>CM057449.1:1510802500-1520802500 GCA_016271365.2 Neoceratodus forsteri
CCTGGCTAGGTTTCTGCTATTACATAGTCCATAGGGTTATGTAACTCACAACAAAAATTCTGTGTCTCTCACCATTTTCGAGATACGAGCCCCAAAAGGCGCTGCGGACACCACCATGTTAGCCTATCAGACAAAATGTCAAATTCAGAGTACTATAACTTGGCAGGCATGCACTACTTTTTCACCAAACCACCAAAATGCACATCTGTGAGATGTTGGCTGCCTTCCCTCCAAATTTCAGCTTAAAAGACCAAACCGTTTTTTCGCAGCAGGGTGGCAAATAATTCCTGTCATTTTGGCCAAGAATGAAAAAGTAGTGTCGCAATTTGAGGCAATTTTCCAAAAATTTTGTGAAAGTGTCAAGCCTGCGACACTACTTTGCGACACTACTGGTTCCAGAAATTTGAAAAACATATTTATGGGGTGTTTTACCCCAAAATAAAGACATGGCTAGCATCCTCAGTTTCCGACTAGGTGAACACAACAAGAATTGTGTCCCTAGAGGGTCCTAAATTTATATGCCAAGCATTTTTCTGATCACCAACTGAAAAAAATTGTGGATTTGCAACACTACTAAGGCCATTTGCGACACTAAAAAGTGCATTTGCGAAAATGTTGAATATTTTGTAAACTTTTCCGAGTGACTTATAATGGGAAATTGTTTTTTTAATAACTTTTGAACCGTTCAATATTTTTTCACGAAATCTTCAAAAGGCACATTGGGGACTACAGCCGCATGGTCTCTGAAGTTTTTGGACTGGTTGCGCAAACTGTGCAACCTGTAGGTGAGAACAATGAAATTGCAAAAAAGTGTAATTGTGCAATTGGTTGTTGCTTAATAACTCCACAGCCATATATCCTACCAGTACAAAACTTTGCAGATCCCAGGATCTGTCATGCACAATTGTGCTTATCAAATCTCTGGCAAATCTCTTGAATGGTGTCAAGGTTATTAAGGTGCAAAATTTGACCCTTTAACCTTAAAAGTTCTAGTCAACTGTAGCAGTGTGGAAAAAATTACAGTTAGTAAATAATCAATTACAGATACTTAGAAAGAAGATGAACGGAGATGAGACTGATGGCGGAAGAATTTAATGATTATAACAATAATCACAGCGAGAGGTTACAAATGGTTCATTCTTCAAAATAACAGTGTGTGCTGGCTTGCTTATTTAGTGAAAGACAGCATCATCATTTCCTATGGTTTTCTATGATTGGTTTAAAACAAGCACAAACATCAACTTATAAGGTAATACTTTTTCTTTGGTATATGTATGAGCTCATCCTTGGTCAGCACAAGTATAGATAGTGTACATTCTATTATCATATATGGCTAGCAACAGCTGTTACTACCAGTTACCAAAGTCCAGGAGGAAGAAATAGGTTTGGACTTAGGAATGTGCATATAAGCATTTTGGCCTGTCCACATAAGGACAAACACTACAGACTAGTTAAAAGAGGAACTTGGACTTTACCCTGTGTTCCTGCTTGCAGTCACATAGGCCAAATGTTTGCTATTACTCACATCTACGAAGTTACAATGTTAGAAGGCACATTAGTATTGCAATTGTGGCTCAGTTTGTCTTGTGGCTTCACAAGCTTTATATGATCCAATTATATAGGCCAACATTTGTTAAACAGACACATGATATTTCAGACCAAAATAAGGTTAGGCTGCAATATGGGGACAAACTTCTTTATCCCTTGTTACATCAACCCTAACTATGGTAGCACTATCGTGCTACCATTATATATATATATATATATATTAGAGTAAAAAAAAACTCTATTTAATGTATCAGTTAGGGTTGTTCCTCAGTGACAAAAGCGAAGAAATTCGATGTTAGGGTTGAAACCCCCTTTGCACCCCTTCAGCCCATCCCCCCAACTGCAATCGGGGTGTGTATTGGGGTCGTCGGCCCTAACTGTCACCCCATCACATGTGGAAAGAAGCTGAGGAATAGGAGAATGGGGTGACAGTTAGGACCGATGACCCCAATGCGCACCCCGATTCTAGTTTGGGGAGGTGGTCTGGAGGGGTGCAAATGGGGTTTCAAATCTAACATTGAATTTCCTCACTTTTGTTGCTGTGGAACAACCCTAACTGATGCATTAAACTTAGTTTTTTGCTTCTAATTTCCCTTCTTTTTGAGAATGATAATGAGACATAGTGAATGTAATGCGGTGGCGGGAGCGCGGGGCCCACATGATGTCTTGTCACATAGTAACATTGTGCCTGCAAATGCAAATCATTATGCAAATGGTGATGCAAAGCGAAACAGAAAGAGAAACAGTACTGTAGACAGAAATGTTAAAAACAATGCAAACGCAACCGCAAATGAAAAAGCAAAGGGTAATGCACATGGTAGCGTAAACGTGAACAGTAAGTGAAACTGGTATGGAACCGCAAACAGAAACGGTAATGGTAACAGTAATGTAAGCACACAGACTGGTTTTCCCCAAAAGCTGTGTAGAGAAAAACAGTAAGTACAAAGAATGTATGCAAAATAATGACTCTCGGAACACAAAAATGAGGACCTGGAATAGTAAATTGCTTATATCTCAGTAACCGTACGACATTGAAAAACAGTTTCAAAGTCATATGAATTATCACTTTCCTGGCTAATTTTGTACTTAACCCCCCTTGGGGGCTAAGAATATTTTTGACATAAAGTCCGTATCTCGCACCATTTTCGAGATACGGGCCCTGAAAGGAGCGGCTAACGCTGTAATGTTATCCTATGGGAAAAAAACAGAAGTTCAGACTGCCATAACTTTGCCTCCCTTTAATATTTTTTCACCAAACCACTGGA
The DNA here is from genome assembly GCA_016271365.2 of Neoceratodus forsteri. Taxonomy (NCBI): domain Eukaryota; kingdom Metazoa; phylum Chordata; order Ceratodontiformes; family Ceratodontidae; genus Neoceratodus; species Neoceratodus forsteri. The sequence continues at coordinate 1,510,805,314 of CM057449.1, forward strand.
AGGCACATCTGTCAGATGTTGGCTGTGTTTCCTTAAAATGTCAGCCCAAAAGACCAAACCGTTATTTTGCAGCAGGGTGCCAAATGATTGCTGCAATGCTTTGTACGCCATAATGTTATCCTATGGGAAAAAGCATAAATTTTGGAGTACCGTAACTTTGCCGCTGTGTAATATTTTTTCAACAACATACTGAAAGGCACATCTGAGAGATGTCAGCTGCATTAACTCCAAATTTCAGCCCCAAACTCCAAAGCGTTCTTTTGCAGCGGGGTGCCAAAGAATTACTGTTATTTTGGGCAAAGTGTCGCAAAGTAATGTCGTGATTTGTGAAAGCTTTCACAAAAATTTGCGACACTTTCATGAGTGCGACACTACTTTGTGAAAGTACTTTTTCCAGACATCTGAAAAACATATTTCTGGTGTGTTTTGCCCCAAAATAAAGACTTGGCTAGCATCCTAAGGTGAATGCAAACAGACCGACTAGGTGAATGCAAAAATAATTAGGTTGCTAGTGGGTCTCAATTTTAAATGCCAAGCAATTTTCTGATCACTAACTGAAAACAAAATGGTGGATTTGCGATGGTAAAAGGGACATTTGAGACAGTAAAAAGTGCATTTGCGACACTGTTGAACTTTTTGTTAACTTTTCCCATTGACTTATAATGGGAAATTGTTTTTTGAATAACTTTTGAACCGTTTAATATTTTTTCACGAAATCTTCAAAAGGCACATTGGGGACCATGGCTGCACATTCTCTGAAGATTTCAGGCTGGTCGTGCAAACCGTGCAACCTGTAGGCACGACTGTAGAATTCCAGAAAAAGCGTAAACGCACACACAAATCATGCTTAATAACTCCGCAGCCGTGTATCTGACAGATACAAAACTTGGCAGATCCCAAGGTGTATGGGTCTTGATCATGTATTCCAAATTTCAGGCAAATCAGTGAAACAGTTGCAAAGTTATTAAGGTGCAAAATTTTAAGTTTAACATGTAATTGGTTCCTCAACCCTAACTATAGTAGCACTTACCGTGCCACTGCAATATATATATATATTATATGTGTATATCTGTGTATATATATATATATATATATATATATATATATATATATATATATATATATATATATATAGAGAGCAAAAAACTCCATTTAAAGCATCAGTTAAGGTTGTTCCACAGTGACAAAAGTGAGGAAATTTGATGTTAGGGTTGAAATCCCCTTTGCACCCCTCCAGCCCACCACCCAAACAGGCATCAGGGGGCACATTGGGGTCATCGGTCCTAAATCTAATCTAATCCTAAAACGGAACTGCAAGCTGAAGCAGTAAGGTTAACAGTAATATAAGTGCACAGACTGGTTTTCCCCAAAAGCTGCATAGATAAATACAGTAAGTACAAAGAATGTATGCATAATAATGGGTCTCGGAGCAGAAAATGAGGAGTTGGAATACTAAATTGCTTATATCTCAGGAACCATAGAACATAGAAAACAATTTAAAAGTCATATGATTTATGACTTTCCTGGCTAGATTTGTACTTAGCCCCTAATAGGGGGCTAAGTATTTTCTTGATGAAAAGTCCATATCTCGCACTGTTTCTGAGGTACGGGCCCTGAAAGGCGCTGAGAACGCTGTAATGTTATCCTATGGGAAAAAAAGAGACATTCGGAGTGCCATAACTTTGCCACCCTGTAATATTTTTTCACAAAACCACCAAAAAGCACATCTGTGGGATGTTGGCTTTCTTCCCTCCAAATTTCAGTGTAAAACACCAAACCATTATTTTGTAGCAGGGTGGCAAAGAATTCCTGTCATGCAGAGGACGCTGTAATGTTAGTATATGGGAAAAAGTGTCAACTTCAGAGTACCATAGCTTTGCATCCATGCAATATTTTGTTACCATGCCACCAAAAGCCACTTTTGTGAGATATTGTCTGCCTTCCCTCCAAATTTCAGCCCAAAAGACCAAACCGTTCATTTGCAGCAGGGTGGCAAAGAATTCCTGTTATTTTGGGCATAGTGTCATAAAGTAGTGTAGTGATTTGTGAAAGCTTTCGCAAAAATTTGCAACACTTTAGTGAGTGCGACACTACTTTGCAACACTACTTTTTCCAGAAATTGGAAAAACACATTTCTAGGGTGTTTAACATCAAAATAAAGACATGCCTAACATCCTCATGTTCCGACTAGGTAAACACAAAATGAATTGTGTTGCTACAGGGTCCCAAATTTAAATGGCAAGCATTTTTCTGATCACCAACTGAAAACAAAATGGTGGATTTCCAACACTAAAAAGTGCATTTGCGACACTGTCAAACTTTTTGTTAACTTTTTCCATTGTCTTATAGTGGGAAATTGTTCTTTGAATAACCTTTGAACGGTTTAATGTTTTTTCACGAAATCTTCAAAAGGCACATCGGGGACCTCGGCCACATGTTCCCTGAAGTTTCTGGACCAGTCATGCAAACCATGCAACCTGTAGGGATGAGCAAAGAATTCAAAAAGGTGTAGACATGCACACAGATCATGCTTAATAACTCTGTAGCTGTATATCCGAACAGTACAACTGATGGCAGATCCCAAGCTCTATGGTTCTTGATCATGTATTCCAAATTTCAGGCAAATACGTTGAACAGTTGCAAAGTTATTAAGGTGCAAAATTGTAGGTTTAACATGTAAATGGCTCCTCAACCCTAACTATGGTAGCACTACCGAGCTACCATAATATATATATTATATATATATTTATACACATATATATATTGCAAAATACTTTGTTAATGCATCAGTTAGAGTTGAAGTGACAAAAATAGGGAAATGAGGTGTTAGGTTTGGCACCCTAACAGCCCCCTACACCCTACCACTTCACCCCCACCCTCCACAGACCAACAGGAGACCGGGTGTGCCTTTGGTATCATGAGACCTCTCACCCCATTCCATGTGTAACAAAGCTTACATGATGCTGTATAGGAGAATGGGGTGAGAGTTAGGTCCGTTGACCCCAAGGCACACCCCATCACTTGCTGGTGTGTGGAGGCTGGAAAATAGGGTAGTGAAGTGGGTGGTAGAAGTGTAGGGGTGTTAGGGTGTCAGCACTAACGCCTAATTTCCCAACTTTTGTCACTTCAGCCTTAACTGATGCACTAATGAATGTTTTTGCAATGAATTTCCTTACTTTTGAGATAGTGTAATCATACCCCTATATACCCTGTAATTCCATGGTATCAGTTTTTGGGAGTGCAGGGCTCCATCTGTTCATAAATGCACAGACATTGTAATAAACTGTCATCTTGCTGTGGGCCTTGTGCTCCCAGTATTGCATAATGGATGGCCCTGCAGTCCCATTACTGCATAATGGTATCCATAAAGGGGCATGCAGTGCTCCCACCTACCTATAACTGTAAAGACACAGCACATGCCTAGACACATTCCAAGTAACCCTGGTGCTGCAAAGTTTGAAATACCTCAGTAATCATAGCAACCTTGGAAACAAATCCACTACAGTTATAATCATGGGTTGGTAACCTGCAAGTCTGCTTAGTACACCTAAAGGTGTACTAAGCTGTGTTTAGTTAAAAATCCATATCTCAAACCATTTTCGAGATATAGGCACCAAAAGGCACTGCATTCCCCACAATGTTATCCTATGAGAAATTTCTCAATGTTGAAATGCCATAACTATGCAACCAAAGCAAATTGTTACACCAAACCAGCATAAGTCACATCGCTGCGACACCCGCTTTGCACCATGCAAATTTCAAGCCAAAAGAGCTAACGGTTTCTTTGCAGTGAGCTGGCAAAGAAACAGCAACCTTTAATAATCTCTTTTTGTGAGCTGTCAAAATCCCTGTTCTTAAGAAATCTCTGTTCATGGGGTAGGGCTATCTGATTGTCCCCTCATGAACAAGGATTTTGATAGTTTGTGAAAAGGGATTTAAAAAATGAATCCCTTTTTATGAGCTGTCAAAATCCCTTTTAGAGAGCTGATCCCTTTCCATGAGGTGTCAAAATCCCTTTTCATTAGCCAATCCCAATATGTGAGATAGGGCCATCTGGTTGTCATCTCATGAAAATGGATTTTGTCAGCTCACAAAACGGGATTGGCTCACAAAAAGCAATTTTGGCACCTCACTAAAAGGGTGTTGTTTGGACTCATGTGTGGACTCATGTGAAGTGAAGAAAAATAAAAGGATACACAGCTCTTAAATAAATAAAAAAGGCAAAAAAACATGAGACTCTAAGTGGGGGAAGTGATTGTGTGTTGAATTTAAGTTGTGGAATTACTAAACATTTCAATAATAATCGTGTGATAAGGGTTGGGGTGTGTGTGTGTGTGTGTGTGTGTGTGTGTGTGGGTGTGTGTGTGTGTGTGTGTTTTGTGAGACAAGCCTGCCTTCCCTGAGAGAGCAGAGATCAGGGACTTGGACCTGACTGATAATGTGTGCCTCCTGCAAGACCACCGAACCTGCCCTGAGAGCCTAAGGGTAGAGTAGAGGAAATTGTGGAAGGGAAAGAACTGAATACTTAATAAAGTAAACAGTCACAGTATAAAAAGAGATTGATACCCCACCCCCCCAAAAAAAAAAGATAGCTACCTTAAATAAACTTATTAGCTAGTACTTTGTTTGTCCTACCAAGTACTTGGTGGAGGTGTGTGTGGCAGTGGGCTGTGAGTGAGACCTAACCTGCCCTGAGAGGAGAGGGTACAGGAATTTGGGAACAACTGCGGACTTCTTTCTTAGAAATATACTATAAGAAAGGGAAAGAGAAAAACAATTTTTGTGTGAAAAGTGACAGTGACACTACACAGAAGAAAATAATAAACCCTAGCTAGTACTTTTGGTGGAGGTGTATGTGTGTGCGGCTGTGAGGCCAAACCTGACCTGAGAAGGGAAAAGGCATTTTTGGGGACACCAAAAATAAAATAAACCTACCAGTACTAGCTACACTGGTGGAAGTGTTTGTTTGTGTGTGGCTGTGAGACTGAACCTGCCCTGAGAAGGGAAAAAGCAATTTCCTGCTAGTACTCCGTCCAGCTCTGGACTCAGCCCCCTCCCACCTACCCACCTCTGTCCTGCCCTCTTGTAGTGCTGCATAAGCACAACAGCTTAAGGTAAAAAAATTACAGTAACACAACACACACAAAGATAACACAAAATAGAATTTTATTGTGTACAATATTGTGTACAATAATACAACAATCTTTATTAGTTTATTTCACAATTGCAGCATAGAAGACAGTTAAAATAATGCAACAAAATAAGCCAAAGCAAGCTACTCTATTTTCCCTTTGGACAGGGAAAAAATCTTCTTCATCGGAAACAAAAAGTAAAGAGCCTGACCCTGAGCCTTCTTCACAGTCTGAAAGCCAGCCCCAACCAGCCCCCGGCCCTACTAGTAGTCAGGAAAAAAACGACTAAGGTTCTCGGTCTGGGTCTGTGTTTGTAGACATAACAGGTGATCAGTCTAACTGGCATGCCAGTTTCTGAAACAGTGAGCATAACAGTAGCAGCAGTTCAGTGCCATCACATTCTGGTTCAGTACAGGTAAAGCGACCTTTCATTTTAGATGACGAGGAAATAAACACTGAGAAAAGAAGCAAAGATAAAAAATATGATGTTGAAAAAAGGGCTCGAACATTTCAGCATCACTGGCAGTTTACCTGGTTAAGGTATGATTACCAAAAATACGTCATGTACTGCTCTGCCTGTGAGAAATATCCCACTCTTGCGACTCCTGCTTATTCAAAAAAACCTAACATGTTTGCCACTGGTTCAAATAATTTCAGAATTGAGTCCGTGAGAGCCCATGAGAAATCGAATCCACATATAATTTGTGCAAACCAGCATAGTCACGAAACTGGTCAACATGCAGCCAATTTTAACATATCTGAAACTGCAATATATCATGCATTTTCTCAGATGAAGGAAGTCACCAAAAATAAAATGAGGCATTTATTTAACACTGCATATTCCTTGGCTAAAAATTTACGTCCTTTCTCAGATATGGAGTGGCTTTGCACATTGCAAGAAAAAAATGGGGTTAAACTCGGCAGCAATTACGCAAATGGTAAACGGACCAGAGATTTCTGTAACGCAATATCAGCTGTCATGTCTACAACACAGATCCAGACTATCAAAAATACAAAATTCATTACCGTTCTTGCAGATGGCAGTACAGATGCAAGCATTGTAGAGTGGGAAAATGTCTTCCTTCGTTTTGTTGATGGCGCAGAAAAAAAAGTTACAACTGTGTTAATTAAAGCTGTACCTTTTGAACATTCTCACGCAGATGGAGTTTTAAAGCAATAACCTCTTTTACTTGGTCTGTTGATCTTTCTTTGGACCTTAATGATGTGAGCAGACCTGGACCAGTTCTCGTATGTGCCAACTTGATGGTGCCAGTGTGATGATGGGCCATACAGGTGGCACCATAGCAAAAATCTGAGAACATGTCCCCACTGTAATACCCATGCATTGCGTAGCCCACGGACTGGAGTTAGCAGTTCTCGACGTCATGAAAAAAAATCCTTTTGTTCAAAAAGTAGAAAACACCTTGAAAGGAATTTTTAAATTTTACCACTACAGCCCCAAGAAACTTCGGGAACTGCAGGAAATAGCAGATGTCATACACACCGAGTTGGCTCATTTCAGTGCAATAAAGCAAGTGCGTTGGCTTGCAAGTAAGACACGTTCAGTTCATGCTGTTCAAGTTAACCTGCCTACAGTAATTCAACATCTTGAACACGTGTCAAACTCTGCTGGTGATGATGGGGCCAAAGCAAAGACACTTCTAAGAGATGCACACACAGTACAGTTTGTAAAATCACTGTTTATTCTTCAAGATTTTCTGCCAATATTGAAAAATTTATCACTTGAATTTCAGAAGGATGACCTACTAATATTAGAAGTCCCCTAACTCATTGAGACATGCTTACTTCAGTTGACTGAGCTAAAAACAAGACCTGGAAAGTTTATGACATCATTTCTGAACCAATATAATCCTGCAGAGAAATGCATGAACTACCTCATTTCAAAATGTGGCAGTGAGGACAAGATTGTTCCTTTTACTTTCAAAAGGAACTGCCCAGAAGTAAGTTTTATGACTGATACACAGCTGCACAGTTTAATAGATGCAGCAGTATCTTACATTGATCAGTGTTTCCGGAATTTCTCGGAAGAACCTCTGAAATGGTTCAGTTGCTTGGATTTCAAAAATTTTGATCTGTCACGAGAAGAACTTGCACAATTTGGCACAACTGATCTAAGTAATTTATTAGACTACTTTCACAACTTTTTCTGAAGATCATGTAACCAGTATAAAAAGAAGTATTGTGCATTAAAAGCAATGCTTAAGTCTGCAGTTGACAGGCCATATCTGCAAGTGTATTCCGACACTACTAGAGAGAAACCTGCCCAGCTTGCTCACATCCTTAACCTAATAGAAATGTTACTGGCTATGAGTGTGTCTACTGCTAAATGTGAGAGAGTATTCTCTATTCAGAATCTTATAAAAACAAAAATAAGAACAAGTTTGGCTGATGACACGCTCCAGTCACTTCTGCATATAGCAGTTGAAGGCCCTGCATTAGACAATTTTAATCTGGATCAAGCTATCAACCACTGGCTACTATCTGGTCCTGGCACATGCCACATTCATGGTCATCATGGTCATGCTAGTTCAACTACTAGTTCTGCTGATTCACGTGAAAATGTCCCTGAGGCTGTCACTAGTCTTGATGACGAAATGACTGAATATGATGCTCCGGCTGGAGCAAGCTCAGGCTTCCTGTAACTTTTCCCAATGCTGATGCTGTACTGTCTGCTACTCTGCTGTAATGTTGTTCTCACTGTGCTGCAGGCTGGCACTCTGTGCTGCTGCTGCAACCACACTTGCTGTCAGTTCCTCGCTGCTAATGCTAATTCTGTCTATGCTCGCAGCCTCGCCATGCTGCTGACAAAAATAAAATCATATTATTTATTCTCCTTATTGTCTATTTCAACGCTAAATAACTACTACAATAAATCCATTGAGTTTTCTGTAGTTTGATACTTTCCATTAAAAATATGCCATCTTATACCGGGACTACCAACTCAAGCACTGGGACAAATACTTTTGGATAAGCCACTTGTCCGTGGACAAGTACTTAATTTTAAAATTTGTCAAGCCCTGCTCCATGCTTATATATAAGTGGGAGCGCAGGGCCCAGAGGGCTGCGCTCCCACCCATACATACATTATGCACAAATAGGTGCTTTGGTGGGCCCCATGCTCCCACCAAGCCACCTATTTCTATTACTACTTACATTACACTTTTAAAAAAAGAAAGGAAATTCTTTGCAAAACTTCGTTAATGCATTAGTTAGGGTTGTTTCCACACTGACTAAAGTGTGGAAATTCAACTTTAGGGTTGCCATCCCTACCACTCTACCCACACCTCACCCCCACCAACAGGCATCAGGGTGTGCGTTGGGGTCATTGTGCTTAACTCTCACCTCATTCTCTTATACCGCACCACCTTGGCTTCTTTACACATCCTAATGTTGAATTTCCACTCTTTTGCCAGTGTGAAAACAACCCAAACTGATGTATTAATGAAGTTTTTGCAAAGAATATATATACACACACATATATACATACATATATATATAATAGTGGTGCAGTACTGCCACTATAGTTAGGGTTCTGTAGGCACTTTAATGTTAAATGCCAATTGTTGCACTTAAATATCTTTGCAACTGTTAAATGGATTTACATGACATTGTGCATATACAGTCCCGTGGTGTAGATATCTTAACATGCTAAGAGACACAAACAAGTGCAAAATGTAAAAAAAATCTGTTTTTGTGTTTCGTTTTGTTTTTATTTGCCATTGACTGGTTCCCAGACTGTTTGAAATTTTTGCCTGAAAATGTCAGGGTAGAAAGGGCTTGATTCAGAAGAATTTTCTTTGCTGATCTGGTGAAAAAAAATATTTATCCATTTCAAAGTTATTTAATTTTAAAATTTTGGTTCTGAGCATGCCCAGAAAGCATTTTAAAATAGCTGTTTTAAGGGGTCATATGGACAATTCTTCTTCATGAGAGCAAAAATCTTTTTTTCATTTGTTGCCATCTTGCTGTTCTTTTTTTTAATAAAATTTGAAAAGCTATAAAAATTTCACTGTACAGAGACCAACACATGTATGTTGGTCATGGGAACATTGCTAAGTGGATTCTGCATTAACTGTTGGAAAAATGTACCCCAAAGCTGTTTTTTTTATTATTATATCCTTTTAGGTGACTTGCTTATGCTTGCTTCGTATTATGTGATATAAAAATGTTCTAATTGCATATAACAAATTGTTGTTTTTTGCCGTCACCTGATGCCCACACAATTTGGAATTTTAGTCTAAAATTTTCTGGGAAGAAAGAGCTTGGCCCACAGGTGTTTCCGTTGTTGGTTTGGTGAAAAAAAAAATATTATTCTGTTCCCAAGCTATTACATTTAAAATCTTCTGGTTTTAAACATGCTCAGTAACCACTTCAAAATAACTGTATTAAGTAATTGTATGGGGCAGGCCATCACCATCCCCATATGTTGCCACTGTTTCCCTGGTGTCCAGTGGCATGCCCATATCCCTGCAATCGCTGTTCCCAGTTTCCCTGGTGTATAGTGGCACCCTCCCATTGCCATTCCCATACTTTGTAAAGTTACATTTTGTCTGGTGTCTGGAGGCTCCCCCTGATCCCCATCCCATTATTGTCTCATATTTATCTGGCATCTAGTGGCACCCCCTACCTCTCCAATCACCATCCTCTTATGTTGCCACTGTTGCCCTGGTGTATAGTGGCACCCTCCACCACTCTGATCACCATTCCATATTGTTCATATTTCCCTGGTGTCTAGTGGTGTCCTGCTCCCTTCCGATTGCTGTCCCCATCCTTACCACTGTTTCCCTGGTATCTAGTGGCACCCCCACCCCTTCAATTGCCATTCCCATAGTTTTATAGTTTTCTGATGTCTAGTGGCACCCCCAATCCTCATCTATCTGGAATAAAGGAAATCATTCCTTGATGTCTTTTTTGCTGTAAAAAAGGAAACTGTCCCTCACAGCTCTGACACCCCACCCTGACCTCCCACTAATCACCCACCACCCCACACCCTCTCACTCACTTGAACAGGTAAGCAAGGTAAAGATCCAGTCTCTGACACGTCTTGCTGATGGAACCACCGACTGCAATATGAGAAACCATGGTGAATGTGATTCAATGTATTTCAATGGGGTTTTCAACTTTTGATGCATAGCTTTTCTAATTTTGCATATTTTGAGCCCAAATTGTCAACATTGCCTTTTTGGGATCCCACCTCTTGAACAATGATGGTGGGATCAGGCAAATCTGTCCCAAAAGGTGATTTTGCAGTCATTTAGTGAAATCACTTTTCAGCCAAAATTTTTGCATATTTACCAGCCTTGTTCACGATGTGGGGTCATAAGAAAGCTGTGTTGAAAATGTGGACTCAAAATATGTAAAAATGGAAAAGTTATGCATTTCCATTGAAAATTTGCTGCACTCACCAGTAACTTTGGCAATTTTAAATACTGTTACCCCAAACTTTCAGTCTAGCCATTTTTTTAGACTAGCTAATGAATGTGACAGCTGTCATTTTTCAAATTCTGGCCAAATTGTATTTTTGCACCTGTGGGGTTGAATGATGTTATGGTGGTGCACAATCACATTTTGGCAGGGATTTTCAAATGTACTGTACTGAGTACATGAGGTAGGGTAATACAAAGGTTATGCTGAACAATTTGGTTGCTGCTGTCCTATGGGCCTTGTGCTTTCACAGCAACATACATATATATGCATCTATGGACGGATGGGAGTGCAGGGGTCAGAGGGCCCTGTGCTCCCACAGGCAAATAAGAATATGATTACACTATCTCAGAAACTGTGGATAGATTGGGAACACTTGGCCCAGAGCACTCTGCTCTCCCACAAGAAATCAAGGATAAGATTATACTGTCTCAAAAAGTAAGGAAATTCATTGCACAAAAAACTGTTAAAGGTGGGTGGAAGAGGTGATGGGCCAGGCAGAGGTATTAAATGAGTACTTTGCCTCTATGATCACTAGGGAGGGGGGATGGTATATCTACAAAGCAAGGCACAATGGGGATAGAAGCAGTAGTGAGTGGGATCAGGGGAGCAACAGAAATGGAGCAAGAGGGAGAGGAGAGGTACCCCAGGGGTGTCACATCAGGATAAGGATAAAAAGTCTAGTAAGGTGGAGGGGATGGATGATGCTATCTCCACCAAAAGGATGTGGTTAGCCCTCAAGGCCCTAAAGAAACATAAATATCCTGGACCCGATGGCATTCATCAGAGAGTACTATGGGAACTGGCGGACATACTGGCTGAACCCCTGGCAAAGCTCTTCAACAGCTTGCTTGAGACAGGGAGGATACCTAGGGATTGGAAAGAGGCACATGTGGTTCCAATCCATAAAGGGGGGTCAATGGAAGTACCAGGTAACTATAGACTCATCAGTTTGACCTCGGTGGTGGGAAAATTAATGGAGAGTATACTAAAGGAACAACTGGGGTGTACTTGGAGGAGGTTGGTGGTCTGGATAGCCAGCAACATAGGTTTGTGCCAGGTAGATCATGTCAAACCAATCTTGTGGAGTTCTATGAATGGGTAACATCAGAACTGGACAGGGGAAAGCCTGTGGATGTATTATTCTTGGACTTCAGCAAGACATTTGACTCTGTCCCCCACAATGGTCTGGTGGAAAAACTGACGGGGTTGTGAGTAGGCCCTTTGATGGTCAGATGGATTGAAAACTGGCTAGCTGGATGCACCCAGAGAGTAGTGGTCGGTGGGGAGCTCTTGAACCCTAGAGAGATCAGTAGTGGGGTACCGCAGGGCTCGGTCCTGGGTCCGATCCTGTTTAATGCATACATATCGGACATCAGGGAGGGTATAGGGTGTGAAATGAGTCTCTTCACTGGTGACTCCAAGATGGGAGCAGTAGTTGAGGGGTAAGAGGGGAGGTTGACCCTACAAGGGGACTTGGACACCCTGGAAAGCTGGGCTTACACATGGAAATTAAATTTCAATATCACCAAGTGCAAGGTGTTACATCTTGGGCGGGGAAACCCTAAACCCAGGTACACTCTGGGAGGGGAGGCGCTGGAGGCCTCAACAGGGGAAAAAGACCTAGGGGTCATGGTGGATGAATGTATGAATAACTCTGAGCAGTGCAGGAGGGTGGCTAGCAAGGCAAACAGGATGTTGGGATGCATCGTAAGGGGGATCACCTCTAGGAGCAGGGAAGTGATTCTGCCGCTGTATAATTGACTGGTTAGACCACACCTTGAGTACTGTGTACAGTACTGGAGACCACACTTGAAGAGGGACATACAGCTCTGGGAGAGGGTACAGAGGAGGGCAACTAAGATGATTCAAGGACTAGGGGATTTGACATATGAGGACAGACTTGAGGAGCTCTGCCTGTTTTCATTGGAGGAGAGGAGAGATGGGGGGAAATGATTGAGGTCTTCAAGTACCTCAAGGCAATAAATAGGGTAAACATGGAGGGGATCTTTAGACTATAGCAGAAAGGTGTCACGAGAGGGCATGGTTTGAAGTTGGAAGGTGGAAGGGTGCGGGTGGAAAGAGGAGGAGGTTTTTCACTGCGAGGGTGGTGGACCCTTGGAATGTGCTGCCTGGAGAGCTGGTTCAGAGATCCACAGTGGAGGGCTTCAAGAGAAGGTGGGACAGACACAGAAAGTGGATGTATCAGATGATGGCCTGGCCCAGGAGGGTGGGGATGGATGATAGGGGTTTCTAGAACACAAGGCGGGGAGGGCTTCGGCACCCAACTAGGGATCTGAGGTTCGAGCAGACTCAATAGACCATAAGACCTAATCTGCTGGCAATTAGTATGTTAGTATTAGTTAGGGTTAAAGTGACAAAAGCAGGGAAAGGCTGTCTTAGGATTTCCATCCCTAACACCCCACACCCACCCTGCAGGCAGCAACAAGGAAAAAATATTACAGTTTTACCTCTTTTGCCTCTTCACAGATCAGGTGTGGGGTGTGTCTTGGGGTTGTCATCCTTAACGCTGACCCAATTCTCATATGCTGTGCCCATCACAGCTTATTTATTAATGGAATGGGGTGAGCATTAAGGTTGACAACTTCAAGGCATCCCTCTCCTGATTTGCGAAGAGGCAAGACAGGTGAAATGATAATGTTTTCTTCCTGTTTCTGCCTGCAAGGTGGGGGTGGGGTGTTAAGGCTGGAAACCCTAATGTCACATTTCCCTACTTTTGATGCTTTAACCCTAACTAGTGCATTAACAAAGTGTTTTTGTAATGAATCAATCTGTCTGTCTGTCTGTCTGTCTGCCTGCATATCTATCTGTCTATCTATCTATCTATTTATCTATCTATCTATCTATCTATTTCTCTATCTATCTATCTACCTATCTACCTCTACATAGAAACTGACAGCATAAAAGGACCACTTGACCAACCCAGTCATCCCATTTTCACTACCTATTGTAATACCACAGACCCTACTTGATCTATGGCAATGCCCTCCTTTCCCAAACCACTAAGGTTCCCTTATGCCTATCCCATGCATTCTTGAATCCTTTTACAGTTTTTGCCCCCACCATCTCCACTGGGAGGCTGGTCCAGCTATCCACTACTCTATCTGTAAAGAAATACTTCCTCATGTTTCCCCTGATTCTACCCCCCTACAGCTTCATTGCATGTCTCCTTGTTCTTGAGAATCATTTTTTTCTGAAAAAATGCTTCCCTACTGTAGCTCATTTATACCTGTGAAGTATTTGAAGGTCTATATTGTGTCCCCTCTTTCCCTACTTTCTTCCAGGGTATGCATATTGTGGTCCTTTAATCTCACCTGATAGGGTCTCTCGTGCAGACCCTGCACCATTTAAGTTGCCCTCTTCTGTATTGCCTCTACTCTTTCTATGTCCTTCCAGAGATGTTGTCTCCAGAACCAGACACAATACCCTAGATGAGGTCTCACCTATGGTTTATACTGTGGTAACACCACCTCCCTCTTTCTGCTTGTGATACCACTCCCTATGCATCCTAACATCCCACTGGCTTTTCCCAATGCCTTGTCATATTGTTTGGCCACCTTTAAATCATCCAATCAGATTACCTCCAGGTCTGTTTCCTGTTTGGTGGCCATCAGTACCACTCCTCCCATCTTGTGCTCTGTCACTGGCTTTCTGTGCCCCAAGTGCATGCAATTGCACTTCTTAGCATAGGAGTTTAGTTGCCACACTTTGGACCATTCTTCAAGCTTTCTTAGATGCTTATTATTTTTTCCACACACACCTGGAGTTTCTGCCCTATTGCAGATGTTAGTGTCATCTGCAAAACAGCTTACCTTCCCTTCTAGCCCCTCAGCAATGTTGCTTATAAAGACATTAAAGAAGACCAGTCCCAGTACTAGTACTGATCCTTGTGGCACCCCGCATGTCACTGTTCCATGTTTAGAATGAACTCTGTTTACCACCACTCTCTGTCACCTATGTCTCAGCCAATTCCTTACCCAGTTTACCACCTTTGGAACCATTTCTTGGCTGCCCAGCTTGTTTTCATGTCTCCTATGTAGAACTGTGTTGAAGGCCTTACTGAAAGCTAGGTAGGCCACATCCACCACTCCACTGTGATCTATCTTCCTGGACCTAGGAGTGAGCACACTGATTCTGTTAGTGTTTTCCACTTTAGACAGTACTATGTGGAGCACCTTTCATTATATCCACACTTCTTTTGACCTTTCTATCAGTTCCCATGGCTGAGTTTGGAAAACAAGATCATTTTGTGCAATTTCTCCTGAAAAATAGTAGTTGCCCCTAAGCTACTGAATCTTTTCATCATTTCGGCTGAAAACAATCTCTGGATGTAACAATAGTTAGCAGGTGCTTTCTTCCTGTAGCCCACTACATAATTTTTTCCTAGTGCAGCACTGATTGTCAGGTCGAAGAAGTTGATCAAATGTCTACCAATTTAATGTGTAAAGATTGTTCTTATTAGAATTAATGTATTCCATGACCTGATCTTCTATGCCACACCAAATACAAACAATGTCATCTATAAAGCAGTGTTATGAAATTATGTTTGCAGCAAATGGGTTATTGTTATAAATATACTTCAACTCCAAAGAGTCCAAGTATAGACTGGTATAACTTTGGGGGAACGTCTGCCCACATTGCTGTTCCTTGCCTTTGTCAGTGGATTGTACTGTCAAAGGTGCAAAATTTCCATGTAGAATGAGTTCCATGACCTTTAGGAAGAAGGTAGTTGGCACCATTTTTGGGCTTGTCTGAAGAGACAGAAAATACTCAGTGGCCCCAATACAGTATTTATGTGGTGTGCAGGTATATGGGATAGTAACATAAAGTGTGACCCACGTAAAATTTTCTTCCCAAATCAAATCACTGATTTTGTTGTTTAGGTCCATAGAATCACACATATAGAATCTAAGGCCCATTACATCTGGTTTGAGGAATGAAATCTTCAAATGTAGATACATTCTGGGTCAATGGTCCTATACTGGTCACTATTGGGGCATCCAGATGGTTCCAAAACATTTGTATGGATCTTGGGCAGCATATATTGGATTGAAGTGGTCGGGAGGTCCTATATGTAAAACAAAATGCCTCAGACATTGAGATCCTGTCTCTCTGTACTGCTCCATCAATGAGATCATACATTTCTAGTTTGAATCTGTCAGTTGGGAATTTAGTAATCTCTGATAATCATGTTCATTTACCAATAGTTCCACAACCTTTATTCTTATAAAAGGATTCCATGATTATCACTGTCCCCATCAGAGGATTTGATGATCATTTGTTTAATATTTTTTAATTCCTTTAATGCTTTTGTTTTTGTGAGAGGGAGTGTGGTATGGTTTGCTATTAGCATTATGTAGTTTTTAACTTAGTCAAGTTTTCAAAGAATGAATAAATAAATTCAAACTTATAGTAGGAAGGAATGTTGACTTACAATGGTGCCAGCCATGATGCAATGCAGTAATTCCACAGTATATCACACAGGGCTGCAGTATATTGCAGAGAACAGTATAGTTCAATGGCAATTAAAGATAATGTGCAATGGGTTTCAAAATTAGAGAGGTAGCACCACTCAATAAAAATTACTGTAACCAACTCTGGCCAGAGCTGATAGGGCTGCAGGAGAGGAATTTGGGTTAAAAATATTGAAAAATTATTTTTCTTTTTATATTTTTACACCTACTTTTCAACACGGTCTTGTGATGATCCTTGCTCATAAAGAAGTGCAGAGAAAATGTTCATCTCCTGGACTAAAGGTGATGTCATTCAGGAACTGCAAAATCAACTTTTGGGCTGCAAACACACATTTTGAGCAGGAGTTGAAAAATTATAGCTGTCACATTAATTAGTCACTGTACCAAAATGGCTATGTTGAAATTGTGTGGTAGAAATACTGAATATTACCAAAATTATGAACCTGCATTTGTAAAATTCACCATAGCCTTATAACTTAAAGCTACCTCCCTGCAGTGAGAGTGCTTGAGTTGTTTGAAAAGTATTGAGATACATTTGCATTTTACTTTGTTAGGGGGAGTGAGAGTCCCAGTATGTCATTAGGCCCCCCATTTGTGAGAGGGCCTGGGGAGGCTGAAGATGTGTTTTCTTCTGCTGTTTCACTTTACATTTATTGACTTAAGTCTGAGTTTCCATAGCAAGGAATTTACTGTTTATTACATGGTTGGTCTCCATATATCCTTCAAATCATTTTCCTTGGACCTTTGAACTGTGCTGTTTTTATTTTATTTTAACAGTTGTTTTTTAGAGTGCTTGATGCTATTGGGGTACATTTAACAGTTGTGTTTATTGCTTAATTTAAGTGTTAGTTTAAGGGTGTTTGATTGGTAGGGGGTTGTTTTGTTTTCTTCCTCATGTGAGAGTAGAGGGAGCATTTTATTTCTCTTTATTTTATTATTGTGAGTTTAGGTTAGTTAATCAGCTGGGGTTCCTTTGTTGTTTTTAGTAAGATTTGTATGTTATTTTAGTTTATTTTATATTTCTTTAGGGTTTGGTTTCATGATACACAGTTGGATAGTAGTGGAGTATTTTTCAGATTACCAAAATGTGTGCAAGTTCTGCCCCTATGGTCATGCACTATTCATCCTCTGCCCTTCATACTCTCTGCCCCTTCTCCCCCCCACTCCAGTTTGCAATGTACCTATGCTGTAGGGCACTAGGTATTATGCAGAGACGTAAGAGGAGGAGGGCATGGGGGTGTGAACAGTGGAGGATAAATGAGGAGGGCCACCGCATTGGAGTAGTGAGATCGAGAAGATGCCCTAGGGCAAAATGGAACCCGGAACGTGGTCCATCATGTCTGTTTTCCATACCCAAGGACATTACAAATGGTGGTAGGCAGATAGTCTTGGCGGTTCAAAAGGTTCATACAACTCATGCAGTGTTATGTGATGCTAGGTCCATTAAAAACAAGACTGCAATTATTGAAGATCTTGTTAGATTGGTAGACTTGGCTTGCATCACCAAGATCTAGCTGGATGAGAACTTCAGCCCCATTTTGGAGGCTACAATTCCGGCTGGGTACTTGGTGATACACTGCCCAAGATTGGATCGCAAGGGGGGGTAGCAGTCTGTTTCAAGACTGAACTTAACCTCATGAATGTACCAGTTGGGGAGACTGAGTCATTTGAGTGTACCGTATTAGCAGGTGTAGGCTGTAGGATCGTCCTCATCTACCATCCACCAGGAGATGAGAAATGTTTCCTTTAGGAAGTCACAGACTTTGACACTGACATGGCATTTGAGTTACGCTGGCTGATGGTCCTGGGTGAATTCAACATCTGGGTCAACAAGAACTCTCACAATTTGGTCACCACTTTCTCCAGTTGATAACATCTCTGGGGCTTACACAAGTAGTTACCACTGCTACTCATAGTCACGGTCACTCTCTTGACTTAGTCTTCCTTCTGGGGATTGAGGCCTCCAACTTGGGGGTGGAATTGGATAGATGGTCTGATCATTACACCATGGGGTTAAGTTTTAGCACCCCGCTACATAGGCCTACCCCTCTGGAGATGACTCAGTATCGTCCTTTGCAAGATACAAATTCTCAAGGCCTAACAGTGGTGCTAGATCTCTCATCCCTCTCAGAGGCAAACAGTGACCCAGAGGCCCTTGTGAGGGCATATCATAAAGCCATTGTGGTGGCCCTGGATGTCATTGCTCCTGTCCATGTTTGTCTTCTCTCCCTTCACCCTCAATCCCCATGGTTTGATGGGACTTTGAGGGAGATGCAGCAATTAGGATGAAGCTTAGAGTGTTGCTGGTGAAAATCCACCCTTGATGCCAATCACTTAGATTGATGGACCATTATCAGGTCTATCAATCTGCAATCACCTGTAACAAGGCAGAGTTCATGGTCTGAGAGATTGTGGCTGCTCAAATCCGAGCAGCTCAGCTGTTCCTAACTGTGGACAGACTGTGCAACCCAGCCTGTCTACAAGTCCAGAAAGTTTTTTAGCAAGCAGAGTGCGATAAGCTTGCAAGATTTTTTTCAACTAAGGTGGCTGACATCAGGGTGGCATTCCATCCAGCACAATCTATGGGGGTTGCTGTGGATAAACATGAGGTCACTGATCCTTGGCTTTTTTGGAGTACCTTTGTCCAACTGGCTTTCATGGATGTCATGCGGATCATCCAGAGTGTGTGCCCTACATGCTGTAGTTTGGATCTAGGACATACTTCCCTGATTGTGGGTTGCATTGATTCCATCTGTCTGGTCCTAGCTTAGATAGTCTGATGCTCCTTGGAGACAGGTGAGTTTCAATGCTTACCAAAAGAGGCAGTGGTGACACCACTTTTGAAGAAAGCTTCTTTGGACCCAGACTGCCTTGTAAACTACAGACCTATCTCTAACCTTCCCTTCTTAGGAAAGGTGATTGAGAAAGTAGTGGTCACTCAGTTGGAGGACCATTTGACCATCCATGACATCTATGAACCCCTCCAGTCCAGATTTCAAAAGAGGCACAGTACTGAGACAGCACTGGTTCAGGCACTTGATGATCTCCTGATGGTTAGAGATCAGAAGAGCTGTTCTGTTCTTGTCCTCTTGGATCTCTCAGCAGCATTCCACACTGTGGAGCATGGGGTTCTGCTTGATCATCTGAGGTTCATCTGTGGACTGTCAGGTACAGTTCTCAGGTGGTTTACATTGTTCCTCATGGGAAGATCTCAGAGAGTGGTGTCCGGGGGGTAATTCCTCGGACCTAGTCTCTCTATCATGTGGTGTCCCTCAGGGCTCAGTGCTGTCCCCCATGTTGTTTTCAGTGTATATGCTGCCTCTCGGAGACATTATAAGAAAGTATGAGCTAAGGTTTCACTGCTATGCTGATGATACCCAGCTTTACCTTTCTTTCACACACCTGACCAGGATGGAGCTGTCTCAGTTTTTAATAGCTGCCTCAATGAAATCCAGGAGTGGATGGATGCCAGTTGGTTGCAGTCGAACTCTGATAAGACTGAGGTATTGGTTGTGGATCTGGGTTGCCGGTCAGAGGGGTCAGCTGTGTGTTCACCCTGTGGACTTTTTCTCAGAGACATGCCACTCCTGACCTCTGAATGGGTGTGAAATCTGGGGGTAATTTTTGATGAAGGGATGACCCTGCATTCACAGGTGTCGGCTGTCATCAAATCCTCATTTTACCATCTGAGGAATATTTCCAGGATTAAGCACCTTGTTCCATCTGGTGACCTTCCTACCCTGATCCACATCTTTGTGACCACATGTTTGGACAATTGCAACTCCCTATACCTAGGGCTACCAGCAGTTGAAATCCACTGCCTGCAGCTGGTTCAGAATGTGGCCACCCAGCTTTTGATGGGATCATTTCTATCCTGTCATATTTTGCCAGTGCTGTGTGGACTCACTGGCTGCCAGTTCAGTGGAAGATCACCTTTAAAGTCAGTCTTCTGATTTTTAAAGTCCTACACGGACTGGGCCCAGACTATCTGAAAGAGCTTCTGGTCCCTTACTGCCTTGGGCAATTGCTCCACTCAGCAGACGAGGGGTTGCTAGAGATTCCAAGAGTGTGTTTGAAATCTTCTGGGGTGAGAACATTTATGTATGCCATCCCTACCCTTTGGAATTCTCTACCCCGTCGATTACATGAGTGCACGACGATGGAAGGGTTTACGCAAGCATTAAAAACTTTTCTGTGGTACCAAGCTTTTGGTAATTAATTAATGAATGATATCAGTTTGATTATATTGTTTGTTGCTGAGATGTTTGTTTGTTGTTACTGTGATTTTAATATTGTTAATGCACCTTGGTTTTTGAAAGGTGCCATACAAATAAAGATTATTATTATTATTAACAGTGCAACAATTGGTGAAAAGTTTGACCTTTACTTTCCTATGCTTTTTTAGACTGCCACTTACCTCCTGACTTGTATAATATGTTTCTTTCCACAATTTGAGCATGCTTGAGTACCTTTTTCATGTCTGAAATAATAAAAGGCGTGCTCCTTTAATGTGTCTCGAACCAGGTTTTCATCAGTATTTGTAGCTGTTTTTGGACAGCTATTGTTCTGTAAGGACAGAGAGCACTGCCTGCTGCATAATAGTTCATTTTAGTCAAAACAGAATTGATATATAAACAACAGATGGTCAAAATTAGCAGAAAATATTGATGAAGATTTGGTCTGCACTGTATTTACCTGTAGGCTGCCAAAAGAGTTAGAGCATATAGAAATTTTGGACTGATATATCAGTCTGTGGCATAGCAATTGTTAAAAGGAGTGCTCTTTTTATTATTTCAGACATGAAAGAAGTACCAAAGCAGACTCAGACTGTGGAAAGAAGACTATCATAAGGTAAGGTATCAGAAGGTAAGTGGCAATCTAAAATAGCATAAAAATGCATTGACCAAATTTTAACCAGAATATTGCACTGCTGTTTAAATAGATGAACATACTAGAATCATACAACACCGGAATGTGCAAGTATAATACCACCCCATAAGAAATTCATTCAATGTCAGTGAATGCATTGCTATTTTATTTATTTTTTGGCATTGAAAAAGTATAACTTGGTCCACAGGGAGGAAATTCAGATACAGCTTTACTTAACCAAGCCCTACTACGGGGGGACAGTGTCCACCCCAGAAAAGGAGAGCTGTCATTAGGTGGTTCAGTCCTGCTCCTATCTTTCCCCCTGGCCGGTTCCCTGATGACCTGAGGTAGTTCCCAAACCTGGGTTGCCAGCATGACACAAGGTAAGGCTAGATACCTCAACCCTCTGCACCACCAGGCTGGCAGATGATGGCCTTCTAAACTGACCTGCCAATAGAGACTATGGACATGAAGACAGTAGAGCAGTCCCCAGTGTTGCCCATCCCTTAGCTTTTGCCAGCACTGAGTTGATATGGCTGTGGATAGTTTTTAGGAGTGTCAAGAACATTGAAAAGAATATGAGGTGCTCTCACCACACCAGAGTCAGATGTAATGGATACTGCTCCTATTATAGAACTGCGCATGTGTGATACTCGCGCATGTGCAGTTTGCCTCATAGTCAGCCATAACATGGCAGAACTGACATGACTGCATATGTGTCATACTCACATATGCATAGTTTAAGCCAGCACCAGTAAAAGTAAGACCCCCACTGAAAATGGGACACTGCATCTTAGCCATTCCAATGTCTATCAGGACATTGTAGAAGTGGGTAAAATTAGGACCCCTCTGAAAATGAGATCCTTTATCTCATCAAAAGCTATCCTGTGTCAGTACATTGCCAAAATGGATAAAAAGAAGACCAACTGAATATGACATATTGCATCTCAGCCAGGCTATCCGACTGTGTCAGTACATTGTAACAATGCTATCATACCATCAAGATGTTCTGGAGACATGTTAACATTGAGAGCAAAGCTTGAGAGATTTCAACATTTTTCCAGAGCCTCTGTGATATTATGTCACAGGTGAGTTTTACAATTTAAAATAAATAAAAATAGCCTTAAAAGTTTATTTTATTTATTTATTTAGTTTTTGTTGACCGGGTAAGTGCACCAGACAAATCCTGCCTGTTTTCAGGCATGACCCAAGGGAGGGGAATACAGTTGAATGCCAATTGACCTTGAACCAGATTAAGCTGTTGGTGGTATTTTTAATGAATGAGGGAAATTTGCCCAGGACACTGGGGAAATTCCCCTACTCTGTCAGAGGGAATCCGTGTCCAAGATGGAGCCTGCTGACAACGTAGAGACTTTGATGGTATACCAGAATGACATAACTGTTTGTGATGTGCCTGTTGTTTGTGATGTGGAAATGCCTGCAGCTGCGAGTAACACTTGCCAGCAAGTTGCACGACTGGAATCTTCAGTGTGTGCTGAGGGTACGCTGGAGGAGCACACTTCCTCGGACTCGGAACCCTTTAGTTCGGAGGAGCGGGTGCTACACGAATGCCTGATAGTGGTGGAATGCCGCTTTCCGATCATGAAATTGAAGCTACAGCGAGAACTCCACCGTGTCAAGTTGGAGGGTGTGAGTACTGTTCCTCCTGGTATTGCTAAGGTGGATTCTGAGGGATTACATGTGGAGACTACAGTATCGATTTCAGAGGTGCCTGGTGGGGATGTCCCTGGAACTTCTTTTGCTGCTGAGAGTACATCGGCCTCATTTTCAGGCTCTGTGATTATTATTGTGGAGGTTGGCTTGTCCCCTCTGTTAGAAGCTGCTGTGCCCCCCCCTCCACAGTTGTCTCCCTGTACAATGAACCCCTCTGTCGCTCCCACATGGTCCATTGAAGCGGCACTCAGGGATGCTGGCTGAGTGCAAGACCCCTTAGCAGGATCGTGGGTCTCGGGGCCATCTCCCATACAGTCCCCTCGCCCAGAGGATGTTTTGGACTCAAGGGGGGAGAAAATGTACCTACAGGTACTCCTGACCTTTTGGGTCTCCCTGCAGAGCTACGCTTAACCCAGAACCCTATCTTGGAACTTAATCAGGTCCCAGCCAAGCAGACTTTTTCTGGCCCGGACCCACCGACTACTAGTGCCTCTGACAATGTTCGACCACCTTCTGTGCAGACTGGGCCAGCTCAGCTCTTTTCTTCCTTATTTAAATTTCCAATTCTGGCAGCCAAACGACATAATGCTGCCAGGCTTGCATTTATTATGAAGATCCTATTCAGTGTTGGTTGGACACGAAATATGATCTGGTTACTTTTTTAAAAACTTACAGTCATTTAAAATGTAGGAGGGAATACCTAGACTATTTGCAGAAGATGGTGCATTTTCAGTCATTATTAACCATTGTGTACATGACGGGGCAAGACCTTACTCAACAAATAAAAGTCCTACAGAATGATATGTTGACTTTCCAATTACGGCAATCACAACGACTTTTTTACCAACATAAATTCTGTACTGTTGGAACACGTGATGTTATTTGCCCTTCTGAATCTAATTCCCGTCAGACCGCCAGAAAAAATATGACGTGTCTTCTAAATTCAGAAGGGACCTTATGTTCCTCACAAACTGAGATTTGTCATATTGTAACAAAGTATACTACAGCCCTTTTTTCTCCTCTCCCTGCTGTGGCTGGTAACAGTGTGACTTTGTATAGAGGCCTTGATATCCCAGCTCCCTCACAGCTATGTCAGGACCAGGCTTGTTCTCCTATCATGGAGCAGGATTTGACATTGGCTATTTCTTCATTACCTGTACAGAGAACTCCTGGTCTGGATGGTATCCCTGCTGGCTTATATAAAGTTTTGGGTGACCATTTGGCCCCAGAACTTACATCTGTGTTTAATTCTCTGTTAACATGTGAATCTCTCCCTTTGGAATTTACTAAGGGTACTTTGAATTACATTTATAAACAGAAAGGTGATATCCATTCTCTAGAGAATTGGCGACCTTTATGTATGTTGAACACTGACTTTAAGCTCTTAACGAAAATTATTGTGAAGCGTTTGGTGAGGATAGCAGAGGTGGTTTTGAATCCTGCCCAATCCTGTTCTGTGCCTCAAAGGAGAATTTCTGATCATTTTATCCTCTTACGAGAATTATTTTCTCATGGCTATGCAGGTCTGGCTTCGGGACTTGTTGTCTCCGTAGATCAGAAGGCTGCTTTTGATTCAGTTAGGCATGATTTTTTATGGGAAGCACTTTGTTTTCTGCATGTACCTGATGTTATGGTACGCTGGATTTGTGCTTTCTATAGAACAGCTACTGTTGTGCCTGTAATGAATGGTTGGATAGGACCCATGATCCCCATAAAAAAGGGGGTTCATCAGGGCTGTCCATTAAGCCCGTTGTTATATGTATTTTTTCTTGATGTTTTGCTCTGTCGGTTGAATACTAATTCTCAGATTCGGGCGATTTCTAGTTGAACCTGATGCTTGCCTTATAAGGCGATTGCATATGTTTGTTTTCTTGTAGCTGATGCGGCCTCAGTGGTTCATCCTCCCCATGAGTGCTCTATTTTTGGAAACCTCTCTGGTGCTGTTTTAAATTACACTAAAAGTTTGGTTATTCGGGTCAGTTCAGTAACCACCCCCTCAGACCGTATTGGCCTGTTAAGTTTAGTTGAGGGCCCTATTCGCATTTTGGGAATTTTTTTGGGACACAGGACTCAGATTTTTTTAACTGGAATGTTAAATTGCAACAAGGTAAACTTCTGGTGGCCTCCTGGAACTGGGGGCAGATAGGGAAAAAGAAACGTGTTTTCTTAATTAAAAACTATTTGATCTCTACTTTCCTTTTTCTAAGTTATGTATTCCCTATTCCATGACAGCTAGAAATTGCTGCCTTTAGCCTGTTTTTTCAGGCTCTTTGGGGTAGTAAGTTAAACCCGAAAAAGCAAAATATCACTTATTTACCTATCCCTGAGGGTGGCGTTTGTATCGTTAACCCTTTGTTATTTTTTTCTTGTATTTTTTTCACTGCAAACCTTAGGCCTTTGTTGATTCATGCCCAAAGGGGGTGGGAACCTTGGTTTTATGACTCTTGCAGGATTTGGTTTCATCAATGGGAAACTAATTCCTTAACTGTTTTAAGACAAACTGTTGGTATATCAACTCATGTAAAACATAGGTTTTTACGTCTCAAACAATGGAAGGTGTCTGTTCAGATGTTATTAAACCATTCACATAAAGTTTTATATAAGAAATTACTCCTGATGGTTTGTGCTGTATCAGTACCCTTTGATAAGTGTCCTGGTCAACACCTCCACTCCCTTTTGTTATTGTGGAGATGTAAGAGGGTTCCAGCCAAAATGTGGGATTTTCATTGGCTTTCATGCCATGAAAATATTAATGTAAAATCAAATCATAAACATAAGCAGTCCCAAGATAGAATGTGTTCTCGCTTATTATGTATTACAGAACCTGAAACTATCCCTCATTTATTTTTTGACTGTACCTTTATCAAAAATTGGTGGTCCTTTTTGGCACAGGCATGGGATGCCCCCTTGCTTCAGTTGGTTACTTATTTGAATCTTGTAGATGGGGTTTTTTCTCCCCAGTCGTCAAAATGGCACTAGGACATTTGAACCTTGTTTTTGTCTGCATTAAATGGAATATTTATATGGTGCGTTGCATGTTTTCTTTACAGCAAAAGGACTGCTCCTATATGGAGCTCGAAAAAAAGATTGTACAAGATTTAAAAGAAATTTATGAGCATGAACATACTCTATACTCAGATATGACACTTTTGGAACTTTGGAAAGCTCTTCCTTGGATCACTAACTCTGATTTTGCAGTTACCTGAATGATTGTATAATACGTATCCTGTTTTTCCTTTTTTTTTGTATTATGATTTGTGTACTATTGTACGATTTTTGTCTCAATAAAACTTCCCCTACTCTGACTGTAGGAGGCTTGGCTGTTTCTCTGGAATGGCCACTCGGAGTTCAGTGGCAGACGTGCTGGAGGTAGGGGAGCTGGTCTCCTTCTCCACCTCCCCTCTACCAGAGACGGAGATGGAAAACAGCAGTAATGATCCTTTATGTTCCTCTTCTGATTCTTCTTTTGGAATCAGCACAGTTTTGAAGACTACTACTGTTATGAGGGAGTCTGGTGGCGTTAACACCAGCTCCTGCCTTTCTTCTGAAGCTATGTTTTACTCTCGTCCTGTTTCTACACAGAGTGTGACTAGAATATCGGCAGCTCCAGCTTTCAGCATACCTGTCATTAATGTGCTGAAGTCTTCTGACAGGGACCAGCTGTGAGATGAAGTACTGTCTGTGGTGCCTTTCGGCGGCTGCTCGCAGGCTTCTGCAGCTCCTTTTTCAACAGTCTCTATGGAGACTGGCAGCTCCAATATGCCTTTTGGCGAGTGCCTAGAGTCTCGAGACTGTTCTTCGGCTCTTTCAGTGCAGCCTTTGATCATGGATCCGACTACTGATTTTTTGCAAGAACATCTGATGGAACTGGGAAAAAGACGTGTCTCCCCGCCCAGCTATTTGCGGTCTCGCCTTCCACTCGGTCTGCCGATTTGGGTTCAGGTACTTGTTCTTTTTCTCAACAACTTAATGTGAACGCTCCTGCTCCCTCTGACACTTCCTCTGTTTTCCCTTAGACTGGTTTAATAATTCAGGACTTGGAATGTTGTACGGAGGACTCAGCTTCTGATTTGGGTTAGCCCTTTCCTGATTTAGATAATAATGTGTCTGATTCTGGCATTACTATTGCTGAAGCCCTGAAAGGGGCTGGCTGGGAAAAATCTCACATGGATGACACCTGGACCTTACATACTTAGACTAGTACAGAGCCTCAAGGGGATTTGCTAGATATTTCTGTCCCACTTGAAATTCCCTCAGGGCTTCATTTAACACAAAACCCTGTCTGGCATGCTGTTGATTCTAAACTAAAGGTTCTAGCCTCCTCTGCCAATAGTAGGGAGCATGGTTCCACTCTGCGGGTCACTACAGAGGTAGACCCTCCACCTTCTACTATACAGAGAAAAGAACCCTCTGATTTACTGCATTTTGATGAAACCACTGTCCTTTCCACTGGGGTAGGGGATGATCACATACCAGATACTGGACTAAATTTGGATGGCGGTCACATGACCAAAGGGGACTTACCACAACCTGATGGACAATCTTCTTCTAAGGATCATACTCAGTCTAAATGGGCCCCTGGACATCAGAGGAACAGAACTTATGCTGGCCTATTTCATACTCCTCCAGAGCAGGCCAAGCAGAGAAATGCTGTAAGACTGAGGTATAGGGGTGGGCTTGACATATTTCCTGATCGTCTTTATGTTGGGAGAACATTGATAAAGAACAGTTTACAGTTTTCACCATCTGAAATCTATGTTCTCATCCTTACCTCTGGGGATAGTAATTTTGATATTAGTTTTAAAACATTTGCAGGCCTTGAAACTTTTTGGCATATGTACGGCAGGTCAGACACACTCCTTTATGGTCCCCTTTTATTGCTATTCCTCTTACAAAGCCTGCAATAATGTTTATGAATGAATGAATACTTTATTTTTAAAAAGCTCCTTTCCAAAACCAAGGTGCTTTTACAACAAATCAATACATAAAATTAAAACAACATCCTATTACGTTACATTGTTACAGTTTTGTTCAAAAATGAAGGGGTTGCAATTACTGATATTATTAGATGGTTATCCTCTAAATGTACAGTTTTGAGACTGCCTGATCCCATTATAGATTCAGAACATTTTTGGACAGGTGGCTGGAAGTTACAAGTGAAACTGCCTATGGTAAATGGTTCTATCCAGCATTTGCCTAGTTGCTTTAATCTAGGCAGGGACAGAGGCTTTATTTTTTACCCTGGGCAACCTAAGTCCTGCTTTTGATGCAGAGCTCAAACACACCTGAGTAATGCTTGTGACAGGCTTAAATGCTCCCTGTGTTTGGGCTCTGGTCATGTTAGTCTTAATTGCCCATGATCAGTGTATTGTAATTTGTGTGAGGATACTGCTCATTCCTATTGAGAGTGTCCTTAAGCCTGTCACAATAACCCGGAGATGCCACATGAGAATCAGGAACAGACTGTCTCTAACGCCCAACAAAATGCTCAGACCAGGCCTCAATTTAGACCTATTGTTACAGAGCATCTCTCTCTCTCTCTCTTCACACTCCCACCTGTCTCCCATTACAACCTTAGCCTCTACTTTTCCTCAGACTAGCCCACTTGGGTCTCAGTTACTTGCTGACCCTGCTCCTGATGAGGAAAGGCTGATTCCTCCTTCTGATCTCCCTGTCCCCTTGGACAATGTTTTACAATCTGCTCAGGATAAGTTTCCTAGCACCTCCACCCAATCATGTGACTCTAAAGATGTCATACCTCCACCTGAGGATCCTGACTTGGTTCAAGTGGGTGCTCGCAGGCAAACAAGAAGTTCTACTTCTAAAGTAATCCCCTCTTCCCAAGGAATTATGGTTCCTGATTTTCTTACTAGAAACAAATTTGCTGCTTTACACAAATGTAAACAGGCAACAGAGACTGATGATGATTTTGATGCCTCCTTTGTGGCCTCCTCTCAGCTAGAAATGTTAACTGACACTGATCAGCTTTCCGGTGATTCCAAAACTTCCAGGAAAAAGAGATGTAAAATGAAATCACCGGGGAAAGGGAGAGGAAAAAAAGAGGTCCTGATTTTTTTCAGTTAAATGGCGGAGGAATTGACTTTTGGCAGGTTAAATGCCAATAGCCTGAAAAATCCTAAAAGAAGATGAGCTATTTTTTCTTTGCTTACTTCCACTAAATGCCATATTGTTTTTCTACAAGACACCAGACTTCACTCTCTTAGAGAGTCCAGTCAGGCATTTCATGATTGGAAGGGTGGTCTGTCTTTTTGGTCTCATTCGGAAGATGTATGTGCTGGAGTAGGCATCCTTTTTAATGATATAGAGGTCCAAGTTATTAAACTTATTGACCTGACACAAGGTCGGGTGCTCATTTTGGATGGTATCATTCAAACCCAAGAGTGGAGCTTGATTAATATTTATACTACTCAGATTAAAACTCAAAGAATTGCCACTCCTAAAGCAATTCAGCCCTTTCTTCATTCATCCAAATCTATAGTTTTTTGGGGGGACTTTAATTGCATTTTAGCTCTCTCTGATAAAACTGGGGTGACTCAAAAGTTATATAATGATTCTAATTTTCTTAATGTATACTAAAACAAACTTAATAGATGGGGCCCTATTTGGATCGCAGCCTCCTGCACATATGTTTCATCATGGGAGACTTTCCACCAGGAATGATTCTTTTTTTATTTCTAACTGGCTGCCAGGTATTCAGTACGCAGTTATTCTCTGTGAGACATCGGACCATTGTCTGATTCTCTTACCTTTGGGACATCCACTTAACAAACCAGATTCTCATAGGTTTTGGAAAATGAATATTTCTGTTTTGGATGAGAGACATGGATAGCATGAATTGCACACAGTTCTCCAGGATAAACTGTCTGTGTTTGAATTATTTGATAATCCTGCTTTTTGGTGGCAGGAAACTAAAATGGAAATTAGAAATTTTTGTGTGAGGTTTTCTAAATCTTCTTCTGGATGCTATATGAAGTATTTGAATAGTCATTGTCACTTACAGAAATTGCTTTCTTGGCAAACATAATTTTGTCTAGATTACTGTGCACAGATGTGGTAATTGAAAGCAGAAATGTGTACCTATCAATATGATAGGACCACCTCCCTTTTTCTAGAACAAAAGTGTGGTAGGAAAGTTTCGGCTACAGTTATTAACCCTTTTGATAGTAGTAACCAGCAGGTTTATACTAAATATATGCCCTCATTTGTGTCTCAAGAGGGATCTAGGATCTCTGATAATGCAGGAATTATGCAGTTAGTTTTTCATCAAACACAAACTTTATATGGCCAGGAATTTCAGCCAGACGATTGGAACGTCTTCCTTGGCTCTATAAATATCTCTCAGATATCTCTTGAATGTTCTAAAGATTTAGTTCGACCCATCACTATAGATGAAGTTGATCTTACCATTAGTCAATTGAAAAATACTGTAACCCCATGTCCAGACGGAACTCCTAATGAATTCTATGAAAAAGCAAATTTGTTGCTTTTACCCTATTTAACTGCAATATTTAAATGTTATTGTTCAAGGGATATTGCCGATACCAATGGCTTTTGCAAATAGTAACTTAATCTATTTATATAAAAGTAAAGATAAAGAAAATTTAGATAATTGGTGACCCATTAGTCTATTGAATTCTGACTGGAAAATACTGTGTAAGATTATTAATAGTAGACTTTCCAACATAGCTTGAAATTTGATTTTTCATACGCAAACATGTGCAATTCTAAACAGATCTCTGTTAAATAATCTGAAATTGATAAGGGAAGTGTTTGATGGGTTTGGTACGAAGGGATATGTGCTTAGTTTAGATCAGTCCAAAGCTTTTGACTGGGTTCCTCATAAATATGTTTTTGCAGTGTTGGAAAGGTATGCTATTCCACAGGAGTTTGTCTTCTGAATTAAAAACTTTATAATCATGCCTCCATGACTACAGTAGTGAATGGTTTAAAGGGCTCTCACATTCGAATTAAAAGAGGGGTACACCAGGGTTGTCCCTTAAGCCCTCTTTTGTATGTTTTTTCCATAGACCCCTCCATAGGAGACTGAATACTGATTCCACCATCAGGCATATTTCTGATAATTATTCCCTAGATTTTCCTAGTGCTGTGGCTTATGCTGATGATATCTGTATACTGGTAGCAGATCATGAATCAGGGTTACGTGCTATTGAGATTGTTCATTCTTTCTCTTTAATTTCTGGGTCAGGTTTGAACACCCAGAAAAGTATTGGTACAACTGTGAAGGTTCCCTTACATGATGAACAGGATGAGATTGGTGGGATAAATATTAGGTCTGATCATATTCAGATTCTGGGCCTTTCTTTTGGTGATCCCTTAGCAGCACAACATAATTGGATCAACCAACTTTCCATTGCTGAAGATAAAGTTAAGAAATAAAAATATTTTCCTATGTCTCAGAAAAAATGTATTTACATGTCGAAATCTTTCATTATTCCCATCTTTTTGCTGGTTAGTTATGTTTTTCCCCTCCTGCTTCATTTAGAAGCACACCTGCATAATTTATGTTCTCAACTTTTATGGGGTAGTCATTTGAATCCTGTTAACTGATCAGTTACCTACTGGCCTGTAAAACAAAAGGGTCTGAATATGATGAATCCAGTTTTATTTTTATTTTCCATATTTGTGCACTCTAATGTTTACTCTAGTTTTGCTGGTCATCATGAAGCTTGCGTACAGAGTTTTGCTTCTAGATCTAAATATTTTATAGATAAGTGGAGAGCATCAACATGGAACACCTTCACTAAAATCCCACAAGGGACTTCTGGGTATATCATTGAGATATATAAAAAAATAAGACAATGGAATGTATCCAGCCATCTGCCAGACTTACAAAATCAAAAACTCCTCTATTCTGCCATTTTAGTTCAGAATTTTTTTGTCAGAATCTTGCTTTAATTTACCAGTAGAGGGCCATTACTTGACAAAACAATTATTGGATGGTAGAATTCCTCTGAAAATGTGGGACACTTTATGGCTGTGCTGTCACAATAAACTGAATGTTAAGGGGAACCAAGCACATAAAAAAAACTAAAAGAAAGGTTCTGTATTAGAGACTCCTGTATTTGTCAAGTAGAAACTATGGCACATTTGTTTTTTGATTGTCCTTATATTGCACCATTATGGGCTCAGTTGGCTCATGAGTGGTCCTTACCTGTGTTAGCCACTATGACGTACACTGATTTGGTGTATGGGAAATTTTGGTCTGATTGGGGGGATTTTCTATCCTGGTACACTTAGAGTCCTTTATGCCATTTTTAAATGGTGCATCTGGCAAAGCAGATGCCTTTTTGTACTTCAACAAAAACAGACCTCTTTGTCTGGTTTAATATGCCTTATTACCAAAGAAATTTCACATTTATGCCTCTGAAAAATGGACTTTGCCTACAGTTTTGGTTGCATATTGGTGGAGGACACTTCATTTGATTCTTTTTGAAGGAGTTAATTGAATTGTGGTGCTGTAAATTCTTTTATTTTTCATTGTATTACATTTGTTTTTTTTCTCTTTTAGAATACTGTGCATTATACTTCTATTTTGGTATGTTATTATTTTCTTCATTTTTTCAGTTTTAGGAACTTCTGTATAGGTTTGCTGTATTGATTTGCTCTTTGTAGATTTTGTTTTGTCATATTATTTTCAATAAAAAATTCCCCTACTTTTTTCGATAAGTGCCATGGGATCTTTAACATCCACCTGGACTACCACCAATCCAGGCAGATGGAACCTCGGTTTAACATCTCATCTGAAAGACTGCACCTCAGAAGTGCAGCACCCCTCTCATGCTGCACTACAGTGTCAGTACTGGGATATTAACCCAAGTGCCAGATATGGGAACTGAACCCACAGCCCTCTGATCTTCCAGCCTCATAGGCAAGTGTGCTACCTATTGAGCCACTGACAGTTATCATAGTGATTTTGCTGACAGGCATTATAAAGTCAGTTGTGTACATGTATTGATTTGAGCATACAGGAAAATGTACAGGAGTTTTGTCCCAGTTTTACATGAAAAATATAGAATAAAGGAGGGTGACCTACAGAGAAATACTTTCTTCAATCTGGGAACATTGCAGTTGACACCACTATCATTCTTTGTAATTCCCTAGGATGCCCCTTGAAACCTATGAAAGCCCTAAAAGATTAGCTGCCTAGTATTTATTTAACCTTCCTACAAGTATAAAACCATAAGAGTTCCAATTGCCCCATAGTAAACCATATCATGGCAGCACTGACATGATTACACATGTGCCAGACTCACATATGCATAGTTTAAGTCAGTACCAGTAAAAATAAGACCCCACTGAAAATGAAACACTGCATCTTAGCCAGGCTGACGTGTATCAGTATACTGGAGAAGTGGGTAAAATTAGGACCCTCTGAAAAATGAGATCCTGCATCTCATCAAAGCTATCCTGTGTCAGTACATTGCCAAAATGGATAAAAGTATGACCCACTTAATATGACATACTGCATCTCAGCCAGGCTATCCATTTGTGTCAATATATTGTAATAATGCCAAAATACCATTAAGAGGTTCTGGAGATGTGAACATTGAGAGCAAGGCTTGAGACATTCCAGCATTTTCCCATAACCTCTGTGATATGTTGCTGGTGAGTGTTACATTTTAAAATAAAAAAAAAGAGCCTTAACATTTGTTATAGGGATTTTACTGACAGGCATAAGTTGACAGGCAGTCAGTTGTGTACATGCATCGATCTGAACATAGAGAAAAATGTACAGGAGTTTTGTCCCAGTTTTACATGGAAAATACAGGGAAAAGGAGGGTGTCCTGCAGTGGAACACTGCAGTTGACATTGCTATCATTCTTTATAATTTCCTCCCTAAAACATTAGCTGCCTTGCATTTAAAACCCTTCCTACGTTCAATGCCACTAATTAGGTCCAGCAAGGGTTAACATAAATCAACTATTCAGAGGAAATGCTCACACACACACACACACACACACACACACACACACACACACACACACACTGGAAGAGTTGACTAAGACTGTAATTTGACACTACTGCCGTTGATGCTGTTATCTGTTAAATGTCATGTCACTAAAATATTAGTCTCCTAAGATAGCAAGTCACTAGGCAATGAAAAAAAGCTGAAAAAACAGTGTTGAAACTGGTTTAATCAACAGCCCTCTTGCATTAGCTCTAAAAATGCTATTTACCAAGTTGGATTCAAAAGTAAGAATGGTTTCTTGTACTCACTCACTGAACCATTACAAGTTTGGGAAGGAGAGGTGATTGTCCACAGCATTTGTTTCTTAATCCCTAGGCTACCAAAAGAACTAAGATGAATCTATTTGATTGAGCCCTGGAGAGACGTTCTGTCTGCAGCACTACAAGGGTTAAATTGAAGGAATGCAAAGACATGGAAGGATCATTTGAAAACTCCAAAGAAAGCGTTCTATGGTCTGAATCCTGTAGCTCATTTTTAGAGCTGATGCAATAGGGTTGCAGGCTCTGCCTATCTACAGTCCTAAAAATTATGTGTGTTCCAGATTTTGAAACAAAAGTCAAAAATATGAACTTTTTGAGTGCCTCTTTTGTGTGGTTCATTTCCTTAAGCTTGTTCGGTGCTGAGTTAGCATACGTCCATGTTGCTGATGTCATTTAGGGTGTTACTCTGGCATGCCTGTTAGGAAGTTGTACTGCTATTAGTATTGTAATGTTGGTAACTTTACAGTAAGTTTTAATAGGGACCTTATCTGTGTTAATTCCTACTAGAGATACATTATTTAACCCTGGAAAAAGATCATTTTAATGTTGAGAAAAGAATAGTTGACCCTGAATTTAGGTCAAGCAAAAACCTGCCAGGTAGAGAACACTGATCTGACTTTTGCATAGAAACTCTTTTAAGTTTCAAAACAGCATTACTTCTACCACCCCCATTTATAAGGAGACCGGTAATTGTTTTACTGTCATCCAAAGAAGCCACTTCTGTTGAATGTCAGATATGAATGAGCACAGCAGTCTTTAACATGACAATAGGACTCATGCCTTTCATCACAACAGAAAGTTATAGAGTCTGCAAACCTTTCAGCAGTCATTACTCTCCCTGACATCTGCACAGGCTAAAAGGTAAATTTAAACTATTTTTGTTCATTACTGGCACTGAACATGACAACGGCAGCAATCAAACAGCTGATTGTGTTTTAGTTTCTTGCAATAGGCACAGAGCAAGAAAAAAAAAGAATAGCTACAGACTTCAGCAATGTAACAATCTCCCTGGTGTATTCATAGATGAGAGAGGTTAACACCCCAAATGACATCACCAGGGTAGAATCATACTGATTACCACAGGGATTAGCAAGTCTCCACATCTAGTAGTGTGGTTGAAGCACGGTGTATAACAAATGACTACAAACAGTATGAAATGGTACATTTTCATATAAAACACCAGGCAGACACTGTTTTTACAATACTGGTTAATAAACAGTGTTGACAGTTTAATTTCTGTACGTTGTATCACTGATGAAGCCTTTGGTCATTCAATAGTTACTGCATTGGATTATGGCTGAAACCACTGTAGGTCTGAAAATGTCCCTTTCCATACCATTAGGCTTTTGCAGGCTACTTCTATCAGCATACTGCCCTATTTCTCCTGCTGTAGCAGTGCAGCAAAATCAATTAAAACAATTAAGTCATGACTGTTTTCTGTGATGTCACTCTGGTTTTCTATTTCATTCACTGAAAAACATTCCAAATCTGGTACTATCCATTGCATTGGCAATGTATCATCCATGATTTTCTGTCCCTCATAATTATAGTCCAACTTATTTGCAGCATTTATGTGTCCTTCCATGGTAGATAATTTGGCTGGATTCTGATTCTGATTAATTCACACTTGATTAGAGAAGCCCTTGTTGTTAATTGTTTGTCCAGTTACACTGCTATACGATGCACTTTCTCAAATAAAGAAAACTATGAATTCTTGCAAAACTCAATAAATGGTGTTTTAGACTTTGTACAGCAGTGGATGTATAAACTGATTGATCTGTGCTGTGACTGTCTTGTTTAGTACTGGTGCTGTGTTGCTCTCAGCACAGTAATTTCTCTGTTATGGCCCCTTTTGTTTTCTTGGTCATTACACACGGGAACGCTAAATCAGATCATTCTATCTCTGGAGCCAGAGGCTTTTCTCTGTTCCCTGAACCTCCAGGATGAGTACTATCAAATTTCTATCCATCTGTCATACAGAGGATTCCTTTGCATCAAAGTGAATGGCACCTTCTACCAGTTCTTAGCACTACTGTTGGACTAACATTGACCCCCATACTGTTCATCAAGTTTCAGTCAGCAGTAGTAGCAGCTTTCCTTGGAGATGGAACATCAAGATATTACACCATCTTACTGAATGCCTCCTCACAAATAGTTTCATATAGGATGTGGAGTGCCCAAGGGACCTGGCCATCCAAACATTCCAGCAGTTGGGACTTTTCATCAACCTGGATAAGTCTGAGCTGACCCTGAAGAAGGTGGCTGTTTTTATCAAGGTGTAATTAGACACACTACAAGTCAGTGTGCACCCACCTCTGGACAGAGCTGAGGATCTGTTATTTTCTGCCAGATCATTTCGAGTTGGGCTGTCACCCCAGTCTAGGATTTTCTCAATCTTCTGTGCTTCAGGAAGTCTACCACACACAGGTATGGTTTGCTGGACTCACAGGTATCTGGGAACTATCTAGTGGGAATTAGTGATCCGGAGGTCTGAGACACCCTCAGCCTTGGATCAGCTGGCTAAGGTTACCCAGCTGATGGTAGACCCCATTCAATGGTAGCAGTTCCCACCAAACCTGCTTTTTGGAATCCTCCTTGTCTGGCAAAAGCCCTCAGTCACAGTGAGGACAGATGCCTCCCTAGTTGGCTGGGGAGCCCAGCTGTAGGACAACATTGCACACTGCATTTTTTGGTGAGCAAGTTCATAATGCACATT
The DNA here is from genome assembly GCA_016271365.2 of Neoceratodus forsteri. NCBI lineage: Eukaryota > Metazoa > Chordata > Ceratodontiformes > Ceratodontidae > Neoceratodus > Neoceratodus forsteri. The sequence continues at coordinate 1,510,841,916 of CM057449.1, forward strand.
AATCTTTTATGGCTCAAGGCAATTCACCTTGAACTGTTGGAGTTCATTCCACTACACAAGAAGCAGGTTGTACAGGTCATCACATATATATGATCCCAGTGTTTTACTTGAACAAACGGGGAATAACATTTTTTCTTGCTGTGACAGGAAGCACAGTGAATTGGGTTCCAGGCCCACTCAGGACAAGAGGACCTTACTGCAGTACATGTTCTGGAAACAAACAACCAGGCTGCGGGCATCTTCATCCATATGGAAGAGTCATCCCATGAGTTGTTACTGCCCTTTTGACTGTATCACTGGTGCTCTCAGAATGGGGAACACAATTAGTGGATCTTTTCACTTTCTGAAAAACAAGAAGCTGAGACTGTTTTGTACTTTTCAACCTCAGCATAAAATTCTGCAGGAGGATGTCTTTGCCCAGTTGTGGTCATTAGTTCTATACACTATCTCTTCATTTCCTCTGGTCCACAAGGTGGTCTTCAAGCTCTGACTGGACTGGGTGTGTCAGCTTCTGAATTGTCTGGATAGGCCTTGTCAGTTCTAGTATCATGCCCTTCTAATCCTCAGCAGCAAGCACTGGTTGCTTCATTCACTCAGTTGAGATTTACTTATGAGACTGAAAAGGTCAGTCAGACACCTGGATCTGCAGGCCATGCTCCTTATAGCCTGATTTATGTGTGTCTAGATGTCCAGGCCCCTGAACATTCTGAAGAACTTTTGAGCATTTTGTAGGTATCTTGGAAGGAGTCCACTCACAAAGTTTACAGTTGTAAGTGGAAGATGTTCTCCTGTCGGAGCAATGTACATGGATTGCCCCGCTCTCCTTGTCAGTTAAGCACATTGTCAGCTAACTCTGTTCTCTGTCCTAATGAGGTCTTCATTCATATCTCTGAAGGTACACTTGACCACCATCTTGACATACTGTATCTGGTGAGCCAGTTTTCCAAAGATTGCCCATGAGGAAATGGTCACCTCCTTTTTTTGTCTGTTGGTTTGTTTGTTTTGTTTTGTTGTTAAGGCTGGACCATCTGTGTCTTCCATTGCATGAACCATGAGACTTATCTCTTGTGTCTGCAAAGTTTATGGCAAGCCAGTTGAGATAATGGATAAGTGCAATTTTTCAAGTTTGTGGAGCAAAATAGAATTTTGGTCACAATCATTTTGACCAGAGAGATAGGTGAAATCCTTATACTTTATGTGGAGTCACTGTTTCTAGTTTTCCACATGGACAAGGCTGTTTCATGCGCCATGTGAAATTTCTGCTAAAGGTTGTTTCTGAATTATATGCAACCCAGGCCTTGCTACAGTACAGTGTGTCCTGTATTCATTTGAAAAAAACTCATACTTAGGATGCTGTAGCAGATGCCCTGCACCTACTGTATTTAGAGATGGGCAGGCCAATGCAAGTGCAAGCCTGTCTTAAAGGTAATGCACATCTCTGGCTCACTCAATCTCTATAAGTAATTGAAAGATGACGTCAAGATGAGCCAGTTATGATCAAAATGAACATCTTTCTCAGCCTTAAAAGTAAGTAAAGTGATGAAGCCCTTCAGCTCCACTTGTACAACTCAAAAGGAACACTGCCAATATTGTACAGAACAGTCTGCAGCAGCCCTGGCCCAACTCATGCCTTAACTTACAGAGTTAGCCCAGATCCGTGGTTCAGCTCTGACTCAGTTCTAGATCAAAGCATTCCTATCTTGTCCACCTTTTCACGCCCATGATGTCTGCAGAGCACTGTTTATCTTCTATAACTATAGGGTGGAATTTTGTGATAAGGATCACCAGCAGTTTGTCACATTTACTGTAGCCCCCTAAGTGACCTGCAGTCATGCCGTCCACTGGCACAGGGATTTCATCCCATGTTGCACTCTGTTATAAAATGGGTAAGAATGATTAGTCTGACATGCTAAGGACTTCATCTCACCAAACATACTGCTACCACTATTGCTGCAGCTAGCTAAACTGTAAATGTGGAGTTTATAGATATTTTTTTTCTCATCTGTGGTGTAGATGACTTATTCTTCCAGTTTATCATACATAAAGTGCTTAACAGCTGATCCATTGACACAGTACCAGGGATGCTGCTTCTGATGCCAGCAACCTGGTTTGGTAATGAGTTTGGGACATCAGGTGGTGGCCATAGGAAGAGGATTAAGCATCCCAGAAGATGCACTCCTCCTCTAGGAAGGGAAGATAGCAGGTTGTGTTCCAATATTGCCACCTAGGCGACCACAGGTGGCAATGCAGTTGGAGCAGCATGAGTAAGGAGAATGTAAAGGCTGGTGCTTTGTACAACTAGACAGATAGGATGCACATGGGCTCTAAGCACCCTTGCCACCAGTACACTGAAGGTCTGGGGAATGCTAGGCAGGAAATATAATGAAGTATGCAGGATGAGACCCTGTGCCTTAGAACCTACATTTCTTATATGCCACTGTCACTACCACAAACACAGGGCAAGAGGGGATAGTTGAACAAAGCCCCAGAGAAAGCATCAAAGTGTGGAAGCTATGCTGTGGCATTAGCAGTCTAGACGTAAGTGCAAGGAAAGGGATGAGATGGGGCTGAACGCTGACAGGGCTGAAGAGGACTGCATCAGTAATAAGAGTACTAAAAAGTATAATGAAAAAAGTGGAAAACACAGTAGCATATATTTTGCCACATGATGTGAGAGACTAAGAAGTCAAGGCTAATTATAAAGAATGATGTGTTTCACTGTTTCACAGGCCAGTGTTAGGTCTAAAACTAACAGAACCTTGGGCCTTTATTAAGATTAATGTTTGTCTCACTTGTAGAGTACATTAAAGTGTTTTTTTTTTTTGGAGTGTCCTGATATGGATTGGTATTGCTGGTTCAAGAAATAAGACCTTTTTCTTTCTAGTCAGGTGTTTTTGCCTGAGCTTATTTTGTTGCAGCTTATAAAACAAAACAAAAAACAACAATTTGGGTTCTGCTACAAGTATACATACTGAATATTGATTAGCAACCATACACTAATCACCCTACTTTTCATAATGGGATGCAAACAAACCCATCTTCCATTCTGTAAGAAAGCACAATTGATGCAATGATATATTACATGTCTAAGCCAAGTGTGTTACTTGACTTGGATAATCAATGTAAGAAAACGAGCAACCAAACCAAACTAATCTTTACAGCTTGGGTAGCCCATTGATTTCACTCACTATTTTTTCTGTCCCCAATGTATTTAAAATAGAGACCATTCTCATCACACTTTCCCCTCCTAGGACAATTGATTTTGATGGAAATATGTTACCTGCTTAGTGATTACCTCAGAAAATGAACAATTTATAAGATTTCCAGCTATTTATTCTTCACTAAGTACTTTGTTATTTATCATCCAGTTAACACTAGATTGCCCTACTGTGGATCAGGCTGACATTTGGTTCAACAACCTCTGAAGCTTCATACTTTTTTTTCTTAGGTGTTTATTTCCTTTATTGGAAAAAAAATACCTGTTAAATTTCTGAAAACATTAGAATGTACTACATTTATAAACTGAAATCCTTTTCAGACATGGCTAACGTTTACTGTAAATCTCAGTCTCTTATCAGTGCCACGATTGCCAGTTATACACCATTTTCAAGCAGCCTTACTGTGTTTCCTTTTAATTTATTTGAATTATAATGTATATCTATATTAAAGCTAAACTAATTATTTCAATGAACACTAAGAATTATTGGTATTTGTTTTCACATATATGAATTGCCAGTCAAAATTCATAATATTCTCTGTAACATCATCTATATTAATAGTATTTAAAGTTAAACATTTAGAAAATTGAAAACAAAAATAAAATTCAGCACCATTGCTTGAGGACATCAAAAATAGGTATCAGCTTCTTGTTGGCCAGATTGAAGGGAAAACAAATCTGGCACCAGAATACATAACCTGCCAAGAAAGAGAAAGGACAAGTCTGAGATGAGAGTTATAAAGGTAGTAGCTATCAGTGACACTATTGATATGGCAATAGGTGAGACAGAGGGGGCAGTGATGAACTAGGATGGCTGTTTGGCTTATGTGCCCTTCTGGGAGAAGCACAGGTGGAGATTATATATTTATTTATTTATTAACCAGGTAAGGCCCACCAGGCACAAGTGTCTGTTTTTAGGGGTACCCGGGAGCTCTGGGCTGGTTAAGTGACTTGCTCAGAGTCACACAGCATTCAAGTGGAGGTTGTGGGAATCAAACCCAGGTCTGCTGGATGTACCAAGCTCATTCACAGCTCATTACTCCAACCACTAGGCTTTACTGCCAGCCCTTGTGTCTCAGAAGAGATCACATGTGGCATCTTTTTCTCCAAACATTCTTAGTACCATGAATAGCCTCTTTTGGTCCTCAGAACTTGCATGGCCCAACAGAATTGCTAGCATGGGCCATGTAATGTAGGTGGGACTGCACATACCAACATCATCAATGTGCTGTAGGTAAAAACAACACTTGAAGCATAAGTTCTGAGGACCTAAAGAGGCTATTCATGGTACTAGGAATATTTCTGGAGATGTATTCAGTAATTTGAGCTAGCAAATAGTGGCAGTGGACTAGTAAACAGGTTAACAAGTACATGGTGGTGAAACAGTGTCAGAGAGTTCATCTTGGTTAGCAAGGTACATGAAGAGGACAACAGAGTTATCCTTGGGATGTGCTGCTGTCCCCCATGCAGCTCAATGGAGGAGGATGCCCAGCTGGTTAGTTAAACTACAAGTGCAGCAAAATCAGAAGCAGTGATGCTATGGGGGGGGTAATTAGAGATGCAGCGAAGTAAAATTGCACCCACAAAGTGGTTGTGAAGTGGCCACTTCACATTAGTGTTCCGCTACACAGAGTGCCCATTTTAAACCCTCACTTCGCCACTTCAAGTTGTAATTATGACTTTGTGTTGTGCACTCAGCATTATTCCACTTTAAGGCAGAGTGAAAATTCACAGGCAGTCCACACACATCACATGGCTTACACAGTGTAGGTCACATGCTTCAGGCAGGCAGGCAGGAGGTTATGGGTAAAAACACTCTCCAATGTGAGCTGACTTACATATTTTGCACAAGGTGTGACAGATGGCTCGACTCTGCGAATGGCCAGGGGTGGGGTGAGGACATGTGATGAAGAGGGGTGCACAGGTGACGAGTCCACAAATTAAGTTATTTTCCTCATTTTACATACAGGGGTTGATGTACCACTTACACTAGACATACTGCATTGACCACTGTCACAGCGTGTCCCCTGTAAGAGGGTGGCCGCTGGGTAGGAGTCTGAATTCTTCTTTACTGTTTCCCTCCTCCCCCTAAGACAGAGAAGTTCTAGCAAATGTATATAGTTAGTCATTAAATAGGCAGCTATCAAATGCTTGAGTGCAGAGGGATTAAAGTGCATAACGTGCCTTATTAAGTAAAACACTTAGAAATGCAGAGGCTAAGCACAGAGCCCTTATAGGAGAAATATAGAATGGTACTGTTTGCATTACCAAACCTTTCAAAAGAAGTTAGTAGATTTCTACTGGTTAAAATAAGCCTGTTCATTGAGTTGGACCTTCTCATTCTTTAAAAACTACTGCTGCAACAGTTCTGTCCTTTGTCTTTATACTGTCCTTTATGATCATAGTTCAGATGGTTGGCTACCACTGGATGCCACCCCCTTTCTTAAAGCTTTTCTGTCTTTCAATTTTCCTGTGGTCAAAACAATAGGGCTAGGTGCAGTCAGAAGATGTAGATAGAAAAGGGCCTGGTGCTGTATAATCACCTGGCACTGTTACATATTTGAATGTTTGGTTTTAGAAGCTGTCTCTCAGTATTAGACAAGTGCGGTAATTTAAAAGTCAGACTTGAATTTAACCCATAGCTAAAAGCTTTAAAATAGCTACATTTGGTGCTATATTATCAGAAAATGGTCTTGAGGAAGAATCCCTTTAAGTGTGTTGAACTTTTGATATTCTGGGCTTTGCACCAAACAAATCTCAAACAGGTACTTGTCGTGTGCATAGGTTAAAGCACATAGCAACCAGTAAATATGTGCTCTATATAGGATACAATTTGCTTTCTAAATAAAACTCCTGTACAAGAATGTCCGGTGCCATGTTTAGCAAGGAAATTATGCCCGCCTGATATAGACCGGTGCACAACCCTTTTGCACAGCTAAAAGCTGGAAAATGTACAGCACGAGTCTGTACTTTGCACTTCCCCACTTTATTTTCCTGTGTTTTCCTGTCTGGTTGCCTAAAATGCTTTAACGCACTGTGACACTTGCTTGTGCCTTGAATTACTGCTTGTGCCTTTAAATCAGAAGCCTGAACATTGGTTCTCACCCTTGCTGTTTTCCGGACTTTGCTGACATGTATAATAATTACAAGAAATAGTAAGAAATTACCCCCCTTCTCAGCAAGTCTGGTATTTCTTGTCAGTTTGTTTTATATTGCAGCATGTCCCTGGTTCTCTCCTGTGAAAGGGTTGGCCACCTGTCTGCAGCTCCACTCTGCCCCGATGCACCGAGAGACTGTAGACCTGCAGCAAGCTCATGGTCCACCCCTGCTCTGCCCAAGTCTGTGAGTGGCAGACTTTCCTGCAGGGTAGACACTTCGAGCTTCATCTCTCCTCCCTCTTGAGTCTGCGAATGTTTGACTCCAGCAACCCACATGTGCTCCTGTTGAAAGCAGCAGGTTATTTAAATAAAATAATGCTATTCCCCTGTTGGAAATAAAACAGGGTAGGCTATGCTGAGTTACAGCCCCATTAGAGTGTGAGAGTAAAACTCAAGTCATCAGCTAAAACACAAGCAGTTGAGAAGGGGCTAAATAAATGTTTGCCTCTCACAAGCAAACAGTGTAAGCACAACAGGAACTTCTCTAATATTTTAAAATATGAATGTACTTTAAAAGGAGTTTTTAGAGGCTCCCCTGTTGCTCATCTAGTCTCCTTTGCTTGGTAGCAAGGCATTCTTGTATTAAAATAATAAATAACCAGGTAGACAGTCAAGGAAGAAATCAAACTAAGTTAAATTTACTCCCAAAAGAAGTGAAACTCTGCAGACTCCTGCAAGCAGGGTGTGTGCTCTGTTGTTTGCCTAGTTGCTGTGTGCTCACATTATAGGGTGGAAGCGGCCTCTAGTGTCTACCTTTCTACTGTAACACCTTACCTTAGACCTTAATGAAATGTTTCCTGTTTGAAATTAAAGCTCTTCTTAACTAAACATATGTTCTTTTTGCTCAGTCCTGATATAATGCATATTATTTTGAGCTCCCTATATTATATAAATTAAATGGAGCACTAAAAGCAATGTTTTACCTATCGATGATGTTGTGGACACATGGCTGTGTGGTCAGATATAAAGGTATAACCTGTTGAGCATTACTACTGAGATAGGGTAGTGTTTTCTTACCAGGGAGTGAAAAGGGTCGATAAGACTTTATCACACAGGAGGAAATGGAAAGTTTAAGTTTGCCACAATGGTACAGAATGTTATTCACTTTATATAGCCTTTATTTTACTCACAGTTTGAGCCTTTTACTTTATTTCTTTTCTGTTGGTGTTGGAACAAATAAACATTGCACCTTGCCAATGGTGCATTGAACTTTATACCAGACTGTTGTGTCCATCTGTTATTCCACTTCCTATTAAAATCACCACCACAACCAATGCTACTCTGACCACCACTTGACAAGATTTCTAAATCATAATCCTCCTCCTCATCATTTATTTATTTATTAAATTTTGGTGACCGGGTAGGCCCACTGAGCCCCGAAGGTCCCTTTTTCGGGGGCGACCTGGGATAACAATACAAGTTATAAGAATGAACAAGGACATAAGGAACATTTGAGGCATTGTGAGTTACATCATGAGGTGGTTACAGTAAAGAAAAATAGTGGATGCAGGCATGGTTACAGGCATGGTAAAAGAAAAGCAGTGGATACAGGCATGGCTTACAGGCACGGTAAAAGAAAAGCAGTGGATGCAGGCATGGGTACAGGCATGGTTATTATCATGACATGTAAGCAATTGGTAGTACTTTGCATATAGTTTATTCAGGGATACATGTGGCCTCTGGGGAGCAGTTTGTATAAGGCAGGTAGTAGGAAGGTTAAGCTAGGAGACGGGAGTTGGATAGGAGGGGAGTACCTTAGGAGCTTTAAGTGCCATGACAATGGCATGCGCTTGAAGTCAGCAGATGGGACTTAAGCCTGGTGCAGAAGTTTATGAGTGAGGAGGAGGCCTGGACCTGGGGAGGGAGCTTGTTCCATTGGCATGCTGCTTGGAAGGAAAAGGATCTTCCTCCAGCGTTTGTCCTTACCCTAGGGACTTCTAATAGCATTCTATCTGAGATCCTTAGGTTCCTTGGGTTGTGTTTGAGGGTTATGGTCCCAGCAATGCTTGGAGAAGCATGGGGTTTGAGAAGCTTGTAGGCCTGGACAAGCAAGGGGTGTTGGAGGCGGGCGACCAATGCGGGTCAATGAAGATTGGCCAAAGTGTCACAGTGGTGACGTCTCGGGTGGTCTAAGGTTGCGAAATGAGCTATTTTATTATATAGGATTTGCATCCTGGTAATCTCTTGTTTAGCCATGCCCTGTACAATAGGGGCCGCAAAGGTCAGGTTGGGTAGAAGGATACTGGTAGCTATGGAGAGCCTCGTTTCAGGGATGAGTTGGTCCCTGAGTCTGTACAAGGTGCCAAGTTTCCAATGTAGGGTCCTGCTGACCTGGTCCACGTGTTCCTTGTATGTGATATTCTGATCCAACGTGAGGCCTAAGTATTTAAGGGAGGGGGACCACGTTAATGGCTTTACCAGAGAGTGAGGTTAAGGAGAGGGATGAGGATCTGTCAAATCCAGGGATCTTTGCCCGAATAGCATTGCCTTGGCCTTGTCGGTATTTAGTACCATTCTGTTCTTGCATAGCCAAGTCTCTAGTGAAGTGAGATCCTTTTGGAGTAGAGGGCCTAGGGCAACCAAGTCATGCAGGGGTCAGAAGTTGGCAGTATCATCAGCGTACTGTACAACCGAGCTCTCCCTGCAGTGGGTATGCAGGTCATTGGTAAACAAGGAAAACAGGAGGGGGCCTAGAATGGAGCCCTGAGGTACACCATGGTTTAGTAGTAGTGGGTCAGACATGGTCCCTTTCCATGAGACCCTCTGTGCCCTGCCCGATAAGTAGCTCCCAAACCACTTCAGGGAATGATTGTCTAGGCCTATATTTTGCAGGTTCTGTAGCAGCAAGTTGTGGTCGATGAGGTCTAACACCTTGGATAAGTCTATAAAGACTTCACCAGTGGGTATTCCTTTGTCTATTGCCCTGAGAACTTCATCCGTGAAGTTAATGAGGGCAGTGTCAGTACCATGGTTTGTTCTAAATCCATGTTGGGAGGGGGCAAGGAGCTGATGAGCTTCCAGGAAGTCCCTGAGTTGATTGTAGATGACTCTTTCTTGCACCTTAGCAAGTGAGCAGAGGAGGGAGATGGGCCTGTAGTTGTTGAGTTTTTCCCTGAGCCCCCCTTTGTCAATAGGGACAACATTGGCATGTTTCCACAGGTCAGGGACTGCTCCTTCCCTCAGTGATTGATTGAGGGGCATGGTTATAGGCCAGGCTAAGGAGGTAGCTCCTGCCTTGAGTAGCCGAGGGTTGATACGCGTTGGGTCCCCCTGACCCATTCGGTTTCAGGTTCCTTAGGAGGTTTAGAACTTCACTGAATTTAGCCAGTCTCAGGTGAAATGCCAGTAGTAATTCTCTGGTGTTATTTCATTGCTACTGCAGACATTCCTACTTGGTCTTACACTCATAGAAGGGAATAACACGCTCAGTCAGGTTGATGATGAGGGTGAACACCCCACCATAGTATTAGCTACCATCTGGTGCTGGGTCCACAGTGCCATGTGCTTGTTCATAAGAAGTGTATGATGGCCACCCATGCCCAGATGACTCCCCTTTTTATCTCGACTCACACACACACGGCAATGCTGGCAGATTGCAACTGACTCATCATTTGCATCTTGGACAAAAAAATCCCAAACAAGGGATTGTGATCCCCTACTTTTAACATGTCCCTGATGCTGCTTATTGGACTCTGTTTTTTTAACACCTGAAATGGGGGGTGTGCCACATGGTTTTTCAGGCTGAACACATGCTGACTCCAACTGACCGACACGACTACCTATGATTATTACTGGGTCAGCATCATTATCATCAACAGGAACCGCTAAATCACAACTTTTTTGAGGAGTGGGGGATTTAATGCCAACAGATCCAGACACAGCCACCTTGACTTTCTTTTTCTCCGGTTCCCAACAGGGGTCACTGACATCATTATCGTATTCATCAACGTCATCCGCATTCACAATTTCAGCTCGGATGCTGTCATGTGGAGAACATGTTCCAAAACAGCATCATCATCACCCTATATTTTTGCACCACACTTTGAATCATTGGATGTCAAAGGCATAACCTCAACAGTGCTGGAAGAAATGTGACATTGTGAGTTATCATTGCCAGGATCAGAATCATGTCCAACTATTATGGGGACATTAATGGGGAGTATGACCTCATCTACACTGTCAGTCACAGCTTTAGACTCAACTATATTTTTTGAAATGGTTAACTGGTCAGAAGAGGAACTTGAGGCAGCAATACTCATGCCACCAGAAACTGCACTAACACCACCAGCTGGGACAACATCAACTCCTCCAACTATGAGAGAAGCTACAGATTGCCCTGGAAAAAACATTGCTGGAGAAATCCCTTTACTGACATCAGCTATGCACTTCTGCGTACTACCATGCCTATGGCCAATCTTGTACACTTGCAGCAGTGCCATGGCCAGAAACAGCTTTGCTTGCATGTCTCTTTGTAGGTATTTTGGGGGATCACCAAGAAAATTCTAAACAAATTTAGATTTATGGACTTTAGGTCTGGGCCGGTGAATGTGAAGCCAAAAAAAAACAACTGTTGCTTGCAGATGGAGATTGGGCACTAAACAGATGCAAAAACACAGACAGATTAAGATTGCACTGCACAATCTAGAAGAGATGCAAATGCAAAATCACAAAAACACCTTAACCAGTGCTCATAAGTCACAATCCAGTCTGGAAAAGAATACCTTTTGCTGTTTGGGGGAAGGGGTGCAGTACACTGCAGTAACAGTGCAAAAGTAAGATACCACAAAGCAGTACAAAATCATGCAGGTGCAATGGATAGCAGGTTCACCCTGCTGCAATTACTCTGTGGTACAATAAAATGTGTCTGATTTGATGGCACGGGTCGCACACACACACACACACACACACACACACACTACAAGTAATGTGCAGGAAATTAAAAACTTCAGTAATATAACCAAATCCTTTAAATAAACTGAAATTATGCACTGCTGCACCACAACAATCAGCCAAAAAAATGTCAAGAATTACTGAAAATATTACTGTGTGTACATTAACACAGTTATACATGAAAAATATAACCAAAACAGAAAGACTGCCTTTTTCTCCCAGTTTTAACCTATCTCAACCACAGATATGCCCCTCCTCCAAAGCACATTTCAACTGTCTGTCAGTACATAGACTGAATGTTCTAAATTAACATTCAAAATCCACACACAAATAATAAACACTCGATGAAATGAGCACAGGAGGGTTTCCTACAATCAATGTACTAAATTTCAAGCAAAACACATGGCTCAAAAAGGCTTTTTAAACAGCTTTTAGAGGATTGAATCGCAGAGCTCTGAGAGGAAACTGTCTCCATCTACCACTACACACACACACACTACACAGAACTGAGGTTGTACAGAACAATCTAGAGCACATGTGACCTGCAATTCCATGAATCACTGCAAAATTCGCCTTGGAGCTCAATAACAGGGCTAAGTGATGTGAAGAACATTGATTTCTATGTACTTCACATTAAAATTGATGCAGAAGTGGCTGGGGGATGGTGGACTAACGTGTAGCCATTGTTATCAATGGACTTTCAATTCCTCATTATGACGTGAAGTACTCCGCTTCACATTGCAAATTACTTCACAGATTCTGCATTACTCCACGAATTGCTTTGCAGAGCGAATTTTGGCCACTTTACCCACCTCTAGGGGTGTACTCTCAGGCATATTTTCACATTATTAGAGGGATAACAACATGACTGAGATGGATTTACTGTCCTTCTTCAAGGACTGCTTTCTAGAGTAGCATGTGCAACATGGTAGAAGGCTTGACACCATATTTGATCTTTTTCTCAGTGGTGGGAAGAGGTCCCCTATAGTATAATGCCAAGGAACCAGTAGATGGTAACAACCACAGCACAGTAATCTGAATCATGACAGGGAACAATAGCTTGACCCCAGCAACAAAGACTAGAAACCCTAGAAAGGCAGAAGTCGATAAGACAAATGGCCTCTATCAAATGGTCTGGACAACCTGCATGAGACTGGTAATGAAGAGTACATATTGTATGGTGTTCATTGGGGAAGATTCTTATAGCAGCTGCAGATGTTTGCATTTTTATAAGCAGAAGCAGAAAATGGACAAGACTCTCCCATGACTCAACAGAGACCCAAGAAAACTGATTCTGAACAAATAAATGGTATAAGACCACTGGATGGGGATGGATTTCTTCCAGGTCAGAGTGCAGTACAGAGTACCACCGAGCAGTACTACAAACAAAAATAGTGAAGTCAAGGATGAGATGGAGGCCAGGACATCAGCAGGAGTTGCAGAAATTAAAAAAGCTTCCCTCCAGTAATAAACTGAAGGAAGAAAGTAAAGGAGGGAATTAGGCCTTTGAAAACAGTTGTAAGCATGGAAACATACAAGAGAACCAGGGGCAATGGCTGTCATTTCAATACTTCACTTCAGTGTTCAACAAAGGATCCTGATGGGGACAGGGGGCTCATTGGATGGCATATAATCAATGGTAGCCACCATGACGGTGGTGGACACTATGCCTGTCTTAGTACTGTAGATAACTACCTAGAAAAGACCAAGTGAAGTAATCCCAAGGGGCAAGCAATATAAGCCTCTCGGCCATAGTAGAGCTAAGAGAACAACTACCAGTGCCACTTGAAGAAGCCTTTCAAGATACTGCCAAGGGAGGTGTGGTGCCAAAAGACTGAAAAGTGAATAATGTGATCCTGTCTTCAAGAGGATGGAGGGGCAGAACTAAGAAACTACAGGATGGCCTGACATAAGTGCTGAGCAAACTCCTGGAGCCCATTACCGAGAAAAGACCAATGATGCACTTGGTTGATCCCCAATTTATTGCTCCCTCTCAGCATGGGTTTATAAAGGGCAGATCAAACCAAAGCAACCCGATAGTGTTAAAAAACTACTTGCTATATAAGAGTGTTTATATTTTATTTTACAGTTTTTTGGGGGGATATACCTGCAAATATTTCTCTTCAGTGCTATGCAGCTCTAAGAAAGTCACATCATCTAAACAATTACATTACAATCCTGTTTATCTGAATAACTTTGGTGATGCATTTCTGCTTCAGATAAACGGGAGTTATGTTGTAGCAATGTGCTTTTTTATTTTTGTAATGCTTGTGCAGTACTGTATAGGACTGCAGGGGATACGGATAGGTATGCTATAAGAAAGGATGTAGGGGAAGTGCTGAAAAGTTATTTTTTATGCATGATTGTGTTTGTGTTTACACATCAGTTTCTGTTTTCTATTTAGACATCAACAAGAAAAACTGCTGCATAGTAGATTGATGTAAACTCTGGACTCTTTTATTTGCTGCTTTAGCTTGAAGACCCCTCAATAAAATCAGCTGCATGGGTTCACAGTCCATTTGGTTTTCCAACCACAGCAAGCACTTGCAAAAACTTTCCACTCCTTTGGAATGTGATGATATGGGCTCCAGATCTGTAGCATTGTCCAATTCATCATCTTCACTCATGTCTCTGATCTCAGTGCCATCAAGTTGCTGCTGCACAGCCTCTACCTCATCATCTAACAGAAGTGCATGGCATTCCTGTACACTATCACACAGCATCCAGTCTTCAATTTCTTCATGTGTCAGTGGCACATTCAATTTACTGATCATGTCCTCTGCAATGTCAGCTGTGTCTGGATCCTTGAAGCAGTTCTCTCTCATCACTCTGAACCTCTGTCTCTGAGACAAGTTCATCAGTCACCAAAATGCCTGACTTGCGCCATGACTTTGCAAATGTATCAGGTTTAACTTTGTCCCATGCCTCTCCTCCCATATAGAAAATATCTTTAAGAGATACAGATTTCACTGTATCTTGTAGTGTCACGTCCTCATTGGTGTCAGACAGTACAGCCTGCAGCAACTGTTTTCTGTACTGCCTCTTGAAAAGTTCTAATTTTCTGTTATCACAGGGATGAATCTTAGATGTTGTGTTTGGGGACAAGAACAAACACCTGATGCTGCCATCCCTGGTTTGGATAACATGCATGTCAGGGTGTGCAGATAAATTATCAGGCAGAAGAACAGCATTTAGGGGGAGATTTAGACCGGAGAGATGCCTCTTAAAACTGGGTTCAAAGTGCTCCTTGTATCACTTGATGAAAAGTGTGCCATATATCCAGGCATTTTTCTGGTGGCCCTAAATCATTGGCAAAGCAGACATGTCAACATGTCTAAAGTATCTGGGCTCATGAGATTCTCCAATAAAAAAAAATGGCAGATTATGTGAGCCACTTGCATTGACACATGCAAGGCCAGTTACCCTTCCTTTCTGTTTTTTATCGCCAGGTGCATCTTTTTCAGCACTGTGTCCGAGAGTTTTATCTGGCAGGCACTGTCAGTACAACCCAGATTCATTGGAGCTGTAGATTGGGTGGTCTGTCAGTGACTCGGCTTTGATAAGACAATGAAGCTGCTGCATAAATGGAGCAATTCCTTCCTCTGCAGCACTTAATTTTTCACCAGAGATTCTCAGCTGCTTAATTCCATGTCATGTTTTAATGCGATTGAGCCATCCATCACTGGCTACAAAGTTCCCATGACTGCCACCTAATTTTGTGTGCAGCTGGATTGCTTTCTCCTTTAAAAGGGGCCCAGAGATTGGTGTTCCCCTCTCTCTCTCTCTCCTGGTAGAACCAAAGATACACAGCATCATCACACTTGTTGTCCTTGCATGTCCTCATTGTTTTTCTTTTTTTGAGCCCAACCGAGCCTTCCATGGACATAGCAAATTGCCTAAGTTTATCTTTGGCATCCTTGATTTCACTTATTATGGATTTGCCTATTCCAAACTCAGCAGCAAGAGCAACTGCTTGCTGGTAATTGTCAATGCAGTCAAGAATTTGCAGCTTCTGCTGCAAGGTAAGAACAGTTCTCTTCCTCTTAGTTGATCTCATTGCACACACATACACACTGAACACAATAAAGCACAGTAAAGCTCTTCTTTAGTGATTGTAGCCAGTAAATGGATGCATTTAATGAAAACAGCTGCCTGTCTATCAATTGAATGCTGCCACGAACCATGACAGACTGCTACCACAATACTGTACACATGGGAACAACTCACTTAATCTATTTACGTTATTAAAAAAAAAAAAACACAAGCGCTACCAAACAACATTCACTAAAGTGCAATGTTACATAATACCTTAAACAACAAAAATAACAGAAAATGGGTGACAAGATTGGAGTTCAGTTAAAAGGGATTTCTGATTAACTGAGGTTTGGTTAAACTGGAGTCTACTGTAAATATGATCACCTAGTTGGCCTGTTGGCACAGCAGTTGGATTTCTGCTTGTGACGCTGATGACCCAGGTTTGGGAATGGACCCTGGAGTCAGAGGGCTGGCCAGAGGAGAAGGATCAAGTATCCTGGTCACTGTTCTCCTTCTCCAGGGGAGGGAGGGAAGAGTGTCTGGCACTTTATGGACCCCTGGCTGAGGTTGGGGTACCACTGCAACTGGTGCTATCACATTAGGGGGGGCCAGACACTGGACATTATTGCACATCCCCACCCTCAGGGAGCAAGCATTGGAAAAAAGCCAGCCTCTCTCATGATGACCCGCTCTGCCACCACCATCTCCTCTACCTTCGATGTCCATTGGGGGGGCCCACTCCCCTGGCCCTGACCAAGGGGGCGAGCCAGGGCTTGCCAACAATGTCCATTGGGAGGGGGAGCCCTCTCAGCAGCCCTGCTCAGGGAGGCAAGCCTGAGGATGGGGGGACTGCAAGTGGGGTGGTCTGACTATTGGGGGGAACTGGAACAAAGAAAAAATACATGATGCCCTAATATTGAGCTCTGAAAGGTAATGTGTGCACTCTTGATCACAGCATATTGTGTTATGCCCTTTCTTTTGAAAACTGAATCACTCACCAAGCTGTAGATACTATTTCAACTGTCATTAATGCAGTAATCACAGATATGAGGAACAGGACATAGTCACAATAAATGGGACTGAAAAACACCTCTACTGGCTTTGAACACAATGGCCCAGATATTCAAAAGAGTTGAGCCATGCGCAATAGGGTTGCGCATACGCAAGTCAGTAATGCCATACGTGTTCAGCAGGAGGCAGTTGCGCCCCCGAAATCATGCTGAGCAACAGCGCAATGATAATGAAGGCATGCACAACTGAAAAGGGAGGAACCATGCATAAATGGCATAGAGTGATATTCAAAGACTTGCGCAATGTGCAGCAGTGGAGCAAGTGGAAGTTGTGCCATAGCGGAAATGAGCCAAAATAAAAAGGAGCAAGGAAGAGGTGCAAGAACGCTACAGGGAAGCCACATGAGGCAGAGGCAGAGATAGACAGACAGGGCAGGTGGAACGAACTGGGCAGGTCAGGGAAAGGCCACAGTGAACAGCCAGGCACAGGGAAGGTGTGGGGAGCCACACAGCACAAAGGCCAGCACAGGCAGGTGTACCTGGTACAGGGGAGGTAGCAGCCAGGACAGCAGGGGGAATACAGTAACAGCTGCCGGGGGGGGTGAATGCAAGCCAGGGACATGGCCAGTGCCACCTTCCACATGGAGGCTGTAATGAGGGGGGTGAGAAGGCAGGTGGCAGGGGGGCGTGGCCATGGAAGGGCCTGTCGGTGGTATGCCCCCAACAGGCAGTACCGACCCTGCACCAGCTTTGAGCAGTACACAGATACTGAGATTGTGGGCCAGTACCACATGAACAGGGCAATTCTGAGGTGGCTCTGTGAGCTGTGCGGTGATGTGATGCAGACACCTACACGATGGAGCCATGCCCTGTCAGTGAAGACCAAGGTAACAGCCTGCATGTGCTTGCTCACCACGGGTACCTTCCAGAGACCAACTGAGGACACCACAGGCATAACCCAGTCAGCCATGTCACACCACCTCACCCAATTCCTCAGCGCACTGCTGCCACATGCTCAGGAGTACATCCATTTCCCCAGCACAGTGGCGGAGCGTACAGCAAACATACAGGAGTTCCCCAGGGTAGCACATATGCCTGGCATGATAGGGGCAATAGACTGCACCCACGTGGCCATATGCACACCACCTGGCCATAAGTGGGCCGCATACATGAATCAAAAGGGCTATGCCAGCATCAACTGCCAGGTGGTGTGCGATGCCAGGGGGCACATCATCAATGTCTGTGCCACGCACCCTGGGGGAGCACACAATCCTTTCATCTGGCACCAGTCGGCACTGTGCCACAGATTCGAGAGTGGGGACATCCCCACTGGACACCTAGTGGGTGAGTATGCAAACCACATGGACAAATACAGGGCCTGGGAGGGCATGGCCAGAGGTGGCATGGGTAGTGGCCTACATGGCCCAGGGCAGGGCAATGCTGATCACCAAATTAACCTCCACCCTCTACACACAGGTGACAGTGGATACCCACTCTCCGTCCCTGGCTGCTCACACCCTACCGGCGGCCCAAGACCCATCGCAGCAATGCTACAATGAGGCACATGCCACCACACGTAATGTCATCGACCGGGTGTTCAGGATGCTGAAGGCATGTTTCCATTGCCTGGACACCTCTGGCGGTGCCCTACAGTACAGCCCCTCAAAGGCCTGTGGGATATTCCTGGCCTGTTGCATCCTGCACAACATGGCCAACGAATGTGGGATACCCATACAGGTCAAAAAGGGGGACAGCGATGGGGACGATAGGGACGCCGGTGATGATGGTGGTGGGCAGCACCCACTTGGCCAACAGGACTGCCAACTGCTCCGGCTAGCACATCTGCACCGGGACACCATCATGGAGGAGCACTTCAGCCAACCCAGGTAAGTCATGGTGCCATGCCGCAACCACCAGTGGCCAAGACACAACCCACAAACATGCAGGAACCCACACTGGGGGCGCATGCCATCATGGGAAGTGGCAGGGCACAGAGGCACACACACACAGCCAGGGATGGGTGAGGATTAACATGCCACGCTGAAGGACACACACACATGCACACACACAATGCAACAAATGTGCACAGAGGGCAGAAGGCACACCGACCCAAAATGCACACCCTAGCAACACACATGTCCACAGGTCACCATGCCCACTGCCTGTCCATGTGCATGTGTCAGATGCTGAGCACCATTGCACATCGTTGTACAGCACAATGCAGGCATCATCATGCACATGCAACTGTGGACAGCAGCCAGGAGGGTGTGCAGGTGGACTTTGTGTCCACGTGCAGGGCTGGGTACCCACCCGTGCACTGCCCACTGACACACACAATGCACACAGGGCAGCACCAGACAGTAGCTGCACTGGGAGACAGGTCAGTCCCACAACACAGTGCCACGGCTGCCTCGGATGCGTGGGTGGCCCAGCCGAGACCTGCCAGCACTGGCAGGCTGACCACTGGACTCATGGGGTGACACCGATGGTCCCCCAGGGGTTCCACTGCGTGAACACGACCATGCCCGAGCAGGGGTCTGCAGCACACTGAACGTGCCTGCACCAGGAGTGCTCCAGATGCCCACAGCTGAACCCGGTGTCAACAGGGTGGGAGTCGCATGACGCCGGGAATGGGGGGTGGATAGTGCACTGCATGGTGTCCGCAATGCATGGGCATCTGACTGTGTGCCCATTGTTGCCATGACAGCAGTGAACACCTGTGCATGCCTGTCAATGGCAGTGGTCACATCCTCCCGCAAACGGTCCATCTGTGCCATGATCATTTCGGTGTCCCTGCTGCGATGCTCCTCTGCTCACTTCAGAGACACACACAGTGCATCCATGGATGTTGCAAGCCACATCTGCTGCTGGACTGATGCTCGCAGTAGGTGGGTGTGCTCATCAATGAGGTCACTAGCCTCCTCGGCATCCTGTCCCTCAGGGTGTGCAAGGGCCTGATGTTCAACACCCCTTGAGGGTGGGTGCTGCACACCAGGACCAGGTCTGGACATGTCCACAGGTGGTGCACAGATGCCACCGCTGAAACTTGCACCCCCAAGCCCAGTGGGTGACTGCTGATGCTGCCCTCCCCTCCGGCTGCTGCTCCCCGGGGCTCAGTGGTGCTGCCGCAGTGGCCGCAACAGCCCCACTGTCCTGAAGAGACACCAGTACTGCCCCACTGGTGCTGACAGGCACAGCCTGGGACTGTGCTGACATGCAGGCCTCCACGGTGGCACCACCCACAGCCATGGGTGCAAATTGCCCTGCTGTGTCTCCATCCTGTGGCACACATGTGTCACTGCCCAAGACGGTCATGTCATCATCACTTGTGCTGGACTCTGCCCCAGCCACAGCCAGAGTATGCTGGCATCCATGGATGCCAGCACGCTGGGACACTGGCAGGGCTTCCTCCACACCTGTCTCAATGACATCAGTGTGGACAGCCAGGTGGCCCCACTGTCGTACTGATCCATAAATACCTGTGGAGGTGGATAGTCCCACCTCCGACTCCATCCAACTGTCCGCAGTGGACTGGCCCACCACCGCTGACCCATGCAGATGCTCAGGATCTGTAAGGGAAAGCAAAGTCACGTTACTGCGTGTGACCTACTCTGCCCCCCCCAGACAGACCATGACTTACCATGCAGTGATGGGCCACCACCCGTCTGGAAACCACCACCTGGAACACTCTCAATGGCACTTTGGTGCATGCTTCCAGCAAGCCTGTCCTCCGCTGGGGTGAGCTGAACCACCTCCAGCTGTTCCCCACCTGTTGCAGCATGTGCTACCTTGATGGCAGCCACCTTCTCCTTTACCTTCCTCCTGTCTGTGCCCATCTTCTTCTTACACTCCTGCACAGAGTGCTTGTGGCTGCCATGCAGGTTCACAGCATGTGTCACCTCCTCCCATGCAGCAGCACGGGCCTGAGGGGTGCCCCACCATCTACTGAGCAGTGGCTTCTGATCCAGGTAGGCTTCAAAAAGGGCCTCGGTTTAGGCCTTAGTAAAATTCGGCCTCCTCCTCCTCCCACCACTGTTGTCCTCCTCTCCAACAACGTGCTCAGTCATTATGTAGCCTGTAAGAATGGCAGTTGTTACCTGTGACTGTGCAGTCCCATGCATGTCCCTGAATCCACAGTCCACACTCCCAAACAGCATGCAACTCACCAATAAACTGCAGTAACCAACTATGGCCACTGCTGCACATTGTCGCACCTTTGTAGCGCAATCCATTCAAATGAGGTGAGGAGCAACTTTAATTAGATGCAAATTGCAGTGCTGCACCATTGAATGGCTGATCAGATGATTTGCATATGATGGCTGAATATCACGCTGTTGCGCTTTGCGCAATTGTGTTTAATGTGCTGAGCCAATGGCACAGTTCTGTGGCACGCAACGTACACCTCACTGCGCATGCCTGGGTTGCTGACGCAGGCATCTGCCACGCTGATGATGTGCTGTGCATGGTAGGCAATGCACGGCATGGCCACCATTGTGCCAGTGGCACTATTGCGATGGTCACTACTTGGCCCTGTGGCACTGGGCCTTCATAGGCGCAATGGCCCAACTGCCTGATAGTCTGCTGTGGTGCTGGCACACAGGCAGCCAATCACACTACACACATTGTCATCCGATGGTGCTGTGCGTGGCCTTACGCCAGAGACCCTTGACCCTGTGCCAGACCTTTGCCCCCTTGGCGCCATGCGTCAGGCATAGGTGCACCTCTATCGTGCTGTTCGGTAACAGCATGATAGGGAATGGCAGCGCTGTACCGTGCAGCATCTGCACATTGGGAGCCATGCTGCAGAGTGCCATATTGCCTACTATAGCTATTGGAATGGCACGTAGACGAGCTGCTCCATGGATGGCCATTGAGCTGGCCAACCTGGTGGCCATGGTCGAGCCACACCATGGGCTTCTCTTTGGGGAGGC
Organism: Neoceratodus forsteri; assembly: GCA_016271365.2. NCBI lineage: Eukaryota > Metazoa > Chordata > Ceratodontiformes > Ceratodontidae > Neoceratodus > Neoceratodus forsteri. Next base: position 1,510,863,157 of record CM057449.1, read on the forward strand.
CCCCCTGGATAGGGTAAGGACCCACGTGTGGCAGGAGGTGACCACTGCCCTGGATGAGGCAACAGGCCATGGGCATTCAGCTGGCACTGCAGGCACCGCTATGATGACCTGCGCAGGAGGAAGATGGAGCTACTGGCCCGACTGCGGTCATGTGCCAGGAGGGGCACAGTGCCACGTCCAGGTAGGGGTTCTGTCAACACACTTTTATCATCCATATGAGTCACAGTGTTGTATGTGTCCAGCACATAGGGGAGGAACCATATGGGGTTGGCTGTGGTGGTGTTCACAGGGTGTGGGGTGGGTGGGTCTGGCTGGGTGGGAGGGCACACACCCTGGGGCAGCGGGAATTTGCTTTGGGAATGTACTGATGGCTTCCTGAGCTAGTAGCCCTGATGGAAGATGAACAATTGGATATTGTGGCAGTCATGGAAACATGGTACACCAAGAAACATGACTGGGATGTCAACATACCAGGGTACACAATCTACAGAAGGGACAGGGAAGGTAACAGAGGAGGTGGAGTAGCTCTATACATAAGGGAAGAAATCAAAGCTACAGAACTAAAAAGTAAAGGGGAGGACAATAGGCACTCTGGGTCACCTTGGAGACAGGGAGTGGCATCACAATATGCACTGGGGTTGTATACAGACCCCCATCTCAAGGGGAAGAAATGGACAACAAAATGATAGAGGACATTCTCAAAATGGCTGAAAAAGGGGAGTTACTGTTGATGGGGGACCTGAATATGCCAGATGTTAACTGGATAACATGTACTGCAGCCGCATCCAAGAGCAGGGTCATTCTCGATGCCCTGCAGGGGGCAGACCTTAGACAGCTAGTGTTGGAACCCACTCGGGAGGGAGTAGTACTAGACCTGGTACTCTCAAATGGAGAGAGGATCACAAATTTAGAAGTCAGTAGACATCTGGGAACAAGCGACCACTGCACAGTGTGCTTCACAATGAGCACAACCATGGAGATAAGCCATACAAAAACAAGGATACTGAACTTTAGGAGAGCTGACTTTGGCAAAATGGGTGAATACCTGAAAAATGCACTAGCAAATGACCAAAAAGGAGGGTGGAAGAACAATGGAGAAAAATCAGATCTGCCATCATAGAGACAACAAGCCTTTGTGTGAATCAAATAAAGAAAACAAAGTGGAGTAAAAAAACACTATGGTTCTCAAAAGAGGTGGCAGGGAAGGTTAAGGAGAAAAAGGCAGCATTCAAAAAGTATAAGGAATCACAGAAAGAGCATGACAGGGAACTGTATCAATTAAAGCAGAAAGAAGTGGGGAAGGCAGTCAGACTAGCAAAGGCCCAAACTGAGGAAAAATAGACAACTCAGTTAAGAAGGGGATAAAACCTTTTATAGGTACATTAGGGAGCATAGAAAGGTTAAGGGAGGGATAGTGAAGATTAATAAAGGAGAGGGGAGGTGGGCAGAGGGAGACAGTGAAAAGGCAGAGATACTGAATGAATACTTTTGCTCAGTATTCACAAAAGAAGATGAGGAGGAGTTACCTAAACCAGACAATAGAAGCACTCTGGGTGGGGGGGTTGACACCAGTCCATTCACAGAAGAAAGAGTCCTGAAAGAACTCCTAAAACTCAAGGTGGACAAAGCAATGGGGCCTGACAGGATTCACCCCAGAATCCTAAAAGAACTAAGGGAGGACCTAGTGACACCACTGACCATGCTTTTTAACAGATCATGGCAGGATGGGGTGGTACCTGAGGACTGGAGGAGGGCAGATGTGAGTCCCCTTCACAAAAGTGGGAGCAAGGCAGAAGCAGAAAACTACAGACCTGTAAGTTTGACCTCAGTGGTAGGGAAAATGATGCAATCACTTCTGAAAGAAAGAATTGTTGAGTACCTAGAGGCCAGTGGGGCACAGGACCCAAAGCAGCATGGATTTACAGCAGGAAGGTCATGTCAGATGAATCTAATTGATTTCTTTGACTGGGTGACCAAAGTATTAGACCAGGGAGGGGCTGTGGATAAGGCCTACCTAGACTTTAGCAAGGCATTTGACACAGTCCCGCACAAAAGATTAATAATCAAGTTAGCCAGCCTGGGAGTGGGTCCCAGGGTGGTAGCCTGTGTAGCAAACTGGCTGCACAACAGGACACAGAAGGTAATAGTGAATGGAACACATTCCAAAGAAAGGGGGGTTACTAGTGAGTACCTCAGGGCTCAGTACTGTGTCCAGTCCTCTTTAACATCTTTATAGGTGACATTGCAGAGGGTCTGAGGAAAGGTATGCCTCTTTGCAGATGACACAAAGATCTGTAACAGAGTTGATACACAACGGGTAAGAAGAGATGAGAAGGGACTTGGTAAGGTTGGAGGAATGGTCAGACATATGGCAAATTAGATTCAATACAAAGAAGTGCAAAGTAATGCACCTGGGAAACAAAAACCCAGGAGAAGAGTACACAATAGCAGGTGAGGTACTAACAACAACAAAAATGGAAAGGGACCTGGGGTAGTCATATCAGATGACCTAAAGGTGGGTAAGCAATGTGAAAAGTCAGTAAGGAGAGCCAGGGGGATACTGGGATGCATAGGAAGTGACATCACAAGTAGAAAAAGGGAAGTGGTTATCCCTCTGTACAGACAGTTGGTGAGACCCTATCTGGAGTACTGTGTGCAGTTTTGGAGACCTCATCTACGCAAGGACATAGACAGGATGGAAGCAGTCCAGAGGAGGCAACTAAAATGATGCAGGGTCTGCAGCAGAAACAATATGAAGAGAGGCTGAGAGAGCTTCATATGTATACTCTTGATGAAAGGAGGGACGGGGGGACATGATAGAAATGTTCAAGTACCTCAAGGGAATCAACAAAGTCCAGGAGGGTAACATCTTTCAGAAAAAGAGATGTGTAAGAACAAGGTGGCACAATTTAAAGATAGAGGGGGGATGGCTCAGGGGTAATGTGAAGAAATTTGTTTTCACAGAGAGAATGCTGGATACATGGAACAGCCTTCCTGAGGAGATCATTGGGTCTAAAACAGTGGGGGAATTCAAACATGCATGGGACAGACACAAGGCAATTATAGAGGGGGTTACAGGAAGTAGGCTGTTGGTTAACTAGAATCTGCAGCTTATCCAGTAGGTAGGGAAATGGGCAGACTGGGTGGGCCAAGAGGTCCTTATCTGCTGTCAAAGTCTATGTTTCTGTGTTTTTATGTTTCTTCTCTCCTTTTTTCCCCACAGGCCCGGAAGAACAACGCAGGGTACGGGCAGAACAGTGGAGGGGAGTTGAAACCGCAGCCTGGTGGGCCGAGGACCAGCAACGCCCACCTGACTGGCCTGATGAGGGTGAGTGCCAGACCTCCATGATTAGTATTGCATGCTGTGTGACAAGGTGGGCAGCGGGGCATGGCCACCATTCATTGACATCACTGCCATGCATGCCACTTGTTACAGTCAACACTGTCCAGTGGCAATGCATGTCTGGGTGTGCATCACTGGTGGTCCTTGCATGCACCAGGTGCATGGCTGTGCCACTGCCTTTGCACCACATAGCCATGTCACTAAACAGACACGGTGGTGCTGTGCGTGACTTGGCCGGTGGGTGTCTGCAGCATTCCACATGACTGTATGCACCTGGGTGGGCAGGTCCTGTGGACGTGATCACTGTGGTTGGTCACACACCATCACAGTGGCATGTCCCATGGCCGTATGCCATGCACAGTGGGTGGGCTGTATGGGGTTGTGCATTCACACCTATTGACTGTGCTCCCTTGTCCTAGGTACAAGACATCTCAGGGAGATACGGGACACCATGAGGGAGCTCCTCAATCTGGCCTGGGAGTCAGTGGCAATCCTTAGGAGGCTGGATGTGATGGGGGTGCTGTGGCGCCACAGAGCCAGGCGGACCCAGAGCCAGGAACATCAGTCTCGTTGACAGTCCCTTGGTCCCTGACTTTCCCTACCCCACTGGACCCACCCTCACACCCCACCTATCCCTTTCCATTTGTTCAACCCTTCACCCTGCCCACCCCCACCTTGTTTGTGTCCCCCACCCCATGCTTGTAAATAGTTATTATTATTGTACATAGTTAAGTTTTATATTTTTACAATACATTTGAATTTTATATGAATACAGTGGTGGTCTATGATTTGCAGCGGGCTATAGGTGCTCAGTTGCATTGCTGTGCATGGCATCAGGGGTGGTGCAGTCATGGGTATGTGTGTGTGTGTCCGTGTGGAGGTGACTATGGTGTGGGGGTAGATATCAGTCAGTGTCTGTGTTGTGTGTGTTGTTCCTTGTGCACTGGATGACTGTGTGCAGTGGTCCATGGCACAAGCTCTGTGTCCATGGCACACCCATCAGCCCGTCCATGGCCTGTGCAGCTGACACACATGCCTGTCTGTGACCTGCACAGTCCACTGGCATGTCAGTGGTGGCATTCCCTGCAGGGTGGACACTGTAACCGTCACTTTGCTGGGTTGCCCATGTCACTGGTGTGGTACATGCCTGGCTCAGGTGGCACTGTGGGTGATACAGTCATTGTCCCACCTTCATGCTGTGGCTTGTGTCTGTTACAGGGGATGTGCCCCACTGTCTGTGGCTTGTGTTTCGGGTGACTACTGGTGGTGTATGGGTTCATGGTGCCTGTGCAGGGTGGCTGGCACTCCAGTGCCATGGTGGACTGAGGGTTGTGTGTACACGGCTTACATGGGCCCACAATGGGGGCTTGGTTGCCCCACCACTGCATCCCTGTGTTGTTGTGCCCTTGGGTATGGGTGGGTGTCTGTCCATACCCTGTGAGGCATCCGGTGTGGTGCATGCTTCCACACACCCCTGTGGGTGTCTGTGCTGGCTGTTGTGGCCAGTGGTGGGCTGGGGTATGTCACTGGAATACTGTGCAGGGGGCTGTACCACTGGTGGTGGTGGTGTCAAGGACACGACCTTCCCATATGGGGTACCTCTTCTGCCAACGCATGGTCGGTCTCTCAGCAGTACCTTGGGGGACTGTGCATGGTGGCACTGTGTCTGCCATTGTTGCATTGCCATGTGCTGCAATCTGCTGATGGGTGCTCATGGTGGGGCTGGCTAGCATGGTTCTGTGGTGCACAGGGTTGCATTGGCACAGTGGAGGTGGTGGCATGCATGGGGTTTCCTGCAGTGGTGGTCACTGCTCATGGGGGAGTCTGGGGGTCACGGTGCAGGGTGTGCTGTGCACTGGGGGGATGGTGTGGCACAGGGTGGTCTACCCTCCTTGTGTGCCAGTCACAGCTTGCTGGTAGATGTGATGGGGCACCATGGCCAGGCTGTTGGTTGGTTGCTTGTCTCCATGGACCAATGGTTATTCCAGCCCTCCCCCGGTTGTGCTGTACTTGGGGTGTGGGGGGTATATGTCTGTTCTTCTGTGTGTTCTTGTGCCCATCTGTGGCATAGGTGGTGGGTCCCTACCTCCCTGATAGTGCAGTTACATTGCTCTGCAGCAGGGGGGCTCCCTGGTTGTGCTATGGCACCTCTGGACTGCTCAGCTGAACATCCCTTGTTGCACTATGGTGCATCAGATCTGCTCAGCTTCCTCTCCCTAGTTGAGCTATGGTGCAGGTGGTGCAATATTCAGTCATTGGCTGTAGGCGCAATTTTGGCCTGCTCCTTATTGAATAACGCGTCTCTTGTGCATGGGCGCAATAGACTTGTTCTTGCTCCTGCTATTGCGCACTTTTTGGGCACAGTTTGAATATCTGGGCCCGTGTCTTTATCTGGGGGTTTATAATCACAAGTTTTGTGTTATCTTAAACAGTGCAGTCACATTGAGAAACCATTAGTATAACTTGCATAACTCACTATGAAGCTTCCTCTGAGCAGAACAGAGGAACAGACATCCTGAGGGAAGTGTTGTTTTTCTTTTGTGAATTGTATTTAATTTGTAATCTGTGAAGGGGGAACTCCCCCATCATTTCCACTTATCAACTGCTCAACCATCATTGCACCTACCCTCATTCCCATTTCTCCTGCTCCCCCAGCTCCTGCCCCCCAATCCATTTCATCAGGTCCTCAACCCAACTCACTATCCATTTTCCCTCACTTTCTGCCACTAGTTCACTTACCCCCATGACCAAGTGACCCCGAGCCTGAGGTTACTGCCATCCTTTGCCCACTCCCTATCTTTACCCCCTCTCCTCTAACTAAGGTCTACTGCACTGTTTAATCAACTTCTTACCTTCCAATAATCTTTAACTTTTAGGGAATGTACAGTAGCTGCAATAATTGTTCCTGTTACTGTGTTTATTTCTCTACAGCTTTCTTTGTCTTCTCACATTCCTTGTATTCCTTGATCCTTTATGTCCGACATGGAACCTTTGTAAATGAGCTTGTAGCTCAAAGGATGTAATCCTAGATTTCAATAAATAAAACAAAAAATGACATTATAACATGGGTTGGAAATAGGAGGCAACCCAATTGGTTAAAAAGCATCAGGTAACCGTTGATTAACTTTCCTATTTAATCAACAGTTACAGTGACAAAACTACTTCACTTAGAGAAAATCCCTTGTGAAATGTCCCTTCAAAAAGATCCCTCCATAAGACAGAGACAACAAAGAAATTCCACAGGCATGACCAGAGGAAAGCAGCAAACAGCTGAGAGCAGCAGAGATTTTACACATCTTTAAGCAGGGAACCAAACAGCATTTCTACAATGGAGATGAGTGTTAGTCTGTTTGGAAATGTTACAATCAATCAGTGGATAGATCAAAGTTGTGTCTTTGAAGACTGGCTGACACCTTATGTACCTTATCTTCTTCTGTGATTGAGGAAATTAACACGAGCACTTGATCAGAGGTAAGATTTTGCTTAGGGAAGCTATTTAAATTTCTTTCTCTCTCTTTCAGTCTTATAGCTTGTTTGCATTGGATTGTTGGGAGCGAGGGAGGGAGACAGAGAGAGGTAGAGAGGGAGAGTGACAGCGCACACAAGAGAGAGATAGTGTCATTAATTTGTTAGTAGGAAAGTGACTATATTACCTGAATGTGAACTTTTTCTTGGTTACTTGCATATTACAGTTGTAGAGCAAATTATGTGGTTAGATTCCTGAACCATGTGAAGTATTTCCTTGTCACTGGTCAACATAGAGCAGCTGAAACAGTGCATGAATAATCACACTGCAGAAAGCTTGAAAGGTTGTGCAGCAGCAGGGTTTTTTCAGTGTACAGTAATAACCACTACCTCTGTCACTATATGTTCATGTGGGGGAGTGTCAAGGAAGCTGCTGGTGTGGTGCCTGGTTGAGCTTCTCCCATGGTGGAGTGGCTAGGGCACCAGCACCCGGCGGCGTTTGGGACCTTGGGCTATGGTTCTGTTCCCACCAGGTCCCATAGTTTTGTGGCTTTTTTTTTTTACTTTTATAATGAATATTACCCCCTCCAGTGTTTTGATATATCCCTGAAGTCCACACCCCCTTTGGAGTTAGCTATATTAATTCCAGTGTGTGCAGGGACTGGAGCCACCCTCAATAAAGAACAGATTGTGCTATTTAGTTAAACAGTGTGCACTGTTTCTGTTTTCATCTGTGTTTCTTCACAACCTTATTTCAGCTCATTCTGTTTTTCCTGTAGCATTTTGTTTCATCCGTGACATTATGACCCTATGCCATTTCTTTTGATGTCTTTCTCTGTCTCTGTCCGTCTCCTTCTTTCTCTCTCTCAGTCTCTCTGTCTTTTAGATTGTTTGTGTTGGCTTGATGGGGGAGGGAGGGAGGGAGAGAGACAGAGTGAGGGAAAGAGAGAGACTCATGCATATGTTATTTACGTTACGAACATACACATGTCAGAAATCGATTCAGGACTGTATTTTTGGCATTTGTATGCTCATAGTCTATATAACATATGCATGTATTCTAGGGACTACTTTTCAGTTTGGTAGGATACACTCATATTTTCCCTATTCAGAGAGCAAAAAAACACCTTTGGTTTTTCTTTGTTAAATATAACCCATGTTATAAGTGCAATAACCCACTCCAGGATATGGGGTTATAGGGATTTAATGCACACCTTGGGTGCTGTGAGGGCACTCGGCTGTGCCTCATGCCTCACAATGCACCCAAGGTGTGAATTACATCCCTTTAACCCCATATCCTGTTGTTGGTTATTACTTACTGTTGCTTGGGGAGGTGAGAGGATGCTGAAAGAAGGAAGGTGAAAGAGAGACTGTGAAAGGACCAGACGGTGTCAGCATGGCTCAATTGGTAGCACATCTGCCTCTGGACCAGAAGGTCATAAGTTCTCTTCCCGCACCGGGATTGGACTTGCACCTAAAAATCGCTGGCATCCGAGTGCAGTATTGGGGGTGCTGTACTGCTGGGGTGTGCCGTCCTTTGGATAAGATGTTAAACCGAGGTCCCTTCTGCCCATCCTGGTGTTGTCCTGGTGGGTGTCCAGGTGGAAGTAAAAGAACACAGGGCACTCTTTGCAAAGAGTAGGGAACATTCCTGGTGTCCTGGCCAACATTCCTCTTCCCATAAAACCGGTTCATGCAATTGTCCAGGCTGTGAGTGGGTGATGATGTGCTATATGGCCGCCGCCACACATTCAGTCACTTCACTACCAGTCTAGCATTGCTTGTAAAGCACTTTGGATGTATGAAAAGTGCTATATAAATGCTGATTCTTCTTCTTCTTCTTCTTCAGACACTGGAGACTACATCACTCAGCCTAGTTAATATGGTGGCTGGAATCTGAGCCTTAAATAGGTGCCATCTTGATCATCTTTCCTCACTAGGGAGCCATCACTGAGTGGAATGGAGGAATGGACATTCTGAGGGAAGTGCTGTTTTTTTTTTCTTTTGTAAATTACTTTTACTGTGTGGACTGTGAAGAGAGAATGTGTTAAATTACATCACTGTGGCTTGGGGAGGCGGGAGGATGCTGAAAGAGGAACAGTGAGGGAGGGACTGCAAAATGGGACCACATGATTCAGCTGCACCAATATGGTGGCTGGAGTCCATAATTATTACCCAAGAGACCAGGCGACCACTCACATGAGTGACCACAAAGCTTGAGTGCCATGAAGTAGAAGTGTGGCATTTGTAACTATGTGGTATCTGGTGACTTCTGTGGGGCATCTACAGAGATGACCACAGGCCACAGGCCACAGGCTACACTGCACAGGGCAACAGAGGCAAGTGTGCTAACAGGGGAGATAAACATTGTGCAGCATACAATAACTTGGGCATATGAACATATTATGTTCTAACAAGGTAAGGGAATAATATAGCTTAGATGGGGAAAACTCTACTGAATGCAATTGGTACTGTAAAGATTTCATAAGGAATCCTTCTACAAGGTAAAACAGGGGAAATCAACAATATCCTATCTAGGGCCACCCTAGTTTTCAAATACTAATAGAGAAAACAGTGACATACAACTGGGCTGGAACAGGCTACCTATGGAGGATGTGGGGGAATAGGAGTTGTTACAGGCAGCAGAACAGATGGGAAGGAGAGGTGAGGAGTTGCAGGAAGACAAAGTAGTCAGATGAGGGAGGGCAAGATTGTGAGCTGTAATGGATGAGAGGGCATCAGTTTTCATGTGGATGGTATGGAGAGCAGGGGCTGCCCAGTATACAGGAGCAGATACTGTGCCTTAGATGGGGGAGAGGCAAGGAGAATGAAAAGCAGCTGAAAGGGCATGTATAGGCTACATCAGTGCATATTGATCACAGAATTACAGTAGGGCAAAAGCCGAGAGAATACCACAGGATCCAGGGATATATCCTCCCCTAGGACCCTGTGGAACCAGAGTGGAGGAATGACAGGTGGTAAGGAGCAGGGGTGGGGGTTAAGAGGATCAACACAAAGGAGAGGTGGAGAAGGGGGCAGGAGACTGTAGGAAGGTTCACAGGTTGGAATGCCTACGTCAAACAGATATGCACTACTGACCAATGCAAGGGAATGAGGGAATACTGGGAGGGAAGGATCAAATAACAAGAACAAGGACAAAGGTTGGTGGCAAGGGGGAGAGAGAGGGGAATGGCTCAGGGAGGCAATGTGGGAATGGAAGCATGAGGGGAGCAGAGGAGGAAGAAGGGAGAGGTAGAGTTACAGGAGGAAATAAAAAATGTACAGTGGTAGCAAACAAGGTTAACCAGGGAGGGAGGGGATCAAGGTGAAGTAGAGAAGAAGGAATAGGGATAGGTGCTGCTATAAACAGGAGGGCTTCCAAAAAAGACAAAGAGATGTTCAGAAGTGGGGAAGGATAGCTTACTAGGAGATAATGGTGAGTTAGGGAATAGGCCTGTGGAAGACAGAAGGGTCATTATAGCTGGGGATTCAATACTAAAAGGTATACACTCATGGAGAAAGGGGACCCAAGGAATAGAAGGGTGGTAGCTTGTATGCTGGCGATGGAAGCAGGGAGAGCAGGACAAAAGATCAAGGAAGTGGTAAGAGAGATGGGAGTAAGGCCTAACTTGGTCATCTGCCTGGGAACTAATTATCTGACAGGGGAGGAGGTGGAGGTGGTGCAAAACAAATTCAGACAATTAGCAAGACTGTGCAAGGAATCTGTGAGCTTGTTAGCCTTTCCAGAGGTAATTGCAGTCCCCAGGGCTAGCACAGTCAGAAAAAGGAGAACAGAGGAATTTAATGAGTGGCTGGCCAACTGGTCAAAGGTGGAAGGGTACACTCATGTTGGGGGATGGGAATATATGTGGTTAGCCAAGGGGCTATTTTGCACAGATAGATTTCACCTTCATTGGGAGGGAACAAAAATACTAAGGGAATATATGTAAAAGATTTAGGTTTAAACTGCTAAGGGGCAAAAGATGAGGGGTCAGAAAACCCAAACACTTTGAGATGGGGAAGTCAGTGGACATCTCCCCCAGAAAGGAAGTGAGAATCAGGTGGGAGGGCGAGGGGGAAGGGGGAGCAAACAAGAATAGGAAGTGAAGAGGACAATACAGGGGATGGGCAGGACAAAGCTGAAACATGAAAGAGGTAAGGTGGTACAGAAACAAGGTGGAGGGTGGAGTAGCTTAGTGCCTGAAGTCTCAGCATCAAGATTGCAGAAATGCAGGCCCTCTTAGGAGAGGGAAGGTAGATGTAGCAGCAGTTACCAAGACCTGGGCTACAACACACCATGACTGTGAAATCTCAATCCCAGCATACAATCTCTACAAAAAGGACAGAGATAGGCAATGAGGGGCAGCATACATCAGGGAAGGGATAACATGCATGATGGAAAAGAATGAACAGTGGAAGATGGAAACACTATAGCTTCAACTACAGACTAACGGGGAGGAAAATCAGGTTGGGTTGATCTACAGAAACATAGAAATATAGAAATTGTCAGCTGATAAGGGCCGCCAGGCCCATCTAGACTGCCTGTAGGCCCTATACATTGTATGTGGCTACTGACTGTATGTCCTCAATGGCTTTTCATCACTCCATCCCTTCTCAAGCTTTCCCTGTGTTTGTCCCTGGCATGCTTAAACCCCTCCACTGTGCTTGCTCCCACTACCTCCTATGGCAAACTGTGCCAAGTGTTGACTACCCTTTCTGTGTAGAAAAACTTCCTCATATTATCTCTTAATCTACCCCCTTCTAACTTCATATTGTGCCCCCTTGTTCTAGTACTTTTTCTTCATTGGAAAAGGTCCCCCCACCATCACCTTGTGTATGCCCTTGAGGAACTTGAAAGCTTCAATCATGTACCCCCCCATCTCCTCTCCTCCCGTGAGTACATATTGAGGTCCCTTAGTCTCTCTTCATATGTTTCGTGGTGCAAGCCCTGCATTATCTTTGTTGACCTTCTCTGGATAGTCTCCAGCTTATTTATGTCCTTGTGCAGGTGTGGCCTCCAGAACTGCATTCAGTACTCCAGGTGAGGCTTTACCAATGTTTTATACAATGGCATCACCACCTCCCACCTCCTGCTAGTGATACCCCTGCATATGCATCCCAGCATGCCACTAGCCCTCTCTGCTGCCTTTGTGCACTATTTTGATACTTTAAGGTCATCAGAGATGACAACCCCTAGGTCCCTTTCCTCTTTGGTGACAATCAACTTCTCCCCCCAACCTGTAGCTTTCCCCAGCATTCCCTATATCCAGGTGAATTATTTTGAACTTCTTTGCATTGAACCTCAGTTACCACATCTCCAACCATCTACAGACTGCCTAACAAGGATGAACAAAAGGACAGAGAACTACAGTATGTGCACAGATGCCGAAGGCAGCAGAAAAAGAGATGGTTGTGGTGGGGCACTTTTTTCTACCCAAGGTGGACTGGGCTATACCAGCTATGTCCTGCACAAAAGTCAAGAGATCCTAAATATGATACAGGGAGGATCCATTATCCAGGCTGTTACTGATCCCACCAAGGAGGGGACAATCATTGACCTAGTGCTCACCTATGGTGAACATGTACAGGAGTTAGAGGTTTGGAAACCTCTGGGTGGTAGTGACCACAGAATAGTGTGGCTCAGCTTGAACATTGACAAGGAAAACATCCCCACCAAGACCAAAATGCCTGATTTCAGGAGGGCAAATTTTCAGAGAATGGGAGAGGTGTAAAGGACACACCTAGTGGGCATTGAAGAGGACATGGGGTGTACCAAACATGGGCTATCATTAGAGAAGTGATTCTAACATCCACATCAGATTGCACCAAGCAGAGGAGGAAGATATCTGGGGCCAGATCACCCATCTGGTTTTACTATGAGGTAACTAGAGCAGTGAGAGAAAAGAGTGTAGCCTTCAGAAGATTCAGAAGAACTGCAAGAGAAGAAGATGGGGATGAATACCTTAGGTTGGTTAGAGTGGCAAGAAGGGAGGTGCAGCATGGTAAGTTGTGGAAAGAGCTCCAACTAGCTGAAGGGGTTAAGGGGGAGGGTAAGATCTTCTTTTGCTACATAAGCAAAAAGAGGGACAAAAAGGACTGAATATTTAGGCTAAGAAAGCGGGATAGGATGGGTAGATGAAGAAGTGAGCAAAGCAGAAGTATTAAATGAATATGTCTCTGTCTTTAAAAAGGAAAAGGATGGACCAGTGCCATATGGTGGGAGTGGGAGGAAGGGGACAAGGGGGGCTGAAGCAATAACAATAATTGAAAAGAGAGGGAGGGACTGCTTACACTGAAGACAGACAAATCCCCAGGACCAGATGGCATACACCCTAGGGTGCTGAAAAAGCTAGCAGAGGAGCTGGCAGGGCCATTGGCATCTCTCTTCAATAGATCCCTGGAGTCAGACTTTGTGCCACTGGACTGGAAAATGGCACATGTGGAGCCCCTCAACAGAAGCATACCAAAAGATGACCCGGGGAACTTTAGGATGGTCAGTCTGACCTTGATAATATGTAAACTCATGGAGACCATACTTAAGAAAAGGTTGGTGATATACGTTGAAGAGACTGGTTTACAGGATGGGAGGCAACATTGATTTGTGGCAGGCAGATCGTGTCAAATGAACCTGATTAAATTCTTTGATTGGGTCAGGCGACGAACATTATACACCTGGACTCAGCAAGGCCTTTAAATCTGTACCACACAGGAGGCTGATCAGAAAACTTATGGATCTAGGGGTGGGGAAGAAACTGGTAAGGTTGGTAGACAACTGGCAGATGGGCAGAACCGAGACAGTAGTGGTGGGGGGAGAGTTATCTAGTACCAAGGAGGTCACCAGTGGGGTCCTGCAAGGATCAGTGCGGGAGCCAGTATGTTTTTCAATGTCTTCATGAGTGACATTGGGAAGGCATTAAAGGCAAGATGTGCCTGTTTGCAAATAACACCAAACTCTGTGGGATGGAGGACACAAAGGAAGAGATACAGAACCTGCAGGAGGACCTCAGTAAACTCAAGAGATAGTCGGGAATCTGGCAAATTGGCTTCAATGCCAAAAAATGCAAAGTGATGCACATCAGGGCCAGGAATCCTAGGATGGAGTATTACCGGTGGGGGGGGGGGGTTTGGGTAGTTGCTTCAAAGGAAGAAAAGCATCTGGGGTGGTGATTACTAGAGACCAAAAACACACCACACAATACAAGAAGCCAATGTCAAAAGCTAACAGGATGCTGGGGTGTATAGGTATGGGATTCAGTAGTAGGTGAAGCAAGGTCCTTTTGCCATTGCACAGGTCAATGGTAAGACCACATTTAAAATATGGGATAAGGTAGCAAGGGAGTGGAGTGGTCCTGCATATTAAAAGCAATATTAGCTCTGTTCAAATACCAGTAGTGAATGATAATACAGAAATTGAATCAGTTTGGGTTACAATCCAAATGAATGGCATGAAAAAGTTTATTATAGTTATCTATAACAGACCACCTAATACCAGTATTGAGTATACTGAACAACTAATTAAGGAGATAAAGGCAGTGTTCGAGATGGGAGACCTTATTGTTTTAGGGGATTTCAATTTTCCAGGGATAGACTGGGAACTAGTTTCCAGTACTACCCACCGAGAGAGTGCCTTTCTTAATGATATGATCTCTATTGGAATGCAACAAAAAGTAACAATACCAACTAGATGGAACAACATATTAGATCTTATTCTTACAAATAATGAGACCCAGTAACACTTTATTTTAAGTGTCCTTAACTACTCTGAAACTACTGTATAGCTACAGTGTAACTATTATGCAACTTTTGTGTAGTTACATGTAACTACAATGTAGTTAACTAGTTTCACATTTGCGGGTTGGTGCAGATACACAATTTGCATGAACTGGTAGTTAATGCAATTTACGGTTGCTTCCCTTCTGCCTCAAATTAATTCTGTCTGGCAAATGTAACTATGTATGTTGTACTTTGAAACAGCTGTTACATGCATAGTTACACTTCCAGCATAAATCAATTTTTCAGTTGCAATTTTTAACAGCTGTTACATGTGCAACTACTTCCAGCATAAATCATTTTTTTCTGTTGCACATTGTAACAGCTGTTACATGTGTAGTTACACTTCCAGCATAAATCAATTTGTGTCAAAAGAAAAGCTGTTTTGGTTGCATGTGTAACTCCACATCATGCAGTTTTTATAACTACACTCCAGGAAGAACTCCTACCTGTGTATAATTCACCAGCCACCACCACTCCACAAAGCAAATTGGTGATAAAGCATGGTATATAGCCATACCCCACCCCCAGCCACCCACCTGGGCCTTAGCATGCCAGGAGTGTGGGTACAGAAGAGATGTGGGTCAGTGCCACAGAAGCAGCACATTTCTTAGTAACTACAGCACTGTTACAAGCCAATAAGTAATTATATAAATTATTTTTATTGAGTAAGTAAACAAATTAGTTGTATAACAATTAAGAATATTAGATTCCATGTTTATAATGCAGTAAGTGCAGCAGGAAATTATTTCTGCAAGAATGCATTCATCAGAACTATAGCATTGACATTCAATGTAAGTATATAATAGTCACACTCTTCTTCATATGCTTTATTTTAAGTGTCAGTTTCTGCATTCTTTGCAAATACGTTAGGAATTAACTGTGGAAACAATGCCACAGAAACAGCACATTCCTTAGTAACTACAGCACTGTTACACCCCTTCTTTCAACACTTGATTGTAAGTGTCAGTTTCTGTGTACTTACTTTGCAAATACATGTTACTTAGTAATTAACTGTGGAAAAAGTGCCATAAAAGCAGCATGTTTCATAGTAACTACAGCACTGTTACACCCTTTTTTTTACACTTTAAGTGTCAGTTTCTGCGTACTTACATTGTAAGTACATGCTAGGCATTAACTGTGGAAACAATGCCACAGAAGCAGCACATTTCTTAGTAACTACATCACTGTTAAAATTCAATAAGTAATTATGTAAATTAATGATTTTTTTATTGAATAGTAATTTACAACGTTAGACTGCATGTTTATTTTTAGTTCTTTTTTTTTTTTTGTTCACGCAGTATACACATACTGGTTCTGGGATTCGCACCCAGTTCTCCAGGTTTGTGGGTTGGTGCTATTAACCACTAAGCTATACTGCAGTAACTTCATGAGAGAAAGATTTCTGAAGGATAATTTTAAGTGTCACTAACTACACTGTAACTACTGTATAACTACACTGTAACTGCACTACTATGTAGTTAACTAGTTTCACAATGTGTGTTGTGTACTTGCATAACTTTAAACGTGTTGCTTCTGTGAGATTGACCCACACCTCTACTGCACACACAACCCTATCATGCTGCTGCCCACGTGGGTGGTGGGGGTGGGGCAAACCTGGAAAACTGGGTTTGAATCCCAGAGCCATCACTTCTATATTGTGCAACCAAAAAAAAAAAAAAAAAAAAAATAAACATGCACTCTAACATTGTAAATTGCTATACAAAAAAAAATCATTAATTTACATAATTATTTATTGACTTTTAACAGTGCTATATTTATTAATGAATGTCCTGCTTTTGTGGCATTGTTTCCACAGTTAATGCCTAACTAACATGCACTTACAAAGTAAGTATGCAGAAACTGACACTTAAAATAAAGTGTAAGAAGAAGGGTGCAACAGTGTGTAGTTACTATGGAATGTGCTGCTTCTGTGGCATTGTTTCCACAGTTAATGACTAACTAACATGTATTTGCAAAGTAAGTATGCAAAAACTGACACTTAAAGTGTAAGGAGAAGGGTGTAACAGTACTTTAGTTACTAAGGAATGTGCTGCATCTGTGGCATTGTTTCCTCAGTTATTGTTTAACTAACATGTATTTGCAAAGTAAGTACATAGAAACTGACACTTAAAAAAAAGCATACGAAGAAAGCTGTAACTACTATACACTTACATTGAATGCCAATGTTATAGTTCTGAGGAATGCTTTCCTTCAGAAATCATTTCCTCATGCACTTGCTGCTTAATAAACATGCAATCTAATATTCTTAATTGCTATATAACTACATTGTTTACTTATACAATAAAAATAATTTACATGATTACTTATTGGCTTGTAACACTGCTGTAGTCACTAAGAAATGTGCTGCTTCTGTGGCATTGATGCACACCTCTTCTACACCCACACTCCTGGCATGCTATGGCCCAGGTGGGTGGCTGGGGGAGGGGGGATGGCTACATACCATGCTTTATCACCAATCTGCTGTGTGGAGTGGTGGTGGGTGGTGAAGGATACACAAGTAGTGATCCTTCCTTAGCTATTACATGCCCTACCCACTGGCTGAACAGTGCGCCTGCCATAACACCATCCTTCACATCAAACTACCCCATCACTTTCACTATACCATGAGGGCTGGGGCAAGACAGTGAACATAGGCAGACCAGTAGATCCCTTTACTGGAAAACAGCAGTAATAGGAAGACCACCCATAACCCACAATTCCCCACTCCACACACAGTGCATGATCCAGTCTGGTCCTGGTCAGACCATTTGATTTGATGGATGCTATTGATCACAATGCCTGGGAATGCACATTTGACACACTGTCTGAATCTATGTGTACGGGGTCCAATATTAGATTGCATGTTTAGTGAGCAACAAGTTTATGAGTGACTGATTTCTGAATGAAAACTTACATCACATCTACACTACTGGCATTTGGAATATGTAAGTATGCGCAATTGCAAATACATGTTAAATAGGAAGTAACTGTGAAAATAGTACCATTATTTCTTAGCCACAATATTGTTATAGTACCAATTAGTAATGATGCAAATTAAATATTTTTGTGTACAGTTACATATCAATTCACAGTATTAGACTGCATGTTTACTAACCTGTAAGTTCATGAAAAACTGAAATACAGACATGGAACATCATCTAAAGAGTTGCCAGTCAGTGCATATAACTGTAGCAGACTGAATTTGCAGTGTATTCATATTTTAGTTACCATTCTTATTACACTTTAACATTTTTCTGTGCTATTACCTTTTAGGTAAATGTCACATAGACATAGACAATTGAAACAGTGCACAAGACCTGCTGTTACATCATAGTTATACAGTAGTTACAGTGTAGTACAGGACACTTAAAGTGTAATCAAAAAATGAAAGTTATGTACCTATTATAATTCTTGATCTTCTTGTATCATCACCATTCATCACTGTCTGGGTGACAGCGAGAGGTGCAGCACCCCGAGGGAGCTTTTTTTTTTGTAGGGGGAGGAGCCGGCACCCTGAAGGCCAATGCATTATGTGGCATTATGGGTCAGCCAACGATGGTCGCCTGCTCCTCCTCCACTCCAATTTTGTTCACCAGAGAGAGAAAGAGGAAAACAGATGGATAGGGAAAAGACAAGGACAAGGCAAAGAAGCACAAGGGATAGCTAAAGAAAAGGATGTAAAACTGAAAAAGGATTAAGCTGGCCAGAGGACAGAGGAGGAGGACCTGAGGGTGTAGGCTTTAGACCCAACCCCTGGATTGCCAACCAGATAGAAAGAGAAGAGAGAAAGGTAAAGTAAAGAGGAAGAAAGATGGTGGGAGGAAGAGAGAGACTCCACCACATCATATCCCCAGAAAGAATTCTAAGAAAAAGATGTTGTTTGACATCTGGAAGGTCACTGAGCCTGTTGCCATCCCATGGGGACTACAGAATTTGGCTGAACCGAACCTAGGCCAAGCACCCAAAACCTCCAGCTGGAGGAGATGAACAGCAGTTCAGATGGAGACTCAGAACTGAGGAGTCAGGCAGCCAGTCTGGATCAGTCTCCTGATCATCTGGCTCTGGAGAGGAGGAGATCCAGAAGACCTTCAGATGAGCAGCTCCATAAGTTTTTCCACCTGAGGTGCTGACTGGCACTGTGGAAGGGCCCAGTACCACTCACGGTGCTGATCACTAGAACCAAAAACCACCCCAGAATCCAGAATGGTACAGGTGAGCAGTGCAGAGGAGCCACCCATGCCAAGACCAGCAGGCATGGGCCATGACACTGGGGGAGCCTGCACCTCTGAGGAGGTGATTGCCTGTGTGGTGCTCTCGGCCTGGCCTCCAAGAATAATGGATCATTCCTCTGGCACCTTAGAAATGATCTCCTCCCTAGCAAGGCTAGAAGAGGAGGAGGCCCCTTCCTCACTGGTCTGTATAGAAGTGGGAAGGGACCTGGAGAAAGGGTGGAGAGACCTGTGCCTGGAGTCTCTCGTACATTGCTGCCCTCCAAAAGTCGACAGATTGTGGCCAACTTTCCATGCGTGGTACTCCAGTACTCTGCAGTCCATGGAGAAGCAAGTGTTGCAGCTATCCATATCGTGAGCTGGACCCAGGCAGGTAAGGCATCAGTCATGCCGGTCCTTGATGGACATCTGCTGGCACAGGGACACCAATGTATAGGAGGTCAGCCCACCTTGGAAGAGTGCTTTTTGTTCCTAGATGAACCCGACATGATTCTCGGTAAGTAAAATAAGAAGAAGAAACAGACTTGGTGCTGCTTTTAGAAGAAAAATGTAAGGTCTTACCAAATTCCTGCAGAAAACAGCACTGGAACAGAGCGAAAATGGCATCTTCAATGGTGTTGAAACAATTGACTAGTCCGTAATGTCGTAGTGAAATTTCTTCAGCAGGTGCGAGATGCTGCACTCTCGATGACAGGAGAAGCAGAAATGGGGTGGAGGAGGAACCATCGATTGTTGCTGGCTGACCCTTGAGCACCATGCAGTGTGTCAGCCTCGAGGATGGTGCCACCTCCGGCTCCTCCCCTGCAAAAAAAAAGCTCCTGCGGGATTCTGCACCTCTGGCTGTCACCCAGACAGTGATGAATGGTGAAGATTGACCCTGGGAAGATTGGTAGTACTGTGCTGTAGTTACACAATTCTCATGAAGCGGTAGTTACTGCAATTACAGGTAGAAGACTTGGTTTGCTGGCCAAGACACCTAGCTTCACCTGAGCTCTTTCCTTCTAAGACTGCTTGAAAGACAGAGTAGAGAAACTTACCAGAGCAAGGGAAAAGGATTAAGACTTAGTTTGGCTAAGCAGATTTACTGTGTGGTGGTGTTTTTATTTTTTACTCACAGGGATTGCTACTGTTTGTTGCTAACATTTCATTGCTTTATTTTTCTCTGATTCAAATTGTTGTTGCTGGTATACCTTCTTCTGCATTATTACAAGGTGTGCCTACAGGTGTGTGCTAACAGATTATTCCTGTAATCTTCTGATTCAAATTGTCTTTTGCAAGGTATAGCTTCTGTTACTGCTTTATTTTTCTCTGGAGTAAAGTGTTTCTTACAGCGTATATCTTCTCTGAAATTATTACAGGTGGTGCTTTGCAGGTTTTACAGTTTTATCTAACATTAGGATAAGCTTTCAGAGTTACTGCATTTGTTGTTTACTGATTGTTTCTGCTCTTACCTCCTTGTTCTTTCATCCGTGGTTCTTCTTTTTAGGCAGGGGAAGGGCCCAGCCACCACCCCATCCCCAACCACCCACGCTACACTCCTTTATGGGTACCACAGTTGTGACATTTCCTGTGGCAGAGCAGGAAGAGGCGGATCAGTGGGGCCTCCACAAGGTGATCTCATTTACAGGGGCACTAGTAATTTAACTTGTTATAACAAGTTAAACAAAGCACAATTAAACCATTACTTGCATTTTTTTCCTTTTTTTCCCTTCTAATTACTCTGACTAGGTTACAAACCCAGCAACTTATTTGGAATGGATTTCATTAACTGCAGGTACTGTGGAACAATTTTCAGAAGGACAGTCTTACAGGATTTAAGACACTGTCCTACATGTTGGGCCTTTGGAGATCTTAGGGCTCAGCTCCAGGCAGCATGGGCAGAGATTGCATGCCTCAAATCTCATATTGAAGAGGAAATACATTATAAGAACCACCCGCCATTTCCCCCAGCATCCAACAGAAAAACCTCGACCACAGAGGGTAGTTGGTCCAGGAGGTTGGCAGGTGGTTAGGAGGAGCAAATCAGGTGCCCCATCACTCTCTGCTCTCCAACACATTACCAAAAACCATATAAACACTACAAACAGGTATCTGCCTCTATCTCTGAAATCAAATAAAGAGGCAGAAGACACTGCAGAGCAGGACACTGTGGCACAGGAGCTAGCACAACAAAACTCACCCAAATCAGGAACCAAAACAAAACAAGCACAAAGGAAATCCAAAAAACTTCTGATCATAGGAGACTCCATGATTTGGGGAGTTGATACCCATATCCAGCCAGGGGTGATGGTCAGATGTCTCCCAGGTACATCAGCATGGAGAGACACTGACCGCATTGCTAAAATTGTTCACAAAGCAGGAGAAAACATTGATGTCCTAGTACACATAGGGACTAATGATCTCGCCAGCCGGTCAGTTGTGGAGACCAAGGAACACCTGACTAGGCTGGGTGACAAACTATCATCTATTTCATCTGACATCTCCTTCTCTGAGATCCTGCCAGTCTGGGAGAGGGGAGCAGATGGACGGAAGGTCAGAGAAGGGGAGATAGGGGAGCTAAACACGTGGCTCAAGGGCTGGTGCCAGGAAAAAGGACACAGATTTGTAGGGAACTGGCAACAGTTCTGGGAGCGAAAGTTCATTAAATTTGATGGACTGCATCTGACTAAAGAGGGAGTTAGTGCATTGGGGCAGAAGTTTGACGTCTTTGCAGAATATTTAAACTAGCAAATGGGGAGAGGGGTGCAGCACCCCATACGTCGAATGGGAAGAACACCCCTCTCCCCTCAGCTAGTGGTCAAACAGGAATTCAGCATGTTTGCCGTTCATTTGCATCACCAGGTAAGAAAAAAGGTTTGTCTCCCCATACGATGCACAGGGGCAATGCCAAACTTCACCCAACAACTAACACACCAAAATCTGGCCAATGGAAAATCATGTACACAAATGCTCACAGCCTGGGAAATAAGATCCCAGACCTGCAGGCAATAATGTCAGAAGCTAAACTGGACATAGTAGCATTAGTGAGACGTGGTTTACCAGTAACCACACTTGGGAGACTTCAGTACCTGGCTATGTATTGTTCAGAAGAGACCGAGGTGCAAAAGGGGGAGGAGTGGCCCTGTATGTTAATGAAAATATCAAAGCTACAGAAATTAGAATACACATAAGGAGCCAGAAGAACTGTGGGTCACCCTGAAACAGGAAATGGGACAGCCATAAGAACTGGGGTTGTCTACAGGCCCCAGACCAGAGGAGGGACATAAACACATTACTGTTAGAAGATATACAAAACATGACAGCTAAAGGGAGGTTCTGATAATGGAGACTTCAACATGCTGGATACAGATTGGTCAATACCAGCAGGAACATCTGCCAGAACTAGACTCATAGTGGATTCCCTCAGGGGAGGCCTCAAACAACTGGTACAGCAACCCACAAGAGACAGGGCTATCCTAGATCTAGTACTGACTAACAAAGAAGGGATCACAGATCTCCAGGTAGAAGGTCACCTGGGGGCCAGTGACCATCACATGGTATGGTTCAATTTGGCTACTACATCTAAATCATCCCATTCCAAGGCAAAAATATGGGACTTCAGGAGCTGACTTTGATAAGATGGCCAACAGAGTTAAGCTAGCCCTGGCAAAAAGAAACACAGGTGAGGGGTACAGGCAAAGTGGGCAAAGCATTAAGGATGCAATACTTGAAGCAACATCCCATTGTGTTAGACAGAAAAGGAAGTGCAAAGAAGAAGGAAACCACTTTGGTTCTCAAATACAGTAGGAAAAGGTCAGGAGCCAAAAGGCTGGCCTTCAGGAAATATAAGGGAACACAGCGGGATGAAGATAGGGAGGCATACCAAACTGCCCTAAGGGAAGCAGGTAAGGCAGTAAGGCAGGCAAAGTCCCAAACTGAGGAAACACTAGCACGAACAGTAAAAGAAGGTGACAAGACTTTCTATAGATACATTAGTGAAAGGAGAAAGTCCAGAGGGGTATTTTCAGCTTAATGGAAAAGGGAGCCTGTGAGGAGGAGGACCCTGTAAAGGCATCTATCCTAAATAGATACTTTTGCTCAGTATTTACTGAAGAGAAGGTAGGGCAGGGCCCACAGCTCAGCATCATGGACACAGGGGGGAGGGAGGTGAGCACTACTCCCTTCACAAAAGAAAGGGTCCTACAAGAGCTTGCTAAGCTCAGGGTGGATAAGGCAATTGGACCTCATGGCATACATCCCAGGGTACTTAAGGAGCTAAAGGAGGAACTAGCAGAGCCATTAGCAGAATTGTTTAGTGAGTCTCTGAGCACAGGAGGGGTCCCAGAAGACTGAAGAAGGGCTCATGTGATCCCGCTCCACAAGAGTGGTAACAGGGAGGAGGCGGGGAACTACAGACCGGTCAGTCTTACCTCAGTAGTGGACAAGATTATGGAGGCACTCCTTAAGGAAAGGATAGTGCAACACCTGGAATCCATAGGGGCACAGGATCCAAGACAGCATGGGTTTACAAAGGGAAGGTCCTGTCAAACTAATCTCATAGATTTCTTTGACTGGGTAACCAGAGTGGTGGACCAAGGGGGAGCAGTTGATGTCGCCTACCTTGACTTCAGCAAAGCTTTTGACACTGTTCCACATAGAAGATTGATAAATAAGCTGGGTAGCTGGGTGTGGTCAGAAGTTGGTCAACTGGGTGGCAAGCGGGTTGATGGGCAGAAAACAGAGAGTGGTGGTAAATGGTATACAGTCAGAAGAGATGCAAGTCACAAGTGGGTACCTCAGGGATCAGTCCTGGGGCCAGTCCTCTTCAACATCTCATTAGTGACCTTGCAGATGGACTAGAGGGTAAGGCTTGTCTGTTTGCAGATGACACCAAGATCTGCAACAGAGTAGATGATCCAGATGGGGTGGGCAGAATGAGAAGAGATCTGGATAAACTAGCAGAATGGTCAGAAGAGTGGCAACTGGATTTAATGCAAAGAAGTGCAAAATCATGCACATAGGGAAGAGAAACCTGAAAGCCACCTATAGGCTGGGAGGGTTGCTAGCCATCACAAAGGAAGAAAGAGACTTGGGCATCATAGTCACTGATTACCTAAAATCATCCAAGCAGACCTCCTAAAGCAGTAGGTAAGGCTAGGGGTGTTAGGGTGTATTAGTAGGGTATCACAAGTCATAAGAGGGAGGTAATAATCCCTCTATACAAGACACTGGTTAGGTCCCATCTGAGTACTGCAGCATTGGAGGCCACACCTTCACAAGGACATTAACCAAATTGAGGCAGTCCAGAGAAGGGCAACCAAAATGGTGCAGGGACTGCATCAGAAGACATATGAGGACAGATTAACGGAGCTCAATATGTATACCCTTGAGCAAAGGAGGGAGAGAGGTGATATGATCGAGGCATTCAAACACCTTAAGGGCATAAACAAGGTGAAAGAGTCTAACATGTTTAAATATAAGAAAAATAGCAGGACAAGAGGACACAGCATGAGATTAGAGGAGGCCGATTAAGGGGAATGTGAGGAATTCTTTTCACAGAAAGGGTGGTGGATGCATGGAATGGCTTACCACAAGAAGTGGTGGCTATGAATACAGTGCAGAACTTCAAACAGGCATGGGATAGGCATAAGGAGCAATACAAATGACTATGAATAGATAGGCCACTGACAGAGCAAAGGCCGATGGCACATTTATAAGGTAGAAAAAGAAATGGGCAGACTGGATGGGCCTTGCGGTCCTTATCTGCTGTCAACTTCTATGTTTCTATGTTTCTATTACTGTTGTCTCCCTTCTGCCTCAAATCAGTTTTTTCTATCAAATGTAGCTATGTTTGTTGTACTTTGCAACAGCTGTTACATGTGTAGTTACACTTCCAGCATAAATCAATTTTTCTGTTGCACTTTGTAATAGCTATTACATGTGTAGTTACACTTCCAGCATAAATCAAATTTTCTGTTGCACTTAGCAACAACTGTTACATGTGCAGTTACACTTGCAGCATAAAACAATTTGTGCCAAAAGAGAAACGGTTGTGGTTGCACATGTAAGTACCACTTCATTCAAATTGTATAACTACACACCAGTCAAATGTGAACATAATTAACAACTGCATAGTATTTACAGTGTAATAATAGTGTAGTTACTTCATAGAAATGTATGTCTAACTACATACTATTATACAAAAATGTGAAACTAATTACCAACTACATTGCAGTTGCATGTAAGTACACAGTACTTACATAGCAGTTACATTGAAGTTATACAGCAATTACAATGTACTTAAAGATACTTAAAATAAAGTGTTACCAGAGGCTCTTCTATCAGACTAAAATATAAGCTACCCTCTTAAGTGGAAGTGACCACAATGCCCTACTTTTTAATGTCAAAAGAAAATTCATCAAAAGAAATTCTAGATATCATATCATAGTCTTTAATAGGGCTGATTATGCAAAGATTAAACTTTTATCTAACTGATTACGGCAGATTTCAGTGTCCTGGTCGTTTGTCTGCTGATGCCGGTGCTACTTCCTATTGTTGTACTGCTCAACTTTTGCTTGAAATAGCACTGCATATTCTTCCTGGTGCTCCATTCATTTTGTTTTTTGCTTGTTTGTTACCATTTGGAGCACAGGTAATCCGTGATGTGACAGAAGTAAAATGCAGACCTTCTGACATTTATATATACCATTTGAGGATCTTTTGAAGTCTTTTTTCCTCTGAAGTGCACAACACTGTAATATCAATAGAAGTTTTATACTGATACCTTCATTTTGGAACACAACAGAGCAGAAAGTGGCACCACTGAATAAGCTGCAGAAGTCCAGGGGGACTACCATTACTCCCGGACCATGTCATGTAATGGCTCACACAGCAGGATCACAACATGGAATGCAACAGGCTTCTGCTTATGAGGGTGTACTAACTGGTGGTTTTGCGAATTTAGTATTTTCTGCACAGGGAGGCATAAACCCACTCCTGGGGGAAGACAGCTTGACACCGCAAGGAAGTGGTGAGTCAAACACTAAAGCACGATATCGCAAATTAGAGAAACTGGTATTGAAGGGAAGATGCATATTCTGGCACAAGGCCACATTGGAGGCCTACCTTCAAGTAAAAAGTATACCGAGTGGACTTTGAATTGTACAAAAAACCTCCTATGGGACTGACAATCCAGAGTTTAGGAAGTGATGTCACAACAACATGCAGGAGGCCTCCACTAAAAATATTGAACTAATTCTTGAATTTGCATTGCCTATTAGAGACAAGCTAACTAAGAATATAGGGGAAGCAGAAACATTGTTGAAAGAGAACACTGACACGGCAGAATGGGAGAGACTCAATAAACTTTTACTGGAGAAAGTTACAAAATATGTTATTCAGATCAACAAACAAAAGAAATTTGTGAGGGATGAGAATGACTATTTGAAAAATCGAGCCTTTGATTGGAGTGAACCAAAGAAAATTGAATTGCATTCTATTTTGAAAAAAGGAAACAATTCATCCAGTGACTGAATTAACAACACCACAGTCCTTGACTATGCCACGGGACCTTCAGACACAGATGAGTCTGAGACCCCCACTGAGGTAGAATCAGGAGAATTTACAATGGGACAGTCCACCACACAAGACCAGGGGACCAGACACAGTGAGCGACAACATCACACTCGTTTTCAAAATGTCCACTTCAAAAGAGGAAGATGGGGGGGGCAGTCTGGAAAGAGAAACAGGAACACTTATTAGTCTGCAAAAAGAGCACCGGTACACATTGTTAAACTATTCTGAAGAAGCCTGGCAGCTTGCCAGGTGAAACATCAGACTTGTTCACTTTTAAGCCACTTTGTGTTGTATTTACACTTTTATACTTTATAAAAGGACAGATTACTGCAGATTTCAGTGTCCAGGTCATTTGTCTGCTGGTGCAGGTGCTACTTCCTATTATTCTACTGCTGAATTTTTGCTTGAAACAGCACCGCATATTTTTCCTGGTGCTCCATTCATTTTGTTTTTTTGCTTATTATCTAACATCCAGTTACATAAGAAGGCTCAACATTGTCCTCTAAAAGAATCCTCTCCAAACATAAGGTCAGCATTAGAGGAAGAAATACAACTATATGTGCCAGTGAAAGAAGTTAAAAACATTAAAGGGAAGACCCCAACATTGCTAACTAAAAAAATCAAAAAACAAATTATAAGGGTTGCCCGTGACCTGGGCATCAGTGATTGGGCACCTACAATAATGGTGACCCAATCCCCAGTGCATGTCATCAGGGCTACAGTAGGGTAGGGCGGCCGGATGGTGAGGCTCAGTGAATGTAGCGGCGGGATGTTTCTATACATATGCATACAGGGGGAACAAGCATGCACAGCAAGAGGTGGGAGGGGATGTAAGGGGTGATACTGCAGTCAGTTGCGAGCTGCCCCCATGGTGTGGTGGGTGGGTTTGTGGCATTGATTGGCATGGTACTGGGTTTGGATCCAGGTGCCGGTATGTTTTTATTGCACTTGGCTGGAACCTTTTATTTTTAATGTTTTTCACCCCCTGACATGCACCCCCCTGGAGTTGAGAATCCTTAAGTAGGGGGTGAGGGTGGTGAAGCCTGCCATGGAGGGGGTGTGGGGGTACAGTCCCCCACATAAAACATTAAAAAACTAAGTCCCTGGTGCCATTTTGCTGTGCTCCAATTGTCAGAGTGCCAAAATAAATTATCGGCATTCTGAATTCACAATAACAGCTATTGCCTTTAAACTTTCACCATTATCACATAGAACCATTATTAGAAAAAGGAAAGCACATTCTAGATTAAAAGAAAGCACAATACACTTAGCATGTATAATAAATATAAGAAACAACTGTTTAAGGTTAACAAATTCATTAGAATTGAAAAGAATAAGCTAGAAATGAGAGTAGCACATACAAAGGATAATCTTAAGTTCTTCTATTCTTATATAAATTCACATAAGAATGTTTTTAGTGTGATTGATATGATATATCATGATGGTTCTGAAATAATAAAGGACTGCGAACTGATAGATGTTTTAAATAATTATTTCTGTTCAGTATACAATCTGAAGTCTAATATTGTTTGGAATCCAAATAATTTACAAGCTGATAAAATAATATTCAGAACAAATGACGTGATTACAGCTATCAAAATGTTTAAATCAACGTCAGCTCCGGGGCCTGACAACATCAGTCCTAGATTTTTACTTGAAGTTGTGGATATTTTGGAACCCTCTTTGACTGTATTTTTTAATAAAACTATTGAAACAGGCTTTGTACCTGAAGAACAGAAAACTTCTATTGTCACTCCAATACACAAAAAGGACTCAAAAAAAAATATCATCAAATTATAGACCTATAAGTTAAACCTCAGTATTGGGGAAGTTAATGGAGAGATTGATCAAGGACAGAAAAGAACAAGAAATGAAGGATTTATGACTGAATGATCCATTCCAACATGGTTTCACTAAACACAGATCTTGTACCATAAACTTCATTGCTTTCTATAACAAAATAAGTTCAAGTGCAAATCACGATAAACTGGTCAATGTCATTTTATTGGATTTTGGTAAGGCTTTTGAGAAGGTCCCCCACAAATAATTAATTCATAAAATATATGGCTTTGGATTAAACCCATTTATTGTAAATTGGGTAGTCAACTGGTTGAATAACAGAGTACAGAACATTCAGATTGGGGCACCCTCTGTAAACCGGGTTATGTTACTAGCTGACTTCCACATGGATCTGTTTTGGGCCTGGTACTATTTAAGGTCTTCATAAGTGACATTAACAAAAAACATTACTAATCATATTATAAAATCTGCTGATGACACTAAACTAGGAGGAGAAGTAGATATGAAAGACAAACATCTATATATTTGTGAGAATCTCAAGAAAATAAAAAAACTGGTGGATAATAAACAAGATGATAATAAATGAAGACAAATGTGTTATTTTGCACATTAGTCATAATAATAACCCAATTTATCAATATCAAATAAACAATAAATTAATAAAAGCATCACATAATGAAAGAGACCTCAGTATTATAAATGACAAACTAACCTCAAAGGATCATTGCAAACATATAGTATGAACTGCAAATTGCTTATTGAATAAAATCAAGAGAACATTTATTAACAGAAGTAAATCATTTATTATCCCATTGTATCACACTTATATTAGATCGCACCTAGATTTTGGGACATTATTCTTAAGCCCTAATCTAAATAAAGATATCAACCTGATAGAATCTATTCAATGGAGAACTACAAAACTAATCCCATTGGTGAAACAATATTCATATGAACAAAGATTAGAAAAAAATGGCTTGTTAGCTTAAGAGAAAGAAGAAATAGAGGGGATATTCTTCAGCTATACAGAATCATCCAAGATAAGGAACTAACAGAAGCTAGCAACATTCCATTTTCAAATAGGAATATAAATTTAAGGTGTAATAATAAACAAATATATATTAATAGGGCAAATACTGAAAAGTGGAAAAACGTTTTCACAATTAGAACACCTAATTCAATGACTGAGTTTAACAGCAGATTAGATAGATGCTTACATTGTAATAAAATTTCAACAAACTGAGATACCCACTAGTAGTGGGAGACACACCTTCTGTGTCTCACAGCATCAAGTTACCATGTATTGGCATCTCTACTTTAAGAAAGACATCAGCATGCTGGAGAGGGTCCAAAGGAGGGCAACCAAGATGATTAAGGGTCAACAGAATAGGTCATATGAAGAGAAGCTGGGAACTCTTAGGATGCACTCCCTAAAAGAAAGGAGAACGAGAGGGTTGATATGATACAGACCCTCAAAGACTTGAAGGGGATTAACAGAGTGGAAAGAGAAGGTATTTTAAAATGAGTGATAACAGAACCACTAGGAGAAATAGTTTAAAGTTGATGGGGGGGTGTTTAGGAGGGATGTTATGAAGCATTTGTTTTATGGAGAGGGTGGTGGCCACATGAAATGCACTGCCACAAGAGGTGGTCTCAGTAAAGATGGTGGGGGGCTTTAAGAGGGCCTAGAGCAACACATAGGGAACCCATAAGATTGAGGAGGTGTAGAAAGGATGGATTGGATGACGCGGGGTCATTTATGTAAACCATGAACCCTGCATCACTTACTGAGCAGATGTGATACACCAATAGACCTTCTTCTGCTTGCTTTTTCATATGTTTGTAAATAGTTGTGTGTGTTTTTATATACACTTTTCTTACCAAAGGGTCTGAAGAGATATGCCATGATCAAGAGTGCAGACAGCACCATTTTGAGGTCAATATTTGATGATCTGAGTAAGTGTTTTAGACACCCTGATTACCTTCTTTGAGGAGCTGAATACAGCTGGACAAGTGCAGGGTCCTGGTTCAACAGGGTAACATCATGGATATAGTCTATCTGGGCTACAGCCAGGCCTTTGATACTGTGGATCATGACAAACTTCTGTGCAAAGTAAACCAGTACAGTATACACAAGACATGAGCAGATTGTGATTGATGGGCACTACTCTGTTTGGAGAGGAGTACCCAGCAGCTTCCTTTAGGAACTGATGCTAGGGCCATTATTGTTAACTCAGTCAACAATCTGGAAGCTGGGCTCTCAGGCAGGCTGCTTACGTTTGCAGATGACAATATTGTGATCAGGGTAATGGACTCCTGTGAGTATAAGGACAAACTTCATATGTATCTGTTCAAGCTGAGTGATTGGTCTGCCTCCTGGAGGCTCAGATTCAGTGTAGCTAAATGGATGATACTAGACACTGAGATAAGAAACAGCGGTAGGACCTACAAATCATCACTTGCTGCCATCAAAGAGGAAATGGGCATGGGGTTATAATAGGCAAGGAACTGAAGCAGATATTTGTGTGGGTTAGCTGTACTTTCTCCCAGGGTTCCCATTTTTTTATATGATGGTATAACTGGGGAGTTCTCCCTAACCTGTTGTGAACAATTTGATTTGAAAAATAAGGAATAACACTACTCGCTGTATTTTCTTGTTTTCTATAGATCCAGAAGCAAATGGTTTGATACCTTTTCTTGGACCAACTTAGATGTTACAAAAAGAATAAAGTGCCTAAGCTTTTGGACCTACCAAGTCATTCCTCTGAAGCTTAAGTTGGTCCGAAAGCTTAGGCACTTTGTTCTTTTTGTAACATCTAAGTTGGTTCAATAAAAGGTATCAAACCATTTGCTTCTGGATCTGTTCTGACAAGGACCGATATGGCAATTAAACAAAACATTGTTTTCTATATGTATTTTTATATTTTAAACCTCCCAGAATTGTGTTTTCTATTTTATTTATATTTTTAGGACCAACTTGTCCACTCATCAGAATCTTCCGGGCTAACAAAAAAAATTAAAATGAATTAAATTCAATATTCAAAATAAATACATTTTGTATTACATTTAAAAATGTAGCATTTCATATAACATTACAAGCACGGGGGAACATACCTGCTATTCCTCCTTTATCTTGTTATACAGGCACTCCTTTTTATCTAGTTCCTATGACAACTAGAAAGGAAGGTGTGGGGGAGTAGAGGTTACAAACTGTTTCAATATTTTTGAGAAACTATCTCAATTTGTTTTTCATTTATCGATATTTAATTTCATAAAGTTACTTTCTAATTTTTTTATAACAACTTACTGATATTCGACTACTTATTCATGTGCTCTTATTAATTGGGTGATTTACATTTTAAAGTGGCAAAGCTCTTAGAATCACTGCAATCAGAAAAAGGTTTTATATAAAAGCTATGTTATATTCTAGTCCTTTTATCAACTGCAGTGTTATTTTTATTTTTAGTTTGCTGGCAATTTGATTTAATATTACACTTGTTTTAAGATTTTTGTCTCAAGATATTCTTGCTTCTCCTTCAGAGTTCAATCTATAACATGTATGAATACATTTTATTGGAAGCTACCCCATTTTTATGTTAAATTCAATGTATACTTTGCCTTTCAATTAAGTTTACATATCACTTTTCATCACTCACCTTACATTTTCATCTGTTTTAACCTGATTCATTTTTTTGTGTGTGCCTGATTCCAAAAGGAGTTTTCAAACTTTGCGGTCTGTCCACCATTAGGGGTGACGCTATCTCCTTCCTTCTGCAACTTCACTGTGCTTGTGAAAGGGGCTGAGGTACATGATATCACACTGGGTGAGTCAGCTTGATGGTGTCACCAAGTAAAGTGTCTCCTGTGGCTCGGTCTTTGAAGAAACCACCCTGACTCTTGGAGGAGTGTTTTCTACATTACGCAGTGTGTGTGATTCTCCCTTTCAATTTACATGTTTGCATCCCCTTACTGCACTCAGAGTGC
Organism: Neoceratodus forsteri; assembly: GCA_016271365.2. Classification (NCBI taxonomy): domain Eukaryota; kingdom Metazoa; phylum Chordata; order Ceratodontiformes; family Ceratodontidae; genus Neoceratodus; species Neoceratodus forsteri. The sequence goes on from CM057449.1 coordinate 1,510,895,305, forward strand.
CAGCATTATGGGGGCAAAGCAATCAGGGTGCAATATGTGGGATTCACCACCCCCTGCCTGAGGTCCTCCCCCCCAGAGTAGGAATCCTTAAGTGGGGGAGGGTGTGGTGGGTACAGCCTGCCACAAGGGGGGGTGCAGTCCCCCCACAAAGAAAGCTATCACTGACATTGTCAATTGGCATGTAATTTCTCAGCACTGGAAAGTTGGTGCATTCCGATGGTGGAACCATTTGCATCTACTTAAGGTCTGGTCACTATTTTATTGTACAACTGGGGGGAAATAAAAGAATCACTGCTATCAGGACTGGGAGAACAGGACAGATAGAGAAATTTGTTAAAATGACCCTGATTGTCAAAGAGATGCACTTTGTTTTAAACATATAATAATTCTAAGTCTTAGCTGGAATTATTAAATAAAAAGTTATAAAGTTGAACCATAAAGGGAGGCAGGTTAGAGGTGGAGGAATTTAAAAACTAAAGCTGCTGGTTTATTGCTACATCACATTCACATACTACTCCTTTTCATTTTCTTTTCATTATGGGAGTGATGATTACTAGTGACCTGAAGCACTCCATGCAGTGCAAGAAAGCAGCAGCAAAGACAAAGAAGATGCTGGGATACATATCTAGTGGGATCAGTAATAGGAGAGAGAAGGTTATACTGCCCTTGTACAGTTCACTGGTAAGGCTGCATCTAGAGTATGGAGGTCAGTACTGGTGCCTACGCCTCAAAAAGGACATTAACCTGCTTGAGAAGGTCCAGAGGAGGGCTACAACGATGACAGCAGGTCAGCAGAGTAAGGCATACTAGGAGAGATTGAGGGCACTGAACGTGTACTCCCTGGAAGACAGGGGAGAGAGAGAGAGAGAGAGAGAGAGAGGACATGATTTGGACCTTCAGGTACTTGAAAGGGACACATAAGGTTGATAAGGAGAGTGTCTTTAAGCTGAGTGGCAACCATAACATGAGGGGCCACAGTCTTAAGCTGGAGGGTGGAAGGTTTAGGAGGGAAGTCAGGAAGCACTTCTTCACAGAGAGGGTGGTAGGCACTTAGAGTGCATTGCTGGAAGAGGTCATCTCATTGAAGACAGTGGGCAGCTTTAAGAGAGCCTGGGATAAACATAGGGGATGGGTAAGGATCATGGGTTGGGAGGATGAGAGGAGTGGGAAGGGATGGCAGAGACATTAGTTCAAGCTGTGACCCTGCAATATGAGCAGACTTGATAGACCAAATGGCCTTCTTCTGCTGGCTTCTTCATTTGTTCATATGTACAAAGCTTCTATGGATAGGTAAAATAAATGAAGCTTTCTATGTTGTCACCTAATTTTTATGATTGTACAAGGTGTTCAAACCTCTTTCTTTTACTATCTTTCTGTTCTGTTGCTCTTATACAGTAGTATTAAAGAGGGACTCTGGTAAACATACCTTGCTTTTGTCAGCAGACTTCATGTTCCGTAAGCAACAGAATCGCAAGTGAAGTAGGTAAAAACAATGGATTGTTCGTTTTTAAATTTAATAATTATTAGTCGCAAAACCGGAAGTGCAAGCACTGTGCGTGAATCGCGTCGGTCTGAACTGAGCGGTGCGTGTGACGTCTTCTCCTGAGCCTCCTTTCAGGACTGCAGTAATGGCTAGCACTGAAGAAAGTTACAGCTCATCAGACGAGAGGGAGATTTATCCCTCTGATGTTGTCACTGAAGATCCATATTGTTTGGACCCGCTGTGCAGTGATGAGGAGTCAGTCATGTCCTCAATTCCCAGCAGTTGTGAATCGGGGAGTCGTCTTGACTCTACCTCATGGTGGGTGTATATTCCTTTACCTTACTGTTCTGTCAGTGTCTTTGTATAAAAAGCAGACAGTTGTGACCTAATGTGTCCTCTGAAACATGAACTTTCTTGTGCTGTCACGGGTTATCTAATAATGTGCATTATAGTAGCAGGCCAGCCAACAATTGTCAGATGAGAATATGTACAGCTGTGTGTTGTGGTTGGGGGGTGACTACTTTCCCCACATTTGGCACACATAACTTCTGATAATTTCTGCAAAGTTTTCAGGTGTAACAAACAAAGCAATTTGTAAAATAAGTGTTGCATTACTTGTTGGTCAGAACTGCATGAAACAGCACCATTGCAAATGCACCAAGTGTTATGGTTGAGCATAAGCAGTTAGTGAACCCCTGAATGCCAATGTGCCCCATTAACATTTGGTTTCCTCGGCAGATACATAGATGATCCAAGCTCCTTGGTCATGTCTGGGCCAATGATAGTCGGACAATAAATGACCCCCACAGACAGAACTTTCAGCAATTCAGTCAAACTGATCTGTCAATTTCATTTTAGCCCGAATGAGATTGCATTTAGTATAACTTATACAGCTTGATGAGCACTGCTGCTCTGTGTCTCTGTAATTGGTCTGCTGAGACTAGTGAGTGTGAGGGCAAGAGGATCACCTGCTGTGGGTCTATCCACTCACCTGGTCATTGCTCATTCTGGCCACACTTTAAAAAACTCTGAGTCCTGCCAAGTCATTGACACAGCACACTGTACACTGGCCCTGCAGTCACCCCAACACACCACAAGTTACAGAAGTACATGGGGAGCTGTGGTCCCGGTCCTGCACTGATGACTTCTGTGTGTCACCACTAAATAAAATAATTATTTGTCACAAAATGTTCTTGTGGCTCGGAGCATGATGGAGCAAGAAGATAGACAACAACAGTGACTTATCCAGTGATTATTCTCCTGGAACTGACAGTCTGACTGTCACGCATGGCAAGACGGTCAAATGTCACAGGGTAAAGGCTGCAGTGCTCTCCACTGCTTCTGGGGTCAATCAGTCAATGTGCCTGCCCATCTGCCGGCGGTGCCACAGTATGTTTTGACAACAGATTCAAGTAAGTGGACATGGTTACCTTTGGGACTGTTGGACACTTCGCTAGCTGGCACTCACGGCAACTGAGCAGAGACACAAAATGTGTTATTTTAGTGTCAAAAATGGTACAGTTTGAGACTCTGCAGTTGCACTGTGGCTCTGTTGTCCACCTCTCACACACATAAACTGAGTGTGTCTAATGGAATGTTATGGCATGCAGTGTCTATTTGCAATTGTCTCTACCCAGACACAAGCAGCCTAGATTCAGGAATCACACCACTAGCCATCATACTGTTTTGTACAGTGGACAGCAACTGAGGTAATGTATGATGGCACTGTGGCTATCACTCAGGTCCTCCCCCCCCAACAGACACATACACACAGACACTGAGTAGTGTGTCCTAAGCAATGTCATGGTCTGCAGTAGCAATTTTTGTACAGTGGACCGCACAGTACATATGTACGTGGCAGCACGTAACAAATGAGTAATGTACAGTGGAACTATCTGTGTTACTCATACCCCCCCCAGGCACATACACAGAGACACTGAGTAGTGTGTGCCAAGCAATGTGATGGTACGCTGTGTCATTGTTTTACAATGGAGAGTACATGAGTTATGTGCGTGGCGTGTAACAAATGAGTAATGTACAGTGGTACTATCTCTTTTACTAATGTCCTCCCCCCCAGCAAGGCACATACACATAGTGGTTAGTATATGGTGGATGTCAGGGTTGTAAATAATTGATTGGCATTTTTTTCTTGGGACTATAGTAACTGTACAGAAAGTATTTATATAGATATTCTACAAGTGCTGTGTTTGCTAAACACAGTGAGGCAAGAGCTACTCATTTTCACAAAGATTTTGCAGTTTTATGAGCAAAACACTAATCAATTGTTAGAGTTCAACAGATCCCTGGATGTACCTGCCAGCATCGCTACCAATAAATAATGTAAGGTGGCACCATGTGTGAGACTCCAGCCCCCAGACACGTACACACAGTGGTCAGTACATGTGGATGTGCCTGACAGCACATTACAAATAAGTAATGTACGGTGGCACTGTGTGTCATGCCCCCACACACAGACACATACACAGAGAGACTCAGTAGTGCATCCCAAGCAATGTGATAGTATGCAGTCACCATTTGAAATGGTCTGTACCCGACACAATCAGCCTAGATGCAGGATTTATACCAACACACATCATACAGATTTTGCAGTGCACAGTACATGAGGTATGTACATCACAGCATGTTACTTAAGCAATAAGGCACAACAAGGTGTGGGTTTGGGTGATTACCCATGCCTTGTGTGGTGGTATCATGAGTGCAGCCGAATGATTTAACCTCCTAAAGTTTTAAACTGCCCAATAACTCACACCCTGGAGAGCATTATTGTGATTCTACAATGGACTCAGGTGTGAAATATAATTCAAATGTGTTTAATTCTGGTTTTTATAAATGCCATTCTTCAACCGTGGGTTATGCAGCATTTACCAACAGGCATGAGACATGTTTCAACCACTGAGGTTGCAGGACTTTCACATACCATTGTATAACAATAATTACACAATGGAAAGAAAATTTTCTGGTCTCTCATTGATCAATCTTGGGCTGGACCCCTGCTGTTATTCCAGCACAACATCACGGGTCTAGTGTCAGCCTCACTGTGACCCTGGAGCTGATCTATATGATGACCTAGAGGACCTCTTTTGCATCTCCTCTTAGAAACAAAAATAATTTTCCACAGTAAAAACATTCATTAAAATTATTTGTTATGTTATATATATGAAACAAGGAGCCATTGTATAATACCATAATACCTCCAGGGTTTGTGTCGTTTGGGATAACGCTACGCCTCAGTTGTTGGATGCACTGGCCTGCAGCCTCGTGCCTCAACCACCTGAGGCATGATGTTGTCCCAGCACAACACATACACCTGGAGGGCATTATTGCTTAACTAATATACAGTCTCACTGTGGCTGTGACTCAGGTTCTCCCCCACCCACAGACACATACACATGTGGGATGTACCTGCTAGCACGTTACATAATTATACAATGGTATAGAAAATCCTGTAAGTCATTGCTCAAAAGACATCACATGAGTGTGGTATATCCTGTATTATACAATGTGGTAAATCCAAAGTCCCAAATCCTGCATCCTGATTGGTTGGCTGGCACAATTACCACCGTGATAAATCCTCCAGTGTACCCACTGGAAGAAGTGCCAGCCAACTTTATAGCCTGCTAATCGGTCACTTTCACTTCAAACGAAAGTACGCGGTTTGTCCCGTCCGCTCGCTAAAAATACCATGAGTAAATTGTTTACAAAATTACCTCCTCTTTCAAAGTGTAGGGACCTCAGTCAGTTAGAACATAGTTAAAAACATTAAAGAAACAACATTCGGCATTGTATAATAAAATTTATCCCTCCAGGGTGGGTACACTGGAGGATGCTACGACTGATTCGGTCACTGGCTGCACCTCGTGCGGAATCACACCAGCGTCAAACCTCCAGTGTACCACACCCTGAGGGATAAATTGCTTAAATAACCCACATCCTGTCATGCCGCATTGCTTAAATAATGTGGGTGTGACTGTGTTGTGAGTCAGGCCCCCAAGACACATAAACACAGACTGAGTAGTGTGTCCCAGGCAATGCGATGGTATGCGGTACCTGGAGACATGGAGTCAGTCAGCATCCAATGTGTTTTCTACTGTTCTTGGAAGTTGCTCATAGTCTGTGGGTGCATGACTGTAGGTAACAAGTATTGGATGTCAGTTCCCTAATGGCAATGCCCATGATGGTCTTAGCAAGTAACAGTTATGTGGACAGAGAATGGACAGCCATGCAATGGCACTGTCAAGTGTCATTGGCCAAAACAATAATTATAAAAAGGGTATGAGAAATGGAGCTTCTAATTGGCTTCAAACATTGTAACAGCCTTATATTGTTCTTTTATTAACATACATGTAGATCTTAGCCATTGGCTGAACAAAGTTTAACAATGTTTACATTATTGTTTTATTATAATAGCAATAAAGGCTCCCAGGGATTATGTGTAATGGTCAGTTAATCACCCTCTAGGCATGTGGCACTGCCACACTCGTGCTACAGTATACCCCTCAAGGTGATTAACAGACCATTAACATAACCCTTGCTCATGCCTGTTGCTTAAATAATGTCAATTGTCATTACATGTTTCTTGTTTTTCTTAAGGTGCACTTGTGGGAACTGTGTAGGGATGTTTACTGAGCTTGAATGTTGCTCTGCCAAGAGATCAATCGATAGTACTTGAAAAGATGACTGATCTACCCAATGTTGTACCTGACTCTGATGTACCTTCCTGCATCACTGAGCACCCTGGATTTGCTGAAGTCTGCTTAAGTATATGGGTTCTGGAGACAGTTCAATCCGCATACAGACAGTACCACAACAATGAAGGCCTGCTCTGTGAATGAGTATGAAATGTGTTAATATTTTTTCTTCATAAAGTCAGTCATGTACCCTTTGCCACTACATGTAAATAGTGGGATACTTGTAAATCAACTTTTATTTGGGGCCAGCACAAATTAATTCTTCTTAATTGTGGCATTTTGTTCACTTTTTTTTATACCAGTGATAGACAAATTCTGTAAATTTCAGATTTTATTGAGCAGCTCTGCACAGTGTTGGCCTAGTTGTTGCTGCTGTGAGGCACTGCATGGCTTACTCACAGTACTGCATCGCGCTGTTTTCATAATGACAGTGCCTTGACATGGGATGGGAGTCACGGCAGTTAAAAGGAAGAAAGAACCTTGGGCATCATCATCATCATCATCGGTGACCCGAAATCATCGGCTAAGACCACTAAAGCAGTAGACAAGGCTAGGGGATGTTGGGTTGTATTAGTAGAGGAACAAGTTGGAAGAGGGTGTAATACTGATTGACAAGACACTGCTTATTCCCCATGTGAAGTACTGTGTTCAGTACTGGAGGCCATACCTTCAGAAGAACATTAACCAAATTCAGGCAGTCAGAGAATGGTAAACAAAATGGTGCAGGGACTGCATCACAAAACATATGAGGACAGATTGACACAGCTCAATATGTATACCCCACAGCAAAGCTAGGCAGATAGGTGATATGATGGAAACATTCAAACACCTTAGTACAGATGAACAAGGAGAAAGTGTCTAATATGTTTCAATATAAGAGAAATAGCAGGACAACAGGACACAGCATCACATTAGAGGGAGGCTGATTAAGGGTAAAGTCAGGAAGTTCTTTTCACAGAAAAGGTGGTGGATGGCTGCAATGGCCTACCCAGGAAGTGGTGGATATGAATACAGTTCAGGGATTCAAACATGCATCGTATAGGCACAAGGGAGCATACAGAAGGTTATTAATAGATAGACCATTGACAGAGCAAAGACCAATGGCACTTTTATGAGGGACAACACAGAATTGCATCCTGGTTGTGCCTTGTGGTCCTTATCTGCTGTCAACTTGTGTTTCTATGTGTATGTGTTTCTCATGTTCTGTGAACAAAGAAAAACAGTGTAACACAGTAATAAAAATGTTTTTAAAATGATTACTTTTTATTCTTGAAAACAACAAACCGTTGAATAATAGGAATAATGCATGACACTGTTTATGTGGTGTTGCAAAAATCCTTCTCTGATGTTTGATGCCCTGACCTCTGGCGTGGGGACAACCGGCACAGGCAGGATGGTATGTCAGCATCAACAAACATGTCATTCATTATTCCTTTATTTACCACAAGACATCAATATTGCAACACTATTTCATCCTGTCAATAGATATTAATAGGTGTGCTGTTATCAGCTTGCAGCCATGGCTACAGTACTCAGTCTTGTTATACAATTGCATATGGTATCATGCAGCTGCTGTGTGACATATAGGTTGGTTCAAAAGTCTATTAGCAGAGTGCAATAAAACAAGGATATTCATTGTGAATAGTATGTTTCCTAAAGAACATTGGGTTAAAACGCAGTAAATTGATTGACTTTGCAGAGAATCAGAAAAATCCATGACATGCAATAGTTATATGCAAACTGAAGTTAAACGTATTATCTTTTTTATTTAGTTTTTATCTTGGATGTTATGTGCGTTATTAACATTTGGTTTCTGTAGATACATAGATGATCCAAGCCTTGGTCATGTCGCTAATATAGTCGGACAACAATGACCCTCATATGCAGAACTTTCAGAATTCAGTCAAACTGATCTGTCAATTTCATTTGTCTTAGTGAGATTGCATTGGTATAACTTATAACTTGATGAGCACTGCTGCTCTGTGTCTCTGTAATTGGTCTGTTGAGACTAGTGAGTGTGAGGGCAAGAGGATCACCTGCTGTGGGTCTGTCCACTCACCTGGTCATTGCTCATTCTGGCCACACTTTAAAAAGAAACTCTGAGTCCCGCTGTCATTGACACAGCACACTGTACACTGGCCCTGCAGTCACCCCAACACACCACAAGTTACAGAGGTACATGGGAGCTGTGGTCCCGTCCTGCACTGATGACTTCTGTGTGTCACCACTAAATAAAATAATTATTTGTCACAAAATGTGCTTGTGGCTCGGAGTATGATGGAGCAAGAAGATGGACAACACTGTGACTTATCCAGTGATTATTCTCCTGAACTGACAGTCTGACTGTCACGCATGGCAAGAAGGTCACAATGTCACCTGGGTAAAGGCTGCAGCACTCTCCGCTGCTTCTGGGGTCAATCAGTCAATGTGCCTGCCCATCTGCTGCAGTGCCACGGTATGTTTTGACAATCAGATTTAAGTAAGTGGACATGGTTACCTTTGGGACTGTTGACACTTCGCTATGGCACTGCAATGGGTAACTGAGCAGAGACACAAAATGTGTTATTTTAGTGTCAAAAATGGTACAGTTTGAGTCTGCAGTTGCACTGTGGCTCTGGTTAGGTCCACACTTTCCGCACACATAAACTGAGTAGTGTGTCTAATGGAATGTTATGGCATGCAGTGTCTATTTGCAATTGTCTCTACCCAGACACAAGCAGCCTAGATTCAGTAATCACACCACTAGCTATCATACTGTTTTGTACAGTGGACAGTAACTGAGGTAATGTATGATGGCACTGTGGCTATCACCAGGTCCTTCTCCAACAGACACATACACACAGACACTGAGTAGTGTGTCCTGGCAATGTCATGGTCTGCAGTAGCAATTTTGTACAGTGGATCGCGACATTACATATGTACGTGGTAGGCACGTAGAAATGAGTAATGTACAGTGAACTACATTCAGGCTACTCATGTTCCCCCCAGGCAATATACACAGAGACACTGGAGTAGTGTGTGCCAAGCAATGATGGTACGCTGTGGCTATTGTTTTACAGTGGAGTACATGAGGTATGTATGTGGCAGCACGTGAATAAATGAGTAATTGCAGTGGTACTATCTCTTTACTCATGTCCTTCCTCCAGCAAGGCACATACACACAGTGGTTAGTATATGGTGTTGTCGGGGTTGTAAATAATTGATTAGCATTTTTTTTTTGGGACTATAGTAACTGTACAGAAAGTATTTATATAGATATTCTACAGGCTGCTGTGTTTGCTAAACACCAGTGAGGCAAGAGCTACTCATTTTCACAAAGATTTTGCAGTTTTATGGGCAAAACACTAATCATTTGTTAGAGTTCAATAGATCCCTGGATGTACCTGCCAGCATCGCTACTACAATAATGTAAGGTGGCACCATGAGACTCCAGCCCCCAGACACGTATACACAGTGGTCAGTACGTGGGATGTACCTGACAGCACATTACAAATAAGTAATGTATGGTGGCACTGTGTGTGTGACTGCCCCCACACGACACATACACAGAGAGACTCATTGTCCGTCCCAATCAAAGTGTGATAGTATGCAGTCACCATTTTCAAATGGTCTGTTACCCTGGACACAATCAGCCTAGATGCAGGATTTATACCAACACACATCATACAGATTTTTGCAGTGCACAGTACATGAGGTATGTACGTGACAGCATGTTACTTAGCAATAAGGCACAACAGGGTGTGGGTTTTTGGTGATTTACCGCATGCCTTGTCGTGGTGTGTCATGAGGTGCAAGCCGAATGATTTAATCTCCTAAGAAGTTTTTAAACTGCTCAATAACTCACACCTGGAGAGCATTATTGTGATTCTACAATGGACTCAGGTGTGAAATATAATTCAAATGTGTTTAATTCTGGTTTTATAAATGCCATTCTTCAACCGTTAGGTTATGCAGCATTTACCAACAGGCATGAGACATGTTTCAACCACTGAGGTTGCAGGACTTTCACATTCCCTTGTATAACAATAATTACACAATGGAAAGAAAATTTTCTGTTTCCTCATTGATTAATCTTGGGCTGGACCCTACTGTTATTCCAGTATCAACATCACGGGTCTAGTGTTAGCCTCACTGCTGACCCTGTAGCTGATCTATATGATGACCTAGAGGATCTCTTTTTTTGCATCTCCTCTTAAGAAACAAAATAATTTTCCACAGTAAAAAACATTCATTAAAATTATTTTGTTATGTTATATATATGAAACAAGGAGCCTATTAGAGATCATTATTACTCCTCCAGGGTTTGTGTCGCTTGGGATAACGTTAGCGCCTTAGTTAGTGCTGACGCATTCGCCTGCAGCCCTGCGCCCAACCACCTGAGGCATGATGTTGTCCCAGCACAACATACATACCCTGGAGGGCCTTATTGCTTAACTAATATACAGTCTCACTGTGGCTGTGACCAGGTTCTCCCCCCCACAGACATACACACATGTGGATGTACCCAGCTAGCACGCTACACATAATTATACAATCGGGTATGAAAATCCTGTAACGTCATTGCTCAAAAGACATCACATGAGTGTGGTATATCCTGTATTATACAATGTGGTAAATCCAAAGTCCCAAATCCTTATCTTGATTGGTTGGCTGGCACAATTACCATCAGTGATAAATCCTCCAGTGTACCCACTGGAAGAAGTGCCATCAACTTTATAGCTCTGCAATCGGGTCACTTTCACTTCAAACGAAAGTACCGCGGTTTGTCCTGTCGCCGCTTCGCTAAAATACCGCAGTAAATTGTTTACAAAATTACCTCCTCTTGAAGTGTAGGGACCTCAGTCAGTTAGAACATAGTTAAAAAACATTAAAGAAACAACATTCGGCATTGTAGTAATAAAAATTTATCCTCCGGGGTGTGGGTACACTGGAGATTTAACTTCACTGTGTGATTCGGTCACTCGGCGAGCCTTGTGACCCAATCACACCAGTTGCGGGTAAATCCTCTAGTGTACCCACACCCTGGTGGGATAAATTACTTAAATAACCCACATCCTGTTGTGCCGTATTGCTTAAATAATGTATGGTGTGACTGTGTCTGTGAGTCAGGTCCCCCCCCCCAAGACACATAAACACAGACACTGAGTAGTGTGTCCCAGGCAATGCGGTGGTATGCGGTACCTGGAGACATGGAGTGAGTCAGCATCCAATGTGTTTTTCTACTGTTCTTGGAAGTTGTCCATAGTCTGTGGGTGCATGACTGTAGGTAACAAGTATTGGATGTCAGTTCCTAATGGCAATGCCCATGATGGTCTTAGCAAGTAATGTTATGTGGACAGAGAATGGACAGCCATGCAATGGCACTGTCATGTGTCAATGGCAAAACAATAATTATAAAAATGGTATGAGAAATGGAGCTTTGATTGGCTTCAAACATTGTAACAACTTTATGTTAATCTTTTATTAACATACATGTAGATCTTAGCCATTGGCTGAACAAAGTTTAACAATGTTTACATTATTGTTTTATTATTACAATAAGGCACTCCTAGTGATTATGTAATGGTCAGTTAATCACCTCTAGGGGCATGGCACCTGCCACACCTCGTGCCACAGTATACCCCTCGAAGGTGATTAACAGACCATTAACATAACCCTTGCTCATGCCTTATTGCTTAAATAATGTCAATTGTCATTACATGTTTCTTGTTTTTCTTAAGGTGCACTTGTGGGAACTGTGTAGTGATGCCTACTGAGCTTGAATGCTGCTGCTGCCAAGAGATCAATCGAGTACTTGAAAAGATGACTGATCTACCCAATGTTGTACCTGACTCTGATGTACCTTCCTGCATCACTGAGCACCCTGGATTTGCTGGAAGTCTGCTTAAGTATATGGGGTTCTGGAGACAGTTCGTGCGCATACAGACAGTACCACAAACAATGAAGGCCTGTCAGAATGAGATATGAAATGTTAATATTTTTTTTTCTACATAAAGTCACTCATGTACCCTTTGCTACTACATGTAAATAGTGGGGATACTTGTAAGTCAACTCTTATTTGGGCCAGCACAAATTAATTCTTCTTAATGTGGTATTTGTTCACTTTTTTTTATACCAGTGATAGACAAATTCTGTAAATTTCCAGATTTTTATTGAGCAGCTCTGCACAGTGTGTTGGCTCACTGTTGCAGCTGGGTGAGGCACTGCATGGCTTACCTCACAGTACTGCATTGCCAGTGCTTTCATAATGACATTGCTTTGACATGGGACGGGAGTCACTGGCAGTTAAAAGGGAAGAAAGAGACTTGGGCATCATCATCATCATGATGACCTGAAATCATCGGGCAGGACCACTAAAGCAGTAGACAAGGCTAGGGGATGTTGGTTGTATTAGTAGAGGAAACAGAAGTTGGAAGAGGGTGGTAATAATACTGATTGACAAGACACTGCTTATTCCCCATGTGAAGTACTGTCTGTAGTACTGGAGGCCATACTCAGAAGGACATTAACCAAATTCAGGCAGTCCAGAGAATGGTAAACAAAAATGGTGAGGGACTGCATCACAAAACATATGAGGACAGATTGACACAGCTCAATATGTATACCCCACAGCAAAGCAGGCAGATAGGTGATATGATGGAAACATTCAAACACCTTAAGTACATGAACAAGGATAAAGTGTCTCAATATGTTTCAATATAAGAGAAATAGCAGGACAACAGGACACAGCATCACATTAGAGGGAGGCTGATTAAGGGGTAAAGTCAGGAAGTTCTTTTCACAGCAAAGGTGGTGGATGCATGCAATGGCCCTACCTCAGGAAGTGGTGGCTATGAATACAGTTCAGGGATTCAAAACATGCATCTGTATAGGCATATGGGAGCAATACAGAAGGTTATTAATAGATGGACCATTGACAGAGCAAAGACCAATGGCACTTTATGAGGGACACCACGAAATTGGCATCCTGGTTGTGCCTTGTGGTCCTTATCTGCTGTCAGCTTCTGTGTTTCTATGTGTGTGTGTTTCATGTTCTGTGAACAAAGAAAAACAGTATAACACAGTAATAAAAAATGTTTTTTAAATGATTACTTTTTATTCTTGAAAACAACAAACCGTTGAATAAGGAATAATGCATGACACTGTGGGTGTTATGGTGTTGCAAAATCCCTTCTCTGATGTTTGATGCCCTGGCCTCTGGAGTGGGGCACAACCGGCACAGGCAGGATGGTATGTCAGCATAACACCAAACATGTCATTATTATTCCTTTATTTACCGCCCACAAGACATCATTGGTAACACTATTTTCATCCTGTCAATAGATATTAACAGTGTGTTGTTATCAGCTTGCAGCCATGGCTACAGTACCAGTCTTGTCATACAATTGCATATGTAGACTACGCAGCTGCTGTGTGACATATAGGTTGGTTCACAAAGTTCATTAGCAGAGTGCAATAAAACATGCTGCTATTCATTGTGAAACAGCATGTTTCCTAAAGAACATTAAAAAACGTATAGTGAAATTGATTGACTTTGCAGAGAATCATGAAAATCCATGACATGCAATAGTTATATGCAAACTGAAGTTAAACGCATTAACTTTTTTTTATTTAGTTTTTATCTGTTTTTACCACCTTAACGCCCACTGTTCCCTCCTCCTTTGGCCTCCACAGTACTCCATGACACAGCGGACATCCTCTTCCTGGGTCACCTTGATCCCTTATATCGCAGCCGGCTCCTGAAGACTATCCTAGTGTATCCCGTCACTGGACGGGTTCCCCTCCTCCAAAGAGGAAGGCACTGGGAGGGGGCTTACCCAGCGCAATCTTAAGGAGGACGCTGTCCGTGCGGAGGTTTTGGTGCTGTTGCACAGCTGGGGAGTGCATCATCCGTGAACACAGTGAGCCATTTCCTGTTATCTAGTGTTCTCTTCTTGCATCGCTTCTGAACAGTGCCCCCAGTCTCCACTGGGAGCTGCTGTTGAGTGAGATCACCCACTCCCCCACCCCCAAAGAGGAGAGCAGTCCTCTGGATGCTCAATCCTTTTCAGCCTCCTGCCCACCCCTGCATCACTAATCCATTTGTGAACCAGGGTCATCGGCGTTGTTCGAGGTGTGGTGTCACATCTCAACCCTCAGCACTCAACAGGCTGGCTGACAGCCACATATTTGACCAGTGTAAATTGGTCCTTTTATTTGCTTGATTCTGATGGTTGTACCCTCCACCCCAACGTGGGTCACATTATGGTGGGAGACTGTACTGGCCCAGGACATTGTAAGTCTGTTGCTGCTAATTTGTATTAAGTTTTCTATGTTGTAAAGCATTTTAGAGACTATGAGAGCAGTCGCTTGACTACTATGGTCTGTACTTAGTTAACTGACTGCTGTACTTTCCTAACATGCTTTGCAAAGGGAAAAAACAACCTTGAGAAATACCACCTACATGTTTAAATGGACCGACATGACCTGCACTCTCCCAGGTCAGACGTTACAGTGCCACTGAGCATGTGCGCAGAGTAGGGGCTTTGGGGGTCAGCAATCAGCTGTAAGGATTGGGCTATGGAAGTGCAATACCTTACTTTGTACATTTCATTTAACAGTTATTTGTGTTATATGTCATCATTACAGTTCAAGTACTTAAACAATGTTTATATTTGTTTTTTAGCCAGCACAGATTCCTGTCCTACTGCAGCTGTCGGCTGGTGTTGGGGAGCTGGTTGGGAAGGAAAGAGATTAGAGTGGTGTTGCCAGCCTGTGTTGTGAACTGGATAAGGGAGTGGTGTTTATCGGAACAGTATGTGGGTTCTTCATGCTGAGTGACCCGACAGCTGTACTTTTGGAATTGTAGGTTTCTTTTCCAGCGTTCAATGGCCATCTGTTTGTCCACTGGTGGAAACTTTGAAGTTAAGGGAGGTGGGACTTCCTTGTTATACCACTCTTGTTTTGGTTTGCCCGCTTTGGACAGCACTTTCTAGGGTTGATAACATGTCCTCCACAAATGCTGAAATTGAAAAAACAGTCATGAGTAACAGTTATACAGCTGCAGTTTGTATTCACTTACTGTCTTGTACTTCATATGGCAATGTGTTGTTGATCTGTCATCTCAAATATTGAGATGGCCATCATGAAGTCAGTGGGGAGAGTAAGCACAGAGAGCCGGGGTGTGCATTAGACAATGACGCGATGGTCAGGGCGTATTACAGAATTAGGCCGCAGGGGCCGAAAGGGCGAGCTCCCTGACCAGGCATTACAAATGTCTAATAATGCACAATTTCGAGTGTCTTATTTACATTTATAAAATGGGATCTGCATTTTCTATATATATGTAAAATTAATATGTGTTGCTTTAAATACTGAAACAGGTAACTCTTGTATGTATTTTGACCTAATGTATTCCTCTGCCAGTTATTTTAGTTAATGCTTTTTGTCCTGCTGTAGCCACCGTAGCTGACTTTGTATCTGGGGTTGTCATGGTTTCGGAGCTACCTAGTTACTGAATACTGAACAGGTAGCTTAGAAAATATATTATATTGTTACTGAAATCCAGGGATTTTTAGTGGCTGTTTAATGTTAGGATAAAGAAGCGGTATGTAAGGACTGCAAGGGAGTGGAAGGCTGAGTCAAGCATTGAGCTGGAAGATACCATAACTACAGAAAAAAGAAATTCAGAAAGAAGAGAGAGTGAGAAAGAAAGCAAAAATGGAAAGTTTACGGCATCAAATACAGTCTCAGGAGAGCACAAAACTAGAAGAAATATTTATTTCTAGTAGTTCTGTGATGTGTTGGTAAATGCTTTTTTACTTTTTTGTGCATGGCATGAGAGGTAAGAGACAGCGAGTTGCTGAGTGAGTGGGAGAAAAGTTTGTGAGCGAGTGGCAGGCAGGGGCAAGGTTGGTTTGGGGACTGATCGCAATGATCAGATAAAAGAATAACAGTGAGCTACACAGGTTAATAAGGGAGCAAATGAAGGCATGGTGGGTGGAGAAAGCAAATAAAAAAATGTAATCTGTAGGAACTGGGTGTGTTTTAATAGGAGGTTTTCAGTGTTACAGCAATGTCACTGTTAGCGGTAAAAATAATGGCGGCAATTCAAAAATGAACATTCGATTAGACTCACATAAACCTGAAGCCGTGGTTACTGAACTTGTTAGTAGCCATGCATTAGACGTTTCTAATGCATGACTACTAACCAATCAAAATAAAGGATTTTCCCTGCCCATTTTATAATACTAATTCCAACAGTATGCTAAGTATATTGAAAGGGACGGTTGCTTTGAAGATACTTGTCTCCCTCCCACCCTGCTTACCACAAATAAACACAGGTTGTTGTTTTGTCTTATAAAATAGGCAAAGAGATTTCAAGCAATCTGATTGGTTTGTTAGCCATGCACTAGATGTGTCTAATGCACAGCTAAAACTAGAAACCCCATTTATAATACAGAGGCCCATTTTATAAGTGCAATAAGCCACTCCGGGGATGTGCATTAGACAGCTCTAATGCACGGCTAGGGGACTGGATGCACTCGGCCTGTGGCCTCGTGCCTCACTACGTCCAGTAGCCATGCATTAGATCTGTCTAATGCACACCCCATTGTGTCTTATTGCTTACATGTTACAGTGATGATGCAAAGTAATGGTATCACGTACTGGTCTTCATAGCCCACTACCTTTTAGCTGTGTGAGCCGACATAAGCAAAAATAATTGCTGAACTGTGATGTCAGTTTCTTGTTGAACGGATTGTAACTGGCACTGAAGCATCTTCCAGCCTATCCCTTACAGCTTCCTCGAGCTGTGATTGGATCCTCAAAAACTGCAACCCCACTGCTGACCCCTCTTCAGAAATGGACTCGAGAGCTGATGAGTAGGCAGGGGTGGGAATTTGACCCAAGGGGTGAGTTGAAGAAAAACCAAATAAAAATTCAACCACGTGCTATCTGATAATGTGACATGTGGCCATGGCAAGTGCGTGGGCAGAGAGCACAATCCGACTTAATAGTGGGTAGTTTAAAAGAATCTTCTTAGCCATTTTAAACAGTCTGAGTGGAAAAGTGAAGCAGTCACTTAATGTGGACAACATACAGTTGTTTGGTGCTTGCTCACCACAGTGCTTTCTGTGGTCACACGTCACATGTAATCAAGTGCCTGATACCGAGTTGTTGTGCAGTGCGGGTACCTGGAAGATGTAAGTTATTTGATGAGTTTATGCTGTGGTGCCACTTGTGACCATCCAGCAACAAATACAATACATGGTATCATTCTACAGATTAGTTAGTATGTATCCATTGATATTTCTGCTGCAATATTATTCATGACTGTACTGGAACATTGTAGGTTGCTGAACAAGACCTATTCAGTACCATGTCAGTTACCTGTGATTCATTCTTCTGAAATGACTGATTTTGGTAAATAAAATGTAAAGCTTACCATAAAATGTGTTCATATTTTTGGTCTGACCACCCTGCACCACCTTTGTACTTTGGTATGTCAACAGTAAGCATGCCTCTCCTTCAGCAGACACTGCCTGTTCTCTCCAGAAAGTTGTTTGTTGAAGTGAATGGCTGCTAGTAGCATTCTGTGAGTACATGAAACATAGGTGTAAACAATTCGACTTAGTAATAGCAAAAAGTTTGCTATACGTTGAATTTATCTCTTACAATAGTGATAGTCACACATGTGAAAGTGTCACTTTTCATTACATGGTTAACAAAGAATAAAGTATAGCAGTCACACATCTTTGTTATGCACTGTTTAGAATTTTAAAAGTTGTTAACCACACTTCAGAAATTACAAATAGTGGCATAACAAAATAGAATGCACCAGAGTTTTATACCTGTCACACACTAATGCAAACAGTGTATTTTAGCACCATATTATAACATATAATGGTTGGGGATTGGGTTACAACCAAGATGAAATCACCTCTTGTGGTTGAGATAGGAATAGTTAAACTCTCGAGCTGTGCTCTCGAGGTTTTACTATGTTGACCTAGCAACCTCTTGAGGTAATTACAGCGTGGTTATCACCCAGCCCCAGCCATTATACTCTGTATTATATACTATGAAGACATCAGATTATGCCCTATTGTTTAAGCGTGCTGTATGGTCACTGCCTTCACTAGTGACCAGTTGTGGCATCCACTACATCCCTACAAGGTCCTCCATTTCCCTTGTTGCTCGGTGCTGCAGCCTTACTGTGTAGTGTCCCTTCATGTCTTGCACCATTTCCACAGTACTTGCATACATCAGCTCCCATGCAGTGCATTCCATGGTTCAACTAGCCTTTCATGGTGGCCATTCATTCTTTCCCCAAAACACTCCCATTGACTGTATTTCATTTGTACAGTTTCAAGCACTGTACTTTTTACACAGACTGAAGATGGTAAATGACATATCAGTTATATTACAGAAAAGTTAATGATCACCTTGTGTACATCCCTTTGTAGCTGCACGCTAAACTTTTCGGTGCGTACATGGATCACCAGGCTGTGAGCTCTCCAATGACGAGGTTTGATGGTTTTGGCGATAGCTTTTGACATCTCGTTTCACCATGGCTGTGCTGAGGTGCATTTCAACTTTCTCATATGCCTTCTCATCTGATTGGAGACAATTCAAATCAATTTATTTCTGCACTACATGTGTTCATTGAAACCTCATTGTTAAGTTTTCCTATATAACAGATTCGGTGTCTAGCAGCACAGGATCTGTGTTGTGTGATTTACATGACTCCATTGTTTTGTAGGACTGACAACAACAGAAGGACGTAGTGTTAATCAAAGTGGTACAAATGCCATGAACTTCATAACAGCTATTATAACATGAACCAGTTGTTTAACATGTGCAGGATTTGAACGAGTTAAGTGTAACCATTAACCAAAACCCCTGTGCGTGCCTTATTGCTATTATAATAACAATGTTTTTGAATTACTGGGACACATTGTTCAGCATATTACTATGCTATACATGTATGTTAATGAAACATTAAGACAGGGATCATCCAACGTTTACAACCAATCATACAGCTGTATTTCTTAGCCACTTGTTATAATGTTTAATGTGGATTGACTGCCACGTGTTGACTACACATTGATGGAGCTATTACACTGCAATGTAATGTAACCATTTTCATATGATGGTGAAACATAAAAAAGGTTCTTCAGGGTGTCATCCTTCCTCTTCTGAATGGTGTCATCCAGTGGCCCATGTGCACAGTTTGGAAACAGTGAGTTATCATGTTGGTGAACTCCTGTATATGGTTAGTGATGGATTCCAGTTTGGCAAGCATCAGTTCACCATTTCCATCTGGTGTTGATCTTGGAATCCAGTATAACATGTTTTTAATACTGGGATCCACTCCTGGATGCTGTCGCACTGCTTTTGGGCAGCGTATGACTCCAACTTCTTCGTTATCCCTACAAGGAGGTAACATTTGAAAACAGGAACTTAATTTATTTGGTTGTAATTTTACCCATGTCAAGGAGTGTGGAGCAATTTGGCACATTGGGATGAATTACAAGTTTGTTATATTTAGGGGGGTAAGAATGAATATGGAGGATGGGAGTAGTGGGTTAGTGACATTTCCGGAACTTATGTGAATGCTAACCTTGAAGACTGGATGGGTGTGACTTCCTAGGTATGAGGTGGACATGAGGGAAGAAAGTGATGGGACAGCATACTTCAGATAGGATGTCCTAATACAACCGTAGGGTACATTTTGTGGAACAAGTACTGGTAAATATCTAAGTTTTGTGGATTAACATAATACTGAATATACACCTTTTACAAAGTGCCACACATCATATTGATGAATAAGTGATGGCTCATTCTCACGCAGGTACTTCTGTATCTGGGGATGTCGATCCATGATTAGGGTGGATGGATGCAGGCCACAGTGCTTGATGTCTTGTAGCCCCCCTTTTTAGGCCCTCTAGCTCCATGTGATATGCACTCTTCACCTCCTTGCTCTGCAGTACAAAAGATATGGGAAAGTGGTGCAGCCAAAGTGACTGTTAATGACTTGTATTTTATGAAAACAGAATGGAAATTTCCTATTTCAACAGGTGGCCATGGATATTTCACAGTTATTGATCAGGCAATGAACTACTCAGTGATGACTACTAACCTGAACAAGGCTGACACTTATTATCTTTCGGTGTTCCATCTCTATCAAGGTGTAAGTGCCATATTTTGCTGAATGCCCTGGACTATCGCATCTTGCATCACCACACAGAACTATATTGCGATTCTGTGCTGCGATACTGGAAACAATGTTCTCCTTGCTTCTCTTCCACACATCATGGATGGTTGGTTGCACAAAGTGTTTCGAATGTTCATAGAACTTTGGGTCTGAGATGCACTGAATCCTTATATGTTGCAGCATCCTCAGTACTTTCTGTGGTGACACTCCACTGAACTCAATGGTTGCTGACAGCAGTACATTTCCTGCGGGATAGTCACCACCGAGAGGCTGTGATGACCATGTTCTTTCATAGCCACAATTTGAACAGCTCTGCTGTACTACAATGAATGTCCCCTTTATTTTAGTCACAGTTGGACTGTTTGCTGACTGGCACTGCATACAGATGCTAAACATCTGCAGTAAGCATGACTCGAACACTATAAACTTTCTCCTGCCACTGCCACTCACTTGTTGGTTTAGATGTTTCTGCCTCTGATAACCTAATGAGGACAGCAGAAATGAGATGAGTGTTGCAGCAAACTGTACATGTGGAATACATATATTGACTTGTGACCAATAAGCACGTAACTGTGATGTACTTTCACTGAGTGTTACACATCAATGGTGCACTTCTGTTTCACCATCTGACTGCCTTTGGCACATATGCAGGTGAACTGAGTACCACAGTATGCCTGGCATCATTCTTCTTTTATATAACTTGCCATATGTTAACCATTGCATAGGGACTGTTTCTACATGTAACGTGTAAATGTGACAGTGTGCTATGTGTTATTGACACATGATTTCACAATGAGGTTGTCAGTACACATGGAAATATCAATACAATTGTTTGCTGTTGTTATGGTGGCTGTACAACAAATGTGAGTATTATTCATGCAAGGCGCAATGCTACCATTTGCATGTCATCATGGAACAATTCCATGTGGCATGAAGTGACATCGCGACTCAATGTGCCACACAACCTGTCACGGGTGAAGTGCCCAGTGAGGCCCATCCATTCAACAGCCACCACTCCATCCAAGGGCAACTGCATGCCATCCACACATGGTGTTCCCTGGAAGGACAATTTGATGCACAACCTGGACAGCATGACCTGTCGGGATGACGCTTCCTGTGGCACACAACAAGTAAGCACAAGCAATGTATCCCATGCTTCTTACACATCCGTACATGTGTAATTCATTGCAGTTCACAGAACAACTAAAACCCAGTGAGCCATACCCATTGACCAGTAAATCTACAGGAAGCTGGCACCCTCAGTTCCCCCAGCACATCACCCACCACACCAGAAGATGACAATCAGTAACCACCACAGTCCCATATGCTCACATATGTCACCCTTGGCGATCAGCACAACCCACCCTCATACCACCACAGCTACCACCAACAGATGTGTGTGCAACTGTCAGGTAATGTACATCCGCGTGTCCATTGCTGCACTTTGAAGTTCACACTACAGGCCCACATGTCAACAGTGTCCACCAATGGCATGCAGGATGTACATTGCCTGTCACTTGCACAGTGCTCTGTCGGTGAGCTCATGTTTCTAGGAGGATGTGTCATAGAACGTTGAACAGACTGAAGTAAATCAGACTTAGTTAGAATGTTGTATTGCATGACATGCTCGTGTCACAGGGTTTGTGCCACATATTGCATTTGGCACACTGATATCTCTCCTTCTATATGATGTACAGCTTTACATGCAGTATGATAACTGATGCCTGACCATGCACCTGTACATTGGAGAAATGACCGCTTTGTGCCTACAATCAGACCACCTCAATAAATTGAAGGCTACACTTCCTCGTATGTCATGCACTCCACCATTAAAAATAGTTCTTCATGCTGCACATTATTATAACCTTACATCCTTCTCCTCACTGACCCATGACCAAAAGTGATGTAAGCAGTACTGGCGACTTACTGTTCCTGTACAAGAATTACATAACCTGCAACTACCTTGTTTTGAAACACAGTAGACACATTCCGACCAGTGCTCAAGTATGATTACGTGAACATGTGTCCTATGCACACCCATCGGTGTTGTGAAGTGATGCACAGATGTTGGTGTTACCCAGTAACAGAGTGAGCCAAGTACCCAAATGATCAGTCATGGGAATTCCATATTCATCTACTGTCATGGTGCCACATTTGAAATTCTGTATGTATTGTAATACTTCATTGTTTATTACAATTTTTTCAAAACAATATCTTACCTCGCTTCTGCATTACTTATGTCTATCTCTAACTCACTATCTGAGCTGGTTGGTACATAGCTGACATCTTTAGCATCAGAAGTGGCTCACTGTCTGACTCCGGACTCTGAACTAGGTACAGGTGAAGATGTGAAAGGTGGTGTACCATGGCATCTGTCTGTACACTTGCATCCTTATACTTTGGTACTGACTGAATGGCTGACAAGAGATATCAAGTGAATAATACACATTAATAATTTTGAAAGTGGTCACCATGACTGTAATTTTTCAATATGAAATATCACAATACATATTACTTTGACACCATGTGCAACTCTTTTGTCATGTACAAAACACAGTATGAAGACTCAACATCAGTTGTTTGTTGAAGAGTAACCATGATGTGCTTGCTGCATGCCTTGGCATGTCGTGAAGTGGGACAGCAATCCTGTACAAGCGCCACCTGTAGCATGCATATCTCCATTACATCATGCTAACCATGTACAACATTGCTGAAGCATGAAACTGTGAATTGTTATGCTACCATCGACTGTCATGTGACACTGCTGAATTCCGCAGTCGATGTGTGCAAAAGCAGCACAGTCCATGTGATAACAGTAACCAAAAACTATCTGTTATGACTATAAGGTAATAATGTGGTACACTTCAGAGCGTATGACATTCCAGGTAACACAGAATAGCAGTGACCAGGTAAGACAATGGTGCAATACTCCGCATAGTGATATACGTGGTATTGCAGCATTCTCACTATCCCAAGCACAGTACAGGACCTCTGCTGGGACTGGTTTCTGCCGAGCAGCTGCCATGTCTCAATGGAATGAGACACAGCAACATGAACACATGCATTGATTCTGGGAACCTGTTTTATTCCTGATCCAAGAAAATTTAAATATTTGTTTTATTTGCACTGTCCCCAAATTGCACACCACACCTGATGGAGATGAGAATGTTTATTGTGGGGTGTTTACCACATGCCAGAAATAGAACTGTTCTGTCACTGTGATGTTCACATGCCTCACAATGTCATGCGACATTATGACCCAATGCCGGGGGTCCGTATGTCCTTTGCACAACATAATGCATACAGCAAGTAAAAAACACAAGTAGTCAAAGTAGCCATGGTGACAGGCTACCTCATCCAAACAGTATTATATACACCTGCCATGTCCACAGAAACTCATCAGCACTGTAGACGTGTAATGGTAGCAGAAACGCCAACACAGCCATCATGAAAAGGTGGATGGCAAAGTCTGCCATTGTCAAGTACATG
The DNA here is from genome assembly GCA_016271365.2 of Neoceratodus forsteri. Lineage (NCBI taxonomy): Eukaryota > Metazoa > Chordata > Ceratodontiformes > Ceratodontidae > Neoceratodus > Neoceratodus forsteri. The sequence goes on from CM057449.1 coordinate 1,510,919,180, forward strand.
TGTACGACGGTGCCATGCTGCTACTCTTTAAACAACACGCACTTTAACTATGTAAAAAAAGGTCACACCACCACAACGGGCTCACATGGTGGAACAGTGACCCAAATGCATTGAATAACGCCGGCTAAAAATGTAGTTATATGCTGTCTGTATATAAAGCTTGGCACAGGTACAGCACGTTTTATAGTACAGCAGCTGACCAACACATGGCAAATACATACCACTTACTGTACTGATTCCATCAGGTATATTCATTTACAGGTATTTTTTTTACACAACACATGTGTAGCAATCTTAACATGCTAATTTTTTCTGACAGTTGCACTCATTAATAAGGACAGGGAAAAGCTAACTTTTTACTACTCACCCTGGCAGTACTGTACTTGAAGTTTTAAAGTATCACATTTGTAACAATGAAATCTCATTTCTTGTTTATTGAGGGAGTATAATGAGATTGGCTTTACACATACAGTACTGGGCCCAATGCACTACACAGCTTTATACCCTGATTCTTGTGATGGACAATGAAAAACACAGCATTATAGTATGTGCTAGTTACCTATGCTTTTACATGGTGGTCTTTTGAAGGATTTCTGAGTGGACCGTGACACGTAAGTAGTTCCTGACACCTCACTGTGTTCTTGGACTTCATGGTATGTTATATCTGAGGTGAAATCAACTGCTGGATTACAGGTATCAGCAATGTCTGGCGCCACATCATTATCACTGGATATCAGACCGGTAGTGTCATCCACATCAGCAATGTCCTCGTACTGGCGAATTATCTTGGGAATGAAGGGTAAATGAAAGTGAAATGAAGTCATGACATTTTACACTAATGTCTAAAGTGAACATTACATGTGTAAGTAGTAACACATGTTGTTATGCTGTTTACATGACAAATGTTCCACAGAACTGCTGCATGTAGGCACCGTAACTACAGTACAGCAGTTACACACAGCTTTACAGCATCAAGAAAATTATATGCATGCCGTTTGCCATGGTAAAACTGTGACAATGTGCCTGCTACTCACAGGCTGTACACATGTGTAGACAGGTGAACAGCACCATACCGCTGCACGACAGTAGTGGTGTAAACCCATAACTGTCAACAGACTGGTAGCTACAATGTACAGTATTAGCAGGCAGCTATACTTTCAATAATACATGGTCAGAAACATTACTTTTCCAAAATACGCAGTACAACCATCCACATTCACATGCCCATATAGCAGTAGCCACCTTACTGTGCAACGTAACACATTGCAACGCTACTACCATTGCAGTCACACGATGGGGGACCATACACTATGGCAACAAGATTGTGCATTATTTAAGCAATAAGGAACAACAGGGCATGGGTTATTGGGGATTTACCCACGCCTTGTGTGTTATGTCACGTGGTTAAATCACCCAACAACTCACGCCTGAGTGCCTTACTGCAATTATACGACCCATGTATAAAATACATGTAAAATATGTTTCATTATGTTGTTTATAAATGACATTCCTCAGCCGTGGGTTATGCAGGATTTACCCACGGTCATCTGACATGTTTACACCAATGAGGTTACAGGATTTTCACACACCATTGTATAATATTCCACACTGTATGGCAGGATGTCAAAGAACAGTACAGAAACACAGGTTTCATTATTTCTGTATTACCTACTTCAGGACCCGGGGGGGGGTAGGGAGAGATGTGCATACTATTTCATACATTGATAGTCATCTACATCCATACACTGTCACGCACACACACACACACACACACACACACACACACACACACACACACACACACAGTCAGTGCAAACCAGCAAGATACACACTCACACATACGTATACAGAAACTCACACGAAAAATATGACATAATCACAGACCCATACACACACACATAAACTCACACCAAGAAGCTCACACACACACACACACACACACACACACACACACACACACACACACACACACACACACACACACACACACACACACACACACACAGGAAGACACACATACAGAATGACACACAAAGAAGCGCAAACACATTCTTTTACAGAAGCATGCAGATGTGAGAGTGCATACAGTGAAACACGCACAGTAGTTGCAGCAAGAAGCATACCATCCCATGATTCACTGCCCAGGATTTGAACCTAGTCCGAGCTTACAACAAGGAGGACCAAACCGCAATGTTTTATGTCACAGTAAGCATGTCCATGCCGCAACATGATGGCACCCACCAGAACCATACCTTCACTTTACCGCCACAGAACAGTCACAACAGGCACACACTCAGAAGCAACACATAGAGTCAGAACCACAGTCAAATGCATAGATACGCAAATACAGTCACAGAGACACAGTAACAGAAAAACACACACACACGCGCATATCCATGCATGAATATTCACACAGATACACACACTGCCACACACACACACACACACACACACACTGAGAACCAAACATGCATATGCATACACACACACACACACACACACACTCAGAAAGAAACCGGATGATCCATGACAGTAGATATGTTTCTTCACGCAAAGGAACACACTGTCACTTACCACAGGAAAATGGAAAGTAACTAATAGCATGACAATACTGACCTCTGCCAACTGTCTTTTACGAAATGCTCCACCAATCTTCTTCCTTTAATACTTGGTTCTGAATGTGATGATCCATCACTGCTGCCACAGGTACGACATATCATGTCAGCCGTTGATTCAGCAACCTGCAAAGTAACACTTGGAGTCGTGGTGGTGAATGAATTATTGGCACAGCCGTAGGCAGCAACCGAAAGCACTTGACAAACTTCATCCTGTAGCGAATCAATATGGAGGGATCATAGCAGTCCTCAGTAAATGTGCCAACAAAGCACACTGAACTCACTAGGCCCAACCCGTCAGCACGCTTTGTTTTCACAAAAGTGTTCCACAGTCGAAGGTAATGAGGGTCCTTAGGGAAGGTAAACAAAGAAAACCCCATTTTATGGGTGTTCCCACAATTGGCAGCAACACACTGAGATGGCATTATGGAGAAACAAGCTACACTGAGGAGAGTCAAGTGTAATGAATGACTACAGTACCTAGAGCTATAAATTTTAATTAAAAGTGTACAATGCCACCACTATAAGCAGAAACATCTGCACAGAACACAGCTATCCAGCAGTTGCATAAAGTAATGCTTATTAAGTTGTTCTAAGGATGCTGTTAAAAATTATTGAGCAACACATCTGATTTACACTATTCAGAAAATAAATGGCAAGAAATGGCAAAGGAAGAAAGGTAGCAATTATCAATGTAGCACAAAAGTCAATAACAACTGACACAGAAAAGTGAATGTCTCAAAACAGTAAGGTACAGTGGCATGAATACCACATGAGAAACACTGCAGTGACTTTTATGGGTGAGACAACACGGTAGCATGAGAAAACAGTGACACAGAAACCACACTACACATCAGGACTAACAATTATATAGCACTACATAATAAGCTGTAGTACACAGCAGCCCACACTAGTATTAGCAGAGGAACTGTGACATCTCATACAACTGTCACCTCAGTTACAACCCCTACACAAAGCAGTGTGGGATAAAGTATAACATTTGAAAGTAATGCAGCTCAGAAATTACAACACAATTACTTGTGAGCCACAGAATAATGCACCATGGACTGAAACGTCACTCACATTGCATCATGGCAGACAGATATCAATATTATGCATGATTAACAATGCAGTGTGTCAGCTAGTAACTACAACCATGTAAATAATGGTTTTATTACAACACACGATCAAAAAAAAAATTAAAAGCCATGACAATAACTCCTATTCTGCCCACACAGATAACAGCTGAGCTGTCAAACCATCACAATGCAGATGACACACTGAATAACAGGGAAACGGAGCCACAGCAAACTATGCTCTCTGCCACGTAAAAAATAATTCTGTTCAGCACTGGGCAAGGTAATTATCTACACACTTTTAGCCTCTCCACATCCAATACACAGAAAAGGTACAATTCTCGTGTGCCTCCTGTGAACATTCCAGCGTCTGACAGCTAGACCAAAATAAGTGCTGTCAGTGGTTACCTCAGGAGAGTGCATCACTTCCGGTCAGAGTGACAAATCGGGCGGCTGCAGCTCGCGGGTACAGCGCGGTAGTACACATTTACAAATATTTTATTGTGCAAATCCATTTGTAATCAAATTATGATGTGTTTCGACATGGGGCCACATGAACTACGCAACGGTGAGTTAAAATACTACTTTACAATCCTCCAGAGTCCATCTTTAAAATAAATGAAGTATTTACATTATTTTTCTATTAGCTAACTATATATTATATAGCTGGTACATTTGGTAAAAGAAACATTGGAAATATATATAAAATGGGGGAGGTGATAGGGAGGCAATGATTTCTTAAAATTCTTATTTAAGTATTGCGGTTCTAGTTTTCTAATGTCTGATGGGCCCATTATATCCTATATTTAACCTATTTACAACTGCATACTGCACTACACATATTCCAATATATACATCCAGTTCATTGTTTAATGTTAATTTTAATGTCCAGTGCTTTATTCAAATGAAATCCATATTAAATTTACATTTAGTCCATATCTGCTTATGTACTGTATGTCTTCAAAGTAAATATCCACAGTGCCTCTCTCCTGAGCAGCGGAGTATCCTAACTACCTTCTCTGGCTGGTTTTGTTACTTTTTCAATATCAATAAATTTCAGTGTAAACACTTGATGATGAAACTTATTGAAATGATAGGCCACATGTGATCTTTCATCATTGCAAGGAATTTTACTCTTGTATTCTGAGATCCTGGGGCCTGATTCCAGGTTGAATGTCACAACTCATTGGTGTATGCAAGTTGTGACATTTGACACTATGCCAGGGATCCTGCGCTGCATTCCAAGAGTGGCAGGGTCCCGGCACTTGCAACATGTGGGTTACACCATGCGAAGGCTATCACCATGGGTATGGCATAGAAACCCTGCATGTTGCAAGTTGTGGCCCACTACTGGTGGCCTCCCCTGAGCCCCACCATTCCAGAACACCACAGCACACACTAGGGGGAATGGGGGGAAGGACAGGTGGCATTGAAGTCTGGAGGAGCGCACTGAAGATCAGACCCCAGCAGTCCCTGATTTTTGGGGAGGTGGGGGGCAGGGGTATTCTTGTGGAGACATGGGGAGCACATCGGCACTATTGCCACGGTGCTACAGAGTGGGCATCTGACAGATGGCACTGTTGGATGCCCCTTAGCGCAGCTCTGAGCTGATCTAACTTAGCTCCACCAGTGCAGCTCTTAGAATCATGGCAGTGGGTTATGGCAACAACCGTCTTGGAATAGGGTGCAGTTGTTGCCGGAACCCACCCTTGCACCAAGTCACTGTGGGCTGCAGCATAGGGGGTGGCATAACCTACAGTTGGAGTAGCATGCAGTTAACATGGATCAAGGCACCTCTTGGAATCAAGGCTGGTGTACTGCTTGGTGCAATTTGTGAGATATGTCAAGGGGTTTGGTGAATCTTGGCTTATGCTGGTATACGCCGACTTGGAATTGGCCCCCTTGTTTTTAGGGGTCTTGTTGTTTCTCCTATGTAGTAAAGTGAGCAAGGAAAAATGATACAGTGAGTGAGTGATGAGAAGTGATATATACTGTAAACTTAACTAAGAGACAAAGTATAAATTGAATTTAACATGAAAATGGGACAGCTCCCAACAAAATGTATTCAGGTTGTGTGTTACAGACTAAACTCTGAAGGAGAAACAAAAATAACTAGAGACAAACTTCTTCGAACAAGGGTATGTTAAAATTAAATTGAATTGCCAGCAAACTAAACATGAAAGTAACACTGTAGTTGATATAAGGACTGGAAATATAACATAGCTTTTATATAAAACCTTTTTTTCTGATTTCAGTGACATTAAGAGCTTTTCTGCTTTAAAAAGAAAATCACGCAATTAATGGTGCATGTGAATAAGAAGTCGAATATCAGTAAGTTGTTATAAAAAAATAGACATGAACTTTCTGAAATTAAATAGAGATAAATGAAAAACAAATTGAGATGGTTTCTCAAAAATATTGAAACAGTTTGTAAACTCCACCCCTCTCCCACCTTCCTTTCTAGTTATCATAGAAACTACAGTAGATAAAGAAGTGTGCCTGTAGAACAAAATAAAGGAGGAATAGAAGGTATGTTCCCCCTGTTTGTAAGGTTATATGAAATGCTACATTTTGAAATGTAATAGAAAATGTATTTATCTTGAAGATTGAATCTAATTCATTTATATTTATCTTGTTAGCCTGGAAAATTATGATGAAGGGACAAGTCGGTCCTAAAACATAAATAAAATGGAAAATACAGTTATATGAGCTTAAAAAATAAAAAAAATATATTGAAAACAAGAAAATACAGTGGGTAGAGTTTTTCCTTATTTTTCAAATCAAGGAATTGAAGCAGGACAAGAAGTGTGCAGCCTCTGCCAAAAAGCCAGCCAAATGCTAGCATGCATGAAAAGGAGAGTGACTAGTCAAGCAGGGAAAGTTATCCTGCCACTCTACAGGGCCCTGATCAGGAACCCTCTAGAGTACTGCTTGCAGTTAAACAGTGTCACTGATGCAGTCAAGAGGGTGAAAAGTGAGAAAATCTAAAGGATCAATAGTGTGTCATATAAAATTTACAAGGAGAGGCTTGAGGTCCTAAACATGTTCACCCTCTAGAAGAGGACATGATCTCAGTCTTGTGAATACTCAGGTTTGGGTGGGTATTAGGGTTAACAACCCCAAGGAAGACCCCACTACTGATTTGGCAAGACTTAGGAGACCCAAAACCCCAATGATTTTTCCATTTGCTGCTTTGGGGGTGGGGGTGGGGAGTAAGGATTATAAACCTCAACACCACATTTCCCTGCTTTTGTTACATTAAGTTGAACCCTAATTGATGCATTAGCACATGTTCTCATATTGCAGTACCCAGTCCCAGCAGCAATATTTTTCTTCAGTCAGAGAGTTGATATACATTGTGGGACATGTTCAGGTAAGTGAGTGTGTGTGGGGGGGTAGGGAGTGCTGATTGGGGGTTGGGAGGTTGGAGGGTGCTGGGGAGGGGTCAGATCTCCGATGAATTGTTTTGTTTTTTCAGCAAAAAAATCAGAGAGTGATGATTTTCTTTATTGTCGGGGGACAGAAGCCAACAAAGGGAATAGGGTACCACAATGTTGGGTAGATCTTCAGTGGCACCAAGGTGGGCACCCTGGTGCCCCCATGCAATTTAAACAGTGGGGGTGGAAGTCCTAGAGGAAGACAAGAGAAGTGGTACCGGGGTGGGCACCCTAATCCGCTCACTAGTTAACAAAAAGAACTTTAGGGGACAGATGACCTGGAGAGGAGTGGGGAGAAAGAAATGGTACCTGGGGCAGGTACCACTTAAGAAAGAGAGAGATAGATACACAGCTGGATAGACAAATAGATAGATAGATAGATAGATAGATAGATAGATAGATAGATAGATAGATAGATAGACAGTCAGACGGACAGACAGACAGACATACAGATAGATAGATAGAAAAGGGAAAGGGAAAGGGAACATTGTTTAACCTGGAGTAGCACACTAATCTGAAGCTTGTTTTCAGATGCGACATTGGAGCACAAGGAAGTTAAACGACTTGCTCAGAATTACACAGTATGCACCTAAGCAGCTGTGGGATTCAAACCCAGGTCTCCAGATTTGCAGCTCAGAGCCTTATCCCACTGTGCTATACTAGATAGATAACTGAAATAAAAGAGAGAGAGATGGACAAAGTGCAACTTAACAACACCTTGAAGTGCATCTGTGTTCCATTGTGTTTTAAAATGGACAAACTAAATGGGTATGAACAACAGTGTTGAAATTAGAACACGAAGGAAGGGCAGGAAGTTCAAACAATTTAGACAATGCAAACAGCAAATATTGCAATAGTGATTCATTGTACAAAGTGTTGACTTTAGAGCAGCAAAATGAAAGCTGGAATAGAAAATGAAGCATATAAAAACACATTTTTATTTTTTTAATTTTCTGTTTATCTTCTTTTTCTGAGGTGCCCTATTTGGACTTCTCATAGTCCATCTCATTGTCCTAATAACCACGTTCCTGGACAGCAACCCCATAACTAATTTCGGTTTCAGAGGCCTTTGATAGCCTACTGTACCTCCTTCATCCAAAACATGATCCATTGCCTCTCTCATGCCCAGTGGGGTAAACATGGTAAGAGAGGTCAAGATCCTTCATCCTTTGGTTTAGGAGGTTCATTTCCATGTTTCTTCCCTGTCACAAAAAACACTGGCAGCAGTAGCCCCCAAAGAAAACACACACACACACACATACACACACACACACACACACACTGTGCAGTATTCACAAAAAAGCCAGTCTGCATTCTCTGTCCAACACAAAGATAGATAGATAGATAGATAGATAGATAGATAGATAGATAGATAGATAGATAGATAGGGAGTGGTGTGATGGGTGCTGAGTGGGGAGTCAGGTGAGATGGGAGGGCATATCACCAATGGCCTGATTTTGTTTTTCAAGTAAAAAAGATAGGTAGATAAATAAACAGACAGGCAGATAGATAGACAGACAGAAAGACAGATTGGCAGAAAGAAAGTGACAGATCAAGCTATCAGTGGCTCAATGCTCTAATTGAAGCCAGCAGCACAACTCCAGCCGTGGCTTCACATTTCAAGAAAGGCCCTCTATTCCCATACTGAGAACGTGGGTGAATGCATCGTGGGATATGATCAGGTATGAGAGGGTGTGTGTGGGAGCAGGGTGGTAGATGGTGGGTGCTGAGTGTGGGCTCAGGTGGGGTGGTTGGTGGTGTGCGGGGCAGATCGATGATGGATCATTTTCTTTTTTTTGGGTAAAAAAAAAAATTAGTGAAGGACAGTTTTCTTTATTGGAGGAGGACAGAAGCCAGAACTGGGGATTGGGCATGCCAGTATAGGGATGATCTTTGGTGGCACCAGGGTAGGGCATCCCCAATGCTGCCATATATATTGAAGGAAGAGGGCAGGTGACCTGGACACGAGAGAGGGCAAGAGAAACAAAAATTAAAAAAAAGATTGGGTAGATTGATAGACAGATAGATAGATAGATAGATAGATAGATAGATAGATAGATAGATAGATCTGAAATATAAGAGACAATTTGAGAAAGTGCAACCTACGTCCCTCTGATGTGCCTCTATGTTCTATTGTGTTTTCAAATGGAGAAACTCGATGAGAATGAACAACAGTATTAGAAAATGAAGATGGGGCAAAAAGTTTCAAACATTCAGACTCTGTAAACAGCAAGAATTGGAAGAGTAATTTACTGTACAAAGCTTTGAGCTTGGGGGCCAAAAAGGGGAAACTAGAATAGAAAATGAAGATTATAAAAACAAGTGCTTTTTTTTGATTGTATCTCCTTCTCAGGTGCCCTATCAGAATTTCTCATGGTCCATCTTGTTATCTTAACAACCCCTTCCTGGACAGCAACCCCACAACCTATTCCATGTGGAGGGTCTTTTGACAGCCTACCTCCTCTCTCCAAAACCAGATCCATTGTTTCTCTCATGCCTAGTGGGGTAATTAGGGCCAGAGAAACCAAGGTCCTTCATTCTTTTGTCTGGGAGGTACATTTTTGTGTTTCTTCCCTGCCACAAAGATGCAAGCAGCAGGGGCCCCACAGCATGCATGTGCGCAAAAACACACACACACACACAAACACACACACACACACATTGCTGTACTCACAAAAAGCCAGTCTGCATCTTTTGTCCAAAATAGATAGATAGATAGATAGACAGACAGACAGACAGACAGATAGGTAGACAGATAGACTGAGTGGGATGCTGGGTACTGAGTGGCGAGTTAGCATATGTGGATAGGGTTATGGGAGGTTAGATCACCCACTGACTGTTTTTTTATCAGGTAAAAAAAAGATAGACAGAAGGACAGACAGATGGACAGACAGACAGATAGACACAGACAGACAGATAGATGGATATTAAAATGAATGGATGACAGATGGATGATGAACAGACAGACAGAGAGACAGAGAGAGAGAGAGACAAGAGAGAGACAGTCAGATTAGGGGTTTGGTGGCTTACTGCTCTAAGTGAAACCAACGGCAAACATCTAATTGCAGCTTCACATTTCATTAGAGTCCTGCTGTTCTCACATGCAGATGAATGCACTGTGGGACATGATCTGGTAAAAAAACTTTCACCCACTTATATCGTGAGCAGACATTCTTCTTCCTTGATACACAAAAGAAGAAGATTAGCTCACAAAAGAAATATGAAGCTATGAATTATGAATTGTGAATTATTTCATGACTCACGAAACAGGAAGGTTGACTCATGAAAGAACTATGAAAAAAATGAAATCCCACCATCTTCTTTCATGAGGTGAGATTCTTCCTTCGTGAGATTCACAAATTAAGAAGTTGGCTCACGAAAGAAAGATTAGAACACCTTGCTAAACCCTCCAGTTAGGGTTTTAGGGATGTCCCAAAACCTTATGTTGGTGTCTTTTTTCAAAAAACTAATATTGGAATCTAGTTAAATGTATTCTGTTTAGCTAGATTATGTGTTTATTTTTCCATCAGAGCATAAGTTACATAGTTGTTTGTTTGTTTTTTAAATAAAAAAACAAGATGGCTGCCATAGAACATTTTTTTTTCTAACAAAAGAAGAATTTTTATTTTTAAAAATGAAAAATAATTTTTCATGAGCTGGCAATTCTTTTGTCGTGTCAAACATATAACTGAAAGACCCTACTAAGCATGCTCAGAACTGGTATTTAAAATCCTTATAACTTGGGAATAGATTCATATTTTTTCAACAACCCTAAAAAGAGGCACTTTCTAGGACAAGCCTCTTCTACCCTGACAATTTCAGAACAAAATTTCAAACTGTCTTGGCTGTGAGAGCAAAAAAACAGCCCCTCCCAGATTTTTACACTTTTTCCAATATACAGATCACATAACTAAGAAACACAGAAACATAGAAAATGACGACAGAAGGAGATCATAGGTCCATCAAGTCTGCCCATGGGTTTCCCAGACCTTCAATAGCTCCTGGCATCTAGTGAATAACCCAGTTCCAGTGCACTTTATACTTAAAAAGGCTGGTGTCAGGTGACAAAAGCGAGGGACTATGAGCACAGGAATAACAGTGAGAGAAGAACAATGCCGGAGAAAACAATGAATGAGTAAGTGCAGCGTGGGTCATTTGAATGCTGCCTTGAAGTTGTGCTGCTGTGCCCTTTATGTGTGTAATGTGAAGGATGTTTATATTTTGAGTGGGGGTTGTGGGTGTCAAAGCCCTCCTGCAGAAACTAGCAATATTCACATTTTGTCCCCCTCCACGACTTGCGTCCACCTGGAGTCACTTCAATAAATCTGCCTCGCTCACTACTGTCGGCAGCTCCTTGAGTTGCACACCCCCCCCAGAGTCAGTTTACTAAATCTGCCCCCCCTCCTGACTCCGCCCCTGATTCCATATCCTCTTTTTGCTGTTGCTGTTGTGCGGCAGGTTTTCTTCCTCTCCTGACAGTTTTGCAATTGTTACAGTTGCCATTATTGCTGAACGCTATTTTCGTCTGCGCTGATTTTCCTTCTCTATTTTTACCATTGCCATTTTTCCATCACTGTTTTCAACTAATAACATGTGGGCCCTAGCCTTATCCCACCCCCTCTTTAAAGCAGCCACAGTTTTTGATCCCACCACTTCAGCAGACAGTTTGTTCTATGGCTCAATGACCCTTTCAATGAAGCAGTGTTTCCTTAGATCCCTTTTTGAAGCTTCCACCCCAAGGCTTCCATTCGTATCTTCTAGTGGTTAAGACACTGACCCTGTTAAAAAGTTCAGAGTAGAGCATTTTAATAATGCCTTTCAGGAACTTGAATGTCTCAGTTATTTCCCTATCTACCTCCTAGTCTCCAGAGAATACAAGTTCAGCGACTTTAGACATGCCTTGCATGAGAGCCCCTGCAGTCCCTGTATCATCTTAGTCACTCTCCTATGCACACCCTCCAGCCTATCCCTGTCCTTCTTCAAGTGAGGCCTCCAGAACTGTACACAGTACTCCAAGTGAGGCCTCACTAGTGACCTAAACAGCGGGAGGATCACCTCTTTGTCTCTGCTGTCACATCCTCTACCTATTCACCCTAGCATTTTGTTTGTCTTACTGTAAGCTGTGTTGCATTGACCGTACTGCTTTAGGGTGTCACTTATGATAAGCCCTAGATTCCTTTTCTTGTGTCTGACACTTAGTTGGACCCCATTAAGCCTATATTCCTAGATGCATTACCTTTCATTTCTTTGCATTGAACTTCAGCTGCCAGACATCGGACCATCTTTTTAATCTCTGCAGGTCTTTTTGCAGGTCCTTCTATCCCTCCACACTGTCAGCCCTACCTCCTAGCTTAGTGTCATCTGCAAAAAGGGTAATCTTGTTTTGAATGCCTTTGCCATTGTCACTAATGTGCATGGTAAAAAGGACTGGACCCTAGACCAAACCCTGTGGCACCCCACTAGTGAGCTCTCCCTCCCCTGACCTCACGCCATTTACTACCACTCACTGACATCTGTCCTGCAGCCAGTTACCCACCCACTTTACTATGCTCTTTGCAGTGCCTAGGTCCTCCAATTTTCTTAGTAGGCACTTGTATGATACTGAATCAAAGGCCTTACTAAAGCTGAAATAGAGGAGATCCACTGATAGGCCCTTGTCCTCTTCCTTAGTCACCCAGTCAAAAAATGAAATGAGGTTTGTGTGGCATGACTTCCCTAAAACAAACCCATCCTGTCTCATGTCCTGGAGTTTCCTTCCAGATATTCTACTAAGTCCTGCTTAATTAATCTTTCCATTAATTTCTTGATTTTTGAAGTGCGGTCTACTGGTCTGTAGTTGCTGGCCTCCTCTCTACTTCCTCCTTTGTGAAGGGGAACCACATCTTCACTTTTACAGATGCATGGCATGGTTCCCTTTTGTAATGAGCAGCTAAACAAATGTGCCAAGGGTTCTTCAATTCCTTAGCAAGTTCCTGCAGCACCCTAGGGTGCAGTCCATAAGGCCCTGGTGCCTTGTCTGTCTTTAGGTACATTGGTGTCTCTCTGACCCTGTCTGTGATAAAAGATGACATGTCCATTTGCAGGATCCCATCAGCAGCCTTGATGCCACTATCTGGAATAGGTCCACCAAGCTCAGAAGAAGTTGTTCAGTTCAGCAGCCTTCTGTTCATTTTCTTAAATGATCCCCCCTCTCTTCCTCTTCTCCTAGATGTAATGAAGGAATTGTGTGTCCCCCATTTAATACCTGAAGCTAATCCTTAGCTAAGCTGATGATTTTGTCAGTTTCACTTCTCTCTTTGGTTTCTTGCTTTTCTGTGTGTTGTCATCCCATTCATTATCCCCTTGGGTTATTTTATATATGCGTAAGGCTTCCCTTTTGCTTCTAATTGTTTCACTGACCTGGGTGGTGAACCAAATGGGTCTCTTGTGTTTGTACTGTTTCATTCCTGATCTTATGCATAGCTTGGTAGCTTCTAGGATGGCTTGTTTAACCTGCCCCCCAGACGTCTTCTACCTCCATCTTTTTGTGGATTCCTAACAATTTTTCCTTGACTAGCAGTTTCATCTTTTTGAAGTTTGCTCTCTGAATTTAAGATCGCAGCCCTGGATTGAGATTCAACTTCCTCAAGGGATAGCTCAAATCAGATGTAGTTGTGGTTGCTATTAGCCATTGACTCCCTAATCTTAACAACACCAGCCACCTCTGAGTTGGTGAGGACCACATCAAGGATGGCCCCAAGTCTAGTTGCAGTGTTAACCAGTTGGGAGAGTAGTCAGTCCTGTAAGGCTTCCACCATCTTTTGACTCCTTGAGGATCAGACCATCAGGATACCCCAGTCAACGTCTGGCAAGCTGAGATCACCGACCATCACTGTATCCCTTTCCTGTGTTGCACCCCAGATCTTTTCTAAAAGCATTTCATTCCTATCCTCTGCTTCTTCTGGTGGCCTGTATTTGACCTCAAAGCAGATTTTTTTTCCAGATGCCAAGCTGAGTTGCACCCATAGGGATTATACACCTTCATCTTTGCTGATGTAGAGTGTTGTGACTATCATCCCTTTTTGAACATACTGTATAGTGCTACCCCTCCCCCAGGCCTCATTCCTGTCTTGACTGTAGAGTGAATAGCCCAGGACTATGAGGTCCCAGTTATTATTCTCCATAGCTCTTGTTTTCATTATTGCTATCAGATCCAGTTGGGCCTCTGTCATTACTACCTGTAGCTCTCTGATTTTATTTCCCATTCTTCCTGTGTTGAAGCACACTATCTTCGAAGCATCAGGAGAAACTCTTTTTTTTTCCTTCCTTTGGTTCTGGCTTCATATTTTCAGTTGCCTGGTCCCCTTTGCTTCCTCCCTGAGATCTCTTTTGCTCCCTATTCTTGTTTGCCAATTGTGTGGAATTATTCTGTGCCTGTGGGGGAGTGTTGGCTAGGTTCCCATCTTCCATGCTGTGATTGATAGGTTTCCTAGCCATGAGCTCCGCCTCACCTAGTTTAAACATACAGCAAAGAGATACATTTTTTGTCTGAGCATGCTTACCCCTTCCTTGGTCAGGTACAGTCCGTTGAATTTGAAGAGCTTCCTCTCCCAGAAATCCCCCCCCCCCCGGCTGTGATGAAATGATGTTAGGTTACAGTTGTAACTTTGGATCTTTCTGATGAAATGATAACCTTTTTCCTTACACCATCCTTGTAATCACTCATTGAATTCTGCAATCTCCTTGTCTCTGATCCTGTTGATTTGTTCTCCTTTGCCCTATATGGGGAGGACCTCGAAAACAGCCTGGGAGGATGAACAAGCAGCCAATCATTCACTCAACTTGATAAAGCTGTGCCTGGCCTCCTCGACTGTCTAGATCACAGGTCATTAGTTCCGAGATGCACCAGTATTCTGAGTCCTTTGTTTTCTCTCTCCACCATCCTCCCAATGCATTCTGTGCCTCTCTTCACCAATGTTCCTGGGAAGCATTTGACTGTCACATCCGTCTGCTTATCTACTCCCAAGTGAATTTCACTCCTCTTACCATTAAGTCTCCTATAATAAGCAGATGCTTACACTTTTTCCTGCTGTGTGCTACCTTTCTACCCTTGGATGTCATTGCCTGCTCTGTCAAGTCTCCTTGCCTGGGTTTCATGTCATAACAGTGATTGCAAAATAGAGATTACTATTATGGCAAGTGTGTATCACCGAAAAGCAAATTGGGAATATACACTCCAGGGTGACCTGACATCCGGACAAGGAAACAAGTGTTTCTGTGGGGGGCTGTGACCCTGCTCTAACCCTCATGGGGGGCTTCCCCCCCGCACCACCCTGAAAAAGGATTCTCAATTTCAGGGGTGCA
Organism: Neoceratodus forsteri; assembly: GCA_016271365.2. NCBI lineage: Eukaryota > Metazoa > Chordata > Ceratodontiformes > Ceratodontidae > Neoceratodus > Neoceratodus forsteri. Next base: position 1,510,934,651 of record CM057449.1, read on the forward strand.
CATGTCGAGAGGGGGCAATATCCCTGCATGGGACTAAATTAAGTGACACAGCCATAGGCAGCTGCAGAAGTTTCCTGCACCTGGTCCCAAACCTTGTACTTGCCACACCTGAGCAAGCCACCCACACCACCACATTACATGGCTAGCTTGGCAGCATCAGGTACAGCAGTCCCCCAAAATCCCTTCCCTGTCACTCCTCTTCCCCTCGCTATCCCCCATTCCTGTCACCCTGCAGTACACTCACTGTTGCATAGTATCGCTATCCTTCTGGGGTAGCCAAAGAGGAAAGCATTAAATATGATTTGCTGTTTTGATGCTCGCTCATATTCAGTCACCATCCTCACTGGATACCCGTCAACTGACACGATGTCCCCCCTAATGGAGTCAGGATCCTGAACCTCCATCAGGGGTGCATAATGGTTTGTGGTCAGGGTGACCTGGGGCCCAGCAGCGTTCGTCTAGGTCATCCTTGTGGCTTCACCCCCACACTCCATCACCTTCCATCCCCTTGGACCAGTCGGTCTCTTAAGAAGTGGACATTGAGGTGGTGATCTCCAGTTCAGCTGATGTTGCAGCCAGGTTTTTTCCTTCTGCATTGCTCACAGCTGAGTCCTGAGTTCATTGAGAGGTCTACATATGGGGCAATAACCCACCCATCAGAGGAGTCCTCTAGAGATGAGCACCTCACAACCATGACAACCTTTCATACCCATTCAAATCTGCAGCTTACCATTACAGGAGAAGATCTGCGTATTCTGCTTTGGTCTCAACTATCGATGCAAAGGATGATACCTGTTCTCTCTTGAAGACGCCTTTGTCTGTTGTCCTATACTCCAAGGTCCTATTCTTCCTGCCTCAAGCAGGAAGTAGCTGTTGTTACTCAAGCTCTGTACCCTTAAACATAGAACTGATTCTGGGTGCATGGGTGATCAATCCCAATTAGCCCACACTGGTGTATGGAGTCAGTTCTCTGTTCCCTCACTGATTACCTGGTGTAAAATGCTCATTTGTCCTGGTTTATCCTCAAGTCAACTCTCCGATCCTATACTGACTAAATGCTTGATTGTATCAGTGCACCTCTCAAACTGCTGGCCGAGTGATTCTGCACTGGGCTGTGTAACCACAGGAACTCTTGCTCTGTAGAAAGATGCAATTAAGGAACAAGTATCAGGGCTGGCTATAACACTGAGCCACAAACCCTAGATGCCTGTGTAAAAAACATTCAGTCTTGTTCTGCTGACCAAGCATAATATGTTGTCACTCTGTGGCTCTGAAAGGGTTCTTAAAGCCACAGCTTAAGTTCAAATTTGGCTCCTGGCTGTGACTGACTAGTGGTGGCCAGTGGCAGCTGTCTTCACACTAGCCTAATCCTGATTAGCCCACACTAGTGTCTGGATTCTGCTCTTCGTTCTCTCGCTGTCTTCCTAGTGTAAAAATGGTTGTTTTTCCTGATTTATTTTGAGTCAGGTCTCCGTTCTCTTGCTGACTTCCTGTTGTGCAATGCTCAGTTGTCCTGATTTATCCTGGAGTCAGCTCTCTGCTCCCACACTGACTAAATGCTTGAGTGTATCAGTACATCTCTCCAACTGCTGGCTGAATGATTCTGCACTGGGCTGTGTAACTGCAGGAACTCTTGCCCTGCAGAAAGAAACAATTAAGGAACAATTATCAGGACTAGCTATAACACACTGAGCCACAAGGGTTCCATGGAATGACGGTGATCATCCAGTAATGATCACTGTTACACCGAGTGTACATCGCTGAAAAAACGAAACTGCGATGTACATTCCCAGCAAGACAACACCATTGAAAACACATGTTTTTAATGTAATTTATGTGGTGGGCTTCACCACCAGCACCCCCTTTAAAATGATCCTTAACTCCAGGAGAGGATACATGTAGGGGAAGGGGAGAACCTTGTAAAAAATAGTAACTCCTGCAGAGCAAAACACAAAATATTGCGCTCCTCCCCAGTCACGAACCCTGCACTCTCCCCACTGTAGTCAGCCACCCTTGCCACCACATCATATGGTCAGCTTGGCAGCCTTTTGCCACACTGCCTTCCACATACCTTTCCTCCTCTTCCATTCTCTGTCCTGTACTTCTGGTCACCTTGCTCTTCACCCATCACTATCCTTTCAGGGTAGCTCACATAATGAACACTGAACTTGAGTCACTCATATCCGAGTCACTCAAGTTCAGTAGCCATTTTGATGGGTTACCAGCCACAAGCTCTAGAGGCTTGTGTAAAAAATATTCAGTCTTGTTCCACTGATCAGGCATGATCTGTTGTCACTTCTTGCCTCTGGTGGGGTTCTTAAAACCACAGCTTAAGTTCAGATTTGGATCCTGGGCTATGATTGACTAGTGCTAGCTAGTGGTGGCTGTCTTCACACTCATCCAATCTGAATAAGCCCACACTGGTGCCTGGATTCAGCTCTCCTTTCCTTGCTGACTTTCTGATGTAAAAATGCTTGTTTGTCCTGATTCATCCTGGAGTCAGCTGTCTGCTCCCACACTGACTAAGTACTTAATTGTATCAGTACACCTCCACAACTGCTGACCAAATGATTCTGAACTGGGCTCTGTAACCACAGGAAATCTTGCCATACAGAAATATGTAATTAAGGGACAAGTATCAGGGATGGCTATAACACCGAGTCAAAAGCCCAAGATACCTGCGTAAAAAACGGTCAATCTTGCACCACTGACTGGGCATGATCTGTTGTCACTCCATGGCACTAGCACATCTGACATTCTACTGTCATGAAACATGCTAAATCAAGAGACCTTGACCTCATGACTGTGCATGAAACATTTTTCGCAATTCTGTTGAACGGGGAAGAAGACATTAAGGTGAAAAATTAGGCATTTAACATTAAAAACCCTACTCGACCCTACCTATAGCAGTACTACTGTGCCCCTATAATATATTTAATGTATATTTTTAGTGTTTATGTAGATTTTTGTTTTCAGTTGCATCAACTGTAAAAGATGTTAAGTATTAATATCACAGAAGGTAGAAAACGCTGACAGGAGGGGCTGTGAACCAAACTAGCCCAGGAAGCCTGACTGCCTAGCCAGGTGCAGAAGTCCCTGCCTTTATTTGTATAATTGCAGAAATTGTTACTGTGAGTTGTGACACCAACCACAGAAACTCAGGACCAGATTTCATCTTAGTGATGCTCAAGATGTAGGGACAGCTTGACCCAGGAAGGTCATTCAAATCAGCACTTTTGCTACTGTTCTTTGGACACTGTTCCCAGTAACACGGGGACATTCTGGAAAAGGTATAATATTGCGTAAAAAATGTATGAGCATATGCTGGAACTCTGTTAAACAACATATTGTCAAAACCCCATTGAATAAGGCAGGGTCTGTGAAATCTATGATACATGTGTGGTTTATTAGGCCTGGTGAAATTGTTGTTTATAGTTTTGCCAATTTTCCTATTAGCGTTTCAAGCAGAAAAAGTAAAAGTGCCAACTTTATACTACACTTGGTGTTGACATGTTTCTTATGATTATAACTCAGTGTGCAGCTACAATGGCAGTGCATGGCACCTTTCTGAACAAGTTATCAAGGGACTGTAATATAGCCCTACTGGAGCATACTTGGTTAACTTACTCAGGCTGCCTCAGGGATTACAAATACATCTGTTCTGTGCAGGACTGTTAATTTTACTTGTTGCCCCATATTCTCTAAACAAGCCTGTTTATCTGTGTTATTCTCTTTGGTCCCATAGATTTTCAAATAATATAATAATATTCTCCCACCAAGAAAATGATACATTGTGAAAAAAAAAAAGAAAAAAATTGAATTTTGAGCATTATATTGCCCTTTTTAATATTTTACAAACCACAGATGGCAATATTATTTTTTATATTTAACTAGAGATGGTGAGAAATAAAGTTTTGCTGGCAAAATTTCTGCAAAATTGGCAATTAAGCAGCACTAAATATTTAGCAACATTCTGCCATTCCGTGAAATTTTTGCCGGGTGCAAAATTGAAAAATTTTGCCCACAAAATGCGAAATTGCATCGCAAAAGGCGAATGTTCACCAAATTTTGCCCAAATTTCACCACATTTCACCCGAATTTCACTGTTTTGTGGGAAACATTTCACGTTTCATGGGCAAAATTTCAAATTTCACCCACAGAATTTTGGATCTCACGAAATGCGCGAATTTTGCAAAATATTTCACAGAACAAAATGTTCTAATTTCGCACATCTATGTATGTGACATATGCAGCACTGCATATATATATTATTTCTTATATTAGACACAGACAAATGTAAAGTAGGAAGAAGGTGAATATTTTGAGTAGTACTACACTGACTAGTTTATTGCTGTGAAGTGTGCCAGCACTCAACTTACTGATGATGTCTTTGTGTGACACATATCATGATTAGCTAGTTGGAGATGGCAATAACATACTCACAAAATCAGTATGACAATTTGGATTGATGTGTGTCACAGGAGTCCTTGTGTACTGCTGCTGCTGCTGAGAATGTTCAGCAGGACTGTGTCTGTAGTGCCTGTGCTCATAGGAGTTCATGTAGATTTGCCACCAGGAGCTTTGGGATTGGGAACAACAGATTACATCTCTTGAACATGTATAGAATTAAATGGATAGTTTAAGTTCACCCATTGTAAGTTGAATTTGAGCAAGACTAAGAATTTAAGATGCTCTGACTGTATCCTTGTGTGATGTAATGAGGCAATATCCCAATTTTTAATGAGTCAGTGGTTCAGCAGTTAACTATGTATGAAGTATATTTTCAGTTGATACTAGCAGTGTTGCACTTGTAGTATCTGTGGCCTTTCACAGTCTCTGTCCACTGTGAACTACCACACTTTTTGAATCCTTTTGACAGCAGTCATTTGGCTAAACATACCTTAGGGAAAAAGTCAAAATGTCAAAGCCAAAGATGTGTAGTTGAACTGTCAGAATATCAACTTCTGCTAAGGAAAGAGGGAAGACCACAGATCTGAGCAACCAGTGGAGAAAAGGAAGAAGTGCTATTATCCAAGTCCACACCCATCTGGTTAAATACTCCTAACCACACACTAGTAACCTAACCTAAGACTTTCACCACACAGAATAAGAAAAATCCCCTTGTGGAGAAAATATCCAGGATCCAAGGCTTCAGGTTGCCATCTCTTAAGGTGTTGAAGGAAAAAATTAAGATCACAGGTATCAGTCAGGCCTGCTACACACTGTTGCATACTAAGGAATATACACGCTTCTTCCAACCAGAGGGTTTCTGTCACAGATGTTGAAAGCTTGCTGTCTGAAAGAATAGGTGAAGCTATGCTGATGTACTTTGGAGTTGGACACCAGAAAAAAATGGAGAAGATGGGAGAAAGCTGTTTCAGGACTGGCAGTCAAAAACACTCCTAATGGGGCTTATGGGAGGCAACAAGGAAGGTAAGAACAGCAAAGGCTCAAACTGAGGATAGGATCATTCAGGAATTTAAGAATCTGGATAAGACTTTCTTCAGGTATGTAAGCAAAACAATTGAAGGCGAGGGGTGGAATTGTGAGGATGAAGGGACTAGGTGGGGAGAACTGTGCAAAGGAAGACTACATAAAAGGTGAAATTTTCAATAAATACTTCCGTTCTGTCTTCACAGTGGAGGGGGGATCATTCAACATGCATTAACAAGCACTGGGGGGAGGGATGTGTGCACACAAATCCAATTACAGAAGGGAGAGGCCACTGGTGTTTGGAAGCCTTAAGGAAAACAAGGCAATGGGGCTGGATGGGATCTACCTAAGGGTACTAAAGGAGCTGAGCATGGTGCCAGCTGCCCCTCTGGCAACACCATTTAGCATCTCTCAGAAGATGGGGTGCTTCCAGAAGACTGGAGGAGGGTTGATTTATTCCCTCTGCACAAGAGCGGCATAAGGGAGTATCCTATCAGTTACAGACCAGTCAGTCTCATGTCAGTTGTGGGGAAATTAATTGAGTCCTTGGTGAAAAAGAGATTGATGGAGTAACTGAAGACAAATGGGCTGCAGGACTACTAACTGCATGTCAAACAAATCTCATAGATTTCTTTGACTGGGTAACTAGGAAGGTGGATCAAGGATGAGCAGTGAATGTGGTCTATGTAGACCTCAGTAAGGCCCTTGACACAGTACTACACAAGAGGCTAATAAAGAAACTTAGCAGCCTGGGGGTGGGACAGAAAATGGTGAACTGAGTATTTAACTGGTTGAAGGACAGCAGGCAGAAAATTGTGGTAAATGGCAGTCACTTGGAGGATGACAGTGTGACTGGCAGAGTACCGCAGGGATTGGTACTGGGTCCTGTCCTCTTCAATGTCTTCATAAGTGACATTGCTGAGAAACTGGAGGGTAAGGTGTGTTTCTTTGAAGATGGCACAAAAATCTGCAACAGGATGGACACAAAAGAGGTGGTGGAGAGAATGCAAAGGGATCTGGGCAAACTAGAGGAGTGGTCTAGGGAGTGGCAGTTGCATTTGAATGCAAAAAAGTGTAAGATCATGCACCTTATTCAGGGAAACCCAAGGGCTGTGTATACGATGTGGGTGGACTTTGGTGTAATCATACCTGATGACGTTAAGGTGGCAGTTTGACAAGGCAGTAGTCAAGGCAAGCCATATGCTAGGGTGCATAGGGAGGGGGAGTTCTATCAGGAGAAGGGAGGGGCTGTTGCTTCAGTATCACTCATTTGTTAGACCCCACCTGGAGTATTGTGCCTAGTTCTGGAAGCCACAACCTCAGAAGGACATTGACAGAAAGGAAGCAGTCCAGAGGAAGGCTACCAAAATAGTGCAGCGGTTACAAAAGAAACCATATGTGGAGAGGCTGCAGGAGCTCAGCATATGCTCACTGGAGGAGAGGAGACTGAAGGGGTATGCATGAGACCTGTAACCATTTCACAAAGGTGAACACAATGCAGGAGAGGAGTCTCTTTCACAGGAGGAGGAGGAGGAGTAGTACCAGAACATGGGGGCTTGCTATGAAGCTTGGGGGGAGTTTAAGACTGATGTGGGGAAATACTTCTTCACAGAAAGAGTAGAGGACACCTGAAATAGCCTGCCAGAAGAGGTGGTAGGGGTGAAGTGAAGTGGGAGCTTCAAACATCTGTAGCATTGGCACATGGGTATGATAAGTACAGTTAAGTGAGGATGTAGGCACACTTGTGACCAAATAGGGTCCAGGGTATAGTAATAGGTGGGGAAAATATGGCAGTCTAGATGGGCCTTCCAGTCCTTTCCTGCTAACACATTCTATGTTTCTGTGTTTCGTGACTATAAGAAACCAATCGCTTGAGGGTGCTGGATTTGTACGTTACACAGCCACTGAGGGGGAATGAATAGTAATCACTGCAGTATCAAGTTGTAGAGGGTGAAGCAAACTGATCACTGCAGTATGAAGCCATAGAAAGCAGAAGTATAATGGCCCTTGAGATGCAGAGAGTGGGCATATGCTCAGCTCAGTACCAGGTCAAAACAGCACATCAGGAAGAGTGCTACAAGAACCGTGCTGTGTAAAGCGCAAAAGGGTTTAGAGCAACAGGGGTATAATAGCAGTAAGGAATTACCTTAATCCCTGTCACTCTGAGCATTACCTGTAGAGGGAAAAAGTTGTCATGTGCTGGGGTGCCTGGCTGAGTGCTCCCATGGTGAAGTGGCTAAGGCACCAGCACACGGTGAAGTAGGAAACATTGGCCACAGTTTGGTTCCCCCTAGGTCTCCTAATGCAGCAACTTAAAAAAAAAGGGCAATTTTCCCTCTTCCAGTTTTCTCCCCATCTGAAGTCCATGACCCCCCAGAGTTGATTATATTATGTCCGGTGGTATGGGGGGCAAATCCCCCAATGTTGTGGGGTATAGGGGGTGGAGACCCTCTCAAAAATAGTCCCATTAATGTTAAAGGGGCTGTGGTATTGTTGTCAGTTCGCTCTGTTACCCGACATTGTTTGGGATGGTGCTGTTTTCCTTGCTGCATTTATTGCCAAGCCTTTTTTGTCTTTGAAGACATGGTCCCATGCCACACACCTCTTAAATGGAATGTGCCCATATGTTGTTGGGATGTGTGCCGGATTATGGTTGGTGGAAGGACTACCTAAAAGTAGTAGATAGAGTATAAATGCTAGATGATCAGAGTAAAAGTACGCTCTGAAGAGAGGACTGGACAGCAATCTGGGGAGGCTGATGGGAACAGTCATCGGAACCAGTGCACCTAACTAGTTATCAAAGTCATAAATAAATAAACAAAAATAAATAAAAACTATGGCACAGAGGAGTGCAGTCCTATAGAATGCCTGGTGGGAGCTAGCCCATGGTTACATTTAGTATCAAGGCAAAGCATACTGGTCCCTTGAGGGAGTGAGGCAGGGTAGATGCTGGAGCTGAAAGAGCAGCAGAAATGTCCTCCAAAAAAGCAAAAGGTGGAGCACAGCCAAAGGTGTGGATGGGAGAAACCCAAGTGAAAGACAGTGCAAAGAGGAACTGCCAGCCCCAGTACCTAGTAACACTTAACAGACAGGAAGAGGGGAGGTCCAACACAATGGAAAGAAAGACAGCAGAAAAGGAAAGGAACAGTGCACAACAAGTGGAGTTAAAAACAGCAGCAAATCCAGAGGGGGCAGGAAGTATTTAGGAGGAAGCACTACACCAGAGGAGTCAGAGCCCAGGAGAGAGATTAAAGCCCACCAAACCCCCCCAAACCAGAGCAAGAAAAGGGAGGAAAGAGCAAAATGTCCTCCAGAGCAGCCCAATGGCAAGCAGCAAGGTGGAACATAGCACAGTAATGCAGCCACAGCAGAGGAAGATCTGCAGCAGGCAGGTCCCAGGGGCAGCAGGGAGCGCAAGAAGAAAGAAAATAGGCTGCACCAACCACAAGCAGTTAAAAAGCCTGTAAGGCAAGGCAGACCAAAGGAAAGAAAGTAACAAACCAACTGCAGAAGCAGACAGTAGAGGAACACTGCTACAGAATTGTCACAGAGCCAGCAAGCAGTGGGCAGGACCAGAAAGATACGGGGTCACCCAGGCAGCAGCCAAGAGGCAATCCAAGGAAGGTTGCAAGACAGGTAAGGTCAAGTAGAAGGGTAAACATTAGCACAGGGAACTACACAACAGAAGTCAAACTGGCATCTAGAGGGCACTTGAAACATGTGCACTTTAGTAGTGCTTAGAGGGGGAGATGGTGAGTGTCGCACACTGCCCACCAAATCAAGGCTTTAACTTTGTAAACCAACAATTAAAAACAACAGATGTAGGATGACATCCTAGAAAATACAAAGTCATTTTAGCCAGAGTAGGTTAAAAACATGCCTATCATAACAGAACTATTGGAGTTCTGCATTTCTCTAGTCATTGGCTCTGCTTGATAATCTTGCATCCTTAATTCTGATGACACACCCTAGTCTCCCTACAAAATTTCAAGTTGCACTGGCACACACTATCCAAAAGATCTTAAATGTCCTTAGTCCTCTCAGTATTATCACTATCAACGCCTTCAATGTCACACTCATGCAAGGCATTGAGCAGAAGAGTATGAGCGGTATGAGATGTATGTTCAGGTGGCTATGTATGCACTTTCTTGCTAGTTTCTTCAAGTTGTTTTTGTTGTTCTAGCATAAATGTATGAAACGGTTTTTCTTTCATATACAGTTGCAGCACTTGTCATGGTCAGATATTTCCATATATTTTGTGATATTTCTAAAGAGGTTCTCTTTGACTCTACAGAGATACTGCAGGGAGGCAGGGAATTCTTCTATAGCTATCAGAGAGATTTCAGGAAATATCTGATCATGGCTATTGCTGCAACTGTGCTCTATCTATCCAGTGGAAATAAACATCTTTTTCATATATGATATCCACTAGTATTATATATTTATTTGTAATTTTGACCATAAAAGACAGAATAAGCTATGCAGCCTCTTTCCAGGTTCATCCTTGGGGTTATTTACATGGACTTGTTTCTATTGACGGGGGAGTGCTTTGGCCTTGACATCAGGAAACTCCCCTGCTCTTCCTGCAGGTGGCCACAGTGCAACAGTGCATGCCAGACAGTCATGGCTGAGAGCAGGGGAGAGGAGACTGTGTCTGTAACCCACTTATAGGAGCCTGTCTCCCCCTCTGCCCAGAACATTGAGGAGACAGTGTGTTCAGAAAGCTTAATGGAGGACATGCTATGTAGCAGCCCTGCTACTGTGGGAGAAGCACGGAATATGTCAGCCCCAAACCCAGCCCTGGTTACGAAGAACAACACTCATGATACTGCAGTGAATTCTGGCTTAGAATTTAGCCCAGACTTCACGAACTTGGCAGATGGCCACCTTGAATGGGACCTTCAGAGTAAACAACTTAATTTGATTTGTCTGTTAGCTGACACAGATGAGCAACATGCTGCAGTACTGGGATGACTGAGACCGCAACTGGCTGATTTTCCAAAGGCTATAGCTGCTGACAAGCAGCTGGCAAGATCTTATTTTGTAACTGACCTATAACAAAGCACACCGCTGGCTCAGAGGGATGCATCCAAAGCAAAAATGGCAAAAAGTCTGCATTCTACAATGCCGAAAGCTTTGTTTTCACAGAATTCTCCTCAGCCAGGATACTCCTACAAAGGTACTGCCATTTCTTTTTCTTTCAGTACCACAGTGAGTGAATTTGAAGGAGTAGGGGTTCTTGCCACACACACTGCTCAGGCTGGAGCTTTTAGGGCTGTTTCACTTAAAAAAATCAACTGTGCAATACCTCAGACCTAGACTGATCTGTAGGAAAAGCCCTCCAGACTGCATGGTGTTAAAAAGGCTGATGGTGCTGGGTGGGATGCTGACTTATCTCATTCCTCTGTCCTGGCTGGACAATGTAGTGCTCCTTTTCAAACCCCTATTTCTGGACAGAAAAACACTTGTTCTGACACCCTGAACACTTGCACAAAAATTTTCAACATGATCAAACAGTTGGAACAGGAAGGACAGTCTTATTCCTCCTGCGTCTGCTGCTCTCTCTTCAAATGCCTGCTGTACACCTTCTGAATCTATGCCTCAGTCCTCAACTCAGTTCCCTGGTCATGATAACCTGGTCTTAGAAGCCCCAGGTGATGTACAGATGTAAATGCAAACTGTGGACATTGACCCTGAGACTTCTGCCTGTTTGCCATCTACAATGGAAAATTCAGATTCACCTATGCCAGATTCTGCTCCCCAAGCTGCCCCTTCTGGCCCAGACATTGTAGAGCATGGAGACATGCTGAGACCTGCCTGATGAACCCAGACTACTTGTCTCTTTCCTGATTTTTTTCCAAAATGCTACTGTACCTGCTAAACAGAAGAATGCAATATGGCTGAAACCACTACTCTGTCCCTAATCTGAGTCCCCCAAGCTTAGCTCTATATCTGAGTGTATGTATATGCATTGACTGATTGCTCTAATTACTCCTTGTATCTGACTGTTAGCTTATCAATGGCCCTGTAACATCCTGATTGTGTTCTGCTGAACAACTATGTAACTGTTTTTCTTTTTTGTATGTAATTTCTGTGACTTGAAACCTTTGTAATGGAGTCTCTGACTCAAAGTTACCTTCCGAACCTTCTATAAATAAATAAACACTTTTTCTGTGCTACAGAAACTGGAAGCTACACTGTACAGTGTACTTTTTCAAGCATTTTGGGGCAATAGGGGTAACCCAATGAAAAAATAGGTTACATACAGACCAATAAAAGGGGGGTATGATAAACATTGTTATTTGCTATAGTATTTTCATGTATGATAATATTTTTTGGCTTTAAGACCTGGGAAGAAAATTTGGAAAATTGTTCTGAATGAATGGTTGAAATCTAGTGCAGATGTTTAGAGCTTAGGCAACTCTAGAAAATAGTTTCAAGTAAGACGTTTGTCACATTTTTGCAAAAGATTAGAAAATAGGGGATTCCATACAATCAAGTCCTAACTATATCTAGGGAAAAACTTTATGGCCTGATCATAGACAGTGCATTTTCAGGGAAATGGTTTCTTCCAGTGTCCAGTTACAAGAATAAATATTATATTAACACAACTAGCAAAGGATTGTGAAATGTGCTTGGGACATACTTTAGCTAAGTTGTCATGGAAGGTTGGGAGAGAAAAGCAATCATAAACATAAACATCAACAAACAGCTGGAAGAAAACTTTTTCTCAAGAATTTGTTTTGCCAAGTTTGTGGAAACACAAGAGCACCTCTTTTTTGAGTGTGGATATTTGGAACCCTTTTGGAAATACCTGGGGTCTGGAAGGAACAATTATACATGACACTCACTTACCACAGTTTCTGCCCCATGGATGAAATACAGTTCAGATACTTACAGGTTATATATGCAGTTTTAAAATATTATATATGGCAGGCATACTGTGTATGGGACATGCAATAAAAGACAACTAATTATCAGGAACTAGTGTAACATATTGTTATCTCCTGGTGTCAGCGTGGCTCAGTTGGTAGCTCATCCACCTTTGGACTAGAAGGTCGTGGGTTCTCGTCCCACACCGGGATTGGACTTGCACCTAAAAATCACTGGCATCTGAGTGCAGTATTGGGGGGTGCTGTACTGCTGGGGTGTGCTGTCCTTCGGATGAGACGTTAAACCGAGGTCCCTTCTGCCCATCCAGGTGTTGTCCTGGTGGGTGTCCAGGTGGAAGTAAAAGAACCCAGGGCACTCTTCGCAAAGAGTAGGAAACATTCCCGGTGTCCTGGCCAACATTCCCCTTCCCATTCAACCGGTTCATGCAATTATCCAGGCTGTGTGTGGGTGATGATGTGCGATATGGCCGCCACCACACATTCAGTCACTTCACTACCAGTCTAGCATTGCTTGTAAAGTGCTTTGGATGTATGAAAAGTGCTATATAAATGCTGATTCTTCTTATTATTATTATTCTTTAGAAAGGTTAGAGAGCAGGATGTAAAGGTCTTTCCTAAACACAAAGTTGAGAAACTATGGCAGAAGTGTGCTTCTCTGTAATACCAGAACAAAATAAGAGTAGAATGTTGTGTTTTTCCAACCAAAGTTTGCTTATTTTATCTTTTTAATGCAAAAGCACATTGTTATATACTTATTCATGGTAAAAGATGGTTTACTGGAAGGTGATATATCATAGTGATGTGATTTTCTGATTATTCCAACACCAAAAGTATTGTTTTTGCTTAATGTTTTTGTTTTCTTTAGGACCTCTAAGTAGTATATATATATATATATATATATATAGTGTGTGTTGTATATATATATATATATATATATATATATATATATTTACATTCTTTGCAAAAACATCATTAATATACTAGTTAGGGTAACTTACTGCCACAAAAGTAGGGAGATGTTGTGTTAGGGTTGTCATCACTGACTCCCCTTCCCTGATCCCCAAACAGCAAAAGGTGAAAAATTTTAGGATTTGGGCATCTGGAGTCTTGGCGAATCAGTGGTGGGGTCTTCCATGGGGTTGTCAACCCTAATGCCCATCACATTCTTTGAGCAAACAGTGATCTCCTTTGGACCCTGTATGAAGAAAATTACAACAAATAATGTTGCCAAGATATACTTCTCTATCTTTGAAGAGTGTATCATTATGAGGCAGTGGCTTGGAGCTGTATCTTGTGCTTCAGATTGAAGGCTATAGGCTGGAGGGAGGGATAGGCATTTGGGTTGACAACCCCAAGAAAGACACTTCCACTGATTTTCCAAGGCTCTGGAGACCCAAAATCCTATTTTTTTTCCTTTTGCTGCTTGAAGTGTGGTGGGCAGTTTGGACTGAAAACCCTAATGCTACATTTCCCTATTTTTGTGGTATTATGTTACCCTAACCGGTGTATTAGAAACATTTTTTACAAAAAAATTCCATTCTTTTTGAGATAATGGAATTATATCCTCATTTGACGTAGATCCCTTCAGGACCTGCATGAACAGGTGTAGATAATGCAGAGCCTGCTGACCCTACAGTTCTATGAAGTGTTGGATGTCAAAAGTTACCAAATTTGTGAAAGTGCATAGAAAAAAAAAGTCATTGTACCATTAAAATTGTTGTTTTTTAATATTTTGACCCCAACATTTTAACATAGTTTTGATACAAACTCACCTCATGAACTTGGTATGTGAATATTTCCAAACCTTTTCCAAAATGTTATTCTGTGGTACAGGTGCAAAAATGCATTTTGGCCAGGAATTGAAAAATGACACTTGTTAGATTCATGAGGTGATGTGACAAAAATGGCCAAGTTGAAAATATGGGGTAAAAATATTTAAATTTACCAAAGTTATGACTGTGCATTGTAAAATGTCAATGTGCACTCATAACTTTGTTGTTCTGTAATATTTGTATCCCAAATTTTCAAAATAGCCTTCTTATGGCCCCACCCAAAAGGTGATTTTGTGCATTGATAATGTCATTCTGCACCACAGGAGCAAAAACATATTTTAGCCAGGATTTGAAAAAGGACAGTTGTCATGTTCATGAAGTGGTATTAAAATATAGCTATGTTGAAAACTTAGGGTCAGAATATATACAATTACCAAAGTTAAGAGCATGCTGTTTTTAAATAGTCTGACCCCAAACTTTCAACCCAGCTTTCTAGTGACCCCGCCTCATGAACAAAGGCAGTGACAATTTTCAAATCCTGTCCATGAGGTGATTTCACGAAGCAACCACAAAATCATGTTCAGTACCTGATTTGCCCAATTTCACTGCCATTGGTCATGAGGTGGAGTTACAAAAAGCCATATTGAAATTTGGAGTCAAAAATATGCTATACTGACAATGTTCTGCATCAAAGTTGAAAACACCTTTGAAATACATTGACCCACACTTACCTTTGTCTTTGTGGCTGCAGTAGGCTTAACCTGCAGATGTTTTGCACATACAAAAGGAGTAATGTCATGTTTTCTGTCCATGGAACTGACTGAAGGTGTAAATAGTCTCTTCCACTTTACCCTCCCCCAAGCAAGGTTTTCCACCATCAAATAAATATGCTTTCATGTTAGTCAATGATTGTAGGGTACTATTTTCTTTCTTAAATGGGTGTTACACAAATTGAAATCTGAGTAGTGGGAGGCAGCATTATTTTATTTTCTTGGAGTAAGATCCACCCCCTCCACCCAAGAAGGTCCTAAAGATCTACCCCCAACTTTTTTATACATGTGGGAAGGGCATGAGGTGACTATATCATGCTGTAACAAGACACACTAGTTCGGGACCTGCATCAAGCAACAGAGCAAGACTGTGAAGTTGTGGAGCCGCTGCATTTTATTAAAAACTAGGAGAACATAATACATATATACATAGATACATAGACAGTGTCTGCAGATAAGGGCATATGGCCCACCCAGTCTGCCCATTTGAGCTTGCAAGTTCAGTTTGTTTTCCTAGAAGTCTATTTCCCCTTACCCCTGACCTCTAGAATTCCTTTATGTCTATCCCATGCATTCTTAAATCCTGTGATTGTTTCAGCCCCCACCACTTCTCTGGCAGGGTGTTCCACTTGTCCACCACCCATTCTGTGAAGAAATTCTTTCTCATGTTTCCTCTGAATTGTTCTCCTCCAACTTCATCCATGCCCTCTAGTCCTGGAACTTCTTTTCGCTTAAAAATAGTGTTTTCCTGCACCCTGTTGCTCCCTGTAAGATACTTTGTATGTCTCTATCATATCCCTCTCCCTCCCTCCTCTCCTCCAGGGAGTACATGTTCAGTTCCTTCAACCTGTCTTCATAGGACTTGTGATGCAATCCATGCACCATCTTTGTTGCCCTCCTCTGAACCTTCTCTACCCTGTCTATGTCCTTACATAGGTATGGTCTCCAGAACTGTACACTGTACTCCAGGTGGGGCCTCACTAGTGTCTTGTATAGCGGAATTATGACCTCCCTTTTCCTGCTGGTGATGCCCCTGCCTATACATCCCAGCATCCTATTTGCTTTACCTGATGCCTTGTCACACTGTTTCCCTACCTTGAGGTCATCAGAGATGACAACCCCAAGATCCCTTTCCTGCTTGGTGCATGCCATATCCTCACCCCCAACTGATATATTGTGCCAGGGTTTTGTGCCCCATATGCATTATCTTGCACTTCTTTGCATTGAATTTCAACTGCCAAACCTTGACCATTCTTCAAGTTTCTGCAGGTCCCTTCTCATTCTGTCTACACCCTCTGGTGTGTCTACTCTGTTACAGAGCTTTGTGTCATCAGCGAACAGTGAAATTCTGCCTTCTAGATCCTCTGCAATGTCACTGATGAAGATGTTGAATAGGACCGGTCCCAGCACTGATCCCTGTGGTACCCCACTGGTCACTTTTCCCTCTGTGGAGTGACAGCCATTTACCACCACCCTCTGTGTCCTGCCACCCAGCCAGTTACCTACCCACCACACTACTGTCCTGCCCACACCCATATTCCCCAGTTTGTGTAATAATCTTCTATGTGGCACAGTGTCAAAGGCCTTGCTGAAGTCCAGATAGGCCTAATAATATACTTAATGCCTTTATTAAGGACAAGAAGAACAGAAGATATTTAATGCATCTAAACTGACTTAAAAAATCTTTCAAGCAGATGATTATCAGATCCACCTGGGGCCTCAGAAGGAGACAGTAAGTGAAACGACATCTCCCAAGAAAAACATAGACACAGCATTTTAATTTACAGTAACAGCCACATGTTTTTCTTAAACATCTGTATACTAAAAAAATAAAGTTCATCTTTTGGGATTAACAATATTTGTTTACCATATTCAATATATAATTTATATATCATTTGTCTTTTTAGTTGCTTCAAAACTTTGAAAACATTGGTATTAGAGTTGCATTTAGAAATACATTTTTTATTTGTCTTTAAGTTAAACATGCAGTTTCATGTCAGGGCACATTTTAGGGGGGAGGGGGTTCAAATTATTTTAATCCTGGGCACAGTACTTGATAAACACACACTTTAATGATAAAGTGTGTTTTTTCCTTTAAGTTTGAGGAATATGTATTAGAAAAAACTGAACAAGAAAACAATTGGTGATTTTAAAAGCTATTCTGATCAGACCTGACATTAAAAAAAAATCTCAACTGTATTTTTTATTAAATTTTATCAGGGACATTAGAAACAGGATGTTAACATTTACTGCCAGGAACCTGTTATTCAGGTTTTTTTTAATTGTAACTTGTCCCAGGCAATCTTCCCAGAGTGCAGTTTGTCAGAGCACATTTTTGGAGGGAGTGGGTTCAAATTATTTTAATAATGAAGCACTGGTTTTAGTAATGCATTTAGAAATAAATTTCTTAATTGTCTTTACAGTTAAACATGCAGTTTCATGTCAGGGCACATTTTAGGGGGGTAGGAGGTCAAATGATTTTAAAGGACAAAGAACCTCTGTGCGCAAACACTGAGGCAAGGGTTACCCCAAAGGGCATTTGGCTGGGAAGCCGAGTTTCAAGAAAAGAAACACGTGTCTATGTCTTCTGTTAGCACCCTTTGCAAATTGTGTGAGAGGCCTTTCGGCACCATGCAATTCTGCTTAAAGTTGGACCAGCATAACATTCTGTGGTGATTTGCATATGTAGCCCATGATGCTTTGCATTTTGGAGGCATGTGTGATTTTGTATTTTCTTGAAACTTGGCTTCCCAGCCAAATGCCCTTTGGGGTAACCCTTGCCGCAGTGTTTGCGCACAGAGGTTCATTGTTTTTTAAATAGTTTTTTATTTTAATGGGTTCACCACAATATATCCAAGGCACACTGCCTCTAGGGTAGCTGGTCCATTCCACTGGGGTGTCAAACAGATGAGGCATACTGATGAGTCCTGGTAGGACAAAACACGTGTCTATGTCTTCTGTTAGCACCCTTTGCAAACTGTGTGAGAGGCCTTTCGGCACCATGCAATTCTGCTTAAAGTTGGACCAGCATAACATTCTGTGGTGATTTGCATATGTAGCCCATGATGTTTTGCATTGTGGGGGCATGTGTGATTTTGTATTTTCTTGAAACTTGGCTTCCCAGCCAAATGCCCTTTGGGGTAACCCTTGCCTCAGTGTTTGCGCACAGAGGTTCTTTGTCTTTAAATAGTTTTTATTTTAATGGGTTCACCACAATATATCCAAGGCACACTGCCTCTAGGGTAGCTTGTCCATTCCACTGGGGTGTCAAACAGATGAGGCATACTGATGAGTCCTGGTAGGACGAAACACGTGTCTATGTCTTCTGTTAGCACCCTTTGCAAACTGTGTGAGAGGCCTTTCAGCACCATGCAATTCTGCTTAAAGTTGGACCAGCATAACATTCTGTGGTGATTTGCATATGTAGCCCATGATGCTTTGCATTGTGGAGGCATGTGTGATTTTGTATTTTATTCAAATGATTTTAATCCTGGGAACAGTACTTGGTAAACATAGACTTTGATGATAAAGTGTGTGTTTTATTTTTTGTTGTTGAAGAATTAGAGAACTCCCTGTTGTGGTGGTGCCAAGTTCAAAATAAGAAAGGCTGCTATGACACACAATGGGGCAGCACACATCTCATTTCAATGGAGCAAGCAGGCCTCCTTCATTTTCCATTTATGTGGGATCAGTGATTACCGTTGGCACATCTAGTGATACTAGTGCTAAGACAGCTCTTTATTGAAAATATAGGTGTCTCAATACAAGATGATAAAGAGCAGCTAGAAAAAAATAGCATCCATGTAGAATTCTTATATATTTATTTAAGACACTAGCTCAGCGTCCAGCTGTTAAAATTCCCAACTGATGTTTTACACTTTGCACATCCTCAAAGTACTGTGCTGCAATTTGTTAGCTATAATTTAAGATCTGCCAATGTATATAATAACCTGGCAATGACCTTCCATTGATCCAGTTCTTAATTACATGCCTACATTGTTTTGGCATACAATTGCTAGGTAACCATAATGTCACCTGTTACACATTCATTCTTTGGCTCCTAAATGACAAAACAGTCCATTATACACACTTAAAACAGGCATTTAAAATATGTTCTTTTCAGACTAGAACAGGAGACAAGATCAACATGAAATGTTTTCCATTTCAAAAATGGAAGCTGCAATCCCAAACAACTATTGCACCCCCCTTCCCCGATTGTTGTACCTCTGCATGTCTCATTGGTTGAATGACTGATCTGTGTGTTTTTTCATTTTTTTATTTTTTAATTTTTTATAACAGCCTACTGTCTAGCCAGCGAAGGAGCACACCTTGCTCCTGGGCACACTAGCACATCCCACACCACTGGCAGTCACAATTTACATTAGTCAGGTCAGAAGAAAGATGCTACTTCTTTTTATCATTAAATGAGAAAAAAAAGAGGAAAGGCCTAAAATCTTGAAACAGATTTAAGAAAAATGATTCTACACTTGGTTTGAGACACATTTTTTCTGGTTTCCTCTTTACAATCAGAGCTGCTGATGCCACAGTGAAAACTTTGAAAAAACTAATAACTTGTTACAACTCAGCTTACATTTTAAATATATTCTGTAGATTTCTCCTGTCTACCTTTTATTACAGAGACAATTTGAATGAATATATGACCTTTGTCTATTAGAGTTCATCTGCCTCTGTAGCTTATTCCCTACTTCAACTCATAATGCTATGTTGTGACATCACAGTCTGCTGTCATGGGAGTAACTGTGATGTCACAAGCTATGCATTATGACCTCAGGCAGGGAGAAAGCACCAGGAGTACATGAACACTTCAGGAACAATTGTCCTCTGTTCATGTAAATGACCTCAGTAAAAAATACTTGTGGGAAAAATACAGAACTAATGTGAAATATAAACTGATCTGTGTCTAAATATCAATGTTTTCCCTCACTTATCCTGAAGGCATCAGATGCTCTTTAAGACTACCACTCTGCTTGGGGGAGGGTGCTCATTGGAGCAAGGTGGCAACATGTATGTTACATGTATGTTTCAGTAATAACTGTAACACAATTGCTTTCATTGTTTTTCCTGTACTATAACTGTTTTAAGACATTCCAATACATGCTTAAACCCATATGCGATTACTGATAGCAAAATAGTGCTGCTTGAAAAGTTTTTCAACCCAAATTAGTGATTAGCATGTCTGTGACTCTAGGGGCATTTGTCGCTCCAAAGACTATCATGACTATACCTTCTCCCTCTGTCTGTCTGTCTGTCTATCTGTATTCTATCTATGTAATTATCTACATTTCTACCAATTGCATCTATTCTTATTTTTACCTACTGTATATGTAAAATAAAACTGCATATCATATTTGCCTGCACTTTGATAACATACTTAAGATAAAGTGCATATTTGTACTGTACTCCTGTATAGACGACATACTGTCCTGATATTCCCATTATCACAGGCATAACTACCTTAACCTTATCAACAGTGACACAGAAACATAGATGACAGCAGATAAGGACTGCAAGGTCCATCCAGTCTGCCCATTTCTTTTTCTACCTTATGGATGTGCCATCTGCCTTTGCTCTGTCAATGGCCTTTCTATTCATACTCATCTATATTGCTCCCTTTTGCCTAGCCCATGCCTGTTTGAAGCCCTGCACAGTATTCATATCTCTCACTTCCTGAGGTAGGCCGTTATATGCATCCAGCACCCTTTCTGTGAAAAAGAACTTCCTCACATTACCCCTTAATTGGCCTCCCTCTAATCTCATGCTGTGTCCTACTTGTCCTGCAATTTTTTTTATATATTGAAACATGTTAGACTCTTTCACCTTGTTAATGCCCTTAAGATATTTGAATGTTTCAATCATATCACCCCTCTCCCTCTTTTGCTGTAGGGTATACATATTGAGCTCCATTAATCTGTCCTCATATGTTTTCTGATGCAGTCTCTGCACCATTTTGGTTGCTGTTCTCTGGACTGCCTCAATTTGGTTAATGTCCTTGTGAAGGTGTGGCATCCAGTACTGCATGCAGTACTCCAGATGGGGCCTAACCAATCTCTTGTAAAGAGGTATTATTACCCCCCTCTTCCAACTTATGATTCCCCTACTAATAAACTCCAACATCCCCCTATCTTTACCTACTGCTTTAGTGGCCTGCTTGGATGATTTCAGGTCGACCCCTTATTAAAGTTACTACCACATTTTCTCTCCTATTGAAGTCCATCATTACACCTGGCTGCCTGACATCAACACATTACTTAAATATAACTTACATCACTTCATGGACAGACTCCCTGTTTTTTTCTATAAAACTGTGTAAATAATCCCAAGACTGAACATATACCAGCCATTACTTTTTCATGTACTGCCACCTATTCTACCTGTCAAACTTATATTGTTTACCATTCCTTCCATTGAAATTTACACCTCCATATATTTTCCTAATAATGCAAAACTCAGGGGTAGGAAGAGATAGACTTACGAAAGCATGTGATCATATACTTCTGAAACCTGTCTTAATTATTTATGAAAAAGAACAAACAGCTAAATTAAATCTACTTCTACTAAATGCCAGGAGTCTGAGTAATAAAATTGAAGAACTCTAAGTAGTTTTACATAACGAAGATATTGACATCTGTGTTGTCACAGAAACCTGGTTCAATGAGGACCAATGGGGACTTAATATTAATGGATATATTTTATTTAATAAAAATTGTTCATATTCCAAAGGAGGTGGAGTTGCCTTTTATGTTAAAGAAAACATCATATGTACAGAAGTTGGTATAGATAATGACTCTCCCATAGGTTTTGAAATATTATGGATTAAAATAAACAATAGACAACTCCCAGTCACTTTAGGGATATGTTATAGACCACCATCCATGGACACTGCTAATAATGAAAATATGTGTAATTATTTGGAGAATCTTAATTTAAATACAGACATTATTCTAATGGGTGATTTCAATTATCCTGGAATAAATTGGTCTACCAGGGTAGGTTTAAACAAGCAGGAAAACAGATGTATTAGTGCAATGTCCCATTTAGGATTAGACCAACTTGTTAAAAATCCAACTAGAAACAATACCCTGGATTTGATATTTTCCAATATTAAAATTGATGCTGAGTTTCTTGGCACTATGGCTCCTTTAGGTAATAGTGACCATCAAATAATTAAATGGTCAATCAACCTTTATATCAATAAATCTAGTGGTAAAACTGAATTTAAAAACTTTAATAAAGCAAATTATATGGCTAATAAAGAACATCTCTTGATGTGGAATTGGGAACAAGAACAAATGGGTTATCTGTGGAGAATATTTGGCAAAGAGTTAAAGAGGAAATTGAATACTGTATTTCTGAATGGGTACCAACCCGAGTTAAATATATTGGGCATAAAAGATCACCACCCTGGTTTACTAACAAAATTAAAAGGTTAGTCCTAGCAAAGAAAAAGGCATTCAACAAATATAAAAATAATAAATCAGAATCCAACTGGACTAAATTTGTCACCAAAGCTAAAAAAGCAAAATATGCAATTAGAAAGGCCAAGCAGGAATTAAATTTAATTAGTATGCAAGGTGAAAATAACAATAGGTTTTTCAATTATAGTGGCTCCTTAAAATCCTCTCCCATCTTAGTTGGACCATTAAAAATAAATGATGTTATTATTGATAATGAACAAATTATGGCAAATAAATTTAATCTTTACTTTGCTAATATATTTAAAAAAAAAAAGATGATTTCATGGGCGTGAATTCTTCCAATCTGGATTCAACAATTCAATTCACTGTAGTAGAAACCTACAATATTATTGATTCTTTAAAATCTTCCACATCAGTAGATCCTGATAGTATTCCATCTATATTTTTAAAAAATGTTTCTTGCGAACTGGCGAATATACTGACTTTTTTGTTTAATAAATCATTAAAGAGGAGTATAGTGGTTAATGATTGGAGAGATGCTGTTGTCATCCCAGTACATAAGACTGGATCTAAGAAGGATTTAAAAAATTACATGCCTATAAGTTTAACATCTTCTATATGTAAAATCATGGAAAGGCTTATCCTAAGTAAAATTAGTACATACATATTGGAAAATGGTCAGACCGATATTTTCCAACATGGCTTTCAACCAGGTAGATCATGTCAGACTAATTTGATTGATTTTTTTGAACCAGTGAGTAAAGCTTTGGACCTTGGTATGCCAGTGGATGTTATCTACTTGGATTTTGAAAAAGCCTTTGATTCCGTATCATATGACATATTACTTGATTGTTTAATAAAATTAGATCTTAACAAATATTTGACTAAGTGGATAATGCAGTGGTTATCAAACAGAAGACAGAGGGTATCTTTGAGGGTTTTTTATTCCCCATGGACTATGGTTAGCAGTGGAGTACCTCAGGGATCAGTCCTGGGTCCCATGTTATTTAACATCATTATAGCCAGTATGAATACCAAAAATGGTATTTGGATTACCAAATATGCTGATGATGCTAAACTGGGTTGGATTGTTTATAACTTGGAATCAATATTCATATTACAGGACAATTTAAATCTAATTTCTGAATGGGTTATCAGTCACAAATTAAACTTTAATATAAATAAATGTAAGGTTATGCATTTTGTTGGAACAATAGATGTGCTAACTATTATATAGGCAATAACACTTTAAGTGTCATCACAACTGAGAGAGATCTGGGTGTTATTATTAATAATAATTTAAAATTCACAGATCACTTAAATTCTATTGTCAAAAAATGTTCCAGGTTTAGTAATTGCTTATTTAGAAATATTAGAAGAAGAGAGCCATCAATAATGGTCCCACTATATACTAGCATCATAAGAGCAAACTTCGATTATTGTTCATCATTTTGTGCCCCAACTCAGAAGGGAGATAGGTTATCCAGAGAGAAAGTGCAAAAAAGATTTGTTAAAAATATAACTGGAATGGGTCCCCTGACATGAGGAAAGACTGAAAAAATTGACCTTGTATAGTATGGAATGTAGATCTATGTGAGGGGATCTTTGTTTGCTTTATAAAGCAACTAAGGATGAATATTTATTTAATACATTACATTTGACATGGAATCCTACTTCTGTCCAAACTCGTTCACATAATTTAAAATTACTTTCATCTACTAACAGAACTATGAAGAGAAATCAATTCTATACTCAGAGAATAGTTCCAATATGGAATTCACTCCCATATGAGGTTGTAAACTGTGAAAATTTGACTCAATTTAAAATTAAACTAGATATACATATGAAAGATTTAAAATTTGTACCCCACCTATCTTAGGTGGCATGATCCTAATGGACTTGTCCCTTGATTGTGTACCTCACCTATGAACCTATGAACCTATGTGTCTGCCTTCCTTAGAATGCAAAATAAAACAAATCTTACTAGTCAAAAATCATTGTGTTGTTTCTCCATGTCTCCTTAGCAGTTCTACACAACCTCACTAACTTAATTATGCAGCTGTGGTGGATCTGACCAGAATTTGTTCATACTGTAGTAGCTGGTTCCAGCAGTAACATGTTTCCTCGATTGGAGAGTGAACCTTCACCCTGGGGCTTGTTCATGTGAGTGAGGGTGTGGGGGTGTAGTTGAGGTGTTGGGCATTGAGTGGGAGGTTGGGGAGTTGGGTCAGATTGGTGAAGGACTGCTTTCTTTTTTACAGGATAAAAAAAATATCAATGGAAGGTTTTCTTTGTTACCACTAACAATTCAGGGATGGTGACCGGAGGGTGGGTTGTGCCACTAAACACCAAGAAAATGTACAAAACATGAGGGGACAGTGATTGGAAGGTGGGGAGTGCCACTAGACATCAGGGAAAAATACCATACATGAGGGGACAGTGCTCAGACAGTGGGGGTGCCACTAGATACCAGGGAAATATACAGTACCTGAGGGGATGGCAATCAGAACAGGGTTCAACTAGACACCACTAAACATACAAAACATGATGAGATGGTGATCAGAGGGTGAGGGGTGCTGCTAAACACCAAGAAAACATACAAGACATGAGGGGATGGTGATTGGCTGGAGGGGGCACCACTAGATATCAGGGAACCATACAATACATGACAGGAGGATGATTGGAGGGTGGGGGGGTGCCACCACATACCTGGGAAGTATAGAATACATGAGGGGACAGTGATCAGAGGGTGGGGGTGCTGTTAGACTAGAGGGAAATGTCCTATACATGATGGGACAGAGATTGGAGCATGGGGGTGCCATTATACACCAGGAAAATATATAATACATGAAGGGACAGTAATCAGAGATTGGGGATGCCACAATACATTAGGGAAATATACAAAACATGAGGGGATGATGATCAGAGGGTGGGGGTACCTCTAGATACCAGGGAAATGTACGAAGCATGAGGGGACAGTAACCAGATGGTGGGGTGCCTCTAGACACCAGTGAAAAGGACAGTACATGAGGGAACAGTGATTGGAGTGTGTGGGAACCACTAGACACCAGAGAAACATACAATACATGAAGGGACAGTGAACCAAGGAGGGCACCATTAGACACAAAGGAAACATGCAATATGTTGGGGGACAGCCAAGTGCAGAATCCACATATCTCGGTCCTGATTTTCCTAAGGACCACTTTCTAGACACAAGGGAAATGTACAGTACATGAAGGAATGGTGGCTAATGATTAGGGGGCACCACTAGATACCAGGGAAATGTACAAATCATGAATGGACCACAATCTGAGGGTAGGGGTGCCACTAGCCACCAGTGAAACATACAGTACATGAAGGGATGATGATCAGAGGGTAGGAGTACCACTAGACACCAGGAAAACATACAATACATGAGAGGAGAATGATTGGAGGGTGGGGGGTTGCCAGTAGACACCAGAAAAACATATAATACATGACAAGGTAGTGACTGGAGGGTGGTGGGTGTTGTTAAACAACAGAAAAATGTCCTATAATGATGGGAGAGAGACTGGAGACACTAGGAAAGCATACAGTGCAAGAGGGGATGGCAATCAGAGGGTGGGGGTGCCACTAGACACCAGGGAAATGTACAAAACATGAGGAGACAGAGATAAGAGGGTGGGGGGCACCACTAGATACTCAGGAAGTGTACAAGCATGAGCAGATAGTGATCAGAGGGTGGGGTGGTCACTAGACACCAGGGAAATGTACAGTACATGAGGGAACAGTGATTAGAAGTGGCAGCACCACTAGATTCCAGGGGAACATACAATACATGAAGGGATGGTGATCTGAGGGTAGGGGCAACACTAGACACCAAGGAAAAATACAATACATCAAGGGACAGGTAATGTAGATTCCACACAACTAGGTCCCAATTAGCAAGATGCATGTGCTGGTGTGTGTGCAGTATGTCATTCTTGTGTTTTGTTTTCTTTAAATGGAAACAAGATGGTGGTCATATGAAAATATATTTTTTCCTCACAAAAAGATTACCCCCACACAAACAAGTTCTTGTCAGAGCCGAAATGGCTGTGGAGAGCTTTAAGGAGTGGCAAGAGTGTGGAAAAGAATATGCGATGCTTTTACTGCAGCTGTAAGTAATACTGCAGTGATTACAGTACTGTGCATGCATAATACTTGCACATGTGCAGTTTGCCCTGTAGTCAGCCCTGCTCAACATGGTGGTGCTGACATAACTGTGTATGCACTATAGTCTTGCATGCACAGTTTAAGTCAACATCACCATGTTGCACATGGTGTCCATCACTGCTGCAGTTGCAGAACAGAACTGTAGTGTGCCGGGAAGTGGGTATGTTTATGCAGCCCATGGAGCGGAAGGGCTGCATAAACAGAATCACTGGAAACTATGTGAGAGCATTGTGGCATCACATCAGACAGCAGTCTGGTTATGTGTTTCCACAGTGCTCTTATACAAATCTGATAGTGGTATAACAGCCATGGAGCTTGGCCCACACAGTCATACAAGTCAGACTCAGTATGAGTCTATTAACAAACTAGAGATCTGGTCTGGGACATGCTTGTCATCACAGTTACTTTCTCATTCTTTTCTAAGCAGTAATTTCTGGCAAATGTGCCTTAACCATATTAATCCCACTACTGGTAGACTACTTCTGGTTTTCCCCGGATTGCATTAAGCATGGGCAGTAGCAGTCTTGAACTGGTAACTGCCAGTGATTTCATACTCTGGAAAAAGTGGTCCCCGTGCTGATCTGCACATTTTAGAAATGATGCCTTTCCTTGTTTTTGCTTTAATGAAACTGACCCCCTTTAATGCAAAAACAGGGAGTCAATTATGTCCTCTACTCCCCCTTCACTTCAACCGAGGAACATGATTATGGGTTTGCATTGAAGGTACAGTGGCAGCCATAGATGCATAATATTGTTAAACAGTAATCAACTGTATGTAAAAGATCTTTTTCTAATGTGTGCTTTCTTAATGTTGTCAATACCACTCCACTTATTTGTACTCTGCCCCTTGATTTCTGTGCTCCAAGTGCATTATTTTACATTTTTTGTTTAGGACAAAAAGGCCTTTCAAATGAGGGTAGTCACTAATTTAAATTGATTATAGATTCTTATACACAGTTTATACAGTTTTTACAAGGTAGAAGAAGGCCTGTTTGACTCATCGAGTCTACCTCCCCACGCTGTGTGGGTCAATATGGTTGTATGCTCATATAGTATTTGTCTTGTTCATTTTTGAAATGTTTGAACTTGTTCACATCAGTTATTTTTTGTGGTAGTTTATTCCATAATTTTATTGCCCTTCTTGTATAGTTATATTGTCTTTTATTTCTTAGTGCCCTTTGTACAAATAGCTGTTTGTTATCGCATTTCTGTGTAGTTTGGTTTGTTTGCAAATTTTATGTAACAATCATCGACAAGTTTTTTATCCTGTAAGATTTTAAACAGTAACAGATCCCCCCCTGTCATCTAGTTTCAAGATCCTATCATTTTAGTTTTCTGCATCTTTCTTTATATGGTAGGAGTTTTAGTCTAGCAATGAGTTTAGAAGTTTTCCTTTGGATGTTGTACAAGAGTTCTTTTGTCTTTTGAAAGGAATGGAGCCCAAAAGGAAGTTCCATAATCCAAGTGGGGCTCTTGCCTACAGAAGAAGTGGGGCTCTTGTCTACAGATGAATGATCTTTTGATGGAACTAAGGATACTACTGGTCCTAAATGCTATATGTTGACAGTGTTCAGTGGGAATTAGTTGTTCATTTGTCATTATTCCAAGGTCTTTCTCAGTTGTAACATGTCTCAGTTCTTTATTATTGATATAATATTTCTTATTTGGATTCCTGGGACCAAAATGCATCACACCACATTTGTCTTTGTTAAAAGCCATATTGTTTAAGGTGCCCAGTTTTCCAAGTTAGTAACATCCTATTTTAATGCATTAATGTTATCTGCTGAATTGACTTCATTACACAATTTTGTGTTGTCAGCAAATTTACTAATGCAACTACTGATTCCATTTTGTAAGACTAATATAAAAATTCCCAAAAGAACGGGGCCCAAGACTGATCTCTGGGGGACGTCACTAGTCACTGTCATAGAATCGGATTAAGTGTTTGTTATTTTTACCTTTTGTGATCCATCAGTCAACCAATCAGATATCCACCTATCAGTGGGTCTAATTTTAAGCTCCCCATTTTCTTAACCAGGATATTATGACTGCCTTTATCAAAGGCCTTTTTAAAATAAAAAAAAAACACATCCAATGGGGTACTAAGATCCAAGGCCCTACTGATTCTCTCATAAAATCATATGAGATTAGTGGTACATGATCTTCCCACCACAAAACCATGTTGTTTAGTATCCATAAGGCCCTTGCACTCCATGTCTGCTTCAATTCTATTCTTGAGAATTCTTTCCATGGTCTTGCAGACTACCGAAGTGAGTCCTATAAGTTGATAATTATCTGCTTCCTTTTTATTTCCCTTTTTATATATAGGAACCACAAAAGCTTGTTTCCATTTGTAGGGTACTGTCCCTTTGAGTAGTGAGTTATTAAATATGTGTTGTAATGGTTTGGAAATAGAATGTATTGTGTTATGAAGAAGTTTTGGATTAAAGCCATCTGGTCCTACCACTGTACAGTATCTACTCTAATATATTTTATGGCTTCTTCTATCTCAACTATAATAATCTCCTGTATATGTGTCATGTATATATTATTGTTTTTGATAATGTAATTTTGAATATTAAATACTGATCCAAAAAATGTATTTAATTTGTTTCCCATTTCTAATGGATCAGTTATTTCTTTACCTTATTTCGTTTAATGCTGCTATGGTGTTGCTCTGATTTTTATTTATATTTATGTAGGAATAGAATGCTATTGAATTTTTTTGTAAAAACTAATTTGAGCTGGCCTGGTGGTGCAGAGGGCTGAGGCGCTGGATGCCACAGCTTGAGCCACACTGTTGACCCGGGTTTGGAAACGGACTTGGGCACCAGGGGCTAGAAGGGGGAAGGAGAGGATCGAGCATCCAGAGGACTGCTCTCCTCTCCTCTCCTGGGGAGGGATGAGGGAATAGCTCAGCTCTGTAGTGGCCCTTGATGTAGACCAGGGGTACTATACATAGCAGTGCAGGAGGGACCAAGAGAACCAGAATACCAGCTTCGGCACTGCCAGATGATGGCCTCCGCTCTCCATGTTCCCCAGAACCTCTGGGAGCCTCCTCCACTACAGCAGCACCCTGGACCATGGAAAGAATAGTGTACTGGAGTTCCCTGCCACCCCGTGCCTTTCCCCTTGGAGGAGGGAGACCCGCTCGGTGATGGGATATGCCGGGGACAACTCGGGGCTTGCTGCAATCTGTGTGAGAGGAGGTGTTTCAGAAGAGGAATGCCTGGGGGGGGATGGAGTGTTAGCAGACCCAAAGGAGAGGTGGATGTCATAGTGTAGGAGGGAGGTAAACAGGTCACACACAAAACAAACACAAAAAATCTAGTTTGACTTCTATCTTTTGTCTTTCCTTTTTAATTAAAGATTTTATTTAAGTACAGTTTTGTAGTTATTGATATTAGCGTCACTCTGGCTTGTTTTCATATTTAGAAATGTTTCTTCTTTCTTATTAATTTCAATTTTATTTTATTTGTTAATCATGGTGGAATCTTACACTTTTTATTATGAGTCTTTTTGATTGGTACATATAGATTGTCTAATTCTGTTATAATGGAGTTAAATATTAGCCATACCAGGGTATCCACTCTTCAGCAGGGACAGGGCAGGAAAAAAGGGAGGAGGGGTGTTTTTTTTTTTTTACAAGGAAAGACATAAAAGCCACAGAATTGCAGGGGGGACAGAGGAAAGTAGAGTTATAATACCATTGGTCACCCTGGAAACAGGAAGGGGGATTACTATTCCAGCAATACAGACCTCAGCACAAGGGGAGGAGGTGGATAAAGATATGATAGAAGAAATCCAAGGGATGGCTAACAAGGTGAGGTATTGCTAGTGAGGGACTTAAATCTACCAGATGTGGATTGAAGCCTCCCAGCTGCAGTAGCAGCTAGAAGTAGGGAAATCCTAGAATCCTTGCAGGGAGCGCTCCTCAGGCAACTAATGAAACCCACTCAAGGAGTCACTGACATCACAGTTGGAAGCCACCAAGAGACCAGCAGTTGAACATGAGGACAAGGTCAGAATCTAACCACACCAAAATGAGGGTCCTGGACTTCTGGACAGCAGATTTTAAGAAATTGATAGACTGCCTCAGGGAAGCCATAGCAGGAATAGAGAAAATGGGTGGGATAGTGGAAAAATGAGCAAAAATAAGGAAGGCCATTGAGAAGGCAACTAACCTCGGTGTCAGAGAGGTTAAAAAGAGCAAGAGAACAAAGAGATTGCTATGGTTCCCCAAGGAAATAGCAAAGATAGTTTAGTAAAAGAAGCAGGCATTCAAAAGGTGCAGGCTGACACAGAAGGAGGAGGATAGGGAGGGATATCAGGAGATAGAAAGGGAGGCAGGGAAGGCAGTTAGGAGAGCAAAGCACAAATGGAGGAGAACATTGCCAAGTCAGTAAAAAAGGGGGATAAAACATCCCTAAGGTACATATAAAGAAAACCAAGGTAGGGATAGTAAGGTTAAAAGGGGAAGGGGAGAGTGTGGAAGAGGACACAAAGAAAACATCTACACTGA
This sequence comes from Neoceratodus forsteri, assembly GCA_016271365.2. NCBI lineage: Eukaryota > Metazoa > Chordata > Ceratodontiformes > Ceratodontidae > Neoceratodus > Neoceratodus forsteri. The sequence goes on from CM057449.1 coordinate 1,510,965,671, forward strand.
ACAAGTATTTTTGTTTGGTATTCACAAAGGAAGGGGTTGACGATGGGCCACAGCTAGGGGAAAAGGGCATTAATGGAAGGGAGGTGAACAGTAGCCCTTTCATGGAGGAGAGACTCCTCAGGGAACTATCAAACCTAAAAGTAGACAAGAAAATGGGGCAGGAGGGAGTTCACCCCTGGATACTGAAAGAACTAAAGGAGGAGCTGCCTGCACCTCTGACGGCCCTGTTCGATTCTGTCAATGGATACAGGTGAAGTATCGGGGGACTGGAGGAGGGTACATGTGGTCCCACTACAGAAAAGTGGGAATAGGGAGGAAGCGGGAAACTACAGACCTGTAAGCCTGATTTTGGTGGTGGGCAAAATTATGGAAACACTACTGAAAGAAAGGAATTGGGAATACCTTATGATCAGTGGATTATTGGATCTGAGGCAGCATGGGTTCACAATGGGAAGATTTTGCCAAACAAACTTGATAGAGTTCTTTGACTGGGTTTCGAGGGAAGTGGATCTGGGAGGAGTGGTGGATGTGGCCTACCTGGATTTCAGTAAGGCCTTTTACACTGTTCTGCACAGAAGGATATGTACCTGTCATAGCAGAAGCAGATATCCAGGAAAGGAACAGCAGCAAGTGAAGAGGTGACTACTACCTCAGTGGAAGTGAAGTAAATGCAAATCTAGGAGCTTTCATTATTACTTCTTCACATTGCTATTGCATTGGGGAAAGGAGGAGTATGAGTTTGAAGAAGGTTGTGCAATGACTACTTAAAGTCTCTTTTTGAGTGTAGACAGGAAGGATAGGAATATAAAGAGCAGTTGCTCAATATACCTAAACATGTACAACAAAGGGGGTAAGGGAAATAAAGAGAAGAATGTTTTGCACTGATAGAGGGGGGAAGGGGAGACTTGGGGGAGTGTTTGGTATCCTACATCTGGAAGGGTGGGGTGTCGCTGGTGGGCAATGACAGCAATGGGTAGGGTGGTAGGCTGCAACAACTGTGGTGCACCAATCTTTCTAAAAGTTGCCTGGAGTGTGGGAGGATGTTTAGTGTGCAACCACATAGAAAAACTTAGAAAGGAGATTGAGGGTCTACAGGAGGAACTAAGACAGGCAAGGCAGATTGGGGGTGGCTTTAGCCCAATACTGGAGGGGGAAGAAGGGGAAATGAGGGAGGGCGATTTAAGCCAAAAGTGGTGAGGAGAGGGTCAGAATAAGGGAAGCAGAGACAAAGGGGCCCAGGCCAGGAAGAACAATTGCCAGGGAAACCAAGTCAGGAGAAAAAAGACAGATGGAAGGAGGAGATAGGGACTTGTGAGGGGGAGGCAAAGAAGTGGCAAAAGGCATGGGGTGGAAAGGAGAGAACAGGTTACTATGAAGAGAGAGGGAGCAGGCATTTGTGAAGGGTCTTCAGAAAATAGTTTTGCACTGCTAGAGAGGAAGAAGGTGGAGAAGGGAAATGATGAAATTAGAGGAGTAATTGATAAATGCCTGGATCAAACTGGAGTGGGGGGAAGTTCTGCTGGGAGAATTGCAACAGGGGCAAAAGATGGAAATAATGTGCAGGAGGAAGAACAGGAGCTGGAAATGAGAGAGAGAGATGAATGGAAGCAAGCAGGGAGTAAATGTGATGGAATCTTAGTGCTGGGGGATTCAATACTAAGAGGAGTCAGGTGGGGTAACAAGGGGGAGAGGCATAGTCGCATTTGGGTGGAGGCCATGCCAGGAATGACAGCGGAAAGGGTGGAACAATCTGTTCTGAAATATGCTAGAAGGGGTAACGACTAGCCTCATTTAATTATATATCTTGGGACAAACGATCTGGCTGGCCAGACAGTATATATAGTCCAGAGGAGGTTTGAGGAACTAGCACAATTATGTGAGGGGGCAGGAAGATCGGTAACTTTTTCAGAGATACTTCCGGTGCCCAAGGCAAGCACAACAAGAAAGCTGAGAATAGAGGAATTTAATGGATGGCTAAGAACCTGGTGTTGTGCTAAAGGGAGGGAAAGAAAGTGTTGAAACAGAGGATGGAGGAGTACATAGAGGAAGTTGGGAATTTAAACTAGGTGTGGGGGGGTGGCAATTGGGCAAGAGATATGCAGAAACCACAGGTTGGGAAACCATTTGAGCTTACCCCCCATAACAGTGACAATGGGCAAATGGCAAGTATTATTGGTGATGCTAGGAAAGGAGGGCAGGATGGGGGGAAGGGTGGAAGGAGGTTACCCTTAATGCTAGGAGCCTTGGGAGGAAAACTGCAGAGTTACAGGTGCTCATGGCAGAGGGAGAGGTGGACATTGCAGCCATCACAGGAAACATGGGCCACCCAATACAATGACTGGGACCTGTCTGTACCAGGGTACAGGTTATTTTGTAGGGACAGGGTGATTGGGAATGGAGTGGGTGTGGCACTATATGTGATGGAAGGACTGAAGTGTGTAAGGGAGGAAGGGGAGGAGGGTAGTATGGAGTCACTTTGGATGCAAATCCAGGATTCCAAGAATAGGATTCTTAGAATTGGAGTGGTGTACAGGCCACCATCTCAGATGGAGGAGTTAGACAGGGAACTAGGGGGACAGATCTGGAGGACCTGTGAGAAGGGTAGTGTGGTGATTGTGGGGGACTTCAACATGCCAGGAGTGGACTGGAGTACCCCCAACAACCAGGAACAGAAGGGAGCAGGTACTGCTGGATGCCTTCTAGGACAGCTTCCTGCTGAAAATGGTCAGCGAACCAATCAGGTTAGGGAATACCCTTGATCTTGTGCTGGCAAATGGGGATTTTGTGAGAGAACTCACAGTGGAGGAGCCGCTGTCAGGGAGTGATCACCACTCAGTATGGCTCACATTGGATATGGGCAAGGAAGGAGTAGAATCTGGTACAAGAGTGCTGGAGTTCAGGAGAGCCGACTTTGGGAGGATGGGGGAAGTGGTAAAAGAGTACCTGGCCAGAATTCAGTCTAGTATGGACACTAACTAGAGGTGGGAGCTCATAAAGCTGGGGATAGTGGAGGCAACCAAAACCTGCTGTAAGCCCAGAGCAAGAAGACTAGGGCTAAGAAACCAAGCTGGTTGAGCAAGGAGGTCATGGAAAAGGTAAGGAGGAAAAGATCTGCCTTTAGGAAGCACAAGAAAACAAGGAGGGGGGAGGACAGGGAGGAATACTTGACAGAATCGAAGGAGGTGACAAGGGCAGTAAGGGGAGCCAAAGCATCTATGGAACTCAGGCTGGCACAAGGCATTAAGAAGGGGGAGAAGGAGTTCTTTAAGTACATCAGGGAGAAAAGGAGCTGTAAGGACCACATAGTAAGGATTAGGAAGGAGGGGGGGTTTGGTGGAAGCAGGGTGAGATAAGGCAGAAGCTCTAAATGAGTACTTCTGCTCAGTATTTACTAAAGAGAAGAGGGGGGTGAAACCCAGGGGGGGGGAGAAATGGCAGAAATGGAGGGAAGGGGTGACAGATGGGGAAATCATGGAGAGCAGAGTTCGAGAGGGTTTGAAGGCACTGAAGGTGGACAAGGCGCCAGGCCCAGATGTCATCCACCCCAGGGTATTGAAGGAGCTGGCAGAGGTCCTTGCAGGACCTTTGGCAGACCTATTTAATGCCTCACTACATTTGGGGTGTGTACCTCAGGACTGGAGGATGGCTCATGTGGTGCCCCTCCACAAGAGTGGCCCCAAGGATGAACCAGGAAACTACAAACCAGTAAGCCTCCCATCCATCGTGGGTAGCTAATGGAGACTATACTGAAGGAGAGACTGGTGGCCCTCCTAGAGGCCAAAGGACTACAGGACAGCAGACAGCATGGCTTCATACGTGGCAGATCCTGCCAAACCAACCCGGTGAATTTTATGACTGGGTAACTAGGCAACTGGATAGGGGCCATGCAGTGGATGTCCTGTATCTGGACTTCAGTATGCATTCGACTCGGTGCAGCATGGAAGGCTGGGAAGCAAGTTAGTAGGCTCGGGTGGGTGCAAAGCTGGTGAGATGGGTAGGAACCTGGCTTCAGGGAAGGCAACAGAGGGAGGTGGTGGGTGGGGAGCTCTCACACTAAAGGGCAGTGATGAGCAGTGTCCCACAGGGTTCGATGTTGGGACCAGTGTTGTTTGGGATATTCATTGCAGATATATCATGTGACATCAAGAGCAAGATCAGTCTGTTTGCTGATGATACCAAGGTAGGTGTTGTGGTGAATCACCTAGGGGGATTGCAGGGATTGCAGGATGATCTGGCAAAGCTTGAAACCTGGTCAGACACCTGGCAATTGTGGTTTAATGCCAAAAAGTGCAAGGTGCTGCATTTTGGGATGAAGAACCCAAGGAGGAGTTACCAGCTGGGGGGAGTGCAGCTAACGCAGACAGAGGAGGAGAAGGATCGGGGGTGCTCATTACAGGATCAATGAACAACTCTACACAATGTAGGAAGGCAGCTGCAAAGGCCAGAAAAATGCTGGGTTGTATTGCAAGGACTATATCCTCGAGGAGGGAGGAGGTGATTCTGCCACTGTATAGGTCATTAATTAGACTGCACCTGGAGTACTGCATGCAGTACTGGTGCCCGTATCTGAAGAGGGACATTATGTTACTGGAGGGGGTGCAGTGCAGGGTGACAAAGATGATCAAGGGGCTGGGGGACTTATCATATAAGAGGAGGTTGAGGGAGTTGAACATGTACTCACTGGAGGAGAGGAGGGACAGGCGTGACATGATTGAAACCTTTAAATACATGAATGGAATAAACAAGACAGGTACAGAGGTCTGGTTAAAGTAAGGGAGGAGAGGGCCACCAGGGGCCATGATATGAGACTGGAGGAAGGAAGGTTCAGGAGGGAGATGAGGAGACACTTTTTTACAGAGAGGGTGGTGGCTGGGTGGAATGTGTTACCTGCAGAAGTGGTATCCAGTACAACAGTGGCATGCTTCAAAAGGGGATGGGACAGGACAAGGGGGAGGGTTAATGAAGGGGAAGGGTGGAAGAGAGGGGCAGCTGCAGAATAAGGGGTGCTAGCTGTACATTCGAGCAGACTTGATAGGCCTCTAGGCCTTTATCTGCTGGCAAATTTCGTATGTTCGTATGTCCGTACAACTGGGTACCATGGGAATGGGTCCAAAAATGGTAAAATGGGTAAGAAGTTGGCTAAGTAACAGGACACAGAGGGTGGTGGTAAATAGGGTTTACTCAGAAGAAGGAAAGGTAATCAGTGGGGTGCCTCAGGGGTCGCTACAGGGACCAGTCCTTTCTAAAGTCTTTATTAGCAATATCACAGAGGATCTGGGAGGAAAAGAATGCCTGTTTGTGGATGGCACAAAAATCTGTAACATAATGGACATAATGGTGGGAGCAGGGATGAGGGAAGATCTGAAAAAGCTGGAAGACTGATCAAGGGTTCAGCAACTGGGATTCAACACCAAGAAATGCAAAATTATGCACATGGGGCACAGAAACCCAAGGGCAACATATCATTCAGGGGTAGGAGGTGTTAACAACCACAAGTCAGGACAGGGATCCGGGATATCTGATGACCTTAAGCTAGCAAAACAGTGTGATAACACAGTGGGAAAGGCTAGTAGAATGTTGGGGTGTGTAGGGAGGGGTATCACCAGCAGAAAGAGAGAGGTAGTGTTACCCCTGTATAAATAAATGGTGAGTCCCCACTTGGAGTACTGTGTCTAGTTCTGGAGGCCCCATCACAGAAAAGACATAGATCAGGTGGAGGTGATGCAGAGAAAGGCAACTAAAATGGTGCATTGCCTGCATCAGAAGATCTACAAAGAAAGACTCGATAAATTAAAAGGGAAGGGGAGATATGATAGAAACATTCAAATACTGCAAAAGTATCATAAAGGTACAGGGGGCAGCATTTTGTGCAGAAAGAGATTCTCTAGAACAAGGGGGCATGATATCAAGCTGGAATGAAGGAGACAGAGGGTATGTAAGCAAATACTTTTTTATGGAAAGGGTGGTGGATGTCTGGAGCAGCCTCCCAGCAGAGGAGATGGGTAAAGAAACAGTAACAGGCTTCAAACATGCAAGGGATAGACACAGGGAGACCCTAGTAATGGGGATGGGGAGGAAGCCAGAGATCAATTAAGGTCTATGGTAGCACAGTAGGTAGGGAATTTAGGGCAGACTAGGTGGGCCAAAAGGTCCATTTTTCCATGACAACTTCTATGTTTCTATGGAAGTGGCAAAGGTAGTGAAAGAAAAAAGGGTGGCATTCAGGAAATATAAGGAAACACAGAGGAAATGGACCTGGGAGTTGGACGGCCAGCTGGAGACAGAGTGCCTGAGTAGCAGCTCTTCTTCTCCAGGGTTGTAGGGGGGGGAGTGTCCCGCCTGTTGGGTGACCTCTGGTGGAGGCTGGGGGAATCACCAGGAAGACTGGTGCTTGCTTGCATAGGAGGCAGGACAGACACTGGCATCATTGCATGCTCCACCACAAAGGGAATCAGAGACGCAGAAAAACTCTGGTCCCCCAGCCATGTCACCCTGCTACGCCACTGGTCCTGCTGTCTCCTGTGTTGATCAGTGGGTTCCAGTTCCATGGCCCCACCCTGGGGGGGTTAGCCAGGGCCCACTTCCATTGGCTATTGCTGGGATGCCCACCTGGTGGGATGCCCAGGGGGGGAAGCCTGGGCATGGTGGGTCAGCACATGGGGCAGTGGCTGAGCTCCACTTGGAGCATTGAGGGGGGCCGGACCCAAAACGCATAACAAATAAAAATCAAGCATTTGTCAATGCCGAATGTAGTCTTGCTGGCATTGGCATTGGTAGTGCAGGATTTAGAGAGATGCATAATAGGCATGGCAGTGAAGTATTGAACTGATGCCAACCCACCCCAACCCTGCAGAGACTGACAGGCATTGGGGTGTCCCTGTGCGTGTTTGGTAGTGCAGTGCAGAAAACATTTTGGGCAGGATGTGAAAAATGACAGCTGTACAGTTCATAAGGAGGTGTAAAAAAATGCCAGTGTTGAAAATGTAGCATGTAAATATAGCAAATTTGCAAAGTTACAGGGGTGCATGGGAAATATGCAACGCAAGCTTGCAACACTGCCATTTTATGGGCGTTCAGCACCAAATTTTCAACATAGGAATTTTAGCACCTCTGCTCATGTACAGTGTCACTATTATTTCCTCAAAGTGTTCCAAGAAGTGATTTTGCACAGTGACCACGCTATTCTGTGCCGGAAGTGCGAAAACACATTTTGGGCAGGATATGTGAAATGATGGCTGTACTATTCATCAAGAGGTGTGGAAAAATGCCAATGGTGAAAATCCAGAGTGAAAATATTACAAATGCATGATGGTATGAGCGTGCATGCAATCTGCCAATGCACGTTTATAACACAGTCATTTTATGGAGTATCGTCACCAGATTTTCAACATAGGCATTTTAGGACCTCTGCTCATGAACTGTGTCACTGTCATTTTCATAATCTGGCCCAAACAGTGATTTCCCACAGAGACTGCACTATTGTGCCCCGGAAGTGCGGAACACATTTCGGGCAGAATGTGGAAAATGACAGCTGTACTGTTCACAAGGAGATGTACAAAAATGGCAATGCTGACAATCTGGCATTAAAATATTGTGAATTCATGAAGTTACGAGCTTGCGTAGCAACTGTGCAATGCACACTAGTAAAACAGGCATTTGTTGGATTTTTTCCACCAAATTTGGAACATAGGCTTTTTGAGAGGCCACCTCATGAACACTGGCACTTTCATTTCATTAATTGGTCCCGAAAGGTGATTTCGTGCAGTGACTGCGAAATCACCTTTCAAGGCCTATTAACGCCATGACAGTGATAGAATTCATGAGGAGGGGTCCAAAAACTACATGTTGAAAATTTAGTGCCAAAATTCCAACAAATTCCCGAGATATGCAGCAAAGTTGAAAAAACCCTATTCATTCCATTATACAGCTTACCGGCATTTCCTCAGTTCGTGGTCGGCTTTGAAGAGTGCAGATGTGTTCCCGGTCCACCAAAGATCGTCGCGCCAGACTCCAGAGGTAAGTATGGGGTGAGGGGGTGAGGGGGGGTGTGGGGAGGCAGGGAACGCATTGGGTGGGTGCAGGTGGGGGGCAGAGGACTACGAGAGAGCGTTTTTATGTTACTGGGGAGGAAAAAAACTAACATCGTGGGACAGTTTTTTTTTCAGGGGACTTGGCATGCTGGGGTGGGCTCCCAGCATGCCACCTAACTGTTTTGGGGAAGGGGGTTGCTGCAGCCGATGGGGATTAAGCACCCTTTGTCGGCAGATAATGGGGGGTTAATTTATGCTGATGGGGATTGGGCACCAAGTCGGCACACAATGACAGCTGGGGGCAAGAGCCGAGGGGATTGGGCACCCCTCAGCATATAAGAAATGTGGGGAGGCTGATTTATGCCAATGGGGAGTGGGCTCCCGTGCACACAATGAAAGCGGGGGAGGCAACATGGGGATTGGGCATCCCCCTCGGCATTTAGGAAATGGTGGGGGCTGCTGTATGCAGATAGGGAGTGGGCTCCCCCATTTGCAAATGTGTGCGACCACAGTAAGCCAGCTGGGCGATTGGGTACCCCTGAAGTCAGCCATTGGGCCGCCGTCTGCCATGCTGCTAATGTGGTGAACTCGCAGGAAGGGTCCACTGCATCTGATGAGCTTTGCTCAGATTGCAGCAGACCTTTCCTTAGATGTGTTAGCCACATTAGCATGCATGGTGTGGCTGCCAGCATGCAGGCTGATTGGGGAATGAGGGATGTGCCTACTGACGCGTGCCTTGCACTCGTCCGAAATCGGCCACACCTCCAAAGCTGCACTACCACAAGATGTTGACTTGCGTGCAGGCGCAGCAAGCCAACATCAAAAAGAAGAAATATTTTGAGTCATGCTTTTTGAAACCTGTAGAACAGAAAACTGTCTATCGTTACCTGTTGCACCCTTTGTCTCCCCCCACCCTTCCCTCCCACTCAGCACCCACATCCCAAGCCCTTACTTACCCAGTGGACTTCCGACCCAGTGATTTTCTTCAGACTGCAGAGCCATCTTCATTCTTCAATACCGGACCATGAACTGTGGAAATCAGGTATGCGGTTCAATGTATTTTAATGGGATTTTGAACTTAGTAGCATAGTTTTCAATATTTTTGCCCTGAATTTTTGATATACACTTTTTTGGACACCACCTCATGAGCAATGCCAGTGATGTTAGGTAAATCTGTCTCAAAAAGTGATTTTGTGGTTGATGCATGAAAACACCTTTCAGGCAGGAGTTGAATATTTTCTCTACCATTGTTCATGAGATGGGATCATAATTAGGCTATATTGAAAATTTGGCATGAAAGTATTATAAAAAAAACACAAAGTTTGAGCCTACATTGAAGTTTGGGAATGCAGGCTTGTACTGTAACTTTGGCAATTTTTAATATATTGACCCCACATTTTCAACATAGCCATTTCTTCACAGTACCTAATGAATTTGACAGCTGCCATTTTTCAAATCCTGACCAAAATGTGTTTTTGTACCCCAAAAGGTGATTTTGTAGTCACTGTGACAAATCAACTTTCAAGCAAAGGTTAACAATTTTCTCCACTATTGTACATGAGGTGGGGTCATAAGATGGCTATGTTGAAAATTTGGGGCTCAAATGTTAAAACATGATAATGTTATAAGCCTATGTTGGAATTTATGAATGCAGACTAGTAACACTGCTAATTTTCAATATTCTGACTCCAGTCTTTCAGCATTGTCATTTTTCCACGCCACCACATAAATGTGATATGTGTCATTTTTAAAATCCTGGATGAGATGTGTTTTTGCACATCGGGTGCAAAATGACATTTTGGCCAATACACTATAAATGACACATATCATGTCTATAAGGCAAATCCTAAAACAAGTATCTTCAAAATTAAGGGACAGAATAGCAAACAAACACATTGATTAACAAGCAGCCAACGTTTGGCATTGACAAATGCTTGTTAATTGTGTGAGCGTGTCATCAATCCAGAACAAACTTGAGAGTATCTGAGTACTTACAAGATTGTTTTATATGAATAATCACAAAATTCTTATGATAGGAGATTTTAACATTAATTGGCATTGTATAGCTAGAGGGCATGGCTTAATTGAATTACAGGAGAGCCTAGGACTAATTCAACTTACTAAAGAATCAGCAAGGATTAATTCAAAGACTCCAAAACTTCAGCTTTATTACATTTCATTTTTACTAATTGTCCACATCTGTGTGTTATTAGCAGGGCCCTCCCCAATCGTTTTCAGATCACCACATTATTTTTGTCCTAGCAAACAACTTAAAAAAGTTGTAAGACTAAATTTGCTAGCTGAAGGAGCTTGAAACATTTTGATTATGTGACTTTTATGTTGAACTTGGAACACATTTCATGGGCAGACTGCAACTAATTCCAACTGTTAGTGATGGCTGGGCTTTTTTTCTGCAATGAATTTGTCTGCTAATGTGATAGACACATAAATCATAAGAAGACTCAAAGCTCCAGTGCCAAATTTGTTTGACTTGGATTTAAATAAACATAAAATAGTCAGGGTCAAGAAATGATTTACAGAAAAAAAAATCTTTAAACATGACTGCGACCAGTACAGACAGTCCCCAAACAAATGCACCAAAGCAGCAAACCTAGCAAAGCAAAAATATTACAAATGAAAGCAGGATAGTAGTACATTATACTCCACTTAAAGGTGACACACTTAAACAGGACACCCACTTAATCAGGACATACCTGTGGGCAATGAATTCACTTCCATGTTATTCTATGGCAGTGGTATACTTTTAATTGGGCCAGCCATATCGTTTTAATGGGATGATTACTAGCCAAATACATGTAATTATTTACTATAGGAAACCTGTAAGCAGCTGTTAGTGAGCAATTAGTGGCCCATTAACTACTCACACTATAAATACCAAAGTGCAATTTAGGTCAGTCAGGTGTTAAACCATTACTTCAGGGCTTCATGATGGCAGGAAAGTGTATGGATTTGCATCTAAGTCAGAAAGTTAATGTTTTGGAATCCCTCCAGGAACCGAACACCTCCCTTGCAATCATTGCCAGGAAATTCGGCATCTCAAAGAGTCAAGCTGGCCAAATTTCCCAAAACAAAACCAGAATTCTTATGGGGTGGAGTGGAAATCAGAATCCCAACAGAAAATGCAAACGTGAAGGTAAGAACACGTTAGTGGAGGATGCCCTGCACATTTGTTTTTCTCATGCTGTAAGTCATGGGGCCAGGCTATCAGGACCAGTCCTGAAAAAAAAGCAAATGATCTTGAACGGCATATGGAGCACAATTTTGAGGCAACTGACGGCTGGCTGTCTCACAGGAAAGTGAGACACAACATTGTGTTTAAGAAAGAGCATGGTGAGAAAATGGACACTGATGCTCCCTCAGTAGCCAAGTGGGTAACCTTGATTCTGCCAGGTCTGTTGTCCAGTTATATCCCCTCTGACATCTGGAATTTGGTTGAGACAGGGCTCCTTTACCACAGCTATCCAGACAGAAGGCATACCGATAAGGACAATGACCTGATCGGTGGAAAAAAGTCAAAAGATCATGTCTCCCTGTTATGTTGCTGCAGTTTAAAGGGGATGGAGAAAATTCCATATCCCTTGTGGCAGTGAGATCATCAGAGCTTTCCCACTCATGTACTATTTTAATTTGAGTTCCTCAATCCTACAAGCATTACTCATTGTACAGAGAGGGAAAAAGATCATTTATAATCCAAGCTAGGTACTGGGTCTAGTGCATTCCTCCACAAATCATGCATGTTAGTGACTGAAAAGAAAGGAGTGGTATTAGCATGTCAAGTTCAGGGATTTAGACTCAGTGCCAAGGATAGACCAGTCAACATCATGAAAGTCCACAAGAGCCTGCAATTATCACTCATAGCATAAGTCCAGTCACAGCAAGGAAACAGAAGAGCCTTTCAGTGGGCTGGATGCACAGGCCAATGCTGCGAACATTGCTCTACCATGGCATCCTCAGTGTTGATGAACTCTTCAGCTTTGCATGGTTGTTAAAGAAGTGAGAGTATCTCCCAGATCTGCTAATTTGGAGTTTAGCTGGACAGAGCAAGGAAAAGACCCAAACCCATTCTGTGCAATTTTGCCTTGACATCAGTGAACTTCTGCCTTTGAACCTTGAGATCTCTGCTAAAATCCTGAAATATCAGGACCCTTTCTCCTTCCACCTCAGTGGGGCCATGGGTTCTAGCCACCAACAACATTTGCTCCTTTTCTGGGTAACAGAGATACTTAATGAGGTAATAACTGGATCTATCACCCTGTCACTGCTTTGAACCTGTGAAGTACTCCTGCTGTATTGAAAACTAATTGCAGCTGGTTCAAGACTGAACTGTTCTGTCACTACTGTTGTATAGTCCAACACTCTCTTTACACTCCATACCTTCTTGGAGACCAATTAAAAGCAGATTTGTTCTTCCTGCATGGTTCTCTTGGTCCTCCACCCTCTCACATAGTGCTTCTACTTTCATGGCATGGCTTAATGAAAATGAAAGAAACCTTAGGTTCACACACAAATATGATCCACATGAAAGTGAATTTTTTGACATTGTCCTATCACATGATGAAACTGGGCATGCAACAAGCAGAGGATACAGAAAACCTATAGCCACTAATAATTTATTATTAGTAACAAGCTATCATCTCATCTTCTTAAAAAAACTCCATTCCATACAGCCAGTTTATTAGAATCAGGCACAATTGTAATGATTTGGGGACATTTTTGGAACAATCAGAGGAAATGAAGGAGAGATTTCTCCAAAGGGGATATCAGGAATACACTTTAGATATAGCATGACAGAAAGCAAAGGATTTGGATAGAAAAATACTAATCACACCTAAAATGAGAGACATCACAGACAATGGAGCAGTTAGTTTTATTACAGACTTCGACAAAGGGGCAGGAAAGTTAGGCAATATTTTAACCAATTACCAGCCCATTTTTCAAAATGATCGGATATTATCTGAACACATTGAAGTAAGACCGAGATTTTCTGAGGCATTTTAATTTAATTGGCTATAATGTATTTTTGGTCCTAAATTCTGGTATAATGTTAAAATAAACAAGGGACTTTATTCAAATTTGACTGTTTTTGGGTGAACAAAATGAAATATAACTGAAAACCATGATCTTTAAAACTTATTGAATGTTGCAATCTGATTGGTCGATATGCACTTTTTATTACAAATCAAGAATGTATGTAAGCTTTGGCTAGATATACTTGATTTATCATAATAACCTGTATTTGATTTTCATTATCTACCATTTTTGAGTTAATAATGAAGGTAATTGTATTCCGTTTTGTGATTGGCTGAAATACAGTAATGTGAGTAATTAGTAAATGTATAAAAAGGATTGTCACTATTAGGTACACACCCCCTGATGAAGCCTTAATTGGTGAAGCACCAGGGTACCTTCAGCAGCATTCTTAGGTGTAGGAGTGTTGAAGCTATTTAAGTTTAAATAAAATGTTTATTTTGGAATACTGCAATATGTTTTGAGAATTATTAGCATTAACTGCCACCTTCACTGGGGAACACTCCCCTGACTCTGCAATGTGAGTCTTTTCTGTTGCTTTTCTCAACAATCAAGAGACTTGTTAGTTGAAACCTTGCATTAACAGGTACCATAATCTGGTTTAAAATTGGGAACTCACATTTGAAAAAGATGATCCAGTCAAGTGAAAGGAGTGTGACCCTGTGAGCAACATATAAAGACATCACAAAATGTTAGAGCATGGAGGTGGATCAGAGTGTTAGGAAGTGGAAAGGGATCATGCAGCCAGCCCTTCGGGGGCAAATTTTGATCCCTTTCCTTCCTTCCTTTTGGGGTTGTTTAAAAACGTGAAAATAGGCTACAGGAGCTCCCAGTAAAGTAAGAGAACTCCCTGTTTAATGTTTTTACAAATTTGGAAAGGTGCTCTTTAATGTTTAGCTCCAGAGGTAAGTCTGCAACCTACTGTTCTGACCTATTGACTTAGCTCTTTAGGCATTCAGGTCAGTATAGTGGACCCACAGAAATAGAAAAGGGGGCGTGACTATCATGAGAACAAGTGGTATACAGTGAGGTCCTAGCTAAAGCCAGCAGCAGAGAATTAAAGTAAAAAAGCAAGTTTCGAAAAAGTTGTTTAATAGTTTTTGGTGGAGCTGGTTGTGTGTATGTACTGGTTTATGTGTGTGTGTGTGTGTGTGTGTGTGTGTGTGTGTTACTGTATATATTTTGTGTGCAGGTTACAGTGCATGTGTGCTTACTTATATGCTTCTAGTTGGGGGAAGGGTGTGAATGTAGATGTAGATGAGTGGTCTGGGTATCTAAGGATATGGGTGAGAGGTATGGGTGTGTGGGTTAAGGCTGAGCATGGGTACAGTTGAGGGGTTATGGTTACTGAGTTAGCTGGGAAGGTGCTAACTGTATTTCATTGTTTGAGGGATGAGTGCGGTAGGGTACTGTGATGGTGGAAGCAAGGACACTGTCATTTTGTGTAAGTCCCTGCACTACAAGCATAACACTCTTCAGTATACAGTATATTAGCTGCCATGCTTGTACTGTTCCTGCACTACCACCATTGAGCCCATCATTATATATTTGTCTATGTGTTTGTTTAAAGACAGTTCATGCACTACCAGCAGCTAATCCACTGGTGTGTATTCACTTTCATGTTTGTCTACATACAATCCTGCTCCACTGTCTAACTCACTGGTGAATACTTGCTGCTGTGTTTGTCTGGATACTGCTCCTGCACAAGGGAATGATTGAGATTGGGATAGGGGGTGTCTCCTGACTTCACAAGCTGCTTGACATGCCACATGGTAAGGTACATAGTCCCAGGGTGCTTGGATACTTTAGAGATTCATTTTATTTATTTAGTTAGTTTGGTGTGATGGGGAAGGAGGCTTAAAAGGTGGCAAGAAATGCATTAAATTAAAAGTCACAAATGCAGTGTACAAGACTGAATAAAGGAACATGTGCAATGTGCAGTACAGAAATATCAGATGGCACAATATACATTTACAGACTTGCATGGATTTACAATTGCAAAATGTGACAAGTGTAGTGTGCAATACAGAATATCAGATGACAGCCATCCACAAAGATCTGTCAGGCAAAAGATCCCATTGACAGTACTGTTATGGTGTACAAAGGCCATAGCCAAAGATCAATTTAACATTAGTATCCTATCACTGGTGCTTGTATTTAACAGCAACCCACAAAGGTCGATCAGGTACCAGATCCCATTCATAGTGCTATTATGGTGTATAAAGACCACAGCCAAAGATCAATCCAACATTAGTATCCTATCACTAGTGCCTATATTCAACAGTAACCCACAAAGATCCCACATCTAATCAGCCTCACTTTGCAAGTCCATCATCTGATGTAGCAAACAGCCACAAAAGATCAGTTCAGCAAAGGAGTGTATACTTGCAGACAGCTATCAGATATCCCCAAATCAATCAATCCAACACTGGGGAATGACACAAACAAAAATCTGAAACACCAGGATCACATACACAATGGTAGTATACAACCCCAGTCAAAGCCCATTTCAGAAACAGGAACTCTTCCTGGATGCTGGGGTACAAGTGCATCTCACCAAAATCAAATAGATCCAGCAGTAAGAGTCAATCCCCAGAACCAGTATACAAGCCACCACCCAACTTATCCCTATGATATTTTCAAAGACTGCCAAGTCATCTATCTGGATAGTTCCTAAACTTGACCTTAGTATGTAGTTATTGGCAGCCAAAAGACAAAGGGAAGACATAATTGAAACCTTACTTGAAGGGTATAAATGGGAAGCACTGCCATCAACTGTTTAAAACTAGTGAGGAGCCCATCACAAGGGAACACACCTGTTAGTCTGCAGGAATTAAATTTACAAGGGATATGAGGAAATAATGCTTCACAAAGAGGGGACTGGGAAAGTGCACCACCACTTCCCAGTGGAGCTGGTCAATTTTAACGTGGTGGCAAGCTTTAAAAGTTTGTGCTGTATGATAGACACATGGATTGCTGAAGATGAGGGAGGGGATACAACAAATGGGGGAGAGGAGTTCAAGCATAGTTATTAGATAATTGACCCATTAGAGGGCTAGCCAGTGTAGACTGCCAAGGGCCTCTTTACCTGTTGAAACTGGACAGATTGGATGGAACATGAGACTTTTTCAAAACATAAACATCTATTATCTATTTAAATTTTATAAAGATTTTGAATAATGTTTTTTTTTTTAATGTTTGTTTGCTAAAAGCAAACCAAATATGTTAGCATCTGTTTTAGGGGAAATTGGAGCTTGGCTAAGATCACCACTTAGGAGCTGCATTTGGGGACTGGCTGATCCTCAGCCATTCAGCTTGGGGATTGTCAATTTGCTACTTTGTCACTGCTAGTAATCCTCTGCTGTACAACACAGCAAATATTTCCTTGTGCATTTCATGTAAGGTGTAAGTAAGTAGCTTATGTCCTGGTACATCAATAAATGTTTTTTACAAACAGTTATGTGTGGCAGTATTATTTTCCAGAGGTAATTCTTACATGTGTGTGCTGCAAGTGGAAAAACATTTTCCTTTTTGCTGTGTTTTTAAGGACTGTTCACATTAGCAGCTAGTCAGAGTTTAGGAAAATGAAGATCTGACTTTTCTGCTGTTTTGAGTCATTGAGAGGGTTTGGTCCTTGTGCTGCAGCAGCATACACATTTGCCTGTCAGGATGTCAATCACTGATTGCAGAGTTCAACATATCAATATCCCTGCCAGCCCTGCCAATGACCAGCACCACCAGTTTCAACTTAAAGGGACACTTTAACTTTTTTGTGCATCTCATCACATATTTTAAACAGACACTGTAGCAGTGCAGCCCATGCCAGGGCCTAGTCTGACTGGATACAATCATAAATGCAGCATTACACAGCTAATCGGTGTTCCAAATAAAAAATGGCTTTAGTCATTCAGCAAATAACAGAAAAAATGGCTCTTTGGTCAGCTGTTTATGAATAAGGTAAAAATGTAGCATACTTCAGCAAAAATAAATAGCAACCTAGTCATTAATGTCTATTCCCTGTATGGGACTTAATTCTCCACCATACAAGTTTTCACTCCTTTATCAGACTTTTAGAACTGCAGCTTCCACATTCACACTGCAGCTCTTTCACTGTAGAATCAGCATCCCTGCTTTGTAGCACTCTGCCCTAATTAGTAGCAGTATACAAGGACATCCAGCATCCAGTACAGGCTCTGTAAGTTCTCTTTAATGGCAGAATTCTTGAATATTTGTGCCTTATTATTTCTGCTAGGGCAAGTTTATGAGGTGATTTGAGGGGTTGGTTGAATGGTGTAGTAATATACAATACCTCATTCCTGATAGGGTCAGACCCCCCGCCACCATTTCCTACTCACTGAAAGTGCCGGAATTAAGTGAGGTCACTCACAAGTATTTTATCTCAAGGACCACTTTCTCTCACACACATCAGCAGGGCAGATTGATGCCAGTGGTGCTAACAAACAAGGCTCTTCAGTTGTCAGGATGTACTGCAGCTTGCTATTCTAAATAAAATCCCCACTGGGGCCAGGGCCCACTGCCCTTGAAACAATCAGAAATTTTGGGGCACCTTTGGGAAGACCAGCAGCAGCAGTCAGGTAAGGAAGCATAGCGAAGGACAGTGTGTGAGGAGAAGCAGCAGGGATAATGAAGCTCTGAACCCCTTCATCCATTCAATTTTAAGTACACAAGTGGCCAGGCTTACAAACAGACCTTCTTCAGGAGAAAATTTCTTGTTGGTCCAATGGAAGGTATTAAATCCCTTGCTTTGTTTACCTCTTCACACAAAGACAAATATTGCTGCAAACAATTATCTGCATATTTAAGAAAATAAATCTAAACATGTCACATCGATGTTTCTTTCGCGAACCTTTTAGGCAATAAAGATGTATCAACATTAGTTATTTGTTATGCTCCACTATTCAGGGGCTTCCTGATTAGTGGAGCATAAAATGTCCATAAATTTAGAAACAACCTTTTTCAGCTATAAGATGGGGGTAGGGGTGGGGAATAGAAGGGAAATACTATTCTTGGGTAATGGACAGGTAATCTGTTGTACATCCATTTAAGTTAGGAAATAATATCTAAAATGTGTTTGCTATATGATTTTCCTTATCCTGTAGTAAGATGATTTTTTTGCTCCTCTATGGCCATATTCCCCCATTCTATAAATAGATACTGGATCTGAATTACTCTATCCATAACCAAATAACTGCAGAAGAGTTTATACTTAGGATTTCCTAATGCTACAGTATAGTCTTAGGGGTGTTTACAGAAAGTATACATACTGTAAACAATCATTAATTAAGCTCAATGTAATTTAGTTCAGGCACTATATCTACCAGCTGACAGCCTAATATTTATGTCCTCAACAGACATACAGGGGCATAGTTTCTTAGGGATGTGTACAGAAATAATACATACTGTAGCCAAGCACTAATTAATTTCAAATCAGCTCAGGAACTATATCCACCAGCTGGAGGTCTAATATTTCTGTCCTTAACAGACATAACATACAAGGGCATAGCATTGCAAAGCTAACTAGTAAAGGTTTAGATAAAGAGTTTGCTGGTGTTTGTCACTGAAGATTAAATCAGTAAGCATCAATATTCAGTCTAGTTATTTTCTTATTGTTTTATTAATATGCCAAGTCCATGCGTGTTTTCTAGTGAAAGTTGCTTCTAAATAATTCAGTGGAATTTAAAATTGATATTGACATGAAGTGACAAGTTAATTTTATTTTCTGTATTATAAATGAAAGTAGTAGTGCATGCTACAGTGAATATTTTATCATATACCATTTTTTTCTCTGTAGCATGACCTTGTTCTTCGGTCTTGTAAGATTACCTCTCTACCTGTTTTGAATCTGCTTTAGTGCCCTTTCACTTTTAAAATAAGAGCATCTGCTGCATCACTTTAAATATGACTATTCACAGGTTATCATCTTTACAGCATAGCATGCAGCTGCATAGACTCCGCTCAAGACTCAGGTCATCAGGTCTTTATTTTCTGCAGTTTTGTACATGCAATGTCCTAATAACAGAGTGCGTACTGTCTGTAGCATCATAGGAATTCACATTGGTCACCTGACAAGTGATGTTAAAAAATAGGTGTTTGAAAACAGCTGCAAATATAATAAAAACCTGGTTGGGGAGCATATTAAAAGAAGCATCCCATTTCATCATTTCAGATTTCAAAAACAATGATTATGGGTCAAAGAGAATCAAAATGGGCATAAAGGGCAACTTACAAGACAGAGGAACAGGGATGCTTGTAACACACTAATACAAAATAAAAAGATATAGGTCAAAATGTATCACCGCAGCATGCGCTGCTACTTTAAGAAAAAAATTAAAGTGCAAAACTTTAAATGCAGGCAGAATTATTCCTTGATTTCTGAGTCCTAAGCTCTTTCATTAAGTGCCTATTATACTATAAGTGGAGAGATGGGGTTTCAAAATTGAAATGGAGCACAAATACATACTACTGAAGATCAGTAAAAAAAATTATCAATAATTGCCTATCAGGAGGCATCTGGAAATTATTAATCGTTAAATCAGCAGTTTTATCTTGTGATTGGCTTCAAATTGTAACACCACCATATCTGTGCTTCATGCCTATGATAGACTGCTTTATTTCCACACTGCAAAGAGTTTCTGACCTCCAGTCTACTGACTTATGTCACTAGGTCAGTAATGTGATTATAAGGGCTGGGATATGAAAATGCCATATGTTGTGTGTGTAAGTGTGTGTTTGTGTGGGGTGGGGGGGTAAACTGTAATACACTGTATCTGGAAATAAACAAATTATGTATTTATTTGTTATTGCCAGCTTCTGCAATTTTCAGTGACTTGCCATTGCATAACAGTATCCACAGCTGAAGCAAACCAGTAATTTAGAATCAGAATCATATTGTGTTAGAGTAATACAGTTTGCCAACTTGGACACTTATTTCATCAAAATCCCTAGGGCAGAATAAAAAAATCAATTGTTGATATAGGTGTTAGTCAGGCTTACAAGACCTTGTTAAGGAGAACTGGACCAAGTAGACATCATGCTGTGAAATAGTTTTGTTTATTAGACATTGTAATATTAGATACGCTCATTGTTTGTGGAGTTATAATGGGGTGTGGGGGAGGTTGATCAAGGGTGCTAGAAAATACATTTTTATAAGTAATCATATTTTATTGTCAATAGTTTGTTTTTTTTAGCGTACAAATTCTCTCCCAGAAATTTGCAAAGCATAGCTATCTGAATGTGGTGTGTCATGGGTATTGAAAAAGTACCTCTTATTTTAGTTATCATTAAGGATCAACTTATGCAGAACTCACATTTGGGGAAAATGTCAAAATCTGGCATTTTGGTCATCAGTGAAGCATACTGAAGGGAATTCAGTTTCCCTGTAGCATTTCAGCACTTCAACATCATGACACAGTACTTTTTACAGACAGAATACACTGAGCCTGTTCAAGTTGTTGGGAAGCCACATGATCTGCAACTGTCATTGAATGATGGTGGTTATCCAGATCTCCTCCTGTTGCACACTTTCCTGCCATGTCCTGCTTTTTGACTCACACTATTTCACA
Source organism: Neoceratodus forsteri (assembly GCA_016271365.2). Classification (NCBI taxonomy): domain Eukaryota; kingdom Metazoa; phylum Chordata; order Ceratodontiformes; family Ceratodontidae; genus Neoceratodus; species Neoceratodus forsteri. Next base: position 1,510,986,333 of record CM057449.1, read on the forward strand.
GAAGCAGGGCCTAGGTAACAAATGAACTCATTTTTTGTGTGAAATAGAATGACATTTAATCAGATAACTTTGGAAATCAGAGAATCCTGCATTATCATTCCAGTTAGCTAATTCTCACTGTATGCAACTATAGTTTTAGGCAGACAGGATAGTGAAATTGTGCTAAAGAGGAGAGGGGTGAGTGCACAACATAAGCTTGAAAGCTGCAAGCCGTACATCAGAAGGAAGCAAAAATTATTTAGCAGGCTAGGAAATGTATAAACATTTAAAAATGTATTTGATACATATTTTTTTAACTGAGTGCTGATTGTGCAAAGGGCACATAAATCCATACTTTTTTTTTATTTTTTTTTAATATCCCCTTGCAGTCAGAGAAGGGCAGATTGAATTTAACAGATTAGGAGAGGTGCAGGGGTGTTGAAGGACTTATTTGATAAAGAATTTTTGTTTTACTAACTTAGGAAGTGCAGCAGAGTACAGAAATACATCTATTTTTTGCTTGTGCATGTGCCATCCATCCAGTCAATCAGTCAGTGCAAGGTAAAGTAGACCGCTTACCTAAAACACACAGTAACATTTCTCAGTGTGATGGTGTCTGATCATCAGTGATGGGGTTGTCTTGGATGTGCCATTCTTTCCTATCAACTTGTGAGTTTATTGGCACTCCAACTTGTCTGAGCACTGGTTGTGCATGTCACATGGGTATCAAAGAATCATAGCCAACTATTGTGAGGCATCATTTTCAGCATCTGGTAGAGGATGCTTCGTGTCACTATCTGTAGTGCTTGAGTTGTTGATACAAGTAGAAATCAGGAAGAGAAGACTCGATTAAGAAAGGGATGCAGGAGGGGAAGAAATTAGTGAATAATGGTTCCACAATGCCAGTTCCATCAGGTACAAGTTCTGCAAGCGGTGGTGGAGGAGGAGAAGAAGCTAGTGATGGTGTAACAGGGAGTGGGGGTCATAATTATAGGACTGTGAGGAGAAGGGCCTGGCACATTATAGTATATTTCAAGAAACTATGGTTTATTAAATCCCATATTTCACTGGTTTATTCTTGATTGTTGTACAAATTGGCTCCCCTGTGGGTTATCCAGTGCATCTTCTGATTAAACCATCCTGTGCAATCCAGAAGCACACCAGATTCTTCTTTTCCTTCTTCAACTGCATGCAGTTCTTCAACCTGAGAAAGAAAGGATACATTCAGGAATGTAGTCTACAGTTGTTCCTGCAAAAACTATCTTCTTGAAATCACTGACCAATTCCTCAAAGTACCCCACTCCCAATGCCACTTGTGGAAGTACTGTAACAGCTTCTGAAAACAATGGACCCTATGCACAAAAGTGCAGGGTGGGTAAACGCCTCATAACCCTGGTGCGTAGCCCACTCCACTCTTGCCCGAACCCACTGCACCCCCTGCACAGCATTCACAACTAGATGGCTGTCCCCCTCTGCACTGGATCTCAGGTGGCTTGTGGCCCTACATGTGGGGGATAGACTGGGGGAGGCACAGGGGGCATGCCAGCACTCCGTGGGATGCACAAATGTGTGTAGTGCTGTGCGCAGGTGTAGGCGCCTATACCAGGTCGGGGCTGCTTTAAATGCAGGGTACAAGTAATGCTGCCCCCAGGGGTTAAAGGTGATTGCTGCTTCAGCATAGTGGGACCATGCATTCCCCCACAATGGATGCCCCAGCATGTTGTGCACACCTGGAGGCCGGTGGGCAGTCAGTCAGGCACTCGACCCACCACACTGGTTGTGAAGCACTACTGGACTCCTCTCTATTGCCCACAAGTGCAAGTGATCCACTGTGGGTTCTGGGCTGGGTGGCTGATTGATCACCCACCCAGATCCATGGTAACATACCCGACCCCCCCAAGGGTCTGCAAGCCAGGGGTGTGGGGCCATGTATGGGAGTTGAGTGGTGACCACTCTTTGTGAATGTGGCTACCCAGAGATCTCCAGTGGGTGTGGAGTTGCATGGCCTGGGTACATGCCACGGGCAAGTATTACCCACCCATTAGTGCACAGGGGCCAATGTGAGGAAATGGAGTCAAACAGCAAGTCCAAATCACAAATTCAATTTACTGATTCATGTTTATTTGGCACATAAAAATAAATAATTATAAGTAAGAATAATAGCAATTATCACATATTATAAAATGTGGTCTGGCACATTCTGACCCTCTTTGATCCAGACACTGCCATATAGCACTGAATTAACCCAGCACACACTCCTGCTCTGATGATATCTTTTTTGGTGCATTATTTGAAAGCACAATCTGTAATAGTAAAAAATGTCAATTTGCTAATTACATTACCTCAGGGTAAAAATGTCACATTGAAAATCAAACAACCAGCAACATTATAAAAAAAATCATGCAAAAGGAAAGAAAAACACATGTCAAAAATCGGTAACCAGCTGCTGGGATGTCACGTTTAGGTTGCTACAAAAAGATAGCACCAGATTTCAGCAACTGACATTGGAGTGACTTCACTATGCCCCCCTCCATGAGGTCCACTCCCCTGGAGTTGATGTATTTATTAAGGGGCACTCTAAATGACAGTCACTGAAATCAGACGCTGTCTTGATGTGGTGCCCTAAATGTGGCACTGAGATTACATAGAACCATTTGAAAAAACATACAGCACTTCACACTCAAAAATCAAAATGGAAAATTCTTCATTGCTGCTTGCAGAGGAAAAAAGATCTTCATTGCCTAATAAAACGTGAATTATATTACAAAACAACAGTTATAAGTAATCTCAGAAACACATACACACACAGCACTAAATATCATCAAAACCTTTACCAAGATTTCTTTAAAATCGAGTAAACATCCACTTCCCAATCTGAAATGTAACAGCAAGTACATTACAGTCTCAGACTCTCTGCTTCCCCCTCATTATCAGCACACTGCAGTACTCTTGGGCTAGATCTCATAGCATCTAACCAGCAGCCCAGGGTTCCATGTCAGACTGTGATCACATGACAATGACAGAAAGCCCAACTGAGGCTTCCAGATCAGTCTAGCTGATTACATGGGAAGTACTGGAAGTTAAAATTCAGATGTATTTATTTAAAGTACAGTAACAGGCAGGGCCAGATTAAGGTTCCATGGGGCCCTAGGCCTGAGTAAAATCTGTGGCCCCCTTTGTGAAGGCCACGCCCCCTTTGAGTAAGCTACATCCATTCTAGTAGCCAGATTATGAGTTTCTTGAGGAGGTGGTATCCTGGGTATTCTGAAAAAGAGTAGACAGCTTTAAGAGAGGTTGGGACAGGGTAAGGGGGTAGGTTGCAGGCAGAGAGGGGAAGAGGTGGGAGAGATATCTGAGAGTGGACAAAGTGAATATGGGGACATTTCCCTCTATAAACGTAGTGGGAACTGCACACTCAAGCAGACTACATAGACCATAAGGCCTTTATCTGCTGGAACATTTGCAAGTTTGCATGTTCAGTATTAAGTCAAATTGTACACTCTGCTGTAATAGCGGACACGGATTCCCCTGCATGCCAAAACCTGCTACGATTAATCTTGTCTCACTCCACAATTACAGAAAGCCATGGATTGTGATGATCCATGAATATAGCCACCAGTTCAGGCAAACATTTTACTGCCCAGTTTGTCTGCAACCACCAGATTACAAATGCACCTAGAACTCCTACTGCCTTGAACTCCTACTGCCCGTCACACGTAACAGGATTGAGCACTTCTTTGTATCCTCAGTAATAGGGCTGTTTGGAACTGCAGAATCAGAAGTGGATTTACTGGACTCGGATCCTTTTTTTTGTATTAGAATTTCAGCATTGCTAGCTTAAAATCCCAATACTGAAAAAGTAAAATGGGAACTGGATTCCGATTATACATCAAAGGCCCTTTATGGAGGCAGTACAGCATAATGGTTAAGGGCATTGAGCTACAAACCTGTAGACCTGGGTTTGAATCCCATCAGCACCCACTTGCATACTGTGTGACCCCAAGCAAGACACTTAATTTTCTCGTACTCCCAGGTCACACCTGGAAACAAGCATTGGCTTTGAGTACTTTTCTTGGTTAAACAATTTCCCTTCCTTCTCTCACCTACCTCCAGATTGCAATATAAAATCAGTCTGATGTGGATTTCTAGCCTTTTTAAGTCTTAGCTGACTTGGAATAAATCAATTTTGGAGTCAGACATTCTTAAATTCTGTTATATTCCTAACAGATTGGAATCAGGCAATTTCCAGGAAACACTAATCAGTAAGTAACCTTAGTTATTTGCTTTATAATAATACAGAATGAAGCATTTTCTCATACCCAGCCCACTGTTCAAGCTACTTATAAAATTCCTGTTTCACCAAATGTGGCAATCTCATTGCTTTTCTCCTCAAAAGTCATTCTACAGTCTTTATTGAAATGACAGTTATATGTTTTAAGAAAGACTGACTTAATGGGTAACTAAACATAAGACTTCAATTCTTGCAAACATAGCACATACCATAACAACAGGAACTGACTCCTAGTGCCCCACCCTGCCCAGATCACTAAGTCCCTGCCAGTTTAGCTAGTTTTTGTCACTGCCTGGTGGAAACCTTTAATATTAAAAAAACAAAAATCTAAATTTGGCCCTGGCCCACAAGCCCAGACTTCCCAACAGTCTAGAGCAGGTCAGGATAAATAAACTAGATGAGTAATCACATCAGAAAAACAGTACTCTCAACTCCATGCAATTTTAGCCACTGCCAAGTGCCAGGCAATTAAGAAAATCCAATTGTAAAAATGAAACGAAAAGTGTGGACCTTGGACCTGGGTTCAAATCCGAGTAGGAGCACACTTTTCCTTTCATTTCTACAATTGGATGATCAGAACAACAGTGCAACAGTGCACAGTAATGCATGGCAGCAGAGAAGTAGATAATTTCTACTGCTAATTCTTCATAACCCCCTTCACAGTCCCCACACTTGCTGCATGTTCATGCACTGCTCTAGACAGTAGACAAACTCGTTTGGCTCATTGCTAACACTTCAGCTGAGCTCCCAACACAGACAGCATCAGTGAGGAAAAAAATGAAAGTCTGCCGGCTCTAAAATGAAATGCCTGTGTCCCCAGCTGAGCTGATGCCCCCTAGCTCCCGGTGACCAGCACCCCCCCCCAACAACAGTACACAGTACAGGTGTATGGTAGGGTACACATCAGGCTAGCATTAAATATATAGATGCCTGTTTTGTTTCACACAAAAAATGTTTCCATTCAAGCCAAACACTTATGTTTTTTAATAAATATTTTCCCCAAATCCGAAATCCAAAGCAGTTTAGTTCATTGTAATACTACTACTTACATGATGACTGTCTAGCTGAGTTGTAACTGCTGCACAGAGACAGACTTGGAGGTGAGGACTGGATTGACTGGAGTCAGTTGGATATCAGGACTTGGTGGGAGGAGTGAAGAGTCAGAACTATGATGAGGTCTCTTGTAAAGCTGGCAGCAGCCTAAGCCAGCAAGGCAGCGGGCAGGCGTCTCTCTCCAAGAGCAGGCCGACTGGTGGCAATGGCAGTGCGGCACAAGTTCACAGCTGGTCCTGAGTGAATCATTGATGATGGGGCCAGAGGGGGTTGGTCTGTGATCAGTCACTGGGCTGCTGTGGGCTGGCTGGCAGTGGCACTCCTGGCTGGTCCTGGTGGCATCTTCATGGTTGCAGGACAGAACGGAACATGTCGGGTGTTTCCACTTTCTTCCTAAGTGACAGCAGCATTGCAGAGAGATTAACCGACCTGTCCTAGCAAATCGTTAAATGGATGTAGTGCCGGCTGGTGGCCTAGGCTCCACAGGTTTGAGTGGCCAGCAGTGTGCAGTGGCATTATGGTCTATTCCGGTGGCACACACTAACTCGGCTACTGCTATTGAACTACAACCGAAGCAGAGAGTTTGAATGGACCAACATACCTCAACCTGTTAATAAAGAACTTAGTTTTAAGCAAGCACCCAGGTCGATAAGTAAAACTCAGTAGTACAATTTACAATACTGTACTATTGGCAGTGGCAAGTGGCAATTGGTGAGCATGGTGGGTTGTGTGTCCTGCAAGCAAGCAAGGAGAGGCTAACTATGGGACTATGGTGGGAAGGTAAACAAGGCATAATTCATAAATTGAGAGAGAAACAACTACCAATCACTAGCTCCACAGAGCACCACCTGACTGCCGACAGTCACTGGAGTGCACTGAATGTGTTACTTTGTTTCCTCTAATTTGTCTGAGTCACCGTGCGAGTCACTGTCTGTCTGGCATGTCTACTGGTACAGGTGCAATTAAAGAGATAGTGATTGATAACTGACTGCATGTGTCTGCCGGTCTGCTTTGCTGAGTCCCTCCCGCAGTCCCCCCTTGACTCCCCGGAAAAAGTGCACTTTCTGTGGCTTTCATATTTCTGGTCTACAGTGACTAAAAAAAACATCCAGCATAACAGAATGATGAAAAATGAATGGGGTCCCTCTAGCTGATGAGGTCCTAGGCCCTGGCCTATTGTGCCTATGCCTTAATCCGTCTCTGGTGACAAGACCATCTATAATTATGCAACCATGCAACCATAACCCATTCACTGGTGTGCAAACACACCTAACTAGCAAAGCAGTCTAGATGCAACCTTATACCTGCTACACACCTAATGTATGCTAATACTCTACAAATGTGCATTTATAGATACAGCACCAAATTACAAAATGCTAAAATGACAAAGGACCTCAACAAACACACTGAGGCAAGAGTAACTCAAAAAGGGCATGGACAACAAAGTCAGACTACAAAGAAATGCAAAATAACACATACCCATAATGCAGGCAACATAAAATGCATATGCATATCACAGTGAAAATTTAGGCTAGTTTTGCTTTAAGCAGGAATGCATGGTACCAAAGAGCCTCTCACACAATCTGTAAAGGCTGAGAACAGAAAACACAGATGTGTGTTTCATCCTACTTAGGACTCATCAGTGTGCCTCATCTGTATCTCACTCCAAGGGAAAACAAACCCACACTTATGTGGTCTTATGTGTTGGGGTCATGTAGGTCACAAAATAAGAAAGCAAGCTAAAAAGTCAAAGAACCTTAGTGCAGAAGTATTGAGACAAAGGGTTACCTGAAAAGAGCATTGGCAACAGTGACTGATAACAAAGAAATACAAAATATCCCATACACATTTGTGATGTTGTGTTTGTTTGTAAACTGGATTTGCTGCCAATTGAATTCCAAGAAATTTTGGAAGATTCTACCTGCTTTTATTCCATGGAATTCCATTGGTACTAAAATTCTGAAAATTCACAAAAAGTTAATGTTTTACATGGATTATAGTAGATCATTCATCCCTAGGTTACATAAATCATGGATTCCATTTTTCTCCACAGTTTAGGCAATCCACAGAAAATTATTCCACAGTTTACATTGAAATGCTTTTCAGAGTTCAGTGCAATATGAACATAAATTCCAAAAAGCATTTTAGAAGTATAATTGCCATTCCATACATGTTCTGCCAGGTGAACTCTGCATTCCACAGAGTTCTAGTAAGCTGGTAATAGATGAGGATGCACTGGATGCTGTCTGTTTCTGATGTTGAGCTATGCAATGATTTTCTATGTATAGTCTTTGTAGTACCACTTCTTAACTCAATCTGTATAGTGCTTTTTACTGAATAGTGTATGAAAGGTGGGTTACCTGTGGATAAAAGAAATTCACAGTCTGTGGGTCTTGAGGCAGTTCCAGCCATGAAGTTATTATTGTAGTACATAGAGATGGGCGAGGTTGCCAAAATTTCCTTTACGAAGTAATTTGTGAAGTTTGAAAATTCGTGAGGTGGGAATTCATGAAGTTCGCACTTCACAAAGTGTGGATTATAGGCAAAGTGGTTTAAATTCACAAAGTGGCTAAAATTCACCCACAAGGAGGCCAATTCAATCACGTCATGGTGAAACTTTGCAATTTACTGTATATTAAAGTAGATGTTGCTGAGGGTAGTAGAAACTTCACAAAGCTTTGCAAAGGTGAATTTCAGCCACTTCATAGCAACTTTGCTGGTGAAGTTTAACTTTGTTGCATCTCTAGTAATACAACATTATGGCCTGAAACTAAACTAATGAAAAATCTATATTGAAGACTTTTTAAATCTACAGGGTATACTTTATAATTTCAGTAATGCAATCCACTGTGTGTGTTTTCCTGCCTAATATCACTTATCAGTTGGCTGAAGGTACTGTATTTTGCATTGCCTCCTAATTCACAATATATTCAAGGTATGACTTTATCCTTGCAAAACACATGGCCTTTCTTGTCTTATTGCTTAGTTATGTTCACCTGAGGTAAAGCCATGAGTTTGTTATGAAACTCTTATTTGCATCATATGCAGGTACTCTTATGGTTTAGAAACCCCCCCGATGTGAATAGCATCCCCTGTCCACAATATGTACTGAAAATAAGGACCCAGACTTCCTGATCAGAATTCGCAATTTATTAATAGAAAGGTTCTACAATATTCTTTAATGAGAACTGCACTGAACATGCAAGACACTTTTCCCTGTAGATTGTTTTTTCCACTACTAGTTCCAATTGTGTTAGGATTCATCCATGCAGGCATTTTAGTAACCTTGATGGGAGTTTCTGATTTACACTCTCCATTTAGAGCTGTGTCATGTACAGCAGAGTATGTCCCTCAGAACCATTGAGTTCTGCAGAACATGTGCTGTATATATTGTGAAACTACTATAAAAACTTAGCAAGGGAGTCAGCTACATCACAGAGTTCTAAAATAGTCCTTACCAACAGTGTGTAAATCAGAAATACACACTTAATTTACTAAAAGTCCAGTTAAGATGGCACACTGACTGAATTGGACTAAAATGGAATTGAACTTGAAATAGTGAGCACAATAAGGTGATACGTCAGGTAATGTGGGACATTGAATAATAGTACCATGAGGGGAAATGTTGTATTGTAGCTCATTAATGTGGGAAACTTTTCTGTAGTAAATGGGAGGATTAGGATGGCTGCTGCTTTACCATGAGCAATGGCAAGTCTTGCCTTGGCAGTAAGATGATGAATGACCTTATATGTTAATCCAATTCTAGTATTAGCAGATTTGCTTATGCCTGCTACATCCAGGTAGAAGTTCAGGGATGGATCCATAGACACCCCAAGGTAGTTAAATGGTGGTACTAGTGCAAGGTTTTTTTTTTCTTTGCCACAAGAGTTCAAAAAGGGGAATGGAATGCTTCTTAATTTGGATGCTGCTTAAATGAGCAAAGGCTGAATTTTAGTGGTGTTCAGAACTAATTTGTTTATTGATAGTTAATTTTATACTGCTTGAAGGTTTGAGGAGAGATGACTTTTAATATTGTCAATATTATTAGAACTTTTAAAGAAGACACTTGATTCTGGAATGGTTTCAGAGGACTGGAGGAGGGAAGATGTAGTCCCTCTTCACAAATGTGAGAGTAGAGAGGAGACTGGAAACTATAGACCAGTCAGCCTCACCTCAATAGTAAGGAAAATTAAGGAATCACTACTTAAAGAAAGGATTGTGGAACACCTTGAATCCAGTGGGGCACATGATCCAAGACTGCATGGATTCATAGTGGGAAGGTCATGTCAAACAAATCTACATAGATACATACTGTAGATACATAGGCAGTGTCGGCAGATAAGGGCCTATGGCCCACCCGGTCTGCCCATTTGAGCTTGTAAGTTCAGTTTATGTTTTCCTAGAAGTCTGTTGCCCCTTACCCCTGACCTCCAGAATTCCTTTATGTCTATCCCATGCATTCTTAAATCCCGTGATTTTTTCAGCCCCCACCACTTCCTCTGGCAGGGTGTTCCACTTGTCCACCACCTGTTCTGTGAAGAAATTCTTCCTCACGTTTCCTCTGAATCATCCTCCCTCCAACTTCATCCCATGCCTCTAGTTCTGGAACATCTTTTGCTTAAAAATTGCATTCCTGCACTCTGTTCCTCCCTGTAAAATACTTGTATGTCTCTACCATATCCCTCTCTCCCCCTCCTCCAGGGAGTACATGTTCAGTTCCTTCAACCTGTCTTCATAGAACTTGTGATGCAATCCATGCACCATCTTTGTTGCCCTCCTCTGAACCTTCTCTACCCTGTCTATGTCCTTACGTAGGTATGGTCTCCAGAACTGTACACTGTACTCCAGGTGGGGCCTCACTAGTGTCTTGTGTAGTGGAATTATGACCTCCCTTTTCCTGCTGGTGATGCCCCTGCATATACATGCCAGCATCCTATTTGCTTTACCTGCTGTCTTGTCACACTGTTTCCCTACCTTGAGGTCATCAGAGATGATAACCCCAAGATCCTTTTCCTGCTTGGTGCATGCTATATCCTCACCCCCAACTGATATATTGTGCCAAGGTTTTTGTGCCCCATATGCATTATCTTGCACTTCTTTGCATTGAATTTCAACTGCCAAACCCCTGACCATTCTTCAAGTTTCTGCAGGTCCCTTCTCATTTTGTCTACACCCTCTGGTGTGTTTACTCTGTTACAGAGCTTTGTGTCATCAGCGAACAGTGAAATTCTGCCATCTAGGTCCTGCGCAATGTCACTGATGAAGATGTTGAATAGGAACAGTCCCAGCACTGATCCCTGTGGTACCCCACTGGTTACTCTTCCCTCTGTGGAGTGACAGCCATTTACCACCACCCTCTGTGTCCTGCCACCCAGCCAGTTACCTACCCACCACACTACTGTCCTGCCCACACCCATATTCCCCAGATTGTGTAATATTCTTCTATGTGGCACAGTGTCAAAGGCCTTGCTGAAGTCCAGATAGGCCATGTCCATTGCCCTCCCCTGATCCACCTCCTAGTCACCCAGTCAAAAATTCAATGAGGTTGGTCTGACATGACCTCCCCCTGGTGAAACCATGCTGCTTTGGGTCCTGTAGTCCATTGACAACCAGATGTTCCACCAATCTCTCCTTCAGTAGTACTTCCATGATCTTCCCCACTACAGAGGTGAGGCTTACTGGTCTGTAGTTCTCTGCTTCCTCTTTGTTCCCACTTTTGTATAAGGGGACTACATCTGCTGTCTTCCAGTCTTTGGGTATCTCCCCTGTTTTCAGTGATCGGCTAAACAGGATAGCCAGAGGTTCAGCCACCACCTCTCTTAGTTCTTTAAGGACCCTGGGGTGCACCCCATCTGGCCCCATTGCTTTATCAACTCTTATTACTTCCAGTTTCTTCAGGACCCTTTCTCGTGTAAAGGGACTTGTGTCCATTTCTGCACCATTCTCACCTCTTGTACTCCCTTCAGACCCATTACCCTCCTCTTCCTCAGTAAAGACAGCAGAAATACCTGTTCAATATGTCAGCTTTACTGTTGTCATCCTCCACATGGCCCCCATCCTCCCCTTCAGTCTCACTATCCCATCCTTTGTCTTTCTTTTTTCACTTATGTACCTGTAAAAGGTTTTGTCCCCTCTACCCACTGATTTTGCAATGTGTTCTTCTGTCTGAGCTTTGGCTTCCTTTACTGACCTCCCTGCCTCCCTTTGCTTCTCCTGGTATTTCTCCCTATCCCTTCTGCCTGTGTCTTTTTGTATTGTCTGAATGCAATCTTTTTGGCTTTCACTTTCTTTGCTACCTCTTTGGAAAACCATAATGGTCTCCTCTTCCTTTTCCTCTTGCTAACCTGCTTAATGCATAATTCTGTTGTTCTTGTAATCCCCATTTTAAATACTGCCCCCTGTTCCTCAACCCCTGATTCCTGTCCCATTCCCCTTAATGCCTCTTTCAAGTATCTCCCCATTTTCCCAAATCTCATTGATTTCTTTGACTGGATGATGAGGGAAGTGAATCAGGGGGAAGTGCTGCATGTGTCCTACCTGGAGTTCAGTAAGGCCTTCAATTCCATTCCACATAGAAGACTTGTGAATAAACTGGGCAGCCTGGGAGTGGGTCACACAGTGGTAAACTGGTTTAGGAACTGGTTGAGTAATAGATGACAGAAAGTGGTGGTAAATGGACCTAAATCTGAGGAAAGGAGTGTGATCATTGGGGTGCCACAGGGATCAGTTCTGGGGCCAGTCCTATTTAATGTCTTACGTGACATTGTGGATGGGTTGAAGGGGAAGGTATGCCTCTTTGCAAATGACACCAAGATCTGCAACAAGGTGGATACTCTGGGAGGGGTGGAAAAAATGAGGCGTGACCTAGGAAAACTGGAGGAATGGTCAAGAGTGTGGCAGCTGAGATTCAATGGGATAAAGTGCAAAATCATGCATTTGATGTGCAAGAACCCAGAGGAGGATTACAGGATGTGTGTGTGTGTGGGGGGGGATACTGACAGTCACCAAACAGGAAAGGGATTGGGGGGTAATCATATCTTATAATCAGTGAAAGTGTGTGATAAATAACTGACGCAACCAAGCAGGGATCAAGTGCATAAAAAAAGCATATATGCATTTGTCAATTTATTTTTTAGAGAAATCAATAAATATATACAGAAATCATAGAAGAAAATACATTTGCTAGTCCTGCACAATAAAATAATTCAGGACTTTGCTTTCCCCACAGAGACTGTGGCTTTGTTTCAGCCTAGATATCCCAGTGTAATACCTCTTACGCCACTTCAATCGTCTATATGAAAATCAACACACTCCAAAGAAGATCCTTCTCTTCTCACTGTCAGCACCAGACTGACCTGACTATCTATGGTCCCCTAGTGGTGAGCCCTATTTATATCCTAGGGACTACATCACACTCTGTGGGTGAGTTCCTATTGGCCGTGGCATTACTTATGGGGAGTTCCCATAGGCCATGACATTACATAATGATGGGGGGGGTTCATATTATCCCATGCTTTAACATGCAGGGGCTTTTCATTTGGCCCTTTTTGCCCAAATATACTTTATTTCTACAGGTAGCCCAAGTTACAATATCTCTGGGGCTGCAGAAACTCATTTTCATTTAATTATGGGACACTATGGTGCTTTTTATACATATGCCTTTAGTGTCCCACTAAACGGCAAACGGTATTTCTTTAACCACACTTGTGCTTTCTCCTGATGCTATTGAGCATGATTTTGCTCTGAAGCAATTATCCTATTTCTGGCTCTGAAACAAATTATGCTCCTGTGTTACACTTCGTGATAAGGAGCATTGTCGAGCACTGGAGTAATTTTTTTCACATGAAGCTGCAACATGCAGCCACAACTTTGGTGCTCAGCTCCCCTAAATCAGGTGCACAGCTAATATTTATTTCTTGGGGGCACAAGCTGCTTAAAACCTAGAGTGCTATGTGAGCTATTCATTATCTCCAAATCGGGAGATAAAGGAGAAGTGCTTTTCAGCACTTAATGTGCGGGGGGGGGGGTTGAAGAAAACAGGGGACAGAAAAGTAAAGAGAATGTCAGGTTGGCTACCCTGACATGACTAAAAGGGAAAGACAGAAAAGGAAAAAGGAGCTAGAAAGAGTGAAAGGAAAAAGTGAGGGGTTGCACATCTGACTTTCTGTACATTGTTTTACTGATAATAACAGGAGCTCCCTGTTACATGACCTAAAAGCAACCAATTTGACATGGCTATGGGGAGAGCCAGTGGGATGCTGGGGAGGTGGTGTTGCCACTGTACAGATCATTTGTGAGGCCTCACTTGGAGTGTTATGTTCATTGCTGGTGACCACACCTCCATAAGGACATAGACAGGGTGGAGATATTTCAAAGAAGGGCAACATAGATGATGTAAGGCCTGTACCAAAAGTCATATGAGGTGAGACTGGGAGACCTCAATATTTATAAAATGGAGGACAGGAGAGACAGAGGAGATATGATAGAAACCTTCAAATATCTAAAGGACATAAATAGGGTACCAGAGAGCAGCATCTTTCAAAAAAGGAGATATTCAGAAATGAGGGGGCATGACATGAGGTTGGAAGGTGGTAGGCTAATGGGTAATGTAAGGAAGTATTTCTTCACAGAAAGGGGGGTGGATGCATGGAATAGATGCCCAGTAGAGGTGGAAGGGGAAACGCAATGGGGGAATTCAGAAATGCATGGGACAGGCATAGGTGAAACCTAGTGATAGGAATGAGAAGGTAAAGCTGGAGATCAAGTAGGGTCTGCAGCTTTTGTTGTAGGTAGGGAAAATAGGCAGACTGGATGGGCTTAGTGGTCCTTATCAATTCAAATTTTATTAATGTTTCCAATATGGAGAGCGAATCAAAACAGTGTAAAACATGACCCCATACAAAGGATACAAAATGCAGGATGATTCGCTCTCCCCTACCCCGCTCTCCCCAACCCAGCACCCACCCCGAACAACCCAGCAGCTCTTTACACCTTTAACACTATACCTGTGGGTATAGCCTAATAGTGCTTAAACTTGTAGTGCATAGAGAGTTTGCAGTGGGCCCCAAATCCTATCAAACTTCTTAAGATAAAGACTGACAGTAGTCCTTTCAGTTCTGAGGTTTGCAAGTAACTTCTGAAGCCATTCAACATATGTTGGTACCTCCGTATCCTTCCAGTGTCTTAACACCACTTTTTTAACAGACATTGACATCAAGGCTATGTGATACTTCCTGTTCACCACCAAAATGGAAAAGAAATCCACAATAAGGCATATTTCGGGGGGTGAACAAGTCTGAAAGCCCTAACAGAGGATCAACACGCTGTTTAATTGCAGTCCAGAGTGGGGCAACTTTAGAACAGCTCCAGAAAATATGGAGAAGATCTCCTTCTTGAGATTGACATCTTGTGCAAAGGGGAGAGGACACAAGACCCAGCCTAGCAAGCTTCTGCGGAGAGTAATAAATATTATGCAAAATGTTGAATTGCATTAATCTGAGTCTATCCTGCTTGAGAAACTTATGACAGTTTTGCCACAGGAGAGACCAATCTAGGTCTCTGCCCTGAAAGAGAGAGGCCCAAAAGGAGACAGGAGCGTAATTGTCAGGGTATGCCCAGGTAAAAAGAGCACTGTATATTTTAGATACTGCATGAGGCAGACCATAGCTCCATTAGGGTAACCTGAAAACTGATATGGGGAGCTGGGAGGGGGGTTGAGCCCATTACCTTAACCAGGAGATGACGAAACTAGAAAATCTTGAAGATGCTTGTACAAGGTATTGTAAACTTATGCATAATATCGGCTAAAGAATACCATTGACTATTGGGTGACACGAACTCCTCTTAACAGCAAATTCGTAACTGAGGAAGCCAGGTGGCTGGGAGAGGCTTACCATCTAATAAAAATTGTGACTACCTGTTACGGGTTGAAATAAGTCCTTGAGATTCTTATATCTCAGAAATACACACAACTGAGTATGAACCCTAATTGAAACAGCTATAGGGGAACTGCGTCGAGACTCTGGTAGGGAACTAACCTTGGTATATAACAGTGCAGCAGGGAAAAAACTGTGTTTTTTAATGGAGACAGACTCGATGGCTAACCAAGTCGGGATCTATGTAGCAGCCACGGACAGTTGATCCACGGTCAGCCATCTAAGATATTTTTTGGCCTGACTGGCCCAGTAATATAGCCCAATATGGGGAAGTCTTAATCCTCCTTTAGCCTTCAGGGCAGCTAATTTATGGAATGCTAGCCTTCTTATCGCCCCATATAAAAGTGGAGATCATACCGTGCACTTTTTTAACCCAGGACAGGGGGAGCCATATATTTAGCATGTTGAGGGGGTAGAACAGATGAGGGAATACGTTCATTTTGATTAGATTTATTCTACCCCATAGAGAGAGAGTGGGGAAGTAGGGTCCACCTACGAAGGTCAAGATCTATTTTGTGTACCAGTGCATTGATATTTAGTTGTCTGAGCCACACTGTACCATTGTTAAAAGGAGCCCCAGGTATTTAATATAGGTGGACTTCTAGGTGAGTCCAAACACAATAATATCCTGTTTGTAAACCCTATGGTTAAGAGGAAAAACCACAGTCTTTCCTACATTAAGTTTATAGTTTGAGACCTTACTAAAATCCTCTATTAGCTTTAGGATATTGGGAATAGATGTGAGTGGGTGGGTTACCTGCAGCAAAAGATCATCTGCATAGGCTGCCACTTTAACCACCTGCTCCCCTAGGGAAATACCCACTATGCCCTGGGCACATGATAACCTCCTGATGAGCGGCTCTAAATAAATGTTGAAGAGAAGGGGAGATAAGGGTCACCCCTGTCTGGTCCCTACATGCAATGTGAAGGGGCTAGAGATAACCCCATTACACAAGATTCTGGCAGAGGGAAACTTGTATAAAGAACTAACCCAATTCCGGAATTTCATGGGAAAACCAAAAACTTCCATTGTAACAAATAGGTATTCCCAATGGACTCTGTCAAACACCTTCTCGGCATTCAATGAGATCAAGACCATTGGATGAGGAGCGTCCTTGGATGCCAGGAAGATGTGAGACAGAGCCCTCAGATGGTCAACCGATGATCTCCCTTTCATGAAACCAACCTGATCTGCCCCGATCAGAAAGTGAAGTACTGCCTCCAAACGGTCGGCTAGTAATCTTGCCAGAATTTTAATATCATGGTTGAGAAGGGATATCAGCCTATAACTTGAAACCTGATCCGACGGTCTGTCTGGTTTGGGCAACAAGACAATCAGTGCCTCGAAAAGGGAGGGATCAGAAACTTGACCAGAAAGAATAGCCTGGAAAAGCAGCAGCAAAATGGGAATCAGTTGCTTAGAGAAAACCTTATAAAAATTGGAAGTAAATCCATCAGGGCCCAGAGATTTATCGGATGATAGGGATTTGATTACCCTTTCAATCTCACCCTCAGAGATGGGAGACTGCAGAATTTTTTGCTGAGATTGTGTAACAGTTGGCAACTGTAAATCACTCAGATATTCATAAAGTCTTTCCTTGGATGGGGAATTGGCTGGAGGGCCGTATAAATCCTGGAAATACTTTGTAAACTCCTCCGCTATCTCTGAGGGCGAGATCTTAAGTGAATTATCATTTGAAGAATGGACTGCAGGAATGAGTCTGGTGGATTCCTGTTGCTTAATGCACAGCACTAGCATTCTGCCCACCTTCTCACCCTGATCGTATATACTGCTTTTGTTTTCAAAATTGCAAACTGGCTTGTTCTGTTAGCATTGTTAGGTAGGCTTCTCTCAATTTCGTTAAGTCTTGTTTAAATGTCTTGGAGGAAGATGGAGAAAGAGTAGTCTCCATACTCCTAATTTGAGAGAGAAGGTCAGAAATCCGAGATGCCCTCTCACTTTTCCTTTTCAATGTTAGGCCAATTATAATCCCCCCTTAAATATGCTTTACAGGCACCCCATACCATATCAGGCTTCACCATGGAGTTAGAATTAGAAGCAATAAACTGCTCTATTTTGGATGGTATATACTGAACCGTCTTTGGCTCCTTCAAATTTTGGTTATTCAGCTTCCACCTGCCCCTTTATTTGGCAGTGAAGCTAAGGCTATTAGGCAGGTGACCGCAGAGTGATCCGATGGGGGCCCTGAGATGATACTAGAATTTATAACCCCTGGTAAAAGGGTTTGAGAGAAATGAGGATATAATCAATGCTTGAGGAAGTTGCAAGCACCGGAGAAAGAAAAGCGTACTCCCTTGCATTGGGATGTAATACACATTATATACCACATAGACCTATAGAGTCCATCAGGTCCCTGAAAGCTCTTTGCGCTGGAGAGCTAGTGGTCCTTATCTACTGTCCATTTCTATGTTTCTACAAGGTCATCTACTTAGGGAATCAGTGTATTATGGCTTAGATAATGGGGGAATCATTAATTCGCAGCAAAAAAAGGGTGTAAGATTTGAACATTGCAGAACTCCAACAGAGGCTGTAGTCAGATGAGAAAATGTGGATCTGTACTTTGCTCTCTGATACATGCTACTTAAGTAGCTTTTAAAACAGTGGAGATAGCAGCAGAGATAACAAGGCCACTGAGCCTAGTACTGAGTCATGATTAACAAGATTAAAGGCTTTAGGGAGATCAGTAGAACCAACATTGGTAGTCACCCCTATCTATAGCAGTGGCACTATTTTTGGTGAAAGTGATCAGGGCAGTAGTAGCACTATGGACCCTCAAAAAATCACAATGGGAAGTGGATAAAAGATTAAGATTATATTGTTCAAAGTAGCCTGTCAGCTGTACGGAGACTAGTTTTCATACTTATTATTGAGCATAAGTAATATTGCAGTAGGCCTATAATTGCTTATGTTCTTAGGGTATTCCTTGAAGAACACTCAGATGATATGCAACAATTTCCAGTCATCAGGGACTATCCATGGGATCACAGATAGGTTAATAATCCTGGTTGGTCTAAATCAGCTGACTTACAGGATGTTGAGACCAAGCTCCTCTACTAGGTTGCAAAGGAAACTGCTCTGGCTATAGAGATGCAGCAAAATAAAATTTTGCAGGCAAAATCACGAATTTTGCCACTTAAAACATTTAGTGAAATTTGCAGATTTTGCTGATGAGTTTTGCATGTCCAAAATGTGAAATTCCGCCAACAAAATTGCAAATTTCGCCCGCAAGCAATTTTCTTTGCAACTAAGCAGAAGAGCTTGGTCTCAACATCCTCCAATCAACTGATTCAGATTCATGTTCAAATAGTTTATACTTCAGACACCTAAGCTACTTTAAAGCAAAGGCAGGATACAATGGTAGGATACTGGCAAGAAATACTTGACCTCGTTTGTTGGTACTGTGATACTGGCAGGGGGAGGATCTCGTATATGAGAAGATATCACCAAAATGGAGGTTAGGGGTATCTGCAATGGTGTTTGGATTATTCTAGTTGGCACCACTAATGCCCATGTCAGCAGTAGAGGATTTGTCATTATACGCCACCAATTGCTTAAAGCATTTTCAGCAGTGACATGGGTTTCCAACCAAGGAATCAAGGAGATTATTTTAAAAAGCACATTTGTTGAGCTGAATAAACTGAATGTTCTTTTTACAGTCAGCACTGAGCTTCCTATACTTTAACCAATCAGATGCCAATCATTAAACTCATCATTTGTCCCAGTCTGATCATTGCTAGGAGGGTGATATATAGCTTCATAATCTCTGGAACTCAAACAGTCCTTGTAGTAACAGGAAAAAATCTGTTTTGAAGATTAATGAACACTGAAATTAAATTTAAGACAGCATAATTGACATTATTGGTAGCCCACAAATGTCACCTCTTGAGGGATGAGAGTTCACTCCTGAAAAGAGCAAGGTTGTGTTTCATGAAGTCGCAAAATGGAATCAACCATGGAGAGACTGTGGAAGGTTTAGCCCTCCATAAACAGAAAATAGAAGAATGGTTACCAGTAGCATTTGGAAGCACACTAGAGCAGGTAACTCTTTTCACTATAGGGGTCAGAATCAAATGAATGAGAGTGACCCTGCTCACATTATTAGAGAACCTTGTAGTAATATAATTTGAGTGAGGTTAGGGTTACTAAGACATTGTTTGACAGTATTACTTTTGCTGCTCAGCTAGTTTATATTGAAGTCCCTGTAGAGAATAAATTCATCATTTTTAACTAGCAGGACCACCGAGTCAGTTAGGGAGGAAAGTATATTTAGGTCACTTGCAGGAGGTAGGGGTTGGAGAAAGTGTGGATTTCTGCGGTCACAGAACTTACACGAAATTTCAAAAATTTTGTGGAATTTTCCACTCTTTTACCTGTGGCAGAATTTGGAACTTTCATTAAATAACTGTGGATTTCCACCTAGTACTGCAGCATTTAATTATGAACTGCAGACTTTTTACGTGACATGTGGAAAAAAGTATTTTGCATTACTTCTGGGTTTTTTCCCCTCAGTTTAATACATAATATGTGGAACTAAACACTGACAGTTACCAGTTCTGCAGAGCTTTTTCCCAAAGTTTAACACATTAACCCACATTTCTTACATTTATTCCACAGTTTACAGTGGAATTTCTGCAAAAGTTGGCAAAATGATTTCTGAACATTCGCAGAAGAGAAAATCTGACTTTCACTGAAATTCTGCAGGCGTAATTTTTTTTTTAACACATCCCTAGCAGGAGGGTTATATACACAAAATAGATGAAGTGTCTTAGCATTGCCTAACAAGTGCACCACATGGCAGATGTCCACATGTAGGTCACAAAATTAGCACAAATGATGGCAGTGACATTGAGATACATATTAAAGGAAAATATGGTACCAGCTCACTCTTGGGTTATGCCCTGCCTCATTTCATGCAGTTATACCCATACAACACAAAGAGGTTTTAATGCATATATCACCAAAGCCATGTCTCTGAGATTCCCAGATATCTATTCATATATTTAGGCACCAGAATCATGTTGTTTAAATGGGACATTTTCTGCTTTTCTGTTGTATCGGGGGGGGGCTAAGAATGTGAGGAGTCCAAGTCCAGTGTTCAAATCTATGTCCCCAGGAGAGAGGAGTTTTATTTATGTCAGGAAGATAAAGTGACAACATCTGATATGTTTCCTACACTGTAAAATTCCAAGCATAATGTGTTCAGATACTACAAGATTCTTAGCACAAAATGGGGACAATCAAGTTATGAGCATCTCAAGTTCTGTAATCATTAATTAAAGTTTTGGGCAAAGTACATTCTGATTGATCAAATGTATCAGCACAGGGTGGCTATAGGATTGGCATGGTATCAGCAATAAGGAGTGAACTGTATAAATAAGCAATAATACCCAACAGGGTGGGTGGTACTGGGCTATACCAGACTGCCCAGGGGCATAATGAGGACCTATGCCATGTTCGCAGGGTGCCACATGTCCTGCAAGGTCTGGTATAGCCCATACTGCCCACCCTGATGGGTATTATTACATGCAGAAAGTGAGTGTTTTTAAAGACTTTCCATAAACTGTAAGAAAAAAGAGTAAAAATGAATTAGAAATGATTTACCTGTAATACAATCCCTCCACTGGTAGAATTACCAGTAAAGGGTAATACTAGTTTATAAATAATTTCTCTGCTTTGTTGTCAAGCACTCCCCCCCCCGTAGCATTGTGTCCCCCCATGTAGAATTTCAGGGTGAACTGATCTGTTTTATCAGTGAAGAGAACTTTTTAGAATATTTTCTTGGCATTTTTTAAAGTGTCGAGAAGACATTTGAGCATGATCAGGATTGTAGTGTGCACAGTTGGCAGAGCAGTTATTATGTGACAGCAGGACTCCTATAATGGTAAGGATTTTGCAGCACTAAGGTCACTCTTTTTTAATAAATTATGCCTATTTAAGATAATGGTTGATTTGTTGCCAAGCGAGGGGAGCCAGGTCCATGCAGGTGAAAGTGACAGAAAAGCCATCAATATGCAGAGTGCATGCCACTTAAACATAACCATGTGTCTGTGCTTGTGGTTTTGATTTAAAAAACAAACAAAAAACAAGTGGTTTGTGTGTGGCGAGAGGGGAGAATTTAAGTACAGAATGGGACAGGCTGTGTCTGTTTAATACACTGACAGCAGTTGTAGGTCTTTGCTCACTGTGAGCAAAAAAAAATCATTTCTCCCTTTTAAGTCTTCAAAATTGGATTTGGAGCACATTTCTATTAATTATTAATATTAATTATATTATTATCTATTAATTACTATTAAAGGGAAACCTCGGGTCAGCAGGACATAGCACCAAGGTTTAGTGGAAACAGAGAATATGTTTGAGTTTTTGTCTTCTATGGTGGGTGAGGAGGGTATGGCTATTCAAAGATGGGATGGAAGAGTAATGGGCAATAAACAACGAGGAGATTGCTCCAGATGGAGGATATGTGTATAGCTTTGGGTGAGAAGGGTTATGGTGAAAGGGAGAGCATGAGGAGTATAATGGAGCAGCTGCACAAGAAGACTGGGTCCAATGTACAAGGGAAGGGTGGTTTTGGAGTAGCGGGTACTCTGAGGGAGAAGGAGGACAATTTTAACACAGGGGGGTATAAGGGAAGGGGATTTAACAATGGTTAAGACTGTAGTAAGTGTGGTGAGTATAATTAGTGATGCAAAAACATGGGGTACGGTGTCTAGTCAAAATGGGAGTAGGGATAGAGAGAGTGTAAAAGGGAAAGATATTGATGAGGGTGGTGTACTAGTACTTGGGATTCCATACTATAAGGCATAAGATGGGGGAGTAAAGGGGAAAGACATAGTAGAATATGGGTAGAGTCAGTGCCTGGGCTGACAGCGGATAGGGCGGAATAAGCTATTCTCAAATGTGTGAGGAGGGGATGGCACAAACCACATTTGGTGGTTCAAGCAGGCATGAATGACTTGGCAAGTAAAATGGTAGAGGTAGCAATGGTGAGGTTCAAGGAGCTAGGGAAGTTGTGTGAGGAGGTTGGGGGTTCTATATCCTTCTCTGAGGTTCTACAGTGCCTAGGGCTAGCACAGTGAGAAAGAAAAGGATAGAGGAGTTTACTAATTGGCTGAGTGAATGGAGTCAATCCAAGAGGTATGGTTAGGGGGTAACTGGGGTAAGGTCTGGGATAGTAAAGAGTTGTATGCAGGGGATAGGTTACATTTAAGCAGGTCAGGGCAAGAGGTCTTAAAACATAGACTAGGAAAGTATATAGCAACAAAGGTGAATTTAAACTAGGTAGGTGGGGTGGTGAGTCTGTTGCAGGAATGAGGAGTCTCCAGTGTGGGGAGACAAGCGTGCTTACCCCCCATTTTAACAGTGAAAGGGTAATCGAAGGGTTGAGGGGTAGGATGATGAAGGGTAATAAATCTTTTGGGGATAGCAGGGGTAGTTCTTGGAGGGTAGTCTACTTTAATTCAAGAAGTATGGGGAACAAAACTGCTGAATTACAGGCTCTTTTTGTGGAGGGGATAGAAGACATAGCAGTGACCATCATAGAAATATGGTCCAACAAATACCAGGACTGGGATCTGTTGATCCCAGGGTACAGGATTTACAGAAGGGACAGAGACAATGGGGGGGGGTGACGATATATGTGAAGGAAGGGATAATGTGTGAGATGGAAGAAGGGCAGGAGTGTAGAACAGAGGCCTTGTGGATGCAATTCTGAGGCACAAGGAATAGAATTCTCAGGTGGGAGCAATATATAGACCACCATCTCAAGGGGAAGTTCTTGACAGGCAGCTAGTAGGGCAAATCAGGAAAATGTGTGGCAGAGGTAACACCGTGATAGGAGGGGGGTTCAATCTTCCAAGGGTGGATGTGGGCACATTTGCCACCTCAAGTGCTAGGGAGCAGATTCTCCTGGATGCATTCCAGGACTGGTTCCTGACAGTTGGTAATTGAACCGACTAGGTTGGGGAGTATACTAGATCTAATATTGACCAATGAGGAGGTTGTAAGAGAGGTGAGGGTAGAGAAATCACTGACTGAGAGCAACCTCCACTCAAAGACGTTCTCAATTAGCATGAGTAGAGAGGTAGTTGGTACAGGGACCAGGGTTGTTGTCTTCAGAGGTAACAGATTTTGGCATGATGAAGGAAATAGTAAAGGGTCACCTGAGCAGAATCCATCCTCAATGGAATGCAAACCAGAAATGGCAAAAAATCAAATTTGGGCTGGTGGAGGCAACTGAGACATGTGCCAAGATAAAGAGCAAAAAGGGAAGGGCTATGTGACCTAGCTGGTTGAGCAAGGAGGTTTTAGAAATGGAGAGGGCTAAAAAAGCAGCATTCAGGAGATACAGGAAATCAGGAAATGAGGTGGATCGGGATGAGTATGTGACGAAGTCTGTGGTAGTTACCAGGGGAGTCATGGTTGCTAAAGCTTCCATGTAATTGAGGCTGGTGTGGGGTATCAAAGAAGGAGAAAAAGACTTATTCAGATACATACAGGATAGCAGGAGCTGTAAGGACCAGATTGTGAGGATTTGGAGGGAAGGGGAATGGGCTGAAAGTGGAGTGGAACAAGCAGAGGCTCTAAATGAGTACTTCTCTTCTGTGTTCACAAAGGAAAAGGTTGAGTTACTTCCAAAGAGGGTGGGGATGGTGGGCAAGGGGGTGGGTGAAAAGTTAACAGATGGTGTGATTACTGAGAGTAGGGTACTGGATGGTCTGAGGGTGGATAAAACCTGGGTCTGGATGGCATACATCTGTAAGTGCTTAAAGAAATGGTGGATGTACTGGCTGAACCACTGATGGATCTATTCAATACTTCCATGAAAACAGGTTGTGTGCCACACAACTGGAGGATGGGCCACATGGTGCCTCTCCATAAAAGTGGTCCAAAGTATGAGCCAGGTAATTATAGACCAGTAAGCCTAACATCTATTGTAGAAAAGCTGATGGAGACAATACTTAAGGAGAGTTTGGTTTCCTTCTTTGATGTCAAGTGGGCTTCAAGATGCTCATCAGCATGGGTTTATCTCTAGAAGGGGTCACGTGATGGCATCTAGCTAGATAGCAGCTGGGATACTGAGCTCCCCCCGCTGGCCACCTTTTTTTGATCACTTAACAAATCATCTTGGCTCTTCTTTTGATAAATCTGCCCAATAAACATCTGGTGAAGATACCTGCTACTATTTAACGATAGCTGTTGAAGAAAGTATCGTTTGTAGGCTTGCGATGGAGGTGGATGGGAAGCAGGCCTCAGTCAGGCATACACCCCCTGCATCCCCAGAGAAGGCCGCCAAGAAACAATGGAATCAGGCCCCTATTAAAGGTGATTGAAGTGGGGATAGAGTGCAACAGGCTACTCCACTAACGGAGGATAGGTTCCTCCAAGAACTTACTCCTTTAAAGATATCTTGAAAGAATTAACTGGTGAGCTAAAATCCTTGCTCAGCGATCTTTCCTCTGTCTCCATTAGAGTCTCAGATATGGAGACCAGAATAAACTCGTCAGAATTGTGGAGGTCCAGAACCGAAGCGGAGATTACTGAACTCAGGCAACAAATAAAGAAACTACAGGCCAAGACTGAAGATTTGGAAGGCGTGTCCTTGAAATAATCTTTTAATCATGGGCCTACCTGCAGTTGGAAGGGCCCAGACATCATGGCCTTTCTGCAGAAGTTTTTATGCAAGGTGGTAGGCCCATCCCTTATCAGTCCCTCTTATCATTTAGAACGGGCACATCATTCCTTGAGACCTAGGCCTGCAGCTTGGTCCCCCCACGCCCTATCATCAAGTTTCTGAGTTATGTGAGAGACACCATGTTTATAATGAAGTCCCGGAACTGAAAGAAATCCTGTGGGATCATCCAGAATCCGGATTACTCAGGATCTACCTAAAGAGACCCGAGAGAAAAGAGCAGCCTATCACCCAGTGGTGCAGAAACTAATAGCTGCATCTATCCCTTTTAAGATGGTCTATCCAGCGACTTTGAAAATTACGATCAATGACGCTACTGCTAGTTTCAGTTCCCTGAGGCTGCCCGCAAGACCTGAGATTAAGTTACCAGAGCTATTTAAAGCTTATGGTTGAGAGACTTTAACTGTTACTGTCTGGGGTTTTGAGCCTCACATTCTGGCTGGACTAAATTTGTTTTCTATATTTGTATAAGTTTTAGTAGCGATGTTTACTTATCGGTAACTGAATAGTACCTCCTCGTCTTTGCCTTCTTTCCCTGGTCTCTTCTCTGTTGTCCCTGTCATTTTTCCAGTCTCTTTGGTCTTTCCTTCTCAACCTCTTTGGATTCTCTGGCCGTGTCTGGGTCTGGTGTGTGAGTAGTCTGGTTTGGCAGCACTCCCCATTCCGCCCATGTACCCTTCCGATGGAACTATATTTCAGCGGTAGTTGTTTCAGGTGGAGACTTCCTGGGAGGCGGACCTTTTTGTCCCTCTGCCTTTGGTTCCCCTAGAAACAGCGGCCTTTAGATGGGTCTCACCCAGACATACTACCTGCATAGGGTTTTCTCGACTTTCGTTGGCTCTCTGGACTCTCTATTTCTTGTGGCCTACATGGATTCGGGTAGGGGTTTTCTTTCCTTTTCCTCTCGTACTGATTTTACCGGTGAGGACATTGGGGGGCATCGTTTGTTGGTTTAGATTGGGGTAATGGGTTTTCTGTAGCTGGGTGGTTGTGTTGACACCCATGCTTCTTTACTTGACTGTTCCCCTTCCCTATCTTCTTTCACTTTATCTGCTCTCGATATTGGTAATGGGTCTCTGGGGAGGGGGGGTGGCTGTGTGGGGGGGGTTCAGGCTTGGTGTGCTTGCTCGCTGGATGTGGAATCGCGAGCCATACATGGGGGTTGGCTAACCTCCCCCCGGTGCTGGGGCTTTTTGGGAGTATGATCCTGTTATTGTTGGTCTGCATTCTCCTGGGGTTGTGCCTGACTTAATTTGTTTGCTGGCACTGGTGCCCAGCTCTGGGGGTTTGGAGGTTCGCACTGGGTGTTCAGGGTTTCGAGCTTTTGGATGCTAGGCTATTTTTTGGGCTACCCTGGCTCGACTCACCCGTTGTATATACTTATTTTTTGATTTGTATGGGATATTGGTTGCTGGGGGGGGACCTAGTTTTAAATACTTCATGCTATGGGGATTTCTGGTCATTGGGGAGGGGGGACGGAAGACTCTCTTTCTAAGATTGGATTTCCTTTAATCTTTTGGTTTCTGGGTCTTGGATGGGGTGTGGGGGTGGGATTAATAATTAATGACCCAGATGTTTTGCATGGTTTCTGGTTTGTTGCGATAGCTTATTTCTGGGGGGTTTGACTGTTCAAATGTTCCAGGGGTTTTAAGGTTAGATTGCCTCGGGACCAATTCTGCCTGGCTTGGGTCTCATGGCTGGGTGAGCCTACTTTGCTGGTGTGGGCCTTGTTTCTATCCTGGCTGGATGAGCTGGATAAGGTTATTGCGATCGAGTCCCAGGCCAGAGCAGTTCTGGGTGGATATTGGGTCCCGGGCCTTTATACGGGGGGTGCACCTTGTTTCTACATATTATGATGGTTTTGTCTGGATATCTAGTTGTGTTATTATGTTTTTAAAATGGCTATGAATACAGTCAAAATAGCATCCTGGAATGTTAGAGGGCTTAGGGATCGGGTTAAACGGCTGCAGGCCTTTAACCACTGTTCATTGCTTCACATTGATATTCTTTTTTACAAGAGACACACCTATGCCTTGATGATGCTAGGTTGCTTTCCGATCTGGCTTTTCCTAATCCTACCTTGCCGGAAATTCCTGCTTTAGTAAAGGGTTGCAGTTCTTATTAAAAGGCATGTATTGTTTACAAAAGAGTTGACTGTCTCAGACCCAGAAGGGAGATTTGTCCTGGTGAAAGGTACTCTGAATGGAGACAATGTGGTCCTTGGTTCTGTGTACGGTCCGGTAGGGGGGAACCCTGTTTTCTTTATGACTTTGGTGGATAAGTTGGCTGGCTTTCTCCCCGCTCAACTTATATTGGGGGGGACTGGAATGTGCCTTTCTCATCTACCCTGGACAGGGAGCCGAAAGATAAATGCCCACCTTCTCTGGCTCAGCAGGCCTTTTGGGACTTGACCTCGATGCTGGGCCTATGCGACCCCTGGCGGCTCACTAACCCTTCTTGTCGTGCCTTTTCCTTTCAATCCCAATCACATGGTACTAAGTCGAGGCTAGATATGGTTTTAGTCAGTCTTCCTTTCCTCCCAAATATCTCTCTGTCTGGTATCGAGCTGATCATTGTGTCGGACCATGCTATAGTCTGGATACGAATGTCTTTAGACCCTGATTATTCTCATGACTCTATGTGGCGACTAAACACACAGTTGTTAAAGGATCACCAATGTGTTTCAGAAATTAGTTCCCGGATTTCTCTTTTTCTGGCTGATAATTTGAATTCTACTCCTAGGGTTGACATGGTATGGGGCGCTCTGAAGTGTTATCTTAGGGGTGAACTCATCAAAATGGCTTCCTTTAGGAAGAAGACACAGTTGGCTAGGTCCTTGGCTCTGATGAACAAACTAAGGGAGTTATAAGCTAATTATTCTACAACTTCTTCTGTATCGGATCTTAAAGAGCTTTTGTTAACTAGGAACGAATACTCGGACCTCTTGAAGGAAAAAACAGAATATTGTTTGATGAAAACCCAGGCTAGGTATCTGGATCTTGGCAAAAAATCCGGTAAACTGCTGGCTTTGCGTCTGTGCACACTTGAGAGCTCGAGGATCATTCCTTCCTTGTCTTCCCCATTTGGTAGTGTAGTTTCCTCACCTAGGGATATTGCGCATATCTTCAAGGAATACTATTTGGGCCTTTATAGTCATTCCTCATCACCCCATCCCATCTCGGCTGTTAAGGAGTATGTAAGAGGAATAGGTATCCCTTGTATATCAGAGACCCAGCAAGTGAGCCTACTAGCCCCTATCTCAGCTGAAGAAATAAGAAGCACCATTGCTTCCTTGGTCCCAGATAAGGCGCCGGGACCGGATGGTTTCCCGGCAAACTTCTATAAGGTATTTACAAAGATTTGATGCCTATTCTTCTTAAATTATGTAATTATCTGCTGGTCTCCTCTGAGCTTGACCCTGCTCAGTTCGAGGCTACTATAGTTTTAATCCCCAAAGCGGACAAAATTCTCACTGACCCGGCTAATTATCGTCCCATTTCTCTCCAAAACTATGATATCAAAATTCTAGCTAAAATACTTGCTGAAAGGATCAAGAAGGTCTGGTTGGAGCTGTTGAGCCCTGAGCAGGCTGGCTTTGTACCGGGGAGGTCGGCGGCAGACCACTTGAGGACTCTGTCGCATATTTCTCAGTACGCCCAAACTGCCACATGTCCGGTTGCTCTGATCTCTCTTGATGCTGAGAAAGCGTTTGACCGGGTTGATTGGTCCTTTCTGTGGACAGTAATGGAGGAAATGGGTTTCTCCGGCCCCTTTGACTATGATTCAGATATTTTACAGTTGCCCTTCTGCTAGGATTTACTGCAATGGGGTCTTATCTTCTCCTTTTGCCTTTTTGCTGGTACCAGGCAAGGTTGCCCTCTTTCTCCTGTACTATTTAATTTATTTTTGGAGCCTTTGCTGGTTAAACTCAAGTCGTCTCTTCAGGTGAGAGGTATTATGCTACAGCAATGGGAATTAGTGCTCTCTGCATATGCAGATGATGTCTTGTTGCACCTAACGGATCCGGTGACATCTTTAAAGGCCGCTCTTGATATCATTATGCAGTTTGGTTCCTTCTCTCATTACAAACTGAATATCTCTAAATGTGAGATTTTCCCTTTAAATAAGTATACAAATAAACAGGATTTTCTTTCCTTTGGAATGAGATGGACCTCCAGATCAATTAAGTATCTGGGAATCCATTTTTCCACTGATCTTTCCCTTCTGAAAAAACTAAATCTGGTCAGAGTTAGAGACTTGATTAGTCAGGACTTGCAGCGCTGGTCAGCCCTCCCTATCTCACTTTGGGGTCAAGTCAACATTATTAAAATGAGTGTTCTTCCCCGGATCTTTTATCCACTGAACCTGACCAATCTTTGGATCCCCCTTTCCTTTTTCCAGCAGCTTCACTGGCTGTTGTCCAGCTTTATTTGGCGGGGGAAGGGAGTGTGACGTTCCTATGCCAACCTGTCGCTCCCTAAGGACAGGGGTGGTTTACGGTTGCCTAATCTCCTGCTGTACTACTGGGCGGCCCATCTTTCTAAGTTAGGGAGATGGTTCTCCACGAGTACAGAGAACCCCAGTCCAATTTGGCTTCAGCTGGAGCGGGCTTTTCTTTCTGAACTTAGATTGGACATGTCCGCCCTGTTTTATTTGCCCCTGAAGGCTCTTTCACAGCTGGTTCTGGACAACACGGTGATAGGCTTTCTTAGGTCATGGGCACAGTGTCTTAAGTTCTTTCGGATTTCTAGTGAACTGGACCTGGGACAGCCAGTGGTCCTAAATCCTAACATTAGATTGGGGAATTCTTGGATCATGCCAAATTGGCTCCCATAATTTAAAGATGCCAGAGTGGAGCATCTGTTTAACCAAGATTCGCTTCTTATGTCGGATGATATTCTAACGAAATTTGATATACCAAGCAAAGGGATTTTCAAGGTCTTCCAACTTCAGCACTTAGTGGGTAATAAATTCGGTATCACTTTTAGACAATCGGTTGTGCACCCTTTTCTATCTAATATTATCAGTCTTGCTTCCCAGTCCCATTCCATTTTGTCAATTTATTCTTATCTCCTGAATTTTAATTCACAGGAGGATGTTGAGGGCCCTTCGGTCTGGACAAATCTTCTCCCTGAGGTTGTCCCAGTCTGGACTAACATTTGGCACAACTTACATAGAAATCATACCCAGGATAGGTTGTGATTAACACAGTATTATATTGTGAATAACCTTTACTATACTCCTGTTAAACTCTTTCAGCGTAAGATGGTTTCCTGTTCGGATTGTTTCAGGTGGTCACAAGCTGAGGGCAATTTAATTCATATTTTTTGGGAATGCTCCAAAGTTGCCCCATTGTGGTCCCTGATCCGGGAGAATTTGGATCCTCTTCTGGGTCTGAGCAGGTTTTTTTGTCCGGAAGTTTGTGTTTTGGGTGATTTTTCTTATGTAGATAGTGTGGAGTGCCGGTATCATATGGCTTTAGTGTCCATGGCGGTTAAGAAACTGGTCCTAAGACACTGCAAGGACCAATTGGTTTTATCATACGCAGACTGGTTGAAGGAGATAATGTCCTAACTCCAATCAGAGAATCTGATTGCCAGCTTTAAAGATCGTATGGATTTGTTTCATAAAAGATGGAGTAAACTCCAAACTTTATGTTTGTCTTAATATTAAGGCCTGGCGACCCCACCCTTTTGCCCTCACATAGTATCTATTTCTGTTTAGTTGTAGATTTTAGATCTTCCTTTCTTGTTCTTATATGATCTATGATGTTTAAAGTTAAGGTACCTTATTACAGGTACACAGTGAATCCAGAATTAATGGGGTTCTTAGGTCCTTTGTTGGTGCACCCAATTGGGATTCGGGAGGGGGGAGGTTGTTCTTTGAGGCAGTTTATATGTTGAAGGCTACATGCCTTATCGGTTTTGTGAATGATTGGGTGGGGGTGTCTTGGGGAGGAGGGGGAACCTGGGGGGGTGGTTTTTGGGTGTACGATATATATACTATTTCTCTGTTTATATATTTCTGGAGTGTTGTGTATTTGTTTCTGGGGGGGCTTTGTATTTCTGTTTCAGTGTTTTTCTTTGTTTTGTTTGTACTTTGGAAACTAATAAACTTAAATTTCAAAAAAAAAATGGGTTTATCTTTTGAAGATCCTGTATGACTAACCTTGTTGAGTATTATGACTGGGTTACTAGGGAGTTGGACAAGGGTCATGTGGTGGATGTCATTTATTTGGACTTCAGCAAGAACTTTAATTCTGTTCCCCATAGGAGACTGGGTGGTAAGCTAAGTAATTTGTGGGAAGATGCTAAATTGGTTAATTGAATTATAAACTGGCTGCAAGACAGACAGCAGAGAGTAGTAGTGAGGGGTAGAACTCTCATTTCCGACAGCTGTGATGAGTGGGGTGCCACAGGAATCAGAGTTGGAGCCAGTGCTGTTTGGGATTTTCATTTCGGACATCTCGCATGGTGTCAAGAATAAGATCAGTCTGTTTCCTGATGACAACATGTTTGGGGTGGTAGTGGATGATATAGAAGGATAGCAGGGTTTGCAGGATGATCTGACTAAGCTGGTGGAGTGGTCAGAGGTATGACAGTTGGGGTTTAATGTGAAAAAATGCAAAGTATTACACTATGATGCAAAGAATCCTAGAAACAGCTACCAACTGGGAGGGTGCAGTTAGGTACCACTGAAGAGTAGAAGGATCTAGAGGTGGTGATAATGGTGAATACAATTCAGAGCAGTGCAGGAGGTCAGCAGTGAAGGCCAACAGGATGCTAGGTTGTATAGCAAGGGGCTTCTCCTCCAGAAGCAGGGATGTCATTCTGCCACTCTACAAGTCACT
Organism: Neoceratodus forsteri; assembly: GCA_016271365.2. Lineage (NCBI taxonomy): Eukaryota > Metazoa > Chordata > Ceratodontiformes > Ceratodontidae > Neoceratodus > Neoceratodus forsteri. Next base: position 1,511,018,151 of record CM057449.1, read on the forward strand.
AGTCAGACCGCACCTGGAATACTGTGTACAATTCTGGTACCCTTATCTGAAGAAAGACGTGAGATTGTTGGAGGGAGTACAATGAAGGTCGACAAACTTGATTCTGGGATTACAGGATATACCCTACGAGGAGAGATTAAGGGAATTGAAAATGTATTCCCTGGAGGAGAGAAGGGATCAGGGGATATGACTGAGAGCTTTAAGTACTTAAAGGGAATAAATAAGTCTGGTACTAAAGAGATATTCAAGCTCTGGAAGGGGAGGGACATGAGAGGGCATAGACTTAGACTGAACGGAGGTAGCTATAAGAGGGAAATGCGGAGGCACTTTTTCAAAGAGAGAGTAGTGGCAGTTTGGAATGTTTTGCTAGAAGAGGTGATATCCCATAGGACAGTGAGTAGTTTCAAGAGGGGTTGTGACAGGGAGAGGGGTGAATTTGGGAAAGTGAAGGAGGGGGAAGGGGCAGCTGCACACTCAAGTAGACTAGATAGACCCAGAGGCCCAATTTCCACTTGCGATTTTTGTATGGTCATATGTTCGTATTGTGCTGAGGCAGACTGGCACTGGGACTAGTTTTGCCCGACTCTGTTCTTTCATAAATGCCTGCTTGGGCAAGAGGCTCAACCAATCAGAGAATTAGAAAATTTAAACCCATTTTCTAAGAGGCACTAGATAACCACTACTCAGAGCAGACAACCATTTTGGTAAGAGAATATTTAGCTGACTAGGTACAATAATCAAGGCAGAGAAGATATAATCTCAAACAGGCCTTCCCGCTTATAGGAACCAGGACACTTTAAATTTGTATGCCAGACTCATAAGAACAGTGAAGAGATAGGAAATATGATAATACCTCTATACTTGGTTCAGCTAGATATCTAGTCCTCACCAATACAGACAGGGAACAAGGCTGCTTTAAAACCCTCCTAAAGGATCACCTTCAAACCACCAACGACTGCGACAGCATATAGATCCATCTATTTCACCTCAACAATAGATTCTCCTCCTGCTTCCCCATCACCAGCACCAGTCTGGTTATCATAGGAATCATAGGAATAATACTGAGCTAAATGGACTTTTGTCCTATATGCTCGCCATCTAGTTCTAAATTCTAATTTTATTCATTTATATGTCCCATCTAGATTTAAACTCAGCAGTTGTTTGGCTGGCCACAACCTCCAATGGTAGTCTGTTCCAATCATGCACAACTCTTTGATTAAACCACCATGTACTATGTACTTTTTTCCTATTTAATGCTGTTAACTGCATAGGATGAGATCTAGTATTGTATACACTTTTATTTAATTCAAGACCAGTGATATTCCAAAGATCATCATTTTTCCAAGCCTTGTGCACTAAGCACATATTCCCTCTTTTCCTTCTCTCCTCCAGTGAATACATATTCAGCTCTCTCAAACGGGTTTCATAGTTTTTCTATGCCATATTGTGTATTGCTTTTGTTGCTCTCCTCTGGACTCTTTCCAACAATATAATATCCTGTTTTTTATATGGTGTCCAAACCTGGGCACCAAACTCCATGATTGGTCTAATCAGTGATATATATAAAGGCATGATAACAGTCCTACTCCTAGATGATATTATGTCTTAATATGCAATTTAGGAGTCTATTTCCTTTTTGAGCTGGTTTTTGACAGTGTGATGAAAAAGGCATATCACTAGAAACTGTAATACCCAAGTCTCTTTCCTCATCTATTGTCCTTAATAACTCCTACTATAGAATCTATCCCACTTTCACCTAGTAATACTTGATGCTACCAGGCTTCATCTTGGTAAAGTATGCATCTGACTCCTTATGTTTATCTCTTGTAATTCTTCTGCTTACTTAATTGCTAAGTTGTCCTATTTGCTGTATAATTGTATAATGATGTGGACCCTTTGGAAATGAGTCTGACTCAAAGGTTGTAAATCTGAAATGTTCAGTATATATATAAATAAATATAATACCGCAGTACCCACACACCACTTAACTTCAGCTGAGTGTAAGAGGTCTGAACCTCACCTTCAGGTTCTTGGCAATATTGGGAATGCAAATAATCACAAACAAGTTGCATTCGAGTAATAAACAAGTTTATTACTATAAAAGGGATAAATCACAGTTGCCCTGAGCAGTTCTTACCATCTAACTGGGAGCCAGTGCTAGCTGCCCTACACCTTTGAGGTTTCTCTAGTTCTTGGGATCTCGGTTCCGAGGGTGTAAAGCCTGTGCATAACATTATATACCTGTGTTAATTACTATGGTTACTAAAAGATAGAAACATTTCTAGTTACAGAGATGAGCCCTATTGGCTAAATTAGAGGTGGCTCCACGGTCCAAGATAACATTATATAATTCTGTAAAGTCAGTTTTAGAACAAAGACGTTCTTATACAGAGTCTTACATAACAAGGTGAAGTGGTGCACATCACCAAAGGATGGCAATGTTGCCTTACATATTACAATTACTTCAAGGACAGGTGTCTTGGCATCTGACAAGTAAGAAATAGACAGAAAATACATGGTATAATATGTGTGCACTAGCAAGCAAAGTGGGTTACAATAATATGCATTCATATCCTGACATCTACTCTTGTATGGTAGATGCCCTTAGCCCTATGTATTAGTATAGCCTATGCCTAAACATTAGCTGTCTATGGTGTACCCCTGAGGGTATCAATTAGGGGTGCAGGGACCTCGTGTAACAATTCCCCCCTTGTTGCCTCCAAGGGCAACACAGGCAAATCCAAGGAGTGGACAGGAGCAGTGGTCATTCACAATTCCAACGCGTGGGCCTTGTAAAAGAACTCAAGCTGCTCACGGTGTTGGCCCAGTGTACGTCGTAGGCAGCAAAGCATAATAATCAAAGTAAATATTAAAAAATGCTTGTATTATAACAAAACCTTTAAAACTGATTTCTAACCAGGTGTTAGTCAATGCGTTATTCATATCTCCATCATTGATCAGGTCAAGAACAGCTTCATTGGCTTTGGTTATATTATTGCTGATGTGGATGAGGTGTGTGTCCTTTCTATCTAAAAGGGATTTCAATGTAAGTGTAAGTGGATCTATGTGTACATTAAAGTATGGCAGGTATTCTGAGAGTGTGAGTAAATAATCTTGGTTACCATCAATAATATCTGCATCCATAAGGGGAACAGGGGTTATGACGGTATGTCCAATAATAGTTTTCTGATGGGGAACAAAACAAAAGTTGGGGTAATCAATTGAACAAGTAACAGAACCATATGTATAAGACTTCACATTAGTTACTATACAGTACTCTCCGTCAGAGTTATACTGTGAACGCACAGTAGGTAGTCTCCATTTTTGCAACTGGACAGGGCATGTGTAGGTCGTCTTCGAGATCCGTGTTGACAGGCGATGAGCTTCCTCATGATAGGACTGGTAGAGCTGATCTGGTAACGGCATTGATTCAAAAGAGTTGGTGCCATTCTCAGCGATGTCATCATCCATGGTGAAAGTCCAATTAATGCTGTCTGGAGAGTAGCCACAAACAGGGCGTATAACATCAAACACATCACATTGGCACAAGTAGATATATTGCTTTTTCGCACAGCAGTCCGTGAGCGGTGCCACCCAGGCATCCAGGAAGGAGTGGTAGACCAGTAGAGGTGGGAGATCCAGACGTTCTCAGTAGATGTCGTCGTCCAAATGCCCAATCGAATGTGCCAGTGCAAGTTTGTCGAATAAAGCTGTAGTGGGATCAAAACATGGTAAGGAGACAGTAAAGGAGACAAACATGATATCTGTTATGGAACATTTCTTTGTAGAAAAACAAGGACCAGTGTTTGGGTGTCTGGTCACAAACTCCAAATTTCTCGCTGTGGAGAGAGGAATAGACAAAGTCTGTTGCATACATAAGGAAACACAAGTTGAAAGTTTACATTTAGGACAATACCATTTAGAGATACGTCTATCATGTATTATGTCAGGGATTCTTCCAGTTTCTAAGTCACGGAAGAGGTTGTTGATGGTAGTGAGGATATATGAACCATATGCAGAACAAAGTATTTCTCACCAATGTATTGTTTTTCAGCTTTCTATTGTTCTGTTGTATGAGTGCGTTAATCTTATCTTTGAATCAGTGAAGGCTTTTGCAATGTCGTGCATGTTGTATACAGTGTATCTTTCTTCCTGACTAAGGCCATCCACACCATGCAATAAGGGTGGTAAAACATTATTAACCAAACCAGTGGAGAACTTTGCAGAATGACTCTTAATAGCAGCAGTGTCTGCTTTGTTCCAAATGGACATAGCAGTACCAAAAAGACCTGTGACAGTGCCTGTAGCACCTGTAACATCAGAACTGTCAACTTCACGTTTACTACGTTTATGATTAAGATTACCAGGAGGGGTTTTCCTCCTAAAATTACCTCTATGTTCAGTAGAATAAACCCCAGTAAAGGGATCCTTAGTACAAATCTGAAATGCAGCTAAACTGTCAAGCAATAATGTACTATAGAATGCAGATGTATTGGTATTGTGACACATACCAAATTCTTTCATATTCCAGTAAGTAAGGTTAAACAAAACAGGTATATGCACAAACTGTAAATTATTAATTAAAGAACCTGGGAGGGCAGTGGCTGTGAGACCACTACGGGGACCAGGGTTATGTTTTGGACATTCCAAAAGCTGTTTTTTGGTAGGAGGCAACACAGAGAGATACATGGCTACAGAGGCCATGTGGTGTACAGCACAGAATCTGCGGGCAGAATCCTGGGAGAGAGAGTTACAATAGGAAGGATCAATCAGAGCAGTAATGTTGTACAAACCAGAGTGTCTTAATGCAGTTTGTAACAAGGACAGTGAACCATTTGGGGATAATTTAGCTTTAGGCCAACCCTGAAAAGTTCCCTTGGAGAGTTTGGCCACAGGGAGAATTTGTCCTTGTGATGTGGTTCGCCACTCAATTTGAAGGGTAGATTTGTCAGGAGCAATGACCGAGGCAGTGAGGTATGCATCGGAACCTTCCTGGACAGTAATCATAGTATCTGGTATTTTGATGGAAACTCCCTCTGTAGGAGGTGCTGGAGGATCCAGGTGTCGAAGGAGGTCCGTTACCGTGCCTTGGGCGAAAGGGATCACTCCTGCAAGGAGGAGAGAGAGGAACAAGATAGCCATCTTGCCAATGTATCTGAAAAGGAAGATGAAAGATTAGTACATTAGTACAATTCCGCCCAGTGGGGTTAGGAAAAGTAAGTTTAAGTTCCTTTGTACAGTTTCAACTGGTTTGCATGCAACCATTTGTCAGTCAATTTATTGTTGTGAAGGAGTCTAACTTGATAGACTGCCGGACTGAGCTTGTTGACAATGGGGTAAGGGCCTTCCCACTTATTGGAGAAGGAGTGGGTGGGATGTGCAAATCGAAGTACCATTACCTGATCTCCAACCTGCCAATCCACTTCTTGTGCGTGTTTGTCAAATTGTATTTTGGACTGTTGCTGGGCCTTGCCCATGGAGTTTGCAGCATACAAGTGTGTGTGTGTATATGAGGTCTTTTCTGAGCTTTTCCACATACTGATCTACAGACACACAGTATACAGTGGGGGTGTGTAGGTCAAAGAGCAAGTGTTCAGGCAATCTCATTTGTCTTCCAGTCATTACCTCGAAAGGTGTAAGCTGGGTGGTGGCTGAGGGTGTACCCCTAATTGCCATAAGGAGTAAAGGCAATAGGGAATCCCAGGTCTTGGGATTGTCCTCAATGAATTTGGAAAGCATTTGCTTAATCCGTCTGTTGGCTCTTTCTACTTGACCTGAGGATTGAGGGTGATAGGGTATGTGGAACTTTTGCTGAACCCCAAGGAGTCCAAGGGACTCTTTCATCAACTCACCTGTAAAACTGGTTCCTTATCGGAGTCTACCTTGAGAGGCAGGCCTCACCTGGAGAAAATCTGTTCTACCAGGATTTTGGCAGTTGTCTTTGCGATGCATGTCTTAGTGGGGAAAGCCTCAACCCACTTAGAGAATAAATCGGTTACCACAAGGGCATACTTGTTGTTTCCACTGGTATTGGTCAAAGGACCAATGAAATCAATTTGAATGGCATGCCAAGGCCCAGTGTGTCTTTGTGGTAAAAATCTGGCATTTCGTTTTGTAGGTATGGGATTGTTTTGTGCACAAACAAGGCAATTGTCAATGTATTGTTTAACATCTTTGGTAATACTAGGCCACCAGGCGGTGGTCTTGAGACGTTGGAGGGTATTTTCTGTCCCCTGGTGTCCACCAGTAGGAGTGTCATGTACCTGTTGCAAAAATTCAGATCTCAAATGTCTGGGGACTACCCACAATTTGGTGGTAGTATCCTCTGGTTGGAACCAAATGAGTTTATCTTCAGGGGATAAGTGTAACTTACCTTCATGTCTGCGATATGGATTATGTGTAGGGAGTCTTTCTTCAGTACCTTTGTCAAGGAATCTGAACACTTCTTTAAGTTCAGTGTCCAAATGCTGGGCTGCTGAGAGGTCTGGGGGGAAAAAGATTCAGGTTTATTTTTGAGAGCTGCAACATGTACAGCTGCATTGGCTTCTGGATGGTCCATCATCCAGATGTCCCCCCCAGGGCCCCTTCCTTAGCAAGGGTGTCTGCTGTGTCATTGAATGCATGATAGGGATCATGTAAGGAGTGGGCTTTAACCTTGTGCACATAAAGTTTGTGTGGGTGTTTCTGTGCCAATGCGTGTATGTAGACTATCAATTTTTTGTATTTCACTGGACTTCCATCAGAGGAGAGAAAGGAGTTCTTCTGCCAGAAAGGGAGAAATTCTGTAAGGGAACAACAAACCCAATTAGAGTCTGTGAAAATGATGGTATCCTGAGTTTCATGTTGGATAAACTCAAGTGCACAGGCCACCGCTGCCATCTCTGCATACTGCGATGAAGCTATACTACAGCATTTAGATATCCTGACAGTGTTCCCATAAGGATACACCACCAAAACACCCATCCCTGTAATCTGTTCTCCCTGATAGTACGATGCTGAACCATCAGTGAAAAAACGGCACAAAGAGGCACTTTTCAGTATCTCAGGGGTGGCAGAGAGGAATGGATCCAGATCTGGGAGGTCAGGTGACTGCAGCATACAGTCATGGGGTTCTCCCTGAAAAAGGAGACCATGAGCTAATAGAGATGGAACTTTGGTCTGGTGGACCTGAATGTCCCTATCCTGGAGGAGGAGTGACCAATGTGTCAGCCTGGTGTTAGAGACTGACCCATCCTTCACTCTATCTGAGAGCAGAAAGGTAGTGGGCGTATGATTAGTGTTAAGAATCAGTGGTGAGTACCCAATGATATACAGGAAGTGCTTGACAGCCCAGTAGGTGGCCAGAAGGTTCTTTTCACAAAGGCCGTACTTCTGTTCCACTGGGGTCAAGAGCTGCGATGCATATGCAATAGGTCTCATGGTGCCATGCACCTTCTGGGCCAGCACTGCTGGCATAACGATGTCAGAGGTGGCACACTCCAGATGGAATGGTAGTGTTGGATTGGGATTAACCAGTGCTGGGGCGGAGGCCAAAGCCTGCTTCAGTGACGTCACAGCCTGGGTATGGACAGGGCCTCAATTCCATGGAACGTCCTTTTTGAGTAGATCATACAGAGGAGCGGCTTTCTGAGCAAAATCACAAATAAAATCTCTGGAATAGTTTACCATACCTAGAAACCTTTGAAGAGTTGCCACACTGGTGGGTAATGGCAAGTCTTGTAACCCCTGAATCTTTTTCCAAGTAGGGCTCCGGACTTGGTCAGTTATTTTCAAACCCAGAAAGAGTACTTCTTTTCTGACATAATTGTGCTTTCGCTGGGTTGCACTTCAGACCTGCTCTCTGAGTGAGAGTCAATAGTTCATCCAGGAGGTCCAGATGTTGTTCCTGTGTGTCAGTGGCCAACAACAGGTCATCTACGTACTGTAAGAGACATTGGGGGGCTGAGAAACTTTGTAGGGCATCCATCATGTGGAGATGGAAGAGGGATGGGCTATTATGGAATCCCTGTGGCAAGCAAGTCCACGTGTACTGTTGTCCTTCAAAGGTGAAGGCAAACTTGGTATTGACTCTTGAGGGCCAATGGTAATGACCAAAAATCATTGGAGATATCCAGGGCACTGAACCATTTCTGATCTGGTGTTAAAAGTCGAAGCACATCTGGCGCCGACGCCACAGTTGGGGAACAACTGGGAGTAACCTGATTCAGTTTCCTGTAGTCAATAGTAAGTCTCCAGGTGCCTGTGGGTTTCTTCACAGGCCAAACAGGAGAGTTGGCAGTGGAGACACAGGTTCTGATTACTCCTTGTTTAAGGAGTGACTTGATTGTTTCTCAGAGAGAGGGTAAGGCTTCAGTGGGAAACGGATATTGCCTTTGTCTCTCATGTGCCAGGCCTGGCACCTCGATAATAGTATGCATTCTGCCACAATCGTGCTTGTTAACTGCAAACGCTTCCAAATGTCGTTGCAGAATAGGTTGAAGTTTCGGGAAAAGTTCATGGTTCTTGAACAAATCTATGACGTCATACTCTTTGTTGTTGATGGATATTGTTGCCACAGCATGTGAGTCAGGAATTAAGACAGTATGGTATTGACCCTGGATCTGTATCAGCAACATGTTTGCTAGATCCACCACACAGCCGTGCGGTGCAAGGAAGTCAATCCCGATGATACTAGGATGATCATGCAGCACCATCAGTTGGAAAGCATGTGAGGCCTTCAAATAGCCTAGTTCTACCGGTAAGAGTAGAGAATGGTATGCAGGTAACCTAGTACCATCAACTCCTGACATATTGGTCTTCCGTCCGGTAGACCAAGGAGACGTGTCAGGGTGTTCATCGTGTAACACAGATACAGCTGCACCTGTATCTAACAAGACAATTAGTTGGCGGCCCCCGACCTCGGCCTTGGTGCAGGGCCTTCCATTTGTATCCAAGACCAGCTTGTTTACAATGCGGACTGGGGTCTGTAATTGTCAATCCGTATTGCTGGAGGCATGCAGAGGTTGGGCCTGACTTGCATGGATGACTTCACAGTGTTGCACTGATGCAATATAGGGAGGAGCTTCCAGGTTCAGGCTTATGTGGGCCTGAGAGCCCGTACTTCCGGTGTCTCCATGGCCAGTAGTGGCATGGGTCGCCGGTTGTACTGCTGCAAGGATCTGTGCAGGAACAGCATCTGATACAGAGCGCACTTGCCCCAGGAGCTCCCGAAATTTTCGATTTTCTTCAGCTATCTCCTTGTATGAGGGACCCGATCTTTGTAATGGCTTCCCTCTGCCCTTGTGCCTTCTGTTTTTAGGCCAATTCCGGTTCCCACCCCACTGTTGTTGTTGTTGGCCCTGTTGGGGGTTTTGCTGGGTGCTAGCTGGAGGGGCCGATGGATGTTTGGGCTGTTGTTGCTGGGCCTGCCCTTCCACGGTGTAATGTGTCGTGGTCCCAGAAGCGTTTTCCACGGCAGCAACCTTTTTGGAACCGGAACCCAAATCCCAGATGTACAGTTGATACACTCTCTCGGTTTTCCGAAGAATATCGGCAAACCTATCCGTAGTTGGGTATGTGGTTGGCTCTACCTTCTCTCTTACAGCTGGGATCATGTTCCTAAGGAACAAGGTCTTATATTCAATAAGATCTACATCCGCAGCTTCTTGTGCCAGATGCTTCCCTGCTCGGTAGGCCATCCAGAGTCTCTGGTGGTAGGTCGCTGGACTTTCCTTAGCATTTTGCTTCACAGGGTATGCCAGCATTACTCCAACCACACCAGGGCTGTGAGCGGAGATGAGCTCAGCTGCGACTTTGTCAAAGGTAGCGTTCCCATCCTGGTGAACTGCTTCGGGGAGTTTGGCCCATAAACCAGGATCGATGGTCTGGCGTAGTATTTGGACCTGATATTCTGCGGCGAGCCTAAGCATCTTGCATTTAGCGCGCACTTTTACCAAATGGCAGCTGAGATTGTCGGACGGGCTCATCTGACCAATGCTGTCAGCAATTTGCTGAACAGAGTAGGCCATTTGTAGGGGATTAGTCGGTGGTCGATCAGGCAGAGGTAATGCGTCTCGCGCACACCGTCCAATGCTGCACGAGCTGCAGCTTCAGCCGCAGTACGAACAACACCTTCCTGAGTGCCAGCTTCTTGGAAAATTTGTCGAATCTGACTTTTAATGGCTTTCATACTTCTTTCAGGAAGAGGAATATTTCCTAATGCTCTATCAATCATGGTTTCAATCTCTTGCCTGTCTTCCACACTAATAACGGCTACCGGAGGTGCCGTCAGGACCAGGCTTGGGCCTGCCCCCCCCTATCATGGGCGCCGCCATGATGACGTTTCCCATGATGAGCGTCACGACGTCGTCGACGTGTGACCTGGGGAGATGTGGGCGGGGACCCGCCATACTATGGATGGATGGGTGGGGAATCTGGGCCATAGTAGGGGCGTGACTGGGTGTTGTACTGTGAGACATCATCATCAGATAGCTCTCCTTCTGATGACGAGTGAAAGGTAGGGGCTACGCCTCCCATTGCCTTAACGTGGCCAGCCAAAACCTCTCACTGATGGCGCAGTTTATCCCTCTTAGCTTTACATTCATCATGATTCACACTTGCAACATCCATATCAACCTGTTCCTGTTTCTGCTTCTGCAAAACATGGTATGCGGCGCTCAATTTGCGATTGTCCCTATAGGTTATTTCTAAATCATTACGTACCTGGTTGATCTCGTCCTGAAGTTCACCCATTTCATCACTCAACTGTGCATTCGCAGCACTCAACAAATCATTCATTTGCACAACCTGACTCTTATCCTGTCTCAAACTTTCACACTCCTGTTTCAGAGTACACATTTCTTGTTCACCAGCCTGTGTGGAATGATGCAATAGTGAATACTTTTCATTACGCAGAGATTGGAGTTCTGACTCCAGGTTCTGCTGTATTCGAATACATTCTGTTTCCTGTAAACCCATCTCTTGCTTAAGAGATGCGATCTGCAGGTCAGTGGTACCAAACCTCACTTCGGAGGCTTCCAAAGCAGCGTAGAGAGCAGCGACCATCAACCCTTTAGCGCAACGCTTATTGGTTGATTGTCGCGTCTCCGCATACTGGGTTGATATCCCCAGTACAGGGTTTTCGGATTGACTTGCGTCCCGCGCGAAGTCAGCCCATCCTCCATGGGAGGTAAGAAAGTTAGAGACATTGAGTCTCAGTTCTGTGCAGATATCTGATACTGTGGCCATTGTGTGGGAGGGAACGAAAATTAAAACTGTGAAAAAGACCGCGTGTTGCGTATCGATCCACAACACGAGTACTTTAAACACAGCCGAGCTACTGTATAAGTTGTAGGCTTGCAATTCAGAGCTGCTATGGAGTGGGTTGAGATGGCATCGACCACACCCGAAAAGTCAGCCAGACTTTGCAAGTATCTACAAACTGGTAGAAAAGACGGGAGAGGTGTTACGGGAGTGTACACCTGCAGTCCCTGTGGGAAAAAGGAAAATGTATAGCAACAAGTGAAAACTTGCAAACACCAAATATCGCCTGCACACGGTCGCCAATTTGTAAGAGGTCTGAACCTCACCTTCAGGTTCTTGGCAATATTGAGAATGCAAATAATCACAAACAAGTTGCATTCGAGTAATAAACAAGTTTATTACTACAAAAGGGATAAATCACAGTTGCCCTGAGCAGTTCTTACCAATACGAACTGGGAGCCAGTGCTAAGCGTTCCCTACACCTCGAGGTTTCTCTGTAGTCTCTTGGGATCTCTCGGGTCTCCGAGGTGTAAAGCCTGTGCATAACATTATATACCTGTGATAATTACTATGGTTACTAAAAGATAGAAACATTTCTAGTTACAGAGATGAGCACTATTGGCTAAATTAGAGGTGGCTCCACGGTCCAAGATAACATTATATAATTCTGTAAAGTCATCAGTTTTAGAACTAAGACGTTCTTATACAGAGTCTTACATAACAAGGTGAAGTGGTGCACATCACCAAAGGATGGCAATGTTGCCTTACATATTACAATTACTTCAAGGACAGGTGTCTTGGCATCTGACAAGTAAGAAATAGACAGAAAATACATGGTATAATATGTGTGCATTAGCAAGCAAAGTGGGTTACAATAATATGCATTCATATCCTGACATCTACTCTTGTATGGTAGATGCCCTTAGCCCTATGTATTAGTATAGCCTATGCCTAAACATTAGCTGTCTATGGTGTACCCCTGAGGGTATCAATTAGGGTGCAGGGACCTCATCTAACATGAGTATCTAAACCTCAGTAATATATGTTAGGGAGGAAACAGGGAAAGCAAAGTATTCAGTAGCTACAAAACAGAACATATATAGTGTTGGTGGTACACTGACCATTAAGGTAATGTCACTGATGTAAACATAGCCAAAGTTAATTTGGGGGTGATTGTTGAACAGCCACTCAGCTACTATGTTAATTACTCAAAGGACCAAATGGGAAGCATGACCAGCTTCCAGCTGCCTTCCCTGTTTGATACCCATGGTAGATGCCCATAAATGCTGCAGCCATTAGAACTGCGGCCTGCAAAGCAGTGTGGGGACTCCAATTAAGGGAGAAGAGACCCTGCCCCTAAGTAATCCAGTTGGTTGCTGGACATGATCTGTCCCAGTAAGGCTACAGTGCTGGAGGTTATGTAGTGACCATGGGTGGTGGGGAGGGGAGTAGAGATGGTTCACCTCATAACCCTAAGTTATTGGTCCTGTCACTGCAGTTTAAGGAGTACAGATTGTTCTCATTAAGGGACAGGACCAGGGTTTTAAACTTGGAGCCCTTGGTTCATTGTCCTGGAGGCCCCACCATAAGCAACCCTACTGGCCTTGATTGATGGCTTTGGTCTGTCTTGGCAGGGCTCTAGTGCTGAAGGGCATACAGCAATTGGAGGCTGGCGCGAGAGTACAGATGGCTCACCTCATGTCCCTAAGTCTAGCATCATAATTGTTTCTCTTCCTGCTATTGAAGGAGCTCATTTCATACTCATTATGGTACTGGGTCAAGGATTTTAAACTTGCCCTGTCACGGTAATACTTTTTTGCTGGAGGAAACGCAATGATTGATGGGGGGAGGGAGAGCAGAGATGGCTCAGCCTCAAGACACCAAGTTCAGCATCCTCTTTGGTCCTGTTACTGCAGTTGAAGGGACACTAATCATTGGTGTGATTTGCTAATTGAACACCTTAGTGTACACACTACGATGGAGCAGCAAGCATGAGTCAATGTAGTTCTAGAACAGCAACCATAATAACAAAAAAAAAAACACTTCCATCAAATATTCACTATGTAAATCATTCCAGAAAACTGGCATTGAAAAACTGCAGTAAAGATGCATTGCCATACAAGATGCCCTCAATTTTGTTCAGGGTGCAAACATTTTTACTTGAACTTCACCATTTAGATTAGCTCATATAGCAAATTCTGTACATGATGATAGAAAGTCTGCATTTACTTTGTTCAACAAGATGAAAGAACAATGCGCATTGAATCTGTTCTCACAAACTATAGAACACTATGAAACCTTACCACAGTGGGGAGAACATATAAACATAAGAAAGAGTTGGCAGATGAGGACCATGTGGTCCAGCTAGTCTGGCCAAAGTGCCTACCCCCTTCTCCTAGTTGTCTTTTTTCCTAAGTTGACCACAGTGCCTGTCCCAAGCAAGTCCAAACTCTTTTACTGTCTTTGACTTTACCACTTCCAATGGCAGGCTGTTCAATGGGTCTATCAATCGCTTGCTGAAAAAGTATTTTCTGGAGTTGCTTTTGAACCTACCTCCCACCAGACACAATCTGTGTCCTCTTGTATGTACAGCCCTGCTTTCCTGGAAAAGGTTTCCTGTCTGGGTCTTGTTAATTGCCTTAACATATTTAAATGTTTCTATCATGTCCCTCTATTTCTTCTTTGCTCCAGAGAGTATAAATTTAGCTTGAGTTTTGTTTCATATAGCTCAAGGTACAGCCCATGCACCAGCTTTTTTGTCCTTGACTGAATTGCCTCTCAATGGTCAATGTCCTTTTTCAGGTGAGGTCTCCATAACTGGTCACAGTATTCCTGGTGTGGCCTCACCAAGGATCTGTAAAGTGGTGTGCTCACCTCACACTTTCTACTTGTGATACCCCTGCCTATGCATCTGAGGATGCCATTGACCTTAAGCTCTGCTTTTTCACATTGTTTCCCTACCTTGAAGTCATCAGTAATGATTATGCCTAGATCACTTTCCATCTTCATCTCCTCTAATTAATGTCCTTCCAGTACATACTTATTACCTATGTTTCACTTTCCTGGGTGCATTACCTTACATTTCTTAGTGTTAAACTTCAACTGCCAGATCCTTGACCTTTTTTCCAGCTTTTTGAAATCAGCTTTCATGCCAGAGGATCCCTCTTGTGTGTCAACCCTTTTGCAGAGTTTTTATCATTTGTGAACAGGCAGACCTTCCTTTCTAGTCCTTTGGAGATGTCACCTATAAATATGTCATAGAGGACTGGATCTAGCACTGATCCTTGTGGAATGCCACTGGTCACCCTGCCCTCCCTTGATAGTGGTCCATTGACCAAAGCTATTTGGGTTCAACTTTGGTGCCAGTTTCTAATCCAGTTGATTATCTTCTCACCGATGCATGAGCGATCCAGTTTATTAGTTAGTCTTCTGTGGGGAACTATATTGAAGGTTTTGCTGAAGTCCAGGTATACCACATACACCACCCCACCTTGTTCCACCATTCTGGTTACCCAACTGAAGAAATCAATCATGTCTGTCTGTTATGAGCATCCTGCTGTGAAGCCATCCTGCTTGGGGTTGAGTTTTCCATTTTCCTCTGGATAGTTCACTATTCTTTCCTTAAGCAATGACTCCATGATTTTCCCTACCACAGAGGTCAGGCTTACTGGGCGGTAGTTTCCTGCCTCATCCCTACTTCCATCTCTCTGCAAGACTACTGTTGCCCTTTACCAGCCTTGAGGTACTGTGTCACTTTCTTGTGAATTATTAAAAAGCTTAGCTAGTGGAGTTGCAATTTCTTCGCAGAGCTCTTTCAGTACTCTAGGGTGGATACCATCTGACCCCATGGCTTTATCCACCTTAAGTTTACTTAGTTCTTCTAGACCCTTTCCTTTGTGAAAAGGCTTTTTTTCTGCCCCTCCATTGATGTGTGCAGTTTTCTCCAGTGCTGGTCCTTTACTGCTGTCTGCTATTGTGAAGACTGAGCAGAAGAATTAATTTAATATCTCTGCTTTGTCTTCATCTACCTCTAGTAGCTGGCTGTCCTTTGTAGCTAGTCAGATTATTTCCCCCTTACTTTTTCTTTTTTCCCATATGTATCCATAGAAAGCTTTATCTCACCTGTTTACCCCCTGTGCTGTTCTCTACTCTTTCTGGGCTTAAGCATTCCTAATTTCTCTTCCAGCCTCCTTGAGTTTGCTCCAGCATTCCCCCCTGTCTATTTCTGATTTTGTCTCTCTATATTGTTTGAAAGCTCTTTTGTTTGCTTTGATTTTGGTTGCTGCTACTTTGCAGAACCAGAGAGGCTTCTTCCTTCTTTTGGACTTGCTGATCTGTTTTGTGCATTGTTCTGTCACTGCCGTCAGAGCATTCTTCAAGGTCTCCCAGCACTCCTCCACATTTCCGCTATTACCAAGTTTTAATATACATTTAATCCTGCATTTCATTCTTGGAATGTTTGCTTTCTGGAAATCAAGTACAGTACGCACCAAATTAAATGGACATGCTTGTAACGGATGTCCACTTCTAACGGATGAATCCCGATTGCCAAATGCCATTTCCTATCTGGCTCAATGCTAAAGTATCCTGATTAAGCGGACCTGTGATTCCTCATTTAGCGGCCACCTAGTGGCCACTTAATAGATTCCTTGACACTTCAGACACCTCAGACAGGTGTTAATTTTTAATGTTTAGCAGCCGGAATGTGTTAATTTTAGAGTCAAGCTGATGGTAGTGCTACATTTGAGTTGATTGAAAGCTTGCCCCAACTTTAGTTTGCTGTGCAAATTGACAGCATGTGACGGAAACATATCGCAGCAGTCCAGGACACAGTGTGACCGCCAGTACCTCCCTATGTCAGCCGTACCCCTCACCCGAATGAACACTCACCTCAATGTGTCATTTGCCTACAGCTCCTGGTCTGTCTGTCAAGAAATGCCACACAGAGTTCTTGCTGTAAGCCCCCTCCCCAACACAGACAGCAGCATGCACAACTATGCAGAGAGAGTGAGTCTGCTAGGGAAATGCTGTTCCCGATGTCCTTCTCACTCTCTCTCTCTCACTCTCTCTCCACACTGAATAAACCACTATGATGGGAGCATGGGGAGAAACACAACACCGGAAAAAGCGCCACACAGAAAGAAACACTGCTGCTCCTGATGTCCTCCTCGCACTCACTCTCTCTCTCTCTCTCTCACTCCACACTCTGGAGCTTTTGCTGTTCACTATCTGCATCCAGAGTTCTCCGATCGCAGTTTCATTGGTGTAACAGATGCCGCCTGTAATGGACAAAATACCACATGTCAAACTAGTCCGTTACAAGTGGCGCATACTGTACCTTGATTTTTGTGTGACTTGTACCTTCTTCTTTGTCTACTGAAAACATTGACCTGTGGTCGCTGGTCCCCAGGTTGGTTCCCACGTGAATGTCAGACATCCTGGTGCTGTTTGTGAGTACCAGGTCCAGGACTGCATTGTCCCTGGTGGTTGAGTCCACCAGTTGAACCATTCCTACTCCTTGCAGTGCAAGCAGGAATTCCCTGCTCTACTGTGAGAATGCAGTGTAGGATGACCAATCCACATCTGTTAGATTGAAGTCTCCAACCAGTAGTAAGTCCCCCTTGCCAGCCATTCTCAGGAGGGTTTCCTAGTATCTCTTTGTCTGTCAGAGTTTCCTGCGATGGGGGTCTGTAGATAACTTCTAGCTTGATGAGTACCTTGCCCCCAATCCGAGGGCGATCCATAGGCCTTCCATCTTACTGTCTTTCCCCTGGATCCCTGTTGCAGAGATGCCTTCTCTTACACACAGATCTAACCCCCATCTTTCTTTCCCTCCTGGTCCCTCCTGAACAGAGTGTAACCTGGGATATTAACATCCCAGGTGTGGTTCATGGTGAACCAAGTTTCTATAATTGTGACCCAGTCTAGTTGTGTTTCTGCCACCATGGCTGTGAGATCAGGGATTTTGTTTGGCAGACTACGAGCATTGACAAACATTGCCATCCATCCCTAAATGCTCTGACCTGATGTAAGAATACACTGTTTGGTGTTGTGTTGATTGTAACTAATGTGTCTTGTGTATCTCTATTGGATTCATTAGGGTTGTGTCTTGATCATCACAGCTGTTGAGTTCCCTATGATATCCAGTTGCTGAAAAAGTTGATGATGGGGAGGGGTAGCTGGCATCCTTCTTGATGTGAGGGGTGCCTTCTGCTCCTCCCCATCCTCTAGTTTAACTTATTGATATGGCTGTCAAACTTCTGGCTGAGTGCTTGAGTCTCCTCCTTTGCAAGGTGCAGGCTGTGGAATATAAAAAACTCCCATTCCGAGAAGTTCTATCCATTTCCCATAAAGTGATGATCTTTTTCCTGGCACCAACTCTGTAGCCAAGTGTTTTGTTCAGTGATGTCCTTCTTTCTGATCTTCTGCCTGTTGTCATATTTTCCCAAACAGGCAGAATTACAGAGGGGGAGATACTGGACGAAAGAGAAGCTAGCTTGTTTCCTAGTTTGGTTTGCTTTAGCTTTGTTTCATCTATGGACCGACTGGCCAGGTCATTTGAACCAATGTGGAGGATATGTGTATTGCATTCCACATTGCACACAATTTTCTTGATGCGGTCCATATGCCTCCATGCCAATGTCTCAGGGAGGCACTGGAGTGCAACTGTAGCCTTGTCATTTTGCTGGAGGTGAGACTCTACTACCCTAATCATGGAGTCTCCGACTACCAGTACATGTTTTCTTGTGTTGTTTTTTGTGATTTTAGTGGCACAGAGTATATCCTTATGATGTGTTGTACTCCTAAATACATCAACATCTGCCCTGTCAGTAGTCCTAGATGACAGCAATGCATATTTATTCAGTGTATGTGTTGGTCTGATTATTTCCCCTGTTATGCCTCCTGGATTTGTCCTACAAGCCTCAACCATTTGCCAGCTCCCAGGTCTGCTTGTTCTCTGGGTTAGAGGTGTCTGTGCAAGTGATTCATAGATTGCTGATGTTCTAGAATTATCCCTTGAGGTTTAATGGAATTTCTGGTGAAGGTAATTGATCTCAGCCCATGCTGCATGAAGCTGAGACTATGGGTCCCTGAGGGTGACGCATATAGGACAATGCCCCACCCTTAGGACAATAGCTCGGGCAAAGAGTGTTCCATAGTTGTTCCAGTTTATGAAGTCCATTGTCACTGTGGATAAAGTGTGAGATGTTTCTTTAAATTTTTTCGTTGAGACTCCCATGAGAGGGTTTTTGCTTGCTCTAAGCAATGTGCGGACAAAAGATAAAAGATTGCTTGATGTGAGTTTTGTTGATTTATTTTGAGCAGTGTGTGAACTGAAGGTCCAAGAGGGATCTACAGATTTTAAAAAAATTAAATCCAGAATCCTGTTGTTAATTGTTTCTGATATATGTTGGACTTATTGTTTCACATAATATTGTCAGAATATCAGATTAAATGATATTTATGTTGCAGTGGAAAACAGTGAAAACAAAAGGGACAATGATTAATTTACACTGTCAAAATTTACAAGATGACACAGTGACTTTGACCAGATTTATGAAAGTGTAACAGAGAAAGCACAACTTCTGGAAATGTGGAAGAACCAAAAGTCCTCAGACGGTGCCACGTCCCAGAAAGGCTGCAGCATTGTAGTGTATGCAATTACCATCACAAATCTGTTAAAGACTGGTATTGACAATTGTTATGTGAAGTCTTTGATGGCTGTCTTGTCGAACTCAACTAATGTTTTGATCAGGAAACATACTGTATACTCTTCTGTCATCCATGAAGAATTTATTGCTTCAATTAACATTGCTAAGGCATTTTTGATTCCTCATCGATGTATACAGTAATACTGAGATAAAGTCTTGGACACTGATAATTGAATGCACAATTCATCTTGATCCTGAGACTTTGGCAGTTGGTTTTGCCGGAGGTGAGGATGGTAACTTCAGTTAACACCATTATTAATGTTTTAATGGGAAAAGGCAGTGAGCAGACACTCTATTCAAAAGTAATGAAGTTCCTTCACATTTAACCACTGATCCCATTAGGCCCTATGCATGAAGCGGGTGGGTGTATGCAGAAAATTTGCATACCCCTCCCACGACCCTGCGCCCGTAGACAGGTGCACCCATACTGCCATTCACCAATGCCAGCCACCTGTCCACGGCTTCTCCCCCCTACCAGTGTGCAGGACACTGTAGGGCAATCATGGACAGAATCAAGGACCCAGGTGGACATCCAATTGGATGGTCATCCTGGGTCCAGGAGTTGATCCCTTGCATCTGTAGGTGCTGATCCAGGTCATGCAGAGTCCTTGTGTGTGCCCAGACCCATGTGACCACACTCCAGGGAGACTGACCCCCATCATGGCACAGTGCAGCCATGGCCCAGGAGTCCATCGACTGACCCCCCCAACCCCATAGCACCGACATCTTTGGGCTCTGTAAACATTGCCGGTGCCACAGGTGAGCTCTGCCCTCCCACCTGGTCTGCCTCGTGGTCTAGGATAGCATTGCAGGATGTCCCCTTGTGACTGGCAAGAGGCATCCATGGGAGTGCACAGAGGATAATGGCAGGCTCAACACTGGTGTACCCGGCACCACTTTCCACAACCATGCAGCCAGCACTATGCAGTTTAGTGAATACTGCATTGTGCTGGCACACTCCTCGAATGCCCCCAGCATGGTGCGGTCTGCGAACATGGGGGAATTAGGTGCATTGGGTCTGCATGCCCCACATTTGGTGACACTAACCATGAGTGGTCCCCAAATTATTTTTAACATATATTAAACCATGTGAGTAAGAATACTTATAAGTTGTAACTTTGCACATTGTTTTTGTATTGCATCCATCATATGTTCATTCACATTATACATCGTGACTTACTCTGTGTAATGGTATTGACCCCTTGTCATCATTTCACAACTAGAGGAGTTACCGTGTTGCTAGTGATTTGGCTTAACTTCTACAGTAGTTTCTATTTTGATGTAAGAAGGTCTGAAAACTCCAGACACATTTGTACAAGCACTGCATTTTTGGACTGATCACTTTATCTGCCACCATGGATGCTTCTAGTCTCTGGTGTACAAATGGCTGCACTGACTGAATATTCCCATGTACAGTAATGTAAATGTATCATTTACACTACTTAGAAAATGTGCAATTATTGTATTTCTGTGCAGAATAAGAACAAACTGATTTGGAAATAAACTGCACTTTATTCCTTAATAAATGCCATTACAAACTTCAGGCAGCCATGTGCTAGATCTATAAAGATAGTTATAAAATGAGTGCTAATGTGTCTTAACTATGGTGTATTTATTTTATTGCAAGCAGGATGACATTATTGGTAAGCCAGTCCTAATGTTCCATCTGGGATACCAATAAAGTGTGTTGTTCATTCATTCAATCGAGTCCAATCACCCAACACAGACACTGACAATACATTACTTGTACAGAATGATACAACAGCAGGAGTTGTCTTCATCCTTTATGATATACTGACAACACAGGCTCTTCAGTTCAATGATTATATACTGCTGAACAATGATTCACAGAAGGAGAGACTGAAATAGTGCAGTTACAGGGCACTCTGGGGCATGCATCTTAGTTACCCTATTCCAAGCTCTTCCTATGAAAAACAGCATACTATTAGGGGACATAGGAAGCATAATGCATGTCACCAAAATACAACCAGCATTAGAAAAGTATCCATCGCAAGTTATTGATAGTATTAAAGATAGCAGACCTGGAGGGCACGTGTAACTTTGGATACCCCTGTGGGTTACTATATTTTCCAGGATTCTGATTCAGTGCCTAAAGTCTTAATTAGTATTCTCCATTGTGCATGTTGTTCTGAAATATGGGAAATGTGTGTCTGGGGTAGATTCAGACTGATATCTTCTGTGCATAGTAAGAGTCTGCAGGTTGAACCAGAGTACAGTGGAGTTCAGCACATGTGTTCTAAGTAGAGTGAAGTTCGTTTTTTTTTCTTAAGAAAAGGTGCTAAAATCAACCCAACAGATGTGGCATAGATTTTTTTTATATTTTATTTATTTATTTAGTTTTTGTTGACCAGGTAAGTGCACGAGACAAATCCTGCCTATTTTCAGGCAAGACCTGGGGGAGGGACATACAGATGAATGGCAACTGACCTTGAACCAAACTAAGCTGTTTTGATTTCACTCCAAGTACTTCCCCTCCCCATGGGTACAGTTTGCAAACAAAGCCTGATATTTGTGGCATGGGCTGTAATATAAAAGGTACAGAAAGTAACTTCATATTGTAGGTCTACACTCATAGTGGAGCTGGTGCCAATATATGAATTAGTGGGATTCTATTTCTCATTGGAGCCCAGCATTTGTTGCTTAGATGGACACTGTCAGTCATCTTTGCAGCATATTACTTCAAGCTGAAAACCCACATTTTATGATTGCCTAACTTCTCTAAAATTCATTGATTTTGCTAATTGTTTATTTAACTCCTTTCTTAGAAGAAGTGAAATGCATGCTAAAGGTGTAATAATACCCAACCTTGTTTTGTTTCAGATCCTTTATCTGCTGTTATTGCATACCATCTCAGCATTAGGAACGCCTTCAAATGGAGCTGCCACTAATAATGCAATAGTCTCCTCTCCTCTCCTCCCTCTGCATCAGGAGTGGCTAGACTATGTGGGGGCTGTTCCCTAGTCTAGGTAAGATGCAGTGCAATGGCCCAGTGGTGCTGAGGATTGAGGTGCTGGGCACCTAATCTTAAGCCACACCAGTGACCCCTGTTCGGGAATGGACATGAGCCACTGGGGATCAGCAGGGAAGGAGAAGGATCGAGCATCTGGAGGACTGCTCTTCTTCTCTAGGGAGGGGGTTTAGCTGGTCCTGGCATCAGTTGCCCCCTGGTGGAGGCTGGGGGACATGGCATCACACCGTAATGTGGGTGGAGCTGGGACGGACACTCTCCTGCTAGTGTCATTGCATTCTTCCAGCTCCAGGGGAAGACAAAAACAGGAAAAATTGCCAGCTCCATGTATGAGCCGGGGCTTGATGCACAACCCTCCTGCCATGACAATTCCGCTATGGCAGCCCCACTTGGGGTGGCATCCCCAGGTAAGGGTAAGGATCACTGAGCTAAGGCCGAGCCCATTCGTGGGTCTAGGGGTGCCCGGTGGCAAAACAAACATAACAGGAAAAAAAGAAAGATGCAGTGCATTTTGAGCAGGAATGTAAACAAATGTGTTTTTGTGTGGTAACACCAGTATGGTTGGCAGGCAGTTTTTCGCATTTCAAAAGGAATCAGAATTTAAAAACTGGTTACATCAACAATTTTTTCTGAATGTAAGAATTATAAAAGGTATTTTTTAAACTAGGAACAATTCGAGGCCTAAGCTGGATGACATTGTCCCTTTAAGTGACTTCATAATGTTCAGATTTAATTGCTATTGAACATTTTGCCCTACCATGCAGTTGTACCTAACTGCTACAGTGGTGTATTTAAAAGCAACAGCTCAGAACACCATTGGATGAAGCCAAGATAAACTGAAAGCATTCCAAAAGCATAAATAATCTCAACTGCCCATTCAGACAAAAGGTCACTGCTAAACCTAGGAGTCGATGAAACCATTTGTTGGATGCAAAAGTAAACAAAGGGTTGCACCCCCACCCCATGTCAACATTTTACATCAAACATACACTTTATCAAGATGCAATGGCACAACTCTTCACATGTTCTTATATATTCCTCTTAATGAGATGCAAATATATGTAAATAAATCTCTTAAAACAATACCAAGTTATTTAAAAAGCAATATGAAATCTGTTTAAAATTTATGTAAAAAAGTGCAACCAGGATATAGCACACCATTGCAGGAAAAAAAAGGTCAAAGAAGAGGAAAAAAGGAAAGAAGGGAATGGCAATGGAAAGGAAAGGGAAGGAGAGAAAAAGGGAAAGTTAAAATGGGGAAAGCAGGGGGACAGGTGGGGGAAGGGATATTAACAACATAAGGCATATTATATACAATGTATATGCCTAAAAATGCTCAGTGCTAGTCTATGAATTAATAAATACATATAGTATACACACATAGAAATAATAAGAACAGCACCAAGCGTATATATCCATAAATATGAGACACCATATTTCGAGAAGGTTGCCAGCTGAAGGTGCTCATTCAATCCTGGATGGGAGAGGGCTCTTAGTTTATACAGCCAACATGGCTCACAATACCTTCATTTGTTAATTAAGTTACCTCCCCAGTCTTCAAGTGATACTTTTTTCCAGTCCCTTAAAACAAACTGCATGTCCAAAGCCCTTCTTCATATGTAATACTAATGCATTTTTTTATAATTTTTTATATAGCTTTGTATTGCTTTAAAATATTTATTTATATATATTTGCATATCATTAAGAGGGATATATAAGAACAAGTGAAAAGTTGAGCCATTACATCTTGACAAACCACCTGTATTTCATGAAACGTTGATGCTGGGTGGGATACTACTCAATCAATCAATCAATCAAAGTCTTTATTTATCCAGGCAAACATCATTGAGCAGAACTCTTTTACAAGATGGACCTGTTTAGAACAGGGTCAGTAACATCCATCATAAAAACATATAAATACATGTAAATAAGTATATAAACACACACACAATTGTGCAGTAATAGGGGAGTCAGATGATAAAGGGAAGACAAGGCAAGACATAACAGAGGAGGATTCAAATACAAGGGGGCAGGTCCACCATTGAACCATGCAACTGTATATGAACCATGTTCTCTGTATAGAAGTACCAGTTAGTTCCTTTACCAGGGATGTATTTTGCATACCCTTTGTATACTTTTGTACCCAATAAATGGTTTCATCAACTTCTAGGTTTCGGAATATATATTTGACCAGATGGGAAGCCAAGTTTATTTTTGATACTTATGAAATGTTTTCTATTTATCATGGCTCTGTCCTGTGGTGTCCTGAACCACCATTTCTCAATGCATACATTTGGAGTCTATTACCGGTGGGCACGGTCATGGAAAATTAGCTAGACAGCAGATTATTGCATCTGGAATATAAGCTGACATGCAGTTTGTGAATAGCAACCCTATCTTTGATATTAACCCTACAAACACAAGTTCAGCTAGCATTATGTCTTCATTTGTTGAATCATTGATTTTTAAGAAGGGAGATTGTAACTCGCTATCATAAAAAAAACTGCAGTACATCTTAATGGTAGTATTGAGGATCAAGTAATGGAGACAACCCCATTGGATTTTAACAAAGAGTATGTGTCAGTTGAAAGGTCTGCATTAAAGTTAAAATGCTTGTGTTTGCTAGGGTAACACTTGCGACATATTTAAAAGTAAACCGAGTCCCTAGAGGACTAAGATTGAAAAAACAACCTACCTTTGGAACCAATAGAACTCACTTTCTGAAAGATTGGCAAATACATTTGTTGGAATCATTAGCAAGGTTAATTAGGCTAGTACTTAAGGATGCAGAGTCCATACAGCAGGAAGTCAAATTAAGTGATTGTCAATGAGGCATCATTTAATGAATTTAGTAGTTATTCAGAATATGAGATATACCAACAAAAATTGAAACAAACTATTCAAATCCAAGATGAAAGATTAGGAAGGTAAAAATGAGGAAGTGTGAAAGAGGCTGTGTGGACTATGAAACAGGATGCATTTTTTATTTGAGCAAATGAAATAGACATCCACACTTCATTTTAAAGAGACAGACTAATTTAGATGCATACACTAGCATATCAGGATCAGAATCAGAAGGGGCAGATAGTTATCAAGAAGGTACTACTGGCAATGTTTTTTATTCATTTGCCAGGAGTCAACTATGGGAGACCTGAGCAACGTAGTCAACATGTACAGTCATAGTATACATTGTCATACCCCTTCGGCACCCCACTAAATCAAGAAGGCCTTATGAAGAAGGGCAATATGTGAATAATACATGCAAGGAAACAAGAGAGATCAGTAGTTTCCCAGTTCCACAACCACATTCTTCCCCAGAGAGCTACATGTTGCAGCCCCGGACTAGCCAAGTTTGCAGATGAGGTGCTCAGAGAGGCACTAGAGGAAAAGGGTGGGGCAAGGGCAGGAAAAATAGGATGTCAGAGGAAATGGGGGAGATACAGTGGTTCCTGGTATCAGATATCCAACAGCGGAGGATGCAAGCAAATGGGGAGGTAATGTTGTCTTATGTGCAGAAGAACCAAGAAATGAGATGTGAGTACCTCAGTGGCACATTTGGAGAAAATCCTACACTGCATACAAATATGGGCAACAGAGTTAAGCTAGCCCTGGCAAAAAGAAATACAGGTGAGGGGGTACAAGCAAAGTGGGCAAGCTTTAAAGATGCAATACTTGAAACAACATTCCATTGTGTTAGAGAGAAAAGGAAGTGCAAAAGAAGAAGGAAACCAATTTGGTTCTCAAAAACAGTAGTAGAAAAGGTCAACTCCAAAAGACTGGCATTCAGGAAATATAAGGGAACACAACAGGATGAAGATAGGAAGGCATACCAAACTTCCCTAAGGGAAGCAGGGAAGGCAGTAAGGCAGGCAAAGGCCCAAACTGAGGAAACATTAGCACAAACGGTAAAAGAAGGTGACAGGACTTTCTATAGATACATTAGTGAAAGGAGAAAGTCCAGAAGGGGTATTGCTAAGATCAAAGGGAATAAGGGGGTATGTGAGGAGTGAGGAGGATAACGTAAAGCATCTATCCTAAATAGATACTTCTGCTAAGTATTTACTGAAGAGAAGGTAGGGCAGGGCCCAAAGCTCAGCACCTTGAACACAGGGGGAAGGAGGTGTGCACACTAGTCCCTTCACAAAAGAAAGGGTCCTACAAGAGCTTGATAAGCTCAGGGTGGACAAGGCAATGGGGCCTGATGGCATATATCCCAGGGTACTAAAGGAGCTAAGAGTGGAACTAGCACAGCCATTATCAGAACTGTTTAGTGAGTCTCTGAGTACAGGAGAGGTCGTAGAAGACTGGAGAAGGGCTCATGGGATCCTGCTCCACAAGAGTGGTAGCAGGGTGGAGGCAGGGAACTACAGACCAGTCAGTCTTACCTCAGTAGTGGACAAGATTATGGAGGTGCTCCTAAAGTAAAGGAAAGTGCAACACCTGGAATCCATAGGAGCACAGAATCCAAGACAGCATGGGTTTACAAAAGGAAGGTCCTGTCAAACTAATCTCATAGATTTCTTTGACTGGGTAACCAGAGTGGTGGACTAAGGGGGAGCAGTTGATGTCACCTACCTTGACTACAGCAAAGCTTTCGATACTGTTCCACATAGAAGATTGATTAATAATCTGGGTAGGCTCAAGGTGGGTCAGAAGTTGGTCAACTGGGTGACAAACTGGTTGATGGGCAGAAAACAGAGAGTGGTGGTAAATGGTAACATTCAGAAGAGATGCAAGTCACAAGTGGGGTACCTCGTGGATCAGTCGTGGTGCCAGTCCTCTTCAATATCTTCATCAGTGACATTGCAGATGGGCTGGTGGGTAAGGTTTGTCTGTTTACAGATGACACCAAGATCTGCCACAGAGTAGATGATCCAGATGGGGTGGGCAGAATGAGAAGAGAGCTGGATTAACTATCAAAATGGTTGGAACAGTGGCAACTGGAGTTTAATGCAAAGAAGTGCAAGATCATGCAAATAGTGAAGAGAAACCCAGAAGCCACCTATAGGCTGGGAGGGGAGTTGCTTGCAGTCACAAAGGAAGAAAGAAACGTGGGCATCATCATCACCGATGACCTGAAATCATCCAAGCAGACCAATAAAACAGTAAATAAGGCTAGAGGGATGTTTGGCTGTATTAGAAGGGGTATCACAAGTTGGAAGAGGGAGGTAATAATCCTTCTTTACAAGACACTGGTTAGGCCCCATCTGGAGTACTGCATGCAGTACTGGAGGCCACAGCGTCACAAGGACATTAACCAAATTGAGGCAGTCCAGAGAAGGGCAACCAAAATGGTGCAGGGACTGCATCAGAGAACATATGAGGATAGATTAACTGAGCTCAATATGTATACCCTAGAGCAAAGGAGGGAGAGAGGTGATATGATTGAAACCTTCAAACACCTTAAGGGCATTAACAAGGTGAAAGAGTCTAACATGTTTCAATATAAGAAAAATAGCAGGACAAGAGGACACGGCATGAGATTAGAGGGAGGCTGATTAAGGGGTAATGTGAGGAAGTTCTTTTTCACAGAAAGGGTGATGGATGCATGGAACAGCCTTACTCAGGAAGTGGTGGATATGAATGCAGTGCAGGGCTTCAAACAGGCATGGGATATGCATAAGGGAGCAATAAAGATGAGTAAGAATAGATAGCCATTGACGGAGCAAAGGCCGATGGCACATTCATAAGGGGTATGTTCATGAAAATGTTGTACCAAACTGTGACATGAAGGGTCATTTTTCAAATGCAGGGCAGACCGTTTTTTTTTAGCATTTCAACACACTGTCACCCCACTGTGAACTATACACTGTGTTGTGAGATAACTCACTTTCAAATGACCAAGAAAAACACATGTCAGTGTTCTGAATGTGCCAGCGGACACCAAGCCTGCGTTCTGAATGTAACGGCGGACATCAAGCATCGTTGTGAATGTACCAGTGGACACCAAACAGGGAAAAGAGAACAAACAACAGTTAAGTTCATAAATGTTTGCTAATTGTGTTCAGTATTGTGGACAGAATTCCATATTCATGCGTTGAGAGAAACAGCAAGAAAAAGTCAAAAGAAAAAGAAATAAACCTCAAAAAGTATGCATCAACAAGTGATATTGTCCAACAGTTTACAATGTCTCAATCCCAGCGCTTCCGGAGCTTTTCGCATTTGGTTGCAATCTTTTGCAGTTCGTCCTGTGCAATTTGAAACATTCCATCTCCCGACAGATGTACAGGTCCATGAAAAAGTCTGATCTGTCTGACCATGTCAGTGTCCTGGTATCGTGGCCATGTGAAGCACCCATTTGCACGCTGATGAAGGAATTGCACAGCGAAGGAACATTGCAGCTCATTGAATGAAAGAACTCATCCAAGAAAAAATTGTTTTGAGTAGTATACTGCGTAGAATTTGTCCAGCTGTACATTGGCAGGATTTAATTTCTTTTTTACCTGTGCACAGCCAGTGTGCACAATGGGGGCAGAAGTGGCAGAGGCCATTACTGAAGTGCAGGGAGCAGAAGGTGGCTGCACAGTGTCTGGAGCAGAAACGGGGTTCTCTGCTGAAGTGCAGGGAGCAGAAGAAGGCTGCACAGTGTCTGGAGCACAAATGGGGTCCATTGCTGAAGTGAAGGGAGCAGAAGAAGGCTGCACAGTGTCTGGAGCACAAATGGGGTCCATTGCTGAAGTGCAGGGAGCAGAAGAAGGCTGCACAGTGTCTAGAGCAGAAATGGGATATGCTGCTGAAGTGCAGGGAGTAGAAGAGGGGTCTATCACTATAGTACCTGGGACAGATGAGGGATCAGTAGCACTGCAAACAGTGGGGGTGTCCATCTCTGTGGTGTAGTGATCAGCAGAGTGGTCAGTCTTTTTTGTGCATGGAGCATCAGAGGGTTCAGTCACTGGTGTTGCAGGAACAATGTTCACATGGGCAGGTATCTGCTCAGTCTGATCAGTGCAGCGGTATGAAAATTTGAGCCCTGTGTTGTCCACGGGCCCACATGCTCAAAGTTCTTACATGGGCCATCATTATTTTGGCAATGTTCATAGAAACATGATAAGTCTCTGCTGGCAACAACACCTTCAGCCACAGATCTCACACTCTGGATCCGTCTTGTTCCAGGAACCGCTCAGACATCTGGTCCTTTTGGCCTTCATATGCTTCTTGCAGATACCCAGAAGAAAGTCCTTTTTTGTGTAGGTACATGTCACTTGTATTTTCCATTGTAAGATTATCACAGCAGAATAAGAAAAGCTCATATGCTGTTGAAATTACTGCGAGTCGTGCTTGCACTGCTCTGGCTGCCTTTGATTTGACAACAGCACTCTCACCATCGGAGGGGCCTTTCCCATGACGTGAGCCAAAGTAGGCACGCTCAATGTTGAAGCCAAACTCTGATGGAGCCATTGAAATGCCATAAAATGACCATTTGGATTTATATTGGCTAGCACAGCCATCTGAAAAATGTACCTCCTTTGTAATGTTTAGGTGCTGAGTGTTCATGAGGTGTGCATTGGCCATCTTCACGAAGTGACGAACAGTATGGTGATCATGTGTAAGGTCCTCGGAGATAAATACAATTGTTTCTTTGATGCTGTTGGTGCAATGAGAACGGTTATAAAAGGTTACTATTGGGTGCACTGTAGTCTGCCCATGGTGCCAGTGGCAGGACTGGATTTCATCTTGATACTTGCAGACATAGTTTTCCGCAAAGTCTAGCACCATTATGACCCAGCTTGTGGTATGTCTGACTTAATTAACCTGAATTGTTGTTGTTGCTATGCTGCCACATGTAGGTGATGACCCAGAAACTGTATGTCTTCCTTGAGGCTCTCAACTAGCTCTCATAAGCTTGTCTTTTTGCTATTCTGCACTTTCCTAGTCATTTTGGTTTCAATGCCATCAGTTGTTTTTTCAGAGTGATACTTTCCCACTGCTACCATCACAATAGGTCTGCCCCATGTAGCCTCAACAGTTCCTCTACCTTCTTTTCTATTCCATCTACTGAGCAGTTGTCACACACCTTTGCCACACAGTCTCTCCTGAAGAACATTTGACCACCTTCTCCTTCCTTCGGACACATTATCAGCTCCACAGCATCATATATATTTGGTATTTTGCACTCAATAATTCTGTAACAATCAGCCATGCAGCTTATTGTGTGCATCTTTAATGTGGCATTTTCGCAGTACTCGCAAAGGCACTGGACAAGGTTTTGTTAGCTAGCCAGTTTAATATAGGCTGGTCTCAGAGTGTTAAATTTAGTTACCCCGATGTTACAGTCTGGATTTTCTTTAAGAAATTGAGCATGCAGTGCATTAAGTGTTTTGCTAGGTAGGCTTTGGCACACTGTATTCATTTCAAAAATGCCTTCATGTGAGGCATAGGGGTTGCAGAGTCTTCATAAAAGTTTTTTACTTTGGTGACTGTTTCCAAAGGCAGTGCTGCTTTGTGTGTAGGTTTCATACTTTTCTTCTCAATGCGTACTAAATTCATGAGTGTTGTCCAGCTGATCCCAAAAGCTGTGCTGGCCTTGCGTAGCATTCTATATTTTTTCAACACAAGAACTGCTCCAACTCATTCACGTTTTCTCTTTGGACCACTCTTGGCCTTTTCCTTAAGGACTTCCTCCAGCTTCTGTTCCAAATTTCCACGGCATGTTAAGTTTTCTTGTCTTTTTGCCAGTGCATCCTTCTTTGCTGGTGAGCATGAGGATATCAGGGTATCGACAGTACATGCAAAATGGGTGGGTGACCTTGGTAGGGCATATCATGCCCTCTGAAGTGCCTTCCAGGCAGCAGTCTCTGAGCGTGGGTCCAGAACAGTGGCTGTATCAGTAGTAGCACTTAATTTTGCTTGCACTTCTGAAGTGGCGCTTATTGTGGTTGTCTGTAATTTTTCTTCTTGCTTCTTGTATTTTTGTCATCTGCTTTCATTAATCCTCCGTTTCTTCTTTGCTGATAGTGATTGACATTGCTGTCTTTTTTTTTCCCACCACTTCTCTCTTTTCTGCTGCTTTTTTTGTTCATCTCCTCTGGTGGTTGGTTTATTGGGTGCTGTATGCTTATTGTTTTGCTCCTCCAATTTCTTCAGTTTTTGACTTTCCCTGTACAGCTGCATTCTCGCCCTGGACTTTGCATTGTAATCTTGGCGCTTCTCCTCATCCAGGTTATCCCGGTAGGCCTGTGATCGAGCTCTGTAGGTTTCCAGATATGCTGCATAACGTTCAGGATCTTTTTTAATCCTATCTCGGAACTGTTGGCTTCTCTCCATTCCAGAAATGGGATTGGGCAAGCTTCTCTGTCCAGCATTGATCAAAGATTCTGCAGACCCTCATGGTCTTCTTCTGGTGCGATATTCCATTATTCAAACCTTAATAAATAGAATTAGAATGTTTTGGGCATTGGTCAGACAATGACGTCCTCTTATTAGCCAATATGGGATGTATTACAGTGGGCACCATTTCCTCAATCCAGAGGAGAGAAAAAGGAAAGCATGCATCAGTTGCTTCACAACACTTGAAATAACTGAACAAAGGAACTACATCCACGGTAGAAGGTGAAGTGATGGAACGAGAGAACACATCAGTTTATAAGATGATGAGATGAAACCAGAGAACACATCAGGAGTGTACAGGATGAAGTGACGGAACGAGAGAACACATCAGTTTATAAGATGACGAGATGAAACCAGAGAACACATCAGGAGTGTACAAGATGAAGTGATGAAACGAGAGAACACATCAGTTTATAAGATGACGAGATGAAACCAGAGAACACATCAGGAGTGTACAAGATGAAGTGACGGAACGAGAGAACACATCAGTTTATAAGATGATGAGATGAAACCAGAGAACACATCAGGACTATACAAGATAAACAATGACCAATACTGAGATAATTTTATTATGTCAAGCACCATTATAAAATGGGTCAAAAAATGCCTTAAATTGTTTGGATGAAAGGACCTAAAGTCTTGTCCTTATCAGCCAATATGCCAGTCAGCAAACAATTTGGCCACCACTGACTACACACTGCATGGTCACAAAATGGCTGAAGGTGAGCCAGCAGACAAAGGCCTGCTCAGCATCCAGCCATGTTGAGACCATGCGGTCAGTGATTTAAAAATTGTGCTGATGTCAGCACCCACCTAAAAGCATAGAAATATACACAACAAGCCACGGATTTAGCAAACAAAACATTTTTGTAGGAAGCAGGCCGAGTAATACTTCTCCACACAACCCCCCCAACACACCCCACATGGTTTTAACATAGGCGAAGGTGAAGCAGCAAACAAGGCCTGCTCAGCATCCAGCCATGTTAACCCAATGCGGTGGGTGGTTTTAGCAAACAACATTTCTGTAGCAGGCAGACCGAGCTATACTTCCTCCCCCCCAACCACATACTGCATGGTCACAAAATGGCTGAAAGTGAGCCAGCAGACAAAGGCCTGCTCAGCATCCAGCCATCTTGAGACCATGCAGTTGGTGATTTAAAAATTGTACTGATGTCAGCACCCACCTAAAAGCATAGAAATATACACAGCAAGCCACGGATTTAGCAAAAAAAACATTTTTGTAGGATGCAAGCCGAGTAATACTTCTCCACACAAACCCCCCCAACACACCCCGCATGGTTTTAACATAGCCAAAGGTGAAGCAGCAAACAAGACCTGCTCAGCATCCAGCCATGTTACCCCCATGCGGTGGCAGGCAGACCGAGCTATACTTCCCCCCCAACCACACACTGCATGGTCACAAAATGGCTGAAGGTGAGCCCTGCTCAGCACCCACCCATGTTGAGACCATGTGATTGGTGATGTAAAAATTGTACTGATGTTGAGACCATGTCTGACGTCAGCACCAAAACCATAGAAATTAACAATGAAGCAAGCCACGTTTAAAATATAAAACATTTCTTGCACCGAAAATCAGATATACACAGCAAACAATACATTTTTGTAGCAGGCAATACTTCTTTATCCCCCCTCAACCACACACTGCATGGTCACAAAATGGCCGAAGGTGAGCCCTGCTCAGCACCCAGCCATGTTGAGGCCATGCGGTCGGTGATGTAAAAATTGTACTGATGTCAGCACCCACCTAAAAGCATAGAAATATACACAGCAAGCCACGGATTTAGCAAACAAAACATTTTTGTAGGAAGCAGGCCGAGTAAAACTTCTCCACCACAACCCCCCCCCAACACACCAAATATGGTTTTAACATAGCCGAAGGTGAAGCAGCAAACAAGGCCTGCTCAGCATCCAGCCATGTTAACCCAATGCGGTGGCAGGCAGACCAAGCTATACTTCCCCCCCCCAACCACATACTGCATGGTCACAAAATGGCTGAAGGTGAGCCCTGCTCAGCACCCAGCCATGTTGTGACCATGCGGTCGGTGATGTAAAAATTGTACTGATGTTGAGACCATGTCTCACGTCAGCACCAAAACCATAGAAATTAACAATGAAGCAAGCCACGTTTAACATTTAAAACATTTCTTGCACCTAAAATCAGATATACACAGCAAACAATACATTTACGTAGCAGGCAATACTTCTTTACCCCCCCCAACCACACACTGCATGGTCACAAAATGGCCGAAGGTGAGCCCTGCTCAGCACCCAGCCAGGTTGAGACCATGCGATCGGTGATGTAAAAATTGTACAGATGTCAGCATCCAGCCATGCAGTGGTACAAAAATGAACCGAAAGCAAACCAGCTCATAAAAATGTCTTTGTCTAACTACGAATGCTGGCACATAAACCACACAAACCACAAAAACAAATACAAAATGTGGCTAACAAAATGGATGCCAACACACACACACACACACACCCACACCATGGGACCCCACAAAAACAGAGGACACTTATTTCCCCTCAAATCCCACACCTGCAAACACCCACAGAAATCTTACCTTGTGCAGTCAGCTCCCCTTTCATTGCCCAGGTCTCCATTTAACCAGCAACCAAAGTCAGAAGCATTTCCAAAAAAAAAGTAAACTGCCAAAACAGAAATGCAGAAAAACAAACGTTTTGCCCAGTACTCTGATCAGTCAGGGCTTCTAAATAAGCACAGTACTGTACCTCACTATGGAAAGCAGGAGCCCCATTAAATCAGAAGTGCACCACAGGCTTAATGTAGGGGGCATAATTTAAAACTGCACCTCAGGCTGCAAAGAGTAGGAGCCCAATTAATTGAGAACTGCACCTCAGGCTGGAAATAAGGGCTCCATTAAACCGCACTTTGGGGAACAATGATAGAACAACTCTGCCATTATGAGCATACCTGGATGCCAGATTCTAACCTCCACGCTGTTCTAAATGTACTCGGATGCCACAAACAGAGCTAGAAACGTACCGCGGACACCACACATGCCCGACTCTGAAAGTACCAAGACAGGGCTTGCGGTGGTGTCTACCGAGCACTAAATCGCATTTTAAGCTGCCAAGAATCAAAGTGGGCATCATTTCTCTCTGTGTCCACGCTGCTTCAACATATACTAACAAAGCAAGCTGATCTTCTGGCCAGAAAACACACAGAGAAGAATACCCCCTACCTAACAAGCGTTCTGAGTGCACTTTGCTTTGTTTTGTTCTGAGCGCACCGAGGCTGCTGAAGCATGAACATGAACACTGTCTTTAGAAAAAAAAATTACTGCCAAGAGCCAGAAGCCTTGAAGGAGCAGATTTTATACACCACACAAGCCACGTTTCCATTGGGAAAAACGAGAGCACCAAGGGGATCAGGTGACCAATGGGGTGGTAGGGGGTGGTTCTGAATGTACTCAGCTAGAGGATGGACACGATTGGTTGGGAGCTTGGGACAGATGACATCACAGAAAAGGGCAAACAGCAGGCAAGATGTTGTACCTGGCATTAAAGCAAGGGCAGCAATGGTAACACACAGGGACAAAAAGAACCAAGATACAATATACATAATATATAATTATTGGACCATGTTCTGAATGTACCACCTGAGGACACCAGGTGGTACATTCAGAACACATTTTGAAGGTACTTCAAACCATAAAATAATGGGGAAAACGACAAAGGGAGATAAAAAAAAGACAGGACAGCATCTAGACTGTATAAAGCAAACTTTATTTGAAGTGAACCATGGCAGAAATGTCAGAAAACCCACATCCCAAACCTATAGGGTTTCCATGTCACAATTTAGTAGAGGGAAAATAGCAAGAAAATGGGGTTAGACAATAAAAGATACACTTTTTGAGCAACTGCAGACCACGCATTTATTATATGTATCTCTACATACAGCAAGACATAAAACAACATTGTATACATTATTTCTTTTTTTTTCCCTCAATTTATATCATACTATCCACATTTCAGTGGCACTGGAACAAGGTTTTCATGAACACACCCTAAGGCAAAAAAAGAAATGGGCAGACTGGATGGGCCTTGTGGTCCTTATCTGCCATCAATTTC
Organism: Neoceratodus forsteri; assembly: GCA_016271365.2. NCBI lineage: Eukaryota > Metazoa > Chordata > Ceratodontiformes > Ceratodontidae > Neoceratodus > Neoceratodus forsteri. Next base: position 1,511,053,536 of record CM057449.1, read on the forward strand.
TATGTTTCTATATATTGTATAAGAAAACATCTTATGGTTGATGCCATAAATTTGATAATACACAGCCTTCTTTTCTCTGTAATTGATTATGGTTCAATAGTTTATCCATATACATCTGAAAGATTATTAACAAGACTTCAAGCAACTTAGCATTCTGCTATACGTTTTGCTACGGGTCAGCCTAGAACCACACATCATTGTCTTTTGAACAGTTTTTTTAAATGTCCATCATTGGTTGAGTGGTTCAACCTTTTTTCACAGAAGACTCATTTGTTTGTACTTCCTAATAGTATATCAAGTTTATTTTCAGGAATTCCCAAATCTGCTCATATATGACTGCAATGAAAAATTATTTTCAGATTCCATTCTATCGTACTGTGTTTGCTCAAAACTCCTTGACTTTCTCAGCTTCTAAACTTTATAATGAAATACCAAGTACCATAGCTTGTTGCTCAAAGATACATTTTTTAAGACATCACTTAGAAAGAATATTCTCATGAATTATACTTATAAGTGTTTTACCTAGACCTGGCAACTCTGTAGTCTTTAAACATGTTTTATCACGTTGTTACACTTTTTTAAGTATTTGTGTGTGTCTAAACTGGATGTCTGTGAAAATGGGCTTTTAGCCCACAGACATTTCAATATAAAATGACAATTGAAATGACATGAAATTAAAATAATCTTGTTATTAATAGTTCAAAATATACATTGACATAAACAGAAATAAGTATTCTGATAAAGGGATTTCATTTATCCCCACCAACTACTTGAATGCGTTTGATACCATTGTGGACCTTAATAAATTTGTAAGAAATGTAATTTACATATTATGCATCATAAGGATCCACAGAATTCAGAACTAACATCTAGGCTTTTGGTCTAGTAAAGGATCCAGACCCACAAAAGTCATCAATAATTGATTGGACCTGACACCTCTTGCTATATTTTGTAGGTCTCCGTTTTTGCACAGAAAAGACCCCCAGTACCATAATCCAGAGGTGTGCTCTGTCATAACTCTTGTTCAAGTTATACAATACACTGAAATAAGTTCAAGGTGAATGAAAAGTAGGAGAAAAATCTGGAAAAGTGGAAATTTTACCAAATATGAAATAGAACCTTCAATATTGCTCTGATCGATCTACAACTTGTACCAGTTATGCATATTGAAGCGATTTACAAAAAACAAGTCTCACTGTCATCATGTCTTTGCAGTACAGACAAATATATGAAATTATATTGGGAAAATATTTCCCAAATTGCTGATTTTGTGGCTACATTTTTGAATAGACTTCATGGTGTTTCCTCTGACAAAGTAATCATTACATTTAAATTACATTATTCAATCTTTCTAACTTCTACTATGTTTCTGCTTTTATTTAAAAGAAACCTGACTCAAATATCATGTTTTATGACTGAGATATTCCATTTTATGTACCCAAACCCCCAAATTGACGTGGTCACCATGCTACCCAGCATTTGCCAGTTCTGGCATATACTCATATCTAGTTTGATTTTGGTATGGCTTAAAATACTATGTAGGAGTTTTATGATATTAGTAATCTGCCTATTTAGGGAATGTTCTTAAAGTAATCAGTTTGATGCTTGTGCCAAATATTTATAATGTGTATTTTTCATATTTTGTATAGGGGGTTTACGACATTAGTAATCTGCCTATTTAGGGAATGCTCATAATGCCATCAATTACAAGATTTGTGGCAAGTGTTTATAATGTGTATTTTTGTAATTCAAATTTATGACTGATCAACCATGGAGACAGCATTCCAAGTCAGCAGTAACAGGCAGCAATCAAGCACAAATTACTCCCACTTCCTCATTTGTCAGCAAGATGCAAAACACAGCTCTTTAGAAAGAAAGCCAGAACTTGGATATCTCACCTTCTTGTATGCAGTTCAGAACTGTGATGATGATGCCACTTTCCAACGGGAAAAGAATGTGTTATGTAAAGATGAATTCATAGCAAAGTCCCCAGTAATCCATGCAAATTGTCACAATGCTTATACCAACAAAAAAACTGTTGAACAAAAATGCCGCAGAGTTTCAGAACTGGTCAGTGAGCAACCAGGTCCACCTCACATGATCACAAGATCTTCAATCAACAGCCTACTTGATTACAGTGGGCTAATAGGTGGAATAGAAGACTGTTGACCATCGCAACTGTTGATCATGGAAAATTTGTGTGGCAAAAAGCCAAAGAACTCGATGACAGTACCGTGTTACATAAGTTGCAAGGGTTTTAGGATGAATGCCTAGATCTGATAGCACATGATTTTTGATACAATAGATCATGTCTTAATAACTATATAAATAGAAGAACAGTCATGGAAGGCAATGACATCTATGACATAGGGTTCTGTTGGATAATTTCTCAAATTGATAGGCCAATGTTTGAAAATGGAAGTGTCTTCTATATTGTTAAACTTTGTGATAGATATCACCAGTGGTTAGAAGATCATGGTGTTGATGCAGCATCCTGCAGGTCAGCAAGTCTGCAAAGGTGCCTACTGACATGCTACAATAATCCCAGTGGCTGTAAGGTAACTATAGTTCCTCAGAAAGGTACAATAAGTCTATTGTGTTCAGCACAGTTGAATGTTAGACAGTTGCTTTCTAAAGTGGCCAAGTTAAAGCAAAGTATGGAAGAATCAGAATATACAGAAAAAAGTGAAGACAAACCTGATGATACTCTGTCTCAAATGGGTGCAAATATGTTCAGTTACAATGTAGCAAAATTAATAAGGTCTGGACTTCCAGTGACGCAACAAGCCTAATGGCAGCCTAGCTTCACAGCTCCCGAGTCTCGGATCACTAACATATGAAATCAAAAGCCATCCGAGTGCAAACTTCCGGTGATGAGCCTGACATGAGAAGACATCTGCGGTGTTGCTCCCAGGCCCTGAATGTTTTGTTAAGATTAAAAAAACTCTTCTTGAGTGCTCCAGCTAATCACTTTTATTGCCTAAATTGGTGAAGTGTTCCTGAGTGATTCCTGCTTCTTAAACAGTGCGGATAAAGAAAGTTAAAAGGAAATTTCTCTCTACCCAACTGGTGAAGCTGACACCAGCATGTGGCTTTCCAGAAGCACCGATATGGAAAGCGAAGCTCCCGAACCCCTCACGGTGAGAGCGCCTGCAGTCAAGCAGCCAAAATTGCAGTTGCCAGAACCCTGTGAGTCCGTGGTACAAACAGATCGAGAGCAAGAAGGGGAGATTCTAAAAATATAGATGACATTATGGAAATTAAGCAGCTGTTGCAGAGTCTAGTGGCTGACTTCTCCACAGTCAAACCAGTGCTTCACTCTCTGGCACAAAGAATGGGGGATGTGGAAGCCAGATTCTCCTCGCAAGAACGCAAGGTTATTAATTTAGATCAGGACATGATTCTAGCTTGTAAGCAAATTAAAAAATTAGAGGACTGGATGGATGGCCAGGAGTCCAGAAGTCTTAGAAACAACCTTATCCTAGCGGAGTTGTCAGAGAAAGCTGAGGGGATGGACTGTGTTACTTTTTTGCAAGTTTGCTGCTGAAACTGTTGGGCCCCACGCCATAAGGGGAAGCTTATAATCTGGAGAGAGCGCATAGGGCTCTGAGAGAGATGCCCCCACCCGGAGCGAGACCCAGGGTTCTGATTATGAAGTTTTTGAATTATAAATAAAAATCTCATGTGCTGGCTAATGCATGGCAGAAGAAAGCCCTGCAGTGGAATGGCACCTCCATTTCGCTGTTTCATGATCAGACACCATCTGTGCAGGAGAAACAAAAGGAATACTCAGATATTAAGAAGAAGCTCTACCTTGCGGGTCTTAATTTTAGGATGCAATACCCAGTGACCCTGTCCATCCATTTGCAATTGGGGGAAAAGAGATATCTGACTGCTCGGGATGCACTGGAAGGTCTAAGGTTCGAGTTGCCTGCATTATTTCAAACCACAACTTGAGCCCCTGCAAGAGGAAGATAGAAGTGATCTGTTTAATTTTTTCTAATGGTGACTTGAAATATGAAGTCTATGTTGAAGATTTTGATGCTCCTTATGTAAACAAGGGGTTTTCTATGTTGGTTTTGTAGTATGTTATTGGATTAGGAAATTCAAATGTCATATAGTTGCCGGGATTTTATTTTTTTTAGTGTGCATTGTAGCTTTATTATCCACATGAAGTGGGAGAAGTCCATAAAGGCAGCTGGGTAATTGAAGGTGGTTGGGTGTGGCTGGGCTACTAAGGTGACCTTTTTCTGTTTTTTTGGGGGGTGCACCTCACTGGACTATACTGGGATTCCATTTTTGGGAAGGTGAGTGCTACAAATATGAGGGCAGGGGATTCCTCCTCTAAGACTGATTGTGAATAGGATATAGAGGGGCTCAGAGAGGTTGGATACTAATTTACGGGCATTGTGGGGACAAGTATTTGTCAAATACTCCTCTAATGGTGTATGCAGTTATGGTGGGTTTAGGAGTTTAAATATATAAATGAGGGCATCCTGGTCGACTTATGAAGGGCTGGTAATAGAGATACAGTATAAGGAGATAATGGATGTTGTCAATGTCAGGTGTATTCATTTTTATTTGTTTAGAACTGCCTGGCCTTTGTAATGGGATAGAGTTTGGGTGGTATGCTGACTGGTTAACTCCTGATCTCCCACTGTATGTTGATTGCAGGGAGACTCTTATAGGTCAGGTTTTAAGTTAATGTAATAGGGATTTGAAATTGGTTTAAGTCTTAGCTTAAGGATTAGAATAGGAATGTGGGCAACTCAGAGGAGGGAAACTAAAATGGTGCAGGGTCTGCAAGAGAAGCCATACGAGGAGAGGCTAAAGGAGCTTAATATGTATATACCCCCAAGGAAAGGAGGGAGAGGGGGGACATGATAGAAATGTTTAAGTACTGTACCTCAGTGGAATCAACAAAGTCCAAGAGGGTAGCATCTTTCAGAAAAAGAGATGTGCAAGAACAAGGGGGCACAATTTTAAGATAGAGAGGGGACGGCTCAGGGGCAATGTGAAGAAGTATTTTTTCAAAGAGAGGGTGGTGAACACATGGAACATCCTTTCTGAGGAGGTTGTGGGGTCTAAAACTGTGGGAGAATTCAAGAATGCATGGGATAGACGTAAGGCAATTTTTGTGGGGGGATAGGAAAAAATAGGCTATTGGTTAACTAGGATCTGCAGCTTATCCTCTAGGTAGAGAAACAGGCAGACTAGGTGGGCCAAGTGGTCCTTATCTGCCGTCAAAGTCTATGTTTCTATTTTTCTATGTACAGTAGACACACTGGGGTATGGGAAAACTGGAGCAGTTAGTTGGTTGTAGGTTGCTATAGTAGGGAGGAGGGTTTTTGAGTTACATTGGTGGGCTTATGGGGTTTGGGAGCATGCTGTAAAGGGCTCCTCCATGAACTGAGATTATTTAGGAGGGCAATCCTGGGATCAGGGATGGGGTGGGGTGGGTTTGGGGAATGTGGAAAGAGAGACAGTACACTATTCTGCAGGAGAGGGAAGCTAACCCAGAGAGTGTTACAAAAGCTGGAAAGGGAATTTTTTTACTTTGCTATAAAATGTCTTGTATTAAAATCATATTGTGGAATGTAAAGGGTCGTAGGGGTAGATGCAAAAGAATTGTAATCTTGAGGCATATAGAACAAATGGGGATATATATTGCAGCATTACAAGAGACTCATCTTTTGTCAGAAGAACTGACTCTGTTGAGAAGGATGAGGGTGAGCCGGGTATATGAAACAGGTAAAGAAATGGCATCAGGTGGGGTGGCAGTGTTAACTGGGAAAAATTGCCCATATAATATTCAAAAAGGTGTCGTCTAGAGAGGATGGTAGGCGGATATACCTTTCTGGCACTGTTTTGGGTAGAGACCTGTCAATCGCATCTATCTATGGTCCTATTCTGCCTAACCTTCAGTTTGTGGCGTCGGTGTAGACAGATATTGCTATGTTATCCTCACATCCTATTATTTTGACTGGAAACTGGAATCTCTGCCTAAATAATTGGGAGGATAAAATTCTACCTTCCAGAAGCCCTCTATCCAGGGCTGAGGTGGCTATTTCCAGATTATTAGAGGTCGATGCTTTAACAGATCTGATAAGGACTCATGCAGCTGGGAGTAATAATAAGACATTTTATTCTGCAGCACCTAAGAGTCAATCCAGAATAGATTTTTTTTTTGTTAAATAGTGAGGCACTTAGGGAGGTCAAGGAGATATCTACCAAAAGTAGGATTTTGTCAGATCATTCCCCTATTTAATTGACCTGGGAACCAGAGAATATTCCTTCTCGACCTTATAGGTGGAGGTTAAATTATCCCCTTTTGACAGATGTCACAATCCAGAATAAATTAGTAGATGCTCTGCAGGACATTATACAAAACCAATTACCTACATTACAAAATAAGGTTTTAGTATGGCACACATGTGAGGTTTTACGCTCAGGGATGGCATAGAGATATGCAATTAGGTGAAACAGATTGAGAAGAGCAAAGGAGGAATTCTTACTTGGGGCCATTGATTCTTTGGTGCCCCAGGAGGGGACTTCAGTGGAGATAGATTCAGAACTACAAATCTTAAGATAGGAGAGGGCTGATATTAATTATAGTAAAGCTGAATTTGTCTCAAAAAGATTCAGGCCAAATACCTACTGCAGGGGGGCATTCCTGGACATATTTTGGCAGCCTAAGTTAAGGAATGGGAAGCCAGTAGAACAATTGTGGCTATAAGGTGGGGGAGAGTCATCGTCACAGACCCACAAAAAATGGAGGATGTATTCACGTTCTACTATAAAGAAATTTATCAATTACAGCAAGTTGGCGAGGAAGAGTACATTAAGACATTCTTAGATGGTATTACTTTACCAGTTCTGGGCTCTTTCCAGGCTAAGGAACTAGCATCAATGATTAGTGAGGAAGAGATAATAGCAGCGATTCAGGCTTTGCCTTTGGGTAAAGCTCCAGGGCCGGATGACCTTACGGCTAAATCTTACCAGGTACATCTGTATACTATACTTCCCCTTTTAAAAGATGTATTTAATAGTATAATGCAAGACGGTGTACCTCATCCCCATTATACCAGACCTATATTGCGTTGGTACCTAGACCAGATAAATCAAAATAATTATTTGGTAGCTATAGACCCATTGCCCTGATGAACCAGGATATTAAGATTTTAACAAGAATTCTAGCTAATAGAATTTTTAATATAGCACCAAATTGAATTAGTCCTGAACAGGTGGGATTTATGCCACGGAGGGGGGCACATGATGCTTTAAGAAAACTACACCACATACTTAGTTATGCGTCAGACTCCCAACTGCCTTTAGCATTGATATCTTTAGATGCCAAGAAGGTGTTCGATAGGGTTTCTCATTCCTTTTTGTTTGCCACTATGGAGAGGATGGGCTTTCCGAAGGGCCTTCTTAGAGGGATTAGAAATGTATATACAGCATCCACGGCTAGAGTAATGTGTAATGGGTTTATTTCATCAGAATTTTTGCTGGTTAATGGAACAAGACAGGGATGTCCTCTCTTGTCAATATTGTTTAATATATATTTGGAACCATTATTAATTGCTATTAACAAAGATGTCAATATTAAAGGGATCTTGGTTGCAGGTAGGGAATTAAAATTTACAGTCTATGCAGATGATATACTTTTGCATTTTGCCAATCCTGTGGAACAGTTGACATTATCAGCCATTTCTCTAAAGTGTCAAACTATAAACTAAATTTGACTAAGACACAGATTCTCCCTCTGACACCTCATGTAAGTAGTGTGGATTTCACTCCAATGTGAATACAATGAGCTGGGGATTGTATTAAATACCTGGGGATATGGATTACTGCACATATGGAGGATAGGGCAGTGATGAATATGAACAAGGTGCTGGCTGCAATTAATGGGGATATGCTCAGATGGAATAAACTTCCATTAAATTATGCAGCTAGATTGGGCCTAGTTAAAATGAATCTAATGCCGAGATTACTGTACCCAGTATATTTAGCTCCATACAATATATGCAAATTATGGTTTATTAAAATTAGAAAATTACTCTCTGATTTTCTGTGGAATTCTAATCCCCCTAGGAGAAAACATAAGGTGTTATAATTGCCACATGACGGGGGGGGGTCAAATTGCCTGATTTGCTTCTGTGTTATGTAGTGGATCAATTGGGTATCATGTGTCACTGGGGTTTAAGTGATGAAGGTGTACCATATACTCCGATAAGGCTCCAGATGGAGAGACAGCTGTTAAAAGATTTGAGTTTAGTGCCAGTGGCATTGCTTTTTGCCAGTCTGGGGAAATACCTTAATAAAACTATTGGGACTCCAATTGAGAAAGCTGCAATGGCCTGGTGGATGTTTCTTTCACCTTCTCAGAGAAGGGAGCAGTTTAGGACTGCAGATCAGCCGGTGTTAAGAAATCCCAATTTCTTGATTGGGGCAAAGTGATTAATAAACACTGGCCAGTCCAGCTAGATGGCCTCATATTAAGTGATGTTATACAAGATAACAGGGTTGTCCTTCCGGCGAGATGTGAGTCTATGCAGTTTTATAAAAAAATACAGCTGGTTAAAATGGAGTGGGCTGGGAAAGATCTTTGGGGTCCATCCACAAATCCTTTTACCTGGGACAATTTTTCAGTGATAAATCTATCTTCTAATTCTCTTTTGAAGGTGCATAAGGGCTATTGGACTTTCTCACTCCAAAGTCCCCAGTACAAATATCATACTGGGATGTTACAGTGGCCTCTCAACAACTAGCTTGGAATGTTATTTGGAAAGGCATTAAGTATATAAAATACCTAAGTATAGAATTATGCAATACTTTGTTGTTTCAAATATGTTTTTTACCCCTAAGAAATTGTGTGATAGACAACTGATACACACAGATCTATGCTTTAAATGTGGAACACAGCCAGGTGATATTCTACATGTTATGTGGAATTGTTATAAAATACAGTCATTCTGGGTGGAAATTAAAAGACAAATGGATCCCATGTTAGACTATTCTGAGTTTATCTTGCCAGAAATTTGCATTTTAGGTGATATGTCGTCCACACCCAAATATCACTTATCATTGATGACGGCCATAGATAAATCTTTCATATTAAAACATTGGAAAGATGATCATTGTTATAAATACAAACATTTTGTGAGGGATCTTATCTGGGCCATAGATAGAATCAGGACATTTTTGTGTTTAGAGGGCAAGAAGGGTATGTTTGATAAGAGATGGTCTACTATGCAGACCATTTCTTTTTTACAAGTCGATAGTTCTGAGACATAGATCTGTCTGTCGGTTTATCATTAGCAGTAAGACTACTGTGTAGGGAATTCAAATGGTTTAATGTAATCACTGTGTAGTGTCTAGTTACAATAATCTATAAGTTTGTGTCCAGCTGTTTGTAGTCTTTTGGAATTTGTAGTAGGCTCTGGGCTTTGCATTGCTTGGGGGAAAATAGGCTGTCTCTCTCTCTCTCTCTCTCTGTCTCTCTCTCTCCAGGGGACACAGTGGGGTTTCTCCTTCAATGTGATTAGGTTTACAAGTTTTGAAGTAAATTGTATTATATCTGGATGGTGGAGAGGACTTGAATTGATGAGGCCATACCCTGGCTTTCAGGGATTTTTTTTTGTTTTCTTTGTTCCTTCCATATTGTTTTTTTTTTATTTATTCTTATTACTATTCTTTTGGATTTAACTATTTGTAACATAGTGTTGGTCAGCTCATGTTGAGCGCAATTGAGGGTCAACCCCATTGCTGTGTGTGTACATAGTTTTATCTGTATATAAGTTACACAACCAGTTTTGTGTTTGTGGATCCTAGCTTATCACGGGATGGTGTATGTATGTCTCATTTGGGGGGGAGGGGGAATGGAACCCTAATAAAGAATGTTATAAAAAAAAGCCATCCAAGTGAATATAGACTAACCTAGCACTGTATTTGTTGCCACTGTGCTTAACAACAATGGGGAGGACAAAAAAGAAAGTATTTCCTCGACTCCTAAGCATACCACATTGCAGACAGAAAAGCGGCCCACCAGTCCTTCTCCATCATAATCCTCCATGCTAACAGCTTCCGCAGAAGATGATTCTGACCCAGAGACAACTTCAACTTTCTCCAAAGTCGATGGAAAATGGATGCTAAGTATTCTACACCAGATCGATTCAAAAATCTCCTGCCTAGAGACAGATTGTAAGAAATCTGAGAATCATACAACAGCTGTAGAGACTCACCTAGACACCCTCCAGAATGAGCATATGTCATTTGGTCATTCTCTGGCCTTCCTACACTGGACATAACAAGAGGTTACCCAGAGAGCAGAAGACACAGAGGAGAAAGCCAAACGGAACAATATTCAAATCTTTGGAGTTCCTGAGGGCAGCAAACAGGATGACATGGTTGCCTATCTGTAGAATTGGCTGCAGCAAGAGTGCTCTCTACCAGAAAGCTTTGATTTTGCCATAGAGAGGACCCATTGAGCAACAGTCCCTAAGCCCAAACTAGGGGCCCCTCATAGATCCATAGTAGTAAAATTCCTCAAGTTTCCAACGAAAGAAAAAATCCTTTGTCTGGCCTGGGGCAAAAAGGACTTGAAACTTGATGGCAAAAAGTATATTTTGACCAGGACTTTCCCCCAGGTATGATGGCAAAAAGGAAAAAAGTACTACAAGTGGTTAAGCAGGTGAGAGAGAAAAGGTTTAAAGTGTACTTGCAATATCCAGCATGGCTGTGGATGCAGGATGGAGAGGGTGTACTGATCTATTAGAATCTGCTGCAGGCCACCCCAGTGCTAGAACAGCTGGGAATTGCACTTCCTGATACAAGTGAGGAAAGAGCAGAACAAGAGATTGAGAATTTACTGTGGGGTTTGGCCCCCAAGGGGATGGCACCCCCAAAGAAGGTGACAAGATTCCCTCTTACCATTGCATGCAGATGTAGCACTGTGGATCCTTCCTCATCACCCACCTCCATGAAGAACACCCATTCATCAGCCATCCAGCACATAGGAAATCTCGAGGAAACTTCAGTGAACTGCTTTTCAGAAGGGACTTTCCTCTTTTGGGGCACTGCTGCACAGTATTGCAGTTTTGTAGAATAAAGCCATGGTTGGTTTCCATAAAGATCGGGGAATCCCTTTTTACTTAATCGCATGGAGTGGAACTAAATAATCCAGATGAACATTTCCAGGGGAGATACTGATTGGGAGGACCTCCCCCCACAGTGTACCTTTTTACTTGCTCCCAGTGGCTGCAAACCATCTGATTACACGAGTGAGTCATTCAAGTTATGGCTATACTGTAATTCTGTGGCTGAAAGCCTGGACTTTATTTAAAGTTTATCCTTTTTAGGGTTTTTTTCTTTTCTTTTCAGTTTATTTTTATTATTAATTTACCACAGAAAGCAGTCAACACAATTTTCCTAATGTGCTCTGGTCTTGTTAAATAGTTTAAGTAATGTTATTGGGGAGGGGCATGAAGGAAAGGTAAGGTGCAATTGATAAAATGCATCAACATTTTGCATATTTAAGTTCATTGAAACTGACTGCAAGGTAAAGGTGGATATCCCCAGTGAGGGACAATGTCAGAATTTTATTTTTACATAATTGGAAATGGAAAAAACTTCATTCCTCCCCCTTATATATGCACTAAATTGAGTTAATATGATGGCATTTTATTATGTAGCTTGGGATGGCTTTCACATTGCACTGAATTTAATGGGGGCAATTGGATATTTAATGAAAGAAACTGAAATAGAGGATCTCCTTGTTGAAGCTGATGTTTGCCACCATTGCTCTGCCAACAAAATCATGTCAGGCAAAACTATTATGCTATGATGAGAGCTACACTGGAATGCATTTGAAAGTTGGTTCATTTGCGACAAAGACATGGATTGCATGACATTTCTCTCAGAAAGTGTTCAAAGACAGCGATGCCGTGGATGCTGAGGATGCACAAAATGTAATTGATACACATCTGAACAACTAGGCTACTGGAAGAGGCAGACATGCTAATAAACCAGTTCTATGAGGCAAAGTGCAAATCCCCAATGAGGCTCTGGCTTATGTACATGGACATGATTCAGGTTCTGCATCACTATATCTATGCTGAGCGAGCTGGACACTGAGATCAGCAACTGGCTGAAGTTGAGAAAATGCTTCCATATTTTGTTGCTGCAGTCATCACAAATATGTTTCCTGCATTCCTCATTACCTGTCCGCTATGAAAGACCTGCCAACCACAGTGCCAGACGTCACTGAAGAATTCAGATTTGACAAATTCACCGAGCACTGAACAGTTGGTAAGTTTAATGGTGGCAGAAGATACCAGGAGAAAGGACTACTGTGTGACTGAACTTCTCTACTGGGACTATATTGCCCTCCACCCCCCCACCCAAAGCTAGTTCTACTTTTATAGGCACAGGATTTGACTGACAACAGGAACTTCCTGTTTAGGGGCAGGAAGTGAGTGATCACAGAACCACCAAGGACCCACCATCCTAGAAGGGCAGAGTAGCTCTCCGCCCCCTCAGCTGCTGGAGGTCTGCCTCTGAACAAGTAAGTGGTCTACTGAGAAATATAGGATATTCTTGTCTCAGAACAGGACAATCAGGAGCTTAAAGGCACACAGGCAGAAAGTAAGCAGAGAGAAAAAAAACAGAGGAAAGAGTAAGGATTGCAGACAGTTAAGGGGCCAGAAATAAGACATGATTGGAGTGGTGCAGTGCAGTGGCTGTGGAGCAGCAGTCTTCCGGGAGATGTTCTGGAGGATGTGGTGTTGTCCCATCTGCAGACACCTCTCTGGGCTGAGAGAGGAGGTTGCTCATCTCCAGGCTGAGTTGGCCACGATTTGTGGGACCTCCTCTTCCATCCAGGGACCACCAGTGCCACTGCCATTGCCTCAGAGGTTGCCAAGAAAGAGGAGCGGTTGGACCACAGTGGGCTCAGGGAGGGTGAGGGTGGTGGAACAGAGGCACATCCCTCCAGTTGTACCTCTCCACAATTCCTATGCCATTCTGGCAAAGTGTGGTTCCTCTATGGAGGCACCTACAGTGGAGGCCAAGGAGGATGCTGGGAACCTCCACAAAGGAGACCGACAGGAGGTGGCAGGGGACCCTGCAGGAAGGAAACTCCTGGTGGGGACTCCATTGTTAGGAAGGTAGAACTGGGCAAGGAAGGGAGAGAGAGGTAAGGTGCCTGCCTGGTGCCATGGCTTGGAGGGACAGGGTGAATCCTCAGGATTGCTGGAGTAGCTGCACAGGGGAGGGAGCTGGATGTCATTGTCCACCTAGGGACAAATGACCTGGCTAAGAAAGGGATTAGAGAAGTGCAGGAAGAGTTTGTGGAATTGGGGAAGGGCCTTAGTCAAGTAGCACGCACGGTAACCTTCTCGGAGGTGCTACCCATCTATGGCATAGAGAGGCTAGGGTGTTCCGTACCATGGGATTCAATCAGTGGTTGAAAAACTGGTGTGGAACTCAGGGATTGCTTCATTGGGGACTGGGGTCCACCTGGAGTGATGCAAGCCTATACTGGCATGATGGGCTGCATCTGTCCGGGAGGGAACCAGGATCCTGGGTGATAGGTTTAAATGCTTCATTGGCAAGCTTTTAAACTAGCCAAGGGGTAGGCACTGGAAAGACAGGAAAATCCTAGCCCCCAAAAATCATGGTAGTAAGTGTGGCAAACACCAACATGGAGGTGTCAATAGGAGAAGGGCAGGGTAAATGGAGAAAGTGACAAAGGCAAGAAGGACAAGAATGGGGCAAAGGGGTAAGGCCATCAGGAAATGGAGGGTAATAAGTACCAATGCCCGTAGTCTGGGCAACAAGCTCCCTGAACTGGTGGCCTTAATGGAAGAGGGATGCCTGGATATCGTAGCAGTCACAGAAACAAGGTACACAGAGAACCATGACTGGGATGTTAACATACCAGGGTACATAACTTACAGGAGAGACAGGCAGGGGAGAAGAGGGGGAGGAGTAGCTCTCTATGTAAAGGAAGGGATAAAAGCAACTGAACAAAAGAGTAAACAGGGAGGAGAGGAGGCACTGTGGGTCACCTTGGAGACTGGAAAGGGCACCACAATCTGCACAGGGGTTGTGTACAGGCCCCCATGTCAGGGGGAAGGAATGGTCAAGGATATGATGGAAGGCATTCTTAGAATGGCAGAAAAAGGGGAGATACTGTTGATGGGAGACCTGAATATGCCGGATGTTAACTGGAGCACATTTGCTGCAGCCACATCCAAGAGCAGGGCCATTCTTGACGCCCTACAGGTGGCAGGCATTAGACAACTAGTTTTGGAACCCACTCATGAGGGAGCAATCTTAGACCTCGTACTCTCAAATGGGGGCAGTGAGAGGATCTCAGATCTAGAAGTGGGTTGCCATCTGGGGACAAGTGACCATCAGACAGTGTGGTTCACGTTAAACTCAGCTACAGAGTCAAGCCATACAAAAGTGAGGGTACTGGACTTTAGGAGGGCTGACTTTGGCAAGATGGGAGAGTGCCTCAGAAAAGCACTAGCAAACAGGCTAGAAGGAGGTGTGGAGCAACAATGGGGAATTATCAAAACTGCCATCACAGAGGCAACAAGCCTTTGTGTGAAGCAAATAAACAAATCAAAATGAAAGAAAAAGCCACTATGGTTCTCAAGAGAGGTGGCTGTGAAAGTCAGGAAGAAAAAGATAGCATTCCGGAAGTATAAGGAAACACAGAAGGAGCAGGACAGAGAGCTGTACCAGTTAAGGCAGAATGAAGCAGGGAGGGAAGTCAGAATAGCAAAGGCCCAAACTGAGGAAAAGATAGCCAACTCAGTTAAGAAGGGGATAAAACCTTTTATAGGTACATCAGCGTAGAAAAGACAAAGGAGGATAGTGAGGCTGAATAGAATGAACGGTGGTGGGCAGAGGGGACAGTGAAAAGCAGGAATACTGAACGAATATTTCAGCTCAGTATTCACAAAAGAGGAGGAAGTGCCTAATCCAATTAACAGAAGCACTCTTGATAGGGGGTCGATCCCAGTCCTTTCACAGAAGAAAGGGTTCTGCAAGAACTCCTAAAACTGAAGGTGGACAAAGCAATGGGTCCTGATGGAATTCACCCATAATTCTAAAAGAATTAAGGAAGGAACTAGTAAAACCACTGGCTACTCTTTTAATAAATCATGGGAGGATGGTGTGGTACCGAGGACTGGAGGAAGGCGGATGTGATTCCCTTCACAAAAGTGGGACCAAGACAGAGGCAGGAAACTACAGACCTGTCAGTCTGACCTCTGTGGTAGGGAAAGTGATGGAGTCACTTCTGAAGGAAAGAATAGTTGAGTACCTAGAGGTCAGTGGAGCACAGGATCCAAGGCAGCATGGGTTCACAGCGGAAGGTCATGTCAGGCAGATCTAATAGATTTCTTTGACTGGGTGACCAAAGTAGTAGACCAGGGAGGGCTGTGGACATGGCCTACCTAGACTTTAGCAAGGCATTTGACACAGTCCCACACAAAGATTATTAGTCAAATTAACCAGCCTGGGAGTGGGTCCCAGGGTGGTAGCCTGAGTAAAACATTGGCTGGACAACAGGACACAGAAGGTAATTGTAAATGGAGTCCACTTGAAGAAGAGGCGGTTACTAGTGGGTACCGCAGGGTTCAGTATTGGGTCCAGTCCTTTTTAATGTCTTCATCAGTGACATTGCAGAGGGACTGGAAGGAAAAGTATGCCTTTTTGCAGATGACACAAAGATCTGCAACAGGGTTGATACACAAGGCGGCGTGGAAAGGATGAAAAGGGACTTGGCAAGGTTGGAGAAATGGTCAGACGTATGGCAGCTAGGATTCAATGCAAAAAAGTGCAAAATAATGCACCTGGGAAACAAGAACCCAGGGGAAGAATACACAATGGGTGGGGAGGTAGTAACAACAACAAAACAGGAAAGGGACCTGGGGTAATCATATCAGATGACCTTAAGGTTAGCAAGCAATGTGAGAAGGCAGTAGAGAGGCCGGGGTATACTGGGATGTATAGGAGAGGCATCAGCAGCAGAAAACAGGAAGTTGTTATCCTCTGTACAGACAGTTGGTGAGACCCCATCTGGAATACTGTGTCCAGTTCTGGAGACCCCATCTCCACAAGGACATAGACAGGATAGAGGCAGTCCAGAGGAGGGCAACTAAAATGGTGCAGGGTCTGCAAGAGAAGCCATATGAGGAGAGACTAAAGGAGCTTAATATGTATACCCTTGAGGAAAGAAGGGAGAGGGGGGACATGATAGAAACTTTCAAGTACCTCAAAGGAATCAACAAAATCCAAGAGGGTAGCATCTTTCAGAAAAAGAGACTTGCAAGAACAAGGGGACAGAATTTAAAGATAGAAGGAGGGCGGTTCAGGAGCAATGTGAGGAAGTATTATTTCACAGAGAGGGTAATGGATGCATGGAACAGCCTTCCTGAGGAAGTTGTGGGGTCTAAAACTGTGGGAGAATTCAAGAATGCATGGGACAGACATAAGGCAATTCTTGTGGGGGCAGGAAGATATAGGCTGTTGGTTAACTAGGATCTGCGGCCTATCCTGTAGGTAGGGAAATGTGCAGACTAGATGGGCCTAGCGGTCCTTATCTGCCGTCAAAGTCTATGTTTCTATGTTTCTATGTGTGTGGACTGATATGCCCCTCAAGCAGACATATAACAAACATGCCAAGACCCAGCTTTTCCATGGCATGACTCCCGCTGTGGAGAAATACCTGCATTCATTACCAGCACTGACAGCAATCTCTGAACAAACAAAGATGATGGTTCACCTTCACGGCACTGATGATCACAAACACCATGGAGACTCGGGCCCGGATATTCAAAAGGATTGCGCCATGCGCAATAGGGTTGCTCCAGCGCAAGTCCGAAAATGCGCCATTCTGCGATATTCAGCAGGAGGCAGATGTGCCCCCCAAATCACACTGCACAAGAGCGCAATTATAATGAATGCATGCGCAACTGAAGGGGGCGGAACCATGCATAAATAACGCAGTGCGATATTGAACAACATGCGCCATGTGCAATAGGGGAGCAAGTGGAAGTTGTGTGATAGTGGAAATGAGCCAAAATAAAAAGAAACAAGAAGGAGGTACAAAAACGCTTCAGGGAAGGCACATGTTGCTGAACTATAGCCAGCCACACAGGCAACACAGACACACAGGGCAGGACAGAGAAAGGGCACCTGGAACCCACTGGCACAGGGAAGGTGTGGGAAGTCACAGCCACAGTGCAGAAGGGGGAAGTGCCAAACAGCACTGAGGCCACCAGAGGAAGGTGTTCCCGGTGCAGGGGAAGTAGCAGCCAGGACAGCAGGGGGAACACAGAAACAGCTGCCGGGGGGGGACACAAGCCAGGGACATGGCCTGTGCCACCATCCAGATGGAGGCAGTTATGAGGGGGGTGAGGAGGCAGGCAGCAGGGGGCGTGGCCGTGGAAGGGCCCATCGGTGGTATGCCCTCAACAGGCAGTACCGAGCCCGCACCAGCTTCGAGCTGTACACGGATACTGAGATCGTGGGCCAGTACCACCTGAACTGGGTAATTCTGAGGTGGCTCTGTGAGCTGTGCAGTGATGTGATGCAGTGATGTGATGCAGGCACCCACATGACAGAGCCATGCTCTGTCAGTGGAGACAAAAGTGACAGCTTGCATGTGCCTGCTTGCCATGGGTACCTTCCAGAGATGAACAGGGGACAATACAGGCATAACCCAGCCAGTCACGTCATGCCACCTCACCCAATTCCTCAGTGCACTGCTGCCACATGCTGCAGAGTACATCCATTTTCCCAGCACACCGGCGGAGTGCACAGCAAACATACAGGAGTTCCACAGGGTAGCACGTATGCCTGGCACACTAGGGGCAATATACTGCACCCATGTGGCCATCCACACCACCTAGCCCCAGAAGAGCCACATATATCAATCTGAAGGGCTATGTAAGCATCAACCGGCCAGGTGGTGTGCGATGCCAGGGGGTACATAATCAATGTCTGTGCCACGCACCCTGGGGGAGCACATGATGCCTTCATCTGGCACCAGTCAGCACTGTGCCACAGATTCAAGAGTGGGGACAACCCCACTGGCCACTTAGTGGGTGAGTATGCAAACCACGTGGAAAAACATACAGCTTGGGGGGGCATAGTCAGAGGTGAAATGGGTATTGGCCTAGATGGCCCAAGGCAGGGTGACGCTGATCACCAAACTAACTTCCACCCTCTACACACAGGTGACAGTGGATACCCACTCTGTCACTGGCTGCTCACATCATACCGGCAGCCCGTGACCCCATCACAGCAACGCTACAGTGAGGCACATGCCACCAGATGCAATGTCATCAAGCAGGTGTTCGGGATGCTGAAGGCACATTTCCTTTGCCTGGACACGTCTGGCGGTGCCCTACAGTACAGCTCCTCAAAGGCCTGTGGGCTATTCCTGGCCTGTTGCATCCTGCACAACATGGCCAATGTCTGTGGGATAGCCATACAGGTCGAAGATGGGGATAGCAATGGGGGTGATGAGGACACTGGTAAAGATGGTGATGGGCAGCCCCCCCTTGGGCGACAGGACCCCCGACTGATCTGGCTGGCACAGCTGCACCAGGACACATCACAGAGGAGCACTTCAGCCAACCCAGGTAAGTCATGGGGCCATGTGCAACCACCAGTGGCAAAGGCACAACCCACAAACACACATGGACAAACACTAGGGGTGCATGCTGTCAAGGGAAGTGGCCAAGCATGGAACCACACACACCGCCAGGGATGGGCAAGGTCTAACATGGCATGTGGTCATACACACACACACACACACACACACACACACACACACACCTCTCATAAGACATGCACAAAGGGTAGGAGGCATGCCGACCCAGACCGCCACCCCTAGCCACACACATGTCCACAGACCACCATGCCCACTGCCTGTCAATGTGCATGTGTCAGACGCTGGGCAACATTGCACAGTGGTGGACAGTGCAACGCAGGCATCATCATGCACATGCCACAGCAGACAGCAGCCAGGATGGTGTGCAGATGGAATGTGTGTGTGTGTGCATGCAGGGCTGGGTACCCCACCCGTGCATTGCACACTGAACAACACAATGCACACAGGGCAGCATCAGACAGTAGCCATTCTGGGAGACAGGTCAGTCATGCGCCACACTGCCATGGCCACCACGGATGCATGGGCAGCCCCGCTGAGACCCGCCAACAGTGACAGGCTGACCAATGGCCTCATGGGGTGGCACTGATGGTCCCCCAGGGCTTCCACTGTGTGAACGCGACCATGCTCGGGCATGGGTCTGCAGCACACCGAACATGTCTGCACCAGGCATGCTCAGGATGCCCACAGCTGAACCCAGTGTCTACAAGGAGGGTGTTGCATGATGCCAGGAATGGGGGGGTGGACATTGCACTGTGTGGCGTCTGTGATGCATGAACAAATAACTGTGCGCCCATTGTGGCCATGACAGCTGTGAATGCCTGTGTCTGCCTGTCAATGGCAGTGGTCACATCCTTCCACAACCGGTTCATCCCTGCTAGGAGCAGAGTGGTGTCTCTGCTGTACTGCTCCTCTGCCTGGTGCAGAGCCACACTGAGTGCATCCACCACTGTCACAAGCTGCATCTGCTGATTGACTGATGCTTGGAGTATGCAGGTGTGCTCATCTAAGAGGTCATCTGCCTGATCGGCATGCTGTGCCTCATGGTGTTCATGGCCCTGATTGTCATCACCCCTTGATGGTGGGCACTGCACACCAGGGCCAGGTCTGGGCATGTCCACAGGAGGTGCACTGACGCCACCCCCTGACACTGTACCCCATGGCCATTGGCCGAATGCTGATACTGCTCCTCCAGCTGCCACTCTCCAGGGCTCAATGGTGCCACCGCAGTGGCTGCAACAGCCCCACTGTCCTGGACACACACCAGTGCTGCCCCACTGGTGCAGACAGGCACAGGCTGGGACTGTGATGTCATGCAGGCTGCCACAGCAGTACCACCCACAGCAATGCCCGTGATGTCACCTGCTGTGTGGCCATCCTGTGGCCCACACGTCTAACTGCCCATGACGTTAGCTCCATCATCATAGGTGACGGATCTGGCACCAGCTTGAGTCTCAGCATGCTAGCATCCATGGATGCTGGCACACTAGGACACGGGCAGGGCCTCCTCTGCACCTGCTCCACCAACATCATTACGGACGTCCAGTCAGGCCCACCATCGCCCTGACCCCCGTATGCCTGTGGAGGTAGATGGGCTGTCCTCCATCTCCATGCTACTGCCTTCAGTGGAGAAGCCCACCACTGCTGACCCATGTAGACACTCAGGAGCTGTAAGGGAAAAACAGTAGCATTAATATATGTGACCTACCCTGTCCCCCCATTGACAGATCAGGACCACTATGCAGGGACGGGCTACCACCCATCTGGAATCCACCACCTTGAACACCCTTGATGGTGCAATGCCTCATGCTGCCAACAACCCACTCTTCTTGTGGGGTCAGGCGTTGCACCTCTGGCTGTCCCCCACTGGTCGCAGACCGTGCTGCCCTGATGGCAGTCACCTTCTCCTTAATTCTCTGCCTGTCCGGGCCCATCTTCTTTTTGCACTCCTGCACAGATCGCTGGTGACTGCCATGCAGGTTGACAGCACACGTCACCTCTTCCCATGCAGCAGCACGGGCCTGTGGTGTTCCCTGGCGTCCGCTGAGCAGCAGCTCCTGGTTGAGGTAGACCTCAAATAGGGCATCTGTTTCTGCCTTTGTGAAGTTCAGCCTCCTCTTCCTCCCATGTCTCTGTTCCTCTTTCTCCACCTCACGATCAGTCATGATTCCTCCTGTGAGAATGACAGGTGTTACCTGTGACTGTGCAGTCCTGTGCATGTCCCAGGCACCACAGTCCACACTCCCAAACAGCATGCAATTCACCTCAATAGACTGCAGTAACTGACTATGGCCAGTGCAGCCCAATGTTGCAAGTTTATAGTGCAACGCATGCAAATGAGGCGAGGATCATTTTTAAGTGGATGCAAATGCAGTGACTGCACCATTGAATGGCTGATTAGCTGATTTGCATAAGCCGGTTGAATATCACACTGCTGCGCTTTGCGCAATTGTGTTGAATGTGCTGAGCCAAGAGTGCAGTTCTGTGACATGCACAGTATACACCAAACTGCGCATGCCCGGGTTGATGACGCAGGTGCCTGCCATGCTGCTGATGTGCTGTGCATGGGAGGCAATGCAGGGCACAGCCACCATTGTGCCAGTGGTGCTACTGCGCTGTTCACATATGGCGCTGTGGCACTGGGGCGTCATAGCCCACTGGGGCAACAGCTCTGTAGGCAGCTACAGGAGGTGGCACACAGGCACCCAATCACGCTACATACATTGGGTTCCAATCGTGCCGTGGCTGTCTGTGCGCCAGAGACCCTTGACCCTGTGCCTGACCTTTGCCCCCTAGGTGCCATGCATCAGTGACAGCATGATAGGGAATTGCAGTGCTGTACCGTGCAGCATCTGCACATGGCAGGACCGAGCTGCCAAGTACCATTTTGACTCCACCACTTTGCTGAGATGGCGCGGAGAAGGGCAGTGATGTGGAGCCAGCTGGAGCTTGCCAACCTGGTGGCAATTTTAGAGCCCCATGCTGGGGGTCTATATGGTGATACACCCCAGGACAGGGCCAGGAGGTGGCCAATGCTCTGGAGGAGGCCACTGTTATGGGGCACATGGCAGAGCAGTGTCACCACCATTACGGGGACCTCAGGCGCAGGGACCTGGACCTGCTTGTCATCCTGTGGGCATGTGCCAGGAGGGGCATGGTGCCACAGCCAGGTAGTTGCCCCATCCATACACTGTTATTGTCCATATGGGTATCGCAGTTGCATGTGTCCGGCACATGGGGGGGCATCCAGTGTTTGTCATGGTGGTGGTATCAGGGTGTGGGGTGGATGGGTATGGCTGTGTGGGATTGCACACACATGAGGGTGGGGGGACTTTGCTACCGGATTGTACTGATGTTCCTCTCTCCATGTTTGCATCTTAGGCCCAGAAGAATGCAGGCAGGTGAGGGAGTGGAGGCGTTGCCTGTAGGACCAGCACAACAGGAGGGCTGAAGGTCTTCAGCGGCACGTGGACCAACCTGATGATGGTGAGTGCCTTACATCCATGATTACTACTGCATGCTGTATAACTGGGTGGGCAATGAGGCATGGCCTCCATTCACTGACACCACTGTCATGCACGCAACTTGTTACAGTCAGCACTGTCCAGTGGCACTGCATGTCTGGGAGTGCATCAATGGTGGTCCATACGTGCACTGGGCACATGGCTGTGCCACTGCCTTCACACTGCATAGCCAAGTCACTGTACGGCCACGGTGGTGCTGTGCAGGACATGGGCAGTGGGTGTGTGCAGTGGTCCACATGGCTGTGGCTGCCTGGGTAGGCAGGTCTTGTGAACACAGTCACTGTGGGTGGTCACACACCATCACAGGGGCATAGCACATGGCTGTATGCCATTCACAATGGGTTGGCTGCAGGTGGCTGGACAGTCACACTTATTGACTCTGCTCCCTTGTCCTAGGTGGATGGTGATGCCAGGCACTGAAGCGAGGTGTGCAGGAGCTGCTCCAGGTGGTGAGGGTGACCCTGGAGCTATTGCAGATGATGGACCACCACGGGGTGAGGAGGAGGAGGAGGAGACGACATAGGCACCACATGGAGGAGGTCTGGGGCACACGATGTGCACTCCATGCCCCTAATAACACCTTCCCCCAGACCCACCCTCACACCCCTTCTTCCCTCTCTCATATGTTCACCCCTGCCCCTCACCCACCCCCACCTGGTATGTGGCCCTTCCTCCCAATTGTATATAGTTGTATATAGTTTTTGTATTTCTGGTTTTCAATACATTTGCTTTGTTATGACAACTGTGGTGGTCTCTGATTTGCAGTGGGCTACAGGTGCTCAGCTGCAGTGGTGAGCATGGAGTCAGGGGTGGTGCACGCACGGTCATGTGTGTGTGTGCAGAGGTGAACTGCCTATGGTGTGGGCAGGGGGATCAGTCCCTGTCTGTGGTTTGTGTGTTGTTTTCTGTGCATGGTCTGCTGGCATGTCAGTGGTGGCTGTCCATGCTGGATAACAACTGTACCTGGCACAATGCCAGGTTGCCTTCCAGCACCAGTATGGTGCACGTCTGCCTCCAGGGGCACTGTGGCCTCTGCTGTTGTAATCTCCCCTCCATGCTGTCTCTTGTGTCTGTTGCAGGGGATGTGCTCCAGTGTCTGTCACCTGTGCTCTGGCAGCATGCTGGTGGCATACAGCTTCATGGTGCCTGCGCAAGGTGGCTGGCACACCTGTGCAATGTGAGGTGCTAGCCATGTGTACACATGTCAGCCATGGCCATGCCAGTGGCTTGGTTGACCCCTACTGTGTCCCTGTGTTGGTGTGCCCTTGGGAATGGGTCGGTGTTTGACCATGCACTGTGTTGCATCCTGTGTGGTGCATGCTTCCATGCAACACTGTGCGTGTCTGTGTTGGCTGTTGTGGCCAGTGCTGGGATGGGATGTGTCCTTGGGAGGGTGTGCAGGGTGCTGTACCACTGGTGGTGGGGTCCTGGGCATGCCCTGTTGCATGTGGGGTACTTTGTGTGGTGACGCATGGTCAGTCTCTCAGCTGTATCTCAGGTGTGACATGCAGGGTGGCACTGTGTATGCTGTTGTTGCATTGCTGTCTGCTGCCACCCACAGCAGAGTGCACATGGTGGGGCTGCCTCGAATGGCTCCGTGGTGCATAGGGTTTCATTGTCACAGTGGGGGTGGTGGGGTGGTGGCATGAATAGGGTGTTCTGCACTGTTGGGCACTATTCCTGGGAAGGGTGTATGGTGATCATGGAGCAGGGTGTACTCTGCATTGGTGGGATGGTGTGGCACAGGGTGGTTGGCCCTCCTTGTGTGCCAGTCACAGCTTTCCAGGGGGTGTGCTGGGGCACCATGGCCTGGCTGTGGGTTGGTTGCTGGTATCCATGGGCCAGTGGTTATTCCAGCTCTCCCCCGGTTGTGCAGTGCATGGGGTATGGGCGACAATGTCTTTTCTGCTGTGTGCTCCTCTGCCCATCTGTGGCATGAGTGGTGGGCCCCTGCATCTCTAGTTGTGTTGCTGCATTGCTGCCCTGCTCCAGGGGGCATCCCTGGTTATGCTGTGGCGCATCTGGACTGCTCTGCTGAGCATCCCTTGTGTGCTATGGTGCATCAGATATGTGCAACTTCACACCCCTGGTTGCACTATGGTGCAGGTGGTGTGATATTCAGTCATCTGCCATAGGCGCATCTTGGCCTGTGCAGTTTTTGAATATCACACTTCTTGCGCATGGGTACAGTGGACTTGCTCTTGCTCCTGCTGTTGCGCACTTTTTGGGTGCAGTTTGAATATCTGGGCCTTTGAGTGTACAGCACAGAAGGACATAGAAACATAGAAACATAGAATTTGACGGCAGATAAGGACCGCTTAGCCCACCCAGTCTGCCCATTTCCCTACCTAATGGATAAGATGCAGATCCTAGTTAACCAGCAGCCTACTTCTTCCTACCCCCACCCCCTAGAATTGCCTTATGACTGTCCCATGCATGCTTGAATTCCACCACTGTTTTTGACTCACACCCCTCCGAAGGCCATTCCATGCATCTACAACCCTCTCTTGAAAAAATACTTCCTTAAATTACCTCTCAGCCGCCCCCATCTTCAAATTGTGCCCCTTGTTCTTGCACCCTCTTTTTGGAAAGATGCTACCATCTTGACTTGTTGATTCCTTTAGGTACTTGAAAGTTTCTATCATGTCCCCCTCCCTCCTTTCCTCGAGGCTATACATATTAAGCTCCTTAAGCTCTCTTCATATGTCTTCCAGTGCAGACCCTGCACCATTTTAGTTGCCCTCCTCTGGACAGCTTCCATTCTGTCTATGTCTTTGCAGAGATTGGGTCTCCAGAACTGCACGCAGTACTGCAGATGGGGTCTGACCAGCTGTCTGTACAGAGGGATGATAACTTCCTGTTTTCTACTGGTGATGCCTCTCCCTATGCATCCCAGTATCCCCCCAGCCTTCCTTGCTTCCCTCTCACGTTGTTTGCCCACCTTTAGGTCATCTGATATGACTACCCCCAGGTCCCTTTCCATTTTTGTTGTTGTTAGTATCTCACCCCCCATTGTGTACTCTTCCCCAGGGTTTTTTGTTTCCCAGGTGCATTACCTTGCACTTCTTAGCATTGAATCTAAGCTGCCATACATTTGACCATTCCTCTAACCTTGCCAAGTCCCTTCTCATCCTTTCCACCCACCTTGTGCATCAACTCTGTTGCAGATCTTTGTGTCATCTGCAAAGAGACATATTTCCTTCCAGTCCCTCTGCAATGTCACTTATAAAGACATTAAAGAGGACCGGTCCTAAACTGAACCCTCATGGTACCCCACTAGTAACCCCTTTCTTCAGAGTGGACTCCATTTACTATTACTCTGTTTCCTATTCTCCAGCCAATTTTACCCAGGCTGTCATCTTGGGACCCACTCCCAGGCTGGCTAACTGTATATTAATCTTTTGTGTGGGACTGTGTCAAATGCCTTGCTAAAGTCAAGGTAGGCCATGTCCACAGCCCCTCTCTGATCTACTACTTTGGTCACCCAGTCAAAGAAATCTATCAGATTTGTCTGGCATGACCTTCCCGCTGTGAATCCATGTTGCCTTGGGTCCTGTGCCCCTCTAGCCTCTAGATACTCGACCATTCTTTCCTTCAGAAGTGATTCCATCATTTTCACTACTACTGAGGTTAAACTAACAGGTCTGTAGTTTCCTGCTTCTGCCTTGCTCCCAGTTTTGTGACGGGGAATCACATCTGCCCTCCTCCAGTCCTCGGGTATCACCCCATCCTCCCATGATTTGTTGAAGAGGGTAGTCAGTGGTGTCACTAGTTCTACCCTTAGTTCTTTTAGAATTCTGGGATCAATCCCATCAGGCCCCATTACTTTGTCCACCTTCAGTTTTAAGAGTTCTTTCAGAACCCTTTCTTCTGTAAATGGGCTGGTATCAACTTCTGTATCCAGAGTGTCTCTACTGTTTGTTTTAGGTACCTCCCCCTCTTCCTTTGTAAATATTGAGCAAAAATATTTGTTTAGTATCTCTGCCTTTTCATAGCCACCTCTGCCCACCCTCTCCCCTTTATTAAGCCTCACTATCCCTTCCTTGATCTTCCTTCGCTCCCTGATGTACCTATAAAAGGTTTTATCCCCCTTCTTAACTGAGTTGGCTATCTTTTCCTCGGTTTGGGCCTTTGCTGTTCTTACTGCCTTCCCAGTTTCCTTTTGCTTTAACTGATACAGTTCTCTGTCCTGCTCTTTCTGTGATTCCTTGTACTTCCTGAATGCTTTCTTTTTCTCTTGAACCTTCACTGCTACTTCCTTTGAGAACCATAGTGGTTTCTTACATCATTTCATTATGTTTATTTGCTTCACACAAAGGCTTGTTACCTCTGTGATGGCAGTTTTTATTATTCCCCATTGTTCTTCCACCCCTCCTTCCTGCCCATTTGCTAGTGCATTCCTTAGGCACGCACCATTTTGGCAAAGTCAGCCTTCCTAAAGTCCAGTACTTTTGCCTTTGTATGGCTTGACTCCATTGCTGTGTTTATTGTGAACCATACTGTTCGATGGTTGCTAGTTCCCAGATGGCTATCCACTTACATCTGTGATTCTCTTCATCTCCATTTGAGAGAACCAGGTCTAAGATTGCTTCCTCTTGAGTGGGCTCCAATACTAGTTGTCTAAGGCATGCCCCTGTGGGGCATCTAGAATAGCCCCACTCTTCAAAGTGGCTGCTGCAACTGCACTCCAGTTAACATATGGCATATTCAGATCACCCATCAGCAATATCTCCTCTTTTCTGCCATTCTAAGTATACTCTATTATTTCCTTGTCCATTTCCTCCCTGAGAAGGGGGTCATGTACAACCCCTGTGCGGATTGTGGTGCCATTGCTGGTCTCCAAATTCTACCCACAGTGCTTCTTCTCTCCCTGTTTTCCCTTTTGTTCTGTTGCTTTGATTCCTTCCCTTATGTAAAGAGCTCCTCCTCCTCCTCTTTTACCCTCCCTGTCCTTCCTGTAGATAGTGTATCCTGGTATGTTTACGTCCCAGTCATGGTTTTGTGTGTACCATGTTTCTGTGACTGCCACGATATCCAGATGTTCTTCCTCCATCAAGGCCACTAATTCAGGAAGCTTGTTACTCAGACTACGGGCATTGGTACTCATTGCTCTCCATTTCTTGATGGCTTTACCTTCTGTTGCAGCATCCCCCACTGACCTTTCTACCTTGGTCTTTTTCTCATTTAGTACCCTGTTTTGCAGGGAAAGGCTGGGATTTTCCTGCTGCTTATCAGTGCCTCCCACCTTGATTAGTTTAAAAGCTTGCCAATGAAGCATTTAAACCGGTTGCTCAAAAGACTTGTTCCCTTTCTGGACAGATGCAGACCATCCTGCCAGTATAGGCTGGTGTCCCTCAAGGTGGAACCCCAGTCCCCAATGAAGCCAAACCCCTGTGCTCCACACCAGTTCTTCAACCATTCATTAAACTGCATGGTGCAAAGTACCCTCACCTCACTCATGCCATTGACAGACAGCACCTCTGAGAAGGATACTGTGTGTGCTACTTGTCTTAGGCCCCTTCCCAATTCTACAAAGTAGAGCAATTAAAACAATGATGAATGTGGTCACTGGAAGAATGATCAGTCCAATCAGCTGTGATACCAGTGATCTTCTGAATATTTCTACTGGTCAAAAGGCCTAATCAAATGACTTCATTGAAGCCAAGGGAAACAACTTTGCAGCCTTAACCGCAGCACAACATAATGGTGATGAAAAAGTTAAAACTGTAAAGTTTCAGACATTTGTGAGTAAAACCAAAACACCCTCACACAATCAGAAAGTGAAAGAAGTCTATGAAGAGGAAAGCATTGTGGTCAGGAACTTGTTCTTTATCTCAGATCTGGATGACGTTAAAAAGGTATAAGATAAGAAGCCTTTAGTGATGAATGGAAAAAATATCCCTCACTTCTTTTTGAGCCAGAAACCAACCTTTCCCAAGGCTATGTCATGCTCAAAGGCAATAAAGCTGATTACCTGGCTGCCCTAAAAAGTTATCTTGGTGTACTGTGGCCAAAAGAAGGTAACTTGACATCTTCAGATTAAACTACTGTACTAGTCGTTGATGCAATGGCATTTGTTCAACAATACAAAAGCCTTGATAGTCATACATTTTGTGACTTGCAGGAGAAGAATATAGACACACTACTTCAAATAAATCCAGAGAGCTGCAACTGCATCAACACTGTAGGAGACAGGTATGATGTTAGTCCATCAGTAAGCTTGAAAAGTGAGGAGTGAGAAAAACTGGAAAAGCTTCATAACACAAAGAGCAGAGCATATGAACCTCAGGAATCCCTGGAAATCACCTATTGGAAAGACTTTATTGCCAACTCCCAAAACAAGGTCAGTCTTCTTGATTTCTTGGGAGCTGCTTGAGTAAAACACAACATTCAGCTACCTGAGGAATGTAGATTGATTCATGGTGGATTTTCAAGGAATCAGATCATTCTATTCTTCTCTCAAAAGAGGATGTGATAGTAACTCCTGAACTGTCCTGTACAAAACATGAAGAAGCAGATATAAGCATAATCTGCCATATCGCATATCGCATATTGTGTAAACACACTTGGATATCAGAGAGTATCAATGGCAGTCACGGACACTGATGTGATCATAAGGTACATCTACTATAGCACTTAGATGGCTTGTCTAGAAGAGCTATGGGTTCAGAAGATGGGCATTTACCTGCCATGCCATTCAGTAGCAGCTTCTCTTAGCACTATGTGCAACATGGATGCATCATAACTCATATCAGTTGTTCTTAGTGCTTATATCTAAAGTGGCTGTGATACTATCAGCTATCCCTTCAGAAAAGGGAAGAAGCATGCTTTAAAAGTTACCCTTGAAAATGCAGCCAACCTGCATGCATTACCAGATTATGGCAAACCTGGATGTCACTGATGGGGTCATTTCAGTAGTACGTGAGTTCTTCATGAAATTATACTATTGAGATGAGTTCAGTGGTGGACTGGATGCACCCCAAGCTCACTTGTATGTGACAACAAAGGGTGATTTATGCATTCTGCCACAAACTGAGAATGCCTTTAGACTTCACATGCTGCATGCTCTGCACCAGATAGTGGTTAGTAAAATGACTCACTAGTCAAATCCAGTGCTTCCCAACCCTACATGGTTTGGTGATCTCTTCAAAAAGGCAGGCTAGTCCCACATATGATGACAAAGGAACCACAGCCAAAAGTGGCTGTGCAAACCAAGTACTGCAAATACAAAAGAAACAAATGACAATGAGGCTGCATTTGTGCTATGGCAAATGTCAAATGTGTTATTGCATGTATGTGTAATGCTGACCCCATGAAATGTAGTCGAGTTCAAATGAGTCTGACTTCGGAAGACAGTGACAGTGATCAAGATACATTGAAGGTCAGATCTGTATAAAACTGGTGAAAGTCATGAACTTGATAATTGGTATAGTGATGATCTCATGTAATTAAATAAGTAGCCATTATCAATGTAATACTAAGCATTATAGTCTACAGTTTTAGATCTTTAACTAATAAGTTTTAAATATGCAGTTAATGAAAACTTAATTAATTATAATTGTTTCCGTAATTCTAAGCTATACTCTTTGTTTTGAATTTGTAATTATACAATGGCTTGAACAATCCTGTGTTCTGATTGGCTAGCTGACACCTACTAACCATTGTAAATCCTAGTATCACCCCATGGTAAAAGGTTCCAGCAGTCACTCAGCAGCATTAGGAACCCCATCTCAAATCACTCTGACCATAAAAAGACCGCCCTTCAACAGACTCACAGCATGCTGGTTGCCACAAAACTGAAGCCCCATGACTGCCGTGGTTGACTCGCACCTGACCCTTCAACAAATAAAATACTTTAACTTTTTCCAGAATCCTCAACTTAGGAAAGTCTTTTTTAACATTACATGAAGCCTAAAACACAGAGAAATCATGGATGAAAAGTCCAGCCATTACACTGGACATGCACCTATGCATATTGCTATGGGTATGCCCACTATCATGGCTGGGCTTTTCAGCTGTGATTTCTCAATGTTTTACACCTGTTGCATTCACCTATTATATTCACAAAACTGCAGGCAACAAAAGAAAGAAATAAAAAATCCCTAACCCTGCTCACCTCTCAAGAATTTTTTAGTCTCTCCATGGCTCACTTGTGATGTTCTATTACTGACACCATCACAGATCGCAACTCCATAATGTGCAATTATTCACAAGACATAAAGAACTGATCTCCCCTACAAAAAAATAAAACTCCATTTCACAAAGAAGCTCAAAAATAAAACAAACCCTCAACATCCAAAGTAGACCTGAAAACAGACCATTAGGTATGGCACCTGGCACCTTTGCAACACGCTGTCACCAGACCTTCAGTTTCCTTTAGAGCTTCCATACACTGATATGCTGACACCCACTCAGAAGTTAAACAGGAATCCCCAGGTCACCAGCAAGTGTGCATGTGTGCATGGTGTTGAGCTGGAAATGAAGGAACCTGTGTCTGTGGGATACCAATAGCATTAGATAGTGTCTTGGAGATGACTTTTACCACCAAACAGGATCTCCCTACCAACAAGGAACTATTTTTTTTCTGGTGGAGCAACACAATCAATAAAAATAATTTAAATTCCAAAAACTCTTTGTATGTATTTCTTTTTTTTCCACCCAAAAAAAATCCCATTCTATAATTGCAATATCCCACTCAAAGGTGTAGGTGATGCCAGGAATTACCCACACCTGATGTGTTTTGTTCACTCAGCCAGTGACCTCACGATCAAACAACATACCAGTCATGGGAAAATTCTGGCATCACCCACACCCTCTCATGGTATATTGCTTAATTTTAACACTGTTTAGTGTGATGCACCCTTGTTTTTATTCTCTCCTTACATCAATGGAACAAAATTAAAACTGTGTTTGTGCATATAGAAATGTTTTATTTATCCACATGACTACAAATTTTGTCCGGGTCCATTTGGGGGTATCGGTACACAAAATGGAATATCTCAGTCATAAATCATCATACGTGAGCCAGGTTTCTTTTAAATGAAAGCAGAAATATTGTAGAAGAAATAAATATGGTATAATGCAATTCAAATGCAATGATTATGTTGTCAGAGGAAATGCCATGAAGTCTATTCAAAAATGTAGCCAAAAAATCAGCAATTTTGGAAATATTTTCCTACAATAATTGCATATACTGGTTCATACTGTAAACATATGATGACAATGGGACTTGTTTTATGTGAATAGACTTGATGTGCATAACTGGTACAAATTGTGGACTGCTCTAAGCAGTAGTGAATGTTCTTGATCATATTTGGTAAAATTTCCATTTTTCCAGATTTTTCTCTTACTTTTCATTCATGTTGTACTTATTTCAGTGAATTTTACAACTTTTACAAGAGTTGTGACAGAGCTGGCCTCTTGATTATAGTACTGGGGGATCTCTTCTTTCCCAAAATGGTGGCCTGCAAAGTATAGCAAGAGGAGTCAGGTCCAACCCCATTCAGGAACCCTGGATCCCTAACTAGTCATTGTTCCTATCTGTTTAAAAATGGAGTATAGACTTTTCTGGTCTTGATGTGGATGGTTTGGCACCATATATGCAGGATGTTAAATGGAAGAAAAAATCTAGGTTTATACCTCCCATGAACCCTATTGTTGGAACTTTTTTGAAGGCCTGTGAAAAAGATCTGGAAACATTAATGGCTAAACTTCCTAGACCATCTTATTTTAGTTGCACCAGAGAAGAGAGAGTAGCAATGAACTTGCTATTTGATAATGATACCATCACCATAAAGTCTGCCAACAAAGGCAGTGCTGTTGTGGAAATGGATAAAGATAAATGCCAACAAGAGATGTTGAGACAATTATCTGACAAGTTTTTATGAAAAATTTAGTTATGATCCCACTGCAGGTCTTAAAAGGGAAATTGATATAATTTCTAATGAGGCAGTCATTAATCATATTATTAGTAAAGAAACATGAATTTGTAACATTTACAGTACACATCCAGTTAGAGATACAATGTATGGATTGCCAAAGATTCACAAGGATTTAGTCAATCCCCCAGCAAGACCTATTGTGTCAAGTATTGACTCCCTTCAACTCATACATGCAACATATTGCTGATCTATCTCGTTCATTCATTAGGGACACTACCCACATCCTGGAGGTATTGGACAATGTGGCTGTGCAGTCTGACTGGATATTGGTGACACTAGATATCCACTCACTGTACAATAATATACGTCACAATGAAGGGTTGGAAGCATTTAGGTAATCTCTATATGAATGTACATAATACTCTGCCCCATTTCATTGAGTTTATCATTCTCTTCACTGAAATAGTGCTAACAAAAAACATTTTACTTTTTATGAATCGGGTATATCATCAAATCAAGCGGACTGCCATGGGAGCAACCATGACACCAAACTATGCAAATGTGGGAGAAAAGATACATTTATGAAACCAGCACTAATCAATATTATGAAAAAAAAGATTTGTACCAATATTTTATTAATGACATATTAATCATTTGGAGGGGTAAGATGTTGGAGCTTGAATAATGTGTTACATATCTGGAGAGATCTAACACAAATACAGCAAGTAGGCAGACTGTGTTGCTTTCTTGAATTTAATTATATCCAAAAATGATGAAGGTGGTCTTTCAAGTGATTTATTTAAAAACCCAACAGACAGTAATTCTATTCTGTTCTTTGACAGTTGTCATCCATGACATGTGGTGGCAAATTTACCACTGGTACAGTTTATGTACCTTAAACATAATTGTAGTGAAAATGAAAAATATCTGGAGGGATCTAGGATTTCAACACAGAGATTTTACAATAGAGGTTATGATGTCAGATGTGTTGAGAAAGCTACATTACATGTTAATGAGATAGATGGGCAGTCACTATTGAGATGGAGAAACAGGAATAATACTAAATACAGTGCTCCTAATTGTATTACTTTTTTAGTACACTGGCCTACAAGTTGAAAGAAATCATGGTGAAAAATTGGAATACATTGGAAATGGAACCAACTTTAACAGATATGATGTTCAGTAGCTCTGATTTCCATATCAAAGAGGAAAGAATCTTGCAGATGGAGTTGTGTACAGCTTAGAGATTTCAGAATGTGCATTACAAGAGATGATAAAACTTCCAGGGAGAATATATAGATGTGGTGATTGTTCAGCATGGGAATTCATACAGGTGGGAGATGTGTTTGTGACACCACATACTGGGAAGACATTTAAGGTACATGCTTTCATTACTTGTGGTACGGAGGCTGTAGTATATGCAGCCATTTGCAGTTGTGGGAATTTCTATGCAGGAAAAATTGTTAGAAAGTTTAGGATGCGAATTTATGAACTCTTGCAGAGTATCAGATTAGAACATTTGGATAATGCATTGACATTATATGTTAAGAAGAAGGGCTCTGGACATAAATTTTGTTTTACGTGGCTGGAAAAAGTATTACTTGGAGACTGCAGAAGTGACTTAAATAATATACTAATGTGTTATGAAACATTATGGCAGTATAAACCAAGAGCCCTCTCACCTCCAGGATTAAATGAACATGTTCAGCTTGCACCCTTCTTGAATAAGGTGTCTAATATTTCTGGGTATTTACTCATGGTGCTGCTTTTATTATTTGTATGTGTGTACACTATATGTATTTATTTATTCATAATTGGCATTGAGTAGTTTTAGGTGTATGCTTCGGGTTCTATGGGACAATAGAGAAAAAAGTTCAGCGAGGGTAAAGCAGTAAACCAATAACAGTGAATCCATTGACAGCAACTGCACTTCACAGCAAATTGCTGTCAATGGTGAAAACTATACTTTCATGACTTTATGCAGTGGGATTCACCCCCCTCCATGCAACCTCTGTTGTGGAGGGCTTTGCCCTTACACCCCTCATATTTAATTATACCAACACCAGGGTGGGGGGAATGAACTTTGTGGACTGTGGAAAACTCAGGAGGGGAGATACTGTGTTGGGGAGAGTGAGGAGGTTGGGTGGGTCAGGGGGGACAACATTGGGGGAGCAAGCTGCAGCTGATGGGAACTCAGTCGAGAGGGCGAGGGAAAGGGAATCCAGACAAACAATCCAAAATAATTTAAAGTCCCGAACAAACAAAAAATTAAAGCCCATTACCAGTCCTGAACCTTGGTCTGCCACACATTCCTGTACCCACGAAAGGTGACTCCACCAGGAAGCTATGCCGCCAGCACAGATCCAGGCCTGCAAACTGCCTCCTACATACTTCCTTAAATCACGCTCATTCTTGTTTCAACGTTGCTAAAAGTAACTTCGCTATTTAATCCAAGTCATTCAAATCATGTTCGCTATTTCTGACTTGTTAATATTGAGTTGCTAAAAATGATTCGCTCATTTAATGGGACACCTATACATTGTATATAACATGCCTCATGTTATTCACATTCCCTCCTCTCCACCCTTCCTGCCCATCCACCCATTTCCTCCCCTCATGTGCTTTCCAACCTTCTCCCCTTCCCTTTCCCTTGCCATTCCCTTCTTTCCTTCCCCCCTTCTTTGGCAGTGTTTTCCTGCAATGTTGTGCTATGTCCCAGTTGCTCTGTTTTACATAAAGTTTAAGATGGCTTTTTTATAGCTATTTATATAGCTTGGTATTGCTTTAAAAGATTTATTTATATATATTTGCATCTCATTAAGAGGGATATATAAGAGCATGTGAGAAGTTGAGTCATTACATCTTGATAAAGCATCTGTATGATGTGAAATGGTGATCTGGGGTGGGGGGTGCTATTCTTTGTATACTTTTGTATCCAACAAAGTGTTTTATCAACTCCTAGGTCTAGGGGACCTTTTATCCAGATGGACAGCTGAGTTTTGTTGTGCTTGTGCTACTGTGGTGCTTAGCACTGGCTGCCAGCTTAATCCAAATGAACCCAGTGACTGCTTTGAGTGTACTTGTTCTCACATGTCTGGCGCTGTCTGTCATGCCTTTTACCAAAAAAAATCTAGTAGTATGAGATAAAGTCACTACTTCATAACTACAGTATATAGCTTCTAAATGAAGTGTTGCCACCATAGTGGATGGGAGATGCATTGTTTCATCTGTCCATCTTCATGGGTCCATCACCTCATGTGGGCCAGTGAGGTGTGAGAGGTGGGAAGCTAGAGTCTGTTACTGCCTTGATCCCCAGATGGTACATATTCTCCATTGATATACTGTTAGCCGATAAGACCTCCAACATCCCTGCAGGAGTTTGATGTTCAACAGGAAATGAACTTGGAAATATATCCACTGACCAGTCATAATAGAATGTGCAGATGGAAGAAGACAATGTAAATTAACTAGTCATCTGTTACAGTCTATTCACAGCTGATTACTCACTGGTGAATTCCCAAGAGGATGAAGTCTGATAATCATGCTTCAATAACTTAGCCCTAGTAATAGTGTGCTACTCCTGATTAAATAACTAACTAAATAAAAAAAAAAATTAAAAAATTCCCTCTACTAGTGTGTGGACATTAGCATCATTAAGTCAGTGTGCTTAAGGGTACCTCTCAGATTTTATGCCCTGTGACCCTGCTCTGTTTGCTACCTTAATTTTTTTAAATCTTTTTAGTCATTCGGAAGACACCCTTGAGTACATGTGCTCATTTACAAAGGTTCCACATCAAGTATAATAAAAGAGATTAACATAGACTTAAAGAGCTTGTGTGCTGCCTAAAACTAATATTAGATTTTAAAAGCAACCAACCATTATCTTTCACATCTGAGGTACTTTTTATTTTCCCTTTATTTATTTATTTAGAAGACTGTTTACCTGATTTTAGTAGGTGTGATGTGTGGAACAGCTCTTAGCCTGGCAGCTGACATAACTTGCTTTACTGTCCCACATAACATCATCAGCATTGTGACCTCACTGACTGTGGCATAACTGCTACTTAGGAACAACAAATGAGTGACTGCCATGTCAGTCACCTGTGATGCCACTGTCAGTGAGATTGTAATGCCTATGATGTAGTGTGGGGCAGTAGAGTTAGATATGTCAGCTGTCAGGTTAAGATTTGTTGCACACATCCAACACAATACTACAATATCACATAGAATATATTCTGATGAGCAAAAGGAAAAGGAAAAATACTTCAGAAATAAAAAGCTACAACTGCCTACTACTTACAATTTGTATTATTTTCCTGTTTTGGCTCCACTAGCTCTTTAAACTATATGTAACACAAAACCTGTAGCTCCAGCGGATCGTAGTCAGCATAGACAAAATAAGTATATAGGTACAGTCATGGACAAATAACTGTGGCTCCAAGGAGTCTAGTCAACAATAAAGAATGAAAGCCCTGGGCACTGATATGGCACAGTGTGAACTTGATTTCAAATAAGGAGAACAGTATATTAGGTTACAGAATTGTTGTAGCAGGAGCATTTGGAACTAGCAATGAGTTCTTTTCTCTGTGCCTTCTTGAAATGGACAGTTGTGGGTAGTCCTACCAGGGTTTCAGGTAGTTTGTTCAGAAAGTGAGATGCCCTTACTTCAAAGGAACACCTATCCAGGCTTATTTTATGTCAGCATATTTCTAGAGTGTTCTTAGCTATACTCATAGTGGTGTAATGGTTATTAACTGGGCAGAACAGGTTGCAAATTGCCGGGGCTAAAGCCGTACAGTGCTTTTTTTGAGAGCAGGTATGTCTGGTATGTTTATCTGTCCTGTAAAGGAAGCCAGTTGGTTAGGGTGTAAAGGGAGCAGCTATGTGCAAGCTTGTCCACCCCTTGACCAACATAACTCTGTTGAGTACAGAGTTGCTTGCCACTGCATAAACTGGGAGGGGATAGTCTAGAATAAGTAGGAATGAAATGAACACTACAAGATGCCTAGTTTCAGTAGTAAGATTCAGTCAATTTCTGAACAGTGCTCCAAATTTTCAGTGTGTAAGACTGACAATGTTATGCACAGGTTGGGTGAAAAATAAAGTGTCATCCAGGTTAACACCTAGAGTAGGTTTTTAAAGAGTTGACCTGTTCCAAACTAATTTCCTTTTCCATTTAGGATGACAAAGGGAGAGACCTTTTCTTTCAACTGCGGGCCTGAAAATAACATGGTTTCTTTCTTTTTTTTTTTTTTGTGGCAGTTTTAAACCAGTTTGTTTGACATCAACCATTTTTCCATTGACTCCAAGCTGTCTTGTAGTACAGTGCCAGTTTTGCTTAGTGTGGTCTACAGGTGTCTATAACAGCATCATCAATGTATAGGAGCATTTTGGATGCCTGGAAAACTACTAATAGGCTGTTTTGAACAAGCCAAATAGGAAGGGGCCAAGTACTGAGCCTTGTGGCACTCCTACTGAACTGCTTTTAACATTTGAGTGATAGCTGTCTATCTCTACCCACTCTGATTGGTCAGAGAGATAGCTGTGAAACCAGGTTACCATTTCCAGAGAGAAACCAAGTGAGAGGAGTTTACTCAGCAACAGCTTATGGTTGACAGGATCAAATTTTTGGTCAAGTCAATGTAGATAGATCCCACCAGGTGATCACCATCAAAGGCCTCATCTAAGAAGTTGGTGTTAATTAACTCTGGCTCACTCCCTGCCAAGGTGTAGGTCTATGTAGTGGCCAGTTACTATGGATCTGTTACAAAATGGTGCCTAAATAGTGTCATGGGCATAGATGTGAGGACCACTGAGGTAGCTGCCTGACATTGAAAAGTGTGGACTTGTGTGCGGTGCTGGTTTGTACCACTAAGAATGGGCTTGACTATGTTTGGCCCTATCTTATTACAGTTTTCTTTGGACCCCACAGCCAGAAGCTTTGTATGCAGTGGCAAAAAAAGGAAGTGCACATGACTTACCCACATAGTTATTTGACCATTGGCTTATGTGGATAGCTATAGAACTGCTGAACAAGCATGTGTGCCAGACTTGGTGTTTAGGACAGATTTTCTGCTTGAATGCATGCCGTCTTCCACCAGTGAGCAGATCATGAGAAGAAAGAAGCATGTGTCAGCTCCATCAAAGCTGATCACTGCAAAACAGTGACTCAAGCGCATTTATTTAATCAATCTCGGATTACAAATACCTTTGGGCAGGATGCTGCTCATTTACAAATGCTCCACATCTGAGGAAGGGGTTACAATCAATACAAAGGAGGTACAAACACATTCAATGGTTACATCAGAACATAGAAAATCAATAATACATGTATGGAAATAAAGATGTAGATGGTTAGAGGGCAGGGGAAGGGAGGTGGAAGGAGAAATTAGAACAGGGAAGTAAGAGAGAGGAGAGGTGCAAAATCTAGGAGGGATAGGAGAATAAGGCTGCCCAAGGTCTTGTCATAGATTGTGAGGAAGGGGGTCTAGGGTGGGAGAGGGGTGTGGGAGGAGGTGGAGGGGGAGCAAAAGGGGAAGAAGGGGATGGCAATAAAAAAAAATGGCTGCCTGAAGGCACGTTAAGTACATGGCGGGGGAGTCAGAAGAGAATGATAAAGGAGGGGGCGAGGTAAAGGAGGAGAAGACAGAGGGAG
Source organism: Neoceratodus forsteri (assembly GCA_016271365.2). Lineage (NCBI taxonomy): Eukaryota > Metazoa > Chordata > Ceratodontiformes > Ceratodontidae > Neoceratodus > Neoceratodus forsteri. The sequence continues at coordinate 1,511,092,293 of CM057449.1, forward strand.
GAAAAGGGATGGTAATGACAAGAGTGGGTGATGACCAGGAAGCCTGGTAAGTGCATCAAAGGGTGGAATAAAACTGGTGGGGGTCGGCAAAGGTGGGAAATTAGGTGTAGCAATCACAAGCGCTTTCAGTTAGGAGATGCTGTGGAAGCATTTGTTTGAATTGGGTAAGACTAGATAGAATGGTCAGCTGGTTGCTTAGATTATTAAGTCACAGAGGAACTCTGCACTGAAAGGATTGTTGGTATTGAGCAGACCAACAGTGAGGAACTAGCCGGAGGTAAGAATCAGAGGTGCAGGTGAATTGTGTCTTAGGGGATTTGTTTAAGAGACAACCAATGCTCGGAACTAGTAAACCAAAAAGTACTTTTCTGGTTAGAAGGCAGGTTTGGTATTTTATCCTGTTGCTTAGCTGAAGCCAGCCTGACTGAGCCTGACTTGGCATATAACTCACAGGTGTGGGTGAGGTGATCATTTGGGCCCTATGCACTATTAGAGTGGAATGGCTACAAGCGTGTATCTGGAGCGCACAGCCACTCCACACCCTATGTGCCCCCTGCAAGGATGCACCAAGGGGGGCAAGCAGAACCTATGTGCCTGATCCCCTGGCCACATGAATTGCAACTCACCAGGGGCAGGTGAGGGGCATGCCAGCACTAATCACCATGCACCAAGGCACGTAATACTGGCTGTGGGGGTACACAGGGGATGCAGCTTATGCCAGAGAGTACCTTACTGTAAGCCCCCTATGTGCCCCATGAACACAGTGTGAGTCACCCAACAACAGGGCAAGTAGCCCACCCACACAATGGGGCCACTGCATATGGCCACCTGGTACCTCCCACCCACCCAAGCACACATCTGACCCCCCAGGACACCACCCACACAGGGTCCTAGGACATGGATGCTGCCTCTGCACCGCCTGCCTACCCCGCACTAATGGTGGGGTACCTTGCCCTCCCTCTGCACCTCTGCACCTCTGACTGCAATCCCCCCACCCCATCCCTGTGCACCTCTCCAGTGCCATCAGAGGGCCAGCAGTTTTGTCCTCCACACACCACCACAGCCGTCGTCCCTCAGACATCTGTGGGGCACGCTGCCAATGCATACCCCACCACATATGGGATTCACTGTGGGCCCCCATCCAGGCATCCAATTGGTTTGGTCCATGACTCTGTCCCCAGCCACCCTGCTGAGTCCTGCATGCCATGGGGCAGGGCCATGGACAGGTGGTGGCTGGTAGTGACTACCAGCCAGTGCACTCCTGTTCATGGGTGTGCAGCTATGCGGGTAGGGTACATGCAGTTTCCTCATACCCCCGCTGGCATAGTGCATAGGGCCCATTGTTACAAATCAGCTGGAGAAGGCAGAGGATTTCCTAGAATTAACTGAACTCCAAACCATAATTATCTGCTGTTTGTTTGATTTTATGACCATATGGGTCTTCTGCTGTGTGTGGGTACAACTGTGAGGCTGCAGAGTAGAGAGACTACTCCTTGGTTACCTAAATAAGAAAGCCACATTAGGATTAGGAAGGTCATGAGCTGAGAGAAAGCACACACAGCCTCCCTATCTAGAGTTTAAGATGCTGACCCTCTATTGCACCCACTTGAGAACCAAGAGAGATCCTTAAATAACTTTCCTATCATTTCCATTATGTCACTGGTGGTTGTGTGCCTGGGTTACAATTGCACACATGCAAGTGATACCACTGTCAGTTCCAGGGGGCAGGGGCCTGGCTTACCAACACATTTTCTTTACCATCTTGGAGTTCTTTTTTGAAGGAGCTGACTTAAAGTGGTTTGTGCAGATGTCACTTGACAGCTGGATAAGAGTTCCCCCACACATGAAGTGATCATTGATATTACCATGAGACAGATCATAGCTCTACAGAACTGTACTCCCCACTCCTGTTTCCTTGTTGGGAACCTGAGGCACATATGGTCATTGAAGTAAGGGAAGAGGAGGGCCAGCCAGGTTTGTCCACTAAAGTCAACATATAAAGACAGAGAATACAGATCTCAGCTTGCAAGAAAGGGATAGCTCATGTCATTATTTTTTTATCTTTTTTGTGTGTTTTGCAAGTACTTCTGTCATTTGAATGCCCTTTGCTTACTGGGATGCTTAAGGAACTTTTTTTAATGGTGGCACTTCATAGTTCCACAAACATTGTGTACCCTGTCATATTGCTTTATGCAAAAGACATTTAATTCCTGGATGAATAGTCATGGCCTCTTTTTCCAAGTTGTGTTGTTATAGCAAATGTACATTTTTGTTTCAATCATCAATGTTGCAGCAGTTAATATATATGCAAAATGTTTGCTTGTTTTCTCTTCAAAGTTTGCCTGCATAAGGGTATCAGATGTTTTTTCTTTACCAGTGCAAAAGTCCCAGACAGGTTTCTATGTGTCACATTTCAATGTAATACTGTTTTCTAGGACTGACAACAATGCCTTAGTGTGAGTCTTGTGTGGGCTGGTTGAGAAATATTGCATAATGTGCCACAATAATCTCAGTATGTATTTGCCAATACCCCACAGTGTGTTGTAAGGAACATCTCTAGTCTGTAGCAATCCATTGAAGGGTTTTGTGTATGGTTGCCAATATCCCAGTATGCATTATTTTAGTGGGGATCATCTGTAGTGTCCTACTCTTCTTTGGAGGCAGTATAGCATAGTGGGTAAGGGTACTGGCCTGCAAAACTGGAGACCTGGGTTTGAATCCTACAGCTCCCACTTGCATACTGTGTGACCCTGAGCAAGTCACCTACAGTATATTCCTTGTTCTCCCAGGTCGCACCTGGAAACAAGCTTCAGATTAGTATGCCTTTCCTTTTTAAATAATTCCCCTTTCCAGCCCCACTCCCTTTCTTAAGTAGAAACATTAACCTCCTAGTGTTTTACCCAGTGCTGGATACAGGTAGACGGTGCCATTCCTACCGTGGATCACTAGGGTGCACAAGGTGTGTTGTCCCACATCTTTTCATAGACAGCAAGATTTATAGTAGTGGAGAGTATAAATCACAGATGCCTCTGCTAGTTTCTATACTTCCCCAGAGGATGCTTTGGTGCCTAAAGAAAGTGGTGAGCCAAGGGGAAATTAGTCATGGGAAGAGCCAAATGTCTGTCTTTGTTCTGACATCTGCAGGTTGCTGGTTGATGGTACAGTACAGCCAAGACCAGTGTCTGTATAATCTGAATACATTACAGTGGAGTTTTTATTTTCTCCATAATGAAGATGCTAAAATGTGTCCTTCTTTTTTTTTTTTTTTTTGGATGTTATTTTCTCTCCTCGGAGCTCTGGCTACAACCCCCCCCCACACTCCATTAGATTCCCCAGGCCATCCCAGACATGAGACCCACTCCCTTCAGCACCCCGCGACTTACCCTTCACAGCAGGGTGGTGGGGAGCGACTCAACCCACCCCAATGGATCCATGCCAGGGAGGTGCCCTCCAGGAATGGCGCCGGGGAACGACATCGTGCTGCTGGGCTCCCATTTTCTTTTGTTTTCCTCCCGGCGGGCATGGCGTGCAATGACACCAGTGACTGAGTGTGTGCACGCTCCCGTGGGCGCACTAGTCAAGTGTCTACCACGTCCCGCCCCCCCCTTGGCTTGCGGCTGTGTGTTGTCGATCCTCAGCCTCTGCTAGAGGTCAGGCAAGCACCGTCAGCCTTGAATCCTCAACCCCAGAGATGGAGAGCAGTCCTCCAGATGCTCAATCCATCTCCTCCTCGCCGACCACCGGCAACCCATGCCCATTTCTGAACATGGGTCGCCGGCGTGGCGCGAGGTGTAGTGACCAGCGCCTCAACCCTCAGCGCCACCGGGCCGGCCAAAATGTGTCCTTCTAATGTAGTAACAGTCATTTCTGTAAGTATTTCTTCTCACCATGGATACAGTTTGCAATATAGCCCTTTGATTTGTGTATCAACTTTAATATCAAGGTACACAAAGTAACATCTGGTTGTAATCCTATGTTCACAGAGCTGGTGAATAAATGGGATTCTAATTCACAATAGTGCACAGCATTTTCTGCTCAGGTGACTTTATCTGCTGTGCTGTTCTCATTTAATTGCTACTGAGCATAAGGTGTCCATTGTGGCAATGCCTGTCTAACATGGTGAGCTTGACATAGGCAGTACTGACAAACTGTTGTATGCCAGAAGGGACCATCATTTGCTTTGAGCATTATAATGCCAAGTTTCCCATCTTTGCCTGTAGTGCCTATCTACTTAAAAGATTTAGTAGTATGCTGCAGTGCAAGTGTTTCATAACTACTTAGTTCTTAAATGGTGATATACAACCATAGTAGATGGAAGATGAATGTGTTTGCTACATTCATCCTTGTTGTGCCTTCACCTCATGGGGACCAGCGAGATGTGTGGTCTTGAGCCAAAGCATGTCACAGCTGCAGTCCTCTAGTGGGTACAAAGCCAGCCTAGACATATTATAAGCCCATTGGTCCTCTGACTCCACAGAGGGAGACAAGAGGTGAACCAGAGACTGGCTGGAGAGAAACATCCACCTGATCTATCACACCTGTTTATGTGAAGGAAAGAGGAATTTAAAAACTGATGTGTTATCTGTCACAGTCTATTTGGAGCTGAATGCATTCATGTATGAATTCCCAAGAGAATGAAGTCTGATGCTAAAGCTTAAATAAGTCTGCCTTGCTAATTGATTTGGTTTTTGTGTGTACATTCCGGTTATTGAGACAATGTTCTTCTGGATGACCCTCAGAGGCCATGTCCATTGTCCCATCACTTTTTACTGCCTTAATGAACTCTAGCCAGCTCCCACCTCCTACAAGGTGGAGGGCTATGTAGTACCTGACCGTCAAAGGTTAACTTCACATGAGCAAAGACTCAGGCGAATGTAGTAAGGGGCAACATCAGCTTATAAAGGAGGAGGGCATCATCAAGCAATATATTTATTTTTTTTCAATTAAAGTTGTATTAAGTAAGTATTGTTTGGTAAATGTCATAACCGAACTGCACAGTGAGCAGGACACAGATGGGGATGTGTAGTTTTCTTAGGAGGGGGGTTATTGATACTGAGGATGAGATCCCAGTGCTGGCACCATCATTTATGGGGTTGGCAATTCTATATTATCACTGAGGATGTGTTCCCAGTGCAGGTTTGAACATTGGGGGTAGGAGCTTGTATACAAGCAAGGCCATCTAGGTACACAGTAATGAACAGATTTGAGGTACAACCAGTGACAGACTTCTTTTGCTAGATTGATATTTTTGGTGTTGTTGTTTGCTAACTCCAGAAATAGAGCCACAGTACCAGTTTCAACACAGAAGCATAGAAAAGTTCAAGCAGAAGGCCTTTTCACCTATCAAGCCTGCCCAAGTGTGGGAGTGCTTGCCCTTTATGTGCCAAATTCCCCCCACCCTTGCCTCCTGCTCTTTCCCTTATACGTATCCCACTCCATCATGAATCAGTCTATGGTCTCTGCATTAACCAATTGCTCTGGTAGCTTGTTCCTAGTTTCTTCCACTCTTTCTTTGAAATAGTACTTCCTGGCATCTTTCCTAAACCTTCATCCCACCAGCTTGCAACTATGCCCTCTGGTGCTCTTAAATTCACTGAGTATCAATAATTTCACCAGCATCCACCCTATTTATGCCTTTCATTTGCTATACTTAAAAGTTTCTATCATATCCTCCCCTCCCTCCTATTCTTCAGCAAGTTCATATACATGTTCACCAGTCTCTGCTCATACGACTTCTCTTTCTGCATGTTTATCATGTTAGTGGTTCTTCTTAGCACTACCTCCAGCTTGTTAATGTCCTTCTTCAGATGGGTGCTCAAACTGGACACAGAGCTGAGGTGTGGCTCTATAAGTGATTTGCCCAAGGGAAGTATGACATTCCTCCTTCTTACTGATCCCCCTACTGATGCATCTCAGCATTCTGTTGGTCTACGACACTATTTTGCTACATTGCACGGCTATGTATAGTGTATGCATGTGTGCACGCATGTGCGAGGGGGATGTAAGAGCACTGTCAATGGGATCTTATGATGGCACCATTTTTGAGAGAGGCATCACTTAAAAGAATACACTTTTTGACAGTGTCAATAAATGTGTCATTACATATACCAATATATACTGTAGGCAATAGCATTGTTGTTTTGAGCATGCGAAGCACTGCATGCATCTTCTGACTTTTGATGTACTGTACTCCTCATGCCCAGAATCTATCTGTAAACCTAAATTAGTCAAAAAATATAACTTTATTTTCATAATAATACCAAAAGACCCAACAAGAAAATAAGAATTATACAAAATTTCATTTTTCTTAATTTGTATTTTGTAGTTTTTGTTGTGGATTAAACTGAAAAGCTGGCTAAATTGTGAAAGCATGTTATAATTACATATAAACTTTATCTCAGCAAGAAGTGGTTGACACCTACAAAGTTTGTAGATTCTGGTAGCATGGACAAAGCCTCCAAATCCTCCCTAAAATGAATCAATTCAGTCAGAGGCCTGTGTGCAAAAACCTGAGTTTTATATAGGCTTTACCAGTGCACTCCTGGCTATGGGGTGAACTTTAATAACAGCTGCTTAAAAATAATCATGATGAAGTGAAAGAGAAAATACAGTGAATCCCTTTTGCAGTCATGTAACAACCCTATGTTTCTACAAAAGACTTGAATGAAAAATTTATTTAAGAAAGTGATTTATCAACTTAATCATTCTCTGATGGGAAGATGATAAAACATATTAGCAACAAGCAGCAATGTCACACACATCAACAAACAGAAGAAGTACATCAGCATATTGAAATTACTCTGGCAGTCCCATTTCGGTAGTAGCAATTGAAATCAATAAACTGTGTAATGTGGATACATAATAGAACATGAAATGGCACAAAAGCAGCAGAGTAGTGATAAAATATTCAATGTAAACTACCAGTCATGTTAATTTCCATTATTTTATGATTTCATATATATATTTACTTTTTAAGAATCTACCTTGCTGTCATTAAATGGCAGGAAGTTAGTTATTCCCAGTATAGCTACGATTTCTGCTTCAAAAATTAAAATCTGTTCAAGATGGGTAAAACAATAAACCTTGTTATTTTAATGCTGCTTACCCGTGAATCAAATCTGATAATACCCATCTGGAAATTTAATATTGAAGAAATGTTAGCAGAACTAAGGTAAGAAGAAACTGTGAATATAAAACCTAGAATAACATATTGGTTTCGGTTCCACTTGAAGTTTTAACTAATCGGATTGCACAGTATATTATAATATATGGGAGAACATTGTTGTGCATGAAAATCCATCAAAAGCTAATGCTGTTGTACCATTGATGCTATGCCAGCTTGCCATAGTACTAGCTTGAGTATGTCACATCGATGGTACAACAGCAGTGAGTGTATATGCACATGCGCTTAACTGAAACACCGCACTTCGGAGTAATGGCCGGTGATGATATGAACCTTATTGTGAGCATATACTTTGAAATGATGATAAAGTAAGGGCATATTTATATTTACCTTCAAATTAAACAGCAGAAGTGAGCACATTTAAAAAAAAAAACAGTTAGTGAGTGAGATCCGGGAATGGGAAAAGGAGTGTGTTTTCTTCTGGGGGGGCGCATTAAGGCGAACGTTGAGAACCTCACAAAGTAGTACATTGTTGATTTACTGATGCCCATATATTATACAAGATAATGAATGGTCATCAGTAAACAACAACCCAGTGTTAACTTCTCGAGGTTGTCTGACAACTGTAAACCTCTCGAGCTTTGTTCTCGAGGTTTACTTGGTTGCCATGACAACATCTAGAAAGGAATGACAGTGCTGTTGTTTACTGTTGCCCATCCATTATCCTCTATGTGGTATACAGGAGGTAATCAGTCTACAGTAGTATTACTACAAATAGCTTCTATTTGAATCATTAAACAAAGTATAGAGTATGTTATTCACTAAGTCTGTTTCTGTCTTGATTTTTTTACATATGCAACTTATGTTTTAGAACTCTGTAAACAAGAATGCTGGGTTTTGATACAATATGATTGTCTAACTTATTAAGCAATGCTTCATTAGAAACAGTCATTAAGGTAGAAAAGACTCCCAGTGCTTTGAATTAAGCTTAATTTTGTAAATGTTACTTTATAATAACATAAATTTTCTCTGAAATGGACATTGTGCAGTAAAATATCTACTGTCCAGTTTTAGAGCCTAGCACAACATACACTGAATCATGTTCATTTATTTATTTATTATACAGTCTTATTCATTCAGTCATTCATTTTATTTACCAGGAAGTGAGCTGGGTCATACTGAATGTCCTATTTCCAGCCAAACCTGGGGAATACAGGGAACATTAGCAATGCATCAAAAACATATCAGAATGCAGCGCTACAGTACTTTTGCAATTTATGAGCACTGTTAATGAATAGCAGTCACCAAGAGCCCAACCCCGGTGCCACTGGACAGATCACTTCCCATCTGCTGACACCAGAGATCCATCCCTGGTTTAGGAAACACGTTAAACAAAAAACAAATGCAGTCTCCAGGAACACCGCCCACCACAGAATCACCTAGCAGATTGCAATCCCTCATCCCAACAGTAGGTTTTCAATTACAGTATTGAAAATCTTTAAATCTTTCTGTAAAACTTTACTACAACCTGATGTCAGAGTCTAAAGGGTTAACATAAAATCCTAGGTGTGAATGCTCCTCTTTTTTGTTATCTTTATATTCAGTTTTCAAGCAGTTACAGACTAAGTCATGCATTTCTTAAAAGTAATGAATGAGTCCAGTACACAGACAGACCATGAATACACTTGATTAGCAGGTACTTTTGAGTGCGTTATGGCATACCACATTAATTTTAGTTGAAAAGAGGGTTACACATGCAAGTACATTAGTTAACCACTCTGTTCACCTTTGCCAGGTAGATTTATTGATGAGTGGAGTACCAGACCTCAGATTGTAATGGGGAAAATGCCCCATGCTATACTGAGAGAATTTTCTTTTCTGTTGCATGCAGGACTGGCTTCCATAAGTCATCAAACTTTTCCCCTCTCCATTGGCTCTGAGCTGTGCCTTCTCAAGTTTCATACAGTCCATCATGTCACTGTAGCTCTCCAGTGCCCAATGGGGTGTGGGGGACGTTTTTTACCCCAGTATTGTACTATGATCTTTCTGGCATTTATTAATGCTAACTGCCAGAGGAGGTCACTGCTAGTGGCTCCTCTACTGGGATCTGCATCCAGTAATAACTCTAGTGAGGTGTCAGGGAGAAGTTTCAGAGGGACTTTTTCCATTATTCTATGTACCTCACCCCAATATGGGAATATCTTGAGGCATTCCAATTTCATATGCTCAAAAGTGCCAACCCAGTTTCACATATAGGGCAGAATTCTCTTTCTGCTGACCTCATTTTGTGGAGTCTGATGGGGGGGGATATATATATGTCATGTATAAAATGTTGTATTGTCTCTGCCTAAGTGTATTAGCCTGGGCACAAGAAACAACATGCTGTGTGGCCAGTTCCCATATTTCAGGGTTAACCTTCTCTCCCAAATCTTTCCCCCAGGCTGTTTTATCATCTTATGTCCCTGGGGCCTTCACTGTCTCCCAGTTTATAACAAACAGACATGGGCCTAGAGGTCTGTTAGAGGAGTCATCATAATATTTTTCAGTGGGAAGAGTCCAAGCTCAGCTCCCCTTTCAGTATAGATATATATAAGGCCCCTAACACATAAGTATACGGGGTATGAGTTATAAGGTAGTTTCAGTTTGTCCCAAGGTGCTGCAAAGGGGACTATTAGTCATCCTTCCGTGAGATTCCCCACTATCAGAATCCCTTTTCTCCCCCACTTCTTAAGGTCTTGCTGTACAGAGACAGTGTACCATTTCTGCCCCTTGCAGAATGATGTTAGAACTGCCGATGGTGAGATGCTTTGCTTGTGGTCTATGTACTTGTGGGCCTGATTCCAGATACTATAGTCAAGTCTGGTAAATGGGTTTTTGATTAAGTTGCTTCCCACATTCAGCAGGCCAGGACTTAGTGCATTTCCATGATGCCCCCCCCCCCCACCAAGTTCCTGTTCCTCCAGCTGTCTCCATGGGTCTCTCTTCAACATTTTCATTCCCCATGAAGGGAGGTGGAGCTGCCCAGTAATAGTGTTGGGTGTGTGAGACAGCCAGTCCCCTTTTCTTCACTGGTTTCTGTAATGTGCTACCTCAGTTATGAGCCAGCCCCCCTTCCCCACAAAAACTGATGAAATATCCCATTTATTGTTCTGAAGAATTTTTGTGGGAATTTAACAGGGATTGCATGTAATTGGTATAGCAACAGTGTGGGAAAAACATTTTTTAATATGTTAATCTGCTCCAGAAGGGTCACTGCAAAGGATGTTCATATGTCTAAATAATCTTTCATTTTCTTTACTGGGGGTGAGATTAGTTTTGTAATGTCTAGTTAGTTTCCTAGGGATGCTTATTCCCAAATATTTTAAAGAATCCATAAACTCAAGGTTCATGATGGAAACATTCTGGTTGCTTGTGTTTCTTTTTTCTCTATGTAGAGGAGTTTTCTCTTACTCCAGTTAATGTTATGTCCAGAGAGAGCTCCATATTCAGAGAGATGTGGAGACCTCTCCAGAGAGCCCTGCTGGGATACCGTAAATATATTAACAGGTCATCAGTAAATAATTAAAATTTATTATCTTGCCCCACCATGCAAAAATCCTCAATGTCTATGTTGCTCCTAAGTGCTGCTGGCAGGAGGTCCATAGAAAGAACATAGAGTAACAGAGACAGGAAGCACCCTTGGCAAATTCCCCACCGCAGTATGGTTCAAATGGTGAGAAGTGTCCCCTATAGACCATAAACTGTACTAAGGTCTGTGTGTATAGTGCTTTAAACCAGATCCTGATTACCTCACCTATTCCAAAGCCCTCCAGGGTATTGTGCAGGTACCGAGCACTCAGCATGGTCAAATTCCTTTTTGGCATCTAGTGCCAGGATCCCCACGAGCTTCCTGCCACCCCTCCATCTCCATACCACATTTAATTTCTTCCAAATATTCCCCTTGTCCTTACTACTCATGAATCCAGATTGATCTGGATGGACAATGGCACTCAGGGCCTTTTCCAGCCTAGAGGCCATTACTTTTCCTATAATTTTATAGTCTGTTATAAGAAAGAAGATAGGGCAGTAGGAGTAGTACAACAGTGGGTCCTTCACTGGTTTGGACAATACTATTATGGTCATAGACTGCATGCAGGGAAGCAACAAGCCCTTGGTGAGACATTCCTGTAGCATACCCATTAATAACTCATTCATTTCTTTTTTAAATGCCTTGTATAAATTGACGTGGATTCCTTTTGGTCCTGGGGCCTTCACCCCATCAAGTCCCTAATGGCATCTTCAATCTCTTTTCCTGTCAGTGGAGCATCCAAGGCAATCTTAAGTTCCTTCAAAATACTCTGCAATGAAGCTTTCTTGAAAGAGTTTTCCCTCTCTTGTTTTCCCACTTTACCTTCAGACTCATATAGAGTTTGATAGTACTGGCAAAATTTCCCATTTCCTTTGTGTTCATGGTGGTGTCTCCCCAGTCTGAGCAATTTAAAAATAAATGCTGTTCCTCTTTTGGCCTTAAGCAACCAAGTCAGTCATTTCCTCACCTTATCCCCCTCATAGTAGGTTCCTGCCCTGGTAATAATTATTTGCCTTTTCCAAGATTTTTGTGGTCAAAGTGTTGCACTCTATCCTCACCTTTCACAGGGCCTGGTACCTTCCTGGCATGGAGTGTAACTTGAATTCTCTTTCCATCTTGACTAACTGCTCCTGTAAGCCCCTTAGTGAATTCTATTGGCCTTCTTTTTAAGACATATGTATAAGATGATTTCTCCCCTTAGGTACCCCCTCTGAGCATCCTACTTGGTAGCTTCTGTGGTATAATTTTTTTTATTATGGGAAAGGAACTCTGCTATCCTTGTTGCAATATGCTCTCAGAATTCTTTCTCTCTCAGCAAAGTAGGGTCCAACCTCCATGGTTTCATGTGAGGATAACTCCCCGCACAGTTCCAAGGTCACCGGAGCATGGTTTGATACTGTTAACTGGCCATGATTGATTTCCACCACATGCTGGAGTGTGCCTTGACTAGTTATTATCAGATCTTTTCTTATCTTGGAGCTGTTGGCATGAGAGTACAATGTGTAATCCCATTCTGCTGGGTTCTATACCCTTCAAGTGTCTAGGGGTATATGACCAAACATTAAAAATGTTAATGCGTTTGCACTTCTTCTGGGGTTATCTGGGGTCCTAGGAGACATGTTTATGGTGTCACGTGCACAGTTGCTGCTTCCCCCTGGGATCCTCTCCCCTTCAAATACTGCCATTTCAACAGAAAGCTTTGCAAAAAATTCTGAAGTGCCCAAACTGGGCCCAAAAAAGGACCCATTAGCAAATATTTTACCAGTACAGAGATAATGCTTGATAAGTGAGTATCATCCTCCCACATCATCAATGGCCCTTTGGATCTCTGCTTGGAAATGTGCTCTAATCCAGATAGAAGTGCCCCTGGACTTAGAAGTGAATCATGAACTGGACCATGATCCACCCTCAAGTCATTAGCTTGATGCTGAATCTTGGATTTTATGGCAAGTGTTTCCTGGAGACACACAATATTTGGTTTTAATTTTTTGATAAACCTCAATACCTTTTTTCTTTTAACCCTTGCTGTGCCGCAGACTGATACATATCAGTCCAGAATTCCTATACATTCTAATTCTGTCAGCAGCCTAAGGGCTAATTACATATTTCAGTCTACTGATATTCCACAATACCATCTTCAACCCATCAGCCATATAAGCATGTGTACAGATTTAGCAATCCTAGATTCTTTACAACACTTATAGTTGAGCTTATCTGCCTTGTATTCGCACTGTGAGTGAATGCCATAAAAAACAAACTACATTGTCTTTTAACTGCTTTAAAGGATAGCATAGTTCCCCAGCTGTGAAGAATGTCTGTTATGCCCCCTCCCCCATGATTTCCCAGCCCATCCCATGCCACAAAGAGCTGATCCCCAATTTGACTCTCTAAGTTACCTCTGTGATGGTGTAAAGTCATTCTTGTTGCTGTCAAGTGCACCTCCCAATCCCCCTTACATACCCCTAGATGGAGGTAATGGCTGAATTGAGATGATCCCTGCTTCTTATGTAGCATGGGCCTATAGATGGGACCTTCCATCCATGACCCTTCACTCAGCCCAATTCCTTTCCCCTCAGCAGTTTGGGATACATACTTGGAACCACCAGTGAAATGGCATTATTAACTGTTCCATTCCCAATGCACCCCCCCTCACATGGGGAGTAGCTGATGCCCTATGGCATCTCCCTTATTCTAACCAAAATCATCCATCAGATCTAGTGCTACACCACTGGGCAGTCACATTTTTTTATTTTCCCACCATGCAAGCTTCCCCAGACTTCCCAACTTTCTGGTCTTCACTGTCTCACCATTCAAGCTGGAAGGCTTGTAGTTCCCAAAGTACCAGATCCCCCAATGTCTCTAAGAAACATTAACATTTAAAATTACTGAATAGCTTGGCAAAGTCAAGAGGCTACTAATTCCCAAGCTTGAACTGAACTGCTCTCCTTCCCCATGTGGTCCCCATTGCCCCTGAGCTCCAGTTATGATCTATGCATCAGCCTTGCACTGCTTTCCCTGGTGTTCCTTTACCTGACACTAAACATGGATTTAACCATAGGTTCTTAACTGAGGTTAGAAAATTAGGGAAATGTATTCTAGTTGCTGATTGGCTATAGTTGCCAATCTGTCAGTCTGGTATGAGACAAGAAAAACTGGGAAATAACTAGTTCTCACTGCTATTGTCTCATATCTTTCTAAATAATATTGAGCCAGTAGAACATTGAAAAAGGTAAATACCGTCATGTTGTTTTCTCACTTATCAATCCAAAGCCCCCCCCCCCCCAAGAAGTCACCACATCCAAGAGGGGAAACAATTTACACATAATGCAAGCTGCTTTTTTCTTTAACAGTCACGACTTACACTTATAAAACAGCCTTCTCTCAAGCCAGTCACCCTTTCTACCATGGTGATTGCGCTGCTGAAGTCGATCCTTGGTACACCAGATTTATAGTAGGATTGATATTATTTTGGTTTCTCACGATCAGGAGTGCATTTTAAAGGGAGCCAGACTTCTTAATGATCTTTATTTTCAAGGGTCCTGATTGGTGTTTAAACCCGACTGTCATAAAAGGGTCCTTGAGTGCTGGAAAGCCTTCAATATACTGTAGTCAGAGACTTGGCAAAGGAGCGGGGAGAAAAATGTTTTTGCCACTTCTGACTATACTTCGAGTTTCTTGGAACAACCATGTGGAATCCTTTCTTTCCCCCTTTAGAATCTCAGAATTTTATTCAGGGGATTGCTTCTATGGACTCTAGGGAAACCCCTCTGGAGGTAAGGGTTTTAGGCCTTTACAGGCCGCTAAACCACAATGGCAGCAAGCTTTGTTATATATTCAGAGGACACTTCAGGAAAGGAATCACAGGGATCGCCACAGTCATCTGCTGATCAAGAAGAAGATTCTTTGGACTAAATTTTTTATTTTTTTTTAGACAGCGATGTGGGACATGTTCTGCTTGTATGCATGGAGCAGCTCTTTCTGGGGGATATTTGTAGCGGATATGACTCTTTGTGTCAGGATTGTTTTTATTAATCTGGGATAATCTTTTACTAGAGGTAGTTGGTAACTCAGGCAGCAAAGAGGGTGAAGTCTGTCTTGTTCTTTCTTCCCTTCTTTCTCTTATTACCTGAGAGGGAGATCCAGGGAAAGGGTGAGTATTCATTCCGACAGACACTGAGGTCAGGTTATTTTAGTTGGGGTTGGAGGGATTGCTTTGGAACAGGTTCTTTACTTGCTCTCTTAGTGCTTAGCTTTCTTGATTTCTTTTACTCTCCACACCCGTCTCTCAAGACTAATGTTATTGTGCCTGATACTAGCTGATTTTGTCTTTTGGGATTTGGAGCTTTATTACTGGAGTTCTACTTTTTGAGCTCAGTGGGTTATAGCTCCTCTTAGTAGTTTGTTGTTCACCGTGTAGCTCCACTTTTTAAAGTTTATGCTGGCTGAAGTCAAATTGTGTAGTACGCTAGAGGGTGAGGGAAGGAGAAACTAGGAGGGTATTGCTCTTCCTTAACTTGCCCTCAACAGTGACTTTCTCCTCTGCCTGCCTGGGTTGGAGAGGTTTTTCTTGTTTAGAGGGAAGGGTTTGATGTTTTGGATCTTGTTATGAATCTGTATTACTATCTAAATTTAGCAAAGTGCCTAGTGTTTTGGAGGTTTGTTCTGTTTCGGGTATGATGCTTTTAACATTGAGACTGGAAGTTATAAAGTTATTTTAGTAAGTCTGGTAATGCTATGGTTTCTCTGGTGGATTTAGAGTCCAATTTTGCTATGGAGGGGCCCTTTGGGGGGGGCAGTGGGTATTTTTACCATGGGAAATGTACATGTGGGCATGTGCAGTGGCCTTACACATACCCACATGCATATCCTGAGATTTGGGCTGAGTGCTTTGGTACTTATTAACTTGCAATACCTGATGGACAAGTTTGTAGCTGTTTCAGATAGTTTGTTCTGTATTATAGTTCCCTTGCATATGTTTTGTCTGTTTTCTATGACTTTGCTGCTGTTCTGGAAGGGGTGAGTGGGGGTCCTACGCCCAAGATGTTTTCCGATAATTTTCTGGGATGTAAAAGATGATGTCTTGAAATGTGCTAGGGATGAACAGATCCATTAAATGGAAGAGGGTGCTATCTCATATTAATAAACTGAAGGATCAAATAATTTTAATATAGGAAACACATTTACTCAAAAATGAGGTGGACAAATTGAATGCTGCTAGGGTCAGATCTTTTTGCAGCCTCACATACATCCAAGAGGAGGGGGTTATGATTCTGCTAACCAAGATGTTAACTGGGTTACCCACTCTGTACACAGAGATCCACAGGGGGGATGGGTTTTAGTAGTAGGTACTTTGGATGGGTTAGTATATACTTTGGCTTCAGTATATAGGCTGAAAAGTGATGGCTTTTTTTTTTTCATGCGCTTTCCCAGATTTTTCAAGAAAATGGGCAAGGGCAGTTTATAACAGGTGGTGATATGAATGAGGTATTTGATAAATTTTGTGATCATTGTGGAAACCCCAGTAGGATAGATACCCCCGGATCATGAGCCCTAAGTAGATTTCAAGATGATTTGGGGTTTAGGGATGTCTGGCTGTTACACAATCCTGTAGCTTTGGATTACACTACTTTATCTAGGTCCACAAAACTTATAGTAGGATTGATATTATTTTGGTTTCCCAAGATCTTAAAGATTTGGTCGCACTTACAGTACTACTGAACCTATTGCTATTTCTGTTCATTCCCCTGTTACAGTATGATTACTTTTCAGTGGGAGGGAATGGGTACTGGTCTAAATGATAGTATTGTAATGTTAGTTTTTGAATGATCCTCATTTTAGGGATTGGGTGCATTAGGAAGTGCGGGATTACTTAGCTGCTAACTGCACAGGAACAGTTGATCCTAGGAGGGTCTGGGATGGGCTTAAAGCATATCTTAGAAGGAAAATAATTTCTTATTCCTTTGCACATAAGAGGGCATGCAGTGGTAGGTTACAGGCTTTACAAGAGAAGTTGCATGGTTTAGAACAGCAACAAGAAGCAGACAAGAAATACCCTTTCCTTATACTCCATATTATGGATGTCAGGTTTCAGATTAATGTCTTAAACATGCAACAAGCAGAATTTGGCTATTTTTGGACAAAGCAGGTATATTGGGATGAGGGTGGCAGAGAAAGCTGGGTGTTTGTTAGCATATTGCTTAAAACAGACGGAAGCCTCCAGGAAAATTCCTTGAATAAAAATGGGGGCTAAATTGTTCAGTGATCCTGAAAGGATCAATCTGACCTTCAGGAAACAGTATTCTCAACTGTAGACTTCAAGGAGGCCAGCGGGGGCTCAGATAGAAAACATATGGAAGTTTTTGGTGTCCTTGAATCTTCCTAGCCTTTCGGAGGAACAGAGGCAAGAACTGGAGAGCCCAATCACTCCCTTAGGGATTCAGAGGGCAATCAAGCAACTACACAGCTGCAAAACTCTCCATTGAAGTTTACACTGCTATTGGGGATCTGGTGTATCTGCTTCTGGACGATAATCTGGAAGAAGCTTGGAAAAGAGGGGAGCAACTACGAATGATGCCATAATTGCAGTATTGGTAAAGAAGGATAAGTACTCTTAATAATATTTGAATTACCATGCCATCTTGCTTCTCAATGTGGATTATAAAATGTTAGTCGAAATATTAGCTAATTGGCTGTTTACTATATTACCATCTTTAATATATCCTGTACAAGCAGGATTTGTGGGGAGCTGAAATGGAGTGGATCAGATTTGCAGGTTAATTTATCTTGCTTTGGTTTCCGGGTCTAAGACAGAAGCTACTGCAGCAGTAGCTTTGGATACAGAATAAGCTTTGGATTCTGTTGAATGGCAATATTTATTTGCAGTTCTTCAAAGTTTGGATTTGGCCCTAACTTTCTTTATTGGGTTCTGGTGATCTACTCTTTGCCTCATTCAACGGTCCTTCCTGAAAGAAGGCTCTCTTCTTCCTTTCAGTTAGGTACACCTTACAAAGGACCTTACAAATGTCTGCTGTTGTGAAGTGATTTTAAACTGATTTTAAAGCAGTGCACATGCTAAATCTAAGAGCATGGCTACATCATTGTCACATGAGACAGAGTGCATTATAGGAGAAAGAAAGCCAATAAACCTATTTGTGATGGAGATCCCCAAGGGTCTTAAAACTATCATACAGCTAACAGGCTAATTTAGGAAAAATTCCTAATAGCAGACAGAGGGAAGGACACACTAGGACTTAACATATATATCAAAACACTCTGCATAACATATGTTTTTTGTAAATTCTGGGTGGACTTCTCCTTTAATCAGCCTCCCTCTAATCTTGTGCTGTGTCCTCTTGTCCTGCAATTTTTCTTATATTGAAACATGTTAGAGTCTTTCACCTTGTTAATGCCCTTAAGGTGTTTGAATGTTTCAATCATGTGACCTCTCTCCCTCCTTTGCTCTAGTGCATGCATACTGAGCTCAGTTAATCTGTCCTCATATGTTTTCTGATGCAGTCCCTGCACCGTTTTGGTTGCCCTTCTCTGGATGTGGCTATTCAGTACCTGAATTCAGACAAGGTAGTTCCTGCTCCATAAGGGAGGGGACAAGGAGCAACTAGATAACTTGAAACATGTCAGTCTTACCTCTATTGTGGGTAAAATGATGGGCACTAGTCAAAGAGAACCTCATAAACTACCTGAAGAGCAAGAGACTCCAGCATACTAAACAGCTTGGATTTGTGGCAAGGAGCTCTTGTCAGTCCTAGTGGGGCTATTGAATAGCTGAATTCAGACAGGAATAGTTCCTACTCCATAAGTGCGGGGGGCAAGGAGCACCTGGGTAACTAGAGACCAGTTAGTCTTGCATCTGTTGTGGGTAAACTAATGGGAGACAATAGTCAAAGAGGGCCTTGTAAACTACCTGTAGAGTTACGGACTCCATAATAGTAAAAGGCATGGCTTTGTGGCAGGGAGGTCTTGTCAGATGAACCTAATAGTATTCTTTGACTGGGTAACAGGGTGGTAGATAAGGACCATGATGTTGATTTGCTATACTTCAAATTCAGAAAGGCTTTGACTCAGTGCCTCGTAGAAGGTTGCTATAGAAGCTAGAGGTTCTGGGATGTGTGAAAAACACCAACAGGTGAGAAACTGGTTGTATGGGAGATGGCAGCAGGTTGCAGTTAATTGGGTTGAATCATAATGGAGGGGGTCACCAGTAGGGTACAACAGGGATCGATTCTGGATCCAGTCCTTTTCAACATGTTCGTCAGTAACATGGGAGAAGGAATCAAGTGCAACATGTGTCTCTTTGGAGACATCACTGAACTCTAGTTGGTAGACATTGAGGACTGGCTTAGGGAGTTAAAGTGACATGCAAAGGCTAGATAGTTGGTCAAAGGTATAACAGTTGAAATAAAATGCCAGCAAGTGCAAGATGATGCATATAGGGAACAAAAAACCCAAGAACCCCCGGACAGAGTACTAGATGGGGTTAATCTGGGCATGACCTCTGAGGAAAGAGGCCTAGGATCATCAGAGACTCAATAAAGCAAACAGGAGACTGGGGTTTATAGGAAGAGGTACAGACAGCAAAAGGAAGGAGGTATTACTACCTCTCTATCTACCACTGGTGAGGTCCCACTCTTAGTACTGTGCCCAGTTCTGGAGTCCTTACCTAAGGAAATATAAGGACAGGCTGGAGACATTGCAACATAGGGTGACCAAAATGATTCAGGGTCAGCAGGGCAGATCTTGCAAGGATCAGCTCAAGGCACTGAACATGTACTCACTGTAGGTGAGAAAAGAGAGGGGAGATATGATAGCAACCTTCAAGTTCCTGAAAGGAATGACAAGGTAAACCAAAAGGAACTTCTTAGCATAAGTAGCAGATCAAGAACATGGGGTATGAGTACAAACTGATGGGGAAGATTCAAGAGGGATGTCAGAAAGTTTTTATTTTACGGAAAGGGTGGCAGAGCTGAGGAACTGTCTGCCAGCTGATGTGGTGGGTGCCAAAACTATCAATGGTTTTGAACCCAGCTGGGACAGAGTGAAGGGCTTATTGATTGCTCAGGGTGATAGCAGTAGGGCAGGAGGAAGGGGTATATAGTGTGGGTTATAACCATGTATGGACAATAGGTCATGGGTTTGTTAGTGATTATGGGAAGACTAGATGAACCAGTCATCTTTTTATGCCTCATTGTCTCTTTCTATGTAACAAATCAACCAGCTTTTTTAATGAGTTTGGATTCTGAAAAGGCTTCTGGTACGGTCTTCTGAGTATTTCTACAAGGGCTCCTTGCCAAATTTGGTTTCTCCAAATACGTTATCTGATACCATACCACACCATGATCTACACTGCACCTTCTGCTTATGTTAGAGGCAATGATCATCTCTCAGGGCACTTCCAACTTGAGAGAGGGACTAGAAAAAGAGTGTCCCACTCTCCAGTTTTATTTGCCCTATCTGTTGAACCATGGGTGCAAAGCATAAAGTTAAATGCTGATGTTACAGGCATTCATCTAGCAGGACTAGAACACAAGATGGTTTTATATACAGATATCATCCTTCTACACTTAGGAGACCTGGAACACTCCCTTCCTGACTTGCTGTTGGAAATGCAAGTTTACTGCCTTGTTTGATTATACTTTAAGTACAGCAAAAACAGTGTTTTAGTCTTTACCCACCAAGACTTGGCTAGTCTTAAGCAGAAAATCCCAATGAAATGGGATCTAGCTACAGTACTCTTAAGTACTTCAGCATCATTTTAGGGCTAGATCCAAATATTTTATTCACTGACAATTATGCCCCTTTATTAACGCACCTGACAGTGAATTGTTGGTGTTTGTCTTTGTTTCCACTCCATTTGGACTCCAGAATACAGCCCATCAAAATAAATGTGCTGCCACACTTTCTTTACTTGTTTAAGTGTGTCCCTTGCCTTGTCCCCACCAAGAATTTCAGAAGTAGCAAAAACAAATTTAGTCTTATATATTGCAGGGATCTAGCTACTCCTAAGTACTTGGGCATCATGTTAGGGCTAGACCCCAAAATGTTATTTGCTGACAATTATGACCCTTTATTAATACAACTGACAGTGGATTGTTTGTGCTGGTCTTTGCTCCCACTCCCTTTGGGCTCCAGAATGCAGTCCATCAAAATAAATGTGCTGCCGCACTTTCTTTACTTGTTTAAGTGTGTCCGTTGCCTCATCCCCTACCAGGAATTTCAGAAGGGAAAACAAAGTTAGTCTTATATATTCATTTCTCATTAATGTTTTATTTTTACCAGGAGGCAATTGGTCATAGCCTTTTTTCAGTTATGCCTAGCAATAAATACAGTAAAAGACAGACAATAAATTTTCAACAAACATTACAAATACTAAAATATGTCTACAATTTATCAAATATTACAAGTATATACATTATGTTCTTACAGTATATATGGTGGGGGTCCAGGTTACATATATGCCAATAGATTGTATGCCTTCAAAGAAACAAGGTGAGTGGGCATTGCCACTTCTATTAGGCCATTGGATAACAGCATTAATGAGAATGGCACTTCTTTGGGGTAATGAAAATTAAGAATCCCACTGGAAAGTGATTGATATGGCTTAAACTGTTTCATTCCCCCTTTGGGCTGTATTGTTTTTCACTAGGTCTCTGGCTAGAACTTCTAGTGATATTTTTACAGGTACCTGGCAGTATTGGAGGACTGGAAATGGGGTACAAGGCAAGATCCCATGATGGCATCTTTATGGAGATATACTTTGTGGACATGGGATTAGAATTATCTGCCCACTACTATAGATCCCTAGTTTCTGAAACAGCAAGGGGTGGCCTTCACACAGTATGGCATCTCATGATGGAAGATGGAGTTATACAAGAACTTCTAGTCCCCTCCACTAGCAACCCACTTGCCTAGGACAGGATGAGAAGGTGCCTGTTGCCCATGCTCCTCCTTGGCCCATAAGGCTGATCTGAGCCCACTGGTCTGGTACCACTGATGTGGTACCCTCCACAAGTAACCCGCCTGCCTAGGACAGACCAAGAAGGCACCTGCTGCCCACGCTCCTCCTTGGCCCATAAAGTAACATCTGATACTGAACCCAGAACAAGAGAAAGAGGACTTTTGAGCCTTCCTCCCAGTGGGCGCTGAAATGTTCCAGATGGCCCAGAGTGCTGACACTGGTTTCCTGCCCAACACTGAAGTCAGTGCTGAAATCACTGGACTAGGGCATAAGACTGCAGAGAAATACTGTTCAGTGCAGAGCAGCATTTGCATAACCTGCACTGGCCTGTCAGTGATTTGTTGCTCTTTTTTAATTTTTTAAGTGTCTGCTTTTCCATTTGCAAATTGTACTGTAAAGCCACTAGAGGGCAACAACACAAGTAGGTTGCAATCGTCTACCCACTACTCTCCCCTATTAATCCTAGTCCTGGGACATTCATACCTTAACCAAATTATCAACATCCTAAGATTCAGTGATGTGATCTGAATCTTTAAGCCTGTACAAAGCCTCTACTACCCTACCCAGAATGGTTTTCATCTCCTTCCTATTCACACCCTTCCTGGTTCTTACCCTTATCCCAGTCTCTCCCACTACACCTATTGCCACTTGTCTCTACCCTTCCCTTCCAGATACCTCCTTCATTCTGTCAATCACCCCTACAGCTCCCCTTATAAGCAGACCCCACTTTCCCTATTACCCTCCAGCATCTCTGTTTTCCCTTCCTAGTCACTCTGCCTTTCTTTGTTTCCTTATCTCCTTCTCTCCACCCCTCCATCCTCTTCTCCTCCCTCATGTATTTTCATTTCCAATTACAAAAGTCCTAAACTTCACTATTTAATTCTTGCCCTCCTTCTTTCATCAGGGAACATCCACCCAAACCCTGGCCCTATTTCTTCTCCTACCCTGGCTCCTTATCCAAATAACATGTTTCCAAACCCTACTCCCACTAAAACCCTCCCTAATGGGTTGAAGCTCCTCCACCTGAACATCTGCAGCCTGCTACCTAAAATCGACCTCCTACAAACTCTTATGATTTCACACAGTCCTGAGATCCTAATTATTATCAAGACATGGCTCAAAAAAAGTGCCCCTGACAGTGCCATTGTTATCCCTGGGTATTCCATCTCCAGACAAGATCGATCGGGTCATGGAGGGGGAGTGGCCATGTATATCCTGTCCTCATTGCAGTTTACTACCACCCTATTTACATCCATACCAGCTACCTATGAAGCCCTGATCACCTGCATTACCCTTCCTTTCTCAAGCCCAATCTTTGTGGCTGGCATCTGTTGCTGCCCAAGCATTCTACTCTTGGTCACGACTGAACTCTTTGCAAATATCACCTCCCTCTCACAATCTGGTGAACTTTTCATAATGGGTGACATGAATCTAAATTGGTTGTCTCCAAGTTAAGCAAGCTATGCAATGATGTCGCTGCTCTAAACCTCACTCAACTTATACATGAGCCCACACGCACTAATCCCAAAACACAAAATCACACCCTGCTTGACTGGGCACTCACAACCCACCCAAACTGCGTCATTAAATCTGGTCTCCTCTCCAATGCCTTTAGTGACCACAACCCCATTTTCATTGTACTTAAGGTTCATCACCTCAAACCTCCCCCTAAAATCATACAGCTCAAGTTCTTTAAATCCTTAGACCATACCCCAATCAGCTCAGCACTTGCTTCCACCTACTGGGCCCCCCTCTCCACTGCCATTTCTGTTGACCAAGCACTTGACTATTTTAAGGATAAATTCATTGCCACCTGGAATGTCTTTGCTCCTTTCAGACGGACCGTAGTCCATGGGCTTCACCTTCTCTGGATCACTCCCGAATTACTGGCCTGCTTCAGGGAGCATAAACAGGCCTCGAGAAAACACAATCTACAAAACATCCAAATGACTATGCCAAATACAGAACACTATGCAATTCATGTACTAAAGCTACTAGACTGGCTAAGTCTGATTATTCCAACTCCTCATTCCTGACTAACACTAACTCTCCATCTAAATTCTGGAGGGTAGTTCATGCTCTGTTCTCTCCCCACCCACCTCCCTCCAGTTCTCAAAGTAAATAACTCCCTAATTTCTGACCCTGGCTCTGTGACCAATGAATTTAATGCCTACTACACCTCATGTGCAATGTCTCTTCTAAATTCCCTGTCCCCATTGCCACCTACTAACTTCAGCCCTTCGCCTCAGCCAGTGCCTATCCCTCCCCCATTTTCCTTTTCTGCTATCTCCCATGATGAAGCTCTTAATGCTCTCCTATCCCTCAACCCCTCTAAAGGCTCCTCACCAGATGAGCTTGATCCTAAACTTCTCTACCTTTCTACTCCTGCAATTGCTTATCCTATCTCCTCACTCCTTAACCTGTCCTTTATTTCTGCCCAAGTACCCTCATCCTGGAAACATGCTGTAGTCCTTCCTCTCCCCAAGGGTGGTGACACATCCACTCCTGGCAACTATCACCCCATTTCCCTCCTTCCTACCCTTGCCAAACGTCAAGAACATTTAGTTCTCTCTCAACTATCACCATTCGTCTCTGATTCCTCTTTCTTCACCCCCTTCCAATCTGGTTTTTGGAAGAACCACTCAACAACCACCTCCCTCCTCAGGCTTACTGACTCCATCCTTTCAGGGATGGATGATGGCCTGATTACCTCGGCCATCTTTGTCGACCTAGCAAAACCTTTCAACACTGTTTCCCATCCCCTGTTTCTTGATTCACTCTTCTTAGCTGGCCTTGCTCCATCTGCCACCAACTGGTTTAAATCCTACCTCATTGGCAGGACCCAGTTAGTGAGAATCCTTGATTCCATCTCTCCTCCACTCCCCATCAACACTGGTGGCCCTCAGGACTCAAAGCTTGGTCCCCTACTGTTCTCCATTTTCCTTAATGATCTTCCCACAACCTGCTCATCCTCTTCTATCCACATGTACTGTATGCTGATGATACTGTTTTGTACAGTTCCGGTTAAAACCCTGCCGCCATGCAAACCAGCTTACAGCATGACTTTGACCAAGTTCAGCTCTGGTTTGCTTCTCACCAACTTTTTCTAAATGCCAAGAAGACAGTCTCAATGACATTTGGCACCAAGCAGAGACTCTTTAGGCTCCCAGCCCTACCCACCTTCCACACCCTTGATGGGACCATCTTGGAGAACACCTCCTCATTTCAATATCTGGGAGTTTGGCTGAACCAGCACCTCAACTTCTGTGTGCATATTGATGCTATCCTGAAGAAATTGCACCCAAAGCTTGGTGCTCTGTACAGGAATAGTAGTTGCATCCCATTAACTGCGAGGTGTGAAATTGTCCTGAAGATGATACTGCCCATCTTTGACTACTGAGACATAGTCTATGGTGCTGCTCCCAAATCTTCCCTGACCAAGCTGGATACTCTCTTTAACTCCTTCTGTTACTTTGCTATTGACTCCCCTTCCTGCTCCCACCACTGTGAACTGTATCACTCTCTAACCTTCCTTCCACTATTTCACAGATGCATCTTTCACTGTGCCAAACTAACCTCCAATTCTTGTTCGGGAGGCTACCCTCCTATCTCTCATCTGCTCTGTCTACTCCACTCCACCTTCCCCCACCCACTCTCTCAGATTAAATGACACTCACACCTTGACAGTCCCATGCCACTCCACCCTCATCGGTCAGACTGGTTTCGCCCATCGTTTCCCTAAAATCTGGAATTCCCTCCCCCCGAAATACGATACTCCTCCTCCAACTACTCCCTTACCTCTGCCCTACTCAATTACCTTTCCCTCAGCTGTTTCTGCTTTAATCCACCTTAATACCTGTCCCCAGTTTCTGCCTTCCTACCATGACCCCCCCCGGCATGGTTCTCAACATCCTGAAGGGGGAAATCAGGAAATGGCTATCCCCCTTGTCCTCATATTCAGTTCTTGCCTCCCCTCCTCTATTCTCCACCTGCCCTTCTGGGTCACCAGTGTGCACAACTTAACCCCATCCTTTTTACTCCAACAGCACTTGTGTACTATCTCGAGCCTGCTCCTGGTACACTCATGCACTATAAATGGCTCTATATATTTTGAACGTTCATATGTTCTTTTGTATGATTTTGGACATGCCTTGTAATTTACCTAATGTTTCTCCACTATTTATTGTATAATACCTTATGCTTCAATTGTTGCACAATCTTACAGTGTTGTATTGTTTGTACTACCCAAATACTATTATAACTGATAATCCTTCACAACCCTATGTAACCCCTCCCACCAGGTTGCACCGTGAGATGAGCAACTTGTTGTTCAGTGTGCCCTCCTGGTGAAACATTTCAATAAATAAATAAATATGACTTCTGAGAAGTTGGAATCTTTTTTTCTGGGTAAAAATTTGCAAAGTTTGTCACATTCACAAAGTGTGAAGTACCGATTTCAGGAAGTTTCTGGCAAATGAAGTGACACTTTTTCAGGTGAGGTTAAGGCAAACTTAAGATGAAGTTGCAACATCACCTTACCTTTGCCTCAAAACTGCCATTTCCCAAGGAAACCTCAATGCCCTCAATGTGAAGTGGCATAATGGCAAAGTGGGCAATCCATAAAGATTTTCGTGAAGGTGAATTTAACAACTTTGTCAGAACTGCACTAGTGAAGTAAAACTTCACAACATCTCTAAATATGAGGAATGTGTTCAGTCCTTTGGTCAGAGACACACTGATATGTTTTGCTATTTTCAGTTTAGAGACCATGTTAATAAACTTATTAAAAAACTAAGCTAGACCCTTCTGCACAGTTTATACTGCCACCCTTTTTAATGATATGGAGCTCATGCCATTAGAAAAGAGTTATTATCCTCCTGTTCATAGGTTCATAGGTTCATAGGTGATTTCAAGCTATGAAGACTTGCGTCCATAATGCTTGCCTTATTATTTATGACTTTTTCTTTCTACCCAAGAATAAATCATCAAGTTTGTTTTTAAAGGAGTCCATAGTTGTACTAGACACCACTTCCCTGGGCAATGAATTCCATTCTGCCACAATTCTGTTGCTGAACCAGTGTTTTCATGATAAAGTTTGTCATTTTTGGATTTCAAACTGAAAAGAGTGTCCCCTAGGTTCATATCTTGATTTCCTCCAGACTAGTCCAAGTTCTGACAAAAGTACAGGGTCATTTATGCATCTAAATAGTAATCAATAATCCCCCCTAGTTCTTCTATACTCCAGGGTAAACAGGTTCAATTCACTCAATCTCTCAGAGTAAGTCTTCCTTTCCAGCCCTTCAACTGACTTAGTCGCTCTTTTCTGTATTCGTTCAATATTATATATTTCTGCTTTTTTATAAAGTGCCCAGACCTGACCACAATATTCCAGGTTTGGTCTAACCAGAGCACCATAAAGGGGGATTAGCACATTCCTATCCCTGCTTGAAATGTGTCTCAGAATACAATTTAAGGTCTGGTTTCCCTTTCTTATTACTTTATTACAATGTGAACTGAATTTTAAGTCAGAACTAATTATTACCCCCAAATCCCTTTCCTCGTCTATTTTATTGAGTACAATGTTATCCAGTTTATAAGAGGGGGGATTATTGTTTTTTACATTACCCAAGTGGATGGTTATACATTTGTTTTTATTCAATTCGAGCTTACTATTTACAGTCCATTGATGTATATAATTTAATGCTTCTTGTAAATCCTGCTGGTTTTTTACAGTATTGGTTATTGCACCAATTCTACAGTCATCCACAAATTTTGTCAACCAGATATCCTTATTTTCCAATTTCAAGGAGGTTATATAAATATTAAAAAGACAGGGTCCAAGGACTGAGCCCTGGGGCACTCCACTAGTCACAGACCCCCACTTTGACTTTTCTCCTTGTATCACCAATCTTTGCCTTCTTTCACATAACCAAGCATCTATCCAGTTTATTATATTGGTATCTAATGCATACTGTTTAAGGGAAAGTATTAATTTTTGATTTGGAAGTTAATCAAAAGCTTTAGAAAAATCAAAAAAAATGACGTCAACACAATTTCCCGGATCTAAGTCCTTCCCAACCTGCTCGTAAAAAGTCAAGAGATTTGTCTGGCAAGAAGGTTTTTTTTTCAGAAACCATGTTGTAACGGGTCCTGCAGTTCATGAACCTCGAGGTACTCGACTATATAATTCTTTAGAATGGATTCCATCATCTTACCCATGACCGATGTCAAACTAATCGGTCTGTAGTTTTTTAACTCAGATTTCGATCCACTTTTTTATATAGGAACTACCAACGCTTCGCGCCAATTTTGTGGTACTTGTCCTGTATCCAGGGATCTTTGAAATATGTGGGTTGGGGTGGTGCAAGTTGATCTGCCAATTCATACAGCACCCTAGGATGAATTTCGTCAGGTCCTTGTGATTTATTTATATGTACTGATTTTAATTTATCTAAGACGTCTTGTAGTTTGATCTGTATCTTCCCTGGTCTAGAAGTAATATTGGGAGTAGTATTTAGTAAAGTAACTGGGTTAAAGACGGAGCAGAAATATTTATTTTGTAACTCTGCACAATCTCTATTACTAAGTGTTTCTCCTGCATCATTTTTGAAGGGTCTGATAATATTACACTTTTTTTGTTTATTATTTATATAAGAGTAGAAGGTCTTATAGTTGTCTTTAACTAATGATGCAAGTTTTAATTCATAATCTTTTTCTGCTTTTTTTATTTCCCATTTGACTTTTTTAACAAACTCTCTATAATGTAAGTTGGATTATTTATTTATTACATGTTTAATTTTTTTGAACCATCTATTTTTTTATCTATCAATGTTTTAATTTTTGGAGTTAGCCATTTGGGGATATTTTGATTTGTTGAATACTTAGGATACTTTGGCATACATAGGTTTATAGTTTTGTGTAATACATTGACCAAAGAGTCCCACATTTTATGAACTGTGTGATTACTGAGTTCTTTCTTCCAACCCCAATTTGTGAGGTGTTTCCTCATAGTGGGAAAATCAGCCTTTTTAAAGTTTAGAACTGTAGTTTTTCCTTCCCTAAAAGATTTAGGTACATCTTTAATTAGGAACTTGACTGATTGGTGGTCACTATTTCCCAAGGGATTACTAGTGTGCACATTTTGTATTAATTGTCCCATAATAGTTAAAATCAGGTCTAAAATGTTATTGCCCCTGGTGTTTTCGAGAACAAGCTGAACAAGCCCTATTTGGTTTAAAGCCTCCAGAAATTGTGAACTTCTTTTGCTTGTACCTTCAAGTTTTTTCCAGTCAATGTCTGGAAAGTTAAAGTCCCCGGTCAATATTATTCTTTCTGATGGATCTAGGTTATTGATGACATTTAGTAATTCTAGTTCATCCTCTGGACTCATTGAGGACAGTCTATAAACCAGACCTAGTTTAATTTTTGTTTGTCCCTTGGGTATAAGCTTTAACCACACCATTTCCAGGCCATCTTTGGCTCTAGTTATTTCCTCACATTGTATAAAATTTTCTATATATATAGCTATACCCTCCTTTCCTTGATTCCCTTGATAGATAGTATAGTTTATAACCAGTTATTTCTTTATCCCATCTATCTTCAGTAGTCCACCAAGTCTCAGTTGTCTCAGTTATTAATGCAATTTGTATATTGTTTTCATATAGCAAACATTGTAGTTCCTCAAATTTATTTATTAGACTACGTGCATTTAATACAATGCATCTCCATCCCACTTTAAGGTCCATAGTTGTAGATGTTAAGTTATGAGTCTCTCTCCCCTCCTCCTCCAGTTTAAATGGAATGAGATAACATCGTTTACTTTCATACTCAGTATTCTAGCACCTGCATTATTTAAATGTAGTCCATCACTTCTAAAAAGAGTGTTTTTCCCAAAGGTCCCTGAATTATCCATAAATCCAATATGATTATACCTACAAAGGGTTCTCAGTTTCATATTAAGCATCTCAATGCCTGAGTTTTTTAATTTGTGTCTCCCATGACAAGGGATTAGACCTGAAATAATTATATCACATCCCTTATTTTTCATTGTATTTACAATGTGTTGATAATCTTGTATGATGTCATCTATACTACACAGCCCTACATCATTTACACCAACATGAATTATAATTAAAGGGTCTTGTAGTCCTTCAATCAATCCATCTAGTAAGTAACCAATGTCTGAGATTTTAACTCCAGGTAGTGAGCTCACTGTAGTATGCATTTTTCTGCCTTTACATACTACTGAGTCAATTACTCTAATTAAGAAGTCTCCTATTATTAGGATATCTTTTTACTTTATTTGTGTTGTAATTTCTTTTTCTGTTATGGAGTCTAATTTAGATGGTATTACTTCAATGTTTTGGCAGACATTGCTATGTTTAAGCTCCATATCTACTTTAACTTTCCTTTTATCTAGTGGTAGTTTTTTATCTTGACTAGGATCTTTTGGACTTTGTTTAACCTTCAGTCCCTCACCTCCATCATGACTCTCTTCCAAGGACTCCTGTGTAACTTGTCTGTCCAGGTCCAGTGCCTTGAATCTATTTTCTATTTCTGGATAGTACATTAACATCTGATTTATTTTCTCTTTTTTAGTAGAGCATTTATTATCACCATATTTTTGTAGTGTCTCTGTTTGAGACTCTTGTTGGGTCCCTTTGTGTAGTAGATCTATATCATTCTCTGGTATGAATGAATCTGTGTAAGCTTCTAATTCTTCAATCTCTTTCTGAACTTCTAATGTTTCCGTTTGATTACTACTGTCCATCCTCCTCTTTATCATTTCCAGTTCAGTATGCAAAGCATGATTTTGTATGCACTTCTCACATGTAAACTCCACCACAATTTCTTCTTTTGTGTACATTTTGCAGGATATGCATGGTCTATGACATTTTTTCCTAGCTTTTGCCTTAACCATTTTATAGTCTTATCTACTGTTTCTAAAATAGAGCTGTATTTTATAATTATACTACAATGGTACTTACTACGTTAGTTGTTTTATTGTGCCTTAAGTCCCACGGTCCCAGCAGACATAGCAGACATGCGTCTCCAAGCGTGCGACTCACAGGTGGCAACGTGTGCTCCCCAGACACACTCCCCTCGCCTCTGCTCACTGCAGTGCAAGCTTTATGGGTCCTATGACCCGGAAGTACTGGATAGAGGTTGAGGGAACACTCGCATTTCAGAAACAGTAAACTGTACTAACTGAAGTGTTTATAAGCCCCAGTGCTATCTAGTTTAGCACAATAAGCTGTTAAACTGGTTTAAAAAAGATTTAAAACAATGCTAAAAAGCGCTCTTAGTAAGGTGTTCACTGTCCCTGTGTAACACCCTACTCTCTTCCTGTTTCCTTTTAGGAGTTACAGGGCTCCACACAATCAAGTTCAAGTAACAAAAAGAAAACAGTTTACATTTAGGTAATAGTATATTTGTTCAAGTGTATATAGCAGCCCTATGCAGACCCACACTTTCCAAAGCTTATAGAATTGTTCCCTCACTGCAGTGCGAGCTTTTATGGGTCCTATGACCCGGAAGTACTGCATAGAGGTCGTGGGAACACTCGCGTTTCAGAAACAGTAAACTGTACTAACTGAAGTGTTTATAAGCCCCTGTGCTATCTAGTTTAGCACTATAAGCTGTTAAACTGGTTTAAAACTATATAGAAGACT
This sequence comes from Neoceratodus forsteri, assembly GCA_016271365.2. Taxonomy (NCBI): domain Eukaryota; kingdom Metazoa; phylum Chordata; order Ceratodontiformes; family Ceratodontidae; genus Neoceratodus; species Neoceratodus forsteri. Next base: position 1,511,123,627 of record CM057449.1, read on the forward strand.
TTGGGTATTCAATGGAATGTCTTACAGCTTGATGGGAACAAGACTACCAAATTATGCTCACAGAGTCTCAGTGGAAAAAAAACTATTAGAAATGGTTCAGCACAATTTCTCCTCCCCTAGTTGGTAGCAGTTTGTTAGGAAATTAAGAATGAGATATTTTCTAGTACCCCAATTTCAAGCCAAAGGGACCAGGCTATTACTCCTAGGTGTTGAAGACACAGTAGGGAGAGGATGATAACACGGTAATATGTCTTGTGGCATTGCCCCCTGGTTACAGGGATTCTGGACAGGGATTTCAGAGAGGATAGTCCACATTTTGAACATCATGGGACCTGTGAGGGGGAGCACACTTGCTATTAAGACTTATTCTCAAATCTTTGAAAAGGAGAGCGGGAATCTACCTATGGAACATCTTTACTACTGCAGTGGCAAAGTCTATCATGAGAAGGTGACTCCAGGCAGATCCACCCTCAATAGCAATTTGGCTGGAAATGATTAACTAAATGCAGGAGATAGAGAGACTAATGTTTACAGTATAACATAGAGTTTCAGTATTATAATGGTACAGTAGCACCACTATATTTAGAGTTGAGCAGGTGGTGGTTCTATGTTAAAGTTCAAAATTTGTACTCTAATATCTTTGCAACCATTCTATGGAGTTGCATGAAATTTGTGTGTGCAGGCTAGTGGGGCACATTTCTTGACATGTCAAGTTTCATTCCAGTTGGATGTGTGGATTCTGAGAAGTGGCTAGAGAAAAAACCTATATCACTGTTTTTTGCTGTTTTTTGTCATCACATTGTGCAAAGACTGTTTGGAATTTTGGTCTAGAATTTTCAGGGTAGAAAGAATTTGGTCCACAGATGTGCCTTTGGTTAGTTTGGTGAACAAATATTAATCAGTTTCAAAGTTATTTAATTTTGAAATTCCTGTTCTGATCATGTTCAGAAAGCTCTTCAAGATAACTGTATGAAATGAAAAATAGTAATTTTTTGTATGGGGCAAATCCTTTCTCATGCGGGAAACTTCCTTTTTCGTTTGCTGCCATCTTGTTTTCCTTTTTTTTTGTTTGTTTAATTCAAAACCTGCAGTAATGGCCTGGATGAAAGAAGCCAACAAACGTACAATATGTTGGTCATTGGGACCCCACTAGGTGGATTCTGCACTTACCTTTTGGAAAAATGACCCCCAAAGTTGTTTTTTTATTGTTGCATCTTTTTTCTGACTCACTTTTAGAAAAAGATTGTAAGATATTTTCATTCATGTGAAAAGTTTCATATAATATTTGCATTCCGATGAAAGGTTTTGTATGATATTTTTGTTCATAAAAAAATGTTCATATTGCTTTAAGTTTCCCTGGTGTCTAGTGGTACCCCCCCCCGATCACCATCCATGAAATGATTTAATGTTTCCCTGGTGTTTACTGGCACCCCCACCCTCAGATCATCATCCCTGTAATGATTTTATTTTTCCCTGGTGTCTAGTGGCAGCCTCCACCTTCTGATTGCTGTCCCCATTAATATTGTCTGTTACCCTGGTGTCTCGAGCCACCCTCCACCCTCTAGTCACCATCCTTATTAATATTTTCTTTTTCACAGGTGTCTAGTGGCACCTACCACCCTCCAATCACCAACACCATTAATTTGAGAACTGAATATGTTTGAACATATAGGGATTCAGGATGTCTGCATTCTTCTTATTAATACTTTGCCATTGCCTGGTGTCTAGTGGCACCTCTCCAGCCTCTAATTGCTGTCACTGTTAATATTTTGACTTTCCCTTGTGTCTAGGGACATTGTCCAACATCCAAACACTGTCACCATTAATATTTTAGCTTCCCCTTGTGTCTTGTGGCACCCTCATCCTCTTATTGCCATCCCTGTTAATATTTTGGCCTTCTCTGGTGTCTAGTGGCAATCTCCACCCATTGATCACCATCCCTATTAATATTTTTGGTTTCCTTGGTGTCTAGTGACACCCACAAACCTTCAAGCTCCATCCTATCTAAAATAAATAAAACAGCCCCTCAATGTATTTTTTTAAACCTGTAAAAAATAAAATGGTCCCTCACTGATCCAGCCCCCCACCCTGACCTCCCACTGAGCCTCCACCACACTGCACCCCCCACACACACACACCACACACACACCCTACTCACTGGAACAGGTCCCAGGCTGAAGATCCACTCTCCAATCAAAGACACATTTTGCTGCTGGAACCGGTGACTTCAATATGGGAAACTAAGTTTAAGTGCAGTTCAAAATATTTCAATGGGGGTTTCAACTTTGATGCATGATTATGCCATTTTTGCATATTTTGTCACCAAAGTTTCAGCATGGCCTTTTTGACATACAACCTCATGAGCAATTGCAGTGGAATTGCACAAATCTGGCCCAAAAGGTGACTTTGCAGTTGCTAGGTAAAATCACCTTTCTGGTGGGATTTTAACATTTTCAACACCCTTGTTCATGAGGGTGGTTCATAAGAAGGTTATGCTGAAACTTAGGGTCAAAGTATGTAAAAAGTGCAAAGTTATCTGCATCTATTGAAATTTTCCTATGCTCACTCTTAACTTTGGTAATTTTTAAATATTTTGACCCCAAATTTTCAACATAGCCATTTTTCACACCACCTCATGAATGTGACAGCTCTCATTTTTCAAATCCTGGCCAAAATGTGTTTTTGCACATATGACATGGAATGATGTTGCAGTGGCACACAATCTCATTTTGGTGTGGGTTCAAAAATTAACCATGCCTGGTACATGAGATGGGATAGTGAGAATGCTATGCTGACAGTTTGGTAGTTGTTATCCTACAAACAGAAATGCAAGGTCAAGATGGCCCTGCACTTCCACAGCATCATACATATACACATCTATGGAGGGATGGAAGCACAGTGCCTTGAGGGCCCTGCACTTCAACAGGCAAATAAGGATATGACTACACTATCTCAAAAACTATGGATGAATGGGAATGCAGGGCTCAGAGGGCCTTGCATTGCCACAGGCAAATAATAATATTATTATACTATCTCAAAAGGTAAGGAAATTCTTTCAAAAAAAAAAGTGTGTTAATGCAACATTCAGGGTTTAAGCTAAAGCAAAAAGTAGGGGAATGTGGTTTTAGAGTTTCCAACCCTAAAACCCTATCCCCCACCCTAAAACAAATTAGGGGCACAGTCTTCCTTGGGGTTGTCAACCCTAAAGTTCACCCTATTCTATACACTCTAGAAACATACACACCTAATGGGGTAAACTTTAGGGTTGACAACCACCAGGAAGACTGAATTTTGTTTTAGGGGTGAGTGTGGGGTCTTTGGGTTAGAAACCCTAAAACCACATTTAGTTACTTTATTTTGCTAATGCTGTATTAATGCAGTTTCTTTTTTTTTGCAAAGAATATACAAATAGATGGACAAGATGGGATTTGTCGCCACTTAATGGTGCTGGTAGTTGTGACCCATAAGAAGTTGTGTGTTGTCTTTAGGATCTGGCCTGTGTCAGATATTGTATGCTCAGCTGCTTCACCAGGAATCTCCTACTTCAGACCCTCCTACTAGATGAGGCTTCTATGCAATTATAAAGGACATTCATGTACTTGATTAATCTGATATACTAGTGGTACAGATATTCAGCTTTGTTGGGCTCACAGAAAAGGACTTACTGTCAACATTAACTGTTATTTTTGGTTTTACTTTCTCAGGAGTTAAATTTTTCATGCCATGACCTACAATACAGGTATACATAATCTACAATATTAGGATCAGTTCAGGGTTATACTGGAACACCTTTTTGTAAGTCACTAGTCATTTTGATATTTTTTTCAATAAATGAGTATTAAAAAAAAGAAACATCTGCCCTCTGTCTTTCAGGTGGCTGTCCTCTTCTTGGTTAATATAATCTTCTGCTTCCTGAACATTCATTAATACTTTAGTTGGCTGGCCAGACTTGTGAATGTGAAGCCTGGAAGGGTACAGATGCTGGAGTTGCCACCTTATTCTCCACTGTTTGGCTTTGATGTCCTCACACTTCTGCCTTTCCTTCTAAATGCGCCTACTGTAGTCTGAGAATATCAGTACTTTAGAGATATCCAGGTCAATTGTGCCATTTTAACACCAGAATGATGATCTTCTTGTCCTTGTACCTCAGGAACATGACAAGAAAGTGCCTGGATCTTGCTCCCTATCTGGGCCTGCCTCTTGGTGTGCAATGGGCTCATTCTGACTCAAATGTTCACCCAGAGTCTGCCAGGCCCATGTGTTCAACAAGCCATCAGGAGACAAAATCCTTAGCAGTTCTACACTCCAGATCTGCTATGACACCAATGATTTGGTTGTTTGACCCACAGACATGTTTCGCTTGGTTGCCAATTTTGGCATTTAGCTTTGCAACCGTAGATTTAAGCTGAGCACATTCTTTGCCCCACTTGTTCACCTACTCTTTCATGCTGCTTACCCACTCTTCCAGTTTGAGGATTTTCATGGCATGGGCTGCTGCTCTCTCACTGAGCCCCTCCATGATCCCTTGTATATGAGACATCTGTGCATTGAGGTTGGTAAAACCAGTTCTCATCTCTGCTCTAATATTGATTAGTAGTGTCTTTAGTGAAGTGGGCTGCTCAGATGTTTCACTCTCCATATCTTCCTGCTCCAGTGCCATGTTGCCTGCCCATTCCAGGGTCTCTGGCAGGATGTTTTATTTTGGTGTTACTCTAATGTTAATTGAATCTGCTTCTTTAAAGAATTAGACATTCTGTGGATTGAAGTGATCTGGAAACACTATTTCTCTAAGTTGAAGTTTTTTGGCTACTGCTGATTATTAGAGGAGTGGGATTGCCTCAAGGAGAACTATTCCCTCAGGTGTCTGCCATGATTACTGGCTTGACCACACCCCCTATATGAACACAGATTAAAAGCAGGATTAGATTTTGATCTTCCATGCTTGTGATGAAGTTCCTGATGGATTGCAAAGTGTTGTGGTGAGTTAATACTTTGCTTGGCAGTTTATTTTAAACTAATGTCTGCTGAATGGGTACCTTTAATGCACTGTTATGCATTGCAATATTAGACTGTGTGATAAGAAACTGTGCTTCAGATAACTGCTGTTGAGAACAGGGGTTTTCAAAGTAAATTTATTACCATTCTAAACTGGAACTGACTTTGTTGTTTTTGGAGTGCAAGTTCTCCTTTCTTGTAGTGTGGTGTCTGAGAGGTGACCTCTACTAAACTTGCACCACTTTACACTACAGACCCCTTTAATTTTTTTGAGGGAATACTGCCAGCTGCAGCCCTGGGCCTAGTTTAGATCATCACTTTCACTGATAACATTATCATGAACACAATGGGCTGAGTTGGTCATTGGCTGGGAGTAGAGCAGGCAAAGTGGTAGGAACCAGCAAAAGAAAATACAGAAAGACAGAGGAATTTTAACATGGGCTCTCTATATTTTAAATTCTGTATATATTCAATAAGCTGCAGTAAGTTGGGAAGAAAAGGATTTCTTTGCATTTTCCAGGGGTGTGAGTCATGGGGCCACAAGCCAAGTGCCCTCACTACCCTGGTATATGCACAAAAGCTTTTAAATCACAACCCTGGAGTGGCATATTTTTGCTTAGAAATTACCCATTTAAAATGAATAAGCACACAGTTGTGAGACTCAAATGAAATTGTGAATTTATTTTTATAATTTCAAAAGTGATTAATTCACTATGGCTCTGTTAAGAGCAGTGTGATAGGTTGATACTTGCAGCTTGGGTTTGAAAGCCTGTATCTGAGTGTAGTGATTTGTGACAGTGGTGACAGGTACAGTGGTTATAATTCTCATAAGCTGTATAATGCCGCACTCATAGAAACCAATGTCAGTAAAATGGTAGCATGCACCATGGCCTGATATGACCCAACATGGCTACTGATGCCACTGGCTATCACCGTAAATGGCTCTGATTTTGGCATACGAAACAAGGTTAAGTATCTAATGGGTGTTTGCTCACCTGGTAAAGGTGACTGTGTTGGTTGGCATCCATGGCACTCCAGACATTACTTCATGGGTTTTAGCCCACCTGATAGGCTAGTGATGCACATGACCCAGATCAAATTTCTAGCATATCCAGGTCCCAGAAACCCCTGCTCTCCAGTTCGAATCTTCCATAGCTGAAATTAAGGTTAATTAGTACAAGAGAAAAGAAACATACAACGTAGGCACAACCAAGTGATGGCAACAAGAGAGATGATCGGAGACCAAAAAGGATGTGGACTACGATGTAGTATCAATGGCCCGTAGGCCAAGTCTTTATTCTTCTCCTACTATTTACAGTCTAATCTCGGTCCCAAAGGTCCGACTGGTAGATTATCATTAAGAAACCATAATTGCTGTCTGCCCCTTAGAGGGCCTGCCATGGGTGAGATCCCCTATTTCAGTCCTGGTCACTCTGAGCACTCTGAAGGGAGGGCCTTGGAGTGCCATGGATGCCAACCAACACAATCACCTTTACCAGGTGAGTAAATACCCATTGTGATTGGTTGGCATCCATGGCACTCCAGACATTACCTCATGGGTAGATAAGAAGCAGTGTAGTACCCAAGGTGGGGAACAGAGTGGTCTAAGAGTGAGGGGTTGAGGATGCTGCTGCCAGGACCTGAGTGGCGAAAGTGGGCCATATGGCCTGTAACTGCTCTAGTCTGTAGTGCCTGGCGAACGTGTGGAGGGAACTCCACGTGGCTGCCCTACATATGTCCTCTGAGGACACGTTAGCACTTTCCGCCCAAGAAGTGGTGATCACTCTGGTGGAGTGAGCCTTGATCCCCTTGGGAGGAGTCATCCGGTTTGCTATGTAGGCATTCTGGACGACTCTCCTTAGCCACCCAGCAATGGTGGCCTTGGAGGAGGCTCTGCCCTGCCTCTGTCCCTTCAAGATGATAAACAGTCTCTCTGTCTTGCATATGGGATGGGTTCTGGCTAAGTCCACAGAGAGGTCAGATCCTACATCGAGGTAATGTGGGACCGCACTGGGGCCCTGCTGGGGCCCTTCCGGGAAAGTGGGTAGTTCGATGGGTTGCTCTCTGTGAAAACCAGTGGATACCTTTGGCTGGAAGGCTGGGACCGTTCTCAGATGGACCCCTAGCTGGGTGAACACTGTATAAGGTTCTGTGCAGGATAGGGCCCCAAGTTCTCCAATCCTTCTAGCTGAGCAGATTGCCACCAAGAAGCATGTCTTGAGGCCGACCCAGAACAGATCCGCCTCGAGGAGGAATTCATAAGGAGCCTAGCTGAGGGACTCTAGGAGTAGTGGGAGGTCCCATGGGGTGACAGTCGGTCGAGTCCTTGGTCAGAGGATCTCTACTGCCCTTAGAAAACGTACGGCATCGGGGTGAGCTCCCAGGGTGTATCCCCCGATGAGGCCTGTAGCCACCCCTATGGCCGATAGTTGCACCCTGAGGGAAGAATGTGCTAGTCCCCTGTCTACTCCCTGTTGGAGGAACAGTAGGATGGTAGCCATGTCGGTCTGCTTGGGAACCTTGCCCCATTCCAGGCACCACAGAGAGAAAATAGATCATTGTCTCCCGTATATGGAAGCGGTAGAAGACCGTCTGGACTGGAGTAGGATGCTGATGATGGAATCTTGATAACCCACTGCCCTCAGTCTCCTCCTCTCAGTAGCCAGGCCATGAGCTTCAGGGTCCGCGGGGTCGGGTGAAGCACTGGCCCCTGTGAGAGCATGTCTGTTCAGTAGGGTATCCTGAAGCTGGCAAGTGACATCTCTCAAACCGCTGCGAACCACGACCTGCGTGGTCAGTAGGGGGCCACCAGGATAACTGTGTGACTTGACTCACGTACCTTGGCTAGGACCTGAGGGATCAGGGGGAGCGGTGGGAAGACATAGGCGTGCCTCCGCCTCCAAGGTTGTGACAGGGCGTCTGTTCCCTGGGAGAGACTGTCCCTGAATTGCAAATAGTAATCTCTGATCTGAGTGTTCTCCTGTGTTGCTAAGAGGTCTATGGTCATGGTTCCCCATGTCGCTTGGATCATCTTGAATAGGTCTGGGTGTAATCGCCATTCCCCCGGGTGCACCTGTTGCCTGCTGAGCCAGTCCGTGCGGACGTTCAGCTTTCCTGCCAGGTGAACCACACACAGGTGTCTGAGGTTGGCTTGGGCCCAGCTGAGGACTGTCATTGCCTCCCTCAGCATTGCCCTGCTCCTGGTCCCACCTTGCTTTGCTATGTAGGCCACCGTGACTCGATTGTCGGACCGGATCAGGACCGACTGACCATGTACCTGGTGCTTGAATGCCTTTAGGGCATGAAACATGGCTCTCATCTCCAGGACATTGATGGAGAGCTCCGACTCCACTGGTGATCATAGGCCCTGTGCCATTGTGTCTCCCAGGCAAGCTCCCCAGCTGGAGAGACTCACGTCCGTTTCTATGGCAATTGAGTGAGGGGTTTCCAGAGGGACTCCCATGGTCAAGTTCGCCTCCACCGTCCACCATGCCAAGGATAGTCTCACTGCATGGGGTAGTGGTACCACGACCTGTAAGTTGTGTTCGCTCGGTGCCCCCCGAGTCAGCACGTAGGTTTGGAGTGGGTGCATGTGCCACCTGGCCCAGGGCACGAGGTCTATGCATGAAGCCATGCAGCCCAGCAATTGGGCTATCTTTCCCATCGTTGTGCAGCAGTGGCCCTTCATCTGATGGGCTAGGTCTATCAAGTTGTGAATTCTCCAGGAGGATGGTTTTGCCCACCCCTGAGCTGAGCTGATGAGCGCTCCCAGATGCTCGATCTGCTGAGTGAGAGTGAGGTGGCTCTTCTCTCGGTTTACCACCCAGCCGTGGTCTTCGAGTGCCTGTAGGGTGGATTCCCTGTGTATCCATGCATGACTCTCGGACCGGGCCCGGATGAGCCAGTCGTCCAGATATGGGATGATGTCCAGTCCCTGTTCCCTGAGTCTGGCCACCAAAGTTATGGAGACCTTGGTAAAGACTCTCGGGGCTGAGGAAAGGCCGAACAGCAAGGTCTGGTACTGGAAGTGGTGACCTAGGATGTGAAAACGGAGGACTGGTCTGTGTTTCTGAATGATGGGAATATGGAGGTAAGCATCCTTGAGGTCTATAGACGTCAGGAAATCGCCTACCCGAATGCATCGTAGGGTGGATCGGATGGTCTTCATTTTGAAATGGTGCGAGATCACATGGTGGTTTAGGTGTTTCAGGTCTAGGATAGGCTGGAGCTCACCTGATTTCTTGGGCACCAGGAAGAAAATGGAGTACACCCCTTGATTTTGCTCTGGCACCGGTATGGGTTGAATGGCCCTGTTCCGAACTAGATCTGACAGGATTTGTTGGACCTGGTGTGGTGATGCCCTTCTCCTGGCTATGGGGGAGGAGACGAATCTTTGGGGAATGTGGGCATGGGATAGTTCTATGGAGTATCCCTTGGTTACCATATCTTGGACCCACCTGTCCAATGTTGTGTGGAGCCAGCGATGGGCGAATAGGGTTAGTTTTTGTCCCACTGGTGGGTAAGGGTCCTGGCCTTGTGACGTCAGAAGGGGGTAGTCACTGTTGCTTTCCCCTGAAGCCTCTACCTCTTCCTCCGGATCTTTGTTCCTGGGCTCTGAAGGAGGAGGACTGATAGCTCTGATGGTACGGGCTATGGAAGCTTGGAGAGGGGCCTCTGCCTTGAAAGGAGTGGCCTGGTTGATGTGTGTCCCTGCGGGGTTGGTATGGTTTGTTTCCCCCCCGAAACCTCCATCTCGAAGAGGGGAGGTAGGAGTACCTGGACTTATTCTTGAGGAGGTCTCTGCCCTCCTCCTTTTGTTTCAAATAATCCTGCAGCCCCTCCCTGAAAACATGTTTTCCCCGCAGTGGTAAGTTTTGTAGCAGGGTCATTGACTCATTATCTGCATCCCACAGTTTCAGCCACAGTGCCCTTCGAGCATGGTTGGTGATGGCGGTAGCCCTGGCATGAAGGCGCAAGGTGTCTACTGCCATGTCGGCCAGGTATTTAGCTGCATCCAAAGTGCATTCCAACAGTTCTGCCTCCCTGGATTTAGGGATGGCTTGCTCCTGAAGCTTCTCAAGCCAGTGGATCTGTGCTCGAGCCGTATAGATGGCTGTGGAGGTTGCCTTAGTGGCGGTGCCCTCGATCTCGAAAGCCCTCTTGAGCATATCTTCGACTTTCTTGTCTGTCGGGTCCTTGAGGGCTATTGTACCGCATAGTAGCACAGTCTTTTAGCTAAGGGCCGCCACCTGGGGGTCAATGGTGGGAGCCTTGCACCAGACATCTGATTTCTCCCCTTGGACAGGGTACATTCTGTCCAGGTTCTTATGGTTTGACATTCTGCCCGGTTTGGGGGATTGCCATTCTTTACTGAAAATATCCTCGATCGCGGGGTACACTGGGAAGGTCTCTGTGGTTGACAGTCTCAGTTGAATCATGGGGTCAAGCTTTGACTCGGGCCTGCTTTCCTCAGTGTCGAAATCCATGGTGGCCTTGATGATCTTCATGAGCCCTGGGATCATGTCAAAGGAGCATAACTTTGATGTCAGGGAGGGTGTTGCCTGAAGATCCATGTCCTCCTCGTCCGAGTCCGCCTGGTCCTCTTCCCCCGCGTCATCCTTCTTGCTGTCCTCATGCGCGTTGTTGCATGGGACATCTGGAATGGTGTCCTCAGGGGTTGGAAGCTCCTCCGGTTGCCCTCCTGCCCTGTCTGGTTCAGGGCTGGGTGGTTTTGCCCTGTGTTGGGTGAGGGATTCCAGTTTTTCCGTGATCTTGAGCATAAAGTTCTGCTGACTCTCCATCATGGCAACCACGGCCTGCTGGTTTTGTATTAGGACGGAGCTCGGGTCCATCCATGTAGAGTTGCTGGTTCCCGGGTTGCCGGGGCCCATGGGCGGTGTTTGCTCCAGGGAGGAATCATCGTCGTCAAGGAGGCAGGCCATGAAGAGGGGACCCGGAGTCTGGGGCAGAAGGGTAGCTCTGCACGAGGAGCATTTCTTTGCTTTCACCATCTGGGGAAGAGAGAAAGGCATACCTTAGAACGGAAATAGCACGATGCCCAGGGGGTGATTCCTTTCCCCCCCCAGCACAAATGAGGGAGGTTTTTCCTAGGCTGAGACAGTATGCAGGTTGTCGGGGTGCTGTGTGAGGACCCCCACAATGAGGCCGTGAAGGGAAAAAAACTGGTGTTCAGCAGTTTGGTGCCATGGCTCGCTATGGGAGGGAGCCGTGGAGGACCGGGGGGGAGTCTGGTGGCACGGCTACCTACACGGATCACTGTGGGAGGGACCTGAGTGGTAGAGGGTGAGAAATGGGCCCAGAAGGAGAATGGTCTCTGTCGTAGGGGGGAGGGGGTGCCAGCGGAGGGTCGCTAGGGAGGGACCCTTCGGGGGTGGGATTCCCCTTAGAATGCTGTTTGCCCAGCTGTATCAACTTCTTTTCCTTTTTTTAAACTGTTGCCCCCATTCAAGGAGTGCCCCCGGCCTCTGGTTCATAGGCTGATGAGAGATTGAACCAGGGCCTCCTAATTGCCAAGCCTGACTCTGGCCACCAACCACACCAGGCTGTTCTCCCCATTCCCTTTCTCCTGGGAATGAGAGGGCAGGCATTTTCAGTGGTCTCTCCACCCCTGAGGATAGGCTGGAGAGGGGGGGAGATGACGCCCTAGCGAAGGCTGAATGGAAGGAGGCGGTCCATGGGGGTAAGCGCGAGAGGCGCTGCCTTCCACCTTCCTACGTGAGGACAAACACTCTCCCCCCCCACTCCAGCCAGGCCGCGAGGACAGAAGAGGGATGCAGGCGTCCTCGCGAGAGAAGCGGCCTAGCGGGGGAGGAGGAGACATAGTCACGAGGAAGCAGATCCCCCGAGCCGCCAGGAGGAGAGCGACTTGGGTCGCAGTGGGTCCAAGCAGAGGCCTACCTGAGCACGTGCCCGAAGCGCGAGAAGAGTGGAGGCACCCGCGGCTGGATCCAGTACCACGCGACATGGGAGGGGCGGGTGCAATGGGCCTGAGCAGGGCTGTGGCCAGGGGAAGTGAGAGGGAGGAGGGAGGAAGGGGAAAGGGAACTTTCACCCTCTGAGAGGCCACACGGTCATCGCGTGGTCAGGACAGGCCGCCAGCCAGCCCGTGGTAAAAACGGGCCTAGGACTCTCCGGAAAGGCTGGGGAACATTGTGGAGACACTAAGGCCTCAGGCCAGAGATAGCTGGGAGGGGAGGGGAACACGCAGAGAGGTAGCGGACCGTGCTAGGCGGTGCTACAGGTGGCCTGCCCAGATCAAAGAGGCGACTAACTTATGATGCCTTTCACAGAGGCATACCAACGGTACAAAAATTGTAACAGATAATTGCAACAGTAAACATTCTGGGATACAACCCGAGGGTTGAGCCAAAGAAAGTACCTGAGCTAGCTAACACAGAGGCAGAGGGCTAGCTTAGGTTATTCCTCCTAGCTACATTTCTGGGAATTCTAGTAATTTGCAAGTTGTAACTGCATACACTGTGCCTTGATTGGCCTAAGAAAATTTTTTTATATCCTTGATTCAAGGTCCTACCTTATAGGAGCAGACAGGGATTCCTGGTGTGCTTCTTGCCTAATCAGATGCACGATTCTACCTGGATATGCTATAAATTTAATCTGGGTCATGTGCATCACTAGCCTATCAGGTGGGCTAAAACCCATGCGGTAATGTCTGGAGTGCCATGGATGCCAACCAATCACAATCATGTATTGCTAACATTTTAATGCATGGTCAGGAGATGTCTCTTGGTCAGTGAAGTGTATACCTTTTTTTTTTGCTATTCCATACAAAAGGAATACTTTTTCATTGAAGGAACCCTACTGGTAATTCTATATTTGATGTCTAACCTAAAGCCTACATTATTAGAACACCAAGATATGAACCAGAAGAACAGAGATTTTGCAAATGTTTACTTCCCTAGTAAAGCTGATATGAAGTTGAGAATATTTAGTCAATCAGGTTTCCTTAAAGGCAAAAATGTCAACATTAATTCTTGTACTTAAGGATAATTACATTACACAGAATTGATACTGTGCACCAGGGGATGTTTTTTTTTTCCTTTGCAGGTCTGCAGAAATAGATTTTGGGAGGGTGCTGGTGGGTAGAGAGAGAAGACATCCTTTATAAGCAGACATGCACAGTGCATAATGCCACTGTATAAACATCCATAAGACTGCATCTGGATTTTGTATACCAGTGTGGAGCCTATACCTCAAAAGAGACATAGACAATACAGAGAAGGTGAAGCACTGGGCAATTCAATTGATAACTATAGTAAGAGATCATTCATATTAGGAAAAAATAACCTTTAAAAGAATGCAGGAGTATGTATGCATCCAGAGTCTATATATGTTCAAATATACTCAGCACTTGGTTGGTCAGTTAGTTAGTTAATTCATTTTTGTTGACTTGGAAAGGAGGACTAGGCAATTCTGCCTATTCTTACACTTGTAATTCAGGTAACATTACCTCTTAATGAATCATTTGTATTTCTTCCCCAGGCCTAGGAGGCTCAAAAAACAAACCTAATTGTTTACTATTGTAGTTTCATGATATCAGATTTCTAAATTACTAAATGAATTGGAAAATAGTGTAACCAGTTTCATTCAGGTAAAGAAAATACAGTGAACAGCAAATACTCAATAAACATTTTAACTCTAATGGTCTTAAGATTAGTTTCTTCAACATCTGTAGTCTACTTTCAAAGCTAGATCAAATGCAGATCTGGGTACAACAACAAAAGCCTGACATCCTAGCCATTGCTGAAACCACGCTCTTTCCCAAAACACCAGACTCCACCACTGTCCTTGCAGGATTTACTCCCTTCAGAGCAGACCAGCTTGGTAAAAAGGGGGGGAGGCTGTGCAATTTACCTCTCAGACACTCTAAAGGGACATGCCCTTCCAACATTGTCCACTGGGAATAATGCCCAGGCTATCGCAGTCAAAGTTACCTTGGGTCACAAAGGGAAGTCGCTCACCATTGTGTCAGTTTATATCCCACCAAGGGACACAGTTGCAGGCTTTTTTTATCACCTCTCTGTTTTTCCTCCTGCAGCCACAGTCCATGCCTACCTCCAGCCATCACTCCTCCTCACCACTGATCCCAGAGTTTGTGCATGCCCAGCTGGCATACACTGCTGTACCATTGAGAGGGGAACCCTCCGGTGCCCCAGCACATGGCCAGGATCCATTACCGACACATGCCTCTTTCCAGGCATTCACCAACCAGTGAAGCTGTGGGTATCAAGCTGCCATGGGCTTTGTGCTGCCATTTTCCTCCTTATGTGGTCCCCTGGAGTGTGAGCATGCAATGATGTCACAACATGTCGACATCTGCTGCATTCCACCATTTTTCTGCACCACTCTAGTAGTGCCCCCGGTCATCACCAGGGGCCACTACAGAGCGCTGATTCCCTGGATCCCTCCCCAGGATGAGAGAGCAATCCTCCAGATGCTCAGTTCCATCCCTCCCCTGCTGACCCCTGACACCCTGGGCTCGAGTCCTAACCTGGGCTGCCAGCATGGCATGAGGTGTGGCATCCAGTGCCTCAACCCTCAGTGTCACTGGGCCAAAAACAGTTGCAGGCTTTGACACTGTCATTGACTATATCTCCAAAGTACCCAATCTCTCTGAGGTTGTTGCACTAGTAGATTTTAATATCAATTGGCAAGCACCCAAGGCTGGTCCTTTTAAGGATGTTGCTGCAGCTGTTGGCCTTACACAATTAGCTCAATTCCCTACTAGACTTAACTACAGAACTGGTACCCACACCCTATTAGACCTCATTCTCACTAACCACCCCAAAAGTATAAAGGGCACTCAGGTTCTTCCTGACTTCCTAAGTGACCATTCCCCAATCATGTGTCAGTGGCCATGCCAGCATCCCAAACCCCCTAATAAACCATCCTACCAATGTGCACTAAGGAGAGGACAACTTGAGCAATTTTAAGATTACCTCTGCACAAGCGACTGGTTACTAATCGACACAGCAACAAGTGTTGACTTAGTGCTAAGGTATTTCATCTCTCTGTTTAACAAGGCATATGATATCTTTGCCCCTTTCAAAAAACAGAAGAGCAAATCACACAGCAACCCTTGGATTACCGCACCCCTCCTAAGCCTCATGGCTTCCCATGATTATCTCTGGCACGTTGTGCAGGCCACTAAAAAACCTAGAGACTGGCAATGCTACAAGAAGGCTAGAAATGCCGGCACCCATGCAATACGCCTTGCTAAAATTTCCCACTTCCAAGACCAATTTGCTAACTCTTGTGGAAATAGAAAAAAATTCTGGGAGAACATAAATAACCTCACTGGCTAGCCCAATAAATACCCTACCTCGGTGTTAAATATTAATGGTGTTAGCACTCAGGACCCTAAAGAAATTGCAAATATTTTTAATACCACTTTCATGGACCTGAGTGGGGCACTCTCTTCCAACTTCTTCAATGATCTTCCCTGTTTGAACAATGTTAGTAAAGTGAACCCACCCCTGAATGCACTCCCTTTCTACTTCAAGACAATAACTACCATAACAGCTAAAAATACATACTGCATGTCCTTAGAAAGTCTAGATTTAGTAATGACACCCTAGATCTTAAATTGCTTTGTCTTACCCTTGACTCAGTCCTGTCACTGTTTACCAAAATACTCAACCTATCCCTCTGTCTTGGCCAATTTCCCTTGATTTGGAAAGCGGCAGTTGTGACACCTGTTTGCAAGAGTGGTGATAGGGCCATTCACTCTAATTATAGTCTGATCTCCATTTTTCCACCCCTCTCCAAAGCATTAGAAAGAACAGTTGCAAACCAGTTTACTGACTACCTTGCCACATATAATATACAATGCGCCAACAGTACATCCTCCTTGAATACACAGATTTCATCCATAAGGCATTGGATAGGGGACACCTTGTGGGGTCAATCTACATTGATCTCACAAAGGAATTTGATACTGTTAAACATACCCTATTACTCAGATCCCTACCCATCCTTGGTCTCTCTCATGATGTCACTGCTTTGTTTAAATGTTACCTGGAGGATAGAACCCAAAGAATGAACATTCAGGATACACTCTCAATCAGCCACCTGGTACAATCTGGAGTCCCCCATGGCTCAATCCTGGGTCCTCACTTATTTGACTGCAATGTTTAATACTGTAGTGTAATACCTGTTTTTGGTATTGTTGTCTTACAATGTCCCTGTGTTCTGGTCACTTTATATTAACTCTTCACTACTATTTGCCTGATGAAATCTGATGCTTGTAAAGTCCCTGTTGTGCTAATTTTATGTAATGTAATCCTCCACTTGTACTTGCCTGATGTTCATGTATGTACCTTGTAATGTACCTAGTAATCTCCTGGGTCACACCTGAAAATAGGCACTTGGCTGTCTAGTGTGCTTACCCGATTAACAAAAGCAAAAAAATAAATAAATACAATTTAGCCTCTACCTGAATACCCTTCCTCAAGCCTGCCCTAAAAAACATACTCCTTTATGCAGATGACTCTGTTCTCTTCACCTGTAAGCCAGATCCTCTACCTCTCATCAGCAGACTGCAAGAAATCTTCACCACAGTTGAATCTTGGTTCACCAAACAGAAACTAATAATGAACTATACAAAAAACTAAAGTGATGCACTTTGCTAGCTCTCACAACAAGTTTAAAAATGTCCAACTACTTATCATTAACAACCACAGCTCATTCCTTGAACAAGTTCACAACTTTAAATATCTAGGCATAACCCTCGACAGCATCCCATCATAGCAAATCAGCTTGTTGAGTATCTGAACCAGTGCCAATTCCTCTGTCCTGAACAACATGGCTTACAACTAGGTCACAGTACTATTACAGCATTACTGGAATTCACAGGTTACATCCACCAATCCCTAGACCAAGGGTTCTGGTAGGAGCAACATTTATTGATCTATTAAAATCTTTTGATATGGTGCACCATGAGCTCCTTCAGAATCAATTGTCTGATACTGAGCTGTCTTCAGAATCCATTTCATGGTTCAACAGATACCTTAACAACCAATTGCAAAAGGTCAGGCTAGGAGACACCACCTATGTTAGCAGACCTGTCTAGTCTGGGGTCCCACAGCAGTCAGTTCTGGGGCCCCCACTATTTAGTCTTTTCCTAAACCAACTGCTGGCCTCCTGTCTGACCTGGATGCTCCTTTACTAAGATGATAGTTATCTCCACCGGAAACCCTCATCCAGAACAACTAACAGCAGAACTTCAAAGGGGATTCTCATCCACAGAGAAATGGTTTAAAGTGCATAGGCTAATCATGAACTGTAAAAAAACAAAGACAATGTTGTACTCCAGCACCCAGAGTAAGTTCAAAGCATTTTCCCTTGTGATCAGAAATGAAAGTGGTTACACCCTGGAGTAAGTCCAGTTTTTCAGATACCTGGCTATCACAATATACTCCACTCTGTCCTATGTCCAACACATTGATAGCACTACAAAGGCTATCAATACAAGAATAGGAATTATTTACCACCACAAGCACTGTGAAACCTATGAGGCATTGAATCTAGCCATCAATGGCTCAATAGTCTGCCTTGTCGATTATGGACTGGCTATCTCAGGATTGGCAACTGACACTGCCCTAAAATGCATTTCCATTGCACCTAATAAGGTGAGTCACCTTCTCACAGGTGCTGCAAGACTCACGCACACCTGTGACCTCTACTCACAGGCCAGGTGGCTCCAACTAAAGGAAAGAATAAGATACCAATCTTGCCTCCTTGCCCAGAAATGCTCTCTCCATCTACTACTGGCAGGGGTCCAGAAACTCCTAACCATGCACTCAAGCTCCCGTTTCACAAGGAACTCCACCACCCAGATCTACAAAATTCCTAGGCTCCACACTGCCTTGGCAAAATGCACATTCTAGGCAAAACATGCATTCTGTTACCGTACTCCTCACTGGACCAATGTCTTACCACCTGACTTCTGGTGCTGCAACTATCGGTGTTTTCAAATACAAACTACTACAGCACCTTATCTCAACCAGCAGCTGTGTCTGCTTCCACTAACACTCCTCCTCTGCCTTAAGGGCACCCTAGCACTCTTATCTCATGTCTAATCTACTTGTCTGACATAACCTATCCTTAGCACTTCAGGTCACCACCCTACTTGACAATCTTTGCCACCTCTACCCAACAAATTCTGTATAATCCTTCCACTCCCAACCCACCCTCTAGCACCCTTACTACTATCCTTCTACTATCATCTCCTGTCATGCAGCCTAGTAGGGTGCCTTAAGTTTGACTCAGCAAATTACTTGCTGCCTATGATCCTAAATTTGGCGTATTCACTATAGGAACTCTGTCTAAAAATGCATTACTGTATCTTACTGTTACCCCGTCTAAAACATGTACTGCTGTTTCGATATACCTTTGTCTTTGTAACTGACATGGAACACATAAATGAGCAACCACTCAAGGGTGTAATCCAAGAACTCAATGAATAACATATATAAAATAAATAAGGTAAATACTACAATGAACATATACTTTTAATCTTCAAAGCTATAAGCATTAAGGTAGGACTTCTGTATAGACACAGGTGTAGCATGTCCCAAGAAGTACTCCACCTAGCCATCTTTAGTTCCATCCTTTCAATTATAGGCTTTGGGCTAATAATATATGGCTCTGCCACTACTACCATACTTAAGAGGTTAACTGTTACCCTTATCAAAGTCTGCCCACTGTTACACCCACACCTGGCTGAATCTTCACGGCAGAATCTCCTTGCAAATCTTCCTTTTTGTGAAGAAAATCAGCTTTGGACTAGCCCCTCCCACACTTTTTCAGCTCCTCAATGGGACTAATAACTATCATCACACTAGAAGCTCATCCAACCCCACCTTTCAGGTCCCTTTCTGCCGCACTGCAAAGGCTAAGCACTCCTTCATTTTTAGAGCACCTTTCTGGCTAAAGAATCTTCCATCTGATCTTCTATCAGACACCAAGATTGGATCCTTCAAAACCAAACTTTGGCAGGATCTAATGAAATGCAGTAGCTGTGACTGTCTGACCTAAATTACACTGATTATCTCCTGCCTACCCCAACCTGCTCTTGGTACTTACTTATCCTCTCTACTACCTTACTATCCTACCTCTCCTCTACCCTCCCTGACTATCCATACTTTGACTACACCTCAACTTTTTGATTTTGTCTCCCTTCCCGCACCTATCATGGCTATGTTACCTCTGTCTTACTCTAATTGATGTTGCCCCCCTAGCTCCTCTGCTGACCTACCCCCCTCCAGCAATAATAACACCACACACTCTCCCTCACCCCCTACATCACCCCACTCTGTTCTTTGCTGACCTGCTCTCAACCTTACTCTAGACATGTCTTATAACTACCCTACTCTTCAACCCCCTGTATCCTCAACCTCTGGGGCTTGCTAACAAGGTCATTCCCTCTGACTCCTCTTTCTAAGTGTAAAGCAACTGTAATCCCTATATCTCCTGTAACCTAGCAGTACTTACTATGCACTTACTATGTAATGGAATTTAGGTTATTTGTATTTTGTAGTTTTTGTAACTTGTATACTTGTTTTTGACATTCTATCATGTAACTGTCCCTGTGTCCCTTCCCTCCTTTGATGTGGAGCCTTTGTAAACAAGCCTCTGGCTCAAAGGTGTTGTAAATATGAAATCTGAATAATAAATGAATAAAAATAAATAAATAAACACTAGCAGCTTACCAGGCCTTTCCACCCATCTGCTATATGAAATGAATTATAGGTTATGTATAAAATTAATTACAGTAAGGCACTGCTGCTAACTGTTAGTATTCAGAGATTAAAATCTAATCAAATTTACAATGCTGCAATGTTGCTAAAAGTGATAGGACCCCCCCATGGTTTCCTCCCTCACACTCTGGCCATTATTATTATTTTTTCCTTTTTTCATGTAGGTTTTCCCCAAGGGATGGCTCTCAGACCTGTACCCACCACCCACAACAGAAGTTTGCCTCCCTCAATCACACCAGGTGCCCATTTTTCCCATGGATTCCCCCCTTGGTGGGGGGACCCACCAGTCAAAAATACAGAATGCCCCAGTGGTCAAGCAGTACCTCAACTGTTCCAGTGTCCTCCGCTACTGACCCCCTGCCATGGTGACATGTTAGTGCATGCACATGGAGGCTCACGCATCCTGCAGAGTCATGGCCTTGCCTTTCTAGCCACTCACATCCTGCACTATCATGAGGCCTCCACCAGGTGGCAGTCAGAAGTTGAGACAGCTGGCCACCCATCCCCAGGAGGAGAGCAGTCTCTAAGAGCCTTGATCCTCTCCCACCTCACCGACCCCTGGAAACCCTTGCTTAATCCTGAACACAGGTTGCCTGCATGGCAGAAAGTAAGGCATGCAATGCCTCAACCCTCTCATTCCACCAGGCTGACTTGTTATTATTGTTTTATAGGACAGGTTGCCATGCCCATGCAAACATGTTACAAAGCATGCTTATTTACATAGCAGTTATTAAATTCAGTGAATTGCTGGAGTTGTTAAAACTGCTAAGGCAAATAACAATTTTCTGCAAAGCTCTTGAAGAAAATATGCAGCAAATATTTTACTTTAACTCATATTCTTCATAAGGATTATTATTGCTTCTGCTGTTGAGGTGCCAACTCCCAAGACTACTATGAGTGATTGCCTGAGACATTGTGCTGTTTTTATACCCATGTCTGAAACTGACATCTGAATTCACATGTACTCTCTAAAGCCATATCTATTTTCCAATGAGCTTCTCTTACAAGTTGTGTTTGTTGATAGGTACCGTGGATAATGAATATTAAGGTCAAAACCCTGAGCTTACCAATAAAGAGTAAATGTAAATGACCAATGTTACTATGAAAACAAAAACTAATGTTACAGGAGCCCTAATTAAAGCACTGGTAAACGTAGAAGGTTAAGATGCTCAAGCCCTCTGTGAGCAACTTGCTGTATGAAAGCCAGTGTTAGCATTTTGCTATATTAAAAGTTCTTATTCTTTGGCAAGATTAAGTGTATATCGGTAGCAAAGTGATATATTCCAATTTACATATTTTATATAAGGAACAGCAGTAACCCTTTATGAAAATTCCATCAATTACTATTTACTGTGACCCTGAATAAGTCACTTAACCTAGCTGTGATTAAGCTGTCTGTCATCTCTCTCAAAACTATCTCAATGGTGTCTGAGTCTCCCTGTGCACTAAATAGCAGCAGCATTTTTCTCTCCTCTTCCCTCTCTTGTGTAAGGAAACACTTTAAAATATGGTCTGTATAATAGAAGCTGAATAAATTCAATTTATTTTCCTTTCCTAAATGGTTTTCTTTATTACACTTTAAACAAGAAAATTAATTACTCATTGCAGGTTTGCTTACTAGGCTAGGTCTTTTATGATGAAACATGTCATGCAGGAGCACCAAAATGAAGCACTTCAAAGGAAACAGCAACAAGGACATAAAGGTACACAAATAGATCAAATGGGAGCATTGAAAACATTTATGATGGGGCTGCAGTCATGCTCCTATAGCTATGCTACTATAATTACCTCTATAAAATCACAGTTTTTTCTCTCTTTTATCATAGTCACCAGATGACAGATCACACTAAAATTATCAGGGTGTAAAGATGGGGTCAGAGTCTACAAACCTATAAATTTCATCCCAATGCATTCTCTCTTGTCAGCAAACATCCATCATAATAATTTCACTTTAAAACTTTTTTTTTTAATTTGCCATTTCGTACAGATCTACAGCCTAAATCTACAAAACATTAAATAATAATAATTAGCCATGTAGTTGTACTTCCATTCATGTTCATGCATTTGGTAGTCCAGTTTCAAACAAAGTTATTTTTTCAGTAAAGAGTATGCTTTATTGATTTTCAGAAATTCACAATACACCCAACTAATAAAAAAGCAACAAATAACAACAAACAAACAACTGGCACCCAATTATTCCTCTCCCAGCAAGCCAGCACTGACATCAGAATAAGAATGAGCTTAATAGAGGATGAGCTAGGTGCATCAATCAGAGAAGCAGCAAAGCAACTGGGGTAAGAGAGGGCCGCTAACACACCCCATTTCCTAATGTAAGAATCTAGTTTAAGACAAATAGAGTCAAGCATTCGCTCCAAACAGAGCAGCTGCATAACCTCTTGGTGCCACTCCATCAATGTAGGCACTTGGCTATCTTGCCAATGTCTTGAGATAATCTGCTTAGTCACCAGTGACATGAGCACAAAATTATTATTTTCTGGGGCCCATAAGGAAAGAAAGATCCAATTGCAACAAACACCTTTCCTTAGTAAATACCTCTGTCAACCCCAACATGGGGTCCAGATCATCCTGTATCACTTGCCATAAGGTTCTGGCTTTTATACAATTCCAGACTATGTGGGATAGAGTACCCTACTCCAGTCTGCAGTGGGTACATAAGGGTGAGCTCAACAGTCCCCACAGGTGTGATTTATGCAGAATATAGTACATATTGTGCATAATTTAAAATTGCATTAAATGGTAACTATACACCTTAATGTAGTTATACAGATTAACCTATGGGGGATCTCACTTGGTATGTCCCTCAGGCCATCCCAAAGTTTGTTCCCAGTACCCAAGGATGATCCATATCTGTGCTACATGGAACTCTGAAGGAGAGTGTAAAGCAAGGAGATTGAATTTTGTTGCTGAGCTAAATCATAAAATTTGAGTTAAGAAAGCAGTGGAGGAGTGTGCTGCTTCTGTTTTCCATGGGTACATTTAATCATATATAGTAATTGCAGAAAGCCAAAAATTTCTTTATTGGTCAAGGGAAAATGAGACTGCATTGGCTGGAAGGAGGCCCACCCCTCCAGGTGCCAAAAATGTTTCACACTGATCACACCACAGTTCCACCAAGAAAGGCAGCAGACCAGTTTTTCAGATATCTTAAAATTAGGGTTGTTCCAAAGTGGCTGTTCCAAGGGCTCAGCCAGTGAAAACTTAAATAAACAGCATATCTGTCAAAATACTATGCGGAAGTCCAAACCAAGGTATGGAGAAGGCGTTTAAGAGCTTAGCCAGTGTACAGTAGAGAAGGAAGGATAAGGATATACTGTATATTGTGCTTGACATAGTTAGTACTCAAAGCGTAGCCACTGTGGAACATATTGTCCATAGGCAAAGCCCTCTCTAGAGACCCAACAAAAGTACTCAGCATCCTCTGCAGCATAGAAATTTACCAGGAAATCTGGCAACAATAACACCCCCCCCCCCAACATCTAGCAGCAGCCATTTTAAGATATGCACCCAGGGGTCTCCTCCCCTGCCAAAGAAATGCAGTAAGCAATGCATGTAAATTCTTAAATCATGACAAGGGCAGAGCCACTGACAGAATGTTAAAGGCATATAAAAGCCATTGTAAAATGTTCATTATAACCAGTGCAATTCAACCCTTGAGGGAAAGAGGCAATCCCTGTCATCTAATAAGATCCAGCTTAATTACAAACAGTAAGTCACAAATGTTAGCTTTAACCATCTGCAATAAAGACACAGAAACCCTGATGTCAAAATATACCAATGAATTGTTAATTCAACTAAATCCCAAATGCTCAAGACCCCTTCGCCTGATCCTGCAGTTGAAAGGTAAGACTGTAGTTTTTCCCACATTTAATTTGTAAGAGGAGATGGCCCCACATTTCTGCATTTCTCTTAGGGCAGCAGCAAGTGAGAAGGATGGATTCCTAACATGCAACAAAATTATCATCAGCATAAACTGACAGCTTATACTGACATGCTCCAAACTGAATTCCCTGAATCTCTGGGTTCTTGTTTATACAAATAACCAAGGACTTGAGATATAAACTAAAATTAAAGGGGGGGAAGAGGACAACCCTGCTAAGTACCATTACTCAACTGAAAGCCAGATGAAAGAACCTTGTTGTATCTTATCTGAGCAGAACGATTCAAATATAGAACAGCTGAATCCATCAGTAAAGGCCTGAGGAGTTTGATACTTTGCCAAATCCTTGAATAAGTATAACCAATGAACCCACTCAAAGACTTTCTCCACAGACAGAGAATCCAAGACCTCTGAGGTCAGAGCCTCCTAGGAGCCAAGATAATATGAAACAACTTATGAAGGTGGTCAGAGGAACCCTGAAATCCTATAAACTTTACCTGTTGCCCCCCCCGATTAACATTGACCATACTATTTGTAATCTCATTGTCAATACCTTCACTAACTGTATCAAATCCACATATAATTATCTACATAGCTGTCATCCTTTTCAGGCTAGTACTGAATAGAAATAATCACCTCTTGCATACCGGGAGCTAACTCCCCCTTATCATATACTTCCTTATATACTTCCCAGAGATGTCTGAGGAGGACACCTTTCAAAGATCTATAAAAGTTAACAGAAAGATCATTCATCCATCCTGATGCCTTATCAAGGAATACAGAGTCCAGTGCCACCTCAAAGTTGTCTAGCTACAAGGGTTCCTGCAGGGATGACTGGTCATCAGGCCCTAAACTTGACAGCTGGATTACACTGAGGTATTGCTTTAATGTAACTCTGCTTCTGAGACAGTCCCAGGCTCTAAAGTGAAGAGTTGGTGGTAAAACTTTCAAAACTCTGACACTATATCCTTTGGCTTCATAAAAGTTCCCCTGTTTGACAGTGTCAAAGATACCTGACCAACCTAGCTGCCTCCTGCGTAAAGGTGGGCAAAACTGTGGATTTCCGTCATGGCCGAATTTCCACGAAATATAAAAAAGTTTGTGGAATTTTCTGCTCTTCCGTCTGTGGCAGAATTCTGAACTTTCACCTGAGAAATGCGGATTTCGACCTAGTTCTGCGAAAAAGTCACTTATACAAGTGCATTTTTTGTTGAAACTGCAGAAATAATGTTTCTGGTTAATAATTTCACAAAGGCATGTTTTCTCCACTATTTGAATCTAAAATGCAGAATGTTTTTCACCGCCATCAATGTGTGTCTATATTTTATTTTCTGAAGATGGTATCTTAATTGCAATAGTCACATACTGATGACACAGCAACAATGGTTTGGGGAACTAGAGGGTTTAGCCAGGAGCTAATTACAAATACATTATTTTTGCTGTGCCTGTACATAGTATTTAAACCTGAGATTGCATGTCAGTGCTGGGATGTGCTGGGGATTTTTTTTTAAGTAAATCATAATAAACATTTTTCTTTTTTGATTTGGTGCATTTCTTCACCCCTCCCAACATCTTAGACCCATTTTATAATCACAGTAAGACGCTCCAGGGTGTTCATTGTTGTGGTTTAACAGTACTTCTTGGGTGGCTGAAGTGAAGGCACTAGGCAGTGCTTCATGCCACATCGAAGTTGTTCCACTCTCCAACCACAACGCATACCCTGTCATGCCTTATTGCTTAACTATAACATGGATTAATGTAAGGCTGTTGGAATCCTAACAGCCAGTCAGACTGCTGCAGCATTTGTGCGACCCTTCACTGAACCTTGAGACACATGTCAGTAACTCAGAATCCCATCATCCCAACCCATCCCATCTCATCCCATCCCAAGACAAGGAAGAGTACACAACTGTGAATGGATTATTTGTATATTTCAAAATACAACAGGAAAAAGTTAAAAGTGATAATGATGAACAACAAGTCAACAATACAATGAAACAGTAACTATTTACGATAAAACAGGGTTAGTTATAAACAAGTATCAAACAACAGGTGCTAAAATATGTTCAAGTACCTTAACTGCCAACTGTCAATTATTTTTTGACCTGCACGGCAGTACGGGAATATCTACATTTCTGAATCTGGCGATGCTGGGGGAAGGGGAGTGCTGACCGTCCACAGTGCTTAATCTTTCCAGTATGTCATTTTGCGGTCATCTTCCTGAGCATAGACAACATTCTGTCCTGGTTCTCCATTAATTTGGCCATGATGATCTCCTGTACTTTCATCCTTTTTGAAATTTTGCTGTCCCGGTCCCTCCTCTGGTTGGTACTTGTTTCACCGTGCTGTACTTCCTGGAGTGTCTTCAGCTGCTGCGTCAGCTCTCCCTGTGCTTGATGGCTGCTATTTAGTGTCCCTTGATGCTAGCATGGCCAGTTCACGCTGGATCTTCATGATCCTGTTTTTCCTCCTAGTACACTGTTCCTTGGCTGCCATCTGGTCTTCCGTCACTGTTGTTGAGGTGGTCACCACAGCTGCCGTAAAGAAAGATAGGCTGGTGAGGGTAAGGACAGACACTCATTGCATTTATGGCTACACTCCAGGCATGTATGTGTACACATCTTCTTTGTTCGCAGACCAGTTGAGCTGAGAGCTCTGATGTCACAGAATACATGTATTCCATGTTATCATTCTGTGTGGGAGGGGTGCATTGTACTACTACTAGAATAATGAGGAGCTTTGCATTGTCCTATTCCATGTTAAACAATCAAACACAATGTATTGGGTGTGCACTTGAAGGAAGACATATGACAGATTGACAAGTGAGAAACATCTAAGGAGGCAGACAAATCAAGGATTGTACATTATTTAGTAAGGTTTCATATTAAGGGTGGACTTATAATATTTTTAGAACAACTTTTTGTTCTGCAACATTGTCTGTGGGATCATTTAATATAAGCATTAAGCACTGGCACTAAGATAAGTCTGTGTGTCTTCAGTGCTGAGATAACCACACAACCAGAGAGTGACAGGAAGGATCTTGGCCTGCAGTGTCATACATAGCCATGCCTCAGGGTGTGCAGGTATATTGGTACTACCAACACACATCTGTCATGTGTTATTGCTTACAATAATGTATGATCGTACTTGCTCATATGCATCTTGTGATCAATTCCATTGGTTTGGTTACCTTGACAATGAAGCAGGGCATTTTTTTTTGTTATCATAACATAGATGATCCATGTGGGGTGGGCAGAATGAGAAGAGATCTGGATAAATTAGCAAAATATTCAGAAGATTGGCAACTTGGGTTTAATGCAAAGAAGTGCAAGATCATGCACATAGGGAAGAGAAACCCTGAAGCCACCTACAGGCTAGGAGAAGATTTGCTGGCAGTCACAAGGGAAGAAAGAGACTTGGGCGTCATTATCGCCGATGACCTGAAATCATTCAAACAGAGCACTAAAGCAGTAGTTAAGGCTAGAAGGATGTTGGGGTGTATTAGTAGGGGCATCACAAGTTGGAAGAGGGAGGTAATAATCCCTCTTTACAAGACACACTGGTTAGGCCCCATCTAGAGTGCTGTGTGCAGTATTGGAGGCCACACCTTCACAAGGACATTAACCAAATTGAGGCAGTCCAGAGAAGGGCAACCAAAATGGTGCAGGGACTGCATCAGAAAACATATGAGTACAGATTAACTGAGCTCAATATGTATACCCTAGAGCAAAAGAGGGAGAGAGGTGATATGATTGAAACATTCAAACACCTCAAGAGCATTATCAAGGTGAAAGAGTCTAACATGTTTCGATATAAGACAAATAGCAGGACAAGAGGACACAGCATGAGATTAGAGGGAAGCCAATTAAGGGGTAATGTGAGGAAGTTCTTTTTCACAGAAAGGGTGGTGGATGCATTGAACGGCCTACCTCAGGAAGTGGTGGATATGAATACAGTGTAGGGCTTCAAACAGGCATGGGATAGGCAAAAGGGAGCAATACAGATGAGTATGAATTGATAGACCATTGACAGAGCAAAGGCCTATGGCACATTCATAAGGTAGAAAAAGTAATGGGCAGACTGGATGGGCCTTGAGGTCCTTATCTTCCCTAAACTTCTATGTTTCTATGTTTGTATGTAACTCATAGAAGCGATTTCAGTAAGATTCATTAGCACAACAGTAAAATGCCTTTTATAGCATCAGATGCTACTGATGAATAATATAATCAACATCATCACAGTGTGGGTGAGAACATTTTAGCCATACGTTTGGAAGGTTCACTAGCACCAGTCCAGTATACAGACTGGTTAGGGTGGAAAAATGGTCGAGGTAGATGAGGCAACCTCAGGGGAGCAAAAGATGAGAGAAATAATTCTTCCACTACATAAGATAAAAAACGAAAAGCAGGGAACAACTAGTGGGGAGTAAGACGAATGGGATGCTGGGAGGAAAAGGGGCTGGAGCAAGCTGATGAACTGCATGTCTGCTTCTGCTCTGTGTTTACGCAAGAGAAGTGGGGGCAAATACCTCAGGTAACTGTGGGGGCAAGGGTGGGCGATGACAACAGATGTGGGGATTACCGAGGGATTACAAAGGGTGCTGGATGGCTATAAGGGGGTGACAGGATGAGGTGAAGGGGCAATGTGGTGGAAGGTGAGTGAGGGGCAGCAGCGATATAGGCAGGGCCCCTACTTTTCTGTGGCACAGTGGGACCAAGTTCTGCGGCAAGACTACCATTTGCCGCAGAACTTCTGCGCCGGTGGTTTGTAATTTCTGCGGAAGTTCTGCGGCACTAACAAACAATCACATCACAGTGTCAGCTTGTCATCCTGACTTCACTTTCATGACAGTGGTTATAGCAATCAGGATGGTGGAAAGCACAGTAACACTAGTTCAAAAATAACAGACTTATTAAAATAATTTTATGCCTAAAAAAGCAAAACAAATGTCTCTCCCTTAAGGTCCTAGCCTGTTGCATAAATGAGATATGCAGAGGGGATCTTATGTGATAAATAATGTTTTTCTATATGCATGCTATCTATCCCACTAATGAGGTTTCCACTGTCTATCACTTATATATTTGTATGTGATTTCTACACCACTCATGAGGTTCCCACTGTGTATCACTTATATATTTATGTGCAATCTGTAACATACAAATATGTGTGTGTGTGTGTGTGTGTGTGTGGTAAGAGAGACAGAGATACTGTATATGTGTGAGTGTATGTATGTATGTATGTATGTATATATATATATATATATATATTTATTTATTTATTTATTTTTTTAATTTCCATGAACTTGCATCCTCATTCATACAGGTCCCATTGGAAATGAAATAGAGGAGTTATTGCAAAACTACTTTTTCATGTCAACCTGCTTTCCCTGACACACTGCATAACACCATCAGGCCATGACATGCATGTGAACCAATTGTGAGATGCAGCTCTCCGGCCCATCACAATGTGTCCACCATGTGACAGAACACTGTACCATACCTTCCCAGGCTCCGAGCAGTGATGTGTTCCACCAATCCTTGTGCTGCCCAGCCAGCTCCCAGAGCTAATCTCTGAATCTGAGTTGCCGGCACGAAAACACAGCATGCTACCCTCTGGCCCAACAGCTGTCCCTGCACACAACATTTCTCCATAACTTTTAGTTGATTCTATCAACCAATGACAATATGTAATCAAAAACCCTGGCAAAAATGCATACAGTGCAATTTATTTAACAGGTCTATACTTTCAACAAGTCTACACATCATTATATTCCACTTTTCTGGGCATAATTACTTTATTTTTCTCAAAATGACAGTTAAATTCATTTTACCAGTTATTCACTTCGGATGGCATCTCTATACCTTAAAGGCACAAATCGGTTTGTACAAAGTGAGGTATGGACTTCACAGGTCTGTGCTATTGGCAAGGTTTTGTTTAAGTTGGCCCTAGTGCAATAATGTAAGACTGAAAATTATATTAGGCTGTAGTGCAGGTTGAACAAATATCACCATGCATGATGTGCTGTGCCACTGTCTCTGGCAGTGGGAGCTGTGGTAGATAAGTGACTGTTCATTTCTGTAGCAGAATGCAGCCATTTCATTAGCTAATGTATGATGTTATAGCAATGATAACATAACATTCTGAGCATATGGGGTTTTGGATATAAAAAGAGGGGAAGGGAAACAGATTCTATGGATAAACAGAAATATTAATAAAAACTCACCAAGAAGAGTGAATTCTGCGGCACCGCAGAAGTTCTGCGGTAGATTGCAAGTTCTGCGCAAAATTCTGCGGCTGCAGAATTCTAGGGGCCTTGGATATAGGGTGCTAGCTAGCTGCACACTCTAGGAGACTCACTAGGCAATGAGGCCTACTTCTGCTGGCATTTTAGTATGTTCATAATAAAGGATGGGGCGGTGTGTGTTATGACTTTTTATACACACTGCAGGTGTAACATACTTCATAATAAACCCCAAGTGCAAGCCTGAGGGGTTTATGAGAAGCATCCCACACAGAGGGTGTGTGTAAATTAAAACTGAGTTTTACAGACTACTCCATCTTTTTTTTTTAGATAATTGCTGTCGGTGGCGGGTTCTTTTTTGCTACAGCAGTTATGTGACATAAAAGAAAGCAATTGTTGGTATTAGTTACCGCACAGCGGTGATTGTAGGACTGGCAGGTGTCCATCACGAATAAAGGGAGAGGGCAACTAGCACATGCAGGCAGTCATAGAACAACATGCATGTTTCATGTAATAAGAAGCTGGTTATTATTATGGCACATGACATAGCAACCTTGTTCGATATTTTCCTTAGAGAACATGACCAACAGTAATTATATATAAATAACAATTTGTGAACAGTCTACTGACCGTACTTAATCCTTATCTGCATGAGAAAAATTATCATCTTAATATTAGAAGGACTGCAGGTCTCCACAACTCTGTTGCTTGCTCCTTCCTCCACTCCATCTGCTGGAACTGCGGTGCTGGACTCCACGGCACTGGAAGCAGCAGTAGAGATGCTCTTGGCAGCACCTGTTAACAATAAAAAGAAGAATACTGAAATGAAACACGGTTGTGGCAGTATTTGTAGTCTAGTCATAACAGGTTGATTCTCACAGCAGCAAAAGGCCATCATTGTCTGTGCAGCTTGAGCATGCAGTTATCTCCCTATTCAACAACCAGCTGCCACACCAACCCACCTCACAGTACCTTCCTTTCCCCTACTCTTTGCCCTGTCCCACCCTTTCTTAAAGCATTCTACTGTGTTACATGCCACCACCACCTCAGCTGGTAGTGCATTCAACTTTTCCACCACCATCTCCATAAAGAAATGCCTCCTCATATCCCCCCTGGATCTGCCGCCCTCCAATATTATGTCATGCAATTAACAACTGATGCTAGTAAAAGTTAAAATAATGAAAGTAATATATTCACTTGTTCTGTCATCTTCCACTGTGGCTCCGGTGTTGGGCTCTGCTCTTGGCTTCTTCCGCTGTGTCATCTTCCTCTTCCTACTACCACTATTCCCTTTCAGGGTCACAGCTCCCCCTAGTGCCTCCAGTAACTTCCTGTCATGCCTCTGGATGTCATCCCACTTACGTTTAAAGGAGAAGTCCACCCAGAATGTGCAAAAACATATGTTATATAGAGTGTTTTGATATGCATGTTAAGTCCTAGTGTGTCCTTCCCTCTGTCTGCTATTAGGAGTTTTTCCTAAATTAGCCTGCTAGCTGTATGGTAGTTTTACGACCCCTGGGGATCTCCATCACAAATAGGTTTATTGGCTTTCTTTCTCCTACGATGCACCCTGGCTCATGTGACAATGATGTAGCTATGCCCGTAGATTTAGCAGGGTCTGTCACAGCTCAGCCACAAAGATAATACTTCTTTCAGAGAAGTCACGCTGCTAGATTTTGGGTGAGTGTAATCATTATTATTTTTTGACATTAGTACCTTGTCCTGCTTTGTTACAACCTATAAGATGATGTTCAATTTTTGCTACTTAGTTCTGGTGCAAAAACTGAAAGTGACTGAAAGGAATAGAGTAAACAGTGACATGATTCTCACACACACACACACACACACACACACACACACAGCAGAACATAGCCGGACACGGTACTGATATCAAAAAATTATAATGATTACATTCACCCAAAATCTAGTAGTGTGTCTTCTCTGGAAGAAGTATTTTCTCTGTGGCTGAGCTGTGACAGACCCTGTAACAAGACACTGGCTTCCTGCAGGGGCAATTAGACATCACACCAAAGGGCACTCTGGGAAGACTAGGGGTCATAAAAGAAACCAGAATGACAACCTCCAAGGGCAATAAAACAGTTAGGGAAAGTTAGAAAAAACATCTCTCACAGCCAGAGGAAAAGAAAAACACTGGGAACTGGTTAGAACACAGGAAAAAAGACTACTACATATCTTTTTATGATTTTAAAATGGAGTTTTCCTTTAAGTTGCTTCACAGAGCTGGGTTGGACACCATCTCCCTCTTTGGCAATACTTGCCTGTATGGCCTCCTACAATTCCGCCTTCTGTTTTATGGGGAGTATCTCAGGCCCATACAGCTCTTTTGCATGTGCTGTCAGCTCCCTTACTAGCACTGCCACCTCCTTATGTGTGAAGGCTGGTGCAAGTGTTTTAGCAGTGCCAGCATCAGCACTGGTTGAGGGCTGAGCATGAGGCTGAGCTTGCTGGCCTTGCTCCTGCTGCTGAACATTGTTGCTGTTTTTAGCAACTTCAGCTTCCCCATCCCCCACATTCTGCTGCTGCTGGTCACCTTCCTCCTCCTCCACATGCCTGCTGCCCCTGCCAATCTTGATTCTTCTCAATCTCAGTTTCACTCTCAGCTGAACTAAAGTAGCTATATCCTTCCTTTCTCTCAGTCTGAGTCTGACTCCGTGACTTTTCCTGTGTTTCTCGAAATCACAGATTCACAACACAGGAAATGACAAAAATGTTCCATTTCTATTTCCACCTTTATTATCGCAACCTTTTTTTTTGCATTTAAAGGGTAATCACACACATAATTGGAACACAGTGATACTGCAGAAGTTTGTCTCTGCGGTTAATACAAACATGTGAAAAGGGTCACCATAATTGCGGTATTTCAGTTTATTTATGCGGAAATGTTTTTCACTTACAGTAACATCTCAGAATCCAGAAACTATCCGCGATTACAACTAATAATGCAAAATTGTTTTCTGCAAATATTGTGTGGTGGTTAGGACATTGTGGTTCTTATAAAAAGGGTCTGAGAAATTGAGGTTTCTGATTGGTTGCAAACAGTCTTATAAAAAGGGTCTGAGAAATTGAGGTTTCTGATTGGTTGCAAACAGTCTATCAGCCCTACGTTAATGTTTCATTATCAACATACATGTGCAGCCTAATCACTTGCTGAACAAGGTTTATTTATTTATTTTCATTTTATTTATTTGTTCTAGGATTACAAATACCTTTGAGCCAAGGCTCTTTTACAAAGGTTCCATGTCATTGGTACAATTGAGACAAACATAAGCAAAGATAACAGTTTATAGAATAAAAAAAAAAAAAACACGTAGTCTTGTAGAGGAAAAAAGAACAATAAGGTGAAACTTTGGGGAGGGAAAAGGGAAAGGAGGAGGGTGAAATCAGGGAGACTAAGTGGATGGAAGAAACGGAGAGGTAGGTGGGAGGGGAATCAGAGAGAGGAGAGGTGGAAGGTGGGTAAGAATAGCGGTAGTGCAGCTGGGTGGCATTTGTCATGGGCCAGCAGGGGAGGTGAAGATAGGAGGGGGGAGCTGGCAAAGTGCAGGAGTAGATGTGGATCCAAAAGGGTATCTTCAGCTATAAAACCAAAAGACATGTTTAGCCACAACAGTCACAGAGGTTGGAGGCAGTGAGTGTTAGGTAGAGCCGAGTCTTAAAAGTGCTGAGCGATAGTGAGGATGAGATGTCTCTGGGAAGACTGTTGTACCAACTAATGGCCCAGTAAGCAAAGGATCTTTGGCCCTGTGTTGTGCAGCAATGCAGGATTTGCAGAAGCTGAGGTTTTGATCCCTGGTATGGCAGGTGTGGATTCTCGGTTGTATCAGGGCACAGACTCCGGGGGGGGGGCAAGGCCCAGCAACATTTTCTTAGCAGTAATACAAGTTTGGTGTTTTATTCGATTGGCAAGATTCAACCATCAAGTCTGAGAATAGAGGTCACAGATGTGAGTTAGGCATTGGGAGCCAGTGACAAGTCGACAGGCCTTGTTGAGGGCTGTGGATACACATTTGAGTGCGGTGGTTGTAGCAGAGCGGTAAATGATAATGCCATAATCACTGATGGATATGATGGAGCTCTGGACAGTGACAGCGAGGGCTTCGGGTGTCAGGTGTTTCCTATGATGGAATAGCAGGCCTAGCCGGGAGTTAGTGGCTTTGGCGACATGGTCGATGTGGGCAGTGTAGGAGAGGTGAGGGTCAAGGGTGATCTCGAGGTATTTAAAGTTTTTGACCTGTTCCAGTGCGGCACCTTGTCTGGTGATAACGGAGAGTTGGAAGTGCTTATGTTTATTATGGGAGCTGCTGAAGATCATGGCCTTGGTTTTTTTTTTGATTAAGGATCAGTTTGTGCTTTGTGAACTAATTCTCAACTGAGGAGAAGCCGAGTTGGAGATTTTCTTGCAATTTCTTTGGGTACTGGTGTGTGGCAAGGATTACTGCATCATCAGCATACAGGGTGATATGTTCAGTGCAGGAGTCTGGTAGGGTGTTGAGGATGAACAGTATAAAAAATTATTTTATTATAATCACAATAAGATGCTACCAGGGGTTATGGTAATGGTCAGAACAGTTAATCACCCTCTAGGGCATGTAGCACTAAGCTATGCCTTGTACCTCATTTCAGCCCTAGAGGATGATTACCAGACCATTAACATAACCCCTGATCAGGTGTTATTGGTTAAATGAGGTATAGTGTTGTTATTTAAGAGTTTTGAGAAACAAACTTTTTAAAATCACACAACTTGTTCAGAAGGGGACCATGATATGTTACTGATAATGTTCACGTGGGCTGGAAGAGATGTTTTTTTATCATTTTAAACATTAGATGGTTTGGGGGAGGCTGGGGGCATGTGAGTGAACAGGCTGGTTGTTACAAAAGTTCTGAACATGTTGTTTGCACATTAGGTAGTGACAGTTGGGCGAATAGGTGCTGCTGGGTAGTGAATTGATATGATGGATGTTCAGAATCTTTGATGTAGCCATACGGCAGTAATACATAAGCAATAAGACACGACACGACAGGGTGTGCATGGAACATATTTTACCACATGACCGGGGGTGTTATAAGGCATGAGGCCTTGAGTGAGTGCCTTTAGCCCCAGTCGTGCGGTAAAATATGTTCCATACACACACCTGGAGTGTCTTATTGCGCTTATAAAATGGACTACATTTTTTTTGAGTACTACAGTAAGAAAAACATATGCTTTTTGTACCAAAAAATGATTTGAATATGGACATTTATGAAAAAAATATAGTCCTTGTGCCTAATTGATAGTGACTTCATGGACAGGACAGAAGACACAGAAGGAATGCATACCAAACAGCTGAACTCATCCAGTACTGGCAGTGACTCTGCAAGTTCAGTGATGACTGACAAAGACTGCATGCAGCAGGATGATGGCTGGTTAAAAAAATCTGAACAACAATGACACCCCACAACTCTGCAGTGGATCCTTCACACCTGAGTTACCTTCAGTGTCCCACCCATGTAACACTTGAGTCTTCATTTACCTGATCGTGGTGAGGGAGAAACTGCACACTCTGTTGTTTTCACTCCATGACCAGCCTTGTTAGTCGACTGGTGCCCAAGCCATGTTTCATTGCCAAGCAGCCATTATATTGTTTAAAAAACATGTAAAAGAGCTGCTGCCTATTGATTATAATGGGCACAGCTTGTGTGCTTGCAAACAAATGGGAAGTCCTTGGGACCCTGTAAATATAAATTTACGTGGGATAAAACTTTTTTATACATGCAAGATTACAGATTATTGGAAAGCCCAACATTATTTGGATCTGACAGTATGTAGGTAAGGCACCAGTAGATAGGGTGCAGGATATAATCTTGGTGACTCTCTTTAAGAAATGCAGCAACTTACATGACTGCTATTTCAGATGCAGAATTATTTTTCTGTGGAGCACAATAACATGGAATGCATGAAATGCAGAAGAAGTGCTCAAACCGCGGATTACTGGAGAAAAATTACTCATGACTACTGATTATTATGCATCTAAAAAAATCAAATACACTGACTTTACAACTATTTTTCTGCAAAAAAATTAAAAAGTCACATCAATACACACACAAAAAAAACCCATGTAGGGTGGAAATTCCGGGGAACTTGGGAAAATGTCTTCCGAACTTCTGCAGAAGCTAAAATCTGCATTCCACAGAAATTCCGCTGGCAGAATTTTATTTTCGCACACTCCTACTCCTGCACCCTAAGACACAGGGCAAAATATTTCCCCACATTCTCACCTTGGAAGAGATAATGAAATATGGCTTGAAAGAGGTCAAATTCTGCTTGCTCCCTATTGAATTCATGATATCGCTCCCTCGGAGTGTTAAGATGCAGTAAGGTGCGGTCCTGGTATTCCAAAGCCAGTTACTGCTCCACTTCACTGATTATCACTAAGAGCTGATCTGCCCAAGTCTGTTTTTGCTGTTTTGTCCTATAGGAGAGACAGATACCTTCTCTTTGAACAGAACACTTAAAAGTGCGTCAGGCTGTGGCAGCCCTTGTCACTGACACAACATTCTCCAAAAAGAATCATTTGGTGAAACTGTGGAAGGGAGCGACACCTCCTCCTTCTTAAGGAGGGCGTTATTATGGGTTTTTATAGTTCTGTGGCCGTGCATTCAATTGATTTATATTGTGAATTTTTCCAGGTTTACACTTTGCTTGACACTATTCTTATAAGGGGTCTCGGTGGTTTATCATTATTAACACTTCATAGCAGGTATTATTGGGAGGTTAGTGTGAATATGGGGGAGGATTGTGAGTTAGAGTTGTTGAATGTATTTTCCTGTTATGTACTGTATATGTAAAGCTTCTCACAAAAATCTAATCTTACTACACAGGAGTTGATCCTCTCAGAACAGAACTCTGTGCTAGTAGGTTCCTGAAAGTGCTGCTCCTGTTACTACTGCATCTATCTACAAGCCTCCCCCGACCACTGATTAGACTAACTGTGTTGGCAGCTTGGTTGTTAGCAAAGCCAACCTGGTTTAATTTCAGGCTGAGACAGATACTGTGGCACCTTGTGAAGTTGTACAGGTAAGAGAAGAGTCAACAGAAGTCAGGAGTCGCAGCAGCCAGAGCCAGTTACTCTGCTCCTTTTTCATTTCAGGTTATTTTATTATTGGTTGCCTTGTTTGCTGAGGCTGCCTCTCCATTTTTTTTCTCAACTCTGAGGATCTGCATTACATTCTTTATATATGCATTTCTTCTTGCTTTCTGCATGTTCTTGCCAAGTTTTAATTTGTACATATTTACTTTACTAATGCCTTAACTTTAAATTTAATTGACCAATGGTTTTATGTGTATTGCTCCTGCACCTTTTTTTAATTTGTAATCTATGACTGTTTACTAGAATTTTATTTTCACTTTGTAGTAACTGTTGTTTGAAGACTATTGCTTATTTGCTCATATTGCAGTGCTTGTTTTAATATCATCTACTATATTTAGTGTTTTTATTATTTTTATTAATTGTAACTTTCCCTACATGATGCATAGCTTTTATGTATTAATTTTAGTTCCTTTTATGTTAGCTGACTTTTTTTTTACCTCAAGGGTGGTTACAATACAGCATCAGACGCAATAGTTTAAGGGGTGCTCAGACAGTGTCCATAGAGTTTCGTTACTACAAGCCTCATTATTAGTATGCAAATGTACTTGGTATGACGGTCATGTATTATTTCAACATGTATCTGGATATAACTCTAGTTGGGGGTGGGTCATTTATTACTGAATAAGGTCACTTTCTTTAAATCTGTACTTTCAATGAAAGCTAAATTCTTTATTAGATTCAGTTTCCAGTATTATTTTTTTTTGTTGTTGTTGTTTTTTTTCATTGCTATCATGTAATGTTTTGCTTAACGCTGGTCCTGGTTTACAGACTACTCCCATTCTTGATTCTATAAAATGTAAAGGGTCTTTAGGTATGGTCCATTTGAATGTGGGTGGCCTTCTATCTAAATTTGATCTTTTTGAAGCATGGATACTTGATCATCTAATTTAATATTATCTCTGTGACTGAGACTTGGTTGTCTCTTAAGATAGGAGATTCCTCAATTCACCTTGACTGTTCCTTTTTTTCAGAACTGATAAATTTATGTGACCTGTCAGAGCAATGATAGTATTACCATTTGAGACTCTGATGACCCAAGTTCTGACTCGAACTTGTGGCATTTAGAAGGCCAGCTGGGGTAAGGATCAAGTTTCCAAAGGAAAAAGGAAAAGTTTCCATGAAAAGCAAAAGGACAATAGATGAGTTACAGCAGGGGTCATTTGGAGGAGGATATGCCTTAATGCGAGAAGACCAGACAACAAACTCAGTGAGCTCCAGGTGCTGATGGTAGACACTGAAGTAGACCTGATGGCCATCACAGAAATGTGGGCCACAGATAAAAATGACTGTGAGATGACGGTCCTTGGATATTCACTGTTCAGGAGGGACAGAAGAACTGGTGTGTGTGTGGGAGGGAGGGTAGTTGCCCTTTTTGAAAAGGTGGGCATTGAACTGGCAGAACATGGAAGTATTGGGGGTAGCATTAGGGAACCTGAGTCAGAATGGGTGCAACTCATGGCAAACTCAGGCAGGAAAGTGCATTTAGGGGTGATCTATTTGACTCCAGGGCAAGGGGAGGAAAGGGACATAGAATTCGAGATGGAACTTAACAGAGGGGCAACAAAGAGGGAAGTTGTGGTAGTGGGTGACCTGAACCTGCCTGTTGTTGATTGGGAAGTCCTAGTGTCCAACAGTGCAAGGAGTCAGACATTTCTAGATGCCTTCTAAGACTGTCTACTGGTGCAGCTTGTTAAGAAACCTACCAGGTAGAATGCATTCCTTGATGCAGTGCTCACCAACTCAGAGATGGCAGGTGCTGAAGGAGTAGGGAAGCCACTAGGGAAAAGTGATCACAACTCCAAGTGGTTGGAATTGGCCTGCAGGGATGGTGCTCCATAACCTAGAATCAAAGTCCCTGACTTGAGAAGGGTGGACTTCAACAGGTTGAGGGAGCTGGTCAGGTGTAAGTTAGTAGGAGTTGAGGACATAAGGGGGAGGGTAGGTGAGAGACAGGGGCAATAAAGGGAGTCATCCTTGAGACATCAAAGGCAAGCATAAGTACAATATCTTAAAAAAAACTGTTTAACAGACCACTATGGTTCTTAGCTAGGGTCAGGGAAGCGGTAAGGCCAGACAAGAAGGTCTTCTATAAGTACAAAGAAAAGCAGGAGGAGGAGGAAGAATGGGAGGATTACTACAGAAAAATTGTGAGGCAAATAGGACCATCAGGGAGGTGAAAATCAGACAGGGAGCTGCAAATCACAGAGGGGATCAAAAATGGAGGAAAAACTATTTTTTAGATATAGCATTAGAAAAAGGAAAAAAACAGGGGTATTGCATGGCTAGTTCAGGGGGTAGGGTGATAAAGGAAGAGGAGCAAAAGGCCACCATTCTAATTAATTATTTTGCTCAGTATTTACTAAGGAAGACTGCCGGTCCATTCCAGAAAGTGGCATCAATGCAGCCACTAAGAGAGTCCCGGAAATGAGGCAGCCAATACTTACTAGCGAGAGGTCCTGAAAGGGCTGGCAGCTTTTAAGATAGATCAGGCCCCAGGATCAGATGGGTTGCATCCAAGGATACTTAGAAAATTAGCAGCAGATCTGCTGAACCACTGGCTGGGCCATTTGACAGCTCACTTTTGTCTGGGGAAGTTCCAAGGGAGTGGAGAATGGCAGACCTTCATGGGGGGGGGGGGATAGGGAGCAACCGGGGAACTAAAGGCCTATCAGTCTGATCTCCTTTGTGGGGAAGCTTATGAAATCACTAATCAAAGAGGACCTCATGGAATACCTAGGGAGCAAGAGGCTCTAGAATAGTAAACAACCTGGATTTGTGGTGGAAAGGTCTTGTCAGACTAACCTGATCTTTTCCTTTGACTGGGTGACCAAGGAAGTAAACAATGGCCACACTGTTTATCTGCTGTACTTTGACTTCAGCAAGGCTTTTTATTCGGTACTGCACAAAAGGTTGCTCAAGAAGGTGGAAGACCTGGGTGTGGCTAAAACTGTAGTGAACTGGGTGGGTGGGTAGTTAGCTAGAAGGGAGGGAGGGAGCAGAGGGTTATGGTCAACAGGGTTGAATCAGAGGAAAGGGAGGTTACAAGTGGGCTTCCACAGGAATCTGTCCTACGTTCAGTCCTTTTCAACATGTTTATTAGTGACATTGGTGTGGGAATCCATGGCATGCTGTTTCTCTTCACAGATGACACAAGACTATGTGGGAGAGTGGATAGTGATAAGAAAATAAGGGATATTCAAAGGGACCTACAAAAACCAGAGGGGTGGTCAAATGTCTGGCAATTAAAATTCAACACCAAAAAGTGCAAGCTAATGAACTAGGGAGCAGGAACACCAAGATGGTGTATTGGATGAGTGGGGTGGGACTTAGTACTACATAAGAGGAATGGGATCTAGGAGTTATCAACAATAATTCCTTTAAACAAGTGAACCAGTGCAAAAAGGCCTATAACAAGGCTAACAGGATACTGGAAAGTATCAGGAAAGGTATTGATAACAGAAGAAAAGTAGTAATAATTCCCTTATACAGATCCCTGGTGAGGTCTCACCTGGAGTACTGCATCCAGTTCTAGAGCCCTCACCTCAAAAATGACAGGGATAGGCTGGAAGCAGTACAGTGCAGAGTAACAAAAATGATTCAGGGCCAGCAGGCCAGATCCTATGAGGAGCACCTCAAGGCATTAAATATGTACTCACTGGAAACCAAAAGGTTGAAGGGAGATATGATAGAGACCTTAAAGTTCCTTAAAGGAATTAACAAGGTAAACTGCAGGGAATAATTTACCCTGAACACCAACTCAAGGTCACATAGCCACTAGTGGAAATTAGCAGGAGACATGTTCAGGAGGGACACAAGGAAGTATTTCATTATGGAACCTTGGAACAGTCTGTTAGCCAAGGTAGTGGGTGCAAACATAGGGGATTCAAGCAGGCATTGGATACAATAAAGGGAATAGTGACCACCTGGGGCAACAAGAGCAGGGAGGAGAGCAGGGATAGGATTGGGAGGGTTAGTACCCTGGAGGAATAATAAGATCCAGGGAAGGTTCCAGGGATTATAAGGAATATGGGCATACTCGATGGACCTCTGGTCTTTTTCTGTTATCATGATCTATGTTTCTATTTTCCTATGACTGCTCCCCTCTTCCAGGGAATGCAGGAAGTGCCCAGTGCTTGCCTAGCCCCTGCTCAAAGCTGGGGGAAACACAGCCTGAACCTGAGCATCAGGGGGTGTTGCAAATGTCAATGAATGTCATGCAGAACTGTGGAGTGTGTGTCCTGATGTCATTGCACACCACCTCAAAACAACTTATTCTAAACTAGGATTACTGCATAGAATAAACAAAAAAATATCTGATGCCTGAATCTTGTAAATTGACCACTAATGGCTTGATCATTTCTTTAATTGACTATGCCCTTCCTATATTGAGTGTGGTTGCATCTTCTTCTCTGCAGTGGGTCTCCATATTTCTGAACACTATGGGCCTGATTTTCAAAGCTCCTGGAATGGAGCAAGGGGTTTGCACCACAAGGAATGACATGAAGCGTCCCTTGTGCCAAAAGATGTGCTGGGAGCGATTCTCGAATGCAGCCTGTGGCAACTGTAAAAGGGGGCTTGTGCCATCCTTGCAGCACAAAATGGGCTGTGGCATGAGACTAGGGGGCTTGTGGCACATGCAGGCTGTCAAATCACCTAATTTGGTATTCTCAAAGCTCTCTCAGAGGGCAAATTTCTAAGTACCATTAGACCAGTCAGGGTTTGCCTAAGCAAGCAATAATACCTCACT
Source organism: Neoceratodus forsteri (assembly GCA_016271365.2). Classification (NCBI taxonomy): domain Eukaryota; kingdom Metazoa; phylum Chordata; order Ceratodontiformes; family Ceratodontidae; genus Neoceratodus; species Neoceratodus forsteri. Next base: position 1,511,165,454 of record CM057449.1, read on the forward strand.
GGATGGGTGGTATTGGGCAATACCAGACCACCCAGGGGTGTAATGAGGCCAAATGTAACAGGCAGAGGGCCTTATAGCCCCTGGAAGGTCTGGTATTACCCATACCACCCACACTGGAGGGTATTATTGCACTTAGAAAATGGTCTGTATGTGACATTTTTATATGGCATTTAGTAAAATTAAAAAGAAATAACAAAAAATACAGTAAAAATGAAGTTAAAGTGTTTTTGTTGTAAACTAGTCCCTCTGTTTTTGTGGTGTTCCATCTCCTTTTGGCCCCCCAACAGAACCATTCTCTACTATTGCTAACCCCTAGACTCCACCACCTCCAGTACAGTTTCTCCCCATCTGTTGTAATTCTTTAAAAAACATTTTTGTGTTTCTTTGGGTAGTCCAATTTCCAGGACACAGATAAGCTGCTGTCTTACTTCTTTATTTTATTTACTTGGCTGCTGGACAGCAGAATAGATTTACGAGTGGTCAGGCGCGTGACCTTGCATGACCCTCTTACGTTGAACAGGGAAGTGAAGAGCTGCGCGTGTGAACAGAGACAGCAGAGATTTTAATTAGTATGTTTTGTATAAGTCTGCACTGCAGTTATTCTTTTTTATTTGGGTCAGTAACTGCTTATGTCACTATCAAGAGACATCTCGTTTGCCTGTAGCTGGTTTACTGGTTCAACCTGTTTGGATAATGGGTGGCAGAGGGGGATGTGTGTAACAGAGCTCTGTTTTGAAACAGAAGCAACGAAAATGTAAGTTTTCTGTACTTGGGACAGATTTGGTTGTTTAAATTTTGTGAAGAAAGGTGAGAGAGACTCGGTGAGGGGGTGCTTGTGTTTGCCCTGCCTTCTACTCGCCCGCTAAGTGAGATAAAAAAATGATGGCATTTTTAAACTGAATTGGCATCAAGATACTAGTGATGGGACAGGCTTGCTTGGCACTTGCTTTTTACTGGGCTCTATCTGTAAGTTAATGTACCCCTGGCAGCCAATCACATTACATATATTTTAAAGACCATTTTCTAAGGGTACTTAGAAATGTGCCTTTTGGGAAGGTTGAGCAACTTGTGCCAATGTGCTGCCCCCCCCCAGCCCAGATCCCCCTTTTATTAAAATCACCAGGTCCCTGGCAGTCTAGTGAACTCCCCCGTCCCAATCCCCTTGTCATTAGTATAACTATGTCCCTGGTGGTCTATCAGACCCCCTTCCCAATCTGCCTGACTAATGATATATTTAGATCCTGGTGGTATAGAGGATCCACCTCCCTATCCCCAAGTGGCCCATGTAATTATATATATTTTTCTCTGGTGGTCTAGTAGACCCCTATCCCAGCTGACAGTGTCCCACAAATGTGCTCCTCTGTTTCATCCCTGAGCTGGCAACTGGCACAGCCCTCTTCTCCCCACCACGACTAACACCAACTGAACTGGAAGGAGCACATGCTGTATACAGTACGTGCTCCTTGCAGGTCAGTTGGTGACTGGCCATGATGGGGAGAGGAGGGCTGTGCCAGGTGCCAGCTTGGGGATTGGATGGGGGAGCAGGATGGTGGGCAACTGCCAGATGGGATGAGGGAGAGGGTTCACTAGACCACCAGTGAAAAAATATATATAATTATATGGGCTGATCGGGCAGAGGCAGAGGGGTATGCTAGCCCACCATGGAATTAATATATTATTATTTTGGCAGATTGGGGTGGGGGGGGTCTGCTAAGCCACCAGGGACCTGTTTATTTTACTGATAATGGGATTGAGCTGTGGGGGTTGCTAGACAACCAGGGACCTGATTATATTAATGATAAGGGGAACAGGCTGGGGAGTCCACTAGGCCACCAGGAACATTTAGTCAGTATACTAAAAGAAGATCGGGGGGCTGCTAGACCACCAGGGAATGCTCAGGTACATTGCTGCACCTCAACCTGCAGCTTGCAGCAACCTGTCCAGATGAGCCCTCTGTTTGGCGCATTGTTACAGTTGCTGCAAGCCATGGGACTTTGCTGCTGGGACCCTACCTAATAGAGAATCAGGCACAGAGTCCCTAGCACACTGGCAATTGGTGAAAACTGTCTTTGGTACAGCTTGTTCAGAGTTTTAAGAATTGGGCCTCATGTGTCATTTTGTTCTGGGAGCTGGCAAAGTGACTCATCTCTGCACTTTGTATGAGGACCTTCAGTGGCTTCTCGAGAACAAAAACTTAGCCTTTAGGCTGCCAGAAGATTTAGAACGTATAGATTTCTAGGATGTGCAAACATTCCTGTGGCACAGCAAGGGTTAAATATCTTCATGTTCCTTTTGTTTGGAAAATTTTTAATGGATTGGGACCCTCTTCTTTTGTTAGTCTCTTTGCTGTATCAGATTCAATTATGTAACATCTAGTTCTGTTCAATATTTATTGATAATACCTTATCGGAAAACTGTCCTAGGTTAATGGGTTTCTTCTTATATCATGACCAAACCATGGATTTCCTTGCCTAAACATCTGTTTACTGTAGATACCGATGTATCATTTAAATGTACTGTAATTGTATCATCTGTTGGCTTGTAGTGTGGGTACATGTTTTGTATAGTTATAGTTTGTTATGATAGTTGAATATTTACCCATTGTATTATATTACTATGTGTTCTTTATTGTACTTATATTTTGTATTTTGTAATTCTTTACTTTTTACTCCAGGTGCTGCAGGTGTGGAAAAAAAATTCTGCCAGCAGAATTCCCACAAAAGTTGGACATTCACTTCCATGAAAGTTTTGAAATCACTGTGGCAACTTTTGCAGAAATTCCAGCAGGTTAATGTATTAAACTGTGGGGAAAAAAAGTTCAGCAGAACTGATCACTGTCAGTGGTCATTTCTGTGGCTTTTTCCCCCTGCAGTTTCATACATTAATCCCCCACCACTGCCCCCCTGCTGATATCCATCCCTGTGTAAAAAAAAATCCCTGGTTTCCCTGGTATCTAGTGCCCCCCCCCACACCCACAGATCACTGGCCCCTTGTAAAAAAAAATACCTGGTGTCTAGTGGTCCCCGCACAACAGAAGATCACCAGCCCCATAGAAAAAAATTCCTGGCATCTTGTAGTTCCCCCCCAAGTAAAAAACTCCCTGGGGCCAGATTTTCAAACCTTCAGGAATGCCACACGCCCCCCATGCACCCGGCATATGATGCACGGGGCTTGTGGCATTCCCCTGCCAGCGATCGGGAGTTTCCAACCCTTGCGCCAATTGCCACTTCTTAGACCACAGGTTTGTGGTCTACCATGTGCCACCCCTGGGAGTCTAAGTACTGGTGCTTGTGCCAGAGCATTGACACAGGCAGCCTAAGGCCATGGAAACTGTTGCAACTGTATCCGGAATGGCAATTCGGGTGCAGTTGCAGCAAAAGAGATTGCTGCACTGTGGAATTCAGAGTCCCATGGCACAGGGCTGGATACAAGCCCTGCACCCCCTTTGGAAAATCCTGCCCCTGTTGTCTAGTGGCCCCCCCCACCCACTGATTGTGGGCCAAATGTGAAAAAAAAAATCAATAATTTTCCCTCCCTGATGGCTAGTGGACCTCTCTCCCTATCCCTGATCCCCTTGTTAAAAAAAAAGGACAGTAGTCCCTGATTCCCTAGTGTCTAGTGGACCCCCACACCATGGCACGTAGTTCACAGCCATCCCGGTCCCCCCCTTACACCGACCCTGAGCAGGTGACCAGCATAGCCCTCCTCTCTCCACCACGGCCGATCATCCACTTAGCTGTAAATGAATGAGCACCTGCTTGTAAGTCATGTGCTCATTCATTGACAGCTCAGTGGGTGGCCAGCCATGGTGGAGAGAGGCGGGCTGTGCCAGTCACCTGCTCGGGGGCAGGGTGAGGGGGGAGCGAGGTGGTGGGGGACTACCTGCTGGGGTGGGGGCCCCTAAACATCAGAGAATGAGGGATTACTGACTTTTTTTTAAATAAAGGGATTGGGGATAGGGAGGGGGATCCACTAAACACCAGGGAGGGAAAATTATTTAACTTTTACACTGGGCCTGCAATTGGCAAGAGGGGGTTCCAGTAGACACCAGGGCCCAGATATTCAAACTGCGCCAGGCTGTGGCGCAAGCCTGGACACAGTGCAACTTTGCTGCGTAGGGGCGTTAACTGGGTGATATTCAACGGAGCTGCACCATGGCACAGCATAGTTGAATATCGCACCCTGGCCACCCGCAGTGCGCATGGCATAGTGGCACTGTGCCAGCGCAAGTGGCCAGAGTGGAGTAGGGGGATGTGCTAGCGAAAGTTCCATTGCGCTATGCGCAACAACCGCAATATTCAAAAGTGCACATGCAAATGGGGCCATAATGTATGCAAGGTGCAAATGGGGCCATTTGCATGTCATTATGGCCCCATTTGCATGCAGGTGCACTGATCCCTTGCGACTTGCACTGGCACCCTGCCAGGCAGCAGCCATCAGGGACCGACGCCCTCTGCACAGCGCGGCAATGTGCCCCACAGCCAGATTGTGGGTATAAGTATTAATATAAGAATTCCAATATCCCTGGTGGTCCAATGGACTGCTGTCAGCCTGATCGCGGGCTTAAGCAAAAATAAAACACATCCTATATCCCTGGTGGTCCAGTGGACCGCTCGCAGCCCGATCTCGGGCTTAAGTAAAAATAAATTCTCGTCCTATATCTCTGGTGGTCCAGTGGACTGCTGTCAGCCCGATCATGGGCATAAGTATCAATATAAGAATTCCAATATCCCTGGTGGTCCAGTGTACCGCTGTCAGCCCGATCACGGGCATAAGTATCAATATAAGAATTCCAATATCCCTGGTGGTCCAGTGGACTGCTGGCAGCCTGATCACAGCAGTAAGTATAAATAAATGGATTCCAATAACCTGGTGGTCAACAGTACACCCCCTCCCACGCTCACTGGGCCCCACCACCTGCTCCCACCGGTCCAGCGGCGGGCAGCAGCACCAATCCTGCCTGACCCACCGCCCGCTGACTGACACATACGGAAGGGCTGTCGCCATTGGTCCTAGCGTGAGCCAATGGGCATGCAGCCATTATCCATACTAATCCAGATATGTGAATGGATCCATTCACATATCTGGATTGTGACTTACGGATAGAGCTGCACGCCTCATTGGCTCACGCTGTGGACCAATGGGCATACAGCTCTTCGGGTATGGTGACAGTCAGCGGCGCAGGGTGGCAGGCGGTGGGGTGCTGCCGCCCGCCACTGACCGGGAGGAGCGGGTGGTGGGGCCCAGTGGGCGGGTGGGGAGGGTGTACCACTGGACCACCAGGTTTATTGAATTAGTTTATTTAAACTTATGCCAGTGATTGGGCTGACAGCAGTCCACTGAACCAACAGGGATATTGGAATTCATTTATTTAAACTTATGCCCGCGATTGGGCTGACAGCAATCCACTGGACCACCAGGGATATAGGACGTGGATTTATTTTTACTTAAGCCCGCGATCAGGCTGCGAGCAGTCCACTGAACCACCAGGGATATAGGACATGATTTAATTACACAGATGCCCACGATCGGGCATGGGGGGTGCCGCCATGGAGGTGCAGCCACAGCTGGCAGCTGCCATGTTGCACCCTGCAATACCGCAGCTCACCTGTAGGTGGCCAGCTGTGGTTCCCTTTTTTTTGGCTCACCTGTGTGCAGCGCAAGTAGGGGTTGCATATGCATGGACTCAGAACATCCCGGGCTGAATATCGTGATGTGTGGAGTATGCATGGGCATGCCCCCTCTACCTGCGCCACATACATTACTGATGTGCTCCAGCACATTGGGATTTGTGCCAGGCACACCCCATTTGAATATCGTGCCTATGGGTAATTGTGTGGTTGCACATGGTGTGACACTGTTGCACCATGCACAACCCTTTTGAATACCCGGGCCCTGGTATTTTGTTTTTATATGGGGCCAGTGATCAGTGGATGGCAGGTACCACTAGACACCAGGGATTTTTTTAAATGGGCCCAGCAATCAGCGGGTGGGGGGGATGACCACTAGACATCATTTTTTTGCTTTCTTTTTACATGGGGCTGGTGATCAGTGGGTGGGGGGCCTCTAGACACCAGGGATTTTTTTTTTTGCATGTGGCTGTCAATTGGCGGGCTGTAGGGCCACTACACACCAGGGCAGAATTTTATTCTATAGGTGGCATTATACGATTGGCATTGGGTGGGTGCTGTATTAAAAAATATTACATTAAACTGCTGATGGAATAAACTCTGCAGTTTAATGTATTATTCAACAATTCAGTCAAAAAATTCTGCAGAACAGCATAAAAATCTGTGAAACACTTTTGGAAGATTTTAATCTCACCATTGACCAAAGTGTGGAAATTTCATGAAAGTTCCATGAAAGCAGAATTTGCAACTCTCATCCACCTCAACCAGGTGCCCCCTGAAAATGGGCAGTTTTTGTTCTTGGGGTTTTACGTGGTTAAACACATAAAAAAAATACAAAATAAAAACAAGGATCTCTGCTGACAACAGAAGGTGCTGAAGAGGTGGGACAATGTCTCCAAGCACTGGAGCTTAAATATGCTGCCTCAGCAGTGAACACTAGGATCACCTGTCTTAAGTCGGGGGCCCGCTTTTAAACAGTTGATGCAGGGCTTGCATCAAGCACTGCATCAACCACAGTGTTTGCCACAGCTGCACCAGACCCCTAGGACACAGCGCAGCCCCGATTTTGGAAGAGTTGGCACACTTGCAACATTTGTCACACTTTACGGCAGACTGCACCAGAGCTTTGGTGCAAGCCCTGTAAAATGGCTTTCCCAATGGTACAAATGTAGACCGGGGGATCTTAACTAACTTTCTGCATTCAGCACAAGTGACTTTTGTCAGAGTTTGCAGCTGACTTGCTTGGACAATCACGAATGCCATAATGCCTGCCACAAGTCAACCCTTACGCCCGACTCTCCGACGTATTGATCTCTGCTCCTTCTAAAATCAGGCCCAGGGAGTTGGCCCTGAAGTGAAGGTGGACCTCCCACAGTGTTGTGCAACATGCTAGTGCTAGTGCCACTGGACCAGGTAGGTGGTCAAATTTAACTGTTTACTCTGTTTTTTCCAGTCCCCGTCCTCTATTCCAGCAATTACAGTTGACATCTCAAAACAAGGAAAGCTTTGCACTCATGGAGACTGGAGAAAAAAATCAAAAAGGCACTTAGTAAGTACTAATAAACTGATTTATTTTTTAGGCACCATCTGGAATAACAGCCATGCTCCATGAGTGCACAATTTTTCTTATTTTACAACTAGCAGACTGGCTGCATTGCTCTGCCCCACCTCTGTTTTCCAGAATGTAACATTTCTTGGATTTGTTTAATTAAGGTTAACATAGCTGCACTCTTCCTTCAGATGGCTGCTTTCACAGCTGACACCAGTAACAGCCGATCTCCTGCTAGTGATACTGGTAACCTCTGTCTATGGACAAGCCTCGGTCAGCAGCAGCAGCGGGATGGTGGGGGAGGAGGATTGATTATTCCAGTGGATGCTCTTATCCTGCTTTGACACACCTCTGCCATGTGGATGACCACACGGGGCAGGACAGGCAGGAAAGGCTTTGTGGAAGGAAAATGTCAATTGGCTCTGTGTGACACCATGCATTTACTTGCATTCACACCCATGAAGGGTTCTGCCACCAACAACCTAGGAAGGAAGAAAAACTGACAACACCCATGCCCTAGAATGATCAAAGCAACTGGTACTCTTGGACCTTGCACTACTGGTCACAACAGAAGCACTGGGTTTGGATTCCCAAGAGTTTGGGGTGACCCAATAACCCCTCTTTTTAGTGGTACATTGTAGAGGTAGGCAACTTTGAAAGTGGGCTGGGTAACAGGGTTGAGAAGTTGCTAGGGCAGAGTGGGTGGGTCTGTGAAAACAGAGAAATAATAAATAAATAAATAAACGCAAAAGCTGACACAAATGACAGTACTGAAGTGCCTGGCAAGGGCTGCACATTTCATGATTCCTCAATGAGAGCTATGCACATCTATCAGCATGTTCCAATATGGGATTCTGGGGCTTGCATTCAAACCTTACTCTCCAGGTGGCATTATAACAAGCTGCAACTACACCACTGGACTAGCCTGCAGTCATACCTTGCAAAATGCTGCAACACATCTATGTTATAAACAGTGTTAATTCCTGGGTCAAGCCAATCACAAAGGTAAGGCTCTCACCTCCTGGGAGGGAGTGCATGGAGTGCCTACTAGCATTCCCACACACCCTGGTGGCCAATCAAATAGCAACATTGGCTTCAGGTTGGAAGGCAAATGCTCATCTGCCCTATCAGCATGAAAAGGATGTGGTTCTGGGGTGGTGACTATATTGGAGTGGGGACATGGGGTAACAAATGGAAAAAAAGGAAGAAAATTATACATTTTTTCCGATTAGTGTATGAATGAAACTGTAAGCATAACTAACAATTTCTTATATGAAATAATATTAAACGTGTAGATATTTTTCTGATAGGAGAGAAAGGAACCACTATACTCCTAAATCAGCACCAAATCAATTGTGACATCGTAACTCTAAAGAACCAGTACTAACATCAATTTAATACACCATCTATCTAGAATGTCTAAAATAGTTAATCATCTGACATCATCAAAATAAAACACATGAACTAATGAATAGATTCCAACATCATCAATAAAACAGATTTAGAAATTTACTACCTTAGTTTTATACCATAATTTCCACAAAAAAAGTCACAAAACTTTGCTGCTCACCCAAGAAAAACACACAATATTTAATGAGCTCTTTTAGAGCCTAACAATCACCACATGGCCTTTTGCATCTTACTTGACCTCCTGTTACTGTAGTTTGCACAGCTGGCAAAACAGTAACACTCAACATAATGTAAGAAACAATTATAGTGCATGTGAGCTGAGCTATCCTACACTAGACTGACAAGACATTTTAAAAAACAAAAGATCACATCTTACAGACATTTCAAAAACACTCCCAACAAGGGAAAAGCAAAACAAAACATCCATTAAAGCAGTACTAAGCAACACTGAAGAACTAATGTAAAATAAAATCCTTTTCACACTTAAAACTAAAATTACGCTTCCAACAAAAAGTGTTTTGTAATAAGTAAAGGAAACTGCTAAATACCTACTCCGAGATGCAGTAGGAAAGAATTTAAAATCCTGTCTGCACATAGCATCTCTGAAATTTAAAACATAAAGAAAACATACACAAACATAATGAAAATGTACTTGCACACACTGAAATGAACTTCATTAATACAGTAAAATTGCAGAAATGTGAAACATCTTTCAAAAGCACAGCTTAGCTTCCTAGCTCTCGTGCAGTTCCTCTCACTGGTCTTGTGCAACTTGTTGTGTTATTGGCACCACCACTGGCACTGGCACTGACACACACACACACACACACACACACACACACACACACACACACACACAACTCTGATAGCACTCAGCTGTTCAATTAATAGCCAATTCAAGTCAACAGAAGGCATGTGAAGAGTGATCTTCCCAAGAAACACAGAGTCATTGGTCAAGAAGAGAAGGATGAATGTGTAGGGTATTTTAGCAAGGGATGTAAAAACTGATGTCTTATATGGAGACATTACCTGTGCATCTCCCAAACTGAATGCATAACATTTTAATTATTTTGCTTTAGGCTTTCTACTCATCATAGTTTAAAATGATAGGTTTTGGACTAAATGGTGGGAGAACCCTGCACCAGACAAACATGTGGTGCTGGGATTCACAATCTCTGGCAGGAATGATGTACAGGTGCATAGCTCCATGCAGGAGTCTGGGTGGTCATCAAATCATTTGGGTGGGCATTGACTGGACACAGGGCTTCCATTTGGAAGCCTGGCATGGTATCAGGGTGGATTCCCTGCTCTAGATGAGCAGGGGAACATGAGATACACAAGTCCTTTGCCAGGATTGCTGCATCCCTTCAGAATCACATACATTTTTATTTAAAGAAAACAGTAAAACTGCCACCCAAGAAGCTACCAGGCCACCATACCAAGTAGGAGGAATGGAAATGACCACTGCCAGTAGTTACATATTAGTGTTACTGAAGCCCATTGAGAAACTTTTATGGTGGGGGCCAAGCAGTGCTTATTATTTATGTTCCCTGGCATAATCTAACCATCCAGTACATGCCAGAAGCAGTATGTATTCCGATTTGTACATTCATGTACAAGAGGGTCCGACCCAAACACACCTCTTTTTCATCCCTCCACCAATCAATGGGTCAGGATCTGGGCAGCTAGGGAGTAAGCTGCAGCACAGTAGCATACACAGTCATGGATACTGATAAGGGCTTTCTTGGGTATTCACAGGGCACATGTGATATACAGTATGTGACTAAGAGCTATAGATTGTGTATCATGGCTGATAGGGCCGAATCAATACATCACAGAGACATTTATTCCTAAAAAGGGGATTTCAATTGTATTATATGAAGCATTGCAAAAAAAGTATGTTTTGGCATCAGTTATGGTTGTCCAATGCCAAAGAAAGTAAGGAAATGAGCCAAGGAATGAGGCAAGGAGCAGACAGGAAACTACAGACTCTTCAGTCTTACCTCAGTTTGTAGGGAAGCTGATGGAGTCACTGGTCAAAGAGGATGCTATGGACTATCTGGAGAATAGTGGTCTCCAGAACAGTAAGCAGTAAAGGTTCATGGCAGGAAGGTCTTGTTAAACTAACCTGATAGCTTTCTTTGAGTGGGTCATGAGGACACTGGATAAAGGCCATTCCATATATTTACTCTATTTCGACTTCAGCAAGGTTTTCAACTTGATGCCTCACAGACAATTACTGAAGAAGATGGATGATCTGAGCATGGCTAGGAACATAGTAAGATGGGTAGGTAACTGGCTAAGGGTGAGGCAGCAAATGGCTGTGATAACTGGGGTCAGTTCAGTAAAGAGGGAGGTGACAAGAGGGGTACACAGGGATCTGTTTTGGGCCCAGTCCTTTTCAATATGTTCATCAGTGACATTGGTGAGGGAATCTGGGACAGGTTGTATCTCTTTGCAGGTGACATGAATCTCAATGGGAGGGTGGATAGTAACGAGAGACTCAGAGAAATTCAGAATGACCTGCAAAGGCTAGAGATGTGGTCTGTGATTTGGCATTTGAAATTTAACACCAAAAATTGCAAGATGATGCACCTAGAGAACAAGAACCCCAAGACTGAGTACTACATTGGTGGAGTAAGCCTCAGTACTATGGCAGAGGAACAGGACCTAGAATTTATCATCAGTGACACCCTTAAGCAATCATGAAACTGCAAACAGGCCTATAGAAAGCAAACAGAATGCCTGGGTGTATGGGGAGGAGTACTAACCTCAGAAGGAAAGATGTAATTCTACACCTTTATAGATCTTTGGTGAGGCCTCAGCTGGAGTAATGTGCCTTTTCTGCAATCCCCACTTCAGAAATTATAAGGACAGGCAGGAGACAGTGCACTGATGTGTGATTAAGATGACTGAAGGTCAAATAAGCAGGTCTTATGAGGTGCACCTCAAGGCATAGAGAATGTACCCACTGGAGATAACAAGGGAGAGGAGAGATATGATAGAGACCTTAAAGTGCCTGAAAGGAATAAACAAGGTGGACAGTGGGGGAACTATTTAGGGTGAGTAACAGTTTGAGGTCCTGAGGGCATGAGTGGAAACTGACTGGAGGGAGGTTCAGGAGGGACATGAGGAAGTATTATTTTACAGAGAGGGTTGTGGAACACTTTACCAGCTAAGGTGATGGATGCTAAGATTTTATTAATGGTTCAAGCATGGCTGGGACATAGTGATAGGTATAGTGGTTGCTCGGGATAACAGAAACTGGGAGTGGAGTAGGCGGTGGATGTGAAGGGCTAGGACTATGAATGGACAATAGATCCTGAGGTTAGATAGGATATCAAGGGAAGACTGGATGGACCTTTGCTCTTTTTCTTTGATCATTGTCTATGTTTCTATTATAGTAAAAAATGTCACCTGATCTTTGTGAATATGTGGTGTGGTGTTTCTGAGGTTTTGATTGATTATATGATACAGTATTGGTATTGCTCTTACTTTAGCACTGTCTGTCCAGCCACAACAAAATATTCACAAATTAATGCTTGGAGAGAGAGAGAGAGATACCTAAGCTAGGGCAATGACAAGGCTTCACTGCATAATCATCATTCCACAGATTCATCAAGGCCCAGGGAGAATTGTTTCACCTAGAGGTGTGCGAAGTTGCCAAAATTCACTTTGCAAATAAACTTATGAATTTTGGCAAATGTGCTTCGATGGCAACTGCAATTTGTATATTTATTCACCTAGTGAACTGCCTAATTCACACAGAAAAACTGCGAATTGCCAGTTCTCTGGTGAACTGGGCAAGTTCAAGTATGTTGCACAAATTTGTGCAATTCACTGGCAACAAACAAGAAAATTGCAGCCTTTAAATTACAAAAAACCTCCCTCTCCCACTTTGTTCTATACCACCCACCTCCCAAACACTTTTGAAATCATTTAACCTCATTCCCACCCCCTGCTAGCATTTTTCTGCCCCACACCCTCGCAAAATTAAAAATACACCTTTCCTTCCACTTGCACATCAAACACCCCCCATCTGACTGGACCTTATTTTACAAGTATCCTCCCCATAGAACACCATCTGGCCCCTACCACCATCCTCCCGCTGCAGCACCCAGTAGGGAGCTTATTATGCAATGCTGTGATAACAAAAAAAAATTAGGTTTTACTGCGATCAAATACATCACCATTTATGGATACAACTGCAATTTCTTAAGGGTACCCCAAACAGAACAGATGCTGTGCACCGATGGACTGTTTTATTTCTCACAGTTTTACATTAAAAATATTTTTGCGGTGCTTGGGGAAAGGAGGATGGCTGTGGCAGAAGAAGGGTTGGTTGAGGGGGATACTTTTAAAATAGGGTCTAGTCAGGTGGAAGAGGGGAGGAGTGTGTTTGACGTGTGGATGGGGGGGACAGTATATTTATATAAGAAGCGATATATGAGTTATATATAACTTTTCCTGGATGGGGAGAGGAGTGAGGTGAATGCTAGTGCAGATCAAATAGGGTATATAATATGTTAAAGTGTTTTGGAGGATGGATGCAGAATTATTGCATAGTGGTTTGGTGGGTGGAGGTATTTCTTTGCAATTTGGAAGTTAAAAAATTTATAAATTCACTGGCAAAGTTGGTTTGCCCACAGGGAAATTTGTGAAGCTTCACAAATTATGAATTTCTTGAATTTCAGTAACTTTGCTGGTGAATTAAAACTTTGCAACATCTCTAGTTTTATCATAACATTGCATTTTCTTGTATTTGTGGCATTATGGGACAACCATAACCGATGAATAAATACTAGATTTTTGCAATGAATTTCCCTACTTTTTTTTTAAAAGAAACTTAATAACAGTACTGCAAAATGTAGAATTCCACAAGTGATTTTGGAACAGAATGACAATTCTGCATCCAAAATGATTTCTAAAATTTCATTTTAAATTCTGAGGAATTCTGAACAGCTTTTCTGTGTAAACCACAAAATAATATTATGTAGATCTTGTAAACAGTAGAATATTTTTCCACAGATTTTGTAAAAAGACTCTGCAGTTTATATAAATTTTGGATTATTAATCCATGGAAACCATTTTGCATGTGAAATGTTGGAATTCTGCTGCCAATGGAATTCTGTGGAATTTTCTGAAATTCTGTGGAATTTTGCTCCATCACAATTCCAACATTCCACACAGTCCTGCTTAAGAACAGATACACACTGCTTTGTATTTAGAATTTTGGCCTTTGGCCTGACTTGTCAATATTTTTACTGGATGCAATACCATGTCACAGTGCCGCTGTCTGCTCTTACCCTATCCTGTGCCAAACAGTTCCAGTAGTACACTGGCATGCTCACTTTCATACAATCCTGACTCAAGCAATGTCTAGTGTCCACATATGCCCTTCACACACCAAACCCCTGTATCTTGCAGTGTCTTGGTAGCCATCTTCCACACAATGACCAATTTCAAGTATCACTGGTATCCAGTGGCGCCACCTCCCATACTCTACTCCATGCCCAACTATTCCTGGCATCCAGTGACACCCTGTTTACTCTGCCTTATATCCAAGAATACCAGGCATACACTGGTAACCTCCCCTCCACCCTGCCTCATGTCATGCCCAACTATCCCTTGTGTACATTGGTACCCCCCTGCTACACCCTGCCTATTTTCAAGTATCCCCGGCAGTCAAATGTACCCCCACCCACACCAACATCCCACATTCAAACATTGGGTACCAACCCCACTGTCAGATACTGTGAGACTTTCAAAAAATAAGAAATATCCCTCCCATACTCGCCGTTGAAGTGCTCACTCATCCATCCCCCCTTCTAATTACACTACAATGTAACCCTTTTACCCCAGCACATAAGACCCAATCACAATGCTTCTCACATGCCACCCATGAACTACATAGGAGACAGTACCTGGCACAGCCTTCCTCTCACCTACTCAGTCAGCCATCATCTGAATTAATGAAATGGTACCACATTAATACATACAGTAGCTTGCTATTGTCACCTGAACTGTACCTTCAGTATACATTCATGTAGTAACATCAGCATGGACACTCTGTGACTTAATACATTTTATAATTTATTTCAGTGACATAAATGGCAAATATGCTCAGTGTAACTGTATTTGATTTAGAAATAATTATAACCTTTACTGTCTCTATTAATTTTTGGTTGTGCAGAAATTCAAAGCATTAAAATAAGGTGCTGACTTCAGTCTGAGCTTGATGCATTTTTTCTTTATCAAAATGCAACGTTAGATGAGTGAATCTATGTCAGTGACTAATACACGCTCAGCAAACACACAGAATGTTTATGTAAGCAATAACACATCACAGCATGTGACAGCAAGGGTAACAACACTGGGGATGTATTACCAGGTGACTGCAGTATCCGTTCAGTGTATGGAGATCCGCGGTGCAGGTGGGTGGGCATCTCCAGACTTCCCTGCTTCAGTGTGTACTACCTGCTGTGTTGTGCCATGTGCACAGAGCACCCCAGTGCTCCAACAATATCCTCACAACTGTGTACTTTTGGTGAGCAAAACATTCACCACAGCACTGTGCAACTGACCACTATTGACTATCCTCTGCACTGTGTGACTACAGAGCTGCTGGGTGGCTTGCTGGGTGCCACAGTTCATGAATATATTGTGCGATCACTGAATGCAGATCCACAGTGTGGGTCAGTGGATGCTTATGCACTCAGATAGCTGCACACAGAACTTACAATGATCTGTGTGACAAGTTCAGAAATGGCACTTTTTACCGCTCGGTAAGATCCCGCATACTGTACCACTCACTAACCTGGTTGACACAAATGGCTGCCATTGACGTTGGAGCAGAACAAGAGAAAAGAAGATCCGTGTTGCCCAATAATACCACATACAGGGGACTGCATCACTTCCAGTGTGCCAATAAGTAGGTTTTAATGCACTGTCACCTGACTGCTATCAACAATCAGCTACCTCCCTCTGTCTACCCCATGTTATAATTAGTTATAATACAGTATTTCAACAGAAAGGACAACTGAGATGTGTGTAGCTAATTTCCAGGTGTGCCATGGTGGAAAGGTACATGGGATAGAGGTACAGACAAAAAATACATGTGTTATAAAAAGTATTAGAAAATGGGCTTTTTATTTGGAGGCATCTGATTGGCTGGTACCCATTCCACAGGGGTACATTAACTTTCAATAGATGCCCACCAAATAAAAAGTGCCAGCCAAAACCTGCCTTATGCCCAGCCAAGTATCCTTGTGCCCAGCCTGCTTCATCATTGGCTGAAGCACTGGGCACAAAATGTCAAACTGCCGCCATTTTTTTTCAACATTTAGCGAGAGTCACGCCACCACCACCACACACACAGTCACTACTTGGATGACACAGCAGCCAGTAACCGAGAAAAAAAATTATACTTGTTTTGCGAGCTTTAAACCAATCCCTCTGTTTTTTCCCCCTCCTAAGAAAAATGACTGCTGCCTCCCGCTCACTCAGTTTTAGGTTGGTTTTTTTTTAATAGTAACGGCAGTGCGGTTTGGCAGCTTTATCACCCGCTCATTCACTGAAGCAATTTAAAGTCGGAGTGGTGAAAAGAAATGCTGCGTTTAACTTTCCTTAGAGCCTTAGAGGTATGCTTGCTTGTGTTAGTGACTGATTTCACACACACTTTCAGGGCCAGCAGTGATGTTTTCAGCCCACCAGCTCATCGCCCAAGCCCTGACTTCTACGTACATCCAATCAGTATCTCTAACTAAAGTTAGTAGCAGTTGCCCCTGCTGCCTGCCACTGCCGCTCCCCTAAGCCATCAAAAATTATGATCAACCCTGAAAACAATCGAGTGGTACTTACTCGGTTGTCTTCTTTGCCTGCTCAGTCATGGAGAACACCCAGTAACTGTTCTGGCCACATTCATCGTGCTGCATTCTGATCATAGCGCGGTATGCAGGAACAGGGAATGATTTAAGAGAGAAAATAAAAGCACGACATGGTGGGGGAATGGGAAACAACTTTAAAGGAAAAATAAACAGAGAGAGAAAACGGGAAGTGTCTGTGTGGAGGGCGGTAACCTTGACAACCAGCTGCAACCATCTACAGAGGCCCTTGTATGACAAACGTCCCTCTGTAAAAAAAAACGTATGTTAATGCAGGCGGAGGAACTATTTGATCACAAAATGAATCAAACAGCTAACAATTTTAACATGTAATCATAAAGTTTACTTGATTTCAAGTACATATAAAACACTGGCCCATTTTCTAAGCGCAATAATACCCTCCAGGGTGGGCGGAATGGGCAATACCGGACCTTCCAGGGGCTATAAGGCCCTCCGCCTGCGGCGTCGGGCCTCATTATGCCCCTGGGCGGTCCGGTATTGCCCAATACCGCCCACCCTGTTGGGTATTATTGCTTACATAATCGTGGTTTAAACATAAGCTATTGGATAAAATGGTGGACTATGCATACAGTACAGAAAGGTCCTTAGAAACAAAAGCAAATGAGAAATACTGGCATGGTACAGGTCAAAATTAACTGTTCCCCAGCAAGAAGAAGAGGTTGCACAAAATAAATGAATCAAAGGCAAGTGTGCAAGTAAAAAAAAAAAAAAAAAGGTTCAATTTCTTGGTAAAGAACAGGACAAGCAGAAACTACGAGTGTTTTGGATCAGGCAGATCGTTATCTAGGGGGCAGGGGCATCAGTTCCAGCCCAACGTTTAGTTAAAGGTATGGTAGAATGAAATATATACAATTCCAAATGTGCTGCTGCTCACAAATGATATCTCTATGAAGCTGTTAATTGAAATATAAAACACACCTAGTGTAAGTCACTAGTATTAACACCAGCTAAGTTAATCTGTACAAACAATCAATGGGCCCTATGGACTAAGATGCATTGGCTATGCACGGGAGGCACGTACACGGCACATGCAGCTCTGTACCCATGAACAGGTGTGTACCAGGTGGCATTCACCATTGCTGGCTGCCAATCCATGGACCCATCCTCCAACATGTATCTGCACAATGACAGACCATGGGACACAGGCGGGCATCCAATCAGATGCTCGTCTTGGGTCCCACAGTGGATCTGCTTGCTCCATGAAAGCAGGGGATTGTGGGCAGACAAGGGTCCCAGGATATGCAAAGGATGGTTGGGACTGTATCTAGATGACTGACATGATTGCCATAGTATGACCTGCTACAGAACGGGACCATGAGTCTGTGCTATATGGAATGTCAGCATACTGTGATATTTCTCATGTAAGCCTGGTACCATACCTGACAGTAGTTATTACAATATCTTCTACTGCCATCTATCTGTGTGGCTACTGGTGTAGCTGATTTGGCAGCAAAGTGCATGCAGGATTGTCCCCAGCCCTGCCATGCAGCTAGGTGTGCTGGGGTATCACTGTGGGGTGATTCCAAGTCCCAACCTGGACCCCCACCTTGGTGCCCCAGCCCACCAAACTACATGATAGGGCTGGGGGCAAACCTGTGGGCATTATGCTGCACATTAACTACACCAGTAGTCACACATATAGATGGTAGTGGTAAATACTATAATTATTACTATCCAGTACGGGAGCAGGCTTATATGACAAATATCATAGCAGGCTGGCATTCCATGTGGCACAGGCTAATGGCCCTGTTCCAGTGTTGTGCATGTTATCTGTGGTGCTGCTCCTGGCCTATGTCTGCCTGTCCTGCTGTGCAGTGTAGGTGGGTGTCTTTGCTGGGCTTGTGTACCACAGTTACAGCAGGGTTCCCCCTGCCATAAGCTTAGCCCCCAGTACCCTGCAGTCAGTACCTTGTGCATGTTGTGCAGTGAAGGGAACCCCCGCCACTCACTCCAGATAACCCATGTGTGTAGCCGCATGACTGGCGGGGGGATCCACTGCACAAGTGGCTCATGCAACTTCTGTGAATGCCACCTGGTGTCCTCTAGCCTCCCCTGCACAGCATTCTGATGTAGGGTTGCCTATGTTCCTTTGCATAGGCAACCTGCACATTTGTGCCTAGGGTTCAATATGCAAATTGTAGGTCATGTTCAGTAAATATATTGGACTCGATTCTCAAAGGTGGCTGAGATAGCACAAACTGCAGCAAACAGCAGCTTGCACTGAAGCTCAGTGCACCAGGGACTCTGCGTCCTATTCTCTAACTTTCAGGGTCCTGGCGGCAATGTTCCTAGGCTTGCAGAAACCCTGGCCATGTGCCAAACAAAGCACGCAGCAGGAGGGCTTTCCGCAATGTGCAATATGTGGTATGTTTTTAAATTTTGTTGAGCACCTTGGTTCTGGAAAGGCTCCATAAAAATAAAGTTGTGTTATTATTATTATTATTAAGTTATGGGGCAGCTGTGAGCCAGTCCAGCAGGGCCCCCCCCACGTCACCCAGTGCCCCTATGCCCGTTAATGTGAAGGTAATAATTATTGTACCTTGGTGGTCTAGTGGTCCCTTCCCCCTCCCAGATATGCCTGTTGTTGTGGTTTTAAAAATTATTTTACCCTGATGGTCTAGCACTCCCAACCCGCCCACTCTGGTATGTAGTGCCCACCACCCCATTTCCCCAACCTGTACCCCGAACTGGCACTGGCACACCCTTCCTCAAACCACCTTGGCTGGTGCCTACTGAACTGTCACTGAGCGCTGTTTTACAATACAGTACATACTCACTGAACTGCACTGAGCACTGTACTACAATACAGTATGTGCTCATTGACTGTGACTCAATGATCATGTACTGTATTGTAGAATAGCACTCAGTGACAGTTCAGTCGGTGCCTGCTGATGTGGAGTGAGGGAGTGGTATGCCGCCTGGCAGTTCGAAGTACAGAAATGGTAATTGAACAATATGCCAGAATTAGGAAGGGTGCTCACTAGACCACCAGGATAACTTCTATATTGCAATTAACACTGCATATGGGGGTGGGGGCGGACTGCTAGACCACCAAGGTAAAAGAATTATTAAAACCACAGCAATGGGCATATTAGGGTAGGGGAGGGACTGCTAGATCACCGGGGTTAAAGAATTATTAAAACATCAGTAACAGGCAGTAACAGGCATAACGGGATGAGGGGCAAGACCACTAGACCACCAGGGTAAATTAAATATTAAAATTCACAGTAATGGGCATACTGGGGCTTTGTGTGTGTGTGTGTGTGTGTGTGTGCATGTACATGTGCATGTGTGTGTGTGTGCATGTGTGTGTTTTAGTGGAACATGGCACATTGCCAACTGGCTAAACTCATCAAGAGGAAATTGTTTTAATTTCCCTTAGACCAGCCCTAGCTGGTCTAAGGGCACTGTACTTAAAAAATTGTCCTCTGGAGGAGTGTAGAGAATCCCATTTCTGAGGAGGTGGCAGCTTGCATCTGCCACATGCCCCTAGCACCATGCAGCAGCCCATTATTGGGTGTATGGTGGTACAAGCCCTGTCTGGGGCAGTCAGCCTGCGGTTGATGCAGAATGCTTTTGTGAATAGCTCAGGGCACAGTTTTTTATGCAAGGTGCCACATGCACCATTTATGTTTGGCGCAGGCACCTTGCATCAATCTCGGAGCTTTGAGAATCGAGCCCATTGAATCCAAATATACAGTAAATGTTGGAAAAATAACATAATAAATGTGAAGATCCAATGTAGAAGAAAAGAATATGGTTTGAATTTACAGTGCATGTCTCTATCTGTACAACTGCTTTAGTAAATATATGAAGTGCAGCTTTGAGAAAAGTGTTACAAACTATCTGGTTCTGAGAAATGAAACAGAAATTAGAACATTAGTAATTCTGTTACAGTAAATAAGTTTTGATTTTACACATTTTTTTTTCTGCTTGGGGTTCAGTGCTTCTAGATGTATCAGGTTTGGTGTCAGTAGTTCAATAATCGTGTGAGTGGTCAAATGAGCCCTCAGATATATTCTTATGTGCTTCATCATAACCTTTCCCTTCCCACCTCCCTTTCCCTCGTATTGTCTCTCTAAATTTCCCATTTCTATCAATTTTTCAATTGGTTCCCATATACTTCAGCATTTAACAATTTGGCCTTGGCTTAATTGGTGTATTATCTTCAGAGCCATGCAGTCCAGAAACAGATTATGCCATGGGTTATACATGGGGGGGGGGCCCTCTTTATTCTTCCATAATTTTTATTGACCGGGTAATTGCACTAGACAAACCCTGCCTATTTTTAGGCATGACCCAGGGGGGGGATACAGATGAATGCCAACTGACCTTGAACCAGATTTAACTGTTGGTGGTATTTTTAGTGAATGAGGGAAATTTGGCCAAGACACCGGGGAAATTCCCTTCTCTTTTCGATAAGCGCCATGGGATCTTTAACATCCACCTGAACTACCACCAATCCAGACAGATGGGACCTCGGTTTAACGTCTCATCCGAAAGATGGCACCTCAGAAGTGCAGCACCCCTCTCATGCTACACTACAGTGTCAGTACTGGGATATTAACCCAAGTGCCAGATGTGGGAACTGAACCCACAGCCCTCTGATCTCCCAGCCTCAGAGGCGAGTGTGCTACCTGCTGAGCCACTGACACTGACACTGATAATCTAGCTATGTATCTTCTAACATTTAAAAGGGCAAGCTTTACTAACTTCCATAAGTTTCAATTAGGCAGTCCCTGATGTGAACTAGTACCTAGTAAACAGAGTTCCATTACATACCTTATGTTTACCCCAGAACGCTTGCCCACCATACATTCATAAAGAAACCCATCAATTTCAGGGTTTCTTTACACTATTTCATAGTTTTAAACAGTATCTAAATCCTGCTTAGAAAATGGCAAAATCCTTCTTTGTCTTTGTTGTTGCCACGAAAACAATCCTGCTTTGTCTATCTCTTTGCTCCCAATAGCTGCCCAACCATAAAAAGAGAACCAAGCACAGCATGATTCTTCTATGATGGAACATTGAAGTTCCTCAGTATGTTTCTGGCTCCCCAACTCAAATAAAAGTGTTACTTCAAACAGGAAAAAATAAAACTATTTCCTCTAACAATGATAGCTTGCTGGGGGGGGGGGGTCACAGGAACATAGCTATTAATTAAATGTCACAGAAAGAGCAAATCCTTATCAGCAGCACCAGAGACAGTTAATGGGAATCCTAAACAACAGCACCTTCTACTGACAAATATAGCAGTACAGGGACAACTTTACAACAAAATAATTTTTTATTCTGATTGTAACATGTTTCACATATTTTTAATCTTTTATTTAATTTTATAAAAATGTTTACTGACAAGCCAGTTTCTAAGCACAATAATACCCTTCAGGGTGAGTGATATTGGACAATACCAGACCTTCAAGGGGCTATAAGGTCTGCTGTGTTGGGCCTCATTACACCCCTGGGCAGTTTGGTATTGCCCTATACCACCCATCCTGTCAGGTATTAATGCTTATGTAACTGCTGCCTTGGTACCTTATATCATGTCAGACCATGTTTTGTCACTGATAACTTATTCCAAGTTTATTTTCTAATTTTCCCCGTATTCTATTGAGGACACCTGTTGATCCTTTAAAGCCTTATATATTTCAGAA
The DNA here is from genome assembly GCA_016271365.2 of Neoceratodus forsteri. Taxonomy (NCBI): domain Eukaryota; kingdom Metazoa; phylum Chordata; order Ceratodontiformes; family Ceratodontidae; genus Neoceratodus; species Neoceratodus forsteri. The sequence goes on from CM057449.1 coordinate 1,511,187,601, forward strand.
ACCTTCCTGGTAAAACTTTTCAATAAATAAATAGAGATGGCTTTTGTTTTGTATTCTTCCTTTACCAGAAACATCTGTTCAGTGGTCATACCTGGTTTTATTAGATTTAGTCCTAAAATCTTCATGCAGTATGTTCAGATTTTAAAATATTTCAAAAATGCTTTGCAGAGATATTAAACTTGAATACTATTTGTTGAAATGGCATGAATATTGTTTCCTCATACATATCGGCTATCTGTATAACTCCCTTTTCTACCCATCTCTTATATTCTTCTCCTACAGATGGCTTGTTGTTAAAATTATAATGTATCAGTGTATTGATGTTTATTCTCAGATTAACTTGTGTTTTCTAGTGGTAGTATAGCCATGGTTCTAGGGAGGTTATGGTTATTTGATTATTCACGTTCTTCATTTCTGGTGCTGTGGTGATGCTGAATAGAATATGGAAGAGTTTACTGTACTTACAATTTCTTGTTCCATCATGACCCACCATGGTAGTTCCTTTGCATAGTATTCCTGGAGCTGGTTAAATAATTCTGCTTTTTGATAAATATAAAAATCCATAAGTTTTAGACCCATTTCTATATGTGAGGCTTTCAGTTTATTCAGATTAATCCTTGCTCTTTTTTTTCAAATACATTTCTTAATTATATTCTTTAACTTTGTAAGCCAAACTTTGGGAATACTCAATGTAATAAATTAAAATATATAGAGTATTTGGGGCAGAATGTTCATTTTAATTACTTCTACTCTACCTAGTAACCCCAAGGGCAAATCCATCCATTTATATGAATCACTCTCAGTTTTGGCTAGCAAGGTGTCTAGGTTCAGTTTAATAATATTGTGGTTTGTTCTGGTCAAGTAAATACCCCTGTATTTTACTTTTTCTTGTGCTATTTGGAAAGGGATCCTTCTTTCTTGCCCAGTTAAGATTGCTGCTGATTTTGTCCAGTTCACTTTACAGCCTGATATTAAGCCAAATTCATATGTGATGTTCATTATAATTGATATTATAAAGGTCTCAGGAATGCTGAAATCTGATTGGTTGTCAGCATTCTGAGAGCCTTATGTCAATCACCTTATTAATGTACTTGTACAGCCTAATTGCCTGGCACCACTTTTTTTATTCCTTTATTTGAATTTAGAGCAGCCACTACGTTTACTGGTTGTAAGCCTGAAGAACAACATAAAATCCAAACTGCCAGCAGTGGTCATCACCCTAACCCCCATGGTTCATTATGTCAATACCTAACTAGCCACATTATGATTCATTGTCCAGACACACCAATTGGTTTCTTCTGAGCTCTTTTCAATGATTTTAAAAATATTGCTTCAAGTTTGCATGAGTGGGATGACCACCTCCTCAGATGCTTGTTAAGTAGTATCAAAATGGCAACATTCCTATTTGTCTTTCCAGTGGAAAAAAGTTAAATTTTAAGCATGCATTAAGGCTAGGGAACTAAAACCCATACATACATCTCCACATGAAAGCTCCTTCAACACTTTGCAGAAGTGACTATTCCTGCGAATATATTCACCTACTAGAGATGTGACTGTTCAGAATTCACCCTCCTAAAAATCCAGGGATGAGGGATAAGCCTCATAAACTACTCCATAGAAAGGTAGGACAGAGTTCCCATAAAATTTCATTCATGTGTAACACTCCTCCCCAAATCAGGTAGGGGCTTACTTTTTTCTGCTTCCCCTTGACTCCATTCCATGCACCACCACCAGTCTCAGGTCCTGTATGCCTTCAAGCTCTCTATCTGGTCACACAAATCTTTTCCCCTTTCAAAAGGGGGCTGAAGAAGCAAAGAAGCAGAACTGCCATGTAGCTGCACTGCAAATGTGCGAGCGGCAGTTTGCACATATGCAGAAGCGCACTATCATTTTAAAACCACTTCCACGGTGCAACAAAGGCTCCTTTTGTACTCCTGGACTCCTGAATCAGCTATTAAGGGTCTGAAGACATGAACTAGGCATAAGAGGAGCTGCAAAATGTATTAATTAAAGAGCGCCAATAAGCAATATGAGAGACTGCTTTATGAATATCAATGGCTGTTCATGAATATTAGTGACCAGTCATTAAAATTTAAAAAGCAATCTCTCATAGTGCCTATTGGAGCCCTTTAACTAATATATTTTGGGGCTCCTCTTATGCCTCCTTTGTGTCTTCTGGTCCCGAGTAGCTGATTTGGGGAGTTGGGAGCACAGACGGAGCCTTTGCTGCAACGTGCGAGTGATTTTAAAATAATAGTGCATTTCCCTGCAGGAACCACCTCTCAGACATTCGCGTTGTGGATACGTGGTGATTCCACTTCTTTGCTCCTCTGGCCCCCTTTTGAAAGGGAAAACGTTGCAGGGACCAGATAGATAGCTCAGAGGCATACAGGACTCAGGACTGGTGGTGGGGCACAGAATGGAGGAAATAGGTGGCAGAACAAGGTAAGACCACACATGAGCGGGTGGGGCTACACATGTTTCTCCTGCATCTAAAGGGATTTTTGTAACCATGGGTTCAGCTTTTTAAACAATCACAGCAGTTTGCAGATCAAATACCAGTACTGCTTCTTCTTTGGAATCTTACAAGACCATGTACAAAGTGCACCCTACATTAAACAGCTGTGTTACTATAATTATCGGTGATCTTGTTTGATCTTTCCTAGTTCCACCTGCAGTCTGACCCTTTCATTTGTCATTTGGTCCAGCAGTTTTCTCACATCATCCAGTTCCCCACCTGCATTGAAAGACATCCAGACATCTAGGTTTTATTTAAATACAGCTAGCTGGTTAACTAACACAATATATCATTGTTATTTACTTAAAAATAAATATTATAAGCTTATATTCACAGATACAGTATGCCCCTGCGTATTTCATGTTACACTAGTAATGTAAGCCTTTGGTAAAGGGACTATTTTACATTAAGGGTTAAGAATAATGAAAATAAACACTGTGTGTCATTAGAAGACTGCAAGTAAAACTGAACCAAATTATTATAATGGCAACAAGGTTCTCCCAGGGATTGTGTTAATGTTCAATTTAATCACCCCCTACGGTCAATATGGTACTTGGCTGCATCTCATGCCACATTATACCCCCAGAGGGTGATTAACTCTAACATTAATATTACCTCTGGAAGTACCTTATTGCTTATTTGAATCTTTAGGCTTTTTAGATATAACAATATGTCATCTGCATAAAAGGAAATCTCAAGTTCTTTATTGCCAACCTGGAAGTATTTTGTATTTTTATTCTGTCTAACTAAAATTCTCAGTGGTTCTATAGTTATGGCAAACAGTAAGGGGGACAATGGGCACCCCTGTCTAGTTCCCCTTCCCAGCTTAATTGTTCCTGACATTTCATATCTTCTATATCATTTGATTAAAATTAATAATTTATTCTTGTATGTATTTCTTAAAGGTTAAATCCTTTATTAAAAGTGGGTCCATTACCCACCTCCTGGTGATTTCTTTTGAGGACGCCATAAAAGTACTTATTACTGGTGAGTGATTAGAAACAAGCATACCTTCATATTCTATATTCAGTAGTCCCTTAAGCAGTGATCTTAAACCAATTAATCAATCTATTCTAGAGTGTGTATGATACCTGTTTGAGACAAAAAAAGAGTATTTGTGGTTGTTTTTGTTTATTGACCTCTAATAGTCCACCAACTCTAGTGCCTCCATCTTCCTATGTATTATTTTTGTTGCTTTGGATATCTTATAAAGGAGCCATGTTTTATCTTTTGCTGAAACTAATTTTTTATTAATGTCCCCACATATCATACAGGTTTGGGGGTACTGTGCTATCTGAAGGAAGAATTCTATAAAGAAACATGAGACATCATCATTTGGCCCATAAATACTGGCCAGAGATCAATTTAACTCTTCAGTCTTACCTGACAGATTATGAATCTGCCATCCTTATCTCTAAATATGTCATCTATTTTAATGTGACTTCTTTAGAGGTTAAAATTGCTACACCCCCTGCTTTGCTATTGTAACCTGTCTGTACACCATCCCCTCCACATCATTTTATAAATTCTGTGACTTCTACATCTGTTAAATGAATCTCCTGTGATAACAGACAATCTGTACTGTGCTTTCTAGCGTGTAATATGATTTTTTCCATTTAATTGAGCTACTTTTACCATTAATGTGCCATGATATTATTTTTAATTTACTCTTCTTATTCTTTTTTCTCATCTCTCATTATTGTATGACCATGATTTATTTCTCCCATTTGAATATTTGGTTTATTCCATTGTAATGTCCCCTTAGTCCCATTACACTCTGGATCTTCAGTATAGTACCTAACTCTGCTTTGACAAGGTCTAAAAAAAGCTTTAAATATTGAGGCCCTCTGCCAAATTTTATAACTTCATTCCTTCCCTGGGTCTTCCCCAGTCCAATCTTTACCCATCTCACAGACCGCCACCCCACTTCCAACCTGTCCCCCTTTACAGAGTCTACACCTTGTGTTACTCTTTCCTCTTTCAACAACATGCAAGATGGGGCCTTCTCCATTTCTGGCTGCTTGCAATTCCCCATGAGTTCCTCTGGAGTGCTTTGCTTCCCCTATTTTTTTTTTATTATTTTTATATCCCCTTTCTCTTTTCCTTTTCTTTTCTTTCCTTTCACATTCGTTTCTCTTTTTCTCTTCCTTCCCTTCCTCATTCCCTCTCCTTTTTCACCTTCCTCACTCTTTTCTTATTTTTACATCTCTATTAGCTCTCTCTGTCTGGTTTTGGTCCCTTTTTAGGTGGGCTCCTTTCTGTTGCTGCTGTATTTCTTGATTTATTCAATTTTAATTCCTTAAACACATAATCGTCTTCTTCTGGAGAGTTCACAATTTTAGCTTTCGGAAAGTAAATTATCTTCACTGGAGCTGGACTTGGGTGGGAAAAGGGAATATAAGAATTTGGCTATTTTGGTACATCAACATTTTTTTTTTCATTCTTGCCACTTGCAGGACTCTTTCTTTGTCTTGGTACCTTAGCAATTAAAAAACAACAACATCACTTAGGTATTTATATGTTGGGGTTGGCTTGGCTGACAATATGTTGGTCCTGTCAAGTTCCACCATTTCTTCTGGTATTCTCGCACTATAAGTTTTGTAAGAAACTGCTCACAGAATTTTACTACATCAGGGTTTACTTCCCCTTCTGGTGGGGAATCTCATTTATCTCCAGTCCAAATCAAGTAGTTTTAGTTGCCTTAGTTTTAACTGTGTCACTTGTTTTTCTGAGTGCTTCTTTATCTCTGGTATCTCATTCTCTAAGGTAGATAACCTTTCCTCGAATTGTTCCATCCAGTGGTTTACTTCTCTGTCCTCAGTTTTAGCCTTCTTTATCTCTATCTCTATCTCTGAAGGTTCTCCATCATATTATCTAGTCTTTTGAATCCCTCTTGCATAGTTCTCAGGATGTTATTCAATAGATCCACTCTTTCTTCATTAGTCCCAGTTTGGTGATCCTTTTGTGTTTTGAGTAAGTGTTCCCATTTATACCCTCTCTGTTTCTATGTTTCTTTTGTTGAATCTGGGGTTCTCTTTATCTCCCCTCCTTGGTCTGTGTTGTGGGTTCTCTACAGCCTGTATTGTTATCCCTTTCTCCTGATTTCAGTCTTTTTTCCTTCTTCATGTGATCTTTCAAGACTCTCTTCAATCCTCTCCCCTATTTCTCTATTTGCCGTTCATCCTTACTGCTTATGCTACACGTACAGCAATGGATCCTGCTTCAGCCTCTCTATCATAAATGAAAAATGTTCATCCTTGCTGTTATGTTTTAGTGCTCTGTTTTCACTTAGCAGACCTTCTCAGTGTGCAGTGGATACTCTGTGAAGTTTTTATCTTCAGGTCCCAGTCTTTCTAAACTTTCTGGTTGGTACGGTACCTCTGAGGCCAGTTTCTGAGAACCAGATTGCAAACTTTGGGGGAACTGCAGCAGCCACAGAGTGCTGATGCAGTACTGGGAGTTGACCTTGTCCAATGGGAGGAAATGGATTTAGAGAGATTCTGGGGTTCTGCTCATCCCAGTGTATGGGAGTACCCTTTTTTTGAGAGTCCAGTTGCAGTGTCAGCAGTGACTGTTCTGATCCTGGCTTCTCTTGTTTCTTCTGAGTCTTGGGCTTCAGCTCAGATCTTAGCAAGTACTGCAAATTTCTGTAAGGTTCCTGGGTCTTGCAGCCATGAGTTACTGCTGGCCACAAGGTAAGGTAGGGGGGGAATCTGTTACAGAAGGAAAGAAAGTCTACAAATCAGCTGTAAAAGTCATAGAAAAAAGAAATGGAGCAAATCTGAAGGTAAGTGGTGAGAATTAAAGAGTGTTGGTGAGCTGATCTACATGCAGTCTTCCTCACAGCACCATCTTGTCCTCAACCCCTTCCATTAAGTGCCTTTTCTTAAGGATTTATCATGTACAATTTCATCTGATCATCTATTAATTACACATTAATTATATATAAATTATTGTAGAGTTCATTATTAGCATACAACATTGCAAAAAGGTAAGGTTCATAAAATAGGCGAACTACAATAAAAGTACCAATGCACCCTATCTCTGGGTGAGTTCCTTGTGATCCCCCTCTCTGATAGTAGCCAGCTGTGGGGTGGTGGGAAGTGCAAGTTATCCAACCCATTCCTGCGAGGGTGTTGGTGCTAAATACAAGGTCAATAGTTAATAAAACTATAACTGTATATAATTTGTTTTAGATAAGGCTGAGCTGGTATTTATCATGGATACATGGCTGTATAATTCCAGTCCTGTTTTATCAACTCTAGTTCCACCAAATTGCTCTGTGATTCATCACCTTCACATCACATGCAGTGAGGGGTGGAGTGCCTGTCTTCTCAAGGCCATTCATGAAATGTGTCAAGTTTCTATGGAGTTGGATGTATCATTGAATGGGTGGCTTTCACTTGCTTGGGGCAGTGGATTGCTGATTTTTGCTTATGTTGCTTTCTTGGGGAATTCTGTAAGTTGGTGCCTTCCCTGGTCTTGGAGTCCCCAAATCTTATTATCCTGGAGGGATTCAGTGTGTGGGTTGACTCTTTCTCATCTGTAGTTGCAAAAGATTTCCTAAGTTTAATAGACTTGATGGATTTCCATCAGAATGTAAAGAGGAGTAGAGGGAAAAGGGGATCTTAGGGCATGGCCAATAAAGAACACATTTCAGTGTGTGTTCTCCAACCAGTAAGTGGAGTTGAAGCTCATCAGCTTGAATCAGTGTATCTGTTACCATACCCCTATGCATTTCTCTGATATGGTACTTCCTCTTTCTCTCTCTGCCTTGCTTTTGGTTTTCTCCCTGTACCCTACACCCTCCCTTCAGCTATCAAGTCAGGAGGTTCCTCTGTTTGTCTCTCTCCCAGTCTGTTCCCACTCCCACACATCTTTTCTTCTTCAATAGAGTACCCCCCCCCAATCACCAGACTGCAAGCAGCTCTGGAACCTCTGAAACTACCTCCCCAGCTCAACAGTTGGGGACAAAACAACAAACCATGGCAGCACTCAAACCAAGATACAACAAATCAAAGTACTTACAAAAGTCATAGATGCAGCACCAACATATTAATGTTCCACATAAAATTTATTAACTTCCTCTGGCCATCTCTCTCTCTCTTTGCCACCCCTGCACTTCTTTTCCACTTCAAAACAGTAACCTTCCCATCTGCCCACTCTCATCCCTAGCACACACCACCAGACTACCCCTCCCAAAGCTGGTAACTTTCATGTCGAAACTAAATATGTTGGTGCTACATCTAGGACTTTTGTTAACTATTTTGATTTGCTATATCTGGGACTGAGTGCTGCTGTGGTTTGTTGTTTTTACCCCAAATGTGTTTGGCTTCACACCCATTTGCACTGTGAGTGCATGGTGTATGTGCCTTTTTTCCAACAGTTGGGGGTACTGGGGTTCTCATCCCCCAGTGCCCCCAAAGATCAAGCTGCCACTGGGGTGCCCAGTCCACAATGTCAGTAGGTACCTGCAATAAAGAAGACCATCCCTTGATGTCTTTTCATCTTTCCATGTCTGCTGTATTTCTTAAAAATTGAATTTTAATTCCTAAAACACATAATGCACCTGAAAATAGGCACATGGCTGTCTAGTGTGCCCTACCCGGTTAACAAAAACAAATAAATAATAATCTTCTTCTTCTTCTTCTCGAGAGTTCATAATTTTAGCTTTCCCAAAGTAAATTATCTTCAGGGGATCTGTAGTAGGGTGGGAAAAGGGAATATGTTTTTATTTTCCATAGAAAATGCTTTATTTCTCTATATCCATTCCTTTTTCTCTGGTATTCTGGGCCCAAGTATGGGAAAATAAGAATTTGGCTATTTTGGTACATCAACATTTTTTTTTATTCTTGCCACTTGCAGAACTCTTTCTCTGTCTTGTTACATTGGAAATTAAAAAAAGAACAACACTTAGGTATTGATATGTTGGGGTTTGCTTTGCCGGTGATCTGTTGGTCCTGTCAAGTTCCACCGTTTCTTCTGGGTATTCTCTCCCTATAAGTTCTGTAAGAAACTGCTCACAGAATTTTACTACATCAGGGTTTTCTTCCCCTTCCGGGGGGGAGGGGGGAGTTATCTCATTTTTATCTCCATTCCAAATCAAGTAGTTTTCCTTGCCTTAGTTTTAACTGTGTCACCTGTTTTTATGACTGCTTCCTTATCTCTGGTATCTCATCCTCTAAGGTAGATAACCTTTCTTTGAATTGTTCCATCCAGTGGTTTACTTCTCTGTCCTCCATTTAACCTTCTTTATCTCTACCTGAAGGTTCTCCATTATATTATCTAGCCTTTTGAATCCCTCTTGCATAGTTCTCAGGATGGTATTCAATAGATCCACTCTTTCTTCATTAGTCCCAATTTGTTGATCATTTTGTGGTTTGGGTAAGTGTTCCCATTTATACCCTCTCTGTTTCCATGTTTCTTTTGTTGATTCTGGGGTTCTCTTTCTCTCCTCTCCTTGGTCTGTGTTGTGGGTTCTCTACAGCCTGTATTGTTATCCCTTTCTCCTGATTCACAGTCTTTTTTCCTTCTTCATGTCACCTCTCAAGACTCTCTTCAATCCTCTCCCCTCTTTCTCTATTTCCCATTCATCCTTACTGCTTGTGCTCCATGTACAGCAATGGATCCTGCTTCAGTCTCTCTATCATAAATAAAACAATGTTATCCTTGCTGTTATGTTTTAGTGCTCTGTTTTCACTTAGCTGAACTTCCTCAGTGTGCAGTGGGTACTCTGTGAAGTTTTTCTCTTCAGGTCCCAGTCTTTCTAAACTTCCTCTTTGGGACGGTACCTCTGAGGCCAGAATCCGAGAACCAGATTGCAAATTTTGGGGGAACCGCAGCAGCCACAGAGTGCCAACACAATATTGGGATTTGAACTTGAGCATAGGGAGGAAAGGGCTTTAGAGAGATTCTGGGGTTCTGCTCATCCCAATGTATGGGATTACCCTTTCTTTGAGAGTCCAGTTGCAGTGTCAGCAGTGACTGCTCTGATTCTGGCTTCTCTTGTTTTTTCTGACTCTTGGGGTTCAGCTCAGATCTTCAGAGGCACTGAATATTTCTGTTAGATTCCTGGGTCTTGCAGCTTTGAGTTACTGTTGGCCACAAGGTATGGCAGGGGAAAATCCATTACAGAAGAAAAAAAAAGTCTACAAATCAGTTGTAAAAGTCATAGAAAAAAAGAAATGGAGCAAATCTGAAGATAAGTGGTGACAATTAAAGAGTGTTGGTGAGCTGATCTACAGGCTGTCTTCCTCACAGCACCTTCTTCTCCTCAGCTCCCTTCCATTAAGTGCCTTTTCTTGAGGATTTATCATGAAATTTCATCTAATCATCTATTAATTACACATGAATTATATATAAATTATTGCAGAGTTCTTTATTGGCATACAACATTGCAAGGAGGTAAGGTTCAGAAAATAGACTAAATACAATAAAAGTACCAATGCACCCTATCTCTGGGTGAATTCATTGTGATCCCCCTCTCTGATGGTAGCCAGCTGTGGGGTGATGGGGGGTGCAAGGTGTCCAACCCGTTCCTGCTAGGGTGTTGGTGCTAAATACAAGGTCAGTAGTTAATAAAACTAAGACTCTATATCATGTACTTGTTTTAGATAAGGCTGGGCTGATATTCATCATGGATACATGGCTGCATAATGCCAGTCCTGTTTTATCAACTCTAGTTCCATCAAATTGCTCTGTGATTCATTACCCTCATATCACATGCAGTGAGGGGTGGAGTGCCTGTCTTCCCAATGAAATGAAATTAAATGTGTCAGGTTTATATGGAGTTGGATGGCTCATTTGAATGGACGGCTTTCACTTGTCTGGGGCAGTGGATTGCAGATTTTTGCTTATGTTGCTTTCATGTGGAATTCTCTGAGTTGGTGTCATCCCTGGTCTTGGAGTCCCCAAATCTTATTATCCTGGAGGGATTCAATGTGTGGGTTGACTCTTTCTCATATGTAGTTTCAAACATTTTCCTACATTTAATAGACTTGATGGATTTCCATCATAATGTAAAGAGGAGTAGAGGGAAAAGGGGATCTTAGGGCATGGCCAATATAGAACATATTTCAGTGTGTGTGCTCCACCCAGTAAGTAGGGTTGAAGCACATCAGCATAAGTCAGTGTGTCTGTTACCTGTCCCCTATGCATTTCTCCGATCTGGTGCTTCCTCTATCTCTCTCTCTCTGTCTCACTTTTGGTTCACTCCCTGTACCCTACGCCCTCCCTGCAGCTATCCAGTCAGGAGCATCCTCTGTTTTTTTCTCTCCCAGTTGGTTCCCTCTTCCACACATCTTTTCTTCTTCAATAGAGTACCCCCACACACACACACACTCACTAGACTGCTATCAGCTCTGAAATGTCTGAAACTACCTCCCCATCCCAACAGTTGGGGACAAAACAACAAACCATGGCAGCACTCAGACCCAGATACAGCAAATCAAAGTACTTACTAAAGTCATAGATGCAGCACTAACATATTAATGTTCCACACAAAATTTACTAGCTTCCTCTCTCTCTCTCTCTTTCTGTTTTCCACCCCTGCACTTCTTTTCCTCTTCAAAACAGTAACCTTCCCACCTGCCCACTCCATCTCTAGCACCCCCCCAGACTACCACTCCCAAAGCTGATACCTTTCATGTGAAAACTAAATATGTTGGTGCTACATCTAGGACTTTTGTAAACTGTTTTGATTTGCTATATCTGGGACTGATTGCTTCTGTGGTTTGTTGTTTTGCCCCAAATGTGTTTGGCCTAGCACCCATTTGCACTGTGAGTGCATGGTTTATGTGCCTTTTTTTCCCACAGTTGGGGGTAATGGGGTTCTCACCCCTCCAGTGCCCAGAAATATCAAGCTGCCACTGGGGTGCCAGTCCCCAATGTCAGTAGGTACCTGCAATAAAGAAGACCATCCCTTGATGTCTTTTTATCTTTCTTTTTTAAATCTAAAATAAAGAAAATGGTCCCTCATTGTCTTGCACCACTGTGTTGATCCCCACACTGACACTCCATTCAGCACCCTCAGTCCCCCCACCCAATCTATACATTCTTGCCAAGGGTCCAATGCCATAATCCTCTTTGGACTCAAGACATATCTTTAGTCTTTAAAGCCAACCTTGAACTGAGGAAATCAAGTTAGTGCCATTAGTATATTTCTATGCATTTTGAACGTTTTCTCAACTTGGTGATTTTTTAATATTTGTACCCCAAATTCTCAGCATGGCCTTTTTGGATCTCCACTTCATGAACAAGAGTGGTGATTTCTGAGTCACTCTGTGAAATAACCTTTCAGGCAGGATTTGAACATTTTCCCTTACTGTGTTCATGAAGTTGGGTCATAAGCAGATTATATTGAAATTTGTGGGGACAAAATATAAAAGCAAGACAATTTTATGAAGGTACATTGACATTTTTTTTTGCCCACTCATAACTTTGATAATTTTCAATATTTTGATGCCAAATGTCAAAATAACCATTGTTCTCACCACCTCATGAATATAAGAGCTGTCAGTTTTCAAATCCTGGCCAAAATGTGTTTTTTGCACTTGTGGTATAAAATAATGTTTTGGACAAAATTTGAAATTTTCACCTATTGTGTTCATGAGGTGGGCTCATAAGAAGACTGTTGAAAATTTGGAGTCAAAATATTAATAAACAACAATGTTATGAAAGTAAGTCATAGTTTTTCAATGCTCATTCATAACGTAGTTTGGTAATGTTCAGTATTTTGACAGCAAAATGTCAACATAACCTTTTTTTCACACCAGCTCATGAACATGACTGATGTCATTTTTCAAAACCTGTCCAAAATGTGTTTTTGCACTAGTGTCATGAAATAACATTTCATCCGGTGTTTTATAAATGACACCTGTTATTGACTCTACTATAAACAGTATCATGAGGTCTCAAATCCCTAAATCATTGGTAAATCTATTCAGTCCACAGACCTCAAACTATGGACTACACTCAACTGACAAATCCCTTTTGTGTGTACCAAAATACACAACCATCAAAGGTTCTAGTGCTTTTGCCCATCACGCTTCCCGGCTGTGGAACTCTCTCCCCGTAGATGTCTGACAGGCTCCCACTCATGACACCGTTAAAAAAGCACTCTGTTGCTACCTCAGCTCATCGGACAAATGCTCATGTTTTAAACCTCCTTAGCTCCCTGCCCTCCTCCCTAGCCACAGCCCCATAACCTCCCTCACTAAAACCCCCTGGCTCTAACACCCAGGCTCTACTCCTATGTCTCTAGGAATACCCCCTACTCACCAGACATCCATCTCCTATACTAACCCTGCTCCTAACCAGTCTATCACAGCTTGCCTACCCCCTGCTTTACAGTCCCCCTTGCACTTAATTGTTTCTGTTCTCATACTCATTGTATCAGTGCATGCTTGCATACACACCCCAGTACAGTTTCATCTCATCTGCCCCTTCTACACCCACAAATTGTCTTTGCTAATATATCTCTGAAGTTTACCCTAACATAAAAATTAAATAACCTCAGTTCTCCTATCCCTTTCATCAAACTCTCCTAGCATGTATCAGTTATGTCTCTCATATCTTCCTCTGTCTTTGTATAAAATTTGTTTTCCCCAGGAACATATCTGCAGTATGCCTATTTTATTTTTCTTTTGTGTTATACCCCATGCACTGTTTTTGTTCTGCTGCCTATTTGTATCATCCAAATGTTATAACATAATATTTGCTCTGTACTCTACTCCCAAAACCTTGTATACTATTTGTGCTGCAAAACCTGCTGTGTAACACTGTTTGTTTTTATCTTGCTGTAACTACCTTTTGCTGTATCTCTGTACTGTTTTACCCTGTAACCTCCAAGGTCATGCCTGAAAATAGTCATCTCTATGGCTAGCTCACTTACCTGGTTAACAAAAACTAAATAAATAAAAACAAATTATGTTCAGAAGTGGGAGGGTTCATAAAATGCTGTGCTGAAAATGTGGGGTCAAAATGTGACCCCCAAAATTTATGAAATTATGTTGTTTTCAGAGATGGTTGTTGTCCATGTGGGGACCATGATGCCTTCCAGTCCCAGTGACCTGTGTTCAGGTGTGATCAGAATAACCTGACTGAATGCACCAAGCCTGTGTCGAAGGCAAGTGATATTGTGTGCAGGGATAGCCATTGTCCCAGTGGGGACCAAGCTGACTTCACATGCCAGTGACCTGAGTTTGGGTGCAAGTTCAGTGAACTGGCTGAATGGGCCAAGGTCAGGGGTAAGGATCTGTGGTGTGTGGCACTGGCTCCAGCCTGAAAAGGGACACAGCAGTGTTGTGGTGCTTAGACATCTCCTTGTGGTGGTCTAAAGAGCCTTCTCTCACAAGTAGTTGATGTGCTTGTCAAGGCCAGATGAGCCCATGCACTGCTTGATATATGCTGCATCAGTTAAAAGCACTAGCAGCCATTTTGGCTCTTACCAGAGTTTATTATTTCAGGCATAGGGATATCTAAAATATCCACAGAACCAGTTCACTGGTCTGACCATTTCTTGCTGTGTTTTGAGATGACTGGTGATGATATCATTACTCTCTCACCTGCTGAAATATTCCATAGTGATAGTTATAAGAGTATTGAACCCCATACTTTTTGGGCTTGGATATATCTGAGATATTGCCTGTCTTCTCCAGTGGGTGCAATGCAGTAGTTGAGGCTTATAATGTAGCTGTCCTTGCTGCAGCTGACATCTTTGGTGAGAGTCCACCTCCTCCCATGTCTTGGATGTCGCAGCTCTCTTTGGTTCAATGATGAACTGAAGGAACTGAAAATATGTGGACAGAGGCTTGAGAGGCATTGGAGAAAATCCAGACTTCTTTCCAAAAAAACTTGTCCTGATCTCCCATTATCAGTGTTATCAGGAGACAATGATTAGTTTGAGGAAAAACTTTAATACTCCTCCCTTTATTGCAGCTGGGAGGAAGAAACCTGCAGCTCTCTTCAAACTAGTTGGTGAGATCCTAAATCCAGATTGTCTTGGCTCCCAGTTATAGTCAAGTTCAGTAGACATATACTATCTTTTTTTCTGATTTCATCACAACCAGGATTGTGAAGATATGGTGTGGTATCTACACTGCTGGTACTGGTTACCAGGGCAGTGTTCTTGGACTTGAGATAACTGAACCATGGGTGTGTGCTTGGATTTTCAGCCTGTTGATCATGTAGAAATCTGCCAGGTGCTGTCAGCAATTTTATAGTCCAATTGCTTCTTAGATCCAGACTCCTCCTATTTAGTAAAGATGGGCTAGCAGATGCTTGTGACTGTGTTCATGGAGATTGTGAACTCTTCTTTGAGAGAAGGTGTCTTTCTAGACTTGCTTAAAAAGACTATTTTGAAACCCCTCCTCTAGAAAACAAGTTAAGATCTGAATGATCTAACAAACTACAGGCCTACCTCTTAACTTGCCTTTTGTGGTAAAAGTTATAGAGAATGTGGTGACAATTCATCTGATGGAGCACCTGGAGTAATGTGAAATCTACACAGGTATTCAATCTGGTTTGTGATCTCACAACAGCATGGAGACTGCCAAATGATCTGCCCCTAGTGAAGCACAAGCGAGAGCCATCTGTTCTGGTTTTCATTGCTCTATCTTCATAATTTGGTACAGTGGATCTTGGGGAGATAACTGAGCATCTGAGGAGATTCTGTGGTCTGTCGGGCACAGTGTTAAACTGGTTCAGATCTTTACTGGATAATTGTCACCAGACCATGATACTGAGCAGTTTTTAACCTGCTTCCTCCATGATCATGTGAGACATCTCTCAGCACTCTATATTGTACCATTTATAATTTGCAATATATATGCTTCTTCTGGGAGAAGTGATCTGAAGATATGGCTCCAGTTTTCATTAATATGCATATGACTATCAGCTTTACTTTACATTTAGAACCTGATAGGGAGATCCAATGAGTATGGTTGAAAAGGCTATCAGGGAGATGAAATACTGCATGAGTGTGAGCTGACTGAGATTCAACACCCAACACAATCTAATTGCTTCTGGAGGACTTGGAATGCTTGGTTTCTGCAGTATCATTCTCCCAGTATGTGATACGGCAATACTGCAGATTAGGGAGGAAGCTCACAATCTGGGAATAATTTTTGACAGTCAACTGTCATTTACATTTCAAATTTCTGATGTCTTTAGAAGTGGGTGTTTCCACTTAAAAATGTAGGCATATTATGCTTCTTATTTGCCCAAAGCAATTGGTGCACATTAGTGCAAACTTTTATTATATTACAGATTGACTACAGCAAGACAGTCTACTAAGGCCTGCTTGGTACATAGAAACATAGAAACCAAGACTTTGATGGGAGATAAGGACCACTTGGCCCACCCAGCCTACCTATTTCCCTACCTATTGGATAAGATGCAGATCCTAGTTAACCAACAGCCTACTTCCTCCTACGCCCACTAGAATTACTTTATGTCTGTCCCATGCATTCTTGAATTCCCCCACTGTTTTTGACTCCATAAACTCTGCCAGAAGGCCATTCCATGCATCTACCACCCTCTCCATGAAAAAATACTTCCTTAAATTTCCCCTGAACAGTCCCTCCATCATCAAATTGCGCCCCCTTGTTCTTGCACATCTCTTTTTCTGAAAGATGGTACCTTCTTGGACTTTGCTGATTCCCTGGGGGTACTTAAATGTTTCTGTCATGTCCAACCTCTCCCTCCTTTCCTCAAGGGTATACATATTAAGCTCCTTTAGTCTCTCTTCATATGGCTTCAGGTGAAGACCCTGCACCATTTTAGTTCCACTCTTCTGGACTGCCTCCATCCTGTCTATGTCCTTGTGGAGATGGGGTCTCCAGAACAGCACACAATATTCCTGATGGGGTTTCAACAACTGTCTATACAGAGGGATGACAACTTCTTGTTTTCTACTGGTGATGCCTCTCCTTATGCATCCCAGTATCCCCCAGCCCTTCTTACTGCCTTCTCACATTGCATGCCTACCTTTAGCTCATCTGATATGACTACCCTCAGGTCCCTTTCCATTTTTGTTGTTGTTAGAACCTTCCCCCTCCCCACATTGTGTACTCTTCCATTGGGTTTTTGTTTCCCAGGTGCATTACTTTACACTTCTTTGCATTGAATCTAAGCTGCCATACTTTTCACCATTCCTCCAACCTTGACAAGTCCCTTCTCATCCTTTCCACCCCCCTTGTGTATCAACCCTGTTGCAGATCTCTGTGTCATCTACAAAGAGGCATACTTTCCCTTTCATTACCTCTGCAATGCCACTTATAAAGACATTGAAGAGGACCGGTCCCAGTACTGAACCCTGTGGTACACCACTAGTAACCCCCCATTCTTCGGAGTGAACTCCATTTACTATTACTGTCTGTGTCCTATTATCCAGCCAATGCTTTACCCAGGCTACAACCCTGGAACCCATTACTAGGCTGGCTAACATGTTTATTAATCTTTTGTGGGGAACTGTATCACATGCCTTGTTAAAGTCTAGGTAGTCCATGTCCACAGCCCTTCCCTGATCTACTACTTTGGTCACCCAGTCAAAGAAATCAATTAGATTCATCTGACATGGCCTTTCTGCTGTAAATCCATGCTGCCTTGGGTCCTGTGCCCCAGTGGCCTAGAGATGCTCATCAATTCTTTCCTTCAGAAGTGATCAACTAACTGGTCTGTAGTTTCCTGCCTCTGTCTTGCTCCCACTTTTGTAAAGGGGAATCACATCCACCCTTCTCCACTCCTCAGGTACCACCCTATCCTCCCATGATTTGTTAAAAAAGGGTAGTCAGTAGTGTCATTAGTTCTCCCCTTAGTTCTTTTAGAATTTGGGGGTGAATCCCATCAGGCCCCATAGCTTTGTCCATCTTCAGTTTTAGGAGTTCTTTCAGAACCCTTTCTTCTGTGAATGGACTGGTATTGACTTCCCTATCCAGAGTGCATCTATTTCTTGGTTTAGGCACCTCCACCTCCTCTTCTTTTCTGAATACTGAGCAGAAGTATTCATTCAGTATCTTTGCTTTTTCACTGTCACCTCTGCCCACCTTCCCTTCACTTTGTTAAGCCTCACTATCCTTCCCTTGGTCTTTCTTCACTCCCTATTGTACCTACAAAAGGTTTTATCCCCCTTCTTTACTAAGTTGACTATCTTTTCCTCAATTTGGCCCTTTGCTATTCTGACTATCTTTCCCGCTTCCTTCTGCTTTAAATGGTACAGTTCTCTGTTCTGCTTCTTCTGTGTTTCCTTATACTTCCTGAATGCTACCTTTTTTTTCCCTAACATCCCCCACCACCTCTTTTGAGAACCATAGTGTTTTTTTCCTTCATTTTTGGTTTGCTGATTTGCTTCACACAAAGTCTTGTTGCCTCTGTGCTGGCTGTTTTGATTTTTTCCCATTGTTCCTTCACCACTCCTTCTTGCCCATTTGCTAGTGCTTTTCTGAGGTACACTCCCATTTTCCCAAAGTCAGCCCTCCTAAAGTCCAATACCCTTGCTTTTGTATGGCTCAACTCTACAGCTGTCTTTATCGTGACTCACACTGTTTGGTGGTCGCTTGTTCCCAGATTGCTACCCACTTCTAAATTCAAGATCCTCCCTCTGTCCCTGTTTGGGAGTACCAGGTCTAAGATTGCTCCCTACTGAGTGGGTTCCAACACTAGCTGTATAGGCATGCCCCCTGTAGGGTATCGATAATGACCCTGCTCTTGGATTTGGCTGCAGCAATTGTACTACAGTTAACATCTGGAATATTCAGGTTCCCCAACAACAATATCTCCCCTTTTTCTGCCATTCTAAGGATGCCTTCTATCATTTCCTTGTCCACTGCCTCCCCTGAGATGGGGTTCTGTATACAACCCCCGTGTGGATTGCGGTGTAATTTTCTGTCTCCAGAGTGACCCACAGTGCCTCCTCTCCTCCCTGTTTACCCTCTAGTTCCATTGCTATTATCCCTTCCCTTACATAGAGAGTTACTCCTCTTCCTCCTCTTTTACCTTCCCTGTCCCTTCTATAGATTGTTTACCCTGCTATGTTGACATTTCAGTTATGGTTCTCTGTGTACCATGTTTCTGTGACTGCTGAGATATCCAGGCATCCCTCTTCCATTAAGACCACTAGTTCAGGGAGCTTGTTACCAAGACTACGGGCATTGGTACTCCTCACCCTCCATTTTTTGATGGCCTTACCCCTTTTAGCTCCATCTCTATCTTTACTGCCTTTGCCTTTTTCTCTATTTACCCTTGTCTGCCCCCTATTGACTTCTCTACCTTGGTGTTTACCTCGCTAACTACCCTGTTTGATGGGGGGGAGGTTGGGATTTCCCTGCTATTTTTCAGTGCCTCCACCCTTGGTTAGTTTAAATGCTTGCCAATGAAGCATTTAAACCAATCACCTAGGATCCTGGTTCCCCTTCCCGACAGATGTAGACCACCGTGCCAGAATAGGCCTGTATTCCTCCAACTGGGCCCCCATTCCCCAATGAAGCCAAAACCCTGAGCTCTGCACCTGTTTTTCAACCAGTCATTGAATCCCATGTTATGGAGTACCCTAGTCTCACCCATGCCATAGACAGGCAACACCTCCAAGAAGGTTACCATACATACTACTTGTCTAAGGCCCCTCCCCAACTCCACAAACTCTTCTTGCACTGCTCTGATCCCATTCCCATCCAGGTCATTTCTCCCTAGGTGGACAATGACATCCAGCTCACTCCCCCGTGCAGCTGCTCCTGTGATCCTGAGGATTCACTCCCTGTCCTTCCAGGCCATGACATCAGGCACACACCTTAACTCTCTCTCCCATTCCTCCCCCAGTTCTACCCACCTAACAACTGAGACCCACATCAGGAGTTGTTTCCTTCCCCTGTGGGGTCCCATGCCACCCTCCTGTGGGTCTCCTTTGTGGAGGTTCCCAGCATCCTCCTTGGTCTCTACTACAAGTGCCTCCATAGAGGAACCACTCTTCACCAGAATGGCATATGAATTGCAGAGGGATAAAACTGGAGGGATGCACACCAGTTCCACCACCATCACTCTCCCTGAGCCCACCTTGGTCCAACTGCTCCTCTTTCTTGGCAACCTATGAGGCATCAGCAGTGGCCCCGGTGGTCCCTGAGTGTAGGAGGAGGTTTTGAGAATCCTAGTCTGGTTTGCCTGGAGATGGGCAACCTCCTCCCTCAGACCAGAGACGTGCCTGCAAATAGGGCAGCATCACATTCGGCTTCCCTGTCTTAAGTTACTTCAGAACTCAGCAGTCAGATTGTTAACTGGTGCAGTATATCCAGATTTAATCACATCACTTCCACATTGCCAAATTTTCATTGGCTTCTGATTAAATGTGAATCAGAATTGAACATTCTTTTGCTGGCTTATAAGACTGTTCAGTGGCTAAGGTCACTGTTTGTTCTTGAACTACTGGTAACACAGCAGGATGGTTCATCTGGGCAACAGAGTTCTCTGCTCAGATAGCCCTGGGCTTTTGCTAGTCCCATCAGCATGACTAAAATCTGATGGGCCCCAAGAATTTTCTCTAACTGCACCAAGACTCTGGAATGCTGTCCCAGCATCCATCCATTCTGCTTCTTCAGTTGAAAGTTTTAAATTGCAACTGAAGTCAGGCTGTTTAGACAGGCTTTTTCAGGAGACTGACAGCTCTGAAAATGTTAAGGTTTATATATATATATATATATATATGTATGTACACACACACATATATATATGTTATATTGGTTACTACCAAGCTTAGTGTCTTCCTCACTAGTCACAACTTGCTATCCCCACATCAACATGGCTTCAGGAAAGGACATAGCACATCAACAGCTTAGCTCACACTAAACAACAATTTAGCCACTACAATGGATGCAGGGACTTGGCTGAAACTGTGTCCATTGACCTAACCAAGCCTTTTGACCTTGTAGACCATGCCCTGCTGATCAGCAAGGTAAATGATCTTGGCCTAGTAGCCTTGGCCCTAAATTGGTTCAATAATTACCTCCAAAACAGACAGCAACTGGTCAAACTCGGATCTTCCTTCTCTGAACTTGTGATATCTTTAGTTGCTGCTCATCAAGGTTCCATTTTGGGGCCACTCCTATTCTCTCTTTTTATTAAATCTCTGAATTAGTGTCTAAAGTACAGTTCACCAACGCTGTATGCAGATGCCCTGGATCTTGTTGTATGTTCCTCCAGTATCAAGATCATAAATTGAATGCTCCCTCATGACCTTCAGGCAGTGCAAACATGGTTGCTACAGAACAAAATGCTTTTGAATGTTAAGGAAACACAGTCTATGTTCTCTGGCTCCCCCCAAGCTTAAAAACTGTCAAACCCCTATTCAAGTCTCTTGTAACGGTGGTACTACACTCGAGGTTGTACAGTCCTTCAACTACCTTGGAGCTACCCTTAATACCTCCCTTGATTTCCACCTGCATATAGCCAACGCCTCTATAGGTATAAACACTAGACTTGGCTTGGAGTATTGAATTAGGAATAACCTAAGTGCTACTGCCTGTTTATCTGTTGCAAGGGGATTACTTATCTTTAAACTTACGCACAATGTTGCTGAGCATACTGACTTCTCCTGCAAGCAGCTCTTATAGCCTGTCACACAGCTTAACGCACATATTAAAATACACAGAGTAAAACCAGCTTGTTGCTTTCCCCCCTGCACCCACTCTCAGTATTGTGTAACAATTCAGTAATGGGACCTTTGTATCACCAGCCCCTTGCTGTATCAGTAGCTCACTAGAGATGAACAATTTGTAGAGCGCCCTCTAGAGATGTCACTATGACAATGCTGTGATTACCTCCTTGTGCCGGCAGATAATGTATATATCCTGCCTTTAAAAAGGCAAGTTAAGCAGCATCTGGCAGCTTAAAATTAGCCTCTCCTGAACACACAGGATGGTGTTTGTCTGAGTTCCTGTGCCCTTGGGTAGCGGCGTGGGTCACAGAACACCACCCACAGGTACAAATTACCCTCTAGTAATACAGATTCACCACTGAGCACACTGCCTTCTCCTGCAGCAGCTCTCACAACATGTCACACTGCTTAACACACAGATTAAAATACACTATGTAAAAGCAGCTTCCTGCTTTCCCCTGCAGCTGCTCTCAGTATTGTGTATCAATTCAGTACCAGGACCTTCATAGCACCAGCCCTTGCTGTTGGTGTTATTTTGCATAGTGAAGCTCCTTAACATTACAAGTTTTAAGTAATAAAGTTTCACAAATAACTAAAATCTTTACATTTAGATTAGCTCCTCACTTATAACACCTCATATAGACACTACAGGAAGCACTCGTGATAAATATAACTGAAAAAATCAGTTATGTCTTATATCAGCATTAACGTATTCACATTTCCATTCAAAATCTACTCAAGGCTTTTTCCATTGATATTCAGTGCCACATAAATAGTTTTCTTAAAACCAAATTATATCACAATGGGAAAGGCCTAAAAAGTATAAAAAAAAAACAAGTCAGCACATTGTCCCAAAATAAGAAAACATAGGGTCTCTTTGGCAACTATCTCATTCTGCTAATATAGGTCATAAATGTCATGGAGTTGCTTCACAAAAGTTTATAGACATAAGGTACCAGGTCACTTGTATAGAAACCTATGTGCCTCGAGTCCATCTTTAAGGGGCATGTATAAGGTTTCTGATTTGGGTATAGTTCTTCACATTAACATTTAAAATAAATTGCTTTAAGCAAATACAATATGTGTTATATTAATTCAAAGTCCATAAAAATGGTGACTTTTAAAAGGCATAAAACCCACAGTTGAACACTATGAGTCGCTGGGACAGCATCCTTATTCAGGATAATTATCGCAAATCAGCTGCCTAGAGCGTTCAGTTAAGGCAAAACTAGTAAACTGTTTAGCCCATATGTAGCTTTAAAGCTCAGATTAATCGCAGGCATTTTAAACATTTGTAGTTCCAATAAGTCTCAAAATCTTGCATTATTCTTGAATATGAAAACCGAAGGATAACAAGGCTGATTACATATTTGCACTGAAAAGCATCCTAGACAAGAAATAGTTTTTTTGTAGTGCAGAATAGCTAAAGTTAAAACATAACAAGAATGTTGCTAGATGTTCAAAGCATTAGAAACATCAGTTCATGCAGGCATCAATAGTAACACGACATGCCCTACACCAATGTTCGGGTCATTACAATCTATACCAGGCGACAGAGTGCATAGGTCCTGAGGTACAACTTGCACACCATCCACAGTAGTATCAAGAAAATGTTGCCTCTAGGCTGGAGAGAAACCTCCTCCATCTTTTGAGAGAACCACAGTCCATCCAGACCAACGCAACTGAAGCCTTGTTGAAAGCTTCCAGGATTATTAAGTTGCACCACCAGCTAGGCCAAAAGTCAAATCACCATCACAAGAGGGACACATAAAAGGTGTACCTTTTAAGGGGATTTGGCCCCAAAATTAGCTTCCAGCAGTATCTTTATAAAAGTAGCTGATAAAAGGATTGGTAGACTTAACTCCATTCTCCTTTAGGAGTTCATGGTATCCATCAGGACCTTGAGCATTCTGAAGCTCACAGATATTACTAGGTCCCTGGGAGTTGCCTCCAATAATTTCTCAAAACTGCCATCCTCCTGTGTTACTCCCGGGTTTTTCCTTCATATCAAACTTGCCTGAGGAGATAAAAAGAAGAAAAAGACAATGCTTCACTGAGCGCAGTAACTCCAGCACATCTAGTGTACTACAATACACCCCCCCAACAATAGGCAACGGTGTCATATCATTTTTTGTGTTGTCTTGCGCATGCACAAGCAACATCTTGAGGTAGTAGGAGAAATGCAGAGGTGTGTCAGTGTTGGCAAATGCAAGGCACGCTTTAGTAGGTGCATCCCTCATTCACCAATTAGCCATCATGCTAGTGCTGACACAAGTATATGCAAAGTGCCGCCAACTTGAAACAAATGTGCCACTGCAGTCGGACACAAGCTCATCATGCAGTGGCACAGATGACACGCCTCCCATACGTGCCTTTCCTGGTGAAACATTTCAATAAACATGGCGGCGGGTCCTGCCACCACCACACAGATGACTGACATTGGGGGTGCAATCCCCATGTCGGCATGTCTGCCACCACCCCCCCCAGATTGTGTGGCACACTGGGATCCCACCCTAGTGTTCCTCTGCTCAACAGAAAGCTGACCACTTTGGCATGTTCCTCCCCACACCCCACCTCCATTGTGTGGCACACTGGGAGCCCACCCAAGTATGGTCAACATCTCCCCCTTGAAAGTTATGGGGCCCAGTGTGAGCCCATCCTAGTTTGGCCAAAATTTGTTTTCTTTCACATGTAAAGAAAGAAACCTGTCCTGTGGCACAGTGTCTTTTTTTTTTTGAACCTGCAAAAAAGAAAATGGTCCATTGTCCACGGCACCCCCACCTCCCCAACCTGCACCCACCCTCTCTGCGCCCCAACTCCCCACACCCCTCACCCCATACTTACCTCTGGAGGTCCAGCTGCGATCTTCGTGGAGCGGGAACACGCCTGGACTCTTCAAACAGAACTGCAAAATGAAGAAATGCTGGTAAGCTGTATAATTGGTATGGGGGGGGGCAACTCAGGCAAATATCTCAGCCATTTTTTTATTTTGGCTCCAAATTTTCAGTATGAGGTTCTTGGCACCCCACCTCATGAACACTTCCACTGTCACCTCGTCATTCGGTCCAGAAAGGTCATTTTGCGGTCTCTGCGCGGAATCACCTTTTGGGACTAATTATTGAAATGACATTGCCACTGTTCATGAAGAGGGGTCTCAAAAAACCTATGTTGCAAATTTGGTGAAATAATTCCAAAAAATGACTGTTACGAGCATGCGTTGTGCAGTTTCCATGCACGCTCGTAACTTCAACAATTTTTAATATTTTCACTCCAGGTTTTCAACATTGCCATTTTTACACCTCCTTATGAATTCTTCACATCCTGCTCAAAATGTGTTTTCGCACATGTGGTACAGAATGGCGCAGTCACTGTGGGAAATCAATGTTCGGGACAGAGTAACAAAATCATAGTAACACTGTTCATGAACGGAGGTCCCAAAATGCCTATGTGGAAAATTTGGTTAAAAAAATCCCCAAAATAATTTTGTTACGGGCATGCATTGTGGAGTTTCTATGCACACTTGTGACTTCACCAATTTTTCATCCTGCCAAAAATGTGTTTTTGCACCTATGGTGCTAAATGGCGCAGTCGCTGTGCAAAAATCACCTTTCGCCTAATGAACTGATAGTGCCACTGTTCATGAGGTGGGGGTCTCAAAAAGGCACTGTTGAACATTTGGAGTGAAAATACCAACAAACATCCAGGGTATTAGGGTTTCCAACCATAATGCACCACCCTCCAGAGACTGACAGGCGTCAGGGAGTGTGACTTGAGATTGTCAGCTGTAATGTTTACTCCATTCCGCTCCCGCTCCCACCCCCACCCTGCAGCCAGTGACAGGCATCAAGGTGTGTCTTGGACTCTTTGGCCCCAAAGCTCACCCATTCTCCTATACTGCACCCATCTCAGCTTATTTCTTTATGGAATGGAGTGAGCTTAAGGCCCGAGGATCCCAAGGCACACTGTGACACTTGTCGGTGTCTGCAGGGTAGGGTGAGGTGAAATGGCATGAGCGTTATGGCTGACGGCCCAAAGGAACACCCCAATGCCTGTCAGTCTCTGTAGGGTCGGGTGGGGCTGGTGTCAGTTCACTACTTCAGAGCCATTCCTATTATGTATCTCTCTCTAACTCCTGCACTACCAATGCTGATGCCACCAAGAGAACATTCAACATTGACAAATGCTTGTTAATGTATGTAAGCATTTCTGCACATTAAGAGCACTTGCTGTCTTCTTCACCCACATGGCTGGTTATCTGGTTCATAACTGTCAGCCTCTATACTCTGCCTCCTTAGACCCTCTCAGAATAGCAGGTCCTGCCAAAATCATCCACTCAGAAGTCTGAAGCCATCCATCACCAGACCACCGCTAAGAACCCACAGGTTTGGAGCAATACCATCAACACCATACGTCCCTAGCTGAAAACAGATCCCAGTCAACAAAAGCCAAAGAAACAAAGTATTACAAATTGTGAACTAAACTAACATTAGTTTCATTTGATTAGTTCAGGGCTATAAAAAAACAAAAGCTTTAAATTAAAACTTAAAAACACTACAGCATGCACAGAGAGGCAGGAGTGGAGTGACACTGCAGCCATCTTGCAGCTCCGCCACACCATCCGGGTGCTGGTTTTGTCCGGTTTGATTTCAATTATTTCCAATTGAAAAGAGTGTGTCCAAATTACACCATGTTTGGTATGATGACTTTACCTAGGTCCATACAGAAGTGTACCAATTTGCAGATTTCTGTCTTTAAAGGCAACAATGTTATAAACCCCCAAACATTCAGAAATGGTAAAATTATATTTCCTAATTATGTAAACTAAATGCATTTGTTCACATTTCACCAGATTTGCTTTGGTGACTTTAATAAGGTCAATGCAGAAATGTGTATGAAGATTTAGACCGCTATCTTTAAAGGTGACTAATTTGTAAGCCTTTAGACTTTGGGAAATTTTAAAACTGTATTTTGCAATTATGTAAACTAAAAGTATTTGTCAAAATTGCACCACATTTGGAATGATGACTTTACCAAGGTACATATAGATGTGTACCATGTTTCACAATATTATCTTTAAAGGGGGACTCAGTTATAAGCCTACACACTTTCTGAAATGTTAAAAATACATTTTGCAATAATGTAAACAAAGAATGTTAAGCCCCTATAATGTTAGAACTATAGAACATAATATAAAAAGTTTGTTAGGTTCATTGACCCTAAATTTTAAGCACTGAGGTAACCATCATGGCCCAGCAGCAAAGCATTGCACTTCCATGCTGACGAGCTGGTTTCAAAAGCAAGACCAGGAAATCATGTGAGGAGGCAGGCCATAGTTGAGGCAACTGTTGCTTGGCAGTTCATCTTAGTCAGGAAGAGTTGATGGCAAGATCCACCAACACAGCGAACCCAACGACTGGGACAGCGAGCTTTCTGAAAATGAGGAAAAAACCAAAAACAAAAGAGTCTGTGTGTATTAACTCTAATTTCTTGCTTAGTGCCTGACCAAGTTAGAAGTAGCCAAAGATTCCAAAATAATATTAATAATTAAAGTTGAATTTCTTGGGCTTTTGAGAAATTGTAGACTATTGTGATTCTTTTTTTCAAAGCTATATCCTTACATTTTGCCCAGTCATACATTTGAGTAGCCATTGTAGAGGACGGTAAAGGCTGGGTAAAGAGGCATAAGGTAGCCTTCATGGGAGGCTCCATCATAAAAGTATAGTCATTCCAAGTGTTAGGTCACTATCTTGATTGACGAACAAAGAAGAATAGTCATGGACATCACAGTGCACTAGCCTGAATTCTTGCAATATGGCAGTTGTAGTATAGTACAGTGACAACCTTTTCAGAAAGGAGGCAGAATCTTGCTAGGAAGAGGTTTTGCTACTCTTGTCTCTTTAAAGCTGAATAGTGGGACGGGGCACTGGAGGAGTGATTGGTGCACTACTAAGACAATGCCGATGTTTAATATAGTCTTTCTGAATATTAATAGTCTGTGTGGCCCATTCAAATGTGCCGTGATCCTTAGGCAAATAAAAAAAAAACAGAAACCTCAGGAGACCCATTTGAGCAGTGGGAGCACCAAAAGCTGCTCAGGTTTGGCTTTGTGCAAATAGTGGAATCCTCCTATAAAATTGGAAGACATACAGGGCAGTGATACTGTTCACAAAACATTCTCCATTCTGTATCACCTCCACATATACGGACTGGGAAGGCCACCTAGCTCTGGTAGTGGTAACTTTATTTTATCACCCTATCACAGTGGGGAGCCGGTGAGTACCACCGGGAGTCATATTGCAGCTACTCAAAGACTGCTCAATATCCTACTGGAAACATAGAGGGGCACACTCATACTGGGTGGGGGGGATTTTAACTTCCAAATGAACCCCTCACTTGATACTATGTTCCACACACCCTCCAACATCCACCTAAAGGGCAAACATATGTGCAGAGGCTGGTAAAGGAAGTGAGACTTACAAATGCATGGCACTTTTTCCTGCCCTTGGTAGAGATGCTACCATTTTTATTTGAATACCTACCAGGGATATTCTCATTTAGATGATTTTTTTAGTTCCACCAAGAGCACTGAATGGCTTCAGGATATCCAGATGGGCACCATAATGCTTTCAATTAATGCCCCATTTACATTGCCCTTATCCACCCCAAAGAACTCTGCATATGGTACAGTGGAGATTTCGTCCCCCCCACACACACACACACACACACACATACTTCAGGATCCTACAAGTAAATTAAAAGAAATACTGAAGGAAGCAATCATAGAAACATAGAAACACAGAATTTGATGACAGATAAGGGCTGCTTGGCCCACCCAGTCTGCCCATTTCCCTACCTAATGGATAAGCTGCAGATCCTAGTTAACCAACAGCCTACTTCTTTCTACCCCCAACCCCTAGAATTGCCTTATGGCTGTTCCATGCATGCTTGAATTCAACCACTGTTTATGACTCCACAACCTCCTCTGGAAGGCTGTTCCATGCATCCACAACCCTCTCTGTGAAAAAATACTTTCTTACATTACCTCTGAGCTGCCCCCCCCCATCTTCAAATTGTGCCCACTTGTTCTTGCACATCTTTGTTTTTAAAAGATGCTGCCCTCTTGGACTTTGTTGATACCCTTGAGGTACTTGAAAGTTTCTATCATGCCCCTTTCCTCGAGGCTATACATATTAAGCTCCTTTTAGTCTCTCTTCATATGTCTTCCGGTGCAGACCCTGCACCATTTTAGTTGCCCTCCTCTGACAGCTTCCATCTTGTCTATGTCCTTGCAGAGATTGGGTCTCCAGAACTGCACACAGTACTCCAGATGGGGTCTCACCACTGTCTGTACAGAGGGATAACAACTTCCTGTTTTCTACTGGAGTTGCCTCTCTCTATGCATCCCAGTATCCCCCCAGCCCTCCTTACTGCCCTCTCACATTGCTTGCCCACCTTTAAGTCATCTGATATGACTACCCCCAGGACCCTTTCCATTTTTGTGTTGTTAGTATCTCACCCCCGATTGTGTACTCTTCCCCTGGGTTTTTGTTTCCCAGGTGCATTACCTTGCACTTCTTAACATTAAATCTAAGCTGACATACATTTGACCATTCCTCTAATCTTGCCAAGACCCTTCTCATCCTTTCCACCCCACCTTGTGCAACACCTCTGTTGCAGATCTTTGTGTCATCTGCAAAGAGACATACTTTTCCTTCCAGTTCCTCTGCAATGTCACTTACATAGACATTGAAGAGGACCGGTCCAAATACTGAACCCTGTGGCACCCCACTAGTAACCCCCCTTTCTTCAGAGTGGACTCCATTTACTATTACTTTCTGTGTCCTATTCTCCAGCCAATTCTTTACCCAGGCTATCATCTTGGGACCCACTCCCAGGCTGGCTAACTTGTATATTAAACTTTTGTGTGGGACTGAGTCAAATGCCATGCTAAAGTCTAGGTAGGCCATGTCCACAGCCCCTCCCTGATCTACTACTTTGGTCACGCAGTCAAAGAAATCTATTAGATTCATCTGGCATGACGTTCCTGCTGTGAATCCATGCTACCTTGGGTCCTGTGCCCCTCTGGCCTCTAGGTACTTGACAATTATTTCCTTCAGAAGTGATTCCATCATTTTCCCTATCACTGAGGTTAAACTAACAGGTCTGTAGTTTCCTGCTTCTGCCCTGCTCCCACTTTTGTGAAGAATCACATCTGCCCTCCTCCAGTCCTCAGGTACCACCACATCCTCCCATGATTTGTTAAAGAGGGTAGTCAGTGGTGTCACAAGTTCTACCCTTAGTTCTTTTAGAATTCTGGGATGAATCGTATCAGGCTCATTGCTTTGTCCACCTTCAGTTTTAAGAGTTCTTTCAGAACCCTTTCTTCTGTAAATGGACTGGTATCAACTTCTGTATCCAGAGTGTTTCTATTGTTTGTTTTAGGTACCTCCCCCTCTTCCTTTGTAAATACTGAGCAAAAATATTTGTTTAGTATCTCTGCCTTTTCACAGTCACCCTCTGCTCACCCCCTCCCCTTTATTAAGCCTCACTATCCCTCCCTTAGTCTTCCTTCGCTCCCTGATGTACCTAAAAAAGGTTTTATCCCACTTCTTAACTGAGTTGGCTGTCTTTTCCTCAGTTCGGGCCCTTGCTGTTCTGACTGCCTTCCCAGCTTCCTTTTGCTTTAACTGATACAATTCTCTGTCCTGCTCCTTCTGTGATTCCTTGTACTTCCTGAATGCTTTCTTTTTCTCTTGAACCTTCACTGCCACCTCCTTTGAGAACCATAGTGGTTTCTTACATCATTTTGTTTTGTTTATTTGCTTCACACAAAGGCGTGTTACCTCTGTGATGGCAGTTTTTTATTATTCCCCATTGTTCTTCCACCCCTCCTTCCTGCCCGTTTGCTAGTGCATTCGTTAGGCACGCACCCATTTTGGCAAACTCAGCCGTCCTGAAGTCCAGTACTTTTGCCTTTGTATGGCTTGACTCTATTGCTATGTTTATTGTGAACCATACTGTTCGATGGTCACTAGTTCCCAGATGGCTACCCACTTCTACATCTGTGATCCTCTCTCCAGCTCCATTTGAAAGGACCAGGTCTAAGATTACTCCCTCTCGAGTGGGTTCCAGTACTAGTTGTCTAAGGCATGCCCCCTTTAGGGCATCTAGAATAACCCCACTCCTAGAAGTGGCTGCTGCAACTGCACTCCAGTTAACATCTGGCATATACAGGTCACCCATCAGCAATATCTCCCCTTTATCTGCCATTCTAAGTATACTTTCTATCATTTCCTTGTCCATTTCTTTCCCCTGAGAGGGGGGTCTGTACACAACAATTCATCATATTATTTGAGAGAATGATTTCCTGGACATAATATGGTCTACCCATTCCTGGATATAACATGGTCCACCTTATGGGACACTATGAAAATGATATGTTGAGAAAAAAAATATCCTACACTTCCAAAATGAAGAAACAAAGGACAGAAGAGTTGAATCAGCTATAGGAGATGCTGCAGTTTTTGTAGCAGGCACATATGCAGGGAGACAATTCTCTGCTTCCCCAGCTTAAAGCAATACAGGCCCATAATTAAGACCTCCTAAATTATCAAACAGAATACGCACTCCTCTGGCTTTGACAGTCATTCTATGGGGAAGCCCATGTGGCTAAACTCCTTGCTCACCACTTACACAACAAAACTAAAATCCTGTATGATCCCTAAACTTAAAGATCCCTGCATGGAGATTGCACATTATGAAACAGCAGAAATATGAGATATTTTTAAAGCTTGTTACACTACCCCCTACACAAGCGATCCCCAGCCAGATAAGGCATCCCTGCAAACCTTTTTCTCCAATCCCCATCTACCCTCCGTGTTACAGGCACAACAGGAGATCATCACTCTCCCCATCACAGATCAAGATTTTACCTCAAGTATTCAAGACCTCAAAGATGAGAAAAGCCCAGGACTAGGTGAAAATGGGGCAGGATTTTATAAAGCAATGGCAGAGCACATACATGGACTCTTGCTTAAAATCTTTGAAGAATGTTTACAGTCAGCTACAGTACTTGCCCAGACATGTGGTGTTATGCCACTATTTGAACAATACACAGACCACATAAAGACCAGATACCTGGAAAGGGTAATTCCTGTTCCCATCTGAACCTGTCTCTCCCCAACTTTAACTTTCCAACCTTCTGCTTCCCCACAGTTTTCTCCTGCCCCCGCATGATTATGATTACCTAATCAGGGCTAACTATGCTCCTCGCCCTAGTTAGCTCCCTGCTTGGTATGATGTTTAATTTAAGTACTCTAGAAAGCATTGTGTCAGTGTATCTTGAGAATGAATTTAAGCACTTTTTACTTTATATTCAGTGTAATATCCCAATTTGAATATTCAGTGAATCCATACACTGCTCATTTTATTTCAATGCATTATCCCATACTGCTAAATCATGTGTGAACTATCATTTAATCTCTTACATTGGGCTACCTATGTAATTTACACTATGTACTTCATTTTATTTTTGTACCTCATATGCCTGTAATACCTGTATGTCTGTACTCTCATTCCCCCCTCCACTGGGTAGCACCTGGGAATGAGCCTTGGCTCAGTGTGCCTTTCCCGGTTACCACATTTTAAATAAATAAGTATCCTGAACCTTTGGCCCAGTATATCCAACAATGGAGACATGCCTCATGGTGGCTGGTCATATCCGTAAGGTGGCATACCATGCCGAAGACCTGATATTGTACATCACTAACCCAGAACAATCCCTCCCTTCATTGATAGAGTATCTGCAGACTATTGAAGTCCTAGCAGGTTATAACATTCATGAAGATCATCCCATCCCTCCATTGAAAACTCAGTAACGATTAAAGTATGATAGATCACATATTAAATACTGGGGCATCTGGATAGGGCCTGAATTAACTCAACTCTATGATTTGAACTATGAACTCTTGGAACTGATAATTTGGTAGGATTTGCAGTGGTTGGGCCTTTTGCCAGTGTCACTTATTCAGCAGATTAACTCAGTACAAATGAATGTGCCACCTTGCTTTCTTTATCTCTTCCAATCACTCACAGAGATGCCAAATCCAAAAGCTTCCAGAAATGCAACAAGCTCATCTCACAATACCTCTGGGGTGGACATCGACCTAGAACAGCATATAAAAATCTATAACTCCCTAAGGTAAAAGGGGGACTGGCCCTCCCAGATCTTCTCCTTTATATACAGGCAACAATGTTCGGATATGTACTTTTTTTGTTATGGCACCACCATGCCCAAGGTGGGTCAACCCAGAGCTCTCACAGTTGCCAGACATTCTTGTCAAAATTCTATGCTGAAGGGGGAAATAGGACTCAAGCCACTGTTACTATAGATCCAATCAAGGTCTGGAGGGCACTAATGGCTCAGCCCCTGATTTGTCAGGGAAACTAATGGCTGGGAATACTGAAACATATAAACATAGAAACAGAATATGATGGCAGATATGCACCGCTTGGCCAACCTAGTCTGCACATTTCCCTACCTAATGGATAAGGTGCAGATCCTAGTTAACCAACAGCCTACTTCCTCCTACCACCCACTAGAATTGCCTCATGTCTGTCCCATGCATTCTTGAATTCGCTAACTATTTTTGACTCTGCGACCTCCTCAGGAAAGCTGTTCTATGCATCTACAGCCCCTCTGTGAAGAAATACTTCCTCACATTACCTCTGAGCCGTCTCCCTTCTATCTTCAAATTTTGCCCCCTTGTTCTTGCACATCTCTTTTTCTGGAAGATGCTACCATCTTGGACTTTGTTGATTCCCTTGAGATATTTGAAAGTTTCTATAATGTCCCCCCCCCCTTCTTTCCTCGAGGCTATACATCTGAAGCTCCTTTAGTCTTTCTTCATATGTCTTCTGGTGCAGACCCTGCACCATTCTTGTTGCCCTCCTCTGGACAGCCTCCACCCTGTCTATGTCTTTGCAGAGATGGGGTCTCCAGAACTGCACACAGTACTCCAGATGTGGTCTTACCAACTGTCTGTACAGAGGGCCAACAACTTTTTGTTTTCTACTGGTGATGCCTCTCCCTATGCATCCCAGTATCCCCCCTGCCCTCCTTACTGCCTTCTCACATTGCTGGCCATCTGATATGACTATCCTCAGGTCTGTTTCCATTTTTGTTGTTGTCAGTATCTCAACCCCCTTTGTGTACTCTTCCCCTGGGTTTTTGTTTCCCAGGTGCATTACTTTTCACTTCTTTGTGTTGAATCTTAGTTGCCATACATTTGACCATTCCTCCAACCCTGCCAAGTCCCTTTTCATCCTTTCCATCCCACCTTGCATATCAACCCTGTTGCAGCTCTTTGTGTCATCTGCAAGGAGACATACTTGTCCTTCCAGTCCCTCTGCAATGTCACTTATAAAGACATTAAAAAGGACTGGCTCAGTACTGAACCCTGCGGTATCCCACTAGAAAGCCCCCTTTCTTCTCTGTGGACTCCATTTACTATTACCCACTGTATCCTGTTGTCCAGCCAGTGTTTTACCCAGGCTACCACCCTGGGACCCACTCCCAGGCTGGCTAATGTATTGGACTGTGTCAAATGTCTTGATAAAGTCTAGGTAGGTCATGTCCACAGTCCCTCCCTGGTCTGATACTTTGGTCACCCAGTCAAAGAAATCAATTAGATTTGTCTGACATGACCTTCCTGCTGTGAATCCATGCTGCCTTGGGTTCTGTGCCCCACTGGCCTCTAGATACTCAACAATTATTTTCTTCAGAAGTGATTCCATCATTTTCCCTACCACTGAGGTCAAACTGACAGGTCTGTAGTTTCCTGCCTCTATCTTGCTCCCACCTTTGTGAAGTGGAATCACATCCACCCTCCTCCAGTCCTCAGGTACCACACCATCTTCCCATGATTTATTAAAAAGGGTAGTCTGTGGTGTTACTAGTTCTTCCCTTAGTTCTTTTAGAATACTGGGGTGAATCCCATCAGCCCCCATTGCTTTATCCACCTTCAGTTTTAAGAGTTCTTTCAGAACCCTTTCTTCTGTGAAAGGACTAATATCAACCCCCCCCCCATCCAGAGTGCTTCTATTGACTGGATTAGGTATCTCCCCCTGCTCTTCCACTGTGAATACTGAGCAGAAGTATTTGTTCAGTATCTCTGCTTTTTCTCTGTCACTCTCTGCCCAACCACCTTTATTCAGCCTCAGTATCCCTGCCTTAGTCTTTCTTTGCTCCCTAATGTACTTACTGTATAAAAGGTTTTATCCCCTTTTTAACTGAGTTAGCTATCTTTCCTTAGTTTGGGCATTTGCTATTCTGACTGTCTTCCCTGCTTCCTTCTGCTTTAACTGGTACAGATCTCTGTCCTGCTCCTTCTGTGTTTCCTTACACTTCCTGAATGCTACCTTTTTCTCCCTAACCTTCCCCGGCACTTCTTTTGAGAACCATAGTGTTTTTTTTCTTTTGTTTTGATTTGTTTATTTGCTTCACACAAAGGCTTGTTGCCTCTGTGATGGCAGTTTGAATGTTTCCCCATTGTTGCTGTACCCCACCTTCTTGCCTGTTTGCTTTTGACCTGTTTGGGTTTTGATTTGGCCTTCTTTCCAGCTCAAATGGATCATATCTTCCAGACATGGTACAGAAAAGGTTTGTGCATGTGTTCTCTTTCTTTTCTAATGGGGTATTTAAATCATTTGATCAACTCAGGATGGAATACCATCTTGTACCAATAGCATGATATAGATATTATCAAATGCCATGATATACAGTTCCAAACTGGACTTGTATTGGCTGACATAGATTCCCCCCACAGAATTATTTTTGTTAGGGAGATCCTGGGATGCCACTGGCCCCCTCTTTTTATTTTGGAAGTCTAGAAAACACTAATGGGAGGCTCCACTGCCACAACCAAGAGTGCAAAATTCATATGGGAAGCAGAACTCTCGATCACGCTCACATAAACTGTCTGATGATTAATCTGGTATCATCAACACAAAATAATGAGTTCTGAGCAAAGGCAAGGGTTTGGTTAGAAAACTGTTATATGACACTTTTGGATGCCCCATTTCACAACCAAATTTCAGAGCAACAGAACCATGTCCTGCTGGTGCAGTTGTAACACAGAGATAGTCACACACATGCATATATTCTGGGCTTGCCCAGTTCTGATCCCATTCTAGCAAGCAGTTGATGGAGAACTGAATGCTATTTTTCCCAGTTATGGTCCACTTACCCCAGCAACAGTCATATTGTTCCATCCCCCACACCCAGATGCACACACACACAAAGGATAAAATGTACATATACCTTCTGGGTTTCTTACTTATATTCATGAAAAAGACTTTAACATGTAATTGTCTTAATCTGCACCCCCCCATCAAGACCAAATGGGAAGACAAAGTGTGGGAGGTATACAGAATGGAGAAACTCACATCCCAGTTACAGAACACCAGTGACAGTGGCAACCAATGGGCTTGTCATGAATACTGTAAACTGCCATTGACAGTTCAGTTGGTGGGCAGCCATGGAGGTGTGAGAAGGGCTGGGCTGCTCACTGACCAGCAGCCATGCTGGAGCGGGGGAGTGCAGGGTGGTGGGGCATTACCCAAGTGGGTTTGGAGGACCACTACACTACGGGAAAAAATTTGCTTGCTAACTGTAGAGGACAGGCCAATCAGGTACTGGGGTGGGATCCTACACTATGGAAAAGTTATTTTATTAATGGGTGGGTTATCGGGGATAGGGAGGGACCACTACACTATGGAAAAGGGGCTACAATAGGGTGATCGGTGATCGGGGTGGAGGGAGGGACACAATATTACTGAAAATGGGGGGGTTGATTTACAGTGGGGTGATCGGTGATTAGTGTGGGGGAGGGACACTATACTATTCTATGGAAAAGAGTGTTTGTGATTTACAGTGGGACAATCAGTGATCAGGGTAGGGAGGACCACTACACTATGGAAATACCATTTTGTTTTTCTACCAGGTGGATAATTGGGTGATTGGTAACAGAGGGGGACTGCTACACTATGGAACTGTTTTGTTTACTAATGGATGGGAGCTTAGGGGATCGGAGACTGGGATGGGTGGCTGCAGTACCCCCACCAATCACTAGGTTTGCATGGATTACCACCAGATGGTGGCCACATTGGGATGACTTTTAGTTTGGAGGAGAGAAGAAGTGTTTAAAATGTGTTTTAAAGTTTTGTTTTAAGTGTTTAAGATATCTTTATTTGTTCAATTTAAGAAGCAAGGTTAGTGGCAGAATTAGTAGTAGTCAGGGGGTTAAAGTGAGTTAACATTAGGAGCTTAGTTTTTTATTTCTTAGGTAGTTTTTCTGTGGTTTGAGCATCTGCCACTTTATAGTTGTATTGGAGTTGAACCCAAAAAAATCCTGTTTAAAGAAGTGGAGTCAGAATTACAATTACCTCATGAACAAACCAGAATTCATCATTAGGCTACCCGCCCCATTTCTTCAGTGAATTTGCTGTTATCATCATGGAGCGAGTATTCTGTCCTTACTTGGATTCGATGCTGTTGGAGTTGCTGGAGTTCCGAGGAGCTGTTGGGAGCTACTGTGATAAGAACTGACATTTACAGCATGAGAGGGCTGTTGGTGAGCTCAAGTGGTCGGAGTTTCCTCAGTAAAAAGAAATTGTGGGGAGCCCTTCTAAATTCTGACCTGCAACTCAGCTATACTTCGCTGTGTCTCTACCAGAGGGCAAGTACAGCAGCGGTTGGGACTGGGGAGTGGATTGGGTTCTGTGGGGCTCTCGACTGTGTTTTCAGCATGAATCTTTTATTTTGAGGAGGTGTTCTCTGGTTCTGCCT
Organism: Neoceratodus forsteri; assembly: GCA_016271365.2. Taxonomy (NCBI): domain Eukaryota; kingdom Metazoa; phylum Chordata; order Ceratodontiformes; family Ceratodontidae; genus Neoceratodus; species Neoceratodus forsteri. Next base: position 1,511,224,606 of record CM057449.1, read on the forward strand.
GGTTTTGGGGAGAGCTACAGTATCTCGGCGACATTCGCAGTGGTGGGGGCTGCCAACAGCTCATTGAACCCAAGAATTTGGACAGGGCTAGGGACATAGTTTTCCTTGTCAGACAGCTGGAAGAAATGCATTCCCTGAAGAAAGAAGCTCCTGAAGGAACAGGCCTCTGCTGAGAGTGATTGTTGTCTTGGTAAGAAGAAGTCAAAAGATTAAAGAACAGTGAGTAATGATGTTGGTATGATTGGAGCAGGTTGGCCTTCTGATAAAAGAAGAAAATATTTCATCACTTCATCTATTTTCTGTCTGAAGACAGTCAGAGTGCCAAAACTGACAATATATTAACTGAACTACAGTAAAATTCTAAAGTTGAGAGAACTGCGGGATTTTGGATATTATCTTAATTTTAACCTGAGCGGGTGACAGTACCATAAGATCCTTTTTCTTAAAGACTATATTTGACTGGGCAGACTCCATACAACTTTCAGAACTCAAAATATTGACTGCCCTGAATAAGTATGATGATACTCTGTGGACATTAGAGTTACACAGTAATTCTCTCTCGCAAAGGAAAAGGAAGACTCTTTTTATATTGCTTGTATTAGGTATTGGGTGGGGGGATAATATTGGGGTTTTGTAGATTGTGTTATTGAGTAGATTGTGTGTGTGGGGTGTGTGTGAAGTGTTTGGGTGGTGTGTATTTGTGTATGTGGAGTGTCACAATTGTGATTGGGTAAAAATAATTATATGAAACATCAGGGATGTGCTGGCTGGTAAAGTCGGTGGTCAGGCACTACTCTCCCACTAAGCTCCATGATCTCATCCCTTTGATGACCCCCTTAACATCAGAGGTGTATAATCACTGTAGAGCATTAGGGGTAGTTAGAAGGAGAAGGGGGCAGATGTTCGTGGAGACTGATGGGGCAGGGGTGGGGGAAATTGGGGTGGTGAAGTCAAGAAGGTGCCCTGGGGCAAAACAGGTCCAGGAGAGGGGCCCTCACTACCTGGTTCCCACACCCAAGGGTTCTACAAATAGTGGGCAGGTTGCTTGATCTAAGTCATCTGCCTATCCTTTTTCAGGCAGTGTTGTGCAATGCCAGACCCATTAAAAACAAGACAGCAATTATTGCTGATCATGTTGCAACAATTTATCTGGCTTGCATCACCGAGCCTGGCTGGATGAAAATGCTGGCCCAGTTCTAGAGGCAGCAATTTTGGCCGGGTACTTGGTGGTACACTGCCTAAGAAAAGATTGTTGGGGAGGGAAAGTAGCCATTTGTTTTAAATCAGACCTGGGTGTCACAGTCATTCCAGTAGGAATGACTGGATCCTTTGAATCTATCACAGTTGCAGGTGCAGGTCACAGGACTGCACTCATCTACTGTCCACCAGGAGATGGAAGAGAATTCCTGCAGGAAATCACAGACTTCATTGTCAATCTGATATTGGAGTCCCCCAGATAGATTATTTTGGGGATTTCAATGACTGGGTTGATGATCAACTCTCACAGTTTGGTCAGAATTTCCTCCATTTAATTAGTTTGTTAGGCCTAGCATAGGTTTTTACCTCTGCAACTCATATTCACAGTCACTCACTGGACCTAGTCTTCGTGCTTGGGATGGAGATTGATGACCTGATGGTGGAGTTGGTGAGTTGGTCAGACCATTATACTGTCAGGTTCAGGTCTGAGGATCCTCCTTATAGACCTGCCTCTATGGAGATGGTCCAGTACTGCCCCTTAAGGTGATTGTCCCCATGTGGTCTCATGGAGGTATTGGACCTATCAGGCATGATGAATATATGAGAGGAAACAGGGGAGCTGGAGCTGGCCAATAATAAGGCTATTACTGGTGTCTTCAGTTCTGTAGCACCTGTCCGTGTTAGCCCCCTCTCATCCTGACAGAAGTCTCCTTGGTTTGATGAGACTCTGAAGGAGATGAAGAGGGGTCAAAGGTTGGAACGGTGCTAGAGGAAATCTGGTCTGGTAGAGGACAAGCTTAGATTGTTAGCCCATTATAAAGACTATCAGAGGTCATGTGATGGCAGCCTAAGAGAACAGTAGCAACCTCCGTTAGCTCCGTACCTAACTCACTAAGACTACACAAAATAATAGCGCATCCAACCTGAGACAAAAGATTTAAGCTCAAGACTGCTAAAGAAGGGCTCCGCAAAACAGTGCAAGTGTTAAAAATGGAAGTTTTCATGAGGAAAATGCCTCCGCGACACTCACCACCGCCATCCCCTGAGAAGGACAAGGCCCCAAAGCAGCCTAAGGCTCAAACATCGAAAACTCCAGCAGATTCATCGCCGTTAACAGAAGGCAAGTTTATAGAAATTATGAAACCCATGCAAGAATCAATCGACAATGTTGTGGAAGAAATACGGCAAATTAAAGCAGCTACCGACTCCTTAAGTACCAGGGTGACAGACTCGGAAGCCCGCCTCACCTCGGCAGAGAAAAAACTAGATAAAATTATGCTAGACCAAACTTTAACAAACCGAAAAATTAAAAAGCTAGAAGATAAGCTCACTGACCTTGAAGGGAGGAGCCGTAAGAACAATCTGATAGTAATGGGCATACCAGAGAAAGAAGAAGGTGCAAATCCCATACTTTTCATCCAGAAACTCTGTGAAAAAATTGCAGGGCCCTCCCCTAACGGCTTGACCTATGTTGTGGAGAGAGCACACAGGGCACTTTGGCCACCTCCACCCCCTGGCTCAATGCCCAGGCCCATCATTTTTAAACTGCTCAATTTTCAAGATAAACAACATACAGTAGCAAAGGTCAAAACACTGCAAGAAATCTTCTGGGAAGGGAAGAAGATCAGAGAAGCCCAGGATCTGCCATATGCGGTCCGTGTTAAAAGATGGGAGTTTCGTCCACTTATTACAAAGTTAATAGCCGCCAGTAAGCCTTTCCGAGTTAAGTACCCGGCGACACTACTAGTAAAACTCGGTGATCAGTGGCAGTCTTTTGAATCTCTGGAGCAGGCTAAGAGAGAATTAAAAGCAGCACTTCCAGATCTATTCAAGTAAAATAATGATGTTAACATATGACACTTCAGCTCACAAGTAGCGGCAGCTTTATGTACCTATGCTACTAAACCCATTTTTGATGCTCTAATACCTCATAAATTAATGACGATTTACCTAATAATGGGAAAAGCTAGACTCTATCTATAATAACATTCTTCCATGCCAGCAAATCTCGGGTAAAGACTTTGCATTCATATAAACAATATGGCTTTACAAGTAGTGACAGCCTTTTTGTGCCAAAACTACTGAGATTGCAGCTCATGGAACCCGAGAATAATTCATAGTAACTTCCACCTCCAGCCAGTTGATCCTTGAGGAAGTCTGATCCCACCTGTATGTTGGTCCCTCTTGTGATGCCATTACCTGGGGCATAACTCCTGTCGTGGTCAGATTGCTGCTGTCTCCTGGCAGAGAGATGTTGTCATCACCTTTGCAGACAACGAGTGATCACTATGAACCCAGCCTGGAGGACATACGAAGTTCCTGTCTCTGAGTTAGCATAAAGGGAAATGTATTTCCACCGTTACAAAAGAGAAAACATTGATTTAGCCTTATAAAATATATCTGATATGAAGGGAGTGTCACGAACTGCGAGCTGAGAATCCATTCATGTAGTCAAGCTCCCACCAGTTGAAAACTTGGATTTTACCCTGAATAAGGGGGAAAGTATATTGACTACGAGGAGACCTAATTTAGCACTTGTTAACAGGCCAACTGTGGCGCTAGTTCCTTAACTCTGGCATACATATAATCAAGCCTAGAGGCTTTTTGGCTATCCTGAAGGTTCTCATTTTGTTTTCCTTTTTTTAACCCAATATTTTGTCAATCGAACCTACATACTTTTCTCATCTTTTGCTATCTTTAACGATAACCAGCCAGAGCTGATACTGTAATAAATATGCCAGAATAAATTGGCGAGTTGGGATGGAGGCTCGCAAGGGGGGATAATAGCCTCTGGGTTGTTTGATGGTTTAGCATCACCTGACATAGCAGATAGTAGTTAGTTCGTTGGAACTGAGAGTAGTTTTGGGGTGTGTGTGGGATAATGGGGGGGGTGGGAAGACACATGAACAAATTATCTTCTCTCTATTTATATATATTGAGAATTAATAAAAGCATTAAGCACTCATCTCAAAATTTGATGCCCCCCAGAGAAACTGGAAACCTGATTTTGTTGTTTAACAATGGCAGGTCCTTTTACGATTATTAGCTGGAATATAAAAGGTGCCAAAGACAGAACTAAATGGCAAGTAATACTAAGGCACTTGAAATCCCTCAGAGCTGATATCATCTGTCTGCAAGAAACCCATCTTAGGAGGGAGGAAGCTGCACTGTGGTGCAGAGGATGGGTAGGGCAATCCTATGGGGCCGGAATTTTTACAAACAGAGGTGGTGTTACCATCCTCTTTCACAAAAATGTCCCCTTTAGGCTAGAACATGAGATATGGGATAACCAGGGGCGATATATAATATTACATGGTACCCTGGGTACACATCATTTGTCAGTAGGATCGGTCTATGGACCGAACAGAGACTCCCCAGCCTTTTTCACTGAACTAATGGGAATTGTGCCCACTTCGACCCCTAGAACCATAGTTCTGGGAGGCGATTGGAACATTACACCTCGATTATTACTAGACAAATCTGACCCCAGGAAAGCTGGCCTCTCCCCAGCTCAGAGAGCCTTGCAAGACGTAATGGACGGATTGGGTGTCCTGGATATTTGGAGGATATTAAACCCTACAGAGCAACAATACACCTTTTTTTCTCACCCCCATAACACTTGCTCATGCATAGATTATTTATTGGCTAGCTCCCATATCTTACCCGAAATTGTAGAAGCTGTAATTCACCCACGAGTAATATCAGACCATTCCCCTGTCTCATTAGTTGGAGTATTTGGACGTGAGATCAAAAGAGATTTCATGTGGAGAATGAACACACAATTACTCCAACCCCCCCCATATGCAGACCCACCTTAAAAATGTTATTACCTCTTTTCTGAACACCAATGAAGGGACCGTCTCAAAAACTGATATAGTCTGGTCAACCCTGAAGTGTGCCCTACGTGGGGAATGCATACGAATAGCATCGGCTCAAAAGAAAAAATGCAATAGCCAAACTGAATCCCTGTTTCAGGAAATAAAAATGCTAGAATCTAATATTAGTAAACAATCCCCAGAGTCTGATTGGATTAAACTCCACACATTACATGCCCAGTTTTCAGGTCTGTTCTATCAAAAAGCGGAATTATCCTTAAAACGAGTCCAGATAAAATATTTAGAAGCGGGTGAATGGCCTAGTAAGCTACTAGCATACAGACTTAGACAAGCGGAGACAGCCCACTTCACACCTGGGCTCTACTCAAGCAAAGGGGGTTCCCTTATCATGGATCCGAGGGAAATTGTGTCCAGTTTTGCAAAATACTATAGGGAATTATACCACTGCAAAAATGAGGAGATCCCAAATGAACAGATACAAACCTATTTTGACCAGTTAGTGCTTACAACACTGCCCGAAGATAAACATCAATCCCTAAATTCCCCCATCATGGAATGGGAAGTAATACTAGCAATTAAGCAACTAGCACCAGATAAATCACCGGGTCTGGATGGCCTTCCTGCCAATCTATATAAGTTATATACTGCAGAGCTTGCTCCCTTACTAGCCAGAGTTTTTTAACTCATGGTATGAATTAGGCCTATCAGAATGCGCATACCTTGAAGCTCTGATTACTATTATTCCCAAGCCAGGCTGAGACCTACATTATGTGGAAAACTACCGCCCTATCTCGCTCCTTAACACTGACATTAAGATATTAGCTAAAATACTTACCAATCGTTTGGGACCCTTTATGGATGCATTAATTAACAGTGAGCAAGTGGGATTCATGCTGGGAAGGTCTTCAAGTGATCATATGCGACAATTACTGTACCTTATTTCCATAGCTAGTGAACTACCCATACCTGCTGCCCTAGTAGCCCTGGACGCAGAAAAGGCCTTTGACCGGGTCTCCTGGCATTTTTTATTCACTGCACTTTCCCGGTATGGTATCCCACAAATATTTATTAATTGGGTTAAATTGCTTTATTCGTCCCCTACAGCCCGGATTTGGTGCAATGGCCATCTCTCAGAACCCTTTCCATTAAGTCGGGGTACTAGGCAAGGATGCCCCCCCTCTCACCACTTCTTTTTAATTTTCACTTAGATCCCTTTATCCGTAAGTTACTCATAACTCAAGGTTTACAAGGCATTCTTGTAGGGAACAGGCAACACCTTATATCTGCTTATGCAGATGACCTTTTAATACATATAATGAACCCAAGTGTAAGTGTTCCTATTCTGCTACAAGAAATTGAAATATTTTCCAAGATCTCCTACTATAAACTGAACCTGACTAAATCCACTATTTATCCCTTGAACCACAAATTATTCAAAAGGGATATACAACAGTTTGGGTTACAGTGGGAAAATAAAAGCATAACCTATCTAGGTATAAAAATCTTCAAATCTTTCTCCACTATAGTTAAGAGGAGAATCTCACTAAATTAATAAAAGTAATCAAAGCAGACCTGGAAAAATGAAACACTCTGAAGATATCATTGTGGGGAAGAATTAACATTATTAAGATGAATACCCTTCCCAGAGTTCTTTACCCTCTTAATATGTTAGCCCCTACCTTCCTAAAAAGTGGTTTACTAAACTAAGGAATATAATTAATAAATTCATCTGGAAAGATAAGCCAGTGAGGCGAGCATACCACAAGCTGACAGCCCCAAAACCTCAAGGAGGACTTTCCCTCCCATCATTTTTTAATTATTATGGAGCAGTCCACATTACAAAGCTTGCCACCTGGAGGTATGACTTACGAAAAAGGAATTCAGAATCCTACACCCCAGCGTGGTTAAATATAGAATAGACCCTTGTATCTCTTACCTCATGCTCACTACAGTCGCTACTATACTCACCCCTGAAAAATATCCCAACTCATATCAAAAACTCTCCAATAGGGTGGTCTTTGAGAGCTTTAAACCAACTATAGAATCATCTTAAAATAAACTGGCATGTGGATGGAGAACAACCACTTTTATATAACCCTCATTTTATGATCCAGCGGAAGCCTTTCCCACTAAACTTTTGGCCTGCCCTAAGAGATGTCAAACTTAAGGATGTCATTGACAATAATTACTTGTTACCATATCCTCAATTTCTGCGAAAATTCCCTGAACTAACAGGCAACCTTTTAAATACTGGCAAATTACGCACGCAGTCTCCTCGTTTATAAATAAAGGTCGTGCCCTTGAGCCCCCCAGGATTGCCTTATCATCCCTGCTAAACACTGCTACTCAACCACACTCAATATCTGCAGTAAATAAGGAACTGCAGTCCCTCGATACAAGACTACCATTGGGCATAAGCCAATATTGGGTAAAAACACTGTCTCTTCCACCCGCACCTGACTTTTGGTAACGACTTTGGAACAACCTATGTAGGTTTGTCAATCAAGACCGTCTGTGACTCATACAATTTAATGTGATGCAGGACATATACTATACCCCTCAAAGACTCCACAAAATGGGAAAGATATCTACTCCCTGTTGCCTTCGATTCTTCTATAGGAACGGGGATCTCTACCATATGTTATGGGCATGCCCCAGAATTCAATTATTCTGGAGAGATATACAAAACTCCCTGAGCCCAATCCTGGCTTTAAATCCACTGTTTTCCCCAGACACATGTCTACTTAACCTTTTCCCAATAGGAACTTTGAAACAAAGGTAGTATTATATGGCTCTTATCTCTGCAGTGGCCAAACTTATAATTATGAGACACTGGGCCTCGGACACCTTGCCCACTATATTGGAATGGCATAGAGAAATGTTACTTGCCCTACAACTAGAAAAACATATTGCTAATATGAACAATCGATTACGAAATTATATTGATAAATGGGGCACTCTGGACGCATTGTTAGTTATAGGGAACCCTAAAAATAACCAATTAAATGAATATTGACCCCTGCCTAATAGCAGGTCCCGACCTGGAGGGGAAAATATCCGGAACTGAAACAGAAGAAAATGATCAGTGCTTAATGGTGCTTTAATAGAGAGAAGGAGTGAATAAAGATAGAGATAAATTAGTCTAGAGGTGGGGGGATCTAGGGGTGGGAAGGGACTGGGGATTTTTGGGGTGGGGGTTGTTTTGGGGGTTGTTGGGTTTTTTCTTCTTCCTACACACTTTCTTGATGTTACCCTTCCTCTGTTAACCAAAGGTCAAAAGTGACACATCAATAAGATTGCAACATGCTGTTATTTTAAAATTAAACGTAACCACCAGAATATAAGCAAGGGTGCTGCAAACTACCTATGTATAAATTATCTGACCTAATGTATGATAATGAGGGTAACGGCATTCCTAAAGTATATTATGTAACTGGCTTTGATATTGTTTTCTTTTCATTTGCTTTAATGTTTTAATGTCTTAATGTACTAAAAACTAATAAAGTTTGTTGAATTAAAAAAAATAAAGACTATCAATCAGCAATCTCCTGTAAGAAGGCAGCATCCCTGTCCAAGGAGATCACTGCAGCAACTAACTGACCAGCTCAGCTCTTCCGTACCCTCAGTAGTTTTGTGCAGTCCAACCTGTCTTCAGTCTCAGGGAGCCTTTTGACATTGTAGATGTGACAAGTTTCTTCAGTTCTTTGCTGATAAGATTGCCACTAAGTAGTAAGTAAATAATTAGTTTATTGTTCGGCAATGTGCCAGTACAATGTTTACAATACAACAAAACATTTACAAGTACACAATATAAATGTACAATTTACAAGCTTAAAATATCACATTTAAGCAAACTTAAATTGCTTGCATCAGTTTTCTACCATCACAAATCTGTTTATGCACTCTCTCTCTAATGGATGCCAATGATGTCAATCAAATAAAAATTGCGGCACCTTTCGTAATTTTTAGCTATTAAGCCCATAATGTGCTGCAATTATTACTTATCTTTATAGGTATATATTGACAATATGATACATAAGCCAAAAGCTAATCCAGAGTTAGCATACCTCAAGTGTAAAACATATATAAATTTATATTTAAATTTTAAAAAGCAAAATTATGAGGCTCCATCTTAAATTTGAAGTCCAACTGTTTCATTAATAAGAAATATGAAGCTCCAATTGCTCTGAGGAGTCCATCCATTTATGAACAAAATCAACCAGCTGTCCTCCAGGGACTGAGCCTACACAAAATTATTGCACTAGAAACTAGCGATGCACTTTAATTTAAATAGCTATAGAGTTTCAATAAAAAGAAGAACAATGTCCTATATCAGCAGTATTTCTTTTACAAAAGTTCAACTGCTTTTAGCAGAATACACACTAAGGCATCACACAAATGATCATTCCATAATGAAAAGCTGCTATACTGTTAATTCAAAGAGATACTACAGCGCTCCTAAATAAGGAGTCCAGCTGTTTTTAAAAGAAATCTTTAAATAGCCATGCTCAAATGCAGTTCACGTAAGGTGCTGTAGTCCTCTGGAAATAACCATTAAGAAAAGAATGCATCCAAAGCACTTTTTACTCACCATCCAGGAGAAAAAATGTAAAATCACCTTTTCACGAGTTCTACCTCCAACAGCACTTAATAGTGTTCCTTGTATGGATTATAATGTCATAGAGTGATTTGCATAATCTCCTAGTGTGCATATTCAGTCTGATGCTACAATTTACATTCTCCCAAACACATGTATGGGCATCAGTGGCAAAAGCATTACCATTTTTCATTTTTTCAGTCCCTCATATATGGCAAAGTTTGGTTTTCCAGACCTAAAAAAAAAACAACAAAAAGAGTCGCTCCACTGAGCGCAATAACGTAATCATTCATTTGGTGTCTTCAACCCCCCTCAGGCAATGTTAACATACCTTTTAAAAAGATACTTTAGGCATCTTAGCACAAACTGTGTTCTCTGGCTTGCAGGATAGCAAGGTCTTCAAATGTAACAGTCTGGTTTAATTCATCTTTACATATACCCCCATGCCTGTTTCTTTCACAGCCAAGAATAAAACAAACAAGCTTTTGAGCACAAGGAAACAGCCCAATTATCTTGAAAGGGCTAAATAAAACTTTTCAGGAATCCTGTCTGGGCTTTATATCACCTCTTACTGGGCACTCATTTCCATGGCACTAAACAACTCCAGACAGCAGCATTTCTTTAACGTATGTCTGGATAAGACAACAGTTTACTTGAAAAGACAAGAAAGAACTTCTCTTTCATCCCTACTCTCTTGTTTTTACTTTTTTAGCCCTGCTGAATGCTTAGTCAATATTTTTACACAACTCGAGGATACGCCCAGCAGTCGTCTTCATCTCCGATGGTATATTCAAACCAGCAGTCCATCGAATAATCAAGTGGCAAAAAAAGCAGAAACAAGCCAAAAAAATGACGAGAGTTTCATTCATTAATTAAATGGAGCACCAGTAGGGCTTCCAAGAAAGTTACAAATGCCATTCACTGAAAGGGAGCCTTGAGGAGCGGAGCGGTGCAGTGCTGTGGCCATCTTGCTGCCCCGCCTCCCCAGATTGCCACTATCAGATTGAAGATGCAGTCAGTGCCCTTGTGGTGATGGGCTTGAGGTCACAAGTACTCAGACTGTCTGGTCTGACTTTGGCCAGTTGGATGGCATGGATGTTGTGTGGATCATCCAGGAGATGCGGCCAACCTAGTGTAGTTTAGATGCAGGGCCAACACGCCTCTTTGTAGGATGTGTTGAGGTCATTGGCCTGCTCTTTGCTAGGATAGTCCATTGTTCTGTAGTGACAGGGGGTTTTCCAGAACCCCTGAAGGAGGCAGTCATTAAACTGCTCCTGAAAAAAAACCTTTGCTGGACCCGGACATCCTGGCAAACTACAGACCTCTACCCTGCCTTTTGTGGGCAAGGTTATTGAGAAGGTGTTGGCCGCACAACAGGAAGATCATTTAACAACCCATAACATCTATGACTGTCACCAGTCTGATTTCAAGAAAAGGCATAGTGCCGAGACTGTCCTTGTCCAGATGTTGACGGCAAGAGATTGAGGGAGTTGGTCCATTCTAGTACTCCTCGATCTCTCCACAGTGCTTGACACTGTGGACCATGGAGTGTTGATGCATCACCTCCAGATATGCTGTTGACTTGCTGGTACAGTCCACAGCTGGTTTAAATCTTTCCTCATGGGCAGGACACAGAGAGTGGTATCGGGAATTTTTTCCTCTGACCCCCTGCTCCTGTCTTGTGGGGTTCTACAGGCCTCAGTCTTATCCCCCATGTTGTCTGCAGTGTATATGCAGCCATTACGGGAAATCAGTAGGTGCTATAGGCTGAGTTTTCACTGCTATGCAGATGACACTTAGCTCTACATGTCCTTCACACCTGGGAAGGAGGAAATGGTCTCAGTCTTTAACAACTGCCTCACCGAGATTCAAGACTGGATGAGGACCAACTGGTTGAAGTAAATCCAGACAAGACCAAAGTATTGGTGTTAGAATTTGGTCACCAGGGCATAAGGTTGCTGGTGGGTCAGACCTCAGGGGTTTGGTTCAGAGACTCCCAGTTGCTTACCTTAGATTGGGTGAAAAATCTGGGTGTTGCGTTTGACTGCAGTCTGACATTGAAATCAAAGGTGTCAGCTGTGGTTAAAGCCTCATTTTACCATCTGAGAATCATCACCAAGGTTAAACACCTGCTCTCCCCTGATGACATACCAACTTTGGTTTATGCCTTTGTGACCTCTCACCTAGATTACAGCAGTGCCCTATTCCTAGGGCTACCGGGGGTAGATCTTCACTGATTACAGCTAATGCAGCATATGGCAGCCAGGTTGTTGACTGACTTACCGAGATCTTGCCATATCACACCTGTGCTCTGCTATCTGCACTAGCTGCCAATAAATTGGTGGGTCTCCTTCAAGGTCTCTTTGCTGACCTACAAAGCCCTACATCACCAGCTACCTGCAAAACCTTCTTCATCCCTAGCACCCTTTCTTCCCCTTCCTCTTCACTGATGAGGGATTGCTAGAGATTCCCATGGTTAAATTAAAGTCATCTGCAGCCTGTACATTTGCTTTTGTGGCCCCCACCCTGTGGAATTCTTTACTTTGCCAGGTTAGAGAGTGCCAGACCATTGACCATTTTAAAGTAAAATTGAAAACATTTTTGTTTAGCCAGGCCTTTCCTGAGGGGGGTTTATCTTAAAGATTTTAGTATTGCTGAATTTTAAATAAAATGTATTTTTGGTAGTATGTAAAGCACTTTGACTCCATGAAACTTGCTCTGAAAAAAATCAAAGGATTGATTGATTGACTGGTTGATTGATATAAAAGAATAAAATGAAATGAAATAAAAATTAAAATTAAATGTGGCAGAAAAGCACAAAAATAGACCAAGTTATACGTGGTGCAAAAGGTCTAATTAAAAAGAGCGTTCAGATAATCTGAATATGCTATCAGTTATTGTCAAACCTTATAAACTACAGAAGGATGCTAATCAATGAATGTTGTGAATATTAAGAAGAGCTCTTGCAGCACAACTAGACAGTACTGGTTATAGATGTTCCTGGGAACATGTTCATGAGTCAGTCTTGTCATGGTATTAGGAAAATGACAATTCAAAAAGGAATTCTGGTAAATTCAGGTCTCTTGTAAAAGAAATACACCTGAAATGGGATTGGATCAACTTAGTAGACCAGATGAAAAGACAATACAGAGGCAAATTAATTTAAAAAGAATCTGCTTCAGCATAGCAATGGAGGACTAGTGTACCTGAGGTATGGTTCTGGGAGTCTTCTGTGTAAATGAAGCAGCATAAAGGGCATATATCACCATAGAGCTTGGCCCCTTATGAACACTTGATGAATTCTACAGTGCTCCTTACTACTCTCGCTCAATTCACATAACAACTTAGGCCTTTCCTTGTTCTTACTGTCATTGTCATGCTGATGTAGTAAAAAGCATCTGCAACTCTCCTTCCTCCTCCCAACAGTGGCTGAAGAAAAGTCACTCAAAATGACCTTGTAGTTTAAGTTAGTGGTCCAGGTTTTTCAGTCAAAATATGCTAAGATGGATTTTTGGGATGTGGGGATAAAAGAAGTAGCAGACTGAAGATGGAAAAAAACCTGCTAGCAATGATTAGGTTGGGGGAGCTCACAGATAACAGTGCACAGGACAACGGTAAAGTGTGCAAGATTCAAGAAATGACTGTTCCCCTGTAACATTATGCATATACAGTATGTGTTCTTAACTACATGCCAAATAAAGTCACATTGGCACAATCGAGCTTGCCTATTAAGGGCAAGACATTTTGTCCCAGGGACCCAGTGAGAAATCGTAAGATATAGGTAAGGGGGGAGAGGGACTGGCTAGGGTAGTGACATCACAAAGGTTGAGGGGCCAAGGAGGGTGGTATGACAGGGTAAGGGAGCTTGCTTGCCAATGGCCGGGGGGGGGGGTTTGTAGGGGTCCTGAGCTGGGGTCCTTTGGGGCTTTATAAGGTTAGGCAGCCCCTGGAGACCCCTTTTTTCCTTGCTGATTTGTACTGAATTGAGGTATCACATGGTAAAACTAGGCCTCTAGGCCTCAGCTGTCCCAGCATTGGTGGGCTGTTTGTTAAAGAGTGGTTGCATTCTGTGTTTTTTAAAATGCTGAAAACGTTTGTTTAACTTTATTTCTGTGGACTAGTTAATTGCTGGCAGCATTTTCATGTTTATTTCTGCAATGTTTATTTTGCAGTGTTTGGTGGGCTGTTTTAAAGAGTGGTTGCATTCTGTGGTTTAAAAATGCTGAAAATGGGCTGGCCCACTGGCGCAGTGGTTGGATTTCTGCTTGCAGTGCAGGTGACCTGGGTTCGGGAATGCACTTCGGTCACTAGAGGATTGGCCAGAGGAGAAGGATGGATCATCCCATGGACTGCTATCCTTCTCCGGGGGGAGGGTGGAGATACCGTCCGGCACTTGATGGACCACTGGCAGAGGCCAGGGGCTCCGCAGCTACTGGCACTAAAGAGATTTCAGGGGGTGGGGTGGATGCAGGATGTCATTGCTTGTCCTCACCACCTGGGGAGGACAAAGGGGGAAGAAAACACCCTGCTTCTGCCAGCTTAATGACGCCCGCTCTGGCTGCATTGGCTCTCTGGCTGACTCCCACCTTTCCCACGCTCGTGGCACAATTGGCCTGGAGTGCCATTACCTGGCCCTGGGGAGTAAGTCAGAGGGTCTAGGGAGGATGGCTAATATGAGTTGCCGCAGCCAGAGTCTGTGACTGGGCAGATGGTATTGGCCGTAATTGGAAGCAGGGGCCAAACATACAGAACTGAAAAAAAAAATAATACTGGAAACATTCATTTAAGTTTATTTCTGTGAATTGGTAAAATGCTGGCAGCATTTTCATGTTTAATTCTGCAATGTTTATTTCACAATGTGTGTTTGTTGGGCTGTTTTAAAGAGTGGTTGTTGTCTGTGGTTTTAAAATGCTGAAATGATTGTTTAAGTTTATTTCTGTGGATGGGTAAAATGTTGGCAGCGGTTTCATGTGTAATGCAAGGTTAATTTTGCAATGTGTGTTGCTACACTTTGTATTTTTGCAGTGCTGAGGAAGCTGTGGCCTCTTGGTGTGGGTGGTAATACACGGCAAGTGTTGGAGTGGGTTTCTGGGCAATCTTGTTTAGAAACATAGAAACATAGAATTTGATGGCAGATAAGGACCGCTTGGCCCACCCAGTCTGCCCATTTCCCTACCTAATGGATAAGCTGCAGATCCTAGTTAACCAGCAGCCTACTTCTTCCTACCCCCAACCCCTAGAATTGCCTTATGACTGTCCCATACATGCTTGAATTCCACCACTGTTTTTGACTCCACAACCTCCTCCAGAAGGCTGTTCCATGCATACACAACCCTCTCTGTGAAAAAATACTTCCTTAAATTACCTCTGAGCCACCCCCTCTATCTTCAAATTGTGCCCCATGTTCTTGCACACCTCTTTTTGAAAGATGCTACCCTCTTGGACTTTGTTGATTCCCTTGAGGTACTTGAAAGTTTCTATCATGTCCCCCCTCTCCCTCCTTTCCTCGAGGCTATACATATTAAGCTCCTTAAGTATCTCTTCATATGTCTTCCGGTGCAGACCCTGCACCATTTTAGTTGCCCTCCTCTGGACAGCTTCCATCCTGTCTATGTCTTTGCGGAGTTTGGGTCTCCAGAACTGCATGCAGTACTCCAGATGGGGTCTCACCAGCTGTCTGTACAGAGGGATAATAACTTCCTGTTTTCTACTGGTGATGCCTCTCCCTATTCATCCCAGTATCCCCCCAGCCCTCCTTGCTGCCCTCTCACATTGCTTACCCACCTTTCGGTCATCTGATATGACTACCCCCAGGTTCCTTTCCATTTTTGTTGTTGTTAGTATCTCACCCCCCATTGTGTACTCCTCCTGGGTTTTTGTTTCCCAGGTGCATTACCTTGCACTTCTTAGCATTAAATCTAAGCTGCCATAAATTTGACCATTCCTCTAACCTTGCCAAGTCCTTCTCATCCTTTCCACCCACACCTTGTGCATCAACTCTGTTGCAGATCTTTATGTCATCTGCAAAGAGACATACTTTCCTTCAGTCCCTCTGCAATGTAAGCATAAAGACATTGAAGACGGCGATCAAATACTGAACCCTGCGGTACCCGACTAGTAACCCCCCTTTCTTCAGAATGGACTCCATTTACTATTACTCTCTGTGTCCTATTCTCCAGCCAATTCTTTACCCAGGCTGTCATCTTGGGACCCACTCCCAGGCTGGCTAACTTGTATATTAATCTTTTGTGTGGAACTGTGTCGAATGCCTTGCTAACTAGGTAGGCCATGTCCACAGCCCCTCTCTGATCTACTACTTTGGTCACCCAGTCAAATAAATCTATCAGATTTGTCTGGCATGACCTTCCCTCTGTGAATCCATGCTGCCTTGGGTCCTGTGCCCCTCTGGCCTCTAGATACTTGACAATTCTTTCCTTCAGAAGTGATTCCATCATTTTCCCTACCACTGAGATTAAACTAACAGGTCTGTAGTTTCCTGCTTCTGCCTTGCTCCCACTTTTGTGTGAAGGGAATCACATCTGCCCTCCGCCAGTCCTCGGGTACCACCCCATCCTCCCATGATTTGTTAAAGTGGGTAGTCAGTGGTGTCACTAGTTCTACCCTTAGTTCTTTTAGAATTCTGGGATGAATCCCATCAGGCCCCATTGCTTTGTCCACCTGCAGTTTTAATAGTTCTTTCAGAACCCTTTCTTCTGTAAATGGGCTGGTATCAACTTCTGTATCCAGAGTGTTTCTACTGTTTGTTTTAGGTACCTCCCCCTCTTCCTTTGTAATTTGTTTAGTATCTCTGCCTTTTCACAGTCACCCTCTGCCCACCCTCCCTCCCTTTATTAAGCCTCACTATCCCTCCTTTGGTCTTCCTTTGCTCCCTGATGTACCTATAAAGGTTTATCCCCCTTCTTAACTGAGGTTGGCTATCTTTTCCTCGGTTTGGGCCTTTGCTGTTCTGACTGCCTTCCCAGCTTCCTTTTGCTTTAACTGATACAGTTCTCTGTCCTGCTCTTTTGTGATTCCTTGTACTTCCTGAATGCTTTCTTTTCTCTTGAACCTTCACTGCCACTTCCTTTGAGAACCATAGTGGTTTCTTACATCATTAGTTTGTTTATTTGCTTCACACAAAGGCTTGTTACCTCTGTGGCAGTTTTATTATTCCCCATTGTTCTTCCACTCCTCCTTCCTGCCCATTTGCTGAGTGCATTCCTTAGGCACTCACCCATTTTAGCAAAGTCAGCCCTCCTAAAGTCCAATACTTTTGCCTTTGTGTGGCTGACTCTATTGCTGTGTTTTTGTGAACCATACTGTTCGATGCTAGCTAGTTCCCAGATGGCTACCCACTTCTACATCTGATCTCTCTTCATCTCCATTTGAGAGAACCAGGTCTAAGATTGCTCCCTCACGAGTGGGCTCCAATACTAGTTGTCTAAGGCATGCCCCCTGTAGGGCATCTATAATAACCCAACTCTTTGAAGTGGCTGCTGCAACTGCACTCCAGTTAACATCTGGCATATTCAGATCACCCATCAGCAATATCTCCCCTTTTTCTGCCATTCTAAGTATATTTTCTATCCTTTCCTTGTCCATTTCCTCCCCCTGAGAAGGGGGTCTGTATAGAACCCCTGTGCAGATTGTGGTGCCATTGCCTGTCTCCAAATTTACCCACAGTGCTTCTTCTCCTCCCTGTTTTCCCTTTTGTTCTTTTGCATTGATTCCTTCCCTTATGTAAAGAGCTACTTCTCCTCCTCTTTTACCCTCCCTGTCCCTCCTGTAGATAGTGTGTCCTGGTATGTTTACGTCCCAGTCATGGTTTTGTGTGTACCATGTTTCTGTGACTGCCACGATATCCAGATGTTCCTCCTCCATCAAGGCCACTAATTCAGGAAGCTTGTTACTCAGACTACAGGCATTGGTACTCATTGCTCTCCATTTTTTGATGGCTTTACCTTCTGTTGCAGCATCCCCCACTGACCTTTCTACCTCGGTCTTTTTCTCATTTAGTACCCTGTTTTGTATGTTTTGTAGGGAGAGGCTGGGATTTTCCTGCTGCTTATCAGTGCCTCCCCCCTTGACTAGTTTAAAAGCTTGCCAATGAAGCATTTAAACCGATTGCTCAAAAGATTTGTTCCCTTCCTGGACAGATGCAGACCATCCTGCCAGTATAGGCTGGTGTCCCTCCAGGTGGAACCCCAGTCCCCAATGAAGCCAAACCCCTGTGCTCCACATCATTTTTTCAACCATTCATTAAACTGCATGGTGCAAAGTACCCTCGCCTCACTCATGCCATTGACAGGCAGCACCTCTGAGAAGGATACTGTGTGTGCTACTTGTTTTAGGCCCCTCCCCAGTTCTACAAAGTCCTTCTGCACTGCTCTAATCTCATGTTGAGCCAAGTCATTAGTCCCTAGGTGGACAATGATGTCCAGCTCAGACTCCCGTGCAGCTGTTCTCATGATCAAGAGGATGTGCTTCATGTCCCTCCAAAACAATCAGCGAAGAGCTCTGACCCACCGCTGCGATGAGTGCCTTCCTGTCAGGAAGATACCCTACACAACAATTTGACAGAGAAAATACCCTGCTAACCAAACAGAGAAAAATCCAGACATCCAAGTCAGACACAGGTAAACCACCCCAGCCCCAAAACAGCCTGGTGGTTTGTGCTCTGAAAGCAGTCAGCCCCAAAATAAGTCAGCTGTGCTTTAAACTCTTTCTGCACTGAACATCTTAAGAATTGTAACAAACATAAAGCTAGATCCACCTCCCTCTGTTGCTTGAAAGACTGTCTTTTCCTGATAATTCTAAGTTCCTTATTTCACCTTTCAGTTAGAAGTAGCCTCCCTACAGAATATCTTACTACAAACCAAAGACAATTGTAAGGTTTACCTCCTCTGTTGTGAGCACAACTCGCTTTCTTGCAAATCCTGTTCAGTATTGCAGCTTCCAGCCAGAGGTAGTTTGACTTGAAAAATATTAGCTGTTCTGATGAGTTTGCTATAAAACACTTGCTTATAATACTATTGTTCTCAGGTCTGTTACCAAAGCTATTGGCTGATAAGTAGCTATGATGTAAGCACTTCCTGATAAAGTCTGGAATTTCCTTTTAAGGCACACACAGATAAACACAAAAAACAGTTTCTACCCCCTAGTGCACTGTCTGGGTCAAATATACAACCTGTACCTGCACTTATTTCAGGATTTATGACAAATTCTTAGCCCAGGATTTAAACTCTTTCTGCACTGAAAATCTTAAGAATTGTAACAAAGACTGTCTTTTCATGATAATTCTAAATTCCTTATTTCACCTTTCAGTTAGAAGTAGCCTCCACCTGCAGAATATCTGCTACAAACCAAAGACAATTGTAAAGTTCACCTCCCTCTGTTGTGAGCACAACTCGCTTTCTTGCAAATCCTATGTACAGTATTGCAGCTTCCAGCCAGAGGTAGTTTGACTTGAAAAATATTAGCTGTTTGGGAGCAATGAGCTGCATGCTTGGCTCTCGCTGGCCCAAGGGCCCCAAAATAGAAAGAAGTCGGCTTCTAGCTTATGGTGCAGAATGTGGCTAAAGGGACGCTGGGGTGGCAGGCCCAGGCAGGGCTGCATCATGAGTGATAAGCAGTGTGCTCCTGGCCATACACTGCTGGTGTGTTTTGCGGCAAGGCAAGATGGAAGACTGCAAGGCTCAAACAACAAAAGAAAAGGAAATAATGGGGGAGCTGGTGGTGGTCTGCTGTCTCAGGTGTTGGGGCACCTGTTGTGATGGCGTGAGCTTGGGGAGGCAGTGGGACCATAGGGCCAGCAGGTTGTGGCCAAGCTGTGCATTATGGGGGTTTGTGCAGGCTGTGGAGTGTCCAGGAAAAGTCAGGGAGGCATCATGGCTGCAGGAAGGCCGATGATGAGGAAGAAGATGTGGCGCAGCCTAGGGAACTGCTTTGGGCGACTGGTCATCAGGCATCATGGACCATATGGCATGGGATGACTGGAAGCTGGCAGGGTAAGGGGGAAGGCCTGCATAGGCAGGGCACCACAAAGGAAGGAGGCACACATGGCATGGGCTAATGGGCCTACGTTTTGCTGCAAGTGTCATAGGTAATGACTTGGGCTGCATTGGGGGGAAGCCAAAGGACACAAGGGAGGAAAAGGCCTCAAGAGGCTCTGATATTGGTGCAGGGGGCAGAAGGTGGCACTTCACTGCACACATGGTCAGGCCTGTGTGGAGTTGGTGGCCCAAGGGGGGGCAGATGGAAGTTGAGCGGAGTGGCATGTGGACAGATGCAGGCTGCTGGGGAAGCATGGCCCATGTGACAGGAGCTTTGGGTGGGATGAAGCAGGCCCATATGCTGGATGTGTGCCCAGGTGGGGCAGCAAGGGTCAACCCACTATGGGGCGACGCTGGGCCTGGTGACTGTGGGTTAGCCAGCAGCATGGTGGGCCTGCTGATGAAGTGGGGTCTCTGGGAACAAGGGAAGCTGCCAGGGTGAGAGGGGCACCCACAGTACATGGGCAGCAAGTAGAGCAGGGGCACATTTCCATGGGTGGGGCCTGCACAGCCAGCCCAGAAGGGCCAACGGTCATGCCTCAGGGCAGAGGTGGGGCAGCTCGGTGTTCACCTGGGAAGGAATGAGTGGAGGAGACAGTGGGGCAGTGATAATCACTGCTGTTTGGTACATATTCTAGTAGGAAATGATGGCTCCCAAGAAAACACCAGCCTCCAGTGCCAAGATGATGGAGCAGGCAGCGAGGCTGATGAGCCAAATGACCGAACTGATGGAGGTGGCCAAGAGAAAGGAGGCAGAGGAGAGGCCCAGAAAAAAAAAAGGAAAGAGAGAGATGGGGAGTTGGGGGAAGGTGGTTGAACAAGAGGCCCAGGGGAGCAGAACCCAACCCTGCCCCAGCTCCCATTCCAGATGCAACACCAATGCCACCAGTACCACAGCGGGCTGGGGGTAAGACTGGATTGGATGTCAACAATTAGGGGAATTTGAAGGAGTATTTGGAGGGCCTCCTTGGGGACATGGGGATGAGGGGGTGAAAAACATAGAGCAGGCACTGTAAGTCATCAAAGGGGAGGTAGAATAGGGACAGAGGGGCAAGCAAGCTCATTGGGAGCCAGAACTTGCATGATGGACCACCAGGTTTCACCCTGGGAGATCATGTACCAATTTGCCTGAAGGAAAAATTTGGAAGGGTGAATACATGGATATTTTTGGCCTAGTGGATAAAGAAATGGCAAAAAGGTAGGCGCATAAGGAATCGGTGGGCAGGTCAGAATTGATGGTCGCTTTGGCGGTAGTGGGACATAGGGCAAAGGAGGCAAAGAACAAGGGGAAGAGCACTGACACCTGGCAAGCTGATTTTCTAATCTACAGTGCATTGGTGTTGCAGAAACAGTAGGAGTTGGTCATACCACTCTTGACTTTTATAGCAATCATTAGGGATGCATATAAGGCAAAGATTGGTTTTGGATGGTTGAAGTACGATGAGATCTTTCAGAAATGGTTGGTGGAAAAAGGGGACCTGAGGTGGGACTGCACCCATTCAGAGTAATGGGTGCAGACCTTATCCAGACCAATGGTGGATCCAGGGCTAGACTAGGTGAGGAGAACCACGCAGGCCGCAGGGGTGAAAACCTGCTGGGCTTACAACAGGGTGTCATGTACCTGACCCAGCTGCAAGTCCAACATGTTTGCTCCTGATGAGCGGGGGGGGCACCCGGCAACAGCCTGCAAGGTATGGGGGGACAAGACCTTCCAGTAAGGGGGACAGGAGCAGCCCTTTCGGGGGGGGCTGGCAATGGATGAGACGGGGTGGCCAAGGGAGTTTCAACCCCAACTCTGGATGGAACTAGGCAGACGATGATAGTTGGGTGGTGGGGCTATGAGCTTGCCTGCACACCCATAGTACTCAGGGTGGTGGATGCATGGACAGCCAGATATGCCAAGGGAGGTGTGGCCGAGCTGCTGAGGGCAGGGTTCAGGGGGGTTCCAATTAGGTTTTAAGGGGAGGGGTGGGTGGATACGAGGGCACAGAACTTAGGCTCTGTAAAGGGAAAAGAAGACACAGTCAGGGCTAAAATCCTGAAGGAGGTCCAGGCAGGTAGGGTGGAGGGGCCCTTATGGGACCCACCTTGCAAGAATTTTTGGGTATCCCCATTGGGGGTGGTGCCCAAGAAACAGGTGGGTGAGTTCAGGCTCATCCATCACCTCTCTTACCCAAACGGAGAGTCGGTCAATGAGGGGATCCTGGAGCACCTGAGCACAGTTTCCAACACATCTCTGGACCAGGTGGTCACACTGATCAGGATGGTGGGTGGAAGGAGCATGGTTGGCCAAGACAGACATTGAGTATGCATTCTGCCTCTTGCCAGTGTGGCCTGAGGATTGGGATCTACTCGGTTTCCAGTTTGATGGCGGTTGGTACTTCAAGAAGGCCATGCCCATGGAATGCTCTGTAGCATGCTCTACATTTGAGGCTTTCAGCTCTTCGGTGGCATGGGTGTTCAGGTCCCATTATGGGCACATGAGTGTGGTCCATTATTTGGATGAATTCCTTTTATTGGGGCCACCCTGGCCAAAACCCATGGTATGCTCTGGGACTTCCAGGACATGTGCAAGGTCATAGGAATCCCCCTGGTGGAGAGGAAGACAGAAGGACCAGCTTGTGCATTAAAGTTCCTAGGGACTGAGGTGAATGCAGAGCAGGAATATTTTCAGTTACCAGGGGACAAGGTAACATAGTTATGGGGCCTGCTGGCATAAGTTTGGGGAGGAGGGTGCCGCTGGTACACGTGCAGCAACTACTAGGGTACCTTAATTACACCTGCAAGGCCATCAGCCCAGGTAGAGCTTTTATTGGGTGATTGGGGAGGGCCACAAGGAAGGCAAAGCAGCCCCACCACTGGGTAGACATCAGAAAAGGAGTCAAGGAGGAACTGAAAGTGTGGGAGGAATTTTTTGGGGGCACCATAATGGGGTGATGTTCTGGCAGGATGACTGTGTATACAACGCAGACCTCGAGCTGTATATGGACACCTCAGGGGCACAGGGAATGGAGGTGTATTTTAAGGGCAATTAGATGTCAGAGCTGTGGCTGATGCAGTGGTCAGAATGGGGAATTGTCAAGGACATCACCTTCCTTAAGATTTTTCCCATTTGGGTGGCAATGGAGGTATGGGGGGACCAGATGAGAGGAAAACGGATCATGTTATGGTGTGACCACAAGAGAGTGATGGAGGTCATCAACAGGCACAGTGGGAACACAGAATAAGTGGGGCGAGTTCTGAGGTGCATGGTGCTGTTGGGGTTGCAGCTGAACTTGACATTCAGGGTGCAGCATATCGAGGGGCTCAAAAATGAGGTCATTGACTGTCTTTCCCATTTCTAGATGGAGAGGTGCCAGGAGCTAGCTCCAGGAGCAGCAACATCCCAGTCCAGGGTGCCAGACAGGTATGGAAATTTGGATGGAGAAGGCCAGAGCATTCTATGGGGGGCCTAGGTGGACAGTACCTTGAAAGCTTATGAAGGGGCCTGGGCAGGTTTCCAAGAATTCAGAGCCCAGCAGGGTTCAGAGGTGGGTGAGCCAGTGCAGGAAGAGCAGGTGCTGCAATATATAGTAGAAAGGTGAGAGGCAGGCATCACCCACACCACCATGGTAGTCCAACTGGTGGGCATCAGTTGGATGTGTATCGACCGAAATGGGCAGATGCAACAGGAGGGAGAGCTGTCTGGAGGATGGTGACAGGCTGGCAAAGAGGGCAGGGTTACAGACAGGACAGAAGATGGCCTATAATGGGACCACTGGTCTTGAAAGTGATAAGGGGCCTGGAGCAAGTGTGCTTCTCAGCCAAAGAGGCCTGCTTCTTTAAGGCCATTTTCTCCATCATGGTCAAGAGGGCATTCAGAGTTGGTGAAGTGGTGACAATAAAATGGGGGATGTCCCCTCAGGCACTACAGCTCAAAGATGTCACATGAGGGGATGATGAGGTGAGTATTTGACTTCCTAAAACTGACAGAGGGGCTGGGGCACATCTGTGATGGTCCAGTGGCACCTGGGAGGTGGGGCATGTGTGGTCAGGGCCATGGAGAAATACAAGAATGTATGGGTGGAAGGAAAGGCAGCATGGTTCCATCATGGAGATGGATCCCCAGTGACGAGTTTCCAGGTAGGGGTTGTCCTCAAGAAGGCACTTGCATTCATGGGTGAGGATCCCAAGGCATATGCCCTGCACTCTTTTAGGATAGGGGCAGCGTCTGAGGTGGTGGCAAAGGGACAGTCGGCAGCGGGAGTACTGCAGGTGGGGCATTGGAAATCCAACTGTTACAAAAGGTATGTGAGGTGTTGATGGATAACTCTTGTTCCTTTCTTTCCACAGAGGGCTCCAAGTGACGGGTCTGGATAGTGGGGCACTTGTTCATTTATTGGGCGGAGAGGTTTTCGGCCGCCATGAGGAGAGGAAGGCAGTTGCACCTGGAAGTGGAGCAAACGAGAGTTCGGTGGAAAGGCATCCAGGATATGCGGTGGGCCCAGCTCCTGCTCCACTGAAGGAGCTTGGGGTGCAGTGGCCCAGGCCGGACTGCATCATTATTCACTTGGGGGGAAATAACCTGGGTGGAGTACCATGGGGTACCCTGGTAAAGGACATGGTGGAGGACCTGGAGAAGGTGAAGAGCTGGTGGCCAGGCGTAGTGCTCTGCTGGTCAGAGGTCACATCCCAACTGGTGTGGAGGGAGGCAAAAGGGGTCAAAGCAGAGGAAGTGGCATGGAAGTGCCTCAACAGAAAGGTAGTCAGGGCAGTGATAGAGATGGGGGAGTACATATCCATCACAGGGAAATATAATTTGAGCAGGCAGCAGTGTACAGAACAGATGGGATGCACCTGTTGGAATTTGGCATGTGTCTGTTCCTTAGGCCATTGGGGGACCTGGTGGTGACAATTAATAAGAAAGGCCTGAGATACTAGCCCACGAGGAGGTAGCCCCATCTTCCATCTCAAGTTGGAGATGGGTCAATAGAAAAGGGTGGGAGTAGGGGGAAAAAGGGGTGCAGGAAGGGGGTGGGAGGTAGGCACCATGTGCTGGGAACAAAGGAAACCAGGCATGGGAGTAAATGGAGGGCGGGAATAGAACTGGGGGGGGCAGATCACCGTGTTCACACCTAGCGGGGAAGGGAGTCCAGGTAAGAGTCTGGTACCTGGTTCTGGTGATGGAGGGGGAGCCGGATCAGAGTGTCTGGACACTGAAGAGCATCCAAACAGAAGAAGGAGTGATGAGAGAAGATGAGCAAGGAGGAAGACCTGGACTGATAGGTCCACAATAGACTGATATGTCTAAATAGACTGATATGTCTGATTGTAAAATGTACTGTGTGTTTCTATAATATAATAAGATGTAATGTGTGCCTTTTAAATAAATATTGCCAGTGAACACCCAAAGTCAGAAGATGTAAGGTGATTCATTTCTGGTGGGGAATCGGGATAATCAAGCTTGCCTATAAAGGGCAAGCTATTTTGTCCCACAGACCCAGCCAATAATCATTAGATGGCAGTAAGAGGGAGGGGGTGGGGCCAGGGTAGTGACATCACAAAGGGGGATGGGCAATGGAGGGTCATATGACAGGGTAAGGGAGCTCGCTGGCCATTGGCCGGGGTAGGGGCTTGTTGGGGTCCTGATCGGGAGTCCTTAGGGCTTTATAAGGTCAGGCAGCACCTAGAGAGCCCTCTTTTCTTGCCAATTTGAATTTCCCACCCACCTGCCCTGGGGTAGGAGTGGTTTTGGAAAAGGGAGAGAAGCACACAGTAAATTGAAGAAAAAGAAGGAAGGTTGCCTCTGTGTGGGGCTCAGAAGGAGTCTGGATGAGCTGCAGAGGGCAGCTGGTGGGCTGGGAGTGGATGAAGGGAAAGGGGGGTGAAAGGAGGTGAAAGGGGGTGGGAGCAGGGGAAAAAGGGGGGCAGGAAAGGGGGCTGGGGGTCAGCACCATGTGCTGGGGAGAAAGGAACCCAGGTGTGGGAGTAAATGGAGGGAGGGGATAGAGCTAGGGGGTGGATCACTGTATTTGCACCTAGCTGGGAGGGGAGTCCAGGTAAGAGTCTGGTACCTGCTTCTGGTGATGGAGGGGGAGCTGGATCAGAGTGTCTAGACCCCAAAGAGCATCCAAAACAGAAGAAGGAGTGATGAGAGAAGATGGGCAAGGAGGAAGACCTGGACTGATAGGTCCACCATAGACTGATATGTCTAAATAAACTGATATACCTGATAGTAATACGTACTGTGTGTTTTTATGATACAATGACATGTAAAGAATGCAACATGTGCCTTTTAAATAAATATTACCAGTGAGCATCCAAAGTCAGAAGTTGTAGCGTAATTCATTTCTGGTGGGGAGTCAGGGGACAATGTGACTTTGTTGTGTCGATAAACCAGAGTTTGTACTTGCATTGATTATTTCTACTTTGAGAGGTCTGTGTGGCTGGTTGATTCCACAGTCCATAGTCACCCTTTTCCCATCTCTGTACTCATCAGTCACACCCAGATCTGTAGTACAACCAGTTGTGACAGGTACAGTAGCTGGAATATATTTTTATCAGTCAAAGGGCAGCATGTATGTTTAATGAGGTAAAGGAAAAAAAACCCAGTTCTAGCCAGTGCCTATCTGATTGCTAGTGGATGTGCAAGTGGATTATCGGGTTACGTGAGAAAAAAGTAATTCTAGATTTCATGATATTGTGGATAATCCCAGGGTAGTATACACATTAATTCTTTTCATTAAATTGGCTGTCAGCATTTGCCATTGTCTATACATTATTATCTGTAAAGGTTATATTAATATCCCTGTATAATGGAGTCATGAACAAAACAAACATTCTTTTATATAACCACTGGATGTTTATTTTAAAATCCTGGAGAAGACTGTAGAAGGTAAAATGACTAGTTGTATTAATGCCACAATGAATGAAACTATACTCCAGTTGGTTTAATTGTTCAATTACCTGCTGAGCAGACTTACATACAATGTGATAATGGCCACTGTACAGTTAAAAATACACAAAAAGATTAGTCAGCCTTAAATGAAGCCCATGCTGGTATGTGGAGCAGACTCATTGCAAATAATTTGAAAAATCAACATGATTAAACTTGCAGAGTCCTATGTTAATATAACATCAGTGGTGGTATTAGAAGACAGATGTAAAAAAAAATTGTCCCAACACCTAGACATTATTTACAGACATTCTTATCATGACTCTTTTCTTGTTAATAATTCAGGTTTGTTAATTAATGCCTAGTTCATTTATATTCAGATTATCAATTAGTTTTTTTTAATAGTGGTGTGGGCTAACAGTGTCAGTGTCTCAGTAAGTGGCACACTCAGCTCTGGGGATGGATGATTAGAAGGTCAGAGTTTCTAGTCCTACACCAGGAACTTGGGCTAATACCCAGCACTGGCACTGTAGTGCAGAATTAGGGGATATTGAACTGTTGATGAACTCTCCTTGAATGAGACATCAAACTAAGTTTCCTCTGACCATCTCTAGTGCCTGACAGTGGAAGTTAAAAGATTCCATGGTACTTATCAAAGAGAAAGGGCACTTTCCTAGTGGGCTGGCCATCATTCCCCTGTCCTGTCAACAACAAAAAGAGGTCAATGTAATCCACCTTCATTAAAGAGACACTGTTAACCTTTTTTGCATCATGTTATTTCTAGATAAAAACCCACATTTTATGATTGCTTGCCTTATCTAAAATTGATTGATGTAGCTGGTGTTTTATCTGCCTCCTTGCCTATTAGAACTGAAATGCATGGTACTGTATAGTTATTCCCAGCCTTGTTTTACTTCAAAATCATTGAACTACACTTGTGGCATAATTCTTGAACACTAGAAACACCCTCAAACAGTGCAGTCAGTCATGATACAATAGTCTCCTCTACTCCCACTGCATAATGAGTGGTTAGATTGCATTGGGAGGTGTTCCTGAGTCCAGGAAAGATGCAGTGGGAGTTAGTCAAAAAACATAAACAAACATGTTTTGGTGTGGTAACACCAATAAAGTGGGCACTCAGTTTTTTACTTTTTAAGAGAGGAGGAATCCAAATCAAAATACCAGCTGTATCACAAGTATTTATAGAATGAAAACAGTCATAAAAATATGTTTCTAAAACTAGGGACACTTGGAGGCCTTCAGTAAGTGGGTTGACAGTGTCTCTTTAATGCAACTGCAAACACGTTGTCACAGCTTAGTGTGCCTTTCCTGGTGACGAATCACAAATAAATAAATAAGCAAGAAGTAATACAAACAGAAAAGTGTAACTCTTAAAGCATAAGCATCTCTTAGTACAAAAATGAATAATATAGTGCCCTGTGTCCCATGAAACCAGCAAATGCATGATTCATGACTGCAGGTCCAGAGAGAACTGCACAGTGCTGCTGCAGAGTATGTTTTGTTTGCCAGTGGGATACATTACCCTTAGCCCTGCTATAAGCTCACATGGAACTGTGCAAAAAGGGCAGTGATGGTCAGGCAGAAGGAATTGCAGGAGTGACCAGGCATTCACTCAAATACCCATTCTGGCCTACTAATGGATCCACTATTCTGCACCTGCGGGGGATAGTGGGATATAGTGGCCCAAACTATCACCTCCCCTACAAAATGGGTACATAATGTAATTAAATACTGACACCTGCAAGCACAGTGATTGGTCCATGCCCTGAACCCCATGGTGAAGGGAATGGTAAGGTGCAGGCCAGTGAGTTTGGTTCTGGGATGTCCAGCCCCTGGTGTTTAGGCATTAGGGGTTTGGAGACATGGTCACTTTCTTCAGTGTATGTAATACACTTCCTGTGCCTCTCTTAGCCAAATGCAGCTGGCATTTGTGCTCTACTTTTTGTAACCACACCCTCACCACCCCCATCCCAAGTGCCTGCATGCCTATGCACAACCACCAGGGCTGGGCAGGAGTTATGCAAGAGTCCAGTGATGGGAGCCATTGTACATACCACGTAGGTCTCCTTGGACCTTCATTTTATGGTAGATGTACTTAGTACTGTTTACATGCTATGCATAGCAACATGTAGCAGTGGTGCATAGACACTATAGTTTTTTTGGTTTTAATCAAAAATGTATTTTTGGCACAAAACAGCAATACATTAATATTGCCATTGCTTTAGTCATTTTATCCTTGAACTGAGGTACTGTATCTAGTTTTAAAGTCTTTAAAAGTCCTGATTCTTTTAACACCCACTATGATAAAACTGAATATCATGGTGTGGTGCTGGGCGGTTCATAATCAGAAATCCAAGTTAGCTCTATCCTGATGCATCATTGTGCTGAAGAAGATTGCCAGTCTGGGAACAGCTAAGGAAATAAAGTGCGTAGGAAGTTGGCTGGAGGAGAGACAGCAGAAAGTTGTATTAAATGGGGTCAGAAAAGTGGAAAAAGAGCTCACCAGCAGAGTACTGCAGAAGTCTGTCCTGGACCAAGTCCTCTCCAATATGTTTATCAGTGACATAGGAGAGGGAATACAGGGCAGGTTGTGTCTGTTCACAGATGACACTAAACTCTGTTGTAAAGTTGACAATGTGCAGTGAATAAGTGACCTGCAAAGGCCGGATAACTGGTCTAAAGCATGGCAACTGAAATTCTGGGCCCTATTTTACAAGCTCCCTGGGGCAGCCGCAACTAACTGCAATACAGAGGACTGTGCCAGATGCAGATGCAGTAATCATAAATTGTGCAGTTTTAGAAAGTTTGCCATTTGCAGCAAAACATTCTGGAATTGCCGCAACTTGCAGCCAGCACCTGAAATACTGGCACAGTCGAAGGGCTTGGTGCAAGCCTGGGACACAAAGACAGACATGGGCACCAGGGGCAGCCAAGGTACCACAAGGAGCACTACCCATGGACCCTGGGGATGATGGGGTACAGGTGTACTGCAGCCAGTGTGCATTGTATCAAAATGACAGGTCTTTAGTACAAACATGCCAGAACTGTGAAACACACATTCCCGGTAGTGTAGCCCCCACATACCCACTGGTTAGTGAGAGGCCATGGATGTATACCGGAACTCCCCCAAACCCCGAGCTCCCCCCAGAGTAAAGCATGATATGCCCCTGTGTTACAGCATTTCTCACCCAATCCCTTATATCTCTTCCCCAAATAAGCAACCAGTCATACTCTGTGGTGGTCTAGAGGCTCTCCGCCCTCACCTCCCTGTCAGGCATTGCCCTACCACCCCACATCCTCCATTCCCTCACTCACTCCTGTGACAGACACTGCTCTCTTCTCACCAACTCAGCTGGCTGCAAATGCGCTATAAGGGAACATGTGCTGTGTATGTAACATGCTCCAAGATAGTGCATTATGCAGCTGGCCGAGGTGGTGAGCAGATTGCAGTGCTGGTCACAGGAGCGAGCAAGGAAATGGGTGTGTGTGTGGGGTGGTAGAGCAATGCCTGATGGGGAGGTGAGTGTAGGGGGCCAATAGACCACCGGGTCCAGTTATTGATTTGATGCACTGTGACCTTGGGAATGGGGAGGCACTATCAGACTGGGGCTGTTTTTCTCATATAGGCAGGTGAGATTGGGGATTGGTGGTGGTAGGAGGGCAACTACTTGTACATTGGGTTCTATGGAGGGGGCACTAGACTACCAGGGCATATAATAACAGTATGGGCTGTGTGCACATTAACTTAACATGTCCTGTCCAACACTGCAAAGGCACCACTGCAGGGTGCCACAGCACTGCAGCTACTGCCCACATAGTCCCACTGCCCCTCTCATGCCCCTAGTGTGCCCATGCCTCCCCCGGTCTAGGCACCCCACAGGCACAATCATCTTAGACCACCTCCTGGCTGGTCTAAGTGGTGGCCATTCCTGCATCCATGGTAGGGCTTTGAAAATCCCCAGAAAGGGGATGTTGCAGCCCCACTATGGTGCAAACCCCCTTGCATCCTGCCACACCTGGTTGTTTACCACAGCCTGTGGTGTAGGGGGCTTTGCTGCAACTGCCTCAGGAATGGATGCAGGATGCCTTATAAAATTGCATTTGTCACAGGCTGAGACACAAGTCACATCTTGCATCATGCTCCTTGGACACAAGTCTCTTGCATCCCTCTAAATCC
The DNA here is from genome assembly GCA_016271365.2 of Neoceratodus forsteri. NCBI lineage: Eukaryota > Metazoa > Chordata > Ceratodontiformes > Ceratodontidae > Neoceratodus > Neoceratodus forsteri. The sequence continues at coordinate 1,511,255,360 of CM057449.1, forward strand.
TTTGAAAATTGAGCCCTCTATGTCAGGAAGTGCAAAGTGATGCACCTAGGGAATAAAAAACCTGAACAGACTATTGGGCAGGAGGGGTTCACAGAAGCACAACGTTAAAGGAAAGGGACCTAGAAGTCATCATTAGTGACTCTCTTAAACAAACCAGCCAATGTAACAAACCAGCCAATGTAACAAACCCTATGACAAACCTAACAGAATGCTAGGGTGCACTGGGAGAGGGTTTGACAGTTGGAAAGAGGAGGCACTGGGATGTCTGTATAGGTCACTTGTAGTGCTACACCTGGAGTACTGTGAAGTGCCAAGAAGATAGCACAGAATGTCCTTTGTAAAGCCCCAAGTTTGGACCATCTAGAAATACCTATTACACACCTGCATAATCTGAAAGATATTCAAAGCTCTCATACTGGTAATGACTGACTAACTAACACAATAAAGTATTAAATACTAAAATGACCTACTAACTCCCATTAAGCTAATAAGAAAAAAAATTTGTCTGGAACATTGCAGCTCTAGCAAGAAAAATTGCATATTTAAAATGGCTACCTTTTGTTACAGGTTTGTATTTTCAAGAAACACAGTCTAATGATGTAATGAATATGAAAGATCCATAGGAGGGCTAGTGATTTATGTTAAGATCAAACCTGGCTTAAAATTATTAAAAATGTTATTACAGAAATACATTTTATCCTTTCTCAATTATGATGGGATAACTACAGTATATATTCATTTTGATGAATACAGACATGTGCCACCAAAAGGCATTTCACAGAACAGCAACAACATCTGACTTAGTGCGGCCATGAAGTTAGAGGCCATGGTTGCTAAATTCCCCATTTCATGTTGTTTGCTGGAAGGGGGATTTCAGTGCAAGAATGTGCAGTTTTTATGTTAGCTTGCATGTGCGTACCAGCCAACATCTTGCAGTAGTAGCAGATTTGGAGGTACGGTCACTGGGCGAATGCAGGGGATGCATCAGTAGGTGCATCCCTCATTCCCCACTAAGCCAGTAGCAGGTGCTGACACCATGCACAGCTAATATGGCCACCAGATCTAGGAAAAGGTCCCCTGCAATGAGAACAAAGCTCTCAGGCAGCGGGACCAAATCACGCCTCCTGACGTGCAAGCAACATGGTGGCAGTGACTGCCACCGCCGCTTGTCACAATGCTGATGGGGGAGCCCACTCCCCGTCAGCATAATGTCCCCCCCTCCCATTTCTGCTGTGTGCTGAGGGGGTGCCAAATCCATCTCACCATCTTGTGCACCCCCAAAATGTCTTTCTATGCCGACTCCCCGTCGGCATAATGTCCCTTCCCCATTTGTTGTGTGCCGAGGGGGGGGTGCCCAATCCCCCTCAACTCTCCTACCCCACTGGCATTTGCCGATGGGGTGCCCAATCCCCCATTGGCTACAGGCCCCCCACCAAAAAACAATTGAGGTGGTATGCTGGGATCCCACCCCAGCATGCCAAATTACCCTGTTAAAAAGAAAAGTCCCACAATTTTTTATTTTTTTTTTAGTTTTACCTGTAAAACAGAAGCGGTCCTTCACGGTCTCACCCCTCCCCTACCAGTGCCCACCATCTGTGCACCTGTCTCCACACCCCCACCCCATACTTTCCTCCAGATCCTGGTGCGACAATCTTTGGTGGACCGGGAACACATCTGCACTCTTCAAAGCTGACCGTTAACTGAAAAAATGCTGGTAAGCTGTATAATGGTATAAACATTTTTTTTTGGTTTTTTTATATTTTCCTTCTTACCTGGCAGGTCCTCCATCATACTTCTGCCCTGGTCATGGCCCCTGGTGCTACCACCAACCATTGATTCCAGCATTCTCCCAGTCACCTCCGGCTTACCCCCCGGAGCGTGGTGCCACAGCACCTGTTTCCCTGGTTCCGGTGCCACGGAACTAGTAACTGCTTGGGAGTGCTGGAGATGGTGATGAATTGAAGCCCAGGGAGGGCTTCATGGAAATGGGGGACCCACCCCTCCTGATGTTCTATTTTTTCCCTCTGGGAGGTGGGGATGTGCAATGACATCCAGTGTCCGCCCTGCCTCCATTGCATACAAGCGCTGGCAGCAGCATGACTCCCGGCCTCCACCAGTGGTCCGTCTTGTGCCAGGCACTACTCCACCCTCCTCCTAGAGAAGGAGAGCAGTCCATAGGATGGCCAGCCCTCCAGCGACCTGAGTCCATTCCCAAACCCATTTCACCAGCATCGCTAGTGGAAATCCAAGCGCTGCGCCGATGGGCCAGCCATAAATAGTTTGTTTTCAATGTTGGTGCATATCTCAGTCATTTTTGGGAATTTTGACATCAAATTTTCAACACGGGGTTATTGGGACACCTCCTCATGAATTCAGGCACTGTCATGGTGATAGTCAGTCCCAAAAGGTGATTTTGCAGTCACTGCATGAAATCACCATTCCAGACTGATTGTCAAATTGACAGTACCACTGTTCATGAGGGGGACTCTCAAGAAGCTTATGTTCCAAATTTGGTGGAAAAAATCAAAAAATGGCTGTTTTATGAGTATGTGTTGAACAGCTTTCATGCACTGTCATAACTTCTTGAATTTGCAATATTTTCACTCCAGATTTTCAAACTTGGCATTTTCCACACCTCCTTATGAACAGTACAGCTGTCATTTTACATATCCTGGCCAAAATGTTCTTTCACATCCAGCTCAGAATAGCACGGTCGCTGTCGAAATCAGTTTTAGGACAGTTTGAGGAAATGATGGTGATACTGTTCATGAGCAGAGATCCTAAAATGACTATGTTGAAAATTTGGTGATGAAATTCCATAAAATGTCTGTTTTACAAGTGTGTGTTGAGCAGTTTCCACGCACCCTTGTAACTTCGCAAATTTGCAATATTTTCATGCCACATTTTCAACACTGGCATTTTTTCACTCCTCCTTATGAACACTACAGCTATCATATTTTACATCCTTCCCTAAATGTGTTTTCACACCTGTTGCGCACAATGGCGTGGTCACTGTGGGAAATCAACGTTTGGGACAAATTAACAAAATCACAGTGCCACTGTTCATGAGGGGATGTCCCAAAATGCCTATGTTAAAAATGTGGTTAAAAAAAATTCCCAGAATAATTAGGATACTGATGTGTGTTGCACAGTTTCTATGCATGCTTATGACTTCACCGATTTTTCATATTTTCACTCCAGATTTTCAACGTTGTCATTTTTTTACATCTCCTCATGAACAATGCAGTTGTCATTTTCCACATACTGCCCAAAATGTGTTTTTGTCCCTGCACCCTTATTGGTACCCCCAGAGGTACACTGTAGACAGCTAGCACTTTGGTATATGTTATACTAACATATAGGGCTAAGAGCATCTACTGTATAAGAGTAGATGTCAGGATATGAATGAATATTATTGTTATACATTTTACTTTCTAATACTCATATTTATGTCTTGCTTACAAGATGTTAGGACACCTGTGTCCTTGTAATGATTATGATATATGAGTCCGCATTGCCATCTTCTGATGATTTGCATTATTACACTGCTACATGGAAACTGTACTCCTTTGTCTTTACAAAGTGATGACTACTACAAAATTGTATAATATTATCTTGGACTGAGGAGCCACCTCTAATTTAACCAATAGGGCTCATCTCTGAAACTAGAAATGTTTCTATCTTACAGTAACCATGGTAATTATCATAGGTATATAAAGTAAGACATTAGGGCCCATATATTCAAACTGCGCCAGGCTGTGGCGCAAGCCTGGGCACAGCTCAATTTTGTTGCTCAGGGGTGTTGCCTGGGCGATATTCAACGGAGCTGGGCTATGGTGCAGCAGCTTTGAATATCGCACCCTGGCGCCCCCCCATGCATGGTGCAGTGGCACTGTGCCAGCGCAAGTGGCCAGAGTGGAGCATGGAGATGCGGCGGCGCAAGTGCCATTGCTCCATGCACAGCACCTGCTATATTCAAATGGGGACATGCAAATGGGGCCATAAGTTATGCAAGGTGCACAGGGGGCCATTTACATCTCATTACAGCCCCATTTGCATGCCATTAGCATGTAGGTGCTCCAATCCTCGACGACTTGTGCCTGGTGCCCTGCCAGGCAGCAGCCCTTGGGGACTGATGCCCCCTGCAGCCTGATCGTGGGAATTCCTGTAAGATAAAAGAAAAACCATCCAATATCCCTGGTGGACCAGTGGACCACACTGAGCCCAAACGCGGGCATCTATAATCACCCCCCAAAGTCCAATATCCCTGGTGGTCTAGTGGACTGCACTGAGCCTGATCGCGAGCATCTATAATCACCCCCCCAAGTCCAATATCAATGGTGGTCTAGTGTTCCCCCACCTCAAATTCATTCACATGTCTGGAATGAGTAGTATGGTATGGTCTGCATGCCCATTGGCTCATGCTGTGAACCAATGGGCATGCAGCCCTACTGAGCTGTCAGTCAGAGGGTGGCAGGGCAGCAGGCGGGTGGGGTGCTGCTGCCCGCCGGCTTATGGGGGAGTGGGGCAGTGGGGCTCAGTGGGTGGGTGGGGTAGAGTACACTAGACCACCAGGGATATTGGACTTTGAAGGGGCAATTATAGATGCCCACAATTGGTCTCAGTGCGGTCCATTAGACCACCAGGGATATTGGACTGGGGGTGTGTGATGACAGATACCCCTCCATTGGGCATGGGGGTGCTGCCAGGTGCGGCAGGAGCTCAGGGCAGCTGCTGTGTTGCACCCTGCAATGCAGCAGGTCACCTGTGGGTGGCCATCACTTGTTCCATGTTTTCCTGGTGTAACTTTGTGCAGCACAGGTATGGGTAGCACACGCATGACTCTGCACATCCCGGGCTGAATATCGGGCTGTGCAGGTTATGCATGGGCACGCTCCCCCTACCTGTGCCTGCATACATTACTAATGCGCTCTGGCGCATCGGGATTTGTGCGGCTCACTTTTCCCTTTTGAATACCGCACCGAGGCGCATCAGTGGGATGTGCATGGGGCAACAATGTTGCCCCATGCGCAACCCTTTTGGATATCTGGGCCTATGTCTTCTACCTCGGAGACCTCTTCAAGTTCATATTGGTAAGAACTGCTTAGGGCAACTGTGATTATTCTTTTGGTAGTAATAAACAAGTTTATTACTCTTATGCAATGTGTCTGTGATTCCTTGCATGCCCATTATTGCCAAGAACCTGAGAGTGAGGTTTAGACCTCCTGAAATTGGTGACTTCGTACAGGAAATATATGGTGTTTGCAAAGTTTCACTTGTTGCTTGCAACTTTTCCCTCTCCAACAGGGATTGTAGATGTGCACTACCGCATCACATCTCCAATTCTACAACCACTTTGTAATAATTTGCAAAGTCTGACTGCTTACTGGGTGTGGTCAATGCCAACTCAACCCACCCCACAACAATTTTGAATTGCAAGTCTACAAGCGCACAGTAGCCCGACTGTGAATAAGTGCACCTGTTGTGGATAGATACATGGCACAGTGCCTTTTTCATGGTTGGAGTTTTCGTTTCCTCCCTCACAATGACCACCATATCAAATATCTGCACAGAACTAAGACACAATGTCTCAAACTTCCTTGCCTCCCATGGAGGATGGGCTGACTTTGCAGGATGCAAGTCAATCCAACAACCCTGTTCTGTGGATTTCAACTCAGTACTCAGATGATACAAACAGCCAGGAAGTGAGACTCTAAAGGGATGATGGTCATGGCTCTCTATGCTGCTTTGGAAGCTTCCGAAGCAAGGTTTTGAACCCTGAACTGCAAATCTCATCTCTTAAGCAGGAGATAGGGTTGCAGGAAACTGAATGTGTGAGACGTGAGCAGGATTTGGAATCTGAACTCCAAACACTGTGAAATTAAAAGTATTCCCTTTTGCATCATTCTGTATAGGCAGGCGAGCAAGAATTTTGTATGTTGAAGCAGGATTGTGAAAGTTTGAGACAGGATAAGGGGCAGGCTTTGCAAATGAATGACTTGTTAAGTAGAATGAACAGTTGATTGAGGAGTTGGGAGAGACACAGGACAAGATAAACCAGTTATGTAATGGCTTCAAAGTGGCTCCTAGGGACAATCGCGATTTGAGCGCCGCTTATAGACTGTTACAGAAACTTAATCAGGATGAGGTGGATGTGAATGTTGCAAATGTGAATCATGCTGAATGTGAATCCAAGATGGCGAAACTGTGCCATCAATGAGAGGTGTTGGCTGAACATGTCAAGGTGATGGGAGGCTTGGCACCAGCCTTGACAATGTCATTTGAAGGGGAAGTATCAGATGATAAAATTGCACATTACAAAGCCCAGTCACACCCCTACTATGGCCCAGACATCCCACCCTGCCATCCACAAACTGACGGACACCTGTCACACGTAACTCATGTCATACATCATCTATGTCATGACGCATATCATGGGAGATACCAACATGGTGACCCCCATGATGGGGGGAAGCAGGCCTCAGACTAGTCTGGACGGCACCACCACTAGCCATTATTACTGTGGAAGACAGGCAGGAGATAGAGACGATGATCAAAATGTCAGTAAGCACTGTGCCCATTTCTGAAAGAAATAAATGGGTTCTAAAGACCCAAATTAGGCAGCTTCTACACGAGGATGTGACACAGGATGACATGGTTTGGTCAGTGGCAACAGCCGCAGCCCAGGCAGCCCTGGATGACACACGAGGCAACCTAACTCTGCCTGATCAGCCCACTAATCCCCTACAAATAGCCTATTCTGCTCAGTAAATAGTTGACAGCATTGGTCAGATGAGCCGTCCGACAATCTCAGTTGCCACTTGGAAAAGGTGTGCTAAATGTGAAATGCTTAGTCTTGCTGCAGACTACCAGGTCCAGATCCTCGCCAGATCATTGATCCTGGACTGTGGGCAAAACTCCTGACACCATCTGCCAGGACAGCACCACCACCTTTGATGAAGTAGCAGCTGAACTCATTTCTACACAGCCCAGGTGTAGTAGGAGTGATGCTCACATACCCTGTGAAACAGGATGCGAAGAAAGTCAGTGACTTTCCACCAGAGGCTATGGAAGGTCTACTAAACGGGAAGCATCTTGCACAAGAGGCCACAGATGTGGATCTTACTGAATATAAGACAGTGTTCCTTAGGAACATGATCCCTGCAGAAGAGAGAAGGTAGAGACAGCCACCTATCCCACCATGGAGAGATTGCCGGCGTTCTTTAGAAAACCAGGAGAGTTTATCAACTCGACATCCATGATCTGGGCTCCAGTTCCAAGAAAGTAGGTGCCATGGAGACTACTCTGGATGCCACGACACACTACATGGTGGAAGGGCAGGCCCAAGAAAAACAGCCCCTCCTCACAGACAACCAACACCCCAGCAGGCCCAACAACAACAACAATCCTGGGTGGGAACCAGAACTACCACAAAAACAAGAAACACCATAAGAATAATAAGGGCATACCACAAAGAACGTGCCCTTCATATAGGAAATAGCCAAAGAGAACTGGAAATTCCAAGAACTTCTTTGAAAAGTGTGCTCTGTAGCAGATGCTGTTCCTGCTCAGGCCCATGCTGCCATACAACCAGAAGAACAGGCCTCAACAGGCTGTGCAGACACCAGAAGTACAGTCCCTCAGGCAAATACAGGCCTGAACCCGTAAGCTGCTCCCCTTATAGCATCAATGCAGCATGTTGAAGTGGTTCAAAGGAGCCAGGCCCAAACTCTCCAGCTTCCACTGGTACAGACAGACAATTACAGGCCCTGGTCTGTATTGTAAACAAGCTGGTCTTGGATTCAAATGGAAGGCCCTGCACTGAGGCCGAGGTCAGGGCCACATACTGACAATACTGCTGGATACTGGTACAGCTGTGTCTGTATTACACATGACCATCCAGAGACATCCCTTGGTCCACTGGACAGAGGACCAATAAGTCAGGGTAGATGGAACTAGGTTGCTTGCATACCATTCCATACCACTACCTGTGGAACTGGGACACCTGAAGGCCTATCACACCTTGCAGCTAATGGTATTGCATGATCATCCCAGTATAACTGGAACTGACTTCCTAGCACCACACAGCTGTGTGGTAGACCTAGTCAACATGTTACTGATGCAGATTCAGGGACAATACCACACCACCATGATTCCTGATTCACACGTGGTGGCAACAATCTCTGCAAACAATAAAGAGTATGACATCATAGATTTGTTCAAGAATCATAAGCTTTTCCCAAAGCTCCTCCCCATTCTACAAAGGCATCTGGAGGCATTTTACACCAACAAGCATATCACTGGAAACAGGGTAGGTACCCAAAGACTGGAGGACAGCAGATGTAGTCCCCTTATACAAAAGTGGGAACAAAGAGGAAGCAGGGAACTACAGAGCAGTCAGCCTCACCTCAGTAGTGGGGAAGATCATGGAAGCACTACTGAAGGAGAGATTGGTGGAACCTTTGGTTGTCAATGGACTACAGGACACAAGGCAGCATGGTTTCACCAGGGGGAGGTCATGTCAGACCATCCTCATTGAATTTTTTGACTGGGTGACTAGGGAGGTGGATCAGGGCAGGGCAGTGGACATTGCCTATCTGGACTTCAGCAAGGCCTTTGACACTGTGCCACATGAAGACTATTACACAAACTGGGGAATATGGGTGTGGGCAGGACAGTAGTGTGGTGGGTAGTTAACAGGCTGGGTGGCAGGACACAGAGGTGGTGGTAAGTGGCTGTCACTCCACAGAGGAAGAGTGACCAGTGGGGTACCAAAGGGATCAATGCTGGGACCGGTCCTATTCAACATCTTCATCAGTGACATTGCGCAGGACCTAGAAGGCAGAATTTCACTGTTCACTGATGACACAAAGCTTTGTAACAGAGTAGACACACCAGAGGGTGTAGACAGAATAAGAAGGGACCTGCAGAAACTTGAAGAATGGTCAGGGGTTTGGCAGTTGAAATTCAATGCAAAGAAGTGCAAGATAGTGCATACGCAGCACAAAAACCCTGGCATAATAAATCAGTTGGGGGTGAGGATATAGCATGCACCAAGCAGGAAAGGGATCTTAGGGTTATCATCTCTGATGACCTCAAGGTAGAGAAACAGGTAGGGAAACAGTGTGACAAGGCAGTAGGTAAAGCAAATAGGATGCTGGGATGCATAGGAAGGGGCATCACCAGCAGGAAAAGGGAGGTCACAATTCCACTATACAAGACACTAGTGAGGCCCCACCTGGAGTACAGTGTACAATTCTGGAGACCATACCTACATAAGGACATAGACAGGGAAGAGAAGGTTCAGAGGAGGGCAACAAAGATGGTGCATGGATTGCATCACAAGTCCTATGAAGACAGGTTGAAGGAACTGAACATGTACTCCTTCGAGGAGAAGAGGAGAGAGGGGATGTGATAGAGACATACAAGTATCTTACAGGGAGGAACAGGGTGCAGGAATACACTATTTTTAAGCGAAAAAGATGTTCCAGGACTAGAGGGCATGGGATGAACTTGGAGGGAGGATGATTCAGAGGAAACGTGAGGAAGAATTTCTTCACAGAACGGGTGGTGGACAAGTGGAACACCCTGCCAGAGGAAGTGGTGGGGGCTGAAACAATCACAGGATTTAAGAATGCATGGGATAAACATAAAGGAATTCTGGAGGTCAGGGGTAAGGGGCAACAGACTTCTAGGAAAACATAAACTGAACTTACAAGCTCAAATGGGCAGACTGGGTGGGCCATAGGCCCTTATCTGCCGACACTGTCTATGTATCTATATGTAGCAGGCCCAGCACATGAGAGCAGCGGCAATGCACCTTTCCATCTGAGGCCTTGCCTTCTCTTAGGGAAACAATAAAATCACTCCTGAAGCAAGGTATGATCAGGACAAGTGTTTCTACTGCCAACTCCCCAGTGTGGCCTGTGAAGAAATCCACAGGAACCTGGAGACTTACTATTGACAACAGGAGAGTTAACCAGTTCACCCCCAGTTGTGCCCCAACTATGGCATCAACACCAGATGTGCTGCGATTATTGACCCCTGACCAAAAATGATTCAGTGCCCTGGACATCTCCAATGGTTTCAGATCAGTGCCATTGGCCTCCAAGGGTCAGTATAAGTTTGCCTTCACATTTGAGGGTAGACAGTACACGTGGACCTGTTTACCACAGGGATTCCATAACAGCCCCTCCCTGTTTCATTTACACATGATTGATGCCCTTGAGGGTTTCTCTACACCCCAGTGTCTCTTGCAGTATGTGGATGACCAGTTGTTGGCAGCAGCCACACAGGAAAAACACCTGGATCTCTTGGATGAACTACTGACCCTCATTCAGAAGGCAGGTCTCAAATGTAATCCGGCAAAAGCACAACTATGTCAGAAAGAGGTACTCTTTCGGGCCTGAGAATAACTGACCAAGGCGGAAGCCCTACCTGGAAGAAGTTACAAGGATTGCAAGACTTGCCATTGCCACCAGTGTGGCCACTATTGGGAGATTTCTAGATATGGTAAACTATTCCAGAGATTTTATTTGTGATTTTGCCCAGAAGGCTGTCCTTCAGTATGAACTACTGAAAAAGGAAATTTCCTGGAATTGGATCACACTCAAGCTCTGACGTAATTGAAACAGGCCTTGGCCTCAGCTCCAACCATGGTCAACCCCAATCCAGCTTTGCCATTCCATCTGGAATGTGCCCTGTTTCTAAGCTCCCTGTGTCAGCCGCAATTAACTGCAATACAGAGGACTGTGCCAGATGCAGATGCAGCAATCATAAATTGTGCAGTTTTAGAAAGTTTACCATTGCAGCAAAACATTCTGGAATTGCTGCAACTTGCAACCAGCACCTGAAATACTGGCACAGTCGTAGGGCTTGGTGTAAGCCTGGGACACAAAGACAGACATGGGCACAAGGGGAAGCTAAGGTACCACAAGGAGCACTACCCATGGACCCTGGGGATGATGGGGTACATGTGTACTGCAGCCAGTGTGCACTGAATCAAAATGACAGGTCTTTAGTACAAACATGCCAGTCTTGTGAAACACACATTCCCAGTAGTGTAGCCCCACATACCCACTGGTTAGTGAGAGGCCATGGATGTATACTGGAACTCCCCAAACCCCAGCTCCCCAGAGTAAAGCATGATGTGCCCCTGTGTTACAGCACTTCTCACCCAATCCCTTATATCTCTTCCCCAAATAAGTAACCAGTCATACTCTGTGGTGGTCTAGAGGCCCCCCATCCTCACCTCCCTGTCAGGCATTGCCCTACCACCCTACATCCTCCATTCGCTGGCTCACTCCTGTGGCAGACACTGCTCTCTTCTCTCCAACTCAGCTGGCTGCAAATGCGCTATAAGGGAACATGTGCTGTGTATGTTACATGCTCCAAGATAGCGTATTATGCAGCTTGCGAGTGGTGAGCAGATTGCAGTGCTGGTCTGAGGAGGGCAAGAAAATGGGTGTGTGTGGGGGTGGTAGAGCAATGCATGTTGGGGAGGTGAGTGTGGGTCAATAGACCACTGGGTCCAGTTATTGATTTGATGCAGTGTGACCTTGGGAATGGGGAGGCACTATCAGACTGGGGCTGTTTTTCTCATATAGGCAGGAGAGATTGGGGATCGGTGGTGGGAGGGCAACTACTTGTACATTGGGTTCTATGGAGGGGGCACTAGACTACCAGGGCATCTAATAACAGCATGGGCTGTGTGCACATTAATTTAACATGTCCTGTCCAACACTGCAGAGGCACCACTGCAGGGTGCCACAGCACTGCAGCTACTGCCCCCATAGTCCCACTGCCCATCTCATGCCCCTAGTGTGCCCATGCCTCCCCTGGTCTAGGCACCCCAAGGCGCAATCATCTTAGACCACCTCCTGGCTCGTCTAAGTGGTGGCCAATTCTGCATCCATGGTGGGGCTTTGAAAATCCCCAGAAAGGGATGTTGCAGCCCACCATGGTGCAAACCCACTTGCATCCGGGCACACCTGGTTGTTTACCACAGCTTGGGGTGTAGGGGGCTTTGCTGCAACTGCCTCAGGAATGGATGCAGGATGCCTTATAAAACTGCATTTGTCACAGGTTGAGACACAAGTCACATCTTGCATCATGCTCCTTAGACACAAGTCTCTTGCATCCCTCTAAATCCTTTGAAAATTGAGCCCTCTATGTCAGGAAGTGCAAAGTGATGCACCTGGGGAATAAAAAACCTGAACAGACTATTTGGCGGGAGGGGTTCACAGAAGTACAACATTAAAGGAAAGGGACCTAGAAGTCATCAGTAGTGACTCCCTTAAACAAACCAGCCAATGTAACAAACCCTATGACAAGGCTAACAGAATGCTAGGGTGCACTGGGAGAGGGTTTGACAGTTGGAAACAGGAGGCACTGGGATGTCTGTATAGGTCATTGGTAGTGCTACACCTGGAGTACTGTTAAGTGCCAAGAAGATAACATAGAATATCCTTTGTAAAGCCCCAAGTTTGGACCATCTAGAAATACCTATTACACACCTGCATAATCTGGCAGATATTCAAGGCTCTCATACTGGTAATGACTGACTGACTAACACAATAAAGTATTAAATACTAAAATGACCTACTAACTCCCATTAAGCTAATAAGAAAAAAATTTGTCTGGAACACTGCAGCTCTAGCAAGAAAAATTGCATATTTAAAATGGCTACCTTTTGTTACAGGTTTGTATTTTCAAGAAACACAGTCTAATGATGTAATGAATATGAAAGATCCATAGGAGGGTTAGTGACTTATGTTAAGATCAAATTTGGCTTAAAAATATTGAAAATGTTATTATAGAAATACATTTTATCATTTCTCAATTATGATGGGTTAACTACAGTATATATTTATTTTGATGAATACAGACATGTGCCACCAAAAGGCTTTTCGCAGAACAGCAACAACATCTGACTTAGTGTGGCCATGGAGTTAGAGGCCATGCTTCTTAAATTCCCCATTTCATGTTGTTTGCTGGAAGGGGAATTTCATTGCAAGAATGTGCAGTTTTTATGTTGGCTTACACGTTCGTGCCAGCCAACATCTTGTGGTAGTAGCAAATATGGAGGTAAGGTCACTGGGCGAATGAGGGACACATCAGTAGGTGAATCCCTCATTCCCAGTAAGCCAGCAACAGGTGCTGACACCATGCATAGCTAATATGGCCACCAGATCTAGGAAAAGGTAGTCTGCAATGAGAGTGAAGCTCTCATGCAGCGGGACCAAATCACGCCTCCTGACTTGCAAGCAACATGGTGGCAGTGACTGCCACTGCCGCCTGTCACATTGCTGATGGGGGAGCCCACTCCCTGTCAGCATAATGTACCCCCCCTCCCATTTCCGCTGTGTGCTGAGGGGGTGCCAAATCTCCCTCAGCATCTTGAGCCCCACCAAAATGTCTTTCTTTACCAACTCCCCATCGGCATAATGTCCCTCCCCCATTTGTTGTGTGCCGAGGGGGGGTGCCCAATCCCCCTGGACTCTCCTGCCCCCACAGGCATTTGCTAATGGGGTGCCCAATCCCCCATTGGATACAGCCCCCCCAGCAAAAAACAATTGAGATGGTATGCTGGGATCCCACCCCAGCGTGCCAAATTACCCTGTTAAAAAGAAAAGTCCCGCAATTTTTTATTTTTTTTAGTTTTACCTGTAAAACAGAATGGTCCTTCACGGTCTCCATGCCCCCTTCCCCTACCGGTGCCCACCATCTGTGCACCCCATCTCCACACCTCCCCACCCCATACTTACCTCCAGATCCTGGTGTGACAATCTTTGGTGGACTGGGAACACATCTGCACTCTTCAAAGCTGACCGCTAACTGAAGAAATGCCGGTAAGCTGTATAATGGTATAAGCAGTTTTTTTTTTAATATTTTCCTTTTTACCTGGCAGGTCCTCCATCATACTTCTGCCCTGGTCACAGCCCCTGGTGCTACCACCAACCATCGATTCCAGCATTCCCCCAGTCACCTCCGGCTTACCCCCCCCCCGGAGCGTGGTGCCACAGCACCTGTTTCCCTGGTTCCAGTGCCACGGAACTAGTAATTGCTTGGGAGTGCTGGAGATGGTGACTAATTGAAGCCCAGGGAGGGCTTCATGGAAGCGGGACCCACCCCTCCTGATGTTCTATTTTTCCCTCTGGGAGGTAGGGACGTGCAATGATGTCCAGTGTCCGCCCTGCCTCCATTGCGTACAAGCACTGGCAGCTGCATGACTCCCGGCCTCCACCAGGGGTCCGTCTTGTGCCAGGCACTACTCCACCTCCTCCCAGAGAAGGCAGCAGTCCATAGGATGGCCAACCGTCCAGCGACCTGAGTCCATTCCCAAACCCTTTTCACCAGCATCGCTAGTGGAAATCCAAGCGCTGCGCTGATGGGCCAGCCATAAATAGTTTGTTTTCAATGTTGGTGCATATCTCAGGCATTTTTGGGAATTTTGACATCAAATTTTCAACACGGGGTTATTGGGACACCTCCTCATGAATTCAGGCACTGTCATGGTGATAGTCAGTCCCGAAAGGTGATTTTGCAGTTACTGCATGAAATCACCATTCCAGACTGATTATCAAATTGACAGTACCACTGTTCATGAAGGGGAATCTCAAGAAGCTTATGTTGCAAATTTGGTGGAAAAAATCAAAAAATGGCTGTTTTATGAGTATGTGTTGAACAGCTTTCATGCACTGTCATAACTTCTTGAATTTGCAATATTTTCACTCCAGATTTTCAAACTTGGCATTTTTCCACACCTCCTTATGAACAGTACAGCTGTCATTTTACATATCCTGGCCAAAATGTTCTTTCACACATCCAGCTCAGAATAGCACGGTCGCTGTGCGAAATCAGTTTTTGGGACAGTTTAAGGAAATGATGGTGATGCTGTTCATGAGCAGAGATCCTAAAATGCCTATGTTGAAAATTTGGTGATGAAATTCCATAAAATGTTTGTTTTACAAGTGTGTGTTGAGCAGTTTCCACGCACCCTTGTAACTTCGCAAATTTGCAATATTTTCACGCCACATTTTCAACACTGGCATTTTTTCACACCTCCTTATGTACACTACAGCTGTCATTTTTTACATCCTTCCCTAAATGTGTTTTCACACCCGTGGCGCACAATGGTGTGGTCGCTGTGGGAAATCAACGTTTGGGACAAATTAACAAAATTGCAGTGCCACTGTTCATGAGGGGATGTCCCAAAATGCCTATGTTAAAAATGTGGTTAAAAAAAATTCCCAAAATAATTAGGATACTGATGTGTGTTGCCCAGTTTCTATGCATGCTCATGACTTCACGATTTTTATATTTTCACTCCAGATTTTCAACGTTGTCATTTTTACATCTCCTCATGAACAATGCAGTTGTCATTTTCCACATACTGCCCAAAATGTGTTTTGTCCCTGCACCTTATTGGTACCCCAGAGGTACACTGTAGACATCTAGCACTTTGGTATATGTTATACTAACAATAGGGCTAAGAGCATCTACTGTATAAGAGTAGATGTCAGGATATGAATGAATATTATTGTTATACATTTTACTTTCTAATACTCATATTTATTTCTTGCTTACAAGATGTTAGGACACCTGTGTCCTTGTAATGATCATGATATATGAGTCCGCATTGCCATCTTCTGATGATTTGCATTATTACACTGCTACATGGAAACTGTACTCCTTTGTCTTTACAAAGTGATGACTACTACAAAATTGTATAATATTATCTTGGACTGAGAAGCCACCTCTAATTTAGCCAATAGGGCTCATCTCTGAAACTAGAAATGTTTCTATCTTACAGTAACCATGGTAATTATCATAGGTATATAATGTAAGACATTAGGGCCCGGATATTCAAACTGCACCAGGATGTGGTGCAAGCCTGGGCACAGCTCAACTTTGTTGCTCAGGGGTGTTGCCTGGGCGATATTCAATGGAGCTGCGCTATGGTACAGCAGCTTTGAATATCGCACCCTGGCCACCCCCCTGTGCATGAGTGCAGTGGCACTGTGCCAGCGCAAGTGCCAGAGTGGAGCATGGAGATGCGGCGGCGCAAGTGCCATTGCTCCATGCACAGCACCTGCTATATTCAAATGGGGACATGCAAATGGGGCCATAAGTTATGCAAGGTGCACAGGGGGCCATTTGCATCTCATTATAGCCCCATTTGCATGCCATTAGCATGCAGGTGCGCCAATACCCGACGACTTGCACCTGGTGCCCTGCCAGGCAGCAGCCATTGGGGACCGACGCCCAATGCAGCCCAATCATGGGAATTCCTGTAAGATAAAAGAAAAACCATCCAATATCCCTGATGGTCCAGTGGACCGCACTGAGCCCGATCGCGGGTATCTATAATCACCCCCCAAGTCCAATATCCCTGGAGGTCTAGTGGACCGCACTGAGCCTGATCACAGGCATCTATAATTGCCCCCCCAAGTCCAATATCCCTGGTGATCTAGTGGACTGCACTGAGCCTGATGTGCGGGCATCTATAATCACCCCTAGTCCAATATCCCTGGTGGTCTAGTGTGCCCCACCTCACCACCCACTGGGCCCCACCTGCCCGTTCCCCCCATCAGCCAGCGGGCGGCAGCACCCCATCCTCCTTCTGCCCGCCACCCACTGACTGACAGCTCGGTAGGGCTGCACTCCCGATGGTTCACAGCATAAGCCAATGGGCATGCAGACCATACTGTACTACTCAGTCCAGATATGTGAATGAATTCATTCCATATCTATGCTAAATAATACAGTATGTCTACTGCATATGCCTCATGCTAGACAATGAAAGCGTCTGGCTCCCTACTGGCTATCAGTGTAGTGGCAAGACGCTGGGAGAGTGAGGAGTGCTACCGCCTGCCCGGCTTCTGAGGAGTGGGAGTAGTGGGGCTCAGCTCTTGAGTGGAGTGAAAGCCACTAGACATCGAGAGATATTGAACTTGAAGACAATTATAGATGTCTGCAATCGGGATCAGTGCGGTCCAATAGACCACCAGGAATATTGGACTTGGGGGGGCGATTATAGATGCCTGCAATCGGGCTCAGTGTGGTCCACTAGACCACCAGGGATATTAGACTGGAGGTGTGTGATTACAGATACCCCCACATTGGGGCATGGGGGGTGCTGCCAGGTGCGGCAGGAACTCGGGGCAGCTGCTGTTTTGTGCCCTGCAATGCGGCAACTCACCTATGGGTGGCCATCACTTGTTCCATTTTTTCCTGGCGTAACTTTGTGCAGGCGCAGGTATGGGTTGCACATGCATGACTCTGCACATCCCGGGCTGAATATTGGGCTGTGCAGGTTATGCATGGGCACGGTCCCCCTACCTGTGCCTGCATACATTACTAATGTGCTCTGGCGCATCGGGATTTGTGTGGTGCACTCTTCCCTTTTGAATATCACACCAGGGCACATCAGTGGGTTGGGCATGGTGCAACACTGTCACCCCATGCGCAACCCTTTTGAATATCGGGCCTATGTCTTCTACCTCGGAGACCTCTTCCAGTTCATATTGGTAAGAACTGCTTAGGGCAACTGTGATTATTCTTTTGGTAGTAATAAACAAGTTTATTACTCTTATGCAATGTGTCTGTGATTCCTTGCGTGCCAATTATTGCCAAGAACCTGAGAGAGAGGTTTAGACCTCCTGATAATTGGCGACTGCGTACAGGAAATATATGGTGTTTGCAAAGTTTCATTTGTTGCTTACAACTTTTCCCTTTCCAACAGGGATTGTAGATGTGCACTACCGCATCACCTCTCCCATTCTACAACCACTTTGTAATAATTTGCAAAGTCTGGCTGCTTATTGGGTGTGGTCAATGCCAACTCAACCCACCCCACAGCAATTTTGAATTGCAAGTCTACAAGCGCACAGTAGCCCTACTGTGAATAAGTGCACCTGTTGTGGATTGATACATGGCACTGCCTTTTCATGTTTGGATTTCATTTCCTCCCTCACAATGACCACCATATCAAATATCTGCACAGAACTAAGACACGATGTCTCAAACTTCCTTGCCTCCCATGGAGGATAGGCTGACTCTGTGGGATGCAAGTCAATCCAACAACCCTGTAATGGGATTTCAACTCAGTACTCAGATGATACAAACAGCCAGGAAGTGAGACTCTAAAGGGATGATGGTCATTGCTCTCTATGCTGCTTTGGAAGCCTCCAAGCAAGGTTTGAACCCTGAACTGCAAATCTCATCTCTTAAGCAGGAGATAGGGTTGCAGGAAACTGAATGTGTGAGACGTGAGCAGGATTTGGAATCTGAACTCCAAACACTGTGAAATTAAAAGGATTCCCTTTTGCATCATTCTGTATAGGCAGGCGAGCAAGAATTTTGTATGTTGAAGCAGGAGTGTGAAAGTTTGAGACAGGATAAGGGGCAGGCTTTGCAAATGAATGACTTGTTAAGAAGAATGAACAGTGAACAGTTGATTGAGGAGTTGGGAGAGATACAGGACAAGATAAACCAGTTACGTAATGGCTTCGAAGTGGCTACTAGGGACAATCGCGAATTGAGCGCCGCTTATAGACTGTTACAGAAACATATTCAGGATGAGGTGGATGTGAATGTTGCAAATGTGAATCATGCTGAATGTGAATCCAAGATGGCGAAACAGCGCCATCAACAAGATATGTTTGCTGAACATGTCAAGGCGATGGGAGGCTTGGCACCAGCCTTGACAATGTCATTTGAAGGGGAAGTATCAGATGATAAAATTGCACATTACAAAGCCCAGTCACACCCCTACTAGGGCCCAGACATCCCACCCTGCCATCCACAAACTGACGGACACCTGTCACACGTAACTCATGTCATACATCATCTATGTCATGACGCATATCATGGGAGATACCAACATGGTGACCCCCATGATGGGGGGAAGCAGGCCTCAGACTAGTCTGGACGGCACCACCACTAGCCATTATTACTGTGGAAGACAGGCAGGAGATAGAGACGATGATCAAAATGTCAGTAAGCACTGTGCCCATTTCTGAAAGAAATAAATGGGTTCTAAAGACCCAAATTAGGCAGCTTCTACACGAGGATGTGACACAGGATGACATGGTTTGGTCAGTGGCAACAGCCGCAGCCCAGGCAGCCCTGGATGACACACGAGGCAACCTAACTCTGCCTGATCAGCCCACTAATCGTCTACAAATAGCCTATTCTGCTCAGTAAATAGTTGACAGCATTGGTCAGATGAGCCCGTCCGACAATCTCAGTTGCCACTTGGAAAAGGTGTGTGCTAAATGTGAAATGCTTAGTCTTGCTGCAGACTACCAGGTCCAGATCCTACGCCAGATCATTGATCCTGGACTGTGGGCAAAACTCCCTGACACCATCTGCCAGGACAGCACCACCACCTTTGATGAAGTAGCAGCTGAACTCATTTCTGCACACAGCCCAGGTGTAGTAGGAGTGATGCTCACATACCCTGTGAAACAGGATGCGAAGGAAAGTCCAGTGACTTTCCACCAGAGGCTATGGAAGGTCTACTAAACAGGGAAGCATCTTGCACAAGAGGCCACAGATGTGGATCTTACTGAATATAAGACAGTGTTCCTTAGGAACATGATCCCTGCAGAAAGAGAGAAGGTAGAGACAGCCACCTATCCCACCATGGAGAGGATTGCCGACGTTCTTTAGAAAACCAGGAGAGTTTATCAACTCGACATCCATGATCTGGGCTCCAGTTCCAAGAAAGTAGGTGCCATGGAGACTACTCTGGATGCCACGACACACTACATGGTGGAAGGGCAGGCCCAAGAAAAACAGCCCCTCCTCACAGACAACCAACACCCCCAGCAGGCCCAACAACAACAACAATCCTGGGGTGGGAACCAGAACTACCACAAAAAAACAAGAAACACCATAAGAATAATAAGGGCATACCACAAAGAACGTGCCCTTCATATAGGGAAATAGCCAAAGAGAACTGGAAATTCCAAGAACTTCTTTGAAAAGTGTGCTCTGTAGCAGATGCTGTTCCTGCTCAGGCCCATGCTGCCATACAACCAGAAGAACAGGCCTCAACAGGCTGTGCAGACACCAGAAGTACAGTCCCTCAGGCAAATACAGGCCTGAACCCGTAAGCTGCTCCCCTTATAGCATCAATGCAGCATGTTGAAGTGGTTCAAAGGAGCCAGGCCCAAACTCTCCATGCTTCCACTGGTACAGACAGACAATTACAGGCCCTGGTCTGTATTGTAAACAAGCTGGTCTTGGATTCAAATGGAAGGCCCTGCACTGAGGCCGAGGTCAGGGGCCACATACTGACAATACTGCTGGATACTGGTACAGCTGTGTCTGTATTACACAATGACCATCCAGAGACATCCCCTTGGTCCACTGGACAGAGGACCAATAAGTCAGGGGTAGATGGAACTAGGTTGCTTGCATACCATTCCATACCACTACCTGTGGAACTGGGACACCTGAAGGCCTATCACACCTTGCAGCTAATGGTATTGCATGATCATCCCAGTATAACTGGAACTGACTTCCTAGCACCACACAGCTGTGTGGTAGACCTAGCCAACATGTTACTGATGCAGATTCAGGGACAATACCACACCACCATGATTCCTGATTCACACGTGGTGGCAACAATCTCTGCAAACAATAAAGAGTATGACATCATAGATTTGTTCAAGAATCATAAGCTTTTCCCAAAGCTCCTCCCCATTCTACAAAGGCATCTGGAGGCATTTTACACCAACAAGCATATCACTGGAAACAGGGTAGGTACCCAAAGACTGGAGGACAGCAGATGTAGTCCCCTTATACAAAAGTGGGAACAAAGAGGAAGCAGGGAACTACAGAGCAGTCAGCCTCACCTCAGTAGTGGGGAAGATCATGGAAGCACTACTGAAGGAGAGATTGGTGGAACCTTTGGTTGTCAATGGACTACAGGACACAAGGCAGCATGGTTTCACCAGGGGGAGGTCATGTCAGACCATCCTCATTGAATTTTTTGACTGGGTGACTAGGGAGGTGGATCAGGGCAGGGCAGTGGACATTGCCTATCTGGACTTCAGCAAGGCCTTTGACACTGTGCCACATAGAAGACTATTACACAAACTGGGGAATATGGGTGTGGGCAGGACAGTAGTGTGGTGGGTAGTTAACAGGCTGGGTGGCAGGACACAGAGGGTGGTGGTAAGTGGCTGTCACTCCACAGAGGGAAGAGTGACCAGTAGGGTACCAAAGGGATCAATGCTGGGACCGGTCCTATTCAACATCTTCATCAGTGACATTGAGCAGGACCTAGAAGGCAGAATTTCACTGTTCACTGATGACACAAAGCTTTGTAACAGAGTAGACACACCAGAGGGTGTAGACAGAATAAGAAGGGACCTGCAGAAACTTGAAGAATGGTCAGGGGTTTGGCAGTTGAAATTCAATGCAAAGAAGTGCAAGATAGTGCATACGCAGCACAAAAACCCTGGCATAATAAATCAGTTGGGGGTGAGGATATAGCATGCACCAAGCAGGAAAGGGATCTTAGGGTTATCATCTCTGATGACCTCAAGGTAGGGAAACAGGTAGGGAAACAGTGTGACAAGGCAGTAGGTAAAGCAAATAGGATGCTGGGATGCATAGGAAGGGGCATCACCAGCAGGAAAAGGGAGGTCACAATTCCACTATACAAGACACTAGTGAGGCCCCACCTGGGAGTACAGTGTACAATTCTGGAGACCATACCTACATAAGGACATAGACAGGAAGAGAAGGTTCAGAGGAGGGCAACAAAGATGGTGCATGGATTGCATCACAAGTCCTATGAAGACAGGTTGAAGGAACTGAACATGTACTCCTCGAGGAGAAGAGGAGAGAGGGGATGTGATAGAGACATACAAGTATCTTACAGGGAGGAACAGGGTGCAGGAATACACTATTTTTAAGCGAAAAGATGTTCCAGGACTAGGGGCATGGGATGAACTTGGAGGAGGATGATTCAGAGGAAACGTGAGGAAGAATTTCTTCACAGAACGGGTGGTGGACAAGTGGAACACCCTGCCAGAGGAAGTGGTGGGGGCTGAAACAATCACAGGATTTAAGAATGCATGGGATAAACATAAAGGAATTCTGGAGGTCAGGGGTAAGGGGCAACAGACTTCTAGGAAAACATAAACTGAACTTACAAGCTTAAATGGGCAGACTGGGTGGGCCATAGGCCCTTATCTGCCGACACTGTCTATGTATCTATGTAGTGGCAGGCCCAGCACATGAGAGCAGCGGCAATGCACCTTTCCATCTGAGGCCTTGCCTTCTCTTAGGGAAACAATAAAATCACTCCTGAAGCAAGGTATGATCAGGACAAGTGTTTCTACTGCCAACTCCCCAGTGTGGCCTGTGAAGAAATCCACAGGAACCTGGAGACTTACTATTGACAACAGGAGAGTTAACCAGTTCACCCCCAGTTGTGCCCCAACTATGGCATCAACACCAGATGTGCTGCGATTATTGACCCCTGACCAAAAATGATTCAGTGCCCTGGACATCTCCAATGGTTTCAGATCAGTGCCATTGGCCTCCAAGGGTCAGTATAAGTTTGCCTTCACATTTGAGGGTAGACAGTACACGTGGACCTGTTTACCACAGGGATTCCATAACAGCCCCTCCCTGTTTCATTTACACATGATTGATGCCTTGAGGGTTTCTCTACACCCAGTGTCTCTTGCAGTATGTGGATGACCAGTTGTTGGCAGCAGCCACACAGGAAAAACACCTGGATCTCTTGGATGAACTACTGACCCTCATTCAGAAGGCAGGTCTCAAATGTAATCCGGCAAAAGCACAACTATGTCAGAAAGAGGTACTCTTTCGGGCCTGAGAATAACTGACCAAGGCGGAAGCCCTACCTGGAAGAAGTTACAAGGATTGCAAGACTTGCCATTGCCACCAGTGTGGCCACTATTGGGAGATTTCTAGATATGGTAAACTATTCCAGAGATTTTATTTGTGATTTTGCCCAGAAGGCTGTCCTTCAGTATGAACTACTGAAAAAGGAAATTTCCTGGAATTGGAGCCCCATTCACACTCAAGCTCTGACGTAATTGAAACAGGCCTTGGCCTCAGCTCCAGCCATGGTCAACCCCAATCCAGCTTTGCCATTCCATCTGGAATGTGCCCTGTTTTACAAGCTCCCTGTGTCAGCCGCAATTAACTGCAATACAGAGGACTGTGCCAGATGCAGATGCAGCAATCATAAATTGTGCAGTTTTAGAAAGTTTACCATTTGCAGCAAAACATTCTGGAATTGCTGCAACTTGCAGCCAGCACCTGAAATACTGGCACAGTCGTAGGGCTTGGTGTAAGCCTGGGACACAAAGACAGACATGGGCACAAGGGGAAGCTAAGGTACCACAAGGAGCACTACCCATGGACCCTGGGGATGATGGGGTACATGTGTACTGCAGCCAGTGTGCACTGAATCAAAATGACAGGTCTTTAGTACAAACATGCCAGTCTTGTGAAACACACATTCCCAGTAGTGTAGCCCCCACATACCCACTGGTTAGTGAGAGGCCATGGATGTATACTGGAACTCCCCCCAAACCCCCAGCTCCCCCCAGAGTAAAGCATGATGTGCCCCTGTGTTACAGCACTTCTCACCCAATCCCTTATATCTCTTCCCCAAATAAGTAACCAGTCATACTCTGTGGTGGTCTAGAGGCCCCCCATCCTCACCTCCCTGTCAGGCATTGCCCTACCACCCTACATCCTCCATTCGCTGGCTCACTCCTGTGGCAGACACTGCTCTCTTCTCTCCAACTCAGCTGGCTGCAAATGCGCTATAAGGGAACATGTGCTGTGTATGTTACATGCTCCAAGATAGCGTATTATGCAGCTTGCCGAGGTGGTGAGCAGATTGCAGTGCTGGTCACAGGAGTGGGCAAGAAAATGGGTGTGTGTGTGGGGTGGTAGAGCAATGCATGTTGGGGAGGTGAGTGTAGGGGGTCAATAGACCACTGGGTCCAGTTATTGATTTGATGCAGTGTGACCTTGGGAATGGGGAGGCACTATCAGACTGGGGCTGTTTTTCTCATATAGGCAGGAGAGATTGGGGATCGGTGGTGGGAGGGCAACTACTTGTACATTGGGTTCTATGGAGGGGGCACTAGACTACCAGGGCATCTAATAACAGCATGGGCTGTGTGCACATTAATTTAACATGTCCTGTCCAACACTGCAGAGGCACCACTGCAGGGTGCCACAGCACTGCAGCTACTGCCCCCATAGTCCCACTGCCCATCTCATGCCCCTAGTGTGCCCATGCCTCCCCCTGGTCTAGGCACCCCAAAGGCGCAATCATCTTAGACCACCTCCTGGCTCGTCTAAGTGGTGGCCAATTCTGCATCCATGGTGGGGCTTTGAAAATCCCCAGAAAGGGGATGTTGCAGCCCCACCATGGTGCAAACCCACTTGCATCCGGGCACACCTGGTTGTTTACCACAGCTTGGGGTGTAGGGGGCTTTGCTGCAACTGCCTCAGGAATGGATGCAGGATGCCTTATAAAACTGCATTTGTCACAGGTTGAGACACAAGTCACATCTTGCATCATGCTCCTTGGACACAAGTCTCTTGCATCCCTCTAAATCCTTTGAAAATTGAGCCCTCTATGTCAGGAAGTGCAAAGTGATGCACCTGGGGAATAAAAAACCTGAACAGACTATTTGGCGGGAGGGGTTCACAGAAGTACAACATTAAAGGAAAGGGACCTAGAAGTCATCAGTAGTGACTCCCTTAAACAAACCAGCCAATGTAACAAACCCTATGACAAGGCTAACAGAATGCTAGGGTGCACTGGGAGAGGGTTTGACAGTTGGAAACAGGAGGCACTGGGATGTCTGTATAGGTCATTGGTAGTGCTACACCTGGAGTACTGTTAAGTGCCAAGAAGATAACATAGAATATCCTTTGTAAAGCCCCAAGTTTGGACCATCTAGAAATACCTATTACACACCTGCATAATCTGGCAGATATTCAAGGCTCTCATACTGGTAATGACTGACTGACTAACACAATAAAGTATTAAATACTAAAATGACCTACTAACTCCCATTAAGCTAATAAGAAAAAAAATTTGTCTGGAACACTGCAGCTCTAGCAAGAAAAATTGCATATTTAAAATGGCTACCTTTTGTTACAGGTTTGTATTTTCAAGAAACACAGTCTAATGATGTAATGAATATGAAAGATCCATAGGAGGGTTAGTGACTTATGTTAAGATCAAATTTGGCTTAAAAATATTGAAAATGTTATTATAGAAATACATTTTATCATTTCTCAATTATGATGGGTTAACTACAGTATATATTCATTTTGATGAATACAGACATATGCCACCAAAGGCTTTCATGAGAACAGCAACAACATCTGACTTAGTGTGGCCATGGAGTTAGAGGCCATGCTTCTTAAATTCCCCATTTCATGTTGTTTGCTGGAAGGGGAATTTCATTGCAAGAATGTGCAGTTTTTATGTTGGCTTACACGTTCGTGCCAGCCAACATCTTGTGGTAGTAGCAAATATGGAGGTAAGGTCACTGGGCGAATGAAGGGGACACATCAGTAGGTGAATCCCTCATTCCCCAGTAAGCCAGCAGCAGGTGCTGACACCATGCATAGCTAATATGGCCACCAGATCTAGGAAAAGGTAGTCTGCAATGAGAGTGAAGCTCTCATGCAGCGGGACCAAATCACGCCTCCTGACTTGCAAGCAACATGGTGGCAGTGACTGCCACTGCCGCCTGTCACATTGCTGATGGGGGAGCCCACTCCCTGTCAGCATAATGTACCCCCCCTCCCATTTCCGCTGTGTGCTGAGGGGTGCCAAATCTCCCTCAGCATCTTGAGCCCACCAAAATGTCTTTCTTTACCAACTCCCCATCGGCATAATGTCCCTCCCCATTTGTTGTGTGCCGGGGGTGCTCAATCCCTGGACTCTCCTGCCCCACAGGCATTTGCTAATGGGTGCCCAATCCCCCATTGGATACAGCCCCAGCAAAAAACAATTGAGATGGTATGCTGGGATCCCACCCCAGCGTGCCAAATTACCCTGTTAAAAAGAAAAGTCCCGCAATTTTTTATTTTTTTTAGTTTTACCTGTAAAACAGAATGGTCCTTCACGGTCTCCATGCCCCCTTCCCCTACCGGTGCCCACCATCTGTGCACCTCATCTCCACACCTCCCCAACCCATACTTACCTCCAGATCCTGGTGTGACAATCTTTGGTGGACTGGGAACACATCTGCACTCTTCAAAGCTGACCGCTTCTGAAGAAATGCGGTAAGCTGTATAATGGTATAAGCAGTTTTTTTTTTAATATTTTCCTTTTTACCTGGCAGGTCCTCCATCATACTTCTGCCCTGGTCACAGCCCCTGGTGCTACCACCAACCATCGATTCCAGCATTCCCCCAGTCACCTCCGGCTTACCCCCCCCCCGGAGCGTGGTGCCACAGCACCTGTTTCCCTGGTTCCAGTGCCACGGAACTAGTAATTGCTTGGGAGTGCTGGAGATGGTGACTAATTGAAGCCCAGGGAGGGCTTCATGGAAACTTGGGGACCCACCCCTCCTGATGTTCTATTTTTTCCCTCTGGGAGGTGGGGACGTGCAATGATGTCCAGTGTCCGCCCTGCCTCCATTGCGTACAAGCACTGGCAGCTGCATGACTCCCGGCCTCCACCAGGGGTCCGTCTTGTGCCAGGCACTACTCCACCCTCCTCCCAGAGAAGGAGAGCAGTCCATAGGATGGCCAACCGTCCAGCAACCTGAGTCCATTCCCAAACCCTTTTCACCAGCATCGCTAGTGGAAATCCAAGCGCTGCGCCGATGGGCCAGCCATAAATAGTTTGTTTTCAATGTTGGTGCATATCTCAGGCATTTTTGGGAATTTTGACATCAAATTTTCAACACGGGGTTATTGGGACACCTCCTCATGAATTCAGGCACTGTCATGGTGATAGTCAGTCCCGAAAGGTGATTTTGCACTTACTGCATGAAATCACCATTCCAGACTGATTATCAAATTGACAGTACCACTGTTCATGAAGGGGAATCTTAAGAAGCTTATGTTGCAAATTTGGTGGAAAAAATCAAAAAATGGCTGTTTTATGAGTATGTGTTGAACAGCTTTCATGCACTGTCATAACTTCTTGAATTTGCAATATTTTCACTCCAGATTTTCAAACTTGGCATTTTCCACACCTCCTTATGAACAGTACAGCTGTCATTTTACATATCCTGGCCAAAATGTTCTTTCACATCCAGCTCAGAATAGCACGGTCGCTGTCGTAAATCAGTTTTAGGACAGTTTAAGGAAATGATGGTGATGCTGTTCATGAGCAAGATCTAAAATGCCTATGTTGAAAATTTGGTGATGAAATTCCATAAAATGTTTGTTTTACAAGTGTGTGTTGAGCAGTTTCCACGCACCCTTGTAACCATAAATTGCAATATTTTCACACATTTTCAACACTGGCATTTTTTCACACCTCCTTATGTACACTACAGCTGTCATTTTTTACATCCTTCCCTAAATGTGTTTTCACACCCGTGGCGCACAATGGTGTGGTCGCTGTGGGAAATCAACGTTTGGGACAAATTAACAAAATTGCAGTGCCACTGTTCATGAGGGGATGTCCCAAAATGCCTATGTTAAAAATGTGGTTAAAAAAAATTCCCAAAATAATTAGGATACTGATGTGTGTTGCCCAGTTTCTATGCATGCTCATGACTTCACCGATTTTTTATATTTTCACTCCAGATTTTCAACGTTGTCATTTTTTTACATCTCCTCATGAACAATGCAGTTGTCATTTTCCACATACTGCCCAAAATGTGTTTTTGTCCCTGCACCCTTATTGGTACCCCCAGAGGTACACTGTAGACATCTAGCACTTTGGTATATGTTATACTAACAATAGGGCTAAGAGCATCTACTGTATAAGAGTAGATGTCAGGATATGAATGAATATTATTGTTATACATTTTACTTTCTAATACTCATATTTATTTCTTGCTTACAAGATGTTAGGACACCTGTGTCCTTGTAATGATCATGATATATGAGTCCGCATTGCCATCTTCTGATGATTTGCATTATTACACTGCTACATGGAAACTGTACTCCTTTGTCTTTACAAAGTGATACTACTACAAATTGTATAATATTATCTTGGACTGAAAGCCACCTCTAATTTAGCCAATAGGGCTCATCTCTGAAACTAGAAATGTTTCTATCTTACAGTAACCATGGTAATTATCATAGGTATATAATGTAAGACATTAGGGCCCGGATATTCAAACTGCACCAGGATGTGGTGCAAGCCTGGGCACAGCTCAACTTTGTTGCTCAGGGGTGTTGCCTGGGCGATATTCAATGGAGCTGCGCTATGGTACAGCAGCTTTGAATATCGCACCCTGGCCACCCCCCTGTGCATGGTGCAGTGGCACTGTGCCAGCGCAAGTGGCCAGAGTGGAGCATGGAGATGCGGCGGCGCAAGTGCCATTGCTCCATGCACAGCACCTGCTATATTCAAATGGGGACATGCAAATGGGGCCATAAGTTATGCAAGGTGCACAGGGGGCCATTTGCATCTCATTATCGCCCCATTTGCATGCCATTAGCATGCAGGTGCGCCAATACCCGACGACTTGCACCTGGTGCCCTGCCAGGCAGCAGCCATTGGGACGACGCCCAATGCAGCCCAATCATGGGAATTCCTGTAAGATAAAAGAAAAACCATCCAATATCCCTGATGGTCCAGTGGACCGCACTGAGCCCGATCGCGGGTATCTATAATCACCCCCCAAGTCCAATATCCCTGGAGGTCTAGTGGACCGCACTGAGCCTGATCACAGGCATCTATAGTGCCCCCAAGTCCAATATCCCTGGTGATCTAGTGGACTGCACTGAGCCTGATCGCGGGCATCTATAATCACCCCCCTAGTCCAATATCCCTGGTGGTCTAGTGTACCCCCACCTCACCCACCCACTGAGCCCCACCAGCCCGTTCCCCCCATCAGCCAGCGGGCGGCAGCACCCCATCCTCCTTCTGCCCCGCCACCCACTGACTGACAGCTCGGTAGGGCTGCACTCCCATTGGTTCACAGCATAAGCCAATGGGCATGCAGACCATACTGTACTACTCAGTCCAGATATGTGAATGATTCATTCACATATCTGTGCTAAATAATGCGGTATAGTCTCTGCGTGTGCCTCATGCCTGTGAACCAATGAAAGCATTTTAACTGCGAGCAATCGATCAGCAGTAACGGGCAGCTGGGAAATGGTGCTGCCGCCTACCGGACTACGAGGGGAATGGTGGGGAGCTCGATGAAGCCCAGTGTAAGGAGTGGGAGTACACTAGACCATCGAGATGAACTTGAAGACAGTATAGATGTCTGCAATCGGATCAGTCGGTCCAATAGACCACCAGGAATATTGGACTTAAAGGATATAGATGCCTGCAATCGGGCTCAGTGTGTGGTCCACTAGACCACCAGGATATTAGACTGGAGGTGTGTGATTACAGATACCCCACATTGGGGCATGGGGGTGCTGCCAGGTGCGGCAGGAACTCGGGGCAGCTGCTGTTTTGTGCCCTGCAATGCGGCAACTCACCTATGGGTGGCCATCACTTGTTCCATTTTTCCTGGTAACTTTGTGCAGGCGCGGGTATGGTTGCACATGCATGACTCTGCACATCCCGGGCTGAATATTGGGCTGTGCAGGTTATGCATGGGCACGGTCCCCCTACCTGTGCCTGCATACATTACTAATGTGCTCTGGCGCATCGGGATTTGTGCGGTGCACTCTTCCCTTTTGAATATCACACCAGGGCGCATCAGTGGTTTGGGCATGGTGCAACACTGTCACCCCATGCGCAACCCTTTTGAATATCGGGCCTATGTCTTCTACCTCGGAGACCTCTTCCAGTTCATATTGGTAAGAACTGCTTAGGGCAACTGTGATTATTCTTTTGGTAGTAATAAACAAGTTTATTACTCTTATGCAATGTGTCTGTGATTCCTTGCGTGCAATTGTGCCAAGAACCTGAGAGAGAGTTTAGACCTCCTGATAATTGGCGACTGCGTACAGGAAATATATGGTGTTTGCAAAGTTTCATTTGTTGCTTACAACTTTTCCCTTTCCAACAGGGATTGTAGATGTGCACTACCGCATCACCTCTCCCTTTCTACAACCACTTTGTAATAATTTGCAAAGTCTGGCTGCTTATTGGGTGTGGTCAATGCCAACTCAACCCAACCCACAGCAATTTTGAATTGCAAGTCTACAAGCGCACAGTAGCCCTACTGTGAATAAGTGCACCTGTTGTGGATTGATACATGGCACGGTGCCTTTTTCATGTTTGGAGTTTTCATTTCCTCCCTCACAATGACCACCATATCAAATATCTGCACAGAACTAAGACACGATGTCTCAAACTTCCTTGCCTCCCATGGAGGATAGGCTGACTCTGTGGGATGCAAGTCAATCCAACAACCCTGTAATGGGGATTTCAACTCAGTACTCAGATGATACAAACAGCCAGGAAGTGAGACTCTAAAGGGATGATGGTCATTGCTCTCTATGCTGCTTTGGAAGCCTCCAAAGCAAGGTTTTGAACCCTGAACTGCAAATCTCATCTCTTAAGCAGGAGATAGGGTTGCAGGAAACTGAATGTGTGAGACGTGAGCAGGATTTGGAATCTGAACTCCAAACACTGTGAAATTAAAAGGATTCCCTTTTGCATCATTCTGTATAGGCAGGCGAGCAAGAATTTTGTATGTTGAAGCAGGAGTGTGAAAGTTTGAGACAGGATAAGGGGCAGGCTTTGCAAATGAATGACTTGTTAAGAAGAATGAACAGTGAACAGTTGATTGAGGAGTTGGGAGAGATACAGGACAAGATAAACCAGTTACGTAATGGCTTCGAAGTGGCTACTAGGGACAATCGCGAATTGAGCGCCGCTTATAGACTGTTACAGAAACATATTCAGGATGAGGTGGATGTGAATGTTGCAAATGTGAATCATGCTGAATGTGAATCCAAGATGGCGAAACCCCGCCATCAACAAGATGTGTTTGCTGAACATGTCAAGGCGATGGGAGGCTTGGCACCAGCCTTGACAATGTCATTTTCAGAGGAAGTATCAGATGATGACATCACACAATACAAAGCCCAATCACACCCCTACTATGGCCCAGACATCCCAACCTGCCATCCACAACCTGACAGACACCTGTCACACGTAACTCTTGTCATACATCATCTATGTCATGAAGCATATCATGGGAGATGCCAACATGGTGACCCCCATGATGGGGGGGAGCAGGCCTCAGACTAGTCTGGACGGCACCACCACTAGCCATTATTACTGTGGAAGACAGGCAGGAGATAGAGACGATGATCGAAATGGCAGTAAGCACTGTGCCCATTTCTGAAAGAAATAAATGGGTTCTAAAGACCCAAATTAGGCAGCTTCTACACGAGGATGTGACACAGGATGGCATGGTTCGGTCAGTGGCAACAGCCGCAGCCCAGGCAGCCCTGGATGGTGCACAAGGCAACCTACCTCTGCCTGGTCAGCCCACTAATCCCCTACAAATAGCCTATTCTGTTCAGTAAATAGCTGACAGCATTGGTCGGATGAGCCCATCCAACAACCTCAGTTGCCACTTGGAAAAGGTGTGTGCTAAATGTGAAATGCTTAATCTTGCTGCAAACTACCAGGTCCAGATGCTATGCCAGACCATTGATCCTGGACTGTGGGCAAAACTCCCTGACACCATCCGCCAGGACAGCACCACCATCTTTGATGAAGTAGCAGCTGAACTCATTTCTGCACACAGCCCAGGTGTAGTAGGAGTGATGCTCACATACCCAGTGAAAATGAATACGAAGGAAAGTCCAGTGACTTTCCACCAGAGGCTATGGGTGGTCTACCAAACAGGGAAGCATCTTGCACAAGAGGCTGCAGATTTGGATCTTATTGAATATAAGACTATGTTCCTTAGGAACATGATCCCTGCAGTAAGAGAGAAGGTAGAGACAACCACCTATCCCACCATGGAGAGGATTGCCGACGTTCTTTAGAAAACCAGGAGAGTTTATCAACTCGACATCCATGATCTGGGCTCCAGTTCCAAGAAAGTAGGTGCCATGGAGACAACTCTGGATGCCATGACACACTACATGGTGGAAGGGCAGGCCCAAGAAAAACAGACCCTCCCCACAGACAACCAACACCCCCTGCAGGCCCAACAACAACAATCCTGGGGTGGGAACCAGAACTACCACCAAAAAACAAGAATTGCCGTAAGAAAAATAAGGGCATACCACAAAGAACATGCCCTTCATATAGGGAAATAGCCAAAGAGAACTGGAAATTCCAAGAACTTCTTGGGCAAGTGTGCTCTGTAGCAGATGCTGTTCCCGCTCAGGCCCTTGCTGGAATACAACCAGAAGAACAGGCCTCAACAGGCTGTGGAGACACCAGAAGTACAGTCCCACAGGCCAATACAGGCCTGAACCCGTAAGCTGCTCCCCTTATAGCATCAGTGCAGCATGTTGAAGTGGTTCAAAGGAGCCAGGCCCAAACTCTCCATGCTTCCACTGGTACAGACTGACAATTACAGGCCCCGGTCCATATTGTAAACAAGCTGGTCTTGGATTCAAATGGAAGGCCCTGCACTGAGGACAAGGTCAGGGGCCACATACTGACAATACTACTGGATACAGGTGCAGCTGTGTCTGTATTACACAATGACCATCCAGAGACATCCCCTTGGTCCACCAGACAGAGGACCAATATGTCAGGGGCAGATGGAACTAGGTTGCCTGCATAACGTTCCCTACCACTACCTGTGGAACTGGGACACCTGAAGGCCTATCACACCTTGCAGCTAATGGTATTGCATGATCATCCCAGTATAACTGGAACTGACTTCCTAGCACCACACAGCTGTGTGATAGACCTAGCCAACATGTTACTGATGCAGATTCAGGGACAATACCACACCACCATGATTCCTGATTCACACGTGGTGGCAACAATCTCTGCAAACAATAAAGAGTATGACATCATAGATTTGTTCAAGAATCATAAGCGTTTCCCAAAGCTCCTCCTGATTCTACAAAGGCATCCAGAGGCATTTTACACCAACAAGCATATCACTGGAAACAGGGGAGGAATCCAAAGACTGGAGGACAGCAGATGCAGTCCCCATATACAAAATTGGGAACAAAGAGGAAGCAGGGAACTGCAGACCAGTCAGTCTCACCTCAGTAGTGGGGAAGATCATGGAGGCACTACTGAAGGAGAGATTGGTGGAAGATCTGGTTGTCAATGGACAACAGGACTCAAGGCAGCATGGTTTCACCAGGGGGAGGTCATGTCAGACCAACCTCGTTGAATTTTTTGACTAGGTGACTAGGGAGGTGGATCAGAGGAGGGCAGTGGACATGGCCTATCTGGACTTCAGCAAGGCCTTTGACACTGTGCCACATAGAAGACTATTACACAAACTGGGGAATATGGGTGTGGGCAGGACAGTAGTGTGGTGGGTAGGTAACTGGCTGGGTGGCAGGACACAGAGGGTGGTGGTAAATGACTGTCACTCCACAGAGGGAAGAGTGACCAGTCGGGTACCACAGGGATCAGTGCTGGGACCAGTCCTATTCAACATCTTCATCAGTGACATTGTGCAGGACCTAGAAGGCAGAATTTCACTGTTCGCTGATGACACAAAGCTCTGTAACAGAGTAGACACACCAGAGGGTGTAGACAGAATGAGAAGGGACCTGCAGAATCTTGAAGAATGGTCAGGGTTTGGCAGTTGAAATTCAATGCAAAGAAGTGCAACATAATGCATATGGGGCACAAAACCCTGGCACAATATATCATTTGGGGGTGAGGATATAGCATGCACCAAGCAGGAAAGGGATCTTGGGGTTATCATCTCTGATGACCTCAAGGTAGGTAAACAGTGTGACAAGGCAGCAGGTAAAGCAAATAGGATGCTGGGATGCATAGGAAGGGCATCACCAGCAGGAAAAGAGGTCACAATTCCACTATACAAGACACTAGTGAGGCCCCACCGGAGTACAGTGTACAATTCTGGAGACCATACCTACATAAGGACATAGACAGGGAAGAGAAGGTTCAGAGGAGGGCAACAAAGATGGTGCATGGATTGCATCACAAGTCCTATGAAGACAGGTTAAAGGAACTGAACATGTACTCCCTGGAGGAGAAGAGGAGAGAGAATATGATAGAGACATACAAGTATCTTACAGGGAGGAACAGTGTGCAGGAATACACTATTTTATGTGAAAAAGATGTTCCAGGACTAGAGGGCATGGAATGAAGTTGGAGGGAGGATGATTCAGAGGAACGTGAGGAAGAATTTCTTCACAGAGCGGGTGGTGGACAAGTGGAACACCCTGCCAGAGGAAGTGGTGGGGGCTGAAACAATCACGGATTTAAGAATGCATGGGATAGACATAAAGGAATTCTGGAGGTCAGGGTAAGGGCAACAGACTTCTAGGAAAACATAAACTGAACTTACAAGCTCAAATGGGCAGACTGGGTGGGCCATAGGCCCTTATCTGCCGACACTGTCTATGTGTCTATGTAGTATCTATATATTGAAGTGACAGGCCCAGCACATGAGAGCAACGGCAATACTCCTTTCCATCTGAGGCCTTGCCTTCTCTTAGGGAAACAATAAAATCACTCCTGAAGCAAGGTGTGATCAGGTCAAGTCTTTCTACTGCCAACTCCCCAGTGTGGGCTGTGAAGAAATCCACAGGTACCTGGATACTTACTATGGACTACAGCAGAGTGAACCAGTTCACCCCCACTTGTGCCCCAATTATGGCATCAACACCAGATATGCTGTGATTATTGACCGCTGACCAAAAATGGTTCAGTGCCCTGGACATCTCCAACGGTTTCTGATCAGTGCCATTGGCCCCCAAGAGTCAGTATAAGTTTGCCTTCACATTTGAGGGTAGACAGTACACGTGGACCTGTTTACCAGAGGGATTCCATAACAGCCCCTCCCTGTTCCATTTACACATGATGGATGCCCTTGAGGTTTTCTCTACACCCCAGTGTCTCTTGCAGTATGTGGATGACCTGTTGTTGGCAACAGCCACACAGGAACAACACCTGGATCTCTTGGATGAACTACTGACCCTCATTCAGAGGGCAGGCCTCAAATGTAATCCGGCAAAAGCACAACTATGTCAGAAAGAGGTACCCTTTTGGGCCTGAGAATAACTGACCAAGGCGGAAGCCCTACCTGGAAGAAGTTACAAGGATTGCAAGACTTGCCATTGCCCACCAGTGTGGCCACTATTAGGAGATTTCTAGATATGGTAAACTATTCCAGAGATTTTATTTGTGATTTTGCCCAGAAGGCTGTCCTTCAGTATGAACTACTGAAAAAGGACATTTCCTGGAATTGGAGCCCCATTCACACTCAAGCTGTGATGTAATTGAAACAGGCCTTGGCCTCAGCTCCAGCCATGGTCAATCCCAATCCAGCTTTGCCATTCCATCTGGAGTGTGCCACCTCTGACATTGCTATGTCAGCAGAGCTGGCCCAGAAGGTCCATGGCACCCTGAGACCCATTGCATATGCATCACAGCTCTTGACCCCAGTGGAACATAAATACAGCCTTTGTGAAAGGAACCTCCTGGCTGCCTACTAGGCTGTTAAGCACTTCTTGCATATCATTGGGCACTCTCCTCTGATCATCAATATAAACCACACCTCAACTACATTTTTGCTACCAGACAGAATGAAGGATGGCTCAGTCTCCAACACCAGACTGACACACTGGTCCCTCCTTCTCCAGGATAGAGATATCCAGGTCCACCCAACCAAAATGCCATCCATGCTGGTGCATGGCCTCCTTTTCCAAGGAGAACCCCATGACTGTACACTGCAGCCACCTTGATCTTTCAGATCCGGGTCCTTTCCTCCCTGCTACACCATAACTACTTGAGAACACCTCATTGTGTTGTGTCTTTATAGATGGCTCAGCTTCCTATTATCAGGGAGAACAGATTACAGGGATGGGAATATTAGTTATTTGCCCTTATTGTAACACTGTTAAAATTTCTAAGTGCTGCAGTGTGGCATCATCACTTTATGCTGAGATGGCAGAGGTGGCCTGTGCCCTCGAGTTCATCCAGCATGGAACCAAGGACACCATCATCTTTATAGACTCTAAGTGGGTTTGTTGTTCTCTTACAGAATATCTTCCCTTCTGGCAGAAGAACTCCTTCCTATCCTCTAATGGTAGCTCTGTGAAACACAAGGAACTGGTAATATACATTCATTCACTGGCACAAAAGTTTGCACACAAACTCTATGTACACAAGGTCAAAGCTCACTCCATACATGACCCCTATTATGCCTTCAATGACACAGTCGGCACCCTTGCAAAGGAAGGGGCCTGGGAGGGGGACATCTGGATGATGGACCATCCAGATACCAGAATGGCTGTACACATTGCAGCTGTCAGGAAGAAACCTGAACCCTTTTTCCATTTGGACCTGTCGGCAGCTCAGCATGCTGACTCTGAGCTCAAAGATGTATTCAGATTCCTTGACAAGAGTACTGAGAAGAACTTACCTACCCACAACCCCTACTGGAGGCATGAAGGTAAGTTACATCTGTCCTCTGATGACAAGCTCATCTGGTATCAGCCAGATGACACCCCCATCAAATTTTGGGTGGTTGCCAGACATCTTAGGCCCAAATTTCTGCACCAAGTGCAGGACACCCCTACTGGAGGTCACCAGGGAGTGGAAAACATGCTCCAAAGGCTTAAGACCACCACCTGTTGACCTAGTGTCACCAAAGATGCCAAGCAGTACATAGATAAGTGCTTTGTTTGTGTGCAAAATAATCCTATCCTTACAAAATGAAATGCCAAACTGCTACCACAAAGGCAATCCGCCCCTTGGTCTGCCATTCAGATTGAGTTCATTGGTCCTTTGACCAATACTAGCAGAAATATCAAGTATGCCCTTGTTGTAACTGATTTTTTCTCTAAGTGGGTTGAGACTTTCCCCACTAAGACATGTATTGCTAAAACCGCTGCTAAAATTCTGGTGGAACAGGTTTTCTCTAGGTGGGGCCTGCCTCTTAAGATAACTCCAACAAAGGAATCGGTTTTACAGGTGAATTGATGAAAGAAGCACTTGAACTCCTTGGAGTTCATTAGAAGTTCCACATACCTTACCACCCACAATCTTCAGGTCAAGTAGAGAGAGCGAACAGACGTATTAAGCAAATGCTTTCAAAATTCATTGAGGACAATCCTAAAACTTGTGATTTCCTATTGCCGTTACTCCTTATGGCAACTGGGGCACACACTCAGCCACCACACGGTTGACACCCTTTGAGGAAATGACTGGTAGACAGTTGAGATTACCTGAGCACCTGTTGTTTGACCTGCACACCCCCATGGCAGACCGTGTGTCTGTAGACCACTATGTGAAAAAACTCAGACAAGACCTCATGCAGACTCATTTGTATGCTGCCAACTTCATGGGCAAGGTCCAGCAACAGTCCAAAATACAGTTTGACAAAGACGCACAAGAAGTGGATTGGCAAGCTGGAGATCATGTAATGGTTCCTAGATTTGCACATCCCACACACTCCTTCTCCAATAAGTGGGAAGGCCCCTACCCCATTGTCAACAAGCTCAGTTCAGCAGTCTATCAGGTTAGACTCATGCAAAACAACAAACTGACTGACAAGTGGTTACATGCAAACCATCTGAAACTGTATAAGAGTATAATTACTTTTCCTTACCCCATTTGGTGGAATAGTACTAACTTACTAATGTTTGGTTTTCCTTTTCAGATACATTGACAAGGTGGCTATCTTGTTCCATATTCTCCTCATTTCAGGAGTTATCCTCTGCATCCAAGGCATGGTAAAACACCTCCTTCCTCACCTTGATCCTCCAGCATCTACCCCAGAGGGAGTTTCTATCAATATACCTGACAATATCAGTATTGTCCAGGAAGGTTCAGATGCCTACCTCACTGCCACGGTTGTTGCTCCTGATAAATTGAGTGGCAAACCACATTGCAAGGACAAATGCGCCCTGTGGCCAAGCTTTCCAAGGGAACTTTCCATGGTTGGCCCAATGCAAAATTATCCCCCAGTGGTTCTCTGTCTTTACTCCAAACTGTTCTTAGATATTCTGGTTTATACAATATTACTGCCTTAACTGATCCCTCATATTGTAATTCTTTGTCTAAAGACTTGGCCAGGAAATTGTGTGCTGTACACAACATGGCCTCTGCTGCCATGTACCTTTCTGTGTTACCCCCTATGGATAAACAGCTTTTGGAATGCCCAAAACATACCCCTGGTCTTCATAGTGGTCTAACTGCCACTGCCTTACCTGGTACAATTATTAACAACTTACAATTTATGCATATACCTGTTTTGTTTAACTTGACTTGCTGAAATATGAAAGAATGTGGTATGTGTCATACTACTAACACTTCAGCGTTTTATAGTACTTTATTACTTGATAGCTCAGCAGCTTTTCAAATCTGTACTCAAGACCCTATTGCCAGGGTACATACCACTGAGCACAGAGGCAATTTTAGGAGAAAACCTAATTCTGATGATCAAAGTCATAAGGGTAACACCCATAAAGTTGACAGTTCCGATGTCACGGGTGCCACAGGCACTGTTACAGGTATTTTTGGTACAATCATATCTATTTGGAATAAGGCTGACATTGCTGCTATCAAATCACATTCACAGAAATTCCAAACTGGTTTGGTAAATGATATTCTACCCCCATTATTGCAGTGTGGATGGCCTTAGTCAGGAAGAAAGATACACTGTATATAACATGCATGATATTACTAAGGCATTTACAGATTCTAAAGATAAGATCAAAGTTCTCATTGCACAGAACAGTGAAGAAGCAGATGAACAATATATTGCCCATGAGATATTGTGTTCAGCCTATGGCTCATACATTATCACTACCATCAATAATCTTTTCCATGATCTAGAATCCGGAAGGATCCCTGATATCATACATGAGAGACTTATCTCTAAATGGTATTGTCCTCAGTGCAAATCTTCCAGCTGTATTGCCATGTGTATGCTACAGACTCTAGCTATTCCACTTTTCACAGCTAGGAATTAGGGTTTTGTGACTAGACACCCTAACACTGGTCCATGTTTTGCTTCTAAGAAATGTTCCATTAAGGATACAATGTTTGTTTCTTTTACTGTCTCCTTACCACATTTTGATCTGGCTACAGCTTTATTTGATAAACTTGCAACTGTTCACTCCATTGGGCACCTTGATGAAGATATCTACAGAGAACACCTTGACTTGCCTCCTCCACTGGTCTTCCATCCTCTTCTGGACACCTGGGTCTCTCAGCACACAGATTGCTGCATGAAGAAAGGATATATTTACTTGTGTCGATGTGACGTATTTGATGTTATTAAACCTGTATGTAGCTATTCCCCAGACAGTATTGATTGATACTTATCCATGGATGATGACATCAACACTAATGGCACAGACTTCCAGGACTCAACATCAGCTCCAGACAAGCTCTACCAGTCTTATCAACAGGAGGTTCATCGCCTGCCAACATGGATTTCCAAGACTACCTACACCTGCCCAGTACAGTTGCAAAAATGGAGACTTCCCACTGTTAAAATGCAATATAATTCTGTTGGGGAGTATTGTATTGTATTATTACTAATTTAAAATCCGACACATATGGAATGCAGACATGTGCTATAGATAGCCTCAATTTTTATTTTGTTCCCCACCAGAAGTCAGTTATTGAGCACACTGTTATTACACCCGTCCCTCTTATGGACACTGATATTATTGATGGTAACCCTGATTATCTGCTTACCCTTTCTGAGTAGTTACCTTACTTTAATGTACACATTGACCTGCTCGCCTTGACATTAAAATCACTTTTAGACAGGAAAGACACCCATCTCATCCACATTAGCAATAATAGTTTAAAGCTAATGAAGCTGTCTTTCCACTTATTAGTTATGGTCATATGAACAGTGAACTTACTAACACTTGGTTAGAGATCACTTTTAAAGGTGTTGTTATTATACAAGCATTTTTGATATTTTTTCTTATTATTATGATTTGCTGCCTATGGCGCACACTGCGTCAACACCCTGAGTAGCTGGAATTTCTTTACAAGGCTCACGCATCAGGTCTGTAAACAACCTCTGCTCCCTATCCACTTCCCTACTTTTGCTGTGTTGACCTTGAGAGGCAACAAGGGGGGAATGTTACAAGAGGTCCCTGCACCCTTTTTGGTACCCTGAGAGGTACACCGTAGACAGCTAGCACTTAGGTATATGTTAGGCTAACATATAGGGCTAAGGGCACCTAACCTATAAGAGAAGATGTCAGGATATGTATGTATATTATTGTTATACATTTTAATTTCTAATACACATATGTATTTCTTGCTTACAAGATGTTAGGACACCTGTGTCCTTGTAATGATTATGATATATGAGTCTGCATTGCCATCTTCTGATGATTTGTATTATTACACTGCTACATGGAAACTGTACTCCTTTGTCTTTACAAAGTGATGACTACTACAAAATTGTATAATGTTATCTTGGACTGAGGAGCCACCTCTAATTTAGCCAATAGGGCTCATCTCTGTAACTAGAAATGTTTCTGTCTTACAGTAACCATGGTAATTATCATAGGTATAGAATGTAAGACATTACGTCTTCTACCTCCGAGACCCCAAGAAACACGGAGAATCCTGGAGGTATAGGGAATGCTTAGCATTGGCTCCCAGTTTGTATTGGTAACAACTGCTTAGGGCAACTGTGATTATCCTTTTGGTAGTAATAAACAAGTTTATTACTCTTATGCAATGTGTCTCTGATTCCTTGC
The DNA here is from genome assembly GCA_016271365.2 of Neoceratodus forsteri. Classification (NCBI taxonomy): domain Eukaryota; kingdom Metazoa; phylum Chordata; order Ceratodontiformes; family Ceratodontidae; genus Neoceratodus; species Neoceratodus forsteri. Next base: position 1,511,296,364 of record CM057449.1, read on the forward strand.
ATGCCTATTATTGGCAAGAACCTGAGAGTGAGGTTTAGACCTCCTGACACATCCCTGTGTCTACAAATGGCATAGCCACTGTGCAAAACCACTTTTCAGCTAACAAACTGATAGTAACGCTCTTCATGAGGTGGGCTCACAAAAAGCCTATGTTGAAAATTTGGAGTGAAAATACCAACACACGCTTACGGTGTTAGGGTTTCCAACTGTAGCACCTCACCCTGTAGAGACTGACAGGGATCAGGGGTGTGAGTTGGGATCATTGGCTGTAATGCTCATGCCATTCCACCCCCACCCCCACCCTGCAGCCAGTGACAGGCATCGTGGTGTGTCTTGGAGTGTTCAGCCACAAAGTTCACCCCATTCTCCTATACTGCACCCACCTCAGCATATTTCCTTATGGAATGGGGTAAGTATAACACCCAAAGACCCTAAAGCACACCATGACACTTGTCAGTGTCTACAAGGTAGGGTGAGGTAAAATGGCATGAGCGTTATAGCTAATGACCCAAAGGCACACCCCAAAGCCTGTCAGTCTCTGCAGAGTGGGGATGGGGTTGGCATCACTTCAATACTTCACTGCCATTCCTATTATGTGTCCTTAACTCCTGCACTACCAGTGTCAATGCCAGTAAGACAACATTCAGCATTGACAATTGCTTGTTATAATTTAGACACTCTGGAATCATAGATTTGTAAGGCAAGGCAATTTTATTTATATGGTGTCCAATCCCTGAGGCTCTGGATGCCTTAAATAAAAATGGTAGAGAAAGCAGATGAAAACATGTAATATACAATCAGTATTCATAAATATACACATTAATAAATATAGCATAACAAAACAAATAAAACTCAAGTTTTTGTCATATATTATCAGGTACTGTAGTATCAGGGAAAGCCAGTGAAAACAAATGAGCCTTCATACCCTTCTTAAAATCTCAACTGTTGGGGCCTCCCTCATGAGAGCTGGGAAATAGTTCCAGAGGGCTGGAATGGTCACTTTAAACACCCAGTTGCCTGATGTCTTTAATCAAGCCCTGGGACCATGATAAGGCCTCTGGTCATGGAATGGAGGGAGTGAGCAGAGGTGGCTGGTGTCAAGAGATTAGCCAGATAGCCCAGGGCCAGTCCAAATGGGGACTATAGGTGAGCAAGCCCACACTGAAGTTGATCTTCCACCTGACATGCAGCCAGTGCAGAGTTCACAGGACCAGGGGTCACATGACTGGACCTAGACAGGCCCATCAGCAACCTAGCCATTGCATTCTCACTAGTTGCAGCCAGTTGAGGGTCTCTCCAGAGACCCCAAAGTATAGAGCATTACAGTAGTCAAGCCTGGAAGTGACAAAGGCATGTACTAGTGACGGCAGGTCTTCTGGTGGAACTAGGGGCCTAGATTGGTCAATTAAACATTTTTCAGAGAAAAAGTTCAGGTAATGGGGAAAAATTAAAATGGTAAATGTCAAGTGGATACAACAAATGATTATCTTCATATTTGTAATGGTAGGTTACAGAGCGATAAACCAAGCAATGTTTCATACTTTAGCTTGAATGGGGAGAGTATTATAAACATCTTGGTATGTAGCTCTAAAAATTGTTTCATCTTTCATTCACTGAATATTCATATGAAAGCTAAAAGCAACCACACCTTGCTACAGCTAAAAATCACAACATTAGGTGCAGAAATAGACTAGACTGACCCCTCCCCCATCATCTCCCACTGGATTAATAAAAGGTTGCATATAGAAGGCCTAGAGTTAGAAGAGAATTATAATTCTTGTACAGAGAGAAAAATAATGAAATGTTAAAGGCAGCTTATTTTTACACAAATCCCAAGAAAGCAATTGAAATATTTCAAAATGTATTTAGAACTCTTCATTCTATATTGTATTTAAAAAAAAAATTGGACTCTTGTAGAATATGCCATGCATTGTTCAATCAGATGTGTAAAATAGCTAAGAGAAATTTGTCAAAAGTAATAATTGGAGATGGGTGAAGTCAGCAAATTTCGCTCTGCAAATTAATATGTGAATTTCACACAGTTCATAGATCATGAAGTGCAGAATTCAACCCTGAAGTGCAGAATTTCGTGGGTGAAATTCTGCACTTTGAGATAAAATTCCACACTTTGTAGCAAACACTTTGTGATTCGGGCAAGTCAAAGCTTCTCAGGTCTGGGGGAAATTTGTGAAGCTCCATGAAGTGCGAATTTTTGGCACTTTGCACAAATTTAGCCAGTGAAGTCTTACTTCACCACATCACTAGTAATAAGAGGAATGTAAGAGAATCCTCACAAGAACAAACATTAATAATATAAATGTACAAAGAAAACAATATGCTTCACTATTAAAAAGACTGAAATCAAACTACCAAAAGGTAGCATAGCAAGAGATGTTTACAGCAATTAATACAAAATGATAAAGTACATTTCTGGATGTTGGTAGCCAAGGGCATTTTCAATTTTCATTCTTCATTATCTATATGTATTCCTGAAGAAAGTTGGATTAGGCATTATAATAAAAAAAAATGTTCAAGCTTTAAGAGACCTAATCATGCAAACACAGACCAAGTCCCTGGGTACAATTGCTCTAGTGATCCATAAGTATTCATGATGTGAGATGTTGAAGATACAATTTTAACTTTTGTACCCAACAAAGCTCCAGGACCTAGCACTGTTTATTTTGAACATTATAAGATTAACTTAAATGTATGGGTACCAATACTAACTGCTTTTTTCAATAACTACCTGAGAAAAAGGTTTATGCTGAAGTCATGGCACAAAAACATTATAGTGCTTACTCATTAAAAAGATTTGTTGTACAATCCAAACCATTTTGCCCCATAAGTCTTCTGGACTCTATATCAAAATATTTTTTCTAAAATTCTACTAGGTAGATTAATTAATTGGATAGATACAATTAACTCATTATCTCAGTTCCAGGGTAGATTTAAAGCTGGATATTCTACAGTTGACAACTAATTTATATTAGCACATTTTATTAGAAAAATACCACAGTCTAAAACACATGAAGCTCTATGCCCTCTTTGTGAAGTTTTCAGCTGCTTTTGACTCACTTAACAGAATTAAACCGTGGAACATTATGAATAATCTTGACACTGAACATGCCTTATTAATTTCTAGAAAACTCTCTGCATGTACCTAGAGCATCTCTGGTGAGAGGTTTTATGATATTGATGTGTATACCATTGTACTATTGTATTTCAAAACCTTTATTGCTGTTTACTGGGCAAGTCCTGGAAAAAGGGTTTTATCCCTATTGCTGTGCTTGTTGTTAAGCTAGCAAAGGATTGTGGTATACTGGAGGCTTATTTCACCCTGCCACAGTATATACCCCAAAGAAGCTATTTAATAACTGTGCCTGACTCAAGGTGCACTTGCCTGGCATATAAAAGCCCTTCAGACAACTAGGGTGAGCCTTTTTAAAGGCGTTCTGAGTATTTTTATCTCAAATACTTGAGCGTGAAACCGGAAGTAGCACTAGGGGTGCTTCCGGTTCCCTGTACATTTAAGACCCGCACCAGCAAGTGGGTGAACGTGTGTGGGGCCACAACCAGAGATGCACACAGAGACACATGCCTCTCAGCGCGTGTCTACCATGTCCACTGGGGACAATGGGGATTAGGCAAAACTATTTGGTGTCTTCCTTATAAAAGAACTGATGGTAATATATATTTCCAGGTCTCATTACACCATCACTGTGCACAATGAAGAAAGCAAATAAGTACTGCACATCATGTCAGATGTATGCTTTAGGTAAACAAACACCCAATTTTACCTGTGACAAGTGTGTACTGGTTAATAACTTGTAGTAGAAAATTATGCTTCTACAGCCAAAAGTGACGACAAATTTAGACATTAAAGTATTGGAGGACTACATTGACCAGATGTCACTCCTACTGGAAGCAAATACTTCCTCCATAAAAATAATGGGTGATGATATCTGCCAGGAGTCTCATCTAAACTTACCATAGGTCTCCATATTAGGACATCTGACCACTACTTCCGCTCCCTTAATTGCTGCCTCTAACTGTCAGCAACAAAACACAAACAAGGTTGATACTTGGTTTACAGTACCTCAAACTAAGTCCAAAAAATAATGAAAAATGTTCTCCCCCCTCCCAGTTCCCATGAAATCCCTATACATAACTCCTTTGAACACCTCTCACAAATGATTGACAAAGTCATAACCATTAGTCCAGAATTTGGTACAAGTGCTAGCAATACACTGAAACATAGCCCAATGGTTAGTGAGCAGACTGCTGCTTTACAGACCCGACCTCTAACATCTCCCCTTTTAATTCTCTTGTGCAATTTCCTACTAAAACACAGGTATTCATCCTGGGAGACTCCATCACAAAATATATTGACTGTATCACTTGCAACCCTAATAAGGAACACTGAACCTGCTCTAGTTATCGGGGGCAAGGGTCTCAGATATCACCTCAGTGGTCAAAGAAATCCTATTACCTGCCAGAGAAAATCCCCTAGTGGTCATACATGTAGGAACAATTGATATCACCAGACTGCTTTTGCAGCAACTAAAACAGGACTATGTTTCCCTGTGTAATATACTGGTTGAACGTGGCTGTAATATATGTCTATCTGAGATTTTGCCAGTTCCAAGAGCCACAGAGTATATTACAGCTAAAATAAAAGCCTTGAATGAATGGCTTTGAAAATGGTTTTATAGACAAAGCATTCTCTGTCTTATGCACTGGGAAGAATTCTACAACAGACCATCCCTTTTCTGTTGGGATGGTCTGCATCTTAGTAGATGGAGGAGTACATTACTGGAACATAAGGTTGCTATGTTTATAAACAACCATTTAAACTGATGGAAAAGGGGGAGATTGGGTCAATTCTCAATTCTCTTACTACTAGTATCTGTTCTCCTTATCATAACCACTTGACCATTCTATCCCTTAATGCTCGTTCTTTAAACATCTCTAAACATGCAGAACTGGAGCTTGAGGCCTAGTCTCTTGATTTGGCTCTAATAGCCATAACAGAAACGTGGGAAAACTCTGATAAAAAATGGGTATTAGAAATTCTGGGATTCAAGCACTATTTTAAAAATAGAATGGACAAAAGAAAAGGTGGTGGGGTCAGCCTCTATGTTAGAAAGGACATCACTTCTTTTGAATCACCAGTAAACATTCAGTTAGAAAGTGTATGGGTATATATTCAACCCAAGGGATTTTCCCAAATATTGATTGGGACCTGTTATCACCTACTCTCTGCAGATATTACCCAAAGTACACAGTTGGCTGATGAAATCTTCCATATAGCAAATAAAGGCTCAGTCCTAATTTTAGGAGATTTCAACTTTCCCACTATAAATTGATAGACTTTAATGGGTTCAAATAAATATGATGAACCATTCCTCACAACTATTATTGATTTAGGCTTATATCAACTTGTCAGAGAACCTACCCAGGGAAACAACATCCTAGATCTTGTTATAACAAGCATAGATATCCCTTTAACTGATTTACAAATATCTGACCCTCTTGACAATAGTGATCACATGTCTGTACTTCTCACTATTCCACTTCATCAACATCCTATGATCAATAAACTTAAAATTAAGCAATACGACTGGGCAGACTTTCATAAAATAAATCAACATCTAGGTGCTCTCAAATGGGATGACATTCTTTCTCCACTTAGTACTGAAGAAGCATGGAACTTAATAAAAACACAAATCCATGAACTTGAACAACAGTATGTTCCTGAAAAAATATAAATATAACACTAAAGAAAAAATTCCTCATTGGTTTAATGGATCAAAAAACAAATCACTCGAAAAAAAAAAATATATTTTCCCTATTAAAAAAATGTCCTATTAGTCAAAAAAAGGAAATATTAACTAAATATAGGGAATCTGTTACAATACTAATAAAACAGATCATACTTGCAAAACATAATTTAGAATTCCATATAGCACATACCAAAGATTCACATAAAACTCTGTACTCCTACTTAAATAGTAAAAAAGGAAATAACAAAACAATTGGTACACTAAATATAAATAATACAATTATTACTTCAGATCTAGAAACAGCTACTGCATTAAATAAATATTTTTCCTCATTATTTGTACAAGGTGCACCTTTAATCCCTCCTAATACACATTTTTCTAGTTGTACAGCTTATAAAGTTTCAATAAACAACACTCAGGAAGTATTAAAAACAATAAAATAATCAATAAGTCCTTGCCCTGATAATATTAGTTCCAAATTTATTTTAGGATCAAAACAAACAATTACCTTACCACTAACAATTATCTTTAATAAATCATGTCATGAAGCTAATGTTCCATCTGACTGGTTGACTGCCACAGTAACTCCTATTTTCAAACAAGGTTCTCATTCAAAAGTAGAAAATTACCGTCCAATTAACATTACTTCAATCCTCTGTAAATTAATGGAAAAAATAATCAAATCACTTTTAGAAACAGAAATGAAATCCTTAAATATAATAGATACAGCCCAACATGGATTTAAAACAGGCTTTTCCTGCACCACAAATCTGCTCTCATTCTACAATTATATTAGTATAAACCTTGACTCAATCATCCCTACCGATGTCATCTTCCTGGACTACAGTAAAGCTTTTGACAAACTGTCACATGTCATCTTGATCAAAAAACTCAGTCATCTAGTTTTTCACCATCAATAGTTTCATGGATAAGTAGTTGATTGAGAAAAAGTACTCAGAGGGTAAGGGTAAATGGTGTTCTATCCGATTTGGGAAGGGTGATGATTGGTGTTCCCCAGGGTTACATTTTGGAGCCCACTCTCTTCAATATTTTCATTAGTGATATGAAAATTTCTTCTTCTAATATCATAGTGAAATTTTACGATGACACAAAACTAGGGGGCGTTTTTAATAATGAGACCAACAAAAAACACTGCTACCTGACCTTGCAACAATAGAACACTGGGCACACACAAATAAAATGTACTTCAATGTTACAAAATGTGCAGAGTTACACATGGGAAAAAACAACTCTAAACAAACATACTCTCTAAACAATACTATTATCAGGGTGTCAAATTTAGAAAAATACCTTGGAATATTAGTAAACAATAAACTTTTCTCATCATCTCATTGTAATAAAATAACCAATCAAACTAACTCTCTTCTTTGCAGTATAAACTGTACATTCATTTCAAAATCAGAACAATGTATCATGACTTTTTGTAGGTCACATGTCAAACCATACTTGGATTATGGTTCCCTGTTTTGGAGTCCATATCTGGTTTCTGATATAAATACAATAGAACAAATCCAGTGTAGGGCTACTAAACTTGTTCCATATCTCGCCCATTTTGATTACGCTACTAGACTTCAGAAAACAGGTTTATATTCACTCAAAGAAGAATTAGAGGTTATCTTTTACAATTATTCAAAATTCTGCAATCACCTGTTTTGATGGAACACTGTGGTATAACTTATTCTACCAGAAGAATTGTGGCTAGGTTGCACAATAAACAATTGGAAGTTACTAAAGCAAATACAAATAAAAGGCAACATGTTTTCATTATCAGAACACCTAAGTTGTGGAATACATTGCCACAAGATATTATTGATTCACAAACCATCTCAATTTTCAAAAATGAACTTGACAAATGGTTATTAAATTAAAATTAAGGTAAACGGTCCACACATCTGGAGGACAATCTCGATAGGCAATAGCCTTCTTTTGTCCAACAAACTAAGTAACCAAGTAACCAACTTCCTATTTTTCAACTTAATGTTGAAAATAAAGCTATGATTAGATACGGCAATGTTGGAATTTATCCTCTTCATTCTCAGCAGATAGAAGGGTGAAACAAGGTTGCTTACTGGCTCCTATTTTGTTTAGTGTGTATGTCAACTCTCTTTTACAGAATGATACATACTTTGCAAATAACCTAACAAAAATTAAACAGAAAGTGGTGTTTCATACTAGCTTACATAGACAATGTGGTTCTGCTCATTCTCTCCCCAAAGGGCATTTAAAACAAAATAAATGCATTTAAAATTTGCTGTGATGCACTTCAGTTGAAAATGAATCTTAGCAAGAAAAAATGAATTGCTTTTGGATCAAATAAAAAACTGTTTTTCTGTTTTTGTTTTTTTTTTTGTTATTTGGGTAATGAAAAATGTGGACACTGAGGGAATATGTTTATCTTGGGGTAAAATTTATGAACAATGGAACATGGACTCAACATATGAAATTACCAACTTCCAAAGCCAGTCATGTTAAAGAAGCATTATGAAAGTTTGACTATAATTATGGGCAAAACTCCCTGATGTCAGCAGTGTTAGCAGGTGAACTGAAAGTAAATCTTGTTTTGCTATATGGAAGAAGTTTGAGGGAAAAACTATCTTAATGAGCTGCAAAAGTCCTTATCTTACTATTATTCAATGACAAGAAAATTTCTCATTCCCCGATTGGTCAGTGTGCACCTTGGACAGTGATGTTATTGAAGAATAACATCACTGTATGAAGTCTGGCACACACATGACCTTATGACACAGATAGAAATCATCCCACCAGTTCACAAGTTACCATGGCATTGAAATACTGGTGAAACCATCACTGCCCACCCCCCCGACAGCAATTGTATGTCTCACTGTAGGGCATTCACATCAAATGGCACAGGTTAGCCTCTAAAGTTGATTTAATGTTGTACTAAACATTTTCTCCATGAAGTGAGCACAACAGTTTCTCCCTGAAGTGAGCGGCTTCCACAAACTGCAGTGACCACAACTACAGGCTGCCCACTTCAGTGAGAAAATACTAGGACAAAAATTTCAAATGTGACCCTCTTCTCAATCGCTCAATGTCCAGCTGGTACAAAAATGTTTTAGTAGCAATGCCCTCATGGCTTCACACATTCCTGCTGTCCCCCTGGTCTTCCTTTCGAGTCAACACACAAAATAAAGAAACCACGACAACCAGCAAGACCACATGTGGTGTTTAAATCACCGTGCTACACTTATCCATTGGTGGCTCCATTTTCCCATTCACAGGCAGTGTAAGGCTTCAAAAGTGCCCAGTTGTGATATATAATTGAAAATAAAACTGTAATGAAATGGGGGATGCACACAAAAGAAAGAGAAACAAAAATCATAGAAAGGCTGAAGAGGAGAGAGGATCATAATTTATGTATTTATTTATTTAAAATTGGTGACCGGGAAAGGCACACTGAGCCGAGGCTCATTTCCAGGTGCCACCCGGGTACAAGGTGTAGACGTGGAAGGCAGAGACATACAAGCAAACAACAAGTTTCTGCTGGACAATACAGTACAAGGACATTTCATATTATTTGGTAGTATGGTAACACTTTTTTGATTTGAACAGCCAGTGGGAAAAATGTCACGACATTTCATTTCTAAACAGTCACTTAAGCTGTATACTTTACAAGTACATGTGTATATATATTTACAGTAGTGCTTTGTCTGGAAAGTGGTCTAGGAAAGAGAGGGTGGGTGTGGGGGTGGTTGGGCAATTTGAGCTGGCATGAGGAGTAATAGTTGCCTGGTGTGGCTAATTGGGGGTACTACTGGGCCCGAAAGAGGGGGGATTTGCTGTGCAGCTTCGGCAGGGAGTAGGGGTAGAAACCTGCGTAACTATTTAAAGGCTGACAATGAGTGGGCCTGTTGGAGGTTAGGTGGAAGGTTTTTCCAAATGAGTGGGAGCCTGTAGAAAAAGGTGTCTTGCCCAGAGGCAGAGAGGGGTTGTGAGAGGTGGATGGTGTGACCGTGCCTGGTGCGGAGTGTGTAGACTGGAGAAGTGGCTTGGGAGAAGCGGGAGGAGAGGTGGGGGGAAGGGAGCCAAGCCAATATTTAACTATGAGAGAAGTGCTGTGGGTGGGACACCTGTGCGAGAGAGGCATTAGGAATAGGGTGGAGTATAGGAGACAGTGAAGAGTGAGTGGGGGGGCAGTGAAAAACCAGATGAATGAGTTGAACAGGATGTCAAGTTTAGAAAGAGAGGAGTTTGGGGCTGTGCCATAAATGATGTCCGCATAGTCTAGTACTGGTAGGATGGTTTTGAGAACTAGTTCACACCGAATGGGAATGGGGAGGTTGGCTTTGTGGTGGTAAAGGATGGCGAGTTTGGGCTGGAGTTTGGTACAGATGGCATCAACATGGGTAGCGAAGTTGAGGTTTGTGTTCAGCCACACTCACAGGTACTTGAAAGTGGATACCGATTCAACGGGAACTTTGTCCAAGGTGGAGATCGGAGGTGGGGCAGGTAGGGAGGCAAGCTTTTGTCTGGTGCCGAAAACCATGCAGCAGGACCACCACCTACTGGACTACCTTTTCTTATGTTTCAAATAAATGCCTCCTATACAAAAAAGAATAAAAATGTCATAAAGAAAAACAATTAAAACAACTATGTATTACTTATTTAAAACAAGCTATTCTATAATAGCAATAAGGCACTCCAGGGTGCGTGTTATTTTGTAATAACGTCACTCCTCAGGTGGTGGATGCACTCAGCTTTGCCTCGTGCTTCAACTCACCCAAGAAGTGACATTATTACACAGTAACATACACCATGTCATGCCTTATTGCTTATTTACAAGGCACTTTTAAAACATCCATTGTCTACCACTACGTTGATGGTTAGATCCAAATTAAGTAGAATTATCCTGCATTCACAAGTTAAACTAAGAATTATTCTATACTGGCTAAGACTAATGAATAATACTTCTCATACTTTTTTCTCGAATTGCCTTCTTAGATGCTCAGTTGGAGTGGTAAAAATCTCTCATTCTGTATCTAAAGTGATTAAAATCAATCTAAGTCATTTATTGAATGACTTCATTAAAAAAAATAGAACATTTCCTTACATATCAGAACAAAATTAAAACAAAAATTAACCATATGAAGCGACAAGCAGATGTGAATAAACTAAGTCAGTCAAAATCTGCCGCCCGGTTTAGGGATAATAAGAGTTCTCATGGTCTAAAGGAATAACTTGTATAGCCTATACACTCCAATGCCAGATGAGCAATTACCGCAGCAAGATTCAAGCTTTTCTTTTGAAAAAAAAAATCACAGAAACAAGAAGTCTAACTATGAATTTTCCTTCAGATTAAATTTTCCTTGTAATAAGAAATTTGAGGAAACATGTTCTCTCTACAAGTTATAGAGAAACCACTATAATGGTACCCAGCTACAAACACATGCAAGTAACTTATTTGGTATTCTGTTTATACTGTTACACCCATGACCACGTCTGATGCTGAAGCTGAAGCTACAGTACATTCTTCAATGCCATAGTCAGAAAGAGGAAGAACCTAATGGGTTGGGATCTCACTGGGCAGGAACAATGAAATATGGATTTTTTTTGCTTAACCTATAGGCCCCTTCTTGTATAGATATTATCTACTCTGATCAATCCATGGAGTAAAGTAACCAGTCTTCTATGGAATTACCATATGATTTTATTGTCTTATAGATATCAATACTAAGATGTCAATAAAATGGGTAACCCCCACGATGCCCCTGGAAACAAGCTATCACAGTTTAGTGTGCCTTTCATCCTGAAAAATAGTAAATGAATACATCATTTTAGGCATCTTCTAATACCTATGTCTTTGTTTGTCTTCTGGAAATAAATATGAACACCAAAAATTACAAATATGGTAAAAATTATTCTCCAGTGTAAGAGAACCTAATAGAAGCCAATTTGAACATGACTCTAAATTATCATCCTCATCTTTGACCATAAACTGCTTTTCTAAAAAAAATGATATACAAATTTTGCATTTTAATAATTTTGCAAGTATTCAGTGGATTTGCATCAAATTGGGTACGTGCTGTCCTGTGGGGTAGATCTCTTGACATGCCAGGTTTTGTTCCAGTCAGATGTACAGATTCTAAGATGCAGAAAACCTTAAAATTCACCACTTTTTGCATTTTTTTTTCTCATCACCCTGCACACAGACAGTGTTGAATTTTGGCTGACATTTTTATGGTAGAAAGAGCTTGGATCATAGAACTGCCCAGCATTTATGTGGTGAAAAAATATTAATATCTTCCAAAGTTATTGCATTTTTATGGTCCCATTATTTCAATGGGACTTTTACTTTCCAAGATAGATTTCTGGAACAAAAAAGGATTTTGCTCTGATTTAAAAATTATCCTTTTTCTTGAGGGGCCAATCCTTTTTCATTAGAAAAACATCCTTTTTCATGAGCCACTATCTTTTTTTTAATTTTTGACCCAAACTGTCATAACAGTGCACACGGATGTCTTTTATAGACATCAAAGCATGTACCTTGCTCATCGGGGGCTGACAAGCTGTTCTGTGTATTTTTTTAATATTTGGTATGCCCTGTGAAATTTTTTTAACATTTAATTCCTTTTTCACCACTCACTAACTTCCTTTTCATCAGTCCTTTTTGTCATGGCAAAAAAGGAAATCAGCTGGTGAAGAAGGAATCTTAGAATGGCCATCTGGTTGTGAAAAAAAGATTGATGGCCATCTGGTTGATACAAGAAGAGTCATCTGGTCACAGAAATAATTAAGTGTCAGTGTCAGTAGCTCAGTAGGTAGCCCACTCACCTCTGAGGCCAGAAGATCAGAGGGCTGTGGGTTCAGTTTCCACATCTGGCACTTGGGTTAATATCCCAATACTGACACTGAAGTGCAGCATGAGGGGGGTGCTGCACTTCTGAGGTGCCATCTTTCAGATGAGACATTAAACCGAGGTCCCATCTGCCTAGATTGGTGGTAGTTCAGGTAGGTGCTAAAGATCCCATGGCACTTATCGAAAAAGAGTAGGAGAAGGTTTTATTAATAAAATAAGACCAACCAAGCATTGGAAAATACAACATGAACAATAGGGAGGGAAAAAAAAAACAACAGTAGTACATCATCAGAACAATAAGGCTAAAGGAACCAGGAAAATAAACTATACAGAAATCAACTTCTGAAAAAAGTGCTATACAGTGTATGAGCAAAAAAATAAAATTCATCCAATTTTGTCCTTCAAAAATTGAACCTCCTTCCACCTCATAAGCCACATAGCTTTAGACAAACATTTTTGCTCTGTAGTACAGTGTGAAAGCAGATCTCATTCAACCCTTTCAAGTACTTGAGAAGGAAACTGATAAACCTGCATCAGTGCAAGTTGACACTGTACCTGCCACAAATGAAATTTAAACATAGCAAACAAAAAGACATAATACACCATCATCCGTTGGTGTATGATGTAATAAGAAACCCCCCACAATCTCTACATCAGTAATAGTGCACCAAAAAGCCTGTTCCCATCGGTCAGCAAGGGTCACCCAAAAGGATTGTGCATAAGGACATGAGAGAAAAAAAATGGGTCATCATTTCCTCCTGAACTCCACACGTATCCTTAGGGCACATCTGTTCAGAGACCATTTTATGTTTAGAATTAACCTTAACATTCAGCCGAACATGACTACTAAGCCACAATACATCCCACAATCGAGGCGGTATCAATTTATCCACTAGTCCTTTAAGAAGATATTCAGAATAACAATCCAGAATATCCCAAAATACAGGGACAATAGAATGCGCCTGAGTTTGCAAAACACCATAAAGATACTTACTACTTCTAGTGACAACTTGGTCTGGAAGTATCTTCCATTTATTAAGCTTTGTAATGGCAGGCCTTAAATAAACAGGGAAGGAAATAGTGTGCAATGTCTGCTTATCCGGCAGCGTCCAACAAGCAAACAAACTAGGTAGCCACAGATCCGTATAAAGTACCCATAACAGAAACTGAGGACAGCGAAGATCAATCAAGTTACAGTGAAAAAAATACTATAATAAAAAGTAATAGGATTTATACAGTTCAACCCACCTTGTGCAATAGGCAAATACAAGACATCCCTTTTAATGGGATTTAAGTGGCTACCCCAAATAACCTGAATAAAAAACAAGTAAAGTAGGTTCCAAAGCAGAGGGAACAGGGTATACCACACTAAGGTATAAAAACTGGGGGAGGAGCAATGTTTTAACAATGAAAACTCTTACATTTAGTTTGTTGCCAGGACTTCCACAATGCAACCTTAAGCTTAGCCAGATCTATCCTGGCTGACCAGTTAAGAAGTGCGTTATCTCCCTTGCCAAAAACAATGCCCAAAATCCAAACTGGTCCTAGTAACACAGGAATACCTTGCAAATCTGTGAACTTAGGGATCAAATTATGTAAGGGGTACAAGAAACTTTTAAATTTATTAAGGGAGGTACCAGCAACATCAGAATGTATGGAAAAATGATGCAATACCCTAACACCATAGGTCACATCAGAAACTATCACACAGAAATCATCAGCATATGCCAAAACCTTAGCAGAAAGGGAACCACAGGGGGGGGGGCAACACCAGTAATCTGAGCATCTTGGGCAATTATTCTCAATAGGGGATCCAAACTAAAGACATACAGCAAGGGGCTCAAAGGGCACCCCTGCCGCCCCCCCATTTGAATAGGGATATAGGATTCTAGGTACCCATTTACCAAAGGAACAGTATAAGCATGGTCATAAAGCAGTGTAAGCCAAGTGACAAAATGGCCCAGAATACCATAGGACCTCAAAACATGAAATAAATAGGAATGTGGAACCCAATCGAATGCCCTTGCCTGATCAAAAGACATAAGAAACCCTTTGATAGTATCGGCTTTATCAAGTTCGACCAATTCCCTAAGTAAGAGGAGGTTGGAGTAGATAGATCTACCTGGGACAGAACAGGGTTGGCGTAAAGAGATCAATATAGGGGCCACTTTCAACAACCTGGAATTCAAAATCTTCATCAATACCTTCAAGTCAGTATCAAGAAGGTTCAATTGCTTCCAATTGGAGAGATTACCCCTACTCCCCTTTTTATACAATAACATCTGTATAGAAGTGCAAAAATGAAAATCAAAAGAACGCTGTTGTAAAGTCCAATTAAAGACCACTGTAAGAATTTCACTAAGTAAGGGACTTCAAGACTTATAAAACTCAGATGGTAAGCCATCAATCCCAGGCGCTGTATTATTATGCAGACTTGATATTTCCCTCATGACCTCCTCAGTACTGATTGGGGCAGTCAAGACTTGCAACAGCACATCTGAGCAAGAGTGTAAAGTCAGTGAAGAAAGTAAATCATCAGCTCCAGCCATATCCAAGTCAGGTGTCGAATACAGAGTCAAAAAGTGTGAGGAAACTGCCTTCGATATATCAAAAAGCCAGAGCACTTTGTACCATCCGGGCAAATTACCTCAGTCAATAAGCGATCTGAGGAGCGCTTAAGGCCAGAGTCGAAAGCATCTCCCATACCAGCTTTCTTCACAGAACAAACCCTATGTTCATGCAAAAGAGAGGAGGCCCTTGAATATTGGAGAGCTGTCATCTTCTTTTTCACAGCCTGCACTTGTGACATTAAATTCAGCCAATGGATGTTTATCATAGAGTACAATGTCCCCAGTTGTGATCTCAAACACAGATATTTTTTATAACTAGCTAAAGTGACGTAATTAGAAAAACGGATAGCCAAAGAAGTTATTTCAGACTTAGTTTCCAACCACCAACATAGCAAATCCTCCATGAGGCCAGCCAAAGACATGTGGGCTTTTAACAAGTCATGCACCTGTGTCAGAAAACTTGCATCAGCTAAACAGAGGACATTCAGTTTCCAATAACCCCTACCAACCTTAGCCTGAAGGCCCACTCCCAGGATAGAAGATACAACTACATGATCTGAAGTCTCCGCCAGAATAGTACAAGCAGAAACAACAGTCACAGCATTAGTAGTAAAAAGAAAATCAATCCATGAGGAGAGAGCACCCTTAAAAAAAGTACGCCCAACCGTGGGATGACAAACCTGATAAACATCTTGAAGACAACCCTGAAGAATAATATGATTAAGACAATTGGTGTCACAAAAATCATTGTCAGTCAATGCACCTCGATTCCCCTTATGCACAACACAATTAAAATCACCACCCCAAAGAAGGAACCTAGTGGTGAACAGATGTGGTTTAATTGTGTTGAAAAGGTCCACCGTCCCCTTTTTAGTGAGCGGTGCATACACCACTATCAACTGCCAGTCAGTATCGAAATAAACAAAATCCAATAACAAAGCACAACCCATAACTATTTCAACCAACTTTGTAACATGAACACCATCACCGTGAAATAAAACTCCCACACCATCACAGGTATCCAAACCAAAGGAAAAATAAGAGGGTCCCCAACGCCATAGCTTCTTAGCCACTGAAACAAAAGAAAGGGCATTCAATCGGGTATCCTGAATAAGGCAAATATCACACTGTAAAGCTTGCAGAAAGTGAAAAGTAAGGAGTCACCGTCATGCATTTTTGACACTATTAACATTTAAAGTGGCAACCTTAAGTTGAAATGCAGAAGCCATCTATCAAAAAAAGAAAAAGAGGAGAAAGAAAGAAAAAAAAGACAAATCAGGTGTCCTTCCCCATCCTGGTACTTCGACGAGGACGAACACCAAGCCTCAAAGGCCTACCAGTGGTGACTATATCCCTAGATTTGTCACTTTCAGAGTCTGAAGATACAATGGGTTGGGAAGAAGCATCTGAATCAGCTCCCAAATCCGAAGACTGAGATTGCCTCGACAATACTTCAAATTTATTATGTAAGGAAATAACCCCCCCCCAAGGGAGGAAGCTTTAGCCAATTTAGACCTAGACTTGGTTTGCTTTTGAGCCCTCTTCTTCACCTGTACAAAATGTTCAGGAGGAGGCATAGCCAATGTATCTTCAGTCTGTACTGGGGAGAGGGAGGGTTCCATAACTGCCAGGACAGAAGGGGGGGTTACCAGTACAGGGGCTTGAGGTGCCACCTGCAGAGGAGACTCACCAGAAGGCAAGGAAGGTTGAGCAATGGCCTTTGGTACAGGTACAGTAATGTCCTGATCTAGATGGGGGGGTAGACAACTCAGTAGTAGGGGATGGAGGAGGCTTTGAGGAAGCAATATCCTTCTTTTGTGCCTCAATAAGGAGTAATTCCTGATCAGGGCACTCTCCACAGTTATGAGTAGCCCAAGGACATGGCCGAGAGCCATGACCCACCTCCTCACACAAATTACACTTACAGTCAGCAGTGCAGTCCATACTGGCATGACCAAAGGAAAAGCAAAGAGAGCACCTCAACCTATCGCAGGCAGCACTAAGATGGGAAGGGGAGCCGCATTTAAAGCAAGTACGTGGCTGACCCACATAAAAACAATGGCCACGTTCCCTACCCAAAAACAAGCTATTCGGCAAATGGACAAGGCCCACATTAGTATGCTGAAGACGGACTTTAAACTTCCACCCACCAGTCCAAAAGTGCTCTGAATCAAAAATAGGTTGAGGTGACCCCCAATATATCACAACGCTGTTTCAACCAATGGGAGATATCATGCACTGCCACTGACTCATTACGAAACAAAATTGTAACAGATTTAATAGCCGGTCTAGTGAGAGGAATAGCTTGAAAGGGCAACCATAAGGCAGTACATCTGAGCAACTCATACTTTGTCCAAAAATGGTCCAATCCCTGTGGAGTCTTAGAACCAATGTCATACAGTGAAGTTCCTGATACATGAATAAGAGCAAAAATCTCATTTGTGAAGTAACCCAGAGAGCCCTTAATGATAGTTTTACCAACATAAAGTCGATCAGGGACAACATCTAGGCTACCAACATATTGCAGGTGGACCACATTTCTGCATTGTAAGGGAGGAGGGGTATTGCGAAAGACATCCTTCTTATGAAATCTTTCCCGCGAGTAGATTTTGCCTGTGCCCCATGATCAGGAAGAGGGTCCTGTATCGGAACATCTGTGTCCATATGATCTCCCAAATCAATCCCTTTAGTACTTGGGCCCTCCCCAGCCGATGATGAGTCAGATAAAAGTGGAACCCTCTCAAGCTGCTCCACATCAAAAATAGTATGCTGAACATCTGCAGCATTTAAATCAGTGTCCATGGCATCAGGAAGGGAAGGAGGCAAAGGAGCTGTCAAAACAAGGGCAACAGTATGCAAAGGGGCTAATTGTACACCATGCCCAGGTATCAGGCTGTGAGCAGGATCAGGTATACAATGTCCTGAATCACCCAGTTTCCAGCCTGCATTCTGCAGGGAAGCCTCCAAGGAGCTGGGCAGGGGACTCAGCAAGGGTGCAGGAGCAAGAGGGACGAACTCCCATGATGGTGTGGAAGGCTTCAGAAGGAGCGGGTAAGCCAGGGGCTGAGCAAAAGGTTCAAGTACTTACAGGCAGAAGCAATGAAACAGTCTTCATTACAGGCAGAGGAGTTACAGCAGCCAAAGCCCAAGAAGCAGAAAACACACCCGCCTACTCAGCGTGGTGTCCCACCAGTGGAACAGGTGTAGCAGGAACAGTCAGCCGACTTAGCACCAACGGATCCTCCAAAGGTTCCGCAACAGGAGGCAAATCAAAGCCGTCCACAGCGAGGTCTCAAACAGGCACTGTAGCATGCAAATCCAAAGTAGGAGAAACATCGGGAGCAACAGTAGCAAGCATAGCCAGGACCTGACTCCTATGAGTAGCGAGGAGAGACTTCAGCCACAACTCATTAGCCAGTAAACATCCAGATGAAGCAGGAGTAGTATGAACAGGTAAACCGCAATCCACAGCCAGTGCAGCTGAACTCCCAAACAGTAGCATGGAATCAGACTCCAAAGCTGGACCTGTAGGAGCGGAGCTCCATTCTCCTGCAGGTACACCAGCAGACTGAACAGGTATGGAGGATGAAACCATGGTCCTCCAGCGCCCCCTCACAGAGTAGGAGAACTTCCCCAGTGCCCTGGCCAAATTTCTCCCATTCACTAAAAATACCACCAACAGCTTAATCTGGTTCAATTTCAGTTGCTTACCATCTGTATCCCCCCTTCCCCAGTCTCCCCTGAAAAAGGGACTTCTAGGACCAGTGGGCTTACCGGGTCAACAAAATTCAATAAATAAATAAGTCATTTTTTTGCCCGCCAATTTCCTTTTCTGCGATGAAGAGAAAGGATGGCGAAAAAGGAATTGCTGTGGTGAAAAAGGATTTCTGGCATGGCCATCAGGTCATGTAGAAAGGATTCTGGTCCATCTGGTCCTGAGAAACAGAGTCATCTGGTCATCAAAACTGATGGTGAAAAGGGATATTTTTCTTCTTTTATTTTTTATTTATGGGTTCTGATTTGAACCTTCACAGAAAAAATCTCTGGTGTCGAGTGGCACCCCCGCCACCCAGTATGCATATTTTTTTTAATTTTTATTCTATTATGTATATTTTATACAAATAAATTGTTTTCTGTTCCTGGTTATCGGGATTATCCCCGGTTTCTAGTGGTACCCCCTCACCCTCTGATGGCCATTTTTTTATTTCATTGGTGGTCAGTGACTTCCTGTCACCTTCCCATGTCATTTAAGTTGTAAATAGGAAAAACATCTATCAATGTTTTTTTGTCTGAACCTGCAAAAAAGAGGCCCATTGCTGATCAGTCCTGCACTCTCCACCCAACCACCCACTGCACCCACCTCCTCACACCCCCCTTAACACCCCCACACACCGTGACTGACCTGAAGAGGTCCCTGGTTCAAGATCCGCTCTCCCAATCAAAGACACTTCTTTCTGCTGGAACCAGCGACTGCAATAGATGAAACTAAGGTAAATGCATTTCAATATATTTCAGTGGAAGTTTTACCTTTTTTCCAGAACGCAGCTGTTTTTTTGAGATTCTGACCCCAAATTTTCAACATGGCCTATTGGAGACACCACCTCATGAACAATATGACTGTCGTTACACAACTCTCTTTGGAAAGGTGATTTCTTGGTCGGTAGGTGAAATCACCTTTCAGGTGGGATTTGTCTAATGACAGTTATATTGTTCATGAGGTGGGGTCATAAAAAGTCTATGTTGAAAATTTGGGGTCAAAATTTAAAAAAATGGCTGCGTTATGACCATTTGTTGAAATTTTGCTTTGCATGCTGGTAACTTCGGACATTTTCAATATTTTCACTCAATATTTTCAAAATAGCCACCTTATTATCCCACCTCATGTATGTCACAGCTGTTATTTTACAAAAATCCTGGCCAAAATGTGTTTTCACACCTGTTGCACAGAATGGTGTTGCAGTTGTGCAAAATTACGTTTTGGCAGGGATTTCAAAAGTTTCTGTACCATCTACATGCAATCAGGTCATAAGAAGGCTATGTTGACAATTTGGGGTCAAACTGATTAAAAATGGCACACTTAAGACTATTTGTTGCAATTTCGATACTCATGCTCATAACTTCAGGAATTTTAAATATTTTGATTCAATATTTTCAACATAGCCTTCTTATTACACCACCTAATGTACTGTATGTCACAACTGTAATTTTTCAAATCCTGGCCAAAATGTGTTTTTGCACCTGTTGTGTGGAATGGCTTTTCGCTTGCGCAGAGTTACGTTTTGGCTGGACTAAAAAATGTTCTACAGCTCGTACATGAGGTGGGTTAATAAAATGGCTATGGTGATAATTTGGTCACTGTTGTCTTATAACTGAAAGTGCCAGGGCCAAAGTGCCACGTGCTTCCACAGTTAGATACATATACAGGGCCCTGCACTCCCACAAGCAAATAAGGATACGATTATACTATCTCAAAAAGTAAGGAAATAAATTGCAAAACTCTTTGTTAATGCATCAGTTAGTGTTACCCTGACAAAAGTAGGGAAATGTGGCATTAGGGTTTCCAACCCTAACACCCTATTCCCTACCCTGCACAGACCCACATGTGGGGGGGGTCTTTCATGTGGCCATCAGTCCTAATGCACAGAGCAACACAGCAGCCGTCAGCCCCTGGGTGGCTACCCCCCGGCCCGATTGTATAAAAATAAATCAGTCCCCTGTCCCCGGTAGTCTAGTGCCCCCCTCCCAGCCCCAATCATATAAAAAAAAGCATCCTCCTTTCCCTGGTAGTCTAGTGCTCCCCACCTCCCAGCCCCGATCATATAAAATATAAACATTTCCCTGTCCCTGGTAGTCCAGTGGTAACCCCAGCCCAAATTGTGACATAAAATCATATTGTAAGAGTTCCCTGGTAGTCCAGTGGACCCCCACACCCCCACCCACTGAGGCGTTCACACCCCACCAGGCTTCCCCCATCCCAGCATGGCCACTGTAGTCAGCGGGCAGCAAAACCCACCCCCACACCTCCATAGCTGCTTGCCGATTGAGCTGTCACTGAATGACAGCTTACAGTAAGCTCTGCAATACCATTGGTTGACATTGCTAACCAATGGGTTTACAGTGCTTACTGTAAGCTGTCATATGTTTTTTATGTCACAATCGGGGTTGGGGGGTACCACTAGACTACCAGGGATGTTTGGATTATGTTTCTGCTATAGAAGGGGTTTAAGGATGGGATGGGGGCCACTAGAATACCAGGGTATTTTGGATCGGTCTTGTATTATTACATCAGGCATCGGGGTCAGGGACAGGCAGGGGTTCCACTGGACTACCAGGGACAGGGAGATGTTTATGTTTTATACAGTCATTGCTGGGGGGGGGACACTAGATTACCAAGGACAGGGAGGTGATTTATTGTTTATTCAATTGAGGTTGGGAGGGGGGAAGCTAGACAACCAGGAGGATATGGTGTGTTGTGTTTTTCACAGATCTTGCAGGGTGCCCAGCACATTATGCCAGGCTCATCCCTGTTCCAGACATGCAAATGGGGCCATAATGACTTGCAAATGCCCCATTTGAACCTTGCATGGCTAATGGCCCCATTTGTATGTTATGGTCTGAATGTCTGGAATGTGCACCCGGCGCATCCCAAAGATGTGCTGCACATTCTCATTCCAGGTATTCAGACCAAGCGGGCCATGCGCCGGCACATTTTCAGCACCCCCAATTTGTGCTGTCCACATCCTTTGCTATATTCAGATGAGATGCGCATTGCGCATCTCATTTGAATATAGCAAGTTTGCACTCCAGTGCAGCTCAGTTGCACTGCACAGACACTTACGCCCTGTCTGGGTGCAGTTTGAATATTCTGGTCAAGGTTTGTAGTGGCTACTCAGAGGGATGAGGGAGGTTAAAATATGGAGAACAATAGAGAGAACAGAGTATGTAAAGAGCCCAAAGGGGCAAAAGCATAATATTGGCAGACTGGATGGACCATCTGCATTTTTCCTTTATCAGTGTGTATGTTTCTATCAAACAATATGAATATGTTCTGCCAAGCAGTAACCTCCATGGAAAAGATTTACTGAAATCTCTTGTAGTGACCATATGTATTGACCACCCCCCAATTATTTAACCAGGTGAGATACACTAAGCTGATAGCTTGTTTACAGGTGTAACCTGGGAGTACAGGGAAGTTAAGTGACTTGCTCAGGGTCACACAGTATGCAAGGGGGGGCTTTGAGATTCAAACCCAGGCCTCCACATTTGCAGCTCAGAGCCTTAAACCACTGCACTATACTGCCTCAAACCTGACCTGCATCATTATTTACAAAACTAGTAAAAAACAGCTGTTTTAAAAATATCTGAGGAAATTACAAATACTCTGAAGATGAAACTAAAGATGTCAGAAATAACAGTATGTTAAAAAAAGCTATATAATGAATTTTTTGTAGACTAACACATAATACTTCTTTAAATATCTGTTCTTTTTATTTTAGAACACTGGCATTCTTCAGTGTGGGAGTATTGAGGAGTTGTGTGGCTGCTGCCTGTCAGCAGAGACCTGTGATGTCACAACCTGGCATCCCAAAAGACTTGGAGGGCTATATGGAGGAAAAAACAGTCCCCACATCTGATTATAGTTGGTTGACCCTATCCACACCATTAGATCTTCACAGGCCCTCCACCTGTGGACTCCCATCCACCTGTAGCCATGTGCACAGAGTCCTCTTCCCCTCAAAGGAACACAGAAAGAGAATTTTGCCAGCAGAAAAAGGCTTTGCAGTCTATTGAGTTGGACCAATTTGGAGACACATGCACCACAGAGGATCATGTTCTACCACCCTCCTGCCCCTTGAACTTTCCCCACCATCTCTTGAAGCTACCTATGATTTTTACATTTACAAGCTACTCCAGAAGCTTATTCCACCCTTCTTCCTCCTTCTATGTGAAAAAAGTCCTGGTAGCTTCTTGAAGGTACCCTGTACAATTAGAAGTAATTACTCCTCATGTCTTTGTTCTCATTTGGCCTCAGAATTTAACTAGAGTCAACCCTGTTGATACCCGTCAGGTTTTTAAAGGTCTCTATCATGTCCCCTGTTTCTCTTCTAGTCTCCAAAGAGTACATATACAGGTTATCTACCTGCCACTCAGACATGCACCCTTACTGCCCCTGAATCTTCTTGTTGGCCTTTCTTTGAATCTCCTCCAGTTTGTTTATGCCTTTCCTGAGTTAGATGCTTTAGAACTGGAAACAGTACTGAAGGGGTAGTACACCAGGGATCTGTACAAGGGCTGTATAACTTCCTTCCTCCTATTACTGAACCCCTTGATTATAGCAGCCCAGCATTTTGTTAGCCTTAGCAGCTATCTTATTGCAGTGTGTAGATGACATGCATGTGTTAATAATTGCTATCCCTAGATCCTGTTTTTCATGTGATGCCATGATGGCTGTCTCCACTAACCTATATTCTGCCTGGGTTTATTCTTCTCATGTTCATGACTTTGCATTTCTTGTCATTGCAAGCTCAGATACCATATCCAAGACCACTTCTCCAACCTTTCCTGGTTTTCACTTATGCCCTCGATCCCCTCATCTGTGTCTACCCTATCACAGAGCTTGGTGTCATTTGCAAACTGGAAATTTGTACCCTTGATGGCATATTTGATGTCACTAATGAACATGTTGAACAGTACTGGACCAAGCATCTACGGTATGCTTCAGAAAGACAGTAGTGACCTTCTTTATGCCTGAATCTTCCACTCTGGATTATCCAAAAGCAAATTACACACCCATTTGGTTATTTTGTTTCCAATCCAGCCTGAGGTCATCCAACTTCTTGGTCAGTCTCCTGTCTTGTACAGAGTCGAAGACCCTGCTGAAGTCATATGAGGTATGAGGAGAGACTACAGGAGCTCGGTCTGTTCTCGCTGGAAATGAGGAGGGACTGGGGAGACATGATTGAGGTCTTCAATTACCTCAAGGGAATCAATAGTGTAAATCGAGATGGGATCCTCAGGCTGAAGGTGGGTGGTATTAGAAGAGGACATAGTTGGAAGCTCGAGGGTAAAAGGATGAGGGGGGAAAGGAGGAGGAGGTATTTCACTGAGAGAGTGGTGGAACCATGGCATGCGCTGCCCGAGGAGCTGGTACTGGCTTCTATGGTGGAAGGGTTCAAGAGAGGGTGGGGAAGGTATAAGCAAGGGATGAAACAGAGGTTGGCTTGCACCAGGGGGCTGGGATTTAGGGAGGAAGAAATAGGGAAAGGAGACAGGAGGATGGCTTCAGTACACACATAGGGTTCTGAAGCATGAACAGACTTGACAGACCATGAGGCCTACTCTGCTGGAATCTAGTATGTAAGTCCAGGTACAGTATGTCTATTGCTTTTTGTGCCTATAGTGAGTTAAGGTTAGAAGTTTAGCTTTTTATTTTAAGATAGGGTAATTTATATTTGTTTGTTTTATGCCTGCTGCTTTGGCTCACCTCTTTGTTATTCAAGGTTCTTTCATTTTTTTTTCAGCTTCTGTTTGAATGCTTGGATTGCCATTGTGGTTTTCTATCTTGCCACGGAGTTGTGAATTTGCCAGTTCTTTCCATCCTTTCAGCATTTGGGTTCCTGCTGCATGTCTGCAGGGTTGAATTTTGCATCCTTCTGATGCCTTGGACTTTTCCAGCTTTTCTAGCTTTCCAGAGATCTTGCTAAAGGTTATGGAACCTTTTTGGGTAGTGCTGGTCTGCCTTGCCTGCTGTGCTGTGTTGGGACTTGGGCTGAGGGTTTGATATCACCCCACTGGTTTTTCCCTTTACTCATTTTTTTTTTTCTGATAGCGCGTGCACCAGTTGTCTCTCTGGTTGGCAGGCTGTCATTCTGGTGGAAACCGCATTTTCTGACTCTGGCAACAGACAAAGTTCTCTCTGCTAACTCTGAATCTCTTTCAGTGTTGACTTTCTTGGCTGTTTTCTATACATGGATCACTTTTAAGGATAATTGGCAGTGAGAGTGCCATTGCTGAGACTCTGAACACTGAAGCCTTATAGACTTCTATTTTTTTTTATTGTAATCTACAATGATCTAGTTCCCTGTGTGCGGTAAAAGAGCTACAGGTCTAGAGTTTCTGGACTTTCCCTGAGCTTGTGAAGGTGAGAGCTCCCTGAAGCCCCACAAATGTTTCCAGATTGGGATGTGAGCCTGCTTTCTGCATACTTTTAAAACTGTCTAAATTTGATGGACTTTTGTATTGCTGCTTCATCTGACTATATTAAGGGCACTTCAAGTTTTCGTTTAGATTCTCTAGTTATAATTTTTTAAACTCATAGTTTTGCACTATTTTTGTTGGGTTAGGGTTGGGGGTATTTTAAATCTCTAGTTTTATTTTAAAATTGTGTGCATGTGTGATTAGGGGCTGTGTGTATTTTTGTGGTTTAACATTAATTTGTTTTGTAGTTAAGTATTTTTGTGCTATGTGTAGAGGTGTTGAGGTTTTGAGGATCACCTACTTGGTGAACTTCCTGTGTTCCCTCTGTCCTTTCCCAGAACTTCCTTTGTTTCTGCCAGCAGGGGGTCTCAGCCACTACTGAGAGCTGGGAGTTCTGAGGGGAGCACCCATCACAGTGAGGGTCCTCAGTTTGGTGATTTGAGTAGTAGGATTAGTGTGATACAGCCCAGGAGATGCCCCGGGAGGAGAAGGCCCCAGTATAGAGGACCATCATACCTGGTACCCCTCCCTAGGGTTCTGCCAAATGTGTCTTGGCAGCAGGTAGTCCATCCGGCCTATGCGGCTCATCCTCTTCGGGCCATTCTTTGTAACGCAAGATCAATGAGGCATAAAACTCCTGTGATGGAGTTTTTCATTGGCGATTCCTCAGCTGACCTTGTTTGCATTACTGAGACTTGGGTGGGCGATGATGCTGGCCCTGTACTGGCAGCATCCGTTCCCCCTGGTTATTTGGTGTTACATTGCTCAAGGAGGGACTGTAGAGAGGCAGTGTCACCATCTGTTTTAGACCCACTCTAGCTCTCACCACATTCCCAGTGAGAACACCAGTGTCCTTTGAATGTGTGGTTGCCAAGTGTGCCTTGGGAATCAATGGCATGATAGTCCTCATCTACTGGCCTCTGTGGGGTGGGATCCTTTTCCTGCAGGAGTTGGCAGACTTCATCACTGGGCAGGTGTTGGATTCCCCTAGGATTCTAGTCCTGGGGGACTTTAACACCTGGATCAATGAAGAATCCTGTCATTTTGGGCAAAAGCTCCTCCAGCTGATGAATTTGCTGGGACTGTTTCAGATGGTTACCTCCAAGATGCACATACATGGCTACATTCTGGACCAGGTCTTCTCACTTGGACTTGACATTACAATGGTCAAGATTGATCCGGTCAGTTGGTCGCATCATCATGTGGTTGAGTTTCAGTGTGGGACCCCCTGTCAAATAACCCTTACTATGGAGACTATCCGGTGACATCCCAAAAAGTCAATTGGACCTGCCGCACTCCAGGAGTAACTGGATGTCTTGAGCTTGTTGCTAGCTTGTGTTCAGGGTTTGGAGGCTGGTGTGGAGGCCTATAAGATGGCCTTGACCGATGCCCTGGACCTGACTGCACTTTCCCAGGTTTGCCCCTTGACCTTCCAATGTTGCTCACTGTGGTACTGTGTTGAACTACTTCATTTGAAGACTAAGGGGTGTAGGTTGGAGCAATCCTGGAGGAGATCTAGCTCTGAGGGGGAGAAGGCGACCCTCAAGCTCCATTATTTGGAGTGTCAGTGAGTAATTGATCTAAAGAAGACTGAGTTTCTGTCTTGATCAATTGTTGCAGCAGGGAATCACCCAGTTGCACTCTTCTGCACTGTAGAACTGTAGACAGTTGACTGAATCCCTCCTATCTGCAGCCCTGAACAGCTTATTCCACAGAAAAGTGGGAGGAGTTTGTATGCTTCTTTGCTGACAAGGTGTCCTCAATCAGGGCGTGCACTGCTTCTTCTAGTCCAGCCTTTTCTGGAGGGGCTCGGTCTGTTGGTGAGATCCTCAGCCAAGCTGGAATGAGTTTCAGCCAGTTTCGGCAGCTGAGGTCCTCTGCTTGCTCACCAGCTTGCATCCCACCAGCTGTGCTCTGGATCCACGTCCAATGTGGCTTGTCATCAGCTGCTTGGATTCTCTGGGTCCAGTGTTTGTTGAGATTGTAAATGGATCTTTAAGTGAGGGTTCTTTTCCTTAAGTCTTGAAAGAAGCTGTGGTGAGACACCTCCTAAAGAAGCAATCTTTATACCCTGATGTTCTCTCAAACTACAGGCCCATCTCTAATCTTCCCATTTTAGGGATGGTTATTGAGAAGTTGGTGGTTGACCAGCTGGTTGAGCATTTAGAGAGTTTGTCCATCTTTGAACCTCTCCAGTTGGGATTCCAGCCTTGGCATAGCACTGAGACGATTCTGGTTAGGGTGGCACATGATGTCTTCATAGTGAGGGACCGAAAGCAATGTACCATCTTGGTGCTCTTGGGACCAATCCTCAGCTTTTTACATGGTACATCACAGGTTGCTATTGGATGACCGGTGGAATTATGTGGGTGCCATCAATGCAGTTTTGCTTTGGTTTAGCTTATATTTAACTGGGAGATTGCAGCATGTAGTCCTTGGGAATTTTTCCTTTAGACTTTTTGTGCTGCAATATGGTGTCCCACTGGGTTCTGTTTTGACCTCTATGTTGTTCTCTGCATACATGCTGCCACTGGGGGAGATAATTAGGTAGTACAATGTGGGGATTCACTGCTATGGGGATAATACCCATGTGTACCTGTTGTGTGCGCCAGGTGATGTCTTCACCTCGGTTACACTGAGCCAGTGTATGGCTGAGATAAATGATTGGATGTTTGCAAACTGACTATGTTTAAACCCTGGCAAGACAGAAGTTATGGTGATTGAGCCCGGCCATGGAAGTGTTTCCACTGATGAGAGGTTTCTCACACCAATTGTTGCTGGGCAGCCCCTGTCAGTGGTTAGTGCGGTTAGATATCTTTGTGTTTTCCTGGATGATTGACTGACCCTCGAACAACAGGTATCATCGATTGTTTGATCTGGTTTCTTTCATCTCTGGAACATCTCCAAGATCTGTCCGTTCTTGATGCCTGATGACCTTGATATGGTCATTCATGCTTTTGTCACCAACAGACTTGACTGCTGCAATGCTTTTTACCTGGGGTTGTGTGGAGGCTTGATGCATCGACTGCTGCTAGTGCAGAATGCTGCAGCCAGGATGTTGACAGGTGCCTCTTATAGGGATTATGTCACTCCTGTTCTGCATGCACTGCACTGGCTGCCTGTGAGCTCATGTACCACCTTTAAGATCTGCTTGTTGACATATAAGGCCCTACATGGTTTAGGACCTGACTACCTAAAAGAGCTCTTGATTCCCTATTGACATCTCCATCCCCAACACTCTGTCGAGGTTGACTTGCTTGTGGTGTCTCCTTCATGTCTTAAGAGATCAGATGACCAAACCTTTGGAACTGCTGCACCAGTGCTCTGGAACTCATTGCCACATTATAAACATGCAGCCAGCTCAGTGGAGGCATTTAAAGTCTCCTTAAAAATGTTTATGTTTGATAAAGCTTTCAGTTTTATTTAATTGCTGATTTTAATTGTGGGGGTTCTGTTCTTACTGTGAAGAGCTCTGAGCTTATGGATAGAGTGCTATACAAATAAAATTTGCCTTGCCTATCCCCCATCCCCTGCCCTCATGACCCAGTCAATGAAGTCAATCATATTAGCCTGACATGACTCCCTGCAATAAATCCATGTTGTCAGCTAGCTTGCATCCCATTGGCCTCAAAGAAGTCTACCAACTAATCTTTTAGAATAGTTGCCATTAGTTTGTTGAATATTGTGATCAAAACTGACTGTCCTTTTGTTTCCCAGCTTATCCCTTTCCCTGTTCTTATGTAGAGGTACTACATCAGTTTTTCAATCTCTAGGCATAGCTCCTGAGTCCAAGGAGCTGTTGTGTAGATCAGTTAGGGGTTCTGACAGTACCTTTGCTGGCTCTCTAGCATCCAGAGGTGAATTCCATCCAGACTTAGTAGTGATTTATTTAACTTCAGGGCTAGAAGCCCCTTATGGACCATCAGTGTCAGTTGGTTATGCACACAACTTTGATGCCCCTCCTCCCTCCTCCTCTTCCCCATGCCCCCCTCCCTTGAGGTAGTATCTCCTTTGTTAATATTGAACAGAAGATTTCATTGAATACTTTTGCCTTCCTCGTGCTGTCCTCCACTTTTTCCATCCCCTGCTTCCACTCAGCAATGTCTTTCTTTTATTTGCAATTCTTTCTACAGTAACAAAGTAAGGCCTTGTAACTTCCTTGACTCCTTCTTCTGTTTTAACACTGCACTAGTCATGGCACTTCTTACTTTTCTTCTAGCGACTTCCAGTTTCCTGAAGAAGTCTGTTCTCCACCTGCTGACTCCTCCTATGCTTCCTAAAAGCAGATTTCCCCCTCATGGCTCTTACTACTTCTCCTGTGAACCATAAGGGTTTCCTGATATTTTTCTGCTTCGCCATCTGCTTCAGATGGGAGCAAGTAACATCTTGGAGATTTTTGTTTATAATTGTCCACTTTCTTCCACTCACTTTACTTCCTCTTGCTTACTGCCCTATTCTGAAGTCCCTGATATAATCACAGTTTGACTGCACTGTGTCCACAATCACCTATCCTTGCATCGATTTCATTATTGTTTTTTTTTTGTTAGTTTGGTTTTTCATTTTATTTTAATAACTGGAACATCCATTAGCTATTTAACACCTAGAGAAAAAAACAATACAATAAACTGTAAAATCAACAGAAATTCTTTACAGTTACATACATTTTTAGAGGGAAGTACATTCTTCTAGGCACAGCTCGTAAGTCCAATGAGCTATTGTATAGTTCAGCTAGGGATGCTGACAGTACCATATTCCATGGATTAAGAAACCATCCTGGAATGCAGGTGGAGGACAGACTACTTCAAGTAACTGGAAGTGGCTAGAAGAGAAGTAAGGAGTGCCATGACTAGTGCAGTGCTAAAAATAGAAGGAGGAGTCAAGGAAGTGACAAGGCCTTCCTTTGTTAATGTAGAAAGAAATGCAAATACAATAGTAGCCACAGACATGGTCAGATATTTCCAGATATTTCGTAACATTTCTAAAAAGTTTCTCTCTGCTGCCCCTGCTGTGGAAATGCAGAAAGCAGGAGATTTCACTAGAAATATCACAGAAATTTCAGGAAATATCTGACCATTTCTTTGGCTGTGACTGTAAAAGAAGACTTTCCAAGAAAAAAGATTAAGGGTGGGATTGTGAGACTAAAAAGGGAAGGAGGGAAGTTTGCAGAGGGGGGCCAAGAAAAAGCAGAAATCCTGAACAAGTATTTTTGTTCCGTATTTAACAGAAGAATGGGAAGGAGGGACCAAAGTTAGGTGATGGAAGCACCACTGGGAGGGAGGTGGACACCAGTTCATTTAAGGAGGAGAGAGTCTTAAAGGAACACAATAATCTGAACGTGGACAAGGCGATGGGGCCAAATGGGATATATCCCAGAGTATTACGAGAAGATAGGGAGGTGCTAGCAGCACCACTGACAGCCATGCTCAACAGTTTGCTGGAAACAGGTGTGGTACCAAGGGACTGGAGGAGGGTAAATATAGTCCCTCTCCACAAAAGTGGGAGCAGGGAGGAGGCTGGTAATTATAAGCCAGTCAGCCTGACCTCAGTGGTGGGGAATTAATGGAATCATCACTAAAATAATGGTTTGTGATATATATTGAATCCAACAGAGCACAGGATCCAAGGAAGCATGGATTCAGTGGGAAGATATTGTCAAACAAATCTGATAGATTTCTTTGACTGGGTAACAAGGGAAGTGTATCAGGAAGGGGCAGTGGATGTGGCCTACCTGGATTTTAACAAAGTCTCACATTCATCGTGGGTAAGTGGATGAAGATTATCCTGCAGGAGAGGCTGGTGGCCCCCTGGAGGCCAAAGGGCTACAGGACAGCAGACAGAATGGCTTCATAAGTGGCAGGTCCTGCCAAACCAACCTGGTGGAGTTCTATGACTCGTTAACTAGGCAACTGGATTGGGGCCATGCTGAGGATGTCCTTTAACTTGACTTCAGTAAGGCATTTGACTTGGTGCTGCATGGGAGGCTGGGAAGTAAGTTAGAAGGTATAGGAGTGGGTGCAAAGCTGGTAAGATGGGTAGGGAATTGGCTTCAGGGAAGGCAACAGAGGGTGGTGGTAGGTTGGGAGCTCTCACTCCCAAGGGTAGTGATGAGCGGTGTTCTGCAGGGCTCAGTGTTGGGATCAGTGTTGTTTGGGATATTCATTGCAGACATATCATTGGCATCAAGAGCAAGACCAGTCTGTTTGAAGACGACACCAAAATGAAAGTGGTGGTGGATGACCTAGGGGGATGGCAGAGGTTGAAGGATGGTCTGCCAAAGCTGGAAACCTGGTCAGACACCTGGCAACTGGGGTTCAATGCCAAAAAGTGCAAGGTGCTGCATTTTGGGGCAAATAACCCAAGGAGGGAGTTACCAGCTGGGGGAAGTGCAGCTAACTGAGACAGAGGAGGAGAAGGATCTGGGAGTGCTCATTATAGGGTCAATGAACAACTTGGCACAATGTAGGAAGGCAGCTGCAAAGGCCAACAAAATGCTTGGCTGTATTGCAAGGGGTACAGTATATTCCTGAGGAGGGGGGGAGGTAATTCTGCCACTGTATAGATCATTAGTTAGAATGCACCCGGAGTACTGTGTGCAGTACTGGTGCACGTATCTGAAGAGATACATTAAGTTACTGGAGTGGGTGCAGCTCAGGGTGACAAAAATCATCAAGGGGCTGGGAGACACCATATGAGAGGAGGCTGAGGGAGTTAAACATGTACTCACTGGAGGACAGGAGGGATGGGGGATATGATTGAAGCCTTCACTTACATGAAAAGAATAAACAAGACAGGTATGGAGGGACTGTTCAAAGTAAGATAGGGGAGGGACACCTGGGGCCATGATATGAGACTGGAGGGAGGGAGGAAGGTTCAGGAGTGAGATGAGGAGACACTTGCTTATGGAGAAGGTGGCAGCTGGGTGGAATGCATTACCAGCAGAAGTGGTATCGAGTATAACAGTGGACTGCTTCAAAAGGGTCTGGGACAGGGCAAGGGGGAGGATCAAGGAGGGAGAGGGTGGGAGGAGGGCAGCTCCAGAATAATGGGTGCTAGCTGCACATTCGAGCAGATTTGATAGACCACTAGGCCTTTATCTGCTGGCAAATTTCGTATGTTCATACCGTATCAAATGCTTTACTTAAATCTAAAATAAAGCCAGATATGGTTCTTAGCGTTGAGTGCTGTTTGCCAATTGTTGGTTACTTTGCCTAGTGTGGTTATGGTGCTATGGCATGGTCTGAATCCAGATTGCAGGGAGTTCAGCATATTTGTTTGTCTCCCGGTAGTCTCTGATTTGAGAATTGACTGTTTTTTCCAGGAGTTTGGAGAGGGCTGGCAAGAGGGATATGGGCCTATAATAGTGGGACAGTGTGATTTATTTTCCACTTATGGTGGATACCCCTTCAGCAAGAGATTTGTTAAAAAGATGTGTGATGGGGTGGTCAGCACATGGTATCCGAGCTTCAGGAAGTATGGGTCAATTTGATCAGCCCCAGCACTCTTGTTTACACCAAGGGCTAATAACAGGCCTTCCACCTGTTTAAAGTTGGCAGGTCTGAAACAGAAGGAACTGGAGTGGGAGGGGTGCCCTGATCAGGGGAGATGAGGCATAAGAATTAAGAAGGGAAGTGTGTAGCTTATTTGCAGGGGATGAGTAGAAGGCAAGACCCGCCTGTGGCAAAGTGATTATTTAAAAGATTTAGGATATCCTTTTTGCTGGTGGTTGTAGTACCACCAGTGGAGATCTTTGCAGGGAGTGTAGGGGGAGGGTTGTGGCCTTGTATTTCCCTTAGGGCCTTCCAAAATTTATTAGGGTCTTTGGTGGTGGAATCCAAGGCAAATTTAAAATATTTAGCTTTTGCTGCTCGAATTAATTTTGTACAAGGTTCCTGGAGGCTCTGAAGGCATTCCAGACAGTTGGTAATCTAGTTTTTTATGCCTTTTTCCAGGGCATCTCTTTCATGTAAGGCTGACTTGAGCACATCATTGAACCAAGGATGGGATTTAAATTCCTAGTTCTAATCTTGACTAGTGGAGCGTGTTTATTAATAACCTTAAGTAACAGGGATTTAAATAATGTGTAGGCTAGGTCCACTGATGGAGCAAGGTAAAAGACTTGTCACCTGATATTATTTAGATCCGACGGGAAATAGGCACAGTTGAAGCAGCAGTGGCTTCTTTTGAAAATATAGGTAGAGGAGGAGAGAGGTTTTGGCAGATTTCTTACACAGGTGATAGCACTGTGATCACTTATGTCATTAAAGGAGACCCCTGTGTGGGTAAAGTTGTGAGGTTTGTTGACAAGAATGAGGTCAAGTAAGATACTGCTTGCTGGGTTTTTGGAATTGACGTGAGTGGCCTCTGTGATTAGTTGGGAAAACGTGAGTGCATCACATAGTGTTTTTAGTGGTAATGAACAGGGAGAGAGCCAGTCCAAGTTCAAGTTACCCATGATGATCAATTCCATAGTTAGTGGCCCAAGTAAAGACTGAAGATGCAGCAGCAGTTTGAGCTCCCCAGAGGGTGGCCCATAGCAACCAGAAACAATTAGTGACGGTAGGGGAGATACAGACCTTAATAATGAGGCATTCAAATTTTCTGAGCACAGAAGAGGAATCAATAAGGGAGACAGAGAATTTATCACTCACAGGTTTGTCTGTCCTGAACACCTTTTTTTGTTGGGATATTTATGACCTGGCCAGAAGTGTGGGATTTTAACTGTGTTTCAGATATTACTAGAACATCCAGTTTCGTGAGGTAGACCCAAGCCTGGATGGAGTCCAGTTTCCTTAATAGACTATAAGTGCTGATGTCGAGCAAACTCCACTTCTGGAGGCTGTATCTCTGGAAGGACACAAACGGAGTAGAAGCAGCTCAAAGAAGAGCAACAAAAATGGTGCAGGGGCCGTATCAAAAGTCATATGAGAGTAGACTGGAGGATTTCAATATTTATTCCCTGGAGGAGAGGACAGAGAGAGGGGGGCATATGATAGAGACTTTCAAATACCTCAAGTGTGTAAATAAGGTACAAGAAGGTAGCATCTTTAAAAAAAGATGTTCAAGAACAAGGGGCCATGATATGAAACTAGAGGGGATAGGGCTTAGGGGTAACGTGAGAAAGTATTTTTTTCATGGAAAGGGTAGAAGATCCATGAAACAGCCTCCCGGCAGAGGCTGCATGGACAAAAATGGTAGGGGAATTCAAAAATGAATGGGACAGACATAAAGGAACTCTGGCAATAGAAAAGGGAGGATAAGCTGCAGATCATTTAGGATCTCTGGTATATGTATCAGGTAGGGAAAATGGGTAGACTAGGTGGGCCAAGAGGTCCTTATCTGCCATCAAATTCTATGTTTCTGTGGTATGTGTCCAGAAATGACTGATTTCTGCCTCTCCCAGCCATTGGGAATGCTCTAATGTATGTCCAGTAGACTAAATTCTCCCATTATTACATTTTCAAGACATGAGGTGGCAGTGTTCACATTTATGGAACCCAAACAAACAGAAGAGAGAAAGACATAAGTGCATTAGCTGAGAATTTCTAAGGCACTTATTTCTTTCTCTCTTCTGTTTGTTTTCTCCAATTATTACCACAGCTCCCTGCAATGACACCTTCCTGATTTCCTTTACCAATTCCATGCATACCGTTTTATTTTGGTGGTCTATATACCACTCTCAGTTTTACCTTCTGCCCCATTCAAGTATGAATGTGAACCCATAAAATCTTTCTGCTGTCACTTCCTAATTCCTCCCTCAAGGACGTTATCCCGTCCATCATATAGATGACCCACCTTCCTTATTCTGTCTAGTATTGTCCAAATTGTCAGACTAGCTGGGAGAGTTTGGAAATGTGTGCCCATTTACCCTTGAGTACTGTTAAGAATTTGGAATCAGTAATACCACATCCTGCAGTAATCAATGGATTATCTTTACAAGCAGTGCATTTTACATTAACTGAGACCATGTTTGCAAGCTTCTCTTTGTCTGTCCCACTGTCTGATAAAGATATCGCCATATTTGACAGATTAGCCTCCCTTCATTCAGTTGGTCACTTAGAAGGAGACATTTATAAGGAAAGGTTTGACCTTCCTATAGTAGCATGGTGGTGTACCACCCAAAGTTAGATCAATAGGTAGCCCCTCATGTAGCCTGCTGTGATGACAGGTTATCAATACCTTTGTCACTGTGATGTATTTGATATTATCACATTCATGTGTGGATACTCCAATACAACTGGTCAACCCATACAAACAAGCAAAGGTCCAAGAACACCTGCCAGCTTCCCTTGCCCAGTGCACCTCATCAAATGGAGGGCACCATAAGCAAAAGTCGTATATAATGTGGGAGGACAGTATTGAGTGGTTACTAACCACAACTTTTTTCCTACATTACTGTCAGCAGTGCCCAATCTGTATGCCTAACTTTTGTTTTACTCCTACTTATAAAACCCTTTAACAGTAGGTACTGCTGTCATCACCACTGTGGCCCTGTACAAAGGAACCACTCTTTAGAGTGCCCCATTCTTTACCAGTCTTGGAAAATAGGTATCTATTTTTGAGGTCCCCATAGCTAAGCTGTCTTTAAAGTTAAAATCCCTTCTTGATCTCAAGGACCATCACATGATTATGCTGTGTAATAGTATGCATGAAGTACAAAATGCACTAGGTGAGTTACTAAAAATGTGTTTATTTATCTAACAGTTTAACAAGATAATACATACTGAGCTTCTAACAGTTCGTTTCAAGATGTGTCCTGGGGGAGTGGGGAAAAGGAGATTGCTAAACAACATAATTACTAAAAATACAAGAAGTCAGACATGATATAGAAATACAAGCAGAATCATAAATATTAGAAGCAATTTAGTAATGAATGCTATTAGAAAATATAACAATCATCTATATTTAAGAAGGGAAAACGTAGTGAAACAGAATGAACAGGGACAAATAAGAGAAGGAGAGTAAAACTACCAATAATAAGTAATGATGGATTAAAAGAGGAAAGAGTCACAGACAGTTGCAGGAAGGATAATAAAAGTCATAAAGAAGAGACTTTAAGGAGGAAGGAGAGGAGGCAGAATGAATAGAATGAGGAAGAGAGGATCAAAGTTTAGGAAAGCATTAAGAAACAGCAGATTGACCAGCAGTAGATTTCCAAGAAGGAAGAGAAAAAGAACAGGACATAGTGTTATGAAGAGAGTAGGAGGAAGAAGGAGGTGATAGGAGGGAGCTGAGCTAAGAGGGAAGGGTGCCAAACCAGAATTTGGATAAAAAAGAGACACAATGGAAAGGAGACTAGCATCAAGAGTAGGGAGAGAAAAGGCTAACTAAAGAGATCAATTGAGCGTATGAGGTGAGCAATCTAAAGCAAAACAAAAAAGAATGAAAAAGGGGGTCCAGTCTGACAAGGACAGATTTAGGGGCACTACTGTAGACTAAGACATCATAATCAAAGAATGGAAGGATAATTTTTAATACAATTTCACAGTGGGCAGGGAGTGCAATGCTAGCTTTATTCCTGTACAAAGCACCTAGCATAGGGTGAAACTTGTGGTGAACTGCATCAATATTCACTGAGAAATCAAGATGCCAGTCATGACAGACCCAGAGGTACTTGAAGAAGGGATCATTTGCAAGCTTAGCACCATCAAGGGCATTTAATAGTGGGGGAGAGGTAAGTTTGGCAAGCCTCTGATGGGTGCCACAAGTCATTAAGACAATTTTTTGGCATTAAGAGAGAATTGGTTAGACTTTATCCAGCATGGAATGTTGTCAAAATCCAACTGCAGCCGGGAGGTTAGGTCACAAGGAGAGGGGCCAGATGCATAAAGAACTGAGTAATCAGTGTACATATGAATGGGTGCAGATGAACAGACAGAGAGTACATCATTAAGAAATATGGAAAAGAGAATAGGACCCAGGACAGACCTTGAGGGACACATGAACTAATGGTAAGTGAAGATGAAATGGATTTTCCTATCCAGGCAGCTTGAGACCTGCCTTCAATGTAAGAATGAAAACAAATGACAGAAGAGTCAGAGAGGCCAGCAGCTTTAAGTTTGTCCAGAAGGAAAGGATGTTCCACAATGACAAAAGCTTTAGCAAGATCAATAAAAATGGTGGAAGTAATCAGACCTTGATCCATTCCTGAGAGAATGGAGTCAATGAGCTGAAGGAGTGAGGAGGAAGTGGAGTGGTATTTCCTAAAACCAGACTAGAAGGAAGTGAAGAAGGAAGAGTTATCAAGAAAGGAAGTGAGCTGAGATAAAACAATATATTCCAAGACTTAGCCAATGTAGGAAGGAAAGATAGTGAAAGGAAGTTACCAGGAGAAGTAGGATCACCACCTTTGTGTATAGGAATGACAAAAGCCTGTTTCCAAACATCAGAAACAATAGCAGAAGAGAAGGAAAGATTTTGAAGTAATGTAATGATCAGAGCAATGGCAGGTGCCAAGAGAAGGAGAAGTTTAGGGTCAAGGCTAATAGGACTACCACCCTTCAAAGGATTAAGGACAAGTAGAGCCTTTAGGTAAACAGGGGGCATAATAGGAGTGAAAGAAAACAAAAGTGGAGGGGAAGGCAGAGAGAGGGAAGGAAGGGGGATGGGGAAGAAGGGATAAGAGAAAGGGCACAGGTAATAGAGTCAGACTTAGCAGCAGTAGAAGGGTCAGACATAAGGGAGTCACCAACCTTAAGAGTTGGATGGGGAGACTAAGTCTGAGGGGAGAAAAGGTAATTGATTACCTTCCAACATGTAGAGGGGTCATTAATGTTGTTTTGGAGTGTGGAACCAAAACAATCAACTTCATAAGTCTGATAGCTTTGGTACAGGTGTTGTAAAGGTGTCTATTGTTGACCAAGGAAGATTGGAAGCCAGAGATTTTAAAAGTACTCAAGACAAGGTCCTGGGAGCTGAGACAAGTAAGTACACCAGCCAATATCCAGGGGAAATGTAAACCCCACATTCTTGTTTTTTCTCAGGGTGCATGACAATCTCATACAGCCAAGAATTTAGACTGAAAATAATGAGCAGAATTTTTATTACTGGCTGCAGAGATGGGGGACTAATCAATAGACCAAACATCAGCTAGTAAAGAGGCCAAGTCAAGTGACTTAAAAGACCAGAGAAATATGAATTTAGGGGGTGCTTTAGGATGATGTAGCTTGCGCACACAGTAAACAATATCATGATCGGTGAGGACATCCAGGAAGGATACCTGCATCCACTACATAGTGAGGATGGGAAGTGAGGGCAACATCAAGCAGAGAATGGCAACATTTAGAAGAGTGGGTTCAGAAATCAATTGGGTTAGTTGCAGTGATTTTACATTTTGTGAAAATTTGTTTGCATTAGGGTACAACCAATTTAAATTAAAGTCACCAAGTATAAGAAGTTCACCACTCAAAGAGTTAGAACAAATGTAGGAAAGAAACTCAGTAAATGAAGCAGATGATACACCAGGGCAGCAGTAAACAATATCAATAAACATGGGAATAGAGATGGGAAGGGAAAATTTAAGGAGGATTATCTTGTGGGAAGAGATAGAGGAGACAGTAAGAACAGTCATGCATTGGAACCTAGTGGATATGTAAACTGCAACACCACCACCCCTTTTAGAGCAATTGTGCATGAATAGGGTGTAGCCAGGTATAGTGTCAGCTGAATTGTGGAGAGCCAGGTTTTGGATATAAATTGAACATTCAGCTGAAGATTAAGCATGTTATGGGATAACTGGTCAATTTTAGGGTGGAGGTTATGGATGTTTAAATTAGTCACCCTCAATCCTTTTGGAAGTTGCAAAGGAGAAGGTGTAATGGGGCCAATATTAAATTCAATGTCACCTGAGAGCAAAAGTAGTAGTCTGACAATGACTTTGAAATCACATTACTCCAATTATTCTGCTTGGATGAAGGGGGGGATGCAATTGCGGAGGAGTTGGAAGAGACTAGGGATAGAAGGCACACAAGAGTTTCAAGGTTAAATCATGGAGCAGGAATAAACTGACACAAAGGTCAGCAGGTGGAGTGGAGAGAGGAGGAATAGAGGAGGGGGGAGGGTAACTGAAGAGGATAGGGGAAAAGAGAGAAAGTAGATAGAGGAAAAAATAGCAGGTTGTGGGAGGGAGAAGAAAGGAAGATAGGAAGAGAGAAAAACAAGAGAAATTAGCAGCATAGTGAAGATGAAACACAGGTAAACAAATATAAGTCAGAGAAATGAGTACAGTAGTAGTAGTAACAGGCCCAGATAGGAAGGCAATGGGGATGCAGCAAACAGAACAGATAAATTAAACACAATGCATTAGAAGTCTCTAGTCGAAACAAAATATAAATAAAACAAAAATTCTCTCCCCAAATGAAGCAGCCAAATGGTAAACCACAGCAGTTAAGAATAGGAACAGCCAATAAATAATATGAAAACATTAGGTAATTGCAGGGATTATGCAATGTACATGACATAGTGAAGCAGACACAAAGACATATTGTAGCTGCAGAATACTAGCGTCTTACTGTGGGTGCAGAGTCTCCTGCTGACCGCTACCCTATGCTGATGCCCAGAGTATGACACCCTAAAGTTGTGGCCGTTTAGAGAAAGGAGTGCAGTGGAGGACCACTAGGGGAATGAACATATATATACTACAAATGAAGCAGTATCCATGCCCTCTTCACACAACAATGCTCCTGATTGGAACAGGGGCCGAAATTAGAAGTTACTGCCACCTGACAACTAGCCCACCAGTTGTCCAAGTCCAGGGAACAGCAAGGCAGTCAGTCCAAAGTGGCTGGCTGGCCTGATGTCAAAACAGCTTACCACAGAGCAGCAGCTAGACAGTCACAGGAGATTGGAATGGAAGTCCTATTCATAAAGCTCTCCTCAGCAGCCATGCCCCTTTACACAACAACACTCCCGATTGGAGCAGGGGCTGAAATCTGAAGTTACTGCTACTTGGCAACTAGCCCACCAGTTGCCCAAGTCCAAGGAAAAGTGAGGCAGTAAGTTCAAAGGGGCCAGCTGGCCTGATGTCAAAACAGTTTCCCATGAAGTCACAGCTGGACAATCACCAGAGACTGGATTGCAAGTGCTATTCAAGAAGCTGTCCTCAGCAGCTTTGCCCCTTGACACAAATATGCTTCCAATTGGAGCAGGGTCTGAAATCAAAAGTTACTGTCTTCAAAATGTTCCTCAGCAGCCACATCCCCTTCACACATTGATGCTCTTGACTGGAACAGAGCTCCGTGATGGCAACTTGGATTTGCTTCTCTTAAAAACATGGCTAGAACTTACTTTTTGTATATATGTGATATTTCAAGCTGTCTCAATTTTTATTATGGTTGTAGTTCTTTGCTGCTCACAGTGAGTTTTAGCCCAATACCACCTACAGTCATGCTTTTTACACAGTCTACAACATACCATATTGTCATTGTAAGCAAGCTGTACTAGCAAGTAAAGAATATAGATCTTATATTATCATATTTGGATAGTGATGCATTCACTTTGCACACTTCAAGGGGGGACTGTAGGAATATGACGATTTGGCATAATGTAAACATTGAAAAGTGCTTTCAGGAAAAGGCAAAATTGTTTAGCTTTTTTATTGCACCCCCCCCCCCACGCCTCAGCCTTGTCTCTCCTTCAGGCCTCGTATGTAAAATACTCAG
The DNA here is from genome assembly GCA_016271365.2 of Neoceratodus forsteri. Classification (NCBI taxonomy): domain Eukaryota; kingdom Metazoa; phylum Chordata; order Ceratodontiformes; family Ceratodontidae; genus Neoceratodus; species Neoceratodus forsteri. The sequence goes on from CM057449.1 coordinate 1,511,337,408, forward strand.
CAACCCCGACCCCACCACCTCATATCACAACCAGCCCAGGTCACCCCGATGTTTCCCTTCATCGGGTGGGTCCCTTACCTTTGTAGAGGAAGAGCCTGTGCAGCTATCCAAATGTTCCTGGATGCTGCTGAGGTGGTGATAGGGGTCCAGGAGTTCCATGGTGAAGGTCCGGGAGGCCGTCATCCGACCTGACCAAGGCGCCATTTTTCCAGTTTTCTCCCCGAGGAGTAGCGTGCCACAGATGTCATGGCTCGTGCCGATGTCTGCCACTCCCCCTAGACATCGAGGCATGATGTCATGCCATGCCCCCAGCCTCCACTAGGGGCCAGCAAGTGCTAGGCTGCAACCCTCCCCTCCCCCCAGAGAAGGTGAGCCATCACTGGATTCTCCAGCCTTCTCCCCCGGCCAGCCTTCCAGCCACCCAAGTCTATTCCCAAAGCTGAGTAACTGGCGTTGCAGACAGAAATCCAACCGCTGTGTCAGCAGGCTGGTGGCAAAATAGTTAATGAGAATATTTTCTGTTCTAAGGCTCTCTTGCTAATGTCCTTGCTGTTGAAAACAAAAACAGAATAAGTACACTGTGTACAGTTGTTACTATGATAAAATGCTGAACATACAAACAAAATTAGATTGTGCAAGGGCTCTGTGTAAAAACATACAGTTTCAGACCAGAAGAATGGTGTAAGACTGTACAATACAGTAATGTGCCCAGGGAAAGGACATATGCTGAGTTCTGTAAAGATAACAGCTACTGGAAAGTGTATATAAGATAGACTGTGAGAGGCAGAGGTTGAGAACTAAATACCCCAAAATGAAGTGCTGAATCCACCACACCTGTCTGGTTCATTCTCCAAAGGGAATAACTGATCATTACTGGTAACTTGAAAGCTGGGCCTCCAGTGCTAATGCAGTATACATGTGTTAGTTCAGTAAATCTTGCTTTGTGGTGTGCAATTCCTCATTTCCAATATAATCATTGGCTCAAATGCCCAACAAGGCTCTTGGTGATGAGATGGTGTAGGGCTAGTAAAGTGAGCTAGCAGGGGCAGGATTTCTTTTTAAAAAGGGGGATTGATATTGTAAAAGAAACACTTTGTGCTGTTCTTTTTGTACTTTCACCAGGCAAAATATGTCACTTTACCAGGTGTACAACTATATACATTGTGACGAGAAGTTAGGAAACTTCATATGGTACATACAAAGTTAAGTTTTCCTGACTTTGCACACCCTGGGAGACAAAAAAATGTGACGAGACCAGTGGCAGGATGAAAAGGCACACCTGCAGGCCCCACACCTGACCAGGTGGGCACACTGGACCCAACTGGATCTATTCTCTGGTGGGGCTTAGAGAACTCCATTGACCCTGCTTGGGGACAAGCCCTGGGGGACGATGTCTGGCAGGTAAGTCCCAGTGGACATCATGGTGATGGAGCTGGGATGCTCCTCTGGAGGAGGGCTGAGTGGAATGAAGTAACATAAGAAAAGGAAACAGGGCAAGCAAGAAAGTGGTATGTGCATGGCTGTTGCAGGATCTTGGTGTTGTGCTGCAGTTTAACAGATCCAAAGAAGTAGGAACTTCCAAAGAACAAGGTAGCTCAGCAATCTATGCAGGGGACTCACAGTGATGTAGGATAATCCAAATGCAAGAACATCATGGTTTTATTGGAAATAAATATATATTTATTCCAAAATGCAAGAGTACAATGACACAAACACTGATTATGACCTCCCACATTCCAGTTGCTTGGGATTTCGCTCAGGTGGAGCTTCATTGGGGTCGGTGCACAGATAAATCCCACTCATGAAATATCTTTTGTGATTACACCTGAAAAACATCAATTATGCAAATGGTAAATACAAATGCTGGTGCCAGAGCAAGGGTAGAGTTGGACTCAGCCAAATACTCCAAAGTGCAAACACAAAACTACATATGCATATCAACTTAATTATAAACAAAGTAAATATCAAGTCTGATTCGCATGCTTAAAATTAACTTGGTTGGAAGAAAATGGAAGCCAAAAGAAAAGAAATACTGAGAGATCCTTCTGCTTATCTGCAATGCTTTCCGGTGCATAGAAAAGATTCAAAGTTCCATTAAATTTAAATGCTTGTAAAATAACAGAGAGAGCCAGAAATATAAGTGAAGGGAAGTGGTGGATATACTGGTATATTTAAAAGAGGAAGCTCTGTAGTGGGTGAAATGTAAAACTTGTTTTTTCTACACTGGTGTTCGTGTGGAGGTTTGATGCAATAAAGAACTTTATCTAACTGTAAAATTCTTCATGTGCTTTATCGAGGAGTTAGTGCTCTTCTTTATAATCCTGCATGTGTAAAGAGTACCATGGCTGATTATAGGGTCAGGAGGGGAGTGGAAACTGTAAAGTGCAGACTTGATTGTAATGACAGAAACATTGATTTGAATTAGGTAAATTTTCATTGACCACCCTCATTTTGGAAAAATATTTTATTTTCTTGCTGAAAATTTTTCTGCTCACAGAGGATTATCTTCCTGGACAATGTCTAGAAGAAGAAATAGGTTATTCCAGAAGGGGTTTCATGTTCCCCATGACCAAAATTATTAAAGAAACTCACTTTCCTTCAGGATTAGGTTATGCTTTGTATATAATATATATTAGACCAATTAATAAGATCATCTTTCAGATCAAAAACTGAATAAAGGATATTGTTATTAAAAAAGATTTATCATGAATAGCAACACTTAAGAATTATCGGTGGTATAAACAATTAAAAATTGGACATTTTCTTGAACATTATTTAACAATTTTAGCAGACTCATCTGTCTGAAGGGTGGTAACCAGGTTGAGGATGGAACTATATAACACTAATTATATTTTCTTTAAACAGAAGTGTTTAGGGGTTTTGAATACTCATTGCAAATGTGGAATGAATCTGGAGGATGTGCTCAAGCACATTACGTTAATTTGTCCATTATACTCCATGAAAAAAAAAGATCTGATTGGGTCCGATACTTGCAGAACTCAGTCTCCTTCTGGATCAGATTGTGTTATTTTTGTATAACGCCAGGGATAAGTTTACATCAGATAGACTTGTGGGTTACTTGCAAATTTTAAAATTGTAATCTAACTTGGATAGATGTTCTCTGAAATTTGATACTAATTCCTTATGAATCATCAAATCAAGCTTAGCTAAGGAACCTGTTTGTCCCCATATTTAACCCTTGGTAGATGTTCATAAGATTACTGCTGGGCGGACTGTTCCATCCAATATCCGGACCCCCGGATTAACTCTAAATCCACAGACCTGAATAAATACAGACTTCACCACAGAAGTCCGGTTATGGGTCCGTGGAAAGTAGGGATATTTTTCTGCATGCTGCAGTTACAGCTGGAGAAACAGGTGGCACCAGGTGGAATAAAGAGTATGGAGAGGAGGGTGGAGCTGAGGTCAGCAGTCAGAGAATGACAGTCACAGTCATGTAGTGGGGAGATCTGAGCACAGGCTGCAGCTGCTGTGGTCAGTCGCTGGGTTGGTTTGTGACACTTTCTCCAGTCAGCTGTGTTGCTTGTTGGTCTGTTGTTCCCAGACTGTGGAACAAGGCAATTGAGCAATGAAGATAACTAATTGTGTGGTAAAGAACTGACATATTCTTTTATGTACCTTAAAGTGTATCAGTTTCACTGTGGCTGTCTATGTACAGTCCCAGGGCATGGGCATGCTGGCAAAATAAATGTTGATTTGTGTCATCCAGAGGAGAAAGAGAGAGAGATAGACTAGACTACTGCGGGTCAAAGATAAATATAGTATATGGTTAGCCTCTATTGTTAATGGATTTCAGCAACTGCTGAAATCTTGTTGTAGTACAGTTCAAAGGTCAAAATAGTTGTTGTACTATCGCTCTGACATCACATCGATAGTACAACAACTTTTTACCCTTGAACTGTTTCCCGATTGACTGAAACATCGCAGTTTCAAAAAAAAATTGAGTCAACATGGCAGCGCCACTTAGCGAGCAGCTGGGAGAGCGGGTAAAAGATTCTTTGGACACGGACTCTGCCATAATTGGCTCCGTGTTTCCAAACATTCAGTTTGTCCTTTTTAGTGTTTGTAACAACACTACCTCGGTTCATGTTTGTGGTCGGCAGCACAGCGGGACAACGGTGAGAATGGAGATACTTGGGTCGGCAGCAGAGCGGCACGGCAACACGGACCGGGTAGATGCGCAGTGTGACTGAAGGTATACACAAGGTATGAAATGATACCTTAACTTTGTGAATTAAACCAACCACATGTTTTGGGAGAACCATATACTATATAAAATAATAGATAGGGAACTGTGCACCAACAAAGCCGTGTGTTTCCATCTCAGGTGGTTGATGACATCATAGGGACCTCTCGAGCTTCGCTCTCGAGGTCTATGATGTCATCATCCCCCTCGATGGAAACACAGCCTTGTTGTGCACAGTTCCCTATCCATTATTCTATATGTTATAGTCACAGAAATCATAAATAAAGGTATTCTTGGTTTCATTGTCAATGTTTGTGTACAGGCTCTGGACAAGGGCATGCTGGCAAAATAAATGTTGACTTGTGCCATCTAGAGAAGAAAGAGAAAGAGAGAGAGAGAGAGACTAGACTTCTGGGGTCTATCAGTAATGGTATAGTCACAGAACTCACAAATAAAGTGTATTCTTGGTTTCATTGTGGCTGTCTGTGTATAGGCCCTGGGCATGGGCATGCTGGCAAAATAAATGTTGACTTGTGCCATCCAGAAGAGGAGACAGAGAGAGACTCTAGACTACTGAGGAGCCAAAGAGAAATTTTTTCAGTCACAGAAATCACAAATAAAGAAATTTATCATGTCCTAAGTGTGGCTGTGCAGTGTGTGTACCCTGTACTGGGCAGGCAGGCAGGCAAAATAGTACTCACATCTGTTTGTCTGTCTACATCTCTCTCTCTCTCTTTCTCTTCCCCTTCCCCTGCACACTCAAAATCACGGGCCTGAGCTGGATATGCCGCCAGTATAGCCCAGCCATGAAGCCGCTAGCAGTTATTGCTTTTATTTAGCAGTTTTACTGTAATTTTTATACAAATCATGTATTGATTTTTTTTCTTTGGACCTCTGTGTTAAATATGATTGACTTTGGCCCCTTTTATGCATTTTTTCAAATTTTTTTCAAATATTCTTCAATAAATCAGAACTAATCAGAATAAATCAGAACTTAACCATGCTCCGGTTCTTATTTAATAAGGGTCAGAATTTCAATGAGTTCTCCCAGCCCTATGTAAGATATATTATTGTTAAATAGTTCAAGGATTAAGAATGTGAAGTAATTATATCTCATTTTTAGATTAATACTGTTTTTTGCTTAATATTACTATTTTTGTATGGCGAAAATTGTTAACACTTATGACTGATCAATAAACATGATATGTATGTGTATATATATATATATATATTAGAGGCAAGAAACTCCATTTAATGCATCAGTTAGGTTCATACCACAGCGAAAAAATGTTAGGAAATTCGGGGTTAGGGTTCAAAGCCCCCCTTACCCACCGCCCCAAATGGCATTGGGGTGCACATTGGGGTTGTCGGCCCTAACCCTCACCCCATCACATGTGTAAAGAAGCTGAGGTATAGGAGAATGGAGTGAGAGTTAGGACCAATGACCCCAACACACACCTCAATGCTGTTTGGGGGAGTGGGCTGGGGGTCCAAGTGGGGCTTTCAACCCTAACCCCGAATTTCCTAGCTTCTTTCACTGTGGAACAACCCTAACTAATGCATTAAATGGACTTTTTTGCCTCTAATTTCCCTTATTTTTGAGAATGAGGATGATAAATAATGAAAGGCATGCAGTAGTGGCAGCGCGTGGCCCAAAGGGCCCTGCGCTCCAGCCATGTGATGTCTTGTTACACAGTAACAGGAACTGCAAAGCAAACACAAGCGGCAACGGTAATGCACATGGCAAAGCAAACATAAATGGCAAAGCAAACATTGATAGAAACACAAGCGTAAAGTGACGCTGAAGCAAACAGTTACGTAAATAGAGACATCAAACAGAAGTGAATACAGAACGCAACTGGTAACACACACATTCATGGTACCACAATTGTAAACTCAAATGGTAACAGTAACACTAACAATAACACCAAAGTAAACAGAAACACAAGCACATACGAAAATTCAAACTGTATCGCACACACTCACAGAACCGCAATTGTAAATGCAAATGGTGATGGTAACAGCAACAATAAAGCCAATAAAAACAGAAACGCTAGCGCATACGAAAATGCAAACTGTTACATGTAAGGTCGTGGTACCACAATAGTAAATGTAAATGGTAACAGCAACAGTAAAGACAACAGAAACAGAAATACAAGCACATACGAAAACACAAACCGTTACGCACACAGTGGCATAGACGGGAATGGTGATTCGAATGGTGACAGAAGCGCAACTGAAAATGCTAACTGTCACAGTAACAAAAGAGAACACCCTTCTTTTCCCCAAAAATGCATTGAAAAAACAAATTGAAAACAAAGAATGTATGCATTATAATTGACTTCGAAGCAGAAAAGTATACTAAATTGCTTATATCTCAGCAACCATATGACATAGGAAAAAAAAATTGTATGAATTATTACTTTCCTGGCTAGTTTTTTGCGTAGGCCCCATTTAAGGGGCTAAGCAGTTTTTTGACAAAAAGTCCGTATCTCGCACTATTTCTGAGATATGGGCCCTAAAAGATGCGATGGACGCCATAATGTTATTCTATGGGAAAAACAGTCAAATTCGGAGTGCTGTCACTTTGCCACTCTGTAATATTTTTTTCTCCAAACCACAAAAAAAGCACATTTGTAGGATGTTGGCTTTCTTCCCTCCAAATTTCAGCCCAAAAGACCAAACCAGTATTTTCCAGTAGAGCGGCAAAGAATTCCTGTAACATGGCTGATGACATGATGTTATCCTATGGGAAAAAGCCCAACTGCATAGTGCAGCACTTTGCTGCCCTGTACTATTTTTGACCAATACACTAAAAGGCACATTTGAGGGATGTTGCCTTTCTTCCCTTCAAATTTCAAGTAAAAAGACCAAACCATTTCTGAGATATTCAATGTCAAAGATTGGCAAATTTTCCCTATCTATTGCATTATAAAAAATCTGGCCATCTTGTCCCTGGCTCGTGATGCAAGATTACCATCAAAGAATCTCACCATCAAAGAATTTTCAGCTTCACGATCAAAGAATTTGCAAGCTCATGAATAAAGAATAAAAAATGTAATAAATCAAAAAATAGAAGCAATTGCAGTAAACCACCACCATGGTTTGACAGAACGAAGCCCCCTGAGTAAAACCCACCCTCATTTGACTTCCTAGGGCACCCTTGGGCTGAGAAAATGATTTTTTAATTCAGCCATCTTGTTCCTCACTCACGATGCAAGATCGCAATCAAAGAATTTGCAGCCCGGAGACCACGTGATGCAGAGTGTTGAATAGAAGCTCCTCCGCATAGCTCCAGTCTCCCAATTATAAAATCACCTTTCTCGGTCTGCCAAACAGCCTAAAACCCCTTGGTACCCCCTGAGTCTGCCTTCTAACCACCTCAGGATTCGGAGTCGAGAGTTTGAGCATTCATGGAGGCTTACATGAAAAAATTCCTGCAAAAACACAGTCCGCCAGTTACCCCCGAGAAGGCCCCGAAGAAACCTAGGGCCTCAAGTGTATCAGACAGGCCTGACCATCCTAGCCTCAAAGAATTCAAGCCCTTCCATGAGGAAGTCAAAGAAATGGCAACTGAGCTCAAAGCCCTGACTAAAAAGCTGGACGAGGTCACTACAATAACTCCGGATATTACAGCTCGCATTGTGTCACTCGAGAAACATCTGGAAAGGGTAGACCCTGGGCTAGCAGCAGTACGGCAGAAGCTCTCTCGAGTTGAAGCAAAGTTGGAGGACCTCAAGGGCCGCAGCCACAGGAATAATGTTGTAATACTGGAGCTACCTGAAGGTGAAGAGGGCCAGAATGCTATCATTTTTGTACAGAAGTTGGTAGAACGTGTGGCTGGTCCCTCTCCCTTCAGCTCTGCATATATTATTGAGAGGGATCACAGATCCCTATGACCAAAACCTCCTTTGGGGGCCGCTCCCCACCCTATGATATGCCGATTTCTCAATTTTTTGGAAAGGCAGCACTTTCTGTCTAAAGTGAGAGACCTACAAGAGGTCTGTTGGGAACATTCAAAGCTAAGAATATCACAGGATCTGCCGGGATCTGTTCGACAGAAGTGTACAGCATTCCATCCCATTGTGACCAAGATTATTGCTACTGGGCTCAAATTTTGGATGGGGCACCCATCTAAGTTGCAAGTTTCAGTGAACGGATCTTGGTTAGCATATGAAGATCCGGATGACGCTCTTACTGGCCTCAAGCTTGCTCTGCCTGACCTGTTTCATGACCCATGAGGAGCCCTCTGTCTATGATGAAAGGGAGATCGGCGCTGTCAAGATGGGTCTGCCTTTCATGTAGAATACTGAATAGGATAACTAGCGTGGATGGAATCCAAAGGATCTCATTGTTGGGAGAAGCAGAGCTGTTATCTCGCTGTCGTAACCCAATATGAGACTCTTTTGCTTTGAACTCAAACATGGGACTGCAGCTTGCATATTGGATTTGTTCTGAATCTATAGTTTGTTCAATTGGGGGACGGTGTTCGGTGTTTTGGTATTTTTAGGAATGCTATTTGTCAGCATAAAGGGGATGGTAAAATAATAACACTCAGGCTCACAATTTAGTTCTGGGGGTAGATTAATTCAGGAGGAGTGCTGGGCATTTGAATTTTACTGAATGGCCACAAGAGGGAGCTCAGCGCATAGGATTATCAGCTCAGTGTTAGCTGATAACCCGAAGTCTGGGGTAATAAACATACCCATTACCACGCTAGTTGGTTCTTGTATGGTAAGATGCCGAGATAAAAGAGCCCTAATTCTCTCATTATTTTCCTAGGAGCTCAGGGCACCTGTGTTCATTCAGCAGGTTATAGGAATCCTGCTAATCGGGGCTAAGTCCCACTTGTATGGCTCCCTTCTTTAACATCTGGCTAATTGATGTTTACCTTTATTGTATTATTTGACTTGATGCTGGTGTGACGCTGAGGTCAAGAACCTTATATTTAAGTTAGTTATCTGAGATCCCTGTGCATCGGGTCTCCCTCTTGGCAGGCCACAGGTATCCAGTTAATTATAGCAGCATACTCGCTGTGCTCTAATGTTCTAAACTCAGCTTCTCTTTTTAAGCTGCCAAGAACTGTCTAGGTAGCAGAGCTTTCTAGGTTTCGACTTAAGTTTGTTGGTTGGGGGGGGAGGGTTGTTGTATTTGTTTGGGGCCAGGGCCTTTTCGGAGACTGGGGGAGGAAGGGACTTGGTACTTTGCTGAGCACTGTTTGTGACAGTTGGGGTGGATGGGAGGGTGGGAATTTCATGCTTAAAGTTGGATACTTTTATGTTCATAATGGGGAGAGTATTATGGGGGTAGAGGAGGGAACAGTTTGTTATGGGGATGGGGGTATGAGGGAGGACACAGCAGTATTTAATGGAATCTGGATAATTTCCCTTTGTTGTTTTTGTAGTTGGTCCTTTGTCTTAATATGCAGGGAGGGGGAAGGGATAATTGTGGAGAGGATGGGGTGGGGAAAGGGGGGACCATACAGCAGTAATCATTGGAATCTGGTTGAATGTTTCTCGATATTTTTATACAGGGCTGAGAATATTAAGCTCATTAATCTTGTTAGATGGCTAATGATGTGACTTTCGCTACCTGGCATATTAAGGGGATCAGGAAAAAAATCCAAACAATAACAGGTGCTTAAACATTTAAATTTATTGTGGTCTTAGATACCATTTTTGCAGGAATCCCATCTACTAGAATCTGAAGCTTTACAATTAAGGAGACAACAGGTGGGTCAGGTCAATGAAGCTCAGGGCTCCACTAAAAGTTGTGGGGTCATGCTAATCATTAATAGAAGCATTCCCTTTGTTTCTATGCAGGTTATCAAGGATCCAGGGGGCAGATTTGTATTAGTCAAAGGCACTTTTTGGTCTGTACCTCTTCTACTTGGTAGTATATATGGACCCAACATTGATGAACCGGGGTTTTTTATGAGGCTGATAACTTTTATGCTTCCAATGTTTCCCATCAGGATTATTATGGGGGGTGACTTCAATCAGGTTATAGACTCTGACCTGGATAGGTCAGGTAGTGAGCTGAGAGGGATGTCTCCAGGGCAGAGAGCACATAAAGATCTGGTAGATCAGTGCGGGCTCTGTGATGTCTGGCGTGTGTTGCATCCTGATTCCAAGGAGTTCACTTTCACTTCAATGGTGCATGGCTCGCAGTCTCGCATTGACTACGCATTTATCTCTCAGGGTCTCTTGCCCGGGGTCAAGTTCACCTTGATCCAGCCTGGTCCCATTTCTGATCACTCCCTTGTGGTATGCAACCTGACATTCCTTAATTCAACTAAAAGGGAGACCAGATGGAAGCTCAATGAGCAGCTTCTTAAGGATGCCAAGTATTGTAAGCTTATAAGAGAGCAAATTGAGTTCTTTTTCTCATCTAACCCATTAGACAGTGCAAAACCGGACATTCTGTGGGGAGCTTTTAAACCATACATGAGGGGGGGTTCTTATCAGTATAGCGGCTAAAAGGAAAATGGTACAGGAGGAAGAGCTGCTATCACTACTATCCCAAATTCGGCCACTTGAACTGAATCTCTCTGTTAGTTCCTCTAATGAGGACAAGAGGAGACTTCTGGTGGCCAAAGATAGATATCTAGAGCTGCTAAGGGAAAAGGCAGAACTAGCTATAATCTGAACCAAAGCCAATTATACAGATCAGGGAGAGAAAGCAGGGCACCTGCTTGCATTGCATTTAAAACAACAAGAATCCACAAGATTTATCCCACCAACTCGGGCAATGGCAGACGGGTCTCTGACAGTATCCCCTACTGAGATAGTGCAGGAGTTTGCTTTATATTATGAAAAATTGTACAGGGACATGGAGAGTCCTCCTTGTCCTGGGATCCGTGAGGAGTATTTAAGAGATTCCCACCTGCCCTCTCTATCGGAGCAACGCAAGGGTTTTCTGGCTTCTCCTATATCCCAGGAGGAAATCTCCAAGGTTATTAAAGGGCTACCCTCAGACAATCTCCCAGGACCGGATGGGTTCTCCTCTTTATTTTACAAAGTTTTTCGTGACCTCTTATTGCCAGTACTTTATCTCCTATTTCAGTACATTTTATCTGGAGTAGAGGCGGACCCTTATCTGTTCGAAGCCCTGATTGTTCTTCTCCCTAAACCAGACAAGGATCCTGAGTTAGTTCAAAGCTACAGACCCATATCTCTCTTAAATCAAGATATCAAAATCCTTTCGAAGATATTGGATTAACAATAGTCCTTCCTGATATAATAGGTATGGCGCAGGTTGGATTCACGAAGGGACTTTTGTCATCAGACCATTTGCGTACCCTTTCTCATATCTTCTCGGTCTCCAGGGATGCTGCGTTTCCTGCTGGACTGGTCTCCCTGGATGCCAAGAAGGCATTTGATAGTGTGAACTGGAAATTTCTGTTCCAAGTTCTTGAGGCCTTCCAGTTTCCTCCTGTCTTTATATCCTGGATCGTTGCATTATACTAAACACCTACAGCAAGAATTACGGGAAATGGTGCATTTTCTAAGTCCTTTTCATTACATTCTGGTACCAGACAAGGTTGTCCCCTTTCTACCCTTTTATTTAACTTGTATCTCAAACCTCTCATTCAAAATATTCTCAATAATGCAGGAATACAAGGCATCTGGGTGGGGCGTCATGAGGTCAAGATCACTGCATATGCGGATGATCTCCTTGTGTACTTATCCCACCCGGTATCTTCCGTCCCGGTTTTGTTGGGTGAAATTGCTAAATTTAGCACCTTATCCAACTATAAACTTAATGCTAATAAATCTTCCTTTTTCCCTTTAAATCGCAAGATATTTAAGACTGATATCACCCCCTTAGGTTTATGTTGGTCCCCCAGGTCATTGAAATACCTGGGCATTAAATTGAGTCATAACCCCTCGGTATGGTTCAGGGAAAATCTGGAGCCCCTTTTCCAGCTTATAATTCAGGATCTTGACAGATGGTCTAAGCTCCCTATCTCGCTTTGGGGCCAGATTAACATAATCAAGATGAACATCTTCCCACAAATTTTCTATCCTTTATCTCTCCTCAATATTTTTATCCCATTATCCTGGTTTAAGAAATTGCATGGTATTTTTACCAAGTTTATCTGGTCTGACAAATACCCCTGACTGGCTTATTATAAGTTGGCTGCTCCAAAATCTAAGGGGGGCCTGCGGATTCCCCATTTGGCCATATATTATTGGGCTAGCCATCTGGCAAAATGACTGAAGTGGGTAAGTCCGGGTCCTGAAAAGGTGCAGCCGACATGGCTTAGAATAGAGTTGGATTCAATTCGGTCCATGAATCTGGATCCCCTTACTTTGTTCTATGTAAAAGTGTCTCAGGTGCATGTTGCCGAGAAATGTCCCATAGTTACCACTTCTTTAAGGGTATATGCGCAACTTTGCTCTTTCTTGCGTTACACTCCTCAGTTAGATCTGGCTCAATCTATCTGGAACTCCCCATCTTTCACTATGAACAAGCAGCAGATTCCCCACACTTGGTTGCCCCAATTGGGTGATGGGATAGTACTTTCTTTTGTGGATGAGGAGGGGCAATGACTATCCGTAGGTGATCTTATTGAGAAATTTAGCATCACGGCACTCTCACATTTTAAAGCAGTACAGATAAGACACCTACTCACTATAGTGATCGGTAATACCCCTCCCAATCAGATGGTTGGGGCCCTGATACCTGAAATTTCTTTTCTACTTGGGTCTTCGGGCAGTGTATCCAAATTATATCAGGTTCTATTTCACAAAAGATATGTGGACTCTTTTGGACTGATGAGGTTCTGGAGCTCCTTATTTCCTCAATACTCACCTAATTGACATGCTTTGTGGAGGTTCTGCCACAAATTTGTCACCCAAGATAGGTTGCGCCTTATGCAATAACATATTTTGCATAATATGTACTATACTCCGGTTAAGTTAAAGAAGTGGGGACTGTTGGACTCAAACATATGTGTTAGATGTTCTCAGGGGGAGGGAACACTCCTTCACATATTTTGGTCCTGTCCCAAAATCTCCCAGTTGTGGGTATCAATTAAAGCTTGTCTAGATCCCATACTGGGTTTACAGGAGCACTTCACGCCTGACGTCTGTCTCCTCAGGGACATGTCCTCTATTAGAGTCAAAGTGAGAAGGTTTCATATTTCAATGATAGCTCTATCTGTCAAGCAGCTTATTTTATGTCATTGGAAAGACAAGCTTACTCCGTCATTACAGCAATGGGTGTATGAAATCCTTGCTAACCTGTGTATGGAAAAGGCTATTGCCAGCCTTGACAACAGATTATCTGTTTATACTCAAATATGGGATCCCCTTCACTCCCTAATTCTAGCTGCTCAGAATTAGTAGTGTTCCAGAGCAAATAGCTCTGTATACTCTTGTATAATGGCTTTGTACTTGAGTGACACGCTGATATGTAACTGATGTATGGGGGGATGGGAGGGAGGGGCAGTCTTAATGTAATAAGTTGCTGTATTCCTGTCTTACTGTCATGTTAACTGCCTCTTAAGGTGGAAAATTTGCTAATAAAATTTGAATTATAAAAAAAAAAAAATTTGCAGCCTCACAATTTGCAGGCTCACAATCAAAGAATAAAAAATTGTGAAACGCAATTTATTCACCAATTTGAACCAAACCAATGGCATGGTACAACAGAACGGACCCTCCTGAGCAAAACAAGCCCTTGTTTGTGTCCCTAGCCCACCTCTGAGCTGAGATATTAGTGTTTTAGGTCACGATGCAAGATCACGATCAAAGAATCTCACGATCAAAGATTTGCACCCTCGCGATCAAAGATCGTTAGCCAGCCATGAAGTAAGATTTTAAAAGCTTATAACTTTATTTTTTGACCAATTTGGATGGAGCCAAAGCCATGGCTTGATAGATCAGGGTCCCCTGAGTAAAACCCATCAAAGTTTTACTTCAGAAGTGACCCCAGAGCCAAGATATTTGTGTTTGTGTGATTGGAAAACTGAAAACAAGATGGTGGACCTCACGGTCAAAGAATTTTGAAAATTCCTTGTGAACAAAGATTCTTGAACTTTGAGGCTGCAAATTCTTTGATTGCCAAGCGAGACCAGATGGCCAGGACCCCCATTCTTTGATCGTAAGATATACATATAAATTTTCCCATTGACTCATAACGGGAACTTAAAAGTGCCTTAACTTTTGAATGCCTTAATATTTTTTCAGCAAACAAAAAGCTGCATATTCAGCCAACAAAGCTCTTTCAATTGAGCCATCTTGCAGAGCAGTGCACCACATGATGGCTGTGCAGGACCACATTAAGAATCCCAAAAGGTGCCTCGAAAAATGGATAATTTTGCATTTTTCAGTGCTTTCTTACACAAAGACCAGAGCTCTTACACAAACGCAATTTGGCAAATCAAGAGAATTAGTGTGCCCCAATGTGTGTACCAATTTCACACAAATCCATTAAACGGGTCCAAAGTTATTAATGTCCAAACTTTTGACTTTAGTATGTAACTGGCCCCTCAACCCTTACTATAGTGGCACAACCGTGCCACTATAATATATATATATAGATATAGATATAGATATAGATATAGATATATAGATATAGATATAGATATCTATATCTATATCTATATATATATATATATATATATATATATATATGGCTATATGTGTGTGTATTTTAATGGCCTGCACAACCAGTAGTGTTATGCTTATGCAACTGTGTTATATTACTTTGGCCATTCACACTCTATTCCAGCAAGAATTACCACCTTGTAGGGGAATCAAAGGCAAGGAACCCTCAAAGAGGGTTCCGCCCCTAGAGATGCAGCAGGAAGTTTCCCTTGGCTAAAGGTACCTTAGGAAGAATCCCCTGGAGGAGAGAGGCATGCCACTGGAGGAGGAGGGCTGGATGGATGGGCAAAGAAAAAGTGCTTCAGAGGGAATCTGTAAGGAACTGCTTATATAGCTCAGGAAGGGGAAGTGGCTGGTTGCTCAGCCATTGAACTACAGGCATAACCTTTCAATTCAATGGCCTATGCAACCAGTAGTGTTATTCTTGTGCAACTGTGTTATATTACTTTGGCCATTTGCACTCTTTATTCCAGGAGGAATTACCACCCTGTAGGGGTACCAAATGCAAGGAACCCTCAAAGAGGGTTCCACCCCTAGAGGTGCCATGGGAAGTTTCTCCTGGCTAAAGGTACCTTAGGAAGAATCCCCAAAGAAATTGTAGCAGCAACAAAAAGAACATGAGAGATCAGTGGCCATGAGGCAGAGAAGAAGAATGTAGGCAACGGGCAGTTTGATAAAACATAAATGAAATGCGCAGGTTAGCAGAAGAGCATGAGTACAATGGATTGCATTGGTGACTGAGGGGGCCTCCTAGGAGAGAAGGAACGGCAAGTAGGGACATCACTTACCTCCATCCAACAGTGGAACAAACCTAATTAAACTAGGAAATACTAACTAAGACTAACTAAGTATTGTAATCTTTGGTACAGAGAAGAGAAAAAAACCCTTTGAGGAGAAAATCGCTGGGGATCCAAGGCCTAGGTCACCTTCTATCCAGGAGTGGGATAATTTAGTTAGTGATGGCTCTCCTACTGCAATTTGGAAAGCCCAATTAAAGGAGGGTGGAAAATGTTCCAATTTGGAGGGAAGCTCTTACTCTGTCCTTCTAACAAGAATGCCATGGAAGGTTGTGAGCCAGTTGGCTCTGCAGCAAGCCATCTCCAAGGTAGGAGGAGGAGAGTAACAACTACTGAGGTGCTCACCTGGCCTACTGATCTAAGAACAAACCAGGTGAACCAGAGGTGGTTGTAGGGATATAGCTTGAAATGGTGCCTCCAAACCTGCTCAGGCAGCTAAAGGGGCCCTCAGTGAGAGCCCCACCCCTTTGCCACTTAAGTCTTAAATTCTGCAACTTGAGGTGCAGTCGGTATGGTTAATGACTGAAGGTCCACCTGGAGTGAGGACATTCCCAGCTATGAGCCAGGTGAGGTGAGAAGGACCCCGCCCCAATCTTTGCATGCTTAAGATGGGGAGTTCGGGGTACAGAGTGAGACCATTGGTTGCAGGGTGAGCTCTGAGCCAAGCAACTAGTTGACGAGGTTGGCATGCCTATGTATTCATGCATGTATTTATTATGTATGCATTCATTCAGTTATTCATTTATTTCATATACTGAAGTTACTTATTTTTTTTTTGCTGAAGTTATTTACTTTGTGAAGGCTTTATTGCAGCAAATACAAGATTAGCAGGGGCAAGCCAACCAAGTCCCATTAGGGAAGCCAATTAAAAGGTGACATACTACTTGAAGGATTTTAGCTGCTGAGGTGGGATTCAAACATGAGGCAATAGGCCACATGGGGCCACGGTTCTTCAGCAGCACCACCCAGTCCCCTGCAGCTGGAAAAACAAGGAAGCAACGGAAAAGCACTGTGACCCACATGCAGCATTAAAACTAGTTTACAGCAACAGTAGAAGCCCAGCTGATCTCCAGAGCCTTATAAAGCAGTATGCAAAGTAAATGAGCAGCATCCAGTAAATGAGCAGCATCCAGCAGCTATTAACTATAGCTTGAAGGGGTAGCAATCTTAAATAAACATAGAAACTGTATGGAGAGGCAACATGCTGAAACAGCAGCAATGCTTTTCTTGGTATTAGTTCAGGAAGCAAGACTGAGTGCCATGGACCAGTTGTGGAATGAGCCTGAATCAGGTGACAGCAATTAAGCTCAATAAGCACTGAGACAACAGAGGCTGCTATCTTTTATAGCGAGCACTTATTGTATATAGCTTTAGGAGCAGAAGCAGGGAAGCAGCTCTGAGCTGAAACCCACAGATATCTATTGCAGTTGCACTTGTGAGTAAATGGCAGCAAATTAGCATGAGCTTAGGATTAGCAACATACAAGCAAAGGATTCAAGAAACAGAAGCCCACACCCCCCTATAAAAAGAATGCAAAACAAAAAACACACAAACACAGAAGAACAGGAAACAAGCAGCACAAAGAAACACACAACACATTTGTTTCATCAGGCATTTGAAGGGACCTAGTGAGTTAGAGGTGAAATATTGTATGCATATGTATTGTTTTAATATATAATGGAGACTGTTTTATGGATGATTGTTAAGGCACCCTGAGCTCTGGAAGGGTGCCTGATGCACATAAAGTTTTACTTACTTACAACCGGAGGCAAGCAATACTAACCAAATGCAGGAGAACATAAAACAGAAGTCCAGCATAAACTAAGCAGAGGCCAAAACACAGTGAGAGGGTAAGCCCCAGCAGGCTGCAAAGGAGATGACAGATTGACAGAACCTCTGGCTGTAAAGAAAAAGTACTTCAGAGGGAGGCTGGGAGGAACTGCTTACATAGCTCAGGAAGGGGGAGTGGCTGGTTGCTGAGCCATTGAACTACAGGCATAATCTTTCAAACATATATATGTTCCTGTGTGTGTGTGTGTGTGTGTGTGTGTGTCTGTGTGTGTGTCTGTGACATAAAAGTAACAGAAAAGAAAACTGTTGAAAACTGAAAGAGCAAAAAAGGTGAGCTAGGAAACATGAATGGCCCATGAAGAAAAAGAATGTTAAAAGTGATAAGCAGCCTACAAAGTACATCAAAGAGCTTAAAATACACTCTAACAAGGTGGACTAAATAGAAATTAGTACAATATTAAGAGATGCAGACAGCAATAGAAAAAATATGCTAGAGGCATTCAAATGGTAGCGAGCTTCCCCAGACACACAAAATTCATTTTCCAAAATTTACTCTGTATGTAAACTAACTGCTCTCCCCTTTCCCATGGATGCCTTAATCATTGAAAGTAGTGAGCAGGAAACATAGAAACATAGACTTTGATGACAGATAAGGACCGCTTGGCCCACCTAGTCTGCCCATCTCCCAACCTAGAGGATAAGCTGCAGATCCTATTTAATCAACAGCCTATTTCTTCCTACCCCCCACAACATTTGCCTTATAACTGTCCCATGCATTCTTGAATTCTCCCACAGTTTTAGACCCCACAACCTCCTCAGAAAGGCTGTTCCATGGATCCACCACCCTCTCCGTGAAAAAATACTTCCTCACATTTCCCCTGAGCCGTCCCCCCCTCTATCTTCAAATTCTGTACCCTTGTTCTTGCACATCTCTTTTTCTGAAAGATGCTACCCTCTTGGACTTTGTTGATTCCACTGAGGTACTTAAACATTTCTATCATGTTCCCCCTTCCTCCTTTCCTCAAGGGTATATATATTATGCTTCCTTAGTATCTCCTCATTTGGCTTCTCTTGCAGACCCTGCACCATTTTAGTTGCCCTCCTCTGAACTACCTCCATCCTGTCTATGTCCTAGTGGAGACGGGGTCTCCAGAACTGGATGCAGTACTCCAGATGGGGTCTCACCAACTGTCTGTACAGGGGGATAACAACTTCCTGTTTTCTGCTGGTGATACCTCTCCCTGTACATCCCAGTATCCCCCCAGCCTTCCCTACCGCCTTCTCACATTGCTTGCCAACCTTAAGGTGATCTGATATGATTACCCAGGTCCCTTTCCATTATTGTTGTTGTTACTACCTCCCCATTGTGTAATCTTCCCCTGGGTTTTTGTTTCCCAGGTGCATTACTTTGCACTTCTTTGCATTGAATCCAAGCTGCCATACTTCTGACTATTCCTCCAACCTTGCCAAGTGCATTCTCATCCTTTCCATGCCTCCTTGTGTATCAACTCTGTTGCAGATCTTTGTGTCATCAGCAAAGAGGCATACTTTTCCTTCCAGTCCCTCTGCAATGTCACTTATAAAGACATTAAAAAGGACTGGACCCAGTACTGAACCCTGTGGTACCCCACTAGTAACCCTCTTTCTTCAGAGTGGACTCCATTTACAATTACCTTCTGTGTCCTGTTGTTCAGCCAATGTTTTACCCAGGCTAGCACCCTGGGACCCACTCCCAGGCTGGTTAATTTGATTACTAGTCTTTTGTGTGGGACTGTGTCAAATGCCTTGCTAAAGTTTATGTAGACCATGTCCACAGCCCCACCCTGGTCTATTACTTTGGTCACCCAGTCAAAGAAATCTAAGTAGATTCATCTGACATGACCTTCCTGCTGTGAAACCTTGATGCCTTGGATCCTGTGCACCACTGGCCTCGGGATACTCAACAGTTATTTTCTTCGGAATTGATTCCATCACTTCCCTACCACAGAGGTCAAACTGACTAATATGTAATTTCCTGCCTCTGTCTTGGTCCCACTTTTGTGAAGGGGAATCATATCCACCTTCTTCCAGTCCTCAGGTACCACACCATCCTCCCATGATTTGTTAAAAAGGGTAGTCAGTGATGTCACTAGTTCTCTGCTTAATTCTTTTAGAATTCTGGGGTGAATTCCATCTGGCCCCATTGCTTTGTCCACCTTCAGTTTTAGGAGTTCTTTCAGAGCCCTTTCTTCTGTGAAAGGACTGGGATCGACCCCCCTCTCCAGAGTGCTTCTGTTAATTGGATTAGGCACCTCCCCCACTTCCTCTTTTGTGAATATTGAACAGAAGTATTCATTCAGTATCCCTGCTTTTTCACTGTCACTCTCTGCCTACCCACCATCTATTCTATTCAGCCTCACTATCCCTCCCTTTGACTTTCTACGCTCCCTGATATACCCATAAAAGGTTTTATCCCCCTGCTTAACCAAGTTAGCTATGTTTTCCTCAGTTTGTGCTTTGCTATTCTGACTACCCTCCCTGCTTCCTTCTGCCTTAACTGGTACAGTTCTCTGTCCTGCTCCTTCTGTGATTCCTTATACTTCCTAAATGCTATATTTTTCTCTCTAACCTTCACCGCCACCTCTTTTGAGAACCATAGTGGCTTTTTCTTTCATTTTGATTTGTTTATTTACTTCACATAAAGGCTTGTTGCCTCTGTGATGGCAGTTTTGATATTTCCCCATTGTTGTTCCACCCCTCCTTCTAGTCTGTTTGCTAGTGCTTTTCTAAGACACTCTCCCATCTTGCCAAAGTCAGACCTCCTGAAGTCCAGAACCCTCACTTTTGTATGGCTTGACTCTGTATCTGAGTTTATCATGAACCACACTGTTTGGTGGTCACTTGTTCCCAAATGGCTACCCACTTCTAGATGTGAGATCTTCTCTCTATCCCCATTTGAGAGTACAAGGTCTAAGATTGCTCCCTCACAAGTAGGTTCCAAAACTAGCTGTTTGAGGCATGCCACCTGAAGGGCATCAAGAGTGGCCCTGCTTTTGGATGTGGCTGCAGCAAAGGTGCTCCAGTTAACATCTGGCATGTTAAGGTCCCCCATCAATAGTATCTCCCCTTTCTCTGCCATCCTAAGTATGCCTTCTATCACATCCTTGTCCATTCCCTCCTTCTGACATGGGGGTCTATATACAACCCCTGTGTGGATTGTGGTGCCATATCCAGGCTCTAAGGTGATCCACAGTGCCTCCTCTCCTCCCTGTTTACTCTTTTGTTCATTTGCTTTTATCCCTTCCCTTACATAGAAAGCTACCCCCCTTCTGCCCTCCCTGTCTCTCCTGTAGGTTGTGTACCCTGGTGTGTTAGTATCCCAGTCATGGGTCTCTGTGTACCATGTGTCTGTGACTGCTACAATATCCAGACATCCCTCTTCCATCAAGGCCACCAGTTCAGGGAGCTTGTTGCCCAGGCTATGGACTTTGGTACTCATTACCCTCCATTTCTTGATGGCCTTACCTTTTTTTGCCCCATCCCTGTCCTTATTACATTTGTCATTTTCTCCATTTACCCCTGCGCTTCTCCCTATCGACATCTCTATGTTGGTGTCTACCTCACTTAGTACCCTGATATTATGGGGGTGCTAGGAGTTCCTTGCTCCTTTCCAGTGCCTCCCTCCTTGGCTAGTTTAAATGCATGTCAATGAAGTATTTAAACCTATCACCTAGGTTCCTGGTTCCCCTCCTGGACAGATGCAGACCATCATGCCAGTATAGTCCTGCATCCCTCCAGGTGGACCCCCAGTCACCAATGAAGCAAAATTCCTGAACTCTGCACCAGTTTTTCAATCACTGATTGAATCCCATGGTGTGGAGCACCCTAACCTCACCCATGCCATAGATAGGCAGCACCTCTGAGAAGGTTACCGTGTGTACTATTTGACTAAGGTCTATCCCCATCTCCACAAATGCTTCTTGCACTGCTCTGATCCCTTTCTTAGCCAGGTCATTTGTCACTAGGTGGACAATGACATCCAGCTCCCTCCCCTGTGCAGCTGCTCCTGCGATCCTGAGGATTCACCCCCATCCCTCCAAGTTATGGTGCCAGGCAGGCACCTTCCCTCCCTCTCCCCTTCCTCCCCCAGTTCTACCTTCCTAACAATGGAGGCCCCCCAGAGGAGTTGTTTACTTCCCCTGTGGGGTCCCATGCCACTCTCCTGTGGGTCTTCTTGGTGGAGGTTCCCAGCATCCTCCTTGGCTCCACTGTGGGTGCTTCCATAGAGGATCCACACTTTTCCAGAATGGCATAGAAATTGTGGAGAAGTACAACTGGAGGGATGTGCCTCTGTTCCACCACCCTCACCCTCCCTGAGCTCACTGTGGTCCTACCACTCCTCTTTCTTGGCAACCTCTGAGGCAACGGCAGTGACCCTGGTGGTCCCTGGGTGGCAGAGAAGGTCCCACAAATCCTAGCCATCTCAGCCTGAAGATGACCAACCTCCTCCCTCAGTCCAGAGATGTGTCTGCAGATGAGACAACACTGCATCCTCCAGAACATCTCCCGGAAGACTGCTGCTCCACAGCCACTGCACTGCACCACTCCCATCATGTCTTTCTTCTGGCCCCCTAACTGTTATTTGGAACACTTACTCTTTCCTCTGTTTGTTTATTTCTTTTTTTTTCTTCCCTCCCTACTTACTTACTGCCTCTGCACCCTTTTAGCTCCTGATCTTCCTGTTCTGAGACAAGAAGTTCCTATAGCTCTCAGTAGTCTCCTTACTTGCTCAGATTCAGACATCCAGCAGCTGGTGGGGGGCACAGAGCTACTCTTGCCCTTCTAGGATGGTGAGTCTTTGGTGGTCCTGTGATCACTCACTTCCTGCTCCCAAACAGGAAGTTCATGTTGTCAGTTAAATCCTGTGCCTATAAAAGTAGAACTGCTTTAGGGAGGGGAGGGAAGGAGGACAATATAGTCCCAGTAGAGAAGTTTTAGTTATACCAGTAGCTCCTTCCTCCTGGTATTCTGTCTGTTCTCTGGCAGAAGCTATCTAGGACAGTGTTTATATCTGGTCTTAACCTGGCTCCTTCTAGCTAAGCCATTCCCCCTACTTTGCAAATCTTTCTACACTTAGTTAATTTCACAGATAACAGTTCCCTTCTGACACATGTGATAAGCACCTAGATAAGTACACAGATAACAGAAAACAATTTACTTCAACTACCTCTGACAAACATACCAACTCCTTTTTTTTACCCTAAATTGAAGGTCCCAGTACAGGAGATCTAGTTCTTAGTCTAGTTTTTAGTCCCAGTAGAGAAGATTTAGTTATACCAGTAGCTCCTTCCTCCTGTTGTTCTGTCTATTCTTTGCAACATATAGAAAAGGAGTCTCAAGGCATTCAACTGGCTGGGAGCTGTCCTGGACAAGTGTGATCCATGTGGCAAAGTCCACAGATAAGTTACACTTTCCTCTTAGCCATGAATGCCTTAATGATAGAGGTGACCGGTAGTTGCAGGACTAGAGGAAAGGAAATAAAAACAAACAACAAATGGAAAGGTTAGACATTTCAGAACTGGCATGATAGCATCAAATAACAATCAAATATGTTGTAACCTTTGATACACAGGTGTCTAGGATTGAATATAACAATATTATTTTCATCAATATAGCAAATACAGCAATCTCTTCTTTATCTGCCCCTTTGTCCACCATCCACAGCCAACACAGCGTAAGTGCTTGTCTCATTTCCAGAAATGTTGTCTACCCCTTTAACTGCCACCCTCTATTTTCTGCCACTCTCTTTTATCCACCAAAATGTATGATGTATAAAAGTTTGCAGATAAAAGAGGAAGAACTGTACAATGTTAAAATACAACCTATGGAAACAGTTTCAGGTCCCAGCAAGTGTCAATACTCTTAAGGTTTGAGATTATCCATCATATAAAATACAATAGTTATATCACTAGAACCATTTTGTAAGTCTGTTACAGTAGTAACGGTGAATTTGTTGAGTTATTTTGTGAGATTCCCTATTTATCTCTCAAAAGATTTAGAAAAAAAATCCTCTTACATTCTATTTGTGATACCTACAGAAAGGGGACAGTTTATATTACAGTACTCAAGTGCCATCTAGTAGATTTTCAGCTGGACTATCAATGGAATTGCCCTCTCCTGGTAGCAGCGAACACACTAGCAAACAAAATAAAATACCTACAAAATGTTTTACAATTCTCAATAGGGAATTTCAAAGTCTTTAAAACTCACTTGACAAATTTGGTACTACTACTGTATCGTCACACTTGTGATTTCTCACAAGCTATGTCCCCATGAAATGTAGTAAATTTGGGTCATGGTCATGTTTTTAGGTACATATACAGTGACTGGAATTTCAGGGTTTTGGTTTAGGCAGGTGCAACATACAGTATAAGCTACAAAATCTGTAGTGCAGGAAATGAATTCTCTGATTTTGAATTTGTGACTATAGTTTGTGAATTACTGATAATTCCCTTGATTGCAATTTTGGCACTCTACAATGCCCTCTTTGAACATATTCATTGGTCTGACAAGTAGGCAGTTAAGTTAACCAGGTTTCTGTTCTGGTTCTCTAAATGTTGTTATTTACTAACATGTTCTTCAGGTTCAGAGCCCTCCCACAGGTGGCTATGGGTGCATCCCAATTTGACACAGTCCCACACAAAAGATTAATATACAAGTTAGCCAGCCTGGGAGTGGGTCCCAAGATGATAGCCTGGGTAAAGAATTGGCTGGAGAATAGGACAGAGAGGGTAATAGTAAATGGAGTCCACTCTGAAGAAAGGGGGGTTACTAGTGGGGTACCACAGCGGTCAGTATTAGGACCAGTCTTCTTCAATGTCTTTATAAGCGACATTGCAGAGGGCCTAGAAGGAAAAGTATGTATCTTTGCAGATGACACAAAGATCTGCAACAGAGTAGATGCACAAGGTGGGGTGGAAAGGATGAGAAGGGACTTGGCAAGGTTAGAGGAATGGTCAAATATATGGCAGCTTAGATTCAATGCTAAGAAGTGCAAGGTAATGCACCTGGGAAACAAAAACCCAGAGGAAGAGTACACAACGAGGGGTGAGATACTAACAACAACAAAAATGGAAAGGGACCTGAGGTAGTCATATCAGATGACCTAAAGGTGGACACGGAATGTGAGAGGGCAGTAAGGAGGGTTGGGGGGATACTGGGATGCATAGGGAGGGGCATCACCCATAGAAAACAGGAAGTTGTTATCCCTCTGTACAGACAGCTGGTGAGACCCCATCTGGAGTACTGTGTGCAATTCTGGAGACCTAATATCTGCAAGGACATAGACAGGATGGAAGCTGTCCAGAGGAGGGCAACTAAAATGGTGCAGGGTCTGCACCGGAAGACATATGAAGAGAGACTAAAGGAGCTTAATATGTATAGCCTCGAGGAAAGGAGGGAGAGGGAGGCCATGATAGAAACTTTCAAGTACCTCAAGGGAATCAACAAAGTCCACAAGGTAGCATCTTTCAAAAAAAGAGGTGTTCAAGAACAAGGGGGCACAATTTGAAGATGGGGGTGGCTCAGAGGTAATGTAAGGAAGTATTGTTTCACAGAGAGGGTTGTGGATGCTTGGAACAGCCTTCTGGAGGAGGTTGTGGAGTCAAAAACAGTGGTGGAATTCAAACATGCATGGGACAGTCATAAGGCAATTCTGGGGGGTGGGAGTAGAAAGAAGTAGGCTGCTGGTTAACTAGGATCTGCAGCTTATCCATTAGGTAGGGAAATGGGCATACTGGGTGTGCCAAGCAGTTCTTATCTGCCGTCAAATTCTATGTTTCTATATTTCTATGTTTCCATCCCCATAACTGCTGCCAAATTGGGATTTGATGATAATATGGGCCAAAACTGCTGAATGATCCACCCAATTTAATCTGCAAGCCATTGTGTTTTGTGATACAATTTACCCGTAGGATTCATTTCAGATTCCATGTATTTTGGACCTCAGAAGTTGTGATCTGTCAGGAGATCTAGCCTTTGTTAGTCTTTTGTCTAAAATATCTTCTGAGTAGCCATGTTCCACAAACTTGCCCCTTAGCTCCCATGCTTTTTTTAAAATCATCCAACATGGAACAGTTCTATCATAGCCATACAAGCTGCTGATATGGAATAGACTCCTTGAGGGTTTTGGGGTGTGCACTATTGACCTGAAGGAGGTTATTAGTGACCATGGGCTTCCTCATGGCCTTGGTGGCCATTGTGTTCTCCCCATCTGATATCAGAGTAATGTCCAGAAAATTAAGTGAAATTGGGAGCATGGTACATGTAAAACATAGGTAGAATTTGTTTTCATTTAACCACCCAACAAAGGATGTCTGGTTAGATCTTGTATTCTGGGGGGCAACCTTTGCATATCAGCAGCACCATTGGCAGTCTGTGTGATAGCATTGTCTTGGTTCTCTAACTTTTCCTTAATTGATTCAATCTGAATTTTCACATTTTTATTAGGCATATCACCTGGCTCCAAGTTGCTGTGTTTGCACTCAGCTCTCTGGTGATTTCTTCAAGTGGCTGGAGGAGTCAAATTAGAAACTCCATCTTGGCCCACTGAATGGAATAATATAGGCATCTGCATCACCAATTTTATTTTTCAAGGTGTATTGTCTGACAGCTTTCCTTTGTTCCAGCAGCCTTTGGAACATAATAAAGGTCAAATATAATTGAGTAGAAATGTCTTGGATCAGTCTGTGCAAAAGGTAAATTATGCTCGTGCTGTATTTTTTTTCAAACAAGTGACAGGCTTTGCTTGAGTGATTGAAATGAGTGCATATTCTTTTAGCAGTCCTAACAAGAGCTGTAATGTCCATGTCCTCTTCAAGAAAACTGTGAACTATTAAATTTAAGCAATGCGTAAAGCAGTGGATGTGAACAAAGCCCCCTTCTTCCAAGGCTGTCCTTTTGTTGGATCCATTAATTGCAACTATAAAGCCAACTGACAGTCCCTGTGAAGGGAGCCATTGCTGTATTGTTTCTTGGAGCTTTTCATTGATGTTGCTTGACGTATGTTTAGATGGAAAATAAAACATTCATAGAACAGCAAACTGCAATTCACTGCCCCCACAAGAATTATCAAAACAAGCCCAATGTGCAGTGACAGACATGAAGAGATCAGACTGACAGTTTGTCTGGATATCTGTTGCGATATGCACCATCCTTCCAACAGCACTGCACAAAACTCACTCAATTTTTTACATCCAGTATCGTGGAGATCTGGAATTCCTGTTGATGAGAATTATTTCCTCAATGGTATACTAAATCGAGGTTCGAGGTACTCAAGCAGCTGCCTAAATCCTACATGTCAAACATGTCACATGGAAGCAAATCAACAGCTACCATTACAGACATTTTCTTGGTTATTGTAACAGCAACAGGGTGAGCTGAGGCATAATTGGCTTTATGTTCATATTTTTCTGAGGTGGTAAGCTTTCTCCTTGAAGGATGGGAGGTTTTCAACACATGGTCACTTTTAGAAACAGTATGAGTCCATCAAATGGGAGAAAGTGCTGGATGTGTTTCTGTATTGCTGTGGTGGTTGCCACTGCTTTCATCTATCAGAGTTACCACTGAGTGTAGTGAGCTATCTCTGTCACTTTCCCTTCGAGTCTCATGACTGGAGTTCTCATTAATGTTATGACATCTGTCTAGATGACTTTTCAGTGCTGAAGTTCCCAACGCTCCTTTTTTTTATCCCTGCTGATTGGCTTCTACAAATAGTGCATGTTGCCATTAACTCATTAGAAGCACTGTTGGAGAAGTATGACTAAACAAAAGATGATATATTTTTAGTTTTTTTCCCAGGAAGGCACTGCACCTCAACCACCTTTTCAGGTTTTTTTCCTGGATTTTTCTTGGGCCTGTTCATGTTCTGATTTATTCATACCACTGCACTCCTCCTCAACTGAAACATTTCTTTCTGTTTCTTCCTCATCTGCAATTTCCATTCCCTCCACTAAACTTTGTGTTGCCTGATCATTCTTTTCATCATCTTCATATTTATTACCCTCATTGGGTTCAACCTTAGATGAATCAGATGACTGTGAGGGACTGTCAGCATAGTATGCAACTGTTCCATACCTTGGGGTGCTTATGCAGGTGGTACCCACTAATCTTTTGGTATTAACTGCATAACTTTTTTTTTAATTGGGACTGATCTGACATATGCACCATTTCAAGTATTCACTTGGAAGATGAAACCTTAGAGTTAAAAGTAATTTTTGAGGTTTCATTTTGTTGTCCCTGTGTAGGCTGACTGCTGTCCTATGCAGTGCCACTGCCTACCTGAGAATGTGCCTCAACACTTTCATTGATGTTTTCTTATTTCTAATTCTAACCTGTAAAAAGATCCCTCTACTTAGTGTCCTCTGACTCTCACACCTACAGACCAGGGCTAAATTTACTCTACACAGTACACCAACACCACCATCACTTCCTTCCAAGCTTAGCTCACTGAGTGACTCCTACTGATATCATTCAGTGACCAACTTTATTCAGTAACTCTTACTCAACAGTGTGTGCTTCCACAGCCTCAGAATTTAAATTTGTGATGCAGCCACTTTTGGCACACACACACACACACACACTGGGGTTGATTAATGGTTATATGATAAAAATAAGAAGGATAAGAAATAATGGATGGAATGAGTGATGATGACACTTGTGTACTTGTGTTGCTGTGTCTATTTAGTCACAATAAATTAATGAATGAAAACATCTTGTTGCTTTTGCTTTCACATTCACTGAGTTAAACAAACAAACAAAAGAGACAGCTATGAGTGACAATGTCCACTGGGCCCCCCCCACAGCCAGCAGGACAGGCTCACCAACTTGTCTGTTTTTCTCAGAAAAGTATTTTTTTAAACATGAACATTAAGGTGATGGTCCACAGCAAACAGCACCCAGTCTCTCTGACGCCCAGCAGTACCAGTCTGCCACTTTGTCCTCCACAGGCCCCCCCCCCACTTCATGGCCAGCAGCACAGGCTCAGCAACATCTCTGTTTTTGTCAGAAAAGTATATTTTTTTAACATGTGAACGTGAACATCATGGCCCACAGCAGACACCACCCAGTCTTTCTGACACCCAGCAGTACCAGTCTGTCAATTTGCCCTCCTCAGGGCCCACCCCTCCACAGCCAGCAGCATATGGTCAGCTACTTGTCTGTTTCTGTCAGAAAACTATTTTTTTTTATGTGTGAAGGTTAACATGATAGCTCACAGCAGACAGCACCCAGTCTCTCTGACACCCAGCAGTACCAGTATGCCGCTTTGCCTCCATTTGGCCATCCCAGCCAACAACAGTGCGACTGCCCTGCAACATGGTCAGCTTTTGACTCAGAATAATAGTGTTTTACTTTTTCTTTAATGGCCTCCAGCAAGTCTGTAACTCTTGTTGTCTCTGTCAGAGTTGTGACTCCTCTCGATGGAACAAGAAAACAGATGCATTTTATTTTGGATTGGTGACTGTAATCTATGGCCCCCAATAAGTCTATCTCTGTTTCTCCCCTGAGGGAACAGCAAAAATAATAAAGATGTGTATATTTTATTTGTGATTTCTGTGACTGTAATTCTATTTGGCGCACAGTAGTCTCTCTCTCTCTTTTTCTCTCGTGGTGATTCGTCTGGCTTAAACAAGAATAAACTCAAAGATTTATTTTGCCTGCCTGTCCTGTAAGCCATAGCCCTACCATGCCACTAAGTCTCTCTCTCTCTATCTCTCATCTCTCTCTCTCTCTCTCTCTCTCTCTCTCACTCTTGCTCTCTCTCGGCTCTTGACCAACAAGAATAATAAAAATTACAATTTTATTTGTGATTTCTGTGACTATATTCTATTTGGCCCAAAGCAGTCTCTGTCTCTCCCCCACTTATCTCTCTGTGGTGATTTCTCTGGATGGAACAAAATATATACAGTCAATGATTATGCCTACTTGTTCTGTAATCTATAGCCACACCAGGCCATTAAATCTCAGTCTCTCTATCTCTCTCTCTCTCTCTCTCCTCCTCTCGTGGCTCCTGTCTCAATGGGCAATCTAGAATAATAAATATGTGCTATCTCATGGTGCTGACTCCTCTGGATGGAACAAGAATAAAGTTAAAGATTTATTTTGCCTGCCAGCCCCAAAATCTATAGCCCCACTAGTCCACTAAGTCTCTTTCTCTCTCAGTTCCTCTCAATGGACCAACAAGAATAATAAAGATGTATTTTTTATTTGTGATTTCTGTGAGTGTATTATGTTTGTCCTCCAGTATTCTATCTCTCTCTCTCTCGTTCTCTCTCTCATGGTAGTGACTCCTCTGGATGGAACAAGAAATAAAAGGCCAACGATTTTGCCTGCCAGCCTACCCTGAAATCTATAGCCCCACCAGGCCACTAAGCATCTCTCTGTCTTTCTTTCTGTCTCTCTCTCTCTCTATCTCTCTTGTGTTTCATCTTGATGGACCAAAAAGACTAATGAAAAGTTGTATTTTTCTTTATTTGTGATTCTGTGACTGTAATTCTAATTTGGCTCCCAGTAGTCTGCCTCTCGCTCTCTAATGGTACAAAGGAGATGTGATCCAACAGTTGAGAAAAGACTATATCTCACTTTGTTTCCGAGATAACAGCACAAAGGTGATCTGAGCAAACAGTAGCGAAAAGTCTGTATCTCACTTCATTTCTGAGATAATGGCACAAAGGCGATGTGAGTCAACAGTAGCAAAAAGTCTCCATCTCACTTCATTTCCATCTTTCGGATGAGACGTTAAACCGAGGTCCCATCTGCCTGGATTGGTGGTAGTTCAGGTGGATGTTAAAGATCCCATGGCACTTATTGAAAAGAGTAGGGGAATTTCCCCGGTGTTCTGGCCAAATTTCCTTCATTCACTAAAAATACCACCAACAGCTTAATCTGGTTCAAGGTCAGTTGGCATTCATCTGTATCCCCCTCCCCCGGGTCGTGCCTGAAAATAGGCAGGATTTGTCTAGTGCACTTACCCGGTCAACAAAAACTAAATAAATAAATAAAAAAATAAAAATTTCTGAGGTAACAGCACAAAGGAAATGTGAGTCAACAGTAGCAAAAAGTCTGGATCTCGTTTCGTTTCCAAGATAGCAGCTCAAAGGCGATGTGAACAAACAGTAGCGAAAAGTCTGTGTCTCATTTTGTTTCCGAGATAACAGCACAAAGGCGAATGTGAACCAAACCACTGAAAGGCACCTCCGTACCACTAGAGCTACCTACACTATAAATTTCAAGCCACTAGCACCATGCATACTGCTATGCGCAAAACATTAAATGAGTCACACAGTATCTCTCCAGCAAATTATTTTTCCAACATGTACACATCATACTTCACATCTCGAGGACATCCACTCAACACCCTCCAAATTTCATGTTAAAAGACCAAACTGTTCCAAAGATATTCAGTTTTAAAGTTTGTGAATCTTTAAGAAGTCTTCCACCACAAAATTATGGAATTCGCAGATGAAAATGCACTAAAATGGTGGACCTTGCGGCCAAAAAATCTTTAACCGTGAGGGAGGACAATGTCAAATGGCAGTAACTCTGGAACAGAACAACATTTGTTCACCAAATAAAATCTGGCTTCTTCCTTGAACAATGGGCTTTCTATGTGCCAAGCTTCAGACCAATAAACCACACAGTGGCTGCACTATGCATCACAAAAGATAGTGAATAAAAATTTCAAAAAATTATTTTTTGGCTCGTCACTACCCAAAAACCATATCTACCAGTGGAATAGAAATGGATAAATAAAGAGAAGTACAATGCCACTCCATGTATACCAAATCTTATCCAAATCTCTTCAACAGTTGCAGAGCAGCATGAGCATAAAACTGCACATGAGTGCCGAAAAATATATTGTTGGAGCTTCATTGTGCAAAAAACGTATGCAGATGTCAAACAGAAATTGGTTAATCCATAGAAGTACCACAGTATACAGAGTATTACAAATGTCACACAAATCCATTCAACAGTTGTAAAGTTATAATCACACAAAGAATGTGACATTTAGGCACAAATGCAAACAGTAATGCTGACAGTGATGCAAACAGAAACAATAACACAAACAGTAACAGAAAAGAAAAAGCAAATTTTAATGATAACACAAACGGAAGTGCAAACTCAAATGGTAATGCAAGTGGAAATGCAAATGGTAACAGTAATTGTGACACAAGCGTTAACAGTAAGACAAATGTTAACAGTAATGTAAATGTAAGTACAAAAGCAAACACAAATGGCAATGGTAACATAAATACAAATGCCAATGGTAACTCTGACAGTGATGCAAATGGAAACGTACACAAACGGTTACATAAATGTAACCAAAAATGCAAATGGAAATGGTAATGGTAACGGTAATGTTAACAGAAACGTTAATGATAATGGTAATGGTGACGCAAATGTAAACGCAAACGGCATCACAAACGCAAGTGCAAACACAAATGGTAACAGTAATGCTAATGCAAATGGTGACGCAAAAGGAAACAGTAACAGTAATGGCAACATAAAAGCAGGTGCAAACTTTAACGGTAACAGTAAGAAATGCAAACTCAAATGGTAATGCAAACGGTAACAGTTATGTAAACGCAAGTGCAAACACAAATGGTAATGGTAGCGCAAACACAAATGGTAACACAAAGGGTGACGTAAAAGGAAATGGTAATGCAAATGCAAGCACAAACTCAGATGTAAATGGTAATGCAGATGGTAACGGAAACGCAAATGGAAACATAAACACAAACACTAACAGTAACAGTAATGCAAACGCACATGCTTTTTGTCCCAAAAAGGTGCATTCAGAAGCACAATAAATAGTTAGAATGTGGCCGTAATGATGGCCCTCGTACCAGAAAATAAGCACTTGGAATTCTAAATTGCTTATGTCTCAGGAACCGTACCAAATAGAAAAAAAAATTAAAATCTCATATTATTCATGACTTTCCAGACTAGCTTTGTACTTAGCTCCCAGTGGAGGAATAAGCATTTTTCTGATGGAAAGTCCGTATCTCAAACCGTTTTCGAAATACGGGCCCCGAAAGGAGCTGTGGACTCTGTAATGTTATCCTATGGGAAAAATCATCAATTTCAGAGTGCCATAACTTTGCAGCCCAGTAATATTTTGTCACCAAACCACTAAAGGCACATCTGTGTGATCTTGGCTTTCTTCCACCCAAATTGCAGCCCATAAGACCAAACTGTTCTTTTGCAGCAGGGTGGCAAATATTCCCTATTGTTTGGGGCATAGTGTCGCAAAGTACTTTTGCAAATCACAACACTTTCACAAATAAAATCAAGAAAGAGTCACATATTCAAAAGTACTTTGCGACACTACTTTTTACAAAAATGTAAAAAACAGTTTCTGCGGTGTTTTACCCCCCAAAAAAGACATGGCTAGCATCGTCAGGGCTCGACTAGGTGAACACAATAAGAATTGTGTTCCTAGAGGGTCACAAATTTAAACGCCAAGCATTTCTCTGACCACCAACTGAAAAACAAATGGCTGAATCACAAAAGTAAAAGGGTCATTTGTGACAGTAAAAACTGCACTTGTAACACGTTCGAATATTTTGTTAACTTTTCCCATAGACTGTAATGGGGAACAGTTTTTTTGAATAACTTTTGAACCTTTTAATATTGTTTCATGAAATCTTTGAAAGGCACATCGGGGACCCTGGCTGCATGTTCCCTGAAGGTTTTGGACCGATCATGCAAACCGTGCGACCTGTAGGTGTGAGCAAAGAAACAGTCAAAAACCCGTAATTTATGCATTTTATGGTGCTCTGTAGCTCTGCAAGTGTACATCTGACTCTATTGAATCTTGGCAGGTACAGAGATCTATGGCACCAGAATGGGCGTTCCAAATATCAGGCAAATCAATTGTACAGTTGCAAAGTTATTAAGCTGCCAAATTTCAGATTTAATCTTAAATGGGGTACTCAACCCTAACTTAAGTGGCACTACCGTGCCACTGTAAGATACATATATATATTCTTTGCAAAAAACTTAATTAATGCATCAGTTAGGGTGAATACAACAGTGACAAAAGCAGGAAAATGAGGCATTAGGGTTTCCAACCCTAATGCCCCACCACCAGGATTCCCACCCTCCACACATCAACATGCATCAGGGAGTACCATTGGGTCATGAGGCCCAACTCTTACCCCATTCCATGTGTAAAGAAGCTTATACATGACAGAATAGCACAATGGGGTGAGAGTTAGACCTGATGACTCAATGGCACACCCCAACGCCTGTTGGTATGTGGAGTGTGGGGGGGTGGAGTGGGGGTGGTAGGAGTGGGAACCCTGGAGGTGAAGCATTAGGGTTGGAAACCCTAACACCTCATTTCCTTGCTTTTCTCACTGTAGTATTCACCCTAATGGATGCATTAACAAAGTTTTTTGCAAAGAATTTCCCTTCTTTTTCTGATAGTATAATTGCATCCTCATTTTACTGAGGGCATCCCTCCATCCAGATACTGCAACATAGTAAAACAGTATCCATATGTCACGGTGAGAGTGCAGGGTCTGAGCCCTCCATCAAGATAGTATAGCACTGTCCATATGTCATGGTGGGAGCACAGGGTCCTTTAGATCCTGCACTTCTATTCCTCCATACAATGTGGTATTCACTCTAACTGATGCATTAACAACGTTTTTTTGCAAAGAATTTCCCTTCTTTTTCAGATAGTATAATTGTATCTTCATTTTGCTGTGGGAGCACAGGGTTCTTCGGACCCTGCACTCCCATTCCTCCATCCAGATAGTACAACAAGACCCTGCACTCCCACCCACTCATTCAGATAGCAGAACAGTATCCATATGTCACAGTGGGAGTGCAGGATCCTTTGGACCGTGTGCTCCCATCTGTCTATAAAGAAAATACAATTTTGTACCATCTTTCTGTTATATAAACATCATTTGTTATTACGAAATGTCAGTAACAGTCACATCAATAAAAAAAATGGAAGAAATGAGCTAAAAAACAGGAATTTTGCCAGTGTTTAAATTAGGGAAAAAAGTGTAACTCATTAGATTCGAACCCAGGATGTTTCAAACTGCAGCTCTGTGCACTACCCACCATACCACTACAGCACTGTCATCAAATTCTGCTTTTATATGTGCTAGTATCTGTCACTGTGGAAGCACAGAAATGTTCAAAATAAACAGAATGGTTTCGAATCCAGACTGGTCAATTTTCGTAAGCAACATCAGAGCTTTGGAAAATATGTGAATATTGAAGAAAATGGTCAAAAAGAACCTTTTTTTTCAAAAACAACACAAAAATGTTTGAAAACGATCCCTCACTTACGATAATGGAACACTCCTATTTCCATTGACAGTACTTGATAACATGCGAAAATTGAAAAAGCACTTTTTTTTTGCAAAAACAATACTACATGTTCCAAAACGCTCCCTGGCTTACAAAAATGGGAATTTTCCATTTCCACAAATAGTACTTCATAACATGAGAAAATGGTTAGAAAAGACACCTTTTTTTCCAAAAACAACATGAAAATGGTTGAAAATGCTCCCTCGCTTCCAAAAATGGGATGATGCCATTTCTGCAAAAAGTATTTCATTTTTGGAAAAGAATGTCCCATTTAAAAATATGCCCCATTTTCAAACACAAATGCCCCATTTTCACAAAAAAATGCCCCATTTTCGAACAAAATGCCATATTTTTACAAAAATGCCCAATTTTAGAACAAAAATGACACATTTAAAAAAGGCCTCATTTTTTGAGCAGAAAGGCCCCATTTTCGCAAATAATTTCCCATTTTTGAATAAAAATACCCCATTTTCACAAAAAATGCCCACTTTTTAAACCAGAATTTGCCATTTCTGCAAAAAATGTCACATTTTTTTAACCAAAATGCCCCATTTTCACAAAATATACCCAAATGAAAAAATTAATTTTCTTGCTTAACACTTTTCCCATAGGAAATAATGAAAACTTAAAAGTTTAATAACTTTTGAACGGATTAATATTTGTTCACCCAACCTTCAAAAGGCACATCTGTGACCCAAATACTTCTTACCCTGAATATTACAGCCCACAACAAACAGCCATTTCTGAGATCCAGGATCCCTTACAAAAATAATTATATGAAATGTTTCATGCTGCACACTTAAAACTACCCAAGTGATATGTGTGCTGCAAGTATGATTCAAATGTTAAATTGGGACCAATTGCATGCATATGGTATGTGTGCAGCAAGCAAGTATGGAAACCATGATTTTTATGTTAAATTGGGTAAGACTACATGCATGTAGCATTAGTACAAAAAGCTAGTGTTCACTGATAACTGCACACGTAAAAGTTGAGACTTGCTCAAGATCATGCTATACTCAAGTGGGGATTTATGAGATTCAAAGCCAGCTCATCATGCCTTCAAGTCTCCTGGCTTGTAGTTTAGGG
The DNA here is from genome assembly GCA_016271365.2 of Neoceratodus forsteri. Taxonomy (NCBI): domain Eukaryota; kingdom Metazoa; phylum Chordata; order Ceratodontiformes; family Ceratodontidae; genus Neoceratodus; species Neoceratodus forsteri. The sequence goes on from CM057449.1 coordinate 1,511,373,275, forward strand.
CCTTTAGCCACTAAACCATACTGTTTGCACGCATATGGCTCACTTGTGCTTCAATACATACTGTATCTGATCACATCTGCATGTATGTGGCATGCTTGTAACCACTGCTATGCTTTCCAGTTTTCTTTTTCTTCTCTTACTCATCTCAGTTTCACATCTGAACCCAGTTACTAACCATTTTTTTCCCTGGCTGATATTTTGCCCCCCCCCCAAAAAAAATAACTTTGTACCAATTTTTCTCCCTGACTCCATTCCATTCAGTACTCATCCCCTATGGATCATGAAGCCACTCCAAAGGAGAAGAAATGTAAAAAATGCATCAGTACTTCAGTCCTTCCTCCTTCCCCAATCCCCTTGTAAAAACAAATTATTTACTTTGACTTACCCGGACATGTCACCAGAGTCTACAGCTTGGCAGAGTACCTCACCAGCACAGTTTTCTGTCTGCTCCCCCTCTCTCCTTCTGCCAGAAGCTGGATGCTAGAACCAACCATCACAGGTCCCCAAAGTGGTCCGCGACAAGTCACCTCACCAACTGAACCTACTCAACCTGGGTTGCTTACTCCTTGCTAGGTTGCTTCTGTGGCTGCTGCTGCACTGCACTGATCAAAGTCTATGAAGGCCACCCACACCGCTGTCATCACTGCTGCAAATTCTAGCTTGCTGCCATGGGGGTCTGTGCTTTTTTTCTTTGCATGGCGAGCCTAGTAGAGTAAGTACGTAGCCTAATCTTGAGTTAGCTTCTAGCTCACCCTCTGCCCCTTCAGCCACCAGGGGAGATGGAGACTCACTAAGAGTAGACCAACAAAAATATGCTGCCATAACACTGCTATTGAAAGTTCCATGCTCACTGACTTCTCCAAGCTGTAGTGTGCAGTTTATATACTTTGTGGCAGGAAAGACAGTATCACTCTTGCAAGACTCATGTGCTCTTTTTGGCTGAGCCTCATCCACATCACATGTGATTGTTCCACCTCTAATAGGTGGAGAGAGTGGACAGCACAATACAGACACAGTCGAGTCAGGAGAGTACCTGCAGCGTGAGCACACACAGGCCAGGTGGGCACTTATTGTGCAAAAGATTAAATCCAAATTTAATGCCATTATTGCCACACCATAATAACAACCTAGGCACACATATATGGGGGGCAACTGCCTCTTCCCTGTTTAAATGGTACCATTGCTTAATGGTAGAAATTTATCCTCAGGTGCTAATGCAGTGGTTTCCATTCTGTTCTGAGGTACTGTATCTCCATGTTTAATGATGTGTCCTGATCATCATGTGGGTTAGTATCCCTCATTGTCCCTCATTTTGAGTGTCCATGCCCCTCATTTCAGTGAAAAAATGTGAAGCATGGTGCATGCTTAAGACCCCACTCAGCACAAAGAATGATGAGCATGGCCATAGTGTATATGCTGCATACAGAATGACAAAGGGAAAGTAAGTGAGATGAAATAGTAATGGAGAAACACATCTGTAGCACTAAATATGCATAAGGGATTTGCATGGTCCAAAACAAAAAGGATAGGCTTCACAACACAGAGGCCCCTCTTCATACATCTGGAATGGGGGATGTTGACTGGCTATATCCTAGGCATTTAATGCAGTAAGCAAACAATACTTTACAAATTAATGGCAATTTAATGACAAAAATCAAAAGCCATTAAACAACTTGCAAAACAATCAGAATTAATGAGTTTACCTAATTTTTATGGGAATCCAAATAAAAATGTATTTTATGAGTCTAATTGCTAGCAGTAGTATAAGAAATAGAAACTGATGGTTTTTTTTAGATGAGATTTGTACCAGCTTAGCTGCTGCACACATGGCAAGCATGCAGCATGTTACCCTGATGGAATGTTTAAATGATGTTCACACCAGCTTAACTGCTGCGCTCAAGTCAAATGTGCAACACGCGAACCTGATGCAATTTTTAGAAGATGTTCACACCAGCTCACCTGCTGCACACATGTCAAGCTTGCAGCATGCAAACCTGATTTACTTTTTAGACCTGGTTCACTATAGATCACTTTGTGTATGCAAACTGCATGCAAACATTGCACAATTAAGCATGTGGCATTCATTCTGCATGTCCACAGCACACCTATATTTCTGTAAGGGATGACAAAAAAATGTCAAACAATCCCGATTTTTCTGTTTTGTCAACACTTTATGTGTCAGAAACCACTCAACAGATTTCCACAAAATCTGGCAGATCAAGAGACCGACACCTAGAGATTATGCATGCCTCATTTCATGCAAATCCATTAAATGCCTCCAAAGTTATTAACCCTCAAAGTTTGAACTTTAACATAGAAGTGCACTTTTACCCAAACTACACTGGCGCGACTGCGCCGGTATAATATATATATATATATATATATAAACCATTACCAGTTTGAATGCTAATTGGCTGTTTAATGAATACATGGTTGTGGCATTTCCTCCTAACATGTTTTCTGTCTCATTTGTTCAAGTGAAGAAAAGGGATTGTGCCCTATGAGACAAGACATTTTCTTCACTCGGTAATTATTCAGGCATTTTCAAATGAAAAACAGATAAGTCAATGAAAGGGGATGCAGTTAAACATTATTACCACTGAGAAGTGGAGAAATGGTACAAAATGGACTAATGTCTTCTGCTGCCTCTTAATTCCTATTATGATACCTAGCATAAAGCCATATAATCAGTATGTTACTTAGAGTATGTTACTTAACTATGCAGCGATCCAGTCCATCCAGCTGTAGTAATGAGAGGAAGAAGGCCCCTTCCAAAAATGAGATGTTGCATCTCTACTGGGCTAATATGGGAAAGTAAATTACACATATCTCTTTTTCCTTGACTGTGCTGTTCACTGTTGTACCATAAATGTTGTGTATGCTACCCTGATTCATTGCTTCAATGTTTACTACCCTGCACTTTCCCACATTAAGTCTAAGCCTCCATTTCTCAGCTCAGGCCCCTAATGTATGCAGGTCATCCGGTAATGTGTTCCCCTCTTCTGCCTAGTCCCCCTTCTGGCAAGTGAAGTGCTATCATTCAACTTCAGCAGCCTGCTGCTTCTTAGTTCCTCCTCCAGGCCATTAGTAAATATGTTAAAGAGCAATGGACCAGCCAGCACCTATCCTGGAGTACACCTCTCAGAACCTCCAACTACTCTAAATGGTGCCTATCCACAAACATTTGGCTTCTTACCTGACCACCAGTTTATAATCCACCTTCTGGACAGTCTCTGCACTACATCTAGAACTACTTTTCTCCATGTATTTTTCATGTGGTACAGTGTCAAAGGCCTGCTGAAGTCCAGATAGGACTATATCCACCACCTGGCTCTTATCCACATCCCCAGTTACCTCTCCAAAGAAGACAACAGGTTTACTTTGTAGATTTACATTTAATTAAATATGCTGTTTGCTAGAGAACAGCCCATTTAAATCCATGTGCTGAACCACCACATCTTTTGTAATTGACTCAAACACTTTGCCAAACACCAAAGTAAGGCTCTAAGAACACAAGTGACCTTGATCTGACCATATCCCCTCATTTTATTTATTCATTTATTTGATTTTGGTAACCGGGTAAGCACACTAGACAGAAAGTGCCTATTTTCAGGTGCAACCTGGGAGAATCACAGGGTAATTACATAGGAGAGATACATTGACAACATTACAATCAGGAGCAGACATACTCCAATAGCGAGAGAGAGTATTAGTTACAAAATTAACATTACAATAGGGAGCAGGACGTACTCCAATAGTGGGATGAACAAAAGGGATTATTAAGGCAGGAGAACAAGCAACGGGATTGCATATCAGCAATCACAGATTACTAAACATACAGGCCCAGGGGCTACAGGGTGGTATGAGACCTCCCCCAGGTTGAAAGGCACAAAGAATCATCTACTTAACTAGTAGAGTGCAGCACCGAGGTGGCAAGGGGGACAGAGCCTGGTTAGGGTACCAAAGCAGATAGGTTGTGGGGCTGGGCGTTAGGTGGCACACAGGCAGGTTGCAGCAGGTTTCAGGAAGCTCCAAAGGGAGGTTTTAAAGGTGGAGTGGGAGGGGGAGGCATGAACTTGTGGGGGAAGGGAGTTCCACAGCTTGGGTGCATGAGAGGTAAATGCCCTATCACCAGTGAGGGTGCGGGTCTTGGGGACCAGGCGGGTCTGGGAGGTGGTAGATGGGGGAGGCATGTTTCAGGGGGAGGGCGAGCAAGGCAGGGGCGGCCATTCGAATTATGTTGTCAATGAAGTTGCCCATGGTGTAGATCCAGTGTTTTCTGGGGGCCATTCCAGTCGACAGTAGAGCTCACATCAGTGAGTGAGATGGGGGGCCGTTAGTGCAAAGCGGCATATGTTGTTTTACGTGGTATCCCACTTGGCTTAGCTAGGCATGAGGAGGGGGTGGAGGCAAAGGTGATGAGACCATAGGAGAGGGTGTGCAGTAGTATCCCCCTAGCTAAGGCCAGCCGGGCGGCTGGGGTGAGGCAGTCCTTTGCCCTATAAGCAAGGCTAAGTTTGCCATTAGTGGCTTTGCATATGCTCCTGATGTGCCCGGACAGGTCCAGTTGAGGGTCGAGGGTGACTCCAAGGTACTTTGCAGAGTCAATTGTTGGCAGGAGGGAGTCGCAGGAACCATGAATTTTAAGGGTCGTTGTGCAGGAGAAGATTTTTACCGCGGTGCCAAATAGCATGGCTGGGTTTTCTTGAGGTTGACTACAAGTTTGTGCCCGTCCAGCCATACTCTGATGCGAGAGAAGTCAGAGTTGAGTTGGGCATTGATGTTGGTAACATCGTGGGTGCTGGCTAATAAGACAAGATCATCCGCATACATGGTAAGATGCCCTTCAGTAGCAATGGAGGGTAAATCATTGACAAACAGGGAGAACAGGATCGGTCCAAGGACAGATCCTTGCGGTATCCCACTACAGACGGGTAGGAGGAGCGAGAGGGTACGGTTGAAGCAGGTGAGTTTCTTCCTGTCCCCAAGGTAGCTGGAGAACCAGTCGAAGGGGGAAGCCAAGGGTCTGGACTGGGGGGTGGCATTGTCTTTTTTCCAGTTTTTCTGGCTTTATCCCTGTCCCTTAGGAGTCCTGGAAGATATCACTAGGGGCTCAGCAAGACCCCCATTTAACTCCATTTTTACCCTTGAGTGGATACCTTTGGGATTATGGGATTTTCCCAGATTCACACCCTCCAGATACTTGCCAGCTAATTCTGTCATAATCATCACTTCATGTTTGATCAGCAACTCTCCTACAACTTTCAGCACCAACTTGCCATGACCACAGACTTTCTAGCTAACTACTGATATAAGATAGATGCTGAATTTCATCAAATACTAGCCATGGCTTGTATTTGACATTTCAGTTGTCCACCATCACTAAGGAGAAGGGGCAGCTACAAACTGAGGACAGCTTAAATTACACTGCAGCTCCCTCCATGACTGATGGCCCTATTTAAATCCGTCTGAAACTTAGCAACACTGAGGAGTTTCTAGGAGTTTGTAGGAAAGATGGACAGAGAGAGAGTATCAATCAATCAATAAAACAAAATCTTTATTTAACCAGGCGGGTACCATTGAGCAAGCTCATTTTTGAGGTGGACCTGAGGTTTATAGTACAAAAGGAGAATACACACAATGAACAGCTGCAGATACAATGCAGGTACATAACAGCAAACGGCATGTGTAGATACAGGTACAGGTATAAGTACAGGAAACAATACAAGGAACATTATACAATCAAGTCAAATTTGTACAATTCAAGTGCATTGGAGAACTGGACAACAACGGAGTTGCCAGAAGATGGCAGTCTAGTAAAAAAAAAAAAATTATATTTTAAGAGTATAAGTAAAAAGAAACAGTATGATCTGGAATTTAAGGTCCATGTTGTTTTCCGAGCCAAAAAAAGAGGCAAATCGTTCAGTGGCAGTTGATCTGAACACTGATGAGAAAGAGATTAGGGATTGGTGGGAAATGCTTTTAAAGCTGCAGACAAAGCATGCTGAGTCATGGCAGACTACCAACAATGAGAAGCAGTGCAGGCTTGATGAGCGGCACAAATCCCCCTAAGCAGCGAGCAGGTCTTGCTGAATGGATCTCCTTTCAAAGGAGCAGCACCTGAGACTGACTAGGAAATGAATTGCATTGAAAGCATATGAACAAATACTTGAACCCATACTTAAAGCCATCTGTGAGTAGGTTGACTGCTTCTTGTGGAGGTGGGATTTCAGTATCCATCAAAAGACAACTGTGGATCAGCATCTGGCTGAACTTGGCATGGGGCAGGATGAGTTTCAATTGCTGGCTTTTGGTATGTATGCCTTCCGGTGCCACATCTGTCCGTTCATCGAAATAAAAATAAAACAAAACTGCACCATCATTGCTGCAATTCAGGGGGATGAACAAAGCTCTTACAGACAGCTGATGCCTCCTGGAATGGCCCCTTCAAACACACAAAAAAAAACCATGGAAACTATCATTGCTCGCTAGCTAGTGAGGAGCATGAGCTGTTGCATGCTGGAAACCCCAAGGCACCAAGCAAAAAATAGATTATCCTGTGGTTCAAAGAAGCCTCTAATGCAGTGGGCAAAGAAGTAATTATAAAATCATTCTAGGCTTGTGGCATTACAAGTTGTGACGCTGATGTTATACACTGTACCAAACCAGGGGTTCAGCAAATGAGGTACTAGAAAGGCTCCAGAATAAAATCAATGAAATTTACAAGTTGTGATAACTACAGTGAGCCAGACATTTCATAGCAGCTGTACTGTGAGCCGGGAGAGATCCACTACATGTATGAGCTTAACTAGTGCTAAACTTCAACTTAAACAACAAAATAACAAAAGCAAGTTATCATAAAACAGATAACATTATGAGCACCACGTGTTTCTACTTTTAGTGTGTTTTTTACAGATGCTACTTTGTGATTGCAGTGCTGACTGATGAAATCCTAAAGATACAAGCCAGCCCATCGGTGCAGCAGTTGGATCTCTGCTTGAAGCGCCATTGACCCGGGTTCGGGAATGGATCTGGGTCGCTGTAGGGCCAGCTGGGGGGAGTAAGATAGAACATCCCAAGGACTGCTGTCTTTCTATAGGGGGGGATGTACCCGGTGCTCAACGGACACCCGGTGGAGGCTGGGGGTCATGTAGCTACTAGTGTCAGCAAGACCAGAGGGCAGGGTGGATGCAGGATGTCATTGCATGTCCCCGTCCCCCAGTAAATTCAGGAAAAATGGCAGCTTCAGCATGATGGCTCATCTCGCTCCACTGCCTACTGCCACTGATGCCTGTCGGGGTGTCCCGCTGTCATGGCCCCAACCCGGGAGGTAATCCGGGGCTTGCCCACTATGTCCTTTAGGAGTGGGGAAGCCCCCTCGGCAGCTCCACCAAGGGGGGTAAGACTGGACATGGAGGTGGCTAGAGGACAAGCACTGAGGAAGGGAGCTGAGGCCAAAAAGACGAAAATAAAAATAAAAAGCAATGCTAAAGATACTGACCGACATTAATGCTGCAGCATATGACAGTGTGTTGGCAGTTTAGTTTTTAAAGTTAGATTAAAGGAATTGTTGAAGGTCTTACCAGTAATGATGGTTTCTGAATTACTGTACTGAACTGAACACTCAGAATGCCAACTACCACTTGTTATCTATGGTAAAAATACATTGATTACTGTCTGTGGCTACAATATAGGGGTGACTTGTATTAAGCATTTCTAAACTCAGGTGTAGTTACAGTTCAGGAGCAGCTATTATATTGGGGCTGCCAGTAAACAATGAAATATCATATGCAGTGTGCCTCTGCTATACTCCTCAATGGTCCCTCCCCATCCCCACCAATCAGTGGATGAACCTATTCCCCACTCTCTTTTTATCTCCTATGCACAGTCTAAAAATAATATTTATTGTTTACTTTGGTCCCTCATGCCTTCTCATCTTACAAACCAGTCTTGTCATTGCAATTGTGGACCTGCATTCATACTGCAGAACTGTATACTCTACTTCCATAATTCTGTCACTAGAATTTTTTCAGACATCATACAGCTGAAGGTCTTAGGAAAGCCACATAGGTTTCTTTAACACAGTAACATATCCATTTAAACTGAAAGACCTCCTGAAACCTCCATGGGTGGGATATCGTGGTACCACATTCAGTGGTGGCTTGTCTTGTTGCAATAGATAGATGACACCTAAGTATTCTCACCCCCCCTTACTCAGTCTGAAATAATACAATCTCAAAATGGGTCCATTGACGTATATTATCATACCTCCCCCCATTAACCCCTCCCCATGCTCTTGAAAGGCTAGGCCTCATCACCACCCACCAACATATTTTATTGCTACACTGTGAATGTAACTAGATGTAAATAACTCTCACTTGTGATGTTTAATTGTGTCACGTCCAAGCTGTATGTCTCTACTCTCCATTGTAATTATTAATGTTTAGACAATAATTACACACTGAACACCTTAAGTTCGATGTATGTAATCAGTGAATCTGTTTATGTTTCTGTATATGTAATACTCAATAAAAGATGATTAACCTAGAAAACAAACAAACAATCAAACAGTCATTTACAGTTAGAATGATGCTTGGTCCAACTTGTCCACCCCAGGCTTCTTAACTAGGTATGAAAAAGTAAGCTGAGCAAATGTGCTAATTAAAAGGGGTTTCCAATACACTCTGCTACATTGGGTATCCAGTGATTCCCTTACTTAGCAGCAATTTGGCCTGGCATACCTTGAAGATGTGTACTGTCCTTATGTCCACTGTCTTCATCGGTAGGCTGGTCCATAGGCTTACCACCTTCTTGTTGAAGTACTTCCTATACTTACTCATACATTTACCAGTTCTGACCTTCAGGGTGTGTACAGGTGTCTTTACAGAGGGCACCAGATGAAACATATGTCTGTTTGATCTTGTTACTACCCTTCTGCATGCAGTATATAGGGGATTAGGGCATGGGCAGTGTGCAAATAAAGTGTTTATTTTTTGCTTTGGGGTTTGACCTCTGTTGATCTCACAAGTGGTGAAGCCATGAGTGAGGTCTATAGAGGTCAAACCCTGAAGAAAAAAAATAAATCATTTAATTTTCCACTGCCCATGCAATATTGTGTTTATGCAATGGGCAAACTTATGGATGGATAAAGTTGTTGATTTTTACAATGAGAAATGAATAACATTTGTATATTTTTCCTTGTAGCATAAGGACTTTCCTTCTGGCATAAGGATTTTTACAATTCAGTGAGGAAACCATGCACCATTTAGTGTGGTTGTGTTTCAGGAGACAGCTTGTCCATCGTGAATGTGCATAATCATTATCCACTGTGATGCTGAGCTGTCAACATTGGTGTGTTTCGAGGGCTGCAATGGTACAATGTTCATCTCTATCAGTGGGTTTCAATGGCCGCAGTGGTGCACTGATGAGTCCAATTGTAGAGAGTGCTGGCTACACTCTGGGAACCTTATAACTCAGTGCTTGTCTGCAGCTTTCTTGTGCTACATGGGTAAAAGCATAGTGGAGATAGTCTATCTTTTTTTTGTATCAAAAATAGGATTACTCATAGTATGATTGGGGAACTAGACATCATTACAAATAGTTCATGCAATGCAGAAAATGTCATAATGTTTGCTATTTCTGGGTAGTTTTGATTTTCCATGCTGTTCCCACAGATGGAATGATGATATTCACCAATAGTTGGGTATGATACAGTAACAGTTACCATGACAAGGGCTATTTTCATTATGAAAAAGCTGTTTTTCTATTTTTACATATGTCAGGATACAAATGGTTCGTGGAGGCATAGCTCAGTGCTTGAAGTGAAGTGAACACTTACGAAATAATTATATGAAATGTTTTCATGTTGCACACATAAAACTGCCCAAGTGATATGCATGCTGCAAGTATGGTTTAAATGTTGAATTGGAACCGATTGCATGCATATACTGTAGCATGCGTGCAGCAAGCCAGCGTGGAAATCATGATTTTTATGTTAAACTGGGAAAGTCAGCATGCATGTGGAATGCATGCAAAGAGCAAGTAGTCACTGATAACTGCACCTGTAAAAGTTAAGTGACTTGATCAGGATCACAGAATACATAAGTAGGAGGTTGATGAGATTCAAACCCAGGTCTTCATGCCTCCAAGTCTTCTGGCTTGCAGTGCAGTGCCTTTAACAACTAAGCCATTCTGTCTGCATACATATTGCTTGCTTGTACTTCAATACATATTTTATCTGACTACATCTGCACGCATGCTGCATGTTTGTAGCACTGTTATGCTTTTCAGTTTTCTTCTATTACTCATCTTAGTTTCACAGTTGAACTGTAGCACATGTACCAATGGAAACATGTGCTTTTTCCACCCCAAAACACAAACTTACCCACAAAACCACTTAACTACTTCTGTCTGTCCTATATTCCTACTATTTTCTCTCCATAGTTTTGAATGCTTCCACACAAACAGACTTTAAGGTGCAAACACAAAAGTAGCAATAACTCGACACACACCCACATGGCCAGTCCCCTCCCATGCATACACACTGTAGTGGGTATGGCCTTGCTGGTACAGACAACCCACCGAGTATAGATATAAGTAAAAAGTCTGTTACTTGAGTACTAGGGATCCAGAGGCAGGAGTCTTTAAGAGATGATGTCCATGGGTCAGAGTACAGGGCCGTACCCCTTGAAATGAATCAAGTTATTTTTATTACTATTTTATATGTTATAATGGTGGGTTGGAGAATAATGAAGGCCACTTTTCTACTAACAAGGCCCTTGTTAGTTGAGCGGTGGCCTTCATTAATCTCCAACTCTCCATCAATAATGTACAACATAGTAATAAAAAAAACATTCATTTCAATGGTGCACAGTCCTGCAGTCTTCTTTGCCCTTTGTCATAAATAATGTGCCTGAGTTTGGGGATGTGGAGGTCAGCTTCACTGGAGGAGGGGGGCCATAAGCCTGACTATAATGGGGCTCCAATAGCCTGTGCATGCCATAGCGCTCAACTGTCTGTGAACACAGGAGACAGCTCAATAATGTCTATGACATCTCTAAAAGGTACAAATTAATTGTTTTGAATGAAATGTGATATGCAAATTATGAACAATTCAAATGTATAAGACTCATCTGTATATACCCAGGATCAGTGCATCAGATTTGGGTTTAAACCCACCCAGTTATTTACCAGTTTTTTCCTGACTAAAGTTCTGACCCCCCCAAAGAACTTTGTCTCAGTTTTTCTCCCTGACTCCATTCCATTCAGTACCCATCCCATATGGGTCATGAAGCAGCCCAAAGCTGTAGAAACATGAAAAGCACATCAATATTTCAGTTTTTCCTCCTTCCCCAATCCTACTGTAAAAACACTTACCCATCCATATGGCCAGAACCTGCAGCCTGGTACAGTGTGCCACCAATCCAGTTTTCAGTCTGCCCCCCTCTCTCCTTCTGCAAGATGCTGGGTGCTAAAACTAACCATAACTGATCCCCAGCATGGTCCTGGATCAAGAGACCTCACCAACTGAACCCACACAAACAGGGTTGCTTGCTTCTTGCTTGGTTTCTGCTGTGGCTGCTGCCACACTGCACTGATAAAGGCCTATGAAGGCCACCCACTCCACTTTCACCACTGCTGCTAAGCCAAGCTTGCTGCCATTGCAGTCTGTGCTGTTTTTTTCTTGCAAGATGAGCCTAGTAGAGTAAGTGAGTAGCCTAGTCTTGAGTTAGCTTCTAGCTCACCCTCTGCCCTTTCAGCTACCACAGGAGATGGAGCCTTACTAAGAGTAGAACAACAAAAATATGCTTCCACAACACTGCCATTAAGAGTTCAGTGCTCACTGACTCCTCCAAGCTATAGTGTGCAGTCTGTTTATTCTGTGGTGGGAAAGACAGTGTCGCTTTTGCAAGACTCATGTGCACTTTCTTGGCTGGAGCTCATCCACATCACATGTGATTATGCGACCACTAATGGGTGGAGAGAGTGGACAACACAAAACAGACACAGTCGAGTCAGCAAAGTACCTGCATCATGAGCACATACAGGCCAGGTGGGTTCTTATTGTGCAAAAGATTAAATCCAAATTTAATGACATTATTGCCACACCATAAGAACAACCTAGGCACATGTACAGGAGGGGCAACTGCCCTCCTGTGCCCTACCTAAATGGCATCCCTGCTTAATGGTAATAAACAAACTATTTAATGGTGCATTGGTACTAGTAAGAACAAATCCAGAACAAATGGTTTGATACCTTTTTATTGGACCAACAAAAATGTTACAAAAAGAACAAATAGCTTTAGCTTTCAAACCAACAAGTCCTTCTTCTGAAGCTTTATGACAGGTTTTTAGAAAATCCCATATTTATTAACATTTAGAACATGCAGAAAAAAACAGAAATAATTCTCATTGGTTTACCGGCCTGGTGGCGCTGAGGGTTGAGGTGCTGGATGCCACACCTCACACAACACTGGCGACCCAGATTCGGGAATGAGCCAGGAGTCACTGAGGTTTTGCGGGGGAAGGGGGAGATCGAGCATCCAGAGGACTGCTCTCTCTTCCTGCAGGAGGGTGTGGGAGATGCTCACTCATGGAGCAACCTCTGGCGGTGGCCGGAGGTTCTCTGACTGAGCAGCACGGTGAATGCCAGGGGTGGGTGGAGCTACGGCACTATGTTGTCTTGATGGCTGTGCTCCGGGGGGTGGGAAAAAGAAAGAAATACCCCAATCCTGGGGATAGATGAAGGCGCCTTGACCTTCACAGCCAACACTCCCAATCCTGGCCATCTCCTCACTCCTGCCAAGCTCATGTGTGCTGGGCACTTTGACCTATAAGATAGAGTTCCCTGGGTGGATAGGACGGCCCTACCTCCAGAGGATTCAGACCCAGAGGTGGTGCTTGGTGGCACAAAGGGAGAAAGGGGTGGTCACGTCAGGAGGTGGAGGCTGGGAGCCCTGAGGTCACTGGAAGGAGTTCTCCAGGATTGGAGATAAAGAAAGTCTAAAAAAAAAAATTCTCATTGGTTTAAAACAGGCATTCAAAACATAATTAAACTGATGTCAGCGAGCTTGATTATCCTGACCTTGTACTTCTATGTAAGATTATTAAGGACCTACACTGAATAATTAATGAGGATGAAACCCTTAATTGTATTTTTCAAGAACTGCCACTACTATCTTTTAAACAACCACCCAATTTAGCCAACCTGATTATTAAGAGTAAACTTGAACCTGAACAGAGTGCCATGACATCATATGGCACAAAACCCTGTAATAAATGCAGATGTAAAACTTGCGAGCACATTTCAACTTCAGACTGTGTGGTTACCTCACAAAACTGACAGTTCAGGATACTGGGTAATTATTCACGTATCTCAAGCAATGTTGTTTATCTTATTCAATGCAGGAAATATCCTCTCACAGGGTATGTGGGGAATACGAGAAAACAACTTTGCACTAGAATGAATTCACACAGGTATGATATTAATAGGAAGATGACTGAGAAACCAGGGGCACAGCACTTCTCTTAGGATGACCACTCAATCTCAGATATGTCTGTGATGGTCTTGAAAGGACATTTCAACAGTACACAACAGAGACGAGCTTGTGAGATCAGACTTATGCTACTTCTTAATATGGTGGAAGACAGTTTGAACATTCATGTTGGATATATGACACATTACATGTAAACTTACATGAACCTTTACTTCAGAGGATGGACATACTGTACATATTTTAGGTTTTCAGCAAGCCTTGGATTTTGACTTATATTCTTATACAGTCCCTCTTAAATGGTTACCTACAGGTTGGCCTCTCACATTAGTACTGTGTGAATGTGTGTGTGTGTGTGTGTGTGTATGTATGTGTATAGGTTTGTGTGCTCATTTATGTGTGAGTTGCAGGGGAGAAGAACTGTAGCACATTGAATTTTTAATATGGGTATTTGAGGTGGGTGGTTATGTGGGCATACTGTGTGCGTTGTGGAGGGGAGAAGGACTGTGGCAAATTGAATTTTTAATATGGGTATTTGAGGTGGGTGGTTATGTGGGTATACTGCATCAATACTGCAGATACTCCTATTTGGTCTTACACTCATGAAGGGGGATAACATGCTCAGTAAGGTGGATGACGAGGGTGACGAGGGTAAATATCCCACTATGGCATTAGCTGCCATTTGGTGCCAGGTCCACAGTGCCATATGCCTGTTCTTAAGATGTGTATGCTGGCCCCCTGTGCCCAGACGACTCCCCTTTTTACCTCGACTCACATGCAAGTGGCAAATACACCATCAGTTGCACCAATCCCTACAATAGTTACCCAAAAAGGAATTACAACTGTCATGAACTCCCAAGTAAATAAGACAATATGTCCTAATAAGTACAGAATGTAAAAACATAACAGTATACACTCAAACTACAGAACTAGCAGATGGAAGTAAATATCCACTATAATATGAGCCTAGAGTTCTAGTCACTATGACATTAAAAAGTCATGTACCTGAACATAAGTTTGCCTTAATATCTCCACAATATTCACATCCACTATACCCACCTAACCAACCACCTCAAATAACATCTGCGGATTACTACAGGCATGATGAGGTGGAGGATTATGATTTAGAAATCTTGTCAAGTGGTGGTCAGAGTAGCAGTGGTGGTGGTGGTGGTCAATGCAGTATGTCTAATGCAAGTTGTGCATCAACCCCTGTACATAAAATAGGGAGAATAACTTAATTTGTGGACTTATCACATGTGCACCCCTCTTCATCACATGTCCATACTCCACCCCCAACCATTCACAGAGCAGAGCCATTTGTCACTCCCCATGCAAAACATGTTACAAGTCAGTCCACGTTGCACAGTGTCTTTGCCTGTAACCTCCTGCCTGCCTGCCTGAAGCATGTGACCTACACTGTGTAAGTCATGTGATATGTGTGGGCTGCCTGTGAATTCTTGCTCCACCTTAAAGTGGAATAAGGCAGAGTGCACAATGAGAGTCATAATTACAATGCAAAGTGGTGAATTGAGGTTTAAAATGGGCACTTCACGCAGCAGAACACAAACACAAAGTGGCCACTTTGCATCCACTTAGTGGGCAGAATTTTACTTCGCTGCATCTCTACTTGTGTAGCACATTCCACTGCTCTCTCAATTTCTCTAGAAGAGTGTTCCTGCTCTCTGGTGAATGCATGGCAAAGCTGGCAGATTGCAACTGACTCACCATTTGCATCTTGGACAAAAAAATCCCAAACAAGGGGTTGTGAACCCCTACTTTTAACATGTCTCTAATGCTGCTTATTGGGCTCTGTTTTTTAACCCACGAAATGGGGGGGTACACTACATGATTTTTCAGGCTGGACACACTTGGACTCCAACTGACCACCACGACTACCTATGATTATTACTGGGTCATCATCATTATTATCAACAGGAACCACTAAATCACAACTTTTTTGAGGAGGGGAGGATTTGACGTCAACAGACCCAGACACAGCCACCTGGACTTTCTTTTTCTCCAGTTCCCAACGGGGGGTCACTGACATCATCATCATATTCATCAACATCATCCGCATCCACATTTTCAGCTTGGATGCTGTCTTGTGGAGAACATGTTCCAACCACAGCATCATCATCACCCAATATATTTGTGTCACACTTTGAATCATTGGATGACAAAGACATGACCTTAACAGCACTGGAAGAAATGTGACATAGTGAGTTACTGTCTCCAGGATCAGAATTATGTTCAACTATCATGGGGATGTTAATGGGGAATATGACATCATCTACACTGTTGGTCACAGCTTTAGACTCAACTATGTTTTTTGAAATGGTTAACTGGTCAGAAGTGGAACTTGAGGCAGCTATGCTCATGCCAGCAGAAACTGCACTAATATCACCGGCTAGAACAACATCATCTCCTCCAACTATGAGTGAAGCTACAGATTGCGCTGTAAAAAACATTGATGGAGAAATTCCTTTACTGACCTCAGCTATGCACTTCTGTGTACTACCACACCCACAGACAATCTTGCACACTTGCAGCAGTGCCATGGCCAGAAGCAGCTTTGCTTTCACGTCTCTTTGCAGGCATTTTGGGGGATCACCAAGAAAATTCTAAACAAATTTAGATTTCTGAACTTTCAGTCTGGGACGGTGGATGTGAAGCCAAAAAAACAACTCTGGTTTGCAGATGGAGACTGGGCACTAAACAGATGCAAAAGCACAGACAGATTAAGATTGCACTGTTCAATCAAGAAGAGATGCAGACACAATGTCACAACAACACCTTAACCAGTGCTCACAAGTCACAATCCAATCTGGAAAAGAATACCCTTTGCTGGTTGGGGGGGGGAATGCACTGCAGTAACAGTCCAAAACCAAGATACCACAAAGCAGTACAAAATCACGCCGGTATGGTGGGTAGCAGGTTCACACTGCTGCAATTACTCAGTGGCATAATAAAGTGTTTCTGATTTGATGGCACACATCACACACACACACACACTACAAGTAATGCTTAGCAAATTCAAAACTTCAGTAATATAACCAAATCTTTTAAACAAACTGAAATTATGCACTGCTGCACCACAACAATCAACAACAAAAAAACAAGAATTACTGAAGATATTACTGTATGTACATTAACAGTTATAAAGGAAAAATATAGCCAAAGCAGAATGACTGCCTTTTTCTCCCAGTTAATCTACCTCCACCACAGATACACCCCTCCCCAAAGCACACTTCATGTCTGTCAGTACACAGACTGAATGTTCTAAATTAACATTCGGAATCCACACACAAACAATAAACACTCGATATGAGCACTGGAGGGTTTCCTACAATCAATGTACTAAATTTTGAACAAAAAAAAGGCTCAAAAATGCTTTTTTAACAGCTTTTAGAGGGTTTGAATCACAGCGCTCTGACAGCAAACTGTCTCCAGCTACCACTACACACACACTACACATACCTGAGCCTGTGCAGAACAGTCTAGAGCCCATGTAACCTGCAATCCCATAAATCACTGGAAAATTTACCTTGGAGCTCAATTACAAGGCAAAGTAATGCAAAGTACATTGATTTCTATGTACTTCACATTAAAATTGATGCAGAAGTGGTTGGGAGAAGGTGAAGTAATGCAAAGTAATTGTTATCAATGGACTTTGCATTCCTCATTATAAAGCAAAGTACTCCGCTTAGCATTGCAGATTACTTCGCAGATTCTGCATTACTCCACAAATTGCTTCGAGGAGTGAATTTTGGCGAGTTCACTACCTCTATACACAAGACCAAGAGAACACCTACTGCAATATAATGAAAGGACCAATACTAACAGAGTATCCTTAGTAGTCACATATCATCCTGACCTTAAACTTCTACGTAAGATTATTAAGGACCTACACCCAATAATTAGTGAGTATGAAATCCTTAGTTGCATTTTCTGAGAACTGCCACTACTATCTTTTAAACAACCACCAATTTTAGCCAATCTGATTATTAAGAGTAAACTTGAACCTGAACAGAGTGCCATGACATCATATGGCACACAACCCTGTAATGAATGCAGATGTAAAACTTGTGAGCACATTTCCATCCCAGACTGTGTGGTTACTTCACAAAACAGACAATTCAGGATACTGGTTAATTATAAATGTACATCAAGAAGGACTTGTTAGTCCAAAAGTTAAAGCTGTTTGTTCTTTTTCTAACATCCTTGTTGGCCTAATAAAAAGCATCAAGCCATTTGTTCTGCTTAAGGGTTGAAATTCATTCTCAGGTCCTAAAGCAATGGTTTCCACTGTGTTCTGAGGTACTGTAGCTCCATGTTTCATGATGTGTACTGATCATCATGTGAGTTAGTGTCCCCCATTGTACCTCAATTTAAGTGGCCATGTCCCTCATTTCAGTGACAAAATGTGAGGTAGGGTGCATGCTTACAAGATCCTACTTAGCACAAAGAGTGCTGAGCATGGCCATAGTATATATACTTAATACAGAATGACAAAGGAAAAGTAAGTGAGATGACACATTCTTGGAGAAACACATTTGTAGCACTAAATATGCATAAGGGATGTGCATGATCCAAAAAAAAAGGACAGGCTTCACAACACAGAGGCCCCTTTTTGTACATCTGGAATGCGGAATGTTGACTGGCTATGTAATAATAATGATAATAATAATAATATTAATCTTTAAGTTAAGCTTCTTACAAAATAACAAGGGACTGTACATTAAAATTGGTAAACATCAACAATAAAATCTGCAATACAAAACAATAAAACTCTCTGTAGAGATCCTTATCAATAAATTAATTAGGATAAGCCTGATGCCACAAAAAAAGTTTTTAGAGCCTGTTTAAAGCACCCCATGGTCACACACTCCTGAAGCTGATGGGGTAGAGAATTCTAGAGGGCTGGGGCCATGTACATAAATGCACAGACCCCTGAAAATTTTAAAGATACCCTCAGAATCTCTAGCAACCCCTAGTCGGGGCAGTAATGTACCCGAAGCTCTTTCAGGTAGTCAGGGACAAGTCCGTGTAGGGCTTTATATGTGATCTGCCACCGAATTGGCAGCTAGTGCAATTCGCACAGCACCAGTGTAATATGAGATGACTGGGAAGTCTCCATCAGCAACTGTGCCACAGCATTCTGCACTAGCTGCAGGTGGCAGATATCAACCCCCGGTAGCCCTAAGTCAAGGGAGTTGCAATAATCAAGATGCAAGGTCACAAAGGCATGGATCAGTGTGGGAAGGTCACCAGATGGAACAAGGTATTTGATCCTGGCAATGTTCCTAAGATGATAAAATGATGACTTAATTACTGCCGACACCTGAGATTGCAGTTTCAGCTCCTCATCAAGCACCACCCCCAGGTCTAGCACCCATTCGGAGGTAAGAAGTCGGGAGCCCCCAGAAAAAATTCAGAGAGCTGCTCAGCCCCCAACCCCTCTATCTGGTGACCCAGATCCACAACCATCACCTCAGTCTTTCCCACGTTCAACTTTAGCCAGCTGGAATTCATCCAATCCTGGATTTCAGTGAGGCAGTTGTTAAATATCGAGAGAACACTATCCTGGTCAGGTGCAAAAGAAAAATAGAGCTGGGTATCATCAGCATAGCAGTGAAATCTCAGCCCATACCATCTTAAAATGTCTCTGAAGGGCAGCATGTACACTGCGAACAACATGGGAGACTGCACCAAGACCTGAGGAACACCACATGACAGAGAGAGAGAGAGGGTCAGAGTAATAATCCCAGACTTCACTCTCTGAGTTCTGCCAGTGAGGAAAGATTTAAACCACCTGAGGACTATACTTTTCAGGCCACAGATTAACCTCAGGTGCTCAAGCAGCACCCCGTGATCCATGGTGTCAAAAGCTGAAGAGAGATCAAGAAGCACCAGGATGGAACGGCTTCTCCGATCTCTAGCCATCAGGAGATCATTGAGCACCTGAACCAGAACAGTCTTGATACTATGCCTCTTTCAAAAACCGGATTGGTGAGGTTCGTAGATGTTATGGATGGTCAGATGGTTCTCCAACTGTACTGCCACTACTTTCTCAATAACCTTCCCCTATAAAGGGGAGGTTTGAGATTGGTCTGTAGTTGGCCAGAGAGTCTAGGTCCAAAGAAGCCTTCTTCAAGAGGGGTGTCACCACCGTCTCCTTCAGGGAGCTAGGAAACTCACCCAAATCAAGGTAGCACCAGACTATTTGTTCCAGGATTGGGCCAATAATGTCACAATAACCCATAATTAGGGATGCTGGGCCTGGGTCCAAACTACAGCATGTAGGGCGCATACTCTGGACAATACCCATGACCTCCATGAACTCCAGCCGGTCAAAGGTACTCCAGGAAACAAGGGGGACAGTGACCAAGCACTGATCAATAGCATCCCCAATAGAGTGAGTCAAGAAGATCTCCGCCCTGATGTCAGCCACCTTATTCACAAAGAACCAAGCAAGCTCATCACACTCCAACTTGAAAAGGCTCTTTGAGACTGCATACAGGCTGGGTTGCACAGCCTGTCCACAGTTTGAAAGAGCTGAGCTGGTCGGTTCTGAGCAGCAGCAATCTCCCCGGACAGGAATTCTGCTTTCTTATGGGAGATCACTGATTGATAGGCTTGATAATGTTCTACCAATCTAAGGTAGTCGTTCTCCAGGGCGGATTTCCTCCAGCACCATTCTAACCTTCATCCTAGTCGCCACAACTCTCTCAGGGTCCCATCAAACCAGGGAGAGAGGACGAACATGGACTGGAGCAATATAATCCAGCACTGTGGAGATGATCTTATTATAGGTCAACACCAGAGCCTCTGTAAGCAAATAATACTTTACAAATTAATGGTGATTTAATGACAAAAGTCAAAAGCCATTAAACAAGTTGCAAAAGGATCAGAATTAAAGGGTTTACCTAATTTGTATGGGAATTAAAATCAAAATGTATTTTAATGACTTTAATTGCTTGCAGTAGTATAAGAAATATAAACTGATGTGTTTTTTAGATGAGATTCTCACCAGCTTAGCTGCTGCACACATGGAAAGCATGCAGCATGTGCACCTGATGTGATATTTAAATGATATTCACACCAGTTTAACTGCTGCACTCTTGTCAAGCGTGAAACATGTGAACCTGATGTAATTTTTTGGAAGGTGTTCACACCAGCTTACCTGCTGTGCACATGTCAAGCTTGCAGCATGCAAACCTGATTTGCTTTTTAGACCTGGTTTGCTTAGGATCACGTTGTGTATGCAAACTGCATGCAAATATTGCAGAAGTAAGCATGTGGTATGCATTCTGCACATACAAATCACACCTATATTTCTGTAAAGGAAAGCTCGTGAATAGAAAAACTGACCTTCCAAATTAGGTCCAGCTATGCACAAGCTTTACTATAGCCTTGTGCAGCTTTCAGTGTTCCTCATGATGTTGCTACAGTTGAAATAAATGCTGATGACATGCTTGGAGTGTAAATAAATGATTTATTTACACTCCCGGCACATCATCATTGCAAATAAACATGTTTATTTCCATTGAGTTTTATTCACTTCCCCATTGCATAAACTGAGATCATGTCCCTTCAGGTTCCTTTTCTCCAATGTTAGCATGTTAAGGACCACCAGGCTCTCCCTGTAACATCTGTCTACCATACCACTTAATGTTTTGGTGACCATGCATCTCAACTGCTTCAATGTCTTTTTTCCACTGATTAAACCAGAACCGCACATACAGAAGTATTCCAGGATGGTTGTGACCAAGGCCTAGTAAAAGGGCAGGAATATATCTCCTGCTATGCTGCTAACCCCCTTTTGATGCACCCAGCATCCTGGCAGTCCTCTTGAATGCAAGTGCACACTGCTTGGCACGGTTCACCCCTTGATTAGTATCACTTTAGGTGTCTTTCGTCCTTCACAGTAGCAAGAGGAGCATCACACAGTGCATAGGTCCCACCTTTACTGTTCTTCCCCCAGCTGTAGACTCCTGTATTTTATTACTTTGAACCTGAGACTCCAAACGTTTGACTAGTTTCCCAGGTTGTTCAGGTGCTACTGAAGCTTGGCTTCATCTTCAAGCAGGTCCATGAGTTTGGCCAGCATAGTGTCATCAGTGAACTTAAACAAAAATCTGGTGACCCAAGCTTTTAGATTGTTGGCGAAAAGGCTGAACAGCAGTGCCCTCAGCACTGATCCCTCAGGGTTGAAAATGAGTACCTCTCTCCACTCGGAATGGTGCCCTTCCTCGGCAGCACTCTGCTTCCTTCCCCTAAGTCAGTTTACAAACTAGAAATCCATGTTGTGTAGTCCTCAGGTACACCTCACTCATGTACTTTGCCAAAAACTTCATTGTGCATAGTGTGAGGTTTTAAAGATTTTTACAGTGTACAAGCTGAAACATGGTTATCCCATAGTTCTAAAGTCATGGAATATTGTTGTATTCTTCTATGGTACAGCAACATTCCATCATATTTAGCAAACTGATGAGATGCTTGCATTTAGCTGTGAAAACTGCCACATGCACATCAAAGGCAAACCGAAGATACAGCATATAGATTCCCATGGCTGCTTTTCCAGGTCATAGATTTGTCCTCAGATAATGATTAAGATAAGCTAACTGTATTTCACTTTTACAAATGAGACTGTGGTTGGGAGGGTGGGTACACTCAGCACAGCATAGAGCATAACAACTGTCATGGCACAGCATAAGATTTAACCTATAATGAGACCAGTTAACTGCTTCCTTTCCCTCTCCACCCAGGTCACAACTGGATACCTTTCCCAGTTACCAATTTTCAAATAAAATAAATAAAACCTTCTACTCTGGTGAATTGTTTGTTAGCCTTTATCACCAGATAACAGAGTACTTGTATCCATTTCCTCTTGGTTTTGTATTGGACACTCAAGTTGGGGGCAGTCTTACAGTAGTCATGGCTGCTATCCATTTTATTATTAAAGAAGGTGTTCTGCCTACAGTAATTTCATTAGGATCTGCCTCTTTGCTTTCATAGCAACAATGTGTAATAAAAGTTTAATATACCCGGTACCTCTGGGAATTTTGAAGGGGGCCCCAAGGTTCCAAAGTTCTTGGGAAAGAGCCGTGTTACACTGTTACCTTTCTAGCCTTCTTGACAACCTCCATCCAGAAGGCCTGCATGTGAGGACGCTGCCACAGTATGTGAGATATATCTCTGGGGAAATATTAACACCTCCAGCACTCACTGGGTTTCTGGATGCCTTGCTGCACCCATTTGGCCTGGGTCCTATGCCATCTCCCTAATACTTTTTTGTATCAGCTGGAATTTCATCTCAGGAGAGCCAGTGTGAGCCACCTTCCAGTACTGCTTCCATTGTTCTTATGTGATTTCAGTTGAAAGTTCCTGATTCCATTTAGTTTTCTGAGCTTCCCAGCTCAGCATGTTATGTATGTTCATGTATGACAGTTGCACTCCCCTCTTGGCTCATGGCAAGATTTGGAGAAGCATATTCACCATCTCTGAATTCCCTAGTTCTTACTTTCAGTAAGTCATACCCCCAAGGTGTATCTGATTTGAAGGAATCTCTGGTGGTCAGAGGCAGCTAGGCCAATCTTATCTCGGATCT
The DNA here is from genome assembly GCA_016271365.2 of Neoceratodus forsteri. NCBI lineage: Eukaryota > Metazoa > Chordata > Ceratodontiformes > Ceratodontidae > Neoceratodus > Neoceratodus forsteri. The sequence goes on from CM057449.1 coordinate 1,511,396,381, forward strand.
GTGCAAAGGACGTGAATGTCCTGCTGCAGTCTTTTACCAAGTGATTGAAATTCTGACTGTACTTGGCGTGTCATCCTGTCCAGTTCAGCACTTGTCCCCCTAGCTGTAAGCTCAGAGTTGTTCAACAGGGGTTATAATTGTCCTAGTTTGCCATCTTGCCATCGACTCAGTATCATCAGCTTCCCCCATCACCCTGGAGTATCTGACCGTGGTTCCTATCCATTGGCATGTTGGTAACAGGTCCAGGGGGGCTAGACTGATAAATGTGGATCCAAACAGCACCTGCTGTACCTGGACCCATAAAGGGGCATGCAAGGAGTCACTTTCCAGCCAAGCCAGCACTTGTCTGGTTTCATGGGAGGTGCAGTGTGCCCACACACAGGATAAGTTCCATCCTCCTTTAATTGGAGGTGCCAACAGACTCTTTTTGCTCAATGTTTAGGGATTTTCTCCCCATATCGAAGCAGATATCAGTCTTTCTATCTTATTCCACAACTTAGAGGGTAGATAAAGAATGAGGCTGTTTAGACAATAGGTCAGTTTGGGAAGCACCAGCATCTGTAATACACAGTCTTACCTGGCCGCAATAGGGTCAGCTTTTGTCATTGTTTGGTGCCTTTAGAGAGCTCAAAGAGCAATGGGGTCACATTAGCTGGGCCAGATCCTGCCATTTAGGGGTAATGGTCATACCGTTGCATTAGATACCCTGTGATACCCATGTCAGTGTCATGTCCCCTACCTGGCCATTATTTTGGGTTAAACTCCTTTAGTAGAGGGAACATTACTTTGGGACAATTAACCTTTAGGCCCAACAGTTTCCTGAAGTCATCTAGGATTTCTAATATTTTGGTCAAGGAATTCTCCACTTGTGTTATGGTAAGAAGTAGATCATCTGTGCAGAGCAAAGTCTTGGAAACAATGTTTCTTAAATCAATGCCTCTGGCTACCCTTTCCTGTCGTAGTCTGGCCCTTAAGGGCCCCGTAACTATAAAACAAAATTATTGGAGAAAGGGTACATCCCTGTCTCAGACATCAATGGTGTGAGAAAGCGGTGGGCAGAAGCTATCAGATAGGACCATGGCTTGGGGGGAGGCACATAGTGTTTTTACCCAGTCTATGAAGATTGGTCCTATACCTACCACCCACATTGCTTTGAAAAGATAGTTCCACTACACAGAGTCAAAGGTCTTGTCTGCATCAATAGCAACAAGAGCTGCTGATGTCATCCCATGACACACCTGATCACGTATATTTACTAGGACCCTGAGTTGGTCAGCTTCTTGTCTCTCCTCCATAAATCATGTCTGAGATGTATGAATGATGAACAGTAAAGCTCACTTGAGAATAGCGGACACCATTTTTGCCAGCATCTTGACATCAATGTTTAAGAGTGAAATAGGATAGTAACTAGTGCACAATGCTCTGTTCTTCTGAGGTTTTGGGAGGACAGTGATGAACACTTCTTGCATCAAAGGGGAAATGTCCACTTCTGATGCACCATTGGGAAAAGTTGGACTGGCTGTAGTGCTAGGACAGTGCAGAAGACCTGGCAAAATTCCATGTTATGCCTGACTGGTCAGGAGACTTTCTCTTTAGCTAATGTTTGAATGTCCTGAGAAACTTTCTGTGCAGAGATGTGGCTTTTTGTATAAGCTGCTACATCTGGAGGTATCTAAAGTAGGTCCCCCCTTCAGGAACTATTGTACAGCCTCTGCAAATGGGACCCTGAGAGGAGATCAGGTGCTTGTAAAATTCTTATATTGCATACAGTATTTATGTGATTGGGATTAATGGAGATGGAACCATCCTGCACTCTGATATGTGAGATTTGTGCATTACTCTGCTTCTTCTTTAGCCAATAGGTTAGAAGCTTGATTGCTTTATTACCCAGTTTCTAGTACTGCTGCTTCAGAATGAAGAGGGCCCTTTTAGCTTTTTGACAATGCACATTATCTTATATTTTAACTGGGTGAAAATCCTTTTTTGATCTGCAGTTTTGGCATAGTACTGTTTCTCAGTGACTCTCAGTTGTGAAGATAATTATTCCATGTCTTTCTGTCTGTTTTCTTGCAGGTTGCATAACTGATTATTTGGCCTTGAGTAAAGGCCTTAAACGCATCTCACACTACTGCCTCTACCATGTCAGAAGAAACATTAAAGTCAAAAAATTCATAAATTTCCTTGGTGAGCCATGTCATTGAGTCCTGTTTCTGCAGTAGAAAGGGGACTTAGCTACCATACTGGCCAAGACCAGTGTGTTCCTCACTTGGGCATGGTCAGACAGCACTATAGGGTGTATAGTGATGTCAACCACTCTGTGTGTAAACTGCGAGCTTACCAGTAAGTAGTCCAGACTATTGCAGGTGGCAAAGTGAGGAGAGCAATATATAAACTCTATACATGTGGGGTGCTGGAGTATCCATACATCACTCAGCCAATGCTCCCGGCACCATTGCTTGAGGGCCCCCTGTGCCAGTTTAAGTATTATTTCTTAAATGTTTTTTGATTATATAGCTAGTATTGGTTCCAATACTAAATTGAAATCCCCTTCCAAAACAACCAGGGAGTGTTCAAGTCCTGTAGTTGATAAGCCAGTGAGCAGAAATCAAGGCATCATCTGAGCTGGGTTCATAGACATTTATAATGATTGTAGGTCTTTCCTGCATTTTTTCTTTGAGTATGACCCACCTCCCATATCTATCAATCAATCACTAGTGACTCAGTTTATTCCTACTGGGCTTCGGTTTTTAATTAGAATGGATACCCCCCTTTTTTTCTGAAATGTAACAACTGGAGTATTCCCTACTGGACCACCCTTGAGCTAACTTGGCTGCCACTGCCCATAGGAGATGGGCTTTCTGGAGCAGTACAATATTACATCTCACTGTTTGAGGAAATGCCAATATTGTTTGCTTTAATGGGATATTCCATGCCCTGAACATTCCATGGCACCAGTATTAGCTCAGCTGCTGAAAACCCTTTCCTGTGGGATTGAATGAATGAATGACCATAAGTAGTAAAGAGAGCTTACATCTGTATCCATACCCCAGGTGTATTTCACCATGATCAACCCATGTGGTGTCTCCCCCAAGGCCTCCCTGCCATGGCAGTGGAAGAGGGTACAGATAATGGAGAGGTAGGTAGTTCTAAAAAGAGTGCAAATTAGATCATTAGGAACCATGACATTCCCAGGACATTTATGTATTGGGACATTATGGTAGCAGGCCCATACTGCAATAATGTTAACTGGTGATTAATATACCAAAAATGCTAGCAAATTAGCTATGTGGATAATTATTGTAATACTGAGCATGAAACTAAGTAGCATAAAAACATGCAGTGTACATATTCAAACCTAGTATAAAGTGTAAAAGACCTTTGATTCGGAAGAGTAAGGGCATTCCACCAAAAAAATCGTGGTCCTTCCACCATAGTGCAATAACCACTGCAGCCACAGCTATTCTTTCTATTGGCACAATAGCCTGGTGCAGCTCCTGTCCTGTTTTTAACCCTCTTGTAGCATCTTGTTATGTCTATTTACAATAGACATACAAACTATGCAAGGGTTTGCACACAGAAATGAGGGATGATGATGATGCTACGACACCTCCCTTATTTGTCAGCTACACTTCAAAAAGAGCATATGCTGGATTGTCTCTGCCTAGCTCTGCCTAGTTCCCCTATGTGAATTAGTCTTACTTACTGTATGGTTGGGGCTAGAGTGGTCAAATTCTAAGACATAGAGTGGAAAACCTCCCTGTCCTACTCGGGGGAGGGCAGATTTGCTCTGCTGATCCAAAATGAGTTGAATGCTGATGCCCATGATTCTACCATTTCTGTATTGGGGTGACTGCTGGGGATGGACATTAGCTCACCTTCCAGAGGTGGAGGGGCTGTGGGTGGTATCCACAGATGGGGAAACAAGTGTATCAAGAAATGACCATTTTCCCTTTGTGGGTGAGTTCATCATGTTTTTGCCCGCAGCCTTGCCCCCTTCCACCACCCACCTCCGAGCATGTCGGCCTTAAGTCACAGTTCTTCCCTCTAGCTCAGTCTGTACTTCTTGGCTACCAACCCACACAGCATAGAACTAAATGTATTTACCAGGTCTGACAGGGACAAAATGAAATAATTTGTCAGAGGACTAGTCTGAGGGGATTGCAGCCCCAAGTAATATTCCTAAAGGACACCCTTCATGGGTATGCAATACTAATTTGTGGGCCACCCCTACCAGATCAAACACAGATACAGAAAGTGAAATACTATGGCACCAGCCAGGATGCCATTCAGTAATGCTGTAGTATATCAAAAAATGTTGCAGTATGCTGCTGGGAGCAGTTTAATTCAATGGCAATTAAGCCCTTTTTGTGTTCGCGATATGCGCAAGCACAAGCAAACATGTTGGTATGACAGCACCCTTTGAGGGGTGTGACACTGCCTGCCCAATGTAGAGCAGTGTTGTAGGGGTGCGACAGTGCCAAATCAATCAGCACCCAGGCTGACAATGACAGAGTTTCTGGCTTATGGGCAGGGACGGCACCAACTTCAAAAGAAGTTGATCTCCCTTTCATCCGCATCACCCAGCAAGCCAGGCTGATCTGTTATGGTCACCCTGGAATGTGTGCCTGCAACAAAGAAAACCATCCATCGATGTCTGTTGCTGATGGCCTTAATTGTCCCCAAACCCGACCTTCCCTCTCAGCACCCTCCCCCCTACACACAGTAGGGACATTCGGGGTGCTGAATTCCCCAATGTCTAAAACTGTCCCTCATTGTATTTTCCCCCTGAAAAGATAAAAACCTTCCATTGATGTCTGTTGTGCCACCCCAGACATAAGTCAGTGACACTGGAGGTGCCCAATCCCCCAGTGTTCTCAACTGTTGCAATACTGTCCCCTATTGACACAAGGGGTGCCCAATCCCTTAGTGTCCTGTCCCTGAAATAAAGAAAACTGTCCCTTGACATTTTCTTTTACCTGAGGAAAAGAAAAGTCCATCGTCTGCTGCACTGATACCCACCCCACACCAGACCCTCCCACTCAGAACCCCCTTCCCCATAACTACTCACTCAAGGTCAATCCCAGTAGTCTTCCTTGGACTGCAGAGACCTCTTCACTCTTTAAAGCCCAACCAGGAACTGAGGTAAGTGCTTCAATGTATTTCAAACAGGTTTTCAGCTTCGATGTATTTCAATGGGGTTTTCAACTTAACTGCATCAGTTGGCCATTTTTTTATGTTTTTGCACCAAATTTTCAACATACCATTTGTGGGACCCCATATAATGAACAGTGTAAGTGATGTTAGTTAAATCTGTCCTGAAAGGTGATTTTATGGTTGTTGCACAAAATTACCATTTGGGCAGGAGTTGAAAATTTTCTCCACCATTGTTCATGAGTTGGGTCATAAAAAGGCTATGTTGAAAATTTGGTGTTAAAAGTTAAAAACAATGAAGTTATGAGCCTGTGTTGAAATTTGTGAATGTAGGCTTATAACCTTGGCAATGGTCAATATTCTGAACCCAAATTTTCCATATAGCCATTTCTTCATAGCACCTCATGAATTCGACAGCTGTCATTTTTCAGATCCTGGCCAAAATGTTTTTTTTTTGTATCCCAAAAGGTGATTTTGCAGTTGCTGCATGAAATCACTTTTCAGGCAGGATTTGACATTTTTCTCTGCTTTTGTTCATGAGGTGGGGTCATAAGAAGGCTGTGTTGAAAATCTGGTGTAAAACTATTAAAAAACAATGCAGTTATGAGCCTGCATTGAAATTTGTGAATGCAGGCTCATAACTTTGGCAATTTTCAATATGTTGACCCCACATTTTCAATATAGCCATTTCTTCATAGCACCTTGTGAATGTGACAGCTGTCATTTTTCAGATCCTGTCCAAAATGGGTTTTTTTACATCCCAAAAGGTGATTTTGCAGTCACTGTGTAAAATCACCTTCCGGGCATGAGTTGAAAATTTTCTTTCCACTCGTTCATGAGATGGGGTCATAAGAAGGGTATGCTGAAAATTTGGGACACAAATATTAACAAACGAGACAGTTACACTGCCCAACATCATCACTTCTACTTTGCATTTTTAACAGTTAATAAAATGTTTCCTTCACTGAAGCAATTTTTAATGTCACTTTCAGTGGTATCAGCACCACCCACCCCTATGACAGCAGTGCATGCGGTGAACACTCAGCACTGAAGAATGCTTGTTTACTGTAGTATTTTGTGACATGTTATTTACTGCAAGTTATTGCCTTGCATCATGGTTGGCTATACAGAACTGTTCGTGTGCACTCATGTTTTACCCCATGCCCAGGTTTCCCAGTCACAGTCAGCATTACTCACACAGTTTCGGGTATCATCAAAGTGGCATGCAGCTACATGAGATTTACTGGTTGTGGAGACCACTCACTTGTCTCATGGGTTCAGTGTCTAATATCTGTCATCCCCATGCAATATACTCCTAGTTTTAAGACATCCTAGTCCATATCCAATGGAGCTTGTTGGTATATTATAAGTCAGCAGTGCATGACAAGGTGCCTTTTATACCCCCCCCTGCAGTGCTTCTTTCCACACTTGCTGGGGATTGGTCCTCACTTTTCCGACCCATATAGAACTCATAGTATAATTACACACATCCTCCCACACCTTTCCCTTTTGCTTAACAGTCTACCCTCACAGTATTGCTCAGTGGCCATATCCCTTCAACTGACCCAATTACTGTGAAAAGGAACAAAAAAATAAAACTGAGGCAGTACTTTTTGATTTCCAAAGTTGTGATCATGCTTATGCCATGGTGGGGGGGGGGGAGTTATCGAATCCAGCATACAGCTTTGATTTGGCCTGAAAATTTGAGGGAAATAAAAAAAACATATCATAATAGAAGACATTAAGGTATTGAGTCCAATCCATACTCAAATGAGCAGTAGAGTTCAGAAGACCCTTTTCACACTTAGCAGTTGACAAGATCTACAAGATCCACATTTGTGTGTGTTGGTGTCCTCAGCTCTGGCTTCCTCCCCATGACTATGACAAGCAAGCTAGGCCACAGGGTTATTTCAAACCTGGGTGGCGTGATCTACTCTGTTTTTATATCCACCCTAACACCTCCCATAGGTACATTTTTCCAGGATGGTTGGTATTGTCCCCATCCCCCGATTACCTTGGTAACTTATTAGGGGGCACCAGCTCCCAAGAGGGGTTGCTTGGTCTGGGGGAAGAGTGCCTGTATATTCTGCTTCTGCTTTAGCACCTGGAGCTAGATGAAGCAGTCCGGTTCTATTGGCCCCTTTCTCTGTTCTTCCCCTTTAACACACTGCTACTCAGTGTTCAAGCTTTAAGGTTTGCATTTGCCCTCTTCCCAGGCAGGTTTGGGAGCTGTTGCTCAGCAGGCCTCCCAGGCAGCTTTGATTTACTCATCCCTCTGGTCATGTGGAGGGGCCCCTGTTATCTGCAGCAGCTCGACTATGCTGATTACCATCATGGCCCACTCCTATCTTCACCACTTACCTCACAAAAGCAGATGCCTCCTGTGGTGACTAGATAGAGTGCCATTTTTATGATCACAGAATTTGCAGGGTTGCTGGATATTTGAGGAAGTAGGAGCAATTCAATTTGGCAACTACTTTTTCACCATAGTGTATGCTTTGTGGCATTCAGTCAGGTCTCTTGAGAAGTCTTATAACAGATACAGTCTGCCTATTCCATTACAGCTGTAACTTCAGGAGACAGAAATGCTTCAAGCACAGTGCTCTGGATCAAGGAAATTGAACTCATGATCCATAACACTGTGGTCAGTGAGAACACGGCTTAGCACCTTTAACTCCACACATTACCAAATCAATTTCTTTCTGCATTCAAAGACATGAATTGTACAGTAGCAAACAGGAAAAGCAACTTCAAGGGACTTAACTCTGGCCCTGATTATGTGGCACTTTTTCAACACAGTGATGACATCTTCCTAGGGCAACTGGCAATACCAAGTTCAAGACAAGTTAATTAAGCAATAATGCATGACAGGGTGTGTGTTGTGCTGGGATAACTTCACGCCTGGGGTGATTAGGCACGAGGCCACAGGCCGAGTGTGACTAATCACCCCAGAAGTGGGGTTATCCCAGCACAACACACACCCTAGAGTGCATTATTGCTTTTATACAATGGCTCACTTACATTGAAAAAACAAAAAAATGATAAAACAGCATTTTTAGATAGATTTTCACTTTATTTTTTAATGTGGAAATATACCAAGGAAAAAAATGGTTCTGTTTTGGCCAGTAGGTGGTGCTGCTGGTAAAGATTGGCTGTGTATGTGCAAATGCCATTTCCACCCCCAATACACACAGACACACATGCACAGTTTTCTTTCCTGTTCGCAGGGACAGTTGTTCTAGTTTGTGACCAATGCTTTTGATCGGAAGTGGGAGAAACGTGTTTTTTTGAACAGTACTGAGTGAGTAATCTCGTGACCTTTTCTGTTATGACGATCGCGATTACGATCGATGTAAACTGACAAAAAAGGTGTTTGTTGATTCAGCCCCACCTACACTGGGACTGTTAAAATATGTTTCACTTTGTTTTTTGTTCATTTTCAGTCAGGAAAGAGGTAGTGGGAATGACCGTTACGAAAAGCCGAGGGCGCAATGGTATTTGACAGTCTTGTGCTGCAGCCGAAAGGGATAGAATCACCATCTCAGATGACGGCTTTCTTTAAAATCACACAAACATTTATCTGGTTGGTGACTTAGTGTTTTGGGGGGTTGTCGCCAGTGTTTGTGGTTGTGGATGGTGGCGGCGGCGGCGGCAAGTAAGCGGCTCCCGGTTACGTATTTTGAAGACAGTTGCATAGTGAGCATTGAAGTGGCTGCCGAGCGGGTGGAAGTTAGCTGTGTGGAGTGATTCTCCATACGTTTCTGCGGTCTTCTGTGTACTGGGACTAGAGCCGTGATGTTGTGCTGGGATAACATCATGGCTCCAGTTCCAGATGGACCAATCAGAGTCCAAGATTCTTTTATGCCATTGTATAATTACAATTCATCTGAAGAGACAGTAAGATGAAAAGGGAAACTGATACTCAAGAGCTGAGCATGAAACTTCAATCAAAATAATAAAATAGTAAAAAAACTAATACAAACAGCAGTGTAATGACAACTGTGAATGCCAAAGCAACACTATCTACTGGCATTTGTTACACTTGTATTAGGGGTTGGAGCCCTGCTATTAACACCCTTGTTCAGATAGCCATGCTACTGAATATTTAAATATTATGTTATTTTTTTATTTTATACATAAAGTTCAATACTGTCTTATAGAGCACAGAGGCTAAACAAACCATGTAGACATAGAATCATAGAAACATAGACAACGATGGCAGAAAAAGACCAGAGGTCCATCCAGTCTGCTCAAGTTCCCTATAATCCCTGCAACCTACTGTTCCTCCAGGGTACTAATCCTCCCCATCATCTCTCTCTATTCTTCTCCCTGGTCCTGTTGCTCCCAGTAACCACTATTCCCTTCATTATGTCCCAGCCCTGCTTGAATCCCTTGGCTGTTTTTGCACCCACCACCTCAGGTGACAGACTGTTTCAATGTTACACCACTCTTTCAGTAAAATACCTCACATCCCTCCTGAACCTATCTCTTGTTAGTGTCACTGACTCATCAGGTAGTACACTTGCCACTTAGGCCAGAAGATCAGAAAGCTGTGGGTTATATCCCCACACCAGGCACTTGGGTTAAATCCTAATACTGACACTGTAGTGCAGCATGATGGGGGTGCTGCACTCCTGTGGTGCCGTCTTTCAGATGAGATGTTAAACCAAGGTCCCATCTGCCAGTTCTGATGGTAGTTCAGGTGGATGTCAAAGATCCCATGGCACTTCTCAAAAAGAGTAGAGGGATTTTTATTGAAAAAAGGGGATTACAATATAATCAAAGAAACAAAAATGTAATACATAATTGACCAACATAGATCCCAGTATAAAACAATATATACAAATGCCATTCCTTACAGTAAGAATAATAAAAAATACTGAGACTATTAATTAGGCCCCATTTGTGATTCAACTAAGATCCCAATGTCCACAGTATAGCCATAATAACCCCAATTGTTTTATGGAAAAGAGTTTATCATCAGATAATTTAATTTTCTGAATGGAAGGCTTAATATTGCATAATATTTCACTGTATGTTATAACCCTCTGTTGTGTTACCCAAAAACATCTTGCCTGCCAGAGATAATACCTAACTGTGGCAAAGATAACATATATAGTCTCAGGGTGATATTTACCCCGCCCTCCCAAGGTAGTTCCAAACAATACTTTTGGGTATGACAGTATATTAAATATTGGTTCAACCCATTCAACTGCTAAATAGTAGGGGCATTTTTTATTATAACTTTAACAAACATAAAATAATAAACAGTGTTAACTTCACGCATAATAATGTACAAATCAGAAAACAAGAACAAAACAAATAAATATTACAATCTTTCATCATCCCATTTACACACAAGAAATCTACAGAACCCGGAAAATATCCCATAATACTAAGAGGAAAACTCACGCCACCCCCAAAATAAAGAGTAGGGGAATTATTTTTTTTAGAGACTTCAAAAGAATCATTATTCAAATGAATCATATTAAAATTATAAACAAAATACAAGACCCGAAACTAGAACTAAAATGTATGTATTTACTCATACATTTCAAAAAGGAAAGGAAACCTCCCTTCCCCACCCCTGGAAATGGGGGGAATGTTTCAGTTTAGGGCTTTAATCCATCATTGTATATACAGTGGAATGTACAACCCAACACGTCTTCAACCAGTATCTGGCCACAAAATTGTATCCCACCATAACTTGTACAGTTCTAACTTGTAATTCTTTTGTTCCTCCTTTCTTATCACCTGCAGAGCTTCATGTATATTATAAATCAACTGCTCTAGGGAAACATACTCCTGGTGTAAGGATCATCTACATCTGGCTATCCAAATGTAATATTTAAGGAAAATAAGGGGCAACTGTATGGTATCCCTATAGTATTTGGTCCAAGATTGAGGTAACACTCCCAAAAATAAAATGTCTGGTGTTAACGTATGAAAAGGGGTCATTGACCAACAGGTAATTATTATTGACCAAAATGTTATGATAAAAGGGCATTCAAAATACAAATGCTCCATCATTTTGATTTGGTTTGTACACCAATCTCTTCTTGGACATATTCATTCCCCTAATTCTTTGTGTTTCAAATTACCCTTCGCATTGAGTTTCCCATGCACACAAAGCCATAACACATCCCACATATAAACAGGAGTACCATTTTGTAATAAAAAAATTTCTGTCTGGTGGGCATGCTCTCCCACCAGTGTCAAAAACACTGTTTTTTTCCAGGAAATATCTCCTGAATTAATTTATATAAATTCTTCCTAGAAACTCCACAACACTTGGTATAGGCAAGATTCCATAATTAGACTGTCCCAAAATATCTGAAATGATCAGAAAGGTCCTTCGGGGACCTTTGTTTTGGGATATATGAGGATAATTCCCACTGAGTCACCCATGGTTCTATTTGATCCAACACCCAAGAACTCCATATTTTATCTTTCCCACTTAACAATGGTGTAATTTTATAGTAAAAGAACATGGTAAAGAAAAAAAAACAGCAGGATTGATCATTCCTAGTCCCCTTTGGATACTTGCAGGTACAGCATTCCTCATTTTATCAGGTTTAGTCTACTACCCCATATCTCTTGAAAAAAAATACTATATGCTCTTGTCTCTAATTGTTTAGACAACATGAAAATCATACTTATATTTATTTAGTTAGTTTTTGTTGACCTGGTAAGTGCACTAGACAAATCCTGCCTATTTTCAGGCATGACGCGGGGGAAGGGGATACAGATGAATGCCAACTGATCTTGAACCAGATTAAGCTGTTGGTGGTATTTTTAGTGAATGAGGGAAATTTGGCCAGAACACCGTGGAAATTTCCCTACTTTTTCGATAAGTGCCATGGAATCTTTAACATCCACCTGAACTACCACCAGTCCAGGCAGATGGGACCTTGGTTTAACATCTCATCTGAAAGACGGATATATGTAGACATAAACTCAGCAGAAAGGTTTTCAACATATATACCCATTTCTTCTTCAATAGAAGCCATCTGTTTCATAGAGATACTTTCTGTTGTGCTTCAGTGAAGATCTCCTCCCAGTTAACATATCCAATGTCTCCATGTCCAAAATAAAATACCTAATGTTTTACAATGTGAAGATGACATTGGGATGTCCATTAATGTTGTATTTGCCCCTTCTTCTTTATGTATTGAGAGACACTTACTTTTGTTGAAATTGATCCTGGATCTGGTTCCCTGAGTGAAGTCCCCCAGCACCACACCCAGCACTTCACCAGAGCAAAGATCTGCCAAGACAAAACATATGTCGTCAGCATATGCAATGTACTTGATTTCCGCATCTTCACTAGTTAAGGAAATGCCCCTTATGTCATCATGCTGTGATATTTTTTGTAAAAATGGTTCTAAAGTTAGGATATATAGCATTGGACTCAGAGGGCAACCCTGATGGACCTCTCTAGTTAACTTGCATCGTTCCCCTATCTAACCATTCACATATGGTGCTGACTTGGCTGTGGTAGAGCACATTTTAAGCCATCATATGAATATTGGTGGGAAGTTAAATTGGTGTAAGCAATTTCAGATGTACTCATGTTCCACCCAATCAAATGCTTTAGCCTGGTCTAGACTAAAGAAAAACCCATGACTTCTCCTGATTCCCCTCATTCCAATATTTCTCTTATTAATATGAGGCCATCTGTAAGACGCCTCCCTGAAACTGCACAGAATTGTGGGGGAAGTACAATATCTGATAAAGCTGTACTTATTCTATTGCAGAAAAGTTTAGTAAGGATCTTTATATCTGAGTTCAAAAGTGTAATTGGTCTACAGTTCATCACGTTATCCCTATCCCCTGCCGTAAGAATAAGTACCACTAACCCAAGATTCATTTTTTCAGAAATATATTGATTTGTAAGACATTCATTGTAAATGGATGTTAATTCTGAAATCAAAGAGTTACCAATTGTAATATATAATTAATTTGGTAACCCATCCATCCCTGGGGTCTTTCCTTTTTGGAGAGTAGAAAGCACAGCACTTAATTCTGCTTCTGTAATTGGGGCCACTAGAGTAGAGAGGAGATGATCTGGAATGGAAGGTAAATTTATCCCCTGTAACCACTCTAGTCTATTTGTACTCCATATATTGGGATCTGCTGTAAACATTGCTGATATATACTGTTCAATTTCCTGTAAGATTTCCCTACAAGAAGTTGCTACCTTAACCCCCTGTGTTTTTAACTGTCTTATGTCTTTTTTTGTCTCTGTGTGTCACTGGGCTCAAATGGATTTGTGAATGCCTGCCTACCCTGTGTACCAAACTGATGTTCATTCTCCAGTGATTTCATGCTAGTGTATTGGATAGTGGTCATCTCCTGCCTAATATCTGATATCATGTCCTGGTCTAGAAATTCACCTCTGGCTTGTTGTAGTTGGAAACTGAGTAATAATTTCCTTAATTCCCTGTATCGATCCTGTTTTTGTTTACCTATGATCTTCAATATGATTTGAAAATACTCCTTAATATCCTACTTACTGTCTTTCCACCACTCGTGTTTTGAGTCGTACAAAAAAACACCACAGATTTCTGTGCTTCTAACACAGATCAGAATCCTGTCTCTCAGGTCCGATCTCCTTCTAACTCTCTCAAACAGGAGTTGTGGTGGTTGGCAGGAGATGTCAGACACCCAGTTTGTGTGATCTGACTTTGACCGGCTCACAATCAATGACATAGTGATGATAATCCAATCACTGCGACCGATCAACTGTAGTTTGGACCCTGGCCCCATCCGCCTCTTAGTAGGATGTGTGGATAAAATCAGCCTGATCCTTGCCAAGATAGTCTGATTGTCATTGGAGAAGGGGATCTTTCCTGATCTCTTGAAGGAAGCCGTGATCAGGCCTCTTCTTAAAAAACCCTCCATGGTCCCGGACTGACTACAGGCCTGTCTCTAACCTGCCTTTTGTGGGTAAGGTTATTGAGAAGGTGGTCGTGTTGCAGCGGGACGATCATATGACCAGCCACAATATCTATGATTCTTTCCAGTCTGGATTCAGGAAGAGACACAGTACCAAGACAGCCCTTGTTAGAGTACTAAATTACCTCCTAATAGCGAGAGATCGAAAGACTCATTCCATCTTGGTCCTTCTTGATCTCTCTGCGGTATTTGATATCGTTGATCATGGAGTGCTTTATGAGCACCTGTGGTTTATCTGTGGACTATCTGGTTCAGTCCTCAGTTGGTTTCCATCATTCCTCATGGGTAGGACTCAGAAGTTGGTGTCTGGGATTTTTTCCTTGTCATCACTCCCTCTATCCTCTGGGTGATACAGGGCTCTATTCTAGCACCCGTGTTATTTGCGGTATATATGCTGCCATTGGGAGTGATTATTAGGCTGTACGGATTGAGTTTTCACTGCTATGCAGATGATACTCAGCTGTACATGTCGTTCATGCCCGACCAGGGTGATGCTGTCTCGGTCTTTAATAACTGTCTCACCGAGATTCAGGACTGGATGACTGTGGGCTGGATGCAGTTAAACCCTGAAAAAACTGAGGTGTTGGTTGTGGACCCAGGTCATCAGGGGGCAGGTTTGCTGAATGGGTCACCTTCAGGTCTTTGGCTTGGTGGGACCCAGTTGGCGACCTCAGACCGGGTGGGGAACTTGGGGATTACATTTGATGACTGTCTGACCCTTAAACATCAGGTGTCAGCCATTGTCAAAACTTCCTATTACCATCTAAGGAATATAGCCCAAGTGAAGCATCTGGTTCCTGCTGATGACCTTCCGACGTTGGTCCATGCCTTCATTACCTCCCGCTTGGACTACTGCAACACCCTCTACCTAGGGCTACTGGGGGGGTAGATATCCCCCACTTGCAGCTAGTGCAGAATGCGGTGGGCAGGCTTTTGACTGGTACATCAAGGACCAGTCATATAATGCCTGTCCTCACTGGACTGCACTGGCTGCAAATTCAGTGGTGGATTACCTTCAAGGTCAGTCTTCTGACCTATAAGACCCTACACAATCAGAGACCTAGTTACTTGCAAGATCTTCTTAGTCCCTACTGTCCTTCCCGTCGGCTCCGATCCACTGATGAGGGATTGCTAGAGACTCCCAGGGTTCATTTAAAGACATCTGGGGCAGATCATTTAGTTTTATGGCCCCAACCCTGTGGAATTCTCTACCTCATCGGGTGAGAGATTGCCTGACTGTCCAAAGTTTTAAGTCAGCCCTAAAGACATATTTGTTTAATCTGGCATATCCAGATTTTTAAATATATTTATTGATTGATTTTAGGATTTTGTTTTAATTTTATGTATTGATCTGTTGTAAAAGCGCCTTGGTTTTGGAAAGGCACTTTTTAAAAATAAAGTATTCATTCATTCATTCTACCTCCAAATTACCCAAAGCGATAGATTCATCTTCCAGTAACCTGATCCCCTGGAAGTTTCTTGGAAATTTGAAATGTGTACAGTTAATAATCCATGATCCAACGTAGCTACCATCTTTACCTGTGGATGCTGAAAGTTAAGAAGTGGTGAAAGAAAATAATAATCTATGCTTGTAGATTTCCTACCCTGAAAAAAAGTTCTTCAGAGCTTGTTAACTATATGCAGGAAAACATCCTGTAAATCTGCCTGTGTCAGAAGATGATTTAAAAACCTGGCATCGCAAAATATTTTCTCTGTGGAACCAGACCTATCTGAAGTAAATCTACTAGTGTTAAAATCTCCACCAAAAATTATATTTTTACCTGTGTGAAGATAGGGTCTAATTAATTTTAGGACTTTTAGTCTATGTGTTTTGCCTTGTGGAGCATATAAATTTATTAAATATAAATCTATTCCCTGAAAATTGATGTCTAAAAGCATAGCCCTACCTGGTAAAATAGCCACAAAATGATTTACAGTAAAATCTGATATTGTAAAACAAATGCCTAATCCACAACATAAATCCTGTCCCCTCGACCAATAACTTGAACCCCATATCCATGCAAATGAGGCAATGTCAAAATCAACTAAATTGTACAGTCTGGTATCCTGCAAAAAAATAATGTCATGGTTAACTTTTTCAAAAATAGAAAATGTAGCCAATCTCTTCTCTGAACGAATGCTGTTGACAATATGACTAGCAAAATTTAAATCATATATCAAAGTCAGAGAAAAAGTGAGATCAAGCCACAGAGGATTTTTTTCTTGCACTTTTCCTAAGGTTCCAACTAGGCCCCATCTTTCTTCTTTTTTTTGGTGCTTTGTATGTGTCTACATGAGACTCCTGTTCTGAGGTAACCTCCATCTGAGAGGAGGTTCAGGAGGCAGCAACAGAGTCTAAATCAATGTCAGGACTATCCACCTGCAGAATGTCATAGGGGTTAGTGACAGGTATGCCCCCTTGCATCGTGGTTGTCTCCAAAGGTACTGACAATTTTGTAATGTTTGATGGTGCCATCTGAGAGTCTGGGGTGGGGGTGGCGGCATATCTACTGTAGAAGTAGATATCCAGGTATAGACATCTCTAGAATATTCTGAGAGTGGGAATTACTCACTACAGTCTCTGTGCATGGAAAAGGAACAGAAGGGTCTTGCATAACCACTGGAGGGGGTCTGTTGTTTTGTGATATAACCTCAGCATAAGCATACACAGTTGTTGGTGGTCAGGGTTGTTGAAGGGCAGAAGGATGGGGTCTGTACCCTCTGTGTGTGGATTCTCTGAGGGCTTTTGATAAGTAGAAATCCTGAATTCCAAAGTCAGCTTCTCCCCTGTTGTGTGCAGCTTTAGGTCAATCTGAAAAGATATGTCCTCTTTCACTGCACAGGAAGCATTTTGGTGGAGTAAAACAGTGATACCATGTGTGACCCAACTCACCACACTGGGAACACTGAATCACATTACAGGCAGTACTGATGTGTCTGGAAGACCCACAGTGATAGCACTTTCTTGGTTGCCCGGATAAAAACTAATCCCTTATCCCATCCAATAAATATGCAATTGGGAAGATGTTTAAAATCAGCACCATCAGAATGCAACTTCACTTTCATCCTCCATACCCCATTCCAGAACCCTTCCTTATCTAATATGGATTCTGGGGTATCCTGCAGCTCACAGTGTTGTTCCAATAAAAATATAGTGTCTACAATATTCACCCCTTCATTCCTAAAAAGGACTGTAATGAATCTGGAAGCCTGTTTTGTTAAGGGAATCACTTGAAAAGGAACCCATAAAGGGTTCATTTTTAAGATCAAATACAGTAGTTGGCCCAAAAACAATCTAGAAGTTCTACAGATGGAAAACTAATGTCAAAAGTGTGCTCCCCCAAAATGTGGATGAGAGCATATATATCAGCCGGTGTAAATCCCAAGGATTGCTTTATCAAAGTCTGACCTACATAGCAACAGTCTGGTGGTGTTTCCAGACCTGTCAGATATCGTAACAGAATTGCAAACCTTCTTTTTGCTAGCTTCACCTGTGTATGAATCTTATTTGGCCTGTTTTCCAGCTCCTCAAGGGAGAGAGGGTGCTTAGAGCTTTCCAGCAAGGTGTCAGGCACAGCAGTGTCTGGGCCTGCATCCTTGTCCTGGCTCTTTCCTCTAGCCATTTCTCCCTGCATTGTTACCCCCCTTGTCTCAGGTTGTGTACCCACAGGTGAATACGAGATGTTACCTGTGTCTACTGGAGTACTGGAGTCCTTGACCATCCCATAATTTGTAGAACTACATTGCACAGTGCCTTCAAAAGATAAAGATTCCTGGGGAATTACTTCCATACTGTTCGACCTCATAACATTTTCTCTGAGATGCAATACTGGGTCTTGGTCTGTTATCCAACATCCTGTGGGGGAATGGGTCCAGCCCACTTGCTGGATGGCTCTCTCAGGGGTCCAGGCATGAACATCACCCTCTGTGGTTTGAGGCACCTCCATGTCTTCCCTGAGGTTCCTTTGTATTGCTATCTCCAAAATCTGTGGTTCAAAAACAAACACTTTCGAGTCTTGCACTTCTGAACCTTCCAGTGCCTGACGTGGTTTGCATTTTTGTTTTCCGTCCTCACTGGCGTCTGACAGCAGTTTATCCACTTTTTGTAGTTCTCCCAACAAAATCTCTTTTTTCTCCTTTTCTCCTGAACAGTGAGAAATAACTCAATATTTCCAACTGTTTGTGAGAGATCTCCGTAACCTGGCATTTCTCAGCCATAATAGTGCAACTCACACCTCTCGGCGACATGAAACCTCTGTCTTGCTTGCTTTTGCCTCTTAGACTGTTGGGATCCATTCTGCAGTGTGGCAGCAGGACCACCTAGCCACAGAGTAGGGGAATTTTTATTGTCAAACAAAAACATAACATCACAGAAGACAATCATACAAATCAATCAAAAAATAAAGAAAAATTAAAAAATTAAACAAAGTTAAACAAACATTTATAAAACTTATTAAAAAAAGGATGCAACAGTGAAAATAAAGGCAAACAAGAAATCATGAAATCATCCTGTGTACTAAGAGTGCAATGTCTCATTCCTCCATTTTGATCATTAAAAGGTGGCTCTGCATTATCCTATTCTACATCTGCAAAATCTGAAACCTCCCATCACTCTCCTTATTGTTTAGATTATGCTAGCTAAATTCTTCCATAAAGACCTAACTTTGTCAGGCAAACAATGTTGTACATCTCTTTCTTTTACCTTAGCTAATTCAGTTACTATCTGAGAAATAATAATAGCATTGGAAACTTGTGTCTGTTGCATCAGATATTGACATCTGGATTGCCATAAAAAATTATTAATGCAAAGATAACATGTAAAGCACTTTTTTGATATTGTGTCCAACTTCTGGTGTAATCTCCGAAAATCAGAGTATTGTAGGAAATTCTGGTCAGAAAAGGACAATTCTATTTAAGTGCCAAATCTGCCAAAAACTGCTATGTGGACAGGTCTGGAAGAAGTATTTTTGAGTTTCGTCTACAATGACACAGGAATACTGAGGACAATACCTATACTGGACTGCCTTGTGCTTCATGTTTCGTCGCACTCCTAATTTGCCTTGTGCACATAACCAAGTAATATCCAAAATATGTGCCAGAATCCTAATATCACATAATTTTGTCATAGCAAAAGGCATCATAGTGGGTGTGCATTCTGGGAAAACTAAGATTACATTATATACATCATATACCACATAAGTGTATAGTTGTTTTCTATTTAATGTCACTAATAGATGTTTATCTATTTTCCACTGATGTAATATTTTTGGCGTAGATATGGCATACATAGGAATTTTATACTGAGATAAAAGTTTAGGTGGCTGATGATCTCACTTTAACATATAAGTATAATATATATATAATATAATATATAATAGTTCACTAGAGTCAGGCATGGTACCACAGGACTGGAGAACAGCATATGTAGTGCCTCTTCACAAAAGTGGTCCCAAGGATGATCCAAGGAATTACAGACCAGTCAGTCTGACTTCCATTGTGGGAAAGCTAATTGAGACCATACTAAAGGAAAGGTTAGTGGCATATCTAGAAGAGCATGGTCTCCAGGATGAGAGGCAGCATGTGGTTCATGGGGGGGAGATTGTGTCAAACAAATCTGATTGACTTCTTTGACTGTGTCACTAAGACAGTAGACAGGGGCCAAGCAGTAGACATCCTCTATCTTGATTTCAGAAAGGCCTTTGACTGTGTGCCCCACAAAAGGTTGACCAAGAAGTTGGTGGATCTTGGAGTTGGGGAGAAGATGGCCAGATGGGTGGAACGCTGGATGAGGGATAGAACCCAGACGGTGGTGGTGGAGAAGAGTTATCTGGCACCAGAGATGTAACCAGTGGTGTCCCACAGGTCTCCGTGCCGGGGCCAGTGTTGTTCAATGTCTTCATCAATGACATTGGGGACAGCAATAAAAGCAAAATGTGCCTATTCGCAGATGACACCAAGCTCTGTGTGAGAATGGACACAATTTAAGGGATACGAGACCTACAGGAAGATCTGGAAAAGCTGGGGAGGCGGTCCAGGATCTGGCAGCTTGACTTTAATGCAAAGAAATGCAAAGTTATGTGTACTGGAGCCAAGAATCCCAGGACAGAGTATTACCTTTGTGGAGTCTGAGTAGCTGCATCAGAGGAGCAGAAGGACCTGGGAGTGATGATCACTAGTGACCTGAAGCACTCCATGCAGTGCAAGAAAGCAGCAGCAAAGGCAAACAAGATGCTGGGATGCATAGCTAAGGGGATCAGCAGTAGGAGAGAGGAGGTTATACTTTCCTTGTACAGGTCACTGGTAAGGCTGCATCTAGAGTATGGAGTTTAGTACTGGTGCCCACACCTCAAAAAGGAGATTAACTTGCTGGCAGAGGTACAGAGGAGGGCTACAAAGATGATAGCTGGTCAGCAGGGTAAGACACATGAGGAGAGGTTGAGGGCACTGAACATGTATTCCATGGAAGACAGGAGAGAGAGAGGGGACATGATTGGGACATTCAAGTACTTGAAGGGTTAAATAATGTTGATAAGGAAAGTCTCTTTAAGCTGAGTGGCAACCATATCACGAGGAGGCACAGTCTTAAGCTGGAGAGTGGGAGGTTTAGGAGGGATGTCAGGAAGCACTTCTTCACAGAAAGGGTGGTGGACACTTGGAATGCACTGATGGAAGAGGTCATCTCATTAAAGACAGTGAGCAGCTTTAAGAGAGGCTGGGATAGGCATAGGGGGAAGATAAGAATCAAGGGTAGGGAGGATGAAGGAGTGGGGAGGGAGGGCAGGGACATTAGCTCAAGCTGTGGACCCTGCAATACGAGCAGACTTGATAGACCAAATGGGCTTCTTCTGCTGGCTTGTTTGTATGTTCATATAAGTCTGTAAGGAGTGTTGTATCCATTGTTGCCAAATAAGGAATGCTGTTTCCCATCCCCATTTTGTAGAATTATATATAAAAAAGGAGTGATAAAATACTATGGGGTTAATCATATTTAAACCTCCATTTTTAAGTTGTAAATATGTGATTTTAACCAGATTTAATTGGCTTCCCCAGAGCTTTTGAAAAAAATAACTGTAAAGTCTTGTGTAAATGTTTACTGGAGGTGCATAAATATAACTTAAATATGTAAATATGGGTAACAAAAATTTCTTTATGATCAATATCCTTTTCTTTTTTTTTTCAGTGTCCAGGATTTCCATACTTTAACCTTTTTATCACAAATATCCAACTGTTTTTCCCAATGTAATGTAGCTAAATCTCCTTTCCCAAACAAAATACCGAGAATTTTCTGTGGAGTTTCGGTAATAGGAATACCTGCTATGTTGGTAAGGCCTAGTGTGGTATTATCTAAGCGAAGTACTGTACTCTTCTCAAAATTGAGTTTAGAGCCAGAAATAGTAGAGAAAGTATTAAAAATCTGAATTGCTTTCTCTTTGGATGCACATCTTGTACTAAAATATACATCATCAGCATACACTGTTATTTTTGCTGAACATAATACTGGATTCGGTGATAGCCCCATAATTTAATTATCCCACTGTAGTTGTTTAATAATTGGGTCTAATGCAAAGCTATATAGTAAATGACTTAGTGGGCAGTCTTGTCTGACCCCTCTTTGTAATGCAATACTCTCTCC
The DNA here is from genome assembly GCA_016271365.2 of Neoceratodus forsteri. Taxonomy (NCBI): domain Eukaryota; kingdom Metazoa; phylum Chordata; order Ceratodontiformes; family Ceratodontidae; genus Neoceratodus; species Neoceratodus forsteri. The sequence continues at coordinate 1,511,418,123 of CM057449.1, forward strand.
CAAAATGCCATTAACAGAGGGAATTATGCTAGCCTTAGCATCTAATTTAGAAATCCACCCCACTAAGACCTTAAGTGCTCCGTACATGTGCAGAACTTGAAATAAATAGTGATGTTCTACCCTATCAAATGCTTTAGATTGATCTAACCCTAGTGTATAGTCTTTAAGGTCTGAAATATTACTAACTTCGAACAGTTGTTTTAAGAAAAAGAGGTTATATTGTATTTTCCTGTTTGGAATTGCACATGTATGAGCCATTTCAATTAAAGAATCTGTGAGTTTTTGTAATCTGTTATTTAAAACTTTTGCCAGGATTTTGTAATCACTATTCAAGATGCTAATCGGCCTCCAGTTAGACAAATCATACTTCTCTCCTTTTTTAAAAATGTAATTTATGATGACAGTTCCCAAATCCTCACAGACCTGATCTGTAGTAAGTACAAAGTTAAAGACTGGCACTAAGAGGCTACTTATTTCTGAGACATATTTTTTGTAAAAGTCATTAGAAATTCCATTCAGACCAGGGGAGGTGCCTGATTTTAAAGATTTTATGACTTTACTAATTTCTTCGGACATAATTGGTTGTACCAATTGAAATGTATCTTCTTGTCTTACTGAGGGTATCAGAGCTGTTAAAAAATCTTGTAAATTGCCACCAGTTGTTGGATTATCAGAAAAAAAACTTCCTTAAGGGTCTGTTGGGCTACTGACAACATACTTAATTCGGAGGTTAACAAATTCTCTTCCTTTGAAAATAGTCCTGTCACAAGTATATTTGTCAAACGTTGTTTGCAGGCCATATAAGGGTCTGATGCAGGTTGTTTTAGTGTTTCAAACCTCATTTCCATATCCAGTGATTTAGCCCTATCATATTGATACATTTTCATTTGTTTTTTGATTTCAGTTAGTTGGGATTTATACTTGACAATTAGAGATGCAGCGAATTTAAATTTCGCCGGCAAAGTGCCCGAAAAGTGACTACTTCACTTTGTCATTCTGTTACGTGAAGTGGCCAATATGAAAGGCTTACTTCGCCTTGTGATTATTACTTTGCACTGTCATTCCACCTTAATGCCAAATAAGGCAAAGTGACAACAATATTGGCAGCTCCTCACACATCACATGGCTTACAGTACTGTAAGTCACATGCTTTAGCCAGGCATGAAAGAAGTGACTCATGCAAGGAGATACTTTCACTTTCTCCTGTGCAGAGGGAGAGAGAGAAGGCAGTGAGATTGTGAAAGCAGTTAGGAGACTGAGAGAGAAAGAGAGGGAGGGGGAGAGAGAGAGAGAGAGAGAGAGAGAGAACCAACAGCTTTTTTAAAAGCTACAGTTGTTTGTGTTTTGTGTAGAATCTTTTTTTACTTAATTTGTTCCTGTAAATTTCTTTTTTTCTTACTTTTATAAGTTGTTGTTTGTCTGTGTCTGACTGTGTGTGTGCCTGTGTTGTGTGTGTCTTGTGTGTGACTGTTTTGTGTCATTGTTTGGACTGAGGGAGGGCAGTCTATTGATTCAAGTGGGTTGAGCAGAGCTAGAACAGGGTCAGGGAATGTCTGGGGCGGGGGAAGTTCTGGGACCGTGTTGTGGCAAGAGAGGAGTGCGCACATGTGGGGAGCATGCTGGTTCATATTGGACTGGGCAAAAGTCTCATGCCCCCCCCCAGAAGCAGGAACACCACCTCCTCAGGCAGTGGCAGTGGTACTACCACTAGCACCAGTTCCAGTTCAGCCTAAGCAGGATGTACCTGCACTCCAGCCCCAAATGTTGAGCTGCCCTCAGCATTGTGACCAGGCTGCCAGTGTATCTGGTAACCCACCACCTGTGCCTGGTCCTCCCCGCACCTTCCTGGTTTGGGAGTTTTTTAATTGTGTTGTGGGGGAGACAGCAGCCTGGTCAGGTGCTGCATTTGTATGGTAGAGGTGAGCCATGGCCCTCAGGGGATTCGCCTGGGGACTGGGGGCCAACACACCCACATGATCAACCGCCACCAGGTGGAGTGGCAGGCTGCCACAGAACGGGCCAGGTCTGTACCTGCTGGCCCTTCTGTGGCAGAAGGTATGGCCCTAAAAGAAGGAGGGTCATGGCAGCACCTGTTGCCCCACCAGCACCACCGCCACCACCAGCAGCAGCAGCTGCAGCACATGTGGATCCCCGAGAACTGCCTGTAAGTCAGGCAGACATCACAGTTCTCTGGAGTGCCGTGGACACAACAAATGATAGGGTGAGTACTGTTGAGCAGCAGTTGGAATGGATGGAGGGCAATCAGTTGCAGATTGTGTCCATGCTCCAACTGCTGCTGAATCATCATGGGATCCCACACTAGTTTTTTTCCTCCTACCACGTGCCTCCCACCCTCCCTGCTGTGTCATAAAAATATATTCCCCTACCACCCCTGTATCTAGTTATACACTTTTTTCTTGTCTTCTGTATGTGTAACACTTTGTATCCTGCCCCACTTCCTTCTGTTAAGTGTGTGTGTATTTTTTTTCTTTGTTTTAAGTTAAAATGGTTTGTCTCTGCCATCGTTATTTCAACTTATAGGAGTAGTCTAATCCAAATTAGAATAAGCATATGTTATGTAGAGCATTTTGATGTACATGTAAAGTCCCTCCCCTATGTGTCCTTCCCTTTGTCTGCTATTTGGAGTTTTAACTAAATTAGTAAATTGTGTCATCATGTTAAATCACTTTATTGCCTTTATCGCTCCGACAATGCACCCTGTTTCATGTGGCAGTGATGTAGCATAGTCCATTGATTTTCCAAATACAGTAGCAGCCACAGACACTGCCAGCTATTTCCTAAAATGTCTGCAATATTTCCAGAGAAATCTCCTGCTCTCTCCATTTCCACAGTAGGGGCAGCAGAGAGAAACTGGAGGCAGTATGGCGCAGTGGGTTAAGGCTCTGAGCTGCAAATCTGGAGACCTGGGTTTGAATCTCACAGCCCCCTAGGTGCATACTGTGTGACCCTGAGCAAGTCACTTAACTTCCTTGTGCTCCCAGGTTGCACCTGCAAACAAGCTTTCAGCTTAGTGTGTCTCACCTGGTAAAATAATTGGTTAAAAAAAAAACTCTTTAGAAATTTTGTGAAATATCTGGAAATACCTGACAATGTCTGTGGTTACTACTGTACACAGTTCACAACAGCAGAGCTGTGTAACTGACTAACAGTTTTCATACAGAAACCCCACTCACCTAGGTTTGAGTTAAATTAACAGTTGCCATTCGGTAAATCTATGGACTATGCTACATCACTGTCACATGCCACAGGGTGCAATGTTAGAGCAAAGAAGGCAATAAACCGATTTTACATGAAGAAGATTCACAGAGCTCATAAAACTACCATAAAGGTAGCAGGTTAATTTAGTAAAAATTCCTATTAGCAGACAGAGGGAAGGGCCCAGTATGATTTTACATACAAATCAGAAATGCTCTGCATAACTTGTTTTTTTTTTCAAATTCTGTGTTGCCTACTCCTTTAACGAAACCAGAAAGCCATAACTCCATATGAATAGATACCACTAAAAAAGTTTCATTGCTACTGCAACTGTATTTATGACAAAACAAGGCACACAATAATGAGCCTTGTGTTTTGCTGGTTAGACCTTCAATGGTGTGCCTAATGAAGGCTTAAGCAACAAAGAGCAGTGGTCATTTGTGTGTGCCTTGTTTTGCCATCAATAAAGTTGCAGTATCATTGAATTTTTTTGTGTGGTTTGTATTCGTTAATATCTTGGGTGCCTCAGCAATGTTACATGTCTGTTGGGTACAGTTTGTTGAAAAGCAGGATGTTTTTTGTGCTATTATCTCCTGAAAGTTATGTGTGCACGGTGACAGAGGTGCACACTTGCCCATGACCTCTGAAAACATATTATATAATTTTGTCCGCAGCTGCTGATGGTACAAATAAAATATATGTTATATATTCTTATCTTTATCCTTTATACCATAAATGCTGCATCAAGAAAGCATATATATGTTTGCAAGAAGCTGGACAGTGTCTGCACACACACAGGAAAGTACATTGACTGCACACATGCAGTTTAACACAGTAAAACTGCACACCAGTACTCTGAAGGGAAGCCAAACAAACAACTGTGACTTAAGTTACAGATGGAGATTGGGCCCTAAAGAGTTGCAAATGCACAGACAGATTAAGATTGTGCTGTGCACTCAAGAGATAAAGACGCAAAGACACAACACCTAACCAGTGCTCACAAGTCACAAATCCAAATCAGGAAAAGAATACATTTTGACAGTTAGGGTTGGGGGTGGGGGTAGTACATGGCAGTAACAGTCCACTGCCAATGAAAATACCACAACGCAGTACAAATAAATCATGCTGGTGAGGTTGATAAGCAGGTTCATACTGCTGCACTTACTCTGTGACACAATAAAAGGTGTCTGATTTGATGGCATGCATCACACACACACACTCACACAAACATACTACAAGTAATGAATTGCAAATTGAAAACATCAGTAATATAGCCAAATTTTAAAAAAAACTCAAGTTATACACTGCTACACTACAACAATCAGCAACGAAATGTCAAGAATTACTGAAAATATTACTGTGTTTACATTATCAAATTTATACAAGAAAATATAACCAAAACGTAAAGACTGCATTTTTTTCTCAGTTGATCTACCTACACCACAGATACGCCCCTCCCCCAAAGCACACTTCAAGTGTCTGTCAGTACACAGACTTAATGTTCTAAATTAAAATTCAAAATCCACTCACAAACAATAAACAGTCAATGATATGAGCACAGGAGGGTTTCCTACAATCCATGTACTAAATTTTTGAGCAAAAATAAAAAAATTAAATGACCCAAAAAGGCTTTTTTAACAGCTTTTAGAGGTTTTGAATCACAGAGCTCTGACAGTAAACGGTCTTCAGCTACCACTACACACACATTACACAGAACTGAGGCTGTGCATAACAATCTAGAGCCCATGTGACCTGCAATCCCATGAATCATTGCAAATTTGCCTTGGAGCTCAATTACAAGGTGAAGTGATGTGAAGTACATTGATTTCAATGTATTTCACCTTAAAATTTGTGGAGATGTGGTTTGGGGAAGGTGGAGTAATGCGTAGTAATGCAAAGTCATTGGTTTCAATGGACTTCGCATTACTCATTATGATGTGAAGTACTCCACTATGCATTGCAGATTACTTTGAGGATTCCGCATTATTCTGCGAATCACTTCGTGGATCGAATTGTGGCCACTTCGTCCAGCACTATTGGCAGTGTCCTTTGGGGGAGATGACATTAATTTATAAAGTTGGTTTCTATGCCCCAAATATTGTAAATAATTAGTATTTTTTTATTCTTTCCCAAAAGAAATAAAAAGACTCTTTAAATCATTTTTAATATTTAACCACCAAGCCCAGTGATTGTCGTAGAGACATTGGGTAGAATATCTTGCAGCCAAAAAGTTCTCAGTCTGCTTCTGACAACTGGCCTGTTCCAATAATGAAGTATTTAATCTCCACCTCTGTGTGTGGGAAAGAACCCTGGGTGGTACTGTGGCTAAACTAAAATTACCCTGTAATAAATGATGGTCTGAAAACTCTGTAGGTGTTGCTTGCATTTTAAGGGTTGAAAGAAATCTTGATACAAACAAATAATCTATTTGGGTTGCAAAGGTATCTCTAAAATTCGCAGCTCCACCATGTTTATATAAATGTCTATAAGCATCTAAAAGGCCTGTATCTGTTAATATGTGCTTCAGTGTATGAGAGTTACAATGCATTTTCTGTGAAAGACCCCATATATCTTTCAAGTCTAAGCTGCAGTTAAAGTCTCCTCCACAAACAATATGTTTTTAGTAAACAAATAAGGTTGAATCGCCTCAAAAAGCTCTATTCTTGACACCTTAATTTGGGGGCATAAGTATTAATAAGGCAAAAACAAAAATCCCTATAATTACAATCCAAAAGAAGTGCCCTAGCAGACAAAATATCTACCACCCTTTTTTTTTGAAAATCAGGTCCACTAAACATTATACCTACCCCATCAGCTGCATCAGTGCCGAAAGTCCAGTGTGAGGGGCCCCACACCCAGCTTCTTCTAAGCTGTTCAGGTTCTAAAAGGGAGTTCAATCTGGTTTCCTGCAGAACTATGATATCATGTTTTAAATGGCCTAAGAAAGCCAAAATTAAAATCCTTTTTTTGTAGTTCTTTACACTACAATTATTGAAAGAAGCAAAATGTAAAGAGGTCATGTGAGAAAGTTAAGGGTTATGTGCCTTCTGTATGCTTGGATTTTATTTTCCTTTTTTTTCCTTTTATCATTTTAGTCTCTTCAATAGGCCATTTGTGCTCATCTTCTACCTCTGACAAAAGTTCTGATCTAATTGAGGTGTCAGATTCTAAGTCAGAATCTTCTACTTCACCTTGTATGGGAATGTAGGGGTTTTGAGTAGTAACAATGAAAGTCACGGCTATTTGTTTGGCAGCTGCTCAAATTACCCTACAGTTTGTTTTAACTACCCCAAGGGGGGGCATTTGTTGTCTTTGGGTCCTACCCTCATCAACAGGTAAATCCCCTATTTGAGCCTGAGAATCAATGCATTGTGCAGCCCCTGACATGTAGGGAGGGTCAGAAAGAGGGGCAGGTGGATTTATGTTACTGCACTCTGTATCCTGTCTTTCATCATCTTGCTGATCTGGCTGTGCCTCTTGTGAAATGTGAGTTAAAAAAAGAAACATCCCTCCCTTTTTCCTGAGCTCTATTGACCAAATCATCTTGATCCCACCCTTCTGTCCTATTTCTTCCTGCCCAGGGGCATTGGTAAAATGCATGGCCTTTTTCATCACAGAGGTTACATTGGAATATATTGTTACAAAGGCCACATGCATGGCCATAACCTCCACATAAGGAACATTTCAGTAAATCGCAAATGCTACTGAGATGTGTCCTACCCACACATTTGTAACAGGCTCTGGGCTGTCCATCATAAAAACACACTCCCCTGCCTTTGCCCAAGAAGAATCTATTGGATAAATGAATGATTTCAGAGATAACATGGAATAATTCCATTTCAACAACTCACCGAATACCTAAACAAGTATAATCTGCTCTGCCCAAACCAAAACCATTTCTGGCAGAAACACAGTACCACAACTACATTGCTTGCGTACTCCGATTACACACACAAGGCACTAGTTGAAGGTAAATTGGTGGGCTCCATCTTCATCGACCTCACTAAAGCCTTCGATACCGTCAACCACCCTCTACTGATATCCCAGCTCCAAAGAATGGGAGTGGCACCAAACACCCTAAATTGGTTCAATGATTACCTATCACAAAGGAGTCAGCGAGTCAAAATTGGGCAGACATTATCCAGCTCCAGAGAGGTACTACTAGGAGTTCCTCAGGGATCAATCCTCGGCCCCTTGCTTTTCAGCCTCTTTATTAATGAACTGCCCATGGCCTTTGACACCAATCTCATCCTGTATGTGGATGATGCTGTGCTGCTGAGCAGTGGCACCTCCCAGGCAGCACTACAAACAGAACTACAAACCTCCTTCAACAAACTCGAGGACTGGTTTTGTGGGAAAAGGCTGCTACTGAACTACAAGAAAACCAAGGCCGTGCTCCACTCCAGCCATTACAATAAGTGCAGGCCCCCCCCCCCATATCACCAATAATGCAGGTGAGCAGATTGAGCAGATACAATCATTTAAGTACCTAGGGGTCACCATTGATGACTCTCTCATGTATACAAACCATACTGACTCCCTTGTCAGGTCAGTTAACACAAAGATTGGGGTCCTCTACAGACATAAGGAATCCCTCACTCCGGAAGCACTCCGTCTCTCAGTCTCCAGCTCAATACTTCCCACGCTAGACTACGGGCTTGTGGTCTATGGAGCTGCCACTGACACTGCACTCAACAGGGTCCAAACTGCATTAAATAAGGCATGCTGCCTAACCCTGACCACAGACCATTAAACCCATACTTGCACTCTTTATAAGAGCACTAACTGGCTGAGCCTAAAAGACAGGCTCAAATACCAAACCTGTCTTTTGAGTAAAAAGGCACTCCTCGTAAAAACACCACCCTGCATAGTAAACCTGCTCGAGGCCTCTCCCTCATCACATATCACCAGAGGGAAGAAAAATGGAGCACTGTCCATCCCATTCTGGCACACCTCAATTGGTCAGCGTACCTTCTCCTACTGAGCCCCCCTCTGGATAAATGAACTCCTGCAGAAACTACATACATACATACAGCCTGCCTCAGTTCAAAACTGGCCTCAAACAGCACCTACAGTCTATCTCACAATGCACATGCCCCCCAGGAAAAACCTGAAAGACTCACCCACTACCACTGTTAAACCCTGCACTGAAACCGTGGCTATTAAACTGCCTAATGCGCTGAACCCTGTAGGACTGTATCTTTCTGTAGTCTGTAACCACTGTATTTGTGCTAAATCCTGTAACAACTGTGCTAAATCCTGTAACAAATGTATTTGCTCTGAAATCCGTATTTACTGTACTAGTGTTCTGTATCATTTGTCCACCCTGACGTGGAACCTTTGTAAAAGAGCTCACGCTCAAAGGTTTTTCCAAATTTATTCCGAATTTATTCGTAAATAAATAAATAAATAATTTTACTTTAAATTTCCACCCTCCAGTCCATAACCCCTCTATATACACAATCACCTCTGGGGGACCCAATATATCACAATGATTCTGTTACCAGTGATAAATTTCACTGGCATTAACTCCTTCATTACAAAACATTATGGTACTATACCTAATTTGTGGTTTTGTTAGGGGTATAGCATAAAAAGGGGTCCATAATGGAGTTTGTTTTAAGGTATTATATTTCTCTGAGAATTTTTCTAGGCCTGCATTTGTCTTAAAACTGACATTGAACGTGTCTTCCCCTGAGATATGGATCAGAGCATAGATATCAGCAAGTAAAAATCTCATAGAGTCTTTTAATATCTGCCTAGCTATATAATACCTATCTGGATGTTTGATATCTGCCTAGCTATGTAATACCTATCTGGATGTTTAATATCTGCCTAGCTATATAATACCTATCTGGATGTTTGATATCTGCCTAGCTATGTAATACCTATCTGGATGCTCTGATAGGCCACCTTTATATCTAAGTCTGACCGTGTTTTTCCTTAGGCCTTGTTCTAGCCTGTTCTTAAAGGGGTCAGACATTGTCATTCCCCTAGTAGCCCCAGCATGATTCCCTGCCTACCCGATTGCTCATCATTACTTGAAAAATCAGTTCTAGAACCATTATTATCAGTAGCCCTTTCCTGTCTAGATGACCCAGGTATGTTAGAATCCTGGGAACCACCGGCTACATTCTGTGCAGTTTGAGAATTGGGGGTCCCACTAGAAGAAGGTTCTGTAGTTTGTCTTTTAAATGAGCTCATGGTTTTAGTATGGTTGTCCTTAGGAGTGTTCGTTGCAGTAGGCCCACTGATGTCATTCTGAAAAATGTAATCTCCCCATTCTGGATCAGGAATCCAATTTCCTACTTCAGTCCTAGTCCACCCAGCATTTTCTAAGGCTTTATAGGCTGTCTAGTCTGCATCAAGAAAGTCTTCTGGGTTTTTGTCAGAAATCTTGAATTGTGCTCGAATAGTTTGTGACACCGTCACAGGCCTAGCATCTGGTATTCTTGGAAAGTCTTCTCCCATATGTTGCATCTCACAAACAGCCTTCTCCATGGTACAAGTGTTAGATTTTTCAGTGGAATGTCCCATCGCAAGCTTAGCCAGCACTGAACTGTCCTGTGAAATACAACTACGATTTACTGTAGGGTCTCCCAGTTTCTCAAGGATATTCTCCACATCCAAAGGTAGATCCTTATCATCCTCAGTCTCCAGCTGCTGCAAAGCCTAAATCTCAATTTTCTTCATAACATTTGTAGAAACATTAATCTCCCTCACAGGGAGCGCTGACTCCTCCGCACCTTCCACCTCCATATCACTGACACACTGTGCCGCCATCTTGGAGAGACAGAGGTTCCCCCTACAGCACAGTAGGGGTATTTATTAAGAAAAAAAATCAAACTTAATACAACAAACTCAATCACAACAAATCATATTAACACATGAGCACCATTTAAACAAAATATTCAAAGGAAAGAGAAAAAGGGAACAAAACTACAAAAATAAATTGGCCAATTCATGTCACTGGTGCATCTGTATTTGTGATCCATGGCAAGTTCCACCAGTGAGCTTTTTGTATTTGTTGGGTTACTTTCTTTGCTTCTTCTTGATATAGCCATCATAGTTCCTCCGTAATTTCAGATATTAAATGCAAGATTGGAGTGTCCATTTGCTGTAAGAAAAAACTGCAGTGTACATTCCAAATAGCCCATTTTATAACTACAAAAATCAAATTAAGAGTACTTGGATGGTATTTATTTTTTCATTCATTTGAATATGATCCATACATAAGAACCTTATAATTTACATTCAAAAGTATTGGCATAGACCAGTGTTTTGCTAATATCTTCCCAAAATGTACTATATATGAGCATGAAAAATAAGGATGAGTTATGGTTTCTTCTTCTTGTACACATGTAACTGTTGAACAATATCATTCTGATAACTGTTTATGTTTTTGATTATTTTTAATATTAATCTTTTCATGACAGTTTAGCCAATGTAAAACCCACATCTTTTCAAGAATTCTAGATTCTGCCAAAAGTTTTAATAACAAAGGTTGATACTCTATTGGACAAAGAGGAACTGTTTTAGTTTCTGTAAAATATTCAGGCATAGTATACATATATATTTGCTTTTTGTTATTTGAGATCAGCATTCTACTATTAATTCTCCACATTCTAAATTTAACAAATATTTCTCTAGAATATGTTGGAGTATTAGGAACTTGTTTAATAACAACAGAAATAGTAGCAGAATCCCATTCAGGAAACCATATTTATACGGATTTATAAAAAATGGGATCCATGCTTTCTCTAAGTTAATTAATAAAGGTCTCACATTAACAAAAATGAAGATATTAAAAAGAAAAACCAAAGGGTTAATGATATTAAGACCCCCATTGTGTACAGATGAATATGTAACATTCCTTTTTAAGGGATTAAGACAGTTCCTCCATACCGCCTGAAAGAACACACTAAGTAAAGTTACTTCTAGCTGCTTTGGTAAAGGGAAAACATTAATAATGAATGTATATTGTGACAGTAAAAATGTTTTAATCAGGGCAATTCTTGTTCTTTTACTAAATTGCCATTTGTTCCAATTATTAACCATTGATCTCCAAGATTTTATTTTCAGCATCCAATTCACATATCAGGAATGTGTAGTATGGTATGGGCCACATGCCCATTGGCTCACGCTGTGGACCAATGGGCATACAGCCGTACCGACGGTGTCAGTCAGTGGGTGGCAGGGTGGGTGGGGTGCTGCAGCCCACGCTGACTGGGGAGGCGGGCGGTGGGGATCAGTGGGCGGGTGGGAGGGGTCCTCTGGACCATGAGGGATGATAGGTTTCATTTATTTCTACTGAAGCCCCTGATCAGGCAGCAGTCCACTGGACCACCAGGGATATTGGAGTTATAATTTATATACTAAAGCCCATGATCGGGCAGGCAGAAATCCACTGGACCACCAGGGATAAAATGATTTAGCTTTCATTTACTTAGCCCGCAATCGGGCAGGCAGCGGTCCACTGGACCAACAGGGATAAAATGATTTATCTTTCATTTACTGAGCTCATGATCGGGTGGGCAGCTGTCCACTGGACCACCAGGGATACAATGATTTATCTTTCATTTACTTAGCCTGCGATCGGGCGGGCAGCGGTCAGGACCACCAGGGATAAAATGATTTATCTTTCATTTACTTAGCCTGCGATCAGGCGGGCAGTGGTCCACTGGACCACATGGGATAAAATGATTAATCTTTCATTTACTTAGACTGCGATCGGGTGGGCAGCAGTCTACTGGACCACCAGGGATATTGGATTATTCTTTTTTGTACTGCAGCCTGCGATCACGCTACGAAGCACATTGCCGCACTGCAGGGGGAGTCAGTCCCCGATGACTGCTGCCTGGCAGGGCACCAGGCACAAGTCGTTGGGGATCGGCACACCTGCATGCAAATGGGGCCATAATGACATGAAAATGGCCCCATGTGTGCCTTGCATACATTATGGCTCCATTTGCATGTCAACTTTTGAATATCACAGGTGCTGTGCCTTGCTCAATGGAACTTGCGCTAACGCATCCACATGCTCCACTCTGGCCACTGGCGCTGGTGCAGTGCCACTGTGCCATGTGCACTGTGGGTGGCCAAGGTATGATATTCAACAATGCTGAGCCATGGCGCAGCTCCATTTAATATCACCCAGTCCACGCCCCTGCGTAGCCAAAATGAGCTGCACCTGGGCTTGCGCCACAGCTTGGCACAGTTTGAATATTTGGTCCTAGGTCTAAAATTATGGAAAATCCCCAGGTTCAGTACTAACATAGAGTGATCACTATACTCTACAGCTGAGGTAGTCACTTTAGCAATATGTAAAGACTTTGAAAGAAAGAAAAAATCTATTCTAGTAGATTGCATACCTTTATGAAAAGTAGGTACTACTTTCCCCTGATAAACAAGAGATGTGTCTACTAAATTTGCTGTTCTCACAGTTTTAATGAGACAGTTCATGTCACTATATATTTTATCAGTTGAGGTATTTTCCCTCTATCCTGTTTTGTCAAGCCACAATTAAAGTCCCCTCCTAATATTACCTGTTGTACAGTATGTAAATATGGCTATATATCTTTAAACAGTTGCACATGTTCAGCTTTAGATTGCATTGCATAAATATTGATTAGGAGAAACAATTGACTCTGATATATAACATCTAATATTAACACACGGCCTGCATATAAATCAATTAATTTAATGAGTTGAATTTCTATAGAATGGAAGAGAATCCCTACTCCAGAACACTAATCCATTCCAATAGACCAATATGATGGCCCCACATAACATGCAGAAGTTGCAATTTGTATATCTCTTAGATTATGTAACTGAGTATCTTGTATGAAATAGATACCTGAAGGTCCAGATAACAACAAGGAAAATACCACCGAATGTTTCCTAGACCTCTTTATACTGTTTACATTAATTGAAAAACAGTTTAAATTCACAAACATACTATTGTAAAGTAGAAAGAATACACTCATTTTTTGTTTTGTATTTTCCTGGTACCAGTCTTACCCTTGAGCTTAACTTTTGGCTTTTGCCTAAGCTCCATATTTCCATTTTTGCTTGTAAGGGTGTCCCCCTCCCTTTCCTCAGGAATCGAAGATCTAAGGGAAGAAGAATCAGCATCTGACCCAGAGCTTTCATGTAATAAAGGGTCATATTTATTGGTCAATGTGATGGCATGTGTTTTTGCCAACTTTGAGGCTGGAACACTTTTGTCAGAGTGTTTCCGTGTTAACATGCCTTTTCTATCTACTTGGAGGGGGAGCATTGTTTGTGAAGTACTAGGGACTGAAACCATTTTTTCTGTGGTTGCATCTAAAGTTTCCGTGTTAGGAACTACAACTGGGGTGGGGTGGGGGAGTTCAGGAATCAGAACCATGTGGACCATGGAAATATCATCTGGCCTGGAAGGGGGAGGAGGTTGCTGGTTTTGGGGTTACTTTTGTTTTCTCTGGGCCATAGCAATGAGTAAATGTTGTTCATCACTATCTGCTTGTTGGTTATTATTATGTACTGCCCATGAACAGCTTTGAAATGAGAGGCCCTTTTCATCACATAAACTGCACACCATTTAATTTAAACACTGATTGCTAGCATGCCCAAGCTCTGTACACAATGAACATCTGACTTTGCCACACATACTACAAGTATGGCCCACTGACCCACACTTATAGCAGGCCTTGCGCTGTCCTGCATAAAATAAAACACCTCTGTCATGACCCAAAAAGAAGGAATTTGGTAAATGTTGAACTCCTTCCTCGGTTGTTTACAACAGAACTTTATATCTCCAACCACCTGTCCAGTAGTTTTTACTGTCAAAAATCACTGTGGGGCCTTCCAAGACATTACAACATTGTTTCACTAAACAGCTTAAATCTGATACACCGACCCCCTCATTTCGGAAAAATATGGGAATGTTTTTTATAGCTGGTTTTGCCAGAGGGATGGCCTCAAATGGAATCCACAAAGGAGTATTTTTCACTTCATTGAACTTTTTTCGAAATCTTTCTAGGCCTCCAGATGTCTTAAAATAAATATCATATGTATGTTCTCCTGATACGTGAATAAGTGCATACACTTCTGCCGCAAAAAATGTTAAAGATTCTTTTAACAATGTTTTTCCTATGTAGGTTCAATCAGGCACAGTCTCTAAACCTCCTTTACATAATAACCTCACTGCATTATGCCATTTAGCAGGAGCTATTGATAGATGGATAAAGATGCATAAGGTTTAAGAGCAGTTATTTGTAACTTGTTTAGAGGAGCTGCATTTTGTACTGGTTCAGCACATGACTCTGAAGGTAAAATATTTACACCAGGAGAGTTTAGTAGTTGTAAATTGTGTGTAATATGTAGGGGAGATTGTATTATATTGTTAACTGAAGGCATACTAATAGGTGTGGGCCCTGAAATCCATTGTGACTGATCTGGAGTTTTTTCCCATCCAGGTCCCTGCAGAGCTGTTTCTACTGACCAGTCACTTCTTTTCTCTGCTGTAGGATCAACATCTTTCTGTGCTGGAATATCTGCCACACATATACTTGCCTTCCTCTACTTCTTGTAAACAAGGTATCTGAGCATTTTCCATGGTATTTAGTTTAACTGTTTTAGAAGCAGAAACAGCATTTACTTGCCTTATGTCTGGTTTTTGTTGTAACACTGTCTGTTCCATTTTCTTAGGTTTTTCTTTCTGCTGCTGAGACTCTCGCAGTTCTAGGCACACAGATTTAATTCTGTTTCTACTGCCAGCTGCATTACTTGGTTGTAAAGCCTCAGTTTCCTGCTGACCAGACAAGCTTGTCTTTGGAATTTCAGCTGTTGTTTTTAATTTGATTCAGCTAACTGTCAAACTCAGCTGAGTCATTTGTCAAAGCAACTTCTGCAGTTTGTTGCACTGCAAGGAGCCATCTTTTTAGTGCTGCTTTCTTTTCAGCAAACAGATGTTCTTTGTGTAATATATTCTGTAAATACTTTACAAGGGAGAGCATAGGGGTGCATGCACCAGGAACTTTAACTCATGGTTGAAGAACTGGTGCTGTGAGGAAGGGTTTGGATTCATTGGTGACTGGGGACCCACCTGGAGGGATGGAAGTGTGTTCAAGCCTGACGGACTGTATCCATCCTGGAGGGAAATCCAAGCACTCAATGATAAGTTTAAATGCTACATTGACAAGCATTTAAACTAGCAAAGGGGGTGGCAGGCCAGCAAGGAGGGTACCTACTTGCTCACCCCCTATAGCTAGCAGTGGAACCAGTGAACTGGAGGAGTGGCTATCTCTACAAAGCAGTGTGCAAAAGATGGAGCCTTAGCAACAGATGGAAGATCTGGAGGCTGCCATGGTGCAGTCAGACCTGGACATTGTGCCCATCACTGAAACCTGGTGTAATGATAACCACGACTGGGAGATGGCCATACCTGGCTACAACATATTCAGAAGAGACAGGGCAGGTAGAAAGGGAGGAGGAGGAGTGGCACTGTATGTAAAAAATGACATAAGGGCCACAGAGATCCAGGAGGAACAAAATGGGGGAGAGATACTGTGGGTTAAGCTGGAAAGGAAAATGGGGCCAGCCATCCGCACAGGTGTGGTCTATAGACCATCAACCCAGGAGGAAGAAACAGATAGGGAGCTGATGCTAGCCATCCAAAGGATGGCAGACAAGGGTGAGGTAGTACTGGTTGGAGACTTCAATATTCCAGATGTGGACTGGAGCATCCCAGCAGCAGCATCAACTAGGAGCAGATTTATCCTGGACTCCCTTCAGGGTGCCTTCCTCAAGCAACTGGTCATGGACCAACTCAGCAGAAGGCAATACTGGACCTTGTGCTCACAAACAGGGACAGTGTGATGGGGTAACAGTGGGAGAGCACCTGTGGAACAGTGACCACCAGTCATTGTGGTTTGAAATCACAGAAAGAGCAGAACCAAACCACACAAAAACACGTATCCTGGATTTTAGGGGGGCAGACTTTGGGAAAATGGGGAGATACTTGAAAGAGGCATTAAGGGGAATGGGGCAGGAATCAGGGGTTGAGGAACAGTGGGCAGTATTTAAAATGGGGATTACAAGAGAAACAGAATTATGCATTAAGCAGGTTAGCAAGAGGAAAAGGAAGAGGATACCGTTATGGTTTTCCAAAGAGGTAGCGAAGAAAGTGAAAGCCAAAAAGATTACATTCAGATAATACAAAAAGACACAAGCAGAAGGGGATAGGGAGAAGTACCAGGAGAAGCAAAGGGAGGCAGAGAGGTCAATAAGGGAAGCCAAAGCTCAGACAGAAGAACACATTGCAAAATCAGTGGGTAGAGGGGACAAAACCTTTTACAGGTACTTAAGTGAAAAAAGAAAGGCAAAGGGAGGGGTAGTGAGACAGAAGAGGGAGGATAGGGGCCTTGTGGAGGATGACAACAGTAAAGCTGACATATTGAACAGGTATTTCTGCTCAGTCTTTACTAAGGAAGAGGAGGGTAATGGGTCTGAAGGGAGTATAAGGGGTGGGAATGGTGCAGAAATGGACACAAGTCCCTTTACTCGAGAAAGGGGTCCTGAAGGAACTGGAAGTAATGAGTTGATAAAGCAATATGGCCAGATGGGGAGGCACCCCAGGGTCCTTAAAGAACTAAGAGAGGTGGTGGCTGAACCTCTGGCTATCCCGTTTAGCTGATCACTGGAAACAGGGGAGGTACCCAAAGACTGGAGGACAGCAGATGTAGTCCCCTTATACAAAAGTGGGAACAAAGAGGAAATGGGAAACTACAGACCAGTCAGCCTCACCTCGGTAGTGAGGAAGATCATGGAAGCACTACTGAAGGAGAGACTGGTGGAACATCTGGTTGTCAATGGACTACAGGACCCAAGGCAGCATGGTTTCACCAGGGGGCGGTCATGTTAGACCAACCTCATTGAATTTTTTGACTGGGTGACTAGGGAGGTGGATCAGAGGAGGGCAGTGGACATGCCCTATCTGGACTTCAGCAAGGCCTTTGACACTGTGCCACATAGAAGACTATTACACAAACTGGGGAATATGGGTGTGGGCAGGACAGTAGTGTGGTGGGTAGGTAACTGGCTGGGCGGCAGGACACAGAGGGTGGTGGTAAATGGCTGTCACTCCACAGACGGAAGAGTGACCAGTGGGGTGCCACAGGGATCAGTGCTGGGACCGGTCCTATTCAACATCTTCATCAGTGACATTGCGCAGGACTTAGAAGGCAGAATTTCACTGTTCTCTGATGACACAAAGCTCTGTAACAGAGTAGACACACCAGAGGGTGTAGACAGAATGAGAAGGGACCTGCAGAAACTTGAAAAATGATCAGGGGTTTGGCAGTTGAAATTCAATGCAAAGAAGTGCAAGATAATGCATATGGGGCACAAAAACCCTGGCGCAATATATCAGTTGGGGGGTGAGGATATAGCATGCACCAAGCAGGAAAGCGATCTTGGGGTTATCATCTCTGATGACCTCAAGGTAGGGAAACAGTCTGACAAGACAGCAGGTAAAGCAAATAGGATGGTGGGATGCATAGAAAGGGGCATCTCCAGCAGGAAAAGGGAGGTCATAATTCCACCATACAAGACACTAGTGAGGCCCCACCTGGAGTACAGTGTACAGTTCTGGAGATCTTACCTATGTAAGGACATAGACAGGGTAGAGAAGGTTCAGAGGAGGGCAACACAGATGGTACATGGATTGCATCACAAGTCCCATGAGGACAGGTTGAAGGAACTGAATATGTACTCCCTGGAGGAGAGGAGGGAGAGAGGGGATATGATAGAGACATATAAGTATCCTACAAGGAGGAACAGGGTACAGGAATACACTCTTTTTAAGTGAAAAAGATGTTCCAGGACTAGAGGGCATGGGATGAAGTTGGAGGGAGGACAATTCAGAGGAAACGTGAAGAAGACTTTCTTCACAGAACGGATGGTGGACAAGTGGAACACCCTGCCAGAGGAAGTGGTGGGGGCTGAAACAATCACAGGATTTAACTCATTGCCTCCACAGGAGCTCTCTGAAGTTGCACCACTTGTCTCCTGTATACTGTTAACAGTAAATCCTGGGCCTTTCTAAGCAAAATCAAGCTATAGTCAGCATGCCACAAACAAATCCTAATAGCTCAAGAACCATAAGTGCTAGACACAAAGTATGAGTGGCAAAGTTATTCAGCATAAAATTACCTTTCCAATGGTGGTATGCAAATAATATGTAATTTTGTTTTTTTTCTATGCAGGTTGAAACTGCAAAAATATATTTTTTCACTGAAACAGGCAACATAAGCCATACACACCATACCATAAACAAATGTGAATAACTCCTAAAGTATACATGATATACACAATAGATCAGTGGCAAAGTTCTTCAGCATAAAAGTACCTTTCCAACTGTGCTATGCAGTCAAATACATATTACATTCTGTTACACTATATATTAAAATATATAAGTGACTTCTCCAGACGTTGCAAGGGCACACTGGGAGTCAGTAGCCGACTTCTGCAGAACTCCTCAGGACACACCAGTGTATTTTACTGATGACGACAGGCGTCTGCTAGGAGACAATGAGTTAAGAATGCATGGGATAGACATAAAGGAATTCTGGAGGTCAGGGGTAAGGGGCAACAGACTTCTAGGAAAACATAAACTGAACTTACAAGCTCAAATGGGCAGACTGGATGGGCCACAGGCCCTTATCTGCCGACACTGTCTATGTATCTATGTACTTCTTCTATTTCACTGGAAGCATTTTGGCTTGAATCTGACATTACTTTTGTATTTAAAACTGTTTTATTTTTTGAACTCATTACCTCAATGCCTTAGTTCTCTAATGTTTTTTTAAATTCCTTGCTGCTTTTCTCCTTGTATTGAGGCCTCTCGATTAGTGAAAGCAGAGAAGGAGGGCTGCTCCCTTGCTTCAAGTTACTTCCATCCTCTCTCCTGGCTCCTGCTCGTCAGCCATCTTGGTCTTGATGGACAAGGGTTCCCCCTATAGACCAGTAGGGGCAATTTTTGTTCAATATTCAAAAACAAAACATAAGGAATAACAATAGTGAAATCAGAACGCAGACATCATATAGCTTATATAACCCACCACACACTCCATACTTAAAAACACCCCACGCATAGTGCTCATACCATCACAATCCCTCAGTAAGACTAAATCGTGCCATAGATATAAAACAAGAAAGGTCCAATCACCAAATCACAGAACTATATTCCTTACAACAGAGACATGTTACATGTAATGCTGTATGTAAAGAAACCCAAAAAGTAGATCAAGTATTAACCCACCCACCCACCATTCTTCCATAACCGAGAAACCACAACTTGTCCTAATGTTCGGAATTCATATTCATAACTTTTATCAAGTTCTGCCTAAATGTTAAATAATACCCGCTGCTGTGTGACCTCTTTACATTGTAGAGATCTTTGGCATCTTGCCTACCATAATGACCATTTTAAGCAAGCTACAATCATGAAAATAGAGCTTTTTGGTCCATTTCAACCACTGCATGAGAATTTGTCCCAATACTAAAATATCATATGAAATATTCTGAAAGAGATCTTCTCCCCACCAACCAGCTAGTTCTTTCCAAAACCTGTGAACATGCATGCAGTCAAAAAACAAATGCTGCATAATTCTATTTCACTGTAACAAAGTATCTCCCCACAGCCTCAATCATCTAATTGCTTATGTTTCTGATTGCCCCTCACATTCAATTTCTGATGTCCACATAACCATATCAAATCTTGCATTTTAGGGGGAATCCTTGGTTCCACAAACCTTTCCAGCAACAACTCTGTATCAGTTGTAGGGGATATCAGAAATAAGGGCTCCTCCTTATACCATTTTTCTAGTATTATCTTATAGAAATGTTTCTTCTCTTGTCCCAAAAACCAAGTAAGCTTGATCTTCCAGTCCTAATATATCATAAAGTAGTCTGTAAATACCCTGGAAGAACTTTCTCTGAGGGATGCCATTTACCCCTACCCCATGCCATCAAAGAAAGGGTCCCCACACAACCGCATGCATAACAATCCCATAACCTTGGATTCTACAACTAAGGGATGTATTGAACTAAAAGAAATTCCCCAAAATATATTAAAAGGCTGAATCATATTCAGCCCCCCATTTTCCATGCCCTATATGTATGTACTGTCTTAACTGGATTCAACCTACTTCCCCACAAAAAAAGAAAAAAAAAAGGCCTGTAACTTTCATGTGCATAGCAAAAGGCAGCAGAAATATATGAGAGACATATAAAAATATAGGAGCTATACATGCTCTAAGCAAATAAACCCTCTTTTTCCTAGTCATTTTCCAGGAAAACCATGGCATAACTTTCCAGTTAGCCATGTCATATACATAGATCCAGTTTTTTCCTTCTGATTCTCTAGTACCAAAGAATAAGTCTAAAATCTTAACATCCTCCTTCGTCACAGAGATAGGAAACTCCTCCACAACCTGTGCAGCACCCAGAGCCAAAACTTTACTTTTTCCTATATTAATCTTAATCCCAGTAGTATCATAGATGTCTTCCATTTTCCTTAAAATCTTTTTACCAGATTCCAAATCAGCTACAGTAAAAACACAATCATCAGCATAAGCAGTAACTTTCTGCAGAACAACCCGTCATTATTTTTTTATAGATCTAGGGCAGGATTCACAAAGAAGATGCACCCAATACATCTCGGCTGCACCGGTACAGGGGAGATGCACTGAGTGCAAAATGGGCGATTCACAGAGGAGGCAGAGGGAGATGGCACCAACACATCCCCTCTGTGAACAGCACAGATGTGCTCAGGCCAGAACACCCTAGAGCATCCCAGGCTGCTCCGGCACATCCCCCATGTCAGGCTGTTAGCCCACTGGGGCAGGGCATCTAAGCATGACCTGCACCCAAAAATGTGATTCACAGCCAGGGGCATGCAAATGAGGCCATTAGGCATGCATGGTGCAATGGGGCCATTAGCATGCCATTATAGCCCCATTTGCATAGTGCCGGCTGGGATGCCCCAGCAGAATGTGCTGCACTGTGTTCACCACCCATCCCCCACCTGACCCCAGCCCAAGCCATGCCACTCCTGGTGGCATTATAAGAACAGTTGTCCCTCGGTACAATGAATCCCATTACAATGAAACCCAGGTACAACAAACCTGCTGCATGGCTCCCGGTAAACATAGTGATTCCCATCTCGAGGTGTTCATCTGCCTGTTTATATGTGCTACTGGATCAAGTGATGCCCACTAAGCTACCACTAAGCTGACAGTCACTGCTGCCTACCCAATACCCGTAAGAGGAACACTTGCTGCCTGTATCTTGTCAAAGTACAGTAGCATGGTATCATAGCAGTACCTGTCAGCCTAACAGTCTGATCAGCACAATGATCCCGATACTGGTCCCACACTTCAATTAGTTTGTGTCACCACATATTCCCATGTAGTCTTTCCTTTAACTGTGGGTCACCCACTCATCACTGAATGCTGTGGTTCTCCTTGGTCCCCAGTTCTCCTAACGGCAGCAAATACCGATCAGTGTGGTGTGAAAGAAGCTGCAGCTGGCAGATAATGCCGAAGTGAATCAAGCAGTGCAGCCATGGATTGAGAGCCAGCATGCAGCAAGTGTACCTCTGTCCAGTGCAATAGATACATAAAAGGGTGAAGGTGAGGAGTATAACTGGACAGTCTCAACCAGATGACAATGGCACTTCCAGAAGTGAAATGGGATGTTGACAGTATAATATAACGGGAGACTACAGATCAGCTGATGATAGCCGGGTTAAGATGACATCAGTGTTTGCAATATAGCAGCATAATTGTCACATTGATACATGTTTACTGTGTGATGCCTACTGTGTGGTAGTGTCGGATCAGTTGATACAGGGTTCTCCTGGAATAGCAAATCCTCCATATAATATACTACACCGGTGGCTCCAGAAGGGTCTGTCATAATGTGGGAGGACTGTTTCATGAAAGCCCCAAGCACCCCCCACCCACCAATCTCCCCCCCTTGGCAGGGTCCCGCTGTCAGCAGGCAGCTAAACCCACCCTCATACCACCACCACGGCCTGCCAACACAGCTGTCTGAGAATGGCAGCTATCATACAACGAAGCAGCTTCAGGCTGTATGATAGCTGTCATTCTTAGACAGCTCTGTCGGTGGGTGGCCATGGTGCATGCGGGTGGGTTCAGCTGCCCGCCAACAGTTGGATCCTGCTGGGGTGGGGGGAGAGGGGTGGGTTGACCGTGCATGGGGGGACTGACTGCACTGGCACACTGCCACAGGAGGCGACATTACTGAGGGCTTGGGGCTGGGAGGAGGGGTTCTTCTTTCCATTCGGAGCTGGGAGCAACATCGTACAGGTGCTGGAGGGGTCATCTTTACTGCCACAGCCACCTGGTGAGGCATCATATGTGGGCATGGGGGGTGCCAACACCTTTACTGCCACTGGGTGCGGCTTTGTTTGTGGGCATGGGGGGATTCAGTACCAGTGATGCCACCAGGAGTGGCTTTGTACGGGGCTTGGTGGGGCGCACCATTTCCATTACCGCTGCAAGTGGCAGCATTGTACAGGGGCTTGGGGCTGGAAGAGGGTCACTGGACTGCCAGGGTGGGCGGGCACCCGTTCTGCTGACCGCAGTGTGGCAGGCTGCCTGTAGGTGGTCACTGACATGTCTAGTTTTCTAGACTTATCTTTCTGTGGCGCATCCCCGGACTTGCCCCGGGGTTGCATCACAGAATTGGGCTGTGAATGAGGCTGCATCGGGTATCCATGGGCACGCCCACATCACAGCCCCTCTGGATGCACCACATAGCATTACTGGTGGTTTGCGATGCATTGGGGATGCGCCGGTGCATCAGGGTTGTGCTGGTGCATCAGCACCCTGCCTGAATCACTCTTGGGCACATTTTGGGGATGCCCCAGTGTATCTCGGATGTGCTGGGTGCATCCCTTCTGTGAATCCTGCCCCTAATGTTTGCTGCAGTTTCAATTACTTTTAGTATGGGATCTAATCCAAATACATAAAGCAAAGGGCTCATTGGACAACCCTGTCTAACACCATTTTTCAAATAAATTCGTATGCCTAGATGCCCATTCACCAAGGGGGTAACCTGCACTTCAATATACAATGTCCTCAATAATGTTAAGCAGCACTCTGGAACACCATAGTGCTGTAACACCGTCCAGATATGCTCTTGCCATACAACATCAAAAGCTGTTTCCTGATCAATGGTTAACAAATAACCATCAAAATTCATACATAAACCTTGTTCCACCACTTCTCTAATGAAAATCAAATTTTGAACAATATTTCTACCTGGAATTGCACAGGTCTGCACAGAACTAATTACCTTTTGAGCAATTTTGTCTAACCAAACAGTCAGAAACTTAGTTAAAATCTTGTACTCTGTGTTCAGCAAACTCAAGGGCCTCCAATTCTTAACCTCTTGAGGATCCCCCTTTTTATATAGAAAGGTCATAATTCCCTCGTTCATGTTTGATACCAACCTATTTTCTTCCCAAATAGCCCCATAAATGACCTGCAACGAAGGAGCCAAGATGTCACAAAAACATTTATAAAAATCATTAGGAATACCATCTACCCGAGGGGTAATCCTTGGTGTTAGTTTAATAATAGCTTCCCGTATTTCTATCATAGATATAGGGACTAATACACTGTGCTTATCCTTTTTACTCAACTGTGGTATATCCAATTGTTGTACAAACAAGTTTGGCTGCCCAACCCATTCCTTCTGAAAAGTAGCCTTAATATGATTTTGAATTAACAGCATGAGTCTACCACGGTCTTCTACTACAATTCCCATGTCATCCTTTAAAGCAGTCATAACCAGGCATTGAGCCCCATGTAATCCCGAATCATAAGGGTTCACATGCTCTTTTGTTACCCATGTCGGGTACTTTAGTTGTTGTGCTGGCCTATCCTTTGACACTTTCAAATACATATAGATTCTGACTTATATCGATTGTAACTGTAGCTTCTTATCATACTGCTGGTCAGCTGCCTGAGTTAACAACTGCATATATTTTGCTCTAAGACCCAAATACTCAATATATTTTCCTTTTGCCCTTTCACTGGTGATACTTATGTAGAGATTTTTTAGATTTCTCTAAGTATCTTCCAACCACTCTATAGGGCTATCATAT
This sequence comes from Neoceratodus forsteri, assembly GCA_016271365.2. NCBI lineage: Eukaryota > Metazoa > Chordata > Ceratodontiformes > Ceratodontidae > Neoceratodus > Neoceratodus forsteri. The sequence continues at coordinate 1,511,442,520 of CM057449.1, forward strand.
ATGAAGCAAATATCAGCTCTCAACATCAAATATTCTCTCATAGAATTCTATATAAAGACCTCCTGTAAAATAGCAACATTCATCTTCCAATATCCCCTCACTATGGGAGCCTTCTACACCATTCCTAGGTGGAGCTTAACGGCCACATGATCCGAAGTTTCCAAAGGAACTAACACCACTTCCTGACAAGTAACTTGATCTGACACAGACCAAAAATCTATCCTTGTAGATAAATTCCCTTTATAAAAGGTATGTGTTGGAACCTGCTTCATAAGATCATAAACATCACATAAATTATTAAACTTCAAGATTTTAAGCAAAGCATTTGTGTCTCTATATATATTTTTTGTAGCCCTCTCCCAATCCTTATGTGAGAGGCCACAATTAAAATCATCTCCCCATATTACCAATTTAGAAGTGTGCAGGTAGGGTTCTAATCTCCTAAAGAGAGAAGACCTATCTGTCTTCACTTGAGGGGCATAGATGTTTATAATTCTATATGTCACATGACATAAAACCACAGCCATTATCATGGCTCTCCCATGTTGGACATCAAATATTTGTAACACACGTACAGTCAGACCTGAACATAAAAAAAAAACTAACTCTGAACAAGATTCTTCCCCTAAGAACCAAAAGGAGACACCCCATCTCCAAGCCCTCTGTGCCTCCTGCACCTCTGCCAAAGAATGCAGCCTCATATCCTGCAACAAAATAACTTGTTCTCTCCCTTCTGTGAGACTAGCAACAGTGACCTGTCTCTTTTCTAAAGACTTAATGCTATTCACATTAATTGTGAGAAGAGAAATATTTGCACTCATAAGAAGGAGAATAGAAATGAGAGAAAATACATAATAGCAAAGCATAATAAATAGTCAATCAAGTTCACTTTTTCTTTTTATGCTTCCTAGGCTTAGGCTTATCAACAGTCCCTACGTCTGCTGTTACATCAGCCTGCGAAGAAGCAACAGAGGACAAGTCTGAATCAAGACTTTCATCTTCCTCTCCTTGTTCAAACAACAAAGCATAGGAATTGTGTACAGTGAGGCCATCCAAATCCTTAGGCATAGCTGGAGATTCTATTAGGGGTTTCCCAGATTTTTATCTAGTAACCCTGTGAAAAAACACCTCTTGTTGTATATCAGAAGGAGGTATGGAATTTTCTCCCACCACTATCGCCATACTCTGCTTCGCATCTGCAATCAGGTCTTCATGTACACAGGGATCAATTATGTTCTGGGAAAGGGGATAACTTAGATTGGCCTCAGCCATGGCATCTGGATTATGCCTGAGTTCTACAATTGCAGACTCCACCTACAAGGCAGCAGACCGAGACTCAGGAAGTATCACTGTTTCCAGAGGTACTTCCTCTGTGGAAGCCTTGTTTCATGGCCTAGATATTTTTTGGGGTTTCGGATCTATATTGGGTGCAGATTTTAACAATTCCAGCATGTGCAATTTCTCTTTTTGTGAGGTGGCCACATAAGCATCTTGCTCCGCCCAAATAGCCAAATCTATACTTTTGTGATGTGCCCAGGAACAGTTATGGAAAGTGTGTCCTTGTTCATTGCACAGATTACACCTTATGGGTTGCTGACACTGAGCTCCAAAATGACCCACCTCACCACAAAGGCCACACTTCTGCTTATCGCTGATATTACTTAAATGTCCAACATCTTCACATTTAAAACAAACCCTGGGTTGCCCTGGATAGAAAATCACCCAACGGTCCCATCCTAGAAAGAAATAATTTGGTAAGTGTTTGGTCAGTCCTTGTTCCAGTTTAAAAACAAACTCAATTCAGAGGATTTGGCAGAAATAATGAGGGGTTGTTCAGGAACAGAATCAGAACCCATTTTACCCTGAAAATTAGCAGTCCACCCCATACCAGTATAATCTTTTACCCACCCAGCAGCTTCCAATGTAGATGAGACCCAGTCTGCAGAATTAGTGAAATGCTCCAATAGAGGTAGATTAGAAGCTATCTAAATAAGATCAGGGATGTACAAATAACATCAGGGACCTGAAAACATATTTTTCATCCATTACCAACTCCCTCCCTACAGACAGACTTTATTCCACCTCCCGAGGAGACTCCAATTGAAAAAATAATCGTGATAAAGGCCCCGTACCTCCACCATCTATTTGGTCCGAATCAGTTTCATTAATCTGCTGGACTCGATTCCAGGAAACTAGGGAAATCAAATTGTCACTAGCAGTCTGCACTTCCCTCCATTCGCTCCCATCCAATATGGAAGCCATCATAACTTCAGTTACCTGCTTTATCAGAGAGCTCAGGAAGACGATATCAGTAGTAGATAAAGGCAGATTCCCATCATCTCTTGAATTCTCTGCTCACAAATCAGTCTCCATTCTGTTTTGTACTGTATCCAGTTCCTGAATTGCAGATAGCTCCTCCTGCAGTTGCAATTCCTCCTGCAATTTGTTCTGAGTCTCCACAAATTGCTTTTTAGCCAGTTCCATCCACAATCAAATATCAACCACCTCTTTTTCTAAGACAGCCTTCTGAATGGATTATTGAGCCCCGGTTCCTGACTCATCTTTAGAACGTAAGCCAGTATCTGAATCATCCATATTTTCTGTAGCCAACACAAACATTTCTTCCAAAACAGGTTCCATATCCATAATAGTCTCCAAATCTGGGAAGGCTGAGGAGTAGACCCACTCCTCAGCCATCCACACATCTTGCTTCCCCAAAATCTCTTGCATTCTGTTCACTTTATCACAGCAATGCAGTGCCCTCTAGCGAAAAGAGTAGGGAAAGTTTTTATTATGAAAACAACTGAAAAGAGAACATAACAAAAAAAACAGAAAGGTACAAAACAATTATCATGTAATAGAAAAATCAGAGTCAGTAATTCACGGCATTGATTTCCATAATTCCAACAAAGAACAAGGGGTAAAATTTTCATGTCAGAATAGTATAAATCTCTCATATCATTTTCAACTCTTCGAAGAATCACAGCAAGAGGCACATCTTGTTGTTGTAAAATAAAAAGACATTGAGTGTCCAGACATGCCATTTAACAACCACAAAAAGTAAATTCAAGGTATCAATATTCCATTTTTTCCAAGGAAGTGAAAAAGAACCATACATTAACATTTCATAAGAAATAGTTGAAAACAAAGGCTCATGCTACCTAGTGGCCAACAAAGTCCAGAAACCTGTGATAAAAGAACAGGAAAAAAAATGATGCGCGATAGTTTCTTCCTGCCAGTGGCATCCTGGTCTAGAATAAAACCTGTCTTATAGTTGTTTGTGCTTATAGTTGTCTTTCACATTAATTCGCTCATGCCATCCAAGCCAATGTAAATCCCACATCTTTTGGGGAATTCTAGGATTACGTAGCAGGTTGAATAGGGCAGTCAAGTATTGTGCAGGACATTTAGGAAACACCACCAGGTCCGTACAAACAAGATCCAGGAGATATTTATATAGGGTTTTCCTAGTAGTGGTGATCAGCATATGGCTAGTAATATGCCATTGTTTGAGATGGAAAAAAACATCTCGAACATAAGGAGGGACTTGTGGGATATGTCTTAATGACTTCAAAGCATTCATTTCCCACGCATGAAACCAGGGGCCACAGGACTTAAGGAACTAGGGTTCCAAGCCCCTATCCTGGTTAACCAGAAGAAGCCTGACATGAGATACAAAAAAAATACTAGTATAAAAGAAAATGGGTTGAACCTTAGCAAGGCCCCCTCCTGAACAGGTAAATATGTAACAGGGCGTTTAATGGGGTTAAGATGCCTACCCCATAAAGCCTGAAAGATACACTCAGCAATCTAGTTTTGAGACTCCTGGGGAAATAGGCCCAAAAAAGAAAAATAGGGAGTAGATATGTTTTGATCATATAGATCCTTTTTTTTTTTTTACATGGCTTCCAGGTGTCCCAACAGGAAACCATGAACTGGGCATGGTCCAGTTTGGAAGCCCCGTTAAGGATATCCAATGGACCATCCCCAAATAAAACACCCAAAATCTTAATTGGGCCATCACAAAACTGGAGGTTAATACCATCTAACCCACCTTCTAACTGGATACCCAATCTACGGCCTACACATTTATCCAAATTAAGAGCTGTTCCAGAAACAGACCCACATTCCATACAAAGTTGAACTGTGGAATGCACAGAAGCAACATCTGCCACCATCAAACTCATGTCATCAGCATAAGTTATTATAGAATGGGAAGTAGAGGGAAGTGAAATAATTGTTTGAGTAGTGTTGATAGTGTGCAATAAGGGGTCCAAAAAAAAAATATAGAAAAGTAGACTAAGCGGGCAGCCTTGCCGAACCCCACTATGTAGAGGTATTAAAGGGCCCGTCCAACCATTCACCAAAGGGACCATAGTAGTGGATCGGTAGAGTAGTTGAAGCCTAGAGAGGGTGAATTCAGGAACTTTATAATGACATAGGGTGTGCCATAAAAATGTGTGGTGGACCGAATCAAAGGCCTTTCGCTGATCGAATGAAAAAAGGAAGCCCTGTAAGGCATTCAGATTCCCATGTTCAGTCAATTCTCTTATCAAAATAATATGATCCTGTATACACCTCCCTGGGACATTGCTTGATTGGGCCTTGGAAATTACAAAAGGAGCCAATGTGGAAAATCGAAGTGCAAACATTTTAGTCAGAATTTTGAAATCGATATTCAAGAGACATAAAGGCCTCCAACTGGAAAGTAATCTTTTGTCACCCTTCTTATATAAATAAAACAAGCATCTCATATTGAAATCAAGGGGAAGAGGGTCGGTATGCAGTATGTAATTATAGACTGCTGTTAGTTCAGTACAGAGTTCAGCAGAAAACAACTTATAGAGCTCATTAGGGAGGCCATCTAGGCCTGGTGTAACTCTGGGACGCAGAGCCTTGATTACTGCCTCTACCTCCTGAGCATGGATTTCACTATCAATAGCGCTCAAAATGTGATCCGGAACATCTGAACATGGGAAAGATAATCTATTATGCCTTCAGGAGGGGCATTTAGAGGACCGAACAACTTTGCTGTGTATAGGGCCACATAGTGTCGAATGTCTATAATATGTGTAAGCTCAACCGAGTTATCATTAAAAAGCACATCAAATGTTTTACTGTCAACTCATTTTCTAATGGTAGCATATGGACATACAATGTCACTGGGGCCAGAAGTCCCAAAACGTTGTTGATGAGCAATGGAAGAGGCTTTCGTGGAATGACAGGCCATCAAACAGTGTTTAAGATTACTAATTTGTTCAGAAAAATCATGGCCAGTCGTGTGGGACAGGGTCAGAAGTTTCTGCAAATGACATCTGGTTGCATGGTAATGAAAATATAAGGATGCATGCCTCTTTTTACTAAAATGTTTACATAATTGTCATATGCCAGATTTAGTATTAGTCCACCAATTCCAGGGGTTATCATACAGAAAGTAGACAGATTTCCTGTCCATTACATAAGTTTTTAGCTGAGACAACAACAGTGAGTCTCATAAAAAGGATGTATTCAACTTCCAGGTACCTGGACCAAAGCATCTAGTACTTGTGTGGCCCAAGGAAATGGTCAACAAATTATGATCAGTAAACTCCGCAGCTTGAATTAAAGCAGCAGAAAGTAGTAAATGCGGAGAAATAAAAAGAAAGTCAATACGGGTTGCTAGTGAGCACTTTTGAAAAGTGGGAGTATGTAGACTGGTGAAGGACAAATAGGCATCCCGTAAATTTGCAGAACTTAACAGTTGTTTTAAAAAGTCTATGTCGCAAAACAATTTTGTGGTTTTAGAGGTAGAAGACTTGTCTTTGGTGGACAAACCACAGTGGAAGTAACCTCCAAAGACAATATTCATTGAAGTATATAAGTAGGGTTGTACAAGCTTCAATAATTCAATCCTGTGAGATTTAATTTGGGGAGCATATATATTAATGATTGAGAAGGGAACAGAGGAAACCATAATATCCAAAAGGAGAAGTCTACCAGGGTATAAATCCAATATCTTCACAATAGTAACACCTGGGATATTAAACAGAATACCCAAACCTGATCAGGGTTCCTGCCCGAAGGACCAATAAGGAGGTCCAGAGAATAAGGCACGTTTGGCCCTATAGATTTCAGGGAGAGTGTGGTACCTAACATCCTGTAAAAGAATAATCCCTGCAGTTAGGTAGGATAAAAAGGAAAACACAGCATCTCACTTAGGTCATTTTTTGATACTGTTAACATTAACAGTATGTACAGAAAAAGCAGAAGCCATCAAAAACATAACAGAGAGAGAACCAAACCCAACAGAAAAACTAAAATTCACCTGGGTCTACCCTTCCTAGAGGTACCTTCCATGTGTTTCAACTTTGCTTTGACTTTCCTCTTTTAAGACCCCATAACCTCAACAGCTACCTCTGTGCCAGTAGTTGCTTCGGGGTGAGATGATGGGACAGAAGAAGTGTCAGAATCAGTATGGTCCTGGGGTGGCGAAGTAATTCAAATCTGTTCACCTGAACAACATCAGTAGTTTTTAAAGCTTTAGAGGAGGGTGAACCACTTCTTTTAGATCCTCTCGTAACTCTAGCAAAGGACTCAGGGGAGGGGTAGGATCCATGATCATCACTGGAACACTAGGGATTTGAGTGGCAGAGGTCATAGCATGAGTGGAGTCTATGGGCAAGGCTGGAGGAAGAGAGGTGTCTACACCTAAAATGGGAGGCTCAGAGGTTAGGGTAGTGGTGGTCGCCATATCCGTAGAAGGAGGGACAGGTGTGATAGGGTTTGCAGGTAGTGGTCGGAATCAGGTGTTGTGAGATACAGAGGACGTGCCCCTTAGCCTACTACTTTGCGCTACTGTAATAAGTAGTCTCTGTTCTTGTCTGTCTGCCAGGGTGGAAGAATTGTGGGCAGCCCAGGTACAGGTTTGAAAAGTATGTCCCAGGTCATCACAAAGGACGCAATGGGGTTCCTCTACACATTGGGAACCAGTATGCCCAAGGCCTCCACAGACAGAGCATTTCACCCTATTGCAAATGCTACTAATATGGTTAGCAGAACCGCATTTGTAGCAAGCCTTCAGTTGTCCAGGGTAAAAAAGCACTCCTCTATCTTTACCCAGCATAAAGCTGTTTGGAAGGTGTTGAATACTAGCATCTGAAATCCGAAGCATAACCCTCACTTTCCACTCCCCAGTCCACGAATCTTCAGAATCAAAAAAAGCTTCAGGGTCAGAAAGCATAGTACATCTCTGCTTCAACCACACAGTAATATCATTCAAACTAACACTTTCAATCCTAAACAGTATAGTAACAGTCTCCTGGGTGGGTTTAGTTAATGGGATAGCATTAAAAGAAGCTGATACAGGAGAGGTTTTCAATTCATGAAACTTATTCCAGAACTTTTCTAGCCCAACTAAAGATTTAAAGCTGATATCAAAATGAGTTTCTGAAGAAACATGGATCAAGGCATGAATTTCAGAATCATTAAATTTCATGGAGTCTTTCAATAAACTGCGTCCTACAAAAAATGGTCAGGTAGTTCAGATAAACCCCCCAAATATTGCAGTCAAACTGCATTATGTCTTTTAGCTTGATGTACAGGAATTTGAAAACAAGAAGCATACGTTTTGGCAGATGAAGGAAGCATCAATGTAGTTGGTTGTGGATGAAACTCAGGGCCCTGGGGTAGCTGGCGTGTAGGCTGGTTGCAGATATCAGGTGGAAGTCCAGAAGGAAAACACAAAGTCAGGTTCTGGGACAGGAGAAGTTCTGAGGGTAGAGAGAGGTCCAGGTCATCATCGCCCGGTAGTTCTGGCCATGGAGAAGAAACAGAAGCCGGTCATGGCTCTAAATGAGTCTGGATGGGGGAAGGACCGGAACACTATGTCCTGACCACAGGATCCTTCTCCCACCCCACTGCTGTAAAAGCAGAATCAACAGACCAATCTGTGGTCTGAGGGGCCTCCCATGGTGGACAAGAAGGAGTGGAAACAATCGGTGGAAGAATAGTAGGCATACTCGAGGGAACCAAAGCAGGACAAATTGTCTGAGCAGGCGTTTGAAGATCAGAGGGAGCCACTGGCATTGACAAAGAATGTGGAAGTATCAAGGACTGAGCCTAGGTATCAGGAGCAGCACAGACAGGTGATAAGTCAGCAGGAGGAATTACAGGTATAGAGTCAGTGTGCAATTTCAAAGCCAAAAGACGTTGTCTAGTGGCTTAGTAGCATTGCTCTGTAAGCTGAAGAAGTAAATCCACATTTTGGGAGTCTCGAGTAGAAAACTCCTCAGGCAAACCTAAAGTAAGTTCTGTAGATAATTCATTCACCACTATAGCAGTAGATAGGGTGTTCTGTGCTGAACTCTTCATAGATTGCTTTTCCATATTAGCAGGGAAAATATGCAAACCATCAGAAGAAACCGTTCCAGCAGAAGTAGACATAGAATTTCCAGTAGTAGTGGTCTCTCTCAGGAAAGAGACAGGGGAGGAGACCATCTCCCCTGCCTCCAGCACCTCCATGTTCATCTCCAAACCTCCAGAGACCGTCATCTTGACAGCAAGGCCACGATGTGAGGGGACCCACACAGGAGAGTAGGGGAATTTCCACGGTGCCCTGGCCAAATTTCCCCCATTCACTAAAAATACCACCAATAGCTTAATATGGTTCAAGGTCAGTTGGCATTCATATGTATCCCCTCCATCAGATCAAGCCTGAAAATAGGCAGAATTTGTCTAGTGTACTTACCCGGTCAACAAAAACTAAATAAATAAAGAAATAAAAATTTCTATTCATGTCTACTTGACTGCAAATTGGTATTCAGGCTAAATAGTTCCCAGCAGTTCATTTTGTTAATTCTTTCAAGGAACTTGAAGGTCTCTATCATACCTCCCCTGTCCCTTCTGGTCTCAAGTGAGTACATATTTAGTGCCTTGAGACAATCCCCTTAGGATCTTCCCTGCTGGCCCCTACTCATGTTTGTTACTCTGTGCTACACTGTCTACAACCTATGCTTATCCTTTCTGATATGAGGACTCCAGAACTGGGTGCAATACCCTAGGTGAGGCCTCACCAGGGATTTGTAGAGGGTAAGTATTACCTCTTTCTTCTGCTCTCAGTACCCCTCTTGATACATCCCAGCATCCTGTTAGCCTTGCTATTGGCCTTGTTGTAATGACTTGATTTCTTAAATAAGTTTCCAATGATAACTCACAGATCCCATTCCTCATCTGTAGTGCTGAGTCTCTGCCCACCCATCAAGTACTCTACCTTGGGGTTCTTTTTCCCTAAGTGCAATACCTTACACTTTTTAGCACTGAATCTTAACTGCCAGACCTGTTACCACCACTTTAGCTTTTGTAGGACATGCAATACGTAAGTTTTGCTAGACATAGTAGTGGTGCACAACCAAGTGTCTGCCTAAGTGTAATATCAAATAAAAAAAGAGGTGGGTATGATTTCAATGTGCCATGTTTGAAGATGCAGAGTACTTATTATTAGAAATCACCACTACATGATGTACTTTAAATGAAAAAGCCACCTCTATTAATATGAAAAATTTATTTTTTAGCATTGAAAAGAATGCATGGCAATAGGAAGGGGCAATTTACTTAAAATTACAAAACAAGTGTGCTGGCCCTGGTAGCGCCAAGGGCTGAGGTGCAGGTCACCTCACCTCACGCCATGCCGGCTACCCATGTTCTGGAATGAGGGTGGGTCACTGGGGGTTGGCAGGGGGGAGATGGATCGAGCATCTGATGGACTGCTCTCCATCTCTGGAGAGGGGGGCAAGACACAGTCGGTGCATGCCTGACCCCTTGCAGAAGCTGAGGGTTGGCATTATGCAACCAGAAGCAAGGGGCACAAACACTTGGCAGACACTTCATGGGAACACGTGCAGATGCTCGTGGGTGCTCGCTGTTGGCATCATTGCACACCAAGTGTCCGCAGGGAGAAAAACAAGGTAGAAAAATGTCCTGATGGCTGGTTGTGGCAGCTTGATGGCTATCCCCCTAGTGTTTCAACTCTGGGGGTAACACCCCAATCTAACTCCTGTCCTGGTGGGTGAGTAGGGGCTCCCCACAGCCCCACCATGGGGGGTAAGCTGTGGGAGGTACAGAGGATGAGCACCTGAAGGAGTAAAGTATGTGGGATGGCAGCCGGACGAAGAGCCAACCAGGGTCTGGGAGGGAAGAAAGATATAAAAAAAAAATTACAGAGAAAATGCAATTTCATCACAAATGCAGTATTGTTAACACTATATCAATAAAACAATAACAATTTGAATCTTTGTACTCTCATTTATAAAACTTAAAATCATTTAGAATCATTTAGGAAAAGTGAAGATAAACCAAGGTCCCATCTGCCTGGATTGGTGGTAGTTCAGGTGGATGTTAAAGATCCCATGGCACTTATCGAAAAGAGTAGGGGAAAATTTTATTAAAGAAAACTGAAGAACATATTACACAAAGAAAAGAAATAACAAATAAAAATTGCACTTACAATACCCAAGAGAAACAACAGGATAATAAATATCCAACAATATACAGGAATTCATCCAATTTTGTCTTTCAAAAAAGGTACCTCCCTCCACCGATGAGCCTATACATTAGAAAGCATATACTTTTGTTCATACATACAATGTTTATAAACTTCAGTCTCAAGAATGATAATAACCTGTTCAGGACCTTGATATAATTGTTGCAGTACAAATTTAAATCTTGTTTGCCCTAATATAAATTTTATAAATGCAAGAATTAAGCGGACCATCCCTTTTTGTAAACCAATGTCATTCAAGCTAAAACCCCCTACAACTTCAGCATATGTCAGACTTTTCCAATAAGGGTTATGCCAAACCTTAGCTATTCTATCCCACAATTGTCTAACAAATGGACAGTCAATGAGAAAATGTGACATTGATTCTTCCTAAGCTATACAGCCCTTTCTTGGACACATTCGATCTTCAAGTTTTTTATGTTTAGCATTTCCTTTTACAAACAGGCATCCATGAGCACTTAACCAACTAATATCCCAAATCCTTGGCGGAATACAGGGATCTCTGAGGGTCTCTAAAATGAAGCACCAAAATTTAGGATCAACATTTTTAAACTGAACCACTGATGGACTAATAGTGGTATGGATTATTTTATAATAAGCTTTAGGGGTGGGCAAAGACAACCGTGAAATATGTACATTTCATTGCTTAAGTTTCCTAAGTGCAGGTCTAAAGAAACAACATGTCTTCTTAACTTGCGCTTTCAAACCCCTCTGTACCTCCCATACTCTAGAAAGTGGCTGAATCCAAGATCTAGTGAAAATAGACTATATAGCCAAAGTTGGTTTTGATAAATCTATCAGGTTAGAATGAAAAAAAATACTATAAATAAATACTAGGGGCTGGATATTCAAAAGGGTTGTGCCATGCGCAATAGGGTTGCACCTGTGCAAGTCCAAAATTGCGCCATTCTGTGATATTCAGCAGGAGGCAGTTGAGCCCCCCAAGTCATGCTGAGCAACAGCACAATGCTAATGAAGGCATGCTCAACCGGAGGGGGAGGAACCATGCATAAACTGCACAGCCCGATATTCAGCCCGGCTGTGCAGAGTTGTGCAGGTGCAACCCCCTACCTGCGCCTGCACAACTTTGAGCACAAAAAAAAGGACTAAGTCGAGGGCCACCCACAGGTGAGCTGCTGCATTGCAGGGCGCAACACAGCAGCTGCCACCTGTGGGTGGCCCACTCCCTGTACCCTCCCTGCAGCCCAATCGCATGCAGATCTCACCCCCCACTGACCCGATCACGGGCATAACAGTAATGAAACTCTCCCACTGGCCTGATCATGGGCATAACAGTAGTGAACCCCCTGACTGGCCCGATCGCGTCATAGATCAACCCCAAGACCAATATCCGTGGTGGTCCAGTGGACCGTGAAGCCCGATCGCGGACATAAGGTCAAACCCCAAGTCCAATATCCCTGGTGATCTGGTGGCCCCACACCACCCATGGAGCCCACCACCCCGCCTCCATGTCAGCCAGCGGCGGCAACACCCCATCCATCTGCAGCCCTGCTGCCCACCGACTGACTGCTCCGGTAGGGGCTGCATGCCCATTGGTACAGAGCAGAGCCAATGGGCGTGCAGCCTACCGTCTAAGGCAGTCAGATTTTGAATGAATTCATTCATTCACATATCTGAACTGCCTTGTATGGTATGGGCTGCACACCCATTGGCTCTTGCTCCTGAATCAACAGCGTGCCATCCGCAGCGGTCAGTCGGTAGCGGGGTCAGCAGGTGGGTGAGTGCTGCTGCCCTGGCTGAGGGGCGGTGATGGGGCTCCATGGTGGTGGTGGGGTGGGGGTCACTAGATCACCAGGGAAATTGGACTTGGGGCGTTGACCTTATGCCTGTGATCAGGCTTCGCGTCCACCGGACCACCAGAGATATTGATCTTTGGGGGTTGATCTTATACCGTGATCGGGCCAGTCGGGGGAGGGTTCACTACTGTTATGCCAGTGATCAGGCCAGTGGGGGTTTACTACAGTTATGCCCGTGATCGGGCCAGTCGGGGGTTCTTTCACATTATGCCCGTGATCAGGCCAGTCGGGGGGAAGGGGAGATTTACTTCATGCCCGGAATCGGGCTGCAGGAGGCGTCGGTCCCTGATGGCTGCTGCCTGGCAGGGCGCCAGGCGCAAGTTGTCGGGGATCGGCGCACCTGGATGCTAATGGCATGCAAATGGGGCCGTAAGTAGATGCAAAGGCCCCCCCCACACCTTGCATGAATTATGGCCCCATTTGCATGTCACCTTTTGAATATCGGAAAGTTGCGCATGGTGCAATGGAACTTGTGCCACTGCATCTTGAATGCTCCACTCTGACCGCTTGCGGTGGTGCAAGTTCCAGTGCACCATACACAGTGGCTGTGGCCAGGGTGCGATATTCAAAGGAGTTGCTCAATAGCGCAACTCCGTTGAATATTGCCCCGGCCACACCCCAGCGCAACTTTTTTGAGCAGCGCAAGGACTTGCACCACAGAATGGCGCAGTTTGAATATCCAGCCCTATATGGTTATGGAGATTTAACCCCCCATTTTCTACTGATAAATAAATAATCTCTCTCTTAATAAGATTTAATTGACTCCCCCACAGTATTTGAAAAACTAAACTTAAAAGGGAAGCTTCCAATGTCCATGGTAAGGGATACACAACACTAAGAAATAAAAATATTGGAAGTAAAAAAGTTTTGACTATTGCAACTTTTTTCTTTTTTGGCTGATTCCATGTTTTCCACACCTCTACTTTAGTTGCCGCTAAATCTATTTTTTTTTCCAATTAAAAACACAGTTATCTCCTCTCCCAAACCAAATACCCAAATATTGAAATGGTTCAGTAGACACCTTAATCCCATTCCAAGAAGCATTCAAAATATTAGAATCATGCAAAGGGTAAACAATACTCTTCATTTTGTTAAGGTGAGCTTCTGTTATTTTAGAGTATTCAGTGATAAAGTCTAGAACTCATATTCCTGAGTTATAATCTGTAACCATAACACATATACCATCAGCACATGCTGTCACACTGGCTTTTACACCACCTTCTTTTGGTTTAATACCAGCAATAGAGGGGTCTTGTTGCAGCAATCTTAATAAAGGGTCTAAACACAGTACATAAAGTAACGGACTGAGTGGACATCCTTGTCTAACTCCCCGAGATATTTCTATATAAGTACCCAAATGACCATTTACTAAAGAAATAGCTTTAGCATTGCTATATAATAAGGAAATCCATTGTACAAAAAGTGATGGTATACCATAATGGGCTAATATAACTGAGATAAACTTATGAGGGACTTGATCAAAAGCTTTTTCCTAATCTAATGACATAACATAACCATTTAATTTACCTGCCTTGCCCTGTTCTATAATTTCCCGAAGTAACAATAAATTGTGTTTTATAGAACACTCAGGAACTGTACAGGTTTGCGCTGTTGAGAGAAGTACAGAAGCTATATTCAACAAACCGTTATGCAAAATTTTCATTAGTATTTTATAATCCGTATTTAATAAGCTCAAAGATCTCCAATTATCAAGAACAGTCCTGTCACCTTTTTTAAATGTTAGAATCTGAATGGCTATGCAGAAATGCATGTCCACCTGTAAACCCATCCAAAACCATATTAAATACTTTCATTAATATTTTTTTAATACATCACTAAAAATAACATAACATTCTGGTGGAAGACCATCAATACCCGGAGCTGTAGATCTTTTAAGATGATCAATAACCATCCCAATTTCTGCCTCAGTGATAGGCTTAGTAAGATCTTTCAAAAGTATATAAGGTATACTAGGAACTTCTATTTTATTCAAAAATTCAGTCACACCTGTCTCATTAATAGGAAATGAGACATACATGGTGGATAAATATTGTGACACAGTCTGCAAAATTGTAGGCCTGTCTGATGTTATAAAACCATTAGTGCCTAAAAAAGATCCCATAAACTTGTCAGATGCTCTTTGTGAGCAGCCTTTAAAGGCATCACCAAACCCAGTTTTCCCTGGAGAACAGATTCTATGTTCATTTAACATTGCGGTAGCTCTAGAATATTGTAAATTCATCATTGCAGTTTTAAGGTTAAGTACCTGTGAAGTTAAACTAATATTCTGAGTATTAATAATAGAGTATAACTTGCATAGTTGTTTTCATAGTTTAAGGTATTCCTTAAACTGACACTGTCTAGCTCTTGTAGAATATAGTTGGAACAAAGATTTGAAACCCTTTTTGTCACTTCCCACGAAGTACTAATATTCCCAGCCATACATGCCACTGTCATTCTCGCCTTGAGGAACTCAAGAATCTGCACCCTAATTTGATTCTCCTGCAAAACTGCTGTATTTAGTTTCCAGTACGCTCATCCATATTGAGGCCCACTCTGGCCCCCTAAGCTAACAAGTAAAATTGCATGGTCAGAAGTCTCTAAAGGGATGGTTGCAGCTGTCACTGTACTAACAGTTTTTTTTTGTAACAAAAAAATCAATTATCTGAGATAATGCTCCCCTATAGTAAGTATGGCCACCCTCTTTATGTAAAGTTCAAAAAGAATCTTGTAAATTACCCTGTTCAATAATCCCCTTTAAAAAGTTGGAATCACAATACAGTTTCCTAGTTACTGCCCCTCTATCTTTTCTATCACACAATTAAAGTCCCCACCCCATAAAATTTTTTGGTTGTGATTAAATAAGGTTTAATATCTTGGTATAAGCTAATCCTTTCTTTCTTTGTAAGGGGGGCATACATATTTATTAATCTCCACCCTATCCCTTTAAACAGAAAATCTAATAATAATTCCCTACCCAGGCATATCTCCACCAATCAAGAAACCCTAAATCCATCCCCATTAAACAATATACCAACTCCTTCACAAACCCCAGTCCCAAAAGAAAAAAAAGAAGGGCCCCAACACCATAATTGTTGTGCAGACCTAACCAAGGAGGTAGTATTCAACCTTGTATCTTGCAATAAACATATATCACAACTTAAGTCTTTTAATGCTGTTAATGTAATCAGTCTTCTTTTAGCATTCTTAATGCTATTAACATTTATGGTTTCAAAACGCAACCTTGATGAGAACTGTGAGAAAGTCATAGAAAAAAATTAAATCAAGGTGGTTTCCTCAGCCTAGAACTTCTTCTTACTCTAGTGTTTATTATTTTCTTTTCCTCCAGGTACTACGTTTATTAGATAACCCTCAGATTCAGAGGAGTGAGGGGCAAGTGACGATGCCTCTGAATCCCCTCCTTGTTCTGAGTCCATCACGGCATTAGTCAGAGCGTTAAATGTATTAGTTAACACGATCCCTTCATCTCCTGGTGCACAGACATTGGCTACTTTTGACTTTGGCCTTGTCTGATTTATACTCATTTTCTTGGCTATACTTTTAACCATTCCCGGGGGGGGGGGCATTTCAGTTACTGAAACCTCCATCTCTGAGGTTTGTGGTACGTTTATTGCAGGGACATCAGCAGCTATGGGCTGAGAGGAATCAGTGGAAGGCACAGGAGCTACATCAATCCGATCCCCCAACTGTTCCGAAGGAGGTGAGAAAGATGGGGGAAGGGTAGATGGGCGGTCTGGTGGTGGTCTGGCAGCAAAATGTTTTCTTTTTATCATTTCTTTTTTTTTGTGCTTTCTGAAGTATGAGGTCTTGGTTTACATGATCAGTACAATTATGTGTAGCCCAAGGACATGACCTGTAAGTATGCCCAGTGTCCTCACATAGGTTGCACCATAGATCTTCTGTACAATCAGAACTTTGGTGCCCAAAAGACAAGCAGAGATTGCACTTTATCCTATCACAGGTAGAGCCCAAATGAGTGAAGGCCCTGCATTTAAAGCAGGCCCGGGGCTGCCCTGGATAGAAGCAATGTCCCTTTTCATTAACAAAAAATAAGCTGTTGGGGAGATGTACTGGCCCCAAACTATTATTTTTTAAATGAACTCATAAGTTCCAACCCCCATTCCAAATGCATTCCTCATCAAATATAGGTTTAGGGCTATCCAATACATCACACTTTTTTTCAGACAATAAACAACATCATGTATAGACATAGATTCATTACGAAATAAAATAGTTACCTGCCTAATAGATGGCTTTGTTAAAGGAATAGCCTTAAAAAGCAGCCATAAATCTGAATATTTCAATGTGTCATATTTAGACCAGAAATGGTCTAGACCTTGTGGGGAAGTAAAACTCACATCACAGAATACTGACCCTGACACACGAATCAGTCTATCAGGAGCTATCTCCAATCCTCCCAGATATTCTAAATGGACAGCATTGCATCTTTGTGGGGGGGGGGGGGCCTGAGAAAGGATCCGTTTTCCTAAAGGACTCCCAAGCCATTTTTAAGTGTTCCTGAAAAGTAGCTGATGTACCAGGTCACTCAGCTTCATCTTTCTCTGAATCTCCCCAATTAGCCAAATGCCTTGTATCCCCTTCAGACTCTGAGGCAGATAAATCTATGCACCGTGGAGAACATTCAAGTGATTTAGCTGCAATCCCCTGAGTAGTATAACATTCTTTTGGCTTGTTTTCTTCATTCAAAACTAATCCATCAGGATTATTGACTACAGGAGGGGGAGGTGATCCTGGAATTGGGCTGTGGCTGGGGTCAGGGACCCAGATACCGGCCTCTCCCCACTTCCACCCCACTGCAATCAGAGAATGCTCTAACAATGTTGGGGATTTCCCACGATGACAAACAGCTGTAAAGTCAATGTCTCTTCCCTTTCTTAAACTGAGGGTATTAGTTGATGTATGAGGAGATTTACAGACGGGAATTGGCTTTGTACTCACAATTTTTACAGCGTCCGAGTTGTGGGCTGTAGCTAGATTCACTGTCACAGGCCTCAGATCTTCTGTCAGACTATCTTTCGCAGTTGCTGATTCAGACCTTAGGAATGCAGGTGAAGTTCTCACGTTACTGGGCATAGTTAGCCGACTCTGCACTTCAGCCATTGCTGCAGAAGTTTGCCCCAAGACATCTCACAAAACCGTAGCTGCAGCTTGCAAGTCCTTAGGATTTAATATCTCTTCCTGAGGCATAGGAGATACAGTGGTGTTATTGTCAGAATGTTCCAAAATGTTACTCACATTTGAACCAAATCGTAACGATTTATTTTGTTGTAGCAAATTATCCAGCCAGACTTCATCCGACGAAAAAAGGCCATTTGTAACTTTCACCATTTCCTTATGGTCAGTCTCCTTCATTTGCAAAGCAGATTCAATTTCCATGATAATAGCTTCCACAGACTTGGTCTCCTGAGCTGGACCTGCGGGCTGGGAGACCTGCTCACCCACAGGTACACCAGCAGAATGAATCTCTGACACACCTTCCTCCACAGCAGCAGTTCCCCCTACTAACAAAGAGTAGGGGAATTTCCCCTGTGTCCTGGCCAAATTTCCCTCATTCACTAAAAATACCACCAACACTTAACCTGGTTCAAAGTCAGTTGGCATTCATCTGTATCCCCCTTCCCCAGGTCGTGCCTGAAAATAGGCAGGATTTGTCTAGTGCACTTACCCAGTAAACAAAAACTAAATAAATAAATAAAAACAAATTCTCACATAGAAGAAAAGAAATCAGGGGCCCAATATTCAAAAATGGGCAAAGTGAAGACCAACAATTTGCACTGCTCCTTGCAGTTGCCCAAGTGTCCAAATATGCTATATTCAGTAAAATAGCGCATCAGTGCTAATCGACTGAATATAGGGCCATAGTGGCTCAGTGCTATACCACTTAGCGCTTGTCAGACTTGACCCCCAAAATAGGGCATCACAATGGCTTGCATCCATGCTAAATTTCCTATATTCAAATCGACACATACAAATGAGCCCTTTAGGCATGCAAGTTGGTAAAGAGCCATTTGCATGCTTATTATGCACCATTTGCATGGGAAGTGAGGCTGGACTGCATGGCACTGCCCCCAATTGCCCAAAAATGTGGGGAGCAGTGCCATGCAGATCCCCCCACCGATTGCCATCCCAATGTTTAAAGGTAAGTTTTCCCTGGTGTCTAGTGGCTCACCCCTGCTGATCACTGTCCTGATATTTAGATGTACACTTTCCCTGGTGTCCAGTGGTCCCTTCCCCACCGCACCCATGCCTGAAGTATCAGTATGTATTCCCTGATGTCTAGCGGTCCCTCCCCCCCAACCGATCCTATGTCCAATGTAGACATATGGTATTCCTAGTGTCCAGTGGTCCCCCCATCCCATGACCAATGTGTCAATAGATATTCCCTGGTGTCCAGTGGTCCCTACATCCAGATGCCCTGTATTATATTATAATACCAGTCCTTGGTGGCTAATGGACCCCCCACCCTATAACAGGTCACCTGTATTATAATGTAATACCATTCCATGGTGGCTTGCAAACCCCCATCCACGATCCCTGTATAACAAATATAAATCTGTTACCTGGTGGCTAGTCGATCCCCCCACCCCCACCCAGGCAGGTGTACTGTACTGTATAACAGTATGTGCTCATTGATAGCTCAGTCGGTGGCTGGCTATGGAGGAGAGTGGAGGGCTATACCAGTCACCAGCTCGGGGTCAGGATGGGGAAAGTGGGAGGTGGGGCACTACCTGTCGGGGGGGTCCACTAGTCACCAGGGAATGGTATTAGTTTGTAACACAGGGTATATGGGATAGTGGGGGGTCCTCTAAGCACCAGAGACTGGTATTATGATATAATACAGGAGACTGGAAAGGGGGAACCGCTGGACACCAGAGAATATTTATTAACACACCACTCATGGGATTGTGTGGGGGCAGGACCACTTCACACCGGGATATCATATTTCTACATTGGGTATGGGATCAGGTGAGAGGAGGGAAGGGAATGCTAGACACCAGGGAATACATATTTACACCTCAGGCATGGGTGCGGGTGTGGGTCAGGACCACTGGACACCAGGGAAACTTTACATATAAAAATCAGGATGGCAATCAATGGTGGGGGGGCACTAGCACCAGAGAATCTTAACTTTTAAACATCGGGATGGTGATTGGTAGGGTGAGGTATCACTAGGACCAGGGCTACTGTATTGAGAGTTGGGTGGTTGACACACTTCCTCCTCCAACCACTAGGGTTGCACCAGAGTAAGTCATATTTTTCTTTTTTTTTTCAACTCTGTTTATCTCCCCTGACTCCAGAACTCTCTCAGACCTCTCAGCTGGCCGGTGCCGCTGTACTGCCCACTGTGAGCCCCACCATCCTCAAGGTCATTACTTTCTCCCTGGGTACCCCTGGAAGGACATAGGGTCCCGAGGAGATCGAAGGGGGTGGTGGTGGGGCTCCAGTGTTGGGCATGTGGCTGCAAGGCTCTGGGAGGGCCATCATCTCTCCGGGCCTGAGGGGTATTTATTAATGTTTACACCCCCAATGTTGGACGTGCAATGCCTCCCAGCCCGCAACGCGAGTGCTCCCACTCACGTCCGGAAGGCAGCCGCCCGATGTCTGCCACAAGCCTGTAAGCCCCTGCACAAAGCAGTGCCACTGGTCTCCACCAGGGGCCACTGCCACACAGGGCTACCCCTGGATCCCTCCATGGGAGAGGAAAGCAGTCCCTTGGACGCTTGATCCTCTCTCTCACCCCCACCGACCCCTGGCGGGCCAGGCTCGTTCCCAAACCCAGGTCACCTGTGTGGCGTGAGGTGTGGCGTCCAGTGCCTCAACCCTCAGTGCCACCAGGCTGGCTTTAGAGTAAGTCATATTGTAGTTCAGCAGTACCTGCATGATGCAAGGGGTCTGTTCAATATGGCCTTAAATGACTCAAATACTCAGAATTTTGGACTGCACCAATATTCAGGTCCACACCCCTTTATTTACATTGTGTCCTCTCTGAATATTGCCCAGGTGCAAACCCTGTTTGCCTGTGCTAACCGTGCTTTTCAATATTGCAGATCTGTTCAAAACCCGGTTTTCATGGGCAAACTTGGATTTGTGCCAGTTCAATCTTTTCAGTATGGGTCCCCAGATCCTCTACTGTGCTGGGCTCAACAAAATCTGCAAAACACTAATGTTTTAAGAATGTGGATAAATACACAATATCATTAAGACCTTGTGGAGTATGATTTTTAAGTTAAAAAAAATCCAACACAATTCTTTCTTCAAAAGAGAGCTTAACTTGCTTAGATCCCTTGATTTTATTTTAAAGTATTCAAGTGCAGTGGAATTAAAACAACCCAGATCTTTATTATGGCACTCCTGAAAATGTGCACTAATTCAGTCTTATTTCAGGGGCCAGATTTTCAAAACCCTAGAAAGTGGTGCAGGTGTGTGTAGAAACTAGCACGAGTGGTTCTTGACTTACAGAGCCACAGTTTTTCCCACAAACTGTATGCTGGATTTTCAAAAAGGCAGACATTTTACAACTGTCTCTATAATTTGTGGCAGCTTGTGGCCATTTTTTGGCACAGCTATTACTTGTTGGACCAGGTGTAACATCCTCCATAGCTGTGCCTGCTGCTCATACAGAGCACAGACTGAAAATGGGAACACCCACAGGTTGAGACATGTCTCCACACTTGTGGCTGAGGGGTAGGACATAGTCAGAGGATGGCTGAAGATCTGGCCCTAGATCTTGTTTAATCACCCTGACATTTCCTTGTATCCTTGTTTTCAGCTACCTGGTGGGCATGCTCACATATATGTTAGGGAAAGAACAGAAGGCAGCATAGACAACACTCTAAAGAGACAGTGACCTATTGTGGAATTAACAAGTGTTGCATATGTAGATTAAAGATGCAATACCTAACGTGATCACAACTGTGCTTACCTCCTTTTTCTCTTCATTATCCTTGTTTTTTGTTTCAAGACATTCTCACCACTATTGACTGGCGGGAAAAGAAAACATTATACTGCTTTCCAGCAGTCCATATTTTCATGCACAAACTGATGTTTGTTTATGATCGAGGAACCTGCACAACTGCCTAAATGTCTGATAAAACACACAATTAAGAAAGTACCATCAGGAAAACTAAATCCATTTTCATTTTGGTAACTGAAAGAACAAATATTTTCCGATAAAAACATTTCAGTTATTTCAGGTGGGAGCCATAATTGTACTTGATCTAAATATAGGCTTTAGTGCAAGTGCATGGTTTTCATGGTTTAGGTTTTAATTAAGATATTAATCAAATATTATTCTCATTATATCCTATTTAGGTTTATGTCATGGATGGTATCCTGGTTAAAATATAAGCCTGATTTATGTTGCATTGGTCATTTCCTCATTTAAACTACTTATGAAACATGTTTCTTATCAAAACTGTGGAAAATATTTCCAGGTGACACTTTCCAGTTGACCCTTTAGCCTTAGTCTGAAATGAGCCCAATTATACCCTTGTGGGGTCTAGATAATATTAAACAGTGTTTAAAGGGAAATGGTGAGCCCTTTTTGCATACAATTATTTCTAGCTGAAATGCCACATTTTATGATTGCTAACCTTCTTGAAAATGTATTGATGTGAATAGTTGTCTTATCTGATTCATTTTATAGTGGAAGTGAAATGCATGTAAATGGTATATTTATAACCAGCTTTGTTTTGTTTGAAATATTGAACAGCTCCTTTTGTATACTTTCTAAACATTTGGAACACCCAAAAACAGAGCAGTTATTTATGATGCAATAGTCTTTTCTCCTCCTACTGCATCATCAATGGCTATACTGTGTCGAGAGTGTTCCCAAGTCCAGAAAAGATGCAGCTGGAGCTGATCAAGGACTGATAATCAAAATTTTCTGTAGTTAACACCATTATGGTGGGCAGCCATTTTTTTTTTTTTTTTAGTTTTAAAAGAATTAGAATCAAACTACCAAGTACGTTAGCAATCTTTGGAGAATGTGACTAGTCATAACATACTGTATATTTTCAACTAGAGGCACTTTAAGGCCTAAAAGGGTTGACAGTGCCCCTTAATGGTTAATACCATATTTTTTAGCTGCTCATAATCAATCCTAAGCCTTGTTTAATTATTACAGTATACTAAATTATGTGACCTCTTATTGTAGCAGAAAATGACAGTTTTCTAGTGATTTAATTTTAATGTAAAAAAAAAGTCTCTTAAAATATATTCAAGGTTTAACTATATTCCTGAAATCTATTGTTTATTGTTGCACATTTTAAAAACATTGTCCCCTGATCCCCCTCCCAGAAATAAGTCTCTCCATACCTGTTACTGTTGGATGCTCGCTGGCAATGTTTATTAAGGCATGCAAATTATATTTACATCCCACACTTCATATTTCAACAGTATACAGTACAGTACAGTACCAACACAATAATTCATTCTGCTTCTTCTTTCTGGGAACCTTCTTCTGACTTTATCCTCTTCTCCTTGCTTGCAGTACTTTGGGGTCCAGACACAGATGATCCGGCACCCCACATCCTCACCAGAAACCAGGTACCACCACCAGGTTCCCACCCCCTTGGTACCACCACCAGGTACCA
Organism: Neoceratodus forsteri; assembly: GCA_016271365.2. Taxonomy (NCBI): domain Eukaryota; kingdom Metazoa; phylum Chordata; order Ceratodontiformes; family Ceratodontidae; genus Neoceratodus; species Neoceratodus forsteri. The sequence continues at coordinate 1,511,465,508 of CM057449.1, forward strand.
CCACCATTTGGTACCACTAGCAGGTACCCCCCTTATCTGGGACCGACCCACACAGGGTCAGTTCCCAGTCCATACCCCCGTAGGTCTGGACACATGATCTGGACCCTATTTTCTATCCCCTTCCTCCTTTACCTCCATGCCTGGGTTCCTTGGTCCCCAGCCCGTGCTGCCTACCCCCTTCCCCTTCCCTGCCCCCCTTTTTCCCTTTCATTTCCCCCTTTTCCACTGACCCATCTCCAGCTTGTGAAGGATGATGGGGCTTCCTCCTTGCGGGCTAGGAACATGGTACTCTCCCCTGCCTTAGCACCCCCCCCATATATCCAGCAGGCCCCAGTAAAGGCACCTGACCCCTGCCAGGCCTGCCCCCTCCACTGTAGGCATCCTCCAACCATACAAATTGTCCCAGGGATGGGCCTGGATGCCTAACCCCTCTCAGCCTCATGCAGCACCGTCCTGGCTGTTGCGGCCTGCCAGTCCTCACCCTGGCTGCCCCGCCCCCTCGGTGCCCCCATGGGGCTGGTCCTGTATGCTAGTCTGTTCCCATCCCTTCCTCATGTTCGCTGGGATGGGGTCGGGTTCCCCTATGCCCCTAACACCATGCCCCTGCACTGCTGTGGCTGAGGTCTGGGGCCGCTGTGTGCTCTGCCAAGGTTAGCTGCCTCCTCTCTCTGAAGAGGGGAGTGCATGCACCCGTATCACCTGCAGTCTGCCCTTGGACCTGCATCCGCCTCATGGCCCCTTAGCCTGCCCCTCCAGGGCCCTTGTAGCCCTGGCCACATACTGTCCCCCATGCTCTGCACCCCTCCAGCCGTGGCCGTGCTCCCCCTTGTGTCATGTGCTGACTCATACTGATGCAGCTGCACCCCTGCTGCTGCTGTCCATCCTCCTTACTGGGCCTGAGCAGGGATCCACCTGCTTTTTCACCTACTTTCCTTCTTTTAACAAATTGCTGTGGCCGGGCTGACCTGGCCGCCACATACCCCCAATGAGTTTCCACCCATCCCTATCCTCAGCCGACCACTATGTCCATTGTGACCCTACCACCGCTGTCCTTGCAGGGACAAGCCGCTTTCCCTTGGCTATCCTCCAGCTCTTGTGTGCACAGTGCTGGGCCCCCAGGGAGGCCAGGGCCCTCTGCATGGGAACCCATGTGCTTGCACGCCCCTTCCCCTCTCCCTGAGACTTCCCAATAGCCCCAGTAGGATAACTTGAAACCGTTTGCAACACTCTGGATGACATGATTGCTCCCGCCCTCTTGCACAGCACCCTCTTGCTGGGGCCTCCATTTCAGCATGTGTCTCAGTTTTTTTCTATTCTTTTTGTACCATTCTCACAACGTGGGGTCTGGGGGTGGCACCACTTGCTGCACCCTACTGCCAGTGCTCTTCTCACTGTGCTTGTATAGCGTACCCACCCAGTGGAGGAGATGGATCCACTGCCCTGTATTGCCTTGACCAGTGATTTTCCCCCAAGGCCAACACCCTTCCTCCTCCTGTTGGTCACTACCTTCCAGACCTTTCTCCACTAGCCCCCTAGTTCTACTTGCTGCCGATCCACAGGCCTGCCCTCACTGAACCTCCTGTCTCAGATCCTACAGAAGGTCAACCTCTCCTCCTGCCTGTTAGGTCTGGCCCCCCTCCCTCCAGCATAGAACCCCCTTGGTAATCCTCCACCTTTTCTAGAGGAATCCTAATTGCTCCACAACTCTTCAGGATCACCTCGCTCCATGGTTCAAAATCCCCCCCCCTGCAGAGCTGAGCACCAGCACCCGGGTCTCCCCAAAGATCAGTGGCCTCGGGTGAGGCCCCCTCCCAGGTGTAGGAGGAGCGTCCCGACAGGCATGCCCACCCCAGGCCCTGGAGCCTTTTGCATACAACCTGTCCTCATCTCCACTGGGATGACATGATGCACCCCTGGGCCTGGCAGGCCACCGCGGCCCTGGAATCCTCTTGCTAGTACCATCCACCCGGGATCCAGGGGCCCTCTTTCGGTCTTGCTACTCCTTCCTTTCCAACTGGAAGAACCTGCCATGTGGGGCCCTGGATGAGTATCCCCACTAAAGGCCTTGCCCAAGGACATGCCGATGTCCACGGGCACTGAAAGCATCATACATCCAAGCCTCCCGGTCTTACCGCCCAAGTCCCCAATGACCTCTGTGCCCTATTGCCCCCCAGAAGCAATTACTGAGACTGTATTGTGTTTTGCCTGTCAATACTTACTGGATTACACCTTCCCTCCTCTGCCCCTGCTCCATTCCAGACCCCTTTCCCAGGGACAATAAGCATCTTGCAAGGTGGCCGGCTTCCAGGGACCCCAGGGCACATCTGCTCATGCCCCATACCAGTCCCTCCCCGGGCCAAAGTTGACCCAAGTTATCCCCCCCATCTCTAGCAATATTGTGACCAAAATTGGTTTGCCCAGCACCCCCCCATGCTCCATACATGTTACCCGTATCCAGTAACCTTTCAAGCCCATGGCCAGATGGTGGCCTCTGGTACCATCCCTTCTCACCACCCTGTACGTACCACAGGCCATACCCCCTTTGGTGTTCAAGGGGGGCCAGCTCTCAGCGTGTCTACCTCCCCCAATGTTCTTGCCTGGTGCTTAATGGTGAATCCCATCCATATTGGGTTGGGGAAAAAACTCCCCCTTTGCTGCTAGCTGAAAAAACCCTTGCTTTAACATTAGCAACGTCCATAGCTGCAGTCGTAATGGCCACCTCAGTCCATCTCTGGTTGGGTTGCCTCTGTGGTTGATCCCCAACAGGGATTTTTTTTTTTAAGGCATGCCCATTACATTTTCCTGTGGGCCTCCTCTAGAACAAATCCCCTCTGTATTTGCACCAGGACCACTCCTCCAGTCTACTACACCCTTGCTTTTAATTTTTTTTTTTAAACTGGCAAGATGCCCCATGAAAATTATTTAAAAATGTTTACCCCCGACCCTTAAAACGTAGGAAAGCCAATCCTTGTACTTGGTTAGGCCTGCTCTCCCTCATGCTCGCTTATTTTTGACACCCCCTTTTGCAGCCTTGCCAGGGTTATTATGCATGCAGTGGGGACCACCAAGGAGATCCCCCCCATCAGCCAGAAACACTGCTCTGCATGTAAATCTGCACAATCCAGCCCTGGATGGCGCAAGTTAACACCCCCCCAGATTCCACCTGCCACTAGTGAGGCAGTTCAAAAGCACAAAGCACTCACCTGCACAGCATGCGCACCCGTTATACGTTAGCCCTTTAGCTGCTTCAACATCAAATAACCTGTCTGCTTCCTCCATGTGTCTCCTGTGACTCCGTCCAACAGCAACTCCACCCCATACTACCCGTTAGCAACTCCACCTCTCCAGTCCACTTCACCTGGTGAAGTACAGGAACCTCCGGGCGATTTTCTCCCAACGCACCCACTCTAAATCACCATCAGGTGCAAGCAATATCCCGTAATACACCCGACTGTCCCATCTGCATCTCAGCAACTGGAAACCCCTCCCCCACTAAGAAAAACCGTATGTACCATCCAGTGATGAACCGACATGCAATCCGCCCCATCCTGCTCCCTAGGCTCCAAGGTTGTTGCGCTCAGTGCCCAGCCTGCTGCCTATGTGGCACCTGCCACCTCCCAAACTGCCCCCCCTGCTCCCCAGCCTGCACCGGCACCTCAGACGGCTACCACTCCATCTCATAGAGGCCCACCCTCCCCCTCAGCCTAATCTCCCTTGCACTCCCTTAGCTGCCCAGGCCGGCTGTGATCCCCATGTTCCTTCTGGGTTGCCTCTCCATTGCTACTGCCCATTGCCCTGCCCAAACTGCTCACTGCCACCTTCTTTGGCCTCACTGCCTCTCCACCAGCTTATTTTTTTTTTGAGCTACTGGTTCATGCTCCAATTTATGTTATGAGCGACCCAGCTACTCCCTTATTCTTCAAGCTGGGCTGAGTGCATCACCTCCGTACACTGTCGTGCTGTATAAAAGCCCCAAAATCTGCTAGGCCCCAGCCTACCATGTCCACCACAAATACTGTGTCATTCTATCCATTACAATTTTATTCTACGCTGTTTACCCAATGGCCTCCTCCCGCTTGGCCGCCGAGCTTGGGACTTCCTAACACCCAGCCTGTATGTGGCCTGCACCCTTCTTGCCCTGTGACCTCCCCCAACCAGCACGGTGGTCCACGTGGTTATGCACCATGTCCCCTTTGCAAGGCAAATCCCAATTACCCTCCAGTAGCCTGCTACTGAAAGCAGGCCATGCTATTAGCAGGACTTGCTCCTGTGAGGGGATCTGAGGTTTTGACTGACTTCAGGACTGGCTTGGCTGCCGACCAGGAAAAATGACCAGTCGCCCACTTGGACCCCCCAATCGCTGCCCCAGTCCCACACAAAACCACTGGACCAATTGATGCAACAGTGCTTCCTTTTTTTTGAAATTAAGTATACTTTATTTATTTTTTACCATTCACAAGCAATGCAGTGTACATTACAGGGGATGCACCATAGTACAAATACATAAACAATACAGAAGGTAACTGTCCCATAAATCCCCCCTTCACCCCATCACCTCCCTCCTACCTCATCCTCCACCCCCCCTTTCTTATCCCTCCCATAAGTCCTCCCTCCCCACAGTTTAAACCCTCCCTCCCCAGAGCCAGTAGAAAATCATGGCATTACAGGTCATTCTTCTAACCTCACTAGGAGAAAAAAGGAAAACGACAGAATAAAGAAAATTATGAGGACGTCATCACTTAAAGAACCAGTAACATGCACCCACCTAAGGAAAAAACCAAAAGGGATATAAGGAGTCTCTGCCCCCTATATCAGTGTGGTGGAACAATTGACCATGGATCATGGAATTTCTCCCATTTGGCGTTGAAACGGGAAATTGCATTTCTGTAGCTAGCAATAGTTTTCTCAATCCTTAAGTAATATAATAAACGAGCAAGCCATTCCTGTTGGTAATGGGATTCTGATCCTTCCAGTGTTTTAATAGTAAGGTTTTCACAGTGAGTGAAATTAGATTGATAAAGTATCTCCTTTCCCTCACTGCAACCATTGAGTAATCACCTAAAAAACAAATCTGCGGGGTAAAGAGGTCTTGTAACCCTAGTAAGGGGTCAGCCTTAGCCTTAATAAAAGGCCACAGGGAAGCAACCAAGGGACATTCCCAGAATATATGCAACAGGGAACCTTGTGCCTGACCACATCTAAAACAGTCATCATTTGGCAGCTTACCCATTTTACATAACTTAACAGAGGTCAGGTGCATGGTATGCAAAATATAGTATCGTGTCAGTCTAAGCTTGTCATTGGCACTGTATGTATAGATTCCTCTCCATAGATGTTCCCAATTAATACAACTGTTAGGGAAAGTATCTATCCAATATTAAGAGTAGTCAGCTGTACCTGGATGCAACTTTCCATGTAAAGACGCAACTACGCCCGAAACTGCATGTGGTTGCCCCGCGAGGGATTGGAATTCCAAAAAAGTCTCTTCTTAGTTAATGTCCCACTGATTCAATCCAAACCAAGTAATAAGCAAATACCTAATTTGGTAAATATAGAAGGCGGACCTCAGTGATATATGGAATTTCCCCAATATATCCAGGACCAAGCACATCTTCCCTAGATCAACTAAGTCACTAACTTTCTTGTTTGGAGGTATTCCCAAACTATGTGGTGAGAGAAAGGCTTTACCTACCTTAAAATTAGGGTTACCAAATACTGGTTGCTAAACATCTTTGGATGCATAATCCCCAAAGACCTACATACTTGATTGTGAACTTTAACTGAAGTAGAGATAACCGTGGGCCAGAGTAAAACAGGTACATTTTTGGGGAGTATATACCAAAGACTATCAAGTGACACTTTAGATCTCTTGATGAGATTTCTTTCAATTTGCAACCATAGGGGGTTCTATTGAGACTGAATATTATTTGAGGGGGTAATCACCCACCGCACGTATTTAGCAATGTGGCTCGCCAAATAGTAATGTTTGAAATTCTGGAGTTTCAATCCCCCTAATGTTTTTGGAGCACTTAAACAATTATAAGATCTCCATGGGGGTTTATTTTGCCATAAAAACTAAGTAATCATGCTTTGAAGTTTCTGAAACCAGGATGGGGGAGGTAGATATTCAACATATTCAGAGGATAGAATACTCTGGGTGACACATTCATTTTGATGACATTAATTCTACCTTGAAGGGAGATGTATAAGGGGGACCATCTAATTAAATCTTGCTGAATGGTTAGGAGAAGGTTGTCAAGGTTAAGCTTTTTCAAAAGAGAAGATGAGGGGGAGATCACGTGATGCAGGGTATCGAGTAGAAGCTCCTTTGTGTGGCTCCAGCCTCCCAACTTAATAATTTGTGTTTTTGGACCGCTAAATCTACTTAAAACCCTTCACAACTACTTAATTCTGTCATCTAATCATCCCGGGCTCTGGTTTGCCGAGTTTGAACTCCGATGGAGATTTACATGAAAAAGGCGCCGCAGAAGCACACCCCCCAGTCACTCCCGAGAAGGTCTCGAAGAAATATCGGGCCTCGAGTGGTCCAGATAAGCCTGAACACTCAAGCCAGGCCTCGGAGCAGGAGCCTTTAACCTTGAACAGGTTTTTAGAAGAATTCAAACCCTTTAGAGAAGAAGTAAAGGAGATGTCCTTGGAGCTTAAGTCCCTCTCTAAAAAGCTTGAGGAGGTTTCGATTGCAACTTCAGACAATACAGCTCGTATTGTTTCGCTTGAGAAATGTCTGGATAAGTTTGACCCTGGGATGGTGGCTATGAGGCAGAAGCTTTTTCATCTGGAAACTAAATTAGAGGATCTAGAGGGCCACAGCCGCAGGAACAGTGTTGTCGTATTAGGGCTTCCTGAGGGTGAAGAGGGCCAAAATGCTGTAGTGTTTGTTCAGAAGCTGGCGGAAAGGATTGCCGGTCCCTTTCCCTTTGGGTCCCAGTATATTGTTGAGAGGGCACATAGGTCCCTGCGGCTGAACCACCCCCCCAGGAGCTGCACCTCACCCCATTATATGCCGTTTTTTAAATTACCTGGAATGGCAGCATTTCCTGGCAAAAGTAAAGGAATTGCAAGAAGTCAGATGGGAAAACAATAAGCTCAGAATAGCACAAGATTTACTGAGTTCTGTCTGGCAGAAACATGCAGCATTCCACCCCATTGTGTCTAGGATCATTGCTGCTGGACCTAAGTTTAGAATGGGGTACCCAGCTAGGTTGCAGGTGCAAGTGGCTGGAGCCTGGTCTGCTTACGATGACCCCGAAGCTGCTCAATCTGGTTTAAAACTAGCCCTTCCTGATCTGTTTCATGCCACATGATGAGCCTTGCATTTCTGGCAATGGAAAGTTTCGAACTGTGGGGCTGTGACTGTTTTTTGAGAAGCATGAAAGAACCAAATATAAATATATGTCGATGTTTGGGAGAACTTGATACTGAAGGCTGAAGGGACGTTATGTTATATTCTTGTGTTCTCTTACTTATAAATCTTTGGTATCCAATTTCATTTTGGGACTGTTGCTCCTTCAGGAGTCTGTTGTATTTGAATAGACTGGCTATTCGGGGGAGGGCATTTTCTGTTTATGGGTCATTTTGAATGCTATCTGTATTTGCAAGAAAGGGATTAATGTTCTGTACACCTTGGCTCACCCCTCTTTTTGCTAAATATAAGAAGCCTTTGTTCTGAGGGAGGGGCTGGGCATTTCCTTTTCTTGTTGTGCTCTTATGCGCTCTTGCTCCTGTGCCACCAGAGGTAGCTCAGGTTACATGCCTTGCTGGATGGCGCTGGTTGTCAACTCAGGACCTGTTTTCTACTGCACGGCTCTTGTATTAGAGGTCAGGATTAATCAGTATAATTCTTACTGGGCTGGTGCTGGCAAGATCTTGTGGCAAATTGGCCCTTTCTTGTACTACCTGTCATTTGCTGTTTTTTGGCAATCACGTTTTCTTGGCAGGTTGCAGGTATTGTTTTAACTAATCCAGCACACTCGTTGAGCCCATCTCTACACATTATGCATTTCCCTCTGGTTGCCAGGAGCCGGCTAGGTACCAGATCTTACGACGGAATGTTGCGTTTCCTCATATTTTTCTTAGTATTTCTTTTCTCTGCTAATTATGGGAGGTTTACTGAATCTGTTCAGGACTGTGGGGTAATGTTGGGAGGCTGGGAGGAGAGGAAGGGACCCGGTATCTTGTTGAGCATTGTTCGTGATGGCTGGGGTGGTTGGGTGGGCAGGATATTGTGCAGATTTATGGAACATGGCAAATTTAAGTTACAGGATGATGGGGTATTGTACGGAGGGGGGCGAAGAGTTGGTTTGTACGGGAGGGTGTGGGATGGGGTGGGTGGTACAGCAGTACTAAAGATGTTTTGGATTCTGGATTAGTCTCGTTGTTACATCGAGAGTATAATTATGTATTTATTGTTACCAATTTAGATGGTTAGTAATGTTCATTTTGCTACGTGGAATGTGAAGGGGCTTAGGAAAAAATCTAAACAATACCAGGTGATTAAACATTTAAGTTTACTGCGTTCCCAGATAACGTTTTTGCAAGAATCCCATTTGCTAGATGCTGAATCCTTGCAACTCAGGAGGCAACAGATTGGTCAGGTCTTTAATGCAGCGGGGTCCACTAATAGCAGCGTAGTTATGTTAATTGTCAATAGGGGTATCCCATTCATCTCTTCACATGTTGTTAGTGACCTGGGTGGCAGGTATGTTTCGGTTCAGGGCACTTTTTGGTCCATGCCACTTCTACTTGGCAGTATTTACGGGCCTAATACAGATGACCCTGGCTTCTTTATGAAGTTGATCACCATTATTCTCCCTATGCTCCCTATAACGATCGTTTTAGGTGGCGATTTCAATCTTGTCATGGACCCTAGTATAGACAGATCTGGCAGTGGAGTGAGGGGACTGACCCCGGGGCAAAGGGCTTTTAGGGACCTGTTGGACCAGTGCGGGTTGTGTGATGTATTGTGAGTATTGCACCCTAACACCAAGGAATATACCTTTAGCTCACCAGTGCATGGATCACAGTCTCGCATCGACTAGTTATTAATCTCCCAGGGGCTCTTGCTGGAGGTTTTGTCCACCTCAATTCAGCCTGGTCCCATATCTGATCATTCTCTGGTAGTATGCAATCTCGCTTTTCTTAATACGCCTAGGTGGGAGACCCATTGGAAGTTAAATGAGCAATTATTAAAAGATGCTAGGTACTGTAACCTTATAAAAGAACAGATTGATTTTTTTTTCTCTACCAACCTGATAGATAGTGCTGAGCCGAATATTCTATGGGGCTCCTTTAAGGCCTATATGCGGGGAATTCTCATTAGTCTAGCTACTAATAGAAAAAAGACTCAGGAATCAGAACTATTAGCTTTACTGGCCCAAGTACAGTCTTTAGAAGATAATTTATCTTCCAGTACTCCGAGTGAGGACAGAAAGAAGCTCCTGATAGCCAAAGACAGATATTTAGATGTGTTAAGGGAAAAGGCTGAGTTAGCCATTATTCGTACTAGAGCTAGTTACACAGATCAGGGAGAAAAAGCGGGGTGTATGCTTGCTTTAAGATTACAGTAGCAGGAGTCTGCAAGATTTATCCCTCAGTCCGGACTCAGGAAGACGGGTCTCTGAGGGTATCCCCCTCTGACATAGTGCAAGGGTTCGCCTTGTACTATGAGCAATTATACAGGGATATGGACTGTCCTCCTCCTTTGGAGAGGCTGGAGGAGTATTTAAGGGATTCCCATGTTACGTCCCTGTCAGATGTGCATAGGACCTTTTTGTCTTCCTCTATCTCCTTGGAGGAAATTTCGGAGGTTGTTAAGGCCTTGCCCTCTGATAAGGTTCCGGGGGCCGGATGGATTTTCCTCATTATTTTATAAAGTTTTCCAAGAACAATTACTGCCGGTGCTTCACCGGTTGTACTTACTTATTCTCTCTGGGGCTGCTGTAGACACTTACTTGTTTGAGGCCTTGATTGTACTTCTCCCTAAACCGGACAAAGACCCTGAGTTAGTACAGAGTTACAGGCCTATAACCCTGTTAAATCAAGATATCAAAATTCTTTCGAAGATACTGGCCTATGGGCTAACTCTGGTCCTTCCAGACCTGATTGGTATTTCCCAGGTAGGATTCATGAAGGGGCGGTCATCATCAGACCATTTGTGCACCCTCTCACATGTCTTCTCGGAGTCCAGGGATGCCACCTTTCCTGCTGGGTTGGTCTCCCTGGACATCGAGAAGGCATTTGACTGTGTGAATTGGAACTTTCTATTCCAGGTCCTTAAAGCTTTTGATTTCCCTACCATGTTCATAGACTGGATTCGAGCTTTATATCGGGCTCCATCCGCTAGGATTTCTGGTGCATTTTCTAAACCCTTCCTTTTATATTCAGGTACCAGATAGGGATGCCCCCTCTCCCCTCTTTTATTTAACTTATATTTGGAACCTCTCATTCAGAATGTCCTTAATAATACGGGGATACAAGGTATTCCTGTGGGGAACCATGTGGTCAAGATCACAGCATATGCCGATGATCTTCTTCTTTATCTGGCCCATCCGAAGACATCTATCCTGGCCTTGTTGGGGAAAATTGCCAAATTTAGCTCCTTTTCAAATTATAAGTTAAACGCTAACAAATCGTCCTTTTTTTCCCTTAACCATAAGGTTTTTAAGATGGATATTTCCCCCTTCGACTTGTGTTGGGCACCTCAGGTTCTCAAATATTTGGGTATTAAACTAACACGTAACCCTTCCTCATGGTTTAAAGAAAATTTGGAACCTCTATCCCAGATGATTGTCCAAGATCTGGACAGATGGTCTAAGCTTCCGGTTTCATTATGGGGCTGCATCAATATAATTAAGATGAATGTTTTTCCCCATCTCTTTTATCCCCTTTCTCATCTTAATTCATTCATCCCACTATCCTGGTTCCAGAAAATGCATAGAGTTTTTACTAATTTTATCTGGTCACATAAACACCTCCGACTGGCATACTATAAGCTTGCTGCCTAGAAAGCATATGGGGGACTGCGGATTCCTCACTTGGCTATCTATTACTGGGCTAGTCATCTCGCTAAATGCCTGAAGTGGGTGAATCCGGGTCCCGAGAGTTTGAGACCGGCTTGGCTCAACATTGAACTAGATTTCATCCGGTCTATGAAAATGGACCCCCTGACTATGTTTTATGTTAAACTATCTCTTTTACAAGATTCTAGTAAATGTCCCACCCTTATGACATCACTAAAAGTATACGTACAACTTTGCTCCTTTCTGGGATATACTCCACATCTGGATCTGTCCCAGTCTATTTGGAACTCACCAGCCTTTACTTTAAATAAGCAGAGGATTTCCCGTACATGGTTGCCCCAAGTGGGCGACGGGATAGTATCCATGTTTTTGAATGACGAGGGAGCTTGGCTTCCTGTAGCTAAAATCACCCAGAAATTTGGTTTTCCAGTATCTTTACAATTCAGGGTTCTCCAATTAAAACACCTGCTTACCACTGTGTTGGGTAATACCCCCCCATCGCCCTCCGGTGTTTGCACTGATTTCTGAATGTTCCTCCTTATTGGGTTCTTCTGGTGTCATTTCTAAAATATATCAAGTTTTGTTTCATCGACGGTACGGGGGCTCCTATGGTCTGACTAGATTCTGGGGCTCTCTTTTCCCCTCAATACACCTTTAATTGGCCGGTTTTATGGAAGTTCTGTCACAAATATGTGTCTCAAGACAGATTACGCCTTATGCAATATCACATCTTACACAACTTGTATTATACTCCTGCCAAACTGGCGAGATGGGGTCTTCTCGAATCAGATGTATGTACTAGATGCTCCCAAGGAGAAGAAACACTTCTCCACATATTCTGGATGTGCCCCAAAATAATCCCATTGTGGGATTCAATTAAAAACAACCTGGACCCCTTACTGGGTTTGCAAGATTGCTTTACTCTGAATATTTGCCTTCTGGGTGACATGTCCTCCATCAAGGTTAAAGTCCAGAGATTTCATATTTCCATGATCGCACTATGGGTTAAGAAACTCATATTAAGGCATTGGAAAGATAGGGTTAGCCCGACATATCAGGAATGGGTTAATGAAATCCTAGGTAACCTTCATACAGAGAAGGCTATAGCTAGCCTCCAAAACCAGTTATCTAGTTACAAATGTATCTGGGATCCCCTTCACACCTTAATCATGATTGTACGGATATAGGTGTTGTTGATTGTTAGTTATTCTTGCTGGTATATGGTTATTGCTGCAGAATTTATGCTACAATATGGAATTATACTGCTGTACCGGGGTGGGAGGGATGGGGGCAGCTTATATAAAGCACTGTGAACAGGTTGTATTTGTTACAATTGCTGCCTCCTATATTGTCAAAATGTTTAATAAAATTTGAATAAAAAAAAAAGAGAAGCTGAGGTTGACAAAATAATGCCGAAGTATTTAAGTCTGTTATTCCAAGCCATCCTAAACCCCACCATGTCACTTTTCTGAACATGAACATTAAGTGGCATAATTTCTGTCTTATTAATGTTCAGCTTATAATTTGAGAACCTACTAAATTCAGCAATTATGTCTAACATTTTTGGGATGACCTTAGTTGGGTCTGACACATGGAGTAGAATATCGTCCGCATAGGCCGACAGTTTCAGTTCAAATGGACCAACTGGAATACCCGTTATGCTCGGGGATAACTGCAAATTGTGAATCAAGGGTTCCAAGTACAAGCTGAACAACAAAGGTGATAATGGTCACCCTTGACGCGTTCCCGAATGTAATGGGAAACTATTGGAAAAAATCCCGTTGCAATAAATTCTAGCCCTTGGGTTAGAATATAAGTGTTTGATCCACCCAATAAATTCAAGGGGAAACCCAAATTGGCTCATAGTACTAAAAAGGAAAGACCAATTAACCCTAGCAAATGCTTTCTCCACATCCAGGGAGACAAGGGCCATTGGTACATCTGCCTCTCTGGATACAGAGGAAATATGGGCAAGTTTACAAAAATTATCTAAAGGGTTTCTACCACCAATGAACCCAATCTGTTCAGGGCTAATTAGATTATCCTAAACTTTTGTAATCCTAGATGCCAAGATCTTAGCTAATATTTTAATATCATAGTTCATCAAGGAGATCGGTCTACAATTTGCTACTTTATCCTTGGGTTTCCCAGGTTTAGGCAGAACAATAATGGTAGCTTCTAATAGAGTGGAGTCAACAATGCCCTGGGCACAGATATGGGCATATAGTTCTTGGAGGATGGGAATAAGCTCCTTCTCAAACGTTCGGTAAAAGTTTGATGGGTACCCATCTGGCCCTGGAGCTTTATTCGGAGAAAGGGAATGAACAACAGTGGATATGTCTGCCGTCGAAATAGGGAAGTCAGCTGGGCTTTCTGCTAATGGTTAAGGGTGGGAAGAGGAAGTTGAGAAAGATATTCTCGAATTTCAGTTTGAGTAGGACTATTATCAGGATGACTACATAGTTGTCTATAGAACAATTCAAATTCCTCCACTATGGCTTTGGGAGTTGACAATGGATTACCCCCATCTGTAGTAGTTATAAATGCAATCAGTCTAGACTCCTCTTGTTGTCTCAGTTTAAGAGCCAAGAGGTGCCCAGCTTTGTCTCCCTGATCCAAATACCTAATATGGGTTTTGAACAGGGCATATTCAGCCTTCTCTCTTAGCATATCCACATATTGGTCTTTAAGAACTGTAAGCCAGATTAAATCATCGTTAGCAGCAGTGCTTCCTGTTGCAGTGGCCTTAATGCCCTAAATTCTACCATGTTCTATGCATACTAGACAAGGACAACAACTCATCTATAGTGAGCACCCCATATAATTTATTTATTTAAACCTGCATCACAAGGTGAGTATTTACTACCAGCTTGTTCCTCTAGAGAACGTAGACAAGCAAACTGAGACTGACCAGAGGCTACTTATCCATTGACAGCAGACCAAAATCAGACAGGAGCATACTGCTGGAAAACAGTCTCCTCTGCGATGGGACTCCTGCATCAAAACCAGCCCACCCATCTCCCCAGTCACTATCATGTGCTATGTATACTAGAAAGGAACAGCAAACATATATAATGAGCACACAATTTAATTCATTTAAAGTGTATCACCAGGTGAAAAAACAGTATGCCATAGGCCTCCCTTGCTGTGCTGGGCAACCTAGCCGCCCCTCCGGATCTATTTCTACATGGAAGCTGCACCTCTCAATCCCCACACTTCTGATGGCCATTTCACTTTAAATACCCCCCCAAAGCAGCAGCAGCAAACCGTCCGCCTTTTCTGCCGGCCCCCCAAACCTCCTCCATGCCATGCTGCCCCCCCAGTCAAGGCTGCTGTTTACAGCTGAGCTGCCAGGTCAGCACTCACCAGCAGAGATTTTCACCCCAGAGCCTACTTCTGCCCTACTACATAGCTGCTTTTTTTTTCCTTTTGCAGACCTCCCCAACCTGCCTTCCACTGACAAGTGAACCTGGCGGGCCCATCAAAGACCCACTTGTTGGGCTACTGCAAGACAAAACCCCCCATGTGCCATCCCAAGGCCCCTCTCGCCAAGTGGTGCATGCCTCCAACAATTGCCCCAGTGGCTTGTCAATGCAGAGGCGCCGAACTGGCCACTAACAAAACAAACCTTCCCACACTACAGCACAAGGCAATGTGCCCTCCTGTAGTGGGAATCTCTGGCGCCTGACCCCCTCCAACCATCGCGTGCTCCATGCCAGTCCTCTACCTTAAATTACACAAAACAGGGGGGGAGTGCTTCCAAAACCATACCAAACTATACTCTGACTGCTGATGTGCTGTAGAGTGCAAATGCATAACCTCGCAGCTGAATCCCTATAGTATAAAACCTCTGTAAAAAGGTGCTCTTTCTGGCTAAATCAACACATTCTCAGTCCCTTCTCACAGTGCTTCTCCTTATTGCTGAGCTAGCAAAATCCTGCTATATTCCTTAACAAACAAATACTTGCTCCTGGTTTATTTCTGATTTTTTTTTATTTAATCTCAACAAACACCAGAGAGGCCCTAACTGGCCAAAGGCCAAGGGTCCCTGTGTAGTGCCTTACCTATGGACTGCCAGCGAAGTGCTGAGCAAAGCACTCAAAACAGTCCCTCAAAGCCTTGCTTCTAGATGCTAACCTGGAGCAAATTATCACTGAAAAGACCAGGGTCAACTACAAAACAAGTAACCACACTACCCTCGACTGGGCTCTGGTGTCTTACCCCTCCAACATTGCGATTGCAAGTATCTTGGTTGATGTTCTTAGTGATCACTCACCCATCTTCTGCATCTGGAAAAAACGCTCCCCTCAGGTCCCTCCAAGGATACTCTCTGCCCAAGACTATTCCAAATTCTCAGAGGATGCCTTCATTGCATACCTCAGCAACCTAGACTGGTCTCCAGTACAGCTCCTCCCGACTGTTAATGAAGTCTTGGACTTCTTCCAGAACTCCTTCAACTCCACTACTAACCTGTTCGCCCCACCTAGAAAACTCCAAGCTAAGGGCAGCTGCCATAGATGGATCACCACAGAGCCCAAATCTCTGATGACAAGCTGAGACAAGGCATGGAAGTGTCACAAACAGTCCACCCTGCCTGCTGACCTTCTGACCTATAAACAACTAAGGAATGAGTGCAAACGTTCCTCTAAGATGGCAAAGAGAGACTTTTTCAAGTGCCTCCAGCAAATCGCTCTAGCCAATCCTCGATCATTCTGGTCCCACATCAATGACCTGCTAAAGGGCAACAAGTCCCCCTCCCCTGGCCCTATCGAGATCAATGGCCTTATGACTGATGACTGTCATGAAATTGCTGCTGCCTTCAACAGTTAGTTCACCAGCCTCGAGGATTGTAAGTCTAACCTTAATCCCACGTCTACTCTGCCCCCCTACTCAGAAGGTCCTTGCCCTGCAAGGCCTCTCTTCCACCTGCAGCTAGTTAAGGTTAAAGAGGTACTGCCACTCTTAAAGCACATCAAACTCAAAGGCCCTGGAGGACTTGATGGCATATGCCCTAAACTACTAAAGGCGGCAGCACCTGCCATTGCTCTACCTATTACATGGCTAATTAACAGATCACTGCTTGAAGGCACTATACCCAATACCTGGAAATGGGCCATTGTTGCTCCTATCCCCAAAGGGGTCCCAGGGATTCCCTCAGTAACTGCAGGCTGATCTTGCAGCTTTGTGCTCTGGCCAAGATTCAGGAAAGGCTTGTATACTGTCAGCTCAGAGACTACCTGGAGGCTAATCAACTACTAGCCCCCACCCAACACGGCTTTAGGCAAAATCATGGCATTGATACAGCCCTCATAAGATTTACAGTTGATGTACTAGGAGCCATGGACAAAGGGCTCCCCACAGGTGCTGTTTTCATTGAGCTTTCTAAGGCTTTTGACCTAGTCGACCACAAGCTCTTGCTAACCAAACTGGCCTCCTTTGGACTGGACCAGCATTCCCTTTCCTGGTTCACCTCCTATCTATCCGGCCACTCCCAGCAGGTCAGGTGGATGAGCATGACCTCAGGACCACTACCCCTAAATGAGGGGATGCCTCAAGGTTCTATCCTTGGCTCCCTTCTCTTCTCACTATTCATTAATGACCTTAACTCCCACTGTGGTGGCAGCCTGGTCATTCAATATGCAGATGATGCTGTTATCTACTGGTCCCCATGTAATCCCTCTGATCTGGCACCCCATCTACAAGCCAACTTTTCTAAGCTAGGGACCTGGCTTAAAGAAAATTAACTGGTCTTAAATGCCTCAAAAATCAAGACAACGTTATCTGGACAGTGAAACCTCAGCCCTGACTGGAGTGCCTTGCTCCCTTTGACCTCAACCTCTGGCAGCCATATTGAAGTTGTGACTTCCCTCAGATACTTGGGGCTAAACCTTAATCAGATGTTCACTCTAATGACTCACTTAGACCAGGTAACCAAAATGGTGCACTGCAAACTAGGTTTCCTGTACCACCTGAATGACCAGCTAATCCCTGAGTCAAGAATAACCATAGCTAACAGTCTCCTCCTTCTTATCCTGACCTATGCTGCCCCTATACTTCAGGGGCTGGCCAAACAGGAAATGAGCAGGCTGCAGGTTCTTTACAACAAAGTTGCTTGGTTCATGACTCAGTCTCACAAACAAAGGCACCACTGCGATGCCCTTGCTTCTCTGCATTGGCCCTCCCTAGCTGGTTGCCTTCAGTACCCCTTGTTTTGTCATGCCTATAAGATCCTATATTGCAAATCCCTAGATAGTCTGTCCAGTCTCCTGGTCCCAAAACGCTCAGTGTGCACCCTTCGTTCCTCTGGGCATAACCTACTAGAGAAACTTAAGGTCCGAACCACTACTGGCAGCAAGTCCTTTATCATGTCTGCCCCTGCCCTATGGAACAAGCTTCCTCCCCTCCTTCAGGAAACCTCCTCCCTCAGAAATTTCCGTAAAGGACTCCATGCTCACTTACCAGAAGTGAGCATCTGCTCTTGTCAATGAAGGGGCTTACCCTATCTCAAATGCTAGATCCCTACCAGCCTAAACTATGACTACTGTATTAAGTCTCACCCTTCCCCTGTACCGTCTACCCTTGACTCTTCTTATTGTAGTCCGCTCCAGAGTATTGTACTGCTACCCTTTTACGCTATGTTATTTGTCTTTGCCTGTAACTAATTTTGCTGCAGTTTCTGCATGATTTCTGTACTTGAATTTCTTCCTATTGTGATGATGTACTATGTAATGTCCACTTTTGTACCTGTATCATCCGTAAACTAAATCCAGGTCGCTTCTGAAAAAGGGACCTCTGGGGCTCAGTGGGCCTACCCGGTTAACAAAATTGAATAAATGAATAAATAAATAAATCATTTTCCCAGCAAAAAGAGGGTGACCAGAAAGCAGCAGGCCCTTACATAACCCAAATGCCCCCCAGCCTCCCTCCTTAACCCCTCCCCCTAAACAATTGGGACGCTTTCCTTCCCCCTGGTCATTTGACCCTTTCTGATGTCACATTCCCTCCCCCCCCTACTATCCCCCTTCCCCTTTGCTTTTCGGGAAGGGGGACTTTAGACAAAATGGCCTGCCTTTTATTGGCAAGCCCTATTGTCTTGTCCACTTTTTGGCTACTGCTCTTGGTCACGGTTTCTATTGAATTCTTCAAACATGATATTTGTGTATCATGGTATTTCACAATATGTTTTCTAAATGTTTTGAACACACTATAGTCGACACCTGTTACCACTGATGGACGACAAGGTCTTCTTCTGCTGGCAAACCTCTATGTGTATGTATTCACCATGGTTGGTCCATGATCACAAGAGCATCAGATAGCAAGCACATTTGTGTAATGTATTTACATATCAGAATGCAGTTTTTGAAACTTTAATCTAATGTAAATAATCACAAAAACAGGTTTTCATTTCCAAATTTTAAAGAACAAATAAAGTTTACACATGGAAATGAATGATTTGAGTAGAGCAAAAATAATATGAGAACTCACTATGCCTTAATGAGAGTTTTATTTTATGATAGTTGAAATAGTAAAGAGGTCATTCTATCAGTTACAGTATGAATGAGGAGAAACTCCATTAGAAGATGGGACAATAGCAACAATGGGTAAGTAAATAAAATCAGTTATTTCAATTGTATTTGTGGATACAATGTATTCATTGCAAAATGTTACTGTAAGTCTCATGGAAAAATGAATTTAACCGAGAAGTGTAAGAAATTTACTTTTTTATTGCAATAAAGTTCTTAAATTAACAACAATGGGTCAACTTAAATAATTCTCTACCTATATTGACCAAGGTCAACAATGGTATGTCACACAGTCATTTACCATCAGTGGTTGCTATGGATAACCATGGTTAAAATTATGGACAAGAATCAGTAATGTTGAAACAATAAAATCCACTCAATCACAAATTAAGGACATTTTATCCAGGGAATTTATTTATAAAAAGTACCAAATCCAGTTCTGAAAAACCACCAGTGTTTCACTACGGAAAGTGGCTTCTTCAGAATAGCAGGTTCTGTAAATAATAAATGATGTCATTTATGTTCACAAATTGTAATATTAGCAAACAAAGTGGTTAACTATGTGTTACAAAGTTAGAAGACCCAGTACAGTGCTGCACAAACTGCAGCCTCAATTAACTGGACTGAGTACTGCCTCAAGCACATCATTAATTCATTGTTAGAAAAAAAACCTCTGAAGAAAATGGATCTCTTTAAGAAACAATTAATTAAAACCAAACTGATCACTAATTCAAGTGTGCAGATGCTGCAAACAAGAAACCAGGGTGAGTGAGCAGGTTGGTGTGTGGGCATGCAGGATGGGAATGGTTGGGTGTTACAGTGTAATAGTGATGCTATAGGCTGCATATGCACAGCATCCCTATGACACTCGGCCATACCCTGGTCCAATGATCATAAACCCACCTGCTCACTCACTCATTTATTGAAGAAGAGATAGGTTAGATAGCATAATGCCTGTCAGTGATAGAGTGAATGTGTGTCACTGAACTTACTAACAGAATATGAGTGGCAGGCTGAGTAAGGGATAGAACAGGAGGGAGGTTAATGGGTGATGCTTCTGGATTGCATGATCCCCCACCCAATCAAACTAAGGGATCAAGTAAGGGCTGAAATGTACTGAAAAATCAAAGAATAAAGGAAGTTGGGCTAGGGTAGGGGGAGCAATTTTGGCCTCCTTCTACTTCCCCCTCTCTCCCCCATTTACTTTGCTTCTACCCTCAGTTTTTCTCCTCACCCTGTCCCAATCCATCTAGAAGTTGACCACTGTTTTTAGGGCTACCACCTCCTATGGCAGCTTATTTCACTTTGCCTCCACCCACTTGGTTAAAAAGTGTCTCCATATCTCTTTCCTGAACCTTCCCCCTGCCAGCTTCAGGCTATGTCCCCTATTGGTCTGGTTGCCACTAAGTCTAAAGAGACCATCCATGCTCACCCTGTTAATAGTCTTAAGGTATTTGAAGGTCTTAGTCATGTCTCACCTCTCCCTTCTTGCCTCGAGAGAGTACATGTTGAGCTCCCTGAGCCTCTCATCATAGGTGTTGCCCTGATGGCCCTGAATTATATTGGTTCTCTGGACCGTCTCCAGCAACTTGAAATCCTTCTTAAGATAGGGGCACCAAAACTGAACACTGGACTCCAACTGTGGTCTTACCTGTGACCAGCAGACTGGCAGAATGACTTCTGCCTTCCTGGTGGTAATTCCCCAGACTGTGCAGCCCAGCATCAGATTTGCTTTGGTTGCTGCTCTCTTGCAATGTGCAGAGTGTTTCAGATCACTTGTTATTATTAATCTCAGCTCCTTTTCTTCTTCTTACCCAGTTACCTGCACTCCGTCTAATCAGTATTTGGTCCCTGGAGTCTTCATCCCCAAGTGCATAACTTTGCACTTTTTAGTATTAAACCCCAGCTGCGAAATACCAGGCAACTTTTCTTGACTAGCTAGGTCATCTAAGAATTCTTGTTTTCTCTGCTCCATGTCCACCCTCCCACAGAGCTTGGTGTTATCCAAGAACAGGCAGATTTTACCCTTGATCCCATCTGTGATGTCACTTATGAAGATGTTAAAAACACCGGGCCAAGCACTGAGCCCTGTGGGACCCCACTGGTCACAGGCATGGTTCAGAGAATTCTGTCTCAACTACCACCCTTTGGCTTCTATCTTGAAACCAGCTTCTGGCCCATCTCATAAGCATGACCCCACTCCCAGGTCCTCTAGCTTCCTGACCAGTCACCTATGGTCACCAAGTAGAACATCTTGCTGAAGTCCAGAAATAAGACATTGATTGCTTGGCCCCCGCTCACTGTCCTAGAGACCCAATTGAAGAAGTTAATTAGGTTAGCCTGACAGGATCTCCCTGACACAAACCCATGCTGCCTCTCATCCTGCAGCCCATTTTCCTCCAGAAAGTTGATCAGTCTCCCATTTAGGATGGTCTCCATTGGCTTACCCACTATTGAAATCAGGTGACTGGTACATAGTTCCCAGGTCTGTCCCTTGGACCACTCTTATGGAAAGGCACCACATGTGCCATTCTCCAGTCCTGGGGCATGGATCTGGACTCCAGAGAGGGGAGAAAAAGGTCCGCCAGGAGGTCTTCCAGAATTTCTGCCAGTTATCTCAGGGCCTTCGAGCACATGCCACATGGCCCTGGTGGTTTATATGCCTTTAGGGCCCTTGTTCCCTTGAGTACCCTACCTGCCTGAATTTTGCCATCTGTGACTTCCCCCTCCCAGTCCACACCCCCCTACTCTCTTGTGGTACTGGTCTGTCCTTCTCACAAGTGAAGACTGAAAAGAAGAACCCGCTAAGCACCTCAACCTTTTCTTAACTCCCCTCTGCCCAACCTCCCCCTCCTTTTACAGCCTTACAATCGTATCCCTTTTATTTCTTTTCTCTATTATATACCTGAAAAGATCCTTTCAGCCACTTTTACCCCCAGAGTGAGATGTACCTCTCTTGTGGCCTTTGCCTTCCTTACTGCCCTGCTTAACTCTTTTGACATAGCAGCATAGTCCTACCTATCCTCCTTCTTTTGAGTATGCTTGTACTTCCTGAAGGCTGCCATCTTCACCCTCTGCTTTTTCCACCTCCTTTCTGAACCAGCTGGGTTTAAGGCTCTGTAACTGGAGCACCACTTACACATTCCTTCTAAAATAATAAAAAGTGTAATTGACAGTGATGGTCTTGGAGGACTGTATTCAATGAT
Organism: Neoceratodus forsteri; assembly: GCA_016271365.2. Classification (NCBI taxonomy): domain Eukaryota; kingdom Metazoa; phylum Chordata; order Ceratodontiformes; family Ceratodontidae; genus Neoceratodus; species Neoceratodus forsteri. The sequence goes on from CM057449.1 coordinate 1,511,487,276, forward strand.
GTACTCAGACTAAGGCCAATCTATGGTTATGAATTCTGGAATATTTTCATAGTTCATCTGTCTAGAATGCTGCTAGGACTCATGATGATAAAGCCTGTAATAAAATACTGAACAATACTGATTGAAAACTAATACTACTGAGACTTACTGTAAGAAAACAAAATACTTATGAGTACCATACATATAAACAGTTGTGTAATATGGTATACTTAAGCAGTAAGGCATGATGATGCATGACATATTGGGTCATTTACCCACTCCTCCTTTGGTGTGTCACAAGGTACAGCTGGGTGACTTACCCACATGAGAATTGGGTAATCCATCAACTACCCATGTCCTGGAGTCTCTCATTGTGATTATACAATGGAACCATGGATAAAATAAATTGTTAACATTTTTTTTAGTTAAATTTTCTCTTGTTTTTATGTAACTGCCCTTCTTTATCTGTGGGTTATTGCAAGATTTAGTCACAAGGAGCACAGCTGATCAATCAGTTTAAAGGAAAGTTTATGTACATTGCTTAATGTTATAGTTGACTGGCTGGCAGAAAATTAAACAAAACAGATTATGTGAAGCTGTTGAACAGGGTGTTCAGACAAGCCTCTGCACAACAGCCTAGGTGTTACTAAAATTATTTAACAATGTTAAGGGTTTCTGATATCTGTGCAGATCTTGTAGTTGGGATTACAATTTTAAATTAGCAAATCTACTTATAAAGCTGTCAGACTGACAACCCACAAATGTCTTAGTTCCACCCTGCATCCATTTACACTTAATGCTTTTTGGATTTGTTGTTTTGTTGGCATGAAGTTCTTCAAGTGATGTATGCTGTTCCTAGCAATGTGATAGCAGTGTGCAAAAGCCTCAACTACAATCATATAAGGTACAGACATTTTCATTAATATGTAGCCCAGATTGTGCTGGATCATTATTCCTTCTTTGTAGTATCTGCATGATGGATTTAAGAAGCAAAAGGGCAAAAACATGCTGTTTGTTTTTTTCTCAGAAATGCGTATTATGCTTTATTAAAATAATGACTTATTTTGTCTATGTCTTAAATGGGTTTCTGCATAGGTATTAATACATCTTGTTCTGTTTTTATATCTAAAAATAGCAAGTAGACATTATAAGTATACATTTGCCTTCATTTCCAGTTCAACACAGCATATAGATAAACTAAATTAGAGACTACATTAAAATGATATGGAATTCTACTTTTGCACTGAAGAAGTTGTTAAAATGAGCTTAAGAATAGTTCCTAAAATCAAGTAGACCAAATTATTTGGAAAATTAGGATTCTGTTAGCTTGGTAGAAGACACCAGGAGGAAGGAGTGCTGTGTGACTGGATTTCTTTACTAGGAGTAAAGAAGTAGAACTCTTGTACTTGGACCTTTAATTTAGGGTAAAAAAAAAACTAACAAACAAAACAAATAAAATAGTGTCTTTGTCTGAGTTAACTGAACTGAATGGTTATCTGAACAGTAATCTAGGTGTAAATCTCAGGTGATTGAAAGGGCTTGATAGCTGTGCAGTTTAAATTACTTGTGGAAAGATCTAGTAAGTAGGGGGAGTGGCTTAGCTAGAAGGAAGCTAAATTTAAAGACTGCCTTAGAAAGATTCTGTTAGTAGCTTGGCAGAAGACACCAGGAGGAAGGAGTGCTGCATGACTGGATTTCTCTACTGGGACTAAAGAAGTAGAACTCTTGTACTTGGACCTTTAATTTAGGGTAAAAAAAAAACTAACAAACAAAACAAAAAAATAGTGTGTTTCTCTGAGTTAACTGAACTGAATGGTTATCTGAACAGTAATCTAGGTGAAAATCTCAGGTGATTGAAAGGGCTTGATAGCTGTGCAGTTTAAATTACTTGTAGAAACATCTAGTAAGTAGGGGGAGTGGCTTAGCTAGAAGGAAGCTAAATTTAAAGACTGCCTTAGAAAGATTCTGTTAGTAGCTTGGCAGAAGACACCAGGAGGAAGGAGTGCTGTGTGACTGACTTCTACTGGGACTATATTGCCCTCCTTCCCTTCCCTCCACCCTCCCACCCAAAGTTAGTTCTACTTTTATAGGCACAGGATTTGACTGACAACAGGAACTTCCTGTTTGGGAGCAGGAAGTGAGTGATCCCAGAGCCACCAAAGACCTAATATCCTAGAAGGGCAAGAGTAGCTCTCCAGCCCCCTCTAGCTGCTGGAGGCCTGCCTCTGAGCAAGTAATGGGTCTACTGAGAAATATAGGATATTCTTGTTTCACAACAGGACAACCAGGATCTAAAAGGGCACAGAGGCAGAAAGTAAGTAGAGAGAGAAGAGAAAGAAAAAAAAACAGAGGAAAGAGTAAGGATTCCAAACAACAGTTAAGGGTCCAGAAATAAGACATGATGGGAGTGGTGCAGTGCAGTGGCTGTGAAGCAGCAGTCTTCTGGGAGACATTCTGGAGGATGCGGTGTTGTTCCATCTGCAGGCACCTTTCTGGGCTGAGGGAGGAGGTTGCTCATCTCCAGGCTGAGTTGGCCAGGATTTGTGGGACCTCCTCTTCCAGCCAGGGATCACCAGTGCCACTGCCGTTGCCTCAGAGGTTGCCAAGAAAGAGGAGCGGTTGGACCACAGTGGGCTCAGAAAGGATGAGGGTGGTGGAACAGAGGTGCATCCCTCCAGTTGTACCTCCCTACAATTCCTATGCCATTCTGGCAAAGTGTGGTTCCTCTATGGAGGCACCTGCAGTGGAGACCAAGGAGGATGCTGGGAACCTCCATAAAGAAGACCCACAGGAGGGTGGCATGGGACCCACAGGGGAAGGAAACAACTCCTGGTGGGGGACTCAATTGTCAGAAAGGTAGAACTGGGGGAGGAAGGGGAGAGGGAGGTAAGGTGCCTGCCTGGTGCCATGGCTTGGAAGGACAGGGAGTGAATCCTCAGGATCGCTGGAGCAGCTGCACAGGGGAGGGAGCTGGATGTCATTGTCCACCTAGGAACAAATGACCTGGCTAAGAAAGGATTAGAGAAGTGCAGGAAGAGTTTGTGGAATTTGGGAGGGCCTTGAACAGAAGTAACATACGGTAACCTTCTCCAAGTTGCCCATCTATGGCGTAGGAGGCTAGAGTATTCTGCACCATGGGATTCAATCGGTGGTTGAAAACTGGTGCAGAGCTCAGATTTGGCTTCATAGGATTGGGGTCCACCTGGAGTGATGCAAGCCTATACTGGCATGATGGGCTGCATCTGTCCAGGAGGGGAACCAGGATCCTAGGTGATAGGTTTAAAGGCTTCATTGGCAAGCACTTAAACTAGCCAAGGGGGGAGGCACTAGAAAGGAGCAGGGAAATCCTAGCCCCCTCCAAAAAATAATAGTAGTAAGTGAGGTAAACACCAACATAGAGGTGGAGATAGGGAGAAGGGCAGGGGTAAATGGGGAAAGTGACAAAGGCAAGAAGGACAGGGATGGGGCAAAAAGGAGTAAGGCCATCAGGAAATGGAGGGTAATGAGTACCAACGCCCGTAGTCTGGGCAACAAGTTCCCTGAGCTGGTGGCCTTGATGGAAGAGGGATGCTTGGATATCATAGCAGTCACAGAAACATGGTACAGAGAGAACCATGACTGGTATGTTAACATACCACAGTACATAACCCTACAGGAGAGACAGGCAGGGGAGAAGAGGGGGAGGAGTAGTTCTCTTTTTTTGAAATTCCAACACTTTATTGATTTTAAAAGTTAAGACACATCAACATACATATTCAGTTAAGTCATGACCAGGGTAAACAACCCACCACATTAGCATCCTAAATATTGTCCACAGAGTGCAAAGTGGGAGAAAGAAAGGAGCAAAAGAAACGGAACCCCCCCAGCCCCCCATTTACAAACCTAAACCCCGAGTTTCCCACCCTTAACCCTCCTCCCCTGAGTGTGCCGCCTCCCTCCTTATTACAGGAACATGATAGAGGTCCATGAGCAAAATAGATACAGCGTACCAATAAAATACAGAGGTGCATACAGAGACATACCTTAAAAGGTTATTTATGCAAGTATAAAGTGTATAGTTTACCCCAGTTTTTATTAAAGGAACCCATACAATTGTGAGCACTTGCAACCAGTCTTTCAGTCTTAAAAACAAGCTGATAAATCCTTTAACCATTCAGCATACATTATGGTCAATTGATCCATCCAATGCTTAAGCACCAATTTCTTGACCACCATTGAAATTAATGCCATGTGGAATTTACGCTCCTGGATTTCAATACTGTAATACATACCTAAAATACATATCTCTATAGTAAACAGCTCATCCAAACCTAATAATGGATCTAGTTTGGATTTAATTGTATGCCATAAAGGGGCTACCTTCTCACAGTACCAGAAAATATGTAACAGGTTTCCTTTGGCTTCACCACATCAAGTACAATTAGAGACAATAAGCTTACCCAATTTAGCTAATTTAACCGGTGTATAGTACATGTTACTTAGGATATGATATTGAGTGAGCCTAAGTCTATTCTGGATGTGGTATCTGTGCAGATCTTTCCTAATTTTGGACCAGTTAAAAGTAGTATTTGGCAGAAGAGAGGTCCAAACTACGGAACCTGACAGGGTATCAGGGAATTTAAGGCCTAATAGGTAGGAATAGATCCTTGAGATCCCAAGGGGTCTGTTTAGATGTTCCTGTATTTGAAGTAGAAAAGGCCTAACCTGAGATTCCCTAAAATCAGTACCAAAACTACCCATTACCAGATGTCTCAATTGGAAGACTTTAAAAATATCCTTCTGAGGTATTTTAAAACTAGAAGAAGAGAGTCTTGGGAGAAAAAACTTTCTATCAAGGCCCCTTGTAACTGAGGAAGCCATCCTGATGGAATCGGTGATCCACCAATTCTAATATTAAGGTTTAGGACAAGGGGTTGTGCCATGTCTCTCTTGAAGGAGATTCTGAAAAAGTGCCAGCATTGGGTGAGAACTTTAAGTGAAATGCCAATGACCGAATCCTGTATTGAAGTTGGCAGTGCCGAGTTGGAAAGGAAGAAGATAGTGGGCGAATTAAGGTTATTCGATTCTAAAATCTGTCTTTTGAGTTGAAGCCAGATAGGAGGAAATCATTGTCCCTAACCGACAACCATCTCCCCAACTTCAACAAATGACTAGCTCAATAATATAAAACAAAATTGGGAAGATGGAGTCCTCCCATATCTTTGGGAAGACTAAGCTTAAGGAAGGAACGTCTGGGACGCTTACCCTGCCAGATAAATTTAGAAAGGGTGGAGTGAAAATGCTGCAAATAAGATAGAGGGAGCCACAGATTTAGTAAATTTACAGGATAAACAAGGCGGGGCAGAACGTTCATCTTAATAATACTAATCCGGCCCCATAAGGAGAGAGGAAGTTTAGACCATCTTTGAAGATCCTGTTGAATATTTATCATTAGATCATCCAGATTAAGTTTCCTGAGCAATCCAGGGTCTTTAGTAAGGTGTATCCCTAAATATTTAATTGAATGTGGAGACCATTTCATCCCAAATTGGGTGAAGTTGGCTTTGTGGGTAAAGGCATTTAGGGGAAATATTTCTGTTCTCGCTACATTTAACTTGAGGAGTAGCTCTCTATGTAAAGGAAGGGATAAAAGCAACTGAACAAAAGAGTAAACAGGGAGGGGAGGAGGCACTGTGGGTCACCTTGGAGACTGGAAAGGGCACCACAATCTGCACAGGGGTTGTGCACAGACCCCCATGTCAGGGGGAAGGAATGGACAAGGATATGATAGAAGGCATTCTTAGGATGGCAGAGAAAGGGGAGATACTGTTGATGGGAGATCTGAATATGCCAGATGTTAACTGGAGCACATTTGCTATAGCCACATCCAAGAGCAGGGACATTCTCAATGCCCTACAGGTGGCAGGCCTCAGACAGCTAGTTTCAGAACCCACTCATGAGGGAGCAATCTTAGACCTCATACTCTCAAATGGGGGCAGTGAGAGGATCTCAGATCTAGAAGTGAGTTGCTATCTGGGAACAAGTGATTCATGTTAAACTCAGCTACAGAGTCAAGCCATACAAAAGTGAGGGTAATGGACTTCAGGAGGGCTGACTTTGGCAAGATGGGAGAGTGCCTCAGAAAAGCACTAGCAAACAGGCTAGAAGGAGGGGTGGAGCAACAATGGGGAATCATCAAAACTGCCATCACAGAGGCAACAAGCCTTGTGTGAAGGAAATAAACAAATCAAAATGAAAGAAAAAGCCACTATGGTTCTCAAAAGAGGTGGCTGGGAAAGTCAGGGAGAAAAAGATAGCATTCAGGAAGTATAAGGAAACACAGAAGGAGCAGGACAGAGAGCTGTGCCAGTTAAAGCAGAAGGAAGCTGGAGGGAAGTCAGAATAGCAAAGGCCCAAACTGAGGAAAAGATAGCCAACTCAGTTAAGAAGGGGAATAAAACCTTTTATAGGTACATCAGAGAGCGTAGAAAGACAAAGGAGGGATAGTGAGGCTGAATAGAATGAATGGTGGGTGGGCAGAGGGGGCAGTGAAAAGCAGGGATACTGAATGAGTATTTCTGCTCAGTATTCACAAAGAGGAGGAAGTGCCTAATCCAAGTAACAGAAGCACTCTTGATAGGGGGGTCAATCCCAGCCCTTTCACTGAAGAAAGGGTTCTGCAAGAACTCCTAAAACTGAAGGTGGACAAAGCAATGAGGCCTGATGGAATTCACCCCAGAATTCTAAAAGGATTAAGTGGGGAACTAGTGAAACCACTGACTGCACTTTTTAAAAAATCATGGGAGGATGGTGTGGTACCCGAGGACTGGAGGAAGGCGGATGTGATTCCCCTTCACAAAAGTGGGACCAAGACAGAGGCAGGAAACTACAGACCTGTCAGTTTGACCTCTGTGGTAGGGAAAGTGATGGAGTCACTTCTGAAGGAAAGAATTGTTGAGTACCTAGAGGCCAGTGGGGCACAGGACCAAAGGCAGCATGGGTTCACAGTGGGAAGGTCATGTCAGATGAATCTAATAGATTTCTTTGACTTGGTGATCAAAGTAGTAGACAAAGGAAGGGCTGTGGACATGGCCTACCTAGACTTTAGCAGGGCATTTGACACAGTCCCACACAAAAGATTAATAGTCAAATTAACCAGCCTGGAAGTGGGTCCCAGGGTGGTAGCCTGGGTAAAACATTGGCTGGACAACAGGACACAGAAGGTAATTGTAAATGGAGTCCACTCTGAAAAAAGAGGGGTTACTAGTGGGGTACTGCAGGGTTCAGTACTGGGTCCAGTCCTTTTTAATGTCTTTATAAGTGACATTGCAGAGGGACTGGAAGGAAAAGTATGCCTCTTTGCAGATGACACAAAGATCTGCAACAGGGTTGATACACAAGGAGGCATGGAAAGGATGAGAAGGGACTTGGCAAGGCTGGAGGAATGGTCAGAAGTATGGCAGCTAGGATTCAATGCAAAGAAGTGCAAAATAATGCACCTGGGAAACAAGAACGCAAGGGAAGATTACACAATGGGGGGGGGAGAGGTAGTAACAACAACAAAAAAGGAAAGGGACATGGGGTAATTATATCAGATGACCTTAAGGTTAGCAAGCAATGTGAGAAGAAGCAGTAGGGAGGGCTGGGGTATATTGGATGCATAGGGAGAGGCATCATCAGCAGAAAACAGGAAGTTGTTATCCCTCTGTACAGACAGTTGGTGAGACCCCATCTGAGTACTGGTCCCAGTTCTGAGACCACATCTCTGCAAGGACATAGACAGGATAGAGGCAGTCCAGAGGAGGGAACCAAATGGTGCAGGGTCTACAAGAGAAGCAGTATGAGGAGAGACTAAAGGAGCTTAATGTTTATACCCTTGAGGAAAGAAGGGAGAGGGGGGACATGACAGAAACTTTTAAGTACCTCAGTGGAATCAACAAAGTCCATGAGGGTAGCATCTTTCAGAAAAAGAGACGTGCAAGAACAAGGGGACACAATTTAAAAATGGGGTGGGGCGGTTCCAGGGGCAATGTGAGGAAGTATTTTTTCACAGAGACGGTAGTGGATGCATGGAACAGCCTTCCTGAGGAGGTTAAGGGGTCTAAAACTGTGGGAGAATTCAAGAATGCATGGGACAGACATAAGGCAATTTTTGTGGGGGAAGGGCGGGTTGGAAGAAATAGGCTGTTGGTTAACTAGGATCTGTGGCCTATCCTGTAGGTAGGGAAATGGGCAGACTAGGTGGACCAAGCAGTCCTTATCTGCCATCAAAGTCTATGTTTCTATGTAACCTGCGGTAGATGGATTAGTGAATAACTAATTTTGAACCCATACATATTTGCAGTGGTCAAGTATAAAATAGTCTATTGCTAATATATTGAGTTGATCTTTTCTCTGTAATGTGAAGCCCCAGATATGGATCGAAAAGTTAGCTAATAAGTTGGTTGTATTGTATTACATGGCACAAGGACTTTCAGAAGTGAAGTTGGATAGTAAATATGTTAATTTACAATAAGTTCTTTAGGCAGAGGATGTTCTGGCAGTATAGTGCTACCCAGTTAGCAAGTCTGTTAATGAAGGAATTCCAACAGCTCTATAAAGCAGCAGCATGCAACACATTAAATGATTGATTACTATTTTTGCGAAGACCACAGAGGCATTTTAAATGCCATTACCCAGCCTTGTATAATAAGATTGATGACTGATATATGATATGTTCTGTGATCAGTTGATGAAGATTTTGCTCCAGGGAGTGTGGTATCTGGTTAACCTCATTTGACTGAAAACAATCCTCTAAGTGAAATGTCTTCATGCATGAACACCCTGAATACAAAAATGCTTTAAATGAAAACACAACATTTGAATACTGAGGTATGACTATAGGACTAGAACAAAAACATGAACAACAAAATAAAATACAAGAAATGTATCAGTGCCAAACTCCTCTTCTCCCCAGTCAAGTAGCCTGATAATCAGACTTCATACCACTTGCTGAGTACTTCATGTACTGTATTGTGTGGTTTGCAAGCATATAATACTCAGGATATTCAGATTACTGAGTTCAGATATTATCGTAACTATCAAATGTCATATTGGGCATCTTATAAGTGCAATCTTACAGAGTGTAATTTTCTCTATAACAAATTTGTGGATGCCCACATTTTCAGTATGACCTCACTTTACAATTACAGACACAGTAAGAAAACTAGTAAACCTTTTTTTTAAGAAGCTTAAGTATACCTACCCACCTAGTTGAAACAAGATATGCAATATATGGCTACAGCACTGAGTGTTTGTTTTTGCCAGTTGGTGTATTAGTGACTGCCTGCACACAATACAAGAGTCAAAAACAATGCAAGAAAAATACAGGGGAGCACAATGTCAATGTCAATACTACAAATACATAGTAGAGCCAACATTTATCAGCAACAAGTGCTGATCAGCAAGTCAAACAGAATTATTTCATGTAACACTTGTCACGCCAGAAACTTTGAAGGTTGCAGTCCTGAGCTCTGTGATCTCTGTAATAGACTATGGTCTCATCATTTACCTCGGCCACAACCACAACCCTTAGACGCCTCTCAACTGCCTTAAATAAGGCATGTCGGCTCATCACTGGTGCCCACTGTCTCACCCACACATGTGACCTGTACACCCAGACTGGTTGGCTCCAACTATCAAACTGCATAAAGTTTCTCATCTGCTCCATGGCGAAAAAAATCTACCTTGGCCTTGCACCTTCTGGGGGTCTCAACTCTGTTACAACACCGAACCAACAAATGGTGCCTTCGGAGATCCATGCTACAGTTACTGAAAGTCCCCCACTGTCACACTTCACAGAGACAACGCTCTTTTGCTTATCGAACACCACTCTGGTTCAATGGCATCAGCCCCACCATCTCCTCTGCCCCAACAATTGGTATATTTAAAACTGGACTCCGGGACTATCTCACTACCAACAGCTCCTCTGACTGCCCAACTTAACCTTGTGTCTCCACTTCCCTGCCTGCTCTAGTGGTCCCCCCTCCCTCCTCACTGGATTCTTCCCTCACATCTTGGCATACCCAATGCTGCACTTTTCATCCTCTCCCCACCCTACCTACATTCATTCTTCCCCCCTTCCCCTCCTCTCTTCCCTCTCCCTGTGACTCTGGCACTTCTTATCTCTTGTCTCCTTTCTCTGACAAATGCTGCTGGCTGCCTTGCTTACAATGTTACCCTTGAATTGTTTAATCTGTAGTCTGTTTGCAATGTCCACATTGTTGTAATGTCTGTCTTGATGTTCCCCATAATTTGTATTTCTCTGACGTGGAACCTTTGTAAAAGAGCCTTGGCTCAAAGATATTTGTAATCCTAGACTTGATAAATAAATAAATGATAAATTAATGTACTGTACACTGTCCTTTACACATAAAACCAGTGCTATATAGAAACACAGAAACAGAATTTGTCAGCAGAAAAGGGCTGCCTATCCCATACAGTCGGTGCAGATATTCCCTGCCTAATATATCTCCACTGACCCATCATAGCATTTTATGTTGCCCGTATTACCCAGATTGTCAACGTGCCAGTAAAACATGGGAGAGTCCTACAGTGCATCACATTAGTAAGGTGAAAATAAGGTGATGCAAACACAGGAGTTAATGTTTATGAATAATAATAATAATAATAATAATAGTAATAATATTTATTTATAAGTGCAATATCTAAAACCAAAGTGCTGTACAATCCATGAAAGGATGCAATTGAAACCAAGGAAATACAGAAGTACAAGAATACAAGAGGAGCAAACATCATATCTAATCACCAAATGCCAGGCAGGAAAAGGAAGGTCTTTAGGGCCATCTTTAAACTCTCCACAATCTGGCACTCATGAATCTGGTGAGGCAGAGAATTCCACAGGGTCGGAGCTGCAAACATAAAAGCATGGAAACCAGAGGTCTTCAACCATACCCTAGGAATCTCTAACAACCCCTCATCAGCTGAGCGGAGTGGTTGGGTGGTATAGTAAGGGTTCAGGAGCTCTTGAAGGTAGCCCAGGCCCTGTCTGTGTAGGGCTTTAAAGGTCAGAATAGAGGCAACTGTATCCCAAAGTGCTTTACAAAATAAGTAGTATAATTAGTGATGCTCAGATACTACATTAACATCATTGGATCACTATCCAGAGAGAGCTCACATGTCCATATGTGGGTGGATAGACCCAGAGAATGGAAAGTGTTCCCTAAAGTCCATGATAATCTAAATACTGTCCCAGGATAATAACCTTTCTACTGCTTTCTAGTAACATGATCCTGAATAAAACAAATGGTCTAAAATCACCATTATCCTAATTATCCTGAAGATATCTTTGATGATCAGAGCATTTCCAAAAACAATTAGATTCTGGCAGTGTGGGGACTATGTCCAGTATACTATATATGCAGCAGTCAATAACCGTGCTAACACCACTCTGTCATACTGCACAACAATATTGCACATTAGTGTTTTCAGGTATCAGTTTTTATACATTTTACAAATAAAGACAGTGGAAAAACCTTGCTCAATTAAAACTGTATGGTGCTTGTACCAGAGGTAAAATCTGAATATGCAAAACAAATAAACCAGAATTGTCAGGGGTTGCCACCAGAAATGTTGGAAAACAGGTCAGGTAGGAAAGAGGAGGGGTAAGTGCAGGGGATATGAGGGAGGGCTTTTAGGAGCTAGGAAGGACTTGGAATGGAGACAGAGAAAGGAAGGTGCAGTCACAAAACAGGAGGTACCCAGGTACTGTAGGTAAAGTTTTTGATTGGGTCAGGGGAGGAGTCTGTAGGGGTACAGTTTGGGGTCCTTAGGGGTACAGTATATAGGTCTGGGGAGACAGGAGCTCATCCTTCTTTTACTGATGAAACTCATTTTGAACAGTGAGCTCAGCACTTCATTTGGCAAGAGTTTGGTCCAGATAAGGTAAGGACTTAGAGCCATGAGGGAATACCTGTATGAGGTGTGCCCAGTGAGAAAGGGCACATCTTTCACTGCAGCTGTCCTTTCAATGAGGAGAGTGGGCTTGCTTTTCCTACCTGTAGTGATGGTTTATTTATTGCTATTCTATATTATTTCTTAGGCCTGGTGAGCAAATTGGGAATGTTAGCTCTGATGCTATGGGAGGGTACTAAGTCAGGCTTGGTGTGGTTTGGAGAGCCCCAGGGGCTTTTGTGGTTTATTCAAAAAAAAAAAAAGAAAATGCTGTGGAAGCATGTGAATCTCTAGAGTGGGTGGATCCAGGCATTTTTGTAGAGGCAGTGGTATCCGTACGGTTTCAAAGTTGGGGTAAGGATCTAGAGCTTGTCTCGATTGGGAGCAGCAGTTTCTTTTAATGGATTTGTGGCAGAGTTTGAAGTAAGATTGTGAAGGTTTTGCAATTGCAAGGTGTGATGGTGAGTGGGGTCTTCAGCCTTGTGGCCCCGTGAGGGAGCTGCCATCAGCAGATTGTAAGCTTTGTGGTCCCAGGGAGGATGGTGTTCGAAGAGGTTTCACTTTGTGGACCTTAAAAGGGTGCCTCCTTCTGAGTATAAGGGAGTGTCTTGTCATTTGCATGCAGGAGGGCTGGATGAACAGGGGGCTTGGGGATGGCCACAGGATGCCAGGCCATGAGGGATGAGGGGCGCAACATGGTCACGGCTAGCCGAAGCGCCACATGTAGTGGGGGCTACTGGTACAAGCCACTGGATTGAATGGCTGTTGTGAGTGGGTGGGAATAAGCAATCTCAGCCGAGCGTTGAGGTCTAATTACATGTGGCCGCAACAGGCCCAGCGTCTGGGGGGCCTAGACTGAGAGGGCAATACTGATGAGAGGAAGGCAGAAAGAAAGAAAGGCAAGGACTGTGCATTTTGGGAAGCATTCCGGTGGAGCAAAAAGGAAATGAGCCCATCCTGTTGCCTACTGAGCTAAGAGGGACAGCAGGCTGCAAGGCCAATGACTGCTGGAGAGGCCGTGGGGCCACATAGCTAAGGCTCAGGCATATAAGTTGAATGGAAGGCAGAGGTGTAGAAGTAGGCCAGTGGGATTTAGCTCCACCAAAAAGGGGGAACTGGTAGGATGCCACATGAGCTAACCAAGTAATCTTGGATTTAAAAAAATTTAATTAAATAAAATAAATAGGTTTTGGATAGGTGTGTTGGTGGGCTACAGCAGCAACCCAGTTGTGCATATGGGTTGCAAATTTTGTTTTCTCTATTGCTTTAACCCCACGGATGCACTGCTAAGGATTTGTTGGAGCTCGAGACAATATATTGTTCCCCCATTGTGAATAAAGCATAATGCCAAAGGCTCGGTAGTTTATATCAAGAAAAGAACAGGTTATTTAAGTGGTAATCAGATTGCCACACCATGATATGAGATAATAACTTAATTCCTGAGTGAATAATTTATCAGGCCGATGTACAGACAGTTTGTTATTTAGAGGAAATTAGGTTGTTACTAAGCTTACCAGTTTAAATCTTCTGATCATTGTTATCGAAAAAAAAACTTTTGGTCATTAAAAATTCCTTTAATATTTTTTGAGAAAAAAAAATGGCCTCCATGTAGAGTTTAAATAGGATGGGAAGGAACTGCATGAATGTATGCTGCATTTATTGTTGTTATTGGTGTCACATTATCAGCCCAAACAGTGCAGCTGTCTGTAATAAACAGACAGTACCTGTGCATTCAGGCTGGCTGTGGGAATCATTTTCATGATTCAAAGATAGCAACACAAGGAACACAAATGAGAAAGGGGGAGTCCAACCAGACATGGGTAAGAGAGGACAATGTTGCATTTATACATCAGGAATTAGGTGTGTTACATGTAGGGGGCCAGCCTGTGATATGGTGACTAATATATGCAGTTGTTTCTCTGTTTTATCTTACCTTTGTCACTCCATCCCTTGCCCCTTTTCCCTCATTTGTGCACAGATTGGGAAAAAGCATTATTATTGTCAGCATGGCACTGAAGAAGGTTCCTGTTCCATCCACTAGCGCCCAGCTGTGAGAGGATGCAGCGCAATGGATGGCAAAGATGTCAGAGCTCATTGAAGTGGCACGTGTGAAGGAAGAAGAAGAGGAGGAAGAGAGCAAGAAGCAGAAAAACCCTCCAGGGGCAAAAGGGAAGGGCAATGGGAAGAGGCCGCCACCCCCGGTCCCATTATGAGAACCAGAACCACTGCCTGAAATGGAAGCACCAGACACAGGGCTGGGTAAGGAGAAGGTTGACCTAATGCGGGATGGGGATTTAAGGACTATTTAGAGGGGATCATTTAGAATATGGGTGATTCCGGAATTCCGGAACTGGGAAGGGAGAAGCCAGAGAAGGCGAGGGGGGCAGCAAGGTCATCACCCAGGGTGGGGGCTGACTAAATGAGCAGACACGAAAGACCGTTTGGCCTATTCTGCTGGCATTTTAGTATGTTAGTATTCCAGGATGGAAAAGATGTAGAAGGTTTTAGCTGAATTAAAAAGGGGGGGTTACAGCATGGGAGGAGGGTGCTAGGGAAATAGCGCACCTGGGGGGTCCAGGAGTGATGCTGGGGAACCACATCCTCCAGACAATCAAAGAAATTATATGGAAGGGATAGTTTGTGGACCTCTTTGCTTTGGTCGACAAAGACACGGCAAAGAAATATGAGCAGAAGGAAACAGTGGGTAAGTCGGAGATGGCAGTGGCACTAGTGGTAGTAGGGAACCCAGTAGAAGAAGTGACATATAAAGGAAAAAACACAGAGATGTGGCAAGCAGGTTTTATTATATTTAGTGCCATATTATTAGAAAAACAGCCAGAGCTGGCCATTCTGCTACTAGCATACTCGACCATAATTAGGGACGCCTATAAGGTCAAGATGGGTTATAGGTGGCTTCCGTATGACGAGGCTTTCAGACAGAGGATGGTGGCCTGGAGGGACTGGAAATTGGATTGCACCCATTCAGAGCTGTGGCTAAGAACACTGTCTGGGTAGGCTGGGTCCATGGGGTACAATAACAAGAAGGGAGAGGCAACAATGGTGACTAAGACATGCTGGAGGTATAATAAGGCTTTTTGCACCTGGGTGAACTGCGAGTTTAGGTCTGTTTGTTCTAAATGTGCAGGCCACATCCAGTTACCCAATGTAGGACAGGAGGTGAGAGGCAAGGCTATGAACAGCAAGGGGAACAGTAATTTCATAGGGGGGTTCAGCAGCACGGGGGCAGGGCACTACCATGGGAATAGAAGACGGGGGTGTACAGAAGGGAATTACAACTCTGGGTATCTGGGAAACTGAAGACTGTCAAGAGAGGGGACAGGCTGGGCTTCGCATGGCCTGGACACCAGTTAAGGTGCAGGTGATTCAGGCATGGTCAAAGAATTACCCAGATCAGAAGGGGGGGTTCTTATGGGGGGGGTTCTGAGGGTTTTTGATTAGGTTATGTGGGTCCAAGAAGGGTGATGAGGGCAAAGAATTTAGGCTCAGTAAAAGATAAGGAGGGGATAGTTCTCAAGAAGATTGAGCAGGAGGTAGTGGCAGGCAGGGTGGAAGGACCGTTCAGGTCCCCACCATTTAAAATGCTACGGATATCACCCCTAGGGGTAACCCAAAAAAACAGGAGGGAAAGTTCTGAATGATTCACCACCTTTTTTACCCTTCTTACCTCAAGGGGTCATCAGTAAATGATGGTATCCCAGAGAAACAGAGTGCCATGTCATATGCAACCTTAGATAAGGTGGTTGATATGATCAGGACATCAATGGGGAAATGGAAGGCAGAAATGGACATTAAGTCCATTTTTCAGTTGCTGCCACTGCACCATGATGACTGGGATTTGTTAGGCTTCCAATTTCAGGGTGCTTATTATTTTGACAAGGCCATGCCCATGGGTTGTTTCATAGCATGCTCGACATTTGAGACATTCAGTACAAGGGTACAGTGGGTTTTTGGGGATGGTTATGGACATACAATGATGGTGCACTATCTGAACAATTTTTTCACAATAGCTAGAAGTGAGCAGGAAACTTCTAGGAGGTAGAGGGAATTTCAAGAAATGTGTAAGACCATAGGTATCCTATCGGCAGAGGGAAAAAGTGAGGGAATATCCAAGAAGCTAGAGTTCCTGGAAAATGAGGTAGATGTGGAACATAAGCTGTTCCGGCTGCCCAAGGACAAGGTGCAGAGGTTGAAAGCTTTATTAGAGCATGTTATTCAGTGAATGAGGGTGCCACTGTCAAAGGTACAGCAGTTGCTGGGTCACTTGAATTTTGCCTGTACAGCGATTGGCCCAGGGAGGGTATTTACTAGAAGGCTGGGTAGGTGCATGGGAAGAGCAAGGTTGCCACACCACTGGGTGGACATTTCTCAAGGAGTTCACCAAGACCTGGTGGTTTGGGAGCATATTTTGGACAAAAATAATGGCATCACATTTTGACAGGCAAGACCGACTGGTTATTCATCAATGACCAACTCTTACATGGATGCATCAGGGGCACTGGGGATGGGGGAATACTTTAGGGGAGACTGGATTTCAGAGGCCTGAACAATGGAATAGAAGCATAAAGGTTTGTTGAAGGACATCACACTATTAGAAATATTTCCAATTTGGGTGGCACTGTTGGTACGGGGCCACCAGTTAGCCAACCGGAAGGTCATTTTCTGGTGTGCTAATAAAGCAGTTGCGGAGGTCATTAATATACAGAAGGGGTTCATGGAGATCATGATCAGGGTGCTGCAGCAGCTGGTGTCAGAGGGACTGAAGCTTAATTTATAATTCAGAGCAAACCATATAGATGGGGCAAAGAACGGCATTGCTGACAGCCTTTCCCATCATCAGTTAAACAGGTTCAGGTCCTTGGTACCAGGATCCACCACACAGAGGACTCTGGTGGTGTCCCACATTTGGGGGGGTTGGATGAACCTAGCCCAGAGATTATACTGAAACTTTTGGTCCAGTAAGACACTGAAGGCCTACGAGGAGGTGTGGGCTGCATACCAAGAGTTTTGCCTCTGGGAGGGCTTTGAGGTGAGTAAACCAGTCACAGAGACTCAGATAATGCAGTACATGGTGGGGAGGTGGGAGACAGGTATGACACATACAGCCGTGAGGGTGGTAGTGACAGGTATAGGCTGGGAGTACTGCAATAGGGGATGGGCAGAGCCAAAATAATTCAGGGTGGTCAGATGTATACTCCTAGGCTGGCAGAGGTCTCAAGGCACCAGGCATGATGCCAGGAGGCATTTTACAGGACAATTACTGGTAAGGCTACTTGGGTCAATGAATCAGGTTTCCGTTTTGGCATACGAGGCATGCCTATTCTGGGTGGTATTTTCTGTAATGGCAAAAGGAGCATTTAGGGTTGCTGAGGTGGTGGCCTGAACAAAAGGACCACAACAGAGGAGATATGGGAAGATGTAACGTGGTCACCGTGCGTAATATCAATCTGGTTGAGCAGGTCCAAGATCAACCAGCTAGGAAAAGGACTGGCTATTAAAATGGCTAGTCAACCAGGCCACAGGTGGTGCCCTGTGGCAGACCTTATGGCATATAGAAAAAAATCTGCCAATGGGAGAGGGGACTCTGTTCATACATGGGAACACGGTTAATTTAACACTTATATCTCAGCAGGAGTCAGTGTCTGTTGAGATTAAGCAAGACAGATACTTTATTAGAAGTAGAAGAGGTGTTATTTAGGGTTAAAAAAAGAAAGAAAAGAAAGAAAGTCAGTGTGTGTTCTGTGCTGTGAAGGGTACTGTATCAACTTACTTTGCTAAACCAGTAGGAGGAGAGATAGCTTAATTGGGGGTGTGGCTTAGACACTATAAAAGCAGATGACTCAAATTACAACTTCCTGTTGCTAGCCTTGCTTGTAGATCAGAAAGCAGCTAACTAAAAGAAGCTACATTTTCTTATTAATTTAACACTTATATCTCAGCAGGAGTCAGTGTCTGTTGAGATTAAACAAGACATATACTTTATTTAAAGTAGAAGTGGTCTTATTTAGAGTTAAAAAAGAAAGAAAAGAAAGAAAGTCAGTGTGTGTTCTGTGCTGTGAAGGGTACTGTATCAACTTACTTTGCTAAACCAGTAGGAGGAGAGATAGCTTAATTGGGGGTGTGGCTTAGACACTATAAAAGCAGATGATTCAAATTACAACTTCCTGTTGCTAGCCTTGCTTGTAGAGCAGAAAGCAGCTAACTAAAAGAAGCTACATTTTCTTATTAATTTAACACTTATATCTCAGCAGGAGTCAGTGTCTGTTGAGATTAAACAAGACATATACTTTATTTGAAGTAGAAGTGGTCTTATTTAGAGTTAAAAAAGAAAGAAAAGAAAGAAAGTCAGTGTGTGTTCTGTGCTGTGAAGGGTACTGTATCAACTTACTTTGCTAAACCAGTAGGAGGAGAGATAGCTTAATTGGGGGTGTGGCTTAGACACTATAAAAGCAGGTGACTCAAATTACAACTTCCTGTTGCTAGCCTTGCTTGTAGAGCAGAAAGCAGCTAACTAAAATAAGCTACATTTTCTTATTAATTTAACACTTATATCTCAGCAGGAGTCAGTATCTGTTGAGATTAAACAAGACATATACTTTATTTGAAGTAGAAGTGGTCTTATTTAGGGTTAAAAAAGAAAGAAAAGAAAGAAAGTCAGTGTGTGTTCTGTTCTGTGAAGGGTACTGTATCAACTTACTTTGCTAAACCAGTAGGAGGAGAGATAGCTTAATTGGGGGTGTGGCTTAGACACTATAAAAGCAGATGACTCAAATTACAACTTCCTGTTGCTAGCCTTGCTTGTAGAGCAGAAAGCAGCTAACTAAAAGAAGCTACATTTTCTTATTAATTTAACACTTATATCTCAGCAGGAGTCAGTGTCTGTTGAGATTAAACAAGACATATACTTTATTTGAAGTAGAAGTGGTCTTATTTAAGGTTAAAAAAGAAAGAAAAGAAAGAAAGTCAGTGTGTGTTCTGTGCTGTGAAGGGTACTGTTTCAACTTACTTTGCTAAACCAGTAGGAGGAGAGATAGCTTAATTGGGGGTGTGGCTTAGACACTATAAAAGCAGGTGACTCAAATTACAACTTCCTGTTGCTAGCCTTGCTTGTAGAGCAGAAAGCAGCTAACTAAAAGAAGCTACATTTTCTTATTAATTTAACACTTATATCTCAGCAGGAGTCAGTGTCTGTTGAGATTAAGAAAGACAGATACTTCATTAGAAGTAGTAGGGGTCTTATTTAAGGTTAAAAAGAAGAAAGAAAGTGTGTGTTCTGTGCTGTGAAGGGTAATGTATCAACTTACTTTGCTAAACCAGTACGAGGAGAGAGAGAGCTTAATTGAGGATGTGGCTTAGACACTATAAAAGCAGGTGACTCAAATTACAACTTCCTGTTGCTAGCCTCTTTTCTTACTAATTACCCTCCATCCCACCCACCGTAAGCCAGTTCTACTTTTATAGCCACTGGATTTGACTGTCAACAGGCACTTCCTGTTTGACAGTAGGAAGGGAAGGATCATAGAGAAACATTGATTTTGTCAACCCTAAAGGAAAAAAGTAGCTCATTCTCCACCCTCCAGCTGGTGGTGGTCTGACACTGAGCAAAGAAGAAGGAGGTTGCTGAAGAATATAGGAAGTTGCTGTCCCAGAACAGGAAGGGTGAGAGTTGTAAGGAGAGGAGAGAGTAAGCACACAGAGAAACATGAGAGGGGACACAAAATAAGATATGATAGGAGTGGTGCAGTGCAATGGCTGTGGGGCAGCAGTGCTCTGTGAGACATTCTGGAGGCTGTGATGCTGCCCTATTTGCAGGCACATCTCTGGTCTGAGGGAGGAGGTTGCCCATCTCCAGGCCAACCTGGCTAGGATTTGTGAAACCTCCTCCTCCACCACTCAGGGACCACCAGGGCCAATGCCACTAACTCAGAAGTTGCCAAGAAAGAGGAGAGGCTGGACCAGGGTGGGCTCAGGGAGAGAGAGAGGGCGGTGGAACAGAGTTGCATCTCTCCAGCTGTACCTCTCCACAATCCATTCACTCTTCTGGTGGATAGTGGTTCCTCTATGGAGGCACCTGCAGTGGAGACCAAGGAGGATGCTGGGAACCTTCTCAAAGGAGACCCACAGGAGGGTGGCATGGGACCCCACAGGGGAAGGAAACAACTCCTGGTGGGGGACTCAATCATTATGGGGGTAGAAATAGGGGAGGAAGGGGAGAGGGAAGTAAGGTGCCTGCCTGGCGCCACGGCTTGGAGGGACAGAAAGCGAATCCTCAGGATCGTGGAAGCAGCTGCATGAGGGAGGGAGCTGGATGTCATTGTCCACCTAGGGACAAATGACCTGGCTAGGAATGGGATCAGAGCAGTGCAAGAGTAGTTTGTAGAGTTGGGGAGGGGCCTCAGACAAGTAGCGCATACGGTAACCTTCTCAGAGGTGCTGCCTGTCTATGGCAAGGGTGATGTTAGGGTACTCCTCACCAGGGAATTCAATAAATGGTTGAAACTCTGGTGTGGAGCTCAGGGTTTTGGCTTCATTGGGGACTGGGGAGCCACCTGGAGGGATGCAGACCTATACTGGTGCAATGGTCTGCATCTGTTCAGGGGGGAACCAGGATCCTAGGTGAGAGGTTTAAATGCTTCATTGGCAAGCATTTAAACTAGCCAGGAGGGGAGGCACTGAAAAGGAGCAGGGAAATCCCAGCCTCCCCCCACAAAACATGGTAATTAGTTAGGTAAACACCAAGGTAGAGAAGTCATTAGGGAGAAGGACAGAGGTAAATGTAAAAAAAGGCAAAGGCAGTAAGGACAGGAATGGGGCTAAAAGGGGTAAGGCCATCAAAAAGTGGAGGGTGATGAGTACCAATGCCCATAGTCTGTGTAACAAGCTCCCTGAACTAGTGGCCTTGATGGAAGAGGGTGCCTGGATATTGTGGCAGTCACAGAAACATGGTACACAGAGAACCATGACTGGGATGTCAACATACCAGGATACAGAATCTACAGGAGGGACAGGGAGGGTAAAAGAGGAGGAGGAGGAGTACCTCTCTATGTAAAGGAAGAGATCAAAGCAACAGAACTAAAGAGTAAACAGGGAGCAGATGAGGCACTCTGGGTCACCCTGGAGAAAGGTAATGGCACCACAATCCACATGGGGGTTGCATACAGACCCCCATCTCAGGGGGAGGGAATGGGCAAGGAAATGATAGAAGGCTTCCTTAGAATGGCAGAAAAAGGGGAGATATTGTTGATGGGGGACCTGAATATGCCAGATATTAACTGAAGCACTTTTGCTGCAGGCACATCCAAGAGCATGGTCATTCTTGATGCCTTACAGGGGGCATGCCTCAGACAGCTAGTATTGAAACCCACTCGGGAGGGAGCAATCTTAGACCTGGTACTCTCAAATGGGGATGGAGAAAGAATCTCAGATTTAGAAGTGGGTAGCCATCTGGGAACAAGCGACCACCAAACAGTGTGGTTCACGATAAACACAGCCATACAATCAAGCCAAACAAAAGCGAGAGTATTGGACTTTAGGAGGCCTGACTTTGGGAAAATGAGACAGTGCCTCAGAAAAGCACTAGCAAACAGGCAAAAGAGGGGTGGAGGAACAATGGGGAGTAATCAAAACAGCCATCACAGAGGCAACAAGCCTTTGTGTAAAGCAAATCAACAAAACACAACGAAGGAAAAAAACGCTGTGGTTCTCAAAAGAGGTGGCAGGGAAGGTTAAGGAGAAAAGGATAGCATTCAGGAAATATAAGGAAACACAGAAGGAGCAGGACAGAGAACTTTATCAGTTAAAGCAGAAAGAGGCTGGGAAGGCAGTCAGAATAGCAAAGGCCCAAACTGAGGAAAGGATAGACAACTCTGTTAAGAAGGAGGATAAGACCTTTTATAGGTACATTAGGGAGCAAAGAAAGACCAAAGAAGGGATACTGAGGCTTAATAAAGGGGACGGAATGTGGGTAGAGGGTGAAAGTGAAAAAGCAGGGATACTGAAATAATATTTCTGCTCAGTATTCACAAAGGAAGAGGAGGGGGGAGGTACCTAAACCAAACAAGAGAAACACTCTGAAGATGGGGGTCTATACCAGTCCATTTACAGAAGAAAGGGTTCTGAAAGAACTAATAAAATTGAAGGTGGACAAAGCAATGGGGCCTGATGGGATTCACCCAAGAATTCTAAAGGAACTAAGGGTAGAACTAGTGACACCGCTGACTACTATCTTTAACAAATCATGGGAGGATGGGGTGGTACCTGAGGACTGGAGGAGGTGGATGTGATTCCTCTTCACAAAAGTGAGAGCAGGACAGAGACAGGAAACCACAGACCAGTTAGTTTGACCTAAGTGGTTGGGAAAATGATGGAATCACTTCTAAAGGAAAGAATTGTTGAGTACCTAGAGGCCAGTGGGGCACAGGACCCAAGGCAGCATTGATTCATGATGGGAAGGTCGTGTCAGACGAATCTAATAGATTTCCTTGACTGGGTGACCAAAGTAGTAGACCAGGGAGGGGCTGTGGACATGGCCTACCTAGATTTTAGCAAGGCATTTGATACAGTCCCACACAAAAGATTAATACACAAGTTAGCCAGCCTTGGAGTGGGTCCCAAGTGGTAGCATGGATAAAAAATTGGCTAGACAACAGGACGCAAAGGGTAGTAGTAAATGGAGTCCACAGTGAAGAAAGGAGGGTTACTAGTGGATTACCACAGGGTTCAGTACTAGGACCGGTCCTTTTTAATGTCTTTTTAAGTGACATTGCAGAGGAACTGGAAGGAAAAGTTTGTCTCTTTGCAGACAACACAAAGATCTGCAACAGGGTTGATACACAAGATAGAGTGGAAAGGATGAGAAGGGACTTGGCAAGGTTGGAGGAATGGTCAGATGTATGGCCGCTCAGATTCAATGCAAAGAAGTGCAAGGTAATGCACCTGGGAAACAAAAACCCAGGGGAAGAGTACACAATGGTGGGTGAGATAATGACAACAGTAAAAATGGAAAGGGACCTGGGGGTAATTATATCAGATTACCTAAAGGTGGGCAAGCAATGTGAGAAGGCAGGAAGGAAGGTTGGGGGGATGCTGGGATGTATAGGGAGAGGCATCAATAGTAGAAAACAGGAAGCTGTTATCCCTCTGTGCAGACAGTTGGTAAGACCCCATTTGGAGTACTGTTTGCAGTTCTGGAGACTCCATCTCCGCAAAGACATAGACAGAGTGGAGGCTGTCCAGAGGAGGGAAACCAAAATGGTGCAGGGTCTGCATCAGAAGACATACAAAGAAAAACTAAAGGAGCTTAATATGTATACCCTTGAGGAAAGAAGGGAGAGAGGGGACATGATAGAAACTTTCAAGTACCTCAAGGGAATCAACAAAGTCCAAGAGGGCAGCATCTTTCAGAAAAAGAGATGTGCAAGAACAAGGGGGCACAATTTGAAGATAGAGGGGGACGGCTCACAGGTAATGTGAGGAAGTATTTTTACAGAGAGGGTTGTGGATGCATGGAACAGCCTCCCTGAGGAGGTTGTGGAGT
Source organism: Neoceratodus forsteri (assembly GCA_016271365.2). NCBI lineage: Eukaryota > Metazoa > Chordata > Ceratodontiformes > Ceratodontidae > Neoceratodus > Neoceratodus forsteri. The sequence continues at coordinate 1,511,510,740 of CM057449.1, forward strand.
CAAGAACAGTGGGGAATTCAAGAATGCATGGGACAGACATAAGGCAGCCCTAGTGGAGGGTAGGAGGAAGTAAGCTGTTGGTTAACTAGGATCTGCAGCTATCTGTTAGGTAGGAAAATGGGCAGACTAGGTGGGCCAAGCAGTCCTTATCTGCCGTCACATTCTATGTTTCTATGTTTCTATCCAGTCTCATGCTATCAGATGACGGTGGTCCTCAAAAAAGGAATGGCTTTCTAGGGCAAAGTTCCAGTTCATTTTCATTGCATTCATTTAGAATCATGGTTGCCTCAGAGAAAGTGACAGAAGGGGCATCGGGGAAGAGATCAAAGTGGTAGTAAAGTGGAGATCCGATTGCTACAAAATGTATGTGAGAAAGATGGCTTAATGTTTCATGTTTGCATCTACAGGTGGGACCCGACAGCACCAGATCTGGATTTCAGGACATTCATACATATATTGAGCAGAGAGACATGCAGTGTTCATGCCGGGAAGGAGACAGCTGCACAAAAAAATTGATCGGACATGGGTGCTGTGGAAAGGGGTCCGGGGAATGCAATGGGCCCAACTGTTACCAGTAGTGGAGGGATTTAGGTGACAGGGGGCAAGACCTGATTTTTTAATAATCCATCAAGGGGGAATGAGCTGGGGAATAAGCCATGAGGAAACTTGCTACAGAAAATAAAGAGGGACTTTGACACCATTAAAGGCTGGTACCTGGAATGACCATAGGGTGGTTGGAAATTATTTCCAGGTGTGTATGTACGCTTGGGACATTAAGGTAGTGGAGAAAGCTAAGAAGCACCTACAGTATATCAAAAGCTGGTGTCGGTTATGAAGGCCATTGGTGGGCATTGCATTAACTATAAAGGCAAGGCAAGGCACATTTCATTTAAAAAGATGCCCATCCTGGAGGGTCTGGGCAGCGTACATTAATCAATAAATACAACACATCACAATATTAATCAATTAAATACAATAATCTGAACAAGTTGAAACAAAATTTGCTAAATAATTAACTACCCTCAACTTCAGCAGCATTTACATCACATTAATCTTTATTAAAAAGACAGGTAAGGAACTATAAAACATAGTCTGGAAAGGCCTGATTGTACAAAAAGGCCTTGAGGAGGGCCTTAAAAACCTCAGCAGATGGGGCCTCCCTAATAGCTAGAGGAAGCGAATTCCACTGGATGGGGGCCGCAACACTAAATGCTTTGTCACCAGCAGTTCTTAACCTCATCCTGGGAATTGCTAGGAGACCCCTAGAGGAGGAGCAGAGGGAATGGACCGAGATAGCAGGTGCAAGAAGGTCCTTCAGATAGCCGGGGCCCAGGCCATGTAGGGCCTTAAAGGTGAGCAAACCCACCTTAAAGAGGACCCTCCACCTATCCGGCAGCCAGTGCAGTTGTCGCAACACTGGGGTAATATGGCAATATTTAGACTGTCCTGTCAACAGCCTTGCTGCTGCATTCTGCACCAGCTGCAGTCGATGCAGGGTACCCCCAGAGACCCCGAGATAGAGTGCATTACAGTAGTCAAGCCTGGACATCATAAAGATATATCTTATTCTGTTCAGGGATACTATAGGGAGGATGGGGCACACCTTTCCATTGTGGGCACTGGGCAGATCATTTTTATCAGGAGCTTAATGGAAGCAATAGAGGAACGGGTGAGGAAGCAATTTTTATGGTGGGGCACCATTCCATCACAATCTGGAGGTGGGCTAATGGAGGGATAAAAGGAAAAATGGGTTAAAAGGCCAGAGGGAGGGCAACCAAGGTGGGGGAAGGGCAGTGTAGGGCACTAGGCACAGGATGGGGTCATCAGCACCCGGGCATGGGGAGATAAAAAGAGGAACAAAGATAGAGCTGGGGGGGGGTCTCGGTTGGAAGCCCCTGACCCAGAAGGTAGATTTGGCTGAAGAAGCGGGGAAGGGTGTCAGGGTCATGCACCTGGGCCCAGAGAAGATCTGAGTGGAGACAGAACAAATGCCTGCAAGAGGCTGGTTGGAGTGGAAGCTGTTTAAAATGTAAATAAGATGTAAATGTGATTTTGGTGATGGTTTGAGGAAAATGTAATGTTGAAATTGACGATCAGTAAAACACTTGCCTTTCAAATACCCAAAAAAAGTAGTCACAGAATATTCATTTCTGGGAAATCCCTCTGACAATGCTTCATATAATAGCTGGTTGGTTAGTAGGTGCTCTTTATTTGCAATTCAAAATCCTTCATAAATTCTATATTTCCTTACCCATGTGAGCTTCACACATTAAAATAAGGTGTTTGACAGATCCCCACTACCAAGATTGTCACGGCAACCTACTTTTTACATTGGAATCTGATACTGATCATCTCCCATTTATCCGACACTTGTTTTGCTCTTGATTTCTTCAGTTTTGGAACCCTGCACTATTGGGTGTTAAAGAATCTGTTAGGCATGTCCTCCTGATGAACTAATTCTGACACTGAGACATCACCATGTAGTTTTCAAAGCATGGCTATGCTCTGTAAAGAGACAATGCAAACAGACTAACTTTCCATACATGAAAGAGTCCAATTATTAAAGTTCAATTATTAGAGTGTCGTTAAACTCAGAAAGAAAAACAAAATATGGACTTACATTAAGATAGAAAGGAGCAGGCAATGAAAAAAAAATCATTCTTTCACCCTATGGAACTATGTATAATACAAAACCATTGCAAAAATAAGCAGGCTGATGAACGTAATATGTTGTACATAATGAACTGAATGAGGAGAAAGAAAGATGGCTGGTGGATGGGGGATATTAGCAAACACAATGCATTTAAAGTAATTGTGACATTAATAAATCTTTACTAAGTCTTTTTTTGGCTTATGTATGCAATTCATAGAGAAAGTCCTCTCTCTACTGTAATTTCTTCTCAAGGTCTCATCCACATGAATCCATTTTCATCTTCGCTAGTCTAGTAAACCAACAATTGCATAGTTGTCTATGGGCCTCACCTTTGAAGTGCCTTGCCTTGACATTCTGTTATTACTGTTTTTAATAGCTGTATTGTGCTCAGCAAGCCTTCTTAAGCAGTCAGTTAATTTGTCCAACATACTGTATGCTTGGCTACATGGGCTTTTCAGAATGCAGATAATTCCTTCTGCATTGAAGTCAAAGTCCTTAATTTTACATTGTTTGCCACTCCTTGGGTGTCTATTTTTGTTACAAAGATGTGTATCTATCCTATCTAAAAATTGTGTTTTGGTATTGGCTGTAACCAAGAATTACTTTTTTGTTCCTTTTTAGTGGAGGCAGTATACAGTATTTACAAAAGTGTTATTTAGGTTTAATTTCATTTTAAATGTAATACAAGATGTGCAGGATGAAATCCCTATCTGTGTAGATTCACCTTGCAGGACAAGCCAGTATTTCATAATTATATGTCCATTTTTTGAGCTGGCATACTAAATTCTGCACATAATGCTATAAAATGATTTAATTTCAATGCCTTTAATTTTCTATGTGACATGTTTGTGTATTCTGTGTTCTTTGTTATGCCATAAGTTTTCACTATTGATTGTGTGCACTGGATATTTTCTGATATTAAATTGTTTTGTCATTTCAATTTGTCCTTCACTGAACTGTTCATTTGCAGAACTGTTTTTTTTTTTAAATACAAGAACTGCCCCTCAGAAATATTTTAAATATGACTGTTTTGGGGAAGCCACCTCCTCCAAGAATTGTGTTCCTATCAAGGTTTTTGAAAGTCCTGTTGGAATATAGTTCCCACTCTAGTTGTTTTTATAATCCAAGAAGCAGACCTCTGGATTGCTCCAGTCTCTAATTCACCTGTACTATTAATGTATAGAACTAAGTCCATCAGTTCCTCCTGTGAACCTTCCCTGATTACTTGAACAAAATATTCTTAGTAGAGCAACCTTAGATGGAAATGTTGTGTCTAATGTTGTGGTTATTCTCGTTCCATACATTTGCTTTCTTCCAGGTTAACATGTATAGTTTGGCAAAATTGGAACTAGATGTCCACATGGCAGTACCATTAATCTGTGCATAGCACTAGTTATCATACATAAATTAGTGGCATTCCAGTACAAATTCTGCAACGTCTTTAATAAAATCTGAAGGTAGCGTAATATCTGATGGGGTACTTACTTAGAAATCTGGACAGTGCTCCCATACCCCCATGGCATGGTTTACTGGTGTAGAGTTATTCAATGTTTGTTGCTGTGAGGAAATATTTGCCTGCAATAAATGGCTTGTGAAGCTGTTTTTGTACACTAATCCAGTACTGGACACAATTGGTCTCCTTGGTGAGTGTTTCAGATTTTAATGAATCTTAGGTACAGTAGCAAATATTTACAGTAATTGGTGTCTTGGATTCTTCATGCCTAAAAAAGTGTCCTCTGTGAATGTAATCTGATTGTTCTGCAGAGCATGAGTTCATGATAGAAGCAGTAGTGTCATTAGTTAAAATGTGAGATATTTCTCTAATCATCTGTAAGAAATGTTACTACACTTTGAATTTCCATTTCTTGTTCACAAGCTGCTCTTCCTCAAACACTTCTATTCCACCTTTTTTTCAAATGGTTTTATGACTATCAACAGATTATTTAGTATGTAATGAGATGAGTACAGAAGGACTCACTTCAAAACAACTTCAGTTTCCTTATTACCCCATAACCTGCATTGCATCCCACACTCCCCTTGCGCCCCCACCAGTTTCTGTTCAACATGTCAAATTTCAACAAATTCTGTACAAACTACCTCAGTGTTCCATTTTGCTTGTGCCATGTGCAGATAGTGGATTTAGAATACTGTCTCTTGGAGGACATTTTTGCAATGCTCTCACTGGGATTTAACCATCTGGCAACGACAGTTGCACTTGCACCGAATACCTCCATGCTTCATTGCAGATTTGTGGGCAAACATCAGGGTGTGAAGTTGTAAACTAATTAATGATGGCACACAACTGACTGCAGTTGAAACTGGCAAGTGCAAAAGGTGCTAACATCCAGCTAATCATGTCCATGAGTAATCAATATCTTTCAAGGTGTCCAACATGTTCATTCACTATAGCCAAATTTTAACTATAGAGTGGTTCACTACAGCAAGGAAACATTATGTCTTAACATTCTTTAGGGAACCCAGTAAATTAGGATAAAGTATACACATTCTGAAATAATGGAGAAATATTAATCAGTCACAATTTACCAAATGGGAAACTTTCATAATCTAATAATAAGATTACATGGGTGGGCATTAATGAAAACCTAAAGACAGTTTAAGAGTACAGTATGTTGTTTCATATCCAAAATATATAATATAAACCTGGGCTGTTTGGGGGTGAGTTCACAGAATGATAACAGAAACTGACAGATGATGTTAAATGTTAAAAACTTCTAAAACCTTGATACAAGCCAACTGGGAACTGATATCATTTACCATTTAAAGCATGCAGATTACACAGTAGCATAAATATTTTACTGTATATATATATACATATATATATATATATATATATATATATATATAAAATATATACTGTAGCTTCAGGTATATGGAAAATACATTTAGGAGTCAGTGCTATTAGTTTGTAATTCCCCTTATGAATGTTTGCTCTTTGTCTCTTGGCATCACCTACCAGCTTAATAAATCCTTGTTTGGAAGTTAAGGAATGTAGGAAATAATATATATTGGCAACTGCATTCCCAAAGCTTAACTGATGACATTTAAAATTATGCCAAGGAATAAATCATCCTGCTTTTCATGCTCACTAGAGACCACACTTTATACACACATTTTGTAACATAAATCTTTTATCAATTTGACATCAAGAGAGAAACTGGTTGCTGCTGTAACCCCCACAGAATAGATAAGTGGGAACTTTGAGTTTGCACTGAAACTCTTTTATGTCTTCCCAGCTAGAGCCTGCCTTGCCCTGCATTTATAAATGCAGCAAAGTGTCAGCCTCACGTAAGGTAATCCCAAGAGATTTAACTGTGCTCCACTTCCAAGTACTTTTCACTATGGATCTTGGTTTAGAGGAAATGTTGATTGTACCAAGCCCACTTGCATAAATTGTAGTGAAATTGATACTTTGGATTACTGGCAGAATAAGAAGCAGCCTAATGCTACACTATTAATACAGGTAAACTTCTGTATAGGATTATGGTATTCACTTTCTGAAAGTACACAAATAAGAAATGCACATACTCTACTTTCCACTACAATAAACATCTCATAAATCTAAGGCAATAGCTACTGAAAACTGTATATTCCAGCAATTTTACAAGTCTCATTGTGGGTCTGATCATATTTGTTTATTTTGCTTTAGTTTACTTGGTAGACAAGTTAGGGACAATACCCCTTCTATAGGTGTAACCAACACAATTAGCATATACTGTACAGCCAAAATTTACAACAATTTTATAATAAAATCAGGGTCAAGTCACTGAAGTTATGAGCAGACCTACATAAAATTTTCAAGTGCAGTGTGTATTCTATAACAGCAATTAAAAGTGGTTTGTATTTTAGATTGTCTGAAATCCAAGAGAAGATTGTTTCAAATGCTGTTGGCAATGTAGGCGAATGATTCTTGCAACAGAGAATTTGAGGAAAGGATTAGCTGCACCCTGGAGGACCACTGCTCAGCTACAGTAGCAAGCAGAACTTACAAAATATCAGGAACCAGCATGCCCTGACCACTATAAGAAGCATTGCATTTTAGAAAGTTGCCACGATTAAAGTTGGTATAAAACTTTATTGTGCATTTGTGCTGTTTTCATCCCTTAAAATGAATAACCTTCTGACTATGCCTTTCAAAGGCTGTTAACAGCACAGCCAAATATTTGCACCAGTTTTAAGTATGGTAACTTTGTGAAATGCAATATTTCGTATAGTGGTTGCTGGATGCTGGGTCACACTATTTTGAATGATTTTTGGCCCATGTTGGAAAGCATTTTAGGGATTGTCAAAACATTTGCTTAATGATTATAAGTGTCTATTTCCATCAAAATAACAAAACAGTACAAGTACAAAGTGCAAGTGCAAAGGTTGTTGTTGTTGTTCACCTTTCACGATGTTTACAATTCAAATATGCATTAAGAACAATTGATAAGAACAGACATAGACAATGCTCACAATAAACATGTAAATAGTGAAGCTTATACAAATATTCTTCATGCTTACTTACAAGAAAAAGAGTGCAGTTAAACAATTTTAGCTAATTTTGGTTATCCAAAATTTAACAGCAGAGGGTTCAGATCCGGTTACCTGCACACCATGAGGTATACTTTAGCCTAAAATCTCACATCCAAAGGAAAACAGTCCTAAATTACTCTAAAAGCTATAGTTGCATTCACTTTCTTTTACAAAAAAATCTATTTCTTTAAACATTTTGTTTAAATAGAGCTTATAGCCAAATAGGGTTACATTTCAACTGAAGTCATCACATTTCCTTTACTGAGGAAATGTTTCCATCTTACCAAGTATACAACAGATATTGCTCTAGTAAACAAAGAGTTCTTGATAATAAAATACATCAATCTTTTCCTCTATCAGTAACATTAATTCTTGTAAAAACTCTAAGACTATACATAATCTCATAAGATATGACATTTACATTAAGTATTGTAGAATTTCAATTCAAGTTATAAGCATTACAAAATCAAAGAAATCACAGCACTTCCAAATTTTAGACAGAATAATATTCCCTTTCATATCACAGCTTATGACGTCTTATCTACAAAATATGGTTACGCCATTATAGGTGTTCTAACTTACAAAATATTCAATGAAAATAAAAAAAAAAACCAGCCACCTTCTAAATCTTCTCAGAACTGGTGGAAACATAACACATTAGTTAAAAGATTCTGTAAGGTATCATAGGCATCTTCTAGAAAATCTAGCATCCATTTTTCTCTAGGTTTCTTACAGTATGGGAAAAAATGACATGTGTTCTACATTGTCCTGGATTTCCCCCTTTTCCCTCACAAAAAGGCAGAGACCATTGTTTGTTGTTGTGCTCAGACTGGCAATTAATTTATTTATATATCATAATTCCATGTTTCATTTCATCATCTTATTATTACATCTCTCAGAATTTCATTTATTTTCATCCATATATCAATCTCTGATCATCCCTCTTTCTTCCTCTTTTTCTCCCCCAGGTGAAAATCGTGGTGCCTTCTTCTTCTCCTTTTCTGTTAGGTAACGGTGAAAACCGAGATCACTTTTTCCTTCATCTTCTTCCTCTTTTGGTGTTATTCCTTTTTCTTTACCACCCTCCCCTCCTCCCCCCCTTTTTCCCCTTTTCTCCTGCCATCCATCTTTGGCAGTCCATAACCATATTATTATCTGCCATCCACCTTTGGCAGTCCAAACTGTCCTACCAGACACGTCTGTCATCCACCTTTGACAGATCCACCATAGAGTCCCTTCTTGACTGTCTTCCCCTCTTGCTCTACCTTGTAGGGTGGGTGGAGGGCTCAAAACTCCAGCAAAAAGTGGCTGAAACCCTCTGTGCTGTCCATTATGTACCTCCACTTGCCACTCCCTTTCTGTTGCCTGGCCATTGTTCTATCCCTGTCCCTTCCCCTTCCTTCCCCCTCCCTTATAGCACTACCATCCTAATAAAAGGAAGGGTGCACCAGGACAACCTGGCCTGCCCCTTAAAGGGCAAACTCCATTGTCCTGGATTTCCCCCTTTTTCGTCACAAAAAGACAGAGACCATTGTTTGTTGTTGTGCTCGGATTGGCAATTAATTTATTTATATATCATAATTCCATGTTTCATTTCATCATCTTATTATTCTATATCTCAGAATTTCATTTATTTTCATCCATATGTCAATCTCTGATCATCCCTCTTTCTTCCTCTTTTTCTGCCCCAGGTGAAAACCTGGGTGCCTTCTTCTCTTTTTCTGTTAGATAACGGTGAAAACCGAGAACGCTTTTTCCTTCATCTTCTTCCTCTTTCGGTGTTATTCCTTTTTCTTTCCCCCACCCCTCCTACCCCCTTCCCCCACTAGCCAGTCTTCAGCTTGTGTTGGATGGCTGGCTTTCCCCTCACTTAGGGTATTACTCTCCCTTACCTCAGGGAAAACCTTCTTAACCCTTCTCTTTGCCATTTTTTTTATATTCTGGTTTTTTGCATGTCTCGTCCATGCTTCTATAAAGCCCATAATTTCTGTGTTAAACATGTCTATGGCTAGATCTGACAGGTGCACCCCATCTGATCTGTAGAAATCTTCTACCCATTCTTCTATGCCCTGCAGTATTACCTGTCCTCCCATATTCCTTACCAATGTCCCTACCCTTCTGTTCATCTTTTTCCTGGCCCTATCCACAGCTCTATGGCTGTGCTCCTGCCTCCAAACCCTCCTTGGTATCACATCTGACCAGGCAAGGCTTGCCTGAGGCCACCACTGCTGTATTGTTTCTAGGTCCCTTTTTATCTGCAAGTATGTGTCTACCCACAGCTTGCCCGCAAGATCATTGCCCCTTAAATGTATAATAAGTAAGTCTGGACTGGGTCACCATTCCTTAAGTTCCTTCAAGGTGGGAAGCAGTTGTACCCATCTCATGCTCTGGATGCCACGCCAAACCAGCCTACACTGTTTCACATCCTGGTACAGCTACTTTCCCCAAGCCTTCTTCTCTGCTCTCCTTTCTGCCCAATAAATATAGGAGTGGCTGCAGATACAGACTTCCATGGTCCTCCCTCTTCCTATGGGGTTTAAGCAAAATTAATTATCTCATATATTGTCTTAATTTCATCACCACTGTATCCCACTCCCTGTCCTCCCCCCGGCCCATTCATCCCCACATTTGTAACAAAACATAAGCAATACGCTACTTTCTCACTTCTGTGCTCAGATATATCTCTTATAACTGGTAGACCGCCAGTGTCCTTTTCCCAAAATAATATCCACAGTTTTGCCTGCCACTGCCCACTTTGAGACAGCCCCAATCCGCAAGTAGTGGGACGAGTAGTTAACCAGGTCCTCTCCCAAGAATTGCATGCCTTTCTTGAGCAATGCTGTGACTTGATAACTGGTGACCCCTCTTCCATCACCATGAACAAATTATCTCCCTGTTCTGGTCCAATGCTCTGTGGTGAAAGCCCACAAAGTCTGCACTGGGCATACCGTGCCCTCTACCTGTCTCTTTAGTGTCACCATGCAACCCTGCCCCTTTTGATCCATTTTTGACCTCTTAATCTTGATCTGTATCTCTTTCATCCCCCAACTTATATCTTCCCATTCTAATCCCCCTTTCTTGTCTTTTTTGCCATGGCCTACCACCTCACTCACTCTCATAGTCCCTGCAAACATTACGACATAAATCATGTGAAATAGCTGGGCCTCGGTCTTTGATCTGCATATTGCTGGTAGCACATCCTTTAATTTTGCTAGCCACTGTTCCACTATTGGTCTTCTATTGTCTGCTGGCCCTTGCTTCAACCTACTCCATCCCTGCATCATCCTTCTAATAGACCACAATTTTGTTGGGTTCTTCCATCCCTTTAGGCTGCAGATAACACTAATCCCTGCAAAATAGACCCCCATTGTGGTGTGAGCTATTCCTTTTTGCCATTGCTCCACAGTGAACTTTCCCAATTGTTCCTCTGTGAGCGGCCTACTTACCTCCATATGGTGTGTTGCCCTGAATGTTTGAAACACTCACCAGGCCCCATCGTAGGCCCTCAGAGTCCGAGGTGCCCATGAGCTGTGAAACAACAGTTCTGCTCCTTCTTGCCAATGTCCCAGATGATTGTTGGTATGGGCATTTTTTGCTCTTCCGCTGCTGGTGCCAGACTCCGTAAATGGTCCAGCTACAGACGGGAAAGGCTGTCAGCCAGGGTGCTGTGTACCCTTTCTATGTGTTTTGCTCTGAATGACATGTTCAGCTGCAAGGCCCTTAACACTAAACGTCGTAAAACTTGCATGACCATTTCTGACTTGGCCCCCCCTGTTGTTTAGAACCTCCATCACTGCTCTATTGTCACACCAGAATGTCACTCCCTGATCCCATAACTCTTCCCCCCACACCAGGGTACATGCCCAGATGGGCATGATCTCTAGCAATGTTATATCTTTTACCTTGCCATCCCTTATCCAGTCAGATGGCCATGGTTCCACAAACCACCTGCCCTTCAGGTAGCCCCCCATGCCTATGCCCCCGGCTGTATCTGTGTAAAGCTCGAGGTCTGTGTTATACACCCACTCTTCCTGCCAGGAAGAGCAGCCATTATATTCCCTGACAAATTCCTCCCATACGCTAAAGTCCTCCCTAACACCTCTTGTCAGGTCTACCCAATGGTGTGGTTTGGTCACTCCAGCTGTAGCTCTTGCTAGCCTTTTTGTGAATGCCCTTCCTGGTTCAGTAGTCCTGCAGGTGAAGTTCAGGTGCCCCAGTACCTGCTGTATTTGTTTTAGCTGTACCCTTCTCCTGCTGGTATGTACTAGGATCAATTCTTTCAGTTTCTCTACTTTTTGGGCCGGCAGCCAGAATATTTCCCTTGGGGCATCTATTTCAATACCCATGAATTCTAGCAACCTGTAGGGCCCCTCTGTTTTTTCCAGTGCAAGTGGAACCCCTAATTCCTTGCACAGCTCTTGAAATTTGACCAGCATTTTTTGAGACTCCCCTTTACCACTACTGATGAAAAGGAAATCATCCAAATAATGAATAACTGTTCTATGACCAGTTTACTCTTGATATATCCACTGCAAACAAGTGCTAAATGCTTCAAATGTTGCACATGCTATCGAACATCCCATGGGCATGGTTTTTTCAAAATAGTACTGACCCCCAACTTTAAAACCCAAGAGGTCCCAGTCTTCTCTCCTGACTGGCAGCAACCTAAATGCGGATTCGATATCCATCTTTGCCATCCATGCATCCTTAGTAGCCTGGATTATCCGGACTGCATCTTCCAATGTTGAATATGTTACCCTACTATACTCCTCCCCGATAAAATCATTCACCGAATCCCCTTCTGGAAAGGATAGGTGGTGAATCATCCTATACTCTCCTTCCTGTTTCTTGGGTACCAAACCTAATGGCGAGATCCTCATGTTCTGTAATGTGAGGGTATCAAATGGGGCTTCTACTCTTCCCGCTACCTTTTCCTTCTCTACCTTTTGTCTTAACATCTCTTCATTCCCTTTTACTGACCCCAGGTTGTGTGCCTCTCTTTCTTGTCTGGGCCCATCACACTGCAATTACAACCTGTGCAAAAACCTTTTTTGATCATCCCTGCCACTTTTTTGTTCTGATATCTGTCCAACCAACCTCTCAATGCCTCTATCCTGATGGGGGTTCTGGCTATCCCAAAATGCTCCCTGTCTACTCTCCCTTTTTCCCTTCCCAGTCTCTGTCTCTCGCTCAGTGTTTGTTTTTCAGATCAGTGATTCTGACCTCCTCTGCTCGAGTTCTCCCTACCCCTCCCTCCTCTGTTCCATGCCTGCCCTTTAAACCCCTGTCCTTCACAAAAAAACTGTTGACCTGAAACCTGACCCCCAGATCCTTGTGCTCCCTGGGCCCATGTTGTTCTGCTTCTGTTTGCCAGGTGCGTTCCCCCACGTTTCGAACATGCATACCTAAAGTGACATTGAGGCCATGAACAAAAGGCCCTATTGTAAGCCCAACAGTACCCTTGGGGCACAACACCTTTCCTCCCCCACTCCCCTTCGGGTGTGGACTGATCCGTTACGAAGTCTGTCCATAAGTCTAGCTGCTTCATATCCTATCTCACATCCCCATATGTTGCCATTCTCTGCCGAAAAAATTAATCATAGTATGTCCATCCCACCCCCCCTTTTGCTTTTGCCCGCCTTATTATTAGGGAGTATGTGATGAGCGGGATGCCCAATTCTGGCCTTTTTTCTAATACAATGGCTGAGAAAGTGGCAAAACCTACATACCACCCATCCCAAGTCTTCCCTTTTGTGAATTTTTCTTCCTCCTTCTTCCCTAACAATACTACCACTGCTGCCATTTCACTCTTCCCTAAGTTCTCTGATTCCTCATACTTCACTGCCACTTCCCGGCTCACCAATGCAAATATATCCACATACTCTCCTTTCCATATCTTTTCCTTTGTGGCCAGTGGAACATGTTCGCCTACCCTCATCCCGGGAGCACCTATCTCCTTGTTCCTTTTCCTTCTTTCTCTATACTTTCCTACTTCCCTTTTGGTACCTCTTTCTCCATCCTGATCTCTGCCAGGGCTGACTCCATTTGCCCTAGGCCTCCTGTCCCAAGTGCCAACACAATTTGACTAATATACTCTTTTATACTGTCACCCACTGTGCTGGGTGCATTACCTGGGTCCTTGTATGAGCTTTGTTGCCTGCCATGCTACTGGTGCCCCTTTACGGCACCCAGTGGTTGAGGGGGTTGGTGCACCACTAGCGGCTGCGGGGGAACCACTGTGTTCTGGAGATCTGGTCTGGGTCCCCCAAGGGATCCCAACTTGGTCTCGTGGAGGTACTGGTGATACCGGGTCACTAGGATGCAGAGGTACTGGATCGGCTACCTTGGTGGGTCTCACTGCATTGGTTGTACCCTGGTGGGACTGCATGGCCCTTCGGCCGGTCGCTTCCCTCTGCCCCCTTTTTCCCTTCCCGCTTTCCTCTTCTCCCCAGGTCTCCCTGGCTCCTCCCCTTCCACCAGCTCCCACATCCTTTTGGCTTTTTCCACCAACTCGACTATAGCCCTGCAAGTGTCTTCCTTCGAGGGCCTGCTCTTCTTAGGTGCCATATTTTTTGTCCTCTTGCACTGCAAAGACAACTGAAGAGAAGAAAACAAGATTCTATTGTTAACATACATTTGCATCATGCCCTCATGTGGCCATCCTACATTGCATTCGTACCACAGGCCCCTTCCAGCTGACTGACCTCGGTCCCCCACTCATCCCCACCTTCATTCCCTTTCTCTCTCCCCCATTACCTGACAGGCCCCTTGTCTCATCACCAGTCCCACTCCTGGGGACCTTGGGGTGATCATGCCCTCCACGCATCTCCGATGTCCTTTTCTGTGTACTCCCAGTCCACAGCCACCCTTTTATATGTTTTTTTTTGGGGGGGGTTGAGACCCCTTCGGGCCTGTCCATTCCCCTTGTCATGCCTGGCCCCATGGGCCTCGGCTGGCTACTGGCCAGCACATGGTTCAAAATCCCTGTCTGCTTCCTCATGATGCCCTTCCAGGCCTGTCTTCCAGCCTTGTCCCCTTCAGTCCACGCTCCTCTGGCTCATGAGCTGATCCCAATCCCCTGCTCTGTGGGCCCTGCCCCCTTTTGGCCTCCTGCCACTTGAAGCTGTCATCACCGCCTTCCCTGTTTTCGCCCCTTTTCCTCCCCTGCAGCTCTGGTCTTTGGCTGCTCCCTCCCCCCCAGTGCGCATTGTCCAGGCTCTCCCCTTTTGTTTGGGTGTCATCGCCTGCTCCCGCTTCCCCAAGCAAACCTGTGTCCCGGACTGCGTGGTCCTGTGGCATGTGACATCATTCCATATGCCTCGTGGCCTACTCCTTGCAGGCCCCCTCTTTTTCTACACTCTCCCGGCCTCCCCCACCATGCCTTCCTCTGCCTGCTGTCTTCTGGGCCCCCATCCTCTCCCGTAGCTCACTCCCCTTCCATTACAGCCTACGTGAGGCCTGTGATGTCATGCCCACGTTGCCACCCGCATCCGCCCTTGCTCCATATCCATGCTAGGCCTCACTGCTTGGGCCTCCTATGTGTGCCTTCTCCCTGCAGTGCTCCAAGCCCCCATCAGGCAACCAGCTGTATGCCCAGGGTACCTTGCTTTCTGCAATCCTCCCACTGATTACCTCCCAGTTTTTCTTTTTACAACCCCTCTTTTCTTCTGGGGCCGTCCCGCTAGGCCCCTTACCATGTTTTCCTCTGTTCCCAGCTACGAATCATCACCACTGTGCAAAACCAACAGCAAATCCTTCTGTACTTCAGTGCCTTGAACCCTCTTTTACACCACAGAGTGCTTATAGTTCACCGTTAAAGCTCACCTCTTTACTTCTCCCTAATACTCCTTTACCGCTGCCATATGCATCGCTCCACGAAATAACCGCTGCTGCCTGTGCCAATAACCTCAAGTCCCTACTGTTACAAGCCTGCTTTGCCTCCACTGCCGTCTGTACCTCACACTCAAAGCTACAACACAGATGCACACTATACTGGAATATGCATTCGTTTACCATGCTTTAAAAACAAGCTGTTTTTTTTTACATTCTTCTGACTCCAACACTTTCTTTGTACCTCTGTACTGCCCTTCAGATGCTATGTTAATACAATGGCTGAGATTTAACATTCAGCTATGGGCTTCAATCCCAAAATCTTACATCACAATCACACCAAAATCCCCCTACCCTTTTGTCTTATCCTTCAGGTTTTACATTCCCCTCTCTCTCTCATTCCTTTCTTTCTCTTGTCCCTTTCTTTTTAAAACTCACACACTTCTACCATACTGTTTGTTTCTTCTTACCTCTTTTCTTGTTGCACAAACCTTCCAATTAATCTGCCAATCTGACATGCTGCAGTTCCAAAAGATCAAAACTCCAGCAAAAAGTGGCTGAAACCCCTCTGTGCTGTCCATTATGTACCTCCACTTGCCCCTCCCCTTTCTGTTTCCTGGCCATTGTTCTATCCCCTGTCCCCTCCCCTTCCTTCTCCCCTTCCCTTCTGAGCACAACCATCCTAATGAAAAGGGAAGGGGTGCACCAGGACAACCTGGTCTGTCCCTTGAAGGGCAAACTCCATTGTCAATTTCCCCACTTCCACATCTGCAATAAGGTGAACGACTTCTTTCCCTGTGCTGTCAAAAATGAAAGCAATTGCTATGAAAAATTTTTCTAGTCTAAATTTGGTGTAATATTGTCCAGATTTCCTGTCAGTTAAAATTGCAAGGTATGGTTCTGTACCATATCTAGTTTTACTTTTTCTTATAAAGTATGCATTTTGCATTTTTGAATTTTTTACACATTCTGATTTACAGAGCTAGACCTAAATTTTATTTTTGTTTGGTTTAACCGGTTCTGTCATTGGATTTCAAAAGCTATGTGTTAAAATATTGCCCATGTGCTAAGTTTAAATATTCTGTTTAATAAACTTTAAATAAGGAAACTGATAAACTATACTAGAATAAACAATTGTTCCTCAAAACAAGCTCTTGCTAATTTGGTTTCAGGAAAGGTTTGTAAATCCATATCAAATATATTTATTCTCTAGCTGGCCCAATGGGGTGGAGGGCTAAGGCACTGGCACCTTACTTCCTGCCACACCAGTGACCTGTATTCGGTGATGATTGTTGGTTGCTGGGGGTTGGCCGTGGAGGGAAAATACTGAGCATCCTATGACTGCACTCCTTTCTTGAGGGGGAGGGACATACATGCTCCACTTAATGACTGTGACCCAGTGGAGGCCACGTGGTAGTGCTGAACTAGGAGAGCAATAAAAAGGAGGGCTGTAGGATGCTGGGGCATGAGCATGTCTCCACATGCATGCATTCATGATCTTGCCCCAGTTTGGGGAATGGGAGAAACACCAGGAAAAAATATATGGCCCCCTGTCACCATATGTGATGACCCTTGGGAGACTCCTGAACGGCACAATAACAGGAGCAGCTGGCGGTGGGTGGGCAAAAAGCTATATAAAAATATGTATAGCTATTCTCTTTAAAATCATATTTTTAATAGAATACTGGCCTAATTTCAGATGTAAGATAGGAACAGGAACATACAATGGTACACTCAATAAAGATCTGTATAACTTGTAAAGGATTACAGTCAACTCCACTTATACCGCCCGCAGCTACGGCAGGCAATCGGTTTTAGAGAGCAAATTTAAGTTACTGTTTGCAAATCTATAGGCTGCAATGTTAAGATTGGAGGTTGTAACATTCCATGCCCGCCTTCTATTGCGGGCAGATTAGCTGCTAACTAGTGTCAGTTCACACTTCAGCATGCAGTTTGTCAAGCTAGCCAAAGTGTGAACTGACACTAATTAGCAGCTGTCATGTCCAAAAATACTGTAGAAGGCAGGCATTGCTGCATGCTGCAGTGTGTCACTAAACTGTAATTCAGCCACCTCCTGCTGCCTGTACCAATACAGTATGCCACAATTGCTGAAGAAGGAATTGGGGGAATCAGAACGAGATGTCTGAATGAAAGTCACTGTCGCAGCTCTCAGAAAATGAAATGAAAAATTACCCTGAAAGTTCTGACGGCAAATAAACAAGTGCTTAACTACCCTTCCACACTTTTAAAATTATTTTCTGTACAGTACCTTAGTCTGCCACTGTTGCTAAGTGCCGAGGTTGCTAGGTCCCGAGGTTGCTAGACATGTTGCTAGATCCAGAGGTTGCTAGGCATGTTGCTAGGTACTGCATTGGTGAATGTGCTAACATAAAAAGAGGGAAGTGAAGTATGATACCGGACTGTAAATAAGTAAATGTAGAAAATCTCTCTGTCTGCAAATGCTGTTTGTCCCAAGGAAGGAAGTGAAGTGTCCACTAATCATGATCAGTGTGTCCGTGGTTTAATGAAAAAAAAAAAAAAAGCTTTTTGGTTATAACTCCCACTCCAAATAACAGGCAAAATCATCTTGTACGGATGTACCCGTTATAAGTGGCTTACACGGTACTTCAATTATATTTGAGATGCCAAATACCCATACTACCCTGCACTTAAATGGTTGCTTTGATTTGTGAATTTATTACATTAAGAGATCCTTTAACCGAATGTCCTCTGTATTGTTGCATAGATCTCAATACTCCACATATTGATTTTATTAATTTGTTTTTCAAATATAATATATGCCTATTCCAAGATAAATTACTGGCTAATCTAATCATATGTGTTTACCAGAGTTAAACCTTATATTTACTTTTGTTGGTTTGACTGAACACTAGAGGCTGTGTTTTATTCATATTTATTTTAAGAAATTTTGTATCACAAAATTGGACTAATTTACCTAATTTTCTTTGAAGACCCAACAAAGAAGTAGAAATCAATGCAACATTGGCTGAATAACCAAGTGTAAGGACATGAAGTGAACATATTTTAGGGGAATTATATGTTTCACCTTCAAGTTAATTATGGCATTTTATTGTACCTTGTATTTAATTGATTGTACTATTGTTGCATTTAAACTCTGTTTGTTGACTCCCCTGCTCCCCCTTCCCCAGGTCATGTCTGAAATCGAGCAGTAGTCCACTCAAGTCCACTTTCCTGGTATATATATATATATATATATATATATATATATATATATATATATATATATATATATATTGTATGTATTATACTGGTGTGGTAGCGTCAGTATAGTTAGGATTGAGTAAGCACTTTAATGTTAAACCTCAAATTTTGCACCTTAATAACTTTGCCAACATATGATGGATGTGCCTGACATTTTGCATGCATGGCCTGGAACCATAAATCTCTGGATCTGGTAAGCTGCATTATGGTCAGATGTATGGTTGTGGAGCTACAGAATGCCAAAAAATGCAAAAAAAGGACTTTTTGCATGTTTCTTTGCTCACGCCCACAGCCCACATGATTTGTCTGTTCAGTCCAAAATCTTCAGAGAAGATGCAGTCTGTATCACTGATGTACCTTTCAAAGATTTAATGTAAAAATATTAAACTGTTCAAATGTTATTCAAAAAACACATTTCTCATTATAGTCAATGGGGAAAAAATATGTGTCTCATGAAAGTTTTGCAAATGCAATTTTGCTTTCGTAAAAGGCCCTTTTACTTTCATGCTGCAGCCATCTTGTTTTCAGTTAGTGAGAGAAAAAAATGCCTGCTATTTAAATTTGCGACACACCTTGTAAACACTGACTATTGGGTTTACCTAGTCAGGCCCTGAGAATGCCAACCTTGTTTTATTTTTGTGGTAAAACCCTCCATAAATGCGGTTTTAAAACTCGGAGCCAAAGTACTTTCACAAAGCATGATATAAATGCCTGTGAAACTGTTGCAAATGCGAAAGTTTCAGGCTGTTTTTTGTGAAACTTTTGTGATTTGCAAAATAACTTTGCCAAAAAAACCTGCAAATCTTTGCTATTCTCCTGCAACAAAATGGTTCAGTCTTTTGGGCTGAAATTCGCAGGGCGGCAAGCCCTTGTCCCACAGATGTGCCTTTTGTTGGTTTGATGCCAAAACATTGAAGGTGCCCAAAGTTACAGCATTCTGAAGTTGATAAATGTCCCGTAGGATAACATTGCGGTGCCCGTGCTGCCTTTCGGACCCCCTTATCTCTAAAATGAAGCGAGATACTTATTTTTTGTTACCTGCAGCTTAGCTAACCTATTGGTGAGCTAACATGCAGAAACAATTTTGGAAACCTTTGATTACATCAGCAGTGGGATTTTTTTTCCTACTTGCTATGCCTACAAAGATATAGGCAAAAACATGTTACATAGGTTCCAAGAGTTTCAAGGGTGCCTTTTCAATGCGTTTTGGTGCCTGTATTTAGTAAACAGTGTGAGACATGGATTTGGTTGATACATGTTGTATGGAGTACTCATTGCCATGATTGCAATGACACTTAAATTTCTTTTGTAGCTGTTATGGTTGCTGAGATATTGGCACATTAGTGGCACAATGTTCCTTGCTCTATAGGGCTGCTGTATGACTCTGTACTTACGTGTGAGTGGGAGTGCAAGGCACAGAGTTCCCATTCTCCCACATACGCATACCATTACAGAACAAATGGACAATGTGAAGGGAGCTCAGGGCCCAGAGAGCCTGAGCTCCCACTTACACATACCAGTTACATTACACTTTCTCAAAAAGAAGGGAAATTCATTGCAAAAAAACCCCATTAATGCATCAGTTAGGGTTCATATGACAGCAACAAAAGTTTGGAAATGTGCTGTTAGGGTTCAATCCCCTAACTCCACATTCCCCCCACCCCAACCCTCTCCCTCTCACACACACACACACACATATGCAAGATTGTAAGATACTATACCACTCTGTCACATCTGTAAGCACAATAGTCACATCACTGCACTGATTTCACATTACACTATGAAATGAAAAAACAAATACAGTATGATTGACTCTGCACTGCCAGCACAGTATGATGACACATTATTGCTGGCATACCTTCTTCATACATTGAGACATAGTCTGTATACATTCTCAAAATATCAATTTTTATGTATCATAATTCAACATTTGGCTCACTGCATGATAGAACTGACACACACATAGTACTTTTCAGATACTGCTCAGACATGAAACTAGCAGCATCACATGTTGTTATATTGCTGCATTACCTGGAAATAATCATTAGCAGTATGTTATGGTTAGCTTTGCATGTTAGAACTGTTGCTTTTACATCTTACTTATAAACTACATGACAAAACATTACTTTCATTATTACTACCATTTGTTATTAGGACTGACTCACTCAATCAGAAAACAAAATGCAAACATCCAGTGGCTGTTGGTAGGCTTATCCAAACTCTCATTTCCAAGAATCTATCTGTGGATGACACACTGTGTGTTTACCTGATGCTGGTTGTCCCTGATTGTTTGTGTTGCCTTGGCCCTTCCCCTGCTTGCATATGTGTGTGGGTGTGTGTGTGTGTGTCTGTGTGTGTGTGTGTGTTGGGGGGAATGTGGAGTTAGAAGGTTGAACCCTAACAGCACATTTCCAAAATATTGTCACTGTGCTATGAACCCTAACTGTTGCATTAACTGAGTTTTTTGCAATGAATATATATATATATATATATATATATATATATCTATATATAGATATATATATATATATTATGGTAGCACGGTAGTGCTACCATAGTTAGGGTTGAGGAGCCATTTACATGTTAAACCCCAAATTTTGCACCTTAATAACTTTGCAATTGTTTAACGGATTTGCCTGAAATTTGGAATACTCGATCAAGACCCATACGCCTTGGGATCTGCCAAGTTTCATACTGGTCAGATACACAGCTGTGGAGGTATTAAGTGTGATCTGCGCTTGCGTTTACGCTTTTTCTGGAATTCTACGGTCGCGCCTACATGTCGCATGGTTTGCGCGACCAGCCCAAAATCTTCAGGGAACATGCAGCCAGGGTCCCCGATGTGCCTTTCAAAGATTTTGTGAAAAAATATTAAATATTAAATGGTTCAAAAGTTATTCAGAAAACAATTTCCCATTATAAGTCAATGGGAAAAGTTAACAAAAAGTTTGACAGCGCCGCAAATGCATTTTTTACTTTTGCAAATGGCCCTCTTACTTTCGCAAATCTGCCATTTTGTTTTCAGTTAGTGATCAGAAAAATGCTTGGCATTTAAAATTGAGACCCTGTAGCAACCTAATTCTTTTTGTATTCACCTAGTCGGATCATGAGGATGCTAGCCATGTCTTTATTTTGGGGTAAAACACCCCAGAAATATGTTTTTCAAATTTCTGGAAAAAGTACTTTCGCAAAGTACTTACGTGCTCAAGAAAGTGTCGCAAATTTTTGTGAAAGCTTCCGTAAATTGCAACAGTACTTTTCTAGGCTGTGGGGAAATGACAGCAATTCTTTGGCACACCGCTGCCAAAGAACGGTTTGGAGTTTTGGGCTGAAATTTGGAGGGGATGCAGATGACATCTCACAGATGTGCCTTTCAGTGTTGTTTTGAGAAAATATTACACAGCAGCAAAGTTACGGCACTCCAAAGTTGACACTTTTTCCCATGGGATAACATTACGGCAGCCGACGCATTGCAGCAATTGTTTGGTGCCCTGCTGCAAAATAACGGTTTGGTCTTTTGGGCTGAAATTTGCAGGGGATACAGCCAACATCCCACAGATGTACTTTTCAGTAGTTTGGTGAAAGAATATTACAGGGAGGCAAAGTGATGGCACTCCAAACTTCTGTTTTTTTCCCATAGGATAACATTACGGCGTTCGCCGCACCTTTGAGGGCCCGTATCTAGAAAATGGTGCGAGATACGGAGTTTTTGTCAAAAATTCCTTAGCTCCCTTATGGGGGCTAAGTACAAAACTAGCCAGGAAAGTGATAATACATATGACTTTTAAATTTATTTTCTATGTCATACGGTTACTGAGATATCAGCAATTTACTATTCCAACTCCTGATTTTTGTGTTCCAAGAGTCATTATTTTGCATACATTCTTTCTACTCACTGTCTTTCTCTATACAGCTTTTGGGGAAAACCAGCCTGTGTACTTACATTACTGTTACCATTACCATTTCTGCTTGTGGTTCCGTACCCATTTCACTTACCGTTCACGTTTACGCCACCATGTGCGTTACCCTTTGGGTTTTCATTTGCAGTTGCGTTTCCGTTGTTTTTAACATTTCTGTCTACAGTACTGTTTCTCTTTCTGTTTCACTTTGTGTCACCATGCGCATTACGATTTGTATTTGCGGGCATGATGTTACTATGTGACAAGACATTCGGGCCCGCGCTCCTGCCGCCGTATTACATTCACTATTTCTCATTATCATTCTCCAAAAGAAGGAAAATTAAAGGCAAAAAACTCCATTTAATGCATCAGTTAGGGTTGTTCCAGAGTGACAAAAGTGAGGAAATTCGATGTTAGGGTTGAAACCCCTTTTGTACCCCTTCAGCCCACCCCCCCAACTGGAATCAGGTTGCGCATTGGGGTCATCGGTCCTAACTGTCACCCCATTCTCCTATTCCTCAGCTTCTTTTCACATGTGATGGGGTGACAGTTAGGGCTGATGACCCCAATGCACACCCCGATTCCAGTTGGGGGGGTGGGCTGGAGGGGTGAAAAGGGAGTTTCAACCCTAACATCAAATTTCCTCACTTTTGTCGCTGTGGAACAACCCTAACTGATGCATTAAACAGAGTTTTTTGCCTCTAAAATATATATATATTTGCAAAAAACTGTGTTGATGCATCATTTAGGGTTAAAACAGAAAAAGTCAGGAAATGAGACCTTTAGGGTTGCCCCCATCCCCCTCATGTGCCCCCTCATCCTCCCCAAGCTGACAGACGATGGGGTGTGTCATTGTGGTTGTAAGGCCTAAATGTCACCGCATTCCATATGCAATCATGTTGACATGTCACAGGAAAGAAGAATACGGTGACATTTAGGCCTCACAACCCCAATGACACACCATCCGGTGTCTGTCTTTCTGAGGAGGAGGATGGGGGAGAACACAAGGGGGGTAGGGGGCAACCCTAAAGGTCTCGTTTCCTGACAGTTTCAGTTTTAACCCTAAATGATGCATTAATGCAGTTTTTTGCAAAGAATTTCCTTACTTTTTGAGAAAGCATAGAAAACTACAAAGTTGCACAAGTTGGTTTTCGGGCCCTGCACTCCCACCAACTTGCAAATATCTGCCTAACAAAACAGTAGAAGTACTGAACATCAGGGCCCGGATATTCAGACTGCGCCAGGCTGTGGTGCAAGCCTGGGTGCAGCACAACTTGACTATGCAGGGGCATTGACAGGGTGTTATTCAATGGAGCTGCGCCATGGCACAGCATCACTGAATATCACACCCTGGCCACCCACAGTGTGCATGGCAGAGTGGCACTGCGCCAGCACAAGTGGTCAGAGTGGAGCAGGGGGATGCGCTAGCACAAGTTCCATTGTGCTAGGTGCAACAACCACGATACTCAAAAGTGCACATGCAAATGGGGCCATAATGCATGCAAGACACAAATGGGCCATTAGCATGTCATTATGTCCCCATTTGCATGCAGGTGCACTGATCCCCAGCGACTTGCACCTGGCGCCCTGCCAGACTCCAGCCATCGGGGACCAACGCCCTCTGCACATCACAGAAAAGTGCCCCACTGCCCGATCATGGGCATATGTAGAATAGCATACACATCCAATATCCCTAGTGGTCCAGTGGATCACTTCACGCCTGATCACAGGCTTAAGTATAAAACTGATTCGTCCTATATCCCTGGTGGTCCAGTGGACTGCTTCACACCCAATCATGGGCATATGTTGTAAAACAAAAGAAATGTCCTATATCCCTGGTGGTCCAGTGGACCGTTGTCAGTCCAATCATGGGCATATGTTTAAACAAATAACATCCTATATCCCTGGTGGTCCAGTGAACCACTTGCAGCCTGATCGTGGGCATATGTATTAAAGGAGGGTCCAATTCCTGTTGGTCCAGTGGTACCCCTCCCCACCTGCCCACTGAGCCCCACCCCACTTCCCCAGTCAGGTGCAGGCAGCAGCACCCCACCCACCTGCCACCCACTGCCCGCCGACTGACACCGTATGGTAGGGCTGTACGCCCATACCATACTACACATTCCAGATATGTGAATGGATCCATTCACATATCTGAACTGTGTAGTACGGTATGGGCTGCATGCCCATTGGCTCACACTGTGGACCAATGGGCATACAGCCCTACCGTACAGTGTCAGTCAGTGGGTGGCAGGGCAGCAGGTGGGTGGGGTGCTGCTGCCAACCGCTGACTGAGGGAGCAGGGCAGTGGGGCTCAGTGGGCAGGTGGGGAGGGGGGTGCCATTGTACCACCAGGGATATTGGACCTCTCCTTTTTAATACATATGCCCATGATAGGGCTGTGAGTGGTACACTGGACCACCAGCGATATAGGACATTATTTATTTAAACATATGCTTGCAATCGGGCTGACAGCAGTCCACTGGACCACCAGTGATATCGGATGTTATTTATTTAAACATATGCCCATGATCGGGCTGTGAGCAGTCCACTGGACCACCAGGGTTATAGGATGTTATTTACTCAACATATGCCCACGATCGGGCATGGGGGCACGCTGCCACGGAGGTGCAGCCAAAGCTCAGGTGGCAGCTGCTGTGTTGCGCCCTGCAATATGGCAGCTCACCTGTAGGTGGCCAGCAGTTGTTCCTTTTTTTTTTGACTCACCTGTGTGCAGCACAAGTAGGGGATGTGCATGTATGGACTCAGCACATCCTGGGCTGAATATCGGGATGTGCGGGGTATGCATGGGCACGCCCCCCCCACCTGCGCCGTATAAATTACTGATGCACTCCAGCGCATCAGGATTTGTGCCAGGCTCAATTCCCATTTGAAAATCATGCCTGGGCACATCAGCGGGTTGCCGCACCATGCGCAACCTTTCTGAATATCCGAGCCCATATGTATTGGTGGGAACACATATTGGTGGGAGCATGGGGCCCTTTTAAGCACCAGCATTGAAATGTTCCTAATGTTATTTTGGTTATCTAACTTAGGTTACTCTATGCAATTTTCCTGTTGAACATGAGACTGAGGTGTATTTGACAGTACTGTAAAGCTTACTTCAGTTGTTTTTGGGTTACCATTCTTATTTGCTACACATAAGACAAAGATATCCTGATCCTCTGTCAGTGTGTCTTTATTGCACCTGTTTTAACTGTTGTTGGTTCCTTCCCTCTAATTTTTTTATGTTTTCCTGGATTTCTGGGTGGGGATTTTTTGCCTTTTCATTTTACTGATCTTTTTCCTTTTCACAGGTGATGGAAATCCCTTAACATCACCAGTAGAAAACAATAAATTGTTATCCCTCTGTACAGACAGTTGGTGACACCCCATCTGAAGTACTACGTGCAGTTCTGGATTCCCCATCTCTGCAAGGACATAGACAGGATGGAGGCAGTCCAGAGGAGGGCAACTAAAATGGTACAGGGTATGCAACAGAAGACATATGAAGAGAGACTAAAGGAACTTAATACTGTATGTATACCCTCGAGGAAAGGAGGGAGAGGGGACATGATAGAAACTTTCATGTACCTCAAGGGAATCAATAAAGTCCAGGAGGGTAGCATCTTTCAGAAAAACAGATGTGCAAGAACAAGTGGGCACAATTTGAAGATGGAGGGGGAATGCCTCAAGGGCAACATGAGGATGTATTTTTTCATGGAGCGGATGGTGGACATATTGAATGGCCTTCCTGAGGAGGTTGTGGGGAAATTTAAGAATACATGGGACATACATAAGACAATTCTGGTAGGGGGTAGGAAGAAGTAGGCTTCTGGTTAACTAGGATCTGCAGCTTATCCAATAGGTAGGGAAATGGGCAGACTGGGTGGGCCAAGTGGTCCTTATCTGCCATCAAAGTCTATCTCTCTATGTTTAAATGTGGCCAGGACATTAACTTGCATCCCTGTATTTTGTGTGTCAGGTCTTGAAGAATGCATTGCTGCCTCTTGTTGTTTCTTGATAATAGAGCCATTCTCACCCTCCTCATATATCTGTCTTATATGTTTCTCCATTAAATTCTTAATTATATATTGGTTTTCCATTCATTGGTCCTTAGGCCAAGTAATTCTTCTTTAATTACTCATAATGTTTCCAAAATGACTACGTATGCAAAGAAGTGTAAATAATGCACCTGGGAAACAAAAACCCAGGGTAAGATTACACAATGGGAGGGAAGTAGTAACAACAACAAAAATGGAAAGGGACCTAGGGTAATCACATCAGATGACCTTAAGGTTAGCAAGCAATATGAGAAGGCAGTAGGGATGGCTGGGTGTATGCTGGGATGTATAGAGAGAGGCATCACCAGCAGAAAACAGGAAGTTGTTATCCCTCTGTACAGACAGTTGGTGAGACCCCATCTGGAGTACTGCATCCAGTTCTGGAGACCCAATCTCAGCAAGGACATAGACAGGACAGAGGCAGTCCACAGGAGGGCAACTAAAATGGTGCAGGGTCTGCAAGAGAAGCCATACGAGGAGAGACTAAAGGAGCTTAATATGTATACCCTTGAGGAAAGGAGGGAGAGGGGGGACATGATAGAAACTTTTAAGTACCTCAGTGGAATCAACAAAGTCCAAGGGGGTAGCATCTTTCAGAAAAGAGATATGCAAGAACAAGGGGACACAATTTAAAGATGGGGGTGGTTCAGGGCAATGTGAGGCAGTATTTTTTCACAGAGATGGTGGTGGATGCATGGAACAGTCTTCCTGATGAGGTTGTGGGGTCTAAAACTGTGGGAGAATTCAAGAATACGTGGGATAGACATAAGGCAATTCTTGTGGGTGTTAAGAAGAAATAGGTTGTTGGTTAACTAGGATCTGCAGCTTATCCTGTAGGTAGGGAAATGGGAAGACTAGGTGAGCCAAGCGGTCCTTATCTGCCATCAAAGTCTATGTTTCCATTTTTCAATGTATGCATTAAATGTATTTTCTATATATCACAAAAGATTTTTTGAAAGAACTGATTGGAATAGATTACTCCTTGATGAATTTGCTTGAGGAACATCTTCTAATCCACCCATTATCTCCTTCCTTTACTTTGGAGATTTTTCTGAAAAGTGTTCCCATATATACAGTATTTTGGTGAGGAAAGTCTCTTACCTCAATAGAACATGAAATTCTAGCATCTTTTGGAACTTGCATCATTCCTCTTAAGATAGATAATTTAAATTTCTGGAGTTCCCTCTCTATCAACAAATCCCTAAGACCATTTACTGTTACTACCAATTAATTAACAGCTTATCCCAAATATGTTGAATTCTCATTTAAGCAATGGTCCTTTACATCTGCACTATGGTTATTTAAGAATACTGCAGAACTAGCATTTTCATTCTCCCAAAATCTTGTGATTTTTTTTTTAGATTATGTATGCAAGGATTGTTAAAATATTTGGGAAACTCAGTTCCTGATCGCAGGGTGATCTTTTAGTTATGTGATCCATACTTTTACAATGACTGATATCAACACTATTTGTCAATGATGTTTGATTATCAATTGTTATTGGTTGCTGTGAATCAATAACTGTGGACTGCTTATTTGTTGCTGGAGTAGAAGTTAATCTATCAATAAACCTAAACATTTTTGGCTGTGACACATTCTGCTCTTTTTTTCCTCCCCTTTCCACTTTCCTTCCCTCCCCCCTTCTTTGCCTTTTTTGTAAAACTGCCCTTTCTGACAAAGTTCTTTTAATTGCAATTTTTGTTGATTATGCCTTGTTTTTCATTTTTAATTTTTTTTATCACCTAAGGAGGATGTTTCCTCCATTATTAGTGATGAATTGATGAACTATGTATCAATACTTCAGATTTTGTTCCTCTAGACTTCACTTGTTATAATATTATACTAATAAAATGTATTGATAAATAGTATTCACCTGAGTAATCCCTTCAGTTTAATTTAATTATATAGAAAACAATAAACAGTCAACCTATAACAAAAATATTCAGGTCTAGAATGCTAGAAAAATGTTTAAATACCAGAGTAATATATAATATGTTAGTGTTAACATACACTATATACACAATATACATATTCAAATTGCATATTTTATAATAAAAATATATCTATATTTCCAAGTAAAAAGTATATGTGCTACACTTGTGACTTGTCGTCGGGTTAGTTTGTGAGGTCTTTATGCTGATGATCTACTTTTCCCTCCTTCAAAGTGGCCAAACATTTTTCTGGTTTTCCTCAGCTCAGGTTGTTTCTTCTATGTTCTTCTAGTCCTCTTCTCTCACCTCCAGAGTGATCAATCAATTTACCACTGTTACAAAAGGTGGTTTTCTTCAACTTTGATCTCAAGGTGTGGCTAACAAGAAGCCAAAACAAGTTATCAATATGCAGGGGATCTGCCACTAGAAAGAATCAAGATTCAGTTAAAATTAGATTTCCAACTATCTATGAGCCTACTCACTTTTCTGAAGCATGTGTCACCTTTAGAACTTAATAATTTGAGACTATATTATTATATTGAATGTGTAATCTATTACCTGCTGAATATAGTATCAGCAATTAGTGTTAATTAATTATTTTCAGAAGTTGTTGCTCACCTTCACATTACTAAGCTTTTGATATTAAAATGCAATCTAACCAGAATTCATTCCTCATGTATGTCATTAGCATTCAGTATAATTAAATACAGATGTATTATTACATGTATGCTAGAATGTATATCCACGACAACTCTGCTTAATTCATAGAAACATAGAAGCTGATGGAAGATAAGGACCGCAAGGCCCATCCAGTCTGCCCATTTCTTTTTCTTCCTTATGAATGTGCCATCAGCCTTTGCTCTGTCAATGGTCTATCTATTCATACTCATCTGTATTGCTCCCTTATGCCTATCCCAGGCCTGTTGAAGTCCTGCACTGTACTCATATCTACCACTTGCTGAGGTAGACCATTCCATGCATCCACCACCCTTTCTGTGAAAAAGAACTTCCTCACATTATCCCTTAATCAGCCTCCCTCTAATCTCAAGCTGTGTCCTCTTGTCTTGCTATTTTTCTTATATTGAAACATGTTGGACTCTTTCACCTTGATAATGCCCTTAAGTTGTTTCAATGTTTTGATCATATCACCTCTTTCCCTCCTTTGCTCTAGGGTATACATATTGAGCTCCGTTAATCTGTCCTCATATGTTTTCTGATGCAGTCCCTTTACCATTTTGGTTGCCCTTCTCTGGACTGCCTCAATTTGGTTTATGTCCTTGTGAAGGTGTGGCCTCCAATACTGCGCTCAGTACTCCAGATGGGATGGACCTAACCAGTGTCTTGTAAAGAGGGATTATTACCTCCCTGTTCCAACTTGTGATACCCCTATAATACACCCCAACATTCCTCTAGCCTTACCTACTGCTTTCGTGGTCTGCTTGGATGATTTCAGGTCATCCGCTGTCAAAATGTGCTCACATCTAATTAATCTATGTTGTCTGATTAAGTACATTATTAAAGTAGATCCCATTAAATACTAAAGATCTTAGATCTATAAAATCCTTGATATGTATTGCTATAATCTACTAAAACCTATAATTAGTTTAACTAAATAATTATGTTTTTTGAACGGTAAGCTACTTAGCAAAATTACTAGAATATGCTAGTTTAAATTAACTACTCTTGCAGATAATATAGTCTGGTGAAGAAAATATAATACAGTAAGTAAAGTAAATTGTACTTATACCATGTACTCAAAGAATAAAGTAGAAATGTTTTTCATGGGAACACATTTCACTTTAACCTACTAAAAGCCCTCTGGGACAGGTGTCAGCTTGAATCTCCTTACCAAGTCTTTTGCTTTCAGTGATTTTAAAAATAGTTACTTCTCTTCTCTGGACATACCAAGCTTGCAGTCATGGGTTTAAAGTTCCAAATGACAACCAAATCTGCTATAAACTTTGTTAGCTTAAGGTAGTGAGCTCAATCTCAATTTTGTATAAAACTTCAAACTTTAGCTTTTCCCTATTTAAAATAGGTCTTAGAAAGAGGCACAGTCTCAGAACAATTGAAGTTTGGTTTGCTAATCATAAAACTACTAAATTCACTAGTCATTTATGCAAGCAATAATACCCGACAGGGTGGGCAATATTGAGCAATACCGGACCGCCCAGGGGCTTAATGAGGCCTGACACCAGGAGGCGGAGGGCCTTATAGCCCCTGGAAGGTCCAGTATTGCCCAATACTGCCCACCCTGGAGGGTATTATTGTGCTTAGAAAAAGGGCACAGTACAAAAGAAGTTTGATAGCAATGTTATTAATATAATAATTAATTTTTAATATTTTTTTTAATTAAATAGTTCCTTCGCATTCATTATAATGATGGCCTTTTGCAGTTACCGCCGCTACAGCAGACTGTTTATTTTTCAGTTGGAACCCCCCTCTCCGTCATCATGCAGCAGTTTTGTAACCCTCACCTCCAGTTTGTTTTTGTTGTCTGTAAATGGAAGAGAAGCACTGGTTTATCCCTGACCCTCCCCCATCCATGCTCTGTTTAGCTAATTTTCTCATTTTTTAAAGGGACTGTACCTGTATCTGGCAGGACCTGAAACACACGGCATCACCAGAGTGGAGACAACTTTAACGAATATAGGTGGGTGACAGATGTAGCACAGTTGGAAATCTACTCTGCAGTTCAGTTAAGCAGTCTTTCATTTTAAAGCTGCAGGTTTTCACTTTCTGTTGGCTGGAGGTGAAGTGAACACAAGCTGGGATGTGTCAGTGTAGCACCGATTACGCGAGGTCCTAGCGCTAGTGTTTTCATTTACAAAAGCTTTTTTTTGTGTCAAAGGGGAAAAGATCGCTTGTGTTTTCACTCGGTTGAGTTTTATTTTTAATCCAGAATAATAGTGGGAGTCAGAAATTGTTGGTGGCTTGTTAGTGTGCTGTGGCAAGAGAGAAGTGGGACTTTCCATATGCAGATCTATTGGCACTGCCAGCTAGCGGCACTTAAGAGAGTGGATGTTCATTCTCATGACAGCGCCGGAGTCAGGTTCGGACTAGGACAAAAAAGAGAAACAAACAAATAAAACAGATGTTGCTCTGGTACTACTGGGGCTGCCATTTTAAAAGTAGCAAATGTATCAGGAATCAGCACTGAGATTAAACAGAAAGACTGCAGTCGGGAGAGGAACTGCAAGGTGGGGATTGTACTTTCATTTTCCAGGCAGATGTGAGCTGTGGAGCTGATTCCTTGTTGGGTGGCAGGCAAAGCATTGTATTCTACAGAGGAGCAAAGTGGGGGAGCCATTTGAGGGCTAATGAATGGCACTCTACACATGGAGTTCATACAGAACATGGTTGCCGCGAAAGGCAGAGCACTTAGGGAGAGATTCGATGAAGGAGCGGTGGCAGCAGGGTTTTACTCACAGAAAAAAAAATAAAAACTTAAACCTGACTTATAACTGGAAACCTGTACACTGATCTTTTTTGGTCAGTTACTGGATGGAGTCTTTGTCTTTCTTGTCTAGGGAATGAGCTTGTGGTTGGGAGCTCTCACTCTCGCTAAGCAATGAAATAAAAATTGCAGTAGTTTGAAATTGTGTGAACCAGTGCTTCAGCCAATGAGGAAGCAGGCTGGGCACAATGATACTTGGTTGCATATGAGGAAGGTTTGGGCTGGGACTTCTTATTTAGTAGGCATCTATTGAAAGTTAATGTACCCCTGTTTAATGGGTGACAGCCAATCAGGTGCCTCCAAATAAAAAGCCCATTTTCTAAGTAGCTTTAATAAACACACACAGCTTCAATGCGTGTGGCTTGTTCCCATTCTGACCACATCGACTGAGTTCAGACTTAACCTGAGCGGGTGCATATATCCTTACAGTGATGTCACTGCCACATAAGACACTTCTTCTAGGTGATTATTTCCAAAAAAGGAAGGTGACAATAAAATTGCTTAACATGCTTGAGGCATACCATCATCAACCTTTATTTTTATTTTTATTTTGTTTATTTTTATTCTAACTTATTTTCAACTGATTCATTAAGTTTGGATTAGGAATTTCAAGTCAAGATCCAAACACAATATTTATATTTTACAGATTCACTTTCCACAACTTTATTCAATAAAACATTAAAAGTAAAAGATTACAGTCAAGCAGTTCATCCATCTTTGCTTTCATTCAGAGCGTCCCCCCCAAAAAAAATAGGTTTCTAAATTGCTACATTTATTAGAAAGGTTTTCCACAGTTATGGCCTAGTGGCAAATCAAAAATTACAAGAAATATGAAATGTATGAAGTTTATATAAGTGTAAGGTCCAAGAACTGATATGATGGTCTCACCATCTAGCCCCACCTAACCTGGTTAAATAATTAAAAAAAAAAAATCACTTAATCCCCGACAGTTGTACCGTCCTGTTCCCTACTTAATTACCCAATGCTGTCTACTGCTGCCATGCTATATCCCATCCCGCCCCTTTTATCTGGACTTGGTAAACTCAAACACTGAGTATATGGGTGCACAAACTGCTCTTAGTGAAGGGGAAATATTAAACAACAACTCAAAAGGCACAAAATAACAAATGCACACAGAGTGATATATTAATAGGTTTAGTGCACTCGATAAAATAAAAGGCAAGTATAATACAAACAAAAACAATAATAATACAGATAGTAGAAAACTATAAAGCCTTTATCAGCTACTATGTCCCAACCCCACATAATCACATAGAACTCCTTTAGCAAAGCAGATTAGAAATGAATTTATGGCATCCAGAGATACGGCTTTATGCACCATAATTACAATAGTAGGTATACATTCCTCTTCGAGTGGAAGCCAAATGTGGCTTTTTGAATAGTGTGCAATGTGGCTCCCTTGTGATGGGGTAGATATAGCGGTAGTCATAATACGACTTTCTGTTGACCTCAGTATCCTGGCCTCTTTCTGTGTCCACCTGTTGACTTCCCATTTAAAGATCTCTGTATTACAGCAACAAGTTAAGACAGATGGAGTCTTACATCTGAGGGGAAGAGTAATTCAGAGTAATACATTGCAGGGCATCAGGACAGACTTGACAGACTTGTGGTTTTTTTCTGACTTTATACTTTTATGTGTCTATGTTTCTGTGTTAAGGGTCAGATGTTGAAGCCTTATTGGAGGAGCTCTTGATCCAAGAAGGACACACTGGCTCTGTGGACTCACTATAATGAGTATCAGAGAGCATTCACTCTGAGAAGGGGAGCATGTTTGCATGAGTGATTGATTCAGGTAAGAACATACAAGCTCAAAACTTCTACAGTGTAAACAGATTATTACATCTATTCTGTCTCCAATCTGGGAGAGTGCTACCAGAACAAAGATATGAAAAGTTCATCCAGTTCTTCCTTGACAGGGTGTTTTCAATTAGAATCAACCCAGATAGACTTTTATGGAGTGGCAGTGGTCTGGACGATCTGTCTACAGGTGCTCTGGTGCTCTGAGTGGCCAGTAGTGGTGGAGGAAGTGTTCTAGTTAGAAACATAGAAACATAGAAAGGTGATGGTAGAAGGAAACCAAGGGTTCATCATGTCTGCCTTTGAGATCCTGAGAACTTAGATGCTCCTAGGTCCATGGTCCTGGGTCCTGAGTTGATTGCTGAACTGTGCTCCATGCTTTGCTCTCTGGGATCTTTGTGCTGCCATGCTGTTGCTGGACTGCTGCAAGGCCCTGGGTACAAACATTGCTGGGATTACTTGGTGTTCCTTAAAGGAGGGAACTGTTCCTTCCATACTGAAGATAGCTTTTGTCTTTACTAAAGGAAACTACAGTATCATTGGAGACAGACCAGCAAATTACACTCCATCTTATTCTTTCTCTTCTTTGGGGAAAGTTAATATAGAACATTGTGGCGATGAAGCTTATAATGTTACTGGAAAAATGTGAAATGTATGAACTGTTCTAGTCAGGTTTCAGACCCACCCCCACACTGAGACTGCCCTGACTAGGGTGCTAAATGGCCTCCACATGGTGAGGGATGGACAAGAGAAGGGCAATTGATAGTGGTTCTCCTTGGTTTCTTATCAGTGTTTGATAGTATGAACTATCAGGTATTGAATTGCCTAAGCACTATGGAGGACTTGCCAGAACAGCTTTGCAATAGTTCCAGTCTCTTATATCTGGCAGGAGAGGGCAGATGGTATTAGGCGATTGCTTATCATGGCTGGCTGTGTTTGTCTGTGGAGTGTCTCAAGTCTCAGTTTCATCCCTGATGTTTCTCAAAGTATTCATGTTGCCTTTGGGTGTGGTCATTAGATGGTATAACATAGAATTTCATTGCTATGTTGATGGCATTCATTTGTACGGTATGTGCCATTTACACTTGGTAGCCAGGAGTTGACATCCGTTTTGCAACCTAATTTTAGATTAATAACTGGCTGGCTGACTGACTTTAAACCTGAGCAAGATGGAACTGTTACTGATCAAGCTGGGTCTCTGTAAGTCACCAGTGATGGGTTATAGTGCCATTTACCACATTTAAATGACACCCAATAAGAACTACGAATAAGGTTAAAATCTAGGGGTCATAGTAGACTTTAGGCTTTTGCTAGAACATCAGCTGACAGCATCAGTGTACTATAACTTTTTCCAGCTCAGAAACATTGCCTAAATTAAACTCTTATCTTGTGTATGAGGACATAGCCACACTGGTGTATGCCTTTGTGACCTCTTGGCTGGAGTACTGTAATGCTCTTTGTTAACGGTTATCTGCAATGTTGCTGCACCACTTCAAGCTGTTTCAAAATGCAGTGGTATGGCTTTTATCCAGGATGAATATTTCTGAGCATTTTGCACTATTGCTGTGTGAGCTGCACTGGCAACTAGCTCAATGGTTATCACTTTCAAGATCTCCATTTTGATATAGAAGGCTTTGCATTTTTTGGGGCTGAGGTACCTGAAAGATGACCTGCCTTTCATACTCTGCCTTCTTTTTCAACTCCACCTGGTCTATATGTTTTGCTTTCAACCCTCTCATTTAAAAACTCAGAACTATGGCAGGTCTTATTGAAATTGGCTGTCTCTTTGACAGCTAGACCTCCCAGCCATGCTCAAGCACCTCAGCTAGGGAGCAAATCCCCAATCTCCACACGGACACACATCTGCACACAGCAGTTTTGTTTCACTGACAAAACAATGTACAGTATGAGCCCTTATTATACCAATGAAGTCTTATGGAATCCCCAACAAATACACACTGTAAAACTGATACTCCCATTCAAGGATGTCAGATGCATTATAGGCATCTAAATATATCACTATAGGTTCAATGCCCTTCTCATTCAGAAGATCAATAATACATTCATAATAGGGATTTTTATCCATCCCTAATCCTTATTTCTGACTTTTTTAACACATGCATTTGATTGTAATCATATATTTTTATAGTGTTAATTAATCTTATGCATATGTAATCCACAGTCATGTTTAACTGTTGCATTAACAATATTAGTGCTTCCATGCAGATCTTGTATAGTATTCCTAAGATTTATGTCTTTTCATTTATTTTAGTCCCAGATATATTGGAATTCTATTAAGATTTTAACTGGGTCCATCATTATCAACAGCACATTATCGGCATATGCCTTTAGTTACATAATATTTTCCTCTTTAATAAACCCAAAATGTTAAAACATCCTGATATCCTGTAAAAATATCTATTGTGCCAGGTAACCCATGAGGTGGGCACATGGGGAAGGGTGCCATCCGTAATGGAGACTTCTTCCGACACAGTCCCTCATGGTGATGGGAGAGGGTGACCAGATGAGGGGTGGGCAAACTGGACGACAGGATGATGCTATGTGTACGCATATGCGGGGGGGGGGGAACGAGCACGGTGAGCATGGACTGGGAGAAGGTGGAGGGGCTGTAGGAGGTGGTGCTGCGGTGGATGGCAGAGCTGCGTTGTGGCATTGGGGGTTAGCTAGTGGTTGGGGTGGGTGAGGTACCGGGATCGGGTCCGGTGCTGGTGTGATTTTATTGCACCGGATTGAACCTTTATTTTTTAATGCTTTCACCCCGACATGCACCCCTGGAGTTAAGACTCCTTAAGGGGGGGTGCGGGTCGAAGCCCCCTACAAGGGAGGGTGTGGGGGGTGAAGCCCCCACAACAGAAAGCATTAAAAAATCTCCAGGCACCATTGTCCTGTGTGCCGGGGTTGTGACAGTGCCAGAAAGGTTTTTGGCACTCTGACTGTGCGATAACGGTGATCGCCTTTAGGCATTCACCATTATCATATAGACCCATTCTGACAGAACAAACATGGTTGATGAAAGTGTGTACCCCATCTCACCCCTCTCTACAGCATAAATTCTGTGATTTTTGATTTTTAAAACCACAGTGATTGATCATCGGGATGAAGCATGTTAACCCAGAATTCCACAGACTGCCATGGTAAAGTGCCCAGAAAATCAAGTTCCCTACAGTAATTCAACATGTTTTCTTTCCTGAGAGAATTCTGAAAGGCTGCAGTTAGACAACAGATAGTGTCTGCAGGATGTTTTGGTGTTATTTTAGTAGTATACCGTGCAACTCATTGTACTGTTTCATGGTAAAATTAAGTCACCTGCTCAATGCACATCTGAGCTTTACAGCTGCTGCAGGAGACAAAGACATGAACCACCATGAATTGCAAGTCCATGAAACCACCACACCGCCAATTCCATGCCCAAGACAGCTGTGCCAGAACCAAAACTTCAGCAGCACAGCACCCTTCTCGACCTCCTCCACTAGAATGCCACAGGCTGGCCACCTGTTTATTCCTTCATTTGCCATTCTACATCACCACTGGTGCAGCTCCACTTCCTAAAACACAGAGTCACCTATGCCACCACCAGAGTCAGTGCTGACAGTGATGATCCTGCTATATAATTTAACAAACTTAGACTGCGATTTTGTCAGTAGTACTACTGTTTTTATTAAATTGATTAATATTCCAGATTAACACCTATGAGGTAAAGCTCATTTGCATAGGTTCCACGTCAGAATACATAGGTATGCACAAGCAGGGAACATAAAAACAAAAGTACAGGTAGCATACAAGGAGAAATTGCAATGGACATACAAGTGAAGTAAAAAAAATGCAGGTAGTTGAACATATAGTTACTAGCAGATCCAGTAGAACTAAAAATATACTGTACATAAGGGGGGAAATTATGGTGCATGGAGGCATTTTCAAAGGAAAGAGAGGGAAGGCGGAGCATCAGGAAACTTGGAGAGAGAAGAAAAGAAGGGAGGAGAGTGGAGGGAGAAGACTAGCCATGATTATGACTGAGTAGGAGGTGGAGGAGACAAGGGGGAAAGTGGCATGTGACACAGGTAGCAGGAGTGGGGGCAGGGCAATGATTAGGAAACATGTAAAAGGCAGGAGGGGCAAGGGTAGGGGGATGCAGATAAATTGGAGGAGGGCATAGACTGTAAGTAATAGCCCTATAGCAGTTTGAGTGTGGCAGTCACAGGCAGCACATGCAAGCAGATGTTGCCTGAGTTTGAAGGGGCCAAGTGTTGGCAATTTCTCCAGGAAGAGAGTTGAACCACTTAGCAGCCCTGACTGTAGGAGACCACTGACCATGCGATGTATGACAGCGTGGCACTAGGAAGCTCAGGCTTACAAAGCTTCTGGTATTCCTGGAGCTGCAATAACGGCTGAAGATCCTCTGAACCCCAGGGGGCACTAGCCCTAGACAGACTGTCTATGCAAGTAGGCATGTATGATAGATGACTCCACCTTTAAGCTGGAGCCAGTCAGCCTGCTCATAGATGTCACCAGTGTGGGAGAGGCCTGCAGCCCCAGTGAAGAGATGGCAGGCCTTGTTTAGAGCAATTGTAATGCAATGCAGGGCAGTGTCAGTGGCTGACCCATATATCACCAACCCATAATCGATGTTTGAGATTACTGAGCTTTGGATAGCCAATCTAAGGGCCCCAACAGTTAAACAGTGCTGTTGTCTGAACAATAGCCCTATACAGACATTCACAGCTTTGGCAACATTCACTACATGATTGGTGTAGGATAGAGTGCTATCCAGGGTCACACCTAAGTACTTGAACAGAGAAATATGTTCAAGGGAAACACCCAAACAGTTCTTGATTGTTAATTGTCAGGTTTTACATTTGCTGTGCGTGCTGTGGAATAGCATTACCTTTGTATTTTTGTAGTTTAAAATGAGTTTTTGGGCTTGAAACCAGGCCTCAACATCAGCAAAGTTACTTTGCAGTTGGGTTTCCAGGAGTAGAGGATCATGGTTGCTGGTAAAGACTAAAGCATCATCTGCATATAGAAGTATCTGAGCATTGTGGGAGGCAGGGAGATTGTTTAAGAAAATGCTGAAAAGGAGTTGGCCCAGGATAGACCCCTGAGGGACACCTGACTTGACTGGTTGCTTGGCTGAGATAGTATCTCACATCTTCACTTGCTGTGAATGGTCACAAAGGTAGCTGTTGAACCAACGAGTAGTGTCATTAGAAAGCCCTAGTTCACTTAGTTGTTCAATTAGCATGGAGTGATTGACCATATCAAAGGCCTTGGTAAGGTCAATACATGTGGTGCCAACAAGTTGTTCATTATCGAGATCATTGAGAGTGTAATTTGTAAACTCAGGTAGGGCTGTGGTGGTACTATTCCCTTTCCTAAAACCATTTTGCTGGGGACACTGGAGTTTGTACTTCTCTAAGTAATCTACAGGTTGGTCAGCCACAATTCTTTTGAGTGCCTTGGAAAGGGGTGGTAGAATAGAGATAGGCCTATAATTGTTGTGTTGAGCTCTGTCCCCACTTTTGTATATGAGAGTCACCAGTGCTGATTTCCTCCTTAGGGGAAATTGCGAGAGCATTGGGAAATGGTTTAAGATCTTTGTCAGAGGGGGTAGTACTTCATCCAGTGTAAGAGAAATTAGTTTAAGATCCAGCGAGTCCCTGCTAGATCTAGTTTTTTGAGAACCTTAAGCAAGTACTTTTCAGCTTCACCCATCCCAGGGTACTTAAGGAGCTAAAGGATGAACTAGCAGAGCCATTAGCAGAATTGTTTAGTGAGTCTCTGAGCATAGGAGAGGTCCCAGAAGACTGGAGAAGGGCTCATGTGATCCCGCTCCACAAGAGTGGTAGCAGGGAGGAGGCGGGGAACTACAGACCAGTCAGTCTTACCTCAGTAGTGGGCA
This sequence comes from Neoceratodus forsteri, assembly GCA_016271365.2. Lineage (NCBI taxonomy): Eukaryota > Metazoa > Chordata > Ceratodontiformes > Ceratodontidae > Neoceratodus > Neoceratodus forsteri. Next base: position 1,511,550,085 of record CM057449.1, read on the forward strand.
AGATTATGGAGGCACTCCTTAAGGAAAGGATAGTGCAACACCTGGAATCCATAGGGGCACAGGATCCAAGACAGCATGGGTTTACAAAAGGAAGGTCCTGTCAAACTAATCTCATAGATTTCTTTGACTGGGTAACCAGAGTGGTGGATCAAGGGGGAGCAGTTGATGTCGCCTACCTTGACTTCAGCAAAGCTTTTGACACTGTTCCACATAGAAGATTGATAAATAAGCTAGGTAGGCTCGGGGTGGGTCAGAAGTTGGTCAACTGGGTGGCAAACTGGTTGACTGGCAGAAAACAGAGAGTGGTGGTAAATGGTATACAGTCAGAAGAGATGCAAGTCACAAGTGGGGTACCTCAGGGATCAGTCCTGGGTCCAGTCCTATTCAACATCTTCATTAGTGACCTCGCAGATGGACTAGAGGGTAAGGCTTGTCTGTTTGCAGATGACACCAAGATCTGCAACAGAGTAGATGATCCAGATGGGGTGGGCAGAATGAGAAGAGATCTGGATAAACTAGCAAAATGGTCAGAAGAGTGGCAACTGGGATTTAATGCAAAGAAGTGCAAAATCATGCACATAGGGAAGAGAAACCCTGAAGCCACTTATAGGCTGGGAGGGGAGTTGCTAGCAGTCACAAAGGAAGAAAGAGACTTGGGCATCATCATCACTGAAGACCTAAAATCATCCAAGCAGACCTCTAAAGCAGTAGGTAAGGCTAGGGGTGTTAGGGTGTATTAGTAGGGGTCTCACAAGTCGTAAGAGGGAGGTAATAATCCCTCTGTACAAGACATTGGTTAGGCCCCATCTGGAGTACTGCGTGCAGTATTGGAGGCCACACCTTCACAAGGACATTAACCAAATTGAGGCAGTCCAGAGAAGGGCAACCAAAATGTGCAGGGACTACATCAGGACATATGAGGACAGATTAACAGAGCTCAATTGTATACCCTTGAGCAAAGGAGGGAGAGAGTGATATGATCGAGACATTTAAACACCTTAAGGGCATAAACAAGGTGAAAGAGTCTAACATGTTTAAATATAAGAAAAATAGCAGGACAAGAGGACACAGCATGAGATTAGAGGAGACCGATTAAGGGGAATGTGAGGAAATTTTTTCACATAAAGGGTGGTAGATGCATGGAATAGCTTTACCACAAGAAGTGGTGGCTATGAATACAGTGCAGGGCTTCAAACAGGCATGGGATAGGCATAAGGGAGCAATACAAATGACTATGAATAGATAGGTCACTGACAGAGCAAAGGCCGATGGCACATTTATAAGGTAGAAAAAGAAATGGGCAGACTGGATGGGCCTTGCGGTCCTTATCTGCCATCAACTTCTATGTTTCTATGTTTCTATATACTGATTTAAAGTAGAAAAGAGGGTATTCTTGTTTCTTACTGTGGTTCAGATTGAAATTAGAAGCTGGGGGGATGTCAAAGAAGTTAGTGTGGAGGTCATGACTTAGGTCAGTAAAAGAAGAGTTTAAAGTATTAGCTGTGGTTAAAGGGTCGAGGGTGGCAATGCCATTGATATTGAGCACTGAGGGTGAAGTTTTGGGGTCCTTCCAAGTTACTTATGCAAGGTTACTCAAGAATTTCTTCCCATCGCTCCATGAGTTAGCTATGATGTCTTTGTAGTACTGAGCTTTTGTCAGACGCTTAGCTCTGGTAAATACATTTCTTGTCTTTTTGTAGGCTTGGATATCAGCTTGCCTGCCAGTAGCCCTTGCCCGGTGCCATACTGTAGGAAGTCACTGGATTTCAATAGTGTCAGAAGTTCAGGTGTAATCCAAGGGTTATTAATGCCCTTGATTTTCTGCTTCTTAAAGGGGACATGAACATCACAGGCCACATTGAAGCAGGAGATGAAATAATCCAGGGCCGCGTCCATATCAGAGGCAGTGTCTAGATATGTCCAGTCTTGTTGATGCAGGGGTGCTTTAAATGGTTCAAGATGACCGCGTAGCAGAACCCTAACTATAATTTTTGCTGAAGGTTTGATGAATTTGTTAGACCAACAGTACAGTATGGGAGAATGGTCACTTATAGAGTCAGAAGGTACTTTAGTGTCAGTGATGTGGTCTGGGTGGTTAGTAAGCAACCAATCAAGGAGTGTGCTAGTCCCAGTCCTGTAGTTAGTCCTAGTTGGAGACTGGACTAATTGTGAAAAATTTGCAGCAGCCAATGCATCTTTGTAGCTACTCGCAGTGTGTGAGAGACCCAATTTACTTTAAAATCCCCTAGCATTAGGATTTCATCATTGTGTTCAAAGCTGCTGAAGCAATCTAGAAGGGAGTCAAGGGCAGAGACAGCCAGCTTTGGGGTATATAAACTGACATGACGGTAAGCGCCTTGTTGTGTACACCCAGCAACATCTTAATAGCAGTATCTTAACAGTGAGAACCTGCAAGCCAGTTGCAGTGTCCAGTAAGGACAGAACATGCCCCATAAGTCTATCTTTCGGGTAGAGAGCACAGCCACCACCTTTTTTGGTTAATCTATTTCACCTAAAAATAGAGTAGCCTGGTATTGCAATGGCAGTATCAGGGATTTTAGGTGATAGCCATGTCTCAGCTATTGAAAGAATGTCATGGTTGTGGAGAGAGATACTCAGGCAGTAAGGGCATCAAGTTTTTGAAGCAGGCTGCAGCTGTTAATACTTGCCAGGAAGTGAGGTTCTTCTCTACTTTTGTGTCCAGGAATAGTCAGAGGGAGGCCGGGGTTAGGATGTATGCTGCCAGAGATTAGCAGTAGCAACAGTATCAACTGTTTCCGGAATTTCCTCTGGTACTTGCTACCAAGGCAACATTGCTTCCTTAGAGATGGTTCCTTGCTGATAATACACCTTGCAGTGGGGAAGCCAGATAGAAAGAGCAGCATGCAGAGTAGAGTGGGGATACTCTGTGGAGGTTCTTTTATAAGCCATGTGTGTGAAACTGCTAGGAATTTGACATCATCATCAAACCAGGTTATGTCAAAGGATGCAGTACTGTAGGAATACAGGAGGTAATGATCGAAGTGTGGTGGAGTAGGGAGTGGAGTGCATACTCCAGCCAAACCTGTGATGTCAGACAGACTGAAAATGATGAGCAGGCAGTGTAATAAAGCAAAGAATGCCATTTTTAGGGTGTTAGGTGATTGTTGGTCACTGTGATTGGGGATCCTGTTCCCCAGGGGCAGGCTGATCATTTTCTGCTGGGGTCAGGAATATACTGACCCATTCTTTGGTTGTTTCTGTCCATTAGTGTGCTGCTCTGTAAATGATCGCTGCTGGATGGGGTCAATGAGCATTCACCTTCAGCTCTTAGGCACCACAGGCAGAGCTCTACTCAGAACCAGGAGTATGTTGGGGTACTGTCTTGTGAAGCTGTCCTTTGTGAACAGAGAGCTACACTGAGTGTCATTAAATGGCACTGCTGTGCCCTGCCCAATAGCATGACTTGTGTTGGTCCTGTAGTGGTCCATCTCTGTGGTCTGCTCTGGCATGGTGTACTCATGACAACAAAGCTCCTCACCCCTGAACTTGTGTTCCCTGTAGACATCCCATTACCTTTTGTCAGCATGCTTAATAGGCTGAACTGGAGGGTTCATACGTGGAATAGGATTTGAGGGCAGAGACACTCATTACTGACTTTTTGCTGGTGTCCTGGATTTGCTGGCTGACACACTACAGTAGTTTTTTTAATTACTAAAATGGCACTCATTTGACTTTTTAGAATAATTACTGGATTGTGTAGCTGTTGGGACAACTGGAGGGAGATAGAGCATGCCATTAAGTTTTGTGTGATTTGTTTGTTGCTTGGTCAGTGCCTGAGTGCTGTGTGTGTTTTGTGCGTCTGTTGTGTAATGGGATAACAGCACAGTGAGGAGGATCAAAGTGAACTACAGTACTGTGTTACTGTCCATGGAGGGAGAGGGAGAGGACAGAGAGATGATAGGGTTAGTATTGAAAGCCTTAAGGTATCCCTCCACCACCTCCCTCACCATCCCCATCCAGGATAAAACAGCAGTGTAGCATATTTAGCTTATCATATCTTGAACAGCATACATCAAGGTAGACCTCCTACAAGTATTTTTACTCTGTTTACATGGATCTTTCACCAGTGTTGACTAGATCTGTGGCAAACAACAGGCAGCTCATTATTCCAATTGATACACATGTGACAATGGAGACAAGTAACTCAATCAAAGGCTAATTTATTTAGAATAAAATGCTGAATAAAGGCATTGGGCCCAATTCTAGTACAGTTACACCTGGCGTAACAGCACTTGCACCAAGTAGAATGGTGCATGTAGCAACTTACACCAGCAGTTGCGACATGCATGATTCTACAAAGTGGCCTGCGACATGGTGCAGGCCACCTGCGCCAAACAGCTGTTACGCCCGCAGTTGCACCAGAAACCAAATGTGACATGGAGCTAGGGGGTTTATGGCAGCACTTGTGCCCCATTCCAGAAGGGCAGCAACAAAGTCTCCAATGTCGGGATTCTACAAGAACCCTCGGAAGAGAACCAGCAACGTAAGTTACACCAGCTTTTGGCTGGTGTAACTTACGTACGCTCCCCCCGAGGTCCTGCAGACCCATCAGCAGTCCAGCAGTCATTACACTATTTCTCTCCCCCTTGCCCAGCATACCCCTGTGGGTGTCCCACAGGGCTACCCACCCACCTGCCCCCCAAATCCTACATTAATTGACCCGCAGGGCTGGCCACACCCACTACCCCCAATTCCTGCATTAATTGCCCCTCAGAGCTGGTCACACCAACTGCCCCCGAGTCCTACATTAATTGCCCCACAGGGCTGGCCACACCAACTGCCCCTGATTCCTACATTAATTGACCCGCAGGGCTGGCCACACCAACTGTCCCCCAGATCCATCCTAGATATGCCCAGCAGGGCAGTGCAGTCAACCCACAACCCATGCCCTGACCCCGAGTCACCAGCCGCAAATGCAGGATATACCCGGTGAAGCCCTGATAGTCTAGTGACCCCCCCAACCCAGCCATGCCAGTCCACCCAGCACCCCCCACTCATCCATCCCCAGCTGGTGACAGACACAGCCCACCTCTCACCTCCACAGCCAGTCACCGACTGAGTTCCGTTGGAGTGCTTACTGTAAAGACATGCTCAGAAATTAATTTCTGAGCACTTCTATGCAGTAGCACTACTACAGCACTCAGTCAGTGGGTGGCTGTGGAGGTGAGAGGTGGTCTGTGCCAGTCACTGGCTGGGGATGGTTTGGGGATTGACTGCGCCCTGTGGGGCACTTTACAAAGGGGGATTCGGGATGGGGTGTGGGCAGCCCTGCAGGGCTCCATCTGAACACTTCTGGGGAATGGGTGTGTGGGCAGCCCTGCAGGACTCTATCTGACCACTTCAGGGGGCTGGGGGTGTTGGCTTCCCCGTGGGGCACCTGTGGCTTGCTGGGCATGGAGGGGGCACTTACAACCTGCATTGCGGCTTGCGATATGTTTGCCAGATGCGCCTGCAGTTTGACGTACTTGGCTGCATGTCGCAAGTCGCAAGACTTAGCTGCGATGACCCTGCAACTTTTCAATAGGACGCAGTGTCAATGTTGTAGTTATGGGTGACGCAAGTTGCATTTGGCGGCGACTTGTGCAACCCTTCTAGAATCGGGCCCATAGAGTTCAAATAATCACTTTGCATTTAACACACACAAAGCATTATAGTCTGGATCATACCTCTTTGGAAAAACTCTTTCATGTTGAAAACAACGATGGGACAGGCAACACAACAAGGCCAAACCAGCATATGCTGTAAAGCAGGGTTAAAGTCTCATCAACACAGAACCATTAATTCATATTCACTCACCACAACTGCAAATGGTGCAAATGGTGCAAAAAAATGAAGGTTCTGCTAACAAGCATTAGAAACACTTCACCAGTCGATTATTATTGAAATCCATTATTTCTGTAATCCATACAATAGTGAAAATTGTGCAAACATGTTGTAATCCATAAAAAAAAGCCCATTTCTCCCATTTAAAACATCCAGCAGCAATCACGTAAACTGTTCAGTTACCTGACATGTTTAGCTCAGAAGAGCTTTCTCAAAGGTGACTGAGTAATTAATTACCACTCCTTTATACAGAGCCCATTAAAGTGACAGTGCAATAACCACATAATGTAGCAAATGTTATAAAATAGCGTATAAAATAACAGCATTTATACTAAACAACTGCAGCATATTAACTTAAGACAAGATCAACAACAAATAATGAATAAAACTAACAATTCATACAGATGTTTGAATCCCACTGCATAGCTCCATTATTGAATCATATATTTAGAAAGGGAACTATAAGTCCTCCTCATTTTTTTAAAAGTCCATTATTTTCTTTCAGTGCATTTGATGTGATATCTCGGGCACATGATTTATAATGGAAAAAATGGTTATAGCCAATCAACACCAACACAAAGAAGGAAAACAAAAAAACACAAACAGGATATATTTTCAAAAAAATGTTTTTGCATCAAAAACACAATGATATCAATAGCCTCAAATCCATATTCATTTCTTCTGAAGGAAAGATTTTATCTCTAGCCTGCCATTAGGACCTTTCCCTTCCATTCCTTTGAATGAATGAACCCAGTACTGCTCACGTCTGAGGAGGAGATTATTATAATCCCCACCTCTTCATGATAGCACTGATTTCTCCAAACCTTGAAAATTAAAACCATTCGTACATGCTTACTTGTCCTTAATCACATGTACTGCAAGGACATTTCTGACATCCAAATTTTCTATCACTCTCAAATGTTCGCCAATGCAAACCTTAAAAGTCCTCTTTGTCTTTCCAGTGTAAAAAGAGCCACATTTACACGTAGCTAAATATATTAAACCCACAGTGGCACATGTCATAAACCCTCTCACTGGTAAAATTCTCTCCAGGAGTGGGTGTATAAAAGTTTTTGTGTCCGTAATATAACAGCAAAACTTACAGTTGCCACACCTATAGCTCCCATTCTCCCTTCTTTGTAGCTACATATGTGGCATACATGCCACTGGTTCAATAGAGTGTACCAACGTGTCTTTTAATGTGGTACCTCTTCTGTATATAATTTTCAGACCATCACCAGATAGTTTCTTCAACCCTTTATCCTGTAATGCTATGTGCCAATTTCTATTAATGACACTAGCCACTTTTTGGGATTGTGCATTATATGTACTGATGAAAAAAGTTCGCTTGTCTAATGACTTTCCCATCTCTTTTGCTTTTTTCTCCTCCAACAGACTTTCCCTATCAATATCATTAACAACCTGTCTTGCTTCAGTTATTGTTCTACTGGCATAACCCCTCTCTTTGAGCCTACATTCCAATTCATCAGCTCTTTTTTTATAGACTGCTTCAGAGTCAAAGTTATGTTTAGTACGAATGAACTGGCCTTTGGGAATTGCCTTAATCACATGTGATGGATGGCTACTGCTTGCTAATAATAAAGTATTCCGGTCTGTGGGTTTCCGGAAAATGTCAGTAGTCAGTCCTCCCAAACCATCTTTTATTATTGATAGGTCTTAAAAATTGACCTGTTCCTTACTATATACTAAACTAAATCTCAAATTAGGATTTGTGGACTCCAAATATATGACAAAATCTTGCAAACTACTAACAGTACCCATCCAAATAAGCAGTACATCATCAATGTACCTCTTCCAAAGATCGATGTACTGCCTATAGGGATTCAAGGTACATCTAATAACCTCCTCCTCCCACTTAGTCATATACAGATTAGCAAAATTTGGAGCAAAACTAGCCCCCATCGCAGTCCCCTTTATTTGTAGAAACCATTCATTCTTATAGAAAAACAGTTACATGTTAAAACAAAGGATGCTAACTGTACCAAAATGTCTGTGGCTGTAACATCTTGTTCCTAGTTTTCAAAAAATATTCCAACAACTGCAATCCAACAAAATGTGGAATATCTGTGTACAGAGTGGTAACATCCAAAGAGATCAATAAACTATCACCATTAATCTCTATCTCATCAAAAATGCGTAACACTTCTTCTGTGTCTCTAAGTTATACATTTTTTTTTTACTAATTCTACAATGTGAGCATCCACAAACTTTGCTAAAGACTCTGTGAGAGAATTATTGTCCAAAACTATTGGTCTCCCTGAGGGGGTCCACCAGGTTCTTATGTACCTTAGGCAAACAATAGAACGTTGCTCTCTGTGAGCAATCAACCCTTAAATACTTAATTACATGCTCAGGTAAACTGTTATCTTTTTTAACTTCTCCAAAAATGCAACTATTTCACTTTTAAACTGACTTGTGGGGTCTCTACGTAATTTCTTATATAAGTTAGTGTCATTCAACTGTCTCACAACTTCTTTATCATAATCCAGACTGTTAAGCACTACAACTGCCCCACCCTTATCAGCTGACTTGAAAGTGATATCCAAATTCTGACCTAGTTTTTCAAGTGTTTCTGTTTCCAATTTACTAAAGTTGAGAATAAATTTCTTATTATCTAGTCTCCCTATTGCCTCAATTTGATTTTCACAACACTTAATAAATGTCTGTAGAGCTGGAGACCGGGTGGGGGTGGGGAGGGGCAGAAAGTAGTTTGAGGTTTAAAGCCCATCATTGTTCCACTCATTTAATTTTCCTCATACTCATTTCTTTCCCTATCATTATACTGACATTAGAAAAAAAGATTTCAAACTCAGATTCAAACTCAAAGGAGTGGTAATTAATTACGCAGTCACCTTTGAGAAAGCTCTTCTGAGTGAAACATGTCAGGTGACAGAGTGGTTTATGTGATTGGTGCTGGATGTTTTAAATGGGAGAAACAGGCTGGGTTTTTTATGGATTACAACACATTTGCACAATTTTCACCGTTGTATGGATTACAGAAATGAAGGATTTCAATGGTAATCAACTGGTGAAGTGATTCTAATCCTTGTTAGCAGAACCTTTGTTTTTTTGCACCATTTGCACCATTTGCAGTTGTGGAGAGAGTGAATATGAATTAATGGTTCCGTGTTGATGAGACCTTAACCCTGCTTTACAGCATATGCTGGTTTGGTCTTGTAGTGGTGGTGTTGGTCCCGTCATTGTTTTCAACGTAAAAGAGTTTTTCCATGATATTATTGACTTGGCACACTCAATCTTTGGTGCTCCAGTTTCACTTGTGTACTTGTTTCTGAATTTTATACTGTGAGTACAGCTTTCAATAATAAAAGGCCTGAATTCCTGGTTTGAAGTGCTCCTGCTTAGAGTGGTTGTTTGAAAGTATTTATGGCAGAACCACTGCAGGGACAGCACAACCAGGAAGCCCGTTGCCTCAAACAGCTGGTGTTAAGAAATAGTGCCAGTATAACCAGTTACATGCATGTACTTCATGATTCTAAGATTACACAGGGACCATATAGTGCTAAACAAGCATTTTTACAGTTCGAAAAGACAGCATTTAAATTGAAATGTCTCCAATGGGAGGAGATTAGTTATAAAGCATATCCTGAAGTCGAAAGAGTCCTGAGGGGTTTAAGAGTTTTCAAAAAACCTAACTGTGGTGCTAACCATGAAAGTTTTCAAAATAAATGAGACAGTATAAGTGCCAGAGCTGGGAAGGAATATATTGATTTAATTTTGGAAGAAAATGCTGTGATACAAAAGGAGGTTGAGAGTGAGTTAAATGCTAAAGAAGCTACCCTCCAAACTTTTTCAAAAACACCCATATTTGAACAGCTTTCTGAGTCATTTTCAGATAATTTGAGGAAATATGATGACAAAATAAGGAATATAAAACAGAGTAAATTTGAGAGAGATGAAAGAGACTGTAAGGAGGGAAAAATATATAGTTGGACCACTGGAAAATTAAATGTTACAGTGGGAGAAGACCATCTAAGAGTGGAAAAATCGAATTTGGATTCACAGCATATCAGTGAAGAAATCTATAACAGTTCTGACATTTTTTAAGGGAAGAGGAGGAAGAGGCAATATGTGCTACCCCATAGTACCACTGCAGCTGTTACCTCCACCACCATTTGTGCCATGGCACAGTCAGCATCAGAATTGCTGGAATTCAAGCGGAAGAGGAGTAGGAGAGGAGGCACAAAGAGTGGGTGGGAATCGAGGTCAAAATCCATGCAGACAGTGGTGGGGCAGATGGAGAATGGGCAGAATACAACAAGGAACTCAGTAATGAATGTTATCAATTTGTCAGACTATGCACTCTCTGATACCGAATTAAAGGTATTGGGTAGGGGTCTCTCTAATGTATTTGATACAATTATTAATTTACACAAATTGGGGAGAAATTTGAGTTTGAAATCTTTTTTCTCATGTCAGTATAATGATGGGGAAAGCAATGAGTATGAGGGAAATGAAATGAGTGGAACAATGATGGGCTTTAAACCTCAATCTACTTTCTTCCCCTTCTGGTCTCCAGCTCTGCAGACATTTATTAAGTGTTGTGAAAATCAAATTGAGGAGCTAGGGAGACTAGATAATAAGAGATTTTTCACAACCTTAGTAAACTGGAAACAGAAGCACTTGACAAACTAGGTCAGAATTTGGATATCACTATCAAGTCAGCTGATAAGGGTGGGGCAGTTGTAGTGCTTTGAATGTTACAGCTCTATACACAAATATTCCACATTTTGATGGATTGCAGTTGTTGGAATATTTTTTGAAAACTAGGGAACAGGATGTTCCAGCCACAGAAATGTTGGTCCAGTTAGCATCCTTTATTTTAGCACGTAACTGTTTTTTCTATAAGAATGAATGGTTTCTACAAATAAAGGGAACTGCGATGGGGGCTAGTTTTGCTTCAAATTTTGCTAATCTGTATATGACTAAGTGGGAGGAGGAGGTTATTAGATCTATCTCGAACCCCTATAGGCAGTACATCGATCTTTGGAAGAGGTACATTGACGATGTACTGCTTATTTGGACGACTACTGTTAGTAGTTTGCAAGATTTTGTCATATATTTGGAGTCCACAAATCCTAATTTGAGATTTAATTTAGTATATAGTAAGGAACAGATTTTTTAGATCTATCAATAATAAAAGATGGTTTGGGAGGACTGACTACTGGCATTTTCTGGAAACCCACAGACCAGAATACTTTATTATTAGCAAGCAGTAGCCATCCATTATATGTGATTAGGGCAGTTCCCAAAGGACAGTTCATTGGTACTAAACATAACTGTGGCTCTGAAGCAGTCTATAAGAAAAGAGCTGATGAATTGGAATGTAGGCTCAAAGAGAGGAGTTATGCCAGTATAACAATAACTGAAATAAGACAGGTTGTTAATGATATTGATAGGGAAAGTCTGTTGGAGGAGAAAAGTCTGTTGAGGGAGCAGTAAATAAATGGCTCCTCGGAGGACTACAGTGGCAGCAAAAGCTACAACATGGTTCAAATGTCCATCTACACTGACAAGGTAAGCATGTTTGTTTTCTTCCTCTCCACTTCAGAGAGCCTGTGGCATGAGTGTTATTTAGAATTAGGCACTCAGACGACTCACCACCATGGCCTGGGACTGCAGTGCTGTTGGAGAAGGTAGAAAATCTGTCCAGGGAGCTGCACACCCACCCAGCTCCTCTTTAAGTCTGCTTCGGCTGCTGGGTGGAACTACAGTAACAGGTCTGGGGTGTGTTTTCTGCCAAGACCTAGCTCCATGGCACCACTCAGTCCATTGGCCCTTTCTATCCCCCCCTGCTGATCAGGACTCTGCCCGGGGGGAACAGGTCATGTCGGGGAGCCGCACACTACACCCGATTGACCCTGTTGATGCTGCCACATACCCAGGATGCCAGCTGGAAGGGAGCAATGCCAGAGGAGCCAAGGACCCACTGTAGGTTCTCTTTTTTCTGTCCATGCTCTCCCGCATCTTCCACTCACCATACTGTACTGTCAACTTCTTGATCTAGCCACTCACCAGCCCTTTTATAGGGTAGGGGAGGTCTTACTAGGCAGTCCCAGGGATTGGGGCTCTGTCAGTGAGGTGGGAGGGTCTTGGGCCCATGGCCCCCATTTACAGCACCAAATAGCATGAAAAAGAACAAAGGGCCTGGGTGGGGCATGTGGGACTGCAGGCAAAGGGGGGAATGGAATGATGGAGAATGGTGGGGGTCAAGAGGGGAAAAGAAAAAAGACAAATCTCCACATTGGGCAAAGGGTCCCTTTTTTATTGTTGTGCTCCTAACTTTGGGGTACTACAAGTCGCCCTTCCTTAAACATACATGTCCCCATGTATGGGGGTCAACTATTATTTGGAGCTTTAAAACACAAACAACATTTTAACACTATAAACTATTTACTAGTCTACTTAAAACATTAATTTCTAACTGGTCGACTAACATTTTTAACCTATCAAAAATGACACAAGAAGACAGATGGATGGCCTCAAGGTGCCTTTTGGAAGTGGTTCGTGCTTTTCCTTGTCGATCGATCCATCTGTCTTGACAGGAACTGGACAGGACTTTAGATTATTTCAGTGCACAAGTTTTTGCATTCTGTCTCTGGCTTGGAGCTGGTAGTTAAGTATTGAGGGGAAAGGGATGCACATGATGACATATGAGTCAGGTTCCCACCTTGAAGATGATTCTTCATCATCCCAGGACCTTACCATCACTCATTCTCCTATGGGTAAGGGTGTTTCATGATCATAGTCATTGTCTGACCCTTCCACATCATCTGGGTCTGTACACACTCTATTGACTCAGGCTGTGCTCGAGGAGTGGTCCTTCTTTCTTTCCAGTGGTGAGACTTCACTGCTAGGACTGATGTCTAGATAGGGGTTGCAACCTGCCTGCTCTGCCAACTGATATCGGTCACGGTGGCCAAAACTGGATCTGGTTCTTTTTCTGGTTTGTTCTTCAGGGCTGGGGAAAATTTAGGTGCCTCTGGATGCAAATGCTGGCTGGGGGTCTCCTTTAAGACTACCCGGGTGTTGAGCCCTTGGGGTCCTTACAATTCCTGGGGGCATGCAGCATTTAGCTGGGAGCACTCCTCCTCACACAAGGATGTCTGTAGTTCCACTACTCATTTGCTGAGCTCTTCCTTTTCCTGCATTTTGATGAGCAGTGAATGGTTCAGGTCTTCAGTCATAATGTCATAGCCTTGGATGAATTTGGTTCACCAGTCTGCTGCCTCTTTATGGCAATGGACTTGCTTGGCCTGTTCCTTAATCTTCTGTTGGAAAGCCTTTTTGGGGTTCTTACATTCTTTTCATAGCTCACTATACTGCTTGGCGTATGTCACAACCCACTGTATAAGCTCCTGGTACCGGGCCTTCCTTTGGGCATTCCAGTCTGGATCCTGCTGACTCACATCACAGGTGACAGCACTCACCATGTATACAGGTTCTTCCACTCTGGCATCTGGAACTCTGGATGGACCTCCTGAAGGTGCCATGACGTCTCAGTTGTGCTGCTTGATTCTCCCCATCTCCCTTTTAGTGTCTTCATACAACTGGTGCCGAGCTCTTTTGAATTCGCTGCTTCTGGCATTATTCCATTAGCATGGTCACTGAATGGCCCCACAATTTCTTTGCCTGGGTGCATGGTCCTGCCTTGCTCCACCCATAGATCCACAAGTCTTTGACCTTCGTTTCTTCTTTTCCTCCTAGGCCAGCATGGACACTGCCCAACCTGGAACTGGGCCCCTTGCTTCATTTCTGTGACGAGTGCTGCCAGCTCCCATACTTCACATGCCACATGGGCCAGCTCCTCTTGCAAAACATGGTGGGGATCCCACTCCATTTCTTCTCTTGCGGGCATCTTTGTGCGGGTAGCTTCAAACTTTGCACTCCTTGGTGTTTCTTACCATGCCAACTATGCCAAATGCAGGGCTCCGGAACTGGTCCCCATGAAATGAGGGATCGTGACTCCCTAACAATTTCAGGATAAGCCAGATGAATCTGGAAGAAGAGGCAGGAAGCTTACTCAGGGACCAAGATGCAAACGGTTTATTTACAAGGGACAACAGAAACAAGATAACTGTTTTCTAAAACACTACAAGATAACAGAATTAACAACAAAACAATATGATCAGGACCAACAATTGGTCAAACCAAGAACTGGGGGTTTACCCCTTCTAGTCCAAGTCCTGTGTGCACTTGGCCGAGATGATGAACGGCACATGAACCAAGCTGGGCCTTTTTGATGAGCTGGCTGATCATCAGGTGGGCATTGACCCCTCAAAGAGCTTTTCACAAGCAGGCCATAATGAAGCATCCCCTGGATGAACAAAACACAAAGAGGAACACTGCTAGCTGGTCAGTGAAGAACTCTGCTATCCTCTGTGGTTCTAGGCAAGAAGCTGAAGACTTCTGGTCAGCAGATGGTGCTCTGGACGATCCACAGCAATGACCATTGGCAGGTCCCCAGCACCCAGACTACCTCTCCTTAGGAAGATTGCTGGTGGTATGATCTTTGGGTGGCCTCTAAGGAGTGACATGGGTATGTGCACACATACAGATGGCCAGAAAAATAAGAAAAGGGCATGCACAATGTTAACTGGCATCCCTTACGCTTGAGCCAGGGAAGCTCCTAAGCTGACCTACTACTGGACAACTGACTAGTGTCTCTCTACATTTACTGTCACAGGATTGATGCTGGAATGCTGTGGTGGAACTTCAAAGCAGGTTGATGTCCTGGAGACGCAAATGCTGCAGATGGCGGATGGGCTCAGGACCTTCCTGGGTCAGTGTCAGGCTCCAATGAGCTGGTCTGGGCAACAAAGGCAAAGCTGGATGGCAGGTACACTAGGACACAACTTGAAACCACAGTTCAGTAACGATCAAACAGTTCAAATTTTGGCACACATTTCAGGTTGCAAGCAAACAGTTCAGTCTTTAGGGAATGTCAGGCAAGCTACAGCACAGTTTGGGTTGGGTGGGGCTCAGAACACCTCCATGTAACTCCATGGGCAACTTAGGCCATAGGACCATCCCCCCTTCACCAAAGGGTGTTGCTCCTTTAAGGGTCTTCCCCTTTTCTGGTGATTTTTGCAGATCTAACACATGTTATCAGTATTAACAGCCACCACTGTGCTTGGGTCTATGGGACTCAGCTGGCCTGGCCCTGCCTTTTTTATGAATATAAATTGGCCCCTGTGCCTTAGGTAGGGCTTTATTCAGCCTGCCTACTAATTACTGTGTTTGAGCGCCTGGGTGCTGGACCCTCACAAACAGCCCCTCCTTCCCTACAGTTCTCTGGGGCCTTTGTTTTCTGGCCTTGCCCCTGGCACAGAATGCTGCCAGAGGAAACAAAGGGGTCTTTAATCCCAACCCTTTCCTTTCTTTTCCTTCCCTTACCTCTTGGGGCTTCTGAGTCATGGCACCTCTGTCCATTTATTTTTGGGACGAGCCGCTCTCTAGCTCAGACTGCTTGTCCCCTAAAGACACTTTAAATAAAATAATAAATAAAAACAAATTATAACTTTGTGAGCTCTGGCCACACCTGGGGCCTTGTTTGTCCTCGCTGGGCCCTCTGTCCAATGACCCTGATCCCTTCCCCCGATGTAGTGCCTGTTGCCCTCCCTGGGAGCCCACTATCCCTCCCTGTTCAAATATTTGGGCTCTGCCTCTTTAATTACCCTTTCCTTTTCTTTTAATCCTCCCCACTTCCCAGTGCCCGTAGCACACGTGTAATTTAGAATTGGGCACTAGGTCCACTCACCTCCATGGCCCAGAACTCCAGCACTGCTAGGGGAGGCAGAAAACTTGCCCAGGGAGCCACACTCTCACCTGGCTACTTTTTAAGTCTGCTTTGGCTACTGGACAGAACTTTCGGACCTATTTTCCGTGGCACCAGTCGGTTCATTGAGCCTTTCTCCCCCCCCCCACTAATCAAGGCTCTGCCCCAGGGGAACAGGTCACATTGGGGAGCCACATTCCACCCAAATGACCCTGCTGCTGCTGCCACTGCCACATGCACAGGATGCTGACCAGAGGGGAGCAATGCTGGAGGAGTCAAGGACCCACTGCAGGTACCCTTTTTTCTGTCTTTGCTCCCCACATCCTCCACCCTCCATACTGTACCACTTACCTCTTGATTTAGCCACCCACCAGCCCTTTTATGAGGTAGGAGAGATCTTACTGGGCATCCTCAGGGCTTGGGTCTCTGTCACTGGGGCTGCAGGGTCTCAGGTCCATGGCCCCCCTTCACAGTGACTAACTGCATAAAAATGAACAAAGGGACTGGGTGGGGTATGTGGGACTGCAGGCAAAGGGGGGATGGAATGAAGGAGAATGGCGAGGGTCAAGAGGGGAAAGGAAAAAAGACAAATCTCCAAATTGGATAAAGAACCCCTTTTTTTCATTGTGCCTCTAACTTTGGGGCATTACTCTATCAAATGTGTTAAAAGGGTTCTAGGGAAAACTAGAGTGGGGGGAGGAGACATGATAGATATGAAAATGCTGTTCCTGGCACTTGAAGAACTTGCCCAGTCCATTATTAATAAATTCAACTTTTCCCTGCATCTTTCCCAATTCCCTGGAATCTGGAAAACTGCATTAGTCACACCTGTGTTCAAAAGTGGAGACCGCTCCAACCCAGCCAACAACAGGCCTATATCTATCCTCTCCCCCTGTCCAAGGCCCTAGAACAAATAGTATCAGACCAACTAGTTAACTAGCTGTGCAAGTACAATATTCAATGCCCACAACAACATGGATTTAGAAAGAATCACAGCATTAGTACTGCCCTGTTAGAATATACCCACTTCGTGCACTCAGCCCTTGATGGTGGTCACCTGGTGGGAGCTATATACATTGGCTTGATCAAAGCATTTGACCTTGTTAACCATAAGCTTCTGTTTGACAAGCTTCTCTTACTTGAAGTCCCATAGGACACTGTAACCTGGTTGCGTGGCTATCTCACTAACTGTTCACAGAAGGTAAATGTTGATATTTCTCTTTAATTTTAAAAGTGTATAATTGGACATGCTGCAAGGCTTCATTCTCAGCTCTCTCCTCTTTAGTCTGTTCATAAACAGACTCCCAGAGGCCTTTCTGACATCTAAGGTGCTGTTATATGCTGATGATGCTGTCATCTACACCAGTAGTGCACAACAGGTGAAACTATGTTCTGACCTCCAAAGTCAATTTAAATCCTTAAAGAAAAGGTTATTTCTAAATAAGCTGGTCTTAAGCTACAAAAAAAATCAAGGCCCCACTGTTTCCAGGGCCACAAGTGAAACGAAAAACCCCTCCCCTAGTCATCCTTAATGATAAAAGGAGATTAACTGGAGCAGGTCGAATCTTTAAAATATTGAGGCGATGCCCTGGCTGACACTTTATCTCTGTCAACACGTAGATAACATTGTTAGCCTTGTGAACAGAAAGCTAGGCATACTGTTCAGGAATCGCCTGAACCTCACCACCAAAACAAGGTGTCTTCTAGTGTCCTGCATAGCCCTACTGATTCTGGATTATGGCCTCCCTGTCTATGCAGCAGCTAGTGACTCTGTACTTAACAGTTAGGGTAGTGCTTAATAAGGCTTGTTTCTTTGCACTTGGGGCTGACATGCTTGCACATAGCTTCTCCCTTTATACAATGATTAACTGGCTCCCACTACATGAAAGGCTTGGATAACAGACCTGTTTGCATGCAAAAAAAGCACTATTGAGCCTTACCCCAGTAGCGATTCGTAACTTCTTCCACCCCATTAACAACCAATACACTAACAGGAGTATGTCTAGGAATGTCCCAGAGATACCTTTCTGTAAAACTAGTCTTGGCACGCGCTCCTTTGCAGTAAAGGCATCTAAATGGCTCAACAACTTGCCTTAAGCCATTGTAGGATTCCCTAAAATTGTCCAATTCAAGAAAGCACTGAGAACTGAACTCACAAAAAGTACCAAATGCACCTGTTTTTGCTAATTAGTTCCCCTTGGCTCATTCTCACCCTCTGCTTCTTATGAACTATATGCACGCAGGTACCTAGGGCCTCCAATGATCACTGCTGATTATGCACCCCTGGAGCTGCTGTTTTCTAGTTACTGTTCCTTCATGTGTTCTGTTGACAATGCTCTACATGAGTTGTTGGTTTCTACTGCTGACCATGCTCCACGTAAGCTGCCGTTACTGTGTTACTAACTGTAATGAACTCATGATTACTGTTTTAGGAACCATCGTCTTGACTATGATATGGAACCTTTCAAATGAGCACTTTCGCTCAAAGGTGTAATCCAAATGATTAAATAAATAAATATATTTGTAATTAGAAATACCAAGGGACATTCACTTCCTTACAATTCCTCAGGCAGAGTCTTATCTCAGACCTTAATTCTGGCTGGTGAAACCTGAGATGATGACTTTGGGTCCCAGTCCAGGCTTACTTAAACATGTATAAACATCTTTTATGACACGTTCATAGTAGTGCTTGGATCTTAACCTTTGCTGTCTTGGTTTGTGTCTCCAGTGCAGCAACAGACCTGTATACTTTGAACACCTGAACATACATTCCATATTTCAGACAACATATAGAAAGGAACAATGTGATGTTTAAGTCAGCTAGTCCTTACATTCCCCCTTCCCCCATTGGGTGTGTTGTAATCATCCTAGAATGTCCACAATTCACATAACAACACAAATTATCAAATTGTGCATCGGTGGGGTTACATACACATTGATTCAAATAGGCTATACATATTAGAACAGCTTAACAGTGATTGTAAGGTGCTTATACCTCATGATAATGTAATAGTAATTGCATATTTGGCTAAATATAATCAGGAAAGCTATCTAGAATATTCCTTTGTGGCTGAACTTTGGTTCCAATATTTTGGCTGATTATAAACAACTTATTAGCACCTACAGTCATTTCATCAGTGTGGGTTTCCTTCATATGCAGTAAATAATATATATTTTCATTCAAGGTGATCTGGTGAGCTTTGAAAATATTGATCCAATCAACTTCAACCTGGTGTATCATTTGGTCAGATAATAATGGGTAACATCGCCTACATACACAATGGTGTCTGAGGGCACCTGGAATGAGGAAACAATACTAGAGAGTGCGATTTTTGTCATAGTGCCATCTTTCAGTCACAAAGCATCCGTCTCCTTCGTGGATGTGATTATGAGCCACTGGGCATGAGCAATAGCATTTTCTTCTTCTTGGAATCCCCAGGCCTGAACAGAGTAATCTTACATGCTTCCAGTATTGCACCTGGAGCCAAACCACCCAAGATTTCTGAAATATATTTATCTATTTATGATCTTGAATTAACACCTTTGAGAATAAGCTTATTTCATAGGTTCCATGTCAGAGGTTATACAAAGTGATAACAAGGAAAAAAGTAAAGTTGCATAAGTATATCACAATCATTAAATAAGCAGCTTAGGAGACAACTATGATACACCTAGGAAGATCATTGTACAAGTAGGAGCAAGTGCAGAAAGGAGTAGGCAATGGGTAATCAGACAGTGCAGAGGAACACAGTAGTTTATAGCACTTAGAAAATTGAGTGTAGGCTGGAGCCAAAAATCAGAACAGTGGGTGGAAAACATTAGCCCAGGAGTCATCATCAGTAGTGCAAGAGAAAGAAGTAGGGAGACAGAGAGAGAGAGAGAGAGAGAGAAGATTAGGGCATGTAAGGCATGAGGGCAACACTGCTTGAGGATATTGGAGATAGGGAAGGTAGCAAGAAGGGAGGTGGGTGATCAGGGGAGTGGAGCTAAGGGAAATGGTAAGTGAAGGCTGCATGTAGACAGGGTCTGGAGGTGGGGTAAGTGCAAATAGATGGAAATAGGTGTTAACTCTTGCTGTGCCATGGACTGATATATCAGTCCAGATTACCTATACGTTCAAATTTTGTTGGCAGCATAATGGATAAGTCAGCAAGGAGCTAGGTTATAGGAAGCAGTTGCAGCTGGAGCTCTCAAAAACTTGAGTCTCAGTTTTCTTTTAAATGGGCCTAAATAGGAAGTTGAGGAGATGCTGGTGGGGAGTGAGTTTAGCCAACGTGGTGCTTGATACATGAAGTATCTCTGACCCATGGAAGTCCTACAGTGGGGAATTTTGAAGATTTAGCTGTCTGAACTGCATGTAGCATGTGTGTTGTCACAAGGGGGGAAGAGATTCTGTACATCTGTGGGCATCAAGCCAAGACTATCTTTTTTTGTGAGGAGGCAGGATTGGAGCATAAGTCTGTTTGAGAAGTGTAGCCAGTTAGCCTGTACAGCGAGGTCGCAGGTGTGAGTCAACCTTGGGGATCCAGTAACAAGCTGACAGGCTTTGTTAAAGGCAACTTTTATTCATCAAAGGGCTGTGTCAGAGGCTGACCCATAAATTACTAGCCCATAGTCAATGAGAGATATCAAGGAACTATGAACCACTAGCTTAAGTGCCTCTGAGGTCAAACTATGCTTGTGCCTGTACAACAGCCCAATGTATGTATTTGACAGCCTTAGTAACACTCTGAATGTGTAGGGTAAATAGCAAGGTGTTGTCCACCATAACCCCAGGTATTTAAAGTGAGGTACAAGCTCCAGGGGAGTACCCACCTCATTGGTGAAGAGGGGAGGGTGTGATTCGTACCAATTGTGGGTGGTAGAGAACAGCATTGTTTTTGTTTTCTTATAGTTCATCACTAGTTTGTACTCTGAACCAGCTTTCAACTGCTGTAAAATTGCACTGCAGCTTGGTTTGCACTGCAGTGGGGTCAGAGTAATTGGTAAACAGGACAGCATCATTAGTGTATAGTAGTATATGACATTGGCACGAGAGTGGGAGTTTATTTAGAAAAATGCTAAAAACAAGTGGGCCCAGGATGGAACCTTACGGAAATCTAGAGCAGACAAGTTGGCTATCCGACAGCGTATTACCAGTCTTGACTTGCTGAGACCGGTTCATTAAGAAGCTGGTGAACCATGCGACTGAATCTGTTGAGAGTCCAAGCTTGGTGAGCTGATTGACCAGTAGGACATGGCTGACCATGTCATATGCTTTGGACAAGTCAATGTAAGCTGCGCTGACTAGGAGACCTTGGTCAAGAGATTTGCAGATGTATCCTGTGAATTCTAGCAGTGCTGTAGTAGTGCTGTGTCTATGTCTAAACCCATGCTGCTCTGGGTATTGTAGCTGGTACTCTTCCATGTAAACAGCCTGCTGGTCAGTGACAATTTGCCCCAATGTTTTCGAAAGAGGAGTAGGAATAGAAATTGGACAGTAATTCCCACAAAGTGTCCGGTTACCACTCCTGAAGATAGGTGTCACTGACACATATAACACATAGTTAGTATATGTAGAGAAGATTAACACAAGGTTAAAAGATTATACATATGCAAACACCTTTTTTCTAAAGAATCCACTACATATATTTACATGAGGTAGCTCTTCAGCTTTAGAAGGCTGGGAAAGTGGTAAGCTTATCGTGTTTGGCACTACTTCAGAGTTTCCTTTTGATCTCTGCAGTGGAGACCAAAAAGAAGTTTCCGGGCCTATAGGGGTTTAGGTGGTTACTGTGAAATCACTCAAAATGGGCTTTTTTGTACCCTCTAGGAATCTTGACCTCATAACAGATTGGGTCAGCTTCGTTCACAGTCTCATGTGGACCAAGCCACCATTCTGCAACTTTCTTCTTTCCTTTCTTTTACCTTTCTTGTAGTAAAGTAGAACAGATCACCCATCTGATAATTTGTATCAAAAGCCTTGTTGCCGTAGTAGGTGTTTTGCCCTTCTGCTCTTCTCTCCAAATTTTGTCTGGCAAAGAAGACAGCATCTTGTAGGTCATACTTTAAATCAGTAATGTACTGATGTCTATCTGCAGCTGCCAATATATGTTCCTCTGGAGTTTAGTACAACAGGTGCATAGGCAATACCATCTGTTTATCTGTCATAAGACCAAAATGGAGTCAGTCCTGTGAACCGATTTGGTATGGATCTCAATGCCCTTCAAGACAATGGTACTTTGAGGTCCCAGTGCTTGGCATTTTCTGAAATATGCTTCTTGAGTATGCTTACAACAGATTTGTTCATTCATTCTACCTGTCCAGAAAATTGGGTATGGTATGCCACATAAAGTTTGTTTTAAATTATCAATGTCCCATACAGATTAATCATTATTTCTGAAGTGAAATGTGATCCTCTGTCTGATTCTATCTGCAAGAGTAAATCATAGAAACATAGAAACATAGAAACATAGAAGTTGTAGGCAGATAAGGACCACTTGGTCCACCAAGTTTTCCCTACTTTCCCTATCTATAGTGCCACCAGAAACCCTACTTGGACTCCAGCTTACACCCCCCTCTCACTTCTAAAAGTCCTTTGTGTCTATCCCATGTATTCTTAAATCCTGCAACTTCCACTTTTTGCACCTCCCTTGCTCCCCGTCCAGCCATGCCTTTGGGTCACATGGGTACCCCACTGGCATTCCGTCCCCACTGCCATCCACCACCCCACATTGCAGACCCCTGGGTAACATGATGTTTCCCTTCAACAGATGGGTCCCCCCCTTTGGGGAAGAAAGGGCCAGTGGGGGTGGCCAGCACAACTTACTTGGCCTGGGTGCTGCTGGAGTTGGTCCAGGCTGTCTGAGGCTTTGCTGCAGCGGAGGACTGGCAACCATCATCCAGCTGGTCAGGGAGCCATTTCTCCTGGTTTCTCCCCTGGGAACATGACATGCCAGGACTTCAATGTATGAGCCAATGTCCGTCATGCTCGCTACTCATCATGGCCCAATCTGCTGCCATGCCTCCGGCCTATGTCAGAGTTTGGCAAACACTGGGTCGCATACCACCCTCCCTCCCAGGAAAAGGAGAGTCACTGTGGGACACTTGAGCCATCTCCCCCCTTTCTGGCCCTCCAACACCCAGGTCCATTCCAGAACCTGGGTCATCAGTATCACAGGCAACTCTACCACTTAATGTGACTACTTATCCTAAAAGGACAGCTCCAACCACCATGTTGCTCAAGACCAGTGACCCGCATCCTACCTGAGCATCATTCTCTCTGGCTCCTGCTTTTCTACTTGACCCCTTTCCTGCTCCCCCCCCGCCACACCTCTACTCCACTTCCCAAACCTCACTAGCAAATTCCCCGGTACTAGACAACCTCCCCCCTCCCTCCCCTTGGCAGCGGCCCCTCAGCCTGCCTACCTCTTTCTGTCCCCCTCCTACCCAGTCACACACTTATAGTCAGATTGCTTCTTAATCTCTTACTCTGTTACCTCAGCTAGCTGCTTATTTAAGTTGCACTCTAGTAATATCTTTTATTTATAAAGTGTGTTATAACTGTAAAACATTGCCAACCTTTGTATGTGTTATGATTGTACAACATTGACAACCTTTGTATGTATGTTCCCCCCATCTTCTGATGCGGAACCTTAGTAAATAAGCAGTTCCTGCTTAAAGGTACTTGTAAGACCAGGGAGAGGGGCTGTGGACATGGCCTACCTAGACTTTAACAAGGCATTTGACACAGTCCCACACAAAAGATTATTAGTCAAATTAACCAGCCTGGGAGTGGGTCCCAGGGTGGTAGCCTGGGTAAAACATTGGCTGGACAACAGGACACAGAAGGTAATTGTAAATGGAGTCCACTCTGAAGAAAGGGCGGTTACTAGTGGGGTACCGCAGGGTTCAGTATTGGGTCCAGTCCTTTTTAATGTCTTCATCAGTGGCATTGCAGAGGGACTGGAAGGAAAAGTATGCCTTTTTGCAGATGACACAAAGATCTGCAACAGGGTTGATACACAAGGAGGCGTGGAAAGGATGAAAAGGGACTTGGCAAGGTTGGAGGAATGGTCTGAAATATGGCAGCTAGGATTCAATGCAAAAAAGTGCAAATAATGCACCTTGGAAACAAGAACCAGGGAAGAATACACAATGGGTGGGAGGTAGTAACAACAACAAAACAGGAAAGGGACCTGGGGGTAATCATATCAGATGACCTTAAGGTTAGCAAGCAATGTGAGAAGGCAGTAGGGAGGCCGGGGTATACTGGGATGTATAGGGAGAGGCATCAGCAGCAGAAAACAGGAAGTTGTTATCCTCTGTACAGACAGTTGGTGAGACCCCATCTGGAATACTGTGTCCAGTTCTGGAGACCCCATCTCCCAAGGACATAGACAGGATAGAGGCAGTCCAGAGGAGGGCAACTAAAATGGTGTAGGGTCTGCAAGAGAAGCCGTATGAGGAAAGACTAAAAGAGCTTAATATGTATACCCTTGAGGAAAGAAGGGAGAGGGGGGACATGATAGAAACTTTCAAGTACCTCAAGGGAATCAACAAAGTCCAAGAGGGTAGCATCTTTCAGAAAAAGAGACTTGCAAGAACAAGGGGACACAATTTAAAGATAGAAGGAGGGTGGTTTAGGGGCAATGTGAGGAAGTATTATTTTGCAGAGAGGGTAGTGGATGCATGGAACAGCCTTCCTGAGGAAGTTGTGGAGTCTAAAACTGTGGGAGAATTCAAGAATGCATGGGACAGACATAAGGCAATTCTTGTGGGGGGCAGGAAGATATAGGCTGTTGGTTAAATAGGATCTGCAGCCTATCCTATAGGTAGGGAAATGGGCAGACTAGATGGGCCTAGCGGTCCTTATCTGCTGTCAAAGTCTATGTTTCTATGTTTCTATGTTTCTATTCTAGAGTTTAATAAAATAAAATTAAAAAAAAATAAATAAATAAATCCAACTGCTACACCAGCAGGCTGGCCCAATTAAAAATATGTTGATCAGAATGGCAGCAATATTCATAACTGTGTCACTAGGGGCTGGTATACATTCCCCCAACTTAGTAAAAAGACAGGTCATGGCGAGCAGACACTTGCTTCCTCTGGCTGAGGTATGCAGTGGGCCTATTCAATCAATTTGGATATCTGACCAGGGAAAAGTAATTCCCTTGATCTTTAGTGGTGCCCAAAATTGAGGTTTAGATTAGTAGAACCTGCAGCAAGTGAGACAACCTATTGTATAGATGACTACATCCTCATGAATACCAGGCCAGTAGACAACTTGTTTCAAGACTGCATAGGTGCTTTGGTCTCCAGGGTGACCACTCCATCTTTCAATATAGGTAAGACATAATATCATTCCTCTATACCAGATAAGGACTACCCACCTAGGAATCCCGATTGATACGTGGGTGTGGATAAGTAGCTTCCTATGAAGGCTAAATCTGTGCCTCTGATCATATATAACCTTTAGTTTCCCATCCTGCTCCATGTCTACAGCAGTAATGGGATTATTTTGAGGGTCCTTCAAATAGTGGTACAACTTGGAGCCAGTTTTGCTCTTAGCTGGGCCTGCACTAAGTCATAGAAACAAAGAAAAAGAGATGGCAGAAGGAGACCAAGGGTCCATCTAGTATGCCCATCATGTATTCCTTGGACCTATTCAGATCCCAGGACTTACCCCCCCCCCCCCTTGCCTAATGCCTCCTACTTCTCCTGTTACTTTTGATCTCGCATTAGCCCTGTTTCACTCCAGTTTGAATGATGTCATGGACTTTGCTTCCACTACCTCAGCTGGTAGTTTATTCCATGGTTCCACAACTCCTTCTGTAAAATAATGTTTCCTAAGCTCCCTCTTGAGGACCCCCCCCCCCAACTTTTAAACTTTCACTCATGTTCTCTAGTATTTGAGTTGAAGGTACTGTTGAACAAGTCAGAGGATGGCACCTTATTTATTCCTCTCAGGAACTTGTGTGTTTCAAGTCATGTCCCCCCTCCCTCCTTGTATCCAGTGAGAACATATTTAATGCTTCCAGATGCCAATCAGGATGTGGTTCTTCTCTAACCATTACCAGAGTGTGCCAGGGAAGGTGCCCCAGGGGCTGTTTTCAGTTCTGGTTTGGGTTAAGTCCTAGCCTGCTTAGCCTATCATTGACTGTCTACAGACAGATAGACCTCAGGTTCAGTGTAATATTCCCAAGGAATACTATTCAGTGTTCCTTCCTTGGCAAGGCTGTCAGCATTGCCATTCCCTTTCTTGCCTAGTTCACTGACTTGAGAATGACTAATTTTCTTCCAGTAACTTGTCATCTTGTGTTACTGCACCAATTGATCCACTGCAGTAACCAATTTAACCTGTTTGATGTCCTTTCTCTTTGTTTTTTAAATCCCCTTTACTTCCAACTGTGAAGATAAGCCATAAACCCTTATCTAGCATAGTCCGAGTCAGTACAGATTATCAATTCTGTGACTTGAAATTGCAAAGCATTTTTGAATTGTGAGAACCAAGCTGGAATGACTGTGGAGTAGTTGGTGTGTGTGTGTCTCTCCCCATGTAAAAACCAACACCTTCACACACCTTTCCTTCCTTCCTCCCTCTTGGAAGGATCACCCATCTACATAGGCTCTGGGAATGCCCCAGACAGATATCTTCCTCACAGGGAAGGTGCCTATGGTCTGGTGGATCTATTGGCTGCTCAGGTTGTGCACCACCTAATTCCTTCAGCTGTGTGTCAGCATATTGATGGAGGTCAACTAACCCTTGGACCACAGTGTTTTTCTTATTTTTAGCATATCTCGCCTCAATGTCTTGGCCCTATAGGGCCAAGGTCTAGGATGTTATACTGCCGATGGATACTCTGTCTTGTTCTGTTCTGGAACTTACCTGGTAGGATAGAAACTGGTGACTAGTTTCTACTGTCACCTTTTCCTTCACAAATATATATGGGTGAAGTATAGAAAGGCCCACATGGTGACTAGAAGGGTTTTTTTCACACTCAGAATATTTCTTTTCCACCTTGTTAAGTGCTTTGCTGGCACAAGCCAGAACTCATTTGTTTTGATCATGTTTCTGGTACAGTGCTGCACTAATGCTTAAGTCTGTATGACCAGTCTTGAGGTAAAACTCTTTACTTCTGCAGAAAGTTTAGGCAAGAAGAGTGACTCATCTGCCTTTGAAACTCCCTCATAGACTCTTTCTTCTGGGGACCCATTACAAAATGTGATTCTTTTTTAGGAGTTTGATGGAAAGAAGTGACAGCTGGCATATTACTTGATGAACTGGTTGGAGCATTTGCAAATACCCATGAAACTTCACAGCTCCAGCAGGTCAGTAGATGGTTTTAAATCCCTGGCTGCCTGTACCCGTGTGACCTGAGGCCTAATGCCTTTTTAATTTTTATTTATTTATTTAATGTTTCAGATTACAACAACCTTTGAGCTAGTTGCTCATTTACAAAGGTTGCACGTCAAGTACGATGAGATATACAAAGGTATTTTACTTATGCACAATCAGTTCCAGAGTTACACAATATGAGGAGCAGTACACTGTATGCCAATGCAAAATCAATACAAGTGGCAGCCTGGCTGGCTCTGTCAGTAGAAAGGGGAGGAAATGGCAGCCAAATATAGCCTTGTCAAATGGGGAAGAGTAGGGTGATTGGGCATAGGAGTGAAACTGGCCTTACAAGTTAGATTTGGTCCCGGTGCACCAAACATAGACAGGAAATAAGGGAATATTTGGGGACGGGTATGAGGTTGAGAGGGTAAAGGGTATAGGTATTATGATGCAGAGGAGGACACACAGGGGTGGACTTTGTTGTAGGCAGAGGGAAAGTATTCTAATTGGTGCACTCACATTTACCCATCAGAATCAGATGCCTTCTATGGATATTTCCAAGTCTAAGTAGTTTACCTTCTTACTGTAAGGTAGCTCTGCCCTTTCATGATAGAATTTTTCTCACCTGCAGCCTGAAATTGGAAGAGCATATATCTGAGTTCCACCATGTGATCCTCCCACATTTTACTAATTATTACATTGTTATCAATGTAGACCAATGAACTACACTTTTCTGAATCAGGCATGGCCTTGTGAAGAAACAGATTGAATTTAGCAGAATTTATAAACCACAATGGCATCCAGATCTAGATCATCTGGCACCTCTCAAAGGAGAAGACTAACTTGTATTAATCTTGGGGTCCATTTCCACAGTCTCAAAGCCATTGACTATGTCAATTGTGGTGAAAAACTGGGCACCTTCAATTCGTATGACTTATGATTTGTTGAGGCAGCAGAAGGCATTTGCCCATATATGCTGGCCCTTTCATTTATAGTAGTACTCATCTAGACCTCTTTCTGCTAAATATTTGTCCAGATTGTACTTGTAGGTGTTAATGTTACTGCTGCATACTACATCTTCTGGCAGTCAGTTCCATATACCCATCTCTGTCTGGGTGAAATATTTTTTTCTTTTCTCCATTTTATAATTGATCTGCTGTATTTGTTTATTGTGCCCTTTAACATTAAGTTTTATCCTACACTTTAAGTTCAGTCCCTCCATTAGCTACTCATTGTTGCAACGTTTATATAACATAAACCTCCTCTTATGCTTCTATTTTGTAAGGTGTTTAGTCTCAGTATTTTTAGACATTCTTCGTAATCTTTATTCTCTAGCCCTTTTATGAATCTTGTGGCTTTCCATTGTATACTTTCTATTTTATTTATATCACCTTAATTTAGTGCCCCCTAAAACTCAGAACAAATCTATTTGAGGTCTGATGTATGTTTTGTACAATGGTAGTCTGAGTTCAATAGATTTACTGACAACATTTCTATTTATCATGTTTAATAAATGGTTAGTTTTGCTAAATACCTCATTGCTTATGGCGTGTGATTTAAAGTTGTTGTTATTATGATTCCCAAATCTTTTTCCCCTCACTGTTTTCTCTAAAGTGTTATTTTCCAGAATGTAGTTATGACCTTGATTATTTCTACCAGAGTGCATAATGTTGCATTTTGAAGTGTTGAAGGTCATCCCCCCCTTTCTGCCCACATCATTAGTGGTCCAAATCCATCTGCAATTTTTCGTGTTATTCAATTATATCCACTCTCTGTCCTTCTTCTGTATCATCTGTAAAAACACAATATTTGGATGAAAGTCCCTTCCCTATATCAGAGATGTAGAGCCTAAATAAAACTGGTCCCAATATAGACCCCTGCAGGACTCCACTAGTCACCCAAATAGTGGATGACACTTGTCTGTACAACCTTACTTATTATTCACATTTGTACTGTATAACCATCTTTCAATCCAGTTGATCAGTTTACACTGTATTTTAAGTTCCTTAAGTTTAATGATTAGTTTATTATGTGTTACCATATCAAAAGCTTTATTGAAATGCAAGTATACAACATCAGTTGGTAATCCATTATTTAAGTGACAACTTATCTCTTCATAGAAACATAGAAACATAGACTTTGATGGCAGATAAGGACCACTTGGCCCACCCAGCCTGCCCATTTCCCTACCTACTGGATAAGCTGCAGATTCTAGTTAACCAACAGCCTACTTTCTGCAACCCCCCACTATAATTGCCTTGTGTCTGTCCCATGCATGTTTGAATTCCCCCACTGTTTTAGACCCAACGACCTCCTCAGGAAGGCTGTTCCAAGTATCCAACACTCTCTCCGTGAAAAAAAATTTCCTCACATTACCCCTGAGCCATCCCCCCTCTATCTTTAAATTGTGCCCCCTTGTTCTTACACATCTCTTTTTCTGAAAGATACTACCCTCCTGGACTTTATTGATTCCCTTTAGGTACTTGAACGTTTCTATCATGTCCCCCCATCCCTCCTTTCATCAAGAGTATACATATTAAGCGCTCTCAGTCTCTCTTCATATGGTTTCTGCTGCAGACCCTGCACCATTTTAGTTGCCCTCCTCTGGATTGCTTCCATTCTGTCTATGTCCTTGCGTAGATGAAGTCTCCAAAACTGCACACAGTACTCTAGATGGGGTCTCACCAACTGTCTGCACAGAGGGATAACCACTTCCCTTTTTCTACTTGTGATGCCCCTTCCTATGCATCCCAGTATCCCCCTGGCTCTCCTTACTGACTTTTCTCATTGCTTACCCACCTTTAGGTCATCTGATTTGACTATCCCCAGGTCCCTTTCCATTTTTGTTGTTGTTAGTACCTCCCTTGCTATTGTGTACTCTTCTCCTGGGTTTTTGTTTCCCAGGTGCATTACTTTGCACTTCTTAGCTTTGAATCTAAGTTGCCATATGTCTGACCATGCCTCCAACCTTGCCAAGTCCCTTCTCATCTTTTCTACCCCCCCCCTTGTGTATCAACTCTGTTACAGATCTTTGTGTCATCTGCAAAGAGGAATACCTTTCCCTCCAGACCCTCTGCAATGTCACCTATAAAGATATTAAAGAGGACTGGACCCAGTACTGAGCCCTGAGGTACTCCACTAGTAACCTCCCTTTCTTTGGAATGTGTTCCATTCATTATTACCGTCTGTGTCCTGTTGTGCAGCCAGTTTGCTACCCAGGCTACCACCCTGGGACCCACTCCCAGGCTGGCTAACTTGATTATTAATCTAGCAATATAGCAAGAAATATAGCAAGTATGTGGCACATGATTTTCCTTCCATAAACACATGCTTATGTTTATCTCTTAGGTTCAGCTTTTCATTCAGCTCATTTAATTTCTGTCGATAAAGCTTTCAATTATTTTGCCTAGGTCACTAGTCAAACTTTATTGGTTGATAATTATGCAGACTACTTTTTGGTCCCTTTCTGTGTATAGGCACCACAGCTGCCGACTTCAAGTCTTCTGGCACTTCCCCACTCTCCAATGACCTGTTAAAGATATACGTCAAGGGTGCCATAGTTCTATAGCTATTTCTCTAAGCACTCTAGGCTCTAAATCGCATGGTCTGGCAGTTTTTGATACATCTAACTTCCTGAGTTTATCTAACACCTCAGATTGCTTGATAGTCCCTAGGACATTGTCATCACTCTCCTCCCTATGTGGAATACCTTGTACTTTGGATTTTTGAAAGATGCTAGCAAAGTAGCTATTAAAGATCTCCTGCATTTTTGTTCTATCAGTTATCTCCACTCCCTCATGCATTAAGTGGTCTCACAGCAGTTGACTTTTGGTTTAGTGAATTAACATAAGTATACAGCAACTTGGGATTTGCCTTATTTCTTGCCAACTTCTCTTCTAGTAATTTCTTTGCTTTTCTTATTTTCTTTTTACACAATTTTAATACTTTCCTTTACCTAGTTAAGTAAGACTGTGTAAGATGATTCTTCATTATCATGTATAGACCCTTCTTCTTTGATACTTGCTTTCATACCTTATTTGTAAAACAGGGTGGTACCTTACCCTTCTTATTATATATTATTTTCCTTGGGATGTATGCATCTCTTAATTTGTGGAACTTCAGCTTTAAAATAGTCCATGCTTGTTCAGCATCCTTAAAACCAGTTTGCGTCTTCCAATCCCATTTTATCAAGCAATTCTTAATGCTTATGTTATCTTTGTTGTAGTAATCATACTTTTCCATTACCCTGGTGTTTTGGCTAATTCTTCCATCAACCCTAAACGGTATAAGTTCATGATCACTGTTTGCCAATGGGTCTAATATTTCATAATCACATTCATAGTCAAAGTTTGTGAAAACCAAGTCTGACATGCTACTCAATCAATCAATCAATCAAAATCTTTATTTATTCAGGCGGACATCATTGAGCAAAGCTCATTTACAAGATGGACCTGATAGGTCGAGAAACAACATGAAGGTACAATAACAGACATATACAAAAAACTTTCTAAATGAGCAGATGCAATAATATAAGCATAAATACAAGCAGGGTAGCCAGAGATTTCAAGCTCCAGAATAGACTAAATCAGACAGTTATGACTGAAAAGTGGGAAAGTGTTGGGGTTGTTGAAGTAACCTCTGAAAAGAGAAGACATGGGGGGCTGGTGGGAGTATTTGGATAGGAACTCAAACAACTAGTAGTGAGTGAATGGGAAAAGGTAAGTGCCAGGAGAAGCAGAAGAGGTTCTGGCAGTGGTGTAGCAAAGCTGCATAGAAAGAAAGAAAAGAAAAGAAGTGGGGGTAAGTGGTGTGATTGGACTAGGCCTTGTGAAAGCAGTTGCATATCTCAGGAAGAGACTTGTGTATAGCTTTCTAAAGGATGCTATAGGTATGAAGGTGGTCAACTTTAGGGTCTTCTGCAGAGAATTCCAAGCAAATGCTAGAGAGTAGCTGATTGCAGATCTCCAATGCCGGTGCAGGCTTTGGTATCTTCAAAGTGATGAGGCTGTTGTTTAGGGCATATGACCTAGCTGTAGCCAGTGAAGCAATCTAAGATATAGGATGGAAGATTGTTAGACAGAGCTTTGTAAATCCATAAAGCAGCATTTTGTTCCTTCTGAGGTGTAAGGATGTCCAACCAACTGCAGCATAGAGAGAAATGATGAGTGTTGAAGGGAAGATCTGTGATGAATCTTAAAGCTCTGTGGTACAAGGTATCCAGTTTACTAAGTAGGAAATAGTACATTGGCCATATAGGAAATCTGCATAGTCGATGAGTGATAGAAATGAGGCCTGGATTAGTCTCTGTTTTGACTTCTGGTTAAATAATGCTTGATTCTGAAGAAAAGGCCGAGCCTCTGTCGGAGTTTTTCAGGAGTTCTTCAATATGCTGAGTATAGTCAAGTCTGTTGTCAATCCATACCCCTAAGTATTTGAATTTGTCAACATAGTCAAGGCTTTCCAAGGATGGTGGATAGTTGGGGAGGGATGCTTGGTGAGAAAGTGGTAGTATATATATTGGTGGAAGAGCATAGCTTTTGTCTTCTTAGCATTTAATAGGAGTTTTTTTCAAGTAGTTGGTATTGCAACAGGAGAACTCTGATTGTAGTATTTACAGGCCTTTGTTGGTGAGGGGTTACTGACATATAAGACAGTGTCATCTGCAAAGAGGTGAACATTGGCTTTGGTGAGGTTAGAATCAATGTTGTTAATGTAAATGGCAAAAAGGATAGGGCCCAGGATAGATCCTTGAGGTACTCCTCTTAGGAGTGGTTTTGGTGAGGATAGGTCGCCTTCATTTTTCACCTGCTGCATTCTATCAGTGAGGTAGCATCTGAACCACTTAAGAGAGGTTGGATCTATTCTAGGCCTATGGAGTGCAGTGAAGAGATTAGCAGCTCATGATCCACTGTATCGAAGGCTTTGCTTAGATCCAGAAATACAGCACAGACACTGTTTTTTTTATCTAACTCAGTTTGCCAGTCGTTTATAACTTATGCTAGTGCAGAAGTGGTGCTATGACTGGGTCTAAACCCAGATTGAGCAGGGTTTAGGAGATTATTAACATCGAGGTAGTCTCTTAGTTGGATGCTCACTAATTTTTCTAGCATTTTGGAAAGCACTGGTAGGATGGATATGGGTCTATAATTGTTGAGGTCCGTGGGGTCCCCTGATTTAAGGAGGGGAAACACTATTACCCCTGATAGTTTTGCTTATGTGCTGAGTTAAACTACACTCACTTATGATTTCAAGAAGCCCACAAATTATGTTTGTGGTAGTATTGTTGCATGCCCATTTAATTTCTACCATATTGAAATCAACTACAATTAAGGTGTCCTTATTCTTACATGCCTCATCAAATATGTCAGAATACATCTTAATGGTCTCAGCATTCTTATTATCTGGAGGAATATAACAGTTCTCTGTTAATAAGTTCTTCCCTTTTCTGACGTTCACTGTTATCCATATTGATTCAGTTTGATTATCTCTATGGGGTTCCCACTTAGATAGCCAGAGAGTTTATTTACAATAGATTGCTACCCCTTCCCCTCTCCTGTTAGCTCTTTCCTTACTGAACAGTAAATATCCCTCCAGGCTTCTATTCCAGTCTTCTTTTCCTCTCCACCAAGTTTCAATCATGGCAATGATGTCTGGATCCATATAATGTACCCTTATTTTCAATTCTAACTTTTAGCATTCAGTACTATAGCAGTTAATTGTTTTTCTTTCCTTTGTTCATGGTGTTTATTGCTATTTTGAATACTATATTTCTTTTTCATGTTCAGTTTTTTATTTATATTTATATTTGTCCTATCACCTCTAGGTACTAGTTTAAATGTTTGTTTATTATTTCATTTAGCCTTTTTAGCTTGTGCATTAGTTCCTACTTTATTTAGGCATAACCCATCCTTGGAATACATATATTCCCTTTCCTTGAAAAATTCACAATTCTTTAGAAGGTAATAATCTTCTCAAAATGTCCAGTCATCCAACCATCTATTTAACTCTTTTATGTATTTTATTTATGTCCCTTGGTATTGGCCAGATCTCCAAAAACACTGCTTTGCATTTCAGCCTTTTTAACTTTTGGTCCAGATCTATAAAATCATCCTGATCCTATCAAGTGTCTTTTTTTTCCCTATGTCTTTAGTACTCACATGGAGTGTAATACTTTTGTTACCAGTTGCAGTGCTATTCATCACTCCATCCATATTTGTTATTATGTCTCTAATTCTGGCCCTGGGGAAACATGGCACCATATTAAATTCATTGTTTTCTTCATATTTATTTATTTATTTATTTAACGTTTCGGAATTACAACCTTTGAGTCAGAGACTCCTTTGCAAAGGCTCCACGTCAGGGCAAATAGACAATGACAACAAATAAGTAGTATTAAGGTACAAAGGAGATAACAGGAAGACAGGAGACATTAATCCAAGCTTGGGTATATGATATATGTATCTATTGGTACATTTTATGATACAGCCCCAAGTACAGTTTTCTGCCTGTCCGTGTTTTGTTTCCTGACTCAGCATAATCTTCTGTGCTAGGTAAGCTTTCCATCTCTATTACATTAGTAACATCTCTGGCCATCTAATTCTTGTCCAGATCTGGTTACTACAGGCCATTGACACAGGGGAACCTGTTTGTTCAGCTGTCTGTAATTTATGGTAAGTCATCACTTACCAGTGGGTTTTAACACAGACCACATGCATTGTACATGCTGGCACATTTTTTGATAATGCCTCTTTCCAAAAGGGATCTTAAAATTCATGACTAGCATCCTGTGCAGCTAACGGTATTTTATATTGCCTGGCATACACTGGTTTGCTATTACACAATGAATCTATCCTGACAGTGTGGATGCTAGTTTTCTAGCATCCAAACTGTCTTTAGAGAATAGATTGTGAAAGGGAAGACTGGTGCCAGTTCATGCTTGATGGTATCAGGCACAGCACTAGCCACTGCTGTCTGGCATTTCACTTGCTCAGAAAACTCATAATATGGCTCAACCTTCCCTATTTCCACCTCCTTTTCTGTCTGGTCTGACACATCTGCTTGTCCTAAATATGAAACTTCCTTCCTTCCTGCTCATCCTGTAGGGGAAGTGAGTCTGACAAGATAAAGTAGTTATTCCTGATTTGCCAGGTAAACTCAAGTCGCTTGTCAGTGGAAGGCTCTTGAGGGATCACTATTTGACCTGTTAGCAGGGTAACATATTTCCTTTCCATACCCCCCCCCTACATTTCAGATATTCATTCAGCAACCAAAATGGTGGGTTAATTGTCATAGAAATTGGAGCCCACCAATACAACAACACTGGTGCATGTGGCTTCAGTGACCTAGTTTCAGCCCCAGGGTTGTCCACAAACGATAAGCAGTTCTTCCTGTAAAATCAAGTAGGTGGCTGTGACCTTCCCCACTAAGAGTTAATCATAACTCAAATAACTGTCTGGTGGGGTTGGAAAAGACTTTCTTTTCATTCAGTATTTGTCCTGTTTTAGCATTCAGTGTCAAAGAGAAGCTTCATATCTTCCCTGGTATGATAACATTCTGTTCAGTTTCAACTTGACACACTTATGGCACAGTTTGGGCTGATCTGATCTGTGACCTGGTACCTAACAAAGGTTGAGGTATTGCCTTGACAATGGTTTGCAGCTCAGATTGGTCAGAAGTCAAATGAACACTGATGGCAAACCTTAACAAAAAGTCAATACTGAGGTAGAAGGGTTTTTCTACTCCTTGAAATATTATATATATATATATATATATATATATGTGTGTGTGTGTGTGTATATATATATATATATATATATGTATGTATGTAGTGACAAACTTTGAGGTGTCCCACTGTGAAATTCAAAGCTACAGTTCTCTTCAGCATTAGTGAACCCTCCCTGGTGGGGCACTGCCTAGTTTACAATGGTATTTGCCATCTGGTTAGAGTTGGTGCATTCCAGTTCTATGAAAACCCAATCACTAATTAGTGTGTTTTCATAAATCTGACAGATACCTGCTCCTGTCACTTCTTTGCCCTGCACTGCCACTGCAGTGGTCAGGCTATGATCAACTTTGACTTGCAAACTACACAATAAATCGGTCTCTGTTTCAACTCTAGTGTTGACCCCCTACAGGTTGCTGGTTATTGTTGCTATCAGGAGCTTCACCAGGACAGTGAGGCTCAAGTGCAGGATGTATCTCCTCCACAACCTTGGCTCTAGGGGAAGAGAGCAGTGTAAGTGTCCTGTCCTTAAGGTTTCAGCCACAGGGGCTGTGAGACTTTTCTCATCAAAGGTGCTCCCCTCACCAGGCTTGTGTTTCCTTGGGGGGGGGCTGGGGAGTGGTCAAAGTACACTCTCCAAAAGGCTCTACACCCCCAGGCTCAATCTCCTGATAAGGTTTGGGTTCCATAACAGTGGCCCTCAATACAGCCTATGACAAGCACATGCATGCCCTGTACCACTGTAAAAGATCCATTCCCAGTAAGAAAACATTTTTCTGATCTTTCAAAAATATGTACTGGTTGTACAACATGATTTCCAATAAAGTCTAAGTCTCATATACATTTTCCCAAAAGACTGAAACTGGATTTCGTCATTGCTGAATACTGAGAATGTATACAGCTCTACTTTAAGACCAGGATAGCACCCTGAAAGTTAACTACTGGAGTTTGTTCAACACAGGTTGAGGGGTCAGTGAGATTTCAGCTCCTGTATCTATCACAATAAACAAAGAAAAATAATTTTCCATAACCACTTTCACATACGGTCTACTTCTTCCCCCGACAGAATAATCATCCTAGCAGCAAGGGGTCAGGGTGTGATGTGGCAGTCTCCAGGAAGCCCGGACCTACCGGAGTATCTGGGACCTCTCTTCCTCCTTCCAGGTGAGTGTCCTCAGCTGTAGGGGAGGTTTGGGACTGTACTTCTAGCTCGAGTTGCCTGCTATGTGTCTCTGCCTGAGGGGTATTGTTGTTTCCCTGGGTACATTGAGGAAGAGCACTTCCTGCTTGCAGTGCAAGAGGTGTTTTAATTTCATTCTAGTACTTCTGCAGTGAGATACATTTTTCTTCCCAGGATTCAAAAATCATTGTCATCAAGATCTTCATCCTGTCTTCAGTGACCTCAATAGTTTCCCCTACGGCCACCATGCCACTTATGGCAGGACCCGTGATGATTCCCATCACTATCACTTCCCCCTGAGAATGAAAATATCTTTTTTGGGGGGAGGGGGCTCTTCCAACCTCCTAAAGCAATGAACTTTCTTCTTCACAGAGGTAGAGTGTCCCCATACAAGTTTTACTTCAGGGCTGGTCAGGTGAACAACAGCCACATTGGCTGAAGAAGGACCAGTGATTAAGGTATATTCTTATTTTCCACCAAATCAAATTTCACAAAGAAAATGTCTTATTCAGGAAATCAGATATAGACTGATTCTTGGTCACAAAACCAATCAGAACATTCTTAATCTCATTGAACAACCCAAAGACAAATTGTCCTCTGAACTTAGGATCCTTCGTATTGGCACTAGAATGACCCTCCAAATAGGACTGTTTAAATATCCTAAAGAAGTCATGAGGAACTTGATTGATTCTCTGGGCTCAATTCTCAAAATCCAGCACATGCCACATCAAAGACAACTTGCTCAGATAGCCGGTGCACCAAGGACCCTGTCCCTGATTCTCTATTGGGTAGGGTCCCAGCAGCAATGACCTGCAACTTGCAGTAACTGTGGCCGTGTACCAGGCAGCACATCTGGATGGTGTGCCACAAGCTGCAGGGTGGCTGTGCAGCACTTTAGGATGTCCTGGTGGCTAGCATCCCCCAACCCGATCCCCTTGTTATAAATAGTAATCTTGCCCCGGCTGGTCTAGTAGAGCACCCCCAAGCCCTGATCCCCCCTGAAAAGAAATGGATATCATTCCCTGGTTGTCTAGCAGACCCCCCAGCCCTGATCCCTACTTTATTAATAGTTATCACATCCCTGGTGGTCTAGCAGACTCCCCAGCCCCAATCCCCTTTCTATATATAGTAAATCCATCCCTGGTGGTCTAGCTGACCCCCCCAGTCCTGATCCCCTTTTCATATATATTAATCCCATCCCTGGTGGTTTAGTGGATCCCCTCCCTATCTACAGTATGCCATGTATTATAAAATATACCACTCCCTGGTGGTTTAGTTGACTCCCCATCCCTGCAGGCAGTGCCTCACCATGCAACTCCTCCATCCCATCCTTAAACAAGTGACCTGCACAGCCTTCAGCTCTTTACAATGGCAACCAACTGAGCTATCAATGAGCATGTACTGTACTATTGGCTGTTACAGTATGTACTCACTGACATCTCAGTCAGTAGCCAGCTATGGTGCAGAGCAGAGGGCTGTGCTGGTCGCCTGCTTGGGAATATGACAGGGGAGAGGGGTAGTAGGGCACTGCCTGCCTGCCAGGGTGGTGGATCCACTAGACCACTAGGGAAAGTTATATGTTATAATATATAGGAAGGTCAGGGATAGGGAGGGGGTCCTCTAGGCAACCAGGGACTGAATTACTATAAGTGAAAAGGGGATTGGGGCTGCAGGAGCCTGCTAAATCACCAAGGATGTGATAGCTATTAATAAAGTGTGGATCAGGGTGGGTGGGTCTGCTAAACCACAAGGGAATGATATCCATTTCATTAAAGGGGGGATCAGGGATAGGGAGGGGGGATGTCAGCACGTTTCCTCCTTCCCGGGGAGGGATCTGTGGGTGGCACAAGTTCTCCAACCCTCCCTGAGGACACACTTCTAAGTACCCTTAGACCAGCCCTGCCTGGTCTAAGGCTACTTAGAATGTCACCCTGTGGGAGGGTTTACAGTATCCTGAATTAGGGGATATAGCAGTTTGCATCTACTGCAAGCCCTCTACCACCATGCCATAGCCAACTGTATACCACAAGGATGGTGCAAGCCCCCTTTAGTGCAAACTGCTGCAGGCCACATTTTGGAATTGCTCCCAATGCATTTTTGGGCAAAGCTGCACCTTGCACCATTCCTTGTGGGACAAGCCCCTTGCACCATTCAGGAAGCTTTGAGAATCTGGCCCTCTATTTCAATTTCAGGGTTGCAGCTTTAGCAGTGAGGGGTGTGCAGTATCACCATATACTCTGCTTGGCTGTACATAAATTCTCATAAGTGTCTTTGCTCTCAGGGGCTAATTCTTCCATCCACTGTACTACTTATTAGTAGATTTTAGATGTGCAAAGAATATTCTCTCTTGTTCGGTAAGACACAGATTCCTTCTTGCTAGGCTCAAACCTTTGAACTGTGTTTTGCAACATTGTTTTTTCCTGCCTCATGATATCTTCCCATTGATAGAGAGGGAGAGATAGTTGCCAGTCCTCACTGGAACTATATCTTGGGCAGAATGCCAGGAGAGAGCTGCTTCTGTTCTATATGAGGATTGGCCCATTGGTGCATCCTTCCTCTGAGGCTCGGCAGGAGTGGGAAAGCAGGGACTGAAGTGCCCCCCACTTTTGAGTGGGATATGCTCTGGTCCATGGCTGAGCTGTAGATGTGCCTAACCAAGCCAGTTGTCTGCCCATCTTAAATCACCCACGTGGCAGATTGCACATCCTGATGGGCAGGTTATTGCTTGCCTCTCCACCCAATTAGGGAATCCTTTTCTCTGACTGCTGTCCCTTGGGGTAACTGCCAGTCTGACAGCAAAGAGGCTGATGAGGGAGAAGGGGTGCCTTTAACAATCTGTTCCCAGTTTGGTTGTGCAAATTTTACTTGTCCCTGCCTGGGCAGTCTGACTCCTAGTTTCATACCTTAAACTTTCAGGAGCCTGCTTGTATTGGTTCACTTCCTTTTGTGAGTGAACCAGATCTGACTTATGGTTCAGTTGAGATACTTAGCATTTTATGCTTCAAGATGTCTTATTGTTTTTCCTCATTCTTTAACTGCAGGCTTAGCCTATGGATCTGGCCTTGGGTAATTTCTAATTCTCCTATTTCAGTCCACCCTTGCCTCACTTCTTCTGTCTCCTGTTCCTTCTGTACCAACAGTTTCTTTAGATGCTTTGTTTCTAAATCTGCCCTTTCCTTTTCTCACTGGAGGATTGCTACCTGATCAAACAAATTCTGTCTATGGCTGTCTAACTGCCTATAGGTTTCCTTTTGGACACTCATCTCATGGCTATGAGCTTGCTCTTTTCTCATTAACAACTAGTGAGTTTTCTGTAGCTCATGCACTTTCTGCTCAGTAGCTTCCTACTGAACTCTATGTGTCTTTGCATTGGCATTCTCCTTTTCATATTCACCCAGGGTTAGAACTTGCAAACTCTATTTCTCTGCATCTTTCTATGCTTGGGAATGATATTTCTTTACTATGTTGTCTAAATATGCTATCTTTGCATCCTTTACTTCTAACAGCCATGTCACAACTGGGTTGGCAACGTCAGTCTCTCCTTCCTCCAACTCTTCTAATTGAGATTCCTGGCTTCTTGACTCTTTCCTTCAGAAGACTAGATTAACTGTTCATTCACTATTTCAAGGTCCTGGGTTATTTTCTTGTAGCTCTGGTACTTTTTCCTTCGGCAATGCCTTCTTATCTTGCATGGCAGGCTTAGAGGTCTGCCTGTTTTTGTAGCTCATTTCTCAGTTGCTGACACTCAATATATGTACAGTACCATCTAACACTTCTTGTAACTGAACTGTTTCTCTGACAGTTTGTCCTTTTCTATTACTACTTCTGCTGTAATAATTTGCAATTCTCTGTGGTTTTATTCCAAACATCCAGAACTATATTCCTGTATTTCTCTTAACTGCCTCTCTAAGACATCTATCATCTACATCTATCATTGTATGGGCACGTACTTTCCTGTACTGCCTGTTGGGTTTGTTTTAAACACCTTTTGTAAGTATGTGACCCTGTGTCTCATTTCAGCTACATTTTGCAGCAGCTTCTGTGCTTGTTTCCCAAAGCCTGCTTCTTAACCCTGTATTTATGATTCTGGGCATTTAGTAAACAGGTCTTGACATAAAATACTGCTGAGAAATGAGCTAATGTCTCCTGGGTCTTTTCTTTAATTTTAGCACATCGTTGTGCATTATGGTAGTCCCTCAAGGCCTTATCCAGTCTCTCTGTAGAGTATGGTTTACACATTGCAACACAGTTTTCTTTGTCCTCCACATATTGATGAATAATGGTTAGAATTTCCTGTTGTAAATCATCAGTACCTGCCATTTCCACAGTTGTGATTAGTGCTCACTCAAACAACACTGTGGATTTAAAAATCTCAAGTATTTTTGTTTCTCAGTTATATAAGAACACCAAATAACCACGTTAAACCTCTTTCTTATAGCAATTGCGTACTTCAAAATTTAAACCCTGTATCAATTAAGTGTCACATTGCCACACAGATTACATCATTGGCCACAATTTAGATTTGTCAAAAACACTGGTCCCCCATTTGCAAAGCCAGGATATAAGGCAGCTAGCTTATTATAGCTCAGTAGAGCAAATATCAGAGTAAACACCCTACAGGTCCATTTACAGGGATCTTTTGCCGCTATTGGCTTCCTTAGTGACAAACAACGTACAGCTCATTACGGCAATGGGCATGGATGTGATAATGGAGACTTATAACTCAAACAGATGCTAATTCATTTAGAATAAAAGGTCAGAATAAACGCATTTTTCGTTTTCATTTTTATTTTGTTAACTGGGATAGGGCATTTTCAAGCCCAGCCCTACAAAAAGCACAAAGAGTCATAAACAGTCACAGTAAAACAAGACAATTACTTCAAAAATTACAAGCAACAGTTACAATTCTCATCAGACATTAAATATTATTTAAATTTAGCTTTAAAAATATGCA
The DNA here is from genome assembly GCA_016271365.2 of Neoceratodus forsteri. NCBI lineage: Eukaryota > Metazoa > Chordata > Ceratodontiformes > Ceratodontidae > Neoceratodus > Neoceratodus forsteri. The sequence goes on from CM057449.1 coordinate 1,511,591,943, forward strand.
TTGAAGATGCAGTATCAAGATTTTCAGGTAAATTATTCCAGAACACTGGACCTGAAATAGAAAAACATCTTAACCCTACTTTGGTCTTGTGTGTAACAGGCTATAAAACTATATTCTGAGAAGATCATAGAAAACAGGAGAATTACGAATGGATACCAAATCAGCTAAGGGAGATTTTGGGGATGAAAAAATTGATTTAAATATTTGGCACCCAAAATAATATGCGAGTTTTGATTTGGCGATAACCAAGATAATTGTGAGTATAACATACAATGATGAGTTTGAAATTGTGACTCTAAAACAAACCACCAGATGCTGTTGTATACTACTGTTACAATATTTAATTTCCCTAGAACCAAGGTTATGATACAAACTTGCTCAGTAATCAGAATAAGGCATTAATGATCCCTGGGCAACTGAGCATCTAATATCCGGGGAAAAGTAACACTTAACCTTATAAAGTGACCCCAGTTTTCAATTTATAACACAACTAGTAGCCAACACTTGAAAGGAAAAACAGGGGTCAGGTAGTACACCTAAATATTTAAAATTATGAACTTGTTCTAACAAAGCACCTGAAATACTGTGAATCAAAAAAGAGGGGCTAGATTGTAACATGTTAGAAGTTTATTTATTTATTGAATTTCTTCACCAGGAAAGATACACTGAGAAACGTAATGCTCATCTCACGGTACATCCTGGGGGAACGGGAAAGGGATATACAGAGTACAGATATACAGAGTACAAGTTCAGGTAAATACATACAGATGGTGTAATTATACATACAGTTATAAAACAGGAACATGGCACACGAGACAGTATAGGCCATTGTAGAGTTTCAGTGCAAACAGATCTTAGGAGCAGCATACAATGTAGAATCAGTACAGGTATCGAGCAATAGGATACAAGATTGACAATGCATAAAATACAGACAGTACACTAGTGCAATATGCAGCATGGTGGGCACATAGGAACCAGTCACCCCTATTTAAGAGCTGGTCTATAAGTGCAAGTGGAGGGAGTGAGAGGGGGAGAGGGAGATGGAGAGAAAGAGAGAGAGACAGATAAGGAAGGCGGGTTAGGAGCAGGTGCAAGAGGGTGTGAGGTAGTTGTGCAACACAGTGGTAAGGGAATAGAGGGAGGAGGAGTGGCGGATTTGTGGAGGGAGAGCATTCCACATTTTAGGCAGGTGGTAGGAAAAGGCTTTTTGTTCAGAGGTAGTGGTTTTGCAGGGGAGTGATAGGGTGCGAGTACCAGCATGGGATCTCAGGGAATAGAGGGAGAGGGTAGGGGTGCCAAGAGAGGAGGAGATATATGAGGGGAGAGAACTAAGCCAGAATTCAGAGATGAATTTAACACCATTAAGTGTGCGTTTGGATTGTAGGTGAAGAAGATTGAGAGCGTGGTAGAGGTCACAGTGATGGGTACGGGAGGGGGCATCAAGAGCAAAATGTCAGAAGGAGTTAAAGAAAGAGTCCAGTCTGGATAGGTGGAACTGTGGGGCAGCATTGTAGACTATGTCACAGTAGTCAAAAATGGGCATGATCATCTTCTGTACCATCTCACACCTAGCGACGCGAGGGATGCAGCTGCAGTTTCTGTAAAGTGCCCCAAGCTTAGGCCTTAGTTTTTTCAGAATGGCATCAATATGTACAGAGAAGTCAAGGTGTCTGTCTAGCCAGATGCCAAGATACCTGAAAGAGGTGTAGTCCTCTAAAGCAGTCCCATTGAGGGTGTGGAAGGACCGGAGGTGAGTTAGCCTAGCAAGTCTCTGCCTTGTGCCAAAGGACATAGAGACCATCTTCTTGGCATTTAGAAAGAGTTGATGAAAACTAAACCAGAGTTGGACTTTGGTGAAGTCAGACTGAAGCCTGGTCTTAACATCAGCAATAGTATTGCCAGAGGTAAGCAATACTGTATCATCCACATACATATGGATGCTAGATGTGGTGCAAACCCGGAGGAGGTCATTTAAAAAGATGGAGAACAGAATGGAGCCTAGCACAGAGCCTTGTGGGACTCCAGTGGTTATAGGCAGGGGGAAGAGATTGCATCAGCAATTCTTACTGATTGCGACCTGCTGGACAGATAGGCACTGAATCATCCTGTAGCAGATGGGGATAGACCAGCAGCTGAAAGGCTGTGAAGGAAGAGGGGGTGTGAAGCAGTGTCAAAGGCATTAGCCAGGTCTACCAAGACAGCTGAGGTAATATGCCCTTTGTCAAAGCCTGAAGAGATAGTGTCAGTTAATCTTAGGAGTGAGGTGGTGGTAGACTGGGATTTCCTGAAGCCAGATTGGAAGGGGTGAGAAAAGTGGAGTCTGAGAGAAACAGAGAGAGTTGTTTGAGTGCTATGTGTTCCTGTAGTTTAGCTATGGTTGGCAGCAGGGAGATAGGATGATAGTTGCCAGGGGAGGAGGGGTCACCACCCTTCAGGAGGGGGAGGAAAACAGCATGTTTCCAGACAGAAGGCACAGTGGCAGTCACAAAGGAGAGGTTTAGTAACAGGGAGAGTGGAAAGGCTATGGCAGGAGCAGAGATGTGTAGGAGTATGGGGTCAAGGCCATCAGGCAAGGAGCCTTTGGTAGGGTTTAGGACCAGGAGAGCTTGAAGAGCAGAAGCAGGGTGACAGGGGAAAAGGAGAATGGGGGAGATGTAGGGTTGGAGGAGGGGGACGGGAAGAGGAGCAGAGGGGGAGGAGATGGGAGGATGGGATGGCCTGGGTTGAGGGGAGTAGAAGCAGGGTGGGGGACAGTGTATTGGTTTGGAAGTTGGATTTGAAATGCTCTGCTTTAGCAAGGCAGATTGCTTTGGTGCACCCATTCCATGATTCATGGTAGCGTTGGTGATCTCCAGGGCAGTTGGAAGCTTTGGCTTTGTGCCATGCCAGGTTGCGAGTATATTGGCAGGCCAGGAGTTCAGGAGTGACCCAGGGGAGGTAGCCACCATGAACCCTGGTTTTGTGGGGCGGGGCACGGGAGTTCCAAACCTGCAGAAACTTAGATGTGAAGTAAGCAAGGGCATTGTCCACAGAAGCTGCTGTGATAAGGGGGTACCAGTCAGTTTGCGTAAGGTCATGAAGCAAGGATTGCATGTCGAGTGATGTGAAGGGATGAATGAGAATAATTTTAGGAGGGGAATTTAGGCCTATATATTTTCCGCACTACGGATGTCATATGATGGTCACTAATAGAGTCAGAAAGTAGCCCTGAGGCTACTATTCAATGTGAATGGGAGGTAAGGACCAGGTCCAGAAGGGAGTGGTTTAGTGTTTTATGGTTTAGACGAGTGGGTTCCTGGATCAGCTGATGGAGGTTTAAAGCTTCAAAAGTGGAGCGGATGTTAGCCAGTGATGGGGCCAGCCAGTTTAGATTTAAGTTGCCTTTCCATTGACTTGACTGGAAAGAGGCTGGATTTTTGGCCTGCACTCAAATTGTGATTTGTACCTGCTGATTACTAGCCTGTTAAACTGTTTCACTCTTATTTGTTTGATCTAAAAAAGCCGAATCCAAAAACTCTGTTGTGAACTGCTTTAGTTCTACCCTTCCTCTACATCTTCTCTACCACTGATCCCCCCCATTGCCTCGGGGCCCGAACCACCCCACTTCTCTCCTCCACAGTAAGTTAATTCTCCTGCCATCTCTAGTTATTTTTCTTTTTTTCTCTGCCCTCCATCAGCTTTCTCCCCCTTCCCTGTGGTGCCAGGTCCAGTTCCACTCTGCACTTGTCTTCTGGTTGCCTCCACCCCCCCATCGCCTCTGCCCTCTCTGTCTGCTACATGCCCCCCGATTAAGCCCTCACATCACCCTCCTTTGGCCCAGCACTACTTCACTAACACTCTCCTACTCTTCCTTCCTCCTCTAGACCTCTGCCCTTGATCAGGCTTCAGCAGCCCTCATCCGGCGCTGCCGTGGCTTAAGAGCCAGCTGCACTACCACTCACCTCCAGGCCGATGCTTAGGACTTCTCAGCTAGGTAAGATCTGCTAGACTGGCCTGGGAAGCAGTGGTTTGCTACCACTGGCCCAACGATCCCTGAGTGAACTCTAATTGGACCACTGCATTCTCTCTCAACCCTTATTGGCTGCTCATTGCACTGTTAATTTTTCCCTGCTTCAGGCCATTACGCCCATTGACTTGACTGGAAAGCGGACGGATTTTTATGCCCACCCCCCCACCTCGCTCCTTAATTAAATAGACCATCACCACACCCACCCAAAGGTTCCTTCTCGTAGAAAGCACATCACTGGTTTCCTGCTGGGCCCTCCCCCTATATCTCTCTCTCCACCTATCTTTGCCCACGTATCTCGGAGTTTTACTGCCTCCTGATCCTCCCATCTCATCCTCTGCTCTTTCTCAGCTCAACATGCACACCTCCCTGTCACTGATCACCCTTCTCCTTATCCCCTTTGTCCTCTTTCCCCTTCTCCTCCTCCCTCTTGGAGCCTCTTTCCCTTCCCTCTCACTAAGTTTCCAGTTAACCATCGCATATCGCAGCTCTGGCACTCTTCTACATGAGGCAAACTATACTCCCTTGGGACACTCCCTCTCAAAAATACCTCCCGCTTTCTCCTATGGATTTTGGATCCACACACCTACTCTCCACACAACCTTATTGTGAACTTTTGCATCCTCACTACTGCATGATCCTGCCCTAAAAGTAAAAGCAAGCTTTCCCTCAAAGAAGTACGCCTTGGCACCCTGAAGCTCCTGCTCCTCATCCTACTGCTATCAGAAAATGTCCACCCCAATCCTGACCCAAACAAAACCATGATCTCCATCCAGAACAGACCATCTAGCGTTCTCTCAATCATATGCCTAAACATCTGCAGTCTCCTTCCCAAGCTTGACTCTCTCCAAGCCTTTGCAACCTTACACAGCCCTGATATCCTGGCAGTTGAAATCTGGCTCACCCCCTCGGTGCCGGACCATGCAGTCACCCTCCCAGGCTACAATATTTTTTGACTAGATTGGACATCAAGAAGAGGTGGAGGCTGTGCGTTATACCTGAAAGACACACTACTGGTGCACCCTATTGATACTGCCCTCCTGGCCACCCGGGCACAGATTCTTCCTATTAGAATCCATCTAGGGGCACACAATAAGGCTCTCACAATAGTTACTGTGTATATTCCTTCTAGAGAGCAAAGACAGGGACTACCCACTGTACTGGATCTCGTCAGGTCACAACCACCTGACTCTGAAACCATCCTGCCTGGAGACTTTAACATCAACTGGCTTGCTGCCGAGACTGGGGCTATCAGATAATCTGTCATATCGGCCAATTTTATCCAGATGCTAGACCTCCCCTACCAGAAAGAACTATAAAACTGGGACCAGCTCCCTACTGGACTGGATTCTGACCACTCACCCCACCAGAATCGTGAGCAACACTATCCTTCCTGACTCACTAAGTGACCATTCCAATGTATGCTGTACCTGGTCCAACAAATTTTGTAACCCTTCCCCAAAGACCCTCTACAGCAGAGTTCTATGTTGTGGTTAGTTACCACACCTCAAATCCCACCTTCTCCATCAGGACTGGACACCTGTTCACAGGGCAACTGACACCAACTCTGCACTGGACCACTTCATACACATCTTTAATGAAGCCTGTAACTTATTTGCTCCCCTCAAGAAGCACAAAGTTAAATCTCTCTGCAACCCCTGGCTATCAGCAGACCTTCTTATGAAACTAAAATCCAGGGACAACTTCTGGGAACTGGCCAGATCCACCTGTAAACAAGTTGATATCCAGAACTATAAACGTGCACGTAATGATTGCACTAAATCCATTTGGCTACAGAAGTCCAACTACTACAAGAAAGCCCTAATCGACACCTGAGGAAATGGGAGAGAGTTCTGGAACAACATAAAAGAAGTCACTGGGATGCAATCCAAAACTTCACTGGCCATGATCAAGGTTAACGGGAGTACATTACTTGATCCAAAAATCATTGCTGACACCTTCAACAAGGCATTCACCAACCTTACCAGTGTGCTTCTCCCTGATTTCTTCAAAGATGAGGTCCCCCCCCACATCCCACTGCCACACCCTCCCTGCCAGGTACCCTCCATTCTACTTTAAGGCAATAAAATCACAAGATGTTTGCAAGTATGTCACCAAAATTCTATGCAAATCCAGAACAAGCAGTGACTCACTTGACCTCAAGCTCCTATCTCTCACACTAGAAGAAGTTTTGGGGCCTCTCACCAGGATTTTTAACCTCTCCCTCTCTCTCAGCCAGTTCCCGGACAAATGGAAATCAGCCACTGTCACCCCATTCAATAAAAGTGGTGACAAGACCATGCATGGCAATTATCACCCAATCTCTATCCTACCCCCTCTCTCAAGGGCATTGGAATGTATAGTAGCTGTCCAGCTCACTGACTATCTGGACAAACATAATGTTCTCTGCTGGCAGCAACACGGCTTCGGAAAAGGCCATAGTACTGCATCCACCCTCCTGGAATTCACAGGTGCTATCCACAGCTCCCTGGACCACGGTAAACCTACTGGAGCTATCTATATTGACCTCACCAAGGCCTTTGATACTGCATACCACTGCCTCCCACTTGGCCAACTTCAGTCCTCTGGACTTTCAGCTGATTCAGTCACTTGGTTCAAAAGCTACCTTGAAAATTGGTCCCAATGTATAAAAATTGTGGATGTGCTCTCCAGTGACAATCCTGTCAACTCTTGTGTCCCTCAGGACTCTATCCTTGGCCCACTGCTTTTCAGCCTGTTCCTAAACACCCTCCCAGACTCCTGCACTGAACAAATGATACTTTACACTGACAATGCGGTAATTCTTGCATCCCATCAGGACACTAATCAGTTGCAAAAAAATCTCCAGCAGGGTCTCAATATGGTTGAGAATTGGTTCATAAGGCATAAACTGATCCTTAACCAGACAAAAAAACAAAACCATGATTTTCAGCAGCACCCATAATAAGTATAAGGATCACCACCTCACCATTAACACCACACAAGGTGATCCTCTGGAACAGGTCCAATCATTTAAATACCTTGGGATCACCCTTGACTCACACCTCTCCTATATTGATCACATTAATAATGTTGCCAAAGCTGTAAACTCCCAACTGGGCATGCCTTTCCGACACAGACGACACCTGACTCTCGAAGCTCTGGGTGCTGCAGTCCAGAGCTCCATCATTACCACCATTGACTATGGCCTTATAATCCATGGCTCTGCTACTGCTACTGTGCTCAAACGTGTGACTACTTCTCTCAACAAGGCTTGTCGGCTCATCATGGGTGCTCAATGCCTTACTCACACCTGTGACCTTTATACCCAAACTGGTTGGCTGCAATTAAACAATCAAATAAAATATCAAACCTGTATGGTGGCAAAGAAAATTTTAATGGGCCTTGCACCTCCCTGAGTCTGTTCCCTCCTACAACCCAGAAACAGCAGCCGCAACACCAGGGGGACTAAGCCGCACCTTCTCCAAATTCTCCGCTGCCGTACTACACAAGGTCAAAGATCCTTTGCCTACAGAACCCCTAGCTGGATGAATGGACTCTCAAGTGATATTACCACCACCACCTCGCTCGGCTCTTTCAAATCTAGCCTCCGCAAGTCACTCATTGCCTCGAGTACCTGTGATTGCCTTGGTTCATAACTGAATTGTCTATCACCTATGCCAGCCCTTGACCTTATGCTGACCCCTATCAGTTCTGCGATGGTCACTGTCTTTAACTCTTGCAGATGCCTGGTCACTCTCTGCTAATCTTTGATTCTTTGACAATGCCTTCCTGGTGACACCCCCGACCCCTGCCTCAGTCCTCACCTATCTCCTCCTCTACCCCCTCCCTCACTTTCTCATCTCCTGCCCTTCCCTTCTACCTTTGTCATCCCTAGCTCTAGTTTTGTTTCTGTATAGATGAGTGACTATTTGTCATAATGTCATCCTTGTTGTTTTGTTGTACCATGTGACATGGAACCTTTGTAAAAGAGCCCTGGCTCAAAGGTTTTTGTAATCTGAGACTGAAATAAATAAATAAAATAAAAATAAATAAAGATGAAAAGTTTGCCACCGCCGACGAGCGAGGAGAGCTTAGAGACTAAGTCAGTGATGTTGGAATGTGGCTAACCAGGGCGACAGTAAACTCCTGTAATAAAAATGGATGCTGTGTGGGGATATGATATTTTTAAAAGGAGAACTTCATGAGATGACTGGACAGATGTGGTGAAGGAGGGAGTGGTTTGGAGGGTGGAGGAGGTATAAATAGTCACCCCGCCACCTCGTCTGGACTTGTCCTGTCTAGATGAAGTAAAGCCAGGGATAGCTATTGCCTGATCAGGAATGGATCTGGATAACCAGGATTCAGTGATCACAATGATATCAGGGGCATAGTCCTGGACTAAGGGTTGTAAATGGGAGATTTAGGGAGCAAGACTTCTTATGTTTAGGTGGATGATTTTAAGTCCATTTGGTAGAGAGAGAGAGACAGAGAGTGTGAAGTTGTGCCTAGGTGGAAAAGTGTGAGGTATTAGCTACAATGTATATTTATAAACAAGTTCCAAACAACATGGACTTTGTCTTTTTTATATTCAGTACTAAACCATTTATTTAAGAACCAGTTGCTAACAAGTGCAAATTATTTTTCATCAACTGAGGATAACTCAACAAAAGATTTTGACTTATAAAATAAAACCAAGTCATCAGCATGAAGAAGACTGCCACAAAATGTGTAAATGGAAGGAAATTGATTAATAAACAAATTGAACATCAACTGACCCAGAACTGAACCCTGGGACACCCAAGAGTTCACTGCAGAAATAGAAAAAACAGTAGCCAATAGACACAAATTTAGAATGACTAGTTTTGTAATCAGTATAACAATTTACAACAGGTTCCAAGAAGCTAAGAAACTTTAATTTTTCCACTAACAAGTTGTGTTCAATGAGATCGAATGCCTTGGTCAGGTCCACAAACATCACACCTGTCATGAGACCTTTTTCAAAACCTAGAAGGGAGAAGTTTGTGAACCTGACCAAGGCTGTCTCAGTTCCATGACATCTATGAAATCCATGTTGCTGTGTGGGTAATAGCTCACACTTTTCCAAATATTCAGTAAACTGCAATGCCACAATTTTTGGAAAATCTTACCAATGGGATTTAAAATAGAGATGGGCTGAATATCACCATGAGATTTGGCTTTAGTTTTTTGGGGGGAACAGAGACCACCTTAGCACACTTCCAAATAGATGAAAATTGACCAGTTATTAAGCACAAATTAAACATTGAATTCAGTGGCCCCGCAACAAAGAAAGCTGCCAGTCTTATAAATGTACCATCAAGGCAGCCTCCCCAATCAGTGAATTTGTCTGGAATGCTCGTTAAAGGAACACTGTCAACCTGTTTTTCATCATAGTATTTCTAGTAAAAAAAATACATGTTATGATTGCTTATCTTCTCTAAAATTCATTGATGTTGCTGTTTGTTTTATCTGTCTCCTTGTTTAGTAGAACTGAAATGCATGCTAATGTATATTTATAAACATCCTTGTTTTGTTTGCAATCCTGAATCTGTTCTTATTGCATACTTCCTGAGCATTAGAAACACACCCAAACAGTGCAGTCACTCGTGAGGCAGTAGCCTCCTAAACTTCCACTGCATCATGAGGGGCTAGACTGTGTCATGGGTGTTCCCAAATCTAGGAAAGATGCAGTTGGAGCTGATCAAGGAATGTAAACAAACCTGCATTTGTGTGGTAATAGCAGTATGGTGGGCAGACTGTATTTCACTTTTTTAAAGAAAATAAGAGTCAGAATCAAACTACCAGCTACATCAGCAATCTTTACAGAATGTTGGCAATCATAATTTTTTTTTTTAAACTAGAAACACTTTGAGACCTAAGGGGGTTGACAGAGTCCCTTTAATAACTTCTCAACCTCTTTTCTTGTCACTCTACAAAATTAGAATAGTGGCCTACTGATTGAATTGATTTAGGTAGCAAATCAGACACTGCTAAAGAGTGAATACCACAAGCTTTCTTATAGCATGAAAAATCTGAAAACTTTGCATTAAGCAAGTTAACAATATCTGGGAGATTAGTGAATTCACCTTCTCTAGTAGTAAGCTTTGTAATTTAGGCTTTCTCTTTACCTGTAATCAGACCATTAACTAATTGCCAACATTTCCGGGGATCAGACCAACGGGCAATAAGTTGGGCATTCCAAAAAGCTTGCTTTGCTGATTTCACCAGTTTGCTAACCTTATTGTTCAGATGATGACAAGTATTTAGTAAAGCTGCAGAAGGTGCCCTCATAATCCATCTAGGCATTGTCTCTCCAGTTTATCCAGTCCCACAGTTCACTAGTGAACCATCTATTAAGGGCTCCTCCAACTCTAAAGGAGTGCAGGGGAAATAGTTTATTTTGGACCTGTAATAACTGCTGACAAAAAAAGTCAACTGCATCATCAGGATAGGGAATGGAATCAATATATGACCATTCAGTAGAAAGTAAATTAGATTGCAAAATGGAGTGGTCAATTTTTTCTAAATTGCAGAAATGTATGAAATGGGGAGATACTTCTACCCATTTTAAATTCAGGACACAGTAAGTGGCCTACTGATTGAACACTGAATCAGATAGAACCCCCACCTGTGAAATAGCATCCGGTCTATTAACAATGACCCAGTCCAAAATGGTGTGATTCCCTGTCTGAATGTTCAGCCTTGTAGGATATTTAACAAGCTGATGCAAGTTGAAAGACTATAACAGAGATTTGAAGCCCTGACCATCAGACAAATACCAGTTTAAGCTAACATCACCTAATAATATAAAATCATATATATATATATATATATATACATATATATATATATATGGGGTAATGATGGACTAAATATTTTTAAAGCATTTGACTCCAATTTGGGGACGATTATAAAGACACTCAACTGTAACCAACTTATTACCCCCCAAAATCAAATGAAGAAGAAACCAATCATCCCAACAATCAAATGAAACACTAGTGCTCAATAAAGAAACCTCCAAGTGATCCTTAAAATAAATAGCCCCCTCCACCTCCCCCCCCATGGTCCGCTCTTAAAATTTTATACCCAGATATTTTGCACAGTGCATCTGGAATTGAGAATTTGAGCCATGTCTCAGTAATAGCGAATACATTAGGCTGACAGGAGTGGGCAATAACCTAAATTTCACTAGTTTTGGAGATTATACTGCTCATGTTCAAATGCATTAATTTTACTCCATGTGCCTTAAACCAAAGATTAGGTATAGAACCAAGACACCCAGATACAGGAGTAGATGGGCCAGAATTAACTTCCACATCCAGCAATAATATGAATAGATAAAACAATACAAGAAAATGAAAGCCAGAACTAACTGTGCCCAACCCCTCCAAATTCTTTTGTCTAGAAGTAGCCAATAAATAAAAAACACATTTGTAAGTAACATTCTTCTCAAGAGCTAGTAAATTATGAATAGGAAAACAATATCGGTGTTCAATGAACAGTTGTGACATGGCATAGTTATCCTGATCAAACATGCATGACTGCTCATAAGATGGTATACTTATACAAAATGCATTGAGTAGAATCAAGCAGCAGAACAAGCCTAACCAAGTCCAGTTTAGCCCCATTGCAAATACTTTAATGGTAATACAACAAAACACCAGAGTTAAGAACCTCCGGACCCCTAGTTTATCAGACTCCAAATGTAAATTTCTGCTCCAAACTCTTCAGCTCCCTCGGACTCCCTTAGACTCTCGAGTGCACTTGGTCACACTTCACCTCACAAGCCACTCAAGCCACCACTGTGTTTAGCGGGCTTAAGAATTTAAATCCTTCTACCCCATCAACTGGTCTGCCACCACCAATCAGTGGGGGAAGGGGCATGGCAAAGCTGCAGGACATAAAGCAGCACTTAGCAGTGTACTGTTGCTACAGTAACATGTGGGCAAAGGAGCAGATTAATGGGGAACTAGAATCTGGCTGCGAACCCACACAGCAGCTAGTAGAATACAGTTAAGTCACAGTAAAGCACTCCTTGGATTTACCAGACAACGTGGCACAAGCAGAGGGTAGGATTTTCAAAAGTGCCATAGATCAATGCAAGCTGCATCAAAAGGCAGCTTGCATCAAAGCCTGGTGTGGCAGGGACCCTGCATCAGATTAGTTACAGGAATGGTCCTGGCCCTAAACTTCCCGAGGTTGCTGCAACTGTTTCTGTGTGCCAAACAACTGGCGCATGGGAGGGGACTGATGTAGGTTGCCCTCAACCCCTGGCCCCTGATAAGTTGGTCCACAATGGTGGAGATAATAATGTGCCACCCTGGGACAGCACAGGCACCCCTGCCACCACTGCCAAATAGTACTCCCTGAAGCTGGGAGGGGTGGAACTGTGCTGCTATTTGTCAGGCGAGGTACATGGTGGAGGGATGGTGTGGGATGGGTGATGGATAGAGGCCAGATGATCTGGGAACCCACACTGTTGTCAGTGTGTGGCTGCAGTGCATGTGCCTGTGGCCACTTATCAAGGTACCATGTACCGTCAGCAACTGGCATTGCCTGGCAGTGCACAACAGGTGCAGGAAGGTGCATGGTATCAATCCAAGTGACAGCAGCAGTGATGGACTGGGCAGATAGAATAGAAGCCATGGGAATGCAGGGCACTGGCCTGGGGCAGAGACTGGTATGCCCGCCAATGTGGGCACCCATTTTGCAGCTGCTAGTGTATGGCAAGGGAGCATGGAGGCTGGAGAGGCGCATGCAGAGGGCACCATAATATGGCTATAAGCTATAGGCTATAGGCAGGATAAGGTGTTATGCAACAAGGGTTGACCTTTGCACTGTTGAGGGATGGGTATGATCTGGATTTGAGGACTGCCAACACAGTCTGCCACACAGCTATGCTGACCGGGGAATGTTTGTTTGGGACGTAACTGGTAGGCATCACTCAGTGCCCTGGCAACCACCAGGCACTGTCAGCCTGCAAACCCACACCAGAATGCCATAGAGTGTGGCCATACTGCTACTCTTCCAACCACACTAGTCCTCTGAGGGGTCATTTGTAAATCATCACTACCATCCTATTACACATTTCAGTGATGAGGTGGCATGGGATGTTGCACTATCACACACACACTCCACCCCCATAAGTAATACTGTACAGGGCATACCTGGTGGTCCCAGTGTATCCACATGAGCAGACATCTGTGGCACAGTCTTGTTCTCATCCCTCTACTGGCCAGTGGGTCTGCTGCTGTGCAATGGACTGTGTTTTGGATGAGTGTGCCATGACCTGGTGCCATACCTCCAATCTTGTAGTCGCACTAGTCCCTCACACATGGTGTATACAAAGCTGTGGCCGGTACACAGGAACCCATCCTCACAATCCACAATGTGCCCCCCCACTTCCCACTGCTGCCACTGTCAACACACTGTGATCATCACTGGCAGTACTGTAGTATACCTGCTACAGACACTACCCCTCTATTCCTTCTCAGCTCATGGCATCACATTCGGATCCCCACTGGTATGTCTCCAATGTAAGCACCTACAGTTGTGTAGCTCTTGGCAAGACTGTCCCTCCTCTACCACAGTAGCTCCTCATACTCGGCTATGTCCTCTACTGCTGCCCGGTATCCTTTGTGAAGACTGCACACATATGGAGCCCCTTCCCCATGTTTTGCCAGTGGTGGCACATGGAGCTGTTAGACTAGCTATGGTGGGTCTAAGCACCAGCATGACATGTGGCATTCGGTGGACTCTGAAAATCCCATTCTAGGGGCTGATGTTGCTATGGTTTGGCAAAAGTCCCCATCCACCATGGTGCAGCCATGCAACTGCTGTAATTTCAATACAAGCCCAGCTGATGCAGGTGGCCCTCCATCCAGCACAGGCTGTGATGGAAAATAGGGAATAGTGCTCAGTGTGGTGCAAGGGGCACCTTACATCAATCATTTCTGGTGCAAGCACCATGAACCATTTGCAAGGCTTTTAAAATCCTTCCCAGAGAGTTCAAATCATCACATTGCATTTAACACAGGCAGATAATTATAGTCTGAATCATACTCCCTTGTCCTGCACCATGTCTGTTCAAGAGTGAGGATAGAGTCCTTAAAGCTCAAACCATGTGCCACTGTCAAAGTGAGAAATGGTGAGTCAAGGTTTCTCCTCCTGGGTATTATGAACAGTCTGAGTCCTCTGGTACATATACATTGTTCGCTTAACTGTTGGGTTCAAAACAGTGAGTGTTTACATCAGAGTTCACAGTTGAAAGTAACTTTCTAGTCCTGGCTCTGGTGCTGTACTCTGGTAGGAAGACTTGCCTTCACAGTTCTGTTCATGGCTGGGGTCTGCTCTGGCCTCTCTGGCTACAGTTTTGAGTGGCACACCATAGGGTAAACCAGCTGGCAACTGTAAATTGTATCTGGTTTGTTATACGTGCAAATCACACTGTAAGAAGAATAGAGGTGTCAAGGCTATTGGTCTCTTGAGATGACTTGCAAAACTTCCTAGATTTTGTTGTTCACCAGAATGCCATCTGACCATGTAAGCAAGCCATTAAAGTCTTTCAGGAGTCCCTTCTCCCTTATTCTGTCTTAGGATCTCATATTTATTGTGCCCTCCTTCACAGTATTCCAACAACCAGAACAGGGAGGTGCAGGACTAAAAGGCTTCCCATATGGAAAATAAATATATTTTGAATATATTTTTTAAGATATATTTTAAATAGTGTTTGAATTATATGCAAAAATAGATTTTCATAATGGTTTCTAAATATATGCATTATATCTCAGACTGGCTGGTTTTGAAATATCTGGGATATAGCTGATATATATATATTGGATATTCCCTAGTTATTATTCTTTAATCTTTCTAAAAGTATCTAGTTAATAGTCTGTGAATTATTTGTTCTTTGAAGTAAGATATATCTTGAAATTATGTATTTAATATTTATTAAGAAATATATTGAATGTATTTTTAAGACATTATTACAATGATGAGATAGTGATTAAATATATTTGAAATGTTCTCATCATATTTAAAATGTATTCATTGTCAATATTGTAATGTAATTTTGAACTATTCATTAGTAATATCTTTTCTATATCTAACATATATTTTATATGTTCTTGATCTGGTTGTATTTAGAATAGATTATTTAGAAACATATGGCATGTATTTGGGAAACATATAGGAATATATTTCATCACGTGGATGAAATGTTTAAATGTATTTGAAATATTCTCATGATATTGAAGATATGTTAAATGGTCATATTCACTGATATTTTTTGAATATGCTTATGATATATCCTTTATATATCTAATACACATTTTATATATTCATAAACTGGGAGTAGTTTGCATAGGTTATTAATAACTACATTGGAAATATGTTGTTAATATGTCCTTCAAAGTATGAGATACTGTTGAAATATATTTAAAATATTCTCATGATACTGATAATGTGTTAAATGTTAATATGTCATTACATTATCTAGATATGCTGGAAATATATTTCATGAGTATCTGATATATATGCAGTATATTCATGATAACATTCTTTATACATGTTCAAGGAATATAATGACTATATTGCAGATACATTATTCTAAAGATTCTATAATCCTGAAGTCCATCTTAAATATTCTTATGATATTTAGAATGTGTAAATTGAAAATACTGTAAATCTTGAAGAAATGGACAAGATCTCATTCATATGTATTCAATATAATTTTCATATATTCATGTGGTTAATATCTGATACATATGTACAAAACGTTATGAAAAATGATGATCTCCAAGAGAATTGTATATTTTTTTAATATGTAAGTTATATATCCAAAATATGTTCTTATCCTTTCTGTTGCTCCATATTTTGCATTTATTTCCAGAAATGTGTCCCACATACATCAAATGCATTGTTCATGTATATTTAGTATATCAATATTTTTAACTATTGAATATATATATATATATATATATATATATATATATATACATACACATATACATGTGTTCATGAAACATATATGTTCAACACATTTTATGACTATTTCATCACAACTGTGTTATTAATATATGTGCTATATAGTCCATAGAGATTTCACACACATATTTGTAGTACACTTTTTAAATATATACAAAATGAAAGTGACATTTACATTTGGGGCTAGATATTCTAAGGGGTTGCACCTGGCACAAATGAATTGCACCAATGCAACCCCAGAACTGTGCCCCAGGGCTATATTCAAAACAATGAATTGCTCAGCACAATTATCAATGCACCAGGGTGTAAAGATAATGTATGCGGCACATCTCCAGGGTGTGTGCCATGCATATGTGGCACATCCCGATATTCAACCCGGGATATGCGGTTCATCTGCTGGCACAGTTCTGAGATGTGCTGTATACTTGGGTTCAAAGTTGAGCTCATAAGAAATGGCTCAAGTACAGTTCAGCCACTGGTGGACCGCTGTACTGCAGTGCAAAACACAGCAGCCACTGGCTGTAGGTGGCAACCCTCCTAACACCATGCCCAAGCACACACATTAAGGGCTGGTGATCCAGTGATGCCCCCCACCCTGCCTGTAACACTGATCGCCATATTATTCCATAATGAATATCCCTAGTGGTCCAGTGGCTCCACCCCACCTGTAACTCCGATCACCGTAATATTCCATAATTAACATCCCTGGTGGTCCAGTGGTTACCCCCAACCCACCCGTAACTCTAATCACCATCATATTCCATAATTAATATCCCTGGTGGTCCAGTGGTTCCCACCACCTGGCCCATAACACCTATCACTGTAATATTCCATAATTAATATCTCTGATGATCCAGTGGTTTCCTCCACCCCAACCGTAACTCTGATTGCTGGCGACTTACTAAATGACAGGTCCCTAGTGGTCCAGTGGTAATCGCCACCCCCCACCCACACAGGAGCCCAAGCCCACCCAGCTCCCCCCCAGACATCAGCGGGCAGCATACCCACTTGCTTACCACCATGGCTGCCCACCGAATGGCAGCTTACAGTAGGAGCTCAAGCTCATTGGTCCACACTGTAGACCAATGGGCTTGCAGTGCATACTATAATAATTCACAACTTTGTGAATGAAGTCCTGCTACCCCTCCTCTCCTGCTTCACTTATTTGTATATATTTTATGTTTGCTGGAAGACCACCACTATATTTCCCCTCACTTCCCCTGCTGGGATATCATTCTGGGAATATACCACTCTTTCAATGCAGCACATCCTCATATCCCCCATCACAAACTTCCCAATTCCAACTCTACTGCATGCCCCTTTGTTCTTGTGCACCTTCTTATTCCCCTCTGTGAAGCACTTACAGATCTCAGGCATGTCACTCGTCTTCCAGGGTGTACTTATTTACATCCTCATGTCACACTTAACAGGGCTTATGATACAGTGCCTGCACCTTTTCCCTTGCAATCAGCTGAATAGACTATACTCTGTCTATGCCCCCACCCCTCATCTGTGGTCACCATAAATGGATATAGTACCGCATGTAGTATTTTCCCATGACCAATACAGTGGTGACTCAACCTCTCTGCTTCTGCTGGTTATTCCTTTTCCTTACTTGGCATCCCATTTTCATAATGACCCTGCCTACTGCCTTGCTGCAGTAACCTGCCCCCTTTATGTCATCAGATATGACAACTCCTTGTTCTTTTTCTACTTTACTGATTGCCAAAATATTTTTCTCCATGTTCTATATCTCCCCCTGTGTTTTACTGCCCTAGGTGCATGATATTGTATATTTAACATGCAAGCCCAGCTGCCTTACCTATCACATGTCCTTGACTTGTATCAGGTCTGAACTCATTCAGTCTACCTACCCAATTGAAGATTTTGGCTTCCTCTTCAAAGAAGCATAACTAGCAATGCATGTATTCTTCAATGTCACTTATGAAGATATTGGAATGGACTGGTCTCAGTCATGAGGTCACCCCCCCTCATCTCCCCCTTGCAGTTTTTCCCATTTGCCCACAACCTCTGCTGCCTATCGATAAACCAGTTGCATACCCATTATAGCGCCACAGATCCTACCAGTAAATGGCACATTTTCTTTACAAGCCTACTTGGTACTGTATTGAAGTTACCAATTCAGCCCCATTACTACCCGTTTCCTTCCACTAGTGAACCCTTTCCTTATGCAACCCATCATCCAATTAGCTCCTTTCCCTTTTGTCTGATGTTTTCTCCACAGTCACCACAATCATTCTGTTTTCCATGTGAAGGTTCATGGAGTCTTCTTACATGGCCTCTGTTTTTTTAATGGTATACTTCGGCTGACACACCCTGAGCAAGCTGTCTGTAGCTTCAAAATCCAACCTTATCACTCTTATACCCACATTGAAGCCCACTTTTCCAGAAACCATGGTGCCTTCATTGAAGAATCATATCATTCCAAACATCAGTTTATTCCCTTTCATCTTAAAATAATTGTTGTATAGATATAGCCATGGAACCAATCCCTGTCACGTCCAAATTGTGAGTTCACCATTCTACAGTGTTCTCTGGCTTATAGACAATTTCATGTAAATATTTATTTATAATCATTTGCAGATTGATTTAATAGCCCGAATGGACTCCAGATAAATAATATTTATACATACTTAACAATCAGAGTGGGTGCAGTGGAATTTCATTTAATCTTCTCTTCAAAAGCGTAAATTCCTGAAAATGAACCAGCAGTGGATCTGCTGCACACACTTGGTTTAAGGATTTGAAAACCAGCTCCGGCCTTGACTGGGTGTCTGAATTAGATGATTCTGCTTGATAACTACATCACGTAATATGTGACAACTAAAGGTTAATAATTCAGTTATATAATGCTACCATTGGCTGTCTTACATGTAATACAAACAAACATACATAATTGGCATCAGATACTGGCATATCAGTCTATGTAGTCTGTTTGATTGTGCAGCACTTCATTGTTTTAGTTGCTGCTGCCTACCTCCCCTTGCCTCTTCCCCATTGATTTTGCACATTTATCTTTCACTTACACACCTGCCTCCCACCACTTTTTGATCCTTCTTTCTGAACCTGTCATACCCTCTTCGGAAGGTGCTCAACATATGCGGAGACATCACATCCTCATGCAGCACATTTCACCATGCCAACGCCCTTTTGATGAAATAGTGTCTCTTCATTTTCCTCCTGAATCTGCCGCCTTCAAACTTCAGACTGTGCTCCCTGGTTTCCCTTCCACCTTTTAATGCTACAATACCTCTGGTGCTTACTCTGTTCATACCAATCAGCTACTAGAATGTCTCAGTCACATCCTCTCTCTCCCTTCTATCCTCCAGTGAACATATATTGAGCTCTGTCAATCTCTCCTCATAAAGTTTATCCAACAATCCCATGAACATTTTCACTGCACTGTGCTGTCCCCCCTCCAACAGCTTGATGTCCTGTTTCAATTAGTGGCACCAGTACTGCACGCATTACTCAGAGTGTGGCCTCACCATTGACCAGTTCAGGAGCAGGATGAGTTACCTGATACTACAGGTAATTCCCCTTGTGATGCACCACAGCATTGTGATGGTCTTTGCTGCTGCATTCCTGCACTGTGACCAGTGGTTCGCTTCACCTGTCAGTAGTACACAAAGATCCTTCTCCTCTTTACACTTAGATAACTGCACTCTCCACAACCAGTAACTCTCTCTGGCGTTCCTTGCTCCCAAGTGCATGACTTTGAACTTGTTGGCATTAAACATGAGAAACCATGTGTTAGACCATTCCTCCAGTTTTGCCAAATAATCCTGTAATACTGTACTGCCTTCCCATCCATCAACCTCTGCACAAATCTTGGTGTCATCAGCGAAGATACTGATCTAACTCTTTATCCCTATTGTGATGTCTGCAATGAAAACATTAAACAGCACTGATCCCAGCACCAAGCCCTGTGGGGCATCACTTGTTACCCCCCATGGATCAGACACCTCACCCCCAGTACTACCTTCTGTTGTCTCTCCTGCAAGCAGTTCCTGAACAATCCAACCATTTCCCTCCACCAGTGGCCAAAGTGGGCACTTCAATGTGATTCAGAACATAGAAACACCATATATTTCCTAGAAAACCCGTGAAAGATAACTGCTACTGTTTTCACTTGTTATATTTGTAAAATGGGTTGGTAATGTCCAGATTACCTTGTGAAGTAGACAACTTATACAACCTAACAGTGTGTGCCTTGTTTTGGTATACCAAGTCACCTGTTGTATTGTGAGGTCCAATGCCACGGGCTGGGTGTTATTGCTCTCAAAATTCAGGTATTCCTCATTAAACACAAACTGAAGTGTCTTACTGTGGTTTTGGAATTGGCTTTGTTTTCCCATCACACAGCCCATTTACTAACCATGACAGGTGGTTTCACACTGTGTAACAAAAAAAAAAAGGCAGTGGCAGTAGTTTTTTGATAAAGTCCCCATGCCTTGTGACTGCTTATTGCAACCACTCAGAAGCATTATTTTTAATGCATGCCTGACATGATTGAGGCAGTGGAGAATTAGAATGGTCAGGACCTGCACTCCTTTCTGGGCTCTTTTTTTCTTGAATTTTAATTTCTTCTGCTTTTTATATGCTTTAACATTTTCCTTGTTGTGCCTTCTCATGTGCTGTTTCCTTCTTGGGGGTAGGGTCAGACTGGCCCACTGTGCTACAGGGAAACTTCTGTGGGGGCCCCACCCCTTAGGGGGCCTTTATGGTGGGCAGCACTTTTTTTTTCAGTGTAAACCTTAAGTATCTAGTTTTCCCTAGCCCATGGGTGAGTGGTAGCAAAAAAAAAAAATACAAAAAAAGAATTTGTACACTATCTTTGTTTTTTTATCCCCTCAGCCATGCCCATGCCACAGTAGTGTGCCCTACTCTAATCCCTTGCTCACTTGAGAGTTGCCGTCATGCACTTTGCTTGTATGTCACAACGTTTTGTTTCCAGCTTCTCTGAACATTACCCAAATCATGCATGTGCATGCACCCAGCAGCAGTCCTTCTGGCTGAGAATGTTTTGGTGCCTGTTGCCACCATTTCCATTTTCTGCTGCCACTGGAGCTTGGGAGGAGTGCATGGTGGGCTGTTGGCTGGCTTCTCTTAACCTTTGGGCTAACTGTTAGCAGACAGTGTAATGACTCAAGTAGTCAACACCGGATTCAGTTGGAAGGAATCGAGAGATGAACGGGCCAGGCCCGGGCACTTGGGGAGTCAAGTTGGGAGAAGGATTGTGAAGTGAGATAGTCAGTCAGTTGAGGTGAGGAAGCTGGGGAATTTTTTTGGTGTACCCCAGTAGACCAGGTGCCCAGCAGTGACACTGATGACAGTGAGAAGCTCCACTCAAGGGGGTGAGTCAGGCCAGCCATCAGTGGTGCCACCCACCATGCTGCCAAAGTTCTGAGCAACAGCTCATTGGAACTGCTCTGGGCTCTTCTTTGAATTACACTCTGGCTGGTGGCCTAGTGATCCACCCTATTTGTGGAGAGTTGGAGGACTGACAGGGAGTGTCTTGTGAGGGTGGGACACTACAGCCAGCCCCGGGGGCCCGGGGACTCAGAGTGGGTCAGGGTCAGTCGGAGGCTCTCTCTTGGTGATGGACAGAGCCACTACTACAGCCCCCCCACACACACCAGGAGAAGTATGAGGAGTAAAGTAAGTAGACTGCTTTTTAAAGCTACCCCCCAGAAAAAAGGACTTTTAGGGCAATGAACAAATCCTGACAAAATAAAATCTCCATTCTCACCAGTGGTGGCGGAAAAGGATTAGAAACCAATTAGCCAGCATGGATGCTAGAGCGCAGAGCAGGTTAGAGAGAGTGATTGATGCTGCTGGCATGGGAATCAAACACAAGTAAAAAAATGCCTGCAATTAAAAAGCATGCTATCTAATGCCACACATTTAGGGTCTCATCTCTGGCATAATGAACAACTTGGGTAATTAAATTACCCTCAGGACATTTGCAAATGGCCCTAATGCCAATATGCCAAGCGATTTCCAGGGTGTACTCAGACAGCAATCTCTGACTCAGCCCTAACATGAATGTGTGGGGGGAGTAGGCCACTACTAGGTGAATGTGTCCCAATGGCACTTATAACTGGTTATGGAAAACCATATGGAAAGGGAAAAATGCGCATGCATATTTGAAAATGGGCAACTTATGGCTTACACAGTACAGGTCCAGGATTTCAAATAACTTCTACTTTATAGCCCAGATGTTCTATAAAATGGGGCATTTTGACTCCCTTACATGTATAAGATGTGGAGAGCATGAATAATCCCTCCTGCATATATTATGCGAGTACTCAAAAGTGTGGCCAGTAATTCAAGCAAACTTAGCCCCCTTACTGGGACTGCGAGATGTGTTAACCATTGAATTCCCTTGCAATTTGTTAGCTAGGGAAATACCAAGTGGCTATGGAGGCAACTGAAGGCAAACAGAATTCGCAAGACACTAGCTGGACTGACAGGTCCCCTTGTACAGGTCGTGGTAAAATGAAATGCTGGATACTCTGAAAATAGAAACAATTATTGCCAGTGTCAATAATAGGTTCAAGATATATTTTAAAAGATGGGGGATTTTGCATATGTTAATTTCAGTGGAATAGTATGATAGGGGACTGCCAATATTAAAGGGGACATAAATTTCCACTCATTGTACTAAAATTATATGTAGACTATAGCTTGGTCTCACCTTTTGGGCTTGGATGTTTTACCCAATGGCTGCTTCCTGTGTATTTGAAACTAGAAGTAGCACTGTTTTTTTTTTTATGTATTATGTATGAATTAACTGCCTGTAAATCTGCTATCACTGACCTATAAGGTAATATTTCATTCTTAGATGATATGTGCTGAGCTGCTGGTTTGTTTATATATTTAATGTTGCCCTATTCCTTCCAATTGAGAGATACTTATGGTGTGTGGGGGGGGAAGGGGTGCTACATTAAGCTAGTATCTTATTTCAACAGAGGTTGCAAGTAGCCACGGTAGGCATAGACTGGTGCTAGCTAGTAGCCTGCTGTGTCTTAATGTTTGTATTTTTCCTCCTAGCCTATGTAACTGTGTGGAGACTGGAGACAGTTGACTGTATTCTTTTTTTGGGAGGGGGGAACTTGAGGGCTTGTTATTGAGTTGTTGCAATTTTAAATAATGTTTATCATTTTAGTTCCTGTTGTTCCTCAGTCCTACTCCCAGGCCAGCACTGACTTTAGTCTTTAAAGAGCTAGTGTACTGCCTGGAACTGCTTGCAATTAATTGTTACTTTCAGATGTAGTCAGCTATCACTTCTTATATCTCAAGTATTTTTTTCTTTTCTGTTTGCTAATTAGAAGATTTTCAACCTGGCAGTACTGGGCTGATGTGTGGAGCAGCACTCTGTCAGGAGGGAAAAAAAAAGTCAGTTCTTTTCCTCTCACTACATCAGCACTGAGACCACACTGACTATGATATCACTAGTAACCAATGAGAACCATTTCTTATTGTCAGGTTTCACTTTCACATGAAGCAGCAAGGACTGGCTCTCCCTGGTTACTAGTGATGTCACAATTTCCTGCATTGTGATTGGTAGCTTGTGAGAGTTACTGCTTAGGCTGCAATAATTGTGGTGCCTCAAGGTGTTTTGTCTCATTTCTGACGATGTAGTGGGAGGAACAGAACTTACTTTTTTTTCCTCCAGGCAGAGTGCTGCTCCACACATCACCCCAGTACTGCCAGCTGGAAAATCTTTTGATTACCAAACAGAAAATAAAAAAAAAATACTTCAGATATTGAAATCTGACATCATGTACTGCTAACAAAAGCTTACTACCCCTATGGCTGGATGCTACTGTATACTCTGAGTAATTATTGTAACTACAGTTAAGAATGCTGTTATGTGTCTTTGCTATGTAATGAATGCTATTATGTGTCTTACTCTGTAACATAGCTGGGTCGTTCCTTGCTAATATTGGTGTTAATTATTGTAACTACTGTATGGAATGCTAGTATGAGTCCTTCTCTGTAAAGAATGCATTTGTGAGTCTCTCCATGTAACTAATTCTGGGTCGCCCCTGAAAAAGGGACCTCTGGTCTCAGTGGGCTTACCCGGTTACCAAAATACAAATAAATAAAATAAAATGAATAAATATTGGAAGTGATAGCTGACTGCACCTGAAAATTACTATTAATTCCAAGCAGTACACTAGCTCTTTAATTTAAAATGGCACAGAGTGGCTGGCCCAGTGGCATGGAGGGCTGAGGCATTGCTGCCTTACCTATTGCCATACCGGTAACCGGAGTTCATGGTGCAAGCGGGTCACTGGGGGTTGGCCGGGGAGGGAGAGGATCAAGCATCCACAGGAAAGCTCTCCTCTCCTGAGGAGGAGGATAAGTTGGCTGGCAGTCCTACCAAATGACTGCCCCCAGGTGGAGGCCTGTGGGCAGAACAGGACAGGGATGCCAACAGAAAAGAAGGTGCTGTGTGAGTTCAGGAATCTGCAATGTGCATGGGCCTCTAATGCATATGAAGGATTTTTGCATCTGACATTGTGAGGGGTCTCCTTGTCTACACCTTCCCTCAGGGCCCTTACATGCCTAGTCCAACCCTGCTTGTGGGGTGAGGGGAAGATAACTGAAAAGTAACCCATATAAGCCAGCATGGTCAGACACATCTTGCAAAGTTATAATAAATATGTATGTTGAATCCCACAAACAGATGGAGAAAATCTTGTGCCTGTTTGCTGAATAGGAAACAGTGTTTAACATGGCTGTACTGTGAAGATCTTTGATTGGGATGGTGAATGTACAAGTACCTTGCCCTGCAACATCTCTGAGTTACCACAGCTAGTAAATAAAAGAAGCTGTGACCCCCCACACCAGCATCCTTCACCACTTGCCCTCTTGACCGCCCCCAGTCACCAACTAGCCTTCTGATTCCCTGCTAAAAACTATTCTGGCTGCTGGACATCCAGTTCACACCCTGGACTACAACCCTTACATCAGTACCAGTCTCCCCTACAGCCATTTGACCACTTGTGACACTGAACACCCATCCCTTTCTAGGCCCAGACTCCCTCCTACATTACGCCACTGTCAATGCACACATTATAACCAGCACACAATCATGGAGCAGCCTATCACTAACAGCAAATAGAATTAGATAGACTTTCCTGTGATTATCATCTCACTACATGTGATCCAATATCATACACTAGTTATAAATAAGATGGCAGCCTAACATGATACAGTAACCACCTCATCATGACTTACAGAGTATAAGGATTGCATGAAAATTCATTCAAGACCACCTCGCTCTGCTCAGTCTTATAAAAGGATTCCCCAAATACACATGTGGTAGCTGATCACCTTTGTTGACATAATTTTCATGTCATACTTTATTATATATTTTACAAATATTAATAAACGAAAACAGCACTATTTATAAATTAATATTACACTTTACACCTACCAACCACCTTGATAAAAACAGTAAGCAAACAATACGAGCAAAATATAAACTATGACTTGTGTAGATATAATGTCAGCTGCACCCACAGACCAGCCCCATCTTCAGTCATTTACACACTTTTCACTGATACACACATCCATCTTCAGGATCAAACTCCCTCCTACTTCCAACCACCCTCCATGCACACATTATTACCACTCATCAGGCACAGAGCTGCCTCCCACCAGGAGCAACCAGAATTAGACTGACCTTGATCACTACTCTGCATGTTATCTGACATTATACGATAGGTATAAATAAAAATAAGGTGACAGCTGAACAGGACACAGGAACCACCTCATCATGACTTACAGAGTATAAGGAGCACATGAAAATTTGTTCCAGGACCACCTCACTGTGCTCAGTCTGATAAAAGGATCTCCCAATACACATGTGGCATCTGATAAACATTGAAGACATAATTTTTGCGTCATCTTTTATTATATATTTTACAAATATTAATACTCACAAGCTGCACTCCTTACAACACAGTATTATACTTTAGGCCTCCCAACCACATTGAGCAATAAGCAAACAACAGGACCAAAAAAGAAAATGTAACTGGTGTACTTATACCATCAGTTGTACCCACAGACCATCCTCACCTTCAGTCATTTTCACACCTGTCTTCTAATCAACCATTCTTCTCCAGGATCAGACTACCTTACACTTCCAACCACCCTATATGTACACATTATAACCACCCAGCAGGCATACAGCATCCTCCTACAATGAGCAACTAGAATTAGATTGATATTGATCAACATATTGCATGTGATCCAACATTATGCACTAGTTACAAGTAAGGTGACAGCTGAACATAATATAGGAACCAACTTGTCATGACTTGTAGAGTATAAGGATCACATGAAAATTCATTCAAGACCACCTCACTCTGCTCAGTCTGATGAAAGGATCGTCCAATACACATGTGGCAACAAATAACCTTTGCTGAATGCATTATAGACTATAATAACAAACATTAAATATGATACTCTTCGTAACACTAACTCTCACGAACAATTACATTATATGCCACCTGACACACTTGAATCAAACCACTGATCAACCAAAATGACCAAATAAGAAAATGTTAGATGTGTCACTATATCATTCCCCCACACCAACCAGCATCTATATTTCTATGACCAACCTCTTCGATTCAACTCGCCATCCTTCTTCTGCTAGATCTTAGCCTTGGACTAGTCATCATAAAGATGCAATTAACTTTCATTTGCATTCGATATGCTGACAAATGTCACAAAGTTTTCTTTTTTTTCTTCATTTTGTGAAATGAATAGTTATTTCAATAAATTTTGACATTTACAATTTTGATGTGCTGTTTATTTTTTCAAGATAAAATTGCACTTAAATGTCACAAAGCAGGAAAAAGTAAGAAATGGTGCACCACACACCCAATGATGAACACCTGTCTGGTCTTTTACCATTTTCTGGATGTCTAGCAGACACCACACCTATTCTACCTGCCAGGCACTGCACTACCACCATGATCTCCACCACACCTCAACCCGGTACTGCTGACCAGCACAGCACTCTACTCTCCAGGATAGCTGAACACCTGCCTGAGCTTGAATGAGTGAATGTGTTTATGTACAAGCATGTACTCATTTATTGCAAGCATGCACTCATTTACTGAGCTGTTTTGGGGGTGGCAGCCAGACTTGAGTGTAGGGCAGTTCCAGTCACTTGTGGTGGTTGGAACAGGGGAAATGGTGTCATGGACACCATGAGTCAAGACACCATTCAACACATCATGACACCCCTGGCAGAAACTGGAAAGCCCTCCACTCTTCTCTGCCAAAAAAAAAAATAACTGAATGCAAGATGACAATGATTGAGCACTTGTGTACAATTACTTGCTCACTGATTCCAGCACAGTCAAGTGGCCAACTGTGGTGGATAGTGTAAGGCTATGTCAGTTGCCTGTTCTGGGTTGTGGTGTGGGGACATGTGGGTTGTAGGGCCATACCTGCTGTGGATGGTGGTGGTCTGTTGGACACCAGGGAATGATGCTACTGGTTTTGTATGTATTAAAGGGGATTACTGGGGGGGGTGGAGATTGATGTTGGTGGGGGAGGGACCAGAATACACCAGGCAATGTAATATTACATCTCAGTGTGCGATCACATAAAAGGGGTGCTTCAACTAGACATGAGGGATTGTGAAGTTAATGTTACATCAAGATGTGGATCAGTGGGGGCTCACAAGACACCAGAGAATTGTATTTTACGTGGGGTGATGATCAGCAGGGGGTGGGACCAGAGCCAACATGAATTTGCCATAAAATGCAGACTTTAAACTCTCTGGTAAAATTGTCAAGCTACACCAGCTGAGTTTCAGATTTGCATTTTGCAGATTTTGGGTGGGTGGTAAAATGTGTCTTTTGACCTGTGCTTAATTTTGTGAAGTTGGAAAATGTTACAAAATGCTTTGAATAGCAAAATTTATCAACTTTGCACATTTACAGTTCTCCAGCTAATGATCGAGTTGAAATATTGCAAAACTGAACTGTTGGTGGTGTATCCATGTTGCCATGTTATGGGGCTGTCAACTGGTCAACAATCTTTGCTTTGGCTGGGGGGGGGGAATATGAGTTACTTACCTATGACTATTTGCAAAATAAGGGTGTTGTGTTCTACAGCAGTCTAGCTTTAAATCTCATGTATCTGCTGTCATCAAGACCCCTTTTTACCATCTGAGAAACATAGCCCAGATCAAGCGCTTGGTCCCATCCGGGTGATCTCCCAACGTTGCTCCACACCTTTGTAACCTAATATCTTGATTTCTGAAATGTCTCACAGCAAGGGCTACTGGAGGCTGACAACCTCTGATTGCAGCTAGCACAGAATGCACAGACCAGGTTGCTGACTGGCTCATCAAGATCTTGCCATGTCACTCTTGTGCCCCTTGGCATGCACTGGCTGCCTCTACATTGGTGGATCACCTTCAAGGTTGGGTCATTGCCCTATAAAACCCTACAGGGTCATGGAAATTGCTACTTACAAGATCTTCTTTGTTCCTACCGCCCCTTCCCCTCACTCCATTCCTCCAGTGAGGTATTGCTAGAGGTTCTCTGTGTCTGATTAAAGAACTCTGGGGCAGGTTCTTTTGCTTTTGTGGCCCCTACCCCATGGGACACTCTACCTCATTGGGGCAGTGAATGCCTGATCATCCAAAGTTTTAAAACGGATTTAAAAATACATCTGTTTTGCCTGGTGTTCCCAGAATCAAGTGATGCTTAGTGCACCACCATCACTTAGTTTATGACTTAAGATTGATTAAAATTTATTATTTTAAGAGTGTAATGCTTTTATTGTTGTTTCATATGTATTTTATTGTTTGATGCACATCACACTGAGTTTTTTGTAATTGCTCTTTTAAATAAAGATTGATTTGATTTGATCCCAAGTTTATCATCATTCCTACACCAAACATGTGCCTTATCCCCTAACATACAGTACTTCCCCTACCTAGCTGACCACCATTCACAGAAGCAAGACTACCACAAAGAAATACAAATCAGAATAACCTACAAAGCAGAACACTGTACACGGTGGCAGACCAGCACCCTGTGCATGAAAAAAGAAATCCTCCACAACCTAGCTGATCATCCTCCATGACTATAGCGATAATAAGTAAGGAGGAAGTGGATGCCATTGTCCACTTAGGGGTAAATGACCTTGCAAGGGACAAAGTGGGCATAACCAGAATTCAAAAACATTTCAGGAAGTTGAGTAGGGAGACTAATGCAGATAGCACACTCTGTCTCATTCTCAGAGGTAATACCTTTCCACGGCATTAGGGAGGCTCGATCACTCCCCATCCACAAATTCCACTCCTGGTTCAAGTAATGGTGTGTAAAGGAATGTTTTTGCTTCATAGGGAACTATGGACCCACTGGGAAGGATGCAAGCATGTATAAGGAGGATGGCGTACATACATCTGTAAAAGGGGCCTTTAACCAAAGTGAAAAGTTTGCTGCTTCTGCAGCAAGCATTTAAATTGGTCATGGGAGGGGAGTCAGTAAGGTCAGAAGTCTTCCTCTCACCCCCCCCCCACATGAGCACATGATCTACATGACTACCCAAGGTGTAGTTAGATAGCAGGAGGGCAGATTTCATCACAGGGACAGAAGACAAGGAGGACCAGGGAAAAGGAATGGCCAGGAATGAAGAGCCTTATGTCAACAAAACAAGGGAGGGAAGTCACATCCTGGAAAGCCAATGTGTGCTAATGCCTGTAGCCTCAGTTACAAGAAGGTGAACCTTGATGCAGCCATGGCACAGTCATGAGTCGTGAGTCAAGCAGGCAGTGTAGTGCAGTGGTTTAAGGCACTGAGCTGCAAACCCGGAGACTTGGGTTTGAATCCCATGACCCCCACGTGCATACTGTGTGACCCTGAGCAAGTCACTTAACTTCCTTGTGTTCCCAGGTCACACCTGTAAACACGTAAATAAGCTTTCAGCTTAGTGTGTCTCTCCTGGTAAAATAAATAAATTAAATAAATAAATTAAATAAGACCTACACATGATACCTATCATAGAGACTTGGTGTAATGATAACCATGACAGGGCAATGGCCATACCAGGCTGCAATCTATTTAGGAGAAACAGGACATGCAGGAAGGGTGAAGGAGTGGTGCTTCATGTGAAAAGCAACATAACACCCAGACATTAAAGGGGAACAAAGAGGGGGAGAGATAACGTGGATTACTCTTGAAACAGTCAGCCATCAGCACAGGGGTAATCATGCTGGCTATCAAAAGGATGGCACACCAGGTGGAGGTAGTTCTGGTTGGTGACTTCAAACTTCCACACATAGACTGGAGTCTACCAGCAGCAGCAGCAGTAAAAAAGGAGCAGGTTTATCCTGGACTCCCTACAAGGAGCCTTCCTGAAAAAAACTTGTCTTGGAACCCACATGTCAGGTAGCAATACCAGACATGGTGCTCACACACAGGGACAAGACAAGGAATCACTTTCAGTGAGCACCTAGGGAACAGTGAACACCGTTCAGTGTTGTTTGATATAACCGAAGGTGCAGAACACAGTCACACAAAGAGATGAATCCTTTACTTCAGAATGCATGATTTTGGAAAAATTAGGAAATACTTGGAAGAGGTACTAGCAGGAATAGGGAGAAAAGTAGGGGTGTGGGAACAGGGGGCAGTATTCAAAGCAGGGATAGCAAGGGCAACACAATGATATGCAAGACAGGTTAGCAACAGAGAAAAGGAAGAGGAGACAATTATGGTATTACAAGGCGGTACTGGAGACAGCGAAAGTCAAATAATCACTTTCATACAGTACAAAAGCCACATGGACAGAAGAGAACAACTAGAGATACCAGGGAAAACAAAACAAATGGAGGCATTGAGGAAAGGAAAGGAAGACAAAGCACAAAGGAATGCATTGTGAAATCAGTGGGTAGAGGTTAAAAAACCTTTTACCGGTATGTTAGTGAGAAAAGGAAGGCAAAGAGAGTGAGAGTGAGGCTGAAAGGCGAGAACTGGAGTAGAGTGGAGGCTGAGAACACCAAAGAGAACAAACTGAACAGATACTTATAAGCGCTGTTACAGAGGAAGGGGCAGGTAATGGGCATGAAAGCAGTACAAAGCATAGGATTTTCACGGAAATGGATGCAAGCTACAAGAACTGGAAGAAATAATAGATGATAAAGCTACGGTGCCAGATGGAGTACACTGCACGGTTATGAGGGTGCTAAAACAGGTAGAGGCTGAACCACTAGCCATCATGCTTAGCCGGTCAATGGAGACAGGAGAGGTACCCAAAGTCAATAGCACAGCTGATTCACCCTTTACAACACCAGGAACAGAGAGGTAGAAGGAGATTACAGGCCTCACTGCCATGACCACCCAAACATCCCAGAGGTGAATGTGCCAGCCGCAAACACATCCCATATATGTTGCATGCCATCTAGCATTTCTCTGCTCCCAGTTGGCCCCAATGTGGGGGGATTATGTAGTGTTACCCTAGTCAGGGTAGTTGGGGGTGTTGGATGTCAATGGCAATGTACTTCATTGGGCACTGGCAGCCTTCTGAAGGCCTCACCATCAGAGGACAGGTAGACAACAAGAAAAAGGTGGTTGTTGTACTCCTCTTATCAATATCAGGCAGTGTTTTGCATGTGCAATCTGGTCACTGTGTACTC
Organism: Neoceratodus forsteri; assembly: GCA_016271365.2. Classification (NCBI taxonomy): domain Eukaryota; kingdom Metazoa; phylum Chordata; order Ceratodontiformes; family Ceratodontidae; genus Neoceratodus; species Neoceratodus forsteri. Next base: position 1,511,623,637 of record CM057449.1, read on the forward strand.
GCTGTTGTGGTATACATTTTTTGCCTCTGATAGATAACTGTCCTTTCCTGGGATAGGGCCTTGTCGTCCACACCCTCAACCACCAACAGGTGAGTGCTCAACAGTAGTGCAGGCTAGGGTGAGCACAGGTAAGGCCCGCCACTTTTTGATGGTGCATGATCTCCACCACACAGCTTGCACAACTGCATAACCATAGCTCAGGTAGCTAGTGGTACAGAAAAAATAAAACATTGTTCTGTATGATGAGGCCCTGGCAAGCTACACTTTGCCAGTGCCATCGCTCTGCTATTGGTTAATCTGGGTTTGATTACCAGGGTGGTATGGTTCTCCCCCTCCTTGTCCAGAAGTAGGGCTAGTACTCCATGGGCAGACTACTTCTGGTGGCTGAATGAAGTGAGTGCCAGTCAGGAGAGGTCAGGACAAAGCTGATAGCTGTTCCCCACAGACTCTGTGGGTGAAAAAGCTATATACTATAAATTTTTGACATCAATGATGACACCTCATTCACCATACACCCAAAAATTAATTCAAATGAGTATGACACTGGCTTACTGGTAGGCTAACATTCACAAACTGGTGACCCAGGATTGGGAATGAGCATCAGTTTACAGGGCCACTCAAGGTAGACAGTACTAGTTGTCAGAGGATGCCCGCCTCTTTCAAGCTGCCATACTGCCAGCTGATCGACCAATGGTGTCAGTGCAACTGTAAGCAGGTATGTGTGGAGGGAGTTACAGGATCTTGCTATGCAGTGCATGCTTGTGTGCTTGTATGTCCTTGCCACCAGCATCTAGACAGCTATGGTACAAGGGAGAAACACCCAGACAAGGTACAGTAAAGTCATGCTTGCAACTTGCTGGGATAAGGTAACCAGTGTCATTTTATTAAAGTAGATCCTTTACATGACAGTAGATAGGGAGCAGTAATGCTAACACCATTTTGGAGGGTGTACTCATTGAGAAAAGCACCCCAGTCACTACAAGGAGATGTGGAGTTAAAATCAACCTCAAAGGGTACATATGGTCAGGGATGGTGAGCGTACGGACGTCATACCTTTCCTCCCCCAGTTTCCTGTCCAGCTGGAGATGGAGAACCACACCACACCAACCATGAACACCAGTGCTGGGGAGCAGATGTTACAGGATGCATTCAGGGATAGTATGCTGAAACAGATGGTCAGCAGGCAAACTTGAGTGGGAAACATGATAGATCCGGTTATGACAAATGGTGATGACGTGAGGGAACTAAGGGTGGAAGAGTCATTATCTGTGAGTGACCATCAATCAGTATGTTTCACACACAGCTTGAGTAGGGATAATGAAGACTATCTAACTAGGGTGGTGGAATTCAGGAGAGCAGATTTCAGAAGGTTGCGTGAAATACTGCAGGGCCAGTTGAGGTTGATTAGGCTGGAGATGGATGCACAAGACAAGTGGGACATTATTAAACTTTGGTTCTCAGAGGCAAAGGAGGCTTAAGAAAGAACATTGAACAAGAACAGAATAGCCAAGAAGCCTTGCTGGTTGAACAGTAAGGTACTAGATGGGGTCAGGGCTAAGAAAGTTCCATTTCTGAGACACAAAAGGACATGGAGGGATGAGGACAGAGAAGCATAGGTGAGTTGGTCCAAGGAGGTATCCAAGTGGGATAGAGAGGCAAAGGCCTACAGGAAGCTGAGGTTGGCTTAGGGCATAAAGGAACGGTAGAAGAATTTGCATAGGTAAATGAGGGAAAAAAAGGAACCACAGGGACCACATAGTATGGCTCAAGAGGGGAGTGGGGTGTGTGGAGAAGAATACAGAACAAGAGGAGGCACTGAATGAGTACTTCAGCTCTGTGTTCACAAAAGAGAAAGGGGATTCAATATCTCCATGAACTGCGAAGGTTGGGTTGCAGTGAGGGGAACAGATTATGGATGGAATAATTGAGGAGGAGAGAGTACTGGAGGCTCTTAACAAACTAGGGGTGGATATGGCACCTGTGCCTGATGGCATCAACCAAAGGGTGCTGGAGGAGATGGCGGAGTTGTTTGCCAGGCTGTTGTCAGACCTATTCAGCACCTCTCTTGACACGTGATGTGGGTTTCAGGATGGTAGGATGGCCCATGTGGTGACCATCCTCTAGACTAGGCCACAGGAAAAGCTGGCCAGCTATCATCCTGTAAGTCTCACTTCCATAGTGGGCAAAGTTATGGTGATGATTCTGAAGAAGAAGCTGATGGAGTTTCTGCAGCGAAATGGCATTCAGGATGAGCAGCAGCAGAGGATCATCTTGGTGGAAGTCATGATAGACCAATCTAATTGAATATTAAGATTAGTTAACAAGCAAAGTGGACAATGGCCACACTGTGGACGTCCTATATTTACACTTCAGTAAGACCTTTGATTCAGTGCCTCACAGATAGCTAGGGGTGAATTAAAAGCAGTGGAGTTGGGGGCGACGATGGTAAACTGGATTGGGAACTGACTGGGAGGGAGGGTGCAAAGGGTGATGGTTGGGGGGATCTCTGCACCTTTGCCGGTAATGAGTGGTGTGCCGCAGTGCTCTCTGATGTCCCATACAGAAAATGAAGGCCTTCCAATTCAATTCAAGTAGTCATCATTTTTTTTTTTAAAGTGGTGTAGTATTTGAAGTAATTCAAACTGAATTCAATTGTACCTCAAACACCAGTTTTTATCTATGGAAAAAAGTCTCAATTTGTTCTCGAATGCCCTTCAAAAAGTGCAGGAAAAATGTAAATTAGCCTTCAAAAAGTAAGGTGAAAAAGTGTTAAAAAACTGTTACAAACAAGTCCTTCAACTGTACCTTAAACACCCTTCTTTTCCACCTAAAATGAATGCCTTCCAATTAAATTCAATTATTTTTCAGACTTTGTAAATGTTTTTGAAGTACTTCAAATTGCTTTCTATTTTACTTCGAACACCAGTTTTTATCCGGTGAAAAACATCTCAATTTGTTCACAAATGGCCTTCAAAAATTGCATGAAAAATCCAAATTAGCCTTCAAAAGAAAACAGAAATACTTGTAATAAACTGATAACGTTTTGCATCCAATAAAGCACACACTCAGGAAAATGCATTTAAAATGTGAATTTTACTTGGACATTTTAAGCAGTTACAGTAGTTACATAACATATTTCAATTCAGTTCAATTAGTGTTGACAAGTCACAATTCTACTGCAGTTCAAATATGAGTAAACCTATCCAGTATAATCAAAAAAAGCTCACTTCAGGGTTGGCGTAGGCTATACCTGCACCATAAACATGCAGTTAGCCCCCTTAATTCAGTCAGTCAAAAAACATTAGTCCTTATTTTGAACATTACTGGCCAACACCAGCCCACAAGCTAATTTGTCTCTCCCTGGCTAGAATGGACCCTCAAACTGCTAGAATGGACACCCTAACCTCAGGCATGACTGACCCATCATAATGTCCCCTTACCCACTGGAATGGATGCACTTACCCACCAGAAAGGGGCCACAACCTGCCAGAACTCTCAACGAGAAAGGGGCCTCTACCCACCAGAACTCCCATGAGAAAGGAGTTGCAACCCACCAGAATTCCCAGCAGTTGGACAACTCTTCCATCTAGTGACCAGCCTTTCTTCCCCTGCCAACATCCTCTTTGAACCTGGATCAACCTTCTAGGACCTTGATTCTCCTCTTCTTTCCAGTCTTCCAGAAGCAGACCATCCTTCATGACCCCACCATATCAGTCTTTCACTCCCTAGCTGAACTTTCCCTTAGCACCTGGAGCACTCTTCAAGAACCCATACCAGCCTCATTATACTGTACAAACCTACAAACCTACAAACATATGAAGATGCCAGAAAAATAGGCACAGTGGTCTAACGCATCTGCTCAAGTTGCAGCCACATTACAATGGAAGCTGCTGCCCCCTCCCCTTTTACTCCCCCAACCTGTACCTTGCCCATAAACTTGTCCCATCTTTTTTTGAAGCTTTCCACTGATTCCAATGCAATCAGATCCTCTGGTAGCATGTTCCATGGAGACAGCATCCTCTGCGTGAAGTACTGCCATCGCAGCTTACTTTTGTATTTTCTCCCTTTCCAGCTTCATACAATGTCCTCTCATAGTCCCACCATCCCCCTTTAATCCGAACATCCCCTCGGTGTTCAATCTATTGATGGCTTTCAGGTATTTAAAGGTCTCAATAATATACCCTCTATCACTTCTGTCCTCCAGCAAGTACATGTTTAACTCTGTAAGTCTCTCTGGATAGGATTTATCACCCATTCCATTGATTGTCTTAGATGTACTCCTCTTAACTCTCTCCAGGAGCATGACATCCCTTTTTAAGTGAGGACGCCAGAACTCCACAGTACTCCACGTACAGCCTAATCAATGAACAGTACAATGGCAGGATAACCTCCTTTCTCCTTGAAGTGATCCCCCTGGCAATGCATCCCATCATTCTGTTTGCCTATGCTACCTCCATCTTGCACTGTTCTGAGTGATTCATTCTGACATTTATCACCACCCCCAGATCTTTTCCCTCCTTTAATACAGTTGACTGTTCCCCATCCAGGTGGTAGCTATACTCTGGGTTCCTAGCCCCTAAGTGCAGTATACAACACTTCCCAGCATTTATCCCCAGTTGCCATGTGCAAGACCACTGCTCCAGTCTTTCCAGGTCCTCCTGGAGTGTCCTCCTCCCCTCCTCGCTATTCACCAATGCTCCTAGTTTGGAATCATCAGCGAACAAGCTCATTTTGCTCCTAACTCCCTCCTCAATGTCTGCTATGAATACATTAGAGTGGCCCCAAGACAGAACCCTGCAGTACCCCAGTAATGAGCATTCTGGTTGTCAAAAGAACCCCAACCATCACCTGTTGCAGTCTGTTACTCAGACAACGCCCAATCCATCTTGCCATTTTTACCCCCACCTCTAAGTTCCTAAGCTTTCCTAGTAGTCTCCCATGTAGCACAGAGTCAAATGTCTTGCTGGAGTCCAGATACAGGACATCAACCGGCCACCCACCATTCAGAAAGCTTGTTACACAGTCAAATAATTCTACCGGGTTAGTCTGACAAGATCTCCCTCTAAGAAAACTATGTTGCCAGACATCTTGAAGGCCATTTGCTTCCAAGAACTACACCAGTTTTTCCTTCAGATGGGTCTCCAAGAGTTTCCACAGTATTGATGTCAGACTTACCAGTCTGTAATTCCCCTATTCATCCCAAAGTCCACTGTTATGGAAGGGCACAACATGTGCCATCCTCTAGTCTAGAGGCACACTCCTGATTCTAGGGAGGAATTGAATAATTCTATCACTGGTGCCGCCAGAACATCTGCCGACTCCTTCAAGACCCTGGGTGGATACCATCGAAGACTGGGGATTTGTCCATCCTCAAGGACTTTAGGGTTCCCAAACTCTGCTAATCTGGATCTCCCCATCTGTTAGTGTTCCCCTGTCCCAACCTCCACCCTCGTTCCACCTCATGAAGTTGGCCCTGCCATCTTACCATCTCAGCTAACCACTATCCCTGCCACTGGACCACTGTTTCAGCCACTAGATCACTCTTCCCTTTAGAGCTGACCTCCCTCCCACTGGATGATCCTTTCTTTCCCCAAACCAGCCTTCAACCCTTAGCTGACCTACGTCCCAACAACTGGATGACACTTCCAGCCACTTGTCCAGGTCTGAGATGCCTGAAACAGCCACCCCACCAACACTTTCACTGCCACCCACCAGGACCAGCCCTGAACCACACATATTAACCTCCCCCAAACAATGTCTTGCCCATCTACAGTGCCCACTCAGACCAACCTTGGGACACTCAGACTTGTCTCTTGTACATAAGGGCCCTACCTCCTTCCACCAGAGCCCTGGGACCCCTGACTAGCATCCCTACTTACAACTCCCCTCTCTGCCACCCTGACCAGCAATTGAAACCCAGACCAATATTTCCTACTTATCTCCCTGTCTCCCACCCCAAACCAGTCCTGGTACTGCTGGGATGCCCTGTCACACTGAAGTCCTCATGATATCCCACATGAACCAGCTTTGGGATGACTAGAATGGCCTCCCATGTCTATGTTTTCATTGTCTATCAACTCAGAACAGCCCTGAGAGCACTGGCTTTGCCTCCACCACCTTTGTGCTACGTGCTTCAATCTAGATCAGTGTTGGGATCCAAGGAATAGCTTTCCCTAGCAACATTTCCCCCTTTTGCACACCTAGATTATCCCTGGGAACCCATACTGGCTGTCCCCACCTATGTCACCATGTTCCTTCACCCAGATAATCCTCTGGACCACCATTCTAGCCTTCTACATCTATGAATTCCTGCCTGCCCACCCAGCCCCACCCTGGGACCCAAGACCAACTGTTCCCACCCATGTATCCATGTCCCTCTACCTGGGCCAGCCCTGTGACCACTTATACTGGCCTCCCCCATTTAAGTCCCTCCTGTCCCCCTATCCAGACTAGTTCTGGAGCACCAGACTGGCATTTCCCACCTACTATATGTCCTTCATTCTGCCCACCAGGACCAGTCCATCTGAATCACCAAAGGGAGCCCAAAGATCAGGGTTCCCCATCTATGGCCCTCTCTTCCCCCACCTGGACCTCCCAGGGGACCCACATACTATAACCCCTCCCAATTTATGCTGTAATGGGTGTGGGTGCACCATTACAGTCGACCTACCCAAAATAATGTAAAATACAGGGGCTTACCTTCCCTAAGGAGCCAAAGGTAGAAGTCAGAAGGGGTAATGTACATTGTACCTGTAAAATAAAAGATAGAAAAGGGATCACAAAGGATCTGCAGCTCTTAAAGGGGTCCAGTAGGGCAGAAAGGATAGAGGGAATTATACTTATCTGATGATAGTAGGGGCCCTCATCTGGTCAGACCTGCAAAATAAAAGAGAAGTTACATTAGTTGGGGTAAAAACCAGTGAAAGAAAACTAGAGTAGAGAACTAGTAGAAAAAAAAAGGAGTGAGGTTTTGGGAAGGGGGGCTCAGCTAAAACCCCTTTTGCCAATAATCATGGGAGAGTGGCCAGTGACTTATTTATAGCCAAGGTGGCTAGTAATAGCTAGTGGGGGGCTAGTAGCCCTTTTATGAAATATAAAGTAGGTATTGGTGCCAGTGGTCAGGGTGACTAGGAAATGATCTGGGAGGGAGCCACTGTATAATATCATAGCACTCTTTGACTACCCTCTGTTTTGCTAGTCCTGTTGTTATTGCCTGTTACCTTTGCCTGTGACTCCAATACAAAATATAATTGTATACTGTATACTGTATACTGTCATCCTTTCCCCCAGTTCATTGTAATAGGTAGTGTATTATGTCAATTTCCAACACTTTGTACACTGTGCTGTTTATACTGTTATACTGTTCTGTTTGCGTGCTGTATAATTTTTGTTTTCTGATATGTATTTTATTGTACCATATTGTTGGCTCGGGTCATGCCAGAAAATATTCCCCAGTATCAGTGTACCTACCTGGTAATCAACAACATAAATAAATAAATAAACTAATGAAATAAATTATGCCCTGGTGGTTTAGTGGGCTAGCTCTCTATGTGGATGGGGCTGGAGTTTTTTTTTTTTTTTTTATAATTTACTACCCTTTCCCTGGGATCTGGTGGGGCTCCTGAGCCCTGGCAATTGTGGGGGGTTATTTTAATTTGTGGCAGTGGCAGCAGGAGGAATATGCTGTGCTGAAGTTGCAGCCTGTTGGAAGCATGACCGCGCATAAGTGAGAGCTCCTGCAGATACTGTTAACTCTCAGGCGGTACAGAGCTTAGGCTGCAGCCTACTCCACACGGGTGGAAGAAGGGGGGAGGAAGAAGTCAGCGGAAGGTGAAGCAGGTAAGTGATGAAGTGCCTCCTCCCACCTTGTCAAATTGCCACTACGGTGGTTTAGTTTATGATCTACAGGGCTCTTTTAGGAGGCAACCTGGGAGAAAGTGGCTGGAGCACAACAAGAAGCTGCTATTGAGTGCACCCACTCCAGTGGCAGAGCAGGAAGAGAGTGCACAGAGCTGCAGGCATCACCATTAAGTGAAGCCACTCCCACAGCAAAAGAGCCTTGGGGGGTGGTTCAAAGAAAAAAGCAGCAAGAAGCTGCTGTTTTAAGTGAAGCAGCACCATGGCTAAATGCAAAGCTGGGGGAGGAGGAGCGAGAAGTGAGGAGGCAGAGCAGCAAGAGCTGTGGGTGCCGCATGTTGAAAGTCACAATGCAGCTGTCAGCAAGCCCTGAGGGGCTGTAAATGTTAATGGGTGGGGGAAGAGGCAGAGAACAATTTGGGCTTGGAAGAGCCCACAAACAGCAAAGACTCACAGCAAAAGCCAACCTTGCCTCAATGCCAACCTGGTCTACTGCTGCAGCGTCATCCCTATAGCAGGAGCGCACTAAAAGTGAAAGTTTCTGCAGAGTCCTGACTCTTACTCCCAGCCTGTACAGAGCTCAAGCTGCGGCCTACTCTGTGTGGGTGAGAGAGGGAGAGACAGAAGCTCAGTGGGACATGGAGGAGGCCATGGTAGAAGTGCCTACATCCACCTTCCCGAATCACTGCTCCAGCAGCAATTGCCATGGGGCATGGAGGCGACAGGAGGCTGCCTTAAAGAGCTGCACTCACAACTTGAAATGTTCTCAGTCAGGATCAGAAAGGGTGGAGCTGTTAGTGTGAGAAGCGCTCCTACAGCAAACGCTTCCCTGAGAGGCGGGTGCAGCTCTCTATCAGTTGATACTGCTGTCCACACAAGATCACTGTCAAAGCTGAATCTGTTCTGCAGCCTTATGTTGACCTCCCTCAGTGGCTGCTTCCAGCACATATGCTGTCAAACTGCTGTGCCCCCTCCCCACTGCTCAGCACTTTCTACCTTCCCCACTGCCAAGCTGCCTAACAGAAAATGTTCCCTATTAATTAAGCCAGTTACTTCCTCCTCTCCCCACAGCCTGCACCAACAGAATGGCTCGCTAGCAGTCATACCTCTTGTGACCTGGCTGGCTAGCATCCCCCACTAACAACTCACAGATGGACTCTAAAGAACAGCACACACTTGGCTCTCAAAATCTCTTCTTGCTTTTCCTCTGGCTCAATTCTGTGCCAACGTTCTGTAGAGTGCAATAAATATCTCTGTGGTGTTTGCAATTTGATTAGTTTAGGAATTAAGTAGTGAGCAAGATTCTGCAGAAACTCCATCCTGAGTACCAGGGTGCATCCACAGTTTAAATTTAAGCCCTCTCTAGCCCCTGCACAGTGTATCAGCAGATCTCCTGCACCCCAGTTAATCAGCAGACAGTTTAGGGAATCACAGCCTGGTCTGGGCAGGGCCACTATATCACCGCTAAGAGGGAACAATTGCAGCCATATAGCCAGCAAGGCTATAGTAACTGGGAAAATTCACTAGCCACAGATTTTTCCAGTGGCCCACCTGGTGTACTTATTGAACCTTCTTCACTTCAAGCCTGCAGTGCTAGTTAAAAGAAAATCTTACTAGCCCATTCTCTTACATGGTACTGTGTGAAATATATGCCCTGGTGGTCCAGTGGTCCCTACCCCCAAATCGTCTGTGCAAACATTACATAATTTTCTGGTGGTCTGGTGGTTCCTCTACCTGCACCACCGATCGTCCATTCAAACACTGTAATTACACGTGAAAAGACCTACTGACCCCTATCTCAAGCCTGTTAGAGGTGATAGGCAAATATATCTGGTGCAGGGCTGTCCCTGTAATATCACTTACCCTGCCAATTGAGGAATTTATACTAGTAACTTTTTAAATTTTTTTGTTAAGTCCTCTGTAATTTTAGTTTGCAGAGTTTTGGCGAATGTGGAAGTGGAGTTGACTCCCAAAGTAATGCACCTGGGAAACAAAAACCCAGGGGAAGAGTACACAATGGGGGGTGAGATACTGACAACAACAAAAATGGAAAGGGATCTGGGGATAGTCATATCTGATTACTTAAAGGTGGGCCAACAATGTGAGAAGGCAGTAAGGAGGGCTGGGGGGATACTGAAATGCATAGGGAGAGGCATCACAAGTAGAAAACAGGAAGTTGTTGGCCCTCTTTACAGACAGTTGGTAAGATCACATCTGGAGTACTGTGTACAGTGCTGGGGACCCCATCTCCGAAAAGACATAGACAGTGTGGAGGCTGTCCAGAGGAGGGTAACGAAAATGATGCAGGGTCTGCATCAGAAGACATATGAAGAAAGACTAAAGAAACTAAAGATGTATGACCTCGAGGAAAGAAGGGAGAGGGGGGACATGATAGAAACTTTCAAATACCTCAAGGGAATCAACAAGGTCCAAGAGGGTAGCATCTTTCAGAAAAAGATGTGCAAAAACAAGGGGGCACAATTTGAAGATAGAGGGGGGACAGTTCAGAGGTAATGTGAGGAAGTATTTCTTCACAGAGAGGGTTGTGGATACACGGAACAGCCTTCCTGAGTAGGTCGTAGAGTCAAAAACAGTGGGGAATTCAAGAATGCATGGGACAGACATAAGGCAATTCTAGTGGGGGTTAGGAGGAAGTAGGCCGTTGGTTAACTAGGATCTGCAGCTAATCCATTATGTAGGGAAATGGGCAGACTAGGTAGGCCAAGCGGTCCTTATCTGCCATCAAATTCTATGTTTCTATGTTTCTAGCTCCACTTATGTGTTTGCCAAAACCCTGCAAACTAAAAATACAAATAAACAAATAATTACTAGTATAACGACCTCAGCTGGCAGGATAAGTGATATTACAGGGACAGCTCTGTACCAAATATCTTTTCCTGTTCCTGTTAACCCTTCTTCCAGCATCGTACCTCTGAATTCCTTTCCTTACCATGGCACTATGCCATGAAACCCTTTCCCTACCACAACACTAAGCCCCAAAACCCTCCACCTATCAAAATATTACACCCTAAAACCCTCTCCCTTCCACAGTATTACACCCTTAACCTCTCCTCCAACCCTGATGTCCTTTACTGACCCCAACCACCTTTGAGCACCAACATCACAGCCCTGAATCACTCCATCAAGACGTACACCAGGGACAGCAAAACATGGGCAGAAATGGAGGCAAATCCTGTTTTTCTTCTGCAACTATTAAGTTAAAATAGTAAACAAGTGCTAAATGACAGCTTGAACTGCTACTCTGCACTGCCTCTGCAATTTGATACCAAATCAGGTCACTGTCAGTGTGGAGTATGATTCCTTCCAATCTGAAAATAGGGTAAGTAATTCAGCTAAACTTCTACTGATCTGAAGAAGAAATCAATGGAACTCCTAAAATCTAGTCTAAATTTATTTTTCTAGTCTAATAAAAGGCATCACTTGATGCACAGCTGTCCTGCATCAATGACCAAGCGACACTGATATTTCAGTGTTTTGACAGAACAGAGTACCTCTTTTAAAAACAAGGGGCTCCCACTATTGAAAAGGTCCAAGAGACAGACACAAGCTGTGGCAGATGGCAGCCTGAGCCAATGCCTGGTGTGTCAGGGAGCTGCATGAGATTTTGGTACACAAGTGGACCCAGCACCAAACTCCCCACTGTCCCTGCTCCCATGAGTCAAACAACTGGCACATGGGAGGGGGTCTGACAGAGGCCATTGGCCTCTCCTGATGGTGGGACATGACACACAGCAGTGTAGCAGAGCTGCAGCAGCAGGACCACATGGACAACTGCAAGTGTGTCTCTTCTACAACCTGCCATGTGGCATGCTGCACAGTCGTACTGTATGTGTCAGATGGCAGAAAGACTGCACCAAAGTAGAATACTGCACCCCTAACCACAACACCACACACCTATTCCTACCTGTATGCAGAGGTCTCAAACCATGTTTGTGGTACAGGTCAGCACATTGCCCTTTCCCTCTGGCCAGACACATCTCTGATAGTGTGGCATGAACCACAGTCATGCTGTGGCTGTCATTGTGCAGAACCCAGCAGGAAAGGAGGTAAAGGCAGTGTCAGCAGCATGCATTGTGAGAAGGCACATTTAGGATGACAGTGTCTCAACTAGTGTTATTGATGTGACATGCTGGCACCCATGGAGCTATCGCAGCTGTATACATATCCATAAGGAGGCCACATAAGCATGGCCAAAACCCTCAGGTTGTGTGCAGTGAACAGCATACAGTACCAGATCAGGAGGGACCATCAAACATTGCTGTCAAGCAGTGGCACCCATTTACATGTCTCTCATGTTGTGCCCACCACTGCTGCTGATCTCTGCAGTCCTGCATCTCTATATGATCACCTGATGCTCTCAGGGTACAGAATGGTCTGCAATCTGCTCAGTGCAATTGTGCCATACAGATGTGGCTGTGAGCTGCAATAAGAACACCCACCAGAAGTTTGCCAATATATCTTGTGGCACAAACAGTAATGGCACCTGGGCTACAAGGTCTTCCACCCGCCACTACTGTAGTGTATGATGACGTAGAAGCCCTAAGATCAGTTATGGCTGGTCTAACAGCAGTGGGGTCATGCATGTTTACAAAATAAAAAAAAAACAGAAACTGCATACCAGTGTGGCACAGGTACCCTGTCTGCCTGGCCACATCCAGTGAGCTGGATCAAGCCCTGTCACTACCACTGTGGTGCTGGTGGACCTGGGTACACTGCACGCAGCATACCAAAACTGGGAATGACCGTGCACAGCGAGGTGCAAGGTGCCCCTTGTGTCATGTCTTTTTGATGCAAGCACTGCGTGTCATTCCCACATCTTTGAAAATCAAGCCCTGGATCTTCACTGAATGAAATGAAATTCATATGAAGGATTTAAAAAAAAGTCCTAAAACATGTTTTGTGAAGGAATGGACACATTTCCTGCAATTTTGAAAGTTGAGAAATTAATGATCGGAGATCAGGGTCACAGAACTGCACAAAATCCTATTAACTCTCACAGCAGTCCACAGTAAATATTTGGCTTACAATAAATCAGTACTAATGAATAATGTCAGAACCTCAGTTTTCAAATGCCCACCCATCAAAAAAACAAAACAGATCCCAAAGTAACGCAGGTCAGGAGTTACAAGTTTTATTAGTTTGAGCTTTAACAGCTCCAATGCCATTTCTCCAAGAAACTCATGAAGAATATTTACTAAGGTTGCTGGAGTGCTTTTAGGAAGCCTGGAAGGTGGAGAAATGGAACCTCTGTGATTTCATTACTCGTACCATCCCCCTTACCAGGAGGCATTATAGCACAGTGGGTTAAGGCTCTGAGTTGCAAATCTAAAGACCTGGGTTTGAATCCCACAGCCACCAAGGTGCATACTGTGTGATCCTAAATTCGTCACTTCACTTCCTTGTGCTCCCAGGTTTCATCGGGAAACAAGCTTCTGCATAGTGTGCTACTCCTGATTAAACAATGTTCCCTTTACCAGGATATTTTGAATCTGATCGACTGGAAGCAGAATGAAAAACATTAACGAACAAGAAGCTAGATATATTTGATTCACAACATACCTTGCTAAGCTGGCTTGTTCTCCATGTGGAGCTGTTCTCCAACATACTTATCAACAACACTGCTGTGAAGAAATGAAGTGTTGGCCCTGTCTCCTTCAACCATTAGTGTATCAATGAAAAGGAACTTTGACATCCAAACACTGAAAGTGCCATACCATGCATATGTAAGCCCCTCAAACTGGGCTTACCTGTAAGGGGGGAGGCTCCGTGGTTTGTGGCACTGGTGGGAGTCGAGCCCAGCAACCTCCCGGGCCGATGATGCTGCTCTTTCCCTGTGCCACACACACATCAGGGCTGAGCTGAGTCTGGGGAGGGTTTCAGGCCACCGGGTGGGGAGTCACGCGGTCATGGGAACAGCAAGAGGCTGGATCGGGGCTCGGGGGCAGCACAAATGTGGAAACATTTATTTTATTTAAGATGGCAGTCCTGGGTGCTCTGTGCATGTGCGAGGACCACCTAATGGATTTAAAGGAGACAACCCTTCTTTTCTCTGCATGGCCAAGCAGCCGATCAGCCTAGTGGGCTTCCCTGGCCCCCATATGGAGCAGAAGGGCCAGGGAAGAGGCACACAGTGACCAGGGGTGTTCTGGTAGTGAAATAAAGAGAGACCAGCCAGGTTGATGGGCTGCAGGCAGAACTGGGGGGAGGCAAAATAGTGTTTAGGGCTAGGGGACAGGCAAGCTGGCAGCTCCCATGGACCTGTGGTGACCTGTGGCTGCTGGCAGATACCCTGCAGACAGCTGGGAGGTCACGTGGGGGGCCGTCAGCCAATCGAGAGAGTGCTGGGCCAGGGAGTTTAAAACAAGAGAGTGGAGTGAAATGAGTGGAGAGGAAGAAAGGACAGCAACTGGAAGGAGGGAGCGAGAACCAGGGGAATACACAGCACAGGTCCCACATGAGAAACCACTGCTTCCCAAGGCTACCTGCTCAGTAGGGCTATCTGGATGCACCTCTCTCCCCTTCCCCTCTCCACTGACTGTAGTAAGTGAAGGCTGCAGCTACTGCAGTGCAAGAAATAATGAAGGGTCTCCCCTGAGGGCTCTGGGGCTGATTGTTGGGCTTGAAGGCACATTGGTCATCAGCCCTGGGCCTTGGGGAACTCTGCCTCACAGGGGTCACCATTTTCTGCCAGGAGAGAATTGTGGGAAGCAGGGCTAATGCAGCAAAGGCCCTCCCTGAGGGGGATTGATCTCCTGTGTCCCCTTTCCCAGTTTCGAGACCCATGGAGCCGAGGGAAGGATGAGCAGGCCTGCTTAGTGAAAACCATATCCAAAGGCCTGTGGGTGAAGCTGGAAAGGCCAGGCAGGGTAAGAACAGTGCCTCACTTTCATGGACTGCAGTGCCATGGACAGCATGTGTTTTCGCCCTCTAAGGGCACTGTGAGAACCCTGAGCTGCAGCTCTGGGGAGACTATTGCTGCATCTGCCAGGAGGGTCTGGGGAGAGTCCTCCCCCTCACAACAGACTTGTCTCTTTAAACTCGTGTTGTTGTGCAAGGGCCCAAATGATAGACAGCAGGCCTGCAGACTAGAAGCGATGAGGTACCCACCATCTGGGATTGTTCTGGGTGCACCCAGGGGGAGGGTGGAGTTCCTACAGGGGTGTGTTCTAATTGTGTGGAGGATCAAGGGGAATGCTCTTGCCTGCTCTGTATTATAGGTGTATTAAATAAAGAGGGATTATTGTGGGTCACCTACCCCTATGTGTTTGTGCTTTTGTTACTGTTATTGTGGGGAGGGAGTGTGGATTTAACTGGGCCAGAGGGACAGTCATCAGGGGTATCTCATATTGTTCCTTGGGGGGGTATTAACCTGTTTCTCCTAGAGGAGGCAGCACCATGGCCCTGGGTGGAGGCACTAAGTCATGGTAGGGAATCCAGTCAGGACTTAGGCCCGGCCCCTTGGGGAAGTACAGCGTGGACCCCCAAGAATGCCGGGGCAGCCCAGAAGAGTGTGAGCAAAAGGGGTACTGTTACAACTGGAGGCACCATTGATATCTTCTGTTGACCCCAAGACTGCCCCTTTGCCCAGATGCAACTGTAGTTGACTCTTTGACACCCCCCCCATCTAGCCCAGTTTTCACATTATTTTTGTTTGTTTGTTTGGTGGTTGATTTGGCGGGTGGTTTACCTCCAAGGGTTGAGACTAGGGAAATGTCTTTGCAGAACATAGAGGGCTGGTGTGACTTTGAGGGTTTTGACTCCCATAAGATGCTGCTAGTGCTCAATGTGGCAGTGGGGCAACAAAAGGAGGACATTCTAGAGATTTTAGAAGAGGCCCTGCCAGACTGCAGGGCATTTAAGATTCATAGAGTGATGACTGACAGGGTTAAGGGGTGCAGGGATATAACTGTGGAGACAAGGAAGGATTTGGGCTCCTTGGATTTGCCCCATGAAGTCACCCCAGAGGCGTCCAAAGAGATCTGGGTCCTGTTAAAGAAGGGACGCTCAGTGGCCTGCTCTCAGGGGAGCAGGGCCCTTCGGTCCCCTGAGTGGGGAACTGAAGGATTTGAAGCCCAGTTGGGGTGTTGCTTAAAGAGGAAGGTAAGACCCTGCAGAATCTCTGGACTCTGCTCCCAGGAGGCGGGATATCCCCGATGACTCTGCCTGGTGGGCTGACCCCCTATTTGGGGATGGCCCATGAACAGTACAAGCGGCTCCGTACCTTCTCCAGGCGCCTCCCGACTCTCACAGGAGAGGATGATTTCCACTCCTGTAGTAGCCAGGCCACCCAAATGATACAGGTCTGGGGGTGTTCTGAGGAGGAAAAGTGCAAACAAGTCTTGGAGATCCTCCAGGGATGGCGTTGGACGTAATCTAGTCCCTATGGGCCAGCCAGCATCCCAGGACTACTTGGACATCCTGCAGAGTACATTTGGAGTGGTTGAGAAGAGGGAGACAGTACTGGGCCAACTGTGGGATACCAAGCAGTGGACATGTAAGAAACTATCCCAGTATATCACCCGGGTGGAGACGGTGGTGCGTAAGTTGGTGGAAGCTAGACACGATCCACCATCAGCAGCTGCACAGATGCAGCTGGAGCAGATAATGCATTGGGCAGTGCACTCCAGGCTGACCTTGGTCACCCTGGGGCTGCGGGCCTGGAAAAGCAATCCCCACACTTTCAAGCAGTTGTTGGACAAGGTTAATGAGGAGGAAGCCCAACAGGAGGTGGGCACCCCGCAGCTAGCATTCATTGCCACCAGTGCTGCCCTGCAGCCCAAGGGCTGGCCCTGCCTGAACCAGCCTGGGCCCTGGACCAGGAAGTGGTCTTGCAGGAGGTCCAGGGTATTAAAGACATGATGCGGACCATGCAGTTAGACATGGAGTCCCTCTCTTTCTCCCTCGCGTGGCCCCTGATGCTCGGCGGCACCCCAAACTATGCAGGCCCTTGGCCCTTCCCTTGACGGTTCTTCGAGCCCCAGGATGTATGGATCTCCTTCAGGCGTGGGCAGGAGGGCCATATGCTGCAGGGTTGCTGCAGGGAAGTGAACCTACAGCTGGTGGCTGAGAAGCACAGGGAGCAGGAAAACTCCAACGGGGACCAGCAACGGAGTGATCTACACCCCTGAAATGGCCTTGCTCCACCTTGTGGACCAACCCTCAGGTACCTCCAAATTGGGGTGTGTTGATGGGCACTATTGGCCCTTGAGCAGACACTGAAGTCTTGGTGGAGGGGATAACCTGTTCCACTTTGCTGGATAGCAGGTCCCAGGTCACCATCATCCACCAGCCGTTTTATGACTGACACTTAACCACCTACCTCTCCTACCCCTGTCTGGGTTGTCCCTGTGGCATATAGGTAGTATGGATTACCCGAATGATGGGTATTGTGTGGTCCACATTACCTTCCTGACACAGAGGAAGGAGACCCCGCCTGCCATAGAGGCCCTCGCGTTGGTCTGCCCCGAGCCGAGGAACATGTTTGACACCCCTGTGCTAACTTGGACCAATGCCACTATGTTTGAGTGGTTGGCCCAGATGTGTTTTGAGTGGGGTGGGTTGGACAAGCTTGCCAGCCCTTCCATTAAAGCTGCAGTGAAATGGGTAGGGCTGGAGGTGCAGAACGATCCCAGTGAGGGAGACGGGGTTGGGACCATTCGCCGGGTGGATGGGGGGATGTTAATCCTGCCCCGGGGCACCGAATGCCATGTGGTGGACATCGCTTGGTTTGACCAATCTCCCACAAGGACTGCATTCATTCTCAATGCCCCACCTCTGGGTAGCCTGCCGACTGGGTTATTTGGTCCAGAGAGGAGTGTTGCCCTCCCCGGACAGTTCCCATGCCTGGTGAGTTACTGTGAGAGTTCAGAATGAGTCAGAATGGCCCGTGACCATCCAGAGGAGTTGTGCGTTAGCAACTATCTTTCAGTGTGACAGAGCCATGTCCATTTCCCCAGTGGAAGACCAGTGGGAGGAGAAAGACCCTGCCTTGTTCGACTGTGAGAGCTCCCCTATGTCTGATAGATATAGGCGGAGTCTGAGCCACAGGTTGGCCAAAAGACAGTGGGTTTTCTCCTTACGTGAGTGGAACATGGGTTGTTATACTGGGGAAGAACACTACATCCAGCTCAGAGATGACTGCCCATTCTGGGAACGGTCATGGAGGCTAGCCCCCCGGGGATGTGGAGGATGTTTGGAAACACCTGTTGGAGTTGCTGAATGCTGGGGTCATCATGGAGTCTCAGAGTCCGTATGCTTCCCCCATTGTGGTGGCCAGAAAAAGAGCAGGGCAGCGAGGATATGCATCGACTACCGCTTTCTAAATAAGCAGACCATCCCCGACCAATACACGGTACCCAGAGTGAAGGATGCGCTGGACAGATTGTCGGTAAGTGGTTCTCCATGCTGAATCTCTGGAGTGGGTACTACCAGATACACATGGCTGAGGAGGACAAGGAGAAGACCACTTTTATATGCCCGCTGGGGTTCTACCAGATCTAGCGTATGCCTCAAGGCATATCCAGAGCCCCAGCCACCTTCCAGTGTCTGATGGAAAGGGCTGTGGGAGACATGAACCTGCTTGAGGTCATAGTCTATCTGGATGACCTCATCATCTTTGGGCAAACCTTGCAGGAACACTAGGCCCGGCTGATGAAGGTCCTGGACTGGTTGGAGGAGTTTGGCCTAAAGGTCTCCATTGACAAATGCCAGTTCTGTCAGCCAGCGGTTGAATATGTCGGGCTCATTATCTTGACTGCAGGAGTGCAGATGGACCCTGCTAAAGTGGAGGCCTCAAGTCATGGCCCTGCCCATCCACTTGTGCGCCTTAAAGTCTTTCTTGGGGTTCTGCGGGTACAATCATTATTTTGTGAAGGATTACTCCTTGGTGGTGCATCCTCTGAATGACCTAATGCAAATTTACCCTCCAGTGAACCAGAAGAAGGGACAAGCCCCTCGTAAAGGGTACCTGTGCATTTGGGAAACCTTTGGGGAATGATGGATGCAGGAGTATGAGGATTCCTTCAGGGAGATCATCCTCAGGCTGGGGGAGGCCCTGGTCCTTGCATTTGCAAACCTCCTTAAGCCCTATGTTCTGCACACAGATGCCAGCTTGACTGGGCTGGGCACCGTCCTGTATCAGGAGTATGCTGAGGGGTTCCACCCTCTGGCATTTGCTAGATGTGGCCTGACCTCCTCTGAAAAGAACTACCTAGTTCATAAACTGGAGTTCTTAGCATTGAAGTGGGCAGTGATGGAAAAGTTCCACAAGTACCTGTATGGGGTCCCATTCACAGTGTGCATGGACAACAACCCCTTGACATACGTCACCACCACGGTGAAGATGGATGCTGCAGGGCACCGATGGTTGTCTTCCCTCTCCACAGACAATTTCTGTCTGGAGTATCAGAGTGGGCAAGCCAACGTGGATGCGGACACCTTGTCCCGATCTCCTCCAGGTGACACCCCAGTCCCCCTGGTCCATTTGACCTCCTGTGTCACCTCCCCCAGTGTTGAGACCCATGGAGCAGAGGGAAGAAGGACAAATAGGCCTGCCTGGTGAAAACCATATCCAAAGACCTGCGGGTGAAGCTAGAAAGACCAAGCAGATGAAGAACAGTGCCTCACTTTCATGGACTGCAGTGCAATGGACAGTGAGTGTCTTCGCCCTCTAAGGGCACCGTGAGTACCCTGAGCTGCAGCTCTGGGGAGGCTATTGTTGCAACTGCCAGGAGGGTCAGGGGAGAGACCTCCCCAACACCAGACTTATCTCTTTGAGCTCATGTTGTTGTGCAAGGGCCCCAGCAAGAGATGGCAGGCCTGCAGACTAGGAGCGGTGAGGTACCCACCATCTGGATTGTTCTGACTGCACCCAGGGGGAGGGGGGAGTTTCGACAGGAGTGTGCTAATTGTGTGGAGAATCAAGGGGAATGTCCTTGCCTCTGTATTAGAAGTGTATTAAATAAAGAGGGATTATTGTGGGTCACCTACCCCTGTGTGTTTGTGCTTTTGTTACTGTTATTGTGGGGAGGGAGTGTGGATTTAACTGGGCCAGAGGGACAGTCATCAGGGGTATCTCTTATTGTTCCTGGGGGAAGGGGAGTTAACCTGTTTCTCCTACAGGAGGCAACACCATGGCCCCGGGTGGAGGCACTATGGCACCATAGGGAATCCGGTCAGGACTCAGGCCTGGCCCCTTGGGGAGGTGCAGTGAGGACCCCCAAAGACGCTGCGGCAGCCCAGGTGAGTGTGAGCAAAAGGGGAGCTGTTACACATAATTCTTCCTGTGTCTCCCTTCCTTCGTTTATCATCATCATCATCTTTATTTATTCTGCACCTTTCAAATATCAAGGCGCATTACAAAACCTAAAACAATGAATAAAAACAGTAATATATTAATACACAGTAAAATCCAAGAAATATCAGAACTAATCACAATAAGCTTTACTCCATAAATAGGTCTTCAAAACCTGTTTAAACCCCCCACTGTCGCTCACTCCCTAAGCCGGTGGGGTAGAGAATTCCAAAGGGCTGGGGCAGCATACATAAATGCCCGAGCCCCAGAGAATTTCAAAGCTACCCTTGGAATCTCTAGCAACCCCTCTTCGGCCAAGCAGAGCAGTCGCTCAGGGCAAAAAGACGACAGTAGCTCTTTCAGGTAGTTGAGGCCAAGTCCATATAGGGCTTTATAAGTCAATAATCTGACTTTGAAGGTTATCCACCACTGAACTACCAGCCAGTGCAGTTCGAACAGCACCAGTGTAATATGAGAGGTCGGAAAAGAGTCCCTGTCAACAACCGAGCTGCAAGGGGATCACATGATGAGCTGAGTCGAGTAGGATGACTCCCGTGCTGCTCCAAGGCCTGAAATCGTATTTTACAGCTTAATTTCCTTCGGGACCAGTCAGTTTTGGCGATCAGCATCCCTCCTTGCAATATAAACTGGCGGTGAACGCTATCGGTGGAGATTGACGACGGGAAAAAAGGTTTCTGGCGATCTGAAGCCACGGCTTTGTGAGGCATTAGCAAGAACTGTTCAGCCTCGCTTAGGAGTAAGAATGGAGCCTGAGTTAGTGGAACCCCTGGCGGGGAGATCACCAGCTGCAAAGAGGCCAAAGCCCCAGTCCCCCACCCCAGATGATCTGGAGGAGAGGGTTGGAGAGCAAGAAGGGGCCAAAACAACTAACGAGAATGGGGACCTACAAGAAATCAAGTGCCTGCTGCAGGGGTTGGTGGTAGACTTTGCAACTGTGAAGCCTGCATTGCAATCGCTAGCCCAGAGGATGGGAGATGCAGAGGTCCGTAATACATCTCTGGAAAGGAAAGTTGCAACAGTGGAGCAAGAGCTGGCTATGGTCAGAAAGCAAATTAAAAAAATGGAAGAAAGGCTGGAAGATCAGGAGTCTCGGAGTCAAAGAAATAATTTGATTTTGGCTGGGCTACCTGAAAGGGCAGAGGGCTCAGACTGTGTTTTGTTTATACAAGATACGTTGCTCAAAATGTTGGGCCCTACCCCATATGGAGAAACTTACAATTTAGAGAGAGCACATAGGGCTCTGAGGGAAATGCCGCCACCGGGTGCTAGACCCTGGGTCATCATAATGCGTTTCCTTAATTATAAAGAAAACATGTTCGTGCTGGCTTCAGTAAGACAAAAGAAAGCAATACAGTGGAACGGTGCCACCTTGTGGATGTTTCAGGACCAAACGCCATTGATAAGAAACAAGTAGAAGGAATATGGAGATATTAAAAAGAAGCTGTAGTTGGCTGGTATTAAATTCTGACTTCAATACCCTGCTACACTGGCGGTCCGGCTACAAATGGGAGAGAAAAGATATCTTACAGCTAAAGATGCGCTGGAAGGGCTGCGAGTGGAGTTGCCGGATTTATTCAAGGCACCAAGATGACCTATTTGAGACGAGGGGGTGGAATATGCTGAACCTGGTTGGACTGGAACGGCTGACATGTTATTTTTAGCCTCAAGATTGTTATATTTATTTTATGGGAAGAGTTAAAAGTTTGAATATGTTGTTAACAAATCCCTAGATGGAGACTGGAACCAAAAAGAGTTTTAGCAAGCTTGGGCTTGCGAGAGGAAAATCGTAATAAGGGGCCTACACTTCAGTTTGCTCTAAAATGGGTATGGGATGGTAACCTGGGGAGGAGGGCATATAAGGGGTTAGCATTGATATGGAGGTATGTGTAGAAGCCGGGACGTTCACCAGATATGAAGGGATGCCTATGGGAGATTAAAGGAGGGATTTTGGGGGCCATCAAGTGGATTAGAGGGGAGGATCTGGGGTAACGTAGGGAAGGGGTTTAAGGTGTGAGGGATAGTAATTATAATAGAGGTCCAAAGGAACAAGGTTGGTTTTTGGCTAGGGGAAAGGTAAACTAGAACCAAAAAGGAATATGGAGGGTATACCTAAGAGCATTTGGAAGCAGTAGCACAGGCCCGGTTGTGGAGAAGGGGTTTTTCCTTTCTCTTCTCCTCGGATCCCGCTGCGGGTTTAGACTATTCTTTAATCCTCCTAAGTGGAGACCCTGGGGATCCTCTCTGCATACCTATACCTCGGCGCTCCAGAGAAGGGGGTAGGATTGACTAGAGTTGAGTTTAGGACAGGAGCCCTGACTTTAAGGACATTTTAGAGAGATTCATTTTAGAAAAAGAACTTATAAGGTGAGGGGAATGGCAAATGGGGGAATAGACTGGTTCTTAAATGCTTCCCATTGGCTATAACCGGGGTGGGAGACTGTTAGGGTCTCGGAGGTCAGAGAAAGGGGGAGGTCTCTTTTGAGAGGTCGGACAGTGAGTATGGGTAGAGCCGGGGTGGTTGGTTGACCAGCTAGTTAGCCGAGGGTCAGGAGGAAGGATTTAGGGAAGTAGTGAATAGAGTAATGGGCTGCCAAAGGCTTCGTAGGGTATATAAGAGGTTCCGGGGGAGAGGGGTTCAGAGAGGCAGGGGCGGCACGGGATGTGAGCTCATCGATGATCTGAGGAATAGAGGATGAGCGATCTAGGGATTGGGGGCAAGGGGTAAGGGGGGAGGGTTGGGAGGAGAGAGAGAGAGAGAGAGTCCCTGAGGGCAGTTGTTAGGATAGCAAGCTCGGGTAGGGTTTTGAGGAGTAATTGCCCCAACACCACTTTTGGATATGGTTAATGGTGATTCTTAAACTGGTCTCATGGAATGTTAAAGGGCTCAGGGGTAGACGCAAAACGTTGGTGATTTTGAGACACTTGGACCAATTAGGTGCCCATATTGTGGCTTTACAAAACACATCTTTTGACAGAGGGCTGAATACCCTCAAGCGACTATGGGTGGGACAGGTTTTCGGGGTAGGCAAAGGGAGGGCCTCTGGAGGGGTGGCGATCTTGATTAGGAAGTCCTGTACATACAGTGTTGAACAGGTGGTTTCAAGGGAGGATGGTAGAGGGATCTATATTTCAGGCTTGCTCTATGGGAGGGCCACCTCGGAGGCCTCCATATATGGCCTGACGCCCCCTAGTGTGGAGTTTTTGCATTGATAGAGAGGGACATAGCTGGCTTACCGGGGCATGCTCTCATTTTGGCTGGAGATTGGAATGCTTATACCGACAATAGCGAGGATAGGATCCCACCTACTAAAGGACCACTGAATAAGGTCCAAATAGCTCTGGGCAAGCTCTTAGAAGCCTTGGCCTTAGTGGACCCGGCACGGACCCCATGCGGGTGGGCGTTTATGTATGACATTCTATTCAGCGGTACATAAGACGCAATCTCGTATTGATTTTTTTTGGTGAGCCTGGAGGTACTCATGGGTACTAAGGAGCTTACAACGGAAGGTAGAATTTTTTCAGACTACTCTCCGATCTCATTAGCTTGGGATCCAAAAGTTGGCCCACCCAGACCTTTTCGTTGGAGGTTGAGTGATGCGTTATTGTCGGAACCTAGGACTAAGGATAAGCTTGAGGGAGCCCTGCTGGAAATTATTCTGCAACAACTACCTACAATGACAAATAGAAGTCTGGCTTGGCCGGCCTGTAAGGTACTCTTTGCAGGGGTGGCTCAAGACCTGACAGCTTAAAGAAATAGGCAGTGGAGGGCAAAGGAGGATTTTGTTTTAAGGGCCATTACCTATCTGACACCAGAAGAAGTTGATAGAGAACTTAAGAGTTTAAGGCGGGAGTTGGAAGATATGGTCTCTGGTAAAATCGACTTTTGGCTGGAAAAGATTAATGCCAAATACCTTTTGCAGGGAGACGTTCCGGGTCGGCTGTTAGCGGCTAGAGTTAAGGAGTGGGAAGCAAGTAGAACAGTGATGTGTCTATTCGATATGATGGGAGGGTAATCACTGACCCCCAGGAATTAGCAGATACCTTTGGATGGTACTTTAGGGAACTGTATCAGATTAGTAACGTGGTAGGGAAGAAGGAGATTCAGGCATTTCTAGAACAGATACCTTTGCCTGTGATAGACCCTTTACAGGCTAGGAAACTGATAGCTCCCATAGGAGCTTCAGAGATAATAGAGGTAGTTAAATCTTTACCTAGGGGTAAGACACCGGGACCGGATGGCCTCATGGCAATGTTTTATCAGACTTTTATTCAAATCCTACTACCCATGCTCCAGGACTTTTATAATACTATAATGCAGGAAGAGGTGCCCCATTCTCCCCTCTACCAGGCCTATGTTACTCTGATCCCAAAGATGATCCGGCAAGCTATAGGCCTATTGCATTGATGAACCAAGATATTAAGATCCTCACTAAAATATTGGCTAACAGAATTTGGCTGATAGTGCCTGGGATAATTAGCCAGGAACAGGTGGGGTTCATGCCAGGGAAGGGGGTACATGATGCCTTGAGGAAGCTTCATCATATTCTGAATTATGCTGAGGATTCTCAGATCCTTATAGCCTTAATATCACTTGATGCCGAGAAGGCCTTTGATAGGGTCTCCCACCCCTTTCTGTTTGCCATAATGGAGAGGATGGGTTTCCCTGAGGGCCTCCCAAAGGGTATTAAGAACTTATATGCTGCTCCGACAGCAAGAATTTTGTGCAACAGTTATATTTCACAGGAGATACAGTTAAAAAATGGGATGCGTCAGGGCTGCCCTCTCTCCCCGATATTGTTTAATATTTACTTAGAACCGCTTCTGAGGGCTATTGATAATGATCAACAAATAAGGGGGGTGGTGATAGGAGGAAGAGAGCTAAAATTTTCAGTTTTTGCGGATGATGTCCTGCTCCATTTAACAGACCCGGTTAATGGATTTAGTAGGATCAGGGGTTTAACCGAGCATTTTGCTAGGATTTCAAATTACAAATTAAACTTGACTAAAACCCAGATCTTACCTTTGACACCACATGTCTATAAGGCAGATTTCACTCAGTTCCATAGTCAGTGGATGGCAGACAGGATGAGATACCTGGGTGTATGGATTACAAGAGATTATGAAGCAGGAGCCGAAACGAATATGGGGGAGATAACTTCGGCTATCAGAGGAGACTTAGTGAGATGGAATAAGTTACCTCTTAATTTTATGGCCAGGCTCTGGCTCATTAAGATGAATCTGTTGCCGAGGCTACTGTACCCGATATACCTTGCCCCATATAGTATCTCTAAAAAATGGTTCAGTCTGGTTAAGAAGTTAATTTCGGATTTTCTGTGGAATTGTAAACCACCTCGGAAAAAATACAGCGACTTATGTTTGCCTCCAACACTGGGGGAAGTTAAATTGCCAGATATTCATTTATACTATGTGGCAGGGCAGTTGAGCTTAATGGCCCGGTGGGGTAGGTGTGCCGAGGGTGAATCCTATGTTACAGATTGGCTACAATTAGAGACTCAAATATTGAGAGAAGGGGTTTATCTTTTGAGGCACCTCTATATGCTAATTTAGTGTCTTGTCTTAAACAGAAGAGGGGAAGCCCAATTTTGAAGACAGCAGAAGCCTGGTGGTCGTTCTTATCTGTGGCCCAGAGAAAAGAACAAATGAGGGCCCAAGAGCAACCCCTTATGGGCAACCCTAGTGTAACTATAGGTAATGGGGTGATTAAGGGGAAATGGTCTAAGTGGGTGCTGGGCCTAAGCCTAAAGGAAGTCATCCTTGATGGCAGGGTGGTTCTTCCAGCACAGTGTGATGGAATGCCCTTTTTTCATAGATTGCAGCTTATGCGGGCACTCGAGGGAACGCTAAAGAATGTAGGGGGTATCGCAGCTTGTTCATTTAATTGGGGGGAGCTGCGAGGAGTTGACCTGAAAACCAGAGCTTTGTCACAAGTTTATAGAATTTTGCTGGTTTTTTATGGGACAAGCACTCCTGTAGTAGTGCCATTTTGGGATAACAAGTTGAGGCCTCGTCTCATTGACTGGGCTAGTGTATGGAAGAGTATAAAATATATTGTGATACCCAAATATAGGAGCCTGCAATGTTTCATTGCTTCTAACTTATATTTTAACCCTGTGAAATTGTATGAACGAGGCCTTAGACAGACAGACCGATGTTTTAGATGCCAAGCAGAAAGAGGAGACTTATTACATGTTTTGTGGGACTGTTGCAAAATTCGGCCCTTGTGGGATGAAATTAAGAGGCAGATGGATCCATTGTTGGACTACTCAGAGTTTATTACTCCGGAGATATGTATCTTGGGGGACTTCTCGCAGATTGAGGGGGCTACCCCTAAATATCATGTATTATTGATGGCGATAATAATCAAAGGGTATGTGGGGGGGGAATCATTCCTGAGCTAGTTCGTAGTTATTGTACATAGTTTACATGGCCAGTTTTTGGGCTGTGTGCCTGGTTTCCCAGGTCTTGTTGTATGTTTGTTTTGTCTTTTTCCTTTTTTAAACTGAATAAAGAGATGTTATAAAAAAAAAAAACAACTGAGCTGCAGCGTTCTGCACCAGCTGCAAGTGGCGGACATCAACTCCCAGAAGCCCCAAGTATAGGGAGTTGCAGTAATCATGGCGCAAGGTCACAAAGGAATGGATCAGTTTGGGAAGGTCACCGGACAGAACAAGGTGCTTGATCCTAGCATTGTTCCTTAGGTGGTAAAAGGATGATTTAACAACAGCCGACACCTGAGATCAAAGCATCAGCCCATCGCTAAGCATCACCCCCAGGCCCCGCACCAGTTCAGAGGTTAGGAGCTGGGAGCCCCCCAGGAAAAGCCCTGAGGGCTGACAAGACCCCAACCCCCCTATCTGGTGACCAGGATCCACAACCATCACCTCCGTCTTCCCTGAGTTCAACTTCAGCTAGCCACAATTTATCCAATCCTGGATTTCAGTGAGGCAGCTATTAAATACAGAGGATGCTCTATCCTGGTCAGGTGCAAAAGACAGGTAGAGCTGGGTATCATCAGCATAGCAGTGAAACCTCAGCCCATACCTTCTTAAAATGTCTCCAAGGGGCAGCATATACACCATGAACAACATGGGGGACAGCAGCACAGAGCCATGAGGAACCCAAAATGGCCGATCGAAAGTACTCCAAGAGAAGTGAGGGACAGTGGCCGGGCACCTATCACCAACATCTCCCATAGAATGTGTCAAACAGATCTTAGTCCTGATGTTGGTCACCTTATCAGCAAAGAACTGAGCAAGCTCTTCACACTCCAATTGTGAAAATGTTCTTCAAACCTTCAGACAGGCTGGGTTACACAGCCTGTCTACATTCAAAAGAGCTGAGCTGGTCGGTTCTGAGTGGCAGCTTTACAGGATGGAACAAGGTGCTTGATCCTAGCGATGTTTCTTAGATGGTAAAAGGATGACTTAACAACAGCCGACACCTGATATCAAAGTGTCAGCCCATCGCTAAGCATCACTATACTGGCACGATGGTCTGCATCTGTCCACAAAGGGAACCAAGCTCCTAGGTAAAAGGTTTAAATGCTTCCTTGGCAAGCTTTTAAAATAGCCAAGGGGGGAGGTGCTGATAAGAGGCAGTAAATTTCAAGCCTCCCCCTACAAAACATGGCAGGTAGTAAGGTAAACACTGAGGTACAGAGCTCAACACAGGGCAGGACAGGGGTAAATGGAAAAATAGACAAGGTCAATAAGAGCAGGGATGGGGGAAAAAAGGATAAAGCCAACATTAAATGGAGGGCAATGAGTACCATTGCCCGTAGTCTGGGAAACAAGCTTCCTGAGCTAGTAACCCTGATAGAAGATGAACAATTGGATATTGTGGAAGCCACAGAAAAATGGTACACAGAGAACCATGACTGGGATGTCAACATACCAGGGTACACAGTCTACAGAAGGGACAGAGAAGCTAAAAGAGGAGGTAGAATAGCTCTGTTCATAAGGGAAGGGATCAAAGCTACAGAACTAAAAAGTAAAGGGGGAGGACAAGAGGCACTCTGGGTCACCTTGGAGACAGGGAATGGCATCACAATCTGCACAGGGGTTGCATACAGACCCCCATCTCAAGGGGAGGAAATGGACAAGAAAATGATAGAGGACATTCTCAAAATGGCTGAAAAAGGGGAGATACTGTTGATGGGGGACCTGAATATGCCAGATGTTAACTGGATGACATGTACTGCAGCAACATCCAAGAGCATGGTCATTCTCGATGCCCTGCAGGGGGCAGGCCTTAGACAGCTAGTGTTGGAACCCACTCGGGAGGGAGCAATACTAGACCTGGTACTCTCAAATGGAGAGAGGATCACAAATTTAGAAGTCAGTAGACATCAGGGAACAAGCGACCACTGCACAGTGTGTTTTACAATGAGCACAACCATGGAGATAAGCCATACAAAAACAAGGATACTGGACTTTAGAAGGGCTGACTTTGGCAAAATGGGTGAATACCTGAAGAATGCACTAGCAAATGGCCAAAAAGGAGGGGTGGAAGAACAATGGAGAAAAATCAAAACTGCCATCATAGAGGCAACAAGCCTTTGTGTGAAACAAATAAAGAAAACAAAGTGGAATAAAAAAACACTATGGTTCTCAAAAGAGGTGGCAGGGAAGGTTAAGGAGTAAAAGGCTGCATTCAAAAAGTATAAAGAATCACAGAAGGAGCATGACAGGGAACTGTATCAATTAAAAGCAGAAAGAAGACGGGAAGGCAGTCACAATAGCAAGGGCCCAACCCGAGGAATAAATAGCCAACTCAGTTAAGAAGGGGGATAACATCTTTTATATGTACATTAGGGAGAGTAGAAAGGTTAAGGGAGGGATAGTGAAGATTAATAAAGGAGAGGGGAGGTGGGCAGAGGGAGACAGTGAAAAGGCAGAGATACTGAATGAATACTTTTGCTCAGTATTCACAAAAGAAGATGAGGAGAAGTTACCTAAACCAGACAATAGAAGCACTCTGGATAGGGGGATTGACACCAGTCCATTCACAGAAGAAAGAGTCCTGAAAGAACTCCTAAAACTCAAGGTGGACAAAGCAATGGGGCCTGATGGGATTCACCCCAGAATCCTGAAAGAACTAAGGGAGGACCTAGTGATACCACTGACCACACTTTTTAACAAATCATGGCATGATGGGGTGGTACCTGAGGACTGGAGGAGGGCAGATGTGATTCCTTCACAAATGTTGGAGCAAGGCAGAAGCAAGAAACTACAGACCTGTAAGTTAGACCTCAGTGGTAGGGAAAATGATGGAATCACTTCTGAAAGAAAGAATTGTTGAGTACCTACAGGCCAGCGGAGCACAGGACCCAAAGCAACATGGATTTACAGCAGGAAGGTCATGTCAGACGAATCTAATTGATTTCTTTGACTGGGTGACCAAAGTAATAGACCAGCGATGGGCTGTGGATATGGCCTACCTAGACTTTGGCAAGGCATTTGACATAGTGCCCCACAAAAGATTAATAATCAAGATAGCCAGCCTGGGAGTGGGTCCTAGGGTGGTAGCCTGGGTAGCAAACTGGCTGCACAACAGGACACAGAAGGTAATAGTGAATGGAACACATTCCGAAGAAAGGGGGGTTACTAGTGGAGTACCTCAGGTCTCAGTATTGGGTCCAGTCCTCTTTAACATCTTTATAGGTAACATTGTAGAGGGTCTGGAGGGACAGGTATGCCTCTTTCCAGATGGCACAAAGATCTGTAACAGAGCTGATACACAAGAGGGGGTAGAAAAGATGAGAAGGGACTTGGCAAGGTTGGAGGAATGGTCAGACATATGGCAACTTAGCTTCAGTGCAAAGAAGTGCAAAGTAATGCACCTGGGAAACAAAAACCCAGGAGAAGAGTACACAATAGCAGGGGAGGTACTAACAACAACAAAAATGGAAAGGGACCTGGGGGTAGTCATATCAGATGACCTAAAGGTGGGTAAGCAATGTGAAAAGTCGGTAAGGAGAGCCAGGGGGATACTGGGATGCACAGGAAGGGGCATCACAAGTAGAAAAAGGGAAGTAGTTATCCCTCTATACAGACAGTTGGTGAGACCCCATCTGGAGTACTGTGTGCAGTTTTGGAGACCTCATCTACGCAAGGACATAGACAGAATGGAAGCAGTCCAGAGGAAGGCAACTAAAATGGTGCAGGGTCTGCAGCAGAAACCATATGAAGAGAGACTGAGAGAGCTTAGTATCTTGATGAAAGGAGGGACAGGGAGGACATGATAGAAACTTTTAAGTACCTCAAGGGAATAAACAAAGTCCAGGAGTGTAGCATCTTTCAGAAAAAGAGATGTGTAAGAACAAGGGGGCACGATTTAAAGATAGAGGGGGGATGGTGCAGGGGTAATGTGAGGAAATTTTTTTTCATGGAGAAAGTGGTGGCTACATGGAACCGCCTTTCTGAGGAGGTCGTTGGGTCTAAAACAGTGGGGGAATTCAAACATGCATGGGACAGACATAAGGCAATTATAGTGGGGAGTTGCAGGAAGTAGACTGTTAGTTAACTAGAATCGGCAGCTTATCCAGTAGGTAGGGAAATGGGCAGACTGGGTGGGCTAAGTGGTCCTTATCTGCAGTCAAAGTCTATGTTTCTATGTTTCTAATCAGCCCAGACAGGAACTCTGCCTTCTTATGGGAGATTGCTGATTGGTAGAGTTGGTAATGCTCTAGCAGTCTAAGATGGTCAGACTCCAGGTCGGATTTCCACCAGCAACGCTCTAACCTTCATCCTAGTCACTGCAACTCCCTCAAGGTCCCATCAAACCACGGGGACTGAGGGCAGAGGGAGAGAGGATGAACATGGACAGGAGCAACGGAATCCAGTGCTGTGGTAATGACCTCATTATAGGCCAGAACCAGAGCCTCTGGGTTCCCACTTGCCACAGGAAATTCCAATAGATCGAACACCGCCACTAGGCCTTCAGAGCTCAAGTCCCATAAGGGGTGGTACCTGACCATCTCCACAGGGGTAGGCCCACTCAAGGGAGTGCAAAAATTGAATCTTTCAGTGTAGTGATCAGACCATCCAACAGGTTCCACCCCCACATCAGAGGCTTTGATTCCCAGGAAAAAAAAAAACAAGTCAGATGAGTGACCGTATTTATAAGTAGCAGAGGTAACAATCTGTGTAAGGCCCAGTGATGTCAACAACTGGAGGAAGTTTTGTCCAAACTGCGAGAGTTTGTCATCGATCCAGGCACTGAAGTCACCCAGGACCAGCAGCCTAGGCAACTCAAATGCCATATCGATTGCGAAGTTCGCTACTTCCTGAAGGAATAGCTTCTCATTCCCTAGTGGACGATAGATGAGGGTTATCCTACAACCAACACCTGCTACAATGGTACACTCAAAAGACCTGGCAACCTCAGCTGGTACACTTGTGAGGCCCAATTCAGCCTTAAAACAGACCGCTACCCCCCCACCCCTGCAGTCCAACCACAGGTGGTGTATCACCAAATACCTGGCTGGAATCGCAGCCTCAAGTATGGGGCCAGCATTTTCATCCAGCCAGGTTTCGGTGATGTACGCCAGATCGGTTGTCCCCACAAGATCTGCAATTATTGCAGTCTTGTTGTTAATAGATCTGGCGTTGCATAACATCACTTGAGTTGGACGGGTCTCCTGGGCAATCATGACCACCTGCCCACCCAAAATGGTGGTGCCCTTGGGTATGGAGACTAGGCATGGCGAACCATGTTCCAGAATCCATTTTGCCCCAGGACATCTTCTGCTCTTAATTACCCCGATGAGAGTGCCCCATTCATCCATTCTCCACTGTTCGTGCCCCCCACCCCACCTCCCACCCCTACAGGCAATGCCCAGCACTCTGCAACGCTGACAGAGGATAATAAAGGTGGGGTGAAAAAAGGGTGGAGGGCATGAAGAGCAAGGATGAATAGTGCACGACCTGGGAGGTAGATCTACAAGACATATCACAGGTAGAAGAACCCAGAGAAAGAAAAGAATTTACCCCACAAATAAAACTAAAAAACATGAACAAAATACACAACATCCACAGCTCTCCCTATAGAGGGAGATAAACAAAAAACAACCAAAAACAAATCAAATTATATCCCTTTTTTCCCCAAGACTTTTCCTATCACTCTTACTGGAGGTGGAGGGGGAAAATTTGAAAAGGTAGAATAGTTCAGTTCAAACTCCAATCACCTAACTAAACTAAACCAAAATAATTTAAAAAAACAAATCAGACTTCACAGTCTCTAAATAAATAAGTCCAAAAACGGTGTTAAATCACCATAAGGAGTCACTTTTAGGAAGTCCAAGTCACAAAATATACAAATGCGAAGTGAATAGTGTGATTTCAGCTTCCAATATATAATGAGATGAACGATGCAGTTTTGAACCCCCAGGCTCTATCACTACCTGGGGTCTGAAATAACCAGGCACTCTCACTGCCCGTAACACAGAATAAAATGGATAGTACAAGTTTTGAACCCCCAGGCCCTCCCACTACCTGGGGGTCTAAGATAACTGGGCACTCTCACTGCTCAGAATACAGAAAAAAACATAAAATTTGTTTCAGTCAACTCGTTTCCTAGGAAGTACTCTCCGAATGTCAAGAACCTCCAAAGATGGGTAAAAACCTCTTCAGAGATGCAGAGTTCAGTAGTAATCCAAATGTTAAGGACGTGGCAGACACCTTAAAACCCTTTTGTGAGGGCTTACCACAGGAAATGTCAGCCTCACCACCTTGACACCCAACCTTATACCTGCTGGTCAAAGTAGGGGCCTGGAAAAAACCTTAGGCACGCTGGCCAGCTCCCCAGCCGAATCAGGCCTGGACTACCCAGGCAGAAGCAGACTTCCATGGCTAGCCACTCACAATATCAGGGTAGCTAGTCCTGATCTGGCAGACTCTGCATATCCCAATCACACACCGCAATAAAATGCAATGAAAACCAATGAGTCTCAGCAAATAAAATTCTTTAGGCTTTACATACCAACACTCTTCGCTCTCTTCTGAGCATTTCTTCAACCATATAAAATGCTACAGTTCCCTCCCATACAAAATACAATCCTCAGCATTTTTTCCAATGTGTGCAGCTGCAAAACTCTCAGCTTACTCATGGTTCCAATCCAATCCAGGAGTATTTCCAGGCAGTATTTCCCAAATAGAGTTCTCAACAGAGATCCAACTCCAGCGGATCACCAAATAATCCAGACACGAGCTACCACAACCTGCAGAATACCACAGTACCAGAAGCACCAGGTAGAAACACCTGAAACTGCTGGGGAAGGGAAAAGCAGCATGAGTAGATAAAGTTATTGCCATCAGAGTGGGGAAAAACAATCTATTATCCAAGAACCCTCAGACAGAGTAAGAGCACCTAATTGTGGGTTTTCATTTGATAGTCAAACAAAGAAAAAACCCTGGTTTAACAGAGCAAAAAATAAAATTTAAATTAAATTAAAACGCAATGTAAAAAATACAAGCTAAAACAAATTGTTACTGTGCTACACCAATGGCCAGCCCAGCATGGCTGCCAGCTTGCATGAGTCACCAGCTCCATGAGGAGACATCGTCTGTGTTTACAGAACACTAAAGTTGCCTGCTGAAGTTATAAACTTTATTCATTGTTTGGCAACTGTAGCAAAGCATATGGGCACAGTTGCAGACACATAGCTGTAACACACATTACAAGCAGCAGAGCTGCAAGCAGAATGAGACCCATAAAACCATCTATAAAGGGAATCAGTGGAGGAACACAAATCTAAAGGTACAGTACCTAATTTAGCTACATCTGTTAACTGGCAGAACACTTTTGATTGCTAGTTGTGTGCATATAGCACTACAGCCCCTGCTGTCAGTGCATTGGAGATGAATGAAGGATAAGCACCTCCCCAAGTGCTAGGATTTATTTAAGCAATAAGGCACAATGAAGTGTTGGTTATACTAGATTTATCCAACAGTTGGGTATATAGTAAGGCATGAGGTGAAGTCGAGTACTTTCAGTCCCAAGGTAAATCTAGCACAACCAATAGCACTGAGTGCCTTATTGCTTATATATTTTTTTCTGAAATAAATTAAAAAAAGTAAAGCATTTAAAAACATATGAAAAATGTACTGTAAAAAAAAAAAAAAAGATAAAATAGTCCCTCTGCCGCCAGGGTCCCTTTATTTTTCAGTTTTTCATTAAACAGGAATAAAAATAAAGTTTTTACATTGTGTTTGTGTATTTTTTTATTGTAAACCTATTAAGCAAGCTTGTAGACAGGCTGCAGAGCAGAGGCCACTTTAACTTTCAGGAGTTAAATGTAGTTTTTACTTTTCATACAGTGCTGTGCATTCCTAATTAAAGGTGAACTACTGGGATGGGAGTTCGAGCCACTGTTGCATAGATTGTGATTTGAGCTCCCTCACCCCCGAGTCCCAGTATATACAGTATTAATTACATAAAGTACCTGAACGCTCATAAATTTACTTCTCCTTGGGGGGGGGTATAGTCAGCATATTGACAACCGGAGCACAGCCCCCTTGGAGATTGCTCTGGCAAAACCCACAATGATGATTACATGGTTTTGCCTTTTCCTGTCTATTGCCCACATGGTCAGAGATATTAAAATCTCTGTATTTTGTACATCTAGCACTATTTTTACAAAAGGTGTATATATGCCATGTTGGTGTCACCACGTCATCATCGCTCAAGTTTGCCATGCGATCTCCGGGGGCTGTGCTCCAGTGGTCAATATGCCAGCTGCCTCCCGGAGATGTAAATTATGAGCATTCACTGGGACTTGGGGGGCTTTAGTCACATCAATGCAACAGTCACTCGAGCTCCCTTCTCAGTAGCTCTCCTGACCTAGTATATTTTTTATTGTGTACATTCTTTTCTTTCTACTTAAAACAGGAGAAAAATCCAGTACTTCATTAAATGCGGGTGGATAAGTGGCTTAATTTTTTTTTTTTAGTCTGAGCAGGAGAGCAGTAAAGCTCTGTAGAAACTGACATTGATGGGAGAACACAGTACATTGTTGAGTACTGTTACTGTGGATGGAGTCATACTGCTGTCACACCCACCAACATTTTATTTTTTTGTTAATTTTTTTCTCCTCACTGCCTCAGTGCAGCCCAAACTTTTGCAGACCCTCTCACCCCACAGCCCTGCCACCGGCACACACATGAACTTACCTTTGCTGTGATTCCTCCACAGCTTACCCTCCCCCCCGATGGCAGGGTGGTCAGGGTCACCGTGTTGCTGGTGAGATGGATCCAGTGAGGGCCCTCAGCCGTGACTTCTCCTACAGCTTGGTCACCTCCCATGGTAGGTGTCCGACTGTGGGGCACCACCCACTGATGAATGGATCCAGTGATGGAGAGGGTCCCTGCTGTCTGTTGCAGTGTCAGAGAGGCTGGCATCAGGTAGGCTTCTCCCAGCCATTTTCCTGTGTTCTGTAGGGATGTCTGGATATGCAGTGCCAACACAGATGCACCACACATGCTACCATGTGTGAGGCATCACTGCCTATTGCCCCTCCAACCACAGTAGGTGCACTGGATGCCCTGAGCCTCTCCCAGGGGTCAGACCAGCACCAAAAACCTGCAACCCTACCTCCTAGAATAGGAGAGCCACTGCCGTACACTCAGTCCTTCTCTGGCAGCCAGCCCCCAAGTGATCCAAATCCATCACCAAACTCTGGTTACTGACATGGCAGCAGGTGAGTCATGGGAGCCTCTACCCCTCAAACCACCAGGCCACCTGCCAGCAGTTTAAAGGGAGCACATGCCGCAATCACCCAAGGCAACTGCCACTCTCTACCTGGTCTTGGTATAGCACCGAGCTCTCTAAGTGGCAAACTGGAGTTGTTAATAGCTCCATCCATAGGCTAACACTAAACATACTCCCACAGCTGCTCCCCAGCTCTGATGTCAGCTGTGGGTGATTGTGGGATGCACCATTAGAGGCACTCCATTTAAAATGCCATTGGGTGTGATGGCAGGATCAACCAGATAAAACAAAATTACTTGAGGAGGTGCTCAAATAT
This sequence comes from Neoceratodus forsteri, assembly GCA_016271365.2. Taxonomy (NCBI): domain Eukaryota; kingdom Metazoa; phylum Chordata; order Ceratodontiformes; family Ceratodontidae; genus Neoceratodus; species Neoceratodus forsteri. Next base: position 1,511,659,873 of record CM057449.1, read on the forward strand.
TTTATACAGTGGGCAAAAATGATAATTGGGTGGGTGCCTGAATCCCAGTTATGGGGGGGTCAGACAAGTACTGGGGGCATAGGATCCTGGGGGATGACAGATTCTAATGACTGAGGAGGATCAGTGGCCAGCTGCAAGTACTGGGGGGTGCTAGGTACCCTGCTGCCAGGACTGAGGGTGGGTGAACTCTGTTGCTGGGGTGGATGGGCTAGTGAGAATGTGGCCATGGCTGAAGGGGTCTAGTAAGCCTGAGGTCAGGGCTTAGGGGGAGGGAACTAGTGACACTGAAGCCAGTGATGGGGGTGCAAGACCATTTGTCACGGCAGGGGCATGGCTGCAGGCTTTCATTATCTTGGGAACATGGCTAGAGGAAGACTTGGGGAGTATTCTGCCACAGCTTGGTGTGAAATCAGGAATCTGCTGCCATGGGTGGGGGGAAGGGGTTCATGAGCTAGTGAGGCCAGTGATGGGTGCACTCAGGAGCCTGAAGACATGGCTATGGAGTTCGGTTAAGCCTGTGTCCAAGGATGGGTCTCAGAAGCCTGCCACCGTCATTGTGTGAAAGGGGGCCATGGAGCTAGAGGCCATGGCTGTTGTGCAGGGTAGGCAAGGGAGGCTGCCACCATGGGTGGTGAATTAAGGTACCTCATGCCAGTGATAAGGGAAGGGGGTTAGGAACTACAGGCCAAGGAAGGGAGCCTGATGCCACTCAGTACGCTGGTCTAATAAGGGACTTAGTGCGAAAAGCATTTCTGAAGGATATAGACTTGTTATCAGGGAAGGAGGATCAGCCTGTCAGTGCCAAGAAAGGGGTGAACAAGTAAATATTGGGCTGTCAATACAGGAGAGAGCGTGTGCCAGACGGGCGAATCTTGGGTGTTGGGTACTGGAGGAGGTGCAGGATAACTGAGTATTGGGCTCCTGATACTGGAAGGGAGAGTGGGGTGGCCAAGAATTGAGCTGTCCATACTTACAGAGGTGTTTGGGAAAGCCATGTATCAGACTTTCAGCACTAGGGATGTGGGGGAGTGGTACAAGCCAGTATTGGATTGTCAGTACTAAGGATGTTGGGATGGCCAGAAACAGACAGTTGGTATCGGGATAGGTGTTATGGGGCCATCAAGTATTGGGCTGTCTGTACCAGGAGGGAGAGTTAGGCCAGTATAAGGATATCAGTACTGTGGAGGTGTGGAGGGGCTAGTGTCAGACTATCAGTATTGGGAGAATGCAGGATTGTGAGTAGTGGGTTGTTAGTAGTAAAAGCCAGATACTTACCTGTCCTGCACCCGCCTCCTCGGTACTACTGTACAGTCCAGTGCTTACTTGTCCCCATCTCAGTACTGAAGCCCAATATTCACCCATCCCACATCTCAACGGTTATGTCAGTTTGTTACTTATATAACTTTTTATATGTATTTTGTGATTTCTATACTTTGAGTTTATCTTCAATAATATTAATTGATAAAAAAATCCCTCCACTACTTTCAATACATTACTCATCTGACCCTCCCCCCAACACAGACAGACCTTGTCTGTCTATGATTTGTGCATACACTTAGAGCCATATCATTAGGAGCTTCAATGTCAGACTCACTGCAGGAAGCACTGCTTTTTTTGTAATGGAGTAGACATGCCTCGGTAGGGTAAAAGCAGTATTTTACAGAAAACTTCTTGCTTTTTAACTGTGTGGGAAATCTGAAACAGGAGAATCCATAAATGGGACCTCCCACTACATGTTTCCCATTTTTGCTACAATCATAAAAAAGTATAAGGGGAGGAATCACAATGTAAGAAAAGGGGTCTCACCGCATAATAACTTTCCACTTCTGACTTGCCGATCCACACATGCGTTGTGATGTTTTGTGACTTGATTGTTCAAACACAGGGGCAAAACCCATTTACTTGAATGGAAAGCCTTTTTTTAAGGATGATTTAAAAATTGTAAATCAAGTTTTATTACTGAATGAGGACAGAGTTCAGCTAAAAAGAACTTTGTTAGTTGAGAACTGGAATTGATTGTGACCAAAATTTGGAAATCAGCTGTAGAACATATACTCTGTTCAAGTGAATCGAGATTGTCCTTGTGCTCTGCCTCTAAAGATGTCATTAAAAAAAAGCAGGAGGGGCAGAGCAGTAAGTCATGAACTGGGAAATGATCATTGTGCCAGTCAATAGAGTTCTAATTCATTCACTTAATTTGGTAGTTAATAAAAAAAAAATTAAAACAAAACAGGTGAGCTCACATTGAGGTAAGCGAGCTCCATGTTTCAACTTTTCAGCAACAGGAAAGATGCTATTTAAAAAGAAGCACAAAATATTTGTCGATTTGGACAGCAATATTTCTGAGTGTTTGACAGAATACTGAAGTTTGGCTGAGAATGGTGCTGCTGGTGTTTAAAATACTTTTTTTTTACAATGATTTGGGGCCTATATAAAGATAATGTTAATAACCTTGAGGCAGTTCTCCATGTATGTGTCTGTAGTAATTAGGGAGGGCAAAAAGTCTTCCCTAGAAAACCATGCCACTTCCACTGCAAGTGGTTCAATTTGGGTGAGACACAACCCAAACCAAGCCACCTGCTTGGGTCTCATACTCCACAGACTCCCAATTATATGACAGGCTTGCATCACTGTCATGTGACAAACTGAGAAGGCTGAGGAACTGATCAAATGACATCCAGGCAGTGTGCACCTCAGATATACCTATGTCAACAAACTCGATATGTAGTAGATGGTGCAGCTGATTGGCATGCAATTCTGCTACCGAAGGCAGGGAAGGAAAGAACTTGGTGTCTTGGTGTCCATAGAGTGTGGCCACACAGAAGATGACCCTTAGCACCCTCCTCTCTTTTTCGGCAACTGGTTTGAAAAAGCCCAGTGTCCACACAGAATTATTTTCAATAAAATGAGGGACACAAACATTTAGAATGAGCAACACTTACCTCATAAAGCAGGGAGTAAGCATGACACATAAAAAGGAGGATGGTAGTGCAAAATAAGAGCCAAGCCATGTTTGACTGTACTCACTTCAAGTGTCACAAAAACCCAGCCTCCTGAATTCGAAATGGTTCTGTTTTCAAGGGAAGGCTTTGGCCCATCAATAGCTTGAACATCATTCTGTGAAATTATGTTTCCAGTGAGTCGCACCACTAAAAAAAGGACATGTTGAAAATTTGAGGTCATGACATACTGGTAGTTCAGATATTAATACTTTAAACACTGGAGATTCCACCACAGCTTTGCCCATCCCTAGTAGTACATGTACACTGTACCAACATATGGCATTGACTGCAAAGTTCATAACATTATCTTTAGACAACCATCTTCCTCTCATCACTTTTAAATGCTTAATAATTATTTGCTGAAGATAGTGTATGTTTGGCTTGGTAAATGAAATTACAAAAGCTACTCTATACAAAAATAAAACATTCTATACTGAACCATTCTTGAGTGGGCTATGTTAAATATGTGGGTGGGTGGGCAATGTGGGCTGACTGCCAAAATTATATCAGCAGATTTTGAGCAACACCATATAAGTGACTGGACCACCATAATAAACTTTTATTTGATCAGACTTGAATCAAGCTTCAGAAAATGAGATCACTCAAGAGAACACTAATGTGCATTTAATAACAATGTGTCTTGTGTCTTTACATTATGTAAGAAAGATGTCTTGTATTGTAAGACCAGAAATGTATTGACCTTAAGATCAAATGTATACATATATAATGAAATAGGTGGAAAAATACATGTTGGTTCCTGTTTTATTTTAATAGTCCACTGACTTCTGCAAAAAGTACATGGCTCACTGGGAAAGCAATTGCAAAATTTCAATACCACAACATACAACAAGAAAATATGATGCAAACAGTCACAACAGTGATCACTCTTTACTAACAGCTAAAAAACACAGCACAGTAGTGCTCAACTCTCTCAAACTTTTAGTTACATTTAACACAAGTGAACAATTAAGACATGTGGGGGTTAGAGATGTTGCAAAATAAAATTTTGCATGTTACATTGAGGCTAAATTGGCAATTTCACCCTGCAAAATTTTTTGCCAAATAGTGTCGAAATGGCAACATTTTACATGCAAATAGGCATTTCCCTGGTGTCTAGTGGCCACCACCCCCGTCACTCAATGGACAAAATTTAGAAAGAAAAAAATCTCCCTAGTGTCTAGTGATCCCACCCATGGCAGATCACTGGCAGAAATGAATTAAAGATCCACACAAGTTACCCTCATACCCCAACTCCTTGTGCAAAAAAAAAAGTAAATTAATTCATTAATTAAAATGCAAACTCTATGGTGCCTAGTTGAACATCCACCCACCACCATGTCATCAGATAGTGCACACCCTGTTACCCTACCCTGGTACACCAATCGGGCCAATAGCACAGCCATCCACTCATCTCCATGACTGGCAGTATGACTGAGTGCTTTAATGAATGAGCATGTGCTTGTACAAGCACATGCTCATTCATAGACAGATTCAGATAGCCAGCTCTCTCACTACATTCCAGTGGTAGTGAAAGCGCTGGCTGTATGAATTGAATGAATGAGCGGGTGCTTATATAAGCACACTGTCATTCAATGAAGTGCTCAGTTGGGCTGCAGGCCATGGAGGTGACTGGAGGACTATGCCAGTGGCATGAGTGGGGTACTGGGGGGAGAGGGGTGAGTGCTATCTGATGACAGGGTGGGGGTGTGTGCAGTTCAACACACACCAGGGAGTTTGAGAATTATTTTTTTATTTATTTTGCCACAAGGAAACTGGACATGAGAGTAACTTGGGGGGGCTTTATTTAATTTTGGCCAGTGAGCACCGGGGAGAGGGGACCACTAGACACAAGGGACATTTAATTTGATTTGGCCCGGTAATTGGTGGAGGGGATTAGTAGTGGTGAAATTGTGAAATTTCAACCGCACGTGGTGAATTTCACCATTTCACAGGCAACATTTTGCTCGCTCTATGATTGACATTTCACATTTTGACACCAAAATATTTCACAAAAAGTGTGAATTACGCAAAGTATTTTGCATGGTGAAATTTTTCAATTGTCCAAAACACTACTGGGGAGGGGGGCGGTTCTTGATTAGTTAACACTAGACCTCACTATGGTTTGAATACTGTTAGCAAAGATAGGGGGCTAGATTGCAAACATAAAAACAATAATAAAATTGGAACATTATCATTATGAAACATCGACATCTTTTGGCACAGCAGATGTTGCCCAAAATGAGAAACAAAATTATTAACAAAGTAGATACTGAGGCTGAAAATAAGGAAAGAGAAATAGTGTGCTCTTGCAAGACTTTTTATGCTAGAGAAAAAAAAACTTATATGAAAACATTACTGGTAATCCACAAGAGAATAATGATAGATTATAAAAATAAGGTCTTATAATTGGGCATGAAGCAGAGACAAGAGACTTTGACAGCTGAAAAAGTATAAACTGCTTTACCAGAGTTCAAAACTGTTCTTTTAAAAGTTGGGTATATTTTGCATATAAATTATTAAATATATTTTATTAATATATTTTTATGGTATCTATCATAGTTGAGATCCATAAGGGCCACAAACAGTAAATAGGCATAAGTAAATCATATTATATATCTTGGACATCATCAACATATATATTTGGTTAAAACTGAACTGCATGCAATAGTTTGGATTGTAAAACTTAATTTGGAAATAGAATAACAAAGAAATATATTTCAAATATATGTGCAAAAGATATTTCCAAATTATGATACATCTTTAATCATTCTGTAAATATCTTGAATATATCTGAAAATATATCTCAGAACTACAACTAATATCTGACATATATGTGAGATATATTTTGAGACACTAGGATATATTTCAGATATTAAAAAATATAGATCTTTTCCATATGGGTTGATATCAGATTCCTAACAAAACAGTACCAAAACATATCTTTTTAATTAGAAGTACACAGGAAAATTCACGTCTATACATTACCATAGGCCAAGTCTTATCTATGACCTTAGTTCTGGCCCAATATCACACTAATAATAAAACAGTACTAAAACATATCTTTTTTATTAGATGTATCCAGGGGACTTCACTTCTTCACATTTTGTAGGCAAAGTCTTATCTCCGACCTTAGCTCTAGCTGGAAAAACCTGGGATAACTCATTAAGGTCCCAGTCCAAGCTTACATAATCATCTCTTATAAAACGTTCTTAGTAGTTCTTGAACCTTAACCCTTAATGTCTTGGTTTGAGTTTCGAATGCAGCAACAAGCCTGCATACTCTAAACACCTGAACATACATTGGATATAATAATATATAAAGCAAAATAATGCACCTGGGAAACAAAGACCCAGGGGAAGATTACACAATGGGGGGGGGTAGAAAAAACAACAAAAATGGAAAGGGACCTGGGGTAATAATGTCAGATGACCTTAAGGTTAGCAAAAAATGTGAGAAGCAGTGGGGAGGGCTGGAGGGACACTGGGATATATAGGGAGAGGCATCGCCAGCAGAAAAAAGGAAGTTGTTATCCCTCTGTACAGACAGTTGGTGAGACCCCATCTTGAGTACTGCATCCAGTTCAGGAGAACCCATCTCTGCAAGGACATAGGCAGGATGGAGGCAGTCCAGAGAAGGGCAACTAAAATGGTGCAGGGTTGGCAAGAGAAGCCATATGAGGAGAGACTAAAGGAGCTTTATATGTATACCATTGAGGAAAGGGGGGGGGCATGATAGAAACTTTTAAGTACCTCAGTGGAATCAACAAAGTCCAAGAGGGTAACATCTTTCAAAAAAAGAGATGTGCAAGAACAAGGGGACACAATTTGAAGATAGAGGGGGGACGGCTCAGGGGCAATGTGAGGAAGTATTTTTTCACGAAGTGGGTGGTGGATGCATGGAACAGCCTTCCTGAGGAGGTTGTGGAGTCTAAAACTGTGGGAGAATTCAAGAATGCACGAGGCAGACATAAGGCAATTCTTGTGGAGGATAGGAAGAAATAGGCTGTTGGTTAACTAGGATCTGCAGCTTAGATGACACAAAGATCTGCAACAGAGTTGATGCACAAGGTGGGGTGGAAAGGATGAGAAGGAACTTGGCAGGGTTAGAGGAATGGTCAAATGTATGGCAGCTTAGATTCAATGCTAAGAAGTGAAAGGTAATGCACCTGGGAAACAAAAACCCAGGAGAAGAGTACACAATGGGGGGTGAGATGCTAACAACAACAAAAATGGAAAGGGACCTGGGGGGTAGTCATATCAGATGACCTAAAGGTGGGCAAGCAATGTGAGAGGGCAGCAAGGAGGGCTGGGGGGCTACTGGGATGCATAGGGAGAGGCATCACCAGTAGAAAACAGGAAGCTATTATCCCTCTGTACAGACAGCTGGTCAGACCCCATCTGGAGTACTGCGTGCAGTTCTGGAGACCCAATCTCCGCAAAGACAAAGATAGGATGGAAGCTGTCCAGAGGAGGGCAACTAAAATGGTGCAGGGTCTGCACTGGAAGACATATGAAGAGAGACGAAAGGAGCTTAATATGTATAGCCTCGAGGAAAGGAGGGAGAGGGGGGACATGATAGAAACTTTCAATACCCCAAGGGAATCAACAAAGTCCAAGAGGGTAGCATCTTTCAAAAAAAGAGGTGTGCAAGAACAAGGGGGCACAATTTGAAGATGGGGCAGCTCAGAGGTAATTTAAGGAAGTATTTTTTCACAGAGAGGGTTGTGGATGCATGGAATGGTCTTCCGGAGGAGGTTGTGGAGTCAAAAACAGTGGTGGAATTCAAGCATGCATGGGACAGTCATAAGGCCATTCTAGGGGGTGGGGGTAGGAAGAAGTAGGCTGCTGGTTAACTAGGATCTGCAGCTTATCCAGTAGGTAGGGAAATGGGCAGACTGGGTGGGCTAAGCGGTCCTTATCTGCCATCAAATTCTATGTTTCTATGTTTAGGGAAATGGGCAGACTAGGTGGGCCAAGCGGTCCTTATCTACTGTCAAAATCTATGCGTCTATGTTTCTATATTTCAGACAAAATGCAGCAAGGCACAATTTGATATTTAAGAAGGCTAGTCCCTACAGCGGTCATGTTGGAGAACCACAGTTCAGAACTACTATAGCTCAGGCAGCCTGGTGGTGAGGAGGGCTGAGACATCAAGCCTCACCTGCCACCACGCTGGTTAGCTGGGGTTGGGAGTAACCTCAGGGCATTGGGGGTTGGCCGGGTAGAGGATGATCAAGCATCCCAAGGACTTCTCTCCTCTTCTAGGGAGGGAAAGAGATCCGTGGCTGGTGTTAGCCTGGCCCCTAGCAGAGGCTGGGGATTGGCACACTGATGCTGCACAATGGGGGTGGAGACAGGACAAACACCCAGCTCACTGCATGTAGAAGTGTGTGTGACACCAACATTGGCATCATTGCACACCTTTCCTCCATGTCAAGGATAAATATGGAGAAAAACATCCCAGTCACGCACGATGACAGATGACCTCGCCAGGCTCCACACCCTTGTGACTTAGGCGCCTCCCGAATATGGATCCAGTCTGGTGGATCGAGGGGCTCCCTGCCCCCTACCACAAAAGGCAAGCCATGGGGGATACTGGGAGAAGGTAAATCCTGGTTGATGCTGGGGTGACGGGGCTAGGAGTTTCAGTGGGAAGGAGAGGCTGGCTGAGACGGGGGGAGAAACAAAGAAACTAGAAAAAAAAAAGAACTACAATGGCTCTTTTTGAAATCAGCTGTCTCCATCACAATCTGTCTTCCCACCCATGCTTGAGCACTCAAACCAGGAAATGAACTCCCAATCCACACAGGTACACATATCTGTACATAGCAGTGATTTCTCACCGACACAACAAAGTACAAAATGTTGTCTTATTATACCAATGAAGGCTTATAGAATCCCTTACAAATACAAACTTTAAAACTGATACTCCCATTCATGGATGACAAGTACCCCCTCCCTCTGTGCCTTCTCATGACTTGCCTCGGCAATCGGTTTGCATCATGCTTTCCTTCAGCACCCACCACCCCACCTTCCCCCCTCTCCCAACTCCCAGTCTCCTGAGTTTCCCTAACAGTCACTACTAATGCAGACTGCCTGACTATGCCACCTCACATCCCACCATTTACTCTAGCATGTCTTCTCTGCTCAGCATCCCCTCACCCCCCCATTTCTCCCTATACCTTATCACCCTTCTTCCCCCACCCTTCACCTCCACCGCAATACCATCCTCTCTCTCTCTCTCTCTCTCGTACCTCCTTTCTTCACCCCACTGCCAGCTATCCCAGTCCCTCTGAACTACTGACAAGGCTGCTTATTCCCCCCTTCACCCTCATAAAATGTTTTTCTTGTCATTTTAACTTGTACCTATGTTTTGAGTTATTCTGTAAGTTCTGAATCCAAGCTGTGTCATTCATTGTGATGTACCTTTGCTTTCTCCTATTGTACATTATTTTTCAATCTATGACATGGAACCTTTGTAAAAGAGCTTGCGCTCAAAAGTTTTTTCCGAATCACTAAATAAAAAAATAAAAATGAATTACAGGCATCTAAAAATACTGTCTCACTATAGATTTGATGCCTTTCTCATATAGGTGCTCAATAACAAAATGTTCCACATGAATATTAGAATGTATACTTCCTAGAATGAACAAACCTTGGTCACTGTTGATCATATAAGGCAACTGCCCTAGGCTCCTAGTCACCCCTGTTGGGGTCACCGAGGCACTCCCCACAGTTCTCTGCACCACATCAGCCCATCTCAAAGCCAGCAAGGCTCCTAGTCACCCCTGTTGGGGTCGCCACAGCACTCCCCATGGCTCTTTGGACCTCACCAGCCGACCTCAAAGCCAGCAAGGCTCCTAGTCACCCCTGTTTGGGGTCACCGCGGCACTCCCCATAGATCTTTGGACCTCACCAGCCCACCTCTAAGCCAGCAAGGTACTGTAGCCAGCAGGTTCCATTTCAAGTTCTCAGGCAGCCTAGCTTTGAATTCTGGCACCTTTTCTAAGCAGCTCCCTGCCTTCCAAGCTGTGGCTGAATTTCTACCTCAACTTAACTTTGCACTATTACAGACTAGAGGAGACCGCAAAAAACCCTGTATAGACTGACTTAAATGTGCCTCTATCCAGCTGAGCTGTAAACTGAATTTGTGCCTGGCATTACAGCTCCCTGGTATTTATGGCATTTCTGTGTGCACTGCAATCTTGGAGTTTATGGTGTTGTTTCTGATTTAATTGTATGCTCCTAGCCTTTTTTTTTTACTGTGAGAGACACTGAAGTCAAATTTAAAAATCATTTCATTTAAGTGCTACGGTATTTTTCTTTTGTGCATTTAGTAATTAACTGTATTTTTCTGATGAGTCTATGATTAATAAGGGAATGATTTAAACTCTTAGAATGTACTGGCTGACTGCTCACCAATTAACTGTTTAAGGAATAATTTAGGGTAGGATTTTTATTTCTTAAAGTCTACTGGCTTTCTGCTCTTGGTGTGGGATTTCTTTCTCATCTGTACTGCTGATTCTCCCCCCTACTTTCAGTAGTACCCCCTCCAGCTAATCTCTTCTGTCCATCCCTCCCAGTTAATTGCTCTGTCTGACAGTCTGTCCCCACCTCCTTCTTCTGTCTCCTGACTAAATATAATCTTCTACCCCTCTTCTCTTTCTAGGCTCCTAGTCGCCCCTGTTGGGATCACCACAGCACTCCCCATGGCTCTTTGGACTTCACCAGCCCACCTCGAAGCCAGCAAGGTACTGTAGCCAGCAGGTTTCATTTCAAGTCCTCAAGTAGCCTAGCTTTGAATTCTGGCACCTTTTCTAAGTGGCTCCCTGCCTTCCAAGCTGTGGCTAAATTTCTACCTCAGCTTACCTCTGCACTATTGCAGACTAGACAAGACCGCAGAAACCCCTGTACAGACCGACTTAAATGTGCCTCTGTCCAGCCAAGCTGTAAACTAAATTTGTGCCAGGCATTGCAGCTCCCTGGTATTTATGGCATTTCTGTGTGCACAGCAATCTCGGAGTTTATGGCACTGTTTCTGATTTAATTGCATGTTCCTAGCCTGTTTTTCCTGTGACAGACACTGAAGTCAAATTTTCTCCCTTCCCCCACCCCCTTCCCCACATCTTATTAAATGCTTGTTCCTTGGGGTGGATATTCTTTTTTCCCCTCAGTGATTGGACCATTTGTTTTGGGGTGAGGATCTCAAGGCAGCTAGCTTGTGAATTTCATTGTTAGACTGCCCCAGGAACCTAGTGAATATCTCCACACTTAGCAAAAGCATTTATAAGGTTTCTAGTTGCAGCTCTATATCTCTGCCTGCTGGACAGTTTCATCCTTGGACTTAGTTACCATCTCACTGCCGCAGTCAACTTCACATTTGCTTCAGTCTCGTCTCCAGTCCTGAATTCACTGCTTTCTCTCTTTCTCCCTAGTACTACGTTCCCTTCTTTTCCTTACCAGTGTACTATGGGGGTGGTCTCACTTCACTGCAGCTTTTTAGGAGTATTTTCCCTTCTGCTAGCCCTTCAGCTCTCAATAGATCTTCTCTGCCAGCCATCTACTGACTCTGGCTACTCAAATAAAGCTGAGGACTGGAGCTATTTTTTCCTTTTTTTTTTCAATTCAAACTTTATTAACAGATTTTCCATAATACAGGGGACAGAGATAGTAACATTCACAGCATAATCATAGAACAATACATGTTCTGCCCCTCCCCCTACCCTCCTCCCCGGTACAGCAGTACACTAGAACATTGTAGTATAATACCATGTTACAATAAACCTTGATTGAGCTGAGATAAACAATTGCCAACAACTCATTTATCCAAACCAACCATGACCAAGGTGTGAAAGGGATCCCATATACGCTTATAGCTCCATAGCCTGTTATAGAGACTCACTATAGCTTTCTCAGTATGAAGGTTAGCGAGGATTTCATGAACCCGTTCCTAGTATGATGGCTAACCTCATCCTTCCAATGCTTAAGTATGATTTTTTTGACAGATAGTGTTATCATGGACATGTGAAATCTCCGCGCTTTAGTCTTTATAGGAGACAGGTCTCCAACAGGCAAATTTCAGGAGTAAAGCAATCCTGCAGACCCAGTAAGGGGTCCAGTTTGGTTTTAATTGAATCCCATAATGGGGTTATTTTGGGACATGACCAGAATATATGAAGAAGTGTTCCCTCTTCCTGGGAACATCTGGTACACAGTCCTGATTCAAGAAGGCCCCATTTTGCCAGTTGTACTGGGGTATAATACATATTATGTAAAATGTGATATTGCATAAATTGGAGTCTGTCTTGGGACATGTACTTGTGACAATACCTCCATAGCACCGGCCAGTTGAAGATATGCTGGGGAAAGAAGGAGGCCCAGAACATGGTGGGACCATGGGAACTCCCATACCACCAATGGAACAGGACTTGATATATTTTTGAGATAACATTTGAGGGTCCAAGGAGCTATTTTTTCTTAAACCTAATTATCAGTGGTAATACCTCTATCCCTGAAACCTGACTCCTAAAGCTTATCCCATTAGCTAGTATAGCTGACTACCTAAGCCATTACCCTTTTTAAATGCCACTTGAGGGCAAACTCCAAACTTTTTTCCTTGAGACCTGGGTACCCCTATGTCATCTCTCTCTTTCTCTGGTGATATTGAACCTAACCCGGGCCCTCCTGATGGTATCACTCCCAAGAACCCATCTTATTGGTTCACAGAAAAGGGGCTTATGCTTGCACATATGAACATTAGAAGTCTGTCAGCTAATTTTGCACAGCTTGAAGCCTGGATTGCTCACAACTCCCCTGATGTCTTAGGTCTAACCAAGACTTGGTTAAACCCCATATACCAGATTCATTACGCAGGATAAATGGATATAAACTTCACAGATGTGATCATCCAAATGCTAAAAAGGGTGGTGGTGTTTTGTTTTATACCAGACATGACTTTGACATTACGGTCCTCCTGGTCAACACTACCTGTCTATGTGAAACTATTCATATAGTTATTACCTTAGGCCTCACTAAGAAGCTAAATGTAGTGTGCATCTATAACCCTCCTAAAAATGGATTAACAGGCCTGACTAAGGTAAATGACCATCCTTCTTCGTTAAAGGGTAGACAAGAGCTCATTGTTATCGGGGACCTCAACCTGGATTGGCTAGGAAAAACACTAATCTCTATGCTGCTGAACTCAGCAGGTTACACCTGTCTCAACTGGTCACTGTCCTGACCAGACAGGCTAGTAACAGCAGCCTCCAGTCTCTTCTAGACTGGGTCATCTCCAACAGGCCTGAAAGGATCAGTGCTGTTGGAGTTTTACCAGACTCAATCAGTGACCATTCCCCAGCTTACTGTGTTTGGAAGGCTAGGGCCCCTAAACTACCCCCCAGAGAAATTATTTTCAGGGATTTTTCAAAAATGGATAAGAGAGCCCTAATCTTGGAGCTACAGAACACGGACTGGGCACCTCTATATAATACCTGTAATACGGAATGTGCTGCTCAATACCTCCTTATCACGCTTTTGAACCTTCAAGACAAATATATTCCAGTAAAAAGGCACCGTATCCAGGGATCTGCTACCCGCTGGTTAAATTTGTCACTCCTGCCCTCTCTCAAGAAGAGGGATAAAGCCTGGAGCAAAGCTAAGCTAACCTAGTCCCCATTGGGCTGGGCAGAGTACAGAAGACTCTGAAACCTATGTAAGATTTCCATCAGATCTGCTAAGGGCAATTACTACCGTCAGCTCCTTAGTACCTCAGTCAGTGATTCTAGTGGTTTTTGGAGCCATGTTAACACCATCATAGGGAAAAACAAGTACAATACCATCTCTAATATGGTTGTGGATGGTTGTAATTGCAATAACCAGCTCACTATCACTGAGGCTCTTAACGCCAGATTCAGTGACCTCGCCTCCTATACTGCACCTCCTAGGCCTTTACCTATCACTCCACAGGATAACCTTAAACCTTCCAACCCATCTTTCACCCTTCACCCAGTCTCTGAAAGTGAAATCTTATGCCTACTCAAGTCCATCTCTCTTGCTGGATTGGCATGGGCAGATGGACTCTTACCAAAATTCCTAAGAACCGTTGCACTGTCTATAGTCTCTCCAGTGACTAGACTTTTCAACCTGTCTCTTCTTACAGGACATGTCCCTTCCATCTGGAAGATTGCTTGAGTTTTACCGGTCTACAAAAAGAGGGACACCACTAACCTGGATAACTACAGCCCTATTGCCATCCTCTCCACCCTCTTTTAAATACTGAAGAAAATTGTTGCTACTCAGGTCTCAGATTGCCTGTACTCCTTCAAACTCCTCACCCCTGACCAACATGGTTTCGATGTGGGCACAGTACATCCACTGCTCTCATACAGTTTACACATAATGTCAGACTCGCTAGGGACAAAGGCTTTTTCACTGGGGCTGCTTTTGTTGATCTTACAAAAGCGTTTGATTTAGTTGACCACCCGCTGTTCCTATCAAAGTTGTCATCCCAAGGCTTCTCACCCTCTGTCACTGTCTGGTTCCAAAATTATTTTTCAAAGCAGCAACAATTTGTCCAGATCGGAGATGCTAAGTCCCCTCTTGCTCCTACTTGGATTGGAGTGCCCCAGGGTTTGATTCTTGGTCCTCTCCTGTTTACAGTCTTCATAAACGACATCTCACCACTCACTGGTGCTTGCTCGGGTTTGCTATGTGCAGATGATCTTGTTCTTTACTCATCCTCCTCAAACCTCTCAGATATCAACCTGAATCTCAATAGTAACTTCAATACCTTTCAGAGCTGGCTATTGCAAAACAAGCTTGTCTTAAATAAAAATAAAACAGTGACTATGCTCTTCAGTTCAGGTTCAAAAATTCAGCCCTGAACCCAACCATTAAGTATCAGAGCACTTGATGGTTCTCCCCTTAACACAGTTACCTCTTTTAAATACCTTGAGTAACCCTTGATCCCACCTTGGATTTTGACCTGCACCAAGTCTTAGTCATTAAATCTGTCAATATTCAACTTGGAGTGGCATATAAGGTGAGACATAGCCTAACATCCACAGTGAGAATGGCCATTGCACAGGGGATCCTGAGACCCAAATTGGAATATGGGTTAATAGCCTTTCCAGCAACTATTGGAGGGTTCCTCCGAAAGTGGGATGTCTGCTACAACAGCATTTGCCATTTTGCTTTGTCTTTGTCCAAACCTACTCACAAATGCACACTATACTCCAGTCTGGGATGGTTTACCCCCTCAGCCTTCTGACAGTTTACTTCCTACTGTTTGATAAAGAATATAATCTCCTCCCAAATAGCTGATGAACTGTCTTTACTGCTCAAACCTGTGACCTCTGCCTACCCACAGAGATCAGCTGACAAATCCTTTCTTGTCCAACCAAAATGTAAAACCAAAATGGAGCAGAATGCTTTCTCTAGCTGGGCCCCTAAATTATGGAACTCCCTTCCACTAAGTCTAAGAATCTCCCCTTCTCTACACAGCTTCAAACAGGAGCTTCATACGGCTCTTCTAAGCTCTGAACCCTGCTCCTGTCCTCTATCTACCCACTCCTGTGCTGGTTCTTCCTAATTGCTTACAGGCTCCAACCTCTACTACTCTCAAACCTGCCTGGAAATTTTGTTATTTCCTCTCTTCTAGCACTTACTCACTAGTTGTATGACTTATGACTGTTAGTTATTTGCACTTATATTTCTGTTTTGTTACTAAATATAGATTCCTGCAAATGTACTGTCATTGCTGAAAATTTTGTATAAGTGTACTATGTCTGACTTCTACTTGTCCCCATGATGTTTTCTTGTATCTACTATTGTCTATGTACCCTTTGTTGTAATCTCCCGGGTTGTACCTGAAAATAGGCAGCAATGCTGTCTAGTGTGCCTACCCAGTTAACAAAAACTAAATATATAAACAAGTACATTTGTTATCATTGTGCAGTATTGCCGCTGGTATGTAATTTCCCATTTTTTTCTTTTTTTTTTGAGTTTATATTAGAGATATATATGCCTGTTTAAATAAACCACCTCCTTGTTTTGAATTTCTCTTAATAACCTGCCTATGTGCAGGACTAACTTCTTAAATTTTCAGGTAAAACTCAGGGGTAACTCATCTAATCTTCAACTTTTTATTTTGCCATCTTGGACAATGACTCAATTATTTCCCAGTCTTTAAAATCCTTTGGAAAACATTCTACTTGTTTTAGCTTATACAAACATTTTACTAGAAGATTCTTATAATAATCTAAATGATTTATAGATATCATGCATTCATTAACACACACATTGAGCAAAAAAAAGGGTTGTAAGAAAGGATCAGAGGATCCAAAACAAGCCAGGCAAATGTCTTCGGTGTCTGTTTGCTTTTTTAATGTGAATTTTTGCACCAAATAAAAAGGCATGAACAGCACGTTTTGAAATATAACCTTGGTGTCTGGGCATCATTTCTATAAACAGGAGGTCAGTACCCAATTTGTGTGTTAACTATTTACTGCTTTTTTCATTGTGAGCACCACCCTGTCAGTGCAAGCTTCCTCTGTTTTTTATATCACACATTCTGAAGTGTGTAATTGTTTTTTAAAACTTTAGAAAGCAATCCACCAGTTCTTTATGTTTATATCTTAGACTTGACTTCTTGTCATACAGTATGTTGAGGATAGTTTTCTATTACTTTGTTCCATTTTAATCCATTTTGCAACACTTTTTCCAGATGTTTCACTTTGTGAATACCATTTTCTTTTCATTTTAAACCAATGACTTTTAACTTGATTAATCTCCATATTTTGTATTTTTAAACTATAATATTCATCTTGTTTTGTAACTCCCTCCCTTAAAGTTGTGTTTCTAAATTAAGTTTATTTTCCAGTATATCTGAAGTTGGCTTTTGTCTCCATGAGGTTTCACATAAACATACCCCTCTCACTTTAGCCTTAAAGGCATCCCAGATCTTGCTATATTACACCACATCTTCTGAGTTCTACTTCCATAAATTGGCAATTGTTTCCACAAGTTTTTTTTTTTTTTTGCAGTCTGTTGTGTAACAATTTATTACTGAATTTCTAACTAGTTTCCTTTCAGAAAGAATTTTCTGAAATTAAAAACAATGTGACAGAACTATGATCAGAAACATAAGTTGCTTCTATATCTGCTGTATGATGGTAGTTGTTAATCCCCATGATTCTGGAAGTAAGAATGTGGTACAGTTATACAGAGACCCTGTATCTTTTAGAATAATGTTTACATTCTCTGTACTCCCCATTTACTTCTAGTCAGTTACATACATCTATATAATTATCCTCCAGTGCATCTGATATTTCAAAGTTATTAAATGCTCAGCATTTATTCTTATACCACCCCTTAGGAACAGTTGCCATGTCCAGTCTTAAAGCTAAAAAACTATTCACCTTACTGCTTAAGATAACTGATTCTTAATCCCAATTGCTCAAAAAGTGGTTGATGTCTGCTATGAAATCCCAATAATCTTGGCATGGGGCATACAACAAAGTAATAACCATTGCAATATTATACAATTTTATCATTGCCATAATAATCCTTCCTTAATTTTCTGATTATGTATCCAAAATTCAACAGGAACAATCCAAGTTATTACTGCCACTCCCTTGCTTTACTTCATTTCTGTTGAAGAGTTCAGGACTTGATCAGTCCATCATTATCTCTAGTTTTGGATCTCATCCCCCTGCGGGAAGATCTCCTGCAAGAAAGCAAGACCCACCACTTTTTTTCAAGTAACTCAGAATTCTATATCTTTCTCAGGGGGGACTTTATCCCATTAATGGTCCAAGTTACAGTTTAATTTTATGAATCATAAACTACAACTAAAACTTTTAAATAAAAAAAGAAAATACATGAAGGGGAGAAACAACCAGTCCTCACAAAGTGCACTCTTTTTTCTTTTTTTGGGGGTACTACTGTACCTCCATAAAAAATGCCAAGGAGCTTGACAAATGCTGAATAAGCTATGTTATTTCTCATAGATACTGCTGATTTGTATTCCTTTAACCATTCCTCCTTATGCCACCTCCAAACTACCAAGCCATCTTCCCCTTTGGTTCCAAGGATTATAATCTAGCACTCTTTTTATTTCTTGACCTACTGGCAGATATTGTCCTAGACCCCTCCAATCCCCTCCATACCCTCATTTTAAGAATTTATAATGGCTCAGACCTTCCCATTTCACATCAGATATGATAATTTAGACCACATAGAGGAATAAAATTAGATAAATGCATATATGGAAAGAAAAGATAGAACCAAACCACAAAAAGATCTTTCAATCTTCTAAATCTTTATTCCTGAAAATGTTATACTTCCTACAGAAATACGTCAGAGAAGTGATCACCTTAGCTGAAAGTCTGTGGTAAATGTATCTTTTAATCAGTCAGAGCCTCCTCCTCCTCCTTATTATTCTCAAACAGAATCTGATTGTTCAAAATTGCTTTACATTTTGCAGAGTGTTAGGACTGTAACAAGCACTCTAGGAACATTCAGAACAAGGAGTCAGTACCAACGGGGTTTGTTTTAAACACCAAGAACTGCATATCTAACCTGTGTTTTTTCCTTACTTGTTTTTTCAGCTACTAAATGCAGGAGTTGGTAACCAGAGTGACTTTGCTTGAGAAGGCAAAATAGCAGCAGGACAGCCAACAGCGGCCAATCAGGAAGCCCAAGGGGATTTACACATGGATCATAGGAAATGCAATAGGCACAGTCATAGTAAGGATAGAGCACCAACAGGAGGTTTCTTTGAAACACCAAAAACTGCAATTGTGTTTTTTTCTTTGATTGTTTTTTTTTTTCAGCAGGCAAAAGTGGAAGTTGGTAACCAGAGTGACTTTGGGAAGGAAGGCAGGGCAGCAACAGAAAAGTCAAATGTGACCATTCAGAAAACCTAGGGGGATTTAAACTGGGATTGTAACAAATGCTCTGGACACTTTCTGAACAAAGAGCTAGCATCAGTGAGGGTGGGGTCATTTTAAATAGCATAAACCACAAATCTAATCTGTGTTTTTTTCCTTGATTAATTTTCAGCAGCCTATGGCAAGAGTTGCTAACTGGTCTTTGGTCTGGTAGGTGGGACAACAGCTGGTCAGATGTGTGTTCTTTGGACCTGATTTAAAATCATTGTGTGCATTGTAATGTACTATACACTTTGTAATTTGTACCATGACTTCAACAAATCTATTCAGAGCCGTAGGAAGGCATTTGGGTGCCCTGGGCAAGAGGCAAATTTTGCGCCCCCCCGAAAAGAGCCAGAAGCTCTGGAGGGTTTACATGCTCCAGCTCTGTGGTGAGGTTCGAGGCTTTTCTTGAAGAAAAAAACACTTTTGCTACATGGTCGGTCCATAAATTTTCCTGCCATGAATCTGAGGTGTGGGAAGAAGAATCAGCATTTATATAGCACTTTTCATATACAGTGTATCCCAAAGTGCTTTAGACGCAATGCTAGACTGGTAGTGAAGTGACTAAATGTGTGGTGGTGGCCATATTGCACATCAACACCCACACACAGCCTGGACAATTGCATGAACTGGTTTATAGGAAGGGGAATGTTAGCCAGGACACTGGGAATGTCTGCTGCTCTTTGCGAAGAGTGCCCCTTGGTTCTTTTACTTCCACCTGGACAACACCAGGATGGGTAGAAGGGACCTCAGTTTAACATCTCATCCAAAGGACAGCACACCCCAGCAGTTCAGCACCCCCTACTAATGCACTCTGATGCCAGCATTTTAGGTGCAAGTCCAATTCCAGTGTGGGCAGAGAATTCACAACTTTCTGGTCCATAGGTGGATGTGCTACCAACTGAGCCAGGAGACTCTGGCTGGCTAGAAGCACATTTAGACAGGCAGTATTTTTTTTTATTTTCTTTACAGTTTACTTTAAGTAGGGGGCATTGCAGCAATGTTTTTGAGGTCTAGGTTGGGGCGTGTTCCCTGGAAATGTGTCAATCTATTGGGGAGGTTAGTTTGATTCTTTATTAAAAGCAATGCACTGCAGATGCATGATTCTTGTAGCATTCATGGGTAACAGTGGCAAACTATTTTTCAGCATACTAAACATTTGAATGAGATAATTGGGCTTAGGAAAACACAGTACTCATATTTTCTTATGTCTTCATTTTGAAGATATTTCCTATATCTTCAAAATTGAGACATAAGGAAATACACGTGCACTTACTGAGGAATCCTCTGAAAACAGAATACTACAACACAGCTACTTCTGTATGTGACTGTTGCTAGAGATGATTTCTGACCCATCTCCATCTTCAGGGGTCATGCGACCAGTCATTCAGAGACCACAGTCTGCACAGTGTCTGTAACCTGGCACCCAGTCCCAACAGATGTACAATAAAGAAAAAAAGCATGTACCAACCAACTTGAGGGAGACTAGTCAGTGCAATGGAGTTGCAGTATGACTTTGGTCTGACTGCAGGCTTTGCTCTGACTGGGTCTGTCTGTGCCATCCCTCCACCACCCGCCTGCATGGAGTAGAAGGAAACAGCACGGGTGGGACTGGGGGAGCCTCCTTGGTGTGGAATTGAAGTGCAGGAGGAATGCGGGTCAAGATGAGAGAAAACAATGTGGTGGGCTGGAGTGAGGGTGCCTGTGGCCTGCCCACACCATGGCAATCAGTCAGCACACAAGCAGCAGATTGGAGGGCGTGAACGTCTTCACTCCCATCCCAGTCCCATGAACTACTAAGTTGTCTTATCACACCTGAGTCAGGCCTGGGCTGTGGGTCCCTTGGCCCAGTCCCACAATCAAATTAAAAATCAGATCCAATCCTTCCTCCTGATCACTGAAGTGCAGTGCATTTTTCAAATTCCAATCAAGAATCCCTCCCCCAGTGGCACCGCCGCTGCCACAGCCACGTGACACATACAACACACTCACACCTCATTCATTGACACTGTCACACAGACACAACAAACTAAACAGTAAACAGATTTGAAGAATTAATTTTCATTTTAAAACAATACGGAATACAGAATCACACAGATACATGGGAGACGGTTGGACGGACTTGCACATACTGTAGACGGACTACTACAGTGATGTGCTACATTGCTTTGCTTAAAAATCTTCAAGATGGATTTGTCTTGTCTTCTCTATCATCTCTCCCAATCTTCTCTCTCTACATACACTCTGTCTATCGCTTTTTTGCTGCCTGCTAGCCACTCTATTTCTAGCTTCTACTGTCAACAATAACATTGTCTCCGACTCCAAATTTAACTGCCTCTCCATGCTACATACACCGCCCATACCTTTTATACTATTGGGCGGCACTGGTCCGCCCACAGTTTCTCTTTCTTTCTCATCACAGCAACACCACACCACATGATTATCTGCCTGTAGCTCATGTGACACCCCCCAACCCAACCTGCTGGTCCTTGGTCCACAGATGTGCCCCTACTGACAGCCAGACATAATTACAGTTTATCAAGCCAAAATAAATTTTAAAAAAGCAGTAGCGCAAGTTAATAAACAAATGAGCTTCAGTTGAAAATTGCACCCCCCTGAGGGTTGCGCCCAGTGCCAGAGCACCACCCACCCCACCCTTCCTACGGTACTGAATCTATTCTAAGTACAGTAAATATAATATTTCACTGTTCTTTTTGAGTGCTGGCTATTTTTTACTTACAGTTACTTGTTTTTTGACTGCACTGGGTCTTCACTGTGAGTGCTGGTATTGTTCTGGAAAGCTGTGGGACAACAGCAGGACTGCTAACTGGGACCAGTCAGGAAGCCCAGATGGGGATAAAGGGAAGCATGCCTTGTGTGTCCCATCACTCTCATGCCCCAGAGCATGACCAGAGCAGAACAGGAGTCAAACAGGTGAAATGATTGGCATCTTAAGCATTGGCAGGCATCCTCAGATGACAGCATGCATGCAGGGTGCTCTGCCAGTTCAGTATGTTAAGGTACAGTACCTATTAATTTGCTGATCCCTGTGTAGAAATTACTGGAGCAGGAGTAAAGAGGTACAGTAATTGCATGGAGGAAACAGTTCCTACAAGCAGTAAGTACCTGTTGTTGGGAAAAGGGGGACATCCTAACTAGTATAGGGGTACATCAATTGTTAAGGAAAGCCACAAAGGGGAAGATGAAGTAGAAGGAAGGCAGAGGGGTACAAGGAGGTGAAGGGTAAATCAGAGGAAAAAGGGGAAACAAAGAAACCCCTAATCTAGGATTGGGTTACAAAATAACTGCTAGTAGAAGGTGTAGGCAGAAAGTAGTAAAGCAACAGGAAGGGGTAATAGGGAAAATACAAAGTTAGTATAGGCAGACAATGAACAAGTAAAGCAATTATTAGAGCTGCTAAGTTAAATAGGCGTGGATCTGCAGTTTTATGGGAGACTTTCTGGAGACTGAGGTGATGCTCCATCTGCATGCATTTCTCTGGGGTGAGAGAGGAGGTAGCTGGTCTCTGGGCAGAGTTGGCTAGGATATGGAGGACATCTTTCCCCATCCAGGGGCCACTGAGTCAATCATCTTTGCCCCAGAGGTTGCCTAGGGCATGGAGGTCTGGCTGGACTGTAGTGGGCTCTGGGAAGTTGGACACTGTGTGCCAGATACAGATTGGTCAATACCAACCAGAACATTCACCAGAACTAGGTGCATAGTGGATTCCCTGCAGGGGGAGGGCCTCAAACAATTTGTACCACAACCCACAAGAGACAGGGCTATCCTGGATCTAGTACTAAACTAAAAGGGAAAGGATCACAGATCTCCAGGTAGAAGGTCACCTGGGTGCCAGTGACCATCACATGGTACAGTTCAATTGGCCACTAGAAGTAAATCATCCCATTCCAAGGCAAAAAATATGGGACCTCAGAGGAGCTGACTTTGATGAGATGGCCAACAGAGTTAAGCTAGCCCTGGCAAGAAGACATACAGGTAGAGGTTACAGGAAAAGTGGGCAATCATTAAGGATGCAATACTTGAAGTATCATCCCATTGTGTTAGGGAGAAAAGCAAGAACATAAGAAGGAAGAAGCCACTGTGGTTCTCAAAAACAGCAGCAGAAAAGGTCAGAGCCAAAAGGTTGACATCCAGGAAATATAAGGGAATGCAGCTGGATGAAGATAGAGAGGCATACCAAACTTCTCTAAGGGAAGCAGGGAATGCAGTAAGGCAGGCAAAGGCCCAAACTGAGGAAACACTAGCAAGAACAGTAAAAGAAGGGGACAAGACTTCCTATGGATACATTATTGAAAGGAGAAAGTCCAGAGATGGTATTGCTAAGATCAAAGGAGATAAGGGGGAGTGTGTGGAAGAGGACCAAGGAAAAGCATCTATCCTAAATAGATATTTCTGCGTAATATTTACTGAGGAGAAGGTAGGGCAGGGTCCACAGCTCAACACCATGGACATAGGGGGAAGGGAAGTGTGCTCAATTCCCTACACAAAAGAAAGAGTCCTACAAGAGCTCGCTAAACTCAGAGTGGACAAGGTAATGGGACCTGGTGGCGTACATCCCAGGGAACTAAAGGATCTAAGGATGGAACCAGCAGAGCTATTAGCAGAACTGTTTAGTGAGACTCTGAGCACAGGAGAGGTCCCAGAAGACTGGAGAAGGGCTCATGTGATCCTGCTCCACAAGAGTGGCAGCACGGAGGAGGCAGGGAACTACAGACCAGTCAGTCCTACCTCAGTAGTGGGCAAGATTATGGATGCACTCCTTAAAGAAAGGATAGTGCACACCTGGAATCCACAGGAGCACAGAATCCAAGGCAGCATGTGTTTACAACAGGAAGGTCCTGTCAAACTACTCTCATAGACTTCTTTGACAGGGTAACCAGAGTGGTGGACCACGGGGGTACAGTTGATGTCACCTACCTTGACTTCAGCAAAGCATTCGATACTGTTCCACATAGAAGATTGATTAATAATCTAGGTAGGCTAATGGTGGGTCAGACGTTGGTCAACTGGGTGGCAAACTGGTTGGCGGGCACAAAATAGAGAGTGGTGGTAAATGGTACACAGTCAGAAGAGATGCAAGTCACAAGTAGGGTATGTCAGAGATCAGTCCTGGGGCCAGTCCTCTTCAATATCTTCATCTGTGACATTGCAGATGGACTGGAGGGTAAGGTTTGCCAGTATGCAGATGACACCAAGATCTGCAAAACAGCAGGCGATCCAGATGGGGTGGGTAGAATAAGAAGAGATCTGGAAAAACTGGCAAAATGGTCTGAAGAGTGGCAACTGGGGTTTAATGGAAAGGAGTGCAAGATCATGCACATAGGGAAGAAAAACACTGAAGCCACCTATAGGTTGGGAGGGAGTTGCCTGCAATCACAAGGGAAGAAAAAGACTTGGGCATCATCATCATCACAGATGACCTAAAATCATCCAAACAGACCACTAAAGCAGTAGGTAAGGCTAGAGGGTTGTTGGGGTGTATTAGTAGGGGTACCACAAGTCATAAGAAGGAGGTAATAATCCCTCTTTCCAAGACACTGGTTAGGCCCCATCTGGAGTACTGCGTGCAGTACTGGAGACTGCACCTGCACAAGGACATTAACAAAATGGAGGCAGTCCAGAGAAAGGCAACCAAAATGGTGCAGGGACTGAATCAGAAAACATATGAGGATGGATTTACAACAGGAAGGTCCTATCAAACTAATCTCATAGACTTCTTTGGCAGGGTAACCAGAGTGGTGGACCATGGGGGTACAGTTGATGTCACTTACCTTGACTTCAGCAAAGCTTTTGATACTGTTCCACATAGAAGATTGATTAACAAGCTAGGTAGGCTAAGGGTTGGTCAGAACTTGGTCATCTGGGAGACAAATTGGTTGGTGGTCAGAAAACAGAGTGGTGGTAAATGGTATACAGTCAGAAGAGATGCAAGTCACATGGGGGGTACCTCAGGGATCAGTCCCTTATTTATTTTAGTATCAGAATTACAACCCTTTGAAAGGCTCATCATCGTACACAGAGTAGGACAGGGAGGGTAAAAACATACATTGTGTGGGGAGCAGACAGTAGTGCAGGAACAGAAGCATGACAGAAATATATACAGTTACACATTGTACAGTTAAGAACAGGTGGAAGGCCAGTAAAAGTAGGAGAAAAAAAATATGCCCCTTCTTGTAGGAGATAGGCCTATACATGACAGTAGCTAAGCAAGAAGGAGTGGTCTTTGGCATATATACATTGGGTACAGTAGTGGTAGTCGGTCATTGCAGTAGTGGCAGTCAGACATTGCAGATGGACTGGAGGGTAAGGTTTGTCTGTTTGCAGAGGACACCAAGATCTGCAACAGAGTAGATGATCCAGATGGGGTGAGCAGAATGAGAAGAGATCTGGAAAAACTGGCAAAATGGTCTGAAGAGTGGCAACTGGGAATTAATGCAAAGAAGTGCAAGATCATGCACATAGTGAAGATAAACGCTGAAGCTACCTATAAGTTGGGAGGGGAGTTGCTGACAATCACAAGGGTAGAAAGAGACTTGGGCATCATCATCACAGATGACTTGAAATCATCCAAGCAGACCATTAAAGCAATAGATAAGTCTAGAGGGAAGTTGGGGTGTATTAGTAGGGGTATCACAAGTCGTAAGAGGGAGGTAACAATCCCACTTTACAAGACACTGGTTAGGTCCTATCTGGAGTACTGATGCAGAACTGGAGGCAGCATCTGCACAAGGATATTAACAAAATGGAGGAAGTCCAGAGAAGGGCAAC
Source organism: Neoceratodus forsteri (assembly GCA_016271365.2). Lineage (NCBI taxonomy): Eukaryota > Metazoa > Chordata > Ceratodontiformes > Ceratodontidae > Neoceratodus > Neoceratodus forsteri. The sequence goes on from CM057449.1 coordinate 1,511,685,595, forward strand.
CAAAATGGTGCTAGGACTGCATCAGAAAACATATGAGGATAGATTAATGGAGCTCAGTATGTATACCCTAGAGCAAAGTAGGGAGATGTGATATGATCAAAACATTCAAATACTGTGTCTTAAGGGCATTAACAAGGTGAAAGTGTCTAACATGTTTTATTATAAGAAAAGTAGCAGGACAAGAGGACAAATCATGAGATTAGAGAGAGGCCGATTAAGGGGTAATGTGAGGAAGTTCTTTTTCACTGAAAATGTGGTGGATGCATGGAACAGCCTACCTCAGGAAGTGGTGGATAACAAATGCAGTGCATGGCTTCAAACAGGCATGGGATAGACATAAGGGAGCAATACAGATGAGTATGAATAAATTGGCCATTGACAGAGTAAAGGCCTATGGCACATTCATGAGGTAGGAAAAATGGGCAGACTAGATGGGCCTTGCGGTCCTTATCTGCCATCAACTTCTATGTTTCTATGTTTCTAGGGGAACATTCCTCAGCCTTTGCCAGCACAAAATTGCTTCACCACTCTGGTGCAATTGGAGAAGGCACTCATAGTAGCTGCAAGGAAAGATGCGTGGGTCCTACATATAAGAGACGCCAAAAGCAGAGAAAGAGAACCCCAATAGAAGAGAAAGTAACTTCTGGTTGGGGACTCAGTTGTTGGGGGGCTAGATTTGAGAAGAGGAAGTGGGAAAGATGGTGTTAAGGTACCCACCTGGTGCAACAGCTTGGAGGGATAGGCAGCAGATCTCAGGGACAACTTGGGCAGCAGGGTAGGAGGGGAAGCTGGATGTCATTTACCTCCTGGGGTTTGATGACTTGGCTAGGGATGTGGTTGGGATGTGCAATGAGAGTTCTGGGAACTGGAGAGAGGTCTTAGGCAGGTAACATGCATGGTGTCTTTCGCTGAAGGGCTGCCTGTATATGACTGTGGAGGATAGGGTACTGTACACCAGGAGCTTCAACTCATGGTTGAAGGAACTGTGTAGAGAAGAGAGTTCATCAACATTGGAGACTGGGGACCAAACTGGAAGGATATGGGTCTTTTCAGTGTTGTTGGTCTGCATCTTTCTGAGAGGGGAACCACAGTTCTCAGTGCACAGTTTAAATGTTACTTTGATGAACATTTAAACTTGCAGAGGGAGTGACAGAAAGAAAAGTGGAGGTATTAACTGCTACCCCCACAGACTGAAGTAATAATAAGGGAAAGCAAGAGGGGGTGAACATCCTCCAGGGAGTAAGATAAAGAAATCAGCAGTGTAGTATATGACAAGGGGATGAAAACAAGAGGTGCAAAAAGGAAGGGGGAACAGAATGTGGGGCAAAAGGTAAGGAAGGGGTGTGCAGGCAGAGTGGAACAAGGTGTGAAAGGGCATGTGTCCAAATGCAAGGAGTCTTGGAAATAAAATTCCAGACCTAAAGGCCATCATGGCAGAGGCAGACCTGGATACTGTGGACATTACTGAGTTATGGTGCACAGACAACCATGACTGGGACATGGCCATAACAGGCTTTAGTTTGTTCAGGAGGGATATCGTGGGGAGGAAGGGAGATGAGGTGGTACTGTATGTAAGAAAGGATACCAAAGCAATACAGACTAAAGGAAGTCAGGGGGAAAAGAGAGGTAGGAACTACTGTGGGTCACCCTGGAGACAGGATCCAGAGATACTATTTGTACTATGGTGAGCCATTTCAGGTTGATCCGTTAGGCTACTGGGCACAGAAGATGCATTCATCTACTTACTTGATGCAAAGGACTGTAAGATACATCAGTTGCCCCGCCGCCCCCCCCCATGAGTGTGCCATTTGAGAAGATGTTTAACATAGCTGGTGATGTTGTTTAGCCCCATTGTTCAACATTAGACCTTGAACACATCCAACAGTGGTCAGAGAAGAGCAATAGATGTGGTTTACCTGGATTTCAGTTAGGCCTTCAACACCATTCCTTATAGAAGACTGGTGAGCAGGCTGGGCAACCTGGAACTGGGTCCAAAAGTAGTAAAATAGGGAAGAAGTTGGCAAAGCAATAGGAGTCAGAGGGTGTTGGTAAATGGAGTCCACTCTGGAGATGCAAGGTGACCAGTGGGTTGCTACAGGGGTCAGTAGTAGGCCTGGTCTCCTTCAATGTCTTTATTAGTGACATTGCAGAAGGAGTGGAAGGGAAAGTATGCTTGTTCACAGATTACACAAAAGTCTGCAACAGAGTGGACACACCGGGGGTTAGGAAAGAATGAGGGATACTCTGAAAAAGCTGGAAGAATGATTGAGGGAATGGCAGCTGGGTTTCAGTGCAAAAAAAGACAAAATCATGCACTTGGGGCACAGAAACCTGGGGCAACTTACTAATTGAGCGGGAAAGTATTAGCAAGTACAAAACAAAAAAAGGATATAGGGATAATCATTTCTGATGACATGAAGTTAGCCATGCAGTTTGATAAGGCAGTGGAGAAGGCTAGCAGGATGATGGGTGTATAGGGAAGGGCATCACCAGCAGAAAGAGGGAGGTAGTATCACCCCTATATATATAGGTCACCGGTAAGACCTCACCTCGAGTACTGTGTCCAGCTCTGGAGACCCCACCCCTGGAAGGTCATAAATAGGGTGGATGCAGTACAAAGGAGGACTAACAAAATGGTAGAGGGCCTGCATCAAAAACCCTATGAGGAAAGACTCAGGGAACTAAATATGTACTCTCTAGAGGAAAGGAGGGAAAGCGGGGATATGATAGAAACGTTCAGATACTTCACAGGTATTAATAAGGTACAGGAAGGTAGCATTTTCCATAGAAAATCATATTTCAGGACTAGGGTCATGCTATGAAACTGGAGGTGGGGCTGCTCAGAGGAGATGTGAAGAAATACTTCACAGAAAAGGTGGTGGACACCTGGAACAGACTCCCAGCAGAGGTGGTAGGTGCTAAAATGGTAACAGGATTCAAGCATGCATGGGATGGACATAAGGAGACCTTAGAAGTAAGACAAGGAGGGGAGAAGACCGGAGATTGAGTAGGGTCTGTGCTGGCAGAGTAGGTAGGTAATATAGAGCAGACTAAGTAGGCCAAGAGGTCTTCATCTGCCAACAACTTCTATGTTTCTATGTAACAACTTGATTTCAGCAAGCTCAGCTTGCCATTACTTGGTACAATTACCAGTTACCTCCATAAAAATAGAAATATATTCTCTTGAGTGTGCTTTTGCTTCAAGATGTTTTCTTCATAAAGTTGACCTGCATATTGAGAAGGCAGTGTAGTGCAGTGATTTAAGGCTCTGAGCTGCAAACCTAGTGACCTGGGTTTGAATCCCACAGCCCCCACTTGCATACTGTGTGACCCTGAGCAAGTCACTTAACTTCCTTGTGCTTCCAGGTCACAACAGCAAACAACCTTCGGCTTAGTGTGTCTCTCCTGGTTAAAAAAAAATATATATATATTTCCACTATGCTTCCATCCTGCAGTGTTTAGTGCCTGCACTGTCATTATAATATAATTAAATCCATTAACTTTTTCAGAACCAGATATAACTTCTCTTCTTGTTGTTTCAATGCATGATATTGTCATGTATCTCACATTCAGTAAGGATGCTGAACAAAAACACAGCTATAATAGCCCCAAGGTAAATCAAAACCCACTGGCTGCTACTAAATCGTGTCTCATGTTATGACTTCATAACAATGAAGTTGTGCAACTGGGTGCACTGCACATTGCACCACTCATCACTCTGCTTTTGCATAAAGTCTACAAAAGCAACATTCCTAAAATCTTCTTGCTTCCCATTTCCAACATTGCCCTAATGTTTTGCACGTACAACATGTTTAGGGGACTGTTTTTGCTGTTTTCATCATTTTGCTATCCCTTCCTTTCTTGCAGTTATTTATTTCACACTTAAAAAGCTGCTTGCTTTCATTGCTCTTTTAAAATCCCTTCATTTTCTTTTTTCGCATATCCACTTTGTTCAGCTGCCACCACCAGCTTACACTAGAGCACAGCGCCAGTCCCATAGGAGAATACTGTCTGTGCCTTCACTTCCCAAAAGAAGAACCATCCGTAGGATACTCAGTCCTCTCTCCCCTTGCTGTTGTCTGAGCAACTAAGGTCCATTCATAAACTTGGTTAATCGGAGTAGTTAGTAGTACTGATGGCACTGTAGTGCCATGGGGCTGGCTCTTTGTTTTCATGTTAGAAAAAAAAACAGTTTTTTTTTTCTCTTCCCCTCCTGCTGTTTACCAGGGATATGCCCTATAATCAGTTATGGAAGGTATCCTCAAAACAAATAGAGATATACCCTGACCTGTAATGAGGCAGGGAATGGAATATACCCTGATTAGGATCCATGAGCCATCAGTGAGACAGAAGGCAGTTGTCATTTTTTTTTTCAGTCAGGGGCCTATACACCACATGATGCAGCCCAGCTCTACTTATCCTGAACCTGGCACATTGAGGCAGCCACACAACTAAGGTTACTAAGGTTTATAGGAATAGACCTAGTCGTCCTTCAAGTCTTTTCCCTCACTACTTAGTGGTATATTCATGACATGGTTCCTTTGACATATGTATCCCTAGTAATCTTTTAAACTTGTTTAGATCCTTCACTTCAACCACTTCTTCAGGTAATGTGTTCCATGGCCCCAACACTCTAATAGTAAAGTAAGAACCCCTAAGATTTGTCTAGAACCTTCTCCTTAGTAGTCTTTTCCCATAACCTCATGTATTGTACCCTATTTCCCTGAAAACTAGGCGAAGTTCCATGCCTAGGTACTTGTCCTCAAGAACATTATACAATAATATCAGAAACATAGAAACATAGAATTTGATGGCAGATAAGGATCGCTTGGCCCACCTAGTCTGTCCATTTTCCTACCTAACAGATAAGCTGCAGATCCTAGTTAACCAACAGCTAACTTCCTCCTACCCCCACTAGGACTGCCTTATGTCTGTCCCATGCATTCTTGAATTCCCCCACTGTTCTTGACTCCATGACCTCCTCAGGGAGGCTGTTCCATGCATCCACAACCCTCTCTGTGAAAAAATATTTCCTCACATTACCTCTGAGCTGTCCCCCCTCTATCTTCAAAGTGTGCCCCTTGTTCTTGCACATCTCTTTTTCTGAAAGATGACATCCTCTTGGACTTTGTTGATTCCCATGAGTTAATTAAAAGTGTCTATCATGTCCCCTCTCTCTCTCCTTTCCTCAAGGGTATACATATTAAGCCCCTTTAGTCTTTCTTCGTATGTCTTCTGGTGCAGATCCTGCACCATTTCGGTTGCCCTCCTCTGGACAGCCTCCACTCTGTCTATGTCTTTGCGGAGATGGGGTTGCCAGAACTGCACACAGTACTCCAGATGGGGTCTCACCAACTGTCTGTACAGAGGGATAACAACTTCCTGTTTTCTACTATTGATGCCTCTCCCTATGCATCCCAATATCCCCCCAGCCTTCCTTACTGCCTTCTCACATTGCTTGCCCACCTTTAGGTCATCTGATATAATTACCCCAGATCCCTTTCCATTTTTACTGTTGTCAGTATCTCACCCCCATTATGTACTCTTCCCTGGGTTTTTGTTTCCCAGGTGCATTACCTTGAACTTTTGCATTGAATCTGAGCTGCCATACATTTGACCATTCCTCCAAACTTGCCAAGTCCCTTCTCATCCTTTCCACTCCATCTTGTATATCAACCCTGTTGCAGATCTTTGTGTCGTCTGCAAAGAGACGTACTTTTCCTTCCAGTTCCTCTGCAATATCACTTATAAAGACATTAAAAAGGACTGGTCCCAGTACTGAACCCTGCGGTACCATGCTAGTAATCCTCCTTTCTTTACTGTGGACCCCATTTACTACTACCCTTTGCGTCCTGTTGTCTAGCCAATTGTTTATCCAGGCTACCACCTTGGGACCCACTCCAAAGCTTGCTAACATGTGTATTAATCTTTTGTGTTGGACTGTATCAAATGCCTTGCTAAAATCTAGGTAGACCATGTCCACAGCCCCTCCCTGGTCTACTACTTTGGTCACCCAGTCAAGAAAATCTATTAGATTCATCTGACACGACCCTCCCATAGTGAATCCATCCTGCCTCGGGTCCTGTGCCCCACTGGCCTCTAGGTACTCAACAATTCTTTCCTTCAGAAGTGATTCCATCATTTTCCCTACCACTGAGGTCAAACTAACTGGTCTGTAGTTTCCTGCCTCTGTCCTGCTCCCACTTTTGTGAAGAGGAATCACATCCACCCTCTGCCAGTCCTCAGGTACCACCCCATCCTCCCATGATTTGTTAAACAGAGTAGTTAGCGGTGTCACTAGTTCTACCCTTAGTTCTTTTAGAATTCTTGGGTGAATCCCATCAGGCCCCATTGCTTTGTCTACCTTCATTAGTTCTTTCAGAACCCTTTCTTCTGTAAATGGACTGGTATCGATCCCCGTCTTCAGAGTGTTTCTCTTGTTTGGTTTAGGTACCTCCCCCTCCTCTTCCTTTGTGAATACTGAGCAGAAATATTCATTCAGTATCCCTGCCTTTTCACTGTCACCCTCTACCCACATTCCCTTCCCTTTATTAAGCCTCAGTATCCCTCCTTTGGTCTTTCTTCACTCCCTAATGTACCTATAAAAGGTCTTATCCCACTTCTTAACAGAGTTGGCTATCCTTTCCTCGGTTTGGGCCTTTGCTATTCTGACTGCCTTCCCAGCCTCTTTCTGCTTTAACTGATAAAGTTCTCTGTCCTGCTCCTTCTGTGTTTCCTTATATTTCCTGAATGATGTCCTTTTCTCCTTAACTTTCCCTGCCACCTCTTTTGAGAGCCATAGCGGGTTTTTCCTTCATTGTGTTTTGTTGATTTGCTTTACACAAAGGCTGGTTGCCTCTGTGATGGCTGTTTTAAATACTCCCCATTACTTCTCCACCCCTCCTGCTTGCCTGTTTGCTAGTGCTTTCCTGAGGCACTCTCTCATTTTCCCAAAGTCAGACCTCCTAAAGTCCAATACTCTTGCTTTTGTATGGCTTGACTGTATGGCTGTGTTTATCATGAACCACACTGTTTGGTGATCGCTTATTCCCAGATGGCTACCCACTTCTAAATCTGAGATTCTTTCTCTGTCCCCATTTGAGAGTACCAGGTCTAAGATTGCTCCCTCCTGAATGGGTTCCAATACTAGCTTTGAGGCATGCCCCCTGTAGGGCATCAAGAATGACCCTGCTGTTGGATGTGCATGCAGCAACCTCTCACCTCTGAATCCTCTTTGTTCTAGACTACAAAGTCCCAAGGACTTTAATATTTTTTCATAGTCCTGACCCCTAACACTATTTATACACCTGGTAAATCTCCTTTGTACCATTTCTGTAATTGCTGTTTGTCCCATACTTGCTGGTGACCAAAATGGATAGCAATAGTTACGATGTGGCCTGACCAAAGATCTATACAATAGCATCCAAACATCTCTTTTCCAAGTGCAAATATTTTGTTTAATGTTACCCAGGATTTGCAAGGCCTTGTTTCTGATATTTCTGCAGTGAGAAGAAAACATCAGGTCCAATTGCATCATGACACCCAGATCTCTTTCCTGCTGTATGCTGACTAATGGAGTTGTACCTAGCAAATACTTTTTCCTTGTGTTTTGCTTACCAATGTCCATAACACAACACTAATCTTTATTAAACCTTGTGTCCCAAGCTTTTGCATGATTTGTGGGGTGCCCACTATTATCATCTTGGTGGAATGGAGTGTCGCATATCATGGCATGGGTGTTAGGAAGGGAGATAATGCTCAATGCCTCTTTACTGATTTGTGGCAGTGCTGATAGGTTGGGGCAGCTTGGTGTCTATCATTTGGAGTGGTTTATGTCAGCTATTTCAGAAGCCAAGTGCCTTTTGCTACAGCGCTGGAAGTCATCAGATGTACCAACCATGGGGGAGTGGATTGATTGTATATTGATAGTGGCTGGATATGAAAGGATGTCTTACACAGCTCATGACAGGTTTGATCAATTTGCTAAGATCTGGAAACCTTTTCTGGACTTTCTAAAGCTGCCCAACACAAGTGGAAGAGTTTGGTTGCCTCCCTGCATGAGTTCCGAGTGTGCAAATGGGTGAGACCCCCAGAGGTAGTGAGTGAGTTTGGTTTCTTAATTGGGTGGGGATAGTGTAAATGGAGATATTTGGGTTAGGGTTCTGAGGGGTTTGTTGCCTTGGGTGTTACATAGACATTTGTCCCTATTCCTTTTTGGGGGCATTCAGGGCATTAGTGGGTTTTCGTCCCCCTTCCTCGATGCTCTCCTCCCTCTCCCGCATCCCCACAGTGTTTGTGGCTGGAGCTGGATAGAGGCAGACAGTATAGTGAGTAACTTTTTTACTGGTATTGTACTAAGTTTTGGCAGACTGTTTAGTTTACGAATGTTATGACTGTTTGATTTCTCATTTTGTTTGCTAATGGGGACACTCAATATAGTGCAGTAATTTGTGTTTAGTTTTTTCTATAGGTGATCTTAGATTGTAACTCCATGGAGTAGTTAATACTCTGGTCAGGGTTCTCAGTTGGAATATGTTCACTATTTGTACCTGGACACTATTGTTAAAATCATTAAAATTATAAAGAAAAAGAAAAAGGAAAAGCTCATGCCCTAAGTGTCAGCACAGTCGTTGATCTTGTTTAAATCATCTTGTATTGTAATTGTGTCATTTTCATTTAATGCTGGTCCCACCATCTTGGTATCATCTGCAAACATGGATATTCTGCTTTTGACACCATCATGCAAATCATGTATATATAATGTAAATAATGTAAGTCCAGTACTGAACCCTGGGGCACCCCACTCATAACCTTTGTTTTCTTTGATGTTGAATCTGCTCCTTAATGCTTGCATCCAACCATACAACCAAAACATTTTGACTCTGCCACATGTGTCTCCCAGTGGGCTGGGATCCCTGCAAGGAGACCAGCATGGCACTTTAGAAAGAATGTTCTGTAAGGCCTTGCCCTTGGACTGTCCTTGAAAATAAAATGAAAGGATGTAAAAAACGAGTCAAAAAAAGCAGGTAGCATTTTGTATTTGTGTGATAAATAGATTGTTACTAGTAAGAAAGTGATAGCAAAATGCTGACACAACAGTAAAAACAGTCCCCTAAACAAGCCCCATCAGAGAAACATTGGGGATAAAATGTGTGGTTTTAAGGGGAAAGAATTAACAAAGTAATACTGGAAATATTCTGTTATATTTTGGCTTTCTGCAAACTGTGAATGTTGACTGAGTGCAGAGCTGCAGCTATGAGTTTTGGGGCCCAGGACAAGTAAATTGAAATGGGCCCCTGTTTCCAAAACCAGCTAATGCCAGGGGTAATGCCAGCTCCTCATGTGGGCCCCTTCTGAGCTCAGGGCCCCGGACAACTTCCCCACTTTTCCCCCCATTACTGCGGCACTGACTGAGTGAATGACCTCTCTACACTACACTACTACACTACTATACCTAATGATATCTTCTTTATCATCATGCCAAAATAAGGGGGATTTGCATCAAGCTGTGGCTGATTCTTGCTCGCAGAGCAGAAACAGGCCTGGCCTAGTAGTACAACTATTTGTCTTGTCAGAGATGTAGAGAAAAAATCAAAACAAATGTGTTGCAGGTGATACCTTTTATTGGACTAACAAAATAATTTTTAAGACTAGATTTCGAGAGATAAAACTCTCTTCCTCAGGTCAAAGTTAAAACAGCTGAGCAGTATGACAGATATAAAGGTTGGATGGGAATTCAAAACCTAGACTAGTAGTTTACAGATCAAAGCACTGTAGTCAATTTGCACCTCTTACAAACAGGAAGACTAATTTTCACTGGAGTGTGTCTGTTGGAGAGATCGACTTGTAAGATCAAAGGCTGCCTAATTTTACTCTGACTCTTTACAGAAAGAAAATGCATACCATTGTCTTAAGAAGGTACCTGTTAAAAGAGCCAGAGGGTGCTGATGTGAAGGTTTAAAAAGGACAATACCTACTACAGGAATCTAACCGCAGACCCCGCAAAGAAATTCATGAAAGAATTGAAACAACTAATCAGCACATTTTCAGAACATACACATAAGGAACTGGAAAGTCTGATACCAAGAAAGCCAGCACTAGGAACCTTCTACACATTACCAAAGATTCACAAATCTGGAAACCTTGGCAGACCAATTATATCTGGAATTGACACATTGACTGAGGGTATTTCTGGACTCATAGAAGGTGTACTCAAACCACTGGTGCAAATCAAAAACAGCTTCATACAGGATACTACAGACTTTCTAAAAAAACTGCACAGTATTGACCAGTTACCACCTGACACTGTTTTGGTCACAATAGATGTTGAATCTTTATACAGCAACATCCCTCATGGAGATGGCATAATGGGTTGCTATGAATACCTGCAAAAAGTCACCACAAAGAGCAAATATCCACCAGATGTGATAGCAAAACTTATGTAATACATCCTTAAACACAATTATTTCAGCTTCAACACCAACATTTACCTTCAAAATATGAAAATGGCTATGGGCACCAGGATGGCACCACAGTGTGCCAATCTGTTCATGGCAGATCTAGAAGAAAAATTCCTCAGCACGCAATATCATAAACCATTAAAATACTATTGATCTATTGATAATATCTTTATTATATGGACAGCAGGAAAGGAAAACTTAAAACTAATTTTTGACACCTTCAATGAGTTCCATCCTTCCATTATATTCCAAATAAATTACTCTAAGTGTGTGCACTTCCTGGATACCAGAGTCATACTAAAAAATGGAACACTGCAAACATCTGTGTACAGAAAACTTACAGACAAATGCAGTTACCTGCACAGCTCAAGCTACCATCCCTCTCATAGCAAAACATCCATTATATGCAACAGGCCATCCAGTACCACCACATTTGCTCTAATCAAGATGACAGGGACAGACACCTTATTACACTAAAAGAAGCTTTTAGACTGAAGGGATATAAAATCAGCTCCATTGGCAGGAATATCCATTCTGCACTCCATAGGCCTAGGTAAGAACTACTACAGTACAAGCCACAGAGAACATCGGATCGCACACCTCTGGTAGTAACCTACAACCCAGAACTGGAAAAACTACGGAAACCAATTAAAGATCTACTGCCACTGCTGTCTGAAGATGAAACTCTAAAAAATAAAGTTCCCACTCCACCAGTGCTTGCCTTCTGCCAACCACCAGACCTGAAGCAGAAACTGGTGCGAAGCAAACTTCCTTCTGAGTTCCAACTAGGTGACAAAGGTACAAAACCATGCAAATCACCTCACTGCAAACTATGTACACATATGTCTTCTAAGTCATGTGTCAGTCATAATTGAAAAACATTTAAAATCCAAAACTTGCATACCTGTTCTTCTAGCAACATAATATACATTATACAATGCAGAAAATGTGAGGAAGGCTGCTATATTGTTGAAACGGGACAAGAACTCAAAACAAGAATGAATCACCACAGATTCACAGTTACCCATAAAAATTAAAATATGTCAATAGGGGGATATTTTTCTAGGCCAAATCACTCCACCAGTGATTTTACTGTAACAGTGTTAATAGGGAACTTCAAAAACAGCTAGGATCGGCAAACATTTGAAATAAAAATGATACAATATTCTGACACTAAAGAAAAAGGACATAATAAAGATGTTTTTTTAAAACACTACCAGTGATTATTCTTAAAGCAGTGCTTGAGAGTTTATTTTTAAACCCTCACATCAGCACCCTCTGGCTCTTTTAACAGGTACCTTCTTAAGACATTGGTATGAATTTTCTTTCTGTCTTGACTTTTTTGAAATGTTAATTAATGGTCCAAAGTCAGAGTAAAATTAGGCAGCCCTTTGATCTTACAAGTTGATCTCTCCAACAGACACCCTGCAGTGAAAATTAGTCTTCCTGTTTGTAAGAGGTGCAAACTGACTGCAATGATTTGATCAGTAAACTGCTAGTCTAGGTTTTGAATCTACATCCAACCTTTATAGCTGTCATACTGCTCAGCTCTTTTCACTTTGACCCAAGGAAGAGAGTTTTATCTCTCGAAAGCTAGTCTTAAAAATAATTTTGTTAGTCCAACAAAAGGTATCACCTGCAACATATTTGTTTTTTTTCTCTACATTGTTGACTGGACTAACATGGCTAGCACATTTATTTTCTTGTCAGAGACAGAGAGAGAGAGAGCGAGAGAGGAAGGGGAGGAAGGGGCGGGAGAGAGAGAGAGAGAGAGCTTTCATAGTAGTTTTCCTGAGAAACACTGAACATTTAAATTACCACACAGAAGTGTGAAAAAATGTACCCTCTCCTCTAGCTCGGGATTTGGAAAAGAAACAAAACTGTCAAGATTTCTGTTTTTTGGGCTAGTTTTAACAAATGAATGGAAGTAGATGCTCTTTCACAATAAATAATTGCAAATAAGAAAGGGATAGCAAGATGATGACAACACTAACATTTCTCTAAACAACCCCTATCAGTCATACTGTGTTTGATTGCTCTTGCTTGCAGAGGAACAACAATCCTAGTATTTGGGGGGGGGGGACACTCCTATCACTTCTCATGAGAATCATTGAAAGTTATCAGACAACAGAGTGACAAAAATGATTCTCTGTAGCTTGGGATGTAGAGAGGGAACAAAAATTGTCAAGATTTATGATTTGGGTTGAGTTTTATCAAGTGCATGGAAGTAGATTCTTTCTCTGCAGCAGCTCAAGTCTTCTGTCTCTCCTGTCTGAAGCTTCTGTGAGTGCTGGGTCATATGGCCTGCCTTCAGTGAGCTTCCAATGTGGCTTCAGATTGTACAGCAAGTCCCAGGAGATCTTGTAATCTCACAGACAGTTCCAGTGGACAAATATGGAATAATGAAGTACAAATAATGAATAATCGGGACCACCAAATACAATTGCTCAGCAAATATTTGAAATAAGGTATTTGCACACCCCTCCTGACACATTTTGTTTCTATTTCATAGCACTACCACCTTTATTTTTCTTTCTGTATTAGCAGTTATACTTAATTGTATTGCTGTCTGTTTGCAAAGGTATTAAGAAAGATTTTGTTTTATAAATATTTTCTGTCCTCAAAATGTACAGCCCCTTATATTTGAAATTGCTTACAGTATTCTTAATTTGTCTCTACTTTTTATCAATTTAACTATATGTGATTTTGATTTATTAGACCCTCCAGATCCCAAATTAGAGACTATCCAATGTAAAAAACCAAAAGGAAAAAATTCAAGCATATAATATAACATACCAAACACTCCCTGATGATGCTGTAATGTGAAACTAGTAGGAGGTGTGTGGGTCCCACTGGACATTCCTGTAAGAGGTCCTGATACATTTGATTAGTATGTTATATTAAAACTACTACTGGTCATTTTTTTTGACTAGTGTGTCTTTTGTTCCCGGTGGGAAGTGCTGGAGTTTTTTTCCTTTTGATATTGTCTATTTCTCCATGCACACCCAGCTGTTGGGGGCATATTTTTCTTGTTTGGTACTATCCAATGTACCCTATCCTTCTCTGGCACTATCTTGCAATCCAAGAGCACTTGAAATAATTCTTAGAGATGTCAAACCCATGGATTTTTCCAGTCCTGTAGAAATACAAAACTCTTTAAATATTTACATCTTGCTCTGTTCTCATGGTCCTCTTACGTACTGTTATGTTTTGTTCCATATTTTTTAGATCTTCAATTTCTTTAGTCAAGGAAGTAGCTGCATTGTCCAATTTGAACTGTCTTTGTTCTAATTATGTCATTCCCTCAGTTAGGATATCCAATCTATGTTCTTATTTTTCAAAAGTTGTTAGTAGCATTAAAATGTTTTCTGAACTTTTCTCACTTTTTTGTAACTTTTGTTGAATAGCTTGAGTGTTTGTCATAGTTAGAAGTGTCCATGTTGGCGGGCTATCATCAATCCCTCTTTCCTGATTAAGTGTGGCACCTGCAGATAAATTTATCAAGGGCTTCAGCATGAGCCTCCTCTAATGATGCAGCAGTTCTCTTCTAAAATCTTTACAGCTTTGTTTATCCTCTTTGGGGAGGTTACCATTCTTTATTTGCTGTTCAGAGCTATCTAATTTGTCAAAGTTTGAACTGCTCTGAGTTATTTTTGGTTGGTTCCCAGTCTTATCTTCTATAGTCCCCATATTGCTAACCATTTGTAATCTCTTTTCTGGGTCTTGTCTGTTTCTTACATTATAACCATTTGTATTTTTGTTACCTGAGATCTTGTATTCCTTTTATTGAGAGACAATGTCTGAGGTATGATGGGTAGTAGCAACCAGCCACTTTCCCTTCCTGAGCTACATAAATGAGATTCCTCCAACCTCCTTCTGAAGATCCATTTCTTTGCTGCACCAAGAGATTCTGCCCCCCCCCCCCAATGGTTGCTGCTCTTTGTTTGGTTTTCACCGCCAGCTTCTGCTTGGTCTGTGTCTTCTGCAACTTCTGGACTTGAATGTTTTGTCTTCTCTGGCTGTTCTGTTGTGCTCTTTGTTTTTCTCTAGGTCAGCCACTCCTGCTGCTCTCATGTTCTTATTTACCTCCGTTTCTTACCTGCAGTGTGTTTTCAAGGTGCTGACTCCATTCTATGACCTGCCTCTGTCATGCTCTTGTATGTTGTTGCTGTTTTCTCAGTCAGTTTAACCTGCTATTCATAACTAACATTAGCAGTCTTTTCACTGCAGGCCAACTGCATGCCATGCATTCCAGCCAGCAGCTGCATTCACTTAATCCCAACTAGTTCAGCCTGCCATACTCAGTCATTCAGCCTTCACTCTTTTTGTTTGTTTGTTTTCTTACTCTCTTTCTTACAGGCATTTTTTTCTAGCACTTTCTTTTTCCAAAATTTCTCTGTTGGGCCACTGTTGCCTACCCATCCTCCTGCATAACAGACCAGCTCTTTAAATTTTCAGCTTTCATTTCAGCCTCAGTGTGCATGTTCCTTAATGTCAGCCATTTAGGGGGATATAATAATAAACACTGTTTGCATATTTAGTCAAAAATAGATTTTATTGGTTGTGTCATCTTTTATAGTGAGCTAAATGCTAACTCTAGCTGCTTCACCAAATCAAAGAATATTATGCAGCTTGTTTTTTTTTACTTGATATGAACTTTAGTTAGTTTTACTAACACTCCTTAGATTCCTGCAGCCCTCTTTTAAGCCTCCATTGCATTGTTATTGCTGTTATGTTACCTCGTTAGCTTTAAAATGTTCCTAGCATGATAATCTTGACCATGTTATTCCTACTTATTATTCTGTTTTGTCTTAACATGTTCAGTATACTCTACTCCAAATTTGCCCTCCAGTAACACTCATTCATTTTAGTTAAAAGTCAGTAAATATGGAAAAAAATAAGTCTATCATAGATAGAAAGAAAACATAAAAATATCAAAAGGTCAATGTGAAATCAGGATTCTTCCTTTTGTTTTCTGCTCACATTACTTTGGTAGTTTACTTGACTTCAGTATGTCTCTTCTCTCAAGTCTATCTTCTTCTTGTTCTATAGTCTGGCATTTTATAGATAATGTCTTACTTTTCATACTCTCTGTCCCTACATCGGTGAAGTCAGTTCATTCAATTCAGTTCACACAAAAAATTCAGTCTGGCTAGACACAAGTAATTCAATCACACTGGTACTCCCCTTCCCCAACAAAGCTCTCACAGTCCAGCAAGCCTTAAATCTAACAGTGGCAGAAAAGTGATAACAGCATAAGCCCATTCATGTACCATTTTTGTACATACTACTAGGAGAAAATTGAATTTAAACATGCATAAAAGTTTTAGCTCATTATGGCTTCCATTTACTGACACCTGCAACCATTAAAGAGCAGTTCTTTTTTTTCTTCTTCTTTTTCCTTTTGTGTAGTAGTACAATTCTGTCATAAAAGGCCTGTCACAACACAACTATTCAGAAGGTGGTGGTAGTTAATGGGGTCCACTTTTGAGAAGGCAAGGTGACCAGCAGGGTGCCTCAGGGCTTAGTACCAGGCCCAGACCTCTTCAATGTCTTTATTACAGACATTAGAGAAGGGCTAGAAGGAAAAGTATGCCTGTTCACTGATGACACAAAAATCTGCAACAGAGTAGTCACGTTGGGGTTTGCAGGATGATTTGAAAATGTTCGAGGAATGATCAAGGGTTTATCAGCTGGGTTTCAATGCAAAAAAGTGCCAAGTCATGCATTTGGGGCACAAAAATCTAGGGGCTATGTACCAATTGGGAGGGTAAGTACTAGCAATCAACAAACAGGAAAGAGACCTGGAGGTTAATCATTTCTGATTACCTGAAGGTAGCCACACAGTGTAATAGGTAGTGGTGATGGCTAGCAGGAAGCTGGGTGCATAAGAAGGGGTATCACCAGTAGGAAGAAGGAGATAATATTACCCCTGTACAGATCATTAGTGAGACACTACTTCGAGTACTGTGTCCAATTCTGCAGGCCCCACTTCTGGAAGGACACTGAGAAGATGGAGGTGGTACAGAAGAGGGCTACCAATATGGTACGGGGCCTGCATCAAAAGCCCTATGAGGAGAATCAAGGAACTAAATATGCACTCTCTAGAGGAAAGGATGGAAAGGGGGATATGATACAAGCATTCAAATACCTAACAGATAATAATAAGGTACAGTAGGGTAGCATTTTTCAAAGAAAAAGAAGCTAAAGGATAAGGGGTCACACTATGAAGATGGACTGGGGGGGCTCAGAAAAAATGTGAGGAAATATTTCTTCATGGAGAGGGTGGCGGATGCCTGCAACAGCATTGCAGCAGAGGTGGTATGTGCCAAAACTGTGACAGGTTTCAAGCATGTATGGGATAGATACAAGGGGACCTTGGTGGTAAGACATGAGTAGGAGATGACCGGAGATCGAGTAGGGTCTGTGGGGGCACAGTAAGCAGGAAAAACTGGGCAGACTAGGTGGGCCAAGAGGTTCTTATCTGCCCAACAACTTCTATGTTTATGTGTTTCTAACAAGCAAGTACACTGTGGAAAATATACAGAGCAGAAGAACAGTGCAGAACAAATTAAGGACCAGAGAGAGAAGCAATATTAAAATATGTATTGTCTCTGTACCAAATACTTCTCTCTCTTCTAAAAACATTGTTTTTGTGCTGATACTGGCCTGTGCTACACGATCCAAGGCCCATTCATCTTACCATTGACATACCATTAATGCATCTCAACATACTTGAACCTGGGTTTCAGTATTACCCTGCACCATGCATACTAGTACATGCATATAGCCTGCCTTTACTTGATTTTCATTCAGCTTCAGTCGCGCACTCTAGCTTCTTGAAAAATGAATCTGATGGTTCATGTTGTTTGCTGTCAGTAACATAGAAGCTGTAGGCTGAAAAAGACCTTCTGGACCACCTGGTCTGCCCTAAGGTCCCTTACTAATGTACAACCATAGACCCTAATTGATCTCCAACCTTGCCCTCCACCCAGTCCTGTTACCAAGGCCCCCTTTTGTCTATCCCATGCATGTTTGAAACCTGTTACCATTTTGGTATCTGCCTTCTCTGCTGGGAGGCTGTTCTTGGCATCCACCATCTTTCCCGAATAGAAGTGTTTCCTCACATCCCCTCTAAATCTCCCCCATTCGAGTTTCATATTGTGCCCCCTTGTCCTTAACCTTCTCTTTTTGTGCAAAATACCCCCTTCCTGTACATTATTGATACCTCTGAGGTATTTTAATGTTTCAATCATGTCCACCCATTCCTTCCTTTCCTCTAGAGAGTACATATTTAACTCCTTGAGTCTTTACTCATAGGCTTCTGTCACTGGCCATGCACCATTTTGGTTGACCTTTTCTGTACTAGCTTCCCCCGGTCTATGTTTTTCCTGAGATGGGGCCTCCAAAACTGCACACAGTACTCCAGGTGGGGCCACACCAGTGATCTGTTGAGGGGTATCACTACCTCCCTCTTCCTGCCAGTGATACCCCTCCCTATGCACCCCAGCATTCCACTAGCCTTTCCTACTGCTTTATCACAATGCCTTGCTACCTTCATGTCGTCACGTATGATGACCCCCAGATCCTTTTCCTGTTTTGTGGTTGTTAACTCCTCCCCCACCAAATGATATGTTGCCCTTGGGTTTCTGTGTCCTATGTGAATAATTTTGCACTTTTTGGCATTGGGTCCATGTTGCCAAACTCTTCACCCTTCTTCTAGACTTTTCAGATCTTCCCTCATCCCTCCCCCTCCCGGTGTGTCTACTCTGTTGCAGATTTTTGTGTCATCTGTGAACAGGTATACTTTCCCTTCCAGCCTCTCTGTGATGTCGCTAAGAAAGACATTGAAGAGGACCGGTCCCAGCACTGACCCTTGAGGCACCTTGCTGTTCACCTTACTTTCTTCCAAGTAAACTCCATTTACCACCACTCTCTGAGTTATGTTAGTTAACCAATTTTGTACCCATTTAACTAGCTTTTGACCCACTCCCAGGCAGTTTGCTTACCAGTCTTCTGTGTGGAACAGTGTTGGAGGCCTTACTGAAATCCAGGTAGACCACATTCACTTCTCCTCCCTGATCCACCTTCCTGATAACCCAGTCGAAGAATTCTATCAGGTTTGTTTGGCAGGGTCTCCTCTTGTGAACCCATGCTGCTTCTGATCTTGCAGTCCACTGGTTTCAAGATCTTCCACAGTCCTTTCTTTAAGTAATGTTTCAATAACCTTGCCCACCACTGAAGTCAGGCTTACAAGTCTGTAGTTTGCTGCCTCCTCCCTATTCCCACTTTTGTGTAGTGGGAACATTTCTACCTTCCTCCAGAACTTCCCCCATATCCAGTGACAGATTGAACAGGGCTGTCAGAGGCCCAGCCAATACCTCCCTTAGTTCCTTCAGTACCATGGGGTACACTCCAGCTGGTCCCATTGCCTTGTCTACCTTTAGCATTGCTAATTCCCTGAGGACACTTTCCTCCATAAAAGGGCTGGTGTCCATCTCCCTTCCCTTATTGCCTTTCCCCCTATATGTGGTCTATCTTCTAACTCTTCCTTTGTGAAAACTGAAAGTACTTGTTCAATATGTCTGCTTTCCTCTGGTCTTCTTACACCTGCCCCCAACCCTTTAAGTCTTACTGCCCCTGCATTGCTTTTTTCTTTTCACTAATGTACATACAGAATGTTTTATCCCCTTGTTTTGCTAACTTGGCTATGTTTTCCTCCATTTGTGCTTTTGCCCTTCAGACTTCCTTCCTGCATTCTTTTGTTTCTCCTGTTAATTCTCCCTATCCTCTTCCTCCTGTATCGACTTGTACCTTTTGAATACCTGCTTCTCTTCCTCTACTTTGTCTGATATTCCTGGGAGAACCACTTTTATCTCTTGCTCTTTTTAACCTGCCTGACATGGAGGTTAGTTGCCTTCTCAATGGCCTTCCTTATTTTTGCCCACCTTAACTCTACCCCACACATTTTCCCTGTTTCTGCTAAGGCTTCCTTGAGGCACTCTCCCATCTTTTTGAAGTTGACCTTCCTGAAGTCTAGAACCCTTATTTTAGTCTACCTAGCTTCTGGCCCAGTCCTAATGTTGAACTACACCATATGGTGATCACTGGTCCCCAGGTGGCTTCCCATTATGGCAGTCAGCAATACTATCCCCGTTTGACAGTACCAGGTCCAGTATCACCCCCTCACAAGTGGGTTACTTACCTTGCTGCTTGAGGAATGTACCCTGCAGAGAGTCTAGGGTTTCCCTACTCATACCTTTTGCTGCAGCAGGGAGGCTCCAATCCACATCTGGCATACTGAAGTCCCCCACTATTAATACCTCACCCTTGTTAGCCATCCCTTGGATTTCTTCTACCATATCCTTATCTCCCTCCTCCCCCAGTGCTGGAGGTCTGTAGATCATCACTGTCTGACTAGCGCCCCCCCCATCCCAGTCTTCAGGGTGACACACAAAACCTCCACTTCTTTCTATGCCCCTGTATTTCCACGACCACTATGGTCTCCCTCATGTAAAGAGCAACACCTCCTCCCTTCCTACCTACCCTGTCCCTCCTGAATAGAGCATACCTGGACATGACTACATTCCAGTCTTGGCTTTCATTGCACCAGGTCTCTGTAATTACTATTATGTCCAGGTTTTCTGCTGCCATGGTGGCCTTCTTGTTACCCAGACTTTGAGCATTTGCACACATGGCTCTCCAATTTGTACTTTCACCTTCCCTCAGCTTACCCCTTTGTCCAACCCCATTTCCTCCTCTGTTATCTTTCCTTTTGTCACCTCCCTGTTCCTCTTGTTTACCTACTTGTGTTCATTCCTTTTGGTACTCCTCCCCCTCAGGATACCTACTGTTGACCCTGTAAGCATGGGGGGCAGACTATGACTTCCTGCCTTATTAAGCCCCACCTGGTTAGTTTAAAAGCTTACTCTTTTGCAATTAATCTGTTCTTTTAATATCCTAGTTCCCCCCTGAAGGGATGCAGTCTGTCACCCATGTACAGTCCTCCATCTAGCCAGGTGGAGCCCCAGTCCCCAATGAATCTGAATTCTTTCTCCCTGCACCATTTCCTCAACCACTGGTTTAAGTCCCTGGTGCAGTGCCTCCTGTCCTCCCCCTTGTCATGGACAGGCAGCACCTCCAAGAATGTAACCAATTGTGCCACTTGCCTAAGACCCCTCAGCAGCTTCCTGAGCCCTTCCTGAACTGCTTCTGGCCTCTCCCCAGCCAGGTCATTTGTCCCCAAGTGGACAATGACATCCAGCTCTCCCTCCATCCCTGCCTTCCCTGTGATCCCTTGGATCCCTCTTCCATCCCTACAATCTATGGCACTGGGAAGGCACTTACCACCCTATCATCATCATCCCCACCTGTCCCCAACTATACTCCTTTAATATTGAGTCCCCCACCAGGATTTGTTTCCTCCTACTCTGGGGTCCTCTGTTGCCACCCTCTTGGGGTCTCCACCATGGAGTACCTCCACATCCATTCTAGCCCCTAGTTTGAGTGCCCCTGTTGCCAATGCAGGGTAGGAGATCTGTAGTAGTATGGGATTTGGGAAGTAGCACATTTTAGTCTCATTTATATGCTAGGCAATTTAATTGGTGAGATGCCACATTTTCAGAAGGAGGAGAAAGGAGGAAGAATACTTCACTTGCTGTCAGCACTGACACATTTAGTAATTTTGACTTTATCCACACCATAGAAACATAGACATCAATGGCAGGAAACAGGCCCAATAGCCCAATGAGACTGCCCAGAATCTGTTTGGATCAACACCCAGCCTAATATTGCAATGGAGCTAGTCTACTGATGGCCTAGACTGTATTCTGACACTGCCTTCATAGTTCATGCTTAACCTTTCCTTGACTTCCCACCTTCTCTCATCTGGATTACACTAGACACTTTTGCCTATCACTTTCTACTTCTCCACAACCCTTTCTGTAGCCACCCTCTTAAGTTCAGCACCATAGCAAGGTGAGTGGGGGGGTTGAGGTACACTTCATTGCATGTGTAACAGACTCTTACAAATGAAGCGTAGCACCCCTTGTGGTTGACACCCCGACAGCAAAACACAGACCATTATGGCGACATTCGCAGTAATGGTCATTTTTCTGTGTTTTGCCTTCCCCCAGTGTTCTGCCCCCTCCCCAGACCAACTACAACCTGGAGTTGAAATCCTAGAGTCTGGGGGGTGCGGGGGGCATAGCCCAACACAGAAAACAGTGATACAAGAGGCGGTGGCTTCCCAAATGAAGTAATACACACATTATTGGCATTAGCAAACTCTTATTTTTGTCCATAAAAAATATGTCTAGAATTTAGAAGTGTATATTCCAATGTATGAAACACATATTTTATTAATATTAAATATTCATAAAAATTCTACCCTTTGGGGCAATCCAACTGTTGACTGTCTATTCCAAAGCCCAGCTCCTTCACCACTACACACCAGGCAACTAATTCTGCCTTGATGTTACATGAAAATGTATTTTAATAATGTACAATAAATGTTCATGAAAGTGCAAATATTCGTAGGACTTAAACAGATCGGGGGGATTTTGAAAGCCTTTTTCTAAATGCAATTTTTTTTTCGCATCTCCCTGTGCACCCCTCACCAGTCTCTCACTTGGGTCACCTAGGTACTCCCCTCCATCTCATCCCCCCGCCACCAACTACCATTCCATTCTGTAGCCCCTGGGGTACCCAACATATCCTTTTGTCGGACTGGTCCCTCCTTCGGGGAGAAAGCACCAGTAGGCATATCCAATTGACTTGGGTGCTGCTGTGGTCAGTTTCGGGCAATCTGGGGCTTCATGTTGGCAGAGGACCAGTGACTGTCATCCAGTCGATCAAAGGAAATTTTTCTATGGTTTTCTTTGGGAGTGTGATGTGCCACATGATGGCAAGGTGCAGGCCGGCATCCATCAAGCTCCCTCCTGCAGCAATGCCCGACATGCTGCTGTGCCCCCGGCCTCTACCAGGTGCAGGCAAACACCAGGGTCTGTACCCTCCTCCATCCCAGGAGAAGGTGAGCAGTCTTGGGATGCTCAAGCCATGTCCCCCCTGGCTGGCCCTCTGATGCTGGGATCCAATCCAAAACCCGGGTCATCGGCGTCGTAGGTGGAAATCCAACTGATGTGTTGATGTGCCCTAAATGCAGTTTTCTATTGTATACAAATTTGGACATAAGAGACAAGTTATCCTACTGTATGTTTAATTTACAAAGCAAGGACATCCAATTTTCAAATCTCTGACTTAGTTGTGTCCAGTTTGAAATGTTCAGATATAAATATGCCTGGACACAGTGTTCAGACAGAGTATATCAGAGTTTATCATTTACATGTATGTTTAGCATTCTTTAGCCAAAACTGGATATAAAATACCATAAACAGCTTGAAATGCTGCAGATAAGTTAAACTTTTGAAAATAGCTCAATCAAGATAGAACATTGTCTAGACATACCAGAGCAGTTTCTAACATTGAAGTAACTAGGAGCTGCATCCACTGATGATTTTTGAAAATCCTTAATCTTTTATTCCAAATCCTTAATCTTTTATTCTAAAGTTCAGCTTTGCCCCCACAACAAGACAGAAGTTTGGTAGAGTCAGTCTTGCACTTATGTATGTATCTGAGGCATATCATAAATATACATTCAGGGTTTTGCTCGTAAAAGTGCTAATACATTGTGAAAATGCATAGCACTTGCCTCAATTTGTTTAACAAACATGACAATTATATAAATCCTATATACATGCTTTCTTTACAACTAGTACTGTCATAGGAAAAATTGCTAATCAATTATATAAAACCCTGGCATTGAATCTGGAAAATTGAATGTATTTAATTTTTTTCTAAAGGGCTTCAAACATACTACGTTTTTTGTGAAAATTTGACTTAATTTGCCACTGTACATGTTTTGCTTCTTCAACAGGGAGGAAACAAAGAAGGATTTTTTTCAGTTTGGGTCCTCATTCTCCCAAAGTAGAACACCTTGTGAGTAGTTTTTAGTATCTGAGGTCATCAGAATTAGAATGCTTAAAACAGTGCAGAAACACTAAAAAAATGAGCACCCAGAATCTGTCTTTACCCTAAATTTCCCTCAAAAGTTTAGTCCTCTATATATAGCCACTGTGGTAGTGCCTTCTGCATTTTGTATCTAACCTGGCTAGAGGCACTGCTATGACTTTCAATATATACTGCACATATGCAGCTCTGCCAGTCTTTCAACATACAAGACATTGATCTCCTTGCACTGAGCAAAACCCTCCAGATCTTTCTATTTAAGTTCATAAGCAGTACTGTACAAATGAGTCTGTTGACCGCTTGATGCATAAGATGCTTTACACCAAAAATAATAACACAAATGATCTCAACTGCTTTGTACAGTTTTATATTATTGACCTAGAACCTAGGAATATGTTTAACTTGCTATGCAACTTGTTATCATGGTCATGTGGCATCAGTCCCTATAGATATGTGGCCTGCCTGACCTTGAGTTGCCCTAGGCTGGCTTAAAGCCAGCCAGGCTGTTTGCCTTTGCCTGAAGCAACATAGAGGGGACTCGGAACCTGGACAAATAAATGTTAGTTTCTATTAAAAGTGTAAGACTGCTCTTTGTTATCTCTGTACTATTGGGATTCCACTACATGGCTAAAAAATAACTATTAATGTCATTATTGAGCATAGCCATACATATTGTCAGGATATACAGACTGGGTTCTGTAAGAGTTAGAGTGTGCGTGTGTGTCTGTGTGTGCATGTGTGTGTGTGTGTGTGTCTATGCATGTGTTTGTGTGTGTGCGTATGCACGTGTTTGTGTGTGTGTATGTGTGTTTGTGTGTGTGTGTCTGTGTGTGTATGTGTGTGTGTGTGTCTATGCATGTGTTTGTGTGTGTGCGTATGCACGTGTTTGTGTGTGTGTATGTGTGTTTGTGTGTGTGTGTCTGTGTGTGTATGTGTGTGTGTGTCTATGCATGTGTTTGTGTGTGTGCGTATGCATGTGTTTGTGTGTGTGTGTGTCTATGCATATGTGTGTGTGTGTGTGTGCGTATGCATGTGTTTGTGTGTGTGCGTATGCTTGTGTTTGTGTGTGTGCGTATGCATGTGTGTGTGTGTGTGTGTCTATGCATGTGTTTGTGTGTGTGTGTATGCATGTGTTTGTGTGTGTGTATGTGTGTTTGTGTGTATGTGAAAGAGAATGATAAGGACTGAGATTGCCTTTCTGATGCAATGGCTTATTTAAATATGATGGCTGTGGCATCCTAAAACAATGCAGAGGGGAAGTAGATCCTAGACAAATAAATGTTAGTTTCTATTAAAAGTTTAAAACTGCTCTTTGCATTCTCTACACTATTGTGATTGCCCTACATGGATAAAAAATACATATTTGCTCCATAATTTAGCATAGCCATGCATTTTAGATGGCTATATACTCAAGGTTAAGAGAGTACGTATGTGTGTGTTTGTGTGAGTGTGTGACAGAGAACATTAAGAAGGACTAAGATTACCTTTCTGATACAATGGGTTATTTAAATTTAGAAAATGGATAGGGAAAATCCTTGTCTCTGATCGGCTGATAAACTTGCCAAGGCATAGTTTTATATGCCAACAGAGACCAGGATAAAACTAGTGCCAGTACCAATTGCCCTATTACTGAAAGATAGCCCTCAGCCAGCTATCAGAATTTTTTCAAATGTAAAATGGTAGACATTTTTACTTGCTTAGTTAGTGAGCCCACTCCACTCGCCACAACTCTAGTATAATAAACTTATTACCTGTATTTTCATAAAAAAGAAGGCAACCTTAGTTTTGTTTTCACTGTTTGCCATTGCTCCAGATCCCCTGCCAGCATAGTGTTGCTTATAATGCATTTGTGCTTCAGATTCCCACTGCTGTTTCAACACGGTCCTAAGTATCATCTGCCTCTCTACATGCATCATTCACTCACTGCTGGATTCCACCACTCAGAACCCACTTTCCATTGCTCAGAAAAATGATATCCATGGTTACAGAATCATTATTTTTGTAAAAACAGAAGTGAATGCATGCAGTCCACACTTGCAGCACTGTTACTTCTGGTCTCAACTCACTCGCTCTGCCGTTCTGAGCATGCGATTGTAGCTTACCACAGTGGCCACATCTTCCATTTGCTCTTCTCACAAACAGCCATCACAGAAGGGGTAAAAAGCAAGTGCAAGAGGAAGGGAGGGGGCCTCATTGCACCCCTGGGATGTTCGGTATAACCCAATACTGCCTACCCTGGAGGGTATTATTGCTTACATGGTGGATATGACAGCCCTAGTAAAATGCTAAGATCTTTAGACCAAGTATATGAACATTAAGATAAGCCTTTTTAGGTGCCTCTGTGCCACTACAAATAATGCAAACTGAAATCTAGATTCCTGTACAGTATCTATATATCTGTCTTTCTGTCTGTCTATTTGTGTGCCTGTCTATCTATCAATCTGACTATCTCTATCTGTCTATCTGTCTATGTCTGTCTGTGTAAGGTGTCTAGATACATAAACGCAGATACATAGATACTGATGACAGAATAAGGCTCATTGGCCCATCCAGTCTTCCCAGCCTTACATAATAACTTAATAACTGTGTATTGGTCTTATTTATCATCATCCTTTCTGTCTTTTGTACTCCTTTTTCAATGGACCTTGTATGCCTGTTCCATCCCTGTTTGAAAATACTTACTGATTTGGCCTGTACCATTTTCTCCTGCAGCTTGCTCCACTTATACAGTACACTACTCTTTTAGTGCAAAGTGATTGTGAATATCCCTTTTAAATCCCCCCTCAAGTTTCAGTGAGTCCCCCATTGCCCCTGCATTTAAGCTCAAGGAGGAAAGCTCCTTGGCATCAACCTTGTTTACCCCTTAGAGGTACTCGTATGTTTGTTTCTATCATGTCTCTAGAGATGTGCAGAATGAGGAAATTCTGAATCAGTAGAATTTAAATGGTGTGCCAAATACAGTATATGGTACAAATACACGCATTGAAAAGGACCATGACTAGTACCATCACCCAAGGTACTCCACATGTTATGTCCCTCACCTCTGAAAACTCCCCATTTACTACTTTGTGTTCTTACCTTCAGCCAAGTCATCAATTTTTCCTCCACTCCTAGTCCCTCAGCATTTTGACCAACACCCTGTGCAGGACTGAGTCAAAGGCCTTTCTTAAATTCAAGTACACTGCATAGACTTCCTCTCCCCCATACCTCTCAACCTTTCTTCACCAAAATGTGTGACACGATGTGTGACAAATGAGCAAAATGTGTGACACATCGTCTAACATGGCACTGCAAGCTCAGAACACTACACCTATCAGTGCAGTAATGTTCATAATGTTTTTTGATAACTGAGCATAATAGATTATTATGAATTTCTGCTTTAAAGTCTCAGTGGGGAATGTGGAATATCACCTTCCTCATGATGAACAAAGGGTTTCTGAGAGGTAAAATGAGTGACGTACCACATAATGTGTGACAGTTGAGAGGTATGCTCTCCCCAGTCAGCTGCCCTGGTCAACCAGTTTAAAATGTTGGCCAGATTGGTCTGGCAATATCTTTTTGTTGTGAACCCACTTTGTCTGAGGTCCTGTTGTCAATTTCCCTTTAGGACATCCACTAGTTTCTCCTTTAGTATAGTCTTCATAATATTTCCCACTATATATGTCAAGATGACTGGTCTATAGTTCCATCCTTTCTTACACTGTTGTATAGCAGGACTACATCCACTGTCCTTAAGTCCTTAGGGAACATCCCTGTTTCCAGCAAACCATTAAATATGTCTGCAAGTGGCCTGCTTTTACCTCTGCTACCTCCTTAAGCATTCTCAGATGTAAACCATCAGGTCCCATAGATGTATTTACTTTCAACCAATTAAGCTAGTCTAACACCCTGTTCCCTATCATTTTGGCCATGCTACTTGGGCACTTGCTTTCCTGCCATCTGCTTTTGACCCAGCATTCCAGTAGTGGCCTATCTTTCTCCCTAGTAAAGACTGAACAAAAATAATTGTTTAGTATCTCTGCTTTCCTTTTATTTAAAATATTGAAGTTGCTAATGAAAAATGTGATATGTATCACAAATGCTTTCTATTTTCCTGTTAAGATATCACACATTTAGGTGAATGTCCTTCATCTAACGTGGTTCTTTTGTACTTTCAGATATTGTATCTTTATATGGCTGATCCATTTTTTTGTGTAATGTGGCTGTTTATGCACATTTTAAATGTTCAAAAAACAGATATCACTACTTTTTAATTCTAAGAATTTTTTAATGCTTGAACTTTTGCCATGAGATTAGTTAACTGTCAACAGGCTGGTTTGTTAAGCTGTCTTGAATTTTAAGCAATCAATTCTAAGTGGATCCAATAGGTTGTGCACATACCCCAAGAAGGGATTGACTTACATTGCCACAGAAACCCAGTGACCTATGCCACTGGTGGGGGATTAGTACCAATAAGCCTTTTACCATATAGAATAATAATAAACTGGTGTATTTTGTGTTGGATCTATGACAGTCAGTTGAGAATTTCATTGTCGACCAACATTACAGTGAATCCTATATGTCAACCGCATTTGCAGTCAGCATAAAAGGAGTCACATAAGACTTTGTTTTCTTCAGCAGGCTTTGCCCCCAAATCCCCCACTCAGGGGCAGACTCGCTACTTAAATAATCAAGTCCAAGTCAGAGTTGCTTCAAGGAGAGGGTGCAATACCCCACAGAAAGCAGTGCCAGTGTCTCACACTGACACTACAGTAACCTGTCACTGTTGTCGCTGTAGTGTGTCGCAGTAAAGATGTCGCCATAGTGATGGTATACCTTTCGGGTTCACACAAGTTTTTTTTTTCTTTTTTTTACCACAGATTAACCTAAATAATTTCACTGAACGGCAAAATATCAGCAAATCAAGCCCATCATTCATGAGCTTCAAACTCCAACATTTATCTCCAACCACCTTAAAACACTTATTTTATTCTGTTCTGCCATTTTTTCTTATAATTCTGCCATTATTGTAGTTTTACCCTTTGTATCAGAGCTGCATTTCTTAGTAACAATTTTCTGTAGCTTGAACTCCTTTGATAACTTACATTTTGTTTTCAAAAGTGCTCAGAGATTATTTATAGTAGCATTGTATGGTGTCCATAGTAGTGCTGTGTGGAAAAAAAATCTTCCACCGCCAGAATTTACACGAACGTTGGACTTTACTTCCGCGAAAGTTTGGAAATCATTTAGACAACTTTCACAGAAATGCAAGCTTAGAGTAGTGGGATAAATTTATAAACTACAGATTAATGTATTAAACTGCAGATCAAAATACTGCAGAACTGATCATTGTCAGAGGTCAGTTCTGAGGAATTTATTTCAACAGTTTAATACAGTAAGCAATCCACAATTCAAAACATTCATTCTGCAGTTCAATGAGTCACTGAACTGTGGAATGAATGTATGAAATGTCTGTGTATTGCTGGTCCTGTATTTATAAATATTAAATTATGATTTCAAATCCCTGGTGTCTTGTGGCCCCCTACCCTCCAGTTGCTGCCTCCTAATAACTGAATGTTTCCCTTGTGTCTAGTGGTATCCCCAACCCTCCGATCATCTGCCCCAGACAATTTAATGTTCTCCTGGTGTCTAGTGGCAACCACCACCTTCTTATCACTGGTCACATAAAATTTATGTTTGCCTAGTGTCTAGTGGCACCCCCCACCCTCCGTTTGCTGGCAGCATACAATTAATGTTCCTCTGGTGTCCAGTGGCAGCCTCCACACTCTGATCCCATATTTCCTGATGTGTGGCCCTTGTCTGAATCTCAACTCAAATGACTGCCAACTTTGCTTTCACTTTCATCACATTCCTTAGTCTTTACATCATGTGGTAGTCATGGAGATATACTTTTTTGAACCTGTTAGCACAGCCTTGGATTTAAATATCCCAGATGATGTTACATATTTAGACTTCATTAAAGCATTTGATACAGTCTCATATTAATAATAAATACCTTGAAAGAAATTGACATTAATATAACTATAACAAGTGGGTTTGTTCTTGGTTGGAGAACAACAGACAGAGGGTATACCTAAGGGTGTATTACTCAGATTGGGCTAGAGTGACAAGCGGTGTTCCCTAGGGATTAGTGTTGGGACCTGTGCTCTTTAATATCTTTGTATTTTTGTGTTCTCCATGAATTGTTCAAGCAATGCATGGCTATATAAATTTACAGATGACACCAGTATAGGTGCAATTGTTAAAATTAATAAGGATGTAATCAAATTACAAGAGGAATTAAAAAATGAAGCCATTTGGGCTAGTAGGAAAACAATTTCTTTTTTTTTTTTACTTGCTCTTTTTGTCTCCTGGATCCAACTGGGCTTCCCCCGACCCTCTCGACTCTGCGATCCATTGGTCAGGTGCCTCCACATAGCCTTGGCTTCCCCCATGCATGGTTGGGGTGGAGGGAACAACCGTGTCTTTCTGATCTCATTGGGATCCCTGTTGTAGCCTCTCGGGTTGAGCAGTGAAGGGCATCTCTTTGCATTGGAAGAACTAAAGCTGGCTCCATTTTTCCCCATGTTATCCCTGGAGATGTGGTTGAACCGTGATGTCAAGACATGAAATCCAATGTTCTACCATGCTCCCCTCCAGATGTGTTTTGGACTGCTGCACCTCTACTCTCCACCAGTTGTCAGGATAGCTCAGGGCCTTAGACCCCCTCCCTCCCAGAAGAAGCAAGCTGCTCATCAGGTGCTCAAGCTTCCCCTCCCAGCTGGCCCTCCAGCATCCCTGGCTCATTCCCAAACCAGGGTCGCTGGCATCATGAGTGGTAAGGCTACCACTGCTCCAGCAGGCTGGCACAAAAAACTCACTTTCAATACAAATAAATGCAAGGTCATGTATTTTGGGTCTAAGAACTTAAAAGCCAAGTACTTGTTATATGGGAGAGAATTATCAATAACAGATGGGGAGATTGATCTGGGTATGCTAGTTACAGATAAACCTGCAGTTCAGTCATCATTGTATGAATGTAGTGAGTAAGGGAAATAAAAGCAGTTGGCTGCATAGGCAGGAATATTAGGAGCAGAGAAAGAGATGAGGTAATGCCCCTCTCTACCACCCTGGTGAGGCTGCATATGTAGTACTATGTGCTGTTATCGGTACCAAATGAGAAAAGTGACATACAAACTCTGGAGGTGGAACAGAGGACGGTAACTAAATTAATCTCTAATGTTGGATACAGGCCCTATAGAGAAATATTGAGAGAGTTAGGTAGGTACTCTTTGCAGTATAGGAGACTGATTGGAGATCTCTGTATGGTTTATAGGAAACATGGTAACACTGACCTGTGGGAATACATGGGACTCACTGCAAGAGATAACGGTAGAGATATTAAGTGGCATGATTTACTACTGAAAGGAGAAAATTACAAAAGAAATAAAAGAGGATCATGAATTAATCAGAGTAGTTTCACCTTGGAATAGTTTCCCTAGTAATGCAGTGTGGAGTTCCATTATTAGCCAGTTAAAAAAAAATCACTAACTGAAGTCATGAAAGGGAGGAGATTAGTGGAATATATTTAATATTCACAACAATTCACTATGGCAAATGCTAATGGACTAGGAAAACATCCTATGAATCTTCTGAATCATATGAATGTAAAGAGTAAGAAATTTGACAGGATCGAGGGGTGAGTTGTCAGTCAATTGAGTTGAGATTCAGAGAAGGGCTACACATCATGAAAAAAGTGGGCTGGCAATCAGAAGGTAGGGGTGCCACTAGACACCAGTGAAACATTAATTATATGTGTGACCAGCAATCAGAGGGAGGGAGTGACACTAGACACCAGGGAAACATTAATTGTATGAGGCAGTCAGTTCTCAGAGGGTGGGGGGGTGCCACTAGACATGAGGGAAACATTAATTGTATGGGACCAGTGACTGGAGGAATAGGGTGGTGCTACTAGACACCAGGGAAACATTAACTGTATGGGCCAGCTGGTGAGTGGAGGATGGGATGCCACTAAACACCAAGGAAACATTTGTTCTATGGGACAACTGGTGATCAGAGGGTGGGGGTGCCTCTGGATAGCAGAGAAAGTTTTTTTTTTTCTATTTGCAGGATAGTGCAGAACTGAACTGCGGATTAATTACATGAATTGTGGATAAATGTATTATTTTTACAGTTTGTGTGAATTATTCCACAATTCAGTGAGAAAATTCCACAGAACAGGGTGAAAATATGCCAAACAGATTTGGAAGTTTTGAATTTTGCCAAAGGTGGAAATTCTGAAAAGTTCTGTGAAAGTTGGTGAACTTTCATGAACTTTCCACTAAAGCATAATTTACAACTTTCACCAAGCTCTAGTCCATAGCAGTGTCTATTTAAATTTTGTAGCAGTGTTACTAGCAGTGTTCCTTAATTGGAGAAGTTATCAAGGTGCTTTCCTAAAGTGCTTAACTGTTCTT
The DNA here is from genome assembly GCA_016271365.2 of Neoceratodus forsteri. Classification (NCBI taxonomy): domain Eukaryota; kingdom Metazoa; phylum Chordata; order Ceratodontiformes; family Ceratodontidae; genus Neoceratodus; species Neoceratodus forsteri. The sequence goes on from CM057449.1 coordinate 1,511,717,537, forward strand.
TAAGAAATAAACATCTCACCAAGCATCTCAAAAGTGTTCCATGCTATGCAATTGCAGTTCAGTTTTCTTAAAGTGCTCTGTGCTGTGTAATCCAAGGTATTTTTCCTCTGTTATTTTCTGTCATTCAAACCAAATGAATGTCCACATGTTCCAGCATCAATCACCTGCTTTCTCCATATAATACTTGTAACCACTTCACTCCTCATTTCAAAACAGTATTCAAAGTTGTTTTTTAGAGAGCAGACTCTTTTTAGTTATTTTAAGGTAACACAAAAATGGCATACAACAACATTTTTTTTTATTATTTCATTTTTTGTTGACTGGGAAAGAAGGGCTAGGCAATTTTGTCTATTTTCAGCCTCATCCCAGGGGAGGAGGATACAGATGGGTGCCAACTGACACTGAACCAGATTAAGCTGTTAGTGGTATTTTTAATGAAGGGGGGAAATTTGGCCAGGACACCAGGGACTTTCCCTTATTTGTCTGTAGGGGACCCCTTGTCCAAGATCATCATGGATCCTCTCAGTCAGATGGAGAGTGTGCAGGGGGATGGTGGTGTTATGCAGCAAACAGCAGCTTGTGGTCTTGAATCTGAACCTACTGCAGCTCCAGATTTGTAAAGTATGATTGTGACTTTACAAGAGGATGAATTGTTACAGCAAGAATTGCATCATGATGAAACCCATTTAATATATATGCTTGTGGAGGTTGAAAAGGATTTTGACTCAAGGCAATCTTGTCTTGATGGGGAAAAGAAAAGGAAATGTTCTGGGCAAAATCCCACTGTTTCTATCATTAAAAAAAGTAATTCTCATGAACCTGAAATGGACCCAGACCCAATGGCTCCTGTGGCTCCTGTTTCTCCCTCTCAGCTTCCAAATTCTATTCCGTTTCCGTTTTTCAGTGGATAAATTGACATGGAAACCTGAAGCGGCTTTACAACTAGATGGTTGGATTTTGGAGGAAGATATTTGGATTCCTGATACAGACGTTCCATTGCCAGAATGTCTTTGACTGTGAGTGTGACCACATCTCCAACTGCAGTACGCACTGTGGAAACCCAAGGGAAGGATGGTCAGTGAGTTGCGGTTGATTCAGTGACAGTGAGATTGATCAAAAGGTGTGGCAAATCCCTTTGATGATACTGCATCAGACGTTGACTTATTGCCAGTTCAGTGGTCAGTGTCAAATGGGCACAGTTTATCTGAGTGTCAAGAAGCAGAGGAGCTTCAGCGTTCTCACTGTACACCTCCTCCTCTTTCAGCTACATGTAAAGAATGCACTTTCTCATAGTTTGCTCAAGATACTACTGACTCTTGGGAAATGGGAGGGCCCAGAGCCCACAGCAGGCCTGCAGGTTATGTTAGCCTCTCCAAGAAAGCTGAGGAGGTGGCCAGAAGACAGTTCATGGTCTGTATTTACTATAAAGGGGGGCTTGATCTCCCACCTGACTGTAATTATGTTGGCAAAACTTGATTTTGGACTACCTTCACTTTACACCAGTGGAGGTCTACGCATTTATCCATGTGTCTGGAAACCACGGTTTTGATGTTAGTTTTCAGTCAGCCAACCTACTAGACAAATTCTGGGCCACCTATTATACAGTAAGACATTTACCTATATTGAAACCATCTGTGGCCATTCCAATTACCAGACCCACAGCAAAGCAAATAACTGTATTATTTAGAAATGAGGGAGTCAACATTTTAGACATCATTTATTGGTTGGGAAAAAGGTGTACGTGAATGGCATACCAACCACCATCATTGATGATAATGGCTTTTGGACTGCAAGGTGGAAATTTGCGGTTCACTTAAACTTACAGTTGATGGTATAGAACATCTACCCAACTGTTTCTATCTCAGCAGGGATAGGGGGATTTTATTTTAACCTGGCCAACCCCACTCCTGTTATAGGTGTGGGGCTATGACAATTTTGAACTCTGATTGTGATCAACTCAAGTGTTTGGCATGTGGGATTTTGGGCCATTTGGCTACCACTTGCACTGTCCCCCCCCCACGTGCAATCTCTGTGGATCAGAACATGTTTTTTCCTCCAGTCCCTGGGCTGCCCATAACACTTCAGACTATGCAGAACATGACTTTTATATTAATAAATCTGCGAGAGCCCATTTTGCAAGACCCAAGGCCCCCACAGTTGACACTCAATCCCCTCCAGAATCCTACCCTTTATGGACAGGCAGAGTATTCAGACCTCCTCCTACTCCTTTTCAGGATTTAACAAAGGATTCAGGCCTGACTCAGCATCCTCCATTGGATGACGGCATGAGGCAGTGCCCCCTTCCCCCCGTGGTCAGTAACCTGAAACCCAGTCTGGTACCTGCAGTTTTGATGGATGCTATTTCTGATTTCAAACCTGTTCCCAAAAAATTGATATTACCTAAACAGAATGTTAAACCAAACACACCTACTTCTATGGTTGTGTTCAATCTGTATGAACCTCCGCAGAGTTGGGGTGATAAAATGGAGGTCAAGGATGTTGATGTTTCTGTTCAATCAACCCAAAGTGAGCCCCTGGTTGATAAAGGAGGTCAGGTGTGCATAGAACCTCCACTTAAAGTCAAGAAGAAAACTACCAGGGCTAACAAGAAAAAAAAATTAATTATTTTTTTGATGACAGTGTTAACTTTTCATCTAGCTAGTCTAAATGTCAATAGAATAAGACCAGATTATAAAAGGAAGGCCACGTAAGCAGTATTGCATTCTTTACACTTTGATATTTTTCTCCTACAGAATACCAGATTGCATACTGACCAGGAAGCACACCTGGCCTCACAGCAATGGTATAAAGGGGAATCTCTTTGGTTCTTGGGCGCAGATCGATGTTCAGGCTAGGGATCTGTTTTACTTCCCTAATTAAATGGTTCAAAAATTGTTGGAAACTGAGCCAGGTAGGGTTATGCACCTAGACCTTCTAATTCAAGGGGTTTACTGCAGATTGAATAATATGTATGCCCCCACCAACAAAAATCTCTAGTGGCTTTATTACAAAAGTTGAGACCTTATTTGTTTACCAGTCAATTTGTTCTTTGGGGGTGACTGTAATATAAATTTACTACAGGGCAGACCAGGGATTAAGACTTATTGTGATAGTACCAAATTACAGACCTTAATACGACAAGCTGGTCTCAGTGATGTGTTCGCCTCCAATCCAAAACTGACATATTTTAAGGGTCATTTGAATTCTAGACCAGATTATTGGTTTTTAGCTACTTTAATGTCCATTGCGAAATTGGACACACTCCCCATAGAAACTTCTGACCATTGTTTGATTGGGGTAACAGTTTCTCCACATGTGGCCAGGCTGCCCAGTAAAGGGGTCTGGAGACCGAATTCTAGTTAATTAGAAGAATCAGAAGCAATATAGTCCCTTACCGACATCTTACTGGATAGAGAGTCAGTGTGATTTCTATATGATTCCTGTATACAATGGTGGGATGATACTAAAACGTGATTAGTGGATTTTTTTAAACAGAATTCACGATATTCAGCATGTGGTAGAAATTGATATTATATAAAATTAAGGAACCAATTATATAATTTCACATCATTAGCTGCTACTGGACAGTAGTACTATGCTGAGGAAATTGCTGAGATAAAATGAGAACTACTGCACTACCAGTATGATAGGCAAAAGTCCATGGAAATGGAAAAGTGATTTGAGATGCAATGCAGGAAAGAGCAGACTAATCATTTTGATGATTGCAGAGATTGACTGCTAAATGAATGATTGGTATTAAGGATAAGAATGTTTTTTTAGTGTCTGAAAATAATGAAATTCTTGCAGTTTTGGAAGAATTTATATCCTCTCAATTTGGCTCTCCTTTTTCTGCTTCAGATGATATGACCACCCTTCTTAAAGTAGCCAATCTTTCCCATCTAAACCCCACACAGTCTTATAACTGAATTGGTAAATTCTCTGAGGAAAAACTGACCTTAGTCATAAAAGGTTTTAGGGACAAAATGGTCCCAGGCTCAGATGGCCTACCAGTACAATTATATAAGATTCTATGGGACTTAAACAGGGAGTCCAGCCAAAAATTGTAAAATCAATAAATTCAGAATTTGGATCAGCATATTCCTAGTCAGTCTCATGCTTAAAATGAGATCTCTAAGTTACTTTGTTTAAATGTTACAAGTCATTTTGTAACCCTAAATTCACTGCCTGTTCAAAGAATCAGTTTCAGTAAAGAGCTACTGATGATGTCACAACAAGAACTCATAGCCTATTCCTTCTTGGAAGCTACAGTAAAACTTATTTCTCCCACATTACATAAAACTGCAGTTGTAGTAAACATCTGAAAAAGAAGAAGCCAGAAGGTGAAGGAAGGAAACATATTCAATTCAGTGCTTTAGAGTAACTGGTAATTGGTATTTTTCTTTTAAACTTAGATTGTAGGCTTGTAGTGACACTATACTTTCTTTCTGTGTTGTCTTTACTTATAATTGTTTTTGGGCTGTTGAAAATTTAAAACATAGTGGTGGTGTAATTCTGTGCTGTCTTTAATTGCGCAAAATTTCACCCCCTCCCACCCCCTTCCCCAACTCTTAATTATATGCTCTGATAAATCTGATTGACAGGAGCTAAACACAGGGTATAGTAAGAGGTGTGAAGTAGGAGGGCATAGGGGAAGAAGACCACCTCAGCACGACAAGTGTTTTGACCTTATTTATTTATTGGTTTCTTTTCCTTAAAAAAATATATATCTGATGATCAGTTACAGGTTTTTAGTACTGTAAATAAATAAGAAGAGAACTAAGAGAGCTTCAGTAGCAGAAGTAAGTAGGAATTGCAGTATAATGTGGGGTGGTGCAATGCAGTGGCTGTGGGGCAGCCATATTCAGGCAGACCTTCTGGACACTGAGGTGCTGCCCTATCTGCATGCATCTCTCTGGACTGCGGGATGAGGTAGCCAGACTCAGAGCAGAAGTAAACTGGGTCAGGAGTACCATCACCCCTATCCAGGGACCACCCAGTCCAATGCAGCTGCCTCAAAGGATGCCGAGAACGAGGAGCACTTGGATGACAGTGGGCTCAGGGAGGGTTAGAGCAGTCAGGCAGAGGCACATCCAGATCCTATTCCACTCAAGAACTCATATGCCACACTGGCAAACGAGGACAACCAAATAGAGGTACCTAGAAGTGGAAGGAAAGGATGTGGAGGTTAGCCAAGGAGGTGACTCAGTGGGAAAGCAGTGGAACCCAGAGGAGGAGGAAGTGAATCCTGGTGGGGACTCCATCGTAGAGGGATCCAGCTAGGAACACAGGAGGGGAGGACAGGAGGTGAGGTGCTACCAGGTGCCACGGCATGGAGGGATGGAAGGAAGATACTGGGGATCACTGGGAAGGCAAGACGGAGGGTGAGCTGGATGTCATATCCACCTAGGTACTAATGACTTGGCAAATGGGAGCCAAAGGAAGTTCAGGAAGAGTTTAGGAAACTGGGAGGGTTCAAGCAAGTAGCTACTTCTGTCACTTTCTCAGAAGTACTACCTGTGAGAGGCAAGGGAGAGCATAGGAGTGCATGCACAGAACTTTAACTCATGGTTGAAGAACTGGTGCTGTGAGGAAGGTTTGGATTCATTGGTGACTGGGGACCCACCTGGAGGATGGAGGTTTGTTCAAGCCTGATGGCCTGCATCCATCCTGGAGGGGAATCCAAGACTCAATGATAAGTTTAAATGCTACATTGAAAGCATTTAAACTAGCAAAGGGGGTGGCAGGCCAGCAAGGATGGTACCTACTTGCTCACCCCCCACAGCTAGTAGTGGAACCAGGAACCAGAGGAGTGGCTATCTCAGCAAAGCAGTGTGCAAAAGATGGAGATTAGTGTCCAAAAGGTGGATAAGCAGAAAAGGGGCAAAATCAGCAGAAGGGCAAACAGCAAGGAGAACCAGGGATAAATGACAACCAAGGAAGGGGCTGAGTAGAACAGTGAAGCAGTCTAGGAGGTCAAATATGGAAAGCCATGTGTGCAAATGCCAGGAGCCTTAGCAACAAAGATGGAAGATCTGGAGGCTGTCATGGTACAGTCAGACCTGGACATTGTGGCCATCACTGAAACCTGGTGTAATGATAACCATGACTGGGAGATGGCCATACCTGACTACAACATATTCAGAAGAGACAGAGCAGGCAGGAAGGGAGGAGGTGGCACTGTATGTGAAAAATGACATAAGGGCCACACAGATCAGGAGGAACAAAATGGGGAGATACAGGGGTTAAGCTGGAAAGGAAAATGGGGCCAGCATCCATGGCAGTGTGGTCTATAGACCACCAGCCCAGGAGGAAGAAACAGATAGGGAGCTGATGCTAGCCATCCAAATCATGGCAGACAAGGGTGAGGTAGTACTGGTTGGAGACTTCAATATACCAGACGTGGACTGGAGCATCCCAGCAGCAGCATCAACTAGGAGCAGATTTATCCTGGACTCCCTTCAGGGTGCCTTCCTCAAGCAACTGGTCATGGAACCAACTCAGCAGAAGGCAATACTGGACCTTGTGCTCACAAACAGGGACAGTGTGATGGGGTAACAGTGGGGAGCACCTGGGTAACAGTGACCACCAGTCATTGTGGTTTGAAATCACAGAAAGAGCAGAACCAAACCACACAAAACACGTATCCTGGATTTTAGGGGGCAGACTTTGGGAAAATGGGGAGATACTTGAAAGAGGTATTAAGGGAATGGGACAGGAATCAGGGGTTGAGGAACAGTGGGCAGTATTTAAAATGGGGATTATAAGAACAACAGAATTATGCATTAAGCAGGTTAGCAAGAGGAAAAGGAAGAGGAGACCATTATGGTTTTCCAAAGAGGTAGCAAAGAAAGTGAAAGCCAAAAGATTGCATTCAGGTAATACGAAAGACACAGGCAGAAGGGGATAGGGAGAAGTACCAGGAGAAACAAAGGGAGGCAGGGAAGTCAGTAAGGGAAGCCAAAGCTCAGACAGAAGAACACATTGCAAAATCAGTGGGTAAAGGGGACAAAACCTTTTACAGGTACATAAGTGAAAAAAGAAAGACAAAGGGAGGGATAGTTAGACTGAAGGGGGAGGATGGGAGCCGCGTGGAGGATGACAACAATAAAGCTGACATATTGAACAGGTATTTCTGCTCAGTCTTTACTAAGGAAGAGGGGGGTAATGGGTCTGAAGGGAGTACAAGGGTGAGAATGGTGCAGAATGGACACAAGTCCCTTTACGAGAAAGGGTCCAAGGAACTGGAAGTAATAAGAGCTGATAAAGCAATGGGGCCAGATGGGGTACCCCAGGGTCCTTAAAGAACTAAGAGAGGTGGTGGCTGAACCTCTGGCTATCCTGTTCAGCCAATCACTGGAAACAGGGAGGTACCCAAAGACTGGAGGACAGCAGATGTAGTCCCCTTATACAAAAGTGGGAACAAAGAGGAAGCAGGGAACTACAGACCAGTCAGCCTCACCTCGGTAGTGGGAAAGATCATGGAAGCACTACTGAAGGAGAGATTGGTGGAACATCTGGTTGTCAATGGACTACAGGACCCAAGGCAGCATGGTTTCACCAGGGGAAGGTCATGTCAGACCAACCTCACTGAATTTTTGATTGGGTGACTAGGGAGGTGGATCAGGGGAGGGCAGTGGACATGGCCTATCTGGACTTCAGCAAGGCCTTTGACACTGTGCCACATAGAAGACTATTACACAAACTGGGGAATATGGGTGTGGGCAGGACAGTAGTGTGGTGGGTAGGTAACTGGCTGGGTGGCAGGACACAGAGAGTGGTGGTAAATGGCTGTCACCCACAGAGGGAAGAGTAACCAGGGGTACCACAGGGATCAGTGCTGGGACTGGTCCTATTCAACATCTTCATCAGTGACATTGCACAGGATCTAGAAGGCAGAATTTCACTGTTCGCTGATGACACAAAGCTCTGTAACAGAGTAGACACACCAGAGGGTGTAGACAGAATGAGAAGGACCTGCAGAAACTTGAAGAATGGTCAAGGGTTTGGCAGTTGAAATTCAATGCAAAAAGTGCAAGATAATGCATATGGGGCACAAAACCCTGGCACAATATATCAGTTGGGGGTGAGGATATAGCATGCACCAAGCAGGAAAGGGATCTTGGGGTTGTCATCTCTGATGACCTCAAGGTAGGGAAACAGTGGACAAGGCATCAGGTAAAGCAAATAGGATGCTGAGATGTATAGGCAGGGGCATCACCAGCAGGAAAAGGGAGGTCATAATTCCGCCATACAAGACACTAGTGAGGCCTCCACCTGGAGTACAGTGTACAGTTCTGGAGACCATACCTACGTAAGGACATAGACAGGGTAGAGAAGGTTCAGAGGAGGGCAACAAAGATGATGCATGGGTTGCATCACAAGTCCTATGAAGACAGGTTGAAGGAACTGAACATGTACTCCTGGAGGAGAGGAGGGAGAGAGGGATATGATAGAGACATACAAGTATCTTACAGGGAGGAACAGGGTGCAGGAAAACACTATTTTAAGGAAAAGATGTTTCAGGACTAGAGGGCATGGGATGAAGTTGGAGGGAGGATGATTCAGAGGAAACATGAGAAAGAATTTCTTCACAGAACAGGTGCTGGACAAGTGGAACACCCTGCCAGAGGAAGTGGTGGGGGCTGAAACAATCACGGGATTTAAGAATGCATGGGATAGACATAAAGGAATTCTAGAGGGCAGGGGTAAGGGGAAACAGACTTCTAGGAAAACAAACTGAACTTATAAGCTCAAGGGCAGACTAGGTGGGCCATAGGCCCTTATCTGCCGACACTGTCTATGTATCTATGTATCTATGTAAGTAAAGCTGACACTGGGTGGGTCAGGGCATACATTTCCATAATGTGCAGATGCAAGATACCGTACATAAGAGTGTGATGGGAATGATTAGAACATAGCATCAAACATGGCTTTAGAATGATAAAAATGTATTCAATTTTTAGAATACTGCAGGGATGAGATTTCAAACTGCAACCACACTGCAACTGTGGCAGTGATGCACAACTTCAGAATGTGGCGGTGAGGCATGGCTTCGGAACATTGCAGTGACGCACAATTTCAGAATGTGGCAGTGATGCTCAATTTTGGAATGTAGTGGCGATGCCCAGTTTTGGAATGTGGTGGTGATGCTTGATTCAGGAATGTGGCGGTGACACACAGTTTCAGAATGAGGTAAACCATTCTTGTTAAATAGTTCTCTGAGCAATATAACAGCATCTTGGATGGAACGTTCTAGTACAGAACAGAATTATGAAGGATGAATTAAGCTATCCAAAACCAATAACAGCCTATTGCACAATAATTTGGCAAAGAGTTTAAAATTAGTGTTTAACAAGGTGCTAGGCCTCCAATTATTTATGGAAATCCTATCTACCTTCTTAAACAAAAAAAAATCAACCCTGCATACACAGATTTTGATATTCCATCATCATCTAAAAAAGCAATAAACATGCACCAACACATTTGGAATTAAAGAGGGAGTCTGGTCAAAAATACTTCATTACAGAATTAGAATGATCCCACCCCCAATAAATCTCATACCAAAAATTAGGTTTCTAAATTATTTTGTTTTAAAGTTATGGGCTATTTTGAAACTCTAATTTCACTCCTTGTTCAAAAAAGCATGTTTCAGTGAAAAGCCACTGATGATGTCACAGCCAGAACTCACAACCTAGTACTCTATGTCAGCAACCTTTAAGGACCTGTTTCTCTGAAGTTACAGAAACTGGAGCTGTAGTAATCATTAAAAAACAGACAGGGTTGTCTACAGTGCTTGTATTTCCAGAATGTTCAGATGCATTGTATGGTGCTTTAGAATGCATCAGGAGGTGGTTTGGGGATGCAGTGCTGAACCAAAGTATAGCATGTCAAAAATGTTGGGGAGGGGGGCATACAATCTCATCATGTGGCAGGGATGCACCATCTCACAATGTGGTGGGACAGTGGGACACTCAATCTCAGAATGTGACAGGGACGGACATCAAGGAACTCAGTGGGGACTGGCAATTCTGGAATATAGTAATGCTATACACTGTTGGAATGTAATAGGACACACCATTTTATTTTGAAACTGATCATCATTGTCACATTCCAGAATTCTACGTTCCCACCACATTTCAAAATTGTGCCTCACATCCCCACCACTTTCCAAAAGTGTGCATCACTGCCACATTCCAAAAGTGCACATCACCGTCACATTACAAAAGTGTGTGTCACTGCCATATTCTGAAATGCACATCACCGTCACATTCCAAAAGTATGCATCACCTGAAGTGTGTGTCACCGCCACAATCTGAAACTGAACGTTACCGCCACAATCCAAAAGTGTGCATCACCACCACATTCCGAAATCATGTGTCTTGGCCACGTTCCAGAACTGTTCATCACCACCACATTCTGAAATCAAGCAATTCCGCCACATTCCAAAATCAAGCATCACTGCCACATTATGAAATCAAGTGTCACCACCACATTCTGAATTTGTGCATCACTGCCAGATTCCAAAATTGTGTGTCACTGCCACCTTCCAAAATTGTGCCTTACTGACACATTCTGAAATTGTGCATCACTGCCACATTCTGACATCAGGCATCACTGCCACTTTCTGAAATTGAGCAGCACCAACATATTCTGAAATTGAGCACCACCGCCACATTCCAAATTTGTGCGTCACCACCACATTCTGACTTTGTGCGTCATCACCACATTCTGAAAGTGTGTATCACCGGCACATTCAGAAAGTGTACATCACCGCCACATTCAGAAGGTGTATATCACTGCCACATTCTGAAATCGAGCATCTTTACCATGACTGCTTTTGGTATTGCAACTGTGTTTATTAATTGGTTGCAAATTTGTTATGCCTTGGCTTAGATGAGACCTTATGTGAATGGTTGGGTTGGGAAGGCTTGTCCTACAAGGCAAAGAGTGTGGCACAGCTGCCCTTTGAACCCCATTTTATATGTCTTGGCATTAGATCCGATTCTTAGAGTTTTGAACATAGACTGATTGAGACAGCCGTCAGCTACGTGCTCTCAGTTGCTGTGGAGTAAGTACAGAGAAGCAGGAGGATTTTATAAAGCTTCAAAAGACATTAGAAAAGGTATGCCACCTATCCTGTTTTAAAAATAATCCTCTTACCAGTATATCTTATTGCTGGCCCCTGTTGTGCTGTTCTCTGCCGCTTTCTTTCTTCTTCATAGGAGGAAGGCTGTGGTGCGAATGCAGAGAATGCAGAAAAAGAATCCTTTGGAACAGTGATTGCGGTGAAAAAAAAAAAGAAGAGATCTGCACCTGAAGGGAAGTGTTATCTGAATACATTTTAGGGTCTCAGTCTCTGAATATTGTTTATTTTTTTACTTTTAAAGTCATAGCAGTAATTGTCTATTTTAAGATATTTTAAACATTGAAAGATGCCTCCTTTTATAGTTTTAAGTGCTTTTTTGGGATTAGGATATTTGAATTGTTTTAATTTAAAAATAAAAGAATATAGTTTATACATTCGGACTTTTGTGCTCTTTTCTCTGATACATTAGATGTTAGTTCTATAAAGCGCATGTGCTGGTACCTGTGGGTATCAGTGAACACCTGGTTGAGCATGCTGCAGGTCGTGTTAAGTCTGGATGGTGGATTCTGCTTGTTTGCCTGTCCTGTTTTGGAAATAGCTCTTCAAAGTTTTCTCTTAAGTAATTAGTGGTAGCATGGCATTTTTGTAATTATAGCCATAATAGAAGGAATGGGATGCTACCTTGAATGCTACTTGAAACCGGGAATTGAGAGTTACCAGGAGTAATGGTGCTATCTAATGATTACGCTGTGTAACCTGTACAGCTTGTTGTGATCTGGATTGTAATTGTGTTTGATCACATACGGCGTTTACCAGGCATGCGTTCTGTTAAAAATGAAATAAGTTACCTTAATATCCCATGATTTAAATGAGTGTTTTATGAGTATTTTATAATTATATTAGTTTTTTGAAATACTAAGTAGGTAGTGTAGTGTAAATTCCCAGCAACGGAGATTAACATGGAGAGCTAAATTTTCTCTCCTTTCAGGAATTTTAGAAACTGTAGGTTTTAGGTTTTAGGTTCTAGGCTTGTTGTGCAATAGTGTTTGCTTAATGATTTTTTTGTTTTGTTAAAGCATCTCCAGGACAATGAAGTGTGGTCCCAGAAAAGCGGGAACTAAGAACCCGAGGTGCAGGAGGTTTAGTAAATTTAAGAAGAACCATATAAATCATCTCTTGAAACAGACTAGCAATGGACAAGTGATATAAGATCTGTAGCAGGAAATTGTGGAGAGAATTGTAACTGCAAGAAGTTCTGCCTTGTGAATTGGTCTCAAAATCTATTCAGCGTTTTTGCGTCTGCACCTTGACTGTTTGGTGGTACCATGACTTAAAGTTTTTAAGCTTCAAGTTTTTTTTCTATTTGGGAACCCTTGAAGGAAAATTATAACTGGAACTACATTTTTTTACTTTGCTCTAGGGACTTCGCAGAACTTATCACTGAAACTTATTGGGACTTTTTTTTTGTTTATTATTATTCACTTATTACTCATTATTTAGTTTTTTGGTTTTTACTTTTTATTTTGCTTTAAGCACTAGAAGTTTGAATATGGTGAAAACCAAGAAACAACGGTCAGGGAAAAGTGAAGGGTCATTTCCGAATTTAATATCTGCAAAGAATTTAAAAAAGAAAGGAAATACTGGAAACTCAGAGAATTTTGAGCATAAGGATGAACTAGATTGTAACACGGTAGGAATAGGTGAAGAAGAGTATGAGTTAAACCTAGAACAGAGAGGTCTGTTTAGACAGCTTGAGCGGGATACGGTAAAATTGCATTCTACACCTATATTAGAAGATAAAATCATTACTAGGAAAGGAATTAAGCATAGAAGTAAGAAGAAGAATTTGCAAGAACTATCAATGGACGTTCATAAATTAGAGGAGATTAATGGGGTTAAGGGCACAAGTAATTCTCAGAGTGCCCTAGTAACTGATAGATAAAGTAAAGGATACAAGAAAAGCTCCAAATTGCCTGCAGCTCAGCAAACAAACATTGACAGTTTTTTTTTTTTTTGAGATTAGGTTCATGCAGCTCGAAAGAAAATAATCAAGCTGGTAATAGTGGGAATGATGGAATTACTGTAGGGAATAAGAAGGCTTGTTTGCATAAGGATCTTGTGACTAGTGTTAATACAAGCTTAGACAATAGCATCCAAACTAGTGAGGGAAAGTGTGTCACAGCAATAAATAACTCTCAGTTAGAAAAGGATACTGAGAAGTATAATAGAGATGATTATGGGACACATATTACATTAGAAGCCTCAGAGAATTTTAATTGTGATTTCCCCACTAGCCTCTCGACATCCCTGGAATTCTCCTCTGAATATTTTTATGAATCTAACCAAAACCCCAACTGGCAATGTGACTTAAAGAATATTGGTATTGATTTGCAGGAAACTATTAAAGGACTCAAGCAATTTTCATTAGCTGGTCAGATGGGGGATGGACAGATATCAGAAACTAAGTTACACAATTCTGTGGAGAACTATCCTACTTTATTAAGTGATGAGATGAAAAAAATCATAAGTAATCCTTACACAGCTCATTTGGTGATTCTTGATCACCTGATTAATTTAAAATATGAACTGGATACTATTAAAGAAAATATAGCTATCAGTGGTGGCAGACTTGATGTACTTATTAGATTAAACAAGGCTGACCCAATAGAAACATCATTTCCCATTAGTGAGACAATTAGTATCCAAACTCAATTAGATTTCACTACCTGTGATCTGATTAAAACTGTTGATAGTAAAAATGGGCAAATGGAAAATCGTCATGAAAAGATGCTGAGGAGGAAAAGAAAAAAGACTACAAGCATAAGTAAACAAAATGCAGTGCAGATGGTTAGTATATTAGATAACACCTTAGTACAAACTGAAGAGCTTCAAATCGAAGCATCAAAGGAAAATAAGATGGAGAAAGGATAAGAAAAATGTGGAGATGGAAAAATCATCCAAGGAGTTAGCACAGATTATACAATCTGTACCTAAGGTTAAGGGTTCGATCAGCAGGAGTATAATGAAAACGGACAACCAAAAGATGAAGAAGGGAACAAATGAAGGTGCAAAGTTGTTAGATGAAGCAAAAGCAAAAGAAATATTGGTGTTAGAAGAACTGGTAGAAAAAAATAATGGGGTCTCATATTTAAAATCATTTACTGAGGGGAGGGAAAAACCAGGGATTAATATTATTGACTGTGCCATCCTTACCCTAGATGGATTTCATGTAAATCATGAGTCATCAGCTGATGAATTAAGAAATATGATTTTGCATCTATTTAGGACAGCTATGGGAGCAGATATCGCAGACTCAGATATTATCCAGATATGGGCAGACAAAGATGTGGAGGGAGCAGAATACTTGTTTATTTTCTGTATGGTCCCACATACAGCTAATCAAGTTTCATTAAATAGTGGGTCTCTAAGAAGACTTGGATATGTGATCCAGCATGAAAATAGGATGAAATTAAATACTGGTAATGAATTAGATAAGAATACACCAATGCAGATTATAATTTTTGGTCTCAAATTATCTGCAAATGAGTCATCCTATAGGTTAAAGGAAATTTTAAGTAATTTATTTACGCATGTGTTAAGAATACCTGAAAAAGTCTGGGGGAATATGAGTAACCTAAAAATAGGACGGGTGGATGTACTTTTAAGTTGAAAAGATATGGCAGAAATTATTCTGAGCAAAGCACCAGTATTAGATAATGTAGGGGTGCATATTGTTGAAAGTGTTATCTTGGATGCTCCAGTATTAAAAGTTATGCAGTCCAGAGATCCTATGAGAGAAAGCAAGACTATTGATAGGCTTCATCTTTATGGTCTAGGCAGATCAAAAGATGAAAATAATAAACTTCAAGTTACAGTAATAGGTATTTTTGAGCAATTGTTGAACATTTCTATCAGTAACACTGATGCTATCTATGTATGGAGACAGAGTCCTGATGTGGACTGTGATAAGGTGAATATTGAGGTTAGGGATTTGACTCTATATAATAAAATATTGGAGAATACCTTATGGGATAATATATAGTACCCGGAAAGCCTGTTCCACAGTACAAGGCTATAAACAATAGTGCTTTAAGGACAACCAATATATTAAAAGGAGTACAGAATATGAATGAGAAATCAATTTATACTATATATAATATCCCAATCTCCAATATATTTGAGGTTTTAGAGACAGAGGACAAATGGCTTCTGATGGAGTCACAAAATTGTCTTGAACAGGGTCAAATTAGATTGTACTTGGTCTCCTGGAATATAGCAGGTGTAATAGGGAAATTTGTGGATACTGAATGGAAAGAATTTATAATACATTTTAATGTAATATGCTTGAAAGAGACCTGGCATAAGGTAGAGAGAGATGCGGTATTGAATGGCTATTTAACATTTCACTCAGCTGGTTTTAGGGAAACAAAAAAAGGTAGAATGATAGATGGTTTAGTGGTTTGGATCAAAATAATAGAGGATATCTCTGTAGAAATATTATATTGTACAAGGAACATTATAATCCTTCTAATTAGCATTAAGGATAAAAAAGTATGCCTGGCAAATGTGTATGTCCCACCAAAGAACACTAAATATTATAATCCTGAAATCTGGGAGCAAATTGAGGTCCTGATACATGATAGCTGGATATCAACTGATTGTGAGGAGTTTCTTCTTTGTGGGGACTTTAATGCCAGGATAGGGACTTTGGATGGTTATGCAGATAATGACTTTCATAATTGGGTCCATGAAGAATCTGCAGATAAAAAAAGAAATACACGGGATAATGTAATTAGTAGTTTGGGCCAGAAACTTATAAAAATATTAACTACACTTGATTTAGCACCCTTAAATGGCAGGATTCAAGGTGATCAAGCAGGATGCTACACTCATTTAGCACCTAGAGGACCCTCATTAATAGATTATTACTTTTGGAGTGGAGACATTGCTTTTTGGGATTCCCTGAAAATCCCAATGAGGGCAGAAAGTGACCATCTCCCTTTAGTACTGAAATCAATTATTCTAGGTGAGCATCTAGTAACTCAGTCACAACCACTTGATATTGTAATTAGGAATTTGAAGATTAAGTGGAAATATGATGCATCAGGGCAAATTAAGGAGATAATAACTAATATGCTGATTAATGGAAGTGAAATTAATATTTAAAATATAATCTGGAAAATTGTTTAGAAAAGATTAGGCTTATTCTTTCTACTCCAATGTGTATTAAAAAAAACAGTAACCTGGTTTGATGAGGAATGTTGCAAAGCAAAGAAAAATCTCAATAGATTAATAAGAAAACTTACTAAAAATAAGAGCAAAGATAATTATAAACTATTAAATCAGCATAGAGAAGAATATAAGAAATTTCTAGTACAGAAAAGGGGGCTACATCAAGAAAATATTTGGGAAAAAATGCTGGAGGTTATTAACAAACAAGATCATCAACCATATTGGCTTTTAGTGGCCAAAGGGTCTAGTAGTGTTAGTTATGAACTTGACACTTATATAACTCCATAGATTTGGATAAAGTATTATTCCAGTAAATTCTTTAGTAATCAGAATACTTCTAATATGGAGGATTTTTGTGCTATGAGTTGCTTTGTACCATTCCTTAATCAATAAATCTATTTGGCTATTGTCTCCCTGAAACCAAAAAAGGCACCTGGCTCTGACCAGATACTTGCAGAGCTATATCTGGATTGTCTGTCTTTAAGGGCTAAATATTTTACAGATTTTTTCAATACCTGCTGTAGAAATTTGAAATTCCCTATATCCTGGAAGGGTGCAATTATAATATCTATTTATAAGAAAGACAATAGAACAGATCCTGCTATGTTCAGACCTATATCACTGTTGGATCATATGGGCAAAATTTTCTCCAGAATAGTGTTGAATAGACTTAGAGAAGAAATATTCAGATTGGGAGACTTATCAAAACCACAGACAGGGTTTCGTTCAGAGTATTGCACAATGGACAACTGTTTTGTTATTATGCATTTGTATGAAAAATACGTAACTCTAAGAAGCAGAATTGTTATTCAGCTTTCATAGATTTTAGCACTGCATTTGATAGTTTATCACATAAAAAGCTATGGGAAGTGATGCACAAGAAGGGGTTCTCTAACAAAAATTATAGCTACTGTAAGAGAACTCTATTGGGAGACTTGGGCCAAAGTGAGATTAGGTCTTCAGGGACAGTTATCCTCCACATTCCCTACTAACAGAGGAGTTAGACAAGGCTGTGTTCTTGCCCCTCCTCTCTTTTGTATTTATATTGACAATCTTCTACAGGAACTTAGTGAGTCCTTAACAGATTCCCCTAAGATCCTAGGTTATCAGTGTGCTGTTTGGGCATATGCTGATGATCTGGTTTTATTTTCTCTCATGTAGGCAGGTTTACAAAATAAACTTGACATATTGAACAATTATGCAATTGAGTATGAATTAGAGATAAATAAAAAAAGTCAAATATTAAATTTTGGAGGAAAAAATAAAGTGAAAAGGTGGTGGTTGGGGTGAAAAGAACTGGATACTGTAAAAGACTATACTTACTTGGGCCTACAATTATCAAATGATGGGAAATGGTTCAAACAGACACACAATTTGATTCCTAAACTGAAGAAATCAGCTTTATCCTTATATAAATTTAATAAACAATATGAAGGGAATTATATTAAGGCCCTGATTCCGGCCATTAAGGCTAAATATTATGCTCAAGCGATGTACAGTGGGGAAGTATGGCATCCAAGAGTCCTGAATAAACTGGAGATACCTTTAAATAATCTTCTTAGAAAGAGCCTAGGACTGAGTAATTCGGTTCCTGTCTCCTTAGTTAGAGCGGAAGTAGGGATTACTAGTTTAGAGGCATTCTTTTTTATTAGGAAGTTAAATTATTGGATCAAAATCCGTCAACATAAACACGATAGGTATAGTTCACTGTGTTTGAATGAGAAATTCAGTTGGATAAAATTGGGTTGTTTAAAATCCAACTGGCTGAATCGGGTCTCTCAGATCTTGCAGGAGACAGAGTTAAACTATTTACAGAATTATTTTAAAAAGGGTATTAGAATTAGGCTTAAATATCAGAAATATGTTAAAAATAGAATTATGGACTATTATAATCACAAGGATCTAGACAGGAATAATAAGTTAAAGATTGCTCCCTGGTTGAGATCTCATGATAATGCTCATTTCTTTAGGCACTATCTTGAGATCTTAGTGGATACGGCCAAAAGAATGCAGTTTACAAAATATAGGCTGGAAATGTTCCCAAGCAATATAAGTGATGCTATCTATAATAAAAATAGCTCTGAACAGGCTAAACTGTGTCACTGCATGTTAAATGTTGCTGAAGATGTTATGTTTGTATGCAGATGATATAATGACCCAAAAGAAAACTGGATTGTACCACTGTATAACACTATTCTGACTTCAGACTGGGATTTACTGCTTGAAATTGTTTTGTTTCTGGAGATGATGTAATTATTAAGTCAGTAGTTAAATATCAACTGGTAATCTCTAGAATTCGATTATGGCATAAAACAAATAGCTCATAGAGATACTTAATTCTGGGTAGTAGGCTACTGAATATATTAATGTGTACAGTAGGCTTTCAGCCTTTTAAAATGTATTTTCATATATTTAAAATGATGTTTATATTTTTATATGTATTATTTGTATGATAAAGTGTTGTATTTTGTCTTTTTATAATGATGATTGAAAAAGGTCATATGACCGATCAATAAAATATTACTACTAGAGTTTTGAACAGGATCTCCATTATTTTATGGTATTGTTTATTTATTTAGCTTTTGTTGACCAGGTAAGTACACTAGACAAGTATTATGCCTATTTTCAGGAACGACCCAGGAGAATACAACATAGAGGTACAGATAATGATACAGAGAGGATGCTAGTACATCATGACAAATATAACAAACATATGGGAATAAAATACATCATTGACAATAAGAGTAACATATAGGAGTAGAGCACTATCCAAAGGAGTTTTTGGTCATAATATAACTTATAACTTTATAGTTAGGCACCCCCAAGACTAGTAGGTTCACAGACAGATTTTAACAGGTCATCACTCATTTGAGACATATAAGTTAAGGCAGGACCAGGATACATGGGAGTAGGCAGTCCTACCTATGACCAAGGTGCAATGTTGTGGACAAAAATGAATGCCCACAGTAAAGAACCCAGGTAACTGATAGAGTTGATAGAATCACTGGAAACAGCAAGAAGTTTCAAGCAGCTTCAGTGGGAGGCAGCTTGGGGCAAGTTTACCAACAGTTGATAATTACTCTACAGAGGCTTGGGGCAGTCACACACTGAGGCTAGTTTCAGGAAGCCCCACAGGGAATTGTGGAAACTCCGATAGGAGAGGGCAGAGTGGATATCACCGAGGAGGGAGTTCCAGAGTGGGCACGCTTACGGCAAAGTCCCGATCCCCCATGAGGGTACAGGTGGGGGGGGACTTTGAGCATCCCTGAGGTCAGGGACCTAAGATGGTAGGGAGTGGTGTCCATTTGTGGTTGAAGCAGGGCCAGCCCCTTGGGGATGCCAATTCTGACCACTTTCCCATAGAGGCACCCCACCCTGAAATCAAGGTATCTGGCTGGGGAGAGCCAACAAAGTTTATCATATAGCTCACATCGGAGTGTGAGACAGGGGGCAGCCAGAGCGAAATTACAGATGTTATTATATGCCGTGTGCCACCAAGTGAGATGAGTCTTTGGGGAGCGAGCAAATAGGTGCAGACCATAGCTGAGGGAGGGAAGAAGTACACCTCTCACAAAGGCAAGTCTGGCCACCGGTGTAAGGTTGTACTTGGCCTTATAGGCCAGACCCAGTTTGCAGTTCACTGCCCTGCAGATGTTAAGGATATGACTCCCCATGTCAAGTTGGGGTCAAGTGTTACCCCTAGGTATTTGATGGAGTTCATTACTGGTAGTGAGGGTCCATCAGTACTGGTGATGTTTAGCAGGGCTGACGAGGCTTTGATTTTGGCCATGGAGCCAAAGAGCATAGCCTGCATTTTTTTCAGGTTCAGGACCAGTTTGTGGTTAATAACCCAGGACAAGACATTGTTAAAGTCATCGGACAAGCACTGGTTTAAAGTAGTGGCATCCTGGGAGTGAGCCAATATCACCAGGTCATCTGCGAACAGGGTGGCTCCACAGTTGGTTGTCACCATGGGTAGTTGATTGATAAAGAGGGAGAAGAGGAGGGGGCCCAGTACCAAACCCTGAGGGACTCTGAAGGTCACCGGTAGGGGCTCAGAGAGGACTTTATTGAAGCAGGGACGCTGCTTTCTACCATGCAGGTAGCCCGTAAGCCATTTCATGGCATGGGGGGAGTGGTCAAGTGACCACAACTGTGAGCCAAGCAGTGCATGATCAACAAGGTCAAAGGCTTTGGACAGGTCAATAAATATGGCACCAGAGAGTTTGCCCTGGTCCATGGCTGTTCTGATGCTTGATGCGACCGAGGTCAAGGCTGTGGTGGTGCTGTGCCCCTTTTGAAAGCCATGCTGGGCCAGGGACAGCAGCTCATGAGAATGGATATACTCTGAGAGCTGCTAAGCCACTACCTTTACAAGGAGCTTGCTAAAGGATGGGAGAGCAGCAATCCAACTATAGTTACCTGGCAATTTAGGATTGCCCTGCTTCAGGACAGGTACTATCCTTGCCTCTTTCCAGATATCGGAGATGGTCACCGATCCAAGAGATAGGTTAAAGATGTGGGCTACTGGGGAGGCAATGTGTGCAGCACCAAGCTTTAGAAGCTTGGGCTCCTGGTTGTCTAGGGCTGGAGTACTGGGAGAGGCCAGCTAGGCATCTCTGCATGTCCTGGACTGACACGGCCCTGAGGTAAAACATTTGCCAAGGAGAGTGATCCACCTGCCGAGTGGGGGGGGCGGAGCGAGCTCTCACTGGACGGGAAGAGAGCAGTGAAGGCCGAGAGGTCTGAGAAGTGTGCATTTAGGTAGTTGGCGATACTATGGGGATTATTGCAGGAGACCCCATTTATGACCATGTCCGTAACCCCCAGATGGGTGGACCCACTGACAAGGGTTTTTATATTTCTCCAGAATCTCCTGGGATCGCTGGCAGAGCTGAGTAGGGCGAACTTGTAGAAGTCACTTTTCGCAACCCTAATGGCCTTTTTGCACTTGTTTCTAAGGTGTCTGCATTTTTGAAAAATAGTGGGATCACTGGAACCTTTGAAGCGGGCCCAACACTTATCTCTCTCCCGCATTTGGGCTAAGAGATTCCCATTCAGCCAGAGGGTAGCAGACCTCTCACCCTACGGGTGACCTTGGGCGCATGCTTGTTTGCAGGGCCCCAAAGGTGGTAAGGAAGTGAGAGGTTGCCACAGAGTGGTCAGTGGCTCCAAGCACCCTAGACCAGTCAGTAAGCCTTAAGTCCTCCAGGAACTCCCCAGGGTCAAACCTAGAGTAGTTTCTGACATGCATAATTTTATGAGGAATTTTGGGGGAGGGAATTTTCCATACACCGAAGACTGGAGAGTGGTCAGAGATGGAGTCAGATAGCATGCCCGCTGATGAGATCCTGTCTGGGCGGTTGGACATGATCCAGTCCAGAAGGGTGCAAGAGGATCCATTTGCGACCACGTGGTTGGCTCCTGGATGAGTTGGGTCAGGGTAAGGTTAGTGAGTAGGGGCGCAAACTGCTTCACATTACCACTGTCCCAGTTAAGGTTACCGTCACCCAGGATTATGAGTTCATTTTCCCCATCTCTGGGACCAACTGAGTCCATAAGGTGGGTTAATACAGAGAGTTCATCCCTTGGAGGGTTGTAGGTGTACACCAGGTGCAGTTTCTTTGTGTCCCCAAGTAGCAGTAGCACATGTAGTAACTCACAGGGAGACACGTTTGTTTGCTGATGGGCAACTAAGGAGATTTTTAAGTGGCTCCTGTAGTAGATCGGTATGCCTCCCCCCTCTTGCTTCTGGATCTGTCCAGTCATGTGAACTCATACCCAGTGAGTACACAGGCTGAATCAGGGACAGAGGGTTTTAGCCAGGTCTCCGTCCTTCTGAGGATATTGGGTTTATAGAGTGCCACCCATGCTACTAGCTCATCACGGTTAGGTAGCAGGCTCCTAATGTTGAGATGGGCTACTTTTAGACCCTTAACCATGCCCCATGCAGGAGGGATTTTGTGGGTCAGATTAATTGGACCAGGGTTGGATTCAATATCTCCAGCCAGAAGTAGTGTTAAGAGGAGGAGCCAGGGGAGATACCACCTCATGTGGGGTCAGCCATCTGGGAGATTTTTAGCATAGATACGCTTGACCCTGGTTGTGCACATTCCCCCCTTTCCATATATTCACTAGCCTGCCTCCCTTTAATTACTCGGTCATTTTCTTTGTCTGCTTGTACTTTAATGAATTGTTTACAAGTCTGCCTGCACTTTATGAATTGTTTACAAGTCTGCCTGCACTTTAATGTAATGTTTACAACCTTTTCTGTATGGTCACTCTATTCTAATCATGCTGCTATAAATTGTTCTTATGACTGCCTAACTTGCCTTAATTCTATAATATGTATAGTATCCTGACTTGATCATATTATTATGCTGCATATCTAAACATTGTTTCGTCTCTCTGACTTCTGTATAATTCAGACATAATCCTACTATTGTTTGATCCTTCGTCCGTTCTATTGTGTTGCACTATGTTATATGTTTTACTTAATGTTAGTGGATACTGGTCCCTCTTGCTCCCCTCTCCACTCCCGCTCGCTTCTCACCCCCTCACAGCCCTGCCGGGTCTCAGTTCCAGAGTCCCGGGTCTTTTTTGCGCCTTTTCCCGCTAAATCCGTAATTAGCCACATTTTGCCGTAAGCGCCTCAGAGCCCTGCCGAGTTTTAGTTCCATAACCTCGGGTCCTTTTTGAGCCTGTTCCCGCTAAAGCCGTAACTCGCCGTCCTTCACTGTAAGTGCCTCAGGTTGGCTGCCTCCCTAGTTCCAGTTCCATAACTATTGGGTCCTTTTCACCTTTCCCGCTAATGCCGCGCTTTATCATTTCACCCTCAGGCTGGCATCACCCCCCCCTCGCCCTACTTCCTTACCACACTCCTCTCCCTGCCTGCCGACCATCCCCTCTCTGCTCTGACGTCCCTCTGTTCCAAAGCCCGGTTGTGTATCTCTGCCCATCACCGCAAGGGCGTTAGTTGTAACTTTCCCTGTTCTTTTCTGCCAAAGCCCTTCGGCCTCATTAGCTTCACACTCCTTCCTGCCTGCTTAAAATCTCCTTCACCTCCCTTCCTTTCCTCTCCCTCTCCTCTAAATATGTGCTTCCTCCATTACCCTCTGCCTATTGAAACTGTATGCCTGCCTTTCAAATTGTATGCCTGTACTTGTACCAATGTACCTTTGCCTGTATTGTGTTAAACCTAATTGTCCTATCTTGTACTGTAACTGTGTCTCCCGGGTCATGCCTGAAAATAGTCACCTGTTGGCTAGTGCACCTACTTGGTTAACAAAAACTAAATAAAATAAAATAAATTAGGCACCAAAGGTCTAGACAGCAAGTAATACAGCGGTGGGCCTTGTTGATCACAAGGATATTTGAGAAAGTGAAGTCAGTTACCTCATAGGAGGGAGACCACTTCCAGTTTCCACCCAATGACATTGGGGGGATGGTGACCATTTGGAGTAGGGTAAGTCCCAGTGCAAGACCTGTGAGGACCAGAGTCCTGCAGGTGGCAGTCGGTACACCCCTTTCCTCTGCTTTGTGAGTATTCCTACCCTACCTGGGCAGAGGGTGGGGGTACCAAGCCCAAACCCTGGCTGGAGGCATAGGATCAGCTGGTGAGTTGTGCCCAGTCAGCCAGAGAGGAGCTGCTGGGAAGGAAGGGACGATGGAGGTACTAAAGTGGGAAAATAGTTATTGGAACTTGTTTCAGTTTGTACCAAGCTATCATGGATAAGGGAATGATCAGTTCAAGGAGTGCTGACAGCTAAGGGTCGGAAGGGACCAGACTAAACTCCTGGGAGGCAGCTTCTGCCCTAGCCCTTTGTGAGCACACTCAAAACTGTTGTCAGCTCTGCAAGGACAAGTTAGGCAGGCATTATCTAGGCACAATAGGTGGGAGTTTAGTATTAAGGACAATTTACAACACTGGCTACTTTAGGCAGGTGATTGACAGTACTAGCAAAGTGAGAAACCTGCTCCCTTTTAGCTGGACCTACCATTGGCAGGGGCTGATCTATAGGGACCAGCAGGTATGATAACAGCTAGATAAAAAGCTTGGTTCTGGCACAGACAGTATAGCTAAGAAATTTGGTCAATAGAAGTACCAACACAGTCTAAGATCATAACCCAGGCAATTAACAGTAAAACAGTTAAATAAATTATACGGTCAAATAAATTATACAACACAGTCTGGGAGGTGAGAGTAGGGAGGGCTTCTCTAGGGGAATTACAAGCTATACCACTGGAAATGTAAGCAGTACCTCCCCTATTAGCTGATAGGGTGAGGCAGCTCACAGGAGGTGGAGCCAATGAGCATTTAATGGGAGGAGGGAATGGGGTGGGCAGGTGGGCCAAAAATTCAATCTCTCTCCTGCACCAGGGCAGGGGCCAGGAGCTTTCAGGCCTTTTATCTGCTGAGGAGGCCCACCAGAGCTACAGAAGCCCATGGCACCTCTCACTCGGCTTTCGGGGAGGATTTTCTGTTGCGCGAGATGGGGGACCTTTAGGAGCAGGTCACCCTTGCCTCCGCTCAGTGCAGAGTCTGGCAGGCTTTGAGGACAGTGGGACAAGCTCTCCCTTTTAGGAGGAGTGCGACAGTGTCACCAACCGACCAGGTCCAATGGGGATGGGTGCTTTCAGCGCCAATTTCAAAAAAGTCTAAGTCCTGGATTTTGATTTTCGGCGATGGGGTCCCAGTCACACTTAACAGGTATGAGACCTCCCTCAGCCACCCTCCTTGTGGTAAGTTCCTGATGCATCAGCCCGTTTCAAGGTCCTGGCAATTCTGGTGCGAAGGTAGGGCAAAAGCAGAAAAAATACCACTATTCGATGAACTCTCTCCTGCACCGGGGCAGGGGCCGGGAGCTTTCAGTCCTTTTATCCACTGAGGAGGCCCACTGGAGCTGCAGAAGCCCACAGCACCTCTCACTCAGCTTTCAGGGAGGATTTTCTGTTGCGAGAGATGGGGGACCTTTAGGAGCAGGTCACCCTCACCTCCCCTCAGCGCAGCGTCTGGCAGGCTTTGAGGATGGTGGGACAAGCTCTCCCTTTTAGGAGCACTGCGAGAGCATCACCAACTGACCAGGTCCAATGGGGATGGGCACTTTCGGTGCCAATTTCAAAAAAGTCTGAGTCCTGGTTTTCGATTTTCGGTGATGGGGTCCCGGTCACACTTCACAGTAATGAGACCTCCCTCAGCCACCCTCCTTGCGGTAAGTCCCTGATGCGGCAGCCCGTTTTGAGGTCCTGGTGATTCTGGTGCAAAAGTAGTGCAAAAGCAGAAAAAATACCACTGTTTGATGAACTCTCTCCTGCATCGGGGCAGGGGCCAGGAGCTTTCAGTCCTTTTATCCATCGAGGAGGCCCACCGGCACTGCAGAAGCCAACGGCACCTCTCACTCGGCTTTCAGGGAGGATTTTCTGTTGCGCAAGTGGGGGACCTTTAGGAGCAGGTCACCCTCGCCTTCCCTCAGTGCGGCATCTGGCAGGCTATTGGATGCCCAGGAATGGGGGAGTTAAAGATAACAGGCTATGCAGATGACTCGTGTTTCATCACCCCAAACATTAGTACTGGGGAATTTCCTTGCAAAGTATTAATCTCATTGTTAAATGTTGTTGACTCAAAGATAAATACATCCAATAGTTTTTGTTTAAGTCTTTCCAATTCTTAGGCTCCAGATATTTTCATTGGAGGAATACCAGTTTCACAGTCCCTCCAGAGCATTTTAGGTATCTATTATGGCACTGGTGATCTAACTGGCTATAATTGGGAATTGTGTTTTAATAGAGACAGAGGTAGAATTAGCAGGTGGTAAAAATGGCTGATGGCAACAGTAAAAAGGATCTATATGATCAAAACTTTCCTTATCCTCATTTTTCTTTTTGATAGCCATATCTTTCCCTTACCAAAAAGATTTGAGAAGACATTGCTGTCCTGTTTGTTTTTCTTGCTTTTGGGGAAGCAGATTGAACTCCATAAAATGGAATCTTCTCTCTTTGGACCGAAGTAAAGGGAGTGTAGGGATAATTCATCCAGTTGTTGTTTTTTTTACCATATTTATTAGTACAAATTTAAAATCTATTGTCCAGAATGTATGTAAACCTTCGGGCCCTTGGGAAGTTTTTGTATTACAGGAGATTTTGAGGGAATGGAAAGCACTCACTTTTCTGCATAAAAATAAGAGGCAATGTACTCTTTCTCCAGACTGGGGGGTTGTTTTCGATGTTGTAAACAAATGGGACTTGAAGATTCAGGATGTATTGCTTTTATCTAGACGAGCTTTATATACAGAAAGTTTGGATAAATATTTCACAGAACAACTGATTCATAATTTTCAGAATGCTGACCATAAGCTTATACTAGGGAGGCTTCTGGAACAATGAATCCCAAAATATATGTAGGATTTAGTGTGGCTTGGAGCTCATGGATGGATTAATACTGGAGGAAGTCATAAGCACAAAGTCTTGACTGATATTTTTGAGACTATCTTGTAATGCACAAATGGAGATGATGGACCATTTATATTTTGATTGTCCCTTTATACTTGCATTTTGGAATGTTTGGCAGGATCATTAGAAGCTGCACCCTTTTAAATCTTTGTCAACCATACAGTTATATTACTGTATTTTTCCTCATACTTGGGCTGCGTATAGTAACAGTACATTAAATGTTATTTCAGCTTTTCTCTTATATTGGATTTGGCAAGTCAGATGCCATTTTTTGTTTCAACAGCAATAGATTACTGCATTAGAACTGTTTCATTTGATTTATAATGATGTTTTTCATTTACAAGCAACAAAATCTGTCTCTTTGAAAAGAGAAATGTGGGAAAGATATTGGCATCTGATTTTTTTAGATACAGATTTCTAAAGTTAGTTTCTCTCAAGAGTATTTTTGTAAATATGGTGTGGGTCAGTCATTTTCTTTCTTGTTTTTGCTATGATTAGCCACTGTTTTCCTTTTCAGGCTTATATATTTTATATGGATTTCAGTTTTTTGTTTTTTTTTTCCAAGAGGGGAAGGGGGATGGTTGGGATGTTGTGGGTTTTTTCTTCCTCCATTTGAGCTTATTGTATGATGCCTTATTTCTTTATGTTAATGTTTATTTTCTTTTTTTTCCTCTTATAATTTGTATGCTGTAATACTATTTCTGCTGATACCTTGTCTTTAAGTTTTAACCCTTACATTGCCAAGGTTTTTCTGTAAATTGCATATCCCTGATGCCAGAGGTTTTTTCACTGGGTTTGTACACTTATCGGTTATGACGTTATTACATAATTTTTCTTAATTCCCTGGTAAACTTTTTTTGTCAGAGTAGTAAGAAACTAACACAACTATAATTCAAAGTGAAAATATAACTTTTCCAACGAAGACATTTGGAGATATATATGTTTATTTAGTGAAATTTCGATTGTTTTTGCTAATTTGTATTCGCAAAAAATATTGAAGTTTGTAAAAACGTTAAAATCGGTTGCATCACTGATAAAAATTGTTGTCTAAAATGTAACTAATTTTCACTTTCAGGCTACAAATTATTTATATAAACACAAATTTCACATTAGTTTCTCACCTACAGATTATGAGAGTGACCAGAACGGACCATCTATGGTAGGGCCATGCTGGTCTATGGGGGGGTACCTATTGGATTATGGGGTACACGTCACAAAATCCATTAAGAAAAAGTAAGAAGTAGCTTGTTTCACATGACAGGGAAGTGAATGAGTAAATCAAGGGCCAGATTGCATGTATAGCTACCTATCCAGGGTCACATGACCAAAAACAAGATGGCTGACACCATTCAGCCATTTTCTGTGTCAAACTGCTTGTGACTCATTTATTGAGATCACTAGATCATAAAAGTGGTAAATGTCAATGGATTACACCCTTTCTTATGGCAGCAGTGGCTTGGATGAAATTTCTGATCCATAATTTCACATTATAGACCCACTTGCAGATTGCCGGGGTGCCATACCCAACTACCCATGGTATGACCGTGCTGGGCAATGGGGTGACCACCTATTGCATTATGGGGTGCATGCCAATAAATTCAAAAAGGAAAAGTAAGAAGTAGCCTGTTTTACATGGCGGGGAAGTGAATGAGTAAATCAAGGCCCAGATTGTACCCATAGCTACATCCCCTGGGTCACATGACCAAAAACAAGATGGCTGACACCGTTCAATCATTCCCTGTGTCAAACTGCTTCTCTTACACATTTATTGGGATTAATAGATTATACAAGTGGTAAATGTCAATGGATTGCACCTTTTCTTACATCTGCAGGGACTTGGATAAAATTTCTGATCCCTAATTTCACATTAAAGATCCACCTGAAGATAGCCAGGGTGCCATACCCAACCACCCTGGTATACCCATGCTGACCAATGGGGTGACCACCTATTGCATTATGGGTTACATAGCAATAAATTGAGAAAAGAAAAGTAAGATGTAGCCTGTTTTACATGACAGGGAAGTGAATGAGTAACTCAAGGCCCAGACTGTACCCATATCTACATCCCCTGGGTCACATGATCAAAAACAAGATGGTGGCTACCATTTGATCATTTTCTGTATCAAACTACTTCTGTTACATGTTTGTAGGGATAACTATATTATAAAAGTGGTAAATCTCAATGGATTACACCTTTTCTGATGTTTGCAGGGGCTTGGATGAATTTTCTGATCCCTAATTTCACATTACAGACCCACTTGCAGACAGCTGGGGTGCCATACCCAACCACCCAAGGTAGGGCCATGCTGGATCATGAGGGGCCCACCTATTACATTACGGGTTACATCCCAATAAATTGAGAAAGGAAAAGTAAGATGTAGCCTGTTTTACATGACGGGGAAGAGAATTAGTAAATCAAGGCACAGACTGTACCCATAGCTACATGCCCTGGGTCACATGACCAAAAACAAGATGGCGGCTGCCATTGAATCATTTTCTGTATCAAACTGCTTCTGTTACACATTTGTAAGGATAACTACATTATAAAAGGGGTAAATGTCAATGGATTACACCTTTTCTTACATCTGTGGGGGCTTGGATGAATTTTCTGATCCCTAATTTCACATTACAGACCCACTTGCAGATAGCCGAGGTGCCATACCCAACCACCCCTGGTATGCCCATGCTGGCCAATGGGGTGTCCACCTATTGCATTATAGGTTACATGCCAATAAATTCAAAAAGTAAAAGTAAAAAGCAGCCTGTTTTACATGACAGGGAAGTGAATGAGCAAATCAAGGCCCAGACTGTATCCATCTCTTCATCTCCTGGGTCACATGACCAAAAATAAGATGGCGGCTACTGTTTAATCATTTTTTGTATCAAACTGCTTGTTACACGTTTGTAGGGATAACTACATTATAAAAGTAGTAAATCTCAATGGATTAGACATTTTCTTACATTTGCAGGGGCTTGGATGAAATTTCTGATCCTTTATTTTTCATTATACACCCACCCACAGATAGCTGGGGTGCCATACCCAACCACCTAGGGCAGAGCCATGCTGGCCATGAGGTGCCCACCTATAGTAGTATGGGTTACATCCCAATAAATTGAGAAAGGAAAAGTAAGATGTAGCCTGTTTTACATGACGGGGAAGTGAATGAGTAAATCAAGGCACAGACTGTACCCATAGCTACATCCCCTGGGTCACGTGACCAAAAACAAGATGGCAGCTATTATTTGATCATTTTCTGTATCAGACTGCTTCTGTTACATGTTTGTAGGGATAACTACATTATAAAAGTGGTAAATGTCAATGGATTACACCTTTTCTTACATCTGCAGGGGCTTGGATGAAATTTATGATCACTAATTTCACATTATAGACCCACCAGCATACAGCTGGGGTGCCATTCTCAACCACCTAAGGTAGGGCCATGCTGGCACATGGGGGCCCATCTATTGCATTATGGGTTACATATCAATAAATTGAGAAAGAAAAAGTAAGGTGTAGCCTGTTTTACATGATGGGGAAGTGAATGACTAAATCAAGGCCCAGACGTACCCATATCTACATCCCCTGGGTCACATGACCAAAAATAAGATGGCGTCTACCGTTCAATCATTTTCTGTATCAAACTGCTTCTTTTACACATTTGTAGAGATAAATACATTATAAAAGGGGTAAATGTCATTGGATTACACCTTTTCTTACATCTGCAGGGGATTGGATGAAATTTATGATCCCTAATTTCACATTACAGACCCAACTGCAGATAGAAGGGGAGCCATACCCAACCACCCATGGTATGCCCATTCTGGTCAAAGTGGTGTCCACCTATTGCATTTTGAGGTGCAAGCCAATAAATTCAAAAAGGAAAAGTACATGATAGGGAAGTGAATGAGTAAATCAAGGCCCAGACTGTACCCATATCTACATCCCCTGGGTCACATGATCAAAAATAAGATGGCGGCTACCGTTCAATTATTTTCTGTATCAAACTGCTTCTTTCCTAAAACCTGTGGAGATAAATCCTATCCTTTCCCTATTCTAAAATATGTGGAGAAAAATCCTATCCTTTCCCTATTCAAAAACCTGTGAAGAAAAACCCTATCCTTTCCCTATTCTAAAACCTGTGGACAAAAACCCTACCCTTTCCCTATTCAAAAAACCTGTGGAGAAAAACCCTATCCTTTCCCTATTCTAAAACCTGTGGAGAAAAACCCTACCCTTTCTCTATTCTAAAACATGTGGAGAAAAATCCTACCCTTTCCCTATTCTAAAATCTGTGGAGAAAAAGCCTATCCTTTCCCTATTATATAACACATCATGAAGTCCACTCTCCTTGACAGGATGGTGTGTAAAGTCCGGTAGGGAAACATCCTGCCGAGTCTTCTCCGAGACATTGACAGTTGCAAGATAGCTGATTGGGGAAGGAGTCATAGGAAGCTGTGATTGCAGGAGCCTAGTTTCCAGATCTGAAACCAGTTCTGACCTGGCCCCACGCCACCAAGACTGAATCAGGGTCTTGAAATCTGAAGTAGCCAGGGGTTTGGGAGGTGGATCCGGTTGAGACTGGGGAGGAGGAGGAGGAGGGCCAGTGGAGGATAATACCCTTGAAATCCCATGTAGTTGGAGTAAAGGGCAAAATCCAGGGTAGAACTGCTCCAAATGACTCCAATCTGGGTGAAGCAGCCCGGGTAGGGATCCCTTGGATACCCAAAAGGGTAATGTGGGACAGTTCAGGGTCGATTATAAGCCCCCCAATGTCAGACCTGGCATCAGAGGAATCCACGTTGGACCCGCTGTTGTGTAGATGGGGGAGGGTCTGGCGTTGAGACAGCCCATGGCAGGGTCACTGACATCATAACCGGTGAACCTGACCTGGCACTGGAAGGGGTTCTGTTGATCATGTGACATTGGGCAGGTGGTCCCCCTTCAGGTATTGCTAGAAAAGTCTGCCGTGAGGCCTGATGCCAAGTGGTGCAAGTCCTATATGTGATGACCTACTGATGGAACCCTCTCGAAGTAAGATCTGTCTTTTCCTATATCTATCTCCAGCCTTTATGCATGTGAACAGTGGAAAAACCTATCTAGTATTACCTTATACTATTATGTTTTAGATCACTGTATTGCCCTTGGAAAATTAACACATTTTTCCTATGTTACCATATCCTACTATGCCTTAGTCCCATGTTTTTCGATATTTCCCCCATACATTATATAAAATAGTTGGTGGTTGTCAATACACAGCAACGATACACCTTCACCCTAAGGTTCACAGATGAAATACAAGATATATGTCACCCATGAGTTTTATATAATTAATAGAAAATGGACCTAGTTTTTTCAGTATCTCGTGGTTACAGTGAGGACAGCAAATTAAGTAAGGTGTTAACGAAAGTGGTGTGTATTTAGGCCACCATACAGTATCTTATATAGTGTACTATACAGTAGGAAGGAAACCAAAATAGTTTACTATTTTTTATTACCGTTAGCATTTACCATCAGTGGTCCACATTTCACTGATGTGACACTTTTTCAAGTATATGGATCCTCATACACAAAAAGCATTCCATCAGACATGGTAATGCCAGAAACATGTGGCAAAAAACCCTCTTCTTTCCCTATTCTAAAACCTGTGGAGAAAATCCCTATTTTTTCCCTATTCTAAAATCTGTGGAGAAAAACCCTATCCTTTCCCTATTCTAAAACCTGTGGAGAAAAATCCTATCCTTTCCCTATTCAAAAACCTGTGGAGAAAAATCCTATCCTTTCCCTTTTCAAAAACCTGTGGAGAAAAACCCTATCTGTTCCCTATTCTAAAACCTGTGGAGAAAAACCCTACCATTTCCCTATTCAAAAAACCTGTGGAGAAAAACCCTATCCTTTCCCTGTTCTAAAACCTGTGTAGAAAAACCCTACCCTTTCTCTATTCTAAAACCTGTGGAGAAAAATCTTATCCTTTCCCTTTTCAAAAACCTGTGGAGAAAAACCCTATCCTTTCCCTATTCTAAAACCTGTGGAGAAAAATCCTACCCATTCCCTATTCAAAAAACCAGTGGAGAAAAACCCTATCCTTTCCCTGTTCTAAAACCTGTGTAGAAAAACCATACCCTTTCTCTATTCTAAAACCTGTGGAGAAAAATCCTATCCTTTCCCTTTTCAAAAATCTGTGGAGAAAAACCCTATCCTTTCCCTATTCTAAAACCTGTGGAGAAAAACCCTACCCTTTCCCTATTCAAAAAACCTGTGGAGAAAAACCCTATCCTTTCCTGTTCAAAAACCTGTGGAGAAAAACCCTATCCTTTCCCTATTCTAAAACCTGTGGAGAAAAGCCCTATCCTTTCCCTATTCTAAATTCTATATATCGTCTTCAGGCTTGTGACCTGTAGATAAAAACTGTCCGATCTTACCCTATGCTACACCATTGCATCAACTTTTTACATAGTCTGTGATATTTAATTTAACCAAAGTAATGTAGCTCACCCTTACATGAAGTCATCACTTGGAGTGGTCAAAACTAGTCCATGCATTATAAATCATTCCAACTGATGAGATGGTGAAGGTGAAGTCTGTTGTGGTGCAATGCGTACTACTAGGCCTACAAGGCTGATTTATGTTAACACCACAAGGTTTCCACAGCCTGTTAGACAAACTAGTTTGTCTCTTACCTTAATCCCAGAAAGTATCAGTTGAGTAGTATCATATGAAGTCAAGATGTAAAATGTTGTAATGTAGCATCATTGCAGTGTCTTGATCTTCAGTGTTGTTCAAAAAGGGTAATTTTGTGATTTCTGTAGATTTGTTGAACACACCTTCTCTGAGAAACAAGAAATATGCAGTCAATCAATGTGATGACTTCTGGACACACTACTGCACCACTTTTTCCACATCCAGGCACCAAGTGTTAATTACTTGTGATCACCTCAGATTGGCCACCTTTCCTAAAATGCTTCAAAATGTCTGCATTTGCTAAAATACTTCAAAACGGCCATCTTTGTTTAAAAAGCTCTCTGAATTGGTCAGGGCAGATGCAGTATGATGGTAATCAGTGATGTAACCACTTAACGGACACACTACTGCAAAACTTTTGCCATATCTGTACACCAAGTGTGAATCTCTGGTGAGTGCTTCAGGATGGCTGCTTTTGCTGAAATGCCTCAAAATGGCTGAATTTTCTTAACTGACTCAAAATGGCCACCTTTGCTAAAAAGTTCTTTGAATGGGGCTGTGTTGATGAGGTATGGTAGTAATCAGTTATGTATCCACTACTGGACACAAAGTCAATTAACTACCTTGTGCTTACAGGTTGCACCTGTAATCAAGCTTTCAGCAAAGTGTTTCTCTCTAGGTATGACAAAGGTTAAAAAAAAATAAAGGTAAAAAAACAAAGTAAACCACCCCTTTTGCTAGATATGGGTAGCAAGTGTGAATCACTGGTGAGGTACCCAAATGAACTAACACTGTTAGCAGTTTCATGAGGTCAAACCCTGAATTAATTTTGAAACATGAATACATACTGTACATCAATATACACATATCAAAACCTAAGCTAAACTGTAACTTACCATTAGTGGCATCACGTAGTAACCTACCTTATGCACTTCTTATTTCCAATTTATTTCCCATTCTGACTGTTGCATGAGTATTTCTGAAGCCAGGGGACATCTTTCATACAACGCAGTGTGTATATAGATTACAGTGATTGTCATATGGAAGGCGTATTTGGCAGTCGATAGAGCATTTGGGCGATATATCTGTATCGTTGTTGGTTTTTAAAGACTATTGACCTATATACTCCAATCTGAAAAACAGAATTTAAAGACATTATACCAATGACAATCTGAAAGTTATAGTCCATTGGATGATATACTGTACATTCCCCCACCACTGCATCTATAAATTGCATGCCTCTATAGGATTGGAGCTACAGCCCTCTTGATGTCACTGCAGAACATATCGCTTCCCTGATCCGTTAAGTGGACACCATCCTGCCGATACAGTTCTGAGAAGAAGGACATGATGCCATCATGCTTGACCATGCTGGCTGACAATCCTCTCATGAATGACCCCATCTCTGTGTTGATCTTTCTCCTTGTTCTGTCCATTGACTTCATATCAGAAACATTCCTCCACTGCCGACGCTGGATGATGTGGGACCAAAGGATCATGGTTCTCGGCATTCGGTGCTTGATCAAGGTGATATCCTCCTTCATCTTCCGTAGCAGCATCACTGACGTCTTCAATCCTAAATCATTGCCTCCCAGGTGGATGACGATGACTTCTGGTTTGGATCCCCTCAGGCTCTCCCGTCGCAACAGTGGCACCAGTTGATCCCAACACATACCCCTCTCACCTAACCAATGCACATTTACTGGAGTATCGAAGGTCAACACTGGTCCTCTGGTTTGAGACCGCTCCTGAATCCCTGCCCAATGCACGAAGGAGTGTCCACAGATCCATACAGTCTTCTCTGGACACTGCATATCTGAATTAAGAAAACATACATATTATAGCATTGGAGTGTATCCAATCTATGACAGGTAGTAGTGCTCAATTCCTGACATTTGCTGGCAAAAGACAGCATGTCTGTATCTTACAGGAAATAAAAACATTTAAGGTGATTACTAATTGTAGCACTTAGAGCAAATTACATTTTGCGGCACAAGATCTCATGAAAACATTACGTGATTGGTGGTTTGAGAAACTGATGGTTACCAAATGGGAAAGGGATTTTGGAGTAGTCATATTTGATGACCTAGCATGAATAAAGCAGTACATGTTGTTCAGCCTTCCCATGTCATCCCACACTTGTGTATCCCCTAGGTGGCGCTATCTCAAGGGCTACTACCCCTGCCTGCATGGCTAGTTGCAGGTTAAGGGGCCTGTGTACTGACATGGGTGCCTCCACCTGGAGGACAGGGTTGTTAGTAACAAGGCTAACCTGGGTACAGCTTTCTGGGACATTGTAATCCCCCTTTTTCCCCTTCTAGTAGCGTAGACAATATTCAACAAGCATTTTCACAGTAGCCCCTATTCAGCATACACTTCCCCACACTGTTTGCACTTACCACCAGGGCTGGTTCCACCAGTTCAACCCTGGAGACCTCCTGTAAAACAAGGTTAGGCACAGTATATAACAGTACAGTGCATTTGGTACAAACTGGAACCACAGTTGGATTAAAGAGAACAGGAAATCATTTCTAATTGGCAGCAGTTTATAAAGTTCTTATTCTCAGAAATGATATGCATTATTCTAAATAATCCATATTTAACTGTACTTGAATAAAAACCTGATACAAAAAACTGTATTTTGCATTGTTTTGTTTTTATGGGCAGCATTCTGTTATAATTCTCTTCATGGGATCAATAATTTGGAGTTTTAACTATGCCATGATTTGTGCACAGAACTATTAGTGTAGTTCCTATAGGCAAACAGCTCATAATTGTCATTCCTTGCACAACCATGACATACTGTAGTAAAAGCTCCAAATCACAGGTTCCACACAGAGAACTGAAGCGGAATGCTGCCCATAAAATTAAAACAATGCAAAATACAGGTTTTTGTATCAGTTTTTATTCAGGTTAGGCTAAATATGGATAATTTAAGGGAATGCATATTATTTCTGAGAATAAAAACTTTATAAACAGCTGACAGCACAAATTTCATGTCCATTTTAAATGCAAAAAGAGTTGGATCTGATTTATTCAGGGGAATTGAACAAGGGAGGGAATCTACACCAATTAACCATTCCATGTTGTCCAATGGACACCCCATGTCTTCCCATACTGGAAAACAGCAACTATAAAACATGCCATGGTGTCCAATGGACACCCAATGCTGACTATGATAGAGAGAAGTCTTGTGCTGTCCATTTTGGGATGCAGCACTCAGCATTTCCCACCTATCTTACATCTCGATCACTCCGCCATCTCGGTCTCTATGCCAATTAACCATTCCATGATGTCCAATGGACACCCCATGTCTTCTCATACTGGGAAACAGCAACTATAAAACATGCCATGGTGTCCAATGGACACACAATGCTGACTCTGATAGAGGGAAGTCTTGTGCTGTCCATTCCGGGATGCAGCACTCAGCATTTCCCACCTATCTTACATCTCGATCATTCCGCCATCTAGGTTTTTATACCGGGAATCTACACCAATTAACCATTCCATGGTGTCCAATGGACACCCCATGTCTTCCCATAATGGGAAACAGCAACTATAAAACATGCCACAATGTCCAATGGACACCCTATACTGACTATGATAGAGGGAAGTCTTGTGCTGTCCATTCCGGGGATGCAGTAATCAGCATTTCCCACCTATCTTACATCTCGATCACTCCACCATCTCGGTCTCTATACCAGGAATCTACATCAATTAACCATTCCATGGTGTCCAATGGACACTCCATGTCTTTCCATACTGGGAAACAGCAACTATAAAACATGCCATGATGTCCAATGGACACCCTATGCTGACAATGATAGAGGGAAGTCTTGTTCTGTCCATTCCGGGATGCAGCACTCAGCATTTCCCACCTATCTTACATCTCAATCACTCCGCCATCTCGATCTCTATACCAGGAATCTACACCAATTAACCATTCCATGATGTCCAATGGACACCCCATGTCTTCCCATACTGGGAAAAAGCAACTATAAAACATGCCATGGTGTCCAATGGACACCCTATGCTGACTATGATAGAGGGAAGTCTTGTGCTGTCCATTCCGGGATGTAGCACTCAGCATTTCCCACCTATCTTACATCTCGATCACTCTGCCATCTCTGTCTCTATACCAGGAATCTACACCAATTAACCATTCCATGGTGTCCAATGGACACCCCCATGTCTTCTCATACTGGGAAACAGCAGCTATAAAACATGCCATGATGTCCAATGGACACCCAATGCTGACTATGATAGAGGGAAGTCATGTGCTGTCCGTTTTGGGATGCAGCACTCAGCATTTCCCACCTATCTTACATCTCAATCACTCCGCCATCTCGGTCTCTATACCAGGAATCTATGCCAATTAACCATTCCATGATGTCCAATGGACACCCCATGTATACTGGGAAACAGCAACTATAAAACATGCCATGATGTCCAATGGACACCCAATGCTGACTCTGATAGAGGGAAGTCTTGTGCTGTCCGTTTTGGGATGCAGCACTCAGCATCTCCCACCTATCTTACATCTTGATCACTCCACCATCTCGGTCTGTATACCAGGGAATACTATTCTGTGTCGCTATCACTTGTTTTCGGTGATCCAGACATCCCATAGTTCATATCTGAATGGTATTCGGAGAAGCATTTATCTACACACAGGCCCTTTCCACACTGTGCGCACCAGTAGGTCGATTCCTTAGGCTTCCCTTTCTTTGTGCACACCACACATCTTCGGGTAGGGTACAGCTTCTTTGGTGTTCTTGGTACTTTTGATGGAAAGTGCTTTCCTTGCAGTCATTGGCATGGATCCAATTTTGTTGATTGCTGTTTTTGGCTATGCTGTGGAAGGTCATCAATTTTTTTGCTTGTCGTTACAAGTTCTTTAATCACAGTTCATTGGAATTCTAAGTGCGTCATCTTCTTTCATTCTGGTGAAAATTTCTTGTACATTATGTACCTCTGAAGTAACATGGCATTCAGTAGATAAAAGAACTCCTTCTGCCATACCTTCTTGCATCACCGGTTAAAATTGTAATACCCTGCCATCTGGTCATTTTTGTCTACTCCACCCATGTATCTGTTGTAGTCCAGTATACATTTTGGTTTTTTGATCGACTCCCCAGTCTTCCAATTCTTTCTTCCGGTATCAACAAATTCTGTACTTGATGTTGTTGACAGCATGTATATGTCCCTCTTGTCTCTTCACTTCATACAGAGCATTGGTGTCTTCCTGAATGTAACCTTTTCTTTCACCTTCAGCTTTATGTCTTTTATTTTGGGAGGCATTCCCTTGCGGTTCGGCATCACAGTTCCAGTTGCACCAACTCCAGATAAAAATAGATCTGTGTAGAGTTGTGGTCCAGTGTAGTATCTGTCTGTGTAAATCCTGTAGCCTTTCCCTCTCAGTTCTTCTCTAACAAAATAGAAACAAACTCTGTATGTATGTCCTTTGCTCTGTTCCTCGTCAACTTTGCCTGTATAGAATTGCCACTTGCATATGTATCCCAAGTTTGATTCACATAAGGTGTTCACCTTGATTCTGTGCTTCACTGATTTTTGTGGATTAAATGTTCTGTGACTCAGATTTCCCTTCCACAGATATATACCTTCAACCAGGGAGAGGTCCTGATAGGGAAGATAGGTTTCTCGTGATCTCTTTAGGAATCGCTCATGTATCTCCCTAATGTGAAAAAGTTGATCAAATCCCTCCAACCCTCTAGGGTTCCTCTTAGAGTTGTCAGCTATGTGGAGAAAAGAAAAAATCAGGTTGAATCAGTTCCTTGCCATCACACTGCCCCAGAATGGTGTGTAGGTGACTTCATCCAGTCCCCAGTATTCATCTTTACTGCTCTTCACTACCAGTCCCATCGCAATGTATAATGCAAAAAACCTCTTCAGTTGTTCTTTGTCAGTCCTCTTCCAAGCCCTGGCCCTTGAATGTGTTGGCAACTCATCAATTGGATGCGCCAGAAAGAAATCATCTGCATATCTATTTGTTTCCCTTGCAATAAGCTCCAAATCTTCATCCATCAGGCAAAACAGTTGTACAAATCCAAGTGGACTTTCTGGGACTGGATCTTGGAGACTTGGAGTTGCAGTGAACAGGTGTCCATTGTCACTTGTTGTCGTCACCTCTTCCCATTCATCTTCTCTTGTAACGCTTTGTTCTGCTGATGACCGAGCCCTTTTACCATGAGTCTTCTTGGGCATTGCACCTACTGATGTTGTGGGGGTCTCTTCCTGATCTTCCTGCTCCACAGCCGGCATGTAATCTTGATCAGTAACTTCATCTTCAGAAGACTCATTCTGCACTTCCACCAGATCCAGATTGTACAACCTTTCTTCAACATCCTCTTCACTATCTGATTCTGAGAAATCAGACTCACTACACATCTGGATCTCAGCAAAACATCCAAGGCCGTCATTCTGCTTTTTGCCTTGATGATTATTCTGTAAGGTGTAGAGAAAAAAAACACACACACACACATCATTGTTGCAAGTTATCTTTTTTGGGCGATTCAAACAATAATATGAAAAATGAAGCCTCTATGTATACCAGTTTGGCTCAATAAACCCTCCTCCCCAACTCCCTACTGTGCAATGATTTATATTTTCAAACGTACCACAAATTATTCTATGTTCTGTAGAATTATGTCAAATATACTGCAAGGTTATCAATTAACCTGAAAGACAAAAAAATAAGTTATATTCAAAGTTTTAACATGTAATATCTTTAACGGAATACTCAAGCTCATTTTCACATACAGGAAGACACAGTGATATGATAATAGAAACATCCCATCCTGTATCAGGTGCAACATCAAGTTAAGCATTCCCTAATGTACAATGTCACCTTGTAGTGTGTGTTAATGCCTCCTGGTTATAAACAAAGTGTTTTACCTTACTACTCAAGAAAATCACCAAATTGAAACATTTCTTGTTTTAGAACTTGCAACTTTAATTAACCATACAATATGCAATATTACAACATAGGAAGAACTTCACATATATCAAGTCAGGAACAACAATTCAAAGTACAGCTGATAACAATCAAAAGTCAAACGTTCCAAAAGTGTCTATGTGTCAGTGAACTGATAAATGTAAAAATGAACCATTGTTCTCTTCTGATTTTCAGGTGCTGTCCCAATGAAGATGATGCACGAAAAACTCTAAGGGATCAAGTCAGGACAAGTGTTATTAAATTGACCTTAGATATTTGCAAGAACACATCATACATGTTAATTCAGTGATAAAATCAACCAATTTTATGTCTTATTAATAAAGCATATACATCCAAAGTCTTGTTTATAGTCTGTGAATTCAATTGTCAGTTCTTCTGATT
Source organism: Neoceratodus forsteri (assembly GCA_016271365.2). Classification (NCBI taxonomy): domain Eukaryota; kingdom Metazoa; phylum Chordata; order Ceratodontiformes; family Ceratodontidae; genus Neoceratodus; species Neoceratodus forsteri. The sequence goes on from CM057449.1 coordinate 1,511,758,340, forward strand.
ACATTTGTTTTATATTGTGTCATATTACTAACAGTATATTACATGAACAAATAGCTGCTGTACAAGTAGAAGTAAGAGTGAACATATGTATTATTATATATTATATTTTAAATGCTGAACTGATTTAATCATCAGCATCCATTGAAGCACCAGATGGTGCAACCTATGTGGTGACAAACACTTTCATAGCATAACATTTCTCTCACGTTGGCTGGGAACTGAGTGAAGATTGAGTGTTCATCATCACAATACTTCTTTTGAAACAGCTCAAGAATATCCATTGATAGACTGAAAAATATTGAAAATATGTAACCTTAGAAAAGCACATGAAATATATTCAATGGGAAATTTCAGATCAATACTCCTGTATACATTTTTCATCCAGCAGAGTGGAGCAGAGGGCCGAACCATCCATGACTTTCATCTTGTCATACTGCAGGACTTTACTGACATTGTGAGTGGTCCCCCCATGGCTCAGGTGTGGTGGCACAACACATTAAGGGCACTAACAATGTGAAAGAGTCTAACATGTTTCAATATAAGAAAAATAGCAGGACAAGAAGACACAGCATGAGATTAGAGGGAGGCCGATTAAGGAGTAATGTGAGGAAGTTATTTTTCACAGAAAGGGTGGTGGATGCATAGAATGGCCTATCTCAGGAAGTGGTGGATATGAATACAGTACAGGGCTTCAAACAGGCATGGGATAGGCATAAGGGAGCAATATAGAAGAGTATGAATAGATAGGCCATTGACATTGCAAAGGCCGATGGCACATTTATAAGGTAGAAAAAGGAAATGGGCAGACTGGATGGGCCTTGCGGTCCTTATTTGCCATCAACTTATATGTTTCTATGCACAATGGTGATGGTGGAAAGGATGAGAAGGGACTTAGGATGTATAGGGAGAGGAATCACCTGTAGAAAAGCACATATTTTTCTCCAGCAGGTTCACTATGGCCCTAAACAGCTGTACCATTTCTTCCACCTGCAGAATCAGCAATCTCCACGGACAGCGCTTGCACCTAGCGCTGCACACATGCAGCCAAACTAGTAGTAGACAGTCCGGGGCAGTAAGCAGCCGCTATGGTCGATCGTGGAAAATAAATCAATTAATTTGAAAATAATACTGATACTGGTGCACAGCTGTCATACAGGCATGTTCACTCCAGCTCTGTCTCCCCAATCACCCTCTTCTCTCAGTTGCCGCTTCGCAAGAAAAGAAACACTGAGGTCTGAGCCACAGAAAATCACAACAGGTGTTCTTAGGCTGAGATTTTTTACCTGTAATTTCAGGGACCTCAATGTTAAACAGTGTGTGGTGTGGGAGGGGATGTCTAACCATGACAACCAGCTTCAAAGCTATAACTACAGAGGCTGGACTAGGACATAAATCCTTAGCTAAAATACTTATGTAGGTGGAGGAACTATTTTATTACTAATTAAACAAAATACTTATGAAATTTAATAGTTTAATATGTACATTTTATTTTCAAATATATTTAATACAATGGGCCATTTTCTAAGTGTAATAGATACCTCCAGGATGAGCTTTTGGAAATACTGGACCTTCCAGGGGCTATATAAGGCCCCTCGCCTGCAGCGCCTGGCCTCATTATGCCCCTTGGCAGTCCGGTATTTTCCAATAAAGCCCACCCTGTCGGGTATTATTGCTTACAAAACTGATGAAGATTGGGCTGACGTAGCATGAACGTTTCCACGAGGTGCTGCATGAGCTAATGCAGGGAAAGAAATGAAAATTACGTACCTACCATAATTCTTGATCTTCTTGGACAAGTTTCCACTACTCATTCACACTATTGGGATCTGCACCAGAGGCACTAGGGCCCAGAGGGAGCAAACTTTTTGCTGGAGGGTCGGCGCCAGAGATGGAGCCGCGAGGAGCGGCACCGTAAGCCTTAGCTCATGCGGTAATGACTATCTTGGTGTCGCCCCTCCAACCGCCTCAGTACCTTTTTTACTGAGGAGGTGCAGCGTAACTAACCTAGAAGGATAACCTAACCAAAAACCGGACATATGATAGTCCGGACAACCCGTATAAGAAGGGTCAACAAAGAAGTCTTCACAGCCTAAAGATCTGAGGGAGTGAAGACCAACAATAAAGGTGAGCTCGGGGGATGGAGGGTGGGCGTGTGAATGAGTGGTGGAGACTCGTCCAAGAAGATCAAGAATTACGGTAGGTATGTAATTTTCATATCTTCCTGGACATAAGTCTCCACCACTCATTCACACTATTGGGAGAGTACCGAGCTAATAATCCCCCTAGAGGGTGGCAGAAGAGACCAAGAGCTCACATTTCTAGGACAGAAGTCCATTAAGGATGGCTCTGCCAAAGGAAGAATGTCGTCTGGCATGGACATCCAGTGCATAATGTTTAACAAAAGTATGCACTGAGCTCCAGGTGGCTGCGTTGCAAATATCTGCAATGGGCACATTGCAAATTTCTGCCAGGGATGCCGCGACCGCTCTAGTAGAGTGAGCGTAAATCCTGCCCTCCAACTTAACCTGCGCCATGGAATTGGTTAGGTTATCCTTCTAGGTTAGTTATGCTGCACCTCCTCGGTAAAAAAGGTACTGAGGCGGTTGGAGAGTCGACGCCGAGATAGTCATTACCGCACAAGCTGAGGCTCGGGGTGCCACTCCTCACGGCTCCATCTCTGGTGCCGAGCCTCCAGCAAAAAGTTTTCTCCCGCTGGATCCTAGTGCCTCCGGCGCAGATCCCAATAGTGTGAATGAGTGGTGGAGACTTATGTCCAGGAAGATCTGGAAGGCGGGTGTCAGGGACCACCCCTTTGTACCGACATCTCCTGATGCTGGTCACCTGACGTTGAGGCGGTCCCTCACCAGGGACTGCTAGCTAGAAATTTTTCTGTGGGGTACTGCCGCCTGCCAGCATCAGTCCTATATGTAATTACCTACTGCAAGAGCCCTCTCAAAGTAAGATCTGGGATTATAGGGCACATATCCCATGCAACCCTTCCCATACCAGACACAACCAAGTAATATGTGGAGAGCATCTTACCAGGATACTATGGAGTCAGAAGCAGGAATCTTGAAGGGACGATGTCTGTCAGTACTGAAAAATAAAATACAGGAATGGAGTCACAAAGGATCTGTAGTTCTTAATAAATTATTAATATATGACATGTTCACAATAGAGCAATACTTATCTGATGGTGAAGGAGTCCTCATCCGTTCAGGCATGCGAAAGAGAAACAACAATAGGTTAATATGAAAAAGATAGCGGATAGATACTGCTGGTGTATCGGACTACATTAGAGTGTAATGGTGCATAAGATAAAAAATTACTGTTAAAACAGTATAATAATAATAATAATAATAATAATAATAGTGATATAAAGGAATAAAATTAGTTAACAGAAGAAAATTTATTGTTAGTAAAGATGATTAGAAAGACCAGTGCTCTCTGCCTAGATGGCCAATTTTCAAGTGACTGTAGAATCCCGGTTGGGATAGGTGATATTCCTTTTGGTTCACTGGCCCATTGTTTCCTGGGCAATCAGGTAAGTTCATTAACTGGCCCTTTTAATGGCATTCCTTCTTTGCACCTCTTCTGTAAATGAAGCATCTAGTTCAATGCGACTGTCAAATTGGCTCAACATTCACCTTGATAACATGCGCTATCACGAATTTTCACTTAGACCATCAAATTGGCACATGCACCTTGATAACATGTGCTAACACAAATGTTCCATGTAACTGTCAAATTGGCACAACATGCACCTTGATAACATGCGCTATCATGAATTTTCACTTAGACCATCAAATTGGCACATGCACCTTGATAACATGTGCTATCACAAATGTTCCATGCTACTGTCAAATTGGCACAACATGCACCTTCATAATTTGTGCCATCACGAATTCACACTTTGACCATCAAATTGTCCAAACATGCACTTTGATAGCATCCACTATCATTAGTTTAGCACCCTAATATAGCATAGTTGAGGATCGATTCCTTCAGCAGAGATCAAAATGTTGAGAAAAAAAAAACACAGCAACATTTACTAAACATGTCTGTCGGTGGTGTGTCTAGCATCATGATACCCGTTACTATAGGTTGCATGCAAAGTAGCCCAATATCTTTGTCAATCCTCCACACCCTGAATCCAAGAAAACATGTTATTTTTTATTTATGTGACCATAAAATATCTTAGTCCATGGTGGTTAATCTCACTATCTCAAAACTCCCCCAAACTGGGATCCAGTAATCACAACATAGTTTAGTTTAGCATAGTGATAGATACTAACTCAAGTCATACTAGGACAAAGGTTTTGGATTTCAAAAATGCTGACTTTGCTGAAATGGGGAGATGTATCAAAAGAGCACTGGAGAGAATGAGGGCAGGAGGGGGAGTGGAAGAACAGTGTAAGCATCTAAAGGAAGCCTTAATAGAAGTAACAAACAAATGCATCAGATTGGTATCCAAAGGCAAAAGAATAAGAAAGTTACTATGGTTCTTGAGAGAGGTGGCTGTAAAGGTCAGGGCAAAAAGGAAACTGTTCAGGAAGTGTAAGGAGACCAGGGAGGAGTACCTAGAGTGTCTAAGGGAAGTGGGAAAGGCAGTAAGGAGACCAAAGGCACAGACTGAGGAAGGTTTAGCACAGTAAGTTAAGTAAGGGACCAAGATATTCTTCAGCTCCCAGGGTCGGGGCTGACCAAACAAGTAGACACGAAAGACCGTTAGGCCTATTCTGCTGGCATTTTACTATGTACATCAGTGACAGGAGAAACAACAAGGAGGGGATTGCAAGGCTCAAGGGAGAGGTAGGGGACTGCAAGGAGGGAGACACAGAAAAGGCAGAAACACTGAATATTTTTATTCAGTATATGCAGAAGAGGGGAAGGGACAGGGACAACAGCAGTTTCCAATGGGGTGAAGAGGTAGACAATATTCCATTTACGTGTGAAAGCATTGTGGGGCATTTACAAGTGATTAGATCCAAGGACCATAGGCAACATTCTCTCAGTGTGGAGGTTATTTCAGACATAACTGACTGATTTCTTCAACTTGGTGGCAAAGGAAGTAAATTAGGGCGGTGCAGTGGACGTCACTTGCCTGGATTTCAGCAAAGCCTTTGATGCTGTCCCACATAGGAGGCTGATAGACAAGCTGGGTCTGCCTGTTTGCTGATGGCATCAAGATCTTTACCAGAGTGGAAACCCCAGAGGGGGTGGAGAAAATGAGTAGGGACCAGGGGAAGCTTGAAAAATGGTTGCAGGATTGGCAACCAAAGTTTAATTTAATGAAGTGCAACATTATGCCCCTGTGATACAGAAGCCATGGGGGGAAGCTACAGAATGTGTGTGTGTGTATGTTGGGGGGAGGGAGAAGAGGGGGTCACTGCAAGTCACAAAGGAGGAAAGGGAATGGGGGTTACGTCAAAGTAGAATGCTAAGATAGCAGGGATGGGCCAGTGACATGCAAGGATGCATAGGCAGGGGGTATCACCAGCAGAAGGAGAGAGGTAGTGATGCCATTATATAAAACCATGGTCAGGCCATACATGGAGTACAAAAGACTGGGGATGGTCCAGAGAAGGGTGACTAAGATGGTACAGGGCTTGAAACACAATACTTATGAGAAATTAAGAACCTCAATATGTACTTGCCGGAAGAGAAGAGGGAAAGAGTGGACATCAGCCTCCTCCAGAGGATGGTGTCAGACAACCGGAATGAAAACGTCCTGACGGATCTTCCCCGAGACATGGACGGTAGCAATAGAAGAACTGCTCGGGGAAGGGGACATTGGAGACCTCAGCAGTGGGAGTCTGGTCTCCAGGTCCAAAACCAACTCTGACCGAGCCCTTTGCCACAAAGACTGAATTAAAGTCTTGCAATCCGGATCCACCAGTGGGGGGGAGTTGGTAGGGGCTAAGGGGGGGAGAGGAGGAATCACCGGGAGGGAGGTATCCCTGGAACCCCGAGTATGGGGAGTAGGTGCTAAATCCTGGGTAGAACTGCCCAAAATGGCTCCAATCTGGAGTGGGACCAGCCAGGTAGTTGTCCCCAGGAAACCCCTGTGGGTAGTACGGGACAGTTCAGGGCCTGGAATACATCCCCATCATCAGATCCAACAGTGAGGGAATCAACATCAGATCCACCATCATTATAGATTGGCTGGGGGTCCAGCAACAAGACAGCACACAGATGGGATGGCAGCTGAGCAGAATGAAGGGGCCTTGGTGCTGGGACCTGATTCAGCGTTGGGGCCAAAGGCAAAGGCCGGTCAATAGGGCTGGGTTGTGAAACTGTCCTCGGGACATCCAGCATCGGAACAAGTGTTGGAGTCCCACCCGAAAGGGGAGGAAGTTCCTCCACGTTAAGGCCTGCAGGCTGGGATACATAGCTACGGGGATCAGTAGTAAGACAGAGGAGGTTATACTGCCGTGTACAGGTCACTGGTAAAGCCGCATCTAGAGTATGGAGTTCAGTACTGGTACCCATACCCCAAAAAGGACATTAAACCTGCTGGAGAAAGTCCAGAGGAAGGCTACAAAGATGATAGCTGGTCAGCAGGGCAAGGCATATGAGGAGAGGTAGAGGGCACTGAACATGTACTCCCTGGAAAACATCAGAGAGAGGGGACATGATTGGGACCTTCAAGTACTTGAAAGGGATAAATAAGGTTGGTTAGGAAAGTCTCTTTCAGCTCAGTGCCAACCACAACACGAGGGGGCACAGTCTTAAGCTGGAGGATGGGAGGTTTAGGAGGGAGGTCAGGAAGCACTTCTTCACAGAGAGGGTGGTGGATACTTGGAATGCACTGCCATGAGCTCAGGCTCCGCAACTGTGCAGGCAGGGGTAGTGACACTCGAGGTACTGCCACCTAGTGGTTACAGAAATATCCCCAGAATTTGAATCTTGTTCTCCACAGTTTTGGAGCTCACTCCACAATCTACCGGTTCGCCCGTTATCCATAATCACCCATTCTCCTCTCCCCTGTGCCCTTCCCACTGCCCTGCTGCTTGCTGTCATTTTCCTCTATATGGGTTGTGTTTCTCCATTCCTCTCCCCCACCCTTCTCTTCCAGTACCCCTGTACTGCCATTGAGGTATGTCAGTTGGGCCCCATCAATACAATGATGCCCTTATCCTACCTCTATCACTGCTCTTTATACCCACTCCTTGAGTGGTACTATTTGGTGGAATTTTTGCACCAAATTTTCAGCATGGCCTTTGTGGGACCTCACCACATGAACAATAGCACTATCATTTCATTAATTGATCCCAAAAGGTGATTTCGCACAGCAACTACAAAAGCACCTTCCGGGTCTGACTAACAAGATGATAGTTGCAGTGTTCGTGAGGTGAGGTGAGGTGCCAAAAATGCTATGTGTCGAAAATCCAGTGAAAAAAATACCCCAGAAATGCACAAGATATCAATATGAGTTCAAAATGCCATATACAGCTTCCCTTCTGTGTGACACTCCTAGACCAGTGTCCTCACTCTAGCTGGGCATCCTTAATGATGTTACACACACCCTTCCTGACACTGGAACGCCCCCAGACCACTACCCAAGCCCTAAATCTGCATCCTCAAGTTGGCCACCCTACACTCATGTCACGATGGACTATATGTTCACATGAATCCACACTGAGGCAGAAATAACCTTTATTGTTGACCATGACAATATCCCTGCCCAATGTCATCGAGTGTTATCCATGGTGGCAAGCGGTGCCCTCCCCTCACTCAATGGCTGACCCCATCGCCGTCATCCCATGCCCTGGTGTCCAGTGGTTCCTCCCCTTATCACAGCATGCCAACACGGTAGATGCCCCATGTAGGGTCTGTGGCCAGTTAGCAGTGGGTGCCCCCCACACTGATCCTTGGGCTGTCCATGATATTCCCATGTCCCTGGTGCTTAGTGTGCCCCCCACCCTCCCAACTACAGTCTGACATCCAAGCACTCCTTTCCCCTTGTGGTATTGTTTCCCCCCCTCTAGCTTCCACCCATGCCGTCTAGTTGCTCCCTTCCTCTGGAACACACGAACTGAGCATCCCTATTTATCCCTTTATGCACTTGAATTCTCAATCATGCCCCCCGGCCTCCAACATGTAATTGTTGAACTACTTGAGCCTCTCCTCATAGTTCCTTTCCCTCAAGACCCAGATCATTTTGATTACCCTACTCTGGACCATCTCCAGGAGTGCAAGGTCCCTTTTTAAGTGCAACCTCCAAAACTGCACACAGTACTCGAGTTGTGTCCTAACCAAGCAGTTCTACAGAGGGATTATCACTTCCATTCTGACTGGCCTATACACACACTGCTACACTGATGCCAAGAATATACCTTATTTGTGATTTCTGAAACTGTAAAAATCTCCTTTTTGTGCCCTGTGGACTCCCCCACTCCCATGAATGGCAGGAGTCAAAGATGTATTTACACTTTGAGATTTCTGTGACTGTACAAATGTCTTCTTGGTCCCCAACAGTTTCGGTCTGTCTGTCTCCCACAGTCTCAATCAATAATCATTCCCTGCTGTCTGGGTGTGGTGGAATCCATGGACAACATGAACTGTTGTGTTAGATGCCACCGGGTCTCAGAATGAGGGGGTTAGCCACCCAACTACAAGGGAATGCTGTTTGTTGGGTAGTGCCGGGCGTTGCAGCACCTAGTGTCAAACAAACAGTATTACCTGGTGTCCAGGGGCTGCCGACCACCCTCTGAGACTCGGCACTATCAAACAAACAGCACTGCCTAGGAGTAAGTGGGTTACACCCAATACTCCGAGACATGACCATCACATAGCCTGTTCAATATCCGAGTCTGAACAATCTGTAACCAGGTCTGCTGTGCTAAAACAGGATTAAAGAAAACAAATATGAAATCAGCTAGATAACAAGGTAAGCTGTGTTTCCCACAACCCTATGTTGACATTTGGCTTCTACAATGCTGTATTATGCCAAGAGGGATCCAATCTTGGCTCGATTTCTGTTCTTGGGTCAGAAAAAAAAAATGTGTGTGATGGTAGTAGTAGTAATAAATAACCACTGTGATGGAGTCTGTCTCTAAACCCTCTGGAAAGAAATCCATCAACCATTTTTTTTGGCCCAAGGACTGCAATCCCCCCTCCCCTTCATCTACCCTCTGAATTTATTTAAAAATGGGTCCCTTTTTTCCTACCTTACTATTGGAAAACAGCCTTTGTTTGTTGGTCACAGATATGGCCTGTCATGACAAATCAGTTCTTGTGGGCCCTGGAAAGGAAAAAAAAGAGAAATACAAATTACCACATGAAAGGTAAGACTAATTTTGAAGCGAAAATGCTTCCTTGTCCTGCTCTAGATCATTCGGTGTTCCTACTCTGCCCCATCTGTCCCTGGTCTGCTGAGCAATCTCTCTCTCAATGGCACATCATGTCTGCCTTTGATCTTCCTGTACCACTTCAAGTCACATTGCAATGACAGAATGAGTGGGTGGAAGCCAAATACACAAAGAGCAATCCTTTTTCTTTGATTGGTGCTTTATACAGGAACCGGAACTGCCTCCCTCTCCCGGCAAGGCGTGAACTTGTCCAGAAGATGATCCTCCCAATATTTGCTTACTGTTGTGCCCAAGTCATCCCTGGCCAGATTGGATACCCTCTTCAATTCTTTCTGCCACTTCGCACTTGAGTGTCCTCCTCTCACTCATCACTGCTCTCTCTCTCTATCACTCCCGACCCATGTGCTCCCTGGAAGACAGGAGGGAGAGAGAGAGATGGGGACATGATTGGGACCTTCCAGTACTTGAAAAGGAATAAATAAGGTTGATAAGGAGAGTCTCTTTAAGCTGAGTGGCAACCATAATACTAGCGGGCACAGTCTTAAGCTGGAAGGTGGGAGGTTTAGGAGGGGGGTCAGGAAGCACTTCTTCACATATAGGGTAGTGGATACTTGGAATGCACTGCTGGAAGAGGTCATCTCATCGAAGACAATGGGAAGCTTTACAAGAGGCTGGGATAGGCATAGGAGGAAAGTAAGGATCATGGGTAGGGAGGATGGGATGAGTGGGGGAAGGCAGGGACATTACCTCAAGCTGTGGACCCTGCAATATGAGCAGACTTGATAGATGAAATGGCCTTCTCCTGCTGGCTTCTTCGGCGTATGTTCATATAGAATTTGATGGCAGAATGAGGACCCTTGACTCATCTAGTCTGCCCATGTTCCTTACCTACTGTACATTGTAGAACCCTAGTTGATTTCTATGATTACCCCCCCTTTTCCTTGCTTCTAAGATTCCTTATACATATCCCATGTCTTCTTAATCCATTACAGTTTTGCTCCACCACCTCGTCAGGAGGCTGTTCCAGTATGCACCCTTTTCTGTGACAAAATGTTTCTTACATTTCCGGATTCTACCCCTCCGGCTTCATTGCATGTCCCTTTGTTCTTGTGCATCCTTTTCTCTGAAAAGGCCTTCCTTCTTGAAACTTATTTATACCCTTGAGGTATCTGAAAGTCTGTATCATATCCACCCTCTTCACTCCTTTTGTCCAGTCTGTACATATTGTGGTCCTTCAATCTCTCCTCATAGAACTTTTGATGCAGATCCCATACCATTTTATTTGCCCTCCTCTGGACTTCCTAAGCTCTATCTATGTATGTTTAGTGATGAGGACTCCAGAACACATAATGCATTCACTGGTGTCAGGGAGATAACCCCACCATCTAAGCCCTGGTGCCTTCTCCATCCTAATGGACCCGAGGGCTTCCCTCAATTTCTCTCAACCATGTCCCCATCCTCTCTTTTCCTCCCCAAGCACCCCTGTCATGGCTGCATCACCCCCCCAAGCACTCCTCTCCTCTTCTGTCAGGGTCCCCATGTGACCCTCAGGTACACTCATGCGCTCTTTTTCCTGTGCCCCTGTCTCTAGTGCTTGGTGCAGCACCGTAGGTGATCCCCTGCCCCCCATACTGCCCCCCTCCTCGGTCCACTAGCTGCATTCTAATCCTCTCAACCTCCTCCCTGAGCTGTGCCAGCTGATAGCACACTGGACAACCACTGAACTTCCAAGACCAGTCCAGTATCATGGCCGCTCAACACCATGTGCACCCAACCACCTTCCCAAAGTTGCGCGCTCTAACGATGCATCATCCAATCCCCCTCAGAGCAGGCTTTCCTGGGTGAACCACCAGGATCCTCAGTGATTGGCAGATCTTAAAGAGAGAGCACAGAGGCATTAAGGCACTATATCATAAACACTTTTAAAGCAATAAGACACAGGATACCAGCCTGGCAGTTGGCATTCAGGCACAGGGGTTACAAGTAAGATCAGGCTTTTAGTCTACGACACCAAGATCTGTGCAGCGGTTGATGGAGGAAGTCAGTACAGTACTCCATGAGGAAAGTAGAGAGGGAAGTAGGAGATTTGATGGGCCAGAAGGGGCCTTTTCTGCCATCACATTTTTATGATTATATGATGCACACTGCTGCCCCCCCCATTCACTTCATCAACAAATCAAAGAAATGAATTAAGAAACATAGAACATTGTTGGTAGATATGGACCACCAGGCCCATCTAGACTGACCATAATCCCTATGCAAGTTTGCACTGACCTCATGAACCCTTGGGCACTGTACATGTGTATGCAGTTCTTCTCACTGACTGACATGAACAGCCAAGTGGAATAACAGAATAGCAAGGTAAATGACTATGGGGTAATGACCGTATAACATCAGTCTGCATTTTCACCACTCTTTCGTGTGTGTTAATGCATCCTGATGTTACTCGCCCATAACCAAACAGTGTTTTACCTTACTACAAAGACCAGAGACCTGCTCTGACCTCATGAACACTTGGGTACTATACATGTGTATGCAGTTCTTGGCATTGCCTGACATGAACAACCAAGTGGAATATCAGGTTAGCAAGGAAAATGACTATGGGGTTATGTTTGGATAACATCAGTCAGCATTTTCACCACTCTTTTTGTGTGTTAATGTATCCTGATGTTACCCAGCCATGACCAAGTAGTGTTGTACCTTACTATAATGACCAGAGACCTGGCCTCACCTCATGAACACTTGGGTACTGCATAACTTATTGCAGTTCTAGGCATCGGCTGACATGAACAGACAGGTAGAATGAATGTCATGGTAAATGACTATGGGGTTATCACCGGATAACATCAGTCTACATTTTCACCACCATCAAGTGTGTTGTAATGCCTCCTGATGTTACCCAGTTATAAATGAATAGTGTTTTACCTTACTACTGAAGAAAATCACTAAATTGAAACCTTTCTTGTTTTGGAACTTGCAACTTTTATTAACCATACAGTTTGCAATATCACTACATAAGAAGAACTTCACATATATCAAGTTAGGAACGAAAATTCAAAGTACATCTGATATCCATCAAAAGTCAAGTTTAAAGTTCCAAAAGTGTCTGTGTGTCAGTGAACCAATAAATGTAAAAATGAACCATTGTTCTCTTCTGATTTTCGGGTGCTGCCCCAATGAAGATGATGCACGAAAAACTCTAAGGGATCAAGTCAGGACAAGTGTTATTAAATTGACCTTAGACATTTGCAAGAACACACCATACATGTTAATTCAGTGATAAAATCAACCAATTTTATGTCTTATTAATAAAGCATATACATCCAAAGTCTTGTTTATAGTTTGTGAATTCAATTGTCAGTTTTTCTGTTGTCCGGGCCACCCCCACCTTCAACCACAGAGAATAAACACAGAAAAATCATTCATTAGTGTCCAGTGGTTGCCTCCCTTCAACACTCTGCACCATCACAAATAATGCATTCCTTCTTGTCCAGGAGATCCCTCACACCCTCCAAGACCAGGCACCATCACACTAAAGCTATTCACTGCTTCTCCTCACCCTCCAAGACCCAGAAAAAACACACAAAACCCATTTCCTGGTGTCCAGACCCCCCCACCATCGCCTCCAAAGACCAAATCATCACAGAAAAAGCATTACCTGGTGTAAGGGGGATTCCCCCCCACCCTCCAAAATCCAGTATCATCGCAATTCATGTATTACTTTGTTTCCATCCCCCACTCTGAGACCCAGTAACACCACACAAAACCCATCTTCTGATGTCCAGAGCCCACCACCACCTTCAAACACCCAGAACCATCACATATAATGTTTTCCCTGTTGTCCGTTGGTCTCCCAAATCCTTCCCATGCCAGGCACCACAAAACGTAAAGCATATAACTGACCTTGACTAGTAATCAAATGAAGTTCGAAATGCTTCCAAAACTGGTGAAAATGGCTAACAAGCCCTTCCATATCAGTCACCACCTACAAATGCATTCAGTGTTGTTTAATGGACCCCTGATTCCCTCCCAAATCAGGTGCCACAACAATTTAAGCATTCCCTGGTATTAAATGGTCCCCCAAAGTCATCCCATATCAGTCCCCACCACCACAAATGCATTCACTGTTGTCCAGTGGTCATCCAATACCCTCCCATATCAGGCATCATCACAATTTAAGCATTCTATGGTGTCAAATGGACCAACACAAGCACTCCCATATCAGGCCCCACCATCAAAATTGCTTTGCCTTTTGTCAAGCAGTCCCCCAATTCCCTCCCATACTAGGCGCCACCCCAGATTAAGCATTATCTGGTGTCCAATGGCCCACAACAAGCCCTCTCATGTCAGGTCAATGTTCCCCCTGTACCCTCCACCACCAAAAATGCATTTCACATTGTTCAATGGACTCCCATTTCCCTTCCTAATCAGACACCACAGCAATTTAAGCATTCACTGGTGTTCAGTGGTCCCCAAGTCCTCCTATCAGGCCCACCACCAAAAATGCATTTCCTGTTGTCTAGTGGTCCTCTAATACCATCCCATATCAGGAGTCACCACAAGTTAAGCATTCTACAGTGTCCAATGGACACACCCAAGCCCTCCCATATCATGTCTCACCATCACAAACACATTCAGGAAATGCGTTTCTGGTGGTGTGCCATTCAACATTGTTCAAAGGACCCCCAAGTCCCTCCAATATAAGGCACCAAAACAGGTTAAAGTGATTTTCCAGCTTTGATGAGGACACCTACCACTCACATACTGTGGTAGCTACCATCAACATTAGTTATTCTAGTCTGGATTGAAGTTAAAATAGTCAACCATACCTTAGTTATATCCTTCATAACTTTTACTTATAGATGAACTGCCGGATCATTTCAGAGCCTCCCCTGTCTTGCTGACACTCTTCCACCCCCCGCTCAAGCACGTAATGACGTGTGACCATGGAAAGCGTCCTATTGAAATGAGTGGGGCTTGATTTGCCTTCTGTTTTTCAGCAAATGAATGGCTTTTTAGTAATTAATGAATGTCACTGCTTGACTAACAAGGCCCTTCTCAGTCTAGTGGTATCCTTCATTAATCATTAAAAAGCCATTCATTAGCAGAAAAACAGAGGCAAATCAAGCCCATTCATTTCAATGAGGTGCACCTCCGTGATCTCCTGGTCACACATCTTTGTGTGCTTAGTCGCGAGAAGTGTCAGCAGGACTAGGGAGACTTCTGAAGTGATCAGGGTTGCAATCCATATAAAATAAGTTAAGAAGGATATAACTAAAGTATGGGCAACTAGTTTACTTCAATCCTGACTAAATAACTATGTTGAGGTAGCTATCACAGTATGTGAGTAGCTACCTCACATCAGAAATTTAATTTAAGCATTCCCAGGATGCTAATGACCCCCCACCAATCATTCCATATCAGGCACCACCAACAGAAGCACATTCCCTATTGTCCAGTGGTTCCCCAACTCCATCCCATGTCAGGCGTCACCACAAAGGAATACTTAACTTGATGTGGCCTCTGAAATGGTAGGAAATTTGTAGGCCACTGAACAATGTGGAATGCATTTTTGGTGGTGGTGGCTGATATGTGAGGGATTGCTGTGGGCCATTCTACACCACTGGATGCTTAACATGTTGTGGTGCCTTATATGGGTCAGAATTATGGGTCCATTTAAGAAAATTGAATCTTTTTTTGGTGGTGTGGACCAGTATGGGAGGGCTTGTGAGGGGTCATTGTACACCAGGGAACACTTAACATGTTGTAGAGCCTTATATGAGAGGGAATTGTGGGTCCATTGAACAACTTGGCGTGCACTTTTGGTGATGTGGCCTGATATGGGAGTGCTTGTGGGGGGCCACTGGACACCATAGGATGCTTACATTGTTGTGACACCTGATATGGGAGGCATTGGGGACCACTGGACAACAAGGAATGCATTTTTGATGGTGTGGCCTGATATGGGAGGGCTTGTGGGGGATCATTAGACACCAGGAAATGCTTACCATGTTGAGGTGCCTTATGTGGGAGGGATTCAAAGAAACATTGGACATCATGGATTTTTTTTTTTTTTGGTGGCAGGGCCTGATATGGGAGGTCCCTCCCTCATAAGGTGCCACCACCAAAAATGCATTCCTGTTGTCCGGTGGTCCAACAATACCCTCCCATTTCAGGCATCATCACTGGTTAAGCATCTTCTGATGACCAATGGCCCACCACAAGCACTCCATTATCAGGCACCACCACCAAAAGTGCATCCCATGTTGTTCAATGGACCCCAAATTCCAATCCCAAATCAGGCGCCACAACAAGTTAAGCATTCCCTGGTGACAAATGGCCACCCAGAAGCCCTCCAGTATCCTGCCCCACCACCAAAAATGCACTCTCCATTGTGCAGTGATCCCTCAATACCCTCCGATATGAGGCGTCTCCACACTTTAAGTATTCTATGGTGTCCAATGGACTCACACAAGCCCTCCCATATCAGGTCCCACCATCAAAAATGCATTCAATGTTGTACAATGTTCCCCCAAATCCCTCCCATACCAGGTGACACTCCATGTTACACATTCCATGTGCTTCCCCACCCCAACCCCCACCACTTCGTCATGGCACATTTCCAAATAGACAATAAGTTTGAACAGGTGAGTGTGAGTTTTGGGTGAAACTAAAATATAGGGGTACATATCAAATTAATCTTCTTAATACTTTTGATGGAGGACAGGGGTGTTTATTTTTATCAAGGGACAGCCTAAAACTTGCTGAGGTTTGCTTGCGCATTTTAGAAATGCCTGCAAGCAACACTGCGGCCTGTGTTTGGCATTTGGAAATACTAACTTCTCATGCCTAAAATTACTCATGTAATGTACTTGAGGACCATGGGCATTTTCTGTATACATTGCCCCGGGTCTGTCAGAACAGAGATATTGGCTATGATCAGGCCCCATCCAAAAAAGGGATTCCCTATTCTCCAGTGATGCCCCATTTAACTTGCATACCAGGCACCACCACAAGTAGTTCACTTTCTGGTGTCCAAATAGCCCACCAATGCCCTCATATACCAGGCCCCACCCCTCAAAAATGATTCCCAGTTGGTCAGTCATCCCCCAGTTACATTCACAACCAGGCACAGCATGAACCAGGATTAGAGGCACCTGTCCCACCCAAGTCCTCCTGTACCTGACACTACCAATAAATATGTGGAGAGTTACTTACCAGGGTACTATGGAGTCAGAAGCAGGAATCTTGAAGGGACAATGTCCGTCAGAACTGAAAAATGAAATATAGGAATGGAGTCACAAAGGATCAGTAGTTCTTAGAAAATTAATAGTATAGAACATATTCACAATGCAGTAATACTTATCTGATGGGGTAGGAGTTGTCATCCTTTCAGGCATGTGGAAGAGAAACAAAAATAGGTTAATATGAGGAAGATACAGTAGCGAGAGAAGAAAACGAGAGTTGATAAATACAAATGGTGTATCGGACTACATTTGAGTAAACAATGGCGCATAAGATAAAAAGTTACTGCTAAAGCAGAGTGTGAAAATAGAGTCTGAGAAATAAAATTAGTTAACAGATAGGATAAGAGAAGAGAATATGTTGTTAGTGGAGAGGATTAGAAAGACCACTGCTCTCTGCATAGATGGTCTAGTTTCCACTAATTGAAAGAAGTATCTTTGGTGGGATACAAGATATTCATTTTTGGTCAGTGACCCAGTGTTGGTTAGGCAATCAGGTTCATTTACTGGCCCTTTTCATGCAGTCCCTTCTTGCCTCCACTTCTGTCAATGTAGCTCCTAGTTCACTTCGACTGTCAAGTTGTCGCAATATGCACCTTCACAGCATGCACTATCACAAATTTATCAAATTAATGCTCACCCTATTTCAACAGTTACTAAGCTAAGATTGGTACACAATAAAACTATGTGGTGAGCATTAGGTTTCCCTACCCCAAATACACACCTCTCACACCTGTTCCAGCATGCAGGGTGATTGTGTGGCCTTAGAGTTGGAAGCCGAGGTTGGGGGTGAGGTGTTTGGGTTGGAAGCCGATGGCAGGGAAGGGGTCATAGGCTTGGGAACCCTAAGATTGCATTTACCTACTTTTGAACAAACAGCATTACCACTGCCCACAACCCTCTGAAACTCTGCACCATCAAACAGCTATGCCTACAGTAAATGGTTTCCTCACAATACTCCAATTCATAGCACCATTATATAAAATGCATTCCATGGTGTCCATGGTCCCTCCACCCCCACACTCCAAGACCAGCACCATCACAGAAAACCAATTTCCCTGATGCCCAGTTGTTCACCCCCACTCTCCCAGACAAGACACAATTTCAGAGAAAGGAATTCTTGCTGTATGTGGGTTCCCCTGCACGCTCATAAAACTGCAAAAACTGGAGTACCCACCACAATGATGCCAGGAATAAACTTCATTTATGATTTCTGTAAATACAAAATGTCTATTTCATCCCCAATAGTCTCTATCTCTCTCCCCTCTGCATGGCGTGAGTCACATCTTTATTTTTTTCCAGCCTGCACTTACACTATCCATTCACATACAGCTGCACTGAGGGCAGGAATAAACTTCTTTTGAGTTGTATGTGACTGTAACATTTCTTTTAATCCCCAGTAGTTTCTGTCTTGCTCCCCTTGCATGGCATAAGTGAGATTTATTTTTTCCAGTCTGCCCTTGCATAGCCTGTATACACACACATCCACACTGAGGCCAGAAAAAAAACTTCATTTGTGATTTCTGTGACTGTAAAATTTATTTTTGGTTCCCATTAAACTCTATCTCTATCCCCTTTTCAAGGTGTAAGTCACATATTTATTGTTTCCAGCCTGCCCTTCAACTGACTGTACACACACATCAGCACTGAGGCCTGGAATAAACTTTGTTTGTGATTTCTGTGACTGTAAAAAATGTTTTTGGTTCCAAGTAGTCTCTCTCTCTCTCTCGCTCTCTCCTCCCTCTGCATGACGTAAGTCACATCTTTATTTTACCAGTCTGCCCTTACACTATCTATACACATATAGCTGCACTGAGGCCAGGAATAAACTTCTTTCATGTTTTATGTGACTGTAAAATTTATTTTGATCCCCAGTAGTGTCTGTCTCTCTCCCCCAAGCATGGCATAAGTGAGATTTATTTTTCCAGCCTGCCACACTGAGGCCAGAAATACATTTCATTTGTTATTTATGTGCCTGTAGAATTTCTTTTTGGTCCCCAGTATTCTCTGTCTCTCTCCCCTCTGCATGTCATAAGTCCCAGCTTTATTTTACCAGTCTGCCCTTGTACTATCTATACACCTACAGTTGCTCTTAGTCCATGAATAAACTTATTTTGTGATTGCTGTGACTGTAAACTGTCTATTTAAGAATCATAAATTAAAAAGAGCTGAAGGATCATCTTCCATAATAGACAAGGTGACAAACACATAGATACATACAAATTATTCTACTTGGAATAATATTTTCAGTGCAAGTTTTACCTGACAATTAGGAGCTGCTTTGGGGTCAAAGCTAACATTTTTATTTTTTTATTTATTTTCTTACACTGGTGAGAAATCTGAAAACTTGCAATGGAATCAGATTAAACAAGTACTAACCAATCTGAACTGGCTAATGGAGTGCTTGCAGAATTGGACTTGCTTTTTGCACTGACTTGATCTAGAAAAAAAGGTTGCCTGCTTCACTTACACATCTTGTATCTACCTTGTTGTATACAGCCTGTAGCTAACAAAAAAAAATGCAATTGAATGGGGTTGATCCCTATACTGACCAACCACCACGCCCATCACCAGCATTTTTTTGGCAAAGAAATTACAACCCTCTACATCTACTTGTAGCCAGAATATAAGTATAGCAATGTCTACAATAAATTCATTATGCCCAGTTCGGTTAGCACAAACAGAATTCATTAGAGAAAAAAATAAAATTTAGCTCAAGATCAAGCCTGACTTTCAAACTATATAAACCTCAGGTATAATCGACTTACCTTATTCTGTTTTCAGCAATAAGCCAGGGACTACAGTTTTCAATATTTTAGATTACACACAGTCTGCGTCTGAAACTGGCCATACAGCATAAGAAAGTTCAGGAAGTGCCAACAAGATCCAGGATACAAAAAAAAAAAAAATTACAATATTTGACAGCTTATGCACATTAGACATTTCTGAAAAAAAAAACAAACAGAAAAAACAAAACAAACATGATTTGAAAATGGAGTGCCTGTGAAGTATAAATAAAAAAAAAATCCTCCTTCAACTTATCTCTTTCCTCCCGATCTACAGGAGAGAACATGGTTCAGTTGCTCGACTTTTCCCCGAGTGATATACTCACCCCACGTTGGCAACTTAGGGTCAAGGCATACTAAATAAAATGAAAAAACACTACTGGCATTGAATTATCAGCAATGAGCTGCGTAATGTAGCTTACATGCAAAAAGGGGCCAACATGAATTCACAGAGCAACTGAACAGCATCAGGAGTTATGGGGAAGTGCCAACAAGATCCAGGATACCAAAAATTAAAAAAAATCTTACAATATTTTATAGCTTCTGCACATTACACCTTGCTGAACCACATAATAAAAACGGCAAAAAAAAAACCCCAAATCAGACATCTCACCGACAAAAGAAAAATGACAAATTCACTGAGCTAAGCCATGTGCGCTTCTATTTGCAACAAGTAAATGCAACTAATAATACTGCATTCACAACGATGTTTACAGTCTAATAAGATATATACAGCATCCAAAAAAATAAAACAAGTAAAATGAGGCATCCTTGTAACAAAATGCAGTGAATGAGTCGTAGTATCAGTCGTAAGCATGTAGGTGGCACCAAAGATATGCTAATAGAGTGTGAGATGGTAGAGAAGCAATGTACTGTACAGTACTATATCTGTTTCCCTGCCACATTTTTCTCTTCGATTTTCCCTGTAGATCTGTTTGCAGTTTGCAGATCTGCTTGCAGTTCTGTCTATCAGATGTCCCCCAGATCTGTTTACAGTTGACAATTAGAAGTAGGTAAAGCTGAGGACAGCAGGCAGGGAGTTTTGAGAAAGTGGGGGAAAAGGCATAGAGTCAGGTGGGAGAGGGAACTGCAAAAAAAATCACTGACACTGCATTTTCAAGTTCTCAATGACCCCGTCTACAGCTACATACTGTAGCTATTGAATGGTGTAGTGATTGCTATGGGCTACTATGCTAGGTGTCTACTGACTTGTACAGTCATCAACTTGTAGTGCCAAATCTGTCTTGTTACATAGTACAGCATAGGCACTCTCGATTATCCAATCTTCCGATTTATCCGAACCGATCGGATGTCTCCCAATCAGTTCGGATAAATGAGGTTTGACTGTAAAACAAATCCTCTTCCAACTTATCACTGGCCTCCTGATCTACAGGAGAGAATGTGGCTCAGTTGCTCGATTTTTCATGACTTATTTACTCACCCCACATTGGCAGCTTAGGGTCAAGGCATACTAAATAAAACAAAAATATGCTACTGGCATAGAATTATCACCTGAGATGGTAGATCCATCATATTTTGGCAATGCTAGACAAACAGGAGATGGTGGAGAAACAAGCATTCAACCGATGAAAAAACAAAACAAAAAGGTGAGGTTTTGAATAGCACTAAATCATGACCAGAAACTATAAAACACGAAATTAGCATGGCTGATGTATTGGAATTGGTACACTACGCTACAATAGGGGTACCACGGAAAGTTAGTGGGTGGCTGAAGGGAGGCGGTCCCATGAATATTTTCTTTTTGGTCTGTTTAGTACTGTAGCTATTGAATGGTGTAGTGATTGCTATGGGCTACTACGCTAGGTGTCTACTGACCTGTACAGTCATCAACTTGTAGTGCCAAATCTGTCTTGAATACAGAGTTCCTGGCATGTTGACTGGATTTTCAAATGCCATGCTGGATATGCCTAACTAACAGATGCAAAATCTGAACTAGTCCACGAAAACACAAATCAAATAAAACACCGGATGAAAGATGAGCTAATAACTGGCCCTACAAGCTAGCACATTTTTGCTCTGGAAAAAACGTACACACACAAAAAAGAAAAGAAACAAAAACATAAAATGAAAAGTGATTTCAATAAAAATTTCCTCTGCCATAACACCAATACCTCTCAGGAAAACAAGCCAAGAACAGCCACATAATTATTGAAAACTGCGACGTAGATTGCCGTTGGAAAAAAATGAGGAAATAATGGAAACTGTCAAAATTAGCCTAGTAATCTCACCTTATAAAAAATAACAAGAGAGGGTGATTCTGATGAGAGCATTCCTTTACACAGATCACAATGCGTTCCTTTACACAGATCACAATTCCACCACTAAGTACTACATCCTCATGGAGTGCATTTCAGAGCGGGAATGAAAGCCGCAAGGAGAAAGAGCTGAAACACGCACTAAAAAATCACATGGTCAAGCAGTTTTGCCCTGTCATTGGTGAAAGCACTGAGCAGAAGATACATTCAGATCTTCTACATATGCTGCTGCTGGGCAGATTAGGATAGCAGTTATTTTTACAGCGTTTTGGTTCAGTTAAAAAAAAATGAGCTTCTGGACGTAGCAACCCGTCGGCGGCAGTCAGTGACATTTCTGAGCATGACGTAGAAACCCGTTGGTGGCTGTGGGAGGGTTAATAAAAAAAATTCCCTGCTCACCTGTAGCGAAATTGCTGGCGAGATAGCCACTTCAGGCAAGTCACAGGAGGAGATGGACATGTTAGAGACAGAGGAGCAGGACTCCTCCTCTGCTCTATTACTGCCAGAGGCTGTTGCAAGAAATTCTTAGCAGAAAAGTAGAACAAGTGAAAAAAATGTAAATAGAGCTTGCATCCTTACCACAGAAGTTGAGGGAAATAAGGATTCAATGGTCATTGAATCCAAAACTTTGAGTTCAGACACCCTATTGCAGCAATTGGAAGAAGAAAACTAGAGGCATGAGCACCAAAAATGTCAACTACAGAAAAAACTAAGTGAAGCACAGCATGAGAGCCCATCTGTCAAAGGGTGGAGAGCAGCTGTCAAAATGGCATTTGTTTGCAGTGATGCAGCAGCGACAAAGAACATAGCCACCTCAGAGAAACAACTTATAGCCAAAACTCAGGTAAAAATGTCTTCTTCTTATTCCCAACAAATGAATGAGGCTGGCAGTGAAAACAATATGGACAGCATGTGCCTACAGCCTTGGCATGAGAAAAAAAATAAAGCTTAAAAGAAATTAATATAGACTGTCAAAAGAGTGTAGCTGGGTGTGCGTCTGCCAAAGTAAATAGCACAAGCAATGAGGTGAAAACAGCAAAAGAAGACTCTGATATAGTTGTTTTAAACCAGGTAAATAAATCTTCTGGTTGTGTTGGCAAATCTTTGATGGGACAAAATGAACAGACAAAAATTGGCAAAGAGCCTGCTCCCCCTATAAACAAAATAGTGTATCAAATGGATGACAATAGCTAAGCGGGTACAACATTATTCTCATCTCTACCAGAAGAGTGGGGAAGAAAATTGAATTTAAGGAAGAATTAAAAATCAAAAACAAAAGAACAGCAGTAAGTCTTGCAAAAAGAAATATTTCTGAAGAGCTTCCTTATGGAAGTGATGACTAAGCTGAAGAAGCACAAATAGAGAAGGCCCAGGAGCCTCAAAGTACTTCAGCAGTTCTAAAACATGCCTTTTCAATACCCAACCCAGTTTCTTTTGAGGAATGATCACCAGAAAAAGCCCTTATTGAGGCAGGTTGGAAAAAAAGAGAGTATGGTACATGGCTACCTGACCCAGAATAGACTGATAAAGACTACTTCTCCCAGACAACTCCTAAATGGCACCCAACATTACCTCTTGAAAAAATATAAAAAACAGCTGTAACACTTTCTAGTCCTGTTGATTCTATGAACTCAAAAACAGAAACTGTATTAAGCCAACTTGAAGGGAATGTACAGAAGGAAACTGGTATAAATTCCACCACAACCAATATTAAGGAAAACATTGCCAAGAAGCACAAGCATAAAGAAACTCCAGCACAGGTAGATCCCTCAACTTTTAGTGAGGCTCCTCCACAAAGACCTCTACTTTGTGACTTATTTACAAAAAACAAATAGGAAGTAGCACCCAGGTGGAATGCTGTTAGGATTAGCTACAAAGGAGGGACAATTTGTAGGCAAAAATACGTTAAAAGAATCTTTGAATTTTTCACCTAGAGAGGTGTTTGCTATTATTAACATTTGGGGACAGGACAATTTTGACGTGAGCTTTCAGTTATCTTATGCCTTGGAACTTTTCTGGTAACGTTTACAGTAAAGTTATGTTTTCTCCTCTATCGACTCCCTTTCTAGTCATTCCTTTGACAAAACCTTTGATCAAGTTCACAATAATCATGTTTTAGAATGAGGGAGTCCATGTAGAGGACATAACATACTGGATATCCCAGAAATGCAAAGTACTCAGTCCTCCAGAAGAAATTCTGGACTCAGAAATTTTCTGGATGGGGGGAGGGAAGTATAAAGTTAAACTCTGACAAAATGACACAGAGATAGAACACATCCCTAATTATTTCCTATTGGGTAGAGACAGAAGGGCATGTTTTTATGCTGGCCAGCACCAGGCCTGCTATAAGTGTGGGGTCTGAACCCATATATCAAGTGTTTGTGACAGGCCAAGGTGTGACAGTTGTGGGGAGTTGGGACATGACAGTCACCTATGTGCAAACTTAATGAAATGTGATCAATGCAAAGAGACATGACATGTGTTTTCTGAATGCCCTTGGGCAGCCAAAAACAAGGCCTCAGTGATTAACCTTGAGATTCTAATGCAGAAAGCACCAGATGCAGCACACAGTACAGAACAGGCTGATGAGTCTGAGCCACCCCCCATCCCTCCCCCTCTCACCTACCCACTCCAATAATGAGGCACAAGACAAGAAGCAAGATTCTGCATCTAATCCCCCCCCCGATCCTTCACAGGGAAGTGAGAACCCCTTGGGATGGAAGAATTTCCACCAGTTTGTTACCAGGACCCTATCAAAGAACCTCAGGAAGAAGTTACACCCAATGTTTCCTCCTTGAAAACTGTTCCACCACCCAGGGTTACTAGGCACTTCAAAGCCACCCCCCCACCTTTAAGCTCTCAGGAATGCCCTGAAATGGATACCTCACATTCCTATGCAGTGTTAGCCTCTTCATGGGGAGAATCAGATATGGAAATTGGGATGCTGCTAAAACAGAAAAAAGTCAAGTTACTATGGATTAGGGGGTAACCAGTTGAGACCTTCTGAACAGGTGCGAAATCTGGGTGTAATTCTTGACAGCGAGTAAACTTTGAAGACACAGGTACTGTATCTACCGGTGTCAAGTCTTCCTTTTATCATCTGAGGAATATTGCCTGGACAAAACACCTTGTTCCACATGATGACCTTCCTGTG
Organism: Neoceratodus forsteri; assembly: GCA_016271365.2. Taxonomy (NCBI): domain Eukaryota; kingdom Metazoa; phylum Chordata; order Ceratodontiformes; family Ceratodontidae; genus Neoceratodus; species Neoceratodus forsteri. The sequence continues at coordinate 1,511,783,114 of CM057449.1, forward strand.
TTGGTCCATTCCTTTGGTTCCTCGCATCTTGATTACTGTAATGCTCTATATCTAGGGTTGCTGGGGGTGGATCTCCGTCGCCTGAAGTTGGTGCAGAACACTGCAGCCAGGTTGTTGACTGGGCTACCAAGAACTTGCCATATCACTCCTGTGCTGCACCAACGGTACTGGCTGCCAGTGCGGTGGAGAATCACCTTCAAGGTCACGTTGCTGACCTATAAGACCCTACATGGTCAGGGACCGGGCTACTTGGAAGATCTCCTTTGACCCTACCGCCCTCTCCACCCACTCCACTCTGCTGATGAGGGATTGCTAGAGATTCCCAGGGTTTGTCTTCAGTCATCTGGGGCCAGAGCTTTTTCTTTTATGGCCCCAACCCTGTGGAATTCTCTACCTCGACAGATTAGAGAGTGCCTGTCCACAATATCCCTGAAGAGTTATCTATTTGAATTAGCATTTGGATAGGTTTATTGCTGCTTTTTATTGTTTTTATGTTATTATTTATTATGTAAGATGCTGTTTTGTACTTGCGCTTTGATATGTTGAAAAACGCACTATAAATAAATTGTGATTGATTTGATTGATTGATTGACTACAAAGAAATGAAAAAGAAACAAAGAAGGAAAAACTAAGAGAACATTACAAATCTAATTAATGGCTAAACATTGCCATGGACCAGTAAATGTACGTAGTATTCTAAATACTGTGAAGAGGTAGGCTGTGTTTCAGTATTTCCATGAATCATATATGGATGTAGTATTTATCCAGGAAACCTGGATGTTCTCTATTGACCAGATCTGCATGTTTTCTGCAGAATGGACATGGGGCTCCATCTATTGGTCCTTTGGCCTGATAGAGCTGACGGCATTGGGATTCTATTCAACTCTTTTTCTTCTACCCTCAAAAAGCTAATAGAACTAGTCCCAGGCAGGGTTTTAATTACTGAAGGTTAACGGAATCAAAATCTATACAGATTTTTAACATTTATAGTCCCCAAATGAAAGCTGAAAGAGTGACTAATTTATCTCAAATTCAACCTTATTTAATGACATCTGAAAATATTATTTTTGGGGGAGATTTCAATTGTGAATTGCCAGAACATAATATATCACTAGAAGGTAAAAAGACCTACTTTGATTCCAATGCCTTAAAAAAATGTGTCACAACAGCTGAATTAATTGACTGTAAGTAAAACCAAAAGTTTGGGCCTCCCTACACTTATAAATGAGGGGAATGAACTACAGTTATTGATTATGTCTTTATCTCCCATAACTTACAAACACCAACATTTGGGACAGTGCCAGTTGAATTCTCAGACCATTTATTATGAAAAATAGATCTTCACATATATGTAAGCTCTCTATATTGTATTCTAATCATCCTCTGCCTCATTTATTTGTCCCTTCAAACGCCAGCGATTATTCCCTTTCTTTAACACTAACAATATGAGTGACATACTTTTATATACATGGAATGTGAAGGGACTTAATTCTCCTTGTAAACGGAAGCAAATTCTTTCACATCTCAAAAACATAAAACACATATTGCTTTCCTTCAAGAAACAAAATTATTAGCAGAGGATGTTCATAGACTTAAAAAAGATTGGGTCAGTCAGATCTACGAATCATTCTATACCTCAAAAAAAGAGGAGTTGCTATTCTTATTCATAAGAGTCTCAGATGGTCCCTTGTAAACTCTGTTTCCAATACTGATGGCAGATGGGTGATGGTCAAACTGAATACCAACTCTGGTCCTCTTCTGCTTATTAATGTCTATGCACACAACTCTGATCCCCCAGAGTTTTTTCATTATTTAGCTTAATAGATTCTATCCTTTAACATTGATAATACACAAGTTATTCTTGGAGGGGATCTTGACTTACCTTTAGAAGCCAGCATTGACAGAAGTAGCCCCACTAAAGTGGCCAACCCTAGAAGTATTAAAGCCCTCTCTTTACTAATGAAAGATGTTGGATTAGCTGATGTATGGCACCTCCTTCGCCCCTGCAATTGAGAATTTACTTTTTACTCCTCTCTACATAAGACATACAGTAGAATTGACTACTGGTTAGCCTCTCCTGTTATAATAGAAAAAAACTATTGATTCATCCATCTCTCCCATCATAATCTCGGACCATTCCCCTATCAAATTGCAACATTTGTGGGGCCCATTAGCACCTAAATCTTCTTACTGGTGGCTGGACCCTCTCCTTCTCAAGGATCTCAATTTCTTACCCATGATCAAAGCACAAATTCAGGACTTCCTCTTTCACAATAGCCCAACTGAATCTTCTATGTCCTCTGTATGGGAAGCTCATAAAGCTACGACTCAAGGGAAAATTATCAGTTATGCTGCACATAGGAAAAAAGAAAGGGAACAACAGCTGGCTGACTTGGAAAAATCTCTTAAGGCTAAAGAGAATTTATGCTTTTCTTCTAACAAGCACTGTCCTGATTCTCAACTTCATCTTGAAATTCTTCAACTTAGAGTCAAAATTAATTAATTCATTTCTCATAAAACTGAACTGGTTTTGTTTAAACTTAAATATAAGTTTTGGGAACACGGTGATAAAAATGGGAAACTCCTCTCTTACCAGCTCAAAGCACAACAAATGGAACGACATATCCTAAGCCTAAAAGATGAACAGGGTATGATTTACTTCGACAACCCCTCTATAAACTGTACCATGAAAACCTTTTATCAAAAACTACACTCTAACACAAATACTCCATCTGCTTTACAAATTCAACAGTTCCTTAAATCATTACATCTTTCTCATCTTTCTACTCTTGAAACAAATTCTTTAGATGAACTCTTCTCACTTCAGGAAATCCAGAAAGCTTTGTCTTCCTTGAAATCCAGCAAATCCCCTGGGGGTGACAGATTTCCTGTTGATTTCTATAAAATTATTTCTGACACCTTATGTCCCCTTCTTCTTAATGTTTATCAAGAAGCTTCCAATACTGCTAAGCTTCCCCCATCTTGCACCAAAGCAATCATAACCCTAATCCCTATGAAAAAAAAAAGAACCTACTCACCCCACAAGTTACAGGCCCATCTCTTTATTAAACATGAATGGGAAGATATTTGCTAAACTACTTACTTCTCGACTTGAATCCTTGATTCCCAAGCTAACTCATTGTTCGCAAGCTGGCTTTATTAAACATAGATCTGGTTCTGATCACCTGCATTCCTTATTTAATTTAATTCATAAAGCCTAATCCCTCAAGACACCAGCTGCAGCCATAGCTACTGATTTTGAGAAGGCCTTTGATTCCTTCAACTGGGACTACCTTCATTAAGTTTTATCTTATTTCGGTCTTTCTCATACCTTTTGCTCCTGGATCAAGCTATTATATAACTCCCCTGTTGCTAAAGTACTTACTAATTCCACCCTTTCCTCTTACTTTCATCTAGCAAGGGGATCTAGACAAGGCTGTCCCCTGTCAACTTCCCTGTTTGTTTTAGCCATGGAACCTCTGACTGCTTATTTACGTCAATCTTCTGGCATTATGGGCATACCTGTAAGCAATTCAAGATATGTTTCTCTCTCCTACGCAGATGACCTATTAATCTTACTCGAAAACCTGAATGAGGCTGGGCTTCTGTTGGTTGATTTGCTTCATAATTTTACTAAAATTTCTGGCCTTGCTTTGAATTATGGCAAATCATAAACTATGCCCCTTAACGACCACTGTAAAGCCTTTATGAACATATCTCTTGGATTCTGCTGGTCACCACAGGGTAAAACATATCTAGGAATAAAAATTAACAGTAACTTAGGGAAGATATGGGACATTAACTTTAGCCCCTTATTTGATAACATCAAAACAATTCTGGACAGATGGAAGCTTCTTAATCTCTCTTTCATGGGGAAGACTGCAGCCATTAAGATGTCCATTTCTCCCAAGATTCTTTGCCTCTTTGCCAATATTTCTTCAGTCTTACCATCCTCCTTTTTTGCTAAAATTGATAAATAAATAGGTAACTTCACCTGGGATGGGAAAACACTGAGATTTAACCGGCAACAAACTTTGATCCCATTGGACAAAAGGAGGATTCGGACTCCTCTGGTTCAAAGGCTACCTCTGGGCTTTCCAAATAGTCCAAACCATTAAATGGTTTCAGAAACCCTCCCCTCACTCACCACTATGGGTGGCAATGGAATCCGCATTGTGCCCTGAAGGAGTTCCCACTGCCTTCATTTTTAATCCCATTTCCTCTAAACTAAAATCTCACCCAACTATATCATCCTCTGTTCTGTATTGGAAACTAGCCCACAAATTCCTGAAATCCAATCCAACACCCTAGTTTTATGCCCCTTATGGGACAATCCACTGCTCACTCTAGAAGATCGCCCAATTTTCTGTCATACATGGAGGAACAAAGGCATTTTCTTTCTCGGAGATATCTTGGACCAGAATTCACTCACTCTTAGATCATTCTTAGACTTGCAGGTCACATGGAAACTGCCTAAACAGGACTTCTGGAAGTTTTTACAAATTTGGGCAGCTTATAACTCTCTCTCTCTCTCTAGTTCAGTGTATTGGCATAATCTTCTAAACCCATACCTCTCGTACTTGACTAATTTATCAGTAAAATTAAATAGCTCCATTTACAAAGACATTATTGATAATCTACCTGATCAGTCTATACAGGCCAAAAATAAATGGAGTACTCTTCTTAACTACAATATTTCAGATGCACAATGGAGTAACTGTTGGCGTAATGCACATAATACCTTTAAAGATGCCCGTAGTTCTTTAATACAAACTAAAATCCTACATCTTTGGTATAGAACCCCCTCTGTTCTTCAACGAATGGGCCTATTAAATAATAATAATTGCTGGTGCTGCAATTTGGCCAATGGGGATCTACTTCCTATCTTGTGGTCCTGCACTCCCATTAATAAGCTCTGGCATAAAGTCTGTTTACTTGCCTCTAGAGTAACAAGACAAAAACTGCCTTTTGACTGCAAGCTATTCCTTCTAGGCATTCTTATCCTCACTAGCTCTCTCCTCTCACATTTACATTTTAGATGGCTAAACATACTTTCTCTTCTGGTCAAATGTCTGATTCTTATGAAATGGAAATCAACTCTGGTGCCTTCTCTTTCAGATGTTCTTCAAAGCCTCTCTCAGTATGCTTCCCTAGACCAATTATCTCATGTTACTCATAACCAACTCACTGTATATGACAGATGTTGGCAGGATTACTTCAAGTACATTGAACCTAGTTCTTCTAGACCCTAATTATTAGGGATATTTAGCCCTCCTTCTTATTTTGCTCTTAGATTAGGTTTTCTCAAAACATCTGAACACAGATTTCTCCTCTTTTTTCCTTTCTTCCCTGTTTTCTCCCTGTCTCCTTCCCTTCTTCCTTGCTTTTTGCTCTCTTCTTTCTTTCCTTGCACACTTTTTTCTTATATTCACCTCTCCATTACTGAACATTGTTCATATTACCACATTTATCACGCTTTACAATTTACTGAATGCCTTGCCATAGCTTGCCCTAGCATGTATGTCGTACATGGTTGTTATTTCTGATCCTATGATACCTTATTGATTGTAACCCTTCTGCTCTCCACTTACATCCTGTCTAGGCTTGTGTTTTATTATCAATACATGTATATATGGCTTCTCCAATATGTTTACCCTGTATACTGTGTTTTGTTAAGTGATATGTTAAACCTTACATGGAGGATAGTCTTCTACTGTATTAGATGCATGCTTTCTTATATACTCAAATTTTAATAAAAAGATAAAGTGAAAAAAAATAGATTTTGCACAGTAGAAATCTTCAGCCCCTAGGACTAGATGGAAGTTGAATATATCTATTTCACAGGACTTAGAAATTTAAACCAGGATTTCACAATTACTCTGGGCAAGAACATCAGTTTGTTTTCTTTATGAAAATATTTGGGAATGGTGGGCAGACACAAAAACTGACATTAGGACTTGGTTTCAGACTCATGGGAAATGAACAGAAAGAAACACATTTTTAAAATATTTACAACTACGGAACCAACTCCAATATTTATATACTCAGGCAACCTACTCTAGATATGACTATACAACACAAGTTGAAACAGTAAAAGAAGAGATGCTTAAATTTCAGTATGATAGGGCAAAAACTTAAAAAGCTGGACTGCAATGTGGAACACAAGAGTCCCCTATAGGTGACTCCTATGAAGCCTTTAAAGCCAGGAAAAACACAATGAGAGTTGAAGAACTAATGGATGATGAGGGTAATAGTCAAGAGACAGAAGAAAGATTACATCAGATCATAACTAATTTATTTAAAATACATATTATGGTAAATATGCTGGGCAGGATTCATGAACTGGTCAGAAGCTAAGTCCCCTCCACAACCCCGGTGGCAGACTGTAATTGCCCACAGCAGCAGTGCATGCAATTCACAGTTGCATCCGTTATGGAGGGGGTTATGGCTACTCCCACCAGCCATAGCAGCTCTCTGCAGCTGCAGTGATCCCACTAGCAACACTACCCACAAGCAGCCATAAGTTGTGGAGCTGGTCATGATCCAGTTCCTCCTATGTGAATACCCACAGTGTGGGACCCCTGTGGCTCTGCAAGTGGCCACTCTTTGGCACCGAAGTTTTGCCGCAGCTGTGGGACTTTCACAGGGTTCATGAATCCTGCCAGCTGTCTAAAGAAGACATACAAAATATTTAAATCAAGTAATAACTCCCAGTCTTCATATGAATACAACAGACCTTTCTTCCCCAGTAATGACTGATGAAATAGAATACACCATAAAAATCTTAAAATTAGGAGCTTTACCAGGACCAGAAGGACTCCATTATGAATTTTTCAAGGCTTTTTGTCAAGGACATAACAGAGTGCTTAGCAGAACTGTATAAGCATTTTTTTCCAAAAAGAAAACAATTCCAACAGATTTTACCACAGGGTTGGTGTTTTTTTTTGTTTGTTTGTTTAAATCAAGAGATGTAGTACAGTACAGTTAAATAATTGGAGGCCAATAACCTTGCTTAATGCAGACTTCAAAATCCTTTCTCAGGTTCCTAATAATAGATTAAGGAAACTTGCTAATATTCTTATCCATCCATTGCAATTTTGTGGCCTTCTGGATAGAAGGATCCAGCATGTAGTAATGCTGCTCAGAGACATAATAGAATTCAGTAACATTCATCAGAAAACAGGTTGCATAATTTCTACAGATCAGTGCGAAGCCTTTGTTAGGTTATATCTTCTATTTCTGTTTGCACTTTTAACACAATATGGCATTCCAAAGGAATTTATCAACTGGATAAAAATTATTTAACCAACAGCAACATTTCACCCTATAATTAAAGGGAAAGTAACAAGAAAGATTAGGGTACCAACAGGGGTAAGGCAGTGTTGTCCATTAAACCCTTTACTCAACATTTTTACGTTCGCTTGTGCGCATGAGCAAGGAACGTTTTGGGAGAGTAGCACACTTTGGAGGTGTGCCTCTCCTGGTCAATCCACTGCTCCATTGAGCAGGCGTGGTGGTCCTGCACCAATGGGTGTGGGAACTGTGTATGACAGCAGTGGTCTTCGCTTCAAAGAAAAACACTGCTGTCATACACAGCGCTGGTAGGCCTCACACCCCCCCCAAAGCTTTGGTGCCACGCTGGGAGCCCATCCCAGCATGGCAAACGTCCTGCATCCTCTGCCGACGGGGGTGCCCAATCCCCAGTTGGCTCCACGTCCCCCCAAAGGCCCCTCCAAAGCTTTGGTGCCACACTGGGAGCCCAGCCCAGCGTGGCAAAAGTCCCGCATCATCTACCGACGGGGGTACCCAATCCCCAGTCGGCTCCACTTCCTCCCAAATGCCCCCCCAAAGCTTTGGTGCCATGCTGGGCGCCCACCCCAGCGTGCTAAATGTCCCACGTCATCTTTTTTTTTCAACCTGAAAAGCAAAAACGGTCCCACATAGTCTCCCAGTCCCCTCCCCAACCCACACCCACCCACTGCGCACCCCACCTCCCGCACCCCCTCACCCCATACTTACCTCCAGAGCTTGGCGAATGATCATCGCTGGACCGGGAACACGCCTGCATTCTTCAAAGCCGACCGCTAACTGAGGAAATGCCGGTAAGCTGTATAATGGGCTAGATAGGGGGTTTCAACTTTATTGCATATCTCAGGCATTTTTTGGAATTTTTGCACCAAATTTTCAACATGGGGTTTTTGGGACCCCTTCTCATGAATGATGTCACTGTCATGGCGTTATTCGGGCCTGAAGGGTGATTTCACAGTCACTGCACAGTCACTGCATGAAATCACCCTTTGGGCCCAAATAACACCATGACAGTGACATCATTCATGAGAAGGGGTCCCAAAAACCCCATGTTGAAAATTTGGTGCAAAATTCCATAAAATGACTGTTTTACGAGCGTGCATTGTGCAGTTCCTACGTAGGCTCGTAAGTTTGCGAATTTTCAATATTTTCACTCCAGATTTTCAACATTGCCATTTTACCACACCTCCTTATGAGCAGTATAGCTGTCATTTTTCACATCCTGCCCAAAATGTGTTTCCACCATGTAGCGCACAATGGCGCAGTCGGTGTGCGAAATCAATGTATGGGACACATTAAGAAAATCACCATGACACTGTTCATTAGCAGAGGTCTTAAAATGGCTATGTTGAAAATTTGGTGAAAAAATTCCTTAAAATGACTGTTTTACGAGTGTGTGTTGCGCAGTTCCTACGCACGCTCGTAGGTTTGCAAATTTTCAATATTTCCACTTCAGATTTTCAACATTGCCATTTTACCACACCTCCTCATGAGCAGTATAGCTGTCATTTTTCACATCCTGCCCAAAACATGTTTCCGCCCATGTACCGCACAATGGGCAGTCGGTGAGCGAACTCAATGTATGGGACACATTAAGAAAATCACAGTGACACTGTTCATGAGCAGAGGTCTTAAAATGGCTGTGTTGAAAATTTGGTGAAAAATTCCTAAAATGACTGTTTACAAGTGTTCATTGCAGGTTCCTATGCACACTTGTAAGTTTATGATTTCAATATTTTCACTCACATTTCAACATTGCCATTTTACCACACCTCCTTATGAGCAGTACAGCTGCATTTTTCACATCCTGCCCAAAACGTATAATGCTTCATGTAGTGCACAATGGCGAGTCGGTGTGCGAAATCAATGTATGGGACACAGTAAGAAAATCACAGTGACACTGTTCATTAGCAGAGGTTTTAAAATGCCAATGTTGAAAATTTGGTGAAAAAATTCCTAAAAATGACTGTTTTACCAGTGTGCATTGCACAGTTCCATGCACGCTCGTAGGTTTGCGAATTTTCAGTATTTCCACTCCAGATTTTCAACATTGCCATTTTACCACACCTCCTTATGAGCAGTACAGCTGTCATTTTTCACATCCTGCCCAAAACGTGTTTCCGTCTATGTAGCGCACAATGTGGGTAACAAAAAGGTCATGCTGAAAATTTATTGTGCAAATACCAGCAATCGCACAGGGCATTAGGGTAAAGGACTATACGTGCCAAACACCACTGCAAATACCTGCAGACGAACGTTCGGCATTGACAAATGCTTGTTTTCCCTAGTTCCATGTTTACAAATGTTACAGACCTCAGATAAGTGGCATGGAGTAATAGGGAAGAATCAGACTGATACAATGAAAGTACAAGCTTGTGCAAATGATCTCATAATATTCATGCAGAATCAAGTTCAGGTACCAGCACTATTGCAAGAATTTAATAGACATTCAAAGGTTTCAAATTCAAAAATTAATATCAATAAATGTAAAGGGTTCTTTTTTGGCCCTTAGTTTTTCTCAACACCTAAGACAATATTAGGTATAACTTTTGGTCAACACAATTTGCCAGTAGAAAACTGGGATATTGTCTTACAAAGGGTAGAGAATGAAGTGAATAGATGGAAGGGATGAAACTTTCTAAAATTAAAAGGGTCCGTATTATTAAAAGATGTATTATTTCTTGTTTGCTATACACTGTTATGATTTCCCTCCCCCTGTGCGATTAGAAGCTAGGCTTTATGACTGCTTTTTCCAGATGTTATGGGGAAGCAGGCTTAATCCCATTAAGTGATGTTTTACCCATCTGCCAAAGCTTCAAGGACTTGGGATGGTGGATCTTATAACTCTTTTTAATTCATTATTTATAGCACAAACAATAAAAATGGATCTGAAATGTACAGAGAATTGGTGTCATAAATGAATACAGAATATTTTACAAGCTTATTTTTCAGCATGGGTCAGTACCCCCCCCCCCCCGAAGTCACTCCTCACCTTATCATTCCAAGTTTTTTTTAAACCAATGGCACAATCATTATATAAATGGGGAATCACAAAATCCTACAAAGCCAGAATTTAAGAACTGTCCCAACTCTTTGAATAAACTTGTAATGGCACGGTTAAATAATGATAAGCTACCATTTCATATGTGTGAAGTCTTCTGACTAACAACATATGGGAGACTGAATATCAGAGATAACAATTAACATAAAACACTAGAGGAAATGTATTGTCCCTCCAACACTTGTCAGGCAATAGAAGAAAGAATGACCCATTTTTTATTTGAATGTTCATATGTTAATCCTTTGTGGCATTTCCTGGCAAACAAATGGAAAATGATATGGTTAACAAAGCTAAACTATGAAAATCTAGTTATAGGACATTATCCATTTTTATGTAGTAAATATGATAAAGGTACAGAAGCTGTGTTACGTAGTTGCTTAAAATTTTATATATGGCAAGCCAGATGCCAATGGGTTCTTTCACAAAGATTAATGCCCTATGAAACTTTCAGAAAACTAGTGGAACAAGCAATGATGTTAGTTTATTCAAAGGATGTTTCTGTTTAACCTTCCGACAAAGTATATAAATGGTGAAGATTTTTTTTTAATTTTTGTTGAATATAAATAAATTATAAAAGTTTTTTTTTCATTTTTCAAGGATGTTTAAAGGGATTTGGGGGTAAGGTAATATTTATTGTATTCATTTAATTCTTATATTAATTGGTTATTAGTTGTATTTTTCCTTTTCATTTTGTTTATAATATATTTCCTTTGATATGTGTTTTTCTTTGTTGTTTTTTAATTTTTGTTGATGCTTTCTCCCCCTGGCCCCCCAGTTGGTTCCACTTACCTGGCATCCTCTGAGAATCTCCAGGTGAAGTCCACCCTTCACCATCCTCCATCTTTGGGCCATCAATGAGCTACCCCCATGGCTTACCCCCAATGGAGGGGTGAAAGGGAGCTTCCAAACACCCCACCAGGAACCGATCTAGTATTGATGATCCCCTCTGGAGGTGGCACATTCCCGATGGATGGTAATCTAGCTGCACAACCAGGGCCTCCAATTTCCATTTTTATGTCGGTGGAGCATGCAACGCAGGAGGGTGTGCCACGCATGTGTTCACATGCAGCACACCCTGCCAGCTGCTCCACCTCTGTGCCCAATTGTACATGACCAGGCATCCCAACACCTAGCATCTGCTAGGTGTCAGGCAATTGCCGGCCTCTGTTCCCCCTCTCCCCAAGAGTGGAGAGCTGTCCTCTAGATGCTCGATCCTCTCCCACCCCGGCCGGCCCCTGATGACCTGCTCACACCATGAAAATGGGTCACCGGCATGGCAGGAGGTAAGGCATCACTGCCTCAGCCCTCCACACCACTGGGCCAGCTAATTTGTGATATGTGTTAAAATGTGATTTTCAATAAAAACTCTCCTACTGTTTTCAAGAAGTGCCATGGTATCTTTAACATCCACCTGAACTACCACCAGAACAGGCAGATGGGACCTCAGTTTAATGTCTCATCTGAAAAACAACACCTCAGGAGTGCAGTACCTCCTCATGCTGCACTACAGAGTCAGTATTGGGATTTAACCTAAGTGTCTGGTGCAGGGATAGAGCCCACAGCCTTCTGATTTTCCAGCCTCAGTGGTGAGTGTGCAACCTGCTGAGCCACTGACACGGACTTAGTGACCGAGTGCCTATGATTGCAAACATGGATGTAGACTAATGTTAATTCAGTCCTAAGGACATGGATTTAACAGGATCATTCTTAGAGTGATCAATCCTAATTTCTAGTGCACTGCACCAATAACACCCAGTGCCAAGCAGACATACAAGATTCTAAAAAAAGTTTTTGAGAGATATATATTAGTATCATTTTCAAACTCATACTCTGATTCAGAGATAATACATGTATCAAGTTTTTAGTTCTCTTCTAATCTCACATACCTTTTTCTCTAAAACCTCTTATAAGGGTATGTAGTTCTTAACAAAGAATTTGCAATTCATGTGTCTTTAATTTTGAGTCTCAAATGGATGCTTAGCAATTCCTCATTCAAACCCTTATATTAAGCTCTGTTTCTAAACTCTTAATCAAATAACCAGTTTTAATTTCTAGTGTTCTCCACCAGTCAATCCTGGTGCCATGTGATAATTTTAAAATCCCATACTATAATTCAGAGACTAGGATTTTTGTTAATTCTAATAATAGGATATGCATAATACATGTACTGAGTTTTCAGTTCTCATCTGTGTATCAAGTTTTTAATTCTCATCTAACCTCTTACTAATACAGTAACTATATACCCACATCTATTTTACTAAAACCTCCTACACTGTCCTTCATCTAATGTGGCATCTTTGTACTTTTAGATATTGTATTTTTGTATGGGTTACCTATTTTGTTTTCATAATGTGACTGTTTCTGCACATTTTGAAGGTTCTTTTAACAGATAACACTACTTTTTTAATTTTAAGAATTGTTCAATACATGATCTTTTCCATGAGATTAGTTAACTGTTAACAGGCTGGAGTGCTAAACTATTTTATATTATATCACCTTTAACTCTCAACAGCACTGAACTGCAAAATATCCATATCAAAAATGCTTTATTATACAATGGCATAAATACAAACAGACAAATGCTGCACTCTGATTGGTTAGCTGGCATCTTTCCAGCAATATAAATCCATCAGTATACCAACTGGAAAAGGTGTCAGCCAACCTCAGCTCATGCAATAAATAAAAATATCACTACAACTCTCCCACATCATCCCAAATTGCCGCTATCCATGTGCTGCTTATAACCCACTGCCATGGTAAATTCAAAAAGTCATGGCTTCCTCATTCCACTTATACAACGCCACCTCAGTCAGTGCTTGAAATATGGCCATAACCATAAGCACCACAGAAACTGTAACAAGCCCAGAAACACAAGCTCCACCTCCAGCCATGGTCCATGCACACTCTGGTGCCAACAAGTGTTGACCGTGGATAGTGGAGGGGCTTCTGCTTCAGGGCTTCTTCTGATTTCCGTCATGCTGATGGTTATGGCCATACCTGGAGTGGGTAGTGGAGTGCTGACTGAAGCTGCATCATTTTCTACTGGTCTGTTAGAAGAAGCTTAATCTTTAAAAAGACAGCCCACAAATTCAAGAACTCTGTGTTTTAAAAAAAAGGGAGAGTACAGTGCACTTAATATTATCCTAGCCTAAACAACTTTTAGATTTCATTACTTACTGCATTTCTGCAAAACCACTTTATGTTACCAAATTCAGAGACAGTCAGTTCATTAAAAAAAAAAGATAAAAAGTCTACGCTTCCCTTCTACTATTAATACCTATAGGAAAAGGGAACTATTTCTTTAGGAGGAAGAATATCAACATCATTCTAGCTAAGTTTTCATAAAATCAGACAACAAAAAATATGAAAAAATATAAAAAAAATATGTTTAGCAATATATCACTCCAGAGTGTGGATATATGGGTGGATTTACCATGCCTGGTGTGGTTAAGTCACTCTGCCTGTGGCCTTGTGACCAAACCACATCAGGCATTGTAAATCCACCTATATAATCACACCCCATCATGGAATATTGCTTAATACTATACTATTTTGTATAAAGTCAGAACCTCTTCAGTTCTATTATGCATTAGCTTCTCTGTTTATGATGTTACTTCTACCTGCATGGATTTTTTTTAGTTATACTGTATTTACCATGCTTTGTGTCATGTTCATCTAGATAGATTGTTCACTCGCATGTGTATGCTGCATGTGTGCTGTAATAGAATATGCAAATTGCCTGTCTTAGTTGGGCTAGCATTCAACTCATGCTCACTCTCTGCAGCTCCATATAAATTTGGCCACAAGACATACTCTGAGATCAGTTTCCCAGAGTAAGTGACTTAGATACCAGATTATTCATGGTGTCACTGTTTTCTGTTGCTTTCCTTGCAAATTATATACTAAATAAAGATAAACTTATTAAAAAAGCAAAGACTGGAATAGGATCAATGTGACAATTAATAAAGTGGGATCTTGTGAAATTCTGCTATTAATATTTATGAGATGGAATCACTAATTTTGAGAGACTAGTTCTGCTACCAGGGCCATAGTAGTAGTACATTATCATTTGCCATTTCAGGGACCTGATCCTCAGTCACTAAAGAGGGTGTCAGTGCTACTGCCCCAAACTACTAAATAAGAAATAGGCACATGTCAAGGGGAGAGGAGACTTCCACATGTGACAGCAGTGTGCTGCAAATTGTCATACCAGAGGTTAATGAGTACAAATTGAGTTTTTATATGCTCACATCCAAGTATGAAAATGTAGAGCTTAGCATGGCACTGTGTAAGGTGCTGGGTGCATATGATAATTCCAACTACAGCATTGCAGCAGTACCAAACCGATTGAATACAAGACTGAATCTCCCTCCCAACAAGTAATAAAGCATGCTTTTACAGTAGTTAAGTGGATTATTATCTCTATGGCCAAGCTTAAGTCTCAGCATTGGTCCAGTGGAGCCTCCACCACAAACACCTCCAAACATAGACTGCCCTATTGGTAGAGTAATTTCCCTCCCTTGCCCCAACATTGATCATTACCTGGTGATCCCATCTCTTCAGGCACTTTGGAAAGGGTTATGACCCAATTTGGCTCAAGAGAGAGAGACAAAGAACTGGTTGGTACTGAGAGGTTTTTCAAACCCTTAGTGTCAGCCACAATGAATGAGAATTTGAGCAAAGTACTCACATTTCCCAATGAGCAGCTCATCCATACCACCACCACCATCATATGCCAAGAAAGGACATTTATGAAACCAAAGTCAACTGGGATGTTAGCAGGTAGTATTCATTTACAAGGTACACTATCTCAGCATGATCAATGTAGAAGCCTTTAAGCACAAAGAAAAAACAACTAAACCAAAGCCCTGGATCAGGTGGATACATTCTTTTAAAGGTCCTGATTACTTATATGCATTTTCAAATGAAGATTGCCATATTAACATCACCATGCCATTGCCATTTTAATTAAATATGTCTGCATGCTCCACAAGTACATCATCCCTACATACAATTGTTTTATAGTTGGGTAGAATCATGGTAAGCTGTAATAAACTTTCATTGTTCATGACATATACAATAGTACAGTATTTAGAATTATATATTGTTAGAGGAGTGGGCAGCTTGCAGAATAACGATCTACTGTATCTAGGTTATGATTGTACTGATGTAGAAAAGATGTTTGGAAAAGCCACCAGTGCTACTTTCAAATTATATCTGGCTTTTAACTAAAGAGTCTCAGTCTACAATATTTATAATCACTCACATTTTAAGATGAGTAAATTTAAGGGCAGAAAAAAAATGTAAAAAAGCAGTAATAAAAATAATCTGCATCCATGTCTGTATCTCACTACCTAGCATAGGTTGTAGCTAGTCATGTAATTATAAGGCAGTTTAAAACACCTTCAAATTATGTGCAGGATTATTGTTATATTTTTGGATTCTTTATCACTGGGGGAGCACATGTTGAGGATGGGTGACCAGCAAATTGCCATAAAATTTAAAAGTGATTACCACACAAGGTCATGGATACAAAAGAAAGGAGATGCAGTGGAACTCTTTAATAAAAATATAATAATATGGTACTGTACTTTCAGGAGAAATGCCCTTAGGAAGATTTCACATGTAAATCTGAGGATCAAAAGTTGTTGATGAAACAGGATGATGGCTTTTAAATGACTGGTGTCACCCCTGCTCCTAGTCTGGCTATGGACAGATAAAACTTAGGCAGTGAGGACAAAAAGGACATAGATGGTAGGACTGCACTGGACAGTGCCATCATTAATCTAAACTGCATTACCATAGAGCCAGTGTTCATTTATGCCACACAAGGCCAGGGATACAAAAGAAAGGAGATGCAGTGGAACTCTGTAATAAAAATATAATAATATGGAACTGTAATTTCAGGAGAAATGCCCTCCAGAAGATTTAACATGTAAATCTGAGGATCAAAAGTTGTTGATGAACAAGGATGATGGCTTTTAAATGACTGGCATCACCCCTGCCCCTAGTCTGGCTATAGACATACTGTATGTAACTTAGGCAGTGAGGACAAAAAAAACATGGTTGGTAGGACTGCACCATCAGCAGTTTTCGCAGCACTGGACAGAGCCATCATTAGTCTAAACTGCCTAACCATAGAGCCAGTGTTCATTTATTATGTGTGTACTTCGAATAATTGTTTTCTCTGTTCAGTTAAAAGCACAGTTTTCTAATCATGGTCAGAGCCCTCCTATAATTTGAAATACCTCTTTTTAAATATCAACTCTTTTGTATGTAAACTGACTAACAATGTAAAATCACATTTATTTTTAAAAGACTCTGGCCCATACCAAATGTAAGACCTGGATGAATTACTATTGAGGTGTTACATAAAGAATTACATGGAGAAATCTTCTATTTTAAAATATTGCCTTTAGTCATGCATCATTTATGATTTCTACTATTGAGCTGCTGAGGTGAGTAATGTTCTATGTTTCTCCCTTTACTGATGTTAATCATCAGTAAGATTTCGTTTGTGCATATGTGTGTGTGTGTGTGTGTGTGTGTGTGTGTGTGTGTGTATTTTATGGTTTCAACTGTACTTTATAGAAATGGGTTTCTTTGTGAACTACTGTAATATGTATTAAAATTATTTCTTAAAGAAACTGAACTACAATATAACAAACAACACAGCAATGCTTAAATGTAATTGACTTTGGACATTCTTACATAACATTAATTTGTGACAACCCACAACGTCAGGCTATTGACAACATGGCCAGCAGAAAAATTCCTAGAAAAAAATCACAGTCAGTCAGTTAACTACACACAACCCCTTGCAGCAGAGCAGAGAGGAGGATTATAAAAAGCCATCAGTCAGTGGTGAACTTGTTTCTCACTTACTAACGCTAATGGTGGCTTGTGTCATGGACTCCACCAGGTTTAGTAATGAATTACAAATGTAACATTGGCAGTGGCCTAACTACCATCCCCCTTGCAGAGGCAAGGCAGGGGGTAATTTAACAATGAACCACCAGTGATGATCTAACACCTTGTACTCATGGCATCGAATGGAGCGATTCATCAAAGGACTTTCAACAGCAACCAAATTCTCAGTCTGCAAACAGAAGCAAGGGGAGTTTGTTAATTCATTTTGTGAGACCACTCCTACAGTTGTTGAGTGGTCTTACATGCATACTTAGGGTATGAGAGCCACAATCCAAAGGTGACCTGCATATCACACTCTTTTTACAGTGTACATGTCTTATGCAGGGAGAAAGAAATACTCTGTTTGGTCACAAGCATTCCCTCAATTTTTTATGATTTCACAATGAACTACCTGTGGTGAGCTTATTACCAGCCTCCACCCACCCAGCAGGAGCAGAGATGTTTTGTCAAGACACTACCTGAAGTGGTCAAGCTCCCAGTAACCCCAATAGAAAGGATGGCAGTGGTGGCCTGTCTACTGGTTCCCTGCAAGAGGGGGGTTGGGGGTGTTTTAGTCAGGGTTGTCAGTGGTGATCACACTACTGGTCTCCAGCAGGAGAGAGGGTTATCTAACAATTGATTACCACCTAACTACCAAGTCTCCCACAGGAGTAAGGATGATTTATAGAAGGAATGCTTGCAGCATGCTGACATCTAAGAACACCTTTGCCATAGACAACACACATCATATAACATATGGTCATCCCAGGAATTGTCTAGTGCTACAGAGAGTCTATTAAAAAACTGAGCTCCACCAAAAGATTTTTCAAAGGAAATTAACAAGTGCCTGATTTTTTAAACCCATTATAATAACAGTAGTTAAATATTCTAGTGGTTATATCAATAGTCAGTTAATCACCTCCTAGGGGCACAAGGTGTATGGCTGTGTCTTGTGCCTCATTACATACCTAGGGGTAGAGTAATAAACTAGTACTTAATCCCTGGATGTGCCTTATTGCCTACATAATTTTATTCCCTCTGGCCTGCTGATAAAGCAATAGCACTACCATTGGGACACTGATGACCTGGGAGGGTTTGAGAATGCGCCTGGAGTGTCATGGTGTCAAATAAAGGTGAAAAAGGTTGTGCGTCCAAGGGACAGACTTCCTCCTCCATTGGAGGCTTGTGGATCCCTCAATTTGCCAGACCTCTAGAGATGGCTGGGGTAAGGATGCCTGGGACCGCATAATTGGTTACCGTACAGGCTGAAATTGTGCAAAGTATGAATAACAATGCCACAGATGTCATTTCATGACCACTACTCCAGGGAACAGAAACAAAAGAAAATTCCACTGACTAGTAAGGTGACACCACACCTTGCCCTCCACATCTGACAACAGGCCTCTCTTGCCTGGACATGTATCTTCTCCTTGCCTTCATCTCCAACACAGGCTGATCATATGAAATGGAGAGTGGCCAAGGAGCAGAAAAGAAACCATGTCCTGGTGGGTAATCAGGGGGAGCAACCCTATGGTGTGCTATGAATGGATCAAAAGTTCCAGAAAACAAGGCGGGGGGTCTTAGAAGGTCAGTAGCTAGCATTGGTTAATTGCCAAAGTAGGTTCCAGTCAATTGGGGAAGGCATAAAAAACAGAATTGAAAAAAAATTGTTTTATTTCCTGTATGTGTAAATATAACGATAAAATAACCCACAAAAAACAGTCAATTTAAACATTTTTTTTTAAACTTTCTTTTAAAAGTCAGTTATTAAAATACATGTTGAATCAGTTTCATAACCTGGATAATCATATTCTTTTCTGTTGCAGTATAGGAAAATATGAAGAAAATGGAACCTGTTTCAGGTTGTAATTCCATGCCCCAAACAAGCAGCTCATCTATCATTACACAGAAGACTCAGGACCTTGGGATTTGATCTTCTTCTTTTGATTGTCTTCTCCCTGCACTTTAATTTTAGTATGTCTGTTTAAATTCCTATATCTGCATCAAGATGGAGACAAAGTCAGCACAATAATTAACTCGCTTCATCTGGTATCTCTCAAAATCCATATGGCACAGAGGCATCCTATCTTGTTTTATTCTGGGTATTCTCTATTGCAAAACCATTAATGAAATCCAGCAGAGATACATTGTGGGCAAGGCCAGTCTTGCCAAAGGACTGTGCTGCACTCCCATACTGTTGCTTGATGCAGACCCTGGCTTGAAAATGTAATGACAGATACTTTGGAAGTCTGTGGCCAGATGTGCAGTGTAACAAATACTATAGAAAATAGAAGGTCTGTAGCCAAATACTGTATATAAACAAAATGGAACATTAAGTTCAGTATTACTAGTGAAAACAGGTATGCTTCATTATCAACATTCATATTCAAAGTTGGGGAAATACATTACTCATTTAGTCTAAATAATGTATTTGGGAAACATGATTTTTGTTCTCAAAATGATGAATAGTTTCTAGTTCTTTGCTTTCTGGGACCACATTTATAATGTGAAGTCTCTCTCTTTCTTTGCTAGTATTAATATCAACATAGCTGATATTGTCACAGTTCATCGGGCTACTTTATCAACAAAAAACTCTTTATCGTTTGAGATTTTTTAGTACAAACAGAAGAAAATAGAAACAACAAAATTACAAGCCACCATGAGCAGAAAATATCAATGTCCATACAAATTTATATCAGCATAAAAGAGCACAAACAGCAAACATCTGAAAGAGATGCACAATAAGAACCAGAACAGAAACATATGACACGGGCAACTAAGCCTCCAACAACTGGATATTAAAACAATATTTCTGTCTCTGTACCATTCCCGCTACCAGTCTTGAAAATTGAAATGCAGTCCTACAGTGTTCTGCAATCTGTAGGGAAAGAACTTGATGATCATGGCATGAGAAAAGTGTAGTGGTAAAGACAGCCCCTTGATCCATACACTTTGTGACTGTGTGAGTACTACCAACTTTTAAAATGTAAATAAAACCAGTACTCACATGCTTTCAAGCTATTGCTAGGCTGTAGTGTGTCTTTAAAGCCAGCTTCAGCTTGTTGGAAAATGCCTGTCATTAAACCTCAACTCTCCTGGGAAAAGTTCCACTGAGTTATTGGAATGGCAACAGGTCAGGGTGAAACACCCTTAAGTGTCATTCATGTCAATCTGTGGAGGGTTACTTGGCTGTTGGAGAGGGACTGAGCAGAGATGAAAGTTGAGGAATGAACCACGCTTGACAAAGTATACCTGATTTTTGTTGAGAAATGTAAGAGAGAGTCATTCAAACTGGCTCAGCTTAGCCAATGAGAAGTGCCAAGTCAGCGGTGAAGAGCCATGAGGTTGGCACCACATCATCAAGATCTAGCATGTGGCTTCCATCAGAGAAGTTAACAATCAGAATTGTGCCTACCTATGTAGCGAGGCTATCTATTGGGTCAACAGGTACTCCAGAAGCACTAGGGTAGGCATTGGTGAGGCTACATTTTTCCTAAACAACTATCCTTAAGAAATGCTGATGTTAATACTGTTCTGTAATAGCTACAAACATCATGTATATACAGTGGTAGTTACAGAAAAGTTTCACGGTGCCCCAGTGTGCTGCTCATTATTGAGGCAGTACCCCTGTGTGCCAATAAAAATTGCTGGGGTGGAGTAGTGAATGTGGCATTACTGAATGTGCTTAATGCATTTCCTCATTTGGTCACAGGATGGCAATCGCCACTAATTCCACAGTGATTGCTGTCCTGGAATGTAATTTCACTGTTGTTTTAAGTAACCCTATTTTCGACCAGCAGATGGCATTGTAAAAAAAAAAAAACAAACAAAAAAATTTCCCTCGCTATATCTTGAACATCCCACCTCCCCGATCCCTTCATAACTATCTGCAACAAGCATCCGCACAATCCGCACAGGGGTTGTATATAGACCCCCTTCTCAGGGGGAGGTAATAGACAAGGAAATGATAGAAAGTATACTTAGAATGGCAGAAAAAGGGGAGATATTGCTGATGGGTGATCTGAATATGCCAGATGTTAACTGGAGTGCAGTTGCAGCAGCCACTTCGAAGAGCGGGGTTATTCTAGATGCCCTACAGGGGGCATGCCTTAGACAACTAGTATTGGAGCCCACTCGAGTCGGAGCAATCTTAGACCTGGTTCTCTCAAATGGAGACGGAGAGAGGATCATAGATGTAGAAGTGGGTAGCCATCTGGGAACTAGCGACCATCGAACAGTATGGTTCACAATAAACACAGCAATAGAGTCAAGCGATATAAAGGCAAAAGTACTGGACTTTAGGAGGGCTGACTTTGCCAAAATGGGTGAGTGCCTAAGGAATGCACTAGCAAATGGGCAGGAAGAAGGGGTGGAAGAACAATGGGGAATAATAAAACTGCCATCACAGAGGTAACAAGCCTTTGTGTGAAGCAAATAAACAAAACAAAATGATGTGAAAACCACTATGGTTCTCAAAGGAAGTGGTAGTGAAGGTTCAAGAGAAAAGAAAGCATTCAGGAAGTACAAGGAATCACAGAAGGAGCAGGACAGAGAATGTATCAGTTAAAGCAAAGGAAGCTGGGAAGGCAGTCAGAACAGCAAAGGCCCAAACCGAGGAAAAGATAGCCAACTCAGTTAAGAAGGGATAAGACCTTTTATAGGTATATCAGGGAGCGAGAGAGACCATGGGAGGGATAGTGAGGCTTAATAAAGGGGAGGGAGGGTGGTATGAGGTGACTGTGAAAGGCAGAGATACTAAACAAATATATTTGCTCAGTATTTACAAATGAAGAGGGGAGATACCTAAAACAAACAGTAGAAACACTCTGGATGCAGAAGTTGATACCAGCCCATTTACAGAAGAAAGGGTTATGAAAGAACTCTTAAAACTGAAGGTGAACAAAGCAATGGGGTCTGATGGGATTCATCCCAGAATTCTAAAAGAACTAAAGGTAGAACTAGTGACACACTGACTACCCTCTTTAACAAATCATGGGAGGATGGGGTGGTGCCCGAGGACCGGAGGAGGGCAGATGTGATTCCCCTTCACAAAAGTGGGAGCAAGGCAGAAGCAGGAAACTACAGACCTGTTAGTTTAACTTCAGTGATAGGGAAAATGATGGAATCACTTCTGAAGGAAAGAATTGTCGAGCATCTAGAGGCCAGAGGGGCACAGGACCCAAGGCAGCATGGATTCACAGTGGGAAGGTCATGCCAGACAAATCTGATATATTTCTTTGACTGGGTGACCAAAGCAGTAGATCAGGGAGGGGCTGTGGACATGGCCTACCTAGACTTTAGCAAGGCATTTGACACAGTCCCACACAAAAGATTAATATACAAGTTAGCTAGCCTGGGAGTGAGTCCCAAGATGACAGCCTGGGTAAAGAATTGGCTGGAGAATAGGACACAGAGAGTAATAGTAAATGGAGTCCACTCTGAAGAAGGGGGGTTACTAGTGAGGTACCCCGCAGGAGTTCAGTATTAGGACGGTCCTCTTCAATGTCTTTATAAGCGACAATGCAGAGGACTGGAAGGAAAAAGTATGTCTCTTTGCAGATGACAGAAAGATCTGCAACAGAGTCGATGTCACAAGGTAGGGTGGAAAGGATGAGAAGGGACTTGGCAAGGTTAGAGGAATGGTCAAATGTATGGCAGCTTACATTCAATGCTAAGAAGTGCAAGGTAATGCACCTGGAAACAAAACCAGGGAAGAGTACACAATGGGGGTGAGATACTAACAACAACAAAATGGAAAGAGACCTGGGGTAGTCATATCAGAAGACCTAAGGTGGGCAAGCAATGTGAGAGGGCAGCAAGGAGGGTTGGGGGATACTGGGATGCATAGGAGAGGCATCACCAGTAGAAAACAGAGTGATTATTGTCCCTCTGTATGGACAACTGGTGAGACCCCATCTGGAGTACTGCATGCAGTTCTGGAGACCCAATCTCCGAAAGACATAGACAGGATGGAAGCTGTCCAGAGGAGGGCAACTAAAATGGTGCAGGGTCTGCAGAAGACTATGAAGAGAGAGACTTAAGGACTAATATGTATAGCCTCGAGGAAAGGAGGGAGAAGGGGACATGATAGAAACTTTCAAGTACCTCAGGAATCAAAGTCCAAGAGGGTAGCATCTTTCGAAAAAAGAGGTGTGAAAGAACAAGGGGCACAATTTGAAGAAAGAGAGTGGCAGCTCAAGGTAATTTAAGAATACTTTTCACAGAGGTTTGTGGATGCATGGAGCGGCCTTCCGGAGGAGGTTGTGAGTCAAAAAACAGTGGTGGAATTCAAGCATGCATGGGACAGTCATAAGGCAATTCTAGGGGGTGGGTGTAGGAAGAAGTAGGCTGCTGGTTAACTAGGATCTGCAGCTTATCCAGTAGGTAGGGAAATGGGCAGACTGGGTGGGCCAAGTGGTCCTTATCTGCCGTCAAATTCTATGTTTCTATGTAGGCAAATACCTGTTGGCTGGTGGAGTGGGGCAAAACAATTAGATTACTCCAGAGTTGCTTGAAATCTACAGTTTTGGGAGCAAAGCTTGGTCCTTCTAATCCATTGTTCAGGACAGGGCTCCTCAGAAATCATGCAGTAACAGAAACAAGGAAAGCAAAAGCAGAATACTACACCATGTACTAACATTCTCACAAAAAACACCTGAAAACGTCTGGAAGGGCATAAACTAAGCCCAAGGCACATCCTGTATGATACAGTGGAAAATCCCTGCTGACACAAAACCACCAAACACTGTTTCACTCCTTCCCTGGAACTTTTGTCACTGTATGTATGCTGTGTGCCGTGCACAACGTTTATAAGTTACAGTGAATAAAACATGATTGCACTTTATGTCTTTCTTGGCTTTTTATCATTTGGATGTTGGGTGAATGTGAAGTTATTTTCTTCATTAGGGCATAAACTCCCCACTGGGAAAGAAGTAGTTATATTCCATATTCCACAAAATGCAGAATGGCAACTTGATCACTGACACCTCAGGTACTGCCCACACTCTAAACATGGCTAAGTGCATGAAATGGGGTAACCAATGCTGGTCACAAAAGTCCACACAGACCAAAGGCAGGGAAAACAAGTAAATATAGTTTTAACTATTGCATCCATAAGAAGCCTTTATTGGGAGATAATATAGATAAAACTAAAGCTATCCTATGCTCCTTTCTATAAAAATTTGAATGTCTTTTGTGTAAACTCCTGCTGTAAGATGGCCAGTTTTGACATTTGTACCCATAGCTGCAGTTTGTCATTTTATTTGAACCATAGACTTTGTTGTGAACCATAAACTGTTTGCACCACTTGTGATGGTGCTTTTATGTGCTGGCCATTTGAGGCACTCATCTGACCCTCCCACCCCATACCAGACCCCCCTGAAGTTTGCCTCTTCAACGTAACTGCTCTGGTCCTCTGCAGTTATGTTCAGACGTCACCTCAAAAACAGAGTTTGCAGATGTTTATTTACTGTTTTAAGCACTGTGCTCCAGCATTGCCACGTACTGGAGCAACAGTGCTCTCGTTTGCCTTCCTTCCTAGCTTTTGAGTCCCACTCTCACCTGTGAGGTCACCTGTGACCTCTTCATGTCTCGCTCCCAGGAGTTCGTCATGAGACATCGTGGGATTCTGTTTGCCGGTGAGAACAGGTACTGAAGCGGTGACGTGGTGCCATAGGGTGTTGGCTTTCGTTTGGGGCTTAAAACGTGCGGTCCCAAAGATTTAGTCCCCTTAGGAGCATCTGCTGCCTTGAAGGAACACTTTCTGTCCCCACTTCGATATGCCACGAGATCCACTTCCTCCAGGTAAGGTGTCCAGGTGTTGCGTGTGCCTCTATCTGTTGCATCTTCCCGAGGAGCCTGCTTTCTTCCTCAACAGTTTCATATCCCGAGTCACAAAAAAAATATCCTTTTTCATGATGAAAGCATTGTTTTTCTTTTGCTGGCAGCTCTTCTCCGGTGTATAGTGGCACTTCCCCACCCTCTGATCAGTGTCCCCATATTCTGGATATTTTGCCATATTCTGCCTTTTGCCATGTTGTGGGGGGATTAGTCTGGGAGCCTGTTTTCAAAAGAGGGAGCCTGTTTGCTGCATCTGCCTAGCAAATAGCGAACTGTTGCCTGGGGTGTCTGTTAAATGTAAAATCCCCACCATTTGCCTTTGATCCATGGTGTGAGAGAACATTTTGCCAATTTCAGCATCAATCAGGGACCTGAAAGTGTGTGCATGGTGTCTCTTTGGATTGTGAGGGCATGCTGCATTCTTGAGGTGGTTGAGAGGACTAACCAGGAGTTGGTGAAGCTTTTTACGTGGTTGGAGTGGGTGGGCGAATGCATGGTCTGGGCCTGTGTTTTGCTGCATCCATTTGTTTTTTGGGGAGGGGGGCTAACATCCATTGTGGTTTTTTGGTTTTTTGGTGGGGGGGCTAACATCCCGTATGGTCTGGGCCTGTGTTTGGAAGCCTGCTGTGGTGCATTGGCCTCGGACGTACATTTTTCTGAGTTGATGAAAATGAAATTAGAAGACCAGCCCGAAACAATGTTAAAATGATACCTGGAACATGAAAGCTTCACAGTGTCAAGTGTGCAACAGGAGGTGTGGTGGTAACAAGAAACCTAACTTGTTTTTGCACACACTGTGCTCATGAAGATGGGACCTGCAGAAATGTACATCATGTTGAAGATTGGAAGGTTAAAAAACTAACTGCTTCTGCATCATACAGAATGTTGTCTTCAGATGCCAACCCCGAACCCATTGGTACCTCTGCTCCGGCACACACCACAGCTTCCAACCTGCTGCTTCGCATGTCAACACAACCAATGACTTGCTGGCCACAAGTGTTGATCCTGCGTTGGAGTCTCAAACAGCCTGCAATGAGACTCCAGTGCCTGCTGAGGCCATACCTGAAGAATCCACAGGCAACGATGGTGCACATGACAGTGAGTCAAAGGTTGCTGAAGAGGATGCCACCAGAAGTGAAAGCTCTACAATCACCACTGATGCTTCAGCTCCATTACCCATGAAACACACAGTCCCTAAAAAGTGAAGAACTTTGCTAGACCCACAAATGATACAGACCAGTCAGTTTTACGCCGTGTACTACTCAAAAGAATATTTCGTGGGGCAACTAACTGCAGTGGATTCTGTGGGACAGTGGTACTCACTGAAGTTCATGAAACAGCGTGGAAATGTCTTTACATGGACACGGCGTGAGGACAGTGACCGTGTTCGAAGAAGATGACTTTTTCATGGGCCAATTCAGTTTTTGCAGGAAGGTGGGACCTTTGAAATTAACAATGGTGAACTCAGTGCAATCCATGAGAAGTTCTTCACACTTCAGGACAAATTGAATTAAAAGGACTAGCATTTTCAGTGTACAGTGCTGATCTCCCAAAAAAAATTGGTTCCAGTTTGCCAAAACATTCATAATAGTGTGTTTGTATAGGGATAGTGTAGCCTTGTAGTCGTAGTAGAGTAGCCTATTGCTTTATGTAGAATTATTTATTTTTTTGTAATACTTAAGTGCTAATGTTGTAAATATTACATTTTTTTTATATGGTTACATGTTTAGTTGTATTACCCATTTGACTTTTTTTTTACCTTGAATGATAAAATTAGAAAATTGAACAGGTATTCTCTGTCTCTTATTACATGATGTTGTATGTATCATGTCCCCAGTTACATGGGCAGTCACTTTCATGTCCCCCGTTACACATGCAGCCCTACCTTTCCTGTCCCCTTTTACATGTCAGACTTTGAGGAGGCTTTTTCTCAGGATCTGAAATGGGAGTTATCCTCCGGCATACCACATATTTATAAGGTAAGTCACAGCATAAAAAAATTATAATAATCATTGCTATTTTTTGACTTTTAAAATTTTATTCCAATGTCACACTTTGGTACCCCTTTTTCATGCACAGAGCCACATCCATTTTACAAATCTGAATCTCATCTACACCCCCAGGGTCTAGCTAGGCAGCCTAAACACTAATGATCCCCCTCACTGATTCCCAGATGCCCCACTATTTAATTAATAAAAAAAAACACTTCACCTTGTAGTCTAGTGGACCCCCTCGCTGATGTCTCCCAAATCATGTAATAAAAAGAAAAACAGTTTCACCATCCCCCAATCTTGCCCCACTATTTCATTAATAAAGAAAATCACTTTCACTCATCTATTCTTTCCCCTGATAGATCCCCAATGTCACCTCACCATCTGATTAATTTAAAAAACACTTAATAATTAGATACACAATCAACTCATTTTTTTTCTAGTAAATACTGAGGAGTAAATATTGAGGAGTAAATACTGATGTCATGGAGTTACTGTAGGCATTGAAATTTTTTTTTTGTTTTCTGCTGAAAAGATGAAAATGGATTCTTGCTCAATCAGGGAATGAAACAAGCTGTAGTTCCTATGCTCACATTTCTCAATTCAGTTTTTTACTAAGCACTGTTGGAATATTATGACTGTGCTCCATTTTGTTATGTGCCATCACAGTCGGCAGAACAATTTAGTTACTAGCCATTTTATGTCCAAATTAACTAAAAATATATTTTCAATGACATAGTGTGCGATACTCTATCATTAGATTTCATCAGTGCCTTTGGACAGTACCTTTCTCCTAATTTTTTAACTATCTATGAACCACTGGTTCTATCACACAGGAATTAATTATTATTACAATTTCTAAATCTTTCCCTTCATCATCACCTTAACCAGCCCTTCTCCACTCCCCACAGCTCCCACAATGAATCATCATTTTAAATGAAACTATTAGTGTCCTCTCAGATCTCGCTGGTGCTCATACTTGATCACATATAAAAACAGCTTTTTTCCTAGTCCCCCCTTTTTACATCACTCTCCTAGTAAAGACACCCTTTTTATTGAAAACTTTACCTTACACCTGATTACAAACATTCTGTGTTTACTCTTATTAAACAGCTACAGATGTTTGTCAGTAAAAAAAGAATTTGATTTCACACAGCCTACAGCACATCATATTAAAATGGACAAATAAAACGGTTTCCTCTGATTTAAAATACAGGAATGTATTAATGATATGATATGAAGCTGTCTTGGGGGTGGTAGACTTATTGTAAAAATGAAAAGGTGCTTCTTCACCGAAACATGACAAACAAACAGAAAAGAAAGAATAATTGTAAAATGCCCATAACATGTGCAATGTGAATGTTTCTGCACCTCTCTTGGTGGTAACCTTCATAACAATGGCAAGGAACCAGAAAAGAAAAACAAAGTTGATGAAGCCGTCATTGATCTAGGGGCTAGTTGTTTGTTCAAAAAAACCAAGTCCCATAGTTGACTATGATGTTTACACACTAACAGATCCTGGCAGTGTCCCTTTAATAATAAAAAAAAACTTTCACTAATCCATTTCCTCCCCCAATGCATCACAGATGTCCTCCCACCATCTACTTCATGTAAAAAAAAACACATTAAAAAATGTGCATGCTAATAGTATGCTAGCAGTGTTTTAGGACACTGTAGATTGCTCAGTTTATTAAGCTCTTTTAGGACCCTCTCCCTGAAGGGACTAGTACATATATCTTTCTGTATAAGTAGTTGCAACCCCTATTATTTTTGTGAAATGGTTACTGATAGCTTCATTTTCCCTTTAAATTCACCTGTCATTGTTCTGCTCACATTAAATATCTTAAATACAAGAAAGCAGAAATCTGGAGTGCGTACTTCTGATATGCCTTATACAGGGCTTTGAATTGTACAAGTAAGCAATAAGACACAATGGGGTGTGCATTAAACAGTTCTAATGCATGGCTAGAGGGATGTAGTGAGGCACGAGGCCATAGGCCAAATGCATACAGTCCCCTAGACGTGCATTTGAACTGTCTAATGCACACCCCCAGAGTGGCTTATTGAGCTTATAAAATAGGTCTGTGTATTCTAAATGGGGGTTCTAGTTTTAACTGTGCATTAGACACATCTAATGCACGGCCAACAACCAATCAGATTGCTTGAAATCCTTTGCCCATTTTATAACTGAATTTCCGTTCTATATGCTGGGTGGTTGGCATGGCAAAAAGTATGTCAGTCATGCACAAGGAATGCTTTTAATCCCCCCCCCCCCAAATAAAAAACCCTAAAATAATGAGAAAACAAAAATTGCAATGCTCTGGGGTAGAATATTAAGGAAAAAAACTATTTACCTATATTAAGAGTTGAAACAAGTCATTTAGCATCCATATAAGTCCATTAAATGTAAAATGCCCTCAAAGAAAACAAAAAAAGTAGTGGGTACATAGCAAGCATTCTTTCACTGTATTAAGCAGTATTCAATCAAAGACACACAACACAAGCACTTCCTGTCCCCTTTAAGCTGATTTACTACAAATGGTCTTAATGGCCACATTTTATGCCTCCCAGACTGCTGGTCAAACAAAGAAAGATCTGTGACCTGAACATACAGTGTATGCAGCCAAAAGTGTGAATGATATGATACAATCACTTGCTCTATTATTATGAATGGCATGGGTGAAGTAATTTTTTTTGAAGTAGACACCAAGATTTAATTTTTGAAAGCTACAGGCAAGGGGGAATAAATATTAAAAGCAAGGGCATTGGTTCTGGTGTGGGAAGAGGGATAACTAGACACCAGTGAACAATGTTAATTCCACTGTACAGTATATACTGCATCCTTAATGCCCTCCATCACCACACCACCAATATTAATAAAAGCTGCTAGTATTACAAAAAAGATCAATTTTATTTGAATAATTTATTTAATGACAACTACAGAAGTGTGCCCATTACATAATATCAGACCAAATCTGTTTAGAGATACGCTGATAGACGGTAGCATAATTTAATAAAATAAGATGATGATAATATGGGACTTACAGATGGGAATTGCTCAGCACCATATGTTACAGTGGGAGCAGGCTGCTAAAGTAGAAAGCAACCAACAGAAAGGAGCCTTGCACCCAATAGATTGTTGCTATAATATGTCTTTATTATTAATAAAGTGCCATTCGACATGCAAATAGGAACTGGGGCAAAAAGTTCACCACCAAATGACTGTAAACTCCCCATGCACATTTGATGCTATTGCATGTTTGTTATGTGGTGGAGCTGTCAGTGAAAATGTAGACCCTTTTGAGTCAAAAAATTTAACCACAGTATTTATGAATCCTGACCGCAAGTTACAGCAGACACAGCTATTCCCAAGTGCTATATGGCTTCAGAGAACAGAGGTAAACCAGTAAACCTGCCAACCAATTCCTGAAGCATAACACTGCCAGAATTTGAAAAACATTAGAGATTAAAAATTGTATATGTACTGTAGCTTTGAGGCACACTGAAACATCACTGTGGATTTACTGCAGCTACAGTAAAGGCCATGCATACAGTGAGAAACGAAACTACTAAAGTACCGGATTGAAAGAAAAATCAGTTAAAAGTGTACACTTTGCAAAAGGAGCTTGCATATTTTTCTAGACATAAAAATAGCCATTTTGTCTCAGTGTAATAATACCCAGTGCATCACCTCCACCCATATTGATTTATTTACAATATTTTTTAATATTATTTTATATTGTTGTAGATAACTAGATTTATTGTGGGGATCAGACTAAAATTCTGGTAAAAGATGACAAACATAGTACAAAAAAAAGAAAAGAAACCTTTGCCAGTGGCAGATCACTGTACATAACCACATGTTGTCTAATGTCCATAAGTTACCATCACTGCTTTCAGCAAACACAGACTTGCAATCTATAACAAACATAGACCTTATTTGATATTTAAAACTTGAAAGTCACCAACTCTCCTAGATCCCTGAACAGATAGGAACAAAGACAGTAGCATTATGCATGACATTATTAAGATGTTAATAATTTAGATAACATATGATGGACTGAAATGCAGATGCCCCACCCCTGTAGTTGTATCCAAAGCTTGTCACATGATTTTTGAAACAGCCTTTGAAAATTAGAGGAATTTGACCGTTGTAATACAAAGTGATGTAATTGCATCTCACCTATCCAGGTCAGCTAGGCTTTGTTTCTACCTATGCTTGGGGAGATGGGTGTCTCCTGAATTCATTAGACTGCATTCTAAATTTGACCCCCCCGTGTCTTTCTTTGGATAAAGCTATTTTTCTTAATTAGGGAGGGGGAGGGGAAAATTAATTGTTTCTTTTTACTTTCTAGCAATCTTAAAATCATATACTCTTGCTAGTGGAGTCAGTTGAGCTCTCGGTGGTGTACTTGGTTGTGGGTTCATACACTTGGGGTGGGATATGGAAGTGAACATTAAAATAATATTTGGAATATACAGTTTACACTGGGCTAGTGTCCTAACAAACTGTTTTCGAGTTCACTGACAGAAACCGTCCATTCAGGGACAGCTCTTCCTAACAAAACCAAATTTAATATACAATACAAAAACTGTACATCAGCACTGGAAACTACATTTGAACAAACCCTATTTTTTTCTGTATTGTCTGCTGTGATTAGTTTTTCTTTGACTGCTCTTTGAGATGTATCAGTGGCACCATGACCTCTACAGTTGCTCTCCCTTTGATACAGCACATCTCTGACATTGGTTTCCCAATGGGCTTAGTGAGCCTGTATTTATCTGCAAATGCTGGAATGCAATGCTTAAAATCATTTATGGCAGTCTGTGCATTTGTTTGGACTTCAGCCCTTTGCCTTTCTCATGGATCAGATTTAAAAACATGAACACACTGTGTAATTATACATCCAACAAAGGCTTTTGTAGCATGTAAGATGTGAGAAACTCAAACCAAAAGTGAGCATTTCTAACACCCAAGGAATGCACTGTAAGTAACACCACCAAGTAAGCCCCCTCCTAAAACAGTTACAGCACAGTGCCAGCCCAGGATGTGTATATGCTGTATATTATTGATCAGGTGTGAAGATTAAAAAAAAAAAAACTTGTTTAGAAAGTCCTGTGAACATGCCCATTCCAGGAACAGCTGAAGTTTGGCACTCTGCAAAAATATTTCTTGTGTAGGAGAAAGGAGTGTTTTGATTGGTTGGAGAGCTCCCTCAATCTAAAATGCATCATCTGTGTTTACTACGAACTAAACAGTTCATATTTCACAGTGATAACTATAACAAATGAGTGGCCAGTCTCAGGTGGTGAAAATTGTCTGGTGATCATGTAACACCCTCACTAGAGAGATGAAGATAATGGATCGTGCACTCCACTCATGAATGTTTGGCTAGAGGCTATTGCTGCTCAAATACTTCATGGGATGTTGAGAATACCAGTGAAAACATAAATGCTAGGCACTGATTTTGTTGTCAGTAATGGATAATGAGTGTTTATTGATGCCAACAAATGATTGCCGTGTCATACCTGAAAATAGGCACCTGACTGTCTAGTGTGCTTACTTGGTAAACAAAAGCTAGATAAATAAATTGTCACTCTTTAGTGTTGATGACCTCTGTTCAGCAGTGGACTCCAGAAGCAGGTGATCAGTACTAGTAAATGCTGCCAAGTGAAGCACAAGCCAGATGAGGGAGGGAGGACATTGAGTTGCAGTGATGCCATGCTCCCATAACCCTTCTCACACTTCCTTGTTCCCCTCAGTTTCCCCCTGAAGTTACCATATAAATTACAATGTCATGTCCAGTCTTGCTATAAAAAAATTCCCCTTTCCTCAGTGCCTAATTGCGATTGGAATTCACCCACCCCACCTACTAGCACCCAATACCCTCACCATCCACAAAAGAAGAATATAGCCTGCCCCAGTTTATTCATAAGAGCATATCTGTAAGCATAATAGCAGTTCTCTGCAGAGAGTGTCTCCATGTGAGGTTGTCAACATATGAATCTGAAAAGATTTGGACATCAGTTTCACACAGTTCAGTGCCAGCCAGCTTAATTTACTTTCAAACCTGACATGAAGCATAAACATGGTGTTCTCAACATCCAAAAACACATATTTACACATACTGTTGCTGCTGCAAAATACCACATATTGTGTGTCTGCTCCCTCCTTCCCTCCCCTTCCTGATGTTTAGTGTGGAAGCCACAATCATAGACAGTTGGAGATAAAACACTCAATACCAATAAGAAATAAAAAACAGCTTCTGTGTTCCTGCATTCAGTCACTTAAGGAACTGACTGCTAGCTTCATTTTGCAGTGAGTGTTTTAGCCACAGTTCAGGCCCTACTTATGTTTAGGGTTGGACTGTCTATGATTGTGGCTTACATACTAAACATCATGTATGGGAGTGGAGCAGAAACTTAACATCTGATATTTATCAGCTGGAGTAGGTGCAGTCATGTGTTTCTGGACATTAACAGCCTCAAGTACATGTCTCATGTTAGCAGGCTCAAAACCAACAAGCTTTCTGGCACTGAACTGTGACACTGATGCCCATATCTTGTCAGATCTGTAATGTTTGCGATTTGATAATGAGGAGCATACAGCACTATTGTGTAGTACAGATTTTTTTTTATTGTATAAGATTTTATTGAGTTTTCCACAGCACAGCATACAGCAAGCAATGCAACAACATAACAGTACAGAGACAAGGATTTGAGTCTAACCATATGTGATACAAGTCATTTTGTAACTCCATAATTAACAGGAGAATAGATATACATAGCAATAAGGAATAATGCAACAAAGCTAATAGAGGCAGCTACATCAGATGCTTACACCCTCTTGAGTATACCAATAGCAAGCCAGTAAACTGGTTTAGGTAGCTACAGCATCCATGTCATACAGGGGGATTTGCAGATAGCGTGGGAAGTTTACAAAGGTCAGACTGTAGATATGGCCCCCACTTAGACTGATAGTGGTGCATGTTGTTCCCTCAGGTATAGGTTAACCTTTCGAGAAGAGATAAGCAAGCTAAGGCCACATGCCAGGCTTTCTGAGTAGGGAGCACCTCTTGGCGCCAGTGCATAAGAAGGAGGCATTTGGCTTCCAGAAGGGCAAGGAGTACCCATTCTTGGTGGGGTTTGGGTATATCAGCTAAGGAAGCTGTGTTGCCCAGAAGTATCTTAGGGTCCACAAGGGCAATTGGGGACTTTTAACACCTTGAAGAAATCAGAGGCCACCATAGTCCAAAATGGGACAAGTTGCGGGCAGGACCAGAGTACGTGCATGAGGTAAGCATTGGCTTGCAAGCACCACCAACACTGATTGTGACTGAGCAGGCCCCATGCATGGAGGGCTACAGGTGTGTGATGCCAGAGTAATAATATTTTGAGTTGAAGGAAACAACTTTTGGTGTCTCTGTAGATACGATGGGTATCTTTGAAATAAAGATTCCACTGATCCTCAGAAATAAGATATCCATGGTGCTCATACCATTTCAGTCTACAAGGGGAGGTGGCATTCGGCTGGGCATCCCTCCAAATTTTACTGAAACGGCCAAGTAGGCCCTTAGAGGTGTGATGTCTGTGGAGGGCAATTAACAATAGCCAGTGTGTGATGACCGGGTGGCTGATAAGAATGGGTTTTATGGCACTGCGAATCTGAAGATATCTTCAGAAGTCTTTGTGTGGTAGGGAGAATTTAACCTGCAGTTGAGCAAAGGATAGTAAGGAGGTGGAGTCAGGGGAACATAGGTCCTGTACAGTTCAAATGCCACATCTCTGCCAGGAGGGCCAGTGCAGTGAGATTCCATCAATTTGGAAACTGACATTGTGCCATAATGGGGCATAATATATCTGTGGGTGACCAAGCTTGGCTGGGCATGTGTGGTTTGGCATAAGGAGTCTCCAGGCACGTGCTGTGTCAGTAATAGTGGGAGGGAGGGAGGGGCTGAGCCGCCCATGACCACAATGTGAGAAGGGAATAGAGAGTAGTCCCAACTGCCAGGTTTGTTTCCAGCTGAACCCAGAGTGGGGAACCCAGAGGGCTAGGTACAAACCATTTGGTCGCATGGGATACCATATAGACAAGGTGGTAGCCTAGAAATCAGGGGACATTAAACCCCCTTCCCATGTCCAGTGTGCTTTCAACTTCTGCTTACTCCATCTGGGCAGTTTATTATCCCACAGAAAATGGGAGACTAAACATTCCAAGGAAGTGAACAGTTTAGGAGAGAGAGAGAAATTGGCAGGTTATCAAATAAGTACAAGAGCCGGGGTAAAAGGAGTATGCAGACTGCAGCCACTCTGCTCTGTAGGGAGAGTTGCAGCTTATACCACAGTTCCACCTCAGTGGAGAGCTGTGTCAGTAAGGAGAGGAAAATTGGTTTATTCAAGAGTGGACCATTTGGTAGGGAGCTAGATATTAAGGTAAGCAAAGCCCCGGACAGCCCACGAGAGGTTAGTAGTGTACCTTGAAGACAGGCACTTGTACAACCAGCATTCAGAGGGGCCAGGGTGGTCTTTTTTTGGTTAACCTGTAAACCAGAGAGGGACGTGAAATTTTAAAGGATCCTGAGTGCCTCTGGGACAGACTGCTGGAGATGAGACAGGGTTAGAAAGTGGTCATCTGCATATGCCGACACCAAGTAGGAGTGACCAGTGACTTTGATGCCATAAATCTGTGTAGAGGCAATGAGGACTCAAAGTAGTGGGTCCAAGGCTACCAAAAATAAGAGGGCGGAGAGTGGGCAACCTTGTCTAGTGCCCCTGTGAAGGGGAAAGGAGGGGAAAATGTCACTGTTGGTGAGAATACGGGCCATAGGAGAATAGTAAAGCGTGTGCACAAACTGTCTAAAATAGTCACCAAAACCATAGAGACAGAGAAACTCATGTAAGTAGTCCCAGTCTATGGAATCGAATGCCTTAAAAAAGTCAGTTGCTAATGCAGCCATGGAGAGGGGCAATTTAGAGGCTAACCATTTAAGGTTGAGCAGGAGTCTGGTGCTGTCTATCCCAGCCTTACCCTGCATAAAGCCAGCTTGTGTGGGGTGAATGATTGACGGGAGGACCAACATCATTCTAGTAGCCAGGGCTTTGGCTAGTATCTTTGTGTCCACAGATAGCAAAGATATGGCCCAGAAGTTAGCACAATCCAATGGGTGGGAGGATTTTTTGGGGAGTAGAGTAATGAGCCCATCCATCATGGTGGAGGGGAAGGAGCCAGACTCATGGGAGGTCTGTAGTGCAAGTTGGAGTGGCCATAGAATAACTGGCCCTAGGCCTTGATACAAGTCTACTGACATGCCGTCAGGGCCAGGTGCTTTCCCAAGAGCCATCTTTGACAATGCCACACAAAGTTCTTCACAAGAGAGAGAGGAATCGAGGTGGGCAGTCTGGTCAGGGGTAAGGGCGGGAAGGGGGCATGCTGGCAGAGGGTCGCGACCCCTTGCGAGAGCTGTGAATCTGTATTGGTGGAGTGAGATTGGTAAAGAGATTCATAAAATTGTCTCATGGTACAATTGATGTCACTGGAGGCTATGAAACCTGCTTTGGTACGAAGGGCATGAATCTGGGTGGCCGCCTGTTGCTTGCAGAGTCGGAAAGCAAGGAGTCTTCCAGACTTCTCCCCACTGTCCCAGTGGGCATGTTTAGACCAGCGCAGGAGCAATTCAGCCTTCTGATGTAAAATGACATTAATCTGGTACTTGAGCCCCACAATTTGATGGTGCAATGTGCCATCAGTAGCAGCACAAGGGGTGGCTTGAAATGTTCCAAAGCAGCCAGATCAGCCTGTAGTTTGGTTAGGTTTGTTCTATGGGTCTTATCCCGAGCCGTGGAAAAGGTAATAATGCAGCCACGGATGATCACCTTAAAGACTTCCCAGACTGTGCCATGTGAAACTCCACAGTCAGAGTTAATGGAAAAAAAGTCTCTAGCGACCTGAACTAGCATGGGACAGAAGTCATGGTCCTTAAAAAGAAGGGGGTTTCACCTCCAGTGAGTAACGGGGGAATGATTACCAGGGGAAGTATAAGTGATCTGAATGGGTGAGTGATCAGAGATCAGGATCGAACCAATAGCAGAATCTGACATTCCCTTTGCTGCTACATCACTGGCCAGCCAGAAATCGATGCAGCTATGTGAATGGTGTGGCAGGGAGTAATATGTGTAGTCACAACCAGTGGGGTGGTCTCTTCGCCAGACATCAGTCAAAGCCCATTCCTCATCAGGTCCTGGAGAGATTGTCCGGCTTTAGGGGCTGCATGCGGGGTAGGGTGGGGCTTGCCAAGGAAGATATCACCCACCATGTTGAAATCCCCCCATCACAACTGGAATAGGTGGGCCATCCGGGAGTAATGACGATAGGGCCTGGCTGATCACCGGAAAGAAGTCAACATGTTCATCGTTAGGAGCATAGACATTACCTAATAAAATAGGGCCCTCAGGAGAAGATAATTTGGCCACCACCCACCTACCGTGAGTATCTTTCCTGACACCTTCCACTTTCCAGGGCAGAGAAGAATAGCCACTTTTTTAGTCTTAGTTATGGAAGAACTAGCCAAGACTTCTCCTACCCAAGATTTCTTTAGCCATGATGTTGCCTGGGGCCAAAAGATGGGTTTCTTGTAAAAGTACAACATCAGCGTATAGAGATGGTAGGTGCTGAAGAACTTTTGTGTGTTTGATTGGGTGATTAAGTCCTTTAACATTCCAAGAGTCCCAATGGTAGCCTTGAGGTGCAGGGGTGTCTGGTGCCATATTTCTGCCCAATAAGCAAAAAGGAGTAATTACTGTGAGCCAGGGAGGGGGGAGCAGATTCGCAGAGGTCTCAGGAAAGGGGAGGTACCCTAAACAAACCAAAACTGCAAATCCGTAGCCCAGAGACGGAGAGAGTTTAAGCATTATTGAAAGTCTGGAGTACGTTGTCCTTAAACGTTAGAAGCTGTGGAGAGGAGCAAAAAACAAAGAGAAATTGAGATACAAATATTGAAAAAACTATAAGGCTAAGCAGCCCAAAGATCAACAGTTAAGTGCCAACAAAGACACAACAGCGTAAACACGCTGTGAGTGAGGAGGTCAAAGCAAATGAGGGCAAAAAAACTGCCCTACAGCTGTGCTATCTCTAACGCTCAGTACGGGGGTATAATGTGGAAGTCCAACTAAGTGGAGTCATCCTGAGCTGGGGAGTCTCCCAGGGTTGGGCACCCTGAACACATGGGGGGGGGGAGAGGAAAGAAGTAAGTGGACTGTAAGGGAGAGTGGGGAGGAGACATAGCAGGGTAAAGGAGGGTGGTGGGCATGCCCACCTACCAGTCAAAACACGGTATCAGTGAGGCAAACAGGCCCTATAGCCGACTATAGAGCAGGGAGCAATTAATGCTATGGTAGCAAAGTGCAGCTAGCCGCCATCAAGGCTGGATAGAGGACCAGTTAGCAGATAAGGCACAATAAGGGGATCCATGAGCCAAGGGCACCAAGGTAGTAGATCGATCCACAGACTGGAGACCAGGGGTCAGATAAAAGGGAGGAGGGGGGAGGGGAGGGGGGCAGGCCAGTAACCCCCCGACAGTGACATTTCGCCAGCGAGGTCCACCACAGTGACTACAGTGCCATGCCGCTGTGGGAAACCCACTGGAACCAGGCACTGTCTGTTGGGGGTCCTGTACCCCCCCAATCAGCTCTGACTCGGAGTTGATAATCCTTAAGGGGTGTGGGAGGCAAAGCCCCCTGAAGAAAACACAGTCAGAATGTGGGAACTGGCAGCCGACTGCAGAATGCAGTCGACCTGCCGGTGTCGCTGATGGGGCGTTCAACAAAAATTTTGTTGAGCACCCGTCGTGAATCCGGGGCAGGCATGGACTGGTATATGACTCAGGAGGAATAAAATGCCTACCAAGTCTCCCATACCTTTGCGGGTCAATTGGAGAGAAAAAGGGGGGGATGATTATGGTGGTGCCCCATCACAAATGAGTGAGCAGAGTGTGAAGGAGTCATCAAAATAGCAAGTGGAAACAGTTCATGAGTTCAGTCCTTTGGTCTGCTCAGGTAGGACCCGAGGGGGAGCACCAGAGTATGTAGAGATCTTCACCACATCTGCAGCATAGCTGATCAACCAAGGTCTCACAGAGGATACATTGTCCACTACTTCAGTGAGATAGGCATTAGGAAAGTCAGCCCACTCCACTGGTTGTGCAGTGTCCATCTCTTGAGAGTCAGGCAATTCCGAGTTCACTGGATCCAAACAGGAGAAATGTCTTCTCTGCAGATTTTAGTGTGTGCAGCTGTGGAGTGCTTGCTGGGTGAATGCTGGGGTCTGCTCCTGGCTAGCTGTCTGCACTTGGTGAAGGAGCTATTAGAGCATTGAGGAAGGGAGGTCAGGTGAGACTGAGAGTCCAAAGCTACTGCAGTAGACAGAGCAGGAGAAGCTAAGGAAGTGCCATTGATCGAAGAGGGAATGGATTGCTAAGGGACTGGTCCAGCTGGTAATATATCCCTTGAGCTCCAGAGGTAGAAAAACAGTTCTGACTTGAAGGCACCACTTAAGAGGGTTCCCACAGCCTCCTGGGATTTGTAGTAGGGACGTGCAAGGCCGGCCAGAATTTCGCAATCCAGAGTTCGAGCTCAGCAGGGTGGTCAGCAGGCATTTCTCACCCATCCTTAGATGAAGAGAGCCTAGTAAGATTTTTAAACTTGAAATGAAAGTCATGCTGGTAGAGTAAATGTTTAATAGGGACAAAGGCTCTCCTCCTCACTGCAGTCTCTTGGGTAAAGTCCTGAAATAAAGAAATCTGGGCCCCTTGCCAGCAGACCTCTCCAAGGTCCCTGGCAGCATGAAGGATCCGTTCCTTGGTAAAATACTGAAGCACGTAAGCCACCACTGGTCTGGGAGCATCCGTAGATTTATTGGGGGTGAGTAGAGATCCAATGTGTCCTCTCCACGTCTACATGGCCCCTCCAGCATTCCCCCAAAATGAGAGAGAGGTTGTCCTTAAGGAACCTTTCAACTGATTGCCCTTCAGCCCCTTTAGGGTGTCCAATAATCCACAAGTTGTTGCAGCGACCTCTGCTCTCCTGATCTTCGGCTTTAACCCAGAGATCCGCTAAACGTTCCTCGTGTTGGTGTAGGCACTGCCATATTTGCATTTGTTGCAGTTCGCAGGCCTCCATGTGCTGCTCTGTGACTTTCATCCGGTCTTAGTGCTACTGGACTTAGGTGACTGTGCCCGACAGGGAGAGGCTAATATCATCCACCCGGAGGAGTAGCACTTCCAGCATCTTAGTGATGTATTGGAGGGATTCTCCCATGAATGCTGGTTGGGTGGTGGTAGGGCTGGTCCAACTTGGAGGTAGGACTGCTGTCGGGGGCCATGCTTTCTGGGAGTAGTATATTTTTGGAATCCCAAGACATCCCACCGCCTGTATAGCAGAGGCGAGTAGCTGCGTATTAGTCAGGAGCAGAAATGTAGTGTGGGGCCTGTGCAGCCTAGCTCAGCCAGAAGTACCATGGATAATGGCGCTGCGAGAAATCACAAATTGCATCAAAATCCATTGAAGAGCACACCGCCCGGTAAGCGGACAGTCACCTGTGCATTAGTCAGTAGTAAGGGGTTTTTAACTCCACGGGATCACAGTGTCCAAGCTCGGATGGTCCTCGGCCAGAAGAGAGCTCGTAAATTAAGCTGCCATCATGTCAGTGGCTAAACCATGCCCCCACTTAGTACAGATTATTATTTGAGAGGACTCCTCAATGATTAACTGTATTAATAGTGGAGAACTAATACCTTTTCTGTCTTTTCTGTCTGGGATAGTGGCAATGAACTGTAGTCTGACAAAATGTGCATGTAAAACAACTGCTGGGTTAGACTCTATGGTCTCTTTCTTCCAACAGTATCTTCTTTGGCTCCTGGACACAGTCAATTAACCCTTCCCCCACCTGCATGCCCATTGTTATGGTGATTAATTTATGTTAATATCAAAGGCATTCCAATTTCAATAGAACACCAGATTGCGCCTCCCCCAACCTCTTGTATTGCTTTATGGAGTCTTTGACAGTTTTATATTGTAAACTGAAACACCCCTCTCTTTCTTTGGGCAGCTTTGGATGTGAAATTAATCATACCTTACTGCCCAACAAAGAAAAAGGACATTAAAATGACAAAGGGGTGAAGTGAAATGGCAGTTTATTTTACCTTTTTCAACTAAATATGCTGAGCCAAAAAATACATGCCGGCGCTGTAAGTCTAACTACTGTAACTCTAATTATTGTAAGCTTTCATGCCTTAAAGAGGACAGGAAATCATTTACAGTAATTAGTTCAGCTAAACAAATTCTTCCCTAATGAATTTGACTAGGAATAGAGTCCGTTGTAGAAAACATTCTGTGAACACCTTTCAAACATAAAATAGGGATTTACAGTGCGGCTACTTCAGTTTTCAGTTTCTGCAGGACATTTACGTTCTCTGTGTTGTTGCTGACATATGCATACTATATCACCGAATAAAAGATGAGCTGTCATCATCATTTTTTAATTACATAGAATGGGAGTGCCACCTTATTGTAAATTGTCGACCCCCAACCCCCGCACCACTCCAACACCTTCCCACACACACAGACACAAACAGGAAGATTAACATTACATTACTGTTAAAATGCATATTCTACTATTTCTTGCCAAAATTCCTCATGTTGACCAGTGGCCTTTTTTCCTTTTTTTAACAAGAATATGCCACTGCTTAGCATGTTGGTAGTAATAAACTCAATGCAGTATGACTTAATAAAGTAGTTGATGGACATCCTTTGAGTTATATGTAAAGTGTGCAGAAATTAAATAAATAGCTTGCTACTGGAATCTGCTGCTTCTTTAATGCTTGTGTGTACATCAATGTCATAACTTCAGTTCAATAAGCAACTGGAGCAGTGACTTCCATAACAGATCAAAATGAATGATTATGCATATCTAAATGTTATGCATGGTGGACTCTCACGAACTGACAGTACTGTTAATAAGAATGCAGCACAAAGATTCATGAAAAATGAAATGGATGGGCCATTTATTTTATTCTTTAGTAACTCTGTAATGCCCAACATGCATTGTTGCCAATTTTAATTGGAATGCCTGGGCTCACCGGGCATAGGTTAAGTGACCTGCTTCATGTCTCGCATTACGCAAGTGCACAGTATGTTGTGGGAATCAAACCAATGTCTGTCAGCATGATGTACTAAGCATGTTCACATCTCAGTATTCTAACCTATAGAATCTATTGCAAGCTCCAGCTTCATTGGTGAAGTAACTCAATGTGCAATACAGTTAATACTGTCACCTCCGAACTTCATGGAACATCTGAATCAGAAACATTTCCAACTAGGGTATCAGTACTGGTTGTGGGCTGTGTGGGACATTCAAATTGAACATGATAGTTATCATTTTTATCTGTGTAGTTGGAATGTGTTTCTTAAATGATGACTAACGATATGTGAATGAGGGGGGTGCACAACAACTAACCATTATGCATTTTCTTTTTTAGTAAACTGACCCATGTACTGTACTGTGTGTGTGTTTGTGTGTGTGTGGGGCCGGGGGGGGGAGTCCACTGAAACCTGTAGCCAACTATGTCCGAAAAGTGAATCGGAACCCCCAAGGGGACCCAGAAGGACAGAGATCTTCATACTTGTTTTACTATCAGTATTAAAATGCTTAGCTGGTTTTGTGACTGCGCTAATGATCAAAGTCTACTGCAGCGTTCCAGCTGTAATAAGTTTTAATGATATTCAAGTTTTTATTCACTGTCCTCACTGGGTAAGTGAAAAAATCTCAGGGCAACAGTATACTAAGTTAGTTAGTTAGTTGTCATACAGGTGTCGCTAGGGACCAATAAGTGCACAAAGTGACTGAAAAGGGTTTCGGACTTAAGAGTCCTTCCTCACCTAATTGTTGTATTTATGCCAGTCCCTTTCTGCACTTACTGAGCATTAGAGACTCATGCTGTGATTGTTTTTGTGCACAGCAGATAAAAGCTCTTCCTCACTAGTAAAGAAGTCTGTATAAAGGCAGGAATGGCTGTCCTGTACTGCACACACATTCCATGAAGATGATTAACTTAAATGATGTCCCTTATATTGTTTCTAAAATTAATATGTCCCACCATTTAAAGTGTTCAGAATCATACTTGTCAGGAGAGATAATGAGTCAAATGAGAAGTTTTCACCTCTGAACACCATAAAAATCCTGTAAATAGAGGTGACAGGTAAAGTAAGGCAGTTCTCCTGCACCTCTCCTGCTCGTAGCATACAATAATACAGTTCTTGCTGAAATAAAACAACTTCTTTCAACCATATCTGTACTGCTGTGCATGTCTAAGACTCCAGGACACTGTGACAGTGTAACTGGTGTGGATTGTCTTCACCATGGAAGCAGAAATGCATCAGGAACTCCCACGCCATATGCCTCCCTCAACTCCGGACAATGCCTCTAAAAAAGCCAAGGGCCAAGATACTAAATCCCGCTAATCTTCTCCTTCTAAAGCGGTCACATCACCTCTGACTGTGGAGTGATTTCTGCTTGAGCTGCAGTCGATTAAAGAAGTGCTAGCCTTGTTTACCTCAGAGATGACTTCTTTAACAGAGGATTTGGTGACTACTTCAAGGAAGATCAGTGATGTGGAGGCCCAAATGACTTCCCTGGAATCAGGGTATACTAAATTGGAACCTAAGCTCATTACCCTCCATCAGTGGCTACACAAAACTGAATTAAAGCTGGAGGACTTGGAAGGAAGGAGTCACTGAAAAAATTTTATTATCAGGTTCCCCGAAGAAGATGAGGGCTCAACTCTGGTCACTTTCACCTAGCACCTCCTTGAGAAACTGGCAGACCCCTCACCTAACGGCACCACTTACATTGTGGAGTGAGTGCACAGGGCCTTGCATGCTAAACCACCTCCACAATCCAACCCATGGCCTTTTATCTTCAAACTGCTGAACTTTTTAGATAAACTGCATA
Organism: Neoceratodus forsteri; assembly: GCA_016271365.2. Taxonomy (NCBI): domain Eukaryota; kingdom Metazoa; phylum Chordata; order Ceratodontiformes; family Ceratodontidae; genus Neoceratodus; species Neoceratodus forsteri. The sequence goes on from CM057449.1 coordinate 1,511,827,224, forward strand.
TCCTGAGCAAGCTGAGAGATATGCCATCATTCTCCTGGGAAAGCAATGACTTAAAAATTATTCAGGACTTACCCGCTTCAGTACAGCAAAAAAAAAGCCTCCTTTCACCCATCAATATCTAAGCTAATCCACATGGGTATACAATTTTGGATGTTTTATCCTGCTAAATTTCAGGTGAAAATCCAAGATCAGTGGCATTCGTATGAATCCAGAGAACAAGCCGTCAAGGACCTTCAGCGCCTGCTCCTGGACCTATTTAAACTGGGCTGCTATTGTCTGAATCTGGCTTTATACATATTGGCTCTGCCAGTTGTCATGTTATCTCTGGTTGGTTTTTCGCTTCTTTTCCTCCTAGCTACACGACATCTGCGATTTGTGCAATGGGGACCAACTGTTAATGGATCCTTCTCCTATTGAGAGACTCTAGAACTTTGGTTGACACTGTCTACCCCTCAGGTATAGACTATTCCCTGTGGGGGTTGAGCTTTATATTGGAGTTGTTTATTACATAGGATTCAATCTCACAGAGGCTTTACTAGGTTTTCTTTTATACAGTATGTCAGTACCTATGTGTTTGTTATTATTACATGATTGTCACCTGATTTAAAAGGCAGATGGGTGGGTGTGCTAGTTGAGGGATTTTGCTAATTGTTCAGGGCAGTCATGAACAGTTGCCTGGGGTGGGGTGGTGGGACTGCTGATTGTTTGGGGGTCATTTGGGGATTTTCTTGTCCTAGTTTTTGGTCATATGATCCATTTATGCAACTCAGCAGTTCAAGTATTGTTACCAGGTTCAAGTTTTGGTTCATTAATAGGTATAGAAATTGGGAATTTGGGATTGTTTGGCTATGGTTTGGGGGAACTGGGAGGGCTCTGTTTTTGTTGGGTTGGGAGGTGGATGGGGGTTGGGGATATGTATGGGAGGTATGTTTTTTCCAGATTTCTGGTTATTTTCTTATGCATTCTTATATATGGTAGGCCTTGTCACTGCTTTAGACTGGTACTTCGATCATGGTGGGGTATAATATTTGCACCTGGAATATAAAGGGAGCTCACTTTCCAGCTAAAAGGGCTAAAATTCTGTTCCATCTACAAAAACTACAGACTGATGTGGCCTTTTTACAGGAGTCCCACCTTTCCCCATCCCAGGTTCTCCTTTTTAGGAGTTCCTGGGTGGGGCAAGTCTTTGTTACAGGTTCCAACTCATGTAAGACGGGGATCACTGTCCTTATTTCCCAGAGAGTCCCCTTCTGTCTACTCCAAAAGTGACAGACCCTCAAAGCTGTTATATTTTCATCAGGGTACTGCTTGGGCACCTGAAAATGATATTAGGTTTCATATATGGTCCAAATATCGATGACCCATATTTTTTTACTGCTTTAATGTCCCTACTAGCCTCTTGGGCCTCCTTGCCAGTTCTCCTTGGAGGGGACTGGAGCACTGTCCTAAGCAATGACCTTGATAGATTAAGCCAGAAATTACTCGCCATGCATCTGCATGCCCAAGCTATGGACAGGACAGTATCTTCTATTTTTACTGATTCTGGCCAGCTTCTCACATCCTCAAGGGATATTGCTGATGCATTTAAAGTATTCTATATGCAGCTGTATGCCTTACCCCTTATCCCATTTGAGGCAGAGTGCTTTCACAGCTTTCTTCAAACTATAAATCTCTGCCATTTGATGGAAGCACAGGCTGCTATGCTGCAAGCTTCCTGACCTTGGAGGAGATTTCTCTGGCTATTGACTCCCTTTATCTAGACAAATCTCCCAGCCCAGATGGGTATTCCACCAATTTTTCAAAACATTCAAAACCCAATTGGTACCAATCCTCCTGGACACCTTTGATTATATTTTTGAAAAAGCTATAGCTGTTTTGTCGCACATGGAAGCCACTACTGTAGTACATCCCAAACTGGATCAGGATCCTGTTTCAGTCTCTGATTACAGGCCTATGTCACTTATTTTTTGTTTATTTTAAAATTCTGGCTAAGATACTGGCCTGTAGATTAGACTGTGTCTTGGAACCACTTATTATTAGAGAACAAGTAGGTTTAGTTAAGGCTAGGCTGTCAGCAGATCACCTTAGAAAGCTCTCCTATCTTATCACTGCATCCAGGGACTCCACTGCCACAGCAGTTCTGGTGTCCCTGGATGCAGAGAAAGCCTTTGATAGAGTCTCGTGGGAGTATTTATTTACACTTCTGCCTTAATATCATATTCCTCAAAATTTCATACGATGGATCAAGGTGCTTTATTTCTCCTCATCTGCCCAAATACTTTGTAATGGTGTCCTATCTTCCCCTTTCCCTTTTTATCAGGGCACTCGGCAGGGATGTCCCTTATCTCCATATTTATTTAACTTGTTTCTGGAGCCCCTGATTTGTAGACAGAAATTCCCCCCCCCTCCCAAGTTCAGGGTATCTCAGTTGGCTCCGCCGAATACAAGCTATCAGTTTATGCAGATGACATTCTGCTACACATTTCATCTCCAGCTTCATCTCTGCCAGCTGCCCTGAAAATTATCTCCCAATTCAGTAAAATCTCTAATTACAAATTGAATCTTTCAAAAACTGAAATTATGCCCCCTAATAATAACACTTTCAGGATTTATATTGAACACCTTGGTCTTGTCTGGAAAAAGAGCATGTTGAAATACGTGGGGATCTTCCTCAGTACTTCTCCCTCCCAGATGAAAAATCTTAACCTTGATTCTGTATTAACCTGTGTTAAAGCTGATTTAAATCTTTGGTCTTTGCATCCCATTTCTTTGTGGGGCCACCTAAATATTTTAGAAATAAATATTCTTCATTATCTACTACTGTATATCCCTTGCAGATGTCTAACTTTTTTCTTCCCCAAACATGGTTCAATCGTATTCATAGAATCTGTATTTCCTTTCTCTGGCAAGGTAAGGCCACTCATCGTGCATTATTCAAATTAATATGTACCAGACAAGATGGGGGGCTACAGGTCCCCAACCTTTTTCTATATTACCCAGCTGTGCACCTTGCTAGAATTTCTCATTGGGTGGGGACAAGCCCTCAATGGTTAGATATAGAGCATTTCATATGTTCAAAACTGGGACTGGATATCCAGTCTACTAGTCAGCAATACTCCCCTGGGTTCATCCATTGCCATATATACAATACCGGTCAAAAGTTTTAGAACACCTCCATTTTTCCAGCTTTTATTGAAATTTAAGCAATTCCAGTCCAGTGAATAACCTGAAATGGTACAAAGGTAAGCGGTAAACCGCTAGAGGTTAAAAAAAAGTTTACGTTAGCAAAAACTGCTTTAGAGAAATTGCAAAGAAAGCCAAGGTGTCAGTGAGTACAGTTTCCTACACCATCAAAAGGCATTTGGAAACTGGAGAAAACTCTGACAGGAAGAGGTCTGGCAAACCCAAAGCCACAACAGAATCAGAAGACAAGTTTCTGAGAGTCAACAGCTTGCGTGATAGGCGGCTTACAGGACAGCAGCACAGAGTGACTGGCACCCTGAACCAAAAGGGCTACCACAGCATTTTGCAGTGCCATGCAATACCCTCTGGTCTATGCCTAGTTGGTCAGGGGTTCATCCTACAGCAAGATAATGACCCAAAACATACCTCCAGGCTATGTCAGAACTACCTTCGAGGAAAAGAACAAGACGGTAGGCTTCAAATCATGGAATGGCCAGCACAGCCTCCAGACTTAAACCCCATCGAGCTGGTTTGTGATGAACTGGACAGAAGGGTGAAAGCAAAGCAACCTACAAGTGCAACACATTTGTGGGAACTTCTGCAACAGTGTTGGGAAGAACTTCCCGAACAATATTTGATGTCCATTGTAGAAAGAATGCCACGAGTGTGTTCGGCGGTTATAGTATATCTGCAAAAGGTGGCTGCTTTGATGAGTCAAAAATTTAGATTAAATTTTGTTAAACAAAATGATTCTATGATTTATTTTTTATCTCCAATTGTTTATTTGTTCTACGCTTTAATTTCAGAGTACATTGAAACATTAACCTGCGTAAATTTCAATAAAAACTGGTAAAATGGGGGTGTTCTAAAACTTTTGACCGGTAGTGTGTATATATATATATATATATATATATTATCTACATAAAATTCTACTCCTTTTTCAAAATTTGCCTGTACGGAAATACCTCCCACCCTCTTTTTGTAAACCCTAATTTAAGAATAGCAGTCCAGATTCTTATCAGGAACTTCTAGCCTCAAATGGAAGAGACAGGGTTGAAGAGCTCACTAATAACCAAAAACTTCTCTCCTTCCAGGAAGCATGTACCCTTTATCATTTTCCCACCTTCAGTGGCTTTCGATACTGTCAGATATCTCATATGCTCCTTCACTACTTCGGTAGTGGACCATGGTCTACTCCTCTCAGCACCTTTGTTCTTCCTTTATTAAATAATATACCTGCCTCTCATTATGTTTCCTATTTCTATCAGGACATCCAGGACCATTTAGCTGCCAGTGAGGGGATCAGGGTATATTATTGGGATTAGGACATTCCCGCTCACAACTCCACAAGGAATTGGACCATTATCTGGAAGCATCTGTATAAGTTTATAAAATGGGACAGATAACATCTTATGAAATTTCAGATTATCCATAACCTTTACTATACCCCAGTCAAACTGCATAGGATGACTAAACTGCCCACAGATTTATACTCCAGGTGTAGCAAAGACCTGGTTCCCCTACTGCATGCCCTGTGATTTTGTGAGAAGGTCGCACCATTCTGGACCTCAATAAAGTCCTGCCTACATCCCTTGTTGGGTCTCTCCAATGCTTTCTCCCCTGAAATTTGTATATTGGGCAACTTCCAAAATTCCCTTCTCAGTAATCAGAGGCCTCATATGGCTTTAATCTCAGCTTGTGCAAGAAAAGGTCATCCTTCGCCATTGGATGGATCAACACTCCCCACAACTCCATGAGTGGTACAGAGAAATTCTGTTCACTTTGCAGGCTGAGCGTATTATTGCTAATATGTCAAATAATAACAAAAGATACCAAAATGTTTGGAAACTGCTTCATGTGTTGTTAAATTCAAGAGATGAGTTTCCCCTTTTTCCTGTAAGTGAACTTGGCTGTTTTCTTCTCCCTTTGATGGACCTATATCAGATGGGAAAACCTATTCTGGCCAATATTTTCTTTGTCATATGGATGTGGTACCTCCAGGGTGGGGGATGGGGCTGGGGGGGGGGATGGTTTATGTTAAGTAAAATTTATCTATATCCAAGACATGTTTTTAGGATTGTACAAGTCTATAGACACATTTTCGTATCTGTGTTTGTCAGTTAGATCTGTACTTTCTTCAGTAAAGCATACTCAATTTGAAAAAACAGAACTAATTTCCTGCAAGGGTAAGATGACCCAGTGGTTCTGCAGCAGCAACTCTGGTTGCCATGTGGAAGACCTGGGTTCACATTCCAAGCACGGACCTTATACTTTTAGCCAGCAAGATGTTTTCTTACTTCAGTGTGGGCTGGACAAGTATAGTCATAAACCTGTCATCACCTGGTGTCCTGGAAAACTATAATATTAATCAATGGTTATTTTGATTAATAAAGCTCATCACATACATTTCAAAGTTCTAAATAGTGATTAAAACAGCAATATCAAATCAATTACTCTACTTCATAGGCTAAATGTTATAAAAATGCTTCTAGTTTGCATTCACAAATGTCACAATGTCATAGCAGGTTTTTAGGTCTGGCAGAAGATAATTCAAGAGCTGGAGATCATAGACTAAAAATGCATGGTCTCCATAAGTAAGAAATCTATAAGATAATACTACATGAAAATTAAAAGCAGTTAAAGAGCTAAAGGAACCAATCAGGCAGACAAAAAAAAAATAATGCACATTTTAGGAAATAGTTGTAACTTTTTATTTCTCAAGTATTGTTTTTTTTTTGCTTATGACAAAGTCTGCTATGTGATATTTGGCTTGATATGTGGAACAGCTTTTATCTTGGCAGCTAACATATCTATCTTTATTCTCCCACTACATCATCAACATTGTGATCTCACTGAGAATGACAGCACAGGTGATTGGCCTTGCAGCTACTCAGTGGCTATTCCTAAGCAGCAGTGATGCCACTGTCAGTGAGGTCACAGTTCTGATGATGTAATGGGGGGGAGTAGGGCTAAATATGTTAGCTGGCAAGCACAGTGCTATCCCACACCTCACACCTACTAACATCAGGTAAACAATATTCTAATTAACCAAAGGTAAAAGAAAATGTACCTCAGATATAAAAGGTAATGGTTTACTGCTTTTAAAAACTAATATTAGTTTTAGGCAGTAGACTAGCTTTCTAAATGAAAACATTGAGTAGTTGAAAGCTTAGTCAGAAGTTTGCTCAAATATATAGGGGTAGCTCATTTCATATCTTGTAAGTAGAGATGTGCGAAATTGGCAAATTTCATTATGTGGAATATTTCATGCAATTCTCAGATTTTGCAAACTTTTTCACGGAAGTGAAATTCAGAATTTCACCTGCGGAATGTGAGACAATGAAATGCGCCTTTCACCGGTGAAATTTCACCCCTTTTCTAGTGAAATTCCACATTTCACACCCTGTGAAATATTTTTCGTGTAAAAGGTGAATTTCACTAAATATTTTGCATGATGAAATTGCCAGTTTCTCAGGAATTTCACAGGTGAAATATCATTTTGCAGCATCTCTACTTGTAAGCCATAAAAGGGTGTTACCTGCAATCCAGTGGGGAGGTGACTGGCAGATCCATAATACATATGTCATTGCATGCTAGTACATCAAAACCCTGGGCCTGCACTGACTGGAAAGTTGGGGTTTCACTGCAAGGGAACTGGTGGATTCTCACAGATAAATGACAACCAAGTGCCATCCTAGATTTTCTGCCCCAGTGAATATTGCACTAGCCATGTAAGATGGAGAATCCACTGTAGAGGATATGCTGTTGTGTCCAGGTCAGTGGGGAAGTACGTTCAGCTTCCTATTGGTCTGATGGTCAACTAAAGGAATTCCAAGAAAAAATAAATTTAAAACAAATGGCTTTTTAATCAATAAGTGGTGATTTTGCAGGTCAAAATCAACTCAAGGCATTCTGGTGAATAGGAGTACTGTCTATCACTGTGCAAACAAACAAACAAAAATATCTGTGTACAAGCTTGATCAAACCAACTGTCAAATGGTACACTTTGATTGTGACCATTGTCATATGTTACACTTCAGGGGGTGGGACTCCATGGAATTGAGACAGCAGAGGATGCTTGCAAGTGATGCATTTAAGGAACTATAAATAAATAAGGGTGAACTTCTTAAACTTCTTGAGCTTTCTCATCTTAAAAATCATGATCACAGTATTAGAATGGTGAAAAACTGAGAAATAAGCATCTCAATGGTGACAAATACTTATAGAAACATAGAGACATAGACTTTGATGTCAGATAAGGACCACTTGGCCCACTCAGTCTTCCCATTTCCCTAGCTATTGGATAAACTGTAGATCCTAGTTAACCAACAACCTACTTCTTCTGCCCCCCCCACCAGAACTGCCTTATACTATTATGCAAACAAATTTTTACCTATCCAAAACTGGAATGATTTTGCCCCAGAAGTGAGGGGATATAGACAATGGACCATGACCTATAAGAAAATAATTTGCATCTGCTCTTGTGACTGATATCTGCATGTGTATTCATCCACCTTTCAATGGTCTGTATTTATACATTGTTTGTATGGTGCTACGATGCCAACTCAACAGAAAATCTGTCGACAGCCGTTACAGTGATGGCAGTATGTCAACTGCAATTGCAGTCAGCATTGTGCCATCAGAAAAGTAAAGTGTTTTTTGTGGGGGGCTGCACCCACTGCACACCCTACACTTTATTATTATCAACTCCAGGTTGGAGCTGACTCAGGGAGGTGGCACAACACCTGGGGATGCTGTGATGGGGTCCTAAGCAGACTTACAGTGATCTGTCATTGTTGTTGCTGTCAATGACATTGCTGTAATGTTTTCAGTCCAGCAATGGCATACCTGTTTGAATTGTATTACAACCTAGAAAATAATGCCTGTGGAGCTGTGTGTTATGAAGCTTAAGGGACTTATGAGATTATCACACACTAAGTGTGTATGAAAATCCTCATGAAAGAAACCTTGCACAGGAATTATTTTTTATTCTGAGTGGTGCAAGATTTCAATAGAGACAAACAAATAAAGCTATATTTCTGCAAGCAACTGTGTCCCTGAGTAGCCACTGTAGTGAGCAGCTTTTGCTTCATGTTTTTGGCATTATGATGTAAAACAGTTATAATATTAGGGTTGTATACTGAAATATGTTAAATTAACTTTAAACATACTGTAAGTGGTCCAATGGTTGGAACCGTGGCATCAGTAGCATCACAGTGGTTCCAGAGAAACCATAGATCTTCAGACTATGAGTGACAGTATGAGGAAGAAAATGCCATAATAACCCACTATTGAATTATTATGGAATTCAGTGGGTTATTGTGGTGTTTTATCAGTAGAGCATCTCCAGTCATGTATAGGGTGTCACCAGTTATTATAAATCAGTAATAGCCAAAAACCATTTTATGTGAAGTAGTCAAATCTAGTACAATGTGCTATCTGCTAGTTTATCTTAGTTACATGGTCATATATTTATCAGAATTTATTGGTAGTGTCAAATTATGGATTTTTTTTTGTAAAGTTACATGTACAATCATTGCAACCACTTGTAAGACTAATTTTGTAACAGGGCATTTTTTTCTAAACAGGGCCTCACAGTCCTAAAGTTTTATCCTATGAAAAAAAAAATCTTTATATTATCTAACTTCGTGCTTGATGTCACTACTTAATTTCTGGGGATAAATAGCAGAGTAGGTAAAACTAACATTTAATTATGTATGTATGTAATTATTCATTCATTCATTCATTCAGTATTTCTTGATTAGGAAAGGAGAGCTAGGCAATGCTTCCTGTTTTCAGATTTATTGGGGGAAAGGAAGCGGGAAACAAATGAAATCCTACTAATAAAGAACCAGGTTAAGCTGATATACAGTACAGTAGAGTCCACATGGATACTACACAATACTGCAGCAGAGCTACTGCAGGAAACAAGGCAATTTCAATGGCACTTAATCCCTTTAGTCATGCAGTAAACTAGCAGGCTCTGGTGTACATATGTTATATATAGAGAGAAAATAAATGATAGGTAAGTGGGTTATTTGGGGACAAATACAAACTGAAGATGCTAACAAGAACCTAAAGGCCATGTGCCAGAAGATGATGGCTTTATGAGTTTATTAGTCCCTAAGATGGGTATTTTGTCCATACAGTATTTACCCATCCTTTATTTTATACTGCATATTACATAAGATTGGACACTTGTTCTGCATTTGCCATTGATTCCCAGTTCTGTGATGCTTGAGCAAGTAGTTTAGTGTTTTTCCCCAGTGTAATGGTTTTCTGCAGTAATGTAGTGGTAGGACTGTATATTTTGTTTCATACTGTGGTCATGATTTTTTCTCTAGTCTATAAATGTTTTTTGAGGCTAGAAGTATTTTTTGCCTGTAGTGATTATGTAACATACAGGCTTCCTATAAAAGTACTGCAGGCATGGCTCTAGTGGTCCTTCTTTTAATGTGTTCAGGATGGGAGTTGTGAGGCTTGTAGTCTTGAGCTGTATGCAGAGTGTATCCAGGGGCAGTGGTTTGGGAGAGTATAGTTTGTGGTCAGGAGTAAAGGTTATAAGTAGCATGCAGCATGCAGTCAGAAGAGGCTGTCTGGAATAACAATTGAGTGAGAAACATCATGGGTGAGTGGCTTGGAGTCCATGCTAGGAGCAGCAAGAAGACAGAAGTAGCATGGATGGCTTGGCAGGTGAAGTGATTGCTGATGTTTCAAGGAATATGGCTATGTGAGTGTCTTTGTATAAAGGTATTGAGTCAGTGATATGAGTTTTGGTTTGGACAGTTTTAGTAGGCAGAGTTTTCCTCTGCCTTTTGGGTTTCAGTGGTTGTAGTTTTGACAAGTTTGGGGGATTTTATGTGGTAAAAAGTTTTTTACAGTGGTATTTAAATGTGTTAATAAAATGGCTGTTACATATGTTAATAATATAGCTGCTGCACATTGCTATCAAGGGGTTGTTACATGAGTTAACAAGGTGGCTGTTATTACAAGTTTTGATAAGTGGGTTTGAGTGAGCTAATTATATTTTGATGTATTATTAAGGTGTTAATACATTCAGAAACACATAGGGGTTTCCTGTTATTTATCAAATAATGCCATAAGTACTTCTTTAAGTTACTGGGGGGTGGGAGATTGGAAAACATTTTTTCCTCAAAGAAATACTCCTTAAGATAAAATGGCACCATAATTATGTCAACAGAAGTTTTTTGTAAAGTGTTTACATTCTTAGATTTGTCTAAGTAGCTAGCTAACTAGTTTGGTGTTGGTAATTATACTAGATTTACTGACAGTACATGTTTATTTAATGAACAGTAGTGTGTTAGATAGTGCATGTTGCTGATTGAGGATCAATATTGCTCATACATTGGTAGTAGTCCAGCAGAAATTCTCTGGATATATCTAGAGAAAAACCAAAAACTCTGGAATTGCCTCTTTGAGGGAAATGAAGTGAAAATCCCCTTAGAAATATCCTAAGATATGAGAAAATAACTTGCCAAATGATCTGATGCTACTATATGTTATGTTAGGTGTTCCAAATATCCATTATGAAATGTGCAGCTGCTGAACTTATTCTTATGAAATAAAGAAAGGTACACTTACTGTGGCTGATGCATGTGTTGTCAATTCCAATATGTTGTTTTGCACTGCACTGTTTAAAAACATTTCTTAACAGAGACTGACAGCACTGTGTATGCAGCACAACTGGCAATGTTCTAAAATTAAGCACCTGCTACAACATATGTGACTGCATGTCTACTTCCACATGAAAGGGTGAGCAGAAGAATTAAGGAACATGGTAATAATGAAACATTGGATTGATACTGGGGACACTTTACCTAAATTGATAGAGGGATGACTGGCAGTCCATACTCTGAGACTCTGGCTCAAGGGATATACAATATTTCCCAGAGGCAAAAGTAACAAGTTGTATCCCACAATGTTTGGTGCTGTTACCAATATTCTGTCAGATATTCATCAGGGTTTTGGGGTTAGGCAGAAAGGACTGTTCCAAAAATTTGCAGATGATTCTAAACTCAGCAATAAGGTTGATCCTTTGTGCAAATTGAAGAACTACAGAATGAACAGGATAAAATTTGTACTTGGTCAGATGAATAGGGAATGTCACTAAACACTGAAGTGTAAAGTTAACCATATGGGCAAGAGAAAACATGGGTATACATACTTTATTATAGGTACAAAGTAAACAAAGGAACCTTGGAAAAGGACATGGGAATAATAGTTACTTGTGCTTTCAAAAGCAGTGCAAATTGTTCCAGCATTGCCAGCAAAGCAAGAAAAATTTTAAGCTATATAAGATGTCACATGGAGGTAATACATCCTATCTACAGCAATTTGGTAAGGCCGTGCCTAGGCTATGGCTCTCAATTTTGATTGCCATTCCATCATGCAGATACGAAAATAAAAGAGGGTGTCCTGAGAAAGGCTTCCAAACTTGTTTAGGGGCAAGAAGACCATACTTATGATTATAGATCTTTGCATCAAAATATGATGACATTAGAAACAAGGGGAGCAAGGGGTGACATGATTCTGCCACTTGATATTATCAATGATGCTAACCTAATGTCATTAATAGTGATTGAATTAAGAGCCACGGACATCAGGAGCACAGGTCAATAGGGAGGGTGCACTATGTCCACATGGATGATCTCCTCCAGGAAGAGGTTGGGCTCCTAATGCCACTCTCTTAGTGACCTTTAGAGACATAGTGATGGTGTCCTTGATGCTGAGTAATATCACAAAGTGTTAGGCACCCCTGGGGCAGTCAGAGGTCTTATTACTGGCACAGTGATGAACTGAGTGGACCAGTCAGGGTCACAAACATGATGTCCTATCTCACCAATTCCCCCAACACTACACCATCACTCGAAACTGCTTTCCTCATGAAGTAAGCATTGGCCATGATGAAATGGGATGAACCACCACAGTGTTTAAGCTACTTAAAATTGATGGTATGTATTATGTTGTCTGGATACGGTGGGGCTGTGACTCCAATAGTGAGGACTTCAAAAGGGAAGTGGAAAAAGCTACAGACTTGAGAAAACCAAGTAAAGTAAGGGTAAATAATGAAAAAAAGATAAAATTTCAGTGCCATTTAAATGAATAAGCCTTCACAATGGGACTTCTTCATTCCTCAAACATCCCATCTTCAGTTTCAGTTGTATTCCTCACCCTAGTTTCTGTTTCACAAACAATCACTTTTTCTTTGCAATTTAGGTTTAGCATGCTGATCTAGTGATTAAACAGGGACTAAATTGGTCCCTTGCTTGTTATTACACCATATAACTTCCTGGCAAGAGGAATGCCTAGTTGAACCTGGCTCTATCTCCGCAGATTTGTGAGATCCTCAGTCTTAAAGTACTTTCACTCACCTCGGAGGAGAGGAATGACACAGGAACATTAGCAGACAACAGTAATCTAGTCCAAACTTAGTAGTAACTGTGCAGCATTTTCAATTGAAAGTATATCGGTGAGTTCTAAGTAAAAAATCATACAACATGGATATACACAAAGATAGTAAAGTTGTGAATTCAGTACAAAAGCTTGATGCTACTGCAACCCATATTGCCACAAGACTTTAGGCCCCCTGACCAAGCTAAATTGACTGAAAAGCCAGAGCAATCAGGGCCACAGCAGCAGCATCAATCAGGCCTTTGCAATGAATTCACAGATTTATTATCTTTGTGGATATCCATGGGGCTAAATTTTCAAAAGATACACTGTGACTCAAGGTGCCTGCATCAAAGGGGTATGATGCAAGTGGCACTTTGCGTCAAGAGTTGCAGCTATCCCTATTTTTAAAGACTGTCTGCATTGAAATTGGTATGTGGTGTGGCAAATCCCCCCTCTGCCACCCTTGCATCAAAAGTGCCTGTGTGCCAGGTCACAAAGGTGGTTGCATCATGGTGGGGCCACATCATTCCCTTTTTACAATTACAGAAGCCCCGCTGTGGTCACAAGGAGAAGCTGCCTTTAGGCAAGACAAGGATGATCTTAGCGTTATGCACCACTACTGGACAATGTGGTGATTTGTGGGGGATATGCCAGGATGGAGCATAGGGCAGAAGGCACTGGAGGCAGGGGTCCTAGGGCACTTCAGGGAAATAGCAGCTACGTCAGGGTGGTAAGATGGCACCAAGCAGGGGTGCCATGCGCAAGGGCGTATGCCTGATCTACCCAGGTAGTGGGGGGTTGGCAGGGACAGATGGTGACCTTAGCCCTAGCACCTGCCCCACAGGTACCAAAATCCCCACCCCTGTTAGTGGGAAGCAGTGGCTGCAGGTTGACTGCTGTCAGTGGTGGAGGGGAATGTTCTCCAGGCACTGCCACAATCCACTGGTACCCAGCTCCCCCCCCCATTCTGGCAAGCTGCCTCCTGTCAGTAGGGTTGGAGATTTTGTCACCTAAGGGTCAAGTGCAAGGACTGTGCCCACCTGGAGCCAGGTCACCATCCCTCCGTTCCTTTTTTTTAATTCTTTCTTTATGCCCCATTCTCACCACCTTGCTCCCTTTCTCAGGGAGACTCCTTTGTGGCCTTGTACATCCCTGCTCATTGTGTCAGGTGCTGGTGCAGTCCATCCCCCCACGGAGCCTTGGTTGCACCCCCCAGACAGGTATGGGACGGGACCCCCTTACCATCCCGACATGTCTGTCTTTCGTCGGGGTGGATGCTGTCATCAGGCGCTGGCAGGGGCATGGGGATTGGGGCCTAGAGCTCCGTCTACAGGGAGCACTGCATGGTTTTTCCATTTTTATTGTCCCCTCCCACAGAACGTCAGCACTCTAGGGGAGCCTAGGGGAGGTGCACGTCGAGATGTGTAAGCGCTCTGTCCTCTGGCCAATGTTCCCCCTTCCTTCTTTCTGCTGTCCCACTGCGCCTCCCCCGTGGTCACCCAGGTGGTGGTAGACCAGCAGAACACACATCCCACCCTACCCTGGAGTAGGAAAGCGGCCTCTGGGTGTTCAGTCCTCCTCCCCCAGCTGACCCTCCAGCAACCCAAGTGTGCACCATCCATCCCTTTCAAAACCCCACTACCAGGGCACATCATCTGTCTGCCCTTGCACATGGCACCTCCAATGGGTGCCAACTACCAACTCTAACATAGCTGCCATTTCGGTGATGCCCCCTAGGGCAATCCCATGCTCCTTCTGCCCCGGTACCTGTCTTGCAGCCATATTCATCCCCTCACCCCCACTTTAGCAGCACCTCAAGTGTTGTGCCAGGCAGGGGGGATTGACAGATCCTTCTGTCAAAGTCAGCAGGTGTGCCACTTCTTCAGCACAACCCTGCGGATGCAGCAAATCTTGGGTCTTGGGCACAGGGATCCTCATTTTTTAAAATATGGCACAGAATTCTGGACATACCTTGAGATTGCTATAGCCCTAGATAGTTGCAACTTGCGGTGATCTAAGGGCTTTTTGAAAATCAAGCCCATGTTGTACAATAGTTTATTTGGAACTAACCAATATACTTTCAATTAAAAAGGCTGCACTGCTGCTACTGGACTGGGTTCTAGCCATCTACCAGTGATTCCTGTGTGATTACTCTCTCCCAAGGTGAGTGCACACATTTTTCATTTGATTGCAGTACTTTGGGGCTTGAAGCCTTCACGTGAGCCAGGCTTGAGTAAATGGAGCACACGGCACCTTCCTGTTTACCAGATTCTCAACCATTTCACTGCTGGTGGCTGATTGTCTGCAGGGTCCTGGTGTGAAACATACCAATATGGGCAGCATGGGAGCACCCTAATGTTATCTGCAGTGGCCAATTCACTTTTAAAAAAATCTGTCCAGTCATTTACTGCCAACGTAATGTGGCTAATCTACTAATCCTACTATATGTGACCATAGTCCACCATGACCAAATCATACCTAATCACCCATTCGGCAGCAGAGACCCTCATTTTTCATTCTGCTTCAGTGAATAAGATCCCATCTTCTGTCCTTCCAGTCTATAATGCACTTTTCCCCCTAGGAATCCTGTAGTAATCCCAATCATGGTCTTGGAAAGTAGATTTGTACTTATTCCAGGCGCTGTCTCATTAGTAGTAGGAATTCAGGAGAGTAGATACAATCCGTTTACTACTAGTGCCCCTGACCCTGAGATGCAGAGGTGGTAATTACTATTTTTATAATAAAATTCTTATTTTTCTGTTGTACACAAGAGTTTCCATCTATTACCCTAACCCTGTCATAATGTTGAAAGCCAATCAGAATGCTCCATCTCTAACCATTATTTTATAATTGATGGTAAGTGTTTGCAGCAACCACTTACCGCAGACTACTGTCATTACCACCCGTCTAACCATACATAATGGACTATATCTTCCTGAGAACTCAGAAAATTCATAAAGTGCAGTCAGGAAAGGGGGTGATGGCTACCATGTAAATGGCATGTGTGGCAATGCAGAATGGAACAGCAGTTCTTGCAAGCTAAACACAGCTATCTGCACCACCACCACCTGGTGACCACCTCAAAAATCAGGTGGTATTTAGAGACAAAGAACCATAACCAAACACAGCAGCACAGCATTTGTTCAAGTTAAAGGAGGGACCACTGGACCACCAGCTGAAAGCCACAGATGGGGAGAGAGTGGAGTAACCACTGGACCTACTAAACTGATGATGGCTGTGGTAGAGGGAGAAAGGTTGACTGGACCACCAGCTTAACTAGCCACTAGGCCATCAGGAAGAATCACTGGACTACCAGGATCCATTACTGTTGCGATGGACACAGTGGCCTAACCATGCATACTGTATTTCCTGTACACACGTGTGTACAGAAAAATGTGACACTAATGATATATTTTTTTTTATTTTGATTAGTGACTTTTTTTCTTATTTTGATTAGCTAAAAAAAAACAGGAATCAATGTCAGGTAGCTGCTGCCGCCACAGTCTAATGCAGGGCTTGGGGTGTCTCTCACTTCTCCTGCAGCTGCTTATTGGACAGTTACTGTCCACATGTTTCCAGGTTCCCTAAACTAGTTCCTCCAATGTTCCCACTATGACTCAGATTTGAGAGCTGTGACTGGTGGAAAGAATAAGAGGTTCTGCTGCTGCCTGCCCTGCTGACCTAGTCCTCCCCTCCATTGGAGCTGCCACCAGCCGCGCCCACCAAACCACCAGAGAGAGTCCCGCTAGAGCAGCAAGAAAAGAACATACATCCAGTCAAGAAGAGGGAAAGCTCAGACAGCAGAAATCATATGAGGAGCCTGGAGTTCAGCAGGTATCAAAATGTTTTGTAGGGTTGGTGGGATGGGTCGACTCAAAAGGAAGTGCCATTGAGGGGCAGTGGGCTAAGATAAGTAGTTTAAATTACTTTAGCTGTTGCCACTGCCAGCAGTTAAACTAATTTATACTACTTGCCTTAGCCCACTGCCACTCGACACCTATTATGGCTGCCTCAGACTGCTTCTGCTTGTGATCTGGCTGACTGGGAAGGAATGGGGAGGACTGGGACTTAGAGTGGGACAGGGACTTTTTGAGCTTATCAGTGAATTCCCTTCCCTTCCCTTCTCACAGTGGAGCTGGGTTGTCTCTGGTTGGGCAGATAGTGAAGAGACCACAATTGTTCTGGGCCTGGCTGGGGACAGGTGGTATATCAGAGGCTCCCTCTCTACACTATGGATATAGGCAAACTGTAGAGCCAGCAGCCAGGTGCCCTATGACTGAGGATCCTGGAGTTTGTTTAGAAGAGAGGAAGCATTAAATAAAATTCTCGAATACACAATGCTTCTTTTTGTAAATGAAATTCAGAGCTGTGTTGCTCGTGATATGTTGCTGATTCACATGCAATACTGTACATTATGTATTTGTACTCATACGGTTTGGTTGTAAGAGGCATTCTCTTGTGAGGTTTCATTTTTATACGCAAATAGGGCTGAATATTTAATTTGAAATGCTGAAAAGCAGACAATTGCACTGTACTATGTTTGAGGGACAGTATTTTATTGCCAGGAGCAATTCTATTGTTGCAGCATAACTGAGGGGACTTCCCATAAAAAGAAAATTTAAAAATAAAGATTATACACTATAAAAATCATAAAAGGAAAAGAAATGTAATGCTTACTGCCAATTGAAGCACTCCATCCCTTGTTCTTGAAAAGTATCTATATATTGGTTCTGTCAGCCTCTATTGAGGCCTACAAGAAAAGAAAGCTAACTGTAGGTGATCAAGATGTTAATATAGCATTGTCTACATTAAAGGATTGTTGTACATATAGGACCCAATATTCAAATGTGCGCCTGACAGTGGTGCACGTGGTTGCTCCACACAACTGAGTTGTGCAGGAGCAACAAAGGGATATATTCAAAGGAGATGTGTCATGGCGCATCTCATCTCAATATACAAAAAAATGCCCGCAGCACAAATACAAAGCATCAGTGAATCCCCCAGACAGGTCTGAATACCAGGAATGGGAAATGCACCAGCGCATCAGAGATACGCCATGCACAAATTCCTGATATTCAGACACAAATATGCAAATGAGGCCGTAATGCATGCAAGACGGAAATGGGGCCATTTACATGTCATTACGGCCCCATTTGAGTTGTGCAGGGCTGGCCAGCAAAATGCACCTGGCGCCCTCTACAGCATGCAGTCCTATTACCAGGTACCGCAGTAATACCCCTCTCCCCATCCCATACCACCGATCACCATTATAAAGTATTTATAAAATCCCTGGTGTTCCAGTGCTTCCCCCTTCCTGACCATAACCCCAGTCACCATCAGAATGTATTGTTACAATCCTTGATAGTCCAGTGGCACCCCCATCTCTGGGATGTGTCAGCATATATGTCGCACATCTCGGCTGAATATCGAGATGTGCCACATATGCATGGGCACACCCCTGGAGAAGTGCTGCATACATTATCTTTGTGCCCCAGGGCATCGGGAATGGCACTGTGCAATTCCAGCTTTGAATAGTGCCAAAGGGTGCATTTCTTGGGTTGCGTTGGGGCAGTCAGTTGCACCAGCCGTAACTCCTTTGAATATCTAGCCCATAGCATGTTTCATTATTGCAGGCATGCAATATTTATCAGTACAGTTTTGTATTGTGTGTTTTCTGTAGAAAAGACAGTGCTGATCTATACAACATTCGTAGGCCTCTTGTAGTGTTGCTTGGATAGTGCCTCCGTGGATTTTACTGTGATCTGTCGAATAGCGGCACTATTCAAGTGGGATCTAACCTGGGATCCAGCTGAATTTGGAGGTCGGATCCCAGGTCAGATCCCGTGTTTTTCCAATGTTGGATAATGCAGGATCTGACCTGGATCGGGGGAGGGGTTGGATCTGTGGTCAGATAGCACTACAATCTGACTGGATACACTATCCTGCCAAATGGCAGGTACTTGGTGGTATCCAAATTGTTTGGATACTATCTGAGCAACACTAGCCTCTTGTAAATTTTGTTATTGGTCTTTGGTCAAGTGTATAATGAAATGATTGTAACTGTACTTTAGTTCTGACTGGATTCTGGTTATTTTTGGAAACCACTGGCAGTAGTGTGAGGGTGACTGGCTGAGTGTTCTTTAAGGCCTCTGACTTCAGACTTTAAAGATACTGTATCTGCAGCATCTCTGCTGTTTTTCAGGGTTGCTGTTTTGCAGGTCTCAGTGACATTTTCAAGCATCATATGGCCAGTTAAAAAAATCCATAAAACATACAGTTTTGTATTTTCCATTTGTCACCAAGATGATTGTTTGACACAACTAAGTCTGAGCAAAATGTTTTTTTACTGTGTATGACACAGCAATGTTTTTTTGCTGCATATATTCCCATTAATAAATCACGCTGCTGAAAGTACCTGAGAAGATGTCTTACAGGTTAAACAACACCAGGTGTTACATTGTCCCTTGTCCAAATGCAACAATTTGTAATTGAGCTTTTTCTGTACACATTATACAAGTATATGTGCTTATTGCAAAACACACATTTCACTGGTTCAGTCTTTGAATTTCCTGATCATTGTCTTTTGCCAACTTGTATGATCTTGCTTTACTTTTTTATGCATCTCAATACATAAGGTTGTTTAAAAGAAAACAACATTGTATCTTTAACTTGTTTTGCATTCAAATTAGCTAGGACTGCTAATAAGATAAGAACTGGTGTTGTCAAAGAAACTGCATAGTTTTCTATGACATGTCACCATTGTGCTAGACTAGAGTGACTTAAGTTACATAAAAATGTGTTTAAGTTTCTGTGGTGGAGGTATTCAGTTCATGAGTTCAGTACCTGTTTAGTGGAAGCACATGATGACAGTGATGCAAAAATGGCAAATGTTAAAACTGCCACGGCTTGCTGGTGGCTGGAAAGACTGTGATAGTCATGTTCACCCCTCCCAATGGTGCTACGACCTTGGAGTTAGTATATTTAGAAAGGGGGGAGCAGGGGCGAAGACCCTCTGCAAAAACAACTGTCGCCTGCATTCTGTTTTGCTTTTGAGCCATGGCCATTTTAATGTTTGCTGTTTCTCTCTCACTGTTCTGACATGGAACCCTGTTTATTTCATTGCATTTTGTGTGTGGTCTGGTTGAGGGAGCTATGATGCAACTTGTTAAGCTAGGTTGTGCTTGAACGTTGAACACAACTTACTCGGTGGGTAAGGGGGAAAGGAACATGGTTGTCTGGGGGAGGGCCAGGGAATCTGGGGAGCTGGGCTAGGAGTCAGCTTGCCATACTTGGAGAAAAGGCAACATGCTAGGCTGTAGGGAGGGATGGAGACTGTAGATAGGAAGACAGGATGCAACTTGCTGTACTGAGGAAGGGTTAAGGATTCTAGGGAGGGGAGATAGGGTGAAACTGGCTGTGCTTGTAGAGTGCTAGGGGTCATGCACTGGAGCAGGTGGCTGGGCTATCTATGTGGAGAGTTGCTTGTGCAACATACTAGACTCTGTGGACTCCAGGGAGGGGGCTAGAGTGCAACTTACTGGGCATTTGGAGGGGGTAACAGGGCAGCAAATTCGGTTTCAATTTACTCCCAAAATGCACCAAATATTAAAAAAAAAAAAATTGGGGAGGGGGCTAGGAGTCCCCCTGACCCCTGGCCAATAATTTACAATTTTGGTGCACACTTTTTTAAGGCTGGTTCTGGTTACTCCCCTGGATGGACAGGGAGGATGGGTCCTTAGGTTTAGGTGCTGCTATGTAAGGAGAGACAACTGAACAAAGTAGGCAGAATGTTGTGCTATGAACTGGTTGCAGGTGAACACTATACATCAGCTTATTAGCTGGTGCAAACCCCATTTACAAACCCAATTTACACCCACTACATACATACATAGACACATAGACACTGTCAGCAGATAAGGGCCTACAGCCCACCCAGTCTGCCCATTTGAGCTTGTGAGTTCACTTCACATTTTCCTAGAAGTCTGTTGCCTCTTATGCCTGACCTCCAGAATTCACTTATGTCTATCCCACGCATTCCTAAATCTTGTGATTGTTTCAGCCCCCATTACTTCCTCTGGCAGGGTGTTCCACTTGTCCACCACCAGTTCTTTGACGAAATTCTTCCTCACATTTCTTCACAAACAGCTTAATTTGTCATTTACATTGTGCTGCCATCACTAGGGACCCACTTCCCAAGTGGCATATGCTTTCTTCTATGTATAGTGCTGTTTGGTGGCAGTGCAATAGTACATAAAAATGCATTCATTTTGCATTGTCCTTGATAGCAACTGAGTAACAACACCAGATGCTTGGGCTTCTTTCCCATTATCTTAAGAAGCACATAAAGGACTACAGTACCTGGCTATCCCTTACATAAATGGTTTGACACAAGTAAGGTTCTCTCTCTCTTGGGTGAGTCTCAGGGCATACATTACTATTAATTTGCATGTTTGTGCTGTAGATACCCTACAGTTGTGCCATTCACAGTTTACTGTTTATCAAAGTAGCACTACATACAGTATTATTTCAATCACTTTCGTGGCCAGCACAGAGCAGGTATTTTACAATCATACTGTTGCACTGTCACCTGACATCAGCATACATAAAAGCAGTGGTCTTGAATCCATCAGTCAGAGATTGAATGGGAGGTTGCATCTGCTAACAAGCTGGAGTGTCATGGCATGATATTTCAGGAGGTGTATGGGAGAATTCCATGCTGTACCCTGTTGCAATGTGGTACAGACAGGCTTCCTACCGAGAAGGACACCTTTCAACACACCCACGCAGAAAAGTGCCCTGGATGTTCAGTGGTCTTTCCCAGTGATATACTGTCCAGGCACTGGGTAGTCTAATGGACCCCTCCTGCTTTCCTAAGCAGTGGTTTCTCTGGTTTGTCAGTGGTTCACCACTCTTTAGTCCCAGCATGCCTGTGTCCCACTTTTCTCCATGGTGGTCCCACAATCCTGCTCCAGCCATTTCCAGCTTTCTTGGTTACTGACCCAGTTACATCAGTCACCATCATGGTGGAAGTTGACCTGGATTTAGTGGCCATTATGGAGTCATGGTACACTGAGCACCACAACTTGGACATTTCCATACAGAGCTACTTTATGTTTAGGAGAGATGGGGCAAGGATGAGGAGAGATGGGGTTGTTTTATGTGTGATGGGAGGGAATCAAATCCATGGATGTACCAGAGGCATCAGGAGAAAAAGAAAGGGACAGAGGCACTGTTGGTCACTCTGGAAACAGGGTCCAGAGCCACTGTCTATACCGGGGTAGTGTACAGGCTTCCAGCACAGGAAAAGGAGTTGGATACAGAACTTGGGGATGCCATAATTAGAATGGTGAGTGAGGAGGTGGTGCTGCTAGCTGGTGACTTCAATCTGCTGGATATGGTACAGAGCCTTCTAACTGCATTTTCTGCAAGAAGTAGGGTCATCCTTGACTGCATACAAGGGGTATTTCTCAGGCAGCTAATCAATGAACACACTAGGAATGGAGCAGTGCTGGATGTAGCACTTACAAACAGGGACAATATTGCAGATGTCACAGTGGGATGTCCCCTGGGTACCAGTGATCACCATTCAGTGTGGTTTAACTTTAAGACAGGAAAACAGACTAACCACATAAGGATGAGGACCCTGATCATTAGGAGTGTTGATTTTAAAGAAATGGGGAGACTGCCTCAGAAACTGCCTCTAAGGGGGGATTGCCAGGGTGGGATAGATGCACAGGGGGCAAAAATAAGGGAGGGTATAATTAAAATAACTAACTTCAGAATGGAGAAAGTGGGTAAAAACAGGACAAAGAGACTGTTATGATTCTCTAAGGAAGTGACATAGGTGGGGAAGGAAAAAAAAGGTTACATTTAGGATGTATATGGAAACACACTGGGAAGAAGACAGGGATGTATGCCTAATAAAGCACAGGGAATAAGGCAAGGCGGCAAGGAGAGCAATGGTGCAGATAGAGGAAAGAATTGCCAAAGGGGTCACTAAAGAGGATAAGAATTTCTTCAGATAGATAGGTGAGAAATGGAAAGCAAGATGATGAATAGTGAGAATTAGAAGAGCAGAGGAGAGAGACTGCACAGACGAAGACCAAGAAAAAGCAGACTTCCTGAGGAGGTACTTCTGCTCAGTCTTCACAGTTGAGGGAGGGGGAGACGAACCACCAGGGACTAGCAGGAAGAATGAGGGGAATTGGACACAAGAACATTTTCAAATGAAAGATTCCAGAACGGCATGCAGCTCTGAAGGTGGAAAAAGCTATGGGACCAGACAGGATACCGCCAAGCATTCTAAAGGAAGTCAGGGAGGTGTTAGTTCACTGAAAACGGGCATGGTTCTGTAGTGCTGAAAAAGAGCTGCTGTGGTCCCTCTGTATAAGTGCAGTAGCAGAGAAGAGGCTGGGAACTATTGGTTGATCAGTTTTATATTAGTGGTGGGTGAATTAATGGAAACCTAGCTAAAGAAAAGACCGGGTAAGTATCTTGAATTCAATTGGTTGCAAGACCACAAGTAACATGGCTTGAAGGGGAGGGGTGGAGGCCATGCTAAAGAAATCTGATGAATTTCTTTGACTAAGTGAACAGTGAAATAGATCAGGGGAAAGAACTGGTGAGTACCTGGAGGCCAGTGGAGCACAGGACCCAAGGCAGCATGGTTTCACAGCAGGAAGGTTATGTCAGATGAACCTAATAGATTTCTTTGACTATGTGAAAAAAGTAGTAGACCAGGGAGGGGCTGTGGATATGGCCTACCTAGATTTTAGCAAGGCATTTGACACAGTCTCACACAAAAGATTAATATACAAGTTAGCCAGCCTTGGAGTGGGTCCCAAGGTGGTAGTCTGGATAAAACACTGTCTGTACAACAAGATGAAAAGGGTGATAGTAAATGGAGTCCACAGTGAAGAAAGGAGGGTAACTAGCAGGGTACCGCAGGGCTTGGTACTGGGATGGATCCTCTTTAATGTCTTCATAAGTGACATTGGAAAGCACCTGGAAGGAAAAGTATGTCTCTTTGCAGATGACACCAAGATCTGCAACAGGGTTGATGTACAAGGTGGGGGTGGAAAGGATGAAAAGGGACTTGGCAAGATTTGGAGGAATGGTTAAATATATGACAGCTCACATTCAAGGCAAAGAAGTGCAAGGTAATGCATCTGGGAAACAAAAACCCCGGGGAAGAGTACACAATGTGGGGTGAGATACTGACAATAACAAAAATGGAATGGGACCTGGGGTAGTCATATCAGATGACCTAAAAGTGGTCCAGCAGTGTGAGAAGACAGTAAGGAGGGCTGGGGGGATACTGGGATGCATAGGGAGAGGCATCACCAGTAGAAAACAGGAAGTTGTTGGCCCTCTGTATAGACAGTTGGTAAGACCACATCTGGAGTACTGGGTACAGTTCTGGAGACCCCATCTTCGCAAAGACATAGACAGGGTGGAGGCAGTCCAGTGGAGGGCAACCAAAATGGTGCAGGGTCTACACCAAAAGACATATGAAGAAAAACTAAAGGAGCTTACAATGTATAGCCTCGAGGAAAGGAGGGAGAAGGGGGACATGATAGAAACTTTCAAATACTTCAAGGGAATCAACAAAGTCCAAGAGGTAGTATCTTTCAGAAAAAGAGATGTGCAAGAACAAGGTGGCACAATTTAAAGATAGAGGGGGGACAGCTCAGAGGTAATGTGAGGAAGTATTTTTTCACAGAGAGGGTTGTGGATGCATGGAACAGCCTTCCTGAGGAGGTTGTGGAATCAGGAACAGTGGGAGAATTCAAGAATGCATGGGACAGACATAAGCAATTCTAGTAGGAGTAGGAGGAAGTAAGTTGTTGATTAACTAGAATCTGCAGCTTATCCATCAGGTAGGAAAATGGATAGACTAGGTGGGCCAAGCAGTCCTTATCTGTCATCAAATTCTATGTTTCTATGTTTTTATGTTAGGGGATGGCAGCAGACATGGCCTATGTGATCTTCGGAAAAGCCTTCATCACTGTGCTGCATAGGAGACTGATAAACAAACTGAGCATGTTGGGGGTGGTATCCAACGTGGTGAACTGGGTTAGAAACTGGTTAATGTATAGGAGGCAGAGAGTGGTTAATGGCACTCACTCAAATGATGGAGGAGTGACTAATAGGGTGCCACAGGGTTCAGTATTGGGACCGGTCCTCTTCAATATCTTCATAAGGAACATTGCTGAAAAACTGGAAGAGAATGTATGTCCTTTTGCAGATGATACCAAAATTTTAATTAAAATTATACAAGCAATATTGACATCTTGGATTAAAGTCCATTCCAAATGAAAATCCAGGCAGTTTGAAAAATGCTGTTCTCAATCTGTTTACACATGTTGAAAATTCCAGCTCTGGATGTTAAAATTATTAAAATTTACAGGCATAAGTCACAAAATGGTACAGGGCAGGTTGATGCTGTATTATCAGCTAAGGGAGCTCTGGACATGATTCTATGGTGGAAGTTGACCTGGATTTAGTGGCCATCAATGCTGTGCTCCATTATTGGGTCGAGCTGGGGAGTAAGTACATTGTTGATAACAATATTTTAAGCCCAGCATGTCTGAAAAATAACTCTGACAATCAGGCTTACAGAGAGCCCTCCCTCCCCAGAAAGCTGTTTCTTTATGACTTATGTCAAACAGAAAGTGAGACCGATAGGAAGCTTAAACTAATTATTACTGACTTATTTGAGCAATTACTTAACATTGCAATTACTGATCAAAATGCCTTAATAGTGCAGATATTTGGTAATGATCTAGATACAGATCAGGTTTTAATTTAGGTTAAATATACAAGTCTGTATGATAAAATCTTGCAAAATCTTTCTATACTTGATGCAGTGAGGCTGTATATTATTACTACTGACTATGTTGTGGATAGCAATGAAAACACTCTCCTTGCAACAATACAGAATTCTGAACATTCTGTATTAAGCAAGCAGAATAAATTTTCCCCAAGAGCAAGCTGTTCCAAAAATTGAATATAATACTTCAATTTCAAATCAGTTTAGTCCACTTATGGATCTACCCCCCAACATAGGGATTGATGATCTAGGAACAAAAAAATAATCCATTGTTTATACCTTGGAAAATAGCTTGCTTAGTAACAAAATTTGCAGATCAAGATTGCATAGCTTTTATGACTCAAGCCCTAATATTATGCCTTCAAGAGACCTGGTATCTGGCAACTAATGAAGTCACTTTAAATAACTATTCTACTTTTCAGATCCCCCACAGTAAGCACTATAAACTTGGTAGGCCTTCAGGTGGCTTAGTTACCTGGTTCAAGGTCACAGAAGACTTATCAGCCAATTTATTATTTTCCTAATTCCTTGTCTCAGTACGTTCTTGTTAAATTGGGTTCGCTG
Organism: Neoceratodus forsteri; assembly: GCA_016271365.2. Taxonomy (NCBI): domain Eukaryota; kingdom Metazoa; phylum Chordata; order Ceratodontiformes; family Ceratodontidae; genus Neoceratodus; species Neoceratodus forsteri. The sequence goes on from CM057449.1 coordinate 1,511,853,217, forward strand.
GAATTTTGCTTAATTAATGTTTATGTACCCCCTTGTAATTCAAATTTTTTTAATACTGGAATTCGGGAGGACCTAGATGATCTTATTTAGACGTCATGGGCCACAACTGCATGTGAGAAAATTTTAATGTGTGATGACTTTAACGCTAGATTAGGCAGCTATGACAGATTCTCTGACAATGAAGTACAGAGTTGACATTTTGGAAATGCTTTCATATAGAAACATAGAATTTGACAGCAGATAAGGACCACTTGGCCCACCTAGTCTGCCCATATCCCTACCTAACGGATAAGCTGCAGATCCTAGTTAACCAACAGCCTGCCTTATCCTACCCCCCACTAGAATTGCCTTATTTCTGTCCCATGCATTCTTGAATTCCCCCACTGTTTTTGACTCTACGACCTCCCATTTCTACTTTACGATATCCCAAATTTCCCAGATTCTCTCTAGCTCTAAGAGTCAATGACAGAGGCCTCAAGCTTATAGATATTTTAACATCTTACAATGTAGTACCACTCAATGGAAGGCTTAAAGGAGATGTTATAGGCAATTGTATGTATTAGAATTAGCTTGGGCCCTTGGTTATGGATTATGTATTCCGGAATGACTATATGACTATCTGGGATACATGTGTGATCCCCCCAGAGCTGATAGTGATCACTTTCCTTTGCTATTGCAATTTACAGTTCCAGTTAAGAAATATTTGGTCATGTGTTACGGCAATTGAGAAATATGGAATAATGTTAGAGTTGGATGGAATCACACTCATAGCAATGAGATTGGTTTCCTTGGGTGTAAGTACTTTCCTAAAACAGATTGTGCCCTATGGAGTGGCACTGGCTTGGTTAACCAATTGGAGTTATGTTTTGAAGCAATTAGGGAACTACTCCTAGTAACCACAAATAGTTCTGGGGTTCTGTTGCATAACTGGTATGATAAGGACTGTTGTATGGCTAAGAAGCATTTAAATCAGTTAATTGGAAAAGTCAGAGCTAGTAATCATAAAACTCAATTTAAACTATTAAACCAAGCTCGAGCTTCATGCAAAGTGCTAATTTATGAAAAACAGTTAAAGTTTCATCATACACAATGGGACAAGATGCTGAGGGCTATCAATAATAATGACCATCGTGCCTATTGGTAGATAGTTGCCCATGGTCCAAATAATTATACATCTGGATTAAATTCTTATATTTCTTTGGAGACTTGGCAAAGTATTATTCAGGATTTTTTTTGACTCAAGTCATTCTTATGACTTGTTTGAGCTAAAAATAGATATGTCTCACTTTGTATTTTGTAGGCACTCTGATGTGTACTAAGGATCTTACTAAGGAAAGTACAAGAGCGAGAAGGCCGAAGCCCATCATGCTCCTATTCTAATCCAATATATAGTAAGAAACGTCATACCCATTACTAATAAGGCTGTCTAATCTGTATTTGAAAATACTTTTGGTTTCACTAATGACAACTTTAAGTGAAAGTCTATTCCATGGACCGACAACTCTAATTGTGAAAAAATATTTGCGACTTGATCTCACAAAAGGTTTTCTGACTAATTGTAAAGGATGATCCCTAATATTGTGATGACAGATTTTAAATTCTAGACCAAGTTCACACAAAAGATAAGGATCTTGAATGATGTCATATAATAACATTAGATCACCACGGAGCCGACGTGTGGATAGGGGCATAAGTTTTAGAATATCTAACCTACCCTCATAAGAGACATCATATAGTCCTGAAATCCTTTTAGTAAATTTTCTCTGGACTGATTCCATTAAAAGGCCTTCAGATTTTTTATATGGACACCAAAGCTGAGAGGCATATTCCAAATGTGGTCTGACATATGCACGATGTAGTGGTAACAGCACATCATGCTTCCTTGATTTAATATTGCGCAAGATAGACCATACAACTTTATTAGATTTGTTAATAATGCTATGTACATGTTTATTGTAAGAAAAGTTGTCTGAAAGAGTTATACCCAAATCTCTTTTGTCTGAAGTAGTGTCAAGTAATATACCATTCAAAAAATAGGGGGCTTGTAGATTACTAGTGCCTAAATGCATTACCTTGCATTTAGAGATATTCAAATACCCCAGGTCTTAACCCATGTAGAAATATGATCAAGGTCTTTTTGGATAATATTGGCTTGATAATCAGAGGCACATGGGCCACCTATGTTAGCATCATCTGCATATTTAATGGAAAAAGATGAACAGCCTGTAGTAAGATCAGCAATAAATGCCTGAAACAGGCATGGTCCCAATACCGAGCCCTGAGGTACCCCGCTTGTCACTGACCCCCTAACTGATTTGTTCCCATCTATAGACACTTGCTGGGAGCGATTTTGAAGCCAATTAGTTATCCAATTAACTACAATGCTGTCTGTATTTAGCTTATGAAGTTTGGTGATTAGAGCCCAATGAGGCATGATGTCAAAGGCTTTACTGAAGTCAATGTAAATTACGTCACATAGTATATTTTTGTCAAGTAAGGAACTAATTTCTTCATAGAAGCAGATTAAATTAGTTAAACAGCTTCTGCCCTTTTTAAAACCATGTTGCTCAACATCATGACAGTCCAAAACAGGTGACATCATATCTTTAATTAAACCTTCCAATAATTTACAAACAGAGGATGTTAAACTTATTGGCCTGTAATTTTCCCAGTTATTTTTTGGCCTTTTTTATGGATAGGGATAACATAAGCCTCTCTCCAATCCTGTGGAACAAAATTCATAGCCAAAAAATAATCAAACGTCAGTTTTAAAGGAATGACAATAACGTCCACTAATAAAAATAATAAATGTCCTGCTATATTGTCTGGACCAGGACTGTATTTGCCTTTTAGTGTTAATATCTTATCCTTAACAGTATCAGTAGAAAATTTAACTGGTGAAACATTAGTAGTGTCTAACAAAACTGAGTCATATGATGATTTAGACGTGCCAGAGAAACTTTTGCAAAAATTTTGATTAAACAGATCAGCCATTTTTTTTGGATCATGTATTAAAATGTCATTGTCAAGAATAGGACCAACTTGACAGGTAGGTTTCCTCAGAGAGTTGATGTAAGAATAAAAGTGCTTACTGTTGGATTCATTAGCAGTAGATGCTAATTTTTGCTCCCAGTTACATTTAGCCCTTTTAATCATAATCTTACATTTTCTTTGTATCTGTATGTAGGAAGTCCGATTTGTAGAAGATTTAATTTTTTGAAATTTAATATACTTCTTACGTTTTAATCTAATACATTGTTTGATGGACTGGTTCATCCATTTGGGAACTTTATTTTGGTTCTCATTTTTAATTTTAGATGGAATATATAGTTCCTTGAGTTGACAAATGATGTTCTTAAAATGTTCCCAGTAAAGTTCTGGGGTAGAGTCTATCAATAAAGAATCCCAGTGGATGTTTCTAATAATGTGTTTCATTGTACCTAAGTCTGCTTTATCATAGAAATATATTTTAGTACGATTGGAATTATACATGTAGGTTTGTACGGTATTAAATGTAATAGTATTGTGGTCACTATTCCCAATTGGCTCACTAACTGCAATATTTTCTACTATTATATCATCATCGCAGAGTACCAAATCTAAAATATTATCTCCTCGGGTTGGTATAAGTATACTCTGTTTAAGTCCCAGCTAGGTACATGTATGTATTAAGTTGTTACCCTGACTGGTGTTTGCACATAATTTCTGCCAATCAATTGAACCAATATTAAAGTCACCAGATACTACAATTTTACCTAATGCTTTTGCATGTTCTATTTCAAATAGAATTGCATCTAGGATGTCAACTGATGAATTAGGGGGATGAGAGCAAGAACCCAAGATAAGGGCCTCTGATGTAGATAGACTGAGCTTAACCCAAATTGTCTCTGTTTGTTTATCATGTTTTTTTGATATTCTTTGTAATATCAATAGAGTTGAGATAGTTTTTAATAAATAGTGCCACTCCTCCAGCCTTCCGATTATGCCTATTGAGAGTATAGGAAGTAAAACCAGGTATAAGGGTATCCCAAGATGATTTGTCATCACCTCATGTTTCGCTTATTGAAATAATGTCAACATCGTTGTTATGAAGCATGAAGTTATGAAGTTCTGTAGATAGCCTGGTGGGGTACAGATGTACTCTGACCCCAGTATGATGCTCTCTAGCTCCTTCTAGTGTCCGAGATGCTGCTTGGTAACTTATGTTTATTTTGAAGAAGTTTTATGTTATTTATTTTTTTCGTCTGAAGTTCGCAGTAATTGTCCAGCTTCAATAAAATTTTGGTGTCTGAGTATCTACAACTGTGGAACAGTGTCCTCCTTAAAATGTATTTTGCTGTTACACAAAAGCACAAAGTGCCCAGCACTGATCAGATTACTGCAGAGGTCTTTCTTGATTCCCCTACAACCTGGGCCTCAATTTTAATGTTACTTTTATTATTTTTTTCAGTGCATTTTGATTTCCCTAACTCTTGGAAAGGGGCCATCATAATTTCAACACATAAAAAAGGGGACAAATCTGATGCCAAAATGTATCATTCTATTTCTTTGCTAGACAACCGTTGTAAAATTTTCTCTAAAATAGTACTTTCCAGATTACAAGAACAAATTAAATTATTGTGTGATTTGTCTGAGTTCCAAGCAGGTTTTCGGGCTGGATATTGTACTGTGGATAACTGCTTTATTTTACCTCACATTTTTGAAAAATATGTTAAACTATGCAAACAGAAGGTATATTTGGCTTTTATAGATTTTAATTCTGCTTTTGATTCTGTTTTATGCTGTACTTTATGGTCAATAACAAAGTATTGGGGCATAGCTGTCAAACTCATTGCTGTTATAAGAGAATTGTATCATAACACTTGGGCCCAGGTTAAAATAGGGATAACTGGACAGTTTTCAACTACTCTTAAAATGAACTGTGGGGTCAGGCAGGGCTATGTTTTAGCCCCCACTTTGTTTTGTTTTTATAGAACTAATTTGCTGACTTCTTTGAGCAAATCTTCAACTGACTCACCTAGAATAAAAGATCAATTTTGTCCAGTGTTGGCATATGCTGATGATCACATTCTATTATCAGTATCACAGAGGAAACTACAGGGGAACCTTGATCTCCAAAATTACTATGCTGTTAAACATAAGTTGTTTATTAATGAAAATAAAAGCCAAATTATGGTAATGGCCTCAAATAAATTAACTAATACCTGGAGACTAGGTGGGAAAAGACAATACTGTGAAATCTTATGTTTATCTGGGTCTTCATTTCTCAAATGATTGGAAATGGGCCAGACATGTCAACTCTGTTCTTCTAAAGCTAAAAAAACTGCTAATTCTCAAAAATCTTTTGCTCACTAATATGGGGGGAGTTCTATCAAATCACTAACTATAGCAGCCAAGTCAAAGTATTATGCACAAGCCCTATATCAGTCTGAAATTCAGGGACTTGTAAACCACCAAGCAGTTGAAGTTCCACTTAATAAATTAGTGAGATCTTCTCTTGGTCTATATAATTGTATTCTTGCTGCTCTTTTGCGGGCAAAACTGGGTTCAGTCAGTCCACTACCATATGCACAAGCTAGGAAAGTGAATTATTGGGTGAAGTTGTTAACATTAGATCACAACAAACTGCAATCACTTGCACTGAAAGAAAAGTGCTCTTGGGAAGAAATTGGATTTAAGAAGTCTAACTGGCTAACAGGGCTTTATGCTATTTTGGAAACAGCAGGGTTGTCCTTTTTGAGAAAGAACCTGGATAAAAATATTTCAATTTTAGTCCTATATACAACACATATATCACAAAAAAGATCACAAATTATTTTAAAACACTTGATCTTGCAACTATTTCAATTCTGAAAATAGCCTCATGGGTTCTTCACAATGTTATTACATTTCGGTATAGAGAGTATTTGGGTGCGCTAACCAATCTAAAACAAAGATAGCTTTTTACAAAGTTCAGATTGAAGATGTTCCCTAGCAATGTGTTGATGGCTAGATATGACAAAGAAACAGAACTCAGTTCTACTTATTGTTTCTGCACTAATGAGAGTGTGGAAGATCTATCCCATGTTATTATGATTTGCTACTAGTACAAAAAACCCAGAGAGGTATGGTTAAAACCACTGTGTAAGTAAATTGCAACAATGGATCAGACTTTATTGATGAATATTTTCTTCACTTCAAATGATGAATATATTATTCAGAAATTGGCAGGCTACATTGGGGCTGTAACAAGAATTACAGCTAAACATGTGTAATCAATTCCCTTAGCTTTATACAAAATATGGGGAGTTTGGATATTTACATCCAGGAGAAATTAACTTCTGTAATGCCTGATTATTTTTACTGACTCTAGAAGCTTTATCATAATACTGTAGTGTTTGCACATGCACCTGAAAATACCTTGAATTTGTAGATGTGTTTGTGATTAGATGTCTTTATGTCTATGTATATTTATTACTTATTGTTATTGTTATATGTTGATTTGTGCTACTGTTTATTAGTTCATTTTTTGAAATGGTCTAAGACCAATCAAATAAAAATTATTCACTTACAATAGTTCTAATCCTAGAGACTGTGAATGAGGCCCAACATTGACAAATAATTTACATATCAAGTAACTAAAACACTCAAGAATTTTGGATAATTGCACTAAACTAGAGATGCTGCAAAGTAAGACTTTGGGCCTGATTTTAGAAGGGACATCTCTGGAACAAGGTGCCTGCTCCAAACAGCTTTGATGCAAGTGGCATCTTGCACCAAAGTTTGCAACAATCTGGATTTTCAAACACAGGTTGTGTTGAAATTGGAATGTCTTACACCCAAGTCACACAGCACCACACTTTTGGCAGAAGCTCTCTTGTGGAAGGTCACAAGGGGTCTTGTGCCTTAATGGGGCTGCACTATCCCCTTTTTTGGAATTGTAGAAGCCCTGCCATGGACGTAACAGAAGGCTCAGTTTAGACCATCCAGAATGTGGTCTGAAGGCTATGTGCCACTGCTAGACAGGGTAGTGATTGGAAGGAACCTGCAAGTAGGGGACAGGGGGAAAAGAAGCATGGGGGTGCCCTATGGGTGTCAGGAACACATCAGCAATGTCAGTGTGCTGAGGTGGCACACTGTGGTGTTGACATGTGCAATGGCAGAGAGCAAATTGGCCAGGGTAGAGGGAGGTTGGTAGGGATGGACCATGACTTGGACACAGGAGGCATAGCCCTGGCTCTTGCCCAATAGGTGCCACAGTCCCCAACTCTGTTGATGGGAAACAGTGGCTGCAGGTTGTTTGGTGCCAGTGGTGGTGGGAATGTTCCCTGAGCAATGTAACAGTCTCTGGTACCCAGCCCCTGCATGGTGGCTGCTTTACACCTACCTAGCTGGGGACTGTGGCACCAATGGGGCACATGCCAGGACTGTGCCCACCTGGGGAAGTTCACAGTTCATCTCTTCTGACTCCCTCTACCCAGGCCAATTGGTTCTCTCCCATTGCATATGTCAAGCCCCCTGGGTGCTACATCAGCACCCTAACATTGCTGACATGTCCTCGATGTCCCCTAGTGTACCCTCTATGCTCCTTCTTCCCCGGTCCTCTACTTACTGTCATATATACTTTTTTATCTTTATTTTTAACATTTTACTGCTATACAGTACAGCAAACAGAGCTGTTGATAGGTATACTGACATGTGCTTGGCTCTCAGTATTTCAACAGAGTATACTAAATTTTTACAGTTAGGAAATGTAATGCCCCAAACCCTGATACATCACTCGGAGGCCTCCCTCTTAATATGCCTCAATGGGTTAGAGAGAAGTTAGTTGCCAGATTGCCCACAACCACCATGAGCAGTGGTCCTCTATAAAAATATCTCACAAAAACATGGTGCACCCTGTAACAGAACTGTAGGGCTTAATCCCCCTTGTACTCGATAGTGTATCTATAATCAAAGGCAACTTTCATAACTTGGGTTAAGGTTATAGTAATACTAAAAGACTGTATGAAACTCCAACATTGGCAGCATTTACCTCTCGTGCTCTGGGGACAAGTTACTATCCTTAAAATGGTTATATTTCCCTAGGTAATATACCCTTTTTCAATGCTGAATTTCCCCCTTCTGAAGATACGGTTTCAAAAAATTAATGTCATCTGGACAACCTTTTTGTGGTTAGGGAAATATCCAAGGTAGGCGTTAGAGAAACATTTGTAAACCAGGAGATATGGGGGACTTACAGGTTCCACATTCATTTCTGTATTATTTAACATTCCATGGTAGTAAATACAGTACTTTAAATGGTTTAATAATGTACAGGGAACATATTTGGCCCAGGAATGGTTGAAAATTGAACATTTTCAAGTTGGATTGCTTAATATTTCATTACCATCCCTTCTTTATGTTCCCTTCAGTAAACTTCCTGACCCGTTAAAAATGTCACATGTTGGGTGGTCTGTTAAAGCTCACCAACAGCTATGTCAACTTCTACACCTTAATAACAAATAGGATTTGGGACAGCCATTCTTTGCTAATCCAAATATTATGATTGGAAACCAAGTGGTTTTATCTGCTACTTAGAAAGACTTTAAAGCTTCCTCTTTAGCAGATTTTGTCAAACAGGACAAATTCCTATCCCTATCAGAGATCACAGATTTTTTTCACCTCTCGGCATTTTGCTTTTTTAAATATCTGCAAATTAGACACTGTCTATATTCTATTTTTGGGAAGGCTCCATGGTCTACGGAGGCTGGCATATTATTTTCTCTATTAGTTAACTTGGTGGCACAGCACAGACCAGATTCTAAATTATATAAAGAGTTGGGGACCAGGACCTGGAAGTCTTGTTCTCCGTCTGCTTTTTATTGGATGTCGGCTGCAAATCTGTCCTACAGCTCTGCCAGGTGGAGAAACATTTGGTTAGATATATATACGTATGTTAAACAGGACAGGTTAAGATTAATACAATTTAAAGTTCTTCATAACCTATATTACACTCCACTTAGGCTTTATCGAATGGGCAGAAGGGCTGATGCCATATGTCATAAATGTGGGCATGAGAAGGTTCTTTGCTTCAAATGGAATGGCTCATGCTTGTGCACCAGCCAACATATTGCATTAGTAGCAGATTTGGAGGCGAGGTTACTGTTGGGCAAATGCAGGGCACGCATCAGTAGGTGCGTCCCTCATTACCCAATAAGCCAGCATGCAGGTGCCACACCAGGAATACATAATGTGGCAAGCACATCTAAGAAAAGATTCACTGCAATGAGAGCCAAGCTCATCATGCAGCAGCACCAAAACATGCCTTCCCTATGCGTCTTTCCTGGTGAAGCCTTTCAATAAACATGGCGGCACTGAGTGACGCCACGTGGAGAGCTGACTTTAGGGGTGCCCAATCCCCCTGTCGGCATGCCCCAACCCGCTTCATTTGCCGATGGGGGAGCCCACTCCCCATCAGCATAATGCACCCCCATTTGTTCTGTGCTGACAGGGGTGCCCAATCCCCCATCAGCTACAGAACCCCCCCCAAAAAAAAACACTTCGGTGGCACACTGGGAGTCCACCCCAGTGTACCAAATGCTCCTGTAAAACAAAAATGGTCCGGCAATGTTTTTTTTTTAACACCTGCAAACCAGAAAATGGTCCCTCGTTGAGTCCACTGGCCCTCCCCCAACCTGTGCCTACCCTCTGCACACCCTGCCGTCCCCCTTCCCCCATCCCATACTTATCTCCAGAGCATGGCGCGATGATCTTCAGTGGACTGGGAACACGTCTGCACTCTTCAAAGCTGACCGTGAACTGAAGAAGTGCCAGTTAGCTATATAATGGCATACATTAGATTTTTTCAACTTTGGTGCATATATCAGGCATTTTTGGGTATTTTGGCACCACATTTTCAACATGGGGTTATTGGGACCCCTCCTCATGAAGTCAGTCACTGTCATGGTGTTATTTGGTCCAGAAAGGTGATTTTGCAGTTACTGTGTGTAATCACCATTCGGGATTGATTAATGAAATGACAGTGCCACTGTTCATGAGGGGGGCTCTCAAAAAGCCTATGTTGCAAATTTGGTGAAAAAATCCAAAGAATGGCCATTTTATGAGTGTGCATTGAGCAGTTTCCATGCACACTCATAACTTCATGAATTTGTAATATTTCACTCCAGATTTTCAAAACAGGCATTTTTCCACACCTCCTTATGAATAGTACAGCTGTTATTTTACATATCCAGGCCAAAATGTGTTTTTGCACGTCCGGCGCAGAATAGCACGGTTGCTGTGCAAAATAAGTTTTTGGGACAGTTTGAGAAAATGACGGTGACACTGTTCATGAGCAGAGGTCCTAAAATGCATATGTTGAAAATTTAGTGACAAAAGTCCATAAAATGACTGAGTTACAAGCATGCATTGTGCAGTTTCCATGCACTCTTGTAACTTCACAAATGTTCAATATTTTCATGCCAGATTTTCAGCACTGCCATTTTTTGACACCTCCTTATAAACAGTACAGCTGTCATTTTTTACAGCCTGCCCAAAATATGTTTCCACACCTGTGGTGCACAATGGCATGGTCACTGTGGGAAATCAACTTTTAGGACAGATTAACAAAATCACAGCGCCACTGTCCATGAGGGGAGGTCCCAAAATGCCTATGTTGAAAATGTGGCTAAACAAATCCCCAAAATAATTGGGTTACAGACATGTGTTGTGCAGTTTCTATGCATGTTTATGACCACCAATTTTTCATATTTTCACTCCAGATTTTCAATGTTGCCATTTTTTTACACCTCCTCATAAACAATACAGTTCTCATTTTTCGGATTCTTCCCAAAATGTATTTTCGTTCCTGTGTCGCCAAATGGCATAGCCACTGTGCAAAACCACCTTTCAGCTAACAAACTTATGGTGCTGCTCTTCATGAGGTGGGGTCACAAAAAGGCTATGTTGAAAACGTGGAGTGAAAATACCAACAAATGCCTACAATGTCAGGGTTTCCAACTGTAACACCCCACCCTGTAGAGACAGACAGGCATCAGGAGTGTGACTTGGGATCATTGGCTGTAATGCTCATGCCATTCCACACCCATCCACACCCTGCAGCCAGTGACAGGCATTGAGGTGTGCCTTGGAGTGTTCGGCCCTAAAGTTCACCCCATTCTCTTATGCTGCACCCGTTTCAGCATATTTCCTTATGGAATGGGGTAAGTATAAGGCCCAAAGACCTCAAAGTACATCAGGACATTTGTCAGTGTCTACAAGGTAGGGTGGGGTAAAATGGCATGAGCATTACAGCTGATGACCCAAAGGCATGCCCCAATGCCTGTCAGTCTCTGGGGGTGGGGTTGGTGTCAGCTCAATACTTCACTGCCGCCGGCCTGCTGGTGCAGTGGTTGGATTTCCGCTTGCGACGCCAGCGACCCAGGTTTGGGAACGAGCCCGAGAGCTGGATGGCCGGCCGCGAGGGGAGGACTTGAGCGTCCCAAGGACCACTCATCCTCTCCGGGGGGGGCGAGTACCAGAGCTTGGCTCTTGTCTGGCCCCTGGTGGATACCCGAGGTACAGCAAGCCCGATGCTCCAAACAGAGGGGGTGATGTGCCAGATGTTGGCGCTTCAGCGTCTTGATGTCTGGGGACCTGGCACGTCGAGAAGAACATCAGGAAAAAGGAAAACCTTGCAGCCTCCCAGTAGATGGAGCACCAGGCCCTGACCTTCAGTGCCCCTACCTGCCCGGAGACAGCGTGCCAACGAAACTCAGAGAAGCATCGGGGTGCAAGGGCTCCCAACCCGTACCCACCTGGGGGATACAACCACAGCTCCATGGGGGATGGACTGCACGGCCACCAGGTAGGTGAGCGAGGGCTGATAAGGCCATAGGTGTCACCCAAAGAGGAGGAGAGCTGTGGGGGGGGGGAGAATAAAGAGAAAGTAAGAAAAACAAAAAATACTTCACTTCCATTCCTATTATGCATCTGTAACTCCTGCACTACCAATGCCAACTCCAATGCCAACGAGACAACATTCGGCATTGACAAATGCTTGTTTTTTATTGTGATCACTATTTTTCATTGGAAATCTGTATTTTGGGTAACTTTTCCTTTATAGGCCTCCCCAAACATAGGGCCTTTATGGCTCTCATATCCACAGAGACCAAACTCCTCATATTACGGCAGTGGATCGGTAATTCTCTTCCCACATTGCATGAATGGATTCAGGATATGGTTTTAGCACTGAACGAAGAACGGTCTATTGCTATGCAAAACAATAGGTTAGTGCAATTCTACACTCTGTGGGATCAATTTGAGTAATTTTTCACCGGGAGGAGAGTTGGGTAGAAATTGAATCTGTTCTCTCCTCCCTTGTACAAGACTTCAGAGGTTTTGGTTAATCGTTATATAATTTCTTAATGAAAGGACAATTTCTGATTTGCATTGCTGCATAGCTATATTGACATAATATTTGTAATTTTCAGGTGTGGGGAGAGGGGAGCAGGGGTTTGAAGGTGGGTAGGGGTTCTTGTGACAGGGGATTGGGGGAGCTGAGAGATATTCTCTTCTTCGGTCTGTATTTTGACTTTAGTTCTATGTCTGTCTCCTGTTGGGGGGATGGGGTGGGGAGGGAGTTATGACACTCTGTATTTTATAGATGTTTATGTGTGAACTCCGATGTTTGCATTTTTTCATAATGTTAATAAAGTATATTTAATTGCAAAAAAAAAGATTGTATGAAGGCATACTAGGTCATAATGTTGTACGCTTAATCGCGTACGACATTACAGTTCACCTGAAATTGCGCAGTCTAGGACAGCGAATGGTACAATACCGCATATACTGCTGAACAGGGTATTGCATCATTCACACACTCATAGGCAGAGGATAAGACCACTGCTGGGAGTGGGTTCTGCTGAGCAGCTGCCATGGCTCACTGGACAGAGCCACAGCAGCAGGAACACAGGCACTGCGTCTGGGACCATGTTTGATTCCCAGTCCCAGAAATTTTATTTTTTTTAAGACTTTGTGTGCTCCCCGAGTTGGACCCCCCCTGGAGTTAAAAGTCTTTAGTGTGGAGGGGGCGGAGAGCCCACCACAGAAAAAAGAATTATGCCACATGGCATAAATCGTGATGTACTGGGTGTGCGATTTAGCCATGCGGCATAATGTCTTGCGACATTATGACCCCATGCCTATCAATACTAGATTGAGTTTCAAGTACTTTATACAGACAATGGATGAACAGCTCACAATCCTTATGGCTATGTAACAGTAATTAACTTCCAAACTTCAATAACTGTAAATAAGTATTATAGTCTCTATGTTGTTAAACAGAAGTACACATGTACAGCGCTAGCATAAGTAGTCAGGTAAAGTGAAACAGTCTAAGGACCTTGCAGACTCCGTGGGTTGTTCTCATTTTCTCTGTATAAGTCAGCCAGCCCCATCTTCATGGCCCAGCTGGGGTTGCACCAGGTGGGGATTGGGGGTTTGATGGATCCCTGCGTCAAACCCCACAGGTGCGACAAATGTTTGGCATGAACCTGCAGCTGTGGCTTTTCCTGGGTATTTGCACAGGGACCCTTGTTTTATAAAATGGAGTGCAGGGTACCTGGTACACCCAGACTTCACTACAGCTATAGAGAGACACAACTTGCATCACTTTAAGGGCCTATTGAAAATCAAGCCTTTTGTCTGCGAAGATGACACAAAGTGAGCCACTTAGCACTGTATAAGACCTCACAAAGTTTTCTGGCCCATGTAAAGGTTTACCCTGCAACTAGTTTATATTTGTAAAAAAAACAACTAAAATAAAAGATACAACCATCCCCACACACTCATAGCACCCTTATCACCCTCCTCTCCATCCCTGAGCATTAACACAACAACATACAATGCATTCTCATAGCATCCAAAATTCCCCACCCCCAAGTCATGGGAATGTGAGGTAAATACCAGTTGCAAACCCACACTATTCCTTTTACCTTCCTTCAGAGCAGATGTCAAATTCCACCAACAGGTAACCCGTGTCCTTCTACCCTAAAAACAATATAATAATGTCCAGTATAGGGTCACCAGCACAGAGAACTTCCCATCACTGTATCAATCTGCCATCTAAATAATAAATAAGAGTGAGCATGGAAAGTAGTAATCTCAGCTGATCACTACTGAGTATTACTGAGCATTCTCAATCATTCATCATTCAGACAATGTCTGACTGCAGTTCTGGGAAGACCTCTATGTTGGGCTCACCCTGCTAGACTGTACTGAATTGTATCCTTATCTTTACAAGGGTGGCATGAGGGGGTTAGGATGGTAGCATGGGTGACTTGAATGTGGGGGAAATGGAGGCTATATGTTCTAACTTGTCGGGACCGAGAGGTGTGTGGGATTTGAAGAATGCTGCAAGATTGGGAGGATGGGTATGGTATGGCCACCCCTAGGAAGTGTCAGAACTGCATAAGCACCCAGAGTTGTTTGGTGTGGAAAATGCTATTGAATTCGCTGCAATAAATGTTTATTATGTTCCTACACACAGCGTTGCTTGTTTTATGGTATGGTTGCAGCTTGCCGTCTGTTTTCACTGCAGTTCACTGGGGCTGCAGGGCAGAGCAGAGATTCTATGTACTATGAAGGAAGAGGGATGGGACATTGTTTTTTTTTTTTTGTATAATCTTTTTATTTAGATTTTATGGGTCTTATAACACAAACAGGACAAAAAAGTGCAAACACATGGTACAATCATATCACACCATAGTCATTTGTTCAAACGTAGATTCCATTATATTACAATATAATCAGCATCAAGTGGGGTTGATATTCTTATATGTGCAATTTCTGCCATAGGTCAGACCCACCCAAGCAGGACCCCCTTCAACCTTCCCATTGTCAGGGCCGCTGATGGCCAAGTCACAATGTCCTTCATCCCTACCCTCTCCCCCCTTACACATCTAGTCTGCAACGCTCTCTCTGAGGACTATCTCCTCCTCTAAATTTAATGAAACTAAAAAGGTGGTCCAGCTTCAGAGAAAGTCCTCCTTTCTGTCCCTAATCACATGTGTTAACCTTTCCAGAGCTAAAGTCTGCAGGGTGAGGCCACGCCATTGTTGGATTGTGGGCTTAATGTGTAATACCCAAGTATTTTGAATGCAGTGCCGAGCTAAGATAAACAGAACCCTGATCCACCTGGGCAGTGGCACCCACTCCTCCTCTCCCTCCAATTCCACCCCAAACAAGCATGGTAAAGGATGGACCAGTACAGCTCTACCTGCCATCCTGGACATTTCTAATGTGACTTCACCCCAGAATTGCTTAAGCACTGGACACATCCAGAAGAGTGGATATAAGTACCCCTTTCTTTCCCACATCTTCCACACATAGCGGACACCATGGAATGCAGCTTATTTACAATCACAAGGTGATAATATAACCTGTGGAGGAACTTGTAGAAAGCTTCTTTAAATTTGTTACATACCATTATTCCCGAACGTTGGGTGATTGTGGGTCCCCAATTTTCCTCTGTTATGGCTCTCCCTATGTCTTTTTCCCATAGCAGTTTCATTTTTTTGGTCATATCCGGGAAGGTCTGCTTCCCTGCTTTTGCCACCTTTCTAATAAATCCTGTTGGGTCTTTCCTAGCTTAGTAAATTAGGCTTTCAACTGAATCCAAAACATTTTTCTCTATCCCGCCCCCGCCCATACCCACAACAAACACTCTGAGCTGTAAGTATTCAGAGTAAATGATGCCCCCCAGGTCCAGGCATCACTGAATGTTTTCAAAGGAACCCAAGCCCCTCCCCCCCACAATCAGGTTCCCTACTCTATTGACTCCCCTTGCCTCCCATTCTCGGAAGCCAGCATCTTCTATCCCTGGGAGATTAAAAGGATTCCTAGACACCGGCAGTAGGATTGTTTCCCCTTCCTTGATTTTCCTTTGCTTTTTGAGCTGGCCCCACACCTTCAAAACTGCCCTTACTAAGGGATTACCATTCCCTACCACTCTATATGCTTTAAGTCCCCGGCTGTGTAGGTAGGCCGTTAGACGATCTGGGCTACCCACCTGCTCCAGGTCCACCCAACTAGCCACTTTGGGTAGATATACCCAATCAGATATATACCTTTATTGTATGGGTAGATGGTGATTACCTAAATCATGGAAGTGTAACCCCTCTTTGATTGTTTCTGCCTTGAACCTCTGCAGGGAAGTCCTTAGCCTTTTCCCAAGCCAAATACAGTTTGAGAATGCCGTATCCATCCATTTGGTATCCTCCTTGGTGAGCCCAATGTGTAGCATCTGCATAAAATATAGGATCCAGGGCAGGATATTCATTTTAATCAGGTTCACTCTTCCAAGCCAGGAAATGGGTAGGTGTGCCCACCTATGCAGATCTGCCTCAATTATTTTGAGCGGGTGGTAGTTCAAGCCATATATGGAGCCCAAGGGTCTTCCTATCTGTATACCTAAGTATGTGAAGCTGTTCAGCACCATTTTCAAACCCCACCTCCCATCCCCCCTACTCTGCTCCAGGGAAACAGAGAAAGCATCTCTGATTTCCTGAGATTAATTTTATATCCCTAGAACTCAGCAAACACTTCTATCACAGACTACATGGGGTGGCATTGAGGTCTGAGGATTTTTGACAAATAGGAGCATGTCGTCTGCATATAAAGTGATTTTTTGTGAGGGACCTCTGGCTCCTTTTATTTATTTATTTATTTATTTATTTATACATCAGTTTACAACCTTTGAGCCAGAGGCTCGTTTCCAAAGGTACCTCGTCACAAAGAGGACAAACACAGTACAACATTTCGTTACATCATTGTAGATAACAGCATTTTTTCTTTCTTCTTTTTTTTTTTTTTACATCATAGCAGGCAACAGTTTAGGTAGATATATGCTGTAATTACATTGCTTACAATAACAGAGTAACAGGTTAGGTATTCACAGGTTAATACAGTTATTCAGATACGATTGAGAGGTGAGCATACATTGGTTAAGCAGACTAGTCTTTTGCAGGGCCTGCTTGGTTAGTAAAAACAGGTGGCTAAGGGACAGGGTAGATGATAAGAGAGGGGGCAAGCCACTTTGTGAGTTTTGTCAGTTGTTGATTGTGAAGCTACTCAGAGAGTTTTGTCGGGTACAATGACTTTGAACACCTATGGCCGGGGACAAGCACAGCTACGCATGTTAAATAGTTGACTTCGAAGTGCGGTTTTGAAGCTGGAGATTGAATGGGTATCGGTGATGGAGCTGGGGAGAGTATTGTACCAGGTGGGGGCTCTGTAATAGAAGGACAGTTGACCATGGGTGGTCCTGGTTCTAGGGATAGACAGGGTGGCCTTGGAGGAGCTACAAGTTTGGACTAAGGTTGCTTAGGTGTATAGAGGCTGTCAGACCGGGAGGGGATAGACCAAGGAGTGTTTTTTTAGTTATGAGGCAGGTTTGGTATCTGAGCCGTTCGTCCAGGTTGAGCAGCTTAGCAAAGTCATATAGCTGGCAGGTATGGGTTAATCTGGTGGCACCCGTGATTAATCTACAGGCCTTGTTCAGGGTGTGTCGAATTTTATTGAGGGCGGTCATATCTGCAGCACCATAGACAGGCAGGCCATAGTCCACAAGGGACAAGATAGAGGAGGTGACAGCTAGTCAGAGGGCCTCAGGGGGGAGGCAGTGTTTATAGCGATAAAGGATACCTAGCCGAGTATTTGTAGCTGAGGCTAGAGTATCAATCTGGTCGTGGAAAGTGAGGACAGAGTCAAAGGAGACCCCAAGGTACTTGTACAGGCAGACTTGCTCAAGAGGAAGTTTAGAGCCAGGGAGGATACGGAGTGGGAAATTACTAAGTTTGTTTTGAGGATGGGCAAAGAGCATGGATTTGGTTTTCTTTAGATTGACCACAAGTCTGTGCTCTTTGAACCGGGCTTCAGCATCATTGAAGGCTAGTTGCAAGGAATCTTGAAGGGAGATGGGGTTTTGGTGGAAGGCAAAGATGACGGCATCATCTACGTACAGCAGGATTTTACCCGTGCAAGCTCTGGGCATGGTATTGAGGTATAGTGAGAAGAGAAGTGGGCCTAGGATGGAACCCTGAGGCACTCCTAATCGGATGGAACATGTATTGGAGAGGGTCCCATTAACTCTAACATGCTGAGAGCGGTCCGACAAGTAGCTGGAGCACCAAGCAACCGGGCCAGCGGCAAAGCCGATGCGGTTGAGGGCATCCAACAATAGGGGGTGGGAGACAGTGTCGAAAGCCTTTGAGAGGTCAATAAACACTGCCCCTGCTAGTGAGCCTGAGTCTAGGGAGGAATGAAGAAAATTTGAGAACTCAATAAGGGCAGTGCTGGTACTGTGACCTGCATGGAATCTGTGCTGTTCATGACAGATGATGTTGTATTTGGTCAGGTAATCTGTGATTTGGGTTGCCACCAGTTTTTCAAGGGCTTTGGAGAGGGGTGGAAGGATAGGAGATAGGCCGGTAGTTCCCGGCTGAGGACCTGTCACCTCCTTTGTGTCCGGGCAAGACTGAGGCTGTTTTCCAGCCAGAGGGGAATTGACCCAGGCAGAGGGACTTGTTGAGCAGGGTAGTTAGTTAGGGGGGCAAGGACCTGATCCAGGACCCGGTGGAGGATACTGGGGTCCAGGGAGTCGCTGCCAATATTATTGCTCTTAAGAGCTTGAAGCAGGTGTGGCCTAGCTTCCTGGGGAGTCACCCTGCATAAGTGGAAGCTAGGAAATTGAAAGTCAGGGGCGGGTAGGGTTGAAGGAGGGTCAAAGAAGTCTCTGGGGAGGACCGAACTAAGGTCGGTGAATGATGTGTTGAGGAAGTTGGCTATGTGGGCAGGGTCAGTGGAGACAGAGCCTTCGGGGTGATCTGGGAAGGGGAGGAGAGCAGAGTGCTCCCATTTAGTTGCTTAATGTTGTCCCAAAGCGTTCTGCCTCTCCCCAGGAGGAGTGTAAGCGCCGATAGTGGTGGCTTTTGCTTTCCTGATGGCCCATGTGCATTTGTTTCTAGCAGCATTGTAGGCCTGTCTGTCCACAGCATGGCCTGTTTCAGTGGCCAGGTGCCACAGGCTATCCCTGTGTTTGAGTAGTTGCAGCAGGGACGGGGTAATCCAGGGGGCATTACGAACTTTGGTCCGGACTGCTGTCATGGGGGCAAAGATGTCGCAGGCATTGTTGAAGGTTTGGGTGAAGAAGGTAAGGGCGGAGTCAACATCTGGGGCGTGGTGTATGGGAGCCCAGTTAATTTGGGCAAGATGTAGCTCAAGGCCTTTTAGCCAGCCAGGTCTGAGGCGCCGATGAAGAGTGAGATGAGCCGTGGGTTTGGGAGTGGGGGTGGCCCAGTGGAAAATGATAGGGGAGTGATCACTAATAGAGTCCGAAGAACCTGGGTATCATGGATTTGTTGTGGGCGATTGGTGATGACCACATCTAGCAGTGTGCTGGTACCTTTCTTTGTGTTAATTCTGGTGGGTTGGGAGACTAGTTGGGACATGTCAATGGCTGCGAAAGAGTCACGGGTGGTGTTGATGGATGAGCTGAGCCAGTTAACATTCAGGTCTCCACCTGGGACTTGGTCAGCTGTGAGGGTGGGGCTGACAGATAATCAGTTAAGCGAAGCCAGTGCCACAGTTTGGTTTTTTGGGAATGTAAGCAGCAGTGAGATAGAGGGACCCCAGAGGGGTCGGGGAGTCAGTTGAGGTAAAGGCCTGTGCTCTACGGGCGAGAACCGGGGCAGGGAGTGTCAGTCCAGTGAGGGATTCCCTGGTGTATATCGCACAACCCCCTTCTACCTACATGATCCTCCCTGTAGAGGGTGTACCCAGGAATAGTGACTAACGAGTCTGGCGTGGATTTTGATAGCCAGGTTTCCACCACCGCAATGACATCTGGTCTATGTGAGGTGACCCAACATTGAAGGGAATCTAGTTTTTTCATCAGGCTGCATATGTTCATAGACGCAATGCAGAGCCCGGGTGTCCCTGTAGGAGGTTTAGAGGGAGCTGGGCCAGGGTTTGGATGAATATTGCCTGTCAGAAGTAGTAGTATAACCACAGCCCTGGCCAGGGGATGGTAGAGGGTGAGCTTTCGATATGTATGGCATGTGGAGGGGGGGAGCTTTTGGGCACACGGGGTGGGCAGGGTTTTCCAGGCTGTGAACGTGAGGAGGATAAGTTTCAGTGGGCGCCTGAGGAGGTTGAAGTAGGGAGAGGACTGGGGGGAGGGTGTTGATGACTGGGGCAGACGATGAGAGTAGGGTGTGGCTGGGCTAGCTCCAGAGGAATAGTAGGATCAGGAGCCATTGTGCCAGGGGGTATTAGGTTGGAGAGACAATGGAGCCAGGGTGAGGATGAAAGGGAGGCATTGTAATAAGCGGGCTAACATATTGCTTGTGGTTGCAGCTGGGTGGTAGGTTGAAGTTGTTTTTGTGTCACTCAGCAAGTGTGGATGCCACTTTGGAGTAGTGGTAGTGACAAGGACTCTGGTGGCAAGGGTACCAGGTTCAGGACCGACTCAGGGCAGTTGGACACAGGACCTAGGTAAGTGCCGTGCTCCATGTTCAGGGGCCAGGACACAGGGTGGGTTTGGGACCAAAAAGAGGTGCTTAATAGCGACTCCTATAGGCCACTTAAAGAAAAGGCACAGCCGTAATGGTAGGAGGTCCAGGCAGGATGTAGTACAGCATCTGGTATGGGAGGGGGAGCAGAGCAGACAGGCCCAAAGTGGTCAGGAGGATAGGAAGACGGAAAGGTTGTTGGAGAAATCCAGGATGGGGGTTAAACCAGTATGGGCTTGGGGGTTGGAAGGGAGGGGGTCCAGGAATAGGCTAGTATAGGAGCAGGTGTGGGGGTCAAGAGGGCTGGGAGAGAAGGGGAGAGGACAGGTAGTTAGCGGGTCCAAGGATAACAGGGGGGAGGCTTTCAAAACTAGAAGGTTAGAGGCAGTAACAGAGGGTCCCTCTAGTGGCTGGCAGGTATAACCTGCAAAGTGGAAAAAGGGGACGTAGTATTTCAAGCAGCAGGAAGTGATGTCATCAGGTAGGGACTATAAACAAAGGAACGACCCTGGGTGGGTGGGCCAGTCGATGTGTGTAGCGTGTTGACGGGCTAACCCCCCTCACAGGTGCTGGAAGAGGTTGTTTAAATTACCTCTTGAGCACCAACCACCGACCACTGTGACTTTCGGCCCCGGGAGGGAGCTCCGATCCTTCGGGGGACAGCGGGCCGCTTTGTAGCCAGAGGGAGCGGTGGGCCTATATTGAGGAGGAGAACAATGGAGCCTAATTAGTATGCAGCGGGAGACTGGCAGTCATGATTCACAAGCAGTGCAGCTCTATTGCTGCACATTGGCAGGTCACAACTGCCAACGGCTCCAGGGGCCATTGCGGAGAGGAGAGAGGAGAAGAAACAGGGGGCAACCCTGCCTCATTCCCCTCTCTAACATGAATGGGTCAAACAGCACTTCATTACCATTATTTGGGCCCTGGGAGCCTCATACATAGCCTGCACCCAATTAATATATGAGTCACCAAGACCAAACTCGGACATCACCACGAAGACTTATTCCCATTCCATCCTATCCTATCGAATGCCTTTTCTGCATCCATAGATATAATTATATAATTTCTCCCTCATCTGGTTTGCCCTCCATGCCACATTTAGCAAGCTGCAATTGCTATGGTATGATAGGCACCTTTTTATGAACCCGGTCTGGTCTGGGTGAATCAACTCAGGGAGAATTTGCTCTAGCCTAGTGGCTAGGAATTTTGCCAATATTTTAAATCACAGTTCAACAATGAAATGAGCCTGTATGAGGCACATTCCATTACATCTTTTCTGGGCTTGGGTATCAGGCAGATTACTGCATCATAGCAGGTGCCAGGCAATGTGGGTTTCAGATCCTCCCTTTCTTTTCCAAACACCTCACTTAGCACACCCTCCAAATGCCCCACTAGTTCATTATAATACTCCATAGGGAAGCCATCTAGACCACTAGCCTTGCCCCCCTTCAGTTTCTGTATGGCTCCCATGACCTCTGTCCTAGCAATTGGTTGACTCAGTTGCAATCTGTGCTCTTCTGTGGCCTTTGGGAGCTCAACTTTGTTGAGGAATGCAGTAACTAAGTCTCCCCTACCTCTGTACTCTGCCCTATATAGCTTACTATAAAAGTCCCTAAAGCAGTCCCTAATTTTCTTCTGGACCCTATGAAAATTTCCCTTCCCATCTCTGATGCCTGGGATCTGTACAGGACACTTTCTGCCTCTCATTAAGAGTATGAGGAAGGTTCCAGGCTTATTACCCCACTTGAACATCTGTTACCTACAGAAAAACCATGATTTCTTAGCCTCTCCCTGGGTCAGGGCATTTAATGCCTCCCTGGTCGCTGTCAGGGTCTTTTCAGCCCCTCCCTTCTCCCCATTCACCACCCTCTTCTCCAGGAGTTTTAGCCAGGACTCAAGTTCAAGTCTCTTTTCTTCTTTTTTATCCGGGACATATATTCTAGGATCATTCCCCTCATATACGCCTTCCCGGCATCCCAAAAGACAGCCCGAGAGGTGGAGGCCTCTAAGTTAGTCTCCACATATAGCTTCCACTGCTCCTCCAGGTATTCTTTAAATTCTTTATTTTTCACCATATATGTGGGAAATTTTCACTGGGGGGGCCCTCCCTCTGTTCTCTAGTTATGATCCTTACTATAACCATCTCGTGGTCTGACATGCGTATGGGACCATGGGAGACATCCTGCACCCTATCATACCAGCTTCACAGCAGGTATATATAGTCTGTTTGGAACCATGTACCATGAAGGTTGGAAAAGAATGTATATTCCTGAGCCCTAGGTTTCCCGTCCTCCATCTATCCACCATAACCATGTCAGCCATTCCAATTTGCCATTGGCGCCATTCCTCTCCCATCCTCCCCCTACCCTCTGAATGATCCTGGAGAGCGTCCATAATACAAATCATATCCCCACCCATAATTAGCCCTGGAAATTGCTCTTTAACAAGTAGGTCCATTAAAGCATGATAAAAGTTCTGATCATACACTGTAGGGGGATACACACTTCCATAGGTAAGCTTTTCCCCATAGAGTTCCCCTGAGACAAATATGTACCTGCCCTCTCCTGGGTCCTTCACTACTCTTTTGACCTCCATGAGAAGGTGTTTATTCACCAGTATGGCCATCCCTCTTTTGTGCGAGGAAAAGGAAGCCACATAGCACTTCCTGACCCATCCCCGAACCAACTTGGTGTGTTCAGCATCAGTCAGATGTGTTTCCTGCAATAGGGTCACTTGAGCTCCCCTACGCTTAAGGGCAGTCAGAAGCCCTGTTCATTTTATTGGGTTTGCTATCCCTTTAACATTTCAAGAGACCACCATGATGTCTTTCCTATTAGCCATGATCCTCAACCCTGCCATCTACGAACCCCCCACCACTTACAATATACGGCATCTGCAGTTTGAAGAGGTATAACCAACAACACCAGGAGCACACATATAGTAGCTCCTCTTGATGCATTCAATGTACATATTTTAAGCTTATTGTACTATCAAATATATAAAAACAAACAACTTGAGAACAAAAGAAACATTCCCTTCTTCCCTCCTCCCACCCTGTTTTTGCAGTTGAAAGCAACCATTTAATCCCCCTCCCAGCCTTCCCACTAAACTTCTGTTCATAACCCACTATGCCTCTTCTTCCCTCATATGTCCATACTCCTACCATCTCTTTTGGTTCAAGTCCCCTTTCCCTCCGTATCTCTTCTCCCCCCAACAGTAACGTTGACACTAATTGCCAGGAAAGCATGAGTGTCAGAAAACCTTCTACTGATATATGTGTTCTGCTGCCCCCCAACAGCTGAAAGAACTTCAAGAAATGCCCTTTTTTTAAATTCTATACTTATCTAAAGAGTGAACTTAATATGCAGTCTTTTAAACAACAGACTACATATATAATACCTCTAAAGACAGTGTAACATTTCAAACAACTCCAAACAGACTTTTCAATTCAATTGGAAGATCCAGAGCCCCCTGAGTGCCATTATCCCGTCCTCTTCCCCATTTATTGCGCAGTGGTAGAGAGGAAACCTGGCCCCATTCCTGCTGCTATCAATAAACCCAAACAAATCCTAATAAACAGTCCATAATTGTCCAAAAATAGGGAGAAGAACCCTTCTATGTCCCTGCTTCTCTTGACCTGCCATGGACTCGCCTCAGGATGGGGGGGAACAGGCCACACAGCAGAAATCACAGACCACGCCCACCCTAATCAATTCACCTGGGGTGATCGGCTTCTCTCTCAGCTCCTCCACCACCAAAAGGGGATAGGACATCAGTTGACTCCTCTCCATGGGTGATAGTGTCAGCATGTCACTCCAAACAGTTATTTTCCTATGCAACCTCAATGTTTAGCAGGCTCCAATCCATGTGATGGACCCAGGATATTAGGCCACATGCAAAACCTGTGTCACTCGACCAAACTTTTTCAGGGGTTCAGTGGAATCTAGGCAGGGCAAGCCTCTCCCAGGCCTTGGTATGGTGTGCCAGTTCCTCTCAGTCCAGGGATCTCATTTAAGTGTGTGGGTATTGCATGAGGGGGGTGGTCTAAACGAAGCTCAGGAAGTAAAAATAACAGCAAGAGACCACATTAGTAAACCACCTTCCCTCATCCTGCCTTCTTTTAGAGCTCCCTGACTAACTGTTCAGCTCTTTTCACCTCCCAAAAAGAAAAGGTTTCCCCTTCATGCCAGATTTTCAATGCAGCTGGATAGACTAGGAAATTCTCCACTTTTAGGCTTCTGAGTTGACTCATAACCGTTTTGAACATTTTCCTTTTTTTCAGTAAGTGTGCTGAGTAGTCCTGGGAAAAATAAAGCCTACTCCCCTCATACATCAAGGTGCCCTTCTCCTGGTATGCTCACAAGACTGCCTCTCTATCCTGAAAGTTATGGAATCTCATGATGACTTGCCTAGGAGGCTGGTGGCCTTGGCATTTCTGCCCAATGGGGCCTCTCCAGCTGGATTTGGCCATTTTTAGGTTGCAGGTCTAACATTTCTGGCAACATGCGTGCACAAAAATCAAGGACAGCCAGCGCCTCTTTACCCTCTGGAAGCCCCCTCAATCTCAGGTTAAGGTGCCAATGGTAGTTCTCCTGGTAATTATAGGCATCCTTGAATTCCTCCAGCTCCTTCTGAAGTGTAGTTACCTGCCTTGGAACTGATGCCATTTCATCCTCAAGCAGTGAGATTTGGTCCTCAGCTTTTGTTAAGGATTGGCTGCGAGGTCTGTTGCTCTAGTACTTCTTGCAGTTTAGAGTCCAGTTTACCTTCGAGTTTAATCAATCAGCGTTCCATGACCGCAAAGACTTATCCAGTAAGCTCCCTGCCTAATGCACTCACTTCTGCAACTGAGTGTGAAATAACGTCAGCATTTTCCCCTGAACCACCGGCCGGTGGCTTTTTATTGTTCTTACTTGCCAGATGTTGACTTTTGCCTGGATTGCAAGTTAAATATTCATCCGTGCTTCAATTCCGTACTTTCTTAGTTCATTTGTAATGCAAGATCGGGGTATCTGTATATTTATTTTCAATTATTTCTGCCATTGACATGGAGCAGCTAAGAAACATGTCTATCCAGCTAGCTGGTCCTCAGTTGCCCCGAGGGGGGGGGCACTGTTAATTGGCAGGGCAGGTGAGGAGAGGATAGTGAGGGTGCTTCAAGGGTAGGTGGATGGCTATATATTTTTTTTAAATAGAAAAAAAATCACAAAATCATACTTCATCAGAGAGGTGCCTTTCCCAGAGTGAAGCACTATGAGAAATGATACTTTTCCTGCAAGTGTCTACTTTATGAAATCTTCACCCAGTAAAGTACCCAGCTTGCCAGATGAAGAACTAAGCAAAGTGACCTGCCTTCTCCCACCCTTAAACTGAACATGACAAATAAGGCAAAGTGGGGAAAGCTCATGTTACTAGTCTTGAAATATTAACAATATCCTGGTGCTGTAACATTCCCCTTGGGACCGCTTGAAAAACAAGTGCTACTGTATGTCTAAATGTGGATATCATGGTATGTGTCAAATGGCAATAAACAGATAAAATGAATACAAGCTGTGCTGTTTTTGCTGACAAAAATTTGTGATTTATGAAAGAATTAATGTTAATGGGCTGTATATGAATATATTATTATTTGCATGAA
Organism: Neoceratodus forsteri; assembly: GCA_016271365.2. NCBI lineage: Eukaryota > Metazoa > Chordata > Ceratodontiformes > Ceratodontidae > Neoceratodus > Neoceratodus forsteri. The sequence continues at coordinate 1,511,879,389 of CM057449.1, forward strand.
AACTCCCATCTTATTAGTGAAAGTGTTATTTACATTATTTTAGGAGCAGAATAAGAACATAAAAGTAAAACAAAAATTGCAGAAATTCTATAAGGTACTAAAGAACAGTGCAAAAAGCAACTAAACAAGTGCAACACATTAGGTAATAACAAATGTACTGAATAATGACGACAAGGCTTCTTGGAGCTTCTGCTAAAGCACTGTAACGTAAGTTCAGTGTATTGCAAATATGATTGCTAATATGTGTAGTCTGATAAAAAAATTATTTAAATATTGTAATGAAATTAAAAACCACTTACAGCAACTGAACCCTAACATTTACTGTACATGAGTTTTTTTTAAATAAACAGTTTTCTCTCAGTTTTTTGGGACTGGTGTAAACCAACTTACCTTAAACCAGCCAGTATCTGCATCCTGCGTGTCATCTTTTTCAGCTGCATGTTTCCAAGGAATGCAGAGCATTGTCTAATTGTTGTTTTCCATCTTCAATCCAGGATGCTTTGCACTGTCTATTTGAGTTATTAATCATTGCTGGATCGTCATATTTAAAAAGAAATCAGGCTTCACAGTTGCAGGAAAAAAAAATCAGCTACACACCAACATAAGCATCAGTAGCAGCAGCAGCTGCAGAAGAAGAAGGCTTAGGCCTGACATGGCTTCTGCTGGATCCTTTGAGCGTCCTGCCACTATTGTTGGGTTCTCCAGCCCTACTTCCATGCCTTCTGGATCTGCCTATCCTGCTGCTGCATTCACTGCATCCCACAACCTCAGTGAAACTCCTACTGCTGACATCAAGGAGTCACTGGTAGATACCAGTGAATGCAATAAAGAGCAATGTAGAGAAGAGGATGGGGGTACAGCTACATGTCAGGAAATGTGTAATGGGTCCTGGCAGAGGGATGGGTTACTGCTAAGCATCAATGAATTAAGAATAGTGGCAGTGAGGGTTAGGGCTGGGCAGATTGTTCTGCCTGAAATCGGAACCCCCGGATCCAAGTGCTTATCCACAGACCCAGATAAATACGGACTTCACTGCAGAAGTCTGTCTTCTGGTCTGTGGTAAGCCATGGAGTGTGTTGTTCTGTGCTTTAGTTGCCTGGGAATCCATGGAGTGCATCTTTCTGCCCTTTAGTTAACTGTTGCCACGTAGATACCATTGGCACGCTCACTTCATATACAGGCAGCTGGCGCCATGCAGTCAAGCAACAGTCATGTGATGCTCCAAAGAGAATGTGATGCAGTCACTCATGGTATTTAATGGTGGTAAGTGTGCAAGGCAGCCATGAGGTCAAGGAACAAATAAGCCAGATTGAGGAAGGAGTGGATTGCAACTTGCGGCTATGGATTCAGTTTTCTTGTATGGCTATTTTTGTGACTAGCTTGTATCTACAAGTGATTCAACTCATCAAGAAGATGAAGAAAGAAAGAGCGACTCACAGGGGGGCAGAGAAAAAATAATAGTGTTCTTTTTGTTCTATTGAGAGGATCATGAGAGAGAGAGAGAGAGAGAGAAAGACAAAGAGAGAGAGAGAGAGAGAGACTACTAGGGACCAAAATAGACTTAGTCATAGAATCACACAAAATTAAAATTACATATTTTTTATTATTCTTGTTGGATCAGCAAGAGGAACAATGAGAGAGAGAGAGAGAGAGAGACACTGAGACACTTAGTAGCCTGGTGGGACTATAGAATACAGGGCAGGTAGGCAACATTTCTGACTTTGTATTTCTTGTTCCATCCAAAGAGGTCACCTCCACAAGAGAAAGAGAAAGAGACAGAGACAAAGAGAAAGAGAGAGAGAGAGAGAGAGAGACTTAGTGGCCTGGTGGCCTATAGATTATAGGGCAGGCAGGCAAAATAAATCTTTAACTTTATTCTTGTTCCATCCAGAGGAGTCACCACAACAAGATAGAGAAATAGAGAGAGACTACTGGTGGCCAAATAGAATTACAGTCACAGAAATCACAAATAAAAAATATGTCTTCATTATTCTTGTTGGTCCATTGAGACAGGAGCCATGAGAGTGAGAGACTTGGTGGCCTGATAGGGCTATAGCTTACAGGGCTGGCAGGCAAAATCTTTAACTTTATATTTCTTGTTCCATCCAGGGGAATCACCACCACAAGAGAGAGACAGAAAGAGACTACTGGGGGCCAAATAGAATACAGTAGTAGCACAGAATTAGTCATGGGATTTTTAAGGATTTTTAAAAATCCCTATTGAGAATTGTGAAACCCTTTGTTAGGGATTTTGTTTTATTTGTTAGTGTGTTCACTGCTATGCGGAGAGGATGATCTCATCTGATAGTGCAGTTGAAAATCTACCAGATGGCACTTAAGTACTTTAATAGGAACTTGCCTCTTTCTGAAGGTTTAACAAAAAGAATTTTAGAGGATTCTTTTTCCTTTCATTTTGTGAAGGATAAATAGGGAATCTCACAAAATTGCTTGACAAATTTGGCACTACTACTGTACAGTCACAGAAATCACAAATAAAAAATGCATCTTTATTATTCTTGTTGATCAATCGAGAGGAATCTGGAGAGAGAGAGAGAAAGAGAGAGAGAGACTTAGTAGCCTGGTGGGACTATAGATTACAGGGCTGGCAGGCAAAATAAGTCTTTGACTTTATTTTTGTTCCATCTAGAGGATTTACCACCATATATGGGGGGAGAAAGAAAGACTACTTGGGGCCAAGAAAGCAAAGGCTACAAGGTGTATTCATTCATTAATGTATTGTGACTAAATAGACACAACACCTCTAGTACACAAGTGTCATCATCACTCATTCTATCAATTATTTATTCCTTATCCTTCTAATTTTTATCATATAACCATTAACCAATCCCAGTGTGCAAGCACCAGATGTATCTATATCACCAATTTAAATTCTGAGGCTACGGAAGCATACACTGTTGAGTAACAGTTGCTGAATACAGTTGGTCACTGAACAGTAACAGTAGGAGTAACTCAATGAGCTAAACTTGGAAAGAAGTGGTGGTGTCAGTGTGTTCTATACAGTAAAATCAGCCCTGGTCTGTAGGTGTGGGAGTCAACAGAGGATGCTAGGTAAAGGGATCTTTCTACAGGTTAGAACTGGAAATAAAATATGGATCAAAGTGTTGAAGTGCATTCTCAGGTAAGCAGTGGCACTGCAAAGGACAGCAGTCAGCCTGCACAGAGAGAACAAAATCAGACCCCAAAAAGTGCTTTTACCTCAGAACTTTCATCTTCTAAGTGAATGATTGAATCCAAAATGGATGCATCTGTTCGATCAGTCCCAAGTAAAAAAAACACTTTATGTACAGTAGTTAACACCAAAGGGCTGGTGGGTGCAACCCATAGAGGCACCCCAAGGTATGGAACAACTGCATGCTATGCTACTGCCAATCCCTCACAGTCATCTGATTCTTCAGAGGATGAACCTGTCATGGCTAATAAAGATAAAGATGATGAAGACATTGCTCAAGCAGCAGAAGGTTTATGGAGGTGGTGGAAATTGTAGATGAGGAAGAAATAGAATGAAATATTTCAGTTGAGGACAAGGGCAGTGGGTTAGAGGAAGGGAATAAGTCACAACAGGAACAGGCTCAAGAAAAATCCAAGTAAAAGAGACCTGAAAAGGTATTTGAGGTGCAGTGCCTTCCAGGGGAAAAACTAAAAAGATATCATCTTTTGTTTAGTCATACTTCTTCATCAGTGCTTCTAATGAGTTGATGGCAACATGTGCTAGTTGTAAACTGCCAATCAGCAGGGGTAAAAGGAACAGAGCACTGGGAACTTCAGTACAGAAAAGGCACCTGGACAGATGGCATAACACTATTGAGAAATCTAGTTGTAAGCCTCGAAGAGAACATGACAGTGATAGCTCCCTACTCTCAGGAGTAACTGTGATAGATGAAAGCAGTGGCAGCCCCTGAAGCAGTACAGAAACACCTCCAGCACTTCTTCTCCTATTCGATGGACTCCTAGTCTTACTAAAAGTGAACATGTGTTCAAAAGCAACCCCCCAAGGAGACAGCTTACCATCTCAGAAACATATGAACATGAAGCCAAATGTGCCTCAACCTACCCTGTTGCTGTTACAATAACCAATAAAATTTCAGAAATGATAGCTGTTGATTTGCTACCATATAACGTGGTTGAACATGTAGGATTCATGCAGTTTCTCGAGTTTTCCTTTGCAGAGACTGATCCATGACATTTATACTTGATGGCATTCAATCTCTATTATGTTCCAAAGGCTGGTGAAACAAAAGAAAGCTATCAGACAGTACACCTTGGAAAATAAAATTGGTGATGCAGACATCTATATTACCCCACCACAGTGGGCCATGCTGGAGTTTCTAATTTTACTCTTCCTGCCATTTGAGAAAATCAACAGAGAGGTGAATGCAAACATAGCAGCTCTGAGCCAGATGAAACCCCTAATAAAAATCATAAAATTCAGATTTAATCTGATTAGGGAAAAGTTAGAGAATCAAGAAAATTCCATCACACATGCTGCCAGTGATGCTGCTGACACACACAGATTGCTCCTGCCCCCTGAATACAAAAAGATCTGATGAGACGTATGATCAACAAAGTTGATGAAGATGACAAACTATGTAAAATGCTTCAGTCTGAGTACTACATGAAAGCAACAATCTTGGACACATGATTCAAATTAAAACAACTATTGAGTGATGATAACAGTTCTTTTGAGAGAAACAAACAAGAAATAATTGATGAGGTGCAAGCTGTCTTGGAACAGAGTACAGCACCAGACTCACAATCTTCTTCACAACACAGCACAGCATCAGGTGGACCCTCCTCTAGTGTTGCAGCATTTTCTCTCTCTCTTCCTATTCAGCCCTGCAGCAGGATCTTCTTCTTCACTACCATCCAAACATAGCACTGTTGCACAGTCACTTGGTTCAGCTTCATCTCTGGATGTACTTGTAACATCTTCTTCATACACTTCTTCTAACACATCTTCAACACAGACATTGCTATAATGTACCTGGCAGAGCCCAATATTAACTGGAATGCTGATCCTTTGAAATACTGATAATCCAAGCAAAGTATGTGGCCTGCTTTAGTAAAAATTGTAGTGAAGTACATGAGTTGCCCTCCGACTAGCATCTGTTCAGAACGATTGCTCAGTTCAGCTGGTAACGTCATTACTGGCACATGATCCTGTTTGACAGCAGAAAATGCAGAGCATTTGACATTTCTGAAAGTCAACATTCCTCACTTTAGTTTCAAATATGATACCTGAATGAAACATTCATTAACTAGTCTGAGCAGGCCCTAGCCATGGAACACCTTCAAGAATCTGTGACTGTGGTGAAAATCTTTTGTGAATAGGGTCTACCACACAAGGCAGCAATTAGTGGCAACAAGTCAAGTTGGACTTGAGGATATTAGGCCAGGCCAGAATTACTTGAATGATCACAACAAGCACTGATACATGAAAAATAATAACATCAGTGGATTCGGAGTCCCAATACAGCAAGCAACTGCATTTCATGTCACAAACTTACTTGATGGTAGTAGGTGCAACTATCTGATCTGGGAGGTAGGGTACTGCTGTCTACTACTACTACTACTACTACTATTACTACTTCTTGTCACTTTATGTCCTGAGCAACTGATTAAAAAAATATATTATTTTACTTGTGACCTGAGTGTACTGTAGTATAACTGTTTTAATTTCCATACAACAGATGGCATAGCAGAAGCCTGAACCCTTAATCTGAATGCTCTTTGTATAATATATGTCTCACGTCCCCCATATTTGGCTCTGATTACTTTGCAGAGAAAAATGTAACTAAATTAATTTCTTTATTGTGTGTGCATGGTAAGCTAGCCTGGCTGTAACACTATATCTCACTTACAGTAACTGGGCTGAGATTATTATATTTTACATACTTATATTACTTGGCACTGGCTGGCAGCAATTGTGGAACTAGGAATGATGCAACTGTGTGGCATCACGTCTTCAAGTGGCAGTGGCAAATTTATTTTATAACTGCACTGCACTTGACCAATGTGATGTGACTGCCTAGATGGTGATCAATATATCTTTCATATCATGTTTAATAAATGTGTCCATCATGTTTATCGGTGGAAGTAGTCATAGAAAACATTACCACCTCAAGAGTGGCTTCATGAAATCCTTGCTAATCTCAGAATAGAGAAAGCCATTGCGGGCCTGTATAATAGGCAATGGAAATATATGCGAGTTTGGGATCCCTTACACTCTAATTACCATTGGAGATGATAATAACAACCAGTCTGAGTTTAATGTCTAGATTTTTTTTTTAATTTACTGCTGTACTGGGGGTGGGGGTGGCGGGGGGAACAGATCATGTATCACACTGTTATTATGGTTTATAATTGTTACCATGTCTGTCTCCTGTGTTATTGTAAAACTGTTAATAAAATTTGGATGGAAAAAAAATAAAATAAAACCTTACCAGCTGTGGGACCAGGTAGTGTGCCATACCACAGTACACCGGGACATGCAATGCAGTTGCATCTCATGGGTAGGCTGGGTGGTCTGTTACTGCTGCTCATTTGATCATTCATTATATCCATTTCTTTGGCCTGGTATGCTCTGACTGGAACATCCATCAACATAAAATGCCTACACAGCAGCATTAATAAAAAAAATATCTTAGCTGCCTGCAGTGCTTGGTATTGCTTTTCAGAAAATGGGCAGAGTTCATTCTTAATTCTGATTGGCTTAACTTTTGGACAGAAACCATGAACACTTTGAACCTAGGGGACCTTAATGAAGAACACAACTATTACCTGTTTTTATAAATGTCTCATGACTAACATAGTTGGTCTTTCTTTTTTAAAGTTGGATGCTCTCTCTCTCTTTCCCCTTCTCTCTTTCTTTTCTTCATGATTCCTGTGTCTCCCTAATTTCGCTACAGCAAGATATACATTTCACTTCATTACAAGATTAAACTATGGTTGTCAGACTAGTGGAGATGGTACTGCTTTTCTTTGAAGATGAACACCAATATAGAGCCAGATTCATGAAGGGAAGTGCACTTATGGATGGGTTCCTGCATGGACTGGTGGTGTGCATAGGTCCCATTCTGCATATGTGGAAATCTATGTCCACTCACAGTTCTTGATGCATATCCCCACCACACCCAGTCCTGAGCCACTCATAGAAAAATGCAGGCAGCCAGGTTGGGAGAAGGCAAAGGAGTATGCTAGCACCTGATTTAGAACATAATCCCTGCAATGTAGATTGCTGACAGAGGAGAACAGGCTATTAGTTCAAGCCCCTGCCATACAGTGGCAGTTACATGCCCACCTCTGCCAAGTCACATGTTATAGCCAGTGGCCAAATTGCCTTTTCTGCCACCTACTCCAGCCCTATGAGCTGCAATGATGGGCTGGTAGCCATTCTGGCACAATTTGTGATGTGCATGGTTCATGTGATGTCTGCAGAATTTGAACTTAGTGTGTGTGTGTGGCTTGGGGACTTTTGTTCCACAAGTTGTGGACTTTGCTTGCTTTCTTTTTCTAAATCAAGTCTGCGACATGTGAAAAGTATGTGAATATTGTTGATTCTTTTCAAACATTCACAATGTTACACAAACCTTACCTTCACGTATAGTACAAACACATATAGGTTAAGCTGTTTATCTTTGATAATGAGAGCTTGCTGTACAGATTATCACCTTCGTGGTTGCAGCACCATTTTTCTGCTTAAGAGTCTGTGTGCACATCACAATGATTAGACATGCAAAATAAAAGTCACAGGTGCATTTAATGAACCAGTCCTTGCTATAATTTATTTGTTCTCTCTCTGTGGGATTGAACATTTTACTTGCTGTTTACCTTTATAGTACTTCTCAAGCCCTTTTTTCGAAAATGAAAATACAAGCCAAACAGTAATATGCTTCTGATAATAGAATTCCTTATCACAGTATCAAGTGTGGCTGACTGTCCAATCTAAGACATTCTGAGGGCATTGTTGATAATTTATGGCTTCCTAAACTAGACACATTTCCTTATCTCTGGAATACCAGAAATCTATGCATTCAAATTGCAAGTTTAGCATCAAAGTTACAGTAAAGGACCAGTCAATTTACTGCAAAACAGCTGGTTTGTGTGTGTGTGTGTGGGGGGGGTGATGAGTGGGTTGTAGTAGTGTAAGTGGATACACTTTCCACTCTGGTTATCACTAATAAATCCAGTATCATACATGATGTTTAAAAACCAAGGCTCTGTGTTCAGAGAAACATCATTAATCTTTGCAGTGCGCCTGTAGACTTCATAGTGTCTGTATTTGATCCATTAGGGTTTTTAAAGCCCATGTGTTATTAACTTACACAGCAAGTTACCTATTCATATTTCACTACAATCACACTGCAGATGAAGTCAGTTGAAATTACTTCATGTTCTACACAGAAGTGATTCAAATGAAGTTGTTTAGAAAGTAATGAATTTGTTTTTCCTATCCCACATTAAAGAGACCTGGAACTGTAATATATATTAGATTTTAAACAAAAGGCAGTATGCTAGTACTATCAAGGGAAGAAATTCAAATGAAGTATGATAACTATTACAATAACATTTTTTCAATGTAAGCAAGTAACTCTTAGAGCAAGAATAAATCATTTTAAAAAATCTTTCTTATATTACTTCACAATTTTTTATTGGTTTCATCTATACATATATCATTACATTATTTACAGTAAATGAAGAAGAAAACTAAAGGAAAGCAAGAGGAAACATGTGTGAGCGAAGGTGGGTAAGGATGAACTGATGCTGAACTTGTATTTGGTGAATGTACCCAGTGTTTTAGATACTGGGGAATGAGGTCAGCAGGAACACAGTGTCCCTATAGCACAGACACTTTGACATCAAAACTCACCACTTGATAGAAGAAGCACTCACTGAGCATGTCCAAACTGTTGGCAAGTCACATCGCCTGAAGCAGCCAATTAACAATTCTGGAAACTGAGAATGTCTACTGCACACATCTCAGTGTCACTTACAGCTCTCTACCATAGGGGAAGGACCTGGCTACTGACAAACTCCTTGTATGTGAAAAAGACTGACATTTGAGCAGAAAATCTTATAAATAACAGAAGAATCATGCATTATCAAACCATTTAGCTAATTCAGGCAAGAGGAAGGCTAGGACATGCCTCATCCAGGAATTCAACTCGTGGTTGAAGGAATGGTGTGGGAAGAAGGATTTTGGCTTCATAGGAAACTAGGGTCCCACCTGGAGGGATGTTAGCATATATGAGAATGATGACCTACATCCATCCAGGAAGGTGATCTTAGTCTGAAGTGAGAAGTTTGAATGGTTCGGCAGCATTCATTTAAAATGGTCAAGGGGGAGCAGGAAGGCTAGGAGGCTTAGTATCCCCTTCCCCCCCCGAGCACATACTCTACACGGCTACTCAGGAAGAAGCTAGACTGGCAGAGGGAAATATTCAACATAAGGGTGAGGGACAGGGAGTACCAGAAGAAGGTTGCCCAGGAAAAAGGAAGGAACTCATCAATAAAACAGGAGAGAGAAGTTACATCATGGAGAGCCATGTGTGCTAATGTCCAGAGTTGGAGAAACAAGATGGAGGATCTTGAGGCAGTGATGGCAAAATTACAGCTGGACATTGTGGCCATCACAGAGATCTGGTGTAGTGAGAGCCACAACTGAGAAATATCAGTACCAGGCTACAATCTATTCAGGAGTGACAGGGCAGGCAGAAAGAGGGAGGAGTGGCACATTATGTGAAGGATAATATAAAGGCCACAGAGATTCAAGGGGAACAAGGAGGAGAAGAGATACTGTGGCTTAAACTAGAAAGAGGATCAGGGTCAGCCATCCACACAGTGGTAATATAGACCACCAGACCAAGGGAAGGAGATAGACAGGAAGATGGTGCTGGCTATCCAAAGGATGGAGCACAAGGGGGTGGTAGTGCTAGTTGGTGACTTTAATTTACTGGACATAGACTGAAGCCTCCACTCAGCAACAATAACCAGGAGCAAATTTTTCCTGGACTCCGTACAGGGAGCTTTCCTTAATCAGCTGGTCACTGAACCTACATGGGAGAAGGCAGTTCTTGACCTGGTGCTCAGAAACGGGGACAGTGTAACAGGGGTCACAGTAGGGGAACACCTGGGAAACAGTGATCACTGATCAGTATGATTTGGGATAACCCCACTGGTGGAATCCAGCCACACAAAAACATGAATCCTTGACTTTAGGAAGGCAGATTTTGGAAAAATGGGGAAAAACTTAGAAGAGGCATTAGCTGGAATAGGGAGGGGAAATAGGAGTTGAGGAACAGTGGGCAGTGATAAAATCCAGGATAAATAAGGCTACACAACTCTGTGTAAAACAGGTTAGCAAGGGGACAAGGAAGAGAAGACCATTATGGTATTCCAAGGAGGTAGCTGAAAAAATGAATGCAAACCAAATTGCATTCAAACAGTTCAAAAAGACACAGGCAGAAGGGGACAGGGAGAGGTAACAGGAGAAACAGAGAGGCAGTGAGGCCAGTCAGGGAAGCCAAGGCACAAATGGAGGAGCACATTCAAAATCAGTCGTGAGGGGGGATAAAACCTTTCACAGATATATCAGAGAAAAAAAGAAGGCAAGGGAGGGAATAGTGAGACTGAAAGGGGAGAATGACTGTAGAGTGGAGGATGACAACTGCAATGCAGACATACTAAATAGGTACTTCTGCTCAGTTTTTACAGAAAAGGGGGTAGGAAAGGGGCCAGAAGGAATACAAAGGTTAGGATTGGTACAGAAAAGGATTCAGGTCCCTTTCCAATGGAAAGGGTCCTAAGAGAACTGGAAAGAATAAGGGTCAATAAATCTATGGGGCGGATGGGGTACACCCCATGGTGCTGAGGGAGCTAAGAGAGGTGGTGGTGAAACCTCTGGCAACCTGTTTAGCCTGTCACTGAAAACAGGAGAGGTACCCAAAACTGGAGGAGCGCTGATGTAGTTCCCTATACAAATGCAGAAGCTGAAAGAAAGAAGGAAACTACAGGCCAGTCAGCCTGATTTCAGTAGTGGGGAAGATAACAGAAACACTGCTGAAGGAAAGAATAGTGGAACACCTGGTTGCCAATGATCTACAGGACCCAAGGCAACATGATTTTACAGAAGGGAGGTTGTGCCATACTAACCTCATTGAGTTCTTCATCTGGGTGACAAGGGAGCTGTATCAGGGAAGGGTCGTAGATGTGGCCTACCTGAACTTCAGCAAGGCCTTTGATATTGTGCCACATAGAAGGCTATTAAACAAGCTTGGGAACACAGGAGAAGGGAAGATAGTGTTAAAGTGGGTGGAAAACTGGCTAGATAACAGAATACAGACAGAGGTGGCAAATGGTTGTCACTCCACAGAGGGAAAGATAACCAGTGGGGTTCCACAGGAATCTGTGCTGGGACCAGTCCTCTTCATTATTGTTATCAGTGATATTACAGAGGACATAGAAGGGAAAATGTACATGTTACCTGATAATACAAAGCTCTGCAACAGGGTAAACATGCTGGATGGTGTGGAGAGAATGAGGAGACATCTGCAGAAGCTTGAGGACTGGTCAAGGGATTTAATGCAAAAAAGTGCAAGATAATGCACATGGAGCACAAAAACCCTTGAGCAACATATCAGCTGGTGGGGGAGGTTATAGAATACTCCAAGCAGGAAAGGGATCTGGGGTCCTCATCTCTGGTGACCTCAAGGTAGGGAGTCAGTGCGACAAGGCAGCAGGAAAAGCAAACAGGATTCTGTAATGCATAGGAAGGGGTATCACCAGCAGGAAAAAAGAGGTCATAATTCCATTATGCAGGACATTAGTGAGGCCACACCTCAAATACAGTGTCCAGTTCTGGTGAACTTACCTATGTAAGGACATAGGCAGGGTGGAGGCAGTTCAAAGGAGGCCAACCAAGATGGTGCAAGGATTATATCACAAACCCTATGAGGGCAGGCTGAATGACTTAAATATGTACTGTACTCACTGGAGAAGAGAAGGGAGAGGGGGTATATGACTGAGACATATAAATACCTCACAGGGAGAAACAAGGTGCAGGAAAACACAATTGTTTAAAGAAAGAGCTGTTCCAGGACTTGAGGCATGGGAGGAAACTGGATGGAGAGAGGTTCAGAGCAAATGTGAGGAAGTACTTTTTCACAAAGAGGGTGGTGGACAAATAGAAAAACTTGCCAGAAGAAGAGCTGGGGGCAGAAACAATTACATGATTTATGAATGAATGGGATAGACATAAGGGGGATCCTGGTAGTCAGAGGGAAGGGATACCCTAGTTCCGGGGAAGCTTGAACAAGCACAGTAAATTGTACTAATGGGCAGACTAGGTGGGCCAAAGGCCCTTATCTGCTGACAGTATCTATGTATCGATGAATCTATTTATCATTATATCCAACTGTTGTTCAGGCAGACTGGCTAGTGAAATTTCCCTGAAGAGGAGGGAGAGGAAAAGGTACACAGTGTGAACCTGCAGCCCTACATTGGCAGCTACAGGCTCTGCAGTAGGAGCAGAACAGAGTGAATTAAGCAAATTTGGAATGGTGGTAGGTGATTTTTCAAAGATCTACAGTATTTGATAAATATTTTGTACTGTGTGTAATAAAGGGCAAAAAATCATATATTTACCACCTGCAGTAAACCAAGGCAGACTTAATTTTGAAGATCAGAAATTTGCTTGGAGGATTTTGAAGGATTTATTTGAGAAATAATTATTTTTTGCTGGCTGGTGGTGGTGGTGTAGCAGGGCACAGAAATCCATAATTGTATTTGTCTGCCTGTGTGTGGGAGTCTGCCAGCCAGTCAGTGAGTGAAAAGTAAAACAGACTGTTGCATAAAACACAAGGGGCCAGATTTTCAAAAAAAGTGCACACATGCAGCAAAAAAGCTGAGCAAAGCAGGGTTTTTGCTGTGTAACTGCAATTTATTTCCACACATGCTCAGTTTTCAAAAAGATTGCCTTTTTGAAACCTTTCCAATAATTTATGGTAGCTTGTGCTTATTTTTTTGCACAGCTGTGGAAAAATGCTATGTCTTGTATTACTAGGCGTGCCATTTTTTGTGCATCCACAGAAAAAAGGAAAATGCCACCCATGCACAGAAAATACTGAAAAAAGCATTTTCGCAGATGAAGGACTTTTTCCCTGCACCTGGCAGTTGTGCACTGGAATGTAATCTCTCAGTCATGCCATGTCCTTTGAAAATCTGGCTCTAGGTCTCTTAGTGGGGTGGGGTGTGGTTTGTCAGTGGGTTTGCATGGCTATGTGGTATTACTCTTCCCCATTACCTTGTGAGTTGTACAGCATTGCAGCTTGTTCATGTACTAGGCATGATTGTTACATGGGCATCTAGAAATCTTTGAAGACTGCTGTGATTTTACTGCTAGCATTTGGTGTTGGCTGCCTCATGATACTCATTTGTCATATGTGTGTTGTTGATCTTTGTAGAAAACATGGAGAGAAAAAGAGAACAAGAAAGGGATGCAAGAGGGAGGAGAGGAGAAGATAACTGTGTCATAGAGGAAGCACAGGTTAGGAAGCATTGAAAAACAAGGAGCAGTTTCAAAATTCACAAATAGCATTTTATTATTAATAACAGCAAATTAAAAAATAAAAAATTGTTCAGTAAAACTATTTACAATGGCAGTACACACATATAAAGCAGAGTCCTTCTTTTGAGTTTTTCTTCTCAGTTTCCAGTCTCAGTCTCTCAGTCTCTGTCTTTTCCTCTTGCAAAAAATTGCAGCTCTTTTTATACAAATATCTTTTCAAGGACCCTGTTAAGAGAACATTCTGTTTCTCACACAGTGTTCTTGTAAGTTTCATCAGGTGCAGCAAAACTAACACTGTGACCCAGAACTGACCTCTTATTTACATCGTATTTACATCTCTGCAAAAAGCTTAAAAACTGCATTTCAGGTTAACCCCTTGAGTTCCATATAGCTTTTTGCAACCATTTCAACAATAAAACTATATGCACTTTTAAACAAAAGGATACAGTTTCAAACAAAGGGATCCCAGCATCACTTACAGTTTCACACAAAGATTCAGATATATATTTTTTTATAACTCAGATATGCAAAGGGGGATAAAAGACAGAAACAGCAAGTGAAAGCAGAGAGATAGCGAGAGGCGAAGAATTGTGAAACTGTCAGAGTGATCAGTTCCTAGGTCTCCCAAGACAGAGAAGAGACCAAAAATGAGAGGATAGACATGAACATTGTGTTTAAACTCTTTCTGCATAACAAATGGAACAGGGCCTTATTCAACCCTGCCACATACCTCCACCCTGTAAGAGGGAATCTGTTTCACAAAAACAGGTTTTCAAAACATTATATTAAATTTCTATCTAACATTAGCTTATAACCTTTACAGTTCAGTGCATATGCAGCATAGCAAGGAGATACATTTCAACTCACATTTTTTCAGACTTCGGAATTCTTGATTCCTGATCCATATCTTGACAGAAAATCAGCACTGACTTTCTCTATCCCAAATTTGTTCATTACTTTAAATTTAAATGGCTGTAGTACCAGGTACCAATGAGTGATTCTAGAATTTTTATCCTTCATTTGGTTAAACCAACAGAGTGGATTGTGATCTGTTACAAGTACAAAGTCAGCTCCCAGTAAGTAAAATTTCAGGGACTCCATGTCCCACTTTGCTGAAAGGCATTCATTTTCAATGATGGAGTACCTTTTCTGTCATGCAATTTCCTACTGATATATAGGATAGGATGTTCTTTCCCATCTATATTTTGACTCAGGACTGCAACAAGGCCTACCTCTGATGCTTCTGTCTGTAACAAAAAAATTGTTTCTCAAAGTCTGGGCTTCTTAAAATAGGGGCTGAACATAATGCAGCCTTAATGGCCCAAAATGTCTTGTCACACTCTGGGGTCTATTTCACACTATTCAGTTACCTTTTTTTCATGAGTTCAATGAGGGGAGTAGCTTCTGTAACTCTGAAAAGTTGTGAAAAAATCTCTGATAATGACTAGCCAGCCCTAAAAATGACCTGACATGCTTCTTTGTTTAAGGGAAAATGTTGTTAGCTACAGCTTCTCCCTTAGAAACTTCAGGCTTGACTTTTCCATTTCCAAAAACATAGCCACAATATCTGGTTTCCTGCATGCCCAATGCACACTTTGCAGGATTAATTGTCAGACATGCCTTTTTTATTGATTGGATAACTGCTTATGGGTGTTCCAGGTGGCATTTCCAGTCTGGACTGTAGACCATAACATCATCCAGGTACACAGCACAATAACCAGTTTGAGGGTATAAAAGTACATCTGTGCATCACTGGAATGTTCTGGGTGCACCATGTAAACTAAACGGCATGGTGGAGAACTAATAGAATCCAGCAGGAGTGGCAAATGCAGTTTTGTCTCTAGATTCTTTAGCTAGGGGGAATTGCCCAGTAACCCTTAATGAGATCAATAGTACTGATATACTTGGCACTCCCCAGTCTGTCCACCAAATCATCTATTCCGGACATAGGATAACTGTCAAATTCTGTCACTTGATTAAGTTTCCTAAAATCAAAGCATATTCTCACTCCCCCTTCTTTTCTATTTACAATCACCAGTGGTGATGACCAAGCATGTCTCAACTTTTCTATGATACCCAATTCTTTAATTTTTTGTATTTCCTGAACCACATCAGCTCTTAACAACTCTGGTAATTGGTATGTCTTTTGTCAATAAGGCGAGTATTCCTTGTCACTATTACATGCTTGACCCCTTTTACTCAGCCTGGTACTGTGGTAAAAGTATCATTAAATGTCCTTAGTAAGCTATAAATATCTGTGGTTTGTTCAAATGTTAAGGAATCTACAGCATCAGCAGTTACAGTTTGTTACAGTCTGTCATAAGCTACATCAGTATCTTCTTTATCAGTTTCTGGAAAAACTAGCAAATCAGATTTTGGTGGGTTTTTAACCTATTTCTTGAGGAGGTTAGCATGATATATCTTAATAGGATTTTTCCGAGCAGGGGTCTCAATGTCACAGTTAACTGTACCAGTACATCTAAGCACTTTATAAGGCCCTTGCCACTTCATTAATAGTCTATTTTCTGTAGTGGATAACAGTAGCAAGACCTTTTCACCTGGCTCAAAAACTTTTTTTTTGCTCCATGGTCATAATATACCTTCTGCTGGTTTTGGGCCTCTTCCTGATTAGTATGGGCAATATCAACACATTTTGCCAGCTTCATTCTCAGGACACACATATAAGATGTAATAGATTGTTTCTGATGGGGATTTTCTTCCCATGTTTCTTTTATTACATTTATTGGCCCTCTAGGTTGTCTACCATACAGCATTTCTAATGGTGAAAAACATGATGATGCCTGGGGCACTTCTCTGTAAGCAAAAAGCAGGTAAGGTAAGTATCTGTCACAGTCTTTCCCTTCCCCTTGCATTTTAGGGTTTGATTAAAATGCTCAACAAAACCGTCTGTCTGAGGGTGATAAGGAGAAGTTCTTATGGCAGGGATACCTAGTAGTCAGTACAGCTCCTTCAGTAATGCAGCGCTAAAATTACTACCCTGATCAGTTATAATCTCTTTTGGTATGCCCAACCTGCTGAAAATTTTGGTAAAATCTGCTGCCACATTTGGGGCTGCGAAAGTACACATTGGAACTGCATCTGGGTATCTAGTAGCATAGTCATATACTACCAAAATGAATCGATTACCCTTTTTACTTTTGCCTAAGAGGCCAAGCACATCCATTGCAATTATTTCAAAAGGCACATCTATCAAGGGTAGGGGCACCAGGAGCATCTTGTCCTTTTTAGTCACTGGGGATACTTTCTGACACTCAGCACAAGAACTGCAATAGGTAGCAACTAATCTTCATGAATTCCAGGCCAGTGAAATCTGTACAGCAATCTGGCAAGAGTGCTATCTCTTACCGAATGACCAGCCATAGGACTATCATGTGCTATCTGTAACAACTCAGATCTATACTTTTGTGGTATAACCAATTGTTCTATCTGGTCCTGTGTCTGAGGTTTAACCCAAAATTGGAACAGTAGCTCATTACGTTTTTTAAAGATAAGTTCACCTTGTTTTGGTTTCACTCCCAACTGCTTAAATTAACCCTGGAGAGAAACATTGTTAGCTTGTCCTGAAACAAACTCACAATCAGTGAACAGTTTTGTTTCAGTATTTTCATATGTTAATCCCTTATGTCCATCACTGTTTTGTTGCCACTATTCCTTTAGGTGTTATCTTTCTTTCCTGGATTTCTGGATCTTGGAGCTCTGATCAAGCAAGTCTGAATCAAAATCAGCAAAAGGAAAAGAGCTCCCACCATCTGAGCTTTTCTTTGCCTGAGCACCTGTCACCACAGCTGCTGAAACATCAGGATTTATTACATCTTTGAATAACTCAGTGAATCCTGGAAAGTCATTTCAAATAATCACAGGTACCAGTAACTTAGGTACTACCCCACTTTCATTTGGTGTGATACCCCATTAATAGTCAGAGTCACTTGGCTACCGGATAGTATCAAGTATCCCTGTGGACACAGATAACACCAGTATCTGGTCCTTTTGGCTATTATTTTCCCAGCACTTCAATATGCACTAGGATCTGTCAGCTTCCTGAATCTATAAGTCCCTTCATACTCTTATCTCCCACCTTCACATCTGTTAAGTGCATGCTTCAATTTGCTAAGGACAAATGTGCTTCAGTGTCACTCTTCTCAATTTGGCAATTTCTTACAATATAACCTGGCTTATTACAGTTATGGCAAATAAAAGGCCAGATATTCAAAACTTTGCCCTGGGGCTAAATTAGCACTGCTCAGCATGCTAAATTTGCTTGGAACCAATAGCCCGCTGTGCTCAAAAGGGATAGCCCCGGAGCTAAACCTGCTGAATATATCATGCTAAGGAAGCCAGGCAAACTGTGCTTTGGAGTGCAGTGCAAAAATGGCCCAGGAAATAAGACAGTTCTGAATATAGTAACCAGGAAGTGCAAACCACAACAGCAGCCTAGTGCACAGCAATGTAAAGGAAGGTAGAGGTGAACTATGTGGCCAGTGTGTGTGCTAGCAAAGGTGTGGATTCAATAAAGCTGCAAGCACCAGTGCATGTGAAATTCTGCAGAACTGTGCCATGTTTCTGAAACATTTGCATGGCACAAACACATTTGTGCAGGATTTGCGTGGAGCTAAGCCATTTGCCTAATGCTATCACATTTGCCCCAGGGCAAAAATTTGCTATATTCAAAAGTGACATGAAAATAAGCCTACTTAGGCAGTCTGTAGGCAAACATCCAGAGTAGCAGCTCATTATGTCCTGATTTGCATGCAGATTGCCTAGGGTCCCACAGATCCACCTGTAGGTCAGTCTGGCAGTACAGGGCTGGATGGGTCTGCCCACAGCTTCTCCTGTAGGTCAGTTTGGAAGTACATGGTGAGAGTTGCAGGCTACATTTGTACAGAACTGCATAGAATATTGTGCCCCAGGGTACTACACAGCATAGACACAGGTGGTGGTGCTGCATGCAATAGTCAAACTGTAGGTCCTGCTACAGTGCACAGCAGACACTATAGTAACAAGGGGGCCAGTAGTGTCAGGGACACAGCAATGCCTATGTTGTGTAGGGCATCAATAAATGCTGCACTTTACACAGTGACAGGCCAATCTTGCAGGTGTATACTGACAGTGGACATTACTGTTATGCTGTTGTGTGACCCACAGATGCTGCACCACTGGAATGGGATAGTCACAGTGATTTATACATATACATGGCTGGCTGTGTGTGATGTAGTGTCTGTATAGATGTGCGGTATGTGGCTGGGGGGGCATATACCATCAGACAGGCACACTGGGGTTGGGGTATTCCCTATACTGGACCATTTGCACTACATGGATTGTTTCAGCCTTGTGGCAGTGCCCAGTATGTGGTGCAGACTGGTCACCTGTACACCCTCCACTCAACACCCTCCATGCTCCCAGTGCTGCATGTGTGTGCTGGATTCTGTTGGTGTCCACCGAAGGGTGACCTTCTGGTGTACTTGCTGTATGGACACACAACCATGGTGTTCACTAGGTGCTGGGTTACCAATTAATGCCTGGCATGGTTGGGACTGATGGAAGATGATGGCAACATAGGAGGTACCATTCATGTGCAGCATGTTTCTTCCATGTCTGATTTCCTTCTAATGTTTAATATTTACTGGTTAGGGTCACACAAAGCCATGGAAAAGTCATGCAAAGCCACAAAGTTGTGCAAAGCTGGTTTGCCCAGAGTTAAGACTACCTTTTCCTGGCCAGTACTTTCAGCCGCTCGATGTGTCATGCTAAGTCATGCAAAAACATGCTGTGCAGTGCTAATGCACTGAATATAGCATTGTGCCTCTATTCATGTACACTTCCCCACTTTTTGGCCCTTGCATACATTATACTTTTGCCCAGCTCTAATGCAATTTGCCCTCTCTATTTGACCTTTTGAATATAGTGGACCCACTCAAACCGGGCTCAAATCAAGCACAAACAGTTTGCACCCAGCACAATGTTTTGAATATCTGCCCCCTTGTCTTTGGGTGCAGATTTGCTACACTCACCAAAGTTCTTATCAGACTTGGAGTTTAAATGGAAAAAAAGAGTATCTTACCAGTGCTTGGCTGTTCCCTTGCTGCTGTGGCATCTGTTTGGCCATTTGGTAGTCTTCTGCCAAAGAAACAGCCTTTTTGCCACTTTCTGGTCGGTGTTCTTTTACCCAAAGCTGTTCGTCTGTAGGCAGGATGTTGATGTATGGCTCCATTGCAAGTGTGTCGATGATCTGTGGGAGTGTTTTGCTGCAGGTTGGAGCCATTTCATAAGTAGTTCTCTGAGTCGGGTGAAGGCTTCTTGAGATGTTGAATTTCTTCTTTTCTCTGCATCTCTAAACATTGAATCTCTTTTTCTCTCTACTGCATCTCCTCTCTACTATGTTTCTCCATTTCTTTTTGTTGTATAGCCCACCATTTGAACAAATTCTGGTCAGAGTCATTATGGCTGTGGAGAGCTTTTGGGATGTTTTTACCCATTATTTCTAATGACTTTGCACAATGCAGATCTGCTGAGAGGCAGTTTCAATGTGATCTTCCTTTTGCACATTTTTACAATGCATTTTTTTAGAATATGCCTGCTGATTGCTATATATTTAGCCTGAGTAGTTCACAGAAGAAATGGCATCTTTTTTTTGGGTGGTGGAGTACTGGCAATAGGATGCTGGAATGTGTCATACATAGGCATGAGCTGTGTACATGCGATAACACTCCGCGGCCATACATCTCAGGCACTCGCATGCAGATCCACCCTGGTGCCATTGCACTGCTCAGTGCAGGTGATAGCCAATGCTGTACCCACTTACACAGGTCCCAGAACAGGCATGTTACAGTCGACCTCCCATTCATTTGTACAGTCAGGGAATTGAGAATGCACTATCCATAGTCTAGAGTGTACACTGTAAATGGTATTGCAGGATACCACACCCCATGGCACCCAGGATACCTCAGCAGTCCAGACAGTGGCATGTTACACAGGGGAACAGGGAGAGTGTGGGCCTGCAGTGGTGTTTGACAGCAGGAAGATACAGCATCAGAAAGGCATACATTGGAGGTATGTCAATTACATCTTATAGTTTTCCAGGGACATACATATGACTGCATACACTGGTGTGTCTGCAGCTTGTGTAGTGCTCCAATACACAATACAGCCACTTGGGGCATTCTGGAGTGCAGATCCCGGCCTGGGTCCAGTGCAGTCAGTGGCTGGCCATGTCAGGGTGTGGAGAGTAGTGTCATTCTCTGCAATCGGTTGGGTATGGGGGATGCGGGGGTGTCTATGTACCAAGGAAGTCGTGGGGGTCCTCTATGCTATGGATATGGACTGTGGTTTCCTCTGGTGCGATTGGGTCCAGGGGAGGGCCCTACACTATGGAGCTCTTCAGGGATGGAGTTGGATCAATCGGGGATGGGAGGGGTTACCTGTAGTCCACCAAGGCTGCGAGGCTGCTGTGCACCTGGGTGCACTTCTGCAGCCCACCTGTGGATTGCTGGCTGGGTTAGGCCAGCTATTCATGGCCTAACTGTTGGTTGCACTACTCTGGACTGCAAGGGGTGCATTACCACTGAGTATGCCACAGCATGGCATATGCATGGTAATGCACCCTTGACTTGCACAGCATACTGTCTGTGTGCATCCTGGCCCATTCCCTTGCTGCCAGCACATCCCGCACTTTTGAATATCATGCTGTGGCACATTGTTGGAATTGTGTGGCACATCTCCCTTTTCCACCAAGATGCGCCATGCATCTGCTTTGAATATTGGGGCCCTGGACTAGGCTACCCTGAAGAGATACATTATCAAAATTGTAAAATTATGACCCCACTAAAAACAAGATATTGGATCTAATCTGGGGCAGCCTGAGTAAATACGGTGCAAAAATGTGTAAATGAAGATCCCTATGACAATGAGATGTTGCATCTCCCCTGCACTTTTCAGGATCCAAAACATAGGATATCAAATATTTAAAGGAAATCTACTCTAAACTTAACTTCACTGTGTTCACTGACATAAACAAACAGTTTCTTTAAGCAATAATGCATGAGAGGATGTGGGTCATGCTGGGATAACCTCACGCCTGGGTGGTTGGGCATGAGGCCACAGGTCGAGTGTGTCCAATGTCCCAGAACTGAGGTTATCCCAGCATGACCCACACCATGGAGTGCATTATTGCTATTATACAATGGTATGTTGTTATACAAAATAAAAAAAAATGTAAAAAACCTTTTCTGTGGATTTTTAGTGTGCCAATATATCTTTGTTTCTGAAGAGGTGCAAACAATGCAACAACAAATCAATACAGTGAGGTTATGCTCAAATAATCTCACTGTTGCCAAGGGCAGACAGTCAAATAGGTTCCAGGATTTTTTAATGCCATTATATGATTATTATTTTATAACATATTAGAATGCAGTATTTATTTTGAATGTTGTGACCTTGAGGATGGTGTGTACAGTGTGTGTGTGTGCGCGCATGTGTGTGTGTTTGCTGTAGCTCAATATATTTTTTCCCAAAAAGCATAGTAGAAAAGTCTGGGTAGTTCATTGAAGACCTGGCATATGTCTGAGACAGTGCTTATCAGATAGTGTATTTAGAGGTAAAAAAACAGTGTAAATTAAACATTTGCTGGGAAAGGGTGACATTTATGAGGTATGAATCATTCTTGAAAGACAATGCATTCCCAAGTGAAACTAGTTGCAAGAAGCTGTTTAAATGCTAAGTATTTAAATGTGCAAGTTGTCGCATTCCGAAGGGGATTAAAAAATCTCCAGTTTAATAAGCAACCAATATTTAACAAATATTTAACAAGTTGTTTCAATTTCCAAATGGTATCTGATAAGCAGCTTGGAGTTATGTCTACAGCATTCTTTGCAGAAAGAAGGGAGTATTTTATTTCAGTCGGCATGGAAGGATACTTTGAAAAGTCCAAAACCTGTGTTCCATGATACTCCATTTTCCAGCTACAGATTGCAAGATGACTGTAGGCACTGCTCACAGCCATAAAAAGGCAATCAGGCTTTCAGGTTCTGTCAATGCCTGCTCTTTTTTTCATCGCTGGTGCTGGCTGTACAGTCTCAGGTTGGACTTTTGCTTCTGCATGTAGTTTGGCTGCCATCCTTCTGGTAATCTTTCCTGGACTTGCTGCTGAAGAATCCATACCTTTCTCTATTCTTCCCTGGTACCAGGTCTAGTATCCATGCAAAAAACTCCTGGCTTCTAGTATGCATGGCATAAATCCCACTTAGGCTGACACCATCTGTCATCAAGGCACATGTCAGGGAGCATAGGAAAATCAGTTTAAAAATTAGCAAATAGTGTTTTATTTTTAATGACTACAAAATAAAAATAAAAATAGTTCAGTATAACTATTTACAATGGCAGTACAGACATTGAAAGCAGAGTCCTTCTTCAGAGTTTTTCTTCTCAATTTCCAATCTCAGTCTCTCAGTCTCTGTCTCTCCCTCTTGCAAAACATTGCAGCTCTTTTTATAACAATTCTTTGCAGGGAGCTTGTTAAGAGAACATTCTGCTTCTCACACAGTGTTCTTGCCAGTTTCAGCAGGTGCAGCCAAAAGAACATTGTGACCCAGAAATGCCCTCTTGCTTACATCTCTGCAAAAGGTTTAAAAACTGCATTTCAGGACAACCCCTTGAGTTCAAAATAGCTTTTGCAACTACTTCAACAGTAAAACTATATCTAGTTTTAAACAAAGGGATACAGTTTCAAATAAAGGCATCCGAGCATCACTTAGAGTTTCACACAAAGATTCACATATTTTTTTTATAACTGCAGATATGTAAGTGGGAGAAAAGACAGAAATAACAACTGAAGGCAGAGAGAGATAGCGAGAGGCAGAGAATACGAAACCATCAGAGTGTTCAGTTCCTAGGTCTCACAAGAAAATGTGGTTGTGCAACCAGACAGATAAGAGGCAGAAAAGGAGAGGGTAGAACAGACCCCTGCATTTAAACTCTTTCTGCATAACAAATGGGGCAGGGACTTATTCAACTCTATCATGAATTATTTTACTAGACTAGTTCCACCAACTACATGTTTTGCAAAAGGTTGTCATAAGAAAGAAAATGGTCAAGGTGGGAGAGGGACTGGGAGTTATGGTCATGTGGCTGTAGGGATACAGGCTGGGTGCATGTTTTTTGGTTTTCAAGTTTCTTTCCCTCCAGTCACCACCAACTGGGGCTTCTTCGGTCAACCTACCTTATCGCCTCCAGCCTGAGATCCTCCCATCTGTGCCTTGATTCCCAACTCACCGGTGACAGACCTGATGGAGCCAGTCCCCCTGGAATATATGGGGCCACCTTCTGTTCTATGGCACTTTCATCTGATGCTCCATAGGTGGAGGCAATGTCAGGACCAGGACAGAGTGGGCAGGATCTGGCAGTGGAGGTGGGGGTAGACGATGTCTACCCCCCCCAGTCAGTGGGTGGTTTCCCTTGTTCTAGAGCTATCCCTAGGAGCCAGGACATGCAATGCCATCCAGTGCTGCCGGGTGCATTCCCACACCCAGCTCATGAATGGCTGCCGAGGCTCCTCCCTTGCACCTTGTGTGATTCCTGGACTGGGGTGCTCACAGCCTCCACTAGGAGCTGCTCATACTGGGGAATCATCCACCCCCCCCGGGAGAGGAGAGCTGTCTTCCAGACTCTCAGTCCTCTCCATCCCCTGCTGACCCCCCAATGACCCAAGCTCACTCCTGAACCTGGGTCACCGGAGTGGCGTTAGGTGTGGCACCAGCACCTCAACCCTCAGCGCCACTGAGCCGGCTGGATGGGTACATGTTACTATAGTAATATCCAAAGAAACCACGGTTCATTAGTCCCAAGAAATCCATTGATTACACTCCAACTGCAGTGTAAGGAGCCTTCCCTACCAACCATCCAATGCAAATGGAACTATCTACAGTACAGCAATGCAGAAGCTCACCAGTTTCTCCTTCTTCCTTTTCCAACACATATTCCCTATATAACAAATAATATTTATCTTCTCAAATATCGTATCACAGTTCAAATTATATCAGAATATTTCAGACTTTTTCAGATATATAAGGGAGAAAAGGAACTGCAGAGGCCAGATAGTGAGGATTAAGAATGAAGGGGGCTGAGCAGACGGAAGAACTAAATGAGTACTGCTGCCTGTGTTCATGAAGGAGAGGGGAGGACAACCACCTTAGGGGATGTTGAAGGTGGGTGGGGGCAGGGTATAACTGATGGGGCAGTAATGGTGGGCAGGGTACTGGAGGGTCTGAAGGTATTAAAGGTAGATAAGGTGTTGGGTCCAGATGGCATTCACCCCTGGGTGCTGAAAGAGCTGGCAGAGGTTTTGGCCAGGCCATTGATGGACCTGTTCAATACCTCCCTAGACTCCGGTTGCTTATCACAAGATTGGAGGATGGATCATATGGTAAGCCTCCACAAGAGTGGCCCAAAGGATGAACCAGGCAATTACAAAAGTGTAAGCCTCACATCCATTGTTGGAAAATGAACAGAGGTGATCGTGAAGGATAGACTTGTGACCTTTTTGGAGGAAAATGGATTCCAGGAAGATCAGCAGCATGGGTTTGTCTCAGGAAGATCCTGCCAGACCAACCTAATAGTGTACTATGACTGGGTAACAAGGCAGCTGGATAAAGGCCATGCAGTGGATGTCCTGTATTTGGACTTCAGCAAGGCTTTTGATTCAGTGTCTCATGGGTGGCTGGGGGGGGGAGTTGGAACATGCAGGGGCAGGAACAAGATGGTAAACTGGATCATGAACTGGCTGAAGGGGAGTCAGCAAAGGGTGGTGGTGGTGGGGTAATATCTTCCCCTAGGGCAGTGACAAGTGGGGTATTGCAGGGCTCAGTGCTGGGTCCAGTGTTGTTTTGGTTATTCATATCAGATATCTCACAAGGCATTAGGAGCAAAATCAGTCTATTCGAAGATGACACCAAGATGGGGGTGGTGTTAGATATTATTGAGGGGTGGCAGGGGCTACATGAGGACCTGACCAAACTACAGGAGTGGTCAAACAAGAGGCTAT
This sequence comes from Neoceratodus forsteri, assembly GCA_016271365.2. Lineage (NCBI taxonomy): Eukaryota > Metazoa > Chordata > Ceratodontiformes > Ceratodontidae > Neoceratodus > Neoceratodus forsteri. Next base: position 1,511,905,023 of record CM057449.1, read on the forward strand.
TGGGCTTCAATGCAAAGACATGCAAGGTTATGCACATCAGAGTAAAGAACCGGGGGGGGGGTTACAGTTGCGAGGGATTCAGTTAAGGGTCACTGAGGAGGAAAAGGACTTAGTAGTGATCATATCAGGAAGCATGAACAACTTAACTCAGTGCAGGAAAGCAGCAGCTAAGGCCAACAAGATGCTGGGGTGTACTGCGAGAGGAATCTCTTCCAGGCATAAGGATGTGATCCTGCCACTGTACAGGGCACTGGTCAGGCCACATTTGGAGTACTGTATGCAATACTGGCATCTTTTTCTGAAGAAGGATATCAGATTGCTGGAGGGAGTGTAGTGTAGGGCAACAAAGATGATCCAGGGACTGGAGGGCAAATCATATACAGGGACAGGCTGACTGAGTTAAACATGTACACCCTGGATAAGAGGAGGGATCAGTGGGACATGACTGAGACCTTTAAATATATTAAGGGGATTAACAAAATGAGCACAGAGAGGATGTCAAGCTGAGGAGGGGAAGGGACACGAGAGGGCATGGTCTATGGTTGGAGGGGGAAGATTTTGGAGGGAGATGAGTAGGCATTATTTCACATAAAGAGTAGTGGAACAATGGGACACTCTACCTGAAGAAGTGGCAGCCTGTAGGATGGCGAGCAGTTTTAAAAGAGCATAGGACAAGGTGTTTGGGGGGGTAAAGATGGAGGGGGAGGGGGAAGTTGCAATATGAGAGTGCTAGATGCGCAGTCAAGCAGACTTGTTATACCATGAGCCCTGTTTCTGCTGGTAGTTTCATATGTTCATATGTTTGTATATAGCATCTCACATATATCATATTACTGTATCTTTTCTTATGTCATAACATATTATATTGGACTATGTTTGATTGTCAGATTATGCTATCTTCTCATACAGGGAACCTCTCACTTTACCCAGCCCCTATCTAATAAGTTTTCAGGTATAGCAAATGCTTAATCTGGCTTCATCATCTATCCCAGCAGCTCTCATTAATTCAATCAGCATGCAAATTGTGATCAGCTGCCAGACTGCTAAATTGCACCAGCTAGTTATTCCCATGCACCTCCTGCGATCTGTGATCAGCTGTTATAATGAAGTGGCTAAGATATGCTGTGGAACCTAAACAGAGAAGAACTTGAAGGCTGGGGAGAGTGTGTCATAAATATCCTAAGAAAGTAAGTACACAAAGTCCACAGTTTGTACGTGGAAAAACCCCACTTAAAGGACCTCACCTCATTCCCTTCTTGATCTCCTTTCTAACACTATCCAGCTGTTACACTAACTTCTGTCACTGCAACTTCCTTACTTAAAGGGACCTCTGCTTGATCTTCCTACCCAGATAGTATTTTTATTATTGACTCTGTGACTAACACCATTTAAAGGGACCTCACCATTATAACTTCTTGGCTTCATTTTCAACACCAACACTTTTATTCCTATGTCCAGCTAATGTTATCCCATGCCCCTGCCCATAAGTATGCTACCACACCTACTTATTATCCTTGCCTTGCTCCCTTGCCCATGCTGGGACTACCTACCAGCTGGCCGTCTGCCTCTCGGCCCGGCCATAGACAAGGACTCAAGCCAGCCCCTCCCCCCTTCAAGTGCTCTTTCCCTCATGGGGAGCCACCTCAACCCACACCTACCACCAAACTCAAAGAACTGTGCCCATTACACACCTGCAGTACTCAGTGCCATCCCTGCCCCCACATCCATTGGTGCCCTTCCACTCATCCTCATGACCTGTCCTCTTCACTTCTACCTCCCAAGTCGTGGACTGGCAGAAGACATGCCCAGGAGTGCATGGCACTGTCCATGGCTAGACAGCACATCACGAAGCTCATCCTGCCATTCCTTATATGTTCAGAAAATGTTGAAGTAAACCCTGGCCCCATCACCTCCCCCCTGGACTTCACCTCTGCCCCTGGCCTCAAACAAATGCTAATAAATACAAGAAGTCTGAGCAATAAAATTGACCAACTACAAGTGTGGGCAGCTCACACAAAGACAGACCTCATCATCATAGCCGAATCCTGGCTGAAGCACTTCGTCTCAGACCAAGCAATAGCTATTCCTTCCTACAACCTAAAATGCGCAGATAGACCCTCAAAGAGGGGAGAAGTGATCATCTATTACAAAGATAAATGTAAAGTATCCAATATCTGGACCACTTCTGCTCCAAAAGAGTACAAATATGTATCACTAAAATTCCATCTCCCATCCCCCAGAGTCATCCACATCATTGGCTGCTACAGACCCCACCCCACCCCCCGGCGTAATGCAGTCATTAGCACCCTCAAATCTCTGGTAACCCTTTGCAATAGTGAGACCATCATTCCTGGTGATTTAAACTTTAACTGGTTAACTCATAAATCAAATGCCTTAAAAGGATTCTGCGACAAACTCGGGTTTTCACAGCTTATCACAGAACCTACCAGGGAAAATTCCAGAATTTGTGGCAACAGCTTTCTCCTTGTCATCATCCTATTGAATCACCCCCACAAGATCCAGAACACAGTAGTATTTCACAATGACCTGAGTGATCACGATATTGTTGTGTGTACCAGGGCCCAGGAGCGAGGCCCCTCCTCCACTAAATTCACTACAAAACACAACCTCCGTAAATTCGTGCCTGTCACTATCTCTATGATATGACCTCAGGGCAACTAACTGTGAAAGCCTCTACCTCATCAAAACTGTGGATGAGGTCATCACTATCCTCAATACCTGTCTCTTCCTATTAGCTGACAAGCATGCCCCCTTCATCAAAATTAGAGCCCATAAACTCTCCCAACCCTGGTTTATGCCAGCTCTAAAAGCTGCACTTACAGCATGGGATAAACTTTGGGACCAAGCTAGGTGCTCCAGTCCCAAGCTGATTGACAGGCCTTCAGATCTGCCAGAAAATCCTGCATCAAACTAATCCGCCCAGCAAAATCTAACTACTATGTCGACACTCTTGAACAGGCCAAAGGAAGTTCAGACAAGACATGGCACACTATAAAATCCATAGAAGGGCATAAAGCGGCACCCTTCACCCCCCAAGATCATCAACAGTGGAAATGTTCTTGAAGAACGCAACCTTATTATATAGAAAATAAACTCTCATGTTGCCACTGCTGTTCTAGCATTCAACTCCTCCCCCTATGTGGGGATATCCTGCCCCCTCAGTCCCTTCAGCACCCCCTTTGCTGCATCCCCTCCAACTACTTCCCGTAACCTACAAGGACATCGAAGACCACTTTTGTAGAATTGACACTAAGAAGTGTGGTGATTCTGATGGGTTAGAGCCCTTTTTTCTTAAACATGGATATTACTATCTCACTGCCCCATTCTCCACATTTTTAACATGTCTGTCTCAATGGCCACTGTCCCCTCCTGATGGAAGTTAGCCAACATTCTACCCCTCTTTAAATCAGGTGACCCCTCCAACTTAAACATCTACTGTATAGGCTAATCTCGATACTACCAGTGTTTTCCAAAATCCTAGAAAAACTTGTATACTCCTAGCTGAAAGATCACATCAAAGCCCACTACCTCCTCAACCCTGCTCAATCAGGCTTTAGATGTAACCATAGCACTATCTCTGCCTTAGGTAAAGGGAACTCCAAGCATGTACAGTAACAGGGACAGTGTTTCTTGATCTGAGCAAAGCGTTCAACACTGTGGGCCATAATCTATCCCTGCAGAGCCTCTCTAAGCAGGTGCCTCTGCCTCCACAGTCCACTGGTTCTCCAGCTAGTTCACAGGGCGTGTTCAGCAAGTAAAAGCATATGGTCTCCTCTTGAACCCTCTTCCCATCATTTGAGACATTCCCCAAGGGTCCATACCTGGCCCCATCCTCTTCTCCATCTACTTCAGCAAACTTATTTACAACATAACTAACTCTAAACTGCACATCTTTGCAGACAGTACTGTACTTTACACCTCCAAGCCCTCACTTCGATGTCTGTGAAGAGCTCCCAACTGACTTCCTTCAGCTCGAACCTAATCTTACCTGTGCCAAACTTTTGCTCAAAGCTAAAAAAATTAAGGTACTGCACCTCTGCCACAGTAACAGCCCCCCCTCCCCGTAGGGATCAAGTCTTGCCTCACAACTGTCACAATTTCCCTAGGGGAAGCACTTGAAGTTGCTGACAAGTTCAAATACCTAGGAGTCTGGATGAACAAGAAACTATCATTCAGCACCCACATTGATAATCTAGTCACCAAGCTTCAAGCCAGATTAGGCTTCTTTTTTAGACATAGAACCCTCTTAGCACCCGAGGTCAGACCCAGACTCATCCAGGCAACATGGCTCCTGCTCTTAGACTATGGTGATATAATATACAACTGCACTTCAGATACCAACCACCACAGGCTCGATGTCCTCTTCCACTGTGCCATTCATTTTATTACCAATGCATCCCCAGGACCACCACTGTGTCCTAAACTCTACTGCTGGGTTGATGTCCCTAGCCACTAGAAGACTGCCCCACCTTGGTATATGGACACTCAAAGCACTGTATAATACAGTCCAAGATTATATTACCTCTCTTGTCCACATTTTGCACTGTGCTTATTCACTTAGGTAGTCTTCCTTCCTCCTCCTCCTTGGTATCCCCAGAACTAGAACCTCCCTCAGCTAGGGAGCTATATTGCAGTCTCTCCCTGTGGCTTGGAACAGCATTCAGATGGTACTCAAGCTCACCAGACAGGTCACTATTAGTTTCTTCAAGATGCTCACCCTCAAGATTCTTCACAGATTCTTGCAAATGCCCGAGGGCCTAGCTCTCTGAATCCCTCTTCATCTCCCCCCCTTCTTATAACCTTCCCCTCTGGCCCTGTCTCATGTGTTATCCTGTCACTGCCTAAGTCTCCCACCCTCTCCTGTAGCACGCCCTCCCTATTAACTATTTCACGTCCTTACTCACTCCTGTTCTGTCCCTTCCCCTGCTGTATTCCTTGTCTTCTCTGCATCCTACCACAGATTGCCACATTGTTGCATTATGTAATTTGCCTGATTATTGCACTATCTTGTCCCCAGGACCTGTGTTTACTGTGATTGTATGTTGTGATGTACTAAACAAATTGTCTTATGCATCCTATCACAGATTGTTGCATTGTTGCATTATGTAATTTTTTTCATTGCTGCGCTATCTTATCGCTAGGACCTATTTTTACTGTGATTGTACGTTGTGATGTATGAAACCCATTGTCTTATTCAAAGTATGTTCCTTTAATTTTGTGAAGCTGTTGTTGTACACCTGTCTTGTCCTTGGATCTCCTTGTGAATGAGCTTGCTCAATGGAGTTTTCCTATAATAAATTTGAAGTGAACTTTATTTTAGTTAGCTAGTTAGTTAGGAAGTTAGTTAGTCAAGCAGTTAGTTAGTTTTTGTTGACCAGTTAAGTGCACTAGACAAATTCTGCCCATTTTCAGGCACGACCCAAGGGAAGGGGATACAGATGAAAGCCTACTGTCCTTGAACCAGTTTACGCTGTCGGTGGTATTTTTAGTGAATGGGGGAAATTTGGCCAGGACATCAGTGAAATTCCCTTACTATTCCAGTAGGGAGAGACTCTGTCCACCTTGGCAGGCTACCAAGATGGCAGACCTGGAGGCTGCAAGGAAGAAGATGGAAAAGGAGCTGGATGATAATGTAACTCCTGTGATTATTCCAGAGGAACCTATATTGGAAACGGAGACTGTGGAAATTGCTACAGAACAGCCTATGCAAGAACAACTAACAAAGCTGGTAAATGATATTCCTTTAAATGAAAATGAGTTGCCTGAGTTACCTGAAGAACACTTGTCAGACAGGAGTGAGGAGGATATTGAAAAAGTAGATACAAAGGAGACATTGCAGCTACTTCAAAGGCGATGTCAAAAAACTGGGCAACTAAAGAGGAGAATATGGAAAAAGTCACTCAATCAGAGGAAAATCGGGCAAACAAACAAAAGGAAACACTGCCAGAGACTGTATAAGGAAAAGCAATAACAGGCATAGAACAATCTGGCATAAGATGCTCTGGTGACATGAAACCACAAAAAGAACAATCTTGGTCAGTGGAAAATGCCTTAGAGGCGGCTGGATGGGAATGACACACAGCTACAGATCAGTGGGCTTCTGAGACTATGCCCACACAAACACTAAGCCCTGCAAAACAAAAAAATGCTTCTAACCCAAAAAGCAATGTAAATGACACTTACAATGGAATGGAAATTCCTGCTGAGTTAGAACTTACTCAGAATCTGAGTCTTAATTTTAAAAATGCATTACAAGGGCCCTCAGGGCCTTCACTAAGAAAACAAATCAGGGGACCCCCAAAGGTTATATCTGAATTAATGCACAGGCCTTTAAATGTACTAAATAAGTTTGCTCCTAGATCATATTCTTCGTTGTTTAAAACGGATATTTTTCTGGCCAAAAGACACAAAGTTGTAAGATTGTCTTACGTAGGGGGAATGTCTGAACCCCCAAATCGAGTGTGTGTTGCTAGAACTTTACTGAAAACCTCTATGAAGTTCTTTTCAAATGAGATTTACACTTTGATTCACATTTCAGGGAAGACCATGTTTGAAATTACTTTTAAACCCCTAAATGGTCTCAACAGGTTCTGGATCAAGTATACTGCACTGAAGAAAACAGCACTATGGACACCCCTCTCACCATACCAGCACAGAAAACAGTAACAGTATTTTTTAGGAATGAGGATGTTAGTGTAAATGACTTGACATATTGGTTGAAACAAAAATTCATAGTAATTGAAGACTCTGATGCTATTCTAGATACAGAAAATATTTGGACAAGAAGGTGGAAGGTAACGATGATGTTAAAAATGACAGATACTAGTGTTGCACACTTGATCCAAATTCTTTCTTTCTGTGGAGAGATAGAGGTATTCTTTTTTTTATCCAGGACAGCTGGAAATGTGCTACAAGTGTGGCTCTGTAGAACATCTAAGTAGTATTTGTGATAAACAAAGGTGCACAGTGTGTGGAGATTTGGGGCATGTAGGTACTCTATGTCTAAATGAGTGTAAGTGTAATCTATGTAATGAATCAGGCCACACTTTTCAAAATTGTAAGTGGGCAGCACACAATCCTTTGGATCAAGCAGATGGGGAGGAACAGAGGCTCCTAATAACACTAATGCAAAAGAACAGACTGTGGAAACAAAGGCCACAGGCACCCAGGGAGGTAGAACAGGGTATTGAGCCCCAAAGCCCACATCTCCCTGCATCCCCCCCAATGTCCAAACTGGTGATGTGCAACAAGAGCCATAAGGAATTTTGAAAGCTGAAGAAGGTACTTTAAAGTAGAAAGCAGCTAGGGGACTGAATAAGAAGGATGGTGTTGAGACAGGAGATACTGTTTCTGCAGGTGCAGGGCAGACTGTAGACATAATGCTCCCCCTTCCCTATTCTTCTTCCCCCCACCCCCCCATCCAAACCTTACAGAGAGACGCAGATCTGAGAAACCACAAATGAAAACCTTTTCCACTAGGTTCTCAGCAAAACAGAATGTAGTAAATCCTGAAAATAAGTATGGGATACTGCAATCAGAAAATTCTGAGGAGGACTCGAATAATTCCTCAGTAGTATCCTCAATCCCTGAGGGCACAACAGATACAAAAAGGCAAGTCAGACCATCAGGACCCCCCCCCCAAAAAAAAGGCAAAAATGAAAACAAAGCATAACGAGCTGAACAGAAGGAAAGGGAAATACAAATAAATTAAGCAATGTACGAACCATTTTCCTTTTATTTTGTTAATGTAAACAGCATAAAAAGAGTAGGGAAAAAGAAGATTTTTTTTCTTGTTTGGCTTACCTGCAGCTACAGATATTTTTCTTGTAGGATACACATCTGCACATGATTAAAGAAATCTATGTGGCTACTAGGGAATGGTTTATTGGACCATCATGTTGGTCATTGGGACAAGAGCCCTGCTCAGGTTTAGGTATTTTATTTAAGATACCTGAAATGAAGGTGTTAAAACTGTATGATCTGATACCAGGTAGAATTTTGATAATGGATGTCATTGTACAAGATTCACAATACAGATTAATAAATCATTACGCTCCACAAACCAAGGTGGCTAGATGCGGATTGTTAAATCAGATACAGTCGTACTTATACACTGCACAGCATATAATATTGGCTGGGGATTTTAATTGTCTTATAGTTGCAAAATCATTGAAACAGTATGGTGACTCAAATCTCTTGTTACAAATAACACATAATGCTAAGTTGAAAGACTCTTATTTTTCTTACAAAAAATAAGAAACGCCCACTTTTCATAAGGGTCATCTGGCCTCCAGGATAGATTGCATATTCACCTCTGAAAGCAAACAGATACTGTCAGCTGAAATAATCCCTACTGAATTTTCAGATCATAATATTATCAAAACAAAAATAGAAACTTCTACAGTGTTAAAAAATGGGCCAGCTTTCTGGAAATAGAATGTCTCATTGGTATCAGATCTAAATATTTTACACACTATAAAAGCTTTTATTCAAGGTAGGAAATCAGTTTTCATTATGTCTGATTCGGCTATTAGATGGTGGGAAGATGTGAAATATGACCTGCAGAAATTATGTAAGCAACTAAGTAGAAATCACAGTACAAAAAAAGTATTTTGCCTACTTGCAGAATAAGAAATTACTACAGCAATTGATGTCAAAATCTTATGAGACTGGGCAGAATCTTATGACACAGATTAATAGTATAAAGCAACAAATGATGACTTTTCATGAGGGGAAAGTTAAGGATTTATATCATTAGCAGCAGTTTGGGATTTGAGGGAAAACTGAGGTGATCTGCCCATTTGAAAATTGTATAAAGAAAGCAAAAGCAAAATAGTTGTCAATATTAAGAGATATATCGCGGAAAGAATGTAGAACTCAGTAAGAACTTGTGCAGATAGTTACAATTAATATGTATGCACCTATAGAAATAGCTCATGAAGGATTAAGAGACTTCATGGAGTCCTTCGACATTCCAGAAATAGAACCATCTAAGCTGGAAACACTGATTCAGCCTATTGAAGAACTGGAAATAAAAAAGGCAATTTCGACATTGGCAGGTAATAAATCACCAGGACCAAATGGCCTCCCTAATGAACTCCTTAAAATCATAGGGGAAGAATTACTTTTTGCACTAAAAGAAGCCTTTAATCAAAGTCTGTCATCCAAAACGATACCTTTATGTATGCAAATGGTTGTCTTAACATGTTTATAAGAAAGGGCAATGCACCTGGGAAAGGATAATGCTCCTGGGAAACAAAAACCCTGGGGAAGATTACACAATGGGGGGGTAGTAACAACAACAAAAATGGAAAGGGACCCGGGGGTAATCATACCAGATGACCTTAAGGTTGGCAAGCAATGTGAGAAGGCGGTAGGGAGGGCTGGGGGATGCTGGGATGTATAGGGACAGGCATCACCAGCAGAAAACAGGAAGTTGTTATCCCCCTGTACAGACAGTTGGTGAAACCCCATCTGGAGTACTGCGTCCAGTTCTGGAGAGCCCATCTCTGCAAGTACATAGACAGGATGGAGGCAGTTCAGAGGAGGGCAACTAAAATGGTGCAGGGTCTGCAAGAGAAGCCATACGAGAAGATACTAAAGAAGCTTAATATGTATACCCTTGAGGAAAGGAGAAAGAGGGGGGACATGATATTTTTTTTGAAATTCTCTTTTCATTGGTTTCCAACTGTTATTACATCAGATTGGCAAATATCACCTGAACATAATACAGAGATTCAGTATAGCCCGGACATAAACCATCAGATGAAAACCGGAGAAAGAAAATTAAAAACAAGAAAAAAAACCTCCCCATGATAAAGTGTCACCACTGAAGAGAGAGAGGTAAGGTTAACGTAAATAATTGAGCTATTGTAGGTATGCTTAATCCGGGTGCAGGCCGGATAAAACCGGACCAAACAATCTAGGGATGTGAGAGGTAATGGAATTAGTTTGGAGAACAAAGGGAGTATCGGAGCTCAGAGAGAGAAGAATGTTCCTTCACACTCAATTGCTCTAAGAGCTTTTGAGATCTCAGTCAGTGGAGATACAGAGCACATAGCTTGCCCCATTTTCTCTGAAAGGCCACCAGAGAGGATCTAATGTTAGCAATCAATTTCTCAATTTTAAAACATTGAGACATTTCCTCCACCCAGTCAAGGTATGAAATCTAGAGGCTATCTGTCCAGTGTCGAAGCACTAATCTCTTAACCGCCATAGAAATAAGAGCCATATGGTATTTCCTTTCCTTACATTGATGCCTGAATAAACCCTAGAATACAGACCTCTACTGTAAAAGGTCTTTCAGACCTAATATAGGATCTAAGCTGTCCTCAATGGCCTTCCAGAGAGCAATCTTAGAGCAGTACCAGAAAGATGTGAGGAAGGTTACCCTGTTCTTTCCACACCTGAAACATTTTGGGGAGATAGAGTGGTCAAATTTCGATTTCAGCACTGGTGTAATGTACATATTGTTGACTATAAAGTATTGGATCAACCTGTTCTTATCTAAGGTATTGTATGTGTACAAATCCTTCCAGATTTGACTCCATGCGAGCGAGGAGCCTGAGGGGGATAAGAACCAAGATTTGGAGCCAGTTAATGGGGTGGGAAAAATAAGCTTCAGAAGGTAAATATACAGTTTAGACACCCCATGGGGTTTGACCGCACAATCTTTGATCTCCGTTAATAACGATTTAACAGTTGAAGTGGGTACTGCTATCCCAAACTCCTTATCAATCAGATGCTTTAACTGGTATATCTTGAAAAGGGCATTGGTGGGGATGTTTAAGACTAACAAAAGGTCAGCTATTGAACCGTGCCCAACCTGCACATAGAGATCCTCAACTAAAAGCTCTTGTATTTGGGGTAGCCACTTAGGAGATAAAGGTTTGGTCCCTATTTTAATATTGGGATTACACGTCAAGGGCTGACCGGGATCTTTATTATATCTGATTTTGGCAGTGATATAAAGTTGATTAAGTACTTCAACTGTGGCGCCTACTGGAGAATCTCGAATCTCTCTAGGGAGGGATGCAAGCGACAATAAAATAGACTAGTGGGGTCTATATTGTGTTGTTTGATAAGGTCAAGGTCCAGACTTAACCATAGGGGGGAGTAAGTATCCTCTACTCCTCCTAACCATTTCCCTGCTTTGACTAGGTGACTAGACCAGTAATAGAATTCGAAATTGGGCAGTCGGAGGCCCCCCATATCTTTAGGCAGACATAATTTATAGAAAGCTCACCTTGGAGGTTTATGGTTCCATATAAAATCAATCAGGGCTGAGTGGACCTTTTTGAAAAAAGGCTTGGGCAACCAGGTATCCAGAAGATTCAGGGGATAGAAGAGACGGGGTAGGACATTCATTTTGACAATGCTTATCCGGGCACCCACTGATAATGGCAGTTTACCCCATCTTTGCAAATCAGAATTGATTCTGTCTAATAGATCCTCTAGATTGAGTTTCTTAACCAAAGTAGGGTCACGTGCCAGATAAATACCAAGGTATTTTAAGTGAGTTGGGGCCCACTTCATACCCAGGTGAGAGACAGAGGCCTGGGTAAGATGCATGTTAAGGGGGGAAAATCTCGGTCTTTGCCAGGTTGAGCTATAATTGGATACTTCCCCAAATTGTGCTATTATTCCCATTACAACCCGTAGGGAATCAGCTGGGTTAGCAAGCTGCAGAAGGATGTCGTCCGCATACACCGAAATCTTGGAGATCTGATGGGAGATGGGACATCCCTGGATCCCTGGAGCAGTTTTAAGGTTAAGCAGCAGGGGTTCCAGATAAAGATTGAAGAGGTACGGGGATAGGGGGCAACCCTGTCGGGTGCCAGAGAGCAGCTGGATAGAGGACGAGAGGATCCCGTTGCAATAAATCTTTGCCGTGGGGGACTTACATAGTGTCTTCACCCAGCGCATGAACCCCTATGGGAAGCCAAATCTGGACATAGTACACCATAAAAACTCCCAGTTAACCCGGTCGAATGCTTTCTTCCGCATCCAGAGCTACCAGCGCCATAGGGACCTGGGAAGTTTGAGCTGCCCCAAACACATGAGAAAGCGATCTGATATGGTCTGCCACAGGCCTGCCCTGCACAAATCCCACTTGTTCACTGCTCAAGAGTGAGGTCCAGACCTGTTTAATCTGAGAAGCCAGAATCTTGCACAAAATTTTTATGTCACAATTGAGCAGTGAAATAGGTCTATAGTTGGCCAGGTTCAGAGAGGGCTTTTCCGACTTGGGGATCAGAATAATAATAGCCTCCAGCAAGGATGGGTCCAGTGTATCAGCTGATAATAAATAATTGTACAATTCCAGAAGTGTGGGGGCCAAATCCTGGCAAAAGACCTTATAAAAATTGGCAGGAAACCCATCGGGTCTGGGAGCTTTGTCTGGTGAGAAACTATGAATGGCCTCTTCCACCTCCCTCTGGGACAAGGGCAGAGAGAGAGAAGCTATTTGATCCTCCGAGAGGCGAGGGAGTACAATTGACCCGAAAAAATTTTATAAGCCTGACTGGGAAGAGGGGGATGCCTTGGTGCCATATAGATTCTGGTAGAACTCTTTAAAGACTGCCACAATGTCCCTGGGCACTGTTTTGACAGACCCATCTTGATCCTCCAGAGCTGGAACTAATCTAGAGTTCTCTGTTTCTTTAAGCTTCAGCATGAAGCCTGCTCTGCCTCTCCCCTGATCTAAGTATTTAGCCTTGGTTCTCAGTAGAGCAAACTCCGTCTTTTTCATGAATTAGGCCCTAGTACTCATTTTAAGTTTGTGCAGCTGTTCTAAATTGCTCATGATTTGGAAGTAGCCAGAGAATCCTCTGCTGCCTTAATCTGACTTGAGAGGGAAATGAGATTTTGAGACCTGAGTTTCTTTCTCCTGGAGGAGATTTTAATAAATTCTCCCCTCAAGAAACACTTTAACGAGTACCAAAGGATGTCCATCCTGGCCACCGAGCCCCGATTTGTGTCCAGATAGTCTCTTATAAGAGATCTGATCTGGATAAGGGAGTGCTCCTCCTTTAATATCTGGGTGTTAAGTTTCCAAATCGTATCTCGCTGTGTTAGAGACAGGGGGGGTAAAGCTAAACCAGACTAATGCGTGATCGGAGATTACTATAGGTTCAATACCTGCAGAGAGAACTTTGGTCACAAGAGAGGTAGTTATTAAAAAATAATCTAACCTCGACCAAGAATTATGAAGCGGGGAGAAAAGGTGTAGCTTTTATTGGAGGGTGAAGGGTCCTCAGGGATCCACTAAACCCAACATGCTGCCCATATCTCTCAACACCAATTGTGGCGAGTAGTGGCCTTAGTGGTCTGAAGGTTTATCCAGCTCCTGCGTTGGAGCTATATTCAATCCTCCTATGATCAAGGGGTTGGCAGAAAGGAACTAAGTTTGTCAATTAACTGCATAACAAAGCTGACATTCCCTCCAACTGGACCGTACACAGAACCTAAGACTATGGGAGAGTTATAAAGAGATCCAAGCACCAATATATATCTACCCTCTGGATCTCGGGTGACCCTGGTCGGACTGAAGGGTATGCTTTTCTTTATCATAATAGCGACTCCTCTAGCCTCCGATGAGTCTCCAGCCACAAAAATTTGGGAGAAGCCTCTGACTTTCAATGTGTTGCTTTCAGCACTGTAATATGGGTCTCTTGCAAACATAGAATGTCAGCCCCAATACAGAAGCAATTAACCAGGATACGGATCTCTTCTTGACATCCCTAATCCCTCACATTCAACTGATCAATTTAATTGCACAACTAGCCATACTCTAAAATCCAAAATAATTCCAGACAAGTTAAACCCTGTAACCCCTCTCACTCCATACAGCGTGACACCTCTAACCACCCACCAACATACCCCAAAATATCCTTCCTACTAAAGAAGGAGAAGACAGAACTAGTGGTACTAAGAGACATGCAAACCTTAAAACAAAAACCAAGTTGCATACAGTAAACAAAACTAGGTGGCGGTCCCACAAAACACAGCTACAACATCCATGAACAATACCCCCTCCCCAATCCAACTATAACATTGAACAATGAACATTATAACCACATTCCAAATATTGACAACCAGAGTATCCAGAAAATCCCAAACATCTCCACTCCCTTCCCTCCCCAGGTACCCCAGGTCTCCCTCATAGTGCCCATATACAACGAGACACCAGGTTTAAGACCCCAGAACCAAACAACCAGCCCCCAACTATAAGGAGAACAGTGTTCATTGCAAAGTATTCCTTAGAGGTACCCAAAACTTCCCTGCCAGGTGTCAAGGCATGGCACTAGACTTGTCCTGCCTCTCGAGCCCTCCACCCCGGTAACACAAATGCACTCGCTACCTTGGAGTACAGAGCCATCTCCCCAGCCCTTCTAAACAGTCCCAGGAGAAAGTAAGGCAGGTAACAGTACCTGAAAATTGGTATGAGAGCCCTTGTCCTCTCGATCCTGCTCAGTTGAGGTCCAGAGAATTGGGAGGAAATCGCATGGGGACCAAATACCCGACGGACCAAATCGGTCTGACCGTAAATAGGTCCTCTGGAAACTGCTCCTATACACAGCAGTTCCCCCTAAAGGATCGAGAAGCAAGGACGCGTCGGGACACAGAAGCAGGCCGACTAGGCCTCTCGGCCTCCAACTACTAGGCCTACCACCACGCTCGGTCCCGGGAGGTGCACCCCCACAGAGAGAAGAGGCAAACACCCCCAGGAGCACCAGCCACCTACCGAAACTCCAGTGACAACTCAGTGAGTAAAATCTTCATTAAGCCAAAAACCTAGGGATTAGGAACAGGGGAAATAGACTTTAAAGGGTATCTAGATTACTGCAAGCCTTCACCCAACCCAACGTTATACACTTTCCAGTCCTTCATTTCACAGTCACTTAGTAGAGAGTCCCTTAAACAGATCGGGGAGCAACTTGGACAGTCCAGTCATCGCCTCCTCAGGGCTGTCGTAGGGGTACCAAACGCCTTCCACCTGAACCAACAATTTTGCAGGGTAGTTCATTCGGAAAGCCTTCCCAGCCGCGATCAGCTTGTTCACTACGGGGTGAAATGCAGCACGTTTTTGTCGCACCTCTCTGGGTAAATCCTGGGTAATCCTCAATTTAACTCCATTCCACAAGACGGACTCCAGCTCTTTAACTTTGGTTAGAATGTGCTGACGATCCAGGTAGCTCAAGAATTTAATAATTAGGGGTCTGGGGGGGGCATTCGGAGGAGGCCTGGGTCTGAGGGATCTGTGGGCTCTTTCTATATGGTATTGTTGGTGGATAGGTGAGGGGCCCACCACTTTATTGAAAAATTGCTGAATGAATCTTATGGTGTCTCCCCCTTCTTCCAGCTCTGGGAGCCCCAGGATTAACACATTGTTTCATCGACTTCATCCCTCTAGATCTTCGGCTTTCAGTTGGAGCTTTTGAATTTGCTGATGAAGTTTGACGATTTCAGGGTCTATTTTCTGTTGCCATTTCTCCACAGACACAATTCTGGTTTCCGAATCCCCCACTCTCCTCGAGAGGTCTGCATAGTCTTGCCTCATCGATTTGATTTCCTTGGAGATCTCTTGCAGGGTATCTTTGAATGGGGAAAGCTCTTCCAAAAAGCGCTCTTCTGTTAAGGTGGTACCAGCTGCAACATTAAGACCTCCACCAGTTGGATATTTAGTGGCTGCAGAGGGTTGGATCCAGTGTTCTTGGCTTTCTTGGAGGCTTTTCTGGTGTGGTAGGCGGTGTGCCTGACTTCTGAGGCCTTCATTTTCAGTGTCAGTCATCGCGATCTTCAAACAGGCAATCTACACCCCAATCTGTGCACACTGAAGTCTCTTGATGTAGCTTAGGTGTTTAGACCTCCTTTAGTGCTAAATTAGTAGCTCTGGCTTGATGAAAATTAAAAGTTTGAGAAGGGGAAAGCGGGAGCTCTGAAGCAAGCAGCCTCTCAGCACCACTGCATCACGTGACCTCAGGGGGGACATGATAGAAATGTTTAAGTACCTCAGTGGAATCAACAAAGTCCAAGAGGGTAGCATATTTCAGAAAAAGAGATCTGCAAGAATAAGGGGACACAATTTGAAGATAGAGGGGGGACGGCTCAGGGGCAATTTGAGGAAGTATTTTTCACAGAGAGGGTGGTAACACATGGACGGCCTTCCTGAGGAGGTTGTGGTGCCTAAAACTGTGGGAGAATTCAAGAATACATGGGACAGACATAAAGCAATTTTTGTGGGGGGTAGGAAGAAATAGGCTGTTGGTTAAATAGGATCTGTATCTTATCCTGTAGGTAGGGAAATGAGCAGACTACGTGGGCCAAGCGGTCCTTATCTGCCATCAAAGTCTATATTGCTGTGTTTATATGTAAAGGGGATAAACTGGATTTAAATAACTGGAGGGCAATATGCCTTCTTAACTCAGATTTTAAATTGTTAACCAAAATATTGGCTAAAAGACTTACATCTGTTGCAAATACTGTGATCTCCCCTACACAAACATATGCATTTCCAGGCAGAAAAATTCAGAATCACTTACTTTTAATCAGAGAGTTAGTGGAGTTGGGGAAAATAGGTGAAGTGGATGGGTATGTAATCTCACTGGATCAGAAAAAAGTTTTTGACCAGGTGTGTCACACTCTTTTGTGGGAGGTATTAAGGTATTACTATATTCCAGAAATGAAGATAGGTTGGCTTAAACGTATATATCATATGGCTACGGTAGTACCAATTGTGAATGGTTGGAGGAGGCCCATGATAAAGCTTCATGGGGGGGGTCAGACAGGGCTGTTCTTTAAGTCTGGTATTGTACGACTTTTTTAAAGACCCTTTATTAAGGAGAATAAATAATAATGTAGCTATAGCACCAATAATTGTAAATGGGCAGTCTCTTCCCTACAAAGTAATTGCATATGCTGATGATATAAATGCACTGGTAGGTGATAGGGCCTCGATTTCAGGAGTACTGGATACATGTAGGAGTTTTGGGAAATTGTCTGGAGCATCTTTAAATCTAAATAAGTGTGTAGGACAAAACATTAATTACTTGTTAGAATACAAAGACACTGTGGAACAGATTTATATATAGCCTGACCCTTTAAACATTTTGGATATAACCTCTGGCCCAGGAAATTTAGATGAACTAAACTGGGGACAGAAATTAGAGTTAGGGGAAGTCTAGAGTCACATAGTGGAATAGATGGAGGCTTAGTGAAAAAAAAGAATATGCCTTATAAAAATGTACCTGATTCCAATTTTACTTTACATAAGCTATATCCCCCCCCCCCCAAAAAAAATAATAGAGACAACACTTCTGAGTATATTTTTGCAGGCACATTGGGGGAAGTCGTCTAAACCCTTTAAAAATAAATATACTGTACTATATCTGTATATAAATCAAGGAGGGCTTAATATGGCAAATCCAATATTTTTTTTCAATTATTTTTTCTTTACAGTAATTTAAAGCAGCAGTACCATCAAATCAGGAAGCAATATATCAAAATTCTGCTTTTTGGCTGTAAACATGCCGCCATAGGTCCAGTTTCCATATCTGTAAATATTATTTTTTTAGTCATCTTTAGTTTTTTTAGATATTTGCAATTTATTTGAATTGTTGTGGCACCACAATAAATATGGTGGCTGTCTAATTTTCAGCTGCGCTTTTCCTTCAGGTCACATCACGTCTTTTGACTATATTAGTGGGACCCTGTGATGACCATTCCCGATGTCCCTGCAAGTCATACACATGTGCAGTTGGCAGCAAAGTGGGTTCCAGTGTAACATGCTTGGTGGCAGAAATGTAAACAAAAGCAGAGGATAACTGAGCAAATTACTCAGTGATAGTACAATGCCTGGAGGAAAGAGTACTAGGTATATGATCAGCAGAGCACAGGCAATAAACTTTCAGAAAAGCACGATATTTTTTCATAGTACTGCTGCTTTAAAGCCTTTATTGTTGCAACAAAATAATGGCTAGGAATCATTGTGTCAGGAAAAATGTAACTCCTGGTTAAGACAGTGGGAAACCCAAACCCTGAAAATGTTTAAGAATCAATAATGATATCTGAATATGTGTGTTGCACATTTAAAGGATCAAGCAGTGAAACTTGACCACTCAACAGATCTTGACTGTACAAAGGAAGCAATTGTACTACACTTTGCTGTCCTTCCTCTGTGTGGAAATGGTAGTCTTTGAAAACTGTCTAGCCACGAACAGAGAAAAATTAAGGAACTTTTTAAATAACAAGAGAGTCCCGGAACACATGTGGGATTGCATGCCATGAAAGAATAAATGTAAAAGTGAATCAAAAACATAAGAAATTATATGACAGAATATGTAGTAGAACACAGTGTATCCAGCAAGAAGAAACCATACAACATCTGTTTTTCACTTGTTCCATAATTAAAGGATTCTGGGAATTTATGGCACAGCAATGGAAAGAAAGAATATTTAGTAAAATAACATATGATATCCTAATGTATGGGGTATTCAGTAGGGAGTGGGAAAAATGGAATGTGAGCACACTACAGATTTTAATGATTAAATGGAATATTTGGATAACGAGATGTGGATTCACATTACAGAAAAAAGAGGGAAATCATACTGAATTATCTAATAAAATCATACAGGATTTGCAAAACTTATATCAAAAGGAAAGAATAAAGTTTGCAAGGGATGATATGATGGAATTATGGAAAGGTCTTCCCTGGATCACAGACAGTGATGCACCAGTTACATGAAGGAAAGGGAAGGGAAGGAAATCTCTCAAGGGGGAGGGAGGGAGTGGGAAAGTTTTGGAGTTGTTTTAGTTCAGGGGCAATGTATAACCTAGGTTTCTTTTGATTGAGTTATGTATTAAGACCCATTTATGATTTATTTCCAATTTTATGATTTATGATTGGAAATGTTGTCTGAAGCACACTAGGCGTATATTTATGATGTAATGCTGAATTATGTTTTTTTTTTTACTGTGTTTATGATTTGATGTGATGTAACACTGTATGAGTTGTACTTTATTTTATGTTTTAATAAAAGTTTCCCCTACTCTATACGAGAAATGCCATGGGATCTTTAACATCCATCTGAACTACCACCAGAATAGGGATATGGGACCTCAGTTTAATGTCTCATCCAAAAGACGGCACCTCAGGAGTGCAGCACCCCCTTCATGTTGCACTACAGTGTCAGTATTGGGATATTAACCAAAGTGTCTGGTGTGGGGATAGAACCCACAACCTTCTGATCTCCCAGCCTCAGAGGCGAGTGTGCTACCTGCTAAGTCACTAAAACTGACACTTGAATTGAATTGATTTGAAAAAGCAAGAAGACTCATTTTTGGAGTATCTGCATGACTTCAATGACAGTACAAGTCTTTCATGAACTATAAAAAGGGCAGATGAAGTCAAAATAGACCATTCTACTCAGATATGGTTTTCATAACAAAGAGCTAATTTTGTCCCCTTTTCTGTCTCTGTCTCTGTTGTCTGTAAAAAAGCTATACACAATACAACTGAGATACACAGCGATGAATGCCATTTTAAAGCTTCCATCAGCTGGTTGTGGTAATACCAGTGGTTCCATCATATCCAGATGGTGTGCAGTACATGGGAGAGTGATCATGTGATGATGCCACTACTGCATTTCTGTCCAGATTAAATGTTCTCATTCACTGTGGCAGTTACACACCTGGGCATGTGCATAATGGAGATCACATTGACTTGTTCTGATGCTGTATTCTGGAAGTCTCACTGGCTACAAAAAACAGAATCTAATGCCAGAAAAGCCATTATAGTTTTAAAGGACCCTTAACCTTCTTATTCTGTACAGATTCCACTGAGGCTCACAAAACATGACTCTGTGCATTGAAAAGTTTGAAAACCCACACTGTTTCATCACATCTGCTGGTATGCCCTTCCTGTCAGCTATGAACACAGCAGAGATGCCTACATTATTGCCACAATAACCAATGCCCCTTGGAGAAGCTGACAAATTATGAATCAGAGGATGATGAAATGGAATGTGAAAAGGCCACACAACACTGAGCTGTGAAGAGGTTTAAAAGAGGTTTGGCATGACTGGAGTATGAGGATTGCACTGAATGAATGTTGCCCAATTTCACCAGATACAGATATTGTCATACACAAATGACTTAATAGCGAACAAAGGAAAACAGAATTGAAAATTACAGATGTTATTGCAGTGAATGAATTTAATCTGTTTTTGTTATAGAGTATTTAAATGAAACTTTATTTTAAGGCTAGCGGGGTGCACTAAAGTATTTTTTTCAGTGTCCCTCATGAATGGTATGCAATAGCAACCCGAAGATAGCCCCATTTTCATTTGCTGTACAAAGTGATTCTTGTATGTCACATTTGCTTCCCAGACAGATTTTATCCAGAAACATGTCAGTCCACGGTTGCCGTAAATGAAGAAATAATTTCACAATTGCTTGCCAATTGCTCCAGAAGTACCCCCCATCCCCACTACCACCACTAGTCCTCTGTTTAAAAAAATGAAAGCATGTTGCAAACAGTGTACAGAAAAGATGCATTGAGATCAGCAAAGTCTCCTCAGACTTTATCACAAAGAGTCCAATAACCAAAAAAACTGAACCATTCTCCAGTGTATGCACACAGTTGGTGTTAATACACAATGCTCCCTCACTATAATGAACCTTGCTATATTGAATGCATGGTTATAGCTAATGGTTCATTTGGCTCCCTTACACAGAACGTGGATTCAGCTGGCTGCCAAGTACTGTATGTACTGTGTTGTAACCTGGCAAATCAACCTGTCTGCATTTAACTGCCTTCTCTCACAAGAATCCACAGTGTTGTCAATTCAGTACTGTAATTGTAGTTAAGTAGCATCAATTAATTAATTAGGTACAGGCTGGCAATGTCATTAGAATGTTAACACTATTAAATTGTGAAAAATCCACTTACATCATGCCCTTACTTGCAAAATGAAGCTATCCATTTATTCCATGCAGAGGAAGCTTGAGATACGTAACAGGGTCAATGGTGGAGAGAGCTTAGAAAAGTATCTGCAAAAACTGGGTACTCCAAGTCCACTATTTGCAATTGAAGAAAGCAAGAGGCTACCATAACAGAGTTTGTTATCAAGTGCTCTGAGCCAAAGGGTCTTAGCTGAAAGAAGCTGCGAAAGGCAGACAAGGCTGACATTGCTAAGGCCACCACCAAGATATGGTTTAGCCAACAACGACTGAATGGAGTCACTGTTTTGGGCCTTTTGATCTATGAAAAGGCTAATCAGTTTGCCACTGAACTGTATGGTGACCAGAACACATTCAAATCCTCTACCAGGTGGCTTTGGAGTTTTCAATGCCAACACAACATTTACCATTTATGTCACAGAGATCAATGATCCAGTGATGATTGTGCAACAGCTTGAGTTTTTACCTAAACTGATGCAAATCATTGAGGATAATGCATATACAAAGGACAAGATCTACAACTGTGATGAGACTGGCCTTTTTTGGCGCTGCTTGCCAGATGTCACATTAGCTGCTAAGACTTAAAGTAATGCATCAAAGGGTTTCAAAGATAGGGTAAGCTATTTGTTGTGCAGTACTGTCACCAGCTCTTACAAAATGAAGCCACTATGCATTGGCAAGTTTAAGGCTTCACTGTGTTTCCACCATCTGAACAAGGCCTCCCTCCCTGTGGAATACAGTAGCTCTAGAAATGCTTGGATGACATTGGAGCTGTTTCAAAACTGGTTTGACAAGGCTTTTGTGCCTTCTGTAAGAGTCCATCGAAGAACACTTCATCTACCACAGAAAGACCTTCTTCTCATGGACCAGTGCTCAGCACCCCAGAAGCTTACTGAAGTCATGGGATTGGAGAATAAAAATTGCTTTTTTGCCAACAAATATAACTGCCCATATCCAGCCATTGGATAAAGGCATACAGTAATTGCCACTTTTAAAAAACATTACAGAAAACGGCTGCTCAGTGATCTTGTTACTCAGTGTGATTCTATTACTGCATTTCTGAAATCAATTACACTGAAAGATGTTGTACACCTGTCTGATGAAGCCTTGGCTTCTGTTTCAGTGGGCTACATTAGACATTATTGGGTTGCTATGCTCGGCCCTGCAATGAACAACCCTGACACTGACACAGAGGGTGATGAGGATGAAGTTGATGACACTGATGAGACTGCAAAACTAGCCACCAATCTAAACATCATTGAATGTCCTGAAGAAGCAGGAGAGCTGGTTGAGAACTGGTTGTAAATCAATAACATGCTAGCAAAAGAGCAGCTTAGTGATGTTGCTATCATAGCCATGGTCTCGAATTGCTCTCAGGATGGCAGCGAGCATAGTGAGATTAGAAGTCATGAAGAATGCGAGGGGGTGGCTGAAGGAAAAATGTCACTGAAGCAATCAAAGGACTAGAAACATGTTTATCCTGGATGGAGTGTGAGGAGGAAGCAGATTCTTTGAAGGTACCTCAGCTACTACACTTGCTTTCCTATACCCGTGATCTCAGTCACAGGGTGCTGGTTCAGACAAAAGTTACTGACCTTTGGAAATGAAATGAAATTATTGGGTCCACAGTACTTTATATTTTTTTTATTTAATAATATTTCTAAAGTGTTTGTAGTGTTGCTAAATGTGTGAAATGAAGTTTGCTTGCAGCATACTTGATGGTGCTCAGCTGTATTTTTATTTATTTTATTTATTTATTTAGACAGCAGTTTGGAAAACCTTTGAGCCATAGGCTCATTTACAAAGGTACCTTGTCACAGTAAGACAAATGAAAATACACAGTATAACAGTATAACACAGTATAACAGTAACTTAAGACATAGATACAAACAAGCTGGTACAGGTAGGATTGATGCAAACAATACCAGAGTTATGGTGTCCTTAGCAGCTTAGTAGTAAGCTTTGTCAATAGTATTGATACGGCTTGACTAGTGGGTAATACAGCTCGGTGTTAACAAGGTGGTTCCGTAAGGACGTTTTGAAGTACGATATAGTTGGAGCTTCGGAGATGGAGGGGGGCAGTGTGTTGAACCAGGAGGGGGCCCTAAAGCTGAAGGCTCTTTGGCCTTGAGAGGTCCTAGCTCAAGGGATAACAAGAGATGTTTTCCCAGAGGTCTGAGTATGAACTAGTGGGACAGAGCAGCGGATGGTGGTGGTCAATCCAGGCGGGGATAGCCCAAGGAGGGTCTTTTTTATAAGGGTACAGGTCAGATATTTGAGGCACTCATCAAGATCAAGTACCAGCGCTTTAGCGTACAGTAGACAGGTGTGTGTTAGCCTAGGTGCCCCAGGCACTAACCTGCAGGCCTTATTCTAGAGAAAGTGAATTTTATGGAGTGCTGTCTGCATCAGCACCATACACCGGCAGTCCACAGTCCACTAGGACAGGATAGAGGAGATGACTGCGAGTCGAAGAGCCTCCGGGGGGAGGCAGTGTTTATACCGATGTAAGATGCCCAATCGGATATTAGTGGCAGTGGCTAGGGCAGTGATGTGTCCATGGAAGGAGAGGGAGGGGTCAAAATGGATGGTATTTATAGGAGCAAACTTGTTCGAGTGAGAAAGAGGACCCAGAGTGAATGAGGAGTTTGAAGTTGCAGGACTTGTTTTGAGGATGAGTGAAGAACATGGTTTTTGTTTTTAAGATTTATCACCAATCTATGTTCCTGAACCAGCCTCGGCTTCAGCGAAGGACTTCTGCGCGAGTCCTGGAGGAAATAGGGTTCATGACTGA
Organism: Neoceratodus forsteri; assembly: GCA_016271365.2. Classification (NCBI taxonomy): domain Eukaryota; kingdom Metazoa; phylum Chordata; order Ceratodontiformes; family Ceratodontidae; genus Neoceratodus; species Neoceratodus forsteri. The sequence continues at coordinate 1,511,928,799 of CM057449.1, forward strand.
GGCAAAGATGACTGCATCATCAGCGACAATAGAATGTTCCTAAGCAAGAGCGTGAAAGGTGTTAAGGTAAAGGAGAATAGTAAGGCCCAGAATGAGCCCTGGGAACCCCAGAAAAGATGGGACAGATGTCTGAGTAGGTCCCATTAATTTTTATATGCTGTGAGCAGTCTGACAGATAACTGGTGCACCCAGGAGATAGGCCCAGCAGCAAAACCAGAGACTAAGGGCATCAAGAAGGAGGGGGTGGGAGACAGTGTCAAAAGCTTTAGAGAGGTCAATGAAGACCGCACCAGCCAGAGAACCAGTGTCTAAGGAGGAGTGGAGAAAGTTGGAGAACTCTAGGAGGGCTGTGTTGGTACTATGGCCCACTTGGAAGCCATGCTGCTCAGGACATAGGACATTGTAGAAGGAGAGGTAGTCAGAGATTTGAGAGGCTACCACTTTTTCCAAGGCCTTGGAGAGAGGAGAGAGAATGGAGATTGGACGATAGTTTCCAGCCACAGTCCTATCACCACCTTTAAAGACAGAGGTGACAGTGGTGACTTTCCAGGCAGTTGGAACCTTCCCCAGGCAAAGAGAGTGGTTGATGAGGCACGTGATCAGGGTAAGGACTGTGTCTAAGACCAGCCGTAGGATACACGGATCCAGGGTGTCACTGCCCGTACTATTACTCTCGAGGGCAGTGACAAGGTGTGGCCTAAGTTCTTGGGCAGAAACACGGCGGAGGAGAAAATAAGGGCGAGAAAGATTTATGGCAGGCGCTGGGGAAGGAGGGTCAAAAAAATTTGTAGGGAGGATAGGGCTAAGGTCAGTGAATGAGGTGTTGAGGTGGTTGGCTATGAGGGCTGGGTCTGAAGAGATCACGCCACTAATGTTGATCTGGATGGGTGGGGGGGAGTGTGAACTCCCATTTAACTGTTTAATGTTATCCCAGAAGGTACTGGGGTTCCCCCATGAGGCTGTGAGTGAGGACCGATAGTGCTCAGACTTGGCCTTTCTGATGGCCCAGGTGCACTTATTTCAGGTGGCAGCATATAACTGCCTGTCACTGGCAGCCAGTCTCAATGGCATGGTGCCATAGGTTGTCCATATGTTTGAGTTGGTGGATCAAAGCTGGGTAACCCAGGGGCATTCCTGCCTTTAGAACGGTGGTCGACATTGGGGCAAAGATATCACAGGCATTGTTAAAAGTTCGGTAAAAGAAGGAGAGAGCTGTGTCAATGTCAGGAGTTGCCTGTATAGGAGACCAGTCAATTTGGGACAGAAGTTCCTTAAGTTTTGTCAGACCACTAGGTATTTGACGCCGCATGTGACTGTGCTATGGGTTTGGGGACTGAGGATGACCAGTGGAATAGAATGGGAGTGATCACTGAGAGAGTCTGGGAGGACTTGTACATTGGGGATCTGATTAGGGTGGTTGGTGAGTACCACATCAAGCAGGGTACTGGAGCCTCTCTTGGGGTTAGTCCTGGTAGGTTGGGTAACTAGTTGTGTAGGGTCTATTGCAGAAAAGGAGTCACGGGTAGAGGAGGAGGAGGGGCTGAGCCAGTTGACATTTAAGTCACCCACCAGAATTTGATCAGCGGAAGGAGGTAGTGAGGAAAGGTATTCTGTAAGAGAGGCAATGGCCTGCGTTTGGTCCCTGGGGGGCACGTGTGCAGTAGTCAGATAAAGGGGTCCCTTTAAAGGGTCAGGGGTTAGTTATTTATTTAGCACTTGTAAGTTTCTATAAAAAATGTATTGCTCCTTGTTATAATGAACAGCAGGCTATAAAATAGTATGTTGCATAAAACAAAGTTTTCTGCCAGAGTCATTACATACCTACAGTACACAAAACTGCCCAAGTTTTCCTTCTGCTTCTTCAAGTTCTAATATTTCCAGAGACATCTCATCTCAAATCATGCTTCTGAAAATAATGTATCCTTTTAAGGATCATCCTTCTCCTTCTTCCATCATTAATCACATTTTCTGGACATAAAATTAAAGCTACATTTATGAATAATGATTAATAATAATATTAATAATAATAGTAATTACAATGAAATAACAAATTGAAGTCAGCTGGTTCTGAGATCAACACATCCTCTTCATCATCCTCCTCCTCCTATGTCCATTATGAATCATGTTTTTTCATTATATTAATAAAGCAAACTTTAGAAAGAAGAATAATAACAATTACATTAAAAACAGAAGTCACTTGGATCTGGAAAAAACACATCCTCTTCATCATCACCATCATCATCATCATCATCGTTCCGTCCTCTATCATGAATCAAATGTTCTTGGTATTTGAATAAAGTCTTTTTTCTTACCTTTTTTTTACTGCTTTTCAGCATATCGTTAAAAACCATACAAACAAGTAAACAACACTGTGCTGATATCTTATCTATGGATGTGTGTCCTGTTGTTGCAGTACATTGCACAATTGTGGATTAATTAAAGAAAAAAAAAGTTTAAGTTGTTTCCATGTCTGTGTTATTGCCTCTGCTCTGTGCACATCTTGATTGTCCTGAATTTCATCCATCACTAATGGGCTAGAAATTCTTCCACCTGTAAATTTAATATTGCTGTAAGATTCTCCACTAATCTCAAATCTCTTAGGCATAGGAGAAAGCATGCCCAGGATGGGGGAATAGGTCAAGCTATTCAATAAAACAATTTTAAACATACTAATAAACACTAATCATGGTATTTCTAATTGAATAAAACTATAAAAATCAACTGAGGGAAAACATTACATCCTCTTACTCACTCAGTCATGAATCCTACTTTGCTTCATTATACCTGTACTCCACTCCAGCATGTGGGTTACATCACCAACTTCCCTGTATATTACACAACAGATGGTACAGTAGGAATGGCATCTATCCCAACTAGAGATTGTAACACCACAAATTCATCTGAGTCACTGCAATAACAGGACCGAATAGTCATTAAAGAGGTGGCACAGATGTTTCTGTTACAACTTGTATACTAACAGTAAATTGGACCCACTGTTTAGGATGGCAATAGCAACACTAGTGCATCCCTGATATAACAATGTGGTAATTTCTTACTGATATAGACACTAAATTGAAAAAAAAAACTGTTGTATTTATGTCTTGTAGAGCAGCAAAGATAGCTTGAAGAAACCAACAAGAAGTACATACACAACTTCCTGACCTAGATCCTCCTTCTTTTCCATTGACTTCACAACTTGGGATGCTGCGTATTTACTTTACTGGCAAAGTCAAGAACTTTATGCCACATATAGCATATCAAGTTTCTGATTTTTATTCCAACTTTGCTTTGCAATTTTTTTTTATTTAAAAAAAACAAAAACATTTTTTAATTCCTAACCCATCACTTACTGTACCTACTGCACAACCATCACCCACTCTCACCCACCTACTAGATAAACTACACAAATTTCTCCCACCCTGGCCCCACTAGCTCCCACTTCCCTCCTCCCTTCTATAGTCCCAGCAAAGTAACAGGTTTAAATAAGCCATTAGCCACTGTCTGCAAGCTGTAAAAAGTATCTAGTCTCCCACCCATGCAACTCATAACCCATTCCCCTTTTTTCTACCCAGCCAGAGTTCTAACTGCTTAATTCATGTACCTTACTCCTCAGTAGCTCCCAAATGCCTTCCTCTCCTCCCACCAAACTCCCAGAAAGTTGAAGGATATCCAGAACATGTTGAAAGTTCAAAAATGCAATCCCTTGTAGGAGAGGGCAGTTCTCTATGCTACTGCTCCAGTGAATAAATGGGATGACATCCTCAGCAGTAATACTTGACTGACTGACAGACAACTGAAGACTCAGGACATTATTACATTTATTCATTCACAGAAGACAGCTGACTGCTTCATGAGAGAGCTAATTTCTGAACTTTTTACATCCCTTTCTGAATATTCTTGAACATTTTGGTGCTTTGTTGGGGGAGGGAGATTGTGTGCTACTGGGGAGGAAGGTGGGGGTTCATGAATTCTGAAAGTCAGAACTTAAGACAGGGTAGGGCACGGAGGAGTGGTTATTTGTTTGGAGCAGGTGTGGAAGGGGAATTTTTACAGCTAGTAGACAGCAGCTAATGGCTTTTTTAAACCTGCTGCTTTACTGGGACTGTGGAGGAGGAAGGAAGGAAGTGAGTATGTGTAGGAGCAGTGTGATAGGAGATATGTGTTATTTATCTGACAGGTGGGAGATGTATGATGCTTGTATAGTGGGTGGGGGGCTGCATTATGATTTAAACACTTTTTTTTACAGTATACCTCACAGTTTTTTGATGATGAAGTGTTACTTTGCCCAAAGAAAACTGCACATAGTGGTTCTTTGCCAACACTTTTGTTGGTGAAGTGTCACTATGTGTACAATTCACTGGGCAGTGTAGGCACTTAACTGAGGGAAGAATTATACGAAGTGCCACGTTGCACTTGTGGAGTTCAGAAATATTGTCAAGATTTTTGCAAAGTGAAGTTTCTTGACTTTGCACACCACTATTTCCCATCAAGGCTGGATTCAGAAAATTTTCAGCTTACCAGGAATCAACTTAAAAGGGACCCTTTCATCCTCTTTAGGACTCAAACTGTCTGTAGTTTTAAAAACATATTTTATTATTTTTCACATTCTGGAGAATCTGCTATGTGGCTGTAAGTTCAATTTTGATTCCATTTTTCTTTTTATAAGTGAAAAAGAGACTGCTCTCCTTACTGGTGTTACCACACCAAAATGTGTTTGTTTACATTCCTTAATCAGCTCCCACTGCATCTTACCTAGACTTGGAAACACCCCCAATACAGTTTAGCCACTCAAAGTACAGTGGGAACAGCAGTTACTATTGCACCATGAGCAGCTGCTTTGCTTGGGGTGTTCAAATGTTCAGGAAGTGAACAATAAGATCAGATAAAGGATTTGAAACAAAACAAGGTTGGGTATAATTACACAGTTACCATGGATTTCAGTTCTACTAAGAAAGGAGGCTGAATAAACCACCAGCAACACAAATGGATTTTAAAGAAGGTAAGCAATCATTAAATGCGAGTTTTAAACTTGAAATAACATGGTGTAAAAATGGTTGACTATGTCCCTTTAATTTTTCATTTAGTTATTCGCATGCCCAATAAGTAACACCTACTGTTATTTCCAAACCTTCACCTTCTGCTGAAAAGTCTCCCTGGACTTCTCCCATTGGCAGTGATAGCATACTCCAGCTCACTACTCCCAGCAGCAGTGTCACAACTCCTTCTGACACAATAACAGTGTTTACATTGTCTTACCAATAGGCTTGACATGTTCAGGTACTGTGTGCCACTGAGAACACAGAACAAACAGATCTGGCATCCATTAAAGAAGACTCATCTTGGCAAAGTAATGCACTACACTTAATGTTGTTTCATTTATTTTTATTGGTTTATGTTTTTTATGCAACATAACATTTTTGGGGGGAGTGGAGATGAGGATATTATTATAAAATTTGAAAATCAATGGGTGTCAGACTCCAGAGAATTTAGTAACTGGCATGGAGGCAAAGCAGAGACTGCAGGCAGGGAAAAGCACAAGAACCTTGCCAAGTGTTCTGTTTTCCATATATTTATTTTTATTTCTCTATGGCAAATACTTGTTTTTGTTTCTAAGTCCCCTTTTCCAAACATTACTGTGAACATTTCCTCTTGGTGACAAAACTACTATAAAAACATTGTCTTGCCTTAAGGCACTCTAAGAAATACACTAAAGAGAAACTCTGCACTACCGCATGCAGTTTCTTCAACATAATATTTTAGTCATTATAAGTTAGTAGACAATCCATAACATAAGCATCTAATCACCAATTTGAGGCAAGAACTATAACTGAGTATCCATCCTGGTGACAGAAACTTTTATATGGACCACAGCCACAAAGATTCAGAACTTAAGAAATGTGAACTATTCAAGATGGAGAACCTGGTGATCATTGGCCTGGCACAGCTGCAAGAGGTTCATAATGAGAAACATGTGGGGCTCTTTGAAGGTGCTTAAGGCAACATCAGAGGTCTGCATCCCTGTAAACAACAAGTGGAAAGGCAAGAAGTGCCCCATGGCTGGACAAGAACCTAAGGCAATTAAAGCAATTCAAATGCATATGACTAATGCAATGAAACAGGTTTCCTCTAAGCCAAAAAGGAGTACAGAACAGCCCTGAGGGACCGCAGCTTTAGAATAGAATAAAATAAAAGAATGTGCTGGAAGACAGAAAAGCAGCAGGAGCTACAGACAATTCCAAAGCTATCTTTCAGTACATATACAGTACAACAAACTCTGGTCAGAGCCAAAATGTCTGCAGGATTTGACCTAATAAGGAATAAATTTAGTGTGCATGACCCTTGCTACTAGATGTGTTCAGACCTGCTGCTGGCTGCTACACCCTCTGGGCTGCAGCTGTGGTGCTGTCAGGTTCATGTCAAGGTGCAAAGTAAACAGCAGCACCTCCAAGCAGTTTGGCACACTGTTAGCAAGGCAGGCAAAGCAAGCAGTGCCGACTAATACCAGGCCTCGCCTTCCCATTGATCCGTGGCTCAGGCGGGACTTTCTGCTCAAGACCACCCCCTGGGAAACAGTTTTATTCTAAAAATATATTATTTAAGAAACACAGACTTTTTGTTGTGAAATTAAAACATTATAGTAGTAGTCTGTTAACATGCAAATTAATTATTTGACATCAGTGTTCAAACATGGGTTCAATAAAAACATAAGGAGCAGCATGTGCGCTGATATAAAATAACTGAACTCTGGGATTCCTGGTACAGAAATGTGCCCAGCGGTTATACTGCACAGAACAATGAAGATGGGGGGGGAATCTCACCAGACCAATTTAAATGTCACTGCCTTTACCTCTCTATTCCTAAATTCTGTCACATCTCTTATGGAGAACTTCACCGACCTGCCCAACGCCAGTGCTTCAGAAGCACACTTCTCCAGCGCTATGGACTTTGGAAGCCAAGCGCCCTCAGAAGAGTCGAGTTCCATGGCTCAAGGAGTGGTGTCAGTGGAGACCATTGCCTTTATCCCAAGCCAGGCTGCTGCTACCTCCGCTGACCCCAGCCTGCAGGAGGTGCCTTTCTGGGACTCCCCCTTCAGTCACGGCATCAATGTGTTTGTGGGGTTTGCCCTTTGTTTCACTATGTTGGGGCTGGGCTGCATGGTAGAGATGAGCCACATTGGGGAGCACATCCAGAGACCTATCAGGGCACTGCTGGCTCTCATCACCCAGTTCGTCATCATGCCGCTTGTCGCCTTCCTGATGGCACTCATCTTTGCTCTGGACGAGGTGGCTACTATTGCTGTCTCACTGTGTGGCTGCTGCCCCAGGGGTAACCTCTAAAACATCATGTCCATCCTGGTCAATGGAGAAATGAACCTTAGGTAAATGGAACTCTGCTTCTCCACACATTATATACAGTAGGACATGCAAACTGGGTACTTAGAGGTGCAGAGAGGCATCACCTCCCAAGGCTGGGCTTGCAGGACAGTTAGCAACTGAGTATAGACGTGTGCCCCGATTTGACCGATGCTGTAAATGTATCCTTTAGGTATAAGCTGGAGTCTGTTTTTTTCTTCAGTTACCTGGTCTGGGTAATTGCATATTTGAATACAGGCCTACTTTTAAACATATAATACTTCATGAAAGTATAAAGAAATACTGACATGCCGATTAGGATACAAAAACTGACAGAAACGAACACGCAGAAAATAGCAAGAGCTTCATAACACACCTATGAAAGGAGAGTCAGAAATGGGTTGATAGTTATCAATTAAAAGAAATCGGGAACTGTAAGAGAAGGGGAGGGTTGTTGATAAACAAAAGCACATTTCAACACCAAGTGCCTCCGAATAAAGAGGCAGCTAACTCTCCATTGCCAAAATCTAAATCCTATTTACATTAATAAATAGGGCGCCATGTTTATAGTAACCAGAGCCAGAATATGATATGTTTTTATGTAGATTCTATCCAGGTTCATTCATGGGAAAGGATCATTTCTGGGATGCGTAATTATATCTTACGGTTTTAATGGGAGAAGCGTTTTTTGTTGTTTTTTGTTTCTGGAATGCTATTGACCGGATGGGATGTTCAACAGAACACCTTCTGTCTGATGGCAAGCTCTCAGGGTAGGTGGTGGACAATAGGACTGTTCAAGTCCTGGGGGTTCAGTTCGATCCGTGGCTCAGGCTGGACTTTCTGCTCAAGACCACCCCCTGGGAAACAGTTTTATTTTAAAAATATATTATTTAAGAAACACAGACTTTTTGTTTTGAAATTAAAATGTTATAGTAGTATCTGTTAACATGCAAATTAATTATTTGACATCAGTGTTCAAACATGGGTTCAATAGAAACATAAGGAGCAGTGTGTGCGCTGATATAAAATAACCGAACTCCGGGATTCCTGGTGCTGAGGTGTGCCCAGTGGTTATACTGCACAGAACAATGAAGATGGGGGGGGGGATCTCACTGGACCAATTTATTCACTCAGTTAATTTGAAGAAGCCATGTGACTTACATATAGCATGCCAGCTGTAATTAGGTAGAAGCAGGAGGGATGTAGGATCTCAGCTGGTCTAGTCTATCGGGGTAAATAAATTGTAACAAAATAGCGAACAGCAGAAATGTACCAAAAAAATGCCCAGAAGAAAAAAAAAACGCCCACTGTGATATAGTGCAGTGCTGCAGTCCATAGGGACAACATGGGCGGATTGCTTCTTGGGGGAGGGTTAGGCGGAGGAAAAACAGTTCCACGGACGGAAAACATGACGTAGGTCCTCTTCTGATGCAAAACGTCTGCAGGCTCCGCCCACTGCAGACGTAATAACAAGCAATGGGTAGGTGTGTGCAAACCACATTTTACACACGCACTCCATCTGGGATGCTTTTACAGAGCTCTAGGGGGTTTATCTAGCATTTCACACCTCCAGTGTGTGCAACATTCTGGCTACTCACATTCATATATAATTCTCTAATCATGACAATAGTTACTGGTTTTACATCAGTGCAGTGACTTTGTAGCAGGGCCAACCAGTCAGTAAAATGCAGTGCTCTTGTAAGACTCCAGCAGATTAGTAATCCTGGAGCAGCAGTCTTCTGGGAGATGTTTTGGAGGATGCAGTGTTGTCCCATCTGCAGACACCTCTCTGGGCTGAGTAAGGAGGTTGCTCATCTCCAGGCTGAGTTGTCCAGGATTTGTGGGACCTTCTCTCCCACACAGGGACCACCAGGGTCACTGCTGTTGCCTCAGAGGTTGCCAAGAAAGAGGAGTGGTTGGACCACAGTGGGCTCAGGGAGGGTGAGGGTGGTGGAACAGAGGCTCATCCCTCCAGTTGTACCTCTCCACAATTTCTATGCCATTCTGGAAAAGAGTGGTTCCTCTATGGAGGCACCCACGTGGAGACCAAGGAGGATGCTGGGAACCTCCATAAAGGAGACCCAAAGGAGGGTGGCATGGGATCCCACAGGGGAAGGAAACAACTCCTAGTGGGGGACTCCATTGTTAGGAAGGAAGAACTGGGGGAGGAAGGGGAGAGGGAGGTAAGGTGCCTGCCTGGTGCCATGGCTTGGAGAGACAGGGAGCGAATCCTCAGGATCGCCGGAGAGGCTGCACAGGGGAGGGAGCTGGATGTCATTGTCCACCTAGGGACAAATGACCTGGCTAAGAAAGGGATCAGATCAGTGCAAGAAGCATTTGTGGAGATGGGGAGGGGCCTTAGAAAAATAGCACACACGGTACCCTTCTCAGAGGTGCAGCCTGTCTATGGCACGGGTGAGGCTAGGGTGCTACACACCATGGGATTCAATCAGTGGTTGAAAAACTGGTGCAGAGCTCAGGGATTTGGCTTCATTGGAGACTGGGGGTCCACCTGGAGAGATGCAGGCCTATACTGGCATGATGGTCTGCATCTGTCCAGGAGGGGAACCAGGATCCTAGGTGATAGGTTTAAATACTTCATTGACAAGTATTTGAACTAGCCAAGGGGGGAGGCACTGGAAAGGAGCAGGGAAATCCTAGCCCCACCAAAAATATCTGGGTACTAAGTGAGGTAGACACCAACATAGAGATGTCAATAGAGAAGCGCAGGGGTAAATGGAGAAATTGACAAATGCAATAAGGACAAGGATGGGGCAAAAAGGGGTAAGGCCATCAAGAAATGGAGGGTAATGAGTACCAACACTCGTAGTCTGGGCAACAAGCTCCCTGAACTGGTGGCCTTGATGAAAGAGGGATGATTGGATATTGTAGCAGTCACAGAAACATGGTACACAGAGAACCATGACTGGGATGTTAACATACCAGGGTACACAACCTACAGGAGAGACAGGGAGGGCAGAAGAAGAGGGGGAGTAGCTCTCTATGTAAGGGAAGGGATAAAAGCAACTGAACAAAAGAGTAAACAGGGAGGAGAGGAGACACTGTGGGTCACCTTAGAGGCTGGAAATGGCACCACAGTCCGCACAGGGGTTGTATATAGACCCCCATGTCAGGGGGAAGGAATGGACAAGGATATGATAGAAGGCATACTTAGGATGGCAGAGAAAGGGGAGATACTGTTGATGGGGGACCTTAACATGAGAGATGTTAACTGGAGCACCTTTGCGGCAGCCACATCCAAAAGCAGGGCCATTCTTGATGGCCTTCAGGTGGCATGCCTCAAACAGCTAGTTTCGGAACCCACTCATGAGGGAGCAATCTTAGACCTCGTACTCTCAAATGGGGATAGTGAGAGGATCTCAGATCTAGAAGTGGGTAGCCATTTGGGAACAAGTGACCACCAAACAGTGTGGTTCATGATAAACTCTGCTACAGAGTCAAGCCATACAAAAGTGAGGGTTCTGGACTTCAGGAGGGCTGACTTTGGCAAGATGGGAGAATGCCTTAGAAAAGCACTAGCAAACAGGCTAGAACGAGTGGTGGAGCAACAATGTGCAAATATCAAAACTGCCATCACAGAGGCAATAAGCCTTTGTGTGAAGCAAACAAACAAATCAAAATGAAAGAAAAAGCCACTATGGTTCTCAAAAGAGGTGGCGGTGAAGGTTAGGGAGAAAAAGATAGCATTTAGGAAGTATAAGGAAACACAGAAGGAGCAGGACAGAGAACTGTACCAGTTAAGGCAGAAGGAAGCAGGGATGGTAGTCAGAATAGCAAAGGCACAAACTGAGGAAAAGATAGCTAACTCGGTTAAGAAAGGGATAAAGCCTTTTATAGGTATATCAGGGAGCGTAGAAAGACAAAGGGAGGGATAGTGAGGCTGAATAGAATGGATGGTGGGTGGGCAGAGAGTGACAGTGATAAAGCAGGGATACTGAATCAATACTTCTGTTCAGTATTCACAAAAGAGGAAGTGGGGGAGGTGCCTAATCCAATTAACAGAAGCACTCTGGAGAGGGGGGTTGATCCCAGTCCTTTCACAGAAGAAAGGGTTCTGAAAAAACTCCTAAAACTGAAGGTGGACAAAGCAATTGGGCCAGATGGAATTCACCCCAGAATTCTAAAAGAATTAAGCAGACAATTAGTGACACCACTGACTACGCTTTTTAACAAATCATGGGACGATGGTGTGGTACCTGAGGACTGGAAGAAGGCGGATGTGATTCCCCTTCACACAAGTGGGACCAAGATGGAGGCAGGAAACTACAGACCTGTCAGTTTGACCTCTGTAGTAGGGAAAGTGATGGAATCACTTCTGGAGGAAAGAATTGTTGAGTACCTAGAGGCCAGTGGGTCACAGGACCCAAGGCAGTATGGGTTCACAGCGGGAAGGTCATGTCAGACGAATCTAATTGATTTCTTTGACTGGGTGATCAAAGTAGTAGTCCAGGGAGGGGCTGTGGACATGGCCTACCTAGACTATAGCAAGGCATTTGACACAGTCCCATGCAAAAGATTAGTAGTCAAATTAACCAGCCTGGGAGTGAGTCCCAAGGTGGCCCTGGGAAAACATTGGCTGAACAACAGGACACAGAAGGTAATTGTAGATGGAGTCCACTCTGAAGAAGAGGGGTTACTAGTGGGGTACATGAGGGTTCAGTACTGTGTCCAGTCCTTTTTAATGTCTTTATAAGTGACATTGCAGAGGGACTGGAAGGAAAAGTATGCCTCTTTGCAAATGACACAAAGATCTGCAACTGGGTTGATACACAATGAGGCGTGGAAAGGATGAGAAGGGACTTGGCAAGGTTGGAGGAATAGTCAGAAGTATGGCAGCTTGGATTCAATGCAAAGAAGTGCAAAGTAATGCACCTGGGAAATAAAAACCCTGGGGAAGATTACACAATGGGGAGAGGTAGTAACAACAACAAAAATGGAAAGAGACTTAGGGGTAATCATATCAGATGACCTTAAGGTTGGCAAGCAATGCGAGAAGGTGGTAGGGAGGGCTGGGGGGATACTGGGATGTATAGGGAGAGGTATCATTAGCAGAAAACAGGAAGTTGTTATCCCCCTGTGCAGACAGTTGGTGAGACCCCATCTGGAGTACTGCGTCCAGTTCTGGAGACCCCATCTCCGCAAGGACATAGACAGGATGGAGGCAGTTCAGAGGAGGGCAACTAAAATGGTGCAGACTCTGCAAGAAAAGCCATATGAGGAGAGACTAAAGGAGCTTAATATGTATACCCTTGAGGAAAGGAGGGGGGGGTATGATAGAAACGTTTAAGTACTCAGTGGAATCAACAAAGTCCAAGAGGGTAGCATCTTTCAGAAAAAGAGATTTGCAAGAACAAGGGGACACAATTTGAAGATAGAGGAGGGACGGCTCAGGGGCAATGTGAGGAAGTATTTTTTCACAGAGAGGGTGGTGGATGCATGGAACAGCTTTTCTGAGGAGGTTGTGGGGGTCTAAAACTGTGGGAGAATTCAAGAATGCATGGGACAGACATAAGGCAATTTTTGTGGGGAGTAGGAAGAAATAGGCTCTTGGTTAAATAGGATCTGCAGCTTATCCTCTAGGCAGGGAAATGGGCAGACTAGGTGGGCCAAGTGTTCCTTATCTGCCATCAAAGTCTATGTTTCTATGTTTCTTACACCCCCTTCAGGAAATCCCAATGTATGCATAGTCATATTGAGGGTACTCCCTATACTTCACTTTCTTTCATTAGGCCATCTAACAATGACCTAGCTGTTCATGTTAACATAGCTGCACCAGACACGATCTATTGTTTTAATATATAAATATGTATGTATGCATAGACTGAGTGCAAATCGTCAGATGGCAAGTTATATACCCAAATTACACAACTTCTGGGAGTCTACAGGAAAATTACTGTCCAGAGATAACACAAAAACATGCAGACTGCAGTGTGTAGAAAATATCATAATTGTATTCATGCCAGTAGTTTTTAATACTGGTAGTAGATGATCACACAGGGCTCTGACAGCTATCATTTGTATGTGGTGAATCCGTTAACAGTATTAGTAATGAAATTACAGAGACAAGCTCTACATTGTTAAACGAACAGGAGCCTGGGGAAGTCCTTGCACATATTACCTTCACTGTCAATTTTTAGTACTGTATTTTGGGTCAAGCAGGTATGGGAAGATAAAATAGCATCCTCTGTGTGTTCAAAAGAACTTACATCAAAAGGGCAAACCCATCAGAAATATTAACTCACTACTATCACCAGATTTCAGGCACTTTACCTGGTCCATATTTTTATGTTGGCTTGCTGCGCTTGCGAGCAAGTCAACATCTTGCGGTAGTGCAGATTTGGAGGTGTGGCCACTGTTGGGCGAATGCAGGGCACGCATCAGTAGGTGCGTCCCTCATTCCCCAATCAGCCTGCATGCCCCATGCATGCTGATGTGGTGAGCACATCTAAGGAAAGGTCCGCTGCAATCCGAGCCAAAGCTCGTCCAGGTGCAGGACCCTTCCCCGTCTTTCGGCACATGAGCAGCATGGTGACGACACTTCAACGGCTGACTTTGAGGTGCCCAGTCACAGTGGCTTACTGTGGCTGCAAACGCAGCCCCCATTCCTATATGCCAAGAGGGTGCCCAGTCCCCTTGGTTCTTACGTTCCCCCTGCTTTCATTGTGTGCCCGCCAGAGCCCCTCCCCGTCGGCACAAATCGGCCAACCCCTGCATTTATTATATGCTGAGGGGTGCTCAATCCCCTCATCTCTTGCCTCCCCCTGCCTTTCATTGTGTGCCGGGGGTGCCCAATCCCGGTCGGCATAAATTCCCACCCCCATTTTCTGCTGACAAGGGTGCCCAATCCCCTGTCGGCTGCAGCACCCAAAACAGTTAGGTAGCACGCTGGGGCCCCCCCAGTGTGCCGTCCCTGAAAAAAAAACTGTCCTGCAATGTTAGTTGTTTTTTCTCCTTTTCTTCCCTGTAACATAAAAGCGGTTCCTCGTAGTCTCCTGCCCCCACCCACACCCACCCACTGAGCACTCTGCCTCCCCACCCCTCACCCCTCACTCCATACTTACCTCTGAGTCTGGCGCAATGATCTTGGTGGACTGGGAACACATCTGCACTCTTCAAAGCCGACCGCGACCTGAGGAAATGCCGGTATGCTGTATAATGGAATGAATGGGTTTTTTTCAACTTTGCTGCATATCGGGCATTTGTTGGACTTTTGGTACCACATTTCAACATGGGGTTTGGGCCCTCCTCGTGAATTCTATCACTGTCATGGCGTTAATCGACTCGAAGGTGATTTAGCAGTCACTCGCAAAATCACCTTTAGGGACCGATAATGAAATGACAGTGCCAATGTTCATGGTGGCCTCTCAAAAAGCCTATGTTCCAAATTTAGTGGGAAAAATCAACAAATGCCTATTTAAGTGTGTGTTGCGCGAAGTTGCTACGAGTTCATAACTCAGCGTATTCACAATATTTTAACGCCAGATTTTCAGCATTGTCATTTTTGTACGCCTCCTTGTGAACAGTACAGCTGTCATTTTCCACATCCTGCCTGAAATGTGTTTTCACACTTCTGTCGCACAATAGCCCAGTCGCTGTGGGAAATCAGTGTTTGGGCCAGATTATGAAAATGACAGTGACACAGTTCATGAGCAGAGGTCCTAAAATGCCTATG
The DNA here is from genome assembly GCA_016271365.2 of Neoceratodus forsteri. Lineage (NCBI taxonomy): Eukaryota > Metazoa > Chordata > Ceratodontiformes > Ceratodontidae > Neoceratodus > Neoceratodus forsteri. The sequence goes on from CM057449.1 coordinate 1,511,943,844, forward strand.
TTGAAAATTTGGTGATGCTACGCCATAAAATGACTGTGTTACAAGCGTGCGTTGGCAGATTGCACGCACGCTCTTACTGTTGTGCATTTGTGATATTTTCACTCTGTATTTTCACCATTGCCGTTTTTCCACACCTCTTGATGAACAGTACAGCCATCATTTCACATATCCTGCCCAAAATGTGTTTTCGCACTTCTGGCGCAGAATAGCGTGGTCGCTGTGCAAAATCACTTCTTGGGACACTTTGAGGAAATAACAGTGACACTGTACATGAGCAGAGGTGTTAAAATGCCTATGTTGAAAATTTGTTGCCAAACGCCCATATGTAGAGACTGACAGGTGTCAGGGGTGTGACTTGGGATTGTTGGACGTAATGCTCACGCCATTCCACCCCCACCCCCACCCCTGCAGCCAGTGACAATCATCAAGATGTGCCTTGGACACTCTGGCTCCAAAGTTCACCCCACTGTCCTATACTGCACACATCTCAGTGTATTTCCTTATGGAATGGGGTGAGCGTACAACCGAAGACCCAATGCACACGCTCACTTGTCGGTGTCTGCAGGGATAAGGAGAGGTGAAATGGCATGAGCACCATGGCCAACACCCAAAGGGACACCCCAATGCCTGTCAGTCTCTGCAGGGTGGGGGTGGGTTGGCATCAGTTCAATACTTCACTGCCATTCCTATTATGCATCTCTCTAACTCCTGCACTACCAATGCCAATGCCAGCAAGACAACATTCGGCATTGACAAATGCTTGTTTTACATAAAGACAGGTAACTTGACAAACCAGGTATCTTACCTGCTACTGTAAAAATTGAGGACCCTTATTGGCTAGAGGCTACAGGCCTATACAGTGGGTACACACTTGGACAGCAGGAATGAGTACCATAATAGTTATCTTTTATTTTTGAAAAATAGCAAGAACCTTAGTTCTTCCTGAAACACAAAGAATCACACACTGTACCTAACAGTCCTAATAATAAAACTGCTACCAGATAAAAAGCAAGGCAGTAAAACTTGCTTTACTGTTAGGCACAGTTGTTTAGTTACTCCACCTCCTCCATCTGATTGAACACTTTTAGTTATTACACTTTTTTATCTGTACAGCTGAGGTGACTATAACAGTTCTGTAGCATAACCGGGGAATGCATCAGCAATGCTTCAGCCCGGGACTTCAGTAATCAGCATTGCAACCCTGCCCCACAGGCAATTCCTTCCTTTACTCAGCAGGGAGAGGGTTAGGGAATATATAAATATAGATGGCAGACTTTCCTACACACAGTGCACATCGAGTTTAGCTGGGCTGTTCGCACAATCTCAGTTGTCTCAAGTGGCACTGTAGGCTCAAGCCGATTTTCTCTAACAAACAGTCGAGGCTTTCTCCAGATCAAGGAAGAATGTTCCACCACTTCATTGCGACTTTTGCTGTAGCACAGCTTGTTGTAACCTGGGGAGCTGCTGAGCCTCAGTCGGCAGGAGCTTACTGTATCGGATACCAGTGTTACAGCATTTACCAAATCGCCAGAAAATTCAGCATGGCCAATAAAATCTATAACAGTGGAAATGGACATTTGATGACAGTGAGCAGCACCGTAGCTTCAGATTCCATTTCTATTTTGATGCAGCATGTAAGGAGCAGCATAAAAGAATTTTGGATTGGATTGAATCTCGCTAAAGATAAATGTTCAAACAACTCCAGAACACTGAGGAAGTTTGAGTGGGTGACTGGGATGACAAAGCTAACTATCAGAACTGGAGGAAGCCTTTCTCGGTCTGTGGGCCACAGGTGTTATGGTGGCCGAAGTGAAATCCTGTGTTTGCAAGGCTGAAGGATTTCTCTGTGAGTATAGTTATAATGGCATGTGTGCACAGCTCAAGGTACCAGATCCCACCACCTCGGTTACGTACCTTTTAACCCCCTTTGATGGTATGAGGCTGGACTTTCAGGTACTCCCTCCTGGAACAATTGCGTCCCTCTCGTCTTTGGGACTTCAACTGAATTGCACAGATAAAGATAATGGCATACTCAAGTGGAAATCTCTCCAAAGTGGCCCTTGGGACTGTCTAATTGAAAATGGGGGCTGTGAACACAATTGTGTCTGACACAGGCAAACCACAATGTGTTTGCCTGGAAAATCAACGCCTCAATACCGATGGCCTTACTTGCTCCTTCCTGCCTACCCCCTGTGACTCTTCACCCTGCAGTCACCTTTGTGCCCCTGTTGGAAATGCTTTTGTCTGCATGTGCCGAGATGGATATGAATTGGCAGATGATAACCTAACCTGCAAAGACATCGACGACTGCAGAGTGAATTTCAATATCTGTGACCAGGTGTGTGAACACTGAAGGCGGTTTCAGATGCGAGTGCAACCGGGTTACAAACTAGAGAATGGTTTATGTAAAGACATCGACGAGTGCATTGACATGCCATGTGAACATGATTCCTGCAACAATACAGACAGCAATTTTATTTGTTTCTGTGAAGAAGGTTATGTTGTGGACCCTAAAGACAACACAAAGTGCAAACTGTTCTGTGGTGCCGAAAAATGTCCTGCCAAATGTGATCCAAATAATAACAAGGAGTGTGAGTGTCCTGATGGCTATGTCTCAGAAGAGGAGGATGATGGTACAATGATGTGTTTTGACATAGATAATTGCCTCAATGGGAATTCTTGCCAACAGCTCTGTACCAACACTTTTGGTAGTTTTATATGTGGATGTCGGGACGGATTCATCCTCAGGATGACGGGTCTTCCTGTAAACCCAAAAGAGAAGTAGAAGGTTCAGCCGAAACTCCATTCTATACTGTTTCTACTGTCACCAGCTTGTCTCCCATTATCCCCACCACAAACTACACTACAGTGGGCAGAATTGCGTTGTCAACTGGAGCTCTTCTTGGCATAATCGCCGGCATTATATTGACAATTCTGGTTTTGATTGTCTTAATCCATCGCTTACTTAAACAACATGTCAAATGGGGACTCTCAAAAAACTTGAAGTGTGGCACTGAACGGGAGATAACTCTCCAAGAAGTTACTACAGGAGACAGTTGTACACAAAAGTCTGTTGCAATCAGTGACAAATCAAGGCTAGAGACCTAGAAGACATCGAAGCTGTGCACATAAACTTGATAAATTGACACAAAAAAAATGCCCATAAGAAAAAAAAATGCCCACTGTTATATGGCGTAGTGCTGCAGTCCATAGGGACAACATGGGCGGATTGCTTCTTGGGGGAGGGTCAGATGGAGGAAAAACATTTCCACGGATGGAAAGCATGATGTAGGTCCTTTTCTGATGCAAAACGTCTGCAGGCTCCACCCACTGTAGACGTCAAACAGAGAATAGTGAAGGAGTGCCTTAGGCTGATAAAGAGGGAATCTGCGAGAGAGAGGCAAAGGTGACAGTTAAGATGATAAATGAATACATCAGCATTTACAAAAGCCCCTGTTGAGAGAGAGTGCTCATTAGGAGTAGCAGATGAAAAGTAGCACTTGGGCAATAGCTGGTGCAGTCATTAAACAACAGATACTCCAATGCAAAGTCCAGTGCACCCAACCCACTGACTTTTCCTGGCAGATTGAAGCCTGGGCATGAGGGTATGCACCACCCCTATTGGCGAGAGGAGCACCGTTGATGACCTGCAAATTGTGGCTCAGACTGCTGCTATGAAAGACATGCTTTTGATGAGCAACAGACTGTTGCTCTGACTGTAAGACACACTGGTGCATTCACACCCCCCACCTAGAGAGTCAACACTCATTACCCCCCCTCACCAAGTCCACTCTCACTGGCCCCATCATGCTGACTGCTCCCCATCCCAAACTAATTGGCTTAGTGCTGCGTGGGCATGGTGAGCATTGGCGGTGCTTTATACTTTGCTATTAGTGCCGGAAGAGTCTACAGAAGCAGCACATCTTTGATCATGGATGTGACTGTTGTGTGACCCAGCATGAGATCCAGGCAGTGGCATCATGGAGTAAGTGAATGACTGCTGGATCCAAATACACTTTAATACACTGCATCATCTGGATTAAAATGCTGCAAAGTCTGTGGCAGCAAAGAGCTTGTGGAGACATCGGTGCTATGAAAGCGAGTTTGGTGAAGCATGCAGGGCAGTTATGACAGTGGAGGGACAGAGCAGAATGCTTAATTGAGGTGCAGAAGCATCATAGATAGGAGTGCCATGGTGGGAAACCTGGTCTCTCAACAGGGGTCCAGCAACAACAGCTTGGCTGAATGATTCCAATAGGCCTCAATGTGTTTGAGGGGAGAGGGTGAGGTGAATTTTTGTTTAGGGGGAGATAACATGTTCAGCAGTTTTAACTTGGTGGGAAAGTACCACCAATCCAGCAGACCATGAAAGGAGGAGGGGAGGGCTGGACCATGGGGAGGAGGAGGGGATACATAATAAACAAGGCCTGAAAGAAAAAAGCAGGGATTTTAAAGAGCTTAGGCCATAAACTATTTTCCTTACTAAATGTTATGCTTTACCTGTCTTGACCATTTTATTATTTGTAATGCAGATATGTCTTGAAATGCACAAGAATTACCTTGAACACCTGCATGTTTACAGCTATGGATATGCTATAGTATGATGATGTCTCTATATGAACTGCAATTTTCCCTTTCAGTTAGTACAGTGAACTGCATAAAGATTCAATGGCCTACGCAGCCAGTATAGTGTTATGTTTGTGCAACTCTATTACTCTGTTGTGCCTGTTCACACTCTCTATTCCATGATGAATTACCACCCTATAGGGATACAAAATGCAAAGAACCCTCAGAGAGTATTCGACCCCTACAGGTGCTGCAGGAAGGTTCCCTTGGCTAAAGGTACCTTAGGAAGAAATCCCCAAAGAACATTAGGGGAGATCATTGACTATGAGGTAGAGAAGCAGAGTGAAGCAAGAAACTGCTTGATAAAGAAAGGAAAGCTTGTTGGAGAAGGAGGGGAGGATGGTGGAGCAAAGTAAAAATGCTTCAGATGGAGACTAGGAGGAACTGCTTACATAGCTCAGAAAGGGGGCATGACTGGTTGCTCACCCACTGAAATACAAGCATAGCCTTTTAATTCAATGGCCTACACAACCAATATAGTGTTATGCTTGTGCAACTGTATTACTCTGTTGCAGCTGTTTGCACTCTCTATTCCATGAGGAATTACCACCCTGTAGGACTACAAAAGGCATGGAACCCTCAAAGATGGTTCAGACCCTAGAGGTGCCATGGGGAGGCTCCCGTGGCTTAAGATACCTACGGAAGGAACCTCCAAAGAACATTAGTGGAGATCATTAACTATGAGGTAGAGAAGCAGAGTGAAGCAAGAGGCTGCTTGATAAATTACTGATGAAAAGTGCAAGTTAGTAGAATAGCATGGATAAAATGGATTATACTGATGACAGCAGGGGACTTCCTAAGGAATAGTGGGAATGGCCAGCAAGGTCACCATCCACCTCCATCCAACAGCAGAACTTACCTGAGTAAACTAGGGAATACTACTAAACCTGAGTATTATGACTTCCAGCACAGAGGAGAGGGGAAAAAACCCTTTAAGGAGGATCTCTTTGGGCATCCAAGGCCTAAGCTGCCTTCCACGGAGGCTTGGGGTATTTTTGTTTAGTGATGGTTTTAGACTGAAACGCTTCTTCACTACAGGAAAAGGGAATGCCTCCTTACTCTGCAGGCGAAGGTACTTTAACTTATAGAATGCCTCCTCACACTGCAGGAGATGGAAATATCCCCACACACTGTGGGAGAAGGGAATACCTCCTCACATTGCAAGAGTCTGGAATGCCTCCTCACACTGCAGGAGAAGGGAACCCCTCCTCACGCTGCAGGAGAAGGTATTTTATCCTACAGGATGCCTATTCACACTGCAGGAGAAGGGAATACCTCCTCACACTGCAGAAGAAGGCAACACCTCTTCACATTTTCAGGAGAAGGACATTACTTTCGGAATGCTCATGCTGCAGGAGAAGGGAACACCTCCTCACACTGCAGAAGAAGGGAACACCTCTTCACACTGCAGAAGAAGGGAATGCCTCCTCACACTACAGGAGAAGGCAACACATCCTCACACTGCAGGAGAAGAACTTTAACTTTCTTAATGCTCATACTGCAGGAGAAGGGAATGCCTCCTCACACTTCAGGAGAAGGGAACACCTCCTCACACTGTAGAAGATAGACTTTAACTTGCACAATGCTCACACTGTCAACCAGTTTTACAACACAGTGTTGCAACAGCCAGTATGCCAGCAACCGTTTTTACAGCATAGTGTTGCAGTGGCTGGTACGCCAACACTGTCAACTGTTTTTGACACATAGTGTTGCAAGGGCCAGTACTTGTACAACATAGTGTTTCAATGGGCAGTATGCCAACACTGTCAACCATTATCGCAACATAGTGTTGTAAGGGCTGATACACCAACAACTGTTTTTACAACATAGTGTTGCAATGGCCGGTATGCCTACTCTGTCAATCATTTGTAGAACATATTATAGCAATGTGCAGCATGGTAAACAGATAATACGCTGAAGCATGATAAGCAGTAAGAAGTGAACCAACAGCTCAGGTGAACCTGGCCCCTTATCCAGTGCGAAGTGCTTGCCTGGCAAAGGTTATAGGACAATCAATACAAGCCAACCAGTCCAACAGCTCAGACAAACCTGGTCACATACCCAGTGTGAGTCGCTTGCTGAGCAAAGGTTATAGGGCAATCATTGCAAGTAAAGACAAAGGAATACAAGCTAACCAGTCCATCAAGGAATGCCAATTTGAAGGTGACATAAATACTCGAAGGATTCTAGCGGTGATAGCAGTGTTTTAACAGTATGTGAACCATATGGGGCCATGATTCTCCACTATAACTCCCCCGGCCTCCGCCATTGGAGAAAACAAAGAAGCCACAGTACAGGGCAGTGAACCATATGTGAATTTTAAAACTAGTTTACAGTGACAGCTGTAGCTCAGCTAACCTCCAGAGTAGAATGGAACAATATACAAAAGTAGCTAACAACTTCCAGCAGTAATTTGTTATAGCTTCCAGCAGTATCTGAGCTGAACAGTTAAACAAGTATAGGATTTGTAGGCATAGGCATTAATGCACTGAAAAACAAGCCAGCCCGGTGGTGCTGAGGGTTGAGGCACTGGACACCACACCTCATGCTGCACCGGAGACAAAGGTTTGGGAATGGACTAGGGCCACTGGGGGCTGGCAGGGGAGAGGAAGGATTGAGTATCCCATGACTGCTTTCCTTCATCTGGGGTGGGTGAGGGCACTGTGCCACAATACACCAGCACCTGTTGGAAGCTGGGTGCACTGTAGGCTGCAGGCAGGACAAAGAGGTGGAGCACGGTAGGCATCTGCACATATGTGCGCTGATGCAATTGCATGTCTGACTCCTTGGGGGATCTACTACTGGAGGGAAAAATGGCAGAGCAACCACATCAGCTGATGGCCGTGCCCTGCTCCCCTGGACCTGTGAAGATGTAGCCACTAGGTGTCCATGCTGCATGTCCTTTCGGAGGGGGTCCTGGCATTGGCCGGCCTGGTGAATGTGTATAAATCTGCATGACAGACCTGGTCCAGGGGTGTAGATGCTGGTGGCAGAGGTCAGTGCGGAGGGGGCTATTCCGGCCAAGGAAGAGAAAAGTATTCAATGATAAAAAAAAAATGCACTGAAAAACAACAGTAATATTTGCTTGGTACAATTGCATGTATAAAATAGACCTTACGCAAAATGGAGCATGGTAGGGTGAAACTGGACATAGCTGCTAGCTGAGCAGCATGGCCAGAACCAGGTGCGATCAATTAAGGAAGCACAGGAGGCAGCAACTGCAGTGGAAGCTGAAACATGCATTAACAAGTGCAAGAAAACTGAGATGAGGTAGGAGCCAGAAGCACAGGCACATGAGAAACACAGTTCAAACAAAGGCCAACAAAATGCTGAAGAATCTGAGAAGCCCCCCCCTCCAAAAAAAAACACAAACACAAAAAACACAACCACAGGAAAAATAGAAAAACTAGCACACAAGGAAGCACACAACAGACAAAAGCAAAACAAAAACTAACCAAGGCAGGAGAAACATACAAACAGAATCCAGCAGAAACAAAGCAGAGCCTAGAGCACAAACAAAGCCGGGGAGGGTCAGGGCAAGGCCACAGCAGGCCTGAAGGGAGAAAACAGACCAATAGAGCCTCCAGCAGGCAAAGAAAAAATGCTTCAGATGGATGCTGGGAGGAACTGTTTATATAGCTCAGAAAGGGGGCATGGCTGGTTGCTCACCCATTGAACCACAGGCATAGCATTTCAATTATGAACTCCACATACTGTTACAGATTTTTTGATAGAAGCAAACATAATTTTCATTTTCAAATGTACATTACATAATTCAGTTTTGCTTGCCAACGATGACATTCTTGTGATCAGCCCAGTTAAGTATATAATTTTTTTCTTGAAGTTTTCAACTTTGATACCAGCTATCCAGATCACCCCTATAACATTTGCTTCTCTCTGCACAACTTTGTTCTGTTTGGGCAGCTTTTGCTCATCACTGTTAAGTCCTCATAGCTAACACCTCACAGTAAGGCAATCCCCCAGGTGTGGTACAATCCAGAAATTTAATTGTGAAGACATGCCAGACACTTGTGGGATAGGAAACAAAAGAGGTGGGACAAGGGTCACCCCTGCACCCTACACCAGTAAGGGAGAGGACTATTGAAAGGAAATTACTGTAGTTTTCCTTTGTCCTGCTCCTGCTTTGAAAACCTCAGCAGTGCTAAATTATGGAAGCTCTCACTGTTCAAGTTTAAGCTCTGGACAAGACAGATTCCTGAGGAGAAATGGCACTGAGGATTACACTCATGAATAGGGGTAGCATTCTAGCACATAAGCTTTGAGGTGCAGCAGAAGGAGCAGAAAAGATGGATCCCAAGTCCTTCGGTTAGTTAGGTAGTATATTACTATATATGCACTGCCCTTCATGGCTCCTCACCCATCAAGGCTAGCAGGGAACAGTCATGAAGCAGCAGTTGGTGTAAAACCTCCCTGAAGGCCTTGCACATTCCCTGGCCTGACTGGGATCGCAGCACTTGAGATGTGAATCCTGATCTGCCTTAAGGTGAGTGCGCCAGCCATTACATCAGAGTTACAAGTTAAATTACCAAGCCAAGGTAACTTTGCTGGGACTTTGGTCAGTAACTGAAAGTATTATTGTAAAATGTTATTGCAAAAGAATAGGTTTGATGGGGACATGCCAGCAGGGACCTGTTTGTTTTGCTCTGTCTATAGCTACCAGGATTGCTAACAAATGTTGTGAAGGTGGCTAAACCAGAAGTGGGGTCTGCTTTTGCTGTGGATCTCAGGGTTATTTGTCTGTTGGGGACCCAGCCTATCAATTTTAGTTTTTCTATCCACTCAACCTGATTGGGCTGTAAACACCCTTGAGTCCACCCCCCCCCCAAAGTAGCCAGTTACCAATAGGTCCAATACTGCATGATGATCCTGATTCTCCTATCAACTCTGGGACCAAATGCTGACTTTGAGCTTCCTTGGCTCAGTAGTACACCCAACATTGCAGGACTGCATGTCCCAACAGTACAACATCCCCAAAGTACTGAGCATTCTTGGCCCACTAGTGCACCCCACATAGCAGGACTGCATTCCCCAGCAGTACTGCATCCCCTAAGCACTGCATTCAGATGTCAGAATTTATGGTATGAACCAAATCCTGTGTGGGACTAGAACCCATGACCTCCTGGCCCAGAGGCGGATACGCTACCAAATGATCCATGCTGACACCTGCCTTGGTCCTCACTTTTCTGCCCTGAGCTGGAAGGATCCTGTCACAGATGTGGATATGCTATTAACCAATGGATGCTGACACCTGTCTTGGTCCTGACTTCCCTGCTCTGAGCTGGTAGGATGTTGAGTGTGATGCAAAATCACCATGCTCCGAACATGGGATATATCAAATGTTGAAACTACTGTACCTCCTGAAAATATGCATCTGTAGCTATTTGCATCTTGTTATGCCATAAGAATTATTTCCAGTAAGAAAAAGAGTCGAGAAAGCATAAGTCCCAACCCAGAGGTGCCTTGGCAGGACATTGAGCTAACCATTGATTTTATATTAAATGGGATCTCTCAACATCCCTGCAGCAATGTTTCAGGACAATGAGGTCCCATTATAGGAAAACACAATGTAATATTGGTGGGCGGGGGGTCACAGAATCAACCATATAAAACCTACAGTGATTTTAAGTAATTGAGTAAAAAATGATTACATTGCTTTTTGCTGAATCGCAACCACATGTTCCTGCAGCATTGCTGCATGGGAGGGGAGCTGAGAGTTCATGGTTTGCATCATTTCTACAGGGTACCTGAGAGTTCACCTTAAATCAATGGGACTAAAGCCTCTGAAATGGTAGATATTATAACTCATACCAGTAACAAAATAGCTTTCTTCCAGATAGGATATATGCTGTTATTTTATGGTTGAAAATTCAGGCAACAGCTTGTATTCCAGGGCATACAGCTGTTGGTAAAATCCAGGCTATGGTATGTACACTAGGGCATACTGCAATTTGTACCAGGGCCCCATGTCCCCATATCCAGGTGGGCCATTTCATTCCCAGTCTGATCCTGAAGTAGTCTGCTAAAAGCTAGTAACTTGCCCCCCAGAAAAGGTCCATGAGACATGGTCTGGGCAAGCTGTGTATGGCCATCACCAATGTTGGAGCAAAAGGGGGAAGATTAGGGGAGCACCACAGCACCCTGACATCGGTGGCAGTGATCCAATCTACCCCATGGAATCATGGAGAAGGGGAAGGACTCAAACAGTCTGCAATGTCCAGCAAGATCAAGAAAGTAAGTAAAGACTTGGGGGCAGCAACATTAGGCAGGAAAGGCCGGGGATGTGAAGAGGAAGGAGGCCTGAGAAAGGTCCTGCTATAATAACAGAGCAGAGCCAAACAGGCAGACACTTATTTGAAATGTCAAGAGACCAACATGGCTTTGGTTTGTTCAGGCATCTCCAAATTCCTTTGTACATTGGGGTAGAGAGCGTTAATATGTTGGGATGGTTTGAGGGGTGGGAGGGAGGTGGAGGGGGCTTCCCTGTGGAGGGGATTGCCTGCGTTATTTTCTGCCCTTTTTGTGCTCTTGATTACAAGGCTGCTGCAGCTTGTGCAGTTTTTAAGCGAAAACAGTCTGCTTTTGTTTAGTAGCCATGGGCAACAGTTTTGGATTTGCAGAGAGAGATGGTGAGAGAGATCCTGCACCTTATCATTGTCCCTAAGCAAAAAAGCAAGAAAAAAAAAAAAAGAGAGTACTTAAACATTGTCACACTGTGTCTGTCTCAGAGTCTCTCCTATATCTCATTTTATGTATTTGTGTATGTATGGAAAAAGAAAAGTCAATGAAGGAGATTGTAGCTGTTTTTTATAACATGGCAAAACAGAATAACTCAACCAGTGAAAAGTATTGGTAGACTAGTTGGTATTGGTAGTCTGGCTATATCTTAATGTCTGCAGATTTAGTTATGAAGGGGCGGTATGGACTGATGCCACTTTTCTTTAGAGGCTTTCTCCATTCAAGATTTTCCATAGGGTTGTTGCAATGTCCTCTTTGTGATGGTTAAGATGTGTGTTCATGGTAATTTAGTAGGACTGGCAGTATAGCTTAGAGGTTAGAGCAACAAGCTGTGAATAAGCTTGGTACATCTACAGACCTGGGTTTAATTACCACAACCTCCACTTGCATACTGTGTGACTCTAAGCAAGTTACTTAACCACCTCAGTGCTCCCGGGTCACCCCTCAAAACATGCACTTGTGCCTACTGGGCCTTACCAGGTTACCAAAGAATAAAATAAAATACTTTTCTCATTGCCAGTAATCTGTGACTACTAATATAGCCAATTGAAAGCTATGAAACTTAAGAATTTGAATAAATATTGTTTTCTTATTTGGAACTTACAGTCTTTGTAACAGTGTGTATGTATGTGAGTACAGTATGATGTATCCTACATGCATCAGCTATACCTTAAACACCTGCAGTATGCCTATGAGTAATATGCATTATATTGTTTGTTTGGTCCATCTTTAATACACATTACAAATAGGTCAATTTTTTTAAATGGGCTTGTGTCTGCAGCTAACACAGTCCTGTGGCCCCCCTTGTCTTATTGTTTCTTGATGCAGCCTTTTACTTGATTACATCTAAATTGTCTACTAAGAGGTGTAGAGGCAGGGCAATACTCATTACTACTGTAGTTCATGGGGGTTGAGAGCTTGAGGTTAGGCTAGTCCTTTTTCAACTAAACCCATCTCCTAGTTTCTCTCCATCACAGTGCAGTGATAAATTGCCTCGGCAGGGATGGGAGGGAAGCCGAGGGACATGTCTAGTTGTTCCAGCACAAAAAACAAACATCTCCCTCAGAATCAATATATCTCTGTGAGGCAGCCATTACTCTTTGCAGCTGCTCTGTGATGGAAAGGGAACTAGATTTTATTTTGAGGGGGTAATCAACACTTTGCTCCTGAAACTGGGCCTAAAATGCACCAAAATGCATTATTTCACACATTACATTTTCAAAATGTCCTGGCGGCATGCCCCCAGACCCCCCTTCAGAGATATGGCTTTCCTGGCCAAGTGTACCCCCCTTCTGTAAATTCCTGGATCTGCCACTACTCTGTACACTGTTGCAGTTGGGCAAGGCTCATACATATTAAATTGAAGTTGCTATTTTACTGAAGTGCTTCCAGTACTGTAAAAAAGGCACTCGCTCATTAGAATGCTGGTATTACATGTATTAGAGGTGCTTATGAGCCTCAATGTTGGGTGAGGTGAGATGGTGGATTTTAGAAAGCTGTGAGTAGAAGTGCTCACATAGCTCTATGCCATGGGTTAAACTGGGAAGGAGTCCTCAGGAATTCAGTTCCACCACCTCTTAAAAACCATCATGACACTTCCATCTTGTTTCTTCATTGACTACTATAGGAGATGTCCATCACCTAGATATGACAGTTGCACCATCTAGAAATCTAAATATAAATCCCAATACTGACACTGTAGTGCATCATTGGGGGGGGGGTGCTGCACTTCTGAGGTGCCATCTTTCAGATGAGATGTTAAATGTTAAACTGAGGTCCAGTCTGCCTGTTCTGGTGGTTGTTCAGGTGGACATTAAAAGATCCCATGCCACTTCTCAAAAAGAGTAGAGGAATTTCCCCAGTGTCCTGGCCAAGTCCCCCATTCAGTAAAATATTACCAACAGCTTAATCTGGTTCTGTATATCAGTTTGCATCTGTATCTTCCCCTCTCCCCTGGAATGAGGCTGAAAATAGGCAGAATTGCATGGTCTCCCTTTTCTCCCCCACTTAAACCTTTCTAATTTAACCACTGGCTCCACCAGACACAGAGTTTTTATATGTTAGCACTAATGGCCTGCTATGAACAATGAGTGTTCTACCTTGAATTTGGATCCTGATTTAAATTTTTTAGAGATACTGAACAAACTGACACTAATAAAAAAAGAGTGTAAACTGCACATTATTGCATAATGACTCCTAAAAAAGAAAACAGGCAAATCCTTTACTGGTCTGAAGCACCATGTTTTTTTGGTTAACTTTATTTTCAGAATAGAGCTTATTACAGTTACATATAGAGTATAGGTCATATATGTCAAAATAAAAAGCTTTGACACAATTAATCCATCAATATGGTGCAAATATGAAAAGAAATTGGAAAACACTTAATAAAATCTGTTACATTTTCAAAACAAGAGGTCTAGATTTCCGTTACTGGAACCAGGAAGAGTCATCAAAATTCTTAATGAACTTATAAATCTCATTGTTTTAAGGGTAAACAATCAGGGCAAAGTTGGTTATGAATCAAAGACAAGAGACTGGAAGCCATAAAACTGACCATTTCAAGTGTATAGCCAGATGGAAGTAGGATGGCAGATCAAGATACAGGGAGTCAATCAGCTTGTATGGCTTTTTCAACTGGTCCCCAGAGTTCTCCATATCTGTCCAGCTGTTCTCTGACACTGTACTTAGTTTTTTACAGTTTAAAACATTCCATCAGATCCTTTATCCAAGCAGCGACTGAAGGTATCTTAGGTAACCTCCAATACAAGGCTAACAGTCGGAGGCCCGTCACTACTCCAAAGCACCAGTGTCTGGAGTGAGGTTCAGGAACACCACCTTCCCCAAGAGGCAGCCCCAGCAAGACCTCCACGGGTCTGACTTCAATGGCAGACCCAAAATGAGAGTCAGGAGTTTGAGGATGCCCCCCAGAATAAACAAACTTTATGGCATTCCCAAATCAAGTAAAAGAAGGTCCCTTCATGTATTTTGCATTTCGGGCATAGATTGGAGGACTCTGGGTCTATTCTCTGGGCCAACACCGGGGTAAAATAGGACCTCATCAAAACGTTATATTGTATTGCCCTGAGTCTGTTATTAACAGAACACTTTAGGGCATTCTTAAAAATTAAGTTCCAGTCCCCCCGTCAAGGAATATGGATATAGGTCAGTTTCCCATTTGCACTTCAACTTCTCTAGGGGATCTAGGAGGGCACTCACCAGTAATCTGTAACAGCCTCTTAAGGGTTTAAAGGAGGGATCAGAAAATTGACCTACAAAGAGTTCCTCCAAGGGAGAATGCCTCACAACTCACTCTCCTCACCTTCACCCAACCTAGTTTCAATTTTTCTCTTTAATCTCAGGTAGAGAAAGAAGTGTGAAGCTCCCAGTCCAAACTGATGCACCAGTTCTGGGAAGGGTAGAACCCACCCATCTTCCATAACATGCTGCAAGAGGAAGAGACCTCTATTCCTCAGAACCTCCAAGGGTCCCTGCAGTCCCTGAGCTGAACCCCTTGGTCCCTCCAGAAGGAAATCAAGGGAGTATCTGGTGAGATACAGGGTCCATGGTGTAAAATGTCATGTGCCATCCTCCAGGCTCCGGTATATGGGTGTCGTGGTCTGGTCGAGGAATCGCCCCCCCAATTACTCCACCAGGGTAGTATATTATAAAGGAATGGGGGTAGAATTTTCCAATTCTACCCAGGCCAGACAACTATGAACCCCCCTTCAGAGTGTCCTATATATAGGCCAATTGGGCTTCCAAATAGTATAATTTAACACATGGCAGGCCTAGGCCACCCTGCTTGACAGGCTGCCACAGAATTGCTTTCTTTATTTTCACTCTCCTGCCCTGCCAT
The DNA here is from genome assembly GCA_016271365.2 of Neoceratodus forsteri. Classification (NCBI taxonomy): domain Eukaryota; kingdom Metazoa; phylum Chordata; order Ceratodontiformes; family Ceratodontidae; genus Neoceratodus; species Neoceratodus forsteri. The sequence continues at coordinate 1,511,959,082 of CM057449.1, forward strand.
AGCAACTGAGTGATAGCCCTTTCCAAGGCCTTTATGTACTTATTGGGGATGTTTATAGGCACAGTTTGGAAGAAGTAAATGAATTGTGGGAGGATGCTCATCTTAATAAGGCTGACTCTCCCCAAAAGTGTCAAAGGCAGGGCTCTCCAATTAAAGAAATCCTCTCTAACTTTTCGGACCACCTGATGTAGGTTAACCTCTGCCACCAGGGAAAGCTTAGAATTTAAGTAGATGCCCAGATATTTAATTTTGGAGGAGGAATTAATTATAGATTGTGAGATTTGGATTGGGTATTTCCTACCCCCCCTCCCCCCAAGGGCATTGATTCGCATTTGCTCCAATTAATTTTATGTCCAGATAATGGGCCATAGGCAAGGCCCCTACTTTTCTGCGGCACAGCGGGACCAAGTTCTGCGGCAAGACTACCATTTGCCGTAGAACTCCTGCGGCGGTGGTTTGTAATTTCTGCAGAAGTTCTGCAGCACTAACAAACTACCACATCACAGTGTCAGCTTGTCATCCTGACTTTACTTTCATGGCAGTGGTTATAGCAATCAGGATGGGGAAAGCATGGTAACACTAGTTCAAAAAATAACAGACTTACAGAAATAGTTTTATGCCTAAAAAGGCAAAACAAATGTCTCTCCCTTAAGGTCCTAGCCTATTGCATAAATGACCTATGCAGAGGGGACCTTATGTGATAAATAAGGTATTTCTATATGCATGCTATCTATCCCACTAATGAGGTCTCCACTGTCTATCACTTATACAGTATATTTGTACGTGCTTTCTACACCACTCATGAGGTTCCCACTGTGCATCACTTATATATTTACAGTATATGCAATCTGTAACATATACAAATATGTGTGTGTGTGTGTGTGTGTGTGTGTGTGTGTGTGTGTGTGTAGTGAGACAGACAGAGATACTGTATGTGTGTGTGTATCTAGCTATATCTATCTATCTATCTATATGTGTATATATATATATATATATATATATATATATATATGTACAGGTTACTCACCTGTAACAGGAGGTCTAGGAATGGTATATATTGTTCATCCACACTTATTGGCAGGTTCCTTGCCGCTTTAAATCTTGCCGGAAGGTCTTCAAGCTGGCTCCTCCCACCCACCCGGGTGGTAAAACTCTCGGCTCCACCCATGATGCCAGATCTAGCCCGCTGGAAGCCAGGTTGTGCGTCGAAGCCGGGGAGGTCAGGTGGGTCATGTGGATGAACAACATATACCATTTCTAGAACTCCTGTTACAGGTGAGTAACCTGTATTTCTAGGGACATGGATATGTTGTTCATCCACACTTATTGGCAGACTCCTAGCAGTTCTCCGGGAGGAGGGAGGCAAGGCGCACACCCCCGATACTTACTTGGGAAATAAAGACTGGAGAACCGAGGCCCCAAAACCAGTATCCCGGCGTGACCCAAGGTCGATCTGGTAGTGGGTAATTAAGGTATGTGCCGACTTCCAGGTAGCAGCCCTGCAGATATCCTGGATAGGGACATCCCCTGGAAGCAGCCACCGATGCAGCAGTATGGCAGGTAAAATAAGCTTTTGTCCCTCTGGGAGGCTCCATGCCCGCCAACCTATAGCGGAGATCTATGCAGGAGGTGACCCACCCGCTCATAGTCCGCTTGGCTGCAGGTCTGCCAGGTGCAGCTTCAGGGTAGATGACAAACAGCTGGCGAACCTCTTCCCGAACTTCAGCCCTACGCTCCCTAAGAAGGCGAGCACTCAACTAGGGTCCAAATGGAGCCTATATACAGCCTCCGAGGTGTGATTGGGGTAGAACACCAGCAGAGTCAACACCCCCGGTTAAGGTGCAGCTCCGACACCACCTTCGGAAGGAACTTCAGGTGGGGCGAAGGACAACCTTGTCCCTGTGGAAGACCAGATAGGGAGACTCGAAGGAAGTGCCTGGAGCTCTCCCATCCTTCTGGTTGACGTGGTAGCCACCAAGAAGACGTTCTTCCACAACAGGTGGGAGAATCGCACCTGTGCATTGGTTTGAATGGCTTGCCCATGAGCTTAGCCAACACCAGCAGTAGATCCCACGAAGGTGGAGAATCTCACACCGGAGGGGGGGGATGTGATCAAGGCCTTGGAAAGTGTCAGACCAACTTTCCTGCACCACCGACTGACTTCCAGCCCAAGCCTGGAGGGAAGAGATGGCTGTCAGGAGCACCTTAAGAGTCGTCGACCGGAAGCCCTTGCTGAAGAAGAAAGGACCACAGGTAGTCCGGAGTGCTCACTGAGGGACAGGAGAAGGGACCAGGCCCTTCCCTAACACCAAATGGAGAAACTCTTCCATTTGAAGGCGTAGCATTATCTGGTTGACTCCTGACGGGACACCTCAATGACGTTGAGGACCTCGTCGGAAAGACCCAAGGCCTGGCAACTAGCCGCTCAGGAACTAGGCCGTCAGGTGCAGGGATTGAAGGTCTGGATGGAATGCCTTTCTCTGATAACAGAGATCAGGTCTGGGCGGGCTGGAAGCCGCCCCGGGAGACTGGAGGTGAGACTGAGGAGAGCTGGATACCAGAGCTGGTGGAACCAGTCTAGGGCTACCAGAATCACCTGTGCCTTATCCCTCCTTGCCTTGAGAAGCACCTTGTGGATCAAGGGAAGTGGGGTAAAGGCATAAAAGAGGCCCGGGGTCCACGGCCTCGAAAAGGCATCCCCTACAGTGAGCCCTGCTGAGGGGGCGGGCATGAAACAGTCTTGGCTTCGCATTCTCCCTGGAGGGAAAAAGGTCAGCCCGAGGGGTGACCCAGAGGGAGAAAAGATCTTGTGCTACCTCCGGCAGGAAAGAACCCCTCGTGAGACGCAGCCCCTATCCGGCTTAGGGCATCAGCCAAGGTGTTGGAGGCTCCTGCAATCCAAATGGCTAGGAAACCACCACCAGGCTGTGCATGAGACCAATGTGGAGAGCCTCCATACATAACGGCAAGGAGCACGTCCGGTCCTGGTGGGTTAGGTGGCACATGGTCGTGGTATTGTCCGTCTGGACCTGAACCACTTGACCCTGTATAAACGGAGCGAAAGCGGTGTGAGCTAGGTGGACCGCATGAAGCTCCAGCAGGTAGAAAAGGCATTGGAACTCTCAAGGGGACCAGAGGCCGTGCACTCTGTGCTCCCCCTGATGGGTACCCCAACCCATCAGAGATGCATCGATCTATAGAGGACCATCGACTCAGGGTGGATGAGCGGGATACCCTCCTGTGGATGTGCTCAAATGGCCCACCATTGGAGAGCATTCCACATCTCCTGGGTCACTGTCACAGGCTGGTCCAAAGGATCGCAGCATTGTGACCACTGGCTGGCCAGCCCCCCATTGAAGGGGCGCATGTACCAACAGGCCCAACAGACCATGCTGGTGCAGGCCACCATGAGGCTCAGGAGGCACAGGAAGTCCCGGGCAGGGTGCGAATTCCCAACCAGACTTGGTTGGGCAAAAGAGGAAGAACCTCGGCCCTGTCCGCTGGGAGCCGAGCTCTGCCCCGATGAAAAGAATCACCTGCTTCGGCACAAGTTCTGACTTGGCCCCGTTGAAGAGGAGGCCCATCTGAGAGCAACCTGGAGGGCCAGAACTCTGGACTGCTTCACCTCCTCTCTAGAGGGGGTTGCAATCAGCAGCCATCCGGGTAGGGGTACACCCGGACTCTTCGGCGCCGCAGGAATGCTGTCACCACTGCTATGCATTGGAGAAGACCCTGGGAGCTGGGAAGAGGCTGAAGGGCATGGCTCAGAACTCATAAAGGGATCCCTCTGCTCTGAAACGGAGGAACCTCTGAAGAGACGGATGGATTGGAACGTGAAGGAAGCGTCCTGGAGGCCCAGGGAGCAGAACCACATGCCTCGTTCCAAGGATGGGATATCTGAGTCAGAGTGACCATCCTGAAAGTCTGAGACCATAGGAACTTGTTCAGGTCATGCAGGTCGAGAATGGGGCACCAGCCCCCCATCCGTTTGGGGACCAGGAAGTACCTGGACATGAGCCCTGGGTCTGAAAGAGGATCCACACCTTCCTGGTCACCTCTATCCCGAGGCACAGGGCAATGTCAATTCGGCAGGCTGACGGCAAGGCTTCGGACCCCGTGGTCCCCCCGAGGGGCGATGGCTCAAAAGGGAAGGGGCCCACTAGAAGACCAGAGACAGGCCCTTACCTTCCACCTCCCACGCCCATGAAAGGGAAGTGGTGGAGCCATCCCCCCAAAGGGGGACCCAGGTAAGGGTGACTAGGTCAGGTGTGAGGCCCCCAACCGGTCACTGAGCAGACTTGGAGGAGGTACTGGCCGAGGGACCCCCTGGGCCTTTACCTGTTTCCAGTAAAGGAAGTCACTGGCTTGGGTTCGGGATGCCAAGCGCCAGTCTGCTGGCCTTCTGCTGGTGCTGATGGGCGAGTCGTAAACAGGGCGAGACGAAGGGGCTTACGCAGAGGTTGCCGGCGGCCCTTGTCCCTCTGGGCGGAGGTGACTGAGTCTAGAGTGGCATTGGACTTTTCAATCCCCTGGAGGTGTCCCTCCACTCCAGGGCTGAAGAGGTCAGTCCCCAAGAAGAGGATGTCCGCCAACTTGTGCTGGGTATCCGCCAAGAAGAAGGATATCCTCAGCCACGTCCTGTGGCACATGGCCACCGGCCGCTACTGACCTGGCACAGGAATCGCCTATGTCCAGAGCAGCCTGAAGCTGCTGCTTAGCCACCGCCCTACCCTGGTCCCGCACCTACCGGACCGTGGTCCGCAGGTCAGCCTGGAGATGAGGTATCACCTCATCCAGGGAGCCTAAGAGGGCGTGGGAGAGGTGTGCCAACAGCTCGGCCGAGCTGGCCTGTCGGAGGCCTAGGGAGGATGTGGCGTAAACCTTGCACCCGACATAGTCCATCCTTTTGGACTCTTTGTCGGGAGGCCTATCCACATCCCGAGCGTTTATGGAATGCTGGAAGACGTTATCGGTAACTAACCCCTCAGCAGAGGGGTGCTCCGAGAAACCGGGCAAAGAACCGATAGGGACTGCATACTTCCTGGCCATCCTGGCCGAGGACGCAGGACAGGAAGTAGGCCGCTGCCAAAGCTCCAAGGCTGGGCCGACAATGGCCTCAGCCACAGGGAAGGCCTCCAAGGTTAAAACCCCTCGGTCTAGGATCTCCATCAGGGGAAAATAGGCCCTTTTAGACATGGGCTCGAGCTGCATCCCGGTGAACTCTGAGATGAGCCTAAGCAGACCCAGGAAGGACAATGGGCTGTCGTCCAAAGACCGGTCCAGGAGGACTCCAGGCCACCCGCCTGGGGAACACAGAGGAGCCATCGTCGGACTCCAAAGGGTCTGCAAAGAGCTGCCTCAGGCCTGAGCCTCTCTTCACCCGCCGAGGGCGGGCAGGAGTGAGGGTGACCGACAACCTGCGGGACAGGCCGTGACCCGACTGAGGTTCCACCACAATCGGTGGCGCAGCAAGATTTGGTCGAACAACCGGCCCAGAAGTGGGCATCTCAACTGCAGCAAGCGGTTGCGTCGGCCGTTCAGGCGGCAGCCGCTTGATAGATGGGGAATGAATCGGAGTTGATTGATTCCCAGACAACAGCAACTGCTGCCACATAAACTCCTCGTAACGTCGACGCCATCTGCGTCGGAGCCTCTCCTCATCCAAGGAGGAAGACGAGGAGGAACGGTGTTGCCACTTAACTTGGTGCCCCGACCGAGACTGCCGAAGTTGGCGGGAGTGGCTTGACCGAGAAGAAGACCAAGACCGAGACCAAGATCCTCAGTAAAACTGAGGGCGGGTCTGGGAAGGAGCCGGGGACACCCACTCTTCCCTCGGCTGGGACGCTTTGACCAAGGACTGCCGCCCCGAAGGTGCAGGCAGAACCTCGGCCTCCACCAGGGAAACCGGCGAAGGGTTGACAACTCTTACAGTCGACCACCCGGGTGACGGGTCGAGAGAAAACTCGACTACGTCGACAGGAGTCTCGGCAGGCTGGCCTGACGGGGACACAGTGAAACCAACGGCCTGAGCCGCAACCTCGACCGAAGTCGACCGTCGGCTGTCCGGGGAAGGAGACCTCTCCCGCTCCCATGAACACCGACGGTGGGACTTACCCTTCGACTCCTTCTTCTTGGGCCGAGAGGAATGTCCCGATGGCCCCTCTCCCTTCGTGGAAAGGACTGGCGAAGAGCTCATGAAAGAAGCCAAATGAGAGGAACTCAGAGAGAGCGGGATAAATGCCGCGACCGAGGAGGAGGGGGATGCGGCCTCCTCCAGGGCGATAGAGTGCTCGGGCTGCTCAGCCGAGTCAGCCGTCGTGGACACCGCCCAACGAGCCTCTTTGGATGTTACCGGCGGGGAAAATCCCTCGGGGCACCCGAGCCTCAATTGGGCAGCACGATCCTCCAGGACGTTAGTAGAAAGAGAGCGGCACAACTTGCAAACCTGCGGGTCGTGGTCCAGATCGAGGCAGTATACGCTCGTGGAGTGCGGATCAGTCCTGGAGATATTCTGCCCACCGGGGCGCCTCGGAGAGCCAGGAAACGAATTGTCCATCACAGCCGCGAGGGAAAGAAGACCAAAGTTTAGAAAACTTCAAAACCAAATTCGGACGAACTGAAGAATCAGGAACCAGTCGAAAAACGCAAAGCGCTAAGGAGGGAACCTGAGCTTCCAAGCGGTAAGGAAGATCTGGCATCATGGGGTGGAGCCGAGAGTTTTACCACCCGGGTGGGTGAGAGGAGCCAGCTTGAAGACCTTCCGGCAAGATTTAAAGTGGCAAGGAACCTGCCAATAAGTGTGGATGAACAACATATCCATGTCCCTAGAAATATACTTTTTTTTTTTAATTTCCATGAAATTGCATTCTCATTCATACAGGTCCCATTGGAAATGGAATAAACAGAATAGAGGAGTTATTGCAAAACTCATTTTTCATGTCAGCCTGCTTCCCCTGACACACTACGTAACACCATCAGGCCATGACATGCATGTGAACCGATTGTGAGATAGCGCTCTCCAGTCCATCACAATGTGTCCATCGTGTGACAGAACACTGTACCATACCTTCCCAGGCTCAGAGCAGTGATGTGTTCCACCAATCCTTGTGCTGCCCAGCCTGCTCCTAGAGCTAATCTCTGAACCGGAGTTGCCGGCATGGAAACACAGCTTGCTACCCTCTGGCCCAACAGCTGTCCCTGCACACAACATTTCTCTGTAACTTTTAGGTGATTCTTTCAACCGATGACAATATGTAATCCATAACCCTGGAAAAATGCGTACAGTGCAATTATTTATTTAACAGGTCTATTCTTCCCATAGGTCTACACATTATTGTATTCCACTTTTCTGGGCATAATTACTTTATTTTTCTTAAAATGACAGGTTCATTCATTTTACCAGTTATTCATTTCAGATGGCATCTCTACACCTTAAAGGCACAAATAAGTTTGTACAAAGTGAGGTACGGACTTAACAGGTCTGTGCTATTGACAAGGTTTTGTTTAAGTTGGCCCTAGTGCACTAATGTAAGACTGAAAATTGTATTAGGCTGTAGTGCAGGTTGAGCAAATATCACCATGCCTGATGTGCTGTGCAACTGCCTCTGACAGTGGGAGCTGTGGTAGATAAGTGACTGTTCATTTCTGTTGCAGAATGCAGCCATTTCATTAGCTAATGTATGATGTTATAGCAATGATAACATCACATTCTGAGCATATAGCGGGGTTTTGGATATAAAAAGAGGAGAAGGGAACCAGATTCTATGGATAAACTGAAATATTAATAAAAAATCACCAAGAAGAGTGAACTCTGCGGCACTGCAGAAGTTCTGCGGTAGATTGCAAGTTCTGCACAAAATTCTGTGGCGGCAGAATTCTAGGGGCCTTGGCAATAGGTATCAAAAATCTGAGTTAAGGCTGGCAGAGATTTACCTGGGTCATTTAGAAACAAAAGTATATCATCAGCAAAAAGGGAGATGAAATGGTTCTTCCCCTTCCACCTGAGGCCCAGAATTTCTGAGTGTGATCTGACTGTCACTGCTAGGGCCTCGATGGTGAGGACATACAGAAGGTGGGAAAGGGGGCAGCCCTGCCTTGCACCTCTGGAGAGAAGAAAGGGGACAGATAGTGTATTATTGGTCAAAATTTGGGCATGTGGGTTTCTATAAAGAGACCGGATCCTATACCTCAGTCTACCTCCGAAGCCATATTTCTCCAAAACTGCATGCATGAAGGGCCATACCACCCGATTAAATGCCTTTTCGGCATCTAGGGCTAACAAACCCCCACCTCCACCCCTTCTACGTGACCAGTTATACATCACATTAACTGTTCTCCTGATGTTATTTTTGGCTTGTCTGCCTTTGATGAAACCCCCTTGATTGGGGTGTATCAGTTTAGGGAGAATACCCTCCAGCCTGGAAGCTAATAATTTGCTATGAATTTATAGTTGGAATTTAAGAGAGATGTAGGCCTATATGAGTCACATTTAACAGGATCTTTGCCAGGCTTGGGGAGTATAGTGACAGTAGTCAGGTAGAGTGAGGGTGGCAAGGAACCATTCTCCAAGGCATCTGAGATCATTTGTAACATGAATGGCCCCAGTACCTCCCACGACAATTTGTATAATTCAGCTGGGATCCCATCAGGTCCTGGCACCTTTGCCCTCTTTACCTTCCAGAGCATTTTCTTTATCTACTCCAACAGAATTGTGGAATCTAACTCTTGCTCTTCCTTCTCACTAATGTCCGGAAGCTTTAGTTTCTGCAGGAAGTCCCTCGGGTCTGCCCCAGCAGGAAATTCTGACGCATAGAGGTCTGAGTGGAATGCTTTGAAAATGTAATTTATCCCCTGCTGGTCATATGTGCTTTCCCCATTAGAATTTTCCATCCTAAGGATAGTTCTCGCTGCCTTTTTCCCCCTCACCAACCCCGCCAACTACTTCCCCACTTTAACACCATCCAAATAAATTCTCGATTTAGTGAGAAGAAGGTTTCTTTCTATAGACCTATTTGTAAGCTGATGTAATTCACTCTTTAAAATCTTTAATTCTAAAAGTTTCTGGGGACACATTACTTCCATCAGCTCCCCCTCTAGCTTTTGTATTTTTACCTCTAAAGATTCCGCCTCCCAAGAGAGTCTTTTCTAAATATAGTCGGAATAGGAGATGGCTTTACCTCTTATGAAAGCTTACAAGGTATCCCAAGTGGTGGCAATACTAGTGTCAACCGGGTTGTTGCAGGTTAGAAAGTTTCTAATACTGTCACTAATTTGGGCTACAAACTTTTTATCTAACAAAAGTGCAGGTTCCATTCGCCATCTGGGAATCAGAGGAACACCCTCCGAAGGGAGTACTGTCACTATCTGGGGGCATGATCTGAAGTAAGTATAGGGCCATACCTCACTTCTTTTATCTCACCCACCAAAGTGGAGGGTATAAACAGGTAGTCTAACTGGGTATGCACATTGTGGGCATGGGACAAGAATGAAAACTCCTTGCCCAGGGGATTACAGTGTCTCCAGGCCTCCAACATAGCCCTTCCCTCTATCATGCTTCTAAGCACCGAGACACTCCAAGGGAAGAGTCTGGCCCTGTGACCAGAGCGGTCCAACTGAGGATCCCAATATGTATTAAATTCCCCCCTAGAATCAAATTGTCTGGGTAGGGGGCCATGGTAACCTCCAGGTGGGTGAAAACATCTGGTGAATCAAAATTTGGACCATAGATTGAGCCTAGGGTAAACCTAATGCCCCCAACATCGATCTCTACTATTACAAAATGACCCTGAGGATCAGTCTGGGTCGACAAAACTCTATGTGAGAGAGCCGATCTGATCCAAATCGCCACGCCCCAGGCCTGGGAAGTAAATGTTGCAGATATAAAAGAGCCCCCTCCACGAAGTGGCCAACCTAGCTGCCTCCTCCCTGTGGAGTGAATCTCCTGCAAAAAAAACTATATTCCCCTTCATTTTTCTAATCTGGGACCAGACTCATTTCCTCTTTACCACCGTCCTGAGTCTGTTGACATTCCAGGATACCATAATCAAACATCCCACATGGATACTATGTTAACAATAAACAGCAACCCCTCGTGCATAAACAAAAAGGACCTATTAAGTAATGAAAAAGCTCTATATAGGTTTTGATGAGCAACACCCCTTAAACAGTAGAAACAGTTTCCCATCTTCCCGATCCCCCCTTCCTCATACCCCTCCTCAGTGAAACTTGTAAAAAAATAGTCAAAAACAGACAAATCCTCCCCCAAAAAGTCCACCCTTCCAGAATATTTAAAATAATAAAAGGCATATCTTCGCTCTGCAAACTTCCCTCCCGAATTACCCTCTCCCCCCTTTGCATTCCACAAAAAAAAAAAAATATTAAAGAAGCATCTTCTCTCTGCGGTTCCCCCAGATATAAACATGAAAACAATAATAATGGAATAAGTCCCATTGCCCTCCCTCCCATCCCAAGAACACTGAACAGGTCTACTTTCTACTTCTCGTGAACCAGGCAGTCGATCCCTGTATAAGCTCATAAACCCAAATAAAATTATATATCCTCCATCCTTTCAGAATATATTGCTCCAGCGGGGAGGAGGGAAAATCCTGAATGACCCCATCCCAAAGCAGTTGTAGGGTGAGGATGTGAACCCGAGCCCCCCCACTGGAGAGTAAGCCCACTAAAAACAGCCATTATGGCTATGTGCCATTCAGGGCTCCCCAAGGGATAAACTCTCCCCTGCACTGAAGAAACGCAGGGGGTCGTGCCCTGGATAAAAATGCATGAAACAGATTAATCATCTTTGCTCAGTCATCCAAGGACTCATAGAAGGCCCCAATCCAGATATAATACCCGCCCGGTACCCAGTCCCCCACCAATTTGCTCAGCAAAACAGTAAACAAACCTCTGAAATAGTTAAAAAATTATTCAGCAGCAGCCAAAAATGTGTAAGGCAACAGGCGTACATGTCAATAATGAATTATAGAAGCGTTATTAGAGTGTCTGTAGAAATGAGTAAGTAAGCTCAAGGACCCATGGCCTCAGAGGTAGGCCCTGCTTCCTACATCCAAGACAGACACCACTTCTGGGCCTCAGGAGGAGCAGCACCCCTGCTAAATAACAGGTGGATTGCCAGTCTCTAGCCCAGCCCCACTGTGCACTACGAGAGGCCCGTGTCCAGAGCTTCAGGATCATTTTCAGGCAGGGGTAGGGGCAGAAAGGGGTGCCCTCCCGCACCAGCCCTTATAGGCCACGATTCAGGTGTTACAGTTGGGAGGATAATGCACCTCCCACCAGCCCAGCTTCAAGAAATGGCTAAGGACAGTACCTCCAGGCCCAGAAAGGATATTCCCTCAATCGGATGGTTGCTTATTCATTAGGCTGCCTTCTTCTAGGTTTCCCCAAGTCCTGAATGAATTCCATCACCGCATCAGGGTTGGTGAATGATCTTTGATTGCTGCCCTGAAAGCGTACTACCAGACATGCAGGGTAAATCAGTGAGAATGGGCATTCCAATTCATAAAGCTTCTTTTTCACCTCATAAAAGGCCCAGTGTTAGATCTGCAATTGCCATGAGTAGTCTGGAAATACACTCATGTGATTCTGCTGCACCATGATCTGGCCATGTTTCCTTGCTGCCTCCAGGACATATTGGCAATTCAGGTATCTTAGAAATGTTAAAATAATGTGCCTGGGTCATTGCTCCGGTGAGGGTTTAGCCCCTGGGGACCTGTGGGCTCTCTGAATCTCAAGGGAAATATCTTGTTGGATTTGTAATGTTTGCCTCAGAAACATTTGAATGTAAGCAACACAGTCCCTTCCCTCCTGGCCTTCAGGGATCCCCACGATCCTGACATTGCAATTCCTCTCTCTATTTTCGTGATCATCGATGTTCTGTTTTAGTATTTCTGTTTCTTTTAAGGCTTTCTGGAGGTCTGAATTAGTATGTTGTGTGGCATCTTCTTGGGCACCCAGCCTGGCCTCCGATTCTGCCAGCCTAATTTAGTGGGTGTCGACTGTCGCCGATATTGTATTGATGGTCTGTTGGAGGTGTTGGAGCTGGGAAGTGACATTCTCAAAGCCAGCCTCCATCCTAGTACCAAGATCATATTTCAAATCTTTAATCAGTCTTTTGAGGGCCTGGTATCCCTCAGACATGACTGAACAGGTCGCAGTGATAGATATGATAGAAGGCATCCTTAGGATGGCAGAGAAAGGGGAGATACTGTTGATGGAGGATCTGAATATGCCAGATGTTAACTGAAGCACTTTTGCTGCAGCCACATCCAAGAGCAGGGCCATTCTCGATGCCCTACAGGTGGCATGCCTCAGACAGCTAGTTTTGGAACCCACTCATGGGGGAGCAATCTTAGACCTCAAACTCTCAAATGGGGACAGTGAGAGGATCTCAGATCTAGAAGTGGGTAGCCATCTGGGAACAAGTGACTACCAAACAGTGTGGTTCACGATAAACTCAGCTACAGAGTCAAGCCATACAAAAGTGAGGGTACTGGACTTCAGGAGCGTTAACTTTGGCAAGATGGGAGAGTGCCTTAGAAAAGCACTAGCCCTATAGTATATACTGCATTCCCTAACCTAGCTTATGTGGATTAATACACATCGGGCATCCTTTTATCTGGCTCACACTGTTCCAGCATTATCTGCCATCATGTTGGTATACTTTATTTAATATTGGACTTATTGCTAGGTCCAAGCTAATTCATTATGTTTGGAATTTAACACTATTACATAATTATCCTTGTTTTTTGGTAGAATGATGTTTTGGTCTTTTCCAGGGTAATGCTTTAATTACCTCAGCACAAATCTCAATTACACTTCTTTAATATACTGTTATATAAAGTTTAGTATCTTAAGATTATATGGTAAACCGTATCTTGAGAAAAACTTATTACTCTACACGCCTAGTAGTGTAGAGTGAGAGTCCTGGTATATTTACCGACTCTTATTGCTCTGCATTTCATAAAAGTTTCAAATTAATATTCTTGTTACTGAGTTTATGCTAACGTTTGTTGGTTCTAATGTTTAATTACTTGATATTCCTATCTCTATACTCTCCCTCTGCGAGACAAAATGAATATAAATACTCAATCATCTCAAACCCATACAAGTTAAGGGCCCTGCATACATTTGTTTATTATATATATTTACCTTTTGAATCTGTGACATCCTCCAAATTAATGGTATTGAGTCCCTCATTCCTATTTGTAACTAATTACCTTATATCCTAGTACCATGAGTGAGCTAATCTTACATTCATGGAATGTCAAGGGACTCAACTTGCCTTGTAAACGTAAGCAAGTACTTACCTATCTTAAAAAGCATAAAACTCATATTGCTTTCTTACAAGAAACTAAACTTTTATCAGAGGATGTCAACAGACTTAAAAGGGACTGGGTCGGTCAAGTATATGCATCATCTTCTCTATCCCAAAAACATGGGGTTGCTATCTTAATACATAAATCTCTTAATTGGCCCCCAATAAAAATCATTAGAGACCCGGATTGTAGGTGGATTATAACCCTATTAAACACCACAGCAGGTCCGCTTATGTTTGTGAATGTATATGCACCCAACTTTGATTCACCCATTTTCTTCCATAATCTATCCCAACAAATTATGATTAATCATAAAAATAATTCACCTATTCTTATTGGTGGTGACTTTAACTTAGCACTACAAGCATATTTAGACAGAAGTAACTCATCACATGATGTCCACCCCCGTAGTATTAATGCTCTATCAATTCTTATGAAGGATTTAGGTCTCTCTGACATTTGGAGACTACATCATCCCAGACAACGAGATTACACCTTTTATTCCTCTTTACATAAATCATATAGTAGGATTGATTATTGGTTCTCTTCTCCCCTCATTGCTGAAAAAATTATTGATACATCGATTCTCCTATAGTTATATCTGATCATTCCCTATCAGTTTTCATTTACTCTAGGGTCCACCTTCTTCTAAATCCCCATCTTGGCGTTTAGACCCACTTTTACTCAGAGACCCTGAATTCGCTCCTTGGATTGAAACCCAGATTCAAGATTTTCTTTCTATTAACGATACTCCAGATATGTCTCAAGGTACTGTCTGGGAAGCATTAAAAGCCACTATCAGAAGTAAAATTATTAGTTATGCAGCGCATAGAAAGAAATTAAGAGAACAACAATTAGCTAATTTAGAAAAATCCCTTAAAGAAAAAGAAACCCAATGCTATAAATTAAATAAACCCAATCATAATTCACAGCTTCATCTGGAAATTCTACAATTAAGAATTAAAATTAACGAGTTGATCTCCAGGAAAGCTGAACTTGCCCTTTTTAGGATTAACACAGTTATTGGGAACAAGGGGATAAATGCAGAAAGTTGCTCTCTTACCAGCTAAAAACTCAACAGATGCAGAGACATATAACAGGTCTAAAAGATTCATCAGGTCAGACACACACAGGCAACCTTTCAATCAATCGTATTATGCAATCCTTTTACCATCAACTATACTCACAACCTAATACTACAAATCCCAACCTAATACAACATTTTCTGGAAAAATTGAATCTACCCCACCTATCCCCTCAGGACAAAGTTATGCTTGATAAACCAATCACTTTACAGGAAATCCAAACTGCTTTATCATCATTAAAAAACGGTAAAGCACCTGGCAGTGATGGGTTCCCGTTTGATTTTTATAAAACCCTATCTGACACTCTTTGTCCTGTATTAGTCAATGTATTCCAAGAAGCAACCTTAATAAAGAAACTCCCATGCACAATGACCGAAGCCATTATAACAGTCTTACCAAAAAAATACAAAGACCCTTTTCTTCCTTCAAACTATAGACCGATCTCACTTCTTAATACTGACGGGAAAATCTTTGCCAAATTATGAACTCTCCGCTTAGAATCTTTAATGACTAAACTCATCCATACTTCTCAATCAGGATTTATCAAAAATAGAAACAGTTCCGATCATCTTCACTCATTACTCAATTTAATTCACAAAGCAAAAACTCTTAAAACCCCTGCAGCTGCAATAGCCATTGACTTTGAGAGAGCATTTGACTCTCTCAATTGGGAATATCTATATCAGGTGCTATCTCATTTTGGCTTTACAAATAATTTTTGTGCTTGGATTCAATTATTGTATACCTCCCCTTCAGCTCGAGTTCTCATGAACTCTATTTTGTCCCCTCCTTTTACTTAGCAAGAGGCACCAGACAAGGATGCCCTTATAAGCCTTCATTGTTTATACTTGCCATGGAACCTCTTTCTGCGTCCTACATCAATCTGGTACAATTAAAGGCATTACTATTGGTAACTCTCACTATACTTCACTCTCATATGCAGATGATCTCCTTATTTTACTTGAAAACCTCAAAGTTCGGGCAACCTTTAGTTAAACTACTGAATGACTTCACCTCCCACTCCGGACTAGCTCTAAACCTTAACAAATCTGAAACACTACCATTGAATACCCTTTGTAGTCCCCTCATGAACAACTCATTAGGCTTTCGTTGGGCCCCCCAAGGTATATCTTATCTTGGCATTCAGATCACCCCGACATTGAATAAATTATGGGATGCTAATCTTTCCCCTCTGTTAACCAGTATCCAAACAACACTTGATGGATGGAAGCTACTTAAACTTTCTTTTAATGGTAAAATTTCCACCATTAAAATGTCTATGACTCCTAAAATATTATACCTATTTTCCAATATCCCTTTGATACTTCCCTTTAGTTTTCTTACCAAAATAGACACAATTATCGGCAGCTTCATTTGGGAAGGCAAAATACCTAGATTTAGTCATAATAAACTTAGATCCCATTGGTCAAAAGGTGGCTTTGGCCTTCCTTGGTTCCAAGCCTACTTATGGGCTTTCTGTACATCTCAAACAATTAAATGGTTTAACAAACCCAACATCCAGTCTCCTTTATGGGTCAATATGGAAACATCCTTATGTCCTGGTAATGTAACTTCTTTCCTTTATAACACCTTACCTCTTCTTTAAGTCTCACCCTACCATAGCTGCTTCTATATTCTATTGGAAAATCATTCACAAGCATATTAAATCTAACCCCAAACCTTTAGCTTACACCCCCATCTGGGGTAACCACCATATATCTCTTGATAATCACCCCATTTTTTGTTGTACCTGGAAAAATAAGGGTGCAGGATATACTTGAACCCAAGTCATTAAAGTTAAAATCTTACACTGACCTACGAGGCATATGGAATCTTCCCCACCAGGATTTTTGGAAATATCTACAGCTTCGTACCGTATGCAACTCTTACCTCACACCCTTCTCTATCAATTCTCTGTATGATAAGCACATCTCTAAATGGATAAAAACAACATCCAATTTAAATAGCACTGTTTACAAAGATATTTTTTTTTTTATTTTATTTAAACAGCAGTTTGGAAAACCTTTGAGCCATAGGCTCATTTACAAAGGTACCTTGTCACAGTAAGACAAACCAAAATACACAGTATAGCAGTACAACACATAAGTATAACAGTAAATTAAGACATAGATACAAACAAGCTGGTACAGGTAGGATGGATGCAAACAATACCAGAGTTATGTTGTCCTTAGCAGCTTAGTAATAAGCTTTGTCATAAGTATTGAGTACAGCTTTGACTAGTGGCAGTTACAGCATCGGGTGTTAATAAGGTGGTTACGTAAGGAAGTTTTGAAGCACGATATAGTTGGAGCTTCGGAGATGGAGGGGCAGTGTGTGTTGAACCAGGAGAGGGGCCTAAAGCTGAAGGCTCTTTGGCCGTGAGAGGTCCTAGCTCTAGGGACAACAAGAGGTTTTCCCAGAGGTCCGAGTATGAACTAGTGGGACAGGCGGCGTATGGTGGTGGTCAATCCTGGTGGGGATAGCCCAAGGAGGGTCTTTTTGTAAGGGTACAGGTCAGATATTTGAGGCTCGCCAAGATCAAGTACCAGCTTTAGCATACAGTAGACAGGTGTGTGTCATCCTAGGTGCTCCAGTAATTAACCTGCAGGCCTTATTCAGAGTAGTCAGATTTTTATGAAGTGCAGTCTGATCAGCAGTACCATACACCGGCAGTCCATAGTCCACTAGGGACAGGATAGAGGAGGTGACTGCGAGTCGACGAGCCTCCGGGGGGAGGCACTGTTTATACCGATTTAAGATGCCCAATCGGATATTAGTGGCAGTGGCTAGGGCAGCGATGTGTCCATGGAAGGAGAGGGAAGGGTCAAAATGGATCCCTAGGTATTTATAGGAGCAAACTTGTTAGAGTGGAAAAGAGGACCCAGAGTGAATGAGGAGTTTGAAGTTGCAGGACTTGTTTTGGGGATGAGTGAAGAACATGGTTTTTGTTTTTTTAAGATTTATCACCAATCTATGTTCCTTGAACCAGCCCTCGGCTTCAGTGAAGGACTTCTGCAGCGAGTCCTGGAGGGCAATAGGGTTACATGAGGCAAGATGACTGCATCATCAGTACAATAGAATGTTCCCGAGCAAGAGCGTGGAAGGGTGTTAAGGTAAAGGAGAATAGTAGGGGCCCAGAATGGAGCCCTGGGGAACCCCAGAAAGATGGGACAGATGTCTGAGTAGGTCCCATTAATTTTTACACGCCTGTGGAGGTCAGACAGATAACTGGTGCACCAGGAGATAGGCCCAGCAGCAAAACCAGAGAGACTAAGTGCATCAAGAAGGAGGGGTGGGAGACAGTGTCAAAGCTTCGAGAGGTCAATGAAGACAGCACCAGCTGGAGAACCAGTGTCTAAGGAGGAGTGGAGAAAGTTGGAGAACTCTAGGAGGGCTGTGTTGGTACTGTGGCCTGCTTGGAAGCCATGCTGCTCAGGACAAAGGACATTGTAGGTGGAGAGGTAGTCAGAGATTTGAGAGGCCACCACTTTTCCAAGGCCTTGGAGAGGAGAGAGAATGGAGATCGGTCGATAGTTTCCAGCCACAGTCCTATCACCACCTTTAAAGATAGGGGTGACAGTGGTGACTTTCCAGGCAGTTGGAACCTTCCCCAGGCAAAGAGAGTGGTTGATGAGGCATGTGATCAGGGTAAGGACTGTGTCTAAGACTAGCCATAGGATACACGGATCCAGGGTGTCACTGCCTGTACTATTACTCTTGAGGGCAGTGACAAGGTGCGGCCTAAGTTCTTGGGCAGAAACATGGTGGAGGAGAAAATAAGGGCAAGAAAGATTTACGGCAGGTGCTGGGGGAGGAGGGTCAAAAAAATTTGTAGGCAGGATAGGGCTAAGGTCAGTGAATGAGGTGTTGAGGTGGTTGGCTATGAGGGCTGGGTCTGAGAGGTACACCATTAATGTTGATCTGGGTGGGTGGGGGAGTGTGCACTCCCATTTAACTGTTTAATGTTATCCCAGAAGGTTCTGGGATTCCCCATGAGGCAGTGAGTGAGGACCGATGGTGCTCAGACTTGGCCTTTCTGATGGCCCTAGTGCACTTGTTTGGCGGCGGCATACAACACCCGCCTGTTATTGGGCGGCCAGTCTCAATGGCATGGTGCCATAGGTTGTCCCTATGTTTGAGCTGGTGGATCAAAGCTGGGAGCAGGGGCATTCTTCCTTTTAGAGCAGCGGGTCAACACTGGGGCAAAGATATCACAGGCATTATTAAAAGTTTGGGTAAAGAAGGGAGAGCTGTGTCGATGTCAGGAGTTGCCTGTATAGGAGACCAGTCAATTTGGGACAGAAGTTCCTTAAGTTTTATCAGTCCACCAGGTATTAGAGCCGGCATGTGGACTGTGCTATGGGTTTGGGGACTGAGGATGACCAGTTGAATAGAATGGGGAGTGATGCTGAGAGAGTCTGGGAGGACTTGTACATTGGGGATCCGATTAGGCGGTTGGTGAGTACCACATCAAGCAGGGTACTGGAGCCTCTCTTGGGGTTAGTCCTGGTAGGGTGGGTAACTAGTTGTGTTAGGTCTATTGCAGAAAAGGAGTCTCGGGTAGAGGAGGAGGAGGGCTGAGCCAGTTGACATTTAAGTCACCCACCAGAATTTGATCAGCAGAAGGAGGTAGAGAGGTAAGGTATTCTGTAAGAGGCAATGGCCTGCGTTTGGTCCCTGGGGGACACGTTGCAGTAGTCAGTTGAGGGTCCTTTAAAGGGTCAGGGTTAGTTTCAGCTTAGCGCCTGGGCCCTGGAGTCAAGGATGGGAGTGGGCAGGGCTAGTACGGGGAGAGATTCCTTGACATAAATAGCGCAGCTGCCGCCCCGTCTCCCAACACGGTCGGACCGGAAAAGGGTGAAACCAGGAAGGGAGACTAGAGAGTCAGGGGAGGATTTCGACAGCCAAGTCTCAACCAGGGTGATGACATCAGGGTTAATTGATGTGACCAGGCATTGTAGTGAGTCAAACTTTTTTAGGAGGCTACAGATATTCATGGAGACCATGCATAGGCCTGTGGTGCGAGTTGGGGAGCTCCTGGGAACCGGGCCAGGGTTTGGATGAATGTTCCCTGACAGGAGTAGTAGCATGACTAACACCCTGGCTGGGAGATGGTGAGAGGTTTTCCCAATTGACATGAGGGGGGGAAGGGAGGCTAAGGGAGCAGGGGGTGAGCAGGGAGGTACAGGAGGGGAAAGCAAGAATAAGAAGACACCCAGATGTGCCTGCAGTGAAGAGAAAGCTAGGGGGAGGGCAGGGAGGATGGGGACACACAGAGGTCCCAAGGGGCAGGAGAGGAGGTTCAGGACCAAGGGGAGGGAGGGTTGCCAGGGCACAGTGTGGACTAGCAGATGGGTAAGTGGGTAAGTGCACTGCTAGTGGGGATAGGCACAGGCAGAGCGTGAGGCAGGGCCAATACATTGTGGTGAGCAAGATCCCAGGGAAGTAGTGCTGTACAGGTAGGAGTAGGAAGTAGTGAGGGAGCATAGGTCCCTCTAGTGGCCAGCAGGTATAACCTGCAAATGGGAAAGTGGGGAGATAGGTTCTGGGCAACAGGACGTGATGTCACCGGATGTGATGTCACAGGGTGGATCCTTAAATTGACAGCCGCCCCTGGGTGGGAGGGTGGTTGGGGCGGGAGGGCAGACGGCGCGAGGCGCCGTCGGGCTAGCACCCCTCTGCAGGCGTCCAGATGAAGAGAAGAGGCTCTCTTTACCTCGAAAGTTATCAGGCTGGAGATTTGGCTTCCTCAGCTACTCAGGTGAGCTGCTTGTGCTTCAGTTGCTTGATTGTCCCGAGTGCCTAGCTTGGGGGGGTGGGGAGCTGCCTCGAAAGTTATCAGGCTGGAGATTTGGCTTCCTCAGCTACTCAGGTGAGCTGCTTGTTGCTTCAGTTGCTTGATTGTCCCGAGTGCCTAGCTTTGTGATATCCTTCCTGACTACTCTGTCAATGCTAAAAACAGATGGAGTACTTTGCTACAATATAATATCACCAATGCACAATGGTCCAGATGTTGGCTCTCCTGTCACAAATCTTTTAATGATAAACACAGTTCCCTCATTCAAACCAAGATCCTTCATTTGTGGTACAGAACTCCTGTTTTATTACAAAAAATGGGTTTATTGAACAATAACAATTGCTGGAGCTGCAATTCCCCCAATGGGGATTTATTGCATATCTTATGGCACTGTCCCCTCATACAAAAGATTTGGCACTGTACTCACAGATTAGCAATGAAAGTGGTAGGTCAACCTTTTACACTGGACCCTAAACATTGCATTCTTGGTATTTTTAATCACTGTTCTTATAAAATTTCATATTCGCAGAGCAGATGGTTAAATATACTCTTCCTTCAAGTTAAATGCACAATCCTCATGCATTGGAGATCCAACATAATCCCTACCCTTCCCGGTATCATTAACCAACTATTGCAATATGCCTCTCTGGACCGTATGACATATATCTTGTCTGACCGACTCATGTTATATAACAATTGTTGGCAGGGCTTTTTTTAATTTTTTGGAATCAACTACATCTTCCAACACCAATGTATGGACTTAATATATATGGATTTTCCCCTTTTACTGACACATCATTGTAGTCTCACTTTTTTTCTCCTTTTTTTATAGTTTCCCTCTCTCTCGTCTTAACTTTCTTATATATCTTTTCTTTCCTATACTCTGTTCTCAATCGTTCTTTATTACTCCACAATCCTTTTACGAATGTACTTTTTCCCTTTTGCAGCATCATATATAATTATAACATTTTAATATAAACCGTATCTAATCATACTATCCACTTTAAGTTCACTACAAATGTCAAGTATATGCTAATTACATGACCTGTATTGTTTACTATATTTTAAACCAAAAGCTCCTTGTATTATTGTAGCAATGTTCTTATTATATGCTGCCTCAATTTCTTTAAAAAAAAAATCCTCACATTGTACTGCACTGTAAGAGGTTTGTCTGTATATCTTATGAAAAATTAATAAAAAAGTTTAACTATAAAAAAGAAAAGCACTAGCAAACAGGCTAGAAGGAGGGGTGGAGCAACAATGGGGAAACCTCAAAACTGCCATCACGGAGGCAACAAGCCTTTTCTGTGAAGCAAACAAACAAATCAAAATGAAAGAAAAAGCCACTATGGTTCTCAAAAGAGGTGGTGGGGAAGGTTAGGGAGAAAAAGATAGCATTTAGGAAATATAAGGAAACACAGAAGAAGCAGGACAGAGAAGTGTACCAGTTAAGGCAGAAGGAAGCAGGGAAGGAAGTCAGAATAGCAAAGGCACAAACTAAGGAAAAGATAGCCAACTCAGTTAAGAAGAGGGATAAAACCTTTCATAGATGTAACCCCTTGGTGGCGCTATCCCAAGGGCTACTACCCCTGCCTGCTTGGCTACTAACAAGTTTAGGGGCCTAGGTCCAATGGCGGGTGCCTCCACCCAGAGGTCAGGGTTGATAGTGGTTAGACTTGCTTGGGTACAGTCCTCTGGGACACTGTGACCCCCCCTTTGTGTCCACTAGTGGCCCACACAATACACGGGAGTTACCTTCCCAATACCCCAAAAATGCACTCTTCTTACACATACAGAAACACTTACCCTCAGGACTGATGTCTTACAACAAGTCTCTGAGGACCCCCTGTAAAACAAGTTTAGGCAATATACACAAACATAATGCAATGCTTTTTCTACCTATACTGACACCACAGACAGCATATAGTTCAATAACAACAAATCTGATTTATTAGAGGGGTCAGTAACAAGGAGGTGGCAATCAGGTTGATTTGGTTTGGAAATATTCAAATCACAGTACTGTGCATGCATATAGGGTCCAAAATGTCACTCTCTGGGTACCCAGGATGGTGGGGGGCTAGGCAGGGTCGGTAAAGCTGGTTGGGGCCCTTTGATGGAAAACACACATGCACTCACAAATTGTAATCAGGAGCCTTGGGGCTCAGTTTGTGAAGAAATGAAACAGCAATAATTAGATGACACACTTGCAATTTGATAAACAGATTGCAGAGAGCTACCCTGATTTGTACTCATGGACTCAATTCTGAAAACTGGATGGATGCAGGTTGTCCTGGATTGCCAGAAGAAACAGAATAGCTGGCCCAGCCCTCGTGGCAGGACTCACTTGCATTTGAAAAACAGGCAGATTCAGTCTGAATCAAGCTGGGTTCTGCTTCCAGCTTCAGCACACAATTCACAGTACAGGGGAAATAAGATTGCAATTCCCCACAAGCACTAGACACATTTATATGTAAAGGAAATTACTATACCAGGCAAGCTGCTCCTCGAACCCCGATAGCAAAACACTGCAAAATACCCGGGAGCACACACAGCAACTTCAGTCCCTGACAGGCCGATCGCACTTCAGCAAAATCTTCGGTCTTCCACAGGTTAAGCCTGGCTTCCACCTTCTGGTTCTTCTTTTCTCCTCTCAAAACTCGGATTCAGTTTGAACTGGCACTCACAAATGGCTGCAGACCGACTTCAGGGCCCCACACGTGCTTCCCGCGTGAATTACTCACCGCAAGGAGTTGAGCTCCTTCTCCTCTCACAGTCACCTGTAGTCTGGCTTCCCAGCAGACAGCACTGGGGCTTTCTTTCAGATCCAACAGGTTCCGGTTGGCCGACTCTTCTTGTCAGTCACAACAGGCTCCCTCTATTTGTGCAAAAAAGGTGCCAGAACTCCAAAAACTACAATTCCCAGAGGCATCTTCCATATAGCCCCAATTCAGTAAGCTCCACAAGAGAGTCCCAGCTCTAATTCATCCACACAGGCTACAGGTTAAAGGTCCCCCACACTGATTGGTCCAATGCAGCAGTCCGGGACCAACATGAAAGAGTTACTCTGCACAGTCCTTGCTACAAAAAAACAGGTTAGAACAAACTGCATTTTCATTATTATTCTAACAGGTTACAAGCAAACAATTACATCTTCTGAAAGAGCTCCCTCTGCGCACATAGCGACTGCAGAAACAGAGCGATTTGCTCAGTGGCCCAGGCAGGACTCGAGCCGGGAAACACACAGATCCCCCATTTCAAATTAATTATACTGCAGTTTGGCAGCTCTTAAAGCGACAGTACATGGAGGCATTATGCACTCTCACTCAATTATTTTTGAAATCGGCTGAAATACAGGACACCATCCTGGCAGAGAGCATTTAGGCTCACCCAAAGAAGGCTTTTTAGTGACCCCCATTTGTAGGGGGGTTACACAGGTACATCAGGCAGCATAGAAAGACCAAGGGAGGGATAATGAGGCTGAATAGAATGGATGGTGTGTGGGCAGAAAAGGCAGTGAAAAAGCAGGGATACTGAACAAATACTTCTACTCAGAATTTGAAAAGAGGAGGGGTGCCTAATCCAATTAACAGAAGCACTCTGGATAGGAGGGGTTCATCCCAGCCCATTCACAGAAGAAAGCATTCTGAAAGAACTCCTAAAACTGAAGGTGTACAAAGCAATGGGGCTTGATGGAATTCACCCCAAAATTCTAAAAGAATTAAGGGGAGAACTAGTGACACCACTGACTACCCTTTTTAACAAATCATGGGAGGATGGTGTGGTACCTGAGCACTGGAGGAAGGCGGATGTGATTCCCCTTCACAAAAGTAGGAGCAAGACAGAGGCAGGAAACTACAGACCTGTCAGTTTGACCTCTGTGGTAGGGCAAGTGATGGAATCACTTCTGAAGGAAAGAATTGTTGAGTACCTAGAGGTCAGTGGGGCACAGGACCCAAGGCAGCATGGATTCACAGCAGGAAGGTCATGTCAGATGAATCTAATTGATTTCTTTGACTGGGTGACCAAAGTAGTAGACCAGCGAGGGGCTGTGGACATGGCCTACTTAGACTTTAGCAAGGCATTTGACACAGTCCCACACAAAAGATTAATAATCAAATTAACCAGCCTGGGAGTTGGTCCCAGGGTCGTAGCTTGGGTAAAACATTGGCTGGATAACAGGACACAGAAGGTAATTGTAAATGGAGTCCACTCTGAAGAAAGAGGGTTTACTAGTGGGGTACCACAGGGTTCAGTACTGGGTCAAGTCCTTTTTAATGTCTTTATAAGTGACATTGCAGAGGGACTGGAAGGAAAAGTATGCCTTTTTGCAGATGACACAAAGATCTGCAACAGGGTTCATACACAAGAAGGTTTGAAAAGGATGAGAAGGGACTTGGCAATGTTGGAGGAATGGTCAGAAGTATGGCAGCTTGGATTCAGTGCAAAGTAGTGCAAAGTAATGCACCTGGGAAACAAAAACCCAGGGAAAGATTACACAATGGGGGGATAGTAACAACAACAAAAATGGAAAGTAACCTGGGGGGTAATCATATCAGATGACCTTAAGGTTAGCAAGCAATGTGAGAAGGCAGTAGGGAAGGCTGGTGGGATACTGGGATATATAGGGGGAGAGACATCACCAGCAGAAAACAGGAAGTTGTTATCCCTCTGTACAGACAGTTGGTGAGACCCCATCTGGTGTACTGTGTCCAGTTCTGGAGACCCCTTCTCCACAAGGACATAGACAGGATGGAGGCAGTCCAGAGGAGTGCAACTAAAATGGTGCAGTGTCTGCAAGAGAAGCCATATGAGGAGAGACTAAAGGAGCTTAATATGTATACCCTTGAGGAATGGAGGGAGAGGGGGGACATGATAGAAACTTTTAAGCACCTCAGTGGAATCAACAAAGTCCAAGAAGGTAACATCTTTCAGAAAAAGAGATGTGCAAGAACAAGGGGACACAATTTGAGGATGGGGGAGATGGCTCAGGGGCAATGTGAAGAAGTATTTTTTTTTCACAGAGAGGGTGTTGGATATATGGAACAGCCTTCCTGAGGAGGTTGTGGGGTCTAAACTGTGGGAGAATTCAAGAATGCATGGGTCAGACATAAGGCAATTCTTATGGGGGTAGGAAGAAATAGGCTCTTGGTTAACTAGGATCTGCAGCTTATCCTGTAGGTAGGGAAATGGGCAGACAGGTGGGCCAAGTGGTCTTTATCTGCCATCAAAGTCTATGTTTCTATATTTCTATGTTTCTGTGTCTGGGGAGAGAGGCTGCTTGTAGTAGATGAT
Source organism: Neoceratodus forsteri (assembly GCA_016271365.2). NCBI lineage: Eukaryota > Metazoa > Chordata > Ceratodontiformes > Ceratodontidae > Neoceratodus > Neoceratodus forsteri. Next base: position 1,511,984,590 of record CM057449.1, read on the forward strand.
TCATTGGAGCCCTGTTGTTGTCCTGAATCCCCTTATCCTGCCAAACTGCGAGAGGCTGAATGAAGTAGGCCCCAGACTGTGACCGGTTCTCTCAGTAGATTAAAAGAAAGCTTCACCTGTTTTTTAGATAATTTCGCTTCAGAAGGCATCAGAAGGCTTCTGGCCACCAATATTGTAGGGGGTTGAGTTGTTAGGATGCAGGATGGAGAAGAAATGTAGAGGATTCTGAAGGAGCTCTCAAATTATGCAACCATCTTGCTCCCTGCTAGGCCACGCCTCCCTGAAGCACCATGGTAAGTCAATTAAGCAGCTGTACCAATAGCGAATAGTAAGTACAAGCAGATCGACATCTCTCCAGTCTAAAAAATAAGACTGTCACAATTGAGTTAGATCAATACCCACATCATGTATTATGGCAGAGCTAGGTTTAGACAGCTTTAAAATCTCACAGACTCATTTGTTATTGGATACTGGATTAAAATGGCCACATTTCTCAAGGACAATTTACAAAGAATGGGCCTATTAGAAAATAATTGGTTAAACACATGATATTAAACCTCCTTGGCTTTTGCATGTTATGACTCTCTTAAGAGAATATGAGCTTGTTTATCTTAATGAGTATGTTAACCAAGAGGTTAACTCAGGAACCATTATTGCAAGAGCACCATTACTGTTAGCCTTAAACATAAAAAAAATGTAAAGAATAAGATTTACCTGTATAATCAGTGTTGATCTGAGTATTATTTTCAGATATTGTTTTTTTTTTTTCTGTGGTTCACTTCAAATGTTGCTTGATTCAGTTATAGGTATTATTTGGACTGTATCTCGAATTTTGAAAGAGGCATACCTATATGTGTTATTAATTTAAAGAACAGTTGACACCTTCAGCAGAACTTTAGCAAAACACAATATTTAGACACCATTCAGCTTGTATTTTACGTTAGTTTTGTATTCCTCCTCCCCATTATTTATTACTGAGGTCATTTGCATGAAAATAGGATTTCTGTTCCTGAAGAGTTCATCTATTCCTGTTGCCTTCTCCCTACCTGAGGTCACAATGCACTGCTTGTAACATTACAGTTACTCATGGCAACAGGTTGTAATGTCACAACAGAGGATTATGACTTGAAGTAAGGGGTAAGCTACAGAGGCAGATAAACTCTAAGTGAACTCTAAGGGATAACCATCATGTATTCATATAAATTTACTCAGTAATAAATAATGAAGGAGAGAAATATGTAATATATATATATAGAACACAAGCTGAATTGTACCTAATTATTATGTCTTTCAAAGCTTTCTGAGACATCAGTAGCTTTCTAAGCTATTTCCAATATAGGACAACCTCGATTATCCAAATCCCTGTTATCCAGCTCTCCTGATTATCTAAACTCTGACATTGTCCCCCAACTCCAGTTTGCCTATTGTTATGGACCCCTTATTATCTGAACTCTCAGTTATCTGAACAAATCTGATGTCTCCCAGAGCATTCAGATAATCGAGGTTGTACTGTAATATTTTATATGCAAGATTTGCACATGTTGTGGGTGCCCGCTTGACTCCTTGACCCTGTGTAATTGGTGGTCCAGAAAATTTGCTGCATGTTTTTTGGTTTGTCCATGGTATAATAAAACAAGATCACTTTGGATTGATCCAATTTTACCAGGTCTCTCTTATATACCTGATGATCCAGTAACCTTCTTACTTATGCTATATGATGTCTTCATACTCAGTTTACTGAATATTTTATATAATTAAATGAGTTAGGAAAGTAAGTCTTTTTTTGTGTACTTAGAATCCAATTCAATAGGGTCTCTAAGTGCCCTTATTAGGCTATGTCTTGTCTTTTAAATCTATATTATTTATCTGTACAGACATCTTATATTATGTCTGGTTTGAGTCAGTTTAGGACCACATTTATTACTGAGACTGCTGGCTAATAACAAATTACACACTTTTTTTTCTGCATTTGCTATTGAGCTTACCTTAAATGGTACCAACTTTGTTTATCATGTTGTATGTTGCCACTTGGGGTCGTGACCACTTTATGTCCACAGCAACTCTCTATTCAATAGGATTTGTGATTACTGGTGAGTATTTCTCCAATTTACATACTCTTTGTGGAGCACCATTGCACACTAAAAGCAAGGTTATTGTATCTGTTTTATCCCTTTTGCCCAGATGTGTGATATGATCACTGCACTTTTTTGCCGCTACAGGTATTTGATGTAGTATAAGTATACTGCATATTCACTTGTGATTAAATCTTTCCCCTTTTTGTATTGAAGGTGGGAAACATATGTATTGATTGTATAAGGAGCACTATTGAAGAGAATGTAATATTCTTATGCTTTATGTGTATTTTTATTTTTTTGCAATAGCATGTACCAAATGGTAAAATTTTCCATCAACAAGAACAGCAACAAAAACAGCAACTGAGTTTGATAAAGAAGATCTTCCAACACTAATAAAATGAGTGTCCTAAGTAAAGCAAATTTTCCTCAGCTCACCACTACAAAGCAAAATAGTCCTAGTACCTCAGGAACAGCTGAAACAAGTGAGCCTTTACCTACCGAGGCACTGCAGTTTCAGGACATTCAAGCCCTGACTGTAGAACTTCGCAGCAAAGCTGTGAGTAATGAACTATCTGGGTTGGAGATAGAAGCTGAAGAAAAACTGAATAATTCATCCATCCCTGTCTGCAACAAAGTTACCAAGCCCAAACATAACAAAACATAAAATGTTGTGTAACTACATGCCACAAGTGACACATGTTGCACTCAGAAAATGGTGCATAGGCTTGGCTCAGTGATGTGGAGGACTGAAGCGCTGACCACCTCACCTCCTGCCACACCAGCATCCCGGGTTCAGAAATGGATGCAGGTTGCTCAAGGGCTGACCGTGGGTGGGAGGATTGAGCATTCAAAGGACAACTCTGCACTCTCAGGGAAGGGTGTAAGGGCATTCTGCTAGGTGACTGCCATATGGAGGTTATAGCTGGTATCTCTGGGATGTGAGGGAAGGTATAACACCTGCTTGACATAGTGAGGGTATCTCTGTGGAGGTGGAGCTTGCACAACTTATCATTGCATGAACCATGGGCCTGGGAGAAAAAACAGAGGAAATATCCCCGACTGTGTCAGGGCAAAGTTCCAGTCTCCTGAAGGCCACATAGGCAACTGAGTTGCCCATGGTCCTCAGGCAGAGGACGGAGGCAGTAAGATAGGGTACATCTCAAAGAAGCCATGTGATTGGCTGTGGGGACTGGACCAGAATGCAAAGTCACAGGAGATGGCATACTAACTGAAAAAAAAGAAAACAAATTACACATGTATCAAAAGAATGATACAGGCATCATTTTGTTGCCATCAAGCAATGTGAACTGTTGCAAATATGCACAAATGTTTGAAAATATCAATCTAACATGTTGGCACATTTATTTTGGTGTGCGCACGGCCAAAAAACAAGAACTGCACCTGCATCAAAACATTTGAAAATCTAGCACAGTAAACTGACAGTGCACCCAACAGATTAGAGCAATACACTGTGAACAAACTTGGTACATCAAGCAGAAATGTGGTTGATTATCACGACCTCCACATGCATATTGTGTGACCTTGAGCAAGTCACCTAACCTCCCTAAACTCTCTGGTTGCCCCTGTAATTGACTAAGTGCTTAGCTGGCCTTACTCTGTTATCAAAGAATAAAATAAGACTGTTACACAAGTCCTCATACATGTCCAGAGGACCTTTGAAAAGCCAGGCCAACATCTTCAAGAGAATCTCTTCCATTAAACTACACTCTTTCCCTCTGCCTCCCCATTTCCATATATAATTTGTTTTTCTCCCCCAGCTCAGAACGTGGGTCCTTCAGTCATCAAAAATGCTTATGAAGACTTAACCCTTCATTATAGCTGAGATATTTCAATTAGCAAAATTCAATAAAAACAGTAGCCATATTGGGGGGGAGCAGAGTCTGACAGTGCAATGGTGGCAGTGTAATTTCCATAGCACCTGACCGTAGAGAGCATCCTACAAAAAACATCCTACCTTACAAACCGAAACAAAGATTTAATCACTGGGCATAATACGGTAGAAGCATTCAGCTGCAGTTTGTCACCAGTCTCAGGAGAATCGGACATTCCTAGCAGCTATGTTCTAATCCAAAAAGTCCACGCAGCGCCACAAGGCATCGGCCTTAAGAGACATGTAAACTAAATTTCAACTACCCAGTGAGGAGCTCCATAAGACTCGCCATAGCTAGCCATGAACGATGGCTTCAGCTCCAAGACACGGGGTCCTTCAACATCACCAGGCAAGTCAATCATCGGCAGATCTGGGTCTATTATGCACAAATTATACAAAATACTTTTGGACTCAAATGACCTTAAAAAAGTGGCTAATAAAATGAATGCAGATTTAGCCGCTTTATCCTCTTGAGTAGCCCGAACCGAACAGTCCTCCCAGCACCTTGAGGCCATAACTCAAGCACACCTGGGCACACTTCTTGATCATAATAACAAGCTTCTCTACCTGCTAAATAAGGTAGATGAAATGGAAAACCATGCCAGAAGGAAAAATATTAGAATTGTGGGGGTCCCAGAAGGAGCAGAGTGCAGGGATATGTACACCTTCCTACGCATCCTTCTGCCTGAGCTGCTTAAGGACAATAATGGCACTGACCCCAAAATAGAGAGGGCTCATCAATCTCTAGCCCCTCACCCACAACCAGGCGATAAACCCAGGCCCATTCTCTGTAAATTCCTCAGATACCCGGAGAAAGAATACATTCTCTGAAGAGCACAGGAACAAAGCTCCTTTTAATGCATGGCCACAGAATTCAAATGTACAAGCACCTTTCTAAAGATCTGTCTAATAGAGGCCAGTCAGGTGGCACTGAGGGCTGAGGTGCTGGTCACCGCACCTCGTGCTACGCCAGTTACCCGAGTTCAGGAGCAAGCTTGGGTTGCTGAGGGTTGGCAGAGGAGGGAGTGGATAGAGCATCTGATGGACTGCTCTCCTCTCCCAGGGTGGGTTGGGGCACAGTAACTGGTGTGGCCTGACACCTCGTGGAGGCTGGGTGTCAGCACGTCCGGCCTGATAGAGTGAAATGGTAGGCAGGGCAGTCGGCTGGAGTGCTGCATGTGGACGCATGCACAGTATGCCCCTTGTCAGCATTGCACACCCTGCCTCTGGCAGAACAAGGAAAAAGGGGGAGCCCAGTCATTGCAGCTTGATGGTCATCTGAGATGTCTTGTGCCAGCTCCAAGGGGACCACTGAGAGCGGATCCAATTCGGTGGTGGAGTTGGTTGACCCCTGCTGCCTCGCCATGGGAGGTAAGCCATGGGGTAATCAGGTGGTTGCCCTTACTAGAAGAACGGCTCAGGTCAGAAGGCAGCCAGATTGGAAGGTTGTGGGGACACTAAGGCCGACTGGGACCCCAGGGGAAAAAAGTAATGTAAAAAAAAAATCTGTCTAATAGGAGAAGGGCTTATGCAGGGGTCAAGCAACAATTTTACAAGCTAAACATTCAGACATCGCTAAGATATCTTGCTACCTTGAGAATCCACTTTAATGGGGAACAAATCACCTTCAACTCTCAAGCCGAAGCTGAAAAATTTCTCTATGATCTCAGTCGTAGGTCCGCCGCCCTCCACACAACAGTTTTTCATGAGACAGTCCCTCTTTGCAGATGGAGGTAAACCACAAAGCGCAAGAGCCTGGATCCTTCAAAAAGACTGGAGTGGCAGAAAGCAAATCCCCTTGGCAGTCCACTATGAGAGGTCGCTTCAAGAACAAACTCAAAAGGGACACCCTGGTAAGCCTCAACTCAGAAGAGAGTGCTGGCAAAGCCGCCAAGGAAGATTCCTTCCAGAAAAGCACAAAAAACAGCTATGCACCACGGAGACCATGTAGTGTAACACAATATATTGTGCGGTGCCATAAAACGGTGAAAGATTCCCTCTCCATCGGGGAGTCTAACAGTGTGATACCTATTTGAAGTGCTCATCAAAGGTCACATAGAATACATAACTTCATGTTTAAGAACAAAGCAGTCTAAATTCCATCAATTGAAATGCATACAAATTCCATATATAAATATCCATTTAAAGTGCAGTTTAGCAAAGATACACACAGACAAAAAGTACGTTGATTTACTGTACCCCAAAGGCAAAAACTTAAAATAGGCTCTAATTTGATAACTTTATTTCTATAATGTATAGCCTGTAACTGTATTGAAGTAAAGGAGAAAAGCCACATCATAACTGTCCTATGTTAAGTATTTTTTATCAGATCTGCTGTATTAAAGTGATCATAATTTATTTTGTCTTATAAATGATACAGGGCTTACCCCAAAGATTCCTTCCCTCTGATGCCAGTAGCTGCTCCCCAGGGTGACATCCATTAAAATCAGCAATTGCTATGAACCTCAAAGAGACCTAACCCCAGCACCTTTGGACTTGAGGGATCGTCAACCATGCTCTCTCTCTCTCACAGGCTGAAACTGCTACTGATGCGTCAGGGGGATGGTCACCATTACCAAGTGACTGGGCAGACTGTATGCAACAGGAAGGGTCAGAAGATGAAAACTCCTCAGAGAAATTGGAGGCACTACTTAAGGCCTCAGAGGACACTGACTAGACGGGTTGACTCCTGGACTAAACAAGCATTTGTCAATGCCGAATGTTGTCGCGCTGGCATTGGCAGTGGGAGTGGCATAGCTAGAGACACATAGTGCTGTGATTTTGTGAATGTGTCTCAAAAGGTGATTTTGCACAGTGAGCAAGCCATTGTGCGCCACAGCTGCGGAAACATGTTTGGGCAGGCTGTGAAAAATGGCAGCTGGACTGTTGATAAGGAGACGTGAACAAATGCCAGTGGTGATAATGTGGCATGAAAATATTGCAGATTGATGAAGTTACAAGGGTGCATGGAAACTGTGCAATGCACGCTTGCAACACAGTCATTGTATGGAGTTTCAGCACCAAATGTTCAACATAGGCATTTTAGGATCTCTGCTCATGAATAGTGTCACCGTCATTTCCTCAAACTGTCCCAAAAACTGATTTTGCACAGCGGCCGTGCAATTCTGTGCCGGATGTGCGAAAACACATTTCAGGCAGCTGGAATGTTCATAAGGAGGTATGGAAAAATGCCTTTGATGAACAGCTGGAGTGAAAGTATTACAAATTCAGAAAGTCATGAGCGTGCGTGCCAGCTGTGCAATGCACGCTCATAAAACACTCATTTTATTGACTTTCGTTCCCAAATTTTCAACATAGGCACTTTAGGCATCTGCTAATGAACAGAGTCGCTGTCATTCATCATGTGTCTCAAACACGGACTTTCCACAGCGACCATGCTATTCTGCACCGGAACTGCGAAAACAGGTTTTGGTCAGGATGTGAAAAATGACAGCTGTACTGTTCATTAGGAGGTGCAGAACAATGGCACTGTAGAAAATCTGGAGTGAGAATATTAGAAGTTTGCGAACGTACGAGCGAGTGTGCAAACTGCACAATGTACGCTCGTAACACAGTCATTTTATGGAGCATTGTCACCAAATTTTCAACACAGGCATTTTAGGACCTCTGCTCATGAACAGTGTCATTGTCATTTTCGTAATGTGTCCCGAGCACTGATTTCATACAGTGAACACACTATTGTGCACCAAAAGTGCGAAAACACATTTTGGCAAAGATGTAAGAAATGACAGCTATACATTTCACAAGAAGGTGTAGTAAAATGCCAAATTTGAGAATCTAGCATGAAAATATTGTGAACGTGCTAAGTTACGTGCGTGCATTGTGCAGTTGCTATGCACCTTGTAAAACAATCATTTTATGGAGCATTGTCACCAAATTTTCAACACAGGCATTTTAGGACCTCTGCTCATGAACAGTATCACTGTCATTTTTATAATGTGTCCTGAACACTGATTTTGCACAGCAACTGTGCTACTCTGCGCCGGAAGTGCAAAAACACATTTCGGGAAGGATGTGAAAAATGACAGCAGTATGGTTCACAAGAATGTGTGGTAAAATGCCAATGTTGTGAATCTAGCATGAAAATAGTGCGAATATGCTAACTTACGAGCGTGCACTGCGCAGTTGCTAGGCACGCTCGTAAAACAATCATTTTTTGGATTTTTCCCACCAAACTTGAACATAGGCTTTTTGAGAGCCCCTCTCATGAACAGTGACATTGTCATTTCGTTACTCAGTCCTGAAAGGTGATTCCACGCAATGACTGCGAAATCACCTTTCGGGACCGAATAACGCCATGAGAGTGCAAGAATTCATGAGAGGGATCCCAAAACCCCATGTTGAAAATCTGGGGCCAAAATTCCCAAAATGCCCAAGATATGCATTAAAGTTGAAAACCCCTATTCATTCCATTATACAGCTTACCGGCATTTCCTCAGTTCATGGTCGGCTTTGAAGAGTGCAGGCGTGTTTCTGGTCCACAGAAAGATCGTCACGCCCGGACTCGCGGAGGTAAGTATGGGGTGGGGGTGAGGGAGGCAGGGTGCGCAGTGGGTGGGTGAGTGGGGGGAGGGCATCCGAGACTACGAGGGACCGCTTTCATTTTACAGGTAAATAAAAACAGAAAAAACATTGTGGGACAGTTTTCCTTTAAGAGGCATTTGGCACGCTGGGTTGGGCTCCCAGCATGCCACCTAACTGTTTTGGGGGTGTCAGTAGCTGATGGGGATTGGGCACCCTCGTCAGCACACAACACGGGGAGGGAGGAGGAAGTAATGCCGACTGGGATTGGGCAGCCCTGTCGGCACAGAAAGAAAGTGGGGGCGCGAGCCAGGGGATTAGGCACCCCTCAGCATTCAACAATTGGGGGTTTATGCCGATGGGGAGAGGCTCCCCATTGGCACACAAAGACAGCGGGAGGGGTTAACTGACAGGGGGATTGGGCACCCCCGAAGTCGGCAGACGTTAGGCAGCCGCCCGCTCTCCGACCATGCACATAATGGCGGTGAGCATGGCAAGAAAAAGACCACTGCATCTGACGAGCTTTGCTCAGATTGCAGCAGACCTTTTCTTAGATGTGCTCATCCCATTATGTATGCATGGTGTGGCGCCGACATGCAGGCTGATTGAGCAATGCGGGACCCACCTACTGGTGCGTGCCCTGCATTAGCAGAACAGTGACCGTGCCTCCAAATCCCCACTGCCGCAAGATGTTGGCTGCACCCGCATGCCAACATAAAAAAGCTATGTGTACTACTCTGTCTCAAACTGCAGCTAGGGTACAGGTAACATTCCATGTTTGTCATTGTGAGACTGAATGGAGGGAGATGGAAAACTTCTGTTAAGCTAGCTCACCAGTTGGGTTTTTGGTTAAAAGGTGGGCCCACTCCTACATCCATCCCTACTGCTCATTCTTATAAGCCCCCCCCAAAAGGGCCCAAGGGGGTTATCATACTATTTAGTGCTTTAATTATCCATGACCAAATGTGGCTGCTGCCTTGGCTTAATCAGTAGCTACCTCGGTTATGGATAGTGCCTACTACTTACTTGGTTGATTTCAAATATTGTTGTTGACAATGCCTGGAGAATGTTAGAGGCTGCTTTCTAAGCACACTTCAACTGCGTAGAAAGGAGGGAAGGAATGGATAATGCACAACCTTTAGCCCACCCATAAATTTCAAACCCCAAACTTTTCCTACAGATCCCCTATTGGGTCTCACCTCATGAAACCCCCCACAAGCCCCTCCATCCTTACTCTGGCTGGCTCACCCCTTGCCCTGATCACCTCTGGTACAGCCTGTCATAGGAAGGCCGAACACTCTTAGTCCCTCACCAAAAAAAAATGTTACACTATTTGGACAACCATTGTGCTGATGGTGTGGGAATGGTCCTGAACAAGATGGGCTCAGCCCTCTCTCTGTGGAGGATGCTCCTCTACTGCTAACTGTCAGGATGTTCTACCTGCAGTACAATCACCTTCCCCTAGAGGGTGACTCTGGGAATATAGGGTTCTGCAAGGTTGTTCGAGAACACAATTCCGCAGTCGGAGCAGTACCTCAAATGAAGAAAAACTGTTGCTTTGATTTTTTTTTCTTGTATTAGGTTGTTGTTGAATGTTATTCATATACTGTGTATCAGTCGCAGATATTGCATGATGGGGCAACAAACAGAAATGCTCAATGGAGCCAGGAAAAGGCTTCTTAATAAGGGTTTAAGGGGAACTGGTCACATAGTCCAGGTACAAGGCACAACTCTTAGATATGGTACAGACTCAGACGACATCACACTCATCCACTCAGGTTATGTTCCTTCACCTGAACCATGTAGGATACTTAGGCCACATAGGCCTAGGATTTCCACCGGAGGCAAACAATTAATGGCCAACCATACAGGACACACACTCTTGAACAGGGATAATTGATAGTAGTTCTGATATTTTTTTAATCTGGAATATCCAGGGACTGAACTATGCTATTAAACGGAAAAGAATTCTAGCCCGGTTAAAGATCCTACACTGCCACATGGCTTTCCTCCAGGAGACTAAACTAAACAACAATGAAGCCCGCAAATTGACTAGGGAATGGGTGGGAAGAGAATATCATAGCACCTCAAGTAAACCCAACAAAGGAGTCTCCATCCTGATCCATAAGAAATTGCAATAGAAAGAAATTAGCTATGAAGTGAATGCTGTGGGATGCTAGGTGCTAGTCAAATTAGATACACCATTGGGCCCAATTTTATTGGTAAATGTCCATGCACCAAATGAGGACACTCCTGCCTTTGTCAACACTCTATCTCAAAAAGTATTAGACCACTCTTTGGATTACCTGGGGATTATGGTGGGGGAGACCTAAATATGGCAGTGGACTTTGTGTTAGATCTAACGCTAGACCAGAACCCCACATCAATTCACATAAAGCCCTCAGGGACATGCTCGCCCTTCACCAGTTCGCTGATGTCTGGAGACTTCAGCACCCATCTGATAAAGATTTCACATACTTTTCAGCAGCCCAAGCTATGGCCAGCAGGCTAAACTATTGGCTGACTTCTGAGGGGATCACCACAAAGGTGATTAATACCCATATTGCCTCCTTATATCCATCAGACCATGCTACACTGGTTCTCTCTCTGGCCATTGACCCTCCTAACAACCACAAAACAACATCATAGTGATTAGACCCACTGCTCCTTCATGACACTGATTTTCAAGCCATGATTAGGACAGAATCCACCACATTTTTTCCAAACAATCCCCCTGACTCTGCCACAGCAGCCTCAATATGGGAAGCTTATAAAGCTACTCTGCATGGGTTCATTATTAGCTTTGCCTCACACAGAAGAAAGCAGAGGGAGAAGGAAAAGGTCCAGTTAGAAGCTTAACTTCTCTCTAAGGAGGTAGAATACAAAGCATCACCTCATAAGATCCCAAACTAATTTCAGAATTGACTAAGCTAAGAATCCAACTTAACACTTTAGCAACCAGACAGGCTGAGTTACACATAAGAAGGACACAACATAAATTCTGGGCAGAGGGGAAGAAAGCTGGTAAACTACTGGCTTTTAGGCTTAAGGAAAGACAGGCGCAAAGACATATCCTGGGACTGAAGATCCATAAGGGCATAATCATGTATGACCAAAAATAAATAATTGAGACCATGACAGGTTTTGATCAAACCCTTTACTCCTCTCACAAAACCTGGGATAAAGCCAAGTTTAAGGCCTTCACAGACCAATTATCTCTCCCAGTGCTGTCAGAAACCCCAAAAAACTACCCTAATCACCTCCTCAGAATTTGGCAAAGCTATTTCTAGCATGGCACAACATAAGGCATCTGGGAGTAATGCATACCATGCAGAGTTTTACAAACTGGTACTCCATGAGGTTTCTTCCCCCATGTTATGGATATTACACGAAGTCCACTTGGAAGGGGAGTTACCCCTCACACTAAGGGAGGCAGTATAGCGCAGTGGTTTAAGGTTGGTTTAAGGCTTTGAGCTGCAAATCTGGAGACCTGAGTTTGAATCCCACAGCCCCCACTTGCATACTGTGTGACCCTGAGCAAGTAACTTAACTTCCCTGTGCTCCCAGGTCGCACCTGTAAACCAGCTTTCAGCTTAGTGTGCCACTCCTGGTTAAGCAATTGGGAAAAAATAATTAAAGGAAGTAATGATTACCATTCTGCTCAAAGAGAGAAAAGACCACACACTCCCTTGAAACTATAGGCCCATCTCATTAATAAATGCAGATGCCAAAATCTTAGCAAAGGTCCTGGTGACCAGATTGGAGAAACTGTTACCAGATATTATTCACCCCTCCCAAGTGGGCTTTTTAAAAGGGACACACAGTTAAGATCATCTTCAGGCCTTCATCACCTTCGTACAAAGAGCAGCAGGTCTCTACTCTCCTGCTGCAATGGTAGCCATTGACTACAAAAAAGCCTTTAACTCAGTGGAGTGGGAGTACCTGCTTGCAGTTTTGGATCTTTACAACACAGGGCCCTATTTCTCCTCATGAATCCAAACCATGTATAACACACCCAGTGGTAAGGTCATCAGTAATGCTTCCCTATCCCCAGCCTTTGAAAAACACAGGGGTACAAGGCAGGGCTGCCCCTTATCTCCATTACTTTTTGTCTTAGCCATGAAACCCTTATCAGCAGCTATCCGCAACAACCCAAGGATCCAAGGCATACAAATGGGAGGCAAGCACTGCCATGCCAAACTGTATGCTGTTGCTGTTTGATAATGACACAGGATATAGAAACAAGTATACAACCCATCCTGAATGCTCTAAGGGCTTTTGGGGAGATATCAGGGTTGAGAATCAATATCTCTAAATTAGAGGTACTCCCCCTGAATTCCCATGTCACACCCAAAATGGTAGAAATCACAGGTCTCAGCTGGTCCCCTTCAGAAATCAAGTACCTGGGGTCAAGCTATCCCCTGAGCTATCAAGCCTGGATGACAGGAATTATGTCCCGGTATGGACAAATCTGTCTAAAAAAGTGTAAAGATGGGAACACCTACTTTTGTCCTTGGCAGGGGTGATAGCTGCAATAAAGATGATGATAGCCCCCAAGGTATACTAGTTGATCTCTCACATGCTGATCATACTCCCAGATAGATGGACACAGAAATTCCACCCTTTGATGAGCAGATTCTTATGGGGGTGTACCAAACCCAGATTCAACAGAGCTAAACTCAGAGCCTCTTGGAAGAGGGGGATGGAACCTTCCTGACTTCTCTGATTACTCATACGCCTTCCTTGTAGCTAAAATATGCAGCACCTTAAACCGAAGGGACCCACCCCTTCCCACTTTGGCTGGAAATAGAAACAGTGGCCCTAGGGGGGAATCTCCCCTTTTGGCTATTTAAGCTTCCTATTCCCAAAGCAAGCTCAAGGATGGTTAACCATTAAGGTAAGTCACCTGGCTTGGACCAAATTAGGACAACAGACTCACAAAGACCTTGGCATAGGGCTCCTGACTCCCCTATGGAACAGCCTACACCTCTGTCTAGAGCATCAGCCCATCAGATGAGACATCTGGATAAAGGCACAAATCCACTCCTTTCATGATTTGGTACAGGAGGATAAAAGCACCTTTGCCTCCTTCCAACACCTGATAGTAACCAATCTCCTACCCAAGGAGAGTTTTGGACAATACCTCCAACTCAGAAGTTTATACCACAGCTGGAGGGAGAAAGTGTGTCTGTGTCATAACTGTGCCAACCCCCACTGCTAAATTACCTCTCCTGGCCTGGACCCAGAAAACTAAAGGATTGGCGGGAACTATACAAGGTCACATGAGAGATTATGCCCCTGACCCCTCTGTGCAAGTGAAAACCAGGTGGGCAAACATGTTGAAAATAGAAATCACAGACCAAGACTGGAGCAGGTGCTGGTCAATTGCCCATACAGCCTGTGCAGACCAACGCAGCTTCCTAATCAGAAACAAGGTTTTAAACTTGTGGTATCGTACTCCTTTCCAACTATAAAGAATGGGTTTGTTAACACAAGACATATGCTGGAGATACCAAGCCTCCAATGCTGAACTGCTCCACATTCTATGGCACTGTGAATCACTGAAGTCAGTTTGGGCTAGGGTAATCCACTTTTGCCCCAAGATCCTTGGTGTGATACTCCCTGCCAACCCCAGATTTTGGTTACTTGGCCTCTTCCCTGAAGGGATCCAATTGAGAGCTGTCTACAATTTATGGCTCACTCAGGCCCCTGTAGAACTAGTCAGACTTATTCTAAGACAATGGCAGTCCCCAGAGATTCCCTCTCATGAAGAATGGTACAATGCTATGGAATCTTTAGCTTCCCAAACAAGGCTGGCCCATGTTGTGAAAAACACATGTCAAGATTACCAAGAAATAGGGGCCCCATGCCTAAAGATCTACAATCCCCATGCTTCACCACCAAAAAAAATATGGGCTCCAAAGATCTGCTGAAATACCCTTGACTCATACAAATGTTCATGATGGATTTACTTAAAGTTTTGAGGAACTGAATGATTGTATAATCAACTTATATAAAGACATGATCTATTACTGTCTGTACCTGTACCACTGAGGTGTATGTATAATAATATTACCTTTTGGTTGTACCTTTGTTTTGCTATGTATGAAAATTGTCATGAAATGAAAAACCCCACCCTTCAATAAACAGATTAATTACAACAAAAGGTAGCCATATCTTTTCATATTTATTATAGTCTTCTTCTAGCAGGTGAATTACTTTATTTATTTTGCTGCAATCTAACATTTTTTCAACCCACTTAATATATGTTAGTGGATTAGGATCTTTCCAGTGTTGTAATAAGATTTTCTTGGCCACTAAGATACCCATATTTATTTATTAAACTTTTCTGATTGGTTTGAGAATCTTGTGCAGGGATATGCTTCCCAGCTAGCCCAATTCTCTGGTCAAATGGAAAGTCATAACCCAGTACTTTACTAAACTGAATCCCAATATTCCCTAATAAATCTGCAACTCATCAGCATATGGGATAAGGAACCCTTTTCCAATCTGCATCTCTGACATTTCTTAGATATACAATTGTCAAATTTATTCAGATGGGCAGGGGTTAAATGTGCTTTATGTGTGACATTAAATTTTATTTGTAGCAGTCTATTATTCTTCACCTTCAAATTTTCTATATTAATAATTTCTCAGCAATATTCTTCTACAATTGAAGTATTTAGCTCTCTTTCCCAGGCATTGTGTCCCTTAGATGGTCAAACTCATTGTTTATAAGAGTCCTATACAAACAAGATAGTAAATGTTTTTTTGTATCCAGATTCATGGAAGTGTTTTCTAATATAGTCCCCATTAAGTCAAGTAAGCACTTATTTCTTTTAAAAACAATACCTTTCACTTGGAAATATTGCCATTTTTGATTGTTTTACATTTCTGCTGGAATCTATCAAAGGATATATAATTTCCATCTTCATAAAAATCTCCCAATTCATTAATTTCTTTTTCTCTGTACCATTTTTTAAAAATACCATCTGATACTAAAAGTGCAAAGGAAACGTTATTATGTATTGAGTGAGTTTTGTTATTACCGGTAGGTCCCCCCTATTCTGCTGCTTTCCCTCCATGCATTAATAGTTCCCCTGGTTGTAGCTAAACAGGGTTCCTTATTTAAATAAATCTTCTCCAAATGAGGAATCATCAGATAGTTCTTTAATTACATACCCTTTAATTTATTTTCTTCTAAGCAAAAACCTGCAGTTAACTTGTCTTCTGGATACTGATACCAATAGTAGACAATCTCTAGCTGAACAGCTAAATAGAACAGCCAAAAATTAGGACAACCTAGTCCCCTTCTCACCATACATTAAAAAAATTTCCTCAATGTGATCCTGTGCTTTTTACCAATCCATAGAAAGTTTCTTGACATTGTTTTTAAGTCAGCAAAGAAACTATTTTTAAAATCACAGGAATTGATTCAAATAAAAAAGAAATCTTGGGAGGACATTCATTTTTAGAATGCTGATCCTACTGATCAACACTAAAAGGAAATACTGCCATTTATTTAAATCAGACCTGATCTTTTGTATTAGTGGGTCATAGTTTAGTTGTATTACCTTGTGGTGATCACATGCAAGAATCACTCCAAGATACCTAATCTTGTCTTTAGTAATATCTTTTAAGGACAGATTTGTCAAATTTATCTGAGTTTATCTGCCTAAATATAACATTTCACTTTTCAGCTAGTTAATCTTGTACCCTGAGAATGCAGTATATTCCCCTACAATATTATTTACCAAGGGGTATGATACATCCGGTTTGCTTAGTGACAATAAAATGTCATCTGTGTAGAATATAGTAACTAAGAATTGATTATCAGCCTGTACCCTCAAATGTTATTTTTGCTCACTGATTTTAACTGCCAAGGGTTCCAAAATTAAGGCAAATAAAAGAGGGGAGAGAGGGTAACCCTTCTTGGTTCCACACAATATGGGAAAAAATGATGATACACTTGAATTGGTCCTAACTCTGGCTAAGGGGGAGGAATAGATCAATTGAATCCAATTCAAGATCTTGCCCCTGAATTCTAAATGTTTCAAGGTTTCTTTTAGAAAAGGCCACTGTACCCTGTCAAAGGCCTTTTGTGTGTACAATGACAGAAGAGTGATGTATGTGTCTGAAAAAGATTGTCTCAAGCTGAAGGCCCTTCTGGTGTGATGTTGTAGCCTTCTGCCTTCTATAAAGCCTAGTTGGTCCTGATGTACCACCCCAGAATGATTTTTGTCAACCTGTTCACCAATATTATAGCAAATATTTTATATTTACTGTTAAGTAAAAAGATTGGACTATAGGAGCTGCACTGGTCTGGAGATTTTTCTTTCTTCAAGAGTAGTATTGTTTCTGCCTCATTAAAAGATTGAGGAGTCTTTTGAAGCCTTAAAAATGTTTGAAATTGATCTCTTAGTAACGGGGCCAGTATTTGTGCTAGATGCTAGTATAGTTCAAAGGGTAGTCCATCAGGACCAAGAGTCTTTCCATTAGGGAAGTCTTTAATAACTTGCAATATTTCTTCTAGTGTTGTATCCATATTTAAAAATTCCTGCTTGGAGTCAGAAATTCTAGGGAGAGGTACCTCCTCTAAGTATTCTTTTATATGATTCAAATCCACCTCAGCCTCTGGAGTGTATAATTTTGTAAAGAAACATTTGAAGATACGATTGATTTCCTCCTCTTCCAGATTGAGGTTCCCACTCTCCCCTTTTATGCCCAGTATCCTATTTTTATTTTGTTCCATTTGTAGTTGGTAGGCCAACATTCTACTCGGAGGGGCTCCATGAAAATAATATGTTGACCTGGCTTTATACATATCAAGTTCTGCTTGTGTTTGTAATATTTTCTCCATTTTATCTCTTATTGTCAGTACCTTTAAACTAGATTCCTCTGTACCTGAGGTAGCGTGTTCCGCTTCTGCAGATGTGAGTTCAATTTCTAACCTCAAAAGTTTGTTTTTTCCTTTTTTCTTCCTGATGCCCACTTGAGCCATTGCTCAGCCCCTTAGAAATATCTGAAAAGTTTTCCAAACTAACGGAATGCCTAATTCCTGAGGGTTATTCCAATTCAGAAGCCATCTGATTTCCTTGGTAATATCATTTTGAAGTCAGTATCATACCATTATGTGTTATCAATCTTCCAACTAACATAGTTCCAAGGTTTTTGATATTAAAAGAAATGTCCATAAGGCAGGGGGCATGATCAGAGACCCTGATGAGTTCATTGAGATTTTCTTTACAGTTTTGCACAGACTCTTGGTAATCAGGAAGATATCAATCCTGGAATAGGTATCATAGGTTTTAGAATAGTAAGAGTATTTTTTAAAATCTGGAAATTGATAGATAAATGGGTCTTGTAAGTTTAAATTGGATGCATGGTTGGTAACAAATTATACAGTTTTCTTTTTTCTTTCCCTAGTTGGAAGGGCCCTATCTGTCAACCTGAAGGTATGGTTAAAATCCCCTCTTAATATAATGGGGGGGGGGTTAAATTTTGACAGCTCAAGGAAGAAATCTGAATTGAAACGCAGGTCTTCATTATTTGGGCCATAAATGCTGCTAAACGTAAACTGAATAGTCTGTATCTTAATAGTTATAATAGCATAGCACCCAGTTTGGTCCAGCACAGACCTGATTAATCTATGATTTAAATGTTTCTTTATATAGATTGGTACACCTCTGGCAGAATTTGAGAACAAGGTATAATACCCAACCACCCTGAATACATTTCCAAAATAACTAGCATCTTTTTGGTCAAAGTGGGTTTCCTGTAACAGAAGGATATCAACCCTTGTTTTATTCACCATCTTAACATTTTTTTTACATTTTAATCCTGTCCCTGCATCTATTAAGAGTCCATGACATTATAATTAAATTAAGCATTTATTTCTTATAAAATCCATTTTCCTTATCCCATATGGATCTTTACGCATCAAACATAGTTTAAAATATAATTTTGGAAGTAATGTGAAGTAGAAAATCTCCTGGTCTACCACCATCCTCTGAAACCAACCAGAGTTATCCTAAGTATTATAAATTTTTACTTGTACTAAAAGAACTTTGTAAGTGGAACACCCATGCTTAGGAAGGAAACAAGTTGTTTCTTGTTTTGTTAACATTGTTTTTCTTTGTATTTTTTTTATTTTTGATTAAATTGAATATTTATTCCATCATTCCCCTTATTACACCCTCCCCTCCCCACCTCCCTCACCTAAAAAAGGAAAAACCCTCCCTCCATCCTGGTAAGGAAATTGGAAAAGCACAAATTATGCTAAGGATTATCCCCAACCAGTGATGTGCATCTGCCATCCTTATAAGACATAGATTCCAATGTCCTGGAAAAAATTGGATCCCCCTTCCCACATTGGGATGCCTAACCTTCAACTGTATGGCTAGATTGACTGGTAGGAGATTCCAACAGACCTTACCCATATGAAACTCAATATCTTATTTAATAACCCCTCTTCTCAATTTTAACTTGTTAGTTGTGAGACAATTCAGCCGGATTATCCCATATATTTAGTTTATGAATTCAAGGCATCCCCCCTCCCCTCAAACCTCATAAAAAAAGGAAAAAAAATTCCATACAGTATACTAGTGAACTCATTGTACTACAGGGTCATTCTCTTCCCATTCAAGTATCAAAACCTTCAAAAGGAGAAAGAGGTTAGCATAATCAGAGTGAGCATACTACTAATACCCCTTCTTCCTTATATAAGTTGTGGGTTGATTCTTCTAGGTTGTCCCAACAGCTTTTAATTGTGGAGTAAATGTGCCCCCCAACCCTGCCTTTACCTCAAGTTCCAAACAAAAAAGTAGAGAAATAGTGAGAAGTAGTGTTATGAAAAGTTTCAACTCCCCCATTCCTTCAGGTTTCAGGGCCTTCTACTAAATTAACTTTCTGGGGTAGAGGGGTTGCTCAAAGGAAAGGAGAAAGTGTTTAACATAATCAGAGTGAACATACTACTAAAACCCCTTCTTTCTTATATAAGCTTAGCTACTACAGGTCAGCTCTGCCAGGTACAGTAATTCCAAAAGCTTTTAACAGTGGTATGGGAGCACCCCCCCAACCCTGCCTTTACCTCAGTTACCAAAAGAAAAAGAGGAAATAAGGAAAAAAGTGAGAAGTAGTGTTATGAGGGGTTTCTACTGCCCGATTCTTTCCAGTTTCAGGGCCTTCTACTAAATTAGCCTTCTGTCATAGAGGGATTGCTCAGTGCACTGGAGGTAGGAGGGTCTGATGCTTTTTTGGTGTGTTTTTCCTAATGCCTCCTCTGCTTCCATAGGGGTGTGAAAAAAAGTAAATTCTGCCATCAAGATTAACCCTGAGTTTTGCTGGTTATTATAACGAGAAGGGTATCTCTTCTTTATGTAGTTTGTCTCTGATATTGTCAAATCCCTTCCTTTTTCCCCAATAAGGAAGGAAGGAGATCAGGATATATTTGTAACTTTATACCAAGAAAAGTAAGGCCATTCTCAATTTTTGCTTTATTCAGAATTCTTTCTTTGTCCTGCTATTTCAGTTGCCTGATATACATAAACCTTGGTCTATCCAGATTATCACTGCTACTAAATGCTGTATGCTGTCAGTCTAACTCAATTTGTTGAGCAAAGAAATCTAAACCCAAGGCCTTTGTCAATAATTCCTTGCAAAAGGCTAAAGGATCAGGGCCTTTGATGCCTTTAGGAAGGTTGCTGATTTTTAAATTACCTCTTCTAGATCTTGATTCTAGGTCTTTGACCTTAAGTTTTAAATCTTTCGGCTGTTTGTTTCAATTTGCAAAATTGTGAGACAGCTTTGGCATATCGTCTTCTGATTTGCTGACTCTATTTTTGCACTTGCTAGCCCTTAGAGAAAGACTTTCAAACTTGTTCATTACTTCTGAAAACTTTTGAGCAAGCAAGCTGACAGCTTGGTTAACTGATTCAAATCCCTGCTTCATTTCTTTAAAAATGTCATGATATGGATAGCTTGATTTTCACTCAATATCAGGTTTGTCTTTTAATATATTTTCATCATCAGACCATTTATCATTTTTGTCTGAACATCCAGCAGGGTCAGGGTTTCTAGACCTAAGTGATTTATTTGCTGAAGCCATTTCTAATGCAGAGGGTGTGGGCTTTAGTAATTCACTTTTATCTTGAGGTTTCAAAAAAATTTCATATGCACACTGAGGAGAGTTTAAGTACACCCCTTGGTTCTGAAATCCTAATCTGGGCATGTTATCCTGCTATGAATAGTCAGAAGTTGTGTGCCTCTTTTTTCCTTTTGCTATACCCCCACCAAGCAGGTTCTTGCTTGGACCAGCTACCTTTGAAGTATTATCCTCCATCTGTGTAGAGCTGGGAACATTTCTAAGGGAATAAGAGGCCTGAGGCTATGGTACTCTACCCTTTGCTTGTGTCTTATCCCCTGAGAAGACAAAAGTGCATTCCACCTGCTACTCCCAAATAAAAGTTTAACCTCCCTTGATACAATCTGTGGAAGACTTGATTGAAGCCACTAGAGCAGTGGAATGTTCTCCCTTCTCCAAATCCAACAGAGGCTCTCCAGTGTTGCTGGCATTCTATTATGATACTTCCTTCTGGGAACGTTGCATTAGTTCACAAACACAATGGTACAGTTTCGACATACCCCAGGTCTAACTGCTTTTTCTATTTATCTATCTGCACTGAATTTAGTGCTGTTGACTAAAGAAATAAAGACAGAGGCGCTAAGAATAATAAAGAAGCTTACCAGCCAACAAAAATGATGGATACAAACATTTTCTCCTGGCGGCGTTCCACGGGCAGGACTGGCATTCTCCGCACAACGCAGGTCAGCCGGACATCCGGTCTAACACAGGAAGCCACATCTCCCACAAAATGGGTCATAATTATTTAATGTAAGTTTGTAATAGAATGGACTAACAGCAAGACTGCAAAAAAAATGTCATTAGATGTAAAATACAGTAATACTTGTAGCCATAATGGTGTTTTGGAAACTATTCACAGATAGAGTAATAACTTTTATTTAACAAACATAGACCACACTCGTGCCCCGTGTTCATGGTGTGAGTGGATCACCGGGGATCAGCCAGGATAGGAAAGGATCAGCATCCGGAGGGCAGCTCTCCTCTCCTGGGGGGGGGGTTTGGTGACTGGTGTCAGCCTGACACCAAGAGGAGGCAGGATGTCAGCACACTAGGTCACACACACAAGGGGCAGTGGCAGAGCAGATGCCCAGTGTGCTGCATATGGAAGTGTGTGCAGCTTGGCCATTTGTATCATTGCACACTACTGTGTCCACACTTGGGGATGGGGTTGGTGGGGAAAAACAAAGAAAAACCCACTCCACTGCCACTAATGAAAGGTCCCCAGAAGTGGGACTGGATTAGTGCATATACCTGTTACAGAGCCACCAGCAGTTGGGGAGGATAAACAAATCACTAAAAAAACAAACAAACATAGACATTGTACATTTATAGTGCACAAGCATTTGGTCTACATTGGTCCCTTCTTCTGACAGCCACTATAAAGTCATGTTTGCTCAATATGCTTAGATTGTAGTTGTGGACCAATGGGTCTCAATGAAGCTGGTTGAGTTATAGTCCTGTCATGAATCCTAATATGTTTTTTTATTGAATTGCATTATATTGGGACAATGGCAGATTGACACATCATACAATGTGTTACTGGCAATCTTTCTTAGCAGCATAGGGCCATCCTACCCTCCTACTGGGTACACAAAGTCACTTGGATCTATGATGCCGGTTCAACAACTACATTGTTGACCAGCATCACAGCAACAGACTCCATGTTGACTGTGATTTGCAGACTATTTACACTGTTTTTTCTTTGAGGGGCTTTGCCCCCTGAACCCCTCACACAGGGGACTCTGTCTCCAACACCTCCTGTACTAATGGATTCCAACTTCAAGTTGGAGTTGGTTCAGAGAGGGGATGCAGGATGGGAGAAAGTGATGCTGGGTCCCAGGCAGACTTCTACAGTGACATGTTGATGTTGTCGGCATTGACGTATGTCGCTGTAGAAGTATCAATGTGCAGGGGGCATACCAAGCCACTTTATGGTGTTGGAGCAGGGGATTGCAACAGGTGAACCCATAGTCTTTGAGATAACTTTGCCTGCTACCATGGTACACACAAAACCATGACTGGGACACACAAAACCATGACTGGGACGTAAACATACCAGGATACACTATCTACAGGAGGGACAGGGAGGGTAAAAGAGGAGGAGGAGTAGCTCTTTACATAAGGGAAGGAATCAAAGCAACAGAACAAAAGGGTAAACAGGGAGGAGAAGAAGCACTGTGGGTAAATTTGGAGACAGGCAATGGCACCACAATCTGCACAGGGTTGTTACAGACCCCTTCTCAGGGGAGGAATGGACAAGGAAATTATAGAAAGTATACTTAGAATGGCAGAAAAAGGAAATATTGCTGATGGGTGATCTGAATATGCCAGATGTTACCTGGAGTGCAGTTGCAGCAGCCACTTCGAAGAGTGGGGTTATTCTAGATGCCCTACAGGGGGTATGCCTTAGACAACTAGTATTGGAGCCCACTCAAGAGGGAGCAATCTTAGACCTGGTTCTCTCAAATGGAGATGGAGAGGATCACAGATGTAGAGGTGGGTAGCCATCTGGGAACTAGCGACCATCGAACAGTATGATTCACAATAAACACAGCAATAGAGTCAAGCCATACAAAGGCAAAAGTACTGGACTTTAGGAGGCTGACTTTGCCAAAATTGGGTGAGTGCCTAAAGATGCACTAGCAAATAGGCAGAAAGGAGGGGTGGAAGAACAATGGGGAATAATAAAAACCGCCATCACAGGGGTAACAAGCCTTTGTGTTAAGCAAATAAACACAACAAAATGATGTAAGAAACCACTATGGTTCTCAAAGGAAGTGGCAGTGAAGGTTCAAGAGAAAAAGAAAGCATTCAGGAAGTACAAGGAATCACAGAAGGAGCAGGATAGAGAACTGTATCAGTTAAAGCAAAAGGAAGCTGCAAAGGCAGTCAGAATAGCAAAGGCCCAAACTGAGGAAAAGATAGCCAACTCAGTTAAGAAGGGGGATAAAACCTTTTATAGGTACATCAGGGAGTGAAGGAAGACCAAGGGAGGGATAGTGAGGCTTAATAAAGGGGAGGGAGGTGGGCAGAGGGTGACTGTGAAAAGGCAGAGATACTAAACAAATATATTTGCTCAGTATTTACAAATGAAGAGGGGGAGGTACCTAAAACAAACAGTAGAAACACTCTGGATACAGAAGTTGATACCAGCCCATTTACAGAAGAAAGGGTTCTGAAAGAACTCTTAAAACTGAAGGTGGACAAAGCAATGGGGCCTGATGGGGTTCATCCCAGAATTCTAAAAGAACTAAGGGTAGAACTAGTGACACCATTGACTACCCTCTTTAACAAATCATGGGAGGATGGGGTGGTACCCGAGGGCTGGAGGAGGGCAGATGTGATTCCCCTTCACAAAAGTGGGAGCAAGGCAGAAGCAGGAAACTACAGACCTGTTAGTTTAACCACAGTGATAGGGAAAATGATGGAATCACTTCTGAAGGAAAGAATTGTCGAGTATCTAGAGGCCAGAGGGGCACAGGACCCAAGGCAGCATGGATTCACAGCTGGAAGGTCATGCCAGACGAATCGGATAGATTTCTTTGACTGGGTGATCAAAGTAGTAGATCAGGGAAGGGCTGTGGACATGGCCTACCTAGACTTTAGCAAGGCATTTGACACAGTCCCACACAAAAGATTAATATACAAGTTAGCCAGCCTGGGAGTGGGTCCCAGGATGAGAGCCTGGGTAAAGAATTGGCTCGAGAATAGGACACAGACAGTAATAGTAAATGGAGTCCACTCTGAAGAAAGGGGGGTTACTAGTGGGGTACCGCAGGGTTCAGTATTAGGACCAGTCCTCTTCAATGTCTTTATAAGCGACATTGCAGAGGGACTGGAAGAAAAGTATGTCTCTTTGCAGATGACACAAAGATCTGCAAACAGAGTTGATACACAAGGTAAAGGGTGGAAAGGATGAGAAGGGACTTGGCAAGGTTAGAGGAATGGTCAAATGTGGCAGCTTAGATTCAATGCTAAGAAGTGCAAGGTAATGAACCTGGAAACAAAACCCAGGGAAGAGTACACAATGGGGGTGAGATACTAACAACAACAAAAATGGAAAGGGACCTGGGGTAGTCATATCAGGTGACCTAAAGGTGGGCAAGTAATGTGAGAGGGCAGCAAGGAGGGTTGGGGATACTGGGATGCATAGGAGAGGCATCACCAGTAGAAAACAGGAAGTTATTATCCTCTGTACAGACAGCTGGTCAGACTCCATCTGGAGTACTGCGTGCAGTTCTGGAGACCAATCTCCAGGAAGACATAGACAGGATGGAAGCTGTCCATAGGAGGGCAACTAAAATGGTGCAGGATCTGCACTGAAGACATATGAAGAGAGACTTAAGCTTAATATGTATAGCCTCGAGGAAAGGAGGGAGAGGGGGGACATGATAGAAACTTTCAAGTACCTCAAGGGAATCAACAAAGTCCAAGAGGGTAGCATCTTTCAAAAAAAGAGGTGTGCAGGAACAAGGGGGCACAATTTGAAGATAGAGGGAGGTGGCTCAGAGGTAATTTAGTGAAGTATTTTTTCACAGAGAGGGTTGTGGATGTATGGAACGGCCTTCCAGAGGAGGTTGTGGAGTCAAAAACAGTGGTGGAATTCAAGCATGCATGGGACAGTCATAAGGCAATTCTAGGGGGTTGGGGTAGGAAGAAGTAGGCTGCTGGTTAACTAGGATCTGCAGCTTATCCATTAGGTAGGGAAATGTGCAGACTGGGTGGGCCAAGCGGTCCTTATCTGCCATCAAATTCTATGTTTCTATGTTACCATATGTTTTAGTTTCCTGCCACTGAACATTACATGAACTATCACCCCAGAATACATTGTGTAACCCCATCTGCAGGGTACACCACAGTCAGCATGCATCTCCTCGCAGTTGCTTTCTGGTAATGCTTTACTGTGTGCTGAAACCCAAAATATTACAGTATTTTGAAATATATTCTACAGGTCCAGTGTTGTTTTGAGAGAGTGACAGAAGTCAGAGATGGCAGTGGTGGATAATAGTCTTTACAGGGGAGAGAAATGACCCACTCACTGGTATACTCAAGTGTTCTTCTCTGAAGAAGTTTTCAATACTTTCAAAAGCTTTAAAATGTGAAACATCATAATTCAATAAAAGTATTGAGCTAGTGTGCTTCCTTTTTTCATTTGTGGCATTAAAGTTGTGTCCAGGGTGATGACCTGAATTGAAAGCACCAGTGTAAGTGAGAATTTAAAATACACTTATCAGTGTGTTTATGGTTTGCATTATAGCAAAACTAATACAGCCATACAAAGTTGGAGATTCATATACACAGTTTTTGAATATACTGATGATTGTGACTACTGTTACATAGTCCATCTGTTGTTCCACTGCAGGTTCCATGTTACAGCATAAGACAGACAGTGACATGATTAATCAGAGACAAGAAACAATGAACAGTGAGTTATGCAATAAGATTAAAGAAACCAAAAATAAGGTGCATGTTAAGGAGGTAGCAGCAGTCAAAGGTGGCCTGAGAAGGCTTTCTCTCGGTAGACAGATTGTTGAGCTTGGGGGGGGGATAAGGGAGTGGGGAGGGAAGACAAAAGGGGTGAAAAAGGTGAGGGTTGTGGGGAAATAGGGGTCAAGAAAGAAACTGGGAAAAAGATTAGAGTTCAGAGAGGAAAAGAAGAAAGGTGGAGAAAACAGGGCAGAAACTAGGGATTAATAGGAATCCTAGGGATGTGTCATACAAATTGAACAACAGGCTGAGGAAGGGGACATGGTATGCATCAGGTGAGGGGAAGGGAAAGTGTTTAAAGTCTTATTATGCTAAGATTTATAAAGCACAGCTATCTGGTTAATATGACCTCTAGAAATTGTTTGAAGGAACTATTTTGGATATAAATATCTGAAATATATTTGTTGATTTCATTTAACACAGAGCGGCAAAACAATAATGTGAATTTAGGGTCAGTTTTGGCTTATATGGACTAGCTGTTCTGTTGCGCATGTAGCATAGTTTGAATGTACTTTATAGGTGGAAAAGATTCTTATGCCATGGACTGGCTATTTCATGTTAAAAATCACAGTGTATGGTGTATATTTTATTATAAAATGGGGAGAGAAAATCCTGCTCTGTGACTGGTTATTATCTGTGCATGAAATCTGTTCCATGCACAGGTAATAACAAGTACCTAAAAGCAGGGCCACATTACAAAGAAATCAGTGAACTGTTTGAACTTTCTTTTTTTTTTAAATGCCGTCAATATTTTAACCTCACTAAGGAGGCACATTCCAGACTTGCGGTCCATCAGGTAAACTTACTGAGTGAACTACTAAACCGCCAAAACTATGCAAACATATGAGCAGCCATAGACAAATATTATGTTTCAGTCCTACACTCATTAAACATTTAAACATAAATAAAAGATTGCATTTACTTTCTTTTTGTGCTGCAGATCGCACTCCCGCTCCTGCAACATGTCTAATCCCTCAGTCTCCAGTGCTGACTGCTCCTCAGTCTTCACCTGTGTAAACCACAAGTTTTTAATCTAAATACAGCCCACAACTTTTATCAAAATAGATGGGCTGCAGTGAGAATTTTTGATCAGTAACTGTGCTCTCGCCGACACAGATAGGGACTGACAGGCTGACTCAGAAGATGCCTTTTGAGGACCTGACACAGTTTGACCCACAGGATGCCTATTTATTTTTTAGGTAACACATAGTTGAAGCAGATGGGGAGGTGGGGTTACAGTAAAGTAAATCTTAACCTTAAACAAAGAATATGTTATTTTACACAGATAAACCTTTTCCCCTACTAGTGCACTGCTGTTTTTCCAAGTCCCCACCTGCTCCTGCTGGAGTTCCAGTCCGATCCTGCTGTGTTGGGTTTTGTTGTACCAATCTCTCCCTCTCTCTTTGATAATAAAATGACATACCAATACACAGGGTGGGGGGGAGGCAGATAGGAGTAGTGCTCATGCAGTGCTCTAGTAATACTGATGCCAGAAAAGGGCAAACTTGGGATAGTACATGCATGATGTAATTCTCTGTTTTTTAAGGTGGAATGATTATTTTATCTTAAATTCTCACAACAAAATCTACTTTTTTAAATGTAACATGAATTTTTCTAACCATAGCAAGTAAAAAAAAAAGTAGCTAATTTTATAAGTGCAATAAAACACTCCTGGGGTGTGCATGGAGCAGATTTTCCCACACTTTCAGGGATGGAGGGCACTCGGCCTGCAGTCTTGTGTTTTACTATGCCCCTGTGCGTGCAGTAAAATCTGTTCCATACACACCCTGTCATGTCTTATTGCTTACTGAATATTGATAGATGAAATATTGTGGCTGATGTGAGCTCTACTAGTATGGGGAGCTACACAATGGTGATTCCAATATGAGCTAGTTATAATTTTAGAACAGTTAAAATGTATGTTTAAATATGCAAATCATTTGCATAAATTTATTACAGGCATATCAACATTGTCCTGAAGAAGTGGTCAGAAAAGTAATCTAAGACCAGAAAATGTTGGCTGTTTGCTGAGAGGAAATGCCTTGTCTATGGCAAAGAAGTGAATCACAAAATATTTTCTAAACAAATATACTAGTTAGTGGGTCATATTCCTCCATTATGATTGGTTAGCGTTAACTGAGCTTGTGGAGAAGATCCTTTCCTGTTCTGTTTTCTGTTCCAGGTGGACCAGACTGCTTTTTTTTTTAACCACAAGAGACACACTAAGCTGAAAGTTTGTTTACAGGTGCAACCTGGGAGCACAAGGAAGTTAAGTGACTTGCTTAGGGTCACACAGTATACAAGTGGGGGCTGTAGGATTCAAACACAGGTCTCCAGGTTTGCAGCTCAGAGCCTTAAACCACTGCGCTATATGGCCTCATGATTGTAGTTTTGCACATCCCAGTGTTCTTCATCTAGGAGGCCTCCAGGAAATGGCAAGTTACTCAGGAGCAGTCAACTTGTATACAAGCTATTGTGCTGCTGTTTTGGATGGACTGACTTGGAAGGACATACGTGTACAGTATATAGTTTTATAGATAAGAAAACATTTGAGAGTACCTGTTGGTTTCCCTCTGGAAGGATTCTGAGCATTGAAACTATGCAACTGAATCCCATAAAGTTTGGTTTTTGAGCTTGCCATTTTACTCACTCATGAATTAATTTATGTCCTTATGTTTAAGATTATAGTCTGTAACCTACTGAAGCACTCAAAGACTTTACAGATGAAAGATTGATTCCTAGAACTTTAAATAAGGCAGATGAGGATAGAATCCTACAGGCCACAACCAGTAAAAAGAGATTCACAGCCTAACTAAACACAAAAAAAGTCTTAAACTGACATGAACAACTAAAGCAAAGGAAATTAAGATTAGAGTGGCATAGTGTCACCTTGGCAGAGTATTGTAAACAAAAAGGAATCCATAGATGCTAAGAATACCTGTTGAACATAATTTAGGATTCACTACATCTGACTGAGAGAAGAATTGGAATGGTATAAGAAGTAAATATTCATTTGATTTTATGTTACTGTTAATAGAAGCAGTAACAGTGGAACTAAGAAATGTCAGTGGGTAAATAAAAACTACCACTGAGCAATATGAGATAAAACAGATCTAAAAGAATGCAAAGATTGGAAAGCAAAAATTAATAAAGGCCTAGAGGAATATGAGAGCAATATAATTAAAGTGAAAATCAAAAAGTTTAAGATGAAAAGATTTACATGAAAAGCAGAATACCTTACTTCAACCATGCAGGTACAGTCTTCATTCGGAATCCTCACTATACTCTAACAGTAGTCAGGAGGGGGACAGACAACCTACAGAAAGAGACACACATTTTTAGAGTAAGGAGGTTTCAGAAACATGGGCCAAAGAAGAGGAAGATTCAGAGAACAAAGAGGAAGGTACAGAGAAGCAGGAACAGAAGAAAGAGGAGAAAGAGACAAAAAATGAACAAGGGAGCAACAAGGGAATGGAGGTGACAATAGAGGGCAGGGTGCCAGCCAAGCAAAGCACAAGAAGGGCCCAATAGAAGTGAAGCTTAGTGTACACTTTCTATAATAGAAATTTAACACGAATGGAAATTGAAGTTTTTAGCAAAGGTTTGTCTTTTTGCCCTCATGAAGGAACAACTATTTTAACCTTAAGTTCGATCTCCAGATGTTTTACTGAAAATTGGGACTGCAACAACACTTCTCCACAGTAGAAGATAGAACAGATCCTATAGATGCAGAAAAGAGAAAAAACATTAGTTAACAATTTAAGCTACAAATCTCTTTATCTCACACCTGGACCAGTTCCAGCTAATATAACAACATTTATTGATTTAATAAACAAGGATATAGAGAGAATGGGAATAAAATATACAGGTGGAAGTAATTTCAAGTTTGTCAGCTGCAGATTATGCTTCACTTAAATGTTTAGAAAATGATAACACAACAGTTTTCCCCTGAACCCCTCCCAGGAGTGATGGACACTACACTTATTTTACTTTTTGGTCACTCGTTGGCAATATTTATTTTTGGCAAGAAGAATATATTTACATCCACAATATTATTGCTTCACAATTCCACACGTAAATTCTGGCAAAGCTTCCTGGTTCCAGCCTCTTTTCTTCTTCTGGTCATTCCTCTATCTTGACTTTCAGGGTCCGGACACTGTGAATCCAGCCCCCTCCTCCACACCAGAACCAGGCCAGTTCCACCTACCCAGACTTTTGCTCTACAGGCCTGGTCACCCTTCTGAATCTGGTGGCTGGACCTATCCCCCTCCCCGCTTTACCACCACATCTGGGTTCCTTATCCCCAGCCCGTGTATCCTACCCCCCTTCCTCCTTTATCCCCCCTGCTCCCTATTTTCTTTCTTCCCACTTCCATGGGCCTCACTGCCCCCCCTACCAGGGGACTCTGACCCAGTCCCCTGACCTGTGGCTGCCTCCCCGCAGTGAAAACACCACCCCTTTGCCCAGAGCCCTAGGGTACTCAACCTGCCCTCCACCAATCTTTGTGCCAACCATGCCCCCAGAGCCTTCCTTAGTAAGGGTGGGAGGTGGGAAAATTCCCAGCAAAAGTGGTCATCCTGCCTGAGTCCTGGCTTAATATACTCCTAAAAGACCCCTGGTCAGGACCCCTTGGAGCTTCTCCCCTCAGCCAATCCCTGGGACTCTGGCATCCCCCTGTCATTTTACACTTCTACCAGGTTGGTGATGTCACTAGTCCCACCCCTTCTACCTGACCTTCCCTCCCCCTTTCCCCCACCCCTCCCATCTTGTGTTCCTTCCTGGCAGGGGTCATTAGACAACCTGGTCTGCCTTTTAGTGGCAAGCCCCATTGTCCACTGAACCCCTCCTAGGAATGATGGACACTACACTTATTTTACTTTTTGGTTGCTCGTTGTCAATACAGTATTTATTTTTGGAACAAAGAATATATTTACAGCCACAATATTATTACTTTACAATTCCACACATAAATTCTTTCAAAGCTTCCTGGTTCTGGCCTCTGTCCTTCTTCTGGTCATTCCTCCATCTTGACTTTCAGGGCCTGGACACTGTGAATCCGGCCCCATCCTCCACACCAGAACCAGGCCGGTTCCAACTACCTGGGCTTTTGCCTTCCAGGCCTGGACACTTCTGAATCCAGCTCCTGGACCTATCCTCCTCCCCGCTTTACCACCACATTTGGGCTCCTTGTCCCCAACCCATGTATCCTACCCCCTCCCCCTTTCCCCCACTCCCCCTTTTCTTTCTTCCACTGACCTTCCTCCAGCTTACTATGGATAGAGGGGCTCCCCCCCTTGCGGGCTAGTATCTCAAACCTTTGCTGGCTATCCTGCTCACTAGCTCCCAAATAGGCCTTAGGAATAGGCACATGCCAAATTCTGACAAGTGGACTCCGTCAGACCTGTACACCACAGGCTGGTCGAAGGAAATGTCCTTGTGCTACAGGTGCACTCCCCTATTGCGATTACTGCCCTTGCCACTCTTCTATTCAGATGCTTCCTGACTTTTTTGATCATGCGGATGTCTTTAACCCTCCTCCAAACCCACCGAGAGGTGATGTCGGACTAGCCGATTGTTACCCTCAGCCGCCACCCTCTCAACTTCTCCAAGTACCCCATGATGTTCTGCCCCAGTTCACCCCACTGTAGGCCCCCCAACTCATTGCCCCCCAGGTGTATAATAAGGCAATCTGGTGTGCCCCACTGCTATTTTAACTCCTCTATTAGTGGCATGAGCTGTGCCCACCTCATCCCCCTAATGGCTTTCCACAGCGCCCTAGTATCTTGGTATTGTATCGCAGTGCTACTCCTCTGGAGGCAGTGACAGCAAACCTTTCAGCCCAGTATATACGATGGAATGCATATTATCCAGATTTTCCTCTTGGAATCTGCCATGAAAAACAAGATAAACAGTGTGAGTTGCTGATGTCAATACCTGACGTAACTCCTATAGGAGCTGGACTTCCAGCGCCCCACCTTCTTTACCTCCTTCACTGCAGCCCCTTTCTCTGCTGCCTCCATGGCTGCAGCAATCTGAAAAGAATGGCAGGCAAATTCACTCTGCTCTTCCCTAATGAATGCCAGGGCCCTCCTGAGTACCGTTCCCACCTGAAAAAAGGTGTCCAGGGAGCCATCCCCATGTCAGAACAAGGCCCTCCCAGTCCTCCCTCAAGCACTGCCATATGCCTCCAGTGCATTCACTGCACAGCTGGCAGACTGCAGTTGCCTCACCAATGACACCTGGGTCCCCTACCCTCTTTGGTCTGTCTTAGACCTGGCCAGGTTAATGACCACCCTGTCATGTCCCCATAGGATGTCCTCGTGCTGCAGAGTCTGCCCAGCTGCTGTCTTTTGTGGGACCACCACTTTCCCCACCTGGAGTGCCCCTGCTTCCATAACAGCAAAGACAGCCAGGAATAGTGCCCCCTCCTGGGCCAAGGTTCATACCTTCTGAGTTGCCCATAAGACCTTTTCAAGTAACTATCCTCTTATGGGGTGCCTCCTGTCCACCCTGGCCACCTGACCCCTCAGCCAAACTGAAACCATGTATTTTATTGTCCTGTTGGCCACTACATCAGGCCAGCCCATGTCCTGACATACCCTACTGATGACAGCCAAGTGCATCACCATTGTGGCATGGGCCAGCTCATCTTCCCACTGCTCTACCACAAAGCTCCTTACCTGCTCTTCCCGGGCCGGT
This sequence comes from Neoceratodus forsteri, assembly GCA_016271365.2. Classification (NCBI taxonomy): domain Eukaryota; kingdom Metazoa; phylum Chordata; order Ceratodontiformes; family Ceratodontidae; genus Neoceratodus; species Neoceratodus forsteri. Next base: position 1,512,017,426 of record CM057449.1, read on the forward strand.
TCATCACTGCCTCACCTGTGATTCCTTCTGAACTCCTGGAACCTCTCTCACCCTGCTTCACAGGCCCTCAATGTGTTCATTGACCAAGAGCTCCAGTACATTGCCCTGGCTGTGTCCCTCCAGCCTCCCACAACTGGTCCAGGATCCTAGTCCTGTGTGGTGCTGCCTGAGGCCTTAGTTCCCAAAACCTGTCAAGCTGTAAACGGGAAAGACTGTCAGCCACTTTGTTCCTCAGCCCCTCAATATGCTGCACTTTGAAAGATAGGTTCAGTTGCAACCCCAACAAGACCAAGCACCTAAGCAACCTGCCCACCATCTCTGTCCTCCCCCCTTTGCCTATTGTTAACCTCCACTACCTCTTTGTTGTCACACCAAAACAATATGCACTTCCTCGTCATCCTATAGCCCCACACTTCCAGGGCCGCCCATATCGGGAAGATCTTCAAAAATGTGATATCCTTTAATACTCCCCCTTTTTCCCACTATGCCAGCCAAGGTTCCAACATCCATTCATCTTGAAAGTATGCCCCCATTCCCAGGACACCCAAAGTGTCCGTGAACAGCTCCAAATCCATGTTCCGTTCCCACTCCTCCTGCCAGAATGTCACCCCATTATAGCTGTTGAGAAATTCCTCCCATACCTGGAAGTCTTCTCGCAACCCTCTTGACACATTCACCCAGTGGTGTGGTAGCTTTACTTTCCCCATGGCCCTTCCCAGCCTCCTTGTGAACACCCTGCCTGGGCTGATGGCCTTGCAGGCGAAATTAAGGTGCCCCAGCAGCTGTTTCATTCGTACCAGTGGCACCCTCCTCCTCCGCATAACCTGGGCCTTTAAGGCACACCACTTTTTTCCCTGGGAAGCTGGAAACAGCCCTCCTCCATGTCCACCTCTATGCCCAAGAATTCTAATCTCCAGGCAGAGCCCTCTGTCTTGTCCTGTGCCAGTGGTATCCCTATCTAGCAGCACATTTCCTTAAAATCCCGCAACATCCCCTGTGCCTCCATTCTCGATTCCCCAATGAGGAAGAAATCATCGAGGTAGTTAACCACCCTCCTGTGCCCATACCTGACCCTGACTACCCACTGCACCCAGGTGCTGAATGCTTTGAAGGTGGAACAAGCCACTGAGCACCCCATGGGCATGGCTTTGTCGAAATAAATGCTCCTCTGGAATTAAAAACCCAAAAGGTCCCAATCTTCGGGCCCATTGGGTTAGAGACAAAATGCCAACTCTATGTTGGTCTTCACAAGCCATGCCCCCCCCTTGATAGCCCTGATCAGCATTATGGCCTTCTGTAGAGAGGCATGCGACACTGCCCTAAGGTGATCAGGTATGCCCTCATTCACCGATGAGCCCTCGGGGTAGAATAAATGATGGATCAAGCGGGATTCCCCTTCCGCTTTCTTGGAGACGATACTAGTGAGAAAACTCTGAAATGTACACACAGGGGGCCCCCAATGGGTCGTCAACCCTGCCAGCCTTTATTTCCTTTTCTATCTTGGCCCCTACTATCCCCTCCTTCCCCTTCACTGACCTGAGATTCTTGCCCACATCCCTGCCCGCCCCCCAGAAACCCCAGTAGGAAGCCCATCCAGAAACCTTCCTTGAGCAGCTCCACTGCCTCCCTATTCAAGTAGCCTGTGGTCCATTCCTCTACCACTGCTAGGGAAATGGGAGTACATGCCAGCGCGAAACCGCACCCCCTTCCCTTGGGTGCCATGTTAACATTAACCTCAGGGAGCATAGTGCTGCAGTCTGTCGTTGCCCCTTCGGCCCCTACTCTCTCCTTCCTGGGTGCCCCGAAAGGACTGCTCATAGTACTGTCCCCTGTGCAGTCTGCCCCTGTCCTGCACTTGCCGGCAGCTGAAGACCAGGTGTGACCCCCTGCACTTGGAACAAGCGTGCCAGAACTTACAGTTGTCCCATGTGCAGGTGGCCTTGTTATAACCCTAGCAGGTCTTGGACCCTGTGGCAGGCATGGTCTTCCTTATCTGGTCCCCCGGGCACTCTCACTTCCCCAGAGAGGGTCCTCACCCACAACTCCGAGTGGGTACAATCCCATCTCAGATCCACTTTGACTGCCGTCCTCTTCTGAAATGCCTTGTCATACTTGAGCCATCCGTACCTGACTTTGGCCTTGTATGCATCTCTGATAATGGACATGTACATCAGTAGGGGGATGGCGAGCTCTGGCTGCTTCTCCAGCACTAACGTGCTGTAGATGATGAAGCCCCCTTGCCAATTTTCAATGGTCTTCCCTTTGTACTTCACCTCCTCCATCTTGTGGCCTACCACTGCCAGGGCCACCACCATTTCAGACTTCCCCACTGACTCCTTCTTTTCATACTTCGTGGCTGCGTCCTCGTCCACCAGCCCGAAGATGTCAACATAGTCCCCCTTCCAGATTTTTCCCTTGACAGAAGTTGGGCTATGGTCCCAGACCGAGCAACCAGTAGGCCACTTGAACAATTTTTGGGGTGTCATTTTTGCTCCCCCTTTTCTGCCCCAGCCACTTTACTTTTTCAGGCCTGTACAGCCCGCTCCATCTTGTAGATCCCTGCTTCCCCCATGTCACCCAGCAGCCCCTCTAAAGACTCTTTCAGACCGTTTTCAGCCGAGAGGTCCACGTCATTCTTACCCCCATCTGGGCTTCCATCATCCAGTTCCAGTGTGGGCATGGGCACCGGGATGGGCGCGGGGTGTAGCACTTCTTGTCTAGGTCTCTTGCCCCCTTTTCCCCTGCTCTGGTGCTCCTCTCGCTCCTACAGCTTTCTCAGCACCTCCTCTTCTGCCTCCCTCTGCTTCGCCACTACCACCAGCTCCAACATCTGCCCTATAAGTTTCAACTCTTCCTGCATCAACTTTTCACTGGACAGTTGGGCTCACTTGGGTGCCATGGCTGCTCCTAGGTCACTGTAGGCAGAGTGGTAAAAAACAAATGGTCAGCCTTGCATACCACAACAAGACCATCCCATTTTCCCAAGTTCACCAAGGCCCTTTGGGGCTGCCCCATCCGAGGGCCCCATGGGCCATCTCCCGTGCTCCCTGGTGCCAAGCCTACAATCCCGGAAAGCCTCTCAGTGCTGTATTGCACAAGCTGTAGGCATTTTGTTTTAGCCCCCCATCCCCCGTGGGCATTGTACCCCACCAGCCACTGCTCACTGTGGCAGCTGCCCTACCTTTGCCCCAGGATGCTGCTCTGCTGCCAGCATCCATGTTTTTATTTATTCCTTACTGCCGAATCCCATTGCCTTAGGAAGTGGTCCCAACCACCTGCAGGGCCCTAACCACTGCTGCTAGACTGAGGTCCCTGCCACTGCACACTATAGGCATTACCCCAGCCAAAATGCTGCTCCTCTGCCCCACATCCCTGACTCGTTTCTGATACAAAGCCCCCCCCCAAAGCACCATGAGGCTCGCCAGTAACCCGGGAATAAAGGAGCCACTGCCCCCATCATCCACTGGCTGCCCTCTGCTCACCGCAGATGCAGCAACATCCTTTTCCCATGTCCCCACTTAAGCAGTGCAAGCAAATTCCCCTATTGTCCTCTACTTGGCCACCATGGCCACATGGCCTCTTGGCCTGGACGCCACTGAAACAGGTCACACGGCCCTCACCAGACTTGCCAACAAATCCACCTGCATGCCACTAAACCAATTTGCTGCCTCTCATCCCGGGACGTTCATCACAGAAAAAAACACTAGTTCACAGCAAATGCAGGCTACCTATCCCTAACCACATCAAAGCCGAGGGCCCCGGAGCGAACGTGCATCTGTGCTCGCCCCACCAATCATCCTCTTCCCTTCTAGCCATTAAGCCAAACACTACCGTGAGTAGCTCCACATGTTCCTTCCAGATGCTGAGCCGTAAACTACCATGAAGAACTCCGCCTGTCCTCTACCCTTCTCAACACATGCAGCCAAGCACTGCTTGCAGTTTTTTCACCATGCTGTGCTAAACCTCCCTCCACGAGGTGGAAAACCACTGAGAGCACTCTGCCTTTTATCCCCATTGCACCAACACCGAACTGCTACCTTGCAGTGAAACACTTCATAACTTGCCAGGTTTGGCTCATGTTAGGATGCAGCGTACTCCCTCAAAGACTCCAAAAGCCCTGCAACCCTCCAGGCACCCTTTACCCAGTAAACCAAACAGGATACCAGCTGCCCATGTTGAGCCTTTACAAGTTTCAGGAAAAGTATGAAACTGGGACCCTTATCACAGAAAGCAAATGCTGAGCTAGCCAAGCCACCAGAGCTTCCAAATACATTGCAGGCAAGAGCCTGAACCACAACACCCAGTTCTTTGCTCAAATACACAGAATAAGAGACACGCATGTCACTCTAACAGACCCATGCTCACTAAACATAACTTTTTTCTTCTTTTTTTTTTTTAAACAGGAAAGGAAAATGGTCAGGCCAAGTTAACCATGAAGCCCAGACTTTCCTCAACTTACACACAACCATATAACCTCATCACAATTCAAGCCAGCTGCCTGAGCTCACCATCGCCCACTAGCCTAAACCACCCTATGTACCTTACCTGAAGCTTGCCAATGATATTCTGAGTTCTTCAATCTGAAAATGCCCAGCAAAAAGAGGTTGTCCTGCCTGATTCCTGGCCTAATATATCCCTACAGGACTCCTGGTCAGGACCCTTTGGGGCTCCACCCCCCCCAGCCAATCCCTGGGGCTCTGGCAGCCCCGTGTCATTTTACACTTCTACCTTCTTGGTGATGTCACTAGCCCCACCCCTTCTACCTGACCTTCCCTCCTCCTTCCCCCCACCCCTTCCCCTCCTGTGTTCCTTCCTTGCAGGGGTCATTAGACAACCTGACCTGCCTTTTAGTGGCAAGCCCTATTATAAAAAAGGCTGACAAAAGAGCAGGCATTTTAGATTATGTAATATACAAGCAGGAATGTATGTGCCAGCTTTAGAATGACCTAAACTACAAGAAGGCAGAGACAAATCCCACAAAGGAAGCACAGGAAACAGTAGAACAATTGTTGGAAGACAGTTATGAAAGACATTCCATAACAGAATGGGAGTAGAAGGCTCTTTTTAAAACTCACCTAGTAATACCTTTTCTTTTTAAATATCTTTTCATTCAAAGAAGAGGTTAATACAACACTGATTATACAGACTTAATACAAAATTGTCAGCATTACCATTCCCATTAATTGTTACAAGTCATGAGAAAAATTGTTAGTACAATAGTAATCATTAATAAATAATTGTACTTTATAAGCTTCATAGATATCTATCTTCTTCCTTTTATTCTTCTTAATATCAACTGATATTTAGACTGCCTCTACACTAAAATTAATACCTCACACAATTAGGACATTGAAACAATTTTTTATAGTTCTTTATAATTCCATTAATTGTGGAAATAAAGTTAACAACTCTCTACATGCTTGATTCTGGTCATTGTCTAGATCTTTAATAACTTATGTTAACCTTTCATAGCTCGCAGATTCTTTTATGGTGTACCACCACTCAACATCAATATTTTGAGGAAGGTCTTGGGCATTATAGAATTTTAGAATCAATCTCTTGGTTGCCATTGATCCCAAGTATAAACATTTGGCTTGTTTGGATGATAATTTTAGGGATTCCTGATTGTAAAATAACAGTATATCCAGTGTACATGGGATATCTCATTCTATCATTTGGGAAATATTGTCGACCATAGATTTCCACCAGCCCTGAATCATTGGACATTCCCAAAAGTTATTAAATAGGGTTCCAATGTTACCACATGCATACCAACGCAAGTTATTATATGCTGGATTATTCTTGGCAATGACACAAGGTGTTATATAAACTCTACTTATTATTTTATGTTGGATCGATCTAATTTTTCTATTAGATATTTATTGTTGTCTATGTAGATAGTTTTCCATTTATCTTTTTGCATCTGGTAATCCATATATTTCTCCCATGTGAAGTGTTGCTTAGTTTTTTTAAAACCTGAATGGTTTCACTAACAAGCCATAAAATTTAGATAGCCTTTTGAATTTCAAAATCCTTTTATTTTCTTTGTCCATTTGCAAAGTAAGTTCTGATTCCTTTATCTTATATTTTTTAATGTAAGTTCAAAAATTATCATATATAGTTTTCTAGTATATACAATTATTTATTTTTAGATTATTGATAACTAAATTAAATTGATGGCATAATGGGATTTTATTGTTATACAACATCTGTTTCCAAGAACAGATTTCTTATACAATGTAGTTGGTTATTAAACATTGTATTGTTGTTTATTCTTAAAGGGAAACATCCACATCCTAGCTGCCAGAAGATTCACATAGACATAGTTACATAAGAACTGTTAATTAAAAGTTGTTTTTGCCTACCTTACTCCTATTTGTGATGTTTTGCTTGTAAAATTGCTATTTTCACACTCTCGTCCAACCTCAGCTACGACATGCTGTGAAGCCTTGAACATGCATGCTCACTCGCTCGCTCACTCACTCTGGGAGTGTGACATAGCATACAGGGATAGTCATACCATTATAAAGCCCATAGCATTTAATGTTAAAATATGAAATCATCTCCCAGTTGTCCAGTCATCTGCTGAGGATGTGGTTTGCTGTATGTTGTGGACCTTTTTTCTGTTGTGACAAGCCCAGCTTAATCATAAAGCTACAGCAGCAGTTTGTTTTAAATTTCAACTCTGGTGTTATTTTTACCTGCTGTGGTCCCACTTGCACCATTGGCATGTTTTGTTTTTTTTGTGGTGTGGTGTTGGACTATTGACATCCTGGTGTTCCATATTGTGTTCTTTTTCATCTTTTGAATTCCCCCTGAAATATGGTTTGCTGCTGTGTGGTGGGTTGCTACAGTGACAGCTGCAAATTGGACTGCCATGAGTTGTCCTTACATAAGTTCCCTCATGATGACAGGCTATCATCGGTGTAGGCTACATGGATCAAGTGCAAAAATCTGCCAGATATCCACAGTCACAACACAGTTGTTTGCTTCTTGCATTTCTTGGCTGAATGATACGAGCGAGATTTAAAGGTAATTCAACTGACATGCCATTCGCTTAATGTGTGTGGCTATTGGTGTGCCACAGCTTCTCCATATCCATTTGCAAAAGTACACAAAGTTCTGTGAAGTGCTCTGTACCATGTGTTCTATTGTCCACTTTCTATTATTGAGGTGAACCACTGATTGCACCATGCACTTGTTAGTACTCTAGAGAGACCTGTTCAACATCTGTAAAATTATTCCCACAACAGTGTATTATTTCTTCTATGAGCCATATTAACTGCTGCTGATGTTTTGCCTGCCACTGTTCATCCCCATTGAACTGCCATGCAATCTCCCAAAACAACGTGAAGATGTTTCATGCTTCCCTATTATTAATCAGAGATATTCTCTGCCATGCCTGTTATATCTAATGTATATTACATTTATCTGCCATGTTCTGCTTGCCACCTCTCTGGCTTGATGTCTGACAGTGCATATGTTTACTGTTGCCATGACAACTGCGCTCAGCTTGCTTTGGTGTCCCACTCCCTTCACTAAGGTGCAGCTAGTTATTAAAACCCCTTTTCATTAGCTGCTGATTTAATGATGACCACTGCTATAGCCAAAATATCAGTGGAAGCTGTCTTGTCATGATTGCAGTGTTTTGAACTTTGGCCCTGAGACACCTCACTTGTGTTTTATTCTCCTACCCTCCTTTTAGCGTTAGCCACAAAGCCATCAAAATCACATTATGCAATTATTTCTGTGCACAGAATTCAGACTCCTCAGTGTTGCTTCATGTTGTTTTCCTGAGTCCTTCTCCCAATGGGCCATGTGTCTGGTTTAACACAGTGTCTGGCCAGCATCATGGCTGCATGGCAGTCGGATGCCAGGTTGGGGTGGGCAAGCTTCATCCAGCATTGCACTGTCTGCTCATGCTCCAGTCAAAAACCATAGTAAGGGGGTTACATGATGCAGGGCACCTAGAAGAAGCGCTGATCTGAAGCCCCCACCTATTGACCTCTTTTAAAAGCTTACTTTGCCCAATTTAAAGTACAGAGTGAGTTTCAGACCTTAGTTATACTTTGTATTGACACTTGGAGCAATAGCGATTGCCACTGGGGACATGTTTGGGCAACGGATTTGGTTTTAAAGCCACGATGGAGGCCAAGATGAAACAGGCCGGCATTAAACACACTCCTCCGGCTACCCTAGAGAAAACAGCCAAAAAATCTAAACATCAGAGCTCCGGGGGTATCTCCAAATCAAGTTCTTCCAGTTCCTCGATGATTCCTCTAATGGAGGAACATTTTCTTCAAGAATTGCTGCCTTTTAAGGAAACACTCGAAGACATTTTGGCAGAATTGAAATCGCTTCGAGGAGATCTAAGCTCCCTGTCGCAAAGAATGGGAGATTCTGAAGCGAGAACCACCTCTCTGGAGGGGTGGAAGGAGAGAATGGATCCTGAAATTGTTCGGCTCCGGCTACAGCTTAAGAAGCTGCAACTGAAAACCGAAGATTTGGAGGGGCAAAGTAGAAGGAATAATGTCCTGAGACTAGGCCTACCTGAAACAGAGGAAGGCCCTGATACCATCGGTTTCCTTCAGAAATTCCTTAAGATCATGGGCCTGTCCCCATTAAACCCACAGTACCACATAGAACAGGCCCATCGCTCTCTCAAGCTGAAACCCCCACCTGGATCACCACCACAGCCAATAATAGTGAGATTCCTAAGCTACCTTGAGATGCAGCATGTCATTTCCAAATTGAAGGAGCTCCAGGCCATCCTATGGGGTAGCGCTAAGCTGAGGATAACTCAGGATCTCCCCTTTGAAACTCATTAAAAGCGATCAGCATTTCATCCCATGGTCAGCAAGTTAATAGCGGCAGGAATTCACTTCAAGATGGTCTATCCGGCTAAACTACAAGTGGCTATCGAGGGAGTTTGGCATTCCTATGAATCCCCAGAGCAGGCAACTGTGGATCTCACAATCAAACTACCTAATTTATTTAAGACTGGCTGAACTGTTATCTCAAATACCTAAGGCTTTCAGTCCTTAATCTTGTGGAGTGAATTGCATACCTGTTTTGGATCCCTTCTCTTTTTTCCTTTCCCCTCTCTTCCTTCTCTCTTTTGCCTCTCTCGGGCTGGTTTGGGAGGGTTGCTGGGGTGTCTTGAGGCCTAGTGGGCCTAGTTCAACGGTGAGATCACCGGTGTGTCCCCGTGGGGAGGGGGGTAGGAACCTTTGTTTAGCATGCATTTCCCTGCGCTGCTAATGGGGACTTTTTTTTTGTTCCATCAATTTTCAGGTCCCCCGATCACTTCTCCACCTTTCGGGGTGACATCATTCCTGTAGATTTTAACAAGTTATGCGATAAGGGGTTTTTTTGGAGACCTTTATCCCCTGAGGTCTGTTTCACAAATTATCTGTGCTTATCTAATCTCATCTGGAGCACCACTCTCGATTTTGAGTAGGTTGGCCAACCTACGTCCAGCTGGATTCATTTTCACTTTCCCTGAAATTGGCTCTGTACTTTCTCTAATAATTCTCCTGATTCTAACTAACCTATCTAGGGTGTACATTTGTGGTTTTCTCTGAGGGGTTGGTGGGTGGGACGCTTTGGGATGGAGCAAGCTTGGGGAGAACTGCATATTGCTCCAGAGAAGGGGGCAAAGGGCGGTCTCCCGGGGAAGCTTAAAGAGCAAGATAGTTGCCGAACACTTCTGGTATACCTCCTTGAGGTAGTTTCTGGCACCAATTTTCAGATCTGGTATTTACATGGAGCTATAGCTTCCCAAGGGAAGGTCGCCTATTGGGTTGGGTCCTCTATACTGGATACTCACATACCTAAAACTACTCTCAAAGGGGGACCTATTGTACATAGTTTGAAGGGGTTTTAGGGGGAGGGGGATTTCACGAATCTGATGACTTTCCCGACTATAGTAACGATGGAGATTAAAAGGGAGCAGTTATATCTCCACATACTCTCAGCTTTACATACATATGCAGGAAACTGTCGGAAAGGGTTCTCTTGTTTCAATACTATCTATGTTCAAAGGGGGATGAGGGGAGGGGAAGGGACTGGAGTGTGCCTTTTGGGGTTCTTTTTTCATTCACTGACACATGATTATTGTCTCCTTCAAAAAGATGGTAATGACTTCAGTAACAATTAAAACTGCCACATGGAATGTTAGAGGAGTCAGAGACATGACTAAAAGATATCAAGTCCTCAAAAATTGTGGTCTCTTGAATATAGACATCCTTTTGATGCAGGAAACCCACCTTCTAGCTACTGAAACAAATGGGTTACGCAGACAGGGGTTCTCCCAAGTTTTCACTGCCTGTGGATCATCTGCGAGCAGAGGGGTGGCAAGTCTGGTCAAGAAGCACATTTTGTTCATAGCAGAAGAAACACTATTGGACCCAGAAGGCAGATTTATTTTAGTTAAGGGCACGCTGAACAACAAAATGGTGGTATTGGGTGCAGTTTATGGCCCAGTGGGAGGTAGTGCAGAGTTCCTTATGTGTTTGGCAGACAAGCTGAGCAGATTTCTGCCCTCCAGGTTAATTATTGGGGGAGACTGGAATATCCCCCCAACACAAGATTTAGATAGAACATACAGGCCACTAAAGCCCCATCCCCCCACAGCAAGCCCTAAGGGACTTTATGGGATTATTGGGTCTGTGCGATCCATGGCGCCTATTTAACCCCTCTGGTCAGGTTTTCTCATTCCATTCCCAGGTTCACCAGTCATGGTCTAGGGTGGACTAAATTCTAACCAGCACTTCACTCTTAGCTGGCCTTCACCAGACTGGTATTGAATTGATTGTCATATTGGACCACTCAATGGCCTGGCTAGTGATCTCTCCAGGCCCGTGCATTCAAAGGGACACTACCTGGAAATTGAATACACAATTCCTAAAAGAGGAGCGCATAATCTCTCACATAAGGGATATAATCTCTTCTTTTATGGATATTAATAAGTGCTCCATTAAAAGGGTTGATCAAATATGGTGTTACTTCAAATGCTACATTAGGGGTGAATTCATTAGGCTAGCTTCCAAATGGAAAAAGCAAAGGGAGGAAAGAATTATTTCTCTGTCAAATCAAATCAAGGAGGCCAAAAATACCTTATCCACATCTTCCCCCTTCAGGTCTCTTGGAAACCCTGCTGAAACTTAGAAACGAATATGCAGATCTATTAAAAGAAAAGGCTGAATATGCCATCCTAAAAAACTAAAGTCCGCTATTTTGATCAAGGCAAGAAGCCGGGAAGAATGCTTGCCCTCCGGTTACGGGAACTAGAGAGCTCAAGGCTCATCCCCTCTATACTAGCCTCAGACAGCTCTATTAAGACTTCCCCACGTGATATCTCTCAGGTTTTTGAAAATGTTTATAAAGATTTATACAGTAGAAATCCTTCACAGGTCACATCCTCACATATAGAACAATATTTGGATAGCCTTGACCTCCCCTCTCTTCCAGCACATCATTGTCCAAGTCTGTCCTCCCCAATCACCTTGGGGGAGATAGAGGAGGCAATCAGAGGGCTCGCATTAGATAAGTGGCCAGGACCAGACGGCTTCCCCTCCAACTTCTACAAAACCTTTTCTAATGAATTAGCCCCCCTCCTCTTAAATTTATTTGAATGTATGTTCATTTCAGATACTCTAGATCCTTCCTTGTTGGAAGCCACGATAGTTCTCATCCTGAAGCCCGACAAACCACATAATGATCCTGCCAGCAACTGCCCAACCTTGCTTTTAAACTATGTTATCAAAATTCTAACAAAAATCTTGTCTCTTAGAATCAAACAGGTCTGGTCTCATCTGTTGAGCCCTGAGCATGTGGGATTTATGCAGGGTCAATCTTCAGCTGATCATTTGTGAACCCTTTCACATATCTTCCATGTTGCCCAGGTCTCCCAGATCCCTGTGGCTTTAATCTCATTAGATGCAGAAAAAGCATTTGACAGAGTAAACTGGGAGTTTCTCTGGACAACTCTTAAGAAAATGGGCTTCCCAACAGTTTTCATTCCATGGATACAGATGGTTTATCAAGCTCCCTCTGCCAGAATTTATTGTAATGGTGTATTCTCTCCACAGTTCTCTTTATTTACTGGCACCAGGCAAGGCTGCCCCTTATCTCCCTTTCTATTTAACTTATATCTGGGACCCCTTTTACTTAGTATTAAGCACGCCCCTCAAGTCATGGGCTGCCCAGTATATCAACAGTGTCTAACCCTTTCAGTATACGCAGATGATATTCTCCTTCATTTGGCCTACCCCGACATATCATTATCACATGCATTACAAATCATCAGGCTGTTTGGACTCGTAGCCAATTATAAATTAAACTTATCGAAAACTGTGATTTTTCCTCTAAATGCCCTTACCCACCAGGCTAGTTTTGCTCACTTAGGCATGAAATGGTCCCCTCACTCTATTAAATATTTGGGTATTCATCTCACCAACGACCCATAGACTTCAGGAAGCTTAACCTGGATGACTTAATTACAAACATCCAGCAGGACCTCCAAAGATGGGTAAACCTTCCCCTTTCAATATGGGGTCATATTAGTATTGTTAAAATGAATGTCCTCCCTCGTCTTTTTTATCCAATAAATTTATTAAATCTCTGGCTCCCATTGTCCTATTTTCATCATTTCCACTCCGCCCTCTCCAAATTTATCTGGCAGGGCAAACATCCCAGGGGCTCTTTCATAAAACTCAGCCTTCCTAAGGAATTAGGTGGGCTTTGTCTTCTTAATTTCAATTTCTACTACTGGGAGAGCCACCTGTCAAAAATGGGAAGATGGTTCTCAGACGCAGGTGACGGGTACCTACCAATTTGGCTACAATTAGAGAGGAAGCTTCTTGGTCTGCATGACCTCAATTCCTCAGGAAAATTTTTCTCTCCTAGTTCTGCATTGCCAAATTCCATACAAAATTCATTGGTGGGAGTTTCCAATAGGGTTTTAGCTCAATGCTGGAATTTTTTTAACAGTCCATACAAAAAGGACACGGCTCAACCCCTTCTTCGGAATCCAAATATTAAAATAGGGGGATCACTGCTTTTTCTGGATTGGCTTCCTCAGCTACAGAATGTTTCAGTAGAGGATCTGTACGGTCAGACCACTCTCTTGTCATTTCCTGATATAATAGCTAAATTCAATATACCTCAGAAATATATTTTCAAAGTGTTTCAGCTGAGACACGTTATGGTGTCCAATTTTGGAATTACATTATCACAATCCCAGGTTAGGCCCTTTTTGGAACAGGTACAGATACATGCCAGTAAGTCCCATGGAATATCGGCGATTTACTCTCTTCTTTTGGGAATCAAATTCCCGAATGCCCTCCCGGGATCTAAAGTTTGGACTTCCCTTCTGACTGATGTTAGCCCTATGTGGAGTCAGGTTTGGAAGGACCTGCATAGATATCTTACCCAAGACAGACATAGACTTTTCAGTATCATATTTTAAATAATATGTATTACACTCCTGTTAAACTCAGCCAAACTGGTAGGCTTCCTGTGACAACCTGTACCAGATGTGGTTCATCTGAAGGGAATCTGATTCATATTTTCTTGCATTGTAACAAAATGGCACCACTCTAGAATGCAATTCAGTCCAACCTAGATCCTCTATTGGGATTAGGGGACTTGTTTACTATAGCGATATGTATCCTTGGGATGTTTTCGACCATTAATTTTAAGAAGCGTAGATTTCACATGGCCTTAATTTCTATTGTGGTCAAAAGATTGGTTCTTAAGCACTGGGTGGACCAATTAGTCATAACACAAGAGGAATGGTTGAAGGAAATGTCACTTTGTTTCAATACCGAGTGATTGGTAGCCAGCTCCCGGAATTGTATGGATGCATTTAATCGCAAATGGGGTAAATTATACACCTTATATTTGAATTGAGATATTGAAAGTACATGTCTCTGCTTATTTTAGTTGGTCAATCTTATTCATCTTTGGCAAATGTTGACTGTTGGTTTCTAATTCTCGAGTATCTTTGTGTTGTTATGTATATTAGGCACACTCCAGGGGAGAGGTGGGTGGGGGTGAGACAAGAGGGGGGAGGGAAGGAGCGTTTTGTAGGTGTATTGGTATTGTTTTAGTTTTATTTGATCCAGAGACAGACTGATGTTGGCTACTTCTTGTCTATTTTGGCTAGTATTCTTGTATGACCAACCTTGTGGCCTCCTTCTAGTTATATGTAAGATGAAAACAATAAAAATCTTGAATTAAAAAAAAACATAGTAAGGTGTACCAGATAAAGACCACCTTGCACTGCAAGTAAGGGCATTTGCTTTTTTTTTTCACTACTCTATTTCTCACCTTGCAGCCACAGTCCTGCCGTACATCCAGCCACCGATGCAATCTTCACCTCCAACCCCAAAGCCGACATGCCCAGCTGACATATGCAGCTATGACTGTTGAGAGGGGCTCCCCTTTAGCCTCCGCACCCGGCAAGGATCCATTACCGGCACACTCCTATTTCAGGCATCGACTGCAGGTGAAGTGAGCAGCCATCAAGCTGCTGCTGACCATGCTGCTTTTTCCCTCTTCTCCCAATGGGAGCATGGATGTGCAATGACGTCCGTGCACTACGTGCTGACATCTGCTGTGCTCTCCCCTCACTGAGGAACCGTGCCACTGCAGTTCCTCCGGGCATCCCAAGGGACCGCCAGAGCATGGCATGCACCCACCCCTTTTCCTCAGGTCTAGGAAAGCTGTCATTGGATGCTCAATTCTAGTCCTCTCCTGCTGACCCCTGACAACCCGGGCTCATTCCCGAACCTGGGTCACCTGTGTGGAGCAAGGTGTGGCGTCCAGCACCTTAAACCTCAATGCCACTGGGCTGGCCAGGACATTTGCTTTTTTGATGTGGTGAGGTGTTCTAGAATCACCCGTATCCAACTGTGGTTCATGACAACAGAAAAAAATACTAGTAAGGTGTAACAGGCACATCATTACATTTGCATTCATGACAGTTTCCATTTTTACTGCTGTTCCCCTGTATGTAGACTACAGTCTGTTACTGTTCTTAGCATAACTGAAAATCAGTATGTGGCCCAGCATCAGTAGATAGTGTGTTCATAATGTTTGCTCAAAGATGTTACTAGAGCAATGGGTAGATGTGAATGGGTTTAGCCTCTGTAAAATGCCTCATGAATCTTGGCTCCAATCACCAATAACGTTGTGCTAATGACACATATTTACTATCTCATCCTAAATACCTGCTAATCACAGAAGGCCAACTGGAGTACTGACTCATACCCATTTCTTCCTCTATATCTTTCTGCCGACATTATGAAAACACACTTTTTAGTGATGCAGGTCTGCATACAGATTGTTCTACAGCAATAATGGACATTGCCATGCATGCCCTTGTACTGCTGTACCCAATCAACATGTATTCCACTGTTAATGGCTGTGGGCACAAAATTGTTCTTGCTTTGTGGAACCAGGTACATAAAAATAGTTCAACTACCCACTAGGCTAGAGTAGATAGGAGTGATAAGAGGGGAAGAACACCACACAGTCATCTACTTGACATCCCATGGCCTATGTAGTTTTCTGGGTCCCAATGCCAATGGCACTGTTGCCAAGTCCCAACATGTGCCTGGTTCAGGGGGATGAGAGGTGGGTGTGGGTCCTCCCTCTAGAACTGTTGCCATGGTTGCAAAAGTCATGCCTTTCCATGCTGTCTTAATGGTGTGTATGTGTGTGTTTGTCTGTTGTGTGTGTGTGAGTGTGTGTCTGTGTGTGTGTGTATTTGTGTGTATGTGTGTGCGTATGTGGTTGGCTGCAATTTATTACCTGTGTGCATGTTGTCCCTGGGGTGCCTTGTCTCTGTAATTCATGCAGTGTTTTGATATCAGCATGTGCTCATGGAGGTGGGGTGCAGGGTTCACATGATCAATGCCAATGGCATGTGTTGTTGCCACCAGGATCACCCCTGGATGGATTCCAGCTTGAGGTCTTCATTCATGACATTGTGGAGGAGCTTCAAGGGGAAGCATGTCTGTTTTCAGACTCATCTCTGCAAGTAAATATATCCAATCAAGGTAGTCCAGAGTTGGGCTACCAGCAATGTACGTAGTCTGCTTGGATAGGCCTTTGAGGATAGGCAAAGGGATGTCCCTCTGTGTCCCCCCTCTTACTGCGAGAGACAAAGTGGACACATGATAACCACATTCATGGACCTCTTTTAACAAGCTGCAACATCATTTGCAAAAATAAGGGCTGCTATACATGAAGTTGGGTGTGGTGGAGTTTCGCGGGGAGTATGATAACATACTTTTTTCTCCAAGACAGTGGTGCATTATTGGAACTGAATCCTGAAGGATGTGTGTGTGTGTGCCTGTGTCTGTGTGAGTGTGTCTGTGTGGGTGTGTCTGTGTGTGTGATTGTGACTGTGTATGTTTGTGTGTGTGTGTGTCTTTCTGTGTGTCAGTATGTGTCTGTCTGTCTGTCTTTCTGTGTCTGTGTTTGTCAGTGTCTGTCTGTCAGTGTGTGTTTTGTGTGGGTCTGTCTGTGTGGGTCTGTCTGTCTGTGTCTGTCTGTCTATTGAGTGACTTGTGTCATGTTTTATGGAGTGGGTGTGCACCAGCATGTGGTCATGGCAGTCAGATGCAGGGTGGAGGCACCCATGACAGTAAGGACATAACATCCATAGCCATCTAAGTGATGTACTATGCCCTATCTGGTCTTTACGGTTCCCATCCCAATGGTCACTGGGTCTCCATCCAAACAGATGTGAAATGACTCTGTGGAGGGTGGGTGAAAGGAAAATAACATCTGGAGAGCCTGCCATTGATGTCAAAGTCCTGTCTTGCCATGGTGGTCTGGTGTTTTACATGCGAGCTGTGTGTGTGTGTGTGTGTGTGTGTGTGTGTGTGTGTTGCTGTCTGTCTGTGTCTGTTGCCTGCGATGTATTACCTGGTAGTCAGATGCTCTTTGGGTGGTGTGGGGTGGCTGCATTATCAATGGCAAAGGTATGTTCCATCCCAAAACATGTTAAGGAATGCAAGATAAGGCACGCCTGGTACTGCCAGTGTGGCCAGTTGTTCTTTTGGCAGGTGTGTAATGTCATCACACATTGCTAGCTGTGCTTCATTGACAGGAGAGCACGTTGACCAGCATGGTTACTGTGCTGCAGCACTTTGTTCATGAATTCTGAGGCCAAGAGCTAGATGGACTATGGTGGGCTCAGGGGCTGAGGGTGGGGTATCAGAGGCACATCCTAAACCAAGTCCAACTCAGCAACTCTTGTGCTATCCTGGAGGAGTGTCCTGAAGGGCACCTGTAGTTGAGACCGTGGAGTAGGTGCAGGGTGAAATTCCCATCTGGAGAAGCAGAAGACCCATAATTAAGAAGGAGACTCCATAATCAAGCAAGTGAGACTGGGGATGGGTGGTGAGCAAGTTGGGGAGATCTGTTGCCTGCGTGGTACTATGGCATCTAGGGAGGGATGGAAGATCCAGAGGATTGGGGGTGCAACAGGATGGGAGTGGGAGCTAGATATCATTGTCCATGTGGGGACAAATGATGTACCCAATAACTGGCCAGAGGTACTTCAGGAGGACTTGCATGGGAGGGGGGAAAATGATATGGGAAGAACAAGGAGTAAAACAAAGGTTAGTTCAGATAAAACACATTGGAAGGCAATGTGTGGTAGCCTTCACAGGCTTGGAAACAAGATGGCAGACTTGGAAGCCACAATGGTGGAGGCATTTAACCACAGAGTGGGTGTTGCACCAAGCTCAGGTTTTGTCTGTAAGGCATACATTATGTGGGGACTGAACTTAATACTTTTGCTTTTTTAAAATCTTTTTAAATTAGTGTTACACCTGGGTTATGCCCCCTATCATCCCACATACACTTCACATTGTATTCCTGGTCTATTATACTGTGATACTGCTATTTTGCACTAATATATAGATTTAGGCACCCATTATATAAGCATGAGTGCCAGAAATGTGCTTTTCTGCTCATATATGCTAATGTTTATGTCCTTTCATAGGATTAGATCATGCTTGCCTATTATGCCTCATTACAATGCATTATGTTTGTCTTTTACGTATATTGCATATATAATCTACCTAATCACTGATAAGATGACTCTGAGGGATCATCAGTGATTATTGTATACTTATATTCTCATATTATTATATGTAGTGTGTGTTTTACACTCATGCAGATATGCCACATGTAATAGAGCCCTGTTGGCACTTCTCTTTGTCTCTTTAGAGAGAAATCCTTTGTTATGGCTTATATTTTACGTAAGTAAGAAATGTCACGTGTAGTTTTAACCCATCAGCATTTCTTTTGTCCAAGCTCTAATGCAAATTGAACCATATTCTGTCTCATATGATACTCAGTAATTCTGTCTCCTAAGTCATCATCCAATGGAGAATGACTTAGGACCAATACATATTGTTTCTCATATCTGTAATTATGAGGTCATCTCTGTTGCTATGCTGTTATCTGTAGTATATAGTCATCTGCTACCTACTGTAGCTGCTCTAGAAAAGCAGGAAAGAGACCAAGATCTTGGAGAACCTGAGATCCTACAATAATGGAGATTATGTACATTCATCAGGAGAGTGGTGAGAAACCCATCACCCTTGTGATTTTCGTTGTCACATGCTTAGCGTAAGTAGTCTTATAAACATTCATTAGTACTCTTGCTTGCTTATGAAGGTTTCTTGGCAGACTCCGAAGACACAAGAATTTGTATTATTGGTATTATTATTATTTACTCTACTATCTGAGATTGTTTATGTAACATATATGGCGACCGCGAGTGGAGTCTGGGTGATTGCCAAGTTGCATTTTAATTTCCTCTGTAAATTAAAACACTGGTTGAGAAATCTCCAGTAACAAGCAGCTGAGAGTGTCTTCTGTTTAACCTTTCAGTCTGTTGAGTGTTACACAGTGCAAACAAAACAATCCTCTTGGCAGATATTCAATCCCTGTGTAATGAGTTGTTTTATTTTTGTTTGTTTGTTTTCCCTATGCTTTCTCTGTGAGAACACACAGTTGTAAAGGGATCCGAACAGATAGACTGCTTTCTTTTGTGGATTCAAGTCCTAATGGGTATTTACTCATCTAGGTGTCCACATATGCCAAATGCTGTTTGTGTTCTTTCATAAACTTTGTTTGCAATCAAAGTTTTTGATCCACTGACAGCTACGGGCTTCTTATCTTATATGACATGTCAAAAAATATCAGTACTGAGTTGAGGCTGGATGCCTTAACAAACTCAAACTGCCTACGGTGGTTTGAAAAATTTTGCCAATGTGGCAAAGACCAGAAACATTCCCATGAGAATGATTTCTGAAAACTATAGTCAATTAAACCATGGTATCAAGGACGATATTCCTGAAAATTTGCTAGTTGCAACACTATTCTCTTGCTTAGAATTTTCTATAAAACGATGTGATACTTTGAAGTTAGATTATGCTGCATACAGACAAAAGATGAGTGTGCTTAATGCCAAGTCTGCTGAGAAAGTCAATGAGCTGTTATTTCAAAACAGAACCTTGACTAAAAAATGTGATTCATTACTAAGTAGTTATGAAAACAGTAGACATAAAATGTATGCTTTGAATACCAAATGTGATAAAGCTTCTTTTAACAACAGACTAGTTTTACACTATGAGAAAGTCTTGCAAAGTGAAGTTAGATTACTTCACAGTGTGCTCGCTCAAGTACTTGAGGAGTTGGAATGCAAGAGTAAGGAAAATGCCCAACTTACCACTGTGTGTAGAAACTTGGTGAAACAGGTTATGCTTAATTTGTGTGATACCAAATCTGAGGTTGATCATATAAATTGCAAGGCAAAAGTGGTGATCTTGCACCGTCAGCCAGAGGTACTTGCAGGGCATACTAACTTAATGCCCAAAGACCTTGCCTTTTCTCATGCTGAATAGTTTGATTTTGAACACTCACAGTATGCTGTGGGGTGGACTAGAACAAAGACTAGCCACTTGTTTTTCTGTGACTCACAAAACGGAGAATTGTTAGAGTCTCAAAATGGTGGACACACATGTCATCAGGTTGCATCCCCATACCATCCTCAAGATGGCCACTCATGGTCATGTGATGATGGTCATAACACAGTAATTCAAGATGCCCATGAGGTAATCCAAAATGGCCGACCACCACATCATGGAGGTTCGATCATGCAGTCACAGGGACCTGTGATTGCTGCCATAACCAAACAAAACATACCTGAGTTTTTTGGCATGATTAATAATGTTATCAGTAAGACTAGTGTTTCTGAGGGACAGAAGATTCTCATTAAAAATGATGTTGACGTACTTTTGAATGAGGCTGGTACGCAATCGGTCATGAAGTCAGTGACTGATGCTGCAGAAACAGCTCATGCTATTAACAATGTTTACTGTACTAGAGTGTCCTTGGATAAAGAACACATTGCAGTTAAATACATGAAATGTTGTGATTCTTCCCTATGCAATTTAACATTCGCTTTCTCTGAGAACACTGAATGTACTGCTTTTCCTATGCAGTGCATTAATACCTTAAGCTGCAACATTAAAAACAATGTTGCTACCATCCAGCAACCTTCCGGTGGGGAAACCCACTTTACATTCGATGGGGGGGGGTACAACCCTGATTCTGAAAGCCCCGTGGCTGTGATATTTTCAGCATCACAGGCCATGTTGAGGTGGAGGGTTACAGGTTTGATTTCTAAACCTGAGCTGACAACTGTCTCATCACTACTTTCTCCATTCTTGATGGCTACTGATCCACAATCCATAGCTGGAGAACTATGTGCAGCTTGCACAACACTTTTCTCCACTGTGCAGGCACCCCTGATAGTGCCAGCACTCCCTGCACATGATGCAGAACCCCCTCCATCAATGACACCTGGATCATTCCATACTGTGGCTGCACTAGCAGGTGCAAGCCAGCAACAGTCTGCGTTATTCCAAGCACATGTAATAGCAGACACAAGTCAGAAATCATCTAGGTTATTCTCAGCACAGGCGATAGCAGGCTCTTCTTGTAAGAAGGTACAAGGTATCCTAATACTGATATCATTGTCTTTTCTTTTGGGATCACTCAACATGGTCCCAGCATTGGTTAATCCTAACCCAGCTTTAGGGTGTACAGAAATTGCAGTTTTAGTCCAAACATACAATGGACACATCAGACCCATTGCTTATGCATCCCAGATGCTTTCCCCAGTGGAGCTGAAATATAACCTTTGTGAAAGGAATCTTTTGGCTGCATACTGGGCAATGAGATACTTTATGTACATCATTGGATATGCATGCATTGTGCTGCAGTCCAGTCATTTGACAACAAACGTTCTGTTGTCAGACAGAGTAAAAGATGACTCTGTATCCAATGCAAGACTTACACACTGGTCTCTCATTTTACAGGATCATGACATCACTGTCCTTCCTATCAAAACTCCATCCTTGTTGGCCCATGGCCTACAATTTACAGGAGAGACCCATGATTGTTAACTCCAACCCCCCTGACCTACCTGTCCCAGGGCCCTTTCTGGCAGAACCTCAGAAAGTGATAAAAGACACACTATGTGTCATGTTTTGGCTGATGACTCAGCCACATATACAAACAAGGGTCAGATAGCAGGGTTTAGAAGTATTGTACATCCTAGTGATGACAGAATGTGCATGGCTAGTAATTGCATCATCATAGATGTACGATTCACAGGCAATGTTAAAACACGCCTGGCAAATAAAATGAAAATCAAGGAGGTGAGGAGTCTCCTAATTACCACAAATATTTGTGGATGGTTTAGAGAGCTGGAAATTCCTTGAGATAGGCACAGCTTGTGGCAAGAGATTTTTCCTTATGTAAAATGATAACAGCACTCTATAAAAGGGTTAAGTTCTGCCCGCTTCAAGAAATGTCCTTGAGATAATTACAAAAGGACTGCAGATACTATGTGTTCATTACAGTTTCTACCGGGGTCTGTTTCTCTCTAAATGGAATTTCTTTGGAAGAAAACAAACTCCCAATACTATAATAGTACCTCACTGAAATACAGAGACTTGTTTGTGTACAACCCTAACCTAACCAGTTTAAATCCATAAGAAGGACCCTTATTTGAGGGCAGTATATAGGTTCCTTAATAAAGGAACTGAGGAATATCTTCCAAAATAACTCTATAAAAATGTGAAAATGACATTCACCTATCCAGTGAAGGCCTGTTCATTTGGTATCACTGCTGTAACACTCATGAAAAGTTACGGGTAATTCCTGAACACCTGAGAGTAGATTTTATCTACTGCACCAAGTACATGATATTCCAACTGGTGGACACCAGGGAGTCAATAAAAACCCTAGACAGACTGACATCCTCTGTCTGGTGGCTACACATGAGAAATGATGTAGAACACTGCATCAGTAACTGTTTGATCTGTGCACAGAACAGTCCTATACCAGCTAGGAAAATGCATTGTTACCCCAGAGACAGTCAGGCCCCTGGAACAGCATCCAGATTGACTACATTGGCCTTATGTCAACCGCTAAGAACAATTAATTTTCAATAGTGATCACCAACCTAATGGAACAACAGCCAACGTGACTGCAAATGTCTTGGTAAACCAGCTATTTACCAGGTAGGTTTTACCCCAAAGGTAAATTCTGATCACAGGGATCCAGCTTTATAGCCAAAGTAATTCATGAAATTCTGGATTTGTTATGGGTAAAACCAAAGTTTCATATCCCTTACAACCCACAGTCATCAGGACAGGTGGAATGGGCTAACAGGCAGAACAAAGTTATATTAATCCAAACTTGTTCAGAAAAACCCAAAAGGACTGGAATTCATTATTGTCTTTACTCCTTATGGCAATAAGAGGGACACCCTCTGCAGGTGCACAGTGTACCCCATTTTTGAAATCATGACCGGACGGTCCATGAGACTCCCAGAACATTTACTTCTGGACCTGTGTACTGCCACTGCTGATGGCGCATCAGTAGATAAATATGTTAAATATCTCAAACAAGACATCCAAAAGGTAAACTTTGCTTCACAATATATGGGCAAGGCCCAACAACCGGCCCTATCCCATTTCAAACAAACTCAGTCCAGCAGTCTACCAAGTTAGACTGCCTCACAATAGTAGTCATTGATAAATGGCTAAATGCCAAACAAATGAACCTGTTTAAAGGAGATTAAATTACTTTTCCATACCCCAATGGGTGGAATAGTACTAAACTATATTTTTCTTTCTCTTTCCTTTTAGGTTCCAGAGAGAGAAGCTTGCTTTTATGCTTATTATTCTTTTTAGAAGTATGGGTCTTCTTACAAGCCCAAACTGCACATCTTATTGCAGATAAGAACCAGTGACCTAATCCTAAACAGATTGTTGAGGCAGAGTACCTCACAAGCCCACATGATTTAATTGCACCCTGTGAAATTCACATTAAAGTCCTAAAAGACATGTTCATTGACCGGAAGGGTAGTGAGGCCCTACTGAATGTTATGATCATTGCTTGGGATCAATTCTAGCAGTTAAACTTGATCTGGACTCCTGTTTACATTTTATTGATAATCAGGAATTTTGCATCCAAAATTATATGGCAATAAAAGCCATTAGACCTTAAGGTTTTACCCTGTGATGCCCCATAATTTGTGACACTTAATACTGAGTGCCCAAAACAGAATCCTTGCCCACCCAGTGGTCTAATAGCCACTTCTCAACCAGGTACCCTAGTTATAATGTGCAGCTCATGCACAACCCAGTGATTTTAAATCTCATCCCTTAAACTTGGAATGATTTGTTTTATGTTTCACAACAAACATTTCCCACTTTTTTTTAATAATGATGTGATTGGATACCCTGGCAGCAGACCAGGTACTCATTAAGGACCCCCTATACAGGGACTCATAGCACGCATGCACCACATACACACACTTAGGATTTTCACATCCTGACTGCTAGTGATACATAATTTTTTTTTTTTTGGTCATCTGTTTCTCCCCTAGGCACCCAGGTCTGCCAACCTCTGTCATGTGCTGGTATCCCTGCAGGTCTTCCAGCTGCCATCTCAAGGAACCCCCAGCTCCCATTCGGGTTCTGCAGCAAGTAGCCCCGTGGCAGGGCAATTGCGAGCCCCTCTATGCCCTCCGCTGAGACCGGATACAGTGTTTTGCTGCGCACCCTCAGAGCCGTATACTCCCCTTGGAGATGGCTGTCATGCTGCCATGACCGGTGCAACTTTTTCCCATTTTCTGGTTCCCCATGGCATGTGAGGCATGCAATGATGCCAAGGTACAGACACGCACATGCTACCACATGCACAACTTTCCGGCATCAGCCCCAGCATGCCCCCCAACTGCCTGTGCTACTGCATCACCCCCAGCCATTGCTAGAGGCCACCAGTGATAGCAAACTCCCCTCCCTGGGGAAGGAGAGCAGTCCGGCGGATGCTCAATCCTTCACCCTCCCCGATGACCCCTGACAACGCAGGCTCATTCCAGAACCCGGGTCGCCAGTGCAGTGTGAGGTGTGGCATCCAGCACCTCAACCCTCAGCGCCACCGGGCTGGCTACTAGTGATACATTTAATGATGGTAAACCTACCTGAATGCACTAGCCATTTTTTTTTCTCATTTGTTTTTGGTTTTATTTTAAAGAAAAACAGGTTTAGACTCAGGCCTATTTGGCTCTGACATATCTATATGAAATAGGGCTGATTTAGCCATTATTCAAGCACATACAGTATGTTAAAGGTTCATGAAAGTATGAAATATAATATTATACCCCCCATTGCATGGTATACATGATCTTGCTCATGAAAAGCAATTTACATTTACAGTATAAAAGATATCATGGAAGGGGTTTGTCCTGACAAATGTTCATTTTAATGAATTAATTTCTGCTCACATTAAGGAAGCAGATGAGCATCACATAGCTAGGAAAGTCCTTTACTCTGCCTAAGGCTATTATGTTCTTACAACCCTTTGGTTATCTCTTCCAGGATCTGGAATTAGGATATATCCTTGATCTCATACATGACAGATGTATGGCTCAGTGGCATTGCCACATTATGCACTTCTATTGCATGTGTTAGCAAATGTTTATTTGAATCTTGCACTATTCCCTTGTCAATGGCAAGGAACCTTGGATATGTCACCACACACACCAGTATTGCTCCATGTTTTGAAACTTATTCCTGCACAATCTGGGAAGCCATGTTTGTGACTCTCACAGTGTCATTGCCACATTTTCATCTGGCAACATCCACCTCTGATCGTCTGGCAACCGTCCATTCTATTGGTCATCTTAATGGGAACTTTTATCATGAAAGGTTGAAACTACTTCCTTTCCTTGTTTATCATGAGGTCTTGGAATCGTGACTGACTCTGAACTTTGATTGTCGTACCTGAAAGGAACACCAACTTTTATGCAATTGTGACATCTTCCAACTTGTTTTACCAACTTGTGAATACTGGCCTAATAGCTAAATATTGGGCTTCCACTTGTGAACTCTCAAATAAACTGTATTCTGTCCAGCCAATTAAGATTCTACAATCAAGCTCATTGTTATGCATACTATGAAGCAAGTCTGGGGTGGGGGCAATCCCCTAACTCAACAAGAGGACTCTTCTTCATTTGATCTACAATCAAGAAATCCATTTTTCTTCACTGCTTTTTTTCCAAGCCTGGCTGGCACCTCATACAAACTGAGTACTGTTATAAACTTTTACACTTTGTGCAGCCGTGTGATTATCTTCCACTGAACACTGTTGTTATTCTGTTGTAAAACTCAATGTGCAATCTAATGCACCCCCTGCTGAGGCCTCTGAAAATACTTTAGCCAACCTCCTGAACATTTGGATCAACCTTTGGAAAATCTAAATGCAACAGATTTGAACTATGAATCTTCATCTAACATTTGAAGAAACCCTGGATTTATTCCTGGAACTGTTCATAGTTTATGGCTTGTGGACATTGATATTTTGTGTCCTGTTCAACTTACCAACTGAAAAATGCCATTCTTCAAGGTGGTGTATTCTGCTGATGTGGAACATTGTGTGGTGACCAACTATACATTCTTCTGATATGGACTAAAAGTTATGCAAAGTGAACTTTTTTAACTTCTATTTTTACTCCCTAAACAGGTAATAGGATATACAGTAATCACACCTGTTCCCATCCCAGAACCAGATACCATTAAGTCTAGTCCTTACTATCTTGATTTTTAATATCCATACAGGCAACTTAAGTTTGTCTCTTCAATTTCTTCCCAACAGGACAGATACACACCTGATACATATCGGTAATTACTGATTGTTTTGATATTGGAAAACCCCATTGTGAAGTTTTATTCCAAATGCTTATAGCAATACAAGGTTTACTAACATGTTCCATTATGATTACATTTTGTTGTTTAAGGAAAATCCTGAAACACCTCCGTGACGAGTTAATATTCCTCTATCAGGCTCGGGCCTCAAGCCTGTGGACGAATGGTGCCTAACCGCTGTCTTTTTGTTGTGTTGCCACTTTTGCAATTAGGGCAACAAAGAGGGGACTGTTACACCTGGGTTATGCCCCCTATCATCCCACATATATCTCACACTGTATTCCAGGTCTATTATACAGTGATACTGCTATTTTTGCACTAATATATATATTTAGATGCCCGTCATATAAGCATGAGTGCCAGGAATGTGCTTTGCTGCTCATATATACTAATGTTTATGTCCTTTCATAGGATTAGATCATGCATTCCTATTATACCTCATTATACCTCATTATAATGCATTATGTTTGTCTTTTTCATATACTCCCTATATAATTTACCTTATCACTGATAAGATGAATCTGAGGGATCATCAGTGATTATTGTATACTTATATTCTAATTTAATTATATGTAGTGTGTGTCTTACACTCAGGCCGATATGCCACATGTAATAGAGCCCTGTCAGTACTTCTCTTTGTCTCTTTAGAGAGAAATAATTTGTTATGTCTTATATTATACATAAACAAGAAATGACACATGTAGTTTGAACCCATCAGCACTTCTTTTGTCTAAGCTATAATGCAAACAGAAGCATATTCTGTCTCATGTGATACTCATTAGTAATTCTGTCTTCCTCCATTCATCATCCAATGGATAATGACTTAGGACCAATACATATTGTTACTCATATCTGTAACTATGAGGTAATCTCTGTTGCTATACTGTTATCTGTAGTATATAGTCATCTGCAACCTACTGTAGCTGCTCTAGAAGAGCGGAGAAAGAGACTGAGATCTTGGAGAACCTGAGATCCTACAATCTTGGATATTATGTACATTCTTCAGGAGAGTGGTGAGAAACCCATCTTCCTTGTGATTTTCTTTGTCACATGCTTGGTGTAAGTAGTCTAATTCATTAGTACTCTAGCTTTTTTACGAATGTTTCTTGGCAGACTCTGAAGACACAAGAATCTGTATTATTAGTATTATTATTATTTACTCTACTATCTGAGATTGTTTACGTAACAATATGCATAAACAAAATGTCTTCAGTCTTTATCTTAATATCATCCCAGTTTAAAATGTCTTGCAGAATTAGAGCCTCTTTATTAGGACAAAAGGTCCATTCCCACATGTTGGACAGAGTTTGGTCTTTGATATATGAAAGGGCATCAGGACTTCCAAGACCTCCCACTTTGACAGGTATAATCTGATTTGACCATGCGATCTGGGGTTTGCCCCCTCTCCAAAAAGATTTTGTGAAGATCATTTTGATATATTTTATCCATTTGATATTAGGGCAACCATATAAGGCTTGCATAACATATCTAATATGTGAAAAAACTATCATTTTTACAACTTGTAGTCTCCCTCATAAAGAAATAGAAAGGTTTTGCCATTGGTCATGTTTTTGTTGTATTTTTCCATCTCCCTACTGTAATTAATTTGCATAGCTTTCTCAAAATTACTGGCCAGGAAAATACCTAAATATAAAATCTGTTTAACTTTCTGGAATAAATTCATATTCCTATTTTCTTATTGTTCTTTGTCCTTCAGTAACTGTATAAGCATAGATTTTTGCTGGTTTACCTTATATCCAGAAATCAAAGAAAAAGCGCTGATGTTATCTAATAAGGCTCTTATTAAGTTTTTTTTTTTTTATTTAGTTGTTTAACCAGGTATAGCACACTAAGCTGAAAGCTTTTTTACAGGAGCAACCTGGGAGTGCAAGGAGGTTAAGTGACTTGCTTAGGGTCTCACAGTATGCAAGTGGAAGCTGTGGGATTCAAACCCAGGTCGGGTCTGCTGGATGTCACCAGATTTGCAGCTCAGAGCCTTAGACCACTGCACTATACTGCCTCCTAGTTATTTAAATCCTTGAATAAAATCAATATAATAATTGGTCTGCACTTTTTTCCAATATGGAATCCCAGTAGTAATTTTCCTCTATAACCAGCTGGTTATAACAGCAAACACATGCTGGGTTTCCCTTGGCCCACACATGTGACAGTCGCTGGTTTTCCTTTACTCTGTGATGTTCCCTGGAGCAATTCTGTATGGCCACTGACTTCACCATCTCTCATAGTTAGCGGTGAGTTGATTTTTTATTTAAAAAAAGAAAAGAAGTCTATTTTTCCACTGACTGTTAAACAAAAAAAAAGGAAAACTAAAGGGAAACTTTTCAAACATGCACTGGGATTCCCTGTCAGCATGCATGAGCCAACAGATCTTCCCACCGCTTCGTGGTGTAAGGACACCACAGCTCCACAACTGCTTCTCAGCAATGAGTTTTACTATATAAAAAAAAAAGAAAAATACCAACGTTTTTAAACAACTTCTTTTAGTACATATCCACTTCTTTCTGCCTCAAACAAGTGGAGCACTGTAACTTGGCAGATCGCAGATGGCATAGAATGCCACATGGTCTGTGACTGCCTGAACACCAATCTGTTTGCTTATTTTATTTTGTATAATTGCCGAAGTGAAAAAGCGCACACCAGCTATTATATAAATAACATTTGGAGTGGTTGTGTAAAACTTGATTTTGCACAAACCCCCATTGTGGAATGCATTTCATAAACCCCTTGGGCTTCACCCTCAGGGTTTATGTAGTATCCCATAACTCAGATGTGTGTAAAATCTCATTATACTCACCACCCCATACTTTATTCTCTATGTATCATCAGCATATGCCCTAAGTTTGAATTGCTGAACACTAATTTTGATACCTTTGATATTAGGTGTTTCCCTAATGGACATTAAAAGTGGTTTGATACTTAAAATAAATTATATCAGCGATTTGTGTACATCCCTGGTGAGCTCTGCTTAATATTAAAAATTTTTGAGTGAGGTTCTGCTTTAATACAGTTTTAGCTGTTGGATTACTATATAAGAGTTTTATTAGCTTGATTATATTATTAGGTAATCCACACTTAACCAAGGTAGTAAACATGCATTCTCTTTGAATTAGGTCGAAAACCTTACTGGCATCCAATGTCAATGCATAATAAATGTCTAATTCCTTCTGCATATATTCTATTAGTAGTTGAACTTTCTTAATTGCCACAGTGGTGATTTGACCAGGGATGAATTATGCCTGGTTTGAATGAATATGGAGGGGTCTTCTGTATCAGCTTGTTTGCAATAGTTTTAGCTATTATTTTGTTATCTGTGTTTAGTAATGCTATTGGACAATAAGTTTCTAGTAGGACTCTAGCCTTTGTTTCTTTGGGGAGTAATACAATTAGAGCTTCTAGCATAGTAGTTGGGAGCTCTATTTTCCCATCCATCCCTTAATTTATTATTTGATGAATCCAGGGAGCAATCAAGTCTTTAAACTGCTGGAAAAATTCATTAGTGAACCCATCTGGTCCAGGACTTTTATTCTTAGGTAGAATCTCAATCACTTTTTTAATCTCTTCAATTTTAATTGTGTGTTGCTTTAAATTTATAGATTGTATATTAATATTCTACAGTCAGGAGAAAAGTCAGAACGAAGACCAAGGACCAATCAAATAGAAACATAGAAACATAGAATTTGACTGCAGATAAGGACCGCTTGGCCCACCTAGTCTGCCCATTTTCCTACCTAACAGATAAGCTGCAGATCCTAGTTAATCAACAGCTTACTTCCTCTTACCCACCCCTAGGACTGCCTTATGCCTGTCCCATGCATTCTTGAAGTCCCCCACTGTTCTTGACTCCACAACCTCCTCAGGGAGGCTGTTCCATGCATCCACAACCCTCTCAGTGAAAAAATACTTCCTCACATTACCCCTGAGCGTCCCCCTCTATCTTCAAATTGTGCCCCCTTGTTCTTGCACATCTCTTTTTCTGGAAGATGCTACCTTCTTGGACTTTGTTAATTCCTTGAGGTGCTTGAAAGTTTTCTATCATGTCCCTCTCTCCTTCTTTCCTCAAGGTATACATATTAAGCTCCTTTAGTCTTTCTTCGTATGTCTTCTGTTGCAGACCCTGCACCATTTGGTTGCCCTCCTCTGGACAGCCTCCACTTCTGTTCTATGTCTTTGCGGAGATGGGGTCTCCAGAACTGCACACAGTACTCAGATGGGGTCTCACCAACTGTCTGTACAGAGGGATAACAACTTCCTGTTTTCTACTATTGATGCCTCTTCCTATGCATCCCAGTATCCTCAGCCTTCCTTACTGCCTTCTCACATTGCTTGCCCACCTTTAGGTCATCTGATATATTACCCCCAGGTCCCTATCTATTTTACTGTTGTCAGTATCTCACCCCCCATTGTGTACACTTCCCCTGGGTTTTTGTTTCCCATGTGCATTATCTTGCACTTCTTTGCATTAAATCTGAGCTGCCATACATTTGACCATTCCTCCAACCTTGCCAAGTCCTTTCTCATCCTTTCCACTCCAGCCTGTGTATCAACCCTGTTGCAGATCTTTGTGTCATCTGCAAAGAGACATACTTTTCCTTCCAGTTCCTCTGCAATGTCACTTATAAAGACATTAAAAAGGACTGGTCCCAGTACTGAACCCTGCAGTACCCCACTAGTAACCCTCCTTTCTTCACTGTGTACCGTTTACTACTACCCTTGCATCCTGTTGTTCTAGCCAATTTTTATCCAGGCTACCACCTTGGGACCCATTCCAAGGCTGGCTATCTTGTGTATTAATCTTTGTGGGGACTGTATCAAATGCCTTGCTAAAATCTAGGTAGGCCATGTCACAGCCCTCCTGATCTACTACTTTGGTTCGCAGTCAAGAAATCTATTAGATTCATCTGACACGACCTTCCCATCGTGAATCCATGTTGCCTCGGGTCCTGTGCCCCAATGGCCTCTAGGTACTCAACAATTCTTTCCTTCAGAAGTGATTCCATCATTTTCCCTACCACTGAGGTCAAACTAACTGGTCTGTAGTTTCCTGCCTCTGTCCTGCTCCCACTTTTGTGAAGAGGAATTACATCTGCCCTCCTCCAGTCCTTGGGTACCACCCCATCCTCCCATGATTTGTTAAAGAGAGTAGTCAGCGATGTCACTAGTTCTACCCTTAGTTCTTTTAGAATTCTTGGGTGAATCCCTTCAGGCCCCATTGCTTTGTCCTCCTTCAATTTTATTAGTTCTTTCAGAACCCTTTCTTCTGTAAATGGACTGGTATCGACCCCCGTCTTCAGAGTGTTTCTCTTGTTTGGTTTAGGTAACTCTCCCTCCTCTTCCTTTGTGAATACTGAGCAGAAATATTCATTCAGTAACCCTGCTTTTTCACTGTCACCCTCTACCCACATTCCCTCCCCTTTATTAAGCTTCAGTATCCCTCCTTTGGTCTTTCTTCGCTCCCTAATGTACCTATAAAAGGTCTTATCCCCCTTCTTAACAGAATTGGCTATCCTTTCTTCGGTTTGGGCCTTTGCTATTCTGACTACCTTCCCAGCCTCTTTCTGCTTTAACTGATAAAGTTCTCTGTCCTGCTCCTTCTGTGTTTCCTTATATTTCCTAAATGCTGCCCTTTTCTCCTTAACCTTCCCTGCCACCTCTTTTGTGAACCATTGCGGTTTTTTCCTTCGTTGTGTTTTATTGATTTTTTTTACACAAAGGCTTGTTGCCTCTTGTTGATTTTTGTACTACCTGCCTGCTACCATATTGATATGTGAGCTAGCTACAGTTTTTCACTTGAGCCTTGGAATAAAAGCGTTTTAAAACTGGTCCTTGGTTTGGGTGTTGACTTTTCTCCTGATTGCTACTTTTCTTGTTATAGCAACAGACCTGTCTCTGTGCAGCTGTTTGCTTGTTTTATATACTAATATTCCTCAGAAAATTGTACATTTCTTGTTGGTTTATATCTTCCTTTTTTGACAAAAACCTTTATAATAATCTGTTTTGATTTCTTCTAGACCTTCTGGGTCATTCATTAATAGTCCATGCTTATTTTTTAAACTACTGATGATATTTTGCTCATGTCCTTTTTTTATGCAGGTTTTTATCCTCCTGAGTCCTGCAGTGGCTTTGGTCGTCCGGAGGGTGAACTCTCTCTCAGGTCCTGCTGCACTGCACTTAGCTGACCGTGGTATTTTTCCCCACAGCTTGCCCCTCATGGTGAGACCAAGAAGGTGGCACCCCCTCCCTGGGGACCCAATCCAGAACCCCGGGTTACCATGCAGCACGGCGGACCATCATGGAGCCCTAGCAGCATGTTTTCCTCCTGCTTTCTCCCACCCTCCCTCCCTACTGATGTTATGTTGGACGCACTTCCTGAACTGTGTGTCCAGTCACCACCATAGGGCAATCAATGAGCAGGATGATGTGAACCTTCCCCCACCCAAGAGAGGAGAGAAGTCCTCTAGATGTTCAATCCTTTCTCCTCCTGCTGCCCCCCCAGCAAACTGGGCTCATTCCTGAACCCAGGTCGTCAGTGTGGCGTGAGGTGTAGCAACCAGCTCCTCTACCTCCAGCACCACTGGGCCAGCCCCTCTCATCCTTTTGTTTAGTAAATTAGCCAATAATTTCCCTGACTTAATGCCATGTAAATATCTCGCTCTTTTTGCTTTTTTTGATGTTATTGATAATTTGTTGTTCATATCTTTGCTGTTCTTCTAACCTACAACTGATCCATTCTTGAATATATTTATCAGAGTCTTGCAAGATAAGTGAATCGAGTAATTTTAATTTTTGGTCTTGTTGCTGTTCTTGTCTTTTTTCCTGTTTATTTTACCAGCACTAGCACAAAATCACTTTGAAAGTGTCCCATAGGGAGGAAATCATTTGTTGGCTTGAGTAATTAGAAGACCAATACTCCTGTATGGCATCCTGAATCATTTTAATAAATGCCATCTTTCTTTTAAGTAGCTCATTGTTAAAAATCCATCTGTTTGGTCTACTAGAATTATATCTTAAGAATTAAATTAATTTCTATGGCTGCATGATCAGCATGAATTATAGCTCTAATGTAGGTCATTAAAATAAATGCCACGATGGTTTTAGAAATAAAAATGTATCTATTCTAGAAAAAAAAAACATTTTTCTTATCGATATGGGTAAGTTCTCATTCCATGGGATTTAAGAGTCTCCATGGACTATCAACTCATATTCTTCTAAAAAATTATTTAAATCTCAGGATATTTTAATATTGTTCCCTGTTACATGAGTCTTTTTATCGAGGAACGGATTCAATAAGGAATTGAAGTCTCCCATTAAAATTATGTTTGAGGCTTTTATTTCCATTATTTCCATGGCAATAGCCAAAAATTCATTATAAGTTGTAAAAGATCCATATACCTAACCAACAGTAATTTCAAAATAGCTGAGGATTTTTCTTTTAATTAGGACTATTCTGCCCCCATGGTGTAGCTATTTTTGGTTTAATGCAAAATTTAGATTTTTTCTTAGCAATATTGCTACTGCATTGTTTGGGGGGGGGGGTTGTTTGTTTTTTTGTTCCTGGAGTATAAAAGGTGTCTGAGACCCGGTTCTTAGTTGATTGTTTTGATTCTTCTTCATCTAAATGTGTTTCTTGGAGTGCTGTATTATCAGCCTTAATTTAACTTGGATACTCCTTAAAGAAAAGATAGTGCAACACCTGGAATCCATAGGAGCACAGGAACCAAGACAGCATGGGTTTACAAAAGGAAGGTCCAGTCAAACTAATCTCATAGATTTCTTTGACTGATTAACTAGAGTGGTGGACCAAGGGGGAGCAGTTTATGTTGCCTACCTTGACTTCAGCAAAGCTTTCGATACTGTTCCACATAGAATATTGATTAATAAGCTGGGTAGACTCGGGGTGGGTCAGACATTGGTCAACTGGGTGGCAAACTGATTGATGGACAGAAAACAGAGAGTGGTGGTAATCGGTATACAGTCAGAAGAGATGCAAGTCATAAGTGGGGTACCTCAGGGATCAGTCCTGGGGCCAGTCCTCTTCAATATCTTCATTAGTGACATTGCAGATGGACTGGAGGGTAAGGTTTGTCTGTTTGCAGATGACACCAAGATCTGCACAAGAGTAGATGATCCAGATGGGGTGGGGCAGAATGAGAAGAGATCTGTATAAACTAGCAAAATGGTCAGAAGAGTGGCAACTGGGGTTTAATGCAAAGAAGTGCAAGATCATGCAGAAGAGAAACCCTGAAGCCACCTATGGGCTGGGAGGGGAGTTGCTGGCAGTCACAAGGGAAGAAAGAGACTTGGACGTCATCATCACCGATGACCTGAAATCATCCAAGCAGACCTCTAAAGCAGTAGGTAAGGCTAGAGGGATGTTGGGATGTATTAGTTGGGATATCACACGTCGTAAGAGGTAGGTAATAATCCCTCTTTACAAGACACTGGTTAGGCCCCATCTAGAGTACTGCATGCAGTACTGGAGGCCACACCTTCACAAGGACATTAACCAAATTAAGAGGCAGGTCAGAAGGGCAGCAAAATGGTGCAGGGACTGCATCAGAAAACATATGAGGACAGATTAACTGAACTCAATATGTACCCTAAACAAAGGAGGGAGAGAGTGATATGATTGAAACATTCAAACACCTTAAGGGCATTAACAAGGTGAAAGAGTTTAACATGTTTCAATATAAGAAAAGTAGCAGAACAAGACGACACATCATGAGATTAGAGGGAGGCCGATTAAGAGGTAATGTGAGGAAGTTCTTTTTCACAGAAAGGGTGGTGGATGCATGGAATGACCTACCTCAGGAAATGGTGGATATGAATACAGTACAGGGCTTCAAACAGGCATGAGACAGGCAGAAGGGAGCAATGCAGATGAGTATGAATAGATAGACCATGGACAGAGCAAAGGCCTATGGCACATTCATAAGGTAGAAAAAGAAATGAGCAGACTGGATGGGCCTTGCAGTCCTTTTCTGCCATCAGCTTCTATGTTTCTATGTGAGTATTCTTGATCTCTTAATAGGTGGATTACTTTCATTTAAATTGAGAGAGGTACACATAAACTGTTTAGTATTATTCATCTTGATGCAGTATAATCGAAACTCTAGGAGAGTTTTTATTACCACATTTTTTAATAGAGTAAACCAATTTCCACTGTTCATATTGCCTTTGTCCCTTAAGTTAGTAAAACTTTGCACTTGTTGAGTTAACCCTCTGCCCCAGTTCTCATCCCCTCCCTGCATTCTTTTTCCTCAAGTTATGTGTTTAAGAAAAAGTCTTAAAACTTTTTCCTCCTCCACCCCAAACAAGTTTCCAAATGAACTACCCATTCTTCCCCTGGTTCTTTTCCCTTTAGCCGCTATGTAGAATGTGCCTTTAGGGAAAGCCAAACCATGTAGCCCATTGGGACCACTATGTAGACCTACTATAGTGTGTGTATGCCCCCTCCCAGTAATCTAATGCAGCCCACAAGACTCTTTTAAAGATTTTGTTTTGTCATAATCAAGATTTTTATTGGACTAAATTCAGCAACTTGTTCCATAGTGCTTGGTCCACTTCTGCACTTGTACCATTAATTGTGACTCTTAACTTAGCAGGGTAAATCACAGTTGTTTTGTAGTTATGCCTCCACTAAGTTAATATTTTTTTTTTTGTAAACCATGTTCATTAAGGTTTCTTTATCTTCAGATTGGAAGAATTTAGTGATTATTGGTCTTGGTGGGACCTGCTCCAAGTTTGGTTGAAATGTGTGGTGTATTTGATCTATGTCAAAGGAAATATTAGCAGTGTCTGTGTCCAAGTATGCTATTATAATCTTTGCAAATGTGTCTTTCAGTGACTTCTGCAAGTTCCATGAATCAGTCACTATCAAAATGCGGATGTTTTTGCATCTCACTCTAGCCTCAAAGTCCACAGGTTTCTCTTTCAGATCTTTGTTATTTTGATCTAAATCCTTAGTTTTTCTCTCACATGGCAGGAACCTATCTTCAGGATCTGATATTCATTGTTGTGCCATAGTCAGTTCATTTTTTAGCTCCTTGTTGCAAATTAACAGTTGTTGGACCAGTGATTGAAACTGGTCAATCTTAGCTTCCAAAGATTCAATTTTATGTAGGTTTTTTTCTAGTGACTCAGTTTTTTTCATTATTTGTATTGCCCAAACCGGTGGTGTGTCCTGCTCCTGTTGGTGTTCTGTTGTGTTTGTATTTTGTCGATTTTATGTAGTTTTGGACGTTTGGTGTGAATCCTCATTTTTATTGGCATTACTAGCATTGGGCTACTCTGAGTCTATTGTTTGTTCAGGGCTCCATTCCACTGGTTGTGAGTTTGCGAGTTTATTGTTTTATAAGGTAAGAATATTTCTTCCCCTAAGATTATGTGTTTTTCCATTAGTCACTGCAACAAATGCTTGTGAATGCTGTTGCACTTTTTGTAAAGGGAAAGATAAGTTGGAGCAAATACATGAGGTGCAGGGCTACACAGTGTTCATCTCTTCCAGATGGGGATTAGAGATACAGTGAATTTAAATTCCACAGGCAAAGTGTCCGCAAAGTGGGCACTTCGCGTTGCCACTCCGCTACGTGGAATGAGCAATGCAAAGTGCTCACTCTGCCTTGTCATTACCACTGCATGTTAAGGTGGAATGACAACGTGAAGTAAGGAGACGTTGTGGTTTTCAATGGACTCTGCCATGCTCTTTAGCCATAGCCAGGCAGGAAAAGGAAGGAAGTGAGTCATACAAGCAGACACTTTCACTTTCTCCTGTCCAGACGGAGACAGACAGAGAGGATTGTGTTGTTTTGTCACTGCTGAGACTTAGAGATCAGAACGAGGAGGAGATTTAAACTTTGATTTAGACCCAACAGCTTTTTCAAAAGCTACGTTTTTTTGTCCTTTCTGCACTCTTTTTACTTAATTTGTTCTTTCTGTAAATTTATTTTTCTTACCTTTATAAGTAGTTAGTTGTTTGTCTGTGTAACTGTGTGTGTGTTTTGTGACAGTGTAAGTAGTCATTGCTCAGACTGAAGGAGCGCAGTAGGAGAGATGGACCATGGTGTGGGAATGTCTGGGGTGGGGGCAGCTCTGGGAGAGCACGGCACTGGTAGGTGTTGTACCATGCACATGTGTGGTGAGCATGGCCAACAGTTCCTGTTGGACCGATCAAAAATTCTGAGTGCCCCCCGAAGCAGGACCGGATCAGCACCACCTCCTGACTCTGAGGCAGTTGAACCACCACCACCACCACGTCCAGCACCAGCTTAGCACCAGGTCCTCTGTAGCAGGATGTGCCTGTGCCCCCAGGCCCAGGTTTGGATCCCAACCCTGCTCAGCACTGTGACCAACCAGCTGCCAGTTCATCTGGCCCTCCCCTGCTTGTGCCTGGTCCTCCCTACACCTCCATTGTTTGGCAGTTTTTTGACTGTGTCAGGGGGACAGCAGCATGGTCAAGAGCTGCCTTGTGAGGTGGAGGTGTGCCGTGGCCCCAGGGGATTCACCTGGGGACTAGGTCCACTACACCCATATGCTCAATCACCACCAGTTGGAGTGGCAGGCTGCCACAGAACAGGCCATGCCTGCACCTGCTGGACCTTCTGTGACAGAGGGTGCAGCTGTGCATGGCAGCAGCCCTAAGAAGAGGTTGGCCAGAGCAACATCTGCTGCTCCATCAGCACCCAAACCACCACCACCACCACCAGGTCAGCCTGTAAAACATCTGGACTTAGAACTGTGTGTAACACAGGCTGACTTGGCAGTTCTCTGGAGTTCTATTGAGGAGAACAATGAGAAGGGGAGTGCTGTTGAGCAGCAGCTGGCTTGCATAGAGGGACATCAGTTGCAAATTACGTCCATGCTGAAACAGCTGCTGGATCACCATGGATCCCACATTGTTTTTTTTTTCTCACACGATGTGACCCCCACACTTTCCTTGCTGTGTTATGAAATATATTCTTCCACCATCTTCGACCCTTGTATGTAATTATGCCCTTTTTTTGTTGTCTTATGTATGTGAGACACTTTGTATTCTGTACCCCTTTCCTTCTGTTAAGTGTGTGTGTGTGTGTGTGTGTGTGTGTGTGTGTGTGTGTGTGTGTGTGTGTGTGCGCATGCTGTTTTGGTGAATCATTAATGTTTACTCTTTCTGTCATGCAGTGTTTGTGGAAAAGCAGATTGAGCAGTGCAAGTATACTGTGCTAAACTGCATGAGTGCAGTCAGTCTTCTTTCCTGTCTGTATATGTACTGCAGACACTGTCCAACTCCCTGACTTAAAAACACTTATTAATGAGTACAATGGTGGGGTGGTGAAGCCTGGAGAGATACTACAAAACAGGCTTACAATACATCCAAGTAACTAGTAAAAAAAAATAATATTGTGATTCGTGACATGATCATGAATCTTGATTTGTGACTGCATTTGTGACCGTAATGATGAAGAACATGATTAGGTGTTGACGGTGTGAGATAAATATGGAACTATATTGGAAACGTGAATGCCTATGGCTGTACTTCCCCGATGAGCTGTAGCACAAAACTGCCCAAATTAAAAACACTCATTAATGAGTTCAATGGTGGGGTAGTGAAGCATGGAGAGATACTACAAAACAGGCTTACAATACATCCAACTAACCAGTAAAAAAATTTATGTCACGATTCATGAGTGACGTGATCATGAATTGTGATTTGTGACTGAATTTCTGACAGTGATGATGAAGAACGTGATTTGTATCACGAGTGACTCCTGAACGTGATGATGGTCCTGACTTAAAAACGCATATTAATGAGTACAATGTTCATGCAGAATTATGCACCACATCAGTCCAGTACTCTGAAGGGAAGTCAAAGAAACAACTGTGACTTAAGTTACAGATGGAGATTGGGCCCTAAAGAGATGCAAATGCACAGACAGATTAAGATTGCACTGTGCACTGAAGAGATGCAGGCACAAAGGCACAACACCTAACCAGTGCTCACCATCAGAAATTCAAATCTGGAAAAGAATAGCTTTGCAGGTTGGGGCGGGCCGTGGGGGGGGCAGTGTACTGCACTGCTGCAGTAACAGTCACTAGTACTAGTACCAGTACTACCAATAAAGATTCCACAAAGAAGTACAAAAATCAAACAGCTGCAGTGGATAGCAGGTTCACAATGTTGAAATTACTATGTGGCACAATAAAAGGTGTCTGACTTGACACACGCATCACACACACATGCTCACACACACACTAAATAATGCATAGCAAATTGAAAACTTCAGTAATATAACCACATATTTTAAACAAACTAATATTATGCACTGCTGCACCACAACAATCAGAAAAAAAATGGCAAGAATTATTTAAAATATTACTGTGTGCACGTTAACACAGTTATACAAGAAAAATATTATCAAAACAGAAAGAACTGTGTTTTTCTCCAGGTTAAGCAGATACGCCCCTCCCCCAAAGCACACTTTCACTATCTCTTACTACACAGACTCAGTGTTATACATTAACATTCAAAATCCACACACAAACAATAAACGATCAATGATATGAGCACAGGAGGGTTTCCTACAATCGATGAACTAAAGTTTGAGCAAACAAAATTACTAAAAAAGGCTTTTTGAGCAGCTTTTAGAAGGTCTGAATTACAGAGAGCTCTCAGAGCAGACTGTCTCCTGTCCTACAGCTTCCTACACACACACTACCCCGAACTGAGACTGTGCAGAACAATCTAGAGCCCATGTGACCTGAAATCCCATGAATCACTGCAAAATTCACCTTTGGAGCTTAAAAACAAGGTGAAGTGAGGTGAAGTGCATTGTTTTCAATGTACTTCACCTTAAGAGTTGATGGAGTAGTGGTTTGGAAATGTGGATTAATGCAAAGTCATTGTTTTCAATGGACTTTGCGTTACCCATTATAACGTGAAGTAATCCACTTCATGTGGTTGAGCACTCTGCAAATCCGCTTTCGCTTCACGATTCACTTCATGGAGTGGATTGGGGCCACTTTGCCCATCTCAAATGGGGATCCAGGTTGTTTGTTTTGTCTACCATTAGGTTAGCATTTCCAGGTATACTCTTATTTTCTGCTGTAGTTGCTCCTCCATATGTCTTCCTCCAGTATTCTTCTCCTGTTTTCCAGCTCTTGTAGTTTCAGGTACAGTAGTTTCCAACATATTGCTTTGTTACTGAGTTATGTTTTTGATTGGAAAAATAGATGATGTAATCCTCTGCTGCTGTCTAGTCTTCGGCTCAATAAGAGGGCTTACTCCTCTTACTCCGGGAGATTTGGGATCTTGGAGGTCTTTGGTTTGGGTTTTATGCTTCCCCAATTTTAGTCAGGTTTACATTTCCAACTGTTTTATAGATTTAGAAATGTTTTTCATGGAGCTGTTCTAATTAGGACCACTGTGAAGTTTTCTGTGCATCATGCACAAAAAAAAGCTCCAGTAAAACATCAACATTTTCTTTTCCATGTTCTTGTGTTCTTCTTGCCAAAGGTTGTACAGATTGAAAGAAAGCATTCACAGTCTTACTCACTGTAGCAAATCACTGGTGCATGTCTCGCACCCTGAAAGGGGAGACATACCTGAGCTACACCACGTAGCTCACTCAAATTGATATCTTGTCCCCTAGTAGCTCATTCCCTGAATGATGGACTTGCAGTCCTGGGATACTTCTGGTTGCTATGATTCTTGTTCAACCCACCCAGTAATACTTTTATTCTATACATTACTGAATGTTCATAAAGATCTATTGAAACCTATCGGGGGCAGTTGTGGCTGGAATAGGGCCATCCTTAGAACCATTGTCAGATAAGGAATAACTCACCTCAGGGTTTGGGTTGGGTTAGGCTATACCCATGGCTGGCATGGTTCAGTCACAAGACTGCAGGCCTAGTGACTAACAGTGCCAGGCATGGGTAAATCCCAGACCAGCCTACACTTTGTCATGGAATATTCCAGTTATACAATTTGGAAACATAACAATTACACAAAAAAAAGTGAAGAAAAAGCTTTTTCTTTCATTTTTTATGCGGATTTTCATAAACTATCCTTCCCCTACACAAAATAGTTCATTTTTGTTGAGCAGAAGCCCTATCATGCCCTTGAAGAAAACTAGCCACAACGTGAATGAACTGAGTGTCACAACTGAGTAGTTATAACTGAAAATGGTTTGCACAGTATTTAGTAGTGCCAATTAGCTCTCAGTTGTCTCTGAGTTCAAAACTGCAGCTTAGATCTGACTTTCCATTTTGGTTTCCATTCTTCCTGAACGGCTTTTGATTCTGTGAAACAGTGTGGTTAGTGGGAGAAAAAAATGGCAGCTTTGCGAGAATGTAGTTGAATGCTAAGGATTCTGTATGGAGTGATTTTTTTTTAAAAGATGCAGTTGACTGGTACTTTTTGTGGTGGTTAGCAAAAGTTACTCCATGGCATTAAGTACCAGCTGACCAACCAAAATAGTAAATTTTTAGACACTATTGTATAATATATATTGACTACCATCTCGGAGAATTGGTTATCTCCACCCAGTCATGTGTAAAGGACACATGTCATATTATTGAGTTGTTAAATGAGGTGAATGTAAAAAATAGAGACTAGTATCCTAGTAACATTAGACATGAGAGATCTGTACACCAGTATTTCCAACTAGGAAGGATTATACGCTCTAGCTAAAGCACTGGAAGGAGACCAGCAGGAGAACCCCCCAAACAGCTACTTATTAAGAAAGCGGAGCTAATGCTAACCAAGAATCATTCCAAGTTTAAAAACTCACACTTCTGGCAAGCTAAGGTACAGCTGTAGGCTCACTTATGGCCCCTAGCGATTAAATATTTTTATGGATGACTTCAAAAGAACATATGTGTTTGACAACCAGAGAAATAAATATCATGATAAAGTACAGTTACAGAAATGCTTTATCGATGATATTTTTTGTATATGGCAAGGAACAGTACAGGAATTGCAGGAATTTTTAGTACTTAAATGAAAGAACTGAACACACCAAATTTCTAATGACCTACTGTATGATACCAACTGTATGATTTTTTTTAGATTTGAAACTATACAGAGAGGGAGACCAAATATGTACAAAACTTTAGAGGAAACACACTGTTAGGAATGTACTCCTTCACACCAGCAATTTTTGGCATCATTATTAATGACATTCTTCCATATAGCCAAATGGTCCAGGTGAAGAGAAATTGCAAAAAAAGTAGAAGACTACACAAAGATAGTAGAGACTCTACAATCAATATTTAGAGACACATGAGACAGTGAAGATGAGTTGGAGTAAGCCAGAGGATTATGCGATCAACAAACCAGAAACTCATTGATACATCCAAGAAGGATATTAAAAAGGGACAGTAAAGAGGACAGAGCCATGTCAGCCATTGGCTATCGTGACTGGTCTAGACAGGTTAAGAACAGTATTCACAAACATTGCCATGTTTTACAGGCATCAGAGATTGGGAGAAATGTGTTTAACAACAAACCTCTGATTCTAGCAAAAAAAAAAAGTACAGAGTCCAGCAGATAGACTTAATACAATTTCAAAACTATAACATTGGGTATTTAGAGGGCGTCAGCCAACAGTAGTCAATTTCCCTTGTGGAAATTTCCAGAACTGCAGTTACAACAGGAAAACAACTGTACAAAATACACACATGAATGAGGAGATTGAAATAAAATGGTATATCACTTGCAAATCAGAGAGGGTAAACCATATGTTGGAATGCCCATGTGATAAAACGTATATAGGGAAGAAAATCAATCAGTCAATCAATCAAGTCTTTATTTGACCAGGCATTCATCGTTGAGCAGAAGCTCATTTGCAAGATGGACCTGGGTGGAGCATGAACAATTGTATATACAGGTCAACACAGGTATTTACAAGGCAATACAGATAATACTGTTTACAGAGAGTAAGAAAATTGAAGTTCATATGTACACAGAATTATACAGATATTGTACATATTACAGGGTATTTACATACATAGAAGTGTCTATAGGAAGATAAAGCAGGTTATCTAAGGTTGCAGGAGGAAATAACAGAAGAAAAAATTAAAAAAATAAAAATATACACCAGGT
Source organism: Neoceratodus forsteri (assembly GCA_016271365.2). Taxonomy (NCBI): domain Eukaryota; kingdom Metazoa; phylum Chordata; order Ceratodontiformes; family Ceratodontidae; genus Neoceratodus; species Neoceratodus forsteri. Next base: position 1,512,060,845 of record CM057449.1, read on the forward strand.
AGAGGCGAAGATAGGGGGGGAGGGAGGGAGGTAGGGGGAGAAAGGCTAGGAGAGCACGGTGCACAGAGAGGAGTTGGTAAAATGGGATGTAGAGAAGGTGGATGGAGAAAAGGAGTATGTGTGAGCCCTGTGATTGAATGCTATAAAGTGCGGGGCATGGTAGGATGTCAAAATGAGGCAGATCAGACAGAGAATAAAAGTAATATTAGTTGTGGAAGAAATCGACCATAGCTAGACATTTTAACATGGAAAATATTGACACTGAGATTTGTAGCTCTGAAAAAATTGCAGTTCCAGATGGAGCAGCAGGTGTTATCTAAAGGTTGTTAACAAGGGAGGCATGTTAAATAGACCATTTTGGTACTTTTGGTCTAAACAGAGATAGACCGGTGGTATTATTTGAAATAAAGTGTTAAATATTTAAATCTGTATTGCATTTCCAGCGCCCTCCCCCACCCCCAAAACATGTGCAAAAGTGTAGGGGATCAAGTTTGAATCAGTTTCTCTTTTTAAAAAATGTTTAAATAATCACACATTTCTTTCCTGTAGGTTGCGTGGGTGCAAATTTTATTTTTTAATATGTTCAACATTGAGCTATTGAGCTAGTTGTGTCCAGCTAGTTCCAGCCATTGGTCTTCAGCTGATCCAAATAACTTTCATGCCCTTCCTTTTTTTGGTCCTGACTGTCTGCGAGCTATAAAGCAGACAGCCACATAAGTGAATTTCAGATGGTTCACCAGCAGGTCAGGACAAATGATATGCCTTTCATGGGTATGCACATAAATTCCAATTTGGCAATAAATAGTGTCCATTTAGACATTGTTAAATGTCTAAACATAGTGACTGCAGAGTAGGAGCTAGTGGTATTAAGTTAGTATTTAATGGGAGGTCACTGAACATCAGTGGGAGGTCACCAGAAAAAGAACCCATTGTCTTCATGTGAAAATTCAGGTTTTTACACATTTTGCTATGAAAGGTTTAGTAGAAAGATTTTTTATGAACATAGAGGAGTCTACGTAGAAATTCCCCAACATCGAAGAGCAATTACAATACAGACACATGCTGAAGTGAGCCATATTGAAAAAACTTTATTCTTTTAACCTTTTGAGCATGTGTGTGTAACCCTTGGGTGGCGATATACCCAGTGTAACACCCCTAGAGCATTACCTTGGACCTAGACTGAGGGGGTTTGGTTCGCTAGCTCATAACATTTTTTTAAACCTTTGCAGAGTGCCTCCACTCAGGGTGCTATACGTGGGTGAAATAGTGTTGGGTGTAGCCCCCTGAGCTGCTACACCACCGACGATGACCAGTTACCTTCCCAAGACATGCCCCAATACACAGTTCCCCACATTTCCACATTTTGAATTAAAGATTCCCTCCAATAATATGCTCACACAGGCTTTTTAAATGGCAAATAAGATTTATTTCGACGGGTGATATAGGAGCTAGGAAGGGGAAACAGGAGGAGCAGAGGTTATCCTATCGTATTCACAAATTGTACAGATATTATTTGGATTTTTGCTGGTGAACCCTCCAGCTGGGTGGCTACATATTAATAGGAAGACATAAATCACATTTTACCATTCGACTTAAGACATCCAGAACCCTGGCTATCTAGCTGCTGAAAAATCAGATGTTAAACATAATTATTAATACCCACACTGGTACCAGTCCCAGATACAGCAGAAACCCTGCAATCTCATACCACACTGGTTAAACAAATACCACAGTCCAAGATGTTGCAGGCCTGATGGAGTTGCAGCTGGTCGAGGTGGCCGGCTATTAATTTGAGGGTGGGGGCAACTTGGAAACAGATTTTTGTAAAGCAGCAAATTACTATTTACAACCACAGCAGGGATTGCCCTGCACTCTAGCAGACATGGCAGGGATTGCCCTGCACTTGCAGACTTCCGAACATTCCAGAACAAACTTTGTGGATCTTACATCCAGAATATTCAGCACAATACTTGAAAGTCCCATCCAATGCAATGAGAGTGATGCTTCTGGCAAACATCCTAAATGCAGTTTAATCACAGTCACATCCAGTACTTTACATACTAAAAGGCATCCATCCAGAGTAAGTTGACAACGACACTTTCATCAAGCATTCCATACTTTAGTTACAGGCAGGCACATCCAGTACATTCTATATACCAAGAACATTATTCACAAGCAGAGTCCTATCCAGCATGTCTAGACATTATACACTTATCCCAAGCGCTTTCAGATGAAATTCTGGTCAAACACAGGTACATTCTCTTTATGGTATCTTAGACATAATATGCTCTAGGGCCTCCTGTCTCATGAAGTGGCAAATGCATCTTGGCAGTCAGCTCCACGATGGCAGGACTCTAACCCATAGCTACACAACTTGCAACACATTTACATGATTCACGATACCAGGCTTCTTGCTGCACCTGCAACTTAACCATTTGGGCCACAGACGAAGGTGCAGCATTTACTTGAACTAGGCAGTCTCTTATGTGGTTAGTAGCCCAGACTGATAACTTCAAGACTTCAAACTTAACAGCACACATTTCTCAGTGGGACCCCCAAGATTACTTGCTTAGCTTCTCCCTCGCACTGTGGGGTATGAGGGTACTTACTCAGGTCCTCCACGGATCTCATCCACTATTGAAGGCATCCTGAAGACTTCTTCAGCTCTCTTACCGCTGAGGTACTCGGTCAGCACTCTCACCGCTGCATGATGTCATCTGGTCTGGTCTGGTCAGCACTCTCACCACTGCTGGACATCTGATCTTTGGTCCAAATCTTTTTCCGATGTGGGAGGGAGGGCTAGCCTCTGGAGGACAATACTGGCAACCTCCAGACTAGCTGTTGCAGAAAGAACAATTACTGTAACTGGTAAACTTTTACTTAAGAAAATAATAAATGCCCCCTGAAGACTGAAGGGGCTTGGATTAAATGGCCCAGGCCTGGTGGCATGGCTGGAACCTGAGCCCCCCCCTCCATGGGGGGCTCCCAGCAGGCTGGAGCCTGCTCTGACTCTCTTTCTGAATCTCTCAAAATCTCCAGACAAACTGGCAACACTGTCTCTTTATACAGCTCCTAGCTCGACTCCTAATTAGTAGCAGGGATGAGGTGACATGACTCCAAGTTGCTGAAGGACCTGTCAATCAGAACACTCGAGGCACAATTGGGTTGTGGAATTGGTGCCTAAAATAATGTCCATGTAAGTCCCCATAAGCACTTGGGTGCTTACCCATAAGATGCAGTGAATGTTCCACAAGTCCTGGCTTTCTATTGCTGGCATTCCAATTGGCTGTACTGCTGGCAATGGCTGCTTAACCCACTGTCCCTTATAGCAGATTAGATACAGTCCTGAACAATGTTCTGGTGCAGCCAGAAAGATTCTTTAGCTAAAGGCTGTACTTGCCATCACTTCACAGATGAAAAACATAGCTCTTTTACATTTACTGTCGCTTCTGCACTTATGCAAGCTCCACCTGCAGCAGCTGACAGGCTGACATACAGAGTCCCAGATACTTTAATTGCCAGGGAAACAGATCTATTTCAATTTGTTAACATTCTCCACCACATACAGTATGTTCCCAATATGCAGCAACAAGTTTCATTAGTTAAAACATTTAACTTCTTTTACTTTTCGGCTGGAGATCAACATAGCTACCCTGGAGGCAGCCAGGCACACAATTATTCATTATACAGATGACCGGGGCCCCTCTTAGGCATACTTAAATGAGCCCCGGTCAAAACTCTTTTAATGTTCACCAAAGTGGTCCCCTAGCAGGCTGTCCATGGTCACCGGGTCCCAAATAGGTAGAAGGGATCCCGGGACCCACGGCACAGTCCCCGAGGTGACCGCAAAACAAGCAGCTCCACATTTAAGGCGCTTTGCATACCAACGGGAGTCCTGCTGCCCTGGAAGCAGCACTTTTGCAGTGGGAGATCGCAGTCAGTGTTTTCAGCCCCAAGAGGCTGGATTCTTATTTGCGCTGCAGGCTGCGGCACTCATGAGGGCAAACAGGACCTGGGAAGCCAGAAAAAATTAGGGGCCAAGTCAGGAGAAGTCAGAGAGACAGCGGGAGAAGGACAGAAAGACAGGGCTATGTTAAGCCCAAGCAGGCATTTCTTGGAAAACCCATTTGCAAGGGGGTTACATGCACATCATGAAAAAGTGGTCTAGATGGGAAAAAAAGTTTAAAGTCTCTCTTCATTTTGCCTAATGAGTATGTGCAGGTTTTTGATTCCGTTTACACATTGCTATAGTAACATCATCCCTATTTATGTGATGTAGAGGAGGCAGCCAGCTCCCTTCTAACCTGAATACACAGCTAGCAGAGGTAAACAGAGTGTTCTGCTCTGAAGAAGTTTTACTGGTTTCAAAAGCTTTAAAATGTGAAAGGTGATAATTCAATGAAAGTATTCAGCTAGTGTGTTTTTCTTTTTTTTCTTTTGTGGCATTACAGCTGTGTTTAGAGTGGGAACCTGAATTTGAAAGCACCAGAGTGTGTTAGTCATTGTTTTAAATGCACTTATCAAAGTGTTTATGGTTTGTATTACCTTAAATCAAATATAGCTACACAAACTTGGGGACACATATACAGTACACAGTTTTTAAATAGACTGATGTGTGTGACTATAGTTACATAATGTATCTGTTGTATCACTGCAGACTGAATGAAATAGATACAGTACTGGATATAAATAATCTACAGCATTATTTTGCCAAGATTTATTAGAGACAGCTATCTGTTTAATATGACCTCTAGAACTTATTTAAAAGTAATATTTAGGGTATAAATATCTGAAATACATTCATTAATTTAATTTAACATAGAACAGCAAAACAAGAAGGATTCCTTAAGTGGATTCAGGGTCAGTTTTAATTTACATGGACTAGCTGTTCTATTGTGCATATAGCATTGTTTGAAGGTATTTTATACTGTATAACCCCTTATTTCCATGCATCCTTATTTTGACAGGAGCTGCCTCAGCAGATGTAATAGTGCAAATACATCCTAGCACTACACTACACTCTGGAGGCCAGCAGGAACTGTCATATTCTAAAAACAGTGGCCTGTTGGCTGCCAGCTGTTACTTTGTGCTGTGTGCTAATTTGATAGTTCTCACAGCCAGTTAAGCAGTTACAACAGCTAAAACAGCATTTCATACACTATAGTGTACTGCACTCAATGACAGTTCAATCATCGCTGGCCACGGAAGTGAGAGAGGGCGGTGCCAGTGCCGGCTGTCTTATGGGATGGGGGAGAGGGGTGGTGGGCATTACCGGCTGGGGTGGGGAAGCAGTTGATCACCAATGAACAGGGATTGGGTTATGTGAATTAATAATGGGGAAATCAGGGTTTGGGAAGGGGGAACACTGAATCACCAATGTTACGGGCTTCATTTATTAATATCAGAATGGGGACATCGGAGTTCGGAGAGCGGGGCACACTGAATCACCAATGACAGGGGCTTAATTTATTAATATCATAATGGGGACATTGGGGTTCAAGGGGGGGATACTGAATCACCAATGATAGGGGCTTCATTTATTAATATCATAACAGTGACACTGGGGTTTGGGGAGGAGGGAACACTGAATCACCAATGATGCAGGTTTCATTTATTTATATAATAATGTGGACAATGAGTATAGGGGAGCAGGGATGACTGCACAATGCTGTAAGCAGTCTACTCTCCCAGAGAAGGTTTCTAAGTACATTTAGACCAGCTCTGGCTGGTCTAAGGGTCCTTACAATTTCACCCACTAGGAGAGTTATGAGACTTTCACATTAGGGGATATGGCAACTTGAGTCTGCCACATGCCCCCTAGTGCCAGGTCTCAGCCCATATTTGGGTGCATGGATGGCGCATGTCCCGTTTGGTGCAAGTCAGCCTGTGGTTGACACAGGCTGCCTTTGAGAATCACTCCCAGTGCATTTTTAGGTGCAAGGGGCACTTTGAGTCATTCTTTGAGGTGCAAGCCCCTTATGGGAGCTTTGAGAATCGGGTCCCACATCTCCAGAAGGACATAGACAGGGTAGATGCAGTCCAGAAGAGGGCAACTAAATTGGAGCAGGGTCTGAATCACAAGACCTAGGAGAAAAGACTGAAGGACCTCAATATGTATATGCTGGTTGAAAAGAGGGAGAGGAGGATATGATAAAAACATTCAAATACCTCACTGGTATAAATAAAGTTCAAGAGAGAAGTATTTAAAAAAAAAAAGATACTTAAGAACAAGGGGACATGCTATTAAACTGGATGGGGGGACTCAGGGGAGATGTGAGGAAGTTCTTCTTAACTGAATGAATGGTAAATGCCTTGAACAGCCTCCCAGCTGAGGTGGCAGGGGTAAACACAGTAACAGGCTTCAAGAATGCATGGGATAAGCAAAAAGGAACCTCAGAGGTATGGAAAGGGGAGTAAAGGTGGAGATAAAGTGGGCTCTGCATTGTTACAGTAGGTAGGGAAAATGGGCAGATGAGGTAGGCCAAGCAGTCCTTATCTGCTGTCAATATATATGCTTCTAACTTTCTTTCTTTGAATAATTGGCGATTTCATGTTAAAAATCATTACGCATAGTGTGTGCTTTTAAAATGTTGAAACATTAACTATTGTGTCTGGTATAAGCACTAATGGTATAGCAAACCTTGCACAATGGTGACCGAAATCATAATATGACCTAGTGATCATTTTGGAACAGTTAAAATGTATGTTTAAATATAAAACAAATTATTTGCATAATTGTATTTAATGCATATCTGAAATATCCTGAAGAAGTGGTTAGAAATGTAATCTAAGACCATAAATCACTGACTGTTTGCTGAGAAGAAATGCCTTTCATAAGGCAAAGGAGTTAATGGTAAATTATTTTCTAAACAAATACACCAGTGAGTGGGTAATTTTCATCCAATGTGACTGGCTGGTTTTGATTGGGTTGTGGAATAAGTAAGTAATTTTTTATTTACATAGTGCCCAATCCCAGGGACTCTGGGCATCTTACAGAAAATATATTGAGCAAACAGAGTTAAACAGACAGACATGCAGGGTATAAAATATACAGTAAATTAATAACTAAAATAATAAATAAGTCATAATTAAAACTGGCATCAGTTTTCAAAATATTATTTCTTAAACAAATGAGTTTTCAGACCCCTCTTAAGTGCCTCCACTGATGGGGCTTTCATCAGAGAGCTGGGAAGCAAGTTCCAGAGGACCAGGCCAGCCACTTCCAATGAGCGGTTACCAGAGGTTTTCAGCCTGGCCCTTGGAACTGCTAGAACACCTTTTGTAGAGGAACAGAGTAAGTGTACCGGGATGGCAGGAGTAAGGAGGTCTGACAAATAGCCAGGGCCTGAGCCATATAGGGCCTTATAGGTGAGCAAGCACACCTTGAAGATGGCCGTACTCCTGATAAGCAGTCAATGCAGACCTCGCAGGACCGAGGTCACAGGACAAGACCTGGACAGGCCTGTCATCAACCTCACCACTACATTCTGCACTATCTGCAGTCAGCAGAGGACCCCTCCACCGACTCCGAAGTATAGTGCATTACAGTAGTCAAGCCTGGACATCACAAAGGCATGCACCAGTGAGAACAGGTCCTCAGGTGGAATTAAGGGTTTAATCCGGGTTTCGGTTCTTAAATGGTAAAAGTCACTTTGCACAACAGACAACACCTGAGCATCAAGTGTCAGCCTGTCATCAAGGACAATACCCAGATTTCTCACCCTATAGGATGTCATCAATGGGGTGGATCTCAGGACCAACCCTGTTACCATCCCGGAGGCACCCCTATCACACTCTCAATCAGGCTCAATTACCAGTACCTCAGTCTTGTCAGGGTTCAGTATCAGTCAGTTAGAGGACATCTATTCCTGGATTTTGGCCAGGCACTTATTCAGCACTTCAACATCACTATTCAGTCCAGGGGCAAATGACATATACAGCTGGGTATCATCTGCACAACAGTGGAAATACAGACTATAACGTCTAATAAGGCAGTATGTACACTGCGAACAACATCGGCAATAGGACCAAGGCCTGAGGAACTCCACATTACAGGGGCTTCAGAGAGGAGAAATTCCAGATCACTACCCGTTACCTCCTGTCTGAGAGATAGGACTCAAACCAGTTGATGACAGATTTGGCATGTCTACAATACTCTCAAAGGCAATCCAACAGCGTGGTGTGGTCCACAGTGTCAAATAGAAACATAGAACCATAGAATCTGATGGTAGATAAGGACTGCCAGGCCCATCCAGTCTGCCCTTTTTCCCCTACCTTCAAAAAAAAAAAAGACTCATATTCTACTTGATCTATGGCATCACCTCCTCTTTTGAACAACCAGGGTTCTCCTGTGTCTATCCCATGCAGTCTTATATTCCCTTTCCATCTTTTCCACCACCACCTCTGCTAGGAGGCTGTTCCATGCCTCCAGTACCCTTTCCATGAATAAGTACTTTCTCACATTGCCCCTTTGTCTACTCCCTTCCAGTCTCATGTCATGTCCCCTTGTTCTAGAACATCTTTTCATCTGAATAATCATAAATGAAGCCCCTATCATTGATGATTTTACCAGTAATGTGATGCATTGACTTTGACAAATGTAAGCATCTCCACATTCTGAGGGGTTACTTAGTTCTAGGTTTTGTACTATATGAACCAGCAGCACTAAAATACTTTTGGAATAAATGTTATTGAACAAGTACGACAGGTATTAGCAAGCAAGTTGCATTACCTTGGGGCAGATGTGTTTCTTGCTATACCATCATACAAAAGGATCCTCATTGTTCCCAGTAGTTGATTCCATGAGGTAAATGTCAGCCATTACATGTACTGACTGCTGTGGATAAGCTATGTAATAAGATAGATATCAGCTGACTGTATTGTCCAAGAGACCATCCTACATGCTGTCCCCTGGTGTTGAGGGTCAGGCTGCCTACATACTGCATGCTCATGAGATTTGCTTGACTGTGGGTACTGAAGAGGCTCACAACAGACATGGTATGAAGTTCTTCTATTAGCAACTTTCTGCACTCACTGTCATGTACATTCTCTGATAACTGATCTACTTTTAGCCAGGGGTCAACAGCTGGGCAAGGATGTTGTCCATACATGTACGCATGTAATTAAGTCACATACCATTATCCAATCTGTCAATTATGCTTACTGCTAGAGCCACTGCTGTCTTGTCTGCATCTGACTGAATAAACAGCCTTTAGTATGACCATTTATAAGTGCAAAAAGCTAATTTGTTGAATCACCTGGTTGAGGCTCAAATGTTCAGCACACATGTCTGGTAGCAATTTCAAAGAGTTTCAAAATGACACAGGCACAATCTATAAACCAACATCTTTGGCTTTCACATTTTTACAAGCATTCTCAACCTGTCCCTCATACCTTACTTGGGTTTCCTTTATTTGATCCAATTCTGTATTATAGTATCAAAACTCACTATCCATAGTAATGTGCATGTTCCTGAATCCCACATATAGCACTTGGGTAACTGTATATAAATTTTCCTCTGACACTACATCACAGGGCAAGACACTCTAGTGCAGTAATACAGGGCAAGGAATGTGCCATCCAACTAGTAGAAGTGTATGCATCCCAGAATGTAACATATGAAACTCTTGGGAAACTGTGCAAAAATCTGCCCTCCAACACTACAGTGCAGGGTGAGGCACCCAGAGCTATTATGAACATTCCTAATGTACTGTACAATAGGTCATAATTCACCCTCTAAGACGAAAGTGAAGGGCAACACAATCCCTCACCCACCCAGTACCAGTATGTGCTTGCTTCCATACAATAATGTATAGTATGTAACACTTGGGGAACTGTGCAAAAATTAACCCACTACCACTATGTTACAGATTAATTTTAATTTGCTAACCCTCTAGCATAAAAGTGCAGGGTGGGTAATAATCATGAAAGCATGCAGGAAATGAAAAATGGCAACTGGTGATCCAAATCCCCATAGTTCACAGAGACAGTGCAAACCATCTCATGCACTCATAATATCCATATGAAAGTTTTTCAGCTTCCACCCTAGTAAAAGTCATTAGTAACATCCAGCTTGCCCTGGACAGGTGGTTATCAGTAAAAATAATTTGATACTTTGGACCATGTTATCCTCCTGTCCAGGCTGACCTTGATGGGCTTGGCTGGAGGCTGTACTGAGTAGTTCAACTCTTATCTCAAGGGAAGAAAACAGCTAGTATCCATAGATGACTATTCATCAGACTTTGTAACTGTCACCACAGGAGTTCCATATTTGGCCCATTCCCATTTAATAGATAGATAGATAGATAGATATTCATTGCAAAAAAACTTCGTTAATGCACTAGTTGGGGTTAAAGCAACAATAATAGGGAAATTTGGTGTTAGGGTTTCCAAACCTAACACCCCATCCCCACCCTGCAGGCAGCAACAGGAAAAAACATTATGGTTTCACCTATCTTGCCTCTTCACAAATCAGGTAAGGCATGTGACTTGTGGTTGTCAGCCCTAATGCTCACCCCATTCCATTAGTAAATAAGCTAAGATGTGTACAGTATATGAGAATGGGATGAGCTTTAGGGTTGATAATCCTAAGGCACTCCCAACACCTGATTTGTGAAGAGGCAAGAGATGCAACAACATTTTTGCAATGAATTTCCTTACTTTGTGAGATAGTTTAATCATATTATTATTTGCTTGTCAGAGTATATGGGTCCTCTGGACCCTGAGCTCCCATCTTCACAATTTTGGAGACAATGTAATCATATCCTTATTTGCCTATCACAATCAGGGCTCTGCACTCCAATCCCTTCATAATCATACCTTTATTTGCCTGTGGGAGTGCAGGACCCTCTGGGCCATGTGCTCTCATCCATCCATAATTTTTGAGATAGTATAATCAGATCCTAATTGGCCTGTGGGAGTGCAGGGGTCTCTGGGCCCTGTGCTCCCATCCCTCCATAGATGTGTATATATATGTTGCGGTGGAAGTACAGAGCCCAGAGAGGGCCCTGCACTTCCATTTGTAGGAAAATAGCAACCAAAGTGTCAGCATAGCCTTTTTATTACTCCACCTCATATACCCAGTACAGTCAATTTTTGAAATCCCCACCAAAACTTGATTGCATGCCACCACATCATTCCACTTCACAGGTGTGAAAACACACTTTGGCCAGGATTTAAAAAAATGACGGCTGTCGTGTTCATTAGGTGGTCTAAAAAAATTGCTGTGTTGAAATTTGAGGTAAAAATATTTAAAATTTCCAAAGTTATGGGCAAGCATAGCAAAATTTCAATGGATATACATATAGCATTTCACTTTTTACATATTTAGAGCATGAATTTTCAACATTGACTTCTTATGACCATATCTCATGAACAGGGGGTGAAAATTTTCAAATCCTTCCTGGAAGGTGATTTTGCCAAGTGACTACAAAATCACCTTTTGGGCCAGATTTTCCTAGTTCCACCATCATTGTTCATGAGGTGGGGTCCCAAAAAGGTCATATTGAAAATGTGCACTCAAAATATGCAAAAATGGCAAAGATATGCACCAAAGTTGAAAACCCCAACTGAAATACATTGAATCGCACTGACTATAGTTTTTCATATTGCAGTCAGCAATTCCAGCAGCAAGATGTGCCTTCTATCGGCAAGTGGATCTTCATCCAACAAGCTGTTGAGGTGAGTGAGGGTGTGAGGGGGTGTGATGTGTTGGGTGCTCCATGGGAGGTTGGGGTGAAAGGTCAGATCGATGAGGGACTGTTTTCTTTCTTACAGGAAAGAAAAAGACATCCAGCGATGATTTCCTTTCATACAGATGGTTACGGTGATTGGGAGGGTGCCACCAGACACCTGAGAAACTTTAAAAAAATATGGGAATGGTTATCGGAAGGGTGGATGGTGCCACTAGACACCACGGAAACAACAGCAAGATATGAGGATGGCAATCAGAATGGTGGGGGAGTGTCACTACACACCAGGGACACAGTGGCAATGTAGAGGGATCACGTGGTTTACCCCATATGATCACTTCATACGGCAATTTTGAAGTGCTTACTGAGTAAGTTCAGAGCACACAAGTTTAAAATTGAATAACTTCAGAAGGGATTAATTTTTTTCAATAAAACCAGAGTATATCACACATAGGAGCACAATGAGGTGCAGAGTTGTGCTTCAAAAAGGAGTCCAACAGAATTCTCCAATCAGTCAAAAATCAGATTTATTGTTGAAGAAGTTCTCAGAAATAATGGTACAACAGAGTAGCAACTACTCACAGAGGAGCAGTTACTCCAGCACTTCACTCACTGGAGCTTCTCTAAACCAGCAAAAGAAACGTATGTGGAACAAGCGCTTTCTACCCTGAAAATTTCAGACCAAAATTCCAAATCGTTTGGCTGCAAGGCGATGACAAAAAAAACAACAAAAAAATAAAATATATGAACATTTTCATGTGATATTATATGAAAAAAGAAGCAACTCAAGAAAAAGGATAAAAAATAAAGAAAAAAACAACTTTTGGTGTAATTTTTCCAACAATTAAGTACAGAATCAACCTAACGTGGTCCCAATGATCAATGCACTTCTGTTGAACTCTCTCCACAATGCCATTTTGTAGCTTTTTAAAGAAAACAAAACAAAAAATGGAAACCAAGATGGCAGTAAATGAAAAAGGATTTTCCCTCACAAAAAAGGATTGACACATAGGATCACTTTTTATAGCTATTTTGTTGTGCTTACTGAGCATGCTCAGAACCTGAAATTGTATAACTTTCTAACAGATAAATATTTTTTCACCAAACCAGCAAAGGAAACTATGGTGGGCCAAGACCTTTCTACCCTGAGAACTTCAAACCAAAATTCCAAACATCTGGGTGCCATGAGATGCAAAAAAAAAAAAAACAGTCAAAGGCAATTTTTTTAAAAATGTTTTCTCATTATCTGCTTTTTGGAATCTGCACATCCGATCAGAATGAAACTTGGCAAGTCAAGAGATTTCCCCATGAGACCGTGCATGCAAAATGTTGTGCAACTCTGTTAAACAGTTACAAAGATATTAAAGTGCTGTATTTGGCTTTTAACATTAAAGTGCCTACTTTACCCTTACTTTAATATATATATATATATATATATATATATATATATATATATATATATATATGAATGATTTAAGTATTATATATTCATCAATTTCATATCATCTGTATGCTGACAATATGATTATATACACATCTTATGTTTCTACATATAAAATTCAAAACAAGCTGCAGGGTGCATTGGATGATATTCAGATTTTCTTTAAACAACACAAACTAGTTCTTAACACAAAACAACAACAACTCAAACTGTATTATTTTGTAGGAGTAAGAAAAAGTCTGCAGAACTGGGGATAAGCATTAAGACAGGTGATGGAATTAAGTTACAAATTAATTCATATAGATACTTAGAAATGTGGTTAGATAAAGTAGTTGTCTGAGAGGGGATGTTCACATAGACAAGTTATTGAACAATGAGGGCAGGCAGATGGGGCTGTAATGGGGTAATAATAATCAGGCAAGACACAGTATATGAGGTGCACCACATCTAACAAGAGGCAGTTATTTTTATTAAAAAAAAAGAAATAAATAATGCAGGATACAAAATAATGACTGTTTCTGAATACCATCAAGAACTCAAGAAGAAAATAAACAAAGCAAAAACACAGCTCAGGGTCTACAGGTAGCTAGAGCCCCAATAAAGACTGTGTCGGGTCTCCCTTCGGAGAACCCTAAACTGGAGATGTTAGCAGCACCAACTCCAGGCTACATCTGAACTAGGGGTTCTGGATCTTGGGTTTTTAAAGCACCCAGGCTCATCCCCTAAAGAGCAAGGTCCACCTCTAATTCTTGTATTTCAAATATTTCATATAACATTCTACCTAGACATATACTTACTGACTATCCAGTTTAGTTCTACCAAATAATCAATTCTGGAAAGCAGCAAACAACAATAAATTCATTAGAACACATACAAATTCTGCTTTTATTCAAAAGGAGGTGTTAATAAGTCTAGACTCCACCCCATTTCTGGGTGACTGACATCCCACATCTCATAAATAGCACAGAGAGGGTGCTGCTGACTTCGTATAGGAGACTGCACCTTTCTAGAAGGTCTCCTCTGATTGGGAACACTCCTGTAGCAACCACCTTCACTAAGAAACTACAGGTAACACTAAAGTTCTAGTTTCTGCTTTATTTCTGTACAGTTTTACATATGTCCTGCAAGACTTAATGTGTTATCTGCTAACTATTTGTTTAAATTGTAAGCTTTTGTCTGATAGCTTTTTAGTTTTAGCCAGACTACATGTTTGTGTTTTTGTTTCAGTAGCTAACCCTCTTTAGACAAAGAGAAATGGGTAAAACACAAAACAGTGTCTAAAACCAGACGCAGGGAGAGACGACATTTTCTCTCAGCAGGACAGAGCAAGCCTCTCACAAACATGTGAGATGGAGGACTTGGCTAAGAATATCTCTACTAGCACACACTAAACTTTTTAGGACCCTTTCTTTAGTTTTTTCTATGTTTTTATTTTCTTTTTCACATGTACCATACGTAGTATTACCAATATCTGTACACAGAAAATGGGAGAAAAACGGCTTTTTACCTGTTAAGTAGGCAGACAAAACAAAGCGCTTGTTGCATGGGGGAGATTTTTAAAAACACCACTGGATTTAATACTCTTTTAGAGTTTAAAGAAAGAAACAAAAGCATGGTAATATGGCAGCAGGTGGCCAACCCACTGCAATACTACAAGCAAGAGAAATAGACAGATAGAAATGCTGTTGTGAAACAGACTTGGGGGGGGTACAGAACAAGAGATATTGAGATTAATTCAGTGATGAGTTCAACTGAGTTTTTATCCTTAACTATCATACACACCCTTCTCAAGAACAAACCAATAGGTTTACCTAAGGTTTGTGAACCACATCCCAAAGGGGATGGGGGTAGGAGCTTCCACCCACCCTCAGAGAAGCTCCACCCCAGGGCACCCTAAAAAAAACAAAAAACTGGTAGTATAACAGTACGCTATCTCATACTACACATACAACAATTTGCCCTCGGGTTTGATATCACAACTACATGAGTTATGATTTAGATATGTGACTAGCACCATGACATGACAGTCAACATTTTTGTGTTGGCATCCAGGTCTATGTTTTATTTCAAAGTTATAGGGCTGCAATGCCAGGTACCCGTGAAGGACCCATGCATTTTTATCCTTCATCTGTTGCAACCAACAAAGAGGGTTATGATCTGTGATTAAGGTAAAATTCCTACCCCATAAATAGAATTTAAGGGCTTCAATAGCCCACTTGATGGTGAGACACTCCTTATCGATAGTAGCATATTTCATCTCTCGGGAAAACAGTTTCCAACTTATATAAATAGGATGTTTTTCCCCTTGGATGGTTTGGATAATCACAGCTCCAAAACTGGTTTCCAAGGTGTCAGTGTTAACGTGAATGGCTGCGTGAAATCAGGAGATCTCACAACAGGAGAGGTACACAATGCAGCTTTGATCATGTGAAATGCCTCTTCACAAGCTGGAGACCAAGGTACTTTATCGGGGACTTGCTTATGGGTTAAATTGGTCAGGGGGGCAGCTATAGTGGTGAAGTTTGGAATGAAGCACCTATAATATCCTGCTATGCCCAGAAAAGAATGAACATGCTTTTTGGTCCGTGGCACTGGACATTTGGCAACTGCCTCCACCTTCTCAATTTCAGGTTTAACCATGCCATGTCCCAGAATAAAACCTAAGTACCGGGTTTATTGAGCTGCTAAAATATATTTAGAAGAACTAATAGTTATTCCTGCATCCTACAGTGTCTTAATGACATTGGCAAGGTGACGTAGATGTGTGGTCCAATCAGGGCTAAATATCACCACATCATCTAAGTAAGCGGAGAAGTATTCCCCATGTGGTAGTAGCAATCAGTCCATAAACCTTTGGAAGGTTGCAGGTTCACCGTGCAACCCAAAAGGCATGTACACAAATTGATACAGACCATGCAGCATCCTGAAGGCCGTTTTCTCTCTCAATGCTTTTTCTAGTGGGATCTGCTAGTAGCCTTTAGTTAAATCAAGTGTTAAAATGTACTGAGCCTGCCCAATCCGATCAAGAATGTCATCAGTTCTTGGGATGGGATAACTGTCGAATTGGAACACTTGATTTAACCATCTGAAATCAAGGCATAGGGATATGCCACCTTGCTTTTTTGGCACCACTACTATAGGTGAAGACCAGGGGCTGACAGAGGGCTCAATTATACCTAGCTCTTTCAACTTTTTGATTTCCAAGTCTACATCATCCCTTACACATTCTGGCAATCGAAAATACTTTTGTTGAATGGGAGCAGAATCTGTCTGAATTGCATGCTGTACATCAATAGCTTTTCCTGGTATGCTGGTTAAGGTGGCATCAAAGTGATGTAATAAACTTTGTCATTCATTCTGCTCTCTTTCGGACAAGTCTGAACTGATCTGTAGGGCACTGATACCATCTGGTTGTTCTAACCTCTTACAAGCCATCTCCATGTCAGAATAAGTCATTTCTGGAATCACAAATAGACAAGGCTGGTCAATCAATCTATTATGCCATTTCTTTAGTGGGTTGGCATGATAGATTTTTGGACCTGCCTTACTGTCAGAAGCTTTGATCTTATAGGTAATTGGCTTCATATGTTCTTTGATAGTAATGGGCCCCTGCCACTTCATCCTTAGTTTGTTCTCAGAAGAGGGGAGTAGAAGTAGTACTTTTTCTCCTGTTAAGAAATACTTTTCTTGTGTTTTAGCATCATAAAGGATCTTCTGTTTTTGTTGAGCTTCACACAGTTGTGATGTGCCTGAGTTGTATATGACACTAATCTCTTATGCAGTTGTGTCATATATTCCAGTATATTAACATGCTTTACCATGGTGTTCCCTTCCCAGGCTTTCTTTACCACATCCAAAGGGCCACGTGGGTTCTGCCCGTATAACAAGGAGAAGGAGAGAACCCAGTTGATGCCTGTGGCACCTCACAATATGCAGAAAGGAAGAGGGGTAAATAATGGTCCCAATCCCTACCCACGTCATCTACAAACTTTCTTATCATATGTTTCAGAGTCTGATTAAAACATTCCACTAACCCATCTGTTTGTGGATGGTAGGGGGTGGTACATAAAGCTGTAATACCTAGGACCTTATATAGTTCTTTCAACAATTCAGTACTGAAATTAGCCCCTTGATCTGTAAGAATTTTCTTGGGAATACCTAAGCGACTAAAGTAGTCCACTAGCTTTTCTGCAATTTTGGCTGCAGTGGTGGTCATGAGTGGGAAGGCCTCAGGATATTTGGTGGCATAGTCGCATATTACCAGGATGAAGCAGTTGCCCTTTTTGCTCATTTCCAGTGGGCCCACAATATCCATGGCAATACACTCAAAAGGTTGGGTAACCAAAGGAAGGGCATTAGAGGCACTTTTTCCTTTTTCTTTGTTCTTAACCTGTCCTATTTGTTGACATTCAGGACAGGTTTTACAATATGAAGCTACATCCTCTTGTACTCCAGGCCAGTAAAATCCAGTGAAATCACTGCAATATCCTTGCAGTAGTCCTGTCCCTGCCTACATGTCCTGCACTAGGGAGATCATGTCCTAGAAATAACAAATATTTCCTATACTTCATGGGAACTAACAATTGTTTTACCTTTTCATTAGTAACAGGATTGGTACACACTCTATATAGGATATCATTTTGTTCTTGCACCATAGGGGCCCCAGAAGCACCTTCTTTCACTAACTGAAAAAAAAATTTTCAAGGTTATATCATCATGCTGTTCTTTGACAATATCAGGTAATGACACAATAGGCATAGAGTGTTTAATGTCCACATGCATATGTTCTTTCGTCTAAGCTCTCTGCAGCTTCTTCTTTTCAGCCTGTGTTTTTGTGGGTTTGTTTACAATCTCAAATATCTCATCTACAAAAGGAAACAGTTCAGAGTTGGGGTCAATTCCACTAATTCAATTCAATTCAATTCAATTCACTTACCTCTTCAAATCCATCAATTCCAATTCTAATACAATTTTGTGTTCCCAATTCAAATTCAATTCAAATTATTTCCTCTCAAATTCCAATTCCAATTATATTAAATCAATGTGGTCAATTCCAAACAGTGGGCTGTATTCACCAAGTGATTTTAGGATAAGACTTTTGAAACTATTCACAAAAGTCATAGAAGTTTTAAAATGACAAAATAGAAAGCCATGCAAAGAAGATGTTGTTTTGCATTTTAAGGCTTCAATGAGTGTTGTGTATAGTTTGAAAAACTATCATTAACCAGTCACCAAAACACTTAGTGAATATGGCCCACTTTCTCGCAATCCATTAAATTTCCTAATTTTGTATCAACAACATCCAACACAAGTTACACATTTTGTCATATTTATTGTCACTTATTACGTCAGGAAGGAAGGACAAGGATAGCCATCACTTATCAAATCTGTTGCATTTGATCATCATTAGCTGTTCAAATTTTGCGTCACTTAAGTTGCATCATTCAGGCATGAAAATTTTGCCAGCAACACTAAAAAGTCTCTCTACAGGTGCAGATGAGGCAGGTATGGCGAGATGCTTACAGGCTAGCTGGGATAAATAGGGGAAATCAGTTAGTTTTTCTTTCCAACATGCCAGAGGATCAGAGTTCTCTGGCATACAGGGTTGACTCAGGTAGTTCGAGATTTCAGCATGTGCAAATGTGTTGGTGCTACTGCTGCCCATTTCAGCAGAACGGGAGGTCATGCATGAGAAGAGTTTGGTGCGTTCTCTTAATGGAGGTGATGTAGCCATATCAGCAGTTCTTGGCAGCAGGGAGGTCGCCTCTTCAATCAGCAGCTCCTTCACACTGTGTACTTCCTCGTCCTTGCACCAGTCCAGCTTAAAGTGAGGATCCAGGCTTGCAGCCATCTTGAAATTCTCCATCTCCTCAAACTTTGCAAGTCATATCTCCAAGGATGACTGCATGGTTGATACCATCTTGTTACTGTTGTTCTCACTAATTGCCATTGCATGACATAAACTTCTGACACATGCAATGACATAGCTGGCAGGGATTATCCAGTCTCCCTGAATCTTCTCAGTGACCTGCTCAAAGGATGCAAGAATTTCACAGAGTTCACCACTATTTTCAGTTCATATGGTGTCAGCTTGCATGGGGGTATTAAGCTCAGATAAGACATCTGTAGGGATTTTCAGAATGGACCTCAGCATTTTAAGCTGGCTATTCCACCTTGTGATGTTTGACATCTGTAGTTTGCAGTGTCCCTTTAGTATCTCTGTGGCCTTGTTGGATTTATGGCAGTGAGCAACTCTTCTCGACACCTTTGCCATCACTGGTCTTAAAGGACCAGCCTGCTCAAGGGCATCACGAACAAACAGCTGAAGAGTGTGAGCAAAACAAGGGCTATGCACAGGTGGCAAATAATCCAGCTTGTCACTCACATTCCTCACTTCAATGGCAACATCCTCATCCTGGTCTTCATCACTGTCTTAGACATCTACTGGTGGGAATATAGTGAATGTCTTCACCATGTTGGCAGCATTGTCTATCACTATGCCTGACACTTTAGCAGCAATGTTATAAAATGTCACAGTTTCCTCAGACTGTCTGTAAATATTCTCTGCAGTATGTGCACCTCTAAATCAGCGACAAGACAACATGGTGGTCTCTAGTGAGTGGTCAACAATGAAGTGGCTTGTGAATCCAATAAATGACTTCATATCTCTGCTAGATCACAGATCTATGGTGAGGTAAATGTTTTGTGCTTGCTGCATTTGATTCCTCAGTTTATCTTGGACACTGGAAGCGTGTTCAGGAAGTAGCTTCTGGCTGACATGTTTCTTGCTGAGCATGGTGAAAAGTGGTTCAGCTGTGCTGAGGATGGAGTGAAATGCTGTGTTGTCTACCACAGACAAAGGCATGAGGTCTTCAGTAATGAAGCTAATGATTTTGCTTGTAAACTTCTCCTGGTGAGGGTCTGTGGCTTCCCACTTCTTGGGCCTGAGGTCTGGCCAGATTGATGAGATGACTCCCCAAAGACTTCAGGGTATTTCATCTAAAACATTAAAATACAACTTACATTACTTTATCCATATTATAACCACACAGACAACATTTACACACAATATACCCTACTAGCATTAAATGATTCTCTAGTTAAACAACATACTTATTGAATTGATTGATAAAATTATCGATCCATGTAGACATGCAAGACAAAGAATTTCAATTTTAACTGTACTACTTTGAGGTGCCTTATGAAGTTAGAAGTAGTTTTTATTGAGCCAGTGACAGAAGTTTCACAGTATTTGCATATAGCACAATAGCTCCCATTTGCATTATATTCACTTGGCTCCCCAAAATGTTCAAAGAGTGAATACTTTTTTTGGCATAATGGCACTTGAGATCAACAGCAATGTTTAATTTGTCAGACAAAGTTTGTGGTCAAACAGCAAGCAAAATAGAGTTTATCCCATTTTTCAGTTTCTCTTCCAGTCCAGGGTCATTCAGTCATCAGAGTTCTCTGTTCCAGTCCAGGTCCAAATCCAAACCCAAGTAATCATTCAAAACTCTCCAACAATCCAAATTGTTCTCCAAATCCCAATACTCCTAGCCACTCTCCTTGTCTTTCCAAAAATGTACTCAACAAACAATGAGTATAAGGCTGGCTCTTACACAGAGCTACAAGACAGGTGAGATTGTTCTAATTAATTAAAGAACAGGTGTGAGCATTCATATCATGATTGGATACTAATAGATTCATCTACATAGTTCCTCTGGATGAGGCAATAGGTGTGCTAAGCTGCAATCAGCTCATCATTCATGACACCCGTTACTGTGATTGTGTGATATATATATACAGGAGTGTTGACCATTGAGCCAGGCTCAATTAATCATTAGGTTTAGTTACTATGTGTTGCCAATAATTGACAGAACCAGTGAGTTGAACTAGTCAAAGTGATTTGCTCTCCACTGTAAAGCACTTTGGTTCAAATCAGTCAGTCATTGGCAACATGGTAGCTCAATTTTTGGTTCATGATGCCTCACTTACCAAACACTAAGCCAGACTACACTATGAATGCTATTCCATAATTTAAAGCAAAGGTTTTGTGCAAAATAAATGTTATTTAAGGACTGGATTTCAAATCGAATTGATAATATGTGAAATTCAATTCAATTCCAATTCTATAACTTTCATTTTGTTTCAAATCCAATTCAATTCCAATTACCTACTTGATCACAGTTTCATTTGACTTGATTCATGAATTTCAATTACATTCTGAATTGACCCCATCTCTGAAACAGTTCCATTTCTCCCTTCTATTGTTTCTGTGTTCTAGTTGTCACTGCTACTAAGGAAGAATCACAGACCTGGACCAAAGAATTAAAGTCAGGTTGGTCTTGGCCTATGATTAGTGGAACTGGCAAGGTAGGTACCACCCCCACCTTTAAAAACCTCTGCATACCATTTATTGTTATTTCTAGTTCCGTAGTGGAATATTGGGTGTATATCCCCATGTATGCAAATGATCCAGTAATCAGAATCTCTTGTGTTACCATCATTACTAAATCAGCTCTTATGAGACTTTGATGACTTCCTGAGTCTATTGACCCCCTCAATGTCTCTTTCTGCAATTTGAGTTTTAATGATAAAGGCACCCAAATTCATTGATGCTAAATATGCGGGGTCTTTTTTCTTGTTTGGGCAATATCTAGCTATGTGCCGCAAGCCATGGCAGTAATGGAATTCTATATTTGAGGCAGGTCGTTTTGCCACATAACTTGTATTGTCCCCCCCTTGGCTTAACAGTCCCTGTCCCTGTAGATGGAATATAGTGGGTTCTTACCACTGATGTATTGGTCATGGTGTTAGCTGACGTTGGTGAAGAACTGGGGCCTGCACCATCAGTTCTACGGTATCCCTTCCACAGGGGCTTTCTGGCTGACAAGAAATCTTTGGCCAACATCAAGGCAATTTCAGGGTTTTCTGGATTGTGTTCCATGATCCATAGTTGTATTTCAGGGAGCATGATGGTAAGGAATTGCTCCAACACCAACAACACAATGATATCTTTAACAGTCTTCTCTTCAGGTTGTAACTATTTATTGCAAAGGTCAAGCAACCTAGTAAATGTCTCTCTCTCTTGGGGGTATGTGTGGCAAATGTTTAAGTGTCCAAAATCCCTGACGGTATGTCTCTGGGTTTATGTCATCTCTTTTTAAAATTTCTTTTTTCACAGCTGCATAGTCATTTGAGGTTTGGGCGCTCATACTGGTATAGGCTAGCTGGGCGCTAGCTGGACTACCCACTGTTGTTGGGGCCACTTACAGGCTTGAACTACCCATTCAAAAGTCATGAGATATGATTCAATATAATCAGTTGGCAACATTTTAGTCAATTTTATGTCCTTAGGACTGACTTTAGCAGCTTCTTGACCTGCCTCAATAATCTGTAAAACTTTCATGCTATCAGCCCACCTTTGGTCTTGATGATGTCTCTCCTGATCTCATTCCTTCCTCTCTTTCTTCCTTTCTTGTAGGTCCTCCATCCATTGTCATTCCAATTCCAGTTGTCTAACAGCAAACCATTTTAACAGTCCAGCAATGTCTTCTGGTGGTGTCTCTAGTGATTCCTCTGGTTCCTCATCCTCTTCTAGACTGTTCTCTTCTAGTTTTGCAGCTGCATTGTCCTCCATAGCTGTACCCAATGGCAGAGTCCCTTTTGGAACATTGGGTCTAGTGACTGGATCCAGACTAGGTAGCAAAGGTTCCCCACTCCAAAGCACTTGTGATCTGGTGGAGACAACTTGTACTGCTAATATGGCATCTGCCAACAGGACCATGTACTGCTGTGCCAGTGCTGATCAGGATACTAGGTACAGTATCCAATGTGAAGTCTCCCTATATGCCACAGACCTTCACAGAACCCCACTCCTGGTACCAAATGTCATGAGGTAATAATGATCAAGCAAGACACAGAATATCAGGTACACCACATCTAACAAGAGGTGGTTATTTTTATTAAAAGTAGAGAAAATAAGAAACAAATAATGCTGGATACAAAATAATGGCTGTTTCTGAATACCATCAAGATCTCAAAAAGAAAACAGACAAAGAAAAAACACAGCTCAGGGTCTACAGGTAGCTAGAGCCCCAATAAAGACTGTGTCGGGTCTCCCTTCAGAGAACCCTAAACTGGAGACGTTAGCAGCACCAACTCCAGGCTACATCTGAACTAGAGGTGCTAGATCTTGGGTTTTTAAAGCACCCAGGCTCCTCCCCTAAAGAGCAAGGTCCACCTCTAATTCTTGTATTTCAAATATTTCATATAACATTCTACCTAGACATATACTTACTGACTATCCAGTTTAGTTCTACTAAATAATCAATTCTGGAAAGCAGCACACAACAATAAATTCATTAGAACAAGTACAAATTCTGCTTTTATTCAAAAGGAGGTGTTAATGAGTCTAGACTCTGCCCCATTTCTGGGTGACTGACATCCCACATCTCATAAATAGCACAGAAAGGGTGCTGCTGACTTCCTAGGAGACTACACCTTTCTAGAAGGTCTCCTCTGATTGGGAACACTCCTGTAGCAACCACCTTCACTAAGAAACTACAGGCAGGACTAAAGTTCTAGTTTCTGCTTTATTTCTGTACAGTGTTACACATGTCCTGCAAAGACTTAATGTGTTATCTGCTAACTATTTGTTTAAACTGTTAGCTATTGTCTGATAGTGTTTTAGTTTTAGCCAGAATACATGTTTTTGTTTTTGTTTCAGTAGCTAAGCCTTTTTAGACAAACAGAAATGGGTAAAACACAAAACAGTGTCTAAAAGCAGACGCAGGGAGAGACAACATTTTCTCTCAGCAGGACAGAGCAAGCCTCTCACAAACATGTGAGGTGGAGGACTTGGCTCAGAATATCTCTAATAGCACACATTAACTTTTTAGGACTCTTTCTTTAGTTTGTCCTATGTTTTTGTTTTCTTTTTCACATGTAGTATTACCAATACCTGTACACAGAAAATGGGAGAAAAACAGCTTTTTACCTGTTAAGTAGGCAGACAAAACAAAGCGCTTGTTGCATGGGGGAGACTTTTAAACACACCACTGGATTTAATACTCTTTTAGAGTTTAAAGAAAGAAACAAAAGCATGGTAATATGGCAGCAGGTGGCCAATCCACGGCAATACTGCCAGAAAGAGAAATAGATAGATAGAAATGCTGTTGCACAACAGACTTGGGGGGGTACAGAAAAAGAGATATCGAGATTAATCCAGTGCTGAGTTTAACTGAGTTTTTATCCTTAACTATCACAGGGGCCTTATACCGGGCAAAACTGAGTATGTCCCAGGAAGTTAGGAAACAGGTAATGAGTAGAGTATAGGTTCTCCCTATACTTGACTATGGGGATATTTTATATGGAGGTGTGAGAAGGAGAGAGCTGTTATAATAGGTTTGCCCACTTTATCTTTGGCACCCCTTGTATGACCCATATTTGACAACTGTATGCTGATCTACAGTGGAAGAGGCTGAGTGAGAACAGGAATGGTCACATACTAGCATTTATGCATAAATGCATCGGGGGGAAACTACAGGACTATATAGTAACTAACATCACTATCAGCTAGAAAAAAGTCTCTCTAAGATCAGCTGCCAGGTTGAAACTAGTGGCAGCTTAGATTCAATGCAAAGAAGTGCAAACTAATGCACCTGGGAAACAAAAACCCAGGGAGAAGAGTACACAATGGGGGGGTACGAACAACAACAAAAATGGAAAGGGACCTGGGGGTAGTCATATCAGATTATCTAAAGATAAACAAGCAATGTGAGAAGGCAGTAAGGTGAGCTGGGGGGATACTGGGATTTATAGGGAGAGGCAACACCAGTACAAGACAGGAAGTTGTTATTCCTCTGTACAGACAGTTGGTAAGACCCCATCTGGGAGTACTGCATGCAGTTCTGGAGACCCCATCTCTGCAAGGACATAGACAGGATGGAGGCAGTCCAGAGGAGGACAGCTAAAATGGTGCAGGGTCTGCACCAGAAACTATATGAAGAGCGACTACAGGAGCTTAATATGTATGCCCTCGAGGAAAAGGGGGGGCCATGATAAAAACTTTCAAGTTCCTCAAAGGAATAAACAAAGTCCAAGAGGGTAGGATCTTTAAAAAAAAAGAGATGTGCAAAAACAAAGGTGCACAATTTCAATATAGAGGGGGGACGGGTCAGGGGAAATGTGAGGAAGTATTTTTTCACAGAGATGGTGGTTGACACATGGAACAGCCTTCCTGAGGAGGTCATGGGGTCAGAAACAGTGGGGGAATTCAGTAAGAATGGAACAGACATAAGGCAATTTTGGAGGGGGTTAGGAAGAAGTAGGCCGTTGATTAACTAGGATCTGCAGCTTATCCAATAGGTAAGGAAATGGGCAGACTGGGTGGGCTAAGTGGTCCTTATCTGCTGTCAAAGTCTATGTTTTCATGTTTCCCACAAATAACCTAGAAATAAGAAGAACAACCTTCTACTACTTAGGATCAGTAGCCTGGAATGTAATTCCCCTACATTTAAGACCAGTCTCTGGTAAGATCTGTTGGGTAAAATCAAATTGTAGCTTGTTGATAAAGCTACAGAGCCGCTACCCAGTTGTTAGGTAATGCAATGTTTACCTTTGGATCAATTGTAAGCACTGTGCAAGTTACTACAGTATATCTGTTTCTCATACTACTACTGTTGGGTGAAATGATCTCTCTTGATTGTCTACTTGTCCTTTGTAAATTATATAGGAATTTTTTTAAATTTGTACTCCAGTGTGACAAGTTGCAATGGGACCGTGTTGTAAATGAGCCTCAACTCAATTGAGTTTGTTCTTGTTCATATTTTATTATGAAAAAAAAATGTTATTTAGCTACGTATTTATGTAATAAAAAGGATGAGAGTACTTACAGACATTTTATTATATCCAGTAGGCACCCATAAATCTACCAAGCAGTACAGATACACTTTCAAACATTTAGTTGTACAATACAGCTTTTTCAAGGAGTGGAGTCTTGCTGTTACATGAACATTTAAATACTTCTTAATATTTCCATATGTAATTGGCCCCAGCTGCAATTAATAGCACTTGTAAGAGAATGCAGTAATTTGTCATGAAGCAGAAATCAGTTCACCAATACAAGAAAGCACCAAGTGATAAAACACATGAGAACAAAAGCATACAGTGATAACAAGTATTATTAAATGGGTAGAAAGAATGCTGGCTCCTGACTGGCCAAGAAGTCCTTTCAGCTGAGCCATTATCCAAGCACAATGGCCCAGCTGAAAGTACCTCAAGAGAAATATGTTTAAAAAATATATCCAATTTATTAAAAAGGACCCACTACATAATCACATTAAGGCAGTCCAGGGAGTGCATTATGGTGTGCTAACGGCCGTTCTCAGGTGGTGGAATCACTTGGTTTCACCTCATGCTTCAACCCACCTGATATGGACTGTTATCTCACCATAATGCACCCCCTGTCATTCCTTACTGATTAAATAAAAAAGTTGTGTGTTAGTGAAATGTACCCCCGTTAAACCCCCAGATCATGTGTCATCTTGGTGACACACTTCAGTTAATAGTGATGGTATAGTGGCAGATATATTAAATAACAGTGGTAGGTTTTGGGGGGGCATGCAAGGGTTTTGTTGTGGATTGGGAGTGGAAGGTTCAAAGGCAAATTGCTGCATAAATAGATGTGTGAAGGGAGAAAGGAATAAGCAGGGAGACAAGGATATTGATAAAGAAAAAATGTGTGAGGTTTGGCAGCAAATCAAGTCTAATCCAATGGACAAAAAATAACTATTTTATTTCACAAGTAATCATTAGACCATGGAACCATGTCTTAATCCAAGTTAAATAACAGAATATCTTGAGAATCTTGACATACAATACATTCATATACCACAGCACAACAAAAGCACAGTATCTTAGAGCAAAATTCTTGAAGAGATTCTGATAAAGGAAAACAAGTCAAATGAATTATTTTATTTTTTTTTGTTGAAATTGTACTTTGTCTTCTCCCACTACCTGCTGGCCTCGACCCTTCTGGGCATCCAAGGGGTCATCCTTCTGCCACCCTGCCCATCGATACTTACCTCCGGATCCCCATTTAGCTTAGGCTTACCCCCCAAGCAGGGATGAGGTGGGGCGAACCCCCGAAAATCAACTTTCATCGGGTCCAGAAGTAGTCGACGAGCAGGGCGCACATTGAAGGCACACCCCGGGAAGCCCATCTTCACGGAGCCAATAGGCATTTTTCCACTTTCCTTCCCCCCACACGCAGCTTCCACCCCCATGCAGCTTCCAACCTCCCAAAGTCATGGCGCTAGTCTCCAATGTCTTCTGCATGTTGGGCCACCCGTCTCCCTTCTAATGGAACCTTGCAGTCCCCTGAGCCCCTGCCCAGAGTCACGCATGTGTGATGGGCAACAGCCTTTCCACCCAACCCTCCCCTGGAGACGGCGAGCTGTCGTTGGATGGTCAAGCCGTACTCCTACCAGCCAACCCACCAGTGACCCGAGTCCACTCCCGAATCGAAGTCGTCATTGTGAAGTGAGGTGTGGCATCCAGCGCCTTAACTCTCAGTGCCACCGGGCTGGCTCAAATAAATTATTATACCACTACATTTTATACATGGAACCAGTTCAGATATATATTGTAGAGGAGAGAGAGAGAGAATGAGCATCTCATGCCAGCTTGCAATAGTGTTTCCAAGCAGAAAAGCCTGAACTGATACACAGAGCACTTAGAAAATACCTAATCAGAATTGGTAAGAGATATTATTGGCCTTGATGAGTGAAAGTACACTCAATATACCAATAATGGTCTGTATATTCAGAGGCAATGATATCACATTTTAAATAGATATTCAAACTGAGAAAATCTGTATATAAAACTCCTGGTTTAAACAAAATGATTAAAATCCAGATCCTCATTCAGTCCACACAGTCCCATTGTGTTAGACTGAAAATCCTTTTGTCTCTCTGGGAAGTAAGATTACAGTCTCTGCTTCTGTGAGTCCTTTTCCCAGAGGTGGACCCTTATTCAGTCTCTGCTTCTGTGAAAAGGATGCACAAATTTGACTCCCATGAACATGAAAGTGTCAAGTTTTGAGTTGTGGGCTGTGGCAAAATGGGCACCCGGGGGGGAGTGAGTCAGGCATCCTTACATGGGCATTTCAGCTATATGTGCACATCTATTTTCATTTTCTACAGATGCCTCCATCTCTATCTTCTTCTCCCACATTTGTCACCTTTCAGCCATCTTACTAGATACTGTTACTTGAGGACTCCTCGGCTCATTCCATTCACTCTTACTGTGCCTTGTCAGTGTCAGTGGCTCAGTAGGTAGCACACTCGCCTCTGAGGCCAGAAGATCAGAGGGCTGTGGGTTCAGTTCCCACATCTGGCACTTGGGTTAATATCCCAGTACTGACACTGTAGTGCAGCATGAGAAGGGTGCTGCACTTCTGAGGTGCTGTCTTTTGGATGAGACGTTAAACCGAGGTCCCATCTGCCTGGATTGGTGGTAGTTCAGTTGGATGTTAAAGATCCCATGGCACTTATCGAAAAGTGTAGTGAAATTTTCCCGGTGTCCTGGCCAAATGTCCCTCATTCACTAAAAATACCACCAACAGCTTAATCTGGTTCAAGGTCACTTGGCATTCATCTGTATCCCCCTTCCCTGGGTTGTGCCTGAAAATAGGCAGGATTTGTCTAGTGCACTTACCCGGTCAACAAAAACTAAATAAAAATTAAAAATAAATATCCATCTTCACCTGTTTGTTTTTCAGATTCTTTTCTTACCTTGTCTATTATCACTTTTTCTCATACAGACTCCCTCTTTTTTTCTTTCCCTGCATGTATATTCCTTATTTCACTTTACCTCTGAACTAACATTGCTTTTTTCTCTTTTAGATAATTCATAAAGAAGACCTAAGGTCGAAACAAAATTTCATAGCTCTAGTTTCTATTTTCAGCTTGCATTTCATATTACCGTTTTGTTTTGTTTTCAGACCACATGCTGATGCAGCACCTTGCTTTTTTGTCCTTATCTGGGGCATTATTCATATCCTTCATGACCATTGCATGTACTTGCTCCTGAATTCATTTTTTAAGAAAACAAATTGTGAATCTTATGTGTACTATGTCACATCTACTCCATGCTTTCAAGACCACAGATCTGGTATGACAGGTGATAAATTGTCATACTTCCATCTCTTTCTCATTGATTGGATGTTTGAAGGGGTTGCTTGATTTACCAAAGCTGCACACATTACAGTTTCTACAAACATGGAAACCTTTGGTCTGCTAGGAAGTTGTGGGCTGTGGGCCCATTGTCTGTAGATAGCAGGAGTATCTTTGAAGTGACTATTGGTTATGCTATTATGCAGATTTTTTGCACATTGATAGGAAATTAGGGGTGCAGTACCAACAACATCTTTAATGATCTGATCAGCTTGTAGAGGTTCCAATGTTAACAATATTAGCAATCCTTTCAGCCACCTGATTATATTCTGTATCAAATGGAATACACTTACAGTATTCTCATTTGAATTCCTGGTATTTGGGGACCAACAGTGCTGTTCTGTCAACCTGGGCTGCCCTGTTACAGTTATTATACCCCCTTTCCTTAAAACAATTGGTAATTTCTGACTTCTCTTTGGCAAAATCCTCCATCTTGGTACAATTTGTGCTTGCCCTATGAATTTGCAATAGAGTATTCCCTTAACTCCTATCTACCTGGAGTGCTTTTTGAAGTACACATTTTCCATTGCTTAACCTTGATACAAAATGGCAAGACAAAACCGAGTTAATAATGGACTAACTGTGGACACAATCTGTATACAAAATTGTGTTGACTGCTGTACACAGGTTTTCGTGAACAGGTGGAAATTACATCACTGTTATTATTTACTAAAAGCATTACATCCAGGAACTCACAGCTCATTTTAATAAAAAAAGAGTACATTACAGGTTAAACTTATTACATCCAGGAACTCACAGCTCACTTTAACAAAAAAAAAAAGAGTAAATTGCAGGTTAAAGTCATTAATATTTAATCACGACATGACAACCTTTGCCTCTCATATGCAGTTCCTTTGCACATGCAAAGGCCATTGTCAATAAAATGTTGCCAGCAGTGTATTTTGTCAAAAAAGGGATAAAAATCTCAATTGCAGGGACAAAGCTCCTCTTTCCAATCAATTTAAAGGTACACATAGGAGGGAATGAATGTTCTGCCCATGGCCGTGCCACATATTTGCAGATATTACAAGTTGTCAAACATAAAGAAATTATGTGATAATATAAATTCCAGGGATTCCAAAATAAATTTAGTGGGCACCACATTCAACTCCCCATCCGTCAAGGTAAAACATGACTGCCACAATGCCGAGTGCATGTGGTATGGATGTATACAATGAAGGCACATTAATAGCTAGCCAGGAAAACTCTGAATTCCATTTTAGACTCTCAGCCTTGTTTAATACATGCATTGTGTCTCTGCTATAGGAGGGGAGGGTCTCAGCTACTGTATGTCCTTCAGTAACAAGTCCAGAAAACATGACATGTTTTCAGTGAGTGGCCCCATCTCTGAGACTATCAGTCTTCCCACTGGGCTGTAGATAGTTTTGTGGAAGTTTATGAGGCCATATAGTGTAGGAATGACAGGATGGTCATTCCTGAAGAACAGTGCCTCCTCCTGGTTGATATGTCCTTCTGAAAGTGCATTAACAATATCAAGCAAACTGTTAAAATTATTGATAAAATCTGATAAGGGTTGTGTTCTAGCTTTGTGTAGTTATTCCATTTCTATGTTGGCACAGGATTTCATTTTTATAATCAGTTTTATGCATTAAAACATCAGAACAATTACTCCCCCAGCAGCGTGTTTGATTTCAATATCCTTCATAGATTTTAACTGTTCCAAGGCCTCCCATTCCTCTTTGTTAATTTTAGTGTAACTTCTACACCAGTTTTCCCTGTATAAGGCATTCGTATAATTGCTCACAAGTCCTTGGAACATAAGAATGGCCAGGTTACCTTTGTAGCCTAGGCAGATATGCGAATTAGGATGAATGTTCCGGTTTGTAGTCCTTTGCAAGGTGTTCTGTTCCACCTTAAAAGAAATGGATGTATTCCAGGTTTGTTCTTCCATATGTCCCTGGTCCAGTTCCAAAATGTCTTCATTTCCAGTGTTACAGTTGTCCTTAAAGACAGTGAAAGAAATGTCGAACAATGACTCATGCTCTGTTCCATCCTCAGTAGCAGGCATGTCCAGGGCTTGTGGGGGAGGTATGGTGATAGGATAGATATGCTATTGAAACTTAGAATCTATTATCCGATAAGGACCCATTGGCCATGCCTGCCCATTATGTCCCTGTTTGTACTGTTACTGCAGAACCAACCCGATCTCCAGCTATTTCCCTCTGCTTTCCTACCAAGATTCCTTTGTTCCTATCCCAAGCATCCTTGAAGTCCACCACTAGTTTTGCCCCACCACATCTGCTAGAAGATTGCTATAGGCATCCACCACTCTTTCAGTGAAGAAGTACTTCCTCCCAACCCGCTTAAATTTCCCCACTTGCAGCTTCATACCATACCCTCCCTTTTTAATTTATTTATTTAAATGTTTGATGATCAGGAAAGGCACACTGAACCAAGGCTCGATTCCAGATGCAACCCGGAAGGGGGAGAGGAGATAGGAGAACATACAATTTGCACAGAAAGACAACAATTACAGCAATATTTCATAAACAAAACAGATACAGCAGTACTGATCAGTGCAGGTCATTGAGACAAGTAGACAACAATTACAGAAAATATTTCATAAACAACAGATACAGCAGTATTGATCATTGCAGGTGTTGAGGCATGTGATATAAAATTTATAATAGTAAGTGCACCCATTGACAGCACAGTATAGTAAGTGCTTGGGAGCAGTAGTCAGAAGAGACTGTGAGGTGGAGATTGATCACATGGGACAGAGGCAGGGAGAAGATGGTAGAAAGCATAGTTGTTGCTTGCAGGTGAAGAGTTCCTAATGGAGGGTGCTAGTTTGTTTCACAAACTGGAGAGCCAGTAGGAGAAAATGGCTTTGCCAGATGAGGAGGATGATTGAGGTATGCTAAAAGATTTTTCTTTTCTGTGCCTCAGTTCATAGGGGGAATCAGAGGCCAGGGAGATACTATCTGACAGGTAGGAGTGTAGCATGTTAAACCAGAATTTAGATATAAGGTTGAGGGAGTGGATATAATGTCTGTGGGACAACGGGGTTAGTCCTAGAAGGGAATATAGATCACAGTGATGAGTTCTAAAGGGGGAGTTGGTAACAAAGCAGCAGAAAGAATTCAAGAAGGTTTCAAGCTTGGATAGGGTATTTACAGGGGCAGGGCAGTAGACCACATCAGCATAATCAAAAATAGGGAGGATCATTTTAGTTAAAATTCGGTGTCTGGCAGGAAGCTGAAACGAGTCTCCATGCCAATATAGCATACCAAGTTTGGGGAGTAGTTTAGAGATGGTTGCATCTATGTGAGATGAGAAGTATAAGTGAGGGTCTAGCCAAACACCCAGGTATTTGTATTTTGTGAACTGGTCTAGAGGGGTACCATCCAGGGAAGTGATGGAGGGGATCTGCTAAATTTCTGCGCAGTGCCAAATACCATAGATACAGTTTTGGAAGTGTTTAATTTTAATTGGTTTTATCTGAACCAGTGTTGAATATTGTTGAAATGGCATTGGAGGCTTGAACTTTGCGTATTGATGGGCCTGAGGTAAAGAGGATAGTGTTGCCTGCATTCATGTGTAAGCTAGATTTTGTGCAGGAGGAGGGAAGGTTGTTTATGAAGAGGGAGAAGAGGATGGTACCAAGGACTGAGACTTGTAGTATGTATGCTAGGATGGGGGGGGTGACATCAGAGATTCTGACAGACTGAGACCTGTTGGACAGGTAGGAATTGAACCACTGTACGGTGATAGGAGCTAGGCCTGCCACTTCAAGTTTTGATCAGAGGAAAGGATGGGATATGGAATCAAAGGTCTTCACCACATTGACAAACACGGCGGCAGTTAGAAGGCCTTGGCCAGAGGTCGTGTGGATGTGGTTTGTGACATGCAAGTGTGAGGAGATAGTGGAATGCGATTTCCTAAAGCCTGACTGGTAGGGAGATAGGAGATTGTCTGCAGTGAGATATACTGACCCCTGGAGTGGGCCAGATTCCTGTGGCTTGCCAAGAGGAGGGAGCAGGGAGATCAGCCTATAATTACCAGGTGTAGAAGAGTCACCACCTTTGTGGTGGGGAATAACGGAGGCAGATTTCCAGGCCTGAGCGACTGAACTTGAGGAAAAGGAAAGGTTGAGGAGATGGGTGAGAGGCTTAGTAATTGCAAGAGCTGAGATCTGCAGGAGCTTAGGGTAGATCCCATCTGGAATGCATTTGGTGGTATTTAATGAGCAGAGGGCTGTGAAGACCTCTTGTTCAGAGATGGGTGAGAATTTGAAATTGTTGTGATGGGGTAGGAAGGGGAACAGAGTATTGAGGGGGGTCCATGTGGCATGGCACAGGATGTGAAAAATTTGTTGAGGATATCAGCAGTGCTGATGGGGTCAGTAATAGGCTGGCCATGCTGTATGAAGGCAGGGGAATTGGGTTGTGATGGTGAATCTAGAAGTGAGTGTACGACCTTCAAGAATTTGGAGGGATGAACATGAGCCAGTTGTGACTTGAAGTAATCTGCTTTCGCCTGTCTTATGGCCTTAGTGCATGCATTGCAGAGGGTGTTGTAGGCTTGCCTATTTAGAGGGTTTGGGTGGAGTTTGAAACAGATCAGGCTTTGTCCCTGACCTTGCATTTGGTGAGGATAGGAACAGAGATCCATAGATGGTGGCGTTTCTTTACCCTGAGCTTTATCTGAGGGGGGTGGGAGTCCCAGATTTTTGTGAATGTGAGCAGTAAACTGGAGAAGGCAGCATCAACATTAGGGACTGAGTACACCAGGCACCAATCAGTATGACTAAGGCTGGTAAGCAGGGATACAGTGTCCAAGGAATTTAGTGAGCCTGTAGTAATGTACTTGGGAGCAGACTTGGGCATGTGAGTTTTTCTGACATAGTATGTAATGCAGTGATCACTTAGTACATTTGTGAGGATGCCAGAAGAAGTTACCCTGTGTGGATAGGAAATGAAGATCCAGTCTAGTAGAGAATAGTTTTGGGAGTGAGGGTTGTAGCTGGTGGGTTCATTGAGTAGTTGAGTGAGATTAAGGGACTCTATTTTGGAAATGTGGACCTTAGAGGAGTGGAATAGCCAATCCAGGTTGAAGTTGCCAAGCAGAGCCAGTTCCCCTATGGAGATCAAGTCAGGTAAGGTAGCTAGGGTGGAGACAAGAGAATCATGAATTAGACAGTGTGAGGCATAAGGCACCCCAATAAATAAAGGGAGGGAGACAGATGGGGTGAGTTGGGCCAGGAGGATTTCGTGGGAGCATGGGTGTGTTTCCTCAAAAGTGACCGAGCATGAAAGGGGTTGTTTTGTGTAGAAGGCTACACCTCTGCCTCTTTTGCCACAGTCCTGTCTGAGTATAGTGTAGTTGTAAAGATTTAGGGAAGAGTCAGTGGTCCTTGCGGAAAGTCAGGTTTCGGTCAGGCATAGGATATCAGGAGAGTGCTCAGTCATCCAACAGGTAAATTGGTCAATTTTAGGCAGGAGACTTCTGATGTTTATGTGGACAATAGAGAGACCCTTATGGGAGCTTAGTGGTTGGGAACTGGTCTGGGGATCTGGGTTAGGTTCTATATCTCCACTAAGGAGGAGGATGAGGAGGAGGAGTAAATAGTATGCAGCTGGGAGTTTGTATCTCATGTTGTGCAGGATGGCTTTGTGGACTGGTCTGACAGCGCTAATAAGTGATGCGAAGGTTAGCATCTGGGGAGGCAGGATGCCGCGACCAACGAGGGAGGAGGAGGCGGGCAGGAGAGTTACAGGGTGTGGGCTTGGTAGAGGATAGGAGCAGCCTGTTTGAGTGACATGTGGAGCTGAGAGAGATTGCGAGTTACAGTTAGAATAGAGGGCCAAGAGGGCCGATATGAGGAGATATGAGGCAAGGAGGAAATATGGGATCAGCTTGTACAAAGCCATTTTACGACGAGGTTATGCAAGGGACTCCAGACAGATTTGGTGGATGATGATGTTAGAGAAGAGAAAATGGTAAACTTTAGAGAAATTGTTTTTTTCTTGTGCTCCTCCTCTTCTCAAAAATACCCCCCCCTCCTTTACTTATTCACTCATTGGGGTACTTATAGGTCTCTGTCATGTACCCCTTTCCCTCCTGTCTTCCAGGGTGCACATATTGAGATCCCTCAGTCACTCCTCATAGGGCTAATGATGCAGCCTCTGCACCATTTTAGTTGTCCTCTTCTTGATGGCCTCCACTCTTTCTATGTCCTTCCTGAGATGAGGTCTCCCAAACTGGACACAGTAAACCACATGAGGTCTCACCAATGATTGATACAGTGGTAACACCACCTCTCTCCTTTTGCTGGGGATTCCCCTCTCTATGCATGCCAGCATCCTGCTGACCCTGTCCGATGCCTTGTCACACTGCCTCACCACATTGAGGTAATCAAATATGAAAACTCCAAGGTTCCTTTCCTGTTAGCAACTGTCAATACCTCTCCACTCATTTTATACACCACCCCTGGGTTTCCATCCCCTAGGCACATGATTTTATACCTTTTTACATTGAAACCATGCTACCATACCCTAGACCACTCTTTGAGTGTCCTCAGGTCTCTAGTCATTCTCTCCACCCCCTCTCGAATATCTACCCTAATGTAGATTTTGGTGGCATCTGCAAAGAGGCATACCATCCCTTCCAGCTGTTCTGCAATGTCACTTATAAAGACACTGAAGAGGACTGGTCCCATTACTGAGCCCTGAGGTACCCTGCTGGTCACTTTCCTCTTATTAGAGTGAGTGCCATTTACCACCACCCTCTGTCACCTATCCATCAACCAGTTGTGTACCCAGTTTACCACTTTGGGTCCCACCTCCAAACTACCTTGTTTCTTTATTAGTCTTCTATGAGATATGGTGTCAAAGGCCTTGCTGAAGTCCAAGTTGGCCACGTCCACTTACCCACTCTGATCTATTTCCCTGATCACCAAGTCAAACAAATTGATCAGGTTTGGCTGACATGACCTACCCCTATGAATCCATGCTGCCTCAGTTTTTGTAACCCACAGGATTCAAGATACTTCAGTAACCTCTCTTTTACAATAGTGTCCATTAAGTTCCCCACCACTGACATTAGACTGACCAACCTATAGTTGCTTGTCACATCCTTGCTGTGGCTTTTATGAAGCAGGACTACATCTGCCTCCTCCAGTCCTCTGGAACCACTCCTGCGTTCAGTGATTTGTTGATAGAGCTGCCAAGGGTGCAGCCAGTATCTTCTTGAGCTCCTTAGCAGCCTTGGATATACTCTGTCTGGCCAGATAACCTCATCCACTTTTAGATTCACTAGTCCTCTCCTGACTCTTTCCTTTGTGAATTAACTTGCACTGTGTCTACCTCCCTCCCCCCAGTTTTTCTGCTGCTTGTAAGTGGTCCGTGCATGCACCCTCCACTGTGAAGACTGAGCAGAAGTATCTGTTCAGGGTATTTGCTTTTTCCTGATGTTGATCCTCTTGGAGCTGTATGGGTGCTTCCAAGCATTGTTGTTCATGCTCAGTTTGTTCAGGGGTTTGTGGGAAATTTTGTTTTATGTCAGTACATCTGAAAAGTTGAAATAAATGTTTTTTTTTTTCAAAGAGTTGCTTTGTCCTGTTTCTCCCTCAAAATCCTGATCTTTTATCTCCCTTCAGCATCTACTGTTCCAGTATGCCAGCACTGCTAAAGAGAAGGACATACCCCACAGCATGCACTGACACCAAGTGGACTTTCTGTGGGTCAAAGTGCACAAGTAGGAGGTGGCTTCTTTTCTGTTTGCTTGTTTTTATGGTTTGATTTGTAATTCTTTTTTTTTTGTTGTACTGTACTGTACACATGTGTTTAGTATTTTAAAGGGGACAGGAAATTTAGAAACATAGAAATATAGACAGTGATGGCACAAAAAGACCAGAGGTCCATGCAGTCTACCCAGATTCCCTTCATCCTTGTAATCTTCCCTGGAACCATTTGTTCCTCTTGGGGAATTAACCCTCCTGGTCCTATCCCCATTCTCCTCCCTCAGCCTGTCACCTCAGGCAACCACTATTCCCTTAATTCTATCCCAGTCCTGCTTGAATCCCCTGACTGTGTTTACACCCATCACCTCAGCTGACAGACTGTTTCAAGGTTCCAACACCATTTCCATAAAGAAGTACTTCCTCATGTCCTTTCTGAACCCCCTTCTGTTAATTTCCATTCGTGTCCATGTGATCACATGTTGGAATTCAGGCTAAATAATTCCTCACAGTTCACTTTGTTAATTCCTTTGAGGAATTTAAAGGTCTGTATCATATCATATCTTATTGAAGGTAGATCTCAAGTTGTCTGCATAGGAAAATCCATTTCATCTCCACTTCCCATTAGCTCAGCTGTCCCTCAAGGGTATGTTCTTGGTCCTATTCTCTTTTCCATATTCTTAAATGACCTCCTCACTGTCTGTTCCTCTGTGTCCATCCACATGCATGCTGATGACACAATTCTTTTTGCTTCTGGCTCCTCTTCCCATGACCTTACCTCCTGGCTGTGTTGAATTTTGACAAGGTATAGCACTGGTTTAAGTTTAACCAATTGTTCCTTAATGCACAAAACAATCTCCTTGAATTTTGGCACCCAACAGAGACTTGCCAGACTTACCCCTCTCCCATTATTTACTACTCTTGATAGTGCTAAGATAGAAGATGTTTGCTCTTTTAATTACTGTGGGGTCTGCCTTGACCAGCATCTTGACTTCTCAGTACATATTGATGTAATTCACAATAAGCTACACCCTAAGCTTGGAGCATTGTACAGGAATAAAGTGAGTATTCAGCTTCCTCCCCTGCTGAGAAATTATAGTAAAAATTATTCTCCCTATCTTTGAATACAGTGACCTAGTCTACTGTGATGCCCCTAAATCTTCCCTTGCCAGACTGGACCTAATTTTTAATTCTTTTTGTCATTTTGATTTAAATTGCCCCCCCCGTACTCACCAATGCTCTCTTTACTCAGCCCATTCTCTTCCCTCACTTGATATTAGGTGCCTTTCCCATTGTGCCTCTTTTATATCCAAATTCTGGTTCAGCTCCATTACCTCCTATCTTAAATCCCTTCTGTCCACTACTTCTTCTTCCTCCTGCCCTCTTTTCAACAATATTTCCCCTTCTCTCTCTATTCCGTCTAGATAATTTACCATTAGACAATCTGCTTTTTTTTTACTGAGTTCCTGAACTATGGTCCTCCCTTCCCCATTCTATTCAATCTGCATCGTTCTCCTTTTTCCCTAGACTCTTCTATATGACTTTTGTTATCCTACTTGCAACTGTCTATGACCCTATCCTCTTCTCATTCCCTTTCTCTATACATATAAGGCCCAGATATTCAAACTGCACCCAAAAAGTGTGCAACAGCAGGAGCAAGCGCAAGTCCACTGCTCCCAAGCGCAAGAAGCGTGATATTCAAAAACTGCACAGGCCAAGATGCGCCTATGGCACACGACTGAATAGTGCACCACCTGCGCCATAGCGCAACCAGGGATGTGAAGTTGCGCATATCTGATGCACCATAGCGCAACAAGGGATGCTCAGCGGATCAGTCCAGATGTGCCATAGCACAACCAGGGACACCCCGTGGAGCAGGGCAGCAATGCAACAGCACAACCAGGGATGCAGGGGCCCACCACCCATGCCACAGATGGGCAGAGGAGCACACAGAAGAACAGACATCGTCCCCCACACCCCATGCACTGCACAACCTTGGGGAGAGCTGGAATAACCACCGGCCCATGGATACCAGCAACCAACCCACAGCTGGACCATGGTGCCCCAGCACCCCCCTGGCAAGCTGTGACTGGCACACAAGCAGGGCCGACCACCCCATGCCACACCATCCCACCAATGCAGAGCACACCCTGCACCATGATCACCATACTCCCTTCCCAGGAGTAGTGCCCAACAGTGCAGGACACCCCATGCATGACACCACCCCCACTGTGACAATGCAACCCTGTGCACCACGAAGCCATGCAAGGCAGCCCCACCATGTGCACCCTGCTGCAGGTGACAGAAGACAGCAATGCAACAACAGCATACACAGTGCCACCCTGCATGTCCCCCCCTGAGGTATAGCTGAGAGACTGACCATGCGTCACCACACGAGGTACCCCACATGTGACAGGGCATGCCCTGACCCCACCACCAGTGGTACAGCACCCTGCACACCCTCCCAAGGACACATCCTGTCCCAGCACTGGCCACAACAGCCAACACAGTGTTGCATGGAAGCATGCACCACACAGGATGCAACACAGTGCATGAACAAACGCCCACCCATACCCAAAGGCACATCAACATAGGGACACAGTAGCGGGTCAACCAAGCCACTGGTGTGTGGCCACGGCTGACGTGTATACAAGGCCAGCACCCCTACATTGTACAGGTGTGCCAGCCACCCTGCACAGGAACCATGAAGCTGTATGCCACCAGCATGCTGCCAGAGCACAAGTGACAGACACTGGAGCACATCCTCTGCAACAGACACAAGCAACAGCATGGAGGGGGGACAACAACAGCGGAGGCTATAGTGCCACTGGAGGCAGACATGCACCATACTGGTGATGGCAGGCAACCTGGCATTGTGCCTGGTGCAGTTGTTATCCAGCATGGACAGCCACCACTGACACACCAGCAGACTGTGCATATCACAGACATGCAAGGTTGTCAGCTACACAGGCCTTGAACGGTCTGACAGGGGTGCCATGCACACAGTGCATGCACCATGGACCACTGCACACAGGCATCCAGTGCACAGAGAACAACACACAAATGACAGACAGTGACTGATCTTCCTGCCCACACCATAGGTGGTTTCCTTCTGGACACACACACACAAACCCATGCGTGCACCACCCCT
Organism: Neoceratodus forsteri; assembly: GCA_016271365.2. NCBI lineage: Eukaryota > Metazoa > Chordata > Ceratodontiformes > Ceratodontidae > Neoceratodus > Neoceratodus forsteri. The sequence continues at coordinate 1,512,101,067 of CM057449.1, forward strand.
GACACCATGCACACCACTGCAGCTGAGCACTTGTAGCCCGCTCCAAATCAGAGACCACCACAGTTTTCATAACAAAACAAATGTATTTAAAACAGGTAATACAAAAACTATATACAACTATGTACAATGGGGGGAAGGGCCACATGCCAGGTGGGGGCGGGTAAGGGACAGGGGTGAACATATGGGAGAGGGAAGAAGGGGTGTGAGGGTGGGTCCAGGGGGGAAGGTGTAATTAGGGGCATGGATGGTTTAGCGTCTGCTCCAGTCTTCCTCCATGTGGCACCAATGTCTCCTCTGCCTCCTTACCCCATGGTGGTCCATTTGTTGGAGGAGCTCCAGGGTTGTCCTCACCACCTGTAGCAGCTCCTGCAGTCCCCGTTCCAGTGCCTGGAGTTGCTGTCCACCTAGGATGAGGGAGCAGAGTCAATAAGTGTGACTGTCCAGCCCCCTGCAGCCCACCCATTGTGCATAGCATACAGCCATGTGCCACACCCCTGTGATGGTGTGCAACCACCCACAGTGACCATGTCCACAAGACCTGCCTACCCAGGCAGCCACAGCCATGTGGACCACTGCACACACCCACCGCCCATGTCTTGTACAGCACCACCGTGGCCGTACAGTGACTTGGCTATGCGGTGTGAAGGCAGTGGCACAGCCATGTGCCTGGTGCACGCATGGACCACCATTGATGCCCTCCCAGACATGCATTGCCACTGGATAGTGCTGACTGTAACAAGTTGCATGCATGGTAGTGGTGTCAATGGATGGTGACCATGCCCCACTGCCCACCCAGTTATACAGCATGCAATAGTAATCATGGATGTAAGGCGCTCACCATCATCAGGCTGGTCCCTGCACCTCTGAAGACCTTCACCCCTCCCATCCTGCTGGTCCTCCAGGTGGTGCCTCCTCTCCCTCACCAGCCTGCGCTTCTGGGCCTAAGGTGCAAACATGGAGAGAGGAATATCCGTACAATCTGGTAGCAAAGTCCCCCCAACCCCATGTGTGTGCAATCCCACACAGCCATACCCATCCACTCCACACCCCAATACCACCACCACAGCCAACACTGGACGGCCCCCTCCATATGCCAGACATATGCAATCGTGACACCTGTATGGAAGATAACAGTGTATGGATGGGGCACCTACCTGGCAGTGGCACTGTGCCCCTCCTGGCACGTGCCTGCAGGTGGGCAAGCAGGTCCAGGTCCCAGCACCTGAGGTCCCTGTACAGGTGGTGACACAGCTCCGTTGTGTGCCAGATACCAGTGGCCTCCTCCAGCACATCAGGCACCTCCTGCCAAACTGCACTCCTGGCCCTGTCCAGGGGTGCATCACCATATAGAGCTCCAGCATGGGGCTCTACAATGGCCACCAGGTTTGCAAGCTCCACCTGGCTCCACATCACTGCCCTTCTCCACGCCATCTCTGCAAAGAGTTGGATTCAAAATGGTGCTGGGCAGCACGGTCCTGTCACGAGCAGATGCTGTGCGGTACAGCGCTGCCATTCCCTATCGTGCTGTCACCGAACAGCGTGATAGTGGTACACCAATGCCTGACGCATGGCACCTAGGGGGCAAAGGTCGGGCACAGGGTCAAGGGTCTCTTGCGCATATACAGCCACAGTGCAATTGGAACCCAATGTGTGTAGCGTGATTGGGTGCCTGTGTGCCACCTCCTGTAGCAGCCTACAGCGCTCTGGCCCCAGTGTGCCTACGATGCCCCAGTGCCACAGTGCCATATATGTGAACAGTGCAGTAGTGCCACTGGCACAATGGTGGCCATGCCCTGCATTGCCTCCCTCATACAGCACATCAGCAGCTCAGCAGGCGCCTGTGTCATCACCCCAGGCATGCGCAGTCAGGTGTGTACTGCGCATGTCACAGAACTGCACCCTTGGCTCAGCATGTTCAACACAATTACGCAAAGCGCAACAGCGCGATATTCAGCCGGCATATGTAAATCAGCTCATCAGCCATTCAATGGCGCAGTCATTGCATTTGCATCCACTTAAAAATGCACCTCGCTTCATTTACATGCGTTGCGCTATAAAACTGTGACACTGGGCTGCACTGGCCATAGTCGGTTACTGCAGTCTATTGTGGTGAGTTGCATGCTGTTTGGGAGTGTGGACTGTGGTATTTGGGACATGCATGGGACTCCACAGTCACAGGTAACACCTGTCATTCTCACAGGAGGAATAATGACCGATCATGAGGTGGAGGAAGAGGAACAGAGATGTGGGAGGAAGAGGAGGCCGAACTTCACCAAGGCAGAAACAGATGCCCTGTTTGAGGCCTACAGTGGATGCCAGGGAACACCACAGGCCCATGCTGCTGCATGGGAAGAGGTGGCGCGTGCTGTCAACCTGCATGGCAGTCACCAGTAGTCCATGCAGGAGTGCAAAAAGAAGATGGGCACGGACAGGTGGAGAATTAAGGAGAAGGTGGCTGCCATCAGGGCAGCATGGTCTGTGACTGGTGGGGGACAGCCGGAGGTGCAACGCCTGAGCCCACAAGATGAGCGGGTTGCTGGAAGCATGCAGCGTTATTCCATCAAGGGTGCTCCAGGTGGTGGATTCCAGATGGGTGGTAGCCCGTCACTGCATGGTAGGTCCTGGTCTGACAATGGGGGGGACAGGGTAGGTCACATGCATTAATGCTACTGCTTTTCCCTTACAGCTCCTGAGCACCTATGTGGGTCAGCAGTGGTGGGCTTCTCCACTGAGGGTGGTAGCATGGAGATGGAGGAGGGCCCGTCCACCTCCACAGGCATACGAGGGTCAGGGCGACAGTGGGCCTGCCTGGATGTCTGGACTGATGTTGGTGGAGCAGGTGCAGAGGAGGCCCTGCCCATGGCCCAGCGTGCCAGCATCCATGGATGCCAGCATGCTGAGACTCGGGCTGGTGCCAGATCCATTACTGATGATGATGGAGCTAACGTCATGGGCAGTGATACGTGTGGGCCATAGGATAGCCACACAGCTTGTGACATCACAGGCATGGCTATGGGTGGTGCCATCGTGGAGGCCTGCATGATATCACAGTCCCAGCCTGTGCCTGTCTGCACCAGTGGGGAAGCACTGGTGTGTGCCCAGGACAGTGGGGCTGTTGTGGCCACTGCGGTGGCACCATTGAGCCCTGGAGAGTGGCAGCCAGAGGGGCAGTATCAGCAGTCGGTCAATGGCCATGGGGGTACAGTGTCAGGGGGAAGCGTCAGTGCACCACCTGTGGACATGCCCAGACCTGGCCCTGGTGTGCAGCACCCACCCTCAAGGGGTGCTGACCATCAGGGCCATGAACACCATGAGGGCAGCATGCCGATCAGGCAGATGACCTCTTAGATGAGCACACCTGAATACTCCAAGCATCAGTCAATCAGCAGGTGCGGCTTGTGATGGCGGTGGATGCACTCAGTGTGGCTCTGCACCAGGCAGAGGAGCGGTACAGCAGAGACACTGCTCTGCTCCTGGCAGGGACGTACCAGTTGCGGGAGGATGTGACCACTGCCATTGACAGACAGACACAGGCAATCACAGCTGTCATGGCCACAATGGGCACACAGTTATTCGCCCATGCGTCGCAGACACGGCGCAGTGCAATGTCCACCCCCCATTCCCGGCGTCATGCGACACCCTCCTTGTCAACACCGGGTTCAGCTGTGGGCATCCTGAGCACTCCTGGCGCAGGCATGTTTGGTGTGCTGCAGACCCCTGCATGAGCATGGTCGCGTTCAGGCAGTGGAACCCCTGGGGAACCATCAGAGCCACCCCATGAGGCCATTGGTCAGCCTGTCACTGCTAGCGGGTCTCGGCAGGGCTGCCCACACATCCATGGTGGCTGTGGCACTGTGGCATGTGACTGACCTGTCTCCCAGCATGGCTACTGTCTGATGCCGCCCTGTGCGCATTGTGTTGTTCTGCGTGCAATGCACGGGTGGGGACCGCAGCCCTGCAAGCACACACACGTTCCATCTGCACACTCTCCCGGCTGCTGTCCACTGTGGCGTGTGCATGATGATGCCTGTGTTGTGCTGTCCACCACTGTGCAATGGTGTCCAGCATCTGACACATGCACAATGACAGGCACTGGGCATGGTGGTCTGTGGAAGAGTGTGTTTGTGGCTAGGGGTTGCGTTCGGGGTCGGTGTGCCTCCTACCCTTTGTGCATGTCTTGTGAGGTGTGTGTGTGTGTGTGTGACCGTGTGCAGTGTTAGACCTTGCCCATCCCTGGCTGCGTGTGCGGTTCCATGCTCTGCCACTTCCCTTGACGACATGCACCCCTGGTGTTTGTCCATGTGTGTTTGTGGGTTGTGCCTTTGCCACTGGTGGTTGCACATGGCCCCATGACTTATCTAGGTTGGCTGAAGTGCTCCTCTGTGATGGTGTCCCGGTGCAGCTTTGCCAGCCGGATCAGTCATGGGTCCCATTGCCCAAGGGGGGGCTGCCATCACCATATTCACCAGCATCCTCATTGTCCCCATCGCTGTCCCCCTCTTCAACCTTTACAGCTATCCCACAGTCATTGGCCATGTTGTGCAGGATGCAACAGGTCAGGAATAGTCCACAGGCCTTTGAGGGGCTGTACTGTAGGGTACCACCAGAGGTGGCCAGGCAACGGAAACGTGCCTTCAGTATCCCGAACACCCACTAGATGACATTTTGTGTGGTGGCATGTGCCTCATTGTAGCGTTGCTGCGATGGGGTCGCGGGCGCTGGTATGGTGTGAACAGCCAGGGACGGAGTGGGTATCCACTGTCACCTGTGTGTAGAGGGTGGAAGTTAGTTTGGTGATCAGCATCGCCCTGCCTTGGGCCATCTAGGCCAATACCCATGTCACCTCTGACTATGCCCCGCCCAAGCTCCATGTCTTTCTGCATGGTTGCATACTCACCCACTAAGTGGCCATTGGGGATGTCCCCACTCTCAAATCTGTGTCACAGTGCTGACTGGTGCCAGATGAAGGCATCATGTGCTCCCCAGGGTGCATGGCACAGACATTGATTATGCACCCCCTGGCATCGCACACCACCTGGCAGTTGATGCTTGCATACCCTTTCTGATTAATGTATGTGGCCCCTTTGGGGCCAGGTGGTGTGCGGATGGCCACATGGGTGCAGTCTATTGCCCCTAGCATGCCAGGCATATGTGCTACCCTGTGGAACTCCTGTATGTTTGCTGTGCACTCCGCCAGTGTGCTGGGGAAATGGATGTACTGCAGCATGTGGCAGCAGTGCACTGAGGAATTGGGTGAGGTGGTGTGACACGGCCAACTGGGTTATGCCTGTTGTGTCCCCTGTTGGTCTCTGGAAGGTACCCGTGGCAAGCAGGCACATGCAAGTTGTCACTTTTGTCTCCACTGACAGAGCATAGCTCCGTCGTGTGGGTGCCTGCATCACATCACTGCACAGCTCACAGAGCCACCTCAGAATTGCCTGGTTCAGGTGGTACTGGCCCACGATCTTGGTATCAGTGTACAGCTTGAAGCTAGTGCAGGCTCGGTACTGCCTGTTGGGGTCATACCGCCAACGGGCCCTTCCATGGCCATGCCCCCCTGCTGCCTGCCTTCTCACCCCCCTCATAACTGCCTCCATCTGGATGGTGGCACTGCCCATGTCCCTGGCTTGTGTCCGGCAGCTGTTTCAGTGTTCCCCCCACTGTCCTGGCTGCTACTTCCCCTGCACCGGGAACACCTTCCTGTGGTAGCCTCAGTGCTATGTGGCACTTCCCCCTTCTGCACTGCACTGTGGCTGTGGCTCCCCACACCTTCCCTGTTCCTGTGGGTTCCAGGTGCTCTGTCTCTGTCCTGCCCTGTGTGTGTGTGTGTGTGTGTGTTGCCTGTGTGGCTGGCTATGGTTCAGCAACATGTGCCTTCCCTGTAGGGTTCTTGTGCCTCTCTTTTGTTCCTTTTTATTTTGGCTCATTTCCGCTATCGCGCAACTTCCGCTTGCTCCCCTATTGCGCATGGCGCATGTTGTTGAATATCGCACTGCGCCATTTATGCATGGTTCCTCCCCCTTCAGTTGCACATGCATTCATTATCATTGCGCTCTTCCGCAGTGTGATTTGGGGGGCACATCTGCTTCCCACTGAATATCACAGAATGGCACATTTTCGGACTAACGCTGGTGCAACCCTTTTGAATATCTGGGCCATAAGAGTTTATGTTCTACTTGCATTCATTTATTAATTTGCCTCTATAGTTATAATTATGATTCTTGTAGGACTATTTTATTGAATTTGACTTCTTATTTTCAGTAGTTTTATTGTTTAGCTATCTCCGTCTCCCCTCTCCCCCAGGATGCATCTGGAAACGAGTTGATTTCAGCTTAGTATTTCTTTCCTGGTTAAACTTTTCAATAAAAAAATAAATATCTCCCCGCTGCCTTCTGGTTTTCAGTTGGTACCTATCTAGTGCCTTGAGATGATCCTCATAAGATCTGCTGTGGTGGCCCTGAATCATTTTTGTTACTCTACACTGCACTGTCTCCAACCTATCCTTGTCCTATCTGAGGTAAGGACTCCAGAAGTGGGTGCAGTACTTCAGGTGAGGCCTCATCAGGAATCTGTAGATGGAAAGTACTACTTTGTTTCTGCCATCAGTACCCCTCTCAATTCATCCCAACATCCTGTTAGTATTGCTATAGGCCTTGCTGTGCTGGCTTATTTGTTTAAGGAAGTTACTGATGATAACTCCCTGATCACATTCCTCATCTGTAGTGCTAAATCTCTTCCCACCCATCCAGGACTCCATCTAGGGGTTCTTTTTCCCTAGGTATATTACCTTGCACTTTCTGGCATTTAATTTTAACTGCCAGACATTTGACCACCCCTCAAGCTTTTGTAGGTCATTCTGCGTATCCCTTATTCCCTCTTCACTATTCATCCTCCCACATAGTTTTGTGTCACCTGTGAAGAGACATAACTTGCCTCTGATTCCTTCACCAGTGTTATTAATGAACATGTGCAACTTGTGTTTATTGGCAGCAATTAGTAATATTCCTAGTAAGACAAATGAAAGACGACACTCCAAATGAGCCATATTAAACTGTACCTTAATAAACACTGATGGGAAAACAATGCTTTCTGTTGTGTTCTTTTTATGGACAACATTCTACACAGTTCTCTTTATGGAACCAGTAATTTGGAGTTTTTATTATGTCAGGGTTTATGCACAGAATGCTTAACACGAGTGATTGTTTTATCAGAACCATACTTAGAATTCTATGCACAAACCATGACATTGTTAAAACTCCAGATAATTAGTTCCACAAAGATTGCTGCAACAGAATGCTGCCTATAAAAACAAAACAATGTAGCAGACAGTTTTTAACATCACTTTTTGTTTAGGTACAGTTACATATGGATCACTTAGACTATGGATATCATTTCTGTAAATGGGAATATTATAAACAGCTACCAATTAGAAATTGTGTCCTGTCCTCTTTAAATGGACCGTGCTCAGAGTTGTAGTTCCATGGGGCATGCTCTTGCTAGACCTTTGCTTTGTAAACATGGCGGTCCTGCTGTACTTGGTGTGTACTGGGAATATGCATAAATATCAATACAATTTTAGTTACAAAAAATAAAACTCCTCCTGGTCCACTCTTTCAATCCCCTTCAAAAATCAAAATGTGCTATACTGATATCATGTCATATACTTACTTTTCTGTGGTTTGAACATACCCAAGTGCTATAATCTGTCCTAACAGCACATCCACCTAAGCCACTAATTAGTTTTGTGCTATATACCCTCCTCTCCAATACATTTTTATACTTTGTGCATTCCTCTTTTTATGTCACCCAGAATATGATTAGAGTTGCTTATCACAGGTCAGTACAAACAATTTGCTGTCACTAGCCTCACTGGACACTGCTAAGGATGGTGAGTCTATGACATCATTGCAGAATTTTCTGTCTGTGAAATAATGTCTTGCATATAATCTTGACAGTTGTTAAATACAATTTAGCACCCTATTTGCTGTCACTAAATTTTAAAATAATCAATTAAAGATGGCACAAATTCACTTGCATGACAACATATATGCCCTCATTCTGAGCCAGTTAAGGGCTCCATGTTTCTACTAACTTCTGCAACAATATGCACAAGCCAGCATTGTTTATTAACATGTTCCATGATTTATGCTTCTGTCTCAGTATAGGGAGGGGAAGTATCAATATGATTTGCCTTTTTTCTTTAGGGCGTTTTCTCAGCCTCCCCCACTTTTCACCAGTCCCAAGGTAATTTTGCTCTCACCCTAAACTTTCAGCTAGAAGAACAATTATTGCTATCCTCAGCAGCTTGGGCAACAGATAATTTGAATTTTGCATTGTAAGAGTTTTTCAGGAATTTATTTTCTTTGCCTTTATGGTCGTCCCATTAATTACATCTTTCATTCTTTCTTTAATTTGTCTTTCTTCCTTTTTCTGTTTCTCTGCATATTTTAACCATTCTCTATACTACATTTAGCAGAAGAGTGTTTCTTTCTGTTGATTGCTTTTCACTTATTCACAGTAAGATAACAGGCAGAGTGAAATTCAATAAAGCATTGTTAGGGCAGAGTGCAGACAATAATTTAGTTTACCCTTTTAAGCTTCTGAATATTCTATGTGATGCTTGTTTTGTAAAACAGTTTGTAAATGGTACCAGCTTGAATCCATAGCTTCAGCAGGACAACACCATCAAAATAAAAAGTGCTGCAACATTCCATATTGTAAAGTACATGAGGATACATTTGCATGACTGATGCTCTATAAAATACAACTGTCTTGTATTACGCACTACGTAAGTACACTCTCTTTTTAAATTTATTTTTGTGGAGGTTCCAGCAGGTACATTTTCACTCAAGAAAGAGGGCCATCAAAATATATCTTCCAGGAGATCAAAACTGTTGCAAAATATTTCACATTTTCATGTTATACATTTCATCACTGTATATTAAGATTATCACCCCCTCAGTCCATTATAAGACATACTGAACAGCTATATGTACTGTAGCAGCAGTAGGGGCAGCAGTTTTCAAAGAGACCTTCTGGACACTGAGGTGCTGCCCCATCTGCATTCACCTCTCTGGGTTGAAAGAGGAGGTTGCTAGACTCCAGGCCGAGTTGGCTAGGATTTTGGAGACCTTCCCCACCCAGGGGCCACCAGATCTAACACTGTTAGCTCAGAGGATGCCATGGAGGAGGGACAGTTGGACTATGGTGGGCTGGAGAAATGTGGGTGTGGCAGACTCTGGAAGGAAGGCAAGGTAGATTGGAGGCACATTCTTCAACTAATACCACTACATAATTACTATCCTATTCTGGTGGGGTGGAACTGCCAGGAGGAGGCACCTGTGGAAGTAGGCAGGGAGGAAGGGGGGTCCTCTATAGTGAAATCCCTAAGAAAGGTGGGAGAGAAAACCCCAAAGGAGAAGGAAGCAAACCTCTATTGGAAGACTCAGTTTTTAGGAGATAGATTTAGAAATTGGAAGGGGGTGGAGTGGAGGTCAGGTGCCTAAGTGGTGCCATGGCCCAGAGGGATGGGAAATGAATCTTGGGGATCACTAGGGCAGCAGGAAGGAAGGGGGGGGCTGGATGTTATTGTCCATCTGGGAACCAATGGCTGCACTAGGGATGGGGATATGATAGTACAGGGGGAGTAGCCAGAGAGGAAGGGTGTCCTCCATGGTGGAATCCCCAAGGAAGGTGGGAGAGAAAACCCCACCGGAGAATAAGCAACTTCTATTGGAAGACTCAATTTTTTGGGGGATAGATTTAGGAATCGGAAAGGGGTGGAAGGGAGATCAGGTGCTTAAGTGGTGCCATGACCCAGAGGGATGGGAAATGAATCCTGGGGATCACTAGGGCAGCAGGAAGAAAGGGGGGCTGGATGTCATTGTCCATCTGGGGACCAATGACTGCACTAGAGATGGGGATATGATAGCACAGAGGGAGTTTAAGGAGCTAGGGCATGGTTTTAGACAGGTATCATACTCAGTTGCTTTCTCTGAGGTGTTGCCTGTCTGCAACAGTGGGGAGGAGAGGTTTGTCTGTACTAGGATCCTCAACTCTTGGCTGAAGCAATGGTGTAGAGATGAGTGGTTCAGATACATTGGGGACTGGGAAACCCACCTGGGAGGATAAGGGCCTATACAGCAGTGATGGCCTGCATCCATTCAGGAGGGAAACAAGCGGGGTGGCAGAAGGAATAGGGGAGACAGAAACTCCCCCCACAGGCAGAAGTAGAGAGTGGGGAGAACCAGAAGGGAGATGAAGCCCCTAGAATGCAAATTAAAAAAGGGAGCAGTGTGATAGAAATGAAGGGGAAGGGGTTAGAAACAGTAAAGAGGGAAGGAGAAAGAGTGGGAAAAAAGGAAAAGAGAAGGTAACAAGCAGAGTACTAGCAAATCAGGAATGCCAGGTGTGCTAATGCTAAAAATCCAGGAAATAAGATTCCAGACCTAGAAGCTATCATGGCAGAGGCCGACCAGGATATAGTGGGATATGACCATACCAGGTTATGCTCTGTTCAGGGAAGACAGGGTGGGAAGGAAAGGGTGGGATATGGTGCTTTATGTGAGGGAAAGCATAAAAGCAATGGAGATACAGGAAATACAGGAGGGGGCAAAGGTACTGTGGGTTTCCCTGGAGTTTGTGAATGGAGCCACTATTCACACCAGCATGATCTACAGACCTCCAGTACAGGAGGAGCAGTTAGATGAGGTACTGGTGGAAGCCACTGGCAAAATGGCAGAAACGGAGGAGGTGCTGCTGATGGGGGACCCCAATTTGCCAGATATAATTGGAGCTTCCCACTGCAGCTTCTGGCAGAAGCAGGGACATCCTGGACTCCCCACAGGGGACATTAATTAATTAACTGATCAGTGAACCCACTTGTGATGGGGCAATACTAGACTATGTGCTCACTAACAGGGACAGTGTTGCAGATGTCAAAGTGGGAGCCTCTTGGGGACCAGTGATCACTGTACAATATGGTTCAGTATAAGGACATCTGTGGAATCAAACCACACATGGGACTGCATCTTGGACTTCAGGAGGGCAGATTTTATAAAAATGGGAAAATGCCTCAGGTGTGACCTGGTGTGGGGGTGATGAGCTGGGTGAGGTGGAGGAACAGTGGGCAAAGCTAAAAGGGGACATAGTGAAGAGCGAAAATCTCTGCATCAAGCAAGTCGGCAAAAACAAGAGGAAAAGAAGACTGCTTTGGTTCTCAAAAGAGGTGGCAGAAAAGATTAAGTCTAAATGGGTTGCATTCAGAAGGAACTGGGAGCTGCAGAGGGAGGAGAACAAGGAGGTATATCAGGAAAACAGAGGGGAAACAGGAAAGCAGCAAGGAGTGCAAAGGTGCAAACTGAAGAGAGAATAGCCCATGTAGTAACAAAAGGGCAAGACAGTTTTTATGTATATAAATAAAAAGAGGAGGACCAAGGGAGGGATTGCAAAGTTAAAAAGGGAAGGAGGGGCTGTTCAAAGGGGGACCGAGAAAGGGCAGATCACTTGAACAATGCTTCTGCTCAGTGTTCACAGAGGAAGTGGAAGGAGAGGGACTGCAAAAAAACAACAGAAGCCTAGTCATTGTTCAGAGGGGAGAGAGAGTCCTGAATGAACTCATTAATCTGAAAGTGGACAAGCAATGTGGCCACATGAGGTACATCCAAGGGTGTTAATAGAGCTCAGGAAGGTACTGGCTGCAACTCTGACAGTCTTATTTAACAATTCACTGGAAATGGAAGTGGTTCCAGTCGTCTGGAGGAGAGCAAATGTAGTCTTACTTCACAAAAGTGACAGCAGGGAGGTTGCTGGCAATTTCAGGCCAGTGAGCCTGACATTGGTGGTGGGAAACTTAAATGGAGTCACTGCTGAAGGAAAATATTGTGCAGTATCTGAATCCAGTGGGTTACAAGACCTGAGACAGCATGGATTCACTTGGGGTGGGGTGGGATCATGTCAAATGAATCATGTTGATTTCTTTGACTGGATGACCAAGGAATTGGAACAGGGTGGAGTGATGGATGTGGCCAAGTTATATTTCAGTAGGGCTTTCAACACCATTCCACATAAGAGGCTAGTAGAAACTGGATAGCTTAGGAGTGGGACCAAGGGTGATAAACTAGATAATTAATTGGTTAGGGGATAGGCAGCAGATGGTGGTGGTAAACAGAGTTCACTTTGAGGAAGGGAGATTGACTAGCAGGGTACCTCGGGGATCAGTGCTGGGACCAGTTGTTTTCAATGTCTTTGCAAATGACATTACAGAGGGGCTGGAAGGGAAGGTCTTCCTCTTTGTGGATGACACCAATATCTGCAACATGGTGGACACTCCAGGGGGAGGAAAAGATGAGCAGAGACCTGAAAAAACTTGAGGAATGGTCACAGGTATGCAGCTGTGTTTCAATGCAAAAAAGTGAAAAATATTGCACTTAGGTCACAGAAACCATGGGGCAGAATACAAAATGGTTGCAGTGGTATCAACAGCAACAAAGCAGGAACAAAACCTAGAGGTAATCATATTGGATGACCAAAAGGTGATCAGGCAGTGTGACAAGACAGTTGGGAGGACTAATGGGATGCTGGGTTGCATAGGGAGGGGAGTCACCAACAGAAGGAAGGATGTGGTGTTGCCCCTGTATAGATCACTGGTTAGACCACACCTTGAATACTGTATCCAGTTCTGAAAACTGTATCTGCAGAAGGACATAGACAGAGTAGAGGTAGTCCAGAGGAGGACTGTTAAATTGGTACAAGGTCTGCATCAAGAGCCAAAGGAGACATTAGAGGATCACAATATATACACCCTGGAAGAGGGGAGGTAGAGAGGAATATGATAGAGAACTTTAAATTCTCACAGGATAAATAATGTGGAGGAAGGAGGTATTTCCTTTCAGAAAAAAAGGAGCACAAGAACAAGTGGACATGCTATGAAGTTGGAAGGTGGAAGATACAGGATAGATATGAGGAAGTACTTCTTCACAAAAAAGTGGTGGATTTATGGAACAGGCTTCCAGTAGAGTTGGTGGGATGAAGACAGTGGGTGTGTTCAAAAATGCATGGGATAGGCATAAGCATATCTTAGTAGAAAGGAAGGGGAGAGAGACAGAAAGAGCTGGAGATCAATTAGGGTTTGTGGTAAAACTGTAGGTAGGGAAAAATGGGCAGACTGGATGGGCCAAGCAGTCCTTATCTGCCATCAAATGTTATGTCTCTATGAATTAATCATCTAACAAACCATAGTGCCAAATAAATTCTGTATAGCTGTTCTCTATTATTCACTTTTATAATAGCTACATTTTAACAGATGCCAGATTATCTTCACCAAATTAATGTCATAGTGCTGTATATACTGTATCTTTTGACCATGTTGAGAGGCTGGGGGTGGCATCTTTCTACTCCATTAATGTGCTGTACATTTCTTTGCATAAATTAAACAGAAGTGCATCAACTTAACTGTATTACCTATAATACCAAGTTGATTGTCCTAGTCCCAACAAAATGATGGTCTGTCTTTTTTAGGAAAGAAAGGTGTCTGGAATTATTCATTTCAGGACTGTCACAAAATTCTGTTAGACTGACATGACTTAAACATATCACATAAAGTTCATGAAAGTACAGTATTTGTAATTCTGGGGTGGCTGTATAGCCTAGAGGTTAGAGTAATTAGCTGTGAATCAGCTTGGCACATCCAGCAGACCTGCATTTGATTCCCATAACCTACACTTGCATAACGTGTGATTCTGAGCAAGTCACTAAAACCAACCCAGTATTCCCAGGTTACCCCTGACAACAGGCACTTGTTCCTAGTGGGCCTTATCTGGGTACCAAAGAATTAAAAAATAGTGTTACTGTTATTAATATATACAAAAGCATAATGTTTTCTAAGGGGAAAGTCACCAGAATTTCCGGCAGTTTGGTATGCTTTAGCCCTTTAAATGGGGTACTGATTGATTATGCCCACTGCTGAGCTACAAAATTGTGTGAGTATCCTTTTCCCATTTTACTGTCAGTTTAATAATTTGTTCTAGGGCTTACTTAAATTACACAGTTTACTGTATTTGGGAAATTAACCTCTTTTCTTACAAAATGATCATTAATTTGATTTTAATTAGATAAAATGTCAGTTTAAAGAGCTAGTGGAACACACTAGCTATTTAGGGTAGAAAGATAATGATTTTGGGGTGTGCTGACACAATGTCGACACCACCACCACAGTGAACACCAGCACAGTGACAGAAATCACCTGTCTGCAGAGAGTCTCTGTGCTGGTGCTCAGAAGACACCAGCGGTGCATTTCCCGGTGTAGTGCCCCCCTCCCCCCGTTCAACTCCGACTCGGAGTTAGAATCCTAGAGACCGGGGGCTATGGGAGGTGGAGCCCTCCACATGGGGGCGTTCAGGGTGCATAGCCCCCCTATAGAAAGCACTACTGTCCCCAAAGCTACAATGCTGACAGTTGGCATGGTAGCTGTCGCTGTGGGGGATGTCGGTGCTAGCACTGTCGAAACGTTATAGTAAAACCGATTTTGGATGGAAAGTGTTATGTGTGACAGACTAACTAGGTCTTGTTTGCATCTGATAGAAAGTTTTTTCATTTTTATATCATTTTACACACTGCCAGGTTTCATGCTTTGCAGATCACCATCGGGCTATCTGAGAACTGGAAGTGACGGGGGGAAGGAGCCAGAGTCAGGGATGTTTGTTTACATGGTGCTTGTGTGGTCTCATTCACTTCTGTAGTATTAGACTGCTGACCCCTTCAACACACACACACACACACACACACAACACACACAGACGAACTCGAGCACATACATAATGTATTTGTGGCTACCAAATCCATTAGTACTGTATGCAAGTCTGCATTATGGCTCAATAAATAAATAATTCCATCCATAGCACAACACAGAGGCAGTTCACTACACAGAGTGGGAAACAATTTACCTTATCAGTTTATCTTCATCAAGTGTATTTTGTTGCCCTCTGTGACTTCCAGAAAAGGACAAAGGGATCACATCAGATCATGCTGAGAGTAAACAAAAAAACACTGAAACAGGTAAGGGATGGGGAGAATCACATCAGATCACACTTTGAGTACAAACATTGCAACAGGTAAGGGATGGGGAGAATCGCATCAGATCACACTTTGAGTACAAGCACTACAACAGGTAAGGGATGGGGAGAATCACATCATATCACACTTTGTATACAAACACTGAAACAGGTAAGGGATGGGGAGAATCACATAAGATCACACTTTGGGTACAAACACTGCAACAGGTAAGGGATGGGGAGAATCACATCAGATCACAATTTGAGTACAAGCACTACAACAGGTAAGGGATGGGGAGAATCACATCAGATCACACTTTGTGTACAAACACTGAAACAGGTAAGGGATGGGGAGAATCACATAAGATCACACTTTGAGTACAAGCACTACAACAGGTAAGGGATGGGGAGAATCACATCAGATCACAATTTGAGTACAAGCACTACAACAGGTAAGGGATGGGGAGAATCACATCAGATCACACTTTGTATACAAACACTGAAACAGGTAAGGGATGGGGAGAATCACATCATATCACACTTTGTATACAAACACTGAAACAGGTAAGGGATGGGGAGAATCACATAAGATCACACTTTGGGTACAAACACTGAAACAGGTAAGGGATGGGGAGAATCACATCAGATCACACTTTGTGTACAAACACTGAAACAGGTAAGGGATGGGGAGAATCACATCAGATCACACTTTCAGTACAAGCACTGAAACAGGTAAGGGATGGTGGCGATTATACTAGATTGTGACGTGAGTAAAACAAAAAAAACAGTCCATAATAAATGCCAATTCTTCCTTATGCTACACAGTGTTAATGGAACTAAAAATGTGTTGGTGTCTATGTGTATGTATGTGGGGGAGGGGTGCCCCTGTTGAGTCTGACTGTTGAGGAGTTCATTACTGTACCTGCTACCAAATACATAAGGAGTGCAACTGCACTCCACACACACTGTCAACAATATTGCACTTCTAAGGATGATGGTTGGGTCAGAACAACCTGTATGCTGCATTTGTTTCCCATGATTGGGTAGTTTTGGGGGGACCTTAATGTAACGTTATGATTTGTAGTTTTTTGGGGCCGGTTTCTCTGGGTTACAAATACCAGGCTGTTTTGGTTACAAAACTGAAACAAATTCATCTTTTTCACTGTAGATTGTGGCTAGGACTGATATTCCTTACAAGGCTGCCTCAGATATTTCTATACAGACATTTTATTTTTTACAGTACCCTACTAGTTCTTAATTCACACCAATGCAGCTCTGACATAGAGATTGTTCGGGCAACGATAGGTGATTATGCATGTATTGTGTTTTAAAGTGGGTCTAACTGTACAATTGAGCCATCTATTTATCTGTTTATAATAATTGCTGGTGTTCCTGGGTTCACTGCTCCCTCCTCCCCCCGCAGTGTCATTCCATCTTTAGCCATGGCAAGCTCACAGATCACAGAGATACACTGCTTTGGGCAGCTGCATACCAAAGACTGCATTTGAAAATGACACATCTGAAACAATGAACAAA
Source organism: Neoceratodus forsteri (assembly GCA_016271365.2). Lineage (NCBI taxonomy): Eukaryota > Metazoa > Chordata > Ceratodontiformes > Ceratodontidae > Neoceratodus > Neoceratodus forsteri. The sequence goes on from CM057449.1 coordinate 1,512,117,653, forward strand.
GTAAGAAAGTGCTGTGTAATGTTTACGCTGTAGAACTAGGGACTCCAAAAGGCAAGACATAAAAAAAAAAAGTCAGTACACTAGCTCTTTAAATAAAGATCCCACCTTTTTTCTGTGTGTGATTTTCTTTGTGTTTGTGAAAGGTGCCTGATTGACAGCACTGGAAAAAGAAATCCTCTCCACATGGCAGATACAGCACGAGTGATCACAGGGCAAGCTTTCCCACATTGCCCAAGGTGTTAAGGGAGGAGCTAGTGGCACCACTCACAAAGTTTTTTAATATGTCTCGAGACAAGGAGAGAGTCCCGGGGGATTGGAAAAGGGCTGATGTGGTGCCATTGAACAATGAGGGAGGGAAGGATTGGCCAGGCAACTATCGTCTGGTTAGCCTTACCTCGGTGGTGGGTAAGCTGATGAAGGCACTTATAGAGGAAAGGCTGGCACAATATCTGGGGGGGGAGGGGCACATAGATGAAAAACAGCATGGGTTCACAAGGGTTAGATCATGTCAGACCAACCTGGCTGAATTCTTTGATGGAGTGACGGAGATATGTGATCAGGGAGGGGCGGTGGACATGGCCAATCTGGTCTTCAGAAAGGTCTTCGATACCGTCCCTCACAGGAGACTAATAAGCAAGTTGGGTAGCTTAGAGTGGGGAGCAAAACAGTAACTGGGTAGAAAATGGACTGAAGGGTAGAACTCAGAGTGTGGTGGTAAATGGGGTGCACTCCATAGAGGGAGGGGTGTCAAGTGGGGTTCCTCAAGGGTCCGTGTTGGGTCCCATGCTATTCAACACATACACTGGGGACATTTCAGAAGGCCTGAATGGGAAGGTTAGTCTGTTTGCAGAGGATACAAAGTTATGTAACAGGGTGGACACAATGGGAGGGGGGGAATAAATAAGGGAGGTCCTGGTCAAGCTGGAGGAGTGGTCCGGAAAGTGGCAATTACAATTAGACACCAAAATAAATGCAAGATTATGCATGTAGGGAGTAGAAACCCAAGGGCAAAATACTGGCTGGGGGCAGACTTGAGGTAACTGAGCAGGAAAGGGACATGGGGATAATCATTTCAGATAACCTGTAGGTGGGGAACCAATGCAATAAGACGATGGGGAAGGGTAACAGAATTTTGACATGCATAGGGAGGGGCTTTACAAGCAGAAGGAAGGAAGTGATCATGCCACTATACAAAACTATGGTCAGATCACATCTGGAATATGGGGTCCAGTTCTGGAGGCCTCACTTGCAGAATGACAAAGACAGGTTGGCAAGGGTCCAGAGAAGGGCAACCAAGGTGGTTCAGAGTCTGCATAGGAGGTCATATGAGGTGAGGCAAGAGGAACACTGCTGCCCCTACTGTAGAAATTCAGAAAGCAGGAGATTTCTCTATAACTATCATAGAAATTTCAGGAAATAGCTGACCATATCTTTGGCTGTGAAACCTGTACACACTGGAGATGAAGAGAGAAAGGGGAGATGTGGTAGAAACCTTCAAATATCTGAAGGGAATAAACAAGGTGAGGAAGGGTAACATATTCAGGATGAGTGAGAAGAAATCAACTTGGGGACACACATTCAAGTTGGAGGGGGGAGATTTGGAGGAAATGGGAGGGGGAAGTTCTTCACTGAGAGAGCTGTGGGTCCTTGGAATAGGCTGCCGGAATGGGTGGTGGGGGTAGATTTGGTGATCAAATTAAAGAGGGCTTGGGACAACTACACGGACTGAATAAAAGTTCAAATGGCATGGAATGGAGAGAGTAAGATAATCCAGACAGGGGGGTACTGGGCAGACTGGATGGGCTAATGGGTCATTTTCTGCCAGCAAATTTCTATGTTTCTATGTTTAAAGTGCCTCTATGCTGTCATAGATGGAACCCCACACATGTGCTAGGTTGGTTCAGACTCTATGTCCAGTCGGTCTTTGGCTTCTCATGTGAGACTGTCAGCAAAGGTACCAATTAATACGTTGGGGTGGTTTTAGGATGTGGACACCTGCCCTCTGCAAAATGGACTGAGACTACTACATCTCAATTCACATAGGACACTGAACATTACTTGGGTGGGAATGGCTTTTGGCCACTACGCAGATGTGCTGGATTTAAAACTGTGACCTAGAGGTGAAAGGCTCATTACTCTACTCCCCACCAATCCAGTGAGCCTTTCAGTTCCCCAAGATACCACCTTTTAAGATACAGTAGATACTCTGTTACAGTTGCTGTGAGTACCTATAAAGTGCTGTTTGGGCATTTCAATTTTCTTTGTAGTTGTCTAAATGAGAACCGCCTCTGATTTGCATAACATTGCTTTAACAGTATTAGGCTGTGTTCTTGCCAGCTCACACAAGTTGTGTCAGATTTAGATGAAATACATCCAAAAGGATGTGCTAGTGAGGTTTGAATTAGCACTGCATTTTCTTATGGGATTAGATTTTGTAACATTTCTACAGTATATCTGGCAAGACATTCTTATTGAACTATTGAAATTCAGTGGCATTTTGGCTTTAAAAATGTTGAGAATACAATCTGCTTTATACATATACATTTTTATGGAAAGAAGTCTAATTAGATACATGAAAATATATATATATATATATATATATATATATTTCTTTTCTGAAGACGCACAGTGAAGATGGTGAAGCACAAATAAAGACAAAAGATATGCCTGTCTGCCCTGTTATTATCACCTGGGATTATTTATGCTTTTCAGAGCTCCCAGAGTTCTTCATGAATATACAAAAAATGCCAGCAGAAAAGGCCAGCTGAAAAAAGCCAAAAGGTCAATATTGTTTGCTTATAATGCAAATCCCTCAGTGATTACTGAGAAGTCCTCCACCCCTCCCCATTAGGACTTTCCCCCTCCCCAATAAAGTTCCCATCCTCATGTTTCTACTTTTAACTGCAACCCTCTTCTTTACTTACACCCAACCCTTGTTAAAGCAGAACACTGTATTTAGGGATTACACCTCATCTGCCAACTCATTCTACTTCGCCACCACCCTCTCAGTGTAAATGTGCAACCTCATTTCCCTCTTGAATCATCCTCCCAACCAGCTTGAGGTGATGCCTTCTAGTGGTTTTGTTAGTGCTAAGGCTGAAGAGAACCTCATAGTTCCCCACGTTTATACCACTGAGGTATAGAGATGGGCAAAGTGGCCTCAATTCACTCCACAAAGTGATTCTCGGAGTGAAGGCGAAATCGCAGAGTGCTCAGCAATGTGAAGTAAGGTACTTCATTATAATGGAGTAGCAGAAGTCCATTGAAAACAATGACTTGATATCCTCGCCTTCCCAAACCACTACTCATCAATTCTTTAGCGGTTACTGAAAACAATGTACTTTGGCCTCACTTCGCCCTGTTTTTAAGCTCCAAAGGCAAATTTTGCAGTGATTCATGGGATTTCAGGTCACATGGGCTCTAGATTGTTTTGCACAGCCTCAGTTTGGGGTAGTGTGTGTAGGAAGCTGTAGGAGACAATCTCATCTGAGAGTTCTCTGCCATTCAAACCTTCTAAAAGCTGTTAAAAAAGCCTTTTTAAATCATTTTATTTGCTGAAACTTTAGTTCATCGATTACAGGAAACCCTCCTGTGCTCAAATCATCGAGCTTGATTGTTTGTGTGTGGATTTTGAATGTTAGTGTACAAAATTCAGTCTGTGTACTGCAAGACAGTGGAAGTGTGCTTTGTGGGAGGTGCGTTTCTGTGGTGTAGGTAGATTAACTTAGAGAAAAAGACAGTGCTTTCTGTTTTGATGATATTTTTCTTGTATAACTGTGTTAATGTACACACAGTAATATTTTTAATAATTATTGCCTTTTTTTGCTGATTGTTGTGGTGCAGCAGTGCATAATTTTAGTTTGTTTAAAATAGGTGATTATATTACTGAAGTTTTCAATTTGCTACGCATTACTTAGTGTGTGTGTGAGTATGTGTGTGACATGTGTCATCAAATCAGACACCTTTTATTGTGCCACATAATAATTTCAGCAATGTGAACCTGCTATGCACTGCAGCTGTGTGATTTTTGTACTTCTTTGTGGTATCTTTACTGGTACAAGTACTAGTGACTGTTACTGCAGCAGTACAGTACACTGCCCCCATCCGTGGCCCGCCACAACCAGCAAAGTTATTCTTTTCCAGGTTTGAATTTCTGATGGTGAACTGCTTAGGTGTTGTGCCTTTGCATCTGCATCTTTTCACTGCACAGCGCAATCTTAATCTGTCTGTGCATTTGTATCTCTTTAGGGCCCAATCTCCATCTGTAATTTAAGTCTCAGTTGTTTCTTTGGCTTCTCTTCAGAGTACTGGACAGGTGTGGTGCATAATTCTGCATGAACATTGTACTCATTAATATGCGTTTTTAAGTCAGGACCATCATCACAAGTCACTCGTGATACAAATCACGTTCTTCATCATCACGGTCACAAATGCAGTCACAAATCACGATTCACGATCATGTCACGAATCACAACACTCATTTTTTGACTAGTTACTTGGATGTATTTTAAGCATGTTTTGTAGTATCTTTCCAGGCTTCAACACTCCACCATTGTACTCATTAATGAGCATGTTTAAGTGGGGGAGTTTGTGCTACAGCTCGTCGGGGAAGTACAGCTGTAGGCATTCACGTTCCCAATGCAGTTCATATTGGTTATCTTACACCATCGACACCGAATTGTTCTTCATCATCAAGGTCACAAATGCAGTCACAAATCATGATTCATGATCACATCACGAATCACAACATTAATTTTTTTACTAGTTACTTGGTTGTAGTGTAAGCATGTTTTGTAGTATCTCTCCAGGCTTCACCACTCCACCATTGTACTCATTAATAAGCATTTTTAAGTCTGGGAGTTTTGTGCTACAGCACATCGGGGAAGTACAGCCATAGGCATTCGCATTCCTTCCCATACAGTATGTGAGTTATAGTACTGTAAGTAGTGGTGGGCAAAGTGGCCCCAATTTGCTCTGTGATGTGATTCACTGAGTAACATGGAATCTTGGAGAACTCCATAATGTAAAGTGGAGTACTTTGCTTCATAAGGAGGAACTTGAAGTTCATTGAAACCAATGACTTTGCATTATTCCGCTTTCCTCAAACCACTTTTCCACCAATTATAAGGTGAAGTACATTGAAATCAATGTAATTTGCCTCACTTTGCCCTGTAATTGAGCTCCAAATGAAATTCTGAAGTTATTCATGGGATTGCAGGTCACATGGGCTCTAGATTGTTTGGCACAGCCTCAGTTCTTGCCTGGGTAGTGTGTGTGCAGTGGTAGCTGGAGACAGTTTGCTCTCAGAGCTCTGTGATTCAAAACCTCTAAAAGCTGTTTAAAATGCCTTTTTGAGTAATATTTTTTGCTCAAACTTTAGTATATCGATTGTAGGAAACCCTTCTGTGCTCATATCATCAAGTGTTTATTGTGTGTGGATTTTGATGTTAATTTAGAACAGTCAGTCTGTGTACTGTGAAGTGTGTTTTGGGGGAGGGGCGTATTTGTGGTGTAGGTAGATTAACTGGGAGAAAAAGTCAGTCTTTCTGTTTTGGTTATTTTTTTTTGTAAAACTGTTAATGTACACACATAATATTTTTAGTAATTCTTGAAATGTTTTTGCTGATTGTTGTGGTGCAGCAGTGTACAATTTGTCTGTTGAAAACATTTGGTTATATTAATAAAGGTTTTCAATTTGCTACACATTACTTGAGTGTGCGTGTGAGTGTGTGTGTGTGATGCATGCCATTAAATCATACACCTTTCATTCTGTTACAGAGTAATTACAGCAGTGTGAACCTGCTACCCACTGCACCTGCATGAATTTTTCATACTGTGTTGTGTTATCTTTACTGGTAGTAGATTGTTACTGCCGTGCACTAATCCACCAACTGGCAAAATGCACCTTTCCAGATTTGGATTTGTGACTTGTGAGCACTGGTTAGGTGTTGTTGTGCCTTTTCGTATATATCCCCTTGAGTGTGCAGTGCAATCTTAATCTGTCTGTGCATTTGCATGGCACCATTAATTCTGGAAGACTGCATTTCTTGTTACACTCTCATTTCACTTCATCAGCACTGGGGAATTTTCTGGACACAAGACAGTAGCATTTTGGGGATGCACATTAATTCTGGTGACTCTGTGTGTGACCTGACCACTGCATGCATGACTGAGTGTGCCATTAATTCTGGGAGACTTTGCATTTCTTGTTACACTCTCATTTCAAATTATCAGCACTGGGGAGTTTTCTGGACACAAGACAGTAGCACTATGGGGATGCACATTCATTCTGGTGACTGTGTGGGTGGAATGCTGCCAATATTGTTGTGTCACTCCACCTTACTTTGTGTTTAAGGTGGAATAACAATGCAAAGTAATAATAACAAGGTGAAGTGAGCTTTCATATGGGGCACTCTGCATAGCAAAGTGTCAATGCAAAGTGGCCACTTCACATTCACTTTGCCGGGGGATTTTAAATTTGCTGCATCTCTAGTGAGGTATTTAAATGTTTCAGCCATGTCTCCCCTCTCCCTCCTGTACTCTGGGGAGTATATTTTGAGGTTTCTGAGTCTCATTACATATGTCCCACCCGAGTGACACTGGGTCATTTTAGTTGCCCTTCTCTGGACCATTTCCTGAAAACTGATGTCTGTCCTTAGGTATGGGCACATGTACTGCACACTGTGTACTAGGTGTGGACTCACCAGGGATTTCTACAGCAGCACAATCACCTCTGTCTTCTTGCCAGTTATTCCTCTGGCTTTGCAGCCCAACATTCTATTTTTTTTTATTTGCCTTAACTGCGACCTTCCTGCAATGCTCAGAGTGTTTCAGGTCACTTGTGATGATCATCCCCACATCTTTCTCCTCTTCTGACTTGGTAACCTGCACACCACTGAGGCAATATTTACTGTTTGGGTTCTTAGCCCCCAAGTACATGACTTTGCACTTCTTGGCATTGAACCCCAGTTGCCAAATACCTGATTGCCTCTGAAGCCTGGCTAGATCATCTCTGAGACCTTATATTCCCTCATCTGTGTCCACCTTCATACAGAGTTTGGAATCATCTGTAAATAAGCAGATCTTACCCATTACCCTATCTGCTATGTTGCTAATAAATATATTAAACAGCACTGAACTGAGCAATGACCTCTGTGGGACCCCATTAGTGACTGCTTTAGCCTTCCAGAATCCCCCCAACCACTACACTCTGACACCTATCCTGCAATCATTTTTTACCCATGTCTTTAACATTATTATTATTATTTATGACTTCCAATTTGCATTGACCTCTTTAATTGTTTCAGATTGCCCCCTTTAGCCATCCCATTGGGCTCTGAATCCCAAGATAATGCTTTCATAAATTACATTTCTGGGCAAAATGTTCAATTTATCCATATCTCTTTCTGCAAGGAATATTTCCCAATGTCTTTCATGCATTCCACTGCTCCTGTTAGTTTGAGTTTCTATTACCCTGTGGTTGTGTGATCCTTAATCCAAAATAAATCTGTGGTGTCTAATTTATTAGGTCCCTGTATAAATTTTTGTGTTTCTATCATGCCCGGTCTCTATTTGGTCGTCATGTGAGTACATGTTTGAGCTCTTCAGTGTCTCCTGAAAGGACTTCCCTTGCTGCCCATGAGTCATTTTTGTTTCCCTGCACTGGATAGCTTATGTCTTCTGCCAAGCACTTTTCAGGTGAGGGTTCCAAAACTATACATAATACTCCAGGTGTCACTTAACCAGTGACCTGTAAAATGGCAAGCTAACTTTCTTGTTTTGCCTACTGAAGCCCTGTCTGATACACCCCCAGTATCCTACTACCACTTTTATATATGCTTTCTCACACTGAGATAAACATGTTATACTGCTGTTTGTTATTACATCTCAATCTCTTCCTTATTAATAGGTTTAGCAGTGATTGACTGAATTTGAACGGCTATGTTCCAAACCCCTGACTGTCTCCATGTCCCTCTTCATGTTGTTAAATGTCAGCCCTTTCAGAGAGTTTTATGTCATTTGCAAATAGACTCACTTTACCTTGCAATCCCACCCTATGTCATTGATAAACATATTGGACAGCCCCAGTCCAGCACTAATCCATTGGGTAATGGTGAGCTGATACCAAATTTGTATTTGGTGAAAGTGCTGACATTCAACACTTTTGCCTTCTATTTAGAGCTAATGGAGTTTGTCCTTTAAGGGGTAGACCATGTTGTCCAGGTGTACCCCTTCCCTCCTGTTAGGATAGTTGTGCTCAGAAGGGGAAGGGATAGGGAAGGGGAGGAGCCTGGAGCCAGAACAAGGGCCAGGTAGCAGGAAGGGGAGGGGAGAAAGGGGGTACATAAAGGACAGCACAAGGGAGCCTCAGCCACTTTTGCTGGAGTTTTTGATTTCCAAGAAACTGCAGCACTTCAGATTGGCATATCAGTTTGGAAGGTTTGTTCAGGACAGACAGGAGGTAAGAAGTCAAGCTATAATGTGGTTACAAGTAGTAATGGAGAGTGATCAAGACCAATGGCATTTTCATTTTGTGCTGAAAGATTGGGAGCAATTTTCTGGTAGCAGTGTGTGGTTTTGGTCATAGGGAATTGCTTGTGAGGATGCTGGGTTATGGGAAGGAAGCATGACTGGCTACAAAGCATAAAATAGCAATTGTGGTTGCAAGGTTCTTGGGGGGAGCTGTGGTTTGCAGCCTTTTGGTGATTTAGAAAAGCATTGTTACTAATTTGGTTGCAGGGAATGGCCGGTGAAAACGCCGGGGTATAGGACAGGGAAGCATGGCTGGCTGAAGCCTTAAAGCGTGATTGTCATTGCAAGGTTGTGGAGGGGAGCAGTTGCTTGCAGTTTGGTGATGCAGGCCTACGGGGACCACTAGTAGTGTGATTTAGTCAGAAGGGAGTTGGGGGAGGAGAGCTAGGATTCCGTCTGTGTGAGGCAGGCGTGGGAGTCGGGGGTCACATCGGGCATGAGGTGGAAGAGGTTTTTTGTCCTGCTTAACAGCCTGCATTGTAGTTAAAGAGGTGGAGGTGCAGGATGCTGGTAGGCCTAAAGGGGGCCAGTTGGAACAAAGGAAAGGAAGCGGGCCGTGGGACCACGTGGCATGACGTCACACGCCGCGTGGGAGATGGGGGACGAGCCGGGTGGTGGCTAGGGCCTGGTGGTTAGCGTTGGGATCACCGAATGGTTACGTTGGGGCGTCAGATGTGGGCGGGGCCAAATAGCACGCATATATATATATATATATATATTTTTTTTTTAAAAAGGCACAGAAGAGAAAAGAATAATAAATAATAAAAGGATGCTAGAGGGCATGGCGGGCTGGCAGGCCCAAAAGGAGCTGGGGAGCAGCTAAGTAAAGAGGCAGGAGGGTGCCACGCAATGACGCGCCGACGATGGGAGGAACGGCGATGTCCGGGTCTGAGATGGTAGGTTCCTTGGGGGGGATGGATAAGGTGGGGTGCTGGGTCATTAGAGACTGGGGGGCTCAAACCATTGTTCAGCCCAGCACATGGTGATGTTGGCGGGTGGACAGGGCCACGCCCGAAAAGAGGGGATGAAAAAAAAAATGAATAAGGAATGGAGACAGACAAAGGAGTTTTTGCCATGTTTGGGGTCTGGCGGGTGGGTGGGGGCTTGTTGCCCAGAAAGAAGATGCCTGGGAGAAGGGAGGCCTTGGGAGCAGGAAGGAGGTTTGATTCTGGCCACATGGTCAGGGGGAACACACTGGGGGGGGTTTGCAGCAACATTATTACGGCATTGGAAGGGGGCCGGCTTGGGGCCTAACTCTGCAGTGGTTAGCAGGGGAAGAAGGCCAATGGGAGCGCTGGACCCAGGGGAGGCATGACTCAGTGACTAATCCTCGGGGTTTAGGGCCTAGGGCACGGACCCCCCCAAAAAAATTAAAAAATAGGATGACCCAGCGGGTGGAGGGCAGACACACCGCATGTAAGGAGGGCGATAGATTACTAGGGGGGTTTTCCAGAGGAGTGGCATGGAGAGAGCAAGCAAAAAGAAAATATTGGCAAATGGTTTATGATGATTGATTATGATGGTAACTGGGTTTTGTATTCTATAGTTGTCTTCACAGGACATCAGCGAGGAGCGAACATGGCACCCCGGAAGAGCAAGCCATCGAAGGAAGAGGCTTACAAGGTGATAAGTGAGCTTGCTGCAAAGGCAAACAAAATGTGGGAACTGGTGGAAGGGGAGGACCCGGGGAAGCCCGTGGGAAGAGAAAAGAGGAAGGGGAAAAAGGTGAAAAGGGAAGAGGGCGCCTGGGGGAGGAGGCAGCCTTTCGGGGGTAGCGCCAAGGGTAGCAGGACCTGCCAAGGCTACCAAGCTCACTTCTAGGCAGCCAGATGACACAACGGCACCCACCCCGGACCAAAGGGAACCCCCCCTGGGAGAACCGGGGTCAGAGGCTCGGAGCGGTGGGTCTGGCCTACACCTCCCGATGGACCATCTCCCACTTCCACCTCACCTGCAGAAAGAAGCAAGTGAACCTGGGGAAGCTTGCAGACACCTCAGACAAGAGAAGGGCACAGGTAATGCACCCAATATGGGGGATAGCATAAAGGAATATATAGGGCAAATAGTGGGGGCACTGGGAGTGAATGGGTGGGACAGATGGAGTTGGCCTGGCGGAGCTTAAGGCAGGAAGAGGGGAGTCAAGAGACACAGAAAAAGGAGAGGAAAGAGAAGGTCTGGGGACAAGGGAGGTGGGGGCACCGGGGATGAGGATTGGGGAGCATGTTCCTGCTGCCACAAAAGAAAAAATATGGAGAGGGGAATATGTGGACATATTTGCCCTGGTGAGCCGGGAAGCAGCGGCAAAATATGAAGAGGCAGAGAGTATAGGAAAAGCGAATTGGCAGCAGCCATAGTGTTGCTCGGTAAAAAGAGAAGACAAATTCTGAAAGGAAGGACTTGGGATAGGTGGTTCCTAGGTTTTGCAATCTACTCAGCCATAACGCTGGAAAGAAAGCCAGAATTAGGTATCCCGGTCATCACTTATTCGTTGATAATATAGAGAGCGAAGGCAAAAGGCGGAATGGGGTGGTTGTATTATGACGAATATTTTCGGCAGCGCATGGCAACATTTGGGGTTGTAAGGTGGGACACTAAGCAAATAGATTTATGGACGGATTATGTAACGGATCAGTTCACACCCGACAGAGGGTGGAGTAAAATAAGGGCCATTCCTACAAGATGCTGTTGGGCATATAATAGGGCGTTCTGCTCATGGCCCCAGTGTCGTTTTCGGCATGCCTGCGTAAAATGTGGGGGTGGGCACCCGGCCATCAAATGCAGAACTTCAGGCATACAGGGTACCCAAGGGTATGGGGGACAGGGGTCGAACCAGCAGTTCTTTCCGGATAACCAGGTTTTCAGAGGGCAGTCATGGAGCAATGGAGGGAGGGGCAGAGGTAACGGGGGTAGAGGAGGGCAAAAAGCAATGAGGCAACGGGAATGGGGCGGGCAGGATGGGGGTACAGGGTGGGGTGACAGGGCCCAATTTAGGATGGCCAGAACACCCGTGAACATAGCGGCCTTGACGTCTCGCCTGGCGAGATACCCAGATACGAGGACTCGGGATATGATTTTGCAGGGGTTTGCCACAGGTTGTTCATTACAGTCGACAGGTCCCAGACAGGCGAGAGAGGTGGGGAATTTAGGATCGGTAAAAGGAAAGGAGGACATGTTAAGGAATAAGATTGAGAAGGAGAGGGCAGCCGGTAGGGTAGAGGGTCCGTTTGATGACCCCCCCATTAGAAAACATGCGGATATCACCTTTGGGTTTGGTCCCTAAAAAACAGGAAGGTGAATATCAGGTAATACACCACTTGTCTTACCCAGAAGGTGACTCAGTGAATGACTATATTGGGGCGGAACATAGCAGGGTGACCTATGCAACGCTCGAGGACACAGTCCGGATAATCTGGGCCACAGAGGATGCATGGATGGCAAAAACAGACATAGAGTCCACTTTCAGGCTGCTTCCAGTAAGGAGGGAGGACTGAGACCTTTTGGGTTTTAAAAATGAAAGGAGATAATACTTTGACAAAGCTATGCCTATGGGGTGCTCCACAGCATGTGCGACATTTGAAGCTTTCAGCACATGCCTACAGTGGATATTTCAAGAGGAAATGGGGTACAGGTCAGTTATCCACTACCTGGATGATTTTCTCCTCATAGGTAAGGGTGAGGAGGAGACACGGAGAATGCTGGTTAGGTTTCAACAAGTGTGCTGGGAGTTGGGGGTTCCACTGGCACAAGGTAAGACAGAAGGGCCCAGCAGGGTGATAGAATTCCTAGGGATAGAGATTGACATGGTGAATGAGGTTTTTAGGTTGCCAGACAAGAAAGTAAGGAGATTGAAGGAACTAATTAGTATACATGCCAACAAGAAGAGGGTCCAGTTGAAAATTGTTCAACAAGTGTTGGGGCATTTGAATTTTGCATGCAGGGCAGTGGGACCAGGGAGGGCATTTACAAGAAGGTTGGCCAGGGTGACAGCTGGGGTCACGAAGCCACACCACTGGATTAATTTGACGTGCAGTGTCAGGGAAGATTTTAGTATATGGGAAGAATTTTTGATGGATTATAATGGGACTTCATTCTGGCAGGATGAGTGGTTGTATAACACAGACATGGAATTATACACAGACGCAGCAGGAGGCCTGGGTATGGGAGGTTATCTGAGGGGCAGGTGGTTCGCGGAACCATGGCCTGCGGACTGGGTGAGAGAGGGAAAGGTGAAGGATATAACACTCCTGGAGATCATGCCCATATGGGCATGTACTTTGGTGTGGGGGGAGGAGTTACGAGATCAGAAGGTGACATTCTGGTGCGACAACAGAGCTGTGGTGGACGTACTTAACCATAGAGGAGCCAGATCCGATGCAGTCATGCAGGTAGTGTGACGACTGGTTTTAAGGGCTCTGCAGCTGAACATGTCTTTTAGAGCAAAACATATCGAAGGGGTACGCAATACCCTGGCTGACAGCCTTTTCCATCTGCAGCTGGACCATTTCCGGAAGCTGGCGCCAGCAGCGGAGGAACAAAAAACGCCCATACCAGCGGACATCTGGGACGTTGGCAGGCTGGAGCGGAGCTGTTGTTTCGTAGCTCATGGGCACCCCGGACTCTGAGGGCATACGATGGGGCCTGGCGTGTTTTTCAAGCATTCAGGGCAGAGCACCAGATGGAGGTAAGTGGGCCATTATCCGAGGAACAGGTGGGAAGGTTCCTAGTGGAGCAATGGCAAAAAGGGACGGCTCATGCCACGATGGGGGTTTATCTGGCAGGGATCAGTGTGATCTGCAGCCTGAAGGGATGGGGGACCCGACAAGGACGATGTTCATCAGAAGGATGATGCAGGGATGGGGTAGGTCAGGGGGGCTAAGGACATCCGGAGGCCAATAGGGGAGCAGTGGTTAATGAGGATAGGGGAGGCGCTCCCGGCTATATGTATTTTGAAAGGCGAGGCCCAGCTATTTCATGCAATTTATGTGACAATGTTTGCAGGGGCTCTGAGGGTGAGTGAGATAGTAGGCCATGGAAAAAATGATATGGAAGGTGGTATGGAGTGGGAGGATGTGAGTTGGGGGACAAAGGAAATAGAATCAGATTAAGATGATCTAAGACTGACCAGAAAGGGCAAGGTTCCATAATAACACTAAGGGGTCGAACAGAGATAGCGATATGCCCAGTAAAAGCCCTGTGGGTTTTCGCCACAGGGCAGGTAATCAGGACTGGGAAGTTTTTTACACATGGGGATGGAAGAAGGGTCACTAGTTACCAGGTCACGGCAGTGTTAAAAAAGGCGATGGCATTTCTGGGGGAGAACCCAACAAATTACTTATCCCATTCCCTGCGGATTGGGGCAGCTTCACAGTGGGCGGCAAAAGGGGAGTCGGTGGAAGACATTTTGGTGAAAGGTCGCTGGCGGTCGGCCAGCTACAAAAGATACATTAGAGCTCTGACATAAAAAGAAATATATATATATAAAAAGGAAGAGGGGGAAGGAAGGGAGGTAATATTGTACTGAGGTTTATGAACATGGGAAGTAAAGACAGGGAGGTCACGGGAGAATGCAGGTTAATTAAATAACTTTGTGTTGTTGCATCCCATAGGTAGAGGGAGGATCACAGAAGTCTGGATTTGCGGCCACTCCTATATTCACTGGGCTGGTAAGAGAGCAGAAATGAAAGCTGGGGGAAAACAGCTATACCAAGATGCCAGGCAGTGTAGGCTGGTATGGCACAGCGTGCGGGGAATGAAATGGGCACAGCTGCTCCCTGCTTTGAAAGAGCTCAAGAGACATCGGCCCAGTCCAGACCTAATCATTATACACCTAGGGGGCAATGATTTGGCAAGCAGACCATGGGCGCACACATACTGGCAGATCAAGGGGGACTTAGAGATGTTAAGGCAATGCTGGCCGCAGGTGTCCCTTGCATGGTCAGACATAATACCCAGGAGGATGTGGAGACAGGAGCACAGCCACAGGGCAGTGGAGAGAGCCAGGAGGAAGATGAATAGGAGAGTGGGGACACTGATATGGCGGATGGGAGGGCAGGTGATACTGCGAGGGGTGGAAGAATGGGTGGACGAATTTTACAGGCCAGACGGTGTACACCTGTCAGACATAGCGGTAGATATGTTTAATGCAGAAACGATGGATTTTATAGAGGAATGGAGGAGACAGAAAAACAGATAAAAAAAAAAAGAAGGAGGGGCTGGATGGAGGTAGCAAGAGGCAAGGAAGGGAGAGGGCACCCTGATTTGGGGGAAGCCAGTCATCCAATGCAAGTCGGAGACTGGCTAGTGGGGAAAGGGGGAGGACAAAAAGGGAGGAAGATAAAAGGAGTAACAAGAGAGGAGGAAGAAGAAGAGGAAGGAGAAAGCGGTCTCGGTTCTCACCGTTACCTAGCAAGAAAAGGAGAAGAAGAAGAAGGCACCCAGGTTTTCGCCTTGGGGGATGGAGAATCAGAAAGTGATGTATGTATGGAATAATGGAAAGTATTGGATATATGAAAAATAAGAGATGGCAAAGAATTATGATGGATGGATTTTAATAAATTAATTGCCAATCTGAGCACAACAACAAGTAATGGCTCTGTGTTTTTTGTGAGGGATGAGGGGGGAATCTGGGACAATGGAGTTTGCCCTTTAAGGGGCAGACCATGTTGTCCAGGTGCACCCCTTCCCTCCTGTTAGGGTAGTTGTGCTCAGAAGGGGTGGGGATAGAAGGGGAGGAGCCTGGAGCCAGAACAATGGCCAGGTAACAGGAAGGGGAGGGGAGAAAGGGGGTACATAAAGGACAGCACAAGGGAGCCTCAGCCACTTTAGCTGGAGTTTTTGATCCCTCCAAACCCACCCTAGCAGAATAGGAAAACAAGGGGTATAGCTGATGGGGGCGGTAGGAGGGTCTGTCATGGTGGAGGACAGACATGCCTACCAGAGCGTGGACTGCCAATGGTGAATGGTAGAAGAGGATAATATGGTATGGACTGCCAAAGGTGGATGGCAGGGGATAAGAGGATGATGGACTGCCAAGGTGGATGGCAGGTGGTAAAATGGTCATGGACTGCCAAAGGTGGATGGCAGGGGATAAGAGGATGATGGACTGCCAAGGTGGATGGCAGGTGGTAAAATGGTCATGGACTGCCAAAGGTGGATGGCAGGGGAAAAATGGGTAAGGACTGCCAAAGGTGAATGGCAGGTGAGGAGATGGGTGAGGACTACGGAAGAGGGGGGAAGGGGGGGAGGACAAAAAGGGGGGAAGATAAAAGAAGTAACACGAGAGGAAGAAGAAGAGGAAGGAGAAAGCAGTCTCGGTTCTCACCGTTACCTAGCAAGAAAAGGAGAAGAAGAAGAAGGCACCCAGGTTTTCGCCTGGGGGGGATGGAGAATCAGAAAGTGATATATGTATGGAATAATGGAAAGTATTGGATATATGAAAATAAGAGATGGCAAAGAATTATGATGGATGGATTTTAATAAATTAATTGCCAATCTGAGCACAACAACAAGTAATGGCTCTGTGTTTTTTGTGAGGGATGAGGGGGAATCCGGGACAATGAAATCTTAGGGCACTTTAGGTCACTTTGGCCCATAAACAAAATGATAAAAAATAGATTCTAGCCCATTATTCTGTAAGTAGCCAGGGCTTTTCCTGTGCCCCCCCCCCCGCACACACACTAGTAACCCCTTACTCCATTCCACCAACAGTTTTTCTTGCAAAACAAAAAAAAGAAGAAAAGATGAATGTTAGTTTCTGGAGCTAGGAGAAGCATTTTATTTGTAAAACAAAAAGCAGTCTGGTGAAAAGGGTGTGGAATATACAGTAATAAGTGACTAGGTTGAGGGAGAGGTGGGCAAGAAGACATATACTACAGCAAGTAGCCTTCTCAGCTCACATACCATGAACTCAAAGTGCTTTGACTGCAGTATTCAAGCTGAAATTACAGTATGTCAATGAGGCAAATCAAGGCAAAAAACAAAAAAAATAATAAATTGCTACTGGCTAACATCTCTAAACCTTACCATGAGGCACCCCACTTGTAACTCTTTGGACATCTAAAATGTTCCATTTACTTAAGGAAAATTCTGTGTGTCATGTCTGAAAACCACTCACCAATACAACTAGTTATTGTTTCCCCTAGTCCTACTTTCTCTGTTTGCTAGATAAGTCATCTGTGATTCATCAGATCAAATGCCTTGCTAAAGTTTAGGTATAGGATGTCAACTGCCTGGTTCTTATCCACCATATGTGTCAAACAATCAGTTACAGTGCATCTTTTATTAACTGCTAGCTATGGTGTATCAACTTTGTGGTGAATAATAGAGTGTGGTGTATAATAGAGGGGTGTTATGTCACATTAGTAAAATATGGAAAAATTAGCACTGGACTATATTGAGGTATTAATTACTCAGTTTCTTTATTTGTGCACAGTTTAATAACAAAAATACTTCAAAAAACAGTACCACTATTAAAATCTAGTTTAGTTAATTTCTCATTTATCATCAACCAACTTTAAAGCAATCGGTTATGGATGTCTGTTTGGCTTCATTTGTCATGATTAGTTTCATTTTAGCATCCATGTCCTCCTCTTTCATTAGCCTGCAGTGATGTCCAGGGAAAGTATAAACCTGGGAGAAAAAGAAGAGATAGGGAGTGACTATGGGGAAGCTGGGATAAAACCTACCACCTGTATGGCAAGCACTTTATACTACTTAATATTTCATCATTGAAATGTTGGGCATTACTACTCAGAATGAAGTAAAATGAGGGACATTGGCCTTAATAATATGGGGCACATCAACACACACGTGGAGAGACAAACTCAGATTAATGAGAGATGGTGATTAAACATTTTGGACATCAGCTGGAAACCCTAAGAGCTAAGTAACAAACACTCACACTGAGTCTTTTGTGGGGTCCCTACCTTGCACTGCCAGGTACCAGGTAATTGCAGCTATGTTTGCAGAGCTGTTAATCGTACCTGCCATCTGCAGCAATTAGGGATATTAGCATGAAGACTACAGCCAGCTAAAGTAGGGACTTTTTTAACTTCATTGACTACCATGGAAGATCTGCACTAGTCAAGATGGACAAGTAGAGGATTAGCTGCACTAGTCCAGGCCCCAGTCAATCAAAACAATGTTAACAGTAAACCTTGCTTCTAATATGAAATCTTCCTTTACCTCTGAGAATTTTAAATCTCGTCATTAATGATGTTGTTAAATACTTCACAGCCATTTCTCAAAGGTAAGACAGT
Organism: Neoceratodus forsteri; assembly: GCA_016271365.2. Taxonomy (NCBI): domain Eukaryota; kingdom Metazoa; phylum Chordata; order Ceratodontiformes; family Ceratodontidae; genus Neoceratodus; species Neoceratodus forsteri. Next base: position 1,512,135,442 of record CM057449.1, read on the forward strand.
CCTCAGCATATTTCTTACTAAGGCATTTACAACAACGAAAAAATCAGTACCATAATGCATTGTGTCAGGGCCAATGACATGTCAGATGATAGCAGGAGAATAACATGAGAAAGATTATATTTAGCCTTTGTTAACCAGGTAAGTACACTAGACAAAACATATGCCTATTTTCAGGTATGACCTGGGAGAGTACAGGAATTAAAAGAACATACAGAGTACAACTTGAAGCAAGTAAGGCAGATACATTGAAATCAGAAAAAGCATAACATACATAGAAGATAACTCAGGTTTCAACAGCCTGTACACCAGAAAGTACTTGCAGATGGTGTATAGAGAGGGTGGTGGATAATAGAGGGAATTTCCATAGAGAGAGAATGGTACAGGAGGCCAGGCCACCAGATAAGGAGGGTGGCAGCTAATAGAGAGGAGGATAATAAAGGGTGCAATCTAGTAAAGTTTGACATGATCGTCCCCTTGTAACCCCATACTTCTTAGGGTCCATATGACCATTTCTTCTAAGAAGTGAGATTAAAAGGACCACATACAAAGAAAATAGAAGAAGAAATTCAAGGGGTATACAGGGGACAGATTTGAGATGGGAAGGATAAAAAAGGGAGTGGGCACTAAATGGATTGGAGATCCTAAAAACCAGTAAATATTCATGGCAAAAAGGGAGTCAGCCTAGGGTGCTAACAGAAACTAGGAAGATGCTAGTGGAGCCACTGGAAATCCTTTGTGGAGAATCAGTAGCAACAGGTGTAGTGCCTGAGGACTGGAGTGTGGCAAATGTAGTTTCCTTACACAAAGGAGGTGATAAGAAAAACCCAGGAAATACAGATTGGTGAGCCTGATATGTCTAGAGAAGAAACTTCAGGAGACCATTATTTAAGAGGAGATAATCACATTCTTTTTTCTTTGTTTTTAATAAAAGTTTTAATCTCTCTGGGGTAGAAGTTGTGGCTACACAGCCTCATCCCTGGGCACCGCCACCATCCCTTGCCTCACTCCTTGGTGGGGGGCCAAATAACACTGTTTATTTTCCCCCACAGCAGGAACGGGGGGGCATCCTAACCCCCCAGTACACTCTCATTCAGAATTCATTTCTTTATTTATTTATTTATTGAAATGTTTCATCAGGAAGGCACACTGAGCAACAAGTTGCTAGTCTCTCGGCGCGACCTGGGGGGGTAGGGGAACATAGGGTGTGCTAACAGAGATATGGTACAATAACATACTATGGCATAAAATTTGCATACAAATACATACAATAAAATCGAGTAGACTGTACAGAGAGTAATAAAATAGGGAATGCTAACAGTTTTGGTCAAGGAGCTGAGTGGAGAAACAACAGAAAATAATTACAGTAATTCAGCCTTTGCTAGAGAATGCAAATACTAAGTAACTCTTAGCTGACTAGGGATGATGGAATGGCATACATTGTTATATAGCTAGGTCAAGTACAGAGGAATAACTTCAGACAGTACAGTGTCCAAGTAAGCCCCGAAGTGCAGAAAGTAGGTGAAAAATAGATTTGGGCAACCGTTAAATACGACTGGGTAATGAGAAGGGGGAGAAGAGGGGGAGTAATAAGAAGAGATGGTGGGGTAGGGGGATAGAGACAAGGCAGTGTTAATCTATGAGATTACGAGTATGTAACCAGGGGGTGAATAGAGTTATGAAGAGGAGGGGATGTGAGCATAGAAGTAGAAGTGGGAGGAGTGAGGCAGAGGGGTGAGGATGAGAGGTAGAAATGAGGGAAGGAGACTTGCCAGTTCAAATCCCTTCAGAATGTTGATAACCCTGCCAGAGGATGAATCAGGCATGGGAAAGGTGAATTTAAGTGCCAATGGAGGTGAGACATTAAGGAGTTGAGGCAGGAGGTAAAGATTTATTGAGAGGGGGAGCGAGGACATGGTATGACATGCGCAGAAAATCCTGTTGTTTCAGGGGGCTGGGAGCTCTGAGGGGGGGTGGATAGGACAGACAAGATGGAGAAGATGGGGAAAGGACATAGGGGTCCTGAAGAAAAGTAATGAGGGGAGAGATCTGCCAGGGTCTGACTGCTCCCAGTTGCTGAGTAGCCCTGCCTGCACTAGGCAGAGGTACAGGCATGAGGAAGGAAATGGGAATAGGTAGCAAGGGAGAGTAGACAAGGGAGGGAAGCAGAACAGTAGGAGGAGAGACTGATCCCTCCCTGATGCTGAGTACCCTGCCTGCACAAGGTAGTGGTAGAAGCGCATCAGGAAGGACGCAGAAAGCAGGTAGTAGGCAGTTGGGGGGAAGTAGGGAGGAGAGAGGTTATGGTAAGGAGAGGGTGAATTTGTAAGGGAGTGAAAAAGGAGGAATGGTAAGAGTAAAAGGAGATATAATTAGGGTATGGGGGTTGGGGTGGAAATTAATGAGGGTTGAAACAGGTGCAATTAGAGGAGAGGTAGTTGTGTAAGGCTGCACTGAGGGAGTGGGAGGAGGAGGAGGAGGAGGAGGAGTGGCGTATGTGAGGCGGGAGAGAGTTCCAGGCTTTGGGGATTGGCAGGGTGAGCCATGGTGCCACACGGAAGGCTTCACAAAACCCTAGTCCCCATTTTCTTCATTTTTTTCTCCCATGTGCTGAAGCCACAGCAACATGAAGGGCACATATATGTGGAGGAGCACATGCATTACAGAACCGCAGCTCCTTCATTCCCCCCCAGGCTGAAGTCTGTCTCCCAAGCATTGGCTCCGCCACCAGGCATCCACCCAGTGGCAACCAAAACCCACATTGATCCACTACCCCTGTGAGGGAGAGGAGAGCTGCCAGGTGCCTACTTGATCCTCACCCAGCCCTCCCACCTTCTGACCCCCAGCAACTAGAGTTCATTTCTGAACTTAGGTCGTTGGCATCATGAGAGGTAAGATGCCTCAGCCCTCTGCACCACCACACTGGCTGATATTCACATTCTTAAAGGAAAATGGCTTAATGGATGGGACTCGGCATAGATTTGCTGAGGGTTGGTCATGACAGATTAACTTAATTGACTTTTTTACTGTAGTGAGACAAATGGCAGATAGGGGCCAGGCAGAGGGCTTTACTATACATGGATTTGACAAATTCTCAGCAAAGCCTTTTATTTAGTAACAAATAGTAGACTGGTTAAGAAGGTGAACAATCTAACGATAGGGGGAAAATACCTAGTTGGATCAAATCTGGTTGACAGATAAAATCCAGAGGGTGATCCTAAATGATTAATTCTCTGAGGACAGGGCACAGACTAGTGGGCCACCTCAAGGGTTGGTCCTGGGACCACTCCTGTTTAATATGTACAGTATGAAGTACTGGCCATAAAAAATGGATCAACTTCCCATTGAAAACAATAGCTTGCTACAGTATTTGGTACCACACTTGCTGCATTCTGCAGCAATAAGGAACTTTTGTGCATCCACCATTGCATCTGTGACATAAGAGAGGGTATCCAGGGTAATATGAGCCTGCTCAAAAAATGATACCATGCTTTACAGGAGGGTTGACAGCAAGAACATGATTTACACTAAGGGACAGGGTGTGAGGAAACTGGAGAAATGGTTCAGTAGTTGACAGTGAGTAAGGGGTTAACATTATCAGACAGGATGTAATAAGACTAGAGATATGGTTCAGTATTTGGCAGTTGACATTAAATGTCAAAAAGTGAAACCTGAGACCTACAGGATGGATATATTTGGGAAGTGTACTATATTAATCAAACTCCAGTAAAGAACATGGAGGAAAAGTGGAACCTGAAAGTAGTGATCAGCAAATAATTTAAATCAGGCTTCGCAGTGCTACAGGGTATATGGGAGGCCTAACAATATGCTGGTGCGCATAGAGAGAATGATTACTAGCAAGGGAAGGGAGATGTTATTGCCTCTGTATAAATTACTGGTGTGAGTATTGTGTCTAATTCCAGGGCCAACCCCTCATAAAGGACAAAAATATGTTGAAGATAGAGCAATTAATGACTACAAAGATGATTCATGGTCAGCAAGGCAAGATGCATGATGAAAGACTAAAATGTCTCAACATGAATTCAGTTGAGGACAGAAGGGAGTGGGAGACATGGCAGAGGCTTTCAGTTTCATGAAAGGGATAAGAAGGGTGGACACAGCAAATCTGGTCAGTTTAACTAGTAATGTGTCCACCAGGGGCATGTGCTCAAGCTGGTGGGGGGGGGGGCAGGCTCAAAAACGTCATAAGGAAGTATTACTTCACAGACAGGGTGTTGGATGGGTAGAAGAAACTTCCTGGCAATGATGTGTAGGCAAAGACAATAGTTGGTTTTAAGAGGGAGTGGAACCCAAATTGCATAAAGGAATTATCAGACAGGAAGTTAAAAGGGAAAGAGGTGACTGGGAGAGAGGATGGCTACTACAGCATCTTGAAGTAGGAAATCTTGGGACAGACTAGATGGACTATGCAGGTCTTTCTCATTCCATCACTTTTCTGTTTCTTTATTTCAAAGTCCACTATCTGTTCTTTATTGATGGATTCTAGCAGCTTTCCAAACAGTCTCAACATCAAATTCACAGGCTTATAGTAACCCTGGTTTGCCCCTCACCACTCTTGTGTGGGGCAGGGACAGTTTTCCCTTATTCCAGGCCTCAGAAAGGTCTCAGAAAGTGAATGATTTGCCAGATAGTTCACCTTGGGGGGTGTCAGTGAGTGGCTCATCATTTTCCATACTCTTGGGTACAACCCATCCGGCATGGGAATCTGGTTATGCTATGTTCTTTCAGGTGCTCCAGTAAGTGCACTCGCTCTCTGGTGTAGGATCTAGATGCAGCTGTGGGGGTGAGCTAATCCCATGAATATAAACAGTAGACAAGCAAGCAATAACACATGATGAGGTGTGGTTATTGCCTGATAAACACTCCCAGGGTGTATAATGAAAGCACGAGGCACTTGAGCCGAGTGCCTTATACCCCTGGGCTTGCTTTTATCCGGCAATAACCCACACCTTGGAGTGTGTTATTGCACTTATAAAATGGGCTCCCCAGATAATTATTGAATGGTAAAAAAAATATATAAAAAAGTCAAAAATATAAAAAAAGGTTTCAATAATTGAAATAGTAAAAAAAAAAAATAGTCCCCCTATTAAGTTACTTTGTAGTGTGTTTCATTGGAAGCAGAGGGTCCTTATGTGTCCCATCCTGAGATTACATCTATCATTGTTTTTTTGTACTATAAAATGTCTGTGTCAGATTGTTTTTTTGGTGGGTTTTTTTTGTTGATATGGTCAGGTTTTTTGGTTTTTTTGACAGTAAGCATTTGCTATTAGTTATAGTAACAAGTGTGTGGAAATGTTGCTGTCTGTAAGTGTCTTGTGCCAGATAGACAAAGTCTGAAATAAATGGTAGCAGAAATAAAGAATGCTTAGTTTGTTGACTTTTATTATGCAGTTTTATCTTTTTTTTTTTTTACAGGACAGGTTGTGAAGTGAAGCGAGCATGTCCGTTATCGGCTGCCATATGCGGCAGTTTCATCCTTCGCGGTTCAGTAATGCGATATAGTATGGGGTGGGAAGTTATTGTTTTAGTCATAGAGGATTAAGAAGTAAGATTAACATGGACTGCAAAAGAAGTGATTGAGGATGAGCATCGGACATAAATGAAATGGACAGTTTATAGTATTGGCGGCAAAACTAGCAGGGCAGAGATGTGAGGAATTCATATCGTGTCCTCGCATGCTGCACAGCTTGAGAAATTGCGGTTTCTAGATTGTGTTTATGATGGCTGGCTGATCTGTGTTATAAGATTTAAAATGTTTTTACAGTTTGGAAAAAACCAGCAGAGGAGCAGGTCTGAATTTCTGTAGTTGGACGAGTGGGTCTGTAACCGTATTTGAAAGTTGAGGGCAGCTTTAAGTACAGTCGGGAAGCACAGTATGGGTCACTTTCAATTTGGTCGGGTGGGAGGCAAGAAAGAAAGAAAAGGTCAGTCAGAGTTTTTAATAAAAAAATACTGTTCAGGATTGTATTGGTTGAGGGGAGAGTGTCACATCAAGAAGTGCTTTCTGGATTACGGGAGTACTGTGCACAGTGTTTGCACGTCTGTTTAGCATGTCACGGAGCAGCAGGTTGATTTTTTTTTACAGAGGTTGGTGTTGAGGACAGTGATATTTCTGTGTGGTAAGACTGAGGTTGGCAGAATTAGTGTCAGTTAGGACAATACATGCTGATAAGGACACGGGTAAAAGTAGGTCTGACCAATCAGCATTCTGGATTTTTTCAGCCCATTTTATGTTGAGGAATATTTCCACACCCTCTGGTTGACACTGTCACCAAGAAATAATTCAGGCAGTGATGTGGTGTTTATTGGAGAGACTCACAACATACAAGTGGTGACAGTGTACAATTCAAACTACTACGGAAACAGGTGCCCCAGTGCTTCTCTCAGGTGGAGCTTCATCGATGGACAGGTAACTGTTAAAACCCATCCCCTTTATACTCGGTCGCATGGTAATTTGACCAAGCAGGACCAGTTGGCTACCAAAAGCAGGTAGGGAGCAGGAAATGCCTGTGGAGGTTTGAACCCACAAACCCACACACACCAAGTGAAATAAACATGTTAACAAGTGTTAACTGTTCAGACAGAGGAATCTAATATAAAAGTACAACAATGTTATTTTAAAACAGTTTCATATGAAATCTTAATGCATGATAAAAATAACGATGTATGGAACAAACTTTCAATTGATTTCTGTATATTGCAATATCCACAGATATTACAAAATCATTTTTGATCAACTATTTGTTGGTCTTAGAGGAAGGACAGATAAGAAACAATTATCAAAGATATAACTGCAAACATTTGGCCCAGTGCAGTAAGCCTACGTGCTGCATATTTGAGGTGCATATGCAGCCATACACATGAATACTGCACACAGGGTGTTCCATAGATCACCGGTGGCATTCACAAAATGCACGCCAGCTAGTTGTGCACCAGATCTCCCAGCCACGCAGAAACCAAAGCACCATGCTGGCAGTATAGCCTAGAGGTTAGAGGAATGAATTGTGAACAAGCTTGATACATCCAGCAGACCAGACCTGAGTTTGAGTCTCACAACCTCCACTTGCATACTGTGTGACTCTGAGCAAGTCAATTAACCACCCAGTGCTCCCAGGTCACCCCTGAAAACAGGTACTTGTGCCTAGTGGGCCTTACCCGGTTACCAAAGACTAAACTAAAAATAAATAAAAAATGGGTAGGCGGGGGGTGTCATAGGTGCGCTGACACTCCACGCAATTCATAAAGGCACAGATTGCAGGGCACTGGGATGCGGTAGATAGGATGCGGTAGATATGATGGGGAGGACCCTGCCATAACTGTGGTATGTGACTACCCACATGCACACAAAGCACCCTATGCATGAAGCCTACGCACTGCATATGTGCTGCATGTAGGCAGACCTAAGTGAAAGGTTCTAGGAAATGGCAGGAAGGGTGGAATGGGCAGAGTGGACAGTAGTATGGAGCACTGTGTGGGGAGCGGTGGGATGGACAACAACAACAGACACCTATTGTATGGCACAGCTTCCATGTGTCACAGGGGTTGTATGCAAGACATATCCTGGGGATGGTAATGTGGCGTGAGACATAGTGTTGTGCATGACCAGCACCTGTGAGTGACCATGCTGCATGTATTTCAGTCTGGGTACCGTGTCTGTACAGATGTGACGCTTCACACAGTATACCATCAGTACTCACATCACAGCTTGGTAACACACCTGTACTGTACCAGTACCAATACTCTCTCTTTGTTTCCCCAATCTGTACACCCACCCTCCTGTACAGTAGCATTACCTGTACTTGTGCCAGACTACAGGGCACATGTTCTTGGGGGGGCAGACATGGAAGCATTAAACAGGTACATCTGGGGGTGGCACTAATCACCACTGTGCCTATAGGCACAACATACCCTACAGCCAGCTCTGATAGGAGCTGATGGTATCCCTTTTATTCCATGGGGTCTATGCCTTCCCTTGCTTCACCGCATGCCCACATAAGAGATCCACTCTGGGACCCGGGGCAGGCATCTGATTGGATGCCTGCCTGTGTCCTGCACTCTGACCCTGTGCAAACCAGTCAAACAATGCATGGTCACATGCCAGACAGGCAAGGTTGTGGACAGGTGGACGGCGATAGTGAATATCAGCTGGTGCTCACCTTTTCGCAGGTACAGAGCTGTGTAGATGGGATACTTGCATTTGGGGAGTACTTTATGCCCTTTTGTGCATAGACCCATTTACAGAAGAGATGCATGCAGTTAAGCAGTAACAGTGGCCAGAAACAGAAATGTGGTATCTGGTTCTGGGAGTGGCCCACTTATATAAGTAGCTTTGTTGCTCATTCCTCTGTGGTAGTGCTCACCATGTCTCCTGGACATAATCAAGGAATAAATGACAGATACAGGAAGAGAACAGAAACCTGAAAAAGGGAAGAGAAATATTTTATAATTCATCCTGCAGTAACAATATCAACATAAGAAAAAATCTACATATAACACATTGAATTATGTTGATATCGTCACTGCTGGATGAATTATAAAATATTTTTTTCAAGTTTATGCTCTCTTCCTCTGTCTGTTACTTTTAAAAGTGGGCAGCTTTTCCAAACATTGTATTTGTATCATGCATTAACATTTTATATGAACCCCCTTTTTAATAACTTTTTTGTACTTTTACTGTAGAGTCCTCTACCTGAACAGTTAAAACTTGTTAGCATGTTTATTTCTGATGGAGTATGTAGACTTCTGGGTTCAAACCTCCCTAGGCACTGCTTGCTATCTAAGGTAAAGAAGATTGTCATGTTCTGAAGGTGGAGGTAGTGCCGAGGCCAGCCTGCTAACAAAAGAAAGATAAAGTACTGTCAGCACTCACTGACCCAGTTCAACAAAAGTCCAGGCAAGAGATGAATTGTAAGTAAGTTTATGGTATGCCATACAAGTAGAAAACTGGCTGACATAGACATAAAGATACAGACATAAACATAGACATAAGAAAATGAAAGAAGACTGAGACTGTGGGTCCATCTAGTCTGCCCTAGTGTTTCCAAGACCTCTTGTAGGTCCGGGGATCTAACCCCCCTTCTGTATTATACCTTTTCCTGGTCCCTCATTTCCTGCTTGAGCCCTTGCTCTACTCCACCCCTGTTTGGAAGCAGCTATAGTCCTTGCATTTACCACCTCTGCAGATAGGCCATTCCAGGATTCTACCACTCTTTCCATGAAATAATGCTTTCTCAGATATCTTCTGAACTTACCACTTCGTAGCTTACATTTGTGCCCCCTGGTGGTCAATCTTTTGACCCTCTGGAAAAGTTCTGTGCATGGCACCTTATTTATACCTCTCAGGAACTTGAACATCTCAATCATACCCACTCTTTCCCTACTTGTTTCCAGTGAGAACAAGTTCAGCTCTTCCGGGGTTCCTCGTATGAGATTCCTTGGAGGCTGTATATCATCTTTGTCGCTCTTCTCTGCACAGTCTCCAGCCTATCCCTATTCTTTTTTTGGTGTGGACTCTAAAACTGGATACAGTACTCCAGGTGGGACCTCACCAGGGGCCTGTACAATGGGAGAATCACCTCCCTGTTTCTACTATCGAAACCCCTTCCTATGCACCCCAGCATTCTGTTAGCCTTGCTGTAAGCCTCGCTGCATTAGCTTGATTGCTTAAGGGTTTTGCATTGATGACCCCAAGGTCCCTTTCTTCCTGTGAGGTGTTTAGTTTGACCCCATTGAGCCAATACTCCATCCTTTGATTTGCTTTACCCAGATTTAATACCTTGCACTTCTTAGCACTGAACTTTAGCTGCCAGATGTTTGACCATCTTTCTAGCCTTCGTAAGTCATTCTGAAGTTCCCTAATCACCTCCACACTGTCAACCCTACAACCCAGTTTTATGTCATCCATGAAGAGATCCAGCTTACCTTGAATGCCTACTCCTGTTTTGCTGATAAACACACTAAACAAGACAAGGCCCAAGACTGAACCTGGAGTACACCACTAGTGACATTACCTTTGCATGACCTCACCCTATTGATTACCACCTGATGCCTTCTGTCTCCAAGCCAGTTCCTCACCCACCTGACTTTGCTTTCAGCAGTGCCTGGGTCTTCCAGTTTCTTCAGCAGGTGATTGTGCAGCATTGAGTCAAAAGCCTTGCTGAAATCAAAGTAGAGGAGAAGAGATCTACTGGTGGCCCCCTATCCAATTCTCTAGTTACCCAGTCAAAAAATGCAGTAAGATTCATCTGGCATGACATGCCCACCATAAACCCATGCTGTCTGACATTCTGGAGATTGTTCTTTGGTAGATATTCTACTATATTCTGTTTAACTAAGGTTTCCATTAACTTCCCCATGAGAGATCTGAGGCTGACCACCCTGTAGTTGCCAGCCTCCTCTCTACTCTCTCCCTTGTGGAGAGGCACTACCTCAGCTCTTCTCCTGTCAGAAGTGAGGAATTAAACAAATGTGCCAAGGGGTCTATCAGTTCCTCAGACAGTTCTCTATGTAGCCTTGGATGTAACTTATAAGGCCCTGGAGCTTTGTCAATCTTAAGTTGCAAGAGTGCCTCCTTGACTCTGGCTGTGGTAATTTTTGGAGTTTTCATCCATGGGTTCCCTATGTTGGCTGCTTTAATGTCACTTTCAGGCAATGGTCATTTGTGTTCTTTAGGGAACACCGAGCAGAAGACGTTATTGAGTAGAATGGCTTTTTGTCCATCTTCTTCAATAATTTTGTCCCCTTCTTGGAGTTTAACTATCCCAACCCCTTCTTCCTTTTTTCCTGGATGTATCAAAAGAATTGCCTGTTGCCAGATTTGATATCTGCAGCAATCCGAAGTTCAGTTGCTGACTTTGATCATTTTACAGCCTTCTTGGCATTCTTACTTTTCTGATTGTAGATATCCCAGTCACTGTCTTTCTGGTACCTTTCATATTTGCAGAAAGCTGTCCTTTTAGCTCTGATAGCTAAGTTTACCTGGTCCATGAACCAAATGGGTCTTTTATGTTTTTCTCTTTTTGACATTTATCTAACTCAGAGTTTTGTGGCTGACTGGAACCCAAAGGCCCAGTGCTTCAATGTTATTTAGGTCTTTGTCAGGGGATGGGTCTAGGTTCCATCTGGAAAGTCCATCATTTATATCATTACAACATAAATTAACATTTGCTTTGATGAATGACTATGATTAATTTCACATTTAAATTAACACAGTGGTGATACATTTGTTTGAACTGGTGGAGAAACGTTTGCAGTAAGAGAAACTAAAATGTACCATGAAACTACTGGTACACACAATACTGTTCTCCTTTTATACCATTCTCTGTAAAAATGTGCCAGGATCTATAAATAATAACTTTCATCAACTTGGACAAACATTCAAAACACCTGGGCTAGATTAGTTTATTTCTCCAAACTAAAAAAATAAAAAGGGGGGATCCTATTCAAGTTTCTAGCAAATTAATCATTTTTTTATATCAAGTTTTACTATTTTTGATAAACATCACAAAAGGAGACCTCAGTTACAGAGAGATAAAGTAAAAAGTACAATAAAAAGTCAAACAATATATATAAATCTCTTAATAGAAGGTGAGGGAGGACCGAAGAAGGAAAGAGGGGTTAGCTCAAAGTGCACAGTTACAAAGGAAAAATCATTACCAAAAAATTGTAATAAGTGTGAAAGCTATCAAAATATGCGTATTTCAATATAACATGCAACATCTCTTAAACCAAAAGTTAAAGTCCAAATTGGGATGCATTTAAAATCTCCATTTGGATCGAAGTACAGGCACCAGTGCAGCGGAGAAAGGGGATCGTCATAGTTATAAGCAGGCACATATCTCAATAGTATGATTTCACTTCAACTGTTTCTAAAAAGGGAAAAAAATAAGATATATTTGCAAATGAACAATTAGTACAGTTATAGCAATACTATAATTTTATACTTTCAATAGGAAAAAATCAGCAAAAATTACTAGTAAATATTATCAAAGAGGAGGGATGGGAAAGATGGCATGGGAAGGGGGTTTAGGTCACTTCTATATAAGTAGCATCATTACTCATTCCTCTGTGACAGCACTCAACATGTCTCCTGGACATGATCAAGGAATAAAAGACAGAGGAAGAGAACATAAACCTGAAAAAGAGAAGAAAAATATTTTATCATTCATCCTGCAGTGACAGTATCAACATAAGTAAAATTATATGTATATTACATAGAACTATGTTGATATTGTCGCTGCTGGATAAACTATAAAATGAGAGTGAAAGAAGGAGTATAGACACTGTGGAGATGCTGTGGACTAACTGCTCAACCACAATTTATATTTGTGCTTGTTTGAGTTATTACATGACTTAACCATACTAACTGTACTATTGTTACCCATACTAACTGTACTATCTCTGCACCTACCTTTGCAATGTGAGCTTGAAGGTTTGGAGGATTGGTGACAGAGGACAAATGATAGCAGATGAAGTAGATGAGGCAGAGAGTCAGAGAGCTAAGAAGAAAGAGGACAATGCTAGGTGTTTAAATCAGCAGTGGAGAATTGTTCCCTCAGCAGCCAGGTGCCATTGGTGCCATGGGAGGAGGTGGAGAGTTTGGGAGTTCAGGACAGACTATGGAGTATGGACTTGAGCTGTTCTGCTGTTGGAAAATGAGCCACGGGATCTGAACACAGAACACAAAACACAGGACACAGATTGTGGTAGTGAATTTTGTGTGGGATCTATAGGGGATTTGTAATACCCAACCTAACAAAGCTAATTTTGTTAGAAAAGTGAGAATCACTGAATCACTGAATAACTAAGGAGTTGGGTAGGTAGGTAGTGGAAGCCCCCTGAAGGAGCAAAATCAGATGAGTGGCAGAGGAAAGGGCTGAACTGCTTGAAGCTAGAGTATCGTAGCATCTGACTATTGGGTGACTATCCAGGACTGTATGCGTGATATGTGAAAGGTGAAATGTGATATACTGCTGATATACTACACAACAATTATAGTGGAGTTCTAAACTACTCATTCAGAAGCAGAACAGGTATGTTTATGATGAACTTGCTGTGTGTTTATGCTAAAACTGCAGTGGCAGCACTGAATGCAGAAGATACCTTGTCTGAAATTGTTGCATTTCCTGGTTACTGCTTAAGTAACCAGTTAGAAGCAAACATATGCAATTTATGTTATTTAGTTTGTTCCCCTGAGTCAGGAGGCATCTATACATTTCCCATTTTATTGGCTAAAGCTGTTTTAAAAAGGTTTTATTTATATACTGTTTTAAATTGGTCTCATTTGCATATTCTTTGCAAGCAAGTCTGTTAATGTATCAGTTAGGATTAAAGAGACAAAATTAGGGAATTGTGGTGTTAGGGTTCCAAGCCTAACACTCTGTTTCCACCCTGCAGGCAGCAAACTAGGTGTAGGGTGTGTCTTGGAGTGCTCAGGGCTAACGCTCACCACATTCCATCACTAAAGAAGCTGATATGTATACAGTGTATGAAAATGGGGAAAATGTTAGGCTGGACAACCCCAAGGCACAGCCCATGACTGGTTTGCTACCTGCAGCGTAGAGGTTGGGTGTTAGGGTTGAAACACTAACACCACATGTCCCTACTTTTGTAGCTTTTACCATAACTGATACATTAATGGACTTTTCTTCAAAAAATGTCCTTACTTTTTGAGATAGTATAATCACATCCTCATTTGCTTGTAGGAGCGAAGGGCCCAGTGGGAGGGTAAAAGAGGAGGTGGAGTAGCTCTCTACAGAAGGGAAGGGATCAAAGCTACAGAACTAAAAAGTAAAGGGGGAGGACAAGAGGAACTCGGGGTCACCTTGGAGACAGGGAATGGCATCACAATCTGCACAGGGGTTGTATACAGACCCCCATTTCAAGGGGAGGAAATGGACAAGAAAATGATAGAGGGCATTCTCAAAATGGCTGAAAAAGGGGAGATACTGTTGATGGGGGAACTGAATATGCCAGATGTTACCTGGGTGACATGGACTGCAGCCACATCCAAGAGCAGGGTCATTCTCGATGCCCTATGGGGGCATGCCTTAGACAGCTAGTGGTGGAGCCCACTTGGGAGGGAGCAATATTAGACCTGGTACTCTCAAATGGAGAGAGGATCACAAATTTAGAAGTCAGTAGACATCTGGGAACAAGTGACCACTGCACAGTGTGCTTCACAATAAACACAACCATGGAGACAAGCCATACAAAGACAAGGATACTGGACTTTAAAAGGGCTGACTTTGGCATAATGGGTGAATACCTGAGTAATGCATTAGCAAATGGCCAGAAAGGAGGGGTAGAAGAACAATGGAGAAAAATCAAAACTGCCATCATAAAGGCAACAAGCCTTTGTGTGAAGCAAATAAAGAAAACAAAGCGGAATAAAAAAACACTACGGTTCTCAAAAGAGGTGTCAGGGAAGGTTAAGGAGAAAAAGGCTGCATTCAAAAAGTATAAGGAATCACAGAAGGAGCACGACAGGGAACTGTATCAATTAAAGCAGAAAGAAGTGGGGAAGGCAGTCAGAAAAGCAAAGGCCTAAACCAAGGAAAAGATGGCCAACTCAGTTAAGAAGGGGGATAAAACCTTTTATAGGTACATTAGGGAGCATAGAAAGGTTAAGGGAGGGATAGGGAAGATTAATAAAGGAGAGGGGAGGTGGGAAGAGGGAGACAATGAGAAGGCAGAGATATTGAATGAATACTTTTGCTCAGTATTCACAAAAGAAGAAGAGGAGGAGGAGTTACCTAAACCAAACAGTAGAAGCACTCTGGGTAGTGGGGTTGACGCCAGACCATTTACAGAAGAAAGAGTCCTGAAAGAGCTCCTAAAACTCAAGGTGGACAAAGCAATGGGGCCTGACGGGATTCACCCTAGAATCCTAAAAGAGCTAAGGGAGGACCTAGTGACACCACTAACCACACTTTTTAACAAATCATGGGAAGATGGGGTGGTACCTGAGGACTGGAGGAGGGCAGATGTGATTCCCCTTCACAAAAGTGGGAGCAAGGCAGAAGCAGGAAACTACAGACCTGTTAGTTTGACCTCAGTGGTGGGGAAAATGATGGAATCACTTCTGAAAGAAAGAATTGTTCAGTACCTAGAGGCCAGCGGGGCACAGGACCCAAAGCAGCATGGATTCACAGCAGGAAGGTCATGTCAGACAAATCTAATTGATTTCTTTGACTGGGTGACCAAAGTAATAGACCAGGGAGGGGCTGTGGATATGTCCTACCTAGGCTTCAGCAAGGCATTTGACACAGTCCCCCACAAAAGATTAATAATCAAATTAGCCAGCCTGGGAGTGGGTCCCAGGGTGGTAGCCTGGGTAGCAAACTATCTGCACAACAGGACACAGAAGGTAATAGTGAATGGAACACATTCTGAAGAAAGGGGGGTTACTAGTGGAGTACCTCAGGGCTCAGTACTGGGTCCAGTCCTCTTTAACATGTTTATAGGTGACATTGCAGAGGGTCTGGAAGGAAAGGTATGCCTCTTTGCAGATGACACAAAGATATGTAACAGAGTTGATACACAAGGTGGGGTAGAAAGGATGAGAAGGGACTTGGCAAGGTTGGAGGAATGGTCAGACATATGGCAACTTAGATTCAATGCAAAGAAGTGCAAAGTAATGCACCTGGGAAATAAAAATCCAGGAGAAGAGTACACAATTGCAGGGGAGGTACTAACAACAACAATAATGGAAAGGGATCTGGGTGTAGTAATATCAGATGACCTAAAGGTGGGTAAGCAATGTGAGAAGTCCGTAAGGAGAGCCAGGGGGATACTGGGTTGCATAGGGAGGAGCATCATGAGTAGAAAAAGGGAAGTGGTTATCCCTCTGTACAGACAGTTGGTGAGACCCCAAACTGGAGTACTGTGTGCAGTTTTAGAGACCTCATCTACACAAGGACATAGACAGGATGGAAGCAGTCCAGAGGAGAGCAACTAAAATGGTGCAGGGTCTACATCAGAAACCATATGAACAGAGACTGAGAGAGCTTAATATGTATACCCTTGATGAAAGGAGGGATGGGAGGACATGATAGAAACTTTTAAGTACCTCAAGGGAATCAACAAAGTCCAGGAGGGTAGCATCTTTCAGAAAAAGAGATGTGTAACAACAAGGGGGCACAATTTAAAGTTAGAGGGGAGGGACGGCTCAGGGGTAATGTGAGGAAATTCTTTTTCACGGAGAGAGTGGTGGACACATGGAACCGCCTTCCTGGAGAGGTTGTGGGGTCTAAAACAGTGGGGAATTCAAACATGCATGGGACAGACATAAGGCAGTTATAGTGGGGGGTTGCAAGAAGTAGGCTGTTGGTTAACTAGACTCTGCAGCTTATCTAATAGGTAGGGAAATGGGCAGACTGGGTGGGCCAAGTGGTCCTTATCTGCTGTCAAAGTCTATGTTTGTATGTTTCTATGTTTAGTGGGCCCTGCTCTCCCATACCTTCAGAGATGGGTATATGTACAGTATGTTGCTGTGGAAAAGCAGGGCCCAGAGAGCTCTGCACTTCCAGTGTTAGCAAAACCACAACTAAATTGTTACCATAGCCTTCTTATTACCCCACCTCATGAACACAGTACTGGAAATTTCCAGATCCTCACTGAAATGTGATTCCATGCCACAGCAATGTTATTCCACAGCACAGGTGTGAAAATACAGTTTGGCCAGGATTTGAAAAATGACAGCTGCCATGTTTATGAGATACTGAAAAAATATGGTTATGTTTGAAATTTGGGGTGAAAATATTGTATTTACAATTGCCAGAGTTACAAGCAAGCATAATAAAAATGTCAATACATGCACATAACTATGCAATTTTTATATATTTTTACCCCAAATTTTCAACATAGACTTCTTATGACATCACCTCACGAAAAAGGGCAGTGAACATTTTCTTATCTCACTGGAAAAGTGATTTTGCAAAACAAAGTCACCTTTTGGACTAGATTTGAAAAATCCTACTCACATTCTTCATGAAGTGTGGTCCCCAAAAGGCCATGTTTAAAACTTTGTGTCAAAATATGCAAAAATGGCCAAGATATGCATCATAGTTGAAAGCTCAATTGAAATACATTGAACCACATTTACCTTAGTTTCTCATATTGCAGTCACCAGTTCCAGCAGCAAGACGTATCTTTGATCTAAGAGTTGATCTTTGCCCTGTGACCTGTTCAGATGAGTGAGAGTGTGTGGGGGGTGTACTGGGGGTGTGGAGTGGTGGGCGCTTAGTGTGAGGTGGGCTGGGGGGTCAGATAGGTGAAGGACCATCTTCTATTTTGTAGGTAAAAGAAAAAAATGTTGAGGACTGTTTTCTTTATTTCTGGCACAGACAGCAGTTGGCAGGTAGGGGATGCCACTAGACTCCAGGGAAATATTATTTTCCTATGGGGGTGATGATCATAGCATCTGAAACATTTAAAGATCTGCCCAATCTTAGTTATCACTTGCAGTATTAGCAGCTGTCCATTAATTAATTTGTGTGGTCAGATCTTTTCAATTCATTTCGCAAATACATGTCCCTGATAAAGCCATACATACATCTCAGAGCCACATAAAACCAGCCTCAGAGCCTTCTCCTACTGGGAGGGCACAGAGAACACTATACTCATGTTAAAAAGTAATTTTACTTATTAATGGCAAATTCATTTTCATTCATAAATTAGGGACTTACATTTCGTAACAGCTAAAATTACCACACATTCTCATTCCATGTCACTTTTTAACCCTATAAACAAGCAATTCTCATATTTGCTTTCTATGCCTTGAGGCTCAGTGACACATTATTATGGGGTAAAAGAGGTGCTGTACAGAGCTACATAGTTCGCAGCCTCACAATTATTTCCATATAGGAGAGCAAAAGCAACTAGTAAGCTCATGACATGATTTTAGCAGTGTATTGTCCACTCCATTCTCACTATTTATTTATCTACTAAATAAAAACATTCATTTCACAGTTATAGATGGAAAAAATGCAATTAAGAACAGCATTGTTCCCCCACCCCTCTAAACCTATTACATATTGGAGGTAACAGTGGTCAGAAAAACAGTTAGCAACTCCATTACTTATTAAAAAACTTTTGCAATTACATGTTACAGGCTTGCATATAGCTCCGAGCTGAATAATTCCCAGCTTCATAGCCTACTGCTAATGGTAGGTCACAGGGACAAACATGCTCATATAAAAAATATGAATTTATCCAATCAGTGACAACTTCATTTTAAAAAACTTAGTGTCTATAATGCAAAATTGTCACTGGAGTAAAAAAAACAGAGATGTAAAGTTCACGGCCTCACAACTGTCTCCATATAGGAGGTCATGGAGAGCAAGAGAATTAATATGTTCCTGATGTCATGATTTTTAATCCACTCCATTCTCATTACATACAGTTCACAGCCTCACAACCCTCTCCATATGGGAGGTCATCAAGGGCAAGGGTGACTAATATGCTCATGATATCACTATTTTTTCTTCAGTTTCACTACACATATTATTTATCTTATGGTTAGAGAACATTTATTCAACAATTGTAGGAGAGAAAATATTATATGCAGTTCGGAGCTGCGAAGTTCCCAGCCTTTCAACCTGTTTCATATGGAGGTGATGGAGGTCAAGGGAACTAATATGCTCTTAAATCTATTACCACTACACCTGGTAATTATAACAAAATACCACAAGTGACAGCTATGATTAAAATGATAAAAAGGATTTTCCCTTCACTAGAAAGGATCTTTTTTCATGACTCTTGATATGAAAAAAATATTATTTTTTTCATATCATGTGTCACAAAAAAGGTTTATAATGTTAAAAAAAGAAACATTTCAAGGGCATTTCTCTAACAGTGAAGTTCAGATTAGACATAATGGAGTCCTGATCAACCACATAGATGTATGTGGTATCTCTACAGGATGTCATTCTTGTAGCTTTTCAATTTTTTTTTTTAGGAAAAAGGGAACAATATGGTAGCAAATGAAAAGGGATTATTCCAATAAGAAAAATGATTCCTTTTTCATTTACTACAGCTGTCTTGAAGTGCTTACTGAGCATGCTCAGAACCAAATTTTTCAAAATTTCAGAGTTAAGTAACTTTGTAACAGATTAATATTTTTTTCACCAAAGAAGAAAATGGCACATCTGTGGGCCAGCCCCTTTCTACCCTGAAAATTCCAAACTGACTGGGCTGTAGGCAAGTTCCAAAATAACCAGCACAACCAATTAGTGAAAATTTATTTTTGCACTATCCAGAACTCAGAATCCCCACATCCAACTGAAATGAAACTTGGCACATACACATATCATTCACATGAAACCATGCATGCAAAATCTCATGCAAGTCTGTTGATCAGTAGCAAAGTTATTAATGTGCAAAGATTGTGATTTAACCTTAAGATACCAACTCAACCCTGACTATAGGGGCATGGCTGCACACAGATATATATATATATATAAGAGGCAAAAAAATCCATTTAATGCATCAGTTAGGGTTGTTCCACAGTGACAAAAGTGAGGAAATTCGATGTTAGGGTTGAAAACCCCCCTTGCACCCAACCCCACCCTGCCCCCCAGCTGGCATCGGGGTGCTTGTTGGGGTCATTGACCCTAACTCTCACCCCATCACATGTGTAAAAAAGCTGAGGTGGTGACCTATAGGAAAATGGTGTGAGAGTTAGGACTGATGACCCCAACGCACACCCTGATGCCAGCTGAGGGGGCAGGGTGGGGGTGGTTTCAAGCAGGGGTTTTCAACCCTAACATCAAATTTCCTCACTTTTGTCACTGTGGAACAACCCTAACTGATGCATTAAACTGAGTTTTTTGCCTCTAATTTCCCTTTTTTTTAAGAATGTGCAGTAGAAGTAGTGAATGGAATGTGGTGGTGGGAGAGTGGGGCCTGAATGTGATGTTTTCTGACATAGCAATGGTAAGTGCAAGGGAAACGCAAGTGCTAATGGTTGCACACATGGTGACAGAAATGTAATTGGTAAAGCAAACATTAATAGAAACACAAGCGCAAAGTGATGCCAAACTGAACAGTGATGCAAAAGGGAGTCACAACCGCGTAAGGAAATGCAAACTGTGATGCACACGGTCATGGTACGGCAAGTGGAAATGCAAATGGTAATGTTAACAGCATAAATAATGCCAAAGGGAACCAAAGAGGAAATGCGAAAGCAAGCACACATGGAAACGCAAACCGTAATGCGCACGGTCACGGTACCATAATTGTAAATGCAAATGGTAAAGTTAACATGAACAATGATGCCAAAGGAAACAGAAATGGAAACGGGAATTGAAGCACGTCTGGAAACGCAAACCGTAACATGCACAGTCACGTTGCCGCAGCTGTAAATGCAAATGGTAATGGTAACAGCAACAATAATACCAAAAGAAACAGAAATGCAAAAGCAAATGGAAGCGTGTACAGAAATGCAAACCGTAATGTGCACGGGCACAGTAAAGCAATTGTTAACGCAAATGGTAACAGTAACAGCAACGAAGACGCAAACTGAAAGAGAAATGCAAACACAAACGAAAGAGGTGCTGGAAACACAAATAGAAACAGTAGTGGAAATGGAATGGTAACAGTGATGCAATTGCAAGCGCAAACGAGAACACAGAGGGTAACGCACATGGAGGCGTACATGGGAACGGTAATGTAAATGGGTATGGAAATGCAAGTGGAAATGTGCTAACTGTTACAGTAACAGAAGTGCACACCCTGTTTTTGCCCAACAGCTGCATAGAGAAACACAGTGAGTACAAAGAATGTATGCATAATAATGGGCCTTGGAGCAGAAAATGAGCTGCTGGAATACTAAATTGCTTATATATCAGGAACCGTGCAACATAGAAAAAAAAAATAAATTTCACATAATTCATGAGTCTCCTGGCTAGGATTTTGCTGAATGCATAGCCCACAGGGCTACACATTGTTGTGACAAAAATTCCGTATCTCACACCATTTCTGAGATATGAGCCCCAAAATGAGTGGTGAACACCTCCATGTTAGTCTATGGGGAAAAAAATGTCAACTTTGGAGTACTGTAACTTGGCATCTGTGCAATATTTTGTCACCAAACTACAAAAAGGCACATCTGAGAGATGCTGGCTGCCTTCCCTCCAAATTTCAGCTCAAAAGACCAAACCATTCTTTTGCAGCAGGGTGACAAAGAACTCCTGTCATTTTGGCCGTAATCTGGAAAAGTAGTGTCGCAATTTGCAAAAGCTTTCGCAAAATTTTGTGAAAGTGTCACATGTGCAACACTACTTTGCGATACTACTTTTTCTAGAAATTTGAAAAACATATTTCTAGGGTGTTTAACCCCAAAATAAAGACATGGTTAGCATTCTGAGGGTCTGACTAGGTGAACACACAAAAAATTGTGTTCCTAGAGGGTCCCAATTTTAAATGACAAGCATTTTTCTGATCAGTAACTGAAAACAAATGGTGGATTTATGACACTACTAGGGCCATTTGCAACACTAAAAAGAGCATTTGTGAAAGTCACTTTGGAGACCCCGTCCGCAAGTTCCATGAAGTTTTTCGGAATGGTCATGCAAACCGTGCGACCTGTAGGCGTGAGCAAAGAATGTACAAAAAAGCTTAATTGCACATTGGGCTGTTGCTTAATAAATCTGCAGCTGTAGATCTGATGGGTACAAAAGTTGGCAGATCCCAAGAGCTGTCATGCTCAACCGTGCATACCAAATTTCAGGCAAATCTGTTAATGGTGTCAAAGTTATTAGGGTGCAAAGTTTCACCCTTTAACCTTAAAAGTGCTACTTAACCCTAACTATGGTAGCACTACTGTGCTACCATTATATATATATATATATATATATATATATATATATAATATATATTCTTTGCAAAAAACTGTGTTAGTGCAACATTAAGGTATGTTGAAAATTAGGGGTGAAAATATTTAAAGTTATGAAAGTTATGAAGCAACGTAGATAAATTTCAATGGATGCACATAACTTTGACATTTTAACATATTTTGACCCCAAAATTTTCCACATACCCTTCTTATGAACCCACCTCACAAACAAGAATGGTGAAAATGTTCAAATCTTGGCCAAAAGGTGATTTCACCAAGCGACCACAAAATCACCTTTTGGTCAGGATTTGCATAATTACACCAACATTGTTCATGAGGTGGGGTGTTAAAAAGGCCATGTTGAATATATGATTTAAGAATATGCAAAAATGGTGAAGTTATGCACCAAAGTAAAAAGAAACATCGAAATACATTGAACCACATTTATCTTAGTATGTCCTATAACAGTCATTGGTTCCAGCAGCAAGATGTGTATCTGAATTGAAAGTGGATCTTCACCCTGTGAACTGCTCAGGTGAGTGAAGGTGTGTGGGGGTGTCTAGGGGGCACAGAGTGGTCAGTGCTAAGTGAGAGGTTGGGATGTGGGTGGTTGGATTGCCAAGGAACTATTTTCCTTTTTTACAGGCAAAAAAAAGGACATTGAGGGACTGTTTTCTTTATTTCAGAGAGAATGGCAATCAAAGGGTAGGTGTGCTACTAGACACCAGGGAAACATTTAACAGTTATGGGGATGGGGATCATAGGGTGAGTGTGTGGGGGGTGCTACTTGACACCAGGGATACATTTCACAATAACAGGGACTATGATCAGATGGTGGGGGGTTGTCCCTAGACTCCAGGGAAAATTGTCATAATTATGTGAATGGCAATCGGAAGATTGGGGGCACTGCTAGACAGCAGGGATAATGGTCATAGTTCTAGGAATGATGATTAGAGGGTGGGAGGTGCCACTAGACACCAGGGATGACTGTCATAATTCCAGGCATGGTGATCGGCAGGTGGGTGGCATCTCTAGACACCAGGGCTAAATATTGTAATTACCGGGGGGGTGATTGGGGGTTGGGGCACCACTAGACATCAGAGATAAATTAAATAATTATGGGGATGTCAATCAGAGGGTAGGGGCACCACTAGACACCATGGAAAATTAAAAACAAATTTGGAGATGGCGATCAGAATGTGGGGGCACTAGACAACAAGGGAAAAAAATCACCGGGACCATGATTGGTGTGGGGGCACCAATAGACACCAGGGAGTCATTTTCCAATTCAAACAAAAAAAGGAAATAAAAAAGGATTCCTTTAAACAAAAAAAAAAAACCTAAGTCCAAAGTCCTTTTCTGTTTGGGCAGAATATGAAGGGATCCTTTTTCATTGAAATGAAAAAAGACAAATGAAAAAACAGAGGAAAAAATCCTAAGTCCAAAATCTTTTTCAGTTTGATGGGATTCTTTTTCATTTGAACACAAAAAGCCCATAAGGAAAAAGGGGAAGCGAGTGATGAAAAAGGATTTTAAAAGGAAAAAAAACACATTTCGGAGTCACCATTCCAACAGTTAACTGCAGACCCCACCTAATGGAGTCCCAATGAACAAGATACCTGTCTTGCTGTCTCTACAGGATGTAATTTTTGTGGGGTTTTAATTTTTTGTTCACAGAAAACAAGATTGTGGCAAATGAAAAAAGATTGACACCAAACAAAAAAGGATTATTTTTCTTATAGACCAAATTCCTTCTTCATTCCAAACATCTATCCTAAATACTGTACTTAACATGCTCAAAAATCAACATTTTTAAATTAAATAACTTTGGAATGGAGCAATATTTTTTCACCAAACCAGTGAAGGACACATCTGTTTGCAGCCTTGTGTACCCTGACAATTTCTGACCAAAACGCCAAACCATCTGGGCTCAAGACAATGACAAAAAACATCAGCAAAAACAGTGAATGTTTATATTTTTGTGCTATCCGCATCTCAGAAAATGCACATCCCACCAGAATGAAACTTGACATATCAAGAGATGAACCCCACAGGACAAGGCAAGCACATTTTTGTGCAAATCCATTAAATAGTTGCAAAGATATTAAAGTTCAAAATTTGAGGTTTAACATTGAAACCGTTGCTCAACCCCAAACATAGGGGTGCTACTATGCCCTGATAACATATTTTTTATAGGTTTTATTTGTAACCAGTATGCTCCCTGCCCACCCCATAGTATTAGCTGAGTAGAAATTTACAATCCTGAATATAAAGTGGATTTAAAATATTCTGTTTAGATAACCCTATAGGTACTGTATAGAGCTAATCTGCAAGAATTATTTATTGATCACTTATAGGTCATTTATAGGTCACTTATATTGTCTTATATTGTTGTGTTGTTTTAACATTATTTTTTAGGGGTTAGTAAGGTTCAGATTATATATAATAGTATATAGCAGAATGGGCAGTGCTACAGAGATACATTTAAACAGCTTTTACTTGTTGTATGTGGGTGGGGTTAGCTGACTGCGATACTCTTCCTTAAATTACCAACAGTGTAAGTGTGAGTATGTAGTGCAGACAGTAAAATTTCAAAATAAAAAAAAAAACTATGGGAGATTTTTGAGGACTTGCTGTTGGGAAAAGGCATAGTGGAAGCTGATTGGATTTGTAATTCTCATGAACTACAGGTTGGTAATGGAGCACTTTTAAGCACTAATTGTGTTACAGATTTTAAATGGAGTGATACAGGAGGGATTTAGTCTGGTCAAAAGATCAGTTGTAATTTCTTTTAAAGTAAGTGATTATATTTGCTCACTGTGCACCAGATCTGCTGAACCAGACAATACAAATGTAAATCTCACCTCTTTGTGAGTGGGGTTGAGCATGGGCCAGAGATGGGCATGGCAGAGGAGAGGATCTGTTGTGTCTGCTGGGGTACATGGGGAGTTGGGCCAGAACAAGAGGCAAGGCAAGGCAAAATTTATTTAAAAACACCCAATTCCAGAGGCTCTGGGCACTGTACAAAATGAATAAATACAACTTTAAAATAACAAGATACGTAATACATTTAAATACAAAAATAGAATTTATAACACATCATATAATCATCATATTCAGCTAAATACAGTGATTCAATCTCAAAATGCTTGGGAAAATAGGAGGGCCTTCAGGCGGGCCTTAAAAATGTCTAAGGTAGGGCCCCCCAACCCCAGATGACAGCGAATTCCAAAGAATGGGAGCGGCAACACTAAAAGCTCTGTCACCAGCAGATGTCAACCTTGTCCTAGGAATCGCCAGGGGGCCCCTACCGGAAGAGCGGAGGGGCAGACCGAGAGAGCAGGTACAAGATGGTCTAACAGATAACCAGTGCCCTGCCCATGTAGGGCCTTATAGGTGAGAAGACCCACCGTAAAAAGGATCCTCCACCTAACTGGCAGCCAGTGCAACTCATGCAACACCAGTGTGATATGGTAAAATTTTTGCTGCCCAGTAAGTAACCGGACAGCTGCATTTTGCACTAGCTGCAACCTATGGTGAGATCCCCCTGTGACCCCGAGGTAGAGCGCATTACAATAGTCAAGCCTTGATGTAACTAAGGCATGTATCAAAGTAGGGAGGTCCAGAGGTGGCACAAGTGGCTTTATCTTGATGATATTTCTAAGATGGAAAAAACAGGAGCAGACTGTGGAGGATATTTGTGCCTCCATAGTCAAATTTCTGTCCAAAATAACACCAAGATTTTGCACCCAAGAGGAGGCTTTCAATGAAACAGCTCCCAGAACAAGTCCAGTTGCTGAATCAGAGGTCATCCTATCATGCACTCTGTTTGATTCCACCACCAATACCTCCTTCTTATCGGGGTTCAGTCACAACTAGCTGGAGGCCATCCAGCCATTAATCTCAGCAAGGCAGCTGTTTAGCACGTCTGCCGTGTTGGATGTTCCTAGGGTAAAGGAAATAAATAACTGGGTGTCACCAGCATAACAATGAAAACCCAAGCCATATTTCCTAATGAGCCCTCCCAATGGTAGCATGTATACTGTGAACAACATTGGGGTCAATACCGACCCTTGAGGAGCTCCGCACAATAGGAGGCTAGGAGTGGAGGAGAAATTCCCCATCACAACCCGCTGCCTCCTGTTGGTAAGAAAGGACTCAAACCAGTGGATGACAATACTGGTGAGTCTGCAGAGCTCCCTAAGGCAGTCAAGCAGCACACAATGGTCCACAGTGTCAAATGCTGAGGAGAGATCAAGGAGAACAAGAATTGTCTTATCCCCACGATCTCTTGCCCTGAGGACATCATTCTGCACCTGAACAAGTATGGTTTCTGTGCTATACCTAGCCTGAAATCCTGAATGGAAAGTTTCTTACAACTCATGAGCCACGAGGTGCTCTTCCAACTGAACGCCACCACCTTCTCAACTACCTTTGTCAAAAAAGGAAGGTTGGAGATTCGTCGGTAATTTGCCCTAACCCCTGGGTCCAAAGATGGTATCTTTAAGAGGTGCCTCACCAGTGCCTCCTTCAAGGCATCAGGAAAGATCCCCTCAGATTAGGAACACTAGACAATCAGAGCTAAAACCGGGCCGACGGTATCAATGCATCTCATCAAGAAATCCTTCGGCACTGGATCCAGTTCACAAAAAGTGTACTTCAGATTGGTTGCCACCTCAATGACCTCACTTACCTCCACCGGTCTAAACTCCCCCCAACCAGGCAGAGTGCACTCAGAACACTTTAGGCGACCACTGCCAGCTATGACATTGCTGGCTGAAGAAACCACCTGCCGGATAGTGGACACTCTGTCCGAGAAGAACCAAGCGAACTCTTCACATTCAGCACTAGTAAAAACCTTCTTTGGTTCTAGACAAGTAGGATGAAGTAGCCTGTCCACAGTCCGAAAAAGTATAGCTGGTCGGTTCTTCCCGGCAGCAATCTTCCTGGACAGGAACACTGCCTTCTTATGGTTGATTGCCCCCTGGTATGCATTATAATGTACACGCAGGGCCATTTTGTCCCTCTCCAGGCTAGATCTTCTCCAGCAGTGCTCTAACCTCCGACTCTTCCTCTTCATTACCCTAAGAGCCCCATCATACCATGGAGACCTCAGATAAGAAGATTTGGGTCGCACACGGACAGGTGCGAGGGAGTCAATGGTGTCAAATAACACCTTATTATAGGTATCAACTCCAGCACCAATGCCTCTGATGCATGCATCACCCACACTAGATAGATGAGCTGCTTCCAAAAAACCCTCAGCGGTCAATCCCCATTAAGGCGACAGCTCATCATCTCAGTAGGGAGAGGGCATCCAGTGGGAGCCCCAAACATGAACTGCACCATGCAATGATCAGACCAAGCCACCCAGTCAATCTTGAGGTTGTCAATTTCAAGACCCAGTAAGAACACCAGGTCAAACATGTGGCCATCCTGATGTGTCGCAGCAGCAACAACTTGTGTCAGGCCCAGAGAGGACATAATCTGGAGGAGGTTACGACTACACCCAGAAGATTCATCATCAGCTCAGACATTGAAATCATACAGAATAATACATCTGGGGTCTTCCAATGTTTCACTGACAGCAAATTCAGCAACCTCCTGCAGGAAATTCCCCATCATTCCTGAAGGGCGATAAATAAGGAAAATCCTGCAGCCTGCACCTGGACCCCCACAAACAGCCACACATTCAAAAGAATCTGGAGTTCCCACTGGGTGCACGGTGAAGGCCAAGTTGGATCTAAAATAGATGGCTGCACCACTACCTCTACGTTCCTCTCTGGGGCAGTGCACCATGGTATACCCAGGTGGGACTGAAGCCTCAAAAACTGGGCCCACATCATCCCCAGTCCAAGTCTCTGTGATGTAAGCCAGATTGACTGAGAAAATCAAGTCTGCAATAATTGCGGTCTTGTTCCTAATTGATCTGGCATTGCTTAGCACCGCCCTCAGAGGATGCAGCCCGTTGGGTTACCTGATCACTTGGTCTGGTGGATTCCCTGGGGACAAGCACCAAACATGTCTGGCCTCTCCCATGTGCCCATCATAACCCAGGGCTCCTTCTAGAACTGACAACCCCTATCCTACCACCCTCTGCTATGCATGGGGCACCCCGCTGCCCATGATTACCCCAGCCCCTCCAAATCCCCACCTCCCGGCAACGTCTCACCATGGTATCTGAAACTGGGAGGGAGGTGAAGAGCTGAAAATCACACAGCAGGGATCCCTCATACATAATCCTGCCCCCCAGCCTCCAGATTACCCTGACATGTTACTAAACATAAAACCTAAAAATAAAAATAATAAATAACTAATCCAAACAATTAACACCCTAAGCAATCCCACGTTGATACTAAAACTTAAATAAAATAAACAGTTTACATTACTACTCAAAACAAATTAAATAAATCTAAAAAGCATACCTAACCTAATTACATAAAAACAAATATAACATAATTAACCACATCCAACTAATACCATGCTCTACAGCTGGATGTGGCAATTTTACACAATAAATGGTTTTCATTTAAAATCACAATTATACAGACTAACCTAATACATTAAAGCTACCTTACAGAAAGCTTAAACAGCTGAAATTTTACCCCCAAACAGATAGTACAAAGTCAGGTACTAAACCTGAGGCAGATAAGACTCCGGAACCTCTTTTATTACCTACTCTGTTCTTAACAACAGCTTCACATCCACTGCATTTTCTTACATCAAGTGATGCTCGCACCACTCACCGTGCTTGCATTATGCTCGCACTTGTGAGCAGTGCTGTATGATGAAGCACCACAGTCCCTGCCTCTTCAATTGACAGCAATCAGCTCCCACCGAGCCTCCTATACACAGATGGACAAGCCAGAAAACACAGTCTCTCACACTGCAAAATCGTTGTTGCGAGTAGGGGAAATCCTTTCAGTTGAGGGATGCCTGACAACACACAGCATCAAGCCAGCAGTTTTAAAATGAAAATGCATCCAGCCACTTTGCGAGTGGCACTGCAATATGAAGCCCTACAGTCCCCACCTCTTCAGCTGACAACAATCAGTTCCCCAAGCCTCCTACACACAGATGGACAAGCCAGAAAACACAGTCTCTCACACTGTGAAATCCTTGTTGCAAGTAGGGGAAATCCTCTCAGTTCAGGGATGCCTGACAACACACAGCATCAAGGCCGCAGTTTTAAAATGAAAACACATCCACAAGAGTAATTAGGTAAACCCATATCCAAAGTATCTGTTAAGACTGGGTATAGTTTGGGGGTACTGCCTTTGTCCAGTTATTATTCTTGTGATAAGCAAGTTGGGAATGATGAATTTTATTGCACCAGCTTTGGAACTGCAAGGATTGTCATTAACTAGCTCAGCTGTGGGGAAAAAAATAAATTAAAAAGTTTTAACACTCGCATCTGGACAAACTAGTCACTGTTAGCAAAGAATGAGATACTGCTTAAAGATTAGGGATACCATTCTTTTTCTTATCAACTTGCAGTCACTGAACAACACCAAATGGTCATGCATGGCTAGATCAAGGCTACATCCAATCCAGGTCTGTCCTGTTTGTAATAAAGAGTCAGTGTTTCTTGAAGGGTAATACAAATTGCTGATAGCAATGGGGCAGTACCTTTGTTGTAACTTAAAGAATTTCTTACTATATGTAATATGGATAAAGTGCAGGTAAAACTGGCTAGTGGGGAGTCGGGTGTATAATTCATCCTATGTGGTAAATTTAGCCTTGAATCATTATGTGATTTTAAAGCATTACTTGTAGCCATTGTGTAGAAATTAAACAACTAAACATCAACCTACAAGAATTAGAGATGGAGACAGGAATTCTTAAAGAGTAAAGCCCTAGTTAACAAAGTGATTTTAGAAAAGAATTACACTGAAATAAGAGGTAGTGCTACAAATAGGGTACCTATAGAAACAAGGAAAAGGCCAAGGGAACAAGAACTAGAAGAGGAGGATGATGAATGGTGTCTTGTCATCAAGGGTCATATGAGCAAAAAAAGGTAGGAAGCCAATGAACTTTGATGTGTGACTATCTAATAAAATTCCTTCCATTAGTAGATACCACTAACAATGATGAACTAGTGGGAGCATTGAAGGAGGGGTGCAATGTACTTATATTCCCAGTGAACAATGTAACTGACAGAGTCGGAACTGAACTACAACAAATATATGTGCCTGGAGACTCCATATTAAAATTTATGGATAGGTACACCACAAAAGACAACAAAAAAAACACCACCACCTGCTGCTTTCTTGGTGCTAAACTAAGAGACACTGATCAGTTAATTCCTGGTATACAGTGAAGCCCACCAGGATGAAGCATAGCACTACAGAATTCTACAATAGAGTCACTGCAGCAAACAATGCAGTTTCAATGGGAGTTAATCCCTTTTGTAATGCAATAAACCGGTGACACTGTGCTTCATCCTGGTGGGCTTCACTGTACTCAAGGAAAACAAGAAAAAAATGCTAATAATATTACGTGCAGGTACAAACAATGTAGGAAAACAGACAGAATGCAAGATAATCTAGGAATTCAATAATATCAAAGAATCTTTGGAGAAACCGTAACTGTGATGTTATCTGTTCAGAAATTCTTCCTGTACCTCGGGCTGGTATCATCAGAAATAATAAAATAAAAAGACTACATAACTGGTTATGGAGATGGACTATTCAGGAAAAGATTAAATGCCTGTCACACTGGGAGAAATTTATAGGGAGATGTGACCTATATAGTCATGATGGATCCATATAAGTACAAAAAGAAGCAAGATCCTAGGGAATCAAATCAAACAAGCTATTGTCAAAGCTTTAAATAAATAAATTTGGGGGCTTCAAAAGAGAACACTAAATGAACAGGCAATTTCAGTTGCAAATCACAAAACATTACCAAAAAAAACAGGTATACTGCAAGTCATGAGCTTGAGGTGCTTGTAATAAATACAATGAGCTTAAACATAATTCAGAAAATGGAACTAAAAATGTGCTTAAGACCAACAAAGTATACATAGCAGTGGTAGCTGAAACATGGTGGAGTGAGGAGGTGTTATGCGGCAGGGAAATACAAGGCTATAAGCTTTATAGCAAATACAAGAACAGCATAAAAAGGAGGGAGGTGGCAACCTACATCATAAACACTATTGAGATGCAGTGAGTATGAGGTTAATGAGAACAGTACATTATCAGTATGGGTCAAAATTAATACTAACAGAGAAAATCGTTTTGTCATTGGGAATTTTTACAGGCCACCAAATGGTAATTATAAAACAGTAATGAAGCATATGATCATGAAATGATTTTAACAATTAAATCTATAGCTAACAAAGTGACAATGCTGTTTGTGGGAGACTTGAGTTTACCCAGAATACACTGGAAATATATGATCTCAGATGAAGCCCAGATTTAGCCCTTTCTGCTTTCCTTTATTCAGATAGGAGCAACACAATGAGCTAAAATACCTATAAGAGGTAATAATATCTTAGATGTAGTTAGTACTGATCATATCAATTTGATAGGTAGTGTTAGGGTCAGGGAGACTTTAGGCACAAGTGATTATTATATGGTTGAATTTCATATCAAAAGCAACACTAAAAAGGTAAAGGGTACAACCAAGGAGAAGAATTTGGTAGGGGAGATTTTACTGAAATAAATGAAAAACTGAGGAAATGGAAATGGGAAGAGGATTTTCAGGCTATATTTACTAATACATTGTGGAACATCTTCAGGAATAAACTACTGGAACAAGAAAACAGATTCATACCTAATAAAAAACTGTACAATAAAAAGGGAAAAAAAACAACGTGGTACACAAGTAAAATTCATAAAAATCTCTGGGTCAAAAATAAAGCCTACAAAAAAAACATTACTAGGTATAAAACAGTATTAAAATCAGTAAGGCAACAAATTAGGAAGGAATGAGCCAAGGGGGAATGTAAAATGGCTCATACTAAAGACAGTAAAAAAGTGTTATAGTCCTACATAAACCAATAACAAAGGAAACAATAAAATGATTGCACCAATCATTAATGGACATTATTAAGTAAATGACCCTGAAGAAATTGTTAACCTGTTTAATGATGATTTTTGTTCAGTTTATATGAAAGCAAAAGAATGTACTGCTTCCATCAATACCAAATAGAACTGTAAACTTTGGAATACATTTGATAGCTCTGAAACTCTTAATAAAGGAACTCAAAAATTAATAAATCTGATTTGTCTGACCTAATGAATCCCAGACTGCTGAAGGAGAAGGCAAAGTTGATTGCTGGGCTGTTGACATATATTTTAATAGTACTTTTAATAACAGAGAAGTAATGAAAGATTGGACCCAAGCAGTCATTGTTCCTATTCACTAAAAGGGTGGCAGGTCAAGTACTGACAATCACTGGTCAATTAATCTAATGTCAGTACCTGGTACAGTGATGGAAAAGCTGTTAAAACAAAGTATTGAGGTAATATTAAAGAATTAGGGTTGAAAGATATTAAACAACATGGATTTAGGAAAATAGATCATGTAAGACTAATGTATTATCATTTTACAAGAAAGTGGGCTATAATATTAATATTAATATTTATTTATTTATTTAGTTAAACATCAGTTTAGAAACCTTTGAGCCAGAGGCTCATTTACAAAGGTACCTCGTCACAAAGAGGACATCAGAACAGTAGTACAAGGGACACAGTACTTACAAACAAAAAAGTTACAGTTCAATTACAATTTTGTTACAATAGAATACAATCTCCAACGAAGCAAAAGATAACAAAAGGTGCAAAACTTATGGTCGGGGGAGAGCTGGTGGGGGTTGAAGGGAGGGAGATAGGGGAGGAGGAATTCATAGGGAAAGGAAGGGGGAGCCGCTCAGTGAGCATTGTCAAACAGAGTATATATATATTTTTTTTTTTACAGATAACAATGTTCCAGTTGATGTGATCTATTTGGATTTTCAGAAGCCTTGTGACACTGTACCACACAATATTTTACTTGGTAAATTAAGGAATACAGTATATGATACTGGGTGAAACAATAGCTGAGCAGCAGAATCCAACAAGTAAGAATTAGGGATAAATTGTCAAAGGAAGAAAGTGTCAGCAGTGGTGTGCCACAGGCTTTAGTGTTGGAAGCAGTGTTGTTCACTCTTTTTATATCTGACATCAATGAGAAAGTAGAAGGCTGGGCATCACTGTTCGCTGATGACACCAAAATTGGGGGAAAGGGTGACACTGCAGAAAATAAGGACACTGAAGAAATTGAAAGATGGGCTTACAACAATATAATGCAGTTCAAGTGGACAAATGTGTGGTGCTTCATATTGGGAAAAAAACCATGACAAAAATACATGCTGAATAGTGAAGAAATTAAGACAGTCAATGCAGAGAAATACCTATGGATTTTAATTGATGAGGAACATAATTTCATAAAACATTGCAATAAAATAACTACTACTGCAAATTGGCTACTGTGAAACATTAATATGTATTTTGTAACTGAAAGTAAACAGTGCATAATCAAATTCAGTAAAGCATACATCAGGCCCCATCTGGAGTATGACTCACAGTTATGAAACCCATACAACAGGGTGATATAGCTTTGGTGGAGAGGGTGCAGAGAAGGGCCACGAGAATCGTACCAAGGTTGAGTAGTATGACATATGAGAGACTACATTAATTCAAATTGTTTTCTCTGAAAAAGAGGAGAATGTGGGGAGATCTTCTACAAATGTATAAAATCCTTAATGATACAGAACTTTGTAATGAAATGAACCTTGAATTTCATCACAAGAGATTCAGTCTAAGGTCTCATGACCAACAGATCAAACTTGATGCAAATACCAGAACATTAGAAGGAGGTCATTTATACAGAGGGCGGGTAGACTGTGGAACCCCCATGCCAAAGGGAATAGTGGAATCTGATACATTACAGGACCTCAAGCAAGAATAAATTAAACCAACATATTTTAAGTCAAAGGAATGAGTGCTGGACTCACTAATCAGTGCGAGACAGGCTAGATGGGCAAAATTCCTCCTTCTGTCTTATAACTCAGTATAAGACACAGTGTGTCCACTTCCACGATCTGTTACTTATATAAGCAAGCAACTTTTCCAAACATTGTTATTTGTATCATGTCTTCTGCCTGAATAGTTAACACTTGTTAACATAGGTCACTGGTGAGACCGCATATGGAGTACTTTATCCAGTTTTGGGGACCACACCTTAGGAAGGACATCAATAAATGAGATGGTCCAGAGAAGGGCAACCAAGATGACAATGGGACTGCATAACCTACCATGCAATGAACGTCTGAAGGAGTTGAATTTATTCTTGCTGGAGTCCAGAAGGGAGAGGGGGGACATTATCAAGACATTCAAGTACCTAATAGGCATCAACAAAGTTCCCTCCTCAAAACGGTTTACTAGGTCCAATAACACTAATACAAGAGGACATGGCTGGAAGCTCAAGGGGGACAATTTCAAGTGGGATATCAGGAAACACTTTTTCTCATAGCAAGTTATAGTTTCTTGGAATAGTTTGCCCTCTGAAGTAGTGGAGGCCAAAACAGTCACTTTGTTCAAACTAGGATGGGACAGAACATACATGCATCATACGGTTGGGGATGGGCTTCACAAACTCTGATTGTAAATCATTAGGGCCCAATAGTGGTCCCGGTAAACCAATGGGCAGACTAGATGGACCATTACTCTCCTTCTGCCATGACCTTTCTATGTTTATTTCACATGGTGTATGTAGGTTTGTGGATTCAAACCTGCCTAGGCACTACTTGCCACCTATGTAATTTTGGTAGCCACCTGGTGCTGATTGGTCAAATTAACATATAACTGAGTATACAATGGGATGGTTTCTATCAGCTATATTCCCCCTGATGAAGTTCCACCTGAACAAAGCACTGGGGCATCTGTTACCATAGGTACTGGGTGAAAACCACGCTCACTAATCTGTGAAGAGCAGGAGCACATTACAGGTAGCACATAGGAGAGTAGAGTGACAGGGAAATATCAGCGATGCGATACTATAACTATCCCCTGTTGCTCACCAGGAAGAAGGAAGTGTATTTAGCCACTGCCGGCCGGGTACTCAGTTAGGTCGCTCTCATGGTGGAGTGAATAGAGAACCTGACCCTGCAGTACATGGGTTTGGGGAATCACAGTTTGATTCCCTGGTAGGAAATCTCTTACAGTTCATTTTTTAATTTTTGCCCCAGTGCCCACACCCCCTCGGTGTTGATTATATTTGTTCCAGAGGATGTTGGGTGTGGGTGGCAAAGCCCCCTGCAAAACAAAAGAACAGTTGTCTATCATTGCAGCACACTATTTCCTTCTGCACGATGATCATATGTGCGGTATCACCTGCAACATTGTGACCCCGTGCTGTTACCATGATAGTTTGAATTGTACACTGTCACCACTTGTATGCTGTAATTTTCTGCAATAAGCATCACACTACTGCTGTTTTTGAACAGCCTGAATTATTTCTTGGTGGTAGTATCAACCAGAGGGGTGTGAAGCTGTTCCTTGCTGCCTATGTTCTTCTAGGCCTTACATAACTCTTTCCTTTTCGTCAGTAACTCCTGACTTGCAGTTCTCATTTGCTATGGCATTTATTCTTGCTTTCAGGAAGAGGTCCTACACTTTTGTTTGAAAACTCTGAGCTTAAGTATTCATTTAATATATTGGCCTTTCCATAGCCTCTGAGCTTAAGTATTCATTTAATATATTGGCCTTTCCATAGCCTCTGAGCTTAAGTATTCATTTAATATATTGGCCTTTCCATAGCCTCCTCAATACTTATACACTAGCTCTTTATCCTCTCAGTGTTCTTGCTTGTATTCTTTTTTTTCCTTATACAGTGTATCTATAGGAATTTGTGTCATGTTTTTAATTACCTATTCTATCTTCATAGTTCCAAAGTAAGTCCCTGTGCCCAGTTGTTAACTAGTGGGTGGAATTAGAGGAGGCTAGTCCCAAAATACAAAATACAAAGACATTAATTGCTTTCCAGAGAATGAACGGCAAAACAGAATTGATGCTTCAAAAATGTTCCTTTTTAATTTGAGCCAAATCGCTCAAGAGAATAACACAAATGCTGGTCATTTACACAGGCAGAACACTCCAGCACTTCACTTTCTTGTTAAGGCTTCATGAGTGGACAATATTACAGAGACACTAATCCATTTTTATAGTCCCTACTTGAAGACATCAGAATGAAATGGCAGTGCTTTAAATAATTATACAAATTAACATGAAAAGTAAAAGTAGATGCTGTCTCTTCAAAATCAAGTTACAAAACTTAAAAGGAATGAGCTCGCTTACACTGTAAGATTATTTGACCTGCATATCTATTTTAATTTATTATCCAGTCTGTCTATAAGAGTTTTAACCATTTAAAATACTGTTTCACCACTGTATCATCATAACTACTAAACAATGTATATTTTTATGTATTTTACATTATGTTTCAAGTGCATGCAGAATCATCAATTAAATGAATAAACACACATCCAAGCTAGGGAGTATGGCAATCTTCTAATTCATGTCTATCTGAACAGAACAGTTTTATTCAATAATTACATAGTGGAAAATATTAGTGGTA
This sequence comes from Neoceratodus forsteri, assembly GCA_016271365.2. Taxonomy (NCBI): domain Eukaryota; kingdom Metazoa; phylum Chordata; order Ceratodontiformes; family Ceratodontidae; genus Neoceratodus; species Neoceratodus forsteri. The sequence continues at coordinate 1,512,171,917 of CM057449.1, forward strand.
AAATAAAATAATTCCCAGTCTGGATGTTTGTATTATAATGACCTGCAAAAGTATTGCAATAGGATATCTAGGCTTGGTGGAGCCTCACCAACCAATACAAAATAGTCCATCAAAAATCCTTATTATTTAATTTTATTTTTATTTAGTTTTTGTTTACCAGGTAGGTGCACTAGCCAAAACTGACTATTTTCAAGCACAACTCAGAAGAGTACAGAGACATAATAAACAAATACAGATACAGTATCAAGCAGATACAATTTCAAAGTAGCAATCATTGTACAGAAAGTGAAAAACATTAGTGCTAACAAAGGTGCAGTAATAGAGGCAGTCAGAAATACAAATACAATTTATTTTCATTGGGCAATCCCAGAAAGTCATGACTTCATGAATGGGATTGTGGGGAATCTTCAAACCCAGATCCATGGCTTCTTTTAAGACCTTAAGAAAAAGAAAGAGAAGAGGGAAAAATTATAGAATTAGAATCTCAGATAACAAAAGATTCAACATACTGTGTTACATGTAATATACTTTAAAACTTTTAATTCAGTTCTTCGCATGCTTTTGTTCCCTAATAGTGTACTTAATTATAATTAATTGTTCATAGTATGTGGCCTTGCCAGTCTCATTTGCTTCTTTCTTATATACCTTCATTTTCATTTCTTTTTCAGTTATCAACCACGATGTGTTCATTTAGTAAAGCTCATTTACAATGAGGCCATTGGGCCATGAAAGAAGTAACAAGAATAGGACTGTACAGCAATAACTACACAAAAGGAGGCACACTATGCAATGCAACTAAATACACAGAAGAATGATGGTGAAACATATTTTGCACTAAAATACTAAACCATACAAAGAAGATACAAAGATTATAAGGCATTATGAAAACAACACAGTTTTTGGTTAAAGACATATCTTATGAGCTTTTTTGTATCCCTTACTGCTTCACTCATTTGTTTATTGAACCATAATATTTTCTGGAGTCTACTGGCCTTTTCTTCAAATCTGTTATTGCATTCTTTATTTGTGTTTCCTAATTCTCTACCATCACTGTCTGCATGTCCTCCACAACTTTTCTCATACAGATCTCATTTTTCTATAGCATACATTTCTAAAGTCAAGGGCCACAGTACTGCATTTATTCTGTTTGATCCCCATTTCTATGTTGAATTTGATTGCATTACAGTCATACTGATCTATCAGGGACTCCTTAGTGAAATTTCTGAGACTTGGTTGCACAGTACAGTAGCAGATCCAGAGATGAGTCAGAAACAGTGCAAGACGAGTTTAGGTAGTTGGGAAGAAGTCTTAGGTAGCATGTCCTGCAGCTTTTGCACAGGTGCTGCCTGTCTATGATAGGGGGAAGGTGAGGGAACTCTGCACCAAGACCTTCAACACATGGTTGAAGGAGTGGTGCAGAAAGAAGGGTATGGCTTCATTAGGGACTGGGGGCCCACCTGGGAGGATAATAGCCTATGCAGACATGATGGCCTTCATCCATCTGTTCTCAGTGGATAGTTTAAATGTTACTTCAATGAACATGTAAAGTAGCCAAGGGGGGGCAGTAGAAGAAATAAGTGAGGCAGAAACTTCCTCCACAGGCTGAAATAGTGTGTAGGAAGATCCCAAGGGTTGAGAGTCCCACCACTGAGAAAGATAATCTAGGGAGTTGGAATTTAGCAAAGGACAAAAGCAAAAAAAGATGCAGTCAGAAAAATAGAGGGAGGCCAGCTCAGTAGTGCTGAGGGTTGAGGCGCTGAACCCCGCACCTCATACCATGCCGGTGACCTAGGTTTGGGAATGAACTTGGGTCATTGGGGGAGGCTGGGAGAAGGATTGAGTGGCTGTAGGGTAGATCTCCTCTCCTGGGTAGGGACTTAGCCACACCCACTGCAGGATTGCCCCAGAGTGGAGGATTGAGGGCAGTGCAGATGGGAGTGGCTAGAATAGGAAGAGTGCGGTGAATCACTGCATGCACATGCCTCCATATGCGCCTGAGCAACCATGGCAAGGGACAGGGAGAAAAATGGAAAATGGAGCTGACAGGCTCCATGATGGCCCTGCAGCACCCGCACCAGCCCCCAGGAAGTCTAGATGTTGGTCTCCAGGGGAGGGGGGGAGTCAATGCCTTTTGCCTTTAACCCATGGCCCTGTCACGGGGGGGAGGTGCAACCTGTGGAGGATTTACCGGAAATGGTTGGGTGCAGGAGAGTCAAGGACCAGAGCCACCTGCCAGCTCAGCTGAGAGGAGAAAAATGTATATAGAAATAAAAAGAAAAATAGAGGGAGGGAGAAAGAAGGCACAACAGGAAAAAGCAGAAATGAACAAACAGATCTAACAAAATCTGGAAGGCCATGAGTACTAATGCCTGAAGTCTGAGAAACAAGATCCTAGACCTAGAGGCCATCATGGCAGAAGCTGACCTGGATATTATGGCCATTGCCAAGTCATGGTGCATAGAGATGCAGCTAATTTAAATTCCGCTGGTGAAGTGAACGCGAAGTGGGCACTTCCATTGCCAATCCACTACGCAGAGTGGGCAATGCAAAGTGCTCACTTCGCCTTGTCATTACCACTTCACGTTAAGGCAGAGTGGCAATGCGAAGTAAGGTGAAGTCATTGTTTTTGATGGACTTCGTGTTCCTCATTATGATTCTAAGTGATCCACTTGGTGTTTCAGATTTGGCAGCCCCCCCACACATCACATGGCTTGTAGTACTGTAAGTCACATGCTCTTTAACTAGGCAGGAAGAAAGTGAGTCATACAAGCAGACACTTTTACTTTCTCCTGTGCAGACGGAGAGAGAGTAGTGTGTCTTGTGACTGCTGATACTTTGAGATCAGAGCGAGGAGGAGATTTAAACTTTGATTTACACCCAACAGCTATTTTAAAAGCTACATTTTTTGTCTTTTCTGTACTCTTTTTTACTTAATTTGTTCCTTCTGTAAATTTTATTTTTCTTACCTTTATAAGTAGTTAGTTGTTTGTCTGTGTGACTGTGTGTGTGTGTTGTGTGACATTGTGAGTAGTAATTGCTCGGACTGAGGGAGCTAAGTAGGAAAGATGGACCAGGCTGAGGGAATGTCTGGGGCAGGGGCAGCTCTGGGAGAGCATGGTAGTGGTAAACACCGTACCGTGCATATGTGTGGAGGACATGGACACCCATTCCTGTTGGACTGCTTGATACTTGTGAGTGCCCCACCCCCGGAAGCAGGACTAACACCGCCTCCTGTCCTGACTCTGAGGCAGTTGAACCACCACCACCACCAAGTCTAGGTTCTCTGGAGCAGGATGTGACTATTCCCACGGGCCCAGGTGTGGATCCCATCCCTGTACAGCACTGTGACCTGCCAGCTGCCAGTTCATCTGGCCATCCCCTGCCTGTGCCTGGTCCTCCCCACACCTCCATTGTTTGGCAGTTTTTTTACTGTATGGGGGACAGCAGTGTGGTCAAATGCCACCTATGTGAGGTGGAGGTGCACCGTGGCCCCCAAGGGGACTCACCTGGGGACTGAGGGCCAGTGCACCCATATGGTCAATCATCAGCAGTTGAAATGGCAGACTGCCACAGAACGGACCATGTCTGCACCTGCTGGCCATTCTGTGACAGAGGGTGCAGCTGTGCATTGTGGCATCCCTAAGAAGAGAAGGGCTACAGCAGCAACTGTTGCTCCACCAGCATCCCCACCCCACCCACCACCACCACCAGCAAGTCAGCCTGTAGAATGTGTGGACCCCAGAGAACTGCATGTAACACAGGCTGACTTAGCAGTTCTCTGGAGTGCTGTGGAGGATAACAATGAGAGGGTGAGAGCTGTGGAGCAGCGGCTGGATCACATAGAGGAACATCAGCTGCAAATTATGTCCATGCTGGAACGGCTGCTGGATCACCATGGGATCCCACATATTTTTTTATTCCTCACACCATGTGCCCCCACACCTTCCTAGCTGTAATATAAAATGTATTCCTCCACCATCCCCGACCCTTGTATGTAATTATGCCCTTTTTTGTTGTCTTCCGTATGCACGACACTTTGTATTCTGAGCAGTGCAAGTATACTGTACTAAACTGCATGTGTGCATTCAGTCTTCTTTCCAGTCTGTGTATGTACTGCAGACACTGTCCAACTCCCTGACTTAAAAACAAACATTAATGAGTACAATGGTGGGGTGGTGAAGCATGGAGAGATACTACAAAACAGGCTTACAATATATCCAAGTAACTATTAAAAAAAATGAATGTTGTGATTCATGATGTGATCGTGAATCATGATTTGTGGCTGCATTTGTGACCCTGATGATGAAGAAACGTGAATGCCTACCACCTATGGCTGTACTTCCCCAGTGAGCTGTAGCTTAAAACTCCCAGACTTAAAAACACGTATGGTGGGGTGGTGAAGCCTGGAGACATACTACAAAACAGGCTTACAATACATCCAAGTAACTAGAAAAAAAATTAATGTTGTGATTCGTAATGTGAATGATAGTGAACTGTGATTTGTGACTGCATTTGTGACCGGGATGATGAAGAACGTGATTTGTATCATGAGTGAATCATGATGATGGTTCTTACTTAAAAAAGCATATTAATGAGTACAATGTTCATGCAGAATTAAGCACCACACCTGTCCAGTACTCTGAAGGGAAGTCAAAGAAACAACTGTGACTTAAATTACAGATGGAGATTGGGCCCTAAAGAGATTCAAATGCACATACAGATTAAGATCACACTGTGCACTGAAGAGATGCAAACACAAAGGCACAACACCTAACCAGTACTCACCCTCAGAAATTCAAATCTGGAAAATAATACATTTGCCAGTTGGGGCGGGTCGCGGGAGGGGGGCAGTGTAATGCACTGCTGCAGTAACAGTCACTATTACTAGTACCAGTAAAGATACCACAAAGAAGTACAAAAATCACACAGCTGCAATGGATAGCAGCTTCACATTGCTGAAATTATTATGTGGCACAATAAAAGGTGTCTAATTTGATGACATGCATCACACACATACTCACACACACACTAAGTAATGCATGCAAATTGAAAACTTCAGTAATATAACCACATATTTTAAACAAACTGAAATTATGCACTGCTGCACCACAACAATCAGCAAAAAAAGGCAAGAAATATTGAAAATATTACTGTGTGTACATTAACACAGTTATACAAGAAAAATATCACCAAAACAGAAAGCACTGTGTTTTTCTCCAAGTTAATCTACCTACACCACAGATACACCTCTCCCCAAAACACACTTCCATTGTCTCTCAGTACACAGACTGAATGTTGTACATTAACATTTAAAATCCATACACAAACAATAAATGCTCAATGATATGAGCACAGGAGGGTTTCCTATAATCGATGAACTAAAGTTTCAGCAAAAAAAATGACTCAAAAAGGCTTTTTTAACAGTTTTTTGAAGGTTTGAATTGCAGAGAGATCTCAGAGCAGATTGTCTCCTACAGCTTCCTACACACACTACCCCAAACTGAGGCTGTGCAGAACAATCTAGAGTCCATGTGACCTGAAATCCCATGAAACACTGCAAAATTTGTCTTTGGAGCTTAAAAACAAGGTGGAGTAAGGTGAAGTACATTGTTTTCAATGTACTTTGCCTTAAGAATTGGTGGAGTAGTGGTTTGGGAAGGCAGAGTAATGTGAAGTCATTGTTTTCAATGGACTTCGCGTTACTCATTAATAACGTGAAGTACTCCACTTCACAATGCAGAGCACTCCGTGAATTCACCTTCAATCCACGAATCACTCTGTGGTGCGAATTGGGGCCACTTCGCCCATCACTAATGGTGCACTGGCAGCCATGACTGGGACATGGTCATACCAGGCTACATGATATTCAGGAAGGACAGGGTATGAACCAGATGAGAGATAGTGGAGGTTTATATGATGAAAAGCATAAAAGTAACAGAAATACAGGGAATTCAGGGGAAGGCAGAGGTGTTGTGAGTCGGGTTTGGTAATGGAGCAACTATTTGGAGAAGTGTGATCTATAGATCTTCAGTACAGGGGGAGGACTTAGACAAGGAAATGTTAGAGGCAATTAGCAAAATGTCAGAAAAGGGGAATGTGTTGCTAGTGGAGGACTTTAATCTGCCAGATGTAGATTGGAGACTCCCTGCAGCAACTTCAGCCTAAAGCAGGGACATCCTGGACTCCCTGCAGGGGGCATTCCTCTGACAACTAATCAGTAAGCCCACTCATGATGGGACAATACAGAATTGGATGCTTACTAATAGGGATGGTGTTTTATACATCAAGGTAGAAAGCCATCTGGGGACCTCGGACCATAGTACAGTGTGGTTCATCATAAGAACAGTTGTGGAATCCAACCACACAATGACTCAAGTCCTGAACTTTAGAATGGCTGATTTTACAAAGATGGGTGAATGTCTCAGGAATGACCTGGCAGAGGGAGAGGAGCTGGGGGTGGAGGTAAAGTGGGTCAGACTTAAAAAGGACATAGTGAAGACAACAATCTCTGTGTCAAGCAGGTTAGCAAAAGTAAATGAAAGAGAAGACTGCTAGAGTTCTCAAAAGAGGTAGCAGAAAGGTAAAGGCTGAAAAAGTAGCTTTCAGAAAGTATAAGGAGATACAGAGAGAAGGATAGGAAAAGTGTATCTGGGAAAACAGAGGGAGGCAGGCAAAGCAGTAAGGAGAGCAAAAGTGCAAATGGAGGAAAGTATAGCTCATGGAGTATCAACAGAGTATGCAATGAAAAGTTGAAACTGAGCAATATTTGTGAATAAGGAGCACTTCTTTCAAAGGAACACAGCAGCCCCAACAACACCTTTTTTTGAGTATCAGAATAGGACAAGTCTTTCTTTAGGTGTGTTAGCAAGAAGAGAAGACAAATGGAGAGGCTGTATTTTAAAAAGGGAGGGGGTGACTGTACAGGATGAGCTCAAGACAAGACAAACATCTTGAATAGATACTTCTGCTCAGAATTCATATTAGAAGGGTAAGGGTAAGCACCATGAAAAGACACCAGAAGCAAGGATGGGAGGGAAATGGACATTACTCCTTTTTCTGAGAAGAAAGTCTGGAAAGCACTCGCTAACCTGAAGGTGGAGAAAGCTATGGGACCAGACTGAGTACATTCAAGGATGCTGAGGGACCTCAGGGAGTTACTGGCTGCACCTCTGGCAGACCAGTTTAACAGATCACTGGATACTGGAGTGGTCCTGGAGGACTGTAGAAAGGCAAAAGCAGTCCATTTTCACAAAAGTAGTAGCAGGGAAGAGGAGGGCAATTATAATGTGGTCAGCCTGATATCAATGGTGGGTAAGTAAATGGAAACAATACTAAAGGAAAGGATTGTAGAATATCTTGCATCCAACAAATTACAGCATCCAAGGCAGCATGACATAACAGGGGAAAGATCATGTCAAATAAATCCAGTAGAGTTCTTTGACTGGGTGACCAAGCAGTTTGATCAGAAAGGGGCAGTGGACATGGCCTACCTGGATTTAAGCAATATGTTTGACACCATTCCTCATAGGACACTGCTAAGCAAGTTGGAGAGCTGGAGGGTGGCAATAAGGTAGTAACCTGGGTGAAAAATGGGTTAGTTGACAGGACACAGAGGGCAGTAAAAAATGGAGTTTGCTCCAAGGAAGGGAAGGTGACCAGCGGGGGACCACAGGGATCAGTGCTAAGTCTGGTCCTCTTCAATGTCTTCATAAGTAACATAGCAGAGGAACTGTAAGGGAAGGGTGCCTCTTTGCAGATGACACCAAGATCTGCAACAGAATGGACACTCTGGGGAGTTTGTGGAAAGGATGGCTAGGGATCTGAAAAGACTGAAGGAGTGGTCAAGGGTCTGGAAGCTAGATTTTAAAGCACAAAAGTGGAAAATAATGCACTTGGGCCATAGAAACCCGGGAGCAGAGTACACAATGGGCAGAGTGATACTGACAAAGACTAAACAGAAAAGAGACCTAGGAGTAATGATATTGGATGACTTAAAGGTGGTCAGGCAATGTGATAAGGCAGTTGGAAGGGTGAGTGGGATGCTGGGGTGCTTAAGAAGGGGTAACACCAACAGGAAGTGGGAGCTGGTGCTGCCCCTATATGGATTGCTGGTTAAAACCTCACACTGAGTATTGTGTCCAGTTCTGGAGACCACACCTCAGGAAAGACGTAGAGTAGAAGTGGTCCAGAGGAAGGCAATTAAAAAGGTGCAGGGTCTGCATCAAAAACCCTACAAGGAGATGGTAAAGGACCTAATCATGTACACACTGTTAGAGAAGAGGGAGAGAGGGGATGTGATAGAGCCTAAGGAATGCAGTAGCAAATGGGCAGGAAGGAGGGGTGGAAGAACAATGGGGAATAATAAAAACTGCCATCACAGAGGTAACAAGCCTTTGTGTGAAGCAAATAAAACAAAACGATGTAAGAAAGCACTATGGTTCTCAAAGGAGGTAGCAGTGAAGGTTCAAGAGAAAAAGAAAGCATTCAGAAAGTGCAAGAAATCACAGAAGGAGCAGGACAGAGAATTGTATCAGTTAAAGCAAAAGGAAGCTGGGAAGGCAGTCAGAACAGCAAAGGCCCGAACTGAGTAAAAGATAGCCAACTCAGCTAAGAATGGGGATAAAACCTTTTTTAGGTACCTCAGGGAGCGAAGGAAGACTAAGGGAGGGATAGTGAGGCTTAATAAAGGGAAGGGGTGGGCAGAGGGTGACTTTGAAAAGGCAGAGATACTAAACAAATATTTTTGCTCAGTATTTACAAATGAAGAGGGTGAGGTACCTAAAACAAACAATAGAAACACTCTGGATACAGAAGTTGATACCAGCCCATTTACAGAAGAAAGGGTTCTGAAAGAACTCTTAAAACTGAAGGTGGACAAAGCAATGGGGCCTGATGGGATTCATCTCAGAATTCTAAAAGAACGAAGGGTAGAACTAGTGACACCACTGACTACCCTTTTAATAAATCATGGGAGGATGGGGTGTACCTGAGGACTGGAGGAGGGCCGATGTGATTCCCCTTCACAAAAGTGGGAGCAGGGCAGAATCGGAAAACTACAGACCAGTTGGTTTAATCTCATTGATAGGGAAAATGATGGAATCACTTCTGAAGGAAAGAATTGTTGAGTACCTAGAGGCCAGAGGGGCACAGGACCCAAGGCAGCATGGATTCACAGCAAGAAGGTCATGCCAGATGAATCTAATAGGTTTCTTTGACTGGGTGACCAAAGTAGTAGATCAGGGAGGGGCTGTGGACATGGCCTACCTAGACTTTAGCAAGGCATTTGACTCAGTCCCACACAAAAGATTAATATACAAGGTAGCCAGCCTGGGAGTGGGACCCAAGATAATAGCCAGGATAAAGAATTGGCTGGAGAATAGGACACAGAGGGTAATAGTAAATGGAGTCCACTCTGAAGAAAGGGGGGTTACTAGTGGGGTGCCGCAGAGTTCAGTATTAGGACTGGTCCTCTTCAATGTCTTTGTAAGTGACATTGCAGAGGGACTGGAAGGAAAAGTATGTCTCTTTGCAGATGACACAAAGATCTGCAACAGAGTTGATGCACAAGGTGGGGTGGAAAGGATGAGAAGGGACTTGGCAAGGTTAGAGGTATGGTCAAATGTATGGCAGCTTAGATTTAGTGCTAAGAAGTGCAAGGTAATGCACCTGGGAAACAAAAACCAAGGGGAAGAGTACACAATGGGGGGTGAGATACTACCAACAAGAAAAATGGAAAAATGGAAAGGGACCTGGGCGTAGTCATATCAGATGACTTAAAGGTGGGCAAGCTGCCTGCATAATTTTGTACTGTGCCTCTGAGTGAGGCTGTGATATACCATTGTGACCAAACTGTGTTTTTTACTTTTCTTATTTTAAAAACTGCAAATTGTGCTTGCCTATAATTGAGGTACTCTCCCTTTGCTGCAGATTGTCAGCAAGCAGCAAGGGATTGTGGGGTTCTGGAGGACCTAGCTTCAGTCTCCAGTACTCCCCTCTTTAACTGGGCATTTAAAATCTTGTTTCTGTACCTTTTCAGGTACAAGTGCATCACTTTCAAGCCCTTACACTCAGAGCAAGCCTTTTCAAGGCTTTTCTTACATCGCTAGACTTAGAATTGCAGCGCAAAACTGGAAGTAGTGCTAGTAGCACTTCCGGTTTCTGCTGCATAAAAGATCCTCCCTAGCGAGCAGGGCGAGCAAGGCATAACAAGACGGAGACGCAGACATGCGCCATTATGCAGTCTATCGTGGTCCATCGGGAACCGAGGGATAGGCTGGCCAAATTGTTACTGTACATAACAGGTACTTTATTACTTGTGTGTTTAGACAGTAGTTTATAGTTGTTAGAGTATTAAAAATGAAACGCACTAACAGGTACTGTTCTACATGCAAGATGTATGCACTTGGTAAAACAATTCCTAATTTCACCTGTGAAAAATGTGTTTTGGTAGATGAGTTACAAACAGAAATCACCCGATTACAGCCCAAAATGTCTTCCAAATTAGAAATAAAAGCATTAGAAGACTATATTGACCAAATGTCTATTTTGGTAGAAACAAATAGTTCTCCAACTATAAAGGTGGATGTAGCTAATTATCAAGAGCCTTATCAGGAGTCACAACTAGCCCCTGCACCAAAACATCAAATTATTACCTCTACACCTTTAACCACAGCCGCTAGTTGGCAGCAATTAGAAACAAATAGTAAAAACAATTCCTGGACAACAGTACCCCAATCAGGGCTGAAAAAAATTACAAAAAATACCCTTCCCATTTCTACAACATTTCAGATTCCAATACATAACTCCTTTGAACATTTATCACAATTGGTGAATGAAACTGTGTCAATAAGCCCAGCCCATACTATGAATAATGAAAATATAGCAAACGTCATTCATAAACCGAGAGGGCAATCACTTAACTCCCAGGCCAATTTTCAGATTAGTCATCCTGCACCTATTATGGAGACAGCATCAAAAAAAGAAGTATTTGTGTTGGGTGACTCAATCATTAAATACATTGACTGCATGATTTGTAACCCAGATAAAGAACACCGTACTTGCTCTAGTTATCGGGGGGCTAGGATTGCTGACATCTCCTCTATGTTGACACCTATCCTTAAATCAGCTGGTACTAAACCACTAGTGGTTATACATGCAGGGACCAATGACATTACCAAACAATCCCTGCAGCAAATAAAACAAGATTATGCATCCCTTTGCAATCTACTTGTTGAAAAAGACTGCGACATATGTTTATCCGAAATCCTACCAGTCCCACGTGCCGCAGAACATGTCACTGCTAAAATAAAAGCCCTAAATGAATGGCTTCGCAAATGGTGTTTCAGGCAAAATATTCCCTGTCTGACCCATTGGGAAGAATTCCACCAAAATTCATCACTCTTTTGCTGGGACGGACTACATCTTAGTAGGCGAGGAAGCACATTATTAGGTCCTAAAATCGCTTCTTTTATTCAATCCCATTTAAACTATTAAAAAAGGGGGAGATTGGGACTTATACCAATTCTCTTATTACTGATAGTAACCTAAATTATCAAAATCTAAAAATACCGTCTCTTAATGCCCGCTCTCTAAATATTTCCAAATTAGCAGAATTAGAGCTTAAAGCACACAATCTTGATTTATCTGTAATAGCTATAACTGAAACTTGGGGCAAAACAGATAAATCATGGATAATAGAAATTCCAGGATTTGACTGTTATTCCAAAAATAGACCAGACAATAAAATGGGTGGTGGAGTCTGTCTCTATGTCAGAAATAGTATCCCGTCATTTCAATCTTCTATGAACATTCTGTCAGAAAGCGTGTGGGTATATATATATACAGCCTAAAGGTTCTCCCAGATCCTGATTGGGTCTTGCTATCGTCCACCATCATCAGACTATAATCAAAACTTACAACTGATCAATGAAATAACTCAATTAGGAAAAAATGGCTCAGTTTTGATCTTGGGTGACTTTAACTTCCCTGGTTTAAATTGGGACACTTTAACTGGTTCGAGCCTTCAGGACCAAAAATTTCTCGAAGCCATCATTGACTTAGGTCTTTATCAATTGGTCAAAGAGCCCACCAGGGGAAGTAATGTTTTAGATCTAGTAATAACTAACATTGAAATTCCGGAAAATAATGTATCTTTACTAGAACCACTGGGGAATAGTGACCATTTGTCTGTATTCATTACTATTCCTTTCTCCCATCCCATAATAAGGAATAAGTATAAAATAAAACAATATGATCCGGCTGATTTTCAAAAAATTAATCATTATCTAGGATCACTAAACTGGGACAATATTCTCTCCCCCCTTACTATTAATGAATCATGGGAATTCTTAAAAAAATTAATTCATGATCTTGAAAATCATTTTGTCCCGGAAAAACATCAATATAATAAAGGTAAAATCCCCCCTTGGTTTAATAATACCATAAAAAAACAAATTACCCATAAACAAAAAGTATTCTCATCTTTAAAAAAATGCTCACTAACACAAAGAGATGAATTATTAAGTAATTATAGGAAATCGGTTAGAACACTAAAAAATTCAATTATGTTAGCAAAACACAACTTAGAATTTCGTATAGCACATACTAAGGATTCCCATAAAACTTTTTATGCTTACCTAAACAGTAAAAAAGGGAACAACAGAAAAATTGGGCCATTAGTTATAAATAATACAACAATCACTGCAGACTCCGATATTGCTACAGCTTTAAATAATTACTTCTTATCAGTCTTCGAGCAGGATTCACCTCAAATTCATTTTGATAGTTGTTTTCCTAGTTACACAATAACTCCAATCACAACAAAGGAAGTCTATGACTTACTATCAACCTTAAAGGGAACAACCAGTTCAGGTCCAGATGACATATGTGCCAAATTCCTACATGGAGTTAAAGGAACCATAGTCTTACCACTAACTATAATCTTTAATAAATCATTGTATGAATCCAGGGTTCCTTCTGATTGGTTAACAGCAACAGTCACTCCTATTTTTAAACAAGGTTCTCACTCTAGAGTTGATAATTACCATCCAATCAGCCTAACTTCCATTCCTTGTAAACTTATGGAAAGATCAATCAAAACTCTTCTTGAAAAAGAAATGGAATTTCTCAAAATATTCGATTCAACTCAGCATGGATTCAAATCTGTTTTTTCTTGTACTACAACCCTTCTTTCATTTTATAATTATATTAGCATGAATTTGGATTTAAGGATACCAACTGATGTCATCCTGTTAGATTATAGTAAGGTGTTTGACAGAGTATCACATGATATCTTGATTAAAAAACGTATTCTCCTTGGATTTTCATTACCTTTGGTTTCTTGGATTAATAGCTGGCTGAGTGATCGCACTCAGAGGATGAGGGTTAATGGGGCTTTTTCAGATTTGGGAAGGGTGACGAGTGGAGTTCCTCAGGGTTCTATTTTGGGTCCTACACTTTTTAGTTTATTCATCAGTGATATGAAAATTTCTTCTTCTAATATACTTATGAAATTTGCTGACGATACCAAATTAGGTGGTATGGTTAACAATGCTAGTTCAATTCAAACATTATTATCTGATCTTGCTGCTATTGAACACTGGGCTGTTATAAACAAAATGGACTTTAACGTAAAAAAAAGTGCAGTACTACATATGGGAAAGAATAACCCCAGACAGGTACATTCCTTAAATAATACAACCATTAGAGTATCCTTGTTGGAAAAAGAACTTGGGGTATTAGTAAACAACAAACTTTCATCATCTTCCCATTGTAATAAAATAGCAATACAAACCAATGCTCTTTTGCATAAGATTAAAAGTACATTTGTCTCTAAGTCTGAACACTGTATTATGACCTTGTATATATCCCATGTCAGACCTCATTTGGATTATGGCTCCTCTTTTTGGAGTCCGTATTTAGCTTCTGACATAAAAAGAATAGAACAGGTACAACATAGGGCAACTAAATTGATTCCACATTATGCTAATTTAGATTACAATACCAGACTTCAGAAGACAGGGTTATATTCATTAAAACAAAGATGAATAAGAGGTGCTGTCTTACAGATATACAAAATTATGAAATCTCCTATTCTAATGGATCAATGTGGCTTATCATTATCTAACTGCAAAATTGTCGCCAGGATACATAACAAACAAATCGACATTAAAAAGTGTAACACCAATAAAAGACAAAATTTCTTTACTATTAGAACTCCAATACTATGGAACTCCTTACCACAAGAAAGTGTTGATTCTCCCACTATTACGACATTTAAAAATAAAATTGACATATGGTTATTAGGAGGGCACCCTATTTAATGATCCACTTTGTGGAGGACATTCTCGATGGGCTACGGCCTTCTTTTGTCCCTTCTACCAAGTACCAAGTACCAAGCAATGTGAGAGGGCAGTAAGGAGGGCTGGGGGGATACTGGGATGCATAGGGAGAGGCATCACCAGTAGAAAACAGGAAGTTGTTATCCCTTTGTATAGACAGCTGGTGAGACCCCATCGGGAGTACTGTGTACAGTTCCGGAGACCCAATCTCTACAAGGACATAGACAAGATGGAAGCTGTCCAGAGGAGGGCAACTAAAATGGTGCAGGGTCTGCACTGGGAGACATATGAAGAGAGACTAAAGGAGCTTAATATGTATAGCCTCGAGGAAAGGAGGGAGAGGGGGGACATGATAGAAATGTTCAAGTACCTCAAGGGAATCAACAAAGTCAAGGGGTAGCATCTTTCAAAAAAAGATGTGTGCAAGAACAAGGGGGCACAATTTGAAGATGGGGGGGCGGCTCAGAGGTAATGTAAGGAAGTATTTTTTCACAGAGAGGGTTGTGGATGCATGGAATAGCCTTCCAGAGGAGGTTGTGGAGTCAAAAATAGTGACTGAATTCAAGCATGCATGGGACAGCCATAAGGTAATTCTTGGGAGTGGGGGTAGAAAGAAGTAGGCTGCTGGTTAACTAGGATCTGCAGCTTATCCATTAGGTAGGGAAATGGGCAGACTGGGTGGTCCAAGAGGTCCTTATCTGCCATCAAATTCTATGTTTCTATGTTTAAATACCTAGCAGGTGTTAATAAGGTACAGGAGTGGATAATTTTTCAGAGAAAAAGGTGCTCTAGAACAAGACTGCATGCTATGAAGCTGTCGGAGAGTAAATTCAGGAGGGATGTGAGGAAGTACTTCTTCATGGAGAAGGGGGCGGATCCCTGGAAAAGCACTCCAATGAATGTAGTGGGGCTGAAAACAGTGGAGGGGCTCAAAAATGCCTGGGACAGGCACAAGAGAATTATAAGGACAAGGGAGGAAGGGGGGGAAGAGATAGCACTGTAGATCAAGTAAGTCTGCAGCAAAAAAATGAAGGTTAAAAACAAAAATGATAAAATGGGCAGACTAGGTGGGCCCATCATCCCATATCTGCCACCACATTGTATGTATGTCTTTATGTTTCTATGTTTTTAATACTGTCTCTCCTCTGGTGAGATTGTGCATCCAAAGTATAAGAAAAGTTTCTTGCACTTTTTCTTGGAACCTCTGTATATTTTTGTGCTTGAAAAGATTTTCCATTGTGTAAGAGAGGTTATAGTCCCCCATAAGTGGTATTCTGTCCTGACTTGCTGCTTTCATAATTTCTCTTCCCGTTGTTTTGTCCCTACCTATCTCCTGATTTGATGCCCCATATAGTACAGTACTTCTGTTTTGTATTTCAATCTCTTTTTTGTTAGTTGGAGTCAAAGTGATTACTCCCTTCTACCTCCTCGACTGACTGGTCTTCCATTACTATCATGTCTTCTTTTACAAATACTGTCACCCCTCATCCCCATGTGCTGTATACTCTGTCTTTTCTAACCAGACTATATCCTAGGATATTCAGAATTTTTTCTGTAATTCTGATTCACCCATGGGTTGGTATGAACAATGATGTCAAGGATTTCCACAGCTATTATTGTTTGAAATTTATCCATTTTATTACAGATGACAATTGAGGAGGTTGTCTGCATGCTGTGAGTGCTGAGGAGGAGTCCTTCCAGCAGGGCTATGATTCATGTTATATTTTATCTTAGCAAAGTGCCCAATTATTATACTGAGAGAATGTACCAGCATAGTGCTAATGATCACTGGGACTATAACTGGGATTATCTTTGTCACTTCTATCAAATGTGGTGGAACTTAGAACTTTTACAAATATCAAGGGGAACCTATGGATATCAATGGACATTAGTGGGATTCTTGTTGAGATTCTGAAGATTTCCACCTCATATGTTCTAACGCTACTAACATTATATATACCACAGATGTTTGGTAGTATCAGATATATGTCCTTGTTTGCTTCTGCCGCTCCCTATTTCTCCAGCATTAAGATTCTGAAAGAGATGTCGAAGGGGGTCTGAGGAGTTTAAACTGTTTAAACCATGACTGCTGTTCCTTTCCATAAGAATAATACAAAAAGATATGGATATGGACATGGTGGTCATGCTGATGATGGTTTCTTTTTAAATACTTGTAACTTCTGTTCCCAGTCACTCTTTTAAGAAGTTATAAGAAGTTATAAGACCAAAATAGCTCTATTGGATGTTTGTGCCAATGTCTGTATTTCCTGTACCTGTAGTATCTGAGTTTGCATTTGAGCAATCATTTTTATGATAGTGCTTGAGGTTGTGGTCTGTACTTGATCACATTCAATTTATTTAAAAAGAAAGAGAAATTTATTTAATCTATCTAACTTATTTAAATTATCGTATGTATACCCGTAGCGGTAAGATGGTGGCTAAAAATAACAGGGGTGTGAACAAGCAGAATAAATTGCCAGCTGACCATTCAAATTGGAACTTGAAAATTAAAGGGGTTAAGGGGGTTAATAGTAAAAGTAATTGCTGTGTATACACACAATATTTAGTTATTATGGCTTCAACCCCTAAAGAATTTAAGGAATCCAAACTTAAAGGAGCTACTTCATCTTCCTTTCCCCATTTTTCTATAAAAGAACATGATGTACAAAATTATGGGTTAATTGATTTGGAACCTAATCAATATATGGTTAAAGAGAAGGATATTTTGCAGAGCACCTCATTATTAGAGAATTCTAACAAATCAATTCAAGACAAAAGGGTAAAGAGTGCAGAGTGCTCAAAAGATCTGCAAGCTGGAGTTAAAAAGTAGAATAAAAAACTCCTGATTAACTCCAATAATCAATTTATAATTAAGGAGTTGGAGGTAAATGGAGATCCACCCATTCTTCCTAATAGCACACTTTGTCAAGGTAAAATCACAGATTTCTTTTCTAAAAACACGATTGGATCTCAGGAAGTTATAAATCTGAGTACCCAACCTATATTGTGTCATTCAGAAGGTTATTTGGAGACTTCCTTGAAGGAACATATTACTATTATAAATTCCTCGGGAGCCTCTGTTCAGAGTGATTGGATAGGAGAACCAGTGAATTACTCTTCTGATACTAGAATAAATCAAGGGATCCCTGTAGCAAAGGATGATGCTATATATGATGCTATATCCTGTTTTCCATCTGGTTTGAACCTATTTAGCCCTTTAGAAATATCAGAGACTCCAACAGTTCTGGAGGGCTCAATAGTGGAGATAGAGGAGCAAAAATATACAAACTTAAATGGATCCCCAGATGAGATCTTTGAAAGAATGGATAGAGAGGTACAGAATACCCATTTAGATCAGGATTTTATTGCCCAATGCCCTGATACTATGTCTAAATACACTATCTAGGCTTTGGCCCATCTGGTTATGTCAAGTGTTGTGTTATTGGAGGCTTACAAGGGCATTAAAGTGGCCTTGGAAAATTTTTCACAATTCTGTATAGAAAGATTTGCTTCAATTGAACAACAAATTCTATTATTGATTGAAAAAAGTGAGACTAATAGACCAAACCAAAATGTGTCATTCTTCTCTTTAAGTTTTGTTGAAACTCCAAGAAATAAAAAAAACAGAGGGGTTTAACAAGAAAAAGGGGGAAAAAAGGAGACCAACCCTAATAAAAACTCTAACAATAGTAAATCTAGACAACAGAAAAACCAAAAGATTAATAAAAGTGAAAGAATGGCAAGAGAACCTTCTAGTATAGTAGACACTAACACGCATATTAACATAGAGGGGACTCAGATGCCCAAAGAACAACTTAAGTCACCTCTCCTATTGAATGGGGGCAAATATGGAGCTAGTAACTAACCTAACAGTAGCTGAACCAATTTCTTTAAAAGCTCAAGAAAAACGGACTAGTAAAACTATTCCAGCTCAAAAGTTAATTTTGCTGGAGAGATCTACCAAGAGAGATCAATCTAAACAAAGCTCTGGAAATAACTTAGTGTTATTAAGGGATGATATTCACTCTTCAGTTAAAGAAGATCTTGAAACATATGATCTATTATGCACAGGCAAGGAAGTAATTTTTAAATTGGATTGTATGTATTGTAAAGACTATGAAACTAATGCAACTCTGATGAATTTGATAGCCCACAAGTTGAGAGCAGAACTGGGATTACCAGCTGTAGCAGATGCTCTTATTATGGTAACTAGGGATATAGCTAATCTTCTTGGTTCAGTATATTTTATGCTCCCAAATTTGGATGTAGCAAAAGAAGTCTGGGCAAAGCAAGGTTTGATTGACTCACTAGGAATGGCACTGTCATCACCAGTGACTTGGGCCACAATTTGGAAAAATACTTATAATGGGATTAAACCAGGTAAAGTGCTAACATATGATAAATTTAAGTCTACCCTTGCATTGCTGAATTGGGAATTTGTAGCACCCCCTGAAGGCTCTCTGTTTGTTATTTTTGGGATAGAAATATTGGAGGGAGAAACTGCTGATAATTTACCATCTTTTTTGAGAATGATTTTGTCAGCTATCATTAAAATGCAAATACACTTAGATGAAATAGTACAAGTAGAGAGGGTCATGAAGGAGGAACAAGGCACTCCGATAAATTGTTTCATATCCTTTATCATCTACTGAACTTAGGATACCAACAAATAATTAATGAGATTTATTATACTAATATTAATGACTTTAAGTCAGTATCCTGGTTTGATGACCATTGTAGGAGGGAGAAAAAAATAGCCAATTTTATTAAACAAACAGAAAAACACACGACAAAAGGAGCACTGTTAAAATTAATTAAAGCTTATAGCGAATATAATAAATTTCTGGTTAAAAAAGGGGTTTACATATAAACAATGGGAAATAATATATCAAGCTATCAATGAGGGTAATAGTAGGCTATTTTGGTCATTAGTATCAAGAGGAACTAATTATCAGAATTCAGACCCTCTGATTTATATTCCTAAAGAAACTTGGACCACATATTACAATTCTCTACTTAATAAACATACTAATGTAGGGGAAGAAATAGTAGATAGTTACATGGAGGGGGTGAGTATATACACCTTTAGTGTTTACAATAAGTGAGATAGAAGATGCTATCTCGAACCTCTCAAATAACAAAGCACCTGGACCTGACTTGATGCCTGGGGAAATTTATAAGGCATATTTAAACTACTGGGTAATCTTCTTCACAAATTTCTTTAATATATGTTTAAAAGGAAGCTTTATACTATTTTCATGGACAAAAACCATAATTGTGCCAATTCTCAAAAAAGGACATCTGCAATCACCAGCTAATTATCGTCCAATTAGTCTTATTGATATTAGTGGGAAAATCTTTTTGAAAATTTTATTACAAAAATTACAACACTGGACAATGACAAATTCTCCATTGCTATGTTTCAAGCAGGATTTCACAAAGATTTTGCAACTACAGATAACATATATCTTTATTTAATTTAATAGAAAAATATAGGTCATTTCGCAGAATGAAGCTGTATGTTTTGTTTGTCAGCTTTAAGTCAGCATTTGATTCGGTGAACAGAAGCAAATTATGGGAAATTCTAATAGGGAAACAAAATACCTCTGAATCTTCTGATTCCAATTTATAAGTTATATTCACATACAGTTACAGCTGTTAGATATGATAAAGGTAATCTTACTGATTACTTTAGTACAACTTCAGGAGTCAAACAGGAATGCCTTTTGGCGCCACTTTTCTTTAATCTATGTATTGACTCTATTATGACTTATACTAAGGTATCCAGTTTGGAGTCTCCTAAAATTGGGAATTACCCAATTCATAGTCCCACATATGCAGATGATGTAATAATTTTTGCTCTATCTATACAGGGACTGCAAAATAACATAACTCAACTCAATACTAAATATAAACAATTAAATTTAACAATAAATATGAAAAAAACAAGTACATGGTTTTTGCTCCAAAGCAGAGTCAAGGTAAGAAACCAAGGCCCGGATATTCAAAGGTTTGCGCCATGCGCAACAGGGTTCTTGCGTCATGAAGTGGTGTGCCATTTCACACGATATTCAGAAGGAGGCAGTTCGCCACTAAAAACATGCTGAGCAACAGCGCAGTGAAAATGAAGGCATGCAACCGAAGGGGGTGGATCCATGCATAAAGAGCGCAATGCGATATTCAAAGACTTGCGCGATGCACAATAGCGGCACAACCGGAAATTGCGCACTAGCGGAAATGAGCCAAAATAAAAAGGCTCAAGGAAGCGGCGCAAGAATGCTACAAGGCTGCCAAGTGGGGGAGAGAGAGAGAGAGAGAGACACACAGACAGACAACAGACAGGCTAGGGCAGGCAAGGAAAGCAGGGGCCATAGGCTGTAGAGGCCAGCGGGGGGTGCCCGGTGCAGTGGAAGTAGCAGTGAGGACAGCGGGGGTAACACAGCAACAGCAACCAGCGGGGGTCAGAAGCCAGGGAGATGGACAGTGCCAGCTTCCACATGGAAGCTGTAATGAGGGGGGTGAGAATGCATGCTGCAGGGGGCACGTGGCCTGGAAGGGCCCGTCGGCGTATGCCCCAACAGGCAGTACCGTGCCGCATCAGCTTTGGAGCTGTACACAGATGTAGAGATCGTGGACGGTGCACCGCCTGAACAGGGCAATACTGAGACGGCTCTGTGAGCTGTGCAGTGATGTAATGCAGACACCCTCACAACGAGTCACGCTCTGTCGGTGGAGACCAAGGTGACAGCCTGCATGTGCCTGCTCACCACGGGCACCTTCCAGAGGCCGACAGGGGACACCACAGGCATCACACAGTCGGCCACATCACTCATCCTCACCCAATTCCTCAGTGCACTGCTGCCACATGCTGCGGAGTACATCCATTTCCCCAGCACCGCGGCAGAGCATACAGCAAACATGCAGGAGTTCCACAGGGTAGCACATATGCCTGGCTTGCTAGGGGCCATAGACTGCACCCATGTGGCCATTCGCATGCCACCTGGCCCCGATGGGCTCACATATAGGAACAGAAAGGGATTCTCCAGTGTCAACTGCCAGGTGGTGTGTGATGCCACTGGGTGCATAATCAATGTCTGTGCCACACACCCTGGCGGAGCACATGATGCCTTCATATGGTATCAGTCCACACTGTGCCATTGATTCGAGAGTGGGGACATCCCCACAGGACATCTAGTGGGTGAGTACACATGTATGGAATGCAAACTCGGGGCAAGGGTGGGAATGCCACAGGTGCCATGGTAGTGGCACACAGGGATATGGGCAATATGGATCTGAACATGAGACTGATCTCCACTATCTCCACACAGGTGACAGCGGATACCCACTCCATCCCTGGCTGCTCACACCATACCGGCGCCCCATGACCCCATCGCAGCAACGGTATAATGAGGCACATGTTTCCACACGCAACATCATAGAGCGGGTGTTTGGGATGCTCAAGGCACGCTTCCGATGCCTAGACACCTCCGGTGGTGCCCTACAGTACAGCCCCCAAAAGGCCTGTGGGATATTCCTGGCCTGTTGCATCCTGCACAACATGGACAAAGACTATGGGATAGCCATACAGGTTGAAGACGGGGACAGCGATGGGGACGCCAGTGGCGCCGGTGTTGATGGTGATGAGCAGCCCCCCCTAGGATGGCAGGATCCCCGACTGATCCGGCAGGCCCAGTTGCACTGGGACACCATCACAGAGGAGCACTGTGCAGAACACAGGTAAGTCAAGGGGACATGTGCAACCAACACTGTCCATACGCAAACCACAGGCACACAGGGTAACACACCAGGGGTGCATGACGCCAGGAGTGGAAGGGTCCAGGCATACAAACACACCATCAGGGAGGGGTGAGCACTCATATGGACACACACACACACCAGGCACAGAGCATACATGGGCACATGCACAGCACAGCAGAACCGACATTGCTAACACACAGCACCACCGACCACCCCCACCACCTGTACTGCCCAAGTACGTGTGTCAGATGCTGGGCACACTTGCACCTTGGTGTACAGTACAATGCAGGCATAATCATGCACACGCACCTGTGGAAAGCAGTTGGGAGGGTGTGCAGGTGGTCCGTGTGTTGGCGTGGTGAGCAGAGCACCCAGCAGTGCACTGCCCACCATGACACACATTGCACACATGGCAGCACCAGACAGGGCCCGCACTGGGAGACAGCTCAGTCATGTAGCACTGTCCCACGGCCATCACGGATGCGTGGGCGGCTCCGCCGTGACCCAACAGCACTGGCAGGCTGAGCAGGGGCCACATGGGGTGGCACTGTTGCACCACCAGGGGTCCCACTGCACGGACGCGACCTTGCCCGCACAGGGGTCTGCAGCATGCTGAACAAACCTGCACTGGGGTGCTCAGGATGGCCACAGCAGAACCCGGTGTCGACAGGCCTGGTGTCGCACGACGCCAG
Source organism: Neoceratodus forsteri (assembly GCA_016271365.2). Lineage (NCBI taxonomy): Eukaryota > Metazoa > Chordata > Ceratodontiformes > Ceratodontidae > Neoceratodus > Neoceratodus forsteri. The sequence goes on from CM057449.1 coordinate 1,512,194,706, forward strand.
GAACGGGGAGTGGAGAGTGAACTGTGTGGGGTGTGCAGTACAGGGGCACCTGACTGTGTGCCCAATGCATCCACGACAGAGACCACAGCCTGGGTCAGCCTGTCAATGGCGGCGGTCACATCCGTCCGCATACGCACCAGCTCTGTACGGTCCAGAGCACACTCCCTGCTGTGCCGCTCCACAGCCACAGACAGTGCCTCCATGGACATTGCAACCTGCCTCTGCAGCTGTACTGATTCCCGCAGCAGGCGGGTGTGCTTGTCCAATGGGTACTGTGCCCCAACGGCATCCTGTCCCCCAGGGTGTGGAAGGTCCTGATGCACAACACCCCTTGAGGGTGGGCACTGTTCGCCAGGACCAGGAATGGGTGGATAAAAGGGCGGCGGACATGTGCCACCGCTTGACACTGTACCCCCAGACCTGGTGGGTGACTGCTGCTGCTGCCCCACCAACTGCTGTGCCCCAGGGTCCACTCATTCCACCGCTGAGCTAGCAACAGTGCCAGACACCTGCACAGCCACCAGTGCTGCCCCACTGGTGCTGACAGGCACAGCCTGGGACTGTGCCAGCATGCTGGTACACAAGTTGGAACCAGAAAGGCCCAGGGCATGTGCTGGCCTGCTGTGTGTCCGTCATGGGACACACACCTATCACTGCCCATTGCAGTCCTTGCATCATCAATGGTGAAGGTACATGCTATAGCCATAGTCACAGCGTGCTGGCATGCTTGCATGCCAGACTGCTGAGACACAGGCTGTGCACCCCCCACACCCGAATCACCGACACCAGAGTTGGCGGCCCAGCGTGCATGCTGCTGCAGTGCCTGCTGGCTGGTGATAGAGGTGGATGGACCCTCCTCCATGTCCAGCAGGTCATCATCACTGCCTGGACCCACCACCACCGTTTCCTGAAGATGAACAGGATCTGTAACAGAAAGAGAGTACATGTGAGTGCATGTGAACAACCTTCCCCCCAACCCCCCCAACACCACCATCATGTCATACCGTGCAGTGATGGGCTTCCACCTGTCTGGAATCCACCTCCTGGTACGCCCTCAATAGTGCTCTGCTGCATTGATGCAACCAGTGTTTCCTCAGCCGGGGTCAGCTCCAACACCACTGGCGGGCCCCCGCCAGTGCCAGCACGTGCCGCCCTGAAGGCTGCCACCTTCTCCTTCAACCTCCTGCGGTCTGTCCCCATCTTCTTCTTGCATTCCTGCACGGAGCGCTGGTGGTATCCGTGCAGGTTCACGGCCCGAGCTACCCCCTCCCATGCAGCCGCATGGGACTGAGGGGTGCCCCTCCATCCACTCAGTACTGGCTCCTCATCCAGGTAGGCCTGGAAGAGGGCCTCTGTCTCTGCTGGGGTAAAGCTGGGCCTCCTCCTACGCCCACCGTCCTCACCCTCACCTTGGCTCTGCTCGGTCATGGCGATCTGTATGGGGGCAAGTGGACACCTGTCACTGTGCAGTCTACAGCATTTTCCCATGACCATTGTCCAGAACATCACACAGCATGCAACTCACCTCTCACCTGCAGTAACCGAATCTGGCCAGCGCAGCCCAATGTCTCACATTTATAGCACAATGCATGCAAATTAGGAGTGGAGCAACTATAATGACATGCAAATTGCGCCACTGCGCCTTTGAATGGCTGATCAGATGATTTGCATGTGTTGGCTGAATATCGCGAATTTGTGCTTTGCACACGTTGAGTCGGCTGAGCCAATGGCGCAGATCTGTGACTGTGTGGTACACTCCTATCGCGATGCCCAGATAGCTTACGAGGTGTCTGCTGTGCTGCTGACATGCTGCGCGACGGCAATTCAGGCCAGGCCACCATTGTGCCAGTGGCGCCAGCACTGGGCACTATATGGTGCTGTGGCACTACCGCGTAATAGTCCACTGTGGCACTGGTACACAGCTGGTCAGTCGGCAGGATGCGAATACGCCAGATGGCGCTGTGCATGGCCTTGCGTCATTGCCCATGACCTTGTGTCCGACCTTTGCCCCCTGGCCCTGTTCGGCTGCCATGTGTACGGCCCTATTGCACTGTCTGGTGACAGCGCTATGTGAAGTGACGGCACTGTTCGAACAGCGCGATTGGAACCTGTGGTGGTCTATTGCGCAACATCTCCGCGGGGTTACGGCGCAGCGGGGCGCCACATTGCCTGCTGTAAAGTTGGTACCATGGCTCACAGAAGAGCAGTTCAGTGGAGCCCAGTCAAACTGGCCAACTTGGTGGCCCTAGTGGAGCCCCACTATGGGGCACTTTATGGTGAGGCGCCCCACACCATTGCCAGGATGCAGGTGTGGCAGCAAGTGGCCACTGACCTGGTGGGGGTCACTGGATGGTGCCGGTCAGCTGAGCAGTGCCAGCACTGGTACGGTGACCTCCGCCGGAGGGATCCGGAGCTTCTTGATCAGCTGCGGTCACGTGCCTAGGCCAGGTGGGTGTACCATCTATGCACCTGTATTCTCTGTAGGAGTGTGAGTGTGTTTTGGTGGCTGTGCATAGGTGATGGCTCTGCCATGGTTGGCTGTGTCAGTGTGTGCAGGTGTGAGATGCATGGGTCTGGCTGTGTGGGCAGGCACTCTCACTGGGGCAGGGGGCAGTCTGCTTTGGAGTCACACTGATGATTGTCTCAACATATGTCTCCCACAGGCCGGGATGTGAGGATGCAGGCACGGGTGAGGAGGGCCGTGCCATGGCCCCGGTGCCGGTGGGTGTTGCACCCCAGCAGCAGCAGCAGCAGCATCAGCGCCAGACCCAGCTGCTTGAGGAGTGTGAGTATCATTACTTCATGGATGCTATTGCATGCTGTGGGGGGCAAGACCACCAGCCATGCACAACACAACCATGCAGGAAAGGGGAGGTCATAATTCCACTATACAAGACACTAGTGAGGCCCCACCTGGAGTACAGTGTACAGTTCTGGAGACCATACCTACGTAAGGACATAGACTGGGTAGAGAAGGTTCAGAGGAGGGCAACAAAGATGGTGCATGGATTGCATCACAAGTCTGATAAAGACAGGTTGAAGGAACTGAACATGTACTCCCTGGAGGAAAGGAGGGAGTGAGGGGATATGATAGAGACATACAAGTATCTTACAGGGAGGAACAGGGTGCAGAAAACACTATTTTTAAGCGAAAAAGATGTTCCAGGACTAGAGGGCATGGGATGAAGTTGGAGGAGGACGATTCAGAGGAAACATGAGAAAGAATTTCTTCACAGAATGGGTGGTGGACAAGTGGAACACCCTGCCAGAGGAAGTGGTGGGGGCTGAAACAATCACGGGATTTCAGAATGCACGGGATAGACATAAAGGCATTCTGGAGGTCAGGGGTAAGGTGCAACAGACTTATAGGAAAACAAAGTGAACTTACAAGCTCAAATGGCCAGACTGGGTGGGCCATAGGCCCTTATCTGCCGACACTGTCTATGTATCTATGTATGTATGCACGACACAGGTGACATGCATCACTGTCCAGTATCACAGCACGTCTGTGTATGCATCACTGGTGGTCCATGCATGCACTGGGCACATAGCTGTGTAACTGGCATCGCACCACGTTGCCACGTCACTTGACAGCCTTGTTTGTGCTGTGATGGACATGGGCAGTGTGTGTGTGCAGTGGTGCACATAGCTGGTGCCGCCTGTTTGTGATGGCCATGTGCATGTTCACTGTGGGTGGGTGCATGCCATCACAGGTGTGGGACATTGGGCTATATGGCTTGCAGGTTGGGTGGTGTTCAGGGTTGTGGTCAGTCACAGCCATTGACTGTGTTCCCATTTTCCTAGGCCCCGAAGTTCTCCGGAGGATAGATCGAGACATTCGGGGCCTGACACAGGTATCCCTTGAAAACCAGGCCATCCTGGCGTCCATTAGGCGACATGGCCTGCGGAGGAGGCGTCACAGGGGAGAGCAGAACCAGGTGCAGGATAACCAGCCAGCTGGGCCTTAGGACACAATACCCTTCCCACTTCTCCCATCCCTACCACCCTGCCTTCCCCCTCCAAGTTGTTCACCCCTACCCCTTGAACACCCCTACCTTGTACCCGTCCCCCCCCTTGTAAATAGTTGTTGTTTATTGATTTGTTATTTACTATTTGAAATTTTAAAAATACATTTATATTTTGATATGAATACTGTGTTGGTCTTTGATTTGCAGCTGGCTATGGGTGCTCAGTTGCAGTGGTGTACATGCCATCTGGGGTGGTATGGTCCTGGGTATATGTGTGTGTGTGTGTGTGTGTGTGCGTGTGTGCATGGGGAGGTATCTCCAGCATGGCAGTGACTTTCTGTTGGTCTTGCCATCTGCTGCCACCCACTGCTGGGTGCACAGGGTGTGTCTGGCTTGTATGCTTCTGTGCTGCACGGGGTTGACGTGTGCTGGGGGGGATGCATGGTTTCCTGCAGTGCCTATCACTGCACATGGGTGGTGTCCTGGGGTCATGGTGCAGGGTGTGCTGTGCGTACGGGGGGCTGATGTGCACTGTGGTTGTCAACCCCCTGTGTGTGGCACTCTCAGCCTGCCAGTGGTTGTGCTGGGGTGTCATGGCTCTGCTGTGCTTTGTTGGCTTGTCCCCATGGGCTAGTAGATCATCCATCACACCCCCAGTGATGCTGTGCTTGGGGTGTGCAGGTGCCTTGTTGGTTCTGCAGTGTGTTCCTGTGCCCATGTGTGGCATGGCTGGCGTGGGCCCCAGCCTGCCTCCCTGGATGTGCAGTTCCATTGTCTCTGGGGCTCTGCTTGCGCTATGGCACCTCTGACTGCTCAGCTGGTTGCCTGTTGCGCTATAGCGCAACATTTCTGCTCAGCTTCTACTTCCTGGTTGCGCTATGGCACAGTTAGTGCGATATTCAGATGTTGGCTGCTTGCGTAATTTGTTCTGCTCCATGTTTGAATATCGCACCTGTTGCGCATATGCGCAATTGGTTTGTGCTTGCTCCTGCTGTTGCGCACATTTTGGGCGCAGTTTGAATATCCGGGCCCAAGACTCTATTTAAATAAAGCACAGATTGAAGGTGTAAATTCTTATATATACCTAGGTGTTAAGTTTTCTGCAAATGGAGCATGGTCAGAGTTTTGGAGGGATCAAGTGGCAAAGGCCAAATTGATGGCTAAAGCATTACTGCGCTTTAATAACAAATATACAGATCATTTAGTTTCTCCAGCATTAATTGCTGCTGAGGGAAAAATTAATCATTTTCTAACATATGGAGCAGAGGTTTGGGGTGTAAACCCTCCTTCATGGTTGGAGACTCCTCTTTCTTTCATTTATAAATCATTATTACAGGTCCCTATATCCACATCCAATCCTACAGTTAGGGCTGAATTAGGAAGATTACCCATTGCCACCATAATTGAGATGCATATGGTGGGCTATTGGCTAAAAAATATTAATTACCAGGCTAATAGTTTACTACTATTATGTTTGAAAGAAAAAATTGTTTGGCAAAATCAAAATTTTAGATCATCTTGGGTCAAGTCTATCCAAGGTATTTTGGAGAAAATAGCTATGTATCATCTTTGGCTAGATTGGGAAAAATTAATTATAATATCTCCCTTATTTTGCTCAAAGTAAACAAATGGAGCTTCTCAGAGCACAGTGTCAGGCTATTTGGTAAGCCCAAAATAAGACTGATGTATTTTTGGAAACTTATTTAATTCTACCTCTCACTCCTTTAGGTAGGAAAATGATTACATGGGCAAGGATGGGCATTATTTGCTCTAGATATATATTCTTTAACAGAACATCTACCCTTAATACCTGACATGAAACATATAGATGTAATAGGTGTTTTGTAGAAATTCTTTATCATATTGTGATACAATGTCCTTTATACAAAATTCTGCATTTTAAATTACTCAATAATTTTCTTAACAAAATATGCAAATGTAGAATATGACCCACTATTTGTGCTTTTACATCCTCATACATTAGAAGAGGCTAGGATGACATCAGGGTTCTTTTAGCAAGTGATGAAATATAAAGAAAAACATCTCCCTGCCTCTGAGAAATAAATCTGAAGCCTATTAGCTCATATGAACCAAAATTAACTAATTAACAAAATTAACTAATTATATATATAAAGTTAGGGAGGGTTGGGATTGTCTGGAAAGAGAAAGGAAAAGATAAGGGTGAGATAATAATCCCTTTGTCTGATTAGGTATACTAATATTATGTACCAAGGACTTTTAATATTTATACTGTGATGCATTTGTTGTCTATGTATTTGTATGTGCCATAGCCAATATTTTAATGTTTTTAGTATATTGTAATGGTAATTACCGAACAATAAAAATGAACTGAACTGAACTGATGACAATTGACATTGATATGCTTAACCTTCCATACACTTTGATTTTTTTTCCGGCAGTGTTATTTCCAGTGTGCTGTATGGCTTCTTGCTCATAGTGTGATCACTCTGGTATTTTTCCCTTGTCCCTTGGACCTACGGTACTTGTGATAGAGGGAGCCTTGTAGTGTTCAACTTGACTAAGATCACATTATATAGCTCGAGTGCCACAGTGAGCAGGGCTTCTAATTGAGGTCCCTCCTTGAACTCTTGCTTGCAAAGTTAATTTACCAGCACATGAGCTGAGGCAGAGCAAGAGAAGTGTACAGAGAGCACTGAGGATGTGTGATTGACACTGGGCACTGTGAGCTTATCTAAGCAGGGCTCACAGCTGGAAGGAGGAAGTAGTCTAAGCAGTAGTTGTTCACAGACCTGCAGTGTATTACTGTGCTCTGACATAAACAGTATTTTTGGTTTTGGGCTGAGTGTTGGGCATTTTAGAGCCCACAAACAAGGGGTATTCCCTAATCTTCAAAGAAAAGTGCTTATTTAAATTTCTCTCCATCTTGGGACTGGAGTGACATCACTTCCAATTCACAGGTGATAAAGCTCGAGTGCCACAGTGAGCAGCATGAGCTTGAGTTGGTGAGTGTGCGGAGATGAGTGCAGAGACATGTGCATCATGTACATGTCTTGCATGTCCTGCGTAGACAAGGCGATGACAACCATAATCAAAACAAGTCCAAGCGGTGAGTACATCAATAAATAGGCTGCTTCTTAACTAAGTCGGGGTGCTTGTATTAACTCCTATAAAGAGTTTTAAACTAGTGAGTGGTTCTGGGATACACACATAATAAACAAACAAGATGGAGGGTGCTCACTTAGCAGAAGGGACACTAAATATGCTACAAATGAATGGAGCAATATTACAGTACACTAAGTGTGAAATGTATACTACACATTTTGAGCTTCCAGCTGTACAATCTTTTATTTGCCCCAAATGTCTTGTATTAATGAAATTACAAAAAGTCTTACAGTAGAAGTAAATGAGGAAAAAGGCATCCCAACAAGGGAAGGGAGTGATACAATGGAAACTAGGAGACGTAATCAAGAGGCCTCTCAACAGGAGGACCATACTACCACAGTATAAAACAGGATGAAGGAAATGGAGGAACAAGATAGCAGTTGGACTAAAATAGTAAAACTACCAAAAAAACAAAAGGAGGAAGGCCTTATGGAATGATGAAATATATCTGAGCATCAGATATGCATCCCTGAGATCTGAGGGGCTACCAGCAGATACAGTAGCAGAAAATATAAACCCCTCATCAGCCCCTCAAACTAGCATCACTGAAAACAGGAATAAAAATGTACTTGTCATAGGGGATTCTATTCTGAGGAAGACGGACACTATTATATGTAGAAACAATAAAACCAAAGCAGTGGTACACTGTTTACCAAGGGCTAGAACACATTCATAAAGAATAGACTTATGAAATGACTTAATAGTGAACAAGATAGCCAAATAATAATGGTTCATGTGGGCATCAATAATGTGAGACGAGACCACGAAAAAGATATAGTGGGAGAAATCATGGAATGTGCTGTCATAATACATCTGGACAGGCCGGCATCAATCATATCAGGTTTACTACCCAAACTAAATTGTGATAAGGAAAAAAATGATACCATCTAAAGAATAAATGTGAATAAACAACAAATGTATGAAGTTGGGCATAGCCTTCCTTGACAATTGGGATACTTTCTATCACAGTACTACTTTATACTCAAAAAACAGGCTGCACCTAAGCAGAAAAGGTACAAACACCCTAGCAGCAAGAATATCTGAAAAAATAGATACCATAAATCTTTAAACTAGTTACGCGGGAAGGGTTATGCTTTAATAGTACACCTAATCCCAGCAATAATGATGGATGGAAAGCTAAACAGGGACAGACTAAAACCAAAAAGATCTAAATTGCATAATGGCTAATGTAAGGAGTTTGAAAAACCAAAAGGATGAGCTCGAGGCTATACTAAAAATAACAGGAGACATACTGTATTACATTGCACTGTTTATGGGTTCTGTAACCCCAGCTGAATTAATCCTTAAACTGCTGTTATCTTTAGTCATACTACAGCTAGTACTGTAAGTGTTTAACTCTAGGCTGTTAATTTTAGTGAAGGGCTAGAAAGGTGATTGCAAAGAAACTGTTTAATTTGTCTGGTTTGGCATTATATGGTTAAGTTGTAACTGCTGCCTAAAGCATAAAAACCAACCCGTTCTGCAATCCCCAGCTCCTATTTAGCTCTCTAACCCCTTTTTCTACTCCCCTGAAAGTTGGAAGTGTGAAACACTCTCTTGTACTGCACAAATGTTCCTGTGGCTCATTCTGTCTCCCAACTTGCTTTCTCCCCTTCAATCCATCCCTGCTTGGTCTTTTCTCTTTCCTTTTAATTTTTCTTGCTCCGTTGGTCTTTCTCCTCCGATCCTGTTACCCTTTAGTCCCTGTCTCCAACCTCCAGACTTCGCTCTCCCCCACCCCCTCTAACTCTAACTTTCACCTTAATTGTCTGCTAGGAACTAGTCCTGGTGCCAGACCCCAGCCCCCCTGTTGACTTCACAATAATCTTTCTGCTCCCCCTTCCCTTTCATTAGCCCATGCCCTGGGCTTTGCTCATTGATGCCAGCCCATTGCTGATGCTTACTGGGGGCCCTATTAAAATTACTTTGTTTCCTTCTGCCCTCCAGGATCCTGACCATGTGGGACTCCCGCTGCTGCTATTCCACCAAACAGGTGAGGCAGACTGACAGAGGCGCCTGGGAAGCTGCCCTGGTGTCACTCGTGCTCCTTGCTCATCGCCTAGTCAGGTATGCTGAAACTGTAATCTGACCCTCCCACAGCACTGCAATTGGACGAATCTTTAGGCTATGCAGTGAGGATTGGTCGACTTCTTAAGCTGTGCTGTAGGCTCTGTTTTTCAAACTGGGAACCACAGTGCAAAATATTTGTTTTACTGAGCCACGTTAAGATTCTGCACTACAGGTGTCTGATACTCCCTTAGGGGGTATTTTTCTCCCACCCAACTGCCCCAACCATGACCGCTATTAAATAGTGCTCCTCTCCACAACAAGGCTACATCTCCTAAGCCACTCCTTCGCACAGTCCTCCCCTGACTGCCCCTTAAAGACAGTATTCACCGTGAAGTCCTTATTCTCAAGTCTTCGCTCTGAGGCTTGTGCTGCTCCTTTTATTACTGCTCTAATTTTCTTTATGCTTACTATCCCACGCAAGTCTTGTGCTATTGCTTCACCTACCTAACCTCTCCTCATCCTAGTGACTAGTTCTAACACAGCATCCAAAACCTTAAAATATACCCTGGGTGGCATAGCATTGTAGCCAATCACACAAGAAGGTACCCTCCCCTGGACACTTAATACCCTAGTGATGGTGGCCTTTGCCTTCCTTTCCTCTTGGCTGCATCCTCCTATTTACTGTTGAGCACATCGCAGATCTAAAAGAAGGTGGTTCCAGGTCAAGAAATCACTCATGCCGGGAGCTAAGCCCAACGGTGCCGGCTATTCAATTAACTCCTCCTAAGGGCAGTGCCAATAGGTCTAAACCTCACTCTCAGGTTCTTGGCAATGTTGGGAATGCAAGAAATCACATTGATGTTGCATAAGAGTAATAAACTTGTTTATTACTACCAAAAGGATAAATCACAGTAGCCCTAAGCAGTTCTTACCAGTATGAACTGGGAACCAATGCTGAGTGTTCCCTACACCTCGAGGTTTCTCCATGTCTCTTGGGGTCTCCAAGGTATAAGACTCAGTGTCTCACATTATATACCTATGATAATTACTATGGTTACTGTAAGATAGAAACATTTCTAGTTACAGAGATGAGCCATATTGGCTAAATTAGAGGTGGTTCCATGGTCCAAAATAACATTATACAATTTTGTAGTAGTCATTACTTTGTGAAACAAAAGAGTACAGTTCATACAGAGTCTTACACAAATCAGTGTAGTAGTACAAATCACCAAAAGGTGGCAGTGCTGACTTATATATCATAATCATTACAAGGGCACAGATGTCCTAATCATCTTGTAAGTGAGAAATAGTCAGAAAATACATTGAAAATATATATGTATTAGCAAGCAAAGTGTATTACAATAATATGCATGCATATCCTTACATCTACTCTTGTACAGTAGATGCCCGTAGCCCTATATGTTAGTATAACATATGCCTAATCACTAGCTGTCTACGGTGTACCTCTGAGGGTACCAATTAGGGTGCAGAGACCTCGTTTAACATTCTCCCCCTTGTAGCCTCCAAGGGCAATACAGGCAAACCTAGGGAAAGGTCATAGAGCAGGTGTCATTTACAAACACAGCACGTGAGCTTTGTAAAGGAACTTCAACTGCTCACAGTGCTGGCGGAGTGTGCGCCATAGGCAGCATAGCATAATAACCAAGAAAAGTATCAAAAATGCTTGAATAATAAAAAAAACCTTTAAAAGTTATCGCTAATCATGTGATAGTTAATGCATCATTCATATCACCATCATTAATCAATGAAAGGGTAGCTTCATTAGCCTTAGTAACGTTATTGCTGATGTGGTTGAGGTGTATGTCTTTTCTCTCTGAAAGTGATTTTAATGTAAGTGACAGTGGATCTATGTGTACATTAAAATATGGTAAATATTCAGAAAGGGTGAGCAGATAATTGGGGTTACCATCAATGATGTCCGCATCCATAAGGGGACGGGGGGTAATAATGGTAAGTCCAATGACAGATTTTTGGTGTCGAATGAAGCAGAAATTCAAGTTATCAATAACACGTCTGAGTTCCATATACATAAGACTTAATGTTAGTGACTATACAGTATTCACCATCAGAATTATACTGCATTTTAACAGTAGGTAATCTCCATTTTTGCAACTGTACCGGGCAGGTGTAGGTGGACTTGGAAATCCTTGTTGACAGGCGATGAACCTCCTCTCGATAAAACTTGTAAAGTTGATCTGGAGCCAATGCTGAGTCTAAAAGGCAGTGTCATTAGTGCTGATGTCATTGTCCATGGAAAAGGACCAATCTATACTGTTGGGAGAATAACCACATACAGGTTTAATAACATCAAATACATCACATCGACACAGGTAGATATATTGTTTCTTCACACAGCAATCTGTGTGTGGGGCGACCCAAGCATCCAGGAAAGGATGGAAGACCAGTAGAGGAGGCAAGTCCAAGCATTCTCTGTAGATGTTGTCATCAAGGTGCCCAATGGAATGAACAGAAGCCAGCTTGTCGAACAAAGCTGTAGTGGGATCAAAACATGGTAAAGAGACAGTAAAAGAAACAAACATTGTATCTTTGATAGAACATTTCTTAGAAGTAAAACAGGGAATAGTATTAGGGTGTCTGGTCACAAAACCCAAATTCCTAGCTGTAAAAAGAAGAATAGTTAGAGTTTGTTGCATACACATAGCAATACAGCCAAGGGTTTTACATCGTGGACAATACCATTTTGAAATACGTCTGTCATGTATGATATCAGGGATTCTTCCACATTCTAGATCACAGAAGAGATTATTGATGGTAGTGATAATGTATGAGCCATAGACTGAGCATAAAATCTCATGGGCAATATATTGCTTATCTGCTTCTTTGTTGTTTTGTGCAATGAGTGCCTTAATCTTTTCTTTAGAATCAGCAAATGTCTTAGCAATGTTGTGGATATTGTAAACAGTGTATCTTTCTTCCTGACTAAGGCCATCTAAACCATGCAATAATGGGGTTAATATATTATTCACCAAATCAGTCTGAAATTAGGCAGAATGAGATTTGATAGCAGCAATGTCTGCTTTATTTCAGATAGACATAGCTGTACCAAAGAGACCTGTGACAGTACCTGTTGCACCAGTGACATCAGAACTGTCAACTTCATGTGTATTATGTTTATGACTTTGATCATCAGGATTCAGTCTTCTAAAGTTGCCTCTATGCTCGGTGGTGTGTACCCCGGCAATAGGGTCTTGAGTAAGAATCTGAAATGCTGCTAAACTATCAAGCAATAACGTACTATAAAATGCTGAAGTATTAGTATTGTGACACATACCAAATTATTTCATATTCCAGTAAGTTAAATTAAATAATACATATATATGCATAAATTGTAAATTGTTAATCAGTGTACCAGGTAGAGCAGTGGCTGTTAGACCACTACGAGGATCAGGGGTATGCTTTGGACATTCCAAAAGCTGTTTGTCAGTGGGTGGTAACACAGAAAGGTACATGGCAGCAGAGGCCATGTTGGGTACAGCACAAAATTTGTGAGCAGAGTCCTTAGATGAAGAATTACAATATGAGGGATCAATTAAAGCAGTAATATTGTATAAATCAAAATGTCTAAGAGCAGTTTGTAGCAAGGACAGAGAACCATTTGGGGATAAGTTAGCATTAGGCCAGCCCTGGAAAGTTCCCTTGGAGAGTTTGGCCACAGGGAGAATTTGTCCTTGCAATGTGGTTTGCCACTCAATTTGTAGAGTAGATTTATCAGAAGCAACAACCGAGGCAGTGAGGTAAGCATCAGAACCTTCCTGGACAGTAATCAAACTATCGGGTATCTTGATGATACTCCCTCTGGAGCAGATGCTGGATGATCAAGGTGAAGTAGGAGGTTTTCATACTATGCCTTGGATGCAGGGAGATAACTCCTGAGATAAGTAGAAAATGGAACAAGATAGCCATCTTGCCAGTGTATCCGAAAAGCAAAATCAAACAATAGTAGGTTAGTACTATTCCACCCAATGGGGTGAGGAAAAGTAATTATGCTCCTTTATACAGTTTCAGTTGGTTTGCATGTAATCATTTGTCAGTCAGTTTATTGTTGTGTAGGAGTCTGACTTGATAGACTGCCAGACTGAGCTTGTTGACAATGGGGTAAGGGCCTTCCCATTTATTAGAGATGGAGTATGTGGGATGTGCAAATTGGAGGACCATTATCTGATCTCCAACCTGCCAATCCACTTCTTGTGCGTGCTTGTCAAACTGTATCTTGGACTGTTGCTGGGCCTTGCCCATGCAATTGGCAGCATACAAATGTGTGTGTATGAGATCTTTTCTGAGTTTTTCCACATATTGGTATACAGACACACGGTCTGCAGTGGGAGTGTGCACGTTAAACAACAGATGTTCGGGTAGTCTCATCTGTATTCCAGTCATCACATCAAAGGGTGTCAACTGGGTGATGGCTGCGGATGTACACTGATTGCCATAAGAAGTAATGGCAATAGGGAATCCCAGGTTTTGGGATTGTCCTCAATGAATTTGGAAAGCATTTGCTTAATCCGTCGGTTGACTATCTCTACTTGACCTAAAGATTGGGAGTGGTAAGGTATGTGGAATGTCTTTTGAACTCCGAGGAGTTCAAGAGATTCTTTCATAAACTCACCTGTAAAACTGATTCCTTTGTCAGAGTCTACCTTAAGAGGTAGGCACCACCTGGAGAAAATTTGTTCCACCGGGATTTTGGCAGTGGTTTTAGCAGTACATGTTTTAGTGGGGAAACCTTCAACTCACTTGGAGAAGAGATCAGTTACCACAAGAGCATACTTGTTGTTTCTGCTAGTATCAGTTAGGGAGCCAATAAAATCAATCTGTATGGCATGACAAGAGCCAGAGTGTCTTTGTGGTAGGAGTTTGGCATTTCATTTTATGGGAATAGGATTGTTTTGTGCACAAATGAGACAGCTGTCTATGTACTGTTTGACATCTTTGGTGACACCAATCTTGAGCCTCTGGAGGGTGTTTTCCTCTCCGTGGTGTCCACCAGTGGGTGTGTCATGCACTTGGTGCAGGAATTCAGACCTTAAGTGTTTGGGGACCACCCACAATTTGGTGGTGGAATCATCTGGCTGGTACCAGATGAGCTTGTCATTTGGTGACAAGTGTAACTTACCTTCATGCCTCCGGTAGGGATTATGTGTGGGGAGTTTCTCCTTGGTACCTTTGTCAAGGAATCTGAACACTTCTTTAAGTTCAGTATCAACATGTTGGACTGCTGAGAGATCCAAGAGGGAAAAAGGATCAAGTTTCTTCTTGACTGCTGCAATGTGTATTGCCACATTGACCTCTGGATGATCCATCAACCAGGTGTCCCCCCCCAGCCCCTTCCTTGGCAAGGGTGTTTGCTGTGTCATTGAAGGCATGGTAGGGGTCATGTAGAGAATGAGCTTTGACTTTGTGTATATAAATATTGTGTGCAAACCTTTGTGCCAGTGAGTGTATGTATATTACCAGTACTTTGTACTTCACTGGGCTGCCATCAAAAGAGAGGAAGGAGTTCTTCTGCCAGAAAGGAAGAAATTCTGTAAGAGAACAACAAACCTAGTTAGAGTCTGGAAAAATGATGGTATCCTCGATTCCATGCTGGATGAACTCGAGGGCACAGGCCACCGCTGCCATCTCTGCATACTGTGATGATGCTACACTGCAACCCTTAGAGATTTTGACAGTGTTACCATAAGGGTAAAGCACTAAATTACCCATTACTGCAACTTGTTCTCCCTGGTAATAGGAAGCTAAACCATCTTTAAAAATACAACACAATGAAGTGCTGTCAAGTATTTGTGGTGTAGCAGGGAGGAAAGGACCTGGATCTGGAAGATCAGGTGGTTGCAATGTACAATCATGGGGTTCTCCTTGGAAAAGGAGTCCATGTGCCAGCATGGATGGAATTTTGGTTGGGTGTACCTGTATGTCTCTATCCTGCAGAAGAAGTGACCAGTGTGTGTCAGTCTGGTGTTAGAGACTGACCCATCCTTCACTCTGTCTGATAGCAGAAAGGTAGTTGGGGTGTGGTTTGTGTTAATGATCAGTGGAGAGTACCCAATGATATACAGAAAGTGCTTGATAGCCCAGTAGGTTGCCAGAAGGTTCCTTTCACAAAAGCTGTACTTCTGTTCCACTGGAGTCAAGAACTGTGATGCATATGCAATGGGTCTCAGAGTACTATGAACCTTCTGGGCCAGCCCTGCTGACATAGCAATGTCAGAGGTGGCACACTCCAGATGGAATGGTAGTGTTGGATTGGGGTTGACCAGAGCTGGAGCCAAGGCCAAGGCCTGTTTCAGTGACATCACAGCCTGGGTGTGTATGGGACCCCAAGTCCAGGGAACGTCCTTCTTTAGTAGATCATACAGAGGAGCAGCCTTCTGAGCAAAATCACAAATGAAATCTCTGGAATAGTTCACCATACCTAGAAACCTTCTAAGAGTTGCCACGCTGGTGGGCAATGGCAAGTCTTGCAGTCCTTGTATCTTTTTTCAGGTAGGGCTGTGGCCTTGGCCAGTTATTTTCAGGCCTAGAAAGAGTACCTCTTTCTGACATAGTTGTGCTTCTGCTGGGTTACATTTAAGGCCTGCTCTCTGGATGAGAGTCAGTAGTTCATCCAAGAGATCCAAGTGTTGTTCCTGTGTGGCAGTTGACAACAGCAGGTCATCCACATACTGCAAGAGACACTGGGGAGTAGAGAAACCCTCAAGGGCATCCATCATGTGCAGATGGAACAGGGACGGGCTGTTATGGAATCCCTGTGGTAAGCAGGTTCACATGTACTGTTACTTTCAAAGGTGAAGGTGAACTTATATTGACTTTTGGGGGCCACTGGCAGTGACCAGAAACCATTGGAAATATCCAGGCAGTGAACCATTTTAGGTCAGTGGTAAAAAGTCGTAGCACATCGGGTGCAGAGGCCACAGTCGCGATTGTCCCTAGTAGCCACTTCTAAATCATTACTTACCTGATTTATCTCATCCTGTAGCTCTCCCATATCCTCATTCAACTGTTCATTCGCTCTACTCAACAAATCATTCATATTCAAAGCCTGCCCCTTATCCTGTCTCAAACTTTCACACTCCTGCTTCAACATACAAATTTCTTGCTCTCCTGCCTGTGCAGAATGATGCAAAAGTGAATCCTTTTCGTTGCGCAGTGTTTGAAGTTCAGACTCCAAATTCTGCTGCAGTCTAATACATTCCATTTCCTGCAAACCCTTCTCTTGCTTAAGAGATGAAATCTGCAGATCAAGGGTTCAAAACCTCACTTCGGAGGCTTCCAGAGCAGGATAGAGTGCTGCAACCAACAGCCCTTTGGAAAGATGCTTATTGACTGTTTGTCTCGTCTCACAATACTGGGTTGAAATCCCCAGTATAGGGTTTTAGGATTGACTTGCATCCCGCGAAAAGTCAGTCCATCCTCCATGGGAGGCAAGGAAGTTAGAGACATGAAGTCTCAGTTCTGTGCAGATATTTGACATGGTGGCCATTGTGAGGGAGGGAACGAAAAATCAAACTGTGAAAAAGGCACCGTACTGTGTATCAATCCACAGCAGGAACACTTTAAACACTGTTGGGCTACTGTATACTTGTAGGCTTGCAATTCAAAGCTGTTATGGAGTGGGTCGAGTCGGCATTGACCACACCCAAGAAAAGCAGCCAGACTTTGCAAGTGACTACAAAGTGGTCTGAAAATGGGAGAGGTGTTGTGGAAATGCACATCTACAGTCCCCATTGGGGAGGGAAAAGTTTTAAGCATCAAGTGAAAGCTTACAAACACCAAATGCTGCCTGCACATGGTCACCAATTGTCAAGAGGTCTAAACCTCACTCTCAGGTTCTTGGCAATATTGGGAATGCAAGAAATCACAGAGGCTTTGCATAAGAGTAATAAACTTGTTTAGTACTACCAAAAGGATAAATCACAGTTGCCCTAAGCAGTTTTTACCAATACGAACCGGGAGCCAATGTTAAGTATTCCCTATACCTCAAGGTTTCTCTGTGTCTCTTGGGGTCTCTGAGGTATAAGACTCAGTGTCTCACATTATATACCTATGATAATTACTATGTTACTGTAAGACAGAAACATTTCTAGTTACAGAGATGAGCCATATTGGCTAAATTAGTAGTGGCTTCACAGTCCAAGATAACATTATACAATTTTGTAGTAGTCATCACTTTGTGAAACCAAAGAGTACAGTTCATACAGAGTCTTACACAAATCACTGTAGTAGTACAAATCACCAAAAGGTGGCAGTGCCGACATATATCATAATCATTACAAGGACACAGATGTCCTGATCATCTTGTAAGTGAGAAATACACAGAAAATACAAAGAAAATATAGATGTATTAGCAAGCAAAGTGTATTACAATAATATTCATACATATCCTGACATCTACTCTTGTAAGGTAGATGCCCTTAGTCCTATATGTTAGTATAACATATGCCTAAACACTAGCTGTCTACAGTGTACCTCTGAGGGTACAAATTAGGGTGCAGGGACCTCATCTAACAGCAGTAATCCTCACTCAGTCACATTGGCTCACATCCCTTATTGCCCCACCCCCAAAGTTGACCTCTCTTACCCTTTCCGCTAGGATAATATTATTTGCTTTAACCAATCACCACAGCCCCACTAACTCCTGTCCTACTGTCACAGCCTGTAACCAGTAAAAGCACTCTAATAAAGCCTTTCTGAGGTTCTTGGTAAGATGCCTTAGAAAATTACTAGTGCTACTGTTTCTCTCTGCAGGCAGTGTGGAACTAAATCTAGGACCCCCCCCCCTTCTGTTAGCTGCTCCTGGGGAGCTTGCACAGTTAAAAGGCCTGAGCTTCCTTCATGTGAACATATGCAGCCTTGCCAGCAAATTCGACCAGGCCCAAGCCTGGGTTTTACATGCCTCCCCTGATGTAGCAATGTTCTCTGAAACATGGCCAAAGAGCAGTGTACCTGATTATTTGCTCAGCATCCCTGGCTAAAATCTTTTCAGGTGTGACAGACAAACCAGAGGAGGTGGTGTCACCATTTATATCAAAGATAAATTCCAAATTACCAACCTTGATCTCACATCTATGTCCAAAGAATTTGACTGCCTCTCCCTTAAACTCACTCTGGCACCTGGAGTTGCCTTATTGGTAGCTGTATGCTACAGGCTGCCTGCAGCCGGCCTGTGCATATTGACCCACCTGCATTCCCTCCTGGAAAACGCAAGTGCAGAATGCATCTTAATGGGGGACATTAACCTAAACTGGACTGATGCCTGCGCCAACAGGCTCAAGGACTTCTGTGATGAGCCCGGGCTAGCTCAGATGACCCCCGAGGTTACTTGGCCAAATAAAAAAAAAACCTGACTGAAACTCTTTATTGGACCTTATTCTGGTCAGTAAAGCTCATAATATCTCCCATACTGGGGTCTTTCATAATGATCTGAGTGACCTCTGCAGAATCGCCTGTGTCAGGTACTCCCCTCATCTCCCCTCCACTTCCACCTTCAAGATTAATCGCAGCAAGAACAATTTTTTGCTCCCTGCCTTTCTGGCTGACCTTGGGAATATTCGCTGGCAGGATTTCTACCTCACAACCACTGTCTCAGAAGCCTTCTGCATCTTCCAGGAGTTATTGCTTAAGGTCATCAACAAGCATGCACCTCTAAGGAAGATGTAGTTAAGAAAACATGCTCCTGACTGGTTCAGCCCAGCACTGAAGAGGGCCCTGCAGCACAGAGATTTTCTATGGAAAAAGGCAAGGAAGTCATGGTCTGGCACAGACTGGCTCTCTTTCCGTGTAGCCAGTAATGCCTGCACCAAAATGGTCAGGCTGGAAAAAGCACACGCACGCATTTTCCAGACCTCCCTCGAGGAAAACAAAAACTGTTCAGCCAAATTTTGGCAGGTTTTAAGAGAGAGATCAAAGGTCACTCTCCTGCCACTCCCCTTCCAGCCAAAATTGTGGCTAATAATACCACATACACAGCCAGGGCTGAGATCCTTGAACAGCTCAATAATCACTTCGCAACTGCAGGGCTGTCCTTTGACAAATCGCCTGCTAGTAAAATGAGCACCACTTGCTACGTCAGCTCAATACCAAGCCCAACCTCTGCCCCTGGGTCTGACAGCCCCCCGTTCAAGTTTCAACCGGTATCCTATAAACAAGTGAGGACCTCCTCCTCTCATTGGACACTAAAAAGAGTGTGGGTGCCGATCTACTAGAGCTATTTTTCCTAAAAGTAGGTTATCTCTATCTGACAGCATCAATTGCCCACCTTTTTAATTGTTCTCTAGTCCAAGGGGAACTGCCACACAGTTGGAAAATGTTGCACATTATTTCCTTGTTTAAATCAGGAGATCCCACAGACTTGAACAACTACAGGCCCATTTCATTGCTTCCTGTATTATCCAAGCTACTTAAAAAAATCATCAACGTTCAGTTAAGGGATTACTTGGATAGGGAAAACATCCTCAACCCTGTTCAAGTGGGGTTCAGACCCAAACATAGCACAGTGTCAGCTCTAGCCAAAGTCTCCAATGACTGGTTACATGCCCTGGATTATAAACAACACATCTACACCATCTTCCTTGACCGTAGTAAAGCATTCAACATGGTTGATCACTCCATACTACTTGACACGCTGGGATGCATTGGTGTAACCCCCACCACAGTACAGTGGTTCCGCTTTTACCTTACTAACAGGAGTCAGCAAATTAAAAGCCATGATGATCTCTCTCCACTAAAAATGCTGCAACTTGGCGTCCCACAAGGATCGATCCTAGGACCGATCCTCTTTGCCCTTTATATCAATCATATCGACTCTGGCCTTTTATCAGGGAACGTTCACCGCTTCGCAGATGATACTGTCATCTATTCTACCAACCCCTCCCTTGATCTTGCCCACAAAGAGCAACAACAGGACTTTCTCACACTCCAACACAACCTATTGAATCTGAAGCTTCTTCTAAATGCCAAGAGAACCAAAGCTATAGTTATCTCCCCATTCCCCACCCTCAATTTGAAGACCCCCCAGTACCTCCCAGATTACCACCCTCCTTGGTGAACCCTTAGAAATAGTAGACAAATTCAAATACCTGGGAGTCTGGCTGGACAGCAAACTAAACTTCAATGTACATCTAAACAAATTATCTAAAAAATTAGGCAGCGTCTTGGCATCTTCTACCGTATTAGACACTTACGCACCCTGGAAGTTAGAAAGAGGTTGGTTCAAACAATCTTCCTTCCCCGCTTGACTATGGTGACTTTATTTATAGTCAATGCCCCCAGCACGAGCTCCAAAAACTGGATACTCTTTATCATCACACACTGAGATTTGTGCTCAGCCTACCCCTACAGACCCATCATTGCTTCCTTTACCAAGCATTAGACTGGCCTTCCCTCTCCCTGAGAAGACAAAAAAAAAGGCCTCTTGTGGTACTTCCGGGCCCTGTCCAACAACCTGCCTCCTTATGTTGGCAAACTATTTGAGCGCTCAATGTCCACCTACGATATAAGAAACTCCCTTTTCGTCAACTTTAAAATACCTCAGACCAGGACACGCTTTGGCTGTACTGCTATTAGCTCCCCTCCTTATAACGCTCTGGAACCACATACAAAAAGCACTTAAATGCTCCATCCTGCCTAGCCCTTTCAGGTTCAGACAGCTGCTAAACCGATGCTGGCATAGAGTGTATGACTGTTTTAGGTAAACAGTTCCCACTCGATCAAGCAACCTTGCAGCCCTAATGGACCAGGCCCTTCTATTCCCCTGTTGCCAGTATTTTTTTAGGGTCAATATACTCCCCCTAGGTCCTTCCCCCAGCACTTATCTAGCTCTCCTGGAGGCCACCTCCCCTTTAGTGTTGCCCCCTCCTACTTCTCTTGTTTGTCAACCCCTCCTACCTTCTCTGTGTCTCCCCTTCCCCCACACACGAGGTTGAGTTTTAGAGTAGGCGATTTGGCTATGTCTGTATTCAACACCTAAGCTATGTTAAGTTGTTTTGACTGTTTATTACACATTCTTACTATCTGTCACCCACAAACTATTATGTCTTGTATTGAATATGTCCTATGTGTCCAGGACCATCTTGAAAAAGAGCCTGCTCAACAATGTAACTGCCTGGTTAAATAAAGTTTGATTGATTGATTGATAGACATAACAGGACTAATTGAAACTTGATGTTCCCTGACTGACAAATGAGGAAAAGAACAGGTGGGATATACATTATACCACCTTGATAGAGAAGTTAAGAAGGGGGTTTGCAGCATATATATAAAATTCCATAAAATCTGTAAAGTTCTCCGATAAAATAAAACAAAAAGGAAAACAGACAGAAACATTGGGATCTATGACCGTACGGCAACAAAAATTTTGTCTACCAATGGTACAGCAAAACTTTTATGTCGATCACATTTGCAGTTGGCATAAAGATAGTCACTGCCTACCATGTTTTCTTTGTGAGGCTTCGACTCCAACCCCCCTCATATGTTTTCTGATGCAGTCCCTGCACCATTTTGGTTTCCTGTCTCTGGACTGCCTCCATTTTGTTAATGTCCTTGTGCAGGTGTGGCCTCTAGTACTGCATGCAGTACTCCAGATGGGACCTAACCAGTGTCTTGTAAAGCGGGATTATTACCTCCCTCTTACAACTTGCAATACCCCTACTAATACACCCCAACATCCCTCTAACCTTACCTACAGCTTTAGTGGTCTGCTTGGAAGATTTCAGGTCATCTGTAAGGATGATGCCCAAGTGTCTTTCTTCCCTTGTGATTGCCAGCAACTCCTATTTGGCCCAGCCTATCTCCCACATCCTGAACTCCTCTCTCATATCTAGGACAATCCCAGATATACTGTATGGAAGGTGGCTCATGTGGTCCCATTCCTCAAATGAGGTGACCCCAAAATTCTTGAAAACTATCGCCCCATTGTGATCTTATCTGCTGTGAACAAGCTGCTCAAAAAGGTGGTCACCTCTCAGCTTGCTCTCTTCCTCCAAGCCCATGGCCCCCTCTCCCCAGAGCAGCATGGGTTCCATAAAGGGCACAGCACCTCCACTGCCCCCGCACATGTCACCTCCAAAATCAGAACTGCAACTGACCAAGGCAAACTCACTGGTGCCATCTTCATAGACCTCTCTAAGGCCTTTGATCTGGCTGATCACACACTCCTGGACACCGCCCTATGGTCCTTCAGCCTTTCTCCTCCTGTCCTAGCCTGGTTTGCCGACTACCTTTTGGGCAGGCAACAGTACACCAAGTTCCAAATAGCCCTCTCTGAGCTCACACCAATTATATATTGGGTGCCTCAGGGGTCTGTCCTTAGCCCCATCCTGTTCTCCCTCTTTATCAACCAGCTGCACTCAGTCCCTGCCTCTGGGCACATCACCCTATATGCCAATGACCTTGTGCTTCTTACTAGCTCACAGGACATCAGTGTCATCAACTCCAGACTAAACTCTGATTTCAATGGCATTCAATCCTGGCTTAAGGCCAATAAGCTTGTCATCAACCTCCAGAAGACGCACGCCATACTATTCAGTTATCTTGCCAAGATAAGAGTGTGCCCTGCCTCTCTCAAAGTCGCTGGAGCTGATGGTGCCCCTGTACGGGTGGTTGACTCTTTCAAATATCTGGGGGTAACCCTTGACCCTCAGCTTGACTTCTCCCTGCACATATGCAATTCCTGCAAGGCCACAAACTGCAAGTTGGGTCTGACATACAAGGCCAAAAATTGCCTCACTCCAGCTGCCTGACTTGCCCTTGCAAAAGGGGTTCTTCTCCCCATGCTCATCTATGGGTTCACCTCCTTCATGAACACTCCAAAAACCTGGCTTACAAAATGGGACACAGCGTACAATAACGTAAGTCGCTTCGCCCTGTCAGCCCCCCCGCCTTACCCATCACTGTCAACTCTACTCCAGGCTAGGGTGGCTCTCCCCCAACAATCACTGATCCGTTGTCATGGGCAACTTCATTGACAACATCATCAGAATGTCCACACCACAGGCACTTGCCCAAATGCTCAAGCCTGCCCTCCCTGCCTACTGGCTGAGGTCCAGTGACTCCCAAGCCCTCAAGGTCCAAAAAACTAATTCCCTCTCAGGGGATCGCACCTTTGCAGCCCTCGGTCCCAGAGCCTGGAACCTACTCCCTGCTCATGTAAGGGCTGCCCCCTTCTACATTTTCTTTAGGTCCTCCCTCTGGGGCTATTTAAAGCAATCATCCTCCTGCCCTTGCTCTTAGCTGCCCCACCCTGTTTGGTGGGCCTGTGCCCCGATGACTATGTGCATTTTTCACATGTGTCTAGTGAATCCCTGTATCTGCCTTGCTGATATATGTTTGCTTTCTTGACTGCCTCCTGTTGTTGCCATGCCTTGACTCTGTACTTTCCATTGTGTTTGTAACTGCCTTACCTGACTGCACCTTGTTGATTGCTGTACCTTGACTCTGAATTGTTATTGTCTGTACCTTGTAATTCTCCCGGGTCGCACCTGAAAATAGGCACTCGACTGTCAAGCATGCTTACCTGGTAAACAAAAGCTAAATAAATAAATATAGTGTATGGTGGAATGTGGTTGTGTATGGAATTCCATACACTGCAAAAAGTTGTTCTGCAGCAGTAGTGACGTCCTCACTAACGCAGAACGACTTTTCATTCTGAGTTAGTGAGGATGTCATAATACAAGGGGCTACAGCAGACGTCCTGATTCGTCCCTTGCTGTGTGAGAGGGGCACGCTAGTGTGCTGGGCAGCGGCAGTTGTGAATCGACGGCCTCGGCAGAACCGAGCAAAAATATGGAAAAGTGAGTCTCTTTTTGTCTTTTTTTCGGGCACCATACACTATAAAGAACAGTATATGGTTACCCATGCACTACAAGGCTATTCTTTCACCTCATAGATACAATGCCGACTTGGAGACCTCTCAAGCTTCGCTCTTGAGGTCATCAGTCGGCACTGTATCCACTCAGTGGAAGAATAGCTTTGTAGTGTATGGGTAACCATACACTATCCTACTGTATATGAAACCTATAGTTGGCTTCAGGGATTCTCTTCCCTATATTCATGATCTTATACTTCCTTGTGTTAAACCCTTCTGACCATTTTGCCAGTTTATCCAGATCTCTTCTCATTCTGCCCACCCCATCTGGATCATCTACTCTGTTGCAGATCTTGGTGTCATCTGCAAACAGACAAACCTTACTCTCCAGTCCATCTGCAATGTCACTGATGAAGATATTGAAGAGGACTGGCCCCAGGACTGATCCCTGAGGTACCCCACTTGTGACTTGCATCTCTTCTGACTTTATATCATTTACCACCACTCTCTGTTTTCTGTCTGCCAACCAGTTTGACACCCAGTTGACCAACTTATGATTCACCCTGGTCCTACCTAGCTTATTAATCAATCTTCTATGTGGAACAGTATCAAGAGCTTTGCTGAAGTCAAGGTAGGTGACATCAGCTGCACCCCCTTGGTCCACCACTCTGGTTACCCAATCAAAGAAATCTATGAAATTAATTTGACAAGACCTTCCTGTTGTAAACCCATGTTGTCTTGGATCCTGTGCTCATATGGATTACAGGTGTTGCACTATCCTTTCCTTAAGGAGTGCATCAATAATCTTGCCCACTACTGAGTTAAGAGTGATTGGTCTGTAGTTCCCTGCCTCCTCCCTGCTACCACTCTTGTGGAGCAGGATCACCTGAGCCCTTCTCCAGTCTTCTGGGACCTCTCCTGTGCTCAGAGACTCACTAACAGTTCTGTTAATGGCTGCAAGTTCCACTCATATCTGCTTTATTACCCTGGGATGTACAGTATGCCATCTGGGCCCATTGCCTTGTTCTCCCTGAGCTTAGCGAGCTCTTGTGGGACTCTTTCTTTTGTGAAGGAACTAGTGCACCCCCCCCATGTGTCTATGGTGCTGAGCTTTGGGGCCTGCCCAACCTTATCCTCAGTAAACACTGAGCAGTAGAGTTCACAGACAAAACATCATGACAAATTTAGGCGCAGTCAAATAATAGTGGATATTTCATCACAAGTACATGCAGTTGCAGTTACAGTAGTCATGGGCATGTAGTGCACACTGTGACCAAACCCTGGTGACCTCACAGTCGCTATCTTATTCTTTAACAACCTGAGTTACCTGAGAATGCTGAATCTTAATTCTGTTCTTATGCCTGTCTCCCCTCTTCTCTGTAGTGCTGCCTGTCATTCCTGGTCTCTTCCTCATCCTTGTCACATCTCTTCCTCGTCCTTGTCATCCTTGTCACACATCTGCTGACATCAGAGGAATTTCTTAGCCTAATTCTTAAAGCTGCTCACCAATGTCAACCTAATTAGTATAATTAATGCATAGCAGCTGGTGCAACTTCATGGCTCTACATAAGGTGAGCAGGATATTTAGAACCCATTCATGATTTGTACTGCCATGGAGTTCATAAGCTTACAGAAGGGGAAGCAGAAGCTGTACTTAGAGGTGTATAAGTCAATCTGCCAGGATGTTGACTCATGCACTCCAAAGAAATATTTATTTGATATTGCAGAAGTAATTGAAATTAATGTGACATAAGGCATTAATGTTTTTAGTTTTTATTACACATATTAATGATTACCTTTTAAATAAATGCATGCTCTAATACACTTTTAAACACTGTGCACTTTAACACACTTTAATACACTGTAAACTTTAATACAGATTTATACACTGTGCACTTTAATATAGTTTAATACACTATGCACAGATTTAATAAGTCCTCACATTTTAAAACTTTTAAAACTTTGTTTAATAAACACCTGTACATTCATTTAATTCCTTGCTTTCTCTGTGACCAATTGTCCTTCCATATACTGACCACATGATGAATATAGTTACTATATTTTGTCCCTGTCCCGATTTGTCCGTGTCTCTTTAGCCGCAACATTTTGTCTGGGGACTATATGGCCATATGCAGAGCAGAAGTATATATTTAGAGCTTACACAATACGTAGGTCAACCCACTAGAGGGGAAAATATTCTCGATATTGTACTAGCCACTAAAGAAACTGATATCTCAAATTGTAATGTAATTTCTCCCCTGGGAAATAGTGATCATAACAGTATTCTTTTTTCATTAAAAGAATATATACCTATAATTAAAGGATGTTGAGCAGCCTATAATTTTAAATCTGAGAAAAAAAACTTATAAGTGAAGATCTGGAAAACATAGACTGGGAAAGCATTTTAGCAGACAAAACAGTAAATATGAGGGAAACTTTTAAAAACCATGTAGCTGAAATTTGTGAAAAACATATGATAAAACACAAGAAGTACAATAATAGGGGTGTAAAACCTAAATGGTTTAACAAAACAATTAGAAGGCTCCCAATAAAAAAATGAAGTTAATATGAAAAAAGTAACTTAAGCGGCACTTAAGACGCATGGGAGAAATTTAAGTTAGGAGAGAAACAATGTAAAAGACAGATAAAAAGAAACAAGCAAAAAATGGAGAAGGGATTAACTAGGGTAGCCATGGGTGTTGGCAGGCATACTCAGTGTACTCCGCTGAGTACAATAAAATCTGGAAAATCCAGGGGAAAAATGAGCCTCAGGGCAACAAACACAAAAAATGCCTGACTTACCTGAAGAACTATTTCGTCCTTCTTGGATGTTTTAGTGCGAGTTTGTAAATGATCTTTGGAAAATGTGTGGGTGCCTAAGTTAGAGGCCATAATTGTGCGAATGACCCAATCAAGCATGCATGCATGAGTGCTGGTGTGAATGGATTTCTATAGGGCTGGCTACCTTCATGTGGTACAGAGGCTTATCACAATGTATCCTAAACATTATAAGTAAAAGCCAGCCAACTTCTGCCTAATTGGTAGTGTGTATGTGTGTGTGCATTTTTGTTAGATGAAATAAAATGTTGTCAATCTATCCATATCATTGACTTACTACAGACTGTTGACTGAAATGTGGATAAAGCAATGTCTACATGGTGGGGAAGCACATCTTTTGATTTATATTTATGGTGGGGAGGGGAAGCAACAGTTCAGTCAACTCTTAAGTACAAGTTTAAAATTTCTGGCTACACCCCTGAGGGCAGCCATTAAAGGAAACGTGCAACAATTCTATAACTATGTAAACTCACTGAGGAAGACAGATACAAACCTATGATCCATAGCGGCAGAAAATCAAGCAATAAATGACCCTACAAAAATGGTTAATATACTGAACTCTTATTTTCGGTCAGTGTTTTCACACAAATCACCTCAGGTAAAAAGACCTAATGTATTATCAGTACCAAGCCTGGATATAACAGAGGAAAGTATAAATGAAAAAATTGATAAATTGAGAAACACCCATTTGGCAGGGCCTGATAACAACTCCAACACTTTACTTAAGCTACTCTCACCACAGGTGGTTAAACTGCTCAAAATGATTTTTGTAAAATCCATGATACACAGCGAGGTCCCTTCTGATTGGCTGGAAGCCAATGTGGTACCGATTCATAAAAAGGGTAATAGAGCTGAACATACAAATTATAGGCCCATTAGTTTGACGTAGGTCACAGGAAAGTTGTAGGAAGCTATAATGAGGGAACTTACAAGCTCAAATGGGCAGACTAGGTGGGCCATAGGCCCTTATCTGCCGACACTGTCTATGTATCTATGTATCTATGGGATAGAATAAATAAACATCTGGAGGACAATAATCAAACTGATCAAGGACAGCATGGTTTTCTGTCAGGAAGATCGTATGTCACAAGTCTCTTGTGTTTTAGTGAAAAAATATCACGTGTTGAACAATGGGAAGCAGGTGAATTGTGTCTATTTTGATTTTGCTAAGGCTTTTGATGAAGTGCCACACACTGAAATAATTAGAAGTCTGATGGATATAGTACTTGACCAAACCATAGTGGGATGGGTGGAGGCTTGGTTGATGAATAGGACTCTGAGGGTGTGTATAAATGGCTTTCTTTCCAGCTCGGTGTTTGTGATGAGTGGCATGCTGCAGGGATCGGTGCTGGAACCAGTGCTTTTTAAGGTATTCATGTCTGGTATGGGCAGGGGGGCTGAAAACTAGCTAAGCATATATGCAGATAACACCAAACTAGCAGGGATAGTATCTGAAAATAATAATATTGTCTCTTTGACGCAGGATCAGGATAACATCCAAATCTGGGCCACCTTTAGAGGAATGAGCTTCAATAATGATAAATGTTGTGTTATTCATTTGGGAAGACATAATGCAATGAAGGAGTATTACCTAAATGGACAAAAACTAAGGATATAACAGGAAGAAAAAGATCTGGGCATAACAATAAATGATAAATTAACATACGGCTCTCATTATAAAAAACAAATTGCTAAGACAAACAAAGTTCTATGAGCAATAAAAAGACATTTTAGGAGTAAAGATAAAGAGGTGATTATACCTCTGTGTAGAGCATATATTAGGCCATTATTGGACTATGGCAGCCCTGTGTGAAGCCCTAAATCCATAGGTGGAATTGGGAGTCTTGAGTGGGTGCAGAGAAGGGATACGAAAATAATTTATGATCTCAAAAATAAACCGTATGAGGAGCGCCTTTAGAGTTTGAATTTGATTACCTTGGAGACTAGAAGGATTCGAGGAGACCTTTGGATGTGTTATGACATAATGCAGGATTGCCATTTACTACATGAACTAAATCTTGAATTTAAAAGTAATAATATGGGAAACCGAGGCCACCAGCTGGAACTCCAAACTAAAAGGTTTAAAACAAATAAAAGGAAGGCTTTCTTCACACAAAGAGTACTTGCTCCCTGGAATAAACTGCCCTTAGAGGTTATCATCAGTAGAATAAGACTCATTTAAAAAAAAAAAAGGTTGGATAACTATATTCTCAAAGGAAATAATGTAGTATAGTATGGATTATGGATAGAAGCTTCTCATGGGCCCACTGCCCCCTCTTGTTCTTAAACCTTAGTATGAACCTTAATTGTATATGGAACACTGTAATCTAGCAGCTCCTTCAACCCTGCACACCCCCTTTTCATGTTTCACAGCTGACTGCCTAGAACTTCTAACATGTGCCCCAACACACTGGTGGGCCACAAGGTAAAATGCAGACCATACCTTGGGAACAGATGCCTGTCCTAACTGAAAGGTCCTCAGTCTCCTGTATTGAAAAAAAATTCCTGCACCTTACACCAGTCTTTTAGCCACATGTTAAACACCTCAATTTTCCATCCATGCTCCCCTGCATGTGACACTTGCAAAACTTCTAAGAAGGCTACTGTGTCTGTTCTTGTCCGCAGCTGTCTGTCAAGCTCCCTAAACATTTTCTTTGCCTTCTCTTTGGTATGCTTTGCCAGGTTGTTGGTACTGAAGTGTTACACAACATCTGGCTTCTCCCCCTCTTGCTCAATAGGCTCTCAAGTTTAGGTGTGATCCTTTCAATGGCTGCCACTGGCAGTCACAGAGCTGATCTGTCCATATTGTCTAAGTAGCTTATGACCTTCCTGGTTCCTTTAACTATTTTGTAAACTATAGTATTACTATGAAGTGTTTCTTGCTACTCTTTTTACCTACAAAACTTCTTCCCACTGGCTCATTTTTGCTGGATACTGCCACTCCCATTAGGCTAGTAACAATTGCCTTCTCATTGGCATAGTCCTCTTAAACAGATTCCTCAAGAGAGCAACTCTATTCTAGGATTTTAATCCTGGCTTTGTTCAGGGTGGTAACAACCCTCCTTCTTCCTTCCTTCCCCTCTGCTCACTGTATTCCTGCCCCTATTGATATGATTTGAACTTTGTTGTGATGAAGGTGTAATCCAAACTGCACCAGATATGCCATCTTCTCATGTCCTGTACTTCAACCACTAGGGCTATCAACTCTGAACTAAGGTCTATGATATTTCAGCACATTGAATTCCTTCCAGAATGGGATTGAGTCTCAGCCTTTATTGCTGATATCTGCCCTCCCATCCTTCTCCCTAAAGAGTCTGACATTATGCATGCATGCTGGTGTGTAAGATAGTAAGAGTTAATCATTGTTCTGTTTTTCTGCCCCCTGCCCCTCTTCTGTTCTTTGTTCGTCTTCATATTCAAGACCCAGTTACCTGGACCTTATGATCATGGCACTT
Organism: Neoceratodus forsteri; assembly: GCA_016271365.2. NCBI lineage: Eukaryota > Metazoa > Chordata > Ceratodontiformes > Ceratodontidae > Neoceratodus > Neoceratodus forsteri. The sequence goes on from CM057449.1 coordinate 1,512,224,963, forward strand.
AAACAAGTGTCAAAGCAAACTGCTGCACTGCTTGCCTCCACCTGTGAATGCTCCACTTTTTGTACTGGTATGCCACCATTCTGACCAGCAGTAAATCCCATTTTTACCTTTTCCCAAGTGCTTATATATGGATCTTCCACTCAGTCCTCTGTTTGCTTCCTGCACCTATACTAATAAGGAAAGTCTAATGCAATGACTGGTTGTCGAGGACCCAGCTCCAAGTCTGGAGTGCTTGTTTGTTCAGTCTACATATTTTACTCCAACACAGAGCTCAGCCCCCAATGGATATGTATTTATTTATTTATTTAGTTTTTGTTAACCAGGTAGGTGCTGTAACCAAAAAATGACTATTTTCAGGTACAACCCAGGAGGTTACAGGGATTACAAGGATACAAGGATTACAGGGACACAATGATTACAAGAATACAGAGTACACAACAAATCCATGTTACAGTTTGTATAGATTGAATATCATAGAAACATAGGTAATCAAGTACAAACAAGTCAAGGTCAAAGAAACAATAATAAGGTTCACAATGTAGGTAATAAAGCATAAGCAGGATAATGTGCCAGGCAGCAATAATCAAGAAGGAAAGTGTTGGTCAAAAGTGGTTAATGGGGAGAGATTAAGAGAAATAATACGTAACCCAAGGGCAAACAAGGCATGAGGATGGAAGTATTAGAATCAGGGTGGGTTTGAACATGAGCAGGAAGCCTGGCTGATGAGGAAGGAGTGATACTAATTTTTGGGTATGACTGGGAGCTAGGTGAATATCCAAAGGTAAGGAGTTCCAGAGTTTAGGCGCAGCATGGGAAAAGGTTGAAGTTCCCTTGAGGGTCTTACATCTAGGAACATGCAGCACAGGTCTATCAGCAGATTGAAGGCCATGAGAGGAGGGCAGAGGGAATAACAGAGAGACAGGGATACCAGCTCTAATAATATTGTCTATCAGGGAGCCTAATGCAAGGAGCCAAATGGAAGAGGGAGATGGCCAATTAAGGTCTGCATAGAGCTGACAATGGTGTGTCAACCAAGGGGCGGCAGAGGCATATCTGCAGATACTATTGTAGGTAGTATCCCACTTCCTAAGGAGGGTCTTGAATGCATTAAAATATGTGATGGCACCACAGGACAGTGCCGGGAGCAAAATACCATGGGTGATGGCAAGTCTAGCAGATAGTGTGAGGACATGGCTGGTTTTATAAGGCAACTCTGATTTTAATGCTGACAGACTTGCAGGTGGCCATGATGTGATTATCAAAATTAAGATTATCATCAAGTAGTACTAATGACTTCAGTACAAATTCCAAAAAAACTAAATATGAAAGTTTTATTTTGAATAAAAACCCAGCTATAGCTCAGATGCCCCTCAGAACCATGAAGTCCATTAATGCAGTGTCAAAAGAATTCCCCTTACTCTCACTCACAGTTTCATACAATTTAATATATTACCTTTGTATGACTAAATGACCAACTCAAGCTCAGGTCCTCCTCAGAATCCTGAAATTCTAATATTCAACATCAAACATTTCACTTACTTACTTGGCAAGCTAGGAAAACTCCTGCCTCTGAAGCCCTATCAGCTCTGAGTTGCAAATCCTGCCCCCAAGCACAAGGGTTTAGCCAGATGGTATACTGTTAGAATGGTGACTTCAAATGGTCACTGCAATTAGGGTGCTGCAACAAGGGTGACAGTGAGAGGGGCGATCTTGATTTTAGATCGCCCCTCACTGATGCCACCCTGTGCGACCACATTGTTACTATCCCCTCCAGGCATGCCTGCCCTGGCGGAGGTTATATACAGCTGTGGGTGGTGCTGGGGCAAAGCCCCCTAAAAAAAACTGAAGCTCCTTGTAAAAGACAACTGGTTCCCAGGAGTGTGCTTTGGCACTGTAACTCCTGGGAAACATAATGCCTGGTGCTGTAATGGCAGATGGCATGTTGCCTGCACTGTAATGGGTGTTGGCAACATGTTTTTCACTCTGACATGGGTGAATATATCCAGACAGTAAGAATGTGTATGACATGGCTATGTTTTTGGCTCCATCTGGCACTCTAATCACAATTTTGGGGTCTATGTGATAACGGTGAACGCCTTAAGGTGATTGCCATTATTGCTCAGTCAGAGTGCTGAACACATTTTCGGCACTCTGACAACCCTGGTGCACCAGCACAATGGTGCCAGGACATATTTACTCCCGCCTCATGGGGAACTTCATCCCCTGCACCCCCCCATTTAAGGATTCTCAACTCCAAGGTGGTGCATGTCGAGGGGGGTGAAAGTAGTAAAAATAAAAATGTTTGGGTCGAGCGCAATAAAAATCGCACCAGCGCATGGACCCGAACCCAGTAGCTCAGCCACCCCAGCCATTGCCCAATCCCCAATGCCACGCTGCAGCTCGACCGACAACTGCAGCACCACCCCCTACTGCCTCTCCACCCCCAGCCCACGCTCGACATGCTCGCTCCCACCCCCCCATGCAAGTACGTATAGCAACATCCTGTCGCCTAGTTCACTCACCCCCCTCATCCGGTTGCCCTACCCATCAGTCGCCAGGAGTGGATTGCACGAGGAAGGTGTCGCGTAACGGACTGTGCCCTTCCTCATGTGCCCACTTCATGGGTTACCACAATTTTGTTACACCATTACAGTGTTTGTTACCCCCTTGCATTCACTGGAAAATGTAGTTGCCATACTTTGCTCCATGAGAACCCACATACCAGCCCAGTGCCTCTTTTTGGTTTTGTGTGTGTGTTAACAGGAATGCTAAATTAACCTAAGCTACAACCCATTTTGACTCCCAAGAAAGAAAGTACAGAATGGCCACAGGTGTGGAGCTGTGTTGGCGGGATACATGCTGCTGCCATGCAATTCCCACCCAATCGTGCATAGGTACCTTAATGTCAGAAATAATTAGACCAGAAGTAACCAAAAACAGTTGACCAATGTCATGAAGCTATTTGCTGATAGTGGAATACTGCAGAGTACACAGTCCCTTTCTTGTGTAAAAACAATCCTGCTCCACAGTCCAACAAAGCTTTAGCAGCAACTTAGTTTAGTTATTTATTAGGAAAACAAATGTTGCACTCAGTTTTCTGAAGTAGAGACTGCTTTTCCCACTAGTTCAATACAATTTAGGGCACATACCTTTCACAGCAGTGGCTCTATTCAGTTCTGGGCCTTAGTCTTCCTAGAGGATGTGGGAAAAATAATTAGTACCTTCAAGGGCTGCATTCTCAGGCTTATTTTCATGAAGTGAATAAAAGTTATCAGTACCTTCTTAGGCAGTGTTGCTGTCTCTCATCCACAACTTCAATTGTCAGGTGGATAGATTTGGGAATACAAAGGGGGCAGAGAGGGAGATCAGGTTCCTATGTGGCACAATGCCCCGGAGAGATGGGAAGTGGATCCTGAGGATTGCTAGGGCAGTGGGACAGAAGGGGTTTCTGGGTTTCATTGTCCACTTGGGGACCAATGACCTGGCTAGGGATGAGGCTGCAATAGTGCAGGAGGAGTTTTGGAGCTGGGAGTTCTCTTAGACAGATAACAATCTCAGCAGCTTTCTCTCAGGTGAATGCAATGACCCCATCAGAGGCTTCAGCTCATCACTGAAGGAATGGTGTAGAGTGGATGGGTTCAGCTGCATTGCAGACTGGGAATCCACCTGGAATAATAAGGGCCTATATAGGGGTGATGGCCTACATGTATCTGGGAGGGGACCTGCAGTCCTTGTTTGGCAGTTTAACTTGTACATTGATGAACATTTAAACTAGCCAAAGGGTGTGGTAGAGTAAATCAGGGAAGCAAAAAATGACCACCCAAGGCTGATGTAGAGAGTAGAGAGTAGGGAGAATCTGAGGGGAGAAGAACCTCCCTGGGTTCAAAATAATTAAGAAAAGACAGTGTTAGAAACAAAAGGTGCTAGGAACGGGAGCATTAAAAAGAGGGGGAAGGAGGGGGAAAGGGAAAAAAAGAGGAACAGAGTGTTAACAAAAATCTGTAAGGCCTGTGTGCAATCTCTATAAGATTAGGAAATAAGATTCCAGACCAGAAGACATTATGGCAGAGGCCAACCTGGATATTGTAGCCATTATCAAGTCATGGTACACTGAAAACCATGACTGGGACACAACCATTCCAGGCTATACTCTGTTCAGGAAAAAGAGGGTGGGAAGGAAAGGATGGGCTGTGGTGCTTTATGAGAGGGAAAACAAAAGCAATGGAGATACGGAGAATATAAGGGGACAGAGGTACTCTGGGTTACAACAGAAATGGAGAACACGGCCACAATTCTCACTGGCATGATCTAAACACCCATGGCACAGGGGGGAGGAGTTAGATAAGGTGGTGGAAGCCATTGGCAAAATGACAGAAAAGGAGAGGTGCTGTAGGTGGGGGACTTAAGACTGCCAAATGTAGATTGCAGCCTCCCAGCTGCAGTTACTGCTAGAAGCAGAGACATCCTGGACTCCCTACAAAGAGTGGGGGTTCCTCAACAGCTAGTCAGTGAACCCACTCATGATGGGCAATACTGGAACTGGTACTCACTAACTGGGACAGTGTTGCAGATGCTAAGGTGGGAGGCCACCTGGGGACCAGTGATCAACATACAGTGTAGTTCAATATAAGGATGGCTGTGCTATCGAACCACACAAGTGTGAGGGTTCTGGACTTCTGGAGGGCAGATTTTATAAATATAGGTGAAGGTCTCAGGGATGACCTGGCAGGAGGGATAATTGTGGGGTGGAGGAACAGTGGGCAAAGTGGGCATAGTAAAGGCAATAAATCTCTGCGTCAAGCAATTGAGCAAAAGCAAAAGGAAAAAGGACACAGCTATGGTTCTTGAAAGAAGTGGCAGAAGAGGTAAAAGCTAAAAGGTTAGTATTCAGAAGGTATAAGGTGGATAACAGTGATATTATCAGGAGAAGCAGGGAATGTAGTAAGCAGTGTGAAGGTGCAAACTGAAGTAAGAATAGTCCAGGCAGTAACAAAATGGGCAAGACATTTTTACATACTGTATGTAAAGAAAAAGAGGAAAACAAAGGTAGGGATTATAAGGTTAAAAAAGTGATGGTAAGAATGTGCAGAAGGGAACCGGAGAGGCAGACATTCAGAAGAAATACTTCTGTTCAGTGTTCACAGAGCAATGGGGAAGGGGAAGGGCTGCAAAAAAGTAACAAGAGGTTTGTAGGTAGAGCGGTGGACAATAGTCCTTTTTTAGAGGAGAGAGTCCCAAAAGGATTCGCCAATCTGAAAGTGGACAAAGCAATGAGGCCAGACTGAGTGCATTCAAGGGTAGTGCAGGAGCTCAGGAAGGTGCTGGCTACACCTTTGATAGTCCTATTTAATAGCTCACTGGAAACAGGAGTGGTTCTGGAGGACTGGTGTCCCACTTCACAAAAAGTTGTAGGAAGGAGGAGGCTGACAATTATAGGCCAGTCAGTCTGACATCTGTCGTGGGGAAGTTAATGGCATTACTGCTGAAGGAAGAGATTGTGAAACATCTTGAATCCAATGGGTTACAAGACCCAAGGCAGCATGGGTTCTTAGGGGTGAGGTCAAGTTAAAATAATCTGATAGATTTCTTTGACTGGGGGACGAAGTGATTAGATTAGGAAGTAGAGGTAGATGTGGTCAACCTAGATTTCAGTGAGGCTTTCAACATTTTTCCAAACAGGAGACTAGCACACAAGTTGGGTAGCTTAAGGGTGAGTCCAAAGGTTTAAACCTGGTAAGAAACTGGTTAGCGATAGGCAGCAGAGGGTGGTGATAAATGGAATTCACTTCAAGGAAGTGGGGTGACCAGTGAGTTGCCTCAGGGATCAGTTCTGAGGGCCAGCCCTCTAATATCTTTATAAGTGATGTTGCAGTGGAGCTGGAAGTGGAGGTCTGCCCCTTTGCAAATGACACCAAAATCTACACTGGGTGGACATTCTGGGATGACACCAAAATCTGCACAGGGTGGACATTCTTGGGGGAGGGCTAGAAAGGATGAGCAGAGAGCTGAGAAAAATTGAGGAGTGGTCAAGGGTACGGCACCTGGGTTTCAATGTGAAAAAGTGTATAGTAATGCACTTAGGGCACAGAAACCTGGGGTGGAACACAAGTTGGGTGGAAAGGTATTGATGACCACCAAGCAGGACACAGACCTTGGGGCAACCATATCGGTTGACCTAAAGGTGGCCAGGCAGTGCCACAAGGCAGTTTGGAGGATTAGAAGAATGTAGGGGTACATAGGGAGGGGTATCACCTGCAGAAAGAGGTAAGTGATGTGCCCCTGTATAGATCACTGGTAAGACCCCACCTTGAGTACTATGTCCAGTTCTGAAGACCACATCTGCAGAAGGACATAGACAGAGTGGAGGCGGTCCAGAGGAGGGCAAAAAAATGGTGGAGGGTCTGCACCAAAATCCCTAAAACAAGAGACTTAAGGTCCTCTGTTTGTATACCCTGGAAGAAAAAAGGGAGAGAGGGGGATATGACAGAGACCTTTAAATACCTCACGGTGGTAAATAAGGTACAGGAGGGAAGTATTTTTTCAGAAAAAAATGTGCTCAAGAACAAGGGGACATGCTATGAAGCTGGAGGGGGTAGATTCAGGAGAGATGTGAGGAAGTATCTCTTCACAGAAGGAATGGTGGATTCCTGGAACAGCCTTGCTGTGGAGATGGTGGGAGCAGAAACAGTGATAGGGTTCAGGAATGCATGGGGCAAGGAAATCTTAGTGTAAAGGCATGGAGAGGAAGAAAAAAACAGTGATCAGTTAGCATCTGCAGTGATAGTGTAGGTAGGTAAAAATGGGCTGACGGGTGGGGGAAGTGGTCCTTATCTGCCATCAAATTTTATGTTTCTATGTAACTTACTAAACTGATACAGACAACAATAAGCAATATCCAACACGGACGCATCAGCTTCTGTATTAGCTCAATTTCATATTCTGAGAGTTAATAGAGTTATTAGGAGGCAACGGGCTATTCAATTTTCCTTCCTGAGACACTTTATCTGCCTCGTTTTCTTAGGCCAAATCTAATATTTAGTACCACAAACATCTGCTTCTGAGTCCTGCGGCCATATTATTATTAGTCCATGTTTCAAAATCTTCTTGCATGTTTTTCTGAGAAGGGCTGCACTCCATCTGTAATTTGATTGTTCTCTGATCTCATTCCAATAGAAATTGTAATTGATGTCATTTAGGGTGCGATGTCTAGTGTAGAAAGCAGTGTGTGGAGTCAGAAATTAGCTGATCAGATTGGCTGTCTCATGTGGTATTGCCCTCGTTTCCCGGCAAATTGCTAATCCTGAATATAGAGGGGGATATCTTCCCTGCCAGAGCCAAAAGCTGTTTTGGATCCAGTGTTTTGGTTCCAGTTATAGTTGTAGTTCATGGAGGAGCAGGAAAACTGCCATTTAATATTCCACAAACTACTGCAACCACATTTTAGACATGCCTACAGTAGGTTGTCCACATTTTAGACACACCCACAGTAGGTTATCCAACTTTTCAAACATGCCCACAGTATGATATCCATTTAGTCAGTAGATACAAAGGTAAAAAAAGTCATGTTTCACTTCAAGTACCACAGAATGTTTAAAATCCTGGATTCAGGGCTCATGTGATTCTGCTCCACAAGAGTGGTAGCAGGGAAGAGGCAGGGAACTACAGACCGGTCAGTTTTACCTCAGTAGTGGGCAAGATTTTGTAGGCACTCCTTAAGGAAAGGATAGTGCAACACCTGGAATCCATAGGAACACAGGATCCAAGAAAGTATGGGTTTACAAAAGGAAGGTCCTGTCAAACTAATCTCATAGATTTCTTTGACTGGGTAACCAGAGTGGTGGACCAGGGGGAGCAGCTGATGTTGCCTAATTTGACTTCAGCAAAGCTTTCGATATTGTTCCACATAGAAGATTGATTAAGAAGCTGGGTAGGCTCAGGGTGGGTCAGAAGTTGGTCAACTGGGTGGCAAACTGGTTGATGGGCAGAAAACAGAGGGTGGTGGTAAATGGTATACAGTCAGAAGAGATGCAAGTCACAAGTGGGGTACCTCAGGGATAGGTCCTGGGGCCAGTCTTCTTCAGTATCTTCATCAGTGACATTGCAGATGGACTGGAGGGTAAGGTTTGTCTGTTTGCAGATGACACCAAGATCTGCAACACAGTAGATGATCCAGATGGGGTGGGCAGAATGAGAAGAGATCTGGATAAACTAGCAAAGTGATCGGAAGAGTGGCAACTGGGGTTTAATGCAAAGAAATGCAAGATCATGCACATAGGGAAGAGAAACCCTGAAGCCACCTATAGGCTGGAAGGGGAGTTGCTGGCAGTCACAAGGGAAGAAACGGACTTAGGCATCATCATCACTGATGACCTGAAGTCATCCAAGCAGACAACTAAAGCAGTAGGTAAGGCTAGGGGAATGTTGGGGTGTATTAGAAGGAGTATCACAAGTCAGAAGACGGAGGTAATAATCCCTCTTTACAAGACACTGGTTAGGCCCCATCTGGAGTAACGCATGTAGTACTGGAGGCCACACCTTCAAAAGGACATTAACAAATTGAGGCAATCCAGAGAAGGGCAACAAAAATGGTGCAGGGACTGCATCAGAAAACATATGAGGACAGATTAACGGAGCTCAATATGTATACCCTAGAGCAAAGGAGGGAGAGAGGTGATATGATCAAAACATTCAAACACCTTAAGGGCTTTAACAAGGTGAAAGAGTCTAACATGTTTCAATATAAGAAAAATAGCAAGACAAGAGGACACAGCAAGAGATTAGAGGGAGGCAAATTAAGGGGTAATGTGAGAAAGTTCTTTTTCACAGAAAGGGTGGTGGATGCATGAAATGGCCTACCTCAGGAAGTGGCGGATATGAATACAGTGCAGGGCTTCAAACAGGTGTGGGATAGGCATAAGGGAGCAGTACAGATGAGTATGACTAGATAGGCCATTGGCAGAGCAAAGGCCGATGGCACATTAATAAGGTAGAAAAAGAAATGGGCAGACTGGATGGGTCTTGCAGTCCTTATCTGTTGTCAATTTCTACGTTTCTATGTTTCTATAGTCATATAATAGTAATAACATTCAGTTAGCCAGATTATACTTGGAATAACCAGCTTCTGAAGTTGTTTAAATGCCTGGGCCTTCGGTCTCAGCATTTAAGAGCCCACATCAGCCAGTTATTCCTTTGTATAGTCTAACTGAATGTTATCACTTGAGTACCTGTGTGGCATTATGGCACACTAAACAAAAGCAGTGTCCAAACAGTGTACACATAATTACCACTGAAAGGTGATTCAAGACTTCAGTGGCCACTCTAGTATCCTCTCGGAGGTCATGTAAATGCAGTTTACACTGTATTATACTGGCATAGTAGCACCACTATAGTTAGGGCTGAGTGACAGGTTCTATATTAAACCCCTAACTTTGTACCTTAATAGCTTAAAAGCAGCATCTGAAGAAATAAGCTGAAATTTTGCATGCACTGTTTAGTTGGTAAGGTCAAATTATGTGTAATGTTTTGTGGTGGCAACTTGTGTGGTTTCTGAGATTCACATGTCATTTTCCTGTAGATGTCTATTTTTTTTCCAATACTAAAGATGGATTTTTGGTTTTGTTGTCACCTACTGTACAGCTTACAGGGACTGGAATTTTTTTTCTGAAACATTCAGTTTAGAAACGTGCTTTCCAGAGGTAGTGCCTTTGGAAGGTTTTGTGAGAACTCATTAAAAAATTCCAGAGTTATAAGGATTGTGAATTTTTGTTTTGCGGTTCTGAGCATGCTCAGTAGGGTTTTTTGGATAATGTTCTGATACAACACAAAACATTCCATGCCACAGTCTGTTTTTAGGGCTGTGGGAAGAGTCTACAGCCCTTTTGGGATCATATTGTAGCTTTAAAATGGCTGATCGTGGAACTCCCTTTTTGAATATTTAGAAGTATTCCTCCACAGTTGCAAAATAGTGAACTCCCCTCTAATTTTTGCTATTTGCTGCTCTATGTTAAAGGCATCTGAAGGGAGGGGGGATGCTACTGCATTGTAACTCCAAACTTCTCAGGATATTAACAAAAATTGAACCTATAGAACCTTATAGAACATTAAAAAAACCTTTTTAAACTTCTGTTTCTATCATCTGTCAAACTCAGTCTAATAGATTTATTCAGCAACCAAGGGGTTAACTCATTATCTTTTGCACTGAAACAGTCACAGAGACTACAGTGTCAGATTACACACTGTGCAGCTGCAGCTAACTGTTAAGCTATCTCATTCCTATGGGCATGACAGATTGCATGCTGTCACTCACACACACACACACACACACACACACACACAGCAGGTACTCTGACTAAATAAATTCAAGAGGACTGAATTAAGAGCATGCCAGTTTTTGATGATTGTGATGGAACAGCATTATACGGCATCAACAAGGAAATAACTTTGGTCATTTGGTAGTGCTTCACAGCCCTATCGACTCTGGCTAGAATTTGTTTTTTCACCACTTGCTTCTTACAGCACAAAAAAATGTTTTCCTGTCATTCAGATACATACAGTAACACATAAAAATAATGTAATTTTTAAAAAAGCAACATCTGAACCATTTAGCTGGGTTCTGCTGTTTGTTTTTCACAGCAATGGCCAGAAATAACATTTCTGCGTAACCCAACATCCAGGTGCCCAGCTTAGTGAGAAACACTGTTGACCTACATTCTCTGTATGAGATCAGTGGGACTTTCTTGTATGCTGAAGCCAAGCTGGAGTTGTGCTGCCAGCTTCAATTGAAGCAGTGAGTTGGTTGATCCCCTGTTCTCTCTCTCTCTCTCTCTCTCTCTGTCTATATCTCTGTCTAGCTATCTGTCTGTCTGCCTGTCTATCTATCTATCTTTATATAAAAGTTTTATTAAGTGGATCAGTGTGCCCACCCCAGTACTGCTTCTTTTTCCTGCTCCCATCCAGTTCACCTGGCCCTCCCTCTCAATGTTTATGTTAACTGACTAGGGTGCCCAGCCCCGGTACTGCTTCTGCTAACCCCTCTCCCCATAGGTCACCCACAGCCTCTTTGCAAAATCACCTTTTAATCAGGATTTGAAGATTTTCACCACATGTGTTCATGAGGTGGGGTCATAAGAAGGCTATGTTGAAAATGTTGGGTTAAAATATGCACAAATGACAACATTGTGTGTGTATGTTGAAATTTGTCTATGTTCACCCACAACTTTGGCAATTTTCAATATTTGAACACAAAATTTTCAGCATGGTCATTTTTTTCAGACCACCTCATTAATGTGAAAGCTGTTATTTTTCAAATCCTGGTCAAAATGTGTTTTTTGCCTCAGTGGCACTGTTTTGCACCTGTGGCACAGAGTGATTTTTCAGCAGGGATTTCAAAGTTTTCACCTATCGGGTTCATGAGGTGGGGTAATAAGAAGACTATGCAGAAAATTTGGTGCACAAATATGGCAAAATGCCAGGTTATAACTCAACATTGAAATAGTTTAACTTTTACTCATAACATCGCTAATTTGCAATATTATAACTCCAAACTTTCCACTTAGCTATTTCTCCACACCAACTAATAAACATGATTGGTGTAATTTTTTAAATCCTGGACGAGATGTGTTTTCACACTTGTAGTGTGAAATGATGTTTCAGACAACATACTGTAAATGCCACATGTCACGTTTATAAGAGGAGTCATGAAACAACTCTCTTCAAAATTTGAGATCAAAATAAAAAAATATATTACGAAACTTTCTGTGTAGTGTTAGTCCTCACCCCAGTGGGTATGCTTTATGATCCTGTGCCAGTGAGCTGAGTTGGATGGCAAGCTCAGTGACCCCGCTACATGGTGTGAGGGTGGTGGGGATGATGCTGTTGTGTGGCACCCACCCCCAGCCAGGAAATGAAAGCTGCAGGGTTGCCTGCATGGGACTGGGTACCATATAGTGAAGACAACTCTTATCTTGGCATGGGCCCCTGCACCTCTGCACTGGTGGGTGACAGAGGGCCTTGTGCATTGGATGACAGAAGGACTCTTTGCCCTCTGTGTCTGTATCTGTGGCCATATGGAAGTACAGGGACCAGAGGGACTTGGCTTCTACAGCCCACCAGACAGCCCCACAAATTAGTGACATCCATCACTGCAAAGAAGTGCCGGGCTCACAAGGACTCTGTACTTCCATTGGCAATGGAATCTTCCCTTGACACGGGACCCAAAGGCTCTGGTCATTTGCATCTGTTCACGCAGGTCCATTTTGGGACCTGCATGAATGAGGATACCATTCCACTGTTTCAAAAAAAGGAAGATTCTTTGCAAAAAACTGGGTTAATGCACCAGTTAAGGTTCAACCTAATGCAACATAACTAGAGAAATGTGGCATTAGGGTTTCCATTCCTAACTCTCCCCCACCACCACCCAAGCAGCAAAAGGAAACATCATTAGGGTTTTAGGTCTCCAGAGTTTATTTGAATAAGTGGTGGGAACTTCCTTGGGGTTGTCAACCCTAATGTCCACTCTGTTTCCTGAATGAACAATGTCAGACATGATCTCATTTCTTCATGCAGGGCCCTGCATAAAGCAAGCTACAACGGATTGTGTTGGCAACATGTGGCGAGACATGTTTCTCTACCTTTGAAGAATCATTCATTGCAATGCACTGGCTTGTAGATGTACCTTGTTCTTTGGACAGGAGGCTATTGGATGGAGGGAGGGGTAACCATTAGATTGACAACCCCAAGGAAGTCACCACCACTGATTTGCCAAGACTCTGGAGACCCACTACCCTAATGTTATTTCCTTTCACTGCTTGGGGGTGGGATGGGGAGTTACAGTAGGTTTTGAAACCTTAACGCCACATTTCCCTACTTTTGTGGCTTTAAGTTGAACCCTAACTGGTGCATTAATGTAGTTTTTTTTTTGCAGAGAATACATTATATGTGTGATTTACTGGTTAGATTTAGATAGGAAACATAATTTCATTATTTTTGCATTATACAGGTCACTTCAATTTTATGTGTATTAAGCTATTAAAAAGGTTACTTAATCATTGCTTCCTGTTTGTGCTTAGCAGCGTTTTACCTGGCAGTCAATAGGGGAAAGAAGAATTGCTGTGCACAGAGTTTTTGGAAATGTGTAGGAAGCTCTGCCACTCTATAAAATAACCTCAGGAGCACTACCTAAACTGGTCCTGTGGCCATATTGACACCACTACCATCCTGACTTTGAGGGATTCAATATCTACTCTGAAGGGTAGTTCCTCCCAGATAGGGATTACAACTCTGCTGCCATGGGTGACTGTTGTGTGTCCTGCCTACTCAAAGCTAAGGATTGAGGCCTTCTCTTTCTTCAAAGACATTTTTCTCTGTGTGCCTGCTACTCTCTGTGATGTTTTTGACTGTACACCCTCAAGTCAGCTTGTCCTGCTGCTTCTTCTCTGCCTACATTTCTTAAATTGACAGTCCTACTTTTCATTAGATGCCTCATTCTCTCACTGGTATTTTTTTCTGACTCCAGCACTGCCAAGCCTAACTATTTCAGAGTGCCTCCAGTCATCAGCTGTCCTCAACTTGTCTGCATTGGCATTTTGGTCTTATATTCCTTACATGACCAGCAGCCCACAGACTGGTAGTCTAGTGTTGACCCTGGGTGAGCTTTCCTTGCATGGTGGACTGCTAAGTTGGACAGACCCCAATGAACCTGCTAGTCCTCAACAGTGCTTACCAGCCTTCTCTTCATCTCTAGGTGCCACCTGGTCTCCTTGGTAGGCATCTGTCATCTCAAGCTTGGTGCCTGGGGATAGGTCCAAGCCAAACCAGTGGTGCTGATATGCCAGGATGAGCCTTTTTGTCATATCAGATACCAACCATCAGCTCATCTCTAGAAAGGGTACCTTGCCTACAGCCATACTTGGGACACTGATGGCTCGATTTGCAAAGATCCCTTACATCACTGCATGTAGTGCTGATCTAGGTCTGAGGCAACCTCAGTGTGCATCAGGGAACCTGTGCCATATTTAAAAAATGAGGGTCCCTGCACCCAATATCTGAGATTTGCCACATCTGCAGGGTTGCACCGAAGTGTTGGTACACCTGTGGGCTTTGACGGAAGGATCCATCCACCAGCCTGCCCAGCTCAACACTTGAGGGGCTGTGAAGTTGGGGGAGACTGCCTTCCAGGAAGGGACTGGGGGCAGAAGAAGCATGGTGGAGACACTGGGGGTGATGGGGGCATGGCACAAATGTGTGGGGGATGAGGTGGCACCTTGTGGGGACCTGTGCTCCTTCATACAGCCAAGTGCACTGGGGCAGGGGGCTAACAGAAATGGAGGGGGACACAGCCTCAAGAGGATACAGGTCTGGCACCTACCCCATATGTGCCTCTGACCACAACACCACAGGTGGGCAGCAGCCTACCTACACACAGTGGGCCTGGTACCAGGGAAATGCTGTGGTGCCCAGTGACCATTCCCAACCACCACTTGCATCCCACAAGCTGCAGCCACTACTGCCCAGTGATAATTTTGTGGTCAGTGGCACCTATGGGACAGTTTCCAGGGCTGTATGCTCCTGAGGCCGGGTCCCACTCCCTTTCTGCCAGCCCCCGGTCCTGGTCCAATTGGCTGTATGTAAGAGCACAGGGCACCTCCACTGAGTGCCACCTCATCACCTGCACATTAGCATCATGCCCCTGTCTCCCCCAAGGTCTCCTCCAGTGCTTCATCTGCCCCAGGTTCCCTCATTGCAGACCCCCAATTGCCACCCTGCCAGGCAGTGGTGCATAGCCCTTAGACCACCTTCAGTCTGGTTTAAAGGCAATCCCCTATTGTGACCATGACAGGGCTTGTAGAATAGCAAAAAAGGGAATGGTGCAGCCACATTGTGGTGCAACTACCCTTGCAACCTGACGTATGGGTGCTTTTGCCACGAGGGTGGCACAGAGAACTTTGTCATACAGCATCTAGATTTCACCACATCCAGTGTTTGAAAATCAAGATTATCACAAACTATGGTGCAAGGTGCCACTCGTGTCATTCCTGTTTAATGAAAGCACCTTGCATCATAGTTTGCCATTTGAAAATCAAGACCCAGGAGTTTTATACTGGAGAGAGAACCCTCTGGAGGCAGCTATCCCTCTGTACAAATTTTATCCATTCTACAGTTCCAATTGTATTTTAGCCCATCTCTGTAAATTTACATCTCTTCCAGATCCTCATATTCCTCATGTTTGTATCCCACTCTGACCAAACTGGTCACAAGTCCAGTACTGAAGAAGAAAAAGAAAGGACAGGATCAAGTCATTCAGTCCCATGAATGTTCCTGTTGTAAGACAGGGGAAAACTTCATCAATGATCACTACAAAATGATCAACTGGACCATCGCAAAACTGTTGTCAGTTTTCTGAGATGAGTGGCTCCTTCTCTGCCTCTTCTAAGAAGCAGGAACTGCATGATCTATAGACATCTGCTACCTCATCCAATCCTCCAATTGATACTAGTCCAGAACCTATGGCTCCAACTCTACAGTGACAAGCTTTCAAAGACATTATGGCCCAGATGCAATAAGGTCTGGTAGAGTTATTGTACTCTCTGCTTCACTGGTCCAAAAAACCAGAGCAGCTGATGAAGCTCCCCTTCCTACAGATCTGAATCTTGCTATACCTTCTCAACCTTTAAATCCTCCATGTGCCATTGGTTAGTCACTGATTCTAGCTCCCATTCCTATGTGAACTCCAGATCCCCTGCCTTAACATTTTCTAATTATACTTCCACATGTGTCAAATCCAGTAGTTTCACTATCTCCAGTACCTCACCTGACAGATTCTCCTTCCCTGCCATTTCTCCTAATGTCCGATTTGGCAGTCCTACAGATATAACTATAGTTGTCACTATTCCTTCTGACTCCAGATCTGCATGTGTTCACCCATTCTACCTTGTTCCACTTCATCTTCAAAAGGACATAATTGACTAAAGATGTGAACCTAGTTGCCCTCCTAATCTCCTCACATAAAACTGGAAAACTGAGTCCTCTCCTGTGGAGGTGTTTCCTTGTACTGAAAGCAAAGGATCCTAGACTCTTGAAGAAACTGACCATTATGAAATTCTTCTCAGCAATCACTATGCATCAAAACATATTATACTCCACCTTTCCATCCAGATGGGAAGAACTTGACACCCAAATGTCTACCATATATGATTTGTTCATTAGTTGTAGTGGTATCCTGTTTTATGACTGTAACATGTATTTTTCTGCAAAAGCCACTTTGGCAGCCTCCCCTTTCAACATTCAGATAAACTGTGCTTCTATCAATAGCAAATGTTTTTGCTATCATTTTGTTGGACAATGGGTTTTAACCTGTGTAGTCTGTGTGTCCTTTTCTCACTTTACTTCCATAAGTCCTTTAACAGTCCAGGACTCAGCTTCCCCCTTTCATATGACACCATCATCTAACTTGTCTTCCATGTCAGCTGCTTGTCATGGTATCATTTGTGCTCTCAAACACTTGAAAGATCTCCATAGCTGTCCAGTCATGTTGGCAACAAATTTAATGATTCCTGCTGCAAATGACTTACAGTACTTGCAACATGCTCCACATCTACAGCTACAGTGGGGATGATTATGCCAAATTTATTTGCCACAAGAATCCCCACACTGGTTCCTCATCTGTACCACAATAGCAATTGCATCATCTCTCTACTCCATTCAACATCTCTCTCCTCAGCTAGGATAACTATTTTCTAAACATCCTTCCATTTCCAAGGTCAACTTTCTGATTCACGGTCTAGCCAATGACTTCCATATGTTTATCATAGTGCCTCCTACTTCATCTCTCATCTGTAAAAAAATGGCAACCAGTTTTCCATGATCCCAAAAGTCATGATATGCCTCCTAAAGAACTAACTAGATGAAGAACAAAGAACTCATCATGAATCCATTTTTTATAGCCAAAACTCCTGTACTATCATACTAGCCCAATCAGTGTTGCCTTTTAGAAATAAAAATACTGTTCATCAATTTAGCTTCTCCACATTCTTCTACAGTCCCCTGCATCAATAATCTTATACCCTGAAATAACTTTTCCTTAGATTGCACTAGAATTGATGATGCCACCTATGTCATTAAACTTACAGGATGGTGCATTGCTTGCTCTATCTGATCTTTAAGATACCATCAGACTTCCTGTTTCTCCCTCTCCCTCTCCCTGGCATCTATTTGTCACCTGTTGGGGTGGTATATTCCTTTTTGCTGTTTGTCTCACTACTTTTTGCAAGAGCAGCCCTAAGCTCTTCTACATCTACTCTGAATCACTTTGTTAGATGCTCTTGAACAAAGAAAGATGGCCTTTGATACTTAATCTGTTGGATGACTTTCTTCTTGCATCTTCACCGACTTCCCCTCCTGTAGTTAGCATACTGATCCTAACTGACTTATATGTTGCATTTCATATTTCTCCTGCTCCTGATATTACCATCATCCCCATCACTGCCCTGTAGTTCTTTGGCATATAACTGGACTTTCAGCAAATAGCAGCAAGACTGAAACAAGACAAATTAACTCGCATCACTGCTTTCTATGCTTCTTTTCCTCCAGATCATCCTGCACAAAAAGAAAATTATTGTCATTCTTTGGTGACCTCAATTCTGCCGTAAATATCATCCATCAAGGCAGATCCTTCATTTTGTATTTGCTACCAATTACATATTCTATACTCCTTGTACCATTATAACACAATCACGGCTCAGCAAACTCCAGTCTAGTTATGTGGTTGTATTTTTGAAGCAATAAAATGGCATTTCCCTCTTTTTTCATGATCTTAGTCTGGCTGTTCACCATGAAGTACTTACTGATGTTACATCTTCCTATGTGGCCCTGTACAACACTGCTTTGGCTGCTGACTCATGGCCTTCCACCATGACAGCACACTCTCAGTTTCTGACAATGTCATCCCTCTTTGAAATGTACACTTTTGTTGCTGCAGCTGTCAGATAGAGCTTCTTATTGGTCAATAAATTTTTTACTGTGTATTTCAAAAGTCAAGACTCTGTGGCTCTTGTCATCAAAGGCCATTCTTCTTCCCCAGCAATAATTAACTTTGAACTTCCTATGAAGATTCAAGTGGGTTTCTCTTTACCATAATTTCTTTCTGCAATGCATATATATTTCCAGTGTTGATAGTGCAGTAGCTGTCAGTATTTCCCCAATTAATTCTAGTCTTTTGAATAACTTCTTCCAGTGGTACATTATTGCATGACCTGATCCTGAAATATGAAGATCTGATAATGATACAAACTTCTGTAACTAAGAAGCAAACGATATATTATGGCAAGCTCTAGCTCTATGCACCCACCAAGCATACTGAACTTCCACATCAAAATATGTTACATAGTCTACTTTTGAAATAACTCAGTCGCCTCAATACGGATCCAAGTGCAGGCATTTGCCTCCTTCTGTACCTGTTCAGAATGATTATCCTTCTTTCTCTCAAGCCCTATGTCTCAGAAATTTGGTTCCCATTGTCCTTGTATCTTCAAATCAGTCCATCCTTTATAATCAGTCTTTTGATAACACTCTAAATAGAAGAAGAAGAAGAAGAAGAAGAAGAAGAAGAAGAAGAAGAAGAAGAAGAAGCAGAAGAAGAAGTAGAATTAGCATTTATATAGCACTTTCCATACACATTGTATCTTAAAGGGTTTTACAAGCAATGAGATATTTATAGTGAAGTGACTGAAGGTGTAGTGGCAGCCATATGGCACATGAACAGCAACACACAGCCTTGGAAAATTGCTTAGACTGGTTTTATGGGAAGATCAGGACACCAGAGAAGTTCCTCTACTCTTGCTAAAAGTGCCTTGGGGTGTTTTACTTCCACCTGGACACCCACCAGGATAGCACCAAAGATGGATAGAAGTGACCTTTGTTTAGTGTTTCATCTGAAGGATGGTGCACCCTGACAGTAGCACACCACCTCACTATTGCAGTCAGGTGCCAGCATTTAATGAATGAGCCCAATCCTGGTGTGGGATCAAAACCTATGACCTTTTGTCCCGAGGTGGATGTGCTACCACCTGAGCTGCACTGACACCATCATACACAGTCTAATGAAAAGGTCTTCTATGAAACCATATAGAAGACAGTCTATCAACTTCACCATATTCCAGAAACTCTTTCCACTGCTGAAATCTGACATCTCAGCTCTATTCACAGACTTGAAGTTACAAAGTGCCATGACTTTAGTGTTCCACAGACCTATTGGGTCATAATCTCATGGATGAAACCTCGCATATCAAGACCACATTATGAGTAGCTCGTGTGGCTTTACAGTGACAGGGGAGTTACAGCAATACAAAAGTATTGCTGCCCCCTGATGCTCACCAGCAAGAAGGAAGTGGATGTAGCCACTGCTGGTCAGGTGCTCAGTTGAGACGCTCCCATGGTGGAGTGGCTAGAGCACCTGACCCTTCAGTAGATGGGGTTTGGGGGAATGTGGTTTGATTCCCTGCTAAAGAATCTTTTTCTTTTTATATTTTATTTCTTGCCTCTGTGTCTACACCCCCTCTGAGTTGATTATAATAGTTCTGCGGGGGTGGGTGGCATGTAGGGCAATGCCCCCCACAAAACATAAGAAAACCTTTCAGATGTTGCTGCACACTTTATGCAGACATGCGGTCTCGATGTAGCGATTTTGTCCATGACATTATGACACGGTGCCTTCTTCAGATTCTTGCATTCAGGCAAATTTACTGCTGTGTCAGCAACTTACAGTATTCACCTCACCTACATCTTTCAACAAGGAAAGTGCTGCTACTTCAATAGATCTTTTCGGCCTCAGTCCAGTATCCATTATTACATTTAACTTTGTGATAGCTTCTCTTAGCACATCTATCGAGGGTGGAAATACAAAGAAAAGAGCAATCACTTACACATAACCACATACTTGGCTAACACATTGAATGAAATGACTTGCCTGTGGCTTAATGAGGCAGCTGGCCAAACTCCAGCCCAAGAACTATAGGAAGCAGGCATTTCATGTGCAGCCTGTCTTAGCTGCTTCACCCCTTCATCCTTTCCTCCTCCTCCCCTGGCAATCTCTGTCTTCCCCATGGGCCATAATCCAGACGCCATTATTTCTTGTGGTCACACTATCCCTCCACTTTGAACCTCTAGCAAGGAAAGAAATACAAAAAAGTGAGCAAAGCCAAAAGAACATTACCCCTTATAGGGAATAAAGGATGGCTCTGCTCCTTGCCAAAGCTACCTTTGGAAGTCTCCAATCAACATCTGACAGAATGGAGTCTCCAACTAGCACCACCTCTCCCTTACTTGCCATCATGATGATGGCTTTCTCATGTGCTTTATCAAAATCCTCTCCATCTGCTTCAGGTCTATATATCACCCCTGTATGGATAGATGCCCCATTATCTGTCTCCAGGATGACCCACAGCACCTTCAGTCCTTCCTTTTTTCCTGGTGCCCCTGTACTTCTGTAGACATGATTCCCTCCCATAGATGTCAAATCACCATCATCCCTTCCCTTCCCTTCTCTTCTGAACATAGAGTAATCCATTATGGTGATATCCTAACCATTGCTGTCAGTGCACCATGACTCCATTATGGCCACCAAATCCAGGCTAGACTCTTCCATGATGGCCTCCAGATCTAGAACTTTATTTCCTAGACTCTTTGTATTGGTGCACATACTCTCTATCCTTTGCTACCCCTCTGCCTGCTTCCCTGCTTTCGAACTCACCTACCTGTGTTGTTCCCTGAAGATCACCCTGATCCATTTTTCCCTTATAACTTTCCCTGTTGCCTGTCTCCTTTACTCTTCTCTCCTTGCTTTTCTGCTTTATATCGCCCTTGTCTTCTGCTTTGTCCCCACCCCCCTTGTTCTTGCACCCTTGCCATAAAGGAGCATCCTATCTGCTTGCCCTACCTCATTGCTGCTTCACTATCTGGGGGGAGCAATTGTTGCCTTCCTAAGTTTTATGACCTCCCCGTGGGTATTTTAAATTCTCATCCAAGTAACATTTAAGCCTCCCACAAAGGAATGTAGCCCCCTTCCTGAAAGGATGCAGGTTATCTTCCTTATAGAGGACCACATCCTTCCAGGCTGATCTTTAGTCCTCAATGTAGCCAAAGCCCTGCTTCATGCACAATGACTTCAGCCAATTGTTAAAAGTATTGGTGCAGAGTGCCCTTTCCTCTTCCTGGTTATACACAAGTATCAACTAGATAAAAAATACCCTTTGTGCCACCTGCTTGAGACCCTCCTTAGTTCCCTGAACCTTCCCTCCATTACTGCTTCCCTAACCCTTGTCAGGTAATTTGTTACCAAGTCAAAATGACATCTACTTCCTTCATATGTCCTACCACCCTAGTGACCCTCTGGCTCTGCTTTCCATCCCTCTAGCTGAAGCGAAGCACCCAGGAAGCACTTCACCTCCCTCCCCCCTTCCTGCCACCTATTTCCAAGTCTATCCCCCTAACAGTAAAGTCTCCAGTTAACAGCTGCCTCCTCCACAGCTGGGGGCATCTTTCTTCCTCCTTGAGGCCTCACCTTCTGAGGACCCCCACTTCTTCCCTTCCCCTGCTGTAGGTGCCTCCTCCCAATTGCCCTGTTTCAGTAAAACATTAAATAAATTGTGCATTGTTACAGGATGAGGAGTGTGTACCCTTCCCACCACCCACTTCTTCTTAGAGTCCACCAAGTTCCAAATGTTTTGCATCTGTCTAGGCAACTAGGCATCCACTGAAGGAATGGTTGCAGGCCTGGTGGCCCCTTATTGTGGTAGAAGGTTATCTGCACCCTTGCCAGTTTGACTCAGAGTCCAGCAACCTCTGCCCTCATCCTGGAGAGGAGAATGCAAATTAGGCAGCACCTCAGTCTTCAGAATGTGTCCCAAAAGAGTGCAGCTCCACACCCATCACTCTCATGCTCTTTCTTTCCTTTACCTTATTGTCTGTTGAAACATCCCTGTACTTTCCTGCCTCATTTATAAGCACACACACACACACACACACACACACATATATATATATTCATGGCAAAAAACTCCGTTTAATGCATCAGTTAGGGTTGTTCCGCAGCGACAAAAGTGAGGAAATTCGCAGTTAGGGTTCAAAACCCTAACTCCGAATTCACCCCCCCCAGCACCACACACACACAGACACACACACACATTCAAGTATGGGGGAGGACCAAGTCAACATAACCAATGACAAACATCCAGCAGCAGGTGACAGAAATAACAAACAATTGTCTAAATGTACTACGAGACATCCCCACCCACCTGACCAGGTACTGCATGCTCAGTGGAGATCAACAGCAAAACTGAGGCCATGTACACCAAACGTACACATCCCTGATTGCAGCTGCACACAATGTACCACACTTAGTAGTTACATGGCCTTACCTACCGATTCTCAACACCAGACCAGACCACATGTGGTGCTACCATAGTTAGGGTTGAGGAGCCATTTCTATGTTAAACCCCAAAACTTTGCACCTTAATAACTTTGCAACTGTTTGACAGATTTGGCTGAAATTTGGAATACATGATCAAGAACCATAGGCCTTGGGATCTGCAAAGTTTCGTAGTGGTCAGATATACAGCTGTGGAGTTATTAAGTGTGATCTGTGCGCACGTTTACGCTTTTTCTGGAATTCACAGTTAGCGCTTACAGGTCGTCGGTTTTAGCATAACCTGTCGAAATCTTGAACGTGTGGCCAGGGGCCCGCGTGTGCCTTTCATAGATTTCGTGGAAAAATATTAAACGGTTCAAAAGTTATTCAAAAACAGTTTCCCATTATAAGTCAATGGAAATGTTAACAAAAGTTCAACACTTTCGTAAATGCATTTTTACTTTCGCAAATGGGCCTGTTACTTTCGCAAATAGGCCATTTTGTTTTCAGTTGGTGATCAGAAAAATGGTTGGCATTTAAATTTGGGACCCTCTAGCAACCTAATTATTTTTGTATTCACCTAGTCGGACCCTGAGGATGCTTGCCATGTCTTTATTTTGTGGTAAAACACCCCAGAAATATGTTTTCAAATTTCTGGAAAAGTACTTGCAAATTACTTTCGTGCTCACGAAGTGTCGAACTTTTTAAGCTTCATGAAATGCGACAGTAGTTTTCCATCTGTGGGACAGTGACAGCGATTCTTTGGCACTGCACTGCAAAAGAACCATTGGGAGTTTGGGCTGAAATTTGGAAAGAACAGAGCCGACATCTCACAGATGTGCCTTTCAGTGTTGTATTGAAAAAATATTACACGGCGGAAAAGTTACGGCACTCCAAATTTGACAGTTTTTCCCATAGGATAACATTACGGCGCCCGACGCATTACAGAAATCCTTTGGCACCCTGCTGCAAAATAACGGTTTGGTCCTTTTTCCTGAAATTTGGAGGGATGACAGCCAACATCCCACAGATGTGCCTTTCAGTAGTTTGGTGAAAAAATGTCACACGGTGGCAAAGTTACGGCACTCCAAAGTTGATGGTTTTTCCCATAGGATAACATTACGGCACCCGATGCATTACAGAAATCCTTTGGATCCCTGCTGCAAAATAACGGTTTGGTCTTTTTTCCTGAAATTTGGAGGGAAGACAGCCAACAGCCCACAGATGTGCCTTTCAGTGGTTTGGTGAAAAAAACATTACAGGGAGGCAAAGTTATGGCACTCCGAACTTTTCTTTTTTTCCCTTAGGATAACATTACGGCATTCGCCGCGCCTTTCAGGACCCGTATCTTGGAAACGGTGCGAGATATGGACTTAAGATTCAAATTAGCCAGGACAGTAGTAAATAATATGACTTTTAAATTTTTTTTCTACGTCGTACGGTTCCTGAGATATAATGTATTTAGTATTCCAAGATCTCATTTTCTGCGCCGATACTCATTATTATGCATACATTATTTGTACTCACTGTCTTTCTCTATGCAGCTTTTGGGCAAAACCAGCCTGTGCGCTTACATTACTGTTACTGTTGCCCTTTCCGCTTGTGGTTCCGTATCCGTTTCACTTACCGTTGACGTCTGCGCCACCTGTGCATTATCCTTTGCGTTTTCATTTGCGCTTGCGTTTCTGTTATTTTTTGCCATTTCTGTTTACAGTACTGTTTATCTTTCTGTTTCACTTTACGTCACCATGCCCATTGACATTTCTGTTTGCAGGCACCATGTTACTATGTGACAACACATCACGTGGCAGACCATTCCCGTCTACGCCACCATGTGAATTACCCTTTCTGTTCTCATTCGCGCTTGTGTTACCATGTGCGCCACTGTTAGCATTTCTGTTTGCATTGCTGTCCCTGTTAGTATGCCACAAGACATCATGTGGTGGGGGCCCACGATCCGCCACGCGTTACATTCACTATTTCTCAATATCATTCTCAAAAGAAGGAAATTAGAGGCAAAAACTCTGTTTAATGCATTAGTTAGGGTTGTTCCACAGCGACAAAAGTGAGGAAATCGCTGTTAGGGTTGAAAACCCTAACTCCGAATTCACTCCCCCCAGCACCACGCACACACAGACACACACACACACATTCAAGTATGGGGGAGGACCAAGTCAACACAACCAATGACAGACATCCAGCAGCAGGTGACAGAAATAACAAACAATTGTCTAAATGTACTACGATGTATCCCCACCCACCTAACCAGGTACTGCATGCTCAGTGGAGATCAACAGCAAAACTGAGGCCATGTACACCAAACGCACACATCCCTGATTGCAGCTGCACACAACGTACCACACTTAGTAGTTGCATGGCCTTACCTACCGATGCCCCACACCAGACCACACCACTTGTGGTGGGCCACCTGAGCAATAGAGTTCAGCAAAACCAAGGAGTTGTACAGGTATAATATCTCTGATTATAACAAGGGTTTGAGAAATGCAGCTTTCTAATTGACTGTAAACATTGTAACAGCCTTATGTTTAGTTTTTATTAACATACATGTAGAGCCTAACCATATGATGAACATGGTTTAATGTTGTTTAAAAAACAGTTTTATTATGATAGCAATAAGCCACTCCCAGGTATTATGTTAATGGTTAGTTTATCACTGTCTAGCGACATGTGGCACTCGGCTATGCCTCATTCAACATTAAACCCCTACAGGGTGATTAACAGACCATTTAACATAACTGTTGGTCATGCCTTATTGCTAATTGTCTTTATGAGTAGATACTCTCCTCTGCTAGGCACTGCAGCAGCTTTGCAACACAGTGTCCCACCCAGTTACACCATACACTGTCTAGTTACTGGAGAATGGCTGTGAATATGAACTCATGAAGATGACCAGTGTAACTGTCATTACAGTCATCAAAACCCTAGTGTGATTATAACTGACAGAGTCAGTGATAGAGGATGACCCCGCTGTCCTAGTACACTTACCCCATTGTGAGTTAAATCAATACTAAAAGACATTCTGTTTATATCTACACCATACCTACTTGATTCCTGTTGTACCACAATTAACATAGTTATCACTTTGATAGCATCAGTGACAGAAGTGTGGCAAACCAAACAGTAGGCATACAGCCTGAGTATGAAACAACTGTTAAAAAAAATCACACTGTGTCCATAAGTGGCATAGATCACTCATTGCAACAATAGTAAATGTATTACTATTTGAATAAGTTAGTCATCACAGATGCAATGAGATTGTCTTTATCAGGTACAACATACTCAGTAAGTGCCTACAGGAAAATCTATCCTATATACATCTCCGATACAGGTACATCATTGTTGGCTCAGTAGTGCTATGATATTTAGAAGTTGTTGGCCTGATCCATGCAATTACAATGTTTCTTACAAAGAATACTTACTGCATCTTTAGTATTGAAACACACTGAAGGTCTATGTATGTACATCAGCAGTACACTTCATCAGTAAGAATGCATGTGATACTGGCAGTCAATTTCACAGCGTTGAACAAGCAATGCTTTTCCTTTTCCATCGTTTACATCAGCCTCTCTATGTTGAGTAAACCATTGCAGTAAATGTACTACTATGTAAATCACCTACTAAATGTATCACTACTTTTATCGAGCATGCTAGTGTCTTGTAGTTAATTTATGTGCTTCTCTTAATTAATGTATACTCACTAGTGTTAAAACCTTTCTACAACTGTCATCATGCACCTTCAGCATTTATATTGAATAACGGCACAGTACCAGTTGTGGTGTGGTGTGCATCGGTGGTAAGGCCATGCAACTACTAAGTGTGGTATGTTGTGCAGCTGCAATCAGGGATGTGTACGTTTGGTGTACATGGCCTCAGTTTTGCTGTTGATCTCCACTGAGCATGCAGTACCTGGTTAGGTGGGTGGGGATGTCTCGTAGTACATTTAGAAAATTGTTATTTCTGACACCTGCTGCTGGATGTCTGTCATTGCTTGTGTTGACTTGGTCCTCCCCCATACTTGAATGTGTGTGTGTGTCTGTGTGTGTGTGGTGCTGGGGGGGTGAATTCGGAGTTAGGGTTTTCAACCCTAACAGCGAATTTCCTCACTTTTGTCGCTGTGGAACAACCCTAACTAATGCATTAAAAGGATTTTTCCTCTAATATATATATATATATATATATATATATATATATATATATCAGCACTTGACTTTGTAGGGTATTTGTCATTGCACCAGGGAAACAGTGGACCTCTCTCTCAATTTCTGGCATGGAGAATGCCATCCCTCCTCTGCCCCAAACAATGGAGTCCCCAGTATGGCAGCAGTTGTCTTGCCCCATTTGGGATTCCCGTTTTCCCTGGCTTATACACAGTGGCTGCAGCCACCTTCTATGAGTGAAAGACACTGCATCTTCCTGGTGTGATTCCAGGAGGGCTTCCTCCCTCAGTTGTTGAGACCTGGTAGAGGTCGGTACACCTGACACTTGGCACCCCTTCCTACCTCATTCTTCCCTGGTCAGGTGGAAGAAGGCACAGAACAGAAAGTTCTTATCTTTTGGCAGTTATATCCTGATTCACCATCAGAATCAGCTCTGCTTCTGATGCTGTTTGAAACATAGAAACATAGAAACATAGAATTTGACGGCAGATAAGGACCACTTGGCCCGCCCAGTCTGTCCATTTCCCTACCTAATGGATATGCTACAGATCCTAGTTAACCAGCAGCCTACTTGTTTCTACCCGCACCCACTAGAATTGCCTTATGGCTGTCCCATGCATGCTTGAATTCAATCACTGTTTTTGACTCCACAACCTCCTCCAGAAGGCCATTCCATGCATCCACAACCCTCTCTGTGAAAAAATACTTCCTTACATTACCTCTGAGCCGCCCCCCCATCTTCAAATTGTGCTCCCTTGTTCTTGTACACCTCTTTTTTTGAAAGATGCTACCCTCTTGGACTTTGTTGATTCCCTTGAGGTTCTTGAACATTTCTATCATGTTCCCCCTCTTCCTCCTTTCCTCGAGGCTATACATATTAAGCTCCTTTAGTCTCTCTTCATATGTCTTCCAGTGCAGACCCTGCACCATTTTAGTTGCCCTCCTCTGGACAGCTTCCATCTTGTCTATGTCCTTGTGGAGATTGGGTCTCCAGAACTGCACACAGTACTCCAGATGGGCTCTCACCAGCTGTCTGTACAGAGGGATAACAACTTCCTGTTTTCTACTGGTGATGTCTCTCCCTATGCATCCCAGTATCCCCCCAGCCCTCCTTACTGCCCTCTCACATTGCTTGCTCACCTTCAAGTCATCTGATATGACTACCCCCAGGTCCCTTTCCATTTTTGTTGTTGTTAGTATCTCACCCTCCATTGTGTACTCTTCCCCTGGGTTTTTGTTTCCCAGGTGCATTACCTTGCACTTCTTAGCATTAAATCTAAGCTGCCATACATCTGACCATTCCTCTAACCTCGCCAAGTCCCTTCTCATCCTTTCCACCCCACCTTGTGCATCAACTCTGTTGCAGATCTTTGTATCATCTGCAAAGAGACATACTTTTCCTTCCAGTCCCTCTGCAATGTCGCTTACAAAGACATTGAAGAGGACCGGTCCTAATACTGAACCCTGTGGCACCCCACTAGTAACCCCCCTTTCTTCAGAGTGGACTCCATTTACTATTACCCTCTATGTCCTATTCTCCAGCCAGTTCTTTACCCAGGCTATCATCTTGGGACCCACTCCCAGGCTGGCTAACTTGTATAGTAATCTTTTGTGTGGGACTGAGTCAAATGCCTTGCTAAAGTCTAGGTAGGCCATGTCCACAGCCCCTCCCTGATCTACTACTTTGGTCACCCAGTCAAAGAAATCTATTAGATTAGTCTGGCATGACCTTCCTGCTGTGAATCCATGCTGCCTTGGGTCCTGTGCCCTCTGGCCTCTAGGTACTCAACAATTCTTTCCTTCAGAAGTGATTCCATCATTTTCCCTATCACTGAGGTTAAACTAACTGGTCTGTAGTTTCCCACTTCTGCCCTGCTCCCACTTTTGTGAAGGGAATCACATCGGCCCTCCTCCAGTCCTCAGGTACCACCCCATCCTCCATGATTTGTTAAAGAGGGTAGTCAGTGATGTCACTAGTTCTACCCTTAGTTCTTTTAGAATTCTGGGATGAATCCATCAGACCCCATTGCTTTGTTCACCTTCAGTTTTAAGAGTTCTTTCAGAACCTTTTCTTCTGTAAATGGGCTGGTATCAACTTCTGTATCCAGAGTGTTTCTATTGTTTGTTTTAGGTGCCTCACCCTCTTCATTTGTAAATACTGAGCAAAAATATTTGTTTAGTATCTCTGCCTTTTCAAAGTCACCCTCTGCCCACCCTCCTCCCCTTTATTAAGCCTCACTATCCCTCCTTTAGTCTTCCTTCGCTCCCTGATGTACCTAAAAAAGGTTTTATCCCCTTCTTAACTGAGTTGGCTATCTTTTCCTCAGTTCGGGCCTTTGCTGTTCTGACTGCCTTCCCAGCTTCCTTTTGCTTTAACTGATACAATTCTCTGTCCTGCTCCTGCTGTGATTCCTTGTACTTTCTGAATGCTTTCTTTTTCTCTTGAACCTTCACTGCCACCTCCTTTGAGAACCATAGTGGTTTCTTACATCATTTTGTTTTGTTTATTTGCTTCACACAAAGGCTTGTTACCTCTGTGATGGCAGTTTTTATTATTCCCCATTGTTCTTCCACCCCTCCTTCCTGCCCATTTGCTAGTGCATTCCTTAGGCACTCACCCATTTTGGCAAAGTCAGCCGTCCTGAAGTCCAGTACTTTTGCCTTTGTATGGCTTGACTCTATTGCTGTGTTTATTGTGAACCATACTGTTCGATGGTCGCTAGTTGCCAGATGGCTACCCACTTCTACATCTGTGATCCTCTCTACATCTCCATTTGAGAGGACCAGGTCTAAGATTACTCCCTCTCAACTGGGTTCCAATACTAGTTGTCTAAGGCATGTCCCCTGTAGGGCATCTAGAATAACCCCACTCTTAGAAGTGGCTGCTGCAACTGCACTCCGGTTAACATCTGGCATATTCAGATCACCCATCAGCAATACCTCCTCTTTATCTGCCATTCTAAGTATACTTTCTAACATTTCCTTGTCCATTTCCTCCCCCTGAGAGAGGGGTCTATATACAACACCTGTGTTTGGCTTATGTATAGTGTAATGGCAAGGGAAGGAGATGGACTGCAAAGGAGTCTTTACCAGGGTGTAGGAGACAAAGAAATGCAGCTTTTAAGGGCATTAAGCTATGCTGTGTCTCTGCCTGACTTGTTCCTCTCACCCATTTCCTATCTAGGAGAAAAGGAATCTGGAATCAGGTATTGATTTCCTGATCATCGTACTTCTCTACCATTTGCCTGTTTTTCTATTGTTTACATTTGGCACTTCCATAGACACTGGATGTTGATCAGTTGTGTTTTTAAGGGGGGAGAATACTCTGCTCTAGTTGTTTCACCATTCCATCATCTCATGGTGCTGCTGCCTGACTTGCTGCTACTTTTGTTTGATCCCACTACATGCCTCTATCTCACACTCCCTCTGAGATTCCTAAATCACTGGCTACTCTGACAATCAAAGGAGGATGTTGAGATCAGCTTTCTTATGGTGTTTTTTTTCTCACAGGGGCATCTAGCCAAGAAGTCTTTAACCCTGGTTCCCCTTTTTCTTCCTTGAATGAGGCACAGTCAGTAGGTACATGACTGAATATCACCACAGCCAGGTACTCACTGTATGATCCTGAGCAAGGCATTTACTACAGAATCATAAACCATTTTTACAGGCAGAAAAAGGCCATCAAGTCTGCTTTCCTCCAAACTGCCTCATTATTCCACCAGCCTATCACTGTGTAGGCCCAGCTGCATCCTCTAGTGGTAGATGTTCCCCCATTCACCTATCATCCCCATCTTATCCTCCACCCTTAGTAGCCCTTTATGTCTGTCCAACCCCCTATTGAAGCCTACTATGGATTCCTTTTGCACCACTTTCCTTGGCATCCTGTTCCATTTGTCCTCCACTCTTTCTGTGGACAAATGCCTCAGTCCTCACATCCTTTATGAACTACCCCATCAACTTGTACCAATGCCTTTTTAGTAAACCCCTTGCACTGCTTGAAAAGCTACTGGCAGTTGACCCTTATTACCTTGAGAAGCTTGAATAGTTTTGTCATGTCTCCTTGATCTCTTCTTGTTTTCAAAGAGTACATATTAAGACCACCCAGATGAGCATTCCTAGTATTTTCTCCTGCTGCAGTTGAATCATCCTGGTCCATCTTCTCTACAGGGATTCAAGCCTGTTCCTGTCTTTCATCAGGTGTCCGTTCCAGAACTGTATACAGTACTCCAGGTGCAACTGCACCAGGGATCTGTACAGCAGCAGAATCACCTCCTCGATCCCACTACAGAACTCCCTTCCTATGTAACCCAGCATCCTGTTTGCCCTCCCATATGCCTTATTGCATTGACCCATCACCTTTAAGATATCTACTATGATCACTCCCAGGTCTCTTTTCTCTAATAATCTCACAAGTCAATACTCAGTTATGTGATTGTCTGTCTATATGCATGATTTCATTTATTAGCATTGAGCATGGGCTGCCAAATCCCCCATTGTTGTTCTAACCTACCTAGATTCCTTTTCAAATCTTTGACATTATCCTCACTGTCTACCCTCTGACACAGCTTAGTATCCGCTACAAACAGGCTGATCCTGACCTGTCTGCCTTCCCAATGTTGCAGATGAAAATGTTAAGTAGAACTGGTCCCAAGTCTGATCCCCAGGGTGCTCCACTATTTGTTTCCTTCTCCCCCAAGTGCTGGCTATTTACTACTACACCCTTCGTCCTCCAACCAATTTGCAATCCACCTGGCATGGCCTACCCCAAGCCTAGGTGTCTTTTACCACATTTATATATAGCACTGAATCAAATACCTTCTTAAAATCAAAATAAAGGATATAAACAGTCTGACCTTTGTCCACTGCCTACATCACTACGTAGAAGCAACTAATTAGATTTATCTAGCATAACCTCACTTTTACAAATCTATGCTGTCTCATGTATTGTAGGTAATTTACATCCAGGAACTCCACTATTGGATCCTTTAAGATGATCTTAAGCAGCTTGTCAGTAGGGTTTACTAACCTGTAATTCTGGGGATGTCACACTTATCCCACCCTTCTCTACTGGTATTGTACCTGTCTTCCTCTGGTATGTTGGGACTATGTTTGTCTCAAGCTAGTAGCAAACAAAAAATTTGCAAGAGGGGGAGCTAGGACCAGAACACTTCTTTTAACACTCTGGGGTGCAGTCTGTCTGTCTGTGCCTTTAGACTAGTTCTATTTCAGTGCACTAAGACCTTCAAATGCCCTGGTTCCTGAGATGTAATTACACCACAGCCTGTCAGTGAACCATCCTTTTACTTAGTAAAAACAGGACTGAAATTCTAATTTAGTACTCAATATTCACTTTACCCAGGACTTTATCCTTCAGGTCCATCAGTCCTCCGAGCTGTATAATTTGGTAAAGCAGAACCCCACTGGAAATGAAATGCTGCATCTCAGCTGGGTTTTCCCAGCTGCATTTGCCTCCACAGAGCAGGATACTTGAGGGTCACAAGGTTTGTGGCTGTATTTTCCAGAGCAAAGGGGGTGTCCAGGTACAGTAGTGGCCACCTGGAAAGGAGCAAGAGAGGTTATCCCCATTAGCAGTAGCATCAAAGACTATTATGCCACTAGTTGATGTGTTTGGTGTATAAGTGGCTAGAGCAATATACAGTATACATGTGCCCATCTGTGGGTAGGGATTTAGAGTAGTGTCAGACAGAATGCAAGGCAGTAAAGGTGTAATATATTACAAAATGATACAGTGTACTGCAGGGAACAGTGTAATTCATTTGCAATTAAGCCCTTTTGTCATGCAGTATTTTATGACATGTCATTTAATGCAAGTTACTGTGATACACTGTAGCTTGCTCTGCTTTTGGCATGGTAATTGCCAATGTGACTCAGCTGGTAGCACATCCACATCTCTGTCAGAAGGTCATGCTTTCTAGTCCTACATTGAGCTTTGGCTATAACACAAATACTGCACTCACACTCAAGTACTAGGGGGACACTGTACTGTTGGGGGTTGATGTCCTTCGGAAGAGAAGTTAAACTGAGGTCCATTCTGTCCATCTCTGCTACTGTTCTGCTGGGTGTCCAGCTGGAAGCAAAAAAAAAAACTCAGTGTACTTTTTGCAAGAGTAGGATTTTTTCCCCCATCTCTTGGCCACTATTTCCCTTCCCATGAAACCAGTTCATGCAATTGTTCAAGGATATGTGTTAGTGTTGATGTGTGAATGGCTGCCATTACACTTTGCATGGTGTTCAGGGTGTGTGTGTGTGTGTGTGTGTGTGTGTGTGTGCATGCGTGCATGCAAAAACCTGCATTAATGCACCAGTTAGTGTTCAAGTTAGCACCACAAAAGTAGGGAATGTGGTGCTAGTATTTTCAGCCCTAACTCCCCAACCCCCCAAGCAACAAAAGAACAAGACCACACAAGCAACCACAGACAGCCATCATCACATAAGACAAGCAACATACAATTGCTTCTAGGTAACACAAATGCAGTAGCACTGATGTGATAAACCAAAGTCCATTCTGCCCATTTCTGGTGCTGTCCTGCAGGGTGTCTAAAAGAACTGAAATCACTTTTTGAAAGAGTAGGGGATTTTCACTGTCTTCTGACAACTATTGTCCTTTCAAGAAAACCAGTTCATGCACTTGTCCAAAGATGTGTGTTGGTGTTGATGTGTGAATGGTGCCACTGCACTTTGTATTGGCATTTAGGTATATACATTCATTGCCTAAAACTGTGTTAATGCACCAGTTACAGTTCAACTTAATTCCACAAAAGCTGGAAAATGTGGCATTAGGGTTTCCAAACTTAACTCCCCACATCCCCAAGCAGCAAAAGGACACAACAACACAAACACCTACAGACAGCCATCATCAAATAGGACAAATGACATGCAACTGTTTCCAGATTACATAAATGCACTAGCACTGATGTGCTACCTTTGTGGATTTATATCTGCAGCATGCACACCACAAGGGTAGCCAATAAAGATAGTGAGTATAGAATGGCAAGTAGTCAAAATGGCACACAAATTACAGTGAGTGCCATGTCAGTGACTGACAGTTCCCCATCTCTGAGGTCCACCCCTCAGGAGTTGTTATAATAAGTAAGGGGGGGTGTTGGTTCACCCCTCGCAAAGAGAAGGTTTGCAGATATGGCACTTTGTTGTAAAGTAGTGCCACTTTGCACCTCACTGTTCCCGTATTTGCTGTCATGACATGGAACCCACCAAAAGACATACACATGGACCTGCCACTGCAGATGGAAAGCCACAATACTCAAACCATGACACTGTTTCTTTGTGAAGAAGCAAAGGCCCATGCAGCCACAGATACAAATCCATGATACCCAAATTACAAGAGTTCTTTTGTCTGCAGGACTGCAGGCAAGTAAGGGGCCAGTACCTCTGTTATCTCACATATGCATGCACACTATATGACATACACACACTTGACAGGCCTGCACTTCTTCAGCTGAAGGTGTAAGACATACACAACAACCTCTGGCTGCAAAAGCGTATCAGCCAAAAAAATACTTGATACCAAAATTGCAACAGTACTTCTGTCTGCAGAAGAGTAGGCACCTGAGGTAAGACATACTGTACACACCAACTTCTTACTCCAGAAGGGCAGGCCCTGTCGGGTGTGTCATTATGCAGATGGAGGTACTGTTGTAATGTGGGCATCGTGGTTTAAGCAGCGGCTATAGAAATTGTTCAAGGAGGTACCAGTTTTCCAGTTACATAGCTGCATATAAAAAATCATGCAGTAGCAGATCATGATATCTAGCAAGGTTCCTCATACAGCATGCATGAGTACCTTTGTTTGCCAATATGCAGGCTCTATGGGGACTTTTATCTGCAGAAGCACAGGCCTGTATGGGGCCTGCACTTCTGCAGGTACATGTACTTATGCATGTTGTATGACGTACACATATAAATACATGGCTGCATAGGCACAGGCCCCTGAGTCACAGATACAAGTCCATGAAGGGATTGCATCAGTGCTGCTACATTTGTATAATCTGGAAACAGTTGAATGTTATTTTTTTTACCTAATGATGGCTGTCTGTGGTTGCTTGATGGCCTTGTCCTTTTGTTGCTTGGGTGGGTTGGAAACCCTAACACCATATTTCCCTGCTTTTGTGGAATGCTGAATCCTAACTGGTTCATCAAGGCAGTTTTTTGCAAAGAATTTTCTTTCTTTTTGAGATAGTGGAATTGTACCCTCAT
The DNA here is from genome assembly GCA_016271365.2 of Neoceratodus forsteri. Taxonomy (NCBI): domain Eukaryota; kingdom Metazoa; phylum Chordata; order Ceratodontiformes; family Ceratodontidae; genus Neoceratodus; species Neoceratodus forsteri. The sequence continues at coordinate 1,512,259,775 of CM057449.1, forward strand.
TCACACAGGTCCCTTTAGAACCTGCATGGACAAATGCAGACCTTCAGGGCACCAAGGGAAGAGTTTATCTCCCTATGGAGTGCAGGGGCTTCTGTGCCCAGCAGTTCTGTATGGGAATGGTTGTCAGGAATTTATGGGAAGTCTGCCAGGCTGTGGAAGCCCAGGGACCACTTAGCCCTTCACTTCCATGTGGCTACAGATACACATGCAAAGGACAAAGAGTCCATCTGTCAACCAAAGTGTTGAAGCCTCTGGCTGCCATGGGTGCAGGGGTACAGGGCCCTATGCCAAGAGAAGGATTCTATTCACTATGTGATAAGTAGCTAAGATGCCCTCCAACCCAAGTATTGTGTGCATGGCACTCAAATTGCTATGGATTTCTGAATGCAAGTGCTATGTATTTTAATGTTGAAAAGTTGAAGTGTTTATGTGTATACCACCTTTAAGTTAAGTCCTATATTCTCAGGAGGAACCATACACTGCCCAGCCAGGGGCCGTTGATGGCTAGCAAAGTTTTGTCAGGCTGCAGCAGCATAGTCTTGGCTGCATTCAGTGTCTCACCAGAATGGTGCAGCTAAGTAAGCAATGGAGTAAATGGGAGCACTGTAAACCCACCAGCATCTTATATATTTTATTCCATATGTTTTTTGCACAGCATATCCAAATCCCTCATTAATGTCTGCTTATGCACCTAAGCTAGTTCTCCCCTTCAGATCAAGTCCACCTTGTCCAAAACTACAGTAGATCACTTAGCTGCTGAAAAGAACAAAGATTTGCCAGAAACATGTGTGTGTTACATCATATGCAGTGTGTAAAATTGCTTGGTACTATAGACAGCATTTTAAGGTCAATGTTTTGAAGCTGAAAGTGAAATGGCAGTCAAATCCCTAAGATGCTTAGAAACTGATACCATTATGCTCTACAGTTAGAGATGAAGGACTCAATTTTCACAGTGCCCATGAGAACGATGCTAGCTGTGGCAAACGGCAGCTTGCATTGAAGTCCAGTGCGCCATGGACCCTGCAGCAGATACTGGTACTGGAGGGAACTCGGTGCTAAACTCCCGACAGATGTCACAGCTGCTCCCATGCAGCAAACCAGTGGTGCATTGGAAAGGATTGCTGCAAGCTCAGGGATGGTTGTGCAGCATGGCAAGCAATGCCAGAAACCCAATGACTGTGTGTCCAGGTGCTCAGCAAAGACTGAGATGGACATGCAGGGTCAGGTGGAGATGTGCAGGGCTGCACTGAAGCATGACAGGATAAGTAACACTTCACCCCAACCCCTGACACCATCCTCACACCCATGCAACCTGTTATGGCATGGTGTAACCCAGGCCAGGGTTATGGTGCAGCACAGATCCCTCTACTCCATGCTGGATCACTGCCCATACAGAGATGCTGGTATGTTGGTGATATGGGAGATCTGTGATGGCCTCCCACCAATGAATGCAGGTGCAATGTGCACCAACGGCAGCTATGTGCCCATCCTCAGCCATACCACAGGTGTCCCATAGCAGAGGGTGTCTGTAACCCTGCCCCATTGGGTACACCATAGGAACATGACTGGGTACATACTGGGATGTCCATGGTAGCATGGGGTGCAACAATGGGTGAGTGCAGTTAGCAGAGTACTTACTCATAGGGATGATCCAGTAGTCCACAGATGTTATGATGGCAGCAGTGACATCCTGTGATGGTGTTGTACCAGTGTCACCTCTTTACCAAACAGGCAGGTCTTGCCATTTGTAATGGCATAGCTCCCTTTCCTGGCTGGGCCACAACCCGGTACAGTGGTATCACCCTGCAGCCTCCTGTGTACAAGCTGTCTGAATCCGCAGGTTGTGGCAGTGGCAGGGGCATGCATGATTGTGGTGACCTGGCCCACAGTGGGGCTGTCACACAGGTTGAAAACCTCCCACAGTCAGAGAAGACCCCATACAGTTGAGGATATGGATGTCAGTGGGGGTGTGTGTCAGTACATGGCTGCAAGACCACATGCCCCCCCGGCAGCAACACAGTCCTGGCCAGCATTGGATATGTATGTGAGTCCAGTCTAGAGGTGTGGCAGAGTGCAGCTGCTGGCAGTGTGGACCAAGTGAGCCATGGCATGCTCAGTGGAAATACCGTAAGTGGTACTGGATGGCTGACTGGTCCAACAGTGTGGGACATGGTGAATGGGCACTGATGCCAGTATGGGGACCCAGGTAGTGGGGTCCACTAGGGGACACAGCACATAACTGTGCCTCTGCTGCTGCTGCAACACCATGTCTACAGCAGGCACTGTCCCTGTCTAGAAAAGCCAAGGTGAGCCACAGGATGGCAGGCATCTGACCGCAAAGGGGGAGGGGCGCAAGTTCACCTTCCAACAGAAATGTTGCAGCATGTGATGCATGGTATTTTAGACTAGCTCTGGTTGTCTACACCCCAGCATGTCCTGCAGCCATTGGGAGCTCTGAAAATCTAAGGGGGTACTGCAGCACCAGTGAGGTGTAAGCCCCATCTGCTATGGCACAGCCTGTGTCTGTCGCATGCCAGGGGTCAGCTGGACTGGCACAGGCAGCCATCATTCTGGTGTAGGCTGCATATAAAAAAGAGGGCTGATACATGGTGTGGTGCAAGGTAGCCCTTGTATCATTTCTTTTTGATGCATGCACCGTGCATGATTCCTGAGCCATTGAAAATAGAACCCCAAGATTCAAATGAGGGAAGACGAACTTTCAGATAGAACTAACTAAAATGACTCCACTGTATAGTGAGTCATGGAATGTCTGGGACCATTTCTGAGGACAGCGCCCTCAGCTGAAAACCATTTGATTTGTCTGCTTCTAACTGAAAACTGATCTGGGCTGGTCACACAGAGTACAGATGTACAAGGTAGATCAAATACTTTTTCCTTTTCTGTAACAGATTGGCTTATCCAACCACTGTAAAACTGAATATTCAGGAAGGCTTTACAGATTTTTGAAATGTTCCCATTTACTTAGATTGGCAGCAGCAGGGCACAGATTGTGCAGAAAAAGTTGAGGAAGTTAATTCACCAGAGGTTGGATCATTTTAAACTCCACTTTCTAAAGTGAAGAAAGTCGATTAAACATTTCTTGTAACTTCAAGCAGGAGCTTTTAAAAAGTTTGGACCCAGTTGACTCTTGACACAAAACACTAAATGCTTGCAACACCCACTTTCTAACGCTAGTACATGGGATGGGGCATATATTTTTATCCACTGAGAGGTAATTTAGATAAATCGTTCATGTGATATACAATGCATGCAAAATAATCAGCAGTTGTGAGCAACAAGAACAAAATAAAAATCTACAGTATGTCACTTAGTATGATGATCATGTAATTTCTGGTGTTCGAAGTTACATTTATAAATCATAATTCAGAGAGAAGAGGGTTTATATGTCATTAAAGCAGCACCTGATGAGTAAATGGCAGTGGTATAAGCCACTGCAATTTCACGTCTAAATGAAGGTCCAAGCCGCCCCATCACACAAGTCTATCACTAGATGTAAAAAATAATATACTTGACTATGCAAACTTTCAACTTAGTGCACCAATCCAAAGGCTGAAGAGATTCAGTAGAGCAGCACGTCTATTACATTTCACTTAAAAATCAGTCCATTACATGTAAACAAGTTTATAGCCCAGCAGTAACATATAATTATTGTTGCAACATAAGACAAGACAAGTATTATAATCCTTGAATTTTGTTCAGGATGTGAAGTTCAGTGTTTCTTCCTGTTGCCAATTGGTATTATTAAATACTCACTTCCAAGTGATGGCAACACAGATATTGTTCTCTGTGACAACCAGCCTTGTAGATTGTTTTCTGGAGTTTTCTGAGTAAATTATATTTTCAAGTTCTGTCGTAGGGCACTGTATAATTCAACTATTCTGTTTACTAAATACATTTGGGCATTTTCATTGGTGAACACTGCTCACTGGCAATTTACACATAACCCAAGCACTGTGTGTCATTTGACATCAGTCATCATGGGCTGAACCATCCTCCACCCTTGACATAGTAAAATCTATCATGACATTTTTAAAGAGGATTTCTAACACTAGACACAACCAAACTCCCCACCAATGTACTCCTTGACAATACTATAATAATAAATATGAATTCATTGGCAAATGTACTGGCAACAGTAAAGCAAACAAAAAACACCCTCAGTCAAAGCATACAAACAGTGCAATCAACTGTAAAAGCTTTCTGCAGCGTGCTGGGACTGCTGCTAACTTGGATGGGACTGTGGTCTTACTCTCATTCATTTTGACATTTGTGACTGGCTGTGGGAGGATGTGCTAGCATTAGCCACTGCCCACATATGTCAGTGTGCATGCAGTCCTATGCTCCATACTTGGCCATCTTGTCATTCTTCTGACCAGTTTGATAAAATAACAACAACAACAACAAAAATAATTGAATAAAATATGAAACAAATGTTGTTGCCTATTAAAGAGCACAGCAACTCCCAAACCAGGTTGTTTTTACTGCTGCCCATCACATCAGCAGCTTAGCAGCTTTAAGCCTTTGGATTTGGCAGAGGAGGTTATCATTGTGCCAAGGGCTCCCTTCCTCATTCTGTCACTCACTGCCATATTTGATAAAGACTGTCTACAGTATTTTTTTTTTTGAGGGGTTAGGTTGGCTGTGACTAAGGTGCTGGCCTTTCACCACTGAACGTCAAGGGTTAAATTTCAGTTCTAATCACAAATAAAATGAGTGTGACAGCTCTATGCTCAGTTTTTGCTGTCCATAATTTCTTGACAAAACACCAAATGCACACCCAATTAAGGATGATTACACTGCCACCCTGGAGTTGTGGTCCCTCCTGGTCTGTCCTGAGACTGACGGACCTCTACAGAATGTGTCCTGTTGATAAACAGTGGACTACAATGTACAGAGGACAGTCCCTCATAACTAGATGGGGGTGAGGTGTGGTGGGGTTGGGTAGAGAAACAACAATATATCAATCAGTCCATTTCCATACTGAGAATGATTCAAGCCATATTCTGAGTACTGAAGATTCAGAATCATTGTTCTAATTATAATTTACATATATTGATTTATTTCAAATTTTGCCAACCAGGATAGCTTATGAGATACAGCATCTCATTTTCCTCTATGTCCCAGTACTCATAGACAAACAGTATTCTCCTAGCTCCGTACAACTTAAGCAAGTTAATCATGGGTCATTTAGATGCAATAAGCTGATATTTAACATATGAAACATATAATATGTAATCTATATAAATCTAATAACAGCTGGGAAGTGTAAGCTGGAAATAGAACTACTAAAAACTGCTTGTAATGAAGTAATTCAGAAATGTATAAACATAATCCAGTATCGTGCCAACATGTCATTAGATTGAACATTCTGAATGCCACGTAAAAAACTGACATTTAATACCAGCTGCATATAAATGTATTGTGTGACCTGATTAAAAGAAGAAGAAACATGGATCCGACTGTCACACTGAAGCAGGTTTTCATCTCTCCTGCTCAATTAGTGCCCCAAAGCCAAGCCACACCATGACTGTTGCAGGACATAAGGCCCTATTGTCTGCTCTATGATGTCCAAGTCTGTATGGTGCTGTGTTGTGAGCAAAAGTCACAGTTTCAGACTTTCCAGAGAGGCTGCTGCAATGAAACACAAAATAGAAAGGGCTGCAGAAGGTGCTGTCCCTATTAAGCAGCTCCCACCTTTAATAGGGATTGGTTGAGACATTTTGCCTCCTCAGTTCCTCCTGTCTCCTCTCCAACTGGATTTGGTCTCCTCCAGTTTCATTGGAACTGTGGAGCATCATTGCATAGGCGATGAGTCAGGTGGAAGAGTTTGGTAGGAGAGGAACATACGCTAGTCTGGATCTGAGAGCAGAGCCCTACAAGGAGGCGTGAGTGGTGGCACCATGAGGACTGAAATGTGGTCTGGGCAGTCACAGATAGGGAGGTAGTTTCCAGGGTAGGAGGGGTCACCTCCCTTCGGGAGGGGGACAATAGTAGCATGGTTTCACTCAGCTGAACTGAGGCAAGGGAGAAAGAAGATTTAATAGAGAGGTGAGGGGTGATGCCATAGAAGGGGTGGATAGGTAAAGCATGTTGGCATCCAACCCTGAGGAGCACTTACCCTTGGCAGGGCTGAGGGTAATAAGGGCATTAAATACTTCCTCAGGGGCAATGCGGGTGAAGGAGAAGGAGGGTTGAGAGGAGGCTGAATTGGGGGGAATTGTGGAGGACGTAGTCAGAAGGGGCCAAGGAGAAAGAGGACAGTAGAGATGATGCACATGAGGTAAACAAAGAGTTGAACTCCCTCGGTGGATTCCAGATCTGATACCGTGCTATTGCCAATTTTGAGCTCAGGTATGGGGGGCTGGGATGGGGGTGGAATAGGGATTTGACCACTTTTCAGAACTTGGAGGGTATTTATGTTAGAGAGGAAGGCGTCTTTGAAGTATTCTGCCTTAGCACGTCTGATTGCTCTGGTACAGGCATTACAGAGTGTTCTATATTTTTGTACACTTGAGGGGAGACTAGTAGATTTGTGGGTTTTCCATGCTTGGTCCCTTGCTCTAAAATAGGCCAAGAGATCAGCAGAGACCCAGAGCAGGTGATTACCACACACATGTATCTGTTTCAGTGGCGCATGTTTATACCAGGTGGAGAGAAGTTTTGACTTGAAATAGGAGAGAGCAGAGTCGATGGTGGGGACATGGGTGATGTAAGACCAGTCCATGCTAGACATGTTGTTTAGGAGAGAAGCAAGATTGAGAAAGTTATATGACCAGATCAGCAGGGTTTTAGGGTCGATTTGGGGCAGTGAATTTTTTGAACTGTGTAGATCAGGTGGTAATCACTTAATGAGTTGGGGAGTAATCCAGTAGCTATTATGCGGTGCAAGTGGGAAGAGAGGACCCAGTCTATGAGATAGTGGTTAGAGGATTTGGGATTTAGATGGGTGGGTTCATTTAGCAGCTGAGTGAGGTTTAGGGCAGCTAAGTCTTGTTGAATTGTGAAGTGAGAAGGGGTGAGCCAATTCACGTTGAAATCGCTAAGGACATAGAGTTCACCATTAACAACATGTATTTGAAGGGATGCCAAGAGATTGATGATTGATGTGATAGGTGCTCTGGGGAAGCAGTAGGCACTATCGATGAAATAGTTTTATTTTTTTGATTCTGCAGTTTGTCAGCTACGCGAGTGTGAAAACTGTGCTGTGGCTGTCTATAGCACTACCTGAGAGCAATCCCAATTCCGCACTGTAAGAGTTAACAAAAAAAAAGTTTAGCGAGAGAAGAGAAAGAGAGAGAGAGAGAGAGAGTGAGACTGTGTGTGTGAGTTAGAGATGTTGCAAAGTTCTATTCCACCTGCAAAGTTCAGTCAAATTAGTCGAATCCGACCCATGAAACATTTCATGAAATTGCCTTTTCATGACAAAACTTTGTGTGTAACATCAAAGTTAACTTCAACTGCTAACTTCAACTTTTGTTCCTAACTTCGAAGTTCTTGACAAAAAAGGATTTGTCATGTGAGTCATGTCCTGCATGTCACATGGGAGGCTCCAGTCAGGCAGAAATCAGTGTAATTTCGCCATTCAGAGCTGAGTGAAGCAGCAGACAGCAGAAGATCTCAGCGCTGCCTAGCAAACCAACCCTGTTTGAAATATTTAATTTTGTAAATTTTCTAATTTTATTTTCACCTTCCTGTGTCTGTCATTGATACAGTATCTTTATTTATCTTTATTTTGCACTGAAAAATGTTGTTAGTGTACATTTGTTTTGGTTAGTTTAGAAAGCATAGGTGTGTAGTGTGTGTGTGTGTGTTTGTGTGTGTGTATGTATGTGTGTATGTGTGTTTGTGGTGTCTATTTTTTTCTAATTTTATTAATTTTTTTTGGTTTAAATGGAGAGAAGTTAGGAAGGAGATGAGGAATAATGGGGTAGCTGGGATTAAGATCAACAGGACAGCATTTGAGAGAGGAGTGAGTGATCCCCCCCCCAAGATCAGGATGGGCATTCCGCTGCTCCACTGCAGCACGAGCAGGAGCAGCTGCAGCAGCAGCAGGATCCACAGCCCCCCCCAGCAGGACACCATGGTGTCTGCCCCAGTCCCAAGTCCCAATGTTGCCAGTGCCACCTCAGCAGCTCAACCACAGCTGGCAATGTCCAGCACCCTGCCCCCATAGCATTTGGATCTCCCCTCTTCCCTTGGTGTTCTGTGGTGTGGGAGTTCTTTAACATAGAACTTGCAGATGAAGCAGTGGCCATCTGCAAAATCTGTGGTCATACACTAAGGCGGGGGAAACAAGGCAGCTGCCTTGGGACCGACGGTCAATGGACACACCTCCAGATTCACCTCCTGGCAGAGTGGCAGGCAAAGGAGCATGAGGTGGGTAGATCACATGGTGGTGGTGGTGAAGAAGAGCAGTGGGAGGTGGTCTATCATGCTGATGTGAGTTGGCAGGGTGGCTGAAGGAAGGAACACAGCAGTTATCAGCCACAGACAAGACAGGCAGCAGTGGCAGCAGGTGATATGGACCCCACAGCACCCACCACACAGGGGGATGTAGCAGTACTGTGAGACAAGGTGCAACAGCTGTGCCAGGACTTCAATTAATTTTGGCAGAACATGAGATACTGGCTGGACAATGTTATATCCAGTCATGAGAAGATTCTCGCTGTCCTGTCTCAGCTGCATGGCAGTGGTGGTCCTGGCATAGCTAGTGGCACCAGTGGTACTGTGTGATGAGTCTGACAGTGTGACTGGTGTTGTCATGACTCATGTTGTGTTTTTGTGTCATTGGCAATTTTATTATTTGTTGTTTTATTTTTTCCATGCCATGTCCCTATTTCCCCTTGTTGTGTACACCCCCTGCCCCCCCAAAGAAATATATATAAACAATTATAAAAAAAAAGATTTTCTCTCTATACTTAATCTCTATCCTCTTTGTTTTTTTGGGGGGGCCGATACCACATGTCCCTGACCCCACCTACTGCTCCCCCCATCTTCAGGCTTCTCCCCCTAGATGGGGCCACCGGGTGGGTGACCCCTTCATGAGAACATGGGTGGTGAAGCTCTGGCTTTCCCCCCAAGGAGAGATCATGGGAATGGGACCCCCAGCGGACAATAGCCTGACTGGGGAGAGGCGGCAGAGCGGGGCCATTATTTGTGGCCAAGATTTTTTCTGTGTTTTTTTTCTCACTGGGAGTGAGGATGTGCAATGAAGCCAGCATCTGCCCTTTCCCCTGAAACGTGTGGTGTCAGCCACGTGGGACCCCTAGCGTCCACCAGGGGTCCTCATTGCACCAGACACTCTTCCCCTTCCCTCCCAGAGAGGGAGAACAGTTCTCAGGATGCTCAATCCCTCTCCCTCCAGCCAACTCTCCAACTCCTGGGCCTGTCCCCAACCGAGAATGTCAGAACAGCAGACATACACCTTGCCACTGTGCTGGTGGGCTGGCTCTATATTCTCTTTTTAATTGCTGTCAAATATTTATTTCTAAACTTTTTTGTATTACTGTTATAAGTTGTTGAGGTCCAAATGTTATTCCATCCTTTCACTTGCTCACTCCCTTAATTTTATCCTCATGTACAGTTAAGCATTCACCTTTCTGTGATGACCATGGCCTGTCCCTTTCCCATTCTGTGTTTTCTTTAAAGGAAATGTCTAAGATTTCAGTAATGGCATTTTAAGTAGAGTAGCTCATTACCTTCTTTTGGGGATAGCAAATTGGAACACAGAAAGGAATGTTTTCCTTAAGTCAAGTATGGGAGAGAAGTGATCAAAAATTGTGCAGAATGGATGGCCAGGCAACCATTTCAGTTGCTGACCTGCCAGCCCCACCCCCATGCTCAGGCAGTTTGTGATGTCTAACCAGTCAGAACACAGGAGTGTGCCACACAGAAGTCAATGGATGAAATTTTAAAACAGTTTTATGTATGTGAAAGCAACCTTTGTTATAAATAAAAGTCCTTTCTCATCTAATAGGACCCTTTAGTTGGGCAGTGACTTCCATTTATTTCAAAGGTTCCTTTAGTATATACAGCATTAAACAGTTCAGAAAATGGCCTCATTTGACTTCCATGTGGTACACCCCCTGCCATGGCCTGGTTAGACATCACAAAACATCTGATTGAAGGGGTTGGCCAGGGCTGGCAGATGAGGAAGTGGAAGAGTTCAACTGGCTATCTGCGCAGCACAATTTTCAATCTCTTCCCTTCTGTAGTGGGCTTAAAGAAAAAAAATCATTTCTTGGCCCAAATGAGTGTTGCTAGTATAAGATAATGGAATAATGTATTTTAAAAGGCATTGTCAAAATCTTAGACATTCTCTTTAATTTTTACACATGAACCCCATTCTTTCCTTTTGTTTGTAGTGATTAATGTGTTCTCTTGCTATTCACAAATGTCAAGTATTGTACACAGTAATTACAAGGGAAGATAAACATGATTCTGGTAGTTATGGGTTTAGGGCCTGCCACCACCACACCACCACCACCACCACCGCCGCTGCCATCTCTATGCCAGTCAGACATGAAAAGTTGTGTCCCCTAGACAGAAACCACTTTTCCTAGGTAAATACTGTTTCTGCACATGCCAGGTAAGGTGTTGAAAATAACATGAGAAAACTGCAAAGGAAGATAAACATGATTCTGGTAGTTATGGGTGAGGGCCTGCCACCACCAGCCCACCACAACCACTTCTATGCCAGTCAGACATGAAAAGTTGTGTCCCCAGAGACAAACTGCATTCCTGTTGCCAAATACTGCTGTTGCACCACCCATAGAGGTTGGGAAAAACAACTTTAGAAAAATTGAAGAGAAGTTAAACATTGCTGTGTAGTTGTGCAAGGCTGAACGTTTATCATCCTATCCCAGTAAACCAACACAAATATCAAGTTGCTGTGTTGACAGTGAGAATGGAGGGCATAGCTTAAGGAAAGGGTGCTTTTCTGTTGCTGCTGCTGTTGCTGCTGCAGAGATATGGACTCTTTCTCACTGTGGAACTGGAATTATGAAGCTGACACATAGTGCAAAGATAAGTATTTTTTTTTATTTCTTTATAATGGGGGGGCTGGTTGCCCTCCAAATGCTAATATGTTCATACAGCTCTTTCATTAATTTTCAGTTATCATAGGTTCATAGTTTACTTATTTATTTCATTTTTGTTGACCAGGTAAGTGCACTAGACAAATCCTGCCTATTTTCAGGCATGACCCGAGGGAAGGGGATACAGATAAATGCCAACTGACCTTGAACCAGATTAAGCTGTTGGTGGTATTTTTAGTGAATGAGGGAAATTGGGCCAGGACACCGGGGAAATTCCCCTACTCTTTTCGATAAGTGCCATAGGATCTTCAACATCCACCTGAACTACCACCAATCCAGGTAGATGGGACCTCGGTTTAACGTCTCATCCAAAAGACGGCACCTCAGAAGTGCAGCACCCATTTCATGCTGCACTATAGTGTCAGTACTGGGATATTAACCCAAGTGGCAGATGTGGGAACTGAACCCACAGCCGTCTGATCTCCCAGCCTCAGAGGTGAGTGTGCTACCTACTGAGCCACTGACACTGACAAGTATGAGCTTAGGAGGCTGTGGCCTTTTAGGAAACTTACCACCTTAGTTCTATAGGTGGAAAAACTGTTTTACATTATCCATATGGTCATCTAGGTTTTTTTTAAATGTATTCATGATATCACTTTCAACTATGTGTTTGGGTAGTACATTCCATGATGAGATGATTCTTTGGGTATACCAATTTTTCCTCTTTTGTGTTTTAGTAACTTCACCTTTTTTATTTACGGGTTCTTGTGTTTTTTGTTAAATAATGCCTTGTTAATCCTACTGTCTCCAACAGTCAGTGTCAGTGTCAGTGGCTCAGTAGGTAGCACGCTCGCCTCTGAGGCCAGAGATCAGAGGGCTGTGGGCTCAGTTCCCACATCTGGCACTCAGGTTAATATCCCAATACTGACACTGTAGTGCAGCATGAGAGGGGTGCTGCACTTCTGAGGTGCCGTCTTTCAGATGAGACATTAAACCGAGGTCCCATCAGCCTGGATTGGTGGTAGTCCAGGTGGATGTTAAAGATCCCATGGCACTTATGGAAAAAGAGTAGGGGAGATTTTATTGAAAAAAACATATATATAAAAAATAGCACAGATACAGAGTCAAACAGGGAAACATAACAAATCAGTTTGTGACAATAAACACAAAAATGACTCTTTTATAATGAAACCATCAAGGCAAAGGGAAGGAAAATAAATAATTAATCAATCAAAAACATAGGTCCTATCCCCAGCTAAAATGTTTTGTTATTTATATTTAATAAAGTATGGTGAAACCCTTCCACCAATGTGACACTTGTTGGGCAGAACTCATAGCACAATCTCTGTTATAAACATTCATCAGTTCATCTGAGACTAAATTACTAAGACAGTCAAAAGACATTTTCCTTTGATGCCGTACCATTGACGTCTTGCCTGCCAAATGTAAAATTTAATACAACAAAGAAAAATAGATAAAGTATCAGAGTGATACTTTGCTAACGCCAACCCATATTTCCCCAGAACTAAAGTGTCATAATCTAAATGTTTTAACCAGTCCATCTTCCATTTTGTAGCCAGAAAAACCCATAGAGCTGTAACATATGAACATGTCAACAGAAAATGTCCCATAGTTTCAAGCAATGAAATACAATCCATATATGGGCAATTTCTTTCTTCAACAACTTTATGTTTGGCATTTCCTCTTACATTTAACCTGCCATATGCCATACGCCAGAAATTTTCCCACATCTTGTGAGGAATCCTATTAAGGTTGAGTTGCCTGAGGATTAGACTGTTATCTGTGGAAGGACAATTTTTAAAACTTGATTCCAATGGATATATTCTGGTAAAAATAGTCTGATATAATGACTTAGCAGACTGAGTTACTATGTCCAGTTTCAGAACCCTCCATTTATATAACTTTTGTGCTGCTGACTTAAAATAAGGGGGAATATTAATGTGAGGGTGTAATTTAGGAGCCACAGTATTCCAGACTGCAATATATTTATGTAAAGAGTTCCGAAGCCAAATATTGTGCACTGATTCCGATTGAAAAAGGGCATTTCCAATTGTGTGTTTAAGAAATAACACATGCAAAAAAATTACTGGTTCAATCATTCCCAAACCCCCCTCCTTGACCCTTAGATATGTGTAGCATCACTTTATTGGGTTGAGTTTATTACCCCCACAGCATTTGAAAGCAAAGATTATATAAAAGACAAAGAACCTCTGTGCACAAACACTGAGGCAAGGGTTACCCTAAAGGGCATTTGGCTGGGAAGCCAAGTTTCAAAAAAATACAAAATCACACATGCCCACACAATGCAAAGTATCATGGGCTGCATATGTAAATCACCACAGGATGTTATGCTGGTTTAACTTTAAGCAGAATTGCATGGTGCCGAAAGGCCTCTCACACAGTTTGCAAAGGGCGCTAACAGATGACATAGACACGTGTTTCATCCTACCAGGACTCATCAGTATGCTTCATCTGTTTGACACCCCAGTGGAATGAACCAGCTACCCTAAGACAGTCTGTCTGGGTTATGTTGTGGTGAACCCATTAAAATAAAAAACTATTTAAAAGACAAAGAACCTCTGTGCGTAATAGTCTAGTTTCAAAATTGCCCAGAACAGTGTATAGCATAGCCACATAATGTAAGAGTGGTAAAATTAATTTTTTAAGAATCAAAATTATTTTATGTTTTGTAAATTTCCAGTGTTTCCATCTGAGCACCTTTAGTTCTGCCTTTCTTAATGCTAACTCCCAGTTAACCTCAGGAAGGTTTTGAGGTCCAAAAACAATTCCTAAAATTTGTAATGGCTCATAATCTATAGTTATGCTCCCTATGTTATCTGACAAGTCCATAATATTGCCTATAAAAAGCCCTTTGCTCTTATCAATATTTAATTTAGCATTTGAAACCATTTGGAATTGATGTATTTCATGTAAAAACATTTCAATCTGTTCTTTATGTAAAAAGAACCCACAAATATCATCTGCATATGCCTGTATCCGAATGTCTCGTGGGATCCCTATACCTGACTCCCCTTCCCAAAGAGGATGCATTTCAATGTGTCTGAAAGGGTCAAGAGAAAAAATATACAAAAGTGGACTTAAGGGGCATCCCTGACGAACCCCTATCCCAATGTCAAAGCTCTGCCCAATAAATCCATTCAAAAAAGTTTGCACTGAAAAAAAGGAATACAACAATTTTAGTTGATTTAAAAAAATGAAAAGAACCTTGTAAATTTCCAGAACTTCAAACAAAAAGGGCCGATAAACCCTATCGAATGCTTTTTCCTGGTCAGCTGCTACCATCCATCCTGATAATCCTGCCATGTTACAGTGTTCAATCACATCCCTAATGACCATTAAGGCATGTTGTATTTTCCTATCAGTAAGTCCACAATATTGTTGTGGTGAAATTACCAATGAAGCATAAGATTTTAATCTGTCATTCAATATATTAGCCAAAATCTTATAGTCAGTGTTAAGCAATACAATAGGTCTCCAATTTCTTATGAGACCTCTGTCCCCTGTTTTAAAAAGATAGACTAGCAATCCTTCTGCAAAGGTAGGTTGTATTGTATCAGAGTTAAACCAATAGTTGTACACTGATACTAGACCATCTGCTATGTGTTGACAACAAATTTTGTAAAAAAGATGTGGGATACCATCTAAACCCGGTGAAACATTAGTTTTAAGATTTGAGATGGCCTGTAAAATCTCCTGTTTAGTAATGGGGGTCTGTAAATGTAAAACATCATCTGGAAAATGTTCAACTACAGTTGATTTAAGGAAAATGATAATATCATGTTTGGAAATCAGAGAAGAAGGCAATATTGTTTTAAAATGCTGTTGTATCAATTGATCCAAATCCTCAGGAGAACTCACCCTTTTACCAGCAGTAGAGATCAAATATTCCATAGTCATACTTTCTTTTATCTGTTTACAAGCTTCAAAAGGATCCCCTATTGGGATATTATGAGTACCAGTGTATAGCATGCCTTGGATAGTTTGTGCCCTGTCATATTGAAACTTTTTCATTTCAGTTTTTATTAAATCAATCTGTGCCAAATAATCCCATGTTGAAAAATTTGCTATAGAATATATTCTTTGCAACTGCTTTCTTAAAGTTAGACAATGTAAAAACTTATTATTACCCTGTGATTTACCAAATCTCATAAGCCAGCTTTTTATATCCTTTCTTGTGTCTGACCACCATTCACCCTTATCCTGATATATTCTACAGATGATCTAGCAGTAAAAAAATGACCCATGACTTGAGTTACAGCAGGATCAGACAAAACTGAAGTATTCATTTTCCATCTCTCTCGAAACGCAGGCCGTTTGACTTCATGGTCCAGAGGCAGAATTAATTGTAAGTGGTCTGAAAATTCTACAGGACTAATATCTAAAGTACCTTTAGATAAATTAGGGGAAAGAAAGATATAATCAATAATGGAAGTGTAAGAATTTCTCATATAAGTAAAATTAGGAACCTTATTATGATAAACATGGCTATTGATTAAGCCTGCTGTAGTTATAAGATTATTAAGTGCATTATTATTTATTTATTTATTTGCTTTTGTTAACCGGGTAGGTCACACATTAGAGTCACAATAATTTTTCCATCCCTCATCCCGCTTCTTTTTTTTGTCCTGTATGAGGCTACAGTTAAAATCCCCACATAAAAAATATTGTAGGTGATAACTAAGAATGGCTGAATAGCCTTCATGTGAAGAACTTTATCTGCTTTCACCTGTGGGTTATATACTGTAATGAACCTACAGTTCATACCTTTCCAAAAGCCATCTAATATTAGAATTCGGCCTGTAACTAAGTCAGTTAGTTTCTGGAGAGAAAAGGAAAAGAAGTGAAAAAGGATCCCCACCCCATCTACTTTATCAAGACCAAAGGACCAATATGAGGGGCCCCATGTCCATTCTCTTTTAAAACTCCAAATATGATTTTCCAGATACATCCATGTTTCCTGTACAATAAAAACATCTAGCACCAGATCATGGAAATACTGGAAAACAGTTCTTCTCTTATCTATATTCAATAGACTATGCACATTTAATGAACCTAAAGTAAACCGACCCATGTTCAACAATAATGGAAGTGATCAGACTAAAGGGAATCAAGCTAAAGTTTTTTTTCTCTTTTTATTTTTTCCCCCTTTATAAGTACCTTGTTCCAAGGCATGTGAACCTTGGCCTAGTAAGGATTTTTGTGAGTTGGAGTCCCCAACCTCCATCTCAGAATCACTTCAGGTTGTAAAAAGGGCGGCATAAGAATTATTCGTCTCTACTGGGAGGGGGGGTTAAATCAGGAATTGCAGGTTTGGTGAACCAAGAGGATCTCTGAAGCAAAGGATCTGGGTCAGGTTCATCACTGGGGACCACAACTGGATCCCCATAACAAACAGGGACTAAGGATGCAGATATTATGGATTTATCCATAGGGTCTTGGGAAAGGTCTGGGCCTAGATCAGTGAAATCTGGAAGTACAGTAGTGGGAACCTCTAAGGGGTCAGAGGAAGAAGAGGGGTTCTGGAGGAGGGTTTTGAGCAGTGGTAGGAACAGTGCTAGCTGAATCCTGTGCCTGCTGGATAAGAAGCTCTGGGCTAATACAGGATGCTTTATTCCTAGCAGCCCAAGGACATTCCCCAAAGACATGCCAAAATTCTTCATATAGATCAGATCTAGTGTGGTTAGCACATTGTATTGTAATGTGGCCCACCTCCCCACAATTATTGCATCAGGGTTTATCACATGTGCTAGATAATTGTGTTCAGGATCCGCATTTGTAGCTTGCTCTTGGCTGTCCTGCATAAAAACATACCCTCCCGATCTTTACTGAGCAAAAAAGAATTTGGAATATGTTCAATGCCTGAGTCATTCTGTCATAATTTTACCTTATATTTCCATCCCCAGTCCAAAAAAGCTCACTGTTCAAAAGGGCTTCAGGTTCTCCCATGACCTCACATTTTTGATAGAGGCAGTACGTGATGTCTTCTACATGGACCCCTTCATTACGAAACATTACTGTAACATACGTGACGAGTGGCTTAGTCAGAGGAATTACTATGAAAGGAGTCCATGTAGGAGAGAACTTGAAATGTCCATCTCTTTCCCAAAATAGGTCTAGAGCATATGCAGTTCAAAAACTGACATCAAAATTGTTCTCCTCAGAAATGTTTATAAATACGTACACCTCCCTAGGAGAAAAATGCAATGAATCTTTAAGTAAAATTTTTCCCACATGATATCTGTCTGGCCTATCAGCCAGACCCCTGTTATATTGTATCCTTACAGCATTTTGCCGAGGAATGGCTTCTTTTTTTGTTTTATTAAATAAGTCAGATAACAGAGGCTTATTTTCAGAATTAGGTTCGGCATTGGATGCAGCAGCAACTGGAGTGTTGTTTTTAGAAGGGGACTTCAAAGGGGGAAATGATTGCAGACCTTGTCCTTCAATAGTCTCTATATTAGAGGTTTTAACAGGTAAAGCAGAATCAACAAAAATCTGTGGTGATGCATCTTTCAATGTGACATTTTCATGTGGTTTCCACTCTGGAGAAACTTGAGAGAAAGGAAAAGGGAGTCCCAAGCAGGGTCAGGGATCCAAATTACCCCAGGTCCCTGCTTCCATCCTGCATTAGTTAATGCTGCATTCCATGACCATTGTGTTTTAGGAACCTTTAACTCCATTTTAACAGCAGATGGCACTGTTGTATGTGTTGTTTCAACACAGGTCTTGAGATTCCTGTGAGCAAGGAGTAATACATCCCGTTTAGTTTTACCGTCATTCTGCATCCCCAGTTTACTCCCTGCTCCAGAGAAGATAAATTCAGTGAGTCCCTTTTGATCATTCTGCTGGGTTTGGTATTGAATCAGAGTGATAGCTCCCTCGAATTGTGGTTGCTTGAAAACAAACCCAGTCAATTTCGATAGAGTAGTTACCGAAGAGGGAGAGGCGAAAGCATTACTGTCTGCTATACTGTAGCTTAAATTGCGTTCTACTGAGGTAGTTATGTCAGGCAGCATTGGTGTTGAAAGCTCAATTTTAGGCTGTAGGCGCACACGAATGTTCGTGTTTGGGTTGCCAGCTTGTAACTGTGAAATGTTTTTTAAGTCTATCTCAGACTTACCCGACCTCAGTGTGGCGATAGAAGCTTTGGCGCCATCCCCTGGTTTGACAGGCCCGGCGTCTGAAATGACAGGTGCGAGCTCTTGCTGTAATGGAACAAGTCGGGTAGCTGAATGGGCTTTCTCCACCTGTGGACAGTCCTCTGCAGTCAAAAGCAACTCCACAAGTTATTGTTTTTTTAGAACTTAGATTATCCTCCAAATCCGTCACTATTGCCATAATGGGATGCAAGGTTAAATCCTCCATAGAAATGTAGATATTCATGGCGTCTTCCACCAGTAAAATTTTTTTCCATTCTTGTCAGCCTCCGATGGAAACAAGAAGGGAGATGAGGCCAGGTCTCTCTCCTCCACAATGTCTGCACTCTCTGGTGCTCCAGCCCGAGTGGCCATCCTGCAAATGGACGGCAAGTCCCCCTACTGCCAAGAGTAGGGGAATTTCCCTGATGCCCTGGCCAAATTTCCCTCATTCACTAAAAATACCACCAGCAGCTTAATATGGTTCAAGGTCAGTTGGCATTCATCTGTATCCCCCTTCCCCAGGTCGTGCCTGAAAATAGGCAGAATTTGTCTAGTGCACTTACCCAGTCAACAAAAACTAACTAAATAAATAGATAAATAAAATGATGTATTTTGCATAGCATTTTAGGTGAGGCAGAGTTCACCCCTAAGTCTCCTGTACTCCTTTAAGTACATACCTAGATGCTTTACCCTAACTCTGTAATGTAAATGCTGCATGTTTCTCACTCTTTTAGTGACTTCTCTGGACTCCTTCAATCATTTTTTTCACACCCATTGTAGTTGGAGCACAGAAGAAGGAGCAATAGTTGAGGTGTGGCCTAACCAGACTAGTACAGTATACAGTGGTACAATCACCTCTGGCTCATGACTCTTAATGTTTTTAAAAATACAATCAATAATTCTTTGGCGTTTCTTGACCGTTGTTTTTGTGTATCAAAGGTAAGCTTGTTATTAACTATTACACCTAGATCTCTATCATTAGTGGTTTCTTGCAGGTATATATTGTTTAATTGGTACAATGTTATGGGGTTATTATGTCCCAGATGCATAACTTTACACTTGGTCTCATCGAAGATCATTTTATTTTCATTAACCCACTTCTCCAGTTTTGTTACATTCATCTGAAATTCTTGTGTAGCTTGCAGATTGTTCACTATACTCCCAATTTTGCAATTGTCTACATATTTGGACATCTAGACATTGCTGGAAGTCTGCATGGAGAAGATTAGAATATTAAAGAAAGTAGACCCTAGGAGGGAGCCTTGAGGGAACCCACTGGTAACCTGACCCTATGGAGACATATGTCCCCTAATCACCACTCTCTGTCTTCTGTTGTCTAGCCATGATTTAACCCAATTAATTATATTTGTATGAAGTCTGAGTTTAATTAATTGCTCATTCAAGATTTTATGAGACACAGTGTCAAAAGCTTTTGAAAAATCCAGGAAGACTATGTCTACAGGGAAACCTTTATCAATAGCCACTCTAACGGGTTCAAAAAGTAGAGAAGATTTGTTGAGCAGGATCTTCTAGGGATAAAGCCATGCTGGGTTATGTCTAGATGATCACACTGTATTATATGCAAAGGTATGCGTTGTTGTATCAATCTTTCGAGCAATTTACCTATAACTGAAGTCAAGCTTATAAATCTAAAATTCTTTACCTCCTTGCTACTACCAGATTTATGAATGGGCATTACATTTGTCAGTGTCAGTGGCTCTGTAGATAGCACACTCGCCTCTGAGGCCGGGAGATCAGAGAGCTGTGGGTTCAGTTCCCACATCTGGTACTTGGGTTAAAATCCCATTACTGACACTGTAGTGCAGCATGAGAGGGGTGCTGCACTTCTGAGGTGCCATCTTTCGGATGAGATGTTAAACCGAGGTCCCATCTGCCTGTACTGGTGGTAGTTCAGGTGGATGTTAAAGATCCCATGGCACTTATCAAAAAGAGTAGGGAAATTTCCCTGGTGTCCTGGCCAAATTTTCCTCATTCACTAAAAATACCACCAACAGCTTAATCTGGTTCAAGGTCATTTGGCATTCATCTGTATCCCCCTTCCCCGGGTCATGCCTGAAAATAGGCAGGATTTGTCAAGTGTACTTACCCGGTCAACAAAAAATAAATAAATAAAATAAATTTGCTTCATTCCATTCAGAGACAGTTTTTCCTTCACCCAGGGAAGTATTAAATAGCAATGTAAGAGGTCATGACAATTGATTAGACACTTCTTTTAAGAATTTGAGGTGAATACCATCAGGTCCAGCTGAACTATTTTGTTTGAGGGTTTGGAGTACAGCCATTACTTCATGGGTTTACTAGGATTACTAGGTTTTGATGGACATAAGAAGGCACTGGGCCCATTGAGAATGCCCCACACACTGGTGGGTCAGAATTAAACCAATATGTGTTTATTATAGAAGTGATTGTCCAATGCTGTCTTAAAGGAGTTAAAATCCTTTATTTTTACAATTGTTGCTGGTAATTTATTCCAGATTTTAGCTACCCTTACTGTATAAAAGCTTCCTCTCTTGCTTGTATTTACACCTGGAAGTAATAATTTACTATTATGATATGGTGATATTTGTAGTAGTATTATAAAAAAATTCAAAGCTATCTGTAAACTCACTGATCTGTAAAATCTTATGTAGGAATAAAAGATCACCCTTTTGACATCTTACATAAAGCTGGTGTAACCTAATGCTTGCTAGCGTATCAGGATATGTCACATGTCTTAATCTTGGGACAATTTTAGTGATGGACCTTTGGGCTCTGTCCACCCTATTTGTATCTTTAATCAAATGTGAAGACCAAAATTGTGATGCATAATCCAAATGAGGATGGTCATAACTCCCATATAATGGGATGATACATTGCTCAATTTGTGTAGTAAAAGAGCGCCTAATCCTGGAATCAATCCCATTGCAGTTTTAGATGCAGCTGTGCAGTGAGACGATAAGGTAAGTTTATTGTCTACAAGGACACCAAGGTCCCTTTCTAGATTGGAATATCTTAATATAGTTTGGTTTAATATATAAGAATGTTTAGGGTTTCTATGTCCAAAATGCATAGTCACACATTTATTGACGTTAAATGTCATACCATTTTGTGTGCCCTGGATTAAATTTTCCCTAGGTCCTCCACTAAGGAAAAGTGTTGAGAAAGGCTATTGACCTGTCCTCCTAACTTTGCATCATCTGCAAACCTAATTATGTTGTTTTGCAGGTCACTGCCCATGTTGGATATGAAAAGGTTAAACAAAATTGGTCACAACAATGATCCCTGAGGGATACCACTGCTAACCTATCCTTGCCTGGACAATGTGTTGCTAATACAAATACATTGGCGTCGATCAGTGAGTCAACAGTAGAGCCATCTAATCAGACTAACGTCAATGCCCATGACCCTTAATTTAGTTATTAATATATTACGAAGCACCACATCAAAGGCCTTGGAGAAATCAAAGTAAATAACATCTGATGGTATTCCATTATCTAAATTTAAGCTAATATTATTATAAAAGTTAATAAAATTTGTACAGCATGACCTTCCCTTAGTAGGTAGTCATTTTATTTGTTCAACTGAAAAAGTCCTTACAAAATAGTAACAATTTAAAAATGATTAAGATTTCTATTGCACATTAAATTAGTATCATATAATTCACTACAACATTCTGTCTACAGAATCATATATACCTCTTTACAAATGAATTATTCTTAACAAAATTGACAAGAGATGACAATATATTCCTATCAATTGTATTAAATAAGAAAATAATTAATTGTTTGGAGGGGAGGTGAAGAGTGGCCAATATTGGGGCCAACCTTTTCTTTCTGGGAGCCTCACATTTTAGGCAATGCAAAGCTATATGCTTAAGATCATCCTGTAAGCCTAACAAACAATTGCATTCAGGGGTCATTATTCCAGAGCATTTTTAATCATGGAATATATAATTAGCTGCATATAACTCAAACCTATACCTAGTAAGGAGTCTTCTCTCCTGTGGGTCAGTCAAAGCAGTTAGATAAAATTCCAGGTTCTGTTTTGTTTTCATTATTTTAAACCACCAAAAATGTCTTAATTCATCAATCCTTGCTTGATCTATTACTAAAAAGTGATCTGTTTCTCTTTTCTTAATTTGTTCCACTATCTTAGGAAATGGACTAATATAATCTCATATAATACATTTCCTAAACCCCATTGTAATAGGTTTTTCTTAATGGTTTTAATTATTCCAGATGTAATGTTTATATTATGATATCTTATATTCTTGTCCAGACACTGTTTAGGAAGTCTGAAGTCTGGAAGTATAAACAGCTGCAGTATAAAGGACATTCTTTGTTCAATTGCCAAAGTTAATAAGGAAAACTGACCCAATTCTTTTCTCAATATCTCAGCCAGGACAGATTGTTGAACTTTTAATATAAAATGGTAAATTTTTTTATTAATATCTCCAATAGATTTATATCAGCAGGGGTCCATACTTCTATAGTGTATGAGATAGTTGTTTTAATTTTTGTATTAATGAGTTTTAAAAGTCCTAAAATAGAACTTTGGCCCATTTTTCCACTAAATTACTTAAAACCTCCAAATGCTCTTTTTAATGTCTGTGTCATAATTTTAATATGTGGATTCCAAGAAAGGTTTGATGAGAATCTTAGGCCTAAATGATCATAGTAAGTTGTTGTTTCCACTTTATTTTATTTCCTATAAAAACTGAAGGCACTATTTTTCTTTTTTGACCAAAAACAACCATTTTTGTTTATTGAAGATTAATGTATAATCCATCCTTTTTACACAGATTGGAAAACACATTAACCTTTCACTGTAAACCTAACAAAGATGTAGATATTAGGACTATGTCATCTGTGTATGCTAAAAGAGGGATTTTCTCTGCAAAAACAATAGAAGAATGAAAATCCAGACTATTTAGACTCTGTAAAATGGACTTGATGTATAAATTAAATAACAGGGAAGCCAACAAACATCCTTGGTGTACTCCCACATTGGTGTATATTTTGTTTCTTAGGTCCCCTTGTTGATTGTACATTACTTTGAGCCAAGTATTACTATATTATGGAATCTTATAAGGATGTCTAAAAGGTCCAGGTCTATATTGTAGTTTACTAGTTTTGACCATAGTATTTTCCTACATATGGAGTACAATGCAATTTTAAGATTAATAAAACAGCAGTATAATTTGCCTTTTTTTATGATTACGTATTTCCAAATAATATGCTATAACACAAAACAATGCTGTACTGTTAACTGTTTTACTCTAAAACCATTTTGTAATTCTGTTATAACTTTATGCTTTTCTATGCATTGTTATAATCTGTTCAGTATTATTCTGGAGAATATTTTCTGCTAGGCATCTATTAAATTAATAGGCCAATACATTGTAAGGTTATTAGTAGCCCCTTTTTTATGAATTGGGCAGATTATACTGCAGTTCCATGAATCTGCGTAGCGTTTCCATTGGATACAAGGATGGAATAGGTTCTGTAAAACTGGAGTCCACCATTCTTTAAAGGGTCGATACAGATCTGCCAAGATTTGATCTGGACCAGGGGGTTTATTTACTGATATTTTATCTAAAGCTTCAATAATTTCTGAAGCAGTTATATATATTGGATTGGGAGAAACTCTTTCATAGATTTTTTTTATTTAAGCTACATGCAACTTCTATATGTGAGAAATATAGATCTAAATAATAATGCTCCCAAATTTGAGGGGTAATCCCAGCCTCAAAACAAGCAGTATATTTGTCATAGCCTTTGCTAACCAAAGTCCAGAATTGTTTAATATCCTTCTAGATAATGGAAATTCTAAGTTTTTCCCATATATTCTTTTGGTATCTTAACCTCTCTTTAGATAATGTTTCCTTATAATATTTCCTTTCTCTAGTTATGATATGTTTGTTATTTCAGGGTTCCCTTTTTTATATTATCTAATCACTTTGTTTAATTTTTGTTTATCCTTCCTATATTTCATATTGAACCAAGTTTTATTTTTCTTCGTTAGATCAAATTGAAAAAAGATATGTCTAAAATAGAAGGAGAAATTCTCCCATGCTTCCATTAAATTTGTTGTGGGTGCATTTTTTAACATTTCAAGCCCATTTGTTTCCATACAAGAGCCATTCAAAATTTCTAGAAACTGAGCAATACTTGTTTGTTGCCATCTTATTCTTATTTTGTTCAAAATTTCAATACAAGGCTGAATTTGTTTTTTCCTTTATTACCTTTATCTCTTTCCCTATCAGCCATTTCATCATGACAGGTAAATGTCCAAATTCTGGTCTTAAGATTACTTCTAAATCTATTATTTTATCAATTGCATCTATATTTCCCCATATCTGATCAATTATAGAAGACTCTTTAGGACCTATAAATGTGTATTTACCTTGTTGGTCACTTTTTGTTCTTCCATTAAAGATTACATAATCCAGTTCAGACATAACACTAAACAGATATCCACCATTTTTATTGCTAATTTTATCCTTTGAAAGCCATTGCCAAGATATGTTTTTATTTATTACATCCACTACATCAATCAATTCTGAGTCTATTGTCCCTTTTCCTTTGTTCTTGCATTAAAGCCCCCTAAAACAATTATCATACTATGTTCATTTTCTTAGTTAATTTCTCAAGTGTTATTTTAAAGATCATCCAGTAATCCTCTTGAGTTTTGCCCTTACTTAAGGGAACATAAATATTACAAATTAACAAGGTTACCTCTCTACCTTCCAATTTTAAGATCTGACAATTCAATAGGTCAGCCCTTTGTTGTGATATTTTAAATTCCAGACTAGTTTCGACATAGTTTGCTACTCCAGCCTTAGGTCTACCACCCTTTTTAACTTTTTATTGCTGGGAGCATAAATCCTGTATTTCCTGGAATAAATGGAGGGTTCTCTCCCAGCAACCATGTCTCATGAAAGCAGATAATGTCAAGGGTATTGCAGTGGGAGTGGTAAAGTGCAGTGATTGTGGAGCGGCGGTCTTAAGGGAGACATTCTGGAGGCTGCGATGCTGCCCTAACTGCAGGCACCTCTCTGGGCTGAGGGATGAGGTTGCCTGTCTCTGAGCAGAGTTGGCCAAGCTGAAGACAGCATCCACCCCCACCCAGAGACCACCGGGTCCACAACCTTTACCTCTAAGGATGCCACAGATGAGGAGAAATTCAGACCACAGTGGTTTCAGGGTGGATGAGGGAGTGGGGTTGAAAGCATGTCCCCCAACTGGTCCCACTTACAAACTCCTACACTGTTTTGGAGGAACAGGAAAGCCCCACTCAGGAATCAGAGGCTGCATTCAGGGAGGATGGCAGGGTCCTTCAGGACGAAGCCCTAGGAAAGGGAAGCAGGGAAACCCAGGGGATGGGAGGAGCTTCTCCTAGTGGGGGACTCTATTGTCCAGAGAGTGGAGTTAGGGTCACCTAGCAGGGGAAAGAGAGAGGGAGGGAAGGAGGTCAAGTGCCTCCCAGGAATTGCTGCATGGAGGGATGGGAAGTGGATCCATAGAGTCGCTATGGCACTAGCAAGGAGAGAGCAACTAGATGTCATTGTCCACCTGGGGACCAATGACCTGGCCAGTAGAAAGGTGGAGTTAGCCAGAGTCCAGGATAATTTTAGGAAGCTCAGGGGAAATCTGAAACAGATAACATGCTTCATCTAATTCTCAGAGGTGCTACCTGTCCAGGGCATAGGGGAAGCTAGAGCACTCCATCTGTACCTTCAACTGCTGGTTGTAGGATTGGTGTGGAAGGGAGGGTTTTGGCTTTATAGGGGACTGTGGTCTGACGTGGGCAGATGCCAGCTTATATAAGGATGACAGCCTGCATCTGTCTGAGAAGGGGACCTTGGTCCTTTGAGAGAAGTTTAAATGCTTCATCTGTGAGCATTTAAATTGGCCAAGGGGTAGAGCCAGGAGGCTTAGGAACACCCCCCCATGAGAACTTGCAGGGACATAAGTCAACTATGGGAACAGCGAAAATAGGCATGGAGGGGCAGGCAGGTGAAGAATGTATAATGAGTACTATAAGGGCAGCAGGAGCACATAGGAAAAGAAACTGGGGTGGTGGAAGATGCTGGATAGGGAGAACAAGAGCAGAGGGAGGGCAGACTGTAAAACATGGAAGGTCATGCTAACAAATACCCATAGCCTGGCAAATAAGGTTCCAGACCTGGAGGACTTGTTGGCAGATGAAGATCTTGACATAGCAGCAATAACAGAGACATGGTATTCTGCAGATCATGGCTCGGAAGTCAATGTACCAGACTATACATTGCTCAGGAGGGACAGGGAGGGTAAAAAGGATGGGGGAGCTGGCCTGTACATGAGAGATGGAATAAAGGCTACAGAAGTTCAGGGAAGACAGGGGGAGGCTGTGGTAATGTAGGTCACCCTGGAGCCAGAGAATGGAACAGCGATACACACTGGGGTAATCTACAGACCTCTAGTACAGAGGGAGGAAGCAGACAGGGAACTAGTAGAGAACATAAATGACATGGCAACTAAGGGCAAAATCCTGCTACTGGGGAATTTCAATATGCCAGATGTGGATTGAGCCACCAAGATGGCTATTTCAGCCAGAAGCACAGCCATCCTAGAATCCCTGCAGGGGTTTGAATTCAGGCAGCTAGTTCATGAGCCAACCAGGGACAAGACAGTTCTGGACCTGGTATGGACCAATGGGTACAGAGTCAAAGAAATACAGGTGGAAGGGCAGCTGGGGTCCAGTGACCACTGCATGGTGTGGTTCAGCATGGAGACATGGACTCAATCAAGCCATACAAGGGCAAGAGTATTAGATTTCAGAAGGGCAGATTTTACTGAAATGGGTAGATGTATACAAGCAGTCTTGGGGAAGGGAGAGATAGTAGAGGGAGTGGAAAAACAATGGAAGAAACTGAAAGGAGCCATAGTGGATATAACAAACCAGTGTGTTAGGATAGTGACCAAAGGGTAAAGAAGCAGGAAACCACTATGGTTTTCCAAAGAAGTAAGGGACAAAGTCAGGGCTAAAAAGTTGAGTTTCAGGAAATATAAGGGGAGCCAAAGGGAGGAAGACAGGGATGTGTACCTTGAATGTCTAAGGGAAGCAGGGAATGCTGTTAGGAGGGCGATGGCGCAGACAGAAGAGAGCTTAGCACAGTCTGTAAACAAAGGGGATAAAGCATTTTATAGGTACATTAGTGAATGAAGAAAAAACAAGGAGGGGATTGTGAGACTCAAGGGGAGGAGGGAGGGTGTAAGGAGGGGGATCTGGACAAGGCAGAAATACTGAATGAATACTTTTGCTCAGTATTCACTAAGGAAGGGGCAGATCAAGGATCACAGTTGAGGTGCAGAAGCAATGGGGGGGAGAAGTAAACACCAGTCCATTAACAGTGGAGAGAGTTCTAGAAGAACTCATAAAGCTGAAGGTGGATAAGGCCATGGGACCAGACAGTATCTACCAAAGGATATTAAAGGAGCTGTAAAAGGAACTAGCAGCACCTCTGGTGGCCCTGTTTACAGAGTCACTCAACACAGGTGTCATTCCAGAGAAAAAGAGGAGGGCACATGTAGTCCCACTGCACAAAAGTGGCAGTAGGGAGGAGGTGGGGAACTACAGGCCAGTCAACCTCCCCTCAATGGTGGGGAAGATCATGGAGACACTGCTGAAAGAAAGGATAGTGACACATTTGGAATCCAGTGGTGTGCAGGATCTGAGGCAACATGGATTCACAGCAGGAAGGTCATGTCAAACAAACCTAATAGTTTTTTTTGATTGGGTGAGAAGGAAACTTAATCAGGGAGGGGCAGTAGATGTTGCCTACCTGGATTTCAGCAAAGTCTTTGACACTGTCCCACATAGAAGGCTGATTAACAAGATGAGTAGTTTAGGCATGGGAGACAAGGTGGTGAACTGGATTAGGAACAGGTTAACAGACAGGAGACAGAGCGTGGCGGTAAATGGGGTACAATCTGGGGAGTGGGGTACCTCAGGATCAGTATTAGGACTAGTACTGTTCAATGTCTTCATTAGTGACATTGCAGAGGGGCTGGAAGGAAAGGTCTGCCTGTTTGCAGATGACACCAAGATCTGTAACAGGGTGGATAATCCAGAAGGGGTGCAGAACATGAAGAGGGATCTGGAGAAGCTTGAAAGATGGTCAGAGATGTGGCAACTGAGGTTTAATGTGAAGAAGTGCAAAATAATGCACCTGGGTAGAGGGAACCCTGGGGAGAGCTACAGGTTTGAGGATGAGGAGCTGACTGTCACGAAGGAGGAAAGGGACCTAGGGGTTATCATCTCTGATGACCTTAAGGTATCAAAGTAGTGTACAAAGGCAACAGGGAGGGCTAGTGGTATGCTGGGGTGCATAGGCAGAGGTATCACTAGCAGGAGGCGGGAGGTGGTGATGCCATTGTATAAAACATTGGTAAGGCCTCACCTGGAGTACTGCATGCAGTTCTGGAGATCACACCTGTGCAAGGACATAGATAAGGTGGAGACTATCCAGAGAAAGGCAACAAAGATGGTGCAGGGCTTACACCACAAAACATATGATGAGAGACTAAGGGACTTCAATATGTACTCACTGGAGGTTTCCAATGTAGGAAAAGTACTAGAACAAGGGGGCACAATATGAAACGGGGGGCTGGATCAAGAGGTAATGTGAGGAAGTTTTTCTACACAGAAAGGGTAGTCAACACATGGAATAGTCTACCACAGGAGGTAGTGGGGTCAAGCACAGTGGAGGGGTTTAAGCATGCTTGGGACAGACACAAGGGAAGCCTGAGTGGGGAGGGAGTGATGACAAGCCATTGATCACATAGGATCAGTGGCCACATACAATGCATAGGGCCTACAGGCAAACTGGATGGGCCTAGCGGTCCTTATCTGATGACAATTTCTATGTTTCTATGAGGAGGGGACATAATAGAAACATTTAAGTACCTCAGTGGAATCAACAAATCCAAGAGTGTAGCATCTTTCAGAAAAAGAGATGTGCAAGAACAAGGGGACACAATTTGAAGATAGAGGGGGGATGGCTTAGGGGCAATGTGAAGAAGTATTTTTTCACAGAGATGGTGGTGGACACATGAAACAGCCTTCTTGAGGAGGTTGTGGGTCTAAAACTGTGGGAGAATTCAAGAATGCATGGGACAGATATAATGTCATTCTTGTGTGGGGTAGGAAGAAATAGGCTGTTGGTTAACCAGGCTCTGCAGCTTATTCAGTGGGTAGGGAA
Source organism: Neoceratodus forsteri (assembly GCA_016271365.2). Taxonomy (NCBI): domain Eukaryota; kingdom Metazoa; phylum Chordata; order Ceratodontiformes; family Ceratodontidae; genus Neoceratodus; species Neoceratodus forsteri. Next base: position 1,512,289,258 of record CM057449.1, read on the forward strand.
ATGGGCAGACTAGGTGGGCCAAGCGGTCCTTATCTGCCATCAAAGTGTATGTTTGTATGTATGTATTCAAAAAGTTCTGGAAATCATCATTTGCTAATCTGTTTTGTATCCCTTCTATATTCCAAGTAAGTATTTTTATCCCTTTGAAATCATAACCCTCATCATATCTATGTAACTCACTGAGATCTGTTTGCCAATTTATACTTATGTCTCTTAAAGGAGCAAATGGATTTGTTGTATTTAATGGTGTTTAACATTATTTTTTGATTTTTCTATTTGATTTAATGTCTCAACATCTACAAAATAGATGCCATGAACATCCAACACTTTAGAAGTATGCAAGACCAGAGCTGCCAAATTATTAGACTGGAATGTAATATCAATTTGGGGTATCTTTGAATCTGAATCATGTACATATATTTTATAGTTGACCTACTACTGTTCTGGTCTAAGGCACAGGAAATAAAAGTTCCTATTTCTCTTTTTAGATCTCCAATGGGGTAACGTTTAGTGACTTTCCAGCCAAAAAGGGTCAATGCTTTGTTTTCCCATTCAATTTTTTTTTAAGAATTATAGTTAAAGATAGTTTTGTTGACTTCAGTAAGCCATTGGGAGTTTTCCAAGGCTTCTTTCTTTTTCACTAGGTGTTGGTCATTGTGTGAGATTAGGACAGCTTGTGGGAAGTATATATATATATATATATATATATATATATATATATATATATATATATATATATATAAATTCTATGCAAAACACTTCATTAATACATCAGTTAGGGTTCTTCTACAGTGAAAAAGTGAGAAATTTGATTTTAGGTTCCCACCCTTACACCCACCCCTACCCACCCCCACCAACAGGCATTGGGGTGTGCATTGGAGTCATTGGCCCTAACTGTCACTAATTCAAACAGGCACTAAGAAATAATTTCAGGGCAGCTGTTTGAATTACCGCTGCTAATACACACAGTCGGCGGCTGGCAGTGGAGGTGAGAGGTGGGCTGTGCCAGTCGCCGGCTGGGGAAAGGTGGGGGTGCTGGGTGGGCTGGCATGGCTTGGTGGGGGCCACTAGACTACCAGGACATGCAAAATGCAAATTCATTTTATTATGATTGGGGGGGCCGCTAGACTACCAGGGATAGCAATAATAATGATAATGAAGTACACTAGACTAGACTAGGGGGCACTAGACTACCAGGGATATAACAAAAATAGATAAATAAACATACATGGGGGGCCACTAGACTACCACAGATAAAAAATAAACATATTAATAAGATACTCATTGGAGGGGCCGCTAGACTACCAGGGATAATGAAAAGTACTGTTTTTTTATTCAAATGGGGCAGAGTGAAGCCCCCTGAGCAAAACCCACCCTTATATAGCTTAATAGGGCATCCCAGGCTACAAAAATGCAATTTAAAATCTAGCCATCTCGTCCCTCGCGATCGCGGTCAAAGATTCTCGCGATCAAAGAATTTGCAGGCTCGCGATCAAAGATCTTTAGCGACCCACAAATGAAGATTTTAAAAGTTAATAACTCAATTTTTAGACCAATATGGATGGAACCAAAGGCATGGTTTGACAGATCAGGGCCCCCTGAGTAAACCCCATCCCAGTTTTACTTCAGAAGTGACCCCTGAGCCAAGATATTTGTGTTTTTCCGATCGAAAAACTGAAAACAAGATGTTAGACCTCACGATTAAATAATTTGAAAAATCCTCAGGAACAAACAGTCTTGAACCATGAGGCTACAAATTCTTTGACTGCCAGATGGGACCAGATGGCCAGAACACCATTCTTTGTTCACAAGATATACATATAAATTTTCCCATTGACTTATAATAGGAACTTAAAAGTGCCATAACTTTTGAGTGCCTTAATATTTTTTCATCAAATTAAAAGCAGCATGTTCAGCCACCAAAGCTCTTTCTTGCAGAGTGGCATGCCACACAATGGCTATGCAGGACCACATTCAGAATCCCAAAAGGTGCCTCCAAAAATGGATAATTTTGCGTTTTTCAGCACTTTCGTACACAAAGTCCATTACTCTGACCGAAGTGCAATTTGACAGATCAAGAGATCTACCATGCCCCACCATGTGTACCAAGTTTAGGCAAATCCATTGAACGTGTCCAAAGTTATTAACGCTAAACTTTGACTTTAGTATGTAACTGACGGCTGAACCCTAACTATAGTGGTGCAACCACACACTATAATATATATATATATATATATATATATATATATATATATATATACACACACACCTCTTTTAGATAATTCTTTTTGAGAATTCCAAATTTTCACAGCTGTCACTTCCTTAGCACAGTAAATAAGTATGCAAATCTTGTAATCTGAATTTGGTGGTCTCATTATAAAAATCTCTCCATCATTAGGGGAAGTTTGAAGTAATTTTAGTACCTACTCAGTTAATAAATGTGAAGTCTCATTACTCAATCTACCAATCATATACATCTCTATCAAAAATTCTTCCAAATTAGATTGTGGAAATTCTTTAGACTGATTCTCCTTCTGTGACATATTAGATTGTTGGGGTCCTTCATTGTTTCCCTTGGTCTACCCTCTGACATGTTGCAGCACCTTATTAATAAAAAAATTGGAATCAACATTAAATTCTACATCAGTTGGTGATTCCACTATCAAGACATGCTCTTTAGTTTTCAGAGTTAAAACGAGTGAAACATTTCTGGTAGATTTACTCTGATCAGTTCGACTATTATTACCTGACAGTTCTTCCAAAGGCGGATTTAACAGATGCTTTTTATTTCCCTTAACCCTTTTCTTTCTCATCCTCTTTGATTGTCTTTTATGATCCAGTTGTACCTTATTTGTTAATTTTTTCCCTTTAAAACAATCTGTTTTTTGAAGATGGACCTGAGTTTCTTTGCTTGCTAACTCAGATATAACTTCTCTACCCTTCTGAAATGAGGGTGGTAAATTTACTTGTATTACTTTGTTACTCATAGCAATAGGGATCAAATTAAGATAGTTCTGATTTTCTTTTAAGTGATCTGTACTATTATTAACTTTAGGTTCTAATATTCTATCCAGCGTAGCTCTATTATAAGCAATATTACCTCTAAAAGTATCCAGTTCTTGTTTAACTGCCCAAATATTTTTCAATATTCAGATGTTCTTAAGCATTTCCAATATTTGTGGAGAAAATGGAGAATTGGACGTAAAGTCTCCTTAATTTGCAAAAAAATCTTTATTATAATCAATTTCCTCACCTTGAGGTGCCACTTTATTTTTATTGTTTTCATTATCATCTAGTAAAGAGAATGAAAAAGAAGGGGGGAATCTAAGAAAAGGAGAACCTGAACTATAATCACCTATGCTACCTATATTTGTTTGATCCTGACTTGATTCTAACTGTTTAAGCTTATGCAGGGTATGGTTCCGATCCTTTAACATTTGGGGAAGCAAATGATCCTTAGGTTTGTAACCCTTTCAGGACTTAGCTCTTTCATTTTCTGACCTCACAGAAAGCAATTCAAGAGTGGGGTCAGTATTCAACAACAAAGATGAATTCTGCCCCACAGGTTGATTTACAATGATCACAGTTAGAGCCTCTTTCATAACTGAGGGGGAACCTTTTTCATAAGAGACATGAGATGTGGTCTCCCAAGATGACATTAAATTTGGGTCTAAATCATCATCGTTTGTTACATTCTGGCATGAAATATATACAGATCTAGATCTAGATCATTCTGTCCAGCTACTAATAGTGTAATTATCCAATGAAATAATTTCCTCATTATTTAGATCAGATGAGTCAATGTGTCTGCATTGCAATTGCACATCAACTCACCTTTTCCAAAGCATTCTATAGGCTAATTTTTTGACAAAAAAGGGAAATAAAAACACTCCTTCTCAAATTTTGATGTTGAAGTATTAGGTTCAACATTTTTGAAGAGAGCTGTTATTTTAGGTTGATTATCCAATTTTGGATTTTTACCCTGCATTACCTTGCCTCTACCCTTTAAAATATCTAGTTGACCCATCAGTAGTAATTTGTTAGATTCTCCTTCATCTTTTTTCTTTCTCAGTTTCTTGCTATTTTGGGCTGCCTGTGGAATTCCAGACCTCCAGCTCCTAGTAATAACAATTATACTCAGATCTCTGTATGTTTCTAATGAATTCACTCTCTTCACCCTAATTACCTTAATTAATATACTCAATTATTTATTCACTTATATCAGCTGTTTAATTACCACTTTACCAATTCAGTAAACCAATAATCAAAAGATGTACTGAGAAAAGTGACCTTAAATAACTAATTTATAAATAAATCCAAGATAAAAATAGGAATAAATTAGTACACCCCCTATATCCTTATATTACCTTTGGCTATAAAATCTCAATGTAATCCTATAACACAAAAGGAAAATGAGAAAAAAGTCATACAGAATATCCACAAAATCCTAGTTAAACAGTCAGAATAACCAAGTTGAAAGTCCAACATTCATTAAGTCCAGGTACTTTATGAAAGAGTTTTGGAAATTTGTTATCATGGTTGCCTTAATTTAACTGCGTTAGCTTTGTTATTCCACAGCAATGCCATCAGCAGACACTTGAAAAGTTTTTCAAATTTGCAAAGTTCCAGGCAATTTCTGTGGACCAAATCTTCAAAAGACTGATTCCAAACCTCTTTAAAATACGGGGGGGGGGACCTCCAAATCCAAGATGTAATGCTGTGGTTACAAAAATTGTCACCAGTTCCTTAACCCCATGTTGGCCCTTTAAATCTTTAAAATCCTTTTCCACTAGAGGAGAGAATATAAAAAAGAGCACAATTTATAAAATCTTAATCAGCTGAAAATACTAAAATGCAGCTGAGATACAAAACAGCTCAAATGCAGTTTAAATGCAACCACTAAGTGCTTTACAAATACTACAGGAGCTAAATAATACAGATTCAGTGCGGTTAAAATAAAACTGCTAAGCACTCACAATACTGCAGAGCTAGAGAGAAATTTAATTAATGAAGTTCCTAAGATCACAAAAATTTAAAATACTACCGATATCCAAATTAGAATTATAATATAGCTACTTTTCCAGAGCTAGATTGTTAGTGCAGAAACGTTTCTTTCCCAGAAAATGAGGGCTGAAAATCTCACAAAGGAAGAAGCTGTTTTTCCAAACCCGGTACACCAGACTGTAACCTGCCACATGTAGATTTTCAGTTTGGAGTTTCTCGCACCCAACTTACACCCCACTGATAACTGACTCTCCCGCCAATTATGCCGCAATTACTCACTTGAGTGAACTGCTACTAAACTTTAAAAAAAATAAAATAAAAAATTCCTCAGAGCACTGCATTTATATGCAGTTAAAAGGACTATGGGCCAGATATTCAAAACGTCCTGGGGCTAAATTAGCACTGCCCGGTGGGCAAACTTAGCCCCGGAGTACAAATCAAGCTATATTCAAAAGAAAATAGCACAGTGCTAATCCTGCTGAATATAGTAGTCTAAGGCAGCTGGGCAAACTGATCTGGGAGTGCAGGGCAAAAATAGCCCAGGAATAAGACAGTACTGAATATAGCAAAAGGGAAGTGCAAACTGTAACTGCAGCTCATTAGACTCTGTAGCAAGCCAGCCTTGCAGGTGGAGAACATTGTGTGTGATTGCACAGAGATGTCTCACATCTACTGCAAACACACCTCTCAACCTCCTGCCTCATAAATCAGGGACAAGGCTTAAAAACATCAGGGTCAAAGGTTTAAAATCAGGGACACAGCTTAACAATTGGTGATATCCACACAGGAAGCTGGTAGAATAAGTGGTGTAGTGTAAAATATATTTTCTAAGGAAGAACACGTCTGTAACATTAATGTCTGCCATTATGTTATGCTTACAACCCCCACTGTTTGGTCATGGCAACACAATTTGTAGGAGGTACAGAGTAAAAGTTTGAGGTAAAATCAGGGACAGTTGAGAGGTATGACTGCAAAGAACAATGTAAGCCACACACTGCAGAACTGTGCTTAGTGTGTTATGCTGAAATGAGGTTTGCCCAGGGCTAAGCTGATTGCACAGTGCTAACACATTAGCCGGTGCAAACTGGTTAGCCCGGGGCAAAAGGGAGCTATATTCAAAGCTCCCATGCAAATGAGCCTACTTAGGTAATCTGTGAGCAAACAAGTACATTTGCATCTCATTAAGTGCTGTTTAGCATACATTACCATGCAGTTTGTCCTGTGCTACTGCATGGATCAAAAAGCTTCCCCTTTTGGTCAGAATGAAAGTACAGACTGGATGCTGCAGGCCAAGGCATGCCCACAGCATCCCCTGTTGATTGGAATGGAAGTACAAGCTGGAAGCAGCAGGAACTGTGTGCTGCAGGCACAGTAAGTGCATACAATGCACCCATGCAGCTGTGCAAGCAGGACCTGTATATATATCATGGTCCCTATTCCAGTGTGTGCCTATTACACCCTGGTAGGCTAGTGTCTCCCTCCAGCATGATCCCCAACCCCCAGTAGCCCCAAAACAGCTTGGCAGAAGACACTAGGAGAAAGGACTGCTGTGTGACTGAACTTCTCTGCTGGGACTACAGTAGAAGAACTTTTGTACTTGGACCTTTAATTTAGGGTAAAAAAAAACTAACATACAAAACAAAAAAAAAGTGTGTGTTTGTCTGGGTTTACTGAACTGAATGGGTATCTGAACAGTTATTTAGGTGTAAATCTCAGGTGATTGAAAGGACTTAACTGTTGTGAGGTTTAAATTACTTGTAGAAAGATCTAGTAAGTAGGGGGAGTGGCTTAGCTAGAAGGAAGCTACATTTAAAGACTGCATTAGAAAGATTATGCTAATAGCTTGGCAGAAGACACCAGGAGAAAGGACTGCTGTGTGACTGAACTTCTCTGCTGGGACTATATTGTCCTCCTTCCCTCCCCTCCACCCCCCCCCAACCAAAGCTAGTTCTATTTTTATAGGCACAGGATTTGACTGACAACAGAAACTTCCTGTTTGGGAGCAGGAAGTGAGTGATCAAAGAACCACCAAAGACCCACCATCCTAGAAGGGCAAGAGTAGCTCTCCGGCCCCCTTTAGCTGCTGGAGGTCTGCCTCTGAGCAAGTAACTGGTCTACTGAGAAATACAGGATATTCTTGTCTCAGAACAGGACAATCAGGAGCTTAAAGGGCACACAGGCAGAAAGTAAGGAGAGAGAAAAAAAACAGAGGAAAGAGTAAGGATTGAAAACAGTTAAGGGGCCAGAAACAAGACATGATTGGAGTGGTGCAGTGCAGTGGCTGTGGAGCAGCAGTCTTCCGGGAGACGTTCTGGAGGATGCAGTGTTGTCCCATCTGCAGGCACCTCTCTGGGCTGAGGGAGGAGGTTGCTCATCTACAGGCTGAGTTGGCCAGGATTTGTGGGACCTCCTCTTCCATCCAGGGACCACCAGTGCCTCTGCCGTTGCCTCAGAGGTTGCCAAGAAAGAGGAGCGGTTGGACCACAGTGGGCTCAGGGAGGGTGAGGGTGGTGGAACAGAGGCGCATCCCTCCAGTTGTACCTCTCCACAATTCCTCTGCCATTCTGGCAAAGTGTGGTTCCTCTATGGAGGCAACCGCAGTGGAGACCAGGGAGGATGCTGGGAACCTCCACAAAGGAGACCCACAGGAGGGTGGCAGGGGACCCTGCAGGGGAAGGAAACAACTCCGGTTGGTGGACTACATTGTTAGGGAGGTAGAACTGGGAGAGGAAGGGGAGAGGGAGGTGAGGTGCCTGCCTGGCGCCATGGCTTGGAGGGACAGGGAGTGAATCCTCAGGATTGCCAGAGCAGCTGCACAGGGGAGGGAGCTGGATGTCATTGTCCACCTAGGGACAAATGACCTGGCTAAGTGAGGGATTAGAGAAGTGCAAGAAGAGTTTATGGAATTGGGGAGGGGCCTTAGTCAAGTAGCACGCACGGTAACCTTCTCGGAGGTGCTGCCCATCTATGGCATAGGAGAGGCTAGGGTGTTCCGCACCATGGGATTCAATCAGTGGTTGAAAAACTGGTGTGGAGCTCAGGGATTTTCATTGGGGACTGGGGGTCCACCTGGAGTGATGCAAGCCTATATTGGCATGATGGGCTGCTTCTGTCCGGGAGGGGAACCAGGATCCTAGGTGATAGGTTTAAATGCTTCATTGGCAAGCTTTTAAACTAGCCAAGGGGGGAAGCACTGGAAAGGAGCATGGAAATCCTAACCCCCCCAAATAATCATGGTAGTAAGTGCGGCAAACACCAACATAGAGGTGTCGATAGGGAGAAGGGCAGGGGTAAATGGAGAAAGTGACAAAGGCAAGAAGGACAGGGAAGGGGCAAAAGGGAGTAAGACCATCAGGAAGTGGAGGGTAATGAGTACCAACACCCGTAGTCAGGGCAACAAGCTCCCTGAGCTGGTGGCCTTGATGGAAGAGGGATGCCTGGATATCGTAGCAGTCACAGAAACATGGTACACAGAGAACCATGACTGGGATGTTAACATACCAGGGTACATAACCTACAGGAGAGACAGGCAGGGGAGAAGAGGGGGAGGAGTAGCTCTCTATGTAAAGGAAAGGATAAAAGCAACTGAACAAAAGAGTAAACAGGGAGGGGAGGAGGCACTGTGGGTCACCTTGGAGACTGGAAAGGGCACCACAATCCGCACAGGGGTTGTGTACAGACCCCCATGTCGGGGAGGAATGGACAAGAATATGATAGAAGGCATTCTTAGAATGGTAGAGAAAGGGGAGATACTGTTGATGGGAGACCTGAATATGCCAAATGTTAACTGGAGCACATTTGCTGCAGCCACATCCAAGAGCAGGGCCATTCTTGATGCCCTACAGGTGGCAGGCATTAGACAGCTAGTTTCAGAACCCACTTTTGAGGGAGCAATCTTAGACCTTATACTCTCAAACGGGGGCAGTGAGAGGATCTCTGATCTAGAAGTGGGTTGCCATCTGGGGACAAGTGACCATCAAACAGCATGGTTCACATTAAACTCAGCTACAGAGTCAAGCCATACAAAAGCGAGGGTACTGGACTTTAGGAGGGCTGATTTTGGCAAGATGGGAGAGTGCCTCAGAAAAGCACTAGCAAACAGGCTAGAAGGAGGTGTGGAGCAACAATGGGGAATCATCAAAACTGCCATCACAGAGGCAACAAGCCTTTGTGTGAAGCAAATAAACAAATCAAAACGAAAGAAAAAGCCACTATGGTTCTCAAAAGAGGTGGCTGTGAAAGTCAGGAAGAAAAAGATAGCATTCCGGAAGTATAAGGAAACAGAAGGAGCAGGACAGAGAGCTGTACCAGTTAAGGCAGAAGGAAGCAGGGAGGGAAGTCAGAATAGCAAAGGCCCAAACTGAGGAAAAGATTGCCAACTCAGTTAAGAAGGGGGATAAAACCTTTTATAGGTACATCAGCGACCGTAGAAAGACAAAGGGAGGGATAGTGAGGCTGAATAGAATGAACGGTGGGTGGGCCGGGGGACAGTGAAAAAGCAGGGATACTGAACGAATATTTCTTCTCAGTATTCACAAAAGAGGAGGGGGAAGTGCCTAATCCAATTAACAGAAGCACTCTTGATAGGGGGGTCGATCCCAGCCCTTTCACAGAAGAAAGGGTTCTGCAAGAACTCCTAAAACTGAAGGTGGACAAAGCAATGGGTCCTGATGGAATTCACCCCAGAATTCTAAAAGAATTAAGGGAGGAACTAGTGAAACTACTGGCTACTTTTTTTAATAAATCATGGGAGGATGGTGTGGTACCCGAGGACTGGAGGAAGGCGGATGTGATTCCTCTTCACAAAATTGGGACCAAGACAGAGGCAGGAAACTACAGACCTGTCAGTCTGATGTCTGTGGTAGGGAAAGTGATGGAGTCACTTCTGAAGGAAAGAATAGTTGAGTACCTAGAGGCCAGTGGATCACAGGACCCAAGGCAGCATGGGTTCATAGCGGGAAGGTCATGTCAGACGAATCTAATAGATTTCTTTGACTGGGTGACCAAAGTCGTAGACCAGGGAGGGGCTGTGGACATGGCCTACCTAGACTTTAGCAAGGCATTTGACACAGTCCACACAAAAGATTAATAGTCAAATTAACCAGCCTGGGAGTGGGTCCCAGGGTGGAAGCCTAGGTAAAACATTGGCTGCACAACAGGACACAGAAGGTAATTGTAAATGGAGTCCACTGTGAAGAAGAGGGGTTACTAGTGGGGTACCGCAGGGTTCAGTATTAGGTCCAGTCCTTTTAATGTCTTCATCAGTGACATTGCAGAGGACTGGAAGGAAAAAGTATGCCTTTTGCAGATGACACAAAGATTTGCAACAGGTTTTGATACACAAGGGGTGTGGAAAGGATGAAAAGGGACTTGACAAGGTTGGAGGAATGGTCAGAAGTATGGCAGCTAAGTTCAATGCAATGAAGTGCAAAATAATGCACCTGGGAAACAAGAACCAGGGGAAGAATACACAATGGGTGGGAGGTAGTAACAACAACAAAAAGGAAAGGGACCTGGGGTAATCATATCAGATGACCGTGAAGGTTAGCAATCAATGTGAGAAGGCAGTAGGGAGGGCTGGGGGTATACTGGGATGTATAGGGAAAGGCATCAGCAGCAGAAAACAGGAAGTTGTTATCCCTCTGTACAGACAGTTGGTGAGACCCCATCTGGAGTACTGTGTCCAGTTCTGGAGACCTCATCTCCGCAAGGACATAGACAGGATAGAGGTAGTCCAGAGGAGGGCAACTAAAATGGTGCAGGGTCTGCAAGAGAAGCAGTATGAGGAGAAACTAAAGGAGCTTAATATGTATACCCTTGAGGAAAGAAGGGAGGGGGGGACATGATAGAAACTTTTAAGTACCTCAGTGGAATCAACAAAGTCCAAGAGGGTAGCATCTTTCAGAAAAAGAGACTTACAAGAACAAGGGGACACAATTTAAAGATAGAAGGAGGGCGGTTCAGGGGCAATGTGAGGAAGTATTATTTCACAGAGAGGGTAGTGGATGCATGGAACAGCCTTCCTGAGGAGGTTGTGGGGTCTAAAACTGTGGGAGATTTCAAGAATGCATGGGACAGACATAAGGCAATTCTTGTGGGGGGTAGGAAGAAATAGGCTGTTGGTTAACTAGGATCTGCGGCCTATCCTGTAGGTAGGGAAATGGGCAGACTAGATGGGCCTAGCGGTCCTTATCTGCCGTCAAAGTCTATGTTTCTATGTTTCTATGTTTCTAACACACTGAAACCCTTCATGTTCCAGTGGTCCCCTGACCCCAAGCACAGCTCATGACCCTCATTGAAAATAAAATAAGGACTTTTCCCTGGTAGTCTAGTGGTCCCCCCACCCCCAAGCACAGCTCCCAACCCCCATTGAAAATGAAATAAATAACTTTTTCCTGGTAGTCTAGTGGTCTCCCCACCCCCAAGCATGGCTCCTGACCCCCATTGAAAATAAAATAAATAACTTTTTCCTGGTAGTCTAGTGGTCCCCCACCCACAAGCATGGCTCCTGACCCCAGTTGAAAAAAATTAAATAAAGAACTTTTCCCTGTTAGTCTAGTGGTTGCCCCCACCCGGCAGTGACACCCCCGCTCATCCCAATCAGACTCCATGAACGGAGCTGGTGACTGGCTCAGCCCTCCTCTCGCCACCATGGCTGGCCACCAGCTGAGGTACAAATGAGAACTATTGTAATGATGTAGCACTCATTTGTACCTCAGTAAGCGGCTGGCCATGGTGGTGAGCAAGGGCATCACTGCCAGGTGGGGGGAACCACTAGACTACCAGGGAAAAGTTCTTTATTTTATTTTCAATGGGGGTTGGGAACTGTGCTTGGGGTTGGGGGGACCACTAGACTACCGAGGGAAAGGGTTTATTACATTTGGAACAGGGTCGGGATATGTGCTCTGGGGTGGGGGCCACTAGACTACCAGGGAAAAGGGGTTTATTTGGCATTTGGAACAGGGGCTGTGGATACATGCTTGGGGTGGAAGCAATGGACTAATACGGAAAGGGTTTATTTACATTTGGAATGGGGTCAGTATACATGCTTGAGGGTGGGAACCACTAGACTACCAGGGAAAAGGATTTATTTACATTTGGAATGGGGTCAGGATATGTGCCTGGGGTGGGGGTACCACTAGACTACCAGGGAAAAGGTTTATTTACATTTGGAATGGAGGTCAGGATACATGCTTGGGAGTGGGGGGCACTAGACTACCAGGGAAGAGTTCTTATTTTATATTCAACAGGGGTCAGGATACATGCTTGGGGTTGGGGGGACCACTAGACTACCTGGGAAAAGGGTTTATTTACTGTACATTTGGAACAGGGTCAGGATATGCACTTGGGGGTTTGGGGACCACTAGAATACCAGGGAAAAGGGTTTATTTACATTTGGAACGGGGTCAGGATATGTCCTTGGGGGTGAGGGGAACCACTAGACTACTAGGGTAACATCTTTTACGTTATAGTCAACAGGGGCTGGGATTCATGTGTGGGGGCCACAGCTGCATTACCTTCAGCTTTTTGTTGGTGGTATTTAGCATCGCGCTACAGATCACGCTAATGCCTATAGCGTGGTGTTATACTTTTGAATATGCCGGTGCGCCGACATTCAGGGCCCCTCCCCTCGGTCCTTTCCCTGTATACATTATTATTTAGCATTGGTGCTAACACCTAACACCAGCACTAAATGTCCTTTTGAATATTTCAGTCAGGCACAAATTCGGTGCTAGTCCAGTGCAATGGATTTGAGTCCAGAGCTCTGCTTTGAATATTTGGCCCTATATGTGAGAGAGGTTGAGTGCAAAGCTGTCAGAAAAAGTATCTGGTACACTGAAGCAAAAAGCTGCTCCAATGGCTCTAAAGCTCATGGCAATCTGGCTACAACGGGTTGCACATGAGCTTTTAAAGTAGTGGGCAGGTAATGTGCATTTGCATATGGCACGAAAAACAAAAAAAAGTAATAACAAATACCCCAGAAAGATTTCCAATAAAACAACATAAAACATAAAAGAAGAATTACAACTAGCCAAGGCAAATTTACTCTATGCCCAGAAAGCTTTTATCAAAAAACCAGAAAATTTGATAAGCGGTGAATGTCCAAAGCCAAAGCTGAAACACTAAAATGCTGTAGCTTCACTGATTATATGTAAGGAACAAAAGTAAAATAATTCTGGCTAATATGGTTCCCAATGCTCAAGTTCACAGGATAATAATTCTGGACTGAACTGCCCTGGGTCTGTATAGGGAACACTTCTTGTTCTTGCAGGCGCAGCCTTCTCCCCACTCCAAAGCCGTTCTGATGACTCCCTCTCTACATTCACAATCTGGCTCTGCAGTAGGGGAAACCCCCCCGGGCCACCAGCTTGGCCTTCACCTGTGAAACTGGAGAAAGGAAAAGCAGGACAGGTGTGCAACAGGGACCAACAATAAGACAGTCTGGTAAGGAGATACAGCTAGACAGGCAAAGGTGACATACCTGTAAATAAAATTTCTAAAAGCAAAATCTCCCTGCTTTTCTACTCTCCTCTGCAAAGCAGAGATTGCGTAGTTGGCAGCCATTTCATCACTCTATGGATCACTCGTTTCTCGTATCCTCCAGGAATTTTTTAATCAGTTTTTCCATGACCTTACAGCAATGAGAGGTCAAGCTGATAGATCTATAGTTCTTCAGCAACCCTCTATCACCCTTTTCAAAAATTGGGACCACAATAGTGGATCACCAGTCCTCAGGAATATTGCCCTCTTTTAATGATAGGTTATAAATAATAGGCATGGAATGGGATACTAAGTGTGCAGTATTTTTCAGGAACTTGGGACTAATATTATCTGGTCCTGGACTGGACTTAAAGATTATTTTGATTAATTCTAGATAAACATCCTGGTATGTTATAAAATTGGTATTATTCACATCATCACTAATATGTAGCACACTATCCACTTTAGGAGAAAAAACTTAACAGAAGTAATCATTAAATCTGTTAGCCATTATTTGGTCATCATTTAATAAAGTATTTTCCTTGTAGATTGGTCCAATAGTTCTTATGGGCATCCTAAAGTTGCTATTGATGTATGAATACAATAGTTTAGGATTGTTACTATCAGCGATTCTAAATTCCTTATTTGCTTTGGCCTGCTTAATCAGACTTTTCAATAAATTAAGAGACTTTTTATAGGCTAGCAAGTTGGTGGTGGAATGATTCTTTTTAAGGTTTCTAAACACTTTTTGCTTGCTCCTAATATGTGTTTTATACTAGTATTCAGCCAGATGGATACCATGCCCTTGTTATTATATTTTTTTTAATAGGGACATAATCAGATTCTATTTGACCAATAATCTCTTTGAAATTGTTCCATGAAGTATCAGTAGAGAAACCACCAAATACACTATCCCATTCTACATTACCTAGGGAACTAATAATGACATTGAAATTAGCCAAATTATACTCTATAATGATGGCAGATCTTATTGTTGTATCCCTAGTTTTGGACAGATGACACAGAACCATATTATGATCACTGCTACCCAGTGGATTAATTGCCCTAATTTTTGAAAAATTATCAAAGATGTTGATAAGAATTAAGTCCAGAATATTATTGCTGTGAGTTGGTTCTACTACTAACTGCTCAAGACCATTTTTGGCACAACATTCCACAAATGATTGCTTGAATATTGTAGTACCTTTATTAATAAACCAATTAATGCCAGGTAGATTAAAGTCCCCTAAAATGACAGCATCTCTGTATTCTGAAGCTGACATAAGTTCCTGGGACAGGGCGATATTATAGGAATCAGATGAACTAGGAGGTCTGTGGCAGCAACCTAATAATAATTTGTCCCTGCCAGGAAGAGACAATTTGACTCATACTGTTTCAAGTTCAACCTCGGTACTCATAGCAAATTGTTGGGCCACTGCAGATATACTATTGTTAATATAGAGACACACACCTCCACCCACTTTCAAATCCCTATTCTTATAGTAAAGTTGATATCACTGGATGTCTCTGGACCATTCTGAAGTTTGGTCCCACCATGTTTCAGTAATAGCCATTACATCAACATTATGTAGTTTACAGTAGGCTTCTAATTCTGCTAATTTAAATTTTTTCAAACTTTGAGTATTGGCTAGAAGGATTTTACATTCTTTCTGCATTGTCGTACCTTTAATCTGGGTGGCTGTAGTACTAGTGTCAATACCCACCCCCCACAATTCAGTTTAAAGCTTAATTGATAAAATATTCAATATTTTTGCCCAATAATGAGCTACCATGTTTACTTAAGTGGAGCCCGTCCCAAGAGAATAAATCAGAGTGATCAAGGAAAGTCTCCCAGTGTGCAATACAATGATACCCCTTTTCCAAATGCCACATCCTGAGCCAATTGTTTACCATTTTAATTTTGTTAGTAATAGCTGCTGTGGCTATGGGGATGGGGAGAATTTCAGAAAAGCAAACCTGAGCATTTCTTGCTGTAGGCATTTCTCCCAGTATGATATACTCCTTTTTGATGTTATCCAGTCTGTAATGACTCACATTGTTAGTACCTACATGAATTTTAACAAATGAGGGGTCACCTCCATTAGATAAAATGGAGTTCACTATCGTGGAGATATCTCCTATAGTAGCACCCCAAAGCTACTACAGGTCCTATTGACATTGTCGGAGTTGCAAATGAGACGACCAATATGTTTTATAATAGAGTCACCCAGAACGTAAGTCTGGCGCAATTGGGGTGTATTAGTAACAGAGTGTCCTGTGGACCCTTCCTGGGTAGTGGAGCAACAAGTCTAATATCCAAAGTTTGGGTATTGGGTGGAGACTGAGTTACATTCATGTTGGTAGCCAGCTCTGAATGGGTCAAAACCATGCCAGGTATGGGCTCAGTGTCAGCTCAAACCAAGGACTGAAAAGCATCAGAGCTGATATGTTTATTATTTAATGTGCCAGCCTCACATGGACCATCTATTTCCATATCAACTTGTGAAGCTGTACTGATGCATTCCTTACTAGGACCCTGTACTTCTAATGAACTAATTGTATTTTCCTGTGGGTATAATGGAGGGGCAACATCAATAGTATCATTGTCACAGTGCAATTCCTTGAATCTGTTCTGTGTTGAAATTACAAAGTTCATAGCTCTGAGTCCTTTCTTATTTTTATTTTTATTTCCAGAGACTGTAATCCATTGATCATCCGTACTGTCTAAATCATCTAGTTCTCTAGTTCTTCTTTTGCTATCCTGTCACCTATTGTGGTCTTAATAATATCTGCTGTTGCTTGTGAAGATGTGCCAAATGATATGCTTCTAATGGCAGCTAGAGGCTGCATAGCTAGAGAGACCTGGTTGTTATCAATACTTTTAATCCTCTCTTGTATGTGCAACTGATTTTCCAGAATAGTCTCAAAGTTGTGTTTGTAAGAATGGATGTCATTTCAAGTTGCTCAATATATATGCATTTTTCACTTTTATAATCAGTCTAGGTAAGGTTAGTTTTGAATATAGAAAACATAGAGCAAACCTGAAATCTATAACCATAGTCTCCTTCCAGTGTTTTAATTATGTTAGATATTGTTGGTCAATACAAATACTGAACAGTATAAAAATAAAAACTGTATTCACTGGGCTACAATATTGTTCACCAAAAGATAAGTAAGCTATAGTAAATTGAGCTTTGAATGAATAACACTAAACAGCTTAGACTACTACAATTGGACCAACTAATTAGTAAACCTCTGCTAAATGCTAATATACTGTACTACAATGTTAGAACACAGTATTCTTACCATAAAACTGTCTCTTAAACTCTCATTCCCTGTGGATACCGCAGACACTTGCAAGATGCACTGTTTGTGTCTTGGCACGTGTCTTTGCGCACACTCGCCCATACACACACGCCCTGCTCGTGGAGGGTGCACAGAAATAGTAACCCAACCCAGAAGTATCATGGGTCACATGACAATCAGGTCCCAAGGATTTTGTGGGTCTAAACCTTAGAAACACTCAATATCTGTAGCAAGACAGAGTCTATAACTGCCCACAGTTATAGACTCACAGCATTGTGAAAGGTGAAAAGTGTTCTGAGCTAGTTATATTATTATTTATATTGCACTCCTTAGGTTTAAATATGCTCAGAAAGTATTTGTTAAATTCATCTGCCATCATGGTCTCATCATTCACAATCCCTAGATCAGTTTGTATCGGTCCTATTGTTCTATGGCTACCCTTCATAGAGCCGATGTAATTGTAATTTTTTTTTATTATCCTTTGTATCATTTGCTAATTGTTTCTCAAGATTTTGTTTAGCTTTCCTTATTGTAGTCTTAGTGTTATTTGATGATTTTTTTATATAACAGCTAATTACATTCTGTTTGTCACTTTTTGTATTTTGCACATAATCGCCTTTTTTCCTGAAAACATTTTTTTATGTTTTGTTCCACCATATAGGAACTCTGTAGTTATTCTTATATTTTGTCCATGTGGGCACCCCGTTTTCAATACAATAATTTAATTTATGACTATGTTTTTCCCAGATGTTAATTAACCCTTGGTTGCTTAGTTCAGTGTCCCTGCCCCAGATTGATAGGAAATGCTTAATTTTGCAAATAGAGGTTGAGAAATCTTGCCTCTCCCACTGACTAGTCAGTTTAAATGATCTGTGATGAAAGATGTAATATGTTTACCAAGAAAAGCAGTACTGTATCTCTTCTGCTCAAATATATGCCATCCCAGCAGAAGAGTTCCTCATGTTCATTAAATTCTTCCCAGTATGTGATGCACTTGATTTCCTATTTTAGGCCCCAATTCCTCATCCATTCGTTGATTTCCTTTATTTTTTTATACTGATTCTCTGAAGCTTTAGGAATTGGTAAAATCTCAGGTAAGGCAACATCACTCCCCAGTACTATGAATTTGCTGGTTTGTGCTACATACTCCTGTGTGATTTTAGGAACCGAGTCATGAAAGATGTTGTTAGCACCAGCATGAACAATCACCAATGGCCTGTAGCCCACATTGTGCAAGATGGTGTTTAACATTTATGTTATATCAGACACTCTGGCCCCACCAAAGCTAGAAAGTGTTCTACTTGATTTATCTCCATTACAAACAGCACAGTCCAGATGTTTGACAATGGAGTCACCTAATGCCAGAATTTATTTGGATTCATCATGGCTGTTAGTACCTGTATCCATATTAGTTATGGGTGCTGATGACATCATACTGCTGCTGCCAGACAGATACAACATAGATGTTGTTTTAATTCACAATATTTGCTAACCAAGAAGGTAAGTATTTTTTGTGTGGGGGGGGGGCCTTGCTTCTGTGCTATTGATACATTTTTTGTAAATCATTGTCTCCACTCTTCTTCATTACAGGTATTCCTTGTGCCTGTAATTTGTGCCAGTGATGGGCTTGATTCCACAAGCAGATGATGGTGACTGACTAACCCAGGACTATGATGAGTACCATCCAGCTGTTTCTGTGGAATTGCACCTTGTAAGGTAATTATTATTTATCTTGGATGGAGGTGTGGTCATATTCAGTGTAAATTATGTCTGATGCAATAGTCAATATTTCCTGTTACTGTTGTTATAATTTCAGGTACAGTACTTTACAGAATGTGTCTGTGCCGCTGCCTGGTTCTGCTGGATACTTGAGTCGATGGAACTGAGAAGATGGAGATGGCTTGTTTGCCCAGTGATGCACCTGGTCTTGCGCCAAACAGCTTGCCTAGTTGTTGTACTATTAACGGGGAGCTTCTTGACTGGGGATTGCCAATGGTACTCACAGGCACTGCATAACACACCTCAGCACCTTTTTTGTTTTCATGAAAGGGGTAGTGATCACACTTTGACTTGAGGTGGTTGTCCTGCTGCTAGGACCACTACTTGGCCCACTTCCAGAATCCTCCTCATCCAGTACCACACACTTGTCCTCCTCCTCACCTGCACCTCCATATCCCTCATGTAGTGCTGGGTTTATTGGCTTAAATTACCCACAATTTGGATGGACCGGAACCACTGTTGCTGGCTGCCTTCTGGTGTTGACACCACCAAATTGGGTGCCTGCTTTTAAGGTGTGTATGTTGCCCACCGGTGCCAAGGTGACTATCCTTCTTACCCCTACTTACTCGGGTTTGACATAGTTGGCAAATTGACAGTGTCTTGTCAGATGGGTCCAGTACATAAAATCCTACACTAGGGATTTCTGGAACCTTGTATTTACTTGGTGCCAAGATGACTTGGATAGCAAAGGAGAGGATTTGCTCTTTGTTGTGTTGTGGGGTGACTGGAAAAATGGGAGAAACAGTGCTGGGGGGGTCCTTTTCTATTATGTTTATAGCAGTTAAGGCAACAGGAAAGACATGTTCTGTGACACCCTGTTTTGGCCATTTCTTTTCAGGCTCCCATGAGGGATCCTTGTCATTGACACATCATTCACATGATAGCCTACAAAAAAGCTTACATTCTCATCATCCTCTGCAGGTTTGTTCTCCTCAGTAGTAACAGTCTCTGTGACAGGCACAGGCATCTCCTCTTCATGACTGGCATCCTAATGTTGCTCCACATGTACCACCTCACCATCATCCACTGCCATTGGACACACATTATCAGGCTCTGTCTCCAACCGACAATCACCAACAGCACCACTTTCGGTATGCCACCCTAACAGTGACATTTCTATGATGACATGCGTCAATATCGACAGCAGCTCCATGCCACCATAGAAGTGCCACTGGAATGGGGCAACTACTTCTCCTGACCTGCACCCTCTCCCTGAACTAACTCTGACCTGGAGTTAAAATCCTTTAGTTTGGGGAGTGCAGGGAGCGGAGCCCCCACATGGGGGGTTCAGGGGCAAAGCCCCCCATTGAGAAAACAGAGTCCAAACTGTGCAGTTCCATGCTGACTGCAACTCACAGTCAACATGGAATCTGGCGCTGTACTGACAGTCACGGTGTTTTTTGTTGAACCACAGTGGTAGAGCCCCATTTTCAAATTGCACTTCAAAACCAACTGCCTCCAGGCCCACAGTTGTTTGTTTGGTGCTGGTGCTGCTGCTTCCTGTCACTGTATCTTAACATTGATGCATCCATCACCATGTCTGCCACAGATTCGGCAGAGAAAAACTTAGAGGCAGGAAAGCCAACACCAGGGCAAAATACGTTGCTACTACTGCTACTGCCTGCCACAGATTCATCTGAATGCTGCCCCTCTGCTCTCACTGACACATTTTAGGTTCCTGCACCATTTTTAGGGACCAAAAATTCAGCAATGTTCTGGCTGGCCTGGTAGCGCTGAGGGTTGAGGCACTGGACACCACACCTTGCGCAATGCTGGTGACTCAGGTCTGAGAATAACCTCGGGTTGTCAGGGTGCCAGCAAGAGGAGGGTGGAGCAGGCTTAAGTATAGTGACTCTCCTCTCCAGTGGAAATGGAGATCCATGAATTTTTATGCAGAGCGAATTTTTCCCAACTTCACACACCACTAGTGTGTATGTGTGCATATTTGTGTGTGTGTGTGTGTGTGTGTGTGTGTTTGTGTGTCTGTGTGTGTTTGTAACACAGGGACTTTGTATGAAGCAGCAGGGATTATGGAAGTTGGAGTCCTTGCACTGGCGATAGTGGAGACCAATAATTATAAAAAATAAAAGATAGGCAACTGTGTTTTATGGATTTTTTTACACACCTAGGGTGTGTAAAATCCTGTCTCTAATTGCTATCTATTCTGTATATGTTCTGTTGCCCCATGGGAGATCAGTCTGAGTTGGGACTGCATGTGTTTTTACTCTGTAGTCTCAAAAAGTGAAAGTCAATGCTGGAACAGCTTACCAGATAAAGTGGTGAGGCTAAAACAGTCACAGAATTTAAGAAAGCATGGGATAGACACAAGAGAAGAAAGAGAGGGGTGTAAACCACATTCCAAGTAGGGTCTCTGGTGACAGTACAGGTAGGGAATTGCTGGCAGACTAGGTGGGCCAAGTGGTCCTTATCTACTGACAACTTCTATGTTTTGGTTTTTAAGTATAATCCCAGGCATAATTATGGGAGGATGGGAACACATGTCTATCCCTGCCTGTACTATCTCTCCCCAACATAGTTCAAGCTGAGCTTGCATGTAAAATAAAAGCAAAAAAAAAAAAAACTGGTGCTGCCTCTGCCGACAGCCCGACTGTGTATGTATTGTGTACAGCCTGCAAGTGTGAGCACCATCCACCAGGCTGCCTGCTCTGACTGAAACACATTCCCACAGGCTGAAGAATTGATCAGTCACTTCTGTGTTTTCATTCAAGGAAGGGATTAGGGAAGGGTTGAAACAATAGGCAGATATCAGTTATATTTTTATTATACCATTCACTTTTTAAGACTACTGAGTAAGCAGCACATACAGTCCTGCATGACTCACCCTGACTGAGAACTCTTGCTAATAAATGCAATGCAAGTCAGTAACTAAGCTGTTTTTATTTTTTGTACAACTACAGTCTTGATCTGTGTTACTACAATTTTCCAAAGCCATGCCATGCTTCCATTTTAATTACTGACTGGACCAGGGACATCAATAAGAGTCTGGTTGACAACATGAGTTAACTTTCAGTAAGTCTGCAATTGTGACCCTGAGCCTGAAAGCCAGAGGCAATGGGGGAGTGAGTTGTCTTACTATGATGTGGCAGGCAGGTATGTACATAGACAGATAGACAGATAGATAGAGTAGATAGAAAGACAGAAGGAGATGAGAGAGAGACGGACATTGGGATCAAGGGGTTAGTGGCTGTCTGCTCTAGCTGAAGCCAACAACATGACCCCAGCAGTGGCTTCACAATCCAAGAAAGTCCTATTGTTCTCATGCTGAGAACATGGGTGAATGGATCATCTCACTCAGCTGGGAACCCAGAATTTTCATTTGCCCAGAAATAATATTTCCAGGACAATTTTCAGAAAACAAACACCAGAATCTAGCTAAACAATACCTTATTATCTAGGTTCAGTTGCTTGTTTTTTTAGAAATGACATCATATTTGTGTATTTTATAGTTAAAAAAAATACAAAATGGCAGTCACCACAATCTTTTTTTTTTTCTTATAACAAGTAAATCATGAAAATAAGCACTCACAATGCAGTTTTTACAGCCAAGCTTGACTGTTATTCAAAATAAATTCTTATAAGTCTGGAACCTTATTTTTTACTTGAAACCTTCAAAAGACCCTACTTTAGAACAGGCCCCATCTACCCTGAAAGGTTCATAAAAAAGAATTTGCAGTGTCTAGGCTATGGATGAAAAATAAAACATGTTAAGAACAGGAAAAGAAAACACCATTTCTTTTCCATTTTATGGTGTTTCATATCTCAAAATCGAAAAAGATGCCATCACAAAACTTTTCACATCTTGAGATTCTGCCGGTGTGACTGTACATGCCACATTTTGGGCTATTTCGTTGAATGCCACCAAAGGTATTAAGGTGCAAAAACTGGTGTTTAACATTAAACAGCCTACTCAACCCTAACTATAGGGAGGCTACTGTGTGTATCTATATCTCTCTCTCTTTCTTTCTCTCTCTCTCTCTCTCTCTCTCTATATATATATATATATATATATATATATGCAATAGAGGTGGACACAGAAGGCTACTGATGAATACAGTTATCAGAATAACTATATGTATAAATCAGATATTGTAATAAAATTACATTGGGGTGCACAGGCAACAGTGAGAGAGATAAAAGAGAGGAAGAGGTGATGAGCAGTGGGGAGTATTCAGAAAGTATGAGAAAGGGAGGAGGAGAAAGGGAGAGAGAGGATGGGAGTAGGTAGAATGGGGAATATGGGTAGGGAGCAAGGCAGGTGGAGGAGGAAAGGAGAAATCATTGAAAAGACAGGAGGGAAAGCAGATGGGGAGGCAGTGGGGAAAGAGGGAAGTGGGTAAAAAGCAGGGGAATTGGTTGGGAGAAAGGGTAGGGAGAGCAGTTCAGCAGGGAGAGAGAGGAATTAGAAGATGGGTACTCATGGGCAGGTGCAGGAGGAAACAGAGAATTCATGAAGAAGACAAGAAAGGGAATGAATGGAGGTGGCAGTTCAGATTGGGAGGAGAAGGGCATTCCCAAGCTTAGGGAGATGAAAGGAGACTGCAGCTGGGCCAGAAGAGGACAATCTGGACAGGAGTGCTAGGGTCCAGTGAGCAATGCTATGAAGGGAGTAGGATGAGTGAGGAGGAAGGTAAAGCAGATATATGTCTATGTCTATATCTATTTTCTGCAAAAAAATGTAGTTAATGTACTAGTTAATTTTGGTTACAGCAACAAAAGTAGGGAAATGTGGTGTTAGGGTGTCCAACCCTAACACCCCACTACCAGCAACAGGTGTTGCTTGTGCCTTGGGGTTGTTAACCCTGATGCTCATCCCATTCTCATATAGTGTGTCCATCTCAGCCTATTTACTCGTGGAATAGGATGAGCTTCAGGGTTGACAACCTCAAGGCACAAGCCACGCCTGTTGCTGCCAGCAGGATGGGGTGGGGTGTTAGAGTTGGAAACCCTAATGCCACATTTCCCTACTTTCGTCACTGTAACCAACCCTAACTAGTGGATTAGCAAAGTTTTTTTGAAAAGAATTTCCTTACTTTTTAAGATAGTATAATTGTATCCTCATTTGTCTGTGGGAACGCAGTGCCCTCCGGGTCCTGCATTCCCATCCCACCATAGATGCATGCATGTATGTTGACATGGAAGCATTTTAGCCAAAACAGCAACCAGATTGTCTGCACAGTCTTGTTATTACCCCACCTTATAAACACTGGGCTGAGAATTTTGAAATCCTCATCGAAATGTTATTCCATGCCACTGCAATGTCATTCCATGCCACAGCGGAGAAAACACATTTTGGCAAGGATTTGAAAATGGACAGCTGTCACATTCATGAAGTGATGTAAACAAACTCTGGCCATAGCCTATAGGGTTGCAGGTGAGGAATTTGGTGTAAAAATATTAAAAATTACCAATGTTCCGAGCCTTCATTAGTAGATTGAAGGAGTATCTGTGGTCAAGAGAAGATTATGCCATTGGACCCCCTGATTGGTAAGTAAGGTCTTGGGGTTGTGTAGGGTGGTGGGTGCTGAGTGTCATGGCTCTGAAGGGTGTGGCAGTGTAATAGCACAAAAGACATTGATGGACAGTTTTATTTTAGAGGTAAAAAAAAAGAAACTAATGAAGAGTTCTGCACTGGGGGATTGGGTACCCCCCAGTGCCACTGTTATATTTCCTGGGAGGGAGTGGGGTACTGAGTGCTGAGATGGAGGGTCCAGTAGGGGGGAAGAAACTGTACAAAGCTTGAAAAAAATTGCATCTTACCAATGCATGAGTAAAAACTGATAGCAGAGGCATGTTCAGTTATATTACTTAGTCCCTGCTCCACACACACACACACTCATTAATTTAATATTCCCTACACTCAAAACATTACACAGGAGATGGGTGGAAGGAGTAGGAATGAAATAAGATACCTGAACTTGCCTCCGCTGTCAGTTGTTAACTCATGCTTTGGCGAGACCTGATTTTTTCAAACTTTCTGTACTAAGAGCATATTCCTAAAGCAGATGTTGTAGTGACACAAAGCAATGATATATTTTAACAAACTAAGCAGTACAAATGCTATTTTTAGCTATTTTGAAATCAGGACTTTTGGAATATGCCTGTGCAAGGTGATAGTAATGTGCATGCCCATTGTAAGAGTACTGATTTAAAAACTTCCAAAAGAAGACTTGTAATGCTCAGTTGAAAAAGAAAAAGGCTTCAAGCTGTGGGACAGAATACCATTGCCTTTCATATTGCATTCTACACAGAAACAGCATTAAAAGATCTCCTCTGATCAAAGCACAAGTTAAACAACTGTCAGCTGAACTGTCCCTTAATAAGCAGCTGTGTGTAATGTGGATTTATTTTTTTAAAATTCACAAAGTGAGCAACCTTTTGTTTAGGGAGACAATAGTACTGGCTCAGTACACCTCTTGAACACTTACATTTTGTATTTCAAAACAGTGCATGTTAAGAACAAACAACTTTTTTTTTATTTAATGACCATGTAATATAAAAATAATATCTGGATACCCACTTACAAACAAGGCAGTGTTTTCATATCTTTCTTTTTTTCTATTCTATCACAGTAGAAGCAGACATGGGCTGGACTACCCTAATTAAGGGATTGTAAAGCCAGTCATCATTATTACATCCTATCTGCATATTTCCCTAGTGTCTACCTCTAAAATTAAATTCTCTGCTTTTCTATTCACTAGCCTTTAACAAGATTCGGGTATAATTTGGATTAATTCAAGGGAGTAATAAGAATATTTAAAGTTTTTCATACTTAAGTGTTGTAATAAAAGTTCCCATATTTGCTGAAATACCAGTAGTTGCTTTTTATCTTCTTGATTAAGATAAATTATTTTTTCAATCGATCATTAAGTTTAATCAACTTTTAACACGTGGAGGGTTCATACCTTTCCAACCTTGCAAAAATGTATTTCTTAGCTTTTCTAAAAGCAAGATTCATCATTTTTTTTTTCTCCACTGTCCGACCATCAGTAACCCAAAAGGGAACTCCAGTAAAATAGAATACCAGGGTCAAAAGGGATGTCAAGGTCTATCACAGTACCTGTAATTGTCCTAATGTTGTCCAAAAATTATTAACTGAGGGCAAGAAATGAACATAGATAAATTTGATCCAACAGCATTTTCACATCTAGGGCATTTATCAGATCTATCATTGTTAAGTTTATGTACTACTGTATGGCCGGTGTATAATCGATCCTGTGGAGAATATGAAAATTAATTTGTCTTAATTTATTGTCATTAGAAACTAGCAATGGAATTATTAGGATGTCTGACCATTTCTGATCATCCAAACATGCTCTAAGAAATTCTGCCAACCTACAGTACCTGTAGTTTTGTTAATGATACAAGATTATGGTCACTCAAGATCTTATGCATTTTACCAATAAGATTCTTATTTGTGAGCTTACTAACCAATACCTGTATATCCTCAAATGGTGATACAGGCAGTAGTTTAATATTGACAGGTTTTCTTTCCTCTGAAAAACACTTACTTAAAGCTGTATCAAAAATGGCAGTGTTGTAGTTAATATTGTTTTTTCAGTTCTTGAAACTCAGGGAGCTGTTACTCCAAATAAAAATGTTGATAGTTTTTTATTCAGTAGTGTTATAATGGGCATGCGTATTACTATCAGTTAAACTTCTTGTGCAATCCGATTCCTAAAGTCACAATGTCAAAACAATAAAAATAGAATTTGCACTGCTTGGTTTGTTAAAATATATAATTTCATTGTGTCAGCACACTGTCTTCTTTAGCAATACACTGTTAGTGCCAGATATTTAGAAATGCACCAAAGGCCAGCACAAGTCCAGCACAGTGCAAATCCAATGCGCCATGGTGCAACAAGTGCCATATTCAGAGGTTGTGCTTGCCGAACTGTACCAGAGCAACCCAGCTGAATATGGCAGAGATGCACCATGGCACAAACAGAGGTGTGCCATGGCACAAACAGACTTACGCCATGGTGCAAACAGCCCAGTGCCATGGTGCAGAAAGAGAAGCTCCAGGCAACTGTGGGAGCAGAGGAGCAGAGCAACAGAGGGAGGAAAGGCACAGGAAGAGACCCAGGGACAGTGCCAGGGAAGCAAAGTGTCAGGCCACAGGTGGCCACCACCAGAAGGGTACACACAGGCACCCAGACACCCCACCCCAGAACACAACAGCAGCACAGATAGCAGACAACAGGTGGCACCAATGGCCAATGGAAGGCCACCAATGGAGTCCCCCCCACAGGTCTCAGACTATGCCCCCACCCTCCCAGACCCCAGCAAGCCTCACCCAGGACCATGCAGCCAAGCACACACACACACACACACACACCACAAAACCCTGACAGCTGCCAAATGGGCACCCCAAGGCACAGCAACTGACCAAGGGGCAGGACACCACTGCAGTGGGACACACCACAGCACACAGCAGTGAACCACAGATGCATGATAAGTGCACTGACACACGCACACTAGACGGACATACACCATGCCACTGAAGCACGGCTCCTCACACCACCTGCAAAGCAGACACTGACACAGGCAGATATGTCAAAAAATATATATTTAAGATGAAAACTATTTACATGAACAAGAGGATGGGAAAGGGTAGGAAAGCAAGGGAAGGGGACAGGGAACAGGGACTGTACAGTGGGAAGGGGACAGATGGGGGAGGTACAGCAGGGGAAACAGGGGAATGCTGGGGCATAAACTAACAGCGACCATGCCCTGCCACTTCTTGGTGCTCTCTCTGACTCTGGTCTGCCAGCAACAGTCAGCACACCTGCATGATCGCCTCCGTGGTGGTGGATGTTATGAGTATCAATTGGCAGAGCAGCCTGCAGTACAATGGTATCCGCCCCTCCACTGGACACCTATGACAAGGGACAGGACAGGTGATCAGTGCAATGTCCCAAGGTACCATGCCCACCCACTGTGCACAATGGGCAGTGGGAACACACACCCCTTGAGTGGCCTCCCCGGCCACCCATGTGGGGTTGGGCAATGCCTGCCAGCAACTCGGCACACCATGACATAGCCTAGAGGTGGTCACTGCTGCACAATGGCCATCCGACTGCACAATGACAGTCACATGGCATAGTGCACCAGCAGCACCACAGCAACACCAGTGTCAGCCAGGTGCACACCCACCCCACCAACAGCTGGAACATGTGTGCAATGGCTGCTTAACAGTGGCATGCACCATGCACAGTTGTGACATACACAGCTGCCACGGCACATGGTACATGTGGCCATGCCCTCACCCACTCCCATGCTGACACCCCTGTAAAGTGCACAGGACCAAAACAGTGCCTACCTGCCCTCTGTGGCCCTGGTGGTGCTGGTCCTGCTCCTGCACCACCTCCGTGGTCCACTGCGGCCTGCTGCGCTGCTCCCGCTGCTCCTGCTGCCCTTGCATGGTGGCGATCATCAAGACCTAGGAATGGAAAATAGACAGGTACACAACAGGAGTCATCCACAGCATGTGCCCACCACCCCTACCCCTGTACACAGAGTGTGCCCCTGCCTGACATGTCCCACATGGCTGTATCACAAAACAAGCTGTGTCGGGCAATGCCACTCCATGATGCGCATGATGACAGTGTACCCCTCTGCAGGGCATGCCAGGCAGCCTAGCCAACACCACAGTACAGCACTAAGGCACACATGCCACATGGGCTGACCTACCTGGCCATGGCACAGCCCCTTGCCGTACACATGCCTGCAGCCATCACAGGTGCTCTGGGTCCCACCGCACAAGGTCCCCATACCTGTGGTGGCATTGCTCCCCTGTCCAGGCCACCCTAGTGGCTTGCTGCAGACTAGCAGCAATCCCCTGCCACATCGCTACACTTGACTGCTGCAGGGGCACCTGTCCAAACAGCTTTGGGGTGTGTGGCAGGACGCATGCCACCAGGTTCACCAGTTTGACCTGGGACCTGTTCCTTTGCTGCCAAACACCACACTGCACCATGTTGCCAACCGCAATGTGGGCAAGCAAAATGGTGTCCGGAGGCGCATGTGTTCACAACATGTGCCAGCTATGCACTTTGAGGATACATGCACTGTGTCTGCCCATTGTGCAATGACAGAGATGAGTGACATTGGTGTGGCAAGACTGACACATGGCAGGGGAGTGACAAGGGGTCAGGGGGTTGTACCAGGGATCAGGGGTCGGCCTCTGCACAGTGTGCCGGTGTGCAATAGCAGGCATGGTGCACCATGTGCCATGGTCCCTATAGAGCAATGGGCACACAGTGTGCAGTAGGCAAGAGCACACCTACTGGTGCATGCACACTGTGGTCCTGCGCAGTGTGCATGCCTGGGCATTGTGTCATGACTTGCTCCAGAGCAGTCCCATTGTGCATGGAGCAAATTCACGATATTCAGCCACCCACATGCAAATGAGCTCATCAGCCTATGCGTGGTGCACGGGGGGAATTAGCATGTCATTATTGTTGTGCCAATGCTCATTTGCATGCATTGTGCTATAAAAGTGCTACCGACTGGCACAGGCCTTGGACCGGTATTACAACCAGATGAGGTATCCAGCACAGCAGGGGGGGCGGAGTATGCTGCTGCTGACACTAACACACTGTGCTGTCCATGTCCACAGGCAGCAACATGACAGAACGTGAGGAGGGTGAGGAGCGTGGGCCTGCTTGTAAACTCAAGCCCAATTTCACATAGGCAGAGGCCCTGTTTGAGATCTACCTCGAAAGAGAGCCACTGTTGAGTGGTGCCACAGGCACACTACAGGCCAGGGCTGGGGCCTGGGAGGAGGTGGCGGCATGCATCAACCAGCAGGGCAGCCACCAGCGGTCAGTGCAGGAGTGCCACAAGAAGGTAGGCACCAATAAATGGCACATCAAAGAGAAGGTGGTGGCCATCTGTGCAGCTCCAAAAGCCACTTGAAGGGGGGGCCTGCTGATGCGCCACAGCTCACGGTGCAGGAGGAGTTGGTGGAAACCACCATGCACTGTAGCACTGTGGAGGGTGTGCTGGTTGGAAGATTCCAGACAGGTGGCAGCCCATCACTGCATGGTATGTATGACAGGCATGCACAGCATTCAGCGGCTGTGTTGGGGGGAAGGGGACTTGGTGGGGGAATGAGGGCCTTGCATCACTGACACATCTGTTTTCTCTTTCAACACCAGCACGCCTGCAATACAGAGGATGGGGTGCCAGCAGCAGCAGTGGTGGCAGGCCCAGCCCCAGAGGACCAGCCATCCACCTCCATGGGCATCCGGGGGCCAGATCGGCTGCAGCACACCACCACTGTCCAGCCGGATGTCCTGAGCATGGGGTCGGACAAGACCCTGGATGTGTTTCTACAGGATACCAGTCTCAGCGAGCGGAGACACAGATCAGGGCAGGATCTGACATCGATGATGACCTGACCATAATCCTGGACAGCATGGGTGGTGTCATGGGGAAGTCACCTAAACTAGATACCATCACAGGCAGCATGCCCAGCAGCCTGACAGCAGTGGGACAACTGCCTGCTGCCACGGTGGGTGCTGCTGTGTGCACTGCCACAACAGTGCATGTGGTAGTGGTGGTGCTGCCGCGCAGGCACTGGGCAGCGTTCAGCAGCTGGTTGGTCAGTGGCAGGAGGCAGCAGGGGCCACAGGGCAGCTGAACGTGGGGTCTGCTGCTGGGACCCATGATAGGGATTTACCCCATGGGGACCCTACTGTGCACCATCCACCTAAGCAGGGGCTGTGCAGTGTGGTCATTCACCGTAGGAAGGTCAGTGCCCTGCTCAGGTTCCCCTGGGTGCCAACCCATTGGCAGAGCACACCCATATGCTGCAGGCCTCCATGGAGCAACAGGTGCTGCTTGCCACTGGGATGCATGCACTGCATGAGGAGGTGCACCAGGTTGCCGAGCAGTGCGACAGTGGCACTGCACATCTCCTGGCAGCTATACAGCGCTTGGGGGAGGACACGACCAAATCTCAGGATCACATAACCAATGTGATCATGGATGGCCTTGCACTGCTGGCTGCCACCAGGCATGGCCAGCCACCACGGACACCATGTAGTGCACTGTCCACCACATGATCACGGCATCGGGTGACACCCTCCCTGTCAATGCTGGGCTCTGCTGTTGGCATCCCAGGCACACTTGGGGTGGGCCTAGTTGGGCACCTACACACCCCTGTGTGGACCTGGTCGTGGA
Source organism: Neoceratodus forsteri (assembly GCA_016271365.2). Taxonomy (NCBI): domain Eukaryota; kingdom Metazoa; phylum Chordata; order Ceratodontiformes; family Ceratodontidae; genus Neoceratodus; species Neoceratodus forsteri. The sequence goes on from CM057449.1 coordinate 1,512,320,035, forward strand.
CCCACAGTACAACCCCTGGGGGTCTGTTGCAAACACCCCCTGCGGCCGATGAGCAGCCTGTGCCTGCCAATTGGCCCTAGCACAGCCGCCCCTGTGGCCGTGGTGGCCATGGTTCCATGAGGCGGCCTTAAAGCGCATGTTGCCCTGACTGCAGTCTGCAGCTGCTGCCCTGTGCATGCAGGGGTGGCATGTGTGTGTGCATACCACTGGTGTGGCACCTGTGTGTTGTGCTGCATGCTGCCTATGTGCATGCCTGCCTGGCCACTGCCCTTGTGGATTGGGCATGATATGGGCAGGTCTGCACCAGTTGCACCTGTGCACCTGTGCAATGCATCTGAACCCCACCACTTGCCACTGCCTGGGCACATGGGTGTGTGTGTGTGTTGCTGTGTGATGCTGTGTGCAGTTGTGTGTGGTTGTGTGACACTACCATCCCTACCTCTGCACCACACTTCAGTGTGTGCAAGCCCATTATCATGCACGCCCCTGCCTGTGTGCTGTACGTGTGTATGTGGCCTTTGCATGGGTTAGGCGCCATCTACCTGCGTGCACCATAGTGCTTCTGTGCGATGGTGTCCCAATGCTGCCACGCCATCCTTTGTAGCCGGGGATCCCTCTGCCCGGGGGGGGCAGTCCACCACCATCTGACCCACTGCCATCGTAATCCCCACTACTGTCGCCCTCTACAGCCTCGACAGCTATCCCACAGTCAAAGGCCATGTTGTACAGTATGCAGCAGGCCAGGAATAGGCCACAGGCTTTTGAGGTGATGTACTGTAGGGCACTGCCAGACCTGTCTAGGCAATGGAACTTTCCTTCAGCATCCCAAATACACGCTCAATGATGTTTTGCATGCTGATGTGTGCCTCATTGTAGTGTTCCTCTGCTGTGGATGACGGGCGTCGATAGGCGGTGAGCAGCAAGGGCCTCAGTGGATAGGCACTGTCTTCTGTGTGGATGATGACATGGTTAGCCCTGTGTCATCCTTTGCTGTGCCCCTTGCCTACACTGGTGCCTTCGCTGGCATACCCACCCTGCCCTCCCCCATCCTGTGGCCTGCTCTTCCTGGTACCTCTTGCCCATCCCATACTCATCCACTAGGTGGCCCGTGGGGATGTCCCCATGCTCAGACCTACGGCACAGCTCAGAGCTGTGTCAGATGAATGCATCATGTGCACTACCAGGGTGTGTGGCACAGACATTGATGATGCACCCCTTAGCATCAAAAACCACCTGGCAGTTCACACTAGGGAACCCCTTCCTATTCATATATGCCACATCCTCAGGGCCAGGTGGCATGCAGAATTCCACATGGGTGCAGTCAATGGCCCCAAGCATACTAGGCATATGTGCTACCCTATGGAAGTCCTGCATGGTTGCTGTACGCTTTGCCTATGTGCTGGGGAAATGGATGTATTCTGAGGCATGTGGCAGCAAAGCACTGAGGAACTGTGTGAGGAGGCATGATGTGGCTGACTGGGTTATGCCTGTGGTGTCCGCTGTTGGTCTCTGGAAGGTACCCATGGCAAGCAGGCACATGACAGCTGTCACTTTTGTCTCCACAGACATTGCGTGGCTCCATCTTGTGGGTGCCTGCATCTCCTCACTGCACAGCTCACAGAGCTGCCTCAGAATGGCCCTGTTCAGGCTGTACCATCCAACAATCTCCTTGTCTGTGTAGTTCTCAAAGGTGGTGCAGGCATGGTACCACCTGTTCCGGACATACCACCAACAGGGACTTCCTCGGCTATGTTACTGTTCCTCCTGCCCATTCACACCCCTGATTATGGCCTCCATTAGGAAGGGTGCACTATCCATGGCCCCTGATGTCCTGTCTCCCCCCTGGGCTGTCAGCTGCTGTGGGCTGTGTGCCACCCTGGTGCACTGTGCCAGCCTGTCCCTCTCACTCTCACAGCCCTGGCTCACTCTCCACTGCCACCTCGGTCCCTCTCCCCCTGTGGCTGCCTGTGACAGTCTCTCTGCCTCTCACTGGCTCTGTCTCCCTTGCTCTGTCTGTCTGTCTGTCTTATGTCTCTTGCCTCTCTCTCTCTCTCACCCTCTCTCCTGACGCAAGGGCTGTCTGTGTGCTTGCGCCCTGTATTTATAGGTTCAAGTCTGCTCGGTGCATCCAGGTTTTGCTCCTCACTTGTGCCATGGTTTCACAGTTGAATATCGCTTCGCACAGCATATTCATGTGCACACCCCCTGCGTTTGTGTATGCATTCATTATAGTTGTGCATAGGTGCAATGAGACTTGCGTTGCACAATGGCTCCCACTGAATATCGCTCCTTGGCACAAGTCCGTACTTACACTGGTGCAACTCAGTTGTGCCATGCACGACTGCTTTGAATATCCTGGCCTTAGTATACAAAGCTTTACAAAAACTGATAGCAGAAGTGTGATCACTTAGTAAGCAATAACCCACTACAGGGTGTGTGGTTACTGGAGATTAATCAACACCCCAGGTAAGTTATGAGGCACAAGGCCACAGGCCAAGTGTCCTCACAGCACCCCGGGTGTTGATTAATCCTCAATAACTGCACACAGTTCTCTCCCTCTCTCTTTCTCCACATGGAGCTCCTTCCCATTAAAAAAGAAAATCCATGAAAGTAGATGCAGTGCAGAGGTAGTGCTCCTGCATTATATGGAGCATAAATTAAACAATTACTAGTGCAAGCAAAGGACAAACTGTGCCCCTAACATACATAATGATGTCATTCTGTAATAGGCAGAAGGACTATTTTACACTAAATTCACATAAGCAAATCTTTTTTTAACATATTAACATGATTTTTCTAACTGTAAAAAGTTCAAAAAAAGAAGCCCATTTTATAAGTGTAAAAAGAAACTCCAGGGTGTGTATGGAACATATTTTACTGCATGGCCAGTGGCTGAAGTGACTCGGCCTGTGGCCTTGTGCCTTATTACACCCCTGGCCATGCAGTAAAATAGGATACATGCACACCCTGTCATGCCTTATTGCTTACTTACCTTAGTTACTCGTACTGCAGTTGCTGGTTCCAGCAGCAAGATGTATCTTCAGCTGGAGAGTGGATCTTCACCCTGTCACCTGTTCAGGTGAGTGAGGGTTTGTGAGGGAATACTGGGGTTTGGGGATGGTAGGTGTTGAGTGGGAGGTGGGGTAGAAGCAGAGGATAAGCTCGACTGAGGACCACCTGGTAGGCTGCTGCACTAAATGAGAATAATCTGAACAGTTACAGAGCTCATGGTAAAGGTGAATGATCAAGAAAAATGTGCCCATAAGTCCAATATACAAATTAAAGGACTACAGGAGGAGTTGGATAGCCAAACCCAGAGTATTCCATCAGTAAGTGGCTTATTGTTCACTTGACTGTGGGAGGCACTGGGCACACATTTGAGGTTGAATGGGCTCACAGGGCAGTGGGAGGTAGACTGAGACCCAGTGACTGACCCAGACATTTCCTAGCAAAATTCCTGAGATATGAGGATAAGAAGGTATTTTTGTGGCAGCAAGGCACAATGGCCTGATAGAGCTGGGATCAGCAAAAGTGCTTGACTTCCCCAACTATAGATGGGAATTGCAGAAAGAGAGGCAGAAATTCAATGAAGCAAAATGCAGACTGCAGTGGCTAGGGTGGCAGCATCAGCATTTATACTACATGAGATTTGAGGTTCATAAGCCAGACCAACCCCCAAGAATACTCATGGAGCCACAGGATGTTGAAGACTATCTGCACTGTCAGGACGGAGTGCAATGGGGCCACCTGACCAAGTGCACCACGGCACCAGTGACCTGAATAAACAAATTGGATTTGTCCTCTGACCACAAGTATTTGAATTTGTTAAACCCCATTGAAATACACTGAATGCATGTACCTTAATTTATCATACTGCAGCCACCGATTTCAGCAGAAAGACATGTCTTCGATCAGAGAGTGGATCTTTCCCCTGTCACCTCTCCAGGTGAGTAAGGGTTTGTGGAGGTGTCCTGGGGTGTGTGGGGTGGAGGGTGCTGAGTGGGAGGTGGAGTTGAGGGGTTCAGATTGCTGAGTGACCTTCTAGAAGAAAAAAAAATTGAGGACCATTTTCTTCTCTGCATGTGATCAGTGGGTGGGGGGTGCCAATAAACACCAAAGAATCAATAAAATACAACAGGGACATCAATCAGAGGGTGTGGGTGTGCCACTAGACACCAGGAAAATAACAAAATAAAATGGAGACAGCAATCAGTGGGTGATTGCTTCCACTAGACACCAAAGAAACTATGGGAATCACAATCAGAGGGTGGGAGTGCCACTAGAGATCAGGGAAAGGATTTCCCATAATGAAAATGGATTCTTCTTCATGACTTATGATACAAAAAAGGATCTTTTTTTTGTATCACGAGTCACAAAAAAAGATTTAGAATGTGGAAAAAAAATCAAGGGTATTTCTTCAACAGATAAGTGCAGAATCCAGCTGAGGGGTTGCTGATAAGCAAACGAGATGTGTTGGTTTCTATTCAATGCATAATTATTTTGAGTGCTTTTATTTTGTTTCTCTCACTAAATGTAAAACAAAATGGTGGCAGCATGAAGAAAGATTTCCCATTTGTGACACAGGATGACCCGTTTGCCAAAAAGGATTAATCGTTTGTGACAAAGGAGCCTTTTTCAAGCAGGACATCTAACTAGTGAGTGAAATTTGCATAGAAAATAATGGGAATTTTAAAATTTAATAACTTTGGAACAGATTAATGTTTTTTCACCAAAGGCACATCTGTGAGGCAAGACTTTCCTACCCTAAAAATTTCAGACTAAAATTCCACACCATTTCTGTGCTGCAGCATGACAGAGAAATGGTAAATTTCAAATTTTTTAAACTCAGTATCTCTGCATCCACACATCCAAAAAAAAGAAAACTTGCCACATCAAGAGATATTTGGTCCCTGGTGGCACATGCTAAATTTCATGCAAATTGCTAGAATGGTTTCAAAGTTATTAAAGTGCAAAGTTTTGAGTTTAACATAGAAGTGACAGTTCAACCCTAACTATAGGGGTGTAATCACACCCCTATAATGCATATATATATATATATATAGAGAGAGAGAGAGAGAGAGAGTTAAGGCTGAGTAGGCTATTTAATGTTAAACCCTAACTTTGAACCTTAATAGCTTTGCATTCATTCAGCAAATTTTCACAGAATTTTGAATGTGCAGTCTCAAGTGAGGGATCTTTTGAAGTGCCAAATTGCATTTCAGTCAAATTTGCAGATTCTGAGAACTGGATAGTTAAAAAAGTGAAAAATCTGTTGTTTTTTAATTTTGGTCATCGCCTAGCGTCCAGAAGGTTTAGAATTTTGGCATGAAATTTTCAGGTTTGAAAAGGCTTGACCCAGAGTGGCATGTTTCATTGATTTGGTGAAAATGATTAATCTTTTCCAGAGGCATAAGAATTTACAATTTCAGTTCTGAGCATGCTCAGTACACCCTTTTGAATAGCTGCTTCATACGAAAAAAGAATTTGGCCATATAGAAAAAGGTTTTGTTTCAAATGGGGAGTAATCTTGTTTCATGAGGAAAACAAAAAATCTTTTTCATGGCCACCATATTTTTTCTATTTTTTTTTTCAAAAACATGCTTTTGAAAACTCATGAAAATTATATCATGGGAAGACCCTGCCTTGTGGAGTCACCCAAGATTTGATCCTCTCACCCATGTTGTTTGCGGTGCACATGCTGCCCCTGGGTGAGATACTTCGATATTACAGCATGAGTTTTCACTGCTAAGCAGATGACACCCAGCTGTATATATCTTTTGCGTCCAATACTAATGATGCCATAGAGGTACTAAATGCATGTCTGACTAAAATACAAGACTGGATGTCCTCCAACTAGCTAAGGCTCAACAAGGATAAAACAGAGATACTGGTGATTGAGCTTGGTTGCTGTCAGGAGGCAGAAGCCATTGGGGTTAATCTGACTGTGATGCCAGACTCAACTGTGCTGATGGCTACCACAAAGGTAAAAAACCTGGGTGTTATTTTCAATGATGGATTGACATTCAAGTCTCAAATGTCATCTGTTTTCTGGAGTTATTTCATTTACTTGAGGAATTTTGCCCAGATAAAAGCCCTTATCCCGCCAGAAAACCTGCCCTCACAAATGCATGCATTTGTGATGTCCAGACTTAACTACTGTAATGCTTTGTATCTTGAGGATAGTGGAGGAGTCCTGCATCACTTGCAGCTAGTGCAGAATACAGTAGCCAGGTTGCTGACTGCCTGTTGAGGTCGTGCCATGTAATGGTGGTGCTGGGTGACCTGTACTGACTGCTGATGAGGTGGAAGAGCTCCTTCAATGTGGTTCTTCTCACTTATAAAGCCCTATATGGTCTGGGCCCAAGCTACCTGACTGATTTCCTGACTGTATACCACCCTAGGTACTCCCTCTGCTCTTCCAAGGAAGGCCTTCTAGCAATTCCCAGGCTAAAAACAATGGGTGACTGCACTTTTGTAGTGGCTGGACCAGCTCTGTGGAATTTGCATCCAAGGTCCTTGACGAAGGCCTCCTCACTGTAGTCTTTTTAAGCAGGGCATGAAAGCACATCTCTTTGAAGAAGCTTTTGGAAACTGCCTTATAGCAGTGGATGATTTTAACTGACCCTTGTTTATTTTATTGCTATTGTCATTGTTTAGTGTTGACCTGTGATTTGTTATTTTGTTGGCATTTGTGTAAAGCACCCTGAGCCTCAGGGATAGGGTGCTTCATAAATAAAATATTACTTGCTTGCTTACTGTGACACCAACACATGTATCTTGTTATTCAGGTCCCCATTAGCTGGATTCTGCAGTAAGGTTTTGGAAAAGTGACTCAGAAATATGTTTTTAACACATTTTCAAAATCTTTCTTTGTGAGATGATTTTCTTTTTTCTCATTGCCGTACAAAACAAGAATAGGGTCATACAGAAAAAGATTGACTTCATACAAAAAAGAATTTGGACTTATTTTTTTTCTCTTAGTCTTTTTTTGTATGAAGGAATCATTTTTGGTGAGAATGACACAGTCTCATGAAAAAAGGTTCCTCATACAAAAAAAAAAAGAATTTAGATGTAGTTTTTTCACTTTTTTTGTTTGATGGATTTTTTCATGAGAATGATACAGTCTCACAAAAAAGGATCTCTTCATAAGAAAATAGAATTTGGACTTTTTTTATGTCACAATCATTTTTCATGTGAAGGAATCTTTTTTTGTGAGAATGACACAATCTCATGGAAAAGATTGTTTCATGCAAAAAACCTTTTTGGGACTTTGTTTTGTTTCCACATTTCAACTTTAGCAAGCCATAACTCAACCAATATTGGCAGTTAAAGGACAATCTATATGTCAAAATAAAGGTCTTAATGTGTCTTATAACACTAATACAAAATACACTACAAAAGAATTCAGAGGCCATATAAAAACATACAAAATTAATAATTACAATTCCCGTAGGATAACATTGCTACATTAACAAGCTGTGAGTCTGTCAGTCTTTGGAGTTAAGGGACAATCTAGTTATGAAAAAAGGTCACAATGAATACTACAAGAGTAACACATAATACCCCCCCCAAAAAAAGTAGGAGACATATAAAAAACATGACAATTAAAATGAACATTCCCATAGGATAACATTGTGATTTAAACAAGCCATAACTCTGTCACTCTGCTGAGTTAAGGGAGAATCAATGCAGAAAAATGGTTCCAATGAGTACTACAACAGTAATACATAATATCTCCCCCAAAAAATTAGAGGCCATATGAGGCTAGAAAACCATAAAGATAAAAAAATAAAAATTCCCATAGTATAACATTGAAAATGTAGCACACTATGGGCCAGATATTCAAAACTTTGCACCTGGCAAAAACTGTTTGTACAGGTTTAGCGTGGGATTAGTGCAGGTCTGCTATATTCAAAAGGCCAAATAGCGTGAGCAAACTGCATTAGCGCCGGGCAAAATTATAATGTATGCAAGGGGCAAACTGACATGAATACAGGCGCAATGCTATATTCAGCGACTAGCACTGTGCAAAGTGGTTTTGCATGACTTAGCGTGACACTTTGCTCAGTGCACATTGCCGCCCAGGAAAAGTTTGCCTTAACCCTGGGCAATCAACTTTGTGTGACACTTTGGCTTTGCACGGCTTTTGCATGGCTTTGAGTGACCCTAACAAATAAATATGACACACTGACAAAGCCAAACATAGAGGAAACATGCTGCTAACTGATGGCATCACAATGATGCCATCATCTGCCACCAGTCCCAGCCATACCAGGCAGTAAGTGGTGACCATGCCACCAGTGGACAGCATGGCAGTGTGGCCATACAGCACACACCTGTGGACCACTCTTCTGTGGACAACAACAGATACCAGCACAGACATGCAGCACTGTGGGCATGTAGGATGTTGAGGGGAGAGTGTATGGACGGCCAGGCTGTGCCACAGACCAGGTGTAGCCGCAAGGATGGGACACATCATGCAGTGCACATGGGCCAGTATTGGGAATACCCCAACACCAGTGTGCCTTTCTGATAATATATGCCCCCCCAGGCCACATACCGCACAGCTGTACAACTGCCACAGCACACAAAGCCGGACATGTGTACGTCACTGTGAGCATCCCATGCCAGAGGTGCAGCATCTGTGGGTCACACAACAATGTAACAGTAATGTCTACTGTCAGTAAACACCTGCAGGTTGGGCCTCTCACTGTGTATAGTGCAGTCATCATCACTGCCCTACACACCATAGGCATTGCTGTGTCCACACACTACTGGCCCCCTTTGCTATTGTAATGTCTGCTGTGCACTGTAGCATGACCTACAGTGTGACAGTTGCATGCAGCACCACCATCATCTGTGCCTATGCCATGTTGTCACAGTACAGCTGCAGGCAGCAGCACATGTGAAAGTACAGTGTTCAAAACTGTATAATATTCCCCAAACTGTTTGCACAGTGCTAACACATTTGCGCGGGTTTAGCGCAGGGCTAAACCGTTAGCCCAGTGCAAACTACATGCAAATCAGGGCATAATGAGATGCTAATTTGGATGTTTGCCCAGAGATTACCTAAGTAGGCTCATTTGCATGTCACTTTTGAATATGGCAAAGTTTAGCACCGGGCAAATGTGTTTGCACTGGGCTAACAGTTTAGCCCTGTGCTAAACCCACACAAACATGGTAGCGCTGTGCAAACAGTTTGGGGGAATATTTTACAGTTTTGCACACTGTACTTTCACATGTGCTGCTGCCTGCAGCTGTACTGGGTCCACGCATTTGCTGGCACACACATTGGCCACATAGTTCACCTCTACCTACCTTCACATCACTGTGCACTGTGTTGCTGTTGTGGTTTGCACTTCCTGGTTGCCATATTCAGAGCTGTCTTATTCCAGGGTTAAGTTTGCTCTGCACTCCCAGCCCAGTTTGCCCGGCCTCATTCCCATGCTAGATTCAGAAGCTGTTTGCCCTGGGCTATTCCTTTGGAATATGACTTGCTTTGTGCTCTGGGCTAAGGTTGCTCGCCGGGCAGTGCTAATTTAGCCCCAGGGCAAAGTTTTGAATATCTGGCCCTATAACTCTGTCACTCTGTGACGTTAAGGGAGAATCTATGTATCAGAAAATATGGTCTCAAGGAGTACTACAACACTAACACATAATACCTCTAAAAATGTAGGGAACATATAAAAAAACATAAAAAATATATAATCACCATATGATATTATTGCAAATTTAACAAGCCATAACTCTGTCACTCTGTGGAGTTAAGGGTGAAGCTATCAGAAAATATAGTCTCAATGAGTACAGCAACACTAACACATAATACTCTCAAAATATTTAGGGGCCTTATAAAACACCGTAAACATTAAAACATAAAAATTCCCATAAGATAACTGCAAATTTAAGAAGCCATAATCTGTCAATAATTGGAGTTAAGGGACAATGTATTGTATATATAAAACAAAGGTGGCCATGACTAGTACAACAAAAACACAAAATCCGCCAATAAACATTCATAGGGCGCACACTGTACCCAAAATTACTTCCAGTTTTCACCATGGTTTTTTTCTTCTTTTTTATTTTTTCATTTTTTTTTTTTATTTTTAACCAGGAAGTGGACTGGGCACACCCCGTTTTTAGCCATGCCTGACACTGAACAACAGATAAACAGTTACAGCCAACCATATAAAAATACAATCACATACAATACAATAACTTCACTTACAATTACACACATTTTCATTGTTTAAGGGTGAAAATAACCCTTTCCTCAAATGTATTAAATTATGTGCTCCCTTTGTCAAATGGATATATTCATTCAGGAGCTTTCCTGTTCATCTGCAACTTCATTCTTGGGACAATATAATCATGGACCCCATTACTTCTTGTTATTTGTTCCCTTTTTACGGGGACCGATGCCCCAGAGATCACCTGGGGGTAATTAGTTCTTAGTACCCTAAATACAAAGTTCCCTAAATATTGTCTAACTCTCTTTTCTGGTGGCAATACACCCATTTTCTTGTAGAGCTCACAATGGTGCATATGTTTTGGAGCCCGAAGTGCAAACCTGCAGATATTATTAAATAAAATGTTATACTTTGACTCAAACACCCTATTATTGTTAAAAAACACATATGCTACCATATTCCAGTATGGGCATCAAGACTTGCTTCGCTATGACTAGCCAAGCTTCTTCAGTCAATGAATTTATATTCCTGAAAACAGTAGATATCCTATTTTTTGATTGAGCCTCTTTCCTGTTTTTTCAATATGTGGAACTAGGCTCAAGCAAGGGTCCAAAAGAACTCCTAGATATTTAAAGAAGAAGCCAAAGGGAGACTTGTCCCATTTTGACCTGTTATTAGTAATTTATTTTCTTTTTTCAGTTTCTGTGAGGTTCCAAATAGCATAATGTTTGTTTTAGTCTTGTTTAGGGTCAGCTTGTTGTCTCTTAAAAATTGAGCAAATATATCATATGTGTTTTGCAAGGACATCTGAATAATACCACTGGTTGGTGCTGAATCCCATGTCACAGTATCATCAGCATAAACTAAGCTATTTTTAGTAAAGAATGAGCTAGGTAAATTGTTAACACTATAAATAATAGTGGCCTCTACTTTCAGTGGTTCTGAAATTGTGTCCCTAATCTTAACTCTCTGTCTTCAATTATTCCACAAATGCCAAATCCATAATGAAAGTGTGATCATCATCAAAAATGCACCAAAGGCGTCTCCTGTTATCCACTACAACCATAACAATTTTCAGAGCAAACCAATAAACATTAACTGACTTATGGGTAACGAAGCAAGAACCACAATGCCCATCTACAATGAACTGCTGGCAGTTAAGAATGGCACTTAATATAATTTTTCTTTTGAAGTGAGTGCCACTAAAAAACAAATTACAACTAGAAACATACATATTGTCAGCAGATAAGGACCGCCTGGCCCATCTAGTCTGCCCGTAAGCCCTTGTACTGGAATACTGCTTCCAACTCACTTGCAACTGTACCTCTGTGGTTTCCCTAAGTCTGTCCCAAGCATTCTTGAATAAGTGCCCTCTCCACCACCTCCTGAGGTAGATCATTCCATGCATCTATCACCCTCTCTGTGAAGAAGAACTTCCTCACATTCCTTCTTAACCTCCCATCTTCCAATACTATGTCATGCCCCTTTGTTCTTGTGTTCCTCCTTTATTGGAAAATGTCTTGCCCCTCCAACTTGTTTATACCCTTGAGGTACTTGAATGTTTCTATCATGTCCATTCTTTCCCTCCTCTCTTCTAGGGAGTACATATTGAGGTCCCTTAATCTCTCTTCATAAGTCTTGTTTTGCAAGCCCTGTACCATCTTAGTCTCCTTTCTCTGGACCGTCTCCAGCCTGTTAATTTTCTTAAGAAGGTGCAGCCTCTGGAACAGCACACAGTACTCCATGTGAGACCAGAACATGGTTTTATATAATGGCATCATTATCTCCCTCCTTCTGCTGGTTATACCCCTGCCTATGCACCCCAGAATGCCACTGGCCCTCCCAGCTGCATTAGCACTCTGCTTTGACATATTCAGGTGATCTGTTACCAAAACCAGAACCAAAAGAAAATCCTGTACCTAGTTCACGGTTAACCTAAAGACTGCTTTATGGCATTGGGATGCTCTTTGGAAAAGATCCTGAAAGTCTAAATTGGCCACAGACTGGTCTGCTTTCCGAATCGCAAGGAATTCTGCATGAAAACTATTAGAGCTGTGAAGTCTACTTATTTCTGCTCTGAGCTTAATGCATCCACTAACTCTGCTACTAAGTTTTGGAAAACTTTAAGGGAGGTACAAGGACATAACAGCGCTGGCATGCTTCCCCACAAAATTTTGACTGGTGGTACCCACACTACAAATAAAAATGAGTTCCTTGACCTCCTTAACAATCACTTTGCCACAGCAGGGATGGCTTTTGGTATCTCCCCAGCAAATGCCATCAGTGCACAGTTCCTTAGTCAGTCATCTGATTGCCATGATCCTGAATCTATTGATCCTTACCACTCTTTCTCCTTCTGTCCAGTCACCTTCAAACAGGTTGAGGATCTCCTTCTTCATCTTGATACTAAGAAAAGTGTGGGTGCAGATATGATTGAGCCTTTCTTCCTAAAGTTGGCTTAATATATTTTAGCTCCCCCTATCATCCACCTTTTCAATTCGTCTCGCAATCAGGGCTCCCTCTCCAAGGTCTAGAAGATGGCCCATGTCATCCCTGTATTCAAATCAGGGGACCCCTGCGACCTAAATAATTACTGCCCCATCTCCTTGCTCCTGGCCTTGTCAAAACTATTGGAGAAGGTAATAAATGAACAGCTCAGATCTCATCTGGAAAGTTTTAATCTACTAAACCCAATTCAGTCCATTTTCCATCCCATGCATAGTACCTCCACTGCCCTTGCTAAGGTTATAAATGACTGGTAGTCCGCACTTAATAACAAACAATACATATGTGCCTTGTTTCTGCACCTTAGCAAGGCTTTCAACACTCTGGACCACGATTTACTCCTGGTGACCCTGAAGAAAGTTGGGGTGGACAACCTGGTCCTAAGTTGGTTCACAAACTATCTTGTGGACAGAGAACAGCAGGTCAAAGCTGAAGGAGACCTATCACCAAAAAAAAAAAAATCCTTAGAGTTGTCCCCCAAGGATTCATACTTGATCCACTTCTCTTTGTCATTTACTGTATATTAATCAAATTGACACTGGCTTAAAGTCATCTAGTATCCATATCTTCACTGATGATACAGTGCTTTTACATTGACAGATCAACTCCGTATCAAGCCATTTTAGACCTCCAGAATGATTTGATATCCTTCAAAAAAATCTACTCAACTTGAAACTCCTGCTCAATGCCAAAAACACTAAGGCCATGATTCTCTCTCCACTGGCCCCTCATCTCAAAATAAAAACCCCAGATAAGGTTCCTCACATAAGCACCCTGTTGGAAAAAGCTCTGGAGATCATGGAAAAATTCAAATACCTGGGGGTCTGGAGTTGACTACAAATTGTCCTTCATTAATCACATTGATGAATTCACTAAGAAACTGTGTCACAGGCTTGGTATTTTCTTCAGGATCAAGCACTCACTAACCCAGGAGGCTAGAAAACTCCTAGTCCATGCTACCTTCTTGCCTTTCCTAGACTATGCAGACTTCCTATATTGCCACAGTACTAGCACAGCTCTCTCCAAGCTTGGTACCCTATACCACAGAGCCCTTAGGTTCATTTTGGATGCCCCTTATGACACGCACCACTCACAAGCTGCCTAACTCCCTGCATCCCTAGTGCCTATTCTCTCAGAAGTCTTACCATCTTATCCCTAGCTATCCCTAAATTTAAGACGTGCTTTGGTAGAGCCTCAATAAGCATCACTCTTCCTATGTTCTGGAATAAGATCCAGAAAACCTTAAGGCTCGCTATCCCTGTCACGTTCTCCCTCTTCAAATCCTTGTTCTTGAGGACCTTCTCCAAGGTCTGTCATTGCTTCAAGTCAAGGTCTTAACATCATGATTTGTTACTGCTTTAAATTCTGGACTTAAACCTTAACCATTGCTTGAGGCATCATTTGAGTCCTCCCTTGTGTCATTGTCTAAATCAAGGTCCCAACATCACGATCTGTCTTTGCTTCAAATATTGGACTTAAACCCCAACCATTGCCTGTGGCATCTGTCGTGTTCTCCCTTTGAAAAGTCCTTACTCTCTAGGCCATCATGTCCAACCCTCTCCTATCTCATCTGACCTTCCCTCCCCACTCCCTATACCCCCTCCCCTTCCCACCCCACTTGCCAGGCCATGCCTACAGTACTTATCAAAGGACTCTTAGATCTCAATCTTCTTCACACTTTGACACTAGAGGAACTGCCACTCCTGCTCACTATGACTCCTCCAATGATGTTTACTGTATAAACTTTAGTTCATTACCATACATCCATATATCTGTATCCATGCAATTGTATTTAAATGAAACTACCTCCTGTTGAACCTATTGCTATGTTCTGGTGCAAATAGCTTTTCACATGCAATGGTTACATGTTATTATGTTATTATTACTATGTAATTGTTATGTACATTCGCGCAACCTGAGATGTCTTAATCCTGTTGACAATTGTTTTGCCCCAGGTGCATCTTGTAAATGAGCTTGTCTCAATGATGTTCTGCCTGGCTAAATAAAGATTTTGATTGATCTGAAATAATAACCCCCAGGTCCCATTCCTCCTTTGTGACTATCATCACCCCCCATCCCATAGCTTTCCCCAGGGTTTCTACATCCCATGTGCATAATATTGCACTTTTTTTGAATTAAACTTCAGTTGCCAGTACTCAGACCATTTTTCCAGCTTCCAGGTCCCTCCTCATCTTATCCACCCACTCTGATGTATACACTCTGTTACAGATCTTGGTGTCATCTGCAAACAGGCAGACCTTTCCCTCCAGCCATTTTGCAATGTCACTAATGAAGACATTGAGCAGTACTGGCCCCAGGACCAATCCCTGAGGCATCCAACTGGTCACCCCTTCCCCTGATTGCACACCATTTATCACCACCCTCTGCCTCCTATCTGTTAGCCAGTTTCTAACCCAGTTTACCACCCTGTCCCCCATGTCCAGCCTACCCAACTTGTTTATCAGCCTCCAGTGTTGGATGGTGTCAAAGACTTTGCTGAAATCAAGGTAAGCAACATCCACTGCCCCACCCTGATTTACTTCCTTTGTCACCCAGTTGAAGAAATCAGCCATATTTGTCTGACATGACCTCCCCACTGTGAATCTGTATTGCCTATGGTCCTGGGCTCAGATGGCTTCTAGATGCCCCAGTATCCTTTCTTTAAGCAATGTCTCCATGGTCTTCCCCACTACTGAGGTGAAGCTGACCTACCTATAGTTCCCTGCCTCCTCCCTGCTACTAAATTTGTGTAGAGTGAGCACATGTTCCCTCCTCCAATCCTCTGGTACCACCCATGTGTTGAATGACTCAGTTAACATGGCTTTATGGCTGATTTTAACTTTCCCTTTTTTATTTTCTTCTTCTTGTCATTGTTTAGCATTGATTTGTGATTTATTGTTATTTTGCTGGTATTTCTGCATATTGTAAAGCACCCTGAGCCTCTGTGATAGGGTGCTTCATAATTAAAATATTATTTACTTGCTTTCTATGACACCAACACTTATATCTTGTTAATCGGGTCCCCATTAGCTAGATTCAGCAGTATTTTTTTGGAAAAGTGGCTCAGAAATATGTTTATAACACATTTTCAAAATATTTTCTTGTGAGACAATTTTCTTTCTTCTTATGGCCATACAAAACAAGAACAGGATCATACAGAAAAAGATTACCTTCATACAAAAACGAATTTGGACTTAGTTTCTTTTCACATTTGTTTTTATATGAAGGAATCTTTTTTGTGAGAATGAAACAATCTCATGAAAAAAGATTCCCTCATACAAAAAAAAAGGAATTTAGACAGAGTTTTTTCGCATTATCTTTTCATTTGATGGATTTTTTTTCATAAGAACAATACAGTCTCACAAAAAAGGATTTATGAAAATAGAATTTGGATTTTTTTTTGTCACAATCATTTTTCATTCAAAGGAATCTTTTTTGTGAAAATGACACAATGTCTCAGAAAATATTGTTTCATGCAAAAAAATAATTTGGACTGTTTTGTTTCCACATTTCAACTTCAGCAAGCTATTACTCCACCACTATTTGCAGTTAAGGGATAATCTATACGTCAAAAGAAAAGTTTGAATGTGTCTTATAACACTAACACAAAATACACTACACAAGAATTCAGGGGCAATATAAAAACATACAAAATTAATAATTACAATTCCCATAGGATAACATTGCAACTTTAACAAGCTGTAAGTCTGTCAATCTTTGGAGTTAAGGGTCACTCTAGTTATCATAAAAGGTCACAATGAGTACTACAAGAGTAACACATAATACCCCCACCCCCAATACATAGGGGCCATATAAAAAACATGAAACTTAAAAAATGAACATTCCCATAGAATAACATTTTGATTTAAACAAGCCATAACACCGTCACTCTGAAGGGAGAATCTATATTTGAAAAAAGGTTTCAATGAGTGCTACAACAGTAACACATAATACCATCTCCCAAAGATGTAGGGGCTGTATAAAAAAGCCATAAAGATACAAAAATACAAATTCTCATTGTATAATATTGCATATTTAGCAAGCTATAGCTCTGTCACTGCGAAGTTAAGGGCAAATATATCAGAAAATGTAGTCTCAATGAATACTACAACACTAACACATAATACCCCAAAAAATGTAGGGACCATTAAAAAAAACAGAAAAAAATAAAATCACTGTATGATACTATTGCAGATTTAATGGATCCAGTCAGTAACATTGTGACCAAAATCATTCTGGCCAAAAACAAAGCCAGGAATACATCGCAGCCTACAATGTAGGCTTGCAAAATCATCACTTCCCCAAATCACACAGGCACCTGGCAGGTAGTATGAGGAGTGAATCCCTGGTGGCCTGTGGGTCCCCTAGCCCACCTGCTGCATCCCAGTCACAGCAACAGAAGACCCATTAGTGATCCCCTTTGCAATATCTGCCCTTCCAACCTCAGTCGCTGATCTGCCTGCCTGCACCACTGCCACAGTAGGCAGTACAGTGCAACATATCCCTGGTGTCTAGTGGACCCTCCATGCCCCCATGTAGTCTCCCATCACCCTGCTCACACTCCCACCCTGTCCCATAATGGGTGACCAGCACAGCCCTCCACTCTCTGCCATGGCTGGCTGCCCAAATGAGGTGCAATGAATGAGTGCTTACCCTGAGGGTATGCGCTCATTCATTGAATCACAGTCGGGTGAGCAGCCACAGTGTAGAGTGGAGGGCTGTGCTGGTTGCTCATTATGGGGTTGGGGTGGGAGTGGGTAGGTGGGGGACTACCTGGGGGTGTCCACTAGACACCAGGGGCAAAATATTCAAAAGGGTTGCACCATGCACAATAGGAATGCACTAGTGCAAGTCGGAATATGCACCATTGTGTGATATTCAGTGGGAGGCAGATGCGCCCCCCCAAATCACAATGCGCAAGAGCGCAATGGTAATGAATGCATGCGCAACTGAAGGGGGAGGAACCATGAATAAATGGCACAGTGCGATATTCAACAACATGCGCCATGCACAATAGGAGAGCAAACGGAAGTTGCGCAATAGCGGAAATGATCCAAAATAAAAAGGAACAAGAGAGAGGTGTAAGAACACTACAGGGAAGCCACATGTGGGAGAACTGCAAGCAGGCACATAGCAACTGTGAGCAGGACAGGGCAGGAGCAGGACAGAGCACCTGGAACCACCAGAAACAGGGAAGGAGTGGGGAGCATGTGCCACTGCACAGGACAAAAGGGGGAGTGCCACACAGCACTGAGGGCACAGACAGTGGGCAGTAAGGCCACTACTGGGAGGTGTTCCTGGTGCAGCGGGAGTAGCAGTAAGGACAGTGGGGGGAATGGTAAAACAGCTACCGGGGGGGTAACACAAGCCAGGGACATGGCCAGTGCCACCATTCAGATGGAGGCAGTAATTAGGGGGATGAGAAGGCAGGCAGCAGAGAGGCGTGGCCATGGAAGGGCCTGTCAGCAGTATGCCCCCAACAGGCAGTACCGAGCCCGCACTAGCTTCGAGCTGTACACTGACACTGAGTTCGTGGGCGGGTACCACCTGAACCGGGTGATCCTGAGGTGGCTCTGTGAGCTGTGCAGTGATGTGATGCAGGCACCCACACGACGGAGCCATGCTCTGTCAGTGGAGACCAAAGTGACAGCTATCATATGCCTGCTCACCACGAGTACCTTCCAGAGACCAACAGGGGACACGACAGGCATAACCCAGTTGATGGTGTCACGCCTTCTCACCCAATTCCTCAGCGCACTGCTGCCACATGCTGTGGAGTACATCCATTTCCCCAGCACACCGGCGGAGCGCAAAGCAAATGTACAGGAGTTCCACCGGGTAGCACGTATGCCTGGCATGCTCGGGGCAATAGACTGCACCCATGTGGCCATCTGCATGCCACCTGGCCCTGAAGGGGCCGCATACATAAATCAGAAGGGGTATGCAAGCATCAACTGCCAGGTGATGTGCGATGCCAGGGGGCTCATAATCAATGTCTGTGCCACGCACCCTGGGGGAGCACATGATGCCTTCATCTGGCACCAGTCTGCACTGTGCCACAGGTTCAAGAGTAGGGACATCCCCACTGGCCACCTAGTGGGTAAGTATGCAAATCACGCAGAAAGACATGGAGCTTGGGAGGGGCATAGTCAGAGGTGCCATGGTTACTGGCCTAGATGGCCCATGGCAGGGCCACGCTGATCACCAAACTAATGTCCACCCTTTACACACAGGTGACAGTGGATACCCACTCCGTCCCTGGCTGCTCACACCATACCGGCAGCCCGCGACCCCATCACAGCAATGCTACAATGAGGCACATGCCACCACATGCAATGTCATTGAGCGGGTGTTCAGGATGCTTAAGGCACATTTCCATTACCTGGACACGTCTGGCGGTGCCCTACAGTACAGCCCCTCAAAGGCCTGCGGGCTACTCCTGGCCTGTTGCATCCTGCACAACATGGCCAACGACTGTGGGATAGCTGTACAGGTCGAAGAGGGGGACAGCGATGGGGACAATGAGGATGCTGGTGAAGATGGTGATGTGCAGCCTCCCCTTGGTTGAAGGGAACCCCAACTGATCCAGATGGTGCAGCTGCACCAAGACAACATCACAGAGGAGCACTTCAACCAACCCAGGTAAGTCATGGGGCCATGTGCAACCACCAATGGCAAGGGCACAACCCACAAACATGCATAGACAAAACCCAGGGGTGCATGTCATAAAAGGAATTGGCTGAGCATGGAACCACACACGCCGTCAGGGATGGGCAAGGTCTAACATGGCACATGGTCACACACACACACACACACACACCCCACAAGACATGCGCAAAGGGTAGGAGGTACGCTGACCCCAACCGCCACCCCTAGCCACACACACGTCCACAGACCACCACGCCCAGTGCCTGTCATTGTACGTGTGTCAGATGCTGGGCACCATTGCACAGTGGCGGACAGCGCAACGCAGGCATCATCATGCACATGCCACAGCAGACAGCAGCTGAGAGGGTGTGCAGATGGAACATGTGTGTGTGTGCAGGGCTGGGTACCCCACCGGTGCATTGCACGTTGAACAACACACTGCACGCAGGGCAGCGTCAGACAATAGCTTTGGTGGGAGACAGGTCAGTCACGCGCCACAGTGCCATGGCCACCACAGATGCATGGGCGTCCCTGCTGAGACCCGCCAGCAGTGACAGGCTGACCAATGGCCTCATGGGGTGACACCGATGGTCCCCCAGGGGTTCCACTGCTTGAACACGACCGTGCTCATGCAGGGGTCTGCAGCACACTGAACATGCCTGCACCAGGTGTGCTCGGGATGCCCACAGCTGACCCCAGTGTTGACAAGGAAGATGTTGCATGATGCTGGGAACGGGGGGTGGACATTGCACTGTGCAGTGTCTGCGATGCAGGGGCAAATAACTGTGTGCCCACTGTGGCCATGACAGCTGTGATTGTCTGTGTCAGCCTGTCAATGGCAGCGGTCACATCCTCCCGCAGCCAGTCAATCCCTACCAGGAGCAGACCAGTGTCCTTGCTGCGCCGCTCCTCTGCCTGGCACAGGGCCACACTGAGTGCATCCACCTCCGTCACAAGCCGCAACTGCTGATCGACTGAATCTTGGAGCATGCAGGTGTGCTCATCTAAGAGTTCATCCACCTGATCGGCATGCTGTCCCTCATGGTATTCATGGCCATGATGGGCAGCACCCCTTGAGGATGGGCGCTGCATACCAGGGCCATGCCTGGGCATGTCCACAGGTGGTGCACTGATGCCACCCCCAACACTGTAACCCCATGGCCATTGGCCAACTGCTGACACTGCCCCTCTGGCTGCCACTCTCCAGGGCTCAATGGTGCTGCCGCAGTGGCTGCAACAACCCCACTGTCCTGGACACACACCAGTGCTGCCTCACTAGTGCAGACAGGCACAGGCTGGGACTGTGATGTCTTGCAGGCCTCCACAGCAGCACCACCCACAGCTATGCCTGTGCTGTAACCTGCTGTGTTGCCATCCTGCGGCCCACATGTATCACTGTCCATGATGTGAGCTCCATCATCATCAGTGATGGATCCGGCACCAGTCTGAGTCTCAGCATGCTGGCATCCATGGATGCTGGGACACGGGCAGGGCCTTCTCTGCACCTGCTCCACCAACATCAGTCCAGACAGCCAGGCAGGGCCACTGTCACCCTGACCCTAGGACACCTGTGGAGGTGGATGGACCCTCCTCTATGTCCATGGTATCGCCCTCAGTGGATGAGCCCACCACCTCTGACCCATGTAGATGCTCAGGAGCTGTAAGGGAACACAGTAACATTAATGTATCTGCCCTACCCTATCTCATCCCCCCAGTGACAGATCAGGACCTACCATGCAGT
Source organism: Neoceratodus forsteri (assembly GCA_016271365.2). Lineage (NCBI taxonomy): Eukaryota > Metazoa > Chordata > Ceratodontiformes > Ceratodontidae > Neoceratodus > Neoceratodus forsteri. Next base: position 1,512,341,116 of record CM057449.1, read on the forward strand.
GATGGGCTACCACCTGTCTGGAATCCACCACCTGGAACACCCTCGATGGCACAATGCCACATGCAACCAGCAACCCGCTCTTTTTGTGGGGTCAGCCATTGCATGGCCAGCTGTCCCCCAACGGTCACAGCCTGTGCTGCCCTGATGGCAGCCACCTTATCCTTAATCCTCCACCTGTCCGTGCCCACCTTCTTCTTGCACTCCTGCACGGACCGCTGGTGGCTGCCATGCAGGTTGATGGCAGGCGCCACCTCTCCCCATGCAGAAGCATGGGCCTGTGGTGTTCCCCGCTGTCTGCTGAGCAGTGGCTCCTGGTCAAGGTAGGCCTCAAACAGGGCATCTGTTTCTGCCTTGGTGAAGTTTGGCCTCCTCTTCCTCCCACGTCTCTGTTCCTCTTCCTCGACCTCACGATCACTCATTATTGATCCTGTGGGAATGACAGGTGTTACCTGTGACTGCAGTCCCATGCATGTCCCACACACCACAGTCCACACTCCCAAACAGCATGCAACTCACCAAAATAGACTGCAATACCAGACTATGGTCTCTGCAGCCCAATGTCGTATTTATACAGTGCAACGCATGCAAATGAGGCAAGGCACAATTTTAAGTGGATGCTAATGCGGTATCTGTGCCATTGAATAGCTGATTAGATGATTTGCATATGCCAGCTGAATATCGCGCTGTTGCGCCTTGTGCAATTGTGTTAAATGTGCTCAGGCAACGGCACATTTCTGTGACATGCGCAGTGGACACCGAACGGCGCATGCCCAGGGTGCTGACGCTGACATCTGCTATGCTGCTGATGTGCTGTGCATGGGAAGCAATGCAGGGCATGGCCACCATTGTGCTAGTGGCACTACTGCACTGTTCACATGTATGGCACTCTGGCACTGGGGTGCCATAGGCACACTGGGGCCACAGCGCAGTAGGCCACTACAGGAAGAGGCACACAGGTGCCCTACCGTGCTACACGTGGTGAGTACCAATCACGCTGTGGTGGTCCATGCAGGAGAGACCTCTGACCCTGTGCCAACCTTTGCACCTAAGCACCATGCATCCGCATGGGTCCACCTCTATCGTGCTGTGATGTGACAGCGCGATGGGAAATGGCAGCTCAGTACTGCACAGCATCCGCAAGTGGTGGACGTGCGATACAGAGTGCCATTTTGATACTGAAAAATTGCAGGATGGCACGGAGACGGGCATCGATCTGGAGCCAGGTTGAACTGGCCAATCTAGTGCAGTTGGTGGAGCCCCATGCTGCTGCCCTATTTGGGGAGGCACCCCTGGACAGGTCCAGGAGTGCCGTGTGGGAGGAGGTGGCGGTGGCCCTGGAGGAGGCCACTGGCATGGAGCGCACGGCGGAGCAGTGCAGGCACCGCTATGGGGACCTGTAGTGTCAGGACCCGGACATGCTTGCCCACCTGTGAGCACATGCCAGGAGGGGCACAGTGCCCCAGCCAGGTAGGTGCCCCATCCATACACTGATAACGTCAATAGGGGTATCACGGTGGCATGTGTCCAGCACATGGGGGGCTGTCCAGTGTGGGCCGTGGTGGTGGTATAGGGGTGGGGGGCAGATGGGTATGGCTGTGTAGGATTGCACACACATGGGGTGGGGGGACTTTGCTACTGGATTGTACTGATGTTCCTCTCTCCGTGTTTGCATCCTAGGCCCAGAGGAGAGCCGGAGTGCCAGGGAGGGGAGGCTGCGCCATAAGCCACAGCATGCGGCAAGGGCAGCTGGACCAGTCTGGTGCAAGGACCAGCCTGATGATGGTGAGTGCCTTACATCCATGATTACTTTTGCATGCTGTGTAACAGGGCGGGCAGCGGGGCATGGCCACCATCCATTGACACCACTGCCATGCATGCAACTTGGTACAGTCAGCACTGTCCAGTGGCACTGCATATCTGGGAGTGCATCAATGGTGGTCCATGCGTGCACCGGGTACATGGCTGTGCCACTGCCTTCGCACCGCATAGCCATGTCACTGTACAGCCACGGTGGTGCTGTGCGGGACTTGGCGTTGGTGTGTGCAGCAGTCCGCATGGCTGTGTGCACCTGGGTGGGCAGGTCTTGTGGACGCGATCACTGTGGGTGGTCACATACCATCACAGAGGCATGTCCCACAGCCGTATGCCATGCACAGTGGGTGGGCTGCAGGGGGCTGTGCATTCACACCTATTGATTCTGCTCCCTTGTCCTAGGTAGACGGCAGTTGCAGGTGATATGAGAGATGCTGCAGGAGATACTGCAGGTTGCCAGGGTCTCCCTGGAGATCCTCGAGAGACTAGACCATCTGGGAGTCTGACGGCGGCATGGAGGGAGGTGCAGCCAGAGTGGGGAGCAGGGCTCCCGCTTAGCATTCTAAAGCCCATGATTTCCCCTACCCCCTGGACCCACCCTCACACCCCTCCTTCCCTCTATCATTTGTTCACCCCTGCCCCTTACCCACCCTACCTTGTTTGTGGTCCTCCCTCCAACCTTTTATAAATATCTCTATATAGTTTTGTTTGATCTTTTACAATATATTTGCTTTGATATGCCTACTGTGGTGGTCTCTGATTTGCAGTGGGCTATAGGTGCTCAGCTGCAGTGGTGTGCATGGTGGCAGGGGTGGTGCAGTCATGTGCATGTGTGTGTGTGTCTGTGGGGAAGTGACTATGGGGTGAGAGTAGCTATCAGTCACTGTCTGTGGTGTGTGTGTTGTTCCCTGTGCACTGGATGACTGTGTGCAGTGGTCCATGGTGCATGCTCTGTGTCCATGGTGCACCTGTCAGGCCATCCATGGCCTGTGCAGCTGACACCCTTTCATGTCTGTGACCTGCACTGTCCTCTGGCATGTCAGTGGTGGCTGTCCATGCTGGACAGCCACTGTACCCGGCACAATGCCGGGTTGCCTCCTGTCACTGGTGTGGTGCATGTCTGCCTCGGGTGACACTGTGGCCTCTGCTGTTGTTGTCCCACCTCCATGCTGTCACTTGTGTGTGTCGTAGGGGATGTGCACCACTATCTGTCACTTGTGCTCCGGGTGCATGCTGATGGCGTACAGCTCCATGGTGCCTGCGAAGGGTGGCTGGCACTCCTGTGCCATGGAGGGGTGCTGGCTGTGTGTACACGGTTTCCATGGCTACACACTGAGGGCTTGGTTGCCCCGCTACTGTGTCCCTGTGTTGGTGTGCCCTTGGGTATTGGTGGGTGTTTGTCCATGCACTTTGTTGCATCCTGTGTGGTGCATTCTTCCATGCACCACTGTGGGTGTCTGTGCTGGCTGTTGTGGCCAGTGCTGGGTCGGTATGTGTCCTTGGGAGGGTGTGCAGGGTGATGTACCACTGGTGGTGGGGTCCGGGGCATGCCCTGTCATGTATGAGGTACCTCGTGTGCCAACGCATGGTCATTCTCTCAGCTGTACCTCAGGGGGGACGTGCTTGGTGGCACTGTGTATGCAGTCATTGCATCGCTGTGTGCTGCCACCCGCTGACGGGTGCTCGTGGTGGGGCTGCCTTGCATGGTTCTGTGGTGCACAGGGTTGCATTGTCACAGTGGGGATGGTGGCATGCATAGGATGTCCTACACTGGTGGACGCTGCTCCTGGGCAGGGTGTCTGGGGATCACAGTGCAGGGTGTGCTCTGCATTGGTGGGATGGAGTGGCACAGGGTGGTCGGCCCTCCTTATGTGCCAGTCACAGCTTGCCAGGGGGTGTGCTGGGGGTTTGTTGCTGGTATCCATGGGCCAGTGGTTATTCCAGCTCTCCACCAGTTGTGCAGTGCATGGGGTGTGGGGGGTGATGTCTGTTCTTCTGTGTGCTCCTCTGCCCATTTGTGGCATGGGTGGTGGGCCCCTACATCCTGTCCCTGTGCATCTCTGGTTGTGCTGTTGCACTGCTGCTCTGCTCCACTGAGCATCCCTGGTTGCGCTATGGCACATCTGAACTGCATCACTGCACATCCCTGGTTTCGCTATGGTGCAGGTGGCGTGATATTCAGTCGTGTGCCGCAGGCACATCTTGACCTGCACAGTTTTTGAATATCACCCTTCTTGCATATGGGCACAGTGGACTTGCGCTTGCTCCTGCTGTTGCGCAATTTTTGTGTGCAGTTTGAATATCTGGGCCCAGGGATATGTCACACTGTACTGCCTACTGTGACAGTGGTGCAGTCTGGCAGATCAGCAATCAGGGATGGCAGGGGGGTTGCACAGAGATCACTAATGGGTCTTCTGTTGCTGGGACTGGGATGCAACAGGTGGGCTAGGAGACCCACAGGCCACCAGGGGTTCATTCCTCATACTGCCTGCCAGCTGCCTGCCTTATTTGGGGAAGCAATGATTTTGCAAGCCTACATTGTAGGCTGCGATGTATTCCCGGCTTTGTTTTTGGCCACGGTGTTTTTGGTCGTGATGTTACTGACTGGATCCAATTTAACAACCCATAACTCTGTCACTCAGTGGAGATAATGTAGAAGCTATCTATGAAAAATGATCTCAATGAGTACATCATCACTAACACATAATACTCCCAAAATATTTAGGGACCTTATAAAACACCGTAAAAATTAAAACACAAAAATTCCCATAAGATAACATTGCAAATTTAACAAGCCAAAAGTCTGTCAATAATTGGAGTTAAAGGGCAATGTACTGTATTTATAAAAAAGGTGGCCATGAGTAGTACAACAAAAATACTAAATTTCCCACAAAACATTCATGGGGTGTGCACTGTATCCCAAAATTACCTAAAGTTTTCACCATGTTGCCAAATCCACAACAAAAGTGCAATCACCATCAAAAATGCACCATAGGTGTCCCTTGTCTTTGACTACAACCATAGTAAATTTCAGAGCAAACCTACAAACATGTACTGACTTATGGGTAACAAAGAAAAAAACATATTGCTCATTTACAATGAACTACTGGCAGTTAAGAGGGGCACTTAATATATTTTTCCTTTGAAGTGAGCCCCTCTAAAAAACAAATTAAAACTAGAAACATAGATATTTTCCACCGATAAAGACCGCCTGGTCCATTTAGTCTGTCTGTAAGCCCTTGTACTGGTTTACCGCTTCCAACCCACCCGCTGCTGTAACTCTATGGTTCCCCTATGCCTGTTCCAAGCATTTTTGAATACATTCACAGTGTTCAGTCCCACCTCCTCCTGAAGCAGACCATTTTACGCATCCCTCACCCTCTATATGAAGAAGAACTTACTCATATTCCCTCTTAACCTCCCACCTTTCAGTTCTATGTCATGCCCCCCCCCATTCTTGTGCTCCTCCTGTATTGTAAAATGTCTCCCCCCTGCAACTTGTTTATACCCTTGAGGTACTTGAATGTTTCTATCATGTCCCTTCTTACCCTCCTCTCTTCCAGTGAGTACATATTGAGGTCCCTTAATCTCTCCTCATAAGTCTTGTGTTGCAAGCCTGTACCTTCTTAGTCATCTTTTTCTGGATGTCTCCAGCCTGTTAATGTCCTTATGAAGGTGCAGCCTCCAAAACTGCATACAGTACTCCATGTGAGGCCTGACCATAGTTTTATATAATGGCATCACTATCTCCCTCCTTCTGCTTGTGATACCGCTGCCTATGCACCCCAGAATGCCACTGGCCCTCCAAGCTGTCTTAGCACTCTGCTTTGATATTTTCAGGTCATCTGAAATAACCCTCAGGTCCCTTTCCTCCTTTGTGACTGTCAGCAACTCCCCCCCATCCTGTAACTTTCCCCAGGGTTTCTGTGTTCCAGGTGCATAATTTGCACTTTTTTGAATTAAACATCGGTTGCCAGTCCTCAGACCAATGTTCAAGCTTTTTCAGGTCCCTCCTCCTTTTCTCCACCTGCTCTGGGGTGTCAACTTTGTTACCAATCTTGGTGTCATCTGTAAACAGGCAAATCTTTCCTTCCAGCCCTTTTACAATGTGGCTAATGAAGACATTGAACAATGCTGGCCCCAGGACTGATATCTGAGGCACCCCACTGGTCACCCCCTCTCCCCAGACTACACCCCATTTACCATCACTCTCTGCTTCCTGTCTGTTAGCCAGTTTCTAACCCAGTTTACTACCCTGTTCCCTCATGCTGAGCCTACCTAACTTAATTATCAGCCTCCAGTGTGGGATGGTGTCAAAGGCTTTGGTGAAATCAAGGTTAGCAACATCCACTGCCCCACTCAGAGTTTCTTCCTTTGTCACTCAGTCAAAGAAATCAACCAGATTTGTCTGACATAACCTCCCTGCTGTGAATCTGTGTTGCCTATGGTCCTGGTCTCTGATGGCTTCTAGATGCCTCACTATCCTTTCTTTAGGCAATGTGTCCATGATCTTCCCTACTACTGAAGTGAGGCTGACCAGTCTATAGGTTCCCGCCTCCTCTCTGCTGCTAGATTTGTGTAGCGGGACCACATGTGACCTCCTCTAATCCTCTAGTGCTACCCCTGTGTTGAATGACTTGGTGAACATGACTGCCAGAGGTCTTGCTATCTCCCTTTGAAGTTCTCTTAATATCCTTGGTGTATGCCATCTGGTCCCATCACTTTGTCCACCTTCAATTTAGTGAGCTGCTGCAGGACTCTTCCCCTGTGAATGGACTATTGTCCACCTCTTCACCCCTTGGCAACTGCTGCACTGCTGTGGCCCCTGTCCCTCCCCCTCTTCTGTAAATACCGAACAGAAATATATATTTGGTATTTCTGCCTTTTCCATACCACCCTCCTTGCATGCCCATCCCTCTCTATTGAGCCTTGCAATCCCCCGTTATTTTTCCTCCTTTCACTGATATACCTGAAGAATATCTTGTCCCCTTTCTTAACTGACTCTGCTAAACCTTCCTAAGTCTGTGCCTTTGCTCTCCTTACTGCCTTTCTCGCTTCCCTTAGACACTCTATGTACTCCTTCCTGTCCTCCTTCATTTGGGTCTCCTTATATTTCCTGAACCCTTTCCTTTTTGCCCTGACCTTTACCACCACCTCTCTTGAGAACCACAGTGGCTTTCTTCTTCTCTTGATTTTGGATACCAATATGATGCATTGATTTGTTACTTCCAATAAGGCTTCCTTTAACTAAGTGCATACACTGCTTTTCTGGAGACATGGAGGTCCCTGCACTTCCAAAGTCAGATGAATGTTTGTATCTGTGGAGGGATGGAGGTATAGAGCCCTCTGGGCCCTTTACTCCCCTAGCCTGATGAATATATTCAGCAGGTCACAAAGGGACTGTATGAATGAGGAAATTGGGACCTGCATGAATGAGGATACGAGTCTACTATCTCAAAACATAAGGAAATTCTTTGCAAAAAACTACATTCATGCATCAGTTAGGGTTCAGATTAAACCACCAAAAGTAGGGAAATGTGGCATTACGGTTTCTAACCCTAACTCCCCACTCCCATGCCCCAAGCAGGAAAAGGGAAAAAAATTATGGTTTTCACTGCTCTGACTGTTGGCAAACCAGGGAGAGGTGGGGTCTTCCTTGAGGTACTCAGCCCTAGCACTCACCCTATTCCATGACCAGATAAGGTGACATGTGGTATGTTTTCTTCAGACAGAGCATACAGGTTCTTGACAATGTGTGTGAAGACACAGTTCTGTGTATTTGAAGGCTATATCACAATTGGTGAGCATTATGGTTGAGAACCCCAAGGAAGAGCCACCCCCTGATTTGCCAAGAGTCAGGATAGTGAAAACCATAATGCTGTATCCTTTTCCTGCTTGGGGATGGGTGCTGGGGAGTTAGGATGGAAACTCTAACACCACATTTCCCTGCTTTTGTTGGTTTAATCTGAACCCTAACTGATGCAATAATGCAGTTGTTTACAAAGAATTATATATATAGTGTATGATGTGAGCTTGTTCAGTATAGATTTTAATAGCTTCTAAAAAGTCATTTGACTGTAGTAGTGATGTTCGTACTGCAGCAGAATGAGTTTTTGTTATGCAGCAGTGTGGACATCATGTAACAATAGCACCGATCAGCTGACTGAAGCTCATGCTGATCCTGGTAACGCTATAGCTATGCGTGCACTCTCCTTATTAAATAAAAAGGCAAAAAAGCAGTCCTAGCCAACAGAAAATGGGATGGCTGTGATCCAGATTTGTTGTCAGGTCGGGTATAGTTGGAGGACACAGTTCATAGGCCAAAGGGTGGCTGCAGTGTTACCGAGAAAGAAGAGGTGAGTAAGCTGGTGGAAGGATGGTGGTGCAGTGCAGATGTCAGAGGACAGAGAATGACAGTCAATATCACAGGCAGTGAGTAAATGTGATTGTTTCACCATACACTATATGAAATAGTGTATGGGTACCCAGATACATAACAAGGCTACTCTTCCACCTCAAGGTTACCATGACAACCGATGGACCTCTCATACTTCACTGCCAAGATCCACATCATCATGGTGACCACTCAGTGAAAAAATAACCTTGTTGTATATGGGCTCCCATACACTATTCTATATATTACACACACACACACACACACACACACACACACACCCCTGGCCCACTGGTGCAGTGGTAGCATAACTGCTTGTAATGCCAATGAACCAGGTTCAGGAGCGAACCCAACGCATTAAAGATCAGCTGGGGGGAGAATGTTAGAGCATCTGGCGGACAGCTCTCCTCTGTGTGGTATGGCACGAGCTTCCAGACAACATCCTGACTCCTGGTTTTGGTCAGGGTTGGTGCACCTGGAAGTCTCAGCAGCGTGGGAACAGGTGATGTGGTGGATGTCAGCACACAGCACACAGCATGTGGAAGCATGAGCTGCAATCCATAGGGATCATTGCATGTCCACATCACCATGGGCAACAGACTCAATGGAATGAAATACCTCTGCTGAAGCAACATGATCCTCAGTTCTGGCATCACTTTGAAATCTCTCCCAGATTAGCATACTTCTACTCTCACCCCCTCTGTTATCCCTCTGGGGGGCACCATCTGGATCAAAACTTTTTCCTGGGGAAGGTGATGATGGGGGTCTAGAAACCACAGGGGATGATATGAAATAAATGAACACTAGTTCTGAGAGCACAAAGAAGAGCAAAAAAAAAGTGAAAAATGCATTAATGCTCCAGTTAGGATTCAGGTTAATGCCCAAAAAAGTAGCAACCAAGAATATATATATATGGGATATATGATGGGCAGGAGTGGAATATGGAAACTATTTTTACTCCTGCAGAGTGAGTCTGGATATTTCACGAGTGCTGAAGGCAGGAGTGAAATATACAGTGATCACGATGCAGGGGTGAAAATATTTTCCATATTCCACTATGTGCACATCATGTGTCCTATTTATACCATGGGGGTGAGATCAATTCCAGTGAGAAAACTATGTTTGGTGTTGTGAGGTTCCTGTTGCTTTAAATTATGTTGGTAGTGTGTTTTATGAATGGGTGTTTGTAGTGATCTGTGATTGGTTGATGTGTTTGTGTTGATCAGGTGTGGTGTGCTGCGCTTAATAATTGGCTACATGGGGTAACATTCTTACGTTTGGTGCTGGGAGAGATTGTGATCAGATCTGTTTGCTGGTATGTGTCTTTATGTCTGGATGTGAGTAAAAAGTTTATTCACAGGTTTTGCGATGTAGGGTCATAAAATTTGGTTCAGATTTCACATTTGTTGTGCTGCTCGCTGCCTTATTATTACAAGAGCGCTTGTTAAAGCCGTTTTCGTATTGCGAGAGAGTTCATTTATTTTTCACTTCTGGAGCAAGTCTCTTAAAGTAAAGAAGTTCCTAAATGATAAGTTTAAAGCATTGAAAATGTATTGCAATGTGATATGTGTGGTTCTACTTTTGGAGATGTAAATGAAATGACTGTTGACAGCCGTAGTGTGCTTAAATGTGAGTCGGAATCTGATGAGTTTTGAAATGCAGCACAATACATCTGCAGCTCGCTACAGTGAAAAGCAGTGCTGCAGGTGACTGTAATGATGTATGTTAATACTATTGCTTGTTAGATTATAGGGACTGTTTGAAAAGTAGGTAAATTAGAGGGCTGTTTGTTAGTTCTTTCACATGCAGGTGGGTGACATCAGGTATAAACGGTATTTATTTTAACTCCGCTGATGTCATGAGTATTTATTTCACTGCAGTGAAAATAACAAGATTTATCTCACTGGAATTGATCTCACCCCATGGTATAAATATATATATATATATATACACACACACACACACACACAGTGTGTGCATGAATTCATTGGTGGCTGTGGGTGTGGGAGTAGTGTGTGTGTGTGTGTGCATGCATGTATGTGGTGTGTGTGTACATAAGTGGGACAGTGGGACTTTCAAGATGCCATCCACTGTCACCCCAGAGCTTTCTCTGTGTCACATCAGGTTTTCAAGCTTCTGCCTACTTGCAGCTTGAAGTTGTCAACCCTAATCAGGACATTTAAAATGTGTTTTGACCAGTGGCACTGTGTTTAAATATCCCCACACCCATTTCAGTCCCACCACCATTCTGCACCATAATCTGCCCCTCTGACCTAACTATACCATACATCAAAAAGAATGGTAATCCCATATAATGTAGGCACCCCACAGCACTGAATTATCCCCCTCTTCCTTCATCTGCAGTGACCATATTACAGTCCTAGTATTGCTTTGTGTAGGATGTCCAAAAGCACCACTAGGGTGCAAATGCACAGCTGTCCCAACAGCCATAAGATGTAATGATTCCATGTAGCATGGAGAGATGTTGGGCCACTGTTTTCTATGAGGTTTCATTAGCTTGAGGGAGGGGCATATGATGGGCTGGATAGGGGTCAAAAATGGCAAATGTATTGTTTTAGGGGGTTTGTTTACAGAAAACAGGGGATTACAACAGTGTGGGGGTAACATAGAAACATAGAATCTAGCTATAGAAAAGGACTGCTTGGCCCACCCAGTCTGCCTAATTATTACCTGCTTATTCTATCTCGAGACCCTATCTGGTCTCCACTGACCCTGCCACCTTCCTGCTTCTGCTCTAACATACACCTATGTTTATCCCACATATGCTCAATGCCACCCACCATCGTTGACTCCACCACTTAGCCTGCAGTCAGTTTCCATGCATCTACCACCCTTTCAGTGAAAATAATATTTCATCACATTCCTTCTAAACTCCCCCCTCCAGAATCACTGCATGACCTCAAGTCCTGGAGCTATTCTTCACTTGGAAAAGACTCCCCACCTGTACCTTGTTCACCCCTGTGAGGTACTTGAAGATCTCCTTCACTCCATGTCTAGCCCTTCTCACCTCCAGAGTGTATATATTCAGATCATTCAGTCTCTCCTTGTACGGCTTCCCTTGCAACCCATGCAACATATTTGTTGACCTCCACTGGACCACCTCCAACTTGTCAATATCCTTTCTGAGGTGTGGTCTCCTGAACTTGACACAGTACTCAAAGTGATAGTGAACTGTTTTTGGCTGCTGGGCCCCACTTAATTTGGTGGCATACCGTTGAACTGGTCAGCACCTAGTATTGGATATTGCCCCTCAGGCTGCTCAGCCACACAAGACAGTTTGCTACAGCCAACTCTTTCTTTAAGGAGGGTGAGACAAGAGAGAAGAAATTATTAAAAACTTCAAAACCACATATTTCAGCTCAGAAAATAAATACAATGAAATAAAAATGTGTGTATTGATGTTTTTTACCAAAAAGTCATTATTGCAAAAAAAAAACTGTTCATGACATTTTTTTGGAAAACTAATCAACACTGTTGCCTTACCTGAAATAAAAAAATCAACATTTTCATCAAGAATTGGAAAGTTGGGATCTTCAGCAGGTTCCTTATGTTTACTGATGGCACTAAGCTGGCTAGGGCTGTTGATTTCCATGAGGATGTTAACAAATTTTATGTGGACCTGAAAAAGCTGGACAACTGGTCAGACTCTGGAGCTTCTGATTCAATAAGGCCAAATGCATGCTGCCAAACTAAGGCTGTCAGTACATCCTAGAGGCTAGAGTGACAAGTTGTGGATTAGCTTGCTACATCCAGCAGGCCTAGGTTTGATTCCCCCATCCTCCATTTGCATGCTATGTGATCCTAAGCAAGTCACTTAGCCTATCTAGTGATCCTGGGTTAACCCTGAATACAGGCCATGGCTTAATGGGCCTTAACCAGTTACCAAAAAAAATGCTAGGTGCTACACATGGGGCAAACCAGAAGTAGGACATACTGACTGTGTGGGGTGCCCTCTGTTGCAGTAGAGGAAGAAAATGAACCTAGGGGTCATAATTAGAGATGTGCAAAGTTGGCAAACTTAATTTTGCAGATTAATTTGTAAACTTTGCTAAATTCTCCAAGTGAAAAGTACCAACTTTGTGAAGTTTTCATAAGGCAAAGTGGCACTTTTTTAAGTGAAGTCATGCAACTTTACTGCTGAATGACTCCAACTGACTTCACCTGAAGAAGTATCACTTCCCCAGGAAAACTCATTGCAAAGCGGTGACTTTGCGAAGTGTTTCACGATAGGAAATTCTGCAACTTTGTCAGAGATGGCATAACTTTGAAACCTCTTTAATCATAATAGGCATGTGCCTACAGCATGATAAGCAGTTAATAGCTGCTGCCAAGAGAGCATGCAGAATTGCATTAGAAAGAGGCTGATCGGGAGGGCAGAGGAAGTGGTACTTTTTAATTTTTATTTACGTGTTAACCAGATGTGTATGGTGATCCCAGGGACCATTTTCAGATATGACACGGGCCATACAGATGCCACATACAAGGAAAAGGAAAATGGGTACAAAAGATACAAGTACACCAAGTAGTTATGACATACATTAAGTGATAGAAAAGAAAAAGAACACAATTGGTCAACTTGGGTAAAATGACTTTAGTGCAAGCAATTATAGTGCACAGACTGTGTCTGGCAGTGCAATGCCTAACACGTAATATAACAGCAAAAGAGTTTCAAAAGTCAGATATCATAGTAATAACAGTTTCCAGGGAAATTGTGGTGCCCTAGTTGTCACAAGGCCGGGGGAGAGCAGATGTTGAACCCTAGGGTGCTGTCAGCTTATCATTGGGTGGTATTTAGAGGTGGTGGTGGCAATTACTGCCACCTGAAACCTGCCTAAATACTACCTGGAATACTGTGGGCAGTTCGCTGCTTGACAATACAGAAAGGACACAGAGGCGGCTGAGATGGTGCAGTATTAGGGAACCAAACTAATCTGAGCTTTGGAAACAAAAACTATAAGGAGAGGTTGGTGACCCTTAACTGTTCTCTTTTGAGAAGAGAAAGCTCAGCAGGGAAATTATCTCAGTCTTCTGTGTGCGCCAGGGTATTGACAAGATTGAACAAATGGAGATGCAGGATATGGTGCATTTAACCGAGATGTGGGGACATATTCTGAGGCTAAGAAGTCGTAAATTCAGGGCTACTGTTATAAGGCATGTATTCTCCAAGAGAGTGGAGAACATATGAAACAGTCTACATGTGGTACAGTAGAGACTGAGGCAGTACAGGCTTTAAAGGTAATCCTGGACAAACTGCTGCTTACCTAGGGAATCACTGTGTTCCCTGAGAAGAAGAAGGGGTAGGGAAAGCTCTATAAATTCGTATGTTTGCAAAGAATATTTATGAATCCTTGTTCAGGAAGCATGTGGTGGGGTGGCACAAAGGACTCAGGCTCCTCTACATCCTTAAGTTACTATGTTACATGGGCTTTTCTGCTATACTGTTTTACTGTTGGGTGGGGTAAAAGCAAAGGGCAATCTAATGGCTTCCTTATGGTTACACTGTGAGTATGTGGCTCTGATCGGATTTGATCCCTGTCTCCATGGGTCCCAACCTTGTGTTCTAACCACTAAACTACTCCCATTGCCTCTGAAAAACAATGTGTCCTACTGGGGTGGAACCAAGCATCCATTTTCAAAGGCAGCAGTTCCAATAATTCAGCTTAAGGAAAATTATAGGAACCTGCAGTACAGCGCCATTACATTTTATATGTCTTCCGCACAGAAAGTAAAAATGTTGATATGAGGATGAAAACTACAGCAAAATGCATTTAATAACATACACTCAGAATAGCGAAGAACAGCTGGCTATCAAATGCTACAATTTAAAGGAAATGGGTAAAAAAATATGTACAGCTGTGAAACAAAAATTATTTCAGTTATAGACCTCAGGAATAAGACAAGAACAAGCCGTTCCAATTACAGTAAGTATGTTGCGGCTTGGAAATGAGTAGCATGCTAAAGCTTCATGTCTCTGAGACATGGCTTTATCTTTTCAGTTTCTGCTGATTTTGTATGAGGTATGCCTTTATCTTTAGGAGTATTTAGGCAACACCATGATTTAGAAACACTCCTAGTAATAAATTCTAGTCTCCTGCATTATTCTCTGCAATGCTAAAACAAATGGAAAAGGCATCTGGAAAACAGGTCCTCATTTATAAACATCAAAAATATCTGCTGTATAACTAGGACCACCTAATGGAATGCAAATATTCTTACTGCACAATCAGCTTATTTGGATGATTAATGCTCTTAACAATAGCATCATGTGTTTTCTTTCTTTTGTGTTCCCATGGTTGCTAAATTTACATCAGTGACATGTAATCTTTTTACAAGAGAGTGAAATAAAGTACCCATGCATTAGTGTGAATCAATATTAGAAACAACCAGCAGGTGCAAACATCTGTTAATACCAATGACTTTATCTATGCAGAGCTTTCTAATTTACAAAACATACAGTGGTAAAGCAATAAGACATGATAGGGAATGGACTGTGCTGCTGTATACAGTAGGGCCCAGATATTCAAACTGTGCCATAAAAGTGCGCAACAGCAGGAGCAAGCGCAAGTCCACTGCACCCATGCGCAATACACACGATATTGAAACACTGCACAGGTCAAGATGCGCCTGCGGCACAGGACTGAACATCGCACCAACTGCGCCATGGCGCAACCAGGGATGTGCAGTGGCACAGTTCAGATGCGTAATAGCACAACCAGGGATGCTCAGTGGAGCAGGGCAGCAGCACAACAGCACAACCAGGGATGTGCAGGGACAGGATGCATGGGCTGACCACCCATGCTAGAGATGGGCAGAGTAGCACACAGCAGAACAGACATCGCCTCCCACACCCAATGCACTGCACAACCAGGGGGAGAGTTGGAATAACCACCAGCCCATGGATACCATCAACAAACCCACAGCTGGGGCATGGTGCCCCAGCACACCCCCTAGCAAGCTGTGATCGGCACACAAGGAGGTCCGGCCACCCCGTGCCACACCATCCCACCAATGTAGAGCACACCCTGCACCGTGATCCCCAGACACCCTGCCCAGGAGCAGTGCCCACCAGTGCAGAACACCCCATGCATGCCACCACCCCCACTGTGACAATGCAACCCTGTGCACCACAGAACCATGCAAGGCAACCCCACCACGAGCACCCTTCTGTGGGTGGCAGCAGACAGCGATGCAATGACTGCATACACAGTGCCGGCCATGCACATCCCCCCGAGATACAGCTGAGAGACCGACCATGTGTCAGCACACGAGGTACCCCACATATGACAGGGCATGCCCCTGACCCCACCACCAGTGGTACAGCACCCTGCACACCCTCCCAAGGACACACCCCAACCCAGCACTGGCCTCAACAGCCAGCGCAGACACCCACAGTGGTGCATGGAAGCATGTGCCCCACAGGATGCAACACAGTGCATGGACAAACACCCACCCATACCCAAGGGCACACCAACACAGGGACACAGTAGCAGGTCAACTAAGCCCCTGGTGTGTGGCCACGGAAACCGTGTACACACAGCCAGCACCCGCTATGGCACAGGAGTGCCAGCCACCCTGCACAGGCACCATGAAGCTGTACACCCACCAGCATGCGCCCGGAGCACAAGTGACAGACAGTGAAGCACATCCTCTGCAACAGACACAAGTGACAGCATGGAGGTGGGACAACAACAGCAGAGGCCACAGTGCCACTCGAGGCAGACATGCACCACATCAGTGACAGGAAGCAACCCAGCATTGTGCTGGGTACAGTGGATGTCCAGCGTGGACAGCCACCACTGACATACCAGTGGACTGTGCAGGTCACAGACATGCAAGGGTGTCAGCTGCACAGGCCATGGATGGTCTGACAGGTGCACCATGGACACAGTGCATGCACCATAGACCACTGCACACAGTCATCCAGTGCACAGGGAGCAGCACACAAACCACAGACAGTGACTGATAGCTATGCCCACACCATAGTTGCTTCCACTACGGACACACACACACATGCCCATGACTGCACCACCCCTGACGCCATGCATACCACTGCAGCTGAGCACCTGTAGCCCACTCAAATCAGAGACCACCACAGTAGGCATAACAAAACAAATGTATATTAAAAGGTAGTAAACTATTTACAAATATGTACACAAGTGTTTGGGGTGAGGGTCACAAACCAGGTGGGGGTGGGTAAGGGGCAGGGGTGAACAAATGGTAGAGGGAAGGAGGGGTGTGAGGGTAGGTCCGGGGGGGTTGGTGAAATCCTGGGGTGCATGAAATTCAGTGGGAGCCCTGCTCCCCGCTCTGATGGCGCCTTCTGCCATGCCTCCTGCTGACTCCTAGCTGCTCCATCCTCTGTAGAATTTACAGGAAGGCCTTGGCCACCTGCAGAAGCCCTCCTTGTCGACACTGAGTTCAGCTGTGGGCATCCTGAGCACACCTGGCGCAGGCATGTTCAGTGAGCTGCAGACACCTGCTCGAGAACGGTCGTGTTCCCGTAGCGGAACCCCTGGGGGACCGTCGGTGCCACCCCATGAGGCCATTGGTCAAACTCTCACTGCTGGCCAGTCTCATCAGGGCCGCCCATGCATCCATGGTGGCCGTTGCACTGTGCCGTGTGACTGACCTGTCTCCCACCATGGCTACTGTCTGATGCTGCCCTGTGTGCAGTGTGTAGTTCAACGTGCAATGCACAGGTGGGGTACCCAGCCCTGCACACACAGACATGTTCCATGTGCACACCCTCCCAGCTGCTGGCCACTGTGGCATGTGCATGATCATGCCTGCATTGCGCTGTCCACCACTGTGCAATGGTGCCCAGTGTCTGAGACACGCACAATGATAGGCACTGGGCGTGGTGGTCTGTGGACGTGTGTGTGGCTAGGGGTGGCAGTTGGGGTCGGCGTGCCTCCTACGCTTTGTGCATGTCTTGTGGTGTGTGTGTGTGTGTGCGTGACCGTATGCCATGTTAGGCCTTGCCCATCCCTGACGGCGGTCGCGGTTCCATTCTCAGCCAATTCCTTTTATGACATGCACCCCTGGGGTTTGTCCATGCGTGTTTTTGGGTTGTGCACTTGCCATTGGTTGTTGCACATGCCCTCTTGACTTACCTGGGTTGGTTGAAGTGCTCCTCTGTGATGGTGTCCCAGTGCAGCTGCGCCATCCGGATCAGTCAGGGGTCCCTTCGACCAAGGGGGGCCTTCCCATCACCATCTGCACCAGCGTCCTCATCGTCCCCATCGCTGTCCCCTTCTTCGACCTGTACAGCTATCCCACAGTCATTGGCCATGTTGTGCAGGATGCAACAGGCCAGGAATAGCCCCCAGGCCTTTGAGGGGCTGTACTGTAGGGCACCACAAGATGTGTCCAGGCAACGGAAACATGCCTTCAGCATCCAGATCACCCGCTCTATGACATTGCGTGTGGTGGCATGTGCCTCATTGTAGCGTTTCTGCGATGGGTTTGCAGGCCACTGGTATGGTGTGAGCAGCCAGGGACGGAGTGGGTATCCACTGTCACCTGTGTGTAGAGGGTGGACATTAGTTTGGTGATCAGTGTCACCCTGCCATGGGCCATCTAGGCCAGTACCCATGTCACTTGTGACTATGCCCCTCCCAAGATCCATGTCTTTCTGCGTGATTTGCATACTCACCCACTAGGTGGCCAGTGGGGATGTCCCTACTCTCGAACCTGTGGCACAGTGCAGACTGGTGCCAGATGAAGGCATCATGTGCTCCCCCAGGGTGCGTGGCACAGACATTGGTTATGCGCCCCCTAGCATCTCACACCACCTGGCAGTTGATGCTTGCATAGCACTTCTGATTGATGTATGCTGCACCTTCCAGGCCAGGTGGCATGCGGATGGCCACATGGGTGCAGTCAATGTCCCCGAGCACGCTAGGCATACGTGCTACCCTGTGAAACTCCTGTATGTGTGCTATGCACTCCACCTGTGTGCTAGGGAAATGGATGTACTCCGCAGCATGTGGCAGCAGTGCGCTGAGGAATTGTGTGAGTAGGCATGACACAGCCAACTGGGTTATGCCTGTTGTGTCCCGTGTTGGTCTCTGGAAAGTACCCGTCATGAGCAGGCACATGACAGCTGTCACCTTTGTCTCCACTGAAAGAGCATGGCTCCGTTGTGTGGGTGCCTGCATCTCATCACTGCACAGCTCACAGAGCCGCCTCAGGATCGCCCAGTTCAAGCGGTACCAGCCCCACTATCTGGTGTCACTGTACAGCTCGAGAGCTGATGCAGACTCGGTACTGCCTGTTGGGGGCATACACCGACGGCCTTCCACGGCCACGCCCCTGCTGCCTGCCTTCTACACCCTCATTACTGCCTCCATCTGAATGGTGGCACTGGCCACAACCCTGACTTGTGTTACCCCTGGCAGCTGTATTCCCATTCCCCCCACTGTCCTTTATGCTACTCCCCCTGCACCGGGAACACCTCCCAGATTTGTCCTGCCCACTGTCACTGCCCTCAGTCCACTGTGGCATTTCCCTTTTCCTCCTGCACAGTGGCACAGGCTCCCCACTCCTTTCCTGTTCCTGGTAGTTTCCAGGTGTGCTCTGTCCTGCTCCTGCCCTGTCCTGCTCACTGCTACTGTCTGCTTGGTTGCTGTCACCTCGCTCCAAAATCTGGCTTCCCTGTAGTGTTCTTGTGCTTCTCTCTTGTTCCTTTTTATTTTGGATCATTTCCTCTATCTTTCAACTTCCGTTTGTCCCCTATTGCGCATGGCGCATGCTGTTGAATATCGCACTGCGCCATTTATTCATGGTTCCTCCCCCTTCAGTCGCACATGCATTCATTACCATTGCACTCTTGTGCATTGCAATTTGGGGGGCGCAGCTGCCACCTGCTGAATATCGTACAATGGCGCATTTTAGGACTTGCGCTGGCGCATCCCTGTTGCGCATGGTGCAACCCTTTTGAATATCTGTGCCTAGGTATACAACCTCCCTTGATCCCAACTGCCCAGCAAACTACAGGCCAGTCTTGAACTTACCCTTTGTAGGGAAAGTTATTGAGAAGGTGGTCACTTTGTAGCTGGAGGATCATTTAACCAGTCACAATATTTATGACCCTCTCCAGTCCGGCTACTGAGCCAGCCCTTGTTCGGGTGCTAAATGACCTCCTGTTGGCAAGAGATCGGACAGCCCAATCCATCTTGGTTCTCCTTGATTTCTCAGCAGCATTTGACACCGTGGATCATTGGGTGATGCTCAAACACCTGTGGTTTATCTGTGGATTGAGGGGTGCAGTCCACAGTTGGTTTCGATCATTCCTGGAGGCAGGTCTCAGAGAGTGGTGTCAGGGATTTATTCCTTAGTCCCTCACTGTCTGCCTTGTGGGGTTCCACAGGGTTCGGTGTTGTCCACAATGTTATTCGTGGTGTATATGCTCCCACTGGGGGATATTATAAGACAGTATGGGCTGAGTTTTCATTGCTATGCTGATGACTCTCAGCTCTACATGTCTTTTGTGCTGGAATGGGAGTTTGAATCAGTTACAGTGTTTAACAACTGCCTACTGGAGATTCAGGATTGGATGAATACCAGTTGGCTTCAGCTGAACTCAGGTAAGACAAAGGTATTGGTGGTGGACCCCAGGGTTAGGATGTTGGGGGCATGGGTGGGGAAGCCCTCAGGTTTATATTAGGGGGGGAACCCGCTTATGGCCTTCAACCAGGCGCATAACCTAGGTGTTATATTTGATGAGGGCCTGACCCTGAGGGCACAGGTGTCGGCCGTAGTCAAGTCTTCCTTTATTCATTTAAGGAATATAGCCCAGGTGAAGCACCTGGTTCCACCCGAAGATCTTCCTACCTTGGTTCACGCCTTAGTTACCAGTCATTTTGATTATTGGAATGTCCTCTATCTAGGGCTACCGGGGGTGGATATCCACCGCTTGCAGCTAGTGCAGAACACGGCAGCCAGGTTGTTGACTGGGGTCCCTAGATCCAGTCATATAACACCTGTGCTGCAAGATCTGCACTGGCTTCCTGTACAGTGGTGGATTACCTTTGGGGTCGCGTTGCTGACTATAAGGCACTACACGAGTTGGGACCCCACTACCTGAAAGAACTCCTGTCTTCTTTCTGTCCCTCCCACTCACTCTGATCCTCTGATGGGGGATTGCTAGAGATTTCCAGGGTAATCCTGAAAACATCTGGAGGAAGGTCTTTTGCCTTTATGGCACCTACCCTGTGGAATGCTGTACCCCATCAGATACGAGATAGCCTGACTGTAGAGAGTTTAAAAAAATCCCTTAAAACCTTTCTGTTTCATCAAGCATTTTATGACAACTGATGTATGTTTTTATAATGATTATGGATTTTAAATTATTGTGATGATTATTGTAGCGGTGCCCTGAGCTCAGGAAGGGCGCCTTATATAAATAAATTTTACATTACATTACCTGCACATTCACTGTGTGGGAATAATGTTATGAATTGTGCTTGGTGCCACTTGTATATATTGATTTGTTTTGGCCTTACTCATTCCCATCTTGAGTATGAGCTGATAGCTGGAAGGCCCTAAAGATGGGAAGAGCACCGAAGAAGGAGGAGGGGAAGGGTAGAGGAAACTGTGAACGCTAAACAGGAGGGGCTGAGCGTGTAGGTATTTTTTTATGGAGGGAATCCCCGGCCATTGAATTACGGGCAGGCCCTTCAATTCTGAGGGTAGACACATTGCACAATACTGTGCCTTTAGGTACTGGAGAAGGACAAATGCTGCAGCATCATGTACATTTATTGTTTTGTTTTGTTAGTTGTTTAACCAGGACTATCACACAAAGCTGAAAGCTTTTTTACAGGTGCGATCTGGGAGTACAGGGAAGATAAGTGATTTGTTCAGGGTCACACAGTCTGCAAGTGGAAGCTGTGGGATTCAAACCTAGGTCTGGTCTGCTGGATGGCACTAGATTTGCAGCTCAGAACCTTAAACCACTGCGCTAAACTGCCTCCCCCTTTAAGATTTAAGATTCCTATTGTGAATATCAAATGGTCTGCACTCATTATTGCATTTCCTTTTAAGAAAGAGTCAAATTAAGATTCAAATATAAGATTTTGTTATGATTTTATGTATTGTAATTCATTTCAAAATAAATACACCACCCTACCACTTCATTATTTAATCATTTAAGAAAGGAAACTGGCTTTTTGCCTGCCCTCCCATCTTCCTCCTACCTCATCTGTCATGTGACTGCTGTTCAGGATGCTCCTGCATCTGGCAGTGAATGGGATTGAATTGCTTCCTGGTACTCTGGCATAAGATTCCTGTTCATTGTTCTCCAGCTGCCTTTTTCTGGTGCCCCCTACTAATTTGGGCTATCCATCACCCTAGGCACTGCTGCCTTTGCTCAAGCTCCCCAGTCGTTAACTGAGTCCTGATTCTTGTGTTGCTGTCCTCTTTGGGTGGTGTGCCCTCTCAGCACAAGTCTCGGCTCTCCACTGGAACCCTGCTCCCTGCTTGGAAGGGTTGCTATCTTCTGCACTACAGTGGCTTTTGAGGCCTGTGATAGCTTGTTGCTACACCTTCCCTGCACTTTTTCTTCCCCTCCTGAATCTGTAGTTGCCACCTACCCACTAGGGCTATGCCAATACCATGGATTCCTCTGGCCTTAGCTCCTTCTTCTTCTTTACCTTGGCATTGCCTCTGTCCTATCTGCCCTTCTAGCAGTATGTGGCTTGTGTCCCATCCTCCGGTCATTTGCCTCAAAATTCCTGGTGCTGTGGCCATGTTCCACTCCTTGAGTTTTTGGACGTTCATTCCCCTGCTTCTAATTTGACTTAACCAACTTCTATCTGGGAAATACCTCAATGACAATCAGGCACCCACCTCAGTGACATTAGGCACTCATCCTACCAGCAATCAGATCTGGACCCCAATGAGAAGAACACTCACCCTAACAACTGCCCCTCAAGGGCCCAGTACACCATTGCCTCTATGGCTTGATACCGCAATGTGTTAAGACCCTGATTATATCTTGGGTCTTGTTCTTCAGAGGAGAGTACTTAAGCTGCCAGGCCTGAAGTGACTGTTTTGGACATCCACCCATCCACCCATCGACTCCAAGCTTCAGCACTGTCTGGGCCAGTAGATTCACCTATCCCCTGCTTCATACAAGAACAAGTTCTAATTGTTCTGTTTTGTCTAAGGCAATGACATGGATGTGTTATGCCTTGCACACAGTTTGGAATTGTTTGTGTACAGTTTCCTTTCCAAGAATCAGAAAAGAGAAGAACTGACAGTATATTTACCACTGCCCAATTCCATACTCAGCTCGGACTCAGCACACTCCTTGTATATTCCTCCGAGGTAATTTGACCTTGCGAATTAAGGTCAGTGTTGGGTAAGTTACTTTTTCTATTACTTTTGGAAACTTGTTCCAGAAAGCTCTGTGCAGTCACTAGCAAGGATGGAGAAGTAATGAAAAAAGTAAAACACCTTACAGTTACAATTACTGATGTCTTTTTATACAAAATAAATATGTAACTGTAACTGATTACACTTATTTGAAAGTAACTAGTAACTACCCTATTACTTTCAAAAAAATTAATCTGTTATAGTTATGTATTGTTTTTGTATAAAAATAAATAAGTAACTATAATTGTAAGGTGTATCACTTTTTCTAGTACTCCTCCATCCTTGCTAGTGACAGCACAAAGCTTCCTGGAACAAGTTTCCAAACATGATAGAAAGTAATAAGAAAAGTAACTTACCCAACACTGATTAAGGTAAAACAATTTTTAAAAAGAAGTCAATCTATCTTATGACTCCCTTTTGCAATACTTTTTTTTAACTGCTTTAAAGATTAGTTTTCTGATACAACTAGAAAATATATAGCAGAAACAGAATGGGATATAATACATTTTCTCAAAAGTGAACACATCGCTTGTGATATCACTTATACCCTGGGTTCTTTACATGTAATCCCTATTACTTGCTGTTTGCCCAGAATACAGTATTTATTGATCCAGTCTTAGGAAGCCGAGGGGATGAACATGATTGACCCAGGGTCCCTTCTAACTTTACATTCTTATGCTACTATGTAACTAATGACTTTAATATCAGTTGCAATGTTTGGAAGCACAGACTAGAGACAAATATCCCTATTGTGCCACCACGCATTGTGGCTATATACTGAATACTTAATTAGAGAGCTGACAAGGTAAGATACCCAGTAGTTTGACACATTAACACCCAGACATCTGTCCATGGCACAGTGCCATTGTCAAGGCACTCTGTAATGGAAAAATGTCATGGACACAGACACAGCCACCTTAGTCATCCCCCACCACCAGACCCTTATCTTTAGCCCATATTCTAGGCTAAAGTCTGCTGTTGCTCCTTTCCCTGCTCTGGATTATCCTGGTGAAACTGTTGCCTCCCTCATGTGCAACATATTCCTATACTCATCTCTGGCGTCCACTGAAACCCCACCTCCCTTTAGCCCCATTTTTCCTTCTCACATCGTTTTCAAACAGGGTCCATCACCACTGAGCAAGTGGAGCCCCCTGCATTGCTGGCAACATGGGCTGGAAAACAGACATGGGTCACTTGTGGCTGGCCAGGTGAGGGAGAATTGAGATTATGTCGAACTGCTCTTCTCCCTCAGGGAGGGGGGTTGTTGTGGCTTGCTGTTGTACTGCCACTCAGTGGTAGCTAGATGGAGGTGCAAGCAATGACACCATGAGTTTGAAGGGAACCCATGTTCAGGGTGCGGGGGAGGTGTCTCCGCAGAGGTGGAGCTCACATATCGTGCCCATTGCACATCCTGTGTGCCCAGAGAGAAAACTGGTGCAAAAACACCCCTCTGCAGGATGGTGACTGACTACCTGCAGGCCCCTCACTGCTTGCAGGGAACCCCACACAGTTCTGTGGCTGAGAATGATGGCAGGAAGGTAAGTCCCAGAGAAACTGGATGAGGAGGCGGGGGGCAACAAGATGGGGCAGCCAGGCAGTTTTGGAGATAAATAATGAAAAAAAAACAGGATCCATCACCAACCTCAGTCTCTGGTCATCTTGAGTCTTGGTGAACAAAGAGTTCCCACACCCTACTACCTGCTTTTATTAGTTCTGCAGCTGGAGTTGTTGGTAAACTACTGCAAAAGGAAAGGCTGCTATGCTAATAAACTAGTCAAAGCTCATTTTCAGACAGACACATTGACCAGAGGTTATTTCTAGTTGCCACACTGGGGGGGGGACATAAATGAAGAGGAAGAGGGTTGTGTGATAAAAATACAAAACACTACATAATACAGGGTACAAGTGAAGTACATCAACTATGGAAAGTAATGTAAAACCACACATAAAACAGGACTAGTAAACACGGTATTTCAAAATATAGTGAGCTAGGAAGTGGCATGTACAATACCATATAAACAATAAAGTGCATTCTAGCAAAGAATAAAAATAGTGTATCAACAAAATAGAATATGTGCTATGGAAATGGGGCAATTGGGTGTGGAAATGGATAGGTAAGAGTGAAAAGGCAAAGCAGTAGAGGTAGAGAGGGCTAATGTGTATGGGTGAATGGCAGGGGATGGGAAGGGACTATTTGGAAGTGCAGGTACAGTTGTGAACTAAGATATCATGAAGGCAAGATTAGAAAAGAAAGAGAGAGGAAGAAAAAGATCAGGGTGTAGTGTGGGTAAAGACGTTGAGAAGTTTTAATTTGCCAGCAAAGTTTTGACAAAGTCACCAAATTTGCCTCCACAGATCATTTCATGTAGTTTTTCTGTTTAATAGGAAATTTGCCATTTGTAACTTCAACTTGCAACTTTTCCTGTAACTTCTTCTTGGGATGCACAAAGGCTAAGTCGGGTCAAAATGACCTCTACCAATGATTCCTTCTGGGTTTTTTTACTAGTAAAATAAAACTGTCCCAGGTGTCTAGTGGTCTCCCCTGCTGATTGTCAGCCCAATGTTAAATAATTATAATGCCCTTGTGTCTAGAGGTTCCTCCTACTGTTTGCCAGCTGATGTTAAATAATTATCTTTCCCTGGTGTCTAGTGGCCCCCCTCCTGCTGATTGCCAGACCGATTTTAAATAAAAATATCTTTCCCTGTTGTCTGGTGGTCCCCACTGCCAATTGCTGGCCTGATGTTACGTAATGATAATTCCCTGGTGTCTAATGATCCCTCTGCTGATCACTGGCCCAATGTTAAATAATAATCATTCTCTGGTGTCTAGTGTCTCCCCCACTGATTGCTGGCCCAATGTTAAAAAACATCTTTCCCTGATGTTTAGTGGTCTCTCCCCCCACCCACGACCATGCCTGATGTTGTCTGTAGTATTCCCTGGTATCCAGTGATCTCTCCCTCCACTCAATCACCTGCCCAACACACAGACACAATTTCCTTGGTGTACAGTGTATCCCTACCCCCATCCTGATCCCATGTATATTACAGATAAACCATTCTCTAGTGGTCTAGCAGTCCCCCCCATCTTTGATTCCTCCTTGCATTAAAAAATGTCCACTTCCCTGGTGGTCTGGCGGTCCCCACCTCCCTATCCCCTATCCCAACTTTCAGTAAAACATATGCTTCCCTGGAGGTCTAGTGATCCACCCTCCTTATCCACGATCCCTCCTTGCATTAACATTGATGCTTTCCTGGTGTCTAGTGGTCCCCCCTCCCTATCCTCAATCTGCCCATAAAACATAATCTACTATATACCTTTCCCTGGTTTCTAGTGGACCCTCAATCCAGAGGTAGTTCCCACCACCTCACTCCCCCATCCCATCTCCAAGCTGGTGACTGGCATAGCCTCAACCTCAACCACGCCGGCCACTGATGGAACTGCCACTGTTGCTACCTGTAACAGTATGCACCTGACAGCCCAGTCACCAGTAGGCTGTGGTGGAGAGTGAAGACTATGACTGTCACTGGCTCAGGGATGGGATAGGGGGAGCTTGGTCATGGTCACTACTGCTGGGGTTGGGGTCCACTATACACCAGGGAAAGATATATATTGCATTTTTTTATTTCACAAACTTTACTATAGCTTTTATCTGTTACAAAACAGCAAAACACCAACAAAATGAACAAATGAACAACTAAATTTCAAAGAACAAAGAAAACTACAACTCAGAATAACAGATACTTATATAGAATTACCACCTAAACACCCTCTTTCCCTCACCCCACCCTCCCAACTCAGAGTGTGAAGTAGAAGAAGAAGATTGAAGGGAAATATTTGAAAGTGTAATTACAGTACTTAGTTTACAGGCTGATATAGAGGGAATAAAACATAGGAAGAACTTGACCAAAAAGGGTGCCAAGTCATGCGGTGTGGGAAAACAAGCCCTGTACTAAGTGCTGTCATAGGAAATATCCCTACCCCTATGCTACACCCTGGGACTGAGAGGATAATAGAGCATAAAGGGTCTCCCACATGGAAGTGAATAAATCGGATCGGTGCCTGAGTGAAGCTATTTGCTTTTCTACTGACAGCGCTCGGAGGATTTCGTGATGTCATTTCTTGAGGGATGGAGTAGTGTCCTCATTACAAAGGTGAACAATAACAATCTTTGTAGCCACAACAATTGATGTCATGTGACCCTTACAGGGACCAAATAGCTGTGAGGAAAAATGACAAATTAGACAGACCTCTGGGTCAAAGAAATCCTCTAGGCCTAGGAAGGGGTTAAGAGAAAGTTAGATGGAAGTCCAAAAAGAGGCCACCTTGGAGCAGTCCCATGAAATGTGTTTGAGACAGCCTTAAGTCTGGCCACATCGAAAACAATCGGGATTTAGAGATTTACCCATCCGGTGTAGCTTTAAAGGGGTATAATACAAACTGTGCAAAATCTTAAATTGCAGCAAGCAGAGACAGTCCTGTTTAATAAATTTGTACAGATTCATCCAGACCCTTGCCATGTGGCATAGTCTCATGACAGGTCCAATGCCTGCTACCAGTAATAGCATATACCGGATAAATTAGCTGGCTCCACCACCTGGAGAGTGGAATATAACCTGAATACTGGATGTCACTGGTAGCAGACATTGTAAGAGTTTCTAGAACACCATCTCCTCCCCCAGTCCATGACAGGAGGCCAAAGTGGGCGATGAAGGCCTTAGAGATTTGCAGACACTTAAAAAGAAAAGTAAGGGGGATGTGGAACCGCTATTTTAAAGAAGCAAAGGAGAGCAAGCTATCCCCCTCTCGAAGGTCCTTCACTGAAATGTGCACAAAAATGTCAGCAAACATTTATTGGTATGGGATAGGATGCAACTCAAATATTGGGGTTGCCAAGCAGGGGTTGTAGCAGACTGTGCATCCATGAGACTTTTAAAAATAATGCAAGTTGTCAGTGGGCCATAAGAGACCAGGATAATGTGGTAGATTTCAACAATGCTGGGAGCTGCGAAGGTTGAGAAAAAGAAGGCTGTGAATATGAAGCCCAGATATTTTACATAGGTCATCCTCAATACTGAAAAATGAGGGGATCTAACTGGACCCAGACTCATCCTCCAGGTCTTACCCCTACCTGAGATCCTTAATCAAAAGTAGGGCACAGTAATACTGAAATATGTTAGGAAGGTGTAGGCCACCTAGCTTTTTGCGAAGAGTTTGTTTAAAAAAAGACCTTCTGACTGCCCCCCCCCAACTCCAAAGGAATGCATTAAAGGAGCTTTGTAATTGTAATAACCATGCTTTAGGAAGATGAATGTTGAGCATCCCAAAGGGATTCATTATTCAGGGCAGGACATTCATTTTATGACACTTATATATCCCCAGAGAGATAGAGGGAGGACCGTCTGTTCAGGTCCTGCTTGACAGTATGTATGAGGGATGAAAGATTGCATTTCAAAAGGCCTGAGAGAGAACTTGAGATCTTAATCCCAGATATGTAAGCATGTAGGATTCCGATATAGTTAATCAGCAACAGTGGAAAAGGCCTCAATCTCGGTGATGGTGGCAAGGATGGAAACTTGAGGATCTTCAACTTGCAGAAGGAGATTGTCAGCATATGCTGACAGTTTGTATCCTGGTTTCCCTACTTGAATCCCCTGAATGAACAGATGGCAGAGGAGTCGACGGATAAGGGGTATGATATTCAGCATGAAGAGGAAAGGGGACAGGGGACACCCTTACCTTGTTCCCCACTGCAGTAGTATGGGGTCAGATAGAACCTCGTTACACCAGATGTGCGCTGAGGGGCTTGTTAAAATATTTGGACCCACTTGAGAAATTCTCTGAGGAAACCAAATCTCTGTAAATTAGCAAACAAAAAAGGCAACAAAACTTGGTCAAAGGCTTTTCCATTGTCTAGGGAGATCAGAGCCACGGGGTCCTGCTCTCCCTGGACACCAAGATTACATGAAGTAACTTCCGGAGGTGATCGGATGAGAGTCTTCCCCTCATGAACCCTACTAGTTCCACACTGATGAAACCTTTCCAGACCTTGAAGACCTGGATGGCCAGTACTTTAGCTAAGATCTTGATATCAGAATTGACCGAAGAGATGGGATGGCAACTGCTAGCTAAGGAGTCATCTTTATTGGGCTTTAACAACAAAATAATCCATGCTTCCTACAGGGAGTACTCAGAGAGGATGGAGGTATGGATATAGTTAAACACTCTGGCCAAAAAAGGGACCAGCTCACCTGCAAGTGCTTTAAAAACTTGGTAGAGAAACCAAAGCTTCCAGGGGCTTTATTATGGGGGAGTTGTTTTATTAGCTGTATAAACTTGGATACAGAAATGGGCTGCTGAAGAAGTTTTGGTTGTTGAGGAGACAGAGAGGGAAGAGCAATGTGATTTAAATATTCTGAGATTTCCTCTGGTGTAGGGGGAGCGCCCAAACCGGTTTAGTATAAAGAGGCATAAAAATCTTTAACAATCACTCTCACAGTTGCTTAAAAAGTAATCTATTCGAGAGTATGAGTAATGGGGTACTGAGTGGAAAGTATATTGTTGCACCAAGGGTCCACTAACCCCAACTCATCCATGAATTCATGGAGTCCACGTTGGCCAGGGGAGAGGCCTCATCCGGTGAAGCCCAATTTATCAAGATCTGTCTATAATGGAAGATTCCAATCACCTCCCAATACCAGGGAGATTTGAGCTTAAGGAGCCAGGATGGGACTGAGGGCTATAAAGAAACCAAGGGAGTCCATGTTGGGTCTGTAAATACAGCTCAACATGACTTCCTGTGAGCCAAGCTTCCCGTGTAGGAAAATGTATCGGCTTTTTGATCCCAAAACTCATTTAGGAATATAAAGGGTATACTGGGGGCAATCAAAATTGCTACACCTCCCTGCCTATTGCTGATACCAGACCCGTAGGCTTGGCCCACCCAATCCCTTCTAAAGTAGGATATATCTTAATGCCTCAAGTTGGCCTCTTGTAGATATGCAACCCCGGTATACACCCACTTCAAATGACATAGAATCATGAGGTGCCTGCACTTGTTCTAAGACCCCTTAAAGAGCTCCTGACACTGTTGAGCCAACTTTGAAAAAACATAACATGCAGGCATAAATGTAGCTTATATTTTGTATTTTACTCTGAAATGTTCACCCCTATTTCCTTATTACTAAGGGTATTTGCATGTATATCATATCTCTGCCCTTTCAGCTCAGGCTGACATCATAATTCTTTTTAAGACATCAGAATATGTTGCTTTGGAGATAAATATGATGTCATAAACAGGGCATTGTGATGTCATGTGTAGAGAAGCAGCCTGAGTAGATACAGTCTAGGGTGCAGGAATCTTGTTTTCATGCAGCTGTTTTTAGTAATAAAAAAAATTGGAAATCAATTATTAAAAATATGTGACAATAAAGAAAATGGGATGGAGTTGAATGTAAATCTTACTTTTTTCAAAGTTTTCCTAATGCTGTCAGGGACTGTTTAACATTCCATATAAAAAACTCAACGAGGCTTCCCATACTGATCCGTTAGAGTAGCCCCAGGACAGAAAAGCCTTCTCACTTGCCCATCAATATGTAAGTCACACTCCGAGTCCCCATCCACCTTAAAAATTACCCCAACTTCCAAAAACATAACAACAATAAGCCTAAGCCCCCCAAAAAATGGACACTACATTTATAACTCCCTCCCAGTCCCAGAGACTGAGTGCCAAACCTCTCATGATCTGTGATAAGCTCCTACAGACCTAGTCTTTCCCATCTCCCCCTCCAGTGCTGAAGACCAAAAGCAGGAAACTACCCAGGTTAATAGGACACATTCCAAACTAACTACTGAGAACACATATATAAAGGACGACCAATCCTCCCAGCAGCACAGACAGGGCCAAGTGGGAATTGGTACAAGCCAGCGATCAGAGGGCTCCTTAAAATAGTGTTAAATAATCCGACCATCTGGGCAAACAAAACAAAGTCCAGTCAGATTGGAGGCACTGTTAAACATGTAAGACAAGGTACTGTACGCATACTCAGCAGCCCCCACCAGAGTATGTATAAGTGCTGAATGAACTTAAGCTGGGAGGGTAAGGGACAGCAGTAGTACCATGCTGCTGGGAAAAGATTGGGCCCTCAAAACTTTAGAACAACAAAATACAATGCAGCATACTATATAATTAGGTACATATAAAGAGCCCATCTAGATGGCAAGGATACAATAAGGCCCCCTGAAAGTTCCTGGTCCAATTAGCTCCTGAACCAGGTCAAGTGGTGACATTAGGGCATCAAAAGTGGTATTGACACCAGGAATGTCCATAGCTGAAATCATACACTGTCCTGGGAACATACTGAGAAGATGAAGGAACATAGGTAGTCCACCATTACTGGATAAAGCCTGAAGAATAGAAAAGTTAGAAACTGGTCTGGCTACCTCCAGCAAGACATGATTATTACTTAGGCAATAGGTTCGGGAACAGTTTTGGCAATTCTAGATGGGCTTGCTCTGCAGATTCAAAAGTGGATCTGACATTTTGTTTCCCTACTACACGAAGAGTGGCAGGATAAAGCATTTAAAATTTCACTTGAGCTGCTACTAGCTTGGAGACCTGCAGATGATATACAGCCCTCCATGCTTGGACAGTCGAAGGAAGATCCTGAAATATACAGAGCCACTTCCCCTCCCAGGACATCTCCTGCAAAGAATGAACTTTGGTTAAGATGTGTTGTTTGTCCAGGAAACAAAGGAGCTTCACAATAATGTGTCTGGGTGTGTCTTTATCAGGAGACATAGGGCACAACACCTTATGTGCTCATTCCACCACATATACAGGCCCATTAGGGGGTGGTCCTGCTAGTTTTTCAAATAATTTTTGCACAAAGAGAACACAGTTAGTTCCTTCTGCCTGCTCTGGTAGCCCAGCTATAACAATGTTATTGCGTTGGGAGCACCCTCCCAAGTCCTTGATCTGGAGTTCCATCTTCTGCACTTTTCGTCTTTAGGAGATCAACTCCAGATCTATATGCTGGTTTTGATCTTGAAGGGAGTTCACATGAGTGTCCACATCTCTGACTCTCCTGGCTAATTCCTTGGTGGAGAGCCAAATCGCCTTAACATTGGAGGATAGGGAAAGAATGGAATCTCTTAGTGGCACCATCTCTTTCAGAAAATGATATACCGTAAGTACCTCCTCGGCAGCAGCAGGACCAGGATCACTGGAGATGTCCACTTTAGACGTCTTAGGTCCCCGCTCCTTCTCGGGGGTTTGTGGCGGTGTATGTCGCACCGGAGCAGATTCCATCTGGATGTCCATCGCTGACCCAGGTAAGCACACCAAAGTATCACGGGGCAGCATAGAAAAAGGAGGCAGTGCAATTTACAATCCTTAAAGGTAGTAAAGTTTTAAAAGTTTAAGAAAATATAGGTCGGAGAAGAGGAGAGGAATGGGAGACGTCCAACTACCGCAGGTGCATCACATGATCCTTCCCTATATATCGCATTTTACAGGCAGATCAGGGATAGGGAGGGGGACCACTAGACCATCAGGGGATCATACATTTTTATGCAAGGAGGGATTGGGGATAGGGAGGAGGGACCTATAGACAACAAGGAAATGGTTAATCTGAAATATACTGTGGATTGGGATGGGGCAGGGATACACTGTACACCAGTGATTTGCTGTCTGTGTGTCAGGCAGGTGATCGGGTAGGGGAAAGGATCACTGGACACCAGAGATTACTACAGATAATTTTGGGCATGGTTGCAGGTGGGGGAGGGACAGTTAGACACCAGGGAATGATGTTTATTTAACATTGACCAGGTGATTAGTGAGGGGAACCACTAAAAACAAGTGAAATATTTTCATTTAACATCTGGCTGTTGATCAGCAGGAGGGGCCACTAGACACCAGGGAATGATCATTATTTAACATTGGGCAGTGAACAGTGAGGTGACGACCACTAGACAACAGGGAATGATCATCATTATTTAACATTGGGCAGTGAACGGTAAGGTGGGGACCACTAGACACCAGGGAATGATCATTATTTAACACCAGGCCAGGGATTGGTAGAGGGGGCCTCTAGACACCAGGTAATGATCTATATTTAGCATCAGGCCATCTATCAATAGGTGGACCACTAGTTACCAGGGAATGAACATTGTAAACTTGTTCTCTGTGCCAAACCCCACTGGTGAAGTTGCCTTCTTCACATTTCATGGAGTTATCAGTTTTCCGTGAATTTGGATTTCGTATGACAGATTAACTTTGTGAAATGAGGCAAATTCATGAATTAATCTGCAGAGCGAAGCTTCCCAACTTTACACATTACTAGTGATGGGATTTCTGGAAGCAATGAGGTGGGGGAAAAGGACTTCTTCAGTTTCATTTTGTAGCATGGGACCAAAGAGTAATGGAAGTTGTAGGAATGGAGGAAATAGGAGGAGGAAAGAGGGTGAGAGAAAGAAGTAGCAGGATATTCTAGAGGTCAAAACTAGAATCTGAATAGTAAAGTGTCACAGTGGTAAGGATACTTGCCTGTGAGAAAGGGTAGGGGCACAGTGGAACAGAGACATCAGGTGACATACAAGAATGAGGAGAACAAAGTTGGCGGAGCACCTAAAAAGTATCACAGCTAAAGCTAAAAAAAGTGGACGACTCAAACAAGCACTACAAAAAGTGTTAGTGATTATTGTGCACCATGATTATGCAAGCTACAACTGACAAATCTTCCAGGTAGCCTAGTGTTAGTCTTGCTTTACAGAGCTAGTGTACTGCCTGGAAACTGCCTGAAATTAATTGTAACTTTCAGAAGTAGTCAGCTATCACTTCATATATCTCACGTGTTTATTATTTTCTGTTTGCTAATTAGATTTTCCACCTGGCAGTAATGGGGTGATGTGTGGAGCAGCACTCTGTCTGGAGGGGGAAAAAAGTCAGTTCTGCTCCTTCCACTACATCATCACTGAAACCACACTGACTATGACATCACTAGTAACCAATGAGAACTATTTTTCACTGCCAGGTTTCACTTTCACATGAAGCAGCAGGGACTGGTTCTACCTAGTTACTAGTGATGTCACAGTTTCCTGCATTTTGATTGGTAGATTGTGAAAGTCACTGCTCAGACTGGATAGAGTGTGGTGCCAAAGGTGTTTGGTCTCATTTCTGATGATGTAGTGGGAGGACCAGAACTGACTGTTTTTTTTTCCTCCAGACAGAGTGCTGCTCCACACATCACCCCAGTAGTGCCAGGTGAAAAATTTAATTAGCAAACAGAAAATAAAAAAAATACTTCAGACACTGGAAGTGATAGCTGACTGCATCTGAAAAGTACTAATAATTCCTAGTAGTACACTAGCTTTTTAAAGGGTTTGCCAAGGGGTCCTGACTGAAGCCTAGGAGTGAGGTGAAGTTCTATGTTACTTGGAAGACTTTCAGCTGTAGTTTTAGCACAGTGCACAATAAACACACTTTTTTTGCAGTACTTATTTGTGTGGATTGCCATTTTTATTTTTAGCTGCAGAACATTTTAACTGCACCACCAACTTTGTTCTCCCACTTATGTGCTCCTCCAGTCATGGATGGCAGACTCTTTGTGCATGCTGGGCATATATTTGTTTGTGTTGTGTGAATGAGAGGAAGACTGCTTAAGGCAAAGAGAATGAAGAA
Source organism: Neoceratodus forsteri (assembly GCA_016271365.2). Lineage (NCBI taxonomy): Eukaryota > Metazoa > Chordata > Ceratodontiformes > Ceratodontidae > Neoceratodus > Neoceratodus forsteri. The sequence goes on from CM057449.1 coordinate 1,512,375,400, forward strand.
GAAAACAAAGTAGACCAGTTTGGCAAAGGTAGTTTTGAGTGGCGTTAAGAGAATGACAGGTCTCAAGGAGGCGGTGGGGGTAGTGTAACAGATGGAACATACCAGCACACCAGAAGATACAAACGGGGCCAAGTTCACTCTCACCAAGCACACGTATATACACACAAACACACACACACCCACACACACAGAACATGGAGGCAGGTTTAGGATATTCGGTCAACAGTAAGGAATCCACATTTGTTTATTTGAAAATTGGTAACAGGGAAAAGTGCATTGAGTTGAGGCTCATATTTAAGAGTACAAGAGGTGGAAAAAACAGGAAATGGAGAGAAGTGTATACAAATGTAGGAAGCATACATAGATGCATACATACATAGAATTTTTTCAACAGAAAAAGATACAATTGCCTTTTAGCCTGCCTGTATGCTTATCTGATGTTGTACCCATCCACAGATAATAAAATGGATGAACTGCAACTGATAATGGCTGCAGGGGATATGGATATAGTAGCAATAACTGAAACATGGGCAAATCAAAATGATATCTGGGACCTACAGTAAATGTTCCTGGCTATACTTTATATTATATACTATAGAAAGGACATGGAAATTGACAACGGAGAGGGTGGTAGTGTACAGTATGCAGAGATGGACAAAGGGTTTCACATGACATACTTTATCTGATGCAATGGAGAGGGAGTCATTATTGCTCCAAATAAGAGGTAGCTGTCAGAACACTATAGGATAGCAGTACTCTATAGGCTACCAAACCAGGGGATGGACAATGACAAAGAGCTGTATGAGGGAGGCAGTAAGCAGCTACTGTAGCAGTGGCAGAATGTTATGCATGGAAGAGTTCAATCTCTTGGACATCGACTGAGACATTCTGATGGCAGTAAGATAAAAATGTCCGATATTCATAGACGTAAAACAAGATTTCTTTCTCACACAACAGGTGAGAGATGCAACCAGGAGGGAAGCAATTTTGGTTCTGGGAACATTATCAGAGATATCTAAACTGAGGAACTTATAGGTCAGAGTGAACAGAACAGTATTACGTTCAATATTGTACTGGAGTCTCAGCAACACAAATCTAGCACTGTTATCCCAGTGTTCAGGAAGGCTGACTTTGACAAAACATAAAAATAAAAATAATTACTCAAAGATTAGCTGAAGCACACAAAATAGAAGAGGTGTATAAAAAGTGGATAGCAATCAAAGGGGCAATAATGGGAGGGAACATTACAGGGCACTCAGGGATGAAGACACCGATAAACCCAATGTATCCCACTTTATCTCCAGGGACCACAGTATCAATGATCTTTCTGTTTGTGTCCTTTAGCAGGGTTTCTGGGATGCTGACCAAAGAAAAAACATAGCAGCAAAGCTGATCGTCCACCTTGGCTCCCATCAGCCCTCTGGTTTAAATGATAAACTTATTTTCTACTAACATCTTTCGGCCACTCCTTGTTTTCCCTACAGTGCGTTTGTATCTGTACACATCTATTTTCATTTTTACCAGATGTCTCCTTCTCTGTCTACTTCCCCCACATTTGTCACTTTTCAGCCTTCTTACGAGGCCATGTTAATTAGTCTCCAACTAGGGACTACTCTAGCTCATTCACTCCTATTATGCCTTGTTATTCCCATCATTATTAGGTAAGGTTGCTGAGAAAACAGTGGTGCAGCAACTTGAGGAGCACCTTGTCACCTTTGACATCTATAAGCCTTTCCAGTCAGATTTCAGGGTGAGGCATAGCACTGAAACGGCATTGGTTAGGGTACAAAATGAGGGATAAAGAAGACAGGTCAATTCTTGTCCTCCTAGATCTCTCCTCAGCTTTTGAAACCATGGATCATGTCATGTTTCTGGATTGCCTTAGAGTGTATTGTGGACTCACCGGTACTGTCATCAACAGGGTTGAGTCCTACCTGTCAGGCAGGATGCAGTGGATGTTGATGGAGAATGGAGAAGGAGAATTTCTCCTCCCCCCAAGCCCCTGCCCTGTGGAATACCTCAGGGTTCGATCTGTGTGAGCTCATTAGGCATTATAGTTTTCAAAAAAATATGTTATTGAAAATCCATGAAAATCGTACCGTGCAGAGACACCAATGCATATATCTTGCTAATCATAACCCCATTAGTTGGATTCTGCAGTTAGTTATCAGAAAAATGACCCAGAAATATGTTTTTAACCAACTTTAAACATCTTTTTTTTTGTGACACAATTTTCTTTTTTTTGTATGGCCACACGAAACAGGAAAATGGTCATACAAAACAAGATTGCCTTCATATAGAAAAACAATTTGGGCTTTTTTTTTTTTTCAAACTCTTTGTTTATATGAAGAAACCTTGTTTCATGAGAGTGACACAATGTCATGAAAAAAGATTCCTTCATATGAAGAAAATAATTTAGGCTTAGTTTTTTTCACATTCTTTTTTCATATGAAGGAATCTTGTTTCGTGAGTATGAAACAATCTCACAAAAAAGGATTCCTTGATATGAAAAAAAGAATTTGGACTTAGGGTTTTTTCCACATTTGAATGTTAACAAGTCAAAACTCTGTCAATATTTAGAGTTAAGGGATAATCTGTATATCAAAAGAAAGGTCTCAGTGAATACTACAACACTCACTGACATATAATTCCCTCCAACAAATTCAGGGGCTATATAGAAAACATGAAAATTAAAAAAAAGTCCTGTAGAATAACATTGCTAATTTAACAAGCCATAACTCCATCATGATTTGGAGTTAAGGGAAAAGCTATATATCAGAAAAGGTCTCAATGAGTACTACAACACTAATACATAATAATCCCACTAAAAAAATAGGGGCCATATTAAAAAAAAATTGGATAACATTCTAACTTTAACAAGCCATAACTCTGTCAATCTTTTCAGCTAGGGAAGAAGCCATATTTCATAAGAAAGGTCTCAGTGAATACTACAGTACTAAGTCCCTAAGGAATACCAAATGACCATTTGTTTTAGAATGGAATTGGGCCTGATAGATGTGCCAGTGGGGGAGACCAGATCCTTTGAATGTATCTTGGGTGCAGGTGTGGGATGCAAAATTCTTCTGTCTACCATCCACCTGGGGATGGGAAGCAATTTTAGCAGGAAGTCATAGACTTCATTGTTGACATGTTGTTTGAGTCTCCCAGAATGATGGTGCTGGGTGACTTCAATGTCTGGGTAAATGATGAACCCTTGCAGTTTGGTCAAGACTTCCTCCAACTAGTGATCTCATTGGGCTTCACACAGGTAGTTGCCTCTGCAATCCATGGTTCTGGTCATTCTCTGGACTTGGTCTTCCTCCTGAGTATGGAAACCTCCGACTTGGTGGTGGAGCCAGTTGGTTGGTCTTACCATTACATTATCAGGTTAAATTTCCAGGCTCCCCCTTATAGGACTTATAGGCCTGCCCATTAAGGGGAGTAACCCCAGATGGCCTGATGGTGGTGCTGGAGCTATCGGGATTTCTGACCACTAGCAGGAGTCCAGACAACCTACTGCAGATCTATAATACAACTGTGGCAGTGGCTTTAAACTCTATTGCTCCTGTTCATGTTTGCCCCTTCACACTTTGCCTTTGGTCTCCTTGGTTTGATGGGACCTTGAGGGAGGTGAGGAGAGAAGGGCGAAGGATGGAGTGACACTGGCAGAAATCTGGTCTTGATGCTGACAGGCTTAGATTGATGGTCTATTATACAGACTAAACTATCAATAGGTGATCTTCTGTAAGAAGGCAGAGTTCCTTTCTGGAGAGATCACTGCTGTGAGGAACCGACCAACTCAGCTCTTCCGAACTGTGGACAGATTGTGTAGTCCAGCCTGTCTGCAAGTTCAGAGAGTGTTGTCACAAGATAAGTGTGGTGAGTTTGCTTGCTTGTTTGCTCATAAGGTTGCCAGTATTAGATCAGAGATCTGCTTAGCTCGATCCAATGGGCAGGGCTGTGATAGGTCGGAGGTTGCAGAAATATGGTTTGGTTGGTCGGCCTTTAGCCAGCCAGTGATTGTGGATGTCATAAGGATCCTCCAGAGTATGTAGCTGAACTGCTGTAGTTTGGACCCTTGCCAACTAACCCCCTTGTGGTGTGCGTTGAGGTCATCAGCCAGGTCCTGGCTGAGATAGTCCAGAGTTCACTTGAGACAGGTGAGTTTCCTGTCTCCCTGAAGGAGGTGATGGTGACACCACTCTTTAAGAAATCCTCTCTCAACCCAGACTGTCTCACCAACTACAGACCTGTCTCTAACTTGCTCTTCGTGGGCAAGGTTATTGAGAAGGTGGTTGCACTGCAGCTGGATGACCACCCTACCATCCATGACATCTATGATCCTTTCCAGCTCGGATTTAGGAAGTGGCATTGCACTGAGACTGCCCTGGTCTGGGTGCTCAAAGATCTCCTTATAGCAAGAGATTAGAGGACTCATTCCATCTTAGTCCTTCTTGATCTCTCTGCTGCATTCAACACCATGGATCATGGTGTATTGTTGGAGTCCCTGTGGGTTATCTGTGGACTCTCAGGGACAGTCCTCAGATAATTCCACTTGTTCCTCAATGGTAGATTCTAGACAGTTGCATCAGGAATTTATTCCTCTGATGCATTCTGTCTATCATGTGGGGTACCCCAAGGCTCTGTGCTTTCACCTATGTTATTTGTGGCATATATGCTGCCTTTGGGAGACATTGTAAGGTGGTATGGCTTCAGTTTGCACTACTATGCAGATAATACTCAGCTACACATGTCCTTTGTGCCTGACCAGGATGACACAGTCTCTGTGTTTCATAGCTGCCTCGCCAAGCTCTGGGACTGAATGATTGCCAACTTGCTGGGGCTGAATCCTGACAAAACTGAGGTTTTGGTGATGGACCAAGGTTGCCGGGTAGAAGGGTCCTCAGCAGGGCAGGCCTCTGGACTTTTGCTCAACAATCACCACCTGATAGCCTCTGAATGGGTGCAGAATCTGGGTGTTATTATTGATGAGTAGTTGACCCTCAAGTCTCAGGTGTCATCCGCCACCAAGACCTCATTTTACCATCTGAGGAATATCACCTGGATTAAGCATCTGGTTCAGCCAAGTGATCTTTCAACATTGGTCCACGCCTTTATGACCTCCCTCTTTTATTACTGCAATGCTCTGTACCTAGGGCTTCAGGGCATTGATACCCACTGCTTGCAGCTGGTGGAGAACACAGCAGCCAGGTTGTTGACTGGATTTTCTCAATCTATCCATGTCACACCTGTGTTGCATGGACTGCACTGGTTGCCGGTTCAGTGGTGGATCACCTTCAAGGTCAGTTTGGTGACCTACAAGGCACTACATGGACAGGGACCGAGTTATCTGCAGGAGTTCCTTTGTTACTACTGCCCCCTCTGACAACTCCACTCTGCCTATTAGGGATTGCTGGAGATTCCCAGGGTCTGTTTGAAGACCTCTGGAGCCCACACATTTGCTTTTGCAGCCCCTGCCCTGTTGAATTCTCTTCCTCATTGGATTAAAGGGTGCCTGACTATGGAGAGCTTTATATCTGCTCTTAAACATTCTGTTCTCTCTCTCTTGCTTATCCTGACAATTAATTCATGGAATTCTGTCATTTTAATAGTTTTAATTATTTACTGTTTTTAGGTTTTCTGTAAAAGAGCTTTGGCATTTATTGAATTGTGCTTGCAACAAATAAAGTTTAGTATTATTATTAGTATACAAAAAACATTTAAAAAAATGAAAACTCCCATGGGATAATATTGCTTCCTTAACAAACTATAACTCTGTCAATATTTGGAGTTACTCTAAGGGATAATGTACATATCAAAAAAAGGTCTCAATTAGTACTACAACACTAACACATGATAACCCCCCCCCCAAAAAAAAAATCAGGGGCCATATAGAAACACACAAATTCCAAATTCCCTTAGCATACCACTGCAACTTTAACAAGCTGCACCTTCATCAGTCTTCGGAGTTAAGGGACAACCCATGTATCAAAAGAAAGGTGCCAATGTGCACTACAAGATTAAGTCCTTATGAAATACCAACTGAAAACAAACATATAAAAAACATAAAAATTATAAAAAATGAAAATTCCCTTAGGGTAACATTGCAACTTGAAAAAGCCACAAGTCCATTAATAATTGGAATTAAGGGAGAATGTATTTTAGTGGCATGGTAGTGCCGTTATAATTAGTATTGCTCAGCCACTTCTTTGTTAAACCCAAACTTTTGCAGTGTAATGACTTTGCAACTGTATGACCAATGTCCCCAAACTTTTCATGCTCTGTCTGGTGCAACAGATCTCTGGATCTGGCAAGTTTCATTCCAGTCAGTGGTGTGATTGTGGAGCTGCGGAGTGCCAGAAAATGTGAAATTTACCATTTAGGTGCAAATTCTTCACTCAGACACATCTCCAAAATGACTTTGGGGTCCAGTTTGAAATCCTTATGGTATATGGGGTCTGGGCTGCAGATGTGCCTTTTGAAGGTTTGGTGAAAAAATATTAATCTGTTCAAAAGTTATTAAACTTTAACTTTTCCCATTATAGTCTATGGGAAAAAACAGATGTGCTGTGTGGAAGCACTTTCTGCTTTCGTGAAAGCACTGTGGAATGCTGCAAATGGGTTTAGTAGTGTCATGCTGCCGCCATCTTGTTTTCAGTTAGCAACATGGGAAAAATGATGTAATTCAAAATTGGCTGCCACTTGGTAAACACCAACAGTTGTGTTTACCTAACTGGGGTCCAAGGAACACAATCCTGGCATTAGATTTTAAAAATGTATTTATTTTTATTTATTTATTTAATTCTTGGATTACAACCTTTGAGCAGAAACCTGCTCACTTACAAAGGCTGTGAAGGCCCACAAAAAAAAAAAATACTACCAGTCAGATAAATTGCTTTACCTGGAGGCATGAATACACAGGGCCCTGCAGTTTCACAGCCAGCTGGATGTGTGCATCTATGGAGAAATGGAAACATAGGACCTTTTGGGCCCCTTGCTTCCCTAGCCAGAGGGACCTTCATGAATGAGGATATGATTCTACTATCATCATCATCAAAATTTTATTGTTCAATCATAATGGGTAAACAGCATGAACATTACAACATATATGAAAATACATATAAGTTCAATTTAACAACAAAAGAGAGGATCAAGAATTAATCCAGACAGTGTAAAACACGGCATTTAATTAACATTTCCAAATTACTTTGCTTAAATATTCCACGGCCTAGATGTCAAAATAAAATCTTTTGAAGTCTTTGAGTGTGCTAATTTATTATGTATCAGAAGGAAATTCAGGATAATCTATTCCATGTGTTGCTCTATGCGATCCAGAAATAATTTTTTTTATTTTAATAACTGAGGCAACAAAATTTGCTATTTTTGTGGCTTTGTCAATTGTTCTTGGGTGAAGAAGAATGAAAATGGGATCATACAGGGTTGTTGCATACAAAGCAAGTATATTTAATACATGCTTATTCCATGATTTCGAGTACAATGGACAGCTCATAATAACATGAGTTATTGAGTCAATATGTCCTTTATTACAAGCACAAAGCATGCTTTTTTTGTTTCTTTTATTAGGGCATCTAAACTTATTTAAATAAGCATATTTGGAAGAGATTAATTCAAATCTTGCCCAGTTATATATTTTTCCTCTGTTCCGGGTTTACAGGAATCATTAAATATTCTTCTAAATAATGTCCCATTTTATTTAATAGAAACATAGAAACATAGAATTTGACGACACCTAGTCTGCCCATTTTCCTACCGAACAGATAAGCTGCAAATCCTAGTTAACCAACAGCTTACTTCCTCCTATTTATTTTTTTTAACTAATCTGCACACTTTAGATTTTGTATTCTTTCCATATACTTGCATTTTTTCATTTGCAAGGAGACTTAGTTTAATGACATCTTTGTATTGTGGTGCAATGTTAATTCCTCTATCATAGTCCATCTATAAGTGGAGTACTTTTATTCTGGACATTATTCCTTTAAGGGAGTCCAGCCATTTAGATCTTATATTTTTTATCCCATTCAGTTTTTTCAGCTAAGCAGATCTTAGGAAGTTTATTTAATGAGTTATTTATAATACAAATTCAGTAATTTATTAAACAGATGTCTAATATACAATTAATTTCAGCTCTAACCAATTCAGCCCTGACCATAGCATTTGGCACATATTTTGGGACTTTAAGAAGAAATTTATAGTAATAATTCAATGAATTTTCCAGAGATTTATAAGTTTATGTTCCCCAAACTTTTGCCCCATACGTGATTACAGGATTCATGTTGGCTTCTCCAGCCAAAATGACTGGAAGAACTATATTCCCCCATATGTAAAGTTAAACTTTAGTAGTGCCTTTGCTATTAATTTTGCCTTGAAATTTTGTTCTTTAAGATGTTTATTCCACTTGGCATTAGCTGAAATTTGTATTCCAAGATAAGTATATTTTTTTACAATTTCAACTCTGTTGGAGTCTATTGAAATTAAATATTGTTTTTCAGATTTGTAGAAGGCCCTATTACTATGCCTTTGGTTTTCTTTAAATTTGTTTTAAGTTCTATTTTTTTACATTTGTCCAAGAAGATATCAATCTGTCTTTGTAAACCAATTTGAGATAACAAGAATAACACAATGTCATCAGCATATGCCAGTGAATATAATTTTGTTTTATTGATTATGGGGGGATCCAGCTGAGCAGCATCATTATATTCCAGTAATGAGTTTATATAGCTATTGAATAAAGCAGGGGCTAATAAGCATCCCTGCTTAACTCCAAGATTTGAACAAAAATAATCAGTTATATAATCAGGATCCCTGCTTAACTCCAGGGTTTGAACAAAAATAATCAGTTATATAATCAGTACTGTATTTCACTGCAGTTAATGTGTTAGTGTATAATAAATATATAGGGTCTAACAAAGAATATGGCTTTTTTTCTAATATCACATAATTTTAACCTATTTATTGAGTCAAATGTGGAAGTGAAGTCCACGAAAAGAGCAAAAAATATAATCTTCCTAATGTGAATGTATTGTTCAATGAGATGAGAAAACACAAAAGAATTGCCTATTGTCAAATGAGCCTCTCCAAATCCAGCTTGAAACAGTGAGAATATTTAATTTGTGTAGATCCATTCTGTTAGTTTATTAAGAATAATTCTACTGAACATTTTAGATGATATATTCAAGAGGCTAATTGGCCTAAAATTAGCTGGGTCATAAAGTGAACTCATTTTGTGACTAGGGACGATAATATTCTTTGTCGAAGCCTGAGGCATATATCTAGATTTCAGACAAACATTAAAGAAACATGTTAGCGGGGTCACATGATGTGTCAGAATGGGTAAGAAGCAGTTTCCTCTGCTCCACTCCCCAGCTAATCAAATTATTAATTTTTAGCTGCTTTTCATCTGTAGCAGACCCCAGATTTCTGTATAGCGCATGCTGTATCCTTAGCTGTGCCAGTGGAGCGATTATCTCTCCACAGATACTCTAAATTCCATGCCATCACCCACCATCTGTCATTTAGGCAGAAATGCAGCCTGCGGGGCCTTCATACACCCCTCTGACCATGCTGGAGAAGCAGAAATCTGCTAAGAAGTCGAAAACACAGCCAGCGACTACCCCAAGGCTTCATCACATCCAATCCCCCTAACAGAGGAAAAGTTCTTTTCAGAGTTGTCTCCCCTGAAAGATGTCTTGTTGAGCATCACAAATCAGCTCACCAGCCTCCAGCAGATCTCTGAGATACTGTCTCGCTGGATGGGAGATGTAGAACTGAGAGTTAGTTCGCTGGCACTTTCGGCAGGAATCAGAGGGCACTGCAGTGCAGAGAAGGCTTACCAAGATGGAAAAGAAGCTAGAAGACGTTGAGGGTCATAGCAGGAAGAATAATCTGCTCATCATAGGCCTCCCGGAGGGGGCAGAGGGGCAAAACCCAGTACTGTTCATCCAAAAACTTTGTGAGAAATTAGCAGGACACTCACTGAATAGTTCCAGTTATATAACTGAGAGGGCACACAAAGCGATTAGACTGATGCTGCCTTCTAACTCTCCATCCTGCCCTCTCATATTTAAATTGCTGAACTACTTGGACAAAGTGCACAACATGGTTAAACTTAGAGAAATGAAGGAGATCCTATGGGAAGGGGCTAAGATTCAAATCTTTCAAGACCTGCCTCAGTCGGTCAGACTGAAAAGAGTAGAGTTCAACCACATCATCTCCAAGCTGCTGGTGGCAGGCCTGTGATTTAAAATGCTTTACCTGGCCAAGGTTCAGATTCAGCATAAGGGCTCCTTGAAATCCTTTGACTCGGAGGCACAGGCCAAAATAGAACTGCCCATGCTTTTCCTAGATGTGTTCCAGGCCCCCAAGTGAAGTGATCTTATTTGGATTCAGGCTTTAGCTAGCTGTTTCCTGGATGAGAGAAAGTGATTACCTTGGTATTACTTATTCTAGGACATAGGATCTCATAAGTTTTGTTTTGTCGACTGTAATTGTTTCCCTTGACTCGCCCCTTGGCCTCAACCCACTCTCTGGATTTCTCACCCCTCATAACTTGGGACATTTTTGACTCAGGGACACCGCAAACCTGGAGCTTATGGAGGTTTTCATATGGAGGATGGAACAACAGGTTTTGACATAGTTAGGCATAAGATCGTTATTTAAATTTTTATTTTGGAATGTCAAGGGGGATAATAATAAATGCAAATGTCACATGATTCTCAGGCACCTTGCCAAATACCAACCAAGTGTGGTGTTTTTCCAAGAAACCCACATGAGGAGGGAGGACATCTTATTGTTTTGCAGTGAATGGGAGGGCCTAGTATTCGGAGCGGGGTCTAGAAGCAAGAGAGGAGAAGCATGCATCCTGTTTGACAGGAGAACTCCCTTCCAGTATACAGAAGAACACTGGGACCCAGAGGGTCACTACATTCTTCTACATGGCTGGCTGAGACTAACTGAGGTGCTGTTGGGAGGCGTATATGGCCCCAACATGGATTCACTCAGATTCTTTTCCAACCTCATAACCTATCTCTTCACACCCTCTAACCCTCTTATTATCCTAGGAGGAGACTGGAATCTGGTTTATCAAAAAGACATAGACAAATCTGGGGGCCACAGGAAGGGGCTATCACCATCTCAAAGAACTTCTTTAAAGAAAATGTGGGCACGGTGGACACAATGGACATGCTCTGGGGTGCAGTGAAATGTGTGATAAGGGGGGAATGCATCAGAATTGCCTCTAAATCTAAGAAATTAAATGTGGAAATTACTAAGGGCATACTAGATCAAATCAGGGTGCTGGAGAGAGAGCACTCCACTTCTTCCAATGAGAGGGTCTGGGCTGAATTAAATGCCATCAGGGCTCAATAGTTTGGCCTATTAGCAGCAAGAGCCAATCTGGAATTACAGAGGGTCAGGTTTCACTATTTAGAATTGGGGGAGAGAGCAGGCAAGCTACAAGTGATGCAGCTTAGGCAGATAAAGGCGCAGTGTCTTCTGCTAGGTCTCCAACCTACACAGGGAGGACCCATGGTTACTAAGGCCAGAGAGATAGCAGAATCCTTTAAACAATTCTATGAAACACTCTACTCAATGGACACCAAGAATTCTCCTGACTCACCCCTTATAAACCGATTTCTAAGCTTGTTATCTTTACCTGTCCTTTCTCAAACTCAACACGCAGTCCTGAGCTCTCCTGTCTCAGAGGGACAAGTCATGTGAATTACTGGACAATTACCCAAGGATAAGGTCCCAGGTCCCAATGGGTTTAATAATTCCTGCTACACTGCCTTTGCAGAACAGCTAGCTCCTTTTCTCATGCAACTTTTCAATTAGCTACAATCCTCTGGTATCTCTGATTTCTCACTCACCCAAACTTGGATCTTGGTCATTCCAAAACCCAGTAAGTCTGCCCTGGTACCTGGAAACTATTGCCCTATCTCACTTCTGAATTCTGACATAAAGATCCTAGCTAAAGTTCTGGCCAATCATCTACATCAGGTTTGGCAAAGTCTGATCAGCTCTTCGAAAGAGGGTTTTGTATCAGAACAGTTATCTTTGTATCACACACGTAAGATACTTCACCTCATGGCTGCTGCCAAGGACTGCCCCACTCCTTCGGTCCTTGTCTCACTTGACACGGAAAAGGCATTTGACCGAGTCTCTTGGCCATTTCTTTTTGTAGTACTCAGTAAAATTTGTTTCCCTTTTTCTTTCTGTGACTGGTTGAAAGCGCTGTATGCATGTCCCACAGCCAGAGTCTGCTGTAACAGCATCCTCTCTACCTCATCTCCTCTTGCCTGAGGTACCAGACAGGGATGTCCCCTCTCCCCATTCCTCTTCAACCTCTATCTTGAACCTTTAATTCAGTCACTGCAATCATGTGAAGAGGTTCAGGGGATTCAGGTGAGGTGGGCGACTTTCTCCCTATCAGCTTATGAGGATGATCTTTGCTTCACCTTGAAAACCTCAGCAATCCATCCCATCAGTGATAAATATTATTAACAAATTCTTGTCAGTCTGTGGGTATAAGCTAAACTTAGCCAAAACCAGTATTATGCCCTTTAATCACCTGGTGCAAAAGCACTGGATCACAGACCTAGGCCTGACAGGAAGCCTGCAGCCCTTAACTATCTAGGTATTAAACTCTCCCATAACCTTACACAAATGGTCAAAATTAATTTCTCCCCGCTCTTGCAGCGCATAAAAACTGACCTACTCAGATGGGGACACTTACCCCTCTCTTTCAGGGGACGGGTAAACGTCATTAAAATGAACATTCTGCCATGCCTGTTACACCTCCTCAATGTGATATATCCATATCTTCCTAAAAAAATGGTTTTCCAAAGTGCAATCAATAGTCTCAGACTTCTTCTGGCAGGGGAAGGTGGTGCAAAGGGCCTATGCCAAGCTTACCCTTCAAAATTGGTGGGTGGTCTTAGTCTCCCAAACTACTTCTTATATTATTGCATGATTCACTGCAGTAAGATCTTTTGTTGGAGCGTAGGAGAGGTTGGAAGCCTTACTGAGGAGTACCTACCCCAATGGCTATCCTTAGAACAACAGCTCTGTCATAAGCAAGGCATAGACCTTAGACCTCTCATTTACATAAGGCTGTCAATCTTGCCAAATACACTATGGACTCCAGCACTGTGCTGGTCCCAGAAAGCCCTCCATAAAATTAGCACTTTCTTATCCTTGGACCTGTCTAAAGACTTGGACCAACCGATACTTGGTAACTCACACTTTAAGATCGAAGGACGGGCCATACCGGAAGGCTTTTCCCCCAAGTTATGGGGGGTTCCGATCTCCACCTTACTCCAGGTTGGTAATTTCAGTCCTATACAGGATCTCCAGGTGATGCTCTCAATCCCTGTTCTTCATGCCTTTAAGTACCTGCAGCATAAGAAGGTTCTGGCTGATGGCTTGGGCCCACCTCCGTGGAACTTGCCAGCAAACAATTTAAAATTTTCTTTACCGGGCATGGCCTCCCAATCCCATGTTATCTCTCTCTACTATAAAGCCTTACAGACCGTGATCCTCACTCCCCTCAGGGCATCTGCTACTATTGGCAGCAGGAACTAAACCTCTTTCTGGAAAGGGGGGTCTGGAAAAAGGTACGGCAACGACTGTATAAATATATAAAACAAGACAGGTTATGCCTATTGCAATTCCACATACTGCACAATCTGTATTTCTCTCCAGCCCAGTTATACTGAATGGGAAAAACAAATTCCCCTCTTTGCACCTCTTGTCAAAAAGCAGAAGGCACGATGAGGCATCTCTTCTGGGAATGTGACAGAGTGGCCCAGTTGTGGTGAAGAATCAGGGATTCCCTCAATCCTTTGTTTGGTCTGGAGACCTACTTTACCCCACTGGTCTGCTTAGTGGGTCTCTTCCCCGCTGACATGCTGGGCATCCATAAAGCACACATGGTCCTTATCTCTGCAGTGGTGAAGCTGATTATTACACGTCACTGGCTAGATCAAGATAGCCCTCTCTTTCAGGAATGACATGCAGAAATACTTTAAGTATTAGAATTAGAGAAGCATTATTGCCCAAAGACAGGATCACCTCAATGCCTTTAACAACAGATGGGGCCAACTCATGGCTCTGATACCTGTCTTACATCACAGTGGGAAACCATAGTGTTCCTGAGAACAGGTAGGCTTCTCACTGTACTTCAGGGCCCAACACAGTGGCTCTGTGTGCAGTGGTCAGCTGATCTGCCCCAGCCTCCACCTCTTGGGATCAATAAACCTCCTAATGAAGCCTGACAGACTTCATATTTCATCCTTGAGCTCTGGTAGGGGGGGGGTTTGGGGTGGGGGCAGAGGGGGAGTTAGTTACTAGATAGTAGATATTAATAGTGTGGATAAGTTTATTTATTTTTTTCTCACAACCAGGCCTTCATCTGTTATTTCAGTGTCATTATAAAACTGGAGGGCCCTATTATGGTTTGAAGTAAGACTCAGAGACAAAGTATGGTTTACAACAGATACTGTTTATACATGTTTGGAAAGGAATTGCTATATACTGTGTCAGATTACTTCTGGATATGGTTGGTTTCCATCATGTTTTGTTTTCTCTTTTGTTTTGATGTGTAATAACTGAAAACTTAATAAAGTACATTAAATTGAAAAAAAAGAAACATGTTAGCAAAGGGGTCCAAAATTGAGAATAATGTTTACAAATTTCCTGGGGGATCAAATCTTGTCCCACAGCCTTATTATTTTTTAGTTTTTTGACAGCATTTTCAATATCTATTTCTTCAAGAATTTGAGTAGAGTGTTCTCCTTAGAAGAAATTTAAATTTGAGTTATAATTAGTGTGAATCATTAATTAATGTGAATCATTATATTAAATGAAAAAATAGTTTTAAAGAATGTAACCCATTGTTCTTTTGGGGTATATGAAGACAATGAGGAATGCTAACAATTTACCCCCTTTGCCACAAGATTCCAAAAGGCATTGTTATCATTAAACTGAATTATCCTATGCATTTCCTGCCAGCATTTATTTTGGGCCCCCGGTCTATTAGTTTCAAGGAATTGTATATATTGTTTTCTAGTTCTATTTAGATGTGCAAAATTATTTTTGGAAGGTGTTTTTTTTTGTCCATCTTATCAGTCTATTTAATTCTTTTTTTTGCCTTTTTACATTCCACATCAAACCATGATTTAACTTCTCCCTGAATACTAGGTGAAGAGAAGAGCTGTAAATTAGGGGGCGTGGCTTAGGCAACATAAAGCCAGGTGTCTGTATTTAAAACTAGAACTCTACTACCTGGACCTTCAATTAGTGTAAAAAAATACAAAAACAAGAGTTGGTGTGCTTGTCTGAGTTGGGGGAAGGGAACTGTTATCTGTGCTGTTAGCTAGGTGAAAAGAAGAGCTGTAAATTAGGATGTGTGGCTTATGCAACAGAAAGCCAGGTGTCTGTATTTAAAACTTCCCTAGTTAACGTTTGACAAAGAGCAGCAAGCGGAAGGAGGCAGCTGCTAGAACTCATCTACTGGGACTATATAGCCCTCTCTCCCTCCCCTCCACCCCCAACCCTTAGCCAGTTCCACTTTGATAGGCACTGGATTTGACTGACAACAGGAACTCGCTGTTTGGGAGAAGGAAAGGAGTGATCACAGAGGCAGAAAAGACTTACCATCCTAGAAGGAAAATAATAGCTCTCACTCACCCCCTAGCTGCTGGAGGTCTGTCTCTGAGCAAGTAAGGAGGAGACTACTGAGGTATACAGGAACTTCCTTTTCCAGAACAGGAATAGCAGGAGCTGTAAAGTCACAGAGGCAGTAGGAAAGTAAGGAGAAAAACAAGACAAACAAAAAAAAAGTAAATGAAGAGAGAAAAGACTAAGCATACAACACAACAGTCAAGGGGCAACAAATAAGACATGATGGAAGTGATGCAGTGCAGTGGTTGTGGACCGGCAGTCTTCCGGGAGATGTTCTGGAGGATTCAGTGTTGTCCCATGTGCAGGCATCTCTCTGGGCTGAGGAAGGAGGTTGCTCATCTCCAGGCTGGGTTGGCCAGGAACCACCAGGGCTGATGCCGCTGCCTTAGAGGTTGGCAAGAAAAAGGAGCAGTTGGAACATGGTGAGCTCAGGGAGGGTGAGAGTGGAGGAACAGAGGCACATCCCTCCAGTTGTACCTGTCCACAATGCATACACCATTCTGGCAGAGCATTATTCCTCTATGGGGGAACCTGCAGTGGAGACAAAGGAGAATGCTGGGAACCTCCACAAAGGAGACCCATAGGAGGATGGCACAGGACCCCACAGGGGAAGGAAACAACTTCTTGTGGAGGACTCAATTGTTATGGGGAGTAGAACTGTTGAAGGGGGGGAGGGAGGTAAGGTACCTGCCCAGCACCATGGCTTGGAGGGACAGGGAGTGAATCCTCAAGATTGTGGGAGCTGCTGCACTGGGGAGAAAGTTGGACACCACTGTCCACCTAGGGACAAATGACTGGCTAGGAATGGGATCAGAGTAGTGCAAGAGGAGTTTGTGGAGTTGGTGAGGGGCCTTTGACAAGTAGCAATCATGGTAAGATTCTTGAAGGTGCTGCCTGTTCATGGCATGTGTGAAGCTAGGGTGCTCCGTACCATGGGATTCAATCAATGGTTGAAAAACTGATGCAGACCTCAGGGTTTTGGCTTCATTGGGGACTGGGGATCCACCTGGAGGGACACAGGCCTATACTGGTGCAATGGTCTGCATCTGTCCAGGAGGTGAATCAGGATCCTAGGTGACAGGTTTAAATGCTTCATTAGCAAGTATTTAATCTTGCCAAAGGGGAGGCACTGAAAAGGAGCAAGGAAATCCCAGCCCCCCCCAAAAAAACAGGGTAGTTAGTGAGTTAAACACCAAGATAGAGAAGTCGATAGGGAGAAGAGCAGGGGTAAATGGAGAAATAGGCAACTGCAGTAAGGACAGGGATGAGGCTAAACGGGAAAGGCCATCAAAAAATGGAGGGCAATGAGTACCAATGCCCATAGTCTGGGTAACAAGCTCCCTGAACTAATGTTCTTGATGGAAGAGAGACACCTGGATATCATGGCAGTCACAGAAATATGGTACACAGAGAACCATGACTGGGATGTCAACATACCAGGTTACACAGTCTACGGGTGGGACAGGGAGGATAGAAGAGGAGGAGGAGGAGGAGGAGGAGGAGTTCTCCACGCAAGGGAAGGGATCAAAGCAATTGAACTAAAGGGTAAACAGGGAGGAGAAGAGGCATGGTGGGTCACCCAGGAGACAGGGAATGGTACCACAATCTGCAAGGGTGTTGTACACAGACCCCATCTCAGGGGGAGGAAATGGACAAGAGAAATGATAGAAAGCATCCTTAGGATGGCAGAAAAAGGGGAGATATTGTTGAGGGGGGACCTGAATATGCCAGATGTTAACTGGAGCACCTTTGCTGCAGCCACATCCAAGAGCAGGGTCATTCTTGATGCCCTACATGGGGAATGTCTCAGACAGCTAGTGTTATAACCAACTCAGAAGGGAGAAATCTTAGACCTGGTACTCTCAAACGGGGACAGAGAGAGGATCTCAAATTTAGAAGTGGGTAGCCATCTGGGAACAAGTGACCACCAAACAGTGTGGTTCATGATAAACACAGCTGTTGAGTCAAGCCATGCAAAAGTGAGGGTACTGGACTTTAGGAGGGCTGACTTTGTCAAAATGGGAGAGCATCTCAGAAAAGCTCTAGCAAATGAACAAGAAGGAGGGGTGGAGGAGCAATGGGGAAATATCAAAACTGCCATCACAGAGGCAACAAGCCTTTCTGTGAAGCAAATAAACAAATCAAAATGAATGAAAAAAACACTATGATTCTCAAAAAAGATGGCAGGGAAGGTTGGGGTGAAAAGATAGCATTCAGGAAGTATAAGGAAACACGGAAGGAACAGGACAGAGAACTGTACCAGTTAAAGCAGATGGAAGTGGGGAAGGCAGTCAGAATAACAAAGGCCCAAACTGAGGAAAAGATTGCCAGTTCAGTTAAGGAGGGGGATAAAACCTTTTATAGGTACATTAGGGAGCAAAAAGACCAAGGCAGGGATAGTGAGGTGTAATAGAGGGAGGGTGGGTGGGCAGAGGGTGGCAGTGAAAAGCAGGGATACTGAACAAATTCTTCTTAGTATTCACAAAACAAGAGGAGGGGGAGGTACCTAGTCTAATCAATAGAAGCACTCTGTATGGAGGGGGGGTCGATACCAGTACATTCACAGAGAAAAGGGTTCTGAAAGAACTCTTAAAACTGAAGGTGGACAAAGAAATGGACCCTGATGGGATTCACCCCAGAATTGTAAAAGAACTAAGGGGAGAACTAGTGACACCACTGACTACCCTTTTTAACTAATCATGGGAGGATGGTGTGATACATAAGGACTGGAGGAGGGTGGATGTGATTCCTCTTCACAAAAGTGGGAGCAAAGCAGAGGCAGGAAACTACATACCTGTTAGTTTGACCTCAGTGGTAGGGAAAATGATGGAATCACTTCTGAAAGAAAGAATTATTCAGTACCTAGAGGCCAGCGGGGCACAGAACCCAAGGCAGCATGGATTCACAGTGGTAAGGTCATGTCAGGTGAATCTAATAAATTTCTTTGACTGGGTGACCAAAGTAGTAGACCAGGGAGGGGCTGTGGACATGGCTTACCTAGACTTTAGCAGGCATTTGACACAGTCCCACACAAAAGATTAATAAATAAATTAGCCAGACTGGGAGTGGGTCCCAGGGTGGTAACCTGGGTAAAAAAATGGCTGGACAACAGGACACAGAGGGTAATAGTAAACAGAGCCCACTCTGAAGAAAGGGGGGTTACTAGTGGGATACTGAAGGGTTCAGCACTGGGTCCAATCCTTTTTAATATCTTTTTAAGTGACATTGTGGAGGGACTGGAAGGAAAAGTATGCCTCTTTACAGATGACACAAAGATCTGCAGAAGAGTTCATACACAAGGGTGGGTGGAAAGGATGAGAAGGGACTTGGCAAGGTTGGAGGAATGGTCAAAAGTAGGGCAGCTTAGATTCAATGCAAATAAGTGCAAAGTAATGCACCTGGGAAACAAAACCCATGGGAAGAGTACACAATGGGGGGTTGGGGGATGGTACTAACAAACAACAAAAATGGAAAGGGGCCTGGGGGTAGTCATATCAGATGACCTAAAGGTAAGCACGCAATGTGAGAAAGCAGTAAGGAGGGCTGGGGGGATACTGGAATGAATAGGAAGAGGCATCATCAGTAGAAAACAGGATGTTATTGTCCCTCTGTACAGACAGTTGGTGAGACCCCATCTGGAGTACTGTGTGCAGTTCTGGAGACCCCTTCTCCACAAGGACATAGACAGGATGGAGGCTGTCCAGAGGAGGGCAATTAAAATGATGCAGGGTCTGCACCAGAAGCCATATGAAGAGAGACTAAAGGAGCTTAATATGTAAACCCTTGAGGAAAGGAGGGAGAGGGGGGACATGATAGAAGCTTTTAAGTTCTTCAAGGGAGTCAACAAAGTCCAGGTAGGTAGCATCTTTCAGAAAAAGAGATGTGCAAGAACAAGGGGATACACTTTGAAGATGGGGGAGTGGCTCAAGAGCAATGTGAGGAAGTTTTTGTTCATGGAAAGGGCGATGGACACAAGGAACAGCCTTCCTGAGGAGGTCATTGGGTCAAAAATAATGGGGGTATTCAAGAATGCATGGGACAGACATAAGGCAATTCTGGTGGGGGGGTAGGAAGAAGTAGGATGTTGATTAACTAGGATCTGCAGCTTATCCATTAGGTAGGGAAATCGGCAGACTGGATGGGCCAAGCAGTCCTTATCTGCTATCAAAGTATATGTTTCTATGTCTCTATGCTATTATTGACATAAACCTTTTTTTTTTATTTCATTATGGATATTTATAATTGTTTGTACTATTTTGCAGAGATCACTGGTTTCAGAAATCAGGTCTGGATTAAAATTAGTTGTGAGAATATTCGCTGTTAATGAAGTATTTAGTTTTGGTTTTACTAATTTTGTACCTGTTAAGCCAAGGGCTTGGTGGATTAGAGAAGAAGAGTTTTGAACAATTTCATTTTCAAAATCAATTTTGAGTTGAATTGGAGCGTGATTGCTTTCGATCTCATTTTAATAGACAAGTTATTAAGAATACTATAACTATCTCAATCGCATAAAGCAAAATCAATTGTGTTTTGACCATTATATGAGAAGTATGTAGCTTTTCCCTCTGAATCCCCTGGTAATCTACCATTTAAGATTAGTAGGGTATTTACTTCAATCAACCTCTGTATTTCTAAATCATGTTGTTGCATTTTTTGTCTTGACTTGTTCTCCTTTTACAATCATTTAAATTCATAATAGTCTCTAATGTATCTACATTATCGTAGTCAGAAATCCTGGCATTGAAGTCACTGGCTATTATCAGAGTACTTGTAGGGTTCTTTTTAAATGCCAAATATCATTAGAAAGATTATCCCAGATTTTGTAATGGTCAGCAGTTTGCTTAAAAGGGAGTATATATACATTAATTATAGTAAAACATTGTTTATTCCACTTTATGAAAATGATAATGTAATTTGGATCAGTCTTAAAGATGTCCAGTTCTGAAATATTCTTATCTATTTTTACATATGTGAGAATACCACCCATGGATCTTCTGTACTTTTTATTTTTAATAGCCATTGAACAACATGCCTGGTATCCATTCATATCAACCATTCCTCTGTCCAGGTTTCTTGTAATAGAATAACATCAAACTTTTCATGTACTGTAGCTAATCTGTAACAACTATCATTCCCATAATTCCTGCAACATTCCAACTAATCATGTTTGGATTCTTTCTTAGAGCAAGACTTAATATGCTAGACTCTGTTGGGAATAAATCATTTTCATTTAGTCAATCACAATGCATTTCACATGAACCTGCTATACCAAGGTCAAACACGTCTAACTAAGAGAATTTCCAGCATTATCTAATTTTTCAGCTCCCTTTTTGAATCTGTCAAATAAGTTCCTAGATTCACAAAGAAAATTAACTTGATATCTTTCTTCATTATTAAACACTCACATGACTTGTAATAGTTCCTGTTTATCAATCTGAATTCTTATTAGTGAAGAAAATAATGCTGCCAGAAAAGATGCCAACATCTTACTATTTTCATTACACAACTTATTTGCTCCAAAAATGGAGAGAACCAGTTCTTTCTTTGTATCCCTTATTTTCTCAATAGTTGACCTTCATTGAAAATTTCACTTTAAAGTTGTTGATTTGGCAGCATATGTTTCAAAAGTGAGACAGTCTCTAATTTCTGAATCACCAGTCACAAATTGACTGATTGTATTCCAGGGCACAGGGGCTGCAACCTCTAGGCCCAAATAATTTATTCTATTTTGTGCAGCCCAGACTTTCTTTGCTAGTTCCATTTCAGTAACAAAATGTAAACCGGTTTATCTTCATCATTTGTATCTCTATGTACCCATAACATCTCTTTTTTTATGTTTTATCCCCAGTTCTGCTGCAAGGAGATATCTCATTAAATCTTTTAAAGAGTCTTTGGTATCATTGCTTTTACAAAATAGTCATTTTATCCTAATACAGGATTCTTTACCGGTTAGATATAACTTCTCCTCAGGGATATTAGCAGAGTCCAAAGGCAGAGCTGCTACTAAGGGTTGATTCCCATTCTGCTTTACTACTTTATTTTCATTATTGCCTTGCTGATCTGTTTTTATTTTTTTATTATTTATAATCACCATTGGACTAATGGGGACAGATTTATTTCGTTTTTGTTCCTGAACCAATTCCTTTTGATTAGTTTGTTCTATTTTATCCTGATTTTTATGTTATGTATCGCTTTTTTTCCTTTTTCCTTTAACTTGTTGCCCTCACTTCGTCACTCCTTCTTTAAGATTATTTGGTATTATTATGGAGGAGAAGGATAATCTATTCTTTATCATTTTCTCATCAATTTTCTCCAGCTTTTTTTTCCAAAACCTTCAATCTAGCTAATATGTTGTTAGAAAATCCCTCAAATTTGTTTCTTAAATCATTTAGTGCTTCTAAAAGTGCTATGTTTACCATTACTCGGTGGGACAGGGCTTTAATAGTGTATTTTGAATGAGTGTCAGGGCACTGCGCATAGAAATCAGGTTCTAGTTCAATCTGTTCTATTTCTTTATCTAAATTCTGAAACACTGTATTAGGAGACCTAGCCAACATTGAATAACAATCTGCAGTTTTCACTGGGGACAAAATGATACAGTACATGAACCTTTTTGATAGTTCAAGAGGACTAGGTATTTCCATTTTTGTTTCTTCATTGCTTTTCAAGTCTACAATTTTAGATTTATTTCCAGAATTTACAGCATTTTCCTGTACTTGTTCCATTTATTGTAAATCCATTTCAGCAATTTTTGAGCTTTCCTTATTAACTAGATTTTTGTTTTGTTTTGGGAAGAATTCAGTTATAATTTTTTGAGTTGCATCATTCTTTAATTGAGTATCCACATTATGTTTTTTTGGCCTATCCAGACTATCTTCTGCTTTTACATCCTTTACACTTGTTGTCTTTGCACATTTATTTTCTATTGTTTTATACTTCTTAAAGTTTGGGTAGTTACACTTAATTCCTTTCTATCAGCGAATTCATTTCCCAGTTCAATTTTCCCGCCACCTCGATTTGAGAGATTTGCTGACACCATATTCATCTCACTTCTGTTTTTGGGGACCATGTTTTGAATCTTGGCTATTGTTTTTTTAGGTGTTTCTGCATATTTAATTCTTTTTTCCTTTTTGTTAGTTCCAGAGGGAGTGGAGGTAGAAGGTGATGGTGATACAGAAATGTTTAAATAACCTTTGAAAACACATCCTTTTTTATCTTTTCTTTCCCTAGATTGGAAATCAGTTGTCATTCCACTTCTAGTATTCAATATGTCCTACTTATATCTTACTTACTAATGTAATAATGTAATAAATAAAAAAAGAATTATATGTGTAAAATGACTCAATTTCAATTCAATTAAACCAAATAAAATCAGATAGAAATCAGATATAAGCAATACTTCAACCAAACAAAGAACATTCCCCCATTTTAAACATAAAAACAGAACAAAGAAAAATGTGTTATACTTGATCAGATTATAACTCAGAGTTAATAAATAAAATCCAAACCAGTTCATTTATATATGGGTTGTAGCACTTTGTTAAGTCCAGAAAAGAGCCTGGGAAGGCCAAGACAGGGAACACTTGATTCAGTCCAAAGGAGATTTTGCTCCAGTAACTACTAGTTATGATTATAGCAAGGTCACTTTTCACTTGATGAAGCAATGAAGACAATTGGCATGATGATTCCAAATAATACTGGCACTTGTCACCATGACCATGGACTAAGAAATCAGATTATTAAGAACACTAATAAATACTTAGTTAACTTTTAATTCACATAATTTTACAGCACTATAATTTGCAGCATAATTCACACACAGAAAAAAAAGAAAAGAAATAACCCTGGGGAAGCCTTTGATCCTTTAATTTTTATTTTAATTGTTAATACTCAATTTGTGCTCAGGTGAGAAAGTTCCTACAAAAGTAGAATCTGAGTGATAATCAAAGTATTGTACCAAAGATAAGTAATTTTATTTTTAGTCCTATTAAAACTTATTAAGGCTAAATAAGAGAGTAAGCTAGTTACCTTTTTTAAAAAACCCAGTTCACCTTTCGCTATGTTACTTTTGGGGTATTTTTCTAAAACATTTGTCTCTTTCATCACCTTAAGCATCTAGTTAGAAAAACAGATACGAACAAATATTCTTAGTAATATGTTAGAAGTAATGCAATTTTATGTACTAATTATGCTTTGCTTATTTATTTATGTGTATTAGACATTTTCAAGAACTTTCAGACTCTTATATTACCTTGGCTGGCAATGGAGAAATAGCACCAGTTCCAAAAAATAGTGATGTAACCCTACAAGGGCTTGCTTGCTTTTGAAGTGAAAAGACAGTCAAAATCAGTCAAAACCTGGGATTTTTAAAGACAGGAGTATCTGAGAAATAAAAAAGAGGAGTAAAAAATGCTCAGTGCCTTTTTTACAAGCGGCTGAAAGTAAATTAAAGATCGTATGCTAGAAGGACATCGCTTATCCTAGATAAATTTCCAGAGGCCCGAGAATGCAACATTTTTCAATGATACCAACCTACTTACAAGCCTGATTAAATAACACACAAAAAGAAAGCAGAGGTAGTTTATCTACTGCTCAGGCAAATTTAGCAACATGCTTCTCTAATAAAAGGGCTATAAAACTTTTTCTGCGGACACAGGCAAGTAGCTTATGGGCTCAAAACTCTCAAACTCTATCTGCTGTTATCACAGAGATGCCAGCGCATGTGTCTTATGCCCTTCAACCATTTAAATTTAAGTTTATTCAGTAATTATCTCAGGCTGGTCAGATTACTCAGTGCATGTTTTTTTTTCTCAAAATGCTCTCTCAATTAATTGACTATTAATTAGCCAGTTGGCCAGTTGTATAAAGTTATGCTCCTAGTCTTCAATAAAAAGACATTGAAAACAATAAAAATAAGTTTGTGTTATTCTTAGGGAGATAGTTGTTTCAAGTAGGTAGCTAGTCCTTTCAAATGGCTTTTTCAATAATTAGATTAAATTAGCTAAATTCAATTCTGTTGGCTAGCTTTGAAAAACTTTTGCAATACAAACATCAGTCAATCTAATTAGCTGTAACTAGCTATATGTTAAAGATATGTAGTTCAGCACACTTCGTTTCTACCTACAATACCACTGCAATAAGGGCACCATAAAATAATGCAATAATGCAGGGATACTATAATACAACAGTACAAAGTGCTTCCTATTTTATGAAAAATGTAAATGACATGATAATTTTGGAAAATAAAAAAAAATAAAAACTTGACGAAAAATAAAAGGCGTCTTCTCAAGCAGTCTCCTTTTCCAGCAACACTTGAATCTTTCAATTTGCCAGTCTCAACTCTTCTCATATAGGTCTTCACTTTCCTGTACTTCCCCTTTGGTAAAACCCTCTGCAGGGCTCCTTGTTCAATGAATGGGCAGTGCAGGCTACCCACCATTGGTACCCTCAATCTGAACCTGTTCAAATAGCTATGTACACATTTAAACACCCCTGATTTTGTGGTTCCTCCTCAACACTCACAGCATGCAGCAGCCATCCTTGGATCACTCAATGATTCTACCCCAATTCTACTGTCTCAAAATGTAAGAAAATTCTTTGCAAAATAACTGTGTTAATACACCATTTAGGTTTTAGATTAAAGTGACAAAAGTAAGGAAAATATGGCATTATGGCTTCCAACCCTAACCCTTCACCCACACCCCTGAAGCAGGAAAAGGAAATAATACTACTGTTTTCACTGTCCTGAATCTTAGTGAATCAGGTGTGGGGTCTTTCTTGGGGTTCTGAACCCTAATACTCACCCCATTCCATCACAGAATAATGTGAGATATGATATGTTTTCATCAGGAGGAACTTAAAAGTTGTTAGCAAAATGTGGGGGGTCAGTTATGTACATTTGTTGACATATTGCTGCCCAATCTAGACATAAAGCCTTGGAGTTATGTCCTTGTTCTAGTTGAGATGATTATAAAATTGTACTGCTAATATTTGTAGGGAAACCATCCCCATGCGAATGCCTCTTTTCCAAAATGTACATCTAAGTAAAAATCCTCACAGGAAAATGAAGGAAGTCTGTCTTGCAGGTTCGTGACTGACATTCCAGAAGCACAAGTGGGCATTTTTCTAAAAAATTGTCCATGATTTTTAGAAAGAATTCAGTTACCAGCCTGATATATACCATTTTAAGTTAGACACTAAACACACTGAATCATTTCAATTTACATTTTTTTGTAACTGAAATATTACTTTAGATGTGTTCTAGTGTAATCTGTAAGTTTCTATATACATTCTAGTAGTCGCTGGTGACTGAGAACTAATTTCTTTTCTACTAAGCTTTATCAGGTCTCTTTTGAAGGTCTGTAGAATGACCAGGGTCTAGATTTGCATCTCTTAGGCTCCCTGTATGTTCTTCTTGAGAAGCGTGTAACTGTTGAAAATGATTTGTTGGAAGTGTGTGGTCTCTCATCTCTCTCCTTTGACAGAATGAGTGCAAAAAAACTCAGATTGGTCCTGCAGCCTTTATGACATATATTTCTCCTGAACCCACAGCAATTAGGGCCTAATCTCAATACAGACATATTTGAGTTAGGATTTGTGGAAGTTTGTTTATCTCACTTAAAATGCAACAGAAATGTTTTAATGTAAATGACAAAGATCACAAGCAAGAAGTGTAGGATTTTCAAGTTTTTTAGCAAAATATGGCATTTCATTACTAAAAGATGCTTTCCCAATGTATAGCATGACAAATTCACTTAGTTTTCCTAATACTTAATGCACCTTTTAATGTTCCTAATAAACTAAGACACACTGTAATGCACTGCATCTGAACATTTCCAAACATTAGTGCTTACTTCATTGACGAATGGATGTCATAGCTAGGAAACAGGCATACCCTACTTTCCTTGACAGTCCCCTAAATTATAATATTATATAAGGACATACAATAATTTTCAAACAAATGATTGCAAAATACATTCGATAAGAAATAGAGAGGTAACATACTAAGAGACTTGAGTAGAACACAGAAGCAATAAATACTAACAATATAAGATAATAACAGTAGTAGGGAATAATAGGAAAATAAAATGCAAAGCAGTTACGTTGATTGATGTATACAAGTTCGGTGATTAATTAGATCTCACAGAAAATATGGAACCTCCATTCTATTTTTTTTATTAAACTATGTTTATAAGGTTTTAATTTGCTATGTGCACACAAAGGTATAGCTGTAAAGTAATTTGACAATGGGAGGAATTCCCACATCTATTCAGACAGCTGAAAGTATTCCTCTTTAGTATACTCCTATTCATAGAGTAACTGCTACTATTCAGTTAGTGTGCATAGCCAACCTTACTATAAAGTTAATTACATGGATTCTACAAATGTCAATGTAGAATACCCATCCCACTTGCAATGGCTATAACTGATGAACAATACTATTGGCTTAGTTACTTACTATTGGCTCTTTTCATATACAGATTAAGACCATATCAGATAGGGCCTCTGATGGTTGAGCATGGGCTGACTTTAAGCTAGTAGCAACCTGCATTCCATTTCTGTGTGCTGTGACAAAAGACTATTAAAAAAGGAAAACTAGTAGTTTGTCTGTCTCTCTACTCTGTCTCTGTCAGGATTCCAGTGTATGCTGAGATACTAGAGGTTGTGGGAACTAAAGGAAGCTAATAGCCATAGTAACTCCCTTTTTAGGTGTTGTGTTGGAATAAATACCAATTTTAGTAAACTAACAGGGTCTGCTCGTGTGAAATCCCACTGTTTTATTATTTGTTTTATTTAGTTTTTGGTAAACAGGTAGACACACTAGACAACTGAGAGTCTATTTTCAGGAACAACCCATGAGAGTACATTGCACAAGAAAACAGCATGTCAAAAGCACAAGTACATTGAGTCAAGCAAGATACAAGTGCATTAAATTGAGCAAGATACAACCATAGAAAGCTAACAATTCCAGGGCGTGGGTGTATACAGTTAGAAATATTGCAAGGTGACAAATAATTAGAATAATGAAAAGTTAAGATAGGGCAAGTGCAAAAATGTAAATTCAAGAACAGTACAATATTAGCATATAACAAGTAGACAGATAACTATTTGGGTAATAATGTCAATTGTGATAGAAAGCATTGTGAAGGTGTGAGAATCACATTATGCAGTGACCAAGCAGCTGTGTTCGGGGGTGGACACAGTTGCAATTCATGGATTAGGTGAGGTATGACTTGAAGGCAGCTTTGAAAGAGAAGATGGTGGTGGAGATGCAAACAGTTGTGGGGGAGAGAGTTCCTGTGCTTAGGACCAAATGAAGAGAACACTTGCTGACCCATCTTGATCGAACATTTGGGTGTGGTGAGTGAGGTAGGGTCCATGGACCTAAGAGAGTAGCTGGAGCCAGAGCTGGGAAATAGTGGGAGTGTGTGGCTGGGGGGCCTGGAGTAGCTTGTGAATGAAACAATCAAGGGCATACGCTCGGGAGGCAGAGGGGGATAGGCACCCTAAGGAGGAGTAAAGAGCACAATGGTGCATGAGGTGTGGAGGTGAGAGGGCAAAATGGCAGATATTGTTGTAAGTAATGTTCACTTGTATAAATAGGTCGAGGGGCATTTGTAAAGAGTAGTGATCCATATTGTAGGCAGGGAAGGAGACCACGCTGGGTGATGGCCAAGTGGGCATTGAGGGGTAAGTAAATCTTTGAGATGGTAGGCTAGGCTAATTTGTGAATTTGTAGCCTTACACTGATTTAAAATGTGGATGTGAAAGTCAGTCCTGAGTTGAGCCTGACATCAAAATACTTAAATTCCTTGACTACACTGAGAGGGGAAAAATATAGACATCTGATGTCCAGTAGAGATGCAACAAATTTATATTCCACCAGTGAAGTGGTGGTGAAGTGGCTGATTTTGCTGCACAGAGTAATCCACGAAATTTCCATGTATTAGGAAGAATTTTGCAAGGTGAAATTTTGCCTCCCGCAGGTGAAATTCCACCTTCTGTGGTGAAATTGTGCCTTCCATGGGTGAAATTTCACTGAGGAAGGTAGAATTTCACCACAGAAAGCAAAATGTTGCCATTTTGTGGGTGAAATTTCACCAGTCTGCAGGCGTAATTTCACCATTCTGCCGTGTGAAATTTTGCATTTCGCTCTGTGAAATGGGCAGAATTTATGGATTACTCCACGTAGTGAAGTTTTCTTACTTAGCCCACCACTGATGTATAGGAGATGAAGGCAGAAATATCTGCATGCATGAGAGCCAAGTAGCATTACTTGAGTTTCAGATGCATTGAGTACCAGCCTGTTGGCCTCAGCCAGTTCTGAAAGTGGGTGAAATCCTTAGATAGTTTGGTGCTGATGTGGTGGAAGTTTTGGGTGCTGTGATATAGGCAATATTATCCGTGCACATTATTATTGAGCTGGAGGTCCAGATGGATGGGAGGTGGTTGATGAAGATTGAAAAGAGGAGTGGGTCAAGGATTGACACCTCAGGTGATGGGCAGTTGGTGTGAAGAGGCAGAACCAAACTTGACAAATTGGTGCTGTCCAGACAGATAGCTGGAGAACCATGTATTGGCATGAAGAGATACCCTGAGGGCTGTTAATGCTTGAGTTAGGAGTCAGTGGTCAACAAGGTTGAAAGCCTTGGATAGATCAATGAAGTTGGCACCAGTTAGCTTTTAATACAGTCTCCCCTAAATGTCACAAAACCAGCACCTGTAGCACTTCCAGTTAAATAGCCAGAACTTCCCCTAGAGCATTTGGTGTGATGGGACCTGGGCAGCACAATGTCCAGGGGCGATGTTCACTATTGAAACATAGAAACATAGACTTTGACGGCAGATAAGGACCGCTTGGCCCATCTAGTCTGCCCATTTCCCTACCTACAGGATAGGCCGTAGATCCTAGTTAACCAACAGCCTATTTCTTCCTACCCCCCACAAGAATTGCCTTATGTCTGTCCCATGCATTCTTGAATTCTCCCACAGTTTTAGACCCCACTACCTCCTCAGGAAGGCTGTTCCATGCATCCACTACCCTCTCTGTGAAATAATACTTCCTCACATTGCCCCTGAACCGCCTCCCTTCTATCTTTAAATTGTGTCCCCTTGTTCTTGCACGTCTCTTTTTCTGAAAGATGCTACCCTCTTGGACTTTGTTGATTCCACTGAGGTACTTAAAGTTTATATCATGTCCCCCTCTCCCTTCTTTCCTCAAGGGTATACATATTAAGCTCCTTTAGTCTCTCCTCATACGGCTTCTCTTGCAGACCCTGCACCATTTTAGTTGCCCTCCTCTGGACTACCTCTATCCTGTCTATGTCCTTGCAGAGATGGGGTCTCCAGAACTGGACACAGTACTCCAGATGAGGTCTCACCAACTGTCTATACAGAGGGATAACAACTTCCTGTTTTCTGCTGCTGATGCCTCTCCCTATACATCCCAGTATACCCCAGCCCTCCCTACTGCCTTCTCACATTGCTTGCTAACCTTAAGGTCATCTGATATGATTATCCCCAGGTCCCTTTCCTTTTTTGTTGTTGTTACTACCTCCCCACCCATTGTGTATTCTTCCCCTGGGTTCTTGTTTCCCAGGTGCATTATTTTGCACTTCTTTGCATTGAATCCTAGCTGCTATACTTCTGACCATTCCTCCAACCTTGCCAAGTCCCTTTTCATCCTTTCCACGCCTCCTTGTGTATCAACCCAGTTGCAGATCTTTGTGTCATCTGCAAAAAGGCATACTTTTCCTTCCAGTCCCTCTGCAATGTCACTGATGAAGACATTAAAAAGGACTGGACCCAATACTGAACCCTGCGAACCCCACTAGTAACCTCTCTTTCTTCAGAGTGGACTCCATTTACAATTACCGTTTGTGTCCTGTTGTGCAGCCAATGTTTTACCCAGGCTACCACCCTGGGACCCACTCCCAGGCTGGTTAATTTGACTATTAATCTTTTGTGTGGGACTGTGTCAAATGCCTTGCTAAAGTCTAGGTAGGCCATGTCCACAGCCCCTTCCTGGTCTACTACTTTGGTCACCCAGTCAAAGAAATCTATTAGATTTGTCTGACATGACCTTCCCGCTGTGAACCCATGCTGCCTTGGGTCCTGTGCTCCACTGGCCTCTAAGTACTCAACTATTCTTTCCTTCAGAAGTGACTCCATCACTTTCCCTACCACAGAGGTCAGACTGACAGGTCTGTAGTTTCCTGCCTCTGTCTTGGTCCCACTTTTATGAAGGGGAATCACATCTGCCTTCCTCCAGTCCTCGGGTACCACACCAT
Organism: Neoceratodus forsteri; assembly: GCA_016271365.2. Taxonomy (NCBI): domain Eukaryota; kingdom Metazoa; phylum Chordata; order Ceratodontiformes; family Ceratodontidae; genus Neoceratodus; species Neoceratodus forsteri. The sequence continues at coordinate 1,512,406,389 of CM057449.1, forward strand.
CCTCCCATGATTTATTAAAAAGAGTAGCCAGTGGTTTCACTAGTTCCTCCCTTAATTCTTTTAGAATTCTGGGGTGAATTCCTTCAGGACCCATTGCTTTGTCCACCTTCAGTTTTAGGAGTTCTTGCAGAACCCTTTCTTCTGTGAAAGGACTGGGATCGACCCCCCTATCAAGAGTGCTTCTGTTAATTGTATTAGGCACTTCCCCCTCCTCTTTTGTGAATACTGAGCAGAAATATTCATTCAGTATCCCTGCTTTTTCACTGTCCCCCTCTTCCCACCCACCGTTCATTCTATTCAGCCTCACTATCCCTCCCTTTGTCTTTCTACGCTCGCTGATGTACCTATAAAAGGTTTTATCCCCCTTCTTAACTGAGTTGGCTTTCTTTTCCTCAGTTTGGGCCTTTGCTATTCTGACTTCCCTCCCTGCTTCCTTCTGCCTTAACTGGTACAGCTCTCTGTCCTGCTCCTTCTGTGTTTCCTTATACTTCCGGAATGCTATCTTTTTCTTCCTGACTTTCACAGCCACCTCTTTTGAGAACCATAGTGGCTTTTCTTTCATTTGATTTGTTTACTTGCTTCATGCAAGGCTTTTTGCCTCTATGATGGCAGTTTGATGATTCCCCATTGTTGCTCCACACTCCTTCTAGCCTGTTTGCTAGTGCTTTTCTGAGGCACTCTCCCATCTTGCCAAAGTCAGCTCTCTAATGTCCAGTACCCTCACTTTTGTATGGCTTGACTCTGTAGCTGAGTTTAACATGAACCACACTGTTTGATGGTCACTTGTCCCCAGATGGCAACCCACTTCTAGATCTGAGATCCTCTCACTGCCCCCATTTGAGAGTATGAGGTCTAAGATTGCTCCCTCACTAGTGGGTTCTGAAACTAGCTGTCTAATGCCTGCCACCTGTAGGGCATCAAGAATGGCCCTGCTCTTGGATGTGGCTGCAGCAAATGTGCTCCAGTTAATATCTGGCATATTCAGGTCTCCCATCAATAGTATCTTCCCTTTCTCTGCCATTCTAAGAATGCCTTCTATCATATCCTTGTCCATTCCCTCCCCCTGACATGGGGGTCTGTACACAACCCCTGTGCAGATTGTGGTGCCCTTTCCAGTCTCCAAGGTGACCCACAGTGCCTCCTCTCCTCCCTGTTTACTCTTTTGTTCAGTTGCTTTTATCCCTTCCTTTACATAGAGAGCTACTCCTCCCCCTCTTCTCCCCTGCCTGTCTCTCCTGTAGGTTACATACCCTGGTATGTTAACATCCCAGTCATGGTTCTCTGTGTACCATGTTTCTGTGACTGCTACGATATCCAGGCATCCCTCTTCCATCAAGGCCACCAGCTCAGGGAGCTTGTTGCCCAGGCTACGGGCATTGGTACTCATTACCCTCCATTTCCTGATGGCCTTACTCCCTTTTGCCCCATCCCTGTCCTTCTTGCCTTTGTCAATCTCTCCATTTACCCCTGCCCTTCTCCCTATCGACACCTCTATGTTGGTGTTTGCCGCACTTACTACCATGATTATTTGGGGGGGCTAGGATTTCCCTGCTCCTTTCCAGTGCCTCCCCCCTTGGCTAGTTTAAAAGCTTGCCAATGAAGCATTTAAACCTATCACCTAGGATCCTGGTTCCCCTCCCGGACAGATGCAGCCCATCATGCCAGTATAGGCTTGCAGCACTCCAGGTGGACCCCCAGTCCCCAATGAAGCCAAATACCTGAGCTCCACACTAGTTTTTCAACCACTGATTGAATCCCATGGTGCGGAACACCCTATCATCTCCTATGCCATAGATGGGCAGCACCTCCGAGAAGGTTACCGTGCGTGCTACTTGACCATAGCCCCTCCCCAATTCCACAAACTCTTCCTGCACTTCTCTAATCCCTTTCTTAGCCAGGTCATTTGTCCCTAGGTGGACAATGACATCCAGCTCCCTCCCTGTGCAGCTGCTCTGGCAATCTGAGGGATTCGCTCCTGTTTCCCTCCAAGCCATGGCAGCCAGGCACCTTACCTCCCTCTCCCTTCTTCCCCAGTTCTACCTTCCTAACAATGGAGTCCCCACCAAGAGTTGTTTCCTTCCCCTGCAGGGTCCCCTGTCACCCTCCTGTGGGTCTCCTTTGTGGAGGTTCCCAGCATCCTCCTTGGTCTCCACTGTGGGTGCCTCCATAGAGGAACCACACTTTGCCAGAATGGCATAGGAATTGTGGAGGTACAACTGGAGGATGCGCCTGTTCCACCACCTCACCCTCCCTGAGCCCACTGTGGTCCAACCGCCCTCTTTCTTGGCAACCTCTGAGGCAGCAGCAGTGGCACTGGTGGTCCCTGGATTGAAGAGGAGGTCCCACAAATCCTGGTCAACTCAGCCTGGAGATGAGCAACCTCCTCCCTCAGCCCAGAGAGGTGCCTGCAGATGGGACAATGCCGCATCCTCCAGAACGTCTCCCGGAAGACTGCTGCTCCACAGCCACTGCACTGCACCACTCCAATCATGTCTTACTTCTGGCCCCTTAACTGTTTTCAATCCTTACTCTTTCCTCTGTTTTTTTTTTCTCTCTCTCACCTTACTTTCTGCCTGTGTGCCCTTTAAGCTCCTGATCATCCTGTTCTGAGACAGGAATATCCTATATTTCTCAGTGGACCACTTACTTGCTCAGAGGCAGACCTCCAGCAGCTAGAGGGGGCCGGAGAGCTACTCCTGCCCTTCTAGGATGGTGGGTCTTTGGTGGTTCTGTGATCACTCACTTCCTGCTCCCAAACAGGAAGTTCCTGTTGTCAGTCAAATCCTGTGCCTATAAAAATAGTGGCATAATATTGGCATTGTGCTTGCATGCTAATGACAGTCACAGTTTTTCTTGTCGCCATGACATGGTGGAACCTGGGAGATTAAAGTCTCCTGTGAATAAAATTCTTCTCTGGCTCACTGATCCTTGACATTTCTTTTCCAGATTCTAGTTAGGCAGATGTACACAAAGATAAGCACTTCTGAAGAATAGTCTTCCACCTATTTATTTATGCAGAGTTGCTACAGGCACAGGTATCATTATCTACCAGCCACAAGGATCTCAAGCCCTGGCACTTTGAAGTATAAACACCTTAACCTCTAAGGACATGGCCTTTACCCCACAGGGCCTGATTTAAATGCTCATAGTAGATGATGTAATGGTGACTTCAGTACTGGGGTTGTCAGGCAAAAAGGATAAGATAATAGTTATGATTTTTGAATATACTTGTCCTTGTGATGCTACCACATGTAAAAATATACATCAAGAATAGACACAGAGTTTGGTTCATTTATTAGAGTTGTGTCTGAAGATGATTAGAAAATACCTTGGGGAAGAGAGAGAGAGAGTATAGAAAGTGGCTGCAAATACAGACATGCATGATTAGAAGAGACAATGTATGGCATAACAAAAGCTGTGTCTGGAAAAATCAGATGGGGGAGACATGGCCAGTTACAGTATGTTGTTTAATAACTCTCTCCCTTACTAATCAAAATCAGTATGTAACCCCCCTATAAATGGGGGTTTCTCATAGTCATTTAGGAGCTGTTTAAGTGTCCCCCTGGTGGTCGGCGTTCAGTGCTTAAAGCCATTTAAATGGCTCTGTGACTGCTTTTGGAGCCTCCCTGTACTGTCTCTTTAAGAGCTGTCTGCTTGCAGACACACTCATTGCTTATGAGGGGAGCTGTGTGCTCTCCTGCTCGAGTCCCACTCGAGCAGCTGACTAATTGCTCCGGTTTGGCCGTCGCCGAAGGTGCAGAGTGAGCACTTCCCAGAGAGTGTAATTGTTTGCCCCATGCCTTTAGATGTATTTGTGGGAATGTAAGCTGATTAACCTGCCTTTCTTGCAGCTGGACTTTGTGTGCTGTGTTCCCCCATTTTGGACTAGGACTGTCTGAAGGGTCCAATAGAGTCAGATGATATCTAAAATGGAGTAAGTGGCAACCAACCATGATCAGGACTCTCAATGGAACCTGTTAACCAATGGGGATACAGCTGGAGGTTCTGGGAAGTGAAGTTCTGGACCATGGTACCTTTTTTGCACCAATGAGGGGTGAACTTAGTGGCTGGTTTCAGCAGCCTACCAATGGGAGCGGGTGGCGCCCGAACTGAGAGGCTTGCTCAATACTGTCCAAGGGGCAGAGGCGCTGTGGCTGTGAGCAAGTAAGGAGCTCAGGGGCTCCTGTGCCGTTTGAGTGGTTGCCCGGGAAGCACATGTAAGGCCAACGTCGGGCATTTGTAAACACCAGTAATTTCAGACTAAATCCGCTGGGAAGCAGTCAGAGGAGGCCGTGCAGGAGCATGGCTACCTACAAGGCTCACTCTGTAGAAGACTGGAGAATCTGCTTGAATCACGCTAGGTCTGTCAGGAACAGTGAAGCTGCATCGGTTGGGCCCAGTGTATGGCGGGCAGGTATGGTAGCCCTCTGCCTTGCATATAAATGTGTGGAGAAGTGCTCGAAGTACAGGCTCGGTCCTGCAAGTGGTGTGAGAGCGTTCTTCTTTCTGGAGTCGTGAGTACTAAATCAGGGTAGCTCCCTGTCAAATGTTCCTAGTAAGGGAAAGACCTTCTGGTTACTTTGCTGGCTACACTAACTGAGCCTGATGGCTCTATTTAATCTTCGTAGGAATTAAATACTGTTTGTGTCAGGGCCCCACCCAGTTGCATTGAGAAACTAGCCTTTAGGGCTTAGGTACCCATAGACAGTAACTTATAGTTCAGGCCTGTGCACAGAGCCCTAGGTAGATACTCATATATTGTAGTAGTAAGCTAATCAACCTGATTCCCTCCGGTCCTTGTTATCTCCCCTTAAATAAATCAGATTGCTTGTTTTGCAAAAGTACACTGGCAGGTTTGTATGTTAATGGTGAATTACTGCACCATGAATATTGTGTAACTGCACCTTACTTTTCAGGGGGTCCCAGGAGCAAGCTGATTGGTTCGAGCTGGGGGGTAAGTGTATATGGTAAGGACATTGTAATTGAATTGTGTGGGCCACTAGTGGGAAGAAGGGGGAGTTGCAGCAACCCAGAGGGCTGTGACAAAGTCATCCTTGACTGTTCTAACCCCGACCTCTGGGTGGAGGCACCCACCAACAGATCTGGGCCCCTCACCCTGTTACAGTTAGGGCAGGCAGGGGTAGTAGCCCTTGGGATAGCGCTCCCTTGGGGTTACATTGTGGAGGCACTGCTGGGATCAGTGTCCCCTAGTGGCCGAGTGTACGAAGTACCTAACTATGGATAAATTGAAGGAAAAGCTGGAAGGGGATATCATGGCTAAAATTAAGTTGGACCCCATTAAGACAATGGTACATAAACTGATGGGTTGGGGTGAAGCTGAAGAGTTGGACTCTCAGAGAATTGTGTTACTGCTAGATGTACCTCTAGGGAAAAGAAACGCTGACCTTATTTCCGTAGTGGAGCGGGTTAAGTGTTTGGGTAAGGTAAAGGTGAGAGGGCATATGGCTGACCTACTCGATCAGACTTTGCAGGTGCTACTGTTATGTAGTGTAGCCATTGACCCCGAGAGGGTACCCCAAGTGATTTACCCGGAAGGTGCCCAACAGAGGTGGAGGGTCATTCACTTCTGGAGTGGGTCAGTTACCCCTAGGGGGTCTCCCCAGACTAATAGTTTCAAAAATAAACTGCTTAAATTGTTAGCCGTGGAGGGGAGGACTACCCAGGAGTTACTGCAGGCTTTGGATCTTTCCAGTGATCCCACCCCCCAGGCTTGCCCCGGAACCTCTCCTGGGCCCCCCAAAAGTTCTATTTTGGCCCCACCACCCTTAGTGGTTCCTCCTATACAGCTAGATTCATACCGTAGGCTAAAACTTTTTATGGCACAGTGCCCGTGCCTTCAGGGAAGGATGATTTGGAGGCATGGATGGACTATGCCACCCCCTTAGTCCAGGAGTGGCAATGCTCTGAGGGGGAGAAATGAAAGAGACTAATGGAGAGCCTGCAGGGTCCGGCTTTAGAAGCCATTCAGTTTTTGTGGGCTACTAGCTCGGAAGCTACTGCAGCAGAGTATCTTTCTGCGTTAGAGGGAGTGTTTGGAAGCACTGAAACTGGGGAAGACTTATTATGGAAATTCAAGTCTGCTAAGCAGTGGAGGAATGAAAAGCTTTCCGCCTTTGCTACTAGGGTGGAAAGGGCTTTACAGAAGGCCTATCGAAAAGGGGGAATCACCGCCCAGCATTGAACCAGGTCAGGTTGGAACATGCTTTAAAGTCTGCTAGATTTTCCAGTGTGATACTGTTAAAACTTGTTACATGATCGGTGAGCGGCCCCTCCTGAATACTGTCAATTGATGAGAGAGATTAGAGAAGTAGAGACTGATGAGGAGGGGTGGGAACCCTGTGTGGGGGCTGTGAATCTGTGCCAAACCCCTGAGTTTAGCGAACCCGATGAGACCCACCCTTCGGGGGGGCCTGATGTATCCCCAGAGTTACAAGGGGGGGTGCATGCCATTTCCTCTGATCCCCAAGTAGAAAATGAGTTGAGGGCCGAGATCAGAAATTTACAAGAACTAGTGAGGGACCTGAAGCAAACCACTACCCACCCTGTTAGGTTTGGGGAACCAGAGTTATCTAGAAACAAACGCCCTAGTCCAGGGAAGTCCCCTCGCCCTCCAGATGGACCCCAGCAGATGAAGTATTCCCCTCCCAGTAGAGACCCCTGGGACCCCAAGTTCTGTTACCATTGTGGGGGAGGATGGACACTTTCAGACTGAGTGCCAGTTGCCGGAGAATTTAAGGAAGGTCAACAGTAGGCTGATCACCTGGCATCGCAGGGTCTATGTCCGACCCCCTAGGAAGGGCTTTGTGACCCAGACCAATGCCCAAGCAACTGTCAACGCTGTGCCCCCGAATGGTCTGATGTGGTAGGGCCCTCAATGGAGGCCTTGGTGCGAGTAAATGGGATTCCCACCCGAGCTGTATTGGATAGTGGCTCTCAGGTGACCATTATGTTCCAGGACTGATATCAGACACATCTACCTGAGGTGCCACTACAACCCGTGGATGGTCTACATGTATGGGGGCTGAGTGACAAGGCTTATCCGTATTTGGGGTATATCCAGATCTGGTTGTCATTTCCTACTTCTGTGGCTGGGGTGGACGAACAGGTGGAAACCTTGGCTTTAGTCTGCCCCCCCCACTGGACTGTATGATGGGGTACCTTTGTTGATTGGGACAAATGCTCACATGTTTGGTCAACTAGCACAATTGTGTTCTGAAAAGCAGGTGTCCAGGACTGGGCGAGCTCTTAGGATACCCGCTTTGATCCAGAAGGCCTATGAGACTCAGAGAAAGGCTAGTCAGGAGGAGCCTGAAGGCCTGGTGGGTGTTGTCTGGAGGAAGGATCTGGAGCCGTTGCTATTAGCCCCAAATGCCCAGTATGTTTTGCAAGGGGAGGTCCGGCTTAAAAAGGATGTCAAGAATAAACTATTGATGCTGGATGCGCCTGGGGAAGGAAAGTTGCCTGGGGGACTGCTGGTTAAAGCCAGTATCTCACCTGCCAGAGCCCATGCTTATGCCAGGAGAGTGATGGTTCAAATTCATAATGTGTCTGACAAAGAGATTTGAGTCAATAGGGTCTGCACCCTGGCTAGTGTGCATTGTGTGGACACTGCAGTGCTCCCCAATAGCACGGGTTTGGGGAAGGATGACAGAGTCATGCCCGACTTGTTTGATTTCGGTGACTCCCCGTTGCCTGCTGAATGGAAAGTAAGGGTCAGAGAAAAGCTTGCACAAGGAGACCAGGTATTTTCCATAAAAGAATGGGATGTGGGGTGTGTGCAGGGGGCCGAACACCACATTTGCCTGCATGATGAAAGGCCCTTTTGAGAGAGGTCTCGGTGTCTGGCCCCTGCTGACATAGATGATGTGAGATGGCATCTGCAAGAGATGCTTGCTGCTGGTGTGATACAAGAATCCAGGAGCCCTTATGCTTCTCTGATTGTAGTAGTGAGGAAAAAGAATAGGGCCATTCGGATGTGTGTGGACTACCGCACCCTGAACCGGCGGACCATTCCTGACCAGTATACCATGCCACACATACAGGATGCCCTGGACTGACTAAACAGCAGTAAGTGGTTCTCTGTGTTAGATCTCCGCAGTGGATACTATCAGATCCCAATGGCCCCAGAGGATCAAGAGAAGACTGTGTTCTTTTGCCCCCTAGGTTTCTATGTGTTTATCCGAATGCCTCAAGGGATTTCAGGTGCCCCAGCTACCGTTCAGTGCCTGATGGGATGTGCTGTGGGGGACATGAACTTGCTCGAGTGTTTGGTTTATTTAGATGATGTCATAGTGTTTGGCAGCTCGTTGGAAGAACATGAAAGTCGATTGTTGAAGATCCTAGACCTGCTGGAGGATTTCGGTCTTAAGTTATCTATAGACAAAAGCCAATTCTTTCAAACTTCTGTGAAGTATGTGGGCCACATAGTATCCGCTGAAGGCATAGAGACTGACCCCAGCAAAGTAGAGGCTTTAACCACTTGGCCCCAACCCAGAAATTTGAAGGAGCTACAGCGGTTCCTGGGGTTCTGTGGGTACTGCCAATGATTTATTAGAAACTACTTTCGGGTGATCCGGCCCCTGCTCAGTCTCACTCAAGGGTACCCCCCGACCCATAAGAAATATAAGAAGACTGCACAATCTGGGACTAAAAAGACTTACTTGCGTCTAAATGACGTGTTTGGTACTCGCTAGACTGCTGACTGCGAGGAAGCTTTTTATGACATTATGTATCAACTTACTCATGCCACAGTGTTGGCCTATGCTGACCCAGCTAAACCCTATGTTCTTCATACTGATGCCAGTCTGCAAGGATTGGGGGCCGTATTGTACCAAGAGCACTCCAACCGTTCTGAGACCTGTAGCTTTTGCCAGCCGCAGTTTGACTCCTTCTGAAAAGAATTATCCAGTGCACAAACTAGAGTTCCTAGCTCTAAAGTGGGCTATTGTTGATCAATTCCATGACTATTTGTATGGGGCTAAGATACTGATGAAAACTGATAATAATCCTTTGACATATGTTCAGACATCAGCTAAGCTAGATGCCACTGGTCATAGGTGGCTCTCTGCATTATCCACATACAACTATGCTGTTGAGTACAGAGCAGGCCTCAACCATATAGATGCTGATGCTCTCTCCTGGAGGCCTGTGTCCCGAGACGATTGGATCAGGTTGTCTGAACCCGACATTAGAGCCCTTTGCCAAAAATTCGACAAGGAGGAACAGGTGACTCCTAATACTGTGGACTGCATGGTGGATTGCTTGGGTCCATCTGAGAACTGTGTGCCTGCTGCTTACTGCCACTTTTCTGCATTGGACACTAGTATGCTGCCTCAGGTCAATAATGATAGCCTCCAGCTGGCTCAGTCTCGAGATCCCATGATACACCCTGTTGTAGAGGCGCTGCAAGCAGGGAGAGATGTGTCCCAACTGTGATCTGCTGACTTGAGAACTGCCCTGTTGTACAAAGAAGGCCTAAAGTTGAAGCTGAACAATAAACTGTTATATCAGGAGACTGTAAACAAAGAGGGGCAGATAGACAAACAACAGCTGGTGCTGCCCACCGCTTTTAGAGAACTGGTGTTGAGGTCCCTGCATGACCACATGGGGCATCTTGGCATAGACCGAACTCTTGACCTGGTGCAGATCCGATTCTACTGGCCCAAAATGAGTGCAGACATAGAGCAGTATGTTAAGACCTGTGGCCGCTGTTTGCAAAGAAAAGCCCTACCTCAGAGAGCTGCCCCCATGGTCAATATCACTACCAGCACCCCTATGGAGCTGGTCTGCATTGATTTCTGAGTTTAGAACCTGATCTGAAAATATCAGCAACATATTGGTGGTCACTGATCATTTACTCGATATGCCCAGGCTTTCCCACCAAGGATCAGAAGGCAACCAAGGTGGCTAAAGTCCTTGTTGAAAATTCTTTGTTCATTATGGGCCCCAAGAATCCATTCGATCAAGGGAGATTTTGAGAGCCGCCTGATTAGAGAGATGCTATCCTTGTGGGGGGTGTGAAAGTCCAGAACTACCCCTTACCACCCCCTTGGGGACCCCCAGCCTGAACGTTTCAACTGCACTTTGCTAGATATGCTAGGCACCCTCCACCTAAAAGACAAGCACCCTGGTACATGCCTACAACTGCACCAAAAGTGATGCCACTGGGTTCTCCCCCTACCACCTGATGTTTGGAAGAGAAGCTCGATTGCCGGTAGATGTGTGTTTTGGGGTCTCTCCTGATGGGGTTCAAGCTGATGATTATTTACAGTATGTGCAAAAGTTAAAGGCCCAGCTAAATCATGTGTACCAACTGGCTCAAACTATGGCTGCCAAAAGGAACTTGGCCAACAAAGAGAGGTATGATAAAAAGGTGAAGGCACAGGAACTCCAGGAGGGGGATCGGGTATTGCTAAGAAATCTGGGATTGCATGGCAAACACAAGATTGCTTATCGATGGCACCATCTCCCTCACATTGTAGTGGGCAAACTAGATGATCTGCCTGTGTACAAAGTAAGGCCCAAAAACAATTCAAAAGATGTAAAAACTTTACACCGAAATCACCTGCTGCCAATTGGACAGATTTTGATAGAGACTGCGTCTCCTAATGTCCGTCCCTCTGGGCCTATAACTAGAGCTGCTGCCAAAAAGAGAGTCAGAGGGGTTGACTCCTCAGAACTTAAACCCCGGGACCCTTCCCCTCTTCCCCCTGCTGAAATTGATCCCCCGTCTACGGCTGAAGACAGTGAACATGATGTGGAGTATTACCCCTCTTATGAACTGAGTCAACTTTTTAATGGCAACCCCCAGCTTACTCTGGGGATGAAGTTGGATTTTATGGACTGTCTGAGCCCCCAGCTTTGTCTTTGGAGCCCATACTCCACGAGGATGAAGTGAGTAGCCTCAAAGCCAAAGAAGTAGGGTCTGTGAGTCTGGCTGAATTATCTGGGCTGGCTGAACTGTCTGACTTTTCAGAAGAGGAAAGTGATGTGGGGGAATCTGTTTGGGATCCGCCTGAGCGAGAAGAATACTTTGAGTGCCCTGATAGCATCCCAGTAGTGCCAGAAGTGCCCCTGACTGAACTAAGTAGTGTGGGTCCTGCTATAGAGGGTCATGTCCTTGAAAGTACTATGGGCACGGGATCCCCTTCTCATGTGGAGGTTCCCTCTACTAATCTCAATGAGGCAGAAATGGAGCCAGGGTCCGAAGCAGATTTTACTGAGACCCCTAGACATACTGGCTGAGAAGTACGGCCTGTAATAAGGTTAAGTTATCAGTCTCTGGGTCAGCCTGTGGACCTGCCATTAAATGTAGACCATAAGGGGGTCTATGTATCTTCAAGTTCATTGCCCAAGCTAGTTTTGGGGAATGATGCACAACCGTTAGTATTACCCTTTGAGTATAGTGCTACTACCCCAGTTAGCCCTCAGGTAGAGGATAGGGAAGGGCCCTCTTTATCCAAGTGTCATAGCCAGGAAGTAATGACCTGATGTACCGAAGAAAGGGGTTGTAATATGTGTACTATGATTAGGGAAAAAGTAAACTGTGTGATATGTGCAATCAAAAGTCTAATGTGCTGTTAATTTAAACAGTTTTCGCCTTAAAGTGATTTAAGGATAACTACTTAATGTGGAGGCCAAGTTCTTTCCAGGCCAGGAAGGGTGTAACCACCCCAATAAATGGAGGTTTCTCACAGCGGTTTAGGAGCTGTCTAAGTGTCTCCCTGGTGGTCGGTGTTGGTGCTTAAAGCCGCACTTTTTCTTTAAGAGCTGTCTGCTTGCAGACACACTCATTGCTTATGAGGGGAGCTGTGTGTTCTCCTGCTCGAGTCCCACTTGAGCCGCTGACTAATTGCTCCGGTTTCAGCCGTCACTGAAGGTGCAGAGTGAGCACTTCCCAGAGAGTGTAATTGTTTGCCCCATGCCTTTAGATGTGTTTGTGGGAATGTAAGCTGATTAACCTGCCTTTCTTGCAGCTGGACTTTGTGTGCTGTGTTCCCCCATTTTGGACCAGGACTGTCTGAAGGGTCCAATAGAGTCAGCGGGTATCTAAAATGGAGTAACTGGTGACCAACCAGGATCGGGACTCTCAGTGGAGCCTGCTGACCAATGGGGATACAGCTGAAGGTTCTGGGAAGTGAAGTTCTGGACCATGGTGCCTTTTTTGCACCAATGAGGGGCAAACTTAGTGGCTGATTTCAGCAGCCTACCAATGGGAGCGGGTGGCACCCGAACTGAGATGCTTGCCCCATACTGTCCAAGGGGCAGAGACGCTGTGGCTGTGAGCAAGTAAGGAGCTCGGGGGCTCCTGTGCCATTTGAGCGGTCGCATGGGAAGCACATGTAAGGCCAGCATCAGGCGTTTGTAAACGCCAGTAATTTTGGACTAAATCCACTGGGAAGCGGCCAGAGGAGGCTGTGCAGGAGCGTGGCTACCTACCAGGCTCACTCTGTAGAAGACTGGAGAATCTGCTTGAATCATGCTCGGTCTGTCAGGAGCAGTGAAGCTGCATCGGTTGGGCCCAGTGCATGGTGGGCAGGTATCGAGAAGGACAGCAGCTGCCTGGTATGGTACCCCTCTGCATTGCATATAAATGTGTGGAGAAGTGCTCGAAGTACAGGCTCGGTCCTGCAAGTGGTGTGAGAGCGTTCTTCTTTCTGGAGTCGTGAGTACTAAATCAGGGTAGCTCCCTGTCAAATGTTCCTAGTAAGGGAAAGACCTTCTGGTTACTTTGCTGGCTACACTAACTGAGCCTGATGGCTCTATTTAATCTTCGTAGGAATTAAATGCTCGTTTGTGTCAGGGCCCCACCCAGCTGCATTGAGGAACTAGCCTTTAGGGCTTGGGTACCCATAGACAGTAACTTATAGGTCAGGCCTGTGCACAGAGCCCTAGGTAGATACTCATATATTGTAGTGGTAAGCTAATCAGCCTGATTCCCTCCTGTCCCTGTTATCTCCCCTTAAATAAATCAGATTGCTTGTTTTGCAAAGGTACACTGGCTGGTTTGTGTGTTAATGGTGAATTACCACACCGTGAATATTGTGTAACTGCACCTTACTTTTCAGGGGGTCCCAGGAGCAAGCTGATTGGTTCGAGCTGGGGGGTAAGTGTATATAGTAAGGACATTGTAATTGAATTGTGTGGGCCACTAGTGGGAAGAAGGGGGGGGTTGCAGCAACCCAGAGGGCTGTGACAAAGTCATCCTTGACTGTTCTAACCCCAACCTCTGGGTGGAGGCAACCGCCAACGGATCTGGGCCCCTCACCCTGTTACAGTTAGGGCAGGCAGGGGTAGTAGCCCTTGGGATAGCGCCCCCTGGGGGTTACAAGTACAACTGTGTGCCAAGTAGAAAAGGAACACAGGAAAAGATAACGACGGTAACATTTGAAAGGTTCCACTACAACAATGCTCTTTTAGGCCTGTATAACAAAGTATTAATACATATAAACCAGAGTTCTGTGGGAATACAAATGACTATGGGGAATGTGACTTACAGTATACAGTATATGATATTATCCTAGTGCCAATGTCATACATACAAAAAATTAACCCACTGTTTTAAAAAAGAAAACCACATTTTGCAATTAAGGAGTCTTTTGTGTTTCACAGGGAAGGCACAATGAAAATTTCATTCCCAATTTTGAAACTGAATACATTGTATGGTACACTATACCTGGTTCTGCTTAGAAATAAAAGTGAACCTGGATACACAATCAGATGTAAAGTGAAACCTTCCAAGGAAAGCATATTTTACCCATCTGGTTAGCCACCCTATAGACTACTCTAGCCTATGTCTTTTCCCACCTTCATGAAGCATAGTAACTGCACCCATTCTTCCGAAGACAGATTTATTCGCCAAGATCCTTATGGACTATTTGATATGCACTACCACTCCCCCTTCCTTTGTATTCTTCCTGCCCTTTCTAAACAGTGCATAGACCTGGGCATTTACCTCTTACTGCTATTGTTCCTGTTAAACCATGTTTCTGTTACTGCTACAAAGTTTTAACTGCTCTGCAGCGATTATTGCATGTGGCTCATTCATTTTATTCTATAAGATCCTTGCATTTGTGTACATCACTCTACCCTTGCACTTTGTTTTCCTGTAGTCTTCATATTCTTGGTGACTGTTGAATGCCAATTATTTCTACGTTTACCCTTGCCTGCCATTTGTCCCATTGCCCCTTGTATACTTGGGATAGCAATCCTGACTTTCTTTGTGTATCTGTCTGCTCTCCTGTTCTCTAATGTGATCATTTTACCTAGTTTAACAACTTTATAATTATTACATCTACTCTAGCTTCGGTCCTAATACACTGATTCTCCCTCTGCACAGATGCAGAACATCATTTATGAACAGCTTGCTATTATCTCTGATGGATCTTCAGTCTTCCAAGTAGTGGAATCCCTCCTCATCATACTAACCCTTTAGTCACATATTAAACTCTATTATTTTAAGTTTGAAACCACCTCCAGGAAAGCTACCATATCTGTAACTGTCCTACTCTTACTTAACTCTGAGAATCTACAACTAATCTATCTTACCTTGCTATTAGCCATATTATTTATACCTAGGTATATCATAATGCCAACTTCCCAACCCCTACTATGGTCAGCCTCTCCAACTGGGGAAATTATCTTGCCTGTGGTCACTCATGGGAGATACAGAAGGGATAAATACATACATAGGCACATAGTTGTTAATAGATAGAAAAATGACTTGTGGTTTATCCAGTCTGCCTGGCTCCTGCCTAGGTCCTCACCAGTCTTGCCCTGGATAGGCCTCTAGTGGATCAATCATCTCATTGTTCCACTTGAACTAAACACCTCTCCATTTGCTGCAACCCAACCACTGTCAAACTCTCCAGACCCATATGTCTATCCCTCAGCACTTAAAGCATGCCACTGTGCTAACACTGATTTGTTCCTCTGGCAGATGATTCCACTTTTCACCACCATCTATGACCAATAATTTAATCACATTCCTCCTAAATTTCCCCTGACAGCTCATAGTGGTAGCCAATTTCGAGGGACTATCATGAAGCTTAAATAGCTGTCCACCCTGCTTATATCTTTCCGGTACCTGTTTCAATCATATCTGTCCTCTCTTCTAGCCTCCAGTGAATAGATATTTAGGTCAGCCAGTCTTTCCTCATAAGTCCTCCATACTGACCGTGAATCATTTCAGTCTGTCCTTTGGATAAGTTCCTAGTAGTCATTCTTCTTTCTTTTTTTTGAAACTCAGTATTTTATTAGGTTCCCAGTTGATACATGCATATGTTCACTACAACAATATCAGTTCATGTCAATACATTTCACATGACATTTTAGTTTACATAGTATTCAATATGCATCTAGTTTAAAACTTTTTAGCTATTTTCAAATCCAGTTGCATTACCTTTGAGTAGGACCTCTCCCCTGTTCTTCTTTGTTATTCCTCCATTTTTCTGTATCCTCTAGGTTTGCTCTTACCTGCTCATTGCCTGGTCCACTCTTCCCCTCCTCTCCTTGGAGGTGCCTCAGGTGTTGAAGTAAAGAACTAGTCTTACTTGCTTGGGCCCATCTCATCTCAATCTGAACATGTTGTCCATAGTGCTTGACATGCCTTACCACCTCCTCCTAGGTTTCCATTTTTTCATGGGTCAGATGGAGCTGCTTCTCAGGAGATGTGGATTTATAAAAATAGCATACATGTGAGAGAGCAGGCAATGAAGTTTGAGCTGTGACTGTCTGCACTAATGATGAGCAAAAGTTCCAGATCTTTGCACAGTACTTCAGGTGTAGTCTCACCAAGAACCTAGACAGGGATAGGATCACCTCCCTCCGACTGCTTGAGAAGGCCCTGCCCAAGCACTCCAACATCTTGATAGTTTTCCAATATGCTTTGTGACACTGGGCTGAAGTCTTGAGGCTGTCACTAATTATAACCTGGGAGACAGAATAGTGTAGTGGTTAAGAACACTGAACTGCAAACCTGGAGAGCTGGGTTTAAACTCATTAGCCTCCCCTTCCATACTGTGTGACCAAAAGCAAGTCACTTAACTTCTCTTTGCTCCCAGGACACACCAGGAAATAAGTCTCAGCCTAGTGTGTCTATCCTGGCTAAAAATTGTGAATTAAAATGAATAAATAAATAACCTCCTCATCCTTCTCTTCTGAAGTTGGCCCAGTCGTGCTCCTCCATGCAACATTCTGTTTTTAGCTCCCCCTTCCTCAAGATGTATATCTTCCTGAACTGGGTTGCACACCACCATCTCTGTCCCTCTAAATATGGATGCCTCAGTCTCTCCATGCTCTGCCTGGAACCTTCCTCCCCAGTATATCTATAATGGATGAAGAAATTCCTTCCAGCGTTTTGCCTGCTTTTTTCCTGCCAGCACAGTCATTATAAACAGATTCCTCTAGTATGGTGAAATGGTTCCAGGTCACCCCCTCTGGGGATCCTCCCATGCTGCTCCCACACCTCTTTTTACATTTGTCAGTCTCCACTGCAGTCAATTTCCTATTGTGTACAGGCGGTGCCCATTGAGGCAAGGGTATTCCACCTCCCAGTTTTTAATCTTAAGGTATTAGAACCACAAATAGAAATGAATGTGGATATACAGTAAACTGGCAGGCCTGCTGGTAACTTAGAATAGATGATGCTGACTCAGCCAGGCTTTTAATCAGCAAAAAAATAGGCATTGCTATTTAACATTTATGATGCATTACTGATTGTAAAGCAATGATGAGGAAAGAGAAAAGGGCATGTTCCACAATGCAAATGTATTGTTAGAGAGTTTTCAGGAAGAGTATTACTCTGATTTGTACATACAATGCCATAAGGGGTTGTTTTAAACTGCTATGTAATGTTTTATGATATTTCACCAGGATTTGGACTCTCAATAAAGATGCCACTAACCACCGAGCCACTCGTACCCATTTTCATAATTTTTAAGACTTTGAAATAAAGTCAGTTTTGGTCCCTTGTATGGTGCATTAATATCTCTCAACAAATTTAACTAATAATTTTATCAGAAAACACCTACCACATAATGCAATTGGTACCCAGTACTAGGATTCGAAATTAGTAGCAATTGGTTGCACTCATAATGAGTAACCATTATAAAACAATGAATCTTTTTTATGTCATTGCCTAATTAATAAATATTCATGTATATGTGTTTCAAATATCTGCTGCCAGATATTCAAATCAGGACAAAGAAGAAGGCAAAAATCTGCACTTCCCACTTGGTGATGGGGGGGACCTCTGTACACTAGGGAATATCTATCTGTTATACCAGAACAGCGATCGTTGAGGAGGGGGTACCACTAGCCACCAAGGAAGTATGATTCTTTACATGGGGAAGACGATTGGCAGGGGGAGGGACCACTATACCCAGGATTACTGAGTTTTGGTTCGGGGGTGCTGCCACATTTCTTCCACCAACTGATAGGGTAGCGTGGGAGTACGTTGTGGTTTCAATCAGTGGTATGTGCCCCATGCAAGGGGGCTGGGCAAAATGGCCATGCATAGCACACATACTCTGAATATTGTACCGTGCCAATATTTAGGTCCCCACCCCTCTGAATCTTGCCCAGGCTAAACTCTGTGTACCCACACTAACTGGGCTTTTCAATATTGCACCTCCTCATAAAATCCAGTTTGTGTGCGAAAACTCAGATTTGCACTTGGGCAATCTTTTGAATATTAGGACCCTTATGTTTAATTTGCAAAGCAGAACAGTTAACAGCACCCAAGACTTCTGTATCATTTGAGCCTGCACCCCATCCCCCCAGCTAGATCAGGTAGTTCACTAGATCCTAGCATTTATGGTTACTTGACAACCAACATCCACACACTGCAACATGCATAGATTAAATTGGCATGACATCATTGTATCACGTTGCACATGGGGATGGAGTGCAGATTAGAAAGGGGTCAGAGAATGGTCCACATTCTCTCTGTAGACAAGTGCTATAAACCATTCACAAAGGTAATTAGCAGAGAAGTGCAGCTCTATTTTAAATCTTTGTATTAAGAAAGCAGCATAACATCAAAAGCCTGTCTCCCCTTTTCTTTGTACATTATAGAATAAGAGTAGCCATCAGAATACTGCACTGTAATTCCAGGAGGGTTTGAGAAAAACAGAATTTGCAAGTGAATGCTGGAGAAAGGTAAAAACGCCAAACAAAATACAATTGAGATGTATAAGCAGATGCTTTTAGGGTTACTTGACTAACAGCTAAGAGAATGCACTTTGTAAAAACAAACAAAGGGGATACCACTAGTATTCAACATAAAGTGCATGAAATGAATTGATAAAAGCAGAGCTAGTGTATACTTAATGCAAAGCCCAACAGTTACTAGATGTTGAAGTTGTTTTGCAAACTAAGATCAACACAATAAAAAGCAGAGAGAAAACTACACCATACCTATGAATTAAGGGGTATTTTAAGTCATTTTAAACTGTTTTATTTATATTTATGAAGCACTATTGCTTTTTTTTTACTTATGCTGTTCTCATCATGCCTTGTTATAACTTCTGTTAGGTATCCAGTGTCTCTGGGATTGGACACCCTACAAATAAAATTACCTTGCCTTGCCTAGTTAAACACATTTATATATGTAGTTAAAATTAGACACAGATAAATGTTTTACAGTGTTTGACTGTTTCCCCTGCTACTCAAAGTTAACAGAGTTTTTAACAATGCATTTATTGTTTTCCATTAATCCAGTTTTACCGTGTTTTTATTGTTTCCCCTTCTTCTGCAGTTTTACTGTTTTTTATTGTTTTCCTCTACTAATACAAGCTACAGTACAGTAACTGTGTTTTTACAGTGCTTTATTATTTTCCCCACTAGCACTTACTGTAGCTAAAAAAACCTCGCATTTACAGTGTTTTCCCATTCTGAGCTGTACAATCCAAACCCTAGGAAGGGCTTTTCTCACATCGAAATACTTTACTTGTAAGCAACATGCAGTACGCAGACCAAGGACGGCAATGAACCTGGGAAGCAGGCGCCAGTTAACATTATGTTAGTGCTGTATGACACTCTGTTTCAGTAATAGTACTTCAGGAACTGCTTATTGCAATTTTGCAAAGCTTTTCTGGGATAGGAAGTAGTTAAACAGCCCAGAATATGTTAGCAAAATCACCCTCCTCCATCACCCAGCTAGATCATCTAGTTCCCCCAAGAGTCATAAATTAAATTTCAGTCATCCTCATTCACCTTCAGCATTTGCACTCCATCCCCAAGACCCATGAATCAGCTTGCAATGTTCCACCTAAAGTGCAATGCACTGCTCATCCTGGCCACCCCCAACATGTGGGCCAACTGTATTGCTAACATGTAAGACTCACTGTCACTAAGGCTTGCGTTAAAAGTTGATACCCTTGTTCCCTATCCAGCCAGTGCTGTATTGTGTCTCTTCCTTATCTGTTAACTGGTAGTGCAGTGCAAGTCACTTCCTACCCCATTCAAGCAACAGCCAGGACTGCTGATCACTTTCTATGTAAAGGGAAGGTAAGAGAGCAGCCTGCACTGTTTACTACAGTACCAACTTTTCACAAGAAAACTGAACAGAGAATCAGACTGTGGCTGGAAGAGGCTAGGAAGTGATGTACCCTGTGCAATCAGTACAACAAGAAGGATGCTGTGCAATGTTTGGTCAGTGGGGGACAGGGCAAAGTCATCAGTGTTGTACCAGTTCTTTAGTGTCAGTGAGTTTGACAGGTTAGTGATGAAGTTATGGGTGGGTGGTCCAAAATGTAGACAAACTCAGAATGGAGTTGCCAACATTTAGGCCTCCCAAAAAATTTAGAAACAAAAATTAATATTGGTTCTGTTGCGCATCCCTAATGTACACTTTTGCAGAAACAGCATCGGTTTGAGAATGGCAGGTCTGAGAGGTCTGGTTGGAGAAATGAAGAAGGTTTTGCAAAAGTATTCTGAAGTAACAAACTATCCACAGGTGACTCAGACTATTTATGTTATGGAGTATTACAATAAACATCATTGATATAACAATGTTGGCCAGATGAAGAATCTAATTGCTCATAGTTGGTGTGACAGGCTGGTCCCATTTGTTATGCAGAGAGGGTTAAAAGCAAGTATCTGTTTTGTCCTCTCCTATTTCAGCTACTTGTCTGTCTGTTGCCTGTCTGATTGTGCAATAAAATTTTATTGTGGCACATAGAAGCTGGTCACTCTGAGGGTCCCATAATTTCCCCCTGTTACATCCCTTTCATCACCACCTGTTTCTCTGTGGTTTAAAAAAATACTTGGGAATTTTTAGGTAAAACTGGGATCCCTTGGTTTACAAATGTATATAACTATATTGTTGAAATGATTGCAAAAAGCTGTTTGGGTTTATTAGAAAAGACATCAGTCTGGAACACAGGCTTATTTACAAAATTGTCAACAGGAGACCAGCCCTGATACTGAATGTTCTATTTTGTTGCATCTGCAGGCTGGCCAAAGGAAAGAAACTGACAAAGTTCTGAGACATTTTGTGAGAAACAGGAGACTGATTTACATCAACAAGATGCAGAATTTAAACAATCAGGAAAAGACATATTATAAAAAAAGAGAACAATGTTTTCTTTTAGGGATAGAGAGATGGGGATTTTAAAGAATGATTCTCAGATTAGGATTTTTATGTTTGTAATGCATTTTTGAAGAGGCACCCTACACAATTTTATTTTTTATATTTTATTGTTATTGCTAAGAATAAAATGCTACTTGCAAATGTTATAACTTCTTCACCTCTACTTATGCTTCCTGACCAGCAATATACACCTATGACAGGTGGGGTCAGACAAAATGGGATTGACTCCATGCATACTCTATGCCAGGAGTTTTGTGCAATGGTACCAGATCTGGTACCAGGGAAGCATAGAAGAAAGATATGCACCCTATAAAAGTAAGCCCAGGAGTAATTACCAGAAGAATGGCAGCAAAACTAGAAGCAGAAATCAAAGTCCAAGCTGAGATTGTTCAGTCAGCACAAGTGATAAAAGAAGAACTGGCAAAGACAGAATATGAAAGTCTATATCCCTTCTTTAAATGGTGAGCTATACAACAAAGAGAGACTGAGAAACACAGAAGAGAAGATATGCAGCAATAGGAGCAGCGATGGCAGGGGTCATTGCAAGCTGTCAAAGCTGGAGGCTTTGGTACAGGTCCAGCAGACCAGCAAAACACAAACAGCTTAATAGACATTAAAGTTACAAACCTGTGTCCCTCAGATGATATTGAAGTATCTCTGACAACTCCTGAAAGGATCACCGGAGCCTGCCGTTGGCCAAAAAAGCAATGGGCAATCAGGCTGGTGCTTTATCTGACAGGTAAAGACACACTTTCTTTCAGCAATATGAACACTGTGCAGTCAGAAACCAATGACCTCGTGAAAAGAGAAATCCTTAAAAGATTCAACTCAGGAGAGACCTACAGTCAGAGATTCCGGTCTCTGAAATACCACTCATTCAGCAATCCTTGAGAAGCATTCACCTGACTCAGTGAAATCCTTATTAAATTGATCCAAGCAGAGGGCAGAACAGTCCTGCAACTCACTGACATATTTGCAATGGAGTAATTCATCACATCCATCCTACAGACTTGCAGCTTTGGGAGAACACCAACCAGAAAGTGGAGAAAAGACTGTTTCTTTGACTGCTGACCATCAGTTGGACAGACAGACACTGCAGCAGCAAAGTAATAGCCAAGGAATGGTAAGAACCTTTTTTCCTGATTTAACTCCAGATCAGATAAGAACTCCAGTGGGGTTAACAAATCTGCACCCAAAGACTTTATTTGCTATAACTATAAGCTAGGCCATATTTCAAGAAACTACCATAAAAATAACAAGCATTTGTCAATGCCGAACGTTTGTCATGTGCACTGGTGCCATTTGTCGAGGATTATGAGCGGTGTTGGGAAAATTTCAACACGGGTTCTTAATGTCATTGTTTTTCACTATTTTTACACTACATTTTCAACACAGCCATTTTATTATGCCGCCTCATGAAGAAAGGAAGAGTACAATTTCAACTCCTGTCCAAAATGTTCTTTCACTAAGTGGATGTGAAATCACCTTTTGGGATGCAAAAAAACATTTTGCTCAGGATCTGGAAAATGGCAGCTATCACATTCGTGAGATACAGTGAAGAGATGGCTATGATGAAAATCTGGGGTCAAAATATTGAAAAGTACCAAAGGTAAGAGACTGCATTTGTTAATTTAAGTGCTTGCTCATAACTTTGTTGCTGGTTAATATTTTCACACCAAATTTTCAGTGTAACATTCTTATGACCCCACCTCATGAAAAGTGCCAGTGTCATTTTGTTCACTCATCCTGAAAGGTGATTTTACAGAGCCACCATGCCATTCTGCTCCACAGATGTGAAAACATGTTTCTGGCAGGATATGAAAAATGACAGCTATACTTTTCATAAGAAGGTGTGAAATAATGGCAATGTTGAAAATCTGGAGTGAAAATATTAAAAACCAGTGAAATTAGGAACGTGTGTAGAAACTGCGCAACACACGCTTGTAACACGGTCATTTTTTACATTTTTTTCACCAAATTTGCAACATGGGCTTTTTGGGACCCCACCTCATGACCAGTGGCACTTTCATTTCATTAATTTCTCTCATCTTCACTATCGCTCAGCACTTTTAAGACTCGTCTCTGCCTAACACACTGCCTCCAAACTCTGTGACTGTTGTGGCTAAACATGTCTTTTGGTTCCATAGCTGAAGATGCCCTTTTGGATCCACATCTACTCCTGCACTTTGTCAGCACCCCCCCCTCCTTTCTTCACCTCCCTGCTGGCTTATGTCAAATGCCTCCCGGCTGCACACCTCTATTCTTATCCGCCTTCCACCTCTCCTCTCTCTGTTACCCCCAACCTACCCCCTTTTCTCCCATCCACTTAGTCTCCCTGATTTCACCCTCTTCCTTTCCCTTTCCCCTCCCCAAAGTTTCACCTTATTGTTCTTTTTTCATCTACAAGACTGTGTGTTTTTTTTTTTATTTTATAAACTGTTATCTTTGCTTATGATTGTCTCAATTGTACCAATGACATGGAACCTTTGCAAAAGAGCCTCGGCTAAAACGTATTTGTAATCCTAGAACAAATACATAAATAAATAATTAAAAATAAAATTTGTCCTGAAAGGTGATTCCAGACAGTGACCACAAAATCATCTTTCAGGACCAAGTAACGAAATGACAGTGACAGTATTCAGGAGGTGGAATCCCAAGAACCCCATGTTGAAAATTTTGGGCTAAAATTCCTAAGTCGAATCCCCCCCCCCCATTGATTCCCATTATATGGCCCGGTCCACAGAAGATTGTTGCTTTCGACCTCAGGAGGTAAGTATGGGTAAGGGGTAAGGGGGGTAAGGGGAGGTGGGTGCACAGTGGGAGGGTCTGGATGGGGTAGGGAGACAGGGAGACAATGATGGACCATTTTTTTCTCAGGTTTAAAGTAATAAAGACACTGGGAATGGTTTTCCTTTTTTTTATAGGAAAGGATATCAACATTTCTGGACACTGACAGTACTCTCTCTCTCCAGTGTCCGGGGGAACGGGGAACAGAGGGTGTAAAAGGACAGCAGCAAAGGGAAGGAGAGGGAGGGATTTTCTGTGGGTGGGGGGGCCTCGGACAGAACAAGGGTGTGGGGAGGAGAGCAGCAGTGGGAGGGAAAGGGAGAGATTGATTTGCTGGTGGAGGGCCTCAAACAGAACAAGGATGTGGGGAGGACAGCAGCAGTGGGAGGGAGAGGGAGGGATTGATTTGCTTGCATGGGGTGCCTTGAACAGAACGAGGGTGTGGGAAGGATAGCAGCAGTAGGAGGAAGTGGAAGAGAGTGATTTGCTGGCAGGGGGCCTAGAATAGAATGAGGGTGCATGGAGGATAGCAGCAGTGGGAGGAAGCAGGCGGGAGTGATTTGCTGGTGGGAGGACTCAAACGGGAATACAGGGAGGACAGGAGCAGTGGGCAGGCTCAGCGCATTCACACTGTAAGTGCTACAGCAGTGTGAACGTGCAACCAGGAAGTCAGAGTAATGCAGGGCTTTACACATCAAAGGACCAAGCTGCACCACTATTGTTTTGCCTCTGTCTTTTGAAAAGTTTGTCAACTCCTCCCCAAAAACTGACAGTGAGTCATCACCAGTCTGCCTACTGATTTGCCTACCTCTGACCTGCCCCTTGGAACTGAGCTCTCCGGTGGAAGCACCCCTCTTACACCTCTGTATAGCAACTCTCATTTTAATGAGTTCATCTGTGCCTGCGCTCATGACAAACTCAAAAAGGGTAACACTGGAGGAATGATTGGAATATGATGGGCTCAGGGAGGGGGAAGGAGGGAGGTCAAAAGCACATCCCCCAACCAGTCTCGCTTAGTAACTCCTACATGGTTTTGGAGGAATGGGAAAGCCCCACTCAGGACCCCGAGGCTGGGACCAGGCAGGATGGGAGGGTCCTACAGGATGGAGTCCCAGGGAGGGGAGGCAGGGGAACAAGCTTCTCCTAGTGGTGGACTCTATTGTCCAGGGAGTGGAGTTAGGGACACCTAGCAGGGGAAAGAGGGAGGTCAAGTGCCTCACAGGAAGCACTGCATGGAGGGATGGGAAGTGGATCCATAGGATAGCTACGGCAATAGCTAGGAGGGAGCAGCTAGATGTCATTGTCCACCTGGGGACCAATGACATGGCCAGGAGAAAGGTGGAGTTAGCCAGAGTCCACGAGAATTTCAGGAAGCTGGTGGGGGACCCAAAACAGATAGCATGCTCCATCTCATTTCCAGAGGTGCTACCTGTCCAGGGCACAGGGGAAGCTAGAGCATTCCACATCCATACCTTCAACTCCTGGTTAAAGGACTGGTGTGGAAGGGAGGGTTTTGGCTTCATAGGGGACTGGGGCCTGACCTGGGCAGATGCAAGCTTATATAAGTAGGATGACCTGCATCTGCCTGAAAAGGGGACCTTGGTTCTTTGTGAGAAGCTTAAATGCTTCAGTTGTCAATATTTAAACTGGCCAGGGGGGGGAGCCTGGAGGGTCAAGAGGCTTAGGAAAACCACCATGGGAACATGCAGGAACATAAGTTGACTACAACAACAGCTAAAGCAACTAGGGACGGGCAGGCAGGCGAAGAATGTATAACAAGTGATATGGTGGGGAAAGAGCACATAGGAAAGGAAACTGGGGTGGGGGAAGATGTTTGAGAGGGAGAACAAGAGCAGACAGAGGGAAGACTGTAAAATATGGAAGGTCATATTAACGAATGTCTGTAGCCTAGGAAATAAGGTTCCAGACCTGGTGGCCTTGTTTGCAGATGCAGACCTTGGCATAGCAGCAATAACAGAGATGTGGCACTCTGTTAATCAGGGCTAGGAGTCAGTGTACTAGGCTATACACTGTTCAGGAGGGACAGGGAGGGTAAAAAGGGTGGGGGAGTATCCCTGTACATGAGAGATGGTATAAAGGCTATAGAAGTTCAGGGAAGACAGGGGGAGGCCGTGGTAATGTGGGTCACCCTGGAGCCAGGGAATGGAACACCAGTACACACAGATGTGATCTACAGATCTCTGGCACAGAGGGAGGAAGTAGACAGGGATCTAGTGGAGAACATACATGACATGGCAGCTAAAGGTGAAATCCTGCTACTGGGCAATTTCAATATGCCAGACATGGATTGGACCACCCAGGTGGCTGCTTCAGCCAGAAGCACAGCCATCCTAGAATCCCTTCTGGGGATTGGACTCAGACAGCTGGTGCCTGAGCCAATCAGGGACAAGTCAATTCTGGACCATGTATGGACCAATGGGAACAGAGTCAAAGAATTACAGGTGGAAGGGCAACTGGGGTCCAGCAATCACCACATGGTGTGGTTCAACATGGAGACATGGACCCAATTAAGCCACACAAGGACAAGATTATTAGATTTCAAGAGGGTGGATTTCACTGAAATGGGTAGATGTATGCAAGCAGTCCTGGGGAAGGGAAGGGTAATAGAGGGGGTGGAAGAAGAATGGGAGAAACTGAAAGAATCCATAGTGGAGATAACAAACCAATGCATTAGGATAGTGGCCAAAGGGAAAAGAAGAAGGAAACCACTATGGTTCTCCAAAGAGGTGGGAGACAAAGTCAGGGCTAAAAGACTGAGTTTCAGGAAGTATAAGGGGAGCCAAAGGGAGGAGGACAGGGAGGTGTACCTTGAATGTCTAAGGGAAGCAGGGAAGGCTGTTAGGAGGGCGAAGGTGCAGACAGAAGAGGGTTTAGCACAGTCTGTAAACAAAGGGTTAAGGCAATTTATAGGTACATCAGTGAAAGAAGAAAAAACGGGGGGATTGTGAGGCTCAAAGGAGAGAAGGGAGAGTGTAAGAAGGGGATCTGGACAAGGCATAAATACTGAGCAAATACTTCTGCTTAGTATTCACCAAGGAGGGGGAGGGTTGCAGAGGCAATGGGCGGGGGGGGTGAAGTGGATACAAGTCCATGGTAGCACCCTATATGAGTGTGTCAATAATACTACTTCTACTTTCGGCAAATGATACAAGATGTCGAGCTATCCTGTATAGCAAGTGTAGCAGGGAGGTACACTCACTATAGCAGGATAAAATAAGGATTTTGGCCAAGCCCTGCAGAGCTGGCCATTTGTTGTAGTGGCTAGAGCCACCACCTATGAAAACCAGTTGACCTGGGTTCGGGTCCTAGTGTAGGATAAATTATTGTACTACCATTTTTTTATTGCTTCTAAGTATACCCCCCGCGGAGATGGTAATCCATTAGTCAGAGGGAGTGTGGGGTGTAGCCTCCAGCATGAAAAATTATTTTTGTATTGTTTTGCTGTGAGAAGGGTAGCGACTGTCGCTGTTTGTGGTGGTCAATGTTATTTCGGGTGACCTTTTGACGATGGGCATTTTTTCCTTCACGGTAAGTGCTCCTGGAGACAAGGGAATTGCCCTTATCACATAAACCCCAGTCCATTCATAGTTCAGAGAGTTCTGGAAGAATTCACAAAGCTGAAAGTGGATAAGGCCATTGGGGCCAGACAGCATCCACCTGAGGATATTAAAGGAGCTGTGAAGGGAACTAACAGCGCCTCTGGCAGCCCTGCTCATAGAGTCATTCAACATGGGTGTCATTCCAGAGGACTGTAGGAGGGCACATTTAGTCCCACTGCATAAAAGTGGCAGAAGGGAGGAGTGGGGAACTATAGGCCAGTCAGCCTCACCTCAGTGGTGGGAACGATCAGTGAGACACTGCTGAAAGAAAGGATGGTGGCATATATGGAATAGGTACTCAGGATCTAAGGCATCACAGATTGGAAGGTCATGTCAAATGAATCTAATAGATTTTTTTGATTGGGTGACTAGGGAAATATATCAGGGAGGGGCGGTAGATGTCGCCTACCTAGATTTCAGCAAAGCCTTCGGCACCATCTCACATAGAAGGCTGATTAACAAGATGGGTAGTCTGGGCATGGAAGACAAGGTGGTGAACTGGGTTAGGAACTGGTTAACAGACAGGAGACAAAGGGTGGTGGTAAATGGGGTACAATCAGGGGAGATGGGGGTGGCCAGAGGGGTACCACAGGGATCAGTACTAGGACCAGTCCTGTTTAATGTCTTCATTAGTGACATTGCAGAGGGGTTGGAAGGAAAGGCCTGCCTGTATGCAGATGACACCAAGATCTGCAACAGGCTGGATACTCTAGAACGGGTGCAGAAAATGAAGAGGGACCTAGAGAGCTTGAAGGATGGTCAGAGATGTGGTAACTGAGATTCAATGCAAAGAAGTGCAAAATAATGCACCTGGTTAGAGGGAACCCTGGAAAGAGCTATAGGATGGGGGAGGAGCTGACTGTCACCAAAGAGGAAAGGGGCCTAGGGGTTATCTTCTCTGATGACATTAAGGTATCAAAGCAGTGCCAAAGGGCAGCAGGGACGGCCAGTGGCATGCTGGGGTGCATAGGCAGAGGTATCACTAGCAAGAGGTGGGAGGTGGTGATTCCATTGTATAAAACATTGGTAAGGCCTCACCTGGAGTACTGCATGCAACTCTGGAGGCCACACCTGTGCATGGTAATAGATATGGTGGAGACTAGCCAGAGAAGGGTAACAAAGATGGTGCAGGGCTTGCAACACAAAACATATGAGGAGAGAGTAAGGGACCTCAATATGTTCTCACTGGAGGAGAGGAGACAGCATGGGGACATGATTGAAACTTTTAGGTACCTTAAGGGCATAAATAAGGTGCAGGTGGGGGACCTTTTCCAATGTAGAAAAAAGTATGAGAACAAAGGGGGCACAATATGAATTTGGAAGGGGGTAGATTAAGAGGTAATGTGAGGATGTTTTTCTACACAGAAAGGGTAGTCGACACTTGGAATAGTCTGCCCCAGGAGGTAGTGAAGACAAACACAGTGGAGGGGGTTTAAGCATGCCTAGGACAGGCACAAGGGAAGCTTGAGAGGGGAGGGAGTGATGAAAAGCCATTGATCACATAGGGTCAGTGGCCACATACAATGTATAGGGCCTATGGGCAGACTGGATAGGCCTAGCAGTCCTTATCTGCCAACAATTTCTATGTTTCTATGTAGCAAATTTGGTCTTAGCAAATTTGGGCAATTATTCAGCAAATGTCATGGTGGGAAATAAGACTGTGAAGGGACTCATAGAGTCAGGAAACAGACAGACCCTGGTGTATTCTGAAGTACTGGGTAAAGACTGTGAAAAAGGACGAGGTACTGGGGTTATCTGCATCCATGGGAACACTTAATACTATCTCAACTCCCAAATGACTCTGAACATTAATAGGGTGTCACACCAAATTAAAGTGGCGGTAGTTCCAAAGTTACTTGCACCTGTGATTATTATAAATGACTTTCCAGAATTTGCTAAGTTAATCACAGAAGGAGTAAACCATGCTGTGTCAGCAGCTGTGATAACAAGAGCACAGGCAAAGCAAATATTGCATATTGGTGACTCTTCCTTTTGCTGACTTTGATTTGGACTTGTCTGAGCTCAATTACATGATCTTGAAGTCCAGGAAACAAAGATAACACCTGCAGAAACACTGGCAACAACAGACTGATGGACATAAATGGTTGACACTAGGGCTGAGCAAATACCTTTTCCAGAATATTCAGCAGCCAAATATTTGCATATTTGGTATTCAGGAAATTATTCGGCCCCCTCAAAAAAGAAAAAAAGAAACAGCCCCCTCCCTCTCTCTCAGTCCAACCAAGAAAATGTAATCCCTTCCCCTCCAGCCTTTAGCAAAAGCACAAGTTTTTTTTTTTTAGTCTTTTACTAAAACTAGATCCCCTGGTGGGTGACTTACTCAACCTGCCTGCCTTGATGGCTGGCCGCCATCTTAATGTAAAGCACTAGTTGCACTAAAAAAAAGTATAAATTATGCCCCCCCCTCGGCACAACAACCGACCCTACTCCCACCCACCAGCACCCAGTTGTGACATACACTGAAAAGGTGACTAGCACTACCCTCCCTCCTCCATGGCCAGCCATGTATCAATGTGAAACACTGTTTGTGCTTAAAAAAGTATAAATTTTGTCCCCACCCCCAGCATAGCAGCTAACCCTACTCCCATCCAGTAGCACCCAATTCTGATTTACATTGAGAAGGTGTCTGTCACAACCCTCCCTTCTCCACAGCTGACTGCCTTATCATGAATGGAAGCACTCATGTGCTTGAGATAGTAAATACCACTGATCATGTAATCAGATGGTTTTACTATAGCAAGTGTACAAGCACTTTCATTCATAAGACGGCGTCAGACTGTGGGGGAGGAGTTGTGAAAGTCACCTTCCTGATATATTCACCATAGAAAAAATGCACTCCAGACTTAAAATTCAAGTGGAAAGATGTATTTACTGTGTTAGGATGGTACTTACAAAGTACTATGTATATCCATAACCATGTCAGTAGTACAAGTAAAAAGCACAATGCAAACAAGTTCAAGCTCCCACACTGTGACAAAACTTCTGCTTTTCGGGGTCTCAAACCCCTTTCTCAGGAGGCCTGTTACCCAGTGCCCTCTTGTGTTCTTATATTGTTTTACAACCAGGTACATTAAATCACAATATTTATTACATCATTACAAGTGCAGGACCCTGCTTGTCATGTGATAATGCCACTGCTCCCTGCTCTCCTTAGTGAGGCAGGTCTGCAGTCAGAAATGAATATACTGGCTCCATTTAAGGGTGAATTACCCAATGATCTGTCCCACTGCAGGGACCCATGGAACAGCACAAAATGACACATAGCAGGCATAGTGCATTCCCTTATTAATAGAACACCAAATATAATAAAACATTAACAATAGTATGTCTATTGCATTACAAGGCAAAAAACATAAGACATTTTTCTTGGCATAGTACAACCTGTTCTTAGCTCAAAAATTAAAATGTTCCATACAAGGCAAATTTATTAAGGGAAATATATACAACAATGAGGACAATTGTCTCTCTATAATTTGTCAAAAAGAAACAACAAACGAGAAAACAAAAACCAGCAATATTATGCAAAATTAGAGGGGGGGGGTTGGATGACCGGGATCAATCATTGAAACCCAAAGGTTCATTTATCATTATAGTAGAGGTGTACAAATCATCTCAATACCAATGATAGGATAGAAAGTACACATTTAGTGCAAAAACGGTTTCCAGTCCATATAATCATTGAAACCAATAGGTTTCAAGGTTCTCAATTTGAAAATCCAGGCTGACTTTTTTATTCAGTCATGTTGCGATCACCCCCATGTTGATTATATGGAGCATGGTATATAAACATATAACTAATGTTGTGTTTCCTAATATCTTCTACTTTGGTAAGCGGTCTGGCTACTGGATGTGAGATATAATGTCTATGTATAGCTCTAAAATGCTCTTGTATACGTTCTCTTAATGTTCTTGTTGTCTGACCAATATATACTTTCCCACATCCACACCAAAGGATGTAGATCACATATTTCATATTACAGGTGATATATTCATTAATTTTTACTTGTTTCACACCTGATTGTCTAGATTTTCAAATATTTTGCCCAGTAATGTGTCTTTGCATGTTACACAGTGTTTGCATGGAAAGAACCCAAAAGGTCTTTTTCCCAGTCACATCCCTTTGCCTCTATTTTTCTTAAACTCACTTTGTGTTAGCAAGCCCCTTAAACATTTTCCCCTCTTAAAAGTTATCAAAGGTAAATCAAAAACAAAAACAAACAAACAAAAAAAAACTAATGGCCTTTCTTCTGAATTTTTCTAAGATCTCTATCTAGGCCCAGTACATGCCAATGTTTCATTACTGTTGATCTAATGTCCATTGCTACTTGCCCATAAGTGGACACAAAGGATACCTGTTCATCACATACTTCAGGGACCTTATATTGCAAAAGGTCATTTGTCTCTACCTGATTTATTTTCATCAGTGCCTTATGTAGCACAAGTTCCTCATAACCACGCTCCCTCAGTCTTTGGAATAATTGGTCTTTAGATTTAATGAATTCCTGGCAAGTAGTACTATTTCTCTTTAGTCTTACAAGCTGATCATATAGTAGATTTTCAATCATATGCCTGTGGTGTGAGCTGCGTGCATGCAAAATGCTATTTCCTGATGTAGGCTTCCTGAAACTTCTGCTTTCCTCTAACTGTCCTGGTATTCCAGTCAAGGTCAAATCCAAATATTCTATTTCACTCCCATCTAATCTGTGTGTGAAACCAAGCCCCACTGTTTGCACTGAGGTATTCCATGAATTGCTGGACACTTTCTTCCTGATGTATATCTGGGTGCTGGTGGGTGAGAGTTCAGTTGGATGCTGTGCCAAGGGGGTGGGGACATAATTTGCAGTTCTTATTAAGCACATATAGATCTTTACATTAAGACTGAGACTGGCTGTGGAGGAGGGATGGGTAGTGCTGGTCATCTTCTCAATGAATATCAGAACTGGGTGCTGGTGAGTAGGAGTATAGTCTTATACTGTGCAGGGGCATCATTTATACTTTTTTAAATTGCAAATAATGCTTTACATTAAGACATCAGCCAGCAGTAGAGCCGGGGGGTTGAGATGGTCACCCATCAGGAGGTCTAAGCACTTTTAGTAAATGTATAAAAAAAAACAATGTGGGTACTGTGGGTAAGAGGGTGAGATTGTGCTTTTGATAGAGAGAGTCTGGAGATAGGGGTTTCATTTTACCTGGTTGGGTGGTTGGACTGGGAGAGAAGGAATGAGCCTTTTTTTTTTGCAGGTGGTCAAATAAAATTACTGAATATGAATAGTCCTGTATTCAGGAAAGGTTGCAGAAAATTCAGGAGCCCTACTATTTGTGATATTCAGGAAATAATATTTGGTCCCTGCACAGCCCTCGCTGATACATGAAAATGTTGAAACTAAACTGCTAACAGATTGTGATTTTGTCTCTGAACAACGTAACAATGTTTCCCTCCAAAGCTATTTTAAGCAGCTGGGGATGAAACAAAAACAGGGTGAACCAATGTTTAAAAAATGTAATGGGTTACTGTTCAGAATTTGGGTTAATCCTCAGATGCAGCAGCAGATAAAAAAAATCATCATACCAAAGAGTTACAGTATGGAACTCAGTTGTTACAGATAGCACATGATAGTCCTATGACTAGTCACTCAGGGAGGGACTGCACCCAAGTCAGATTGCTGCACAGATTTGAATGGCCTGGGATTCATGGGGAAGTTGCTACCTGTTGTAGTTCTTGTGTTGAATGCCAGAAATGACTCCAGAAACCAAAAGAGACGAGCTGTCCCAACCCTCAATAGATGTGCCTTTTCAGAGAATTGCAATGCATGTGGTTGGCCCCTTAGAAAAAAGTAAAAGGGTAATTAATTCATTTTGACAGTATGTGACTATGCAACTCAATACTTATAGACAATTCCAATGTGCATTGTCATAGCCTCAAAAGTAGCAGCAGAACTTGTCAAAACTTTCAGCAGGGTGGGGATACCTAAAGAGATTTTTATTCAACAAATTAGTATTTTTTTGTTTAATATTCTTTGGTAACCAGTTATGGCCCACTAGGGACAAGTGCCTATTTTAAGGGGTGACCTAGGAGCACTGGGGAGGTTAAGCAACTTGTTCAGTCACACAGTATGCAAATGGAGGTTGTGGGAGTCAAACATTGGCCTGCTGGACATACCAAGCTCAGTCACAGCTCTTTACTTTAAACTCTAGGCTATACTGCCAGCCCCTACCAACAACATGCCCTGGTGCTGCATTGCTGAAGGAGCTGTACCAGATACTATGTATCCCTGCATAAAAACTTCCCCATTATTGCCCTCAGACAGTCTTCTTGAGTATTTTAATCAAACCCTAAAATGGATGTTGAAAAGGTTTCTGAAAGGTGAAGGGAATGACTGGGACCAATATCTATCTTACCTGCTTTTTGCTTACAGAGACATGCCATAAGCATCAACAGCTTTTCTTTTAGCCTTTGAAATATTCTGTGGTAGACAACCTAGAGGGCCACTGGATGTAATAAAAGAAACACGGGAAGACAATCCTGCTCAGAGTCTATTACATCCTTATTTATTTATTTATTTACGTCTTGTAACAGGGTAAGTGCACTGATCCAGAGGACCGTTTTCAGGCACGACCCGGGCCACACACGTGGCAGTTACAGAGGTAGTGACAAGTTATACAATTAGTACAAGCCATGTGAATATACAGACATCATTGCTTGAACAAAGTGGATAAACAAAGAAAGTGACATAGGAAAGTAAAATTAATGATTGGCTGAAAAAAAAAGTACATCATGATAAGCGACAATTATTATACAATTATTTACTAAGGATAAGTGGCCAGTGCAAAATAAATGCATGATGTAAAAAAACAAACAGCAACAACAACAAAAAAACATACAAGACAACATCCAAGTGGGAGAGCCCAAGGAGCAGGCAGTGAGGGATGTAGGACAGGAGTCCAAAGAAATGAAAGAGGGCAGGGGAGACCAAAGCATCCCAAGAGGGAAAAGTCAGAAAGGTAGAGGGGAAGGTTATGCAAGCTAGCAACAGCATGTGGAATCATCAAGCAGCCAGGACTTGATATGTGTCTTGAAAGTGACATGGGAATCCAGAGAGGAGATGGGTGTGGGGATTCTGTTCCACAGAGTGGGAACAGCTACAGATAATGCTCTATTACCCATAGCTGAGGAGACTTTTCGGATATCCATGGGGGGGAACAGAGGATGCACGCAGACACCTCGAGGAAGTTCTGGTCTTGAGGAGAGACGTATAAGGGGAGGCTTCACCATGCCTGATGGTGCTGTCCAGGAGGCAGCCAAGCCCATAATCATAATCATAATCATAATCTGCAGGCACCTCTCTGGGCTGAGAGAAGAGGTTGTTCATCTCCAGGCTGAGTTGGCCAGGATTTGCGGGACCTCCTCTTCTATCTAGGGACCACCAGGGCCACTGGCGTTGCCTCAGAGGTTGCCAAGAAAGAGGAAAGGTTAGACCACAGTGGGCTCAGAGAGGGTTAGGGTGGTGGAATAGAGATGTATCCCTCCAGTTGTACCTCTCCAAAATTCCTATGCCATTCTGGCAACGTGTAGTTCCTCTATGGAGGCAACCGCAGTAGAGACCAAGGGGAATGTGGGGAACCTCCACAAGGGAGATCCACAGGAGGGTGGCATGGGACCCCACAGAAGAAGGAAACAACTCCTGGTGGGGGACTCCATTGTTAAGAAAGTAGAACTGGGGGAGGAAGGGGAGAGGGAGGTAAGGTGCCTGCCTGGCACCATGGCTTGGAGGGACAGGAAGCAAATCCTCAGGATCACCAGAGCAGCTGCTCAGGGGAGGAAGCTGGATATCATTATCCACCTAGGGACAAATGACCTGGCTAAGAAAGGGATCAGAGTAGTTCAGGAAGAGTTTGTGGAGTTGGGGAGGGGCCTTAAACAAGTAGTGCACGGTAACCTTCTCGGAGGTGCTGCCTGTCTATGGCGTAGGTGAGACTAGGGTGCTCCACACCATGGGATTCAATCAGTGGTTGAAAAACTGGTGCAGAGCCCAGGGATTTGACTTCACTGGGGACTGGAGGTCCACCTGGAGTGATGCAGGCCTATACTGGCATGATGGGCTGCATCTGTCCAGGAGAGGAACCAGGATCCTAGGGTGATAGGGTTAAATGCTTCATTGGCAAGCATTTAAACTAGCTAAAGGGGGAAGCACTGGAAAGGAACAGGGAAATCCTAGCCTCCCCAAAAAAGTCAGGGTAGTAAGCGAGGTAAACACCTAGACAGAGATGTCGATAAGGAGAAGGGCAGGGGTAAATTGAGAAAGTGACAAAGGCAATAAAGACAGGGATGGGGCAAAAAGGAGTAAGGCCATCAGAAAATGGAGGGCAGTGAGTACCAATGCCCATAGTCTGGGCAACAAGCTCCCTGAACTGGTGGCCTTGATGGAAGAGGGATACCTGGATATCGTAGCAATCACAGAAATATGGTACACAGAGAACCATGACTGGGATGTTAACATACCAGGGTACATAACCTACAGGAGAGACAGGGAAGGGAGAAGAGGGGGAGGACTAGCTCTCTAAGTAAAGGAAAGGATAAAAGCAACTGAACAAAAGAGTAAACAGGGAGGAGAGGAGGCACTGTGGGTCACCTTAGAGACTGGAAATGGCACCACAATCCGTACAGGGGCTGTATACAGACCCCCATGTCGGGGGAGGAAATGGACAAGGATATGATAGAAGGCATTCTTAGGATGGCAGAGAAAGGGGAGATACTGTTGATGGGAGACCTGAATATACCAGATATTAACTGGAGCACATTTGCTGCAGCCACATCCAAGAGCAGGGCCATTCTTGATGCCCTACAGGTGGCATGTCTCAGATAGCTAGTTTCAGAACCCACTCGTGAGGGAGCAATTTTAGATCTCATACTCTCAAATGGGGATAGTGAGAGGATCTCAGATTTAGAAATGGGTTGCCATCTGGGAACAAGTGACCATCAAACAGTGTGGTTCATGATAAACTCAGCTACAGAATCAAGCCATACAAAAGTGAGGGTACTGGACTTCAGGAGGGCTGACTTTGGCAAGATGGAAGAGTGCCTTAGAAAGGCAATAGCAAACAGGCTAGAAGAAGGGGTGGAGCAACAATGGGGAAACATCAAAACTGCCATCATAGAGGCAGCAAGCCTTTGTGTCAAGCAAATAAACAAATCAAAATGAAAGAAAAAGCCAATATGGTTCTCAAAAGAGGTGGCAGGGAAAGTCAGGGAGAAAAAGATAGCATTCAGGAAGTATAAGGAAAGACAGAAGGAGCAGGACAGACAGCTGTACCAGTTATGGCAGAAGGAAGCAGGGAGGAAAGTCAGAATAGCAAAGGCCCAAACTGAGGAAAAGATAGCCAACTCGGTTAAGAAGGGGGATAAAACCTTTTATAGGTACATCAGGGAGTGTAGAAAGACAAAGGGAGGGATAGTGAGGCTGAAGAGAATGAACAGTGGGTGGACAGAGAGTGACAGTGAAAAAGCAGGGATACTGAATGAATATTTCTGCTCAGTATTCACAAAAGAGGAGGAGGGGGAAGTGCCTAATTCAATTAACAGAAGCACTTTTGATAGGGGGGTCGATCCCAGTCCTTTCACAGAAGAAACGGTTCTGAAAGAACTCCCAAAACTGAAGGTGGACAAAGCAATGGGGCCTGATGGAATTTACTCCAGAATTCTAAAAGAATTAAGGGGAGAACTAGTGAAACCACTGACTACCCTTTTTAACAAATCATGGGAGGATGGTGTGGTACCTGAGGATTGGAGGAAGGTGGATGTGATTCCCCTTCACAAAAGTGGGACCAAGACAGAGGCAGGAAACTACAGACATGTCAGTTTGACCTCTGTGGTAGGGAAAGTGATGGAATCACTTCTGAAGGAAAGAATTGTTGACTACCTTGAGGCCAGTGGGGCACAGGACCCAAGGCAACATGGTTTCACAGCAGGAAGGTCACATCAGATGAATCTAATTGATTTCTTTGACTGGGTGACCAAAGTAGTAGACCAGAGAGGGGCTGTGTACATGGCCTACCTAGACTTCAGCAAGGCATTTGACACAGTCCCACACAAAAGATTAATAGTCAAATTAAGCAGCCTCTGAGTGGGTCCCAGGGTGGTAGCCTGGGTAAAACATTGACTGGACAACAGGACACATAATGTAATTGTAAATGAGTCCACTCTGAAGAAAGAGGGGTTACTAGTGGGGTACTGCAGGGTTCAGTATTGGGTCCAGTCCTTTTTAATGCCTTTATAAGTGACATTGCAGAGGGACTGGAAGGAAAAGTATGATTCTTTGCAGATGACACAAAGATCTGCAACAGGGTTGATACACAAGGAGGCATGGAAATGATGAGAAGGGACATGGCAAGGTTGGAGGAATGGTCAGAAGTATGGCAGCTTGGATTCAATGCAAAGAAGTGCAAAATAATGCACCTGGGAAACAAAAACCCAGGGGAAGATTACACAATGGGGGGGAGGTAGTAACAACAACAAAAATGGAAAGGGACCTGGGGGTAATCATATCAGATGACCTTAAGGCTAGAAAGCAATGTGAGAAGGCAGCAGGGAGGGCTGGGGGTATACTGGGATGTATAGGGAGAGGCATCACCAGTAGAAAACAGGAAGTTGTTATCTCTCTGTACAGACAGTTGGTGAGACCCCGTCTGGAGTACTGCATCCAGTTCTGGAGACCCTATCTCTGCAAGGACATAGACAGGATAGAGGCAGTCTAGAGGAGAGCACCTAAAATGGTGCAGGGTCTGCAAGAGAAGCCATACAAGGAGAGACTAAAGGAGCTTAATATGTATACCCTTGAGGAAAGGAGGGAGGGGGGACATGATAGAAACTTTTAAGTACCTCAGTGGAATCAACAAAGTCCAGGAGGGTAGCATCTTTCAGAAAAAGAGATGTGCAAGGACAAGGGGACACAAATTAAAGATGGCGGGCAGTTCAGGGGCAATATGAGGAATTTTTATTTCACAGAGAGGGTGGTGGATGCATGGAACAGCCTTCCTGAGGAGGTTGTGGGGTCTAAACCTGTGTGAGAATTCAAGAATACATGGGACAGACATAAGGCAATTTTTGTGGGGGATAAGAAGAAATAGGCTGTTGGTTAACTAGGATCTGCAGCTTATCCTGTAGGTAGGGAAATGGGCAGGCTAGGTGGGCCAAGTGGTCCCTATCTACCATCAAAGTTTATGTTTCTGTTTCTTAAATCTGCAGTGTAGTGGGAGCCAGCCAAGAGTCTGGTAGATGTGGCAGTGGCGAGTGGAACATGGTGCCAGGAGAGTGAAATGACATATGTTGTTGTACGTGGAACAGAGTTGCACATGCAAGGCTGAGGATGTGTGTGAATAAATAGGGGAGCAGTAGTCAATCAAGGGTAGCAGGTTGCCTTGGGCAATGGCTAACCTGGCTTCCCTGTTCAGGAGTGACTTTATCAGATAAGCCGCACCAAGTTTCTGGTTAATATGATGGATAACAGAGGAGATATGATCAGAAAAGGAGAGGGACAGGTCCAGGATAATTCCCAGATATTTGAAAGTTAGTACATTTTCAAGTACAGTATTGTTCGGTGAGACTACTAAAAGGGTGGACACAGCCTTGGAGACCTTAGGTAGGAAGAGTTTAGAGCCAAATAGCATGGATTTAGTTTTTTTAGCATTAACAGTTAGGCGATGTGAGTGGAACCAGGTGTGCACTGCAGAGTTGTTATTGGATAAAGCCTTGGATATATTCTCAAGATCCTTGTCACTAGTAAGGAGAACAAGATGATCTGCATAAAATGGGGCATCACAAGTGAGGCAGTCAGAGAGGAGAGAGTTTATAAACAGGAAGAATCAGAGTGGGCCCAGGATGGAGCCCTGGGGTGCACCGGTAGTGACTGGGATGGTGGGGGAGGTGGAAGATTCTACACATACTGACTGAGATCTATCTGAAAGGTAACTTTGGAACCACCATGTGGTTTCAGTAAAGCAGCCAACGGTGTGGAGGGAGGAGAGTAACGGGGTGTGGTTGACCAGGTCGCAACCTTTAGACAGGTCAACAAAGATGGCTCCCATTGCTCTTCAAAGGTACATGTTCCTAAGAATATGATTGGTAAACAGGGCAAGGGCAGATATGGTGGAGTGATGTTTATGGAAGCCGTGTTGCTGTCTGGACAGTAGGTTGTATGTGTCAACATAGTCAGACAGTTGTTGGTGGACAATCCTTTCCAGAAGTTTACTAAGGTGGGGGAGCAAGGGTATAGGCTGATAGTTATCTGGGGTTAGCAGGTCATCAGTCTTAAAAATCACGACCACCTTGGCATGCTTCCAAGTGCTGAGCACTGAGGAGGTAGTCAATGCCAGGTTAAAGAGATAGGTGAATGGTTTTAAAATGGCAGGAGATATAAGTTTAAGCATAGCTGGGAAAAGACCATCACTGCTGATCTACCATTGCTAGTCATGCTCTTCAGCAGTTTGGCAGTGTCCCTGGGCGTGATGATCTGTAAGTAGAAAGAAAGGAGTGGAAGAATTTGAGGGGAATGGGTGGGGGGATCATCAGAGAGACCAATGGTCACCTGGGGTGGCAGCTTGTTAAGGAGGGCAGACAGGTCTGTGAATTTTTTATTGAAGGCCTCAGCCACAGCAATGGGGTCATCCAGCTGTCCAGAAGGAGTGTCAAGGTGAATAATGGGGTTATGAGTGCGTGGGCTGAGTAATGAGCTGACCTCACCCCAGAAGCGATGGTGGGCACCAAGACTATCTCTTTGCCCTGTAAGAAGGCACACTTTTTGGCAAGGGCTGACTGTTTTCAAAGGTTTTATAGCGACTGGTATTCATTCCATCGAGCAGGGGAGGGGGAATTTTTGTAGGCTGACCATAGCTTATCCCTTTCCCTCATCAGGGCCAGGAGATTTTTGGTAACCCAGCATGTACAGCCACCCCTAACTCGGCAAGTAGTCAGGAGGAAATGTCGATTTTAGAGATGGAGGAGTGCTGTTGTGAGGAAACACTCAGCCTTGGACACATCAGAGAGGATGTAGAAGGCTGACCAATTTATCACTCGAACATCAGGAAGGAGGGAGGGGATGTCTGGGTGATTGAAATTATGGAAGGAGAGTAGTTTGGGGGGCAGGTGCTTGGTCTTAGAGGCCCAGACCAGGTAGGTGGGGGAGTGATCGCTAATGGCATCAGACAGAGTGCCCGATAGGAGCATCTTGTCCTCTCTATTGGTGATTATCCAGTCAAGAAGTGTATGGTTTTGGGTACTAGGGTTGTGCCTGGTGGGGATGGTGATAATTTGGACTAAGTTATGGGACTTGAGTTGGTCAGAGTAATCAGGTTCCTGGCACTATGCCAGTCCAGGTTGAAATCCCCAAGGAGGATGGTGTCCCTGGTGGGGGGAGATACTTCCTATCCCTTCAAGGTGGGTGGTGAGACCTGCTGGGCATCCTGGGGGAGGTTATAGGAGCAACCCACATACATCTTTTTTGCTGCATCTATGGTCAGTTCCACTAGGAGCCACTCACTGGGTGAGCTAGTGTT
Organism: Neoceratodus forsteri; assembly: GCA_016271365.2. NCBI lineage: Eukaryota > Metazoa > Chordata > Ceratodontiformes > Ceratodontidae > Neoceratodus > Neoceratodus forsteri. The sequence goes on from CM057449.1 coordinate 1,512,446,979, forward strand.
GGAGTGGAGGACAGGGGTAGCAGTGAGAGGGTCAAGGATATAGAGAGCCACCCCACCACCCCTTTTCTTACCTGGTCTGTCATGCCACAGCAGGGAGTACCCTGGGAGATAGTAGGCAGCATCAGAGAGATGTGGTTTTAGCTACGTTTCAGAAATGCCTAGCAGATGTGGCTTGTATAAGGTGACACAGGGTTCAAGGCTGATGAATTTGAAGGAGAGGCTGCAGAGGTTGATGTGTGTAAACTTCAATCCGAAGGACTAGTTTCATATAGGATTTGAGTGATCAATGGCTATACAAAGGGGCCAGGATTGGTCTCAATGTGTCCTGCTAGTAGAAGCGAAGAGAATAGCATGTATATGCCATGGGCAAATGCGGAAGGGGAATAGTAGCATAGAAAAGGAGGAAGCCAAGACGGCAGGAATCCTGCTTGAAAAGAAATGCAAAAAAAGAGAGGCCCATGGGGGTACCTTCCCTCCTGACAGTAGGAGAAGGGGGGACATCAGGGGTAAAGTAGGGGGTAAGGAAGGATAGGAACTTCTGTTCTATGGCAAATATGGAAGCACCATGATCTACAAGGAGTAGGGTGCCTAGCAGTGATGCTGCCAGCAGTGGTAGCATAGCCCACCTCATATTGGAGAGCAAGTTTAGTGACAGGTAACTAGACTGTCAAAGTATCAGGTGAGTGTGGCTTTAGACAAGAGGGGATAGGAAGGATAGAAGGAGGGAAAAAGTACACAGCCTAAGTGGCTGTTCCAGTGGAGCATAGAATAGGGAGTAAGCCTCTGCAGTAGAGAGGCCAAGAGTTCAAACCCAGGGTGGGGACAGAGAAAGCACATCTGGTTGAGCAGGAGATTAGTGTGTGTCCCTACAGGGCATGCAGTTGTTAAAACAAGGAGGAAGTACAAGTAGATAAAAGGATATAGGAAAATTGAAGGGACAGGATGCTACAAAAGCTCTGAAGTCCCTCTAGTGGCAGATTTTTATAATCTGCTAATAGAAAAAGCAGTACAGCTGTAACATACAATTGCAACACAGTTCCAACAGTACATTTGCATCTTATATGTGTGCACTGACAAAGAAAATGGCAAAATATTTTGAAATTGCCCATGGTATTCAGGACAATGGCCAAAAACAGCAGAACGTGTATTTTGACATCAGGTAAAAGAAAAAGGTTTTGAGCCAGGTGAAAAGGTCTTGTTACTGTTACTCATTACAGAAAACAAACTGTTAATGAAGTGGCATGGGCATAATAAAGTGGTTAGACATAATGGTACGGTTCATTATGACAAATGACTCCACTCCTCAAAACCTTTGTGCTCAATCAGGGATTAGAACTGTGGAGCAGAGAAGAGGCAGCGAACCTCTTAGTCACAATTAGGTAAAACAGTCTTGCTGCACTCTATTTGTTGCTGTTCACCACAAAGACCAGGAAATTCCAGCTTCAAAAGGTTTTATTGCAGCATCAAGCATACAACCTGGAACATTACTCCAAGTGTTTCCATTCACAGTAGAATGATATCCCCAGCGCTTCGACCAAGGTGTGGTCTTCATCAGGGGGTGGAGATCATTCATAACAGCCCTACTTAAATAGCCCTTCTTAATTAGAACACCTTAACCCTTAAGTGTTCACATTTATCATTAACGATGCCATCTAATAATATTCTTAAAATGTAAATGTCATGCAAATCTCTTCCTTGGGTCATGGGAGCATGATGTGATATATTCAATAGAAAAAAATCCTTTCTTTAAGAATATTATTAGAAGGCATTGTTTTATTGATGATGTAATTTGTGTATGGTCAGGATCCAGACAAAATTTGGAAAACTTTATGAAATGGATAAATAATAGTAATAAAATAAATCTAAAGTTTACCCATAGTAAAAATCCAACAGAAATATATTTTTTGGATTTAACTTTATTTGTATATATGAATAATGAGGTACAAACCAGAAATTTCAGGAAAACTGCTGCAACAAATAACATTCTAAGAGCAGAGAGTTCACACCCTGGTGCCCTAATTAAATCCATTCCATATGGACAGTTCTTAAGGCTGCGTAGGAATTGCTCACAAACTGAAGAATTTCAAAAACAAGCATCAGAGATGCATTCAAGATTTTTAAGAAGGGGCTATAAGAAAGAGCTTCTGGACAAGGCTCTGTCTAGAATGGAAATGAAAGATAGGAATGGGTGTTTACTCACCTGGTAATGGTGATTGTATTGGTTGACATCCATGGTACTCCAGGCATTACGTCATGGGTTTTAACCCCCCTGATAGGCTAATGATGCACAAGACCTAGGATCAAATTTCTAGACCCCAGGTTCCAGAAGCCCCTATTCTCCAGTTTAAAGCTTCCATAGCTGAAAAATAAGGTTAGTAACACCACAAAATACTCTGAGAAACAATACACAGTGACACTGATGAGCCTTCTAAACATGGCCAGAGGCCCACTTTATTTTTCTATTAATACAATATTAGCACTTGGCCTACTAAGTGGCCGATGGTGGTATCCTAGATGTTGGCATTTCTTTAAAGAAGATTTCCTTATTTATCTGTACTATTCTTGTAAACTCCCAGTCACTCTGAACGCTCTGTAGGGCGGGCCAAGGAGCGCCATCGATGTCAACCAACACAATCCCCTTTACCAGGTGAATAAACGCCCATTGTGATTGATTGACCATCCATGGCACTCCAGGCATTACATCATGGGTTGCCAATCAGCAGTACTGTACCCTTTCGGGTGGGGCAGAGTGGTCTGAGAGTGAGGGGAGTGTGAACTGGTTGCCGAGAGGACCTGAGTGGCGAATGGGATCTGTATCTTGTACAGGTGATCCAACCTGTAGTGCCTGGCAAATGTATGGATAGAGGTCCAAGTGGCTGCTCTGCAAATATCCTCTACATAGAAACATAGAAACATAGAATTTGAAGGCAGATAAGGACCGTTTGGCCCACCCAGTCTGCCCATTTCCCTACCTACTGGATAAGCTGCAGATCCTAGTTAACCAGCAGCCTACTTCTTCCTACCCCCACCCCCCAGAACTGCCTTATGACTATCCCATGCATGCTTGAATTCCACCACTGATTTTGACTTCCACAACCTCCTCCGAAGGCCATTCCATGCATCCACAACCCTCTCTGTGAAACAATACTTCCTTAAATTACCTCTGAGCCACCCCATCTTCAAATTGTGCCCTCTTGTTCTTGCACACCTCTTTTTGAAAGATGCTACCCTCTTGGACTTTGTTGATTCCCTTGAGGTACTTGAAAGTTTCTATCATGTCCCCCCTCTCCCTCCTTTCCTCGAGGCTATACATATTAAGCTCCTTAAGTCTCTCTTCATATGTCTTCCAGTGCAGACCCTGCACCATTTTAGTTGCCCTCCTCTGGACAGCTTCCATCCTGTCTATGTCTTTGTGGAGATTAGGTCTCCAGAACTGCACACAGTACTCCAGATGGGGTCTCACCAGCTGTCTGTACAGAGGGATAATAACTTCCTGTTTTCTACTGGTGATGCCTCTCCCTATGCATCCCAGTATCCCCCCAGCCCTCCTTGCTGCCCTCTCACATTGCTTGCCCATCTTTAGGTCATCTGATATGACTACCCCCAGGTCCCTCTCCATTTTTGTTGTTGTTAGTATCTCACCCCCCATTATGTACTCTTCCCCTGGGTTTTTGTTTCCCAAGTGCATTACCTTGCACTTCTTAGCATTGAATCTAAGCTGCCATACATTTGACCATTCCTCTAACCTTGCCAAGTCCCTTCTCATCCCTTCCACCCCAACCTGTGCATCAACTCTGTTGCAGATCTTAGTGTCATCTGCAAAGAGACATACTTTTCCTTCCAGTCCTTCTGCAATGTCGCTTATAAAGACATTGAAGAGGACCGGTCCTAATACTGAACTCATGTGTACCCCACTAGTAACCCTCCTTTCTTCTGAGTGGACTCCATTTACTATTACTCTCTGTGTCCTAGTCTCCAGCCAGTTCTTTACCCAGGCTGTCATCTTGGGGCCCACACCCAGACTGGCTAACTTGTATATTAATCTTTTGTGTGGGACTGTGTCAAATGCCTTGCTAAAGTCTAGGTAGGCCATGTCCATAGCCCCTCCCTGATCTACTACTTTGGTCACCCAGTCAAAGAAATCTATCAGATTCGTCTGGCATGACCTTCCCGCTGTGAATCCATGCTGCCTAGGGTCTGTAGCTACATTGACTCTTTCTGCCCAGGAGGTGGACACTGCCATGGTTGAATGAGCTCTAATGCCCTCTGGAGGCGTTAGGTCCTTAGCCTTGTAAGCCTTTTGAATGGTTCTCCTGAGCCAGCCCACTATCGTGGTCTTTGGTGCTGCTTTACCTTATCATTGTCCCTTTGAAACTATGAAGAATCTCTCAGTTTTACATATCAACTGTGTTCTAGCTATGTACTTGGCTAGTGTACCCCCGACATCCAGGTGATGAGGGATTGTTATATCCCCTGCTTGTGACGTATCTGAGAGGGTTGGTAACTCAATTGGCTGCTCTCTGTGGAAAGGTGACGTGAACTTTGGCCTAAAAGTTGGGACCGTATGTAATTGCACCCCTTGGGAGGTGAACACGGTGTAGGGCTCTCTACATGACAGTGCTGCAAGCTCGTTAATCCTTCTAGCAGAACACATGACCACCAGTAAACAGGTCTTCAGTCCTGCCCAGTATAGGTCCACATCCTGGAATGGCTCAAAAGGGGTTGTGCCGAGGGTGTCTAAGAATTTTATTAGATCCCAGGGGGCGATTAGGGCTCTGGTCCAGGGATGGAGACCCTCTACTGCCCTGAGGAAATGTACCATGTCTGGGGCTGTGATGTCCTATAGGACCAATGGCAGCCCCAATGGCCAAGAGCTGCACTCTGAGAGAAGAGTGAGAAAGTCCTTTCTCTACCCCCTGCTACAAGTAGAGTGGTATGGTTGATATATCTGCTTGCTCTGGTACTTTGTCTCTGTCTTTGCACCAAGCTACAAAGAGAGACCACTGCCTGCTGTAGGTAGTGTTGGTCGACTGCCACCTGGACTGCAGCAATGTGGCTATGACTGAGGCATGATAGCCTGTTTTTAGCAGTCTTTGCCTTTCAGGAGCCAGGCTATTAGTTTCAGGGTCCCTGGTGTGGGGTGGACTAGCAGCCCTTGGGTTAGCATATCAGGTTTGTATGGGAGCCTGCATTTGTCCAGTGCCATGGGTATCACTGATGAGAACCAGGCTCTCTGCAGCCAGTATGGTGCTACTAGAATAATGGTCTTCTGTGACTGGCTATGACCTGTGGTAGGAGGTGAAGGGGGAAACACATACGCTCGATCCAGAGACCAGGTCTGTGATAGTGCATTGACTCCTTGGGAATGGCGCTCCCTGTACCTGGAGAAGAACCATTGTACCTGAGTGTTGTCCGCCGTCACCATGAGGTCCATGGGAATAGGTCCGCATGTCTCCTGTATCAGCCGAAATAGGTTGGCGTGTAGGTGCCATTCTTCTGGGTGTACCTGTTGGTGGCTGAGCCAGTCCGCTCGGATGTTGAGCTTGCCCGCTAAGTGGACCGCTCCAATGTGAACAAGATGGGCCTGAGCCCAGTCTAGTACCCTCATCACTTCCTTCTGCATGGCTCTGCTTTTGGTTCACCCCTGCTTGGTGATGTGGGCCACGGTAACCTGGTTGTCGAAACAATCAACACTGACTGACCGGATATGGTCTTTTGAAAGGATATGAGGGCATGATAGACTGCCCTCATTTCCAGCATGTTTATGGACAGTCTGGCCTCTGACGTTGTCCAGCTGCCTTGAGCTGACTGGGGTCCCATGCATGCCCCCCATCTGAGAAGACTCGCATCTGTCTCGATGGTGACATCATAGGTAGCCTCTAGCGGAACCCCTTACATGAGGGATCATCGAGTTGTCCACCAGTTTAGAGAATGACTCACTGTGGGAGGTAGCGGTAATCTGATTTTCAGGTTCCGCTTGTTGGGCAATCCATGTGATAGCATTTAGCTTTGTAGGGTTCTCAGATGCCACCTGGCCCAAGGGACCAGATCAATGCAAGAAGCCACGCAGCCCAGCATCTGAGCTATCTGCACCCTGTTCTGGGATGGTCTGGCCCACCCCTCGGATGTGTTCATCTCTGCTCCAAGGTGTTCCAGCTGTTACATGGGCACTAGGTGGCTCTTGGCCTGGTTCGTGACCCAGCCATGATCTTCCAGTGCCCTTAAGGCCTTTTTGGTGGCTGTATGGGATTGTTCCCTGGATCATGTTCGAATTAGCCAGTCATGCAGATAGGGGACAGTATACACTCCCTGCTCTCTCAGCCTGGCAAGGAGGGCTATGGACACCTTGATGAATACCCTTGGTGCAGAGGTAAGACCGAATGGTAAGGCTTGGTACTGAAAATGCTGGCCAAGAACGTGGAAACGCAGGTACTTTCTGTGGCAGTGATGAATGGGATGTGAAGGTATGCATCTTTTAAATCTATGGATGTGAGGTAATTGCCTCTCCGGATGCTGCGGAGTGTTAACCTCAGCATCTCCATCTTGAACCTCTGAGTGACCACAGACTTGTTGAGACATTTGAGGTCTAAGATGGGACGAAGTTCCCTGGTCTTTTTGGGAACAAGTTAAAAAATGGAGTATACTCCCTGTTCTTGCTCAGAGGGGGGAACTAATTGGATAGCTTTGTTCTGCACCAGGTCCCGTAGTATCTGCTGTACCTGATTAGGTGAGGCCCTTTTCTTTGCTATGGGGAGCTCACAAACCTGTCTGATATCTGAGAGTTGGATAGTTCTATAGAATACCCCCCTTGACACTACCTCCAATACCCATCTGTCTGTGGTCGTGTTGTGCCACCGGTGGTGGAAGAGCATAAGTCTGCTTCCCATGGGTGGGTAGGAGCCCTGTTTGGCTGTTATCTTGAGGGGAGGGTCTGTAGTCATTGTTGTTTATTTCTATTTCCTCTTCCTCTTCCTCCAAACTTTGAGCCACGGCCCCTGAAGTTTGAGGATTGGTAAGTAGGGTTGAAGGAAGTATGGTATCCCACTTGGCTCCCTCTTCCTTGAAATGAATTACTCTGGTAGTATGTGTCTCTGCGGGCCTGATGCTTGTAGCACCCATGAAATCTCCATCATCCAGTGGGCAGATAGGTTGGTCTGTTCTTGTGTTTGAGCCCATCTTTCCCTTCTTCTTTTGCTTTAGGTAGTCTTGCAGGCCTTCGCAGAAGACATTTTTTCCCTTGATGGGTAGGTTCTGGAGCAGTGTCTTGGACTCATTGTCTGCCTCCCATAGTTTTAGTCATAATAATCTTCTTGCCCAGTTAGTCAGGGCCATAGCTCTTGCATTCACTTTTAGAGAATCTACTGCCATATCTGCTAGGTATCTGGCAAAATCTAGTGTGCATTCCAAGAATTCGGCCTCCCTGGTATTGGGAGCTGCTTTTTCTGGGAGCTTCTCAAGCCAGCAAATTTGGGCATGCACAGTGTATATGGCAGTAGTGGATGCCTTAGTGGCTGTGCCCTCTATCTCGAACAACTTTTTTAACATGTCCTCCACCTTTTGTCTGCTGGGTCCTTCAGTGATATGGCCTGCATGGAAGGACCCTCTTCTTGCTGAGTGCAGCTACTTGTGGATCAATCATGGGTGCAGTGCACCATATGCTGGCCTTGTCTTCCTGGACCAGATACATGCGGTCTAGGTTCCTCTTATCTGACATCCTGCCCAGCTCTGTAGATTCCCACTCCTTAATGAATATGTCATGAATCACTGGACAAATTGGGAAGGTTTCCTTGGAGGCTTTCCTTTGTTGAATCAGGGGATCGAGCTTCCACTCAGGTTGTTCCTCCTCAAGCTCGAAATCCATAGTGGCTTTAATTGTTCTCATGAGACCTGGTATTAAGTCAAAGGGGCACAGTTTGGATGTGAGAGATGGGACTGATTGAGTTTCCATTTCCTCTTCATTGGATGGTACAGGCTCCTCATCCTCGAGGCGCTCCTTGTCTCCAGCATCATCCCCATTGGTGGGTGCAGTGAGGCTCAGGGGTGGACCAGTCGGTTCAGAATGGATCCCAGAGGACCCCCCCTTGGTTTGCAGGTTCTGGCAGGGGATTAGGGGTGGGTGCCAATCTGGACTGCGTCATTGCTTCTAATTTTTCCATGATCTTCAATAAAAAATTTTGCTGACTCTCCATCATGGCCACTGCTGCTTGTTGGTTTTGTTGGAGTTTGGCCCCTTGGTCCATCCAAGTGGTACCGCTGGTACCTGGGGCATCTGAACCCAGCACCGGGGAGTGATCTAGGGAAGAATCCTCCACATCATGAATACACGCGGGGCATAAGGGACCCGTGTTATGGGGCATCAAGTTGGTGCTACAAGCAGTGCACTTTCTCACTTTCACCATCTGGGGAGAAAGAGAGAAAGAGAATGTTGTATGTTAGGTACAGGAAATGATGGACCATCAGTAGAATCTTGATGGCCCCAATACAATAACCCCTTCATCTAAAGCAGTGTAGTGACCCAAAGATGAGGGTCTTAAATGGTTAATGGCCCCTTTTGTTCCCCTTCCCTATGCAGCAAGGTGCTAGGCAGGTGGGGTCCTACTCACAGCTGCACCATGAGAAAAGCCTATAAAAAATGAATTGCTGTCCAAGAAAGAAGAGTATAAATGCCTCTGTCAGAGGGCCACTATGGTGAGGTGCCCCCTAAGAGCGAAGAGCTCGCTTGAGGGTTTCACCTGAACAATACACCACTCAGGTTGCTCTGTTAGGGCCTAGGAGTCTCCGCTTGAGAGGGGAGAGAACTGGTCCAGATAGGCGATCTTTGGTTTTCCCTATGTGCTCCATCTTAGTTCGTCACAAGCAGTAAGGAGAATCTGCTCAGGCCTGTTGCTATATAGAAGGGGAACCTGGGCCCGAGGGAAAAAAGGGGTCTCGACTACGCCGGCAGCAGTGGGAGGGGCCTAGGCCTGATGAGGTAGCCCCAGGGAATTATTAAATGAACAAATCTACTGTGCATAGATCTTACAGTGCCATGAGGTCTCCGCTTTGGGAGGGGATTCCCCCTAATTCCTGAGGTAACCTCTAGTTAGCTTTGTTAGGATGCCAACATTTTATTTCCTAATGTAGAACCCAAAATCAGGTCTGCTGCCAAAGAGCCAGCTCTGTAACTTGTTTGATGCTATCCCCCCCTGCCTCTTGGAATCTGCCTCAGAAAATGAGGCTGAGGCCTCTGGTGGCAAGGTGAACCCCCTCCTCTGGCTCTGTTCCTCTTTAAGCCAGAACATAGTGAGGCAAGCTCTCCCGATGCCGCTAGAGGTGTGCGTGGCCATCGGGAGTGAGCAAGAGACAATAAAAGCAAGTGGAATTCAGCGGCCTGCCCGATGAGCTGGAAGCAACTCACAAGCTGCATGGATCTTATCGCACCACCATGTAGAGAGGCAAGTCTAAGGTTGGCACCAGTGAGCTGTATCCTCAGGGGGAGGTAATCACAAGGAGGCCACATGGGGAGGGAGTCGCAAGGAGGCAGCGGGGGCAAGGGGGAAGGGGGGTCACTTTAACACATGTGATGTTGTGAGCATTTGGATCCCTCCGTGGAGGGCTGCTAACACAGAGACCAATAATACCAGAGTTCCCCCAGTCTTATGGTGCAAAAACAGAGCCTTTTGGGGAAATTGAGGGTGCAAATTGCTCATAAGGAGCGGGGGATGATCCGGCATGCCCGAGGCCCATGGGGGCCTATTTCCAGTAAAAATCACAGAAGTAAACCAACTGAAGTAACAAAACAATTTAGAGACAGAGAACACGAATCACAATAAAATGGCACAACTTGTTCCAATCAATTAAAAATCAAAAATAACTCAAACAAACAATGTCTAAGACCAGCTGGGGCCTAGACAAGTCAGCCTCCTAAACAGTTTCTATTTCAAAATAATCTCAGATCTTAACAAGACTGTAGAAATTAATCAGGCATGTATCCTAGGTAGGCTCAGAGGTATTTTACACCATAAAAGGACAATTCTCTGTGGTATCCACAGGCCTACCTTTCCTGGCACAATACAGGGACTCCTGGAGTGCTTGTTGACTTATCAGATGCACAATTAGAACTGGAGAATAGGGGATTCTTGGACCTGGGGACAAGAAATTTGATCCTAGGTCTGTGCATCATTAGCCTATCAGGTGGGCTAAAACCCATGATGTAATGCCTGGAGTGCCATGGCTGGTCAACAATTCACAATGCACTTTTGATGCGCTCCACCAGGCACAGCAGCCGATTGGCTCTCCTGCCCCATTGACTTACACTGGCTCAGTTTGCATTGCTGAAATCTGTGTGGGACTTGAAAATTTGTTTTTCTTTTTGTCTTTTACTCTTCCCCTGGTGTTGTACTGCAAATTTCCCAGAAGAGCTGCTTCCACTCTGGTGAGACATCTATATAGAGCAACTGCTGTTGATTCTGTTGAATTCTGCTGGACTCTGTTAGCAGCAGTGGGCCAGACGCTGAGGCGCCACTCTCCTTCTAGTTTTATATGTGTAAATCATCAAAAAAGTGCTGTTATCCACTGCTGTATTGTAAGGGAAAATTACCGTTTTACTGCTCTTTAAGGTAATTGCAGCTCCTTGCCTGAATATGTAAGGTGGGCCAGATGCTGAGGCGCCACAGGACACCCCCCACAGTCCTTTGTAGTGCAGATTTGGTCAGTGACGCTCAGAAAAGGCCTGCTACTGCCCTTATTAATTGCTGCACCTCTCTCTGTCTCTCTCCAGCCTGCTTCCTTCAGCCCACAGCAACCAGCTGAGCGCGGCTTCGCTTCAGCCAGCGGTCGGTCGCACTCTAGCCAAACTTGGGAACCACAAGGCCGGGAGGAAGCGAGGGAGCAGTCGGGAAAGGCGCAAAATTTTTGCCCACCTGCCCTTCCCCCCTCTTGTGTGTTAATTTATAGGCATCTTCCTGCCGAAATCTCTTCCCCGCCCACAGCACTTTTCTCTAAACCAACAGAGAGCCACACCAGCTTGCTGATCCAACCAATCAGCAACTTCGCTACTCCCTATTGCCAACTATCAATATCCCCCTCAGAATGGGGAGCTTGCTACTGATACTCCTGTCACTATCAGCCATAGGGTTCTACAATGAAGATGACCCTATTATACAATCTAAAGTGGGCAACCCGCCTAGTTTCTCTGGAACATCCCCCGTGGCTGACACCCATACCCTCATATATGTCTTGCCATTGCTGCATCGACTACAGTGGTACAATCACCATAAAGTTACACATATCACCACATATATGTCTCAGCCAAGACCCCACTACTGGGTATATAGATCCCCACTAAGCCTAGTCATCAAACTGCTAATTGGTATCCCGACACACTACCTTAAATCCACAGGGAGCACCCAAAACAAAGAGTGGCAACGGAATAGAAAAAGGAGGACCAAAGACAGCCCCCTCCCTATCACTGGCAGCCCTTATGAAATTACTGATCTTCCTATTGCTCTGTATTGGTAATGTAGAAATCAACCCGGACCTCTTGAAAGCATCACCTCTCCATCAGACCTATCCTCAATTAAAGACCTCAGTTTCCTGCATATTAATGTATGCAGTCTGTTGAAAAAATTTACATTGCTACAAGCCTGGGTTGCCCATACCTTGCCAGACTTTCTTGTGGTAACTGAGACCTGGCTCAAGACCACCACAATGGACAGGGAAGTTAACCTACCTAACTATCAGCTATTCAGAGCTGATCGCCAAATAAGGGGAGGCGGAGTAGCCATATATGTAAAGGCTGGTTTAGTTGTATCCTGTACTGCTGCAACATCTATGCCCAAGGAATTTGAGTGTCTATCTCTAAAAGTCTCTCTCCTCAATACAGCAGCTTTCCATTTAATTGGTTGCTACAGACCCCCCTCTGCTGAACACAAGCTCTTATCCCACCTGGGAAACCTGGTCAAGTCCTGTACTGAAGAAGTCATTATCATAGGGGACCTAAATTTCAACTGGCTCACCCAGGCAGCTACACCTCTGGTATCATTCTGTGACACCTACGAGCTCACACAGTTAATTAATGAACCAATAAGACTAAATGCAAGGAATAGTAGTAACAGTACTCTACTTGACATCATGATAGTGAGTAAACCACATCTATTCACACATGCTGGAGTGCTCCTATGCAACATAAGTGACCACTGCCCCCATCGCAGGGGTAAGATCCAACAGCATTAAAACAGATCCTGCTAAATTCCTCATGAGGAGATCCAAGAAAAACATCAATATTGAAGGATATCTGCATGATATAGCCTACTCTCCACACTGGCAAAAGTTCTATCTTGCACAGTCTGTAGAAAAAGCTCAGCAGGTGCTAAATAGCATTATATTAAATGCCCTTAACACCCATGCCCCAATCTCTAGTATCCGAATAAAAAACAAATCCTGTCGCTGGTTTTCAGCTGACCTCAAAGCTGCACTGCTGAGAGAGATAAACTTTGAAAGTAGCAAGAAAAACTAAGAATACCATGGACTGGATGATCTTTAGGAAAGCCAGGAATAAATGCACTAGGAAAGTTAGGGATGCAAAGGCTGCCTACTACCTGGCCCAGCTCGACTCCTCCTACCATAATACTGCTAGATTTTGGGGCACCATCAAGGGTATGATGGGCTAGGATGTTAACAACCCCATTCCAACCCAATTACACAGTAACTATGGCCCCATTACTGGCACATTGGAAATCCCGGATGCATTCAACAACCACTTCACAACAGCTGGCCTTGCCTTTGACTCCTCCCCAGCTAACCTATTAAGGGATCATTTAAGCTCCCACTATACTGGTGAACAAAGAGTTGACTCCTGCTTTAGCTTCAAACCTATACTGTTGAAACAAGTTGAGGATCTATTATGGCATCTAGATACCAAAAAGTGCAGGAGCAGATCTTCTGGACCCATTCTTTCTAAAGATTGCATGTCATGTGCTTGCAGTCCCCTAACTCACCTCTTTAACCTTTCCCTAAACTCTGGCTTCTATTCCACGCTGTGGAAGATAGCCCAAGTGGTCCCCTTCTAAAATCAGGGGACCCTATGGATCTTAATAACTACATGCCCATTTCCATCCTACCTGTGTTATCCAAGATGCTGGAGAAATTAGTGAGTATTCAGTTAAGGGAATATCTGACAATGCTAATCTATTAAATCCAGCTCAATCTGGATTCAGGGCCAAACATAGCACTATCACTGCATTAGCCAAGGTCACCAATGATTGGCAAACAGAACTGGATAAAAGAACAATGTCTGTGCAGTATTCCTGGACCTGAGCAAAGCATTTGACACTGTGGACCATGAACTGCTACTCTCATCCCTACACTCCATTGGCCTAGATCCATCCTCCCTTAAGTGGTTCAGATGCTACCTCCGGTAGATCACAGCAGGTAAAAGCTGAAGGTGACCTCTCCCCATTAAGACCACTGTCAAGAGGAGTCCCCAAGGCTCTATTCTGGGTCCTATCCTTTTGCCATTTATATAAATAAAATTGATTCAACCTTACCAAGTCCTCAGTACATCTCTTTGCTGATGACACTGTACTGTATGTCAGCAACCCTTCACCTAAAGTTGCTCATGAAATCCTACAAGCAGAGTTCTCCTGTTACAACATCAGCTTCTCGAGAAAAAGCTTCTGCTAAATGCAAAGAAAACCAAAGCAATGATGTTCACAACCCAAAACTCCACCAACACATCCTCTTCAATCAGACTCCCCCAGCTATGCACTATACTTGGAGAAAATCTGGAGTATGTTGAAAATTTCAAATACCTAGGTGTGTGGATTGACAACAGACTTGACTTTACTCAGCATCTAGAACAACTGCTGAAAAAGCTTCTCCTAAGGCTTGGCCTCCTCTACAGATTAAAACCCTTCCTTAATAGAGTTTCAAAGATGAGATTAGTCCAGGCCATCTTTCTATCAGTCATTGACTACTCAGACTTCCTCTATAGTCACTGCCCCTCCCTACCTTCAAAAGTTGGATACCTTATACCATAGAGCAATAAGGTTCATTACAGACCTGTATAATACTCACCATTGTTCTCTATGGTGCAATTGGATGGGTTTCCTTCATGTCAGGAGGAGCAGAAATGCAGCTCTATGGATCTACAGAGCTTTATCAAAAAACTTCCAAGCTATATCCTGGACTGCTTCAACCTGACCACTCCCAGCTCCTATGCCCTAAGAAGCAACAATATCATCCTGCTCAAATTGCCCAAAGTCAACACCAAAATAGAGAGGGCAGATTCTCTAGCCATAGCATGGAACACCCTACAAAAATCCCTAAAACTGTCCATTATCATTCCATTTACATCCTTCAAGCAGCACTGTACAGCCTTCTTCACAGAGAAATGCAGTTGTTACCACTAGAGATAGAATAGTCATCCCACAAAACCATATTCCAATCACATATGGCATATTCCTTCCAGCCAGACACCGCCAGTATATGGCACCCAATATTCCTCTCACCATCCTTGTACTCATTATGTGAGTGACTGTCATGGCCCTCATTGTGATATATATGTACTGTACATATTGTAGATGTTAGTTTAACTTTCTCTTGCCAAGCTTTAACATGTGAATTCTCTGTATATTATTGTGTTATAAATAACATTTTCTTTTTCTGTATGTATAACTGTCTCATAAGTATGTGATGTAATTGCTGTGCATCAACTCGAACCTTGACCTTATCAGGTCCATCTTGTAAATGAGCCTTGCTCAATGATGATCGCCTGAATAAATAAAGATTTGATTGATTGATTGATTGATTGATTGATTCCTAAAAAATTTTCAGAGAATGAGTCAAAGAAAACAGAGAAACAGCCTGTTACTTTTGTAACACAATTTGGCAGACAAGCAAATAAAATAGGGTTAGTAATTAAGAAATATTGGCCATTTCTTTTAAATGACCCCATTTTATGTGACGAATTAGGCAGTCATCCAAGAATCACCTTTTCTGGGGCAGAAACAATTAAAGATAAGATTGTTCACAGTAGATTTCAAGGAAAGAAGGAAGCACATAGAATGTGGTTACCCCCACTCCCAATAGGGATGCATAGATGTGGAAGATGTAACATTTGTGAACACTGCAACCAGGGAAAAACCATGAGAATTGATGGTGGTAAATACAGCGTCAAGATCAAAAGCTTTCTAAACTGCAATAGCACCTATGACATTTACACTGTGTGGTGCCCCTGCAATTTAATCTATGTAGGGAGAACAATAAGGCCTGCGAAACACAGAATGCAAGAGCACTTTAGAAATATAAGTTTGGGCCTTACAGATAAGCCTATGTTAAAGCATTTCACAGAAAGGCACAACATTATATTAGGCACAAAGTTTATGGCAATTGACAAGGTAGAAAGTAACCCCAGGGGAGGGAATAGATTGAATACCCTCCTACAACGTGAAAGCTTTTGGATCTTCATGCTGGACACCATCCAGACAAAAGGTTTAAATTTGGAGTGGGATCTGAAACCATTTCTAAGAAAAAATAAAATATTACTGATCCTGGCCATTATACAACAGTGTTAACAGATATTGGTAAGGTCTGGCAATGAGATAAAAGAGAAAAAAATAAGAAAATTAAGGGAATGGAAGTTTAGGGCACATATGTGTCTTTAATGAAAGTTTAGAAAGCATTCAAATATGTTTTGGTTTCTGTTTAGGAACCCAGTTTAGTACAAATAGAGGTATTACTATAATAGTGAAGAATATTATAGCCCCTTTAAGTATTCCTCTGAATAATTGTAGCCCCTTTAAGTATTTTTAGATGATGTCCTTTTTGTGTATTATAAGAAATAATAAAGTCTAAATAAATTTAAAAGGTACATCACTTAAGTTGTAAATGTAAATTAAGAATGGAGAAACTGTTATAGGCAATGAGAATGAATAAAGGGAAATGAAAATGTGTAACCCTATAGCATTAACAGGAGCTACAATGAGTGAAGTAAAAGGTTCCTTGTTTCTTGTTAGCCCTTTTTATTTTCCACTTTTTAATTTATTTATAATGTTTAATTGTTATATAAGATGGAAAAAAGGAATTGACTATATAAAAAGTGAAATTTTGTGTATAATGAAATTTTGAAGGGCACAAGTTCTAAGCCCTCCAGAGCCACTTAAAATGAAAGAGAAAAAGTTAATGACAAATGTGAACACTTAAGGGTTAAGGTGTTCTAATTAAGAAGGGCTATTTAAGGAAGGCTGTTATGAATGATCTCCACCCACTGATGGAGACCACACTTTGGTTGAAGCGCCGGGGATATCATTCTACTGTGAATGGAGACATTTGAAATAATGTTTCAGGCTGTATGCGTGATGCTGCAATAAAACCTTTTGAAGTTGGAATCTCCTGGTGTTTGTGGAGAATAGCATAAACGGAGTGCAGAGAGAGACTGTGTTTTGCTTAACAGTCCATTGTCCCGGATTCCCCCTTTTCCCTCACAAAAGACAGAGACATTGTTTGTTGTTGTGCTCAGATTG
Organism: Neoceratodus forsteri; assembly: GCA_016271365.2. Lineage (NCBI taxonomy): Eukaryota > Metazoa > Chordata > Ceratodontiformes > Ceratodontidae > Neoceratodus > Neoceratodus forsteri. Next base: position 1,512,463,481 of record CM057449.1, read on the forward strand.
GCAATTAATTTATTTATATTCATAATCCAATATTCCATTTCCATTTCTTTATTATCATATTTCCAGGAATATCATTTATTTCCATCCACATATCAATCTCTAATTATCCCTCCCCCAAGTGAAAACCTGGGTGCCTTCTGTTTCTCCTTTTCTGCTAGGTAACGGTGAAAACCAAGACCGCTTTCTTCTTCCTCTTATTCCTCTTCTTGTGTTATTCCTTTTTCCTTCCCCCCTTCCCCCCTCACCCCCTCGCCATCCACCTTTGGCAGTCCATAACCATATCATCACCTGCCATCCACCTTTGGCAGTCCAAACTTGTCCAACCAGACTCGTCTGTCATCCATCTTGACAGACCCACCATACAGTCCCCCTTTGGCTGTCCTTTACCTCTTGCTCTGTCTAGTAGGGTGGGTGGGAGGAATCAAAAACTCCAGCAAAAAGTGGCTGAGGCCCCCTTGTGCTGTCCCTTATGTACCACACTTTGCCCCTCCCTTTCCTGTTACCTGTCCTTTTTTCCAGCCCTTAGCCCCTCCCCTTCCTTCCCCCCTCCCCTCCCCTTCTGAGCACTACCATTCCATGACAGAGGGAAGGGGTGCACCAGGACAACTTGGTCTGCCCCTTAAAGGGCAAACTCCATTGTCCCTGATTCCCCCCTTTTCCCTCACAAAAGACAGAGACATTGTTTGTTGTTGTGCTCAGATTGGCAATTAATTTATTTATATTCATAATCCAATATTCCATTTCATTTCTTTATTATCATATTTCCAGGAATTTCATTTATTTCCATCCACATATCAATCTCTGATTGTCCTCCCCAGGTGAAAACCTGGGTGCCTTCTATTTCTCCTTTTCCGCTGGTAACTGTGAAAACTGAGACAGCTTTCTTCTTCCTCTTCTTCCTCTTCTTGTGTTTCCTTTTCCCTACCCCTCCCCCTTTTCCCCACTAGCCAGTCTCCAGCTTGCGTTGGATGGCTGGTTCCCATACTTAAGGGTATCACTCTCCCTTACCTCAGGGATGAATCCTTTCTTCCCTTTTCCTTTTTTTTTTATTATATATACCAGCTTCTTCCCTGTTTTCTCCATTCCTCTATAAACCCATTGTTTTGAATTGAACATGTCTATGGCTAGGTCTGACAGGTGCACACCATCTGGCCTGTGAAGTCCTCCACCCATTCTTCTACCCCCAGTATCACCCTGTCCCCATCTGCCTTATCAATGTCCCCACCCCTTCTATTCATCTTTTTCCTAGCCCTCTCCACCACCCTGTGGCTGTGCTCCTGTCTCCATACCCTTCTCAGTATCATATCTGACCAGGCGAGGCATACCTGCGGCCACCACTGTCGTATTGCCACTAGATCCCTTTTTATCTGTAAGTATGTGTGTACCCATGGTCTACCCGCTAGGTCATTGCCCCCTAGATGTATAATGATTAGGTCTGGACTGGGCCAATGTCCCTTGAGTTCCTTAAAAGTGGGAAGGAGCTGTGCCCATCTCATCCCCTGTTTGCTATGCCATACCAACCTACACTGTCTTACATCCTGGTACAGCTGCTTTCCCCCAGCTTTATTCTCTGCTCTCTTTCCAGCCCAATAAATATAGGAATGGCCACAGATCCAGACTTCCGTGATTCTCCCTCTACCTATGGGGTACAAAGAAAATTAATTAATTTACACATACTCTTAGTGCCCTGACTGTATTATCCCCCCCGCCTCTTTCCTTTCTTTGCCCCTAACCTCCACTCCCCATTACCTGTGCTCCCCCATAAGGGCATCACAACTCCATTTTTTAACTTTCCTTTTCCTCCTTTTTTTTTTTTTTTTTTACTTCAGCGCTCTGATGTATCTCTTATAACTGGCCAACCGCCAGCGCCCTTTTTCCAAAATATCCTCTATGGGTTCCCCCATTGCTGCCCACTGTGAGGCAGCCCCAATCCGTAGGGAATGGGATGAGTAATTAGCTGGGTCCTCTCCCAGAAATTGCATGCCTTTTTTCAGCAGTGCTGTGACTTGATAGCCGGTGACCCTTTTTCCGTCACCATGTACAAATAGCTTTCCCGTCCTGGTCACCTGCTCTGTGGCAAAAACCCACAGAGCCTGCATTGGGCATATTGCAATCTCTAATTGCCCTTCCAGTGTTATCATGCAACCTTGCCCTCTATAGTCTGTTTTTGACCTCCTTAGCTTGATCTGTATCTCTTTCACCCCCAACTCACATCGTCCCATTCCAAACCTCCTTCCTTGTCATCTTTCCCGTGACCTACCACCTCACTCACTCTCATAGCCCCCTCAAACATTATCACATAAATAGTGTGAAATAGCTGTGCCTCAGCCTTCAATCTGCATATTGCCGGGAGCACCTCTTTTAGCCTTATTAGCCACTGCTCCCCTATTGGCCTCCTATTATCCCCTGGCCCTCGTTTCAACCTGCCCCATCCCTGCATCATTCTCCTAATGAGCATTGATTTTGTCAGGTCATTCCACCCTTTTAGGCTGCATATAACACTAATCCCTGCCAGATAAACCCCCATTGTGGCATGGGCGGTCCCTCTCTGCCATTGCTCAATGGTGAACATTCCCAATTGTTCCTCTGTGAGTGGTCCACTTACCTCCATCTGGTGCTCTGCCCTGAATGTTTGAAACACTCGCCAGGCCCCATCGTAGGCCCTCAGAGTCTGAGGCACCCATGATCTGTGAAACAGCAGTTCTGCTCCTTCTTGCCAATGTCCCAGATGTTCGTTGGTATGGGCGTTTTTTGTTCTTCCGCTGCTGGTGCCAGCCTCCGGAAATGGTCCAACTGCAGATGGGAAAGGCTGTCAACCAGGGTATTGTGTACCCCTTCTATGTGTTTTGCTCTGAATGACATGTTCAGCTGCAAAGTTCTTAACACTAAACATCTTAATACCTGCATGACTGTATCTGACCTGGCTCCCCTGTTGTTTAGTACATCAACCACTGCTCTATTGTCAAACCAAAATGTCACTTTCTGATCCCGTAATTCCTCCCCCCAGACCAAGGTACATGTCCATATGGGCATGATCTCCAGTAGTGTTATATCCCTCACCTTCCCGTCCTTCATCCAGCTGGCCAGCCATGGTTCTGCAAACCACCTGCCCCTCAGGTAATCCCCCATGCCTAGCCCCCCTGCAGTGTCTGTGTAGAGGTCAAGGTCTGTGTTGCACAGCCACTCCTCTTTCCAGAAAGAACACCCATTATACTCCTTGAGGAATTCTTCCCATATTCTAAAATCTTCTCTGACACCCTGTGTCAAGTCCACCCAGTGATGTGGTCTGGTGACCCCCGCTGTAGCCCTGGCTAACCTCCTTGTGAATGCCCATCCTGGTCCGATGGCCCTGCAGGCTAAGTTCAGATGCCCCAGCACCTGCTGCACTAGTTTTAGTTGTACCCTTCTCCTGCTGGTGTGTACTTGAATCAGTTCCTTCAATTTACTTACTTTCTTATCCGGTAGTCTAAATATTTCATTCAGGGCGTCTATCTCAATCCCCAGGAACTCCATCACCCTGTTGGGTCCTTCTGTTTTTTTTTCTGGAGACAGTGGAACCCCTAGCTCCCAGCACAGCTCCTGAAACTCCCCCAGCATATTTTGTGTCTCTCTTTTCCCCCTCCCAATGAACAGAAAATCATCCAAATAATGGATGACCATCCTATATCCCACTTTTTCTTGAAATATCCACTGCAAACAGGTACTGAATGCCTCAAACATCGCACATGCTATGGAACATCCCATTGGCATTGCTCTGTCAAAATAATACTGCCACCCGATCTTAAAACCCAATAGATCCCAGTCTTCTTTCCTAACCGGCAGCAGTCTGAAAGCAGACTCAATGTCCATTTTTGCTATCCATGCATCCTCTGTGGCCCGGATTATCCGGACTGCGTCCTCTAGTGTCACATATGTCACTTTACTATGCTCCTCACTGATGAAATCATTCACTGAGTCCCTCTCTGGATAGGACAGGTGGTGAATCACCCTGTATTCCCCTTCCTGTTTCTTTGGTACCAAACCTAATCGCAAAATCCGCATGTTCTGCAATGGGGGTGTGTTAAATGGGCCCTCTACCCTCCCTGCTGCCTTTTCTTTATCTATCTTCTGTCTTAATATCTCTTCCTTTCCTTTCACTGATCCCAGGTTGTTCACCTCCCTCGCTTGTCTGAGCCCCCCACACTGCAGTGAAAACCCTGTGTTAAAACTTCCTATAATCATATCCCGGATGCTTGTGTTCAGATATCTGTCCAAGAAAGCTGTCCATGCCTTCAAGTTGATGGGGGTTCTGGCCATCCCAAACTGGTCTCTGTCAGGCCCCCTGTTACTCCTCCCTGGCCCCTCCCCCTTGTTTTGTGCAATGTTTCTTCTCTCAGTGAACCTGACCCCCTCTACTCGAGTTTACCCTACCCCTCCCTCCCCTGTTCCATGTCTGCCCTCTAAACCCTGGCCTTCCCAAAAAAACTGCTGACCTGCCCCCTGACCCCCATGCCCCTGTGGCCCTTGGGCCATGTCATTCTACATCTACTTGCCGGGTGACCTCCTCCGCATTTTGAACAAGCATGCCAGAAACGGCATTGTGGCCATGAGCAAAAAGCCCTGTTGTAAGCCCAGCAGCATCTTTGGGGTGTAGTCCCCCTTTTTCCCCATTCACCTTCGGATGTGGACTGATCTGTTACATAATCAGTCCATAAATCAAGCTGCTTGGTGTCCCATCTCATGTCCCCAAATGTTGCCATTCTCTGCCGAAAAAACTCATCATAGTACAACCACCCCACCCCACCCTTTGCTTTTGCCTTCTGTATTATCAAAGAATAGGTGATGAGTGGGATGCCTAGCTCAGGCCTTTTTTCCAGTACAGTGGCTGAGAAGGTGGCAAAACCTATGAACCATCTGTCCCAAGTCTTCCCTTTTATGAACTTGTCGTCCTCCTTTTTCCCTAACAGCACTATCGCTGCTGCCATTTTGCTCTTACCTATGCCTTCCATTTCCTCATACTTGGCTGCCACCTCCCGGCTCACCAAAGCGAATATATCCACATACTCACCTTTCCATATTTTTTCCTTCTTGGCCAGTGGCACATGCTCTCCTATCCTCATCCCAGCTGCACCTATCTCCCTTGTACCTTTCTCTTCTCTCTCTGTACACCCTACATTTTTACCTGGCACCTCCCTCTTTGCCCTAATCTCTGTCAGGGCTGATTCCATCTGCCCTAGCCCTCCTGTTCCCAGTGCCGACACAATTTGACCTATGTATTCTTTTATACTATCCCCCAATGCACTGGATGCATTACCTGCAACCTTGTCTGGCCCTTGCTGCCTTGAGTCTTCCAAGTGTCCCCTTGTTTCTCCCTGTGGTTGAGAAGGAGGGTGAACTACTAAGGTTTGTGGAGGGAACTCAACGTTCTGAGGATCTGGCCTGTGTTCCCCAAAAGAGGTCCCAACTTGATCGGGGGGAGGTACTGGCATCACCAGGTCTATAGGCTGCAGGGGTACTGGATCAGCTGGCTTGGCATGTCCCACTGCCAGCTGTGGCACCCTAGTGGGACTGTGTGGCCCTTCAGCTGGTCGTTTCCCTCTAACCCCTTTTCCCGGGCCTGCTTTCCTCTTCTCCCTGGGCCTCCCTGGTTCCTCCCCCTCCACCAATTCCCACATTCTGTGGCTTTTTCCACCAATTCAATTACAGCCCTGTAAGCATCTTCCTTTGACGGCCTGCTCTTCTTTGGTGCCATGTCCTTCCTTTCTTTTCCACTGTGAAGACAACTACGGGAAGAAAAACAGGATTAATTATATATATATATATATATATATATATATATGTGTGTGTGTACTTTGTAATGCCGTCCCTCTGCGCCTCGTGCCATACGCTTCCATGAGTGGTCGGGTCCTAATCTCAATTAGGCAACCAGCTCACCGTTGGCTGCTCCCTGCCATGTCCTTTTTGAGTGGCACATGCCACGTGGGCCCCTCACCCCCTGGGCATGTACCTTGGCCCCTTTTTAAGCCTTCCCTCAACCCTTCCCATTCAATCCCCTAACCCCCTTCATATGCCCCACCCCTCCCCTGTTTCCCCCCATGCCATCCACTGTGGCCGTGAAGGTTACTGTTGAGGCCTACCCCGAGGGTTACCATCTTTGTGCGTGAAGCCCGGGTTTAAATGTAAAACCCCCTTCCTCTTTTTTTTTTATTTAGTGACTTGCTGCTCCCCACACGAAGTACCAAAGTGGCAGGCAGCCCCTAGGTTCTTTCTAAGGGTGGGAGGTATCCTGTTTCTCCCCCAAAAAACCTTCTGGCATGGATGCGCATATGCACTCCCCTTTTCCCCGTGAACCAGTCCTCGCCTTTTTGTCCTCCCTGTCCTCTCCACTCATCCCGTATTTGGATCCCCCCAACCCCTACCTGCACCCGTTGCGTGGCTTGTGATGTCACGCCGCGTGGTTGCGGCGTGCTTCCGCTCCCCCAGGCTAGAGGGCCTCTACCTGCTGGCCCCTCCATGAACAGACCAATTGTCCCCTCATTGGCATCCACAGCATGCTCCATCACAGGTCCAGAAACATCCCCTTGAGCCCCAACACTGCTGTCGTCCCCTCCTTATTGAGCCAGGCTGCCCTCCAAAGGATACCACTCGACTCTGCAACCCCCCACTGCCCCCCCACTGGGCTAGTTGTGCTCCCTCTTACCCACAGGCACAAATGCCGTAAGCCACCCAACAAGAGGGAATGGTTCTATTGCGACCACCAAGTGGCGTGCAGGGTCACGCCACGTGGTCACCGACACGTGCTCTTGCTTCCCCTCACTTTTGGGCCTCTTCCCAGCCTACTAATTTTCCGTAACCCCCTAGTTCACCCCAAGGCCTCTACTCAACAGAAAAAATAGGCCCAAATGTGGCGAGTACACCAATAAATGGGAAAGCCACCTGCCCTCCAGCGTGATCGCACACACCACGCGGCATGTGACGTCACGTCATGAGACCCCCGAAGCGCAATTCCCCCCTTCTCTAGCTCCTTTGCTTCTGGGGCCTCCTCCAGGCCTGTTAATCTCCCCAGCCCCCACACAAGGAGGTGGCCTCAAGGTTTTTAGGGCGGAGAGGGGTCCGCTTATCAGCCACGCAGTCCAGCTGGTGTGCATGAGGCTTCTCATCCCCTGTACTCCTTTTTTTTACCCCAACAACAAGGATGAAACCAGGCTCACCCCACCAGCCCTTTTCAGTCCCCCATTACTCTTTCTAGCCTCTGCTTCCTCGTGACTGTTGCATGGCGTATGACGTCATGCCACGCGGCCACCCTTGCTGGGCTCCTGCCCCCCCCTGTTTAGGGCCTCCTCCAGACCCACTGCATTCTTTGGAATCAGAAAAACCCATCCAGAACTCCAGGCTTTACCATCCAGCCTACCATGCTGCAGCTTTTCATCTGCTACTGCGATTCTCTGCTCCGCAACTGTCTCCACGCCTCATCTCTTGCTAAGCCCACCACCAGGCAGACGCTGTGACCTCCTTAGCTTGTGGCCTTCTGCACAACTTTAAATTGGCCCTGATGTACACAACTGTGCTTTTTCAACAGAACTGTGCCTAATCGCCTTGCGATTTTAAAAATGACACATCTCCATACCACTGCAAAATTACTATACCCCTAAAATGTCTGTCCTTGAACCAGCAATACTATAATTTCCTCAAACCTAACCTAATGAGTCAGACATTTTCAAAACAAAGCATACTACCTCTATGTACCTTAAACCATTAGAAAAAACACATTCATCCAGGCCAGCAATGCTAAAGACTTCCTTCAAAACGTAGCTTATTGTAAAGCAGTCACAAACAATGTTTTTTTTTTTTTTTAAACTTCATTCCTTGGAAGCAATCTTACCTGCTGTATCTGGTGCACAAACCTCTCCAAACTGTTCTGCCAATCTGATGTGCTGCAGTTCCAATAAATCAAAAACTCCAACAAAAAGTGACTGAGGCCCCCTTGTGCTGTCCCTTATGTACCACCCTTCGCCCCTCCCTTTCCTGTTACCTGTCCTTTGTTCAGGCTGTTAGCCCCTTCCCTTCCTTCCCCCTTCCCTTCTGAGCACTACCATTCCATGACAGAGGGAAGGGGTGCACCAGGGCAAACTCCATTATGAGACTGAGACCTTAGATAGGAAATAGCCTACCACGATATAGCATGCTAACCTCATGAAGAAATGTTTTGAAGAACACCAAATGTTGCTTTGTTAGTATTACCAGAAACTGCTAAAGAAGATATTGATATAGCTTATGACAAACTGGAATAAACTGTAACTTCTGACACTGTAAAGGTTAATGTTTCCTTATTCACAGAACAAATTACAGAAATTCATAACTTAGTAAAGACATTTAAAAGTAATTTTGCCACACTGGCAGGCCAAGCAAAAGGGGTTGAGCCCCTAATGGTAACAGGGAATGCTAGCCCTATCAGACAAAAGACAAACAGATTATCAGACCACTTAAGAGCAGATTTGCTTAAGGAAAAATAAAAAATGAATGAGTTGGGCATCTTAGAAGAACTGAGAAGTGCTTGGTCTTCACCAATGATGGTTATAAACAAAAAAGAAGGGGGTGTAAGAATCGGCATTGATTTTTGGAAATGTAATTTAGTGTCCATATTTGAAAGCTATCCAATGCCCAGGATAGATGATTTGGTGGACAGACTGGGAAATGACAAGTACATTAGTACCCTTGATCTCATCAATGTTTACTAGTGAATTCCTGTACCTAAAGAATCCACAGAACAAAACATAATTTGCCAGCCCATTAAGAGTCTATCAGTTCACCATCATGCTGTTTGGTTCACATATTGTACCTGGCACATTCCAGCAGTACTTGGATGTAATTCTTGCCCCTCACACTGGTCATTGTGCTGCTTACCTGAATGATGTCATGCTCTACAGTCCAGACAGGAAAGTCACCTGGAACACCTATGAGCAGTTATCCAATCTATCAAAAATTTCAAGCCTGACCAAGCCATTATTCCTACCATGCGTGCATTAGATATGCAGGAAACCAGATACTTTGATTATATCTTGGGAAATGGAGAAATAAAGCCAGATATTTCCAAGATAGATGCTGTAGCTAACAATCCTGTCTCTAAAACAAACATTTGTTTATTTATGTAATTTTGGTAACAGGATAGGCCCACTGAGACAAGCATTCCTTTTTCAGGGGCAATCTGGAATTACTTATACACAATAATCACAAGCAAATAAATGAACAATAGAGCACAGTCCACAGTACAAATTGCATGTCAGGCAAGTTTTAGGTCTGGCTGGTTACTATGAAGGATTTGTTCCCAGTTTTTCCCAGTTAGCTACCCCCCTCAATTAACTCATGAAAAAGTGGCACCTAAATAATGTGAAATGGTTCCCCAGAGTGTGATGAGACTTCTTTTATCCATCAAGATTGCATTATGTTCAGCCTGTTTCAAGAAGTCCAAACTTTGAGAAACAATTTCTCTTACAGACAGATACATCCGAGGTAGGCGTAGGTGCAGTCCTGATTCAGAATATAGATGGGAAGGAACATCCAATTCTGTATATCAGTAGACAATTGCACAATCAAGAGAACTAGTACTCCACTACTGAATAAGAATGCCTTGCTGCGAAATGAGCATTGGAGTCTCTTAAATTTTATCTGCTGGAAGCTGACTTTGTACTTAAAACAGACCACAATCCTCTTTGTTGACTTAATTAAATGAAGAATAAAAATCCTAGAATCACAATGTGGTACCTGGCACTAAAGACAATTAAATTCAAAGTGTAGTGCAAATGCAGGAAAGAGAATGTTAGTGTTGATTTGAACTAAAATAACTAGGTTCCCCACTGGTTATACTGAACCAAGAAGAACCGATAAAAATACAAATTTTAAAATTTAAACTACAGTTTAGCTAGAATTACAATATGTAAAAGGCAGCACATGAAAGAAAAAAAGATACTTATATGATTTTATAAGTTTCTTCATGTTACAGATAGATGTTGAGGAGAGGAACTCCGAGCATCTAGATTTGACAGGTGGAGAGTGAAATCTGAGGATTTAGAGCTACAGTGAGGCAATTAGTTCAAGGCAGCATTTGAAAGTTGTCACACACAAAAGGTTCCATCATGTGTATGTGTTCCATTCTCTCTGGACAGTTGTCTCTTAAAGGATCACTGCAGAAGTTCTGAATACCTGAGTAATACTAGGGGCTAGAATTGAGAATTCTGAAGGCTGGAAAAAAATGTGTGTGCTTTACTGAAAGGTTTGCTGTAAAAGGTGTTATGGAAAAAAGAGATACTGCATATGCAAAAAACTGTAAACATTATAAGGTAGTGTTAAAAGAGAAATAAAAGAAGCTTTTGAACTTGTTTCTTTTTAAGAGAAAAAAGCAGGGAGGTATGTGATAGTTGGGATAAAACCATGTCCAATATGTTTTGCAGAGAGAGTTAAAATCAAAGATCTGTTTTGTCCTCTCCTATTTCTGCAACTTGTCTCTTTCTTGCCTGTCTATTGCACAATCACATTTTCTTGTGGCACCAAGGAATTGGACACTCCAATTGTCTCACAATTTCATCCTGTTGTTTCCCTTTCTTCACTTGCTGTTTCTAGCTATTTCCATTCTTCATTTCTCCCCCTGCTTCTCTGTGTTTAAAAAAGCATACAGTACATGTTAATCTGTATGTCAAACTGGGATCTCTTGGTTTGCAAATTTATATAATGATATCATTGAAATGATTGCATAAAGTTGTCTGGGTTTATTAAAAAAGATATTAGTCCGGAACACAAGCTTGTTTGCAAAATTGTCAACAGGAGACCAGTCCTGGTACAGAATGTTCTCTTTTGTTGCACCTCCAAGCTGGCCTCAGGAGAGAAATTGACAAAGTTCTGAGACACTTTGTAAGGAACAGGAGATTGCTTTACACCAACAGGATGCATAATTGAAACTGCAAGGAAATGACATCATGGCAAGAAAAAAAAGCAATGTTTTTGTTTAGGAATAGAGAGATGGATATTTTAAAGAGAGATTCATAGATGTAGGATTTCTGTGTATGCACTGCCTTTTTGAAGAGCTATCCTGTACAATTTATTTTTTTTATATTTAACTGTACAATACAACACATGGAGTCTGGTATACTCTTTATTTCATATGGGTCCAAAGTCAATGAACTATCATTTCTATTTGTTATGCTGACTCCAAATTCCTTACTGGAAAACCTGCGTTTTCAATAAAGTACTGTACCTATACAGAGCAAAATAACATCAACTTTTTTAGACAAATACTGATTGTCCCTGTTTCATCTAGGTGTGCCGAACTGTGTTCATTTAGTTCACATAGAAGACTGTTACCAACATCATATCTATAGAATATACCAGAAAATTGGCAGTAAAAATATTTCCAGATAAAGGAGGGTTACTGCAAGGTATAATGTAATATCAGCATGCAGCCGGTTTGTTACAAAAGGTAATGAAATGTATCACTGTTGTCATAGTAGCAGTCAGAAGAGGCTTGGCTGCTTAGCCCAAAGAGAAAGGATCATAAAAGAGAGAAAAAGCTGCATTATTCAATAAGCACAATACATTTATTAGCCTTGTTTGTTCTGAATGATTTTTGGAAGGCAGTGGACTGAGACTAGTAGAAAACACATGACCCTTAAAAACCTTCACAGATGAATGGGTTTTGATGTCTTCTATTCAAGTTGAATTTGAATCAAGGACAGGGAGAAAGGAGATTGGACATCATCAAAGAACAGGCTACATAGGACAGTATTTTTCAGATATGTCAAATATCTGCACATTATGAGATGCCGCTAAGGACATAATTCTTACCCTCTTGCCATTTACACCATATAATAAAATGAATACAATATAACTTGAGAAGTACACATCACATGCTAAAATATGTATATCATATAGTGGAAAACATACACTATGCAGTGAATCTCATACACTACATAACAAACCACATACTGTACACTATATATTGAAATGTGTACAGTGCATCATAGAGTGATATATCATTCTATACATATATTCTAGCCCCTCTGGATATGCTCACCCAAGGGAACCTCAGAAATTTACCTCCTCCCTTTACTCTGGGGCAGACATTGATGCCTAAAATAGCTTGGCTTTTTACTGTGCCCATTGCAGATCCCCATGCAAAATGGCCACAAACTACCCGGCTCTATGCCTATTCCTGGCTTCTTACCTCTTCACTTTAGCTCTCCCACTCCAGCCCACTAATACTACCCCCAGCCTCCCTGTTTTCTACTTTCTCTACTACAATCACTGCAAATGCTCAGCTATGTCCACAGCTTTCAACTTGGCCACAGCCTTCTCCTTTTGTCAGTCCTAGCATCCTCCCACCCCAGATGATTACCTTTGCTGTTCTAATCAGGGCTGCCACACCCTCCCACAAAGCCTTCCTTTACACCAGGATATTCAAGCTCCCAACCACTTATTCATTCCTGCTCCTCATCCTCCTCCTATCTGGTGACATTGAACCAAATCCAGGCCCCCGGGGTACCCACCCTTAGCTCCTATAAAGGCTTTTCTATCACATATGTCAATATCAGAAGCCTCTTACCCAAACTAGACCTCCTAACCTGCTGGGTAAATGAACACTCCCCCGAAATCCTTTGCCTGCCTGAAATGTGGCTCTCTGCCAAGACACCTGACTCCTCCCTCACTCTTCCTTACTACTCGCTTCATATGCAGGATCATGGCAAGAGAGGCAGGGGAGTAGCCATTTATACTAAGCACTAAGCATGCTCGGTCAAATTCAAGGAAGCTAGCCCTAGCTCCCACAAAATTCTTCTAGCCCAACTCAACCTACCAACCTCACTCCCTCTATTTATAGGGGTGCTGTATGCCTCTCCACATCTGCCTAGTAACTCTCTTGTCTCTACCATAGCTACCATACCTGACAAAGTCTCAAAAGGGGAACTGATCCTCTTGGGCAAATTCAACATGGACTGGTTAGTGCCTTCTCCCAAGGCTCACACCTTAAAACTCATGTCCCTCAACCTCACCCAGCTGCTAAGCAAACCCCTTCATTACAATCCTCATACCCAAAACCATTCTCTGATTGATTGGATTCTCCTGTCCCACCCTCACAGAGTAACCTCCTCTGGCACTCCAGCAAATGTACCAAGTGATCATTGCAGTACTTATTGCATCAGGAAAACCCACATGCCCAAATCTACCCCCAAGTACCTCAACTCTCACCCACTAACAGCTTTAGAAACAAATTCTCTCCTCTACAGCCTTAGACAAGCAGACTGGGAACAGGTGTACACAACACAAACTGTCAACCATGCTCTTTCCTGGTTCCTAAACATATTCTCCAAAATCTGGGACTTCTATGTCCTGCTGAAAAAGTCCAGGGTCAAGATGCACCACCACAATTGGATCTTGGCACCCATCCTAGCCAAATGTAGAGACAGGGACAAAGCCTGGTCCCCCTTTAAATCCCACCCTACCCATCAAAACAGGCAAACCTACTACACCCTATGAAATGTTTGCACCAAGGCCATCAGGCAAGCCAAAGCAGACTATTTCAGGTCAAAACTCTCCCATGCTCACCCCTCCAAATTCTAGAAAGTTGTGCTGCTTGACCCACCAGCCCAGTTAAATGTCTCTGCATTCCTAAATAAAGGCCTCCCAGATTCTGACCTCAACCACTCAGATGAGATGCTCAACAAATTTTTCACCTCCTGTGCTGCCCCAACCGGGCTACCTCCTTCTATCTCCTCTACTCCCTCTCCCCTTCACTGCAACAACTTCCAATTCCCCCATCTCCGAACATGAAGTCTTAAAAGCCCTACACTCACTGACCCCCCCCAAATCTAGCCCTGATGGGATCCACCCCAAGATCCTCCAGATCTCCACTCCTGCTATCCACAAACCCCTCATTCATATTTTAACATTTCCTTCTCAACTGATCCAGTCCCTCAGAATCAGAAAATAGCTTGCATTTTCCCCCTACACAAAGGGATGACAACTCCAAGCCTGGCAACTACAGACCAATCTCCCTCCTCCCAACCTTATCCAAGCTCCTGGAATACCTCGCCCACTCAAGACTGTCAGATCATCTCTCCTCAAGCAACCTCCTCTCTCCCTTTCAATCTGGCTTCAGAAAACAGCACTCTACCATCTCCTTCCTTCTGTGAGTCACAAATCACATACTCACAGCCTCTGACTTAGGCCACCTAACGCTCATGGTGTTTGTTGACTTGGCTAAGGCTTTTGACTCTGTTTCCCACCCCCTCCTTCTACTTAAACTTGAAGCAGCAGGGCTTGCCCCCATCACTGTTCACTAGTTTAAATCCTACCTCTCCAATAGGCTCCAGTCTGTCAAAATTGTTGATGTCATTTCCCTCCCTCTCCCTATCACGGCTGGTGTGCCTCAAGGTTCAGTCCTTGGTCCCATCCTCTTCTCCATCTTCATAAATGACCTCCCCTCCTGCTGCACCAACTCCAATATACACATGTATGCTGACAACACTATTCTATTCTCCTCTGGTCTTACAATGCTCGAAGTCAGGCCACCTTCCAAAATGACTTCAACAACATTCAGCACTGGTTCAATCAAAACCAGCTTAAAGTAAATACCTCCAAAACTGTGTCCATGGCTTCCAGTACAACACAGAAACTGTGCAAATCATACCTACCTATCGCTATCACTTTGCTAGATGGCTCCCCGCTTGATCAAGTTACCAAATACTAATACTGGATATTTGGCTCGACCCCAATTTATCCTTCTTAGTGCACGTTGATGCCATTACTTCCAAACTACATCCCAACCTTGGCACACTGTATCACCACATAGACTCTCTACCACTACCTGCCCACCATGAAATCCTGTCCAAAATGATCCCCCCATTTTCAGTTATTCAGCTGTCGTCTACTGCTCCACCCCCGCAACCACCCTGTCTAGACTAGACACCTTACTCAACTCCTTCTGCCATTTTACAACAAACTCCCCTCTTTGCACTCACCACTGCAATCTTTACTCCCTTCTTAGGCTCTCCCAACTGTCCCAGAGATGCTATGTACACACCCTTAGCTTCATCTTTAAATTCTGGTTTAACATGCTTCCCTCCTAAATTATGGATACTTTCACTACTGACCCTTATTCCCACTATGAATTCAGGCATAGAAATGGAAGATCCTTCATGCTGCCCCAACTGTCTTCACTGGCTGGCAAAGCCACTTTCTCCTTTTGGCTACCCTGTCTTTGGAACAAACTCTCCCCCCTTGTCAGGAACTCCCCCTCTCATACTGCTGTCAAGAAACAACTGTGCCTCCTCCCTCCCCATCCTGTCTCTGTCACATATGAACAAGTCCAATTCCTCCTTTCTGGCCTACTTGACCTCTGCCTCTGAAGCACTTACTAAGCAGGTCTCATTCCTGCACCACCTCAGTCTGCCAACCTCAGCACTAATGCTTGCTGCAATATTAACTGTTCCATGTGTTTTAATTCTACTGTTATGCAACTGCTTCACCACCTCATGTTATTTGCAGCATACTGTATTACTGTTTTCAGCTATTGTAATTAATGTATTTTATTTCCCCACTCCCCCTTTCCCCTGGGTCACACCTGGAATCGAGCCTTGGCTCAGTGTGCCTTTCCCAGTTACCAATTGTTTAAATAAATAAAATAAAAATACAGATGTGGTAGTGCCTGCATACCAGTGTTGAGTAAGCACTTTAATGATGAACCCCAATTTTTGCACCTTAATAACTTTGCCCCAGTTCAATTGATTTACTTGAAATTTGGAAAGCACAAAGACAGTCTCAGGATCGCTGAATCCTGAAAATATCATTGCAATCAGTTTAGGTGGGGGGGGAAGTGACAGAAGGCCTCCCCAAAATTTTTGTTCACCTATAACTAAAAAGAAAATAGTAGGATTTGAAACCTGAATGTTGCTGATTCTCTAGATTTGGGCCCAAGATGTGTGCTTTTGTAGTTTTTCCTATCAAGCTTAAGTAGTTTTTAAAATGTTTAAGAAAAGCTGGTTCATTTCTGAGCATGCACAGTTTTAAAAAGCAACGTTCAAAAGATAAATGAGTTCTCATGACCCCATGTGGTCATATATGCAAGCAATAATACCAAAGAGGGTGGGAGGTATTCATCAATACCAGACTGCCCAGAGGAGTAATGAGCCCTAGCACCACAGGCAGAGGGCCTTATAGCCCATGGAATGTCCATTATTGTCCATACCAGCCACCCTGATGGGTATTTTTGCTCTTAAAAAATGGGCTAGATGTAAAGATTTTTTTGTAATATTCAAGAATCCAAAAAATAATAAAAAAAATGACTAAAATAAATTAAAATTTATTTGTTAGTAAAGTAGTCAGCTAGTGTCAGTGGCTCAGTAGGTAGCACACTCACCTCTGATTCGGGGAGATCAGAGTGCTATGGGTTCAGTTCTCACATCTGGAACTTGGGTTAATATCCCAGTACTGACACTGTAGTGCAGCATGAGAGGGGTGCTGCACTTCTGAGGTGCTGTCTGTCAGATGAGATGTTATACCGAGGTCCTATCTGCCTGGACTGGTGGTAGTTCAGGTGTATGTTAAAGATCCCATGGCACTTATTGAAAAGAGTAGGGGAAAGTTTTATTGAGACAAAAATCTTACAATAGTACACAAAGCAGAATACAAAAAAAAGGAAAAACAGGATAAGTATTATACAATCATTCAGGTAACTGCAAAATCAGAGTCAGTGATCCAAGGAAGAGCTTTCCAAAGTTCCAAAAGTGTCATATCTGAGTATAGAGTACGTTCATGCTCATAAATTTCTTTTAAATCTTGTACAATCTTTTTCTGAGCTCCAAATAGGAGCAGTCCTTTGCTGTAAAGAAAACATGCAATGCACCATCCAAATATTCCATTTAATGCAGACAAAACAAGGTTCAAAGTGTCCTGGTGCCATTTTGACCACTGGGAGAAAAACCCTGTATACAAGATTCAAATAAGTAACCGACTGAAGCAAGGGGGTATCCCATGCCTGTGCCAAAAAGGACCACCAATTTTTGATAAAGGAACAGTCAAAAAATAAATGAGGGATAGTTTCAAGTTCTGTAATACATAATAAGCAAGAACACATTCTATCTTGGGACTGCTTATGTTTATGATTTGATTTTACATTAATCTTTTCATGGCATGAAAGCCAATGAAAATCCCACATTTTGACTGGAACCCTCTTACATCTCCACAATAACAAAAGGGAAGGGAGGTGTTGACCAGGACACTTATCAAAGGGTACTGATACAGCACAAACCGTCAGGAGTAATTTCTTATATAAAACTTTATGTGAATGGTTTAATAACATCTGAACAGACACCTTCCATTGTTTGAGATGTAAAAGCTTATGTTTTACGTAAGTTGGTATACCAACAGTTTGTCGTAACACAGTTAAGGAATTAGTTTCCCACTGATGAAACCAAATCCTGCAAGAGTCATAAAACCAAGGTTCCCACCCCCTTTGGGCATGCATCAACAAAGGTCCAAGGTTTGCAGTGAAAAAAATACAAGAAAAAAATAACAAAGGGTTAACCACACAAATGCCACCCTCAGGGATAGGTAAATAAGTGATATTCCATTTTATCGGGTTTAACCTACTACCCCAAAGAGCCTGAAAAAACAGGCTAAAGACAGCAGTTTCTAGCTGTCGTGGAATAGGGAATACATAACTCAGAAAAAGGAAAGTAGAGATCAAATAGTTTTTAATTAAGAAAACACATTTCTTTTTCCCTATCTGCCCCCGGTTCCAGGAGGCCACCTGAAGTTTACCTTGTTGCAGTTGAACATTCCAGTTAAAAAAATCTGAGTCCTGTGTCCCCAAAAAATTCCCAAAATACGAATAGGGCCCTCAACTAAATGTAACGGGCCAATACGGTCAGAGGGGGAGGTTACTGAACCGACCCGAATAACCAGACTTTTAGTGTAATTTAAAACAGCACCAGAGAAGTTTCCAAAAATAGAGCACTCATGGAGAGAATGAACCACTGAGGCTGCATCAGCTACAAGAAAACAAACATCATCTGCATATGTGATCGCCTTATAAGGCAAGCACAAGGCACAACTAGAAATAGCCCGAATCTGAGAATTAGTATTCAACCAACGGAGCAAAACATCAAGAAAAATTACATATAACAATGGGCTTAAAGGACAGCCCTGACAAACCTCCCTTTTTATGGGGATCATGGGTCCTATCCAACCATTCACTACAGGCACAACAGTTGCAGTTCTATAGAAAGCACGAATCCAGCGTACCATAACATCAGGTACATGCAGAAAACGAAGTGCTTCCCATAAAAAATCATGCCTAACCGAATCAAAAGCAGCCTTCTGATCTATGGAGACAACAAGTCCCGAAGCCAGACCTGCATAGCCATGAGAAAATAATTCTTGTAAGAGGATCAAATGATCAGAAATTCTCCTTTGAGGCACAGAACAGGTTGGGCGGGATGCAAAACCACCTCCACGATCCTCACCAAACGCTTCACAATAATTTTCGTTAAGAGCTTAAAGTTGGTGTTCAACATACACAAAGGTCACCAATTCTCTAGAGAATGGATATCACCTTTCTTTTTATAAATGTAAATCAAAGTACCCTTAGTAAATTCCAAAGGGAGAGATTCACATGTTAACAGACAATTAAACACAGATGTAAGTTCTGGGGCCAAATGGTCACCCAGCACCTTATATAAGCCAGCAGGGAGACCATCCGGTACAGGTAATGAAGAAATAGCCAATGTCAAATACTGCTCCGTGATAGGAGAACAAGCATGGTTCTGACATAGCTGTGAGGGAGCTGGGATATCAAGGCCACTATATGAAGTCGCACTGTTACCAGCCACAGCAGGGAGGGGAGAAAAAAGGGCTGTAGTATACTTTGTTACAATATGACAAATCTCAGTTTGTGAGGAACATAAGGTCCCATCTGAATTTAGAAGACACGTCATATTTTTTCGGGTGGTCTGACGGGAATTAGATTCAAAAGGACAAATAACATCACGTGTTCCAACAGTACAGAATTCATGTTGGTAAAAAAGTTGTTTTGATTGCCATAATTGGAAAGTCAACATATCATTCTGTAAGACTTTTATTTGTTGAGTAAGGTCTTGCCCCGTCATTTACGCTATGGTTAATAATAACTGAAAATGTACCCTCTTCTGTAAATAGTCTAGGTATTCCCTCCTACATTTTAAATGACTGTAAGTTTTTTAAAAAGTGACCAGATCATGTTTCGTGTCTAACCACCACTGAACAGGATCTTCATAACAAATAAAAACAGATTTACAGGCTTGTATGAAGGACAGAAGGGACTGCATAAACATCGGAATCTGCAACAAAGATGTGTTGAATTTCCAAATACCTGGACCTTTAGGGGAAAACACAACAGAACCAAAACCAACAGAAAGCAGCTTATGACCAGAAAACTCAACCGCTTGAACTTTGGCAGAAATAATTGGTACTGTAGGAGAGGAAAACACATAATCAATACGTGTGGCTAGTTTACCCTTTTGGAATGTAGGGGTGTGTTGTGTAGTAAAGGAGAGAAAGGAGTCCATTAAGTGGGCGACTCGGACCAATTTACCCAATTCGTGGGAATCACAAAACAGTTTCTTTGTAGCAGCAAAGGAGCTCTTATCTTGAAGACTCAGGCCACAATTAAAGTCACCTGCAAACAATACCTGAAAGGAAGTGTGCAAATAAGGACGAAGCAAAGTAAATAAAGCTACGCGTTCAGTTTTGATTTGAGGGGCATAAATGTTTATCACCAGGTAGGGACAAGACCCAATGACAAAATCTATAATAAGCACCCTACCAGGGGCTGCATCAAACAATTTTAGCAAATGGAAGTCTGGGATATTAGTTAAAATTCCCAGTCCGGAACAAGAGTCCTGACCAATCGACAAAAAAGGAGGACCCAATAACCAGTCCTGTTGTGCTTGTCGGATCTCATGTGTAGTATGAAGTCTTGTATCCTGTAATAAAATTAAACCCAAAGGCAAAAGCCGTAGAAAGGAAAAAATCAATCTCCTTTTAGCCATACACTTCATACTATTTACATTAATAGTATGGCAAACAAAGTGAAACATAGTGCCAAAAAAAAGGAAAACAGACAAAAAATACATTTTACAATTTCCTTTTCCCAACCACCTTCTTCCCTTTAATTTTACTCTGGCCTTTCGCTTTTGAGAAAGGCCAGTAACAAGTTGCAACTCAGAGTCAGTGGTACCGTCAGGGAGAGAAGAAGCTATGGAGGAAGAGTCCGACTCACCTCCAGCGTCATCAGAAAGGGGTTTGAGAAGTTCAAAAGAATTAGATAAGGGCACTGGGGGGGGGTTCCGGACCACTCACAGGAGCTGGTGCAACCCGATGGTTATTTCTCAGTGACCTTCTACGTATGACACTTGTAAGCACTCGGGGGGGGAAGGGGCATAGTACTTGGACCTGGGACCGGATCCTGAACAGGAAAATTAGACTGGGTAGGATCAGGGACAGGAGAAATCTTAAGCAAGGGGTCATCCGTGAAGGAAACTATCTGAGGTACAACCTCAGAGGATACAACAGGCACCGAAGCCTGCAGTAAGGGCTGGGCTGCCTTAGGGGGAGGTACAGATGAGGTGGTCTGGAGACGGGCCTTCTACACCTGTGTAATAATAAAGCACTGGTCCACTCCACCATCGTGAAATTCCTGGTTATGCGCAGCCCATTTACAATTCTGAAAGGTGTGCCCCTGTTCGTCACATAGGTTACATCTACATTCATTCAAACAGTGTGCCCCTACATGGCCCAATTCCCCACAAATGTTGCATTTCATTTTATCACATACATTACTAAGATGTGCAGGGTCACCACACCGATAGCAAGCCTTCGGCTGACCCGGGTAGAGCAAGACCCCCCATCTCGGCCTATGAAAAAAGAGTTAGGCAGATGTACGACCCCAGAATCATTAGATCTTAACAAGACTTTAAACTTCTAGCCACCAGTCCAAATGTTCTCGGTATCCAAAATGGCTTCAGGCTGTCCCTGGATGTCGAAACGCTGTTTCAGCCAATACACAACATCCTCCACCTCAACTCCCTCATTTCGAAACAGAATAGTGATCATCTTAAAAGTAGGTTTAGAAGGAGGAATAGCCTGAAATGGGGTCCATTATGCAGTAGTCCGAAGAGAATTATACTCTGATCAAAATCGATCCAATCCCCTAGATGTTTGGAAACTAGTGTCAAACGTGGTTTCACCAGAGATATGAATTGACGCATATATTTCATGGGAAAAGAAATTTAAAGAATCCTTTAGAAGCGTACGTTCCACATAGACCCGATCAGGTGGCTCAGGTAACCCCCCCCCCCCAGGTATATGCCAGCGAACATCGTGTGTCTCTTTGCAGCCTGGATTGGAGATAAAAATGAAGAATATGAATGGCTTTGTCCCGATATTTTGGGGGTTGCAGTGGTAGGGGAGCCAAAGCCTCTATAGAAATAGCAGAAAAAGGAGCCTGGGGTGGACAACCCTTCAGATAATCCAACACAGGGTTCTGTGTAAGCTCCAGTTCATGGGGGAGACGCGAGGGGTCAGTAGTGACTTTTGAAGCGCCTAAAGTGCTCTGTAGCTCCAGAAAATCTTCAGGGTGGGGGGACCATATTGGAGACAGACCCGACTTCCAACTTCCTGGGACAGTACCCTGAACCCAGCCGGCACCTCTCAGCGCCGATTCAACAGTCCAGGTAGGCACTTTATTAATATTGACAGTAGATGATTCTTGTACATGTAGGGAGCTCTGCGATTTAATGGAAGCAGGTAGAGAAATGGAAACTGAATCCATTTGAACTGCAGGAGGCAGGGGATCATTTACTGTAGGGAAGTCTTGTCCATGTTGGGAACTCTACGATGTAAAGGAAGCAGGTTCTGAGAAGGAAACCAAGTCCTTTTGTACTGCAGGCGGCAGGGGAGCAGGCAGTAGGGCTTCAGCTACTGACGCACAGGTCGGGTCAGAACCTGTCACAGCAACAGGCAGGAAAGGAGACAAGTCAGGTAAATCTTCAAGAGCTTTCACCCAAGTGGAAGATGCATCTGTGCTGTCGGTTCTCTGGCGTTGCATATCTCTATGCATTTTCAGTTTTGCACTAGCAAAACGGCGCTCCGCCGTTGCAAAATGCTCCTGGATCTCTTGTGCTGTCAAACAGCAATTTTCAGAATCAGATGAAGTAAAATCCTCCAGCAAGTCAATTGTAGGCACGCAAGTAAGCAAGTCAGTTCCATAAGAAAAAAGCAGAGGGCTAGGTATAGCAGCCTTAGTATGAGCAGCAGAACTTAAAGTTGTAGTAGGAACATCAACAGGCAAAACATCAGTTGTTGGCATCGTGGTCTCCATTCGGTCAGAGGTAGGAGCAGAGACCAAATCTCCCACCTCCATAGCTCCCTCCTCAGAAAGCAAGGGTGTGTCCACCATCTTGGGACAGAGGTTCCCTCTCTGATGAGTAGGGGAATTTTCCCGGTGTCATGGCCAAATTTCCCTCATTCACTAAAAATACCACCAACAACTTAATCTGGTTCAAGGTCAGTTGACATTCATCTGTATCCCCCCCGCCCCCGGTCGTGCCTGAAAATAGGCAGGATTTGTGTAGTGCACTTACCCAGTCAACAAAAACTAAAAAAAAAGTCCCTCTACTGGTGTCCTTTCCAGAACTCACCAGTAGGGGGCAGTGCAGCCTTTCACAGTTGTTTTACTGTCTTCATGGAGCTGTACATAGCAAGTCCCTCCTTGGATCTTGAATCATCATCCTCTCTAGCTCACTTGTGTTCTGTTTATTTCTTTTTTGGGGGGGTGGGGGGTTCTTTTGACCACTGTCTTATCTCCTCATCACCCTTGTATTTCAATCTTTTTTTCTTTTGGAACACTGACTGAGAAATTGGGAGATTGGGAAAATAGACTGAAGAACTTAAAGGCAATGACATTATTGAAATTAAGAGAACTTTGTTTTTTGCTTAAAAAAAAAGATATGTAATTGCAATGTGGATCAGGAGTGGAGGCAGGGTGAGTCAGGTACACAGTATACCACAGTTTATGTGTTGTGTATAGCACTGAGCACTTGACTTGCTAGCTCTGCTGATTCAAAGAGTAAACATTTTTTTTATTACTGTGATGTGAGATAGGTGACAAAAGTGGCAGAGCATGTGTCATTTCAATATGCAGGGTGTCCTTTCGATTAAATCTTTAGTAGCAAGCAGGGGTACCAAGTGGGTATAACTCTCGGTAAGCCGCCGGCTGGAGGAGGTAGAAGAGCAAGTGCGGTCAGCTCTCCTAGAGTTGGGCTATTGGTCAACGGGATAAAACAAAAACATAGTGAGAAATTAGCTAGTGGAGGTTAATCTATGGTTTCATCATGCAACTGATGCTGAGCTTGGGAATGTTGAGGGGTGCAATATCTCTCGCTATGAGTGAGTAAAAAAATGGTGGCAATTTTAAATTCAGTGGGGTACTTTCAGCCAATGATCAAGCAGGGTGGGCACAAGATTATTTGAGTGGGTGAAGGGGCACTTGAGCTGGTACTTTTTATTTTTTGGGCTTCTATTTCAACAGTTAATGTAATCCCCTGGCAGGGGTACCAGCCAATCAGATGCCAGGAAATAAAAAGCCCATTTTCTAAAACTGAATATTTAGGACAACATGTGGCTGTATTACAAGAGTGGCAGGGAGCATAGAATTACAGGGAGCAAGGCTGTTTCTTTGTGAGCTTCTAAGTGGTCATTCAGCAGGAAAGGGGCTGTCCAAGCATAGCACAATCCCTGGTGGGTTGGTTGTCTTTATGTCCTGACCACCGCCATTAGACAAGCTCATTAAATAACAGTCTACTAAGTTTAAACTGGACACCAGGGTGCCAAATCTTCAGTGCCCTAAACACATGTTATGTTGAAATATACCAACAATGGTGTGCCCACCCCCAGTGCCAGTTCCTCTCCCCCCTTCCATTTTTGTTTTCAGCCCACCTGCTGTGACAATCCACTGACACTGGACACATTATTTGCAGGGGCATCCATTGGCCCATTGGGGACCACATTGCCTTTCAATGCAAGTGACATGAGTTCAGGTGTGAGCTCAGTGAGCGGACTGAATGGGCTGAGGTTTGGGGGAGGCACTGTGGTATGCAGTATGGGTCCCACCCTGGAAAAGGACAGAGCAGGGTTCTGGCACACACACAACACATTTTGGCAGGCCAGGGTGCCTTTCCTCACAAGGTGTTGAAGAGCAGGTCAAGGCCTGAGGGGTCTATGCACTGTGTCAGGACTTTCTCTAGTATTCTATTTCTTTGGAACTTGCAAAAATGAGGATTTGATTCCAGTATCAGGAAAAGATGGAAAATTAACTGAAAAAAAAACACATTAATGCAGAGATTAGGGCCGAAGAACGCAAAATGCAGAAAGTAGGCAAGTGAGAAACATTACAGTTTTGGGTCTCCAGAGTACTGAAAAATCAGTGGTGGGGTATTCCATAGGGTTGACAGCCCTAATACCCAGCCCCTTCCTTGAGCAAACAACATCAGACATGACCCCTTTTCTTCAGAACAGTTTCTGTTTGTAACAAGTTGTGAGCAAAACTTCTTTACCTTTGAAGAGTGTATCACTATGAGGCACTGGCTTGGAGCTGTATCTTGTGCTTCAGACAGGAGGTTACAGGCTGAAGGGGGATGGGGATAGGCATTAAAGATGACAACTCCAAGGAACACACCACCACCGATTCGCCAGTACTACAGAGACCCAAAATCCTAATTTTTTTCATTTCCCTACTTCATGCACTTAGAGTTCTTCAATCCTAATCTCTTAATACATATGTGTATATATATATATATATATATATCTCGAATGGGTAGGGAAAATGTTGATATCTTACAGGATGAAAAGCATCACAAGACCGTGCGTATATCAGAGCGTGACTGCACATCTGCATTTTTACACCCCCTCCAAAACAATTTTGACATTTTATAAGATAGATAAACCACTCTGAGTTGTGTGGTCACATTCTGATATACTCACGCCTTGGGTGGTTGACACACACCAAGGCGTGTGTATAGTAGAGGGCAACCGCACAGCTCAGAGTGGTTTATCTATTACATATATCTATTTGTATATATATATATATGTATACATGTACATATATAGATAGATATCTATATATCTATACTGTATATCTATATATAATATATGCGATAAGTGTGAGCAGATAGACTGTAGAATACATTCATTTATTCGCACTGGAATTGAATAAACGATGGTTCTAACATTTATCCAACACCCTGCCATCAATCAGCCACCATTTATTCAACACCCTGTCACCAATCATCATGTCTCCTAACATCACTAGCTTCAGTTACCCTTACTTCCAGTTTCATTCCACCTACAAACCAAACTCTTTGGCTGTCTTCAGGCTTCTCCACCCATAAATTCCACACTAATAAAATGAAATAAAATGATCCACAAAATCTTCAAGCACCTCCAGCCTTAAATCCAACAACTCCCATAAACACCAAAAAAAAACCACAACTTAACAAAAAAAGAAACAATATCCCAATGACAAAATCTTCAAGCTCTTCATGCTCAAATCCAACACCTACTCTAAGAAGCATTCCCCGTCCTTCCAAAACCACTGATGCCATTCCTCAAACACACCCTGACCAGATTCCTGCCACTGCTCCAATAATTCCTTCCCATCTACTCCTTCTCATACTGGTCCCATGGAACTCCTTCATCTGCTCCTCAAACTCCAAAAAAGGCTGAATCCGCTGAAGGCAGCTTTATAATCCACACACCAACACTCCCTTTTGAAGTCTTCATATGCACTGAGCCCAAACTGCACTATAAATGTAAAACCCTGCCCCAAACGCCACATAGCACCCAATACCAATCAGAAAACATTTCCCACACTCCAACAACCCAATCAAAATCCACAACCATGTCCATTCATTAAAAAAAAACAATCACACCTTACACATCACTGAATCACTAAAAAGGTAAACTTTCACCACAACAATAAATCGCATCACAAATAGTACCAATCAAAAACATATAAAAAAAAGAAAAAAAGGAGAAAACATACACAGAGCCTATTGCATAAATCGCGCATGTGATGGGTTGCTGTTGGATACATCATTTATTTGAACTTACAGTGTGTGACCTTGGGACCTCACTTGTGGCTCCTCCACTCAGGAGGACAACTGAGGTTACACACTGCTCATTCTAATAAATGATGTATTCAACAGCAACCCATCACACATCATATATATATATATATATATATATATATATATATATATATAATATACTGAGTGCGGTAGTGCGGCCTATGACTTGGAGGTGTCCAGCTAATTACCTCAGAGTGGGTGTGGAACCTAAGCGTTATGGTTGATGACCATCTGACCCTAAAATTGAAGGTGTCGATGGTTGTCAACACCTCTTTTTACCATCTGAGGAATAGTGCCCTGGTAAAGCACCTGGTTCCTCACAATAATATTTCAACTTTGGTGCACGCCTTCATTACCTCCCACCTTAACTACTGCAGTGCCCTGTACCTTGGGCTACTGGAGGTTGATATCCACCACTTGCAGCTGGTGCAGCCTGACTTTTGACTGGTACCTCTAGGATCAGTCATATAATGCCTGTGCTCCATGGACTGCACTAGCTGCCAGTACAGTGGTGAATCACCTTCAAGGTCAGTTTGCTGACCTACAAGGCCCTACACGATCAGGGACCCAGTTATCTGAGAGATCTCCTTCATCCCTACTGTCCCCTCCACCCTCTCCAATTTGCCAACGAGGGATTGCTAGAGATTCCCAGGGTCCATTTACAAACATCTGGAGCAAGGTCATTTAGTTTTAGGGCCCCAACCCTGTGGAATTCTTTGCCTCATCAAGTGCAAGATTGTCTGACCATCCAAAGCATTAAAACTGCACTGAAAACATTTCCTTTTAGCCTGGCATTTTTGGATTTTTAAAGCTGCTGTTGTATTTATTTTTAAATTTGTATTGTTATTTATCAATCTGTTTGATTGTTCTTGTACAGGCACCTTGGTTTTAGAAAGGCACCTTTTTAAAAATAAAGAATTGATTAAATTGAATTGATTGATTAATTGTTGGATACATGACCCCAAATGTGTGTTTTGTTTACATTTTAAATCCTTTTCATCAGTCACTTACCCTTTTTCTGTTAGATTTTCATACAAACATTTTTGTATGAATGACCATTTGAGGTTTTTAGCTGCTCTTTTAAACAGGGCTAGCCTCCAGATAGTTTGGAATTGGTCTGAAAATTTTGGGTAGCCATTTGCTGGTTTGCTAAAAAAATATGAATCCCTTCCAAAGTTATAAGGACCAATACGGCATTAAACATTTTGTTTTCCAAAGTTATTCAATTTTACAATTTCGCCTTCTAAGCATGCTCAGTAAGCACTTCAAAATGTGTTTCTCTGGTGTCTAGTGGACCCCCGATTATTGTCCCTTGATTTGTTTTTATTCCAATTGCTTTTTTCCCTCATGTCTAGTGGCAACCCCACCCACCAATCCCTTATTCTTGATTAAGTCCCTAGTGTTTAGTGGTCCCCCCCACTCTCTGATCGTCACCCATGTTTATATTAATTCTTTCTCTGGTATCTAGTGGCACCCCCCCACCCTCTGATTGCCATCCCCATTTAGATTTATTGTTTCCCTGGTGTCTAGTGGCACCACCTCCCCTCTGATCACCATCTTCATTTATTCTTCATTTATATTTCTTGTTTCCCTGGTGTTTAGTAGAACTCCCCACCCTCCAATCACCATCCACATTTAGATGAATTGTTGCCTTGGTGTCTATTGGCAGCTCCGCCCTCCAATCATTTCCTGTGCCTGTAATAGAGAGTAAACAGTCCTTCAATGTATTTCCGTAACCTGTAAAAATGAAATCTGTCCCTTACCAATCCTACCCCCCACACCAACCTCCCACTGAGCACCCACCACCCCACCCCACCCTACACCCCTTACACTTCCTCACTCACCTGAACAGGTACCAGGTTAAAGATCCACTCTGTGATAGAAGCCATGTTTTTCTGCAGGACCTGCAGACTGCAATATGACAAACTAAGGTAAGTGCAGTTCAATATATTTCAACGGGGTTTTCACCTATGTGGCATAACTTTGTGTTTTTGCATATTTTGAGCTCAAATTGTACTAAATTTGTATTTGGTATTTGTATTAAAAGAGCACCAAAATTGTCAGCATAGACCATGTTTTACCCCACTTCATGAATCCAGTCATGAAAATTTTAAAAGCCCCGCCAAAACATGATTTCACACCACTGCAATGCCATTGTGTGACACAAGTTTGACCAGGGTTTCACAAATGACAGCTGTCATGTTCATGAGTTCATGTGAAAAGATGGTTATGTTGAAAATTTCAAGTCAAAATTTTTAAAATTGCCAAACTTATGAGGGAGCGTAGCAAAATTTCAATGTATGGCACATAACATTGGCATTTCTATATATTTTGACCCCAGAATTTTAACATTGCCTTCTTATGATCCCACCTAATGAACATGTGTGGTGGACATTTTCAAATCCCACCCAAAAGGTGATTTCACCAAGCAACAACAAAATTGCTTTTCCAGCCAGAGTCATGTGATTCCACCAACATTGTTCATGAGATGAGGTCCCAAAAAGGCCACGTTGAAAACTGAAACTTGAAATATGCAAACTTGGCAACGTTATGCCAAAAAGTTGAAAACTCAGTTTAAATACACTGAACAACATTTACTTTAGTTTCTCATATTGCAGTCAGTGGTTCAAGCAGCAAGATGTGTCTTGCATCAGAGAGTGGCTCTTTACATTGGGAGATGTTCAGATGAGTGAGGGTATGTTGTGGGTGTGGGGGTGCTGGGTGCTCAGTGGGAGGTTGGGGGGTCAGATTGGCAAAGGACTGCCTTCTTTTTTTACAGGTGAAAAAACAAAATAAAAAGGCATCATGGGACTGTTTTCTTCATTGCATTCAAGTTCTACAGTGTAAGAAGGTGGAGGGATGCCACTAGACACCAGGAAAACCATAAATTTAAATGGGGATGGTGATTGGAGGATGGAGGTACTGCTCGATACCAGGGAAAATAACATTACAGAGACAGCGATGGGAGAGTGGGGGGAGTGCCACTAGACACCAGGGAAATAAGAAATCATTATGGAGTAGTAATTGGAGTGTGGGGGTGCCACAAGACACCAGAGAAGTAAAATATAAGTATGAGGGCACCACCAGAGGTTGGAGGCACCACTAGACACCAGGGGAAAATATTAAATATAAAACATAAAAAGTATATGGGCAAGGCAATCGAGGGTAGAGGGTGACACTGGACACCAGGGACAAGACTTAAAACTATGGTAACATGGATCAGAGGGTGTGAGACACCACTAGACACCAGGGAAAAAAATGTTTTTATTACAGGAACAGCCATCGGATGGTGGAGGTGCCACTAGACACCAGGGTAAAGATTCTGCCACACAAAAAAGCAGTTTTTCCTCATGAAAAAGAATCTTTTTTCATTACTCGTGAATCGTGATACAAAAAATAGAATATTTTTTGTATCATCTGATACGAAAAAATAATCTTTTTTGTATCATGTGATATGGTAAAAGATTTATAATTAGAAAAAAAAGATTTTGAGGGCATTTCTTCAATAGATAAGTGCAGAACCCAGCTAAGGGGGTCCCAATAAGCAAGTAACATGTGTTGGTTTTCAAATTTGAATTTTATGGGCAAACAGATAACAAGATGGCAGCAAATAAAACAATTATTTCCCCTTATGAAAAAGGATGAGTTAAGAATTATTTTTTTTGTTTCATACAGCTATTTTTAATCCTTACTGAGCATGCTCAGAACCCATTTTTAAAAATTTCAAAAATTAAATAACTTTGTAACAGATTCATATTATTTCACCATACAAGTAAAAGCCACATCTCTGGCCCAGTCCCCTTCTACCCTGAAAATGTCAGAGCAATATTCTTAATGGTCTGGTCAGTAGTAAAATTCAAAGAAATCCTATTCAAACCAATTGGGAAAAAAAAGATGAGTAATTCACTTTTTTCACTATTTAATTATTAATTTATTTATTTATTTATGCATGTATTTATTTATTTATGTATGTATTTTTTTGTAGTAACCATGGTGAGCAAACTGATCCAAAGGACCATTTTCAGCTGTGATCCAGACCATATGTGGCGCAGACAATAGGTACAAGTAATAATACACTATCCACTATCCAGATCTCGGATACCACACATCCAACTGGAACAAAACTTGGCACTTCTAGAAATCTATCACACAAGACTGTGAATGCAATATTTCATGCAAATCTGTTCAATGGTTGCAAAGATTTTAAAGTGTAACATTTCAAGTTTAACCTGGAAACCCCAGTCCATCCCTAACTATAGTGTTGCTACTGTGCCACTATAATATGTATCTGTAATGTGTAAGAAAATCAGAGAAAATCTGCCCTGTGTTTGGACCAAACACACCACATGACAGTGCATTATTCCGCAAAACCAGTAGCCTGTGATATGGGCACAAGCACAAGGGCGATGTCCGAAACAGCGACGCTTTATGGGTGAAAGCCAGAATGGAAATGGGGAGGGTAGGGTGACCGGATGTGAGGGTGGGAGCGAATCTGATGACAGGATGTTGCTATACAAACACATGCATGTGGGGGGGAGCGAGCACGGCGAGTATGGGCTGGGAGGGGGCAGAGGGGATGAAGGGGGTGATGCTGCAGTGGGTTGCTGTGTTGTGCTGTGGCATAGGGGGTTGGCCTGTGGTTTGGGTGGGTGAGGTACTGGGTTTGGGTCCCGGCACTGGTGCAATTTTATTGTGCCCAGCCCAAAACTTTATTTTCATGCTTTTGCACCCCCGACATGCACCTCCCTGGAGTTGAGAATCCTTTAGTGGGGTGAGCGGGGCCAAGTCCCCACTTGGAGGGGATGTTGGGGCACAGCCCCCCACCGAAAGTAGAAATTGTAAGTCCCCGGTGCCATTGTTCTGTGCGCCGAGGATATCAGAGTGCCGAAAATGTTTTCACCGTTCTGACATTGTGATAACGCGGCTTGCCTTTATTCAGTCACCATTATCACATAGAACCCACAAAACCTGCATGACAGTACTTCTTTCTTGTCCTTCAGAACTTGCTCACTGCCTGCCCAGACCAGAAAGTTTCCCCAAGCTTCACAAACACAAACTGATACCTTAAACAAAAGTGAATACAAGCTGAAAATCATTTTCTTCTCTATGTAGCTGCCTCAAGACTTATTCCAACCCCAAGATACCAATAAGTATATGGTTGCATTAGACCTCTACATGAAGAATAAGGGGAAAACAGGATATTGATCTCATGGTCAAGTTTATATGGAGTAAGCTTCTTGACTTGCAAATTTCTGTGATTTTGTTAGGGCTTATTGTGTGTGGAAGTCACTGGTTGCTCAAATGTGCTGTGTATGTTCTAAAACTTGTTATGCCCATTCTAAAAGTTGTTATGCATGTTCTAAAACTTGATGTGGTGGCCTAAAAATTGTTGTGCATGTTCTGTCATCAAGTGCACCTGTGTCCCTGCTCATGTTGAATCCCGGCTGGCTCCTTCTTTCTTTTTTATTGAGCATGACTTGTGCAGGCCACAGCCTGCCTTCATGATCACACTAGTGGTTCGTGATGCCCACCCTCAGAGTGTGTGAGGGGACTCCTTTTTGAGTTCAGCAGTGTTTATTAAGCAGAGCCACTTCTCAGCTAGCTCACTCTTTCTGTACCAGCATACACTTACTCTCTCTGTGTCAGGTTTTGCATTTGTTTTTGATATACAGCAAGCACTTACTCAGCAGAGCTGCTTCTTCTTCTTCTTCTTCTTCTTCTTCTTCTTCTTCTTCTTCTTCTTCTTCTTCTTCTTCTCTCTCTCTCTCTCTCTCTCTCTCTCTCTCTCTCTCTCTCTGTCTCTGTACTGGCGCTAAGCATCATTGTACACTAGTTCCCTCGACAGAAACATATACCGTAAAAAAATATGGGTGACTATAAACAATTCACCTTGTGTTTCCATCTTGGAGTCTAGATAACAGTATGGACTTCTTGAGCTTTGGTGTTGAGGTCCATATGCTGTTAGCTTGACCCATCAGTGGAAACTCAAGCTTGTTGTGTATGATTGCCAATACTTTATTGCTTATATTATGTACAGTAAATTTATAATTTACTTAGCTGATCCTACCATTTGTTTGCCCCATTGCTTCTGCATTTTGTACTTTCACTTGTCCATCAATTCATGATACAAGTGTAAAAAGATGTTTATAACACTCCTTTTGCTACACTGCTTTTGCTTTATAGTACATGGTCAGGGCTTATTGTGCATGTAAATCAGTGGTTGCTCAAAAGTTGTTCTGCAGATTCTTAAAGTTTTTATTCACATTCTAAAAGTTGTTGTGCATGCTCTAAAAGTTGTGCACATTCTACTATCAAATGCACCTGTATTCTTCTCACACTGACTCCCACCTGGCATCTGGTTTAGTTTTTGCTGAGCACAACTTGTGCAGGCCATAGCCACAGCCTGCCTCTGTGACTGCACAAGTGGTTCATGATGCCTACCCTTTGGGTGTGTGAGAAGATCCCCCACAGAACACAGCAGCACTTATTAGGCAAAACCACTCCTCAGCTTGCTCACTCTCCCTGTGCCAGTGTTTACTAATTCTCTGGCTGTCCTCTCTCTCTCTCTCTCTCTCTCTCTCTCTCTCTTCTTCCCTCCCTCCCCCTTTGTACTGGTGCTCAGCACCATTGGTTCCCTCTGCAGAACCATATACTATAGAAAATAAAATATGGGTGACCATAAACAACTCACTTGGTGTTTCCATCTCGGTGTCTAGATAACAGCATGGACCTCTAGAACATCACTCTCAAGATCCATATGCTGTTATCTCTCCTCTTTGATGGAAACACAGGGTGTTAAGTGTTGCCACCCATATGTTATTTCTTATGTTTAACACAACACTGAAATTATCATGTGCCATAGAGAACTGAAAATATCAAAATGTGCTGCCTGTTCTTTAGAGAAATAGCAACCCACTCACAATCATCACTGTCTGCAGTACTGAAGCTGTCGACTCACTTGCTCTGTCTCACTATATAAGCCCCTCAGGTCCTGCACTTCTGTAGCCAGAAGTGTATGTATGTGTGTGTGTGTGTGTGTATGACTTTTAGGGTGCATGAGTACCTGTGGCTACAGATGGGCTAACTCCATAGTGACCTGCACTTCTGCAGACAAAAGAACTCTTGTAATTTGTCTAACATGCATTTGTATCTGTGGCTGCAGGGGCTTGTGCTTCTGCAAACAGAAGTAAACGTTTTGAATTGAGCACTGTGGATTTCTATCAGCAATCAGAAATATATTTTATTTATTTAATTTTTGATAACTGGGTGGGTGCACGAGACACAGAAATGACTATTTTCAGGCATGACCCGAGAGGTCACAACATAGAGAGGTACAAGTGCAAGACAAACACAATGTCAAAAAATAAACAACATGTCACATATAGGAAGTACAGGAGGAGTGGATAACAGTTTAACAGCTGCAGTAACAAGGCACAATAAGGATGTTATACAATCATATGATAAGTGCCAGTGTTTATAGTTATAGTAGACAATTTAAAGTACAACGTGCCGAAGAGTAAAATTTGAACATCGACTGTCATACAATCAGCTAGTTACATATAATATTCTAAGAAAAGAGGAACAAGAAGGCAGGGGAGTTAGAACTGTAGGATATAGCATGGAAAGAGAGGGAGAGAGGAAGGGAGGGGGGATAGGGACAGGAGGCAGGGTAGAACAGGTGGGCGGAAGCAGTTAAAAGTAGGGTGACATTAATACAAGAGGAACTATGAAGCAGCATAGCACAGGGAACCATGACATAGGATGGGTTAAAACAGGTGCACTGGTCATGCCCAGCAAGAAGGGAGCAATGCCTCTTCTTACATGTGCCATGACTAGGGACCAAGTCTATGTCAAGGGACAACGAGTTCCAGTAACTGGAGGCTATGTGTGAGAATCCTGATTTACCTTTGGATGTTTTACATCTGTAAATGTTAAGCAAGGGAAGGGCAGCTGATCAGAGGCCGTAGGAGGTGGACTGAAGGGTTAACATAGAGGTGAGGGAGCTAGGCATGTTGGACCTCACTACACTGTCCAGAAGATTCCCAAGAGGGAGGAGCTGGTGGACCATTGGAGAGGGCCAGTTTAGGTCTGTGTACAGCAGTTAGTGATGTTTTAGCCTAGAGGATGCAGAGGCATAGCGACATATATTATTGTATGTTGTATCCCATCTGTGAAGAGAAGCCTTTGATTCATTAATGTAGATTACCACCTCAATGGGGTACTGTCAACACAGGAAACTATGAAAAAATCTCGACCATTTTTTAGTTTGGCAGGTAAACCAAAAAGCATAGCCTGAGTTTTGCCAACATTGAGAACAAGTCTATTTCTGGTGATCCAGGATTGAATATCTAGGAAATCCTCAGAAAGCTTATGGTTGACAGCCAGAACATCATCTGAGCTGGTATACAGAACAAGGTCATAGGCATACAGCAACAACAAACAGAAGGTGGTGTTTTGCATTACAGTATGTTATTAATAAAAATCGAGAAGAGAAGAGGCCCAAGGATAAATCCCTGTGGTACACCAACATCAATGACTGTTTTGTCCAAGGTAGCTGAGTTTAATTTTTCAACTTGAGTCCTAGTGGATAGATAGCCATGAAACTATCTTACAGAATTTGCAGAGAAACCCAGGGATAGGAGGTTAGCTAGCAGGAGAGGGTGATCAATGCAGTCAAAAGCCTTCATCAGATCAATAAATACTGCACCGGTTAGAAGGCCCTGCTCCATGGCATGAAGTGTGTCATTGGTTAGCTGTAACAAAGCAGTTTGGGTACTGTGGCCATTTCTGAAACCATGTTGATTTGTAGAGAGAAAGTTATACTTGGAGAGGTGTTCTGTTACCTGTGCTGTGACGAGCTTCTCAAGGACTTTATTTAATACTGACAGTATCACTATCTCCAGTTTGTCACCTTTTTTAAAAACTGGTGTAACTCTGGTCAATTTCCATATATGAGGCACAACGTCTTCATCAAGGGACATACTGAATATTCTGGATAGCGGTCCGCAATGAAGGGGGCAGACAGTTTTAAGAGTTTTGGTTCCAGGCAGTCAGACCCAACAGCAGTACTATCTGATACGGTACTAAGAAGTTTAAGGACATCCTTTTTAGAGATATTTTTAAAGTAGAATGATAGACCCACTGGCATATCCTTCGAGGTGGGGGATTCAGAATTTAAGTCCATGGGTGGGAAAGCAGTGGTATATTTGGAGAGATCTGAGAAGTGAGTGTTTAACGCATTTGCAATTGTGCATGAGTCAGTGCAGTGCACTCCTTTCAGTATCATGTCGTTGACATGGTGTGTTGGCTTAGAGCCAAGGAAAGTTTTTATATGTGACCAAAAGATCCTAGGGTCACCAGCCACATCTACCAGTAGGCCCTTGCAGTATTGACTTTTTGCATGCCTAATTAGTTTTTTGCACTTTGTTTGCTGTTCCCTGTAGATGTGAAAGTCAGCTTGTGGTCCAGAGACTTTGTACTTTTTCCAGCATTTGTCCCTATCCTTGAGGGATGCGAAGAGGTCCTTATGTAACCATCTGGTTTGCTTACCTCGCAAATGCAGAGTGAGAAGAGAAGTATGCTTTTCTTGAAGTGACACAAATTCACTTAGGAAAAAGTGGAGGGCATCATCTGTATTCAGGGACTGGTAGACAAGGGACCAGTCAATGTGAGAGACATCATATAGAAAATGGGCCTGATTCAAGTTGGTGTAATTCCTGAAGGATTTGTAGCATG
The DNA here is from genome assembly GCA_016271365.2 of Neoceratodus forsteri. Lineage (NCBI taxonomy): Eukaryota > Metazoa > Chordata > Ceratodontiformes > Ceratodontidae > Neoceratodus > Neoceratodus forsteri. Next base: position 1,512,499,402 of record CM057449.1, read on the forward strand.
GGGAAGACATGGAGACTGCAGAGGGGCGCCATATACAAAAAACAGGGAAATGATCACTTATGGTGTCAGGCAGAGTTCCCACAGCCTCAACCCTGTCCATGAGATTTGTTAGAACTCAATCAATGAGGGGGCTGGAACCAGCATTTGCTGACACTCTTTCATAGGGTCAGCAATGATCTGACGTAAGTTGTAACTCTGCACCAGGGACTGTGGGGTACCATGGGATTTGCTCAACCAGTTTACATTCATGTCCCTGAGGATGAGGAGTTTGTTTTGCCCAACAGTAGCTGCAATGTGGTCCAGCAATTCCACTAGGCCAGATTGCCCACATTTAGGGAGGTTTATAGGAACAAATAATGTGGAGCTTCTTGGCTCCTAGATTGAGTATGGCATGGAGGGACTCACATGAGGAGTTATGTTTGTCAGTTACAGTACCATGGATAGGTTAAGGTGATTTTTGGAGTAGACTGCCACACCCCAGCAGGCTTTGGGGGTGGCTTGTCCCATTTGAGGAGGTTGAAGTTTGGGAGCAGGCAACAGGTATCTGGGATTGAGTGCTTTAACTTGGTCTAGGATACACAGAGAACATCAGGGTGGTAGTTTGCCACACAGTCTTCAAGTTCTGCATGGCTGTGGAGTAGACTCCTGACATTAAAGTGGACAATGCGCAGACTCTTTGTGTCATAACCAGCACAATTTATGGCTACTTGACCAGGCATAGGACCTTGGTTCAATTCAATGTCACCAGATAGCATGAGCGCTAATAATATTATTTACCATCATTTATGGGGTGCAAAAGGAGAGATATGATAAACGAAGAGATGCCACCACTTGCCACCTGACATGGTCATGGAGTAGATAAGAAATCCTGGTAGGAGTGCTGAGGTGATATCACAGCACCTGTCCTGTAGGTAACATATTAGAGTAGGTGAAATCGTTTGGGCCCATTTTTCCATGTTGGTGGTGATCATAGCTTTCAGCAATTGTGAAACTGATCAGGAATAGCAGAAACAGGCTGAGAGATAGCACTAATAGGGTATGACTAGCAATTATCAGCTTTAGATAAGGGTTTGAGCAATGGATTTTTATTTTTTTGTCCAAGGATAGCCAGACGAGTTTGGCTGAAGTAAACACTGAGAAAATCCGGGATGAGATATGGTAACACCCAAGATGGTAGCAGCCTTGTACAAAGCAGTTGGATTAGGAGGACCACCTTAGTAGAACACCACATAGGTGGGCTCGTGGAGACAGGCTGAAACACTGCCCCTAGTGGGCAGCCCGCATTACGAGCAAATGAAAAAATGAGTTTTTAGGCACATGACCTACAAGAACTATAAAAAAGAGAGTCCAGATAGGGTGAGAGGGGATAAAGCTGTTCAGGGAGAGGAACTGGATCTGTACCCATAGGTGGACAAGTAGTTTTTCTGCTTCAGGAGGGTCAGCGGTCCCAGAACAACAGAGGATGCATCAGGCAAGCCAACTCTCAGCTTCAGCAGGCAGCTGTCCCCTGAGTTGCGAGAGGCAGGGACAGAGGAATCAGCAGCAGCTTTCCCGGGTTAGACGGCATCAGCATCAGCAGCATTTCCAGTCCAGGCTTGGCCAAATTGCGAGAGCAGTTTGTAGCAGGAACACCAACCCACAGAGGGGCTGTAACCACCTGTGGAGAGAGGAGACTCGGGTTAAGAACAGGTAGGAAAGGGTGATTTGTAGAGAAAAGGCAAAGGGACTATGCCTAGGGAGGACTTAATGGGAGGGGCGGGTAGATAAAGAGCAGGACTGTAAAAGGAGAGAGAGGGGGATGGGTCAGCAGGTGTGTCTATTTGCAGAAAGACCATTGGAGCCTGCCAGTAGCAAAGCAAAGTCAAGCAGGAGTAGACTCGGAACAGAGAGGAGGGTTCAGGAAGGGCAGAGGAATAAAGGAGATGAGGAGACCCTGGGACAATTACTACTGAACCAGGAGTTAGTTAGTTAGTTTTTGTTGACCGGGTAAGTGCACTAGACAAATCCTGCCTATTTCCAGGCACGACCCAGGGGAGGGGGATATAGATGAATGCCCACTGACCTTGAACCAGATTAAGCTGTCGGTGGTATTTTTAGTGGATGAGGGAAATTTGGCCAGGACACCAGGGAAATTCCCCTACTCTTTTCGATAAGTGCCATGGGATCTTTAACATCCACCTGAACTACCACCAATCCAGGCAGATGGGACCTTGGTTTAACATCTCATCCAAAAGACGGCACCTCCAAAGTGCAGCACCCCTCTCATGCTGCACTACAGTGTCAGTACTGGGATATTAACCCAAGTGCCAGATGTGGTAACTAAACCCACAGCCCTCTGATCTCCCAACCTCAGAGGCAAGTGTGCTACCTACTGAGCCACTGACACTGAGTAACAGAAGAGAGACAAATAAACAGCTAGGGGATAAGATTTGAATTCAGGGTAACAGCATATCAGATAAAATGAACAAATTATCAGCTACAGCACTCAGTATGAATTTACATAGTGCAAACACAGGAGCTATTGATTATGAATCATAACGCAGTTGTAGCTTGTAATTTTTAAATACAGTATAAAGTTCAGCAGAAAGAGCTGTGCACTATTAACTTGAAGAAGGCAGTTCAATTGCAGGAGCTATAGACTTAAATCTTAAATGTAGTTTACAGACTAACAGTTTTAAACACAGTGTAAGTTTTAGCAGAAACAGCTGCACACTTTTAACATTTATGAAGGCAGTACAGGTGTAGGAACTATAGACTTTAAATCCTAAATGCAGTTTAGAGGCTATACATTTTAAACACAGTAAATTTTAACAGAAAGAGCTGTTCACTTTTGATATTTAAGAAGGCAATACAGGCACAGGAGCTAAATTTAAAGGCAGATTATAGACTAAATTTTTAAGCACAGTTTAAAATGAGTTTCTGGTGCTAAGAGGTAACCTCTAAATGAAGCAGTCAGTCAGCCAGAAGCTACCCTAGCAGGCGCTTAGTCAGAAAGGAGCCTTAAAAAGGCAACAGAAAATTTGAAAAAAAGAAGAAGAATGTTTTGGAGCCTACCCTGCCCTATAGGTGGTAGTCAGCAAAAAATGGTGCCAGCAGAAGCCGGGGGAGAGAGAGAGCTGCAGCAGTCCTGGGGAACAAAGCCATTCAGGGAGAGGATCTGTATCTGTACCTGGTGTCTGATGAGTGGCTTTTCTGCCCCGAGAGGGTCAGCAGTCCTGGAGTGGCAGAGGATGTGTCAGGCAATCCCACTCTCAGCTTTAGCAGGCAGCTTTCCCCTGAGTTGTGAGCTGCAGGGATTGGGGAATCAGCGGCAGCTTTGCCAGGTTAGGCAGCATCAGCTTCAGTGGCATTTCCAGTCCAGACTTGGCCAAACCGCGAGCATGGTTTGTAGCAGGATCACCAGCCCATGGAGGGGCTGTAATCACTTGGTGGCAGGCAAGTGGCTTTTCTACTCCAGGAGGGTCAGTGGTCCTGGAGTGGCACATGATGCATCAGGAAAGCCCACTCTCAGCTTCAGCAGGCAGCTGTCCCCCGAATTGCAAGCGGCAGAGAGTGAGGAATCAGAGGCAGCTCTCCTAGGTTAGGAGGGGTCAACTTCAGTGGTATTTTCAGTCCAGGCTAGGCCAAACCGTGAGCATGGTTTGTAACGGGATCACCAACCCACGGAGGGGCTGTGATCACCTTGTGGCAGGTGAGCAGCTTTTCGGCTCCGGGAGGGTCAGTGGTCCTGGAGTGGCAGAGGATGCATCAGGCAAGCAGCTGTCCCTCAAGTTGCGAGTGTCAGGGAATGAGGAATCAGCAGCAGCTTTCCCAGGTTAGGCTACATTTCCAGTCCAGGTTTGTTCAAACCATGAACGTGGTTTGTAGCAGGATTACCAGCCCACAGATGTTCTGTAATGAGCAGTTTGTGGGGCTGAAATGAGTATGTATGTTTTGCAGTGTACAAGTCTTAGACAGAAATCCAAGAAGGTATATCACATGAGTGCTACTAGGTTTGTGTCATCTGGAAGCAGTAGTATGTTGTTTGCCATACTAGATAGTGGCTGTCTGTGGTTGCCTGTGTAGCCTTGTTCATTGCTGATTGGGGGTGGGGAGTTAGGGGCGGAAATCCTAAAGCCACATTTCCCTGCTTTTGGGCATTAACTTTAACCCTAACTGATGCAGTGATGCAGTTGTTTGTCATGAATGAGTTATAGTGGCGTGGTAGCTCCGTTATAGTTATGATTGAGTAGGCACTTTAATGTTAAACCCCAAATTTTATACTTTAATATCTTCGCAACCGTTTTAACAGATTTTGACAAAAGTTTGCATGTGCAGTCATGTAGGGTATATATCTGGACATGCCAAGTTTCTTTCCAGTTGGAATTGTGAAATTCGAGAAGTGGATAGAAAAAAAAAAAACATTAAATAATTGCTGTTTTTTGTTTCATTTTTTTTTCCCATATCGTAATGACCAGATGGTTATGAATTTTCATCTGAAACATTTAGGGTAGAAAGGTCTTGGTTCAGAAGGATTTCCTTTGCTGATTTTGTGAAAAAATATTAATGTATTCCAAAGTTATTAAATATTACAATTTTGTGTTCTGAGAATAAGCAGTCAGCATTTCAGAATAGCTGTACAATGTTTTCATATGGGGAATCCTTTTTTATGAGGGCAATAATATTGTCATCATCTTGTTTTTTTTATTTTCCCCATAAAATTCTAACTTGGAAAACCACAAAAATGACACTCTGGAGAGTGACCAACACGTGTAGCTGGCTTATTGGGACCCATTTAGCTGTATTCTGCACATAACTGTTGGAGAAATGCCCCTGAAATGATTTTTTTTTAAAGATTGTAAATCTTTTTTCATCACTCATGATATAAAAAAAAGATTCTTTTTCATAATGCAAGTCACAAAAAGATGCTTTTTCATGAGGAGAAAATCCTTTTTCCTTTGCTGGCATAATTTCCCTGGAGTCTAATGTCCCTCCATCCCGCACACCTCTAGCAGCCTTTCTCAAGGAAAGGGAAGTGGTACTAAAACAAGTGTACTTAATACAGTGTAGGTGAGGCATTGTGAAAGAGGTGCAATTGCTACGGGGTGCCCGTAGAACAGATAGTAAATGCATTCTTACACATTTTAGCAGGTTCCACTCCCTAAGCATTGCTTTAAGTGTCCAGTATGCAAAACTCACCACTCTTTTCCCCTGTAAAACGTGAACAATCTTACACTTGTAGTTTCTAGACATTAATACAAAGTTTACTATTGCATTACATTGCCAGTGACTCCTGAAATTCATTGCAATTAAATTCTACATATGGGAAGAAGCTAGTGAGATCTAACCTGCATGACAATAACAATCAAACATGCATCTTCAAAATGCACCTGTTCATTGTAAGATTGACACTGAAACCAGCTTATAACAGACACACTTAAAGAGGTCACTCATATATAATGGACAGATCTACCTTACCAGAAGTCAAAAGCTATATCTGTAATGTTACAAATCCCATTTATACCATACTATGCTACCTCTGTATAGCCGACGCTGTGAGCTCTTCTGTAGCCATTACATGCTGCAAATTCCCTACTAATTTTTCACCTGATTATTTAGCTGGTTTGTCTGGCACTATAAAGACACCACTCATTTCACTTGATGCATGCTACCTGCCATCGTACTCCAAGGAATTACTCCTGTACCCTTCTGATCCCCCAGTAAGCACAGGTACTATACAACAAAATCTTCCCAATCTTGTTTAAAGCTCAGTTCCCAATCAGCTGCATATGGCAGTTCCCCATACCCTTGGTTGGCAGAAAAAGGGGCATGTTCTGATTTTAACTCCTCTGTGTGAGCTGTGGAGGAGGAGGAAATTCATATGTTAAGACTTTAGAATGTAACGGACACCCCTTATAATGGACAAAACCTGCTTGCACAAAAGTGTTCATTATAAGAGGGTTCCACTCTACTACGTTTATAATGCCTTCATTTGCAAACTGAAAGTTGTATGGCTGACAAACGGAACTATAGGGAGGTCAAGTTATTACATTAAGCTAACATCTCACTGTGGTTCAGTGTCCATAGTGGAAAATGAATCTGCAGTCTCCTGGATCAGACATCTGAGTTTTAAAAATTAGACCACACTCTCTCTTCCCCAGAAACTATTGACCAGCACTCAACATCTGACAGGAGAAGTTCTGAACCCCAGACACATCTGTCCCCTATATACTGGGAATAGTACTCACCCAGCTTAGCAGCACCAATTAACACAGTAGAAAGAGCAACTGCCGAAGGGGGGTAGTATCTATCTATCTATCTATCTATCTATCTATCTATCTATCTATCTATCTATCTATCTATCTATCTATCTATATTATATATATTTATAAAATGGATAAAGAATAAATATCCAGATCCAAAGTTCTGATTGTATAAAACACATCATATAACAGTGCATACATCAGAGTGCAATCACACACCTGCACTTTTCCCCCTTCAAAACAATTTTGCCATATTATAGGAGAGATAACCCACTCTACAGTGTGCTTTCATGCTCTGATATACACACGCCTTGGGTGGCTGATGCACTCAGCCTGTGGCCTTGTGCATACAATGCATACCAAGACATGCGTATATCAGAGCACGACAGCACACCTAAGAGTGGGTTATCTATTATATATATATATATAAATAATATCACTGTTTTGATTATGTAGTCTATTCATTCTAAAATCAAGTTATCACTTGACCACCTTCATTTTCCCCATCCAGTTGCCTGATTTTGTAGTATTTCGCCCCCTCTTATAATAACCCAGTTGGTCTACATCATGCTCAAGAAATACTGCAGGGTTCTTAAAAGCCATAGTATGACATAAAAACAGTGCCTTCAAACAGCAATCCAGCAACTTATCGATGAGCTGCTCATGTTTATAGCTGAGCTTGAACTAGACATCCTAACCATACAGTTGGCCTTGGAAGGAATGGATTTTACATTGCTAATCAACATGCAGACTTAGAAAACATGAATCTTTTCAATAAACAACAACAAGCCAGTTCTGTGGCACTGAGTGAAAGGGTTCACTCAGCATGCTGGTGACCCAGGTTCACACCCCATGCCTGGGTACAGGAGCAGAGACCAGCAGGGAAGGGTGTTACAAGCATCCATTGGACACTTCCCTCCTGGGGGGTGGGTTTCTCCTGTGTCCCTGTGGGCAGATTGGTGATGTACATGGGGACGTGATGCCTAGGCATGCTTCACATACATCCCTGACCCAGGCTGCCATGCACTCATGCAAGGCCAAGAACTGTGTGGGTGGGGTGCAGAAACATGGAAAATATGTCCCAACTGGCTGGATGATGAATGCCCTGCTCCTGCTGTCTGAAGCCCCAGAGTCAGCCTAGAGCCAGCCCTGTAGCACCTAGAATGCATGCTGCAGGCTGCCAAGGCCCTTCACCATTGGACGAGAGGGGCCTTCCCGTCAAAGGGTTATGCCGGGCTATCCAGGTAGGCTGCATTTGGGGTGGCAGTGGTGGCAGGGGATGGAGGCAGTAGGGTAGGTGCTGGTGCTCTGAAGGAGTGACCAGTCAGGGGTGAGGGAGGAGCATAGAAAAATTACACACATAAAAAAAAAAACAACAAAGAAGATTTTGCAGCAAATACGATCAAGTGCATTTTTCTGACTTAAGCTACCAATGTAAAAAAAGGAATCAATACAGCGAGCAAAAGATGTGGTTCCTTTAGAGGTACTGTAAGGTGAGAAGAAAAATCTGACTCACTGTATTAAGGTTTGAATTAGGAAACTTTGCTCAGTTTGCAAATGAAAGCCTTACATTAGATGAGATAGATAGATAGATAGATAGATAGATAGATAGATAGATAGATAGATAGATAGATAGATAGATAGACTGATAGACAGACAGACAGACAGACAGACAGATAGATAGATAGATAGATAGATAGATAGATAGATAGATAGATAGATAGATAGATAGATAGATAGGCATTATAGTGGTGTGGTAGTTCCACCATAGTTAGGGTTGAGCAGGCACTTTAATTTTAAACCCTAAATTCTTCAATTTAATATAATCACAACCATTCAAAGGATTTGTGTGAAATTTTGCATGTACAGTCTTGTGGGGTCAGATCTCTTCATGTACCAAGTTCTGCACTGGTTTTATGTGTGGATTCCAAGATATGTATAGCAAGAAAATGTGAAAAATCACTGGGTTTTTTTTGTGGGGGGGTTATCCATCGCATAGCACCCAGATGGTTTGGAATATTGATCTGAAATTTTCAGGATAGAAAGGGCATAGAAGGATTTACTTTGCTGGTTTGGTGAAAAGTTAGGGATTGATGGAAGCGTAGGGCCCTCTGGGCCCTGCTCTCCTGCAGGGAAATTAAGATATGATTATACTCTCTCAAAAAGTAAGGACATTTATTGTAAAAAAAAAAAAAAACTTTGTTAATGCACTAGTTAGGGTTAAACCAAGAAAAGTAGGGAAATGTGGCATTGGGGTATCCAGCCCTGACCCCCCCCTTGAAGGCAGCAAACTGGCCATGAGGTGTGCCTTGGGCTTATCAAGCCTAATGCTCACACAGAACGCCCCCCACCCCCAGGACTGCCGAAGCTGCAGGGGTTGTTGGAAACTCCATGAGGGTTGGGAGGGCTCAGAAAGTGCCTGCCCTCCCCAGACATCACCTCACAGAACACCCCCCAACCCCCAGGACTGCTGAAGCTGCAGGGGTCATTGGAAGCTCCACGAGAGTCATGAGGGCTCAGAAAGTGCCTGCTGTTCCCAGACATCACCTAACAGAATGCCCCCCATGCCCCCAGGACTGCCTGGAGCTGCAGGGGTTGTTTGAAGCTCCATGAGGGTTGTGAGGGCTCAGGAAGTGCCTGCCTCCCCAGACATCGCTTCACAGAACACCCCCCATCCCAGGACTGCCGAAGCTGCGGGGTGAGTCGGAGCTCCACGAGGGTCGTGAGGGCTCAGGAAGTTCCTGCCCTCCCAGACATTGACTCACAGAATGCCCCACCCCCAGGACTGCTGAAGAGTACGGACAATGCGCTTAAGAAGCAGCGCCAGCCTGCTGTACAAAGTGCTTTGTTTTTAGTGCCAAAGTATTTTTGAATTTCTGTATTCTAACAAAGGACCTTGCTCTAACTCAATTGTTGCCTTTAAGAGTCGGGAGAGTCGGCGCAGCACTGCAGATAGTTTTTCTGTGCTGATTTCTTTTCACAAAGCCTATAGTTTGACTGTAATCTAAAAGTACCTTAAGAGATCTAGACAAAGCCAACAGTTCTGCAAATGTATAGTGTTAAAAAGTCTCTAGAGTCTGGAACTGTTTGAATCTATAGTTTCAAGTTAATTTGTACTGATTTAGCTCACTTAGCCTCTCACAGCAACAGATTACTCAGTAACCCTGAGTAACATTAGACGGCTCCAGTTTATCCTGCATAGCTCTGCATTCTCCTTTGTCCTTACCTTAGTCCTGCCTCTCTAATCACACTTAAATTTCTCTCCCCCTCTCTCCTTCAGCTGCAGGGTTCGTTGGAAGCTCCACGGGGGTTGTGAGGGCTCAGGAAGTGCTTGCCCTCCCCAGACATCACCTCACAGAAAACCCCCCACTCACCAGGACTGCCGAAGGTACGGACAACACGCTTACAGAAGCAGCACCAGCCTGCTGTACAGGCGCTTTGTTTACCCGCACCCCCACCACCACCCTTGGTCAGCTCTCTGCTTTATACGTGGAGTCACGTTTGACTGCAGAACCAATCAGCCCACTCTCTCATTCACAGCTTGTCTGCTAGCACCACTAGAGGCCACAACCACTTGCTTGCTGGGAAATTATAAGGCAAGATGCTACTGCTTTTCCTCCCACTATTACTCCTGTCTTTTCCCCTAGCCTCTCTCCCCCCAGCAACCCACCATCAACGGCTCCCAAACCACCCCTCCTATTACACCCTCACTACTCCCCACCCCCCACTCAACCACTTTCCCACAATGCCTCACATATGGACCAGCGCAAAATTGGGAGCTCGGAGCAACCATCCTTCCTCCCTCCTTTTTCCCAGGGCTAACTGTCCTATGTAGCAGAGCAACTTCCACCACTGCACCCGCCCTTAACGCACCCTCCCTTCGCCGGCCAGACATGCCTGCACAAACCAAAATCATTCTCACACTGCTTCTTCTACTGGCAGGTGACATCAAGCAAACCCGGGTCCCACCCTTCTCAGTCCCCACACTCAAATGAGCCTCCCCAAGAGACTCCAACTACTGCATCTCAACATCTGCAGCCTCCTGAAAAAAATTACCAGAACTGCAACTTACTGCCCTATCTCTGTGCCCAGACATCCTCATACTATCAGAGACGTGGTAAAAGCCACACCACATGGACTCTGCTATAGCCATCCCTGGCTATGCAGTGATCAGGCAAGACCATCTAGGCAAGAAAAGGGGGGGAGGTATTGACATGTTTATCTCCTCCAGGTTACAGTTCACCCTGGTCCAAATCCCCACAACATCACTCCATATAGAGTCCTTAGTAATCAAACTTGCACTGCCTTACTCAGCCCCTATCTACATTGCGGGATCCTACTGCACCCCTAGTACCCCTCTGCCCAGTGTCCTAGAACTTCTGGCCTCGCTAAAGTCTACTGCCACAGCTGGTGAGATCCATATCCTTGGCTATTTCAATTTCAACTGGCTAGTGAAAGACGGTGCCAAACTATGCACCAAAATAAATGCACTAAACCTCTCCCAGCAAATCTCCCAACCCACCCGGCTAAACCCTAAAACACCCAACCACTCCCTCCTGGACTGGGCCCTCACTTCCCACCCTCACAGAATCATTAGTGCTGGTCTCCTCCCTGACTCCCTAAGAGACCATCACATGATATACATGGTCAGGAAAGTGCACAGACCCACAAAACCACCCTTTTGGACGATTCTCATGAGGTCTCACAAATCCTTATTTCTACCTGCGCTCCTCTATGACCTGGCTCATATTGACTGGTCCTTCATACCAAAAGCACCCTCGATTAACTATGCTTATGAAACATTTAAGACCAGGTTTCTTGCAGTTTGGGATAATCATGCCCCACTAAGAAGCACACGAGTAAGGGGATCCCACCTTCCTTGGGTCTCAGCAGACCTCATTAGCAGCTGCCGCACCAGAGATCAGGCTTGGATTAAACATAAACTTGCATGCTCCCAAGAATCCCTACAAAGATACCGTACCCTCCGTAACTCCGGCTTTAAACTCAAACCTCAACCACCCCACCAATTTCTGGAAACTCTCAAATCCATCATCTCCCCTCCATCCAACCTCCAGCTCTGACCCTATCCATCCTAGGTTTGACCATCACTGACCCTGGTGAAGTAGCTTCTGCCTTCAATACTTTCTTCACTAGCTGTGCAGTGTCTCTCCTATCCAATCACCCGCCTACCTCATCCACCACCACGACTCTACTGAAATTCCCACCCACACACACACAGTTTCTCCTTCCATCCAGTAACCCCGCCAAAGTGCTGCAAGTACTGACTTCACTCAACCCCAATAAAGGTAAATGTCTATCAGGCCTGGATGTCAAATTGCTTCACTTATCTGCTCTTGCCATAGCAACTCCACTAGCCGATCTTCTCAACCTTTCCTTCTCCAAGGCCAAAATCCCATTCAATTGGGAATATGTAACTGTTAGCCCCCTCCCTAAGGGCAGAGACCCCTCTATGCCAGGTAATTACCACCCCATCTTCCTTCTTTCAATACTGGCTAAAATTCAGGAACATCTAGCACTTGCCCATTTTTCTCAATTCCTAGACACAACCTCTTTCTTCACCCCATATCAGTCTGGGTTCTGAAAGTCTCACTCTACCATCACCTACCTATTAAGAATCACCAATGACATCCTGTCTGGAATGGACAAAGGGCATATCACCTTGGCCATTTCCATTGACCTTGCCAAGGCTTTTGATACCATCTCCCACCCTAAGCTACTAGCAAAACTAAATGGGGCTGGCCACTCAGGCCATGCCACTAGCTGGTACCATGCCTACCTGGTAGGCAGATATCAATCAATTAAAATTGGCCCTCACATATCTTCCCCCCCACCAATCAATATGGAGGTTCCCCAAGGCTCAATCCTGGGACCTCTGTTTTTTTCAATATTCCTAAACGACCTCCTGCAGGCCTGCACACTATCATCCATCCAAATGTACACAGATGACATAATATTGTATGCATCCGGCCCTTCAACTGGTGAGGTGTCAAATGTGCTTCAGCAGGATTTCAATGCCATACAGAATTGATTCCTGTCCAACCAGCTATCCCCTAAATATGAAAAAAAATCACACTCACCTTCAGGCTGAATTCGTGACTCTCCCGCCTAGCGTCACGCCCTTCATTCCTTACCCTAGATGGGGGCCCCCCTTGAGTCCTGCACCTCATTCAGATACCTAGGAGTCTGGCTTGACCAATACCTGGATTTCTCCACCCATATCGAATCCTCACACAATAAGTTGCACCTGAAACTTGGTGCTGTATATTGCAATAAGGAGTGCATGCCCAAACAGGTCCAGAGGGAAGTTGTTCAAAAAATTATCCTCCCTATACTTGATTATGGCGACGTGTTATATGGCGCCACACCCCTATCTAACCTGGCCAGCCTGGACACTCTTTTCCACTCCTTCTGTCGCTTTGTCCTGGATTGCCCCTCAATGACCCACCACTGTGATCTGTACAGGGACCTAGTCCTGCCTACACTCATGACCCACGGACAGATCCACTGCTCCAGAGTCATCACCAAATTCTGGTCACAAACCCTTCCCCTGTATCTCAATTCCTCCATATCAGCTCAGCTTTCCCCTACCTACTCACTCAGAAGCACTGACTCCAGGCTTCTTCAAGTCTCTTTCATGCATACCACCAAGGGTCAATTAGCTTTCAAGTATCACATGCCCAAACTATGGAATGACTTGCCTGCTGATATCAGGAGCTCCACGAACCCCAGGCATCTCAATCCACTGCTCTACGCACACTTCCCCACCACATGCACATGCACGCAGCAGCCATAAGCACAAGCCCGCTGTTTCCTACTAACCAGTAGACATGCCAAATCTCAGCTGCTACACTGAAGGACCCTAAAGGTTAATTTGTTGTTCTGTTCTCTATTGTTGTGAAAATGTAAAACTTACGAAAAAGTGTCCTCTGTCAGCTGTTCTGCAGCCCTCTGGCTGTAAACTGTTACACTATTGTAAATATTTATACTGTATGTTTTAAGCATCATCTGCTCACCACTGTATTTATCTGTACTGCATGTAATAATCAATGTTCCCCTATCCCCCCACCTCCAGCAGGTCGTGTCTGGAGATGAGTGGTACTCTGCTCAGTACACCTGCCTGGTTGAACTCTTAAATAAATAAATAAATTCTCATACACTGTACACATGTCAGCTTTCTTACTGATGGAATGGGGTGTTAGGCTTCAGAACCTCAAGTCACACCCTATGTCTGGTTTGCTGCCTGCAGGGTGGTCGTGGGGTGTTAGTGTTAGAAACCCTAATGCCACATTTCCCTACTTTTGTCATCTTAACCCTAACTAATGCATTATTCATTGCAAAAAAAAAATTGTTAATGCACCAGTTAGTGTTAAAGCGACAAAAGTAAGGAAATGTGGCATTATTGTTTCTGATCCTAACACCCCACCACCACCCTGCAGGCAGCAACAGACATAGGGTGGACCTTGGGGTTGTCAACCCTAACATTTACCCCATTCCATGAGTAAGTAAGCTGAGATGGGTACAGTATATGAGGATGAGCATTAAGGTTGTAGGCACAGCCCACACCTGTTGCTACCTACAGGTTGGGGGTGGGGTGTTAGGGTTGGAAACCCTGGTATGACATTTCCCTACTTTTGCCGCTTTAACCCTAACTAGTGCATTAACAATTTTTTTTTTGGCAATGAATTTCCTTACTTTTTGAGATACCGGAGTACTGTTTCTGTAATTAGTTTTTCTAAATGCTTGAGTATTTTTCTATAATTAGTTTTAAAAAAAAAACTTTTGACCATATTCATTGGGGGTTGTGACATTCAAACCCGGGTCTCCAGGAACATAACCCAGAGCCTTAGCCTCTACTGTAAATTGTCTCGTTTGACATCCCTGTGTCAATGTCCTCTTATCCTAAGTCAAGACAGATCCAAACTAAAACAGCCAGTAATACTTTTCTGTTTCTCTGTATTGCCGAAAGTCTTTTTTTAACTTTGCATATTTCTAAACCATTGAATTGTCTGAAACATTTTCAATTTACATGAAAACTAAATCAATACTCTAATGTCTATTTTAACATAAGTTAAAAAATTACTACTTTCCTTCTATAGCCCTAATGTTTAACACACTGATTTGTAGCCCATGTTTCAATACAATTCACACTACCCAAAGAGGGACAGCTTGTAGTTTTCAGCCAATTTTTCAAATTCCTTCAATTTAAAAAAACAGATATGCAAGTATGCTCATGATTTTTTATGAGCTATGGTTAAAGTGACATTTTTGAAAATGTGAGGCACAGAAGGAACTGTTCTTGTAATGTGAACAAGTGAACCCAAAAAGAAAATTGTTGTAAATAATGATTTTGACCTAACCAAGTTTCCCAAAGATGGAAAGCTTGCAGTTTTCACCCGATTTTTCTTACTTCCTTAATTTAAAAAAGGGTATGCAAATAAGCTCATGATTCTTCATGAGCTATGAGGTGACTCTAGGCATCAAAGCCATACGTCTTTACAGAGCTATTTTGAAGTACTTACTGAGCATGGTTAGAACATAACATTTTAAAATGTAATAACTTTGGAATGGATTCACTTTTTTTCACCAAACCAGTGAAAGGTACCTATGATGGCCAAGCCCTTGCTACCCTGAAAATTTCAGACCAAAATTCCAAACAGTCTGGCTCAAGGTGATGACAAAAACAGAAAAAAACTGTGACTTTTTCATATTTTTTGCTATTCACACTTCAGAATCTGCACATCTGGCTGAACAAAGCTTGGCAAATCAAGAGGTCAACCCCATGAGACAACATATGCAAAATTTTGTGCAACTCTGTTGAATGATTAAAAAGATATTAAAGGATACCTACACAACATTTTGACAACAAACTATTTAAAAATCTGACTCTGTAGGTGACTAAAAGAAAGGCTGCTGTATTCATTAATGCTAAAAGTACATTTATATCATTTTCCTAAATGTGGTTCCAGAGCATTTGAAAATTGTAAAATCAGCCTTCCAATTTAAAAAAAAATCTTACCTGCTTCCTAAAATGGCCGCCAAATGTGTTACATGATGACATCATTGGAGCCAAAGTCAGAGAGATAAATGTCTCTCTATAGTGCTAACTAGTTCTTTTATCCCTTTGTATAGAATTGCTTCATCCAATTGGTCAAAACCATGTGCATTATTTTGTATAATACACATGTTAGGCTATAGTTCTGTTCATTTTGTTTACTTTAACATGCTGAAATTGAGTTTTAATCCAACCGTCTATCTCTGTGGCAAACCACAGTGCAGTACAAATCTTGAATAACCTGGTGGTCTAGTGGTTATGTCGAATCCAGGATGCTACAATGGGAGTGATGGGGTGGTGTGCATACTTAATATGTACTTTCTAGCATTTTTATTAAACCTTTATACTTTCTGGTATCATTCTTTTCTAGTATGTTTTTGACAGACCCTACAAATGTAATCCATAGTTGAATGTAAACATTTGTACAATCAATAAATTAGACTTCTCCAATAATGTGAAATGCAGCCGCAGCAAGCAAGTACGTTACAATGTGTGTATGCATGGGAGGGGGATGCAGCCACACCCTTCACCACTCCCTAAAGTCACCTCTTTTTTTGTAACAAGATCCTTGTGTAGTCCAGTGTTAAGTGTTCATACTTTCTTGAAAATCAGATAATCTGCTTGTTTTATTATTCCATGGAAAATAATAATAATAATAAGACTTAGCATTTATATAGTGGTTTTCATACACATTGTATCCCAAAGTGTATTACAGGCAATACTAAACTGGTAGTGAAGTAACTGAGTGTGTAGTGCCATTTCATATATTAATATCCGCACACAGCCTTGGACAGTTGCATGAACTGGTTTCATGGGAAGGGGAATGTTGGCCAGGACAACAGGGTCAGAAAGTGATCATGGTGTTGGCAACCCCACATCTTATTCCTCACAGTAATCTGCTCATATTTCTCTCCGTCTTCCACCTTCCCTGCATATAGCAGTATCTTGCAAGAGTTGCCTTCTCAGTCCCCCTGTGGTATTCATTCTTTACTATTCCTCCTCACACAGAAAATTGGTGAGCTCATCACCCTTCTGCATCATGAATGCCATTAGTACAGTCCACAATTTTAGTTGACATATCAAATATAAACATATCTTTCCAGTAAGTCAGGCTGATAGCAGCAGGGAACAAGGGGAATGATATGCTTTCCTATCCTTAAAAGATCTAGGCTACATTTGATTAGGCACTATTAAATGATCGGTGTTCACATCATTATGCACATTGTTTAATAGTGCCTAATCATAAGTGGCTTAGATCTTATATGGGTAGGAAAGCCTATTTTCCACTTATGCCATGCTGCTATCAGCCTGGCTTACCAGAAGATCATGTTTATTATTAATGAGTAAAAATAACACGGGAGATGGTACTAACCACATTCATGATGCAGAAGGGTAGTGAACACACCAGTTTTTGGTGTGGGGAGCAGGTGAGAAGAATAAATGCCAGAGAGGGACTGAAGAGGCTATTCCAGCAGAGTACAGCTATATTTAGGTTAGCTGAAGACAGGAAGGAGGAAGTTGACCAGATCACTGTGAGATCTGAAATGTGGGGCTGCCAGCATCATGATCACTACCTGGCTGTGGATGAGAGTAGCCAGTGATGAAAAATACTCAGAGTGGCAGGGCTGCATCTAAACTATTTCTTCAATTCAGTGTAGGGAGATTACCCTCTGGTGTGGGTGGGGAGTGTTTACATTTATTAGATCAGCATTGAGGGAGTTGTGTATAGCTTATTTAAGATTTGGAAGGGTGGTAGCCAGCCAACTCAAATTGTGGAGTACAGCACAGGAAAATACTGGAGAAGAATTGCAGGAAACTGTCCTATGGGTTCTGCAGGTCATATTTAAAAGGGTAGACTGACACTGGAAGTTGGGTAGATTAGTTTAAAGTATTAGTATGCCTCTCCTGCTAATAATATTGTTATCCATTGTAAGAACAGCCCTTATGAAGACATGAACAGCAATTTTATTCTGGTGGGTCATCATGCTTATTGTTTGCCCCTCCAGGAAGACCTAGTTGTTGGTTAATGAGGCAGAAAAAAAACACAACAGGGGAACTGTACATACTACCTTCACTGTGCAGAGGGGTTGTGATCCATTCAATGTTTACAGTGGGAGCAAAAGTCAAACACTGAGAAAGTAGACTGAAGAGTGATTTGGGAGGCATTTTTTAACAGTGCCAGCTGATGATGCATATCAATATAGGTGTGCACAACTCTCTGATGTGTACAAGATTACAGTCTGAGGTGTGATCATTCTCTTCATGAGACCATAAGCACATGTGCGGCCCGAGCAGTACTAAGGACAGGGTATGAGGCGTTCAACAGAAGGCAGGCTAGATGCAAGGATTCATGTGGAAAAAGAAAGCCTTATTTGTGGATTAACAAGAGAGCATGAGCTTTGTAATTGAACCAGACTGGTACTTTGCTACGTGACCCTGAGTAAGTCACTAAATTTCTTTGTGCTCCCAGGCCTCACCTGTAAACATGTTTTTAGCTTAGTGTGTCTCTCCTGGTTAACAAAAACCAGAATTCAGGGCATCATATAACCACTAGATCATCAGTCATTTGAAGTGTTGTACTGTACTGCGGTTTGCCAAAGAGAAAGTCAGCTGGATTGCAAAACATTTTCCTCAAGTTAAAGTAAACAAAATGAACAATATCATAGGCTAACATGAGTACTGATCCAAATAATCCGCAAGTTAACATATGGTGTTGATCATTCTGGTACAACAATTAAAAACGAAGAAGGGAAAGAAGAACTAGATAGCACTATAGGAATATATGTGTGGTGCTCTGGCTCTGGCTCCAATGATGTCATCATGGCTTATCATTTAAAACACTTGGCAGAAATCTTAAGGAGAGACCAATGCTGTTTTTTGAAAGTGAAAAGCTGATGTTTACATTTTTCAAAAACTATAAAACTGCATTTATGTTATTTACATAAATGCAATTTTAGCATAAATGTAAACATCAGCCTTTACTTTACAATGAAGCCAGATTATGGAGTTTGCAGTTTAAACAAAAAAAAGTCTGCTTGTTTAGGTACTCTTTAAAATGCAAAATGTAGCGCTCACTACTGCCATCTGTTGGACAGTTGCTGAATTACACATAAGTTCCATTAATAATTATACACTTACACTGGCATGAACTGATCCCTCCTGCCATCTGTAAGTCAGTTGCTAAATTACACATGAGTTACATTATAAATTACACATTTATTCAGCTAGTACAGACCCCTCCTATCATTTGTAGGGCAGTTGCTAATATACACGTGAGTTCCTTTATAAATTATATACTTACCCAGCTAGAACAGATCCCTTCTGCCATCTATAGGCAGCCAATGAATTACACATGAGTTTGGTTTAAGCAATAATGTATGACGGGGGGGGGTTGGTGTGAGATTTGCACATGCCTAATAATAACTTTGGAACAGATTAATATTTTTCACTAAACCAGCAAAAAACACATCTGAGGGCCACGTTCTTTCTGACCTTAACATTTCAGACCAAAATTCCAAACTGTGTGGGTGCAAGGTAATGACAAACAAAAACAACTAAAAACAATGATTGTTATGTTCTTTTGCTGCTTCTCAAATTCAACACATCCAACTGGAACAAAACTTGGCATATCAAGAGATCTTCCCCACAAAACTATGCATGCAAAATGTTGTGCAAATCACTTGAAAGGTTGCAAAGCTATTAAAGTGCAAATTTTATTGCTCACTACTGCCATCTGTAGGACAGTCACTGAATTACATGAGTTTCATTATAAATTATACACTTACACTGGCTGGAACTGGTCCCTCCTGCTATCTGTAGGGCAGCCACTAAATTACACATTAAAGTTGTGTTATAAATTATACACTTATCTGGCTAGAACCGATCCATCCTACCAGCTGTGGGCAGTCACTGAATTACCAATGAATTCCATTTAAGCAATAATGCACGGCAAGTGGTGTGTTGTTTTGAGATTTATACATGCCCAATAATCACTTTGAAATGGATTAATATGTTTTACCAAACCAGCAAAAGGTACATCTGTGTGCCAAGCCCTTTCTATCCTGAAAATTTCAGACCCAAATTCCAAATTGTCTGGGCACAAGGTGATGACAAAAGAAACAGCAAAAAACAGTGATTTGTTCCATTTTTCAGTGTCCACATCTTGTAAGCCACACATCTGACTAGAACAAAACTTGGCACATCAAGAGAGCTACCCCATGAAACTATGTACACAGAATTTCATTTAAATCTGTTGAACAGTTGCAATGATAAAGTGCAAAAGTTAACAATCACTACTGCCAACTGTAGGGCCGGCGCTGAATTACACATCAGTTCAATTAAAATTATACACTTAACCTGGCTAGACCTGATCCTTCCTGTTATCTGTAGGGCATTCATGAAATTATAAATGATTTCCATTATAAACTGTACATTTGCCTAGCTAGAACTGATCCCTTCTGCCATCTGTTGGGCAGTTGCTAAATTACACATGAGTTCTTTTATAAATAATACACTTCCCCATCTAGAACTGATCCCTCCTACCATCTGTAGGGCAGTCACTAAATTGCACAAGAGTTCCATTATAAATTATACACTTACCCAGGTAGAATGAATCCCTCTTGCCATCTGTAGGCAGTCACGGAATTACACGAGTTCATTTCAGCAATAATGTACAACAGGGGTGTGTTCTGAGATTTACACATGTGTATTAATAACTTTGGATTGGATTAATATTTTTCACCAAACTAGCAAAAGGCACACTCATGGGCCAAACCCTTTCTACCCTAAATATTTCAGACTAAAATTCCAAACCATCTGGGTGCAAGGCAATGACAAAAAAAAAAAAAAACAGCAAAAAACAATGATTTATTAATGTTTTTTCACTATCTGCATCTCAGAATCTGCACATCTGACCAAAATAAAACTTGGCACATCAAGAGAACTACCACATGAGACTATGCAGGCTTAAATGTTTTGCAAATCCCTTGCATGGTTGCAAAGATATTAAAGAGGATAGGAAATGTTTTTTACACCTGTATATGTCCTCCAGTTGTTCTTTTATTGGATATCCAGTATTCTGATATACTTTTGACCTTTTTGTTAAATTAATAATATAATTTTGTTGCTTTTGTAATGACCCTGAATCCCTCTCTGCTCAGCAGTTGCAGATCTGTCTTTCTATACTGCCTGAACATTCTATGATATCATAAACTCCTTTCTAGGCCATTGAGATGAATGGCATGGAATGGGAGTCTGTGATGTCATAGAATGTCTTAGAGATATGAAAATCAAGAACAGTAGCTGGTGAGGAGAGTGGAACTTAATGTACGTCTAAGGGCACCCCAAAGCTACATTAAAAAAATCATCAAAGCATATCAGAATACATAACTAGCATGGAAAGGAAGATGGAAGGGCAGTTACATATGCAAAAATCATTTCCTATCTCCTTTAAAGTGCAAATTGTATGCTCTATACTGCCATATGTAGGGCAGTCACTGTATTACACATGAATTACATTATAAATTATACACTTACCCTTGCTAGAACTGATCCCTCCTGCCTGCTACAGGGCAGTCAATAAATTGTACATGAGTTCCATTATAAACTATACACTTACCCAGGTAGAACTGATCCCTCCTACCATCTGTTGGGCAGTCAATAAATTACACTTGAGTTCCATTCTAAATTCTACATTTACCCAGCTAGAACTTGAGCCTTCCTGCATCTATAGGGCAGTCATTAAATTGCACGAGTTCCATTATAAATTATACACTTACCCAGCTAGAACTGATCCCTACTGCCATGTGTAGGCAGTCACTGAATTACACCCGAGTTCTGTTTAAGCAATAATGCATGACAAGTGGTGTGCTGTGAGATTTACACATGCCTAATACTAACTTTGGAATGGATTAACAGTTTTCAGCAAACCAGTGAAAGGCACACGTGGGACCAAGCCCTTTCTACCATTAACATTTCAGATCAAAATTCCAAACCATGTGGGTGGAAGGCATGACAAAAAAAAAGAGCTAAAAAAAGTGATTTTTATGTTCTTTTGCCCATCTCTGCATCTCAAATTATGCACATCCAACTGGAACAAAACTTGGCACATTAAGAGATGTTCCCCACGAGACTATGCATGCAAAATGTTGTGCAAATCACTTGAATGGTTGCAAAGATATTAAAGTGCAAATTGTAAAGCTAACTAATGCCATCTGTAGGGCAGTCACTGAATTACCATGTGTTTCATAGTAAATTACACACTTACACTGGCTAGAACTGATCTCTCCTGCTATCTGTAGGGCAGTCAATAAATTACTCATTAGTTGCATTATAAATTACACACTTATCCAGCAAGAACTAATTCATCCTTCCATTGTAGGGCAGTCACTGAATTATACATGAGTTTCATTTAAGCAATAATGCAGGTCAGGTGGTGTGTTGTTTTAAAATTTACACATGCCTAATAATAACTTTGGAATGGATTCATATTTTTCACCAAACCAGTAAAAGGTACATCTGTGGGTGAAGCCCTTTCTACCCTGATAATTTCAGACCAAAATTCCAAACTGTCTGGGTGCAAGGTAATGACACAAAAAAAACCCAGCAAAAACAAAAATGTGATTTTTCCCATTTTTTGGTATCCACATCTTGGAATCGACACAACTGATTGGAACAAACTTGGCAGTTCAAGAGATCTACTCCATGAAACTATGTATGCAGAATTTCATGCAAATCTGTTGAACAGTTGCAAAGATAATAAAGTGCAAACTCCAACACTCACTACTGCCATCTGGAGGCCAGGCACTGAATTACACTTAAGTGCCATTATAAATTATACACTTACCCTGGCTAGAACTGATCCCTTCTGCTATCTCTAGGGCATTTGTGACATTATAAATGATTTCTATTATAAATTGTACATTTATCTAGCTAGACTTGATCCCTCCTGCCATCAAGAGGGCTGCTGCAAAATTACACATGAGTTCCATTGTAAGTTATACACTTTCCCTGCTAGAACTGATCCCTCTTACCATCATTAGGGCAGTGACTAAATTACACAACAATTCCATTATAAATTATACACTTACCCAGCTAGAACAGATCCCTCTCACCATATATAGGCAGTAACTGAATTACACATGAGTTCCATTTAAGCAATGATGTACAACAGGAGGTGTGTTGTGTGATTTACACATGCATATTAATAACTTTGGAGCCGATACATATTTTTCACCAAACCAGAGTAATACACATCCGTGGGCCAAACTCTTTCTACCCTAAATGTTTTAGACTCAAATTCCAAACCATCTGGGTGCAAGGCATGACAAAAGCAAACAGCAAACAACTGTGATTTTTTTTATGTTTTTTTTGCTATCTGCTTCTCAGAATCTGCACATCTCACCAGAATAAAACTTGGCACATCAGGAGAACTTCCCCATGAGACTATGCACGCTAAAATGTTTTGCAAATCCCTTGCATGCTGGCAAAGATAGTAAAGTGCAGATTGTATGCTCACTACTGCCATCTGTAGGTGAGTCACTGCATTATACATGAATTACATTATAATTTATACACTTACCCTTGCTAGAAATGATCTCTCCTGCCATTTGTAGGGCAGTCAACAAATTTCATGAGTTCCATTATAAACTATACACTTTCCCAGTTAGAAGTGATCCCTCCTGCCATCTGTAGGGCAGTCGATTAATTACACGAGTTCCATTATAAATTCTACATTTACCCAGCTAGAACTGATCCTTCCTGCTATCTGTAGGGCAGTCACTAAATTACTCATGAGTTTCATTGTAAATTATTCATTTGCTATGCTTGAACTGATCCATTCTGCCATCTGTAGGCAGTCACTGAATTCCACATAAGTTCCGTTTAAGCAATAATGCATGACAGGTGGTGTGTTGTGAGATTTACACATGCCTAGTAATAACTTTGGAATGGATTAATATTTTTCAGCAAACCAGTGAAAAGCACATCTGTGAGTCAAACCCTTTTCAGATCAACATTCCAAACTATCTGGGTGCAAGGCAATAACAAAAAAACAGCAAAAAACAGTGATTTATGACTTTTTTGCTATCGGCATCTCAGTATCCTCACATCTGACCAGAAAAAAACTTGGCACATCAAGGAATCTACCTCATAAGAGCATGCATGCATAATGTCGTGCAAATCCATGAAACAGCTGCAAAGTTATAAAGTGCAAATTTTTATGTTCACTACTGCTACCTGTAGGGCAGTCACTGAATTACACATGAGTTCCATTACAAATTAACACTTACCATGGCTAGAACTGATCCCTCTTGTTATTCATGAGACAGTCATTAAATTACACATGAAT
This sequence comes from Neoceratodus forsteri, assembly GCA_016271365.2. NCBI lineage: Eukaryota > Metazoa > Chordata > Ceratodontiformes > Ceratodontidae > Neoceratodus > Neoceratodus forsteri. The sequence goes on from CM057449.1 coordinate 1,512,523,064, forward strand.
TTCATTATAAATTATACATTTACCATGCTGGAACTGATCCCTCCTGCCATCTGTAGGCAGTCACTGAATTACACATTAGTTCCATTTAAGCTATAATGCATGACAGAGGGTATGTTCTTGTGAGATTTACACACACGTAATAATAACTTTGGTATGGACTAAAATTTATTTCCAAACCAGCAAAAGGCACATCTGTGGGCCAAGCCCTTCCTATCCTGAAAATGTCAGACCATAATTTCAAACTGTCTGGGTGCAAAGCAATGACAAATAAAGCAACAAAAATAACAGCGTTTTATTTTTATTCTATTTTTTAATTTTTTCACTATATGCATCTCAGAATATGCACATCCCACTAGAACAAAACTTGGCACATTAAGATATCTGCTAAATGAGACCATGCGTGCAAAACTTTGTGCAAATCTGTTCAACAGTTGCTAAGATAATGTGGAAAATTAAATGTTCACTGCCATCTGTAGGACAGTCACTGAATTACATATGAGTTTCATTATCAATTATAACTTGTTGAGAAATTGTTAAAGCTGTAAAATAAAAAAATTAAAAAAACACTTTCAAAAACATTATAATTTATTATTGTAACTGCATTTGGACATAAAGTAGTCCCTTTTTGTTAAATCATAACTCTTATTTTTGTAACGGTTACAGCAGTATAACAGTTAGTCTGCTGATTTACAAACAGCAATAAGGATTTTTTTATGCTAATCCCCACCCCCATGGCCAGCCACTCCTTCGGGTCACCTAGGACCATTGGCCACCCATCTCTGCCAGTCACCATCCACTGCACCCCGCAGCAACCAATTGATCCCCATGAGATCCAATTTAACCCTTCATCAAATGGGTCCCCGACTCTGGGAAGAAGTGCCCAGAGGCACAACTACTTAGCCCGGGGATCAGCGGTGGGGTGGGGTGGGCTGCACAGGGCTATCCTGGGCTACTGTGGTGTGCTGGGAACAATGGGCTCTTTGTCCAGTTGGGCAAGGGGGCATTTTCTGGTTTTCTCAGCCAGCCCACTCTATGTTTATTGGGCCTGCATGGGACTGGCAACCTGATGCTGGGACATGTTGAGGCTTCACATCCCGTAGTGCATCTCCCAATCTGCCTGCAGGTGCCAAGGCCCTGCCCACCCCCACAGAAGGGAAACATCCAATGGACACTCAGGATCCCCTTCCTGCCAGTCTCCACTCCTGGCACCCAGGCTTGGGGCGTGAACTTGGGTAACCAGCATTCGGAGCAAACCCCTTTGCTTGGTGCCATGGATAAGGAATTCTTGGTAGATTATAAAATGTGCTTAAATCTTTTTTACTTATAGGTGCAGTTTCCCATTCTTATAGTGGTGACTACAGTACTGCACCTAATATGTAGATGTCTATAACAAGGCATTGTGGGTACAATATGAATTTGTCTTCTATATTCCTTACTGGGAGGTGTAGTCTCTTAAGTTTGTAGGGGTTACAACAATATGGCATCTCAGATGTTTTTTTTTTTAAAATGAAGCATTATGTATACAGTATATAGCCGACATGATTTCTTTGCAGAGTGATATAGTCTCCTAGTTCTGTAGTGTCAAATAAGCTCATGAGTATTCATGAGCTAGGCTTACACTGATATTTTTGAAAACTTGGGGCTAATAAGAAACCGTTGTGGGGCACATAAGAAACTGTTCTTCTTGAACAGGTGAAACCAAAAAGAAATTGTTGTAAACAGTGATTTTGAACAGACCGAGCTTCCCAAGGAGGGATATCTTGTAGTTTTTACCTGATTTTTCTAGTACCCTCAGTTTTAAAAAAAATGGGTATGCAGATAAGCTCATTATTACTCATGAACTATGAAGTGTCTCTAGGCATCCTGGCTTGGACACCAAGAATCACCTTATAGCTCATGAATAATAATTTTTACAGCTATTTTGAAGTGCTGACTGACTATGCTCAGAACTCAGATTTAATAAACTTGAAACAGATTAATATTTTTTCACCAAACCACCAAAGGAAATCCTTCTGAGGGAAGCCCCTTCTACCCTGAAAATTTCAGACCAACATTCCAAACCGTCTGGGTGCTATGTGATGGCAAGAAAACCAGCAAAAAGCAGTGATTTTTAATTTTTACATTATTTTACTATCCTTGTCTCAGAATCTGCACATCCCACCAGAAGGAAACTTGACACTTTAAGAGATCTACCAAACAAGTCTGTGCAAGCAAACTTTCATACAAATCTGTCGAACAGTTGTAAAGATATTAAAGTGCAAAAATTGGAGTTTAACATGAAACTGCCTACTCAACCCAAATTATAGTGATGCTACTGCGCCACTATAACATATAGTATATAGTTGCAAAAATCTTTGTTAATGCACTAGCTAGGGTTCCAGAGACAAAATTAGGGAAATGTGCTGATTGAGTTTACATCCCTAACACCCCATCCTCACTCTGCAGGCAGCAACAGGTGTAAGGGGTGTGCCGTGCGGTTGTCAACACTATTGCTCACCCCATTCCATGAGCAAATAAGCAGAGATTGGTACAATATAAGGGGGTAAGCTAGGGCACTCCTCATCCTTACCTTCAACTCCTGGTTGAAGGACTGGTGTGGAAGGGAAGGTTTTGGCTTCACAGGGGACTGGGGCCTGACCTGGGCAGATGTGAGCTTATATGAGGAGAATGGCCTGCATCTGTCTGAGAAGGGCGGCTTGGTCCTTTGTGAGAAGTTTAAATGCTTCAGCTGTGAACATTTAAACTGGCCAAGGGGCCAGAGCCAGGAGGGTCAGGAGGCTTAGGAAAACCACCATGGGAACATGCAGGGACATAAGTTGACTACAGGAACAGCTAAAGCAGGGAGGGGCAGGCAGGTGAAAAATGTACAATGAGTGATACAGGTGGGGCAAGAGCACATAGGAAAGGAAACTGGGGAGGGAGAAAGATGCTGGAGAGGGAGAACAAGAGCAGAGGGAGGGCAGCCTAAACTATGGAAGGTCATGCTAACGAATACCCACAGCCTAGGAAATAATGTTCCAGACCCAGAGGCCTTGTTGGCAGATGCAGACCTTGACATAGCAGCAATAACAGAGACATGGTACTCTGCTAATCATGGCTGGGAAATCAGTGTACCAGGCTATACACTGTTCAGGAGGGACAGGAAGGGTAAAAATGATGGGGGAGTAGCCCTGTACATCAGAGATTGTATAATGGCTACAAAAGTTCCAGGAAGACAGGGGGAGGTGGAGGTAATGTGGGTTACCCTGGGGCCAGGGAATGGAAAAGCAATATGCATAGGAGTGATCTACAGACCTCCGGCAAAGAGGGAGGAAGTAGACGGAAAACTAGTGGAGAACATACATGACATGGCAGATAAAGGTGAAATCCAGCTACTGGGGGGATTTCAATATGCTGGCAATGGCTTGGGCCACCCAGGTGGCTGCTTCAGCCAGAAGCACAGCCATCATGGAATCCCTGCAGGCGGTTGGACTCAGGCAGCTGGAGCATGAGCCAACATGGGACACATCAATTCTGGACCTGGTATAAAGGGAGCCAAAGGGAGGAGGACAGGGAGGTGTACCTTGAATGTCTAAGGAAAGGAGGGAAGGCTGTTAAGAGGGCAAAGGTGCAGAAAGAAGAGGGCTTATCATGGTCTGTACACAAAGGAGATAAGGCATTTTTTAGGTACATTAGTGAAAGAAGAAAAACTTGGGGAGTTGTGAGGATCAAAGGGGAGAAGGGGAGATTATATAGATGGGGATCTGGACATGGCAGAAATACTGAACAAATACTTCTGCTCAGTATTCACTAAGAAGAGGGAGGGTAAAGGACCACAGTTTATTTGCAAAAACAATGGTGGGGTGGGAAGTGGAGACCAGTCCATTCACAGTGTAGAGAGTTCTGGATGAACTCACAAAGCTGAAGATGGATAAGGCCATGAGGCCAGATGGCATCCACCCAAGGACATTAAAGGAGTTGCAAAGGCAACTAACAGTGCCTCTGTTCACAAAGTCACTCAACACAGGTGTCATTCCTGAGGACTGGAGGAGGGCAAATGTAGTCCTACTGCACAAAAGTGGTAGTAGGGACAAGGCAAGGAACTACAGGCCAGTCAGCCTCACCTCAGTGGTGGGAAAGATTATGGAGAAACTGCTGAAAGAAAGGATAGTGGCACATATGGAATCCAGAGGTGCTCAGGATCTGAGACAACATGGATTCACAGCAGGAAGGTCATGTCAAATGAATCTAATCAATTTTTTTTGATTGGTGACTAGGGAACTAAATCAGGGATGGGCGGTAGATGTCACCTACCTAGATTTCAGCAACGCCTTGGACACAGTCCCACACAGAAGGCTGATTAACAAGATGGGTAGTCTGGGCATGGGAGACAAGGTGGTGAACTGAGTTAGAAACTGGTTAACAGACAGGAAACAAAGGGTGGTGGTTAATGGGGTATAATCTGGGGAGAGGGGGGTGACCAGTGGGTTAGCACAGGGATCAATACTAGGACCAGTCCTGTTCAATGTCTTCATTAGTGACATTGCAGAGGGACTGGAAGGAAAGGTCTGCTTGTTTGCAGATGACACCAAGATCTACAACAGGGTGGATACTCCAGAAGGGGTGCAAAAAATGAAGAGGGACCTAGAGAAGCTTGAAAGATGGTCAGAGATGTGGCAACTAAGGTTCAATGCACGGAAGTGCAAAATAATGCACCTGGGTAGAGGGAACCCTGGTGAAAGCTACAGGTTGGGGGGGAGGAGCTGACTATCACCAAAGAGAAAAGGGACTTAGGGGTTATCATCTCTGATGACAGTAGGGTATCAAAGTAGTGCACAAAGATGGCAGGGATTGCCAGTGGCATGCTGGAGTGCATAGGCAGGGATGTCACTAGCAGAAGGAGGAGGGAGGTGGTGATGTCATTGTATAAAACATTGATCAGGCCTCACCTGTAGTACAGCATGCAGTTCTGGAGGCCATACCTGCACAAGGATATAGATAAGGTGGCAACTATCCAGAGAAGGGCAACAAAGATGGTGCAGGTCTTGCACCACAAAACATATGAGGAGAGACTAAGGGACCTCAATGTGTACTCACTGGAGGAGAGGAGACAGCAGGAGGACATGGTTGAAACTTTCAAGTACCTCAAGGGCATAAACAAGGTGCAGGTGGGGTACATTTTCCAGTGTAGAAAAAGTACTAGTACAAGGGACACAATATGAAATTTGAAAGGGGTGGATTAATAGGTAATGTGAGGAAGTTTTTCTACACAGAAAGGGTAGTCAATGCTTGGAATAGTCTACTACAGGAGGTAGTGAGGGAAAGCACAGTGGAGGGGTTTAAGCATGCCTGGGACAGGCATAAGGGAAGAGTGGAGGGAGTGATGAAAAGCCATTGATCACATAGGGTCATTGGCCACATACAATGTATAGGCCCTATGGGTAGACTGGATGGGTCTAGCGGTCCTTATCTGCCAACAAAAACTATGTTTCTATGAGAATGGGGTGAGCGTAAGTGCTGACAACCCCAAGATGCCCCCCCAGGCCTGTTGCTGCCTGCAGGGTGGAAGTGGGTGTTAGGGTTAGAAACCCTAACAGCACATTTTCATACTTTTGTTGTTGGAACCCATACTAGTGCATTAACAAAGTTTTCTTAAACTAATTTCCTCACTTTTTGAGATAGTTGGGCCCTGCGCTGCCATCCATATATAATTTTTGAGATAATGTAGTTGTATCCTTATTTCCCTGTCCCATCAGTCCATAATCGTATACTTATTTGCACTCTCATCCTTCCATAGATGCATACATGTATGTTACTATGGACGCATTGCAGCCAAAACAGCAACCTAATTGTTATGAGCCAAGCTCGTAAATGCTGGGCTGAGAATTTTCAAATTTGCACCAAGCCATCATTCTGCACCACAACAAAGTCATTCCGCACCACAGGAGAGAAAAGCCACTTTGGCCAGGATTTGAAAAATGACAGCTGTCATGATCATGAGGTGAAGTAAACAAATGTCTATGTTAAAAATTGGGGGTGAAAATGTTAAAAACTATCGAAGTTATGAAGGAACATAATTACATTTAAATGAATGTGCATAACTTCACCATAACCCCACCTTTTTATCTTAAAACCCCACCTTATGAACAAAAGGGAGTGAACATTTTTAATAATGCCCGAAAGGTGATTTCACCAAGTGACCATGAAATCACTTTTCAGGCAAGAGTTGCGTAATGTTGCAGAAGTGTCGATGGACAGGGCTGATAGAAATCAGCAGACAGCCTGACCTTATCTGACTGCAGAAATGGCATCCATAATAGAGGAAAAAAAAGAGGACGGGCAGAAGGCAGCAGGGAAAAGGGGACCACACACAGTGAATCAGTGGCAGTGGAACAGGGAGAACTAAAAACACAGCCCATTGGCACAAAGGCAAGGCATCTGTCTGCGGTGCAGACATCCTGGGTTAGGGAATGGACCCTGAAGTCAGAGGGCCAGCCGGGGGGAGAAGGACTGAGCATCCCACAGACTGCTCTTCTTCTCTGAGGGGAAGGGGTTTGAGTGCCCAGGAAACACTAGGGACCCCTGGCAGAGGTCAGGCATTTCCACAGCAGCCAGCACCATTATGTTCAGGGGGCAGGGTGGACACTGGTCATCATTGCACATCCCTGCCCACAAGGGGTTTCCTTACTATTAAAAAATCCAGCCCCATCTTTGACGCCACACTGCCACTGTGCCCCATTAGGCCACCATTGTCCACCGTAGGGCTCCCTCTCCCACGGCCCCAACCCGGGGGTTAAGCCAGGTCTCACCACCGTTGTCCACTGGGAAGGGGTGCCCATCCAGTAGCCACATTCAGCGGGGTAAGCCTTAACATGAGGGGGATGGTAGATCAGTGCTGGCAGAAGTTTTGGGGTGCCTGAAAAAAAAAAAGACAGCCACAGCCAATCAGGGAGTGATGGGCACAAGGCACCAAATCCAGAGAAGCTTTAAATAGCTCCAAGTAGCGGGCAGTGGCTCAATAAGAGAAGCATGGGAGAACAGGGCTGATACAAATCAGCAGCCACCCCGACCTCATTTGACTGCAGAAGTGGCATCCACAACAGAGGGGGAAAAACCAGGGATGGGCAGAATGCAGCAGGGGAAAAGGGAACCACATACAGCAGAGCAGTGGAAGGATGTTTTTGGCCCTCCCTTACCCCCCGTCACCCAGTAACTACAGAGAATTAGCACACGTGATGAGAGGAACAAACAAGGAAGCAGGGCAGCAAGGCAGCAAACGAGAAGTGATCAGAAGACAAGGACCAGAAAAGAAGGCAGATAAAGGACAAAGCCTATCCTAGAGGTTAACAAGTCTGTGTAAGGGCTGAATGGAGTGATCAAAAGCTTTGTGTAAGGGGATAACTGGAGCTAGAGAGAGTATGTTAAGGCGTAGCTATGTTGGTGGACAGTGGGTGATTAGAAGCTCTAAGGGAAGGGATCTTTTCTCTGTAACAGAACTGTGTGTTGTTTGTTTTTGTAAAAAAAGGTTGTAACAGAGGGTGTGTTGTTGAATTGTGGGTGATTGGAAGTTCTGGGGGAAGGGTTCTTTTCTCTTTAACAAAAGTGTGTATTGTTTGTAAAGCAAAGAGGAGGTCAGCAGCAACTGTCACCAAAGTCTGTGTGGGGTAGTGATTGTGTGGCAAGAAGCTTACTGTTATACTGAGTGAAAAAGTGTTTTTGTGTGTATTCCCTAACAAAGCTGCTTGCTTTTTTTAAAAAAAGGGGCATTGATTGGGTGACTAAAGCTTATTAAGGAGAAGGTAGAAAACAGACATGATGGGAGTGGCGCAATGCAGTGGCTGTGCAGCAGCAGTCTTCAGGGAGACAGTCTGGAGGATGTGGTGCTGCCCTATCTGCATGCACCTCTCTGGGTGGAGGGTGGAGGTTCCTCATCTCTGGGCTGAGTTGACTAGGGTTCAGGTGATCTACTCCCCCACCCTAGGACCACCAAGTCCACCCCCACTGCCTTACAGGATGTCAGTAAGGAGGGGTGGTTAGATGGTGCTGGGCTCAAGGAGGGTAAGGGAGGGTGGGCAGAGGTGCATCCCACTTGTGATTCCACTCCACAACTCCTACATCATGCTGGTGGAGCAGGGTTGTCCCATGGGGGCACCCGCATTGGAGATCCCCGGGGAGGTGGCATAGGATCCCAGAGGCGAAGGAAGCAACTCCTAGTGGAGGACTGTATTAGTAGGAGGGTTAGATTTGGGGGTGAGAGTGGGAGGAGAGGGAGGTAAAGTGCCTACCCGGCACCACAGCTTAGAGGGATGGGAGGTGAATCCAAAGGATCGCTGTGGCAGGAGGAAGGGAGGGTTAGCTAGATGTCATTGTCCACCTGGAGACAAATTATATGGCTGGGGATGAGTTTAGGGCAGTACAGAGGGAGGTCACAGAGTTGAGGAGAGGTCTTAGACAGTTGGGACGCATTGTAATTTTCTCAGAAGTGTTATCTGTCTACGGCTTGGGAGAGGCCAGGGTACTCCACAGCATGAGTTCAATGAATGGCTGAAGAACTGGTGCAAAGCTGAGGGTTTTGTCTTTACTGGGGACTGGGGACCCACCTGGAGGAATGCAGGCTTGTACAGGAGGGATGGTCTGCATCCATGCGGGGTGGAGGTGGACCAGGATCCTGAGTGAAAGGTTTAAATGTTTAATTGGCAAGCATTTAAACAAGTCAAGGGGTGAGGTGGGAATAAGCAGGAAAAATCCAACCCCAACACAGGTTATGAGAGTCAGAAAAAGAGAATTCTAAGGATGAGGAATCAATAAAAGGGACTGAAACAGGGGGTAAAGTCAGGGGAGGCATAGGGGGAAGGGATAGGATGGGAGCTAGTACCTGTGAATGTATCAAAACATGGAAGGCCATGTGTTCAAATGCCCATAGCGTGGGTTGCAAGAACCTGACATAGTAGCCTTGATGGTAGAGGAAGATCTGGACATTGTAGTGGTCATGGACACATGGCACACAGAAAACCAAGACAGGGATGTTACGATACCAGGGTACACAGTTTACAGGAAAGACAGGGAGGGCATAAAGGGGGCAGGGGTAGCTATTTACATCAACAAAGGGATCAAAGCTACTGAGATAAAGGGAAAGCAGGGAAGGGAAGAGGCACTGTGGGTCACCCTGGAGACAGGAAATGGCACCACTATCTGCATGGGGATTGTCTACTGACCCACAGTGCAATAGCAGGAAATAGACAGGGTACTAGTAAAACCAATCCATGAAATAGCAAAGAAAGAGGAAGTGTGGGTAGTAGGGGATCTAAATATGCCAGATGTTAACTGGAACACCTATGCTGCAGTCACATCCAGGAGCAAAGACATGCTGGATACCCTGTAGGTGCCTCAGACAGCCAGCAGAGGAGCCCACCCATGAGGGTGCGATATTGGACCTGGTGCTCACAAATGGTGACAGGATATCAGATGTATTAATGGGCAGCCCACCAATCACCATACAGTGTGGTTCAAGGTAACGACAGAAGAGTAAAGCCACGCAAAAGCAAGGGTCCTGGACTTCAAGAGGCCCAACTTTGCAAAAATGGAAGAATGCCTCAAGAAAACCACGGTAAAGGGAGAGGGGAGGTAGAGGAATAGTGTGAGAGCCTTAAAGAAGCCATAGAAGAGGCAACAAGCCTTTGTGTGAAGCAAGTTAACAAAGCAAAAAGAAAGAAAAAAACATTATTGTTTTCAAAAGAAGTAGCAGGGAAGGATAGAGAGAAACAAACTAGCATTCAGAAAGTACAGGGAAAAACATAGGGAGGAAGAAAGGGAACTGTATCAGACAAAGAAAAGGGAGGTGGGGAAAGCATTCAGAAGCACATGGAGGCAAACAGAGGAAATGATAGCTTAGGCAGTAAAAGAGGGTGACAAAACCTTCTTCAGGCACAATGGGGAAACAAAAAAGGCCTAGGGAGGGATTGTGAGGCTAAACAAAGGGGGGGGGATGTGCGGAGGGAGACCTATAAAAAGCTGAAATCCTGAACGAATACTTCTGCTCAGTATTCACAAAAGAAGGGGAAGGAGAGGGACCAGAATTATGCAGTACAAATGCACATGGTAGAGGGGTGGACACAAGTCCATTCATCAAGGAGAGAGTCCTTAAGGAACTCTTGAAACTGAAAGTGGACAAAGCAATGGAGCCAGATAGGATACATCCCAGAATATTAAAAAAACTCAGAGAGGTGCTAGTGCCACCACTGACAGCCCTATTCAACAAATCAATGGAGGAGGGAGTGGAACTGGAGGAGAGTGAACATGATACCGCTTCACAAAAGTGGGAGCAAAGTAGAAGCTGGAAATTATAGGCAGGTCAGTTTGACCTCAGTGGTGGGGAAAATAATGGAATCCATGTTAAAGGAGAGGATTGTGGAATATTTCAAGGCTAGCAGAGCAGTATTTCTGAGGCAACATGGATTCACAGCAGGAAGGACTCGTCAAACAAATCTGATAGATTTCTTTGACTGAGTGACAAGGGTAGTAGATAAGGCAGGGGCAGTGGACATGGCCTATTTAGATTTTAGCAAGGTATTGGAGACCATCCCACACAAAAGGTTAGTAAACAAGTTGGGCAGTCTGGGAGTGGGTCCCAAGGTGGTAAACGGGGCCATAAATTGGCTGAGCAATAGGACACAGAGGGGGGTGGTGGTAAACAGGGTTAAATCTGAAGGGAGGCGGGTAACCAACGGGTGCCACAGGGTTCAGTGTTGGATACTGTTCTTTTTAATGTCTGTATAAGTGACATTGCAGAAGGGCTAGAAGGGAAGTTATGACTCTTTGCAGACAACACTAAGATCTGCAAGACAGTTGACACTCCGGGGGTGGAGAGAAAAAGAAGAGATTTAGACAAGTTGGAGAAGTGGTCAAGAGTGTGGCAGCTTAGATTCAATGCAAAGAAGTGCAAAATCATGCATGTGGGGAACTAAAACCCAGGTGAGGAATACGAAATGGGGGGGAGATACTGACAACAACCAAACTGGAAAGCAATCTGGGGTAGTCATAACAGACGACCTAAAGGTAGCCATGCAAGGTGAGAAGGTAGTGAGGAAAGCCAATGTGATGCTGGGGTGCATAGGGAGAGGTACCACCAGTAGAAAACTAGAGGTGGTGATGCCACTGTACAGGCAGTTGGTGAGACCTCATCTAGAATACTGTGTTCAGTTCTGGAGACCATATCTCCAAAAGGACATAGACTGGGTAGAGGCAGTCCAGAGGAGGGCAACAAAAATTTTGCAGGGACTACACCAGAAACCATATGAGGAGAGACTGAAAGACCTCAGTATGTATACCCTGAATAAAAGGAGGGAGAGGGGTGATATGACAGAAACATTCAAGTACCTCAAGGGGATAATCAAAGTTCAGGATGGTTGAGAACGTGGTGGATGGATTTAAGGGGGATATGTGTGAGGTGCGCAAGCGAGCAGATGCCTCGACCAGTGCGACTGCTCTCATGGCAAAAGAGAATCAGCATCTGAGAGCTAGACTGGAGTCGCTAGAGAACCAGGCCCGATCTGCAAATGTACGTATTTTAGGTCTCCCTGAAGGTTGTGAGGGGTACCATCCAGTAATGTTTATTCAATATTGGTTCACAGAGAAACAGTTGCTGGAAATGCGAAGAGTAACTGGGACATCCAGAAAGTTTATTGCATTACTCCTGTGGCTGGCCACTGAATTCAGAGGAGCCCCAGACTTTAATGATAGTTACCTTGTGAGCTGGGGCTCTTGACAAGATCTTGCTATGTGCCTGTCAAGCTGCCCCTCTGTCGCAGGATGACAGGCAAGTCCATATCTTTCTGAACATCAGTTATGCCATGAGACAACACCACGAGAAATTTGACAGAGTCTGGAGAGTGCTGCGGGAGGTCGGCATACCTCACACAATGATCTTTCCAGCCCAGCTTCGGATCGTCCACCAAGACAAGATATTTTTTGGGGGGATCCAATGGAAGTGGGCAAGTGGGCCAATCATCATGCAGCCAACACCCATGGTCAACCAGAGGACTCGGATGATGATGATGTTGATTCGGGGGCTACCTGAAGTACTGATTGCTGAAAATTTGACCTTGACAACTAGTATTACTATGAATCCCGAGTTGAACAATATATTAAAGGTTTAATTGAACTGAGATGCTAAAATTAAAAAGCAGGAGATGTTTAAAGTAGTTGTTCCCGGTTATTGTTTAACATTGGGGGGTTTATTTTTTCCCTAGCTAGATACGCTGTTTCTTATCTTTCACTGAGGAAATGTTTCTGTATTCAAAACAGTGAGGAAATACAATTTTAGCTCTGTTAAGTGATTGAGGAAGAGGGGGTTGGTGAATGTTTAACTTGGCATTTATTCTGCTGCATGATCCTAAGGAAAAAGTTTTTACATTTAGGTTAACACATGGCAAGAACCGCCCCCTTAGAGATGCTGTTCTATATGGACTGAAATTGCTGGACAATCCATTTAATCTCGATATAGCCATGTTGCTCATGGACTCATGTTTGCAGCACAAAATGGTCTAACTGTGGGTATAATGTATTTTGTTTCCCTCTAAATGTTGTATCACTACATAGTAAATGCATATGACTTCCTTTGATTAAGGGATTTGCTTTCCAAAGGCAGATTTGAATTATGGTCTGTTTACTTTATGCTTTTCTAATATCATGTTAATGATAAAAGGCAACAAATAAAGTTTTAAAAAAGTTCAGGATGGCAGAATTTTTCAGAAAAAGAGATATGCAAGAACAAAGGGTCACAGTATGAAATTAGACACATAGAAACATAGAATTTGATGGTAGATAAGGACCACTTGGCCCACCTAGTCTGCCCATTTTCCTACCTAACAGATAAGCTGCAGATCCTAGTTAATCAACAGCTTACTTTCTCCTACCCCCCACTTGGACTGCCTTATGTCTGTCCCATGGATTCTTGAATTCCCCCACTGTTCTTGACTCCACAACCTTCTCAGGGAGGCTGTTCCCTGCATCCACAACCCTCTCTGTGAAAAAATACTTCCTCACATTACCTCTGAGCCGCCCCCCCTCTATTGCAGTGTCAGTGGCTCAGTAGGTAGCACACTTGCCTCTGAGACCGGGAGATCAGAGGGCTGTGGGTTCAGCTCCCACATCTGGCACATGGGTTTATATCCCAGTACTGACACTGTAGTGCAGCATGAGAGGGGTGCTGCACATCTGAGGTGCCGTCTTTCAGATGAGACGTTAAACCGAGGTCCCATCTTCCTGGATTGGTGGTAGTTCAGGTGGATGTTAAAGATCCCATGGCACTTATCGAAAAGTGTAGGGGAAAATGTTATTGAAAGTAAACTAAACAAGTATTACCAATCATCACAAACAACATCACCACATACAACAAGATATATACAGAAGTCAGCAGTGCAACATGAGCTGTCTAAAGTATCAGAAATAATTAAACAAATCACCCCATTTTATCTTTCAAGAAAGGAACATTCAACCATCGAAGTGTCCAAACATCAGCTGGCATATATTGTTGTTCAAAATAACATTGTTTACAAATTTCAGTTTCTGGGGAGACCACGTGATGCAGAGTGCTGAGTAGCAGCTCCTCCGTGTAGCTCCAGCCTCCCGATTTTATAATCGGGTATTTTCTGACACCAAAACCATTTAAAACCCCATGTTCTACAAGGATCCGGTTATCTAAAGCTCCAGACCCTCTGAAGAGCAAGATTCGAGTACTGATAGAGGCTTATATGAAAAAAGCCCCACAAAAACATACACCTCCAGTCACCCCCGAGAAGGCCCCAAAGAAATCCCGGGCATCAAGTAGGCCTGATAGACCCAATTACCTCAGTCAAGTAATGGAGCAGGAACCCCTAACCTTAAACAGGTTCCTGGAAGAGTTCAAGCCTTTTCGGGAGGAAGTGAAAGAGATGGCGATTGATCTTGAAGCCCTATCTAAAAAGTTGGATGTGGTCTCGACGATGGCCTCGGACAACACCGCTCGCATAGTCTCCCTGGAGCAACGCTTAGACAAGGTGGACCCCAGATTAGTGGCGATCAGGCAGAAGCTTTCCCAGGTGGAGGCCAAACTAGAAGATCTCGAGGGCCGCAGCCGCAGAAACAACATGGTCATCTTAGGGCTACCTGAAGGGGAAGAGGGCCAGAATGCAGTGGTTTGCATGCAGAAGCTGGTGGAACGGGTTGCTGGTCCCTCTCCCTTCGGCCCTGCGTACACTATTGAGCGAGCGCATAGATCGTTGCGGCCAAAGCCACCACCAGGGGCTGCCCCCATCCCGTTATATGCCGCTTCCTGAATTTCTTAGAAAGGCAACACTTTCCGGTAAAAGTGAGAGCATTACAAGAGGTGCGTTGGGAAACTTCCAAGCTAAGAATTGCACAGGACTTGCAAGGATCAGTAAGGCTGAAACGTATAGCATTTCACCCCATTGTGTCTAAAGTTATTGCCGCAGGGTTCAAGTTCAGGATGGGGTACCCAGCCAGGCTGCAGGTGTTTGTGAATGGTTCCTGGGTCACCTATGATGATCCTGAATCTGCTCTCTTTGGTCTGAAGCTCGCTATGCCTGATCTATTCTGGGATCCATGACAAGATTTACTCTTCTGGTGAAAGGAGTCTCATGCTGTTATGTGGGAACTGTCATTTAGTTATTTTCAAGATGCCTGGAATGACGGTTTGCCTCTAGAAACTCCGGTTATCTAAATGCACATAGCTATATGTTAAGGAGTCAATTGTTTGGGACATTCAAGTCTTAGTCTATTTGAACCGTGTCTGTAACCTTGTTTAATGTTTGGTGGAAATGTTTATTATGCTAGTCGGGGGGAAGGGGGGTTTCTCATATTTTAATTTTGCCAGATGAGCAGGCCTTAATGAATGAGGAAAGGAATACCCTGAATTGTTAATGGAGCATTATCATATTTAAAAGGGTTGAGTTTTGGGCCTGTGCTTGGCTAACCCCTCGCTCTCAGACATATATGTGGTGTGGTGGTTTAGTATCCACAAGAGGGAGCTCAGCCTGCAGAAATGCCAGGACAATGATCGAGGAACCATAGGGATGACCTCCTGGTGATTCTGCTCCCTGTTTTGGCTGGGGACATCATATACCCACATTTTGTCCTGCTGGGCATTCGGTCTGACACAGTGCTGACATAACGATGTCCAAAGCCAAACTTAACTTAACGCACAAGGTCCAAGGTGTTGGGGTCCAATTTGTTAAGCAGGTCACTGAACTCTGGTTTGAAAGGGCAATTTCCCTTTCCCTTCAGTACGATTTCTCATCAGGTCTACTATTGGGCAAGAGTCCTCTCTATAGGGGCACTGGAGACCCACTTCCCTTCTCACTTCTAGGGGTCTCTGGGAATCTGGTCACGCTTCTCTAGGTGCCTTATCTCTCTCTCTTACGATCTCACAAATGAGATCGCTTTTTTATGGCCTAACACTCCTTGTAAGCCACTGGGGGTTGTTAATGTATTTTCATTTCTTTCTTCCTCAGGATTTGAGGCATTCACTGCATGGGAGTACTGTCATTATGCTTGTGACAGGAGGTTATCTCGGAGTCTGGGGGTGAGGAAGGAATGCAGTACTGCTAAGCGTTGCTTGTGACAGCAAGGTGGGGACGAGGTTATTAAATTGGTGTGTTTTATGTCAAGTGGAAAGGGAGATGTTGTGGGGGGAGGGGGAAGGGATAATTGGGGGGATGGGGTGGGGGAGGAAGGATTATACAGCAGTAATATTTGGAATCTTGTTGAATGTTTCTCGATATTCTTATACAGGGCTGAGGATATTAAGCTCATTAATCTTAGTTAGATGGCTAATGATGTGACTTTTGCTACTTGGAATGTTAAGAGGATCAGGAAAAAATCCAAACAATATCAAGTGCTTAAACATTTACTGTAAGTTTATTGAGTTCTCAGATAACATTTTTGCAGGAATCCCATTTACTAGAATCTGAAACTTTACAATTAAGGAGACAACAGGTGGGTCAGGTCTATGACGCTCAGGGCTCCACTAAAAGTTGTGGGGTCATGCTAATTATTAATAGAGGCATTCCCTTTGTTTCCACGCAGGTTATCAAGGATCCGGGGGGCAGATTTGTCTTAGTCAAAGGCACTCTCTGGTCAGTGCCACTTTTACTTGGTAGTGTGTATATGGACCCAATATTGATGACCCGAGGTTTTTTATGAGGCTGATAACTATTTTGCTTCCAATGCTTCCCATCAGGATCATTATGGGGGGGTCACTTCAATCAGGTCATAGACTCTAACCTGGACAGGTCAGGTAGTGGGCTGAGTGGGATGTCCATGGGGCAGAGGGCACTTAAGGATTTGGTAGATCAGGGCAGGCTCTGTGATGTCTGGTGCATGTTGCATCCTGATTCCAAGGAGTTCACTTTCAATTCAATGGTGCACGGCTCGCAGTCTCGCATTGACTACATACTTATCTCTCAGGGTCTCTTGCCTAGGGTCAAGTCCGCCTCGATCCAACCTGGTCCTATTTCCGACCACTCCCTTGTGGTATGTAACTTGACATTCTTTAACTCACCTGAAAGGGAGACCAGATGGAAGCTTAATGAGCAGCTCCTTAAGGATGCCAAGTATTGTAAGCTTATAAGAGAGCAAATTGAGTTCTTTTTCTCATCTAACCCATTAGACAGTGCAGAGCTGGACATTCTATGGGGGGGTCTTTAAAGCATACATGAGGGGGGTTCTTATCAGTATAGCGGCTAAAAGGAAAAGGGTACAGGAGGAAGAGCTACTATTATTATTTTCCCAAATTCAGTCCCTTGAAGCGAATATCTCTGTCAATTCCTCTAATGAGAACAAGAAGAGACTCCTGGCGGTCTAAGACAGATATCTAGAGCTGTTAATGGAAAAGGCAGAACTAGCTATAATCTGAACCAGAGCCAGGTATATGGATCAGGGAGAGAAAGCAGGGTGCCTGCTTGCATTGCGCTTAAAACAACAGGAATCCGCAAGATTTATCCCACCAATTCGGGCAATGGCAGATGGGTCTCTGAGAGTATCCCCTACTGAGGAGTTTGCTCTGTATTACGAAAAATTGTATAGGGACATGGAGAATCCTCCTTGTCCTGGGATTCTTGAGGAGTACTTAAGAGACTCCCACCTACCCTCCCTATCGGAGCAACACAAGGGTTTTCTGGCCTCTCCTATATCCCAGGAGGAAATCTCTGAGGTCATTAGAGGGCTACCCTCAGACAAGGTCCCAGGACCAGATGGGTTCTCCTCTTTATTTTACAAAGTTTTTCATGAACTCTTATTGCCAGTATTTTATCGCCTATTTCAGTACATTTTATCTGGGGTAGAGGTGGACCTTTACCTGTTTGAAGCCTTGATTGTTCTTCTCACTAAACCAGATAAGGATCCCGAGTTAGTCCAAAGCTACAGGCCCATATCTCTTTTAAATCAAGATATTAAAATCCTTTCAAAGATATTGGCCGACAGGTTAACTGTTGTCCTCCCTGATCTAATATGTATGGCCCAGGTTGGATTCATGAAGGGACGCTCGTCATCAGACCATTTGCGTACCCTTTCTCATGTCTTCTCGGTCTCCAGGGATGCTGCGTTCCCCGCTTGGCTAGTCTCCCTGGATGCCGAATAGGCATTTGAGCGGGTGAACTGGAAATTTTTGTTCCAAGTTCTTGAGGCCTTCCAGTTTCCTCCTGTCTTTATATCCTGGATCGTTGCATTATACAAAACTCCTACAGCAAAGATTTCTGGAAATGGTGCATTTTTCAAGTCCTTTTCATTACATTCAGGTACCAGACAGGGTTGTCCCCTTACTCCCCTTTTATTTCACCTGTATCTTGAACCTCTTATTCAAAACATTCTCAATGACACAGAAATACAAGGCATCCGGGTGGGGCATCATGAGGTCAAGATCACTGCATATGCGGATGATCTCCTTGTGTACTTTTCCCCACCCGGTATCCTCCGTCCCACTTCTGCTGGGTGAAATTGCTAAATTTAGTGCCTTATCCAACTATAAACTAAATGCTAACAAATCTTTCTTTTTCCCTTTAAACCACAAGACATTCAAGACTGATATTGTCCCCTTAGGTTTATGTTGGTCCCCAAGTCATTAAAATATCTGGGCATTAAACTGACTCGTAACCCCTTGGTATGGTTTAGTAAAAACCTAGAGCCCCTTTCCTGGCTTATAACTCAGGATCTTGACAGATGGTCTAAGCTCCCTATCTTGCTTTGGGGCTGGATTATCATAATCAAGATGAATATCTTCCCAAGGATTTTCTACCCTCTATCTCTCCTCAATACTTTTATCCTGTTATCCTGGTTTAAGAAATTGCATGGTATTTTTACCAAGTTTATCTGGTCTGACAAATACCCCCGACTGGCTTATTATAAGCTGGCTGCTCCAAAATCTGAGGGGGGCCTAGGGATTTCCCATTTGGCTATATATTATTGTGCTAGCCATTTGGCAAAATGTCTGAAATGGATAAGTCCGGGTCCTGAAAAGGTGCAGCCGACATGGCTTAGAATAGAGTTGGACTCAATTCGGTCTATGAATCTGGATCCCCTAACTCTGTTCTATGTAAAAATGTCTCAGATACATGTTGCCGAGAAGTGTCCCACAGTTGCCACTTCTTTAAAGGTATATGCGCAACTTTGCTTCTTTTTGCGATATACCCCTCAGTTAGATCTGGCCCAATCCATCTGGAACTCCCCATCTTTCACTTTGAACAAGCAGCAGATTCCCCACATTTGGTTGCCCCAATTGGGTGATGGGATAGTATTTTCTTTTGTGGATGAGGAGGGGCAATGGCTGTCTGTAGGTGATCTTATTCAGAAATTTAGTATCCCGGCATTCTCACATTTTAAAGCAGTACAGATAAGACACCTACTCATAATAGTGATTGGTAATACCCCTCCCAATCAGACGGTTGGGGCCCTGATCCCAGAATTCTCTTCTCTGCTTGGGTCTTTGGGTATTGTATCCAAATTACATCAGGTTATGTTTCACAAAAAATATGGAGACTCTTTTGGACCAACAAGGTTCTGGAGCTCCTTATTTCCTCAACATTCCCTTAACTGGCAGGCTTTGTGGAGGTCCTGCCATAAATTTGTCTCCCAAGATAGGTTGCGTCTTATGCAATATCACATTTTGCATAATATGTATTATACTCCGGTTAAGTTAAAGAAGTGGGTCTGCTGGACTCAAACATATGTATTAGATTATTAGCACACCTCCCCCATAGCATAACATTGAAACTTTCAAATGCCAAAATGGCTATATTTACTTTCAAGCTCGATTTGAGAAGAGGGTCCTCTTAGTTTCAGACTGGAATTCCATTTTGAGTAAGCTAAATCACCAACGTCAAGGTGGGGCCCTTCGATTTAGTCCCTAACTTTCCAATGCCTCAATGGCTACTAGTGCTCCCAGCAGGGATTTTGCACAGGTGATTTAACTTTCAAGTGCCTAAATGGCTACCAATTGACTCACTTACTTGAATTTGGGGAGTTTATGGTGCTCCTCTATAGCATGCTACCTTTAAAATGCCTGTGTTATATACCTTCTGGGAGCACAGTATAAAGTGAGTCAATTGGTAGCCATTTAGGCACTTGAAAGTTAATCACCTGTGCAAAATCCCTGCTGGGAGCACAGTATAAAAGCAATTAGCTAGTAGCCATTGAGGCATTGGAAAGTTAGGGACTAAATCGAAGGGCCCCACCTTGACATTGGTGATTTAGCTTACTCAAATTGGAATTCCAGTCTGAAACTAAGAGGACCCTCTCCTCACATGGAGCTTGAAAGTAAATAACATCATTTTGGCATTTGAAAGTTTAAACTATGAGAGTAGGGTGAAGGCCAGTATTTTTGCTTTGTTTGTTATTTGTCACCATCTAGCAGCACCCCTTATAAGAAATGTGAATTCCAGTGTGTAGTAATTTAAAGGTTTGAGCAGCTATTTTTGGTTTTATGGATATGTATTAGATGTTCTAAGGGGGAAGGAACACTCTTTCACATATTTTGGTCCTGTCTTAAAATCTCCCTTTTGTGGGACTCTATCAAAGCTTTCCTAGATCCTGTACTGGGTTTGCAGCAGCACTTCACGCCTGACGTCTGTCTCCTAGGGGACATGTCCTCTATTAGAGTCAAAGTGAGAAGGTTTCATATTTCTATGATAGATCTGTCTGTCAGGAAGCTTATTTTATGTCATTGGAAAGACAAGTCTACTCCGACATTACAGGAATGGGTGAATGAAATCCTTGCTAACCTGAGTACGGAAAAAGTGATTGCCAGCCTTCACAACAGATTATCTGTTTATACTCAAATATGGGATCCCCTTCACTCTCCAATTCTAGCTGCTCAGACTTAGCAGTGTTCCAGAGCAAATAGCCTTGTACACTCCTGTATAATGGCTTTGAACTTATATAACACACTGATATGTTACTGCGGTATGGGGGGGCAGTTTTAACATAACAAGTTGCTGTATTCTTGTCTTATTTTCATGTTAACTGCCTCTTAATGTGGAAAATTTATTAACAAAATTTGAATTGAAAAAAATTTCAATTTCTATAATATGAACAACTGTTTCTGGGTCTTGTAAGGCTTGCTGCAATAAAAATTTACATCTCACTTGTCAGAGAACAACCTTGATAAATAATAAGACAAGTCGGACCATATTAGTTGGCAAACCTAGATCTAATATACTAAAACCTCCCACTATTTCAGGATAAGTAAGTCTCTCCCAGTTAGATTGATTCCATTTAATTGCTATCAACCGCCGTACTTCCAGTACAAAAGTGCAAGTAAGTAAGAAATGTTGCATGGATTCTTCCTGTCCTATGCAGCCCTGTCTTGGGCGGAATCTATTTTCAAATTTTTTCATGCTTTTCATTTCCCTTAACGTTCAGATGGCCATGTACACTTAACCAAGTGATATTCCACAATCTAGGTGGAATACTCAGATCCTTTAAAGTATCTAACAAATGCAATACATGTTTAGAGTCCACACCCTGAAACATCACCTGTGGAACAGCAATTCCTTGTTGAAGAGATTTGTACATCGTTTTGTTCGAAGAAGATGTAAGTACATTTAAAGAAACTTTCCGCAATTTCAATTTCCCCAAAGCAGGCCTAAAAAACACACAATTAGTTTTAACTTGGGGATTCAGTATTCCCTGCTCTTTCCATTTATAATATATAGGTCTCAACCAATGGTCTGCAAGAGGGACCCATACTGCAAGTTGTGGTTTGGACAAGTCCAGTAAATTATGGTGAAAAAATATAGTAAAAATAGAGTATGGGATTAGACAAGTTCAAACCACCTTTATCTATGCAAAGGTACAAAACATCCCTCTTTATTGGGTTCAACCTACAGCCCTATATGATTTGAAATACTAAGCCCAATAGACATGTTTCCAGATTCCTAGGTAGTGGATAGACAGAACTTAAAAACAAAAAAATTGGTAAGAGATAGGTTTTGACCATCATAACTTTCTTTTTTTTCATTTGATTCCATGTCTTCCAAACAGTCACTTTAGCAGAAGCTTCCTCCAGCTTTTTAGTCCAATTAAGCATGCTGTTATCCTCTTTCCCAAACCAAATACCCAAATATTTGAATGACATATGTGACACAGCAATATCATGCCAGTCCTTTTTGTCAGAAGAGGACCTTCCCAAAGGATAAATCATACTTTTATGTCTATTCAGGCTTGCACCTGTAGACTGAGAAAGTTCACTAATAAGGTTACAATACCCTCTCTCCTGACCTTTCATCTGCCACCAATACACAGATGTCATCTGCATAAGCAGTAACACGTATCTCCTCCCCCCGCGCTTTGTGGTTTTATTCCTGTCATATGTGGGTCCTGCTGAATGAAACATAATATGGGATCCAGACAAAAAATATAAAGTAGGGGACTGAGTGGACAACCCTGTCTTACATCCTTGGATATAGATATATATGTGACAAGATGACCATTTACCATTGGAATTGCGTAAGCATGAGAATACAGTGCAGATATCCATTGTACAAAGAGCTCAGGGATACCATAGGCCTTAAGGACATGAGAGATATAAGAATGTGGGACTTTATCAGAGGCCTTTTCTTAGTCTAAGGCCATAAATATAACCCAGGAGGTGGCCATCTTTACCCTGTTCTACAAGTTCCCTGATCAACAGTAAATTATGCTGTATGGACCGTCTTGGTACTGTACATGTTTGAGCTGATGAAAGTAAGTATGAAGTCAGAGGCAATAGTCAAAAATGTAATATTTTCATCAATAGTTTATAATCTGAATTTAAGAGACTTAATGATCTCCAATTGTCAAGGTTAGTTCTGTCACCTTTCTTGTAAACCATTATTTGCACTGCTGTACAAAAGTGAAAATCTACCTGAAGAGTCAATAAAACCTAATTGAACACTACTTTCAAAATTTGTACATTTATTTCCTTAAAAGTTTGGTAGAATTCGGCCGGTAAACCATCAATACCAGGTGCCGTATCCTTTTTAAGACATGAAATGGCCTGTTCAAGTTCTTGATCATTAATGGGTTCCAAAAGGAGCCTTAATAAATTATAAGGGACAGTAGATAACACAAGGGAGGATAACATAGTTTGTTTCCGACTCTCTTCTAGTAGAGAAGATGTGTACATGGTCTGCAAGTATTATGATACCGCAGCTAGAATACCTGGACCATCTGAGACTATCTCACCAGTAGCCATAGCAATAGAGGACATAAAACGAGCATTTGCCCTCTGAGAATTGATCAGAAAAGGATCTTCAAATCCTGTTTTCCCTGGAGTACAAATTTTATGTTCATGCAATAGAGCAGTAGCCCTAGAATACTGCAAAATGAACATCTCCTTCTTCACATTAAGGGCCTGCTCCGTTAAAGGAATATGACATAGATTAATAGTAGAATAGATCTTACTCAGCTGCATACATAACTTTAAGTACTGTCTATACCTGCCCTGACTTCTGGTTGAGGAGTATATCTGAAAAACAAACCTCAATCCAGTTTTGGTGATTTCCCACCATGTACTCACATTGTCCATCAACCCAGCTATTGAAATGCTGGCCCTAAGAAATTCCTGAATCTGGGTTTGCAAACGTTTTTCAGGTAGAAGAGCTGTGTTTAATTTCCAATACCCCTTCCCATACGTTGGACTGTTAACTGTGCCTAAGGTAACCATTAAGATAGCATGATCTGAGACTTCTAAAGGGAGCAAATGCACATGTTCTACCCCAATGTTAAACTTAGTAAACATGAAATCGATTCTAGTGGAAAGGGAACCATGAAAATATGTATGACCACCTTCCTTATGAACTGCACTATAAGTATCTATCAACCCACTTTGAGACAATAATTTGAAGAGAAAGTTTGTATCACAATACAATTTAGTCATCTTGGCACCTCTATCACCTATATCCATGACACAATTAAAGTCTCCCCCCCAAAATACTGCTTTGGAGGTGAATAAATAAGGTTTAATTAAATCAAACAACTCTGTCCATCCTTTTTCAGTAAGAGGGGCATAAGAATTTATCAATCGCCATCCCACGTTCTCATATGTAAAATCTATTATTAAAGCTCTCCACAAAGCAACTTCTATCAAATTCGAAATCCTAAATGTATCCCCTTTAAAAAGAATACCTACCCCCTCACAAACATCAGTGCTATAAGACAAAAAAGATGGTCCCCAACTCCACAGTTGTCGTGCTGAGTTGACTGAGGAGGTGCTATTCAGCCTTGTGTCCTGTAAGAGATAAACATCACAATCCAACTCTTTAAACACAGAAAGGGCAACCAAACATCTTTTAGGATTTTTGATACTGTTGACATTAATGGTAGCAATTTGCAATCGGAGAATTATGGAAGACATCAGGGACGAGTGCTATAACGATCAAGGTGGTTTCTTTATTCTAGTACTTCTACGTACTCGGGTTTTAATCCGAGGTTCACCACTCAATAAGGGACCCTTATCCAGGGATTCATCATCTGTGTCAGAGGAGGGAAGGGCCAGGGAAGAAGCCTCAGAATCTCCACCAGGTTCAGAATCCTGTGATTGAGGCTTCAGAATCTCATATTTATTTGAAAGCAATAATCCCTCATCTTTCTGTATAGTAGCTTTGGCCACCTTAGATCTGGGTTCAGAGTGTTACAAACTCCTTTTCTCTGCCACACTTTTGGCCCTGGGGGGACATTTCAAAAGGGGCATCCTCCTGTACCAAGGGGGGACACTGAATCATTCCCAGGTGTCTGAATCTTTTCCACAACAACTCCATCCTGGGCTCCTGACAGGGTTCCTTCCACAATGTCTACAGTTTAAGGAGGGGGGGGAGGGAGGATCAGAACGGGTCTCTGGGGGAGAAGGTTCCTGAGGCTGGGACCTTCTTTTGGACAATTCCTTCTTCTGAGCATCATGTATGATGCTATCCTGACTTTTCCTATCTGTCCGGTTATGGGTAGCCCATGGACAGGAACTATAAGTATGCCCAGAATCATAACATAAATTACACTTTAACTCTGCCTGACACTCAGAACCATGATGACCAAAATCAAGGCACAGGTTACACCTTAATCTGTCACATGTGGAACCAAAGTGTGTAAGGGCCCCACATTTGATACATGCCTTAGGCTGTCCCAGATAAAAACAATGCCCTCTTTCTGCACCCAAAAATATACTGTTAGGTAAATGAACTGGTCCAAGATTGTTATTCTGTAGACAAACCCGAAACACCCACCCCCCCATTCCATATACATTCTTCGTCAAAAATAGGTGAGGGGAAACCCAACCCTTCACAACTTTTTTTGCAACCAGAAAACAATATCAAGTACTGAAACTGATTCGTTGAGAAATAACACAGTCACCGATTTAATAGTTGGTTTTGTTAAGGGGATAACCTTTAAAGGCATCCACAATTCTGTATATTTCAGGACATCCAATTTAGACCAAAAACGATCTAAGCTTTGAGGAGTGACAAAACTTATGTCACAAACCATGGATCCAGAAACATGAATGAGAGCATGAATTTTGTTACAGAAAAAACCCATAGAGTTCTTTAGCAAAGTTTTCCCCACATAGAGATGGTCAGGTGCTAATTCCAATCCGCCCTGGTATTCTAAAAGCACCGCATTTCTCCACTGCCAAGTTGGAGGGGAACCTGAAATAGGGTCTTTATGATGGAACAACTCCCAGGCAGTTTTCGCGCAATGAGAAAACTCCGGTAAAGGTCCTGCATGTTGTGGGAAATTAACAACAGAATCACCCCACTCGGTATGATTAGGAACAGTGCTTTCAGACTCTGAGGAAGAAAAATCAAGTTGGGCCTCATCACAAAGCTTTCCACCAACATCAGAGATAGGGAGTTCATTCCCCTGATGACTAACCCCTGCAGTGTCAGATTCTGTGAGAGTTGTTGGGCATTGGCCAGGTATGGGACTGTGGGCTGTGTCAGGAACCCAGACACCGGCTTCGCCTTGCTTCCAACCCGCATTAAGCAGGGAACGTTCTAGCGAGGTTACCGAGCGTTTGCCTGAGGGTAGGGAGGATTGTTTTCAGTTCTACCTTTCCGTAAGGAAAGACCCCTTTGCTTTAGTTCAAACTGCTTGTTCACAGTAGGGGAAGACATACTCACAGACTCTCGCTGAAGTTCAAACGAGGCATCCAGAACACCGTAAGTATCTGACTGCGACTCTGATGTCAAAAGCGGAGCTTCAAAAGGCTTGACTGTCAGAACGCTACCCTTTGATGGTAGTGTGTCATTCAGCTGACTCACACAACTACCCAATTGATTCCCAGGCACAGCGCCTTTAGCAAGTTCAGCCTGAATCAGCTTAGCAGCATCCCTGATAAGGTCAAAATCAATAGTGTCCCTCTGTTCTTCAACAGAAATAGTAGGAAGCTGACTTTGGAAGTTACCATCTGCTTGTAAACCATCCATTTTAATACAAAGGTGCTGATTTTGTTGAAGAATGCTGTCCAACCACATTGCATCTGGTCCAAACAACCTTTTGTTGCACATTGTGTCATTGGGATATTTTCAGCCAATAATTCCTCCATTTCTATACATTGAGGTAGCATTACAGTGGTCTCCAAGGCTGGACCTGAAGGCAGGGAAACCTGCTTTCCCTCAGGTACACCAGCAGAATGAGCATTCAGGATGTCAGCCTCCATGGTAGTAGCACCCCCACTGGCAAGAGTAGGGGTAGTTTTATTAAAGAAAAACATAACATCACACAAAATAAAGTACAGGCAAGATTACAAACAATAAAATTAAAGACTTTCTAAGTTTTTCATCTATTTCATCTTTAAGATAAACAAACAAAGCAACATTTAGAACAAATGAAATTTCCTTTTTTTCACCCCTTTTTTTTTTTTTAAACCAGTATAAAGTTTTGCCAGAAAAAAATAACTTTCGAGATGGAGAACTTATTCATATCTCTAACTTTTACAGAAGCTAAACCATTTTCAATTTGTACAAACATAGTAGTAGATAACATTGTTTGTTGCTGAAAGATAAATTGACAACGTGCTTGCCAAAGATAATATTGAATAAAGGCAAAGAAAACATTGAGGGTACTTCTATGATATTTCTGCCATATCCCAGTATAATTACCTAAAACTTTGGTCTGATAAGTAGCATTAGCCAAAAAGGGAAGATTCCAATGTATAGCAGCGTCCTGCCAAAAGTTTTTACTAAAAGGACATGTAACAAAAAAATGAACCATAGTTTCTTCCAATTGATACAGGTTGGTCTTAAACAAAATCTTTCCGTCACAGGTTTATATTTTAAATTTCTCGACTCCTAACCTACCCTGTATTGAAAGCCATACAATATCCCATATATGGGGAATCCTAAAATCTGTCAATTTCCTAAGAGCAAAGATTTGTTTTGAGGGTATACATTCTGGAAATTGAAAAACACTCTTTTGTACATCAAATACAATGAAATTATAAAAAGTTTTTCTAGACAGAGTAAGCAAATGTGGAAACGATACCTTCCACTGATATAATTTTTTAAAAGTACCTATACCATAAGATGGCAAATCGTGTGATGATAATAGTTTAGGGGGTAATAATGTCCATTTCTTCAAATATGTAGACCATAAGAATTTGGACCAAATCTGCTAAGACATAGTAATCCAGACCAAAAAAAGAAAATGAATTAAAGAAAACAAAGAATGATAAAACACAATGGATTAATCATATTAAGTCCTCCTTTATTAATGGGAAGATAAGTTATATGTCTACTTACTGGATTTAGCCTATTGCCCCATAACATTTGAAAAAAAATACTTAATAATCTTGTTTCTAAATGGAGGGAGGTGAAACACATGACTTAAATAAAGAAAAACTGGCAACAGAGAATTTTTTATGATTAGACTCTCTTTTTTTCCCAAATTTCCATCCCTTCCATCGATGAATTTTAAATTCTCCTATATATAATTGTTTTTCCCAATTATAAGTAGCTAGATTCCCTGCTCCAAACCAGATGCCTAAAATTTTATGAGGGGAGTCAGCTATTGGAATACCTGCACTATCAGAGGGGTACTATGGTTCAGAATGTAAAATAAAAATGAAACTCTTATGTGTATTAAGCTGAGCTCCAGATAATTCCTCAAAAGAAGAAAAAATGTGTAATGTTTTAACTATAGACGGCACATCCTTTAGTAGTAAAGTTATATCATCTGCATAAGCAGTAATTTTCTCATTTGGTAAGGTAGAAGGGAGATATTCAATAATATTTGTGTCCCAAATAATCTGCCTAATAACAGGATCTAAAACAAAAATGTATAGAAGTGAACTCAAAGGATACCCTTGTCGTACTCCAATTGATATCGGTATCTCTGTACCAAAATATCCATTCACCATAGGAATGCAACAAGCACTTCTATACAAATTAGCTATCCAATTAATAAATGGTTTTGGGATACCATATCTTAACAATACCGAGAATAAATAATCATGTCTAACCCTATCAAAAGCTTTAGCCTGGTCTAAAGCAACAACATATCCTGATATTTGTCCTTTGTTACTAAGGTCAAAAATCTCTCTTAATAAATATAAATTGTGTTGGATACGTCTATGAGGAATGGCACATGTTTGAGCAGGGTGAATTAAATTCTCAGCTATTGTTACTAATCTATTATTAAGAATTTTAGTTAATATTTTATAATCACTGTTTAATAAACTCAAGGGCCTCCAATTAGACAGCATAGCTTTATCTCCAGATTTGTGTAAAAAGAAAAGTAATGAGGTACAAAAATCAGAATATACCTTTGTTGAAAATAACAGAAAATTAAATACTTTTGGTAAAAAATGAATCATGTGTGACACAAAAAGTTTATAAAATTCATTAGGGATACCATCCCATCCTGGAGAAGTCCCTTTACTTAATTGCTTTATGGCTTGTTCTACTTCTTGAGAAGAAATAGGTTGTATTAATGAAATTTTTTGAGTAATAGATAACTGTGGTAATGGAGCAGTGAAAGTAGAAAAATCAGACGGAGCATGTGGATGTTTATCTTGGAAGGAGGCTTCAATATATTCCTGGATCATGGTTAATTTATCCATGTCTTTAGTAATTATCGACCTGTAGATCTAGAAACCAGTTGTGACATAACCGTACTTTCTATCCTTTGTTTACATGCCACAAAGGGATCAGAAGTTGTGTTTGTAATACCATATTTAAACTCTAATTCTAAAGATTTAGCTCTATCATATTGATATTTCTTCATTAATTCTTTTAAAACTCAATTTGGGAAGCACATCTCTGCATTTTCAGAAAGGGACATCTTTTATATAATTGTTCTGAAGAAGTAAATATTGTATATACTTGGAATTGGCTTTAGTTTTACCAAAAGAAAGAAGAAATTGTTTTAATTCTTGCTGGTTCCATCCACCAATCTACAGGGTCTGAATAAGCACAAAAACCGATTCCTATATGCAAAAATTAGGTCTATCTGGGAGTTTAAGGAAGGAGTTTCAAAAAAGACATATTTAGTCTCCATCTATTGTATTTAGAAAACATTTTAGGTGGTAAGAGGTGTAAACTAAAAGAACAAAAAGTATATTATGGTCAGAAAATTCTGAAGGTTCAGATTTACAAACATAAAGGTGTAAATGTTTGGAAAAACATATCAATCCTTGTGGCATAAATGAAACGATGATATAGCACCAGGTCCTTTAGGGTGTAATGCACGGAAGGCATCCTGCATGCTAGAATCTATAAGAATTTGTTTTAAAACATTGGTGTGCAATATATTTTCTTCTTTGAGGTAGTCCCACTTAAGGGAACTATCTAAAGTACAATTAAATCCTCCCCAAATCACATGCTTTTAGTGAAAATAAATGGTTTAATATCTTCAATAATGAATTCTAGCAGATTTTGTTTAGAAGCGAGATATTAATAAGCGAAAAACAAAAATCACCTATAAAACCATCCAAAATTAAAGCTCTATCAGGCATACATCTATTAATCTTGTAATATGAAATTGGTGGATTTAAATAAGACACCAATTCCATCTGCAGGTTCTATCCCAAAAGACCAAAATGAAGGACCCCAATGCCATCTGTTTTTGATATTATTTACTTCAGTTAATGAGGAAGACGACTCTCCTGGATTAAAATAATATCCACAGAAAGTGTTGCAAAAAAAGTAAAAACAGAAATTTGTTTTTTATATGTTTTTAAGCTACAAACATTAAAAGATAGTAGATGCAAAGAGGCCATAGGTAAATACTGTTTCAACTAATTCCCCCTTTTAGACCATTACTTGCTTTTCTTTTTTCACCTTTTTTCCTTTTTTTCTTTCATCAACTCTGTTGTTTTACTTTCTTCATCTTCCATAATCTGCTCTGACCTGTGAGATGTGTCTGACTCTAAATCTGAGTCCCTCGTGTCTTTGTAAAGGCAAGAAAATGTTTGAGACGGAATAGGGCATGAGATTGGTGGTTTAAAGAGGATCGGGTTACTCTTGAGTTTTAACAGTCTCAAAAGTGTGGGGGGGCATTATGGGTTCACTAGATGCACCCTCTAAGTCAGAGGTTTGGGAGCTATTGGGTGCAGTATGTGAATTATTCACTAATGATACATTTTTTCAAAAGCTTGTTTTTATCTTGTGCTTGTAAGACTAGATTGTCATGATCCCAACCTTCAGCCTTATTTCTTTTGCCCATGGACATTGATGAAAGAGCATGTCCTTTTTAAATTAGCATAAATTGCATTGAAAGATGTTTGGACATAGATCCATCGAATGTCCATACCCCCATAAAGACAACACTTCATTACATCACAAGAGCTACTAATATGTATACGAGATCCACATTTATAACAGGCTCTAGGCTGTCCACTATAAAACATACCCCCTATCTTTCCTAAAAGAAACTATTTGGGATATGGATTATGTCAGAGTTTATTTGAAAAGTTTAACTTTAAATTTCCAGCCCCGTCCAAATGCCTTCCAGATCTAATAAGGCCTCAGGAGGCCCAAGAGTATCACAGCGTTTCTGCAGCCAGTGATAAATATCACTGACATTAACCCCTCATTCCTAAACATAATGGTAATGTACGTATCTGTGGCCTGTTAGAGAGGATAGCTATAAATGGGAGCCATAAAGGGTAGATTTAGGGAAGAATATTTTTCCCAGAATCTCTCCAAATTCTGGTTAGTCCTAAAACTTATATCAAAAGAGTCCTCCCTGAAACATGAATTAATGCGAACAAATCTGATGGAAAAAAGACATGGACCCTTTAAGTAAAGTATTAGATATATAGTATCTGTCAGGATGGGTTTGTAAACCTCCTTTATATCTTAAGCGAACCGCATTTCCTTCTGGAGCCTGTTCCAGTTTGTTTTTGAACAGGTCTGCCATAGGAATCAATGGATTTCCTCAGTTTCCTTGCAAGGTTTATTGTCTGCAGACAAATTCTTACTTTTCTCCCACATAAAAGACACACTGGACTATAAGTGTCCTCTGTGTCTTCAAATGATGCACTGAAATCACCAGAAGTAGTAGCTACATTATCAGTACCTGGGCCCAGTGCATTGGCATGCTGTGGTGAAAAAGCAAACTGGCTTCCATGTAGGGTCAAGCTGACCATGTCCCTGAAGAGTCCTGTATCCAACCAGCGCTAGTGAATTTTCTTCTGACCAGTCTATATTTTCAACCAAATCCTGAGTTCCAGCTTAAATCTGTGTTTTAACATTTTGCGATGTAGTGGGGACTTCCTGCTACATAACGTAGGACTGCTCTGTCGGACCTTCCATTCTCGAATCCGGAAACGTGCTTCGCTGAAAAACGTCCATTTTATGTTCCTGAAAGTTAAGTTCCCCTGGTTACAGCTCCATTGTGGCACAAGTTGAAATTTGCACAGCCTCTGGATTATGCTCCCAAATCGGCAATGAACCGATTACCTCTGGTGTCTCCGGTATCTTGTGCAGGTCTGTTTCTACCTGATTTTGCCTGATTCTCATTTTTCCACCTTCATCCATGTAAAGCTCGCTAGCAGGAGCATCCACACTAGCGTCCATCTCCTCCTGAGTTTGCAGAGCTTCTGCCATGTCGAGGATTTTTTCTCAGCCCTCTGCTGGCCACAGAGCGCCAGCAGAGTAGGGGAATTTCCCCGGTGTCTTGCCCAAATTTCCCTCATTCACTAAAAATACCACCCACAGCTTAATTTAGTTCAAGGTCAGCTTGTATTCATCTGTAACTCCCTCCCCTTGGTCATGCGTGAAAATAGACAGGATTTGTCTAGTGCACTTATCTGGTCAACAAAAACTAAATAAATAAAGTAAATAAATAAATAAATAAATCTTCAAATTGTGCCCCTTTGTTCTTGCACATCTCTTTTTCTGAAAGATACTACCCTCTTGGACTTTGTTGATTCCCTTGAGGTACTTGAAAGTTTCTATCATGTCCCTTCTCTCCCTTCTTTCCTCAAGGGTACACATATTAGAGGGGGGAAGACTCAGAGGCAACATGAGAAAGTATTTTTTCATGGAAAGGGTGGCAGATGCATGGAACAGCCTCCCTGAGGAGGTTGTAGGGGCAAAAATGATAGATGACTCCAGGAATGCATGGGACAGACAGAGGGTTACCCAAATGATAGGAAGGAGAAGGTAAGCTGCAGATCAAATAGGATCTGGAGTTTATGCAGTAGGTAAGGATATGGGCAGACTAGGTGGGCCTAGTGGTCCTTACCTGCTGTCAGATTCAATGTTTCTATGTCAGTGATATTGTTCATAAGGTGGAGTCCCCAAATGGCCATGCTGAAAGTCTGGTGTGAAAATGACTAAAAATGGCTACACTATGCATCAAAACTGAAAACCCCACTGAAATATATTAAACTGCATTTACCTTTGTTTTTCATATTGCAGTTGCCGGTTCCAGCAGCAAGACATGTCTTGGATCGGAGAGTGGATCATGAACCTGTGACCTGTTCAGGTGAGTGAGGGTTTGTGGGGATGTACTGGGGGTGTGGGGTGGTGGGTGCTGAGTGTGAGGTGGGGGTGGGGGTCCTGATCAGTGAGGGATCTTTTTTTTTGTAGTGTTAAAAAAAAGACATAGAGGGATATTTCCTTACTTCAGCTGGAGACAGTGATGGGGGGTGCTACTAGATACCAGGAACATATAAAGGAAACACAGGGATGGTGATCGGGGAATAGGGAAGGGGGGGTGGACCACTGGACTACAAAGGCAAATATTTTCTTTATACAGGAATGGTGATCAGACATCAGGGGAGGGACCACTAGTGTACCAGGGAGGATATTTTCTTTATACAGGGATGGTGATTGGACATCAGAGAGGTGGGAGGGACCACTAGACTACCAGAGAATCATATATCTAATATGGGGACAGCAATCAGAGAATGGGGGAGGACCACTGGGCTATCAGGGAATCATACTGGGATGGAACTTGTGAACGGGGTGGGGGGCACTGGACTTGGATGGCAATTGGACATTGGGGGAGGAGGGAGTGACCACGAGACTACTAGGGGCATTTCTATTTATGCAGAGACGTAAGGGGCTGGTAGAAGGACTACTGGACTACCAGGGAATCATATATGTACTATGGGGATGGCAATCGGAGAATGGGTGTGGGGGAAGGACCTGGTGGCGGCACTCTCTGAAAAAAGTGGTATTCATGCTCATCTGCACATTTTAGAAATGACCCCTTTCCTTGGTTTTGCTGTAAAAAAATTGACCCCTTTAACACAAAAACAAGGAGTCAGTTATGGCCTCTGCCCCCCCTCCTCCTTTTCACTTCAAGTGAGGAACGCTATTATGGGTTTGCATCCGTTGTACAGTGGGAGCCATAGATGCATAATATTGTTAAACAGTAATCAACTGTACTGTATGTCAAAAACTTTTTTAATGTGTGCTTACTTAATGTTGTCAATACCACTCCATCCATTTTGTACTTCATCCCTGGATTTCTGTGCTCCAAGTGCATTATTTCACATTTTTGTGTTGAAACCCAGCTGCCATACCCTTGACAACAGTTCAAGTCTTCCCAGGTCTCTACTCATACTTTTCCATCCTGCTGCAGATCTTGGTATCATCATCATGCAGAGTCAAACCTTCCCTTCCTGCTCCTTTGCAATTTCACTTATAAAGACATTAAAGAGGACCAGGTCCAGCACTGATTCCTGAGGCACCCCCTCATCACCCTCCCTTCCTTGGTGTGAACTCTGTTTATTACCAGCCCCTATACCCTAACCAATTTCTTACCCAGTTTGCAATCTTTTTACCCAGCTTGCTCAATAGTCTCTTATGTGGAATGGTGTAAAAAGCCTTACTGAAATCCAAATAGGCCAGATCCATCGCTCCTCCTTGAAGTAATTCCTTAGTCACCCCATCAAAGAAATCTATCAGATTTGTCTGACATGACCTTCTCTCTGAAAACCCATGCTGCCTCTGATCTGACATGGCTACAGCAGCACAAACTTTAAAGCCAGTGTAATGTTCTGAGGCAATACCTATCTAGACATTAATGTATAAATATTTATTTTTGTGGTATTGTAAAGACATTAGAAGGAAGCTGCTAGCTAGTGTGACAGGGGGACATTAGTGCTGGATTGGGTCTTTATACTTAATTATTTGCAATGCTAGCTGCTGTCTACTTATATGCATTGCTATTGGTTTAAAAGGCTTGGTAGTGCCATGTCTCCCACCCCAACATTTTAACCATGGTTGCTATTTGCTTTCAACTTTTAAATTACAGTATTTATTGCATTATTACTCAGCACCAAATATTTGTTTGCACAACTGTTAACTTAGTGAACTTTTGCACCTTATTTGTCTACTTTCCCACACCCCTCACCCCAAGGCACATCTGGCAAGGAGTTGTTATCAATTCAGTACTGTATGTGTTTCCTGATAAAACATTTGAAATAAATGAAATAACACAACTTAGAAGGGCTGATGTCTTCTTTAAAAAAATAAACCAGCAGCCTTTACATCACAGAACTAGCTATTTAAGAATGCCCTACAAATTCTTTTTGGTTGATTCCACTTATTAATTTCTCAGTATATTTATTTAGTAGTGAGGGCATTTGCATTAAAACAGGATCTTTGTTCATGAAGAGGTCATCTATTCCTGCTGCTTTCTCCCTACCTGAAATAATGGAGCACTGCTTGTGACCTCACAGTTACTTCCATGGCAACCAATTGTGATGTCTCAACAGAGGATTATGACTTGAAGTAGGGAGTGAGCTATAAAGGCAGATAAACTCAAAATTAACTGTAATGGACAACAATCCTATATTCATACACATTTCTTTAGTAGTAAATAATGGGGAAGGAGAAATATACAAAATATTAATTTAATGCTGGCAGAATTGTACCTAATTATTAGGTTTTTTAAAGTTTTCTTTGAGATGTTAGTAGGTTTTTGTTTTCATAGAGTAAGCCTTTCCAGTGTCACAATTAGAAGCAAGTTCAAGCTACAGCACCTTAAATCTCATTAACCTATTCATCTTCTCCTGGACTGATAAATACAATTCCAAAGACAGAAAACAGTATCTCCATTTCAAATTCTGTGAGGTTCCCTGTAATAAATTATTTGTACAGCAGAGGCATGTGGAGGGGGGCATAACAGGGTTTAGTTTGGGACATTTGTTTGATTTACTGTAGCACTTGTCTGATAAACGGCACTTGCACCCCACAGTGAACATCAAACACAATGGAGCAGATCAAACAGAACACTTCCTTAAATCACTTGTTTGACTTCTTTCCCTTACTCCAGCCATACCCTTAACAACATAAATCAAGGAGCCTCTTACAGAAAAAGGTGAAAAAGACTACCCTAATTATTAGAAACACAGAAGCAAATATCCGTGTTTTCACTTTGAAAAGTAGCACTATTCCTTGATTTTTCAGATGAGCATGCATACCTCAGTGATCAGAGGAGTGCCACCACCGAGGGGAAGGATCACTAGACTACCAGGGAAAATATTTTTTTTTATACAGGGATGGTGATCGAACACCAAGGGTAGGGACCACTAGATTACCAGGGAATCATATATGTAATACGGAGATGGCTATTGGAGAACGGGGAAGGGACCACCGTACTATCAGGGAATCATAGAAGGATGGAGACCGGAGTATGGGGTAGCATGAAGGCACCACTGGACTACCTGGGAAAATATTTTATTTATATGGGGATGGTGATTGGATATTGGTAGAGGGGGGAGGGACCACTAGCCTATCAGGGAAAATATTTTGTTTATACGTGGACCATGATCAGACATGAGAGAGTTTGGATTGACCACTAGACTGCCAGGGAATCATGTAAGTAATAAGGCATGGTGGCCGGAAGGAGTGAGGAACCACTGCACCACCAGGGTGAAGGGGGGGTAAAGCAACAGATGTGTTCAGCTAATCTGGGATAATTTTCCCAGAATGTGCAATTCAAACATTTTGAAAACTTTTTCTGTGTTCTTTTTTTTTTTTTTTTTGCATTTGCGAAAAATGAATTTCTTTTTTCACAAATTATTATTTTTTCACAAATTTTAAAACAGGATCCTTTTTCATGCTTCTGTTTTCACAATTATTGAAAAAGAATTCCCAAGCACGAAAAAAGGCACAGAACAGGATTTCAACATGTTGAAAAAACACATTTATAAGTTATTTTTGAACTGACACCAGAATCAACTGAAACAGTTCCTGATTAGCAGAACACATGTTGATTACTTCACAAAGCATCATTTTTTTGAATTTGTTTGCCTCATAATGAAAAAACAAAATGATTGCAACATGGAAAAAGATTGCCCAGTTGTGACAAAGGATTACCTATTTGCAACCAAGGATTGCCCATTTGCGATACAGAATAATTTTTCTAGATGAACATCTAACTTCCCTTTGAAAATAATGGGAAACTTTTAAAATGTTATATCTTTTGAAGCGATTAATATTTTTTCACCAAATCTTCAAAAGGCAAATCTGTGTCCCATGGCCATTCTACCCTGAACATTTCAGACCAAAACTCTACACCTTTTTTTGCAGTGGTATGACAAAGAATTTGACCAAAATGGTAATTTACACATTTGTTTACACTCATTATCTCCACACCAGCACATTTGACTGGAATAAAACTTGATACATAAAGAAATCTTTGGTCCCTGATGGCACGTGCAAATGTTCATGTGGATCGCTTGAATGGTTGTGAAGTTATTGAAGCGCAAACATTTTAGTTTAACATAGACCTGAAGAATGAACCCTAACTATAAGAATATGACCGTGCCCCTTTAATACCACTTCATATCTCTGCACCCACACATCTGACCAAAATGAATCATTGCACATCACGAGACTTTCAGCCCTTGATGGTGTATGAAAAGGTTCATGCAAATCGGTTGAACATTTGTACAGTTATCAAAGTGCAAACAGCATGAAATAAGATTCTTCATTTGTGACAAAGGTTTACTCATTTGCAACAAAGGATTGCCCATTTGTGACACAGAATCCTTTTTACAGGTGAACATTTAACTTTTCCCATAGAAAATAATGGGATATTTAAAATTTTGTAACTTTTGAATGGATTAATATTTTTACCAAATTTTCAAAAGGCACATCAGAGATCCAAGACCTTTCTACTGTGAAAATGTCAGACCAAGACTCCACATCATTTTTAAGCAGCGGCGTTGTGACAAAGAATTTACCAAAAATGGTAATTTACACATTTTTGGACAACACGTATCTCCACACCCACACATCTGACTGAAACGAAACTTGCCACATCAAAAGATCTTTTGACTCTGATGGTA
The DNA here is from genome assembly GCA_016271365.2 of Neoceratodus forsteri. Lineage (NCBI taxonomy): Eukaryota > Metazoa > Chordata > Ceratodontiformes > Ceratodontidae > Neoceratodus > Neoceratodus forsteri. The sequence goes on from CM057449.1 coordinate 1,512,560,316, forward strand.
TGTGAAACATTTCATGTGAATTTATTCATTTATTTATTGAAATGTTTCACCAGGAAGGCATACTGAGCAGCAAGTTGCTTGTCTCATGGCTCAACATGGGGGGAGGGGGTGCAATGAGGATGGAGCAGTAATACATGCATTCAAGTTACATAAGTCAACATTTACATACATTTGCATGAGACAGATGTAATACACAGTGTACTGTACAATAAGGTACATAGATAAAGCAGGCATTTGCATAAGACGTGTGATACATTCAGTGTACCATACAAAAAGGTTAATTTAAGAGAACCATCATAAGTGCAAGGGGAGGTGGGGGAAGGGACAACACAGACATGGACAGACATGGAAAAGTAAGCAAAGGGAGAGTTTATCTGCTATGAAAAAGGAAAGAATGACAGAGAAGAGAGAGGCAGCAGGGAAGTGTAAAAAGGTACAATAAGTGCAAGAGGGGCAGGTGGATCTAAGTATGAGTGGGCAAAACAAAATGTTAATTTGGGAGAAAAAGAAGTAAGCATCAAAGCACAGATGTGAGGAGGAAAGGGTGAATTGAGGAGGAAGGGAGAAGCCTAGTCCCTGAGGGACCCCTTCAGGATGCTGAGAACCCTGCAAGAGCACTGTGAGGGCTAGAGTGAAAAAGGGGGGAAAGATGGCACAAGGACTTTAGAGAGGGTAGAGCGAGAGAGGGAACAAAGTGAGGGTTAACAACTAGTAGAGGTATATGACCAACCCAAAAGAAACCCTTCAGGATGCAGAGAGTCCTGCAAGGGGGTTGGGAAGACCTCTTCAGGATGCACAGAACCCTGCAAGGGGACTGAGAAGACTAAATAGAATGGAGGAGGAGTGATTGGTTTAGTAATATGGAGAGGACAAAGGAGAGAGGGAGGAAGTGAGAGCTAAAAACAAGGAGAGGCTAGGGCCAAGCCCATGAGACAACTTCAGGATGTTGAGAAACACATTATGAGTGCAGGGAGAGCCAGCAGAGGGAGGGAGAAGGGTGAAAAGAGAAGGAGGTTGAATCTAAAGAGGCGGTGTGTGAGTTGAACTGCTGTAGGTCGTTATAGTGCAGAAAGGGGAGGATTTGCATGAGTTTAGTGGAGGAATTGATGAGGGTTGTAGCAGGAACAGCTACTGTAGGTGCAAGGTAGTTATGGAGAGCTGTACTAATGGAGTAGAAGGAGGAAGAGTGGTGAATTTGAGGAGGGAGGGAGGGAGTTCCATAGTTTTATTAGACAATAAGAGTAGCCACTCTGACCAATGAGGGTGGAATGGCAGGGGACAGTCAGTGTATGCTAGTCAGTAAATCTAAGGGATTGGGAGGGAGTTATAAATGAGGAGAGGTAGAATGGGAGTTCACCCAACCAGTGCTTTGAGGTGAATTTAGCACAGTGAGAAAGGCACCTATTTGTAAGAGAAGGGAAGTATAGGGCCTGATAAAGATCGCAGTGGTGGGTGCAAGATGGAGCATTAAGGGTAAAGAGGCAGAAGGAGTTGAAGAGGGTGTACAATCTGGTCAAGGAGGACTTAGGATCAGCACCATAGACTACATTGCAGTAGTCAAAAATTGGGAGGATCATCTTCTGGACAAGTTCATGCCAAGCCACTGGAGGGATGCTACTACAGTTTCTGAACCTGGCACCAAGCTTGGGGGGCAATTTTTTCTGGATGGCGTCAATATGTCCAGAGAAGTTGAGGTGTTGGTCTAGCCAGACACCAATGTATCTGAAGGAGAATGTGTCCTCCAGTGAAGTCCCATCAAGGTTGTGAAAGTGGGTAGTGAGGAAAGCCTAGAGAGTCTCTGCCTTGTGCCAAAGGTCATGGAGACAGTCTTCTTGGCATTGAGGAATAATTTATGGTTAGCAAACCAGAGCTGAACCTTGTTGAAGTCCTGCTGCAAGCTGGATGTAACCTTGGCCGAACATGAGACAGATGCATACAGGACTGTATCATTGGCGTACATGTGTATGGCAGAGAAGGGGAGGCAGACAGAAGGAAGATCATTTAGGAAGATGGAGAATAGTAAAGGACCTAGCACTGAGCACTGAGGGACACCAGTACTAATTAGGAGGGTAGGGGAAATTGCACCAGAGATCTTAACAGATTGGGATTTTCCTGTAAGGTAAGCCTTGAACCAGCTAGTGGCTGAAGGAGACAGACCAGCTGATGAAAGGGAGTCAAGAAGAAGAGAGTGGGAGACAGTGTCAAATGCCTTGGCAAGGTCAACAAAAATGGCTCAGGTGATTTTGCTATTGCCCATCCCGGTAAAGACAGAGCCAGTGAGTCGAAGTAGGGAGGTGGTGGTGGAGTGTTTTTTCCTGAAACTAGACTGGAAAGGGGTGAAAAAAGAGGTGTTAGATAGAAATGAGGTAAGCAGGGAGAGGACAAGGTGTTCTTGTACTTTAGCAAGGGTAGAGAGGAGAGAGATGGGGAGATAGTAGTCAGGGGGATGAGGAGTCACCACCTTTGGGTAGAGGGAGGACCACAGCATTGTTTCCATGGGGTTGGGATGGAGGCGGTTGAGAATGAGATTAATATTTTTTTACCAAATCTTCAAAAGGCACATCTGTGACCCAAGATCTTTCTACCATGAAAATTTCAGACCAAAGCATCACACTGTATTTACACACTGGAGTGACAAAGAATTTGACCAAAAATCGTAATTTACATGTTTTTTGACACTCTGTGTCTCTGCACCCACACATCTCACTGAAATGAAACTTGCCACGTCAAGAGGTTTTTGGTTCCTGATGGAACATGCAAAAGTTCATGAAAATTGGTCGAATGGTTATGAAGTCATTAAAGTGCAAAGTATTGAGTTTTAACCCTAACTAAACGGGCGTGACAGCGTCTCTATAATACATTCATTATATAGTGAAATACTGTTTACTGAAGTATATACAGCAGTGTCCACCTTTTTTATTCATGTCACCAGTCTATAGTTGGGTTGTCTCCAGTAAGAAGCCTCCTACTAGGCATGCCACCAGTTTTCAAGAGTCTATTCTTCTGAAAACAGCCTGCCACAAGGCATGTGAACAGTGGTAAGGTATTTATTTTTCTGAAACAAGTTGACCACTAGGCAAAGTGCTACAAATTGAGATGAATTATATTCTAGGGGCATTGTGAGTACATAGCTGCAACATGAGATCCAGATGGCAAATGAGACTTTCCTCACTAATGCTGTCCAGGCATAGGACAGAGCATAGCAGCTTCAATGTTGCTTCATATTCGGATGATAAGCAGAAATTTATTTGAAAATGTGTTACCTGGAAGGTTTCGCTGTGCAAAGCCTCATTTTCAAGCATGACCTGGGAAAGGAGAACTGAAGGATTAAAAAAAGCAGTCAAGGAGACATAATTTCATGTAAACCAGCTGACAAATAAGCTAAACATAGTACTGTAGCTAAAAATCACAAATTATGGTTGCTGTGATAATCTGTTATAAAAACGGATAACTTGGATAACAAAAAGATTGTGACTTCAGATTTATGGATAAAACTGTGAAAATCTGAAATCCAAACTATTTTATTAAAAAAAAAATCCTCACACCTCCTCCCATCCTCTAAAACACCCTCAACCCCTCACTATTAGTTACCCCCTCCCACCCAACATTTAACTGACAAGCTCCCACCTATCCACCCAAGCCCTCTGATATCTGCAGTTGTCATGTGGATATACCCAAAGAAAAAAAACTCACAAACTGTAATTGTTCATCAGTTGATTATGGTTTATTCATAAAAATCCTTATTTACAAATCTAAGTATTCATAAGTTATACAACCATTTTAAAACATTCCCCAGTCACCACATTGCATTTTAATTATCAAAATCTAATAGTCTATTAATTTTCTTTCTTTCTTCTTGGGCTCTGCTGTGCCACCCGATACCCTCTGTGTACTTCCTTCTTCTTCTTCTTGGGCTCAGGTGTGCAAGCCAACCTCCTTCTCTGCTCCATGCCCCCTTGGGTGGTAACCCCATGAGATGTCTTCCCCCCATATAACCTCCCCATTCCCCCTCTTCTCCTATTCCTTGGCACCCTTTCATCTTACTCATCCTTCCAGATCCATCCCCATTATTTATCTGCCCCTCCTGCCACCACCTGCTTTTCCCCCTGTGGCTGTTGCCCTCTGTCGGTAACCCATTGTAACCTTTCATGGTTGCCTTCTCCCTGGCAACCTAGACCCCCAACCTCAATGCATTGGACCTGCTGGCCCAAACTAATGCAGTCCATTGCTCTGCCCACTCCTTGTCCTCCTCTGGGTGTGTGGGTGGGAAATCAGAAATCCAGTAAAATGAGGATTTCATCCTGGTTACATGACCTAAAGTAACCCCAGCTGAGCCCCGCCTCCAGCCAGACCTCAGCCAATCCTCATGCACTGACCTCATTCCTTACCTACAGTGCCCCTGTACTCTCCCCTTCCCCCCATGATGTCACCAGCCCCAAGCACTTCTCCTTGTGCCCCTGGCCATTCCCCAGGAACCCTCTGATACCTGGTCTGCCTGCTCAGCAGGCAAACCCTTTTATCATGGGGATATTCCCTTGAAAAAAGACTCATAAACCGTAATTGTGGTTCATCAATTAACCAAGGTTAGTTCATAAAAATCCCTATTTACAAATCTAAGTAATCATCAGTTATACATCCATTTCAAAACATTCCCCAATCATGCATTTTAATTATCAAAATCTAATAGTCCATTTATTTCCTTTCTTTCTTCTCAGCTCGGGTGTGCCAGCCGATACTCTCTTTGTACTCCCTTCTTCTTCTTCTTGAGCTCAGGTGTATCACCTGATCAGCCTATCTGCTCCATGCCCCCTGGAGTGGTAACCCCATGAGGTGCCTGCCCCTCCCCCTTGTAACCCCATGCGCCCCCTCCTTCTTTTCCTCACCCCCTTTCCTCTTCCTCATCCTTCCACTAGCCCATCTCCACCTCTTGCGATGGACAATGGGCTTCACCTTTGGCTAGTTCCTTGGGCCTCCCACTTCTCAATTGCCTCCTCCACTTTTAACAGAAAAAGGGTATTACCTATGTCCAGTAAGGAACTCCATCCACCCTGTAATCCCCCGAGTAATCATGAGCTATGTCATGCCTTATATAAATACTCACTGTCTCTGCCAACACTGCTTCCTTCTTCCTGTTCAGCTTCTTCCTTGCAATCTCTATAGCTTTACTGTCCTGTACCTGTCTCCACACTCTCCTGGGTATGATGGATGACCAGGCAATTACCACTCTTGGCAACCAGGATCAGAATAGCCCACAATCATGAAAATTTTTGTGGAGTAAATCCACCCATGATCTATCCCTCCAAATCATTGCCCCCTTCGTGCAGCACCAGTATGTCCAGCTTCAGCCATTTTAACTTCAACTCCTCTGCCAAAGGAACCATGTGCACCCATAGCAGCCCTCTGACCCTCTTCCAAAAAATCCTGATTTTCGCTGCTGCCCTGCTAAACTACTTCTCCCCAGGCTTTATTGCAGCTCTCCTTTCTGCCCAGTAAGTGAAAGAGTACCCCATGATCCAAACATTTCTTCTGCGAGTCATATCTGAGAGAAGACAAAACATGGTTAGTATCTATTTCCTTATGTTTTTCTTATAACACATAGACTGCAATCTGTTCACTTTTTTAATGCTATCAGCAGAGGGCCCTCTAGCTCCCAACTCTTATGCCACCCTGATCCTGAAAGAATGCAGAGCAAACCGATTTGCATCTTCGCCCTTGAAAGTCATTCCTTTTTTAAACACTGCAGACCCCTGGTAGCAGGTGACTGGGTTGCTGTTGCCATGTATAAACACATTGCCCCCTCCCAGTGGCCATACCGCCTTACATGCCTCCATAGTCCTTAGTATATACTTTGCATCTGTTAGATTTCTGTGGAAGATCACCTTCACCCCCATCCTGTTTGATCTGTTTTAGATCTGCAGGAGTTTAACCTCCATGCTCCGTCTCCCCCACACAATGTCCCCCCACTGCAACCCCCCCATCCTGGTCTGTCCTACTTTTCGCCACTGCCTCGCTTACCCTGAATGCCCCCCTCTATAGCATCAGGAAAACTGCTGTGAACATGCATGCCTCATATGCTGAGGAACAGATGTGTTTCAGGCTGTCTACTAGCCTCCCCATGAGCTCCGTTGCTATAGACCTCCATTGATCTGTTACTCTCCTCTGCAATCTCTGCCACCCTTGTAGCATTCTAAGGACTGCTGGGCTCCTGTTTGGCTCCCTCCACCCTCGGAGATTACATATGAGGCCTACCTCAGCTAGGTGCAGACTGATGGTGAAATGTGCCATCCCCTCTTCCCACTTCTGTACTATGTACCTCATGATTTGCCCCTCAATCACCAGCTCACTTACCTCATCCCCATCTGCTGCCAACATTCCTGGAACGCCTTCCATGCCTCTTCATATGCCCGCAAGGTATTGGGCCCCCAGGAATCCTCAAACAGCATTTGGGCTCTTTCGAGTCAATTTCCCAGAGTTTTTGTGGGACCCTTGTTATTTCCATAGCAGCCTCAGGTGCCTGCGGCCTGAACCTGTCCAACTGAAGACTGGAAAGGCTGTCAGACACCTCATTTTTTACTCCCCCAATATGTCCGGCTTTAAAAGACATATTCAGTCATAGGCCCTCCAGCACCAACTGCTTGTTACCGACTCTGTAGAACCCCTCTGTTTGTTCAAAACTTCCACCACCACCCGGTAATCGTACAAGAAGATCACTTTTTGATTCAGTAGTTTCTTACCCAAATTCTGACTGCTACCCATACGAGAAATCCCATACCAAAAAATACTGGTGAATTTCCAGTTGTTTTATTCTCAAATTCCTTTCATTTCTCAGTATTTGTACCATTCAACCAGTCATTTTCCATTTTTTGCCTATACCATTGATTTTCTGCTCCCGATATCCCTTCAGATACTCTTCAAATGACCCATTTTTTGAGCAGTTTATTCTGAACTATTCATTTTCCACTTTTTATTATTCTGAACCATTCCTTTTCCATTTTTTATCTTTCATTGTCAACACTGCACCCAGTATCCATTCAAATAACCTTCAAATGAGCCATCTTGTAGCAGTTTAATTATTTTTAACCACTACATTTTTATGTTGGCTCATGCTTCTGCGGCCAAGGGCACGCATCAGTAGGCGCGTCCCTCATTCCCCAATCAGCCAGCATGCAGGCGCCACACCAGGAATACATAATGTGGTAAGCACATCTAAGGAAAGGTCCATTGCAATGAGAGCCAAGCTCATCATGCAGCAGCACCTCCCGATGTGCCTTTCCTTGTGAAGCATTGTAGCAAACATGGCAGCAGTGACTGCTGCCACCGCTTGCCACCAAATGCTGACTTTAGGGTGCTTAATCCCCCGTCAGCATGCCCTGACTCCAGAGTCAGCCGATGGGGAGCCCACTCCCATCGGCATATTGCCCCAATTTGTTGTGTGTAGAGGTATGAGCAATGGGGTGACAACCCCATCGCTAGCACCTAAAACACTAGGTGGCATGCTGGGAGTCCACCCTAGCATGCCAAATGCCCTGTAAAAAAGTCCTAATGATGTTTTTTAAACCCGTAAAAGAAAAAACAGTCCCTCACAGTCTGTCCTGCTCCCTCCCTCAACCTGCACCCACCCTCTGCTCACCCTGCCTTCCCACACCTCCCTCGCCCCATACTTACCTCTGGAGTCCAGTGCAATGATCTTTGGTGGACCGGGAACACATCTGCACTCTTCAAAGCTGACCGCGAAGTGAAGAAATGCCGGTAAGCTGTATAATGGCATAAACAAGAAAGGGAGGCTCACCCTCTCGGCTTTCGTGGTAAACAACGCAACCTAAATGGGATATTTTTATTCTGCTTTGACATCTGCTCGTGTTAAATGGTGAGTCAGGGGAGGGACCAAGATCTAAAGGTGAGCGAGAGAGTGAGTGTGGCTTCTCATCTGAGTTAAAGTGGGAGTTTATTTATTTGTTGTTTGTTGGGGGAGTTTAGGCTGCCCTGGCAGGGACTGGGTCTGAAATTACTTATTCAGGAGTATGTGGCATGAATGTAGGTCCATTGTTTTCTATTAATTTGATTTCTATTGTGTTTTTGGTTTTTAAAACAAATGTTTGGATGAAATATACAAAGTGCAATCTCGCTTGGTTGGTGTGTGTTGAGCAAATCAGTCTTTGAAAGTATAGTGATCAAGTGGTTTCTAGCAGCAATACATATGCTGCTAGTAAAGACTAACAATTCTGGGTTTGATTAAATGTGGACTGATTTGCAACTCTGATTCTGTAGGCTATTATTCATGCAGTGGGCCAATCTTGCAAGAAACAATAGCAACAGTTGTTTCTAGAGCAAATAAAATGAATACTATCATGCAGAGTTTTTTTTTTTTTTCTTGGAGAGTGCTTCTAGTGATACTTGTGTTTCAGACTTATTTAACTTTAGTGCTTATGTTGCAGTAGAAAGTGTTTTTTTTTTGGTTTTGTTTTGTTTTTTTGTTAATTAAGTTTTGGTCAGATTAGGTAGTCTCACAATCTGTGGGTCAAGTCTTGCAGTGCAATGCTTGAAATTAAGTTGTGCAGTCACTAGCCAGCTGGGCGACTGGCTGGAAAAATCCACTGGTTCCACAGACATTCCACTGTGCTGCCTGGTTTCCTTATTGAAATGTTACCTCCTTCAGTTTAGCCTGCTAGGATAGTTAAAGGTACATTTTACTGGCCTCACAGAAAACCTAACAACATTTGTCCAATGAGCCGGTGCCAATTTTAGCCCCATGCAGTGAATGTTGAATAGTTTCACCAGTTAAGTTACAAGCGATGAACTGGTAGCCTTTCAGTTCCGGAAATACCTGTTTATATGCTGGGCTATCCATTCCCATACACAAGTTTTCCAACATGACAATTAGTGGTCCTTCAGGGCAGTCTTGGTTTAGTTGGTTACAATCACATAATGTTGGGCTAATAAGACATTGACCAGATAATGACAACCAGGTTACAGGTAGATTTGTTTCTAGGTTCTGAATGGTTTTGGTTAAGTACTGAAATAATAATATAAATTGTTAAAGTGTATTGCCTAATAAACCACAGTCATCTGCAGGGCTTATAATCAAAACCACCTATCTATGATAATTAAAATAATGAAATTCTCTTTTCAGGACTTGAAATCCTGTGAATTGCCCTGGTGATTGTTAGTCTAATTTCCAGATTTTGCTAGGTTCTACTGTAATTATTTTAGCTGCATATAAATGATCAGAATAAAAGAAGGTTTTTTTGTTAATTTCATTTTTATTGAGTTTTAACCAAGTCTGCGTGATATGGAACGACAATAAACAACTATTACAATCTGTGTCAGGAATTTTATTAAGCAATAAGGCACAACAGGGTGTGGGTTATTGGGGAGTTATCCACGCCTTGTGTGGTGTGTCATGAGGTGCAACTGAGTGACTTAACCACACAAGAAGTGGGCAAATCACCCAATAACTCACACCTTGGAGTGCCTCATTGTGATTATACAATGGATCCATGTGTAACATAAATTTAAAATGTGTTTAATTATGTTTTTTATAAATGCCATTCCTCAACTGTGAGTTATGCACCCACGGTCATGTGACATGTTTTGACCAATGAGGTTACAGGATTTTCACACACCATTGTATAATTTATATTCTTATACAGTACCAATGTGAGGGGGGTGCCTGGAGACAAAGATACCATGACATGGTCTCCCCACATTGCTAATGCCCTGTAGGGTGGTAGTTCAAGCCCAGATAGTGGCAGTGGAGGAGACCAGGCCGGGGGGGCAGGACCAATGAGGGTATTTGGCTTTGTAGTGTGTTATATCCAAGGGGGTGGTTATGTATTCTTCCATACTTGGTTCATGGGTTATGACTAGTTCTAGAATACAAAAAGACTTAATATACAGAGCATGACATGAATCAAACTGAAAATAGTACAGTAAGTACAAAAAAAATTAAAAAATACAGGGTCTATAGATTTACCAATTTGGTATTAAATGCCAAATTCCATGACATTTGTTGTTTTTTACCAGTGTACAGGCAGTCCAAATTCTGGAATTTTACTGGGTTTTCCAGTAAAAACCCGAATCGGTGGCCTTGCCTGTACTTATTGAGTTTCTAAGTAGTTTCTTATCTGATGGTTCCAACTTAGGAACTCCCCAATAGGAGTGTCATAATGTGAAAATGATCATTGTATGAAAAACTTGGAAAAAATTAGTGGTGGGCGGATAGCAGAAAATTGCCGGATATCGGATCCGGATAATCACAAGGCACTATCTGACCGGGTCGGATATTTAACGGGTCAGATAGCAGAGGTATGAGTGCCCTTAAATTATAACATTCCTCACCCCGTGTCTGCCTGATCGTGACCTGCCCCATCAAAACCAGCACTAAGACTAGAGTAAAACAATTTAGAAATGATACTCCCCACACACACATTTTTTGGTTTCTCTTTTCATGTTCCCCAGTGATGCTTCATATCCACAGTCCAATGTAAAGATGTCCATAATATGTCAATCAATTAATCAGTCATTCAAAATCTTTATTTATCCAGGCGAACATCATTGAGCAGAGCTCTTTTACAAGATGGACCTGGTTAGAACAGGGTTGGGCAACATCCATCGTAAAAACATATAAATACACGTAAATAAGTATATAAACACAAACACAATGGTGCAGTAATAGGGGAGTCAAATGATAAAAGGAAGACAAGGCAAGCCATAACAGAGGAGGATTCAAATACAAGGGGGCAGGTCCACCATTGAACAATGCAACTGTATATAAACCATGTTCTCTGTATAGAAGTACCAGTTAGTTCATTTACCAGGGGTAGTCACTAGTACTAGCCATGAAAATGGCTTGGAGAACCACCAACTAATGGCAGATGGGGAACCAGGAGGGGTATGTAATATGTAAGCGAAGGATAAACATTGTGAGAAGTGAAGTCCCAAGGATAGGTCAGTAGAACTGATGAGGCGGTTGGGGCCTACGGGGAGAGGGAAAGGGGAATTAGGACTTTTATAGTATGATTGCATGTAGATTGTGGATGAGTGCAGTATAAAGTTGTGAAAAGAAGGCTGGAGAAAGCGGGACGATAGACCAGTATCAAAGGGAGGACAGAGGCATCAAGGTGTTACATGAAAGCATGATGACAGACCAGGGCCGAGGAGGAGACAAGCACTAGAAGTAATTCGTTCATGGTTAAATGGTGCAGGTTAGCATGATGACAATTCATGGTCATGAGAAACAATTGCACTGATCATTTCTGAGACGTGAATATAAGAGCTTGAAAGATGAGATTGAGGACAGTGTAAAGCTAATAGAAGCCCTGCCAAAGCGAGAGTTAACTTTGGGAACCCTCAGTAGGAGAGATTTGCAACTTCTCAGGGCATAATTGCCTATTGGTTTTATAGGAAGACAGTCTGTAATGTATTGGGGCAGTTTTTTGGAGATGGCTCTCAGGGTCCATAAGGCTACATTTTTATCATGCCTGAACTGAAGAGAACTGCACCCCACCGATTGAGATAGGGAGCAGTGGTGAGTGGAATAAGGCAGGCCTGTGATGAACCTCAAAACTCTATGATATAATGTGTCAAGTTTGGTGAGGTAGGAAATGGGAAAGTGACTGTAGAGGATGTCAGCATAATCTATCAAGGATAGAAAGGTTGATTGTACCAGCTGTAGTTTGGCATCTCTAGTTAAGAAGCGGACTATCCTAAAGAACAGGCTAAGTCTCTGTAGTAATTTTTTGAGTAATTCTTCAACGTGCTCTATAAAGGTGAGCCTATGGTCCAGCAATACTCCCAGGTATTTGAATTTACAGACAAATTCCAACTTCTCACCAAGAATTGTAGTAATCTGCAGCACAGAATCTGATAGGGCTGAATTTACCATTTGGGCAGAGGGAGAAAAGAGCATAGCTTTTGTTTTCTTGGCATTAAGTAATTGTTTTTTGTTTAAGAGTTGGTGTTGCAGCAGGTTGAACTCAGATTGAAGGTCATTACATGCAGATTGTAATGACGGGCCGCTTACGTAAAGAACTGTGTCATCTGCAAACAGATGAATTTTGGCCTTAGTTATGCTTTCATCAATATTGTTGATGTATATTGCAAATAAAATCGGTCCTAAGATAGAACCCTGGGGAACACCTCTTAGGAGAGGTCTGAGAGTTGAGAGATCTCCTTCCGTTTTCACCTGCTGGAAACAATCAGAGAGGTAGTTGTTGAACCACTGTAAAGATAATGGGTCAGCACCTAGTGAGGTCAGGGAAGAAAGTAGCAGAGAATGGTCGACAGTGTCGAAGGCCTTGCTCAGGTCCAAGAATACGGTGTAGGTGTAATTCCTGTTGTCTAGCTCTCTTTGCCAGTCATTAGTCACTTTGTTTTTTTATTTTTATTTTTTTTTAATTAAATATGCTTTATTTTGCTTTAGTCATACATACATAGTATTACCAGGCTGAAACACAAAAAGGTGAATAAGTACAAGTATTTATAGCCTTGAGGTTACATCGGCCTATTATTAACTACTATCGCTAAGTCTAAACACATACCACACTAAAGACCTACCATTCCCCTTATCCCCCCCCCCTGTAAGTGCTAGGGTTAAGGCCTGCTAGCAGGCTTATACTGAGGTGCCAAGTATATTCATGGATTTCCTCTGCCAGGTTCTTACTTTTCCTTGTAAGTGAGGTCAATGTGTAAATCTTGCTCCATTTTTTATTAAAGCTAGCTTGGCTGTGTCTAAGACTAGCAATCATTTTTTCTGTTCTTAAATTATATAAAAATTGCTGCAACCATTCAGAGTAGGGAATAAGTTGGGAATCCTTCCAATGCCTTAACACTAATTGCTTGACTGTGTGGGAAATTAAGGCCATGGCATAACTTCTTTCTGGAACTGGAATTTGGGTGTAGACTAACAGGATACATATTTCGGGTTCAAAAAGTGGTTCCAATCCAAGAAGGGGATCGAGTTTGGATTTAATCGTGTTCCATAAGGACTTGACTAAGGGACATTCCCAGAGCATATGATATATAGTACCCTCATTTAGGCCACATCTATTACATCTGGAATCCTGTATTTTGCCCATGGTGACTAACTTTACTGGAGTAAAATACATATTACGTATTACGTAGAATTGAATTAGACGCAGTTTATCATTAGAAGTATAAGAGTGTACTGCTTTCCAAATACTTTCCCAGCAAAGTTGCTTATCCAGGAATTGAGTTGTCCAATATAATGATATTCCTTGAATATCTGGAAGGATTAGTGGATATAACTCAGCAGTTATTTTGGATACAGTATGAGGATTCCATACCAGGTCACGAAACCTATTAAGAAGATCTGTTTGGTCTGTGCCCCGAATTCCGTTACCCAGTGTGGATATTAGCAGATGTCTAATTTGGAATACTTTAAATATCTGATTGTAAGGAAGGTCTAAGGTTTGAAGAAGGTCAGGTGAAGCCTTAATCTTACCTTCATCCAATAAGTCTAGGATCTTGACGTCCTGTTCAGGGGTTACTCTTGTAGTTCTTAGATAGTGGGTATCTAATATAAAATTTGGGTTTAAATAAATAAGTTGGGAAATATCCTTAGTATTATCATATTTAAGGACTTTACACAATTGGGCATGAACTTTCAGGGACATATATATTAGCTCATTCTGTAGAATCTTAAAGCCTTTTTTAGGAGTAATATATAACAAGCTATTAGGGGGAGATACCACAGTGTCTAAAACTAGACGTTCCATTTTTAGCCATAATGGTTCATAAATAGGTGCCACTCTAATAGGGATAGGGAAGTACCAGCAAAAATATTTATCTATATGGCTTGCTAGATAATAGTGAAAGAAATTTGGCATTTTAAGGCCCCCTTTGTCCTTGGAAGCTCCAAGTTTAATATATGATATCCTTGGCAGTTGTGATTTCCAAAGAAACTTAGAAATAATCTGTTGAACCTTTCTAAACCAGGTTTGCGGAAGATAAAAATGTAACATATTCAGGGGATGAAAAAGTCTTGGAAGTATATTTATTTTAACTACATTAATTCGTCCTTGTAGTAAAAGATACAAAGGGGCCCATCTTTCAAGATCCTGTTTTATAATTCCTAATTTAGCATAAAGATTCAATTTTTTAATCTGTGACAAATCATTTGTTAGCATAAGGCCTAAATAGGCAATTTGAGTCGCCCAACAAAACTGAAAGTTTCCTAATTGTGAACAATGAGAATGACCATTTAATGGCATAATTGTTGATTTAGTTATGTTCAATTTGTAGTTAGATAATGTGCCAAATTTATCTATAATAGATACTATCACTGGAAGGGAAGTTTGGGGATTAGTGATGTGCAACAGAATGCCATCTGCATAAGCCGAAAGACGAAGGTCCCATTTACCGATCTGTATACCCTGTATCTGGGGAGAATGTTGAAGGTGGTATAAAAGTGGTTCCAGGTATAGGTTAAAGAGTACAGGTGAAAACAGGCATCCTTGGCGCATTCCAGAAAATAGGGGAAATACCTCTGAAAAAAACCCGTTACAGTACACTTTTGCTGTGGGAAGAGTATATAAAAGTTGTATCCACTTTATGAATTTCTGGGTAAAGCCAAATTTTTTGAGAACTTCAAATAGAAAAGTCCAACTTACCCTGTTGAATGTTTTCTCCGCATCCAGAGACACCAATGCCATTGAGTAAGGTGCTACTCTGGATGCAGAGAAAACATGAAACAATTTCTTGAGGTGGTTGGTTGAAGAGCGACCAGCTACAAATCCCACTTGTTCTGAACTAAGTAATGGGGTCCAAATTCGTGCTATTCTAGTGGCCAAAATCTTTGCAAAAAGCTTTATATCATAGTTCATCAGGGAGATTGGTTGATAATTAGAGACCATCTGTGGAGATTTATTTGGTTTGGGGAGTACTATTATGAGGGCTTCTACTAATAAGGGATCAGACAGTCCAACATTACAAAGATAAGACAACATGCTCAGTATTAAGGGAGATAATTGTTCCTTGAACACCTTGTAGAAACTAGGTGGGAAGCCATCTGGGCCTGGTGCCTTATCATCTGGCAACAAGTCAACTGCCTCCCATAATTCTTGTTGGGTTATGGCCTCCTCAAGGAGTTTCGCTTGAGAATGTTGGAGAGAGGGGAGCGGAGTATCATTAAGATAAGTCTGAATCTCTGCAATAGAGAGGATAGGTAGCTGTGGAGAATATAAGGATCTGTAATATACCTTAAACTCTTTAACAATTTCCTTAGGAGTAGTGAGGAGGGAATTGTTTGAATCAGAATTTAGGGACATCACTATCCTAGACTCTTTTTGTTTTCTTAGCCGAAGAGCTAGTAGATGACTAGCTCTATCACCCTGTTCCATATATTTAACATGAGTCTTAAAAAGCATATACTGAACTTGTTCTCGTAGGATTCTGAATACTGATTCTTTAGTTTAGTTAAAAGCTCCAGTGTCTCCTCAGTCTGTTGGTTAATTTGTTGATTTTCTAGGATTTTAATTTTTGATAAGAGCGAGGAGGATAACTTCTCTCTCTTTTTCTTTCAAATGGAAGATAATCGGATACATTCTCCCCTAACCACACATTTTGGGGCACACCAAAGCTTATCAATATCCTGTATTGATCCCTGGTTTTGTATGAGAAAATGGGCAATTGTTTCTTTAAGGGAATTCACTACCTGTTCATCCTGTAAAAGCTGTGCATTCAGTTTCCATACGCTGTTTCTAACTGTCTGATGTGAGATTGCACCCTCCATCCAAACAGGCGCATGATCAGAAATAACCCTCGGGGACATACCACATCCTATTAAGCCTTCAAGAACTGGAGTATTAACTAAGAAATAATCAGTGCAGGATAAAGATTTGTGAACTGGCGAATAAAAAGTGTATCCCCTAGCTGTAGGATTTAGTAGTCTCCAGGGATCACTAAGATTATAACTTTCAATGAATTCCATTAAAGCTCTTTGAGCTGGAGAAAAACTACTTCCCTTACATACTGATCTGTCAAGGACTGGTGAAAGGACCGAATTCCAATCCCTAGCGACTATTGTGGGTAGTTTAGGCAACAAATTCAGGGCGTTTGTTATTTTAACAAAAAATTCCAGTGAATCAATATTAGGTCCATATATGGATCCCAGGATAATTTCAATATGGTTTAAAAGTTCCTTAATACATATAAATCGTTCTTGTTTATCAATTGCTGTAACTTAAATGGAGTCCCCCTGGTAAACAAAATAGCTACCCCTTGTTGTGCTGTTGTATTGCCTGCAGCGTATACCTGTCCTATTTGTCTTCTCCTAAAAAGGTTACCTTCAGTGTCTAATAAATGTGTTTCTTGCAATAGGGCTACATTACATTGTAGAGTTTCCAGGTGTCTAAAAATTGGATAATGTTTAAGTCGAGCCCGGGCCCCTTTAACATTCCAGGATATAATCCTCACTACCATTAACGGTCATGATCAAACTCTAACTCAGGGGGTTTCCATCCCTGGAGACCTGGGTGTCCAAGGTATTTAAAGTAAGGTAAAGCCACACAAATAATGGAAATTGGCATGCCACCTTTAGGTAAGTTGGGTCGATAAGTCTGCCACCTCTAGATTAATCTAGCAATTATACCTAGCACTTGTCTACTGGTATCCACTTGTAATATTACACTAACCTATCTAAACCTAAACAAAACAATTCAACCCCAAAGTTATCTTAATACCCCAGTCCACTCGACCGCACTCCCTCCAATTATTCGGTTGCAATCTTATTCCCCGCCAAACAGACAGTTTCAGCTGCCCCCCATCAACTATACCTAGTTAAACAACTAAAAAAAAAAAAAAAAAAAAAAAACTTAAGCCCAAATATCTGAATTATACCCCTCCTTCAGTTCTCTTCCCAAAATGAGAAACAAACATGCAGTATATTAAACTCTACTCATCTATAACTCGCAAAGCTTATATTTGGTGGTAATTAGCCACATATAAGTACCAAACTAACAAGAAAAAAAACCCAGAAGTGCTACAATGAACACTGCAAAACAAAAAAAAAATTTCTATTTACCCAATACTCGTGACAGCTTAAGGACCAGTGTCTGCACCGACAAGTCTGTTGATTCATGTCTTCATTTGAAACTAATAGAAAAGATCTGGATATCCACTTTCCTGTGAATTATAGCCCCACATAAAGCAACCAATAAGGAGAATTTTAGCAGTGTCTTTTAACTTATTTTCTCCCTTGGGATTCACTGTCCCAGAATGCATCTAAATACTGCTCTCAGGTCTAATCAGCCGAAACAAAGCCTACATTACTTCACAAGACCAGGTTATATTTATCCTGGTTCATTAGAGAAAAACAGCTTAATGATTCATGGCATTTGTTCGGTAACGGGACATCACCCTTTTTCAATGGAACAAGTCCGGGTAAAGTTTCTTGAGCTCTGTAGTAGCCTTAGCCTCAGTTTCGAAGGAAATCCATTGCCCCTCCTTATTCACTTGCAAAATCGCCGGATATCGCATTCTGAATCTTACTCCTGCAGCAATGAGTTTGACCACAATAGGATGCATCTCAGTACGCTTTTGCCTTACTGTTAGTGGCAAGTCCTGTGCTATGCTTATTCTGGCGCTCTTCCATTGGACCTCTTTCACCTCTTTTAATTTCTCGAGTATCAGTTGCTTATCCAGATAATTGAGGAGTCTGAATATTAGGGGTCGAGAGGGAGAACTGACTGGAGATGTGGGCCTCAATGTCTGATGTGCCCTCTCAACAATATATGTTGGGCCATTAGGTGAAGGACCAGCTATTTCAGAGCACATATTTTGTATAAAGGAAATAGGATTGACTTCCTCCTCCCCTTCTGGAAGTCCGAGTATCACTAAATTGTTTCTTCTAGATCTACCCTCGAGATCCTCCAGTTTATCTTCTGTCCTTCTTAGGTGCTGTCACAGGGAAACAATCTCCAGATCCAGCTGAGCCCTTCAATCATCCAGGGAAGAAATGCGTACTTCGTTGTCATTGGTGTGAATTGTTAAACTCTCCATGGAGCTCTTAAGCGCTTGCAGATCTCCTACCACTGCTTGAAGGGAATCTTTAATTGGGGCTAATCCTTCAAAGAAAGTTTCAACTGTTAAAAGCTGTGGAGTGGTAGTATGTTCCCCGCCGCCCGCTTTGGTGCGCTTTGCCAGCAAGTCTTTCTCTGGGGATGGCGGGGGCATATGCTTAGGCCTCTGGGGTTTCATCTTCGTGTTAAAATGGTATCAGTCAGGTAATCTCTTCAATTCTGTGATCGCGCTTTTTATGGTGTATTTGAAAGACTATTCCCTCGCTGCTAGCACGACTTAATCGGATAGAAGGGGGTAGTTTGCGAACTGAGAAATGAGGAGCAACTCAGAGCATGTCTATCAGGAGGCCATCACAACCCAAAAACCCCTGTAATTAGTCACTTTGGCAAGTGCTGTGATGGTGCTATGTTTAGCTCTAAACCCTGATTGGACTGGTTTAAGCAGGTTATTAGCTTCTAGATACTGCCTCAGCTGGTTATTTACAACTTTTTCCATTAATTTTGACAAGAATGGGACAATTGAAATTGGTCTGTAATTATTTAGATCACAGGGATTTCCGGACTTGAACAGGGGTATGATGTGCGCTGTTTTCCACATTGAAGGAATGGATCCTTGAGTTAATCATAGGTTAAATAAATGGGTTATGGGCATGGCTAACACATGGATGGCCACCTTCAAAAAATATGGATCAAGGGTATCCACACCAGCACTTTTTTTTACATCCAGTTTTAGCAATAGGTTTTCAACTTCTTTCAGAGTAGTAGGACACAAGGAGAAGACTGAATTGGTGATGTTAGGATCTGCACCTTGATTATCCACCTGACAGCATATCAGATTCGCAGGGGAATTGTTGAAGGCTAAGCCTGCTGTTGCAAAGTGATTATTGAAGACATCCAGAACTTCCAGTCTGTCACTAATGGTGTTATTGTCTAAGGAGATTTCATCAGGTAGTGAGCCACCAGGCCTGTGACCAGACAAGTCCTTGATGGTTTTCCAAAATTTTTTAGGATTTTTGGAGGCAGAGAGAAATTCAGAATGACAGTATGCAGCTTTTGTATCTCTAACCATTCTAGTACATGAGTTTCGTGCCCTTTTGAACTTGCACTAGTCCGTAGCAGACTGGGTTTTGCGTACTTTTTTCGATAGGTTATCTCTTTCAGTCAATGCAGATTTTAATAATGGTGTGAACCATCTACATGCATTTTTTGCTATTTGCACCTTAATTATAGGGGCATATTTATTTAGAGCGTCTAGGATAATTTTGCTGAATATGTCAAATGCTGATCCGATATGTGATCCAATAATTTTTATGACAGTTCAGCAAAAGGGACAATAGGATTTTGGGTTAGGGCTTGCATTTCTGCTTACATTTCTGCTGCCATCACACATATGCATTTTTTATCCTCGAGTTCCCCTCCAGTTACCCTTCTTTCTGTCTTTCCACTCCTTTCCTTTTCAGTAACTCGGACTTAGGTTATCTAGTAGTCAGTCCAATGGGTTCACTAAGTATTACTATGTGATTTTACAATGAGATGGATCATGGCTTGATATAGTGTTTGCCAGGGTAGTCCTGGTTTGTGCAATACCACATGACAGCATGATGTCGCGGGAGATTGCACACGTCCGATTTCTGTTCCAAGCTCATTATAAAAAGCCTTTTTAAAAAAGGTGAGTGATTTGCAAGCATGCTGCCTTACCCAAGTAGAAAGAGTGAGTGCCATGCTGTGCTGGAATAAACTTGTCAGTGAATAAGGAAAATTACAAAACGAACATCGTACAAAAGATAAGACAGTTACTAACTATACAAAAGTAAGTTTTGCCTGGAGAAGAAGGAGGCTCTAGCTAGGACTTGAAATTGAGTATTTGACCCAATATACAGTCCAGTATCCGTTTGGATCGGAAAGGGTAAGAAAGTGTAAAATCCGATCGGATTTGTTTATCGGATCAGATATCTGCCCATCCCTAGAAAAAATGATCAGTGTTCTAATATTATTGCCATATTATGGCATCTTGTTTGGATTTTGTGGGAGGGACCCTCTGGAGACTATCCTGAAGGAGAGGCTGGTGGCCCTCCTAGAGGCCAAAGGACTACAGGACAGCAGACAGCATGGCTTCATACGTGGCAGATCCTGCCAAACCAACCTGGTGGAGTTCTACGACTGGGTAACTAGGCAACTGGACAGGGGCCATGCAGTGGATGTCCTGTATCTGGACTTCAGTAAGGCATTCGACTCGGTGCCGCATGGAAGGCTGGGAAGGAAGTTAGTAGGCACAAGGGCAGATGCAAAGCTGGTGAGATGGGTAGGAAACTGGCTTCAGGGAAGGCAACAGAGGGTGGTGGTGGGTGGGGAGCTCTCACACCCAAGGGCAGTGATGAGTGGTGTTCCACAGGGCTCGGTGTTGGGACCAGTGTTGTTTGGGATATTCATTGCAGACATATCGTGGGACATCAAGAGCAAGATCAGTCTGTTTGCTGATGATACCAAGGTAGGCGCGGTGGTGGATGACCTAGGGGGGATGGCAGGAGTTGTAGGATGATCTAGCAAAGCTTGAAACCTGGTCAGACACCTGGCAACTGGGATTTAATGCCAAAAAGTGCAAGGTGCTGCATTTTGGGATGAAGAACCCAAGGAGGAGTTATCAGCTGGGGGGAGTGCAGCTAGCTCAGATAGAGGAGGAGAAGGATCTGGGTGTGCTCATTACAGGGTCAATGAACAACTTGGCACAATGTAGTAAGGCAGCTGCAAAGGCCAACAAAATGCTGGGTTGTATTGCAAGGGGTATATCCTCGAGGATAGAGGAGATGATTCTGCCACTGTATAGGTCATTAGTTAGACCACACCTGGAGTACTGCATGCAGTACTGGTGCCCGTATCTGAAGAGGGACATTAAGTTACTGGAGGTGGTGCAGTGCAGGGCGACAAAGATGATCAAAGGTCTGGGGGACTTATCATACGAGAGGAGGTTGAAGGAGTTGAACATGTACTCACTGGAGGAGAGGAGGAACAGGGGTGACATGATTGAAACCTTTAAATACATGAAAGGAATAAACAAGACAGGTACAGAGGGGCTGTTCAAATTAAGGGAGGGGAGGGCCACCAGGGGCCATGATATGAGACTGGAGGGAGGAAGGTGCAGGAGGGAGATAAGGAGACACTTTTTTACAGAGAGGATGGTGACTGGGTGGAATCCGTTACTTGCAGAAGTGGTATCCAGTAGAACAGTGGACTGCTTCAAAAGGGGATGGGACAGGACAAGGGGGAGGGTTAATGAAGGGAAAGGGTGGAAGGGAGGGGCAGCTGCAGAATAAGGGGTGCTAGCTGCACATTCGAGCAGACTTGATAGACCTCTAGGCCTTTATCTGCTGGCAAATTTCGTATGTTCATACGGTTCCTAAATTATTTTTGGGGAAAACAGAACAGTAGACTGAAAAACTGAATTTTTCATACTTTATCCCAATTTATTATATACAGTTATTGTGATGTACAAAAATTGACATAAGCATCGTCAGTAAAAAGTACTGTGGTAATCTTGAAACACAGTTGTTGTGCCACCCTTGCTCACCAGTTATAATCATTGCTTTGTCCTATATACTAAAAGTAAAACACCACAGATAGTCAACAGTCTGGAGTAGGTACTTGCAGATGGCGGTACAAAAAAGCTAAAACATATAAAATGCACCAAAAGTCTACCTAGAAAGCTGTACTGGGATTGAGGGGTTCTGAAGACATTTATAGAACACAAATGTAACATAATGGTATCTTGGGGTTCTGGTGACAACTGAGAAGGCAGTAGGGAGGGCTGGGGGGATACTGGGAGTATAGGCAGAGGCATCACCAGCAAAAAACAGGAAGTTGTTATCCTTCTGTACAGACAGTTGGTGAGACCCCATCTGGAGTACTGCATCCAGTTCTGGAGACCCCATCTCTGCAAGGACATAGACAGGATGGAGGCAGTCCAGAGGAGGGCAACTAAAATGGTGCAGGGTCTGCAGGAGAAGCCATATGAGGAGAGACCAAAGGAGCTTAATATGTATACCATTGAGGAAAGGAGGGAGGGGGGGGGACATGATAGAAAATTTTAAGTATCTTAGTTGAATCAAAAAAGTCCAAGAAGGTAGCATCTTTCAGAAAAAGAGATGTGCAAGAACAAGGGGACACAATTTGAAGATAGGGGATGTCTCAGGGGCAATGTGAGGAAGTATTTTTTCACATAACAGGTGGTGGACACACAGAACAGCCTTCCTGAGGAGGTTGTGGGGTCTAAAACTGTGGGAGAATTCAAGAATGCATGGGACAGACATAAGGCAATTCTTGTGCGGGTAGGAAGAAATAGGCTGTTGGTTAACTAGGATCTGCAGCTTATCCTGTAGGTAGGAAAATGGGCAGACTAGGTGGGCCAAGCAGTCCTTATCTGCTGTCAAGTCTATGTTTCTAAATAGGGTTTTTTCAACTTTGGTGCATATCTCAGGCATGTTTTGGAATTTTTGCACCAAATTTTCAAAACGGGGTTATTGGGGCCCCTCCTCATGAATTCAGTCACTGTCATGGCGTTATTCAGTCCCGGAAGGTGATTTAGCGGTCACTGCGCGGAATCACCTTCCAGGACTGATTAATGAAATGACAGTGCCACTGTTCATGAGGCGGGCTCTCAAAAAGCCTATGCTGAAAATTTGGTGAAAAAATCCAAAATGACTATTTTACATCGTGCATTGTGCAGTATCCAGCAACTCTGTAACTTCATGAATTTGTAATATTTTCATTCCAGATTTTCAACATTGGCATTTTCCATACCTCCTTATGAACAGTACAGCTGTCATTTTACATATCCTGGCCAAAATGTGTTTTGCATTTCCGGTACAGAATAGCAGGTCACTGTACAAAATCAGTTTTAGGACAGTTTGAGAAAATGACAGTGACATGGTTCATGAGCAGAGGTCCTAAAATGCGTATGTTGAAAATTTGGTGATGAAAGTCCATAAAATGACTGTGTTACAAGCATGCATTGCGGAGTTTCCATGCACCCTTGTAGCTTCTCAAATGTGCAATATTTTCATGCCCAGTTTTCAACACTGGCATTTTTTCACACTTCCTTATGAACAGTACAGCTGTCATTTTTCACATCCTGCCCAAAATGTGTTTTCGCACCTATGGCACAGAATGGTGTGGTCACTGTGGGAATTAACTTTTGGGACAGAGTAACAAAATCACAGTGCCACGGTTCATGCGGGGAGGTCCCAAAATGCCTATGTTGAAAATGTGTCTCTTCAGGGTGGGGTGAGGTTGGCGTCAGTTCAATACTACACTGCCATTACTATCATGCATCTCTAACTCCTGCACTACCAATGCCAATGCCATCAAGACAACATTCGGCATTGACAAATGCTTGTTTTATTGTGGCTGCTTCAGTTATCTGCTTCACTTGAGGTACAAAGGAGTTAGAGAAGTCCCCTTTGCCCTAACTGGGGGGTATCCAGGATGGTTGAATTGTTCCGGGACCAGGGCACTTAATGGGAGCAGATTTCTTCAGGTCCTCCCAATACAGCCTGAGTGGTTGCATTGAGGACCCCGATATAAGGGGCAGCCATGGTGACGGAAGGGCTGACATAAAAAAAATAAATAGTGCCTGCAAACCTGGAGACCTCGGTTTGAATCCCACAGCCTCCAACTGCATACTGTATGACCCTGAGCAAGTCACTTCCTTCTGCTCCCAGATCACACCTGTAAATAAGCTTTCAACTTAGTGTGTCTCTCTTGGTTAAAAAAGAAAAGTAATAAAAAAAATAATATAGGGATCTTACTGCAGGGCAATAGAACATTTGCATATAATTATCTGGTTATACTTTAAGTATTGATTATCTACATTGTAGTCAACTTTAATGGTGCAAAACAACTGGGTATATCTAGACAGTCTAGAAGGAAGTCCCCCCCACCAACACACACACACACTTGCACTGTCTCTTTGAATACAAAAGCAGAATGTGTAAGAAAAGAAAATGAGCTGCTAAACTTTGGGGCCATGCTTGAAAAAGGGTGATATCCATTTGAAAAACCTGGCAGCTCTATTTTATCGTCCAGAGAGAAGCCAGTCAGTGCAATATGTCCCAGGAACACTGGCATATTTAGGGATCATGTGTAAACTGAGAAATTTATGCTTTTTAAACTAGTTACTTTTTTCATCATTTGATCAAAGAGAAATACTTTTTTTAACTGTCTTATTTGGGGATCATGTGTAAACAGAGTACATGCACTTGTAATTGAAATGAACATTGCAGGTTCTGTATTTTTAGGAATCCTGACTAGTTCTCCTCACTCCCTTGTCTCTGAGCTCTGTCCTGAAACAGCTTCCTATGCACCTTCAGGCCAGCCGTTACAGCAGGCAGGCCATGAAGTAGTTGCTGTGTCCACTAAAGCATACTTGGGTGTATGGTGATCCTCTGTCCCACCACCTTCATTGTCAGATCGGGATCTTCTCTGAAGCCATGTTGTCACCTTCCCTTACCAAATGTGTTGCAATGGCAACACAGTGTTCTATCAATGGCAATACCTGGGTATGCCTGAAATTGTGCAATGGTACTACCCAGTGGTAGTCTGGTAGTACAATGGTATACAAAATCACACATGCCCCCACAATGCAAAGCATCATGGGCTGCATATGCAGATCACCACAGAATACTATGCTGGTTCAACTTTAAGCAGAAATGCATGGTGCCGAAAGGTCTCTCACACAGTTTGCAAAGGTGTCAACCCAGTGTCAACCCAGTCAAGTTTTCTAGCCTCAGTGGTAGTGCCATGGCACAGTGGCATCCCTGTGGCAATTTTGGCAGGTTCCCAGACTGGTAAATGGGCAATGGTACCACAGTGGTATTATGTTATTTTGAGTCCCCTTTCATGTGGGACTCCATATTGCCCTAGAAGTGCCCAATGATAATGCAATGGTAGTACAAAAGTGTTTTCTATATAAAATCAAAACTTATTTAGTACCACCATGGTATAAGTATTGGGTAATGTCACCATAAGGGTATTACATTAGAGAAGTAAATTGGTGCGCATATAAATCCCAGGCTTATATGGTATCACTGTGGCATCAGTGCATCTAGAAAATTTATACCACTATGGTACCAATATGGTACACATCAAAATTAAACAAAGTTTGAAAGAAATACAGAATGAAACATACATTGATAATGAAAAACATTATGAGCTGTACAGTATATGCAAATCATAATAACAACCCTCAGTTAAGTTCCCAAATTGAATAGGATATCACCACTGCATTGAAGTCCATTAAAATTCCATTAAGGCCGCGGCCTGGAAGCACAGAGGGTTGAGGTGCTGGCACCTTACCTCGGCCCATGCCAGCGACTCGGGTTCGGGAATGGACTTGAAACATCAGGGGCTGGCAGGGGCAGGAGAGGATTGAGAGTCTGTAGGGCTGCTCTCCTTTCCTGGGGTGGGTAGTGGGCTGCCATCATGCTGCAGCGGCCTCTGGTGGAGACCAGGAGTACTGTAGACACAAGCAGGAGGGACCAACTGGAAAAGCGGAAATACTGCTCCATGTCAGCCGGATGACAGCTGCCCAGCTCTCTGAGGCCATCTAGGTCCTACCGAGCTCTCCACCTCATCAGCACCCCTGGGGTCAAGTGTTGTGCTGGTCTGTCTCCCCCTTGGCTGGTGCGTTTCCCCTCGGAGGAGAGGGACCCATCTGGCAAAGAGTTACGCTGGGTTACCTTGGGGGCTGGCTATGATTTGACAGTGAAGGCATGGAGGATGGATGGGTCGGAGGTCAGCCTTGGCAAGCCCAAAGGAGTGGCTGCCGTGGAGCACGTAGGGGGTAATAAAGAAATAATACACACACAAAAAAAATCCAGTAAATTTCATTACTTTTACATTATTTTCATGCAAACCAATTAATTTTCACCATTACATTTTGTATCACCTTTTTTAATAGCCAATTTTTATTCCCTTTAAATTTCCATTAATTGTTAATGTTTCATGGGTGCAAACCATTATTTTACTCATCCATGCTGTTAATTAACCACGACAGGTAGCCATTAAATATTTAATGATTGTAATACTTCCCTTATAGTTTGAATCAGGCTATTTTAATGGCATGTTTAATAACCATTAAAACTGAGCAATGAGCTTTTCATTGCCATGAAAATTATGTTTATGTTGCACCATTACATTAATGATCATTAAAACTGTCCAAATGAGTTATTCATTGCCATGAAAATTACGGTCATGTTGTGGCAATACATTAATGACCATTGAGCATAGTTTTATTTACTATCTACCTGTACTACTTTTTCCTAAGAACTATGGGTCCCCTTTGACTCCTGTGTAACCTTCTGTTTTACAGATACTCCCCGTCCACTCTCCAGAATCAGTATCTCCAAAGAGGTTCCCTCACCTGGACCATAAAGTACCCATGAATTAGTTACATGTACTTGATTGGGGATGGGGAGATCAAGCCATAATTGAATCTGCATCCATTACAGGGGAAGTCCAGATAGTTGGTGCCATGGCATTATATTGTAATGAGGGACAGTTAAGAAGTATGGGATCAGTCTCCCCAGATCTGGTACCCTATAGCTGGCTCCCCACCATGAAGCTGGACCCCCACAGCTGAAGACTAACCTTTTGCTACAGCACCTTCTGTGTGTGACAACACCATTTACAGGGAGGGACACAGCAATGTTGAGGGATAAAATGAGGGACACATCATGAAGAGACTGTTGAGAGGAATGGGACAGTCCCCTCTCCACATGTGGCCACCATGCACTGTGGTGCTAGAGATTTTACAGACTGTCACCGGGGTCGAAACTAACTTTTTCATCCATGAGCCATCAGGGATAGAGATTAGAAAAGTCCACCAACCCAATAGGAGTTTCACTATCCCAGCACAAAATGACCAGAAAAATCACCATTGAAATGAATGGTCCCATTGAAACGTATATAGGCCCATTCATTTCAATGGCATTTTGTTCTCGATATTTGAGTAGCAACGGCAAATTGTTCTGACTCAGACCAGGTACCAGGCCAGTCAGAATGGAAATCAGTGTGGGATGTCACTTCCTGCCAGAAGCTCATGAAGAGGACCATTGCTTTTGCATTAAGATGAGGAAGGAGCAGTCATCAAAATGAGGGGAGCTATGACAGTCTTTCATTTTAGAGGTGGTTTAATTTCCGAGTATGTTTTAGTGGGCAGCAAAGGCAGGAGTGTAATATCCCTTAAGATGGGGTCACCAGCAAGCTCAGTTGATGCCAGAAAGCACCAGTAAGGTCCCCCAGGTGCCCCTATAATTTAGGTTGGGGGGCGAACATAGTGACAGGAGCCCCATAAAAATAAAGTGCTTGTCTGTAGTTAAACAGTTTTTTCTCCTTATTGCAGCCTGCCCAGTGAAGCTGGCATCAGCCAGTGTCACATCTAAGGTCCAGCTTGTGCTGGACAGCTGGTTGTTAGGGACTCAGCATCCTGAATGCTAGGGTGAATACTGAGAGTGGCCAGTAATGGCCATTGGGGAGTTTGGATTGACTGCGAAGGAGAACAGTTGGGGGACTTGAGGTGCCCAGAAGAAAACAAATGAAGAAAGTGCGGCAGAAGGGAGATGGGACACAGGGAAGTAAATCTGGAGCAAAAGGTAGTACCTGCAGTCCTCATCTCATCCCTGTGTCAATCTCAGTTGTCCCAGTGTCAGTGGTCAAATAGATGTGTCAGTCCCCAGGATCAGCAGTTGGCAGCCACAGTGTGGGTTCTGTTTAGTCCCATCTGTTCTATTTTTTGTTTTTGTAAAGAAAAAGTAAATGCCAGTCCCTTGGCAGTGGATCCCACAAGTGGGAAAGCATCATTAGAAGAATGAGCATCAAGAGAGCCAGTTACCCATCATGGAAGACCTCCCACCTGCCTACATCCAGAGGGGCATCCAGCATACACTTAACCCACCTCCTGTCTCAACTTCTCCCCGGCTTGGAGTGGTAAGTCAGTAACAGTGCTATAAAGCAGGCACTGTCCACCTGAACTAATACTGAAATAAAAAAAAAAGATTTTTCTTTTCACACAGTGAGTGCAATACAGTCAAGGATGGCTGTGGATGTTAGTGTGGTCTGGTCAAGGGACTGCTAAAGGTGGATCTTTTCAAATGTATTTAAAATTGATCCAGGAAGGGAGCATATGGTGAGATGGTGGCCTTATTCAAAATTACATACATTTGTTTAACTCACTGTCCTAAATGGAGTACAGGGGTGGGCAGCATTCAAATTAAGTAGCTATCGGAAATGGTACAGAGGGCAGGCAGGCCCTGAATTAGATAGTAAACAGGGTGCTAGAAGGAGCAAGGGTAGAGTAAAGCCCCAGTTATAGCCAAGCTAGCCAGTTGGGCTAGTGAATAATTACTATCTGTCCCAGAAGTTTTTTAGCCACAGATTATAATGTCAGAGTGCGCTAGGGTAGTACAGGTGACTAGTAGCCAAGTTGCCTCCAGTAGCCACGCTAGTATTATAGGGGGTCTCTGGGTCAGTTACTCAGATTATTAGATTCTTGCAAGGGGTGTGGCAACTATACTGCTGGGGTGGGTAACAGGCTAGGGCTGTGGCAGCTATGCTGGTCATGTGGGTAACTAGCTGGTCCACTCCCTTGCCCTTGCTCCTGACTGAACTGATACCCAAGAGCACTTTAAATCAGTAAATTCTACAATTCCACAACACTAGCTTGGCTACTGTTTCCCACTTAACTATAGCCATCTTTATCACCCTGGACATTCTCACTTTATACTCTAGGTTTTACGTAACCTAACTGGCCCCAGGTGCTTATTTCTGAATACATTTATTTATTTTATTTATTAAAACGTTTCACCAGGAAAGGCACACTGAACAAGCTAGTTGCTTGTCTCCCAGGTGCATCCTGGAGAGAGGGTAGTGGAAAACACAATTATACACAATTAAACAGGTCATACAAGTTGAATGGGAAAACTGTTTAACCAGGAGAGGCACAATAAACTGAAGCTTGCTTCCAGGTGTGACCTGGGAGCACAAGGAAGTTAAGTGACTTGCTTGGGGTCATAGAGTATGCAAGTGGGGGCTTTGGGATTCAAACCCTGGTCTCCAGGTTTGCAGCTCAGAGCCTTAAATGACTGCGCCATACTGTTTCCTATGAATGCCATACTCATAAACAATACATTAACTACATAGAAACAGAAGAATAAACAATAAAAAAAAAAAAACTTTTGGGTAAGCTAACCCTCATTTACTTTTCCAAATGGTAAAATTTCCTGTACTGTTTGATATTCATATGGGACTCCTATTGTCCCGTATTTTGTGGTTTCCCCCTAAACTATTTAAAAAAAAGATCCATAGCAGCTGTGAGCTTTTGGGCACATGCACGAAACAACATGACTCACTACGGGACCTTAAAAAGCGTGGGAGAGAAAGAGAAGCTGCTTGCTGCTGTGACTTGAATCAAGCTGCCTTGCCTGCCTGTGGCTCTGTGAGTGAGTTGCTCATTGCTATTAATTTTTTTCATCAGTCTGTCCGTGACTCCAGACCTCAACCCAAACAGATCCAACATCATAAGGGGGACAAAAATAAATTCAAGGAGCTGTGCTTCTGGCTATTGGGCACTGGCTTGCCTCAGAGAAGCCTCTGAAGACTTGGCTTGAGGTAGATTTTTGATTGAACAATAGTTGGGGGCCTGGGGGGAGTCAGTGGGACCATGGTGGTGAGGTCTGTGGATGCCGGTGTCATCGGAGTGGGAGTTGGACTCAGCCAGCCCGGAGATGCGTGACAGAGGAGAGAGGATAGGACAGGAGCGAGAGCAGTAGGAAAGACAACGGCCTGCTTGGGGGAAGGGGGTCACTGCAGGCTTTCTGGTGGCTGCACTGCTGCAGTCTGTAAATGAGTCAGAGAAGTCCAGAGTCTTCTTCAGTTCAGACTGAACAACAAGGAATTTTGAGAGTTGACTCGACTGACTGAACAAAAAAAGTAAGTGCTGTAGTTGCATAGCAGCTGGTTGGGCTGCTGCCAGGCTGGGGGGTGGGCTGTTGTGCTGGGGCTAGGTGGGTGCATTCAGATTTTGGAACTTTGGGGCACTAAGAAGAGGCAGTCACTCAGTACAGCAGCACACAGACACAGGTGCCTAGTAGTTTCGATAAGATAAGAACAAGAAGCTGGTACAGTAACAGTTGTGCCCTGCCGTAAAGCCAAAGTGTGGTGATGTGGGAGGAAGTGGGGTAGATGGTGGTATCAAAGGACTGTTCCCTTACCAAAGTGGAATACTAAATTTAGTCTTAAAGCAGTAATTAATTTGTCTTTTAAGACTAAGTTTAGTCATTTTTAATCTTCTGCAATCAACAGAAGATTACTGCCTGTAGGAATACATAATTCTAAGAAGTTCAACTGTAATTGTTTTTTTTTTTACAATTTATTTATTCCCTACACACTCAATCCCAGACTCTCTAGGGTGGGGACACTCAGCTTACCTCCATCCTGACCTGTCATAGACTCAGTCCTGACTCTTGGTTGGCCATGCTCCCTCTCAGTCCAGGCATCTGCACCTCCCCAGGACCGTCATTCTATTCCATGCGGATATCCTTGAGACCAGAGGACAGCCGGTGCACTCAACTTTGGGCATGAGGGGGTAGATCCTGGACCCCACTGTCACCTACCAGGATCGGGCTCCTTTTTCTTGTGTTTTGGTTTCCTCCTGAGCTTTGGACATGCAATGGACTCCTGCATACAGGATACACGCTCTTGCATACTCACATTGGGCATCCTCCTGAGGCTCTACCCCTGTTACACTGCAAGCCTCTGGTGTAGTGCCCCCAGCCTCTGCTAGGGGCCACCAGAATAGTGGCCAGTCTACGCCCCCCTCCCCAGGAAAGGAAATCAGTCCTCTGGATACTCAATCCTTTCCCATCCATGCAGACCCCCGACGACACGGGTTCATTCTAGAACCCAAGTCACCGGTGTGATGCGAGGTGTGGTTTCCAGCACCTTGACCCTCAGTGCCACTGGACCGGCCAAATATGTAATTGTTTTTTAAGAGTAAATTATTACTAAATAAATATTATACACAGATTTTAGAAGTATACATTATTGAATATTTTTGAATGATAAATGAAGACTTTTTAATACTTCTGTTTGTTTTATATGCAAGCTTGTTAATTCTGATCATGGGGCATTACCTTGATTATTATGCACTGTAGATGATAGGAGCATACATGAGCTTCTCCTAGCTCCTTCATTACCTTAGTATGATCACTTTTTTTACTATAACATTTGCTCTTTCAAGAATGCTAAGGTAGTAGTACTGCTCTATCAAACTGTAATGCTCTTCAAAGTACAATTTTTGGAATACTACTGAATCAAAAATGAAGATTACAGTCAGCGGAGTAGTTTTAGGATTTAAATTAGCCAATCAAGGCTGGGTACATTAGCATGCATTTCAGTTCTACTAAGCAAGGAGACAGATAAAACAACCAGCAACAGCAATGAATTGTAGAGAAGGTAAGCAATCATAAAATGTGGGTTTTTTCCTAGGAATAATATAATGCAAAAAAAAAAAAAAGTGGGCAGTGTCCCTTTAAGTTTATACTAAACTACATTTTGCAACATCTACTCAGTCAGTGAACTACATTTTCCAGCTCACTTCCTGTCTCTGTCCAGCCTAAATGTATTGCATGAGCAGTGCCTGGTCTCTATTTTTGAACAACTGGTGTTTCCTCCAGCTAAGGTTTACATGTTAAGGTAAGTGCTTATTTTTAAAAAGTACATCTTTTTAACTTTCTGAAATGTTAAATACAGTAGGGGAATTATCACTCTGTTTTTTTTTCTTCTAAATGAAATGCTGTGCTAGTTTCACTATCAATATTTTGTTATGAAAACATTTTCTCTGCTTTGAATTCGTGGCTAAAAATCTTTGAAATACACAGTTTATTTTAAATCAGATTCCTCCTTAAAGTGTCTAGTATGCATTGTGCCTCTAGATTACTTGTTATTTGTGGAATGTTTACTGATTTAGTTACTTTAAAGTAGTGTTGGGGGTGGGGGTGGTGGAGGCAGGATAATTAACAGCAGGAAGATTGTATAAATGAGCAAATTCAGAATGCATTTTCTGTGTGTATCCATTCAGAAACCGATTTAATTATATTTGAAGAGAAAAGACTACAACTTTTTTAATCTGAGAAAATCTGGAGTTACCTGTAGATAAAGGAAGAATTATGTACTGCAGATATTCGAGTGTGTTTGTGGGGGAACTGTTTTTTTGCATTTAATATTTGTATTTGATTAAAACAGTTACATGTGTTAATCAATTTTGTAATCTGGGGATCAGAGTACTTTTTCTTTTGCTGAAGACTGCATGAATTTATATTTTTTATGTTAGTGTCTCACATTTTTTTTTATACTATGTTGAGTGGGGTCCTTGGTTGCAGAAGGGTGATCGGGGGGTCTAGGTGTAGGGAGGGTGGTCAGGGGGAGGTTCTGCTCTGGAGGGAAGGTGGGACCAGCTTTTGGGATGGGTGGTTATCTGGGTGTCCAGCTCTGGGGATGTTGCTCAACCTGGGAAGCGGGGCTGGTCTATGGATGGGAATGTACATAGGGGTCCAGCTGCAGGGAGGGTTGTCTGCTGGGTGAGGCTAGTCCAGGGCATGAAAGAGTGAGCCAGCAGCATGGAGAGTGACTAGTGTTGGTGGGGCTAGTTTGAGGTTGGAAGTGAGGTCCAGCTGCAGGGTGGGTGGTTGGATGGGAGGCTGGTATGGGGCTTCTGGTGGACCTAGCTGTAGGTTGAGTGGTTGGCTGGGGGACCGCTGGTCCAGGGGCTTGGAGGGACAGCTTCAGATATGACCATAAAAACAGAAGTGTGCACAGGGCCAGGGTGCTAGGATAAATTAAGCAGTCACAGTTTGAAAAAAGAATCCCTCACTCACCACCAAAATAAAATATAATGCTGCTCGCAGGTCCAAAGTGCCATACAGTTTTTATTTAAAATGCCAGTGTGGCGCATCTAAACATGTTTCAGAACCCACTTCCTTTATCAATAGACATCGAGAAACTCAAAGTGGTCAAGATCATGGCAGTTGGTGTTCAATTACAAAGTGCACAATCATGTTCCTAGAGCATAGGAATCCAGAAGCTGCTTTATAGGGTTGGGGGAGGTACTGACTATCACTAAGCGGGGGGACCTTGGGGTTATTATGATCTTAAAGTCACAGGGCTGTGTGACAAAGCAGTGGGTAGTGCTAGGAGGATGTTGTGGCTGCATAGAGAGGGTTATCTTCAGCAGGAGGAGGGAGGTGGTGGTGTTGCAAGTAATCCCTTATAAGTGAGACCCGACTTACCAAGTACTGTGTCCAGTTTTGGAGGCTGCACCTTAGAAAGGCCTTAGGGTGGAGGCAGTATGAAGGGCAACTAAAATTGCACAAGGGCTATGGAAAAAGCCCTGTGAGGAGACTGGGATCTCAACATGTAAACCCTGAAAGAGAGGGGACATGATGGAAGCACACAAGTACCTTACAAGGATGAACAGGGTGTGGGCGGGGCTCCTTCAAATAGGAAAAAGCACCAGGACCAGGGGACATGTAATGAAGCTTGTGGTGGGGGTTAGAGAGATGTAAGGAATTACTACTTCACTGAAAGGGTTGTAGACACCTGAACAGACTGAAAACATTCTAGTGTTGGAGGTCAGGAGTGAAAAACAGTAGGGGGGGATTAAAACATGTATGGCATATAGACATAGCGGAATATCAGTAAATAAGCAGGGAAGAGGGAGGGCCATAAGTGCCACACGAGACCATTTAGAGTTTGCAGAGAAGGACTTCACAGGAGCCTCTGGTTCTATTTGTAATGAGGTCTGGAAACTGGAGTAGAAGTGTGACCTAGAGTGAGGGCTCATCAGCAGTGGGGTTTGTGAGGATGCAGTTTAAGGAAAAAATATCTGACAGTTTCTATGTGTTGAGGGGAGCTCTGGTGGCAGTTGTAGCGACGTTGGAAGAGTAAGAGTGAGAGCTTATCAATTTTTCAGGAAGCAGTTTAAAAAAATAAATGTTTTTCTATTTTGCATATCGAGAGGTGTGGAGATGACACAGCAGTAGCATGCAGAAGAGTATGACAGCTGAAGTGCAGCTTGGAGCAGCCAGTTGAACAAAGGTTTGGTAAAAAAGCAAAAACCTAAAACTGTTAAACAGAAACAAATGATCACTGTATGATAGTGGGGAGAAGTGTGACTAAATGGCAGGTCGTGTGGCTGAGGGATGGGCAAGATACTAGTAAGTAGTGCCAAATGGCAGAGGTGAGGGTTAGGGATGTGTGACGCAGTCCACTTTGTACATTAATCAAGGATGACGTAATAATAACTATATGTATAAATGCAGGAATCTGCATGTATACACATACTCAGATAAATGGGATTTATCACACTCCCATTTATGTTCACCCCATTGCTTTAATCTACTTATATTTATAGCCCAACAGGGCTCTTTCTGTTTACTGCTAAGTGTTTTTAATTATGGGCTCTCTGTCACATTATGCTGTTCTTTTTCTCCCCCAAATCCTTTTTGTTAGCCCCTGGTACATTGACATTAGCTGCTGTGCAACTCTACTGTATGCAGTGCTTGCTGCTTTCACGTTCACCTCAGGGAGCCCACTGATTTCACCTGCTTGCCTCCCACCTACAGCTACTTTTAAGCCAATTTCAGGCATTGGCCTTCAGCTGCACTGTGGATTTTCTTTTGTGGCCTAGTCCTGTGCATTTGCTCTCCCAGTCACTTTCTACCAGGTCCCTCAGGGCACCTACAGTCTGCCACCATGCAACTTAGCTAAAGGTTCCTGCCACCTACTGCTGGCTGCCCACCTTCCAGACCCTCTTAACCTGCCCCTTGGGGCTCTTCGGATAGCCACTTTGTAGCTTATCGGTAGAGGGAGGCATATTTGCTCTAGCCTCCTCCCCCTCCCAAAAATCTCCTATCTTCTTTCCTACACATGGAGCAGGCTACAGGCTGAACTCTTTGGGTTGAATCATAGAAACATAGACCTTGATGGCAGATAAGGACCGATTGGCCCACCTAGTCTGCTCATTTTCCTACCTACAAGATAAGCTGCAGATCCTAGTTAACCAACAGCCTACTTCTTCCTACCCTCCCTACCAGAATTGCCTTATGTTTGTCTCATGCATTCTTTGAATTCCCCCACTGTTTTTGACCCCAGGACTTCCTCTGAATGGCCTTTCCATGTGCCGACCACCATCTCTGTGAAAAAATACTTCCTCACATTATCCCTGAGCCATCCCCTCTCTATCTTCAGATTGTGGCCCCTTTTTCTTGCACATCTTCTTTTGAAAGATGCTACCCTCTTGGACTTTGCTGATTCCCTTGAGGTACTTGAGAGTTTCTATTATGTTCCCCCTCTCCCTCCTTTCCTTGAGACTATACATATTAAGCTTCTTTAGTCTCTCTTTGTATGGCTTCTGTTGCAGACCTGTTCTTGAAGGCTGGCTCGATGGGGGGAGGGGGAACTGAAGTTTCCTTTTAGTTCTGTGAGTGTGCTCCTACACCATCCAGGGGAGGAGTTGTGCACATGAAACCCATTCATTTTCATGGGGCCCCCAGTCAGCAAGAGGGACCCCTTGCCCTGCTGTCCCACAATCCTGTCTGTTTACGCATGCTGTTGCTAGGACCGCCACCATGGTGACTAAAGTTTTTCCCCCCCCTTCTCCTGCTGCTCTATTTATTTTTCCCCATATACATTTTATCCACTGCCTGGTAGTCTTCAGCGATTTACCCTGTTTGGGCTGAGTATCCCAACCGTCATTTAGATGGGTACTGTCCCCCCCCCCCCATTTTCCTTCTCTCTTCCCCTGGCATGTGTGATGCCTATGTCTGCTTTGCATACACATCTTCCCCTGCAACAGAAGCAAGCTCCCAGGTAGATTAGAAGTGGTAAATGTGGTGATGGAACCAGCCGCTACCCTTCCTGGCCCAGCAGCAGCTGTCTCAGCCATGGTCTGCCACACAACAACTTCCAGGGCTTGCTTCTTAGCCCAGGTCATCTGTGCCATAGCGGCATCCCTTCTGTTGCCCTATTAAAATCAAAGTCTGACACTCAAGGAGATTTTGGGATGGCTTTTTGGTAGCAAGAATCGAGGATGTTGGGTGAGAGGGATGACAGGATCAACTAGATTAAATATAAAGTATGCAGCAACAACTTGGCTAAAATATGCCATTTTCCTGAAAAGGTGCTAGTTGGAGGCTGCCCATACACTAAGGTGTGGGACATTGGGGATAGATGTTCCCCGTTAATTGATGGGGGGCTGTGGGCTGCATTGCACCACTCCCATGGCGGCTCCTGGTGGTGGATAGTGGTAATGTCTTAGGTGGCGTGGGGGACCACACGCAGCTGGACATCCCCCAACCCAGGACGCAACTGTGGTGCTTGCTTGTATGAGAAGGTGGGGCCAAGAAATGGAAATTGGGCCTGTTCTAGCCCTGCTGGATGACAGCTGCCTGACCCACCACACCGTGGTCCCTAGAGTGCACCATCTCCATCCACCATGACTGCCAGGAGCTGCATTCAGACTTTCTCCCCATTCCCCAGGTGGGGGGAGAGACCCTTTTGGTAGGGTTAGATCCAGACCTCCCCCAGTAGTGGGGCCCATGGATCATGACTGGTGCCGGATTATGGCAGCGGGGGAGTGACCGCTGAGCAGTAGTGACAATGCGAGCCTCAAGGAGTGGCAGACTGGTGGCCTGAGAAAGGAGTATAAAATAAAATGCTTATTAGGGAAATCCAGGTGCTGCCAATTGTTGAGGGAGTGAGGAGTGCCTCCCCACAGTCCTTTCAAGCTCCATGCAGGCTCGTCCTGTTCTCCCAGAGCTTCATCTGGGTGTTCTTATAAATTACATTTATTTCCTATGAAAAATGCAAGCCTATGTGATCAGTTTTTCTGTAGATTGAACCATTTTCCCTGTAAAATACAGGAATCCCTGTAGATTTGGGAACCCTTACTGTGCAGCCTGGGTCAGAGTAGAATGAAAGCAGTTTGGCATAGTAGTTCGAGCAAGGAGCTGTGAACCTGGAGTTCCATCTAATAAAGTAAGTGTACTTCCACTATTTGGTTGTTTTGTCATTGTTAAGTTATTTTATTTTTTAATTTTAAGTATCACTCAGAATTGTATCTGATAAGTAGGTCTATGGAGCAGCCTACATCATGTCAGATAAGTATTCTTCACCTGTTTGGCCTTTCCTGTCTTTACCTTTTCCAAAGAACTACAGATCCTTTGTGGCCCTTTTGATTATTATGTTACAGGTTCCTCTCTATTTGGAATCCTTGTCTTAGGCTCACCTAGCATCAGGTAAGCAAGACCTTTAATCCCTGACTATATTTAATGGGGAATATCCTCCACACCCTAGTTGTATTGCTACTGTTAATGTCTCAACATCCTACTCATATAGAAGGCAGTTCTTTACAGATCTGTGCAGACATTATGCCTTACCTGTTTTCCGTTGCCACCTTCTGTCATCGGGCCCTTCAGAGTTCTCCTGAGAGTTGACTCATATGGCAGGAGGGGGGTGGCATGTGCTTGTTCCATAATTTACTCCCAGTTCCCTACACTGGGGTGAGCCCTGGTGTCCCACTGCTCTCCCTTCTACTGCCCTTGACCCACACTACCACCTTACCATCACCAGGTGGCAGTCATTTGGTGGAGTGTGCAGGTCCCCCACCCTACCACTGGGAAAGGAGAGCAGCCATCAGGAGCGCAATCCTTTCTCTCCTTTCCCCTGCAAACCACAATCAACCTGTGCTCATCACCGAACACTGGTTGCCAGTGTAACAGGAGATAGAGTGCCAGTGCCTCAGCCATCCATGCCACAGTGCCTAAAAACGTAGTCCGACAGCACATAAGGACTGCTTGATCCAATCAGTCTGCCCATCTAAGACTTAGGTCTTAACCTTATAATAGCTAACTGTATACGCTGGGGTCTTAGAACCTAACCATGTTTAGCTAAACTGTATAAAATACGTATGCTCCTGCATGTACTTTTCCTGTGTATTCTCTATGTAATCTCCAGGTCGCATCTGGAAATGAGCGATCCCCACTCAGTATGCTTGCCTAGTTAATCTCTTAAATAAATAAATAAATATATCTCCTCTACCTACAGTAACACCTCAGACCCTACTTAATCTCTGCCTCCCACTCCTTTATCACTAAGGTTCCCATGTGTCTGACCTATGTCTTCTTGAATCCCATTAGGTTTTGCCCCCACTAGCTCCATTTGGAGGCTGTTCCAGGCATCCACTATATCACCCCTGAGCCTACCTCCTCCAGCTTAATGGCATGATCCCTTGTTGTTGAGCATCTTTTTCTCTGGAAAAGACTTCCCTTTTGAATCTTATTTATACCAGTGAGGTATTTGAAAAGTCCCTGTCATATCCCCTACTGCCCACTTTTGTCCAAGGTTTACATATTGAGGTCCTTCAGTCTCTCCTCATAGGGCTTTAGACCCTGCACCATTTTAGCTGCCCTCTTCTAAACTGCCTCTACTCTATGTCCTTCTGGAGATGTGGTCTCCAGAAATGGGCACAGTGATCTAGTATCACCACCTCCCTCTTTCTGCTGGTGTTACCTCTCCCTATGCACACTAGCATCCCACTAGCTCTCCCCACTGTCTTGTCACATTTTTTAGCCACAATTAGGTAACCGGCTATGGTTACTTCAGGTCTCTTTCCTTTTCGGTGGTCACCAGTACCACTCCACCCCTGGGTTCCTGCATGTCAACTGCGTGATTTTGTACTTCACATTGAAATTTAGAAACCACCCTCCTGACCACTCCATAAACCTTTCTTAGGTCCCTATTCATCCCCCAATCTCCAGCTTCATCGCATGCCCTCTGGTTCTGGTGCTCTTCCTCATTGGAAAGAGATTCCTGTCCTGCATGCTGTTCAGCCTCATGAGGTACTTGCAGATCTGTATGATGTTCCCTCTCTTGATTTCCTGGCTAGTAATAGTATAAATCTCCAACTCTCCTCATAGGGCCTTTTGTGCAACTCCTGTACCATATTAATTCCCTTATGATTTAAAATACCCAATTCAGTTTAACAAGTTAAATGTTTAGAAAAAACTCTATCGTATAATTTGGGTCATTGATTATGTACCAATTAATAGGAATTTCATGGCAGGCATCATTAACCTTTAATGGGTATGTTAAGTGGCTTTTTAATGGTCTATTCACACAGTAGTGGAAGTAGGTGTGATCTGTGGAGCAGTACTCTATAAAGTTCTACCTGGATTTATTTCTGCTTTTCCTTGTAACATACATCAACCCTGTGATCTCACTGTGACATCACAACCTCTGCTTTTCCAGGTAACATACATCAGCCCTGTGCTCTCACTGTGACATCACAACCTCTGCTTTTCCAGGTAACATACATCAGCCCTGTGATCTCACTGTGACATCACAATCTCTGATTTTCCTGGTAACATACATCAGCCATGTGATCTCACTGTGACATCACAACCTCTGCTTTTCCAGGTAACATACATCAGCCCTGTGATCTCACTGTGACATCACAACCTCTGCTTTTCCTGGTAACATACATCAGCCCTGTGATCTCACTGTGACATCACAACCTCTGCTTTTCTTGGTAACATACATAAGCCCTGTGATCTCACTGTGACATCACAACCTCTGCTTTTCCTGGTAACATACATCAGCCCTGTGATCTCACTGTGACATCACAACCTCTGCTTTTCCAGGTAACATACATCAGCCCTGTGATCTCACTGTGGCATCACAACCTCTGCTTTTCCTGGTAACATACATAAGCCCTGTGATCTCACTGTGACATCACAGTCTCTGCTTTTCCTGGTAACATACATCAGCCCTGTGATATCACTGTGACATCACAACCTCTGCTTTTCCAGGTAATATGCATGAGCCCTGTGACCTCACTGACATCGCAACCAAAAAGGGCCACATGATCTCACTGTGACTTTACAACCAAGAAGAGCCAGTCGCATGCTGCTAAATTGGATCACTTGTGATATCACTAAGGTCACAGTGCTACTGAGCATACCCAATAATGTCAGGTAAGGATCTAATGTCTTGTGTGGCACTTGTTCACTGGCACCTTTGGGGGGGGGTGGGTTAACTGGAGCAGCAACTCCAGCAGCAGTTCTCTTGCTTAACAGACACTCATAGTGTCTCTTCTGGATACAATCACTGCTAACACTCATGCCCCATACCAAGCTGCTGTGTGTCCAGTATAGATTTGGAATTGACTAGCGATGTTTACTGCAGAAAAATATTACTGTTGTTAGTTCACAGGACAGCAATTGGGGAACTAGCAAGTCCTAGTTAGAATGTAGCTTTGGGGGGGTGCAACCCCGAATGCTGGCATTCTGCTGTTTTCCCCCTCCCCCAAATCTCCATCTCTCTCTGGTATTGTGATGCCCCACCCCCACAGAATGCTGTTGTTGGTCTTTGTAAGTTTCCTTGTTTTGATGCTGTCCTTGAGATCACTACCTGTTCTACTTTCATGGGGAAACTAGTCCCTTTTTATGTTGGCATGCGCTAGCGCGTCAGCCAACATATTCCAGTAGTAGCAGATTTGGAGGTGCAGTCACTGTGGCTGAATACAGGGCACACATCCGTAGGTGCGTCCCTCATGCCCAATTAAGCCAGCTTGCAGGTGCTGACACCAGCTATATGTAAAGTGGCCACCAGATCTAACAAAAGTGTCACTGCAATGAGAGGCAAGCTCCTCATGCAGCGGCACAATAACATGCCTCCTGACATGCCTTTATTGGTGACGTTTTTCACCAAACATGGCAGCACTGACTGCTGCCGCTGGACTTCAGGGGTGCCCAATCCCCCTGTCATGCCCCGACCCACTTCATTTGCCGATGGGGAGCCCACTGCCCGTCGGCATAATGGCCCCCCTTCCATTTCAGGTGTGTGCTGAGGGGGTGCCCAATCCCCTCAGCATCATGCACCCCAATAGTCTTTGTTTGCAGATGGGGGCCCTCCCCATCGGCATAATCTCCTCCCATTTGTTGTGTGCGAGAGGGTTGCCAATCCCCTCAGCTCGTGCTTCCTCCCTTGGTATGTGCCAGTGGGGTGCCCAGTCCCTGTCGCTCAGCCCTCCAAAAATACTCAGGTGGCATGCTGGGAGCCCAGCCCAGCATGCCAAATATCCTTGTAAAAAAAAAAAAAAATCCACGATTGTTTTTATTTTTTTTTTAACCTGTAAAAAGAAACGGTATCTCGCGGTCTGTCCTGCTCCCTCCCCCAATCCGTGCTCACCCTCTGTGTACCCTACCTCACCTCATCCCATACTTACCTTTGGAGCCCGGCACAACGATCTTAGGTGGACCGGGAACGCGTCTGCACTCTTCAAAGCCGACTGCGAACTGAAGAAATGCTGGTAAGCTGTATAATGGCATAAATAGGGTTTTTTCAACTTTGGTGTATATCTTGGCCATTTATGGCAATTTTGGCACCAAATTTTCAACATGGGGGTTATTGGGACCCCTCCTCATGAATTCAATCACTGTCATGGCGTTATTCAGTCCCGAAAGGTGATTTCATGGTCACTGCGCGGAATCACCTTTCGGGACCAATTAAAGAAACGACAGTGCCATTGTTCATGAGCAGAGGTCCTAAAATGCCTATGTTAAAAATTTGGTGACAAAAGTCCATAAAATGACTGTGTTACAAGCAGGCATTGTGCAGTTTCCACGCACCCTTGTAACTTCATAAATTTGCAATATTTTCATGCCAGATTTTCAACACTGGCATTTTTTCACACCTCCTTATGAACAGTACAGCTGCCATTTTTCACATCCTGCCAAAAATGTGTTTTCGCACCTGTGGCGTACAATGGCATGGTCGCTGTGGGAAATCAACTTTTAGGTCAGAGTAACAAAATCACAGTGCTACTGTTCATGAGGGGAGGTCCCAAAATGCCTATGTTGAAAATGCAGTTAAAAAAATCCCAAAAATAATTAGGTTACGGTTGTGCATTGCGCAGTTTCTATGCATGCTCATGACTTCACCAATTTTTCATATTTTCACTCCAGATTTTCAGCATTGTAATTTTTTTGCACCTCCTCATGAACAATATGGTTGCCAATTTTCACATCCTGCCCAAAATGTGTTTCCTTGCCTGAGGCGCCAAATGGCGCAGTCATCGTGCAAAATCACCTTTCGGCTAATAAACTGATAGTGCCGCTCTTCATGAAGTGGGGTCACAAAAAGCCCATGTTGATAATTTGGAGTGAAAATACCAACACACACCTACGGCGTTAGGGTTTCCAGCTGTAACACCCCACCCTGTAGAGACTGACAGGTGTCAGGGGTGTGACTTGGGATCATCAGTTGTAATGCTCCCACCATTCCAACCCCACCCCCACCTTGCAGCCAGTGACAGGCATTGAGGTGTGCCTTGGAGTGTTCAGCACTAAAGTTCACCCCATTCTGCTATACTGCACCCACCTCAGTGTATTTCCTTATGGAATGGTGTAAGTTTAAGGCCCAAAGACCCCAAAGCACACCACAACACTTGTCAGTGTCTACAGGGTAGGGTGAGGTAAAATGGCATGAGTGTTATAGCTGACAACTGAAAGGCACACCCCAACACCTGTCAGTCTCTACAGGGTTGGGGTTGGGTTGGTGTCACTTCAATACTTCACTGCCATTCCTATTGTACGTCTCTAACGCCTGCACTACCAATGCCAGCGAGACAACATTCGGCATTGACAAATGCTTGTTTCTTGTTTATGCCATCTTCTGATCACAGCATGCCTGACTTCCAAGGGGAAACTAGAAACATAGAAATTGCTAGCAGATAGGAACTGCTAGGCCCATGCAGTGGGCCCGTAGCCCTACACATTGCATGTGGCCACTGACCCTATGTGATAAATCACTTTTCATCACTTTCTCCCCTCTCAGGCTTCCCTTGTGCCTGTCCCAAGCATGCTTAAACTCCATCTCTGTACTCGCCCCCACTACCTCCTGTGGCAGACTATTCCAAGTGTAGATTACCCTTTCAGTGTAGAAAAACATCCTCACATTACCTCTTAATCTACCCCCTTCCAGTTTCACATTATGCCCTCTTGTTGTAGTACTTTTTCTACATTGGAAAAGGTCCCCTGCCTGCACCTTGTTTGTGCCCTGAGGTACTTAAAGTTTCAATCATGCCCCCCCACAATGTCTCTTCTCCTCCAGTGAGAACATATTGAGATCCCTTAGTCTCTCCTCATATGTTTTGTGGTGTAAGCCCTACACCATCTTTGTTGCCCTCCACTGGATAATCTCCACCTTATCTATATGTTCTTGTGCAAGTGAGGTCTCTAGAACTGCATGCAGTACTCCAGGTGAGGCCTTACCAGTGTTTTATACAATGTCATCACCACTTCTTGCCTCCTGCTAGTGATACCCCTGCATATGCACCCTAGCATGTCACTGGCCTTCCCTGTCACCTTTGTACACTGCTTTGACACCTTAGGGTCATCACAGATGACCACCCCAGGCACCTTTCTTTTTGGTGACAGTTGGCTCTGCCACCCCAACCTGTAACTCTCCCCAGGGTTCCCTCTACACAGGTGCATTATTTTGCACTTCTTTGCATTGAACTTCAGTTGCCACATCTCTGACCATCTTTCAAGCTTCTTCAGGTCCCTCTTCATTTTCTGCACCCCTTCTGGAGTATCCACCCTGTTGCAGATCTTAGTGTCATCTGCAAATGGGCAGATCTTTCCTTCCAGCCCCTCTGCAGTGTCACTAATGAAGACATTGAATAGGACTGGTCCTAGTACTGATCCCTTTGGTACGCCAATGGCTACCTCCTTTCCCCAGATTGTACCCCACTTACCACCATCTGTTTCCTGTCTGTTAACCAGTTCCTAACCCAGTTGACCACCTTGTCTCCCATGCCCAGACTACCCATCTTGTTAATCAGCCGTCTGTGGGACGGTGTCAAAGGCTTTGCTGAAATCTAGGTAGGTGACATCTACCACCCCTCCCTGATTAAGTTCCTTAGTCACTCAATCAAAAAAACTATTAGATTCATTTGACATGACCTTCCTGCTGTGAATCCATGTTGCCTCAGATCCTGAACACCACTGGATTCCACATGTGCCACTATCCTTTCAGCAGTGTCTCCCTGATCTTTCCCACCACTGAAGTGAATCTGACTGGCCTGTAGTTCCAGTCTCCTCCCTACTGCGGCTTTTGTGCAGTGGGACTACATGTGCCCTTCTCCAGTCCTCTGGAACAACACTCGTTGAGTGACTCCGAACAGGGCTGCCAGAGGTGCTGCTAGTTCCCATCGCAGTTCATTTAATATCCTTGGGTGGATGCTGTCTATCCCTATGGCCTTATCCACTTTCAGCTTTGTGAGTTCTTCCAGAACTCTCTCCTCTGTAAATGGACTGGTGTTCACCTCATCCCCCCCCACCC
Source organism: Neoceratodus forsteri (assembly GCA_016271365.2). Lineage (NCBI taxonomy): Eukaryota > Metazoa > Chordata > Ceratodontiformes > Ceratodontidae > Neoceratodus > Neoceratodus forsteri. The sequence continues at coordinate 1,512,604,805 of CM057449.1, forward strand.
CATCACCTCTGCAACCCAGCTGTGGTCCTTGATCCTCCCCCTCCTTAGTGAATACTGAGCAGAAGTATTTGTTCAGTATTTCTGCCTTATCCACATCCCCTCATTGCACTCTCCCTTCTACCATTTTAGCCTCACCCCCGGTTTTCTTTTTCATTGATGTACCTATAAAATACCTTATCCAATTTGCTTACAGACTGTGCTAAGCCCTTCTGTCTGTGCCTTCACCCTCCTAACAGCCTTCCCTGCTGCCATTAGATATTCAAGATAGACACCTCCCTGTCCTCCTCTCCTTGGCTCCCCTTATTTCTTGAAACTCTGCCTTTTAGCCCTGACTTTGTCCAGCATTTTGTTGGAGAACCATAGTGGTTTCCTCCTCCTTTTTCCCTTTGTCCACTATGCTAACGTATTGGTTTGTTAAATCCACTATGGCTCCTTTCAGTTTCTCCTGTTGTTCTTCCACCTGCTCTACTACTTCTCCCTTCCCCAGGACTGCTTGTATACATCTACCCATTTCAGTGTAATCCACCCTCTTGAAATGTAGTACTCTTGCCCTTGTGTAGCTCAGTTGAGTCCATGTCTCCATGCTGAACCACACCATGTGGTGGTCAATGGACCTCAGCTGCTCTTCCACCTATAATTCTTTGACTTTGTTTCCATTGGTCCATACCAGGTACCAGGTTACCAAAGAATTGACTTGTCCCTGGTTGGCTCATTCACCAGCTGCCTGAGTCCCACCCCCTGCAGGGATTCAAGGATGGCTGTGCTTCTGGTTGAAACAGCCACCTGGGTGGTCCAGTCCATGTCTGGCATATTAAAATGCCCCAGTAGCGGATTTTGCCTTTAGCTGCCATGTCGTGTATGTTCTCCACTAGTTCCCTGTCTACTTCTTCCTCTCTGCCGGAGGTCTGTAGATCACCTCAGTGCGTGTTGCTGTTCCATTATCTGGCTCCAGGATTACCCACATTACCATGGCCTCCCCCTGTCTTCCTTGAACTTCTGTAGTCTTTATACCATCTCTGATGTACAGGGCTACTCCCCCACCCTTTTTACCCTCCCTGTCCCTCCTGAACAACGTATAGCCTGGTACACTGACTTCCCAGCCATGATTAGCAGAGTACCATGTCTCTGTTTTTGCTACTATGTCAAAGTCTGCATCTACCAACAAGGCCTCCAGGTCTGGAACCTTATTTCCTAGGCTACAGCATTCATTAGCATGACCTTCCATGTTTTACATTTCTGCCCACCCTCTGCTCTTGTTCTCCCTCTCCAGAATCTTGGCCCCCCCGGTTTCCTTTCCAATATGTTCTTGCCCCCCATATAATTCGTTACACATTCTTCACCTGCCTGCCCCTCCCTGCCTGCTTTAACTGTACCCGTAGTCAACTTGTGTTCCTGCATGTTCCCATGGGGGGGTGTTCCTAAGTCTCCTGGCTCTACCCCCTTGGCCAGTATAAATGCTTCCTACTGAAGCATTTAAACTTCTCACAAAAGGACCAATGTTCCTTTCTCAGACAGATGCAGACCGTTCTCCTTATATAAACCTGCATCTGCCCAGGTCAAGCCCCAGTCCCCTATGAAGTCAGAACCTTCCCTTCCACACCAATCCTTCAACCAGAAGTTGAAGGTATGGATGTGGAGTGCCCTAACTTCCCTGTGTCCTGGACAGGTAGCACTTCTGAGAATGAGACAGAGCATGCTATCTGTTTCAGGTTCCCCCAGCTTGCTGAAATCATTCTGGACTCTAACTCTACCCTTCTCCTGCCAGGTCATTGGTCCCCTGGTGGACAATGACATCCAGCTGCTCCCTCCTAGCTATTGTCATAGTGATCCTATGGATCCACTTCCCATCCCTCCATGCAGCGCTTCCTGGGAGGCACTTGACCTCCCTGTCTCCCCCCCCATTAGGTGACCCTAACTCCACTCCCTGGACAATAGTCCACCACTAGGAGAAGCTTCCCACTCCACTGGGGTTCCCTTCTTCCCTTCCCTGGGGCCCCATCCTGGAGGACCATCCCATTCTCCCTGGTCCCAGCCTTGGGTTCCTGAGTGGGGCTTTTCCCACATACATTGTATAACTAGTCCCCCTTTTTCTTTTTTATTCTGTCCTCTGATCGCTGCCTGTCTGGCTTCCAAGGAAAAAGTGATAGGTAAGTTCTCTCTAGGTTTTGAGTGCCTACTCTCACTTAGCCCTCTGATATATGACATTCCTCTAGCACAGAACTAGTGACACCACTGACTACCCTCTTTAACAAATCATGGGAGGATGGGGTGGTACCTGAGGACTGGAGGAGGGCATATGTTATTCCTCTTCACAAAAGTGGGAGCAGGGCAGAAGCAGGAAACTACAGACCTGTTAGTTTAACCTCAATGATAGGGAAAATGATGGAATCACTTATGAAGGAAAGAATTGTTGAGTACCTAGAGGCCAGAGGGGCACAGGACCCAAGGCAGCATGGATTCACAACAGGAAGGTCATGTCAGATGAATCTAATAGATTTCTTTGACTGGGTGACCAAAGTAGTAGATCAGAGAAAGGCTGTGGACATGGCCTACCTAGACTTTAGCAAGGCATTTGACACAGTCCTACACAAAAGATTAAAATACAAGTTAGCCAGCCTGAGAGTGGGTCCCAAGATGGTAGTCTGGGTAAAGAATTGGCTGGAGTACAGGACACAGAGGGTAATAGTAAACAGAGTCCACTCTGAAGAAAGGGGGGTTACTAGTGGGGTACCGCAAGGTTCAGTACTAGGACCGGTCCTCATCAATGTCTTTATAAGAGACATTGCAGAGGGACTGGAAGGAAAAGTATGTCTCTTTGCAGATGACACAAAGATCTGCAACAGAGTTGATACACAAGGTGGGGTAGAAAGGATGAGAAGGGACTTGGCAAGGTTGGAGGAATGGTTAAATGTATGGCAGCTTAGATTCAATGCTAAGAAGTGCAAGGTAATGCACCTGGGAAACAAAAACCCAGGGGAAGAGTACGCAATGGGGGGGGTGAGATACTAACAACAACAAAAATGGAAAGGGACCTGCGGGTAATCATATTATATGACCTAAAGGGGGGGCAAGCAATGTGAGAGGGCGGTAAGGAGGGCTGGGGGGATACTGGGATGCACAGGGAAAGACATCACCAGTAGAAAACAAGAAGTTGTTATCCCTCTGTACAAACAGCTGGTGAGACCCCATCTGGAGTACTGCGAGCAGTTCTGGAGACCCAATCTCCTCAAAGGCATAAACGGGATGGAGGCAGTCCAGAGGAGGGCAACTAAAATGGTGCAGGGTCTACACCGAAGACATATGAAGAGAGACTTAAGGAGCTTAATATGTATAGCCTTGAGGAAAGGTGGGAGAAGGGGGACATGATAGAAACTTTTAAGTACCTCAAGGAATCAACAAAGTCCAAGAGGGTAGCATCTTTCAGAAAAAGAGGTATGCATGAACAAGAGGGCACAATTTGAAGATAGAGGGGAGGCAGCTCTGAGGTAATGTAAGGAAGTATTTTTTCACAGAGAGGGTTGTGGATGCATGGAACGGCCTGCCGGCGGAGGTTGTGGAGTCAAAAACAGTGGTAGAATTCAAGAATGCATGGGACAGTCATAAGGCAATTCTAGGGGGTGGGGTTAGGAAGAAGTAGGCTGTTGGTTAACTAGGATCTGCAGCTTATCCATTAGGTAGAGAAATTGGCCTAGGTGGGCCAAACGGTCCTTATCTGCAGTCAAATTCTATGTTTTCATGTTTCTATCCATCAGGTAGGGAAATGGGCAGACTAGGTGGGCCAAGCGATCCTTCTCTGCCATCAAATTCTATGTTTCTACAGTATCTGTTTGTTCCCCCCCCCAGTTTACTTCTATGCTGCCAATGACTGCTACTTAATTGCCTGTTGCTCTGGTTTCCTACTATGCCACTATTGCTGATGGGATACTCAATTTTAAAGGAATGGGCCTATAGCCCAAAGTCTTTACTAGCTTACTGAACTACTGGCTAAATCATATTTAAATAAGACCACCCCACAGCACTTGTTTCATTTCTTTGTCTCTTTTTCTTGTTTGTTTACCTCTAGATCTTGTTTCACTCTCTCCCTCACTTCTGTCTTAAACACTTAACTTATCTAAATTACCTTTTACTTAATTTCTGGGCTCGCACTTTAACTCTTGTACCTCCCAACGTGTACCTCCCCATACTTTTTGACCGCATCATTGTTATTTTACAGGTACAACTGGACATCATCCCGAGACCCCATCCCAAGCTTCGTGGGACCCAGGTAAGAGATCCCCTGCTTATTTATTATCTATATTACATGAGTGAGCTATAACAGAGGATGTTTATGGTTGCATAACTTTTGAAGAACAGACAGATGGTATAAAATAGTGTCAGGAAAGTATAGCATAAACAAAATATATTTTTCACCAGTACAGTAATTAAATACAGTTTTCTTCTAAGATAAAATGCCTTTGAACACGTTGATTTTCATGTGGTGTTTACCATTTGGTATACCTCAAATGCACCCAAAGTAACTAGGATTAATATGATAAATAGCTGAGTATTGTTGCACAAAGAAAAGCCACATGGAAGGTACAGCTAGACTTGTTTTTAAGTCAAAAAGAACCCCTAATAGGTTGCTTATGCCTTACATTAGGCTGCATATGCAGCAAAATATGAAAATGAGCATGTTTTGTTGCTGGATTTCTTTTTAGAAAGATTCTATTTACATTGTAAACAGAATGTTTCTAAAAAGACATCCAAGTCAAAAACATACTCATTTACATATTTCCTTGCATGTGCTTTAGGAGGTTATCAGTTTATTACCAGTATTTCTCTGTTTTTGAAGGCTAATTTGCATTTTTGTGCAATTTCTGAAGGGCATTTGAGAACAAATTGAGATGTTTTTCACTGGATAAAAACTAGTGTTCTATGTAAAATAGAAGGCAATTTGAAGTACTTCAAAACCAATTATAAAAAACTGAAGAAAACTTGAATTTGAAGGCATTCATTTTAGGTGGAAAAGAAGGGTGTTTAAGGTACAATTGAAGGGTTTGTTCAGAACAGTTTTTTGCCACTCTTTTTCCCTTCTTTTAAAGGCTAATTAGTATTTTTCGTGCACTTTTTGAAGGGCATTTGAGAACAACTTGAGATGTTTTTCAATGGATGAAAACTGGTGTTTGAGGTAAAATTGAAGTCAATTTGAATTGCTTCCAAAACATGAAAATAACTGGATCAGTTTAAAAAAAAAATGAAGAAAACTTGAATTGAATTTGAAGGCCTTCATTTCTGTATGGGATATCTCTAGGAATGAGATGTCCCTCAGCAGCCCTCTGTCTATCCATTCTGTTGGCCATTTCTCTGAAACCCACTCTCCCTCAAAATATGCTACCACCCTCAGGGACCCTGCTGATTCAGTGTCAAGTTCTAGGTCTGTCTTAAATAACCAGTCTTCCTGCCAAAACATGATCCCATTAAACTGCTGCAGAAAGAGTTCCCAATCCTCCAAATTCTGCCTCTCGCCTTGTGAGATTTCCACCCAATAGTGAGGAAGTCAAACTCCTGCTGTGGCCCTTGCCAACTTGTGGATAAAAGCAAGCTCTGGCACCACCACCTGTCATTGTGAAATTTAAATGGCCGAGCAGCTGATGCACCACCTTCAGCTGTACCCTCCACTGCGCCTTTACCCTTCCAGTCTACTCTTTTAGGTTTGCCACCTTGGTGAGTGGCAGCCTAAAGACCCCTTCCTCAGCATCCACATCTGTACCATGGAACTCCAGTCTCTGCGCTGGGCCATTGGTTTTGGCTGGGGCCAGTGGTACCCCTATGACTCTGCACATATCCTGAAAATCCCATAGCATTTGCTCCACGCTGCCCTGGCTGTATCCCACTAACAAGAAATCATCAAGGTAGTGTACCATCTTCCTGTGCCCATATTTCTTCATGAAGACCCACTGTAGTCAAGTGCTGAATGCCTCAAGTGCTGCACAGGTGACTGAACAACCCATCAGCATTGCCTTGTCAAAATAATACCCTCCCATTAACTGGAAACCAAGCAAGTCCAAATCCTTGGCCTGAACCAAGAGTAGCTGAAAAGCAGCCTCAATGTTAGTTTTTGTCAACCAAGCCCCATACTCCACTCAGACAATGCCACCATCTGCTCCAGCGTGGTATAGGATACCACTCACTGTTCCTGCGCTATGGCATCATTCACTGACTCCCCCAAGGTATATGACAGGTGATGGCTCTACCTGTATTTCCCCAGTTATTTCTTGGGGACCAATCCCTGGGGTAAGATCCATAGCTCCAGGAAAGGGGGATCCTGGAACGGGCCCTCCACCCTTTGGCTGCCACCTCCATTGCTATCTTGCAGTGTGCTACTTTCTCCTCCCCATTGACTGATACCAAATTTCTGGCTTGCATGGGTTTCCTGACCCTGGAATAATGTATGTTTAAACCCTAAGAAACACTCTTGAAGCATCTGCTTGGCTGCCTCATTCAGGTATCCCTCCTTCTATTCCCATACCACCCCCCCCCCCTTAAGTGGTGTTGTGGCCATCATAAAACCTCTCCTGATCCTCTGGCTACCCCCTCCACTCTTACCTGCCCCCGGACTCATATTTGAAATTCCTCTTCCCTTTGAAACTCCTCCCTCTGAAGCAGGGCCCCATACCTTGCGTCCCCCGGACACTCCAACCCCCCTTCCGAATGGGCTGCCCTCCCCATATTGGTGAGTGCCCTCCCTCTTATGTTGAGCTCTGCATTACAATACCGGGTGAAAGCCCCCACATCTGGAACATATATGTCCGAATTTACAATTGGCCCAATTGCAAATGGCTTTTTTATATCCCCAACAGGCCTTATTTCCTGGCCCAGAGGTACCTCTTGCTGGCTCGGAACCCCCCGCCTGTTGTGACATAGCTCTCAACCACAAATCTTCATGTGTGGAATCCCATCTAACATCCCTGTGATTGGCCATTCTTTGCTAAAACCTCTCATCATAATGGAGCCATCCCAGACCCCCTTTCATTTTGTATGCCTCCCTTACTATGGCTGAATAAGTCAGCAATGGAATGGCCAGTTCTGGTTGCTTTTCCAACTTAATAGCACTGAAATGGATAAAACACACTATCCATGCATTGAAGGACTTGCCCTTATAAGTGACTTCCTCCATTGTTTTCCCCACTATGGCCAGCACTACTGCAATCTCTGAATTACCTACTGTCTCCTTCTGCTCATACCTCTTTGCCGCTTCCTTGTCAACCAAGGCAAACATGTCCATGTATTCCCTTTTCCATATCTTTTCTTTTGTGGATTAAGGTATGTGGTCTCCCAGTGTCATTCCCGGAATTCCACCACTTCCTCCAGCCCCTCCCCCTGTGTGCCTGTCCTTCCCTGCTTCTTCCCCTTTTTTACCTTTCCACTATATCACTGCCTCCTCAAGCTCTCCCCACTCTGTATCACCATTTTCCATTATCATTCCTGCCAGATAATCCTTAAGACTTCCATCTACTGTTTAATCCACATCAGGGTCCTTACCCTTGTTTTATTGATCCTCAGGTTCCTTAGCAGGAGTGGCCATCCTACCCCTTTTTCCCCTTGTCTTCTCCTCTCCTCTGTCTCTGGGGCTTTCCATTTTCCACCCATCTTTTTCATATCTGTTACCTTACAGGTCCCATCCAGCAACTCCTGTACCTTCCCCATCAGGTCATCCACTTGGGCCAGCTTCACACCAGCAGATGCAGTTTTGGCTACTATATTCTTTAGTGCCATCGTGTCAGACTTAATTATACAAGGAGGTAGGTTACAAAATATCCTGCCCTGCATTTCCCATGCACCCTTGTCTGCACACAAGAAAACCCTCTGCAAATGAACACCAAACCTTGACACTAACAAATAATTATTATTCTTTTTTTTTGTGTGTGTTTTGTCCACCCTCCCCTGATCTCTGGAATCCCTGCTGCCCACTCACCTTATTTGAACCCTGGTGAGGTGGCCCCACGAAATGCCCAACTCTGTTCAGGCCGACCTGGTGCCTTCATCAATCCTCTCCCTCTCCATTGTGAACCTCCTGTACCCCTATCAGAGCAGTCCCCCTTTACATCATCCTTTCCCTCCTGCTGGCAAACCATGTTCCCCATCTAAAGGGCCTGTGATAATCCATTGGTCCAAAATTGTCTCTTAGCCCCTTCTGCACCCATTCAAGACTTGCTCCTTCTTTACATATTATACTGTATGTCCTTAGTTTAGCATTTCTTTAGTTTTTTTCTTTTTTTTTTCTACCATCATTAATCGTATAAATACTTTGCTTAAAATTCTATAAACCACCCCATTATGCTTGTTCCTCCTCCCTGAAAACCTCCTTCAATCCTTCAAGTATTGTCTTTAAAGTTTATAGCACTGCACTGCCAAATTCTTGATCCTCTGACCCCTCCAGCTTTCCCGTATTTATCTTAAAACTGGTAGCAGCTAGCCCATGTCTGCACTGCTCTAGCACCTTTTTGGCCAAAACTGCAGCATACTAGACCACCTGTAGGACATCCTAGGCTGTGGAGGCCCTGTCCAATATTTTGTTTCCTTACCGCGTGGATGACCTAAAATGGTGGCCGGTAGGCCTGCGCTTGTACCCCATCCTTATTCATGTTTTTGGGCCTCCCTGTTGCTTGCTCACTAACCCCCCCACCCCCTTTCTTTCTCCCCATGCTGCCTCATAGATACATAGATGCTGTCAGCAGATAAGGGCCTTGTTTATTTATTTTATTTATTTATTTATTTATATAACTTCACAAACAACCTTTGAGCAAGTGTTCTTTTACAAAGGTTCCACGTCATGAAACACAATACAGAATTGCATACATACAATCATGCCTAGTACAGGATTACATACATAAGTACAAGCCAGGTCAATAGGACTTATTAGAGATTCAAAGCACTAGAATAAACGCAGGTAAGTCAGAGGAATTATTAGGAGTTGTTTCAAACAATACATCTAGACAGGGAGGGGTTAGAGGAGTTACTAAGGTGCAGCCTTGTGGAGGGGCCTTGTTATTACAAAGTAACATAGAGGGTGGAGTGGACACAAGTCAGAACAATAGGCGATTGGGAAGGTGAGGCAACAGCAATAACAGGAGTGAGGCCCAGAGAGGTAGCGACCAGAAGGTGAGAGTAGGATGGTAAGGGCATTGTGAGCGCGAGAGAGAGAGAGAATGATCTCGGGGGTAGTCAAGGAAGACAGAATGTGGGAAGATAGGGGAAGGTAGGGAATAGAAAGAGCACTTATGGGGGGCTGCCATGGAATCAGGAAGGCCAAGGATTCAGGGAAGTAGTCCTAGTAGTGAGGACTTGGAGGATTGAAAGGGGGGGGAGTATAGGAGCCCAGCGGGAACGTTAGGATCTCATCTGACATTCACATGCACTCCTTCTTATGAGAGATTGTTTTAGTTCAGACTTAAAAGACCGGGGGTTTACAGTACTGTGTGAGGCTGCTGGGACCTCATTAAGCCATATGGGGACTCTGTCGGAGAAAGAGCATTTCCCTAGCGCTGTTGTGGCCTTTCCAATCTGCCAGTGGTGTCAGCAGGATTCAAGAAATGAGGGGGAATATGCCTCCATCAGTGACTTCAGCCAAAATGGGGGGTCCAGATGCAATTGCTCCCCAGAAGAAATCTTGAAGAATTTGGTGCAAAATGGAGCATTTTAGAAGCATTTTTTGTGAAATGTGCAGCAAGACAGCATAAGGATTTTGGAGCTGAAATCCTAAGAAACAAAGCAGGTGACTTGAACCAGGAAGTGAAACATACTTGATGTACTGCCTTAGTTTTAGAACCAACTGCTCACAAACACAAACAATGATTAACAAGTTTCCTTATCCCTCAAACCAAATGTTGCCTGGGAATAAGTGTGTGTGTGTGGGGGTGGGGTGGGATTTATTTACCCTGAAGAAAGTTTGAAGAATTTTGTGCCAAAGACCAATGGTATAATTTAGAAGCATTTTCTATGAAATCTGCAGCAAGACAAGCATAGGGATTTTGGGTAGATGAAACCCTGAAACACACAGCAGGCAGGTCACCTGAAGTAGAGAACCAGAACATGTTTGGTTTAATGTGTTTGTCTGATAACGAAGTACTCACAAACACAGACAGAAAAAGATTAACAATGTTTTTTACAAACCAAATGGTGCCTGGGGGTGGACATGGGGTGGTAATTGTGGTATTTGCTCCTGCAAGAAATTATGAAGAATTAAGTGGCAAATTGTGCATTTTAGAACCATTTGCTATGAAATTTGCCACAAGACAAGCACAGGGATTTCATAGATGAAATGGTGATGTGACATGCACAACAGGTGTAAGTCGAACTTGAACCAGAGATTTCGTAGCTGAAACCCTGACATAAATACACAGCAGATGACTAAGTGGAAGAACCAGAGAACATACTTATTGCAATAGTCTCAGAACTATCCGCACACAAAGTCAGAAGGAATGCAGTCTTAAGTAATGGTTCACTTTTCTTTTTTTTTTAAAACCAAATGTGGCATGGTGCTGGGTGGGAAACTGGGGGGGATCTGACATTGGAAGAAATCAGAACAAAGAAGAAGAATATGTGGCAAAGGGTGAACTTTAGAAGCAAGCTACAGCATGTAATGTGCATCAAGCCAAATACAAGGAATTAGTAACTGAACACTCTGCAGTACAGAACATGACTTGAACCACTGAAAATGTTGTTGGTCTCTGTCTTTAGGAACTGTTAGATCCTGTCATATAAATTAGGGATTTACTGTAGCACTGGCTGTAGCAGGAAGCAAAAGATCAGCATGTCTGTTTGACAATTTGGCAAATCTGTCAATTACTTCATCTCCATTTATTAGTTTTGTGGCCTCATCCTCAATTACTAATTTAGCAAGACCAGTTAGTCATTCCTGACCTATTGTGTTTCTCAGGTATGTCTTTATTTGCTTTATAGCACTGAAGGATCTTTCACATGAACATGTAGTGACTGGTATGGTAACTGCAATAGTACCTAACTGGTGGATGCCAGGAAACATAGCCTGTGGCAGTGAGTCAAGCAAAGAAGAAATGCTCCATGGGGAGTTTTCAGCAAGCAACCTTTCAATAAACCTTTGTGATACAAGCAATTCTTCTTCAGGAGGTTGTACTCCATAATGATTGGGCATTACATTTAGTGTTGTCTTATCTAAAAACAAAGGACTTGATGGTTTCAAAGCCTGAACTGCTTTCAGTAGCTCTACCCCCTCTTTTGAGAATCACCATCTCAATTCCAAAATCATGTTATCTAACACTGGGTAGTAAATTTTAGTTCGATAATCTGTTTCTGATGTAACTGACTGCTGTTCCCTAACTATTCTATCAACGACATATGCATCAAAATGAGCAGCTAAGTGATGGGTACATCGTGGATGGGTCATGTGTTCTGTTGCAGCATTTGGAGCTATGTTAAGTGGCACAGAAAATGCTGTTGCTTCACAGAGTAATTCTTTACTTTTGCCTTCATTTTGGAATGAAACCAGAGTAGCAATAAATGCTTCACTGGCAGTGCCTGTACTGGCTAGATCCAGATCTTCAGTCTACAGTAGGTTGTGGGGTCCTTCTGCAAATCTAAGAATGTGCTCAAACAGGAAAAGACAAAAGACAGTGTTGAATGACATCAAGAAGTTGTAAAGTCCCAGTGCTTTGGGTGAATTTCCATGGTTACATTGTGAAAGATAAGAGATTAAGGATTCATACGTATGCTTTAGTGCTCTCATAGCTCTTTTCTGACATCCCCACCTGGTGCTGCTCAGAGCTGTGACCTTGAATGTTATGTCAAGTCCCATTTCTTCTTCTGTTTCATTTTGTCACTATGCACTACAGATGTTGGAAAGAATGTATGTAAGCATTGCACCAATTCAAAGAAATCTTTTACTTCGGGAATGCACTGACATGAATCCACAAGAGTTATATTTAACTTATGTGCATAACAGTGAACATGCACAGCATGAGGGTGGTCCTTTTTGAAGAGTTCCTGAACACCATTGAGATGACCACTCATAACACTTGCACCGTCATAAGCCTGGGCAACAAAAGTAATATCTGGCTCAAAGATGTCACATTTTTTCAAGGTGCCATTAATGTTACTACACAATCCCCTTCATTCAGTTCTGAGACTTTAATGAAACATAAAAAACATTTGACAGGTTTATGGTTATGAACATATCTGACACATATATTCATTTGTTCCTGACATGAAATGCCTCAAAAGTCATCACATAAGACTGATATAAATGAAGCATTTTTGGCTTCTTGCACAATTGCATCTGTAATACAGGATGCAGTGCACTGAATCAGAACATTCTGTGATTTGGCTGATATGTATGTTGCATTTGATGGGATGACTCATTGACTTGGAGAACTCTATTAAATGTTTTAATCAAGTCGAAAGTCTCCCTGAAGTTTTCTTTATTAACTCTTGCCTCATCCTCATTGTGACCACGGAAAGGTAACTCTAGCTGACCCAAATGTAGAGTAACTTCTACTAGTCTTTTCATGTAATCCCTTCTTTGCTGAATTTCCTTAATCTTGCCCTTGTCTACCTGTACATTGATGTTATCCATTTCCTGTGTGCACATATATGAAAAAGGATTGTAGTTAATCCAAAACATGTCAGGCCGGACAAGGTTGTCTTTGGTGAAATAAAATATGGAACAGTGGAAGTAAGGACTTTGCTTCTGATTTTTGTGCCTCCCTCCTTTTTAGTTTGTGTGTGCCTGAAACTCTTTTCTTCTGCTTTGAATGTATGTGCAGACCAAGCAGCCATTGCACTTCTATAAGAGTGACTTTATGTGTGTGCCCTGAATTTCTCCAATGCCTTTATCCAGTTCTGAAATCTTCGAGTAGTAAAGGCTTCATCAGCACATCCTTACCTAAGCATGAAGAATCTACATGCAAAGCAGAATGCACTCTTTTTTCACAGCTGTACTCTTACCAACAGAACTCTTTGTACCAGTAATAGCTAAGCCTCCATCGTTTACCTCCATACATTTTGGTACTGAAATTAGTCATAGGCTGAGTGGGGCCTTTCTCTTTCTTGCCAAGATCAGTAGGGGGGTTATCATCAAGATCAGGTACTGGAAGGACCTGGGACAAGCCTAACTCAATAAAGGGGGTAGTACAAGACTGTTCAATGAATGCATTAGTAATGATGTTAGTATTAGTACTGTCAATTCAATGACTTACTGTCTCACTTGTTTGTTCATTACAAGATGCATCATCAGTTACTATGTATATGCACATAGTCTCATTCACAGATGAAGAGGATGCTGATGAAGAACTTATTCTTGGCCTTTTTCTGGCTGTTCCCATATTAAAGGCAATATAAGGCAATTCTAGTGGGGGACAGGAAGAAGTAGGCTGTTGGTTAACTAGGATCTGCAGCTTATCCGTTAGGTAGGGAAATGGGCAAACTAGGTGGGCCAAGTGGTCCTTATCTGCCATCAAATTCTATGTTTCTATATTTAAAGAAAGACCTTATGTCACAACTCATTTTGTTTTAAATGTTGTTGTACTTTAATTCAGTTGTAGGCCAAAATAATAACAAACATTTGTCAATGCCAAATGTTGACGCGCTGGCATTGACAGTGACAGAGCTAGAGATGCATAGCGCTGTGATTTTGTTAATGTGTCCCAAAAGATGATTTTGCATAGCGAGCATGCCATTGTGTGCCACACTGGCGGAAACGTGTTTTGGGCAGGCTATGAAAAATGGCAGCTGGACTGTTGATAAGGAGGTGTGCACAAATGCCAGTGGTGAAAATGTGGCATGAAAATATTGCAGATTGACGAAGTTACAAGGGTGCTTGAAAACTGCGCAATGCACACTTGCTACAGAGTCATTGTATGGACTTTTGGCACCAAATTTTCAACATAGGCATTTTAGGACCTCTGCTCATAAATAGTGTCAGCGTCATTTCCTCAGACTGTCCCGAAAACTGATTTTGCATAGCGACTGTGCAATTCTGCACCAGACGTGCGAAAACACATTTCAGCCAGCTGTACTGTTCATAAGGAGGTATGGAAAAATGCCAATGATGAACAACTAGAGTGAAACTATTACAGATTCACAAAGTCACAAGCGTGCGTGGAAACTGTGCAACGCCCGCTCATAAAACACTAATTTTATTGACTTTTGTCCCCAAAATTTCAACATAGGCATTTTAGGACATCTGCTAATGAACAGTGTCACTGCCATTTTCATAATGTGTCTTGAACGCAGGCTTTCAACAGTGACCATGCTATTCTGCACCGGAACTGCGAAAACAGATTTTGGTCAGGATGTGAAAAATGACAGCTGTACTGTTCATTAGGAGGTGCAGAACAATGGCACTGTTGAAAATCTGGAATGAAAACATTATAAGTTTGCAAACTTACGAGCGTGAGTGCAAACTGCGCAACGCACACTCGTAACACAATCATTTTGTGGAGTATTGTCACCACATTTTCAACACAGGCATTTTAGGACCTCTGCTCATGAACAGTGTCACTGTCATTTTAGTAATTTGTCCAGACACTGATTTTGCACAGCGACAGCTATTCTGTGCAGTGCGGCTACATTTGAAACAGGATGTGAAAAATGACAGCTGTATGGTTCACAAGAAGGTGTGGTAAAATGCCAATGTTGAGAATCTGGCATGAAACTATTGCGAATTTGCTAACTTACGAGTGTGTGTAACAACTGCGCAATGCATGCTCGTAAAACAGTAATTTTTTTGATTTTTACCAGCAAATTTGCAACATAGGTTTTTTGAGAGCCCCCCTCATGAACAGTGGCAATGTCATTTCATTACTCAGCCCCAAAAGGTGATTCCATGGAGTGACTGCGAAATCACCTTTCAGGACCAAATAATGGCATGACAGTGCAAGAGTTCATGAGGAGGGGTCCCAAAAACCCATGTTGAAAATTTGGGGCCTAAATTCCCAAAAATGCCTGAGATATGCAGCAAAGTTGAAAAAACCTTATTTATTCCATTATACAGCTTACCAGCATTTTCTCAGTTCACGGTCGGCTTTGAAGAGTACAGATGTGTTCCTGGTCCACCGTAGATCGTCGCGTTGGACTCCGGAGGTAAGTATGGGGTGAGGGGGGTGTGGGGAGGCAGGGTACACAAAGGTTGGGTGCAGGTGGGGAGCAGGGAGACTATGAGGGACCGTTTTTGTTTTACAGGTGACAAAAAAAAAGACATTGCGGGACAGTTTTTTTGTTTCTGGGGATTTGGCACACTGGGGTAGCTCCCAGTGTGTCACCTAAATGTTGGGGGTCTGTAGCCAACGGGGATTGGGAATCCCTCTTTGGCGCACAACCTGAGGGAGGATGTTATGCCAGCGGGATTGGGCACCTCTGTCGGCACATAAAGAAGCGGGGGCAAGCCAAGGGGATTGGGCACCCCCTCAGCATTAACGATGGGGGTGATTTTTGCCCGATGGAGTGGGCTCCCCATCGGCACACTCAGAGGGTTGAGGGAAACTGATAGGGGGATTGGCCACCCCCGATGTCAGTAGTTTGGCGGCCACTGTGCCGCCATGCTCATAATGTCAGCGAGCACGTCCACGGAAGGTCCACTGCGTCTGACAAGCTTTGCTCAGATTGCAGTGGACCTTTTCTTAGATGTGTTCACCACATTACGTATGCATGGTGTGGCACCGACATGCAGACTGATTGGGGAATGAGGGACGCACCTACTGGTGTGTGCCCTGCATTCGCCCAACAGCGACCGCGCCTCCAAAGCTGCACTACCACAAGATGTTGGCTGTGCAAGTGCGCCAACATAAAAATGATGATTTATTATTCTATGGTGGTACCCATGTAGGTAGGCTAGCTAGTAACTGTAGTCACAAACCCTGCCTGTTTACCTATTTCTGGGGTTATATCCCAAGTATGTAAGCAACAAAGTAATTTGTGACAGTAGTAGGCAAATAAAAAACCTTGCATCTTTTTTTCTAGTGCTATATACCCCAAGACCATTGGCAATCAAGTAATTACTGACAGTGGTGGGCAGACAACAAATCCTGCCTATTTACTTTATTCTGGGGCTATATCCCAAGGCTGTAAGCAACTGAATGATTCATGACAGTATTAGGCAAAAAAAAAAAACTGCCTCTTTTTTTTTCCGGTGGTTATATTCCCCTAGACCATGGGCAATCAGGTAATTACTGATAGTGGTGGGCAAACAAACCTTGCCTGTTAATTTTTTTCCACGGGCTATATACCCCAAAACTGTGGGCATCAGGTAATTACAGACAGTGGTGGGCAAACAAATCCTGCCTGTTAATTTTTTTTCTGGGGTTATATACCCCAAGACCATGGGCAATCAGGTAATTACTGACAGTGGTGGGCAAACAACAAACCCTGCCTGTTAATTTTTTTTCTGAGGTTATCTACCCCATGGCCATGGGCAAGCAGGTAATTACTGACAGTTGTGGGCAAACAACAAACCATACCATTTAAATTTTTTTTTCCTGGGGCTATATACCATGGGCAATCAGGAAATTACTGACAATGGTGAGCAAACACAAAACTTCTTATATAAGTACACACACACAGGGTGCCAGCTTGAGCCACCAGTTGTCTCCTGTTCCCTTTGACTCTGGCTCAGATTCTTCTCTCTTAGTTATTTTCTTTTTTGGGTGGGGGGTATCTTAAACTGTATTGTGCTCTGTGGCCTGCCAGTTAGTGCAGCAGAGACAACTCAGCTCCTATGCTGTTTCTTGGCCTTGGCATGCTCATTTGTTTCACAATGTGCACCACACACTCCCAGTCAGTTCCTAGCCACTACAGCAGCTCCTGCTTTTTTTATATAAAGATTCACACCAACATGTGTAATCATCTGTATTAATATATGCTGATTTTTTTTTTTTTTTATGCAACCCCAAGGCAAGTTCCTCTCCTCAGCAGCTCAGTTCCTGGCTGATGCTCTTCTCAGACTGACACAGTGACAGAGATTGAAAAAAATGATCACAATCTCCTCTGTACTTCCTGCCACTTCCTCACCAACTCTTGAGTCCCAACTTTCTCTCTTACTCCCTCCCTGTCTCTTCTCCTAGGTCCCTACCTACTGTACTCTCTCCTTTCTCCGACTTCTGCCTCTCATTTTTTTCTACTATATTTCCTTGTATATAAGTCAGACAAACAGACACTATCCCAGTCTCAGTTCAAAATTATGTAATTTTTTTTTAAGACAATTAGACAACACAACAATAATAACTGGCTAGCTAGCCAAAGCTTTGGCTACTACTAGCTACTAGGCCCATAGGCCTCCGCTGTTCGCAATTTCTCACTCAAACGCTCAGTATGAAGCCACAGGCTCACAGCACAAAATAATGACCATGCACTGAAGATGCAGAACTAAAAGCCATCCACAGCAGTCCAGCTCCACCTCCAGCCCCACCTCCTCCAAAAGCCATTGCCAACCCACATGGCCACACATGATTGGTGCAGGATTACGCCAGTAACTGACTCCTCCACGACACCCAGAGACAACCCCCCACGACAGACACTCATGATGTTGGAGCCAAACAGTCTTGGCTTCATGTGATCACTGCACGGCAGACCCCCAAGAGCAATCATAGAATCATCGGGGGCGGTCATACACTCAGCAGTCAGAGGGACTTGGTGATCTGGGCTGGCACCAGATCTCCTGTTCTCCAGTCTCAGCTAACCACAGCGTGATGGCAGAGATCTACAATGATTGCCAGTGAGTGCAGATGGCTGCAACTGAGGTAGGAGAAGGTGGGGCCATCGGAGCCGGAGGAGGCCGAGTGGAGGTGGTACAGTCTGCTGGCTGGCTGCCTGACTCACACAGTGGTGCTGCTGCAGAGTATAATTATTTATAATGCCTGCTGGCTGGGTAAAAAGAGTGAGGGGGCACCAGCATAAACTGGGGGGCCCAGACCCCCATTTTTGGGGCTAATAACACCCCTGCAGTCTGCCCTATCCCTCTTCTTACTGTGTAAGGTACCGTAAATGCTATGACAAATCCCCCCCATCACCCTAGCTTGATAAGTCCCATGAGCCTATCCAACACGTTTTTGAATCCCTGAATCATGGCCACCCCCACCAGTTATTAAGGGAGACTGTTCCATCTCTCCACCACCGTTTCAGTGAATTAAAACTTCATTAAGTTCCCTCTAAGTTTTTCCCCTTTTAGTATCATGCTGTGCCACCTTGTTCTGCTGTTTCCCTTCATATGAAAGATACTCCCCTCTGGTACCCTGTTGATCCCCTTCAGATACTTCAAAGTCTCTATCATGTCCTCCCTCTCTCTCCTTTCCTCCAGGGAGTACATGTTGAGAGCTCTGCATTTCTTCTCATATGACTTATGGCTTATCCCAGATACCATTTTTGTCACCCTCCTCTGTACCGTCTCCATCCTGTCCATGTCTTTCTGGAGATGGGGCCTCAAGAACTAAACACAGTACTCCAAATGAGGCCTTACTAGGGAGTTGTACATTGGTACCACCACTTCCCTCCTTCTACTTGTTATATCCCTCCCTATGAACCCTAGTATACTGTTAGCCTTTCCGGCTGCTTTGTGACACTTTTTAGCCACTTTGAAGTTGTCTTCTGTGACTACCCCAAGATCCTTTTCCTCTTTTGTGGCCTCCAGTGTCACCCCATCTAGTTCATACTTGACCTATGGTTTCCATCTCCCCAGGAGCATAATCCTGCACTTGTCTCTCATCCGTTCTGCCCCATTGCCTTCTGTCTTGAGTAACATTCCCCCATGTATGTATTCCATTTGCTGCTTCCATTTTCTTGTCCTGATTCTCTTTATATATATATATATATATATATATATATATTTTTTCTCTCTCCATATCAGACATGGGAAAAACTCTTGTAAATGGGCCCTTCTGGAACGCTTGCTGCCTGACTGCATCCCCCAGCCCCCCCAGCCAGATGACATCATCTCAGTATGCAGTCTAGGCCTATCTAGGCCTGTGGCCTTCCCTGTGTGGTCAGCAAAACATCCAAACTTACAAGCATCCTGATCCCCATAAACGCCTGAAAAAACTTGGCCTCAGCTATTCCCATCTTTTCCTTCACCCTCAACCCCCCACCTGCCGTGTCCACATTCCAGAGATACCTCAGTAGCCCTGCGAGTTGACCAGGCTGCTCACAATTCCACGTGGAGGCCCAGTCCGCGTATGTTTCCACTTCCATGGACACTGCATACTGCGCTCCATTCCAACCCCCTATTCCTTTACTGAGCTGCCCTCTTGCTATTTTGGATCCTCCACCAGAGCTGTACTACCCCTATGACCACAACATTGTAACCCTCTCTGCTGTGGATCTCCTTATTTTTATATGGCATCTCCACTGAACAAAAACAAGCAGAAAATAATTGATCCAGGAGTAAAACTAAACTCTCTGCTCTGGGAGCATTACCAGGATGGTGGCCCATGGCTCGCTTTGGATAGCAGCAAGATATAACCAACCATAACAAAAAACTTAACAAGCTTGGCATCTCCTGGTCCACCTGTACAAGGACCAAAATCACATGTTATACACAGTCCTTACTGTAAGCCCTGCTACACTGTGCTGTACATCCTGGAATCTTTACTCTCTTACCACCAGTTTCCACATCCATCTCCCTTATTTTACCTTCACAAAATTTTCACCAAAAAACTCTGAAGCAAAAACCTCAATCAACTTGACTGTGCTGAACTTCCTTAAGAAAAATCAGAAATCCAGCAAAATGAGGACTTTGTTTTGATTACATGACTTTAAGTAAATCCTGCTAAGTCTCACCTCTGGCCAGCCCTCAGCCAAACCTCACCTACTGAACTCACTCCTTACTCACAATAACCCTTCATTCACCCTTTTCCACTCCCTCTCATGATGTCACCAGTCATGCTTGCCCCCTCCTCCTTGTACCCTGGCCATTCCACAGGGAAACCCCTGACAACCTGGTCTGCCTGTTCAGCAGGCACACCCCTTTGTCACCAGTAGCTAGCAGCTCTAAGAAAATAAAATATAGTAAACCAAGCAATTATAAGAGTTACCAGTACCACCCCAGAAAATATAGCTGCTCCCCCACCCTGGCACAAGCCATGAGACTCTGTCTCCTCAAATTCAACAGCAGACCCCTCCACCAGACACACCTCTAGCTCCCAATTCCCTCCCCCCCATAACTCCTAAAAGCATACAATATCTGAGTGGGATGCTTGGCTCAATCACTTTCAGGTCACACAGCAGAGCTCTGCCATGGGATTGACACAAGCACCCCACTCAGATATTGTACAATTTTTTGAGCTATGGGGGGAAGGCAGGTGGGGTCCAGTGGGTGTGATGGGTGGGGTGTATTCTGTTGAACTGGGAACAACAGGGTCTCATGGCTTGTGCCAGGATGGGGTGACAGCTTAATTTAGATGTGGGTCACCTAATTCCAGTAATTTCTTGGTTTACTATCTTTTATTTCTTATTATAGCTTCAAGTGGCCAGCAACAACTACAACTAACAGTGTGCTTGGGAGGAGGGAGGTGTGGGCGGGGGTGAGGGTGGTTAAGTGTTATTGAAAAGGTGATGTCAATTAGGGTATTGGGATGGTCAGATTTTAAGATAACTCAATATGACATCCAATGCTAGGATGAGATGTTGTAATCATATATAACTTATCCGAATATTCAACTAACCTTGCTAAAATAAGATTTTTAGTTATCTGTGTAACTCCACTACCAATAGATACATATAATGAAGCAACAACTCCACCACAACAAATTTAATATTGTGGTATGCCCCCCTAATTGGGTGATAATATCATTCAGATAAACACAATACATTAATATAGGTAACACATAAGTAAACAGAGCAAACTAAGTCGTCACTGTGAAAGAAAGAGAGCAGAGACAAAAAAAGTGGCATCTTGATGAAGTGGTTTGAGAAACAGGTATGAAGGCGTTAGCAGAAGACAGAGGGGATATAGTTCTACAGTTAAAGAGGTAGCGTACTGCTTTGCGTTAATAGTAACTTTCAAATATATTCAGCGTTCACATTTTAAATCTGACATATTCTTTTCTTTTCTGTTTGTTAATAAGAAGATTTTCCACCTGGAAGTACTGGGGTGACATGTGGAGCAGCACTCAGTCTGGAGGCTAAAAAAAGTCAGTTCCGTTCCTCTCACTACATCATCAACACTGAGACCACACTGGTTGTGACATCGCTAGTAACCAAAGAGAACCATTTCTCACTGCCATATTATTCTCTTTCACATGAAGCAGCAGGGATTGGCTCTCCCTGGTTACTAGTGATGTCACAATTTCCTTCATTTTTATTGGTAACTTGTGAAAGTCACTTTTTAGGCTGCAAGGGTTGAGGTGCCTCTGTGTGTTTGATTACATATACGATGATGAAGTGGTAGGAACAGAACTGACTTTTGTAGCCTCCAAACAGCATGCTGCTCCTCACATCAGCCCAGTACTTTTAGGTGGAAAATCTTCTAATCAGCAAACAGAAAAGAAAAAATACTTCAAATATAAGAAGTGATAGCTTACTGCATCTGAAAATTACTATTAATTCCAGAGAGTACACTAGCTGTTTAAGGTTGCCGTGCTGAGAAAGAGGACTCACTAGTAAACATAAAGCAGCAAGGAATAGTAAAGGACAGCATACTGGAAGAGCAAAATGAGACTAAGTGGAGGGAAAAGAGGGAAAGAGAAGGTTCAAGAAGTATAAGGGAAGATGTGCAAACCAGAATTTAAAGTGGAAAGAGGTCCCATGGGAGAGTACAAAGAGGATATTTTTATTTTACTTAAAAGTTGCATAAAATACACAATAAGTTCTATAAGAAACAAATCTCATTTACAGAATGGCCCACGTTATAAAATTAACAAAACAAGAAAGATAACCATATGCAAACTGGCTAATAACAATTACAAATGGATTATTCCTGCAGTAGCAATTTTTTTTTCAAACCATATTTAAAAATACAAAAGGTGGACACATTTCTATGCTGAGGGGACAGATCAAGAAGAGTGGGCCCCATGTGAAAAACTTTTTCTGTAATCGTGAGGGTAAAACATAGCGAAGGAAAAGCCACACTGGGGCACATCACAGGGTCTGTATTTATGAACAGGAACAGTTAACTTTCAAATAAATATGCATGGGTCAGGTTGTTTGCTGTTTTATAAATAAGGAACAACCATGGAAGAGTACACCTGGAAGAAGGGGATAGCCAATTTAATTAATGCAATGAAGTGCAATGATGCTCATCCCATTTAGAGTTTAAGATAAAGCCAACTAACTGCAAACATAAAAGTTAAGTGACTTGCTCAAGATCACACCATATACTGTACAAGAGGGGGTTGATGAGATTCAAACCCAGGTCTTCAGGTCTCCAAGTCTCCTGGTTTGCAGTTCAGTGCCTTTAGCCACTAAACTATACTGCCTATACACATAAGGCTCACTTGTACTTCAATACAATCTACATACTGTACATCTGCACACATGCAGCATGCTTGCAGCCACTGTTACACTTTTCAGTTTTCTTGTCCTCCCTTAGCTGCAGAACTGAACTGTAGCATACATATCAATGGAAACACATGTGGTTCTTCTCACCCCCAATACACACACTTATCCAAAAAACTACTTAGTTACTTCTCTCTGGCCTGCACTCCTACTATTGTCTCTCCATAGTTTTGAATGCTTCCACATAAACAGACTTTAAGTTGCAAACACAAAAGTAGCAACAACTCAACACCGACCCACATGGCCTGTGCCCCCCCATGCACAAACACTGCACCAGGTGTGGCCTTGCTGCTACAGATGGTGTCACATCACAACAGTGATGGGAATAAACCGAAGACCATCACAGCAACATTTTCAGCAGTTCACTGTGATGGTCTGCTGGGTTTCTGACACTGTTGCCTTAGGGGTGTTCACCACCTCCCTGAACCAACTTGAAGCTGGTTATTTAAGTCCAGGGTGTGTGGGGTGCAGAGCCCCCCACATGGGGGGTGTGGGGTGAAGGCCCCCACAGAAGACACTAGTTCTCCCAGCGACAGCATAACACCAGTTGGTAGTGTTTTGCCATCTCTGTGCTGATGGTTGGCAAATTCAGTATTGCTGTGGCATGGTGGAACCACTACAGACAACCTACCAAGTATAGATATAAGTTGAGAGTCTGTACCCTGAGTACTAGGGAGCCAGAGGCAGGAGTCTTTAAGAGATGAAGTCCATGGGTCAGAGTGCTGGGGTGTAGTCATACCCCTAAAAATGAATGGAGTTATTTTTTACTACTATTTTATACATTATGATGGTGAGTTGGAGAATAATGAAGGCAACTGTTCTACTAACAAGGCTCTGTTAGTCGAATGGTGACCTTCATTGATATGTAACTCTCCATCAATAACATATAAAATAGTAATAAAAAAATACCCCCATTCATTTCAATGGTACACACCCCTACAGTCTCCCTTGCCCTATGTCATCATAATGTGCCTGAGTGTGGTGACATGGAGGTCAGCTTCATGGGGGGGACATAAGCTTGACCTTAGTGGTGCTCCAATAGTCCATGCATACCATACTGCTCAACTGTCCCTGAATGCAAGGGATAACCCTAATTTTATCCCTAAAACTGCTCTGCTCCTCATCCATCTCTCATGGGAAACATGCTGCTCACACAGAGTTTGTCCTGTAAATTTAGACTTTATGGCATGGGCACCATTTGAGATTTCAGCATGTGGGAGCCAACAACCAGTGGAAGGCAGGTGCTAGTTAGCCCCTAGGTGTCAAGCTCTAGAATGTCTGGACTATCTCGAAAAGGTAAAACTCATTTGTCATTACTGAAAAGTGATATGCATATCAGAAAAAATTCAAATGTGTAAGATTCATCTGTCTATACCCCAGATCGGTGCCTCAGATTTGGGCTTAAACCCATCAAGTTATTAACCAATTATTTCATGGCTGATGTTCTGAATCCCCCCCTCCAAAAAAAACAGCTTTGTCCTGGTTTCTCTCTCTGACTCCATTCCATACAGTACCCATCTCATATAGGTCATAAAGCCACCCAAAGGAGCAGAAAAGTGAAAAACACATACATATTTCAGTCCTTCCTCCTTCTCTAGTCCCCCTTTCAAAAAAATGATTTACTTTTACTTACCTGGTCATCTAGCCAGAACCTGCAGCCTTACCCAATGTGCCACCAACACAGTTTTCAGTCCATTCCTCCTCCATCATTCTGCCAGAAGCTGGATGCTAGAACCAACCATCCTAGGTTCCCAACGTGGTCCACGACCAAGTCACCTCACTAACCAAACACATCCAACCTACATTGCTTGCTTCTTGCTTAGCTGTTGCCATGGCTGCTGCTGCACTGCACTGATCAAGGCCTATGAAGGCCACCCACACCACTGTCACCACTACTGCTAGGTCTAGCTTGCTGCTGGGTGGGCCTGTGCGGTTTTTTTTTGTTTGTGAGGTGAGCCTAGTACAGTAAGTAGGTAGCCTAGTTTTGAGTTAGCTTCCAGCCCAACCCCTGTCCCTTTAGCCACCAGGTGAGACAGAGACTCACTAACAGTAGACCAACTGAAATATGCCACTACAACACTGCTATTGAGAGTTCAGTGCTCACTGACTCCTCCAAGCTGTAGTGTGCAGCCTGTTTACTATGTGGTGAGAAAGACAGTGTCGCAGTCATGTGACTCACATGCTCTTGCTAGGCTGTGGCTCCTCCATGTCATGTGTGAGGGTGCCACCACTAATAGGTGGAGAGGGTGTACAACATGATACAGGCATAGTCAAGTCTGGAATGCACCTGCAGCATGAGTGCACACAGGCCAGGGGGGCAGTTATTGTGCAAAAGATTAAATCAAGATTTAATGCCATTATTGCCACACCATAAGATCAACCTAGGCACAAATGCAGAGGGGTACATCATCCCCCTCTGCCCTTCTTAAATGGCACCACTGCTTTATGGTAAAAATTAATTCTTAGGTATCGATTTATCGAATATTGATCAAGTAAATGCAACAGCTTCCACTGTGTTCTGAAGTACTGTCTGTCCATGTTTCAGGATGTGTCCTGATCATTGTGAGGGTTAGTGTCCCTCATTGTGCTTCAATTTGAGTGTCCATGTCCCTCATTTCAGTGACAAAATGTGAGGTATGGTGCATGCTTCTAAAACCCTACTCAGCACAGAGTGCTTAGCATGGTCATAGTGTATATACTCCATACAGAATGATAGTGGGAAAGTAAGTGAGCAGAATCAGTAATGGAGAAAAGCATTTGTAGCACTAAATATGCATAAGGGGATTTGCATGGCCCAAAACAAAAAGGTCAGGCTTCACAACACAGAGGCCCTTCTTGGCACATCTGGAATGGGAGATGTTAGTGGACTATATCCTAGGAATTTCAAGCATTAAGTAAACAATACTTTACAAATTAATGGAAATTCAATGACAAAAATCAAAAGCCATTAAGCAGCTTGCAAAAGGATCAACATTAAGGAGTTTACCTAATTTTAATGGAAAATCAATGAGAAATATATTTTAATGGCTCTACTTGCTAGCAGTAGTATGAGAAATAGAAACTGATGAGTTTTAGATGAGATTTGCACTAGTTTAGCTGCTGCACTCATTTCAAGCATGCAGCATGTGAACCTGATGTGATTTTTAGAAGACGTGCACACCAGTTTACCTGCTGCACTTATGTCAAGCTTGCAGCATGCAAACCTGATTTGCTTTTCAGACATGGTTCACTTAGGTTTACTTTGTGTATATGAACCACATGCAAACATTGCACAATTAAACATGTGGCATGCATTCTGCATGCACACAGCACACACATATATCTGTAAGGGCTAAGCACCCCAGGCATTGATGGACTTTTTAAACTGTTTTATCAATGGGTATTTTGAAGGTCATGGAATAATCAAAAATAAGATCTATATATTTAAATTCATTCACAAGTTCAAAGTAGCAGTTGTTTAAGCAAATTGAAAAAGAAGAGTTTGCTGAAGACAGGCAATGCTGAGACTGAAACAACACTGTTTGTGTTTTCTTACTATTTAGGAGTAGTAGATTATCAGAAAACCATTTCACAGTTCTGTCAAAGTCACCCTGGAGAGCTAACGCAAGGAAAGATAGAGATTTGTGAGCATACAAAAGTGCTGTTTCATCAGCATAAAGTCTGACTGATCAAAAAGCCACATTAGAAGGTAGAGGGTCTATAAAGGGATGGAATAAAATAGGACCGGGAATAGAACCCTGTGGAACCCCAGTGGAAATAGCAAGAGGAGAGAAAAGTCATCCATTCCAGGAAAAATATTATGTTCTCCTATGTAGATAGGGTGAATACTAGGTGGTGATATTTCAGGAAAAACAATAAGAAGATAAACAATTTCAAAACAAAGAATGATTGATCACATCAAAAGCTTTGAACAGATCAATGCAAACATAACCCACAAAACACCCTTTGACCATAACCCTTCAGACAGAATCTGAATGTCAATCAGTGCTGTTTGGGTAGAGAAACTGGGCCAGAAACCTGACTGAAAATTAGGAAGAACCTAATAATTATACAAGTGCTCAGTGATTTCAGATAGAATGATTTTCTCCATGAATTTAAGAATTATGAGAAGCACAGAAATTGGGTGATAATTCTCTGTTAGAGTTTTGTCCCCACCTTTGTTTAAAGGAATGACTATTGAGTATTTCCAGGCTGAACAAAAAGTTAGAGTGCTAAGAATTTAATTAAAAATGAAGGTTAGGGGAGGGACCAAAATGTCAGCGCTACATTTAAGTATGAAATTATCTAAGTTGTTGATTACTTTGGCAGTGTCCACTCTTAGGGAGGATAGTGATTTCAATGTTTAATCAGTTATAATGAACTTAAAATAAAATGTAGGTCATGAGAGAGAAAACATTTCAAGGGGATCATGAAATAAGTCAACAGAGGAGAAGCAAAACTCATTTAACAACATAGCAGGAGTCTCAGAAAAAATTGAGTTAAACATAGCACAAACACCCTCCAAAGAGTAAGGTTTAGAACCACCATAGGATACATTTGTAGTGGAAGACTCTGAAGGCACCTTCCAAACACAGTCTACCATGTGCAGACATTTCTTGGGATTATTTCCAGCATTGACTAAGTCTTTTTTGGAAAAAAGACGATTTGTATTTCCTGATGATTGAAACACAATAATTTTGGAATTTGCGAAAACTACACCATGACTCAGGAGTATTACATTTTTTGGCCTTTTGGTATAGTTTGACCCAAGACTTCAGCTGGATAAGAATAAAAGGAGTAACCCAAGGAACATGATTGGATTTAACTATTTTTCAAGAATAGAAATGTGTTGGTCACAGAACAGATGAAATTGTTTAAAAAAATAATGCAAAGCGGCAACAGCATTTGAAAAGGAAATCAGCTCTACCAGTTAATTTTAAACAACCCAAGGTGAAAAGCTTCCTAATTGAAATCCCTAAAAAGTTAAACATAATAGTACTGGAGATGAATTTAGAAGGGGAAAAATTAACCGTACAAAAGGTAATGGCATGGTCACTGAATAAGTTTCCCTGGCAACCAAAACTGATTAGGAGCTCAGAAGAGGCAAAAACCAGGTCACAAATTGGACAATTTGAATTAAATTGTGTATGCTTTGTAATTAACTGATTCAGACCAAAGGGGACAAGGGAATCCTATAGTTTAAGTCCTTTGCTAGAGGGCCAGTTTACACTAAAGAGATCCAATAAAACTGAAGGTGGGAAATCACCCAGGGAGTGAATCAATGAAGACAGGTGAGGAAATTTTACTGCTTTAATTGGGGGAAGGGGCATTTTAAACTGCCAACTAAAATTTCCCTCCAAGATAACTTTAGAGAAACAAAAACTGAACTGGTCAGGCTACCATGGTGTCTGATTGAATAAGTGGACAAGGAACGGGAGCATGGACAACTAAAGCTGCACTACCTCCATGTTTGTGTTCTTGTCAGGCTTGAAAATTGTGTGGTCTGGATGATTAATATTTGAACCTGGAACAGAGGAATCTAACCATGTTTCAGATAAAGCAAGGATGGAGGGGTGAGAAGCAAGGGACTGGCTCACCAAAAGGTCTCTTTTAGAGAGAAGGCTTTGAATATTTGAATGAAAAAAAAAATTAGTTCTTGTAAAGAGGGACCAGGATCAGTTTCTATTTCACCTGCCACCAATAGAAATAAAAAATAATCCAGTAACATATTGAAAAAAACAGGGTACCGAAAGCCTTTTTTGGGGGGTGGGGGCAGGGTAACCACCTAGGGCTTTTAATAATAATGCTGAGAAAGCAATACTCAATGCCCCTCAGAATGGAGTAACATACTATAGATGGCTCACAGAAGAAATATCAGATTGTGGAGGTGGGAATAAAAATACATTCTTATTCCATTCTGTTAGAACTTGGCAGAGTAAATATGGGATAGAGGGATTTAATCACAAGTATGGATACAGTAAAAAAGAAACCATATGATGAAAAAAAAAATGAGGACCAAAACATGAATTAACCCTTAGGCTGCCAGAAGATTTAGAACGTACAGGTTTTTAGGACACGATATCTTGTCGGCGGCAGCCTAAGGGTTAAAAGCGTTAACATGATAATATCTAGGAGAAACAGTGACATGATAAAGGTACAAGTAAAATATTCAAACAAGATAAAAAGACACAAAAAAGTACAATAAAGTATAATATGCTGTATAACAGACAGGTAAGTAAGCAAGTTTGAAAAGTAACTTAAATGCTGCAAGCCAGTAAGTAATTCAAGCAACTGCAGGGCAATTAATACAGTAGCAGTTGGGACTGGGATTTCAACTCCAAAAAGGACAAACTTCAAAAAAAATTTGGCAAATCTGAATTGCCAGAAAATAGCATTCAAAATTAAGAAACCATCATTGCTAAAGTTCCAGTTCTAGGTGTGCCCTCTTCCACTTCAGGTTGTGTAATAATGCCTAGTCCAAAAGTTAAATAAATGATCATGAAGTAGATTAAAACAAGTCAGTTTGAAGTCATTTTAATGGATGAATTTGTTCAAAGTAATTAATTATCCCCTGGCTCTCACTCAGCCCAACAGTCAAACTGGATGCATTAAGAAATGGTCCTCCAGCTGTCACCCAGAGAACAAAATAAACAATTTTTCCCAGAATCCATTTTACTGCCATTAAGAAGGGTCCTATATTAGTGCCAATTAAAACAAATAGGCACAATCACAGATTATAATGTTACATAGCATGATAGAATTGAGGAACTTACAAACTTTCACAATAGCAAGTCCCTTTGCAGGCTATGTTGATTTGGGAACTTCCAAGGCTTCTCTTCCTGCAACAAACACATGACATGGATTATAGTTGGCTGTGCTGCATCAAACTCAGACCTGTATCTTCCATAGATAAAATTATGCTTGAATGAGGAGACAAAGCAAAACTAAAATGAAGTAAAAGAGATTGCAAAAGATGTTCTGACACCTGTTTCTTTCCTAACTTAGGCATGCACCCAGCTCATCCACTGTAGGGCAACACAGGCCTTTGAAGTGGTGTAGCCCTTCCCCCTCACTCCATTCATAAGTCACCAGCTTGCCCCTGAGCTCACTTCCAGCAGTTGAATTCAGATATGTGAGTCAGGTACGTGATGCTAATAGCTGATAAAAAACAGGAGGTAGGGCGTAG
Organism: Neoceratodus forsteri; assembly: GCA_016271365.2. NCBI lineage: Eukaryota > Metazoa > Chordata > Ceratodontiformes > Ceratodontidae > Neoceratodus > Neoceratodus forsteri. The sequence continues at coordinate 1,512,634,464 of CM057449.1, forward strand.
CTGTAATGAAGTTCCTAGGCTTGCAAAAGCTCCAGCTCTGAGTATGGCTTCATCTGCTGTAACAGGTAGGGAAGGAAAGGAGAGGAACTGGTAAAGGTAGTAGTGATAAGAATAGAAGACCCAGTAGCAAAGTGGGAAAAGGAATGAAAGATAGGGTCCAGCCTGGCTAGGGTGGATTTGGAGGTGGATTTGGAGACAGGGCTTTGTGTTCCACTTTTTAATTCATTAAAACTATGAATTTTCTAATTCAGTAACTGGTTTAGCATCCTTCTTAAGGGTTTATGTGTGCTTGGAACTCTTTCACTAGTTTGGATTTGGAAGCCTCACGATAGATCACATCCATATAGCCAAACAGCAGGAGGATCATTTTGAGAATGATTTCTGGCTGAACTGGGAGCAGAAAACAAGATTCATTCCTGTAGAGGGCACAACGCTTGGGGCACAATTTCATAATGATGGCATCAACATGGGCTGAGAAATCAAGATGACTTTCAAGCCACACAACAAGGTATTTGAAGCAGGGGATAGCTGCAAGATGACTTCCATTAAGGGTTTTGAAAACTAGGGACTGGCTAAGCCTATGAAGCTGCTGGTGTGGGCCAAAAAGCATGGTAACATTTGGCATTCATTGAGAGTAAGGTGCAGTATCAGCACTGGGCACTGCTAAAGTCATGCTGTAGGTACTGTTCCAACAGGCAGATAGAACCTGTGGTAGCACAGATGACTGTTATCAGCATATATATGGATGTTCACTGAGACCTAGGAGGTCTTTTAGAAACACTGAGTAGAGAACTGGACATAGAACAGAGACTTGAGTCACATAGGAGTTAATGGGGGGGGGGTTCCCAAACCTGGACAGACTGGCTAAATCCAGAGATGTAGGAATGAAACCAGTGAAGGGAAAAGACTGAAAACTCAACACGCCTTAAAGAGCTACTGGAACCGAAACAGACAGCCAAGAAAGTAATACAAATTTTATGAAGTAGTCACTTGTAACTTGTTATTTCAGAAGTATGTTTCTTTTTTCCTTTCTCTCATTAACAAGTTTTCTATGTGATAATATTGTGCTGGATATGTGGAATAGCTCTCAGCCTGGTAGCTGACATGGCTATCTCAAGCCATCCCACTACAATATCAGCATTGTGATCTCACTGACAGTGACATCAAAAGAGACTGATCTGGCAGCTACTGAGTAGTTGATTCTAAGCAGCAGTGTATATCACAGTGAGTCAAGTCACAACACTGATGTAATGGAAGAAAAAGAGCTGGAGAAGTCACACCTTCTAACATCAGGTAAACCATCTTCTAATTAACCAAAAGGAAAAGAAAATGTACCTCAGATATGTAAGGTAATGGTTGAATGCTTTTAAAAATTAATATTAGTTTTAGGCAGTACACTAGCTCTTTAACTTATTCAAGATTAATGGTCTGCAGAATGAAAACCCTTAGTCAGATGGATAAAGATAGTGGCAAAAACATGACCTTCATTCATCCCTTTCAGACTAGAATCAGCAACATGGAGAAGAGAGGAGACTACTGAGTAGGTTTTATGGAAAACAGACTGATATGGCCATTTCTCCAACAGTGATGAAGATGACTCTATTTACCCTGTTAGTTCAACAATCACTGATATGATAGATGAGTGCTTCTGCTGTCCTTCAGATGCCTAAGCCAGATCTGGAAGATGCCAATCTCTGAGAAATGCACTGTATCCTACAGGTAAGGTTATGTCTTTAAGGGAATTTATTTTCTTAGGGGATGGGGTAGGGAAGAGAGTGAAGGTAGAAAAGGTGAGAGCAATTGATATTTGTAACATGTTGTGGATAACACTGACTCATAACTCAAAAATAGATTATCTTACCAAGACCAAATCCAGATGATGGCAATTAAATGTATCAGGCTGTGCCCCACTGGCAAAGGTAAGTAATACTGGGATTTTTTTTTAACTTGAGAATGGGGGCACAGCTTGAAATGATTTAACTCTGAATCAACCAGCCTATAAACATATTTTTGCTCTTGTCTCTTGGTCATATATGCATTATGAGGGTGATAGATCCTGTTGCCATATAATCCTGGCCTGTTTCTGGATGATGATTGATATCTAGTGGATATTAATAAGAGAAGATTAATAGATGAATTGGATAACAGTGTTACATGACACAGAAAGGAACTAGTACATTCAGACCTGGTCCAAATGAAGAAAATCTCTGAGTGACATGCTGTGTTCTACTTGTGAAGTTAAATATTTGAGTGGGTTTTGTTTTATTTGGGTGTGGGCGGTTCTACAAGTGGAAAAAGTTTAATAGTGTATCCACCAGCCTCTAATGTTTGCTCCTGTCCCTTACTCTTGCAGGTATGTATATGTGGGTTATAGATCCTATTGCAGCAAACTTCTATCCCAGATCAGGATGTTAGATGATGTGTGGTGGATGTTAATATTAGGGATGTGTGAATACCCTTTCCTGAATATTTGGCTGAATAGTCTTCATTCGGTGCTGAAATAATTAGGTATTCTGTATTTCCTCAAACAGTTAATCTCTGTGGAATCAGTCTATCTGCACACCTTAAAAAGAGCAGTAAATCACCACTGGATTCATTTACTCTGCCTTTTCTATTTTACTTTTTAGCAGTTCTGGTTACAAACTCCATAATTTATGGACACTTTAAACTTATATCCTGTTTCCAGGTGCAATAATGTCTTGGGCAAACCATCAGAAAAACAATATAATTATACCAGTTTGGCCATTCTTTGTGTGTCCCTTGAATCTGTGTTGCTTCATGGCTCAATTGCCTAATCCATTTTAACAGTGAGAAGCCACAACTGAGCAGGAATAGAACACCTCCTCTCCACGTTTAACTTCCATGGACTTCAGCATATTTTTACTTTCATTCTGCAACATTTTACCCATGCACAAGCTATAAGCATACCCAGTACTTAGAGTTCCACAAAAAGCTGGTAGCCAAATGCTAATTTCATGCCACTTGATTTCTTGCAGTGTATTAGTTAAGGTAACCTTTGATGTTTTATCCACAGCTGGGTTCACCAAAGCATTAAAATCTTCCATTAATATTATATTCTGGTCTTGTACTTTAGTTAATGATTTGGTTATCTTGGCAGGGAAGAGGCATATTGAAGCAAGGGTGCATAGACAGAGCCAGCCGTTATTACAGTATTTTTTATTTTAATTTTTAAAATCGCTGTTCTGCCTTCAGTATCCTGAATCTTATCCAAAATTGTTGCCTGTATATTTTGTCTTAATAATAGAGCCACTCCTGCACTTTTCCTTGTTCCTTCAGCAGAAAAAACATGTGGAATCCATTTCTGTTTAGTTTTTAAATTTCTTGTTTGCTCAGGTGTGTCTCTTGGAGTGCTACACACTGTACCTGAGATTTCTTTAAATATGCCATCAGTCTTGTTCTCTTGATACGAGAGTAAACATTTTTGCTGCTGTCTTTTTATTTTGCATGTATGTCAAGTGGGTGATGATGCTCTGTTGCTCTATCTTTTCAGCCAGGAGCAGAATGATGAATGATGTGTGGTAGATATTAATGTATGGCAACTATTAAATGATGATGATGTGATAAGCATATGATATGGATAATAAAACAGTTAAGTACTGGCACAGTATCTGCTTTTTTTACATTGGGAGTGAGGCTATATGCAAGGTGCTCATCCATTGCTAGGTATTGTTGTATCTGTTAAGGATTTATGGAATGCAGGTATACACTGTATGTTACCTCTGTACCTTTGCAGGTCATACTAAATTATGGTTCTTAGAATAATACTCTTCAATTATTGTTCTAGCCCAAGATCTGCATTATGGTAGCTGATAAATGTTGATGGGTACTGAGGACAAATAGATCCACTGTCTAATGAAAAATCAAATCAAACTGGCCAGATTGAATAATTCCAGCTGGCCAGCTCAGAATTAGAGTCAAGAAAGGGTACAAAATTGTAAATCTTCATACCATGCAATGATCAGATCTGTATGAGGAAGATATCATATGTGAATCAAAGGCATACAGGCAACATAGAACCAAGATCACATTAACTTTCTTTTATTTATTTCTTCAACATTTAGGTGTGTTTACTGAATGAAATTGGTATGATGAATAATGTCCTATTGTTCCAGTATACCGTAGATATGGTTCTTGATGTCTTTAATCAACATTTAGGACTACTTCACCTTCTTCATCTACTGTAGATGCTCTGATGTGTGCATATACTGTATTCTGTATATCTTTTCTGCTCTTACAGAACTGGTGAAAACTAGGAATGGACTTTCTCATCCTGTAAGATCAGCAGAAATGTGCTGACACTCAAGTTCTCCTTAACTTCAAAAAGTCCCCCTTGAAGAACAAGGGATAAAAAAAAGACTAACAGGGAGGCTTTTATTTTTAGTTTAACAAATACAAAAAACATGTGCTCAGGCTGGCATGTGTGGATGTTAGCTTAGTTATATATAGCCTCTCCTTATGACATCACACACAAGATGAACTCCACATCCAAGGAAGAGGAAATAAAAAGAAGTATCCAAATGTAAACTGCAAGCACTCCATACAAAAGTGACACTAGACCATGGTGCTTTCGGTTTTCATGTGACCCTTCATCATGGAGTTTGTCCCTTTGTGTGTCATGTTGCATTATAAACCATTAAATTAACAATCACAATAATTGATTTTGACCACAAACCAGTTACACCCATCAACACAGTGCAAAATAATTATATATAAAATACATCATCAATTAAAAATAACTACAGATTGAATACCACAGTAATACACATATAAAAAACCCTAAACAGATCTAAATATACAAAAACTGTTAAAAGTACCCTAAATTTAAGATGTCATATTTAGCAAAGTGTAATAACAAATGGCACAGAGAAAATTTGACCTAAACATGGAGGCTGGGGAGGGAGGTGATGTAGAGAGAGTAATCAACAGAAAGAGATCAAGCATAAAAAATAAGCTAGTGCAACCAGTGAATGGAAAGTCATGTGATAACAGTGATTCATTAATTCACTATGCTATTATACCCAGCAGAGCACTTTACTAAAATAAACCAGTGACTAAAGCATCAGCTTTCCCAGTATTACTGGTACACAGCCTGCCTAAATAGTCAAACATTTAGTATTCCTGAGTCAAATTTGAAGTGAAGAAAATAAATTATATAATGGAAAAAATCAGCTTGAAAAATAAATGCAACAACAGTGAATGAAAAGTAATAGACTAACAGTGTTTAACCAGTTCAGTATGCTGTTACTCCCTACCAAGCATTTTACTGAAATATACTAATGAATGGAACATTAGTGCTCACAAACAATCATGGGATGCAGCTTGACTAAGTATGCAAAAAACATGTTTTTATGTTCCAAAGTCAGATTAAGGTACAGGAGTACAGCAATCGACTATATGGATAAACTGAATTTGTGATAAAGAGGGAAAAAAAGTATATGAAAAATGAAATGGAAAAGAGGTATAATGATACCATGGGGGGGGGGAGAATGGGCAGGAGAGGGAAGGGGATTCGAGAAGAGGGAGGGGACACAATCCCAGATCTTTATTTACAATCTATTACAATGCAATCAGCAAAAGAAATACTGTAAGTAAATCATATTATGTATGCACATATGGAGTAATATCAAGGTTTCATTGAGTCCAAAGGGTCTCCAACATTTTAAAGTGTAAATCCAATGGGTTTCTTTTTGTAGCAACATTTGGTTATGATTGCCACTGCGAGGGTGGACTGGTTGTCTTTGTATTCCCATAAAACAAAATCTGGTTGCATCTATGTTATGGAATTGCATGAAATGCAGTTCAACTGGAGTCACAGGAATGTCCGATAGAATATATAGGACATGTTCCTGTATCCTTGTCTTCAGATTTCTGATAGTTCACCCCACATACAGTACATTACAGGAGCATGACAGAACATACACAACAAACTCAGAATCGCAGTTGATGAACTGCTGTATTTTGCCACTGGTTCCACCAGCTGAGTGGACAAAAAGATTTCTTGTGACAACATATTTACAAATGCTACATCTCCCACATTTGTGAAATCCCTTTGGTAATGGTGGTAACCAATTATGGTTTAGTTTCACACATTTGTACATTGAACTAGTCACTCTGTCCCCTATAGTCAACCCCCTATTGTATGTAAATCTAGGTTCTCCCCCAACCGCATTTGATAATATGTTGTCACCTCTTAAAATATGCCAATGATTGTTAATTTTGGAAACCTTGGTTGCCAAATCATTATATTCTGTAACTAAAGTTACAGCTATCCCATTTTCATTTTTAGCTTTTGGTTTCAAAAGTGAAGACCTATCAATGGTGCAAGCTCTGGCCAGGGCTGTATCAATCATGGACCTTGTATATCCTCTTTCAAGAAACTTGTTGTATATGTCCTATGCCTGTATTTCAAGGAACGTGCCATCAGAGCAGTTCCTATGTAAATAATTGAACTATCTATGAGGAACTGCCCAAACAGTGTGCTCAGGATATGCAGTAGTATCCAAAAGAAGAGTGTTACCACTTGTTGGTTTTGTAAATGTACTTGTATGAATTTATCCTCTATTGTCTACTGTGATGGCAGTGTCTAGAAAATGAATTTCTTTTCCATGCGTGTCAGCTGTAAACTGTAAATTTAAATTACTGTTGTTTAATTCTTTTATAAATTCAGGTGCTGTTTCTGCATTACCATTCCATATTACTATACTGTAATGTCGTCCATGTAACAACTCCAAAAAATATTCTGTGAAAGATATTGGTTTCTGTCATGGGCAAACACCACGTCATGCTCCCACCAACCCAAAAATAGGTTAGCTTATGAGGGCACCATGATAGTGCCCATGGCAGTACCACAGACCTGTAAAAAAAGTCACCAGCACACAAAAAATAATTAGTTGTAAGAATCAATTCCACCACCTGCAGCAGAAATTCATGTGGAAAATCTACTTGACTGTTTTGTGTCCAAAATGGTAATCCGGAGCCTGTAAACCCAAATTATGCTAAATGGATGTATAGAAAGAGCAGATATTGATTGCCAGCAAACGGTATCCTTTTCTCCAAGTGACAGTCTGTAATTTAGAGAACAAGTCCATGTTGCTTCTTAGGTAGGACGGTCTAATCATTATGAGGTCCTGAATGAAGGAATCCACAAAAATGGAGTACACTGAGTACACTGAGTTGTTTAAGAATTTCTTGGTGATATTTGGATTTGTCTATAATGGCCACAAGGCTGCCTTTATCTGCCTGTTTAATTTCAATCAGATCACTCTGTTTTAAATCTTTTAATGCCTGTCTTTCCTGAGGTGAAATATTTGGCTGTTTTGTGGGCTATTTTGATTTAAGCAGTCTTTTTAAAATCTTGTAATACCAATATCTTGTATGTCTGTAAAACAAGGGAGCCAAATTATGAAGGAGAGGAGGTTAAATTAGGCTTGAAGTGTATTTCTCTCAGATGTGCAGGTTCTGTTTACCTTTGAACTCCCTCTTCTGTATTCAGTTCCAAATGTAAAGATGAATCTTGTTTTGGCATAGGTTCACCCCAGTTCAGATTATTTGCATTTTGTGGTGCAATTTGAAATTCTGATTTTCTGATAGGCTAATTAAGGCTCCCAAATCAGTATAATTTAAGAGGGTCCATCTTGGTAGAAGACAAATCCAAGTCATAAGTGGATGCATTACAGTCCTGTACTGATGTCAAACGCGTGATGGGTGAAATGAATGCCAGTGCACCTGGCTTGCATTCTTTCCTTTAACTGCTGCCTTCTTTCTTTTTTATTATGGTTTCATGGTAAAAGCTTAGTGATTACTTACCACCATCGTAGATACTGAAGATGTCGAAGAGTATTTGCGGAACAAAGGAGATCATGGAGCTTCATTTCACAGACAAAAGAAAAAATAAAGGCACAAGAACAATTCAAACAACACAGCCCCAGGAACTACAGCTCTCACTGAGCCTCCCCAATTCAGGAGTACTGCAGGCAACAATGTACCCACCTCTTTCCCCACTACCAGCATCTCCACCAACAAAGAAGTAACCCATGATCAGTAACATTTTAACTTACTTTGAGTCTAAGAGTGACAAAAAAAGACTGACCAACAAAGGGGTACAATCCCAAAGACAGATTGTAGAGCAGCTCAGCAAAGGGGTGAGTGCCCGGAAAATAAACAAGAAAAACACACAGCTAGTAACAGGTGAACTAACAGTAAACTGTGGTAATTCCCTAAATGAAGTGATAATAATGCCTAAGAAAGGGGAAGGAAAAAATTAAGAACTGGGCAAGAGTACAGCTGCTCAAGAAGTTACAAATATTATCACATGTAACATCTGAATAGCCGAAACAGATATGTTACTCAATAACACAGAAGAAACAACTGAAAAAAGAGGTTATATCAGGGAGGATATAGGGTAGGGACGGGGAAGAAATATGTTTTTTTTTTAATTGAGGCCACATCAAACTGAAGATAATGAAAAAGAGAGAGATAATACAGCTAGTAACTCACAAAAAAATCATGAACAGGAAGCCATGCACAGTAAAGAGACACTAGCGTTAAATACTTACAAACTAATACAAGAGGTAGTAGTGTTAACTGCAGTAAACACTTTAAAAGTGGAAATGCTTTGAGCACTATGCAACATAAAAATTTATTTGGAAACTGTTATTGGCTCATTAAGAGACACAAGCAATAAACTGGAAAAATTAGCTCTGTGCACTGATGGGCTACAAACAAGAATTTCAAAGACAGAAGTTACTGCTCACCAAATCCCAAAACAACAACTATAATTGGAAAGGTAACTACAGACTTTCCAGCAGAAAGTGGCTAAACAACAGGACATGGCCAGGAGATATAATGTTAGGCTGTTTAAGAGGCCAGAAGGGATAGAGCATACTGGAGACTATTTGCTCTTTTTTTAAATATTTATTACAGAGTCATTGACTAGAAAATACCCTAAGGAAAAAATAATACTTGATAGAGCACACCAGGTGGGTTCAAGGTTTTCTGGAAACTCAAATTACCCTCACACAGTTTTTATCAAGCCACATAAATTTCAAAGATCTATGACAGTCGGTCAATAATTTTGTTGCTGATTGATGTTACAGTGACTCCTTTATGTCAACCACAGTTGCTGCTGGCATAAAATGAGTCACTTTAAACTGGGTTTTCTTCAAGAGGGCTTCTTGGCTGAACCCATCATGCGGGGATCTCTGCCCCCACACCCCCCACTACTAAATTAATCAAGTACAAGTCAAAGGTGCTTTGGGGAAGAGCTGCAATACCCCCAGAAAGCAGTGCTGGGATCCTGTGCCAACACTACAGTGATCTGGAGCTGTTGTTGCTGCAGTGTCAGTGGTGGTAAAGTTGTCACTGTAGTGATGGCATACCAATTTCAGGACCATGAAGCAATATTACAAAAAGTGAGAATATCTAAAGTCTTAACACACGAAAACATAAACTTCAATGCATATCCAGATATTTCTACTGAGACAACAGGGGAAAAAAAGTTAAACAACTACTATAGAATAAAGTTATTAAATTATCCATGCTTTATCCCACAAAAGTCAGGTTTGTGACTAATGCAAAACTGCAAACTTTTGAGGACCCTGAGGAGGCTATGGAAGCCTTTAAAATCTCTTATGATTAGCAACACGACTAGCAAAGAGCACAGGTCTAGACCAAACACTTACCCAAACTTCACCACAAGCTATGCAACCAAAATGAAGATGATCAACTAAGTGACGGGATAGAAAAGACTAGATGAATGACATTAAAAATGTAGTGGATATATCCCATCCCCACAAAAAAATAATCCTCTGCCTATTTCAAAATTCTGCAAAGGAGGAGGAGATGGCTACCAGCATCTTTATCAATAAGCAAATTCCTCTACATGCATATCTATCTGTAAATTATTAAAACAGCACAAACTAAATAACAGGGAATGCATAGAGGGGGAAGGTGGGGGATACTATACTATCAAACATATATATTTTTATGATATCCAGGATTATTTCAACTACAAGGATTAAACGTACTGATAAAAGAAAACAAAATTTAAGGGTGTTATAAAATAATGAAATGAATTAAGAATAAAGGGTTTAAAGTAAAAAACGGGAACCTATAAAAGAGGATAAAACCAGTGCAGGTATTTTGTGGCATACATCGATAGCTTTTCAGTCATCTCTGATTTGGGGAGGAGGGATAGTCAGGGCTGTCTTTGATCTTTGGCCATGGCTGTATCATAAAGGATATAGGGTAGAGATGGGGAAGAAAAGTTTGTTTTTTTTTTTTAAGTTGAAGCCACATCAAACTGAAGATGATGAGTAAAATTATAAGAACATTAGGGTTCCAGGAAATCAGTCTAAAAGATATAAAGGGATCACTAAAGATGTAAAGGTTAGGCAAAGCAGTATAGAAAAAGAACTATTCAATGGGTAGTTTATTCAGAATTGTGACATGGAATGGAAAGGGCATACAAAACAGAATGATAATTAATAAGGTTATAAAATACTTAGAAAGATAAAAAAAAACACACATTAATATAGCCATGAAGCAAGAAACACATCTTACTTGCAAAGAAACAGTCTGGTTTGCAAACTGGTGGGGACCAGGATTGGCATCAGAATACTCCAGAAATTCAAGGGGAGTACTGGTCACTTTAAATAAATCAAAATTAATCCGACGTATAATAAAAAAGGTAACTGACAGACAGGGAAGGTTTATTATAACACAAATGCAGATATAAAATTTCAGGCATGCATACGCTACAATGTATGCCTCAAACCAAAATAATCCAAATTCTTAACAGAACTGTTTTTAACATTAACAACATTTGGCACTCCTTATGTAATAGGTGGAGATTTTAATGTAGCAATGAATCAGCTCAGCAAAACAACAGGTTTAGATAACACTCAGAACAACCAGATGAACAATAAACAGGTTCATGGCAGATTTAGGGCTAATTGACCCATGGAGGAAAACTTACAATGACACCAGACATACTGCTGTTTTTTCAGCTATGCACCAGATTTATTCAAGGGATAATTTCTTTCTTATATCAGACATCTTAATACATGCAATTACAGACATAGAATATCCATGCATAACAATTTCTGATCATCTCCCCTGTATTTTAACAATGAAGCTCTCAGAAAACAAATTAACAGATAGACTAGGGAAGATTGATCAAACTACCTTACAAAAAAAATCTAAATATCCCAAAACAAATGCAACAAGTGATCCAAGATTTTTTTTTTATTCAACACCATAAATGATACATCTATCATCAATATTTGGGAAACATTTAAGATTTGGATTAGAGGCAAAATGCTCACATAGAAATATCAGAGAAAAAATTAGAAACAAAATATTGGCTAAATTGATAAAGGAAATAAGAAATGTATTCAAAATGCATAGCACCTCATTTGATACTACCATATATAATGGACTGATACAAAAAAGTGAACAATATAATCAAATAGTAACAGAAAAACAAATGTTAAATACCAGATCGAACTACTGCATAATGGCTGATATGCCATTAAAGGTGCTGGCCTGGCAAATCAAAAAACTGCACCAAAAAAAAGAGCACAATATTAGAAATAAATAATCATAATAATAAAACCTTATATAAACCAGAAGAAATTAACAACCATTTTTATTAGGAACTATGTAGATCCCAACTGGATAATGAAACACAGGAATCAGAAAAATTTCAAGAAAAGGTAAAAATTCTAGAAGTAACCAAAGAAATGAGAGGACAGCTTAATCAACCTATTACTCAGTTCAAAACTGAAGAAGCTATAGAGGCCCATACAAGCAGGAAAGCTCCAGCTATATAAAGCTATATAAAAAAAATCAAATTTATACTATTACCTATATTGAAATTAATGTTTAACTCATATTCTAAACTCCATAAAATCCCAGATTCCTTTACACAGGCACTACTCGGATATTCCTAAAAAAACCCACAAAGATCCACTGAACTGTACATCCTACAGACCGACTTCCCTTCTCAATACAGACTAAAAAATATTCACTAAAATATTAGCTAAAAGATTAGAATCAATTCTACCCTTCCTTATTAACCTAGATCAAAATGGCTTCATTAAAAGCTGAAAACTTACTGAAAATATTAGACGCACACTAGACATAGTTACACTAAACAAACCAACAGATGCCACATTATTTGCAAAAGATCCTGAAAAGGCACTTGACCGTATTGAATGGCAATATTTAATTTTAACTTTGCACAAAATGGGGTTTGGTGCACAGTTCAGTGGATGGATAAAACTGCTATATGATAATCCAGATGTGATTATCTGAACTAATTCAGGTAACTAATTCAGGAGGGTGGTAACTCGGTCTCTCAGGGTCTCTTATGTTCCCCCTGGTAGTCCCCTATGTATCTACTGTCATGGGGAGCAAGGCTTTTTCTGTCTCTGCCCCTTATCTTTGGAACAGAATACCACCTGCTATCCGTATGTTACTCTCTCAACAGTCCTTCAAATCAAAACTAAGTGATTGGCTCATGTCTCAGGCCACCTGTGTCTGCTCCCTTGGAAACACCCTCACCAGAAAGCCACCTTAGGGGCCCAGTGTACCACTTGCCTTACTTCCCAAGTACTGGCTACTACATGTACAATTGACACATTTCTGACTCCCTTGTCAAAATGTTGATTGCTATAGTGTAATCCCTTATGCACTTTATTGTAAACCTTGGACTGGCTGCATAATGTCTTGATTTGCTTTAAGTGTATGTCCTATTCTCTGCAAGAAGAGAAGCATTGCTTTTTTTGTCATGAACTTGTTTTTTATGTCCTTAACCCCAATTTTTAAGATTGGATGTTTATGTATCACTGTTTCTGATACCAGTGTACTCACTGTATTATATGTGCCTACTGTATTATAACTTGTACCTTTTAAACTAGTCAAGGGGGGAGGCACTGATGAGCAGCAGGAAAATCCCAGCCTCTCCCTACAAAACAGGGTACTAAATGAGAAAAAGACCGAGGTACAAAGGTCAGTGGGGGATGCTGCAACAGAAAGTAAAGCCATCAAAAAATGGAGATCAATGAGTACCAATGCATGTAGTCTGAGTAACAAGCTTCCTGAATTAGTGGCCTTGATGGAGGAGGAACATCTGGATATCGTGGCAGTCACAGAAACATGGTTCACACAAAACAATGACTGGGACATAAACATACCAGAATACACTATCTACAGGAGGGACAGGGAGGGTAAAAGAGGAGGAGGAGTAGCTCTTTACATAAGGGAAGGAATCAAAGTAACAGAACAAAAGAGAAAACAGGGAGGAGAAGAAGCACTGTGGGTAAATTTGGAGACGGGCAATGGCACTACAATCCACACAGGGGTTGTATACAGACCCCCTTCTCAGGGGGAGGAAATGGACAAGAAATGATAGAAGTATACTTAGTATGGCAAAAAAGGGAGATATTGCTGATGGGTGATCTGAATATGCCAGATGTTAACTGGAGTGCAGTTGCCACAGCCACTTCAAGAGTGGGTTATTCTAGATGCCCTACAGGGGCATGCCTTAGACAACTAGTATTGGAGCCCACTCGAGAGGGAGCAATCTTAGACCTGGTTCTCTCAAATGGAGATGAAGAGAGGATCACAGATGTAGAAGTGGGTAGCCATCTGGGAACTAGTGACCATCGAACAGTATGGTTCAGAATAAACACAGCAATAGAGTCAAGCCATACAAAGGCAAAGGTACTGGACTTTAGGAGGGCTGACTTTGCCAAAATGGGTAAGTGCCTAAGGAATGCACTAGCACATGGGCAGGAAGGAGGGGTGGAAGAACAATGGGGAATAATAAAAACTGCCATCACAGAGGCAACAAGCCATTGTGTGAAGCAAATAAACAAAACTAAACGATGTAAGAAACCACTATGGTTCTCAAAGGAAGTGGCAGTGAAGGTTCAAGAGAAAAGAAAGCTTTTAGGAAAGTACAAGGAATCGCAAGAAGGAGCAGGACAGAGAACTGTATCAGTTAAAGCAAAGGAAGCTGGGAAGGCAGTCAGAACAGCAAAGGCCCAAACCGAGGAAAAGATAGCCAACTCAGTTAAGAAGGGATAAAACCTTTATAGGTACATCAGGGAGCAAAGGAAGACCAAGGGAGGGATAGTGAGGCTAATAAAGGGGGAGGGGGGGCAGAGGAGACTGTGAAAAGGCAGAGATACTAAACAAATATTTTTGCTCAGTATTTACAAAGGAAGAGGGGTGTACCTAGAACAAACAGTAGAAACACACTGGATACAGAAGTTGATACCAGCCCATTTACAGAAGAAAGGGTTCTGAAAGAACTCTTAAAACTGAAGGTGGACAAAGCAATGGGGCCTGATGGGATTCATCCCAGAATTTAAAAGAACTAAGGGTAGTTAGTGACACCACTGACTACCCTGTTTAACAAATCATGGGAGGATGGGGTGGTACCCGAGGACTGGAGGAGGGCAGATGTGATTCCCCTTCACAAAAGTGGGAGCAAGGCAGAAGCAGGAAACTACAGACCTGTTAGTTTAACCTCAGTGGTAGGGAAAATGATGGAATCACTTCTGAAGGAAAGAATTGTCAAGTATCTAGAGGCCAGTGGGGCACAGGACCCAAGGCAGCATGGATTCACAGCAGGAAGGTCATGCCAGACAAATCTGATAGATTTCTTTGACTGGGTGACCAAAGTAGTAGATCAGGGAGGGGCTGTGGACATGGCCTACCTAGACTTTAGCAAGGCATTTGCACAGTCCCACACAAAAGATTAATATACAAGTTAGCTAGCCTGGGAGTGGGTCCCAAGATGACAGCCTGGGTAAAAATTGGCGGAAAATAGGACACAGAGAGTAATAGTAAATGGGTCCACTCTGATGAAAGGGGGTTACTAGTGGGGTACCGCGGGAGTTCAGTATTAGGACCAGTCCTCTTCAATGTCTTTATAAGCGACATTGCAGAGGACTAGAAGGAAAAGTATGTCTCTTTGCAGATGACACAAAGATCTGCAACAGAGTTGATGCAAGTGGGTGGAAAGGATGAAAAGGACTTGGCAAGGTTAGAAGAATGGTCAAATGTATGGCAGCTTAGATTCAATGCTAAGAAGTGCAAGGTAATGCCCTGGGAAACAAAAACCCAGGAAGAGTACACAATGGGGTGAGATACTAACAACAAAAATGGAAAGGGACCTGGGGTAGTCATATCAGATGACCTAAAGGTGGGCAAGCAATGTGAGAGGGCAGCAATGAGGGCTGGGGATATTGGGATGCATAGGGAGGCATCACCAGTAGAAAACAGGAAGTTATTATCCCTCCACGTGCAGACAGCTGGTCAGACCCCATCTGGAGTACTGCGTGCAGTTCTGGAGACCCAGTCTTCGCAAAGACATAGACAGGATGGAAGCTGTCCAGAGGAGGGCAACTAAAATGGTGCAGGGTCTGCACCAGAACACATATGAAGAGAGAGACTAAAGAAGCTTAATATGTATAGCCTCGAGGAAAGGAGGAGAAGGGGACATGATAGAAACTTTCAAGTACCTCAAGGGAATCAACAAAGTCCAAGAGGTAGCATCTTTCAAAAAGGGTGTGCAGAACAAGGGCACAATTTGAAGATAGAGGCGGTTCAGAGGTAATTTAAGTATTTTTCCCAAGAGGGTTGTGGATGCATGGAGCAGCCTTCCGGAGGAGGTCGTGGAGTCAAAAACAGTGGTGGAATTCAAGCATGCATGGGACAGTCATAAGGCAATTCTAGGGGATGGGGTAGGAAAAAGTAGGCTGCTGGTTAACTAGGATCTGCAGCTTATCCAGTAGGCAGGGAAATGGGCAGACTGGGTGGGCCAAGCGGTCCTTATCTGCCATCAAATTCAAATTCTATGTTGTACCTAGTGTCTGTGCCACTGTGCGGCCCGGGTCACAACTGAAAATGGTCCTTTGGATCAGTTTGCTCACCCAGTTACCAAAAACATAATTAACTAACTAAATAAATAAATAAACAAACAAACAAACAAATAATAATAATAGTAATCTTTATTTATAAAGCTTTGTTCACATTGTACCAAAGCACTGCACAAAAATAAGTAATTATAATTTATCAGAAAAAATTAAGCTTCAGCAGGGAACCTGACAGGTTTGCTCCTTTCCCTCTGATCATTATATTAATTATGGAACTGTTTGCATCTGCAGTTCTGGGTAATACTCTTATACAGGGCATTTGTATAAATAATAAAGTACACAAGCTAAGCTTATATGCAGATCATGCACTACTATAGTTAGCAGATCCAGAAAACTCAATACAAGAACTCATCAGGTTAACAGTTAGTTTCAGCAAAGCTTCTGGATACAAAATAAACTGGTCAAAATCCATACTACGGTATTATAACTACATATGAATACTCTAATAAACATCCTGGAACAATATCCATGTAAACAAACTGAATCTCAGATACAGTACATAATTTAGGGATTAATATAACTGCAAATATTCAAAATATGTAAGATGCAAACTTTGAAAATACAATAACAGAGATTCAGAATGAATTAAAAAATGGGAAACATCAGCGCTAACCTTAACAGGGATATGCCAGGAACTAGGGCCCGGATATTCAAAAGGTTACGCCATACAACTAAGGGATGCAGCTGAAAATGGAAATCGCCATTGTGCTATATTCAGTGGGGGCTGCGCAGTGCAATAAGCAATGCACCAGAGCACAATAGTAGTGAATGCATGCACAACCGTAGGGGGCAGAACCATGAATAACATGCAAAGTGTGATATTCAATAGCATGCACCGTGTGCAATAGGGGAGCTAGCAGAAGTTGCATGATAGCGGAAATGACCCAAAATAAAAGGGAGCAAGAGAAGGGTGCAAGAACGCAAAAGGGAAGCCTCAGGTGGGAGCGTGGTGACAGACACAAGGGAAGTACTGAGGGAAGCAGTGAGCAGGACTGGGCAGGAGCAGGACAGGGCCCACCAGAACTGAGCCAGAAACAGGGTAGGAGTTGGGAGCCTATGCCACTGTGCAGTAAAGTCAGTGGAGTGCCACACCGGACTAAGGGAAGTGGCAGGAGGCAGAACAGCCACAGCCAAGGCCGGAGGTGTACCTGGTGCGGGGGCATCAGAAATGGACAGCGGGGGGAACGGGAGAACAGCCGCCTGGGGGGGAACACCAGCCAGGGACATGGTCAGCGCCACCTTCCAGATGGAGGTGGTAATGAAGGGTGTGAGAAGGCAGGCAGCAGGGGGGCATGGCTGTGGAAGGGCCTGTCGGTGGTATGCCCAGAACGGGCAGTACCGAGCCCACACCAGCTCCGAACACTACTCTGACACAGAGATTGTGGGCCTGAACCAGGTGATCCTGAGGAAGCTCTGTGAGCTGTGCAGTAATGAGATGCAGGCACCCACACGACGGAGCCATGCTCTGTCAGTGGAGATGAAGGTGACAGCCATCATGTGCCTGCTCACCACAGGCACCTTCCAGAGAACAAAATGGGACACGACAGGCATAACCCAGTCGACCGCATCACGCCTACTCACACAATTCCTCAGTGCACTGCTGCCACATGCTGTGGAGTACATCTATTTCCCCAGCACACAGGCAGAGCACACAGCACACATACAAGAGTTCCACAGGGTAGCACGGTTGCCTGGCATGCTCGGGGCCACTGACTACACCCATGTGGCCATCTGCACGCCACCTGGCCCGGACAGAGTGTCATACATCAATCGGAAGTGGTATGCAAGTATCAACTGCCAGGTGGTGTGCGATGCCAGGGGGCACATTACCAATGTCTGTGCCACGGACCCTGGGGGAACACATGATGCCTTCATCTGGCACCAGTCCACACTGTGCCACAGGTTTGAGAGTGTGGACATCCCCACTGGCCATCTAGTGGGTGAGTATGCATATCACGAAGGACGACATTAGCAGATGTGGGGCGGTGCATAGTCAGAGGTGCCATGGATACTGGCCTTGTTGGCCCATGGCACAGCGACACAGACCACCATACTAGTGTCTACCCTCTACACACAGGTGACAGTGGCTACCCACTACGTCCCTGGCTGCTCACACCATACCGGTGCCCCACGACCCCATTGCAGCTATGGTACAATGATGCACATGCCACAACATGGAACATCATCAAGCAGGTGTTCAGGATGCTGAAGGCACATTTCCAGTGCCTGGACACATCTGGCAGTGCCCTACAGTACAGCCCCTTGAAGGCCTGCAGGCTATTCCTGGCCTGCTGTATCCTGCACAACATGGTCAACGACTGTGGGATAGCTGTAGAGGTCAAAGAGGTGGACAGTGGTGGGGATGATGAGGTTGCCGGTCCAGCCAGTGATGGGCAGCCACCATCTGGGCAAAGAGACCCCCTCCTGATCCGGATGTCACAGCTGCACCAGGACACCATTACAGAAGAGCACTTTGGTCAACAGAGGTAGGTCATGGGGCCATGCGCAACCAACAATGGCAAGGGCACAGCCCACAGACAGGCAGGGAAGAACACCAGTGGCAGATGGCGGTAAGGGAATGGGTCCAAGTTTGGCACTACACACAGCATCAGGGATGGGCAGGGCCGAACACGACACTTACACACACACACAAACACACACACACACACACCACAAGACATGCAAAAGGGGTAGATGGCACACCAACCCAAATTGCCACCCCTACCCCCACACAGATCCACACACAACCACACCCAGTGGCCATCACTGTGCATGCCTCAGACATTGAGCACCATTGTACACTGGTGGACAGCACAACGCAGGCATCATCATGCACACGCCACAATGGCCAGCAACCAGGACGGTGTGCACAGGGATCGTGTGTGTGCAGGGCTGGGTACCCCACTCATGCGTTGCATAATGCACACCACACTGCATGTAGGGCAGTGGCAGACAGTGGCCATGGTGGGAGACAGGTCAGTCACACAGCATAGTGCCACGGCTGCCACAGATGCATGGGTGGCCCTCCCGAGACCTGCCAGCCATGCCAGGCTGACCATTGGCCTCATGAGGTGGCACCGATGATCCCCCAGGACTGACGCTGTGTGAATGTACAAGTGTTCATGCAGGGGTCTGCAGTCCACCGAACATGCCCGCACCAGGCGTGCTCAGTATTCTCACAGCTGAAACCGGTGTCAACATAGCAGGTGTCGCACGGCACCAGGAATGGGGGGTGGACATGACACTGCACAGTGTCTGTGGTGGATGGGCACCAAACTGGGTGCCCAATGTGGCCATGACAGCTGTGAATGCATTGGTCTGCCTGTCGATGGCAGTGGTCACATCCGCCCACTGCTGGGCCATCTCTGCCAGGAGCAGACCATGGTCTCTGCTGCGCTGCTCCTCTGCCTGGTGCAGAACCGCACTGAGTGCATCCAACGCAGTCACAAGCCGCACCTGCTGATCTACTGAAGCCTGGAGTAGATGGCTGTACTCATCAATGAGGTCATCCACTGGTCCGGCATGCTGTCCCTTGTGGTGGTCCTGGCCCTGCTGGCCAGCACCCCTTGATGATGGGTGCTGCACACCAGAGCCATGCCAGGGCATGTCCATATGCAGTGCACTGCCACTGCCCCTCCGACACCGTCCCCCTGTCGCCATTGGCCGACTGCTGGTACTGCCCCTCTGACTGCTGATTGCCAGGGCTCATCGGTGCCGCCGCAGCGGCTGCAACAGCCCCACCACCTGGATGCACCAGTGCTGCCCCACTGGGGCATACAGGCACAGGCTGGGACTGTGTTGTTATGCAGGCCTCCATGGTGGCACCACCCACGGCAATGCCGCGTGCCGTTACCTGCTGTGGGACCATCCTGCATCCCACACTTATCACTGTCTGGGATGTGTGGTCCATCATCATCGGTGCTGTATCTGGCACCAATCCATGTCCCAGTACACTGGAGACCTGGGTGCTGTCACGCTGGGACACAGGCAGGGCCTCGCCCGCACCCGCACCACCCTCTTCAGTCTGGACAGATGTGCAGGTATGCACTGGTCTGGTCCCTCAGACACCTGTGGAGGTGGATGGGTGATCCTCCGTGTCCAGGGCATCACCCTCGGTAGACACACCCACCACCGCTGACCCATGTAGATGCTCAGGAGCTGTAAGGGAACACATTAGCGTTAGTGGCTCAGCCCTTCCCTGTGGCATTCCTCCACCACCCACACAGTGACAGCACAGGACCTACCATGCAGTGATGGGCTGCCACCCATCTGGAAGCCACCACCAGGAACACCCTCGATGGCACAACACCACATTCTGCTGGCCACCCACTCCTCCTGTGGTGTCAGGTGTGGCACATCTGGCTGGCCCCCACCAGTGGCAGCATGTGCAGCCCTGATGGCAACCATCTTATCCTTGATCCTCCTCCTGTCCATGCCGACCTTCTTCTTACACTTCTGCATGGACCACTGGTGGCTGCCATGCTGGTTCAAGGCACGGGCCACCTCACCCCACACTGCAGCACGGGCCTGTGGCATTCCCCACTGTCTGCTGAGCAGCGGTTCCCTGTCGAGATATGCCTCAAACAGGGCATCTGATTCAGCTCAGGTGAAGTTGGGCCTCCTCCTCCTTCTCCCCCATCCCTGTTCCTCCTCATCCTCATGTTTGGTCATGATCGAGCCTGTGGGAATGACAGGTGTTACCTTTGACTGTGCAGTCCCATTCAGCCCTCACAAACCACAGTCCCCACATCCCAACAGCATGCAACCCACCACAAGAGACTTCAATACCAAGCTATGTCCTCTGCAGACCAATGTTGCATTTATACAGCGCAACGCATGCAAATGAGGTGAGGCGCAACTGTAAGTGGATGCTAATGCAGTGGTTGCACCATGGAATGGCTGATGAGCTGACTTGCATATGCTGGCTGAATATGGCACTATTGTGCCTTGCGCAATGTTGTTGAGCATGCTCAGGCAATGACGCAGCTCTGTGATATGCGCAATCGGCACTGCACGGTGCATGAACGGGGTGCTGATGCCGATGCATGTGGCACTGCTGATGTGCTGTGCATGGGAGGCAATGCAGGTCATGGCTACCACTGTGCCTGTGGTGCCAGTGCGCTGTTCGCCCATGTGGCATTTGTGCCCTGGTGCACCATAGGTGTCATGAAGCCACAGCGTGGTAGGCTACTGCAGGGCATCACACACAGGCAGCCTACTGTGCTACACGCAGAGCATCCCAATAGCGCTGTGGCGCTCGGTGCGCAGACAGACCCTTGACCCTGCGGTTGACCTTTGCCCCCTAGGTGCCATGCGTCCACATGGGTGCACCCCTATCATGCAATTCGGTGACAGCACAATGGGGACTGGCAGTGCAGTACTGCGCTGCCTCTGCATGTGGGGCATGTGCGCTACAGAGCCCCATTTTGATAGCAGTACACACTGCAGGATGGCACAGAGAAGAGCACAGCAGTGGAGCACTATAGAGCTGGCCAACCTGGTGGCCATTGTTGAGCCCCATGCTGGGGCCCTGTTTGGCCAGGATCCACTGGACAGGCCATGCAGTGCTGTGTGGGAGGAGGTGGCTGATGGCCTGGAGGAGGCCACCGTGATTGCCAGGTCTGCTGAGCAGTGTCACCACAGGTATGGCGACTTAATGGCAGAGGGACCCAGACAGACTGGGGCATCTGCAGGCACATGCCCGGCGAGGCACCATGCCACAGCCAGGTAGGTGCTCCATCCATACACTGGTAGCGTCCATCCATCCGGGTATCGCTGTGTGCATGTGTTCACCCCACAGGAGGGTGGGGTCCATCTAGTGGGGGCAGTGGTGGTGGTGGAGGTGAGTCATGACTGGGCTGTGCGGGTGCGCACACACCGGGGGGGCTTTGCTACTGGTTTGTACTGATGTTTCCCTCTCCATGTTTGTACCCTAGGCCCAGAGGAGTGCCATAGGGCAAGGCAGGCCCATTCCCAGCAGGAGCAGGACAGGGTGGGTGCACCACAGATGCAGCAGGGATGTGGTGGAGGGGCCATGGGCCAGCAGCACCCAGCTGGTCTGGATGCAGGTGAGTGCCATTTTTCCCCTTACATCTGTGCATGCTGTATTGCAGGGGTGGCAGCGGGGCATGGCCACCAGCACTTGGCCCCACTGCCAGACACACCACACGGTGCACTCAGCACTGTCCTGTGGCACTGCATGTGTGAGTGGGCATCGAACGTGGTCTGTGCGTGCATTGGGTACATGGCTGTGCCACTGCCTTCGCACTGCATAGCCATGTCACTGTACGGCCACAGTGGTGCTGTGCAGGATATTGGGCATGGGTGTATGCAGTGTTCCGCATGGCTGTGGGTGCCTGGTTAGGCAGGTCATGTGGGCGTGGTCACTGTGGGTGGTCACATGCCATCACAGGGGTGTGGCCCATGGCTGTATGCCATGCACAGTGTGTGAGCTGCAGGGGTCTGGCCAGTCATGTGTAATGACTTTGCTCCCTTGTCCTAGGTGGACAACACTGGACAGTGCTCAAAAGGAGTGTTCAGGAGCTGCTGCAGCTCACGAGGGCCACCCTTGAGCTCCTGCAGGGCAGAGGATGGTGACACCAGAGAAGGCACAGGACAGCAGTGGGGAGAGGGGTCGGCGCTAGGCCCACTATGCCCCTGTTTTGTATTCCCTCGGACTAACCCTCCACCTTCATCCCTCCCAGTTGTTCATATTTACCCCACCCCTACCTGGTTTGTGGCCCTCCGCCACTGTAAATAGTTGTATATATGTTTTGTATTTCTCACACCTTTATTACATATGTTTTGTAATGACAACTGTAGTGGTCTCTGATTTGCAGTGGAATAATGGTGCTTGGCTGCAGTGGTGTGCATGGCATTGGGGGTGGTGTAGGCCTGGGTGTGTGTGTGTGTGTGTCCAGCAGGGACCCGCCTTTGGTGTGGGTGGGGGACTTGGTCCCTGTCTGTGGTATGTGTGTGTTGTTCCCTGTGCCCTGGATGCCTGTGTGCAGTGGTCCCTGGTGCATGCACTGTGTCCATGGTGCCCCTGTCAGTATGTCCATGGCCCATGCAGCTGACACTCTTGCATGTCTGTGGTATGCACAGTCTGCTGGCATGTCGGTGGTGGCTGTCCATGCTGGCCACCCTCTGGTCCCGGCACAATGGCGGCTTGCCTCCTGTCACCTGTATGGTGCACGTCTGCCTTGGGTGGCACAGTGGCCTATGCTGTTGTTGTACCCCCTCCATGCTGTTGCTGGTGTCTGTTGTGGGGTCTGTGCTCTGATATCTGTCACTTGTGCTCTGGCTGCATGCTGGTGGTGGACGGCTTCATGGTGCATGCACAGGATGGCTGGTACACCTGTGCCATGGTGGGGTGCTGGCCATGGGTACACATCATTAGTGGTCACACACCAGCAGAATTTGTTGCCCTGCTATTGTGTCCCTGTGTTGGGGTGCCCTTGGGTTTGGGTGGGTGTTCATGCCCTGTGTTGCATCCTGTGTGGCTCATGCCTCCATGCACCACTGTGGACATCTGTGCTGGCTTTTGGGGCCAGTGCTGGGACAGGGTGTGTGCTTGGGTGGGTCTGCGGGGTGCTGTCCTGCTGGTGGTGGGGTTGAGGGCAGGCACTGTTGCATGCAGGGTCCCTTGGGTACCAACACGGGGTCGACCTCTCTGCTGTGCCATGGGGGGGCCATGCAGGGTGGCATGTGTCTGCAGTTGTTGTGTCGGTGGCTGGTGCCACCCACTGCGGGGTGCTTACAGTGGGGCTGCCATGCATGGCTCCATGGTGTACAAGGATGCATTGTCACAGTGGGGGTGGTGGCATGCATTCGGTGCCATGCACTGTTGGGTGCTGCTCCTGGGCAGGGTGTCTGGGGATTACTGTGCAGAGTGTGCTCTGCATTGGTGGGATGGGGTGGCAGCCCTCCTTGAGTTGCGGTCACTGCTTTACAGGGGGTGTGCTGGGGCACTGTGCCCCAGCTGTTGTTTTGGTGCTGGTTTTCATGGGCTGGTGGTTCATCCAGCTCACCACAGGTTGTGCAGTTCATGGGGTGTGGGGGGCATTGTCAGGTCTGCTGCATGCTCCTCTACCCATGTCTTCCATGGGGGGTGCACCCCTGCATCCTGTCCCTGCCCATCCCTGGTTGTGCTACTGTGCTAGTACCCTGCTCCACTGCACATCCCTGGTTGTGCTACTGTGCATCAGCCCTGCACCACTGTACATTCCTGGTTGTGCCATGACGCAGTTGGCATGATATTTAGTTGTGTTGCACAAGCGCACCTTGGCCTGTGCTGTGTTTGAATATCGTGCGTGTTGCACATGGGCGCACTGCACTTGCACTATGCACTACTTTGTGGCACAGTTTGAATATCCAGGCCATAGTGTGCAAAAACATTGTGGCTCAGATCAAAGCCGAGATAATATAGCAGCCTACAATATCGGCACCCTAAATGTGGGTACATGCTTATTAATTGCAGCTCAGTTGGGTGGCCAGCCATTGCAGAGAGTGGAGGGCTGTGCTGGTTGCCTAATGGGGGGTGGGGGTGTGAGTGGTGTGGTGGTGGGGTCCACTGGACACCAGGAATATATTGCACTGTTCTGCCTCCTGTGACAGTGGTACTGGTGGGTGGTGATCGGCGATGGTGGGGGGAGGCACAGGGGATCACTAAATGGTCTACTGTTGCTAGGACTGGGATTCAGCAGGTGGTCTGGGGGACCCACAGGACACCAGGGGGTCTGTACCTCATACTGCCTGCGTGATTCTGGGTAGCAATGTTTTTTGCAAGCCGATATTGTAGGCTGCAATATTATCCTGGCTTTGTTTTGTGCCTCTATATTTTTGCACACAACGTTCCTGGCCGGATCCCTTAATAGGAAGAAGTAACAGAATAAAAATTTAAATAACTCACATAATTATCTTTCTTTTCCAAATCTTAGCTATACCAATACCTCAGATATATTTTAATAAAATAAAAGCAATTATAACAAAATTTCTCTGGAAACAGAAGAAACCATGGATGGCATATACAACTCTTACACTATCCAAGGATAAAGGTGGACAGGTACTACCAGACTTCTATACATATTATATACTGTAGCTATGCAAATAATGCATGCCTGGTATTGGATGAATGTCAATTTTATCCCCACCTCCACTCAGTTATACCTGAATGCACAGCTATATCCTAAATAAAGAAATCTTTTATACTCAACCTATTTTCAGAAAGCAAAATATATCCATAATTGCACCACTACCAAAAGAACTAGTAACTGCTGGATCAAGGAAAATCACATAATGAAGAAACAATCCAAAATTACAAAATTCACACCTATTTATGAAAACTTCAACTGTACACTCTCAACAGATGACAACAATTTCGAAATATGGCAGGACAGGGGCATCATCAAAATGGGTATGATGTCTGATAAACACAACTGAAAAACATTTGAAAAATTACAACAGCAATACAGATTACCTCAAACTCAAAAATGTCAATTTATTCAAATAAAGAATTTCATCAACAGTATCAAAAGCATAACTAAAACAACTCATGAACAAACTTTTATAAAACTGCTTCAGAATAATAAAAATAGGGAAAAAATGGTATCTATAATATATCATACAATTATGAATAAAATGAAAAATGATATGAAAAAACTTAGAACTAAATAGGAAAACGATATAGGGATAAATATCACAGATGAACTGTGGCAACATATAGTTAATTCCTCCACAACAAAGGTGAAGTCATTACAATTACAACAGATTATTTATTTATTTATTTATGGGAAATATCGGATTACAATAACAGTTGAGCTAAAAGCTCATTTACAAAGGTTCCCCGTCAATACAGAAAAAGCAGTGGTTACAGAGATAAATAATACAGCAGAATGGTTATTATATACAAGTAGACAACAGAAAGAGACAATACTAGATTTTGGTTAGATGCAGTCTAGAGGAGCAAAAATTATGTAAACATGTTGAGACAGTTCTTATCATAAGTGCAGCAGGTTGAGATAAAGAAAAGGGATTTATTTGTTTTATGTCAAGGAAGGTGGTTCAGTAATCAGCATCAGTTGAAAAAGGACAGGACAAGGAAAAGGGGAATAATAGGAGGGTGAGGACATGCATTTAAGGAGGAATAGGAGGGTGAGGGTGTGCGTTCAAGGGGCAATGAGAGTATCTAACAGAGGAAGAATGGGTTGAAGGTAGGAGGGAGAGGCAGGGGTGGCCTTTGTTACATGGTGTCAGGCAGGGTGGATCTAGGGGAGAGGCGGGCAATTATAGGGAGAGGAAGACCAAAAGGAGGGAAGGGAAACAGGCGGAAATATCTAAGGGGGGTAGAGGGAGATGTATGTTTTAGATAGATAGAAATGGGGACATATATTGTATTCACATAGATCATAGATTACTAGAAGGTGTAGCATGACAAGCAGAACTACAGTAACTGGTTGAGGATTCATATTCTATGCACAACTGTCACAGTTACTGGTTTATGCAAGTAGCGCTCAAAGCTTAGATTTAAATTGACCTAGTCTGTTTTAGTATTGTTTGAAACTGAGAAATTTTGTTATGAGAAATATTTTGCAAACATTTTGCATTTAACGAGTAATTTTGTGGGTGAGAAATGTGAAATTTCACCTAAAAATTGTGAAATTTCACCTGAAAATGACAACATTTCATCCAAAAAATGATGAAATGTTGCTGTGAAATTAGAAATTTTGCAGTTTTAAAATGAAGTTTCACAATCATAGGGTGAAATTTCACAATTTTCAGGTGAAATCTTGCATTTCGCATCTGCAAAATATTTTGCAAAATGTGTGAATTTCGCAAAATATTTTGCATGGTGAAATTGCTGATTTTGCAGCAATTTCACTGCCAAAATTTTATTTCGCAACATCTCTAGTCGGTTGCAGACATGATTTCATCAGTCAATGAATTTAATCAATAGGGCACAGAATACTCATAGGATCATTGGCATTGAGAGGTCCAATTGAATGGGACTAAGAAGGCTCAGCTGTTAACACCTCTAGCACGCCTAGCATTGTTGGACTTGTTGAGTAGGTTGTGGATACCAGGATGAGTTAAACCCAGAGTGGATTTCATGGCAGTAGGCCTGGTACTTTATACTGCAGTCTAGATTTGGCCAACCGAATTGTGCATAAAGACGACAGTTGTGGGAGAAGCAATGGGGTCCCGTCACCAGTCTGCATGCCTTATTGAGCATCATTTTTATATGCTTGAGGGCTGAGTTGGTTGTAGCACCATACACCACCAGATCATAGTCTTTGACAGAACTAAACTGGTCACCACTAGATTTAGTGCTTCATTGGTGAGGCATTGCTTATTCCTGTGGAGAACACCTAGTTTGGTGTTAGCTGCATTGGCAATGAGATCAATATGCTGGGTAAAAGTGACAGAGCAGTTAAGGGTAACCCCCAGGTACTTGAAGGTTTGAACCATTTCAAATAGTTCATTATTGCTGTTTATTACATTTGGGCGATGAGATCTATTCCTGCTATGAGTGGAGGTGAAAAGCATAATTTTGTTTTTTTTTATAGTTCAACAGTAACTTTGATTTAAGAAACCATGATTCAATTGCGGTGAAGTTAGACTGTATTCTATTTTCTAATGCTAATGGATCAGTGTGGCAAGAGTAAAGTACTGCATTGTCTGCATACAGTAAGAATTTTTCATTAACTGCAAGTGGTAGTTTATTCAGAAACAGACTGAAGAGCAGGGGACCCAGAATGGATTATTGGGGAACCCCAGTTTCTATGCTGTGGCTTTCCAAGACGACATCTATATTTTTTACTCTTTGTGCTCACTCAGAGAGGTAATTCCTAAACCAAGCTATAGATTCATTGGATAGGCCAGTGTGTGAAAGCTGGACTAAGATCAGATTATGGTTAACTGTATTGAAGGTCTTGGTGATGTCAACATAGGTTGCCCCCCCCAAGAGCCCCCGATCTAATACATCCTGTATATACCCTGTACATTCACCTAGGGCAGTAGTGGTACTGTGTTGCTTTCTGAACCCATGTTGTTCAGGGCAATGCAGCTGATATTTGTCAAGGTACTCAGTAACTTGGCCATACATCATGCATTCTAATGCTTTGCAGAGTGGGGGGAGGATTGAGATAAGTCTATAATTAGAGAGGCTAGATCTATCCCCACTTTCAAATACTGGCATTACCACTGAGGCCTTTCATAGACTAGGAAATTTACCAGATATACTTGATAAGTTTAATATGCCTGTTAAGGGCAGGAGGATGACATCTAGAGTGAGTGCGACAAGCTTAAGGTCAAGTGAGTCACTACTTGACCTCGCCTTACTGAGAACTTGAGAGAGGTATTTCTTGGCCTCTGCTAGTAAGACAATTTTGAGGTAGAAGGGAAGGGCTTGTCTGAGGGGGAGTGATCCTCCTTCACAGGATTATTGGAGTTAGGTGGTTTAAGGAAGTCACACGGCAGCAAATTACTGAGGTTGGTGAAGGCCTTGTTGAATGTGTTGGCGATTATGCTGGGGTATTGAATTTGGGCACCATCAACATTAAACCTGGTGGGGGGAGACTTATTAGGTTTGCCATTAAGTGTCTTACTGTTTTCCCAAAAATTCCAACTATGACTCCAGGTGTTAGCCAGCTCTCTTTTGAAATGCTGACGTTTGGCCATCTGTATGGTCCAGGTACACTTGTTACGGGACATTTTATATGCCTGTAAGTCAACCTGTGATCGTGTGCTTTTTGCTAGGTTCCAGAGATTGTCTCTGACCCTCATCTGCTCAAGGAGTTGGGATGAAATCCATGACTTAGTTGCATCTTTGACTTTGCATTTTGAGTAGGGGGAAAATATATCACAGAACTAGTTGAATTTTTTAATAAAACTTTCTAGAGCTGGGTCTACATCTGTAGCAGTGTGGATAGTATCCCAGTCTTGGTTTTGCAGGTGAGTTTTTAGTGTTTCAAGTTTCCCTTTTTTTAACACCCCTGTTGTGACTATCTTGGCAGGGATCTTTGGAGATTTGTTGGACCAGCATAGGATAGTGGTCACTGATGGAGTTTGAGAGGACTTTGGTGCAGGAGACTCTCTCTGGCCAGTTAATGATCAGCCAGCTGATTAATGTACTAGTCCCTGTTTAATAATGTAGGGGAGCCAACTAGTTGGATCATGTGAATGGAGGATAGGTCATCTCTGTAGGGTGCCATGTCAGGGGAATTCCAGTTAATGCTGAACTTACCCACAACGAAAAGCTTGGCATTGTGATGGAGATCAGTGGGGTAGTAGAGGACCACCTTGAATCTGTTAGATTGATCTTTTGGAGGAATATATACTGACAGCACTGTTAGGCTTTTCCCCTGTATGCCTAGGAGTACATTCAGTGCCAGTATTTGGATACTGCTGCTAGTCTTGTTCAGTGGAAGCATTACCCCCTGGATATGGTCTTTTATGTATATTACACAACCACCTCCATGTTTGCCTACCCTGTCAAGTCTGAAGGATGTGTACCCTTGGATTTGTATGACTGTTTCAACTACCCTTGGAGTGAGCTATGTCTCTACTACTGAGAGTATGTCTGGTTGATGCTGTTTTACCCACACTTGCAGTGAGTCGAACTTTGCCAAGAGGCTGCATTTATTAATGGAGACAATTGTTAAACCCCTATGTTTATTACAGTGAACTGGTGCATGCTGCATTAGGCCAGGGTTTGGGTGATTATTCCCCGACAGCAGTAACACTAGCCAAGCCAATTTTATTGCTTGCCACTTCAGTTATCTTATTGCTTGTGTGTTGTTATAAATTTTGTGGTGTTTATTCTTACTATTTGCTTCTTTCTATATGAAGCTAAGCAGTGGTGGTGGGAGGAGGTTGGTGGCTGGTAGGTTTACAAGTGCCAGGCTTTGAGATGTTAGTGCACCCCTGTCAAATGAACAAGCAGGTGCAGATGTGGTTTTGGGGCTATGCTGACAGAATAGGGATTCACTAACAGTTTCATTATAATATATGCAGAGACTTTTCTGTGAGGTGGGGTGGACATAGTGAGGCACAGGGCTTATTACCACCCACACAATGAGAATGGCAGATAAGACTAATAGAGACACTATGCAGTTTAGGAGTGGTATTTTAGGAATATTGCTGAAGGTTGACACTAGTAAGAGAAAACAGGAGAGAAATCAAAACTATGGGAAGGACCAGTCTTAGCTAAGGAATATGCTAGGTAAAAAACAGGGGAGCTAGCACTAAAATATGAGGAGTGGTCAGACAGTATGAAAGGGGTGGAGTGGATGTCAGATGTAGCAGGGGGAGCACATTTTAGGAGGGAGTGTGCTTGGAATATGCTTGCTGGGTGCAGGGTAGCTGTCACTTTGAACTGTGACAACCAGACTGGCAGAGAAAGAGGTTGGAGAGATGATTGGGCTAGAAGGAGAAGCAATGCTGACTAGGGAATGTATTTGGCAGAGAATGGGGCTGTTGTCACTTTAAGCCAGAGAATGTGCTTGTCAGGAAAGGTGGTGCTGTCACTTTAAGCTAGAGGATCAGGCAGGCGGCAGCCTATGGGAGAGGGGAAGTATGCCAGGGAGGGATTTAGGTGTATTTATAGACTGCTGGGGTGGGGAGGTGGGTGAGCCAAAATCAAGCTCCTATTGCTCCATTCCTGAACATAGTCAGTCCCTGAGGAAGAGTCCCTACCTGGGCTTCTGTGAGGGCTGTCTGCTTCTGACCTGGTCCATGGATGGCAGTCAGACAGGTCGGGATCACCTGAGGGCTGTGGCTGCAGCAATTGGACCACCTGAAAGGAAAAGGACAGTGGAAATTAAATAACAGAGGCAAGGGTGGGTTGCCAATTGAGGAGCATAAATGAAATGCAAAGAGGGCTAAATCGAGGAGGGGGACAAGTTACAGACCAAAATGCTGGGCAGGGCACCACAAGGTCTGTGGGAGCAAGAGCAGGGCAATTAGATAACAAAAAAAATTAAAAAGATAAAGAAGAGGGGTGAATACTGTGCACCACATATAATATACCTCATCAAAATGTCATTATTTTAATAATCCTATCTCAGATAAATGCCCCAGATATACCATTATCTCTGGAACATCGATTAATTTAATTTACTCTTGCCCATACCTCATGAATTTCTGGAGTAAAATTGTAAAAATACTAACTAAAATAATAGATAAAGCAATAGTTCTAACTCCATCATTAACAATTTTTGGTATAATTCCACTGGTCTATGAAGTATTGCTGAACTTGATGATAGATGATTTAAAACTGGAATAAATATACTATATAAAAATTATCAAAAAGGTATATTTGAAAGAATTTGGGCACCATTTCACACTGTAATACAGCAGAGCCAAATTTAAGGGTTTACCTAACCAGAAGGAAATATAGGATAGAAATACTTTCCTGGCCCCCTGGTTAAGATAAATATGACCAGAAATCTGAAAGTAATCTTGGATGAAACACTGGTTTCAGTTATTTATCGAAAAAACAAACAAACAAAAAATGCAGTACTGATAACTCAGTGTTTTCTGTAAATCCCATTGCTTTTTTTTTGGGGGGGGGGTTCTTTAAATTCAGTCTCCTAAAGAGTTTTTAAATGTCAATATAGATTTTAAAAGTATTTATTTTCAGGGAAGGAATGAAATGTAAGTATTTACTAAGAACTCTGATTTCAATTTCACTTAGTTCATAATTAAAGATGTTTAGGACTTGTGTGCTCTTCTGTTTGTTACTGGGACCCTTGCTTTCTGTTCCCACATCTGGTCCTCCTGTGCCTAATCCATTTGGGGGCTGATTAGATTGCTGTTGGTTATTGGGAACCAAGAAGGACACAGACTTTTCAGTTTCATTGGATTGATTGAAATGTTAGTTTTTGTGATTATCCTTGGATCTGGAGCGAAACTGTGTGTATCTCTGTCTTGATCTCAATCTTCCGCTCTCAGTGAAATTTCTTGGTTCTTGTCTCTCCCAAGGGAATACCTGTACTGTCTTATAGTATTTTGTATGTCTTGCAAATTTAGATTGTTTTCTCTCAGATACCTAGTTTTCTTAGGCAGCTAACTTGCGTTGCAAAATAATTTGATAATTTACAAATTCTGATTGTTCTTTTAATGTAAATACGAACATACAAAATGCCAGCAGAAACAGGCCTCACCGTCTACTGAGTCTGCTTAATTGTGCAGCTAGCCCCTCAACTTGCAGCTGCCCCACCCTCCCCTCTCCTCCTCCAACAACCCCCACTCTGTCCCACCCCTCTTATATCCTCCTACCATTCGGACATGATACCACTTCCTCGGGTAGAGTATTCCACTTGTCCGCCACCCTTTCCATGAAAAAGTGCCTCATGATTTCCCTCCTGAAACTCCCCTCTTCTAATCTCAACAGATGCCCTCTTGTGTCCCTCCCCCTTCTGATCTGAAAAATCCCTTCTATATTAGTCTTGTTTATTCCCTTTAAGTATTTAAAGGTTTCGATCATATCCCCCCTACCCCTCCTCCTCCTCTCCAGGGAATACATGTTCAGCTCACCCAGCCTCGCCTCATAGGATTTTGCCTCCAGTCCCTGAATCAACTTTATTGCCCTATGCTGCACCCCTTCAGCAATCTGATGTCCTTCAGGAATGGATGCCAGTACTGCACACAGTATTCCAGGTGCAGCCTGACCAGTGATCTGTACAGGGAAGGATCACCTCTCTGTGTCTAAAGGAGATTCCACTTGCTATGCACCACAGCATCTTGTTCACCTACGCAGCTACCTTCCTGCACTGAGCTGAGTGGTTCATACTCTCTGTTATTAGTTCCTCCAGATAATTTTTCTCCACTGCACTTTCCAGCCGTACCCCTTCTAACTGATATTTCCTCCCCTGGTTCCTTGTTCTAAAGTGCAGGACCTTGCACTTCTTGGCTTTGAACCCCAACTGCCATGTCTCTGACCACTCCTGTAGTTTGATCAGGTCATCCTGTAATCTCCTCCACTCCTCTATTTCATCTACCACAGCACCAATCTTAGTATCATCTGAACAGACTGATCCTACTCCAGATCCTGTTTCAGAGAACTGCTATGAATAGCCCAAACAGCACTGGTCCCAGTACCGATCCCTGGGGCACCCTGCTAGTAACGTCCCTTGGTGATGATAGTCCCCCACCACCCTTTGCTGCCTACCCCTTAGCCAGTTGGTGATCCAATTGACCATTTTTGTTCCCAATCCTATGTATTCCAGTTTCCCCCTCCCAGCCTCCCATGCTGCACTGAGTCAAAGGCCTTGCTGAAGTCCAAATACAGGAGGACCACAGCATAGCCCCTGTCCAGTTTCTTGATAACCCAGTCATAGTACCCAACTAGGTTTGTCTGGCAGGATCTGGCCGAGACAAAACTGTGTTGCATACCATCTAGGAGACCATTGTCTTCCAAAAAGGTTAACAGACTTTTTTAGGATTTACTCCATGAGCTTCCCCGCAATTGAAGTGAGACTCTCCTGGTCTGTAGTTGCCTGTATCAATATTCAGGCCTCTTTTATGAGTGGGCACCACATGG
Source organism: Neoceratodus forsteri (assembly GCA_016271365.2). NCBI lineage: Eukaryota > Metazoa > Chordata > Ceratodontiformes > Ceratodontidae > Neoceratodus > Neoceratodus forsteri. Next base: position 1,512,667,974 of record CM057449.1, read on the forward strand.
TCTATCCTCCAGTCCTGTGGCATGCATCCTGTGTCCAGTGATGTACTAAACATGCCTGCCAGTGGTCCCACCAGGATCTCCGCTAGCTCCCCAAGTACCCTAGGGTGAATATTACCTGGTCCCGGTGCATTGTCCATCCTCAGTGCCCTTAGTCCTTCCAGCACCTTGTCCTCTGTAATCCGGATAGCAGTCACTCTGGCCCCCCCGCCCACTCCACCTTTCCTCTGGGGTATCTGCACCCCTTTTTCCTTCATGAAGACAGAACAGAAGTACTCATTTAGTGTCTCTACCTGGTTCTCCCCCTTCTCCACCCACTCCCCATCCTTCTTAATCCTCACTATCTCTTCTTCTTCTCCTTCTTCTTTTTCTTCTTCTTCTCTCAGCAAGGTATCAGAAGAAATCCTTTTCCCCATCCTTGATTTCCTGTGCCAGTATGAGCTCTCTGGAAGCCTTGGCTACTCTGACTAGCATGGTAACCTCCCTGGACTTCTTTGTATACTCGTCTTTGTCCCCTTGCCCTTCTGATTTCCTAAGCCTATGGAATGCCTTTCTCTTCGCCCTCACCCTTTCCATGACTTCCTGAGTTAGCCATCTTTTTTTCTTTGCCCTACCCTTCTTGCTCCATGTCCTGGTACAAGTCTCAGTTGCCTCTGCTAGCCCTTTTTTAATGATCTCCCATTAATGGTTAGCACTCATGCTTGTCTGAATTCCCACTAGGCGCTCAACCACAATTTTCCCCATTCTTTTAAAGTCTTCTCCCTTAAAATCGATCACCCTGGTACACGTACCTCCCGTTTCCCTGCCCATATTGAGTGTGCACCATGCTGTGTGATGGTCACTCCCAGCCATGGGGTCCTCCACACCCAGATCCCTTACAACCTCCCTGTTTGTTAATACCAGGTCCATAGTCCCCACCTCAGTTGGCGTGCAGACCAGTTTCACCAGGAAACAGTCCTGAAATGCATCTAGTAATGTCTGCTCCTTTGCACACATGGTGGTTGTGGTGTTCCAGTACATCCCAGGGAGGTTGAACTTCCCTACCACTACTGTGTTCCCCTTCCTACAGACCCTTCTAATCTGCTCAGCCAACTCCCTATCCAGGTCATCTCCCTGAGCTGGTGGCCTGTACACTACCCCCAATCTCAGTATCTTTCTTGTGGAGTCTTGAAACTGCATCAATAGAGCTTCTGTCCTGCCCTCCACCCCTCCTCCCTTATACACTTTCTCCCCTCCCTCACATAGATCACCACACCCACCCCTTTCCCCCTAGCCCTGCCCTTGCTTAATATCCTGTACACTGGGATCATCATATCCCAGTCCTGCTTCTGGGTGGCACATGTTTCTATGATGGCCACAATATCCACCCTCCCCACAACCAAGAGAGCCTGTAGCTCGGCTGAATTGTTACCTGAGCTTCTCACATTCAGTGAGACCACCATCCACTCTGTGTCTTTTCCCCCACACTGGTTTCCCCTCTCCTACCCCCTCCTTGTGTTCCCACCCCAAATACCTCTCCGATAGCTGGGGGAGCAGGCATGATCTGCTTCCACCTCTGGGATCCCAGCCTATTAGTTGTCCTCATGCCACACCCCTCACCTAGTTTAAATCTATCCCTAATGCTATATACAACTCAAGCCTCTGCTTTAATACCCCCTCCCCTCCCGCTCAGGTGCAGCCTATCCATTGCATAAAGATTCTTATTGTCCAAGGTTCTGCCCCAATCACCCACTACCCCATACCCTTTAGCCTGACACCATTCCACCAGCCAAGTGTTGAGCTCCCCAATCCTCCCTTTCCTTCCTGTACTTACACAGGGTACTGCGAGCACCACGAGAAGGCCACTGTTTCCCTCACTTCCTCTCCTAGCCATCCTAAGTCCTCAGACCGTTTCCTCACTACTTCCATCATCTCCCCCGCCAGGTCATTAGTGCCCACATGTGCCATTACATGCAGTTTCTTCCTGCCCCTCCTTGCACACTTAAGAACCACCAGTCCTGCCCTGTGCCCTGTTAGCCCAGGTATAACCTCCACCCATATCCTAATGTGCCTCTCCCCCCTTCCCCTCCATCTGATCCCTTTAAGTATGGAATCACCCAGCACTAGTACACCCCCATGCTCATTCCTTATCCCAGCTTCCACCCCTTTTCCCAAGATATCCATTGCTAGAATATGCCACCTCGCTAATTCCATCCTTTCCCTCTTCTGCTCCCTCCTCTTTCTCCCTTATCCTGTCTTCTACCTCATTTCCCTGCTTCCTCCCTATCCTCCACATCCCTCCCCTCCACCCTGGTCCCCCTCTGCTCTTCCCCTTGCTATCCTCTCCACCAGCAATGCTCCTCTCCCCTTCACCCCTGTCACCTTCCTCTGATCTACTCCTGTCCCTTGTGGATTTCCCTCCCCTTCCCTCTCCTGCTCCCCCCAAGATTGCGCACCCCCACCCCATCCACCAGTGTCACCAGCACAGCAGACCTATTTTCTGCCCTTCCTGCCTGGTTGTGCTTTGATTCCTTCCCCCCGACTCTAGGCTCCCCACTAGTGCAAGACCCATTGTTCATTCCACTCCTGCACTCCCTCCCCATCCCTTCCCTTGAGCCACTGTTCCTCCCATGTGGTGTCCTCATGTTATTTCCCAGATGAGACCCTCCTGCCTGAAGCCCCCTTAACCTCTCTATCTCTCTACCAAGCCACAGCACTTCATCCTCCAGCCTCTGCAACCTGTTACAGATTGGACACCCTTCTAACCTCCACAATATGTTCCCTCCAAACCACCGCACCACATCCATTGCATCCCACAATTCTACTGTCGTTGGACCCCCTTGCATCCTGCTTAATTCTGTACCACCCTCTGCGCTGACCCCTACCTCCCCAACTAGACCCCCCCACCCTCTGTTGAGTCCATCCCTAACCCACTCCATCTGTCTTCCCCAGAGATGTTCCATCCCTCAAAATACCCATAATTGATTTACAATGCTTGTGCTGCTACCTTCAGAGCAGTCTTTGCACAACTAGCAGTATCTATACAAGGTTTTACAGTCCTTTACAATCCTGCGCTGCTTTCTTCAGAGCAGTCAATGCCCTATTATCATTAACTATGCCAGACTTTACCATTTCTATCTAAGACGGTTATAACCAAACAGTCCCTCCAGCTCCAGTGCCTTTACAAGCAGTGTCCCCAAATGCTGCCCCCCCCGAAAGAAAAAAAAAAGAACACAACAGTAAAAACCAGAACTGGAACAGTCACAGTAACTTAACTCTGAATTCAGCTGGAACTTAAGAAAAGGAAGGCACAATACTTACTCTAGAAACTGGTTCCCTCAGGTTGGTTGAGTTCCCACTCCACAGCTCTCCTTGAGGTCACTCTCTCCTTTGAGCTCCTCCAGCTGCCCTTACCTGCTAGTTACTCCTCCTCTTGTCCTCCTCTGATGACCAATAGTGATCAACACTTTTTTGATAAATTTGTTCTGCTCTTTTCCACCTCTACCCACTAGAGAGTGACAATCCTTCTTTGGTCTGCAGGTTCACCCCAGAACTAGCTCCTCTTTCTTTGAGTATTTAACAGAGGTCAAGACTGGTGTGGGTGGGTGGGAGAAAAACATACACTCCCTCTTCTGCTCTTCTGAGCTGGCTCCTGCTGACCCTCTCCACAGCTTCTCCCCTCCATCCTTTTTACTGCTATGGTTGCCTGGTCCCCTCACTCCCCGGACCTTCAACTAAACTAGGCAGTGGCTGGCAGGCTTTTTAAAGCCAGCCGCTCTGCTCAAATTCTGCTCCTCCCCCCCGATTAGCTTCTCCAGAAGCCTATGTTGTGCTATCCTGTCTTCAGGATAAGCTGCACTTCCCTGCCCCTTGATTGGCTCCCTCCTGGAGCCAGACTGCTGCAGCACAGGAAAACATGCACTCCCTCTTCTGCTTTTCTGAGTCAACTCCTGCCGACCCTCTCAGCAGCTTCTCCTCTCCCTCCTCTTTATGGCTATGGCTGCCTGATCTGCTCACTAACCAGACCCCCTCACTCCCCGAACCTTCTCTGTTAGCCCTTCCATTTCTTTTAACTATTTATATTGGTCTTCATCCTGGTCTATTAAGATAGTAACACATTCAGAAGTGTAAGTATTGAGTGCTTTATACCAGTGTTCTTGATAAATGTCTTTAACAAAGCCATCTGTGGGTAGTTTATTGACTCTTAATCCCTGTAGGGCCCGCTCTTTGGCTTTGTATAGTTTGAATGTTTCCTTGTTGTAGAATACATTAATTTCCTTTTATTTGAGTCTCATGGAGCTGGTGGGAAAGAAGGATGAACTTGATGTGGACCACTTGTCTTTCATCTTCTCTACAATAGCACTACTTTTAAACTGCAGGATGTCCATTTAAAAGAACATTAAACAGTTGACTAGAAAGATGTCTGATAGTTAAAGTAAACTGATGATATCATTGCCAGGTGAAACATGCAGTGCATTCCAGGTTCACTGTGGATCAAGGATACTTGAGATGCTGCTGGATAAGTGACTGGATCTGGCTGATGCATGGAGGGGTGTGCACTATATAACTACACAATGTTCAAACAGGAAAAATGATTTTCAAAAATGTTAGTTTTTCCTATGCTTGTCCAATAGTCTTTACATGGTTGAATACTGAAAACCATGTTCTATGGACCTTTTTTGAAATTACTAGATTAATGCTAAATTCAAATAAAAATTAGACTAAACTGATGGGAGGCACTAAACAGCCAGCTTCCTTGCAGGATGGTCCTCATTGCCCTGACTTCTTACACAGTTAAATATTAATCTTCAAATATTACTCTCCATTTTACAAAAAAATAAAAAATAAACTTTTATTAACAAATAAGCATTCCTGAGGAACTTCTGAGCACATACTTACAATTTTTGTCATGGGGTGTCCAAAAGCTCGGGAGCCAGATCTGTGTAATGCTGGGAAGCACAAACAAGGGAAGGCAGTGGAACTGCCAAGTAGTGCCTGAGCAGGCTGCTCAACTACCACTGAACCCCTGTGACCTACGTTCTTGGAATCCATGCATGCTATGAACATAAAGATAGAAAGCACACTGCTGAAACCTGAGAATTACAACTTGCAACTAAGGACTTGACAGCTCAAGTGGTAGATACTGAAACTTGTACCAACTCCACTCTTTCTGCATTGTCGGCCCTGACGCAGGAACATGTTCAGCTCTGGGGCTGTCTTGAGGCTCTGGAAACTGAAACCAGATCAGGGAACTTGTGCCTTATAGATGTCCCAGAGGGGGTGAGGGGCTGAACATATTGGCCGTTTTAAAAGGCTGGTTGCAGGACAAATTACACTTACTGGAGAAATGTGATCTTTTTTTTCCATAGAGCTGTTTATGCTCCTTTGGCAGGCTGCTGCTACCATCTGCCACTCTGCTGGTCTCTGGGGGTTGTTCAGGGTGTTACACAGTATGTGCCCTGGTGGACCACCCAGAGCTGGCCCGGAGGCATCATCCTGTGGCAGCCCTAGACTTTTCCTGTTTTTTCCCCCAATTACCCTGTGTCCCAAGACAGAGATGTGCATGCACATGGAGGCATGCATGTGCCATCTTGCTCCGGTGATGACCCCATCCTTCCCACCCCATTGGCCTAGCACCCTTGGCTTCCCTTGACTGCACTTTCCCCTGGCCTCCAGCATGCGGAAGTCAAGCACTGAGGGATATCAGGTTACCTCCCCGGAGAGGAGATCTGCCTAACGGCAGCTCATCCTGCTCCATACCCCTCCCATGCTGACATTTCATGGCCCATGCTCACTTCCAAACATGGGCCACAGGCTTGGTGAGAGGTAAGGTGCCCTGCACCTCTGCCCTCTATGCCACTGGACCTGTGAGAATTTGATCTTTCATTCCTTCTGAGGCCCTACAGACTTAATCATTGAGTAACCTCACAGAATGCACCCCAGCACCGTACAATACTTATGAAAACATCAGGTACTGAGTTGAGAGATGTGGTGCTATTGACAGCATAATCTACTTATTCACAGGACATTGAGGGCAATGATGTCAAAATTTACCAGGTCCTCACATTCAAGACCAGGTCACACAGGAAGAAATTTGACACAGTCTTGCACCACCCTGGACCCTGGGAATTATTCTCTCATTCCTGTTACCTGCTCGACTCTGTATGATGGCAAGTTGTTGCAGTACACAGATGAGAAAGACGTGGTTAGATGGCTGTAAAAATACTATTCTGAATTTCAGGCAAGACTGGAGGCAACAGCAGACTCTAAAGTGGAAGGTGCGGAGGAGGAGGGCTGATTTTCAGTAAAACTTGTAGAAACTCTGCACTTCTAGCTCACTTGTCATGAGCATTTAGAAATGCTGAAATCCTGAACGGTACTATATTGAACTTTTACATCTGGAAACTTGTCCTGTTATTCTGGGAAATGGTACTGTGGGGGAAAAGGGGTAAGGGTTTCCTTGATATTTACTGGAAACATTGCACCTACCACATGGTAGGTCATGTACACAGATATTTTATTGTTTCTTGGATCCAATTAATGATACATGTTACTGTTTAATACATGGTACCATCATAATACAGTGTCTGAAAGTATAAACAAGCTGTAATGAAGCTTGCTAGCTGCATATTTATCAGTTAATATAACTGTTTACTTTGTATAGTAACTAGTTGCTGTATTTTGATTTACTGTTTAAATCCACTTCTGCTTGTGAAGTCAGGGGAGGGGACTTTATGTAAGGACCAGCATCCCTTTTGAGATTCCCATTTTTTCTTGATAATAGCAATCAATGGAGGGCTGCGGTTATCTTCCTTTCAAGTTGTCACTTCCCAGTAGGTCACATTATTTCTTTCTTTCTCACTACAGTTTAGGTTCTTCCTGCTGTAATCCACCAATGTCTCTGAGAAGGCTAGTAGTTGAAGTGTACTGAGGTGCAACATTTTATTGTTTTTCCCCAGCTCCAACTGTACCAGAATTTAAAGTGATGATTATGTATATAAAATGTGTGCAAAAACTGGTTATTTGCTGCTTATTCAATGTACCTACAGCTTTATATGAGGATGTGCTATTATTTTGCAGAAGTGAAAATAATAAACATAAATAAAAAAAAAATAAAACAGGTTGATGGTCTTTGATTCTCCAGCAAAACTGAAAAATATCCCTGAACCTCAAATGGTTGTTCAGGCTTTAGATGGCAATCAAACTGAACAGGTGGATTACTATAAATAATTGAGTTATTGGATGGACCCTAGTGGTTCTGCTAACAACCATGTGAATAAATTGGCTAAGAAAATAGGGGTAAGGGTTGTATTGCAGTGCACATTTAGAGGTTCATTTGAACTGGAGATTCACACAAAAATTTTCAGATACTGCATAAGAGCAGCACCAGGAATATAAACGATGGTGCTTTTTTAAAGTATACAAAACAAAGTTAGTGAAAATAAGTACCCATTGACCAGATGTGCACCAGACACCAAACAAAATAAGTGTCACAAATAATTTATTGGTGGCATAAAAAAAACAATGGCTAGAGTAGTACAACCAGAGCTAAAGCGGAACAAGACTTACATTTTACCCAGCCAACTGCTGGGTTTCATCAGAGTGAATAATTGCTATTAATCATTTCTGCACGTTTTAACTGAAACTTATTAACATCTATATTTATCTCCATAAATTAGTGCAAAACATGCATAAACAATCTAACGTGGGTCTATATCAGAGCTAAACACGTGCCCAAATGAACATGTCATCATGCTAGTCTATTATTTAGGGATGCTACCAAATATAAAAAAAAAAAATAACTACTATATATATATATATATATATATATAGATATATAAGAGACAAAGAACCTCTGTGCACAAACACTGAGGCAAGGGTTACCCCAAAGAGCATTTGGCTGGGAAGCCAAGTTTCAAGAAAATACACAATCACACATGCCCACACAATGCAAAGCATCATGGGCTGCATATGCAAATCACCACAGAATGTTATGCTGGTTCAACTTTAAGCAGAATTGCATGGTGCTGAAAGGCCTCTTACACAGTTTGCAAAGGGTGCTAACAGATGACATAGACACGTGTTTCGTCCTACCAGGACTCATCAGTATGCCTTGTCTGTTTGACACCCCAGTGGAATGAACCAGGTACCCTAATACGGTCTGTCTGGGTTATGTTGTGGTGAACCAGTCAGACCATCTTAAGGTACCTGGTTCATTCACTGGGGTAATCAAGTAGATAGAACATACTGATGGTCTATTGAACAACTGCGATAATCAATAATCTATTAACTTTCTGTAAGAATAATGAGAACCATTTGGCACCGCATAATTCTGTAAGTTGAACCAGCATAACATTCGTGGTGATTTGCATATGCAGCCCATGTTGCTTTGTATTGTGTGGGCATGTGTGATTCATATTTCTTGGCTTTCAACTTCCCAACTCAAGATGTTGAGTAACCTTTGCCTCAGTGTTTGCACACAGAGGTTCTTTGTCTTTTAAATAGTTTTTGATTTTAATGGGTTCACCACAACATAACCCAGACAGACCATCTTAGGGTACCTGGTTCATTCCACTCGGGTGTCAAACAGACAAGGCATACTGATGAGTCCTGGTAGGAAGAAACACGTGTCTATGTCATCTGTTAGCACTCTTTGCAAACTGTGTGAGAGGCCTTTTGGCACCATGCAATTCTGCTTAAAGTTGAACCAGCATAACATTCTGTGGTGATTTGCATATGCTGCCCATGATGCTTTGCATTGTGTGGGCATGTGTGATTTTGTATTTTCTTGAAACTTGGCTTCCCAGCCAAATGCCTTTTGGGGTAACCCTTGCCTCAGTGTTTGCACACAGAGGTTCTTTGTCTTTTAAATAGTTTTTTATTTTAATGGGTTCACCACAGCATAACCCAGACAGACCGTCTTAGGGTACCTGGTTCATTCCAAAGGGGTGTCAAACAGACGAGGCATACTGATGAGTCCTGGTAGATGAAACACGTGTCTATGTCATCTGTTGGTACCCTTTGCAAACTGTGTGAGAGGCCTTTAGGTACCATGCAATTCTGCTTAAAGTTGAACCAGCATAACATTCTGTGGTGATTTGCATATGCAGCGCATGATGCTTTGCATTGAGTGGGCATGTGTGATTTTATATATATATATATATATATATATATATTATAACATTTCTAACAGCATCCAATCATGACAAAGGCATACACTTAAATAATTAAGGCTAGTAATTTCAATTTGGAAGAGGCACCACTTAAATTCATTATAAATGCATTAGCACACAACTCAGTGCATTTTTATATATGTGGTGCCTGGGTGGGGGGCTCCTGCTGCTTCCCAGTTTTACAGTTGGGTTCAGACAGGGAGCCAGTGACTCTCCTGTTTCACACATCCCATGCACTGTTACCCCTCTGTGGCTTCAATGTGCATTGCTGGAAAAGTGTCCCTTCCCACCTCAAAGTATCATGATTTCTGACAGTTTTGTTCCTGTCCCAAATGGGGTGAGCATGTGAACGAGCCGTGGTCCCTTTAAATGGGTTGGCTGGATGTGTCACCCTTGCACATGCATCAGAAAGTTTCCCCAAAGTTTGTCTGCAAGTTTTTGTGTGTGTGTCAGCCAGGAGGCAGAGGAGGAGGAGGCTGTCTCAGTGGGTTAGTAGAACCTTATAGAACCTGTGATCTATGTTGAGCCGATGATGGCATTCTGCTGCCAGAACTGGAGCTACCAATTCTTTAGCCAGGAGTTCGCAATCTAAAATCACACTGACATCTGCTTCTGTGTGGTAATTTGTGTGGTGTTAGGGCTCAAGTTTGAGGAAAGAGAAGATAAAAATGAGATTATCTGACTGACTTATGCTGTTGATATCAGATGCACAGCCTTTCGGGGTCCTAGATATTGACTCTTCTGTACCACAGTCTTGATTGGGGAGGGGTATAGACATCAGACCCACAGCCTTTTGGGATCTGGGAATCAATCACTTCACTCCAGCAGGAGGGTGGGAGGGAGGTGTGTGTGTGTGTGGTGCTGGGTGGGGCTTATGATCATGGTGAGAGCAAATCCCCAAAGGAAGTATAATATAGAGTTCAGATGTATAGCCTTTGGGGGTTCTGGGATCAAGCCATGCTGTACCCAGTTTGGACTGGTGATGGTGGGGTGCTGTGTGTGTGGTGCTGGGACTCATGATTAAAGTGACAGTAAATCTCATATATACAGTACATGATATATAAACATCAGATCAACTACTTTCTTTTCCCAGGATTGATCGCTGCTTGTACCCTAGTCTGGACTGGCTGAGGGTTTTTGTGTGTGGTGCTCATGATTGAGGTAAGAGCATGTTCCAAATAGAAATTTAATAAATATCTTAGATCAACAGCTGTCAAGGGTTCTGGAATTGGATCGCTTGTGTACCCCAGTCTGGACTGGGGAGAGCGGGCTGTGTGTGGTGCTGAGACTCATAATCCAGATGAGAGTAAATCTCAAATATATAGACTTCAGATTCACAGCCTCCAGTGGTCCAGGTATCGATACCTCTTGTTCCCCAGATTGGGAGGGAGTTCCGTGTGGTGGTTCTGCAACTCATGATCAAGGTGAGAGCACATCACAAATAAAATATAATTTGACCTCAGACTCACGGATTTTGTGTGTCTTGGGACCCATCCCAGTTGTACCCCTGTCTGGCCTGGTGGGGCTGTTTCTGCCTGTGGTACTGGGGTTCATCATCGAAGTGACAGTGAATCCCAAATAGAAACATACAGTAATGTACTGTATATAACAGATCCACAGCCTTCAGGGTCCTAGAAATGGAGCCCTTCTGTACCCCCTTTGGGGCTATGTTTTGAGGAGACAATAATATATGTGTTTTTGCTGTAGCTCGTGTTACATACATGTAAACCCTTGACTGAGAAAAAACTAGACAAGGCAAACCTGTCATTTCCAAGAGTGTGCTTGGAGGCATGGGTGTCCAGAGTTGGGATCAGATTCACAGTATAAGATACTGAATGACACAAAGAACAATACAGTTAAAGTACAGGTCATACCATTCATAAATGACTAGGGTTTCTTCAAGAGCATTTTGTTTGTCAATTATAGCACCCAGAAACTGTACCAGACAGGCAGCCCTGGGAAAACTAAGTCCTCCATTTACCACATGGCAGCTAGTAGAGGGTCAGCCACAGACAGAGCTTACCTACACTTTGCCCCTCCCCAGTTTCTTAGCCTGAAAGTGTAGTTTGAACTATGTGTCCTTTCAGTCCTCGGCATCTAAGGGAAGACAATCAGCAAGGGTGTCCATGTTGTTTTTTGTGATGTGGTCACCTGTCCCACTAGGAACTGGGCTGAGACCTACTATAACTTTCTGTAGTACATACAAACTGCCATCAGAGTAGCATATTTTTGGGGAAGGCCATTACCAACCTAGGCTGAATCTGAACCTGCGGTGGAGTCATAAAGGTTCAATCACCTACTAAATGCACTATAAACAGGATTCCTAGAATTCTGTGATTCTCCAGAGATGGAATTTCCTGCAGAACTTATGTCATGCTGCAGACTGTATGTAGTGCAATAGAACTCATTGGTCATAAGGATTTTCCATTAAATTGTACAGTTGTTTCTTAGTGTCTGGCTCGCTTCTACATCTTGTTTATCCTGAAGCTCCTCCTCTATATGTGTAATGTGATGTCCTCAATGTTATCACATCATATTTTAGCCAGTGGCAGGACTGCATCCTGTCACAGAAATGAATATTTCATGCTGCAGGAATGTACAGACACTGCTGCAGAAGCCTAAGAGCCTGCCACAGAAATGGGGACTAAAGTGGGTCAGACAACTTAGGGACCATCATTATAAACCACTATATCCCATTACACAAATATTTTATCATTCATAATTTACAGAGACAATACTTCTTGAGATCCGAACTCCATTTAGAGGTGGATTCTAGTTCACAGGAAGGCAGAGAACCTGAGAGACAATGTGACAAACAGGAAAATTGAAACTGATTATGTAACAGGGAGACAGAGAGACATGAGAACATAAGAACATAAGAATGTGACAGCAGAAGGGGACTGTGAGATCCATCTAGTCTGCCCATTTTGACTACCTCCTACCTTATAATTTTCCGAGATTACCGCAGTATTTGTCCCATGCTAACTTAAATGTTGTGACAGTCTTAGATTCCACTATTGCTGTGGGAAGAATTTTCCAAGGTCCCTCCCCTCGCTCTGTGAAGAAGGATCTTCTATGGTTGGATTTGGATCTACCTCCTATTAGGCGCATGTTGTGTCCTCTTGTTCATGATGATTTTGTTCTTGAAATTGGTGTTCCCATTTTACCTGCTTTATCCATTGCATCTATTTAAAGGTTTCTACCATATCCCCCCTGTTTCTTCTCTGTTCAAGGGAGTACAATTGCAGGTACCTCAGTCTAGCTTTGTATTGTTCCTGGTGTAAGCCGTGCACCATTTTTGTGGCCCTCCACTGCACTGTCTATAGGTGATCTATGTCCTTTCTGAGGTGTGGCCTCCAGAACCATACACAGTACTCGAGATGTGGCCTTACAAATGTTCTATAGAGTGTCATTACCACCTCTTGTTTTCTTCTTGAAATACCCTTGCTTATACACCTGAGGATGCCACTGGGCTTTTTGTGCTGCCTTTTCACATTGCCTTCCTACTTTTAAGTTATCAGAAATCAATACTCCAAGGTCCTGTTTAAGTTTTGTTACAGACATTTGTTCTCCATTCAGTGTGTATGATCTGTGGTGTTCCACTCGGGCTGATACATAGCATGGTTGTGGTATTGCCTTAGGTCTTAGGTTGCTAATTTAAGGACAGTGGGGGGTTTTCTGTAGTCACTTATATATGGGTGAGCTGGCCGACTCCATTTAGACGATGATATTTAGAGTGACTGGGGTTTCCTGCAAATGCTGTTACGTGGAAGGGATGTAGTGATCCCTGCAGATGATTATACATGGAATTGCTGTCATTTTCCCTGCAGCCACTCACACATGGGATTGTGTGGGGTTCCCTACCACCACTGACACATAGGAAGGCTGTGAAGTTCCCTGCAAGCATTAACAGTTTGGACTGCTGTGGTGTTCCCTTCAGTCACTGCTACATGGGACAGTGTGAAGTGTCATCAGCTGCTGTTACATGGAATTGTGTGGTGTTCCTGGTGGATGCTGTCACATAGCATAGTGCAGTGTTCTTGCAGATACTGATAGATGGGTCAGTATGCTATGTGCTGTAGACACTTATATATGGGACAGTGTGGTATTTTCTGTGTATGCTGATACATGAGATAATGTGTTGTTCCCTGTTGATGCGGAGACATAGGATGGCTATGGGGGTTCCCTGCAACTATTTGTACATTAGACTGTATGCTGATTCACAGGACACTGAAAGATGGTTGCTGCACGCTATGAGGTTGTGGACTAACTTCAGGAGCAGGGTTTGCCTAACGCCTTCTGAGCTTTTTTAACAGGTGTACCACCATTGCCTGAATGACTCTATAGGCAGCCTTTCCAGTCAAACTTGTGTGGCCTCTTGAGTTTGTTTGTGGTGTCCTGTTTTGTGCTTCTGTTTCCCCAGAGTACAAGTGCCTGGAGTACTGTGGTGGAGGAGCTGATGTTGAATCTGGAAGAACCAGGGCTCCTCACGGGAGAACAGACAGCATTGATTGGTATAGAGTATGGAGACCGAGGAGAACAAGAAAAAAATTACAGATTCTGCAAGTGGATTCAGAGTGGATTTAGAAGTCTGGCTGTTTAAAGCCAGTATACTAGAAAGAGTCAGCAGTAACTCATATAAAAGGCTTTGAAGAAAATACAGAAAGAAGCAGTAGAAAGAAATTGAAAAGGACTAAAATTATTAATTGACACTTTTTTTTGGCTTGTCACTACTTACTGTTTATTTATTTGCCCCCCTCCCCCAATTTTCTTTAGGTGTCTTGTAACACCAACAAAACACCCTTCATCCATTTTGACTTTCTACTGTCAGTGGAGTGGTTGAGGAGATATCTCATGGTGGCTTGAGCAAAAAGCAGGATTCTGTCCACCAACTGGTGCTTTGAAACACCTTTTAGATTATGAGAAATTGTTATTAGAGTGGGAGTGTCGGGCTTTTAATATTGCAGTAAGAGATATTTACTCTGCTATATTGCTGTTTTATGCTTTGCAAAGAGTATCAAACCCCCTTCTTGGAACTGTATAGTTTGGAGCCCTCCATGTATAAAAGCTCCTGTGGTTGACTTTTTCTTCCGAGCCTCTGGCTTTTTGTTTTGTTTACTGTTTTGTATTTTGTGGCTTGTTATTGACTTGCTGTATTTGTTCATTTTGTTCTCTTTTTAATAGTGTATTAACCTTCTGGAGCTTTAGTGTTTTAAAGGTAAGGATTTAAAATAAGGATTTTAGTAATCAATTTTTTAAAAGGTGAATTGAAAGAGTGAATGAGGGCAATTAACACTGAGCATAACATGGGCCTTCACCTGTTAGGCTAGGTATCATCACATGCTTGCAGGTACATGAACGCAAGTGCATGCTTCTTTTCACCACTATACAGGGGATTAAGGCTCTTTAAAGTGCACAAGTGTGGCGTTCTGAGCTCAGAATCACCATTATCTACACTATCTACTGGCAAGCGAACACTTCTGAGTGCTATTTGTAAAGGGAGTTTTTTTATTTTCTTTTCATTCTAAAGGTACCTGGGCCAATGTTTACTGAAATAAGTTACTTTTTTTCTAAACGTGTATAAATGGTGTCTTGCTTTTAAGTATTCATTAGACCTTTTTCTTTTTGTCTTTTGACTAGAGATTTGGCTTTTTTCATATAAGCCTAACAGCTGTCAGAGCAATTTGGTCTGAATTCAGCACTGGTCATGTTATATCTGTGGTGCCCTGTGTTAAGGAGGAAAGGTTCTGGAGATTATAGTGATTCCTTTTGAACTACTGAGTTATATCTGAAAATGATGAAGGTATAACAATTAAATATCCTAATTACAACTAAAATTAAAGTAAGCAAGGAAAAGAGTTCTGTTGGGAAATTCCTCTGTCAATATGATTTATTATATTTCTGTCTTATGCATCCTTGTCCTGGGGCTATTCTGCTCAACTTCCAACTTTGTGTATTATAAGACTCCTGGAGATTCAGTTGATTTTACTTGGAGTGAAAACGTCATTCTAATTCTGGATTTGGACATTTGTAGCTATATGCGCATTTACCCAATTATATGATCAGTGCAATTAAATCAAGACTCAATTTTGTTTTTTTAATAACAATTATTGCTGCTGTTCTGGTGCTATATTTTTCCTTTTTTTAATCGGTGTAGATTTTAGCCTTTTTATTATTGAATTGCAACAATATTGGGAATTGGATCCACTTGAGTCATATTTTTATGTGTTACTAAACTACAGTATACAGTGCTAATTGGTGTGAAATCCCTATTCTAAGGAATTAAACCACTCTTAATGAAAACAAGAAGTGGTACAATGGTTCAGAAAGAGGATAGTGATCCTCTCATGAAACAAACTAAGGGAGTGGGTAAAAAGAGAAAAGTCAAAGAAAGTAAAAAGCACCTATAGACACGGGGCTGGATATTCAAACTGCGCTATTTTGTGGTGCAAGCCCATGCGCTGCACAAAATAGTTGTGCAGGGGTGTGGCCGGGGCGATATTCAAAGGAGTTGTCCTTTTGAGCAACTCCTTTGAATATCACCCAACCACTAATGCCGGGCACAGTGGAACTTAGCACCGCCAAGTGGTCTGAGTGGAGTATTCAAGTTGCGGTGGTGCAAGTACCATTGCGCCATGCGCAAATTTCTGATATTCAAAAGGTGACATGAAAATGGGGCCATAATTCATGCAAGACACAGGGGGGGCCATTTGCATCTATTTATGGCCCCATTTGCATGCCTTTAGCATGCAGATTTGCCGATCCCTGAGGACTTGCGCCTGGTGCACTGCCAGGCAGCAGTCATCGGGGACTGACACCCCCTGCAGCCCGATCGTGAACAAAAGTGTAAAAAATCTCCCCACTCCCCGACTGGCCCGATCATGGGCAAAAGCATAAAAATCCCCCTCCCCCGACTGGCCCGATCACGGGCAAAGCTTAAATAACCCCACCCAGCCCGATCATGGGCTGCAAAGTTAAACCCCCAGAACATATTCCTGGTGGTCCAGTGGACCACTAAGCTCAATCACCGGGCTGCAAGGGTTTAAACCCCACCCCCAGGAAATATCTCTGGTGGTCCAGAGGACCACTAAGCCCTATGTGGGCTGCATAATGTGGTGACACCCCACAGACCATATCCCTGGTGATCTAGTGTCCCCCACCCCACCACCCAAAGCCCCACCACCCCGCTCCCCGGCAGCGGCGGCAGCATCCACCGCCTGCCACCCGCCCACCCACCGACTGACTGCCTGGTGAGGTGCACACCGTGGTGTAGAGCAGAGCCAATGGGTGTGCAGCCCGCCTGTAAGGCGGTCAGATATAACAATTCATTCATTCACATATCTGGACACCTGCTGTACAATATGGGCTACATGCCCATTGGCTCTTACTCTTTCACCAATGGGTGTGCAGCCCTACTGGGCAGTCAGTCGGTGGGCAGCAGGGTGGCAGGCGGGTGGGATGCTGCTGGCTGCCGGGGGGGGTGGTGGGGCTGTGGGTGGGTGGGGGGACACTAGATCACCAGGGATATGGTCTTGGGGGGTGTAGCCACATTATGCAGCCACGATCGAGCTTAGCGGTCCACTGGACCACCAGGGATATGTTCTGGGGGTTAAACTTTTGCAGCCGTGATCGGGCTTAGCGGTCCACTGGGCCACCAGGGATATGTTCTGGGGGAACACTTTGCTGCCCGCGATTGGGCTGGTGGGGGGTTTATTTAAGCTTTGCCCACGATTGGGCCAGTCAGGGGAGGAGGGATTTTATGCTTTTGCCTGTGATCGGGCCAGTCGGGGGGTGGGAGGATTTTCTACACTTTTGCCAGTGATTGGGCTGCAGGGGGGGCACAGGGAGTAGGTTGAGGGCCAGCCACAGGTGGCAGCTGCTGTGTTGCACCCTGCAATGTGGCAGCTCACCTGTGGGTGGCCCTCGACTTACTCCTTATTTTTTTGCCTCAAAGTTGTGCAGGCACAGGTTGGGAGTTGCACCTGCACAACTCTGCACAGCCCACTGAATATCGAGCTGTGCAATTTATGCATGGTTCCTCCCCTTCCAGTTCAGCATGCATTCATTTGCATTGCGCTGTTGCTCAGCTTGCCTTGGGGGGCGCAATTGCCTCCTGCAGAATATGGCAGAATGGCGCAATTTTGGACTTGCGCAGGTGCAACCCTATTGTGCATGGTGCAATCCTTTTGAATATCCCACCCACAGAGTACAAAAATAGAAAAATGAAAGAACATATTTAAGGCAGGGAAAAAAGTGAGTAAACCTGCTACACTTGATCCTGCTCAGACTTTAATAACTTCTCACTTAGAAAAAATAGATCTTATGTTTCAGAATGAAATTAGAAATATCTCAATTCCATTTCAACTAACTGAGGAGAAAAAAATAGAACAAAACAAGAGGGGAGCCCAATTAAACAATAGTCAGGAACTTGTATATATTTTTGAGTCAGATTCAATAAAAAGAACTCCAGATTTGTTCTTTGACAGTCAAAGTAACCCCATATGCCCAGTAAAGGACAACCAGAGGGAAAAAATATAAACCGTTACCTTTGGGGAAGCCCCTAGTATAATCGACTCCAATTAAGACTTTCCTCTAATCTCCTTATCTTACAACAGCTTGACCAAAATAACAGCTATTCAAGATAAAGTGATGGTACATAGCAAGGCTGTTGGTGAAATAAGGGAAGAATTGCAGGACATTACATCCAGGTTAAAAGAATTGGTAAATCAAAGCACTTTAAATACTGGGAAGGATGTCTGTCAAATTACATACACTCCATTTATAGATGAAAATCTTGTTGAGGTTTTAAAAAAAATCAGCATATGGCAAATGTTGCTATTATGGAGCAGCTGGTGGTGATAAAAAATTAGCTTTCTGATTTAAGAGGGGGGTTACTTTAAATGCTGTGAGACTGGATGAACTTCTAGCTATTCAGAAAAAGAACTTAAAAACACCAGAGTCTTCCTCATTAATTGTGTGTGACCCAATTCCACAAATTCTGAATCCAGAGGACACCTTTATTGATATTAATAAAGATTTGTCTTTTAATGACAGTGAAGTTAACATCCAATTAGCTCCAGAACGAGATGGATCAATGAGTGACCAAAAGGAGAGAGGCTGTCAGCCAATTAGAAAAATGAAAACCTACAATTAACAGACAAGATCAATTGAAAAATGACAAACAAGGTCAAAATAAAAAAAAAATTCCAGGAATAAAAAGAGTAAAATAGAGGAATAGAAAGGAAAGACATCTGTAGAACCTTTGGAATTGCAGGATACACAAAAGGAAAATTTAGATCTTAAACAAGCCTCCCAAAACCAACAAAATTTACATTCTTTGGCAACTGAATCAGTTAAAGTTACAAATGAGCAGGAACCTATAGATTTGGAGAAAAATGGTTCCTGCTTAATCATCACTGATAGTTAGTCTTGTCAACTTACAGACTCTGAGGATATTGTTACCATAAGAGGTATTCATTTTGATTCTATGGAAAATAATGTTGTTTTAAGAATCTTGGTAACCATGCTGTGTAATGACCATCTGATGCTGGACATTGCTGTTGATGACATTTGTGATGCTATTAGATCATATAAATATAAATGTAACTCCCCTGTTACCCGGGGTTACTAGAATCCCACTAAGACCTAGTGGTAAGCAGGGAAGGCAGCTTGTGAAACTCCAGTTAAATGGATTTCACACTGTCTCACTCTGTTCTCAGTCTCAGCTGAGACTGAGGGATGACATCACCATAGAACTATCGCAGCTGCATGAGCCACATTGGAATCTGAAGATGGGAGTTAGGTTAGAATGTTGGGAGTTTTTGAACAGAGCAGCAGCAGTTGTGTGTGAGCAGTGAAGAAAAGAGGAGCACAGCAGTCTGTGCACAGGCTCTTGGAGCCTAAGCTCTGATATTGAGCTACTTCTAGGAAAAGGTGTGTGTTTCTGCCTTAAGAGGAACACAGTAAGCTGTTCTTGAAGTGGTGGAGACTGCTGATACTGGTCTCTGTGCCCCATCCCTGAGGGGATGGGGGTTGAAGGTTTGCATGTTATTACAGGGGCAACCTCCTGGTTCCAGCTAGGGAAGAAGCTGCCTTATTTTTTTCTGAGTGTGTTGTGGTACCAGAAGCTGTCAAGATTCGCTTGTGGGGCACCTGCAACCAAAGGGTGAGTTCTGCTCTTGTCAAAGGGCCTAGGTTTCACCTGAACTGTGTTAAAGTGGGGATTGGACTGCTGAATTAGTGGGAGGCCTAGAGGAATAGGCTTAGCCAAAGTTAAAGAATGTTCAAGTCCAGCACAAGGGGAAAGCCAAGACATGTAGAGGAGATGTGCTATACATTTACCCTTTAATCTATATTGCCAAGCTTTTCAAGAAGAGATGTTTAAGTATGTCGAGTTTAGTACAAGGGGAAAGTCAAGACATGTAGAGGAAATGTGCTATACATTTATCCTTTAATCTACATTGCCAAGCTTTCAAAAAGAGTTGTTTAATGTCCAGAGAAATGGCCGGGTATGGATTTTGGAAGCTGGAGGTGGGAGACCCCCCCATCTTTAGTAACCAGGTTCACCTCTACGGATTTACTCTGCGGCCCTTTTACTTTGCCTCAGGCACTTGGCCAGTGCTGAGGGAAGTACCCAGACATGGGATTGAAAGGAAATTTCCCTTATGGAGTTGAAGGCTCTAAGGTGGTTTGGGGAGCCACCAACAGAAAATGTGTCCACTGCCATATGGACAGAGGTTGGGTGGCCGGCAGGGGAGTCAGGCCAGGGAAACCCCAAATAGTGTACAAAGTGGTGTGCAAGTCTGGGCTGTGTGCCTGTTGGGTCCAGAGCCTGAGGGCTGAAATGTTGAAGAAGTGTACTGTATCTCTTATCTGCATTACCAGGAATGTAGCCCCGTGGGGGCCCATCTATGCTTTGTTTGTTCAGTTTGGATGTGAATAAAAGCCACACTTTAGAATCCCATTCCTGGTATTGGACATTACTGTTATTGCTTCCTGTGTTCGGATTTACTTGGGTGCCCCTGTGCAGAGTAACCAAACCTAGGCTCCTTGTGCCAATTAACCTAGCCCTCCCCGAACCCAGTCCCCACCAGGTACTGCTGTCAGCTTCAACAGCATACCACCTGTCATTTGCAAAAAGGCAGGGGTGGAGGGCATTACATAAAAATGAAAATGACACTGTGTTGATATGTTTTAAAAATGCCCATGTTGAGCACTATGTTTGGAGGAATTCAGATAAACTGAATAATCATGGTATAATTTTGGACTATCCAGTACTAACAACATATCTGATACAAAATTCTGATTGGTCACAGCTGACTACTAGGAATCTGGCTGACAAACTAAATATTTAAGTCAATATTCGGTATTTGTTATTTAAAAATGAAAACTTAAATATTTCTCCAGATGTGGTGCTTCCCATTTTGGAGCTGACTTATACAGGAAAAGAAAGTAAAGCAAATTTGAGATCTTTGGTTACTCATTTGTTTTGTGATATCTTGGGGCTCAATTTTTATGAGAATGATATAGTGAATGTAAAAAGCATTTTTAAATTAGGATCAGAAATTAGTTAAATTGATGTTACTTTAGTGGATAACAAGCTAGCTGAATGTGTATTGACTAATGGAGATAAACTTAATGCTCTGGGTATTTTAATTGTGAACTTTAATGAAAATATAGCTAATCTGAAAGAAAATCAGCTGTCTTCAGAGGGGATGAAACCTATCCCTGAAATTTTTTATGAGGTGGAGGTTAGCAATTGATTTAACCTCCTTGCAGATAATGATGAGTGACTGGATGAGGATTGTGTTAACAGTAAAAGTGAGGTAATAACAAGGATAGTGTACTCTACACATGAAAATAATGTGGGAACTAAGCAACCTGATGAATTTGTTTGTAAATATTTAAATAATTTCAAGATTGTCACATGGAATGTTGCTGGGCATACTGCAAAATGATGGATACTGATTATCTCAATTTCATTAAACAATTTAATATAATAAATTTGCAGGAGACATGACATAGTATAGAGCAAGAGTAGGTCATTAATTTAAATGGGTTTCAAATGCTACATTACATAGCCCAGCAGTTAAAATAAATAAGACTGGCAGATAGGCGGGGGTCTTATTACTTACATTAAAATTATGAATAATGTAAAATTATTACAGTATAAGGCTACTAAAAATTATATTATGGCAATTTTAAAGTTACAAGTGGATGAAGTAATATATATAAATGTTTACAATCCTCAAAAAACTCATTTAATTATGAACAAGATCTATTTTCTAAGCTACTGAAATAAATTGAAATTTTCATACACATTATCTAGATGCAGAGGTTTACATAACAGGAGATCTGAATATTAGGTGTGGTTATCTTATTACTCAACTGGACACTGAAGTTTCCAGTTTGGAAAAAGAACTAGGAATACAGGCAACATCATCATGTGATAAGAAAAATACAGATAGTAATTATAAGGTAGAACATTTTTTAAAGGAGTTAGATTTAATAATTTATAATGGGAGATCTGAAGCAGATAAGCACAGGATGTATAGCTCTATAAAGACCAGAGGCAGTTTGTTATTTGATTACATTCTCATATCATCATATGACTACTGCAAATATTACGATTTAAAAAAAGTTGCTAGATCAGAGAGTGATCATGTCCCAAGTATTACTATAAGAAAAATTGAAATAAAAAGTCAAACTGTGTGTGAATCTAATAAGGCGATATTAAATAACAGAAGAATATGATGGAATAACCTTACAATGGAAAGCACAGCATATATAATGACTCAATTTCAAGAATAGTTTAATTCTTTAGCAGATAAAGAACTGGATCCTGGAAAAAATTTACGTAGCTACTCAAAGTACTTATCTTAGGATGATAAAATATCATTGGAAAATCAATAAACCACAGACTTATAAATATGAAAACTGGTTCTATAAAACATGCTTGGGGAAAAGGAGAGGATTGGCTAAGTTAACCAGAAAAGCTAAGCAACATCCAACAAGAAATAATCTTATGAAACTGAACAACTGTGAAAAAGAGTATAAGGATCACGTGAATATGCAAAGTTTAATAAATCAAAAAAAAAGTTGTTAAGTAACATGCTAATGGCTGTTGAAGGAAAAGATGATTGTACCTTCTGGAAACTCATCACTTGGGGTACAAATCAATATAAAACTCAAACGGATGCTTATATCCTGCCAGATCAGTGGGTTAAGTATTATGATACTTTTAATAATAAACCTAAAGAAACTGATATTCATTCAACCACCTTTATTAATATTCCTCTGGAAATAAGTGGATACTTCTACTGGATCACATCTCATGAAGTATGTGTGGCACTTAACAGTTTAAAGCTCTGGAACTGGATGGAACTGCTCTAGAATTTTATAAAATCAATATTGTCTGGTGGTCTGATTTGTTATCAGACTGTTTCAATAAGTCCATTGTGTATGCATTTACACCCTCTGCCTGGTCTGGTAGTCACATAATGCCAATTTATAAAAAGGGAGATAGATCTCGTCCAGAAAATTATTGGCTGATCAGTTTATGTGATACAACAGCTAAGGTATTTTCAAAATTCTTATAGAATAGACTTCTTGCTTGGTTACAAAAACAAATACGTATTACACCTCTGCAGGCTGGCTTAAAAAAGAGCTGTGGTACTATTAAGCAAATATTTTTTTTGAATCATTTAATTGAAAAGTGTTGTGTAATGAAAATAAATTATTCATAGTATTTGTAGACTTCAGCTCCACATTTGATTTAATCACTAGACAGCATTTATGGATCCAAATGTTTAATATGGGTATAGATCTAAATCTGATTATTTTGATTAAATGTCTATACACTGATACTTGGACAAGGATACAGTACTCTAACAGTGGCCACCTAATGACAGAAATACCAACTAGATTGGGGGTTGTCAAGGCTGCATAATCGAGTCAACTTTATTTAATATACATATAAAAAACTAATACTTCACTTAGGCAGACTTTCATCCACCAAGTATAGAACAACAAAAATATCTTTACTGGCTTATGCTGATGATTTAGCAATTATCTCATTGTCTACAGTATATTGGAATTACAGAGAAGTATAAATAAATTGGATATTCTTAGTAAGCAACCAAATTTGAAACCTAACCCTCAGAAAGCAAAAATAACAGTTTTTGGTTCAAGGAAGAAGTACAGCAAACTGTGTCTTGTAGGGTCTACCATTGACTTTGCAAAATAATCCACCTATCTAGGTGTTACATATACCTCTAATTTAAGATAGAATACATACATTAAACTAACTGCCAAGAAGATGAATAAAACAGTGTTGGGCTTCAAGAGATTTAACAACAGTGGTTATACTATAGGATCCATGATTAGGGCTATAAATGCCAAGGTAATTAACCAAAGCTTATATCCTGCAGATACTTAGGGGTTTGTTGATACTAAAGAGCTTGATATGGTGTTAAACAAAGTATACAAACAGATACTTGGGCTCCCTTCTGTCACACTAAATTCCTTGGTAAGAACCCAGATAGGGCAAGTAGATATAAATGCCTGGATTCACATTAGAACAATAAGGGTCTCATTAAAAATAAATTCTAATTCAGATCATTTAATTTTTAAAAGATGACATACTGGAAAAAAAATATGGACAAAGTATAAGATGCAGAATTGGTTATTGAAAGTTGAGGATCTCTTGAAGTGCTATAATCTAACTTATGTAAACACTTAGTTAGGGAAAGGAATTGTTATTAGCCCAGCATATTATAAAGTTATAACTGATATAGTCATGGAGAAAGGCAAGGAGACTGACTTACAGCTAATTAAGAGCTTAAAAGTCTCCACATGGCTGATAAAGAATATCAAGAACCCAACTTAAAATTCTATTTGAAACAAGTCCATAACCCATATTATAAGAAGATTATTACTCAGTACAGGTTTTAAATCTTTCCCAGTAACATACTTATGGCTAGATTCAATCGGGACTCTAGAATGTCAACAAACTGCCAATGTGATGTGAAGGAACCTGAAAATCTGCACCATAGAATTTTCATTTGTACACAGTATAGGAATGTGGGAATTAAATATTTGGGTGACTTCATTGTTTGCTTGGTCATGACTATAAGGTATATTTTAGACTTACAATTTAACTCTGAAAATTTACAAATCCTAGAGAAATTAGCTATTTACTTAATTAAGGTAACCCAGATCAGAAAAAGAAGTATACTGTGTAGGCTATTGATTGAATGAATACCAAACTGTTCAATACTAAATACAATGCACCTTAAATTTGTAAGGGTATTTATGATAAGTGAATATTGATGTATATTCTTAGAAAATATGTCTTATTGTGATGGATTTTATATATGTGATACTTGTATGTTGTCTCCTCCTAATTGTAATGGCAATTTTTGCCCACAATACATTTATTGCATTTATTGTGATATGTTATGATGCACAGGACAGTGTGGGGTTCCCTGCAGATACAAATACATTGGAGGGAAGAGGCTGTTTGCTTTCCTGCAGACCCTGATACATGGGAGGCATGAGGGGTTCTCTGTGGACACTGATATGTAGGAAGGCTGCAGGGTTTCTTGCAGACACTGATACATAGGAGTGCTGTGGAGTTCCCTGCAGACACTGATATACTGTATAGGAGTTTTTTTATTTATTTATGTATGTATGTATGTATGTTTTTGGTAACCAGGTAGGTGCACCAATCCAGAAGACCATTTTCAGTCATGACCCGGGCCACAACATGGCGTCACAATATACATTTTTGATTAAACTATACAAACAATATATACATTCAATTATACTGTACAAACACCAATGGATGATGAAACAGCCATTGTTTACATATGGTATACAAGCATGGCAAAATAAAGTACCATGAGAAATACAGGTGGTAGTACAAAAGAAGAGGTAATTTACATTATACAAATTCACAAGGAGCATTTTTAAGCCTAACGGACAGTGTAACATCTGGTCAAGTGCCACGCCAGTTGACCTGAGTGAGTTATTGGCAAGCAGAGCATGACACCCAGACAGTGTGCCTGGCTCAGAAACAGAGGGGTAGCAACTGGTTGAGTATGTGGAGGACAAGAAACACGTGCTGAGCCCTGCCAGTCCAGTAGCAAGGGATTTATCAAGTGGTATTACAGGTAGGCAGTGAGAGGTATTATGAGAGGTCAGCATGAGGGATTTGGCTCTAGGGAGATAGGGGGCAGGGGTGGGAAAAGAGAGGAGGGTGGTCATGCTGTCCTAGGCAAAATGGTCAAGAATTATGGTGGCTTTTGGGTTCCTACTCTGCCCAGTATGCATTTATAGGAGGATACTCTCCAGTGGCCTTCCTTCAGGTTTGATTTGAAAGATTCATGGGACGGCGATGTACGAACAGGTGCCGGAAAACTGTTTCAGAGGGAAGGGCGCAGAGACAGAGAAAGCTTCACTTCCCATGATTGTGGAGATATGGGGAACCTCAAGGGTTTGAATGGAAGAGACCCTGGTAGGTCTGGTGGCCATTGTGTATATGTGAAGGGGAGCATGGGGGAAGTTTGTAATTTCTGAGAGCACTGTCCACCAGACAGCCTGTGGCATAGTCAAAGTGTGCCTGGAGAGGGAGCCATCCAAGGCACTGATAGAGTGAGCAATGATGAGTTAATGAGGAAGCTTTGAGAGCAAAGTGACCGATGGCATTATAAGTTGTGGTGAGATAGGAAAGTTGCTTTCCGGACAGGTGGGATTAGATGGGGGAGCAGTTATCTAGGAGGGGGAGGAGGTTGCCTTGCACAATAGCAAAGTGAGCTTCAGGTGATACCAAGTGGTTTGCATGGTATGCTGCTTCTAGCTTCTGATTAATCTTACTTATGGTCTGGGTTGTGTGATCACAGAAGGTGAGAGATGGGTTCATAATGGACACTGATACATGAAAGGGCTGTGGGGTTTTCTGAGGACAGTGATACATAGGAGGGCTGCAGGGTTCCTTGTGGACACTGATGCATGGAATGGCAGTGTGGGGTTCCCTGTAGACACTGAAATATAGGAGGGGTGTAGGGTTCCTTGTGGACACTGATACATGGAAAGGCTGTAGGGTTCTATGTGTGTACTAACACATGTGAGAGCATGTTGGGTTCCCTTCAAAAACTGATACACGTGAAGGCTGTGGTGTTTCCTGTGGACACTAATAAATGGGACAGCCGTGTTAATCCATGCAGACAGTGATACATGGGAGTCATGTAGCATTCCCTGGGGACACTGATACATGGAATTGCTGTGGGGATCCCTGCAGACAGTGATACATGGGGGGCTGTGGGGTTCTCTGTGGGCACTGATACATAAGTAGACTCCAGGGTTCCTTACAGACACTGATACATGGAAAGGCTGTAGAGTTCTGTGTAGGTACTAATACATGTGAGGGCTGTAGTGTTCCCTGTGGACACTAATAAATGGGACAACTGTGGGGTTCCCTGCAGACAGTGATACATGGGAGGGCTGTGTGGTTTCATGCAGACACTGATACATGGATCAGTATGCTGTTTGCTGTATACACCCATATATGGGGCAGTGTAGTATTCCCTGTGGAATCTGGTACATGGGACAATGTGTTGTTCCCTGTAGATGCTAATACACAGAATGGCTGTGGGGTTCCCTGCAACCTTTTGTACATTAGACTGTGGATGCTGATACACAGGACAGTGTGGGGTTCCCTGTAGATACAAATACATTGGAGGTAAGAGGCTGTTTGCTTCCCTGCAGATCCTGATACATGACAGGGCTGTGGGGTTTCATGTAGACACTCATACATGGGACGGTTGTAGGGTTCTCTGTGGACACGGATACATAGGAAGGCTGCAGGGTTCCTTGCAGACACTGATACATGGGAGTGCAGTGGGGTTCCCTGCCAACACTGATATATAGGAGGGTTGTTGGGTTCACTGTGGACACCGATACATGGGAGGACTGTGAGGTTCTCTGTGGACAGTGATACATAGGAGGGCTGCTGGGTTCCTTGGAGACACTGATATGTGGGACAGCTGTAGGGTTCCCTGTAGACATTGAAATATGGTAGGGATATGGGGTTCCCCGTGAACACTGATACATGGGAAAGCTGTAGGATTCTATGTTTGTACTAATACATGTGAGGGTTGTAGAGTTCCCTGAAAACATTGATACATGTGAGGGCTGCCATGTTCCCAGTGGACACTAATAAATGGGACAGCAGTGGGGTTCTGTGCAGACAATGATATGTGGGAGTGCTTTGGTGCTCCCTGCATATACTGATAAATGAGAGAACTTTGTGTTCCTTGCTTTCATAGATACATGGGACGGTTAGAGTTTTCCCTGTGAACATTGATACATGGGAGGATTGTGGGATTCCCTGCTTTTATTAATGCATGGACAGGCTATGATGTTCCCAGCAGACATTGATACTAGGGGACTGCTGTGGGGTTGCCTGCTTTCATTGTTACATAGGAGGACTATGAGGCTGCCTTCATTAATGCGTGACACAGATGTGCAGTTCCCTGGAGACACTGGTACATGGAACTGCTGTGGGGTTCCCGTAAGAGCTGCAGGTGCAGATACATGGAATGGTATGAGGTTCACTGTGTATACTGATAGAACTGTGTGGTATCCCCTGCTATTGCTGATGCATGGGATGGTGTGTGGCTTCCTGCAGTTGCTCATACATAGGACTGTGTTGTATCCTCTGCTGTAGTGTTACCCCTGTACAGATCAATGGTGTGGGTGTGGGAGGCCGCACTTGGAGTACTGTGTCAAGATCTGGAGGCCCTATCTCAGAAAGGACATAGATAGGATGGAGGCGGTACAGAGAAAGGCAACCAAAGTGGTGCATGGCCTACAACAGAAGCCCTTCAAGGAAAGACTCAGGGAGTTAAAAAAATTACTCACTGGAGGAAAGGAGAGAAAGGGGAGGCATGATAGGGACAATCAGATACCTCAAGGGTATAAGTAAGGTACATGAGGGTGACATACTGCACAAAAAGAGATACTCAAGGACAAGGGGGCATACTAAGAAGCTGGAAGGGGGACACTTAAATGGGTTGTGAGGAAATATTTCTTTAAAGAAAGGGTGGTGGATGCTTGGAACAGCCTCCCAGCAGAGGTGGTGAGTACTGAAATGGTAAAAGATTTCAAACATGCATGGGATAGACACAAAGGGACCTTGGTAACTGGGCATGGGGGTCAGTAAGGCCATAGATCAAAAAGAGTCTAAGGAGGAACAGTAGGTAGGGACTTTAGAACAGACTTGGTGGGCCAGGAGGTCCTCTCTGCCAACAGCCAGGGCTCTCAGTAGGATTTTTTATTTGAGTGTCCAGGACTTTCTTAAAAAGGGGGGGGGGGTGCATCCCAAAACTGTGAATCCCTGGTAAATTTCTGGGGGTCCCTAATGAAATGCCTATGATCCATGCCACAGGCCCCTGGTAATTAAGCAGTGGCTGTCATTTGTTTCAATTCACCCTCTAAAACATTAAAAATTCTAGTTTAAAACACTGCCTCATAGAAACCAAAGGAGCATGCCCTGCACTCTGCAGATTGTTACATTATGAGATATATGATCATGGGGGCTTGACTCAGTCAATGGATTCCCGAAGCCTCTTACAGAAGCATCTCAGGGACTTCCAGATGAAAAACTGAGCATCCAAATGCACAAAAGGGTGCACAAATGATATGGGTACCCATGTTCCAGAGAGCTCTGGACAGCTACTATGTCTGTATGATGTTGATACAATGGAGGATGTGGTGTCCCTATAGATACTGAGTCATAGTAGAGCTCTGCGGATCCTTGCACTCACATGAGACATATGGGGGCTGTTGGGTTCCCTGCAAATAGTGATACATGGAAGGGATAATGTTCTCTTTGGACACTGAGACATTGGAAGGCTAATGGTACCCCTTGTGAGCACTGATATTTGGGAAAGTTGAGGGATGCCCTGTGGGCATAGATACATGGGAAATATGTGAGTGTTCCCTGCAGACATTTGATAAATGGGAAGGCTGTGGATATTCAGTGTGAGTATTGATACTTGGAAAGGCTGACGCATTCCCTGTGGGCACTGATACATGGGAAGGCTACAGGGTTCCCTTACTGCATTAATTCATGGGAAGACAGTATGTATTCCCTATGGACATTGTTACTTGTGAAGGCTCTGGGCATTGATAATTGGGAAGGCTATGAGCTTCTCTGCAGTCATTGATACATGGGAAGGCTGTGGGGTTCCATGCAGTCACTGATTCATGTTAAGGCTGTGGTGGTTCCCTACTAGGGACATTAATACATGGGAAGCATGTGGTGTTCCTTCTGGAGACTGATGCATTGGAATGCTGTAGAGTTCCCTGTGGGCATTAATACATGGAAAGGCAGTTGGTATTCTCTGTGTGCATGTGATGGCTGTGGCATTCCCTTTGGGCATTGATACATGGGAATGTTTTGGGGGTTCCCTCTGGGCATTGATATAAGTGAAGGCTGTTTGGATTACCTGCAGGCATTTCTACAAGGGAGGACTGTAGGGTAACCTACAAACACTGAAACATGGGAAAGTGTGGAGTTGCCTGCAGACACTGATGTATGGGAAGGTGAACGGTTACCTGCAGACACTGATACTTTGCAAGGAATGATGTTCCATGTATACACTGATTTAATGGGAAGGGTGTGGGGATCCCTTTGGACCCTGATTAATGGGAAGGCTGTGGGGGTTCCTTGTGGGTATTGATATATGGGACTCTGGGGAGTTCCCTACAAGCACTGATACAGGGGTATGGGCTGTGGATATTCTCTGTGAGTGTTTTGATACATGGAGAGGTTATGTGTATTCCATGTGGACATCGATACATGGGAAGGCTGTGGGGTTCCCTGCAGGCACTGATAAATGGGAGGGCTGTAGGGCTTCCTGCAGACAATAGTACATGGCAAAATGTGAAGTTTTCTGAGGACAATAACACATAGAACCAGGGTAACAGCTAAGGGGGGGTAAAGGAGTATTTTACTACCATTTTTTCATGATTTACCCCCACTTTCTGATTTAGGAACTTGTTTCCCACCCAGAAATTTACAGTATGTTGGCACACATACTCAAAATTAATCTTATATGTTTTTCATTTTGGCAATTTGACATTGCAGGCAGTGTCGTGTTCTACCAGACCTCGGCTGAAGTCATATTGGCTCTTACTAGAGTTTGTTTAAAGAGGTGCTACAATGATTGAATATGGAAGTCAGCATATATGAGGGTTACAAATCAGAAGAGTGAAATATTTACAGCGTTGGATTGTAACATAATAACCTTTGTAAAATACTTTAGTGCAAGTTCACTTGCTGGTCAGACTGGTACCACTGTTAGAAACAAATGGCCTATACTTTTGTGGAATGATATACTTGCTGAACCTGTAGATCATACTCCTAGAACACATGGTGCATGGCTGAATAGGTAACTAAGGGAAATGTTCAAGTGTGGTCATTGCAGTATCTGCAAATACTGCTAGAAAGGAAAGAAATCAGGAGTAGGAATGGAAGGAGAGTCGAAATAGTTCATTAATTGGTTGGCAGCCTATGTAATTTATACATTATGGTGTAGCTGTAGAAAGTTGTATGTTTGATGAACCATACACCCATGAAAAGAAAGGCTACAAGAGCATATAGTATAAGAAGTATTACTAAAGCAAATGAGATAACACCAGTTGGGGCCCATTTTAAGGCATTTTGTAATTCTCAACTAGGCCAACTAAAATTCATGGGAATTGTACATGTCCCACAGCTGAGAAGGGGAGAGGATAGACTCAAAAAACTCCTGCAAAAGAAAAGCTGGTGGATTTTTGCAGTAGGCAGACTTACTCCAGGGGGACTCCATGATGAGTGGGACCTTAAGCTTTTTTTTTTTTTTGTAGATATATCAGCTTGGTATTATAGTTTTGCAATGTTTAACAGCATCTCTGAACTATTTTATTGGAGTGTTACATAATGTATGAAACTGCACCCCCCCCTTCCCCATTGTTATCATTTAGTGGAACTTTGTACTAAGCTTGTTTTTAAATATGCTTTGGGCCCACATCCTATGCAAGTGTCAAATTGTACTGTCTGAACCATATTATTTTTACTACTGGGATTTATAAGAGACAGTAAAATAAGTTACAGTGAATTCCTTACATTAATCTTGATCAAAGTAATAACCTTATCTCTTTCTCTTTTTTTCCAACAGGAGTCCCACTTTGAGCATTCACACAAAACAGACACTTAGATCCCCAATCTTGCATGGTAACATGGAGCTGAGAATAAAGAGTGATGGTGGCTAGTAAACTGGTGTGATGAAGGAGGGTGGACCTGATTCTGTCTCTATATCTGCTTCTTATCTTCTTATCTTCCTCAAATCATGCAGGACTTTATATTTGCTCTGAATAATGTTTGGAAGATGCAGACAGTGTTACAATCCATTTTATAGGAGTCCAGTGAGACAACAAGATTTTGTTATTGAAGTAGCAGCAATTGCACAAGTTAAATGATTATTACATCTAGACTTTAGTACTGCATCTCAAACTAGTTGCTTTTTTTCTGAATCAGAACATGGCATTTTTTTCCATTGGTATTGTGTCATATCTTATCAGTAATTTTAGTGCCAGTCATCATTTTTCAGAAAATGGTGTGCTGGGGAATGGACTCATGCACAGGTCCTTTACCCTTTAAGAGAGCACTACTTCATAACAAGTGAATATTTTTATTTCATTTGTGTAAATTTTCACAAATGTTTACATTTATATTATTATATATGTACAAATAAAAATATGTACAGATAAATATGGATATGGATATGTGGGGGTGCATGATAGTTACTATTTAATATTGGTATTGATATTCTCTCAGGTAGCCTAGAAGTGGTTCTCATATTTCCTTAAATTAGTACAGACCATACTTCTGGTTTCCACAATCTAATACCATGTCTAACTAATGTTTTACTTGGGGTGGGTCCTTATTTTTCCAACACTGAAGAATTAGGTTTTTGGCATTAATATGCATTAAGTCTATTAGTTTTAATATACCTAGTACAATCTGAAATCTGAGTTGCAAAAGTGGGCTACCAAAAATTAATATGCCTGGGTCATAAGAAAAGTCCAGTCCCAGGATTTTAGAAATTATTGTTGATATTGCTCCCCAATAGTTAAAAACTTTGGGCAAATTATTAACATATGTAAAAGTGTACCAGCCATGCGACAGCATGAGCAATCAAGTGGTATATTAGCATTAACGTTATGTAGCTACATTGGAGTGAGATACACTCTGTGTAGAATGTTAAATTGTGTTTGTTTAAGTGTACTGTTCTTAGATATTTCCATGGTATTTGGTAATATTTGTTCCCATGTTT
This sequence comes from Neoceratodus forsteri, assembly GCA_016271365.2. Taxonomy (NCBI): domain Eukaryota; kingdom Metazoa; phylum Chordata; order Ceratodontiformes; family Ceratodontidae; genus Neoceratodus; species Neoceratodus forsteri. The sequence continues at coordinate 1,512,700,504 of CM057449.1, forward strand.
CTGAAGTAAAATTTAATCAAATATCTGTTTTCCATTTCTCGTATATTCTTTCTAAATCTGGTAGACTTGCCTCTTAGCATTATATATATATATATTATGGTAGCACGGTAGTGCTACCATAGTTAGGGTTGAGGAGCCATTTCTATGTTAAACCCCAAAAGTTTGCACCTTAATAACTTTGCAACTGTTTGATGAATTTGCCAGAAATTTGGAATTTATGATCAAGAACCATAGGCCTTGGGATCTACCAAGTTTCGTAATGGTCGGATATACGGCTGCGGAGTTATTAAGTGTGATCTGTGTGGGCGTTTACGCTTTTCTGGAATTCTGTGGTCGCGCCTACAGGTCGTACAGTTTGCGTGACTGGCCCAAAATCTTCAGGGAACATGCAGTCAGGGTCCCCGATGTGCCTTTTGAAGATTTCGTGAAAAGATATTAAACGGTTCAAAAGTTATTCAAAAAACAGTTTCCCATTATAAGTCAATGGGAAAAGTTAAAAAGTTCAACACTTTCGCAAATGCATTTTTACCTTTGCAAATGGGCCTGTTACTTTCGCAAATCAGCCATTTTGTTTTAAGTTGGTGATCAGAAAAATGGTTGGCATTTAAATTTGGGACTCTCAAGCAACCTAATTTTTTTTGTATTCACCTAGTCAGGCCCTGCGGATGCTTGCCATGTCTTTATTTTGTGGTAAAACACCCCAGAAATATGTTTTTCAAATTTCTGGAAAAAGTACTTTCGCAAATTACTTTCGTGCTCACGAAAGTGTCGAATTTTTGTGAAAGCTTTTGCAAATTGCGACAGTAATTTTCTAGTCTGTGGGAAAATGACAGCAATTCTTTGGCACTGCACTGCAAAATAACCGTTGGGAGTTTTGGGCTGAAATTTGGAGGGAACGCAGCCGACATCTCACAGATGTGCCTTTCAGTGTTGTATTGAAAAAATATTACATGGCGGCAAAGTTATGGCACTCCAAATTTGACAGTTTTTCCCATAGGATAACATTACGGTGCCAGAAACATTACAGGAATCCTTTGGCACCCTGCTGCAAAATAACGGTTTGGTCTTTTTTCCTGAAATCTGGAGGGGAGACAGCCAACAGTACACAGATGTGCCTTTCAGTAGTTTGGTGAAAAAATATCACATGGCGGCAAAGTTATGGCACTCCAAAATTGATGGTTTTTCCCATAGGATAACATTACGGCGCCCGACACTTAACAGAAATCATTTAGAGCCCTGCTGCAAAATAACGGTTTGGTCTTTTTCCTGAAATTTGGAGGAAGACAGCCAACAGCCCACAGATGTGCCTTTCATTAGTTTGGTGAAAAAACATTACAGGGAGGCAAAGTTATGGCACTCCGAACTTTTCTTTTTTTCCCATAGGATAACATTATGGCGTTCGCCGCACCTTTCAGGGCCCGCATCTCGGAAACGGTGTGAGATATGGACTTTTCGTCGGAAAACTTCTTAGCCCCCTGATGGGGCTAAGATTCAAATTAGCCAGGACAGTTGTAAATAATATGACTTTTACATTTTTTTCTACGTCATACGGTTCCTGAGATATAATGTATTTAGTATTCCAAGATCTCATTTTCTGCGCCGATACTCATTATTTTGCATACATTATTTGTACTCACTGTCTTTCTCACTGCAGGTTTTGGGGAAAACCAGCCTGTGAGCTTACATTACTGTTACTGTTGCCCTTTCCGCTTGCGGATCCGGATCCGTTTCACTTACCATTGACGTCTGAGCCACCATGTGCGTTATCCTTTGCGTTTTCATTTGCGCTTGCGTTTCTGTTATTTTTTGCCATTTCTGTCTACAGTACTGTTTCACTTTACATCACCATGCCCATTGACATTTCTGTTTGCAGGCACCATGTTACTATGTGACAACACATCACGTGGCAGACCATTCCCGTCTACGCCACCATGTGCGTTACCCTTTCTGTTCTCATTCGTACTTGTGTTACCATGTGCGCCACTGTTAGCATTTCTGTTTGCGTTGCTGTCCCTGTTAGTATGCCACAACACATCATGTGGTGGGAGCGCGGGGCCCTTGCTCCCGTCGCTGCATTACATTCACTATTTCTCGTTATCATTCTCAAAAAGAAGGGAAATTAGAGGCAAAAAACTCCGTTTAATGCATTATTTAGGGTTGTTCCACAGCGACAAAAGTGAGGAAATTGCTGTTAGGGTTGAAACCCCTTGGACCCCATCCACCCCAACCAGCATTGGGGGTGCATCGGATCATGGGTCCTAACTCTCACCCCATTCTCTATACTTCTGCTGCTTTACACATGTCATGGGGTGAGAGTTAGGGCTGACGATCCCAATGTGCACCCAATGCCGATTGAGGTGGCGAGGGGTCAAGGGTTTCAACCAACACCTCTAACTGTTCGCTATGTACAACAATATCGATGTAATTTACCTCTAATATACATATATATTATGGTAGAGGAGCCATTTCTATGTTAAACCCAAAATTTTGCACCTTAATAACTTTGCAACTGTTTGATGGATTTGGCTGAAATTTGGAATACGTGATCAAGAAACATAGGCCTTGGGATCTGCCAAGTTTTGTACCGGTCGGATACACAGCTGTGGAGTTATTAAGCATGATCTGCATACGCATTTAGGCTTTTTCTGGAATTCTACGGTCGCGCGTACAGGTCGCACAGTTTGCGCGACCGGCCCAAAATCTTCAGGGAACATGCAGCCAGGGTTCCCAATGTGCCTTTTGAAGATTTGGTGAAAAAATATTAAGCGGTTCAAATGTTATTTAAAAAACAATTTCCCATTATAAGTCAATGGGAAAAGTTAAAAAGTTCGACAGTGTCGCAAATCCATACTTACTTTCGCAAATGGCCCTGTTACTTTCACAAATCCACCATTTTGTTTTCAGTTAGTGATCAGAAAAATGCTTGGCATTTAAATTTGGGACCCTTTAGCAACCTAATTATTTTTGTATTCACCTAGTCGGACCCTGAGGATGCTAGCCATGTCTTTATTTTGGGGTAAAACACCCCAGAAATATGTTTTCAAATTTCTGGAAAAAGTGCTTTCTCAAATTACTTTCGTGCTCACAAAAGTGTCAAACTTTTTTGTGAAAGCTTTCGCAAATTGTGACAGTAGTTTTCTAGTCTGTGGGAAAGTGACAGCAATTCTTTGGCACTGTGCTACAAAAGAACGGTTGGGAGTTTTGGGCTGAAATTTGGAGGGAACGCAGCCGACATGTCACAGATGTGCATTTCAGTGTTCTGTTGAAAAAATATAACATGGTGGCAAAGTTATGGGACTCCAAAGTTGACATTATTTCCCATAGGATAACATTACGGCGCCCGACGCATTACAGGAATCCTTTGGCACTCTGCTGCAAAATAACGGTTTAGTCTTTTGGACTGAAATTTGCAGGGAACACAGCCAACATCCCACAGATGTGCCTTTCAGTGGTTTGGTGAAAAAATATTACAGGGAGGCAAAGTTATGGCACTCTGAAATTCTCTTTTTTTCCCATAGGATAACATTATGGCGTTCACTGCGCCTTTCAGGGCCCGTATCTTGGAAACGGTGCGAGATACGGACTTTTCGTCGGAAAAGTGCTTAAGCACAAAACTAGCCAGGCAAGTCATAAATCATATAACTTTTAATTTTTTTTTCTACGTCGTACGGTTCCTGACATATACGCTATTTAGTATTCCAACTCCTCATTTTCTGCTCCGAGACCCATTATTATGCATACATTCTTTGTACTCACTGTCTTTCTTTATGTAGCTTTTGGGGAAAACCAGCCTATGCACTTACATTACTGTTACCGTTGCCCTTTCCGCTTGCAGTTCCGTACCCGTTTCACTTACCATTCATGTCTACGCCACCATGTGCGTTATCCTTTGCGTTTTCATTTCCGCTTGCGTTTCTGTTATTATTTTGCCATTTCTGTCTACATTACTGTTTGTCTTTCTGTTTTGCTTTGCGTCACCATGCCCATTGACATTTCTGTTTGCAGGCACCATGTCACTATGTGACAAGACATCACGTGGCGGACCGTTCCCGTCTATGCCACCATGTGCATTACCCCTTTCTGTTGTCATTCGCGCTTACCTTACCATGTGCACCACTGTTAGAACTTCTGTTTGCATTGCTGTTACTGTTACTATGTCACAAGACATCATGTGGCCGGGTCCCGTGCTCCCGGCGCTGCATTACATTCACTATTTCTCATTATCACTCTCAAAAAAAAGGGAAATTAGAGGCAAAAAACTCAGTTTAATGCATCAATTAAGGTTGTTCCACAGTGACAAAAGTGAGGAAATTCGGTGTTAGGGTTGCAAACCCCCCTTGGACCCTCCCAGTGCACACCCCCAACTGGCATTGGGGTGCGCATTGGGGTCTTTGGTCCTAACTCTCACCCCATTCTCCTATACTTCTGCTGCTTTACACATGTGATGGGGTGAGAGTTAGGGCTGACGACCAAAGTGCACTCCCAATGCCGGTTTGGCGTGGCTGGGGGTCCAAGGGGTTTCAACCCTAACACTAATTTCCTCACTTTGTCACTGTGTGTATATATATATATATATATATATACATATATATATATATATATATATTATGGTAGCACGGTAGTGCTACCATAGTTAGGTTGAGGAGCCATTTCATGTTAAACCCCAAAAATTTGCACCTTAATAACTTTGCAACCATTTGATGGATTTGCCTGAAATTTGAATTTATGATCAAGAACCATAGGCCTTGGGATCTGCCAAGTTTTGTACTGGTCGGATATATGGCTGTGAAGTTATTAAGTGTGATCTGTGCGCACGTTTACGCTTTTCTGGAATTCTGTGGTCGCGCCTACAGGTCGTACGGTTTGCGTGACCGGCCTGAAATCTTCAGGGAACATGCAGCTGGGGTCCCCGATGTGCCTTTCAAAGATTTCGTGAAAAAATATTAAACGGTTCAAAAGTTATTCAAAACAGTTTCCATTATAAGTCAATGGGAAAGTTAACAAAAGTTCAACACTTTCGCAAATGCATTTTACTTTCTAAATGGGCCTGTTACTTTACAACGGCCATTTTGTTTTCAGTTGGTGATCATAAAATGGTTGGTATTTAAATTTGGGACCCTCTAGCAACCCTAATTTTTTGTATTCACCTAGTCGGGCCCTGAGGATGCTTGCCATGTCTTTATTTTGTGGTAAAACACCCCAGAAATATGTTTTCCAAATTTCTGGAAAAAGTACTTTCGCAAATTACTTTCGTGCTCATGAAAGTGTCGCAAATTTTTGTGAAAGCTTTTGCAAATTGTGACAGTAATTTTCTAGTCTGTGGGAAAATGACAGCAATTATTTGGCACTGCACTGCAAAATAACCGTTGGGAGTTTTGGGCTGAAATTTGGAGGGAACGCAGCCGACATCTCACAGATGTGCCTTTCAGTGTTGTATTGAAAAAATATTACATGGCGGCAAAGTTATGGCACTCCAAATTTGACAGTTTTTCCCATAGGATAACATTACGGCGCCAGAAGCATTACAGGACTCCTTTGGCACCCTGCTGCAAAATAACGGTTTGGTCTTTTTTCCTGAAATTTGGAGGGAAGACAGCCAACAGTACACAGATGTGCCTTTCAGTAGTTTGGTGAAAAAAATCACATGGCGGCAAAGTTACGGCACTCCAAAATTGATGGTTTTTCCCATAGGATAACATTATGGCGCCCGACACTTAACAGAAATCATACTAACAGGGACAGCAATGCAAACAGAAATGCTAACAGTGGCGCACATGGTAACACAAGCACGAATGAGAACAGAAAGGGTAACGCCACGTGATGTCTTGTCACATAGTAACATGGTGCCTGCAAACAGAAATGTCAATGGGCATGGTGATGTAAAGTGAAACAGTAAGATAAACAGTACTGTAGACAGAAATGGCAAAAATAACAGAAAGCAAGCGCAAATGAAAACGCAAGCGATAACGCACATGGTGGCGCAGACGTAAATGGTAAGTGAACGGGTACAGATTCGCAAGCGGAAAGGGCAACAGTAACAGTAATGTAAGCGCACAGGCTGGTTTTCCCCAAAACCTGCATTAAGAAAGACAGTGAATACAAATAATGTATGCAAAATAATGAGTATCGGCGAGGAAAATGAGATCTTGGAATACTAAATACATTATATCTCAGGAACCGTATGACGTAGAAAAAAATGTAAAAGTCATATTATTTACAACTGTCCTGGCTAATTTGAATCTTAGCCCCATGAGGGGGCTAAGAAATTTTCTGACGAAAAGTCCATATCTCACAACCGCTTCGAGAGACACGGGCCCTGAAAGGTGCGAGCACGCCATAATGTTATCCTATGGGAAAAAAGAAAAGTTCGAGCGCCATAACTTTGCCTCCTCTAATGTTTTTTCACCAAACTACTGAAAGACACATCTGTGGGCTGTTGGCTGTCTTCCTCCAAATTTCAGGAAAAAGACCAAACTGTTATTTTGCAGCAGGGCTCCAAATGATTTCTGTTAAGTCAGGCCGAAATGTTATCCTATGGGAAAACTGTCAATTTTGGAGTGCGTAACTCTGCCGCCATGTGATATTTTTCACCAAACTACTGAAAGGCACATCTGTGTACTGTTGGCTGTCTTCCTCCAAATTTCAGGAAAAAGACCAAACCGTTATTTTGCAGCAGGGTGCCAAAGGATTCCTGTAATGTTTCTGGCGCCGTAATGTTATCCTATGGGAAAAACTGTCAAATTTGGAGTGCCATAACTTTGCCGCCATGTAATATTTTTTCAATACAACACTGAAAGGCACATCTGTAAGATGTTGGCTGCGTCCCCTCAAAATTTCAACCCAAAACTCCCAACGGTTATTTTGCAGTGCAGTGCCAAAGACTTGCTGTCATTTTCCCACAGACTAGAAAATTACTGTCGCAATTTGCGAAAGCTTTCATAAAGTTCGACACTTTCGTGAGCACGAAAGTAATTTGCGAAAGTACTTTTTCCAGAAATTTGAAAAACATATTTCTGGGGTGTTTTACCACAAAATAAAGACATGGCAAGCATCCTCAGGTCCCGAATAGCTAAATACAAAACGAATTACGTTGCTAGAGGGTCTCATATTTAAATGCCAACCATTTTTCTGATCACCAACTGAAAACAAAATGGCGGATTTGCGAAAGTAACAGGCCTATTTGCGAAAGTAAAAATGCATTTGCGACACTGTCGAACTTTTTGTTAACTTTTTCCCTTTGACTTATAATGGGAAACTGTTTTTGAATAACTTTTGAACCGTTTAATATTTTTTCACCAAATCTTGAAGGCACATTGGGGACCCCCTGCACATTCCATGAAGATTTTGGGCCGGTCACGCAAACCGTACAACCTGTACGCGCGACCATAGAATTCCAGAAAAGCGTAAACGTCCGCACAGATCATGCTTAATAACTCCGCAACTGTATATCCGATCAGTACAAAACTTGGCAGATCCCAAGGTCTATGAGTCTTGATCATACATTCCAAATTTCAGGCAGATCCATCAAACAGTTGCAAAGTTATTAAGGTGCAAAATTTTGGGTTTAACATGGAAATGGCTCCTCAACCCTAACTATGGTAGCACTACCGTGCTACCATAATATATATATACACACATATATACATACACACACACACACACAGTAAGGTTCATACTAAGGTGATTAGGTAGCAAGAAAGCCGTGAGGCCCAAAACCGCTACCAATACTAATAATAACAAAGTAATGAACTAACCTGAATATACTTATCTAACCTATTTTTGAATATATTCTTTAAACAACTTCAAATTATTTGTATAGGAAGGGAATTCCAAAGTTTGATAATGTGAATGGTAAAGAAGAATTTTCTGGGCATTAGATGAAAATTCCTATATTTCAACTGGAGTGGATGACCTCTAAGATTAAAAATGTCATCCTTAAATGATAAACCAAGATTGTTGATCAAGTAAGGATCATTCATAATATCAAACAAGAACAATAAATCACATATTAATCACCTTGTAGAAAGTGACATTAGATTTAATTTAGTTAATCTAGATTCATAAGTGGCAAAATGTTAACCAGTGATCTTTTTAGTAAAATTCCTCTGGACTTTCTCAAGATGCAGTATATCATATTTCCTGAAGGGGGACCATAAAGAAGAAGAGAAATCTAGATGTGGCTGAACATAAGCTCTATACAGAGTCATCAAAACATTCTTGTCCCTAGATTTAAAATTCCTTAGGATGGACCAGATAACCCTATTAGCCTTTGAGATAAAGGAATTTATTTGAAAATCGGGCCGAAGATCATCAGTAATTAACACGCCCAAATCTTTCTCTATTATAGTTGTGTTCAGCACTTTATTATCTAGCATATATGAATGACAAGGATTAAATACCCCAAAGTGCATAACCTTGCATTTGTCATGATTAAATTTCACACCCCACTGGTTGATCCATTTGGTAATACTATTTAAGTCAGCTTGGATTTCTTCAATTTGTTCCTGGCTGGAACATAGTCCACAAGTTTTAATGTTGTCAGCATATATAAGGGTATTAGAAAAACAATTCTTTGTAATATCTGAAAAAGGGTGGGTCACAGAACAGAGCCCTGGGGTACTCCACTAGTAATTCAACCCAATTCTGACAGATGTCTATTAATCAAAACCCACTGGGTTCTACCAATCAACTCATTTAGTATCCATAGCACAACAATAGGGATGATATTCAGAGAAACAAGTTTCTGTAATAAGGCCCAATGAAGTAATAAGTCAAATGCCATGCTAAAATCAACATATATAACATCATATGTTAGTTTATTGTCTAATTGCAAACTCACATCCTCATAAAAGCATAATAGATTGGTCAGGCAACTATGGCCTTTCTTAAAACTATGTTGTTCTGTATCAAGAGAAGTTAGAAGTGGAGCAATAATATCTTTAATTAAACTTTCCCTTATTTTACACATGGGAGCAGTCAGGCTAATCGGTCTATAATTTTCACAATTACTTTTGGTCCTTTTTGTGAATTGGGACAACATAGGCAGTTTTCCATAGCTCAGGGACAACATTTTACTTAATACAGTTTTCAAACAGTACTTTTAATGGAAGTGCCAAACTATCAGCAAGTAAATGCAAGAAGTGCCCAGGAATATCATCAGGGGATAAACTTAGCTTACCGTTTAAAGAAATTAATTTAACATGTACATGTTCTATAGAGATATTGATATCATCTCCAGTTAGATTACTGCTAGTATCTGCCCTTTGTTCATCGGAAAATATTTAACAAAATTTATTATTGAAGATATTAGCCATTTCCAAGGGTGTACTAATTTGTGTACCATCAACCAAAATAGGTCCTAATGGACAAGATGGTGTTTTAAGAGAATTTATGTAAGCAAAGAGACTTTTGCTATTATCCTTTTTTGTTTAGATGCTAGGTTACATTCCCATGACTTTTTGGCTTTTCTTACAGACCGTTTACATTTAATCTGAATACTCCTAAATAAATTCCAGTCAGAAAGACTGCCAGATTTAAGATAAACTGCATACCTTCTATTTTTAATAATGTTTTAATTGATTTACTCATCCATTTGGGTGAATATTGACCTGAAGTCATTGTTTTCTTAGTTGGAATGTATTTATGCTGTAAATCAATTATTTGTTTATGTAATAGTGAAAAATAAACATCAATGCTAACTGAATTCAAAACTGAATGCCAGTCAATGCAATCCAAACTTCTTGTAATGGAGGAGATATCACCATTATCATACTGATAGAATACTGAATAATTATTTTTTAAGGGAACAGATATTTGTTCCAATTGAAATCTAATTGAACAGTGGTCACTATTACCAATGGGGGGGGGGTGACAATTAGATTGAGGGGTACTAGATTACAACTATGCAATACCAGATCTAAAATATTATTCCCTTGAGTGGGGAAATATACATCCAGGGTAAGATTACATTGTTGAGAAATGTTTACTAACTTTTTGCCAGCACTAGAGATAGCACACTGTTTTACCCAATCAATTTCACCCATATAAAAATCCCCGGTTAGTAATAGATCACCTAGGGAAGAGGCAGAATCTATTTCAGAAATAAGACAGTCCAGCTGATTTGAAGAAGCATTAGGAGGGAGGTAGCAAACACCAAGAATAAACTTTATTATATTATGTATTTGCACTTTAATCCACAAGGATTCCGAAAGATCAGTGGAATTTCTGGTTTTATCAGAAATACCACTTTCTCTCAGTGCAGTTTAACCCCTACAAGGTACACATATTTTTAAATCAAGGATGGAAATGAGAAAGGAAAAGTGTGGCCTACTGGGATTCGAACCTCAGATCTCTGGTATGCCGTTCCAGCGCTCTAACCATTAAGCTACAGGCTCACTGGACCCTGAGGATTACCTCCCAAACTGGCAGACCTATGCATATAACCTGCCTTTAAAAAGGCAAATTAGTTAGCACCTGGAAGCTGTAAGTCACTTTCCAGATACCAGGAAAATCCCAGTGTAGTCAGTTTATGTGGACCTCAAAAATGGGATCCAGGAAGTTCCAGGTTTTGGTACAACACACCACTAGTAGTGGTCTCAGATGGCCCCAATAACATAGTCACAAGCAGTCTAGCTGCACAGGGTTTTGTAAAATAAACACAGAGAGCTGCTGACCACAAGACACACTTGCTCTGAATATATATTCCCAATTAACTTTTTCTCTAATCCTGAATTTAATATTTCTTCAATTAGTGAAATTGCTAGTTCATTTAAATTATTCTTTTTAGAGCTTATGTGGTGCCTTATCTGAAGGCGTACCAAAAAGTATAATTCTCCTGAGTTATATTTTAGTTTAAAGATAGGGGTCCAGATATTCAAAAGGGCTGCGCCAGCTCAAGCCCGAAAATGCTCCACTTTGCAATATTCAGCAGGAGGCAGATGCGCCCCCCAAATCATAATGCGCAAGAGCGTAATAGTAATGAATGCATGTGCAACTGAAGGGGGAGGAACCATGCATAAATGGCGCAGTGCAATTTTCAACATCATGCACCATGCACAATAGGGGAACAAACGAAAGTTGCGCGATAGCAGAAATGATCCAAAATAAAAAGGAACAAGAGAGAGGCACAAGAATGCTACAGGGAAGCCACATGTTGGTGAACTGCAGGCAGCCACAGGCACACAGAAACTGGGAGCAGGACAGAGCAGGAGCAGGACAGAGCACCTGGAACCACCAGGAACAGGGAAGGTGTGGGGATCCTGTGCCACAGCACAGGACAAAATTTGGAATGCCACACAGCACTGAGGGTACAGACAGTGGGCAGTACAGCCACTACAGGGAGGTGTTCCCGGTGAAGGGGGAGTAGCACCAAGGACAGTGGAGGGAACAGTGAAACAGCTGCCAGGGGGGTAACACAAGCCAGGGACATGGCCAGTGCCGCCATCCAGATGGAGGCAGTTATGAGGGGGGTGAGAAGGCTGGCAGCAGGGGGACGAGGCCATAGAAAGGCCCGTTGGTGGTATGCCCCCAACAGGCTGTACTGAGTCTGTACCAGCTTTGAGCTGTACACTGATACTGAGATTGTGGGCCAGTACCGCCTGAACCGGATGATCCTGAGGCAGCTCTGTGAGATGTGCAGTGATGTGATGCAGGAACCCACACGACAGAGCCATGCTCTGTCAGTGTAGACCAAAGTGAGAGCTGGCATGTGACTGCTTGCCATGGGTACCTTCCAGAGACCAACAGGGGACATGACAGGCATAACCCAGTTGGCCGTGTCACGCCTTCTCACTCAATTCCTCAGTGCACTGCTGCCACATGCTGCAGAGTACATCCATTTCCCCAGCACACCGGCAGAGAGCGCAGAAAACATACAGGAGTAGCACATATGGCTGGCATGCTTGGGGCAATAGACTGCACCCATGTGGCCATCCGCACACCACCTGACCCCGAAGGGGCCACATGCATGAATCGGAAGGGGTATGCAAGCATCAACTGCCAGGTGGTCTGCGATGCCAGGGGGCACATAATCAATGTCTGTGCCACAAACCCAGGGGGAGCACATGATGCCTTCATCTGGCACCAGTCCACACTGTGCCACAGGTTCGAGAGTGGGGACATCCCCACTGGCCATCTAGTGGGTGAGTATGCAAATCACGCAGAAAGACATGGAGCTTGGGAGGGGCATAGTCAGAGGTGACATGGTTACTGGTCTAGATGGCCCATGGCAGGGCAATGCTGCTCACCAAACTAATTTCTACCCTCTACACACAGGTGACAGTGGATACTCACTCCGTCCCTGGCTGCTCACACCATACCGGTGGCCCGCGACCCCATCGCAGCAATGATATAATGAGGCACATACCACCACACGCAATGTCATTGAGTGGGTGTTCGGGATGCTGAAGGCACGTTTCTGTTGCCTGGACAAGTCTGGCGGTGCCCTACAGTACAGCCCCTCAAAAGCCTGCTGGCTATTCCAAGCCTGTTGCATCCTGCACAACATGGCCAATGACTGTGGGATAGCCGTACAGGTCGAAGAAGGGGACAGTGATGGGGACGATGAGGATGCTGGTGAAGATGGTGATGTGCAGCCCCACCTTGGTTGAAGGGACCCCCAACTGATCTGGATGGCACAGCTGCACTGGGAGACCATCACAGAGGAGCACTTCAACCAACCCATGTAAGTCATGGAGCCATGTGCAACCACCAGTAGCAAAGACACAACCCACAAACATGCATGGACAAACCCCAGGGGTGCATGTCATTAAGGGAATTGGCTAAGCATGGAACTGCACACGCCATCAGGGATGGGTAAGATCTAACACAGAACAGTGGTCACACACACACACACACACCCCCCCACAAGACATGCACAAAGGGTAGGAGGCACGCTGACCCCAACCACCACCGCTAGCTACACACACATCCACAGACCACCACGCCCAGTGCCTGTCATTGTGCATGTGTCAGACGCTAGGCACCATTGCACAGTGGCAGACAGTGCAACGCAGGCATCATCATGCACATGCTACAGTGGGCAGCAGCTGGGAGGGTGTGCAGATGGAACGTGTGTGTGGGTGTGTGCAGGGCTGGGTACCCCACCCGTGCATTGCACTTTGAACAACACAATGCACACAGGGCAGCTTCAGATAGTAGCCGTGGTGGGAGACAGGTCAGTCACGTGCCACAGTGCCACGGCCCCCACAGATGTGTGGGTGGCCCCACCGAGACCTGCCAGCAATGACAGGCTGACCAATGGCCTCATGGGGTGGCAACGACATTCCCCCAGGGGTTCCACTGCGTGAATGCGACCGTGCTCGTGCAGGGGTCTGCAGCACACCGAACATGCCTGCACCAGGCATCCTTGGGATGCCCACAGCTGAACCCATGTCAACAAGGAGGGTTTTGCATGACACCAGGAAGGGGGGTGGACATTGCACTGCACGGTGTCTGCGACGCATGGGCAAATAACTGTGTGTTCACTGTGGCCATTGCAGCTGTGATTGTCTGTGTCAGCCTGTCAATTGCAGTGGTCACATCCTCCCGCATCTGGTCCATCTCTGCCAGGAGCAGACCGGTGTCCCTGCTGCACTGCTCCTGTGCCTGGTGCAGAGCCACACTGAGTGCATCCACTGCTGTTACAAGCCGCAACTGCTGATCGACTGATTTTTGGAGTATGCAGGTGTGCTCTTCTAAGAGATCATCTGCCTGATTGGCATGCTGTCCCTCACGGTGTTCATGGCCCTGATGGGCAGCACCCCTTGAGGGTGGGCGCTGCACACCAGGGCCAGGCCTGAGCATGTCCACAGGTGGTGCACTGACACTACCCCCGACACTGTACCCCAATGACCATCGTCCGACTGCTGACACTGCCCCTCCAGCTGCCGCACTCCAGGGCTCAATGGTGCCACCACAACAGCCGCAACAGCCCCACTGTCCTGGACACACACCAGTGCTGCCCCACTGGTGCAGACAGGCACAGGCTGGGACTGTGATGTCACGCAGGCCAACATGGTGGCACCACCCACGGCCATGCCCATGATGTCACCTGCTTTGTGGCCATCCTGTGGCCCACACGTATCACTGGCCATGAAGTGAGCTCCATCATCATCAGTGACTGATCCGGCACCAGCCCAAGTCTCAGCATGCTGGCATACATGGACGCTGGCACACTGGGACATGGTCAGGGCCTCCTCTGCACCTGCTCCACCATCAGTCCGGACAACCAGGTGGGCCCGCTGTCGCCCTGACCCTCGGACATTTGTGGAGGTGCACGGGCCCTTCTCTATGTCCATGGTATTGCCCTCGGTGGACAAGCCCACCACCGCTGACCCATGTAGATGCTCAAGAGCTGTAAGGGAACACAGTAGCATTAATGTATCTGCCCTATCCTGTCTCTCCCCCATTGACAGACCAGGACCTACCATGCAGTGACGGGCTACCACCCATCTGGAATCCACCACCTAGACCACCCTCGATGGCACAATGCCTCATGCTGCCAGTAACCCACTCTTCTTGTGGGGTCAGGCATTGCATGGCCAGCTGTCCCCCACCAGTCGCAGCCCATGCTACCCTGATGGCAGCCACCTTGTCTTTAATCCTCCACCTGTTTGTGCCCATCTTCTTTTTGCACTCCTGCACTGACCACTGGTGGCTGTCATGCAGGTTGACGCCACACACCACCTCTTCCCATGCAGCAGCATGGGCCTGTGGTGTTCCCCAATGTCCGCTGAGCAGTAGCTCCTGGTCAAACAGGGCATCTGTTTCTGCCTTGGTGAAGTTAGGCCTCCTCCTCCTCCCACGTCTCTGTTCCTCTTCCTCCACCTCACGATCACTCATTCTTTATCCTGTGGGAATGACAGGTGTTACCTGTGACTGTGCAGTCCCATGCATGTCAAACACACCACAGTCCATACTCCCAAACAGCATGCAACTCACCACAATAGACTGCAATAACAGACTATGGCCACTGCAGCCCAATGTTGCATTTTTATAGTGCAATGCATGCAAATGAGGAGAGGCACAATTTTAAGTGGATGCTAATGGAGTATCTGTGCCATTGAATGGCTGATTAGTTGATTTGCATATGCTAGCTGAAGATCGCGCTGTTGCGCTTTGCGCAATTGAGTTCAAAGTGCTCAGGCAAGGGAGCATTTCTGTGACATGTGCAGTGGACACTGAACGGTGCATGCCCGGAGTGCTGACACCGACGCCTGCCATGCTGCTGATGTGCTGTGTGTGGGAGGCAATGCAGGGCACAGCCACCATTGTGCCAGTTCTGCTACTGCACTGTTCACAGGTATGGTGCTCTGGCACTGGGGCACCGTAGGTGCACTGGGGCCACAGTGTGGTAGGCCGCTACAGGAAGTGGCACACAGGTGCCCTACTGCACTACACGCACTGAGTACCAACCGCACTGTGGTGGTCCGTGCGTAAGAGACCCTGACCCTATGCCGACCTTTGCCCCCTAGGTGCCATGCGTCCGCATCTTTGCACCTCTATTGCGCTGTTCGGTGACAGAGTGATGGGGAATGACAGCGCAGTACTGCAGTATCCACACGTGGTGAACATGCGCTACAGAGCACCATTTTGACACCTAAACTGTACAGGATGGCAAGGAGAAGGGTGCCCATTTGGAGCCAACTTGAACTGGCCAATCTGGTCCAGTTAGTGGAGCCCCATGCCACTGCCCTATTTGGGGAGACACCCCTGGACAGGGCCAAGAGTGTGGTGTGGGAGGAGGTGGCAGTGGCCCTGGAGGAGGCTACAGGCATAGAGAGGACAGTGGAGCAGTGCAGGCACCGCTATGGTGACCTGCAGCGGTGGGACCCAGACAGGCTTGCCCACCTCCGGGCACATGACAGGAGGGGCACGGTGCCACAACCAGGTAGGTGCCCCATCCATACACTGGTAACGTCAATACAGGTATCATGGTGGCATCTGTCCAGCACTTGGGGAGGACCATCCAGTGTTGGCCATGGTGGTGGTATCAGGGTGGGGGGAGGATGGGTATGGCTGTGTGGGATTGCACACACATGGGGTGGGGGACTTTGCTACTGGATTGTACTGATGTTCCTCTCTCCATGTTTGCACCCTAGGCCCAGAGGAAAGCCAGCAGGTGAGGGAGGTGAGGCTCTGCTGAGATGAACAGCAGGCCGGGAGGGCGGCCAGACATGACAGGCCCAGGAACCAGTCTGATGATGGTGAGTGACTTACATCCATGATTACTATTGCATGCTGTGTAATAGGGTGGATAGCGGGGCATGGCCACCATCCATTGACACCACTGCCATGCATACAACTTGGTACAGTCAGCACTGTCCAGTGGCACTGCATGTCTGGGAGTGCATCAATGGTGGTCCATGCGTGCACTGGGTACATGGCTGTGCCACTGCCTTAGCACTGCATAGCCATGTCACTGAACAGCCACGGTGGTGCTATTCAGGACTTGGCCGGTGGGTGTGTGCAGCAGTACACATGGCTGTGTGCACCTGGGTGGGCAGGTCTTGTGGACACAATCACTGTGGGTGGTCACACACCATCACAGAGGCATGTCCCACGGCTGTATGCCATGCACAGTGGGTGGGCTGCATGGGGCTGTGCATTCACAACTATTGACTCTGCTCCCTTGTCCTAGGTGGATGGCAGCTGCACGAGATCAGGGTGGTCCTGCGGGAGATCCTCCAGGTAGCCAGGGTGTCACGGAAGATACTGGAACACATCGACAGGCTCTGTGTTCGACGGCGTCATGGCGGGAGGAGAAGCCGGAGCGGGGAGCAGGGCTCCCGCCGAGCTTGGCAATGCCCCTGATTTCCCCTACTCCCATGGACACACCCTCACACCCCTCCTTCCCTCTACCGTTTGTTCACCCCTGCCCCTTACCCACCCCCACCTTGTTTGTTGCCATCCCCCCAAACCTTTGTAAATACTTGTATATAGTTTTGTTTGCTGTTTTTAAATACATTTCCTTTGATATGCCTACTGTGGTAGTCTCTGATTTGCAGCGGGCTATAGGTGCTCAGCTGCAGTGGTGTGCATGGTGTCAGGGGTGGTGCAGTCATATGTGTGTGTGTGTGTGTGTGTGTATCTGAGGGGAAGTGAGTATGGTGTGGGAGTGGCCATCAGTCAATGACTGTGGTGTGTGTTGTTTCCAGTGTACTGGATGACTGTGTGCAGTGGTCCACGGTGCATGCTCTGTGTCCATGGTGCACCTGTCAGACCATCCATGGCCTGTGCAGCTGACACCCTTGCATGTCTGTGACCTGCACAGTCTGCTGGCATGTCAGTGATGGCTGTCCATGCAGGACAGCCATTGTACCCGACACAATGCTGTCTTCTGTCACTGGTGTGGAGCATGTCTGCCTCAGGTGACACTGTGGCCTCCACGGTTGTTGTCCCACCTCCATGCTGTCACTTGTGTGTGTTGCAGAGGATATGCACCACTGTCTGTCACTTGTGCTCCGGGCAAATGCTGGTGGCGTACAGATCCCCAGTGCCTGCGCAGGGTGGCTGGCACTCCTGTGCCATGGAGGGGTACTGGCTGTGTGTACACGGTTTCCGTGGCCACACGCTGGGGGCTTAGTTGCCTCGCTACTGTGTCCCTGTTGGTGTGTCCTTGGGTATGGTTGGGCATTTGTCTATGCACTGTGTTGCATCCTGTGTGGTGCATGCTTCCATGCACCACTGTGGGTGTCTGCACTGGCTGTTGTGGCCAGTGCTGGGTTGGGGTGTGTCCTTGGAAGGGTGTGCAGGGTGATGTACCACTGGTGGTGGGGTCTGGGGCATGCCCTGTCACATGTGGGGTACCTCGTGTGCCAACGCATGGTCAGTCTCTCAGCTGTACCTCAGGGGGGACGTGCATGGTGGCACTGTGTATGCAGTTGTTGCATCGCTGTGTGCTGCCACTCACTGACGGGTGCTCATGATGGGGCTGCCTTGCATGGTTCTGTGGTGCACAGGGTTGCATTGTCACAGTGGAGGTGGTGTCATGCATGGGGTGTCCTGCACTGGTGGACGCTGCTCCTGGGCAGGGTGTCTGGGGATCATGGTGCAGGGTGTGCTCTGCATTGGTGGGATGGTGTGGCATGGGGTGGTCGGCCCTCCTTGTGTGCCAGTCACAGCTTGCCAGGGGGTGTGCTGGGGCACCATGCCCCGGCTGTGTGTTTGTTGCTGGTATCCATGGGCCAGTGGTTATTCCTGCTCTCCCCCAGTTGTGCAGTGCATGGGGTGTGGGGGGGTGATATCTGTTCTGCTGTGTGCTCCTCTGCCCATCTGTGGCATGGGTGGTGGGCCCCTTCATCCTGTCCCTGCGCATCCCTAGTTGTGCTGTTGCACTGCTGCCCTGCTCCACGGAGCATCCCTGGTTGCACTATGGTGCATCTGGACTGCTCCACTGAGCATCCCTCATTGTGCTATGGCGCATCTGAACTGCGCAACTGCACATACCTGGTTGTGCTATGGTGCAGGTGGTGTGATATTCAGTCATGTGCCACAGGCACATCTTTACCCGTGCAGTTTTTGAACATCGTGCTTCTTGCGCTTGGGCGCAGTGGACTTGCACTTGCTCCTGCTGTTGCACACTTTTTGGGTGCAGTTTGAATATCTGGGCCAGGGTATTCCACAAGGTTTCGCTGATAAAACAGGTGTCTAATTTGATACAGTATATCCCCTGTTCTTCTAGTTTTTGAATGAGTAAGTTTTTCCTAAGGTTTGGAATACATTTTAAATATGCATATGGGGTTTCATTTTTTTTTCAGCCCAGAGTTTTATGAACTTTTATCCATATTTTTGCTGAAAGTTTGGATTTTTCTAGACAGGTAACTTCAGTTAAGATTTTTAGATTTTGAGGGAATATGGTGGACAGAGTTTTTAAGTTGGTCCTAGTTTCTTCCATCTTTGCCCAGTGAGGTGCTCCTGTGGGCTGATAAAATGGCTTACTGTAATTTGTGCTATTTGTGCTGCATAATAGCACCATTGAAAATTTGGAATGGCAAGACCACCTTTGTCCGTTGGAGCATATAATTTGGTGAAACTAATTCTCATTTGTTTATTCTGCCAAATGAATTTTCTAATTGCATTTTCTAAGTTTTTAAATGTACTCTTTGGTATCCAAATAGGGAGAGCTTGGAAAAAGAATGTTAGTCTGGATAAAACATTCATTTTGACTACATTTATTCTTCCAATGAGTGTTAAAGGTAGTAACTGCCATCTCTGCATATCTTTGTAAATATTTTGTAGCGTGGGGTCATAATTATTATTATATAGTTCTTCTCTTTTCTGAGTGATCATGACATCTAGATACCTGGGGAAGGATTCTCAAAACTCTCAGAAGAAGCAAAACCTTCCCAAAGTCCCCAAAACTCCCTCAGCTACGGAAAAAAAGGAGAGTTTGCTCCAAGTGCTATTCACAAAAAAAACCACAGCTGTGGGAAAAACCACTATGGACTGTGGAAAAAAGTGCAGCTGCGGAAGTCCCTCAGGACAAAAAGGTGTGAGATAAGTAAGGCACAGCCCCTGAAAGGCTATTCACAGCCAGGTTTTTCCCACAGCTGAGGAAAGAATGTTACACACAGTGGAATTAGGTGTAACCCTTCCTCAGCACACTGCAGTAGTGCCCTAGCAATTGGAATCAATTAAGGTGGAGGTGTATCACAGGTAACAGCATCTCAGACAGTATAGCAGTGGCTGATGTTACAGCACTGAAAGCACACATTGCCATGCTATGGCAACATGCATCAACCGCTAGAGCCAGTGCAGCCCATGACAGAGCCCCACAAGCAGTAGGGCCTGCCCAACCAGCAGCGAGTGCTGCCCCCCCCACAGTCTACAGGAACACCCCAGGGAGGGATGACCAGCAGGGACAGCCAGCCACTGTGGTGCCAAGGTATCACAGGTACCTGTGGTGCTGCTGTGGTCCTAGTTGGGGACTGGATGCTGGTCTCTGTGTGTGCTGTCAGCTCCATATTATAGCAGCATTGTTACAGTCTGCTGCTTCAGCTACTGTGGTTCCCAATTCCTGTGCCTTCACAGCCTCTGCAGTTGTGGATTCGCAGCACTTGCATAGGTCCTGCGGCAGCTAAAATGCCGCACCTGAGGCACTTTTTATGGAAATCCGCAGCTGTGCTGGTTTTCTCTGAGAATACAGCACAGCTGCGTTTCTGCACTGTAGCAAGCCGTTTTCCTGTAGCTGTGGGAATTTTGGCTTTCTTTGTGAATCCTGCCCCTGATCTTTCTGGTGGTAAGTAGTTTAGTCTCTTTCTTAAACCTTTCTACCAGGAAGTCTGGATTTATTGGGAGGACTTCTGTTTTGTTTCTATTTATCTTGTATCCCGAGAGGAGTGCAAATTTATTTATAAGATCCATTAGTGAAGGGACTGCATCAAAGGCATCTTCCACATTGAGCAAGATATCATCGGCATATAATGATATTATGTGTTCCCTATCATTTTTTGTGATTCCTTTTATTCCCACAGCTTGTCTTATAGCCTGTGCCAATGGTTCTATATATATGTTAAAGAGTAATGGGTACAGAGGGCAACCTTGTCTTGTACCTCTGGCTAACAAAATTGGCGGTGAGATATGGTTGTTGGTTCTTATGGCTGTGATGGGGGCTTTATAGATTAATTTGAAAGAGTCTGTAAATTTTGGCCATATTCATACCTGGATGCTAGGTACTCCCCCCCAGCTTATACTTCAAGACTCCCTGACCTGCCCTACTCAAATGCAATCTGTCAGTTTGTCTTTTCCATACAGATTACTGTTATCCCAGTTGTTTCCCCAACCTCCCACCAGCCAATACCCATGGGCACAACATGATTCATCCAGCCAAGTGTTGAATTCCACAATCCTTTCCTTCCTCACTTTGCTTGACCTGGGTACCAGGAGCACTTCCAAGAAGGGCACCAAACTCCCCATATCCATACACAACTTCCACAGTTCCTCAGATCTCTCCCTCACCAAATCAACCGTACTGTCCTCCAAGTCATTTGTGCCCACATGCACCACCACATGTGGTTTCTCCCTTCCTTTCCTAACACATTTGAGCAAAGTCTGCCCCACCCTACCCACTGTTATGCCAGGAACAGGTTCTACTCATATTCAACTGTGCCATTCCCCTTCCTTCCCCATCTGACACCTTTCAGAATTGAGTCCCCTAGCACTAAGACCCCTTCCCTTTTCAACTCACTGTTCCTCTGCATCTTCCTGCTGTCCCCACCACTTCCTTGAATGTCCGCTCAGCCCTTCACACTTGTGCTGGGTCACCCCCCACTAAGCCCCCCAACCCTTAGTGAAGATGCGAGTCCCCCACTATGCTCGCCACCACTCCCCTATCACCTAATGCTCAACCTAAGACTCCTCCTGCTTCATCAAATTCCTTCCCATCCTGCTTGGATCTTTACCTCCCATCTGCTACCGTTATCCTGTCTCCCCACTCCCTTGTGTAACCTAACTGTTCTATCCTCTCCCCCCATTTCCCTGCCCTTTTTCTCCACCAGGCTCCTGCCTCCTGCTTTTCTTCTACCCACATACCCTCCTGCCCTTTAATGGGGGGGTCCCTTCATCATCATCCATCATTGAAGCTAATATCGCAAAACTATTTCCTGAACCTTTTCTGCTGGCATCACCTCTAATGCCATCCCGAGGCTCACCCTTGTTGCTTTTAAAACCTTTCAGCCCACCCCTATCCACCAAGATACTTCAGGCTCAGTATCTCTCGTCTCCCAATTAGATATCCAACCTACCCCAATGCTAGGCCCCCTTCCCAATCCTCATTTTCTTCCTCCCCAGCCACTGGATCTCTGCCTCCAGCCCCCTCAATCTGTGGCAAATGGGACACCCCCCTTGGCTTCCACAATGTGCTCATCTGGGCAGCCTCCAAACAGCAATTGCAGTTCACCATTCTGTCAACCCTGGTACTTCCTCTATCCTCCTGCTCCTGTACCAATCCCCCGACCACTGTTGCCAACCCACCTCTGATACCCATACCATTCCACCATTCCCTTCCACCATCCCCTCTCCTGCAGTCCAAACCACCCTGACCCCCACTTTCACCAGGTTACCCCATCGCCAGCTTCTCCTCCCCTGCTCCTATGCTGTTAAAGACCCTGCCGGAGAAACACAGCTAGAACTAGAAAGGTAACATTCAATACTATATATCCCCCTCAAACAGATGTAACCATGAGGTACAGATGGAAATATATCCCTCTTCAGATAGAAGCTTTTTTTGTAGTTGAACCTCCAGTGAATTCCCATGAACGTCCACAGCATCTACAATAATGGAAATAAGCAGTACTATATAATCCCCCACAACAGTTGTCACCATAAGATACATGTAGAACTCTACCCCTTTAAATATGAACCCAATACTTAGAACCTACTAAGACTTCCCACTACATCCACAGCCACAGCTCTGAAAATGCCCTTAGAGATAGAGAACCCATAACAGCTGTAGCTAATCCATTAAGTGTCACAGTACCTTTTATTGTGATGTACATCTCAGCACCTACTTGCAGAGTCTCGGTGTCCTGGTGTCCAGATGCCATGGCCCTCCAGCTGGACTGACCCTGCCAACAGACAATGCTGACCCTACCCCAAAGTTCATATTGTGGCCACCCTTCCATTTTAACTTTGCCCCCCTGCCCACTTCTGATAGGTGTATTCACTACTGGGAGTGGTTCGGGCAGACCATTTAAGCATGGTAGTGATGTGTGGTGGGTGGAATAACCAGTCTTTCTCTTTGATTGGTTCCAGAGGGAGCCCCATCACTGCAGCTATATCCACTGATGATCTACCACTGCCTCTGATCATGGCATCAGCTGCAGAAGTTGTCCCTGGCCACCGATGTGGCCCTGCTCCTCTCTGAAGTCCTCCTTTTCTGGTGTGACCCCACTGCAGATATGCCACAGGGTGGGGTCCAAGGTTGCAGCTTGGTTGGAGTGGCTGGGCCCAGGCAATAAATAGCCCAGCGCCGCAAGTTTAAACTTCTGTGCCTCCCTTTGTGATTGGCTCCGGAAGAAGCCTGCCTCTCAATCCTCTTCTTTGATTGGCTCCTGTGGGAGCCCAGGCACTGTGGCTATGTCTGCTGATTATCTGCCACCACCTCTGAGCATGGCAACGGCCACTGAAGCTGTCCCTGGCCATCGATGCAGACCTGCTCCTGGTGTGGCCTGCCACAAATGTTACCTGCACAAACAGAATCCAAAGAAACAGTGCATTATCCACACTATCCATCCAGAAATCAGACAGACACACTGCTTGCTTGTTATTATATTATACTTTACTTGTTATTATACGATCAGAAGTGATATCATGACATAGCCAGCCAGTTCAAAAATGGCTGACATTTGAAGTTAGGCACATTCCCTTAAAAAGTTCTAGTGAGTGAAGTGAAGGAGCAGGTAGCTAGTGAGGCTTTATTCATACAACATTTTGATGGACTACACAGAAAAAAACATTTTTGAAATAAATCCTGCACTTATTGTCAAGCAAGTAGTGTGCCCATCTGTTTTCTGGATGGAGAGTGCCCTGTTTCTTTGGATTCTGTTCATGTGTGAGCATGGTAGGCTCTTTCAGCAGTACACCCAGTTTCTGCACTATAGAGTGCTGTGGTTTCTTTGGAATGTATGGTTCTCCAAACAGGTGGCAAAGGCAGTGATGGAAAAAATGGAAGCTTTCAAAAGAAGCAAAGAAACTCAAAGTAAGGAATACAGGACAGTGTACCAGATAGAGATGTTGTGAAGTTTTACTTTGCCAGTGAAGTTCTGGCAAATTTGTGAACTTCACCTTCCCAAATCACTTCATGAACTTTGTCCACTTTATCAATTTGCACTTCACATTGTGTTTTCCTGAAGAAAAGAAACGTTCAGGCAAAGTTAAGTGAAGTTATGGTGAAGTTGCAACTTTGCCAGTGAAGTTGTATAATTTCTCATGAAATGATGTAATTTCACTTGCCAAAAACTTCGTAAAGTTAGCACTTCGCACTTTGGCAAACTTCACTAATTATTTCGCAGAGCAACATTTGGCAACTTTGCACATCTTTAGTGCCATACCAGGCAGAAGGAGTCAGGAAAGGCAATTAGGAGTGCTAAAGCAGAGGCAGAGGAAAGGACTGCATGGGAGGTGAGGAAGGAGGATAAGACTTTTTTACAAGTCAGTGAGAAGAAAAAGTTATGGGTGGGCTAGTGAGGACAAGAAGCATGGAAGAAAGAGATTGTGTGGAAAGAGAGCAAGAAAAGGTGACATTTTGAGCATATACTTCAGGTTTGTCTTCACCATAGAAGAAAGGTGTCATGTGCCACCAGAGAGAAGGAAGAAAAGAGGTGAGATGTGGGGGGGGGGGTTGACACAACACCATTTTCTGAGGAAAAAGCACTAGAAGTATTTTCAGCCCTGAAAGTTTTTAAGGCTATGGTACTGGATGGGGTACATCCAATGTTACACAGAGAGCTGAAAAAGGTGCTGGCTGCTCTACAGACAGCTTTGTTCAACAGTTCACTGAAAATAAGAGTTGTTCCTAAGGACCGGTGAAGGTCTGAAGTGGTTCCTCTGCATAAGGACAGCAGCAGTGATAAACCTAGTAATAACAAGCCAGTCAGCCTAACTTCAATGGTGGGAAAACTAATGGAAACCCTTCTAAAAGAGAGAATGACTGGTTTTCTGGAAAATAATATTCTGCAGTACCACAGGCAACATGGGTTCATTGGGGGAAGATCAGGGCGGATTAAGAGGACAAATGGAACCAATGCTTGGGCCCCCCATAGACTAGCCCCAGTAGTCGGAGCAAGAGAGACTTTTAGTAGGTGGACTGGTGGTTTGTAAATCATGCCACCTCCCCTCGCCCATGGCCGAAGTTAAGCGCGCGAGTCAACCTCCCCCCATAGGCCCCGGCAGCTTGTTCTTAAAAACGCTCAGAAAGCAGCGTGACTTGGAAGAAGCACATTTGTTAAATAAAATAAAAAAACACACAAGCCCCTGCCACAGATAGGCCCCAGCAAGCCTACATTGCAGATTTCTCGTTCCCCTTCCCTCAGGTGGTACAGTACTGGTAAGGATTTGTAATAAATCATGCCTACCCCCGAGCTTGCTCCATAAAACAAAACAAACAAAAAAATGACTTTGGGAAAAGTTTCTTTAATTAAAAGAAACAAAACACAAGCCCCCGGACCCTCCTGCACAGATAGGCCCCGGCAAGCCAACATTGCAGAAGATTTCTCGTTCCCCCACCCTCCTCCTCCATTATTTGCAGCCTGCAGCTAGGGTCAGTGACTTGCTAGAAAAACAAACTGGCACTGTGTGGCACAAGAAGTGAAGAAGGCTAACTATGCAAGCACCGTGATCTACCTCCTTAGAATACTGACAGGTTTTCCACTTTTTTGAGTCTGGGACTGGACCTGGACCAGTGCAAGTTGCGACCAGACCTGGGCTGCCGCTGCATAATATGAGGAACGGCGCCAGGACCAGGAGCTTTGCATACAATTCATCTGGGCAGCATTTTTTAAACCACTCTTTCTTGGTGGTTTTGAGGCTCAGCATGCACTTTGCCAGCGCAGCACCTGCACTGCTATCATGCGCCCACGGCCACTCTATCGCTAGCAGCATGATTAATCGATGCACTGTTCTAAACTGCCTGCTGCTGCTAAACTAAGGAGTTTCAAAGGGCGTAAGCAACAGCAGACAGCTGGAGTTCAGTAAGTGGCTTAGAAAGTTGATATCTGTATTTTATTTTTATGCTGAGATAATTGATCTGAGCTTGTTCAAAGAAGAGATAAAGGGACGTGGGTGTGTGTATACATGCATGGATCCTCTAACTCTGAAATAAATGGAATTAATCATTCCTTTGATATCCCATGAGCAGATAAAGGTATGACATCAGTCTGTTTATTTGGAGTCATAGCATTTGTACATTGGAACTGCACACTTCTGTACAATGGGTACATACAGTAACTTACTGTTGTTTGGAGTAGGATGAATACCTCTTAGTAAAGCACTGTTTATTTTTGTTTCATTTATTTCCTTAAAATAA
This sequence comes from Neoceratodus forsteri, assembly GCA_016271365.2. Taxonomy (NCBI): domain Eukaryota; kingdom Metazoa; phylum Chordata; order Ceratodontiformes; family Ceratodontidae; genus Neoceratodus; species Neoceratodus forsteri. The sequence continues at coordinate 1,512,726,527 of CM057449.1, forward strand.
ACTTGTGATTAAAGAGGTTACTTAAATATTACTTTGCTTTTCTGAACAGGGTCTAGAGGAGAGCGACTTCAATAAAAGCCACAAAACTCACCACAGAGCATCTAGACCCCCAGAGCACCTGGAGCCTGGCAGCCTTCATGTCTTGTACAGTACAATAAATATAACATTACAGACTATGACAACATGACAGGGTGTTGTACTTCAAGTTACTTTTTTCTCCTGTGAATAATGGGGGTAGTCTCCCCATATGGTGGTTGTTATGGTTAATAAACAACGTGCTCAGTAAATGTTGCGCAAAATAAAACATTTTGGCATAGAAAGTTGGGCGTTTTACATGGCCATCCAAGTTGTGAGTGTCCCAGGCCCCCCATGGCTTGATCTGGCCCTGGGGAAGATCATGCCAAAGAAGTCTAATAGATGTCTTTAACTGGGTGACCAGGGAAATGCATCATGGGAGGGCAGTGGACATTAACTATCAAGACTTCAGCAATGCCATTGACACTGTATTGCACAGAAGACTATTATGGAAACTGACTGATTTGGGGGTGAGCCAAAAATGGTAAAGTAAGTTTTCAACTATCTAACAGACAGTAGGCAGAGGGTAATGATGAACAGCACACACTATGAGATGGCGGGGTGGATGAGTAGTGCAGCACAGCAGGTTTCAGTGCTTAAACCAGTAATCTTCAATATCTTCATAGTTGACATTGCAGAGGAACTGGAATTGAAGGTCTGACTTTTTGCAGATAACAGCAAGATCTGCAATATGGTGGACACCCAAGGGGATGGAGAAAATGTACAGTGATCCAGGTAATCTAGAGGAGTGGTCAAAAGCATGGCAGGTAGTGTTCAGTGCCAAAAAGTAAAACACCATGAAACTAGGGCTTAGAAACTTCAGGGCTAAATTTAGGATGGAGGGAGGTGTTGACAGTCACTATCTCAGATTGCCTCAGTGTGGCATAGCAGCCAATGGGCAGGGCTAGTGTGATGCTAGCGTGTGTAGGAAAAGCACATCACCAGCAGGAGGAGGAAGGTGGTCCTGTCACTGTTCCACTCTCTTGTGTGTGCATATCTGAAGTACTGAGTTCAGTTCTAGAGAACACACTTCAGGAAAGACACAGACAGGGTGGTGGTGGTCCAGATAAGGGTGAAAGAGATGTTGCAGTGGTTTCAGGGGAAATCCTCTGAGGAGAGTCTGAGGGATCTTAATATGTACATTTTGGAGGACAGGAAATAAGGTTTCCATGTACCTCACAGGGATGAACATTGTGCAGAGAGAGAGAACCTCTTACAGAAGATAAGCTCTAGGACTAATGAATATGCAATAACATTGGAGGAGGGAATTTCCGGAAGGATGTGAGAAAATACTTCCTTCCTAAGAGGGTGGTAGAAGCATGGAACTGACTGCCAGTCAATGTTCTGGAAGCTAGAACAGTTGAAGGTTTCAAACATGCATGGGACATACACTGGGGAATATTAGTACAGAAACAGGGAAGAGGTGGCCCCCAATAGTTCAATTAGAGTCTGCAGAGGTACAATAAGTTGTGTACCCTTTGGCAGGCAAGGTGGGATTAGCTATCCCTTTCTGCAAACAAATTCTATGTTTCTGTGTTTCTAATTTGAAGGTATTACTTGAATGTTGAACCTCATGGTTTTTCTTATCCTAGATTCAATATTTAATTTATTGTGATGTAGCTTGTATTTATTAAACGTTTGATACTTTTATGTTTACAAATGCATTTTGTTCTAAGTAATCACAGAGCACTGTGGTAAAAGATTTTTTCCCAATGGTCTTATTCTAATAAAATGAAATGAAACACTGAAAACCAAATAATCAATAGTCAAATATAAGGAGACCTGAATTTGTATGGTCACTAAGTATTTGAAAAAAGTTATTTACAAAGCCCTATATATGTCTGCTGTAAAGAGATGGATTGCCAACTGTCCAGCAATGAGTACACAGCAGCACTGAGAGGCTGCAAGACTAGATAAGGAAAGCCAATGATGGGCTGAATCCAGGAAAGCAGTCAGAGCTGATTACAATATCAAAGTCTTCCTCCAATACATACATTAAAGGAAGAAGGAGGACACAGAGTTTGGGCCCCTGAAAATAGAGATATGGGAGAAAGACCTGTGAGATAATCAGGGCAAATGTCTGAGCTCATAAATGAGTTCTTAGCTTAAGCATTCACCAAAGGTCTATGAGGGAGGTAGAGTACTCACTTATATGGCCCAGGGCATCAGGGTTAGCTACTATGGAAAACAAACATGACAGAAGCCATGTCGAGTGTAGATATCTGATGCACAACTTAAGGGGTCTGACAAAGCCTAGAGGAACAAGCAACATGGACAATGTTGGGCAGCAGCTTTCCTACGTTTCTGTGTCTGTTTTTCTTAGTGTTGTTACACTCTTTGAATACTGTATTTTAACATTCCAATAAACACTTATGGGTGTTCGAACATTAAGTTTCTCTAAGCATTTTATTCTACATGGGGAGTGTACAGCTGGTGTTGTTTTTTTCTCCAGCCATGATGTAGCCTGCAGACACCACCACAACCCAAGTAGCTGGCTACCTGACAAAGATCAAACTAGGTAAGTCCCAATGGGTAGACACAAGAAACTCTAGGATTATAGTGAAGCTTACAGAGCAGTTGCCAGAGTTGCTTGCAGGAATCTTTCATAAGTTTGTCTGGATGTGTGTGGTACCAGAGTACTGGAAAGTGGCCAGTGGTCCTAATTTTCAAAAAGGGTCCAGAACAGGTCACATGACCTCTCTTTATTATTTCCAAAGTGTTCACTTTTCCATTTGCAGCTTATACTCTCTGACCACTAGGGGTTGCTGCTGTGCCCCTTCAGCCACCACTCTGTTCACTTTCCTCATCTCCACTCCTTATTTGTTACTACTGGTTTCTGGCCACTAAGAGTCACTATAGCACCCTCCTAGCCCCTGTTTTCCACACTTTGCATCCCTCCTAATCTCTACTCCTCTCCTTATCTGCTACTGTTCCCTGTGGTTCTCAAACCCTGTACCACTGACCCCAAAGTCAACAGCTCTACCACTAAGCCAACAAGTCAGACCATTTACACCCTCTGTTCCACAGCTCTTAAAGCTTCTTTCTCCATAGTTAGCTAAAAAATAGTTTTCTGCTGTCCCATTATAGGTCTCAAATCCTGTATGCTTGACTCCAAAGTCAGCAGCCCTACAACTAGGCCAACAAACCTAGATAAATGACACTTTATTTTTAAAGCTCTTAAAGCTTTTTGGCTCCATAGTCAACTAAAAATACTTTCTGCTGTTCCACCACAGGTCTCAAACCCTGTATGCTTGACACCAAAGTCAGCTCTAGGCCAGCAAGCCAAAATAAATTCCTCTTGGTTTTTAAAGCTCTTAAAGCATTTTGGTTCCATAATCGACTGAAAATACTCGTTGCAGTTCCACCGGAGATCTCAAATCCTATACCCTTAAGACCAAGCTCAGCATCCCTACCACCAAGCCAACAAGCCAAGATAATTTTCTCTTGGTTCTTAAAGCTCTTAAAGCTTTGCCTCCCCAGCCACTTTGCTCTGCCTCCAAGGCTACCTGGCACTATGAATGCTCACCTTCTGGTTATGTGTCTCATCTTCATAAGCATCCTGAGGCTCACCTCCTACCAGCTAGACTTTACCCCTTGCCCTTTGTCGACTGCAATCACATACCTCACCAGTGTAACCCACTCACCCCCAGCCATGTCAAAGCACCCTGGACCCCTGCATCCACCCCCTAGCTGCCCCCTAACTCCACCACCCACCCTGGCCCCCTTGGCTCCACCGCCTTTGTGTCTTCCTGGCCCACCAAACCCTGCCCACCCCTTGCTCCCCTACTGCCTGCCCTGCCTCTCAATGTACTCCCCAAAAGTTAACAAACTGCCACCCCAGGGCTAGAATCTCGGTTATTCTATTACTCCTCTCTGGTAATATCCACCTCAACCCAGGCCCTGCCCCCACCAGTCCACCAACTAGGTCCAATGGACTCCACATTGTCTCTATGAACATATGCAGCCTGCTAAAAAAATTTGCTGCCATTCAGTGCTGGGTCATACTACACCAACCAGACATCATAGCCCTAGTAGAAACCTGGCTAACTAAGTCCAGCCCAGACTCCTTTGTCTCCCTTCCAGGCTACACCCTATATCAGGAGGATTGAGCAGGTAAACGTGGTGGTGGTTGTGCATTTTACGCTCGTGACACCATCATTGGCCACGCCCTCCCTGCCCCCAAGCTAGTAGATGGTGCCCAGGCCCTTATCCTCAAACTTGCCCCAGACCCATCCAAGAGCCCATTCTATCTCACAGTCTCCTATGTACCTCCAAGGAATCAGACCCCAGCAATATCATCTCTCACTGAATATCTCTCCTCCATCCCCCATAAAGCACAACAAGTCCTAGTCAGAGACCTCAACATGAACTGGCTCAGTCCCTCTGCCTCACCAATAAGAGACACCTTTGCTGCATTAGACCAGACCCTACTCGTCTCCCAACCCATTGGACATAACCAAACTACAGGGACTTGCACCCTCCTAGACATCATTGTCTCCAACAGCCCCAAAAAGATTCAGGATATTCAAGTCCTCCCGGACTCCTTAAGTGACCACTCCCCTATCCTATTCCTCTGGTCTGCCCCCACTCCCAAGCATGTAGCCCAAGCCACATGCTGCAGGCTTCTCCACCCAGGCAGACTGAAAAAACTCAAACAGTTCCTTGCTCACATTGATTGGTCTCCCATCCGCCATGCAACCAACATTGACGCTGTCCTCAACCTCTTCTCACAAGCCTTTAACAAGGCCTGTGATCTTTTTGCTCCCTTCACCATGATCAGCTCCAAAAGGCAAAACGCACCTTGGCTCACCCCTGCCCTACTCCAACTGCTCAGGGTTAGGGATAACCTCTGGCATATAGCCACTGAGACTGGCTGGATGGCTGACAGACAGGCATATAATGCCACATGTAACAGGTGCACGTGGGCCATCCAAAAAGCCAAGGCAGATCACTACCAGGCCACCCTCACCTCCTCATGGGGGTGTGCCCGAAACTTCTGGAACAATATAAAAGAAATAAATGGGAAATCATGCCTCCCCCAGCCCAACTTACAGTCAATGGTTCCACCTTTACTGGCCCCACTGACATTGCCAACTGCCTTAACTCCTCCTTTACAGATCTTAACCCTGTCCTCTCAAGTAACTTTTCTGACCCAACCCCTGACCCACCACCCTCAGATCCTTAGTGCCCACGGTTCTATCTATGGAAAGCATCCATCCAGGAAGCCAGACCACTCCTGCTTACTGTAAAGTGTGAAACAGCAACAGTCCTAGCAGTGACTCCCTGGATCCAAAAATACTCCAGCTAGTCCTGGATGATGTCCTGGTCCCACTCACTGACCTGCAAAACTGGTCCCTCTGTCTGGGGCAATTCCCCACAGCATGGAAAACAGCTATAGTCACACCTATTCACGAAGGAGGTGACAGGTCCATCCCCAACAACTATCGTCCAATCCCCATCCTCCCCCCCCCAAAGCCTTAGAAAAAGTGGTGGGCACTCAACTCACTGAATATCTAACAAAATACAACATTCTTTTCCCAGAACAGCATGACTTCTGCGCTGGTCACAGTACAAGTACAGCATTAATGGAGTTCTCCAACTTTCTGCACTCCTCCCTGGACTCCAGTTCCCTAGCTGGAGCAGTATTCATTGACCTCTCTAAGGCCTTTGACACTGTCTCCCATCCCCTCCTACTAAATGCCCTCAACCATACAGGTTTCTCTGCTGGCCTCCTCACCTGGTGCACTAGTTACCTATCAGCCCTCTCCCATCGTGTCAAAAACAATGGGATACTCTCAGAAACCTGTCCCATCCACGCAGGGGTTCCACAGGACTCTATTTTGGGCCCACTACTCTTTAGCCTCTACCTAAACACCCTGCCCAGTGCCTGTTCTAGCAATATTCTCCTGTATGCCAATGACACCGTTATTTATGCCGTCACAGAAATCCCACCTCCCTTCAAGACTCCCTCCAACACTCATTCAATGATGCTGAGAACTGGTTTAAGGAGAGCAGACTAGTCATTAACCTCAAAAAAATGAAGGCAATGCTCTTTGCCCACCACCAGAACAAAGCCAGCAACAACCCCCTTCAAATCCTCCCCAGCACTCATCAACCACTTGAACAAGTTCACTCTTACAAATATCTTGGGATCACCTTTGACTCAGCCCTTACCTTTCATGCCCACATTTCAGCCCTTGCTTCCACCACTAAAGCTTTCCTTGGCATCCTCTACCATCACAAGGACTGCCTCCCACCTGATGCCTTCAGACTTGCCATTATGTCCTCAGTAATGTCCCTTGTCAATTGCGACCTTCCAGTCTATGGTGCTGCTGACTCCACAGCCCTCAACAAGATATGACTCACCCTAAACAAGGCTTGCAGACTACTGACCAGTGCCTCTAAGTTCACCCACACTTGTCAGCTCTATGACATGGCCAAACTCCTTAGCCTTGATGAACGCCTCCTCTACCAAACTTGCCTACTAACTAAGAAGATTCTACTCGGGCTCTCGACCACTGGTGTTTCTGCCTCCATCCAACTTACACCTTCCAGAGTCACTACCCAAACCACTGACAGGGTCACCCTACTGGTACCCAGAACTAGGACCACCAAGGCACAGAGGTTGTTCAGCTGCAGAGCCTCGTGCTGGTTCAACTCACTCCCTGCAGCCATTTCTAACACCACCAAAATTGCCCCCTTCAAAACTGCCTTACAGAACCAATTGTTCAACACCCGCTGCTGCACCTGTCACTAAGAGATGCTCTGCTGCTCTCAAAACACTATTGACATAGCCCTCTGGGCCGAACTACCCCTCACCCCACCCCACCCCCCCCCCATGGCCTCCCTCTCCACTGCCAGTATCTGCTGGTACCAACCTGTCAAATCTGAAATGTTTTTTTAATTGCTCTTTGTGTTCAAGCAACTATGTAAAACTATGTTATTCTGTATGATTGTATTCCATACGTATGTTGACTCTGTATGTCCTCTCTGTGACGAGGTACCTTTGTAAACGAGCCTTTGGCTCAATGGTTGTAAATCCGATTATACAATAAATAAATAAATAAATAAACATACTAACATACAAAATTGACAGCAGAAAAATGCCATTTGGTCTAGCGAGTCTGTTCAATTTTGCAGCTAGCACCCCTACTCGGCAGCTGCCATTCCCACCCTACCCTCTCCCATGACCCTCCCTTTTGTCCTATCCCAGCCCCTCTTGAAGCACCCCACAGTTTTACAGGCCACCACCTCTGCTGGTAGTGCATTCCACTCTGCTACCACCCTTTCGGTAAATAAATACCTCCTTATCTCCCTCCTTAACCTTCCACGCTCCAATCTCCTGCTATGACCCCGACTGTCTCTCCCCACCCTCCCCTTGAACAGTCCCTCTGTGCATGTCCTGTTTATTCCTGTCATGTACTAAAAAGTCTCAATCATATCCCCCATGCCCCTCCTGTCCTCCAGAGAGTACGCGTTCAACTCCCTCAGTCTAACCTCATATGGTAACTCCTCCAGACCCATAATCATCTTTGTTGCTCTGCATTGCACCCCTTCCAGCAATCTAATGTCCTTCTTCAGGTAAGGGCACCAAAACTGAATGCAGTGCTCTAAGTGGAGTCTGACCAACGATTTGTATAACGGCAGAATCACCACCCTCCTCTTAGAGGTTATACCCCTTGCAATACAACCCAGCATCTTGTTGGCCAATGTTGCTGCCTTCCTACGTGGTGCTGAGTTGTTCATTGCTTCCATAATGAGCCCCCCCCAGATCTTTCTTCTCCTCAGTCACAGCTAGCTGCACCCCCAGCCAGATGGTAGCTCCTCTTGATTCTTTGCCCCAAAATGTAGCACCTTGCCTTTTTTGGCATTGAAATCAAGTTGGCAGGTGTCAGACCATGTCTCCAGCCATGTTAGATCTTTCCGTAATCCCTGCCACCCGCCTTGGTCATCCACCACTGCTGCCATCTTGGTGTCTTCCGCAAATAGACTGATCTTTCTATTTATGCCTACCGAGATGTCTACAATAAATTCCCCAAATAACACTGGCCCCAGCACTGACTCCTGTGGGACCCCACTCATCACTGACCTTGGGGATGATAATTCACTTCCCATCACCACCCTCTGCTGCTGTCCCTGCAGCCAGTTCTCCACCCATCCCACCAATGTTGCCCCCACCCCTGTGCCCCTTAGCTTACATGCTAGTCCCCCATGTGACACTGAGTCAAATGCCTTACTAAAGTCCAGGTACAGGACATCCACCACATGTCCTTTGTCCATTTAACTAGTCACACAGTCATAGTAGTCCACTAGGTTGGTCTGGCGGAATCTGCCTTTGACAAAGCCATGCTGCAGACTGTCCTGCACCCCACTGACCTCCAGCAAGGTCACCAGCCTCTCCTTTAGGATTGTTTCCATCAGTTTTCCCACTATGGACATGAGACTCACTGATCTATAGTTTCCCGGTTCATCTTTGGGACCACTCTTTTGGAGTGGAACCACGTGAGCCATCCTCCAATCCTGAGGTACACACCCCGAGTCCAGAGAGGTATTAGTTAGATTTGCCAATGGTCCTCCCTGGACTTCTGCTAACTTCTTCAGTACCCTGGGGTGCATGCCATCCAGTCCCAGTGAATTGTCCACCCTCAGTTCCTTTAACCCCTGTAGCATGCTACCTTCTGTGATTTCCCCATCTGTCACTCCCTCACCATCTGATCCTATCCTACCCCTCAACCTTAGGAATTCCCCCATTCTGTTTAGTAAAAACTGAGCAAAAGTAGTCATTAAGTGCTTCTGCCTTTTTGTGCCCTTTTTCCACTCATTCCCCCTCCTTCTTAATCCTTACTATTTGGCCATCACAACAATTAAAACATGTATGCTCAGGAAGGGGTGGAGGCATGATAAGTCTAGAGAGCCATCTGATTTTGGCATGATGTTGTGAGCAGGAGGAGGGGGAGCTGAATGTAGTAAGTGTATGGATGTTGCTTGTGGAAACACTGAAATACTACTATATTGCTATGCTGAAAACACTTAAAAGAAAGGCTGTGCTTTGCACATAAGGCACTGTGTTGTACTTTAATAAAATCAAGCACATTGGATTCTACATTCAGGTCTATGGATTTTTGTTTTTGTGGATTCCTTGCTATGTTACAGTCATCTCATGGAGATCTGTGGTACATTTCAGTTGGAACTGCAAGCTGCCAGCAGGTGCTGGCAAACCCTTCCTGTTCTCGGCATTGCTTTTCCAACACAGCACTGCTATCCTGGGTGTGTCCTCTTGCTTTTTGTACTAGATCCACCTGACCATGAATTATTAGGTTACTATGGGCCCAATCCACAAAGATGGGGATAGAAATGCATGATCGACAGCCCCTGGCCACCATGATCTCTATGCATGCCTGAGGCATTCCAGAGCTGGAGCATTAGCCAGACATTGGGCTTCTGAGTGAATGCTAAGGTTGATGCCTGAGTGTATCCTCTGCTCCACATGGAGCAGGGGATTTGTGGGTACAGCTGTTCTTCAAGGCATGCCATATCCCAAACAGAGCACATCATACATGTTTTTCTATTTTGCATACTCACATTGGCTTTCCAGCTATGTGTGCAAATCCATTTTCATTTACTCAAGCTGCCCCAGTCTCCTGCCTCACCCTTGCCACCATTCTGCCTCCTTACTGTGCCCTTTTAAATAGTCCCCACTTGAGGACTCCATAGCTCATTTACTACTACTACTACACCTCTCAGTTCTCATCACCATTTTGTTTTCCAGCTACTATTCACACCTAGCCTAGTATCATTTGTCTCTTATATCCAACCCCGCTTCCCCCATTTTCTTTTCTCACATACTGTTTAACAGGAAATATTCACTGTCTTTTTATTTTCACTTTTTTCATTGCTTTCATATTAGTGCAAAAATAAAAACACTGTGAATACTAGCTGAATCACTATACAATATAAGCACTAGTGTTTCACCAATGAAAATAAGATGGCATGAACATGTCAGGTGTGCTCAGAGCACGAAATACAACAGGCATGAACTTAAGCTGTTATACAGTATATATCCCTTATGTCCCCTTACCTTTCCATTAACTTCCTTTAGATAATTCCTGAAGAAGATCTATAATTTAAACAACAAGTCTAACTTTATTTTCTACTTTCAGTGTACATTTAATATTACCTTTTTGTTTTGTAAAACCAAAAATGTCAAGCATGACTCCCAGCTCTATATTGCATGTCAAAGGGCTACAGGCAATAGGTGAAGGGTCAATTGGGCAACAACACTGTCCTTCAGACAGTCACTGTGTCTGTGTGTCACACAGAGTGTAAACATCCCCCAGCCCACCCCATCCCAGCACCTGTGTAGAGATGAAGGTAGATCGAGGCTGAGTGCCAGTGGCAGTTGCCAAAGCTATTGTAGATGTAGTGGAGTGCTCCACATATATAAAGAGGGTTTTATACAGCATGTGTTGACCTCTGTATCTGCATTAGGAGCTCTTTATAGATCAGGCACTATATTACTATTTGCTAATGCTTGAAAAATGGTAGTAAATAGAAAGGCAATAGTTATTAACTTCAGTAACTGGCAATATTTAGAATTTGGATACTGCATCACCTTCTGTAAATAGTTGGTGACTACAATACCATATATACAGTGAAGTCTAGAAGTGCCTCTACTTAATTAAAAACTACACTCTTATTTCAGTAGGATGTGGAGGAAATTTTGTTCTTAAAGTTGTTTAAATACCATTCAGCTTGCTTCTGAAGCAGAGGTCCATGATCAACCTTTGCTAGTGTCAGAAAAAATCAATCAGGCAAAACAAATAACCCTCAGCTTGACTGGTTGCTTTAGCAGCATTTTCCATCCACTCTAATGACTGAATAAGAGATTAATTATTTATTCTGCTGCTAACTAACCTCTCCAAATAGTCTCAAACAGATGATCACGAACTTCAAACAGCCTGTTAAGCTAATGAAGACAGTGCATATAAATTTGATTGGCAGGTGGTAGAATCGTTCAATTTTTACTTCTTTACTTGCATGTAATTTAATTAGGCTTGATGCTTTATTGTTTGTAGCCTGATTCCTAGGCATTAATATAAGGTGGATTGCTTGCACTTAAAACCAAAGTCAGCCATCACCTGGGCAATGATGTATATTATGGCTGCCTACAGCTAAAAAGACTCTAATGGTTTATGAGTATGTGGCTCACTGACCCTGTTCAGGTTTTTAATTATAAAGGGTGAAATTGGTACAACCATATTAAATGAAGGATCACATCTGTGTTTATAACTACAGATGCTAATTTGAGTTTTTCAGCAGAAGCCACATCAAGTTTGTTTTGTATTGCAATAATGTAAACCTATTTTTTAAGTTTAGAATTTATATTAACACTACTGATTACAAATAAACTGTCCAATATCACTAGCATGCACAACAAAAGGCAGGTGTTTCCTTAATGATATACTGTATAGTACTTCTTGGTTCCAGAGCTATATGTAAGTAATCAAGAGGAAGGTTATGTTACTGTTGCCTGTATACCGTAAACTGAAAAAAACATTATTGGACCAAAATAATGACATTTTGAAATGCTACTGTCTTTGCTTAAGTTCACATTGGGCACTATTATTTTTATGGTAAGCAATTATAGCCAGGAAAAATGTTCATCTATACTTCTCTTAAAAAAATTTCTCATGGAAAATTGTGAAATCCCATGAGTTTAGTGTAGAAATGGAGTCTGCTGTGACCCCATCCTTGGTTGAAAATGATCAGTTAATCAACCTGCCACCAAGCCAACAGCCTGTGTAGTAGGCCTGATATGTTATATGATTTCTTCAAAGGAAATTAACTACCCCAAGTACAAATGATGGTAGAACCCTGATGATTTAATAAAAAGTAACAGTTGCAGGTGCTATAAGTCAACAAGTCATTATACTGCACTGCACTGTACAGCTAACCAGGAGGTAGTTTCTAGTTGGTGGGCAAAGTTATTGCATGTGCAAACAATGAAGGGTACTTACAAGGCCTCACCCTACCCAGACAAACCCAGAAACTACTACCAAGTTAGGTGTGGAGAGTAATATGATGATCTACTGCAGCACTAGATTATAACAGTGAAAAAAAAAATGCCATCAAGAACCACTCAGCATAACCAGCACTGTCAAAAACAGTGCCAGTAAAAAATACTGTAGGACAACACAGTGCCAATGGTAGTGGTCGGAAACCACACTGATGACTGCTATCATAGATGAAAAAACGTAATGTACACTTTAGTTTTGAATGGGGTTCTGCACCCCCCAATATTTATATAACCAACTCCGGGGGGGGGGGGTGAGGATCTCAAGGATCTCAGAGAAAAGTAGAAACTTTGGGGGGATTTTTGTTTTCAGCTTTTAAAAAAAAATATCCTGGGGGCCGGGAAGTGAAATTGCAAGTCTGCAAGTTGAGAGACTGGGAACAGAACTCTAGTTGTACTGCCTGAGCTGCTCATGCCTTAGACCTCTCCATCATGGGAGCAGCCCGGCCAGCCTTCTCGCTTTTTCATTACTTCTCTGCTTCCTCCCCTGCCTTGACAGCTACAAGGGTAGTGGTAACTAACGTTCTCTGTTCTAGACCTGTCATTGGCAAGGCAGACTCTGTTCATGAAGCACAGTTTTCACTACCCTATTCATGAAATGGCATTTTATCTGGTTACCTCTACTGGCAGATAACATTCAGAACTGTCACTGTGAGCCAGTTTTCCAATGCTGCCCACCTCAATTAAAGATGGTAGGTAGATAAAGACTGGTCATTAAAGACCTCTGAATATATTGTTTAAGGCATTTTGGTCTGCTAAGTTATGTGAGGGGTGGCAGACCGAGGCACAGCTATCTTTTTCCTCTTGTGGGGGACAACATTTAGTAAAATTCCTGTTTCATATGATTCTGTCACTTCAGGGTGCTGGCGGTAGTGCAGTCATTATGGCCCCAAGTGGTAATTCCGCCATCATCTTATTTTGTGGGGGGCTGCACCCACCACACACACCCTTTCTAATTATTCTAACTCCGAGTGGGGCAGAACCTGGGGAGGGGGTGGTGCATCCAAATATCGACACTGTAGTAACCCAGCATTTTAATGCTGGCACCCTAATGCCCTGAAAGGGTTGTATACAGAAATATGGAAACTTCAAACCAATAAGCCTAGGCCTCAGAAACTATAAGGTTGTAGATTCATTAATGTGAATTTTAAGGGTAATCTTGTACCATTTATGCTAATTTTAGATTTTTCTTCTACGTGTAGTTATTCTGATCTGCTGAATGATGAGCTGCTGTAAGGAGAAGGAGAAAAGCGGGACTGGTTCCTTAAGTGACTACTTTCTCCTCATGTACCAAACATATGTAGCGTTTACACGAAACTTGGAGCAAATAAGTGTACTGTACCTCTGGTTCTGGCCCTCCTATTCTCCTTAGGGCATGATGTCAGACACTTAGGCCAGAACAGTTCAGATCACTGGGAGAATGAACTGAGGGACAGAGACATGCAACAAGTACCCCATAATACCAGTGGTGCAACTGCTGCCGCCCTTGCCAGTTGAATCTTTAAATGAAGAATTATGATTCATGACCTTACATTCCAGATCCCTTACCATCTCATTTCTTACCCTAAAGCTAAGCTGACATCACTTTCCTACTCTTTCTAAAAAGCAAATTAGCCCTGCCCATAAGTACCTTTCAGGTATACTCCTAAACCTTGTTATCTGTACTGGACTGCCTGGTGATTGTGGTGTCAATCTTCTGTCCTTTGTGGGATCTGTCTCTGACTGTGTGGTGAGGCTACCTGAGATGACATTTTATGGTGAAGGACTGGTGGTGGCTGGGAGACAAGATGGCAACAGTAAGCAGACACTGAGCAAATGCTCTCTTATATACTGACAGCATTACAATGCCAATTTTATTCATTTTTTTCTGATTTTCCTCTGGTGTAATAACCAAGTCTATATATAAGAATTTTAATTGCTCCTCCTAAGTGAAAACTTGTAACCAGTTTAGAATTAAATTCCCAACATACTAAGGCATCCACTGGACTCATTACAATGACACTGACTAAACATGAACAGTTAAACAAAAAACAGCTTTCATTAGTTAAAACACCACAGAAAAATGTTGCTAGTTTTTAACTTGCTCTTGACCAGCAAAATGATTTAAAGCAACTAAACCATCTTAGTAGCTCCTCATCAGCTCCCTCATCTGGAGCAGATTCAGATGTTGAAGAGGAGAACTGGCCTGGTATGAATATGCCTTCATGGGCTTGATTACTTTCAAACAAATTTAGCTAACAGACACTAAACTCACTAAAATAACCAACCTAGAACAAATAATGGACATACCTGTACTTCAAGAATGTTTAACTCAGTTAACTTATGAAAATCAATCTCTAAGGCAACAGATGTGTGGTATACAACAGAAGATTATTGAAACTGAGGAGCAACAAACTCCTTCCTAAAGACAGATTTTACAATTAGAGCAACAACAAAAAAAGCTATAAGAAAAATTACTGGGTGTTGGGTCAAGAGTGAGACAGAAAAATTTAAAAATCTTGGGAATACCAGAATCTTGGGATTCTAATGTTCCACTGAGACATTTAAAAAAATGTGGCAGTTTATCTAGATACAGACCTGGACAATGATTCATTTGAAGTAGATAGAATCCACAGATCACTTCAAGCTAAACTGGATGATGGGGTCCGACCTCATTCAATAATAGTTAAATTAATGAAGTCTATAGACAAAGATTGTATTATGTCACAAGTTTACAAAAAGAAGAAAATACAACTTGTGGGACATAACATATCAGTTTATCAAGATCTTCCATCAGAAATCATATCAGAAAGGAATAAATTAAACATTATTTGAAATAAATTGTGGTCTAAAGGATATAAGTCAATAACGATTTTGCCAGCCAAACTTAAAGTTATTATTGGGAGTCAATGGTTTATTCATATCACAGTGGAAGAGGCAAAGGCAGCCATTGCACATTTAGCCCTCTCTCAACCCCCACCGGGCACCCACAAATGTGGAAGGTGCACATATAATTATGTGCACACATGCAAAATGTTATCCCATCCCAGAACAGGACAGATAGTTAATATTTGACATTTCATTAACTGTAACACCAAAGGAGTTGTTTACCTCCTGAACTGCAGCTGTGGCTCCTTCTACATTGGATGTACAACCTATCATTTTAAATAATGAATAGGGGAACATGTAAGAGCACTGGCTAGGGGAGATGAAACCTATGCCATAGTGAGACATGTTAAAAGTAAACCTACTGGAATAAACAGCATTACCTCAAGTAGTCACAGTGGGTTCCATAGGGGATGACATTGAGAAAATGATAGGTAGAAGGGAGAGCTTTTGGATTTTTGGACCAATGGCATGAATGGAAGCATTGATTTAGTGCTAAAAAATAAGAATACTTTTGTTAAAAAATAATTAAATTAACAATAACAGAATTTGGGAGCCCCGTCCCGTCCCGAGATTTGCACATAAAGATTAAGTTGGATGCCTGTGTTAAAGCACAATGATACAAAGGAAGGGACACTAGTGTAAATAAGTATTTAGCTTTTTTTTTAAATGCAATAAAGTAATAATTGATGACCGTGCCCCTATGTACTGTATGTCTGGTGCTAACACATGAAACATGATTGCAATTCACAATTATGTAACATTGTGAGTTTTGTATAAGAATGATGTATGTAGAGACATGTAATTTTTAAAGATGTAGCCTTCTATATTGGGTGGCCACTGATTGGTTTGTATTATCACATAGCACCCTTTAATCACTTAAATGTTAAGCACTTGTGCATTTGAATTAGATTCAGTCTGACGAAGCCTGGCAGGGGCCTGGGGAAATGTTAGTTTCAGAGCAGCTTAGCCACAGTCATGATTTGCTCACTATGTGTGAGAGAACTGTGTACTTTATGTAAAATAAAAAAGACTTGAATACAGCTTCCAGGGACCTGGTGATTTTGCTGTTGCTGAGGGTGCTTTTTCTCCTACTGCCTTGCCTTTTGTTGCTTCTATTAAGCACCGCAACATGGATCCTGGTGCTTCAACCCTCCTTTGCAGCTAGGAGGCACAAGCTAATGCCATGAGGACTTTGTCCATTTGCCATCGCCAACTTGTGTGCACCAAATCTGGCCCCCCCTCCAACTCAGTCAGAGCCAACTGAAACCTGCACAAAAAACATAATATGCATTGCAGATTTTCTGGGGAGATCAAATGTAACTTATTGCCAATAGCAGGAAATACTCTGCTAAATATTCATTAAGTTTAGTCCAAGCAGGTGAAATCCTGGTCCAAAAATGTTTTCTAGGCAGTGTGATGGCCACAACAAACAAAGCAGTCTAACATGTCTAAAGGAAGGGCTAAACGTAATATTTGAATAAGAAACAAGTGTGTAACACAACAGTTTCAAAAACGGAGTAGGCACATATGTGCTGTCTGTATTCTAAGGAAAATAGTAGGCCATACTTTGAAGGGAGATCTAGACCCCCACATCATTGCACCAAATACAACCAGTGTCAGAAATGGAAATACCGGTTTAGCTCACTGTCCTCCATGAACTGAATGAAGCATGGTATGGATAGCTGCGATTGTATAAACCACTGACCAATTTGAGAACTGGGGCTTTAGTGTATCACCTTGAGTTTGATGGTTCTGTTCAGTTTGAATACTCTTCTCCTTCAGGACTTGGTTGGCCTCTTCCAGGGTATAGTATAATTTGTCTGCATCATCCTAAGAGATATGTAAATGAGCCAGGTAAGGCATTTGTAGTTTTGTTTGTTTATCCTGTAGGGCCTTGATGATACCCACATACTGAAGCCACTGTCATTGTATATTGGGTGGGTAATCTTGGTCAAGAAACAATCATGGTCCATTACACATGATTTCTTTGTGTTGCAGGGCCAGGCATAAAACTTCATCCTTCACAGGGAAGCTGGAAAACTTCATAAGCACCAAGAGAAGCCGGACCTGAAGGTCCATAAACTTAGGCATAAGTGCTCAATGGGCCCACTCATTTTTGACATAAAGAGTATGGTATGGTATGGTAAAATTTTATTGATACAGTGATACAGCCATTAGGCTTCTGAAAATCCCTGTTCACAAGGCTTACCTGTTTACATTATGCAAAATTATTACAACTATACATTTATAGCAATACAAGTTACAGAGAAGTACAAAACAATACATCAGAGTTTTACAAACTCATCAATAACAGGCATGTTAGCATTTTTAGATTTACATTAATTTCACCTATTACAACAACAACAAAAACTAAGTTCGTGATTCAGGCCATTTTTAAAAACATGATCAGTAGTTGTTAGTTCACGTAAAAAAGGAGAAAGACAATTCCAGCTTTTAGCTACTTGTTATTGAAGGGTCATTTCACTAAATCGATTTTTTAACTTTGGTATTATTAAATCTCTAGCACCAGTTTTTCTTAAATTTAAACCATGTTTTGGTTTTTGTAATTTGTTTTTTAAGTTATCTAAAGATTGATTTTTAAATATATTATGAACCTGATTTAGCCAGATTCCCCTAGCCCGTAAGTCTAATGGAATCCAACCCAAATCCATATACATAGTGCAATGATGAGTTTTAAATCACACCTTAACATAAATCTTGCAAGCTTATTATAAAGTGTATCCAAGTTATTTAAATGTTTTCTTGCTGTATGTCTGTAAATATGACTTCCATAGTCAATAACGGCATTATTAATTGATTGATCATAATCAATCTTGTTTCTCTTGTCATACAATTTGATATTCATCTCATAGCTCCAATCTTAACATGTGCTTTCTTTATTAAATTTGTTATATGATATTGGAAAGTAAGACATTGATCTATATGTACCCCTAAATATTTATATGTTTCAGTTTGTTCTAAAAACTTACCCTCTTGTGTCTTTATATTTAATTTTGAAATTCCCTTTAAGTCCAATGCAAATGACATAACCTGTGTCTTTTTACTATTAACTAATAAACCCAGAGATGAAAAGTGACCTTGCATGGTGCTAAAGTCACTCTGTAAGTTTAGTTCTACTTCACTTGTAGTTTTTCCCTCTGCTACTAAAACCGTATCGTCTGCATATAGATGAATTTTTGAATATCCAATTTTCTTTGGTAAGTCGTTTAAATAGACTATGAACAGGAGGGGGCCCAGGATAGATCCCTGGGGAACCCCTCTTGTTACATAGTCCATTTTTGACTGGTGTCCATTTAGGACAACAAATTGTGATCTTTTATCAAGGTATGATATAAACCAATTGCAGGTTTCTTCCTCCACCCCTATTTTCATTAATGAGTTTATCAAGATACTATGGTTTACTAAATCAAATGCTTTAGAGGTTAGAGTACCAAGCTGTGAATGAGCATGGTACATCCAGCAGACCTGGGTTTCATTCCACAATCTACCGCTTGCATATTGTGTGACTCAAAGCAAGTCCCTTAACTTCCCTAGTGCTCCCAGGTCACCCCTAAAAACAGGCACTTGTGCTAGTGGACCATACCCAGTTACCAAAGAATAACATAAAATAAAATGAAAAAAAAAAAACTGTGTTTAGGCCAGGACATCTCAGAACAGATCTACCATAAAATCACACATCTGTCCTGTTTCCACAGCATCAGAGAGACCTGTGAGGCAGAGACTGTCTCTTCGGAACCTGGCCTCCAGATGAAGACATTTAGCTTGACGGGTCTCTGTAAAATGTAAGAGGGCTTTGACTGCTGCACCGTGTTGAAGTTTGCCATCTTCAAGTGGTGCTAACTCATTCAGCCACATCAAGACAGGTTTCCACTCCTGCCAGCTATTCAGCTTCTTAATCTTGTTGTTGTTATCCCTTCCAGAAGTTTGAATTTCCCACAGGAGCAACTCAAAGTGATTCAGACTAAGTTTTTCACTTTCCCTATTAGCAGGGACCCTGGTTTTCCATTTTTACCGGTAACACCGGTAACAATCACGGAATCCTGCTTGGTTTGTGGATTTTGAATTCTTGTACCGGTGCCTCACGGAAATTGCATGTCACTGCACAGAATCTCTAAGATTTCAGCATCTTTTAAAATTGTTTTTATTTTCTCTTTCTATTTTCCTCTCTCACAGCATTGGTATCCCCTAGCTTCACCCCCAGGTAATGCTCAGGAGCTCCTGTGGGCCTGCCCCTATCCTGCCTGGGTTGTACCCCCCCCAGGTGGGAAGGGAAGGGACCATAGGTCACCCCTCCACACTCCCTGTGTGTGTCGGGCAGCCCAGTGGGTCCCTCATGGAGCCTGGGTATGAAGTCTGGGGCACCTGGGTCCCTTCTGCCAGTGGCCGATGTGGGGTGATTGTTCCTGGTTTTCTGGTCTCTGTCCCTGAGGGCACCGGCACTAGAGATCCAAGGAGGTAGGTCACATAGAGATATGCCACTGCTCCAGATCCTGGCTAGCATCCTCCCATCCTGATCACTCTGCAGCACCATTGCACCACCACCCGTGGTCACACCGGTGGTAGTAAAGAAAGCAGGACCTGCAGCCCACCCTCCCAGGAGGAGGAGAGCAGTCCCCCAGGTGCTCGATCCTACTCCCCTAGCCAGATCTCCAGCAACCCGAGTTTGCTTCTGACCCTGGGTCACTGGCATTGCAAGCAATAGTGCTACTGCAGCGCCAGAGGGCCGACCCAAATTTCAGCATCTTAAAATGAATGCTGCTGTGCTTTGCATTCTTTCTGCTTTGCTGTTGTAATCAGCCATTCAGTTTAACCACCCATGCCTAGTGGTTAGAGTAACAAACGGTGATTGAACTGGGTACATCCAGCAGACTTGGGTTTGAGTCCCACAACCTCCACTTGCATCCAAGCAAGTCACTTAACCTCCCAAGTGCTTCTAGGTCTCCCCTTAAAACAGACAGTTCTGCCTAGTGGGCCTTACCTGCTTTACAAAGAATATAAAAAAAATACCAATATATGTTTACTACATCATAGAATAGTAGTCAGGATACCATGTAATTTACTTGAGTTTTACTTGGGCTGCAATGATTTTGTATAGGTAAAGATAAATATTCAGATACATTTTATAAGCTTGTTTTTAGATTTTAGTCAGGTTTTGATTGTATTCTTTGCATATAAGCATCTAGGTTGTAGATTGCTAAATGCAGGATCACTGTTACCAACTAACTTATTCAAGTTTATAATCAGTAGGCCCATCCAAAATCCTCAGTTGTTTGAATGAAAACTAGTCTGAATGAAAGTATGTTCACAAAGAAGAAACTGCCTTACTACTTATTAAAAGACTTCACAGTTAGCACCCCATTTAGGTGAATTGGATCGTTTGCACCTTTTCTCCCACCTGCTGGTTCTGTCTCTGTGACAACAAAATGTTTTCTGATAGACTGCTTCAACAAAAAGCAAATGTTAAGTATTTAAGAGTACTTAACAAGGTAAGACCCCAGGGGCTGTATGATGCTGGTGGGCAGAGTAGTGCTCAATTCACATCTGAACAAAGACATGAAAACTGGGAGACACCCTTTCATGGACACCAAGTAGAAAAAAAAAGCTTCCACATGTCTAAGAGATGCATGAATCCATTTGAAGGTCCTCCACTAATCACTTGTGGATGCTATAGGTGAAAACACTTTATTTCAAAGAAGCAAATTCAAGCAGTTTTTTTTGCTCCTCCTACCCCCTGGCCATCCACTCCTTCAGGCCTGCCAAGGCCCCCTACCACCGCTGCTGAGTCCCAACCACTATCCACTGACCCTTACTGCTGTACCAGGTAACCCAAAGTAACCCTTCATTGAGTGGGCACCTACCCCGTGGGAGGCTACCAGGGGAGGAGAATTGCCCCAAAGAGCTTCCTGTGTATCCTGGGCATGTTGGGGGTCAGAACGGACACATGTCTGGGGCTTCTGATGTATGGTGGGACCAGCAGCCATCCTTTTTCGGTTGGCCAGCGGGTGTTTTCCATTTTCTTGGGAGCATGACAGGCTACATGATGTCAAGGCACAAGCCGACATCCGTCACACTCCTCCCCACAGTGAGGACTGACGTGTTGTCATGCCTCTGGCAAATGCTGAGCCGTGAACCCGCCCCCCTCTCAGGAGAAGGGGAGTGGTCGTTGGACACTCAAGCCTTCACCCACCAGCTGGCCTTCCAACACCCAAGTCTGTTCCTAACCCTGGTCAGCGGTGTCACAGGCAGATATCCAATTCAGGCAGTTAAATTATAGATAGGAAAAAACAAAGGTAGTCCACCTTAGCAGTGATGGTTCAGATTAATTCACATCTGAGTTCTAACAAGCAAAGAGACCAAGTCATTTGTAACTTGTGCATGTGGGGTGTGAGTGTTGAAAGAGGATCATAGTGCTGTCACTACTGCCATCACCCCAGAGGGATGTGTACTGCATTGTTGCTACTGTCATCACACCGAAGGGGTGGGGGCTGTAGTGCTTCTGCCATCACCACTGGTGGATGGAGAATGTAGGCCTGCTGCCGTTCCACCTGAGGGATACATAGATACATAGACAGTGTCGGCAGATAAGGGCCTATGGCCCACCCAGTCTGCCCATTTGAGCTTATAAGTTCAGTTTGTTTTCCTAGAAGTCTGTTTCCCCTTACCCCTGACCTCTAGAATTCCTTTATGTCTATCCCATGCATTCTTAAATCCCGTGATTGTTTCAGCCCCCACCACTTCCTCTGGCAGGGTGTTCCACTTGTCCACCCCGTTCTGTGAAGAAATTCTTTCTCATGTTTCCTCTGAATCGTCCTCCCTCCAACTTCATCCCATGCCCTCTAGTCCTGGAACATCTTTTCGCTTAAAATAGTGTTTTCCTGCACTCTGTTTCTCCCTGTAAGATACTTGTATGTCTCTATCATATCCCTCTCTCCTCCTCTCCTCCAGGAGTACATGTTCAGTTCCTTCAACCTGTCTTCATAGGACTTGTGATGCAATCCATGCACCATCTTTGTTGCCCTCCTCTGAACCTTCTCTACCCTGTCTATGTCCTTACGTAGGTATGGTCTCCAGAACTGTACACTGTACTCCAGTTGGGGCCTCACTGGTGCCTTGTATAGCGGAATTATGACCTCCCTTTTCCTGCTGGTGATGCCCCTGCCTATACATCCCAGCATCCTATTTGCTTTACCTGATGCCTTGTCACACTGTTTCCCTACCTTGAGGTCATCAGAGATGACAACCCCAAGATCCTTTCCTGCTTGGTGCATGCTATATCCTAACCCCCAACTGATATATTGTGCCAGGGTTTTTGTGCCCCATATGCATTATCTTGCACTTCTTTGCATTAAATTTCAACTGCCAAACCCTTGACCATTCTTCAAGTTTCTGCAGGTCCCTTCTCATTCTGTCTACACCCTCTGGTGTGTCTACTCTGTTACAGAGCTTTGTGTCATCAGCGAACAGTGAAATTCTGCCTTCTAGATCTGCGCAATGTCACTGATGAAGATGTTGAATAGGACCGGTCCCAGCACTGATCCCTGTGGTACCCCACTGGTCACTCTTCCCTCTGTGGAGTGACAGCCATTTACCACCACCTCTGTGTCCTGCCACCCAGCCAGTTACCTACCCACCACTACTGTCCTGCCCACACCCATATTCCCCAGTTTGTGTAATAGTCTTCTATGTGGCACAGTGTCAAAGGCCTTGCTGAAGTCCAGATAGGCCATGTCCACTGCCCTCCCCTGATCCACCTCCCTAGTCACCCAGTCAAAAAATTCAAGGAGATTGGTCTGACATGACCTCCCCCTGGTGAAACCATGCTGTCTTGGGTCCTGTAGTCCATTGACTACAGGGGCTATAGTGCTGATACTGCCATCACACATGAGGAATGATGACTGTAGTACTGCTGCCATCACACCTAAGGGATGGGGGGCCGTAGTGCTGCTTCCATCACACCTTAGGGACAGGGGCTGTAGTGTTGCTGCTGCCATCACATCTTGTACCTAAAATAACTTTAAATTGGTACAAGAATGGAAGGATGTGTCATAGTGGAAGTCAAAATTGCTAAAATGCATGTTAGCAGAGTTAAAAATTGTTAAAGTACACAAAACCAAACACCGGTAAAACCGGATTTTGGCTTAGCAGACACCGGTGACAATACCGTTTTTTTACAATGTGCAAAACGGAATATGCCCTTTCTCAATCCCGGTAAACCAGTGTCCCTGCCTATTAATGTCACAGTGGCAACTCTAGGAACTTGCTTTCAATACACTGCAGCTGTGGTCACTCATCACAAAATCTACATCCATCGTATTTGCCTCATGGTTTCTGTGTATGAATTGCAGAATAATATATTAAACTGCCCAAAAGAAATTCCACAGAACTGATCCCTGAAAGTGATCCATTCTATGTAATTTTGTTCCACAGTTTAATATATTAATGAGCTGTGCATACATTTATTCCACCATTCTAAATCAGAATTTCTGTGAAAGCTGCTAATTTGATTTCCAAACTTTCATGGAAGTGAAAGTCTGACTTTCAAGGAAATTCCACGAGTGGAAATTGTTTCCAGACAGCTCTACCCAGATATCAATGCCATGTAGGATGTGTCATCTAGTTTGGATTACATTTGGATGGATCTGAAAAGGCCCTGGCCAGTTTTATTAGGATTAGGATCCAGGCCAAGGTCCTGATAAGTACTTGTTAGTTCTTACTCTAATCAGAATCTTTTGCAAAATGTGAGGCAAATTGAAAATCTGCCATACAATTGAACAAAACAATGTTAACATTTATGATCCACACATAGAAATATACACAGCATTTCTGGAAATAAAAACTGAGAGCTTATTGGCATGGATGTGCTAGTCACTTCTGAATACATAGCAACATGCAGGTGACTTGCATTCCTGAATCCTGCCTTACTGTAGCAGTGTAAACTGATCTGTGTGACCTGAGAGTGGGATCACATTTAGTCTACAATGGACACATCATCTGGTTGTTATACTAGCTGCTTCTCTGCTTCACTGAGAGTCATGCAGTTATTTTCTTTGGCACAGCATCCCCTCCACTCTCCCACTGAAACTGATGACACATTTAGGGACCCCATCAGAAAATAACTGTTTGGCCTTCGTTTTTGAGCACATAAATGAACAACAAATTAAGTGAGATGCTGCCGCTAATAAGAGAAGAAATGAGTAAGCAGCACAACCAGGATCAACAGGAAGATTGTTCATAAATTCAGGATTGAAGAATCTCAGAAATGATCATAATTCTATCAGCATCATACATAATTACAAGCTGGTTTTGAAAAAGGAGGACATGCCTGCAACAGGAGGAAGCAGTGGTAAATCTCAGCCTGGTGAGAGACTTTCATCTGTTAAAGTGGACAGAGAAGAGACAACACCTGGCAGGTCAACAGTAGCACTGTTGTCAAGTCTGCAATCTTCAGTCTGTTAAAAGCTCAACTTTATAATGGAATGCTTAATATGAATAAGGATAATATTTTTCATTTTGAAGGGGAGTATTCAGGGAATGCAAATGTTAAGTGTAAGTCAGAACATGCAGTGATTTTATTAAAAGGTACCATTCAGGCTTTTCAAAAATTAGCTCAGTCCAACAGGGCATGGTACAAAACATTGTGCCATCAGGTTCAGGCAACTGGAAAATTAGTTCAGTCCAATAGGACATGCTGCAAAAATGTTGACATTAGTTACAGGCAATCCAAACATTGGCTCACTTCAATAAGACAGGCACAAAAATTGTGCCATCAGATTCCAGCAATTCAAACATTGGATCAGTCCAAGAGGACATGCTGTAAAAATTGTATCATCAGGTTCATGCAATCCAGACAGTAGCTCAATCCAGCATGACATGCTGCAAAAACTGTGTAGCCCACTGAAGACCTTACTGAATTTGTTATTTCTTTTTCCAAAAACTCTTACTCTTCCAAATCTTCCATATAGTCAATTTTGTGGTCACTGATTAATGTATTTGTTGGCTCCGGGTTACAGGTAGTACTGATCAGGGTAAGGATTATTTTTAAGAAACTTAATTTTTCCACATTTTCTGGTGGTAGCCTAAATTGTGTATATTTTGCCACATTACCTGCTGAATTTAAGAGTCACTCTGAAAATACACTGGTTGGGGGACCGCCAATCAATTTCAAAGCTACCTGCACAAGTGCAGGCCACACAGAATCCTTGTTTTGCTAGTATTTTATGGGATCTTCATTCCACTCAATATTATTTTTTGCCAAAGAGTAGTCAAATATAGTCTAGGAAGAGGCAGTGATATATGGAGAAGGAAGGTGTGGTTTTTCAATAACAACAACGCCCAAGTGACCCCAACATTGACTAGTGCAAGTGGAATGAATGGCAGCTATTGACTGGTATGCAGCCTGATGGAGAAGAGAGGGGTGTGAAGGTGCAGGACTAAATCATGAGGGACTGCATCTGTTGTCACTTTTTTTTTCCAAAATTAAACCTACTTATTGAATGATTTTCTCTCTGCAGTTTTGGAACATATCGGGCTTATGTTGTGGGAGTTGTTTCTTCTGGTACTGTGGGTGTTGAACTGTTGCTGTAGTATAATGTTTTGCCTCCAGGATTTCATAGACTTCCTTATCATCTCTGACTTTTTTACTCATTCGATGGACTATGGATTTTTCTAATTCTGAGTGGCAGGTCCCTTTCAGTGCCATGGGCATCTAACATCTGAAACTGACTTTCTGGAATATACAAGTTATCCCTGAATGCATTTAGCTGAAATCTAAGAATCTTGATCAGTGGGTTTATTTGGCCGAGAGTGGCACTGTTCGAACTCCCTTCCCTAGTAATTTCTTCAAAGGTTTGCAGGATCTTGCTGAGAAATTGTAAAATACTGTAACCCACTGTTGAGGATTAATGTACACATTAGTGTCCCTTGTGCTGTTCACCAGTGCGTACTGTCTTACAGCCTTTTTTGCTTCAGCAATCATTGGAACATGTAAAAGGTAGAGTTCCAGCTTATTTCAACATCCTGGATGAGCTTCTTTGGAGGCAGTCTGTGTTCTTTCTGTATGACCCAGTCACTGGTGTGCTTTGCAGGAGTGGCTGAAATATGTGCATATTCTTTTTGCCATGTATGTAAGAACTTTTCCATCTCTGTCCTCTTCCAAGAAGACATGCATGATTAAATTTAGAGTGTTTGTAAAACATAAAATGCTCACAAAGCTGCCACCAGACAATGCCTTTTTTTAAACCATTGCCATCCACAATAAAATCTACAAAAAGTCCTTCTCATGTAAGCCAGTACTGTATCCCTGTAGTAAGTTCATTCATGATGTTGGACGTTATGGGATCCTATGGGACATACTGGATGTGAAAAGAAGCCAGTTTCAGATGGTATTTGTCTGCGTCACTACAGAGAGTAAATGACACTCAATGTGCAATCAATGACATAAATGGTTCTGACAGACAGTTTGTCCATACTTCAATAGTCAGATGTACAACACCAGCAACTGCATCGTTTGAAGATTTTCTTTTTTAGTTTCATGTGGACTACTTCATACATTTGAAGCACAGCAACAGTTGAAAAATATTTCTTGGATGGAATTTTGTATTGTGGTACTAGGTGATTCAATAGTCTTTTGAATCCAACATGCTCCATAACTCTGAAAGGCTAGAAGTCCAGTGCTATCATCTCAGAAATTAGCTTTGTTATAGAAATTGCTTCAGGATGAGTACATTGGTATATAATTTTACACTCAAGCATTTGAAAAATAATGAGCTGCCTTCTAGCAAAAAAGGTCTTCTTCAGACAGGCCAGATTAGGAATGCTGGATGTAAGGGCAAAAGGGGACTGTTTGCATTACTTTCTCTTGAAGACTGAGAATGAGGGGCATTAAAACTGTATCAGCAAGGTTGCTGCTGCTACTACCACTTGCTACAACCGGAAGAGGTGGAGTCTAAACTATCTCTGGCTGCTTGGTGTTTTCATCTTTCTCTCTGTCCAAATAGTCACACCTCAGGTGTAATGTGTGACATTTCTTTAAATGTCTTTTTTAATGCTGAGGTACCCAGAGCACCCTTTTTGCTCCATCTGTTAATCGTCTATTTGCATATAGAGAATACTGCTCGCAACTCATTTTCTGCAGCCAGAGAAAAGTAAGACCACATCTAAGAGGTCACCATTTTTGTTTTATTACCAGGTATACTATACTGCCATCAAACTAAATATCAAATCTAGGGATTTCAAGGTTATGATGCCACTGTTCAGAGCATATTCAAGACTACACCTAGAATATGCTTCCCTGCTTTGATGTCTTTATAGAAAAGCAGACTGTAATCTATTAGAAAAAGTTAAAAGATAGTTCACTAAGCATATTCAGGGCTTACAAAATGATTCATATGAAAATAGACTTCATTCCCTAAATCTCATGGGCTGGATTTTCGAAAGCCAAAATAAACTTGCAAGTCCCCTGGGCACCAATCATATGGCGCATGGGGCTTGAAACATTCACCAGCCATCAGTCAGGATTTTACATCCCTTGCACCTGGCACTGCTCCTTAGACCACAAATTTGTGGTCCAGCATGTGCCACTCCTGGGGGTCAATGTATTGATGCTTGTGCCAGATTTGTAGCACAAGCTGCCAGAAAGCAGGGAAACTGTTTCAACTGCACCCGTTAATGGAAAAGCAGGTGCATTTGTGGCAAAGGGGATTGGCACACAGCTGAAATCAAAGTCCTGTAGGGCAGGGCTGGATGCATGCCCTGCACCACCTTTCAAAAATCCTGCTCCATGACTTTAGCTAGAAATCATTTCAGGAGAGACCTTTTTTTCTGTTTGATATCATTCAAGACCCCTGTCTTATGACAGAACTTGGTCTAGAGTTCAAAACTAATACCCACAGCACTACAGATCACCCTTTCCAGCTTGCAGGGAAGCAGTTTAACTACATAAGTAGGAAATTATTTTTCACCTACATAATAGTAAACCCCTGGAACAGACTACCATTGAATGCAGTCATTAGTAAAAGAAAAACTGAATTAAAAAAATGACTTGATAATTTATTGGTTTTTGGGTATAACCCTGCTTACTATAATTTGCAATAGAATAGGAGCACTTATGGGCGTCATCAGCTTCCTTGCTCCTTAAACATGGTAATATGAACCTTAGTATGAACTGTCATTTGTCACTGGCACCCTGTTGTTCTTTCCCAGCAGTGGGCTGATCAAGGTCAGATTCACCCTTATCTTCATTTCACTCTTCAAGGCCAATCACAGAACTCAGTACTGAATGCACTGCCCCCTCTTCTTGTTTCTCCTGCAGCACACCATTCATTTTCTCATCCTCAAAATCCATTACCACAAAATCATCAGTTTCATCCGGCACATGCTCGGCTGCCAACTCTTCTTTCTCATTCAATCTTTCCACCTCCTTTAAGTTCTCCTGTATACATCTACATCCTCCATTTCACCACCTTCATTGGAATCAGATTTGTTCTCAGTTTTTTTCACATTGGTATTTGTATCGGTACACATAGGTAGCATACATGTGCGTGACACTTTTTGTGGTGCTGACCATCCCCTTTGTTTTAATTAAAGATTTTACCTTTCCTGACTCTTTGGACAGCAGTGGGGAACTACCATTACTGCTACTGAATGATGCACCACTACCAGGAACCTATCGTTTACCAGTCTGCAATGAGGTAGGGGCCATACATTTTCCCATCCCTTCCCCATTTGTGTCTTTTCCTCTTCCTGTCTGCTACTTTTAGTAAACAAGTTTTTTTTTTGTATCAGAGAACACACAAAAATGATATCAGAAATTGACCAAGTGTGAGATTTTATTTAGCAGGAAGCTCAGCACACAGCAACGGCAGGAAAAGATGGCCACAGAATATATTCACAATGGCAGATAATCTCACAATCACCTTAGAAAGGAACTGGCATGTGTGATGTTACTATACGATTTTTTTTTTTTTAGGTTTTATTAATGTCTGCAAGGCAAGATAAAAGCACTGCAGATGCAGCAGAGTAGAGTAATGTAACAATCATAGGCTATAATTACTGCCTCCCTTGTATACTGCATGAGATCCCCTTCCTTTTCTAGGACTGATGGCATTACACTGCCACCGTCACGTGGAGCAGGGGTGCCAGGTCACATGAGATTTAATATAGCAGGGAGCTCAGCATGCAGCAATGGTATGAAAAAGTAGTAGGCCACAAAATATTTCTACAAGCATCATCTGATAATCACACAGTCAAGTGAGAAAGGAACTGATATGTGTAACATAATTACACAGTATGTCATGTAGCAACTGCAGTCTATAGCTTCCCAAAAGTTACCAGAATTTAAAAAAAGGCACTTGGTTAGCAAGGCCCCTAGAATTCTATGGAGCAGGATTTTGTGCAGAACTTGCAACTTACTGCAGAATATCTGTAGTGCCACCAAATTCACTGTTCTTGGTGATTCTTTATTAATATTTGCAGGTTTTCCATAGCACCTGTTTTCCTTCCACTCCTTTTATGTCCAGAACCTCTCTATGCTCATCATGTGATGTTATCAATGGCATCACATCATACATCACACATTAGCTAATGACAGGGCTGAATTCTGCCACAGAAAAAAATATTCTTTTATTATGGCTATGGGTGGAGCCTACAGGTATCTTGTTTTCTGTAGCTAGAAAATGGAGTATCTTGGAACACATGTTTTGGAATTTTCAATTATCCTTCCATGCCAAATGAAATAAAATACTCCCTTCTTTCTGTTAAGAATGTTGGAGACATAACTCTAAGCTGCTTATTAGATGCTATTTGGAAATTGAAACAGCATGTTAAATATTGGTTGCTTATTAAACTGGAGATTTTTATAGCCCCTTCGGAATGCAACAACTTGCACATTTAAATACTTAGCATTTAAACAGCTTCTTGCTATTCGTTTCACTTGGGAATGTATTGTCTTTCAAGAAAGATGCATACCTCATAAATGTCACTCTTTCCCAGCAAATCTATAATTTACACTGTTGTTTAACCTTTAAAGACACTATCTGATAAGTACTGTCTCAGACATATGCCAGGTCTTCAGAGAACTACCTAGACTAAATATGTAGCAATCACCAGGCATTTTCTACTGTGCTTTTTGGGAAAAAATATATGGAGCTACAGCAAACACACACACACACACACACACACACACACACACACTGTACACACCATCCTCATGGTCACAACATTTAAAATAAATACTGCATTTTAATAGGTTATTAAACAATTAAGAAACTGTTTATGTCAGTGAACATAGTGAACATAGTGAAGTTCAGTTTAGAGTAGCTTTCCCATGCATGTGCTGTGCTGCGGCATATTCAGTGGGAATGTGCCCCTTGCAGTCCAGAGCAGTGCAGTCCACAGTTAGGCCATGAATAGCTGGCCTAACCCAGCCAGCCACCCACCCACCCACAGGCTGGCTGCAGAAGTGCAGCCAGGTGCACAGAAGTCTGGCAGCCCTGGTGGACTAGACGTACCCCCAACCATCCCCAATCGATCCAACTCCATCCCCAAAGAACTCCATAGTGTAGGGCCACCCCTGGACCCAAACACACTAGAGGAAACCACGGTCCATATCCATAGCATGGAGGACCCCCACCCACTGCCTCAGTACGTAGACACCCCTCTCCCCCCATACCCGACCTGTTGCAGAGACTGCCACTGCCCTCCACACCCTGCCATGGCCAGCCACCAACTGCACTGAGCCCGGGCCAGGGCACTCTGGAATGACCCAAGTGGCTACACCATGCATTGGGGCACTACGCAAGCTGCAGATCCACCATTGTGTGCAGCCATGTGTATGTCCCTGGCAAACCATATGAGGGAATTGACATACTGCCAATGCATGCCTTGTCAATGCTGTATCTTCCTGCTGCCATACACCACTGCAGGCCCACACTTTCCCCCGTTATCCTGTATAACATTCTACCTTCTGGATTGCTGATGCATTCTGGGTGCCACTGGGGGCAGTATCCTGCAATGCCATTTGCAGTGTATGCGCTAGGCTATGGATAGAGTGTACATGGTTCCCCGATTGTACAAAAGAATGGGAGGTCAGCTGTAACATGCTTGTTCTGGGACCTGTGTGAGTGGGTACAGCATCGGTTGTCACCCGCACTGAGCAGTGCAATGGCACTGGGATGATGGATCCGCATGCAAGCTCCTGATGTGTATGGCCACTTGGTATTAGTGCCCACACACAGCTCGTGCCTATGTATGACACATTCCAGCATCCTACTGCCAGTGTTCTGCCACCCAAAAATATGATGCCATTTCTTCTGTGCACTATCCAGGCTAAATATATAGCAATCAGCAGGCATATTCTTGGAAAATACACTTTAAAAATTGTGTAAAAGGAAGACTTCATTGAAACTGCCTCTCAGCAGATCCGCATTGTGCAAATTCATTAGAAATAATGGGTAAAAGCATCCCAAAGGCTCTCCACTGCCATATCGGATCTGATCAGATCTTGTCTACCTCTGTTCCCACTCCATACTGAAATGGTACAGCACATGAGGTGCTATGATATTTACTCAACCTGTACTACAGCCTAACCACATTTTCAGTTTTAAGTTATTAACCAGTTGCCAGCTCAGACAAATACTTCACAATGGCATAGAACAGTTAACTGATTACCTTACTTTGTATAGATTTGTTTGTCTCCTTAAGATGTAAAGAAGCCATCTGAAATGAATAACTGGTCAAATTAATTAACCTGTCTTAAAAAAAATAAAAATAAAGGAATTATGCCAGGAAAGGTGGAATACAAAGATGTCTTCTAGACCTGTTGAAAGACCAGACATAGTAAATGAATAATTGTGCTGTACACATTTTTGCCAGGGTTAATGATTATATGTCATGTGAGCTGATAGAATAACCTAAAATTATGAAGAAACATTGTGTGCTGGGCTAGCTGTCGGGGCAGCGGTTAGCATGTTGTGCTCCCTTGCTGACAACTCAAGTTCAGGGATGAGCTTGGGGAGCTGGACGGGCAGCACAAGGATGGGGAGACCAGTGCTGTTGCACATCACCACTCCGAGCCTGGGAAATTATGGTTCTGTGTTCTTTTACATGGGTGACACCTTATGATGGGCTGGGGAGTCTTACCTCAGAAGGTGTTCAAGTGCTTGTCATGGCCTGATTGGGCAATGTACTACATCAAGTTAAGTGGGATGGCATGAAAAATGAGACTTGAAATATCTCTACTATTCTCTATATGCCATTTCCAAAGAGACCTGTATGAATGAGGATACAATTTTACGATCAGAAAAGGGACATTTACTTTTAAAAAACTGCTTTATAGATTGTATATAAATAGATAAGAGATACACAGTGAGAACCTCATGAGTGGCACAAAAAGTGTTAGTATAGATAAATCATTTAGGACACAAGGTCACCTCTCAATATTTAATGTATGCTATAGTATAGGACCTTAAGTGATACAAATATTTTTTTTAGCTTTTAAAAAAATACTATTTGTAAAGGTCTGTGGGTTTATTTTTTAAACTAGTGGTACTATGCATTCCCCCATCTTGATTACCATAGCCATTCCCATGGACATGGTACCAGCATGACAAGGTGATGCTGCGATATGGCCATTCATTGGTGCCACAGAAAGAACTTCCACAGAAATTACAAGCCACAACCACAGAAGTTCTGCAGCAAATGGTAATCCTGCCATAGAACTCGGTCCCAAGGTGCAGGGGACAAAAATGGGGCCTTGTCTGTTAGTGATTGATTTATTTCTCATCAAGTCAGTAGTATTTCGTAATATAGGCTAACTAATGAGAAGATATGTCAATGACCCCCTTTAGTTTAATGGCTGGGTCCATATTGCTGAATTTTTTTTTTTAAGCCAACTCAGTTGCTCTTATATATTTGACTACTTTGCCTAGTGCAGCCAAATTCAAATTAGAAATGCAATTATCAGGCTAGGCAAGCCTGAAACCCAGACTAAGACAATCTGTGACTACAGTCACCTGCCGTGTTCCTCTGTTTTTTTTCCCTCCTTTTTCAGTTAGTTTTTTTAACTTGCTTCCTTCTTCATTTGTAGTTGGCACTTTTAAGGATTTTTATTTGACTTGTCAAAAGGCTCCAAGTCAGAACAAGTATTACATTTTATTTTGTGAACCATTTTGCCAACTTAGCAAACAGCTTGCTCTCTGACCATCCTCACTCAGTCACTCCCAGACTGTAATACATAATTTGTGGCACCACACATGCATTTATGCCTCATATCACCTGCCTGAAATAATACAATTACAGCTGATCATGTGATGAGGTGTGTGTGTGTGTATGTGTGTGTGTGTGTGTGTGACCATAGCACAATGATTTACTGTGTCTATGTCTGTGTGTTCCATAGATCCCACCCCTCCCACACACACATCAGCAGTATTGCCAACGAAAGAGGGAAGACAACAAGCACTCAAGCAGGGACCTCAGGTTAGGTCAGAAATGATAAGAAAGCGGCAATGTGCTGACAGCACCGTTGACCTCAATCATAACAGGACTGTGACTCTGGAGTAAAGTGACTTGTGAGGGGGACTTTGAGAACTATTCAAGTCTCTTGAGTCGTCTCCAGCAGCGTTAACTTAAAAAAAAAATATCTGTTTAAATTCCCCATTTATAATGAAGCAGCATGGCATTCAAGCAGATTTAAAGCCCTTATTGATCTCATTTCACTGGGCTGCACTGAATCCAGAGGATTCTGATTCTTAGTAGGTCAGTCTGTCCTACCCTACTTTGGACACTCCACATCTGTCAGTGAGGGTCTTCAGACAGACTGGATAGGCCATGGTTCTATTCTGTTGTATGTGTTTGTGTCATCAGGATGTGTGCTGTTGTAGTGTGTTCTGGGTAGTGGCCAGCAAGTGTGTGTCAGCTGGTAGCGAGTTGGTACCCAACCGTAGTCCTTGGTAGCATACCACCGACAAAATAAAAATAAAAAAATAAAAATAAAAGTAAAAAATAACAAACAAAACATAAAAAAATTAAATAAAATAAAGTCTTACTCTTTATCTTTCATCACCTAAGTGGTTGAGTGCTGTAGCATGCATTAGGATATGGAGAAAGAGAGAGACCAAGGAGATGATGGCATTGGATTATCCAATCACATCAAAGAAAAACTAGAGCAGAGTGAGCTTGGTCATAGACCCTCTGCCTCAGTGGGTACTATAAGTATAGAGGAAGATGACAGTAGTGGTCGAACAGTCCATAGGGTATTACACATTGTGGGAACCACTTGCAGTGACACTGAAAGGGTTGCAACATGAGTAATCACTGTAAAAAAATAGGAATAAGAAAGGAGTGTGTCAGGTAGTGACAGAAGCAGAGGAGAAGGAGCAAAGTAATTTAGCAGAGACTGGGGACAAAGATACAGAGTGTGTTTATATACCAGATGAAGGTGATAGCAGTAGCATCAGTTATGGGCAGGGGGAGATGGAACAGGTGGGGGTTGGACTTGGGGTAGGTGCCCATAAAAAATAAAAAAAAGAAAGACCAAAAGTGGTGGTAAACCAAAAAAGAAAGGCCACAAAGCAACAAGGGGAAACAACAGGCATCTGAAATTATAGCAGGTAATGAAAACACAGGCAAAACTGGTGGCCTAGGAGGACACATGGTAGAGGAAAAAGAACCATTCCTGGAACCTGAAGAACTGGTGGAAGAAGAGGAGGAGGAGGAGGAGAGTGATGATGTAGAAGCAGACTGCATTAGCCCACTCATTTGGCAACAGCTGAGAGTGCCAGAAGGAAAGATCCAACCGGTGATGACTGTAGTGTGAACTTTCTTTTGAATGGACAAAGAATTATGGACACATGTGTCATTTATGTAAAGACAGGCTGAGTCGGGTAAGGAGGGAACAAGGCTTGGAACACCTACCACAAAAAAGCATTTTCATAAGTTCCTTAGATCTCAGTATGAGAAGGGATGCCAACGCACAGCAGCAGCAGCAGCAAGTGAAGCTGATGATGATGCTAATGACCCGGGGGGGGGGGGGAGAGAACATTAGAAGACCTTAGAAGACCAGTTAGAAAGGAAAGGAAGAGGAAGAAAGTATTTCAAGTGGTAACCAATGCATAACTCCAACATCTTCCATTCATCAATTCTTTACCCATTGATTCCTACACCTTTGAGGGGCCGCAAATCCCAGCCTATTCTACCACCAGAGGTGGCAAAAATAAGAGCCAGCTGTCATGTCCAGAGGAAAAAGCACTCAACTCTCCCTGGTCTAAACCTTGGAAGTGGGCCAGAAATCTAAAGCCAACAAACCAAAGGCAAAAATGCTAATGAGTAAGTGTGGAAATGCTAGCCACTGACTTACTGCCATTCTCATTCCTGAGCAATGCAGGGTTTCCATCACTAATACAAGTTGCAGTGCCAAAGTATCACGTGCCCAGCCATACCTACTTTTCCATAGTAGTTCTTCCTGATTGTTGTAACAGTGTCTACAAGACTGTGTAACATGCCCTGAAATCATAATTTGTTCCAGCCATTCGCATCACCACTGACATGTGGACCAGTGGTCAGACTACTGAATACATTGCAGTGACTGCCCATTGGAGAGTTTTCCCTTTTCATTCCCATCATCCTCCTCCTCCTCTAAGTCAAGTGGCAGTGGCAGCAGCAGTAGTACCTGCAAGTAACCAGGTCTGCAAGCAGGCAGCTTCATGTATTGCTGGCTTTGATAATGATCATCATGCAGAAAAAGTGTTATACTTCAATAGAGATTTGGTGAGTGGCTAACAGCACACTAATTGATATCAGGTTTTATAGTATCAGATATTGCAAAGAACACTATAAAGGCAGTTGTCAAATGGGATTATACCCATGTTCCATGTATGCTCACTGTATAAATCTAGTAGTTCAGGGATTCCTAGATGAGGAAGGTACTACTGTGCAGACAGGTGTAGGTTTGGCCAAAAAGTTGATGGTAATTTTAACCATTCTGTAAAGGCATGGAAGCGGTTACAGAAGATTCAGCAGTGGAACTACCTTCCCCTTCACCACCTTAAACAAGATGTGGCAATAAGGCGGAATTTCACTTACTGCACAATGGAACAGTTGCTAGAACAACAGAAGGCTATCCATCAATACGACGTTGAGCCTGGTATTGGTAATGGAGATGTAACCATCAGCTCAAATCAGTGGCACCTGATGGAGACCCTGTGCACTGTGCTTAAACCCTCTAAAGAGTACCCAAGGGTGATAAGCACCGATGCTGCTGGTCAAAGTCAAGTACCTGCTCTCAGCTTTGACTTCTTTTTTAGTGATGGGCAGTGGCCCCAATTAGGCTCCATAGTGATTAAGGTGAGGCGGAATTGCGGATATTCTGCAATGCGAAGCAGAGCACTTCACATTATAATGGGTAACATGAAGTCCATTGAAATAATGACTTTATACATTCGCCTTCCACTTCACCTCACTTTGCCTTTGTTTTTAAGCTTCAAAGGTGAATTTTGCAGTGATTCAAGGGATTTCAGG
This sequence comes from Neoceratodus forsteri, assembly GCA_016271365.2. Taxonomy (NCBI): domain Eukaryota; kingdom Metazoa; phylum Chordata; order Ceratodontiformes; family Ceratodontidae; genus Neoceratodus; species Neoceratodus forsteri. The sequence goes on from CM057449.1 coordinate 1,512,763,074, forward strand.
TCACTGGGCTCTAGATTGTTCTGCACAGCCTCAGTTTGGGGTAGTGTGTGTAGGAAGCTGTAGGAGACAATCTGCTCTGAGAGCTCTCTGCGATTCAAACCTTCAAAAAGCTTTTAAAAAAGCCTTTTGAGTCATTTTTTTTGCTGAAACTTTAGTTCATCGATTATAAGAAACCCTCCTGTGCTCATATCATTGAGCGTTTATTGTTTGTGTATGGATTTTGAATGTTAATGTACAAGATTCAGTCTGTGTACTGAGAGACAGTGGAAGTGTGCTTTGGGGAAGGGTGTATTTGTGGTATAGGTAGATTAACTTGGAGAAAAAGACCGTGCTTTCTGTTTTGGTGATATTTTTCTTGTTTAACTATGTTACTGTACACACAGTAATATTTTCAATATGTCTTGCCATTTTTTTGCGATTGTTGTGGTGCAGCAGTGCATAATTTTAGTTTGTTTAAAATATGTGGTTGTATTACTGAAGTTTTCAATTTGCTATGCATTACTTAGGTGTGTGTGTGAGTATGTGTATACCTTGTCATCAAATCAGACACCTTTATTGTGCCACATAATAATTTCAGCAATGTGAAGCTGCTATCCACTGCAGCTGTGTGATTTTTGTACTTCTTTGTGGTATCTTTACTGGTACTAGTACTAGTGACTGTTTCTGCAGCAGTGCAGTACACTGCCCCCACGACCCGGCCCCTAACCGCAAAGGTATTCTTTCCAGATTTGAATTTCTGATGGTGAGCACTGGTTAGGTGTTGTGCCTTTGTGTCTGCATCTTTTCAGTGCGCAGCGCAATCTTAATCTGTCTGTGCATTTACATCTCTTTAGGGCCCAATCTCCATCTGTGATTTAAGTCACAGTTGTTTCTTTGACTTCCCTTCAGAGTACTGGACAGGTGTAGTGCATAATTGTGCATGAACATTGTACTCATTAATATGCGTTTTTAAGTCAGGACCATCATCACGAGTCACTCGTGATACAAATCATGTTCTTCATCATTACGGTCACAAATGCAGTCACAAATCATGATTCATGATCATTTCATGAATCACAACACTCATTTTTTGACTAGTTACTTGGATGTATTGTAAGCATGTTTTGTAGTATTTCTCCAGGCTTCATCACCCCGCCATTGTACTCATTAAGGAGCGTTTTTAAGTCGGGGAGTTTGTGCTACAGCTCATCGAGGAAGTACAGCCGTAGGCATTCACATTCCCAATACAGTTTTATATTGGTTATCTCACACCATCGACACTGAGTCACGTTCTTCTTCATCACAGTCACAAATGCAGTCACAAATCACGATTCACGATCACATCATGAATCACAACATTAATTTTTTTTCTAGTTACTTGGATGTATTGTAAGCCTGTTTTATAGTATCTCTCTAGGCTTCACCTCCACCATTGTAGTCATTGATCGTGTTTTTTAAGTCTGGGAGTTTTAGCTACAGCTCATCAGGAAGTACAGCCATAGGTGGTAGGCATTCACGTTTCTTCATCATCACTCACAAATGCAGTCACAAATCACGATTCACAAATCACAATCATTCATGTTACAAATCACAACATTAATTTTTTTTCTAGTTACTTGAATGCATTAGAAGCCTATTTTGTAGTATCTCTCAGGCTTTACCAGCCCACCCCACCATTGTACTCACTGATCGTGTTTTTAAGTCTGGGAGTTTTAAGCTACAGCTCATTGGGTCCCAGGAGAGGTACTACACCATAGGCATTCACGTTTCTTCATCATCACGGTCACAAATGCAGTCACAAATCACGATTTATGATCACGTCATGAATCACAACATTCATTTTTTAATAGTTGCTTGGATGTATTGTAAGCCTGCTGGTCACGGTTCTGAACAGGGATGGGATCCACACCTGGGCCCGGGGGAACAGGCACACCCTGCTCCAGAGGACCTGGTGCTGGACTTGGTGGTGGTGGTGGTGGTGGTGGTTCAACTGCCTCAGAGTCAGGACAGGAGGCAGTGCTGGTCCTGCTTCGGGGGGGCACTCACAAGTTTTGAGTGGTCCAACAGGGATGGGTGCCCATGCCCTCCACACATGCACACGGTACAATGCTTATCACTACCACGCTCTCCCAGAGCTGCCCCATCCCAAACATTCCCTCACCCTGGTCCATCTTTCCTACTGAGCTCCCTCAGTCCGAGCAATCACTACTCACACTGTCACACAACACACACACACAGTCACAGACAAACAACTAACTACTTATAAAGGTAAGAAAAATAAAATTTGCAGAAAGAACAAATTAAGTAAAAAACAGTACAGAAAAGACAAAAAAATGTAGCTTTTAAAACAGCTGTTGGGTCTAAATTAAAGTTTAAATCTCCTCCTTGCTTTGATCTAAAAGTATCAGCAGTCACAAAACACTACTCTCCATCTGCACAGGAGAAAGTAAAAATTGTCTGCTTGTATGACTCACTTTCTTCCTGCCTAGCTAAAGAGCATGTGACTTACAGTACTGTAAGCCATGTGATGTGTGGGGGGGCTGCCAAATCTGAAACACCAAGTGGATCACTTAGAATCATAATGAGGAATGCAAAGTCCATTAAAAACAATGACTTCGCCTTACTTCGCACTGCCATCCCGCCTTAACACGAAGTGGTAATGACAAGGCAGAGTGAGCACTTTGCATTGCCCACTCCATGTAGCGGAGTGGCAACGGGAAGTGCCCACTTTGCATTCACTTTGCTGTCGGAATTTAAATTTGCTGCATCTCTATTCTTTGTATGAAAACTCATTATGAGGAAAAGGATACCACTACTCTCAATCAAGTTATAAGGATAAGATCACATTTCTAGAATGACACACCCATTTCAAAAATGCATACAGCTGACCACTGCATCATGGACAATTTCTTGCATCCTTGGTTCAAAGACACATTTGAGACATTATTTGATGCACAAGAATGCAGTAAGGAATAACCAGCCTATAAAGCCTTGCTTATCCATCTGTTCTCTGTACATGGCAGAAACATGAACACAAACAGAACAGAAGAACAATTCTCATCATTATCCCTTGCATTCACACTGACAAACCAGCTTGAGGAGAGGAAAGAAGGAGGATCCTAATGTGTTTCCAACGTTACTTGTGAATATCACAGGAGTCACTCATTTTGCCTCCAAATGAACCTACTACTACTGCTGCTGGCATCACAGAAGTCAGTCTTCTTTGTCTCAAGTCAGTCTACTACTACGCTGCTGCTACTAGGATAGGCTAAACCAAATGGGGTGTCAGGGAAATGGTAGGGTGGCTGGGTTGGGGGATCAATGGTTGAAGCTCAGACTGAGTGAGGAGGCAGGGATCTACCATGCCGTAATGACAACAAAGTCTTTGACATCCTCACATCAACAGACACAGTGTTGACTGTTGGCATTGTGCTGTCTGTTACCATAGTGTTTTTGGGATGCTGCACCCATCCAACCCCAATCTTTAAATAACCAACTCCATGTCAAAGCTGGTTCAGGAGGAGGTAAAACACCAGGAGACACAGTGTCAGTGTACAGCAGAGACCATTACAGTGACCTGTTGATTCTGTTACTGAAATGCTGTTGCTGTACAGATTTCATTGTTGTGATGGTACACCAGGAGGGGGGAGGGGTGGAAGGGGAACAAGGCAAATTCCATGGGACCCACTTCCCCAAATGGGATAGGAGCCTTGGGAAAGGATGGACACTGGCAAGATGAACAGGATGGAAGCCAGTGAAAGCACCACCAGATGTTCCCTTGAGGAATAGATTACTTGGACTGACTAGAGAAGGTATGGGTAAGGTGGGTGAGGAGAGAGAGGGAAACAGCAACAGGACAGAGATATGAGGATTATGGGATTTGTCCACAGGGGCATCCTGAAGAGACTGAGGAATCACAATTCTGATTATGTCATTCATGCCAGGATGGTTCAATAGTATCCATATATTGAACCCTTGGTGGCCAACCCTGTTGGCAAAATTTCAGGACTTGTTTACATACAGCACATGATCTTTCTGTAGTTGTTGTCTGATTTGCTCAAGATTGCTGTCTGATGCTGGAAGGGTGTCTCGTATTTGAGCAAGATAGATATTTGTTTCTTCCATAAGGTTTGCATCTCCTTCTGCAAGTTGTCCTTTCAGAAGCATTTTTGACAGGGCATTAACAGTAAGGAAAAGCTTGGCCAGAACATGAACAAGTGGCACACTGTATCCTTGGAGGAAGGCCATCTAGGCTTCTGGTGCCTAACAAACTTATCAGAGGTTTGTGGTCTGTCTTTAGAATGAAGTGTGCTCCCACAAGGTAACAACTAATCAACTAAAGTGTTCACATGCCCACATTAGGTCGAATGTCTTTTCAGTTTGTACATAGTGCTGTCCTATTGGTGTCATTGCTCATGAGGCATACATAATAGGTTTCCAATGGTTTTCATGACTTTCCATCAGGACCCATCCTAGTCAAAAGGATGATACATCTGAAGCTACTTTTGTTTCTTTGTTGGGATTTAACAAGACTAGGGTAGGCATTGCCACTAGTTCTGGATTGAGAATTGTAAACCCTTGCTCTTAAGATGGACCCCAAACCAACTGGTTCAACTGTGACAAAATTCTAGTAGTACTTTTGTTTCTCTGCTAATGCAGGTAAGAACTTCCCCAAGCTGGCGACCATTCCCAGGAAGCCTCGAACTTGGACACATTTGTGGGACTTGTAATCCTCTGTATGTTCCCAGCTTCTGGGTCAGGCTGTACACATTTGTTTGAGATTATACATCCCAGTAACTGAATTTTGGTTTTCTCAAACTCTCATTTCTTGGTATTTGTGTGCCCTGCACTCTGGACTTTCTTAATGCTGCATAGACTCTCTGTCACGCTCCTGTAGTGTGACTAAAGACAGAGGTATCATCCATGTGGCACAACACCCTAAAAGCCTTCCAGGACTTGACACATTCTACACTAGAAGTGATCAGGGATTGAGGAGATGCCAAGGAGAAATCTTCAAAAGCAATAGCATCCATGAAGTGTAATGAAGGTGGTCAGTTTCTCTGAAGCCTTTGATAGATGTACCAATCAAATTCTGCATTGACATCAAGCTTGGTAAAAGGCAATTCCTTCCCAGCATCCCCAGTATCTGCTCACTGAGGAAAAATTAATTTCTCCCATTTGACTGACTTGTTCAGCTTGGTTAGGTCAACACTCATCCTTATGGTGCAATCTGGCTTTGAGACCACTACCATTCTGGCACACCAATCTGTGGTCCCTTGATCTTGGGAATCACACCCAGATTCTCCATTCTGGGAGGTTCCTCTTTGGCCTTGGACATCAGTGGAACTGGGATCCTTCTGGGTGCTGTCAGAGAAAGTGGTGTGACTCCTGGTGTAAGCTGGTAATCTTCTTTGCATTTTCCGTGGCCATTAAATAATGTTTGGAATTCTTTACCCCACCTGCTTTATTCCACACTATTGAGTCTGGCAAGAAGACGAAGCTTCTTAATTGCTTGTCTGCCAGTAGTGGAGTATAGAGATTCTTCACAACATAAACATAAACACTTCACAACATTAGAGATGTAAGGTGCCTGCCTGGCACAACAGCTTGGAGGGACAGGGAGCGAATCCTCAGGATCACAATAGCAGCTGCACGGGGGAGGGAGCTGGATGTCATTGTCCACCTAGGAACAAATGACCTGGCTGGGAATGGGATCAGAGCAGTGCAGGAGAAGTTTGTAGAGTTGGTAAGGGGCCTTAGAATAGTAGCATGTCTGGTAACCTTTTTTGGAGGTGTTGCCTGTCTATGGCAAGGGTGATGCTAGGGTACTCTGCACCATGGGATTCAATGAATGGTTGAAAAACTGGTGTGCAGCTCATGGTTTTGGCTTCATTGGGGACTGGGGTCCACCTGTAGGGATGCAGGCCTATACTGGTGTGATGGTCTGCATCTGTCCGGGAGGGGAACCAGGATCCTAGGTGATAGGTTTAAATTCTTCATTGCCAAGCATTTAAACTAGCCATGGGGGGAGGCACTGAAAAGGGGCAGAAATCCCACACTCCCCCCACAAAACTCAGTAGTTAATGAGGTAACCACCAAGGCAGATAAGTCAATAGGGAGCAGGACAGGGGTAAATGCAAAAAAAGGCAAAGCAGTAAAGACAGAGATGGGGCTAAAAGGGGTAAGGCCATCAAAAAATGGACGGTGATGAGTACTAATGCCCACATTCTGTAAAACAAGCTCCCTGAACTAGTGGCTTTGATGGAAGACGGACACCTGGATATCATGCAGTCACAGAAACATGGTGCACACGAACCATGACTGGGATGTCAATATATCAGGGTACACAAGCTACAGGAGGGACAGGGAGGGTAAAAGAGGAGGAGGAGTTCTCTATGTAAGGGAAGGGATCAAAGCAAGGAACTGAAGGATAAACAGGGAGTAGAGAAGGCACTGTGGGTCACCCTGGAGACAGGAAATGGCACCGCAATCCACATGGGGGTTGTATGCAGACCACAATCTCAGGGGGAGGCAATGGACAATGGAATGAGAGAAGGTATCCTTAGAATGGCAGAAAAAGGGGAGACATTGTTGATGGGGGACCTGAATATGCCAGATGTTAACTGCAGCACTTTTGTTGCAGCCTCATCCAAGAGCAGGGTTATTCTCGATGTCCTACAGGGGGTATGCCTGAGACAGCTTGTGGTGGAACCCACTTAGGAGGGAACAGTCTTAGACCTGGTACTGTCAAAAGGGGACAGAGAAAGGATCTTGGATTTAGAATTGGGTAGCCATCTGGGAACAAGCGACCACCAAACAGTGTGGTTCACGATAAACACAGCCATAGAGTCAAGCCATACAAAAGCAAGAGTGTTGGACTTTAGGAAGGCTGACTTTGGGAAAATGGGAGAGTGTCTCAGAAAAGCACTAGCAAACAGGCAAAATGAGGGGTGGAGGAACAATGGGAACAATGAAAACAGCCATCCCAGAGGCAACAAGCCATTTATTAAAGCAAATCAACAAAACAAACAAAGGAAAAAACACTATGGTTGTCAAAGAGGAAGAGAATGTTAAGGAGAAAAGATAGCATTCAGGAGTATAAGTAACACAGAAGGAGCAGGACAGAGAACTGTACCAGTTAAAGCAGAAGGAAGCAGGGAAGGAGTCAGAATAGTAAAGGCCCAAACCAAGGAAAGATATCCAACTCAGTTAAGAAGGGATAAAACCTTTTATAGGTACATTAGAGAGTGAAGAAAGACTAAGGGAGGATAGCGCGAGGCTTAATAACAGGAAGGAGGGTGGGCAGAGGGTGACAGTGAAAAGCAGAGATTCTGAGCAAATGTTTCTGCTAAGTATTCACAAAGAGGAGGAGGAGGAGGTACCTAAATCAAAGAATAGAGGCACTCTATAGGGAGGTCGATACCAGTCCATTCACAGAAGAAAGGTTCTGAAAGAACTCTAAAACGGAAGGTGAACAAAGCAATGGGGGGCCTGATGGGATTCACCCAAGAATTCTAAAAGAACTAAAGGAAGAACTAGTGACACCACTGACTACCCTTTTTAACAAATCATGGGAGGATGGTGTGGTACCTGAGGACTTGAGGATGGTGGCTGTGATTCCCCTTCACAAAAGTGGGAACAAGACAGAGACAGGACACTACAGTCCTGTTAGTTTGACCTCAGTGGTAGGGAAAATGATGGAATCACTTCTGAAGGAAAGAATTATTGAGTTCCTAGAGGCCAGTGGGGCACAGGACCCAAGGCAGCATGGATTCACAGCAGGAAGGTTGTGTCAGATGAATCTAATAGATTTCTTTGACTGGGTGACCAAAGTAGTAGACCAGGGAGGGACTGTGGACTTTGCCTACCTAGACTTTAGCAAGGCATTTGACACAGTCCCACAAAAATTACATGTTAGCCAGCCTTGGAGTGGGTCCCAAGGTGGTAGTCTCAAAAAATTTGCTGGACAACAGTACACAGAGGGTAATAATATAAACGGAGTCCACTGAAGAAAAGGGGGTTACTAGCAGGGTACCACAGGGTTCAGTACTAGGACCAGTCTCTTTAATGTCTTTAAAAGTGACATTGCAGAGGGACTGGAAGGAAAAGTATCTCTTTGCAGACAACACAAAGATCTGCAACAGGGTCGATACAGAAGGTGGGGTGGAAAGGATAAGAAAGGATTTAGAAGGTTGGAGGAATGGTTAAATGTATGGCAGCTTAGATACAACATAAAGAAGTGCAAGTAATGCACCTGGGAAACAAAAACCAGGGAAGAGTACATAATGGAGAGTGAGATACTAACAATAACAAAAATGGAAAGGGACATGGGTGCAGTCACATCAGATGACCTAAAGGTAGCAAGCAATGTGAGAAGGCACTAAAGTGGGCTGGCTGGATACTGGGATGCATAGAGGCATAGAGAGAGGCATCACCAGTAGAAAACAAGAAGTTGTCATCCTCCATACAGACAGTTGGTGAGACCCCATCTGGAGTACTGCATGTAGTTCTGGAGACCCCATCTCCTCAAGGACACAGACAGGATGGAGGCAGTCCAGAGGAGGGCAGCACTAAATGGTGCAGGGTCTGCACCAGAAGACATACAAAGAGAGATTAAAGGAGCTTAATATGTATACCCTTGAGGAGAGGAGAGGAGAGAGAGGGGGGTGTACATGATAGAAACTTTGAAGTACCTCAATGGAATCAACAAAGTCCAAGAGGGTAGCATCTCTCAGAAAAAGAGATGTGCAAGAACAAGGGGGCACAATTTGAATTTAATGGGGGGATGGCTCAGAGGTAATGTGAGGAAATATGTTTTCACGGAGAGGGTTGTGGATTCATGGAATGGCCTTCCTTAGGAGGTGGTAGAGTCAAAAACAGTGGGAGAATTCAAGAATGCTTGGGACAGATATAAGGCAATTCTAGTGGGGGGTAGGAGGAAGTAGGCTATTGGTTAACTAGGATCTGCAGTTTATCCATTACGTAGGGAAATGGGCAGACTAGGTGGGCCAAGCAGTCCTCATCTGCTGTCAAATTCTATGTTTCTATGAAATTTCCTCTTGACTTGCAATTTTGCCTTTAGTTACAGAGGCAGTGAATACTCCGCACACATCAATGGTGTATCTTCCAGGCCCCTTCAGGACTTTACTTGTGTCCCACAAAGGTTTGTGGTGTTTGCCCCACAGTTCCTAGTAAAGATTTTCTGGCACAGTTGTGATGTCTGTGTCTGTATTGAACTCTGTTTGCATTTTTTTGAAGAGAACAGCTACTTCCTATGACCTGAACCAGTCCCCCAAAAAGAAAACCCTAGTCGTACTCTGGTACTTCTTGGACTTGGTGCACCATTGCCCTTGACTGACATACACTCCTGTAATGGCCTGTCTTGTGGCATGCATGGCTAGTGGCATCACTTGCTGGACACTGAGCTCCTGGATGTGATGGCTTGTTCCTGCACCTCCCGCATGGCTTCTGCGTGTCCTTTTTCTTGTGAGGAGTCCATCTGTGCTACTGATCCTGCATCACTTTTGCAGATGCATTTGATTTCTTCAGACTCCTCCTAATGGAAATATGTCTGACCTACATGAAGTTCACTTGTAGGGACTTTGTTCTGCACCTTGACCAGCTTGTGGCAGAAGGTCATGGGCTTGCTCTTTTTGGCCATCGTGACAGCCTTTCTAAAGTGAGATGTTTGTTAAGTTATATGTGTTTGGCCAATCTGCTCTCTCATAGTCCCACAACAGTTCAGTTCAGGATCAGTTCCTCTCATAGGTGTCCATAGTTACAGTACTCTGCTATGGCATGAAGTCATTGGTGAGTTCCTGCCTCCTGCCTCAATAAATTCAATTTGGCCCTTTCATAGACAACATTTCTTCTGCCTGTGAAATATGTGCTTAATTTGTCTCTGACCATGTTATAGGGTTTTCTTCTGCATCATTCCCATGAGGCGTCATCTGCTTTGTCTCCAATGCAATATATCATGGGTGTTCACTTGATTCTCTACTGCTGAATCTGCTAGGCAACTGGCGTATATGAAACCTTTGAAGTGTCTGAATCATTCTGGAAACTCATCTGTGTAGGCAAAATCAGAAGACTCAGGTGGCTTTATCTGATAAGTAGCTGTTGTGTCCACTGCTTAGTCACAAAATTGCACTGAATAACATCACTTTAATCTGTATTGTACACTTAAGCAAAATTGGTGACTGTCTCTTTAAATTATTCAGGTCTCCAAACACTATTGTTTTGCATGCCTGCTTTAGTCCAGCCATTGTTTCCTTTCTCTTTACTCTCTGTGAAAGAAGTTACTTTATTGTTTTTTTCAACAGCATGCCTTTTCTGCTGCTCCAACTTCTAACTGACTACTGGAAGGAGGAAGGAAGAACCCAAGGTGGATTTATTGCATTCTCCCATGATATTTAGGAAGAACAGTAATGGAATGGCCTTATCAGTTGGCTGGGCTTCAGTTCTGCACCTGCTTTTTTTTTTCTTTTTGGTGCTACGTCTACTGCTCTGCTGCTTCTGATCTGGAAGCAGGTTGGTGCTCTGACTCTCACTTGACCTCTCTGTTGATGGTTTGGTTCTTACTCTGAACTATGCTCTACCCACACAGACAGATTATAATGTTTTTCTTTACAAAATAATAGAACACATTACAACACACTCCTGCAGGCATCTACTGATTCACCAATGACAGACTACTCGATGGAGGGCTCAGAATTACAGATGGGAGCTGATTATGTTCGCTTCTGACACCATGTCATGTGTGCTGTTAATAACCATGCTGCACACAGGATGAAAGTAAGATAGCAACAACTTTATTAACAGGAAAGTTCCTCTGGGTAGTTCCTCCCAGGGGTCACATAGTAAACTAGACAGGCTGGCTAAGCTACAACACCACCTATTACCACAAATGGTACTCACTCTGGTGAGGGGAGAGTGACTGGTGGGGTACTGGAGGGCTTAGTACTGAGACCAGTCCTCTTCAATTTTCTTCATAAGTGAAATTGAAGAAGACCTGAAAGGGAAGGAATGTATGCTTCTTTGCAGATGACACCAAAATCTGCAATAGGGTAGATTCTATGGGGGATGAATAGAAACCTTATAAAACTTGAGGAGTAATAAAGGGCATGGCAGCTGGGTTTCATGCACTTAGAGCCCAGAAATCCCTGGGAAGAGGTACTGACAGCCACTAAACAGGAAAGGGACCATGGGTTAACCATATCTGATGATCTCAAGATAGGAAGGCAGTGCAACAAGGCAGAAGGCATGGAAAAAAGGATGCTGGGTTGCATTGGGAGGGGTATCACCAGAAGAAGAAGAGAGTTGGTGTTACCACTGTATCGAACAGCAGTGAGACCCCAACTGGAGTGCTGTGTCCAGTTCTGGAGAACACATCTCAGGAAGGATTTAGACAGGGCAGAGGTTGTTCAGAGGAGGGCAAATAAAATGATGCAGGTGCTGCATTACATGCCATATAAGGGGAGCCTGAGGGAGCTCAATATGTACAACCTGAAAGATTGAAGGAATTGGGGGGCATGATGAGAATTAAAAATATAAACAAGAACATGATCATAAATAAAAGGACTAAAAATCATGGTGTTGAATCAGGTAGAGAAGGGAGTATTTTTCAGAGAGAGGTGCACAAGAACAAGAGACATGCAATGAGTTGGACTTGGGGAAGTCAAGGAGGAATGCGAGGAAATTTTTACTGAAGGAGCGGTGGATGCCTGGAACAGTCTTCTAGAGGACCTGGTGGGAGCAAAAACAATGGTGGGATTCAAGCATGCATGGGATAGGCACAAAGTAATATTGGTAGGAAAGCAGCTGGGAGGAAGTAGCCAGATATCAGGTAGAATCTGTGGTGACAATATAGGCAGGAAAAAATGGTCAGACTGCTTGGGCCAAGCAGTCCTTAACTGCTGACAAATGTTATGTTTCTATGCAGTTTGCTTTAAATGTAATCACAGTGCTCTCATTAATTTTCACTGCAGTCTTACAGTGATGATATCTAACTGCAGCCATGACCCCACTCTCAGTGGCATACTTCCGAAGCTCAAATCGTGTTTCAGGTGTGTAACTGGACATACAATGAAGTACAGCTTTTTCTTTGGTGCTGGAGATGTGGATGCAGCTTACTCCTTAGGCAAGGATGTAGTTTCAATACTATTCGCCCAAAACTCTCAGCTAAGAAAGCTAAAATCTAGCAAGGTAACACCTAATGGATATTTTATTTTTCCTGGTTTAGCAGACAGCATCCATTTCAGAAGAGACATTTTAGAAGTGCTGTAGTTTCAGCAGGTACTGTAACAACATTTTGGATAATGTTTTTGATACAGATGGGAAACAGAAAAAAAACTAGCACTTTTTATCAGTAAGTGATAGGCTGGGATGGGATTAAGGGAATTAGAGGGATTAATGTAATTACAGATACCAGACAAGTAATTGGCAACTAATCACTGACATGAGCAGTGAGTAACAGCTGCTTGTCAGTGGGGTACTGCTGCCATATTGTTGTATGTGCCAGTCGTGCACATTCTACTGGGCATGAATGTGCATACCAGGTTGAAAGTGCCACATATAATGGACTTAAACTGAACATGAAGTCTAGAGAAAATTTCACAAACTCACCCCAGGTACATTAAAGGAGAGCTCAAAAGTAAAAGGTGTTTAGGAATCATTATTTTATTTGATATAGCCATACATCAAATTACATACAAGCTGGTGAAATGCCAACCCCATTTTCCACCTGATGCTCAGACCATGCAACTACATCATTACAGACTTAAAGAAAGGGGAACATTTGGAAACTAACAAGATAACATTAATTGAAAAGGTCCACCTGATGAGTAGATGCTATAACAATACACTGAGGAGGTCCCAACGAGCTTATGGATAGCGTGATAACGTATCATTATAAGGAATGGATACTAACTGCTTGTTTAATCTGTGGTAATGCACTAAAAATAATAATAAAAATATTACGCTGGAATCTGTAGTACCATTAGATAAATTGCACCTCAAATGTGCATATACAAAGACAGAAGTGACGCCTTGAGACTCCAGTGTAATTAAGTACAAACTGGTCATGAGCAAATTAGGGTGGTTTCTAAATGGGTTTTGGTATTCATGTATTGTAATTATCAGATAGCATATTGTATGTTATTTAGAGTTTTTTTTTTATTGCATTAAACTGATGTGTTTTAACATGGGAGGGCCATGTCGATATGATGTAACAGCACCATTACTATTTAAACCTTAATTGTATCTATACATACTAGCCATTGAAAACCTTCTGAGGTAGGAGTGAAACAACATCAGGCCTTTTTGTAGTGGTCTGCAGAGGGTGGCCCTTCACCAGCTTGTATGTGAATATTTGATGTGTGAATATATCAAATAAAACAAGCATTTGTCAATGCCGAATGTTTGCTTGCTGGCATTGGCAGTGGTAGTGTAGAAGTTACAGAGCTGCGTAATAGGAATGGCAGTGAAGTATTGAACTGAGCCAACCCCACCACCACCCTGCAGAGAGTGACAGGCACTGGGGTGTGTCTTTGGGTCGTCAGGCACTTGGCCACACCATTTCACACACCCCACCCTGCAGACACTGACAAGTGTCACGGTGTAGGGTCTTTGGCCTTATCGTGCCCATTCCATCAGGAAATATGGTGAAATAAAGTGCTAGGAGAATGGGGTGAACTTTGGGACCGAAGAGTCCGAGGCATACCTCGATGTCTCTCACTGGCTGCAGGGTGTGGAATGGTAGAGCATTACAGGCAAGAATCCCAAGTCACACCCCTGATGCCTGTCATTCTCTACAGGGTTGGGCGTTGGTTGGAAACCTAATACCTCAGGCATTAGTTGGTATTTCACTCCAAATTTTCAACATGTTTTTGTGACCCCACCTCATGAACAGTGGCAATATCAGTTTGTTAGCGAAAGCTGCTTATGCACAGTGACTACGGCATTTAGCACCACTGGTGCAAAAACATTCCGAACAGGATGTAAAAAACGACAGCTGTACTGTTCATGGGGAGGTGTAAAAAATGGCAATGTTGCAAATCTGCAGTAAAAATATTAAAAAAACTGGTGAAGTCACGAGCGTGCATAGAAACTGTGCAATGCACAACTGTAATGTAATTAGTTTGGGGATTTTTTACAGCACATTATCAACACAGGCATTTTGGGACCTCCGATCGTGAAGTGTCACTGTGATTTTCTTTATCTGTCCCGAACAATTATTTTCCACAGCGACCATGCATCTCTGCGCTGAAAGTGTGAAAACACATTTTGGCCATGTTGTGAAAAATGACAGCTGTACTGTTCATAAGGAAGTGTGGAAAAATGACACTGGTGAAAATCTGGAATGAAAATATTACAAAGTCATGAACTTACAGGGTGTGTGGAAACTGCGTAATGCTCACTCATAACACAGTCATTTTGGACTTTTGTCACCAAATTTTCAACATAGCCATTTTAAGACCTCTGCTCATGAACAGTGTAACTGATTTTCTTAATCTGTCCCAAACATTGCTTTCACACAACTACTGCACCATTATGCGCTACATGGCGGAAACACATTTTGGGCAAGATGTGAAAATGATAGCTGTACTGCTCATAGGGGTGTGGTAAAATGGCAATGTTGAATCTGGGTGAAAGTTGAAAAGTGCAAACTTACGAAGCGTCGCGAAGGAACTGCATAGCACTGCGCTAAATAAAACAGTCATTTTAGAATTTTTCACCAAATTTTCAACATACCAATTTAAGACCTCTGCTCATGAGCAGTGTCACTGTGATTTTCTTAATTTGTCCTACATTGATTTCGCTTACCGACTGCGCCATTGTGCGCTACATGGGTGAAACACATTTTAGGTGAGATGTGAAAATGACAGCTGTACTACTATAAGAAGGTGTGGTAAAATGGCAATGTTGAAAATCTGGAGTGAAAATATTGAAAATTCGCGAATTATGAGTGTGCATAGGAACTGCGCAACGCATGCTCGTAAAACAGTCATTTTTAGGAATTTTTCCACCAAATTTTCAAAATAGGCTTCTTGAGAGCCCACTTTACGAACACTTGCAGTGTTGTTTCATTAATCGGTCCCGAAAGGTGATTTCATGCAGTAACTGCGAAATCACCCTTCAGGCCCGAATAACGCCATGAAAGTGACAGCATTCATGAGAAGGAGTCCCAAAAACCCCATGCTGAAAATTTGGTGCAAAAATTCCAAAAAATGCCTGAGATATGCAACGAAGTTGAAAAAACCCTATCTATACCATTATACAGCTTACCAGCATTTCCTCAGTTTACGGTCGGCTTTGAAGAGTGCAGAAATGTTCCGGTCCACGAAGATCGCCGCCAGAGGTCCAGAGGTAAATATGGGTGGGGTGTGGGGAGGCAGGGTGCGCAATGGGTGGGTGCAGGTTGTGGGAAGGAGCAGGGAGAAGCGTTGAGGACAGTTTTTTATTTGCAGGTTTTTTTTCATTTAAATGATGGCCGGGACATTTGCCATGCTGGGGTGGGCTCCCAGCATGGCAGCAAATATGCTGGTTGGGTGGTGTGGAGCCGACGAGGATTGGGCACCCCGTCGGCCGCAGCATCAGTGCCACGCTGGGGTGGGCTCCCAGCGTGGCACCCTGCTCTCTGGTGGGGGAGGACAGTGGACCTGAGGATTGGGCACCCCGCCGGCTATACGAGAGATTGCCACGCTGGGGTGGGCACCTGGCATGTGAGAAGGCTTTGGGGAAAGCAGCACAGCCAATGGGGATTGGGCACCCCGGCTATACAGTGTGTGTCGTGGGGGCATACGCAGTATGCATGTGTGTGTGTGTGTGTGTGTGTGTTTGTGTGTAGATGTGAGGCGTGAGCGGCGATATCTTATCACTGCTCACTGAAGCGTAGCTCCCCCTTTCAACTGTACTCCACTGCATTTTGGAGCTGTCATAGACAGCTCGAGCAGGCATTGGAGAACTGTGGCCACGCCTGCAAACACACTGCCTGAATTGGAAGAGGGCTGCCACACCTCTGAAAACTCGGATGATGGCACTATGTTTCTTGCACATGCATGTAAGCAAACATAAAAATGATTCCCCATACAGCTTGCACTTTTGAGCCTCTCCTTTAATGTACCTGGGGTGAGTTTGTGAGGCTTTCTATAGATTTCATTTGTGCCTTCATTTAGCCTTACACAACTCAAGCTGGTGGGTGACCTCAAACTTTGATTTAGACTTAACAAATTCAGCTTGCTATACAATAGCATACCATCACAGTAGAAAAGAATGGTCTTTGCTGAACCTAAGTTCTTGCTTCTTTAATGTGCTGGCTGGCTGGAGGCTTGTCT
Source organism: Neoceratodus forsteri (assembly GCA_016271365.2). Taxonomy (NCBI): domain Eukaryota; kingdom Metazoa; phylum Chordata; order Ceratodontiformes; family Ceratodontidae; genus Neoceratodus; species Neoceratodus forsteri. Next base: position 1,512,779,387 of record CM057449.1, read on the forward strand.
TGAGGGCTGCCTAACTGGCTGGCTGGAGGTCTGCTTGGCAACAGCATTTATGCTGACTTAATGGTCAGTGTTTCTCAGACTGGATGCATGTGGTATAGTCAGCAGTGGCCTATGATGATGGATGTGGAGGACACAAGCAGACTAGAGGAGGAGGAGGAGGAGGTGGTGATCTGATTTCTAGAGGATACATGGTCTGCATGGCTGGCAATGGCATTTATACTACCTGAAGAGACTAATTTTTTTAGTCTGGATGCATTCAGTGGAGAAGGTCAAGGCCCATGTTGTTGGTGGATGTGGAGGACACATGCAGGCCAGAGGAGGAGGTGGAGTCTTGATTGCTGGAGGATGCATGGTATTCATGTCTGGCAATGGCATTTATGCTGGATTAAGAGCTGTTTTTTTCAGTCTGGATGCTTGAGGTGGAGAAGGTTGTGGCAAATGTTATTGCTGGCAAACTTTGCATGCAAAAATGTAGTGTTCACTGATTTTCTACTTTGTCTTTAGGCGTAAAATAGGAGATGATAGAGGGTGTCAATCTGGGTAGCCCGTCAAAATGGCGACTGTGGAACTGCAACTCATGAAGAGGGTGACAGAACCACAGTGCCGACACTTTCAGACAACTGGCGGTTCTCCCCATCACCAAAGTATGGACCCCTAGAGTTAGCACATAAAATAAAGGGGGCATGGTCGGTGCTGCAGGATTTGTGCCCTCTTCATGGGTCGTGGTTCTGCAGTCGCCATTTTGACATGGAGCCATAATCTGATAGATGTATGGAACAGTAGCATAACTTAATAAAATATAATGACAAGAAAATCAAACTAAATCATAATGGAAAGGATTCAACTGATGAAGAGGAAAGATGGACAGAACACATCTCTTTTACGCTTCAATCATCTTCATCAAGGAAACAGCTCTCGCACTCATCACACTGGAGCTGCCCTCATATAGGAATTCTTTCACCATCCATGCTTCATCAACATCAATAGAAGGCCTGACTCTGGTGACCTAGGTTCGAGAATGAGCCTGGGTCATCAGGGGCTGGCTGGGGGAAGGATGTTTGAGCATCCCATAGGATGCTGTCCTCCTCCATGGGGGGAGGCTGTTGCACTGGGAAGCATGGGACCTCTGACTTGGAGAAGGGAAGGATGCCGTTAAGTGTTTGGCTGTGACGTGCATTTGCATGACCTCCATCTGGACTTTGGTCCTTGCGCTGGTGTCCTCAGGTGGGGGAGTTTCTGGAGGCCAAGATAGGCAAGCAATGAAAAAAATCCAGCCCCCACTACCGTGTAGCATGATCTCTGTGTGGGGGGTGGAGAATGGAGCCCCAGTTGATTAACATAGCCTCCAATGAGCCCCCAGCCAGGAGTGGGGGTATAAAATGTGCTATAAAATAAAAACATAAATTTGCCAAAGCCAATAACACAAGGCTCTTCAGGTTCATCTTCACCACCACCTCCTCCTTCTTTTAGTAAAAACACATACATTATTGTGTTGTGTGGAATGTGTCCCACATTCTTTTTGATAAATGTTCACATGGCAGTATTGCTAGGGGACAGATTTGTACAGCTGTCCTGCACAACATACCCTCTTCACACTAACACTCGAGGGTGGACAGCTCAAGTATTAGACTGCTATGAAGGCCAATGCTTTCCAATCACTAACTTTGCTGTTCCAATGCAGCAAGGTCTCTTCTGTGATGGTAAATATGCCAAGCATGCATCCACCATGCATTGTGCTCCTCACAGTCCTGCATCCTCAATAGACTCCTCTTCCTTTTCGTACACATTTTCAATTCCCACCTAGCACAAAACCTCCCAAAGTGAATTTGTGTTTTTGGTTTTCTTTTAGCTTGTTATATCAGTTCCTTTACCATGTGTGCTAGTAGCAACACCCGGTCCCTGTTCAGTTTTATGTTGTGACTTCCATAACTGTGAGTTTAACATCTGTGACCCTGGTACCTGTCTTATTAGCTGAGCAGTTAAATTTTGGACCTGATCTCGCCCAACTTCAAGTATTGCTGTCAGGTTGTATTTATATTGCAGGTCCCGCATGGTTGCAGTCTCAAAATCTGCAGACTACAGAATGCAGGAAATATGGGCATTGCATTCCAAGACATTCTTGTGTTCCATTGGGGCTTTCTTTGCATATTACCACCAGCCTCCACCACCTGCTGTATCTTTAACAGCATCTGCCTCAGCACTTGTAGAAGCAGGATGGCCTGATGTTTGAATGACAAAAAATGATTGGCATGCTCATAAGCAACAAATCCTCTTACACCATTGATTCTTGTCTCGGAACATTTTATTTAGTTTTAGAAGATCTAACGTTTTGCCTAAGCATTTAGGCTTCTTCAGGAGAACTGTAAAACATATGTTTATGAGCATATCAATCATCTTTGTTGTTCAGTAATCTACCAGAAACAGGCAAGCTCCACTTAACAATAATGAGAATTATAATTTGAAGAAAAAAAGAGGCGATTTCCCTGGACACTCTCTTCTTACGTGGATCTGATGTTTGAATGGCCTTAGAATCCTAATCAGGCATCCATTAGTCACCACTGGTCTTTTGTCAGAGATGTGGGTACTCCAGCATTGCCACAGCTTATATGCAGCTGGAAGATATTCGAAATGGCTTTGTGCTGTTCATACAAATGCGTGATCATGTATAATGTCATGATCCATCTGGTGATGACTCCAGCTTCATACAGTGCTGAGGCAGTTTGTTCTGGATATGCAGGTGTCTGAGATGGTCATGGGCCTTTGTAGGATGGACAAAGTGGGCACAGATACAAAGGGCCACAGTCAACATAGACTTGATATCAGGATATGCTAGAAACTCCTGCACAATGAGATTAAGACAGTCATGGGCATGGCACTCTGAGAAATCCCTGCTCACTGATGCATTTCACTACATTTGAGCCATTATTACTCACGATGAAACCCACTTTCAGTGAATGGAGGTGGAGCCACTCATCAATATCTGCCAGGGCAATTCTAGCATTTTCTGACCTGTGTAGGAGCATTTACACTCCTCATTGCCAATGTGGCATACTGGTGAGCACCCAGGTGTTACTACCACAGCAACTGGGCTTAGTACACATTTCTCCCAGCCAGAGACATACTAACCCAGGTGCCTGTGCCCAGTGTGGTGTAATGCACAGAAAGGAGTTATCTGTTTGGCACTGTTCCATATATCCATACTGAGAGATGTGTGGTGATGCTGAATGCAGTAAGGCATGAATTACCATGAGTGACACCATCACATAATGCTCAGTGATGTTGAGAAGTAAGTTCTTGAGGGAATCTGCCATTTGAGACAGAAATTCACCAAAGAACATGGCAGTGGATCAATTGCCAGCATTTTAGGTGTTGCTGCATTCACTGTACAGTACATGCAGTAGCATCATTGGTTGGGTATTGGGCATGATGCTCAAACATGCTATGCTGTGTAGGCCTGACCTTTCTGGGTGTTGGGCTGCCAAACAGCCAGACTAGGTGTGGTGATATGGTTGGTGGCATAGTATTTCCTCCTGGGGATTCATGGGTGCTGCTCAAATGATGCAGTGTTTTGGGGTGTTTTCTGTGCTGGAGTTGCTGTGTATTGGTGCCTCTGTGTGCTAGTGCTCAACCAACCACTGCTGATATGACCGCTACTAGGCAGTCCTACAGACTTGTCATCTCAGTAGTAGTTCCCAGAGTTAAACCTTCCACCACCACAGGAATATTTACTACTATGTGATGCTTGGCCAAATGCAGATTTTTTTTCAGTCTTTGGTAACGGGTAAGGCCCACTAGGTACAAGTGCTTGTTCAGGGGCAACAGAGCACTGGGCGGTTAAGTGACTTGCTCAGAGTCACACAGTATGCAAGTGGAGGTAGTGAGAATCAAACTCAGGTCTGGTCTGCTGGATGTATCAAGCTTGTTCACCTCGCTCCTCTAACCTCTAGGCTATACTGCCAGCCTGTTAGGGAGAGTGACCCTCTGCATCTGCTTTCCTTAGTATTCAGTCCCATGTAACAGGTGTCGGAACTTTAGGAGTGCATGTGTTGCCACCAGTGCCTACAGTAGGTGGCTGCCTTTTTCCCAACTAAGTCATTCTTGACACAGCTGACAGATAGCAACTGTTTTGTTTGCTGGATCCAGTATATAAAATCCCAAGCTAGGAAGTTTATACCCTTTAATTTTGCATGGTGGTACAAGGGTGGGGAGGAAATCTGACTTTAAAAGTTGTTTTTGCTCAGACAAACAGGGACAGACTTCTTTCCAACTCTTTCTTCAGAAGACAGCACCCAACACAGCCTCCACATGGCATATAACTCATGCCAGTACCATGCGGCCTCCAATACCATAGTACATAGCAAATGTCCCCTGTGAGCCCTCTTTACCAGCAAACTTATGAAATTTGCAATTTGCAAACTTATTGCTATACTGCGAATTTGCACATAGTAAGGAGGATTAACTTCATAAATTGCAGCAAATTCACAAATTGATTTGCAAAGTAAATTTTACCAGCTTGGCTTATCACTTCTCTAGGATCCACTGCCACCTAATGCCTGATAATACAGTATGTGCACAATAATAGCAGGGCATGCTCAATATCCTTTATCGGATACGGGGCTGAGACAGTTAATCACTGATTGTTTAACTATCTCTACTGCCCTACTGTGCCTCTTTGGCAGGGCTCAAAGATTTCCTCTGGGATCCTTCTTCTTGCTTACACATCAGGTGCATTTCCTACCTGATGTCATAGGTTGTTGGACTCTCTAGAGTCCCACAGTTCATGGCATTTAAGATTTTTCACTATTTATATTTTTAGGAGTTGAAGTGCCTTCAATGTAGATGTTAGTACTGTTATCCAGTCCCCTGTTACCAAACTGTTTTTTTCTTTCCCTACCTACTAGGGGGTGTTGAAGTAGGACATTTACATAAATATTATGGGGCAGAAGCTAGCAACATTGCAGGTAACAGATCTGAGAGTGAGCTGCGCTCAAGAGGTTTGTTTAAATTGTTCTATTTCAGGACTTTAATGGCTGAATAGCTGAAAAAAGGAAAGTGTTGTCTTCCTCTTCTTCCGAGGAATTTGTTTTTCCCAGAATTAGACATCTAGGGCTGGATATTCAAAAGGGTTGTGCCATGCGCAATAGGGTTGCGCCTGCGCAAGTCCGAAATTGCGCCATTCTGCCATATTCAGCAGGAGGCAGTTGTGCCCCCCCAAGTCAAGCTGAGCAACAGCACAATGCTAATGAAGGCATGCTGAACCGGAGGGGGAGGAACCATGTATAAACTGCATAGCCCGATATTCAGCGGGCTGTGCAGAGTTGTGCAAGCGCAACCTCCAATCTGTGCCTGCACAACTTTGAGCAAAACAAAAAAGGAGTAAGTCAAGGGCCACCCACAGGTGAGCTGCCACATTGCAGGGCACAACACAGCAGCTGCCACCTGTGGGAGGCCCTCGACGTACTCCCTGTGTCCCCCCTGCAGCCCAATCGCAGGCATATAGTAACTCCCCTCCCCCCGACTGGCCCAATCGCGGGCATAATAGAAGAACCCCCCTTCCCCTGACTGGCCCGATCATGGGCATAAGTATAAGAAACCTTCCCCGACTGGCCTGATCACGGGCATAAGTGTAAAACCCCTGACCAGCCTGATCGCGGGCCATCAGTGACAAAAACCACCCCCCACTGGCCCAATCACGAGCAGAACAGATTTCAACCCCCAGAACATATCCTGGTGGTCCAGTGGACGTGAAGCCCGATCGCGGGCATTAGTCCACCACCCCCAGGTCCACCTACCCTGGTGATCTAGTGGTCCCCACCCACCCACCCATGGAGCCCACCACCCGCTACCCCGTCAGCCAGCGGGTGGCAGCATCACCCGCCTGCTGCCCCACGCGCCCACCTGACTGCTAGGTAGGGCTGCATGCCCATTGGTTCAAAGCAAGAGCCTTGTACGGTATGGGCTGCAGGCCCATTGGCTCTTGCTCTGAACCAATGGGCTTGCAGCCCTACCGAGCAATCAGTCGGCAGGCGACGGGGTGGCAGGCGGGTTGGATGCTGCCGCCCGCCAGCTGACAGGGGGAGGTGGTAGGGGCTCCATGGGTGGGTGGGTGGGGCCACTAGATCACCAGGGTAGGTGGACCTTGGGGGTGGTGGACTCTAATGCCCGCGATCGGGCTTCACGGTCCACTGGACCACCAGGGATATGTTCTTGGGGGTTGAAATCTGTTCTGCCCGCAATCGGGCCAGTGGGGGGTGAGGTTTTTGTTACCGATGCCCGCGATCGGGCTGGTTGGGGTGGGGGTTTTACACTTATGCCCGCGATCGGGCCAGTCGGGGCTGGGAGTTTGCACTTATGCCGCGATCGGCCAGTCGGGGAGGGGGTTTGTAACTTACGCCCACGATCGGGCCAGTAAGGGGAGGGGTTTCTTCTATTATGCCTCAGATCGGGCTGCAGGGGCGTTGGTCCCCAATGGCTGCTGCCTGGCAGGGTGCCAGGTGCAAGTCCTCGGGATCGGCGCACCTGCATGTATGGAATGCAAATTGGCCATAACAGATGCAATGGCCCCTCTGTGCCTTGTATGAATTATGGCCCCATTTGCATGTCACCTTTTGAATATCGGAAATTTGCGCATGGCGCAATGGAACTTGCGCCACCGCATCTTGAATGCTCCACTCTGACCACTTGCGGTGGCGCAAGTTCCACTGCGCCATGCACAGTGGCTGTGGCTGGGGGTGATATTCAAAGGAGTTGCTCAATAGCGCAACTCCTTTGAATATCGCCCGGCCACATCCCTGCACAACTATTTTGTGCAGCGCAAGGGCTTGCGCCACAGAATGGTGCAGTTTGAATATCCAGCCCTAGAGTCATTTTTTCAGATCTGAGATCAGCATAGAGGGCACCATGACGCCAACTGCCAACCTGCTGCAGCTTTCGGATGGAACTTCAATAGACTCAACAAAAGCTACCCCCTTGAGATCCACTTCCCCTCACAGTACATCTCCACTAAAACCTGGTGCTGAGGTGGTAAAAAAGATAAACTCACCTACAAATAAGTTACCTTTACAGGAGGAAATATTTAGTAGCATGACAACAGCTGACAAGTGTTTAAAATCTGCAGTATATGAGGCATGATCCAAACAAATATATTGAGCCCTTATCCCAAAAGTTTCTTCTGATTTTCAATTGCAAACCACCTCATCAACACAGTTTGAGAAAACATCTAAAATGGCTGCTAATGCAGGTGTAGGTGCAGCTGCTTCTTCTTCCCCACCTTCGCACACCATAGACTCTCTGGGCAACACGCTGGATAAACTCATGAACTGGTCTCACTTGTTTGACAGAAAATTTTAGGCGTTATATGAGAAAGAAGTTTTTTTAGAAAAAGAAATGAAACAGAATAAAGAAAAAAACAGAAACAGTCGCTAAAGAAGTCAATTCAAGCAAAAAATAAATTGAAAAGACAGCTAATAAGATCACTGGTGCTGAGTCTACCACTGCAAACTTAATCTGAAACAGTTGTGCTATGGCACGTAAAATTGAACTCCTTGAGAATCAACAAAGATTTACAAATTTATGAGTTGTGGGTTTATCAAGTTCATTAGATGCTGAATATGAATGTGTCATAGAAATGATCAATGATATTTTCATTACCGTCTTTAATTTACCTGAAGATAACCTCCCATTTATCCCCCATGCCTAAAGAATTCCACTAAAAATTAATGCTCAGGAATTTGCAGTCAATTCTGTCACACCGAGAAAATCTACAATTCTGATAACATTGGCTTTTGACTTAGAGATTTACTCATCTGACTCTCCAGGATTAAAGCATTGCTAATATACAAATCAAATTTTCAATATGTCCAGACTATGCTTTTTCTACACAACAGAGGTGATGCCACTTTTTGGGATATAGGCAAGAACTATTGGAGATGGGTGCTGAATTTCAATTTCTTGCATCTGCTAAAGTGCATATAAAAAAGAAGGGTGTGCAACACATTTTTTATGACACTGATCAATTGTCAAATTTCATTTGTTTGCAGTATGAACACGACTCTCAAAAAAAATGGAGATTCAGAATCATCTACTCTTTCAGAAGAGGAAATGATCTGTATGATGTAATTCTATTAAAAATGTGTTTTTCTTTTTTTTTGTTCATTAGTGGATGAATTGTAAGGGGAGCCTTTATATTTGAAATGGTTTAAGAATTAAAAAATTTAGTTTATTCGATTAATATTCTACAGTAAAAAAGTAAATAAAGGTAGCAGTATTGGTTTCCATGTTTGAGAATGTGACCTTAAAATCTTGGATATCTATAAAGTTAGCAGCTATCTGTAACTAATTATACATGATTTTTTTCTTCTTACCCCAACACACACACACCTGATTTGGTCTAGACATATCATACAGAGCAGTAACAGTGTATTAATTGTGTATTAGAAAATGGGTTAAAGGCTGATTGCCTGATAGCCCTGGCAAGGTGAGCATCTATCAGACAACAGAGCCCAGGTGTTAAAAGTACCAGCCCAGCCTGCCCCATCACCAAAATCCTGGTGCCCACTCTGACCCCTAATTGGCTAAAACCCCCTCATTTTGATTTGAAATGTCCACCATTTCTTTGTCTTGCTTAGCGAAAGACTGGCCCCCAAATTCTCGTTCAGTTACAGTACTGTCGTCCTTTATGTACTACTTATCCCAGACACCACCACTCAGTAACTGCCCAAAACAATCTACCATTTTTTCTGTTTTTTTTTTTCCTTTTAAAGTTCACTCTTGTCCCATGTAATTATTTATACCCTTACTGTGTGTAATGAAGAGTCAGCCACGATCTTGCTCCTAGCAACGGTAGCTGGCTGCCTACTTCCTCCTGAAGAAAATGCTGCTTTAAATGTTTTCTACTATGGTAGCTTGTCCTAACACCCACTTCAATACTGTCTCACCCTCCGTCCCAACTGTAACAACTTAACAGTCTTTTTTGTCTGTTTTAAGTTTATTTTACTTCAGCTCTGGGTCTCTCTCCCACAACTCAGATGCATTCCCTCTGCCACCAGTCATCCAACATGCCAAACCAGGAAACAATCTACCAGCAAATGAAATGTCTCCTGACAAGTTACTTCCCTAAAATTAAAAGAAAATCTTCGCTGAAGGCTTAAACCCCAAAATAAATAATAATTTAAAGCGCTGCCATCTCTCCTCACAGTCATGTCTCTTCTGCCTGATACAGCATAAGACAGTTATGCCCATGACCTTCATAAATCCATTTTGCCATCCAGCACTCAAAGAAATAAAATAAATCTGAACTGAGACAGCAGCTTCTCTGTGTCCTGAAACTGCAATACCAAAAACCCCACAGGAAATGGAGGAGAAACAGTCCTGGAGGTGGTGGAGGGAGCCAAAGAGACTAGCTGGATGAAATACCACAAGAACTGAGGACTACTTTACAATAAAAGATTTAAAATTTCATTTTTTTGTTTTTTGTTAATATTTTTATTTTATTAAATTCCATAAGAAAATGTTACAGGAACCCATTTTCTAAGTGCAATAATACCCTCCAGGGTGGGCAGTAAGGGCAATACCAGACCTGGTCTGGTATTGCCCAATACTGCCCACCCTGTCAGGTATTATTGCTTGCATATTTTTCTTCTTTCTTTTTTTGTCTTTTGTTTATAATATCCCCATTTGTTTATTTTGTAAAAATATTTAATAAAATATAAGTATAAAAAAATACATAAATATTACAACTTCAAGTTCAAAATCTACCTTACAGGGCAAGTACAAGGGATGAAAATTCAATCTGTTCTCTCTCTGGTAGATAGCCGTTACCACAGGGTGCTCAGAGGTCAATTCTCAGCCCTTCTCTCTTCAGCTTTTTTTTAACCAGCTCCCCAGGCCATAAATGACAATGTATTATTACATGCAGTTGATGCTATACTCTACTAAAGCCACCATGACCCAACAGTACTCGAGCATCTGATGCAATCCAGTTTCTCCATGGTGGGAAAATGGTTCCTTAAATCAAATTTACTTAACTATAAGAAAACCCAAATCATGATGTTCACCTCTGCTCATAACAAACATAGGGCCTATTGGCTACAAATCTGCAACACTCACTGTTCCCCTCTCGATATGGTACAAATCTTCAAATATCTCAGTGTAACACTAGACAGTACTCTTAGCATATTGATATTGTTGCCAACATGGCTAATGCTAAGCAGGGTCTGCAATACTGTAATAAACACTGCCTCACCAGTGAAGCCCTAGAAACTGCCATCTCAAGCTCTGTGCTGTCAATCATTGATTATGGCTTAGTGGTTTATAGTGCAGCAACACACACTGCTCTCCAATGTCTAAGGACCATGCTCAACAAAGCCTGTCATTTAGTGTTGGGTGCTGACTGCCTAACTCATACATGCACTCTGTATGAACAGTCTGGTTGGCTCAATTTAAAGGATAGACTTCAATACCAAGTATGCCTCTTGGCCCAAATATCTACCTTAGGTCTCTTACCATCAGGTGTGAGTAATCTAATCACAATAACCAACACAGCCAGAAATACTAAGGGCATTAACAACCATACCCTTAAAATCCCCTTCCGCTGTACTTCACAAGGGCAACACTCCAATGACTACAGAGCACTGCTATGGTTAAATGCCGTAGGGTTAGAATTTCATAAGGAATCAAGGCTTGGACTATTTAAATCTAACCTGCAGACACTTCTAGCATCAACCATTGTCTGTCAGTGTGGGACCTAACACCCAGACACTACCGCCCTTTCCTTAATTGATCCCTCTGTATCTCATCCCCTCTGCCTCACCCTAGCCCCTCTCTTCCTAAGTCCCCTACTACTATGTCAAACTCAGCTACCTAATTGCTCTCCACTATTTCTACTCCCTCCCAACTTCCCTCCACTGTGTCTCCTCCCCCCTCATTTCTCCATTCCTGACTTAACCCTACCCTAGTCCTTAGATATCCCCACCCTCCTTTCCCCATCCCATATCTCCTCTCCTCATGCTTCCCCGAATCCACCACTACTCCACTCCTTCTCCCTCCCCCTACCTTCCTCCTCCTTATCCCCCTCACGCTCTGTCAAGTATCTCTTTCCTCCCATATTGTATGTCAGACAAAGATTAGTTGTTAAATCATAATCTTGCTAGTGGCGCAGCAACTGCTAATCTAATTTTGTTCACTGTCCAGGACATGCACTTTATGTCTACTATTTATGATATCTACAGAATGTCTGTTTCTATCTTAATCAAACCTTATGTATTTATCTGCTTTGGACTATTGTTTAATCCTGTTTCTGACTGACTATGTGGAACCTCTGCAAAATGAGCTTATGGCTCAAAGTTATTCAAAAGGTAATGCATTAATAAATAAAATAAAGTTTTAGAATGAGGTGCCACAGATTTTATGACTTTATATACAGTACTCAGATCTGAGGAACACTAGTGGTACTGGTGTGTAACTACTATTTAAAATTACACCTTCTTCACTTCTTACTTAGGACCCCCTGAATGCTGACCCATCACTGCAGTCCCTCATTTATCCATCCATTTCTGTGGTCCATGGCTGAAGGACGTGGCAGGGCCAGGCTGCAGTTCAGAGGTGAGGATTGCCTCCCAGTATATAAAAAGTCCTTAAGTATCTGGTGAAAGAAGTAGGGTTCTCCATCATTGAAATCTCTGAATTCAAATGTGGCCATGCACTAATTGATATGCCTCATGGGGTGGGAGACCAGATGATCAGATGGATAGGCAATTGGCTCAGGACCGGACCCAGAGGGTTGTAGTTGGTGGGATAGTCTCATCCCAAGGAGGGTCATTGAGTGGGGTCCCACAGGGATCAGTCCTTGGGCCCCTTCTGTTCCAGCGCCTATGTATCTGACATAGGACAGGAATCAGGAGTGAGATGAGTCTCTTTGCAGATGACTCAAAACTGGGGGCAGTGGTGGATGGGAGGAGGAGGAATGGCCTACAGGGGACCTGGAGGCTCTGGGAAGATGGTCTAGAAAGTGGAAGCTGAGGGTTCAATGCAGAAATGCAAGGTACTCCACCTGGGGCCAGAAACCCAGGCCAAGTGTACACCCTGGGGGAATGCTACAAGTCTCGATGGCTGAGAGGGACCTGGGGTGGTGGTGGATGTCAAGATGAACAACTCTGAGACTTGTGGGAGGCAGCAGCCAAGGCCAACAGGATGCTGGGATGCATCGCTAGGGGATCACCTCCAGAAGGAGAGTGATACTCCTCTGTATAACTGCTTGGTGAGGCCACACCTTGAGTACTGCATGCAGTTTTGGAGGCCACACTTAAGAGGGACATTAACCTCCTGGAGAGGGTTCAGAGGAGGAAACCAAAATGATTTGGGGCTTGGGGACAGGACCTATGAGGAGAGGCTCGAAGAGCTAAATATGTACACATTGGAAGAGAGAGGGACCAGGGGACATGATAGAGGTCTTCAGGTACATGAAGAGGGTAAATAGGGAGGAACAGTCAGGGTGCTTGAAGGAAGGAGGAAGGGGCCACTAGAGGGCATGGGTGGAAGCTGGAGGGAAGATTCAGGGAGAAAGGAGGAGGTGCTACTTCACTGAGGAGGTGGTAGAGCCATGGAATGCACTGCCTAGGGGCTGGTGGAGTCAGAGACAGTGGAGGGGTTCAAGATGGGGTGGGACAGGTACAGGGAAGGGTTCTGGAAGCAAAATCCAATGCAGCAAGAATATCCGGAACTGGGAAGGAGAAGCCAGAGAAGGCGAGGGACAGCAAGGTCAGCACCCAGGGTGGGAGCTGACCAACGAGCAGACACGAAAGACCGTAGGCCTATTCTGCTGGCATTTTAGTATGTTAGTATGGGTAAGACAGTTCATTGGCTCTGCAAGTTCTGGGTGGCTCAGATTATACCCAGCTCATTACCTGAAATCAAAAGATGTGGTTATCCTGTTTAAAATGAGATTCTAGTGGTTGATTGTTAAAACTGTCACTGACTTACAAGAGAGATGGGTTATGACTCTGGTTTCTTTCTTGGGTGGGTAAAGTGGGCCTGGTTAATCTTTATGAACATAATTCAGACATAGCTGACTTCCCATAGATCAGTCTAGTGATGGCTGAGCTCAGTGGTGATCAAGAAACCCCACTCTAATAGGTGGGATTTCAAACCAAAGGCCTGAGTAGCTCTCCAAGTTGTGATGGCAGTATCTGCAGAAGGGACAATCTGACAGGGAGGTATTACATTCTCCATTCCTTTCTATGATAAACACCTGAATAGCCTTACTGTTAGCAGAGGCCTCTGCTGCCCCAAGTGATAACCCCACCACAGAACACCTTATTGTATCAGACCACATCACAATAACACTCTGTTTCCAACCTACAGCTAGCCAGGTAGGCTCCTAACATGAAGGTGTGATCCCCTGCTAGTAAGGGATCCCACCTTATGGGAATGTATTTATTTATTTTTTGTTGACTGGGTAAGTGCGCTAGACAAATCCTGCCTATTTTCAGGCATGACCCGGGGGAAGGGGATACAGATGAATGCCAACTGACATTGAACCAGATTAAGCTGTTGGTAGTATTTTTTAGTGAATGAGAGAAATTTGGCCAGGACACTGGGGAAATTTCCCTACCGCTTTGCTGGCGGTACGGGGAGTTGTTGCCATTGGTCTGCGTTTGGTCAGTGTGATTCCCACCAGCAATGGAGCAGGACGCTGTGTTGTGCTTTCCGGAGCACAGTATGGAAACAAGACATTTTGGAGGTTGGTTTACCAGAGGCTATGGAAGATCATAGGAGTGTTCAGACTACTCAGGCTGTGTGTCAGTCTGCACTGGAGTTTACTGGTATGAAACCAGTACTTGAGACTGCAACCTTTTCTCCCCCTACTGTGTCGGTAGCTTCTCAGGAACCTTTATTGCAGCAGCCAATTACTGTTTGTTTAGGCGAGTGGCCCGATGTTGGGTGATGATGTGGGAGGCGGAATGAACTTCTGGGTTTGCAACAGGAATACAGGATGGAGTGGCTCAGGCATTTCACCCGTTGTTACTGCCTCAAAATCGTACTGAGGCAGTTTGGCTTACCTCAGACTTCTGCAGGTTTTCCCACACAGACTGGTCAGCGGATGATGCTCTTTGCGATTCTGGATGGCTGCGGACCTCGACAGGGCAATGGATTCCCGATCCAGACTGGAAAGAAGCCTCCACAGGAGCGGGACTGTCACAAAGCATGCCACCGTGATAAACTCCTGAGCTCAGGTGCGGACTTCAATGATGGACTGGGGGTCATGGTAAGCTGCGCAGCATTCAGAAGAATGTACCTCGGCCTTGTCTGGGCCGAGTCGTCTCGACAGGAGATGGCCATTTTTCTTTTCAGCAGGTAGGGTTTAGACAGGATAAACCTGATAGTGGGGCTAGTCAGCACAAACCTAGGGTACCTATGTCTGATCTTTTCAAAAATAAGTTAGAACAATCCCCAAGACAGAATGCTGTTCGGCTGCGTTATAGAGGAGAGTTATCTGAACATCCAGACAGATACTATATTGCTAATCTTTTACTGAAGGGTTCCATGAATTTCTTCCTGCAGACATTTTGCTTTAATTCATATCTCTGGGGAGGATTCCTTTGATATTAGCTTTAAAACAACACATGGTTTAGAGAAATTCTGGGATTAATATTCTACTTTAAAATCCACCCCGCTTTGGACCCCCTTTTATGCAATTCCACTCACTAAACCCCAGATTAGATATATTACCATCATGTTCAGGAATGAAGGGGTTAGCGTCAATAATATCTATCATTGGTTACAGAACCATTGTGATATTTTGGGTCCCCCTGAAGCTATTTTAGATTTGGAAGGCATATGGATGGGAAGTTGCAGGTTCAAGGTAAAATTATTTCAAATAAATAGTGATATCATACATCTTCCTAACAGTTTTTTTGGGGGGAAAGAGAGGTGTCTGCTTTTATGGGGTCAGCCCTGGGCCTGCTATAAATGCGGGGCAAAAACTCATATAAGCAGCTCCAGTGATTTGTTGAAATGCTCTTTATGTGGTGGATATGGGCATTCGGTGGATAGGTATGAGAATATATTTCAATGCAATCTTTGTGACAAAAAAGGACATGCTTTCCACCAATGCCCTTGGGCTAAACATAATAGGATGGAGGTTGGGATCAGGAGGATTTAGTGAACAAAGCTCAGGAAAGAAGAAGGGATCATAATCTTTCCACCCTACCCACACTCCAGAGCCAGAGGTATCTCAGGAGGCAGAGTGAAGGAGAACCCTATTGTAGCAGATGTGTTCTCCTTTAGTTACTGACCCTGTGCCTGCTGTTCAACAGGATTCTGATACCCCTGTTATTATAGTTTCGACTCAGGCACAGGGGCCTGTCCTTTCCTCTATGCCTCCTCCTTTTGAAACTGTTAAAACCAAGACGGTTTACCAGGGCCTCTTAAACAAGCGGTACCTAGCCCTGTCCCAGTAGAGAATTTCTTTTCTCCTTTACAGTGTGAAGGGAGATTTGGATTTGGAATGTGACACTTCACACCAGTCTGATTTAGTCACTGAGGATGAGGAAAGTAGAACTACCGAATTGGCTAAAGAGAAAAAGGAAAAAGGAAAAAAGAAGGCCAGTTTTAGTCAAAGGGTGGGCCTTGACACTAAATTTTTTTGATGGCTACTTTAAAATAGTTTCCTATAATGTCTGTAGTCTTAAAATTTCAAGAAAAGGCTTTCCCTTTTTCCTTTTTCAGTACTCTTCAGGCAGATATTATCCTTCTCCAGGAAACTAGATTATCTTCTCTTGCTGAAATAGATCAGGTTAAAAACAATGGGTCTGGGGCTTCCTTTTGGACATTTGGCCCTGACTCTGCAGATGGGATTGGGATTTTGTTCAAGTCCACCTTGTTCAAAATCTCAAAACTTATGATATTTGCCCTGATGGGTGCTTTAGTGTTGGACTGTTGTCTTCAAGATTTTGATTTTCATGTTATCAACATTTATGCTCACAAGTCAAAACTGCTCGAATTGAGTTGTTTGAGGAAACTAAACCTTTCCTCTATACTAGCAAGCATATAATTTGGGGGTGGGATTTCAATTGTGATATTGATTTGAAATTTGTAGGAGAGGTACAGAAAAAAAATGTATTGTGATTCACAGGCTTTAAGGCAGATTGTTATGGATGCAGGCCTTTCTGATGCTTATAGGGCCTTACATAGTAAAGGGGGTGCTACTTATTATAGACATATTTTTGCCACTCGTATAGATCTAATTTTTATTTCCAAATATATGAAGCCTTATTGCGGTATGGTGAAGCCAACTGAATTTTCGGATCATCAGACCTTACTCTGTCGTCTTAGTTTAGCTGGGTTCCGCCTAAGGTATTTTCACCCTTTCAAGATGGAGACTAAATTTGTCTCTTCTGGAGTCTTTGATTGTGTGCATGGCTTAGAGGTGTTATTTGAAGCTCGAATTCCACTATATGCCTTTATGAGAATTTGTATGATTGGTGGAGTGGTACTAAAACTGAGGTTAGGTCCTTTCTGCTCACGATGGGGAGACAAAAGGCTAATTCTCAGTATTTAAAATATTTACAATATAGGAATCAATTGTATAAATTAATGTAATTTCCTCCTCGGGATAAAATACAATTTAAATCACAAATTTCTGAAATTAAAAAAACAAATGTCCCTTTACCAATATGATAGAGCAAAATCTTTGGATGTGGAGTTTAGATATGGGTTAAAAATGCAGCCTGCTTCTGATTCATACAAAGCTTGTAAGCAAAGATTGGATAAAACCCTTATGACTGGGTTAATGTCTGCTTCTGGTAAAATTGTGTCCACAGATTTGGAGATGTTATCTATGGTGCAGAGGTTTGTTTCTGATCTCTTTAGTGAGGATATAGGGCCCACTGAGGTGTTGCCAACTGAATTTACATTATCGCTTCCTTTAGTGGATAAGCCACTTAGACAACTTCTAATGGTGCCTATTTCATCTCAGGAAGTGGAAGGTGTGATAACTGCTTTAAATAGAAAGACATCTCCAGGCTTAGATGGCATACCAAATGAGTTCTATAAGAAGTTCCTCCCTATATGAGTTATTTTTGCCACTAGTTTTGAATTTTTGTTGACATCAGATTTAGTATTTCCAGACTTTAGTACTTCACTGCTGAAATGTATCCATAAAAAAGGTGACCCATCTTTATTGACGAATTGGAGACCCATTAGCTTACTTAATAGCGATTATAAAATTCTCTCTAAAATTATTGCAAACAGATTATTACAGGTTTCAGATTTTCTTATTCATCCAGCACAGACTTGTGCGATTCCTACTAGTAAGATTCAACATAATCTTTATCTTCTGCAGGAATTATTTGAAGGTAGTAACTCAGGACATGGTTCTGTTTTTGTAGTTGCACTGGATCAAGTTAAAGCCTTTGATCGGGTTAGACATCATTATCTGTTTGATTTATTACTCCATTATAGTATCCCTCATTCATTTGTGAAATGGATTGTTATGTTATATTCTGATTCTAAAGTACTTCCAATGGTGAATGGTCTATTGGGGTCTGAGCTTCAGTTTGTTAAGGGCGTGAGGCAGGGATGTCCCTTAAGTCCCCTATTATACACCTACATTTTAGAACCAGTAATTAGATTTATGCACAGGAATCAGTGTATTATAGGGCTAGCCCCTGATCCTTCTTTACCGCCAGAGAAAATTACAGCATATGCTGACGATGTTACATTATTAGTGAAAGATGTGACTTCACTTAAGACTGATTTATAGTTTCAAAACATGGAGTAAATTTCTGGGGCACAGATAAATGTGGATAAGAGTTTTATTTTTTGGGATCCTGACAAGGTTGTTAATTTGGAGGTTATGGGTATTCCTCTGGTTTCTACTCCTCAAAAATTCTGGGTGTATGGTTTGGGCCAGGTGACTTGGCTAGTTTTAATTAGGAACAACAGTTAAAGATAGGTGAAGGTAAAGTCAACATGTGGAAACAATGGAAATTTGGGAAGAAAAACATATTTTAATTATTAAGAGGTTTTGTTTGCCCATTTTTATATTTAAGTTACCTTTATCCGCCCCAGTTAATTTAGAAATCAAGTTATACAGTGTTTTTTTCAAATGTTTTGGGGTAATAGATTGAATCCGGTAAGAGGATATTACTTATTTGCCTGTGAAGCTGGGGAGATTAGCTATGATAAATCTGATTGTATTTTATCATTCAATTTTTTGTTTAATTCCTTTAGTTATTTATGTGGGATGGTTACTTTACCATGGCAGGTTTGGTTGCATTCTGTGTGGGCTCATTATTTTCAAAATGGAATTTTTACCCTAAAATATTAGTTCAGGATCAGTTACCAGCTTATGGGATTTCAGCTCTGAAAAACGTCACCAGTGGAAGCTGCTATTTCAAAATTTTATTTCTCATACTAGAAAGTCCTTTTATGCTTATATAGTTTTTGATGTACAGAGAATCGTGTTACTTTTCCAGAATGTCCTATCTAAAATGACCTTGGCTCTTCATAAACTAACTGACTTTAGACTTCCTGCTTTTGTGTGGGATATAGTGTGGATGTCAGCTCAGGGATGGTTAGGGGTTTGAGAAATTATAAATATAAACCATTAAGGGATAGATATTGTCCAAGGATTTCGTGTACTAATGAGGAAGAAAGTTTATTACATTTCTTTATTACTTGTTCCTTTAGTAAGATTTTCTGGAATGAGGCAGCTACTCATTGGAATATGTCCTTTCTCTCTTGTATTACCTGTAATACATTAATTTTAGGGATTATTCTGGGGTCTGAAGTGTTTATCATAGTAGCACCTTGAATGTTTTTTGCTTTTCTTCAGTTTTATTTATGGCAAGCACGTAGTCAGTTTATTTTCAACAACAAGTATTAAATTCTACTATAATTTCTCAGATAGAAGATGGATAGTTGAGCTAAAAGCAAAGATAGTCAGATATTTACACAAGTCAAGTTTTGCTCTCTTTGGAAACATTTCTTTTGTAAATATTTGTTTAAATGAAACTTTTGTTTTATGTATGTATGTAATCTCTGTTGCTGGTGTTATATTGTAAGATATTTGCTGTTATTATGCTGATGTCATGTTTTTTGTTTAATAAACTTCCCCTTCTCTTTCGAGAAGTGCCATGGGATCTTTTACATCCACCTGAACTACCACCAATCCAGGCAGATGGGACCTCAGTTTAGCGTCTCATCCAAGAGCGGCACCTCGAAATGCAGCACCCTCTCATGCTGCACTACAGTGTTAGTACTGGGATATTAACCCAAGTGCCAGATGTGGGAACTGAACCCACAGCCCTCTGATCTCCCAGCATCAGAGGTGAGGTGCTACCTACTGAGCCACTGACACTGATAGTAAATAGAATGGCTACTAAGAGGACAGAAACTGTTCTGAGATTAACACTACAAATGAAGTGCTGGCAGGTACAATCTGGGCTGCATTTAAGACTTACTTAATGGTGTGTGTGCCTTCAAAGTGGTACAGAGGAGGAAATGGGAGAAGGAGGTATCAGACCTCAAACAAGAATTTGGGCAATATGAGTTGCAGCTCAAGAACGCTCCTACTCTCATCCATACTCTGATCACCAAAATTACTCACCTAAAATACAAAATAAATACTATCATGCACCATAAAATGAAGTGGCATCTACTTCCCTTGAAGCATGACCTTTGGGAATCAGAAGAAAAGCAGAAAATTTTGATCTATAGGCTGAGGAAACAGAAAGCAAACTCTCAAATTCCAGCTTTGTGCAATAGAGACTGAATAGCAGTCTCTAACCCAAAAGGAATTAATGAAGTGATGAGGTGATACTATAAGCAACTGTATACTTCCCAAATCCCACAGACCCTCCACCTCCCCACAGGCACTGCAGCCCTATCTAGATCCTACCCAGCTACCAACTCTGGATCCAGCCCTGAGTGAACTGGACACAGCTTTTTTTTCAGTTTACCAAGGGTAAAGCCCCATGCAGTGAAAGATTCACCGTAGATCTTTAATAAATAATACCATATGTCATTTTACCTCACCTCCTTGTGGCTCTGCAAGAACCCCAAACCTCTGGGACCCTCCCCCCACAATGAATAAGGCCATGATTACAATGTCACCAAAAATATTTAATGATCCTTTGGACTGTGCAAATTTCCACCCCCTGTCCTTTATATCTACTGACACAAAAATCTTGGCAGAATCCCTAACGTTCTTGTTGGAGAAAGTACTCCCTTTTGTATTACACTCAACCCAAGCAGCATTTAGCAAGGGCAAGATGGGGCTGACAATATCTACTCAGTCCTCAATCTTGAGTGGTATGCAAGGTGCTGGAATATCTCAAGGCAGCCTTAGTTGTAGATTTCTGAAAGGCATACAACTTGGTTGAATGGGGCTATCTACATGTGCTATCAGCCTATGGGATTGGCTCCTCCTTCATGAAGTAGATTGTTACTGTATACAACCAACCAACAGTGTCTGTCCTAACAAATCACTTTCTGTTCTCCCCTTTTACATTACAGAGAGGGACATGACAGGGCTGCCCCATCCCTCTCCTTTTCTAATTTCTGACCCTCTCACCAAGGGACTTATAACCACAGAACCTATCTAAGGTATCTCAATTGGGAAGAGACAATATCTAATGAGCAACTTTGAAGATAACCTCTTGCTTACAATTTCCAATCCAAGTCAAACACTTCCACATGTTATGTCCTTCCTTAATGACTATTCAGCCATTTCTATGCCAGTGGTTAATTGGAAAAAGACCACAATCTCCACTCTTAACATGTTTTGTGATGCTTCATGTGGTCAAGAGCTACAGAAGGCATGTAATGGTATATGCTTGTCAGACTTGGGGAGTCATGTGAAATCTCCAAATGTTCAGACAGGGTGGCTGCAAACATTAACCTACCGCTTGAGGCCCTAAAATCTGATATCAAATGCTGATTCAAAATCCAACTCACCCTTAAATGAAGATGAGAAGCTATTAGGATGTTCACTGTTCCAAAATTTGCACATATATTTAACAACCTCCTCCTGCGGATGTAACAAAGATGCTTCAGTCACCTAGAGTGCCTTCTATGCCACTTCATCTGGGAAAGGAAAAAGCTCTGATTAGGCAAAGTCAAGCTAAGGACCCACTGGTCCAATGAGGGTGGGTGGTCCAATCCTGGTTTCAAGGGTACATGCTAGCTTACAGAGTTGCACAGGCCACAAAATGTTTCTTCCCACCCACTAAGCAGGCTCCACAGTGGGTCTTCATTGAAACCACCCTAATAGAGGTACCATGCCTCTACCTCCTGATGGGCCCCTGGGCTAACTGTAAAATAGGGGAATCACACTTTACTCAGAGAGATATGGTATGCCTGGCTCTAGGCTCTGACGTTAGCTGATTCTCCCAAATAGGCAGCTGTGACCCAGTTCTGATTCTGACTGATTTTTTTCCAAAAGGTCCTGATTTACTCTGATGAACTGTAGACCTATTTTAGTCCATTTCAGTATGAGAATGGCATTAGTATCATTCTTTTAGACCCCTGTTGAAAATAAAAATAAAATAGAACCTTTTTAAAAAACAATAGTGACTGTATTTTTGTGTCGTTTTTCAGCAATCAGACAACAGCAATAAAATAAATTGACAATTGTTCTTGTTAATCCTGTGTGTCAGCTACCACATGCCATTCATAGGAAACAGTGGGCTGGATTCACAAAACTCTTGAAAATCCTGCAGCTGCAGGAAAATCTCGGTGCAAGTGAGTTGCCATTTGTAGAACCACAATTTCTCCAGCAACAATGGTATTCTCAAAAGTGAAGCTGGTTTACAACTGGTTCTATGATTTATGGCAGCTTGTGGGTGAGTGTTGCCATGGAAATCCTACAGCTGTGGAAAAATGGTATGGCTGGTGGGATCAGCCATAACATCTTCAACAGCTGCTGTGGATGTGAACAGCAATCTCTGCAGCTACAGAGATTTCAGTCCACAACTGGAATTGTGGTGTGGGACTTAGTCCCAAAAACATTTCTCAATCCAGCCAGTGTATGCAGGTCATCTGGGGCTTTGCAGTGAAAGGAGACAGTTGGTCAAATATTAGTCAGAGTGAGAGAGAGAGAGAGAGAGAGACACAGAGACCAACGCATTCAACGGTAGAAAGACAACAGCAGAGTACAGAGAGACCTTCACTGAGTCTGGCATGATTTCTGATGAGAGACAGGCAACATGAAAAGGATACGTGATGGAGCCCCAGCCATCCCTCCTACTCTTTGACTTGAGATGCTATTTTTATTTGTAATTATTTTGCTTGCCTATTTGGTGTCATAGCAAGCATCATGTGTCCTAAACCATCCCACATCCTGCTTGACTGGCCATACTTTTTACCACTTGTGCTTTCTGACTTCCTTTTTATCTGGTTACTTTTTTTATCTTGTTGAACCCCCACCAGTATTGCAGGGTTTTTATAGAGATGTTTGGCCTCAGTTGCCACCTACTACTGCCATGTGCAGTCCCTAGCCCTGTTGCCACCCCCATCATAAAGCCGATGAGGATTCATAATACATTCCACCTGAGTTGACAAACTGAAAAACACATACATATATACATGTGTTGTAAAATACACCGTGACTGCAAGACAGAATTTTTTACTTGACCTTTCTGTCATGATTGTTGACCTTTCTCCTCTGAATTCAAAGAAATAAATCATTAAATTAAATAATATCATCACCATCATCTTCAAACACCACCAAGGAAGCACCCTTATTAGGAGACACCTCTTGCAGCTGTTCATCATCATCACTTATATGTTCCTGCCACTGTTCACTGAACTGGTAAGAGAATTTGTTGAGGCTGACTTTTAGGAAGGTAAAGTAATGTACATTTTCAGGAGAAAACCTTGTGCAGCCATCAGAGACAAAATTTCCAGCTGTGCTAAATACACGCTCACAGTAAACATTAGTAGGAGGGCAACTGGGAAGTTTAATAGCAAAGGCAGATAGTGAAGGCCACATGTTTTTTTCTTTTCCAGCCAGTACTCAAAAGGGTCATCAGTAATATTAATGAGTGGTTCTTGCAAATAGGCATCTGCAATATCAGACAAAGACAAAGAAGGCAGCTCCACAAAAGTCACACTGGAATTATCAGTTTCCATGAGTTTTGACCAACTAGTGTGATAGTCATCTGTGTGCTTTTCAGAATGACAAGCCTTTTTCAAGGGCCGTGAAAGAGGACTTTGTGCTGGACTACCCAATTTTGATGAAGGAGTACATGGTGGCACTAAATTGAAATTATAGCTGTCACCACCAATAGGTGTTGCATCATCGAATGCAGCATCCACATGATGTAATTCACTTGTATTGTCAAATACAGTCACTTCCTTTTCCTGAACTATTTGCTGTACTATTGCAGAAATCAGCATGTTTTTGTATTTGAGATATGAGTCACCAAGATCTGAAGGAGGCAGCTGTTGCAATTTAAACTCAGGGTCAAGAAGAATGGAAAGAAAACAAAAATTGTTTGTCATGATATCGTGATGTCTGCTGCAATTTTGGAATTGTTGTATCAGTCAATCCATGAGTGATACACCAGATTTGTTTCCTTTTTGGTCAAAACCTCTACGCAGCCTCCTGCCTTCCTTGTTCAATAAAATTATGATGGGAATAACCTGGATTAGAGTAGAATTTTTTTTAGCTCATGTGTGGAATAAATATTTCCCTGACAGTCTGTCCTGTCATCATAATCATTTTTTATACTTAATTGCCATAAATTATCATTTCTAATCCTAATTATTTGCTGCCTAATACATACAGAGACATATTTTTCTGGGTCTCTGTTTTATGTGTGCCTTGGTTGTTGCACCGCTGAAAAGTTATATGTAACATGTAATGTTACTTTGTACTCTATATCAGGCCCATCTCTCTCTATGTTATACATTACTTTGGTGGACCTGTTATTTTATTTATTGCTCACTTTGATATTATTGAACCACCTGTGATTCACACCTTCAAAAGTGGGCACCAGTATCAAATATAAGTCTGCATATAGGGGCTCACCAGTCTTTATAGTAGAGGTATTGTGACAGCCTCTTTCACTGCACTGATCCTATATTATTTGTAGCCCTTGCTTTTGCTGTCTTGCATTTTTTTAGTGCAGCCAGAACCCGATAAAATGACTCCAGATGAGCCAACATTTCAATGTCAGCTTCCTGCCCCCCACAAAAAAAAAAGATATTGGTGATGCAACCCCCCCGTACCAGAAAAAAAGAAATAGCACTCACATAAAAGTGCAGTTAGCTACAGTAAATATGTGTTGGGATGGTAATAAGACAGTCGAATTATTATTCCCCTCCAGGCTTAGAGACCTCTGTCCATTGTTTTGTCTCCCCTGTCACCAGAGTATAAAAGATGGTGTAGGGCTCTGGGGATTACCAGAAAAGGGGAGGATGAGGGCTGGGCCTGGAGAGGGAATGGAGAGGAGTGGGCGGATAGGGATAGTGGGGACAAGGAGATGCCCTGGGGTGAAATGGGTCCAGGTAAGGGGTTCTCCCTGACTGGTTCCTATACCCAAGGGTTCTGCTGGTAGTCAGCAGGTAGCACGGTCATCCTCGGATGCTCATCCTACCCGGGTGGTGTTATGTAACGCCAGGTCTATTAAAAACAAGACCACTGTTATAGCGGATCTTGTTGAAACATCTGACCTGACATGCATCACCAAGACCTGGCTGGATGAAAATACTGGCCCGGTTTTGGCTTTAGCAATTCCAGCCGGGTACTCGGTGATACACCACCCTAGGACGGATCATGGGGGGGTGTTGCCATCTGTTTTAGATCAGAACTCAGCCTAGTGGAAGTACCAGTGGGTAATACCAACTCCTTTGAATGTATTATGGGCGAGGGTGTGGGGTGCAGGATTCTTCTCGTCTACCATCCACCAGGTGATGGGAATGTTTTCCTGCAGGAAGTCGCAGACTTCACTGTCAACCTGACATTGGGATCCCCCAGATGGTTGGTTCTGGGTGATTTCAATTCCTGGGTCGACGATGAACTCTCGCAGTTTGGTCAAGACTTCTGCCAGTTAATGATTTCACTGGGCTTCACACAGGTTATTTCCTCCCCGACCCACATTGGTGGTCATTCATTGGACTTGGTGTTCCTATTGGGGATGGAGATATCCGATTTGGTGGTGGAACCAGTCGGATGGTCTGACCATCATTCCATTGGGTTTAGTTTTGAGGCCACCCCTAGTAGGCCAGCCCCTATGGAGATGGTCCGGTACCGCCCTTTGAGGGGTGTTTCCCCAGATGTCCTGATGGTGGTGCTGGACCTATAGGGTTTTCCGAGTGATTGCAGGGATCCAGGGGACTTGGTACTTGCCTATAATAAGGCAGTGACAGGGGCCTGGATTCCTATACACCTGTTTGTGTACATCCTCTCACCCTTAGCCCTAGGTCTCCCTGGTTTGAAGAGACTTTAAGGGAGTTGAGGAGATTTGGACGAAGATTAGAGATGTTGGCGGAAGTCGGGCTTGGATTGTGACAGACTTAGATTGATGGACCATTACGTGGTTTATCAATCAACAATCTCTCGTAAGAAGGCAGAATTCCTGTCCTGAGAGATTGCTGCTGCTCAGAATAGACCAGCTCAGCTTTTCCGGACCGTGGACAGATTGTGCAATCCAATCTGTCTTCAGCCCAGAAGAGCTTTTTCTCAAGAATGGTGTGAGGAGCTTGCTCAATTCTTTTCAGATAAGGTTACCAAGATCAGGTCCGATGTCCATCTGACGCTCTCTAGTGGGAGTAGTGGTGGTCGACAGAAGATGTCAGACACCGGTTTTGTGTGGTCCGACTTCAGCCTTCCCACAATCAATGACATTGTGATGGTCATCCGATTACTGTGTCTGACCAACTGTGGTCTGGATCCGGGCCCTACACATCTCCTAGTGGGTTGTGTAGATAAAATCGGTCCGGTTCTGGCTGAGATAGTCTGGAGGTCTTTGGAGAGGGGGATTTTTCCAAATCCCCTGAAAGAGGCTTTGGTGCAGCCCCTTCTTAAGAAACCCTCCTTGGACCCGGACTGTCTTGCTAATTATAGACGCTCTCTAACCTACCCTTTGTGGGAAAGGTTATTGAGAAGGTGGTTGCGATGCAGTTGGATGATCATTTAACCAGCCATGGTGTCTATGATTCTCTCAGTCGGTTTAGGAAGAGACATAGCACCGAGGCGCTCTGGTTCTGGTACTGAATGATCTCCTGATAGCAAGAGATCGAAGGACCTGTTCTATCTTGGTCCTTCTTGATCTCTCTGGCATTGACACAGTGGACCATGGTGTGCTGTTGGAATGCCTGCGGTTTATCTGTGGACTGTCTGGTACAGTCCTCAGCTGGTTCGATCTTTCCTCGGGTAGGACTCAGAGGGTGGTGTCTGGGATTTTCCTCAACATCATTCCCCCTATCCTGTGGGTACCACAGGGCTCCATTCTGCACCCATGTTGTTTGCTGTGTACATGCTGCCTTTGGGATAGATCATTAGGTGAGTGCGGTTTGAGTTTTCACTGCTATGAAGATACTCAACTGTACATGTCCTTAGATACCTGGCCAAGATGCCGTTTCTAGGTCTTTAATAACTGTCTTGCCAAAATCCAGGACTGGATGAATGTGGGTTGGCTGCGGTTGAACCCAAGAAAAACTGAGGTGTTGGTTGTGGACCCAGGTTGCCGGGAGGTGGGTCTGTTGGCTGTATCTCCCTCAGGCTTATGGCTTGGGGGTGTCCAGCTAACTACCTCAGATCAGGTGCAAAATCTGGGTGTTGTTTTTGACAGCTGTTTGACCCTTAAATCACAGGTGTCGGCAGTGGTCAAAGCCTCTTTTTACCATTTGAGGAACATTGCCCGGGTGAAGCACCTGGCTCCTCCTGATGATCTTTCTACTTTGGTCCATGCCTTTGTTACCTCCGTCTTGACTACTGCAATTCCCTTATCTTGGACTACCTGGGGTTGATATTCGCCACCTGCAGCTAGTGCAGAACACGGCAGCCAGGCTATTGGCAGGTTCTCCTAGGACCAGTCATATAATGCCTGTGCTCCGCGGACTGCACTGGCTGCCAATATGCTGGCGTATCACCTTCAAGGTCGGTTTGCTGACCTATAAGGCCCTACATGATCAGGGACCTAGCTACCTGAAAGATCTCCTTCATCCCTACTATCCACCCCCCACTCTCTCCGATCCACTGACGAGGGATTGCTAGAGATTCCCAGGGTTTGTTTGAAGACTTTTGGGGCCAGATCTTTTAGTTTTGTAGCACAACCCTGTCAAATTCTCTACCTAAATCAGTGCAGATGCCCGACCGTCAAAACTTTTAAGGAGCACTTAAAACATATCTTTTTAAACAAGCATATAATGATTTTTAATATTTTATTAGTGTGGTTAATTTATTGTTTTATTAATATTGTTTTATCATGTGGTGTACAGGCACCTTGGTTTTAGAAAGGCGTCTTTTATAAATAAAGTATTGATTGATTGATTGATAAAATGGTTAGGTAGACTTAACATAATGTAATGATAAATTCTCTCTCTCTCTCTCTCTCTCTCTCTCTTCTCTCTCTCTCTCTCTCTCTCTCTATATATATATATATATATATATATATATATACTTTATATACATTTGAAGTAGGTGTAAAACATGAGTCTCGTTTACAGTGGTGTCCTGCTTGCTTTTCTCCATTTCTCTTGGTGGGTGGTCTGCAATACTTGGCAGCTGAGTGTCTTAAGTGGTGTTTGGACCTGTGGTTTCCAATTTTATGTATCCATATCTGTACACTACAAACACACAGCTTTTGATTTGCATGCTGCTAAATGGAGATATACTGTTACACTAAGCCATGTTGAGTTATTGCAATACTAAATATTTCACTGATAGATATGTTTCATTGTATGTCTGAAACATTTCCATGACTATCTGCTTGTTTGTTTTGCTTATTAATTTTTTTTCACTTGTTTGAATTATCATTCAAAATCCAGATGTTGGTTAATGGGAACATTGTGGTGACTATACTATGTGTGCTGGCTTAGCTCATTTCTGATATTTTATTAGTGAAACCTTTTCAAGGTGATTCTGCTTGGACCTGAACTAAATTTAGTATTGGTGCAGTATTGCGAGCATAGTGATTATAAGTCCCTTGCAATGTGCAATGTTGTCTAAGAATGCAACCCTAAATATCATCAGATATTCCTTCACTAGATGTGTATTTATTGTTTGTGTGTAGGGATGTTATGCTGCCCTCTGCAACTGTTACAAATATTTATTACAGTACTTACTGGGCAAGCAAACATACATTAATCTTTTAATGTTAATAAAGGTACTGCTGTTCAAACCCTTGCCATACATGCATGACTCATTTTAAAATTCTTCACAAGTGTCACTCTATTATAATGATCAACTCTTGTTTCACCACTGTTAATTTTGTAGTTTACTTGTTTTTGTGTGTATGGATGTTATCCAATGGCTCCATTTAAATTATGCAGACGTACAATGATTTAATCATTTTTAACTTTGGTATGCATAAAAAATAGGCAGCTATTCCTTCTAGTAAATAACTTGAAATGAGTAACTGTCTGATTATGTTAATACTTTTAGACATGTTGTGCGGTGTCCTAAATGTCAGATGAAAGCTGTAATAATTGAAGTTTGAACTGACAACCCCTGCGTAGATACATTCTGTCCGATTCAGCATTGGACAGGGTCCCCTGTGCCTGTGGCTTGTGACAGCAGTGGTATTGCCACACAGAAATTACACAACAACTGGCCCCCATCACCTCCACCAGAAGTTCCAGACCAGCCCTCGCCTCTACCCCTCCCCCACACCCATACATAGTTGATGTCTGGCACAGCCAGCTCTCACCACCATGATCAGCCATTGACTGAGTCCTGCATGAGTACATACTGTACATAGTATGTGCTCAAGCAGATACTGCTCATATAGGGCTCAGTCGAGATGATGGACCGGTGTTGAGAAGTGGGCTGTTCAGTCTGAGCTGGGTACCATGTGGGAGGGGTGGTGGCACTTCCGAGTGGGGTGTGGGGTCCACCAGGACTCACCAGTGCTACAATTCTGAAAATAGACTTGTGATGGTGGATGTTTTAATAACTGTAATACACAGTAAATCAGGGATTGGGACTTGGGATTGGTATATGCAATGATATCTGACAAGGTGGGTGGTATTGTGCTATACTGGTCAGCCCATAGGCATAATGAGGCCCAATGCTTCAGAAAAAGTGAAATGTTATAAAATAAGTTTAATAAAAAAATGGGTATTGAATATATATTTGAAGTAAGTTTTTTAATAAAATGTTTCCCTCATCTCCATTTGTTTACATGGTTGCTATCATCTCACAAACACACACACACACAAAATGTGGATATTAAGTAAGATTTAAATATGTCCACCCTTGATTAGAGTTTGTGTGTAGTGTGGGTGTGGGTACCTGGGAGAACATCAGTCTGTACACAAAAGATAGACTGCGTATAAATGAGGTATGAAATAATGTCATGAATGTAAGGACAGAGAAGCACATTGAGGAGCATTTAAACTAGGAGGGCATGTAGCAGGATGGATAGAGAAGTGCAGAGGCCTAGTAATGTGGAACCAAATGTGCTCACCCCTGTGTAGTAAAGGTTGGGAAGGTAACTACCAAGGGTGCAGACACAAGGTGAGAGAGTGGTATAGGAGCACGTCATGCTAAACCAACCTGATGGAATACTATGACTGTGACTAGGCAAATCGATGGGGGCCTTGTAGTGGAGGTCCTTTAACTATACTTCAGTAAGGAATTCGATTCCAGTACCGAATGAGAGAGTAGGGAGCAAGCTACGAGGCACATCGGCAGGAGCAAAACTTTAAGGGGAGGTGGAGAACTGGCTAAAATATAGGCAGCAGAGGGTGATGTTAGTTGGGAGGGATTGGGGACATGATTGAGACATTCAAATACATGAATGGTATAATCAAAACATACACAGAGGGTCTATTCATGAGGAGGGTGGGGAGATACACTGAGGCAATGACATGAGATTGGAGGGTAGATTCAGGAAGGAGGTGAGGATGCATTTATTTATGGAGAAGGTGGTGGCAAAGTGGGACCACTCACCAGTTAAGGTGGTGGCACCTAACACAATAGAATGCTTCAAGAAGGGTGGAACAGGGCAAAGGGGAGTGTCTTATCTTTAAAAAATGTATTATTTAAAGTTCTAATTATCATAATTTTATATAAGTAAAATCACAAATCATAGAATCAAACTTCTTCAATAGCGTAACTATGTTTATTGTTTTAAACAATGTTTTCATTTCCTATAGATTCTCAATTCAATTGATTTGAAATCTATATAGAGTGCAACTGTACATTGACTAAGCCACGCATCTTACTACTTTTAACTGCATTTTATAATGAACCGAGAACATGCCTGTAAAAGCGTAAGTTCAGACCTACATGTGCTATCCTGGCTGTCATAGCACATACATATGGATGCCAATGTAAAATTTTCATCACATGCCAATTGGTAATGCGGACCTGTATTGTAGATGGTTGGAATCTCTACAAATAAAGCATCATGATGCCACAGTCTGAAGTTTTGTATGCAGCCTTCACTTTGTGGCCAGTGATTACCTTACAAAAGGGCAATTTGGCATAAATAGTGTATTCTCCTTAGTGAAGACCAACCATCTGAAGAGAAATTCAGTTCCATCCAGTAAAAGAGATGCAGGCAAGCATGTGGATATGAACAACCTACACGCTGATAATAGTCGTTCATCTAATGTAACCTACAAAAGATACATGATGGTTGAAGCATCAAGTGAAGTCATAAATGCCACCCAGGTGAGGTAATACATTGGTTGTCTGAACTTTTTATGTTTGCTTTTGTGCTCAGATTGCAAGAAACTTATTGAGATAGTATAGTATTGCAGAGGTGCCTCGTGTCATGTCAATGACCCATATTCGGGAGTGATCGAGGGCCAGCGGTCATTGCACGTTCCGCATTTGTAGGAAAACAAGAACAATTAAAAATGTTCTTTATTAGGCAGCATGAGCTTTCAATCTCCATACCATTGGGGGGACACAGGGGAAGTCGCTCTGATGTTGGGGTGTGGGTTGAAAGACTGGTTGGGATGTATCACTGACTGCTAGCCAATGTATAAAAATCATAGCCAAAAAAATAAATATATAAATAAAGTGTTTGACGTTGGAGTTTAAAAGCAAATATATTTAAAAAAAATATATATAATACAATTTGTTTGAATATGCCTCTCTACAATATTAAGACTTGCCTCAAATGGGTTGTGTTTCTTTTGTGGATAACTGTCCAAACATTGTTACCATCGACAAATACCAAACATCTAGAACTATGTCAGTTCACCTCTCTCCCAATGGAACACCAAACAGCACTGTAAAATCATCTGGACTAGCGGTAAACTGTTTATACTTCATATTATTTTACACTGACACATTCAAATATCAATTTTCCGTAGGTACCTTACTTTGTCCAAACATGATATGCATTACATGCATTAAAGGAAAACTCTGATTTGCAGGGGCTCCTGCCACTGCAAATCTTACCCTCCAGTTTAGGTTTTGTAGAAAAGTGGCTTTTTTTCTGCTGCAGGAAAGTGTTTCAACTTACTTTTTAAAAGTCTGCTACCCAGAAGTATGATGGATGCTTAGGGGCACCATTTACTGTAGAGGTGCGGCTCTGCACTGTGTGCTTGCATTGAAGCGCATGGTGCAGCATTGCACCTTTCCAGTAAATGGAGTTGCCTAAGCATTCTCCATACCTCCAGGTATCGGACTTTTAAAAAGTAAGCTAAAACACTTTCTCCATGGCAGAAAAAAGCTGCTTTTTCTACAAACCCTAAACCGGAGGGTAAGGATTGCAGGGGTAGGAGCCCTTGCAGACCAGAGTTTTCCTTTAATTTTTTAGGGGGATAAATTGTATATTTTTAACTTGTTTTTGATACTTAAAATCTAAATGTGAACAAGATTAATCTCATCATCACACATGTCTGCTGCTCAGCATGCTTGCTTTATGCTAATGTGTGGAGGAAAAAGTAACCATGCACATTTTATGCTACTCAATATTAACAGTACTGAGACTAGTGTGATGTAAGTGCTATATGCTGTAACACCCTACATATCATTAATAGTCTCACATTTATACAGTGATGTGCTTAATGAGTGAGATCTGGGGATGGGGGGGGGTCCCTTGCTCCAAGGAGACAAACTTCTACTGTCCACAGTGATCCAGCAGGATGTAATGGAACCAAGGAGGTCAGGCCAAAGAGAGATATGGGTTGGAGCAGGGGGGACGGACAAGGTTCAGGCAGGATGGAGAGGGGAAGGGACAAGTAGGAGAATGGAGGGAGGGGGGATACAGAGATAGTGAGCAGAAACGGGGATAAGGAGGCAGTGAGGGTGCTGCTTTTGGGTGGCTCCATGACTAGGGGGGATGAGGTGGAGAGGGGAGGGAACTTCCTGTGGTGTTAAGTCAAGGAGTATACCTGGTCTGATGGTGAATCAGGCAAAACATCACATCTATTCTCTAGCGCAGGAGTGTGGTGGTACCCTGACATATTAATACACCTAGGTACAATAATATACAGGGAACAGTGAGCTGGAGATACAAGCTAGGTTCAGGGAGCTGGCCAGAGTGTGTCAGGATATGGGGTGCTCGGTCTCCTTCTCTGAGATCCTACCGGTGCCCAGGGCCAGTGTAGAAAACAAGAAGAAGATACAGGATATAAATGCATGGCTCTGCAGTTGGTGCAAGATGAGGGGACATGGGTGGATAGGGGAATGGGGAGCAACCTGGAAGGACAAGGATCTGTTCGCTAAGGACATGCTACACCTTAGCAATGAGGGAAAAGAGGTCCTGCAGCTGAGACTGGCAGAGTTCATCCACTCCAGGTGGGGTTTAAACTTGTGAGGGGGGGGAGAAGGGAAGGCCCTGGCCATTCTCTACAAGCAGGGGAGGACACAGGGCAGGGCAACAGATGGTGCAAGTGTTGGTCCTGGTAGGCAGAAGGCAAGGTGGCCTCAGGGTGGGGAAAAGAAGGTAAGGGGACAGGTTTGAGGTGGTCCTGGTAAACACCAGGAACATGGAAATAAGATGCTGGAGCTGCAGGTGCTGATGGTGGAGGGTGGATGTGGTGGCAGTTATGGAGATGAGGGCCTCATCCAGCCGTGACTGGACCTAAACATGCTTGGGCACACCACTTACAGAAGGGACAGTGGAGAAGGAAGGGGTGGCTTTTGATCATCAGGGATAACATAGTGATAAGCAGCATGGAGGAAGTAGGGGATCATGTAGAGGCTCTTTGGGTCACTCTGCAGGCTCAGAGTGGAAAATGGGTGAAGAAAGGGGTGGTATATAGACCCCATGGGCAGGACGAAGAACAGGAGGATGGCCTGGTGGTTAACATAAGGACCACACCTTGAATACTGTGTGCAGTTTGGCATCCCTACTTAAACAAGGACATTCCTTACCAGAGGGTACAGAGGAGAGTGGCTAGGATGGTACTGGGGCTGGGAAATGCCCTATGATGAGTGACTGGGGAGCTCAACCTGAACTCATTGGAGGAGACAAGAGACAGGGGATATGATAGAGTTTTCTAGTATCTCCAGAGGTCAATAGGAGTAAGCCTTGAGGGGGTCCTACAGCTAAGGGAACCGGGGACCACCAGGGACCACCCCTTGAAGCTGGATGGGGGAGGTTGAGGGAAACTAGGAGGCACTACTTCACTAAGAGTGGTGGAGCCCTGGAATGCATTGCCCAGAAAGCTGGTGGCTGCTACTATAGTGGAGGAGTTCAAGAGGGCCAGGATAGGTGCAGGGGATGGTACATCCAGGAGCTCCACTGGGAAATAGGGGTCCTCGTGTGGGTGGGAGGAGGGAGGGCTAAAAATCTGTGCCAAGCATAGGCAATGGCCATTGAGCAGACTCGATAGACCATAAGGCCTATTCTGCTGGCTTCATAGTATGTTAGCATATTAGTATGTTTCTGCTTTTTAAAATGAACTGGCCATCAGAGAACTTTCTGATTGACTGTAGCCTTTCTATCAACATTGTATTATTTCTTAATAAAATACATGAACATATAATGTAATCATAATGTTTAAAACTGTTTAAAATTTTTTATTATAATACAAATAGGGCACTCTCAGGGTGATATGTCAATTTAGCAATATGCCATGATGGGTGTGGGTATATGTTGAGATTTACAATGACTGGTGTGTTTCAGACATTAGTCCATCAGCCGAGTGAGTGAATCATACCAGGCATGTGTAAATTCCACCATATATACATACCCTGTGTAGTGATGTTGCGATTATGTAATGGTCCATCTTGCCTAATTATATAGTACACACATAGAGTGTGACTAACAGGCCATTAACATAGCCATTTATCATGCATTATGTAAGTAATAAACCACAACAGGGTGTGCATTAAAAGATTTTAATGCACACCTCCAAGGGCGTGCTGAAGCACTAGGCCGAAGGCTGAGTGTCCTTGCACAACTGGAGCATTAAAATATTGTAATAACTGTCTAGTCTTTTTTTCCACAAAAGGAGCAGATCATAATTCTCCTGGTCGCTCCTGTAAAAAAAGCTTTCAGCTTAGTGTGCTATACCTGATTAAAACAACTAAATAAAAAAAAAATAAAAAATAAAATAATTCTACATTATAACCTCCAGGTTATAACGGTGAACACACACCACCTGTTCCTTCTACTGGCTCGCATTACACCTTCTCACACAATCACAACCACAAAATCTCCTCAAGGAAAGCTGTCACATCTCTGTGGTGGCTCTAAACAAGCTGGCACAAAACGAGTTTCATTTCTATAAAAAACATCACAGTTGCATTTAATTTTGCTGTATATTCAGAGAAAGTCTCAGTACAGTGTCTTTCACAGTCCAGTTCTGGTGATTTTCTGGTATCGTCCAGAGTTTCATTTGTTTTTTCTTCGGTGCATTTTCAGTCCCAGATATGTAAATAAGGGTTATTAACTATGCATTATTTCACTGGGTTGCCTTGATGATATTATAATTATAATTTCATGATGTCAGGGATCCCATACAAACCAAAAGGACCCCTGACATCAGGAAATTATAATATCAATGACTGTGAAAGAAACTGTACTGATACTTTATCTGAAGATACAGTAAAGTGAAATGCAATTGCTTAAAAAAGCAGTTTAACTGTTAGACCGAGTTTTGGCCGTGCGTGTTCCAGTTTCATTATCCTGTGGTTTCCCCTTTCACTTCACAAGAGCGAAACAGAAAAACAACAACACGTTCTGTGAAAACAAAAATTATAAAATTACTATTCCTACAGTTGCAACTTCAATTTCTTCGGTAGGCATTAATTTCTCATTATGAGCTCACCCCAAGTATTACTGTATATTTAATGCACACCATGGAGTTTCTCAAACTTATAAAATAGGCAGCTGATGCCTCTTTACCAATGAGATTTCTAGTTTTTATTGTCATTTTATAATGATTAGTAATTTGTAAAATGAAATACAGGTTAAAAATATTAAACATGTAATTGTCACACAAGTCTACACTTGTAAATTTCTATTCAAAATCATTCCCTAGGTGTGTTCATGCAGATGTCACAACTGCTTCACTTGCCCCACTCTGGACTATTAAGAATCATGACATTAGCACACAAACTGATCCGTATCAGTGCTGCCTGTTGTCAGACATAGGAGCAAGGCATTTCAGACTGATATACTAAATGTACCTCAAACAATCAGTAAAAGTTCAAGATATGTGATGACAGATGACCTTATTGCCAAATATGGATTAATGCATGACCATGTATACACAACAGATGGTAGTAGGAGTAATGAACAGTTTATTAACAGTGGCGATTACAACTCAAATGTTGGCAGAGTACCTGAATTAAGTTCAACAAATTTAAATCTGAAGAGCGGAAATCTCTCCTTTGATTTGGAGGATATTTTGGATCTTAGTAATGACAAGCAATCTGATTGTGATAGTGACATTTACTACCAAGATGATTGCATCAATAATATTGACTACAGTCCGGAATAGTCAGAAACAGATGAATCAATTATTTCTGAGTCAGACGATGAAACATCAGGTGAATGCAATAGATTCTATATAGTTTCTAGGAAAAACTTACTCAGGCTCTTTAGAAAATGCAACATACCTTTCTGCAATAGTCTTCTAGTGGCAAGTCCCACAATTACTAAGAAGGGAGTGCAATAAGAGTTAAAACAGAGTATCTGAAAGGTCATACATTATCGTGGGATTCTCATGACATTATTAATGATGTCCCAGAAGTGAACATTTTAATGCTGACTGCAACATTTATCTGTGGTGGCTCTTACACAACAATGTCAGAAATTTTGAGCACGGTCAGAATCAGTAACATCTCAGTAAGACATTGTAATAATATTCAGAGGAACTTGATTTTGTCATCAATAAGCTCGGTATAGGAAGAACACATAAATATTGCCCATCATGACATTGCAGAAAAGGCTTTGATCCTTTCTGGCAATGCAAGGTGTGAGTCAGTTTGACATCTGTGGTAGGGAAAGTGATGGAACCACTTATGAAGGAAAGAATTGTTGAGTACCTAGAGGTCAGTGTAGCACAGGACCCAAGGCAGCATAGGTTCACAGTGGGAAGGTCATGTCAGACAAATCTAATTGATTTTTTTGACTGGATGACCAAAGTAGTAGACCAGGGAGGGGCTGTGGACATGGCCTACCTAGACTTTAGCAAGGCATTTGACACAGTCCCACACAAAAGATTAATAGTTAATATGTATACCCTTAAGGAAAGAAGGGAGAGAGGGGAAATGATAGAAACTTTCAAGTACCTCAAGGGAATCAACAAAGTCCAAGAGGGTAGCATCTTTTAGAAAAAGAGATGTGCAAGAACAAGGGGGCACAATTTGAAGATAGAGGGGGGACGGCTCAGAGGTAATGTGAGGAAGTATCTTTTCACAGAGAGGGTTGTGGATGCAAGGAACAGCCTCCCTGAGGAGGTCATGGAGTCAAGAACGGGGAGGGGATTCAAGAATGCATGGGACAGATATAAGGCAGTCCTAGTGGGGGGTAGGAGGAAGTAAGCTTTTGGTTAACTAGGATCTGCAGCTTATCTGTTAGGTAGGAAAATGGGCAGACTAGGTGGTACAAGCAATCCTTATCTGCCGACAAATTCTATGTTTTTATGTAGTCAAATTAACCAGCCTGGGAGTGGGTCCCAGGGTGGTAGCCTGGGTAATTCCTTGGCTGGACAACAGGACACAGAAAGTAATTGTAAATGGAGTCCACTCTAAAGAAAGAGGGGTTACTAGTGGGGTACCGCAGGGTTCAGTACTGGGTCCAGTCTTTTTGATGTCTTTATAAGTGACTTGCAGAGGACTGGAAGAAAGGATGCCTCTTTGCAGATGACACAAAGATCTGCAACAGAGTTGATACACAAGGAGGCGTGGAAAGGATGAGAAGGGACTTGGCAAGGTTGGAGGAATGGTCAAGTATGACAGCTTGGATTCAGTGCAAAGCAGTGCAAAATAATGCACCTGGGAAACAAAAACCAGGGAAGATTCCACAATGGAGGGAGGTAGTAACAGTAACAAAAATGGAAAAGGGACCTGTAGGGGTAATCATATGAGATGACCTTAGAGTTAACAAGCAATCTGAGAAGGCAGTAGGGAGGGCTGGGGGATACTGGGATGTATAGGGATAGGCATCACCAGCAGAAAACAGGAAGTTATTATCCCTCTGTACAGACAGTTGGTGAAACCCCATCTGGAATACTGTGTCCCATTCTGGAGACCCCATCTCCTCAAGGACATAGACAGAATGGAGGCAGTCCAGAGGAGGGCAACTAAATGGTGCAGGGTCTGCAAGAGAAGCCATACGAGGAGAGACTAAAGGAGCTTAATATGTATACCCTTGAGGAAAGGAAGGAGGGGGGAACATGATAGAAACTTTTAAGTACCTCAGTGGAATTAACAAAGTCCAAGAGGGTAGCATCTTTCAGAAAAAGAGATGTGCAAGAACAAGAGCACACAATTTGAAGATGGGGGGCAGTTCATGGGCAATGTGAGGAAGTATTTTTCCTCAGAGAGGTTGGTGGATGCATGGAACAGCCTCCCTGAGGAGGTTGTGGGGGCTAAAACTGTGGATTTATTCAAGAATGCAAGGGACAGACATAAGGCAATCTTTGTGGGCGGTAGGAAGAAATAGGGTGTTGGTTAACTAGGATCTGCAGCTTATCCTGTAGGTAGGGAAATGAGCAGACTAGGTGGGTCAAGAGGTCCTTATCTGCTGTCAAAATCTATGTGACAGTTCTGGGCACTGTGCAACACTTGGTACCCTCACAGTTCAGTTCAGTTCATTTCTATTGTTCGGTAATTACCATTACAATACACTAAAAACATTAAAATGTACATTATAGTGCATACAAATACATAGGCATCAGATTCATCACAATATAAATATTAAAAGTCCTTAATACATAATATTAATATACGTAATCAGACAAAGGAATTATTTCTCCTTATCTTTTCCTTTCTCTTTCCAGGCAATCCCAACCCTGCTTTACTTAATATATATATACTGTATCAGCTTACTAAAAATCAGCAGATTACTTAACTTTGATTCATTTGGGCTAATTGGCTTCAGATTTATTTCTCAGAGGCAGGGAGATGTTTTTCTTTATATTTCATTACTTGGTAAAAGAACCCTGCCATCATCGTAGCCTCTTCTAATGTATGAGGATGTAAAAGCACAAATAACGGATCGTATTCTGCATTTATATATTTATTAAGAAAATTATTAAGTAATTTGAAGCATGGGATTTTGTATAAAGGGCATTGTATCGTGATATGATAAAGATTTTCTACGAAACCCCTATTACACCTACATTTCTCAGGGGAGGTATTGAGGGCTGCTGTTCTGTTGAAGAATATATATTTAGAGCAGATAATGCCCATCCTTGCCCATGTGATCATTTTCCTATCTAGAGAAGTAAGAGATAGAATTAAATAAGTTTCCAAAAATACATTAATTTTATTTTGGGCTAACCAAGTGGCCTGACGCTGTGCTCTGAGAAGCTCCATTTGTTTACTTTGAGCAAATGTAAATATTTGTTTTAACCAGTTCCTTAAATAATGGAGATATTATGATTAATTTTTCCCAATCTAGCCAAAGATGATACATAGCTATTTTCTCCAAAATACTTTGGATAAATGTAACCCAAGATGATCTAAAGTTTTGATTTTGTCAAGCAATTTTTTTCTTTCAAGCATAGTAGCGGTAAACTATTAGCCTGATGATTAATAATTTTAGTCAATAGCCCACCATATGCATCTCAATTATGGTGGCAATGGAATCTTCCTAATTCAGCTAACTATAGAATTAGATGTAGATATAGGAACCTGTAATAATGATTTATAAAAGAAAGAAAGAGGAATCTCCAGCCATAAAAGAGGTTTGCACCCCCAAACCTCTGCTCCATATGTTAGGATAGGATTAATTTTTGCCTCAGCAGCAATTAGTGCCAGAGAAACTAAATGACCTGCGTTTTTGTTATTGAAGCGTAGTAATGTTTTAGCCATCAATTTTGCCTTTACCACTTGATCCATCCAAAACTCTGACCATGCTCCATTTGCAGAAAACTTAACACCTAGATATATAGATATAAGAAGTTACACCCTCAGTCTGTGCTTTATTTAAATAGAATCTTGGCTTTTTACCTTGACCCTGCTTTGGAGCCAAAACCACGTACTTAGTTTTTTTTTATATTTATTGTTAAATCCAATTGTTTACATTTAGTATTAAGTTGATTTATTTATTTTGCAATCCTTGTGTAGATAGAGCAAAATGATGAAGTCGTCTGCATACGCAGACTATGAATTGGATA
This sequence comes from Neoceratodus forsteri, assembly GCA_016271365.2. NCBI lineage: Eukaryota > Metazoa > Chordata > Ceratodontiformes > Ceratodontidae > Neoceratodus > Neoceratodus forsteri. The sequence continues at coordinate 1,512,819,317 of CM057449.1, forward strand.
ATTTCAATTTTAGGAGAATCCAAACTGGATACCTCAGTATAAGTAATAAGAGAGTCAATATATAGATTAAACAAAAGTGGAGCCAAAAGGCATCCCTGTTTGACTCCTGAAGTTGTACTAAAGTAATCAGTAAGATTACCTTTGTTATCACATCTGACAGCTGTAACTGTATGTGAATATAACATATAAATTAGAACCAGAAGATTCAGATATATTTCTTCCCTATTAAAATTTCCCACAATTTATTTCTGTTCACTGAGTCAAATGCTGCCATAAAGTCGACAAACAAAACATACAGTTTCATTCTGTGAAATGACCTATATTTTTCTATTAAATGAGATAAAATGTATATATTATCTGTAGTTGCAAAATCCTTATGAAATCCTGCTTGAAACATAGACAATGGAGAATTTATCATTGTCCAATTTTGTAATTTTTGTAATAAAATTTTCGAGAAGATTTTCCCACTAATATCAATAAGACTAATTGGATGATAATTAGCTGATGATTGTAGATGTTCTTTTTTATGAATTGGCACAATTATAGTTTTTGTCCATGAAGATGATATAAATCTTTCTTTCAAACATATATTAAAGTAATTTGTGAAAAAGATTACCCAGTAATTTAAGTGTGCCTTGTAAATTTCCCCAGGGATCAACTCAGGTCTAGGTGCTTTGTGATGTGAGAGGTTCAAGATAGCATCTTCTACCTCACTTATTGTAAACACTAAAGGTATATATTCACCCCCCTCAGTATAACTATCTACTACTTCTTCCCCTTCATTAGTATATTTATTAAGTAGAGAATTGTAATATGTGTTCCAACTTTCTTTAGGAATATGTATCGGAGGGTTTAAATTCTGATAATTAGTTCCTCTTGATACTAATGACCAAAAGAGCCTACTATTACCCCCGTTAATAGCTTGATACATTACTTCCCATTGTTTATATGCAAACTCCTTTTTTTTAACCAGAAATTTATTATATTAAGCTATGGGCTTTATTTAATTTTAACAGTGCCGCTTTTGCATATGTTTTTGTTTGTCTGATAAGATTGGCTAACTTTTTCTCCCTCTTACAACAATCATCTAACCAGGTTACTGACTTAGAGTCATTAGTTTTAATATAGTAAATCTCACTAATTTATTTGTTGGTATCCTAAGTTCAGTAGATGATAAATTTGCTCACCTCTAGAATCATTTTGTATACTCTGAAATAGGTTAACAAAGGTAGAAGAATATATTATGATACTTCATTCATTACCTTATTATTCAGCCTTAGCTTTTTATTCCCTCAAATCTTAAGCTCAATCACAGGTTTAGGAAAAGAAGAAGAATTACTATCAAGTTCTTAAAGGCCAATAAAATTGCTGCTTGATCACTTTCTGTTTTCATAATCACCTCTAATTTTTTAAATATTGATAACTCAAAGAGAACATAACATAAAATCAATCACACTCCTACCTGAGTGGGAAAAAAGTACATTCACCATCATGATCCCCTCCAATCTACCATTAAGGACAATAAAATCATTATTCCTAATAAAGGTTTGAAAACATCTCCTTGCCTCATTTACAGTCATATATGTAGTTCTTCTTTGTTCGAGATCTGGCATATAAAGTTGTTCTTGCAGCTCTATTAAATTATCAAATTTGCAATCCTAGCATTAAAATCACCTGCTAATAGTACTATATCTACTTTATTTGTTTGTGTAAACAAATCTATTTCCATACATAATTGGGTCCAAATATCTATATGGGGTGAGTATGAAAACATGGTGGAATGTATACATTTACAATCAGCACAATATTGGAATCCCACTCAACTACTACCGTTAGTATTTCGGGAGTGAGGGGGTAACTTATTAAAACCCTTAAACCATCCCTAATTTTTATCATAATTGCCATTTCTCCTTTATTTCTTCTGTATTTTTTCACTTTAGTTACAGGTGCAAAATTTGATTCAAAACCATTCAAATAGGGCTGAGTTATTGCCCGTGTCTCTTGAAAGATAATAACTTCAAAAGTGGAGACAAAGCTAACCCACTGAGGATCTGCAAATTTATTATAAAGTCCTGCAATGTTCCAATTAAGGATGTTACAACTTATATTATTCATTTCTTTCCATCCCTGATTTATTGATACATCAAAATCTTGGCTTTCAAGTGGTTGTAGTCATGAATGGATTATTCCAAAGTGTTCCTGTGTATCCCACTCATTCAATTCTACCAAGTAAATACCCACCTCATCCAGAATATGTCTATTCTCTAATAATAGTGCTACTAGTTGTATAGAGGATATGAAACAATTTATCTGAGTGCCTTGTTCCTCCTTCATGACCCTCTCTACTTGTACTATTTCATCCAAATGTATTTGCGTTTTAATGATAGCTGACAAAACCTTTCTCAAAAAAGATGGTAAATTATCAGCAGTTTCTCCCTCTAATATTTCTAACCCAAAAATAACAAACATCAGGGGGTACTACAAATTCCCAATTCAGCAATGCAAGGGTAGACTTAAATTTATCAAATGTTAACACTTTACCTGGTTTAATCCCATTATAAGTATTTTTCAAGATTGTGGCCCAAGTCACTGGTGATGACAGTGCCATTCCTAGTGAGTCAATCAAACCTTGCTTTGCCCAAACTTCTTTTGCTACATCCAAATTTGGGAGCATAAAATAAACTGAACCAAGAGGATTAACTGTGTCCCTAGTAACCATAATAAGAGCATCTGCTACTGCTGGTAATCCCAATTCTGTTCTCAACATGTGGGCTATCAAATTCATCAGAGTTGCATTAGTTTCATAATCTTTACAGTACATATGATCCAGTTTAAAAATTACTTCCTTGCCTGTGCATAATAGATCATATGTTTCAGGATCTTCTTTAACGGTGTGAATATCATCCCTTAAGAATACTAAATTATTTCCAGAGCTTTGTTTAGGTTCATCTTTCTTGGTAGGTTTCTCAGCAAAATTAACTTTTGAGCTGGAATAGTTTTGCTAGTCCTGTTTTCTTGAACTTTTAAAGAAATTGGTTCAGTTACTGTTAAGTTAGTTACTAGCTCTATTTACCCCATTCAAAAGGAGAGGTGACTTAAGTTGTTCTTTGGATATCTGAGCGCCCTGTATATTACTATGCTCGTTAGTCTCTACTATAATAGAAGACCCTCTTACCATTCTTTCACTTTTGTTAATCTTTTTGTGTTTATGTTGTCTAGATTTACTATTGTTAGACTTTTTCCTAGGGTTAGTCTCCTTTTTTTCCCCTTTTTTCTTATTTAACCCCTCAGTTTTTTTTTTGTTTTTTTTTTTTTTGGAGTCTCAGCAAAACTTAGAGAGGAGAATGACAAATTTTGATTTGGTCTATTAATCTCACTTTTTTCAATTAATAATAACATTTGTTGTTCTATTGAAGCAAATCTTTCTATATAGAATTGTGACAATTTTTCCAATGCCACTTTAATACCCTTTTAAGCCTCTAATAGCACAACATTTGACATGACCGGTGGACCAGAGCATTGATTGTGTATTTAGATATAGTATCAGGGCATTGGGCAATAAAATCCTGATCTAAATGGGTATTCTGTACCTCTCTATCCATTCTTTCAAAGATCTCATCTGGAGATCTGTTTAAGTTTGTATACATTTGCTCCTCCATCTCCATTATTGAGCCCTCCAGAGCTGTTGGAGTCTCTGATATTTCTAAAGGACTAAATAGGTTCAAACCAGATGGAAAACAAGATATAGCATTATCCTTTGCTACAGAGACCCCTTGATTTATCCTAATATCAGAAGAGTAATTCACTGGATCTCCTATCCAATCATTTTGAACAGAGCCTCAGAAGAATTTATGACAGTAATATGTTCCTTCAAGGAAGTCTCCAAATTACCTTCTGTATCACACAATATAGGTTGGGTGCTCAGATTTATAACTTCATGAGATCCAATCTGGTTTTAGAAAGAAATCAGTGATTTTACCTTATTGATGAAATGTGCTATTAGGAAGAGTAGGTAGAGCTCCATCTACCCCATCTCCTTAATTATAAATCGATTATTGGAGTTGGTCAGGAGTTTTTGTTCCACTTTTAACCCAGCTTGCATTTCTTTTGAGCACTCAACACTATTTACCTTTTGTCTTGAATTGATTTATTAAAATTCTCTAATGAGGAACTCTGCAAAAATCCCTCTCTTTAACCATATATTGATTGGGTTCCAAATCAATTAATACATGATTTTGTACATCATGTTCTTTTGTAGAAAAATGGGGAAAAGAAGATGAAACAGCTCCTTCAGATTTGGATTCCTGAACTTCTTTAGGGGTGAAGCCATAATAACTAAATCTTGTGTATATACACAGCAATTACTTTTACTATTCACCTTTAATCCCTTTAACCTTCATATTCTGCTTTAAGTGGTCAGTTGACAATTTGTTCTACTTGTTCATACCCCTGTTATTTTTAGCCACCATCTTACTACTACGGGTATACATACAATGATATTAGATAAGTTAGATGAATTAAGTAAATTCCTCTTTCTTTGTAAGTAGATTGAATGTGATTAAATACAGACCACAACCTCAAGTACTGTCATAAAAATAATTGCTCAAATGGGAAATCAAATACAAAGGGTACAGGAAATACAAACATCGTCACGAACATCCAATAAGACTATATCGTTGTTATAACTTCTTAAAAAAGTGACTGAGAACAAAAATGATGCATATTAAAAAAGAAGCCATCATCAGTATGATCACCATGTCCATATCCATATCTTTTGTATTATTCTTATGAAAAGGTACAGCTATCAGGGTTTAACTCCTCAGACCCCCTTCAACATCTCTTTCAGAATCTTAATGATGGAGAAACAGGGAGCGGCAAGAAACAAACAAAGGCACATATATCTAATACTACCAAAATTTATGGCATATATAAAGTTAGTGGCATTAAAACATATGAGATGGAAATCTTCAGTATCTCAACGAGAATCCCACTAATGTCCATTGATATCCATAAATTCCCCTTGATATCTGTGAAGGTTCTGAGTTCCATCACATTTGATAGAAGCAATAAAGATAATCCCAATTATAGTTCTAATGTTCATTAGCACCACACTGGTACACTCTTTCAGTATGGTAATTTGGCACTATAAAACAATAAAACAAACTCAGGAGCTGGTCTTTCTGAAATCCTAATAGTTTTCTCCCCCCTCAAAAACAAATTACTAGCTCACAATCATATGTCAGAGACTCATAAAATTTTGTAATCTTATAAAATCAGAAAAATCTAATTCTCCTTACTTTTGGCAGCAGTTATTAAAGCACGTTTGGGCTTCCTTAGCCTTAGCCATTGTCCACTGTTCATACCCATCAAATTGGCAAATCGGAAATCAACAAGTGGGTGAGAGTATGAATATTATGTCTTTTCCCTCTATAGCAATAGTAAAATCAGGATAAACAATAACTGTAGCTAGTAATCCTGAGTAAGATTGCCGTGAACCTCTCTCCTCTATGAACACAAAAGCATCTGAGGAAGATGCCACGCATGCACCTTAAATACTCTGGGGAAAAGACTAGCAGACTATAGGCTGGTCCAGCACACATGATTTGTCCAAGCCCAGAAAAATTCAAAAACAACCGAAAACAAAATCAAAGAAATATTCAATGTTAAAAAGGAAAAATAAAACAACACTAGAGCAGAATCTGAACAAATCAAGAAGGACCAATAACAAAAAAATAAAAACACACTTAAACACCAAGTAGAGCAATAAAAACAACAGGAAAAGTGTTTACATCCCTTTAGGTAATATCTATTGCAGAACCACAGCTTCAGCTTTAAATTAATAAAGAAAACCCAAATCTCTCCTTTTTCCTTTATGCGCTCCTTCTGTCAACCAATCGGCATCTTCCAGCAACCACCCCACCCACCAGCTCACACACCCCCACAGCCTGGCCCCAGTTCTGAAGCGCGCTCCATACCCACGGCCCAAAAGCAACCACCACCACCACCCCATAATACACCCACGGGTACAGAAAACACCGGGAACCACTGGTGAGAAGAGAGAGAATGCCACAAAAGGAACCCAGTAAGGTACAATTATAAAACCGGTGGCATACCTTTGGTAAGGTAAAATATAGCATGAATCATAGCCTTGCTGCGAAGACTCCTCCTCAGCATTCGAGACCTTGTTTTTCAGAGACTGTCTCAAGCTGTTGCTTCTCCCACCTGCAGTCAACAAGCGAGTGGATGCTTCATGAAGAACGGCCTTCACCTTGAACCTACACAGTAATTAACTGTAAAAGCAATTTAATAATTGATCAGCAGTCACTGAAGGTCATGGAGGTTAAGAACAGTTTCTAGATGGAGCCTGAAGGTTTGATTAGAAGTTTGTCGGACCTGATGAAGAAAATCTCCATGTGTCTATATTAGCTACTGACTGGCGTCACAGTACAGAAAATACTAAAAGAAAATATCCTGCAATCAAACATGAGTTTGATTTATGGCACATTGCCAAAGGAATGAAAAAGAAGATGTTTGCTGAAGGAAAGAAAAGGGGTTGTGCTGTCATTTCTGAATGGTCTAGTTTGATTATTAATCATCTTTGGTGGTCAGTGGACACATGTAATAAGGAATATAATGATCTACAAGACAGATTTACCTCAGTGTTGTACCATATATCAAACATTCATAGTTGGGTATCCAATGAACACTTTCACAGTTGTGAACACCACCGTCTGACTCAGAATCAAAGCCAGAAACCGTGGGTATTGAGTGAGTCTGTGGCTCATGAAGAAGTTGAAAATATTATCATGGATAAGAGGTTACTGTCAGATTTAGAAAAGGTAGAATTGTTAATTTATTTCTACCATATCATGTTACTCTACCTACCTTCTTTCTTTTATATGCATGATATAGTTCTTTTTCTTTTTCAGTATTAGAATAATATGTGTCTTACTGTTCTTAAGGTCTTATTGTCTTTAAGGTCACAGAGGGATCCATACAGATGATCTAGAGAGCATCCACACTCTATATCTTAAATATGCCCAAAACATAATAAATACTATGATGCTTATTCATGTCATCTGCATGTGGCCGCCATGGACAGTAATGAAAATGTGTCACATCCACAATCTGTAAATAAGCATGGACAGATGCAGTATAAGCATCAATTTTCGAAAGCTGATGGACGATATGTAATCAAGTCAAGAAAGGAAAAGAAGACATTACATTTCAGAGAAAAGATAATTAGATATATTTTCAACAAACAAAGATCGGGTAGATGCAAAGTTTTGTGATATATACATATATGCGATAATACATATGCAAATCAAGTAATAAAACAAGAGGCCTTGCACGTGGCACCTTTGAAATAAAATGAAACACTTTCTTTAATACATGTGGTGAGCAGTCCTTAATTTGGTTGGCAGAGTGTGAGATTTCCTCTTGTTTTACTATATATTTTTATTCCTGCACCTGCTTCCGTGTGCAACCTCTTTTTGTTTTTGGATATGCAAATCAAGGTTTTATTTTACTGAATGATGACTTGAACTTTTTCTCCTATTTTGTAGGTGGATATGATCAAGCTAACAACAGTCATACCAAAGACATCATAAAGTGTCGACCTGGGGAACACTCTGAGCTGCCAAACTAATGATAGAAGAAGCAGTGAATGCACATCATACTAGATTCTCTGTCAAAAATTTAAAGAGGACAGGACATAAATTTTAATTGTTAGCTGTTTATAAACGTCTTACTCTCAGAAATCATATGAATTGCCTAAATTGTTCACATTTAATTTCACCTGAATAAAAAGTGAGATGAAAAACTGTATTTTGCATTATTTCATTTTTACAGGCAGCATTTTGTTACAGTTGTCTTCTTGAAACCAATAACTTGGAGTTTTAACTATGTCACAGTTTGTGAACAGAACTCTAAGCATGGTTCTGATAGGCCAACAGCTCATAATTAAGCAATAATGCATGGCAGGGTGTGTGTTGTGCTGGGATAACATCACGCCTGGGGTGATTAGGCATGAGGCCGCAGGCCGAGTCGACTAATCACCACAAAGTGACGTTATCCCAGCACAACACACACCCTGGAGTGCATTATTGCTATTATACAATGTGGCTCTTGTTTTTATATAAAAATAAAAGTAGAAAATATATATTTGTGTTTTTTAATCATTTTTGTGTGTGAAGTATCTGTTTTAAAAAAGTCGCAGTTTTCTTTTGGACACTAGATAGTACTGTCAGTATTGATCTGGCCAGTGGGTGGAGCTGTAGCATTGTAATTATAGCTTTGCAGTGCTCAGTCCTTGCAGTAACCTGTGCCTTGTTGGTTTTTGTGGTAGTCAGCTGTATTGTTGTTAAGCCACTTCGTTTTACCTTCTATGTTTTTTTTTATTTTGTTTCTGGTTGTGATGCTGTTTCGGTGGCTTCTTCATCACCCCCCACACGCAGATCTGACTTGCATACTGCAACCACTGGTGCCGTTGTCACACTGTGCATCGTTGCAGATTAAGTCTGTAGCCTGAAATCCCAGCTGCTCCGCTTTGAAAATGGATCGGATATCTGAGGGAGTGAAGAAATTATTTCTTTTGCATTGCCAGTGTTGCAGATTAATTCTCTAGCCCCCGAACCTCCCGTTTGCTCCCGCTTTATTTGGTGGCTGATTGTTCCGGCAGAGGTTTCGGCAGGACAGCTGTGACAAGTTGGAAATGGGGTGGATATGTGAGTGTGTGAAAAAATTATTTCTTTTGCGCTGCCACAGTGTTCTGTTTCTGTAGTGTTTTCTTGCTTTACTACAGTCATGGTGTGTTTGAGAGGAAAAAAGTGAAGACATGCTGTATCTATTTTGAGTTTAATGAAGCGCTGTGTCAGACGGTTACTGTGTTTGGGTCGGGAAATGAGTGACGAGTGTTGAGGGTGATCGCATTAATGGCAGGTTAGTTTGTGTAAAATATGTCTTAAAATGCGAAGCTAGATAGGAAAGGTATACTGTGGTACTGTTAAAGTGGACAGTTTTAATTTGTGGTGGGTGTGTTGGACTTTTTAGTGCCTGTTGGAAGGAGTGATTTATTAAAAAAAAAATGAGCAAGTACTGGCAAAAGCCACAGCAGCCATGGCAAGTGTGGGCAACTTGGACATGGGCTGTGGCATGATTCGCATAACATTTGATACGGTCTTGTGTGTGCTGGGACTAGACCCGTGATGTTGTACTGGGATAACATCATGGGTCCAGTCTCAGACTGACCAATCAGAGCACAATATTTTTTTTGCCATTGTATAATTAGCATTCTGTGCACAAATTGTGACATAGTAAAAACTCCAAATTACTGGTTCCATGAAGAGAACTGTAACAGAATGCTATCCATATAAATAAAACAATGCAAAACACAGTTTTTCATATCACTTTCTATTCAGGTACAGTTAAATATGAATAATTTAAGTGAATGCATATTATTTCTGAGAATAAGAACTTTATGAACAGCTACCAGTTAGCACACGTTTCCTGTCCCCTTTAAAAGCAAAACATAGCTAACTTGCTAGTGTTGTAATATGAGGAACCATATGTTTGTATTGAAGTTCACCATATGTGACAACTTACATTAACGTATACAGTAAAGTTTTATTGTACTCAAACAGAATAAAAAAAAGAGTTTTTATTTAGTACAGCGATCAAGCATTAAACAAAAATACATCATAACATCTTAAATCATAAATGTAGTATTTAATATTTGTCTGAAATTAAATGACTCACATTATAATAAACTTCTAGTGGGGGATAGGAGGAGGTATGCTGTTGGTTAAATAGGATCTGCAGCTTATCCATTATGTAGGGAAATGGGACTAGGGAGGCCAAAGCGGTCCTTAGCTGCCGTCAAATTCTATGTTTCTATGTTTCTAAACAGTTCTATAGGATATTATTTGTATTAAGTTATTAGTTTTTATAGACAGAGCTTAATAACTTATTGAATGTTGATAAAAGTGAAAAAGTTTAACAATTTGGCTGTTCATTTTGGTTATACAATCTTATGTATATTTATATTCTTGACAACAAAATAAAAATATATATATATATATATTGCATTTCTCCTGTATGGGTGTATTTATTATTATACTGTTAGTATTTCAAACTTGTATCTTCATAACATAAATATTGAATGGAAACATTCATATTACTGATCAGAGTAGTGGTATCTAATTAACTTTACACAGCATGATGGTATCAACCTTCTAATGTGTTTACCTAGGTGACCATGAGTCCACAATGTGAACTACTGATAAGCAGCAAGCCAGTAAGTCCTGTGTGGAACAATGAAAATAGATAGTTAATTACATTGTGAAATAAAAAGAAACATAGTAAGAGAATTACAAACTAATTTTATTTACACACATGGCTACTGTACTTACTCATATATTACTCAGAGGGATACTGGGCCATAACAATGAACAGGTGGGTCAATACGAGCCCTTGCACAAACAAAGGTGTTCTGAAAGAACTCTTACAACTGAAGGTGCAAAGAAGTTCAAAGTTATGCACCTTGGAAACAAAACCCCAGGGGAAGAGCACATAATAGGTGGTGGGGGGTGGGGTTGTAACAACAACAAAAATGGAAAGAGACCTGGGTGTAGTCATGTCAGATGACCCAAATGTTGGCAAGCAATGTGAGAAGACAGAAGGGAGGGCTGGGGGGATACTGGGATGCATAGGAGAGGCATCACCAGTAGATTTTATACTGACAGAAGAAACACATTAGGCAAATAGGCTCTTCCAGCACCTGATACCGCTATTATAAATATTTGACAGGACTGGGTACCTGAAAGTGGGTACTACTCTTTAAAACTCAGAAGCATGCTGAAAACCAATTTAGCATGCTATAAAGCTTGAATGGAAAAATGTAATGTGTAAAGATGAGGAATGACATAATTTTAATATGAATTTGAAGTTTGGGATGAGGAGATTTAGTGAGACAACAGACAACTAAACAAAATATAAAGTATTGTTTTTAAATGTTCCATTCTGGTTATCAAGCATTCAAATTCAAATTGCCTGCTTGTAATAGGATGAATTAGTGAACCTCCACAATGATATCTGTTGGACATTAGACAGACATCAAGGGCTTCAATATCTATACAAATGTTGAACAAGTGTGGATTATCAGTAATACATGTTAGCCCATCCATTCTATGTTGTATTCCATTTATCTCTGTACAACAGACAATCTCAACCACTGTTGTCATTGGCATGCAGTTTCTACATGAACACCAATTGAAACTTAATAATCTCTCTAGTATTATTTCAGACTTCATCCACCACCATAAATTCACCTTCCATGGTTTGGCTATCACTCAGCTCTTTGCTACCATTAATGAACGGTTCAAAAGCATATCCCTGTACTCCAAAGTTGCGTATCATTCTGATTACCCGTTCAATTTGGCTGTTTGTCTCTTCAATTCTTCTGACAGAGTTACTCATCATGAGTGCACTGGGTACCAGACCAAAAATACTTTAAAATAAAATAATGAAAATAGCTTTATAATGACATAAATGCACCTTAGTTTCACTAATGGTTCCTCATTATTAACATATTTACAAATTAATGGCATAAATTCGGTAGTTAAATTGAGTAGGCAGGTACAGCTCTACTTCTTGTAATAAAGTATGTACAGTACCATAAAGTTATGTTAACTAATACATTATGTATTACAGTTACCAAAAAACACATATATCTCATCCCAATAATGAAAATTAATGTATTGAATCACAAAGATGTTCAATTTCTCCAGAATATTGAACACTGATGGTGTGTGTGTGTGTGTGTGTGTGTGTGTGGGGGGTGGATACAATAAAAAAAAAAAAAAAGGAAAACTGTTGTGGTTTCCAGTGCATATGTATAGTTGGTAGAGATGCGGTATAGTGAAGGGAGAGATACAGATGATAAGAATGAGCAGATAAAGTGAGGCTAATCAGGCTCTCAAAATATTTCAACGACTATGGTGCAGTTTGTTTGGTACAGGGAGACTGTTATCAGGTTCAGATATAAGAGAATAAGTTGAAAGAAACAGTTTAATTTTATATAATGTATTTTATATATTGAAAAAGATATACATGACAGGTCAAATATACTTCATAAGCAATTAAGAGTGTCACAAAATGCAAATACAATCAATCAAACTCATTAATATGGCAGAATGGAATGAATCCATGACTGCTTGTTGTTGAAGGGAGTATAATAAGGAATGTAAAGAATACTTAAAAAAAATCAAACCATGATGCAGTTCAATTAGTTCAATGTGAGACTGTGTGTGTGTGTGTGTGTGTTTGTGTGTGTGTATATGTGTGCATGATTTGTGAGGGGTAGGAGGAAGGTTAAGGAGGAAAGTGAGGCAAAGGATCTTAATAAAGTTAGTGTCAGTGGCTCAGTAGGTAGCACACTCGCCTCTGAGGCCGGGAGATTAGAGGGCTGTGGGTTCAGTTCCCAGATCTGGCACTTGGGTTAATATCCAAGTACTGACACTGTAGTGCAGCATGAGAGGGGTGCTGCACTTCTGAGGTGCCGTCTTTCGGATGAGACGTTAAACCGAGGTCCCATCTGCCTGGATTGATGGTAGTTCAGGTGGATGTTAAATATCCCATGGCACTTATCGAAAAGAGTAGGGGAATTTTATTGAGAAGAAGTGGGCTTCATTACAAAATACATACAGAAAAGAATCACAAATATAATACAAAAGCATAAAACAAAAGAACAAAAAAATAGTACAATATGTCAGTTCAGTTTCCACAAGTCACAATTAGACCAGAAATACGAAATTGCAGCCTGGAACATTTTGAAAAATCAGACTGTTTCACAGCAAGAACAGCATTCCCAACATTCTGTACAATTTCCGGGATAGGAATCCACTTTTGATGTAGAACCAGCAGGCACCTAGCCTGCCATAAAAAATAGCGCATCAAAATAAGAACAATATATACAGTTTCAGCATAATATTTTGTGTTTAAAGCAAAGTGAGTCCCAAACATAATGTCAGCATATGACAGTTTAGAGAAAAAAGGTTCAGCTCAGGAAACAGCAATGGCATTCCAAAAGTCACATGCAAATTTACACTCAAGAAATAAATGTGGCTGAGTTTCAAGAATGGAGGGACAGGATTCCCTAGGACAATATCTATCATTCAACTTTTTATGTTTATGATTTCCTTTAACACTAAGTCTTCCATAATTACTAAGCCATACCATGTCCCACACATAATGAGGTATCCTAGGATTCATGAGTTGCTTCAGAATCCATACAGACAATCAGGAGGACGGGATGGAAACACAATAGGATCCGGAGCACCCTGCCTCCAAATCGGTTCATATAAGGCCTTTCTGCCATGTATACAAAAATCATGAGGTAAGACCCCAAGTCATAGCCAGTTTCACAGCCTCCAAACCATAGGCCAGAAGGTCAGGGAGTTTAGCTAACAACCCCTTTCTGCCTTGTTCCCAAGGGGTAAGACAAGGCAGAAGCCATGAACAAAGAAAAGGCTTCCAACCCTTAACACCAGGTTTTAAAGCCCAACCAAAATTATAATACAAAAAAATACTATAAAAGAAAGCCACAGGATGTAGCATGCCTACCCCTCCCTCACTAAGTGGTCTATAAGTGAAACCTCGTTTAATAGGATTCAGCCGAGATCCCCAAAATCCCTGAAAAAACACACTATACAATTTAGTAAATAGTTTCATGGGTGGGGGAAAACATAACAGAGGTACAAAAAAATAGGGACCATCAAGGTTTTTAGCAAATAAACCCATTTCTTCTTACCAATCTGCTTCTGACTCCATCCAGCTAAGAGCCTATCAGCCCTCCCCAATGCATTGTTCCAGTTTAACAACTGAATATCACTCGACCTGAACCAAAGTCCAAGTATCTTAATAGGTTCCAAAGAGAGCTGGATGCCAGCAAAGGATCCTGACTCAGGTACAATAGGGTTTCCTAAGGGAAGTCCAGTACTTTTCACAAAATTAATCTGTGAACCCGCCACTAAAGAATACTGGTGAAGAACAGCAACCAAAGCCTGTTCATCTGAGTTGGATGCCACAGTCAGGACCAGATCATCTGCATATGCTAATATTTTAACAGGGGCAGGTTTATGTGTCCCTTGTAAACCAAGGACACCAGGACAATGGAGGACAGCCCTAACCAAAATGTCAATGACAAAAGTGTATAAAAGGGGGCTCAAGGGGCAACCCTGTCGCACCCCTCGTTTAACCAAAACCTGATTCCCCAACCAACCATTGACATTAGGAAGAAGAACAGCATCAAAATAAAGGGCTCTAATCCATCCAATAAATTCAGAGGGGAATCCAAAAGCTGCTAAAACAGAAAACAAGAACTTGTGGGAAACCCTATCAAAGGCTTTCTCCTGGTCAGTCCCGAGCACCCATCCCTTAATGCTATTCTGGTCTCCCAAGGTAAATAATTCCCTTAATAAAATAAGATTGTCAGTTTGGCATCTACCTGGGATGCCACAGGTCTGGGCAGGACTAATAAGTCTAGCTACCTGAATAAGTCTGGCTAACAAAATTTTAGCAACAAGTTTACTATCCACATTGAGGAGACTTAGAGGTCTCCAATTATTAATATCGAAACCAAACCTTTTTATGAATAAGGACTAAAATTGCCTCCTTCATGGATTTCGAAAATGTAGCTTTTGACAACATTTTGTTAAACAGGATGGTTAAAGCAAGGACCAAATCTTTTGAACGGTAGAATAAAAACCTGCAGTGAGCCCATCAGAGCCAGGGCAGAATCCAGTTTCAAGCCAACAATGGCTTGCAACACCTCCTCCTCAGTGATGCCTGCAGTCAGCATAGCACACTCCCCAGAAGTGAGGTAGGGCAAAGATAATGAGGCTAAAATATCCTCAGCATCTGCACAGGGAGATTCCGTCCCAAACATGCCCAAAACGTAATGCTCAATAACCTGAACCAGTAACTCCAAGGAGCTGACCAGATCCCCCGTGGGGGATAACAAATGAGAAATAACCCTAGAGTCAACCCTGTCCTGGCATTCTTTAAAAGGATCTAAGCCACCCTTGGGCAGCTTAGTCCCAAATAGTGTCAGATTCTCAGGATTTGGCTCTGTCATACTGCAAATCCCTGCATCTGACGACTAAGGACTGAAATCTGTGAGTTATAATCATGGTTAGAACTATCTGAAAGTGAAATCAAAGTCTGCAATTGCTGCCGTAATGCCAGGTACTCCTTATAGTGACTGGTATGGGCTTCAACAGCTTTCTTTGCAAAAGCCTGTTCCATCTAGCCTTAGTGTCTTCCCACCACTCCATAATATCCTCATAGAGATCAGCAACAGACAGCCATGCTGCCCATTCCCATCTCCACAATTTTTGGACTTTGAGGTCTTGAAGTATGGAATCATTAAGTCTCCACCTATTCTTTCTACAATGGGGAACCTGAGACCATGAAAATGTAACCCTTAGAGCCGCGTGGTCCGAAAACTCACTCCCAAGAGTCCGACAATCAATAACTGTAAGAGTCTGAGAAAGAAAGATGAAGTCTATTCGAGTTCTACAGTCTGCCCTGAAATAAGTATACCCACCCTTAGGATGCAGAACCCAATAGGTGGCCTGAAGTTTAGCAGTGGAGATTACATTTTTAAGGGCCATGGTATCACTGAAGAGTTTAGAGGTCTGCAGCCCTCTATCCATTTGGTGTAGGCCACAATTAAAGTCACCAGCCCAAATAACCAGTCTGGAAGTATGTAAAAAGGGTTGTACTAAATGGAAAATGGCAGACCGCTGTGCTTTAGTCTGAGGAGCATACAAGGCAATTAGCCAAAATCTTTCAGAATGAAGGGATATGTCAAGCAATAATGCCCTCCCGGGACAAATATCCACAAGTCTAGACACATGAAGAGCAGAATTGGAAAACAAAATACCCACACCATCACATTTTTCCACCCCAGAGGACCAAAAGGAAGGCCCGTGGGACCAAGCCCATGAGGCCTGCTGAAGTTCTCTATTGGTTTTTAACCGAGTATCAATTAAACAGGTAATGTCGCAACACATATCCTGTAAAGATAGCATGACACCACCAAACTTCCTGTCTCCCTTGATACTATTAACATTAAAGAGAGGACTGACAAGGAATCCACAGGAAAGGTTAAGGTGATTTACTCCACCGACACTGTCTAGTTCTTCTTGGCAATGGGATCTATATCCCACCCCTCTGTATCTGTGTTAGAAACAATTGAGGAAGTATCAGTGTCTTCATCTGCAGAATCCCTATCAGTAACATCAGAAGCCAAAACAGCGAACTTATTACCAGTCTTCCAGGGCCTAGAACCAGGGACCTTACCTTGACCAGAAACAGTCAGTCCCTCCTAGTCCTTTTTTTCTGTACAGTAATAAAGGCAGATGGCCTCGGATCAGGCTGAGTCTGAGGCAGGCGGGAGGGGAGGCATAACTTCAAGGTCTGTAGAGACAGACGTAGATAAAATAGAGCCCTCAGGCACCACAATATCTACTTGTTCTTGCATAGGAGCTACATCCTGGTGAAGGAATCAGAGGCCCCATCCCAGTCCCAGGGTAGTGGTTTATGGGGAGGCGAAGCAACAAGGCCAGCCCGTAAATGATGCTCTGCAATCCTTTAAGCCTGCTGCTGCTGAGCAAGATAAATGAGACCTTCATGAGATGGACTGTCATCCTGATTATATGAGGCCCAAGGGTAGCGACTATAAGCATGATCAGTATGTTCACATAAGTTACATTTGAAAAGATTCAAACAACAACTAGAATTATGTCCAAAGTCCAGACAGTGGCTACATTTAACCGTATCACAGGCGGAGCTTAAATGGGCCCTAGAGTCGCACTTAAAGCAAGATCTAGGCTGCCCTGCATAAAAAATTAACCTCTTATCCTTCCCGAGGTAAAAAAACTAGGCAAGTGATTGGAGCCCAAATTCGTAGAATATAACTTAACCCGAACCCTCCACCCACCATCCCAAATCTGCTCACTATCTAAAGTAGGAGTGGGCCTATTCAAAACCTCACAACGTTGTTTCAGCCAGAACAAGATATCTTCAATATTCATCCCTTCATTTTTAAACATAATGGTGATATTCTTGACCGTAGGTTTGGTCAAAGGAAGAACATGAAAGGGAGATCAAGTAGGTGAAGTTTTACAAGTAGCATACTGAGCCCAAAAGATTCAAAATAGATACATTTTAAAGCTAACATCATACTTAGCATTCCCCAAACTAATTAGAGCAAAGTTTCAGAGAAAAAAATGCATAGAACCCTTAAGCAAGGTTTTGCAACATAGATTCTGTCGGGGTTTTCCAGACCCCTTTATATAAACGCACCTCATTGCGTCTAGGGGCAGGTTCACCCTTATTATGGAATAAATCAGTGAGCTTAAAGCCCACCAATGTACCAGAATTAGTACCATTATCATGTAACAATGCAGGGTCTGGACCCAAGAGACTGGTACCTCTGGATCAGTATCTACCACCACTGCCTGAGCTGGCAAGGCCGAGCTAGAAGCAGGACATGGTGGACCAGAGGAAACACTAGGGACACCCACAGGAGAGACAGTAACAACAGGCACAGAAATATCCCCATCAGTAGTACAACGAACAACATCAGAGTCCAAAACACAAGGAGAAGAAGTATTACCCCAGGGTACATAGATACATAGATACATAGACAGTGTCGGCAGATAAGGGCCTATGGCCCACCTAGTCTGCCCATTTGAGCTTGTAAGTTCAGTTTGTTTTCCTAGAAGTCTGTTTCCCCTTACCCCTGCCCTCTAGAATTCCTTTATGTCTATCCCATGCATTCTTAAATCCCGTGATTGTTTCAGCCCCCACCACTTCCTCTGGCAGGGTGTTCCACTTGTCCACCACCTCTTCTGTGAAGAAATTCTTTCTCATGTTTCCTCTGAATCGTCCTCCTCCAACTTCATCCCATGCCCTCTAGTCCTGAAACATCTTTTCGCTTAAAATAGTGTTTTCCTGCACCTGTTCCTCCCTGTAAGATACTTGTATGTCTCTATCATATCCCTCTCTCCCTCCTCTCCTCCAGGAGTACATGTTCAGTTCCTTCAACCTGTCTTCATAGGACTTGTGATGCAACCCATGCACCTTCTTTGTTGCCCTCCTCTGAACCTTCTCTACCTGTCTATGTCCTTACATGAGTATGGTCTCAGAACTGTACACTGTACTCCAGGTGGGGCCTCACTAGTGTCTTGTATAAGCGGAATTATGACCTCCCTTTTCCTGCTGGTGATGCCCCTGCCTATACATCCCAGCATCCTATTTGCTTTACCTGATGCCTGGTCACACTGTTTCCCTCCTTGAGGTCATCAGAGATGACAACCCCAAGATCCCTTTCCTGCTTGGTGCATGCTATATCCTCACCCCAACTGATATATTGTGCCAGGGTTTTTGTGCCCCATATGCATTATCTTGCACTTCTTTGCATTGAATTTCAACTGCAAACCCTTGACCATTCTTCAAGTTTCTGCAGGTCCCTTCTCATTCTGTCTACACCCTCTGGTGTGTCTACTCTGTTACAGAGCTTTGTGTCATCAGGCGAACAGTGAAATTCTGCCTTCTAGATCCTGCAATGTCACTGATGAAGATGTTGAATAGGATCGGTCCCAGCACTGATCCCTGTGGTACCCCACTGGTTACTCTTCCCTCTGTGGAGTGACAGCCATTTACCACCACCCTCTGTGTCCTGCACCCAGCCAGTTACCTACCCACCACACTACTGTCCTGCCCACCCATATTCCCCAGTTTGTGAATAGTCCTCTATGTGGCACAGTGTCAAAGGCCTTGCTGAAGTCCAGATAGGCCATGTCCACTGCCCTCCCTGATCCACCTCCCTAGTCACCCAGTCAAAAATTCAATGAGGTTGGTCTGACATGACCTCCCCTGGTGAAACCATGCTGCCTTTGGTCCTGTAGTCCATTGACAACCAGATGTTCCACCAATCTCTCCTTCAGTAGTGCTTCCATGATCTTTCCCACTACTGAGGTGAGGCTGACTGGTCTGTAGTTCCCTGCTTCCTCTTTGTTCCCACTTTTGTATAAGGGGACTACATCTGCTGTCCTCCAGTCTTTGGGTACCTCCTCTGTTTCCAGTGATTGGCTGAACAGGATAACCAGAGGTTCAGCCACCACCTCTCTTAGTTCTTTAAGGACCCTGGGGTGCACCCCATCTGGCCCCATTGCTTTATCAGCTCTTATTACTTCCAGTTCCTTCAGGACCCTTTCTCGTGTAAAGGGACTTGTGTCCATTTCTGCACCATTCTCACCCCTTGTACTCCCTTCAGACCCATTACCCCCCTCTTCCTTAGTAAAGTCTGAGCAGAAATACCTGTTCAATATGTCAGCTTTATTGTTGTCATCCTCCATGCGGCTCCCATCCTCCCCCTTCAGTCTCACTATCCCTCCCTTTGTCTTTCTTTTTTCACTTATGTACCTGTAAAAGGTTTTGTCCCCTTTACCCACTGATTTTGCAATGTGTTCTTCTGTCTGAGCTTTGGCTTCCCTTACTGACCTCCCTGCCTCCCTTTGCTTCTCCTGGTACTTCTCCCTATCCCCTTCTGCCTGTGTCTTTTTGTATTGCCTGAATGCAATCTTTTTGGCTTTCACTTTCTTTGCTACCTCTTTGGAAAACCATAATGGTCTCCTCTTCCTTTTCCTCTTGCTAACCTGCTTAATGCATAATTCTGTTGTTCTTATAATCCCCATTTTAAATACTGCCCACTGTTCCTCAACCCTGATTCCTGTCCCATTCCCCTTAATGCCTCTTTCAAGTATCTCCCCATTTTCCCAAAGTCTGCCCCTAAAATCCAGGATACGTGTTTTGTGTGGTTTGGTTCTGCTCTTTCTGTGATTTCAAACCACAATGACTGGTGGTCACTGTACCAGGTGCTCCCCACTGTTACCCCCATCACACTGTCCCTGTTTGTGAGCACAAGGTCCAGTATTGCCTTCTGCTGAGTTGGTTCCATGACCAGTTGCTTGAGGAAGGCACCCAAGAGGAGTCCAGGATAAATCTGCTCCTAGTTGATGCTGCTGCTGGGATGCTCCAGTCCACATCTGGTATATTGAAGTCTCCAACCAGTACTACCTCACCCTTGTCTGCCATCCTTTGGATGGCTAGCATCAACTCCTATCTGTTTCTTCCTCCTGGGCTGGTGGTCTATAGACCACACCTGTGCGGATGGCCTGCCCCATTTTCCTTTCCAGCTAACCCACAGTATCTCTCCCCATTTTGTTCCTCCTGGATCTGTGTGGCCCTTATGTCATTTTTCACATACAGTGCCACTCCTCCTCCCTTCCTGCCTGCTCTGTCTCTTCTGAATATGTTGTAGCCAGGTATAGCCATCTCCCAGTCATGGTTATCATTACACCAGGTTTCAGTGATGGCCACAATGTCCAGGTCTGACTGTACCATGACAGCCTCCAGATCTTCCATCTTGTTACTAAGGCTCCTGGGTAAGATGGAGCTCAGGTGTAGAAGGTGCGGTGGCCACCGGTGCTACAACGTTCTTTAACAAGGTGATATAGGAGGATCCTGTGAATCAGGTGACCATGAACCACCTTCCAACTGTTCCCAACCAGCACTCCTCAGTGCCAGTTCAGGAGACCATGCCGACCCATCCGGTAAAACAGCAGGTGGCAACACATTAGTCCTGTCCGGCAAAGCAGTAGAGGGAACTCCCGGTATTTACTCCAGCCAGGCCGTTGTACGCTGGAGGCAAAAGAGAACACAGTACCACCCGTAGCAGGTCCAGATGCCGAAACCGCAGATGGCAAGGGAGCTACAGTGGCGGCATCAGAAGGCAGAGTTTCAGGAGGTGAACAAGGCAAGAGGGGCTGTAGGCACTCGGGTGCTAAACCCAACAAACTGCCAGCCCTGGAACCAGATAGGGACACCGTGGTAGACAGCAGAAGGACCACTTTCAGAGGAGCAGCAGGACAAATCAGTCTAGTCGCATTAGCAGTCCGACTGAAAACAGCAGCAGGAGAAACCGGAACAGAGAGCACTCCGTAGAAAAGTAGCTATTTTTGATCAAGTAAGTCCATTTGTTTTAATAACTGAGCTTTTGCAGCAAGTAAGCGTGCCTTATCATCACCAGAAGGAAGAATTAAGTTGCCCACGGACGAGACATCCCAGTCGAAGTCAAATCCTCCAGAATACTAAGCTCAACCAAGTCAGCCACTGAACAAGCTTCCTCAACGGCCTCTTGCGTTGATAGCACAGGAGAGAGGCCCTCTCCTGTACCAACTGCATCCATCTCCTCCGACATCCCAGGCAGACTGGCCATCATAGCGCTGACAGCCAAGAGTCCCCTACTGGCAAGAGCAGGGAATTTCCTGGTGTCCTGGCCAAATTTCCTCATTCACTAAAAATACCACCAACAGCTTAATCTGGTTCAAGGTCAGTTGGCATTCATCTGTATCCCCTCCCCGGTCATGCCTGAAAATAGACAGGATTTGTCTAGTGCACTTACCGTCAACAAAAACTAAATAAAATAAATAAATAAATATTTTGGACTGTGTTATGCAGAAAATAGCCTTTTGATGAGTTTTTACACATTTATTAAGCAAAGCAACCTTCACCAAGTGCCCATGCTCTTACAGATCAATGGTCCAGAAGCTGATCAGTTAAACAACAATTTGTTTTTGGATGCAAGATTTTAACATCTGCCAGCAGCAATCGTGCACATGAGGTGAGGCGCACAAATGCCACTGGTGGAAGCTGGAAAATTTCTGCTTTGAATATATAATGTTGTTTAACTGAACAGCTTACTTACTGTATTATCTTCTGTTAAATAGCAGCCTCTTTGGGAGAAACAGGATTTAATTGGGTATCCACCCTATACATGATCTTCCCTGTCTTTGACTATGGGGATGTAGTCTACAGTGCCGGTCCTAAGTCCACCCTAGCCAGACTGGACCCTCTTTTCCATTCTTTCTGTTGCTTTGCTCTGAATTGTCTATACTCCATGCACCACTGTACCCTATACCAATCAACGAACCTCCTCTCTCTAGACAACTTACAGCCAAGTACTGGTCCCAGCTGCTCCCATCTTACCTCGAAACTGCCCTTGTCAACCTCAGCACTCCAACATACTCCCTCAGAAATACTGACTCTCAGTCCCTAGCTGTACCACATAGGATCACTGCTGCTGGCCAGGTTTTTTTCAGCTACCACCTACTGACGTTGTGGAATTCCCTCCTAGCAAACATTCATCACCCCCTCCTTAACTCCATGCTGCAATCTCATTTCTCCTCTACCTGCTCATGTGTCTAGATAGTTTATTGAACACAAAATGGCAGGGCTGTGAATCAAGCTGTGAATACATCAATGTACGTTCTACCTATCCGACTATATTATATGGTAATGCATCTAAACTATGCCTGTAACTATTGTTATCTCAATCCTTTTAATTTTAAACCAGGACCTATTGTGCTAGCTGGTATTCCCATTATGTATCCACCTTGTATTATGACTGTCTTTCAACTATGTATTTGTACCCTCTCCCCAGAATGCATCTGGAAATGAGCAGTAGCATGCTCAGCATGCCTTCCTGGTTAAATGCTTAAATAAATAAATACATTGTGATTGTATTAACTAAGGTTAGAACATTTATTAGTAACAAATCAACTGCATCATCCAGTATCTGTATATGTTACTGAAATATTTATCGATCAGATCTGGTCTAAGACCTGAGGTACATTGACCCAGTATGGTGCTGGCAAAATGAGTATTATCCCGGGTCAAGATGACAGTATTACTGTCTATATTATTTTATCCATGCATCAGGCAGTTCTATCAGGATAGATTGATCACTCTATTCATTACGATGAGAGACATTGGGCGAGAGGAGTTGTAGGCATAGTAGTTCTAGACATAGTACCGAGGCGGCCCTTGTTCGGGTACTAAATGACCTCCTAACAGCGAGAGATTGAAAGACTTGTTCCATCTTGGTCCTTCTTGATCTTTCTGTGGCATTTGATACGTTGACCATGCAATGCTTTGAAGCACCTGTGGTTTATCTGTGGACTATCAGGCCCGGTCCTCAGTTGGTTTCGATCATTCTTCAAGGGTAGGACTCAGAGGGTGGTGTCTGGGATTTTTTCCTCTGCATCACTCCCTCTATCCTCTGAGGTGCCGCAGGGCTCTATTTTGGCACCCATGTTGTTTGCAGTATATATGCTGCCATTGGGAGTGATTATTAGGTGGTACAGCTTGAGTTTTCACTGCTATGCAGATGATACTCAGCTGTACATGTCCTTTGTGCCCGACCAAGGTGATGCTGTCTCGATCTTTAACAACTGTCTCACTGAGATTCAGGACTGGATGACTGTGAGCTGGTTGTGGTTAAACCCCCCCAAAAATGAGGTGTTGGTTGTGGACCCAGGTTGTTGTGGGGTGGGTTTGCTGACTGGGTCACCTTCAGATATTTGGCTTGGGGGGACCCAGTTGGCGACCCTAGACCAGGTGTGGAACTTGGATGTTATATTTGATGACTGTCTGACCTTAAACATCAGGTGTCAGCCCTTGTCAAAACCTCTTTTACCATCTGAGGAATATACCCCGAGTGAAGCATCTGGTTCCTGCTGATGACCTTTCAACGCTGGTCCATGACTTCGTTACCTCCCACTTGGGCTACTGCAATGCCCTGTACCTAGGGCTACCAAGGGTGGATATCCACCGCTTGCAGTTAGTGCAGAAAGTGGCAGCCAGGCTTTTGATTGGTACATCTAGGACCAGTCATATAAAGCTTGTCCTCCACGGACTGCACTGGCTGCCAGTACAGTGGCGGCGGATTACCTTCAAGGTCGGTTTTCTGACCTATAAGGCCCTACACGATCAGGGACCTAGTTACCTGCAAGATCTTCTTCATCCTTACTGTCCTTCTAGTCAGCTCCGATCCACCGATGAAGGATTGCTAGAGATTCCCAGGGTTCATTTAAAGACATCTGGGGCAAGATCATTTAGTTTTATGGCCTCAACCCTGTGGAATTCTCTACCTCATCGTGAGAGATTGCCTGACCATCCAAAGTTTTAAGTTAGCCCTAAAGACGTATTTGTTTAGTCTGGCATATTCAGATTTTTAAATATATTCATTGATTGATTTTAGGATGTTGTTTTAATTTTATGTATTGATCTACTGTAAAAGCGCTTTGGTTTTGAAAAGGCGCTTTTTAAAAATAAAGCTTTGATTGACTGATTAATCGATTGACAGGGCAGGGAGTAGATCATTATATGATGAGGCAGTGGAATTTGAGATAATAGCTAAATGAAAAACTCTCAAAATACATTATACCTTAGGACTATGATTTTCACTAAAGGTCCATACAGAAGAATCAAAGAATGCACAGAATTTTAGAGCACTTTCCACTGTTTAGTACTTAAAAAGTATGTATTTCCCTATTCCCCTGATGAAATAACAATGGGATGGTGGAGGAGAATCAAGAACATGATCAACGATTATTTTTATTTTATAAAAGATTTATTTTACTTTTGCTTACAGTATACATTTCTGAAGAAATTAAAATGAAAACATAAAAAAAAGTATTCAATATTGTATCCTGTCAGGTTTGGGACACAATGATTCTATTACATTAAGAGTTGTCGGTAGACCATCCCTCCCACTGACACCATCCCTTAGGTTTCTTAGATGGGATGCCAATTGACAGTCGACCCAATCAAACCAATAGCCACTCACTGCCACCATCTCCCCCATCCACCAACTTCCTGCCATTAATGTACATAAAAAAAGCACAATGGCCATTCACAAAAACACAAACAGGACTAGCATTAAGAGCAGAATCAGGAACAACACAAGTACATTTAAATAACATTTCAAGTTTTTTTACTTCAGCTTACATTTTACCTTCATCCTTGATCAGTATACCATGACTTAACTGATTTCATTTAAATTAACCCATCTACAAACTGCAGACTGCTCTTTTCATTTAGTATGTTCGGGCCAGATATTAAACTACTTAAAAATTAGCATAACAACAGGAGCAAGCACAGATCAATTCTTGCCTAGGGTACAATAAGCAACGATATTCAAACATGGAGCAAGACAAATTGCGCAATCAGCCAATGACTGAATATCGCACAACCTGCACCATAGTGCAACCAGGAAGGGGAAGCTGAGCAGAGATGATGGGCCATAGCGCAACAAAGGCAGCCCAGCTGAGCAGTCCAGAGGCGCCATAGCGCAAGCAAAGAGACCAACAGCAGCAGAGCAATGGAACTGCACAACCAGGGAGGTAGGCAGGGTCCCACCACCCATGCCACAGATGGTCACAGGGACACACTGCAGAACCAACAATGTAGCCCCACACCCCAAGCACAGCATAACTGGGGGAAGGATGGAACAGCCACCGGACCATGGGGACAAGCAAAGAAAGCACGTCCCGGCCGTGTTACTGCAGCACACCCACTGGCAAGCTGAGAGTGCCACACAAAGGGGGCGGACCACCCCAGTGTCCAGCAGCCCCCCCCATGTGCACAGCACACCCAGCACTGTGACCCCAAGACATCACCCATGTGCAGTGACCAGCAGTGCAGGAATCCCCAGGCCTCCCCCGGCACACTGCAACCTCGTGAACCACAGAACTATACAAGCCAAACCCACCATGAGCATCCAGCAGTGGGTGGCAGCACACAGCAATACTGAGTGGAAGCCACACCCACACCAGAGACACCACTCCACACACACGCATGCACACACATACCCATGACCATACCACCCCAGATGCCATGCACACCACTGCAACTGAGCACCAATAGCCAGCTGCAAATCAGAGACACCACAGTATTCATATCAAAATATAAATGTATTATGAAGATGAATAACCAGAACAACAAATCAACCACATATTTACAAAGAAGGGGTGGTGGTATGGGTATGAGGTAGGGGTGGGTAAGGGGCAGGGGTGAACAATCAGGAGAGGGAAGGTGGGGTGCGCTGATGTCCAGCTACCACCTGGCAGCCTGCCCTCCTCCTGGCTGGTGCTGTGCCCGGGGCCTCCTCCGGCACCGCATCCCATGCCACTGCAAATCAACAGGTATGGTGTGGGTGTCGATGGCCACCTGAGTGAGCCTCCGCAGTTCCCGCTCCATCTGGCGCAGGATCCGGATACCTAGGACAAGGGATCAGAGTCAATGGCTGTGACTGTCCACATCCCTGAATCCCATCCATCATGCATGGCATACAGCCAAGTGCCCCATTCCTGTGATGGACTGCACCCACCCACAGTGACCGTGCACAAGACATGCCCAACCAGGCAGCAACAGCCATGTGTACCACTGCACACACACCGCCCATGTCCATCACAGCACAACCAAGGCTGCCCAGTGATGTGGCTACGCAGGGATGCTAGTACCACAGCCATGTGCCCAGTGCATGCATGGACCACCAGTGATGCACACACACAAATGCAGTGCCACTGGACAGTGATGACTGTCACATGTTGCGTGCATGGTAGTGTCATCCATGGAAGGTGGCGTGCCCCCCAGCATGCAATAGCATCCATGATGTAATGACACCACCTCATCAAGCCGCTGCTGCAGGTGCTGCTGCAGCTACGGCTGCTGCTGCTGTGCTGTCTGCTGCTGCTGTGGCTGTGGCACACCTCCTCCACCAGCCACCCTGGCACCGCATCCCAGGCCTCAGCCTGGGCCCGCCTCCGCTCCTCCACGCCTGTGGGAGACAAATGAAGAGAAACACATCAGTAAAGCTTTTAAAAAGCCTTTTGAGTCATTTTTTTTGCTGAAACTTTAGTTCATCGATTATAAGAAACCCTCCTGTGCTCATATCATTGAGCGTTTATTGTTTGTGTATGGATTTTGAATGTTAATGTACAAGATTCAGTCTGTGTACTGAGAGACAGTGGAAGTGTGCTTTGGGGAAGGGTGTATTTGTGGTATAGGTAGATTAACTTGGAGAAAAAGACCGTGCTTTCTGTTTTGGTGATATTTTTCTTGTTTAACTATGTTACTGTACACACAGTAATATTTTCAATATGTCTTGCCATTTTTTTGCGATTGTTGTGGTGCAGCAGTGCATAATTTTAGTTTGTTTAAAATATGTGGTTGTATTACTGAAGTTTTCAATTTGCTATGCATTACTTAGTGTGTGTGTGAGTATGTGTGTGACACTTGTCATCAAATCAGACACCTTTTATTGTGCCACATAATAATTTCAGCAATGTGAAGCTGCTATCCACTGCAGCTGTGTGATTTTTGTACTTCTTTGTGGTATCTTTACTGGTACTAGTACTAGTGACTGTTTCTGCAGCAGTGCAGTACACTGCCCCCACGAGCCCGCCCCAACCGGCAAAGGTATTCTTTTCCAGATTTGAATTTCTGATGGTGAGCACTGGTTAGGTGTTGTGCCTTTGTGTCTGCATCTTTTCAGTGCGCAGCGTAATCTTAATCTGTCTGTGCATTTACATCTCTTTAGGGCCCAATCTCCATCTGTGATTTAAGTCACAGTTGTTTCTTTGACTTCCCTTCAGAGTACTGGACAGGTGTAGTGCATAATTGTGCATGAACATTGTACTCATTAATATGCGTTTTTAAGTCAGGACCATCATCACGAGTCACTCGTGATACAAATCATGTTCTTCATCATTACGGTCACAAATGCAGTCACAAATCATGATTCATGATCATTTCATGAATCACAACACTCATTTTTTGACTAGTTACTTGGATGTATTGTAAGCATGTTTTGTAGTATTTCTCCAGGCTTCATCACCCCGCCATTGTACTCATTAAGGAGCGTTTTTAAGTCGGGGAGTTTGTGCTACAGCTCATCGAGGAAGTACAGCCGTAGGCATTCACATTCCCAATACAGTTTTATATTGGTTATCTCACACCATCGACACTGAGTCACGTTCTTCTTCATCACAGTCACAAATGCAGTCACAAATCACGATTCACGATCACATCATGAATCACAACATTAATTTTTTTTCTAGTTACTTGGATGTATTGTAAGCCTGTTTTATAGTATCTCTCTAGGCTTCACCACTCCACCATTGTAGTCATTGATACGTGTTTTTAAGTCTGGGAGTTTTAAGCTACAGCTCATCAGGGAAGTACAGCCATAGGTGGTAGGCATTCACGTTTCTTCATCATCACCGTCACAAATGCAGTCACAAATCACGATTCACAAATCACAATCATTCATGTTACAAATCACAACATTAATTTTTTTTCTAGTTACTTGAATGCATTAGAAGCCTATTTTGTAGTATCTCTCCAGGCTTTACCAGCCCACCCCACCATTGTACTCACTGATACGTGTTTTTAAGTCTGGGAGTTTTAAGCTACAGCTCATTGGGTCCCAGGGAAGTACAACCATAGGCATTCACGTTTCTTCATCATCACGGTCACAAATGCAGTCACAAATCACGATTTATGATCACGTCATGAATCACAACATTCATTTTTTTTAATAGTTGCTTGGATGTATTGTAAGCCTGCTGGTCACGGTTCTGAACAGGGATGGGATCCACACCTGGGCCCGGGGGAACAGGCACACCCTGCTCCAGAGGACCTGGTGCTGGACTTGGTGGTGGTGGTGGTGGTGGTGGTTCAACTGCCTCAGAGTCAGGACAGGAGGCAGTGCTGGTCCTGCTTCGGGGGGGCACTCACAAGTTTTGAGTGGTCCAACAGGGATGGGTGCCCATGCCCTCCACACATGCACACGGTACAATGCTTATCACTACCACGCTCTCCCAGAGCTGCCCCATCCCAAACATTCCCTCACCCTGGTCCATCTTTCCTACTGAGCTCCCTCAGTCCGAGCAATCACTACTCACACTGTCACACAACACACACACACAGTCACAGACAAACAACTAACTACTTATAAAGGTAAGAAAAATAAAATTTGCAGAAAGAACAAATTAAGTAAAAAACAGTACAGAAAAGACAAAAAAATGTAGCTTTTAAAACAGCTGTTGGGTCTAAATTAAAGTTTAAATCTCCTCCTTGCTTTGATCTAAAAGTATCAGCAGTCACAAAACACTACTCTCCATCTGCACAGGAGAAAGTAAAATTGTCTGCTTGTATGACTCACTTTCTTCCTGCCTAGCTAAAGAGCATGTGACTTACAGTACTGTAAGCCATGTGATGTGTGGGGCTGCCAAATCTGAAACACCAAGTGGATCACTTAGAATCATAATGAGAATGCAAAGTCCATTAAAAACAATGACTTGGCCATTTCAGACTGCCATCCCGCCTCAACACGGCGGTAATGACAAGGCAGAGTGAGCACTTTTGCATTGCCCACTCCATGTAGCGGAGTGGCAACGGAAGTGCCCACTTTGCATTCACTTTTGCTGTCGGAATTTAAATTTGCTGCATCTCTATTCTTTGTATGAAAACTCATTATGAGGAAAAGGATACCACTACTCTCAATCAAGTTATAAGGATAAGATCACATTTCTAGAATGACACACCCATTTCAAAAATGCATACAGCTGACCACTGCATCATGGACAATTTCTTGCATCCTTGGTTCAAAGACACATTTGAGACATTATTTGATGCACAAGAATGCAGTAAGGAATAACCAGCCTATAAAGCCTTGCTTATCCATCTGTTCTCTGTACACATGGCAGAGAACATGAACACAAACAGAACAGAAGAACAATTCTCATCATTATCCCTTGCATTCACACTGACAAACCAGCTTGAGGAGAGGAAAGAAGGAGGATCCTAATGTGTTTCCAACGTTACTTGTGAATATCACAGGAGTCACTCATTTTTGCCTCCAAATGAACCTACTACTACTGCTGCTGGCATCACAGAAGTCAGTCTTCTTTGTCTCCAAGTCAGTCTACTACTACTGCTGCTGCTACTGGGGATAGGCTAAACCAAAATGGGGTGTCAGGGAAATGGTAGGGGTGGCTGGTTGGGGGGGGGATCAATGGTTGAAGCTCAGACTGAGTGAGGAGGCAGGGATCTACCATGCCGTAATGACAACAAAGTCTTTGACATCCCTCACATCAACAGACACAGTGTTGACTGTTGGCATTGTGCTGTCTGTTACCATAGTGTTTTTTGGGGATGCTGCACCCATCCAACCCCCCAATCTTTAAATAACCAACTCCATGTCAAAGCTGGTTCAGGGAGGAGGTAAAACACCAGGAGACACAGTGTCAGTGTACAGCAGAGACCATTACAGTGACCTGTTGATTTCTGTTACTGAAATGCTGTTCGCTGTACAGATTTCATTGTTGTGATGGTACACCAGGAGGGCGGGGGAGGGGGAGTGGAAGGGGGAACAAGGCAAATTCCATGGGACCCACTTCCCCAAATGGGATAGGAGCCTTGGGGAAAGGGATGGACACTGGCAAGATGAACAGGGATGGAAGCCAGTGAAAGCACCACCAGATGTTCCCTTGAGGAATAGATTACTTGGACTGACTAGAGAAGGTATGGGTAAGGTGGGTGAGGAGAGAGAGGGAAACAGCAACAGGACAGAGATATGAGGATTATGGGATTTGTCCACAGGGGCATCCTGAAGAGACTGAGGAATCACAATTCTGATTATGTCATTCATGCCAGGATGGTTCAATAGTATCCATATATTGAACCCTTGGTGGCCAACCCTGTTGGCAAAATTTCAGGACTTGTTTACATACAGCACATGATCTTTCTGTAGTTGTTGTCTGATTTGCTCAAGATTGCTGTCTGATGCTGGAAGGGTGTCTCGTATTTGAGCAAGATAGATATTTGTTTCTTCCATAAGGTTTGCATCTCCTTCTGCAAGTTGTCCTTTCAGAAGCATTTTTGACAGGGCATTAACAGTAAGGAAAAGCTTGGCCAGAACATGAACAAGTGGCACCACTGTATCCTTGGAGGAAGGCCATCTAGGCTTCTGGTGCCTAACAAACTTATCAGAGGTTTGTGGTCTGTCTTTAGAATGAAGTGTGCTCCCACAAGGTAACAACTAATCAACTAAAGTGTTCACATGCCCACATTAGGTCGAATGTCTTTTTCAGTTTGTACATAGTGCTGTCCTATTGGTGTCATTGCTCATGAGGCATACATAATAGGTTTCCAATGGTTTTCATGACTTTCCATCAGGACCCATCCTAGTCCAAAGGATGATACATCTGAAGCTACTTTTGTTTCTTTGTTGGGATTTAACAAGACTAGGGTAGGCATTGCCACTAGTTCTGGATTGAGAATTGTAAACCCTTGCTCTTAAGATGGACCCCAAACCAACTGGTTCAACTGTGACAAAAATTCTAGTAGTACTTTTGTTTTCTCTGCTAATGCAGGTAAGAACTTCCCCAGCTGAGCGACCATTCCCAGGAAGCCTCGAACTTCGGACACATTTGTGGGACTTGTAATCCTCTGTATAGTTCCCAGCTTCTCTGGGTCAGGCTGTACACATTTGTTTGAGATTATACATCCCAGTAACTGAATTTTGGTTTTCTCAAACTCTCATTTCTTGGTATTTGGTGTGTGCCCTGCACTCTGGACTTTTCTTAATGCTGCATAGACTCTCTGGTCACGCTCCTGTAGTGTGACTAAAGACAGAGGTATCATCCATGTGGCACACAACACCCTAAAAGCCTTCCAGGACTTGACACATTCTACACTAGAAGTGATCAGGGATTGAGGAGATGCCAAGGAGAAATCTTCAAAAGCAATAGCATCCATGAAGTGTAATGAAGGTGGTCAGTTTCTCTGAAGCCTTTGATAGATGTACCAATCAGAATTCTGCATTGACATCAAGCTTGGTAAAGGCAATTCCTTCCCAGCATCCCCAGTATCTGCTCCACTGAGGGAAAAATTAATTTCTCCCATTTGACTGACTTGTTCAGCTTGGTTAGGTCAACACTCATCCTTATGGTGCAATCTGGCTTTGAGACCACTACCATTCTGGCACACCAATCTGTGGTCCCTTGATCTTGGGAATCACACCCAGATTCTCCATTCTGGGAGGTTCCTCTTTGGCCTTGGACATCAGTGGAACTGGGATCCTTCTGGGTGCTGTCAGAGAAAGTGGTGTGACTCCTGGTGTAAGCTGGTAATCTTTTGCATTTTCCGTGGCCATTAAATAATGTTTGGAATTCTTACCCCACCTGCTTTATTCCACACTATTGAGTCTGGCAAGAAGACGAAGCTTCTTAATTGCTTGTCTGCCAGTAGTGGAGTATAGAGATTCTTCACAACATAAACATAAACACTTCACAACATTAGAGATGTGGGTGCCTGCCTGGCACAACAGCTTGAGGGACAGGGAGCGAATCCTCAGGATCACAATAGCAGCTGCAGGGGAGGGAGCTGGATGTGTTGTCACCTAGGAACAAATGACCTGGCTGGGAATGGGATCAGAGCAGTGCAGGAGAAGTTTGTAGAGTTGGTAAGGGGCCTTAGAATAGTAGCATGTCTGGTAACCTTTTTTGGAGGTGTTGCCTGTCTATGGCAAGGGTGATGCTAGGGTACTCTGCACCATGGGATTCAATGAATGGTTGAAAAACTGGTGTGCAGCTCATGGTTTTGGCTTCATTGGGGACTGGGGTCCACCTGTAGGGATGCAGGCCTATACTGGTGTGATGGTCTGCATCTGTCCGGGAGGGGAACCAGGATCCTAGGTGATAGGTTTAAATTCTTCATTGCCAAGCATTTAAACTAGCCATGGGGGAGGCACTGAAAGGGGCAGAAACCCAGACTCCCCCAAACTCAGTAGTTAATGAGGTAAACCACCAAGGCAGATAAGTCAATAGGGAGCAGGACAGGGTAAATGCAAAAAAAGGCAAAGCAGTAAAGACAGAGATGGGGCTAAAGGGGCAAGGCCATCAAAATGGACGGTGATGAGTACTAATGCCCACATTCTGTGAAACAAGCTCCTGAACTATGGCTTGATGGAAGACGGACACCTGGATATCATGCAGTCACAGAAACATGGTGCACGAACCATGACTGGGATGTCAATATATCAGGGACACAAGCTACAGGAGGGACAGGGAGGGTAAAGAGGAGGAGGAGTTCTCATGTAAGGGAAGGGATCAAAGCAAGGAACTGAAGGATAAACAGGAGTAGAGAAGGCACTGTGGGTCACCCTGAGACAGGAAATGGCACCTCAATCCACATGGGGTTGTATGCAGACCACAATCTCAGGGGAGGCAATGGACAATGGAATGAGAGAAGGTATCCTTAGAATGGCAGAAAAAGGAGACATTGTTGATGGGGGACCTGAATATGCCAGATGTTAACTGCAGCACTTTTGTTGCAGCCTCATCCAAGAGCAGGGTTATTCTCGATGTCCTACAGGGGTATGCCTGAGACAGCTTGTGGTGGAACCCACTTAGGAGGAACAGTCTTAGACCTGGTACTGTCAAAAGGGACAGAGAAAGGATCTTGGATTTAGAATTGGGTAGCCATCTGGGAACAAGCGACCACCAAACAGTGTGGTTCACGATAAACACAGCCATAGAGTCAAGCCATACAAAAGCAAGAGTGTTGGACTTTAGGAAGGCTGACTTTGGGAAAATGGGAGAGTGTCTCAGAAAAGCACTAGCAAACAGGCAAAAATGAGGGGTGGAGGAACAATGGGAACAATGAAAACAGCCATCCCAGAGGCAACAAGCCATTTATTAAAGCAAATCAACAAAACAAACAAAGGAAAAAAAACACTATGGTTGTCAAAAGAGGTAGCGGGGAATGTTAAGGAGAAAAAGATAGCATTCAGGAAGTATAAGGTAACACAGAAGGAGCAGGACAGAGAACTGTACCAGTTAAAGCAGAAGGAAGCAGGGAAGGGAGTCAGAATAGTAAAGGCCCAAACCAAGGAAAAGATATCCAACTCAGTTAAGAAGGGGGATAAAACCTTTTATAGGTACATTAGAGAGTGAAGAAAGACTAAGGGAGGGATAGCGAGGCTTAATAACAGGAAGGGAGGGTGGGCAGAGGGTGACAGTGAAAAAGCAGAGATTCTGAGCAAATGTTTCTGCTAAGTATTCACAAAAGAGGAGGAGGAGGAGGTACCTAAATCAAAGAATAGAGGCACTCTATATAGGGAGGTCGATACCAGTCCATTCACAGAAGAAAGGGTTCTGAAAGAACTCTTAAAACGGAAGGTGAACAAAGCAATGGGGGGCCTGATGGGATTCACCCAAGAATTCTAAAAGAACTAAAGGAAGAACTAGTGACACCACTGACTACCCTTTTTAACAAATCATGGGAGGATGGTGTGGTACCTGAGGACTTGAGGATGGTGGCTGTGATTCCCCTTCACAAAAGTGGGAACAAGACAGAGACAGGACACTACAGTCCTGTTAGTTTGACCTCAGTGGTAGGGAAAATGATGGAATCACTTCTGAAGGAAAGAATTATTGAGTTCCTAGAGGCCAGTGGGGCACAGGACCCAAGGCAGCATGGATTCACAGCAGGAAGGTTGTGTCAGATGAATCTAATAGATTTCTTTGACTGGGTGACCAAAGTAGTAGACCAGGGAGGGACTGTGGACTTTGCCTACCTAGACTTTAGCAAGGCATTTGACACAGTCCCACACAAAAGATTAATATACAAGTTAGCCAGCCTTGGAGTGGGTCCCAAGGTGGTAGTCTGGGTAAAAAATTTGCTGGACAACAGTACACAGAGGGTAATAGTAAACGGAGTCCACTCTGAAGAAAAGGGGGTTACTAGCAGGGTACCACAGGGTTCAGTACTAGGACCAGTCTTCTTTAATGTCTTTAAAAGTGACATTGCAGAGGGACTGGAAGGAAAAGTATGTCTCTTTGCAGACAACACAAAGATCTGCAACAGGGTCGATACAGAAGGTGGGGTGGAAAGGATAAGAAAGGATTTAGCAAGGTTGGAGGAATGGTTAAATGTATGGCAGCTTAGATACAACATAAAGAAGTGCAAAGTAATGCACCTGGGAAACAAAAACCCAGGGGAAGAGTACATAATGGAGAGTGAGATACTAACAATAACAAAAATGGAAAGGGACATGGGTGCAGTCACATCAGATGACCTAAAGGTAGCAAGCAATGTGAGAAGGCACTAAAGTGGGCTGGCTGGATACTGGGATGCATAGAGAGAGGCATAGAGAGAGGCATCACCAGTAGAAAACAAGAAGTTGTCATCCCTCCATACAGACAGTTGGTGAGACCCCATCTGGAGTACTGCATGTAGTTCTGGAGACCCCATCTCCTCAAGGACACAGACAGGATGGAGGCAGTCCAGAGGAGGGCAACTAAAATGGTGCAGGGTCTGCACCAGAAGACATACAAAGAGAGATTAAAGGAGCTTAATATGTATACCCTTGAGGAGAGGAGAGGAGAGAGAGGGGGGTGTACATGATAGAAACTTTAAAGTACCTCAATGGAATCAACAAAGTCCAAGAGGGTAGCATCTCTCAGAAAAAGAGATGTGCAAGAACAAGGGGGCACAATTTGAATTTAATGGGGGGATGGCTCAGAGGTAATGTGAGGAAATATGTTTTCACGGAGAGGGTTGTGGATTCATGGAATGGCCTTCCTTAGGAGGTGGTAGAGTCAAAAACAGTGGGAGAATTCAAGAATGCTTGGGACAGATATAAGGCAATTCTAGTGGGGGGTAGGAGGAAGTAGGCTATTGGTTAACTAGGATCTGCAGTTTATCCATTACGTAGGGAAATGGGCAGACTAGGTGGGCCAAGCAGTCCTCATCTGCTGTCAAATTCTATGTTTCTATGAAATTTCCTCTTGACTTGCAATTTTGCCTTTAGTTACAGAGGCAGTGAATACTCCGCACACATCAATGGTGTATCTTCCAGGCCCTTCAGGACTTTACTTGTGTCCCACAAAGGTTTGTGGTGTTTGCCCCACAGTTCCTAGTAAAGATTTTCTGGCACAGTTGGTGTCTGTGTCTGTATTGAACTCTGTTTGCATTTTTTGAAGAGAACAGCTACTTCCTATGACCTGAACCAGTCCCCCAAAAGAAAACCCTAGTCGTACTCTGGTACTTTGGACTTGGTGCACCATTGCCCTTGACTGACATACACTCCTGTAATGGCCTGTCTTGTGGCATGCATGGCTAGTGGCATCACTTGCTGGACACTGAGCTCCTGGATGTGATGGCTTGTTCCTGCACCTCCCGCATGGCTTCTGCGTGTCCTTTTTCTTGTGAGGAGTCCATCTGTGCTACTGATCCTGCATCACTTTTGCAGATGCATTTGATTTCTTCAGACTCCTCCTAATGGAAATATGTCTGACCTACATGAAGTTCACTTGTAGGGACTTTGTTCTGCACCTTGACCAGCTTGTGGCAGAAGGTCATGGGCTTGCTCTTTTTGGCCATCGTGACAGCCTTTTCTAAAGTGAGATGTTTGTTAAGTTATATGTGTTTGGCCAATCTGCTCTCTCATAGTCCCACAACAGTTCAGTTCAGGATCAGTTCCTCTCATAGGTGTCCATAGTTACAGTACTCTGCTATGGCATGAAGTCATTGGTGAGTTCCCCTGCCTCCTGCCTCAATAAATTCAATTTGGCCCTTTCATAGACAACATTTCTTCTGCCTGTGAAATATGTGCTTAATTTGTCTCTGACCATGTTATAGGGGTTTTTCTTCTGCATCATTCCCATGAGGACGTCATCTGCTTTGTCTCCAATGCAATATATCATGGGTGTTCACTTGATTCTCTACTGCTGAATCTGCTAGGCAACTGGCTATACGAAACCTTTTGAAGTGTCTGAATCATTCTGGAAACTCATCTGTGTAGGCAAAATCAGAAGACTCAGGTGGCTTTATCTGATAAGTAGCTGTTGTGTCCACTGCTTAGTCACAAAATTGCACTGAATAACATCACTTTAATCTGTATTGTACACTTAAGCAAAATTGGTGACTGTCTCTTTAAATTATTCAGGTCTCCAAACACTATTGTTTTGCATGCCTGCTTTAGTCCAGCCATTGTTTCCTTTCTCTTTACTCTCTGTGAAAGAAGTTACTTTATTGTTTTTTTTCAACAGCATGCCTTTTCTGCTGCTCCAACTTCTAACTGACTACTGGAAGGGAGGAAGGAAGAACCCAAGGTGGATTTATTGCATTCTCCCCATGATATTTAGGAAGAACAGTAATGGAATGGCCTTATCAGTTGGCTGGGCTTCAGTTCTGCACCTGCTTTTTTTTTTTTTTTCCTTTTTGGTGCTACGTCTACTGCTCTGCTGCTTCTGATCTGGAAGCAGGTTGGTGCTCTGACTCTCACTTGACCTCTCTGTTGATGGTTTGGTTCTTACTCTGAACTATGCTCTACCCACACAGACAGATTATAATGTTTTTCTTTACAAAATAATAGAACACATTACAACACACTCCTGCAGGCATCTACTGATTCACCAATGACAGACTACTCGATGGAGGGCTCAGAATTACAGATGGGAGCTGATTATGTTCGCTTCTGACACCATGTCATGTGTGCTGTTAATAACCATGCTGCACACAGGATGAAAGTAAGATAGCAACAACTTTATTAACAGGAAAGTTCCTCTGGGTAGTTCCTCCCAGGGGTCACATAGTAAACTAGACAGGCTGGCTAAGCTACAACACCACCTATTACCACAAATGGTACTCACTCTGGTGAGGGAGAGTGACTGGTGGGTACTGGAGGGCTTAGTATTGAGACCAGTCCTCTTCTAATTTCTTCATAAGTGAAATTGAAGAAGACCTGAAAGGAAGGAATATGCTTTGCAGATGACACCAAAATCTGCAATAGGGTAGATTCTATGGGGGATGAATAGAAACCTTATAAAACTTGAGGAGTAATAAAGGGCATGGCAGCTGGGTTTCATGCACTTAGAGCCCAGAAATCCCTGGGAAGAGGTACTGACAGCCACTAAACAGGAAAGGACCATGGGTTAACCATATCTGATGATCTCAAGATAGGAAGGCAGTGCAACAAGGCAGAAGGCATGGAAAAAGGATGCTGGGTTGCATTGGGAGGGTATCACCAGAAGAAGAAGAGAGTTGGTGTTACCACTGTATCGAACAACAGTGAGACCCCAACTGGAGTGCTGTGTCCAGTTCTGGAGAACACATCTCAGGAAGGATTTAGACAGGGCAGAGGTTGTTCAGAGGAGGGCAAATAAAATGATGCAGGTGCTGCATTACATGCCATATAAGGGGAGCCTGAGGGAGCTCAATATGTACAACCTGAAAGATTGAAGGAATTGGGGGGCATGATAGAGAATTAAAAATATAAACAAGAACATGAATCATAAATAAAAGGACTAAAAATCATGGTGTTGAATCAGGTAGAGAAGGGGAGTATTTTTCAGAAGAGAAGGTGCACAAGAACAAGGGGGCATGCAATGAAGTTGGACTTGGGGAAGTCAAGGAGGAATGCGAGGAAGTAAATTTTTACTGAAGGAGCGGTGGATGCCTGGAACAGTCTTCTAGAGGACCTGGTGGGAGCAAAAACAATGGTGGGATTCAAGCATGCATGGGATAGGCACAAAGTAATATTGGTAGGAAAGCAGCTGGGAGGAAGTAGCCAGATATCAGGTAGAATCTGTGGTGACAATATAGGCAGGAAAAAATGGTCAGACTGCTTGGGCCAAGCAGTCCTTAACTGCTGACAAATGTTATGTTTCTATGCAGTTTGCTTTAAATGTAATCACAGTGCTCTCATTAATTTTCACTGCAGTCTTACAGTGATGATATCTAACTGCAGCCATGACCCCACTCTCAGTGGCATACTTCCGAAGCTCAAATCGTGTTTCAGGTGTGTAACTGGACATACAATGAAGTACAGCTTTTTCTTTGGTGCTGGAGATGTGGATGCAGCTTACTCCTTAGGCAAGGATGTAGTTTCAATACTATTCGCCCCAAAACTCTCAGCTAAGTAGCTAAAATCTAGCAAGGTAACACCTAATGGATATTTTATTTTTCCTGGTTTAGCAGACAGCATCCATTTCAGAAGAGACATTTTAGAAGTGCTGTAGTTCAGCAGGTACTGTAACAACATTTTGGATAATGTTTTTGATACAGATGGGAAACAGAAAAAAAACTAGCACTTTTTATCAGTAAGTGATAGGCTGGGATGGGATTAAGGGAATTAGAGGGATTAATGTAATTACAGATACCAGACAAGTAATTGGCAACTAATCACTGACATGAGCAGTGAGTAACAGCTGCTTGTCAGTGGGGTACTGCTGCCATATTGTTGTATGTGCCAGTAGTGCACATTCTACTGGGCATGAATGTGCATACCAGGTTGAAAGTGCCACATATAATGGACTTAAACTGAACATGAAGTCTAGAGAAAATTTCACAAACTCACCCCAGGTACATTAAAGGAGAGGCTCAAAAGTAAAAGGTGTTTAGGGAATCATTATTTTATTTGATATAGCCATACATCAAATTACATACAAGCTGGTGAAATGCCAACCCCCATTTTCCACCTGATGCTCAGACCATGCAACTACATCATTACAGACTTAAAGAAAGGGGAACATTTGGAAACTAACAAGATAACATTAATTGAAAAGGTCCACCTGATGAGTAGATGCTATAACAATACACTGAGGAGGTCCCAACGAGCTTATGGATAGCGTGATAACGTATCATTATAAGGAATGGATACTAACTGCTTGTTTAATCTGTGGTAATGCACTAAAAATAATAATAAAAATATTACGCTGGAATCTGTAGTACCATTAGATAAATTGCACCTCAAATGTGCATATACAAAGACAGAAGTGGCCTTGAGACTCCAGTGTAATTAAGTACAAACTGGTCATGAGCAAATTAGGTGGTTTCTAAATGGGTTTTGTATTCATGTATTGTAATTATCAGATAGCATATTGTATGTTATTTAGAGTTTTTTTTATTGCATTAAACTGATGTGTTTTAACATGGGAGGCCATGTCGATATGATGTAACAGCACCATTACTATTTAAACCTTAATTGTATCTATACATACTAGCCATTGAAAACCTTCTGAGGTAGGAGTGAAACAACATCAGGCCTTTTTGTAGTGGTCTGCAGAGGGTGGCCCTTCACCAGCTTGTATGTGAATATTTGATGTGTGAATATATCAAATAAAACAAGCATTTGTCAATGCCGAATGTTTGCTTGCTGGCATTGGCAGTGGTAGTGTAGAAGTTACAGAGCTGCGTAATAGGAATGGCAGTGAAGTATTGAACTGAAGCCAACCCCACCACCACCCTGCAGAGAGTGACAGGCACTGGGGTGTGTCTTTGGTCGTCAGGCACTTGGCCACACCATTTCACACACCCCACCCTGCAGACACTGACAAGTGTCACGGTGTAGGGTCTTTGGCCTTATCGTGCCTCATTCCATCAGGAAATATGGTGAAATGGAAAGTGCTAGGAGAATGGGGTGAACTTTGGGACGAAGAGTCCGAGGCATACCTCGATGTCTCTCACTGGCTGCAGGGTGTGGAATGGTATGGGCATTACAGGCAAGAATCCCAAGTCACACCCCTGATGCCTGTCATTTCTCTACAGGGTTGGGCGTTAGGTTGGAAACCTAATACCTCAGGCATTAGTTGGTATTTTCACTCAAATTTTCAACATGTTTTTGTGACCCCACCTCATGAACAGTGGCAATATCAGTTTGTTGGCAGCTGCTTATGCACAGTGACTCGGCATTTAGCACCACTGGTGCAAAAACATTCGAAAGAAGCGACAGCTGTACTGTTCATGGGGAGGTGTAAAAATGGCAATGTTGCAAATCTGCAGTAAAAATATTAAAAAAACTGGTGAAGTCACGAGCGTGCATAGAAACTGTGCAATGCACAACTGTAATGTAATTAGTTTGGGGATTTTTTACAGCACATTATCAACACAGGCATTTTGGGACCTCCGATCGTGAAGTGTCACTGTGATTTTCTTTATCTGTCCCGAACAATTATTTTCCACAGCGACCATGCATCTCTGCGCTGAAAGTGTGAAAACACATTTTGGCCATGTTGTGAAAAATGACAGCTGTACTGTTCATAAGGAAGTGTGGAAAAATGACACTGGTGAAAATCTGGAATGAAAATATTACAAAGTCATGAACTTACGAGGGTGTGTGGAAACTGCGCAATGCTCACTCATAACACAGTCATTTTATGGACTTTTGTCACCAAATTTTCAACATAGCCATTTTAAGACCTCTGCTCATGAACAGTGTAACTGATTTTCTTAATCTGTCCCAAACATTGCTTTCACACAACTACTGCACCATTGTGCGCTACATGGGCGGAAACACATTTTGGGCAAGATGTGAAAAATGATAGCTGTACTGCTCATAAGGAGGTGTGGTAAAATGGCAATGTTGAAAATCTGGAGTGAAAATATTGAAACTTAGAAGCTTACGGCGTAAGGAACTGCATAGACTGCGCTCAATAAAACAGTCATTTTAGAATTTTCACCAAATTTTCAACATACCAATTTAAGACCTCTGCTCATGAGCAGTGTCACTGTGATTTTCTTAATTTGTCCCATACATTGATTTCTTGACACCACTGCGCCATTGTGCGCTACATGGGTGGAAACACATTTTGGGTGAGATGTGAAAAATGACAGCTGTACTACTCATAAGAAGGTGTGGTAAAATGGCAATGTTGAAAATCTGGAGTGAAAATATTGAAAATTCGCGAATTATGAGTGTGCATAGGAACTGCGCAACGCATGCTCGTAAAACAGTCATTTTTAGGAATTTTTCCACCAAATTTTCAAAATAGGCTTCTTGAGAGCCCACTTTACGAACACTTGCAGTGTTGTTTCGTGAATCGGTCCCGAAAGGTGATTTCATGCAGTAAATCAACCAGGTCTACTAACGCCATGAAAGTGACAGCATTCATGAGAAGGAGTCCCAAAACCCCATGCTGAAAATTTGGTGCAAAAATTCCAAAAAATGCCTGAGATATGCAACGAAGTTGAAAAAACCCTATCTATACCATTATACAGCTTACCAGCATTTCCTCAGTTTACGGTCGGCTTTGAAGAGTGCAGAAATGTTCCCGGTCCACCGAAGATCGTCGCGCAGAGGTCCAGAGGTAAATATGGGTGGGGGTGTGGGGAGGCAGGGTGCGCAATGGGTGGGTGCAGGTTGTGGGAAGGAGCAGGGAGAAGCGTTGAGGACAGTTTTTATTTGCAGGTTTTTTTTCATTTAAATGATGACGTTGGACATTTGCCATGCTGGGGTGGGCTCCCAGCATGGCACAGAGATGGCTGGTTGGGGTGGGAGCCGACGGGATTGGGCACCCCGTCGGCCAGCAGCATCAGTGCCACGCTGGGGTGGGCTCGCCAGGCACCCTGACTCTCTGGTGGGGGAGGACAGTGGAGCCGACGGGGATTGGGCACC
This sequence comes from Neoceratodus forsteri, assembly GCA_016271365.2. NCBI lineage: Eukaryota > Metazoa > Chordata > Ceratodontiformes > Ceratodontidae > Neoceratodus > Neoceratodus forsteri. Next base: position 1,512,861,693 of record CM057449.1, read on the forward strand.
CCGTCCGGCTATGATGAGGTTGCCACGCTGGGGTGGGCACCCACTGGCATGTGGAAGGCTTTGGGGGAAAGCAGCACAGCCAATGGGGATTGGGCCCCCGGCTATACAGTGTGTGCGTGGGGGCATACGCAGTATGCATGTGTGTGTGTGTGTGTGTGTGTGTGTGTTTGTGTGTAGAGTGTGAGCAGGCGTGTCTTATCCTGCTCACTGAGCGTAGCTCCCCTTTCAACTTGCTCCACTGCATTTTGGAGCTGTCATAGACAGCTCGAGCAGGCATTGGAGAACTGTGGCCACGCCTGCAAACACACTGCCTGAATTGGAAGAGGGCTGCCACACCTCTGAAAACTCGGATGATGGCACTATGTTTCTTGCACATGCATGTAAGCAAACATAAAAATGATTCCCCATACAGCTTGCACTTTTGAGCCTCTCCTTTAATGTACCTGGGGTGAGTTTGTGAGGCTTTCTATAGATTTCATTTGTGCCTTCATTTAGCCTTACACAACTCAAGCTGGTGGGTGACCTCAAACTTTGATTTAGACTTAACAAATTCAGCTTGCTATACAATAGCATACCATCACAGTAGAAAGAATGGTCTTTGCTGAACCTAAGTTCTTGCTTCTTTAATGTGCTGGCTGGCTGGAGGCTTGTCTTGAGGGCTGCCTAACTGGCTGGCTGGAGGTCTGCTTGGCAACAGCATTTATGCTGACTTAATGGTCAGTGTTTCTCAGACTGGATGCATGTGGTATAGTCAGCAGTGGCCTATGATGATGGATTGGAGGACACAAGCAGACTAGAGGAGGAGGAGGAGGAGGTGGTGATCTGATTTCTAGAGGATACATGGTCTGCATGGCTGGAATGGCATTTATACTACCTGAAGAGACTAATTTTTAGTCTGGATGCATTCAGTGGAAAGGTCAAGGCCCATGTTGTTGGTGGATGTGGAGGACACATGCAGGCCAGAGGAGGAGGTGAGTCTTGATTGCTGGAGGATGCATGGTATTCATGTCTGGCAATGGCATTTATGCTGGATTAAGAGCTGTTTTTTTCAGTCTGGATGCTTGAGGTGGAGAAGGTTGTGGCAAATGTTATTGCTGGCAAACTTTGCATGCAAAAATGTAGTGTTCACTGATTTTCTACTTTGTCTTTAGGCGTAAAATAGGAGATGATAGAGGGTGTCAATCTGGGTAGCCCGTCAAAATGGCGACTGTGGAACTGCAACTCATGAAGAGGGTGACAGAACCACAGTGCCGACACTTTCAGACAACTGGCGGTTCTCCCCATCACCAAAGTATGGACCCCTAGAGTTAGCACATAAAATAAAGGGGGCATGGTCGGTGCTGCAGGATTTGTGCCCTCTTCATGGGTCGTGGTTCTGCAGTCGCCATTTTGACATGGAGCCATAATCTGATAGATGTATGGAACAGTAGCATAACTTAATAAAAATATAATGACAAGAAAATCAAACTAAATCATAATGGAAAGGATTCAACTGATGAAGAGGAAAAGATGGACAGAACACATCTCTTTTTACGCTTCAATCATCTTCATCAAGGAAACAGCTCTCGCACTCATCCACACTGGAGCTGCCCTCATATGGGAATTCTTTCACCATCCATGCTTCATCAACATCAATAGAAGGCCTGACTCTGGTGACCTAGGTTCGAGAATGAGCCTGGGTCATCAGGGGCTGGCTGGGGGAAGGATGTTTGAGCATCCCATAGGATGCTGTCCTCCTCCATGGGGGGAGGCTGTTGCACTGGGAAGCATGGGACCTCTGACTTGGAGAAGGGAAGGATGCCTTAAGTGTTTGGCTGTGACGTGCATTTGCATGACCTCCATCTGGACTTTGGTCCTTGCGCTGGTGTCCTCAGGTGGGGGAGTTTCTGGAGGCCAAGATAGGCAAGCAATGAAAAAAATCCAGCCCCCACTACCGTGTAGCATGATCTCTGTGTGGGGGTGGAGAATGGAGTCAGTTGATTAACATAGTCACAATGAGCCCTCAGCCAGGAGTGGGGTAAAAATGTGCTATAAAATAAAACATAAATTTGCCAAAGCCAATAACACAAGGCTCTTCAGGTTCATCTTCACCACCACCTCCTCCTTCTTTTAGTAAAACACATACATTATTGTGTTGTGTGGAATGTGTCCCACATTCTTTTTGATAAATGTTCACATGGCAGTATTGCTAGGGGACAGATTTGTACAGCTGTCCTGCACAACATACCCTCTTCACACTAACACTCGAGGGTGGACAGCTCAAGTATTAGACTGCTATGAAGGCCAATGCTTTCCAATCACTAACTTTGCTGTTCCAATGCAGCAAGGTCTCTTCTGTGATGGTAAATATGCCAAGCATGCATCCACCATGCATTGTGCTCCTCACAGTCCTGCATCCTCAATAGACTCCTCTTCCTTTTACGTACACATTTCAATTCCCACCTAGCACAAAACCTCCCAAAGAGTGAATTTGTGTTTTGTTTTCTTTTAGCTTGTTATATCAGTTCCTTTACCATGTGTGCTAGTAGCAACACCGGTCCCTGTTCAGTTTTATGTTGTGACTTCCATAACTGTGAGTTTAACATCTGTGACCCTGGTACCTGTCTTATTAGCTGAGCAGTTAAATTTTGGACCTGATCTCGCCCAACTTCAAGTATTGCTGTCAGGTTGTATTTATATTGCAGGTCCCGCATGGTTGCAGTCTCAAAATCTGCAGACTACAGAATGCAGGAAATATGGGCATTGCATTCCAAGACATTCTTGTGTTCCATTGGGGCACTGCTTTGCATATTACCACCAGCCTCCACCACCTGCTGTATCTTTAACAGCATCTGCCTCAGCACTTGTAGAAGCAGGATGGCCTGATGTTTGAATGACAAAAATGATTGGCATGCTCATAAGCAACAAATCCTCTTACACCATTGATTCTTGTCTCGGAACATTTTATTTAGTTTTAGAAGATCCTAACGTTTTGCCTAAGCATTTAGGCTTCTTCAGGAGAACTGTAAAAACATATGTTTATGAGCATATCAATCATCTTTGTTGTTCAGTAATCTACCAGAAACAGGCAAGCTCCACTTAACAATAATGAGAATTATAATTTGAAGAAAAAAAGAGGCGATTTCCCTGGACACTCTCTTCTTACGTGGATCTGATGTTTGAATGGCCTTAGAATCCTAATCAGGCATCCATTAGTCACCACTGGTCTTTTGTCAGAGATGTGGGTACTCCAGCATTGCCACAGCTTATATGCAGCTGAAGATATTCCGAAATGGCTTTGTGCTGTTCATACAAGTACGTGATCATGTATAATGTCATGATCCATCTGGTGATGACTCCCAGCTTCATACAGTGCTGAGGCAGTTTGTTCTGGATATGCAGGTGTCTGAGATGGTCATGGGCCTTTTGTAGGATGGACAAAGTGGGCACAGATACAAAGGGCCACAGTCAACATAGACTTGATATCAGGATATGCTAGAAACTCCTGCACAATGAGATTAAGACAGTGCGCCAGGCATGGCACTCTGAGAAATCCCTGCTCACTGATGCATTTCACTACATTTGAGCCATTATTACTCACGATGAAACCCACTTTCAGTGAATGGAGGTGGAGCCACTCATCAATATCTGCCAGGGCAATTCTAGCATTTTCTGACCTGTGTAGGAGCATTTACACTCCTCATTGCCAATGTGGCATACTGGTGAGCACCCAGAGTGTTACTACCACAGCAACTGGGCTTAGTACACATTTTCTCCCAGCCAGAGACATACTAACCCAGGTGCCTGTGCCCAGTGTGGTGTAATGCACAGAAAGGAGTTATCTGTTTGGCACTGTTCCATATATCCATACTGAGAGATGTGTATGGTGATGCTGAATGCAGTAAGGCATGAATTACCATGAGTGACACCATCACATAATGCTCAGTGATGTTGAGAAGTAAGTTCTTGAGGGAATCTGCCATTTGAGACAGAAATTCACCAAAAGAACATGGCAGTGGATCAATTGCCAGCATTTTAGGTGTTGCTGCATTCACTGTACAGTACATGCAGTAGCATCATTGGTTGGGTATTGGGCATGATGCTCAAACATGCTATGCTGTGTAGGCCTGACCTTTCTGGGTGTTGGGCTGCCAAACAGCCAGACTAGGTGTGGTGATATGGTTGGTGGCATAGTATTTCACTCCTGGGGATTCATGGGTGCTGCTCAAATGAATGCAGTGTTTTGGGGTGTTTTCTGTGCTGGAGTTGCTGTGTATTGGTGCCTCTGTGTGCTAGTACTCAACCAACCACTGCTGATATGACCGCTACTAGGCAGTCCTACAGACTTGTCATCTCAGTAGTAGTTCCCAGAGTTAAACCTTCCACCACCACCAGGAATATTTACCTACTGCTTCTTGATGCTTAGCCAAATGCAGATTTTTTTTTTTCAGTCTTTGGTAACCGGGTAAGGCCCACTAGGTACAAGTGCTTGTTTTCAGGGGCAACCAGAGAGCACTGGGCGGTTAAGTGACTTGCTCAGAGTCACACAGTATGCAAGTGGAGGTAGTGAGAATCAAACTCAGGTCTGGTCTGCTGGATGTATCAAGCTTGTTCACACCTCGCTCCTCTAACCTCTAGGCTATACTGCCAGCCTGTTAAGGGAGAGTGACCCTCTGCATCTGCTTTCCTTAGTATTCAGTCCCATGTAACAGGTGTCGGAACTTTAGGAGTGCATGTGTTGCCACCAGTGCCTACAGTAGGTGGCTGCCTTTTTCCCCAACTAAGTCATTCTTGACACAGCTGACAGATAGCAACTGTTTTGTTTGCTGGATCCAGTATATAAAAATCCCAAGCTAGGAAGTTTATACCCTTTAATTTTGCATGGTGGTACAAGGGTGGGGAGGAAATCTGACTTTAAAAGTTGTTTTTGCTCAGACAAACAGGGACAGACTTCTTTCCAACTCTTTCTTCAGAAGACAGCACCCAACACAGCCTCCACATGGCATATAACTCATGCCAGTACCATGCGGCCTCCAATACCATAGTACATAGCAAATGTCCCCTTTGAGCCCTCTTTACCAGCAAACTTATGAAATTTGCAATTTGCAAACTTATTGCTATACTTAATTTGCACATAGTAAGGAGGATTAACTTCATAAATTGCAGCAAATTCACAAATTGATTTGCAAAGTAAATTTTACCAGCTTGGCTTATCACTTCTCTAGGATCCACTGCCACCTAATGCCTGATAATACAGTATGTGCACAATAATAGCAGGGCATGCTCAATATCCTTTATCGGATACGGGGCTGAGACAGTTAATCACTGATTGTTTAACTATCTCTACTGCCCTACTGTGCCTCTTTGGCAGGGCTCAAAGATTTCCTCTGGGATCCTTCTTCTTGCTTACACATCAGGTGCATTTCCTACCTGATGTCATAGGTTGTTGGACTCTCTCTAGAGTCCCACAGTTCATGGCATTTAAGATTTTTTCACTATTTATATTTTTTAGGAGTTGAAGTGCCTTCAATGTAGATGTTAGTACTGTTATCCAGTCCCCTGTTACCAAACTGTTTTTTTCTTTCCCTACCTACTAGGGGGTGTTGAAGTAGGACATTTACATAAATATTATGGGGCAGAAGCTAGCAACATTGCAGGTAACAGATCTGAGAGTGAGCTGCGCTCAAGAGGTTTGTTTAAATTGTTCTATTTCAGGACTTTAATGGCTGAATAGCTGAAAAAGGAAAGTGTTGTCTTCCTCTTCTTCCGAGGAATTTGTTTTCCAGAATTAGACATCTAGGGCTGGATATTCAAAAGGTTGTGCCATGCACAGGGCTGCTACTACAAGTCCCGAAATTGCGCCATTCTGCCATATTCAGCAGGAGGCAGTTGTGCCCCCAAGTCAAGCTGAGCAACAGCACAATGCTAATGAAGGCATGCTGAACCCGGAGGAGGAACCATGTATAAACTGCATAGCCCGATATTCAGCGGGCTGTGCAGGTTGATGTCTGGCGCACTTCAATCTGTGCCTGCACAACTTTGAGCAAAACAAAAGGAGTAAGTCAAGGGCCACCCACAGGTGAGCTGCCACATTGCAGGGCACAACACAGCAGCTGCCACCTGTGGGAGGAGCCCTCGGCGTACTTCCTGTCCCCTGCAGCCCAATCGCAGGCATATAGTAACTCCTCTCGACTGGCCCAATCGGCGGGCATAGTAGAAACCCCTTCCCTGACTGGCCCGATCATGGCATAAGTATAAAACCTTCCCCGACTGGCCTGATCACGGGCATAAGTGCAAAACCCCTGACCAGCCTGATCGCGGGCCATCAGTGACAAAAACCACCCCCCACTAGCCCAATCACGAGCAGAACAGATTTCAACCCCCAGAACATATCCTGGTGGTCCAGTGGACGTGAAGCCCGATCGCGGGCATTGAGTCCACCACCCCCAGGTCCACCTACCCTGGTGATCTAGTGGTCCCCACCCCACCCACCATGGAGCCCACCACCCGCTACCCCGTCAGCCAGCGGGTGGCAGTACACCGCCTGCTGCCCACCGCCCACCGACTGACTGCTAGGTAGGCTGCATGCCCATTGGTTCAGAGCAAGAGCCTTGTAGCGGTATGGGCTGCAGGCCCATTGGCTCTTGCTCTGAACCAATGGGCTTGCAGCCCTACCGAGCAGTCAGTCGGCAGGCGACGGGGTGGCAGGCGGGTTGGATGCTGCCGCCCGCCAGCTGACAGGGGAGGGTGGTAGGGGCCCCATGGGTGGGTGGGTGGGGCCACTAGATCACCAGGGTAGGTGGACCTTGGGGGTGGTGGACTCTAATGCCCGCGATCGGGCTTCACGGTCCACTGGACCACCAGGGATATGTTCTTGGGGTTGAATCTGTTCTGCCCGCAATCGGGCTAGTGGGGGTGGAGGTTTTGTCACCGATGCCCGCGATCGGGCTGGTTGGGGTGGGGGTTTTACTTATGCCCGCGATCGGGCCAGTCGGGGGTGGGAGTTTACACTTATGCCCGCGATCGGCCAGTCGGGGAGGGGGCTTTGTAACTTATGCCCACGATCGGGCCAGTAGGGGAGGGGGTTTCTTCTATTATGCCTGCGATCGGGCTGCAGGGGCGTTGGTCCCAATGGCTGCTGCCTGGCAGGGTGCCAGGTGCAAGTCCTCGGGGATCGGCGCACCTGCATGCTAATGGAATGCAAATTGGGCCATAAATAGATGCAAATGGCCCCTCTGTGCCTTGCATGAATTATGGCCCCATTTGCATGTCACCTTTTGAATATCGGAAATTTGCACATGGCACAATGGAACTTGCGCCACCGCATCTTGAATGCTCCACTCTGACCACTTGCGGTGGCGCAAGTTCCACTGCGCCATGCACAGTGGCTGTGGCTGGGGGTGATATTCAAAGGAGTTGCTCAATAGCGCAACTCCATTGAATATCGCCCCGGCCACATCCCTGCACAACTATTTTGTGCAGTGCAAGGGCTTGCACCACAGAATGGTGCAGTTTGAATATCCAGCCCCTAGAGTCATTTTTCAGATCTGAGATCAGCATAGAGGGCACCATGACGCCAACTGCCAACCTGCTGCAGCTTTCGGATGGAACTTCAATAGACTCAACAAAAGCTACCCCCTTGAGATCCACTTCCCCTCACAGTACATCTCCACTAAAACCTGGTGCTGAGGTGGTAAAAAAGATAAACTCACCTACAAATAAGTTACCTTTACAGGAGGAAATATTTAGTAGCATGACAACAGCTGACAAGTGTTTAAAATCTGCAGTATATGAGGCATGATCCAAACAAATATATTGAGCCCTTATCCCAAAAGTTTCTTCTGATTTTCAATTGCAAACCACCTCATCAACACAGTTTGAGAAAACATCTAAAAATGGCTGCTAATCAGGTGTAGTGCAGCTGCTTCTTCTTCCCCACCTTCGCACACCATAGACTCTCTGGGCAACACGCTGGATAAACTCATGAACTGGTTCTACTTGTTTGACAGAAAATTTTAGGCTTATATATGAGAAAGAAGTTTTTTAGAAAAGAAATGAAACAGAATAAAGAAAAAACAGAAACAGTCGCTAAAGAAGTCAATTCAAGCAAAAAATAAATTGAAAAGACAGCTAATAAGATCACTGGTGCTGAGTCTACCACTGCAAACTTAATCTGAAACAGTTGTGCTATGGCACGTAAAATTGAACTCCTTGAGAATCAACAAAGATTTACAAATTTATGAGTTGTGGGTTTATCAAGTTCATTAGATGCTGAATATGAATGTGTCATAGAAATGATCAATGATATTTTCATTACCGTCTTTAATTTACCTGAAGATAACCTCCCATTTATCCCCCATGCCTAAAGAATTCCACTAAAATTAATGCTCAGAATTTGCAGTCAATTCTGTCACACCGAGAAAAATCTACAATTCTGATAACATTGGCTTTTGACTTAGAGATTTACTCATCTGACTCTCCAGGATTAAAGCATTGCTAATATACAAATCAAATTTTCAATATGTCCAGACTATGCTTTTTCTACACAACAGAGGTGATGCCACTTTTTGGGATATAGGCAAGAACTATTGGAGATGGGTGCTGAATTTCAATTTCTTGCATCTGCTAAAGTGCATATAAAAAGAAGTGTGCAACACATTTTTTATGACACTGATCAATTGTCAAATTTCATTTGTTTGCAGTATGAACACGACTCTCAAAAAAAATGGAGATTCAGAATCATCTACTCTTTCAGAAGAGGAAATGATCTGTATGATGTAATTCTATTAAAAATGTGTTTTTCTTTTTTTTTGTTCATTAGTGGATGAATTGTAAGGGGAGCCTTTATATTTGAAATGGTTTAAGAATTAAAAAATTTAGTTTATTCGATTAATATTCTACAGTAAAAAGTAAAAAAGGTAGCAGTATTGGTTTCCATGTTTGAGAATGTGACCTTAAAATCTTGGATATCTATAAAGTTAGCAGCTATCTGTAACTAATTATACATGATTTTTTTCTTCTTACCCCAACACACACACACCTGATTTGGTCTAGACATATCATACAGAGCAGTAACAGTGTATTAATTGTGTATTAGAAAATGGGTTAAAGGCTGATTGCCTGATAGCCCTGGCAAGGTGAGCATCTATCAGACAACAGAGCCCAGGTGTTAAAAGTACCAGCCCAGCCTGCCCCATCACCAAAATCCTGGTGCCCCTCTGACCCCTAATTGGCTAAAAACCCTCATTTTGATTTGAAATGTCCACCATTTCTTTGTCTTGCTTACGAAAGACTGGCCCCCAAATTCTCGTTCAGTTACAGTACTGTCGTCCTTTATGTACTACTTATCCCAGACACCACCACTCAGTAACTGCCCAAAACAATCTACCATTTTTTCTGTTTTTTTTTTTCTTTTTAAAGTTCACTCTTGTCCCATGTAATTATTTATACCCTTACTGTGTGTAATGAAGAGTCAGCCACGATCTTGCTCCTAGCAACGGTAGCTGGCTGCCTACTTCCTCCTGAAGAAAATGCTGCTTTAAATGTTTTCTACTCGCAGTAGCTTGTCCTAACACCCACTTCAATACTGTCTCACCCTCCGTCCCAACTGTAACAACTTAACAGTCTTTTTTTTGTCTGTTTTAAGTTTATTTTTACTTGCCGCTCTGGGTCTCTCTCTCCCACAACTCAGATGCATTCCCCTCTGCCACCAGTCATCCAACATGCCAAACCAGGAAACAATCTACCAGCAAATGAAATGTCTCCTGACAAGTTACTTCCCTAAAATTAAAAAGAAAATCTTCGCTGAAGGCTTAAACCCCAAAAATAAATAATAATTTAAAACGCTGCCATCTCTCCTCACAGTCATGTCTCTTCTGCCTGATACAGCATAAGACAGTTATGCCCATGACCGCTCGCAAATCCATTTTGCCATCCAGCACTCAAAGAAATAAAATAAATCTGAACTGAGACAGCAGCTTCTCTGTGTCCTGAAACTGCAATACCAAAAAAACCCCACAGGAAATGGAGGAGAAACAGTCCTGGAGGTGGTGGAGGGGGAGCTAAAGAAGAGACTAGCTGGAGGGAGGCAACAGGAGATGAAATACCACAAGAACTGAGGGACTACTTTACAATAAAAAGATTTAAAATTTCATTTTTTTTGTTTTTTTGTTAATATTTTTTTAATTTATTAAATTCCATAAGAAAATGTTACAGGAACCCATTTTCTAAGTGCAATAATACCCCTCCAGGGTGGGCAGTAAGGCAATACCAGACCTGGTCTGGTATTGCCCTATACTCCCCACCCTATCAAATATTATTGATCGCATATTCTTCTTTCTTTTTGTCTTTGTTTATAATATCCCATTTGTTTATTTTGTAAAAAATATTTAATAAAATATAAGTATAAAAAAATACATAAATATTACAACTTCAAGTTCAAAATCTACCTTACAGGGCAAGTACAAGGGATGAAAATTCAATCTGTTCTCTCTCTGGTAGATAGCCCGTTACCACAGGGGTGCTCCAGAGGTCAATTCTCAGCCCTTCTCTCTTCAGCTTTTTTTCTTAACCAGCTCCCCCAGGCCATAAATGACAATGTATTATTACATGCAGTTGATGCTATACTCTACTGAAGCCACCATGACCCAACAGTACTCGAGCATCTGATGCAATCCAGTTTCTCCATGGTGGGAAAATGGTTCCTTAAATCCAAATTATTACTTAACTATAAGAAAACCCAAATCATGATGTTCACCTCTGCTCATAACAAACATAGGGCCTATTGGCTACAAATCTGCAACACTCACTGTTCCCCTCTCGATATGGTACAAATCTTCAAATATCTCAGTGTAACACTAGACAGTACTCTTAGCATATTGATATTGTTGCCAACATGGCTAATGCTAAGCAGGGTCTGCAATACTGTAATAAACACTGCCTCACCAGTGAAGCCCTAGAAACTGCCATCTCAAGCTCTGTGCTGTCAATCATTGATTATGGCTTAGTGGTTTATAGTGCAGCAACACACACTGCTCTCCAATGTCTAAGGACCATGCTCAACAAAGCCTGTCATTTAGTGTTGGGTGCTGACTGCCTAACTCATACATGCACTCTGTATGAACAGTCTGGTTGGCTCAATTTAAAGGATAGACTTCAATACCAAGTATGCCTCTTGGCCCAAATATCTACCTTAGGTCTCTTACCATCAGGTGTGAGTAATCTAATCACAATAACCAACACAGCCAGAAATACTAAGGGCATTAACAACCATACCCTTAAAATCCCCTTCCGCTGTACTTCACAAGGGCAACACTCCAATGACTACAGAGCACTGCTATGGTTAAATGCCGTAGGGTTAGAATTTCATAAGGAATCAAGGCTTGGACTATTTAAATCTAACCTGCAGACACTTCTAGCATCAACCATTGTCTGTCAGTGTGGGACCTAACACCCAGACACTACCGCCCTTTCCTTAATTGATCCCTCTGTATCTCATCCCCTCTGCCTCACCCTAGCCCCTCTCTTCCTAAGTCCCCTACTACTATGTCAAACTCAGCTACCTAATTGCTCTCCACTATTTCTACTCCCTCCCAACTTCCCTCCACTGTGTCTCCTCCCCCCTCATTTCTCCATTCCTGACTTAACCCTACCCTAGTCCTTAGATATCCCCACCCTCCTTTCCCCATCCCATATCTCCTCTCCTCATGCTTCCCCGAATCCACCACTACTCCACTCCTTCTCCCTCCCCCTACCTTCCTCCTCCTTATCCCCCTCACGCTCTGTCAAGTATCTCTTTCCTCCCATATTGTATGTCAGACAAGAGATTCGTTGTTAAATCATAATCTTGCTAGTGACGCAGCAACTGCTAATCTAATTTTGTTCACTGTCCAGGACATGCACTTTATGTCTACTATTTATGATATCTACAGAATGTCTGTTTTCTATCTTAATCAAACCTTATGTATTTATCTGCTTTGGACTATTGTTTAATCCTGTTTCTGACTGACTGACGTGGAACCTCTGCAAAATGAGCTTATGGCTCAAAGGTTATTCCAAAAGGTAATGCATTAATAAATAAAATAAAGTTTTAGAATGAGGGTGCCACAGATTTTAGTGACTTTATATACAGTACTCAGATCTGAGGAACACTAGTGGTACTGGTGTGTAACTACTATTTAAAATTACACCTTCTTCACTTCTTACTTAGGACCCCCTGAATGCTGACCCATCACTGCAGTCCCTCATTTATCCATCCATTTCTGTGGTCCATGGCTGAAGGACGTGGCAGGGCCAGGCTGCAGTTCAGAGGTGAGGATTGCCTCCCAGTATATAAAAGTCCTTAAGTATCTGGTAGAAAGAAGTAGGGTTCTCCATCATTGGAAATCTCTGAATTCAAATGTGGCCATGCACTAATTGATATGCCTCATGGGGTGGGGAACCAGATGATCAGATGGATAGGCAATTGGCTCCAGGACCGGACCCAGAGGGTTGTAGTTGGTGGGATAGTCTCATCCCCAAGGAGGGTCATTAGTGGGGTCCCACAGGGATCAGTCCTTGGGCCCCTTCTGTTCAACGCCTATGTATCTGACATAAGGACAGGAATCAGGAGTGAGATGAGTCTCTTGCAGATGACTCAAACTGGGGGCAGTGGTGGATGGGGAGGAGGAGGAGGTGGCCTACAGGGGACCTGGAGGCTCTGGGAAGATGGTCTAGAAAGTGGAAGCTGAGGTTCAATGCAGAAATGCAAGGTACTCCACCTGGGGCCAGAAACCCAGGCCAAGTGTACACCTGGGGGAATGCTACAAGTCTCGATGGCTGAGAGGGACCTGGGGTGGTGGTGGATGTCAAGATGAACAACTCTGAGACTTGTGGGAGGCAGCAGCCAAGGCCAACAGGATGCTGGGATGCATCGCTAGGGGATCACCTCCAGAAGGAGGAAGTGATACTCCTCTGTATAACTGCTTGGTGAGGCCACACCTTGAGTACTGCATGCAGTTTTGGAGGCCACACTTAAGAGGGACATTAACCTCCTGGAGAGGGTTCAGAGGAGGAAACCAAAATGATTTGGGGCTTGGGGACAGGACCTATGAGGAGAGGCTCGAAGAGCTAAATATGTACACATTGGAAGAGAGAAGGACCAGGGGACATGATAGAGGTCTTCAGGTACATGAAGAGGGTAAATAGGGAGGAACAGTCAGGGTGCTTCAAGGAAGGAGGAAGGGGCCACTAGAGGCATGGGTGGAAGCTGGAGGGGGGAAGATTCAGGGGAGAAAGGAGGAGGTGCTACTTCACTGAGAGGGTGGTAGAGCCATGGAATGCACTGCCTAGGGGGCTGGTGGAGTCAGAGACAGTGGAGGGGTTCAAGATGGGGTGGGACAGGTACAGGGGAAGGGTTCTGGAAGCAAAATCCAATGCAGCAAGAATATCCGGAACTGGGAAGGGAGAAGCCAGAGAAGGCGAGGGGGACAGCAAGGTCAGCACCCAGGGTGGGAGCTGACCAAACGAGCAGACACGAAAGACCGTTAGGCCTATTCTGCTGGCATTTTAGTATGTTAGTATGGGTAAGACAGTTCATTGGCTCTGCAAGTTCTGGGTGGCTCAGATTATACCCAGCTCATTACCTGAAATCAAAAGATGTGGTTATCCTGTTTAAAATGAGATTCTAGTGGTTGATTGTTAAAACTGTCACTGACTTACAAGAGAGATGGGTTATGACTCTGGTTTCTTTCTTGGGTGGGTAAAGTGGGCCTGGTTAATCTTTATGAACATAATTCAGACATAGCTGACTTCCCATAGATCAGTCTAGTGATGGCTGAGCTCAGTGGTGATCAAGAAACCCCCACTCTAATAGGTGGGGATTTCAAACCAAAGGCCTGAGTAGCTCTCCAAGTTGTGATGGCCGAGTATCTGCAGAAGGGACAATCTGACAGGGAGGTATTACACATTCTCCATTCCTTTCTATGATAAACACCTGAATAGCCTTACTGTTAGCAGAGGCCTCTGCTGCCCCATGAGTATTAACCCCCACCACAGAACACCTTATTGTATCAGACCACATCACAATAACACTCTGTTTCCAACCTACAGCTAGCCAGGTAGGCTCCCTAACATGAAGGTGTGATCCCCTGCTAGTAAGGGATCCCACCTTATGGGAATGTATTTATTTATTTTTTGTTGACTGGGTAAGTGCGCTAGACAAATCCTGCCTATTTTCAGGCATGACCCGGGGAGGGGATACAGATGAATGCCAACTGACATTGAACCAGATTAAGCTGTTGGTAGTATTTTTAGTGAATGAGAGAAATTTGGCCAGGACACTGGGAAATTTCCCTACCTGCTGGCGGTACAGGGGAGTTGTTGCCATTGGTCTGCGTTTGGTCAGTGTGATTCCCACCAGCAATGGAGCAGGACGCTGTGTTGTGCTTTCCGGAGCACAGTATGGAAACAAGACATTTTGGAGGTTGGTTTACCAGAGGCTATGGAAGATCATAGGAGTGTTCAGACTACTCAGGCTGTGTGTCAGTCTGCACTGGAGTTTACTGGTATGAAACCAGTACTTGAGACTGCAACCTTTTCTCCCCCTACTGTGTCGGTAGCTTCTCAGGAACCTTTATTGCAGCAGCCAATTACTGTTTGTTTGGAAGCGAGTGGCCCGATGTTGGGTGATGATGTAGGGGAGGAGCGGAATGAACTTCTGGGTTTGCAGCAACAGGGAATACAGGATGGAGTGGCTCCAGGCATTTCACCCGTTGTTACTGCCTCGCAAATCGTACTGAGGCAGTTTGGCTTACCTCAGACTTCTGCAGGTTTTCCCACTACAGACTGGTCAGCGGATGATGCTCTTTGCGATTCTGGATGGCTGCGGACCTCGACAGGGCAATGGATTCCCGATCCAGACTGGAAAGAAGCCTCCACAGGGAGCGGGACTGTCACAAAGCATGCCACCGGTGATAAACTCCTGAGCTCAGGTACGGACTTCAATGATGGACTGGGGGGTCATGGTAAAGCTGCGCAGCATTCAGAAGAATGTACCTCGGCCTTGTCTAGGCCGAGTGCGTCCTCGACAGGAGATGGCCATTTTTCTTTTCAGCAGGTAGGGTTTAGACAGGATAAACCTGATAGTGGGGCTAGTCAGCACAAACCTAGGGTACCTATGTCTGATCTTTTCAAAAATAAGTTAGAACAATCCCCAAGACAGAATGCTGTTCGGCTGCGTTATAGAGGAGAGTTATCTGAACATCCAGACAGATACTATATTGCTAATCTTTTACTGAAGGGTTCCATGAATTTCTTTCCTGCAGACATTTTTGCTTTAATTCATATCTCTGGGGAGGATTCCTTTGATATTAGCT
This sequence comes from Neoceratodus forsteri, assembly GCA_016271365.2. Classification (NCBI taxonomy): domain Eukaryota; kingdom Metazoa; phylum Chordata; order Ceratodontiformes; family Ceratodontidae; genus Neoceratodus; species Neoceratodus forsteri. The sequence goes on from CM057449.1 coordinate 1,512,877,025, forward strand.
TTAAAACAACACATGGTTTAGAGAAATTCTGGGATTAATATTCTACTTTAAAATCCACCCCGCTTTGGACCCCCTTTTATGCAATTCCACTCACTAAACCCCAGATTAGATATATTACCATCATGTTCAGGAATGAAGGGTTCGTCAATAATATCTATCATTGGTTACAGAACCATTGTGATATTTTGGGTCCCCTGAAGCTATTTTAGATTTGGAAGGCATATGGATGGGAAGTTGCAGGTTCAAGGTAAAATTATTTCAAATAAATAGTGATATCATACATCTTCCTAACAGTTTTTTTGGGGGGAAAGAGAGGTGTCTGCTTTTATGGGGTCAGCCCTGGGCCTGCTATAAATGCGGGGCAAAAACTCATATAAGCAGCTCCAGTGATTTGTTGAAATGCTCTTTATGTGGTGGATATGGGCATTCGGTGGATAGGTATGAGAATATATTTCAATGCAATCTTTGTGACAAAAAAGGACATGCTTTCCACCAATGCCCTTGGGCTAAACATAATAGGATGGGAGGTTGGGATCAGGAGGATTTAGTGAACAAAGCTCAGGAAAGAAGAAGGGATCATAATCTTTCCACCCCTACCCACACTCCAGAGCCAGAGGTATCTCAGGAGGCAGAGGTAAGGGAGAACCCTATTGTAGCAGATGTGTCTCCTTTAGTTACTGACCCTGTGCCTGCTGTTCAACAGGATTCTGATACCCCTGTTATTATAGTTTCGACTCAGGCACAGGGGCCTGTCCTTTCCTCTATGCCTCCTCCTTTTGAAACTGTTAAAAACCGACGGTTTACCAGGGCCTCTCTTAAACAAACGGTACCTAGCCCTGTCCCAGTAGAGAATTTCTTTTCTCCTTTACAGTGTGAAGGGGGAGATTTGGATTTGGAATGTGACACTTCACACCAGTCTGATTTAGTCACTGAGGATGAGGAAAGTAGAACTACCGAATTGGCTAAAGAGAAAAAAGGGAAAAAAGGGAAAAAAAGAAGGCCAGTTTTAGTCAAAAGGGTGGGCCTTGACACTAAATTTTTTTTTGATGGCTACTTTAAAAATAGTTTCCTATAATGTCTGTAGTCTTAAAATTTCAAGAAAAGGCTTTCCCTTTTTTCCTTTTTCAGTACTCTTCAGGCAGATATTATCCTTCTCCAGGAAACTAGATTATCTTCTCTTGCTGAAATAGATCAGGTTAAAAAACAATGGGTCTGGGGGCTTCCCTTTTGGACATTTGGCCCTGACTCTGCAGATGGGATTGGGATTTTGTTCAAGTCCACCTTGTTCAAAATCTCAAAACTTGTAGATATTTGCCCTGGTCGTGCTTTAGTGTTGGACTGTTGTCTTCAAGATTTTGATTTTCATGTTATCAACATTTATGCTCCACAAGTCAAAACTGCTCGAATTGAGTTGTTTGAGGAAACTAAACCTTTCCTCTATACTAGCAAGCATATAATTTGGGGGTGGGATTTCAATTGTGATATTGATTTGAAATTTGTAGAGAGGTACAGAAAAAAATGTATTGTGATTCACAGGCTTTAAGGCAGATTGTTATGGATGCAGGCCTTTCTGATGCTTATAGGGCCTTACATAGTAAAGGGGTGCTACTTATTATAGACATATTTTTGCCACTCGTATAGATCTAATTTTTATTTCCAAATATATGAAGCCTTATTGCGGTATGGTGAAGCCAACTGAATTTTCGGATCATCAGACCTTACTCTGTCGTCTTAGTTTAGCTGGGGTTCCGCCTAAGGTATTTTCACCCTTTCCAAGATGGAGACTAAATTTGTCTCTTCTGGAGTCTTTTGATTGTGTGCATGGCTTAGAGGTGTTATTTGAAGCTCGGAATTCCACTATATGCCTTTATGAGAATTTGTATGATTGGTGGAGTGGTACTAAAACTGAGGTTAGGTCCTTTCTGCTCACGATGGGGAGACAAAAGGCTAATTCTCAGTATTTAAAATATTTACAATATAGGAATCAATTGTATAAATTAATGTAATTTCCTCCTCGGGATAAAATACAATTTAAATCACAAATTTCTGAAATTAAAAAAACAAATGTCCCTTTACCAATATGATAGAGCAAAATCTTTGGATGTGGAGTTTAGATATGGGTTAAAAATGCAGCCTGCTTCTGATTCATACAAAGCTTGTAAGCAAAAGGTGGATAAAACCCTTATGACTGGGTTAATGTCTGCTTCTGGTAAAGTGTGTCCACAGATTTGGAGATGTTATCTATGGTGCAGAGGTTTGTTTCTGATCTCTTTAGTGAGGATATAGGGCCCACTGAGGTGTTGCCAACTGAATTTACATTATCGCTTCCTTTAGTGGATAAGCCACTTAGACAACTTCTAATGGTGCCTATTTCATCTCAGGAAGTGGAAGGTGTGATAACTGCTTTAAATAGAAAGACATCTCCAGGCTTAGATGGCATACCAAATGAGTTCTATAAGAAGTTCCTCCCCTATATGAGTTATTTTTTGCCACTAGTTTTGAATTTTTTGTTGACATCAGATTTAGTATTTCCAGACTTTAGTACTTCACTGCTGAAATGTATCCATAAAAAAGGTGACCCATCTTTATTGACGAATTGGAGACCCATTAGCTTACTTAATAGAGATTATAAAATTCTCTCTAAAATTATTGCAAACAGATTATTACAGGTTTCAGATTTTCTTATTCATCCAGCACAGACTTGTAGATTCCTACTAGTAAGATTCAACATAATCTTTATCTTCTGCAGGAATTATTTGAAGGTAGTAACTCAGGACATGGTTCTGTTTTGTAGTTGCACTGGATCAAGTTAAAGCCTTTGATCGGGTTAGACATCATTATCTGTTTGATTTATTACTCCATTATAGTATCCCTCATTCATTTGTGAAATGGATTGTTATGTTATATTCTGATTCTAAAGTACTTCCAATGGTGAATGGTCTATTGGGGTCTGAGCTTCAGTTTGTTAAGGGCGTGAGGCAGGGATGTCCCTTAAGTCCCCTATTATACACCTACATTTTAGAACCAGTAATTAGATTTATGCACAGGAATCAGTGTATTATAGGGCTAGCCCCTGATCCTTCTTTACCGCCAGAGAAAATTACAGCATATGCTGACGATGTTACATTATTAGTGAAAGATGTGACTTCACTTAAGACTGATTTACATAGTTTCAAAACATGGAGTAAATTTCTGGGGCACAGATAAATGTGGATAAGAGTTTTATTTTTTTTGGGATCCTGACAAGGTTGTTAATTTGGAGGTTATGGGTATTCCTCTGGTTTCTACTCCTCAAAAAATTCTGGGTGTATGGTTTGGGCCAGGTGACTTGGCTAGTTTTAATTGGGAACAGCAGTTAAAGATAGGTGAAGGTAAAGTCAACATGTGGAAACAATGGAAATTTGGGAAGAAAAAACATATTTTAATTATTAAGAGGTTTTTGTTGCCCATTTTTTTGTATTTAAGTTACCTTTATCCGCCCCCAGTTAATTTAGAAATCAAGTTATACAGTGTTTTTTTTTTCAAATGTTTTGGGGTAATAGATTGAATCCGGTAAGAAGGGATATTACTTATTTGCCTGTGAAGCTGGGGAGATTAGCTATGATAAATCTGATTGTATTTTATCATTCAATTTTTTTGTTTAATTCCTTTAGTTATTTATGTGGGATGGTTACTTTACCATGGCAGGTTTGGTTGCATTCTGTGTGGGCTCATTATTTTCAAAAATGGAATTTTTTAACCCCTAAAATATTAGTTCAGGATCAGTTACCAGCTTATGGGATTTCAGCTCTGAAAAAACGTCACCAGTGGAAGCTGCTATTTCAAAATTTTATTTCTCATACTAGAAAGTCCTTTTATGCTTATATAGTTTTTGATGTACAGAGAATCGTGTTACTTTTTCCAGAATGTGTCCTATCTAAAATGACCTTGGCTCTTCATAAACTAACTGACTTTAGACTTCCTGCTTTTGTGTGGGATATAGTGTGGATGTCAGCTCAGGGATGGTTAGGGGTTTGAGGAAATTATAAATATAAACCATTAAGGGATAGATATTGTCCAAGGATTTCGTGTACTAATGAGGAAGAAAGTTTATTACATTTCTTTATTACTTGTTCCTTTAGTAAGATTTTCTGGAATGAGGCAGCTACTCATTGGAATATGTCCTTTCTCTCTTGTATTACCTGTAATACATTAATTTTAGGGGATTATTCTGGGGTCTGAAGTGTTTATCATAGTAGCACCTTGAATGTGTTTTTTGCTTTTCTTCAGTTTTATTTATGGCAAGCACGTAGTCAGTTTATTTTTCAACAACAACAAGTATTAAATTCTACTATAATTTCTCAGATAGAAGATGGATAGTTGAACGCTAAAAGCAAAGATAGTCAGATATTTACACAAGTCAAGTTTTGCTCTCTTTGGAAACATTTCTTTTTGTAAATATTTGTTTAAATGAAACTTTTGTTTTATGTATGTATGTAATCTCTGTTGCTGGTGTTATATTGTAAGATATTTGCTGTTATTATGCTGATGTCATGTTTTTTGTTTAATAAACTTCCCCTTCTCTTTCGAGAAGTGCCATGGGATCTTTTACATCCACCTGAACTACCACCAATCCAGGCAGATGGGACCTCAGTTTAGCGTCTCATCCGAAAGACGGCACCTCAGAAATGCAGCACCCCTCTCATGCTGCACTACAGTGTTAGTACTGGGATATTAACCCAAGTGCCAGATGTGGGAACTGAACCCACAGCCCTCTGATCTCCCAGCATCAGAGGTGAGTGTGCTACCTACTGAGCCACTGACACTGATAGTAAATAGGAATGGGCTACTACAGAGGACAGAAACTGTTCTGAGATTAACACTACAAATGAAGTGCTGGCAGGTACAATCTGGGCTGCATTTAAGACTTACTTAATGGTGTGTGTGTGCCTTCAAAGTGGTACAGAGGAGGAAATGGGAGAAGGAGGTATCAGACCTCAAACAAGAATTTGGGCAATATGAGTTGCAGCTCAAGAACGCTCCTACTCTCATCCATACTCTGATCACCAAAATTACTCACCTAAAATACAAAATAAATACTATCATGCACCATAAAATGAAGTGGCATCTACTTCCCTTGAAGCATGACCTTTGGGAATCAGAAGAAAAGCAGAAAATTTTGATCTATAGGCTGAGGAAACAGAAAGCAAACTCTCAAATTCCAGCTTTGTGCAATAGAGACTGAATAGCAGTCTCTAACCCAAAAGGAATTAATGAAGTGATGAGGTGATACTATAAGCAACTGTATACTTCCCAAATCCCACAGACCCTCCACCTCCCCACAGGCACTGCAGCCCTATCTAGATCCTACCCAGCTACCAACTCTGGATCCAGCCCTGAGTGAACTGGACACAGCTTTTTTTTCAGTTTACCAAGGGTAAAGCCCCATGCAGTGAAAGATTCACCGTAGATCTTTAATAAATAATACCATATGTCATTTTACCTCACCTCCTTGTGGCTCTGCAAGAACCCCAAACCTCTGGGACCCTCCCCCCACAATGAATAAGGCCATGATTACAATGTCACCAAAAATATTTAATGATCCTTTGGACTGTGCAAATTTCCACCCCCTGTCCTTTATATCTACTGACACAAAAATCTTGGCAGAATCCTAACGTTCTTGTTGGAGAAAGTACTCCCTTTGTATTACACTCAACCCAAGCAGCATTTAGCAAGGGCAAGATGGGGCTGACAATATCTACTCAGTCCTCAATCTTGAGTGGTATGCAAGGTGCTGGAATATCTCAAGGCAGCCTTAGTTGTAGATTTCTGAAAGGCATACAACTTGGTTGAATGGGGCTATCTACATGTGCTATCAGCCTATGGGATTGGCTCCTCCTTCATGAAGTAGATTGTTACTGTATACAACCAACCAACAGTGTCTGTCCTAACAAATCACTTTCTGTTCTCCCCTTTTACATTACAGAGAGGGACATGACAGGGCTGCCCCATCCCCTCTCCTTTTCCTAATTTCTATTGACCCTCTCACCAAGGGACTTATAACCACAGAACCTATCTAAGGTATCTCAATTGGGAAGAGACAATATCTAATGAGCAACTTTGAAGATAACCTCTTGCTTACAATTTCCAATCCAAGTCAAACACTTCCACATGTTATGTCCTTCCTTAATGACTATTCAGCCATTTCTATGCCAGTGGTTAATTGGAAAAAGACCACAATCTCCACTCTTAACATGTTTTGTGATGCTTCATGTGGTCAAGAGCTACAGAAGGCATGTAATGGTATATGCTTGTCAGACTTGGGGAGTCATGTGAAATCTCCAAATGTTCAGACAGGGTGGCTGCAAACATTAACCTACCGCTTGAGGCCCTAAAATCTGATATCAAATGCTGATTCAAAATCCAACTCACCCTTAAATGAAGATGAGAAGCTATTAGGATGTTCACTGTTCCAAAATTTGCACATATATTTAACAACCTCCTCCTGCGGATGTAACAAAGATGCTTCAGTCACCTAGAGTGCCTTCTATGCCACTTCATCTGGGAAAGGAAAAAGCTCTGATTAGGCAAAGTCAAGCTAAGGACCCACTGGTCCAATGAGGGTGGGTGGTCCAATCCTGGTTTCAAGGGTACATGCTAGCTTACAGAGTTGCACAGGCCACAAAATGTTTCTTCCCACCCACTAAGCAGGCTCCACAGTGGGTCTTCATTGAAACCACCCTAATAGAGGTACCATGCCTCTACCTCCTGATGGGCCCCTGGGCTAACTGTAAAATAGGGGAATCACACTTTACCTCAGAGAGATATGGTATGCCTGGCTCTAGGCTCTGACGTTAGCTGATTCTCCCAAATAGGCAGCTGTGACCCAGTTCTGATTCTGACTGATTTTTCCAAAAGGTCTGATTTACTCTGATGAACTGTAGACCTATTTTAGTCCATTTCAGTATGAGAATGGCATTAGTATCATTCTTTTAGACCCTGTTGAAAATAAAATAAAATAGAACCTTTTAAAAACAATAGTGACTGTATTTTGTGTCGTTTTCAGCAATCAGACAACAGCAATAAAATAAATTGACAATTGTTCTTGTTAATCCTGTGTGTCAGCTACCACATGCCATTCATAGGAAACAGTGGGCTGGATTCACAAAACTCTTGAAAATCCTGCAGCTGCAGGAAAATCTCGGTGCAAGTGAGTTGCCATTTGTAGAACCACAATTTCTCCAGCAACAATGGTATTCTCAAAAGTGAAGCTGGTTTACAACTGGTTCTATGATTTATGGCAGCTTGTGGGTGGTGTTGCCATGGAAATCCCTGCAGCTGTGGAAAAATGGTATGGCTGGTGGGATCAGCCATAACATCTTCAACAGCTGCTGTGGATGTGAACAGCAATCTCTGCAGCTACAGAGATTTCAGTCCACAACTGGAATTGTGGTGTGGGACTTAGTCCCAAAAACATTTCTCAATCCAGCCAGTGTATGCAGGTCATCTGGGGCTTTGCAGTGAAAGGAGACAGTTGGTCAAATATTAGTCAGAGTGAGAGAGAGAGAGAGAGAGAGACACAGAGACCAACGCATTCAACGGTAGAAAGACAACAGCAGAGTACAGAGAGACCTTCACTGAGTCTGGCATGATTTCTGATGAGAGACAGGCAACATGAAAAGGATACGTGATGGAGCCCCAGCCATCCCTCCTACTCTTTTGACTTGAGATGCTATTTTTTATTTGTAATTATTTTGCTTGCCTATTTGGTGTCATAGCAAGCATCATGTGTCCTAAACCATCCCACACATCCTGCTTGACTGGCCAATTACTTTTTACCACTTGTGCTTTCTGACTTCCTTTTTTTATCTGGTTACTTTTTTTTATCTTGTTGAACCCCCACCAGTATTGCAGGGTTTTTTTATAGAGATGTTTGGCCTCAGTTGCCACCTACTACTGCCCATGTGCCAGTCCCTAGCCCTGTTGCCACCCCCCCATCATAAAGCCGATGAGGATTCGCATAATACATTCCACCTGAGTTGACAAACTGAAAAACACATACATATATACATGTGTTGTAAAATACACCGTGACTGCAAGACAGAATTTTTTTTTACTTGACCTTTCTGTCATGATTGTTGACCTTTCTCCTCTGAATTCAAAGAAATAAATCATTAAATTAAATAATATCATCACCATCATCTTCAAACACCACCAAGGAAGCACCCTTATTAGGAGACACCTCTTGCAGCTGTTCATCATCATCACTTATATGTTCCTGCCACTGTTCACTGAACTGGTAAGAGAATTTGTTGAGGCTGACTTTTAGGAAGGTAAAGTAATGTACATTTTCAGGAGAAAACCTTGTGCAGCCATCAGAGACAAAATTTCCAGCTGTGCTAAATACACGCTCACAGTAAACATTAGTAGGAGGGCAACTGGGAAGTTTAATAGCAAAGGCAGATAGTGAAGGCCACATGTTTTTTTCTTTTCCAGCCAGTACTCAAAAGGGTCATCAGTAATATTAATGAGTGGTTCTTGCAAATAGGCATCTGCAATATCAGACAAAGACAAAGAAGGCAGCTCCACAAAAGTCACACTGGAATTATCAGTTTCCATGAGTTTTGACCAACTAGTGTGATAGTCATCTGTGTGCTTTTCAGAATGACAAGCCTTTTTCAAGGGCCGTGAAAGAGGACTTTGTGCTGGACTACCCAATTTTGATGAAGGAGTACATGGTGGCACTAAATTGAAATTATAGCTGTCACCACCAATAGGTGTTGCATCATCGAATGCAGCATCCACATGATGTAATTCACTTGTATTGTCAAATACAGTCACTTCCTTTTCCTGAACTATTTGCTGTACTATTGCAGAAATCAGCATGTTTTTGTATTTGAGATATGAGTCACCAAGATCTGAAGGAGGCAGCTGTTGCAATTTAAACTCAGGGTCAAGAAGAATGGAAAGAAAACAAAATTGTTTGTCATGATATGTGATGTCTGCTGCAATTTTGGAATTGTATCAGTCAATCCATGAGTGATACACAGATTTGTTTCTTTTGGTCAAAACCTCACGCAGCCTCCTGCCTTCCTTGTTCAATAATAAATTATGATGGGAATAACCTGGATTAGATAGAATTTTTTAGCTCATGTGTGGAATAAATATTTCCCTGACAGTCTGTCCTGTCATCATAATCATTTTTTATACTTAATTGCCATAAATTATCATTTCTAATCCTAATTATTTGCTGCCTGATACATACAGAGACATATTTTTCTGGGTCTCTGTTTTATGTGTGCCTTGGTTGTTGCACCGCTGAAAAGTTATATGTAACATGTAATGTTACTTTGTACTCTATATCAGGCCCATCTCTCTCTATGTTATACATTACTTTGGTGGACCTGTTATTTTATTTATTGCTCACTTCTTGATATTGAACCACCTGTGATTCACACCCTTCAAAAGTGGGCACCAGTATCAAATATAAGTCTGCATATAGAGGCTCACCAGTCTTTATAGTAGAGGTATTGTGACAGCCTCTTTCACTGCACTGATCCTATATTATTTGTAGCCCTTGCTTTTGCTGTCTTGCATTTTTTTAGTGCAGCCAGAACCCGATAAAATGACTCCAGATGAGCCAACATTTCAATGTCAGCTTCCTGCCCCCCACAAAAAAAAAGATATTGGTGATGCAACCCCCCCGTACCAGAAAAAAAGAAATAGCACTCACATAAAAGTGCAGTTAGCACAGTAAATATGTGTTGGGATGGTAATAAGACAGTCGGGTATTATTCCCCCTCCAGGCTTAGAGACCTCTGTCCATTGTTTTGTCCTCCCCTGTCACCAGAGGTATAAAGATGGTGTAGGGCTCTGGGGATTACCAGAAAAAGGGGGAGGATGAGGGCTGGGCCTGGAGAGGGAATGGAGAGGAGTGGGCGGATAGGGATAGTGGGGACAAGGAGATGCCCTGGGGTGAAATGGGTCCAGGTAAGGGGTTCTCCCTGACTGGTTCCTATACCCAAGGGTTCTGCTGGTAGTCAGCAGGTAACACGTCATCCTCGGATGCTCATCCTACCGGGTGGTGTTATGTAACGCCAGGGTCTATTAAAAACAAGACCACTGTTATAGCGGATCTTGTTGAAACATCTGACCTGACATGCATCACCAAGACCTGGCTGGATGAAAATACTGGCCCGGTTTTGGCTTTAGCAATTCCAGCCGGGTACTCGGTGATACACCACCCTAGGACGGATCATGGGGGGGTGTTGCCATCTGTTTTAGATCAGAACTCAGCCTAGTGGAAGTACCAGTGGGTAATACCAACTCCTTTGAATGTATTATGGGCGAGGGTGTGGGGTGCAGGATTCTTCTCGTCTACCATCCACCAGGTGATGGGAATGTTTTCCTGCAGGAAGTCGCAGACTTCACTGTCGACCTGACATTGGGATCCCCCAGATGGTTGGTTCTGGGTGATTTCAATTCCTGGGTCGACGATGAACTCTCGCAGTTTGGTCAAGACTTCGCCAGTTAATGATTTCACTGGGCTTCACACAGGTTATTTCCTCCCCACCCACATTGGTGGTCATTCATTGGACTTGGTGTTCCTATTGGGGATGGAGATATCCGATTTGGTGGTGGAACCAGTCGGATGGTCTGACCATCATTCCATTAGGTTTAGTTTTGAGGCCACCCTAGTAGGCCAGCCCCTATGGAGAATGGTCAGTGCACGCCTTTGAGGGTGTTTCCCCAGATGTCCTGATGGTGGTGCTGGACCTATAGGGTTTTCCGAGTGATTGCAGGGATCCAGGGGACTTGGTACTTGCCTATAATAAGGCAGTGACAGGGGCCCTGGATTCTATTGCACCTGTTTGTGTACATCCTCTCACCCTTCGCCCTAGGTCTCCCTGGTTTGAAGAGACTTTAAGGGAGTTGAGGAGATTTGGACGAAGATTAGAGAGATGTTGGCGGAAGTCGGGCTTGGATTGTGACAGACTTAGATTGATGGACCATTACGTGGTTTATCAATCAACAATCTCTCGTAAGAAGGCAGAATTCCTGTCCTGAGAGATTGCTGCTGCTCAGAATAGACCAGCTCAGCTTTTCCGGACCGTGGACAGATTGTGCAATCCAATCTGTCTTCAGCCCAGAAGAGCTTTTTCTCAAGAATGGTGTGAGGAGCTTGCTCAATTCTTTTCAGATAAGGTTACCAAGATCAGGTCTGATGTCCATCTGACGCTCTCTAGTGGGAGTAGTGGTGGTCGACAGAAGATGTCAGACACCGGTTTTGTGTGGTCCGACTTCAGCCTTCCCACAATCAATGACATTGTGATGGTCATCCGATTACTGTGTCTGACCAACTGTGGTCTGGATCCGGGCCCTACACATCTCCTAGTGGGTTGTGTAGATAAAATCGGTCCGGTTCTGGCTGAGATAGTCTGGAGGTCTTTGGAGAGGGGGATTTTCAAATCCCTGAAAAGACTTTGGTGCAGCCCCTTCTTAAGAAACCCTCCTTGGACCCGGACTGTCTTGCTAATTATAGACCCGTCTCTAACCTACCCTTTGTGGGAAAGGTTATTGAGAAGGTGGTTGCGATGCAGTTGGATGATCATTTAACCAGCCATGGTGTCTATGATTCTCTCCAGTCCGGATTTAGGAAGAGACATAGCACCGAGACGGCTCTGGTTCTGGTACTGAATGATCTCCTGATAGCAAGAGATCGAAGGACCTGTTCTATCTTGGTCCTTCTTGATCTCTCTGTGGCATTTGACACAGTGGACCATGGTGTGCTGTTGGAATGCCTGCGGTTTATCTGTGGACTGTCTGGTACAGTCCTCAGCTGGTTTCGATCTTTCCTCGAGGGTAGGACTCAGAGGGTGGTGTCTGGGATTTTTTCCTCAACATCATTCCCCCTATCCTGTGGGGTACCACAGGGCTCCATTCTGGCACCCATGTTGTTTGCTGTGTACATGCTGCCTTTGGGATAGATCATTAGGTGGTACGGTTTGAGTTTTCACTGCTATGCAGAAGATACTCAACTGTACATGTCCTTCGTACCTGGCCAAGATGCCGTTTTCTAGGTCTTTAATAACTGTCTTGCCAAAATCCAGGACTGGATGAATGTGGGTTGGCTGCGGTTGAACCCAAGAAAAACTGAGGTGTTGGTTGTGGACCCAGGTTGCCGGGAGGTGGGTCTGTTGGCTGTATCTCCCTCAGGCTTATGGCTTGGGGGTGTCCAGCTAACTACCTCAGATCAGGTGCAAAATCTGGGTGTTGTTTTTGACAGCTGTTTGACCCTTAAATCACAGGTGTCGGCAGTGGTCAAAGCCTCTTTTTACCATTTGAGGAACATTGCCCGGGTGAAGCACCTGGCTCCTCCTGATGATCTTTCTACTTTGGTCCATGCCTTTGTTACCTCCCGTCTTGACTACTGCAATTCCCTGTATCTTGGACTACCTGGGGTTGATATTCGCCACCTGCAGCTAGTGCAGAACACGGCAGCCAGGCTATTGGCAGGTTCTCCTAGGACCAGTCATATAATGCCTGTGCTCCGCGGACTGCACTGGCTGCCAATATGCTGGCGTATCACCTTCAAGGTCGGTTTGCTGACCTATAAGGGCCCTACATGATCAGGGACCTAGCTACCTGAAAGATCTCCTTCATCCCTACTATCACCCCCCACTCTCTCCGATCCACTGGCGAGGGATTGCTAGAGATTCCAGGGTTTGTTTGAAGACTTTTGGGGGCCAGATCTTTTGGTTTTGTAGCACAACCTGTCAAATTCTCTACCTAAATCAGTGCAGTTGCCCGACCGTCAAAACTTTTAAGGAGCACTTAAAACATATCTTTTTAAACAAGCATATAATGATTTTTAATATTTTATTAGTGTGGTTAATTTATTGTTTTGTTAATATTGTTTTATCATGTGGTGTACAGGCACCTTGGTTTTTAGAAAGGCGTCTTTTTATAAATAAAGTATTGATTGATTGATTGATAAAATGGTTAGGTAGACTTAACATAATGTAATGATAAATTCTCTCTCTCTCTCTCTCTCTCTCTCTCTCTTGCTCTCTCTCTCTCTCTCTCTCTCTATATATATATATATATATATATATATATACCTTATATACATTTAAGTAGGTGTAAAACATGAGTCTCGTTTACAGTAGTGTCCTGCTTGCTTTTCTCCATTTCTCTTGGTGGGTGGTCTGCAATACTTGGCAGCTGAGTGTCTTAAGTGGTGTTTGGACCTGTGGTTTCCAATTTTATGTATCCATATCTGTACACTACAAACACACAGCTTTTGATTTGCATGCTGCTAAATGGAGATATACTGTTACACTAAGCCATGTTGAGTTATTGCAATACTAAATATTTCACTGATAGATATGTTTCATTGTATGTCTGAAACATTTCCATGACTATCTGCTTGTTTGTTTTGCTTATTAATTTTTTTTCACTTGTTTGAATTATCATTCAAAATCAGATGTTGGTTAATGGGAACATTGTGGTGACTATACTATGTGTGCTGGCTTAGCTCATTTCTGATATTTTATTAGTGAAACCTTTTCAAGGTGATTCTGCTTGGACCTGAACTAAATTTAGTATTGGTGCAGTATGCGAGCATAGTGATTATAAGTCCCTTGCAATGTGCAATGTTGTCTAAGAATGCAACCCTAAATATCATCAGATATTCCTTCACTAGATGTGTATTTATTGTTTGTGTGTAGGGATGTTATGCTGCCCTCTGCAATCAGTTACAAATATTTATTACAGTACTTACTGGGCAAGCAAACATACATTAATCTTTTAATGTTAATAAAGTACTGCTGTTCAAACCCTTGCCATACATGCATGACTCATTTAAAATTCTTCACAAGTGTCACTCTATTATAATGATCAACTCTTGTTTCACCACTGTTAATTTTGTAGTTTACTTGTTTTTGTGTGTATGGATGTTATCCAATGGCTCCATTTAAATTATGCAGACGTACAATGATTTAATCATTTTTAACTTTGGTATGCATAAAAAATAGGCAGCTATTCCTTCTAGTAAATAACTTGAAATGAGTAACTGTCTGATTATGTTAATACTTTTAGACATGTTGTGCCGGTGTCCTAAATGTCAGATGAAAGCTGTAATAATTGAAGTTTGAACTGACAACCCCTGCGTAAGATACATTCTGTCCGATTCAGCATTGGACAGGGTCCCCTGTGCCTGTGGCTTGTGACAGCAGTGGTATTGCCACACAGAAATTACACAACAACTGGCCCCCCATCACCTCCACCCAGAAGTTCCAGACCAGCCCACTCGCCTCTACCTTCCCCTTCCCCCCACACCCATACATAGTTGATGTCTGGCACAGCCCAGCTCTCACCACCATGATCAGCCATTGACTGAGTCCTGCATGAGTACATACTGTACATAGTATGTGCTCAGCGGAATTACTGCTCATATAGGGCTCAGTCAGATGATGGACACGGTGTTGAGAAGTGGGCTGTTCCAGTCCCCGGCTGGGTACCAGTGTGGGAGGGGGGTGGGCTGGTGTGGCACTTCCGAGTGGGGTGTGGGGGTCCACCAGACCACCAGTGCTACAATTCTGAAAATAGACTTGTGATGTGGTGGATGTTTTAATAACTGTAATACACAGTAAATCAGGGATTGGGACTTGGGATTGGTATATGCAATGATATCTGACAAGGTGGGTGGTATTGTGCTATACTGGTCAGCCCATAGGCATAATGAGGCCCAATGCTTCAGAAAAAGTGAAATGTTATAAAATAAGTTTAATAAAAAAATGGGTATTGAATATATATTTGAAGTAAGTTTTTTAATAAAATGTTTCCCTCATCTCCATTTGTTTACATGGTTGCTATCATCTCACAAACACACACACACACAAAATGTGGATATTAAGTAAGATTTAAATATGTCCACCCTTGATTAGAGTTTGTGTGTAGTGTGGGTGTGGGTACCTGGGAGAACATCAGTCTGTACACAAAAGATAGACTGCGTATAAATGAGGTATGAAATAATGTCATGAATGTAAGGACAGAGAAGCACATTGAGGAGCATTTAAACTAGGAGGGCATGTAGCAGGATGGATAGAGAAGTGCAGAGGCCTAGTAATGTGGAACCAAATGTGCTCACCCCCTGTGATAGCAAGGTTAGGAGGAAGGTAACTACCAAGGGTGCAGACACAAGGTGAGAGAGTGGTATAGGGCACGTCATGCTAAACCAACCTGATGGAATACTATGACTGTGACTAGGCAAATCGATGGGGGCCTTGTAGTGGAGGTCCTTTAACTATACTTCAGTAAGGAATTCGATTCAGTACCGAATGAGAGAGTAGGGAGCAAGCTACGAGGCACATCGGCAGGAGCAAAACTTTAAGGGTAGGTGGAGAACTGGCTAAAATATAGGCAGCAGAGGGTGATGTTAGGTTGGGAGGGATTGGGGGACATGATTGAGACATTCAAATACATGAATGGTATAATCAAAACATACACAGAGGGTCTATTCATGAGGAGGGTGGGGAGATACACTGGGGCAATGACATGAGATTGGAGGGGGGGTAGATTCAGGAAGGAGGTGAGGATGCATTTATTTATGGAGAAGGTGGTGGCAAAGTGGGACCACTCACCAGTTAAGGTGGTGGCACCTAACACAATAGAATGCTTCAAGAAGGGGTGGAACAGGGCAAAGGGGAGTGTCTTATCTTTAAAAAAATGTATTATTTAAAGTTCTAATTATCATAATTTTATATAAGTAAAATCACAAATCATAGAATCAAACTTCTTCAATAGCGTAACTATGTTTATTGTTTTAAACAATGTTTTCATTTCCTATAGATTCTCAATTCAATTGATTTGAAATCTATATAGGTGCAACTGTACATTGACTGAAGCCACGCATCTTACTACTTTTAACTGCATTTTATAATGAACCGAGAACATGCCTGTAAAAAGCGTAAGTTCAGACCTACATGTGCTATCCCTGGCTGTCATAGCACATACATATGGATGCCAATGTAAAATTTTCATCACATGCCAATTGGTAATGCGGACCTGTATTGTAGATGGTTGGAATCTCTACAAATAAAGCATCATGATGCCACAGTCTGAAGTTTTGTATGCAGCCTTCACTTTGTGGCCAGTGATTACCTTACAAAAGGGCAATTTGGCATAAATAGTGTATTCTCCTTAGTGAAGACCAACCATCTGAGAAAATTCCAGTTCCATCCAGTAAAGAGATGCAGGCAAGCATGTGGATATGAACAACCTACACGCTGATAATATCGTTCATCTAATGTAACCTACAAAAGATACATGATGGTTGAAGCATCAAGTGAAGTCATAAATGCCACCCAGGTGAGGTAATACATTGGTTGTCTGAACTTTTTATGTTTGCTTTTGTGCTCAGATTGCAAGAAACTTATTGAGATAGTATAGTATTGCAGAGGTGCCTCGTGTCATGTCAATGACCCATATTCGGGAGTGATCGGGGCCAGCGGTCATTGCACGTTCCGCATTTGTGAGAAAACAAGAACAATTAAAAATGTTCTTTATTAGGCAGCATGAGCTTTCAATCTCATACCATTGGGGGACACAGGGAAGTCGCTCTGATGTTGGGGTGTGGGTTGAAAGACTGGTTGGGATGTATCACTGACTGCTAGCCAATGTATAAAAATCATAGCCAAAAAAATAAATATATAAATAAAGTGTTTGACGTTGGAGTTTAAAAGCAAATATATTTAAAAAATATATATAATACAATTTGTTTGAATATGCCTCTCTACAATATTAAGACTTGCCTCAAATGGGTTGTGTTTCTTTTGTGGATAACTGTCCAAACATTGTTACCATCGACAAATACCAAACATCTAGAACTATGTCAGTTCACCTCTCCCAATGGAACACCAAACAGCACTGTAAAATCATCTGGACTAGCGGTAAACTGTTTATACTTCATATTATTTTACACTGACACATTCAAATATCAATTTCCGTAGGTACCTTACTTTGTCCAAACATGATATGCATTACATGCATTAAAGGAAAACTCTGATTTGCAGGGCTCCTGCCACTGCAAATCTTCCCTCAGTTTAGGTTTGTAGAAAAGTGGCTTTTTCTGCTGCAGGAAAGTGTTTCAACTTACTTTTAAAAGTCTGCTACCCAGAAGTATGATGGATGCTTAGGGCACCATTTACTGTAGAGTGCGGCTCTGCACTGTGTGCTTGCATTGAAGCGCATGGTGCAGCATTGCACCTTTCCGGTAAATGGGTTGCTAAGCATTCTCCCTCTACTCAGGTATCGGACTTTTAAATAAGTAAGCTACTTTCTCCATAACAGAAAAAGCTGCTTCTCAAACCCTAAACGGAGGGTAAGGATTACAGGGTAGGAGCCCTTGCAGACCAGAGTTTTCCTTTAATTTTTAGGGGATAAATTGTATATTTTAACTTGTTTTGATACTTAAAATCTAAATGTGAACAAGATTAATCTCATCATCACACATGTCTGCTGCTCAGCATGCTTGCTTTATGCTAATGTGTGGAGGAAAAAGTAACCATGCACATTTTATGCTACTCAATATTAACAGTACTGAGACTAGTGTGATGTAAGTGCTATATGTAACACCCTACATATCATTAATAGTCTCACATTTATATACAATGTGCTTAATGAGTGAGATCTGGGGATGGGGGTCCCTTGCTCCAGGAGACAAACTTCTACTGTCCACAGTGATCCAGCAGGATGTAATGGAACCAAGGAGGTCAGGCCAAAGAGATATGGGTTGGAGCAGGGGACGGACAAGGTTCAGGCAGGATGGAGAGGAGGGACAAGTAGGAGGAAATGGAGGAGGGGGATACAGAGATAGTGAGCAGAAACGGGGATAAGGAGGCAGTGAGGTGCTGCTTTTGGGTGGCTCCATGACTAGGGGGGATGAGGTGGAGAGGGGGAAGGGAACTTCCTGTGGTGTTAAGTCAAGGAGTATACCTGGTCTGATGGTGAATCAGGCAAAACATCACATCTATTCTCTAGCGCAGGAGTGTGGTGGTACCCCTGACATATTAATACACCTAGGTACAAATGATATACAGGGGAACAGTGAGCTGGAGATACAAGCTAGGTTCAGGGAGCTGGCCAGAGTGTGTCAGGATATGGGGTGCTCGGTCTCCTTCTCTGAGATCCTACCGGTGCCCAGGGCCAGTGTAGAAAACAAGAAGAAGATACAGGATATAAATGCATGGCTCTGCAGTTGGTGCAAGATGAGGGACATGGGTGGATAGGGGAATGGGGAGCAACCTGGAAGGACAAGGATCTGTTCGCTAAGGACATGCTACACCTTAGCAATGAGGGAAAAGAGGTCCTGCAGCTGAGACTGGCAGAGTTCATCCACTCCAGGTGGGGTTTAAACTTGTGAGGGGGGGGAGAAGGGAAGGCCCTGGCCATTCTCATACAAGCAGAGGGGAGGGACACAGGGCAGGGGCAACAGATAGTGCAAGTGTTGGTCCTGGTAGGCAGAAGGCAAGGTGGCCTCAGGGTGGGGAAAAAGAAGGTAAGGGGACAGGTTTGAGGGTGGTCCTGGTAAACACCAGGAACATGGGAAATAAGATGCTGGAGCTGCAGGTGCTGATGGTGGAGGGGGGTGGATGTGGTGGCAGTTATGGAGATGAGGGCCTCATCCAGCCGTGACTGGGACCTAAACATACTTGGGCACACCACTTACAGAAGGGACAGTGGAGAAGGAAGGGGGGGTGGCTTTTATCATCAGGGATAACATAGTGATAAGCAGCATGGAGGAAGTAGGGGATCATGTAGAGGCTCTTTGGGTCACTCTGCAGGCTCAGAGTGGAAAATGGGTGAAGAAAGGGGTGGTATATAGACCCCATGGGCAGGACGAAGAACAGGAGGATGGCCTGGTGGTTAACCTTAAGGACCACACCTTGAATACTGTGTGCAGTTTTGGCATCCCTACTTAAACAAGGACATTACCTTACCAGAGAGGGTACAGAGGAGAGTGGCTAGGATGGTACTGGGGCTAGGGGAAATGCCCTATGATGAGTGACTGGGGGAGCTCAACCTGAACTCATTGGAGGAGACAAGAGACAGGGGGGATATGATAGAGGTTTTCTAGTATCTCCATGGAGTCAATAGGGTAAGCCTTGAGGGGGTCCTACAGCTAAGGGAACCGGGGACCACCAGGGACCACCCCTTGAAGCTGGATGGGGGAGGTTGAGGGGGAAACTAGGAGGCACTACTTCACTAAGAGAGTGGTGGAGCCCTGGAATGCATTGCCCAGAAAGCTGGTGGCTGCTACTATAGTGGAGGAGTTCAAGAGGGCCAGGATAGGTGCAGGGGATGGTACATCCAGGAGCTCCACTGGAAATAGGGGTCCTCGTGTGGGTGGGAGGAGGGAGGGCTAAAAATCTGTGCCAAGCATAGGCAATGGCCATTGAGCAGACTCGATAGACCATAAGGCCTATTCTGCTGGCTTCATAGTATGTTACATATTAGTATGTTTCTGCTTTTTAAAATGAACTGGCCATCAGAGAACTTTCTGATTGACTGTAGCCTTTCTATCAGCATTGTATTAGTTTCTTAATAAAATACATGAACATATAATGTAATCATAATGTTTAAAACTGTTTAAAATTTTTTTATTATAATACAAATAGGGCACTCTCAGGGTGATATGTCAATTTAGCAATATGCCATGATGGGTGTGGGTATATGTTGAGATTTACAATGACTGGTGTGTTTCAGACATTAGTCCATCAGCCGAGTGAGTGAATCATACCAGGCATGTGTAAATTCCACCATATATACATACCCTGTAGTGATGTGTTGCGATTATGTAATGGTCCATCTTGCCTAATTATATAGTACACACATAGAGTGTGACTAACAGGCCATTAACATAGCCATTTATCATGCAGTATGTAAGTAATAAACCACAACAGGGTGTGTGCATTAAAAAGATTTTAATGCACACCTCCAAGCGTGCTGAGCACTAGGCGAAGGCTGAGTGTCCTGCACAACTGGAGCATTAAAATATTGTAATAACTGTCTAGTCTTTTTTCCACAAAAGGAGCAGATCATAATTCTCCTGGTCGCTCCTGTAAAAAAAGCTTTCAGCTTAGTGTGCTATACCTGATTAAAACAACTAAATAAAAAAAAAATAAAAAATAAAATAATTCTACATTATAACCTCCAGGTTATAACGGTGAACACACACCACCTGTTCCTTCTACTGGCTCGCATTACACCTTCTCACACAATCACAACCACAAAATCTCCTCAAGGAAAGCTGTCACATCTCTGTGGTGGCTCTAAACAAGCTGGCACAAAACGAGTTTCATTTCTATAAAAAACATCACAGTTGCATTTAATTTTGCTGTATATTCAGAGAAAGTCTCAGTACAGTGTCTTTCACAGTCAGTTCTGGTGATTTTCTGGTATCGTCAGAGTTTCATTTGTTTTTCTTGATTGCATTTTCAGTCCCAGATATGTAAATAAGGGTTATTAACTATGCATTATTTCACTGGGTTGCCTTGATGATATTATAATTATAATTTCATGATGTCAGGGATCCCATACAAACCAAAAGGACCCTGACATCAGGAAATTATAATATCAATGACTGTGAAAGAAACTGTACTGATACTTTATCTGAAGATACAGTAAAGTGAAATGCAATTGCTTAAAAAAGCAGTTTAACTGTTAGACCGAGTTTTGGCCGTGCGTGTTCCAGTTTCATTATCCTGTGGTTTCCCCTTTCACTTCACAAGAACGAAACAGAAAAAACAACAACACGTTCTGTGAAAACAAAAAATTGTAAAAATTACTATTCCTACAGTTGCAACTTCAATTTCTTCTGGTAGGCATTAATTTCTCATTATGAGCTCACCCCCAAGTATTACTGTATATTTAATGCACACCATGGAGTGGTTTCTCAAACTTATAAAATAGGCAGCTGATGCCTCTTTACCAATGAGATTTCTAGTTTTTTTATTGTCATTTTATAATGATTAGTAATTTGTAAAATGAAATACAGGTTAAAAAAATATTAAACATGTAATTGTCACACAAGTCTACACTTGTAAATTTCTATTCAAAATCATTCCCTAGGTGTGTTCATGCAGATGTCACAACTGCTTACTTGCCCCACTCTGGACTATTAAGAATCATGACATTAGCACACAAACTGATTCCGTATCAGTGCTGCCTGTTGTCAGACGTAGGAGCAAGGCATTTCAGACTGATATACTAAATGTACCTCAAACAATCAGTAAAAGTTCAAGATATGTGATGACAGATGACCTTATTGCCAAATATGGATTAATGCATGACCATGTATACACAACAGATGGTAGTAGGAGTAATGAACAGTTTATTAACAGTGGCGATTACAACTCAAATGTTGGCAGAGTACCTGAATTAAGTTCAACAAATTTAAATCTGAAAGCGAAATCTCTCCTTTGATTTGGAGGATATTTTGGATCTTAGTAATGACAAGCAATCTGATTGTGATAGTGACATTTACTACCAAGATGATTGCATCAATAATATTGACTACAGTCCGGAATAGTCAGAAACAGATGAATCAATTATTTCTGAGTCAGACGATGAAACATCAGGTGAATGCAATAGATTCTATATAGTTTCTAGGAAAAACTTACTCAGGCTCTTTAGAAAATGCAACATACCTTTCTGCAATAGTCTTCTAGTGGCAAGTCCCACAATTACTAAGAAGGGGAGTGCAATAAGAGTTAAAACAGAGTATCTGAAAGGTCATACATTATCGTGGGATTCTCATGACATTATTAATGATGTCCCAGAAGTGAACATTTTAATGCTGACTGCAACATTTATCTGTGGTGGCTCTTACACAACAATGTCAGAAATTTTGAGCACGGTCAGAATCAGTAACATCTCAGTAAGACATTGTAATAATATTCAGAGGAACTTGATTTTGTCATCAATAAGCTCGGTATAGGAAGAACACATAAATATTGCCCATCATGACATTGCAGAAAAGGCTTTGATCCTTTCTGGCAATGCAAGGTGTGAGTCAGTTTGACATCTGTGGTAGGGAAAGTGATGGAACCACTTATGAAGGAAAGAATTGTTGAGTACCTAGAGGTCAGTGTAGCACAGGACCCAAGGCAGCATAGGTTCACAGTGGGAAGGTCATGTCAGACAAATCTAATTGATTTTTTTGACTGGATGACCAAAGTAGTAGACCAGGGAGGGGCTGTGGACATGGCCTACCTAGACTTTAGAAAGGCATTTGACACAGTCCCACACAAAAGATTAATAGTTAATATGTATACCCTTAAGGAAAGAAGGGAGAGAGGGGAAATGATAGAAACTTTCAAGTACCTCAAGGGAATCAACAAAGTCCAAGAGGGTAGCATCTTTTAGAAAAAGAGATGTGACACAGAACAAGGGGCACAATTTGAAGATAGAGGGACGGCTCAGAGGTAATGTGAGGAAGTATCTTTTCACGGAGAGGGTTGTGGATGCAAGGAACAGCCTCCTGAGGAGGTCATGGAGTCAAGAACGGGGATTCAAGAATGCATGGGACAGATATAAGGCAGTCCTAGTGGGGGTAGGAGGAAGTAAGCTTTGGTTAACTAGGATCTGCAGCTTATCTGTTAGGTAGGAAAATGGGCAGACTAGGTGGTACAAGCAATCCTTATCTGCCGACAAATTCTATGTTTTTATGTAGTCAAATTAACCAGCCTGGGAGTGGGTCCCAGGGTGGTAGCCTGGGTAATTCCTTGGCTGGACAACAGGACACAGAAAGTAATTGTAAATGGAGTCCACTCTAAAGAAAGAGGGGTTACTAGTGGGGTACCGCAGGGTTCAGTACTGGGTCCAGTCTTTTTGATGTCTTTATAAGTGACATTGCAGAGGGACTGGAAGAAAAAGGATGCCTCTTTGCAGATGACACAAAGATCTGCAACAGAGTTGATACACAAGGAGGCGTGGAAAGGATGAGAAGGGACTTGGCAAGGTTGGAGGAATGGTCAGAAGTATGACAGCTTGGATTCAGTGCAAAGCAGTGCAAAATAATGCACCTGGGAAACAAAAACCCAAGGGAAGATTCCACAATGGAGGGGGGAGGTAGTAACAGTAACAAAAATGGAAAGGGACCTGTAGGGGGTAATCATATGAGATGACCTTAAAGTTAACAAGCAATCTGAGAAGGCAGTAGGGAGGGCTGGGGGGATACTGGGATGTATAGGGATAGGCATCACCAGCAGAAAACAGGAAGTTATTATCCCTCTGTACAGACAGTTGGTGAAACCCCATCTGGAATACTGTGTCCCATTCTGGAGACCCCATCTCCTCAAGGACATAGACAGAATGGAGGCAGTCCAGAGGAGGGCAACTAAAATGGTGCAGGGTCTGCAAGAGAAGCCATACGAGGAGAGACTAAAGGAGCTTAATATGTATACCCTTGAGGAAAGGAGGGAGGGGGGAACATGATAGAAACTTTTAAGTACCTCAGTGGAATTAACAAAGTCCAAGAGGGTAGCATCTTTCAGAAAAAGAGATGTGCAAGAACAAGAGCACACAATTTGAAGATGGGGGGCAGTTCATGGGCAATGTGAGGAAGTATTTTTCCTCAGAGAGGTTGGTGGATGCATGGAACAGCCTCCCTGAGGAGGTTGTGGGGGCTAAAACTGTGGATTTATTCAAGAATGCAAGGGACAGACATAAGGCAATCTTTGTGGGCGGTAGGAAGAAATAGGGTGTTGGTTAACTAGGATCTGCAGCTTATCCTGTAGGTAGGGAAATGAGCAGACTAGGTGGGTCAAGAGGTCCTTATCTGCTGTCAAAATCTATGTGACAGTTCTGGGCACTGTGCAACACTTGGTACCCTCACAGTTCAGTTCAGTTCATTTCTATTGTTCGGTAATTACCATTACAATACACTAAAAACATTAAAATGTACATTATAGTGCATACAAATACATAGGCATCAGATTCATCACAATATAAATATTAAAAGTCCTTAATACATAATATTAATATACGTAATCAGACAAAGGAATTATTTCTCCCTTATCTTTTCCTTTCTCTTTCCAGGCAATCCCAACCCTGCTTTACTTAATATATATATACTGTATCAGCTTACTAAAAATCAGCAGATTACTTAACTTTGATTCATTTGGGCTAATTGGCTTCAGATTTATTTCTCAGAGGCAGGGAGATGTTTTCTTTATATTTCATTACTTGGTAAAAGAACCCTGCCATCATCGTAGCCTCTTTCTAATGTATGAGGATGTAAAGCACAAATAACGGATCGTATTCTGCATTTATATATTTATTAAGAAAATTATTAAGTAATTTGAAGCATGGGATTTTGTATAAAGGGCATTGTATCGTGATATGATAAAGATTTTCTCTGAAACCCTATTACACTACATTTCTCAGGGAGGTATTGAGGGCTGCTGTTCTGTTGAAGAATATATATTTAGAGCAGATAATGCCCATCCTTGCCCATGTGATCATTTTCCTATCTAGAGAAGTAAGAGATAGAATTAAATAAGTTTCCAAAAATACATTAATTTTATTTTGGGCTAACCAAGTATTACAGCTGTGCTCTGAGAAGCTCCATTTGTTTACTTTGAGCAAATGTAAATATTTGTTTTAACCAGTTCCTTAAATAATGGAGATATTATGATTAATTTTTCCCAATCTAGCCAAAGATGATACATAGCTATTTTCTCCAAAATACTTTGGATAAATGTAACCCAAGATGATCTAAAGTTTTGATTTTGTCAAGCAATTTTTTTCTTTCAAGCATAGTAGCGGTAAACTATTAGCCTGATGATTAATAATTTTTAGTCAATAGCCCACCATATGCATCTCAATTATGGTGGCAATGGGTAATCTTCCTAATTCAGCCTAACTATAGAATTAGATGTAGATATAGGAACCTGTAATAATGATTTATAAAAGAAAGAAAGAGGAATCTCCAGCCATAAAAGAGGGTTTGCACCCCCAAACCTCTGCTCCATATGTTAGGATAGGATTAATTTTTGCCTCAGCAGCAATTAGTGCCAGAGAAACTAAATGACCTGCGTTTTTGTTATTGAAGCGCAGTAATGTTTTAGCCATCAATTTTGCCTTTACCACTTGATCCATCCAAAACTCTGACCATGCTCCATTTGCAGAAAACTTAACACCTAGATATATAGATATAAGAAGTTACACCCTCAGTCTGTGCTTTATTTAAATAGAATCTTGGCTTTTTACCTTGACCCTGCTTTGGAGCCAAAACCACGTACTTAGTTTTTTTTTATATTTATTGTTAAATCCAATTGTTTACATTTAGTATTAAGTTGATTTATTTATTTTGCAATCCTTGTGTAGATAGAGCAAAAATGATGAAGTCGTCTGCATACGCGAGACTATGAATTGGATAATTTCCAATTTTAGGAGAATCCAAACTGGATACCTCAGTATAAGTAATAAGAGAGTCAATATATAGATTAAACAAAAGTGGAGCCAAAAGGCATCCCTGTTTGACTCCTGAAGTTGTACTAAAGTAATCAGTAAGATTACCTTTGTTATCACATCTGACAGCTGTAACTGTATGTGAATATAACATATAAATTAGAACCAGAAGATTCAGATATATTTCTTCCCTATTAAAATTTCCCACAATTTATTTCTGTTCACTGAGTCAAATGCTGCCATAAAGTCGACAAACAAAACATACAGTTTCATTCTGTGAAATGACCTATATTTTTCTATTAAATGAGATAAAATGTATATATTATCTGTAGTTGCAAAATCCTTATGAAATCCTGCTTGAAACATAGACAATGGAGAATTTATCATTGTCCAATTTTGTAATTTTGTAATAAAATTTTGAGAAGATTTTCCACTAATATCAATAAGACTAATTGGATGATAATTAGCTGATGATTGTAGATGTTCTTTTTATGAATTGGCACAATTATAGTTTTGTCCATGAAGATGATATAAATCTTTCTTTCAAACATATATTAAAGTAATTTGTGAAAAAGATTACCAGTAATTTAAGTGTGCCTTGTAAATTTCCCCAAGGATCAACTCAGGTCTAGGTGCTTTGTGATGTGAGAGGTTCAAGATAGCATCTTCTACCTCACTTATTGTAAACACTAAGGTATATATTCACCCCTCAGTATAACTATCTACTACTTCTTCCCCTTCATTAGTATATTTATTAAGTAGAGAATTGTAATATGTGTTCCAACTTTCTTTAGGAATATGTATCGGAGGGTTTAAATTCTGATAATTAGTTCCTCTTGATACTAATGACCAAAAGAGCCTACTATTACCCCCGTTAATAGCTTGATACATTACTTCCCATTGTTTATATGCAAACTCCTTTTTTTTTTAACCAGAAATTTATTATATTCGCTATGGGCTTTATTTAATTTTAACAGTGCCGCTTTTGCCGTATGTTTTTTTGTTTGTCTGATAAGATTGGCTAACTTTTTTTCTCCCTCTTACAACAATCATCTAACCAGGTTACTGACTTAGAGTCATTAGTTTTAATATAGTAAATCTCACTAATTATTTGTTGGTATCCTAAGTTCAGTAGATGATAAATTTGCTCACCTCTAGAATCATTTTGTATACTCTGAAATAGGTTAACAAAGGTAGAAGAATATATTATATGTGATACTTCATTCATTACCTTATTATTCAGCCTTAGCTTTTTATTCCCTCAAATCTTAAGCTCAATCACAGGTTTAGGAAAAGAAGAAGAATTACTATCAGGATTCTTAAAGGCCAGTAAAATTGCTGCTTGATCACTTTCTGTTTTCATAATCACCTCTAATTTTTTTAAAATATTGATAACTCAAAGGGGAACATAACATAAAATCAATCACACTCCTACCTGAGTGGGAAAAAAAGTACATTCACCATCATGATCCCCCTCCAATCTACCATTAAGGACAATAAAATCATTATTCCTAATAAAGGTTTGAAAACATCTCCTTGCCTCATTTACAGTCATATATGTAGTTCTTCTTTGTTCGAGATCTGGCATATAAAGTTGTTCTTGCAGCTCTATTAAATTATCAAAATTTGCAATCCTAGCATTAAAATCACCTGCTAATAGTACTATATCTACTTTATTTGTTTGTGTAAACAAATCTATTTCCATACATAATTGGGTCCAAATATCATATGTGGGGTGAGTATGAAAACATGGTGGAATGTATACATTTACAATCAGCACAATATTGGAATCCCACTCAACTACTACCGTTAGTATTTCGGGAGTGAGGGGGTAACTTATTAAAACCCTTAAACCATCCCTAATTTTTATCATAATTGCCATTTCTCCTTTATTTCTTCTGTATTTTTTCACTTTAGTTACAGGTGCAAAATTTGATTCAAAACCATTCAAATAGGGCTGAGTTATTGCCCGTGTCTCTTGAAAGATAATAACTTCAAAAGTGGAGACAAAGCTAACCCACTGAGGATCTGCAAATTTATTATAAAGTCCTGCAATGTTCCAATTAAGGATGTTACAACTTATATTATTCATTTCTTTCCATCCCTGATTTATTGATACATCAAAATCTTGGCTTTCAAGTGGTTGTAGTCATGAATGGATTATTCCAAAGTGTTCCTGTGTATCCCACTCATTCAATTCTACCAAGTAAATACCCACCTCATCCAGAATATGTCTATTCTCTAATAATAGTGCTACTAGTTGTATAGAGGATATGAAACAATTTATCTGAGTGCCTTGTTCCTCCTTCATGACCCTCTCTACTTGTACTATTTCATCCAAATGTATTTGCGTTTTAATGATAGCTGACAAAACCTTTCTCAAAAAAGATGGTAAATTATCAGCAGTTTCTCCCTCTAATATTTCTAACCCAAAAATAACAAACATCAGGGGTACTACAAATTCCCAATTCAGCAATGCAAGGGTAGACTTAAATTTATCAAATGTTAACACTTTACCTGGTTTAATCCCATTATAAGTATTTTTCAAGATTGTGGCCCAAGTCACTGGTGATGACAGTGCCATTCCTAGTGAGTCAATCAAACCTTGCTTTGCCCAAACTTCTTTTGCTACATCCAAATTTGGGAGCATAAAATAAACTGAACCAAGAGGATTAACTGTGTCCCTAGTAACCATAATAAGAGCATCTGCTACTGCTGGTAATCCCAATTCTGTTCTCAACATGTGGGCTATCAAATTCATCAGAGTTGCATTAGTTTCATAATCTTTACAGTACATATGATCCAGTTTAAAAATTACTTCCTTGCCTGTGCATAATAGATCATATGTTTCAGGATCTTCTTTAACCGGAGTGTGAATATCATCCCTTAAGAATACTAAATTATTTCCAGAGCTTTGTTTAGGTTCATCTTTCTTGGTAGGTTTCTCCAGCAAAATTAACTTTTGAGCTGGAATAGTTTTGCTAGTCCTGTTTTCTTGAACTTTTAAAGAAATTGGTTCAGTTACTGTTAAGTTAGTTACTAGCTCCATATTTACCCCATTCAAAAGGAGAGGTGACTTAAGTTGTTCTTTGGATATCTGAGCCCCCTGTATATTACTATGCTCGTTAGTCTCTACTATAATAGAAGACCCTCTTACCATTCTTTCACTTTTGTTAATCTTTTTGTGTTTATGTTGTCTAGATTTACTATTGTTAGACTTTTTCCTAGGGTTAGTCTCCTTTTTTCCCTTTTTCTTATTTAACCCCTCAGTTTTTTTTTTTTTTTGGAGTCTCAGCAAAACTTAGAGGAGAATGACAAATTTTGATTTGGTCTATTAATCTCACTTTTTTCAATTAATAATAACATTTGTTGTTCTATTGAAGCAAATCTTTCTATATAGAATTGTGACAATTTTTCCAATGCCACTTTAATACCCTTTTAAGCCTCTAATAGCACAACATTTGACATGACCGGGTGGACCAGAGCATTGATTGTGTATTTAGATATAGTATCAGGGCATTGGGCAATAAAATCCTGATCTAAATGGGTATTCTGTACCTCTCTATCCATTCTTTCAAAGATCTCATCTGGAGATCTGTTTAAGTTTGTATACATTTGCTCCTCCATCTCCATTATTGAGCCCTCCAGAGCTGTTGGAGTCTCTGATATTTCTAAAGGACTAAATAGGTTCAAACCAGATGGAAAACAAGATATAGCATTATCCTTTGCTACAGAGACCCCTTGATTTATCCTAATATCAGAAGAGTAATTCACTGGATCTCCTATCCAATCATTTTGAACAGAGCCTCCAGAAGAATTTATGACAGTAATATGTTCCTTCAAGGAAGTCTCCAAATTACCTTCTGTATCACACAATATAGGTTGGGTGCTCAGATTTATAACTTCATGAGATCCAATCTGGTTTTTAGAAAGAAATCAGTGATTTTACCTTGACGAAATGTGCTATTAGGAAGAGTAGGTAGAGCTCCATCTACCCCCATCTCCTTAATTATAAATCGATTATTGGAGTTGGTCAGGAGTTTTTTGTTCCACTTTTTAACCCCAGCTTGCATTTCTTTTGAGCACTCAACACTATTTACCTTTTTGTCTTGAATTGATTTATTAAAATTCTCTAATGAGGAACTCTGCAAAAAATCCCTCTCTTTAACCATATATTGATTGGGTTCCAAATCAATTAATACATGATTTTGTACATCATGTTCTTTTGTAGAAAAATGGGGAAAAGAAGATGAAACAGCTCCTTCAGATTTGGATTCCTGAACTTCTTTAGGGGTCGAAGCCATAATAACTAAATCTTGTGTATATACACAGCAATTACTTTTACTATTCACCCCTTTAATCCCTTTAACCTTCATATTCTGCTTTAAGTGGTCAGTTGACAATTTGTTCTACTTGTTCATACCCCTGTTATTTTTAGCCACCATCTTACTACTACGGGTATACATACAATGATATTAGATAAGTTAGATGAATTAAGTAAATTCCTCTTTCTTTGTAAGTAGATTGAATGTGATTAAATACAGACCACAACCTCAAGTACTGTCATAAAAATAATTGCTCAAATGGGAAATCAAATACAAAGGGTACAGGAAATACAAACATCGTCACGAACATCCAATAAGACTATATCGTTGTTATAACTTCTTAAAAAAGTGACTGAGAACAAAAATGATGCATATTAAAAAAGAAGCCATCATCAGTATGATCACCATGTCCATATCCATATCTTTTGTATTATTCTTATGAAAAGGTACAGCTATCAGGGTTTAACTCCTCAGACCCCCTTCAACATCTCTTTCAGAATCTTAATGATGGAGAAACAGGGAGCGGCAGAAGCAAACAAGGCACATATATCTAATACTACCAAAAATTTATGGCATATATAAAGTTAGTGGCATTAAAACATATGAGATGGAAATCTTCAGTATCTCAACGAGAATCCCACTAATGTCCATTGATATCCATAAATTCCCCTTGATATCTGTGAAGGTTCTGAGTTCCATCACATTTGATAGAAGCAATAAAGATAATCCCAATTATAGTTCTAATGTTCATTAGCACCACACTGGTACACTCTTTCAGTATGGTAATTTGGCACTATAAAACAATAAAACAAACTCAGGAGCTGGTCTTTCTGAAATCCTAATAGTTTTCTCCCCCCTCAAAAACAAATTACTAGCTCACAATCATATGTCAGAGACTCATAAAATTTTGTAATCTTATAAAATCAGAAAAAATCTAATTCTCCCTTACTTTTGGCAGCAGTTATTAAAGCATACGTTTGGGCTTCCTTAGCCTTAGCCATTGTCCACTGTTCATACCCATCAAATTGGCAAATCGGGAAATCAACAAGTGGGTCGAGTATGAATATTATGTCTTTTCCCTCTATAGCAATAGTAAAATCAGGATAAACAATAACTGTAGCTAGTAATCCTGAGTAAGATTGCCGTGAACCTCTCTCCTCTATGAACACAAAAGCATCTGAGGAAGATGCCACGCATGCACCTTAAATACTCTGGGGAAAAGACTAGCAGACTATAGGCTGGTCCAGCACACATGATTTGTCCAAGCCCAGAAAAATTCAAAAACAACCGAAAACAAAATCAAAGAAATATTCAATGTTAAAAAGGAAAAATAAAACAACACTAGAGCAGAATCTGAACAAATCAAGAAGGACCAATAACAAAAAAATAAAAACACACTTAAACACCAAGTAGAGCAATAAAAACAACAGGAAAAGTGTTTACATCCCTTTAGGTAATATCTATTGCAGAACCACAGCTTCAGCTTTAAATTAATAAAGCAAAACCCAAATCTCTCCTTTTTCCTTTGTACGCTCCTTCTGTCAACCCAATCGGCATCTTCCAGCAACCACCCCACCCCACCCCACCAGCTCACACACCCCCCCACAGCCTGGCCCCCAGTTCTGAAGGGCCGCTCCATACTCCACGGCCCAAAAGCAACCACCACCACCACCCCATAATACACCCACGGGTACAGAAAACACGGAACCACTGGTGAGAAGAGAGAATGCCACAAAAGGAACCCAGTAAGGTACAATTATAAAACCGGTGGCATACCTTTGGTAGGTAAAATATAGCATGAATCATAGCCTTGCTTATGAAGACTCCTCCTCAGCATTCGAGACCTTGTTTTCAGAGACTGTCTCAAGCTGTTGCTTCTCCCACCTGCAGTCAACAAGCGAGTGGATGCTTCATGAAGAACGGCCTTCACCTTGAACCTACACAGTAATTAACTGTAAAAGCAATTTAATAATTGATCAGCAGTCACTGAAGGTCATGGAGGTTAAGAACAGTTTCTAGATGGAGCCTGAAGGTTTGATTAGAAGTTTGACGGACCTGATGAAGAAAAATATCCATGTGTCTATATTAGCTACTGACTGGCATGTCACAGTACAGAAAATACTAAAAGAAAATATCCTGCAATCAAACATGAGTTTGATTTATGGCACATTGCCAAAGGAATGAAAAAGAAGATGTTTGCTGAAGGAAAGAAAAGGGGTTGTGCTGTCATTTCTGAATGGTCTAGTTTGATTATTAATCATCTTTGGTGGTCAGTGGACACATGTAATAAGGAATATAATGATCTACAAGACAGATTTACCTCAGTGTTGTACCATATATCAAACATTCATAGTTGGGTATCCAATGAACACTTTCACAGTTGTGAACACCCACCGTACGACTCAGAATCAGAAGCCAGGAAACCGTGGGTATTGAGTGAGTCTGTGGCTCATGAAGAAGTTGAAAATATTATCATGGATAAGAGGTTACTGTCAGATTTAGAAAAGGTAGAATTGTTAATTTATTTCTACCATATCATGTTACTCTACCTACCTTCTTTCTTTTATATGCATGATATAGTTCTGTTTTTCTTTTTCAGTATTAGAATAATATGTGTCTTACTGTTCTTAAGGTCTTATTGTCTTTAAGGTCACAGAGGGGATCCATACAGATGATCTAGAGAGCATCCACACTCTATATCTTAAATATGCGCCAAAACATAATAAATACAATTATGATGCTTATTCATGTCATCTGCATGTGGCCGCCATGGACAGTAATGAAAATGTGTCACATCCACAATCTGTAAATAAGCATGGACAGATGCAGTATAAGCATCAATTTTCGAAAGCTGATGGACGATATGTAATCAAGTCAAGAAAGGAAAAGAAGACATTACATTTCAGAGAAAAGATAATTAGATATATTTTCAACAAACAAAGATCGGGTAGATGCAAAGTTTTGTGATATATACATATATGCGATAATACATATGCAAATCAAGTAATAAAACAAGAGGCCTTGCACGTGGCACCTTTGAAATAAAATGAAACACTTTCTTTAATACATGTGGTGAGCAGTCCTTAATTTGGTTGGCAGAGTGTGAGATTTCCTCTTGTTTTACTATATGTTTTTTATTCCTGCACCTGCTTCCGTGTGCAACCTCTTTTTGTTTTTTGGATATGCAAATCAAGGTTTTATTTTACTGAATGATGACTTGAACTTTTTTCTCCTATTTTGTAGGTGGATATGATCAAGCTAACAACAGTCATACCAAAGACATCATAAAGTGTCGACCTGGGGAACACTTCGGAGCTGCCAAACTAATGATAGAAGAAGCAGTGAATGCACATCATACTAGATTCTCTGTCAAAAAATTTAAAGAGGACAGGACATAAATTTTAATTGTTAGCTGTTTATAAACGTCTTACTCTCAGAAATCATATGAATTTGCCTAAATTGTTCACATTTAATTTCACCTGAATAAAAAGTGAGATGAAAAACTGTATTTTGCATTATTTCATTTTTACAGGCAGCATTTTGTTACAGTTGTCTTCTTGAAACCAATAACTTGGAGTTTTAACTATGTCACAGTTTGTGAACAGAACTCTAAGCATGGTTCTGATAGGCCAACAGCTCATAATTAAGCAATAATGCATGGCAGGGTGTGTGTTGTGCTGGGATAACATCACGCCTGGGGTGATTAGGCATAGGGCCGCGGGCCGGTCGATAATCACCACAGAGTGACGTTATCCCAGCACACCACACACCCTGAAGTGCATTATTGCTATATATAATGGCTCTTTGTTTTATATAAAATAAAAAGTAGAAAAATATATATTTGTGTTTTTTAATCATTTTTGGTGTGTGGAAGTATCTGTTTTAAAAAAAAGTGCGCAGTTTTTCTTTTGGACACTAGATAGTACTGTCAGTATTGATCTGGCCAGTGGGTGGAGCTGTAGCATTGTAATTATAGCTTTGCAGTGCTCAGTCCTTGCAGTAACCTGTGCCTTGTTGGTTTTTGTGGTAGTCAGCTGTATTGTTGTTAAGCCACTTCGTTTTTACCTTCTATGTTTTCATTTTTTATTTTGTTTCTGGTTGTGATGCTGTTTGCGGTGGCTTCTTCATCACCCCCCCACCCGCAGATCTGACTTGCATACTGCAACCACTGGTGCCGTTGTCACACTGTGCATCGTTGCAGATTAAGTCTGTAGCCCGCAAATCCCCCGCTGCTCCCGCTTTGAAAATGGATCGGATATCTGAGGGAGTGAAGAAATTATTTCTTTTGCATTGCCAGTGTTGCAGATTAATTCTCTAGCCCCCGAACCTCCCGTTTGCTCCCGCTTTATTTGGTGGCTGATTGTTCCGGCAGAGGTTTCGGCAGGACAGCTGTGACAAGTTGGAAATGGGGTGGATATGTGAGTGTGTGAAAAAAATTATTTCTTTTGCGCTGCCACAGTGTTCTGTTTCTGTAGTGTTTTCTTGCTTTACTACAGTCATGGTGTGTTTGAGAGGAAAAAAAGTGAAGACATGCTGTATCTATTTTGAGTTTAATGAAGCGCTGTGTCAGACGGTTACTGTGTTTGGGTCAGGAAATGAGTGACGAGTGTTGAGGGTGATCGCATTAATGGCAGGTTAGTTTGTGTAAAATATGTCTTAAAATGCGAAGCTAGATAGGAAAGGTATACTGTGGTACTGTTAAAGTGGACAGTTTTAATTTGTGGTGGGTGTGTTGGACTTTTTAGTGCCTGTTGGAAGGAGTGATTTATTAAAAAAAAAACGAGCAAGTACTGGCAAAAGCCACAGCAGCCATGGCAAGTGTGGGCAACTTGGACATGGGCTGTGGCATGATTCGCTATAACATTTGATCACGGTCTTGTGTGTGCTGGGACTAGACCCGTGATGTTGTACTGGGATAACATCATGGGTCCAGTCTCAGACTGACCAATCAGAGCACAATATTTTTTGCCATTGTATAATTAGCATTCTGTCACAAATTGTGACATAGTAAAAACTCCAAATTACTGGTTCCATGAAGAGAACTGTAACAGAATGCTATCCATATAAATAAAACAATGCAAAACACAGTTTTTCATATCACTTTCTATTCAGGTACAGTTAAATATGAATAATTTAAGTGAATGCATATTATTTCTGAGAATAAGAACTTTATGAACAGCTACCAGTTAGCACACGTTTCCTGTCCCCTTTAAAAGCAAAACATAGCTAACTTGCTAGTGTTGTAATATGAGGAACCATATGTTTGTATTGAAGTTCACCATATGTGACAACTTACATTAACGTATACAGTAAAGTTTTATTGTACTCAAACAGAATAAAAAAAAGAGTTTTTATTTAGTACAGCGATCAAGCATTAAACAAAAATACATCATAACATCTTAAATCATAAATGTAGTATTTAATATTTGTCTGAAATTAAATGACTCACATTATAATAAACTTCTAGTGGGGGATAGGAGGAGGTATGCTGTTGGTTAAATAGGATCTGCAGCTTATCCATTATGTAGGGAAATGGGCAGACTAGGGAGGCCAAGCGGTCCTTAGCTGCCGTCAAATTCTATGTTTCTATGTTTCTAAACAGTTCTATAGGATATTATTTGTATTAAGTTATTAGTTTTTATAGACAGAGCTTAATAACTTATTGAATGTTGATAAAAAGTGAAAAAGTTTAACAATTTGGCTGTTCATTTTGGTTATACAATCTTATGTATATTTATATTCTTCGACAACAAAATAAAAAATATATATATATATATATTGCATTTCTCCTGTATGGGTGTATTTATTATTATACTGTTAGTATTTCAAACTTGTATCTTCATAACATAAATATTGAATGGAAACATTCATATTACTGATCAGAGTAGTGGTATCTAATTAACTTTACACAGCATGATGGTATCAACCTTCTAATGTGTTTACCTAGGTGACCATGAGTCCACAATGTGAACTACTGATAAGCAGCAAGCCAGTAAGTCCTGTGTGGAACAATGAAAATAGATAGTTAATTACATTGTGAAATAAAAGAAACATAGTAGAGAATTACAAACTAATTTTATTTACACACATGGCTACTGTACTTACTCATATATTACTCAGAGGGATACTGGGCCCATAACAATGAACAGGTTGGGTCAATACGAGCCCTTGCACAAACAAAGGTGTTCTGAAAGAACTCTTACAACTGAAGGTGCAAAAAGTTCAAAGTTATGCACCTTGGAAACAAAACCCCAGGGGAAGAGCACATAATAGGTGGTGGGGGGTGGGGTTGTAACAACAACAAAAATGGAAAGAGACCTGGGTGTAGTCATGTCAGATGACCCAAATGTTGGCAAGCAATGTGAGAAGACAGAAGGGAGGGCTGGGGGGATACTGGGATGCATAGGGAGAGGCATCACCAGTAGATTGTATACTGACAGAAGAAAGGAAACACATTAGGCAAATAGGCTCTTCACGCACCTGATACCGCTATTATAAATATTTGACAGGGACTGGGTACCTGAAAGTGGGTACCTGCTCTTTAAAACTCAGAAGCATGCTGAAAACCAATTTAGCATGCTATAAAGCTTGAATGGAAAAATGTAATGTGTAAAGATGAGGAATGACATAATTTTAATATGAATTTGAAGTTTGGGATGAGGAGATTTAGTGAGACAACAGACAACTAAACAAAATATAAAGTATTGTTTTTAAATGTTCCATTCTGGTTATCAAGCATTCAAATTCAAATTGCCTGCTTGTAATAGGATGAATTAGTGAACCTCCACAATGATATCTGTTGGACATTAGACAGACATCAAGGGCTTCAATATCTATACAAATGTTGAACAAGTGTGGATTATCAGTAATACATGTTAGCCCATCCATTCTATGTTGTATTCCATTTATCTCTGTACAACAGACAATCTCAACCACTGTTGTCATTGGCATGCAGTTTCTACATGAACACCAATTGAAACTTAATAATCTCTCTAGTATTATTTCAGACTTCATCCACCACCATAAATTCACCTTCCATGGTTTGGCTATCACTCAGCTCTTTGCTACCATTAATGAACGGTTCAAAAGCATATCCCTGTACTCCAAAGTTGCGTATCATTCTGATTACCCGTTCAATTTGGCTGTTTGTCTCTTCAATTCTTCTGACAGAGTTACTCATCATGAGTGCACTGGGTACCAGACCAAAAATACTTTAAAATAAAATAATGAAAATAGCTTTATAATGACATAAATGCACCTTAGTTTCACTAATGGTTCCTCATTATTAACATATTTACAAATTAATGGCATAAATTGGTAGTTAAATTGAGTAGGCAGGTACAGCTCTACTTCTTGTAATAAAGTATGTACAGTACCATAAAGTTATGTTAACTAATACATTATGTATTACAGTTACCAAAAAACACATATATCTCATCCCAATAATGAAAATTAATGTATTGAATCACAAAGATGTTCAATTTCTCCAGAATATTGAACACTGATGGTGTGTGTGTGTGTGTGTGTGTGTGTGTTGGGGGGGTGGATACAATAAAAAAAAAAAGAAAAAAGGGAAAACTGTTGTGGTTTCCAGTGCATATGTATAGTTGGTAGAGATGCGGTATAGTGAAGGGGTAGAGATACAGATGATAAGAATGAGCAGATAAAGTGAGGCTAATCAGGCTCTCAAAATATTTCAACGACTATGGTGCAGTTTGTTTGGTACAGGGGAGACTGTTATCAGGTTCAGATATAAGAGAATAAGTTGAAAGAAACAGTTTAATTTTATATAATGTATTTTATATAATTGAAAAAAGATATACATGACAGGTCAAATATACTTCATAAGCAATTAAGAGTGTCACAAAATGCAAATACAATCAATCAAACTCATTAATATGGCAGAATGGAATGAATCCATGACTGCTTGTTGTTGAAGGGAGTATAATAAGGAATGTAAAGAATACTTAAAAAAAATCAAACCATGATGCAGTTCAATTAGTTCAATGTGAGACTGTGTGTGTGTGTGTGTGTGTTTGTGTGTGTGTATATGTGTGCATGATTTGTGAGGGGTAGGAGGAAGGTTAAGGAGGAAAGTGAGGCAAAGGATCTTAATAAAGTTAGTGTCAGTGGCTCAGTAGGTAGCACACTCGCCTCTGAGGCCGGGAGATTAGAGGGCTGTGGGTTCAGTTCCCAGATCTGGCACTTGGGTTAATATCCAAGTACTGACACTGTAGTGCAGCATGAGAGGGGTGCTGCACTTCTGAGGTGCCGTCTTTCGGATGAGACGTTAAACCGAGGTCCCATCTGCCTGGATTGATGGTAGTTCAGGTGGATGTTAAATATCCCATGGCACTTATCGAAAAGAGTAGGGGAATTTTATTGAGAAGAAGTGGGCTTCATTACAAAATACATACAGAAAAGAATCACAAATATAATACAAAAGCATAAAACAAAAAGAACAAAAAAATAGTACAATATGTCAGTTCAGTTTCCACAAGTCACAATTAGACCAGAAATGACGAAATTGCAGCCTGGAACATTTTGAAAAATCAGACTGTTTCACAGCAAGAACAGCATTCCCAACATTCTGTACAATTTCCGGGATA
Source organism: Neoceratodus forsteri (assembly GCA_016271365.2). NCBI lineage: Eukaryota > Metazoa > Chordata > Ceratodontiformes > Ceratodontidae > Neoceratodus > Neoceratodus forsteri. Next base: position 1,512,915,414 of record CM057449.1, read on the forward strand.
GGAATCCACTTTTGATGTAGAACCAGCAGGCACCTAGCCTGCCATAAAAAAGCGCATCAAAATAAGAACAATATATACAGTTTCAGCATAATATTTTGTGTTTAAAGCAAAGTGAGTCCCAAACATAATGTCAGCATATGACAGTTTAGAGAAAAAGGTTCAGCTCAGGAAACAGCAATGGCATTCCAAAGTCACATGCAAATTTACACTCAAGAAATAAATGTGGCTGAGTTTCAAGAATGGAGGGACAGGATTCCCTAGGACAATATCTATCATTCAACTTTTATGTTTATGATTTCCTTTAACACTAAGTCTTCCATAATTACTAAGCCATACCATGTCCCACACAATGGGTATCCTAGGATTCATGAGTTGCTTCAGAATCCATACAGACAATCAGGAGGACGGGATGGAAACACAATAGGATCCGGAGCACCCTGCCTCCAAATCGGTTCATATAAGGCCTTTCTGCCATGTATACAAAAATCATGAGGGGTAAGACCCCAAGTCATAGCCAGTTTCACAGCCTCCAAACCATAGGCCAGAAGGTCAGGGAGTTTAGCTAACAACCCCTTTCTGCCTTGTTCCCAAGGGGTAAGACAAGGCAGAAGCCATGAACAAAGAAAAGGCTTCCAACCCTTAACACCAGGTTTTAAAGCCCAACCAAAATTATAATACAAAAAAATACTATAAAAGAAAAGCCACAGGATGTAGCATGCCTACCCTCCCTCACTAAGTGGTCTATAAGGAAACCTCGTTTAATAGGATTCAGCGAGATCCCCAAAATCCTGAAAAACACACTATACAATTTAGTAAATAGTTTCATGGGTGGGGAAAACATAACAGAGGTACAAAAAATAGGGACCATCAAGGTTTTTAGCAAATAAACCCATTTCTTCTTACCAATCTGCTTCTGACTCCATCCAGCTAAGAGCCTATCAGCCCTCCCAATGCATTGTTCCAGTTTAACAACTGAATATCACTCGACCTGAACCAAAGTCCAAGTATCTTAATAGGTTCCAAAGAGAGCTGGATGCCAGCAAAGGATCCTGACTCAGGTACAATAGGGTTTCCTAAGGGAAGTCCAGTACTTTTCACAAAATTAATCTGTGAACCCGCCACTAAAGAATACTGGTGAAGAACAGCAACCAAAGCCTGTTCATCTGAGTTGGATGCCACAGTCAGGACCAGATCATCTGCATATGCTAATATTTTAACAGGGCAGGTTTATGTGTCCCTTGTAAACCAAGGACACCAGGACAATGGAGGACAGCCCTAACCAAAATGTCAATGACAAAAGTGTATAAAGGGGCTCAAGGGGCAACCCTGTCGCACCCTCGTTTAACCAAACCTGATTCCCCAACCAACCATTGACATTAGGAAGAAGAACAGCATCAAAATAAAGGGCTCTAATCCATCCAATAAATTCAGAGGGAATCCAAAAGCTGCTAAAACAGAAAACAAGAACTTGTGGAAACCCTATCAAAGGCTTTCTCCTGGTCAGTCCGAGCACCCATCCCTTAATGCTATTCTGGTCTCCCAAGGTAAATAATTCCCTTAATAAAATAAGATTGTCAGTTTGGCATCTACCTGGGATGCCACAGGTCTGGGCAGGACTAATAAGTCTAGCTACCTGAATAAGTCTGGCTAACAAAATTTTAGCAACAAGTTTACTATCCACATTGAGGAGACTTAGAGGTCTCCAATTATTAATATCCGAAACCAAACCTTTTTTATGAATAAGGACTAAAATTGCCTCCTTCATGGATTTCGAAAATGTAGCTTTTGACAACATTTTGTTAAACAGGATGGTTAAAGCAAGGACCAAATCTTTTTGAACGGTAGAATAAAAACCTGCCGTGAGCCCATCAGAGCCAGGGGCAGAATCCAGTTTCAAGCCAACAATGGCTTGCAACACCTCCTCCTCAGTGATGCCTGCAGTCAGCATAGCACACTCCCCAGAAGTGAGGTAGGGCAAAGATAATGAGGCTAAAATATCCTCAGCATCTGCACAGGGAGATTCCGTCCCAAACATGCCCAAAACGTAATGCTCAATAACCTGAACCAGTAACTCCAAGGAGCTGACCAGATCCCCCGTGGGGGATAACAAATGAGAAATAACCCTAGAGTCAACCCTGTCCTGGCATTCTTTAAAAGGATCTAAGCCACCCTTGGGCAGCTTAGTCCCAAATAGTGCTTCGTACCCCAAGGATTTGGCTCTGTCATACTGCAAATCCCGCATCTGACGACTAAGGACTGAAATCTGTGAGTTATAATCATGGTTAGAACTATCTGAAAGTGAAATCAAAGTCTGCAATTGCTGCCGTAATGCCAGGTACTCCTTATAGTGACTGGTATGGGCTTCAGCAGCTTTCTTTTGCAAAGCCTGTTCCATCTAGCCTTAGTGTCTTCCCACCACTCCATAATATCCTCATAGAGATCAGCAACAGACAGCCATGCTGCCCATTCCCATCTCCACAATTTTTGGACTTTGAGGTCTTGAAGTATGGAATCATTAAGTCTCCACCTATTCTTTCTACAATGGGGAACCTGAGACCATGAAAATGTAACCCTTAGAGCCGCGTGGTCGAAAACTCACTCCCAAGAGTCCGACAATCAATAACTGTAAGAGTCTGAGAAGAGAAAGATGAAGTCTATTCGAGTTCTACAGTCTGCCCTGAAATAAGTATACCCACCCTTAGGATGCAGAACCCAATAGGTGGCCTGAAGTTTAGCAGTGGAGATTACATTTTAAGGGCCATGGTATCACTGAAGAGTTTAGAGGTCTGCAGCCCTCTATCCATTTGGTGTAGGCCACAATAAAGTCACCAGCCCAAATAACCAGTCTGGAAGTATGTAAAAGGGTTGTACTAAATGGAAAATGGCAGACCGCTGTGCTTTAGTCTGAGGAGCATACAAGGCAATTAGCCAAAATCTTTCAGAATGAAGGGATATGTCAAGCAACAATGCCCTCCCGGACAAATATCCACAAGTCTAGACACATGAAGAGCAGAATTGGAAAACAAAATACCCACACCATCACATTTTTCCACCCCAGAGGACCAAAAGGAAGGCCCGTGGGACCAAGCCCATGAGGCCTGCTGAAGTTCTCTATTGGTTTTTAACCGAGTATCAATTAAACAGGTAATGTCGCAACACATATCCTGTAAAGATAGCATGACACCACCAAACTTCCTGTCTCCCTTGATACTATTAACATTAAAAGAGAGGACTGACAAGGAATCCACAGGGAAAGGTTAAGGTGATTTACTCCGCCGACACTGTCTAGTTCTCTTGGCAATGGGATCTATATCCCCACCCCCTCTGTATCTGTGTTAGAAACAATTGAGGAAGTATCAGTGTCTTCATCTGCAGAATCCCTATCAGTAACATCAGAAGCCAAAACAGCGAACTTATTACCAGTCTTCCAGGGCCTAGAACCAGGGACCTTACCTTGACCAGAAACAGTCAGTCCCCCTCCTAGTCCTTTTTTTCTGTACAGTAATAAAGGCAGATGGCTCCGGATCAGGCTGAGTCTGAGGCAAAGGCGGGGGAGGGGGAGGCATAACTTCAAGGTCTGTAGAGACAGACGTAGATAAAATAGAGCCCTCAGGCACCACAATATCTACTTGTTCTTGCATAGGAGCTACATCCTGGTGGGCGGAATCAGAGGCCCCCACATCCCCAGTCCCCGGGGTAGTGGTTTATGGGGGAGGGGGGGCGAAGCAACAAGGCCAGCCCGTAAATGATGCTCTGCAATCCTTTAAGCCTGCTGCTGCTGAGCAAGATAAATGAGACCTTCATGAGATGGACTGTCATCCTGATTATATGAGGCCCAAGGGTAGCGACTATAAGCATGATCAGTATGTTCACATAAGTTACATTTGAAAAGATTCAAACAACAACTAGAATTATGTCCAAAGTCCAGACAGTGGCTACATTTAACCGTATCACAGGCGGAGCTTAAATGGGCCCTAGAGTCGCACTTAAAGCAAGATCTAGGCTGCCCTGCATAAAAAATTAACCTCTTATCCTTCCCGAGGTAAAAAAACTAGGCAAGTGATTGGAGCCCAAATTCGTAGAATATAACTTAACCCGAACCCTCCACCCACCATCCCAAATCTGCTCACTATCTAAAGTAGGGTGGGCCTATTCAAAACCTCACAACGTTGTTTCAGCCAGAACAAGATATCTTCAATATTCATCCCTTCATTTTTAAACATAATGGTGATATTCTTGACCGTAGGTTTGGTCAAAGGAAGAACATGAAAGGGAGATCAAGTAGGTGAAGTTTTACAAGTAGCATACTGAGCCCAAAAAAGATTCAAAATAGATACATTTTTAAAGCTAACATCATACTTAGCATTCCCCAAACTAATTAGAGCAAAAGTTTCAGAGGAAAAAAAATGCATAGAACCCTTAAGCAAGGTTTTTGCAACATAGATTCTGTCCGGGGGGTTTTCCAGACCCCCTTTATATAAGAAGCGCACCTCATTGCGTCTAGGGGCAGGTTCACCCTTATTATGGAATAAATCAGTGAGCTTAAAGCCCACCAATGTACCAGAATTAGTACCATTATCATGTAACAATGCAGGGTCTGGACCCAAGCGAACTGGTACCTCTGGATCAGTATCTACCACCACTGCCTGAGCTGGCAAGGCCGAGCTAGAAGCAGGACATGGTGGACCAGAGGAAACACTAGGGACACCCACAGGAGAGACAGTAACAACAGGCACAGAAATATCCCCATCAGTAGTACAACGAACAACATCAGAGTCCAAAACACAAGGAGAAGAAGTATTACCCCAGGGTACATAGATACATAGATACATAGACAGTGTCGGCAGATAAGGGCCTATGGCCCACCTAGTCTGCCCATTTGAGCTTGTAAGTTCAGTTTGTTTTCCTAGAGTCTGTTTCCCTCACCCTGCCCTCTAGAATTCCTTTATGTCTATCCCATGCATTCTTAAATCCTGTGATTGTTTCAGCCCCCACCACTTCCTCTGGCAGGGTGTTCCACTTGTCCACCACCTCTTCTGTGAAGAAATTCTTTCTCATGTTTCCTCTGAATCGTCCTCCTCCAACTTCATCCCATGCCCTCTAGTCCTGAAACATCTTTTCGGCTTAAAATAGTGTTTTCCTGCACCCTGTTCCTCCCTGTAAGATACTTGTATGTCTCTATCATATCCCTCTCCCCTCCTCTCCTCCAGGAGTACATGTTCAGTTCCTTCAACCTGTCTTCATAGGACTTGTGATGCAACCCATGCACCTTCTTTGTTGCCCTCCTCTGAACCTTCTCTACCTGTCTATGTCCTTACATGAGTATGGTCTCAGAACTGTACACTGTACTCCAGGTGGGGCCTCACTAGTGTCTTGTATAAGCGGAATTATGACCTCCCTTTTCCTGCTGGTGATGCCCCTGCCTATACATCCCAGCATCCTATTTGCTTTACCTGATGCCTGGTCACACTGTTTCCTACCTTGAGGTCATCAGAGATGACAACCCCAAGATCCCTTTCCTGCTTGGTGCATGCTATATCCTCACCCCCAACTGATATATTGTGCCAGGGTTTTTGTGCCCCATATGCATTATCTTGCACTTCTTTGCATTGAATTTCAACTGCCAAACCCTTGACCATTCTTCAAGTTTCTGCAGGTCCCTTCTCATTCTGTCTACACCCTCTGGTGTGTCTACTCTGTTACAGAGCTTTGTGTCATCAGCGAACAGTGAAATTCTGCCTTCTAGATCCTGTGCAATGTCACTGATGAAGATGTTGAATAGGATCGGGTCCCAGCACTGATCCCTGTGGTACCCCACTGGTTACTCTTCCCTCTGTGGAGTGACAGCCATTTACCACCACCCTCTGTGTCCTGCCACCCAGCCAGTTACCTACCCACCACACTACTGTCCTGCCCACCCATATTCCCCAGTTTGTGATAGTCCTCTATGTGGCACAGTGTCAAAGGCCTTGCTGAAGTCCAGATAGGCCATGTCCACTGCCCTCCCTGATCCACCTCCCTAGTCACCCAGTCAAAAATTCAATGAGGTTGGTCTGACATGACCCCCCCTGGTGAAACCATGCTGCCTTTGGTCCTGTAGTCCATTGACAACCAGATGTTCCACCAATCTCCTTCAGTAGTGCTTCCATGATCTTTCCCACTACCGAGGTGAGGCTGACTGGTCTGTAGTTCCCTGCTTCCTCTTGTTCCCACTTTTGTATAAGGGGACTACATCTGCTGTCCTCCAGTCTTTGGGTACCTCCTCTGTTTCCAGTGATTGGCTGAACAGGATAACCAGAGGTTCCCACCACCTCTCTTAGTTCTTTAAGGACCCTGGGGTGCACCCATCTGGCCCCATTGCTTTATCAGCTCTTATTACTTCCAGTTCCTTCAGGACCTTTTCGTGTAAAAGGGACTTGTGTCCATTTCTGCACCATTCTCACCCCTTGTACTCCCTTCAGACCCATTACCCCCCTCTTCCTTAGTAAAGTCTGAGCAGAAATACCTGTTCAATATGTCAGCTTTATTGTTGTCATCCTCCATGCGGCTCCCATCCTCCCCCTTCAGTCTCACTATCCCTCCCTTTGTCTTTCTTTTTTCACTTATGTACCTGTAAAAGGTTTTGTCCCCTTTACCCACTGATTTTGCAATGTGTTCTTCTGTCTGAGCTTTGGCTTCCCTTACTGACCTCCCTGCCTCCCTTTGCTTCTCCTGGTACTTCTCCCTATCCCCTTCTGCCTGTGTCTTTTTGTATTGCCTGAATGCAATCTTTTTGGCTTTCACTTTCTTTGCTACCTCTTTGGAAAACCATAATGGTCTCCTCTTCCTTTTCCTCTTGCTAACCTGCTTAATGCATAATTCTGTTGTTCTTATAATCCCCATTTTAAATACTGCCCACTGTTCCTCAACCCCTGATTCCTGTCCCATTCCCCTTAATGCCTCTTTCAAGTATCTCCCCATTTTCCCAAAGTCTGCCCCCCTAAAATCCAGGATACGTGTTTTTGTGTGGTTTGGTTCTGCTCTTTCTGTGATTTCAAACCACAATGACTGGTGGTCACTGTTCCAGGTGCTCCCCACTGTTACCCCATCACACTGTCCCTGTTTGTGAGCACAAGGTCCAGTATTGCCTTCTGCTGAGTTGGTTCCATGACCAGTTGCTTGAGGAAGGCACCCTGAAGGAGTCCAGGATAAATCTGCTCCTAGTTGATGCTGCTGCTGGGATGCTCCAGTCCACATCTGGTATATTGAAGTCTCCAACCAGTACTACCTCACCTTGTCTGCCATCCTTTGGATGGCTAGCATCAACTCCTATCTGTTTCTTCCTCCTGGGCTGGTGGTCTATAGACCACACCTGTGCGGATGGCCTGCCCCATTTTCCTTTCCAGCTTAACCCACAGTATCTCTCCCCATTTTGTTCCTCCTGGATCTGTGTGGCCCTTATGTCATTTTTCACATACAGTGCCACTCCTCCTCCTTCCTGCTGCCTGCTCTGTCTCTTCTGAATATGTTGTAGCCAGGTATAGCCATCTCCCAGTCATGGTTATCATTACACCAGGTTTCAGTGATGGCCACAATGTCCAGGTCTGACTGTACCATGACAGCCTCCAGATCTTCCATCTTGTTACTAAGGCTCCTGGTAAGATGGAGCTCATAGGTGTAGAAGGTGCGGTGGCCACCGGTGCTACAACGTTCTTTAACAAGGTGATATAGGAGGGATCCTGTGAATCAGGTGACCATGAACCACCTTCCAACTGTTCCCAACCAGCACTCCTCAGTGCCAGTTCAGGAGACCATGCCGACCCATCCGGTAAAACAGCAGGTGGCAACACATTAGTCCTGTCCGGCAAAGCAGTAGAGGGAACTCCCGGTATTTACTCCAGCCAGGCGTTATCGCTGAGGCAAAGAGAAACAGTACCACCGTAGCAGGTCCAGATGCCGAAACCGCAGATGGCAAGGGAGCTACAGTGGCGGCATCAGAAGGCAGAGTTTCAGGAGGTGAACAAGGCAAGAGGGGCTGTAGGCACTCGGGTGCTAAACCCAACAAACTGCCAGCCCTGGAACCAGATAGGGACACCGTGGTAGACAGCAGAAGGACCACTTTCAGAGGAGCAGCAGGACAAATCAGTCTAGTCGCAATAGCAGTCCGACTGAAAACAGCAGCAGGAGAAACCGGAACAGAGAGCACTTCACTCGTAGAAAAAGTAGCGATTTCTTGATCAAGTAAGTCCATTTGTTTTAATAACTGAGCTTTTGCAGCAAGTAAGCGTGCCTTATCATCACCAGAAGGAAGAATTAAGTTGCCCACGGGACGAGACATCCCAGTCGAAGTCAAATCCTCCAGAATACTAAGCTCAACCAAGTCAGCCACTGAACAAGCTTCCTCAACGGCCTCTTGCGTTGATAGCACAGGAGAGGAGGCCCACTCTCCTGTACCAACTGCATCCATCTCCTCCGACATCCCAGGCAGACTGGCCATCGCAACGCTGACAGCCAAGAGTCCCCCTACTGGCAAGAGCAGGGGAATTTCCCTGGTGTCCTGGCCAAATTTCCCTCATTCACTAAAAAAATACCACCAACAGCTTAATCTGGTTCAAGGTCAGTTGGCATTCATCTGTATCCCCCTTCCCCGGGTCATGCCTGAAAATAGACAGGATTTGTCTAGTGCACTTACCCGGTCAACAAAAACTAAATAAAATAAATAAATAAATATTTTTGGACTGTGTTATGCAGAAAATAGCCTTTTGATGAGTTTTTACACATTTATTAAGCAAAGCAACCTTCACCAAGTGCCCATGCTCTTACAGATCAATGGTCCAGAAGCTGATCAGTTAAACAACAATTTGTTTTTGGATGCAAGATTTTAACATCTGCCAGCAGCAATCGTGCACATGAGGTGAGGCGCACAAATGCCACTGGTGGAAGCTGGAAAATTTCTGCTTTGAATATATAATGTTGTTTAACTGAACAGCTTACTTACTGTATTATCTTCTGTTAAATAGCAGCCTCTTTGGGAGAAACAGGATTTAATTGGGTATCCACCCTATACATGATCTTCCCTGTCTTTGACTATGGGGATGTAGTCTACAGTGCAGGTCCTAAGTCCACCTAGCCAGACTGGACCCTCTTTTCCATTCTTTCTGTTGCTTTGCTCTGAATTGTCTATACTCCATGCACCACTGTACCCTATACCAATCAACGAACCTCCTCTCTCTCTAGACAACTTACAGCCAAGTACTGGTCCCAGCTGCTCCCATCTTACCTCGAAACTGCCCTTGTCAACCTCAGCACTCCAACATACTCCCTCAGAAATACTGACTCTCAGTCCCTAGCTGTACCACATAGGATCACTGCTGCTGGCCAGGTTTTTTTCAGCTACCACCTACTGACGTTGTGGAATTCCCTCCTAGCAAACATTCATCACCCCCCCGCTCCTTAACTCCATGCTGCAATCTCATTTCTCCTCTACCTGCTCATGTGTCTAGATAGTTTATTGAACACAAAATGGCAGGGCTGTGAATCCAAGCTGTGAATACATCAATGTACGTTCTACCTATCCGACTATATTATATGGTAATGCATCTAAACTATGCCTGTAACTATTGTTATCTCAATCCTTTTAATTTTAAACCAGGACCTATTGTGCTAGCTGGTATTCCCATTATGTATCCACACTTGTATTATGACTGTCTTTCAACTATGTATTTGTACCCTCTCCCCCAGAATGCATCTGGAAATGAGCAGTAGCATGCTCAGCATGCCTTCCTGGTTAAATGCTTAAATAAATAAATACATTGTGATTGTATTAACTAAGGTTAGAACATTTATTAGTAACAAATCAACTGCATCATCCAGTATCTGTATATGTTACTGAAATATTTATCGATCAGATCTGGTCTAAGACCTGGAGGGTACATTGACCCAGTATGGGGTGCTGGCAAAATGAGTATTATCCCCGGGTCAAGATGACAGTATTACTGTCTATATTATTTTATCCATGCATCAGGCAGTTCTATCAGGATAGATTGATCACTCTATTCATTACGATGAGAGACATTGGAGCGAGAGGAGTTGTAGGCATAGTAGTTCTAGACATAGTACCGAGACGGCCCTTGTTCGGGTACTAAATGACCTCCTAACAGCGAGAGATTGAAAGACTTGTTCCATCTTGGTCCTTCTTGATCTTTCTGTGGCATTTGATACCGTTGACCATGCAATGCTTTTGAAGCACCTGTGGTTTATCTGTGGACTATCAGGCCCGGTCCTCAGTTGGTTTCGATCATTCTTCAAGGGTAGGACTCAGAGGGTGGTGTCTGGGATTTTTTCCTCTGCATCACTCCCTCTATCCTCTGGGGTGCCGCAGGGCTCTATTTTGGCACCCATGTTGTTTGCAGTATATATGCTGCCATTGGGAGTGATTATTAGGTGGTACAGCTTGAGTTTTCACTGCTATGCAGATGATACTCAGCTGTACATGTCCTTGTGCCCCGACTAAGGATGCTGTCTCTGATCTTTAACAACTGTCTCACTGAGATTCAGGACTGGATGACTGTGAGCTGGTTGTGGTTAAACCCCCCCAAAAATGAGGTGTTGGTTGTGGACCCAGGTTGTTGTGGGGTGGGTTTGCTGACTGGGTCACCTTCAGATATTTGGCTTGGGGGGACCCAGTTGGCGACCCTAGACCAGGTGTGGAACTTGGATGTTATATTTGATGACTGTCTGACCCTTAAACATCAGGTGTCAGCCCTTGTCAAAACCTCTTTTTACCATCTGAGGAATATACCCCGAGTGAAGCATCTGGTTCCTGCTGATGACCTTTCAACGCTGGTCCATGCCTTCGTTACCTCCCACTTGGGCTCCTGCAATGCCCTGTACCTAGGGCTACCAGGGGTGGATATCCACCGCTTGCAGTTAGTGCAGAAAGTGGCAGCCAGGCTTTGATTGGTACATCTAGGACCAGTCATGCAACTTGTCCTCCACGGACTGCACTGGCTGCCAGTGATGGCGGCGGATTACCTTCAAGGTCGGTTTTCTGACCTATAAGGCCCTACACGATCAGGGACCTAGTTACCTGCAAGATCTTCTTCATCCTTACTGTCCTTCTAGTCAGCTCCGATCCACCGATGAAGGATTGCTAGAGATTCCCAGGGTTCATTTAAAGACATCTGGGGCAAGATCATTTAGTTTTATGGCCCCAACCCTGTGGAATTCTCTACCTCATCGGGTGAGAGATTGCCTGACCATCCAAAGTTTTAAGTTAGCCCTAAAGACGTATTTGTTTAGTCTGGCATATTCAGATTTTTAAATATATTCATTGATTGATTTTAGGATGTTGTTTTAATTTTATGTATTGATCTACTGTAAAAGCGCTTTGGTTTTGAAAAGGCGCTTTTTAAAAATAAAGCTTTGATTGACTGATTAATCGATTGACAGGGCAGGGAGTAGATCATTATATGATGAGGCAGTGGAATTTGAGATAATAGCTAAATGAAAAACTCTCAAAATACATTATACCTTAGGACTATGATTTTCACTAAAGGTCCATACAGAAGAATCAAAGAATGCACAGAATTTTAGAGCACTTTCCACTGTTTAGTACTTAAAAAGTATGTATTTCCCTATTCCCCTGATGAAATAACAATGGGATGGTGGAGGAGAATCAAGAACATGAATCAACGATTATTTTTTTATTTTATAAAAAGATTTATTTTACTTTTGCTTACAGTATACATTTCTGAAGAAATTAAAATGAAAACATAAAAAAAAGTATTCAATATTGTATCCTGTCAGGTTTGGGACACAATGATTCTATTACATTAAGAGTTGTCGGTAGACCATCCCTCCCACTGACACCATCCCTTAGGTTTCTTAGATGGGATGCCAATTGACAGTCGACCCAATCAAACCAATAGCCACCACTGCCACCATCTCCCCATCCACCAACTTCCTGCCATTAATGTACATAAAAGCACAATGGCCATTCACAAAAACACAAACAGGACTAGCATTAAGAGCAGAATCAGGAACAACACAAGTACATTTAAATAACATTTCAAGTTTTTTTACTTCAGCTTACATTTTACCTTCATCCTTGATCAGTATACCATGACTTAACTGATTTCATTTAAATTAACCCATCTACAAACTGCAGACTGCTCTTTTCATTTAGTATGTTCAGGGCCAGATATTCAAACTGCACCCAAAAAGTGCGCAACAGCAGGAGCAAGCACAAGTCAATTGCGCACAAGTGCAATAAACGCGATATTCAAACATGGAGCAAGACAAATTGCGTAATCAGCCAATGACTGAATATCGCACAACCTGCACCATAGTGCAACCAGGAAGGGGAAGCTGAGCAGAGATGATGGGCCATAGCGCAACAAAGGCAGCCCAGCTGAGCAGTCCAGAGCGCCATAGCGCAAGCAAAGAGCCAACAGCAGCAGAGCAATGGAACTGCACAACCAGGGGGTAGGCAGGGTCCCACCACCCATGCCACAGATGGTCACAGGGACACACTGCAGAACCAACAATGTAGCCCCACACCCCAAGCACAGCATAACTGGGGAGGGATGGAACAGCCACGGACCATGGGGACAAGCAAGAAAGCACGTCCCGCCGTGTTACTGCAGCACACCCACTGGCAAGCTGAGAGTGCCACACAAAGGCGGACCACCCCAGTGTCCAGCCTCCCCCCATGTGCACAGCACACCCAGCACTGTGACCCCAAGACATCACCCATGTGCAGTGACCAGCAGTGCAGGAATCTCCAGGCCTCCCCGCACACTGCAACCTCGTGAACCACAGAACTATACAAGCCAAACCCACCATGAGCATCCAGCAGTGGGTGGCAGCACACAGCAATACTGAGTGGAAGCCACACCCACACCAGAGACACCACTCCACACACACGCATGCACACACATACCCATGACCATACCACCCCAGATGCCATGCACACCACTGCAACTGAGCACCAATAGCCAGCTGCAAATCAGAGACCACCACAGTATTCATATCAAAATATAAATGTATTATGAAGATGAATAACCAGAACAACAAATCAACCACATATTTACAAAGAAGGGTGGTGGTATGGGTATGAGGTAGGGGTGGGTAAGGGGCAGGGGTGAACAATCAGGAGAGGGAAGGTGGGGTGCGCTGATGTCCAGCTACCACCTGGCAGCCTGCCCTCCTCCTGGCTGGTGCTGTGCCCGGGGCCTCCTCCGGCACCGCATCCCATGCCACTGCAAATCAACAGGTATGGTGTGGGTGTCGATGGCCACCTGAGTGAGCCTCCGCAGTTCCCGCTCCATCTGGCGCAGGATCCGGATACCTAGGACAAGGGATCAGAGTCAATGGCTGTGACTGTCCACATCCCTGAATCCCATCCATCATGCATGGCATACAGCCAAGTGCCCCATTCCTGTGATGGACTGCACCCACCCACAGTGACCGTGCACAAGACATGCCCAACCAGGCAGCAACAGCCATGTGTACCACTGCACACACACACCGCCCATGTCCATCACAGCACAACCAAGGCTGCCCAGTGATGTGGCTACGTGGTGGGATGCTAGTACCACAGCCATGTGCCCAGTGCATGCATGGACCACCAGTGATGCACACACACAAATGCAGTGCCACTGGACAGTGATGACTGTCACATGTTGCGTGCATGGTAGTGTCATCCATGGAAGGTGGCCGTGCCCCCCCCCCAGCATGCAATAGCATCCATGATGTAATGACACTCACCCTCATCAAGCCGCTGCTGCAGGTGCTGCTGCAGCTACGGCTGCTGCTGCTGTGGCTGTGTCTGCTGCTGCTGTGGCTGTGGCACACCTCCTCCACCAGCCACCCTGGCACCGCCATCCCAGGCCTCAGCCTGGGCCCGCCTCCGCTCCTCCACGCCTGTGGGAGACAAATGAAGAGAAACACATCAGTGAGATCCCAAAGCAGACAGCCCCCTTGCCCCATTGAGTGTGCCTGCCCTCACAACCAGACCCAAACAGCACACACCTGCAAACACCCTCACAGCAAACCATAGCCCAACCCACCCCCATGCGCAGGTCACATTACACAGTGTCACCCATGCGGACAATACCAGTGCATACACAGCACACCCACCTGGCCTAGGCACAATGCCCCTCCTGGCACAATCCCTGAGGTGCTCCAGTAGAGCACACTCCCTCCTTTGCAGGTCACTATAGCGGTGCCTGCACTGCTCAGGAGTCCTCCTCCACCCAGTGGCCTGCTCTAGGGCAGTTGCCACCTGCTGCCACACATGGGTGCGTGCCATCTGCAGGGGCACTCCCCCAAACAGTGTCCCATGGTGTGGCTCCACCACAGCCACCAGGTTTGCCAGCTCCAAGGCCCCCCACTGTTGAGCTCTCCTGCATGCCATTCCAGAGTTATACAGTGGCAATATGGCGCTCCGCAGCGTGGCAATCCCACATGAAAATGTTGCTTAATACAAGTCAATGATCCCTATCGCTGTCCGTACAGCGCCGTTGTGATCCACATCAGCTGTCACTGAACAGCGATGGTCCTCCACATGCCAGGCGATACCGGCGCCAGGGCAAAGGTCGGGCACAAGGTCATGGGTCAGTGGCGCCAAGGCCACGCAGCACCATCGGACGCCTACATCGCCCCGCGTGATCGGTCACCCGCGTGCCAGTGCCACAGTGGACTATTGCGCAGTTGTGCCACAGAGCCATTTGGTGACCAGCGCTGTAGCGCCACTGGCACAATGGTGGCCGTGTCCGGAATTGCTGATCGTGCACAGCACGTCATCAGCAAGGCAGACGCCTGCGTAAGCTACCTGGGCATGCGCAATGCGGTGTACTACGCAGTCACAGAAAAGCGCCATTGGCTCAGCCGGCTCAACCGTATTGCGCAATTCGCAATGGCACGATATTCAGCTGACACATGCAAATCATCTGATCAGCCATTCAACGGTGCAGTGGCGCGATTTACATCTCATTACAGTTGCTCCATTCCTAATTTGCATGCATTGCGCTATAAATATGCAACAGTGGACTGCGCTGGCCAGAGTCGGGTACTGCAGGTGAGAGGTGAGTTGCAAGCTGTGTGATGTTCCGGGCAATGGTCATGGGATAACACTGTAGACTGCACAGTGACAGGTGTCCACTTCCACCCATACAGACCCGACATGACCGAGCAGAGCCAAGGTGAGGTGAGGATGGTGGTGAAGGAGGAGGCCAACTTCACAAAGGCGAGACAGAGGCACTCTTCCAGGCCTACCTGGAAGAGGAGCCACTACTGAGTGGACAGCGTGGCACCCCTCAGGCCCGTGCGGCTGCATGGGAGGGGGTAGCTCGGGTGGTGAACCTGCACGGAAGCCACCAGCGCTTCATGCAGGAATGCAAAAAGAAGGTAGGGACAGACCGCAGAAGGGTGAAAGAGAAGGTGGCAGTCCTCAGGGCGGCATGCTCTGGCACAGGCAGGGGCCAGCCAGCGGTGGCGGAGCTGACCCCGGCTGAGGACCGACTGGCTGCATCAATGCAGCGGAGTGCTACGGAGGGCTTACCAGGAGGTGGATTCCAGACAGGTGGAAGCCCATCACTGCACGGTATGACATGGTGGTGGTGTTGGGCGGAGGTTGATCACATGCACTAACATGTCCTCACTTTCTGTTACAGATCCTGTTCGTCTGCAGGGGACGGTGGTGATGGGACCATGCAGTGATGAAGACCTGCCAGAGTTGGAGGAGGGTCCATCCACCTCTGTTGCCAGCCAGCTTGCACTGCACCAGCATGCACGCCTGGCTGCCACCTCTGTTGTCGGTGAGTCAGGTGTGGGGGGTGCACAGCCTGTGTCTCAGCAGTCTGGCATGCAAGCATGCCAGCACGCTGTGACTGTGGCTGTTGCACGTACCTGCACCACTGATGATGCAAGGACTGCAATGGGCAGTGACACGTGTGTGTCCCATAACGGACACACAGCAGGCCAGCACGTGCCCCTGGACCTAGCTGGTTCCAACTTGTGTGCCAGCATATCAGCACAGTCCCAGGCTGTGTCTGTCAGCACCGGTGGGGCAGCACCGGTGGCTGTGCAGGTCTCTAGCACTGTTGCGGCCACAGCAGTGGAACGAGTGGTCCCTGGTGCACAGCAGTTGGAGGGGCCGCAGCAGCAGTCATCCACCAGGTCTGGGGTTACAGGGTCCAGTGGTGGCACATGCACACCACCTGTTGACATGCCAATACCTGGTTCTGGTAAACAGCGCCCACCCTCAAGGGGTGTTGAGCATCAGGACCTTCCATACCCTGGGGGACAGATTGCCGATGTGGCAGACGTCCCATTTGACGAGCACACCCGCCTGCTGCGGGCATCAGTACAGCAGCAGATGTGGGTTGCAATGTCCGTGGAGGCACTGTGCATGGCTGTGGAGCGGCACAGCAGGGACAATGCAACGATCCTTGGAGAGATGGTCCAAATGTGGATGGATGTGACCGCCGCCATTGACAGGCAGACCCAGGCATTGGTCACTGTCGTGGCTGCATTGGGCACACAGTCAGGTGCCCCTGTACCACACACCCCACACAGCTTGCGCTCCACTCCCCATTCCCAGCGTCGTGCGACACCCAGCCTGTCGACGCCGGGTTCTGCTGTGGGCATCTCGAGCACACCTGGTGCAGGTATGTTCGGCATGCTGCACACCCCTGTGTGGACACGGTCACGATCGCACAGTGGGACCCCTGGTGGTCCATCGGTGCCACCCCATGTGGCCCATGATCAGCCTGCCAGTGCTGCTGGGTCACGGCTGGGTCGCCCACGCATCCAAGGTGGCCGTGGCACAGTGCCACCTGAGTGACCTGTGTCCCAGTGCAGGCCCTGTCTGATGCTGCCCTGTGTGCAATGTCTGTCATGGTGGGCGGTGCTGGTGGTGTACCCAACTGCGCCGACCTACGGACACCTGCACCCCCCAACTGCTGTCCACAGGTGCGTGTGCATGATGATGCCTGCATTGTACTGTACACCAAGGTGCAAGGGTGCCCAACATCTGACACACGTACCTGGACAGTACAGGTGGTGGGGGTGGTCCATTGATCTGTGTGTTTTCCATATCTGTTCCTGCTCTGCTGTGCACCTGCCCATGTACGCTTTGTGCCTGGTGTGTGTGTCTGTGTGTGTCCAGATGACTGTTCAACCCTCCCTGATGGTGTGTTTGTGTGCCTGGACACTTCAACTCCCCTTGCCGTCATGCACCCCTGGTGTGTTACCCTGTGTGCCTGTGGGTTTCGCCTAGACAGTGTTGGTTGCACATGGCCCCTTGACTTACCTGTGTCATGCAAAATGCTCCTCTGTGATGGTGTCCCGGTGCAGCTGGGCCTGCCGGATCAGTTGGGTGTCCCGCCGTCCAAAGGGAGACTGCTCATCACCATCATCACCGGCGTCACTGGCGTCCCCATCGCTGTCCCCCTCCTCGACCTGTATGGCTATCCCACGGTCTTTGGCCATGTTGTGCAGGATATATCAGGCCAGGAATATCCCACAGGCCTTTGAGACCCCTTAAAGCTTGCGTTACTGTTTTTTTCCAAGTTCAGAAAGTGTTTTTGATCCCAGATTTCTATACCATATAAGGCCTGGGCATTATATTCTTCCAACATATTGTAGGTGGTGTGATGCTTACCAAACATGCTAACTCAAAGAGCTACATTCTTTGTCTTCCTTCCTGTACAGTGCTGTTTGTGGTGGTGTTTGAAGATTATCGTGACACCTAATGTGCTGTGATGCACATATAATCAGTGGTTTGAGAACTTGCCCACATGTCTGTGGTCAGGTGCACAGAACCACATTCACTCTTTTGAAAAGCCAATTTTATTTTGCTTTGCATACATTCATACATGTTGGAAATAGCCACAGTCATAAAATATTTATGGCTTGGTATGTTGGAATGTGGAGCAAAATATTTTAAAAGGGCTCCAAAACTGTCATTCTCCACCACAGAAAATAACTGCAGGTCCTTGGCAGTAAATTCAGCTATAAACTGATTAATTTCTAATGTGACTTGATGTGATCTACTGTAGGCAGTTTTTTGGTTCAAGCATCGTAGTAACGATCTGCTGTTTAGTTCTTGCAGGGGGAGAAAAACATGGGATTGCAGTAATGATGTTGAAGCTTGTCCAAATACTTTTTCAGAGAAGTCATACATGTTTTTTCTCTGCCCTATCTCTCAGTCTCTTCACTATCTCTATTGTCTATAGGATTATTTTCATTACAGATATTTGTCCCTTACACAGGACTGCTACACAGCTGAATGGTTAGATGTGCTCTTGTGCTCTTTACAAATGCCTTACATAGAAACATAGAAACATAAACTTTGACGGCAGATGAGGACCACTTGGCCCACCCAGTCTGCCCATTTTCCCACCTATTGGATAAGCTGCAGATCCTAGTTAACCAACAGACTACTTCCTCCTACCACTATCAGAATTGCCTTATGTCTGTCCAATGCATTCTTGAATTCCCTCACTATTTTTGACCCCGCAACCTCCTCAGGAAGGCTGTTTCTAGCGTCCACCACCCTCTCCATGAAAAAATACTTCCTCACATTGCACCTGAGCCATCCCCCCCATCTTCAAATTGTGCCCCTTGTTCTTGCACATCTCTTTTTCTGAAATATGCTACCCTCTTGGACTTGATTCCCTTGAGGTACTTGAAAGTCTCTATCATGTCCCCCCTCTCCCTCCTTTCCTCGAGGGTATACAGATTAAGCTCCTTTAGTCTCTCTTTATATGGCTTTTTAGAGATGGTGCTCCAAACTGGCTCTTTACTTTCCCCCTGCTAGCTTCCTTATTACAAAAGGTGGAGACAGCAACACATTCATTTTTGGGACTTTTATGGTGTCATGCCAGGCACTGCAGTAATTTTAGTGGTAGTTGTTTCTGATCCTGATTCATGCACATGGTGGCCATCCCAAGAAAAAGTTACTACAATTATTGATTGTTTTTTCACTACTGGCTTTGGCTGCTGGTGGTACTTCTTGTATGTGTTTTTTTTTTTTGGGGTGGGGGAACCTAGGTGGCATCCTCTGTCTCATCAGTATCACATTCTGATTCATCACCTTTGGAAGGGCATAACTGTGATACATTGTGACCTTGTTCTTGTACATTTACAATCGTTTGTTCATCAGAGGCACTGCTTTCTGATGAAGGGGCCTGATATGCATGAGTGACATATCATGGAGTGCCACATACAGTGGTACTAGAGAAAGCCTTTTCCTTAATTATTGACTTTCTAGATCTAAGTGTCATAGTTCTGTTTTTGTGTTTTATTTTTATCTGATTGTTCTGGCAATGCTGACATTGCTAAATTACCTTGATCAGGGGATTCACCAACATTCTTTTCTTTTTCTGATTGGGTTGCTTCATCTTTTTCTGATTGTGCTGCTTCATTTTCATCAGCTGTATTAATGATATCTTCAGCAGTGAATTACCCATTTATTTTGAATTTATTTTTGGAAAAACATTTTTTTTTACTTTATATTATACTTTATTGAGTTTTCACAAAGAGACAACACATTACAATACATGTTATTACATCATTAGCATTTTGCATTGAAAGTTGTCCAACCCTACTGCCCATCCCTTTACCCTTTAAAGAACCCTCATCTCCCCCTAAATTGCCACTTTTCTATCTCTGGAATATCACGTTCTAATAACTTCCCCTGCCCCCCCCAATTATCTCCCTTATCTCCCTTCCCTTGTTCAGGGGATACATATCAAATAGCTATTTAAACCTTTTTAAGGACATTATACTGTACATCAAATCACCTTGGACTTAATATCCTTCCCTACATCATGGAGAGTTGAAATGTTAATGACCAATGGGTTTTTTTAACCTTTCAGCCATAAATACTGTAAATTGATCCCACCTTTTTTTGAATTTGTTTAGACAGTGAAATTGTGACACTACCAGCTGTTCAGCATAAAAAGCCGTATGAACTTCTTGTACTCATTCTCTAAAGGGTGGAGCTATGTTCTTAGACCAATATCTCATAATAAGAAGTAGCGTAACTGTTGAGATGAGAGCCAAGTAATATTTGTGAGTTTGAGTTGGTATGGCTGAAAGGTTACCCAATACACATGTTTCTATATTAAAATTACATTTTTCCTGAAACAATGGATCTGAGAATTTTTTTACATTCTGTTAAAGATTTTGTATTATGGGGCAAGACCATACCATATGTTTTAAAGTACCCAGTTCTTTATGACATCTTGGGCACAATCCATCATGATCTGTACCCATAAATTTTAGTTTTGTTGGAGTATAGTACAGGTTATGTAATGTATTAAATCTAATAAGTCTCAATTTGTCCTGCTTTATGAACTTATAGTTATTCTTCCAAATTTGTTCCCATAACACAGATTCATATGGGATATCCACTGCATGTTTCCAGTAGAATGCTGTTGAGGGGAATTTCAGCCAGAATTTATCTGAAAGATATTTATATATTTTAGATATAGGTTTAGACTGAGTAGCTAGCTAATTGCGCTAATGTCACTAGAAATTCTTCAATTTAGGAAGACCAAGGTGG
Organism: Neoceratodus forsteri; assembly: GCA_016271365.2. Lineage (NCBI taxonomy): Eukaryota > Metazoa > Chordata > Ceratodontiformes > Ceratodontidae > Neoceratodus > Neoceratodus forsteri. Next base: position 1,512,935,968 of record CM057449.1, read on the forward strand.
GGGTCCTAGACTAGACTGGATACAATTTTTAATTTGCAGATATTTGAAAATAGACATAGTGCTTACACAAAGATTTTCTTGAATTACTTTAGGAGGGTCTATTTTGCTGTTTGAAATTAGTCTTGACAAAGAGATCTCTTTTAAGTCCTCCGAAAAGGAGGGGGAAATAGGCTTGTTACCTAACTGTAAGTTCCTATTATAGCATAATGGCTGTCCTAAATCTCCTCTGCCATCCAGTCTATACAAAGAGCACAGCTGAGTATGTGCATTCACTGCCCATGCTATAGGGCCATCATGCCAGGATTTAGGGAGTTTTTTATGTTGTGTATAAAGTAGTGCTTTTGTCACTGACTGATGCTCAAGGGCCAAAGTTCCTTCTGTTTTGAGCCATGCAAGATGTGGCATTGAGGCTTCGTGTGATGACTGCCAATCAATATACTTACAACTTTGGAGTGCCAGATAGAGAAATAAATGTGGAATGCCCAGACCTCCTTTTTCCTTTGCAGCTTTTAGTTTGCTTATTGCCCGTCTGGGCCTTTTAATTTTCCACAAGAAAGCTGTCCATAAAGATTCTACTTTTTTGAACCATGAATTAGGAAGGGGAATGTTGAGCATAGAAAGAGGGTACATTAGTCTGGGAAAGATCACCATCTTAATTATACTTACCCTTCCCCACAAGGATAAAGGTAAACCTTGCCATCTCCTTAGATCTTGTTGCATCTGAGTAATCACTGGGTCAATAGTAAAAGCTTTCAATGTACTGGTATCCGAGGCAATTTCAATTCCAAGAAATGTAACTGATTTAGAAGTCCACCTCAGACCTGCCTCCTCCACATCTCTCCTCGTGCAAGAAGATGATAGAGGCAGAATCATAGTTTTGCTATAGTTCAGTTTATAGCCTGAAATTACACTGAAGTGCTCTATTACTTTCACTATCTCTTTCAAAGAAGTCTGCCAAGAAGAGATGTGTAGGAGGATGTCGTCTGTGAACATGAATAATTTGTAATCAGTCTTCCCTATTGTTATCCCTTTTATAGCTTTTGTGTTGTTAATTTTTCTAGCTAGAGGCTCTATATATAAATTAAAGAGTATAGGAGACAAGGGGCATCCTTGTCTTGTTCCTCTTGTTAGTCCAAAACTGTTAGAGATGGCCCCGTTACAGGAAATCCTCACTGAAGGGAATGTATATAAAATTTTAACCCATTGTATATATTCTGGGGGCAACTCATATCTTGGTAATACATCAAATAAGTATTCCCAGTTGACCCTGTCAAATGTTTTTTTCTGTGTCAAGGGACATCAAAACTTTGTCAGTGTTGATATCCCTGGAGGCAGAAAGCAAATGGAATGTTTTTCTGAAATGATCACTTGAATGTCTTCCTGCAACAAACCCTACCTGTTCTGGTCCAATAAGGTCAGTTCATACTTTCTTGAGATGCTGGGCTAATATACTAGCTAATAACTTAATATCTACATTTAATAATGATATTGGTCTATAATTTTCTGGCCTAGTTAAATCCTTTCCTGGTTTAGGTAACACCACGATCTTAGCTTCAAATAATGATAGCTCTCTGATAGGGCAGGAATATAGATAGTTGTACAGAGCTTCCACATAAGGGGCAAGTTCTTCTTGAAATGTTTTATAAAATAATGAAGAATAGCCATCGATTCCTGGGGATTTGTCTAATGGTAGTCCATCTATTGCCTCTCTAATTTCCTGTAAAGTGACCTCTCCTTTTAAATCTAGTTGCTGTGCTGGTGTAAGGTTTGGAAGATTTGAGTCGTATAGAAAGTTTTCTAGAAACTGTTGATATTTAGAGTCAGTAGATGGGGCTGTATATAAATCTTTATAGTAGCTTCTAAAAATATTGACTATGCCTTCCAGGTCTTAAGTTATTTTCCCAGTGTTATTATCTTGCAAATTAGATATCCATGTAGCCTTTTTTTGTTTTTTTTATTCTTTGAGCAAGCAATTTACCAGATTTTTACCCTTGTCCTATATATGTTGCTTTCCATTTTGCTGTTGATTTCAGTGTAAGGTTTAAGGAATAAGCTGCATATTTAGCTCTTAAGGAATGAAGTTCTTCCCACATAAGTTAATAGGTGTTAGAGAGCGCTGATTTTCTAAATCCTTTATTCTAGTTAGCCACTCCTCCACCTGCTTAGAATATTTATGCTTCCTGGCCGTAGTGAGTCTAGTAAGTTCCCCTCTCCATACAGTTTTCATAGCACCCCACAAAATGTCTTTTGCTATCATTGACTCCTGGTTAAGGTTCCATGACTCTTTAATATATGCCTTCATGTGTTTGACTATTTCCTCCTTAGTTAAAAGTTGGTTGTTTAAGTACCAGGACTTTGAGATTTTTTGATATTCAGAAATCTTATTTTGAGCCCAATTGGAGAGTGGTCTGACAAGACTCTAGGATGAATGTCTACCTCTTTAAACCCCTGTAAGGTGGCACTGCTTAGGAGAAAATAGTCTATGTGGGAGAATACCTTGTTGGGTGGGGAATAATAAGTGAAATCTACCACCTGAGGATGATGTAATCTTCATGGATCAAGCAAACCCGAATCAGCCAACAGCTCTTGTAACGCCCTCTGTGCAGGAGATAATGTAGTCCTCTTACTGTAAGATCTAGCCAAGTCATTAGATTGGACTAGATTCCAATCTCCCCCCCCAACAAACAAGGAATGTTAGGAGTTGAAGCAATAATGGTGGCTAATGGGGGGGAAGTGGGCGAGTCCACATTAGGGCCATATATTGAGCCCAACAATAGCTCCACTCCAGCTAGTTTTCCCCTGGATGAAACTATATCTCCGCTCAGGGTCAAGCCAGGATTTAGTTTCCTGAAATGGCAATTTTTTTTTAATAAGGATAGCTACTGCCCCTCATCTAGTACTTTTACCCACAACAAATACTTTACCAACCCAGAGTTTCTGTAAGTTTGCCAACTGTGGGGTAGTAATATGAGTCTCTTGCAACATGACTATATGTGGATGGTATAAATTTAAATGCCTCAGGATTGAGTACTTTTTGGAATTGTCCTTGCCTCCTTTAATGTTCCATGACATTATGTTCCAACTCCCCATAAGGTTTCTGATACTTTAGTCTTCCTTAACCATGTCTTCTCCATCCAAGTTTGCCCCTTTTGTTTGGTTTTTAGTTAAATAGGTCTGTCTCACCCTCCCCCCATCTCTACTCTCTATACCCTTAGTGCACTCCCTTCCCCCACCCTACCTTTCCCTCTCCCCTCTTTCCAGGCAAATTGCCAACTCCTCTTCATTTTGGCCACTACACCCTCGTGGTGCAGCTCCACAATATCATGCCAACTTTCTAAATATAAACAGATATAAAAAAAGAAGAAAGAATAAAAAAAAAATACCACCTCTCAGAATATTATTTTTTCTAATTTCTTCACCCCCTTATATTTAAAATGAGGGGAACAATAATTCTGCTGAAATAACTTTGAATCCCCCCATTGCCCCTGATTTTTTAGCACACAAGAAATCCTCTAATCTATATAACTATTGTCAAATAAGCACATTGTTCCATTCTCCTGATATAAGAAGTTGTTTTAAGGAGGACTAAGATAGTGTAAATGCAGATTTCCACAGAATTGTAATTGGTCTTCTTATAAACTATTGAATAAAGGAAATTTGAGCTAGAACCTTAAATAACAAAAGTCACCTGAAGGTTTTAGGCAGAGTATATGAAATTTGTCTTGTCCTGTACTTTCAGGAATATGATGCTAGATGGCGCTCTCGGTCGTTCTCTTAAAATGGAGTTTGACCATCGATTCACCATCCCATCTCTTTGAGTACAGATCAAGAGGAAAAAATAAATATGCATTTCTGCCCTTAAATAAAGTCATATCCTGAAAAACTGACTCATTTCCTAAACAGTTGAGATCAAGCTTGAGTCCTGGCCCTACCTTGAAAAATAAACAGGACAATTTACCCTGAAACAGCCAAATTTTTATAGGCGCCTACATTTTCATTTCCAATTATCTCCTCAATGGAAAACCAGCTTTCTTTACCAAACAGCTCAGGGAGTTTCAGCTTAAGATCAGCAAGTGCTTGTGTTGCAGAACCGTACCTTTGGGTACCATTGGGGAGGACCACTTCCAGTCGAGCAGGGAATAACATCCTATGCTTCACTGTCACTGCCCACAGCTTAGATTGAATAGCGCGATATGCAGCTCTGCCTTGCTGCACCTTATATGTTAGATCAGGCACCAGATGTAGGTTTGCACCTTCCCATGTTATCTTATTAGTTTTTTTGGCCGCTTTTAATATGTGGTATCTAGCTAAATAATCCAGGACTTTAAATATGATCGGATTGGGTGGCTGATCAACAGCAGGTTTAAGTCTAATTGCTCTATGTGTCTGTTCCACCACGTATGCCGGGCCGTTAGGTGATGGGCCTGCAATGCGAGAGCATAATTTTTGAATGAAACTTATTGTATTCGGTCCTTCATTGCCTTCTGGGAGACCTAGTAGTTCTAGGTTATTGTGTCTGGATCTTCCTTCGAGATCGTCTACATTTTCCTCCATTTTTTTCGCTACTTTCTTTAGGGACAGATTTTCTTTTTCCATTTTTTTCTGTTCTGTCCTCAGTAGAAGAAATGTGTGATTCTGCATCAGACACCCTAATAGCGATACCGGATAGAGATGACTTCCAATCTCTAAATTCTGCAATTAGGTCGAATAGTGCAGTTATAATCATGGAGACGTCTTCATGTAGCCAAACTGTTGCGAGTGAATCTGTGTTATCTACTGGTGAAAAACTTCTCTGTGGCCTTTTGACCTCCAGACCATACGTTTCCTTTTTATCTTCTTCTTCGGTGACACTGCAAATCGATTATTTTGATGATTCCATGGCAGCTGGTCTCTGTGGTCTCTAAACCAGGTATTCCTTGTGTGAGATGACTTGAAGAAGGCTGAGTTTAGGAGAAAATTGTGGCTTTTAAGGCATAAAATTGCGGAGCTGCAAGAGTACAATGCTCACTCCCTCGAGGGCATCAAATCACTCCAATATTTTTATTGTTATGTGTACCAGTTTCAGCCATACTGCTGATGTTGGCCACATGTTCCATTTCCATAAAGGACTGATTCTGAATCCTTTTTTTGTGGGGTCCAGTTTAATTGCTTACTTAGCAGTATTAGTTCAGATGCAGAGATGGGCAACACAGAGTCTGAGACATGGCTCTCCCCCCCCTCAAAATAAGTGAGGCACTATATGACCTAATAGCAGTTCAAGCACAGAGACAGGCAAGACAGAGTCTACATTATGGCAGTATGACCTAGTAGTAGTTCAGGCACAGAGATGGGCAACACAGAATCTGAGACATGAGCCTGCCCCTTCACAATCTGTATGGCACTATGACCTAGTAGTATTTCAGGCACAGAGATAGGTAACATAGCATCTACAGAAGTATAGTATGACCTTTCAGGGTAGCATAAAGATGAGCAACACAGAGTCTATGGCAGTATGATCTTGTAGGGCAGCACAGAGATGGGCAGCACAGAGTCTGAGACATGGGTGACACCCCCCTTCAAAATACAGATGGCACTATAAGCCCCCTTTCTCAAAATTACTGAGGCACTATGACCTTCAAACAGAGTCCTCCTGTCCTGTCTGACTCTGCTCCCCATAATATTTTTTTATTTACATTTTTTTATTTTCTGTGATCTGCTTGTGTCTGCTGTTGAATTCATTGGTCTCTCTCTCTCTCGCTCTGTCTCTCTCTCTCTCGCTGTCTACTCTCTCTCTCTCTCTGACTAATGAAAATGGGCATTTTTTTGTTTTTTTACTATGGAGTCTGCAATGACTGCACTCTGCTGCTGTCTATGCTCGTCTCTCTCTCTTTCTCTTTCTCTTTTTTCTCTCTACTATTTCTCTTACAAAAATTTTTTTTACAGAGTACTCTACAGTCTGCTGCAATATCTGCACTCTTCTGTTTGTTGTCTACTGTTGAATTTATTGGTCTCTCAGTCTCTACTCTCCCTTTCTCCCTCTCTAAAAAAATAAAAAAATGTTTTTGCTGTTTTTTTGGGGGGGGAATCTCTACACACATGCACGCATGCACACACACACACACACACACACACACACACACACACACACACAACTTTCTTCATTGAATGCACAGCCCCAAATGTGCTTGATACTCGGTTTCCTAGGGATGTTCTATGGTGGATGACACAGAGTATTATCTAGAACATGAGTCAAACACAGAACAGAGATCCTCATCGGTTGGCTCCATTCAGTGCCCCAGGATAATGAGTGTTTGCCTTTGTTGTTCTTGTGATGGTCCAGGGACTTAGGAGTCTTCTTTAGAGATTGGGAAAAAACACTTTTCTTATTTTCTGCACCTTTCTGCACCCTGCCCTGACTTTTGTATACAGTACTGGAGGTAAGAGTATTATTCTGGACAGGACTTCACTTCTGAACTGGGCCAACTCAGCAATTTGGTTCAAGCCATGAAAGGCTTGGTTTTCCTGGTCAGAGCTGAGTTGGACCAGTCCAGGGGGTTCAGAACTGTACCAGAGCCAGTTCACCCATCCATTGTTTAATTCCAATTATGCCCTTTACATATTTATGGCACAACCCTCTGGTTCAAGTGGGCAAGTTCTCTATCGAATGGAAGCAGTGTGAGCAAAAGTCTATAAGGCCGATAGGTGACATCTTCCTACCTAGCTCAGGCACACTGCTCTCTTTTCAGCAGTTATAAGATAAATTAAGTTTCCAAAAATTAGAATTCAGGAGGTGCTTACCACTGAGGAGCTCTTTTAACTCCATGGATAGGCTGCATATATATCCAGTCACTTGGCTATGGCTGTATAAAATTGGTAAGCCAAATACCTCTAGAGGAATGGTAGGGAGAATTTATCATATGATCAGGGATGCCCTCCACTCTGTAATAGAAGAGAGGAGGAGGAGGAAGAGGATGAACCTGGGGAAGGACCTACTGGGTTAGGGTAATGAAACATCCTGGAAGACCTCCTTATGGTCTGCTCACCAGCATAGAAAGATGCTAAAAGTCAGCTTATCCAGGTGAAAATTCCACGTAGGTGGCACAGGATGCTCCTAGTGTGTTTCAGAAAATGGGAATTCCCACTTACTTGAAGTCCAAGAAGTGCAACAGCACTGAGGTAAGGCTTCTGCATATTCTTTGGGAGTGTCCCAGGTTGGCTAATTACTGGAATCTGGTACTGTACAACTGCTGTAGAGTGCTGGGAAAGATCATTCCACAATGTCCAAGATTATTTATTTTAGGAGGTACTTATCAAGTGTGTTACATGGGCAAACACCTTCAACACTGGCTGTTAGCTAGGATTATGGAAGTCAAGCAGGGCACCTTCATGAAGTCATGCCTACCTTTTGCTCTATTTCTGCTTGCATGACATGAGGCACTGTTCAAGCTGGTTAGGTATTGAAAAGCTGTCTAGTGCCACCGTGGGTAAGATGATATTGTAGTCCAAAGAGTGGGTCCCTTTCCTCAGTTCACATCTACATTTGGTGCCAGCCTCATCCCCCATGAACCCACCTCTGATAGATGGACAACTCCTTAGTGCATTCCTGTGCTGATCTCTCTCTCTCTCTCTCTCTGCCCCACCCTGCCACCTTCGGTTTGACCACTAGGTATTCACTGCACCTCCTTAAGGTATCTGTCAGTCACTCAACAGCTCATACCAAAAGTGACACAGACTAAGCACAGGTACAGTATGCATCCCCTCTCTGTCAGGCACTCTTCGCTATCACAGTATGTTACCTGTATTATAACTCTGGGTACTGTTTCAGTTAGTTTATGTCTTTTTCTTCCACAATGGTTTTTGTGTGTATTTATCGTATTAATAGCTCAGCACGTTCTCTGTACCACCCTCTTTTTTAAAGTCTGGATTTATAAATGCTTTTATGGATTTTTATCAGTTGGTTTACTGTACTGCATTCTTTTCAAAATAATTCAATAAAATCTTTCATAGAAAAAGAAAGGATAGATCTGTCACATGACAAAAAAATGGTGACACAATGTAATAAATATTCTAAAGAAATATAATTTAATTAACATGTTTAAGTCTGTTCACCTCCATTTCCTCTCAACAGTCACACAGAGAACAATTAATATTTATAGTGCTAATCTAAAATCACAAACTCTTGAATACTGTACATCGTGTGTAAAAGTAACAGGACTTCTATATGATATATATTGAGCATTCCATATTGTTTGTAGCTATAATTTTTTAAAATAAAAATATTTAGTATATTTCAGAATTTCTTTATTTGAATAATACCTTTAACGTATGCAGTTGGTTTGTGAATATTACATTTATAGTGTGTGTGACTGGAAGATATTAGTGCTTTTTTGTTTATGAATAAACATGCTTCTTCTAGTTATTTTTATTATTATGCATTGTAGGCAGACATCAGACATTGCACAATATGCACCTAAATAGTACTTTAATATACTTACATACATATATGAAATGATATATTTCTAACGTAAGTGAAAGAGATCTAAGCAGATGACTGAGCAGTTTATAAAAGGTGTTTCGCTGGTAAGACTGAATAGTAGCTCTAGCAAGAGACACAAGCTCAGGAATGATGCATTCTGTATGCTTTAAATTGTCCGCCAGCAGCTCCAATAAACAAACAGAGGTAAATAACCCTCTCTAATGATAAGAAATGTATATACTTAGAAACGATGCCCTACATAGAGGGCAGTCAGCATGCGCTACAAAACCCAGTTCTGTTTTTCATCAATTATCACAGGCTAAGCAAACAAAGTTGCTGCATTCTACATCTTGTTGATTTTTGTGTTGCAATTGCAATGTAGTTACATGCAACCAACACATAACTACAGTACAGTGTAATTACCCCTGGTGCATGTAATTAATGATTACTGACCCAACAGTTACATTGCAATTGTCACTTAAAATAATGTGGCTAGAATGTCTACTATTGTGGACCATGCTGCCGACCATGTAGTGAATGCTAATGGTGATATAGGGTGTTGTTTAAAAGATCACTTGCAGTACAAAAGTATTTTTTTTTTAATCATCACATTTAAAGTGTGTTTGTAACATACTCATGATTACATGAAAAATGACAATGTGATCCTGTGGTCAGAGCAGAGTTTTAAGAACCAAAGGTCCCAGGTTCAAATCCCACCACAACCACTTATTCTTTGTTTGACCAGATGCAAGTCCCTGCACCTCTCAGTGCTTCAGTCTATACAGCTCTAACATTTTATGAAAGGCTAGACTCCTCTGAAAATGAGATGTTGCTTTTCTGTTTGGCTAGCCATCATAAATAAATGATACATAATGCAAATAAATATACTTCTAAAGTCTAATGCTACATTTTGGCTTTGTCATCATTAACCTTCCTAATTTTGTAGAACTGCTGCATTCTATGGGACACAGCATGATGTCATTTTGCATGTAATGGTAGCCAGCGATATGTTCCAGTAAATCTTTAGCAAACTTAAGGAGTGGCCAAGAGTATGGCAGCTGGGTTTCAACACCAAAAAGTGCAAAATAATGTACTTGGGGCACAGAAATCCAGGGACAGAATGCAACATGGGGGAGTGTTTTTGATGACCACCAAGCAAGAGAGAGAGAGAGAGAGAGAGAGACCTGGGGGTAATAATCTCTGATGATCTAAAGTTGGCCAGGCAGTGCAACAAAGCAGTTGGGAGGGCAAGCGGGGTGCTTTGGTGCACAGGGGAAAGGTATCAGCAGAAGCAGGGAGGTGCTACTCCCTCAGTAAAGATCACTGGAAAACCTCACTAGGAACACTATGTACAGTTCTGGAGGCCACATCTCCAGCATGACAAAGACAGAGCAGAGGTGGTCCACAGGAGGGCAAATGAAATGGTGCAGGGTCAGCCTCAAAAACCTCAAAGGGGAGACTAAAGGAACTCAATGTGTACATACTGGAGAAGAGGAGGTTAAGGGGGATATGTTAGAGACCTTTAAATACCTCTCAGGGGTAAATAAGGTACAGGAGGAAATTATTTTTTACAAAAAAAGATGCACACAAACAAGAGGATGTACTATTAAGCTGGAGTGGGGGAGATTCAGGAGAGATGTGAGGAAATATTTCTTGGCAGAAAGGGTGGTGGATTCATGGATTAACCTACCAGCAAAGATGGTGGGAGTGAAAACAGTAGTGGGGTTAAAAAAATACATGGGATAAACATGAAGGAATCTTAATGGAAAGGAAGGGGGAAGGGGAAAGAGCCAGAGATCAAGTAAAGTCTATGGTGATACTGTAGGTAGAGAAAAATAGGCAGACTGGGTGTGCTAAGTGGTCCTTATTTGCCATCAAATTCTAGGTTTCTGTGTCTAGCAGTGTAAGCACCCCTTTGGGAGCTTTCTGGTTAAATTCATGTAGTCAGGCAGGGAATCTTGATGCCTGTAGATCTGGGTGTTGGGACTACCTGTGGCCAACTGGGTTCTGTGTCATAACGGCAAATGGAAAAGTGCCAGGCATCTCTGCGAGTGCAAGTCACCAAAACAAAATATGGCAACTGTGCACTATCCCAAAAGCAGCATAGGTGATGGGCCCAACACAATCTATGGGATCAGATATAACGCATACATTTTTTATGAGGGGAGCTATGCCCCCACAGCCCCCCCTTCATAAATATAATCAGTTCTGAGGAGAGGCCTGACACTGGGTTACAGAAGACACCCTGGGAGGGGGTTATTCCGGGGGGGGACTCAAGAAATCAGAACGGGGGGATGGGGAACTCTGGAGGAAAAATCTGGGGAATTGGGGAATGGGTCACAAAAAAAAAAAAAGAAACAACAACTTCAAAACACAAAAAAAAATTAAAATTCTCTACCCACCCCAAACCAGCACAGAACCCTGGACCTGCTGTATTTTAGCAAAATAAAAATAAAAATCAGTATTTATTTATAATGTGCTTTTCAGAATGCCAAAGCACAAATACATAATAAAAAGAACACAGATCCAATAATAAATACAAATATAAACCATTTAAAAAGGCAGCAGCATAGACTAGGTATTATCTTCAAAAAGCTAATTCAAATAAATAACTTTTCAATGAGGTTTTAAAAGACTCAGTGGACAGGCACTCTCTAATCTGACAAGGTAGAGAATTCCACAGGGTTGGCGCCACAAAAGAAAAAGCTCTAGCCCCAGATGACTGAAGACGAACCCTGTGAATCTCAAGCAATCCCTTGTTGGTGGACCGGAGTGGGCGGAAAGGGCAGTACGGCTGAAAGAGATCTTGCAGGTAGCCCAGTCCCTGTCCGTGTAGGGTCTTGTAGGTCTGCAACACGACCTTGAAGGTGATCCTCCATTGCACTGGCAGCCAGTGCAATTTGCGCAGCACAGGTGTGATATGGCAAGTTCTTGGTAACCCAGTCAACAACCTGGCTGCAGCATTCTGCACCAGCTGCAAGTGATGGAGATCCACCCCTGGTAACCCTAGGTATAGAGCATTACAGTAATCAAGACATGAAGATACAAAGGCATGAACCAACACAGGGAGGTCATCATGCGGAACAAGGTGTTTTATCTGGGCTATATTCCTCAGATGGTAAAAAGAGGACTTGACAACAGCTGACACCTGTGTCTTAAGCGTCAGCTCACTGTCAAGCACCAAGCCCAGATTCCACACCTGTTCAGAAGGTATCAAATGGTTACTCCCTAACACAAGGCCAGAAGGAGACCCAGGAGTCAACTTCTCTACAGGGTGACCAGGATCCACCACCAGCACTTCAGTCTTGTCCGGATTCAGTCTCAACCAGTTAGCACTCATCTAGTCCTGAATCTCAGTGAGGCAGTTGTTAAAGACCGATATTGCATCATTTTGTTCGGGTACAAAGGACATGTACAGCTGAGTATCATCTGCATAGCAGTGTAAACTCAGCCCATAATGCCTTATAATGTCTCCCAATGGCAGCATATACACCATGAACAACATGGGGGAAAGCACAGAACCATGTGGCACCCCACAAGGCAGAGCAAAGGGAGCAGAGGAAAAAATTCCTGATACAACCCTCTGAGTTCTGCCCATGAGGAAAGAATGGAACCATCTGAGAACTGTCCCTGATAGTCCACAGAGTAGCCGCAGGCATTCTAACAACATCCCATGGTCCACGGTGTCAAATGCTGGAGAGAGATCAAGGAGGACCAAGATCGAGTGGCTCCTCCTATCTCTCGCTACTAGAAGATCATTCAGTACTCGAACCAACGCTATCTCAGTACTATGCCTCTTCCTGAAACCGTACTGGAAAGGATCATAGACTTCATGGGTGGTAAGAAAGTCATTGAGCTGCAACGCCACTACTTTCTAAATAACCTCGCCCAAAAAGGGCAGGTTAGAGATCGGTCTGTAGTTAGCGAGACAGTCTGGGTTGAGGGAAGATTTCTTTAAAAGGGGTGTCACGATAGCCTCTTTCAGAGACTCTGGGAACACCCCTTGGTCCAAAGAACACCAGACTATCTCAGCAAGGACTGGTCCGATCGCATCCATGCACCCACAAGGAGGCGCGTAGGACCAGGATCCAAACTACAGCAAGTTGGTCGCAAGCCCTGGACAATCTTCATGATATCCATGATCGCTGGCTGGTCAAAATCTGTCCAGGCAGACCGAAGGCCTGTAGCCCTTACATCGATCACCGCCATGCTCATTTGAATGCATTCTGCAGATCTCTGACCTGATCAATGACACCTTATCATCAAAGAACCAAGCAAACTCATCACACTTTATTTGTGAAAAAGCTCTCCGACCCTGCAGGCAGGCTGGATTGCACAGCCTGTCCACAGTCTGGAAGAGCTGAGCTGGTTCATTCCTTGATGCAGCCATCTCCCTGAACAGGAAGTCTGCCTTCTTACGGGAGATTTCTGATTGATATTCCATATAATGGGCAATCAATCTAAGCCTGTCCCCTTCCAGGCTGGATTTCTGCCAATAGCATTGCCCTACTCTCCTCAACTCCCTCAATACCCCATCAAACCAAGGGGACCAAGGGCAGAGGGAGAGGTGGTGAACTCGGACAGGTGCTATAGAATCCAGAGCCCTCAGCACCATATTATTATAGTGCACTACTAAGACATCTGGTTCCATGCACTCCACAGGCCAACTCAATAGGTCCAGCACTGCCACCAGACCCTCAGGGGTTACTCCCCTCAAAGGGCGGTACCAGACCATCTCCAAAGGGGGCGGTCTCATGGGGGGAGCTGAGAAATTGAACCTTATAGAGTGATGGTCCGACCACCCAACTGGTTCCACCACCAGTTCCATGATCTCCATCCCCAGGGTGAACACCAGATCCAGACAGTGACCCTGAATATGGGTTGCAGCGGTAACAACCTGTGTAAAGTTCAATGAGATCATCAGTTGGAAGAAGTTTTGACCAAAATATGAGAGTTCATTGTTGACCCAAGCATTGAAATCCCCCAGGACCAACCACCTGGAGGGTTCCAACATCATATCGACAATGAAGTCTGCAACTTCCTGCAGAAAAACTTTCTCATCACCGGGCGGACGGTAGATGAGTAAGATTCTGCTACCCACACCTGCTCCCATGATATACTCGAAGGATCTAGAGGTCACCATGGAACCTGTACAAGGTCCAATTCTAATTTAAAACAAATAGCTACCCCCTCCTTTGATCCAATCTCGGGCAATGTATCACAAAGTACCCGGCTGGAACAGCTAACTCCAATATGGGACCAGCATTCTCATCCAGCCAGGTCAGATGAAAACAAGATCAGCAATAATTGCTGTCTTGTTCTTTATTGACCTGGCATTGCATAACACCGCCTGAGTTGCATGAGAGGCCTTGGAGGAACGAGCAACTTGCCCACTATCAGTGGAACCCTTGAGTATGGGAACCAGGCATCACGAACCCCTGTCCTGGACCCATATCGCCCTAGGGTGTCTCCCTGATGTCACCACTCTTATCCATCCACTCCCCTCCTCCCCCCAACTGAAGCGCCCCCCCTCCACCTCCTCCATGCAATCCCCAAGGCACGACAATGCCTATATACCTTGGGTTGCAACGGGGGACTATCAAAGGGCACAGGCCCCTCAGCCTGGAAGGGGAGTAGCGCCTGCCCACTGAAATTCAGTCCCAACACATGCTGCCTATTTTAAAAACTACTATCAATCAACAGATTTTAATTAACAAAACCAAATGAAAAATAATCAAACAATACGCAAATAATAACAGTCCCTGGGCACCAGGTACTCTCACTAGCCAGTGCCCAAAGAACTATTTAACCACAGATAATATAATGGCAAATCTAAAACTCTAACACAAAATAACTCAAAATAAACAAAATATAAAATAAATATATCAAAGAAACACAATTGGTACAGACAGGTGGGTACGCTGATAGTACATTAAAACCATTTAGCAAAGACTTTCAGATGTCCAAGTCCTAAAGGTCCTCTCACCACCAGCAGGAGTGGACAATCCTCTTAGGAGCTCATACCTCCCAAAGCGAATAGGTGGAAGGCTCGAAAATCATTTCAACAATAAAACAGAATATTCCCCAGTCCTCAGGTACTCTCACTACTAGAGACTGGAGGATGGCTATATGACACTCTCACTGTCAACAAGTAAATGAAATAAAATAGTCTGACCGTAACTCAGGAAAGAAGTAGTAGAATTCCAAGGTTTCTCTAGCAGGTCTCTTTGGGATCAGTCACAAATCTAAGATCAGGGCAGCACTGACAAAACTAAACTGGGGGATGGCCTCAGGCTGTAGCAGCTATCTCAGAATTCCCCAGCAGAACCCACCTGCCAAGAAGCCCCCCAGGGAACCCTAGAGATGGACTGTCACCACCAACTCCCTGGTGGATAAAAGCATAAATCCCCTTGCTGCTACAGACCTCCGCACAACCCGCCAGACAGATCAGAGCAGCTCACCTGGTCTCAAATCAAATTGCTGCCATCCTTAAATCCACTGGAAAATCAGCTGCAGTTCATCCACAACCAAGTCCATTGGATCTCCAGCTTCACAGCCCGTGCAAACGCAGAGACCGAAAGTACAGTGGGTCAGTACAATAAAACTTAAATCCCAATCACAGGGCATTCTCCAAATCTGCCCCACTCTCGACCAAGAAACCCTTTAGTCCAAGCACACAGATATCTTCTAACAAACAGGAGGCTGATCAATAGTGAGTTGAGTTCCTCTCAACATAGCGAACGTCCTCACACACTCGCAAGTTCAGCTCTTCTCTCCAAACAAGTGCAAGAACAGGCTGACAAAATCCAGTCGGCAGCAAAAAGGAAAAAGACATGCTCCAATCCCAGTCCCAGGGATGTTCTCCAGCTCACCACACTCACGGCACTCAGCGCTACTCAAAACAAAAACAGGATGGAGCAGAGGTAAAAGACCGTAACCCTCACAACTATTTGAATTGTAACAAAACAGAAGAAGGACATACGAGGAGAAAGCCAGAGGAAACGATCAGATTCAGCAAAAACCAAAACAATTTTGACTATTAAAATATTATTAAAAAACGTAACAACTGCAGAGCAGCTCACAACATGCTCAGCCCGGCAGCCATCATGTTTCAAAATGACTGCACAATGACAATGACTGTGTAGACCTCCACCACCTCCACAAGACCATATAGCCGGCTCAAAACTGCCTGGCCAAACTTCCTCCCATATACATTTTAACTTGAGCACCTCATACCGTCACTATATCCATTCCTCACAGTTAATTTTCTTTCACACTGTCTGTAGCAATGTTCACTACCCCTACATCCTAGCGCTCTTCACAGGTGGTCAAATTGAATTCTCTGAAATTGAGCTGCTTAATTTGACTTGCCTATATCACTGGATACCTGCCAGCAGGGGGCCCCAACCCTGAGGGTATAAGAATGTGGTTATGTTGGCAAGAAGAGGGAGTTGGGAGGGGAGGAGAAGAAGAGCGTAGCCACTGGGGGGTCAGCCCACAAGTTTGTCAGGAGGGCCATATCAGGACTGAGGTGGGCTGCTTGCCACCCTGGCCCATCTCCCTCGAAGACCCACTGTGCAATGATTTGGGCAGTAGAAGGCAGGGGAGCAATGGAGCACTAGTATGTGGACCCATTGGTGCTGCTTTGGGGGAGTTGGAGCCCGTAAGAGAGAGAGAGAGAGAGAGTTTGGATCCCGTCAAGTGATCTTTGGCACCTTGGTATAGGTAAGGACTGATGGGAGTCCTTTGCTAAAGAATTTCTTGCCTGTGGGAGAGTGCAGTCTAAGAGCCGGTGGGTTTTCTGTGGCCTGGCCTGCTATGACAGAGATGGCCAGGGGCATGGTCCAATGGTGGCAGCCTGGATCATTGGGGGTTGTGGCAGACTACTCCCCATTCCACAGACCATGCAATAGCTGCAGTATTGGGGCTCCCTTGTTTGTGTAGCCTGTGGAGGCATGAGGAGTCCTGCATGGTGAGTGGCTGTTGGGACCTCAGGTGGGGTGTCAGTCTGCCTGTGTGCTCTGTGTGGCACATCAGCTGGGTCCCCTGGGTGAAAGCACTCCTTAATTGGAATCGGTGCATGAGCGGAAAGTGTTGAATTTGCTGGGATGGCCAGGGCTTGTATACCAGCCTGGGGGCCCAGATTCAAGCATGTGGCATCAGCGATTGGGTGGCAGGAGGGTTTTTGGTAGTACCTTTCATGCTAAAAATGAACATCTATAACAGAAATCAAGAATGTATCAGCTTTACAGTGTTTCACTTTGTACTGAAGTAACCCTAAGTTAGAAGACAAATGAAGAATGGGATTGGGACAGTAGAAACATCTTGTGCTGTCTCAGTGCTCCCTCCATCTGATTGTGACTGGGACTAAGCGAGATTAAAAGTAAACCAGTCTTATTGGGAAGAAATGAACTAAAGAATGTGACATGAAAACGCTGCTAATAGTTCAAGTATCTGAGTGGACGACATTTCTTGGCCCTCAACTGATTGCTGCAGTCAGGAAATGTAGCCTTTTTGACTCAAGGGGATTTCTGCATCAACTTAAGTCAATATGTTGGAAAAAGATTACATGCAGAGTTATAATTAGGTCCTGTGAATGGATGATTGCTTCCACTGTCATCATGTAACACCCACACACTCCATGGAGTGGTTTATCAATTTAATTTTTACATTGAATCAGTTTTGCAATTTTGATTCTGGAGTGGACAGTGGTTTCGCTTGATAAGATCTGCTTTACGGTATGTGGTTTAACAATCATTGCCCTTGCAGCGCTTCCCTAAGTGATGAAGCAATGTGCCTGCTCCCCAGCAATGCAAAGCTATCTTGCAACTATCAAGAACCAGGTAATGAGCATTTCTATTTTCTGGACTGTGTGTGTCTTGGTTGTAGGATGCAGCCCCCTTCCCAGGACATGTACAACCGTTATACTCCTAGATGTGGGGAGGGAGGGCTTACAGATATATTTGGACATGTCACAGGAAATCCAATAGAAATGAATGGGAATTTCCTTTCAAATATCCAGATACATCTAAATATACTGGGATATATATGGGGCTGGCAGTATAGCGTAGAAGTTAGAGAAACGAGCTGTGAATGAACTTGGTACATCCTGCAGACCTGGGTTCGAGTCCCACAACCTCCACTTGCATACTGTGTGACTCTGAACAAGTCACTTAACCTCCCCAGTGCTCCCAGTTTGCCCCTGAAAACAGGCACTTGTGCCTACTGGGCCTTAGCTGGTCTCCAAGGTATCACCACATTGAGCACTGTTAATTCCCATTTCCCACCAGGCTGCTACTAGGCATCCATTCCTTCTGGCTTATTGAGAAGCCGCACTTCATTCTAGATCCCATCTCTGTCCCTGGAAAGGAGTAGCCTCCCGTTAGCATGAGGTGTGCATCCCTGAAGCATGCAGAGAGACTCCATGCAGGCAAAGGGAGAGGAAGGCTGCAAATGAGGCATCCAGAAGGGTCCGTAACAAGGGAAAAGCCTCAACAGGCAGGTTCCATAGGTGAGGGGGAATGAATTGCTGCCTGAAATCCCTTTCCAGCATTATTCCTGGATTTCTTACTGATTCTAGGGTTGATGAGTTGATATGATTGATATGACTTGCTTCTCTGAATGACATGTGTCCACAGCTTCCTCTCCAGAACTGCCTGGATGTCCTTAGGACTGCCTCTGTGTAACACTAGGGAGCTTCCCAGCTGTGGAACACTCCTGATGTTCCCAATGAGGACAGTGTTCTCTGCCAGCCTCTGCTCCTGATATCCAGTGATGGGGCCTGAACTCAGGATGTAAGTGTGTCAAGCAGCACCCTGCTATTTAATTCAATGGGAACAACATTGTAGATCTTAAAAAGTAATTTTCTAATGGTCTTGCGAGAAGAAATTCTGTAATTGGCTAGAAAAAGTAATGAAGCAATCTTTATGGGACACGTGACCATAGAATCATGCATAAATACTACCTTAAGAGCTGCTAATTTCACTCAAAAGGGAGGTCACATGTAATTAGGTATTGCCATAACATGGCTTACGTGTAACTCAAGACTATCCCTGCAACCAGTGCACCTTGCAGGGGACTGACCTTGCAACTATTTAACAGGACATTGTATACGAAAAAGTGTCTTGAATGATAAAGTGTTAATATTCCTTGGACAGGCTTGGTCTATTGGCATTGTTTCTAGTCAGGCAAACCTTGCAGCTACAAGCTTAATTTAGTCTTCATACTGCCAATATAATTCTGATTGTTGCTCTCTGAGCTAGCACTGCTGCCCTGCCCTTGTCACGTAAGCTCTCCATTACTGCCAAAACTAGGCTGGGAACGCAGAGGTACTTGTAAGTGTCTGGGTAAAACCTGCCATAGATAAATTTGCCAGTTCACTCACATTTGTCATGTTATTCTGCATAATCATGTGCCTAGTCCCAGTGCGTCCAGGTTTTGTCCTAGTAGTCAATACCCATGCCTGGCAGAACCCACTTCTCTCTGCCCACACTGCTGAGGCATAATGCCCACAGAGATATGCCTCCTTGTGGCCCAATCCTGGCCTCCTTTTATTGCTGTCTGATAGTCTGGATTGACCACTTACTTGCCATTCCAGAAGTCTGCAGCCATAGCAAGTCATAGCCCCCGCAACCAGGTACCAATCTAACTACCTCAAAGGGTGACCAAGGCAGTTGAATTACTGTGGGTGTTGCTTGGGCTAACTAGAAAAGGGGTTTGCTACCAAATGTTCCATGGTACCAAAGATGTGATAATACTCCTTAGGATCCCAAAAATACTACTGTTGGTTCCTCTCATACTACTTCTCCTGTCATGGGACATCCAAACCAACCTGGGCTTTCCAGTAATACATTTCTTTGTTGGCTCCCCTAATGACTCAAATTGGGTCTCCCTTAAGGGGCTGGAGGCTGACCCACATGACTGTCTGTAGCCTACACTCCAAAATACACAAGGTACAAGCATGGGTTGCTCTATATAAGCCTGATGAGCTGGCAGTATCACAAACATGGTTAAAGCCCCATATCCTAACTCATGAGATAGATCTGTTAGTATATACTGCCCACAGGAAAAAGAGGGAGAATAAAAAAGGGGAGGCTCACTCATATACTCCAAAGATACCTTCAACATCTCCCTTACCTCCCTATCCCTTAGTGACTGTACTGGCTGTGAATCGTTATTTGGGAAGATTACAGTTGAGCATGCTAAATCCTTGCTCATAGATTGCCTATATAACTCTCATGAAGTGGCCACCCAAGTACATGATGCCCTCACCAAGGCTCTAACTGAATATGCACACTCCGATCTAATTATCCTAGGTGATTTCAGCTTGAACTGGGACCCTGATACAGAACAGGTGCTAAAGGCATCTCTCTTGGACACTTGCCTGTCACAGATCATCACTGTGCCCACAAGGCACAACACTAAATCTGGTAACCACACCACCCTAGACTGGGTCCTGGTATCCAATTCCCTCAACATCCAGGTGGTGGGGACATTAGCAGACGCCTTGAGTGACCACTCCCCAGTCTTCTGTATATGGAAGAACTGTCCGCCCAAACCCCTGCCAAGACTTTTTACAGCTAGGGACTTCTCCAAGTTCTCATCATCTGCTTTCCAAAAGCACCTCTCTTGCATAGACTGGAGCCCTATCAAGTCTCTCCCCACCATTGGTGATGCCCTGGAATTCTTCCAAAATACCTTTTCCACTGTTGCTAACTTGTATGCTCCCATCAGGAGGCTAAGAGTTCAGGGGTGATGTCAATACTTCTAGAAAAACATTAAGTGAACTTACAAGATTAAATGGGCAGACTGGGTGGGCCATAGGCCCTTATCTGCTGACAGCATCTATGGATCTATGTAGCTATGCTACAAGTGGGCCATCCCTGAACTGAAGGTGCTGATGATCCAATGTGACAGGGCATGGCACAAATACAAAGCGTCAGGTCTTCCTGTTGACTGGGCAGCATACAGAGTGTTATGGAACCAATGCAAAAAAACTGGCTCTGACAGCGAAAAGGGATTATATTAAATCCCTTCAACAGTCGAACCTATCCGATCCAGGGTCCTTCTGGACACAATTTTAATTGTCTATTAAAGGGTAACAGCTTTTCCCTTCAAGGTCTGATTACCTCTGGGGGACAAACACTCAGTGACAGCCAGGAGGTTGCTGATACCTTTAACAGGTTCTTTACTGACCTAGAAAAATACAAGGCCAATCTACCCCCTTCCCTCCCCTGGATATCTGGGTCCTGAGAGGCTTGAACATAGCCATCTGGAATTCCACCTCAAGTTAGTACGACCAAAAGATGTATTCTCCCTACTTAAGACAATTTAGGCCAGGGGATCTGTGGGCCCAGATGATCTTGATCCCAGATTGTTGATGGCCTTCACCCCAGCCATAGCCTTACTGGTCACATGGCTCATTAACAGATCCTTCCTTAAAGGGGTTGTGCAGGCCCAGTGGAAGCAAGCCTATGTAGTTCCTATCCACAAAGGAGGTCCCAAGAAGCAGATCAAAAATGACAGGCCTATATCCCTCCTGTGTATTCTAGCCAAAATCCAGTAGAAGATTGCATGCGTACAGCTCTGTGACTACTTGGAAGCAAATAAACTGCTTGCCAGCACACAACATGTGTTCAGAACAAATCACAGCAAGGACACTGCCCTGATCAAATTCTCCACTGACCTCCTCTGGGCCCTTGATAATGGCACCCCCAAATGGGCTGTTTTCATTGATTTAACAAAGGCCTTTGACTTCGTGGACCATAATCTGCTACTGGGCAAGCTAAAGTGCCTTGGGTTAGATCAACACACCCTGAACTGGTTCTCCAGCTACTTATCCGGTCACTCGCAGCAGGTCAAATGGCAAAATGCCGTATCTGACCAACTCCCCATTAAGGAAGGAATGACTCAGGACTCAGTCCTGGGCCCCCTCCTATTTTCTCTATTTGTAAATGACCTCAGTGCATACTGTAGGGAAGTTCTGTAATCCAGTACGCAGATGATGCAGTGCTTTATCGAACCTCCAGTGGCACAACTGACCTCAGCGGGCAGATGCAGGAAGACTTCCTGTCCCTGGAGAGATGGCTCCAAGCCAGCAGAAGTCTCCTGAACACCACTAAAGTGAAAGTGATAGCATTCAGCCTATGGTCTCTTGGCCCTGACCAAAGTGCAATGCTGCCACTTGTCTCCACATCAGGGTCAGTGATTGAGACTGTAACCTAGTTTAAATACTTGAGAATGGTGCTGGACCAGGGCTTCATTCTGAAACCCCATATTAACAAGATCACCAGAATGATGTGTCAAAAACTGTGTCTTCTTTACCGTCTGAGCCTCCAGATGATCCATGAAACTAGGATAACTATTGCTCATAGCAGCCTACTTTCCAACCTTACCAACGCTGCACCAGTACTGCACTCTCTCCAGATACAGGCGCTCAGTAGGTAGCAAACTCTATAAAGCAAGATAGCCAGGTTTACCACTAATTCACACCCAAGACAGCACCACTGTGATGTCCTGGCATCCCTGAAATGGCCTTCCTTTAGTCACCGGCTCCAGTACCTGCTTCAGTGCCTCACCTTCAAACTAATACAGGACTCTCTGCCTGAGGGCCTCGCTGATCTACTCAAATTCAAAAACACTAGCAGATTGTTACACACAACTGCAGGAAACTGTTGGAAGTGCCCAGAATAAAGACAGCTGCTGGCTGTAAATTTTTTACCAACTCAGCCCCAGTTCTTTGGAACAAACTCCCTGCAACCCTTCAGCTCTTCAACTCTCTGGGATCCTTTCAAAAAGGGCTACCAGAGCACCTGCTTGTAAGCAGCACCTGCACTTGCAATTAAACACAGTGCCCAATAGGGTTGTCCCACATTTGATCTCCTAACCGACTATGATTGCTGTGGTATTATACTACTCAAAGCTCTGTTATCAATGAGTTATCTTGTCAGTCCTTAGTTATGTTTCTTCTAAGCTAGAATGTAAATTTGTATTTACTCTCACCCCATTTGTCATCTCATGCCCTATACTTAATAGTGGATCATACGTATAATCTCCTGTACTATTGGCACTGTTCTCACATTTTGTTGCCTTTATGTGCATTTGTTTCTGTTTCAAATGACTGTACATGTAACTAACTAAGGTCACCCCTGAAAAAGTGTCCTTCAGGGCCCAGTGGGCCTACCCGGTTAATAAAATTTAAATTAAAAATTTAAATAAATAATAAATAACAACATGAATTCAATCATCATGCCTTGTCACTACAGTATTTCTCAATTGTTTTGAGTTTCTTGCTTCTCTCCAAACCACACACATACACTAACGCATCAATCCTTGAACAAGGCATCATGAGTATGTACAGTACTGTAAATCCTTGAGCAAGGCAGCTAACAAGGCTTCTCCAGACTGGAAATTGCCTGTTAAGCAGATTTGTATATCTGATACCGTATAGTTTGAGAATGACAAACTATAGACATGTCTCACCACATTCTTTATATTGACATGCCTTTTGAAAAATATTTTAACACTACCTCTAAAAAGGCAAATAAAATACATTTTTACCATATCCTCTGTAATCAGCCCACTTTTACTCCTCATGTCTTCTGAAATTTAAACACCTCTAGATTACACATCTACCCTGCAAAAACTATACACCTAACCCGTTATGAAAACTACACCCCATATTTTCTGCACTATTGTAATAGGGGTATCTGAATACCTTATTTTGATATTCACTCAGTATTCGTATTCAGGGGTCCCAATTGTTCATTATTCATGCTTTATTATTTGAACACAAGAACAGGGTAAGAGACTTCAAGGTATCTTGACACTTCTTGTCAAATCAGGGGCCACTTTAGAAGCTTCATTTTTATTTATTTATTTATTTATTCATTCAAATTTTGATGACTGGGTGGGCCCTCTGAGACAGTCAAGCCCCTTTTTCAGGGGATACCCAGGGAACCAAATGTTCCAAGCAAAAAAGAAAACAGTACAGATACAGATAATCATGTACAGATATCATTGGACAGTTACATACGTTCATGGACTAGACTAGCCATCCCATTCATTGGGAGACAGTACAAATTACAGATGTCAATTGCAGCATAGGTGAATAAACAGTAAGGTTGATACAAGCATACAATATAATCGTAGTAGAGTCAATTAATACATAAGTGCAGAGTATAGACAATTGGGTGTGTACAAACTCATAGCCTAGACATTGATCATACACACCAGTAGAGTATAGGTAAGCAGGTGGAGAAGTTTAGAGAAGATTAGGTACAGTTCCCATTACAGACATGAGGCTTGTAAAATATTTCCCAATACTGCCTTTTGAAGAGAGTAATGGTCTTGCATGAGAGTGTGGGAGGTCATTCCACTTTTGTGGTGTTGCAAAGGAGAAGGATCTTCTTCCAACAGCTAGGTGAGTCTTGGGCAGTCCCAGCATCGGGAGGTGTGAGGACCTGAGTGTTCATGGGAAGGGTGCCAGCATTAGTAGGTCAGAGATACTCAGAGGAGGTGGGAGGTGTATTAGCTTGAAGGAGGTGCAATATACTGGGGGGTTAAGTCTGGCCATGAAAAATGGCCAACCCAAATTGTTCAGTATGTCACAGTGATGGGTGCAAGCTAGGGCATTAATAGCAAATCGGGCAATTCTGTGATAGGTCATTTTGAGTTTGTTCAGGAGTGTAGTCTTTGAGAAGTGAATTATAGAGGCACTACAGAAGAGGCCTGGGAGAAGGGTGGCAGAGGCAATAGTGCTTCTTGCACTACTTGAGAGGTAGGGAACACTGCGATATAAAAGGCCTAAGTTCTGATTCGCAACCTTAGTGACACAGGTTATGTGCTCATCGAAGGATAGATGCATGAAGGAAGGTTATATGACTAAGGACTTCTAAAACTACCTTCAGGAGATACAGACATCTGAGCTTCTGTGAAAGAGCAATCTACTTCCACCCACTTGTTAAAATTAGACAAAAAGCAGAAATCTTGACAGTTTTTGTTCCTTTTCTAAATCCCAAGATAGCGAGGGTAATTTATTTCACACTTTTGTTTGATAATTTTCTGTGTTTCTAAGGAAAACTGCTAGGAGTGTTTTTTTTTTCTTAAAAGTGAAAAACAAATACTACTAGGTCTGATTCTTCTCTGCAGTCAATCAGTCATGAAATGTCTGATACTGTTCTCATAATTTTGTTATCCCATTCTTAAATGCAATTATATATTGTGAAAGCACAATCTAATTCCATACACATGTTAAAACTGGACAAAAAGCAGAAATCTTGACAATTTTTATTCCTTTTCTAAATTCCAAGCTAGAGAGTGTAATTTTTTTCACAATTCTGTGTTATAATTTTCAGTGTTTCTCAGGAGAACTGTTAGGATAGTGTTTTTTCATAAAAGTGAAAGAAAAAAACAGTTATGCAATAACTTACCTTACGGTAAATCTTCGAGGGGATCTCAGTCATCAGGTTACAACACAGGAACCTTCACCATCAGTGAATGGGAATCCACGTGGAAGATTTTCAGCAGTACAACTGGGGCCACTCATGTCATCAACATCCATCGATATCACTAACCCTATACAGGTGTAAGTGGCCGCACTCCCTCCTCAGATTTTTCCCCCAGAGATGAAGGGAACATGGCTCTCACCCTGGGGATCTGAGGAGAAAAAGAGGTACCCAGACCTAAGTAAAAAGCTGGATACACCAGATGGCCATTTCCTAGACAGGAGCCCCAAGATGGGGGATGATGGGAGGGAAATCATACCCGAGGACTGAGATCCTCTAGAAGATCTACTGTTATGGTAAGTTCTTAAGTAACTGTTCTATCCTCCTTGGGATTATCTCAGTCATCAGGTTACTCTGTAGGAACAAGTACCAAGCAAAGACAAGTGTAAACAGACAATCTGTGGGGTTGGATCTCCATAAACCTAAGACAGGAGTCCTTGTAACACAGCCCTGCCAAATCCTGCACTGGATCTTGAGGCAATGTCCAGACCGTAATGCTTGGTGAAAGTGTGGACTGTACTCCCGGTGGCAGGAACACAAATGTCAGTGGCCAAGACCCCTTTGAAACAAGCCATCGAGGTAGCCATGCCTCTGGTGGAATGAGCTTTGACAGCACCAGGCAATTCTTTGCCATACTTCTTGTAGCAGAACACAATGCAATTTGCTAACCATTTGGATAAACATTGCTCAGAAACTAAAGCACCCTCTTTATCTGGGCGAAGAAAACGAACAACTGCTTTGACTTTCTGGACTCCTTAGTCTGAAGCAGATAGCATTTCAAAGTTCTGCACACATCTAATGTGCGGAACAGTGCTTCCCCTGGATTGGCATGCTCAAGAAAATGAACAGGAAGGTGGATAGACTGATTGAGTGTGAACTCAGAAACCACCTTAGGCAGAAACTTAGGATATGTGCGCAAAGACACCTTGTCTTTGTGAAAAATTAAATAAGGCTCCTCTCACCAGAGGGCCTGAAGCTCTGAAATTCTTCAAGCAGCTAAAAATAGCACTTTCTGAGAGAGAAAGCGCAAATCGCAAGTCACAATTGCCTCAAGTGGAGAAAGGGTTAACTTCTCCAAAATAAAATTCAAGCCCCAAGTCAGGACAGGGGACTGGATTGAAGGTTTCAGATGCAGCATACCACTAAGAAAAGTATGGGAGACATCCGGCTGAGCAATCGTGTGGTCATCCACAGGCTCATAAGAAACAGAAATAGCCAAAAGGTGGATCTTGAGAGAGGAATACTGGAGGTCTGAGTCAGGAAAAGAGATCAGGTAGTCCAGGATATGATTCACTGAACAGGTGAAAGGGTACAGGGCATGTTTGCCAGCCCAGATGGCAAACCGCTTCCACTTCATGGCATATGTGGCGTGAGTGGAAGGCTTGTGGGTGGCCACCTGGTTGTCCACTACCCCCGTTAGAGACCCCGAACCTGGTGATGGCTACATTCACAGGAGCCAGGCATGCAAATATAGGGACCTGACATTGGGATGGACCAGGGTCCCCTGATCCTGGGTCAAAGGGACCAGGGGTTGTTCTGCCAGCTGCTGAAGCAGAAGGACCCATATCTGGCAAGGCCAGAATAGAACCACCAGAATCATGCTGGCCCCCTCCATCTGCAATTTGATTAGCACCATCTGGATCAGAGGAAATGGAGGGAATGCATACAGAAACCTCCCGCTCCAAGAGAGGGACAATGCGTCTCACCAGAAACCTCCAGGCCCTGAATCTAGCGAGCAGAAATTAGGCAGTTTTGTGTTGAGTGGGAACTCAAAAAGATCCAACTCTGGATTACCCCATCTGGTGAACAAGTCTTCTGTGATGGATGAGAGAAGCTCCCATTCATGCATGCAGGACTGAGTCCCACTGAGACTGTCCACCAGGGTGTTTAGAACACCTGGCACATGGACCACAGAGAGTGTCAGACTGTGAACCAGCACCCAGTACCACACTCTCATGACCTCTTCACAAAAGGAGTATGAGTGAGTCCCACCCTGCTTGTTGATGTAGCATACCACACTCAAATTGTCCAAATGCACCAGCATCTGGCCCAGAGTAAGATGCTCCTGAAAGGCCTGCATAACGTACAGCACTGTTCTCATCTCCAGGACATTGATATGCAGGGAGGCTTCCCACTGGGAACAGTAGCCCTGGGTTTGGACATGGCACAGATGTGCTCCCCTGCCTAGACCTAAGCATCTGTGGTTAAAATCTGATGAGGGAAAGAAATCTGGAATGGTGCTCTTTGAAGCAGGTTCAAGGTGTCCATCCACCACTGCAGTACCTTACGTACTGCAGAAGAGACCAGGACTGGTTGGTCCAACTTGTCCATGTGCTGGTCCCATTCTACATTGAGGGACCATTGAAGGGTACGCATATGAAGCCTGGCCAGCTGAATGGTGGGTATAGCTGCTGCCATTAGGCCCAGCAATATGAGGTACACCCTGGCAGGAATGTACCAACCCTGAGCAACATCCTTAGCTTGGGCTATGAGGCATTCTGCCCTGTTTTGTGGCAGGAAGGCCATCCCCTGTGCTGAGTCCAGAACTGCCCCAATATACTGCAGTCTTTGGGATGGTACCAGAACCAACTTGGGAAGGTTGACAGTAGTGCCCAGGGAGTAGCAGAACTGGAGAGTGCACTCCAGAGTTAGCAAAAGCTGTTCCTTGGATGGGGCCTTGAGAAGCCAGTCATCCAGTTAAGGGACGACTATAGTCCTTCTCTTCTGAGAACTGATGCAACCACTGCCAAGCACTTGGTAAAGACTCATGGTGCAGAGGATAAGTCAAAGGGCAGCACTTTGAACTGATAATGCTCACCCTGAATGGCAAAATGAAGAAACTTCCTGTGCGGAGGAAAGACCAAGATGGCAAGGTAGGCAATCTGCATGTCCAGCTAACAGACCCAGTCCACAGTCTTGAGGAGGGGTATTAGGCATGGCAAAGTTACGATCCAGGACTTTTTGTACTGGACAAAAAGATAGAGATCCTTTAGAACCAAGATGGACCTCAGATTTCTGTTCTTTTTGGGGACCTGGAAAAACCTGGTTAAAACCCTGATTTCTCTTGTGCCAAGGCACTGAATTGATGACCTGCTTGTGCAGAAGAGACAGTACTTCCTCGTGGATGACAGAAAAGTGAGCTGGAGGGTGGAGGAGGGGTGTCTGAAGGCTGCTGTATGAGCTCCAAGGTGTGACCCTTTTCTATGATCTGCACAATCCATGCATCTGAAGTTATAGTTATCCATTGATTCAGATGGAGGGAGAACTGATCTCTGACCACTGCCTCCTGGTTCTGAACCGGGGGGGTCTGGCAAGGGGTCAAGCCGAGGTGGAGCCAGCCACAGAGGCTGGTCCCTCACTTCTGGGGTGCTGGCCGCTGCTTCAGTATTAGAAGGGGCAGGCAAGGGAGTCTGGGCTCTATGCTTTCTCTTGGTAGAGGGAGTTGGTCCAGGCCTACTGACCTGTTTACAAAAAGCAGGCCACCCTCTGCCCCTTGGCTGAGTGTGGTAGAGGGAATGGACCGTGTTGATGTCTGTGCCTGAGGCCTGCAGATCATTTATAACATTAGGGCTGAACTGCTTAGTGCCATTGAAAGGGTCGTTAAGCACATTGTGATGCACATCAGCTGCAAATCCAGAAACTCTGAGTCAGGAGTGCCTACGGAGGCATATGCCATTGGCAGCAGCTCTGGCAACAGTATCAGCCATGTCATACAGTGCTCTGAGGAGATAGTTGCTAACATCCTCAACTACCCGGAAACACTGAAGCAATTCCTGCTTTTGTGAGCCATCAGGAAGGGCCTGAGCCATAGCCTTGGCCTTCTTCCAGTTAGCATTTTAGTTCTTGACCATATGTGACAGATAGTTTGCAATCCTCAAGCCTAAGGTGGAGGAGGAAGAAACCCTCTTTCTCCAGAGGTCTATCCTATGAGATTCCTTGTCTGGGTGAAGGGAACCAAAGTGTTTAGGCACCTCAGATCTGTCATGAGCTGCCTTAATCATCTTGGAATCATTTTCTGCCTGAGCAGCAAAATAGGGGAGACCCTGAGGGCCAAGAGGGATGTGATAAAGCTTGTCTGCCCTACGTGGCATTGCTGGTACCATTGGTTTGATTAAAAATCTTGCAGAGCTCACAGAGACTTTGTGGTCAGACCCAACACAGCAGACACAAACTGAATGTTCATCTGTAGAGTAAATCTTCTTTTTGCAGTGGCTGTGACAGAAAAGAGAAGAGGAATGTTTAACTCCCACCATAAATAAAACATGAAATCTCTTGAAAAAGAGATTTTTTACAAAGTAAGTGAAAAAAGCTGTTGGCTGAAAAAAGGTGAGAATACTGCAATGGAGCTTCCGCAGAGGCCTATGGAAGCGAATCAGTGTTGGAAAAGAACTGAGAAGGGAGCCGAGTCACCTATGCCTATATAGGGTTAGTGATGTTGATGGACGCTGATGGTGTGGGTGGCCCAGCTGTACTGCTGAAAATCTTCCATGTGGATTCCCTTTCATGGCAAAGGTTCCTGTGGTGTAACCTGATGACTGAGATACCTCTGAAGAAGATCTAGTAATACTAGGCCATGCCTGTTTCTGCTTCCGAGCAAGAATAAGACACAGCTTGGTGCAAATCCTCCTTATTTTGCATAATGATAAGGAAGATCTGATTAGGTGCAGAAGTGTAGACATAGGGAGAGGCCACTCACTCAGTCAGCTCAGCAGCTGTGACTTACACAAAGCCAAAAACATTTCCAGTATCAAGTTGTTAATGAAAACCACACATACTGTAGTAACCCCAATGTTTCACCAATAGGGCCTGTTTAGGAGAGTGATTTTACTGTTGTCATCATTCTGTTATCCTTTTCTTACTTGCAGTTATTTATCACGTAAATAAAAAGTCTGCCTGCTTTTAATGCTCTTTTTACATCATTTCATTTCATTTTCATGAAGGGCCTAAGGGTAAGACCTCACACAACATTTTTATATAAGTGCCATGTTGGTCTCCTTGCAGGGTTCCATAGCGTACTGAGAGAAGATGGCACTATCAACACATTTTGGCTGCGTAGCCACCCTGATGAGCTCAGTTTAGAAGCAGAGTGGGGTGATTGTGTGGTTGAATGGGCCTGACTGAAAAAAATGCCCTACTGTTTCAATGATGGCTCATAGAGCCCGAAAAGGAAATATCCCATTCCCTGTGTGGTTACAGTGGAGGTTAAATCCCTGCATGATTTAAGGGTACATCCCAGTCTGATTATATGGTATATTACTGGTGGACAACAGCATGGAGGGGAAAATAATAGATACAAAAATGTTTTGCTGTCTTAAAAAAAAAAAAAAAACAGAATCAGCCCCATAACCTTACAGCACTGTCAGCACTGCTAACTACTGCAACAAACTGAGTTTCCAAATGGACCCTGGTTGCTCAAGGGCCAGCCAGGGGAGGCAGTATTAGGCATCCCATGAATGGCTCTCCTCTCGGGAAGTGGGGGCACACACTGTCCCTCATGGGACTGCTGCAGCACCCAGCATAAGCTGGCTGGCAGCAAAGTGGATATGTGAAAAACAAATGAAATGAAAGCTGTAAAAACAGTCCCCTAAACAAGTCATATCAGCAAAACATTGGAGCTATATGTGAAGAAAGAAGATTTTGTGAATGTTGTTTTTGTAGGCTTTATGCAAAAGTGTTGAAGTGCAGTGAATCCAGTTTCACAGCCTCACCGTTATGAAGTCAGAATCTGAGAATCAAGAACCCACTGGATTTTGATTTACCTTGGGGCTATAAATAGTTGTGTTTTTGTTCAGCATCATTGCTGTTTCTAACATTCATGTTAATGACATGTACCAAAACAAGAAGGGAAGTTACATCTAGTTCAGAAACAGTTAATGTATTTATATTATAACGAAGGTGCATGCATTAAACACTGCAGGACAGAAAGCATATGGGAAAATACAAAGGTTAACTTGATGAAGAAAAACAACCAGCCAAATCAGACTTGAGAGACTATTTCTATTTCATGGAGGGCAACTCATGTTTATACTCATGTAATGGCAAGTTAAGCTTGATGAAAACAATCTATTGGATGTGTTCAGGGTCTACTACTGAATGACGAAGCTCAACATCACCAGCTGTGCTACACTTCCTCTCTGATGGCATACCAGTAGGAGGGCAACTGATATATCTCACAGCCAGTTGCTCCAAGCGAAGGGATGAATCCATGTTCTGTGCACAGTAGCCTAATGGATCTACCTGAAATGGCTCAAGAGACTCAGCTAAAAAAGTAGTTCAACATATTATCCACAGAAAAAGACTGTGAGTATGTGCTCTTTTGTTTCCTTAGCTTCACCCCTGACAAGGGTGCCTCTGCTGCTGCAAGCAGCCCGGTGGGTCTCCTCTGTCCACTGGCTGCCTCCTCGTTGTACTGCCCACAGACCACCAGACCAAAGCTTCACTCCTGACAAGGGTGCCTGTACTGCTGCAAGCATCCTGGTGGGTCCTGTCTGTCCACTGGCTGCCTCCTCACTGTACTGCCCACAGACCACCAGACCAAAGTTTCACCCCTCACTAGGTTGCCTCTGCTGCTGCAAGCATCCCGGTGGGTCCCCTCTGTCCACCAGCTGCCTCCTCACTGTACCGCCCGCAGACCACCAGACCGAAGGTACGCTACTGAAACTTCTGGTGTATCCAGGCTGACTGGCCAGATCCATTGGCTCTGCCTGCTGATTGGCTGCTACACTTTTTTAATTCTTTGCTACTCCTATTCCTTTTGGACTTTAAGCTAATTTTATTTACTAATTCTGGTACTGGGTAAGTTTCTCCAAATTGTCCTGTGAATGCTAACTTAAATGTGAATCTAAGCCTGTTTATATACATTTTGCAATCAAGGGTTGTTTGCAGTGCACAATCCTTTAGAGAGCAGATTTTTCAGGTTTTAAGGTCAGTGGTACTGCAAACAAACAAATGAAGTCCAGTGTGCCCCACTTTAAACAGGCCTGTAATGGAGGATTTTCCACCTTTCATATCCCAAATAGGTGCTCTTAGTTATCAGACTTTGGCCAAAATGTGAACAAGTCAAACCACTACATCAAAGTGGCCCCAATTGGTTTGGTCCTGCACTTTAAATTGTGTAAAAAGTACCTTGCTGATCTGAATTAGAGTCCTGCTGTTTCATTCTCTGTTTGCAAAGACAATACTCCAGCTTCCTTTTCTCACATTTATAAAGTGCAGTCTGCTAGGTGTGGCTGGGAGCTACTTTCTTAGTGATTTGCTCCCAGCCACACCAAGAGGGACAAAACCAATTGGGGCCACTTTGACAGAGTGGTTTGGCTTGTTCACATTTTGGCCAAAGTTTGATAACTAAGAGCCCCTATTTGGGACATGAAAGCTGGAAAGATCCTCCGTTACAGGCCTGTTTGGGCAGTGGGGGGGGGGCACACTGGACATCATTTGTTTGTTGATATTGGTCACAACCAGGAGCCCCTTTAAAAATAATTAAATAAATTTATAAAGCCAGGGTTGAGCAGATCACGCATTGAATTGGTTTATGATTAGGGGAAAGCTGTGACTACTTTCCTAGTGATTTGCTCCCAGCCACACCTAACAGATTGCACTTTATAAATGTGAGAAAAGGAAGCTGGAGTATTGTCTGTGCAAACAGAGAATGAAACAGCAGGACTCTAACTCAGATCAGCAAGATACTTTTTGCATTATATAAAGTGCGGGACCAAACCAATTGGGGCCACTTTGACATAATAGTTTGGCTTGTTCACATTTTGGCCAAAGTTTGATAACTAAGAGCCCATATTTGGGACTGAGGGATGGAAAAATCCTCCATTACAGGCCTGTTTGAGTGGGGGGGGGCACACTGGACTTCATTTGTTTGTTGATATTGGTCACAACCAGGAGCCCCTCTAAAAACAATTAAATACATTTATAAAGCAAGGGTTGAGCAGATCACACATTGAATTGGTCTCAGTGGTACTGTACCCTGAATCAGAAACTAAGCTTAAAGTGATACAGCGTTTTGTGAACACTTCTTTGTGTAGACCAGGTTTCATTTGTTACGCAGTTGTAGCTATGCCCTGCAAATAACCCCATTTTTGTTTCACTTGCTCTCCTTCCTGATTATATTTTTTTGCCCAGCCCCTCCCCCCAGCCTTTATTAAATACTCTCCCTCCCCCAGTGGCACCACCGCTAGGCAATCTTCATCCTCCCCTCTCAGTAATATTGCAACTCCCCTTAAAGACACAGAATGCAGTTATAGGGCCCAAGACTTGTCGATGTTAATCTTAACTCTTTAAGTCTCATTTACTGTATTGCATCCCCTGCAACTGAACTAAGTTCTCATCATAGTATCTGGGTGGTATTTCTGCCATATGTATTAGACTTCCAATCTGCCTAATTACAAACCTAACCCTTGACAACAACAAACAACATGAGCTGCACTACTCTCCTACTCATTGCTATCACAATTGGGTCAGTGAGCCCAGGTGCCCTTCAGGTCACCTGCCCCTCTTCAGTCTGCCCAGAACACTGCCTCGGAACTGTCCACTGGCTAAGAGTACAAGAAGCAACCTCCACAGAGGCGGCATACCAGCAGTTCTACTACAATGGGACCACAAGAGGGAAGAATGCATCCGACACACACCACGGCTCCGCCAGGCTACCACCTCTCACACACACACCACAGAAAGTGGAGAAGCCTCTCCAAGGTAAAATAAGGAAACACAAGTCACAAATCTCTATAACTCTCTGCATCACAGTGAGGAAACTTATCCTAATGCTCCTCCTGTTATCTAGGAATGTGCACCCACATCCCGGCTCTCCACTGCCACCCGGATATGTGGGTATCAAGACAAAGGGCCTGACAACAGCTGCAATGAATGTTTGCAGCCTAACAGCAAAGTTTACACAATTGTAGGCCTGGATGACCCAACACAGACAGGACATAGCATGCCTAACTGAGACTTGGCGACAGGCAATATAAAAATCAGTGAAATAGTGCTACCTGGATACCAGGTATTCAGGAGCGACAGGCATGGCAAGAACGGTGGGGGCTATCTTATCTACACAAAAGACTCCCTCCATGGCTCCGTCCTTCCTATCTCCAGGATGGCTGCAGACCACAAGCTCCTTGTCATGAAAATACAAGTCAGACAGCTGGGTAAGACACTGACTATTGCATCAGCCTACCTGCCCCCCAAAAAATCATGGGAAAGTGTGCCCAAGGTCCTGGATGCAGTGGCCTCCCTGCCCAAGGATAGTGATTTAATTATCACAGGGTGTTTTAATATAAACTGGGAAAGTGACAACTCCATGCCACTCAAGGATACTGTGGCAAGCGTATAGCTCACACAACTAGTCACAGAACCAACCAGAAGGAACCACAAGACAGGCAAGAGATTGCTCTTTGACTGGATCCTCACAAACTCCCCACCATGAATATCTGAGGTCAAGGTGCTACCAGATACGCTGAGTGACCACTCCACTGTTACCCTCAGATGGTCAAATAAGTTCAAAAAGAGACCCCCATCACTATACAGAGCAGGATCCCGAAAAGAGGTCAGTTAGGATTATTTAAAAATGTCCTATCCCGCCATGTCTGGTCACCCATTGACACACTGTCAGACCTGGACCAGGCCCTGAAGTACTTCACAGATGAAGTCAACAATATTTATGACTGGAACGCATCATTAAAAAGGAGGAAAGTGCAGGGGACCACTAATGGTTGGATCACAGGTGAGCTCCTAGTCATGATGAAGGAGAGGGACAACCTCTGGTTAAAAGCCAGGGCCTCAGGTAAAGACCATGACCACCAGCTGTACTGGGCAGCTAGAAACTGCTGCACACATGTAATATGGAGGGCTAAAGCAGATCACCACAAGGAATTGCTTGATAAAAGCTGTGGTGACAGCAAAAGGTTCTGGGGAAACAAAGAATCTCTTGGGGGAAGAAGAAAAGAGAAACCCACAGCTGCTCTACCTTACAGGCTCTACTACCACGGACTCACACCTCATCGCAGAGTCCTTCAACTCTGCCTTCACAGATCTTAGCAAAATACTCCCTTCTGACTACCTACACCCCGCCAATGTTCCCTCAGATGACAAAGCACCCAGTACCTCTCACACTAGTTTCTATCGCAAAAGAGTTACTATAAAAGAGGCAGTATTCTACATAAAAAAGTGCTCAGGAAGACCAGAATGGGTAGCGATGGAGTAGACATGAAGCTGGTGTCTCAAACTCTTGATGTGCTCATCAAGCCTATTACAAAACTATTCAACAAATCCCTGACCATGGCACAATTCCTGGCCACCTGGAAGCAAGCGCTGGTCACTCCTGTCCACAAAAGCTGGGACATGACCAATGTGTCCAATTACAGGCTGATATCAATCCTCTCCCCCTATCCAAGGCCCTTGAGAAGA
The DNA here is from genome assembly GCA_016271365.2 of Neoceratodus forsteri. Taxonomy (NCBI): domain Eukaryota; kingdom Metazoa; phylum Chordata; order Ceratodontiformes; family Ceratodontidae; genus Neoceratodus; species Neoceratodus forsteri. The sequence goes on from CM057449.1 coordinate 1,512,971,338, forward strand.
TTGTGGTGGACCAACTAACAGACTACATCAGCAAATACCAACTGCAGTACCCCAACCAGCACGAGTTCTGGCAGGGGCATAGTACCATGACTGCCCTTGTAGAGTTCACCGACTATGCTCACAAAGCTATGGACAAAGGCAGACTAGTAGGGGTGGTGTTCATAGACTTAACAAAAGCCTTCAACACCATCAACCCCACCCTCTTAATGGCCCAGCTTCAAAGCCTGGGGGTGGCTGCCAATGCAACACTCTGGTTCCAAGACTACTTGTCCCTCAGGTCACAATGGGTAAAAATAGGACAAACAGTGTCTGACCCCAGGGAAGTCATTCTGGGGGTTCCCCAGGGATCCATCTTGGGACCACTGCTCTTCAGTCTGTTTCTAGATAATCTACTTCAAGCCTGTGATGCCAAGATAATCCTATATGTGGACGACACTTTCATCCTCAACAGCAACTCTCGAATTGAGCCACTCCAAGCAGCACTTCAGCACTCTTTCAGTAAAATAGAAAACTGATTCTGCGAGCACAAATTTCAGCTGAATTACAAAAAAACAAGACCATGCTCCTATCCAGCTCCCAGCTCAAGAAAAGGTTCCCCACCATCAACATCACCAACAATGTACTCACCCCCTGGAATAGGTACACTCCTTCAAATACCTTGAAGTCACCCTGGATGACACCTTATCCTACGCTCAACATATCAACCAGGTGGTCAAGACAGTCAACACCAAGCTTGGTGTGCTTTTCAGGCACAGAAAACACCTTACCACGGCAGTCATCAGCCAATCAGTCATGAGCTCCATCCGCTCCACCATTGACTACAATCTGGTTGTCTACAGTGCAGCATCAGACTCTGTGCTCAAGAGGGTGCATGTAGCATTCAACAAGGCCTGCAGGCTCATCCAGAACAGTGATCGAATGACCCACATCTGTTCCCTCTACAAACAGACACACCTGCTGTCTCTTGGGTGCAGGACTAAATTCCTCACATGCCTCCTAGGCAAAAAAGCATTACTGGGGAAAGCCCCTCCCCCCCACCGTGTGTAGCAGGCATCTTCTCCCTCCCAGGCTCAAAACATATAACCAAAAACAGAATGCAGGGGGCTCTCGTGATGCCATTCCAACACACAGCTCTTGGACAGCGTGTCTTCTCCTACAGAGCCCCTCTCTGGCTTATCGAGGTACCAGAGTCCATTTGGAACTCCACTAGCCTGTCCAGCTTCAAATCAGACCTTAAGCAGTACCTGACCTCCAGCTCTGTATGCACCTGCTTGTCTAACAGCTGATAGACTCTGGATGACAAGGCCTGGCTCTGCTAACAGCAACTATTCTTTGCACAAGACAGAAACCACCTTCCCACTCCCTCCTTGACAATGCCTCTGAATCACTCTAAGGTGCTGCTCCAGTACACCCCTCAACCCCCTCACCCCCTTCCCCTCCCTGTCTCCATGCTAGGATGGGTCTATGCCTCCCTGGCCTCAGCCCTGCCTCCTTGACCACTTTTACTAGAGGCCCCTCCTCTCCTACCAAAATCCTGTCCTTACTGACCCTCTGCCCAACCTAACTTAACCTCTAGTGCCTCTGCACCTTACCTGCACTTGTAATCAACTAAAGTTGATGTCCATATGCTGTATAGTGTTTTAAATGACTGAGAAACTCTAACTTTTTCCTGATTGTTGTGCTGTTCAGTGTCTCAAATGTCCTACAACTCTGTAACCTTCTTGATTGAATGTTTATGCTCTGTTCACATGACGTGGAACCTTTGTAAAAGAGCCTTGACTCAAAGGTAATTTTCCAAATATCAAATAAATAAAATAAATAAATGAATAAATAAATAATGATATGCTGAGTAGTGCCCACTCAGTCCTATCAGTGATCCTGTCAGTACCAATTATTTCTTCCCCATCTCCACCAGTGGAACCAGACCTGTGAGATGGCATCCCCTCTCTATCATGGCCTTTTTCCCAGCTGCTGGTGTCTACACTCATCCCTCCTAGCAACCTGTCAGCTAATCACACAGCTCTTGTCAAATGTTAGTCAATCTGTGGTTATCAGTAGTCATGTGAAGGATCTCACATTTGAACCAGGGATCCAGCATAGTTGCAAAAATGTGGCTGCAGTTATCCTGCACTTTCACAAACCATGCATACAGTTCAGCTTGCAGATGCTCAAAAAAGCCCAGCTGACCCATCTGAAATCTCCCTGTGTTCCTCTACATATCTTTCCATGGATGTTCTTGGTATATGCACTGCTGGGATCGCCTGATTCAGACTGACAGTGGATGTACTTAGATCACAGGTGCTCCTGTTTAACGGCCAAAGTAGTCTCACCATGGCATCAATCAGTGACCACTCACGGTGGCCTAGGATGCCCCTATTGTCACACACCTCTGACATGTCATGGATTGCGTTCTTCTGTTCTAGCAGTCTAGATAACATCAGGTGTGATGAATTCCATCACTGCTATTCACATCCTTTATCAAACAATATTGAGACAGACAGACGCACTGTTCTCTAAATTGGTTAGTCACCTTTACAGAGCCATGACAATGAGCACAGAAGGAGCACGCTGTGGAGGCCGTCTTGCTAGCCTCAGAACTATTAAGTAACACAGATGTGACCACTGGATTCTAAGTGTGGGCAAAGCAACAAATGCTGATAAAATTCCCATCAGTGACTGCTTTAATAATATTTGCCCATTTATCCGTGACAAAAAAAAACAAAAAAAAAAACATGGAGGTTGGTACCAACTGTCCATGACTGCAGCATGTCTTGAATAAATGCCAGGATGTTCAGTGATGTGTAATCTTTTTCTGTCAGCCCAAAATTTAGGAAAGCAGACCTGGAGTTGCTACCAGATTGTGGAGTGATGAAAAAAGAGCCAGTGACACAGTAAGAGAACAAGAAATCCACAACTGGAAAAATAGACTTTTGCACACCCAGTGTGCAGTCAAGGAGAGATATGCATGAATGAAGTTTGTACTGCTCCACATGTCTGAGGTGCAGTGTAAAACTCCACCCACAGCCTCTAAGAGTAATTTGGCAATTGCAGTTGTGATACTATAATATATCTTTGACACAACAGTGCACGAAAATGTGGAATGTAATGGGAGTTGGTACCATGGCTACAAGTGCTGCAGAAGTCTTTGAAAGTCAATGTCTTCCACAAGTGAAAAGGGTTGCAGATCCAATGACATCTTTTCACCTACAGTGGTAGTTATATAAAAGGTGACTGGTAATGTGGTATTTGCCACAGCTGTGGAAAAAGTATTGCAGATGTACTGTACTGCTACTGAGGTAAACAAATCACATTGAATAACACACACTTGAGATATGTGGTAAATTGCAGGGTTTTTTTCCCACATTTGTGAAGATACTGTAGTACCATGGTCAACTTTTATATAACTACCAGTGAGTGTGCTGTTTGATGTGCTGAACTGTTGAATGTGATGACTGGTACTTAGTTTGGTCCTGGAATTCTTCCAGTATAGACCATGAATGAGGGTTTTTTCAATGCTTGCCAGATGGTGTGCAAACAGCAGGTGCCTGGTGGGAGTGCTCAGGGTGCATGGAGAACTCTTTGGTGTTGAGGGGGAAGGAGTTGTATTAGCAGCAGTAGCATTTTTTAGAGGCAGAATGGTATGTGGCATTGCCAGTGCCACCAGCACCATTACCATTAGATAGGTCTGAAGGAACCAGAGACACAGATCCTGATGCTTTAAAAACCTGGGTATGTTTCTCATTAGGTGGTTCATTAATGGGGGGGAAGGGGTGAGAAGGGGAAATTGTTTAACCAGGAAAGGCACACTGAGCTGGAGCTTGTTTCCAGGTGTGACCAGGGAGCAGGAGGAAGTTAAGTGGCTTGCTCAGGGTCACACTGTGTGCAAGTGGGGGCTGATGAAATTCAAACCCAGGTCTCCAGGTTTGCAGCTCAGTGCCCTTAACCACTGTGCTATACTGCCTCCATTAAGGAAGTGGTTTTTAAATTTGCCAGAGACTCCCCCCTGCTGATAGTCATACCACACAATGTGCATACTGCCTTTCTGTTATCTTTTTTAGTTACATGTAATGCAACCATACCATGCACTTTCTGATCCTGACACCTCTCGTGTGGCTAGTGTTACCAGTACCACCATCACTCTTTTCATCCTCGGTAGTCTTTCTTGTTTGGACCTGTGTCTGTTGGTTTTCCCCAGCACCACTGGTGCCACTGCACCTGCTCTACTTGGCTGTTCAGTCTGGTATGGAGCCTGCTGAACAAAGTGTTGAAGGGTAGTTTGCCAAGTTTGTCTTTAGGGTTGGTGGATATTCATCTTTCTCCTGCCAGTGTGACTTTAAGAGGTCGAGGTTTTTTTGCCACCCAACTTTTTTGCTTTTATGACTGTCAAGGTACTACCCATACTCTAGCTCATCATCGAAGTTGCTTTGGTTAGCCTCCTCAGATGATGCATCAGTGTCCAAGTCACCTCATGGTGGAAAGTACTCAGACATGGATTAGTGCACCTCCTCCTCCTCCTCCTCCTCATCTGCAAAGAGAGGTTGTACAGTACTGGAGACAGAATGAAAAACAAGCGGTGTCACAGTAAGGGTGAACACAGTACTGGAAATACTGGTTGGGGCCACAGTAGCAGTAGTGTCCAGTGTCACAGTAGCAGTACTGATGGTTGCAATGGTGACAGTGGCAGAACTGATCTGGTTTACAGTGGCAGGAGTGGTCTGAGTCATAATGTCAGAAGTGTTCTGGTTCACAATGGCAATAGTGGTCTGAGTCATAATGGCATGAGTGGTCTGGGTAATAGTAGAAAGAGTGATCTGGGTCACAGTGGCAGGAGTATTCTCAGTCACAGTGGCAGGAGTGGCTGGCAGGGCCACTGATGCAGAAGAAGCTGGGATGCTAGTAGTCATGGTGGATGGAGGGTGGATAAGTGCAGCAAAGGTTATTCAGGATGAGATGATGGTGGTACTGGTGGCAAGGGCAAGGGATGAAGCGGACACATTGGTAGTATCAGTGACAGCTAATGATAATGTCCTCTTAGCAGTTTTACCAGTCCTTTGAATGGTACTTTTACTTTTTTTCCCTGGTGTCAGCTAACACCATACTGGTGCTGGATACTGCAGGCTTTTGTGGGGTTGAATATAATTGTTTATGGTGAATGTGCCCTGAGCGTCGTTCTGCAGCATGCTCATCCTTTCCTGCTGCTTGCTGCTCTACACTTACTGCAGCACTGCCCAGGCTGCTGAACAATTACATTTTTTTGGTACCAAATCCTCTGTCTGCCATAACTGTAGTCCTCACAGGAAGAAGCATTAAACTAAGCAATAAGACATGGCAGGGTGTGAGTTGTGGTGAGGTAATAGCACACCTCTGGTATGTTGTACCATAAGTGTTGTAAGGCATGAGGCATTACTTTTCGTCTTCAACCAACCGAGGAGTTTCATTAACTCACCACAAAGCACACCCTAGAGTGTCAAATTGCAGTTATAAAATTGGTCCAGGTTTGTTTGTTTTTTTCAAGGGTGGTGAAAAAACGTACCCAAAAAATGTTATGACTTGTTTTTTTAAAATGTTCATCCACTCCAACAAAATAGTCTCAGTCCCAGAAATGACATGCCTTCTCAGGGTCTAATACTGTGCAGAACAAATTGCATTTATTTTTAAATAGCCCGTAAACTCTGTATTTTCACCAAGTCACTCCCATTTACCATTTATGTACCTGTTTTTCATCTTTCTTTGTTCTTTATATTATTCCCTCCCTTTTCCCCACCTTGTATTTTTTCTGTATTTCCTACACTCAAATAATGGAATATTTACTGTGGATGGAATCCAAGAATTCAGATCTCTGCTTTGTTTTACTGGCAGAATGTTCACCCCCACAATCACACAACAGAAAGTCTCAGATGGAACCAGGGCTTTTGTTTTATCTGTAGCAGATTAAACAGTAGATATTTCCCTGGTATACAAATGAAGAAGAGGGGATTGTTCATGATCTGCAAAGAAACACCAGAAATTAAAATTATAAGTATTGTAGTACTTCATTTTTATGTTTGCTTGCACCCATGTGCAAGAAACATAGTGCCACCATACAAGTTTTCGTAGTGGTGGCACCCCCACTTCCAATGCCCTCAGCGTTTTTGCAGGCTGGGCCGCACTGCATCAATGAATGTCCCAGCTGTCTGTGACAGCAGTTCAGATTGCAGTGGCATACAGTGGAAAGCAAACAACTGCTACAAACAGTGGTGGTAATGTGTAGGCAATTTGCATACTGCCCTGCCTCAGTGGTATGCAAATTGCCTCCCCCTTCACCCACTGATTGTAGCAGTGGTTATGTCTCGCCCATCTTGTTGTGTGCTGAGGGGTGCCCAATCCCCTCGGCTCATGCACACTCCCCCAAGCACACTGTATGTCTGATGGTGCCCAATCCCGTCAGCTCCAGTGCCCTCCCCCCAAAAAAACTTCCAGGTGCCATGCTGGGAGCCCACCCCAGTGTGGCAAAAGTCCCACATTGTCCATGTAAAATAAAAATAAATAAAAAACCTGTAACAAAAGAAAACGGTCCCTTGTTGACTCTCTTGCCCCTCTCCCACAACCCGCACACACCCTCTGCATACACCACCTCCCCACAACCCCCTCACCCCATACTTACCACCGCAGTTCAGCGCGATGATCTTTGGTGGACCGGGAACACATCTGCACTCTTCAAAGCTGACCGCAAACTGAAGAAATGTCGGTAAGCTGTATAATGGCATAAATAGTGTTTTTTCAACTTTGGTGCATATCTCAGTAATTTTTTGAATTTTTGCACCAAATTTTCAACATGGGGTTCCTGGGACCCCATCTCATGAATTCAGTGATTGTCTTTTGGTTATTTGTTCCCTAAAGGTGATTTCATGATCACTGCACGGAATCATCTTTCGGGACCAAGTAATGAAACAACGATGTCACCGTTCATGAGGTCGGCTCTCAAAAAGCCTATGTTGCAAATTTGGCGAAAAAATTCCCCAAAATGACTGTTATGAGCGTGCATTGAGCAGGTTTCCACGCACGCTTGCAAATTCGTGAATTTATAATATTTTCATTTCAGATTTTCAACATTGGCATTTTTTCACACCTCCTTATGAACAGTACAGCTGTCATTTTTCACATCCCGGCCAGTATGTGTTTTCGCACTTCTGGCACAGAATAGCGTGGTCACTGTGGGAAATCAGTGTTTGGGACTGATTAAGAAAATCACAGTGACACTGTTCATGAGCAGAGGTCCCAAAATGCCTATATTGAAAATCTAGTGAAAAAAATGCATCCAAATAATTACATTATGGGTGTGTGTTGCACAGTTTCTATGCACACTTGTGACTTCACCAGTTTTTTTAAATTTTTGCTCCAGATTTTCAACATTACCATTTTTTTATAACTCCTCATGAACAGTACAGCTGTCATTTTTCATATCATGTTGGAAATGTCTTTTCGCACCTGTGGCATTAATGACGCAGTCACTGTGCAAAATCATCCTTTGGCTAACAAACTGATAGTGTCACTGTTCATGTGGTGGGGTCACAAAAAGCCCATGTTTAAAACTTAGAATAAAAATACCAAGACATGCCCAAGGCCTTAGGGTTTCTGACCATAATGCCCTACCCTGTAGGGTCTGACAGGCATCTGCCCTACCCTGTAGGGATTGACAGGTGCCAGGGGTGTAACTTAGGATTGTTGACAGTAATGCTCTAGCCATTCCACCCCCACCCCAACCCCCTGCAGCCAGTGACAGGCATTGAGGTGTAGCTTGGACTCTTTGGCCCCAGAGTTCATACCATTCTCCTATACTGCACCCGTTTCAGTGTATTTCCTTATGGAATGAGGTGAGTGTAAAGCTCAAACACCCCAAGGCACACCTCAACACTTGTCAGTGTCTGCAGGGCAGAGTGAGGTGAAATGTCATGACCGTTATTAGTGACGACCCAAAGGCACACCCCAATGCCTGTCCATCTCTGCAGGGTGGGGGTGGAGTTGGTGTCAGTTCAGTACATCACTGCCATTCCTATACTGCATCTAACTCCTGCACTTCCACTGCTAATGCCAGCAAGAAAACATTCGGCATTGACAAATGCTTGTTTTATTTATGAATGTGTGTGTAAGAAGAAAATTATGAGGGTGAAAACATTTCATTATTTTTTTTTAAAACTTAAGGCACCTTTATGTTTAGGGCCTAGATGAAGGTTTTTAGTGAGTAAAGGTGCCAGCCATGTTTGTGATGGTGATCAGGGATATGTGTTTAGTATTGATTTTAGTGTGAAGAAGCTGTTGAATCTTCATCCCCCTTACCGTTCACACCACTGTGACTTATATGCAGCTGTTGGTTGGACATCCCTTACTACTAGACACCTGCTCCATGCTGGGCTATGGACTCTTAAACTGCTCCTGCAGAAATTGCCAAGCTATCTCTCTTCCCTTATTAGTATCTCACATAGTGCATACTCGTTAAGAAAATCTGACTTTATTATGCTTGACATACCAAGGACGCGGACTTCCTTTGGTAAACGTGCTATTACATATGCCCTTCCCTCCAGTTGGAACCAATTACAAACCGTACTGAAACTAACTAGCACAGTTTCAATAAACTTCTACAAATCGCTAAGTTCAGCCAAAATAAAAGACACCTGTAACTGTCATTAAGTCTCTTCCCTCCCCATGTGTGCCATATTTATCCACTGGTAAGGTATAATTGATTTGTCATATTAACTGCTTTCCCTTCCCCTTCTACTCCTGGCTTTATCTTTTGCTTACGCCCACTGCTACTGTATCAAATCACTCTCCCCCATATCAGTTGTAGACTGTTGTTTGTTCTAGCTGCCAAAATACTGTATATGTATTGCACACACCAGTCATCATGTTTCATTTATCAGTATGCAACCTGTAAGTCACTTCCCTGTCTCATATCAATGTTTACCACCTGCGGTCACCCTATGTGGTACCCTTGTATGTATATCCAGCCTGTATCATGTAACGTGCATTTCATGTATATACTGTTATTACCTATCTGTGTTTGTACTTTAAGTGTTTATGTCACAGGACCTCCTTGTGAATGAGCTTGCTCAATGGAGTTTTCCTGCAATAAACTTGAACATCCAGTGCTGTTGTGGTCAGATAACAGCACTGGTAAAGATAGCCCTCAAACAATCAAGTTTCATGATTTTTAAACCCAATTTTATAATGTAAATTAGATTATTATGAAGAATAGTAACTCAAGTCACTGCAGCAATGCTGAGTAGAGATGGAGCATAGTAAAACATTGTGGCCAAATCTGCCATCAAGAAGCTGAAACTTGAGCTTTGTGAAGCTTTGCAAAGTTGTCCCAACCTTCCAGAACTTCAGCTTCACCCGAAATTGCAAATTTATCACTTTCAAATGGCACAATTCTGCCTACAAACAGCAACGTTCTGCTGTTCATGTGCAAAATTTCTCACTTCGTGGGCAGAACATCACAATGGAACTTTGCACATCACGGATCACTTTACATCCCTAAATTGCATGAAATCCACATATTAATTTGTGGAGCAAATTTTTCCTACTTCACCCATCTGTAATGCTGAGCTGACAGGTTTTAGTCACTTACAGTCAAGCCTGGCTAGTATATTCCCAGAATAAAAATGATTTTTTAAATTTCTTCTTGGGCACAAAGCCACAAACTTTCTCAGATTTTTTTTTTAATTGCTTGTTGGTAACAAAGCTGCAAGCTTAGAAAAATGTCTTGAGTATGCAGCCATACACGCAGACAGAACAAAATGGCAGCTAACTGAAGCAGTGGGAGTCACTCCTCTAGTCCCACTCTACTGGCTATAGTGCACTTGAAGTTGAGCAGGTAACCATGGAGGGATGGACCCAAGCTCACAGGAGATGTCTGAAATTAAATTTAAATTATATTATGGAATATTTTCCCTCACCCACTGCAACAATGCTGAATAGACAAGTCTCACTCACTAACCTGACTAGTAAATTCTCTGAAAAAGAATGTTTTTTTCTTATTGGGCACAAACCCACAAATTAAGTAAAATGTCTTGTGCACAGGCGTGCACAAACACAGAACAAAACAACAGCTTACTGAAGTGGTGGGAGTCAGCCAATGAGTCCAACTGTACCAGCTATGGTTCACTCACAGTTGAACAAGTGGCCATGGAGAAACCTGAGCCAGGTTCCTCATAGGAGATGTCTGATGTTAAATTTAAATGGTATTATTATGAAACATAGTCATGAACTCGCTCATAACAGCAATGCTGAACTGACAAGTGTCATTCACTAGTATGTGAAGTAAATTCTCAGAAAAAAATAAACACACAGAACAACATGGTAGCTAACTGAAGCAATGGGAGTCAGCAGACTAGTCCTCTCCTACCAGCTATGGTGCACTCACAGTTGCACAAGTGGTCATGAAGGCACCCGAGCCTAGGTTACTCACAAGAAGATGTGTAATATTAACATTAAATTATATTATTATGAAGTAAAGTCACTCAAGTCACTGCAGGAATGCTGAGCTAACAAATCTCACTCACTATAGTCAATCCTAACTTCTCAGAAAAAAGAATATTTTATTTTTTTTTTTTTTAATTCTTATTAGGCATGAAGCCAAATGCAGAAACTACAACAGAAAAAAAAGTCCACAACAGCTGACTGCAGTTCAGATAGACTACTTGTCTTGTTCTATTTTTCAGACAACTAACTTTCAAACAACTTACATTTCTAAACAAAATAAACAGCTACAAAGCCTTCCTTCCTCTCTTAACCAGTTTAGTGTTTAAAACACTACACTACAACTTTAAATGTGGTTTGATTTTAGTATACATACACATGATATATGTATGTGTGCTAGGCTGTGGCCCTGCCTGTCTCTCTCAGAACAACAGCCCTTCTATTTTCACTTTCTTCCCACTGTTGCAAAAGGCCAAATTTTCACCCTAAACTATAAAAAGATTGACCCTCTCTTGCTTAGGATTTAGAGAGGGAACCAAAACCGTCATGATTTTTGATTTTTGTCCAATTTAAACATGTGGATGGAAGTAGAGTAGATGGTATCCTGTGATGATAGTGACTGAAAATGAGTGACTGCTAAAACAGTGACTCATTTTCAACGCTATCACCAAGGGCTACCCTGCAAGGGTAGCAACCCTACAGTGAAAGCGACTGTAGGGAAGAGTGACTGGAAGGGGGATAGCGAAAGGAAGGGTAGGGATTGGGGAAGGGTCCATAGGGGACTGATGTGCCCGCTCCAGCCAAGCTAGCCCTGTGGCATGGTGGTGAGGGTGGCTAGCTCTGGATGAGCAGGTATGGGGTTCGAGGATGGGGACCGGGAGGGTTACAATTTAGCTGCTGCTTGCTGGTGTGGCACTTAATTTTTTCCACAAATGCAAGCTGTTCCCCTTCCACAGCATGCACCCACCTGGAGTTAGTAATCTTTATTCGGGGGGTGTGGGGGGCAAATCTCTGCTGGGGCGGCACAGGGGTGCAGCTCCCCCCCTGCAAAAACTCTTTCGTTTGCCGGGTGTCGGGTCACCGGCAAGTGAATATCGACGATTTGCTTTTTGGCATTATACACTCACCATACAGTAATAGTGATAGCTATTTTGCGATTGCTATTATGACATGGAACCAAGTAGACAGTTCTTTCTCAGCAGCTCAGACATCTGCCTCTAATGTCTATAGTCTTTGTGAGTTCTGGGTCACATGACTTACCTTTAGTGAATAGCAAAGTGCCAAAAAACCCCGATTAGTGCAGATTATTCATTTTTCTTCCTGAGTAACGAATAGCCTATTATTCGCAGTATTCAGGAATTATTTATTTATTTATGGTTTTGGAAACTGAGTAGGCAAACTGATCCAGAGTACCATTTTCAGTTGCAATACGGGCCATACAGTGGCAAAAGAATACAGAGTCAGACAATAGGCACAATTTACAATACAGTGGGTGTACAATATACAATGAGTACATTTGCAATCAGAAACAGTGATCCATACACATCAAATCCAAGAGAGAAAGGAACAGGTTATAGAACAGATTCAATAGAGCATGTCCGAATTACAAATAGCTCAGTCATTTACACATACAGCAAGTAAAGACATCATATATGCAGTATAGGTGTGCAACAGTGCATGGTAGAAATACATTTCAACAATCAACGTTTACACAAAGAAAATCAAAAGTGCCAAATAGTTTCCTAGTAGCCAGTGCATGGGAAGGAAGGCATGAGGTACAGTTTAGTCTGTAAGGCAGATTCCTGGTGAGGGTGTTACCAAGGGAGCATGTTCAGGAGGCCTGGAACTTGAGCCACTCTCTTAGTTTCGATTTAAAGACCTGATGAGAGGGTGCTGTTCTGATGTTATGGGGTAGTCTGTTCCAGAGAGTGGGTGCAGAGACAGAGAAAGCCTTGCTCCCCATGCCAGTGGATACATGGGGTACTACCGGGGAGGAGAATGGAAGAGACCCTGAGAGAGCAAGTTACCACCTAGGCAGTGAGACACAGGGAGAGAGGGGACTTCTGTGGGTTCCTGAGAGAGTTGTCAACTAGACTGCCCATGGCATATTTGTAGCGGCCATACAGAGAAAGTCAGCCTAGGACTGATACAGAGAGCAGTGATCAGTGGAGGAAGAGGTCTGAAGGACAGAGTAACAGATAGAGTTATATGTGATACTTAGACCAGAGAGAAGTGATGTGGATGTGGAGGAGAAAACAGGAGAGCAATAATCAAGAGATGGCAGGAGATTTCCCTGGGCAATTGCAAAGCAAGCCTCGGGGGTCAGGAGGTGGTTTACATGGTAGGCTGCCCCCAGCTTCTGGTGGACCCTGTTTATAATGTTATCAATGTGAACACTGTAGGTAAAGGAGGGATCGAGAGTCACTCCTAGGTATTTGAAAGAGGATGCATTGTCAAGGGGAGGGCCTGCAAGGGTTGATATGTGTAACACAGTGTTTGTTTTGGCAGCCTTTGTAAAGTATGGCTTGAACCCAAAGGGCATGGCCTTTGTTTTTTTCTCATTTACCAGGAGTGTTTTGGAGAGGAACCAATTTTGAGCTACTCCACAGTTACTGGTGAGGGTGGAGAATATATCTTCGAGGGCCCTGGCACTATGGTAGATGACGAGGTCACCAGCATAGAAGAGTGCATTACAGTTTATGATCACCGCAGGAAGATCATTTATGAAAAGAGAGAATAACAGAGGCCCCAGAATGGAGCCCTGGGGTACACCAGTGTGGATGGGTAATGCTGCAGTAATATCTTTGCCTATCACAACAGACTGGGATCTTTTTGCGAGGTAGCTACTGAACCAAGCAGTGGCATCTGCGGAGCAACCTAGGTTTAGCAGGGCAGAGTTTAGAATGTGGTGGTCCACAAGGTCAAAGGCTTTAGATAGGTCCACAAACATTGCACCTGTGGCCATGCCAATGTCCGTGTTTCTAAGGACATGGTTGGAAAAAAGGGCCAAGGCAGAGGAGGTGCTGTGTTGTTTGCAGAAACTGTGTTAGAGTGTGGTCAGGAGGTTGTAATTGTTTAGATACTCGGATAGTTGGTGGTGAATGACTTTCTAAAGGTTTACTTAGGTGCAGGAGGAGGGAGATGGGATGGTAGTTTTCCAGGGCAGCTGGATCACCAGCTTTGTAGACAGGCACCACATGCGCATGTTTCCATGAGTCTGGCATGGTGGAGGATGAGAGGGCGAGATTAAATATGTGGGTCAATGGCCTTACGAGGACTGGGGAGAGGATTTTCAAAAAGGTGGGATGCAGACCATTGCTGTCTGGGCTACCTCTGGTGGAGAGCGCCCTTAGGAGTTTGGCAGTGACTGTGTGGTCGATGGCTCTTAACTGCAAAACAGGGCTAGATTGATGAGGATGGGATGTCTGTTTTTTCTGGATAGAGGGAGGCTGAGGAGGGATTTTGCTGGAGTAGGAGGTAAGGTCCATGAACACTTTGTTGAAGTAATTGGCAATAATACTTGGATCGGTTATGGGACTGGAGGAAGAGGTAAGCTCAGTTATTAGTTTGTTCTACTTTGGGTTTAGGAGGGTGTTCATGGAGGCCCAGAAGCTTTGAGGTTTGCTAAGAGACTCATTTTGCAGATTGGTGTAATATTTGTGTTTAAGTGACTTCACCACCTGCTTACAGGAGTTTTGAAGTTTCCTGTAGGTATTCCATAATTGAAGGGAGGGGGGCGCCTTGAAGGCTTTCCATATTTTGTCCCTTATTTTCATTTGGGCCAGAAGTTCCTGTGTTAGCCAGTGGGTATTGCCACTTCTAGTCCTTCTGGTGGTGACTAGGAAATATTTATCCTGGAGACTGTGGAGGTCTTCCACAAAAAATCGTCACTGCCATGGAGACATCTTTGAGTAGGTAGAGTGAGGACCAGTTTATGGCCCAGGTATCTCTTAGCACTGAGTCCAAGTTGATGGCTTTAAATTTCCTAAAAGATAGTAGTTTGTGGGGGGATGTGTTGATTTAGTGGTTAAAGCTATATATGTGGGGGTGTGATTGCTAATAGAGTGAGCCATGGTGCCTTCTTGGAGGACAAGGTTTGCACAGTTGGTAGCAATCCAGTCAATGGTGGAGTGGTTAGATGAGTGAGGGTTGTATCTGGTGTGAGAGGAGATGACTTGCTCAAGGTGATGCAGCTTTAAAAGATGAGCATGTTCAGGTGCAGAGGATTCAGTCCAGGTGAGGTTAAAATCCCCCAATATGATGCTGTCCCTGGAGGAGAAAGCAGAGGCAAGGCCATCCAAGAAGTTAGATAGTCCCTGTGCCCCTCCTGAGGGAGAAGTATAGCAGCAGCCTAAGTACCATTTTTTTGATGCACCCTGAACAAGTTATGCAACAAGCCACTCACTGATTGTGGAGAGGTAGGAGTAAACAATGGTGGTGGCCTTAATATGGTCTTGCATGTATAATGCAACACCACCACCCCTCTTTCTGCTGGGCCTATGATGTCATAGCAATGAGTAGCCGGGGAGTTGGTAGGAAGCATCACCGTGGTAAAGCTTAAGCCATGTTTCGGATAGACCCAGGACATGAGGAATGTATAGGCACACCCAGGCTTTGAGTTCAGAGAACTTAGCTGGGAGGCTGCAAATGTTCAGGTGTGCAACTCTGAGGCTACAGTGCCCTATCCAGACAACACTGGTATGGTCAATGTGCACTTTTGAGGGACCAGGGTTGGTTTCCACATTCCCTGCAAGATGGAAAAGTAAAAGGAGGTGGCTGGTAGTGGGATGCCAATGAGGGGACTGTATCATGAGGGAGTGGAGAAACAAACCAAGGAGATGACTATCATGATTAGTCAGAAGGGCCAGTATGATAGATCCCATGGGGGAGAGCTGGAGTGCATTGGTTTTGTGTGGGAGGTCACTGAGTAAAGGTGTTTTGGTGAAGGATTGTAAGTAGGCCTGCACTGTGGCAAAGATGGTGGTGCAAAAATCAGTAATGAGCAACAAGCCAGTCATGGTGCATAGGGTAAATAGAGCATAGGGGAGAACATTTTTGTTGGCGTTGACAGGGGGTATAATAAATAATTCCTTAGCAACTAGTGAGAGGACAGCTGCTGGGAAACATGCAGTATAAATTTAGGGGGCTGGTTTAAACAGAGACACAGGGCTGCTTAGGAGAAAACAGCCATACATTTAGACCCTGCAGCTGAGCCCTGCTTCTTTAAGGGGAGAAGAACAAGTGAGTGGGGAGGTGGGAACGATTCAAGTGGGTGGGGCCACTAGGGGAGGAAATGTATTTAATAAAGGATGGAGGTGGGGGAGGGGGTGGGAAAACCTTTCGTAGAGCAATGCAGGCAGCAAATAAGTTTTGAAAAAGACTCCTGCTTTGGTGCCCAAGTAGCCAATTCAGAGTACTGCACTCCGATAGGCTGAGAGGCCATGGAGGGTGTTGACCAATGCAGGGCAAGGAGTCTGTGGCGGTCCACCAATCAGATCTGCAGCTTACAAGTCAGAAGCAAATGGCCATACCTGAGTTGGGTGAGGGTTCCAGTAGTGGCTGGCTCATCCTTTGGAGCTGAGGCCACTGAGCAGCAGTGCGCCCTATGGGGTGTGGGTCCTGAGAGACAAGCTGTAGGGAAAGAAGAGTGAGATTTAAGGAGAGGTGCCAGATAAGCAGGTTAGCTGAGCAGAGGTGGGGGCGGGCCGCTACTACAGAGACAGCGAGGGGGAGTGAATATGAAAAAGGGGCTGGGTGGAAAAATTAGGACTTGATGGTATTACAGGGAAGTGGCACCGATCTGCCTCAGCCAGATTGGGCAGACAAAGAAAATGGAAATTAGCAGTCTGTGGGTCTGGAAAGAGCAGTCTGGAGCTGCGGTGGGAACATTAAGAGCTCTAGATACTATAGCAGCAGGGGATTTCAAGAAAAGGCAGGCAAGGGGCTGGGCTAGATGGAGTTAGAGTTACAAATGGCACAGAGGGTAGGAAAAGGTGTCGGGAAAGATCAGAAGAAGAAAAAGACGTAAAGGATAAGAAAGCCAGCAGGTATACAGTTGAGAGGTGGGCATTAGGCAGGCAGGGGGGCATAGAGAAAAGGAATTAAACATTAGCCCAAGGGGAAAAGTCATGTCAGGGCTAAGCACTTCTGTCCGAGTGGGGCTAAGAGTGAAATTTATGGACAAGGGAAGAGGGAGCTTGTGGTGTGGAACAACAACAAGTGACATAAGTATTACAAAGAGAGCAGTTTAAAAAAATAGAACAACCACATTACAAACTAGTTATTACAGTTAGTACATATGGGTAAATTAACATAGTAAAATCACAAGGGTAAAAGCTTATAATACAGTGAAAAACAGCAGCAGTAGATAAAAAATACTATCCGATTTGAGCTCCCCCCAAAAATCCTCTCATAGAGCAATGCAGGGAGCAAGTAAGTTTTGAAAAAGACTCCTGCTTTGGCACCCAAGAAGCCAATTTGGAGTACTGCACTCCGATAGGCTGAGAGGCCCTGGAGGGTGTCGACCAATGCAGGGCAAAAAGTCTGTGGTGGTTTGCCAATCAGATCCACAGCTTAGAAGTCAGAAGCAAATGGCCATACTTGAGTTGGGTGAAGGATCCAGTAGTGGCCGTCTTGTCCTTTGGAGCCAGGGCTGCCGAGCAGCAGTGTGCTCTGTGGGGCGTGGGTCCAGAGAGAGACAAGCTGAGTTGAGTGAGGGGTCCAGTAGCAGCTGGCTCATCCTTCAGAGCCTGGGCTGCCAAGCAGCAGTGCACCCTGTTGGGCATGGGTCCTGAGAAACAAGCTGTAAGGAAATGTTGTACTATTAGTTACTCACACACCCCTATGTTGTAGTGTCTTTTCAGAGTTCTTTCCTTTGCAGCCTCTGCAAAATCCCCAAGCTCTTACAATTTCCACACTGGCACCTCTCTGAAAATATTGCCCTACTGCCTTCCCAAAATGCATTGTTTCATATCCCTTTCTTTCTGAAGTTTGTGCCACCAAACCTTTTGCAAAACTGTGTGCACCTTCATCACTCTCAGACCTTCGACCTGCATGCCACACTCTTCCTTAAATCTATGCAAGAGAACCCTTCAGAAATTTGACTCCCATACCTCTTCTGAAATTTGTGCCCTGTACTATAGTAGAAATTGCCACCATGCACCATTGCAAAGTGTTTTCTTTACCCTTTTTGGGATTCTTTTCCTGCAATCCTCTCAGAATATATGACCATCCACCACTGAAACATGCAGCCCAATCTCCTCCCAAAATGTTTAATATTGTACCCTTCCTAAATATTGTTTTATATACCCCCTACACATTGTGTTTCAGAACCCAATGCAAACTTTGTACTCCTTTGCTCCTCCTAAACTTGGTACCACACCTAATGACTCTGTACCCACACCTCTTCAACTTTACAGATATGTATGCTTTGCAGCACACCACAATGTTGTGTACATCCATCTCAGTTTGAACCACATACCCTCACAGAAGTATATGCCCAGATCCCTTCCAAAAATTTGTCACACTTCACCCCTTATTTATATTTCTTTCAATGTCAATACTCTTTCACTTGCCATATATTTACCCCATACTCTGAGAAATTAGGACACTGTACTCCTTCTAAATTTTGCTCTCAAATTTTGCACCCATGCACTCTCTCAATTTACACTGTGCAACCTTCCAAAATCTGTGAAATGCATAATGCTGTATAATCAGTGACCCTAGAAACTCATACACTATGGCCTGTTATACAATAGCAAAAAAAAATCTTGGGCTCTGATTCGTCAGTCTGAGACTGGACCCGTGTTGTTATCCCAGTACAACATCACGGATCTAGTCCCAGCACAGAAAAGACTGCATCAAATGTTAAGAAAAAAAAATCACTCCATGACGCGATTGCCTGCCCCACTACCCTCCTCGCTGACACGACGATCAGTCTTACTACCTGGTCTGCCCCTATACTGACAGCACTCTCTTTACTGAACACCGAGTTAAAATCTGCTCCTAAGTTACCCAATAAAAAGAAAACTACGTCGCGAACCCTGTCATTTCATACGCAAGTGAGCGTGCTTTTTAAACAGTGACCGCGCGGCTCTACTCATAACGCTCGTTGAGTCCTCTCTTGCCATAATGCTCGCTAGCTCCTTAAATACATTTCTTCCTTTTAGTTATTATTTTAAAACCCAAACTAACCTTCCTTCACTTCAGGCTTGACACCACACTGACCGAGTGAAGTGAATCACCATATCGAGCGATGAAACACCAACGTCTTTTAAGACGCATACAGTGTCTCTACACTGCCTATCTCAGTAACATCAGGGGGAAACAGTGAGTGAATTAGCAAGGGAAAAAAATGAAACACCAACGTCTTTTCAAGATGCATACAGCGTCTCTACACTGTCTCTCTCAGTAACAGCAGGGGGAAACAGCAAAAAGACAAGGTGCACAGGGGGTCAAAAAGACAAAGCCACAAAGACAGACATTAAAAAGAATACAGAGAAACCATGTAGGGGGCGGTGCCACCTCCTGCACAAGACAGGAACTGTGGACTTTTTTTTCAATAAGTATACCTGCCCAAACAAAAAAATGAAATGATTTTTTTATTTTAAACGGGTTTTCCTATCTTTTTCTACTTAAAATAAAACAAGACATTGTATAATAGCAATAATGCACTCCAGGGTGTGTGTGGTGCTGTGGCCTCATGCCAAATCACCCCAGGTGTGACGTTATCCCAGCACAACACACACCCTGTCATGCATTATTGCTTAATTAATGTGCACAAATGTGTTCTTGAGACCATGAAAAGTATATTGGAAACACCATTCCAATAAGATTAAAAGCTCTATCAGGTTTCTAAAATAACTGTGGGAGAGCAGTGCAAAGCAATGACTCTTGTACAACTGCAAACCACAGGTGCACCCATATGTACAATACACCTCTTCACAGTGAGCAAGATGGTCAGTCAGCAAGAAGCAAATCAATTATCCCTGCAGTGTATACCTGTATTGATAGATTAAATGGTAATAACCCTACTGAGCATGCAAGATCCTCACTCTTTGTTACCAAATACTTATATACCATTACTTACCATCCAAATATCATTATCAAAGTGCATTGATCCCGTCAGTGCTGATTGCAGGGTTCCATGTCATTTGAGCACAAAAAATTTAAGCGCTGTAATTTACCGCGTGTGCAGTCCAGCGTGATCATTTACCTCGCATGCAGTTTACAGCGTGAATGTTTTCAGCGCTAAACCCCCTGCAGCAGCATGGATCAATGAATGCTCCCAAAGTTAAGAACTGAATTAACAGCTGAAGGACAGCCAATAATAAGTACACTCACTTCACATTCCAAAATGGATCATCCAGTTTTGTCAGTTCTTTCATCCAGTAGTGTTCCCTTGTCTAGCCCTGTGTCATTCTATGGTTATTTTCAGTACATAAAGGACCAGTTTAGCAGTCGGCTTCATCCCTATAGCAGTGATGCCACTTCACTTTGTTTTGAGCACTAGAGGGCAACCTCTCCTTATTCATGACGGCTGTCTATTTAGGAAGGAGCCGAAGTATGGTTCCAAGGAATACTGGAAGTGTATTCAATACGATGCCTTTAAATATCCTGCCCGAGTTCACACTGAATCTGGTGCTATCACTACACTTCTGCAGATACACAACCATGTACCGAACCCTACAGATGCTGAGGTATGCAAGGTTGTGAACACCATGAAGGAGAAAGCAGGGAGCACTCAGGAGACAACTCAGCAGAGAGTTGCTGGTGCCACTAGTGAAATAGGACAATTGCTTAGTGGCCTCCTTCCCTCTTTCTCCAGTCTAAAAAGAATGGCACAAAGAGCCCGTCAAACTGCTGCCATAGCTCCAAGTCAGCCTGCCACCCTATGTGAACTAATAATTCAGGCTGAGTACACTAAAATGGATCGTGGAGAATTATTTCTACTGCACAATTCTGGAGCAAGTGAAAATGAACGTTTTATTATAGTTTCCACACTTAAAAATTTACAATACATAAGAGCTACAGAACATTGGTATGTTGATGGTACATTTAAAGCAACCCCAACACTATTTTCGTAATTGTACACCATTCATGGCATACAATTCACAGCAGTGATACCGCCTGTATTTATGTTGATGGCAAACAGAATCTATAACAGCTATACTAGGGTTCTGGGGCATCAAGACTTGGAGGGACAGGAAACGAATCCTCAGGATCGTGGGAGCAGCAGCAAGGGGGAGGTAGCTGGATGTCATTATCCACCTAGGGACGAATGACCTGGCTGAGAATGGTATCAGAGCAGTGCAACTGGAGTTTGTGGAGTTGGGGAGGGGCCTTAGACAAGTAGCACACACGGTAACTTTCTTGGAAGTGCTACCTGTCTATGGCATAGATGAGGCTAGGGCACTCTGCACCATGGGATTCAATGACTGGTTGAAAAGTTGGTGCAGAGCTCAGGGAATTGGCTTCACTGGAGACTGGGGCTCCACCTGGAGGGATGCAGGCCTATACAGGTGTGATGGTCTGCATCTATCCTGGAGGGGAACCAGAATCCTAGGTGATAGGTTTAAATGCTTCAGTGGCAAGCATTTAAACTAGCCAAGGGGAGGCACTGAAGAGGAGAAGGGAAATCCTAGCCCCCAAAAAATCAGGGTAATTAGTGAGGTAAACACCAAAATAGAGCAGTCGATAGGGAGAAGGGCAGGGGTAAATGGAGAAAAAGACAAAGGCAGTAGGGACAGGGATGGGGCAAAAATAAATAAAGCCATAAAAAAATGGAGGGTAATGAGTACCAATGCCCGTAGTCTAGGTAAAAAGCTCCCTGAAATGGTGGCCTTGATGGAAGAGGAATGCCTGGAAATTGTGGCAGTCACAGAAACATGGTATACAGAGAACCATGACTGGGATGTCAACATACCAGGATACGCAATCTACAGGAGGGACAGGGAGGGAAGAAGAGGAGAAGGAGGAGTAGCTCTGTATGTAAGGGAAGGGATAAAAGCAACAGAACTAAAGGGTAAACAGGGAGGAGAGGAGGCACTGTGGGTCACCCTGGAGACTGGAAATGGTGCCACAATCAGCACAGGGGTTATATACAGATCCCCATCTCAGAGGGAGGAAATGGACAAAGAAATGATAGAAGGCATCCTTGGGATGTCAGAGAAAGGGGAGATATTGCTGATGGGGGACCTGAATATGCCAGATGTTGACTGAACCACCTTTGCTGCAGCCACATCCAAGAGCAGGGCCATTCTCGATGCCCTACATGGGGCATGCCTCAGACAGCTAGTTTTGGAATCACTCGAGAGAGCAATCTTAGACCTGGTACTCTCAAATGGGGATGGAGAGAGGATCTCTGATCTTGAAGTGGGTAGCCATGTGGGAACAAGCGACCATCAAACAGTGTGGTTCACGATAAACTTAGCTGTAGAATCAAGCCACACAAAGGTGAAGGTACTGGACTTCAGGAGGGTTGATTTTGTCAAAATGGGAGAATACCTCAGAAAAGCACTAGCAAACAGGCAAGAAGGCGTGGTGGAGCAACAATGGGGAAACATCAAAATCGTCATCACACAGGCAACAAGTCTTTGTGTGAAGCAAATAAACAAATCAAAACGAAAGAAAAAACACTATGATTCTCAAAAGAAGTGGTGGGAAAGGTAAGTGAAAAAAATATAGCATTCAGGAAGTATAAAGAAACACAGATTAGCAGAACAGAAGGAAGCAGGTAAGGCAGTCAGAATAGCAAAGGCCCAAACCAAGAAAAAGATAGCCAACTCGGTTAAGAAGGGGGATAAAACCTTTTATAGGTACATCAGGGAGCAAAGAAAGACTAAGGCAGGGATACTGAGGCTGAACAAAGAGGAAGGTGGTTGGGCAGAGAGCGACAATGAAAAAGCAGGGATACTGAATGAATACTTCTGCTCAGTATTCACAATGGAAAAGCAGGGAGAAATACCTAATCCAGTCTATAGAAGCACTCTGGATAGGGGGGTTGATATTAGTCCTTTCACAGAAGAAAGGGTTCTGAAAGAACTCTTAAAACTGAAGGTGGATAAAGCAATGGGGCCTGATGGGATTCACCCCAGAATTTTTTAAAAGAACTAAGGGAAGAATTAGTAACACCACAGACTACCCTTTTTAATAAATCATGGGAGGATGGTGTGGTACCTGAGGACTGGAGAAGGGCGGATGTGATTCCCCTTCACAAAAGTGGGAGTGAGACAGAGGCAGGAAACTACAGACCTGTCGGTTTGACCTCAGTGGTAGGGAACATGATGGAATCACTTCTGAAGGAAAGAATTGTTGAGTACCTAGAGGTCAGTGGGGCACAGGACCCAAGGCAGCATGGATTCACAGCGGCAAGGTCCTGTCAGACAAATCTAATTGATTTCTTTGACTGGGTGACCAAAGAAGTAGACCAGGGAGTGGCTGTGGACAAGGCCTACCTAGATTTTAGCAAGGCGTTTGACACAGTCCTGCACAAAAGATTAATAAACAAATTAGCCAGCCTGGGAGTGGGTTCTAGGGTGGTAGCCTAGGTAAAACAGTGGTTGGACAACAGGACACAGCGGGTAATAGTAAATGGAGTCCACAGTGAAGAAAGGATGTCTTATGTCTGTCCCATGCATTCTTGAATTCCCCCACTGTTTTTGACTCTATGACCTCCTCAGGAAGGCTGGTCCATGTATCCACAACTCTCTCTGTGAAGAAATACTTCGCGCATCACCTCTGGAGCCGCACTCTATGCTCTATGATGCTGACATACTATTGGGGTAAATGAAGGTTCAGTATCAAATGTCCTTTTAATGACTTTATAAATGACATTGCAGAGGACTGGAAGGAAAGTATGTCTCTTTGCAGATGACACAAAGATCTGCAACAAGGTTGATACACAAGGTGGGGTGGAAAGGATGAAAAGGGACTTGGCAAGGTTGGAGGAATGGTCAAATGTATGGCAGCTTAGATTCAATGCAAAGAAGTGCAAAGTAATGCACCTGGGAAACAAAAACCCAGGAGAAGAGTACACAGTGGGGGGTGAGATACTGACAACAAAAATGGAAAGGGACCTGGGGTAGTCATATCACACAACCTAAAGGTGGGCCAGCAATGTGAGAAGGCAGTAGGGAGGGCTGGGGGATATTGGGATGCATAGGGAGAGGCATCACCAGTAGAAAACAGGAAGTTGTTGGCCCTCTGCACATACAGTTGGTAAGACCACATCTGGAGTTCTGTGTACAGTTCTGGAGACCCCATCTCCACAAAGACATAGACAGGGTGGAGGCTGTACAGAGAAGGGCTACCAAAATGATGCAGGGTCTGCATCAGAAGACATATGAAGAAAGACTACAGGAACTAAAGATGTATAGCCTCAAGAAAAGGAGGGAGAGGGGGGACATAATAGAAACTTTCAAATACCTCAAGGGAATCAACAAAGTCCAAGACGGTAGCATATTTCAGAAAAAGAGATGTGCAAAAACAAGGGGGCACAATTGAAGATAGAGGGGGCACGGCTCAGAGGTGATGCGAGGAAGTATTTCTTCACAGAGAGAGTTGTGGATACATGGACCAGCCTTCCTGAGGAGGTCATAGAGTCAAAAACAGTGGGGGAATTCAAGAATGCATGGGACAGACATAAGGCAATTCTAGTGGGGGGTAGGAGGAAGTAGGCTGTTGGTTAACTAGGATCTGCAGCTTATCCGTTAGGTAGGGAAATGGGCTGACTGGGTGGGCCAGATGGTCCTTATCTGCCATCAAATTCTATGTATGTTTCTATGGGGCAGCTGAAAGTTTTGTGTCCAGAGTGTGCACCACGAACCATAATGACTAACTTTGAACTGGTTGCAGTTAAAGCTTTTGTGACCGAATTCCCCTCAGCTGCCACACACAGTTGCTTTTTCCACCTGTGCCAGGCTGTGTGGAGAAAGGTTCCAGAACATCAAGACCTAGTTAAGAACTATACAAGTGATGCTGAGTTTGCATTACATATCAGGATGCTTCCCGCGTTAGTGTACATACCACCAGCAGATGTTGTCACTGGCTTTGAACATCTGAAGTCATCTGACTTTTACCCGACTCACAATGACCAACTGGCCCCCTTTACTGACTACTTTGAGAACACCTGGATATGGAGGCCAGCTGGTCATCATAGTTCTCGTAGACCACATTTTACAATTGAGTTTTGGAACTGCTATGATGCAGTTAAAGACGGGTTGCCAAGGACAATTAATGTTGTGGAGGGTTAGCATACAGGATTTAATAGTCTCTTGGGGGCCAGTCACCCCACAATATGGAAATTAATAAAGGCATTGAACATTGAACAAAACACCAATGAGATTAAAATCGAGCAGTACCTTGCAGGCAAGGACCCACCAGCACCCAGGAAAAAGTATAGGGACACTGCTAAAAGAATTACGGCAGTTGTTGCCTATGGGAATACCGAATATTGCGACTATCTGAGGGGTGTCGCTCACAATTTCTAATTGCAGGTTTAAACCTGTAACTTTATGACTGTTTATGTTGTGTTAACTGAAGCACTGAAGCATTAAGAAATACTGAAAATATCATTTTAATTAATATAAAATAAAGTTTCACATTTTAATGGTTTAATATTTAAAACATAACTGCACTCCACTGCACTAAATTGACTTGGTACAGCTCAGATCATCTAACATCTTCTGCACGCCGAAAGTGATGTAATCACAATGTGACACACAATGTAAGTTGGATTAATTGCTGCAGTCGCCAGCAGATATGGAGTCAGAAGCTATGGTAAGCACTAAATAACTATTTCATAAGCTGCTAATGTTTAATGAAATGCTGCACCCAATGCAAGTATTGTAGTCCTGCTAAAGTTCTAGCAAATGTAGCAGTTAAACTTGTTGTTGTTTGAGCCAAGTTCACAAATGAGCTTTGCGATGTAGCAGCTAAATTTGCTATTGTTGGAGCCAAGCAGCTAAAGCCATGTAGTGTTTGTGATGTAGTAGCATTATGCTGAAATTGGCTTTGCTATATATTAGTAATATACTAAAATGTGCTTTGCGATCTAATGTATTACGCTATATTGTTTGCACTGAGTTTTTTAGGCTGAATTGATGTGATACCTGATTGCAGTATATTAAAGTTGTGTGCTGCAGAGTACTTCAGAACAACAGAACAATCAGGTTGCATATGTGTTAAAGAGGAACTTTCATGATGGTCCAAAAAGTTACAGCTTATATTCATTAAATGCAGTGGTAGACCTGAAAAGGTGTGTGAATTTGTTATTTTTGGCCAAGGTTTACTCTGCCTTCCATAATTTGGATTTGTTTTTGATCCCTGCTGCACTTGCCTTTCCTGTTCAGCTGCTGGACTGTTAGCTCCTGATGATATCACTATAGGGTAGAGGAGTGACTCACACTGTGCATACCATGCAGTTGCAACAATGTTGCAAGGGAAACCTACCAGTACTCAGTGTACATACTGTGTTTCCTGTTCTGTAAGACACCTTATTAGCAATGCATTACACCAAAATCCAAATGCCTTGTCAGTATGTTGTTTTTTTGTGTGAAATTGACTCTGCCCTACAGTGATGCCAGCAGTACAACCCTGGGCCCACAGCAACACCAGGCATGCTATAGAACCTCTGGTATGCCCTGCTGTTTTTAGCCGCCCAGAATGCAAAAATTAGCTGCAGTGGACAGTAATGAAATACACTTCCAGAACCAATGCAAGAAGGGGTAATTTATGCATGAACATCAAAAGAACTGGAGAAGGTCCTCTTTAAGGTTTAGACTGGCTGAACATGCAGAATGCAGAACATCTTTTTCCACAGTGAAGTAAATATTGTACTGTGTTCAGGAAGACCAGCAGGACATGTATAATATGCTAATTCAAGTCCATTACACCAGTACATCTGTGTTAGCAGAACTGTTCTGGACCTGATACTGAAACATGACACAGAGCCAAGGATATGGCAATAATAACTCATTTATTACCAGAAAACATGAAATACAGCAAATACATGCTGTGAGTCAGGAACTGGACCCCGGATGTCATGATATCACTCCAAACAGGATTCAAACTCAGCAAAATAAAAGCTTTGTCATCATTTGTATACTCTTAGATAAGAATTGTATGTTACTAGGTAACAAATCTCATTGGTAGAAGGTCACCGCAGACGGTAAGCTCATCACTTTCTCTGCATGTACTCTCTGATAAGAGTAAAACTAGCTAAAACTAGTTTTTGGTAACAATACAAGAAATGCTTAATATTGCAAAATAATAGCAGCTGCATAACAAGGAAAATGAACTGTGCCATACGGCCTGCATAAACAATGCTAATACTGTTAGGGCCAGAGGTTACTAGCACATAGCCCTGTTGGGATCTGGTCTTTACCACAAGTCCATGCTACAGTCATATGCACGTCTTATCATTATCTCACATAGCACTACATTACGTCTTACTCCACTAAGTATATCATGAATAAATGTATGCGTACCATATGCAGCACTAAGTATAGGGTTATGGGGGTGAGCAGGTCTACATGCCCCCCCCTTGTTTCCTGCTACTCTGACAACAGAAGATGGTGAATTAGGGTAAAAACTTTATGAACTGGGCAGCATAAAGAAGTGTAGCTGTCTTCTATGATGCCGGAGGGTAGAGCACATGCAGCAAATGATAACAAAAAGAATGAAAACCAAAATAGTCTGCAAAATGACAAATGCTTTAAAATAAATTTCTAATAAAGTATCAGTTAAAAAAGATGTAAGTCACCATCATGTATCAGATCATATAAGTCCTTTTCAGCTTTCTGAATAGTATTACTGATATGTACAAGGTGAGTATCTTTTCTATCTAACTAGGTTTTGAGATTCAGGATTAGTGGATCAATATACACATTAAAGACTGGTATATACTGGTTTATAGCATCCAAATAATTGGGGCCATTGTCAATATAATCTTGTTCTGGGGTAGGTGCTGTGGTGATCATGGATTAACCAATAATGTTGTGGGTTTATGAGGCACAAGGCAGAAATTAGGCATGTCAACACCACAAGTGATGTGTCTATAAGAAAAGTTCTTGAGGTTCGTCATGGTGCAGTATTGTCCATTCATATTATACATAACATTGACTTGAGGAAGACACCACTTGATGAGTTTTACAGGGCATGTGATAGATGTGTTGATCATGAGATATCCAGGTTGTGGAATGCTGGGTGCATGGATTTGTTTCATTGGATTTGTTGTATCAGTGGTATGTTCAGTAGGTGCAGTCAAATTTTGCTAACTGAGTCCAATAATGGAATAGATACACACCAGTGTGGCTATGTTGAAAACATCACACATGCATAGGTATCAATAGCTCAATTGTGGGAAGCTTTCAAAATAACAATGAGGGGGGCTGTAATATTCACCAAATAAAGAAAAATAAAATTAAAATAAAAAAAATAAAGCCTTGGACCAAAAGATTAAAGACCTTGACAATTTAGTCACAACAGACTATAACAAATATGCAGTTGAATGGAATAAGAGTAAATTACAAAAGCAAAAGCAAATTAACCAGGAGACATATAAATTATGTTATAAGGAAAACAAAATATTTGTACATGGACAAATTGGGGCAGTTTTTGGTAAGCCTTCTAAGAAATGAAAAATAAAGGAATTTAATTAATTCAGTTTTAGATGAGCATGGTTGCTTACAAACTAAGGCAAAAGAAATACAAAAGTGTTTCAAAATCATTTCAAAATCATTTTTCAATTAAAGAGAGGGTCTAACAAAGAGAAAATAGACCAGTTCCTGGCTGTTCTACCAACTCAAACCAGGCAGCTATTTACTCATTCACACTCACATACACACAATAACAATACAATAAGTACAGCAAGCCAAAGCTTTATTATAACAAAATATAATACAAAAGGTTATACATCACCGATTCAATAAAGCATCATCCAAGCCCTCTTCCAATGGCTGGGAAGCCCCCTTGTCAGCCTGGCTAGGAGTCTCTTGAACTGGCCCCACAGTGATGCGTCCACCCTGCAGGAGAGGCTTCAAACCAGGCATCTGGAAAGTCCCATTTTATATGTTTTATCTGGTATTTAGAAATGCTAAACCACCATGTCCTAAGCACTGGCCAGGTGCCCAGAACATCACGAGTTCAGCATGACAAACACCACTTATTCTCATAGTAAATAGTTGGCATTCGTCATATCATCATGCCCTAAACACTGGCCAGGTGTCCAGAACATCATGAGCCAAACAATGCCAGAGATTCCAAAAGAAAAGTCTCACAACATCTTGTATTCTCATAACATCTTGTACAAAACATCTTATATAACTATGATTAAGCATTAAGCATCAACAAAATGGAGTGACAATAATCAACACAACACATGTATATATATATATATATATATATATATATATATATATATATATATATATATACACATCACTGGCAAAGTCAAATTTCAAAAAATCATACATAACATTTACAAATTTTACCACAAAAGAAAGACTAGACATAATTAGAGATTTATCAAGAAATAAGACACCAGGACTGGATGGGTTCACAAATGAATATTATAAGGCTTTTGCCTATGAGGTAACACCATGGCTTGAGAGAATAATAGGCGAGCTAATAAATAATAAATCTGTCTTACCTGACACTTTACAACAAGTTAAAGTAATACATAACTAGGGGGAACCACAAACATGACCAGACAGTTATAGGCCAATATCAATTTTAAATTTTGACTACAAAATTATTGCAAAACTTATCAGTAACAAAATACAACCTCTACTAGATGCATTAATACACAAAAACCAATATGAATTTATAAAGGGCAGAAATAATCCACAAGCTACAAAAAAAAAATCAAGTTCTTTTTCATTTGACCAGTACACAGAAAGAAAACAAAAAAGTTATATACTATGGAATATCATTAGATGCCAGTAAAGCATTCTATGTGTTAGACAGAAGTTTTATGATAGAAATGTTAAAAGAATGAAACCTGCAAGAACAATTAATTTCATTAATACAACAATTTTATAGGAAGACTGCAGCTAAAATTCAAATTAACTCCATATTAAGGAAATAATTTAAACTAGATAATGAGGTTAGACTGGGATGCCCCTGTCCCCGACATTATTTCATGTTTAGAGCCACTTTTACAAAGAGTAAGACACAATGAGGACATGCAGAGTATAAAGATCAAGGGGCAAACTTCCAAACTAAGGGCCAGATACTCAAAGGGTAGTGCCAGGTGCAAATCCGTTGTGCTGGACTAGCGCCGAATTTGCATCTGACTGCTATATTTAAAAGGACATTTAGTGCCAGTGCTAGGTGTTAGCGCCGACGATAAATTATAATGAATGCAAGGGAGGGACTGAGGGGAGGGGCCCTGAATGCTGGCACACTGGCATATTCAAAGGTATAGCGCTGTGCTACAGGCATTAGCGCAGCCTGTAGTGCAGCACTGAATACCGCTGTGAAAAGGCCGGCCGGCGATAATGTGGTGGCAGTGCCCCCCCCAAAGCATGATTCCCAATCCCTGGTATCTGCCCTATGATGTTATGTCCCTGGTAGGCTCAGCCCCCAAACACATATCCTGACCTGATAGAATTTAATTTAAAGTCCTGTCCTCTAGTCTGTGAGTCCCCACCCCAGCACATAACCCCAACCACCATAGAAAATAAATAGGTTTCATTTCCCTGGTAGTCTAATGGTCCCCCACCCCCAAGCATATCCTGACCCCCATAGAAAATAAATAGGTTTTCATTTCCGTAGTCTAGTGGTCCCTCCACCCAAGCACATATCCTGACCATAGATAATAAATATAATTATTTTTCCTGTAGTCTATGGACTTCGCATTTGGCAGTGACTCATCCTCATTACATTCAGAGAATAGAGCTGATGACTGGCTCAGCCCTTCCTACCACCACGGTCGGGCGCCGACTGAGGTAGGAAGAGCTCCATCCTACTTCAGTTGGTGGCCAGCCGTGGTGGTGAGAGGAGGGCTGAGCCAGTCATCGGTTCTGTTCTCTGAATGCAATGGGATGAGTGGGGTGTCACTGCCAGGTGGGAGGACCACTAGACTACCAGAGAAAAGTAAATACTATTTATTTTCTACAGAGGTCGGAATATGTGCTTGGGATGGGGGGACCACTAAACTACTAGGGAAAAGAAGTACTATTTATTTTCTATGGAGGTCAAGATATGTGCTTGGGGGGGACTGCTAGACTACCAGGGAAAAGAACTTATATTTATTTTCTATTGGGGTCGAGATATGTGCTTGGGGGGGGGGACCACTAGACTACCAGGGAAATTAGTTATTTCTTATTTTGAACAGGGGTCAGGATACATGCTGGGGAGTGGGGGAGCACTATACTACCAGTGAAATGAGTTATTCTTTATTTCAAACGAGGGTCAAGATACATGCTGTGGGTGGGGAGACCACCAGACTACCAGGGAAATTAGTTCTTTTTTATTTCAAACTGGGGTCAGGATAGCTGCTGGGGGTGTACCACTAGACTACCAGGGAAACGGATTAAATTTTATATGAAATGGGGGTTGGGATAGGTGCTGGGGGGGTTGGGGACCACTGGACTACCAGGAAGTGGAACACACACACATGGGAGCAGAGACCATGATGGCTGAGAAGGGCTGCCTGGCCCAGCCTGTCTGCCCAGATCGCTATATACTGGATGGCTGCACCGCACAGCCCAGTGACCCTACAGCTGACAGCCCCCCGCCTCCAGCAGGTTTGCCTTATGCCTGCCCCATGCATTCTGTCCCCCTACTGTATTTCACCCACTACTGCAGTGGAGTACCTGTGTTGTTGGGGGAGGCATCCTCCAGGGCATGTCTGGCCATGGGCAGTGTGTCTGTTTAGCTATCATCTCTCTCCCTCTCTCTATATATGTGTGTGTGTATATATATATATATATATATATATATATATATATAATATATATATATATATATATATATATATACATACACACACACACACATGCATATATACAGGTCCTGCTTGCACAGCTGAATGGGTGTATTGTATGCACTTACTGTGCCTGCCAGCACACAGTTCCTGTTGCTTCCAGCTTGTACTTCCATTCCAACCAACAGGGGATGCTGTGGGCATGTCTTTGCCTGCAGCACCCAGCCTGTACTTCCATTCCAACCAAAAGGGGGAGCTTTTTGCTCCATGCAGTAGCACCGGGCAAACTGCATGGTAATGTATGCTAAATAGCACTTAATGACATGCAAATGTACTTGTTTGCCCATAGATTACCTAAATAGGTTCATTTGCATGGGAGCTTTGAATATAGCTCCCGTTTGCCCCGGGCTAACTAGTTTGCACCAGGCTAATGTGTTAACACTGTGCAATCAGGTTAGCCCCAGGCAAACCTCACTTCAGAATAGCACACTAAGCACAGTTCTGCAGTGTGTGGCTTACATTGTTGTTTGCAGTCATACCTCTCAACTTTCCCTGATTTTCAGGTACTTCCCTAAATTTACCTCAGACTTTTACTCTGTCCCTCCTACAAATTGTGTTTTCATGACCAAAAAGTGGGGGTTGTAGACATAACATCAGCTAGTATTGGAACCCACTCGGGAGGGAGCAATCTTAGACCTGGTACTCTCAAATGGGGATGGAGAAAGAATCTCGGATTTAGAAGTGGGTATCCATCTGGGAACAAGCGACCACCAAACAGTGTGGTTCACGATAAACACAGCCATACAATCAAGCCGTACAAAAGCAAGAGTATTAGACTTTAGGATGGCTGACTTTGGGAAAATGAGAGAGTGCCTCAGAAAAGCACTAGCAAAGAGGCAAGAAGGAGGGGATGGAGGAACAATGGGGAGTAATCAAAACAGCCATCACACAGGCAACAAGCCTTTGTGTAAAGCAAATCAACAAAACACAATGAAGGAAAAAAACACTATGGTTCTCAAAAGAGGTGGCAGAGAAGGTTAAGGAGAAAAGGAAAGCATTCAGGAAATATAAGGAAACACAGAAGGAGCAGGACAGAGAACTTTATCAGTTAAAGCAGAAAGAGGCAGGAAAGGCAGTCAGAATAGCAAAAGCCCAAACCAAGGAAAGGATAGCCAACTCTGTTAAGAAGGGGGCTAAGGCCTTTTATAGGTACATTCGGGGGCGAAGAAAGACCTAAGGAGGGATACTGAGGCTTAATAAAGGGGAAGGAATGTGGGAAGAGGGTGACAGTGAAAAAGCAGGGATACTGAATGAATATTTCTGCTCAGCATTCATAAAGGAAGAGAGGGTGTAGGTACCTAAACCAAACAAGAGAAACACTTTGAAGATGGGGGTCAATACCAGTCCATTTACAGAAGAAAAGATTCTGAAAGAAGTAGTAAATTTGAAGGTGGACAAAGCAATGGGGCCTGATGGGATTCACCCAAGAATTCTAAAAGAACTAAGGGTAGAACTAATGACACCACTGACTACTCTTTTTAACAAATCATGGGAGGATGGGGTGGTACCTGAGGACTGGAGGAGGGCGGATGTGACTCCTCTTCACAAAGGTGGGAGCAGGACAGAGGCCAAAAACTACAGACCAGTTAGTTTGACCTTAGTGGTAGGGAAAATGATGGAATCACTTCTGAAGCAAAGAATTTTTGAGTACCTAGAGGCCAGTGGGACATAGGACCCAAGGCAGCATGGATTCACAATGGGAAGGTCATGTCAGATGAATCTAATAGATTTCTTTGACTAGGTGACCAAAGTAGTTGACCAGGGAGGGGCTGTGGACATGGCCTAACTAGATTTTAGCAAGGCATTTGATACAGTCCCACACAAAAGATTAATACACAAGTTAGCCAGCCTTGGAGTGGGTCCCAAGGTGGTAGCCTGGATAAAAAATTGGCTAGACAACAGGACACAAAGGGTAGTAGTAAACAGAGTCCACAGAGAAGAAAGGAGGGTTACTAGTGGGGTACTGCAGGGTTTAGTACTGGGTCCGGTCCTTTTTAATGTCTTTATAAGTGACATTGCAGAGGAACTGGAAGGAAAAGTATGTCTCTTTGCAGACGACACGAAGATCTGCAACAGGGTTGATACACAAGGTGGAATGGAAAAGATGAGAAGGGACTTGGCAAGGTTGGAGGAATGGTCAAATGTATAGCAGCTCAGATTCAATGCAAAGAAGTGCAAAGTAATGCACCTGGGAAACAAAAACCCAGGGAAAGAGTACACAATGGGGGGTGAGATACTGGCAACAGTAAAAATGGAACGGGACTGGGGGGTAATTATATTAGATGACCTAAAGATGGGAAAGCAATGTGAGAAGGCAGTAAGGAGGGCTGGGGTGATACTGGGATGCATATGGAGAGGCATCAATAGTAGAAAACAAGAAGTTGTTATCCCTCTGTACAGATAGTTGGTGAGACCCCATCTGGAGTACTGTGTGCAGTTCTGGAGACCCCATCTCCACAAAGACATAGACAGAGTGGAGGCTGTCCAGAGGAGGGAAACCAAAATGGTGCAGGGTCTGCACCAGAAGACATATGAAGAAAGGCTAAAGGAGCTTAGTATGTATATCCTTGAGGAAAGAAGGGAGAGAGGAGACATGATAGAAATGTTCAAGTACCTCAAGGGAATCAACAAAGTCCAAGAGGGTAGCATCGTTCAGAAAAAGAGATGTGCAAGAACAAGGAGGTACAATTTGAAAATAGAGGGGGGACAGCTCAGAGGTAATGTGAGGAAGTATTTTTTCACAGAGAGGGTTGTGGATGCATGGAACAGCCTCCCTGAGGAGGTCATGGAGTCAAGAACAGTGGTTGAATTCAAGAATTCATGGGACAGACATAAGGCAGTCCTAGTGGGGGGTAGGAGGAAGTAGGTTGTTGGTTAACTAGGATCTGCAGCTTATCTGTTAGGTAGGAAAATGGGCAGACTAGGTGGGCTAAGCGGTCCTTACCTGCCATCAAATTCTATGTCTCTGTGCTTCTATGTAACATAATGTCAGACATTAATGTTACAGACGTATTCTTCCTTAAACAATGCATGTTACACTATGCCACTTATTCTACCAGCTTCGTGAGTGGATATCATCAGTTTTTAAGGTGTGTCCCTGATTTTAATCCTTTGTCCCTGATTGTTTTAAGCCTTGTCCCTAATTTATGAGGCAGGAGGTTGAGAGGTGTGTTTGCAGTAACTGTGAGACATCTCTGTGCAATCACACACAATGTTCTCCATCTGCAACACGGGCTTGCTACAGAGTCTAATGAGCTGCAGTTGCAGTTTGCACTTCCCTGTTGCTATATTCAGTGCTGTCTTATTCCTGAGCTATTTTTGCTCTACAGTCCCAGACCAGTTTGCCCAGCTTCCTTAGACTGCTATATTCAGCAGGATTTGCACCAGGCTATTTCCTTTTGAATATAGCTTGCTTTGTACTCCGGGCAAAGTTTGCCCGCCAGGTAGTGCTAATTTAGCCCCAGGGCAAAGTTCTGAATATCTGGCCATATGTGTTTTTGCAGATGATGTGCTACTCATTATTAGATATATTAATAAATCCTTAAAAACTTTATAAATACAGTAGAGCAATACTCAGAAATGTCTGGTTACGAGCTAAATAAATCCAATCAATAATAGTGAAAATTTCCCATAACAATGACTATACCCCATCAGAAGGGATTCAAACCTTTAAAATACATACCAAGACAAAATATTCAGGGGTCATTTTAACACCAAACTACAGTATATAGCTAATGTTAAAACCAATTATGCCAACACAAAAGAAAGGATACAGGCTTGCTTAACCAACTAGGCAGACACTCCAATGTCCCTTTGGGGAAAGTGGACACACTAAAAATGATGATTCTATCCCATGTAATTTATGTAATGCAAACTATCTTGTGAGCCCCATCTCTAAAATAGTGCAAGGAATTAAAGATTATTTTTAGGAAATGTCTTTGGACAGGGGGAAACCCCTGTATCGCCTGGTCATTATTGTGTACTCCTAGGTCAATGGGTGGGCTAGGATGCCCAGAATCCATCAAGTATGTGCAAGCACAAGTTTTATCAGTCTTATGGAAATTGTCTTTTTTGGAAGAAAATAATAGGCTTATTTACCAGATATTATTGAACCAGATTAACTCTAAAAAGATAAAGATTTATGATTTATTTTAGACATGAAATATGTGACATTATGTACCAAATTTATTATATACTTGGTTCATTTTGACCAAAGACATGATAAGCAAGGAAAGGGGAAGGATGGATATACCCTGGATATATATGAATATACAGTAAGCACAAGTTTTGAGATTTGGGGGAAAGGACAAGTTACAACAGATTAATATTCTCAATAAGTACCACATTGAAAGATGGAAATACCTTGTAAAGGAAGAGAAATTTATAAGTTGGGATGTGTTACAACAATTAATAAAAGATAAGACAATTAATCAAATAACATACTATAGAATAAAAATAAATTTGAAAAAATAATTGCAATATTTGATAAAAATACTAAATTTACAATATCTATAAAAATCAAGAGAGGGATATAAATAAGTCCAGTGAAAAGATGTTTTCTAGAATTTACAAAATCATAATTGGACTCATACCATATGAAAGATCAAAAGTTAACAATAAATGGAATCAAGAGATACATACAAATTTAATCAACCAGAGCTGGAGAAATTTGAGAATTTTGACAAGCAAAATATATTTATCCCCTAGAAATAAATCTATTCAGAGAAATATTATAGAAAAATAGTATATAACACCAGAGAAAACAGCCATGGTTAATCCATCCTATAGTAATCTTTGTTGGCAAAGATGCGTCATACCTGCAAACTTTATCCATTGTTTGTGGGAATGCACACAGAAAAAACTATGGTGGACACTAACTAATGACATAATACAAAAAGTAATGCAACTTACATTGACTTTGTCTCTGGGCTTGTTCCTTTTGACAATTTTGAACACATTATTAAAGGGAAAACAGAGCAAAGGAAATTGTCTTTGGCAACAATGGCTTCTAAAAGACATATTCTGGCTAACTGGAATCCAAGTAAACTTTCAAGCTTCCAAGTAAATCACTGGTGGCATACTTTTAACAAAACACTAATGTTTGAAAATGTAATGTACATACTAGATGAAACACAAGATGGCATATATGGGTGTATGTGGAGAGAAATAATGGACTCACTACCACAAAATACACCTTAATAGTCTACAAAGGAGTAATAAAGGAATATAATTCTCTTAAGTTATATGCCAAGGGGAGGGTGGTGAAGGCGAATAATAAAAAAAAAGAGGAATGTACACCTTGGTAATGTATAACTACATTCTGTTATTCTTGTACTTAAAATTGTTTCTTGGAATGTTCATAAATAGAATGTGTGTACATCTCTAGAATAAAAATTATTAATTTTAAAAAAAGATCTGTCAGTGAGCAGGGTACTGGGGAGGAGAGTGGACTTGGTAAGGATGCCTAAGAGCTGGCTCCTTGTGCTTTCAGTCTTTCTACCCATATCCCAAGGAGTCACAGATGCCTGTCAACTAGAGATGCAGTGAAGTAAAATTCTGCCCGTGAAGTGGTTGTGAAGTGGCCACTTCGCGTTAGTGTTCCGCTATGCGGAGTGCCCATTTTAAACCCTCACTTTGCCACTTGCCATCAGAATTATGGTTTTTATACAGCACTTCACTCATTCCGCTTTTAAGGTGGAGTGGAAGACCACAGCAGCCCACACACATCACATGTCTTACACAGTGTAGGTCACATGCTTCAGGCAGGCAAGCAGGAGGTTATGGGTTAAAACACTCTTCAATGTGGGCTGACTTACACGTTTTGCATGGGGTGTGACAAATGGCTTGGCTCTGTGATTGGCTGGGGGTGGGGTGTAAACATATGATGAAGAGGGGTACACAGGTGACAAGTCCACAAATGAAGTTATTTTCAAAGTTTTATGTACAGGGGTTGATGTATCACTTGCATTAGCCATATTGTATTGACCACCACCACCACCACTGCTATTCTGACCACCACTTGACAAGATTTCTAAATCATAATCCTCCCCTCATCACGCCTGTGGTAATTCTCTGGTGTTATTTCATCACTATTGCAGACATTCCTACTTGGTCTTACACTCATGGAAGAGAATAACATGCTTAGTAAGGTTGATGATGAGGGCAAACACCCCACTATGGCATTAGATGTCATCTGGTGCCGGGTCCACAGTGCCATGTGCCTGTTCTTAAGATGTGTATGCTGGACCCCCATGCCCAGATGACTCCCCCTTTTACCTTGATTCACACATGCATGGCAAAGCTGTCAGATTGCAACTGTTTCAACATTTGCATCTTGAACAAAAAAGTCCCAAACAAGGGTTTGTGATCCCTTACTTTTAACATGTCCCTAATGCTACTTATTGGACTCCAGTTTTTTAACCCCTGAAATGGGGGATATGTTACATAATTTTTCAGGCTGGACACACTTGGACTCCAACTGACCACCGTGACTACCTATGATTATTACTGGGTCATCATCATCATTATCATCAACAGGAACCGTTAAATCACAACTTTTTTGAGGACGGAGTGATTTAGCACCAACAGACCCAGACACAGCCACCTTGACTTTCTTTTTCTTTGGTTCCCAACAGGGGTCACTTACATCATTATCATATTCATCAACATCATTTGCATCCACATTTTCAGCTTGGATGCTGTTATGTGGAGAACATGTTCCAACCACAGAATCATCATCATCATCTGAAATTTTTGCACCACAGTTTGAATCATTGGATGGCAAAGGCATGACCTCAACAGCGCTGGAAGAAATGTGACATTGTGTTATCGTTGCCAGGATCAGAATCATGTTCAACTAACATGGGAATGTTAATGGGGAGTATAAAATCATCTACACTGTCAGTCACACCTTTAGACTCAACTTTATTTTTTGAAATGGTTAACTGGTCAGAAGTGGAACTTGAGGCAGCAATACTCATGCCAGCTGATACTGCACTAACACCACCAGCTGGGACAACATCATCTCCTCCAACCTTGAGAGAAGCTACAGATTGCACTGTAAAAAACATCGCTGGAGAAATCCCTTTACTGACATCAGCTATGCACTTCTGTGTACTACCACGCCCATGTACAATATTGCCATTGGCAGCAGTGCCATGGCCAGAAACAGCTTTGCTTGCACGTCTCTTTGCAGGCATTTTGGGGGATCACCAAGAAAATTGTAAACAAATTTTGATTCCTGAACTTTCAGTCTGGGCCGGTGGATGTGAAGCAAAATAAAACAGCTGTGGCTTGCAGATGGAGATTGGGCACTAAACAGATACAAAAGCACAGACAGATTAAGATTGCACTGCACAATCATGAAGAGATGCAGATGCAAAGTCACAACAACAGTTTAACCAGTGCTCACAAGTCACAATCCAATCTGGAAAAGAATACCTTTTGCCGGTTGGGGGTGCACTGCGGTAACAGTCCAAAACCAAGATACCACAAAGCAGTACAAAATCACACAGGTGTGGTGGATAGCAGGTTCACATTGCTGCAATTACTCTGTGGCACAATAAAATGTGTCTGATTTGATGGCACGCGTCACACACACACACACTCACACACACAGACACTACAAGTAATACGTAGCAAATTGAAAACTTCAGTAATATAACCAAATCTTTTAAATAAACTGAAATTATGCACTGCTGCACCACAATAATCAGCAAAAAAAGAAGTCAGGGATTACTGTAAATATTACTGAGTACATTAACACAGTTATACAAGAAAAATATAACCAAAACAGAAAGACTGCCTTTTTCTCCCAGTTTTAACCTACCTCCACCACAGATACGTCCCTCCCCCAAAGCACACTTCAAGTGTCTTTCAGTACACAGACTGAATGTTCTAAATTAACATTCAAAATTCACACACAAACAATAAGAACTCGATGATATGAGCACAGGAGGGTTTCCTACAATCGATGTGCTAAATTTTGAGCAAACAAAATGGCTCAAAAAGGCTATTTTAACAGCTTTTAGAGGATTTGAATCGCAGAGCACTGAGACAAAACTGTCTCCATCTACCACTACACTCACTCTACACAGAACTGCGGCTGTGCAGAACAATCTAGAGCCCATGTGACCTGCAATCCCACAGATCACTGCAAAATTCACCTTGGAGCGCAATAACAAGGCAAAGTGATGTGAAATACATTGATTTCTATGTTCTTTACATTAAAATTGGTGGAGAAGTGGTTGGAGGAAGATGGAGTAATGCAAAATCATTGTTATCAATGGACTTTGCATTCCTTATTATGACGTGAAGTAGTCCGCTTCGCATTGCTGGTTACATCGCGGATTCCACATTACTCCGCAAATTGCTTTGTGCAGCAAATTTTGGCCACTTTGCCCACCTCTACTGTTAACTCACCTGTTGGGGAGGGACAGGGAGGATTTTGGAAGTCAAAGGAGGATGGAAGTGAAGCATTATGGCATGAACAATATGTCACAATCATATTCACAAGAGGATTGCACAGGGGTCCTCAGGGAATTTTTTCCAGTTTTCCACCTTTAACAGGATTTATTTGTTTTTTTTTTTCCCTCAGTTTGATCCAATGTGCTCAGGATAGGGGATTACTAAGGCAGGTTACTTCTCACTAGGGAGGGTAAAGCCAGTGAAGGTTTAGATTTGGTTTTGGGTTTGACAAATCCTGGATGAGTTTGTATTTGGTGTTGTAGAGGATTTGGATTTGCCTGGTTCAGGTCTATATTTATATGTAATGGAAAAAATAATTTTTTTCAGGAGAAAAATGACACAAAATTTAAAAGGACAGTGGCATAATAGTACAGAGTATCCTATATGTGATACACTGCATCCTGAGTTTAAACACGCTTTGTTTTTGAGTCTGACCACTATCAACCTGCAAAGCAAAATGCCAGAAAGTAAGTTATGAAATATAACATGGCTTACAGGATTCCCCACTCACCCTGATGTGGTCAGCTGAAAATTATGGCTAATAGAAAATGTAGCAAAGCAGGCAAATATTGTCATTTTACAGAACTAGTGGGTATGAAGCAGTGGGCACTGGGCACTTCTCATCTTTACTTACTTTTCCATTAGGCCACATTTTTAGCTGACACTGAATTAAAGGTGGTGTTGTGTTTCTTTTTACCAGCATTGTAGTCCCCCATGACATTTCATACACAAATGAGACAAACATACTAACACTATTGATTTTCTGGGGTCCACTTCTGAGAATATAGCTAGCTTTTTGACAAGAGAAACAGCACAACCTTCCTCAAGAATTGTTGCCTTCTGCTTTTCAAGTTTGTTCCTAAGAAGGAATACCAGAGACATTTCTGGATTCAGACTAGTATTGCCTGCACTGAATTCACTAGTGGCTTCCTTAAATGGCTAAAGAATGTGGCACATCTCCTTTCCCTACTAAGTGATCTGTGTGTTGTGGCACTGCTTCACACTGCTCAAGAAACCATTGTACCATGTAGAAGGTGGAATTCCACCTGCTGCCCATCTCCTACTTTAGCTGATGTTGTGGAAGATTATTTTGTCTTTTTGTAGCTACTGCAATAGTTTGCACTCTTTAGTAAAATGATTAAAATGGCACGGGAGTACACTTTTATTGTATATTAATCTATTCTACTGCCCCTGTTTTTTGTAAATAGTTGAGATATGTTTATTGTAATGTTGTTTCTTGTTTTGCACTGTTGGTTAACTATTAAGTGAAACTAATAAAGTACACTTAATTTAAAAAAGTGACTAAAAGAATAATAATAATCAGCATTTATATAGTGCTTTTCATACACAGTATCGCAAAGCACTTTACAAGCAATGCTAGGCTGGTAGTGAAGTGACTGAATATGTAGTGGGGCCATATCGCACATCATCACCCACACACAGCCTGCACAATTGCATGAACAGGTTTATGGGAAGGGAAATGTTGGCCAGCACACTGGGAATGTCCTTTACTCTTTGCGAAGAGTGCCCTGGGCTCTTTTACTTCCACCTGGACACCCACCAGGACGGGTAGGAGGGACCTTGGTTTAACATCTCATCTGAATTATGGCACACCCCAGCAGTACAGCACCCTTTTGTTTGCTGTATGCTGCCTGAGTGAATTCCCTGCAATCATCTGCTGAATAGTGAGAGACACTGCTGCTAAAGTGACTTTCTAAAGCTTTTGGAACAACTGCTGAAAGTGTGCACAGTGTGAGAGACTGTTGCTAAACTGACCATTTAAAGCTTATGAAACCGCTGTTGGCACAAAGGAAGGTTCGGGGAGTGTGCTGTGAGGTCATTGGAGGAGGAGGGGTTAAGCACTTTAAAAAGCCGTGCTGCTCGCAAAAGGTAAATCTGCACCCTTTTGTTTGCTGTATGCTGCCTGAGTGAATTCCCTGTGATCGTCTGCTGAATACTGAGAGAGACTGCTGCTAAAGTGACTTTCTAAAGCTTTTGGAACAACTGCTGGAAGTGTGCACAGTGTGAGAGACTATTGCTAAACTTTCCATTTAAAGCTTCTGAAATGGCTGTTGGCACAAAGAAAGGTTCGGGGAGTGTGCTGGGAGGTCATTGGAGAAGGAGGGGTTAAGCACTTTAAAAAGCTGTGCTGCTCGCAAGCACGAGCGTAGCACGAGCGTTGTGAGTGTCGCGAGCGCCACTCGGTGCTAGAAAATTTATTTAGAAGTAATTGTTAAATTGTACTAGTTAAGTAATCCCTTGGTAATAGTTAACTTTATTTCCATTATTCTTGTAAGGACTGTTAGCTTGCATTTTAGTAAATGTTTAAGGGGAAGGTTTAGTTGGTTTTAGTGGATAATTGCAGGGAAAGTGTATTTAAAATCTGAGGGATACACTTGGATTAATGATGGGGAAATTATTATTATTATTATTCATTATAAGTATTCTGCAACAAGTGCTTGTTGCTGAACTAAGCTGTATTGCTAATAATGATGGTAGTTTAGAGTTTGGGATAACAGTTGCACATGGTGTTATTATGGATGGGCAATTGTATCCCGAACTCAAACTGCTTCTTACATGTAGTTCAAATGTATCAGATGGAATGGGTAGTGATTATATGGAAATAATGTTGACTAAAATGTGTAGCTTAGAGACTTGTTATAATGTAGGGAAGAAATGTATTATTAATAGTGGAAAGAAACAGATTTTCCTTGTTGGAAAATATGGGAAAAAAGTTGTTGGGGCAAAATGGTTATTAATGATGTTATTTATGTTATCAGGTACAGTTCATCCTAATCCTGGGCCAATAAATCATATAGTGAGGGATGTGAATACTTTTTTTAAAAATAGGTCTTTTAAATGTACAGAGTTT
Source organism: Neoceratodus forsteri (assembly GCA_016271365.2). Taxonomy (NCBI): domain Eukaryota; kingdom Metazoa; phylum Chordata; order Ceratodontiformes; family Ceratodontidae; genus Neoceratodus; species Neoceratodus forsteri. Next base: position 1,513,014,123 of record CM057449.1, read on the forward strand.
ATTGTCTAAAAGGGACTTATTAAAAGGATGGCTAGTTGAAAATTTATTTGACATTTTGGCACTGACTGAGACTTGGTTAACTGAGAAAGTGAATGATGATGAAGTAAGGATTGAAGGTTATTCTGTCTTTAGGAAGGATAGAAAAGGGAAAAGGGGGTGGTTGTTTATTTTATATTAAGAATCATTTATCAGCTAGTATAAATCAAGAATGTCAGGATAGTAAAATTATGAGTCCATGGTAATTGATTTGGTATTGGGAGGGAATAAATTGTTAACTTTAATTGATGTGTATGTACCTCCCTTGGATGTTAAAATGGGGATTGAAGCCTTTTTTCATGATTTGTCCTTTCCTTCTTCTAGAGAATTGTTAATTATAGGTGATTTTAATTTAGATTGGCCATCTAAACAAGCAATTGATGTTAGGAATTTAGTATCAGGATTAGGAATGTCTCAATTGGTGGCTGATACTACTAGATATAATTATCGAACTGGATATGAGTCAATAATTGACTGGATCATTACCAATTGTCCTGAGCATGTGATCACTTCAGGAGTTAAATCTGATTGCCTTAGTGACCATTGTGTTGTTTATTGTGGGTGGACAGTTAAATGTGTTAGAGAACCTCAAAGAACTATTCAGTATTGAAAAATTTCTGATTTTCACTTGCAATCTTTTTCGGATGAAGTCCATTTAATTGATTGGTCATTCCTAGATGTTATTGAGGATATTGATGAAGTTGTTCATAAATTTTGTTGTTACCTTATTGATATCTGTGATAAGTTATTACCGACATGGATTTCGGCAGGGATATAGCACGGAGACTGCCTTGGTGAGGTTCACAGGCCAGGTATATAAAGCCTTAGATGAGGGTAAAATAGTGGCTGCAGGCTTTGTGGACTTCACCAAGGCATTAGACCTTGTAGACCATGGGAAATTGTTACTGAGTTTACTTGAGGTAAATTTTTCTAATGAAGTGATATATTGGATTAATAATTATTTATCTGAAAGGGTGCAGAAAACCATTATTAATGGTGTAAAGTCAGATGAGGGTAATTTAATATGTGTCATTCCACAAGGGTCAGTATTAGATTCTTTGTTGTTTTCTCTTTTTTTAAATTCATTGCATAAAATATGTAATAATTCTGAACTTATTTTATTTGCAGATGATGCAGTTTTATTGTGTATTGGAGATTGTTGTCAATTTGTACAACAACAGTTACAAAAAGATTTTAGTTTATTGCATAACTGGTTTATAGGCCATAATTTAGTGTTGAATCATGTTAAAACGAAATGTATAGTATTTAAAAATTTAAGATCTAATGTGAATTTTGAGCTGACTTTAAAAGATAACTATGATAATAATATAGAAAGGGTTTCTGAAATTTTTTATCTGGGCCTAATTATTGATTGTAACTTATCTTTTGAAATACATATACTGAAATTAATTAGTAAATTGCATCAAAGATTAGGAATGTTATATCGGTTGAAAAGGTATTTAACATAAGAAACTAGGGTTATTTTGGTGAATAGTTTGTTGTTTTCAGTTATCGATTATGGGTTATTAATTTATTTTTTTCTTCAGATAGAATGCAAATTAAGCTTACATCAGCTTATCATAATATTATCCGTTTCATTACAGGTCAGAAGAAAATAACTCATCATTGTATACTTTATAGTACTTTAGGGTGTTTGTCCTTGGTTGATAGATTTAGATTTCATGCTGCAGTATTTCTTCAGAAAATTTATTTAGGATTTTTACCTAGTGTTATTTGTGAAATGTTTCCAAGATTGCTAAATTTTGTTAAGACTAGGTCACAGGATAACTTTAAATTTCAGATTCCCTTTTATAAAAGTTCAATGGCTCAGAATTCACTACAATATTATGCAGCAAAATTATATAATGAATTGCCTTGTTATACTGTAAAATCTGTTACAATTTCATTATTTAAGAGTGTTTTAGGAAAATTTATGTTAGAGGAAGCAAAGTGTTGTTGTTTTAAATGATATAATTTGTATTATTTGTATGTTTTGTATATATGTGTGTCATTATGTGGTGACTGGGCACCAGTGAAAATGGGCATATTATACTCTCTGGTTATACAGAATAAAAATAAACAGACAAACAAACAATAAAAAGGAGGCAAGATAATTTTTAGGAACTTAAGAGAAAAGCAGAAGACTTGGAGAGGGATTGTGAGGTTAAGAAGTGCAGGTGGGTACTGTGCAGAGGAGGATCAGGAAAAACAAGATATCCTGAACAAATACTTTTGTTCAGTCTTCACAGAGAAAGGGGAAGGGAATGGACGACATAAAAGCAACAGTGGCACTGGAGAGGGGATGTATACACAAGTCCCTTTCCAGAGAAGAGAGTGATGAAGGACTGACAAATCTCAAAGTGGACAAACCTATGAGGCCAAATGGGGTGCTCCCAAGGGTACTGAGGGAGATCAGGGAGGTACTGGCTACATCTCTGACAGTTCTTTTTAACAACTCACTGGAAACAGGAGTGGTTACAGAGGACTGGAAGAGGTCAAATGTAGTCCCACTTCACCATAATGGTACCAGGAAGGAGGCTGGCAACTACTGACCAGTCAGCCTGACATCATTGGTGGGGAAGCTAATGGAGTCACTTCTAAAGGAAAGGATTGTGGAGTATCTTGAGTTCAGCGGGTTACAAAACCTGAGGCAAAATGGATTCAAAGGGCAGAGGAGGCCATGTCAGACAAATCTGATAGAATTCTTTGACTGGGTGAAATACATCAGGGTGGATTGGTGGATGTGACCCACTGTACTTAGATTTCAGTAACACTTTCAACACCATTCCACATAAAAAAGCTGCATCCCTTACCTGTGACCTGCAACATAGTTTTACCTCCATTGAAAGATGGTTTGCTGAACAAAGATTAGCTACGAACTATAAAAAGACCAAATCGATGGTCTTCACTGGAACACATAACAAGTTCAAAACTGCTAAATTACCCATCTTCAACAATATTGGTGCACGACTTGAGCAGGTAACTAGTTTTGAGTGCCTGGGCATCACCCTGGACAGCACATTCTCCTATAAAGAACACATTTCAAACATCTCCAAAACTGCTAACATCAGACTAGGCCTCCTCAAAAGACATCGGCACTGCATGACCCAAGAAGAGCTATGCCTTGTTGTGACCAGCTCCATATTGTCTATCATCAACTATGGCATTGTATTTTATGGCACTGCCTCTGCCACTGCCCTCAGAAGGATTGGGATTACTCTTAACAAAGCATGCAGGTTACTTACTGGTGCTAGCAGGGACACACATACCTGTGACCTATACATGCAATCCAATTGGCTTAACCCCCAGAGCAGAATCTCTTATCATACCTGCCTCATGGCCAAAAAGATAGCCCTAGGGTTAACCCCCCTACCCAACAGCTCCTTAAGAGGGTCCTCACAAATTTGTGCTGCACAAGAAGCTCACCCAATCAAGTTTTACAGGTACAGTTATGCTGGACATCCCAAGGGCAAAGAGCATTTATGTACAGAGCACCAAGCTGGTTTAATAGTCTCCCAGTACCCATCCAATCCACTCTGAAAATTAGTCCTTTCAAGAAATGTCTCGACAGCACTTAGCCAACCTCAGCAGCGGTGACTGTTGCACTTAATTCTGGTGTTCCATTGCTTATAACCTCCTGCCTTTCACTGATAATTGTCCTCTTGGGTGGCTATTTTATGTGACCACTGAGTCCACAGTCCTCCGTAATGTCCCCATACTCTATTCTGAAAAAAAAAAACACTTTTATCCCTGTATACAGGCATCCACCACACCTACTCTTCTACCTCACTTCTTCCTCTATCCATTGCCTGTGATACCCCTGCTCTTTCAGTATCCTAGCCTGCCCAGGCTTTCTCTGCTTCTTGACCCACCTACCAACAGCTAAATTTATCTTATTATGAGCACTTATTTAATAGTTATTAGTTTGTACTTTAATGTTACTAGGTCTCTTGCCAATTATCCTGTAATTATCCTGCAAGTTGTATCTCACCCAGCCTGTTTATTGTACCCAATGTATGTGCGTCTGTTATGCCATCCTCTGTATAATTTGTTTTGTTGACATGCAGCCTTCGTAAAAGAGCACATGGCTCAAAGGTACTAATTGCAAGACTCAATAAATAAATAGATAAATAAAATAAGCTCATAAGGAAACTGGGCAACTTGGGGTGGGTCCTAACGTGGTATACTGGGTAAAAAAAATTGTTAAGGGATAGACAACAGACAGTGGTAGTAAACAGAGTTCACTCAGAGAAAGAAGGGTGACCAGTGGGCTTTTTAATGTCTTTATGGTAATGTCTGCAACAGAGTGGACACTCCAAAGGGGGTGGAAAGAATGTGCATAGACTTGAGAAAAATTGAGGAGTGTTAAAGGGCAGGCAGCTAGGTTTCAATGCAAAAAACTGCAAAATCATGCACCTGAGTCACAGAAATGCAGAGATAGAGTCCAATATGGGAGAAGAGGTATTGTCGATCACCAAACAGGAAAGGAACCTGGGAGTAATCATATCTGATGATCTTAAGGTATTGGGGCAGTGTGACAAGGTAGTGGGTGGGGCCAGTGGGATTTTGGGGTACATAGGGAGGAGTATCACCTGCAGAAGGAGAGGTGGTGTCAACACTGTATGGATCACTGGTGAGGCCCCTCCTGGAGTACTGTGTTCATTTCTGGAGACCACATCTGAGACAGGATATAGAGACAGTGGAGTCAGTCCAGAGGAAGGCAAGTAAAATGGTGCAGGGTCTGCATCAGAAGTCCTATGACGGGAGACTGAAGGACCTCAATATGTACACTTTTAAAGAGAAAACAGTGTGGGTGGATATGATAGAGACCTAGAAATGCCTCACAGGGGTAAATAAGGTACAGGAGATGAGTGTTTTTTTTCAGAGTAAATGAATGAGAACAAGGGGATGTTCAATGAAGCTGGAGAGGGAATTCAAGAAAAATGTAAGTACTGTACAGTACCTACAGTACATAGAAACATAGAATTTGATGGCATGTAAAGACTGCTTGTCCCATCCAGTATGCTATTCCTCCCTACACTTACACTATTACCACAGATTGTACCCAATCTATAGCTTTTTCTCCCTACCCCTTTGCTTTCCACTATGATTCCCTTGTGCTTATTCCATGCATTCTGGAATCACACCACTGCTTTTGTCCCCACCACCTCTACTGGAAGGATGGTATAGGAAACCACCACTCAGTCTGTGAAGATGTGATTCCTCACATCTCTCCTGAATTTACCCTCATCCCCCCATTTTACAGCAGGTCCCTTTGTTCTTGAGCTCCTTTTCTTATGAATAAATACTTCCCTCCTGTACCATACTTAGCCCCGTGAGGTATTTAATGGTCTGTGTCATATACCCCTCTCCCTCATCTGTTCCAGGGTGTACATATTGAGGTCCTTTAGTCTCTCCTCATAGGGCTCTGGATGCAGACACTACATTATTTTTGTTGCCCTCCTCTGGAATGCCTCCACTCTGTCTATGTCCTTCCAGAGATGTGGTCTCCAGAACTGGACACAATCCTCTAGGTGGGGTCTTACCGGCGATCTACACAGAGGCAACACCACCGCCCTCTTTTTGCTGGTGATGCCACTCCTTATGCACCCCAGCATCCCACTAGCCCCCCCCAACTTCCTTGTTGCAATGCCTGGCCACCTTTATGTCATCCTGTATGATTAACTCCAAGTTTCCTTCCTGCTTGATGGTCGTCAATTCCACTCCACCCATTTTGTACTCTGCCCCTAGGTTTCTGTGCCCCAAGTGCTTCATTTTGCATTTTTTCACACTGAAGCCCAGCTGCCATATCATTGACCACTCCTCTAGTTTTTTCCAGTCTTTGCTCATCCTTTCCACCCCTCTGGAGTGTCCACCCTATTGCAGATTTTGGTGTCATTCACAAAAAGACCGACATTCTTTTCCAGCTTCTTTCAAATGCCACTTATAAAGAAATTAAAGTGGACCAGTCCGAGTACATATCCCTGAGGCACCTGCTGGTCAATCTCCCTTCCTCAGTGTGAACTTCATTTAGCACCACCCTTTGTCACCTATACCCTAACCAATTTCATATAGGGTTTAGTACATTTGCACCCACTCCTAAGCTGCCTAGCTTGCTTGCTTACTAGTCTCCTATGTGGATCTGTATCAAAAACCTTACTGAAATCTAGGTAGACCACATCCACTGCTCTACCCTGATCTAAATCCTTTGTTACCCAATCAAAGAAATCTATCAGATTTGTTTGACATGAACCCCCCCCCCCATCAAACCATGCTGCCTCGGGTCTTGTAATCCACTGGATTCAAGATATTCCACAATCCTTTCCTTCAGCAGTGATTCCATTAACTTTCCAACCACCGATGTCAGGCTGACTGGCATATAATTGCCAGCCTCATCCCTGCTACCACTTTTGTATAGAGGGACTACATCTACCCGCCTCCAGTCCTTCAGAACCACTGCTGGTTCCAGTGAGCTGTTAAACAGAACTGTCAGGGGTGTAGCCAGTATTTCCCTGAGCTCCCTCAACAACCTTAGATGCAGCCAATCTGGCCCCATTGCTTTGCCCTCCTTTAGTTTAATGAGTCCCTTTCATACTGTCTTCTCCAAAAAAGGACTAGTGTACACCTCCCTCCAAAGCTTCTGTTACTTTTTTGTGGCCCTTTCTCTTCTCCTTCTTCTCCGAACATGGAACAAAATGATTTCTGTTCAGGATATCTGCCTTTTCCTGGTCCACCTCTGCACAGTCTTCCTTTCCCTTTTTGAACTTTACAATCCCACCCCTGATCTTCTTCGTTCCAATGACATAACTAAAAAATGTCTTGTCCCCTTTTGTTACATCCTGGGCTATTCTCTGTCCAGCTTGTGCCTTTGTACCTTAATGCTTTCCCCGTTTCCCTCTATTTCCCCTGATACATCTCTGTATCCTCGTCCCTCTTTATCTCTTTATACCTTCTGAATGCTACTCTTTTAGCCTTTACTGTTTTAGCCATGTCTTTCGAGAACCATAGTGGTCTCTATTTCCCCTTGATTTTACTCACTTTGAGGCAGAGGTTTTTTGCCTTTACTGTGCTACCTTTTAACTTCATCCACTGTTCCCTCACTCCACCAAGGCTGTATACCCATGCCAGGTCATCCAAGAGGTATTCACTCATCTTTATCAAATCTGCCCTTCTGAAGTCCAGGACCCTCACCTTTGTGTGGTTCAATTTCACAGCTGTCCTTATATTGAACTATGCCTGTACGGTGCTCAAAGATCCCCAGATGGTCTCCCACCTTGACATATGCAATAATGTCCCGGATAGTGAGTACCAGGTCCAGTATTGTCCCATCACAAGTGGATTCACTGACTAGTTGCCTAAGGAACGCCAGCTGCAGAGAGTCCAGGATTCCCCTGCTTTTAGCTGAAGCTGCTACTGTGTGGCTCCAGTCCACATCTGTCAGGTTGAGTTCCACCATCAGCAGTACCTCCTCTTTTTTTGCCATCTTGGCAATGGCTTTCACCCCTACCTTACCTAATTCCTCCCCCTGTGCTGTAAGTATGTAGATCAACTTCAGCGCAAATAGTGTCTCCAGGTAACCCACTGTTCCTGTGCCTTCTCTATTCCCTGTATCTCCATCACTTTCATTCTTTCCCTCACATAAAGCACCACAACTCCGCCTTTCCTTCCCACCTGGTCCTTCCTGAACAGAGTATAGCTTGGTATGACCATGTCCCAATCCAGATTTTCAGTGCACCATGACTCAGTAATGGCTACAATAGCCAGGCCAACCTCTGCCACATTTTCCTCTAGTTCCAGAATCTTATTTCCTAGACTTCTAGGATTCGCACACATGGTCTTCAAGATTTTGTTTCCACTCTGATTGTTGTTCCCTTTTTTCCTTTATGCCTCCCCTTCTTTCCCCCCTCTCTTCTAAATGCTCCCATTCCCTTACCACTTTATCTCTACCATGCTGCTTCCTTTATTAATTTGCACCCTGGGAAATTCCTCTCCCCTCAGGTTGTCCTTACTCACTACTTCTGCCTCCCCGATTCCTTCCACCTCCCACCTTGGCTAGTTTAAATGTTCATCAAAGTAACAATTAAACCATCCACGGAGTACTGCAGTTCCCCTCCAGGATGACTATAGACTTTTAACCTTTTATAGGCCCTTATTCTCTCAGGTCAGTCCCCTCTCTCTAGTGTAGCTGAATCTTTCCTCTCTGCACCATTCCTTCAGCCTTGAGTTGAAGCTCCTGGTGTGGAGGTCCCTCTCCTTTCCACTGCCCTAGACAGGCAGCACCTCTGCAAAAGCCACAGAATGAGCTAGATGTCTAAGATCCCTTATAATCTCCCTATACTTTCCCTGCACTATCCTAACCCTGACCTAGCCAGGTCATTAGTCCCCAAGTGGACAATGGCATCCAGCTCTCCCTCCCATCTTGCTGCCCTAGCAAACTTCAGGATCCACTTCCCATCCCTCCAGGCCATGGTCCTGGGTAGGCACATAACCCAACATCCCCTTTCCTATTCCCAAATCTATCCCCTTCACAATTGAGTCCCCCACCAGAAGTTGCTTCCTCCTCCTCTGGGTTCTTCTACCACATTTCTTGGGGTCTCCACTATGGAGGGCCCCCACACCCCCCCCCGGTCTCTACCACTGTGCCTACTACCAGAAGTCCCATCCCACCAGAGTGGTATAGGAATTATTTAATGGTACCAGTTGAGGAATGTGCCTCTGTTTCCCCACATACACCCTTCCAGAGCCAACTACATTCTAGCTGTCCCTCTTCCCTGGCATCCTCTGAAGTAGCAGTGGCAGATTTGGTGGCCCCTGTGTTGGGGAAGAGGTTACCTGAATCCTAGCCAATTAGGCCTGGAGGCTACCGATCTCCTCCCTATACCCAGAGAAGTGTGTGCAGATGAGGCAGCACCACAGACTCCAGAAGGTCACTCTGAAAACTGCAACCCCACATCCACTGCACTGCATCACTACTTCTTCTCTGAAAGAGTGGCAGATGTCGGGAACAGTCTTCCACTGAAGGTGGTGGTGAAAAAACAGTGACAGGCTGCAAGCATGCATAGGATAGGCACAAGGGAATTTTAGACAAAAAGAAGATGGAAGGAGTGAGTCAGAGATCAAGTAGGGTCTGCAGTGACAGTACAGCCAGGGAAAAAGATGGGCAGAATGGGTGGGCCAAGGGGTCTTTTCTGCTGTCAAATTTGATGTATCTATTTTTCTAGGTATCCAAAACCCTGGAGACAGGTCATGAGGAGTTAGCCATATAGCAAGCCATCTTCATAATTCTTGCAAGAAGATCACTGCTGCATGATCTTCTGCTGAAAACTAGTACTATACAAGGCAGCCTGCTTCATACATGTTTTGGCAGGCATAATCAAGACAGAGGATGAGGCAGAGGAACTGTGAATGAATACACATGGAACCAGCGACTGTCATGTAGTCTACAGTTGGCCTACATATCAATTATAATATGTATTTGTGGCACTGCTGTTATCTTTAAAGGAAAACTACATGCAAAAATGCTAAAAACACATGTTGTGCATTTGTTTTTTGTTTCTCTGAAGATCCCTAGCATTCTATTACCTGTGTCTGTAGCAAGGTTTTTTTTTCTGTTCTCTTCAAGTTCTATGGTCCCTGGGGGTAGCCATTCAGGCTTCTTTTACTGCGTTTGATCTGTTGGAATTTTCCCAGAATGCCTTTCGGAATGATGACAGTGACACCTAGCATTAGAACTAAGAACCCAAGATCCTAGTTATAATCCAATTACACCATCTAATTGGAACTTCTTGTGAAAGTTAACTGCTTTGAAAGTATTTGCCCTCCCTCTCCAGCTGAAGTCAAGTGTTTCTAAGTGTTGTTTTTCTGGATGTGTGGCAACTTTCTTTGTAAAGTGCTGTCAGTGGGTGATAATAAAGCCACCACAGCTTTGAAGGATTTATGTCTAATTCACATAATTTTCAGAATCATTCTGTGAAAATTTGAACAATCAAGCACAATAAAGAAGCATGAATGGCTACCCCAGGGACCATAAAACTGGCAGGGAAAAGTAAAAACAAGCAAACAAAAAAAACCTTGGGACGGATTCTCAAAATGGTTTGGAACTAAGTCTTAGACCACAACTCCAGTTGCAGACTGAAATCTCCACAGCTGCGGAGATTGATATTCTCAGTCTGGCAGAGCTGCTGTAAATGTTATGGCTGGTCCCACCGGCCATAAGATTTTTCTGCAGCTGTGGAGAAAAAACACTCACAAGCTGCCATAATCATGGAGCTGGTCATAAACTGGCTCCACTTTTGAGAATACCATTGCTGTGGGAGAAACTGTGGTTCTGCAAGTGGCAACCCTCTTGCACCAAGCTTTTCCTGTAGCTGCAGCATTCTCATGGGCTTTGAAATTCTTGCATCTTGTCACAGACACATGGAACAGAACACCAGTGACCATGAGAAAAACAAGAATACAATGCACAACATGTGTTTTTTTTAATTTTTGCATGTAGTTTTCTTTTAAGGCCTACATCACTTCTTTATGAAATTCACAATATAAATGTATTACTTCCTATGTGGCAAACTGTTTTCTGTATGGCTTTTGATATCATGGAACTGCAATCTGCATTATTTGTTTAAAGCCAACAGATTTAACAAAAGAAAAAGGATGCATGGCAAGAGCTATCATTTCTGCTATTGCTTATTTAATTTATGTATAACTGGATGAGTGTGGACTGTGTGATCATATTTACATGCCCCTTGGAATGGCTCTTGCATGGTTAACTGTTTTGGTTTGGGCATGGTCTGTTGCAAGCAGAATGGAGAGTAGGTAATCGAGGGGAGCTGTCAGATTCAAAGGTGCCAGACGATGAGAGTGATGGAGACAAAAGATCATATTGTCTGCTTTTTTTGTCCATTGGACTGGAAAAATAGTTGTCTATGCCACCACTTTTTGATAAGGAAGAAACATTGTCTAGGTCTCTGTCATCTGCTTCATCCTTGGTCTCACCAGACACTGGCTTCTGCTCATTTCTGTTGCATGGAATTGGGTGAGTTCTCTTTAAGTGTCTTATTAAAGTGGATATTCCAAGGTGTTTTTCCTGTCTCCCTCTACTGACATCGGCTTTACAGAGCATGCATATTGCACAACAATCATTTTGGGAGTCAACAGAATAGTAGTTCCATACCCAGGAAGTGGGTTTCTTAGTTTTACTTCCTGGCATAGGCACCAGTTGGGAAGCAGTAACAGTGCTTTCATTCATTATGTGAGTATTATCATGATCATCAGGGACATCATCATGCTCATGTAAAATAACAGTGTCAGCGGAGGAGACAGTACTATTATCCTTGTCACCTCCATTTGTGTTTACCTCCCCTGATGGTCTACCCCCCAGGGTTTCTGATGGGACTTTTCCCGATGACCACATCAGTATCAGAAGAAGAAGAATCATATGACTCAGATTCAGGCACATTTGACCCAAAGTTGCTACCAATGTATTATTGTCTGTGCTTGAGTATGAGTCATGAAGTGATGACTGGGATATTGGAACATCGTAAGCATAAGTAGTCATCCTTTCAGGGCCTATACATGTAACTCCCCCAATGACCTTTTTTTCTTTAATAAAAGTGTTTCTACTACCTTGCTCTTTACTCCACTTACAAGGCACAGCTCATAAACCTCTCTTTGTCTGTTTACTTGCATATGCACAGCAAACATATTGTAATGAGCAGCGGCTTTCATTGGCATGTCACTGTCACAGCCAATGCGGATTAGCTGGCAGGAGGTTTGACAGTGATAGGCCAATAATCAGCAAGGTTGTTCATGATGTTGTTCTGCTGGTTGATGGGTGGAAACTTTCTGTAGTTGAAAGGAGGCAGCCACTCCTGTGAGGCAGCAGCTGCCTCCATTCATCTACAAGATGGCGCTCAGTATCAGCTGAGTAGCATAAAGATCCAAAGACATTTTCTTTCCTTTTGTCACTAGCAGCTATCGATTTCAGATAAGCTTCACCTCTGTCACTTGGCTTACTGCCATCAAGCCAGCCACCTCCACGAACTAGTCTTCCACCACTGATGCAAAGTCTCTGAGCCATCTATTCCCATACAGATTGAGTGAATCACTCATTGTTCAGCTCCACCATCTGTCTATGCAGTCATGCCACTGATCAAACAGCAAGCCATTATGTGCCACTGCCTGCAGCTTCTGAGCATTAGAGTAAGTCTCCAGGCATGAAGAGAGGTAGGCGACACTGACAGGGGCACTTCTGGACTAGTACTGGAGCAACCACCATCAATAAAGCCCTACATGATCTGGGCCCTGACTATCTGAAAGATCTCCTGAGTCCTTACCGCCCTGTGAGGTCATTCTGCTCAGCCGACGAGGGGTTGCTAGAGATTCCTAGGGTTACATTGAAATCAGCTGGTGCCCGGGATTTTATGTTTGTGGCACCAACCCTTGGGAATTCTCTACCACGTCGGATAAGGGAGTATTCGACCGTGGGGAGCTTTAAACAGGCTCTTAAATCCTTTTTATGGAATAAGGCATATGGTGTCCTTGATTAATGTTTTGTATTTGTTTTGAACAGTTATTATATTACTGTTTATTTGTATTTAATCTTTTTGGAATGCGCCTTGGTTTTTGAAAGGCGCAATATAAATAAAGTTTATTATTATTATATTATTATTATTAATAACACGTAGGACAGCAGTGTTACCTAGGCAGCAGAAGGATCGGTGACATCATCATCACCGGTGGACAACATACTCTCTCTCACAATCGCCTTAGTCCCCTTTGGAGTGACATTGCAGAGAATGATTTTTCCAGAATTTCCAAATGAAATAACTTGTGGGATTTTATTGTTGTTTTTGTTATGATTTTTCCCTCTCTGTTAAAGCCTGAGTTGGTCACAAAAAAAGGACACTGCGGATGCCTTGAACTGACAGCCATGCAGTTTAAAGCTGAGACACCCCCATTTTACGTATTTTGAAACATAGCTGTTTTCCCAGGGCTCTGAGACTTCTTCCTGATTTCATTTCATTTTGTTAGGAATATAGCCATTGAGCACAGCTCAATTACAATGGTGACTGGTAGAAAGCATAAACAAATTCACAATTACAGAACATTCATAAACAGTTACACATAATTGAAGATGTGGGAATCCCTGACCCCCCCCCCCCGTAAAAGGGAAAAAATCTCCCAAAGGGGTAGAAAAGCAGCAGATAGCATATCTTTTATTGGCCATTTAAAGCAAAAATCCCAGAATGATGCTTTTTTGAATTTTATTTCACAAAGTAAAATCTGCAGGCCTTCCTGGTCAGGTGTGTTTCCTCCTTATTAGCAAGGAAGAAAAAGTGGATTGCATTCAGGGAAAATATGCTTAGCTGTGTGACTCCAGTTACAGAACCATTTTATGCATCCTGCCGCATCTAGAACCAGTTCTAAAAGCCATGCCCCTGGAAAAGAAGAATAGACATATCTAGATTTTCAACGTAAATTGAATATAGCAGTTAAGGACCTGCATGTACTTTAAAAAAAATGTGTGCACAATACATGGAACATTTTCCCCACATGTCACTGAAGTTTAAAAAGTCTTCAGTGGCTATTGCTGCAAGAAACACATTTCGATATTTTGTGGCTTTATATCCCTGTTAAGTTGGCAGCAGTTCTGTGGTTTGCAGTTACGAAATATGATATCATATTTTTAATCACTAGATCATTGCTATAGTTATGGATTTACAGTTCTTAGTTTAATGCTGGAGAAAATCAACTCAGACTATATGTATTTTTGTGTATAATACCTTTTATTGATTTAGGCATTTTTAATTAAAACAATAAAGACATGTGCACCACTGAAACTGACCTTTCTTCTTGTGTAGAAAAAGCAGAAGGGGAGAATTAATTTTCTATTTCTTCGTGAACTTTTGGCTTGTCTCTTTAGTTAACCTCTCAATTCCTGGCTTAGGGTTTTTATATTGGCACAGTTTTATGGCTGAAAACATTTCTATGAAAAGGCAACTGGAACAACTTTTTGCACTAGCATGATCTACAAAACTTCAGTACGGGGAGAGGAGTTAGATGAAGTACTGGTGGAGGCCATTGGCATGATGGCAGAACAGTGGGAGGTGCTTCGGGTGGGGACTTCAATCTGCCAGGTGTAGATTGGAGCCTCCCAGTTGCAGCTTCAGCTAGAAGCAGAGACATCCTGGACTAACTGTAGGGGGTGTTCCTCAGGCAGCTAGTCAGCAAGCCCACTGGTGGTGGAACAGTACTGGACCTAGTACTCATTAACAGGGACAGTGTTTTAGACATGAAAGTGGGAGGCCACCTTGCAACCAGTGATCATCAGACAGTGTGGCTTAATATAAGGATGGCTGTGGAACTGAACCATTTAAGGGTTATGGTCCTGGACTTCAGGAGGACAAATTTTCTAAAGATGGGTAAATGCCTCAGGGATAACCTTGCAGGGGGGCTGTCCCAGGTAGCATGGAGGAACAATGGGTAAAACTAAAAGGTGGCATGGTAAAGGCATCAAACCTCTGCAATAACCAAGTGATTAAAAATAAAAGGTAAAAGAGACCTCTATGGTTCTCGAAAGAGGTGGCTGAAAAGGTAAAGGCTAAAGGGTAGCATTCAGGAGGTGAAGTATAATGAGACACAGAGGGAGGAGAATAAGGAGATGTATCAGGAGAAACAGAGAGAAGCAGGGAAAGCAGTAAGGAGTGTGAGGGCATAAGCCGAAGGGAAAAAAACCTAAGTAGTAATGAAAGGGGAGAAGACAAGTTTTAGCTAGGGACTGTGAAGAAGGGGACCAGGAAAAGGCAAACATCATGAACAAATTCCTTTGTTCAGTGTTCTCAGTGGAAGGAAAAGGTCCACAAAAAAGTAACAGGAACTTAGTGGGCAGGGGATGGACACTAGTTCTTTTTGGATGAGCGAGGCCTGAAGGAACTCATTAATCTAAAAGGGAGCAAAGCAATGGGACCAGACGGGGTACTTCATGGGTATTGTGGGAGGTCAGGTGGGTAGTGTTTGCACCTCTGACAGTACTATTTAATAACTCACTGGAAACAGGAGTGATTCCTGAGGACTGTAGGAGGGCAGATTTAGGTCCACTTCACAAAAGTGGCAGCAGGGAGAAAGCTGGCAATTATTGGCCAGTCAGTCTGCCATCAGTGGTGAGAAAGTTAATGAAATCACTGCTGAAGGAATGAATAGAGGAATTTCTGGAATCCAGCTGGTTACAAGACACAAGACAGCATGGATTCATGGGTGAGAGGTCATTTCAAACAAATCTGATAGATTTCTTTGATTGAATCATCAAGAAATTAGATCAGGGTGGAGCAGTGTTTGTGCTTCACTTAGATTTCAGTAAGACTTTTTACACTGTTCCACATAGGAGACTATTAAGCAAGCTGAGCAGCTTAGGAGTAGTTCCAAAGATGGAAAACTGGGTAAGAAACTGGTTAGGGAATAGGTGACAGAAGGAGGCGGTAACGGAATTCACTCACGAGACAGGAGGGTGACTGGTGTGGCACCTCAGATATCAGTACGGCAAATGGATTTTATTAGTTCCTTTATAAGTGACATTGCAAAGGACCTGGAGGTGAGGTTCTGACTCATTGCAGATAACAAAATATGCAATAGGGTGGACACTCCGGGAGGAGTGGAAAGGATGAGCAGAGATCTGAGAAAACTTGTGGCATAGTCAAGAGTATTGCAGCTGGGTTTCAATATGAAGAAGTGCAAAATAATGCACGTGTTGCACATAAGCCCTGGGAAAGAGCATAATATGGCAGGTTGTTATTCACAATCACCAAGCAGGAGAGAGACCTGGGGTAATCATCTCTGATGACCTAAAGGTGGTCAGGCAGTGTGACAATGCAAATGCAGCATACTCACAAGAAGAAAATCAAATACAGGTTAAAAATGGCTTCATCCCCCTTCCATCTCTGTGTCAGTGACAAAAAGGAAAGATCCAAAAACAGAGAGGTTCAGTATTCTCCCGATAGTTTCTTCACACAAGATTACAAGAAATATTACAAGAATACTGCTGAAAAAAGCAAACTTTCAGATTTACATATCCAAGGATACAGACCACCATGGATACTCCAGTGATTTGCTCTCTTTTGAATTTTCTCACCCAATGAGTCTGATTCACTACATACCCTTTGGCCAACACCTTTGCATCTAAAGAAATTGTTCAGATGAGGAGGATTCTGAATCACAGGCAACTGAACTAACTAGAACATTTTGTAAAAGGGGGCAAAAACAAAATATTCTTGATAAAGCCATTTGATGATGGTGGCCAGGCGGTGATGAAAAATGAAAAAGAGCTCTTAATACCAAGAAAAACAAGAAAGCTGCAGTTGAAAATCATCCAGCAGGCTTTGCCACTGAATATAATAGCTTCAGTGGGAAACAAGGGAGTCTGTTAAGACAATACAGGCTGATACTTACAAATGATAGAGAGCTAGCTATAGCAATTGGGGATGCACCCAGGGTCTCTTTCAAGAGCTCTTTAAATCTGAGGGATAAGCTAGTGCATAGCCATTACAAAGAAAATAATACCAAACCATCAAACCTTACATTGTTGACCAAACTATCCACAGGCATGTACAAATGTGGCAACTGTAGTGTTTTTAACAACTGTTGGCAGGCCAAAAGACTTGATTTTCCTGTGGTTAAAAGAAAGGTATACATTATGGAATTTCTCAGCTGCCATTTCTTTTTTTTTTTTGTATTCATTTTATTTTATTGGCATATTCATTACATATACTCAGAACATACATTAAGCTGGTGAGAGTTTACAAACCAATTATAAATACATTATGTATACTTATAACCAGCAAGTATTATTAGCCCATGCATGCCTACAAAAGAACTATGAAACACTGTTCCAAATAAAAAAAAAACCCTACCCTTCATCCATTTATTACATGTAACAGCATTCACACGCCTATGAAACCCATTTAGCCCACTGCCACGGGGATATCTCCTATAAGCAATTCCCAGAGCCCCATGCTATCAGAGCTGCATCGAAAAGACCCCACTGGGAAGAATAACTCTTGGTCCTATTATTCATTTTGGCAATATGTGATTTGACCTGTAGCGCTAATGTGACTTCCTTGTACCATTCACCCGTGGACGGAGCCGTGGTTTCTGTCCAGTGTCTCAAGATAACAGCTTTTGCAGCCGCTGATATTAGGGCCATATACATTTTCTGTTGCTTGGTCATCCCTCTACAAAAATTGTTCAGCAAACAAATTCTGGGTGAAAAAAAGGCATCAAGACCTAATGGTTGTGATAAAGAGGTCCTGATTGCCCTCCAAAAGGGCTGAATCTTAGAACAATCCCACATTATATGATATATATCACATCCTTCCTTCCCACATCTGGCACATATAGATTGTGTCACCTTACCCATCCTATGTAATTTCATGGGGGTGTACTACATATTATGTGTAATGTAGAACTGTTGAAGCCTGCATCTGTCCTGTCTGATATTCCTATATGTGCTAGAATCATATACTTCCATGTGTTTCTATCTTCTGATATTCCTGGCTTATATGTCCAGCAGTAGCTGACCCCATTTGAGAGGCTGTCATCAAGCTGTTGTAATGCCTTATAGACTCCAGAAACAGAATGTGGGTTTGATGCTATCTTAATTAAATCTATTAGTTCAACTCTGTTATCTGTCTCTATTGTTTTATTCTACTAAGATGGAGCTCTAATTGACTCGAGACTTGCCTGAATTTGAAATATTGCCCCTTTATCTCCAAGAACTCGGTACATGCCTGCTCATACGTCATTAATCTACCCTGAGGAGCCAGGTCTCCGAACTTGAGGCCCCTAGAACTCTCCAGAACCCAGGTGAAATCGGTGTCCGTTGTATTAGAAAATGGGTATTCTGCGTCAGTATTTGCTCTAATGAGGACTGCCAATTGACCCTTAAAAGTTTTTGGGCCTGCTGTAAAGCCCTTACTGACCAGCCAATAGGGGTGTCTTTTAGTATTCTCGGGAGAAGTTTAACAGTAGTATATGCCACTGTACTTAACGTTATCTTATGCTTTCTAACTAGGTCTCTTTCAATATATAACCAAAGTGGTGTGTAAGGGTGCAGTGACGAGAATGCATTTGGTTTAAACCAATGGGCTACCTTGCTTATGTGTGATGCCAAGTAATACTTATAGAAAGATGGCAGAGAGAGTCCTCCTTTCTCTAAAACCTGTAAGTTTCTGGTACGATCTTCTGATAGCTTTCCTTTCCACAAGTATGCACTGATCATCTTTCTTAGGTTGACAAACCAAGCCTTGGGCAAATAACATCCCAACATATTTAGGGGTAGATAACCTCGACAATATATTCATTTTATTGTTTCAATTCTAGCCCATAACGAAGGGCAAAGATTCCATCTATTTAGATCTTGTTTAATTGTCTTAAGGAGATTGCAACAATTTTCCTTGACCATAGAGTTTACCTCTCATAATTTTGACACCAAGGTATGTCAATTTTTAGATTCCCAAACCAGACCTAAATCTTTCGCTATACTGGGATAACATCTATTGTTCAGTGGGAAGAGTTTTGTTTTGAGGGGTTGATTTTATAGTTAGATACTCTAGAGAATTTAGATATTTCCTTAGTATCTCTGGTATACCAGTATCCGGATCTTCCAAATGAATCAAGAGATCATCCGCATATGCCAATATGAGATATCGTCTACTCCCTAATTGAATTCCTTTGATCCCTTGCAATGACTGTAGTCTACGGATCAAGGGCTCAAGATATATATTAAACAATAACGGGGACAGTGGGCACCCCTGCCTTGTGCCACAAGTTAAGGAAAAGGGAGATGATAAGATACCATTGCACCAAACACGAGCCTTAGGGGCACTGTATAGAATTCGTATCCACTCTAGAAAATCACTAGGTAATCCCATATTATCTAACACTGCGAAAAGGAAGTCCCAAGACACTCGATCGAATGCCTTTTCGGCATCTAGGGCCAATAGTGCCGCCGGACACTGCGCCCTTGTGCATGCAAAATTAAGTGGTGAATCTTACGTAAGTGATCACTGGATAACCTTCCACTCATGAACCCCACCTGTTCATCACTAATCATGCTACTCATAAGTGGACTCAGTCTATTTGCTAATACTTTAGCTAATACTTTAATGTCAACATTCAGAAGCGATATCAGGCGATAACTGCCCATCAGCATAGGATCCCGATCAGGCTTGAGAATAAGGGTGATAAGTGCCTCCAAAAAGGACAAATCTGAGATGCCGTCGGTAAACCAAAAATTGTACACTTTAGTTATAATTGGGCAAATTATGTCAACATAAGCTTTAAAAAAGTTAGTGGTCAGCCCATCTGGCCCAGGGGATTTATCTCCCGCCAATTGAGAAACAACAACTCTTACCTCTTCCTCTTGTATTGGGGCTCCTAACTGCTCCACTCTAGCCCCCGATACTTTGGGTAGGGGAACAGATCTTAAGAACTCATAAATTTCCATTAAAGTGAGTTTGTTACTGGTATCTACTGAGTAAATTTGTTGAAAATAATTTCTAAAAGCGACTGCAATCTCTTTTGGATCCTTGAGCACATTACCCTCGCCCTCATTCCTTATTGCCGCAATAGCACGATTTGAGTTTAATTGTTGTAACCTGAGTGCAAGTAATTTACCTGCCCTCTCTCCAGACTCTAAATATTTTATCTTAGTTCTACACAAAGCAAGCTCTGCTTTCTGCATTATTATTTCAGAATATTGAGCTTGTAACTGGTGCAACTTAGTCCACTCGAAATCATCCGAGTGCACAGCGATATTGTTCTCCACTGTTCTAAGGGCCTTTACAATTTCTTCCAGATAAGTCTTGGATTTTCTAGCCCTTGTTGTCAATATGCGTATGCACTCTCCCCTAAGCTCACATTTCAAGGCTGCCCACACAATATCTATGTTCGAGACTGAGTCTAAATTACTCTCTAGAAACTGTGTCATAAACTTTTTTATCTGTTCCAGAGTGTATGATGTCTGCAACTGCTGGTTATTAAACCTCCATCTGAAATCTCTGGCTATTCCATGTACTGGTAACCATTTAACATAAACTGGGGAGTGGTCTGATATAACTCTGGCTTCAATTCTGGCATCTAGAATCGAGGGGGAGAATATTCATGCTGACTAAGAAGTAATCTATTCTAGAGCATGTTCTATGTGGATTCGAGAAGAACGTGTATTGCCTCATGTCCCCATTCATCAACCTCCAGACATCTATTAAACCTAAACTATCCATTACCTCTCTTAATGCACGCTGTGCTGGAGAGAAACCTGTACGCCGACCATCAGTCCGGTCAGAGTGCAACTGTGTTGTAATATTCCAATCCCCTCCTATCAACAAGGTAGAGGAGGTGAACTCATTCAAAGTCTCAAGGATTTGCATAGAAAATTGTGGAGAATCTATATTAGGACCATATACTGATCCGATAACTACCTTTACTGAAGTCAAAGTTCCCACTAGAAAAATAAAACGACCCTGTGTATCCCATATTTCCCTTTCTAGTTGGAAGTGAATCCTTTTATGATATATTATGGCTACTCCACCCTTATTGGAAGAGAAGCCAGCTCCAAAGGCTTGGCCTACCCATTGTTTAACGAATAAATGGACATCTTCTCTGGAAAGATGCGTTTCTTGAAGGCATGCAATCTCTGCTTTGAGAGTTGAGAGATGTTTTAATATGACCTGTCTCTTGCACCTGTCCCTAGCACCCTTGATGTTCCAACTTTACACAGCTGCCATTTCTGTTTTGTTTTGTATGGTCTATGACGTCCCTGTTTTAAACTTTGTATAGGAAGGACCAATCAAAACTGTAAAAGAATGGGTTTAGGAGCACATTAGGAACATCAACAATGTCAGTGAAACCTGGGTTGGGTGTCATTTTAGAGAAGCACACAATAGTCATTTTAAAAGCCTAAGATTTATGGCTCTTGATTCTGTGTTAGTACCAAACCGAGGGGAAACAGACTGAATAAACTGCTTAGAAAAAAAAGGTTCTGGAGTTTTACCCTAAAATAGCTTGAAGCCTACTGGCATTAATGAAGAATGGGACTTGAAGTCATTCCTAACCACCAACTCAGAAATCTGCTAATGGTAATTAATGTTTATAAGGAAATTCTTGATTTGTTTAGTTTCTAAATGAGTGTACAATTTCTCTTTGGTTACTTTTAAACAAGGGTAATGCCTTTTGTAATTTAATTCTAATATTTCACATTACTCTCAGCCTACTCATTTCTTCTCTGTTTCAGCTCATGGTACCTGGTGGGGTCAACATGATGTTAGCAGATCCCATCCACACGCTATTCTAGCAGGAAAAGGGAGATTACACATCACACTGTCATACTGTTCCACTATGTAGTGGCCAAAAAATATAGATAAGGATGCTCACTGCAGTCATCAGCATTACTTTGACATTCTGGAGAATTAAAGACACATGTGTAACTAAATAATGTAGTCCTGTGCTATGAGAAGCTTCAATCTTTTCTCTCTGTTTTATTTGTCTGTAATGTTTGAACATAATTTCACACTTATATGCTTTTATTTATTTTGCCCATAGGACTTTGTACTTATCATGATTTGGATATTGGGCTACTGTAATGGTGCACACTGTATGTTTGGCTTGCAATCCAGCACTCCTGCATACTTTTTGTACTGCTATTACAGTGTTTATTTTTGAGGCACAAGAGCTGTTTTTTGTCGCAGTTTTTATTTACACTTACAACAACTGCACATGATTATTATTATTAATTCCATAGCTTGGCTGATGCCATAAATACTGATTTTATAATTTGATTGGCATATTAATTGGTATTTTTGAAACATTTTTACAGTCTATTATTCTGTGGCATTTAAGTTTATTTCTCAGTTTACTGCCGTTCTTGTACCATAATGTGGCTGGTGACATTAATGCTGGCTTTTAATCTATGCTATTAATTTTCCATTTGCAATCCATTTTCGTTTTGCAGCCAGTGTCAGGTCTTTTAATCAGGTCTTGATATTGTTACTAAAACACAATGCTTTTAAATATTCATAAAGTTGATATAGTATCTTTGGGTATCATGGTACTTAAGGGGTGTGTTTTTCACCTGACAATGCTCAAGAGCGAGTGAAGCACTGTGGTGTCCACAGAGAACTGTATCACTGGATAGGTTTCAATGTTTGGGTGAATACAGTATGGGGTTAGTAGTGCTTATGTACAGGTAGCTGTAGTTTACTTTTGGCTTTTCTTTATTCCTGTCCTTGGTAGGTAAGTTGGGTAGTGAGTAGGGAATAGAAAGCCCTGTAGGGCTGCGGTGATACCGTAAGTAGGGGAACATGGGCAAACTGGATGGGCCAAGCAGTCCTTCTCTGCCAACAAATTCTACATTTCTTTGTTTCTATGCAACACTGAAAATACAGCTAAAAATGTTTTACTATGAGTGTGCTTGTATAGGTTCGGGCACTACAGAGCTCATCCCATTTGACTCTGTTGGCTGTTCTTTCATGACTTTCTTATTCAAATAATTAAACTTTGAAATGGCAGAATTCAAGTTTAAAATTAGGGACCATCACATGTTTTCTTGCATCCTCATCCCCATTTTCTAACATGGGAACTTGTGACATACTGTTAGGAACTGTGTATGCAATCTTTTGAAACTGCAGACATCTCTGATTTAGTACACCTATAGAATGGATTTTGGTGGCCCACACACTGGTTCCCTGTTTTTAGCTGTGTCAGTGTCTTGTGTTTCTGTTATCATTCTGTAAATAAATTCTGTGCTGTGTCAACCTGATAGCCACTAGAGTTGGAGCGGAGATGATCTTGGATCATAGTTCTCTTCTGTCCATTCATGAACTAGGATGTGGTGGCTAGGAATTCAGGGCCACCCTACCCAGACATTTAGAAAACTATTGACTGCCAGGAAAGTGGGACCGAAGTCAGTCTTTTCACCTTATTTTTATATATGCATTTTGCTATTTACAAATTTATGCCTGTTGGGATATGCACTCCTTCCACAGAAATGTGTACTGTTTGGATAGCTTTTCAGCTGTGTGTGTGTATGTGTGTGTGTGTGTGTGTGTGTGTGTGTGTGCGTGTGTGTGTGTGTGTATCTAAAACTAAAGTCTTTAATCCCCCCCCCAGTGTATGAAGAAGTACAATTAAGTTGCAAAACAAATGCAAGATGAACATATCTGAAACTGGTGTGGCATGAATATCAGTGCATGACATCTCTTGCCCATTCTCTAAGCCAGTTTTGGAATTACTGTACAGGACTCGGCCCCGGTAGCTCACACATCACTGCCATTGACTTATAATGGGAATGGGGGGCTCAGTTTAAAGATAGGACACTTATCGGCCCCCCAGCTCCCAAAGCTCATAAAGAATAATTCCAGCACTGCTCTCGGCCGTTTGATCTCTTGCGACTGAGCAGCATTCAACCTCACTTGACCAAAATAAAGCAACAAAATTGTCTCTCAAGTGCTTGTATTTTGGAGTTACTGACAATATAGAGTGCTCCCAGCCTGAATGGCCAGCGGTCAGCTTGGAGGAATCAGCACGCGCGCGCGCACGCACACACACACACTTTTATAATTAAAAACAATTGCAAAACAAAAAATTGAATGATTTTAGAGGTTTCCTTAAAAGTGAATTTTATTTTTTTATTTATTTACTTTCAAATTAGAAAAGACTATAGCGAGAGACAGAGTGAGAGAGTCAGGGAGGGGGTAAAAATCAGAGTCCTGCCTGGGTTTCGTAGGAGATTATGCATGTTCCCACAGAAGTTATGGAGTCCTGCAATCCTGTCTCCTTACACTGACACAAAGACACTATTCTGGCTTGTCTGAAGAGCAAAAAAAAAGTGTTAATTTATAATTCATTTAAAACCTTGTTTCTGATTTGTTCTCTCTTGCTCTTCTTTTGTGATTGCAAATACATTTTTGAAATGTAGGATGCTGGGGTTGAATAGGCTGCATTTGTAAAGACTGCAGTTTAAACATAATGTAAATGATATCTCAGCATGTAGCATTTTTCCTATAACTTTTTTTTTCCATCTTAGAAAATGTTTTTGGTGGTGGGGGGAGGGTAAATTGCATCAGCAGCTCTGCTGCTCAGAAATATTATTTATTTAAACTACCAAGAGATGGTCTTCTCTTTTGTAACCTTTCAATCTTGCCTGGTAAAATGAGATAAAAAAAGAGACTATTTATGCAAATGTAATCCTATCTCTCATTTGTTGTTTTCCTTCTCGGCTCGGTACATTTCAGTTGTTACCCCCAGCTTTTGTTTCACATACACCACAGGAAATGCCCTACTGGGAGAAGGTGGAGAGAGTGGTAGCTTGTGAAAATTTATTAACAGACAACACTGGCTTTAGTTTCAGCATGAGGTACTGAAATGGGAGATGGAAGAAAGGCCATGCTTTGAAGTTTGGGGCCATAATGAATGTTGTTCCAACAGGGTACAGCATTTTCAGAGTTAAAATTAAAGTACTAATGGTATTAAATGTGCCAGAGATGGGCTAAATGAAATAAATATGTTGATAGAAAGAAGGCTGACAGGCTTCTGTTGCAATGAAAAATGAACTGGATTAGGGAATGTGGTCTGAGATGCAGCATCTATGAATTGTAGTGAGAAAGAAAAAAAATTTCCGCTCTGGAGATAAATCCCTGGCCCCTTACTCTGTACTGCGTTTACCTTTGAACTTGACTAATTCCAAAAAGAGTACACATGACCACAATAGGAGCTTAAAGCTATGCTTTTGGTGCCTAAAAAAAAGAATGACCAGGTGACCATCAGATGTACATTAATATTTTGCAGTCGTTAATGCCACTGCATCCATTTTGTACTCCACATCAGGGTTTTTGTGCCCTAAGTGCATTATTTTGCACTTTTTTACTTTGAAACCCAGTGACCATACACTTGAGCACTCCTCTAGGTTTCTCAGCTCTCTGCCCATCCATTTAGCCTCCTCCAGAGTGTACAACCTATTGCAAATGTTGGTGTAATCTGCAAAGATGCACACCTTCCCTTACAGCTCCACTGAAATGTCGCTTATAAAGACATTAAAAAGGATTGTCACAGCACTGATTTGTGAGACACCCTGCTGGTCATCCTTCCTTCCTTCCTTGGAGTGAAGTCTGCTTACCACCACCCTCTGTCACCTGTCGCCTAACTAATTTCTTACCCAGTTTTCCACCTGTGGACTCGCTCCTAAATTATCTAGATTGCTTACTAGTCTCCTATTTGGAATAGCATCAAAAGCCCTACTGAAATCTAGGTAGGCCACATCCACCACTCTCCACCCGGATCTAATTCCTTTGTCACCCAGTGAAAGAATTCTATCAGTAATGTTTGATATGACCCCCCCCCCCATGAACCCATGATGCCTTGGAATCTTGTAAGTCATTGGATTCAAGATCTTCCATAATGATTTCCTTTCCTTCAGCAGTGATTCCATTAACTTTACCACCACAGATGGCAGGCCGACTGGCCTATAATTGTCAGCCTCCTCCCTGTTACCACTTTTGTGTAGTAGGACTACATCTGTTCTCCTCCAGTCTTCTGGAATCACTCCTCTTTCCTGTAAGCTGTTAAATAAGACTTTCAGAGGGGCAGCCAGTACCTCCTTGAGCTCCTTCAATACTTCTGGGTGCACCCCATCTGGCCTCATTACTTTCTCCACCTTCAGATTAATGAGTCCTTGCAGGATTCTCTCCTCAAAAAAGGACTAGTGTCTACCTCCCTCCCTTGAATGCATCTGTTACTTTTTTGAGGCCCCTCCCCTTTTTTCTTTGTGAACATTGAGCAAAAGTATTTGTTCAGAATGTGTTCCTTTTCTTGCTCATCCTTTGCACAGTACCCCCTTTGTTTTTGAACCTTACAATCCACCCATAGTCTTCCTCTTTTCACTTACATACCTAAAAACTTTCTTGTCCCCTTTCGTTAAGTTCTGGGCTATTCTTTCTTCAGATTGTGCCTTTGTGCTCCTTACTGTTTTCCCTGCTTCCTTGTTTCCCCTGCTACATCTCTATCTTCTTCCCTCTCCTTATACCTTCTGAATGCTACCCTTTCAGCTTTTACCTTTCCAGTCACCTCTTGAGAACCATAGCAGTCTCTTTTTCCTCTTGCTTTAGATCACTTGTTTGACACATAATTTTCTTCCTTTAGCATGTTCCTTTTTAGTTTCACCCACTGTTCCCCACCCCACCCAGGCCATCCACCCACCAGGTCATCCCTGAGACATTCACCCATCCTTATAAAATGTGCCCTCCAGAAATCCAGGACCCTCACCCATGTGTAGTTTGATTCTGCAGCCATCCTTATATTGAACCACTATGTATGGTGATTGCTGGTCCCTAGGTGGCCTTCCACCTTGATGTCTGCAACACCAACCCTGTTAGTGAGTACCAGGTCCAGTATTATCCCATCATGTGTGGGTTTGCTGACCAGTTGCCTAAGGAATGTCCCCCACAGGGAGTCCAGGATGTCCCAGCTTCTAGCTGAAACCACTGCTGGGAGGCACCAATCTACATTCAACAGATTGAAGTCCCCCACCAGCAGCACCTCCCCCCTTTCTGCCATCTTGCCAATGGCTTCCACTAGTATCTAATTTAATCCCCCCCCCCGGTGGAGGTCTGTAGATCATGACAATGCAAATAGTGAATCTATTTCCCATCACTAGGGTAACCCACAGTACCTCTGCCTCCCCTGTATTCCCTGTATCAATGTTGCTTTTTTTATTTTCCAGCATTTAAAGCACCACATTCACCTTTCCTTTCCAACCTATCCAACCTGAACAGAGTATAACATGATATGGCTTTGTCCCAGTCATGGTTTTCAGTGTACCATAACTCGGTAATGGTAACAATATCCAGGCTCTCTTCTGCCTAGATGGCCTCTAGGTCTGCAATCTTATTTTCTAGACTTCTAGCATTCACACAAATGGCCTTCCAGAATTTGTTTACATTCTGCTTGTTACTTCCCCATTTTTTTCTTTTTGCCCTCCTCCTTCTGCCTCTCTTTTATTGCTCTCATTCTCTTCCCCATTTGTCTCTACCACCCTGCTTCCTTATTAATTTGCATCATAGGGGATTCATGGGGGATTCCTCTTCTCTCAGTTGTCCCTACTCACAACTTCAGCCTGTGGGGGGGCAGTTCTGCCTCCTGATTACTTCCACCATTCCCCTCACCTAGTTTAAATGTTTTTCAAAGTAACATTTAAACCATCTGCTGAGGATTGCTTTTCCCCTCCTAAATGGATGCAGGCCATCAGCCCTGTATAGGCCTTTATCCTCCCAGGTGCAGCTGAACCCCTCTTCTCTGCACCATTCCTTCAGCCATGAGTTGAAGTTCCTGGTATGGAGATACCCATCCCCCCCATTACAGACAGGCAGTCACCTCAGCAAAAGTCATTGAGTGTGGTACCTGTCTAAGACCCCTCACCAGCTTCCTAAACTCCCTCTGCACTATTGCAGTCTGTTTCTAGCCAGGTCATTGGTCCCCAGGTGGACAATGACATCCAGATCTCCCTCCCATCCTGCTGCCCTAACAATTGTCAGGATCCGCTTCATTCTTCCATGATGTGACACCACATATGCACATAACCTGCCTTTCTCCCCCTTTCCTATTCTCAAATCTTTCTCCTTCACAATTAAGGCCCCCAGAAGAAGTTTCTTCCTCCTCATCTCTGCTCCTCTATGACCCTCTTTGAGATCTCCACTATGGAGGGACCCCACATTCTCCCTGGTTAGTACCACAAGTGTCTCCTCCTGACAGTCCTGCCCCACCAGAGTAGTGTAGGAATTACATAGTTGTACTTTTTGAGGAATGTGCCTCTGTCCCACCACCCTCACTCTTTCAGAACCCTTCATAGTGCAGCCATCATTCCTCCTCTGAAGTAACAGTGGTAGACCATACCTCTACTATAATCAGCCAGTGCCAGCTGTATCAATGTAATTACCATGGAATTGTAAATGTATGAAATCAATATGTGTAACGGTAATGTCAGCTACTTGTATTCTGTAACCTAAAATTGTAATATTTGTCCTCAATGTGACGAGGTACCTTTGGAAACGAGCCTCTGGCTCAAAGGTTGTAAACTGATTTACAATAAATAAATAAATAGACTAGGTGGCCCCTGGAAATAGGGAAGAGGTCCAGAATATCTCTTTGAAAACTGCTGCCCCACAACCACAGCACTGTATGACTCTCAGCATTTTCAATTTCTGTTCTCTCTACAGTATGTTACCAAGAAATACTTTTGTACCCTTACTCTGATGGGATGTTTCTAGTGTCCCCTTTTTTCTTTGTTTCTGTTTGTGTTACCCCGTGCCTTGTTTAAATCTCTTCATGCACCTACCTGAGATAGGGTGTTGCTCCTTTTCAAGGCCACTGGTTTTCGGTGATTAAGATAATGAAATTCCATTTTCAAGACTTTAAATTCTGGGAATTGTACCAGTGATTGGTAGTCTAATTTCTGGATTTATCCAAGATTCTACTGTCATTCTTTTAGTAAGTGTATACATAATCATAATAAAAGCATGCTTAGTATACACAGCATTAAATGAAGCAAACTGAAAATAGTAAGGAAGCAATTATAAGAAAAATACAAGGTTTGCTGATTGAATGATGTGGTCTAAAATGCCAAATTCTGTGAAATTCTTTGATTTTACTGCTGTGCATGTAGTCCAAATTTTGGGATATTACTGGGTTTTCTGGTAAGAAATGAAAACCAGTGGCCTTGCTCCTATTTCCAGTTTTGGCCTTCCTTTTACCATCTGCCCTTCCCTGCAGTAACTGTTACTCAGTAATATACAGGTGTCTTAACCTACTCAACCAGCTTCCCTGCTTCCTTTTATTGATGCCTGTCAATGCCTAAGATGCTAGTTACCTGTTCCACTTCTTTGCTGCTCCTCTCACTCTCTGTGATACAAATATGCTGGACATGTTAGATTGACGGTGCTTTTACAGTGCTCTTGTAAGAAGGCACTAAGCCTCTGTCAACTGCACCACCCAGTTACTCACCTGATTCATAGCACTCCCTGAATCTACTCAGACTCAACATAAATCTCTTGAGTTAGTTCCCCCCCAAACACTACTTGTTATACTTTCAAAGACAAGTTTCAAAGCACCCCAAACACTTCCTGCAAGTCTCTTCTCCCCACTTAACCTGTTACTTTCAACATGAAGAGAAATATAAATAAATATAAATATACTTTTAAGGGAAAGCTAGGTGTTTTCACTCCTCTTTGTCAGCAAAATTTGTTCTTCTAGCTCACCAACTCAGGAATGCTAGGTGTAGTGAGGGCGGGGGACCACCAGTGTCCAGTGACAGTAAAATAACATATTTTGAACAGGCCCTCAGCACCATTATACCCTCATCAAAGACTGAATTCCTGGATTTCTGAAGAGCAGACATTAAGCAGATGAGGGAATTATTCCTGGTTGAGATGGTTGGACTGGACAGAAAAGGGTGTGCAGGAAAAGTTGGGAGAAATTAAAAGGGCCATTCTTGAGGCAACAAAGTCAAGCTTGAGGATGGTCACCAAGAGTAGCAGGTTCAAGAATTTTGTCTGGTTCTCTACGAATGTCAGAGAGGAGGTGAGGGCTGAGTAAAAGGCCTTCATCAGATACAATGAGATGCCGGGGAATAAAGAATGGAGCTACGAGGTATAATCAATGGAGGGCAAGAGGGCAGTGAAGGATGCAGAAGTATATATTAAGCTATATTTTGCAGAGGTGATTGAGGGTGGGGAAAAGTAGTTTTTCTGATATATTAGGGGGAAAAAAGAAAGAGTGGGGGAGGAATTGTTAGTTTGACAGAAGGGGTAGGGTGGTAAAGGAAAACATGCAGAAGGCAGTCATTCTTTATGACTACTTCTCAATTTTCACAGTGTAGTACAGTGGAATTTTGCCAGAAAGTGGCAAAAAGGCTGCAGATAGGGGATCCCACAAATGAGGCAAATGATATGTACAAGTAAATGGGTCAGAAACGGGCTGGCAGTTCTGAAGGTAGCTGAAACCACTGGGCTGGACAGGATGCATTTCATGGTGCTCAGGGAACTTGCATGAGAATTGACTGAATCCCTGGCAGAGCTGTTCAAAAGCTCAGTTCAGTAAGGGGTGGATCCAAAAGACTGGAGGGTAATGGATGTAGTTCCATTTCATAAGGGTGGGGTCAATGAGTAGCCAGGTACCTACAGCTTGTCAGTCTTACCTCTGTTGAGGATAAACTGATGGAGACATTAGTCAAATAAGACCTAGTGACTACCTGGAGAGTAATGGCCTCCAGGATAATAAACAGCTTTGGTGTGAGGAAGGGAGGTTTTGTCAGACCAACCTGATAGTATTTTTTTTTTTAACAACGAACACAACATACAACAAAAATGTCATGAAGGTTTACAGTGAGAAGCATAACACATTAATGAACACATCTAACTTTGGTGGGGATAGCTTAGAATTGGGTTTATCTATTGTTGCTGTGGTTCTTAATGTTAGGAAATATCCCCAAACATCATTATATTCCTGCATTTTATTGATGGCTAAATAGGAGAGATGTTCCAGTAAAGCTAGCTGGCTTACCATTTTTAGCCATTCATTGAAACTGGATATTTCCATAGACTTCCACCTTCTAAGGAAAAATCTTTTGGCTGCAATGGTGGCAGTTACCCCCCAGTGAAGTCTCTAGAGGGGGCCTGTGTAAATATGGATTGGTATCCCTAACAGGGCAAAGTGTTCCTCAACACAGACATCATGGGGAAGGATTTTTTGACAAAACTTAATGACTTTTTCCTAAAAATGACAGAACAATGGGCCGGACCAGAGAACATGAGAAATAGATCCTATATGACTATTACACCTCCAGCAGCTGTCTGTGGGGAGAACCCCCGGTTTACGAAGGTATAGGGGTGTTCTATACAAGTAGTGCAGGATTTTGAGCTGGATAGGCTGCACTCTTCTATCTCTGCATGCCATATGTGCCCTAGTTCAGCATTTCTTCCATTCCAGGTCAGAAAAAGAGATGCTAAGCTGGCTTTCCCAAGTAGTTTTGCTGCTCACTGTGGGTGGGGGTCTCACGTCATGCAGGCATTAGTAGATGATACCTGCCTTTCTGTTGCTTAGATCATGTCATAAGAAATTGTTCTGGGGTTGCTGTAGGGTTGGGGAGTTGGAGTACAGGCAAAGAGTAATTGCTGCCCTTATTTGGAGGTAATGCCAAAAGTCTTCTTGGGGTAGATTATAACTCTGGGTAAGGTCTTTGAAGGACTTTATGGTCATTTCAAAAGGGGTGAGAAGATCTAGGATATTGATAATCCCTGCCTGTATCCACAAAGGCTAGTGAAACATTTTTTAAAATCACCAGAAACATTGGATTGCCCCAAAGGTGTGCCTGAGATACTAGCATGTAGGCAATGTGGAGGGACTGCCTGAGCCTCTGCCAATAGCACAACAAGATCAATATGGTGGGATGCTTGCATATCCCTTTGGGAAGTTTGGAAAATAGTATATGCCATGGCAACATTGCTCCTGCAAGTTGTCCCTCTATCTCCACCCATTGCAGTGGTTTAGAGTCTTTTTATTAAGTTTTCTTTAAGACATTACACAGCAAGTAATGCAGCCATACACATGTGTAGAGTCTAACACCATCAAGGATAAGCATAGTACTGTATCTGACAATAAAATTCAGAAACTCTTGAGTACCATTAGAAACAAAGTGAAGACATGAACATGAGTCTGGTAAGCATAGTCAAGATAAAGGTAACAAAAATGGTAAGTGCTTACACCCTTTACATTAGTGCAATAACAGAGAAATATGCTAAGCTAGACACAAGATGGCCTAACCATCATGAAGGGGGATTTACAGGTGGTGCTGGGAGTTTACAGAAGCCATACTGTAGATCTGGACCCCATTTGGCATGGTAGAGCCACATGTTATTCCTTTGGAGGTGGGATAGTCTTTCAAAAAGGGAGAGGTGGGCTAAAGCTGCATGCCACGCTTCCCGAGTGGGCAAGGAAGGTTGGCGCCAGAACCTGAGAAGGAGACGTTTGGCTTCTAGTAGGGCTGATAAAGACCAGTCTTGAAGAGGTCTAGGTAGGCTAACCAATGATGTTGTGTTGCCCAGGAGCAATTTGGGGTCAGTGAGGGCAATTTGGGAGTTCAGTACTTTAGAAAGGTAGGAGGCTACCATTTTTCAAAATGCAGCAATGTGGGGGCATGACCAAAGTATATGCATGAGGTGTGCCTCAGGTTGGGAACATCTCCAGCACTGGCTGTGACTAAGCAAACACCGTGTGTGAAGGGTTACAGGGATACGGTACCAAAACAGCAGAATTTTTAGCTGTAGGAAGTGACTATTAGTGTCATTATGAGTCCGGTAGGTACTTTAGAAGTAGGAATTCCACTGGTCTTCGGAGATGGGGGAGCCCAAATGCTCGACCCATCTTGACCTACAAGACAAAGTGGCATTCGGTCGTGAGTCACTCCCCATGTTATAGAAATGACTCATGAGCCCTTTGGATGTGGCATGAGTATGCAGACAAGTTAGCCATTGCCAAGATGCAGCATTGACACAGCTGGTAAGGAGGGATTGTGGGGCACTGCAGATCTGCAATTATCACCAAAGATCTTTATGTGGCAAAGAAAATTTAGCTTGCAACTGGGCAAAGAGTAACAAGGGAGTAGTGCCTGATGGGAGAGATCCTGAATCATTTGGATACCACACGTTTGCCAGGAAGGCCACTAACCTGGGGTTTAGTCAGTTTTAATAAGGTGATTGTGCCAGAGTGGAGCATACTGTATTGGGGGTTACTAGGCTTGTATAGACACATGGGACTTAGACATGAGATGTTTTCAGGCACGAGATATACCTATGACTGTGGGTGGGAGGTGCTGTGGAAAACATGTAAGAAGGGCGTAAAGGCCTGTGGTGCATACTAGGTCTGATTCCAACTGCACCCAAAGAGGAGTGCCCATGGGGTGGGGCACAAACCATCTGGTTGCATGAGCCAGTATACAGTCCAGATGATAGCCCAAAAACCAGGGTAAATTAAGGCCCCCATGGGACCAATGTGCTCTCAATTTTTGCTTATTCCATCTAGGAGATTTATGATCCCAGAGGAAGCAAGAGGTTAGCTGTTCCAGAGAAGCAAACAGTTTGGGAGAGAGAGGGATGGGTAAGTTACTGAAAAGGTACAGTATAGGACATGGGGGAGGAGAAGCATATGAACCACTGCCACTCTGCCAGGTAACAACAGTTGTAACTTATGCCACCTCTCCACTTCCATGGACAATTATGCCAATAAGGGGGAGAAGTTAGCAGATTCGAGGGTGGACCGTTTAGTTGGTAACTGGACCCCGAGATAGGCAAAGCCTTGTTCAGCCCAAGAGAGGCTGGTGCCCTGGATACAGGCTCTGGTGCAATGAGCATTCAAGGGGGCCAAGGTAGTCTTTTACTGATTGATTCACAAACCGGATAAGTTCGCAAAATTGTCCAGGATCTGGAGCATTTCTGGTATGGACTGCTGGGGGTTAGACAGGGTTAGAAGGTGATCATCTGCCACCACCAGGTAAGGGTGGTCTGCTAGGACAATGCCCTGGATCAGTGGTGAGGCAATAAAAACCCAAATAAGGGGGTCCAAGGCAACTAGAAATAGAAGAGGGGAAGGGGGCAGCCTTGTCTGGTGCCCCTGTGTAGGGGGAAAGGAGGGGAAATGTCACTGTTAGTGAGCATACGGGCCATGGGGGAACAATAAAGTGTGTGTACCCATTGCCTGAAATGTACCCCAAATCCATAAAGGTGGAGGACTTCATGTAGATAGTCCCACTATATAGAGTTGAACGCCTTGGAGAAATCAATTGCCAAGGCGGCCATGGGGTGGGAGGCTTTAGAGGCAAACCATTTAAGGTTAAGCAGGTGTCTGGTGTTGTCAACCCCAGCCTTCCCCTGCATGAAACCTGCTTGAATGGGGTGGAAGATCAAATGGGAGAACAGACATCATTCTGGTAGCCAGGACCTTGGCTAGAATCTTTGTGTCAACAGATAGTAGAGAGATTGGCCTGAAGTTGGCACAATCTAATGGATCTGTGAATTTTTTGGGAAGGAGGGTAATGAGTGCATCCCTCATAGTAGGAGGGAGAGAATCAACTTCATGGAAAGCCTGCAGGGCAACTTGGAGTGGTCAAAAAATGTCAGGACTGAGGGCCTGATACAATTCCATGGCCATGCCATCCAGGCCCAGGGCTTTCCCTCGAGCCATTTTTGAGAGTGCTAGCCAGAGTTGCTCACATGAGACGGGGCATCTAACTGAGCTACCTGTCATGAGTAAGGGCCGGGAGAGAAGAGTGTTCACAGAAACTTGTACCCCCTTGTTGTAGCTCAAGGTCATCATTGGTAGAGTGGAATTGATACAGGGATTCATAAAATCGGCTCATAGTAGTATTGATGGCTTCGGGGTTAGAGACTATGGAGCCCATTGGAGTACGAAGGGTGTGGCTCTGCGTGGTCACTTGTTGTTTGCAAAGACGAAAAGCAACAAGCTTTCCAGATCTTTCTCTGCTAGCCCAAAAGGTCTGTTTCGACCGGAGAAAAAGCCATTCGGCTTTCTGATTACAATTTAGCATTGATCTGGTACTTGAAGCCCACGATTTGACGATGCAGGGTACTGTCGGGCCTGGTCCAGGGAGTGATCTTAAAACATTGTTCCAGAGTGGCTAGGTAGGCCTGCAACTTGGACAAAGTCGCCTTGGGGGCTTGGTAGTGAGCTGCGGAGAAGGCAATGATGCGGCCACGTAGAACCGCTTTGAAGGCCTCTCAGACCGTGCCGCAGTCAGAGTTAAGTGAAAAGTAATCTCTGGTGGCCTGTGTTAGCATGAGGTGGAAGTCAGGATCCTTGAACAGGAGCAGGTTGCAATGCCAGCAGACTCCTGGGGGGCGTGGTGGCTGGGGGGGTATATGTGAGGGATACAAGGGAATGATCTGAAATCAGGATTGAGCCAATACAGGGGTCAGAAAGATCCTTGGCTGATGGTTCATTGGCCAGCCAGTAGTCTATACAACTGTGTGTCTGGTGGGGCATAAAGTAGAAAGTATAATCCCTACCAGTAAGGTAGTCCCTAAGCCAAATATCAATGAGGTCCCATTCATCCATTAAGTCCTGGAGGGACTGTCTGGCTTTAGGAGTAGAATGTGGAGTGGGGTGTGATTTGTACAGGAAATTGTTGCTTGCCATATTGAAATCCCTGCCCAGAATAATAGGGAGCGGTAGGCCATCAGGCTGCAACTCGGACAGAGCTTGGCTAATCACAGGGAAAAATTCCATATGCTCAGTGTTGGGGGCACATATATTACCTAGCAGTATAGAACCCTCAGGTGAGGATAATCTGACCATCAGCCATCAACCATGGGTATCCTTCCTGACATCCTCCATTTTCCAAGGGGAGGCACATCGAAGAAGGATAGCCACCCCTTTGGATTTTGTGGCAGGCGGGCGGACTAGCTAGGACCTCCCCCACCTAGGATTTCTTCAGCCATGTGGTTGATTTAGCCAAGAGATGTATTTCTTGAAGAATGCAACATCAGCCCTTAAAGACCTTAGATGTTGTAGTATTTTTATACGTTTGATTGACATTCCAGGATATCCAACGATAACCCCTGGGTGTGGGGGGGGGCGTCCGAGTCCATACTCCCACTTACTAAATAAAAAGAGGTACTTACTGTGGTTCCTGAGGAGGGAGGGGATAAGTTAGCAGCTGTACCTGGAGTGATGAAGTATCTAAGACAGACCTGTACTGCTAATCTGAACCTTAGATCTAGAGGAGGTGTAAGCATTGCCAGAGGAGTCAAAAAGATTGTCCTTTGTATGAGAGAAGGCTGCAAGAAGAGTAAAGACAAAAACAGATTAACAAGCAGATACACAAAACTGCTATTACGGTCCAAATAGCCCAACAATTTAACAAGTAGATGTTAGAAAATAACACAACAGTGCAATAAACCGCCATGAGGAAGGAGGTCAAGGCAAACAAGGGTAGAAAGCTACCCCTACAGCTATGCTGTCTCCAACACTCAGTACAGGGGTATTGTGTGGGTGACCAACCAGGTAGAGTTATCCTAAACCAGAAGGTCATCCGGGGTCAAGTGACCCGACCCCGTGGAGTAGGGATGGAGGGAAGGGGGGAGGGAGGTAAAGAGAAAGAAGGGAAGGTAAGGTAGAAGGAATAAAAGAGAGGGTGAAAGGGAAGATGTCGGGGGGGCATGGGTAGGTGGGGAGGGGGGAGGGTGCAGCAGGGGGAGAGAGAAGAGGGTGGGTGTATCCACTCAATGGATAAATTCCAGCATTTCTAGGGCAGCAGGCCCTGTAATCCAAGAAAGAAGACCTCTGATAGGCATAGCCTGAATGTGGCTCTGGAGGTTGAGTACCCTGATCCATCAATCGGGTTAGAAGGCAGTAAAGGCAGTAAAGCAGAGGGGAGCCCAAGATCTCAGAGGGCTGGCTCTATAATTCCTATGGGGGGGAATGTAGCCAACATAGCTCCCCTTCATTTAATATGGCAGTAATAAGAACTGTGAAAGGCAATAGAAACAGGAAAGTTCATGTAGCTTGGTTTGTCCAGCTTCGGGCGACCCCGAGGGGTATCTCCAGAATCCACAGGTGCTCCCGCAATGGCTGCTGCATAAGTGATAAGTCCAGGTTTGATAGAGGAGACGGTGTCCACTGCTTCGACCAATGAGGCATCCGGGAAGTCAGCCCAGTCAGCTGGTTGCAATGTGTCCATCTCCTGAAAGTTAGGTAGTTCAGAGTCCAAGGGACCCAGCACAGAGAAAAAGTCTTCTCTATAAATTTTTGCAGTTGGAGCTGTGGAATATTTGCTAGGTGACTGCTGAGGTCCACTCCTGGGTCGCTGTTGAGCCTTGGAGAAAGAGTTATCAGAGTGCTGAGGCAAAGATGGCTGGTTATGCTGGAATTTCTGGGACATAGCAGTAGCCTGTGCTGGTAAGGAGCCATTAGCTGATGGGGGACTAGATTGGCAGAGGACTGGTCTGGTTTTTATGCGGCCCCTTGGAGATGTAGGGGCAGAAAAAAAGTTCCTGCTGTGAGATTCTGCCTGGGGAGGCTCCCATAGCCTCCTGGGATTTGTAGTTGGAAACTGGAGGCCTGGCCAGGATTTTGCTAGACAGTGTTCAAGCTCAACAGGGTGATCTACAGTGATTTCATGCCCCTATTTGGAGATGCAAAGCCTGGTAAGATTTTTGAACCGGAATCTAAAGTCATGTTGATATAAGAAGTATTTAATGGGACCAAAAGCTCTTCTTGTTGCAGCGGTGTCCTGGGCAAAGTCCCAGTAAATAGATATTTTGGCACCCTGCCATTTGAGCTCCCTTATGTCCATTACAGCAAGAAGGACCCTCTCTTTAGTTGAGTAGTGATGAAGATAGGCCACCACTGGTCTGGGAGCATTGGTCTGTCTGTTGGGGTGAGTAGAAACCCTGTGAGCCCTTTCAAATTCTATAGGTCCCTACCAGCGTTCACCCAGCATGTGGGGGAGATTATCGTTGAGGAATTTCTCCATCGACTGCCCCTCTGGCCCCCACTGGCAGCCTGATTATCTGCAAATTATTGTGGCTGCTTCTGTTTTTGTGGTCCTCTGCTCTCCACCACAGGGCTTCAAGGTGCTCCTCATGTTGCTGTAAACTCTGCCAGACTTGCGCTTGCTGAGATTCACAAGTTTCTGCCCTCTGTTTGACAATGTTCATCCCATACTGAAGTTGTATGACCTCCATGACAGTGCCCGACAGGGAAAGGCTGATGTCGTCAACTCTCGGGAGTAGGACCTCTAATAACTTAGTGATGTGCTGCAAAGATTCCCCCATGGCTGCAGGCTGGTCTGTGCGCAGATTAATTGTAGGCATCAAAGGGGTGACCATCGGGGGGTTCATTATAGAAGTAACCTGTTGAGACTGTGTCCCCGATCTGTTCGCTCACCCAGTATAGGAAGGGTACTGAGATTAGTGGTAACCGAGACCGCTACAGAACGTGGGGCCTGCTTGGCCTGCCTAGGCCAGTAGTGTGATAAGACCCAGTGCTGTAAAGCAATGCAAATTACTCCGAATTCCACTGACAAAATGCACCGTTCAGCAAGTGGGATCTCACCCATGCATAGAGTTGTACAAGGGGGATAAAAATTCCACGGGATCGGGGCATTTAAGCGTGGATGGGCTTTGGTACGGAGAGAGCTCTTGGATTAGGCTGCCATCTTCTTGGTGGCTAAACCATGCCCCAGGGTTTAGAGTCTTTGTTGAGGAACCATTTTGTAACCTGGACTGAAATGAGCACTAGGTGATAACAGAAACATAGAAATTGATGGCAGATAAGGACTGCCAGGCCCCTTTAGTCTGCCTGTAAGCCCTACACTTCTTTGCACCCTCTGACCCTAACTGGTCAATGACTTTTTGCCACTCTACTCCTTCCTACCTCTAAAGTTCCCTTATGCCTTTCCCAGGCATGTTTAAATCCCACTGCTGTGCTTGCTCACATCACCTCCTGTGGCACACTATTCCATGTGTCCACCACCCTCTCTGTGAAGAAAAACTTCCTTACATTTCCACTCAGTCTGCCACCCTCTGATTTCATATCATGTCCCCTCATTCCTGTACTTTTCCTGCAGTGGAAGATGTGCAAAGTCAGACAACCCCCAGCAACCCTCTGACCAATGTTTCCTCAGCTTAGTCCTGCTAAGCCTTGGGGGTTTCCCCTCCCATAAAAACTTCCCTATAAGTTGATTAAGGAGGTTAAACCACTTTTCTGGTATAGAGTGGAAGATGTGCCAGGAGGTGAAGTACTCTGGGTGCTAGCATGGCAATTTCCCTGGTCAGGGCCCGATGTAGTGTGCTCCATCTGTAAATTTCTGCTATGAGGGCTGTAATTAAGGGTGAGAAATTAGATTTGCAGGTGTCCAAAAGTGTGGGAGCAATGTGGATGCCCAAATATGTAATTCCATTCTGGGCCTACTTCCAACCTGTGTGCTGGAATAGCATCTCTGAGCACTTGTTTTTGAGGGCTAGGGCCTCCGACATATTATGATTGACTTTAAGTCCCGAAACATTCATGAATGAGTCTAGAATTTGGCAGAGTGGGACAATAGCTTTGGGGGCATCATTCAGGAGGATTAAGAGGTCATCTGCGTACGACAGAGATTTGTATTTTTTTATTCCCTACCTTAATACCTTCAATTGCTGAGTTTGCTCATAGTACAGCCATGAGGGGCTCAATAGCTTGAAAGAAGAATGGGGGGAGAGGAGGCAGCTCTGTTGGGTGCCTCAGACTAGTGGGAAGGATTGTGACGTGGCTATTAGTGAGCACTTTCACTGTGGGCACTGTGTAGATGGTCCGTATGCAGTTTAGGAAGAAGGGGGCTGTTCAACTTTGATGCAAGACTTTCAAAAGGTAACCCCATTCGATGGAGTTGAT
Organism: Neoceratodus forsteri; assembly: GCA_016271365.2. Taxonomy (NCBI): domain Eukaryota; kingdom Metazoa; phylum Chordata; order Ceratodontiformes; family Ceratodontidae; genus Neoceratodus; species Neoceratodus forsteri. The sequence continues at coordinate 1,513,053,636 of CM057449.1, forward strand.
TGCTTTCTCAAAAATCAATCATTAGAGCTACAGCAGGTGTGTGAAGCTGTTTAGATACATTATTCAGGATAAAGTAGGTTCTCAGGTGATCTGAGCTGAATCACCCCTACAGGAAGCTGATTTGGGATGGGTGGATAATCTGCAGAAGCACTTTGTCCAGCCAAGATGCCATGAGTTTTACCAGTATCTTAGCATCCACACTGATCAGGGAGATAGGCTGACAATTGACAGGAAACAGGGAGTCTTTGCCCCTCTTGGGTAGGGCAATAATTTTGGCCTCTCTCTTTGTAGAGGGTAATGTTGTGGAGGTTCGGGCATGTGAGTATACCCTCTGGAGTACGGGTGAGATTTCATTCATGCAGGGATTGAAAAAGCTTGATAGGGAAGCAGTCTCCCTGGGGGACTTGTTTTTTATTCATTCTTAGGATGGCCACATGGCTTTCCTCTTGGTTAATAGGCTTATCTAAGTCCTGCATTGGGCATGTGATATTTGTGGTAGGTTTAAGTGAGCAAGGAAATGTGGAGCTTGGGTGATTTTGGGGGGGAAGGTAGTGGCATATAGTTTTGAGTAAAACGAGGACAAGATATTGGATATGTCTTCCTGTGCCATTTTTACTTCTCCTTGGGTATTTAACAGCCCAGGTATGTGTCTCTCGGCTCTTATTTTCCTGATTCGCTATAGAAGTACCTTGCTAGATTTTTCTACCTCTTCCAAATAAGTGTGGTGTAGGTGGAACCGAGCCAGTTCAGCTTTACTGGCATAGTGGGTGTTCAATTACAATTTTTTTTGTTAGTTATTTAATCAGGACTAGCACACTAAGCTGACAGCTTTTCTACAGGTGCAACTTGGGAGCACAGGGAAGTTAAGTGACTTGCTCAGGGTAACATAGTATGCAAGTGGAAGCTGTGAGGTTCAAACCCAGGTCTGGTCTGCTGGATGTCACCAGATTTGCAGCTCAGAGCCTTAAACCACTGCACTATACCGCATCCCTAAATTGGTTATCAATTTTGCTTCAACATTGAGCATCTTGAGATGATCTGCCAGGGGGTTAGCCTTTTGTCTGTCTCTAGGGCCCTTATTTGAATTTTTAGGTTCAATACCTCAAATTCTCTGGTCCACCTCCTATGAGTGGCATTTGTTATTATATGGCCCCTTAAGTATGCTTTCAAGGCCTCCCATATGGTGCTGTCCATTACATTGTGATCATCATTGTTGGACAGGTATTTTCAAATTTCTTGTCGTGCCCACAGTATAAAGTCATGGTCCTTCAAGAGTAAGGTGTCTAGGAGCCATGAGGATGATTGCGGGCATGGGAGGGGGGGCACAATAGCTGTAAGGTAATCGGGACATGATCTGAAATGACTATGGGGTGGATGTTGGGATTGTGGGGGTAATTTGAGGGTTTGATAGCCAAAGATCAATATGACTATGGTTGTCATGTACTCCTGATTAATAGGTTTAGCCCTTGTTCTTGGGGAGGGTCAGTCTCCATACATTGGTGAGTGCATGCTCTTTACATATTTGAGCAAGAGCAATGGTGGCTTTGACATGGTTCTCCGGCAGGCCTGAGGTTCTATCTAAGCCAGGATCTAGGGTGAGATTGAAATTTCCTCCCACCAGGACTGGTATTTAGGTCGTATAGATTAAGGAGCAACAGGGGGCCCTCGGGGGTATGCCTATTTATCAAAATCCATCTATCTTCTTTTTCCATTTGTATTGACTCAAGTTTCCATTGCAGTGATTTGTGCAATAAGATTGACACCCCTCTTTTGGTGGTTGTATGCGTACTATGAAACTCCATACCCACCAACTCTCTTTGTAGTTTGCAGTCCTATATGTGGGAGACCTTTGTCTCTTGGAGGAAGGCCACTTTGGTGTATAATTTTTTCAGATGGTTTAGCACTTATTTATATTTTGCCTGGGAGTTGAGCCCTGTAACGTTCCATGAGGTGAATGTTATAGCTGCCATTTTTTTGGGGAGGGGTTATTAGTGATATTCTTATTGAACAAAATACAAAATGATGCAGCTCCTCAGCCACCTGACCTACAGCAGTCCCTCTGAGACATGAGCACCAGTGTGTATCAAAGAAAGAAATGAAAACAGTAATTAAACAGCCCAACACAGGCAAATATTTACATACATATGATGATAGGAGCTTAAAGACTTGCATGGAACTCATTAACCCATTTTCCATTCTTAGACCAGGCATCTGATTCCATGATGTGGTACCCTTACACCAAGTGGAGATGCCTGTCCAGAGCATGGGACCCTCCCTCAACTGTAAATATGGATACATTAACTTGTAACCAACAGTAGTTGTAAACAAAACTGGAACTTTGTCATGAGGACAGTTATAGACACCCAGTAGTAGTGCTATACCGATAACTATGCCAGGGACCTTTGTTATATGTTTGTGGCCTGCCTCTTGAAACCATAGGGGTCTGTATAGCTGTTGATGAGATGTTCTAAAACTGGCTGTAGTGCTGTGGTTCCCCTTAACCTCTGGCAGGTGTCTCAGTGTTATGGGGGCATCAGCATCAGGGCTAGACTTACAAGGCACCATGAAAAAGAGCTACGGCTATTTTTTTTATTTTTCCCCCCATTGTTTAACCAGGAGAGACACACTAAGCTGAAAGCTTGTTTACAGGTGTGACCTGGGAGCACAGAGAAGTTAAGTGATTTGGTTAGGGTCACATAGTATGCAAGTGGGGGCTGTGGGATTCAAACCCAGGTCTCCAGATTTGCAGCTCAGAGCCTTAAACCACTGTGCTATACTGCCTCCATTGTAAGTAAGAGCTAGTCATGGGGTGATTGGCCTGATTCTTTTGGATGACCCCCAGATGCTGAGAGCACCTTTTCATAAAGGACGGGTGGCCATTTGTGATATATACCTGTGGGTGTCTGCAAGTGAGTCTGGTGCAGTTTACACCTTTTGTTCATGCAAATTTTAACAGGGTGGAGAGAGTTATATTGCCAGGCATCAAGTGTACATCCTCCTCGCTGCACTCTCAATTAGGAGGTTAGTTCCCTTTATCATCTGCCCTCCAGAGTTAAGGGCATGATTGTTCAACAATAAGTGTACCTCCAATTTAACCAATTCCAAGGAAACCCCAAACAACTGTGCCCAGAATTCAAAGCAGTAGGTCAAAACATGGGAAATAATAAGGGCATTAGTGCCATCTTAATAAGTTATGAGATAAACATGCCCAATCAGGACAGCCATACAACCCATGTATCATAACCAGCATAGAAGCTCATAGCTCCATATACGCCTCCGGTGGAGCTGGGACCTGTCTTCTTTAAGAAATCCTATGGAGGTGTTCCTTTTTAATTAATATATATGCATCAGGCTGAGGCCTTCTGCATGAAAATTCCCACCACTGGTAAATTCCAGAGCTAGACGGCTCTCATTGCAAGTGTGCCCTTTATCCATTATTGAACATTGTAGCTTCTGAAATGGCAGGCATTTGTGCACTGGTGGCGACATTGGTGGCAGCATAGGATTGCGGACATTGCTCCTTGGCTTGTTGTGGTGTAGCAAACCAATGGGGTCCAGACTCCGGTTAGTGTTGTTTCACCTCAGGAAGTGTTTTGGGACTGTATAGCAGGCTGGATGTGCATTGACATTGCAGTTCACTTTTTTTGTCTGTGTTGGGAGTCTGGCATAACAGAGGTGTGTAGTGGCTGCTGAAGGTCTCAGCTACAGAGCTACCAGATGAAGCATCTCTTTCCGGGCTTTGGCTGTGGCTCCTACATGGAGGTGTTGAATGGTTGGGCTTGTGGTTTGCTTTCCCCCTCTGTTTGGTGTTGCCTCGACCATGTTTTCTAGACATGAAGGAACAATTCTCTCCTTTGACTTGGTCTGCTGGAGGTGTGTCTGAGCAGTGTGGTGGCTCATTGGATTTTGTTTCTGTCACAGCATGGATAGTGCCCACGGAAATTGAGAATCTGTGGGGTCTTCTCTGCAAGTTGTACAGCAGGCCATGAGTGGAAGGTGAAACTTTCAGCCACTTCAGGGTCAATAAATGAGTGGAATACCCCAGTACAGGCAATCCTTAGTGTGGCAGGATACCTTGTACTATATGGGACCTGTAAATCCATTAGTGCATGGCAGGCTCTTGTGAATTCAAGGTGCTGTTCAGAGATGGCCGATGAGAAGTCAGGGAATATTTTTATCCGGTGTTATGTGCCAAGCAAGAAAGTTTCACTTCCTGGCAAGTTGTAGGATCCTTTCTTTTACCTGGAACTATAGGAGTTTGACTAGGATAGACCTAGGTCACTGCCCCAGTTTCGGTGAGAGGGCCATCAACCGGTGGGTTCACTCAATTTTGACTGGAACAGGCCATTGATGTTTTAGCAGAGACAGGAGGGTAGTTTGCAGGAACGTTATGGTATCTTGCCCTTCTGCACCTTCTGGGAACCCTACCAGTCGGAGGTTGTTCCTCCTCCCATGATTTTTGAGATCCTTGACCTTGTCCCACAGCTGGCATGTTGTGCGGTTCTGATCCCGCATGTGGGCTGAGAGGCAGTCCATGGTACTTCCTTGATTGGAGATCTGCTATTCATTGTCTGAAATCCTTTGTGATAGTGAAATAATGTATTGTCCTGTTTTCTGGTTTTGCTCTTTGAGTTCTCCGATTTCACTTAGGAGTTGAGAAAACATATTTCATATTTTCTGCAGGTCTTCAGGGGTTTGCCATTTGCTGTGCCAGCAGTAGCCATGCTGCTTTTGGAGGCCCCTCTCACCTTGCGGCTGCAAGGCTGAAGAATGAAACCTCAAATATCTGGTAAGTTGCTTGTCAGAACCTATTTCAAATTAGTGCAACAGAGTCAGTAGAAGTCCAGTATATTAAAGCTGATGTTTTAATTCAGCTGTTATCCAGGCAATTTCCAGATTACAAAGGATGACAGAAGAGGCAGAAGGAGCTGAGGAGATCAAGCTGCCACCATCTTGGCTGCCAGGCCACGCCTCTTCCTGATAATAGTCTTTGACTGGGTAACTAGGGCAGTAGATAAGGGACATGCAGTAGATTTACTCTACTTTGATTTTCGTCAGGCATTCTATTCAGTGTCACACAAAAGGTTGCTGAAGAAGCTAGAGGTTGGAGGTGCAGCAAAAGACATCATTAGATGGGTGACTATTAGTGGTGGGTGAAAGTTGCAAATTCCACTTTAGCTGAAGTTCCACAAAATTTCAAAATTTTTGCAGAATTTTCCATCATTTCACCTACGGCGAAATTCCAAACTTCAAAAAATGTACTGCGCATTTTCACCTTGTACCACGGTATTTATTCCCTAACAGTGAAACTTTAGTCAGAAAATGCAGAATTAAAGTTTCTGGCCATATATTTCGCCATTTCATTTATTTATCTGCAGTCTGCAATATAATTCTGTGGATTTTTTTTCTGCCAGCAATGTATGGCCATATTTGTTTTTCTACAGGTGGTATTGTAAATGCAAAGATCACATAATGAATCTAAGGGTCTAGTACGATCTCCTGATGACAATCATCCCGACAGCAAAAGTCCTGTCTTTTATTTCCTGAATTTAACCTTCCCGCTATTACTGTATTACCGACGAACATTCTCCAGACACACACAGATGATAAAGAAATTATTGTGAGAGGAAAAATAAAGAAAACTTTCTGACATTGCTCGCATGACAGCTCACAGTGCTCCCCATTTACATAATGTTACTGTCTGACTAGGAACAGCTGATATGCCCTTGCCATAGCGAAGCAGCGAAGCCACACATCTACAGACAAAGCAGCAAGGAGACAGAGAAAACAGTGGCAGAAGTAAATATTATATACCTGTTAGAAAGAAGCATCAGTGAAGCTGAAATCAATCTGTTACAAAAATATATATTTTTTGTGCCTACTAGTGATTTTACCCAGTTTGACTTCTGTTTGGACTTCCTAAGATTTACAAGAAATTTAAATTTAAAATATTTTGGGTCAAAACATTAGAAAATGGGTTTTGCTACAACCAACACACCACTTTCACAGGAGACGGGGATCCACTTTGGGACTGCCGTTCATTAATGCTTATAGCATTATTGCAAGAGTTACTGGTATAACTGCATTGTACCCTCGGATCCGAAACATCTCCCGATTCTGCCATTGCCAGCTGAGAGTTCTGGGGTCTGTATTTATTGGTCCTGTCAACGTTCAGTGTTCAGTGCATGCGGTCTGAGTACAGAGCTAAATTTACAGGCTTGCTATTGGAATAGCCCATTTACCGCATGCGGCAGTTTGACATGAGTGAAACACCACCACAAGCAAGTCAGCAAAAGTGAGTCATAGAGCAGGCGGGGGGGGGGGTTGAAATAGAGAGTTGGCAAGTGATGAATGCAGGTGTCGTTGTCTCGGTCTGTTATTATATGCCAGCCAGCTGATGTTTGACTTGAACCTTGACGGTATAATTTCTATCAGTAAGTTTACTGTCAGTCAGTTTGTATTCTCGGCCAGTAATTGACGGTAAATTACACGTCGGGAAGTTAGTACTCGGGTAATGGTACTGACCACGAATCTAACCACCCTACCTATAAAGTACCATAGTTGTGGTGTCAGCAATCAACCTTTTCTTGGGTTTTAATTTTTTTCATTTTTTCAGCTGTTCTTGATTTTATTTTGTGTTTCTTTCTTTTGAATTTTGCAGAACCCAAGGATTGCCTACTTTTTCACTCCACCGTAGAAGCTAAATTCTACAGTTCAGCACAGCAGTTCTGCAGAAAGCTCAAATTACTCCATGTTTATCTCTAGTGACATAGGTTGCAGCTCTGCAGTCATATGGGGTGTAGAGGGAGGTATCAGGTGACAGCACATATTTCCTACTGCATAGCTACTCACCTGTGAAGCTTCTGTATTTCTGAAGACGACTGAGCTCTGTTTGTTCTGCTCCACAGCACAGGCTTTTTGAGTGATAATCTGCAGTTTTCTTGTTAAACATAGAAAAATAGAATTTGACGGCAGATAAGGACCACTTGGCCCACCCAGTCTGCCCATTTCCCCACCTAACGGATAAGCTGCAGATCCTAGTTAACCAACAGCCTACTTCCTCCTACCCCCCCACTATAATTGCCTTATGTTTGTCCCATGCATTCTTGAATTCCCCCACTGTTTTTGACTCTACAACCTCCTCAGAAAGGCTGTTCCATGTATCCACAACCCTCTCTGTGAAGAAATACTTCCTCACATTACCTCTGAGCTGTCCCCCTCTATCTTCAGATTGTGCCCCCTTGTTTTTGCACATCTCTTTTTATGAAAGATGTTACCCTCTTGGACTTTGTTGATTCCCTTGAGGTATTTGAAAATTTCTGTCATGTCCCTCCCCCCTTTCCTCAAGGCTATACATCTTTAGTTCCTTTAGTCTTTCTTTATATGTTTTCTGATGTAGACCATGCATCATTTTTGGTTGCCTTCCTCTGGACAGCCTCCACCTTGTCTATGTCTTTGTGGAGATGGGGTCTCCAGAATTGTACACAGTACTCCAGATGTGGTCTTACCGACTGTTTGTACAGAGAGCCAACAACTTCCTGTTTTCTACTGGTGATGCCTCTCTATGCATCTCAGTATCCCCCAGCCCTCCTTACTGCTTTCTCACATTGCTGGCCCACCTTTAGGTCATCTCATATGACTACCCTCAGGTCCCTTTCCATTTTTATTGTTGTCAGTATCTCACCTCCCCATTGTGTACTCTTCCCCTTGGATTTTGTTTCCCAGGTGCATTACTTTGCACTTCTTTGCATTGAATCAAAGCTGCCATACATTTGACCATTCCTCCAACCTTGCCAAGTCCCTTTTCATCCTTTCCACTCCCACCTTGTGTATCAACCCTGTTGCAGATCTTTGTGTCATCTGCAAAGAGACATACTTTCCCTTCCAGTCCCTCTGCAATGTCACTTATAAAGACATTAAAAAGGACCGGCCCCAGTACTGAACCCTGCTGTACCCCACTAGTAACCCACCTTTTTCACTGTGGACTCCATTTACTATTACCCACTGTGTCCTGTTGTCCAACCAGTGTTTTACCCTGACTACCACCCTGGGACCCACTCCCAGGCTGGCTAATTTGTTTATTAATCTTTTGTGCTGGCCTGTGTCAAATGCCTTGCTAAAGTCTAGGTAGGCCATGTCCATAGCCCCTCCCTGGTGTACTACTTTGGTCACCCAGTCAAAGAAATCAATTAGATTTGTCTGACATGACCTTCCCACTGTGAATCCATGCTGCCTTGGGTCCTGTGCCCCACTGGCCTCTAGGTACTCAACAATTCTTTCCTTCAGAAATGATTCCATCATTTTCCCTACCACTGAGGTCAAACTGACAGGTCTGTAGTTTCCTGCCTCTGTCTTGCTCCCACTTTTGTGAAGAGGAATCACATCCACCCTCTTCCAGTCCTCAGGTACCACACCATCCTCCCATGATTTATTAAAAAGGGTAGTCAGTGGTGTTACTAGTTCTTCCCTTAGTTCTTTTAGAATTCTGGGGTGAATCCCATCAGGCACCATTGCTTTATCCACCTTCAGTTTTAAGAGTTTTTTCAGAACCCTTTCTTCTGTGAAAGGACTAATATCAACCCCCCTATCCAGAGTGCTTCTATTGACCGGATTAGGTTTTTCCCCCTACTTTTCCATTGTGAATACTGAGAAGAACTATTCATTCAGTATCCCTGCTTTTTCACTGTCGCTCTGTGCCCAACCACCTTTCTCTTTGTTCAGCCTCAACATCCCTGTCTCAGTCTTTCTTTGCTCCCTAATGTACCTATAAAAGGTTTTATCCCCCTTCTTAACCGAGTTGGCTATCTTTTCCTTGGTTTGGGCCTTTGCAATTCTGACTGCCTTACCCGCTTCCTTCTGCTTTAACTGGTACAGTTCTGTCTCCTGCTCCTTCTGTGTTTCCTTATACTTCCTGAATGCGATCCTCTTCTCCCTAACCTTCCACACCACTTCTTTTGAGAACCATAGTGTTTTTTTATTTTGTTTTGTTTTGTTTATTTGCTTCACACAAAGGCTTGTTGCCTCTGTGATGGTGGTTTTGATGTTTCCCCATTGTTGTTCCCACCCTGTCTTTTTGCCTGTTTGCTAGTGCTTTTCTGAGGCACTCTCTCATTTTGACAAAATCTGCCCTCCTGAAGTCCAGTAGCTTCACTTTTGTGTGGCTTGACTCTACAGCTAAGTTTATCATGAACCACACTGTTTGGTGGTCGCTTGTTCCCAGATGGCTACCCACTTCAAGATCAGAGATCCTCTCTCCATCCCCATTTGAGAGTACCAGGTCTAAGACTGCTCTCTCCCAAGTGGGTTCCAAAACTAGCTGTCTGAGGCATGCCCCCTGTAGGGCATCAAGAATGGCCCTGCTTTTGGATGTGGCTGCAGCAAAGGTGCTCCAGTCAACATCTGGCATATTCAGGTCCCCCCATCAGCAATATCTTCCCTTTCTCTGCCATACCAAGGATGTCTTCTATCATTTTCTTGTCTATTTCCTCCTCCTTCTCCTCCTCCTCCTGAGATGGGGGTCTGTATACAACCCCTGTGCAGATTGTGGAGCCATTTCCAGTCTCCATGGTGACCCACAGTGCCTCCTCTCCTCCCTGTTTACCCTTTAGTTCTGTTGCTTTGATCCCTGCCCTTACATAGAGAGCTACTCCTCCTCCTCTTCTTTCCTCCCTGTCCCTCCTGTAGATACAGAGTACAAGAAATAAAGTTCTATTTTCTGTAATTGCAGTGCTGAGACAAAGAAACTGCTGCAGTTTTGTTGAATTTCTTGTGACTATTTCAAAATAGTCTGGTAGACTTTTTTCTGCACTTCTACTGTGTTAGTTTTAAATAATTGTGGTATTTAGTAAGGACTGAGGAAAACAGACATCACACCATGTTGGGCAAGGGAAAGCATGGAAAATGGGGAAAAAGTCCCATTGATAGTGGATCAGTAAAAATGGTGTCACATGAAGGTGCAGAGGGTGCTGGGGAAGGTGCTAGTAGGAGCAGCACAGTCAGTGGCACTCAAACATCCAGTGGCAGTGCAGTCCCAGTGCCTCAACCTGTGCCAGTGTCAGCTGCAGTTGGCATGAAAACTTCCAGTTTTATTGGGTTGTGGCATAGTACTCCCACTCCCACAGCAGCTGTTGCTCAGTGTACAAAAGTGCCAAGAAAAACTGCCATCGATGTCACTGCACTACTGTATGAGTGCCAGGCATCTCAGGAGGAGGAGGAACAGTCACAGTCATAGGAGTCTCAGGAGTTAACTCAGGAGCTGCTAGGGAGGAGAAGAGATGATGAGGGTGTGCATCCAGTGGCAGGCAGTATCAGAAAGGATGAAATTAAGTTAGGTCCAGGACCATTAACTGTCCTGGCAGAGGAAAAGGAGCTGGAGCAGAGTATGCTTGAGATGGAGGCAGAGGAAGAATAACATCTTCTGTCCAAACATCCTGCTACTGTTGATGTGGAAGAGAAGGGTACTGAGGAAGAGGAGGTGGTGCATAGCCAGCCGTAACTGTCAGTGCTATAAATGTCTGTCAAAAATCAGTGAGGATTATTGTGATGAGAGAGGTGATGATGACCCAGTACTAGACCCTAATTGGTAGCCTCCCCAAGCTGCACCCTTTTAAAAAAGTTTAACGGGTAAAAGGAAAGCAATTCCTCTCATGCCGCTCCCTTGGTAACAATCTGATGTCAGGGAAAAGGGACCTCAAGTTGAAATAAGGGTACATGGGGAAAAGCAGCAGCAGGAACAGCAACAGACAACCATTTTGTCCACCCCTACGCCTCCTGCCCCATCTGTCTCACCCACGAAAATCTGGCGTGTCAGCAGAAAGACCCTTGTGTGGAATTTCTTCTCAGTGTATAAGGTTGATGACAGTGTGGCTGTGTGCAATATATGCAGGTCCACAATTAAGAGGGGTAAGCCAGGAATACACTATGGGACAACTGGTATGCATACCGATATGAAAACTAAACATCCCATTTGCTGGGCACAGCATAATAATTTGGCAGCAATACCTGCTTCTGACATTCCAAAACAGTCTGAGAGGATCCCTATCCTGGTGATGATGTACCATTTAACCCTATTCTGTGTTACACTCCTAGGTGTGCTGATGCAAGTGGTAGTAGTAGTCAGTCGGAACTATCCCATCCCCATATCAAAAGTTTTTTCCAGCATGTCCCCGCTGTCTGACAAGGCAGCCGTGGCAGCAAGAGCAGAACTGCCAAACCCAGTACCTCAACCTCCTCCACAGTCCAGCACACCCTAAGGCTTAAACAACCTGATATTAAATCTGCCTTAATGAAGCACACCAAATACCACCTTAAACACCTGGTGACAAAAGAGCTAAACACTGCTGTTGCAAAGATGCTGGCAACAGACCTTCTGCCATTTTCTTTTGTTGAGAAGCCTGGGTTTCTAGAACACATTTAAAATGCTGCACCTAAATACAAAGTGCCCAGTCACACTTATTTCTGCACTAAGACTGTTCTGACATTTTATAATGACCTTGCTTGCATTGTGTCTGATGTAGTTTCTCACTCTGCAGTAGCCAGCATTCACCTTACCACAGACATCTGGACTAGTGATCCATTGTCAGTTATATGTGCATTACTGCACACTGGGCCTGTTTCCCTAAAGTGTATGCCTTGCACTCATGCTCATCATCTATTTGCCCCCTGAGCAGTGGCAGCAGTACTAGTAGTGGTCCTTGTCAGCATGCCACATTGAATATGCAGAGCATACATGGGTCACATACATCTCCCAGAATACTCACCTGAATCAATGATAGATAGATAGATAGATAGATAGATAGATAGATAGATAGATAGAGATAGAGATAGATAGAGATAGATAGATAGATAGATAGATAGATAGATAGATAGATAGATAGATAGAGATAGATAGAGATAGATAGATAGAGATAGATAGATAGAAAGATAGATGGATAGATAGATAGATAGATAGATAGATAGATAGATAGATAGATAGATAGATAGATAGAGATTGAGATAGATAGATAGATAGATAGATAGATAGATAGATAGATAGATAGATAGATAGATAGATAGATAGATAGATAGAGATAGACAGATATTTTTATTTATAGCGTGCCCAATTCCTGGGACTCTGGGTGCTGAAAAGTAAAAACACAATTCAGTATTTTAAAATCACCAGAGATACATAAAACCAATGTAAATACACATCATTTTATCTATCAATAAAATCACATAAAAGCTAATTCAAATAGGAACGCTTTCAACCCCCTTTTAAAGGCCATTATGTCCTGGCTTGAGGCCACATGAATTACAGGCTGGCTTCATCGCAAGTGTCAATGCACGGAATGCCATTAAAGCAATCAGTGATTGCTGTATTTATCATGCCCAATGCTTTGCACATGTTCTGAACCTGATTGTGAAGGTCTTTCTGGATCATGAATCAGTCAGTAACATGCTGAGTCAGTCAAAAAATCTGCAGCATTTTCAGTCACTCCTCACTAGCAAGATCAGAGCTCAGGAGTCTACAGAAGACTAATGGAATACCACAACAACACCTAAAGCTTGATGTGCTGACTCACTGGAACTTAGCTGTACATGCTTGAGAGGCCATTTGAGAAGTATTAGTCAAGTCAACGACTATGTCATGCAGATGCGTGAAGCACAGTCAGCCATGTCATTGAGTCCATCCCAGTGGGTGCGGGTGGATAGTGTCATCCAAATCCTCCATCCATTTGACCAGGCTACACAGGTTGTCAGTTCTGAAAATGCATGCTTGAGCCAGATTATATCACTTCCTCATGTACTCCTCCAGGCATTGCTCAATGTCAGGGGGACAATTTGAATTGGCAGCAGACTCTGAGTAGAGCTTGCTGACTGGATCATGTATCTGTGTTATGATGATCCCAGGGTGATTCATATTAGTATGTCTGAAGCATTCATCCTGGCAACCCTTCTAGAGCCACTCTACAAGCATGGCATGATGTCACTTCTTCCAGGTTGGAAGGCTGATCTGGATTACTATGTTGTGAGTCTGAGTGACAAAAGTTGAAATTTGGATGAGTGAGTCAGAGCTAAAGGCAAAAATATCAATAGCTGTTGACAAACCTGAAGGAGCAACAACCCCTCAGGCAGTATCCCCCTCCATATTGTGTCTGCTCCTGCCCCCTCATCATCATGTAGCAATGGCACAAACTCTCTCTGGTCCATGTTGAAGCTGATTTGTGTTTCTATGCTCCAACCACCTGAAGGCACCATACTTGTGCAGCTGTCTGCACGCCATATGGTGCAGTCATACCTGGATGACCCACTGGAGCTGAGCGCAGATGAGCCATTGGAGTTTTGGAGAAGTTCATTTTAACATATGTGAAGATCACAACATTCCTGCCAGACAGACAGCTTCACTGGTCAGTCAATGGCACCCGCAGCACTGAATACCCTTTCTGAGCTTACACTGGCACAGCGGCAGGTTAGGCACTCAATGGCAATAGCTGTAAGAGCAGGCCAGATTTCAAGTTAACTTCACCAATACGCCAGCAAAGAACAAAGGTGCAAGTCACCAGAGTCAGTGTGATAGGTGCATCATCACCTTGTGTGTTACAAGAAAAGTTGGTGGCAAGCATATGATTACATCCAGATTCCGAATATTCACACTGACATTACCAACATTTGAGTTGTCAGAACACAGCACTGTGTATCTTTAAGTGTCTCAGCTGACCTCTGTTTAACCCCCCCCCGAAAGAAAACTGGCAAAAACCAAAAAATTTTTTACTTTGAACATTTTTAGCTGTCCTTTACTGTTAAGTGTACCAGTTAGCTGCTGTTTAGGCACCCTCTCCCCCCAAAAAAACTGACAAAACAACAGAACAAATTTGTGTGGACATTGTTAGCTGTCCTTTGTTGTTAAGTTTCCCATTTGGACACTATTTAGGCCCCCTCCCCAAAAAGAAATCTGACAAAAACCACAACATTTGTACTGCAGACATTGTTAGCTGTCCTTTACTGTTAAGTATCCCAGTTGGCCGCTGTTTATTCCCCCCTCCCCAAAAGGAAAATGAGTAAAAACCTAAGAATTTGTGTGGACATTGTTAGCTGTCCTTTACTGTTAATTTCATAGTTGAGCACTGTTCCCCCCCCCCAAAAAGGAAAAAGGACAAACACAAAGAAACAAAATGTGTATACTGTATATTTATATGTCTGTTACTGTTCATCTTTCCTGCAACTACTTTTTTCTTAAAAAAATAAGTATTTGCATTACTGTTCATCCTCAAATCCCCACCTGCCCCTCCTTTAGGCCAACCTCCACAACACATCAAAAGGATACCCCCGCATTAAATTGCATCACCCACTGGCACTTGTCCCATATCCATCATCTCTGCTACTGTTGGTCAAAACCATAAAATTGCATTTGGTATGAATCCAATCCTTGGTTGTATGATGTGTGGTATTGGCTGAGGATCCCCGCCCCAAAAGACACAAGAAACCCCCCATAAACAGGTGGTCTGATATTATCTCACATCAGTTATCTTTTCTCTGCCTTGTTGCCACCATGTTGTGTCAAAAAACATCACTTGCTGTGCACTTCACAGGCTGTCCACTGTCGCCCCCCCCAAAAAAACAAGCATCATTCACCTCCCAAATTGCCATAGTAAAGAGAGATGACAAGCTGTCCACAGTGGCTTCTGTTTGGAGTAAAAGCAGTGACCTATGTAGTCCTCACTTGTTATAAGACTAATGATCAATCCACCTGGAAAACAATACCCACAGAGACACCAGTGACATCTGTCAGTATCACCTTCACCTACCTTCCAACATTTCAAACAAATATTATTCAGCACTGAGCACATCGATTGTGACTTGCACTGTCTGCATACATAATCCTGGTGTTGCCTCACTCGGATTGACAGATGTAGTGGTGGCAAACAACAAGCATTGAGGCATCAATGAACAGAGTCTGTCAACATCACTTCATCTCCCAAAACATAAGAATAACTGTGTCACTGGCACTGGGGCAATGTGTGGAGCACCTGGTGTGGTGGTTATGATTGAAACAAATGAAATACAACATTTGTATGTACTTACAATAGGGTTAACAGTGGTAGTAAAAATGTCATAAAAAAGTAAGATATAATCCAAAGTCCATCAAAACTCATATTTATTAAACTCTTTCTTCACACCCGCATACATGAGGCAACAGTTTTGTGGCTTAACATCACTTCCTCAGGCCAATCGTATATGAACAGTGTTGACACTAAATTAGAAACAAATAAATCCATTCAGATACAGTTTTTAAATTTCTGCTCCTTTTACATTAATATGTCACATTGGTATATACTGCCAATAGTTCTTTATAATAACATATTGAATTGTCAAATTTTCAATTAAAATTTCATTTAGAAACTAATTATAAAACATCTTCTCTTTCTTAGTTAAATCCCAATTCATTTTATATTATTGTCCCCATATTAAAGTCAAAGTTTAGTTCAATGTAGTATAAACTTTGTATTATTTTCAAATATGCAAAAAAATACCTTAATTTTCATTTATTTGAACTCCACTGATCTGGAAGTCCTAATATATTACTCTAAAAATGAGCACCATGCTGCCCTGTTCCTATTACCATCTATTAGAAAAAAACGTATTTATTTCAAATATTAATATCTTTAAATCTTGTATAGTTATTATTTAAACATCATATTGCCAGTCACCTGGTCACACTCTAAAATGGGCCAGTTCACTTCTCAAAACTTTCTTCATCCACTTAATAGTAATCTTGCTAGGAATATGTAATTTGGTACTGCTCAAGTCATTTAACAGAGAAACTAGATGGGAGCTCAATGATCAACTTCTTAAAGACGTTAAATATTGCAAACTTATTAGGGAAAAATAGAATATTTTTCTTCACTAAACCCTTTAGATAGTTTAAAACCCAATATCTGGTGGGGGTCCTTTAAAGCTTTCATGAGAGGGATACTGATTAGCGTGGCGGTTGGTAGGAAAAGAGAGCGAGAGGAAGACCTTAAATCCCTATTATCCCAAATCAGATTTCTGGAAACAAACCTTCCGACTAATCCCCTAGATGAGGATATTCATAAACTCCTGAAATTAAAGGATAAATATCTGGGGTTACTACAAGAGAGAGCAGAACTAGCTATTATTCGTACCAGAGCTAAATACACTGATCGGGGGAAAAAGCGGGACGTTTACTGGCATTGCATATTAAACAGCAGGAGTCAATGAGATTTAGCTCGCCTATCAGGTCATCAGCAGACAGAACTCTCAAAGTGTCTCCTAACAAAATAGCTCAAGAATTTGCTGCTTATTATTCTGAACTGTATAGCGACATGGAGCACCCTCCCTGTCCAGAAGATATACAAGGTTATCTAAGAGGTTCCCATTTGCCCCTTCTCCCTAACAGGTGCAGTGAAACTCTGGTTGTCCCTATTTCTCAGGAGGAGATTGCTAAGGTTATTAGCGAATTGCCTGCCGATAAGGTCCCTGGTCCAGATGGATTTTCTCCTTTATTTTACAAGGTCTTTTGAGACCTTCTTGTACCAATACTTAGTCATTTATTTCAACAAATCCTATCTGGGGAGGAGACAGATCCATATCTCTATGAGGCCCTGATTGTTCTGCTTCCCAAACCTGACAAAGACCTTGATAAGGTTCAAAGTTATAGACCCATCTCTCTTTTAAACCACTATGTTAAGATTCTCTCTAAAATACTGGACAACAGGTTAGCACAGGTTCTTCCTGGGTTAATAGGTACAAATCAGGTTGGATTCATGAAAGGGTGATTATCTTCTGATCATTTACACACTTTGTCGCATGTCTTCTCAGCTACCAGGGATGCAGAGTTCCCAGTGGGCTTGGTCTCCTTGGATGCTGAGAAGGCATTCGACAGTGTGAACTGGAATTTCTTGTTTCACACTTTGGAGGCTTTCCATATCCCTTCTCTGTTTATCTCCTGGATTGCTGCCCTTTATAAAAACCCCTCGGCAAGAATTTCTGCGAATGGGGAAATACAAAGCAAAGTTATGACAAACTGACTGTGGGATTGAACATATCCCAAACTCTTTTACACTGGGAAGGGACAGGGGGTATGTATGTGTTATAAATGTGACTCTAGAACCCATCTCTCCAGCTCTTTTGATAAGTCATGATGTGATAACTGCAAAGCTATTGGTCACATAACCCTTCAGTGTGATAATCACACTAAATGTGACATCTGTGAAGAAACTGGTCATATTTTTTCTGAATGTCTGTGGGTTGCAAAAATCAAAGCCACCTGTATTAGTCCTGAACTGCTGATAGAGCAAGCACAGGACTCTGCTTCAGTTAAAGAATCCTCACCCCAGACCTCCCTCTTTCTTTGCCCCCCCACATCTGAGTTCTGTAAGGAACCTACTGAAACCATTGTGATTGTGGATACACCTTTGCAGAAAGAACTTACCTCAACCCCCCATCCACCCAGCATCCCTAGTCTCAGTGTGCTACAAGGATCCAGAAGACAGGGCTGACAAGACCCTGGCACCCCCTTCCCCACCTTCACATTTACCTAGGAGAAGGTCCTCCAGAAATATCAAAGTTAAAACCCCTCCACCATCCATGGATTTTGAATCTGAAAACTCCTATGCTGCATTAACTACCGATTGGGGGGACTCAGAAATGGAGCAGGGGGACTCTGACCCACAACCACCCAAAACAGCCACCCATTCTCAAAACCAGGATTTAGTTGGTTATAAGGGAAAATAGAAAAAGAAGAGGAAAAAAACATCCTAGGCATGTAATGTCTATCTCTGGCTTCTTTACATGTGGGGTCTTTAAACGTTCATAGTTGACCGAATATAACAAAACATCAAGTTGTATTTAATTATGGTCATGAAGCCAAAATAGATATATGTTTTATACAAGAAACTTGGATGTTTTCCAGTGACAAAGTAAGATTTTTCCATGGTGAATGGCTGTGGTGACCCTCCTACTGGTCCTTTTGCCTAGATAGTGTGGACAGGGTAGGTATAATTTTTAACTCCTACTGCTTTACTTTAATTAAATTGATAGACCTTATTCCAGGTAGAGTACTAATTGTAGATGGGTTATGGAAACAGATTGATTGCAGACTTATTAATGTTTATGGCCCACAGTCAAAAGCAGAGAGACGAACCTTATTGACTACTCTACAACCATTTCTGGTTACCTCTTACAAGATTTTTCTTTGTTGGGATTTTAATTGAGATATTAAAACAAAATATGCCAAGTCTCAAGGGAAGGGTAAGAAAATCTACTGTGACTCTAATGCCTTGTTAAAAGTGATAGAAACTGATGACTTAATTGACTGTAGCAAATTCCACACACAAGGGCCTAGGTTCACTTATAAAAGAAGCAAGTACACATTCACTATTAATTGCATGTTTATTTCTAAGAATTTACTCAGTCATATTTAAAATAGTGCCAGAGGAATTTTCTGATCATTTGCTGCTAACAATTAAATTCCAAGAATCTCCCACTGAACTCAAGGGAAAAATAGCTGGAAACTAAATTCCTTTATCTTGACAGACCCCAAAGTAAGAACATGTATTTTGGGATTGTTATGGGTTCAGGCCTCTGTCAACTTTTCATATACTGATCTGGGAAAATGGTGGTCTGACTCTAAAGTTTATTTTAGGACATGGTTTCAAAAATTTGGTAAAAATAAGGAAAACAAAAAATGTCTGAAACACTAAACGCTCAGACAGCAGCTGCAAATCTTATACTCCCTCACTTATATTTCGAGGCATGATTATTCAGCCCAAATTGATAAACTAAAATCAGACATGAATCTAAATCAGTATGACAGATCCAATACTATTAAAGCGATGTTGCAAAATTGAACCCAAAAGTCCCCCATTGGGGACCCCTTTGAGACCTGTAAATCAATTAAAGATAACTCTTCAATGCAGGTTTTAATAGATAAAGATGGGGTCATATTCGATTCTACTGAAGGCATTCATAAAATAATATGTAAATTCATTCACTCTCATGCTCCATCTGTACCCCCCGATGTCAGATATAAAATCTTTTCTTCAAGAAATAAACATACTGAAGTATCCAGAGGCATCATTGGACATGACTAGGCCCATTAGCACCACTGAACTAGAACAAATGATTACGGCCTTAAAAATGGGACCTCACCAGGGTCTGGCAGATTACCTAATGAATTCTATAAATCCTTTTCAAAGGAGCTGTCTAACTGTTTGGAAATACTTTTCAGGTACTTTTTCTCACTAAGTGTCATCCCCACTTCATTTATGGAAGGTTTATTAATTTTTATATTTAAATCTGGGGCTAGAAAACTGATTCAGAATTGGAGACCCATCACCATCCTCAACTCAGATTTTAAAATATTTGCCCAAATTCTAAACAGTGGGTTAAAACACTATGCTAGTTTAGTGATTTCCCCTCAACAATTTTGTGGGCTGTCAAATAGGAAAATGCAGCATGCCCTGATGATAATTAGAGAGCTGATTGATCACCTTTCCTTAAATGGCAAATGAAGATGTTTAGTATCTGTTGACCAATATAAGGCATTCAACAGAGTATATCACTTTTTTTTATTTGCAACATTGGAAGCCTATGGACTATCTCCTGAATTTCTTAAATGGGTTCAACTTTTATATACTTCAGCTATAGTCATCTGATAATTAAAAAACAAGTTACTCAGGGGTTGCAGAGAGTGACAGTGGTGTGGCAGGGGTGCCCCCTAAGTCCCCTCCTTTATATATTCTCTCTGGATATCTTCTGAGGAGACTAACTGACACCCCAAGATGGTTAGGGATTTCAGGGGCAGGAATGAGTGAGTTTACGGCTTCAAGCATATGCTGATGATATATGTTTATTTTTCTCAGAGTATTACCATTTAGGGTCCTTTATACAGGAAATGGAGACATACTCAGAACTCTCCAATTCCAAGTTAAATATCAGCAAATGTAAAGGTTTATACATAGGCTCAGCACCCCTCCCACCTCATACACATGGAGGGCATCACTGTTTTTTCAGAGCCATTAAAAATACTGGGAATTTCTTTTGGGACCCAGAACATACCCCTGGCAAACTGGGAAACCACCTTACAAAACATGGACCACAAAGTCCAAAGATGGAAGCACTGGAAAATGTCAAAACTAAAAAGAATTCATATTATAAAACAGTTTATTATCCCATGCATACTCTATGTAGCAATGGTTTTCCCCCTCCCACTCAATTAGAAACTAAACCATACAGTATTTTTTTCCAGATGTTATGGGGGCAGTAGACTCAAGCTCATTAAAATATACTTTACATACCGTTCAAAAGAAAAAGGGGTTCTATGGATCGTGGATCTGGTAGTATTTTTCCACACCCTATTTATTTCCCAAATGGTAAGATGTGGCCTGGTGCATACTGACTCACTACACCATAAATGGAGTTTCCTAAACATTGCTAGATATTTTGAGGCATGGAAATTAGTGCCTCCAAAAGTGTCTAGTCACCTTCATTTACCAGACTATTTTAAGTCTGCTGCACAGAACATTTATAAATTGGGTCTATCAAAGCAGCAGATACAATAGGGTTCATAGGTTCATAGGTAAAATACGAAGTTGAGGGACAAGCCCATTATAACTTTGCCACCCTTAACTTGGGTGGTAATAATATTTAGTATCTCCCATGTAATTATCTAAATTACTTTTAAACATATTGAAATTATAACTATCAACCACTTCCTGTGGAAGGGAATTCCACAAAGGAAGAATTTTTTGTGTTATGACATTTTTTCTCTTATTTGTTTTTGCAAGAAATGTCCTAATTTTTATATTATGAGATCATGTCGAATTTAAGGAATTACTCCATTCTAAACATAACGTTTCAAATAAAGCCTCATCTCTCATTGCACGGTAAATTAAACATAAATCACCTCTAATTGAGCGATATTCCAATGAATAAAGATTTAGATTTCTAAGTCTATCTTCATAGGGAAGCAGTTTTAAATTCTTTATTTTTTTGTGTATCTTCTTTGTACCTTTTCTTTTATGATCGTATCCTTTATTAATGTTGGTGTACAAAAGGAAGAGCAACAATCAAATTTAGATCTAATCAAACTGCTGTACAACAGAATGAGTACCTCAGCTTCTCTACTTTTTAAATTTTTGAAAATACAGTTTATTAATTGGTGACGTTTTTTTACTGTCAGATTATTGTGATATGTAAATTTTAAATCATTGCTAATAACAATACCCAGATCTTTTTCTGATGAGACTTTAATTAGTGGTACATTATTTATTACATAATGAGACATTGGGTTATTTTTACCAAAGTGCATAAGTTTACATTTTGATATATTAAGAGACAAATTATTTTGAGTAGCCCAATTAGATATATCATTTAAGTTACTTTGGAGATTTTGTACAGATGTTGAGTTATTAACAATACAGCCTAATTTTGCATCATTTGCATATTTGTTAAGCCATACACCATTTGATGTTGTCATACTAGAAATTACAATATTAAACAAAACCAGGCCCAGCACAGAACCCTGCAGCACTCCGCTAGTCACATCACTCCATGAGGAGTTATAACCTCGAATACTAACTTGCTGCTGTCTTCCAGTTAACGAAGATGCAATCCACTTAATTATATTTTTACATAACTGTAGTTTTATTAGACAATCGATTACAACTCTATGCGATATGGTATCGAATGCCTTTTCATAATCCAAAAATATCACATCCACTGGTAGGCCCATATCCAATGCTGAACTTACAGGTTCAAAAAAATGTATTAAGTTATCTTGACATGATCTACCCCTTTTAAATCCACATTGAAATATGTCACTGTAACCATTTTGTATGGGGCCTACACTATATAATACAGTTCTTGCTTTAAGCTACCCTAAAGAACCAAGTTTTAAAAACTGTCCCACATCTAGGAATAATATGGTACTTAAACAGTTAAAAAATGAAAGAATCCCAACTCTTATGGTTATCAGTATATGGGCAGTTAAATATCAGAGGGAACTCTAAATGCAAAGGAAGAGACGAAAGGAATTGCCCATATCCCTCTTGTATCGATCAGGAAGAGGCTATGGAACACTTTATTTTTGTGCACATTCACAAAATTTTTCTGTGAACATTTTAATCCAACAAGCCATGGGAAAAGCCTACCTAAAAGACAAGGAACTTCACACATCTCAGAAGGTGTTTAAGTGGTGGAAAGGGTTTTCTATGTGTATTAAATTTAAATTAAAAAAATTGGGGACTAAAATATGTTAGGAATTTTTGTAATATTGTGAACTGTTACGGCAAATAAAGGGGGAGTTTCGAGTTTAAAAGGACTTAGTCACTTTTGGAGTTAAATGTGTTTATCTATGCTTTTTCTCCTAATGATTGTTTGAGTTTTTTGTAATCTGTTCCTAATGCTTGAAAGATGTATGTTTATGTGTTTTTGGTATGATTCAATAAAAACTCCCCTACTCTTTTTCAAGAAGTGCCATGGGATCTTTAACATCCACCTGAACAGGCAGATGGGAGCTTAGTTTAACATCTCATCTGAAAGATGGCACCTCAGGAGTACAGTACCCCCCTCATGTTGCACTACAGTTTCAGTACTGGGATTTAACCCAAGCACCTGCTGTGGGGATAGAACCCACAGCCTTCTGATGTCCCATCCTCAGAGGCAAGTGTGCTACCTGCTGAGCCACTGCAGCACCATACCACTGAGGTTATTTACTGTTATAGTACTCTAACTGTGATGGTTTCCTCTGCAACACATCACATCTCCTTCCACAATCACACAGGTTAATAGAAATAATTTGTATTTTTGTCTACTGATGACGCCTACTGACTTGTCATATTGGTATGATGACACGTACAATGCTTATTCTGTTATTGATATGCTAGCCATTCCCCAGGTTGCTACCATCTCTTCGCTGCTGGTGCTGAAGTGCTTGGTCAGCTTTGCCTTAAAGACTCTATCTTTATTTGTTTCCATTAAAAAAAAGGAATTGTCTGTGATCCTAGGATTACCTTGCTCTGATAGCCGTTAGCCTTTTGTAATTGACATAGCTTTAGGGCTTCCATGTCCCGATAGCCTGTAGCCTTAACTGTGAGTGGTTTTGCTTACCATTGCTAGTATCTTAGGAATTTTTAGAAAAGGAATTTGTTTTGCCCGACTGTAGATATCTCCCGTGTATGACTCCTTCCCCTGCAGCTGTGTATAAATAAGTCTCTCCTGCTCCTCCTCTGGTCTCCACAGCCCACACACAGGATCAGATCCCACCGAGGGTCTGCATGGAGGTCACAAGGGCCAGAATACTGATGCCCTGTCCCACCCCCCCAAGACAAGCAGGTACAGAACGCGGGCACACCAAGCCACAGGACTGTGGCACATGTTTGACTGGTGTTTGTCCTGCCGACGATCTGCATTGGCTCCCCACCACCCTTGGTCGACGTGCTTATATTAGGACTAAGAACCCTTAAGAACCAATAGGGCTGAGGTTGCGCCTGAACCAATCAGCCAGCTTTACCATTAGCAGCCTATAACACCTCACTTCTTGAGGCAGCATTATCCCACATCCCATATCACTGACTCCACTACTCTTAACCTGTATATATCCTTGGTGTCTGTTCCCTTATCCCCTTCCCAATCCTGTACTGCCCCAGACAGTTCCCCTCTGCCTCCCAAATCCTGGCATCTGCCATAGTGGCAGTACACCAGCATTAGAATGCTTACCAAACTCATTGCCTCTGTCATACTCCTCCAGGGACACCCTTGTCCCTTGCCCATGATTTACCCCATGGGCACCCCTGCAACACAACACCAGCTCCCACCTACTCTACCTGGCATGTGAACACCAATGCACTAGCCCCTCACTCATCACCCACCTATCTCCTCTCAATACCACCTCTCATGTCCCATTGCATTCCTCTCCTACCCTACCCTCATCTCCCTGGCCACCCCTTATGCAGACAGTTCCCCAGCTAGAAAGCAACATGCCTACATCAACAAACAGAGAACACTGGTCCTTCTCAGAATCTTTGCTCTGCTGCTCCTCATGTCAGGCAATGTTCACCCTAATCCAGGCCCTATCTCAGTCAAACTGGGCACCTCACGCCATGGGCTAAGTATAGCTGCATTGAATATCTGCAGCTTACCCAAAAAAATGGCACAGCTAAAATGCTGGGTGCAGCTGCATGAACGAGATGTACTAGCCCTCACTGAGACCTGGCTGTCAAAGAAGGTCCCAGACTCCTCAGTAGCTCTCCCTGGCTTCACCACTTATAGAGTGGACAGATTTGGCAAATGGGGAGGGGGTGTGCCTTTTACATACGAGACTCACTGTTATGCCAGAGCCTTCCAGCGCCCTCCTTGAATCACAGAGCACAGGTTCTGACACTAAAAATCACCCCAGATACTACCAGAGCCCCTGTAACCACTACAGTGGTGTACATCCCACCACATGACCAAGCCTCAGTGTTTCAACCTCTGGCAGACTATATCTCCAGCTTCCAACCCAAGACTGAGCACATTATCTTGTGGGATTTTAATGTGAACTGGCTATCAAGCTCAGCCTCCCCTATAAAGGACACCATCTCAGTGCTAGACCTGGCCCAATTAGTTAACCAACCAATCAGGGTTAATCCGAGAAATGGTTCTAGCACCCTCATCGGCCTCCTACTCACCAATAACCCTAGCAGTCTCAAACCTAACTGTACTGCCAGACTCAATAAGTGACCACTCCCCCCTCCTCTTCAGCTGGTCATGTCTGCGGCAACAACCCCGACCAGGCAGCTTCATCTGACATCGGCTTACACCTGGAGGCCTCACTAAACTAAGGAGGTACCTTGCCCAGTGTGACTGGTTCCCCCATAAGACACACCCCTCCATAGATGCTGCCCTTGAATACTTCACCTACACATTCAACAAGGCCTGTGATACATTTTCCCCACTCACAAAGGTTCAAACCAAAAAAAGAAATGCCCCCTGGGTCACACCAGCACTGCTCAAGCAGCTAAAGAGTCGTGACGACCTCTGGTACAAAGCATCTGCATCTGGTGTACAGGCGGACAGGCTGGCCTATAAAACTGCTAGCAATAAGTATACCTAGGCTATTAGAATGGCCAAATCCAGCTATTACAAGTCCACCCTGGCCTCATCCTGGGGGAATGCTAGGTTGTTTTGGGACAACCTAAAGGAGCTGAATGGACAGTCCAAGATGCCTCCCCCGGCCCAGCTTACTGTCAACAATAATATTACATCAGACCCACTCACCATAGCCACTGGCCTAAATGTCACTTTCTCTGATCTGAGCACAGTTCTGCCAAGCAACTTTTTCGATCCCACCCCCGAGTCCCCAGAACCAAGCAACACCTACCCCGCCCTTCTACCTCAGGGTCATTACTATGAATGAAGCTAGTTCTTACCTTAAAAAAGCACTAGGGGGCTCAAACTATTGCAAAGAATCCTTTGACATGAAAATCCTTAACTTGGTACTTGACTCGGTGCTCTCTCCCCTGACTGATCTCCTCAACCTCTCCCTATGTCTAGAGCAGTTCCCAAATGACTGGAGGGTGGCCATCATCACACCAATACTAAAGAGTGGGGACCCCACATTACCAAATAATTACAGGCCCATCTCCATACTCCCTCCCCTCTCAAAAGCCCTGGAAAAAATTGTTGCAACCCAACTCACAGACTACCTAGTGGCACACAACATCCTATGCAGTGAACAACATGGTTTTAGAGCCAGACACAGCACAACCACTGCCCTCTTAGAGTTCTCCAACTTGCTGCACAATGCCCTAGATAAAAAGCTGCTAGCAGGAGCCATATTCATAGACCTGTCAAAAGCGTTCAACACAGTCTCCCACACCATCCTCATAAATACTCTTCACCGGTCTGGACTGTCCTCTGGACCCATTGCTTGGTTCACAAGTTATCTCACAGACAGGTCCCAAAGTGTGAAGATAAATAGCACCCTCTTACCCACTCTACCAGTCCGCTTGGGGGTGCCACAGGGCTACATCCTTGGCCCATTGCTATTCAGCATCTTCCTGAATACCCTGCCTAATTCCTGTCCATGTAACCTTCTGCTCTATGCAGATAACATGGTATTGTATGCCTCCCACTCAGATCCCATGATCCTTCAGTCCTCCCTACAACTTGCCTTCAACCGCATTGAAAATTGTGGTCAATGTAAAAAAGACTAAATCAATGCTCTTCTCCCACTGTCAGAGTAAGGGCCACAATGCACAGCTAACAATCTTTTCTAGAACCCCCGTCCCACTGGAGCAGGTCTACACCTATAAATATCTAGGCATTACCTTCAATCCTAGTCTCTCATTGCACCCACATATAAGTAATCTTTCCTCTGCCATAAAATTTATGCACAGGACTACTGTATTGGCACAAAGCCTGCCTACCTCCAGAAGCCCTAAACATTGCTGTTACCTCCTCTGTTCTCTCCCTTGTAGACTATGGGCTAACCGTCTACTCAGCCGCTGATCGCACTGCACTAAATAAAATCCACCTATCCATTAACAAAGCATGTAGACTTCTTGCTGATATGGATAAGTGTACCCACAGCTGCACCCTGCATGCACTAACAAAAATCCTCACACTAGATGAAAGAATATGTTATCAAATATGCCTCCTTACTAAAAAAATCCAACTAGGCCTTATTCCCATTGGAATCTCAACCTCCATCCATGCTGCACATACCTCAGCAAACACAAGATGTGGCAGATAAACTAACCTGGGCTGTCCCCAGGGTCACAACTGCCCTAGCACAATGATCCTTTCCCTACAGAGCACCTTGCTGGTACAATGATCTCCCCCTTGCCATCACCTCTATCTCCAGACTAGGCCCTTTCAAAATAGCCCTCAAGAACCACATAATCTCCACTCACCTCTGCAATTGTTCCCACTAAGAACAGATTCTACTCATGGACGGCAAGCACTGAGGTAAAGATATCCCAATCCCTCTGCTGCCACTGTGTGTTAATGACAATGTTGGTGATCTGACTGCTCGCATCACTTGCTAGCATATAGTTCAGGCCTTAAATTTGATTATACTGATCACTGACGTTCACAAGATCCCTGCAGAACTTGTATAGCTACCAATCTGTTTAGGACTAGCAGCACTGTTCATACTCTGCTGTTACTGTATCTCTTACATATTGTGAACTGCCTACATTTGACACATACTGTTTTTACCCTGTTACTTTCCTTTCTTCTACCGCTCTGTAATATTGTGTAATGATTGCTTATTGTAATGTTTTTTGTACTCTCACGTGGAGCCTTTGGAAATAAGTCCCTGACTCAAAGGTTGTACTCCAATTTTCTCAATAAATAAACAAAATAATAATCTCCATGGTGGGGCCTCAGTTATGTCTCTGTTAAGAGCTATTGAGGCAAAATATAGTGCACAGATGCTACATGGAGTGGAGATCAGGGACCGCAAATGGATAGAGAGTCAGGAAAATACAGTGAATCAGGTCCTGCATAGTACATTGGGCTTTTCTAAGATGTCCCTGGCTCAGTTTGTATGGACAGAAGAAGGAAAGGTGAACCTACAGTATGAGCACTAGCAGACTCTAGACTTATCAACTTTTGGATTAGAATAACCAAGGTACCAGATTGTAAATTAACAAAACTATGTTTAGAGAAGAAAATATAGTGGGGCCAAATGGATTACAGGAAATCACACTGGCAAGCTATCTTAAAAATGTATTAGATTCCATCAGACTAGTGATTCTATAAAATTACTACAGCTCAAACATTGCAATTAGTGATCAATAGAAAACATATATTAAAAAAACCTGCTTACAGCAAAATTCAGTAACCAATCTCTAGAGGCTATTGCTAGCTCCAAAATAGTACAGCCTCAATAACTGCCAACAAGGGCTTAAACATTACTTAGATGTTCTTGAATGTCCTACTCAGCTCTTACACAAGACACAAAATGGAATTCTTTGATTCCAGCTTATTAATAGTAAGGTTCAATAGAAATCTTGACCTGAAGGCACTAATGTGCCACTGCAATGGCAAAGAAATTGAAGATTTAGCTCATGTGATCATTAAATGTAAATGGTACAATACAGCAAGACTTAAATGGTTGATGCCCATCATTGCTTCTTTGCTTGGTGCAGACAAAGAGTTAATTTAAAAGATTTTTCTAACCACCAGAGATGATTTCATAATTCAAAATAATTCAAAAAATGGTGAATTTTTTAGTAACAGTTCAGAAAGTTAGAAAGAAAATGGTTTAAATTTGTTTTGCTATTAACTGAGTTCTATTGTAAACCTTTTTTAGTATTATCTTATATTTGAATGTATACACAGATTGTGTGGATGTTGATTGTAATGATCTTTTAATGTTGATCAGACAATAAAAGCAATGCCTATCTACCTACCTACCTGACTGCCTTTTGTGGAAGCCAGCAAAGGTGCCTTCCTGCTTCCTCATGTCCCTCTCTCCCACCTGGACATGAATTGTGGGTGGTTGAGAGTGCCTGCCCTGTTGTGAATTTTTCAATATGTGCATAAATATACTTGAGGACAACAGGGATCATGCAGTACTCAGTTCAGTGTGATAATAGCCTGTTAATATTATGCCTAATGTGCCCAGCACACCATTGGTGCTGCTATGGATGACTGGTCAGTACTGGCCGAGTGGCTATGGTAGACCCATGGTCTGGAAATCACTGTGTTCATTAGCTGGACAGCTGTCCTTTGCATCTGGAAGTGGCATTATGATTATTCCTGTATGACTCATCATAATCATCATCACCAAGTAACAATTTGGAAGGTCTATGTCTCAAGGTACAATTTAACATTGTTTACAGCCATCTAATATGTTTTGTTGCACTTGCTTGTAGACGTGAAGACATGTCTGGCAGGGTCAAAATATTTTTTTTGTAAACTGTTATGCTCCTTTTTCCAAGTCCATACCTTGGATTCCATCTGTTGTTGCTGCCATGATTATTTCACCCTCCTCTGTGCATGGACTATAGCATGGACATCTCAAGAAAGTAAGTAAAAGATACGTTTGCAATGAACTGTATTTTTTTTTTACAGTTGATTGAGGTGCACTACCACAGCCCATTATGGGATTGAAATAAAAATAATCAGGGGAAGAAACTGAGTGATCAAATTGTGAGAACAAGAGCTAATAATATTCAAGATCTTTGGGAGCCAGAAGAAATACATAAAGAAATTATTGAAACGTTCCAAGAATTGGTTAATGAGGTAGAGAAGGAAAAAAAAGGAGACCCCAATCCAATATCTGGGGATGGTTCTATATGAATTGTAAAGCAGACAAAAAGAAATTAGCAAGGTTGATAAGGAAAACAAAAAAAGTATCCTAATAAGAGAAATAAAATAGATTTAAATATAGCAAAAAAAGTTATAATAAGTTTGTTAATTTATGTAGAATAGAACATCTGAATGAACTTTGGGATATCATGATCAAAGTTATAGAGGATAGAGATGATAGAAAATGTTGGTCATTGGTAGCAAAAGGAACATGCAATTATAAATCTCAGATTGATACCCATATTGAGCCTGCTATATGGGAAAAATATTTTTTGGATATCTTTAGTGGTCTTAGTTGGGTTCAAGAAGAAGATGCTGGGGAATTAGATGAGGGTTTTAGATAGTTTACAGCAGTAGAGGTTAAAGAAAGTGTAGAATCCTTTAAAAGTAATAAGGCACCGGGCCTAGACCGGATTTCTAAAGATTTTTATAAATTTAATATTGAATGGCGGTAAAGTTTACTTGCTGACTTCTATAATAAAGCTGCAATGCATGCATTTGTCCCTGATTCATGGTCAGGAAGTTTTATAGTAGCCATTTTTAAAAAGGGTTTGAGGTCAGATCCAGTAAATTACAGGCCAATTAGCCTTTTAGACGTCACGGCAAAAATGTATGCACAAATATTGTTGAATAGACTAATTCAAATATTAGATCAGTCTCACAAAATCTCAGAATTTCAGGCAGGTCTTAAAAAGGGAATAGGAACAAGGAATCAGGTACTCATCCTTTTGCATATAATTGAAAGATATTGTAAAATTAAAAAACAAGGGCTATTTATTGCTTTTGTTGATTATTCATCAGCATTTGATACTATAGCTAGAACATTGTTATGGATAAAGATCGGACGAATGGGAATAGATAAAAATCTGATAACTCTTACTAGAAGATTGTATACAAAGACATGGATGAAAGTTAAATATTCACAATTGGGTGCTTTGACCCAAAAAATTGTAACTAAGATAGGGGTAAGACAGTGATGTGCCCTTGCACCAACTCTCTTTAACATATATATCAATGAAATTTTGCAAGACTAAGATAACCCAATATATCATTGTTCACATGTGGCCCCATAAAAGGATACCTGTTCTAGCATATGCTGATGATTTGGCAATTTTGTCAAGATCTAGATTGGGATTACAAAGAGCATTAGATAGACTGGATAGTCTATCAAAAAAACATAATCTAAAACCTAATACTAATAAAACAAAAGTGATGGTGCTGGGTTCTAATAAAGGTTATAGGAAATTAACTTTAGCATGACATAAACTAGATTTTGCATTAGAATATCCATATCTAGGAATATTATTATCTAGTAATTGTCTGCAAGAGAATGGCTGAAATTGAAGAAAGGAGACAGAGCTGAATGCCCAAGGAGAAGGGACCTGGAGTGGATTACATCTGTGCTGTGGCTTTGGAAGTGACACATTCAGAGGAAGAGAGGAAACTTTCCGGATGGTGATGGCCATTTTGCTGTTTCAGCACATTCATTGAAGAAGTCACTAGAGAAAACATCTCATTACATCACTGAAGTCCAGATCTCAGAATACATACATCTGTCCAGAAGGAAACTTGGCACATCAAGAGATCTACACAACAGCACCATGACGATATGGAAGATCATGCGCATTGGCTTCTGTGTGTAACTGGGTGAAACTACGCGCATCAGTGATTGAGGAGTAGTCACTGATAGCAGGACCGCTAAGCTCGTTTTATATTTTGAAAAGGTATGCCATCTATGTCACCATAAAGTTATGCGGTCTTTCCAGACTATCTTATTGTGAAACCTGGTCGGATCTGTCTTCCTCTCTGTTTCCTCCTTTTCCCCAGCCTTGGTTTTAAGCTGACCGCTCTAAAGATGGCGTGTGAATAAGAGCATGAGTTTCAGGAGACACCGTTCGGACCGGTGCAGTGGAGTGGAGTGAAGACGACTCTTTATGCGTCTACAGCATCTGTGGCGTCGTATTTCAAGACTGATTGCACTGTAAAGGAATTGATCACATTCTGCAAAGAAGAAAAAGCCGAAAGCTGATAGATCATCTGGGCTGAATTTCCTACTCATTTGGGCATCTATGGGATGTATCCTTTTTAGGATATTTTTAGGCTGTTTTGCTTTTACTAGGAGCTTGTATGGACTCAACCCTGAGAGCCTTCTGTGCTTTAATGTTTTTTTTCTCTTCTTTTTTTTTTTTTGTTTGAAAATATTTTTATGTACTTTATATACATACTCTTAATTTGTGATTTTGCGGGTTCCTCTAACCTCGTGACTTTTTAAAGCAATTGGATTCCCTTGTCTTTGAGTACCAGAACGCATGCGTCTCACTCTCCTTTAGGTTCTAGAAGACACACATCGCAGTAATAGGAGGCTCTGTGAGAGAACTAGGTAAAATCAGCCATTACTCTTGTACTCTCATTCTCTGTATATTTTGTCACTGGCAGTCCATCTGCAAATTAAAATATTGTTTAGCAACAGTTGTTGACTGCATTTGTTAAAAAAGACAAGTTGGTTCTCCTTGCTGAAGTGCTTTGGCGTGCTTTGGTGTGCTTGGCGTCTTAACCATTACAGTTTATTCAGTTTTATTTAGTTTCAGTCTCCCTCCTTTGCACTTGATATTTTGAACTGACTTGTTGTCTTCCTATAAAGAGTGACATAAATTAGATTAGGACTAGGATTATTATAAATGTTTCTTTTTAATTTGATGCTGTTGGGTTTACCTGTTCTATATTTACCCCTACCCCCACCTCTTACCCGAGTTAAAGAGGTTTCAAAAGGTTTCAAAAGGAACTATACTGTACCTAAGCTCGTGAAATGTGTTCTCAAATTATGCATTTTAGGTTCATTAGCAGTTACAGTTACTGGAGACTATATGGCTTTTATTATATTTTTTTAAGAATTTTTGCCTTTAAGGAGTTATTGAGGTATCCTGATTCAGGACTCACATGTTGGGTGCGAGCTGGACTTTTTGCTGAAATTCATTAACGGTTGAACATTGGACATTGTAACATTTGCTCTGGTATTTGCACTTTTGCACTATTTGCACTATTGCATCATTTGCATTATTTGTGCACTTTTTACTGCTACTGTAGTTTTTACTGCTATTGTTGCTTTTATTGTTATTACTGTTATTAATATATACTGCTATTAATATATAAAGTTTAATAGTTTAATATATAAGTCTAATAGATATAGGATAACCCAAAGTTACAACATAATAAATAGATAAATAGATCTTGTCAGTATGTACACTAGGAGTGGAAAAGTTTTAATTAAGAACAATAAATTATCCTCTCTGAAAGCACCCAAAATGAGTTCAAAAAATGGTTGTGTATATACACAAGATTTGTCACTTTCAATAATGCCTTTTGCATCCACACCTAAAGAAGAAACTCAGAATACTATAGCCTTAATAAGAGAAAAAGTAAAATATGATTATAGACCACAATTTAAGAATGAGTATTCAAACCATAAATCTATTAATGTTGCATCCATTGTTATGCCTAATAACATGTCCTATGAAGAGACCTCCTTGAATCTCTCTCAGTGTCTTTCTTACTATCTGTCCTTTCAGAACCCTCATGAGCGGATAGAGGTAATTCCCCCCCCCAACCACTCTATTTCAGTCTTAGAAACTGAGTTACAAGAGCAAGCTGAATCAGGGTTAATCAACCATGAATACTGCAATATTTTGGAAAACAACAGCAGATCAAGAGATTCTGTCTCTTCCTCACCTATCTCCTCCTCCCCTAGTTACCCTATACATTCTAATCATTATAGACAAGGGAAAATCACTGAGTATTTCCTTTCCTCAAAAGCAAAAACTAACAATTTAAATGAAAAAGGGGAGTGTAGTATAAACATACAATAGATAGATCTAGATATAGACAAGAGATTACAGGAGGATTCCATTTCACTGCATCCAACTAGGTTAAACCTCTTTAACCCACTTAATTCTAGTATTATAACAATTAATGATACTACTCCCTCTTCTCCATACTCTAACCAACATTACAACCCATCTCTTGGTAACCAATCCATTCTTGCAGGATCCCCTGATAAAGTTTTTGAAAGATTAGACCAGGAAGTCGAAAATATAAATATCCCACAAGAAATTTTAGTGCAATGCCCAGATACCATCTCTAACTACACAATTAAAGCCCTAGCCCATCCAATCATGGCCAACATAGTCCTGCTTGAAGCCTTTAATGAACTAAAACATTATATGAGAGCTCTCACTAATCTACATGTTGAAACTCATGGCAAACTCTCTCAGAAAATTGATGATCTTGAAAAAGCACTTTTGGAGGGGAAAAACACCCATCATTTATCCTTTTCATCAGTACATTTCCCTAGTTCTAGTTCCCTCCCCAAAAAAGAGGAATAAAAGGGCAAAATATAAATAAACATCCTGGAAAGGTACAACCCAAAAATGGAGAATGGAAAGCTATCAAGGAAAAGCTATCTTAAATCAAAGAAAAAGGCTGGGATAACCATTGAACCTAATGACCATATAGAGCCTGATTCTCCTAATATTCCTAATTCACATAAGGATCCAACAAGGAGCCCTTTAATAGAATCTGCCCTAATTAATCCAAAATTAAAGACTGAATCCCTTGATATAGATTCATCTGAAGTGACTAACTCCAAGAAGGCCAGGCAGAAAGGGACTTGTAATTCTAAGAAAGTTTCAAACTTATTAGTTAATCAAGTATCTCTTCCCCTACTTAATGATAAAAACTCTCCCACAAATCAACAAAATTCCTTAGTTATTAATGGAAGTGAGGTGGTCTTTAAACTTGAAAATATCTTCCTGAAGTCACATGAAACCTCTGAATCACTTACTGAACTCATTAAGTATCTATTTAGATGTGAGTTAGTTATACCTGAGGCATCAAAAGCTATCATGCATGTTTATAGAGATAAAATGGTGGAAACAAACCCTGTCTATGTTCTATTATCTGATATGATTAGTGCAAAAAAATATGGGCAAAACAAAGAGAGCTAGATAGATTGGGCATTTTAATATCTTCCCCTGTAAATTGGACTACAATCTGGAAGCATGTCCATGGGGAAACCAAAACAAACTCTATTCCATCAACTGACATTATAAATGATACTATATCGATTTTGAATTGGAATTTTGACAATATAGTTTTGAAAACTCTTTCTATTTTTGGAATAGAACATTTGCAGGGTGAAAATTCCACATTGCTGAAATTATATGTTAGTAAATTAAGAGTTTCTGTTTAAATACTAACGTCTCCCCTCTAGATTTTAAATCTGTTTCTAGAATATTTCCTGAAACCAATGAGACACAAATTGGTATTGTAATAAATCTAAATCTCCACTCTGTTCTAATGCAAAATCTGACTAAATTGGATTGTGCCCAATTATGTATAGTTGATTTTGCTGCTGGATCAGATCACTTTAACCCGAATAGTATCTCTGAACCTAACCCTTGACTAGTTAATCTAGGTCGCATACATTTGGATGTTGTACTAGATGACTTAAATACATCTAGTAATGATTTATTGATCGAAAATTCAAAATTTGTATCCTGGAATATAGCAGGTCTCTCCACTAAATACTCAGACCCTGATTTGCAGAAGTTCTGCCAAAAATTTAAAATATTACTTTTCCAGGAAACTTGGGCTACAGAATTGACATTACTAAATGGCTATGAATCTTATTTTGTTCCTGCAAAAAAAGTAAGGAAGAACGGTAGACCTAGAGGGGGATTGTCTACATTTATAATGATACGTAAGAGCATTTTGGGTTTGGATCATACCATACTGGCTGATAATATATTGGTACATGTTGTAAAATGGGATAACTATGTATTTCTTATAGCAAATATTTATATCCTCCCCCCAATTATCACACTTTAACCAATGACAATGTTTGGTCCAAATTGGACACCGAAATTGATCAATTAACAATAGAACACCTAATTGATAAACTTCTTTTGGGTGGAGATTTTAATGCCCGAATTGCTAATTCTGACAACTTATCACTGCTTCAATCTATGGTGTATCTGGGAGATCTCGGAAAAAGAAAATCAACTGACACTGTCCTTAACCATGCTGGGAAGAAACTTGTTGAATTTATTAATAGCAATCACTTTCTAATTCTTAATGATAGAATTAAGGGAGACTTGATTGGGAACTCCACTTTATTTTTCATCATTGGGAAAGAGTGTTATTGACTATCTGCTTATCTCTCCTGACAGTTATGAACACTTTTGCTTCCTTGTGGTAACGATGAGACCAGAAAGTGACCATGCAGCCTTGATAGCTGATATTGATACACTCGGTTCTGAGAGACATTCTGGAGTAGATAAAAGAATAATAAAAAACTCAACAAAAGATAATCAAATCCAGTTAGAGTCTAGAGGGTGATTAAAATTATCACTAAGAGCAATTAATACAACAAGGATATTAGATTTATGTACTCCCCCAGATGGCAAAATTATTCTCATTAGCATACAATTCTTGCTCCCCTCAAAATCTCTATGAATTATTGGAGACTGCTTACCAAGCAATTAGATCCAAAATATACAATTTTACAACAAATTCAATTAACCTAAATACTTGGTTTGACAATCACTGTAAAAAAGAAAAACAGTATCTAATGAAAATTATTAGATATACTAAGAAATTTCCAACCAGAGAGAATTTTGTATATTTAAAAGAAGTAAGGAAACTATAACACAAGTTTCTTGAAAATAAAAAATTAGAATTCAAGCAACTGCAATGAGAAAAAATGTACGATATTATATGATCCAGCAATACCAAGGCATTTTGGTTAATGGTCTCTAAGGGAGAAAGAACCGATTATTGCTCTTTATCAGTCCATATACCACAAAACACATGGATTATGCATTTTAGAAAACTATTTACTACAGACCCTCAGGTACTTAGTCTGTATCAAACCACACATAAGATCCTACTAGCTGAATATCAACCATTATCAGTTTCCTTTAAGGAAGTTGAAGATGCTGTATTTAAATTAGCTATAAAAAAAGGCCCTGGTCCGGATCTCATTCCAGGTGAGATATATAAAAATCATATGACTTACTGGGTACCATTCTTTGTAAATGTCTTTAATCCCTGTTTTAGAGAAAGGTACATTCTGCCATCATGGAACAGAAACATTATAGTTCCTTTACACAAAAAAGGATCTTATCAGTCCCCTTCAAACTATCGCCCTATAAGTCTTTTAGATACAAGTGGTAAACTTTTCTCTAGAATATTATTAAACAAACTTCAGATCTGGCTTGGAAAATACAATCCATTATCTAATTTTCAATCAGGGTTTATTCAGGGATGCTCAACCCTGATAATATATACATACATATATATATATATATATATATATATATATATATATATATATATATATATATATATATATATATATATATATATATCTCATCTTATTGAGAATATATAAGGTTTATAAGAAAATGAACTCTATGCACTGTTTGTAGACTTTTCTGCTGCATTTGATTCTGTGATAAGAGAATTGTTATGGGAAATTCTATATAAAAAGGTTTACCCTTAGAATTATTATGTCCTATTGTACTACTTCATTCAAACACGTACACAGCAGTGAAATTTGATAACAGTGGCAATATTACAGAGTACTTTCAAACCAATAAAGGGGTTAAACAGGGGTGCTTACTAGCACCTTTGTTTTTCAATATTTATACAGACTCTCTTCTTTCATTTGATGGATCTTTACCATTAGACTCCCCTAAAGTTAACAATGTTCCTGTTCCAATTTTGGCTTATGCGGACGATCTGGTGATACCCTCTCTTTCAAACACAGGACTACAAAGAAAAATGGATCAACTTAAAGTAAAATGTAACTATTTTCATCTAGGAATTAACTTAACTAAAACTAAAATAATGGTTTTTGGTAGTCACTCAGTGGTTCCTAGAATTTATATTGAAAAACAACTAGTAGAGGTGGTGAAGTCATATTTTTACCTGGGAGTTACATTTACAGCAAATGGTCTCTGGAATGAACATATTAAAAAACAGATAGACAGGGCAAAACTAATAGTGAAAGGATTACTCTGTTTTAACTTCAAGTTTGGAGGATCAACTGTATTGCCTGCTGTTAGAGCTGGAGAAGCAAAAATCATTTGATCACTTGCCTATGGGGCAGAGATTTGGGGAACTAAAGAATATTCCCATCTAGAACTCCCCTTATCCTACTTCTATAAGGCCATATTACAGGTTCCCCTCTCCACCTCTAATTCAATAGTACGCACTGAGTTAGGCAGGATCCCAAAAAAGACATAATAAATCTAAGAATAGTCTCATATTGGCTGAGGCTAATAAATAAAAATGATAATAATAAAAATAACTGTACGAGTAGTATCACCTATCTTTGTCTTTTAGAAAAAATTCACTGGAATACTGAAAGCTTTCATTCTCTTTGGTTAAAAAAGTTGACCGCTATTCTTAAAAATATCAATAATTATCATCTGTGGAAAGATTTTAATAAGGGTATTTTGATCTCTATTGAATATAAAAACAAAATTAAAAAAGATATTTTTAGATTAGCCCCCCCAAAAAACAAATGGAGTCAGTCAAAAGCCAAAAACAGGCAATTTGGTTCAGTAAAATTAAAACTGACTCAGGGAACGAAAACTATTTGTTGTTACCCCTACCCCAAAGCCTCTGAAAAGCAATTACTTGGGCTAGGATTGGAATTCTTATATCTAAGTATATTTATTTCAATCAGGGTAAAAACAATGAACAAAACACAGAGCTATTCTGCAAATGTAATAGGGGCTTCCATGAAACATTGGAGCACATAATAATACAATGCCCCTTCTATTGTCATCTAAGAGACTCCCATTTTAAACAGTTTTTGACAAAATACCTAAATTTATATTATGATCCAGTTTTTATTCTGTTGCACCACATGACCCTAGAGGATGCCATAATGATTGCTAAAGTTATTGCATCTGTTATCCATTCAAACAAAAAAAAAAATAAGGAAATTATTAGCCCATAATATTTTATTTTATTGCACAAATATATTATACTGGTAAAACTTTGACTTATTTACATCATTTCTATTTTTACTTTATCTTCTTTTTTTATTATGGTACATGCTGTTTTTAACTGTTGTATTTATTTTAACTTTGTAATGTCCAAACTGTTATGTAATGGATGAACAAATAAATGATGATTATGATGATAGCTCCAAAATCGTACAGCCTCAATAACTGCCAACAAGGGCTAAGACATTACTTAGATGTTCTTGAAAGTCCTACTTAGCTCTTACACAAGAAATAAATGGAATTCTTTGATTCCAACATATTAATAGTAAGGTTCAATAGAAACCTTGACCTGAAGGCACTAATGTGCCACTGCAATGGCAAAGAAATTGAATATTTAGCTCATGTGATCATTAAATGTAAATGGTACAATACAGCAAGACTTAAATGGTTGATGACCATCATTGCTTCTTTGCTTGGTGCAGATGAAGAGTTAATTTAAAAGATTTTTCTAACTTCCATAGATGATTTCATAATTCAAAGAACAGTGAA
Organism: Neoceratodus forsteri; assembly: GCA_016271365.2. Taxonomy (NCBI): domain Eukaryota; kingdom Metazoa; phylum Chordata; order Ceratodontiformes; family Ceratodontidae; genus Neoceratodus; species Neoceratodus forsteri. The sequence goes on from CM057449.1 coordinate 1,513,092,500, forward strand.
TTTTTTAGTAACAGTTCAGAAAGTTAGAAAGAAAATGGTTTAAATTTGTTTTGCTATTAACTGAGTTCTATTGTAAACCTTTTTTAGTATTATCTTATATTTGAATGTATACACAGATTGTGTGTATGTTGATTGTAATGATCTTTTAATGTTGATCAGACAATCAAAGCAATGCCTACCTACCTACCTGACTGCCTTTTGTGGACGCCAGCAAGGGTGCCTTCCTGCTTCTTCATGTCCCTCGCTCCTACCTGGACATGAATTGTGGGTGGCTGAGAGTGCCTGTCCCTGTTGTGAATTTTTCAATATGTACATAAATATACTTGCGGACAACAGGGATCATGCAGTACTCAGTTCAGTGTGATAATAGCCTGTCAATATTATGCCTAATGTGCCCAGCACACCATTGGTGCTGCTATGCATGACTGGTCAGTACTGGCCAAGTGGCTATGGTAGACCCATGGTCTGGAAATCACTGTGTTCATTAGCTGGACAGCTGTCCTTTGCACCTGGATGTGGCATTATGATTATTCCTGTATGACTCATCATCATCATCATCATCACCAAGCAATAATTTGGAAGGTCTGTGTCTCAAGGTACAATTTAATGTTGTTTACAGCCATCTAATATGTTTTGTTGCACTTGCTTGTAGACGTGAAGACATGTCTGGCAGGGTCAAAATAATTTTTTTGTAAACTGTTATGCTCCTTTTTCCAAGTCCATACCTTGGATTCCATCTGTTGTTGATGCCATGATTATTTCACCATCCTCTGTGTATGGACTACAGCATGGACATCTCAAGAAAGTAAGAAAAATATATGTTTGCAATGAACTGTATTTTTTTTTTACAGCTGATTGAGGTGCACTACCACAGCCCATTATGGGATTGAAATAAAAATAATCAGGGGAAGAAACTGAGTGATCAAATTGTGAGAACAAGAGCTAATAATATTCAAGATCTTTGGGAGCAGGAAGAAATACATAAAGAAATTATTGAAACATTCCAACAATTGGTTAATGAGGTAGAGAAGGAAAAAAAAGGAGACCCCAATCCAATATCTGGGGATGGTTCTATATGAATTGTAAAGCTGAAAAAAAGAAATTAGCAAGGTTGGTAAGGAAAACAAAAAAATACCCTAATAAGAGAAATATAATAGATTTAAAAATAGCAAAAAAAAGTTATAATAAGTTTGTTCATTTATGTAGAATAGAACATCTGAGTGAACTTTGGGATATCATGATCAAAGTTATAGAGGATAGAGATGATAGAAAATGTTGGTCATTTGTAGCAAAAGGAGCGTGCAATTATAGATCTCAGATTGATGCCCATATTGAGCCTGCTATATGGGAAAAATATTTTTGGGATATCTTTAGTGGTCTTAGTTGGGTTCAAGAAGAAGATGCTGGGGAATTAGAGGAGGGTTTTAGATGGTTTACAGCAGTAGAGGTTAAAGAAAGTGTAGAATCCTTTAAAAGTAATAAGGCACCGGGCCTAGACAGGATTTCTAAAGATTTTTATAAATTTAATATTGAATGGTGGTAAAGTTTACTTGCTGACTTCTATATTAAAGCTGCAGTACATGCATTTGTCTCTGATTCATGGTCAGGAAGTTTTATAGTAGCCATTTTTAAAAAGGGTTTGAGGTCAGATCCAGTAAATTACAGGCCAATTAGCCTTTTAGACGTCATGGCAAAAATGTATGCGCAAATATTGTTGAATAGACTAATTCAAATATTAGATCAGTCTCACAAAATCTCAGAATTTCAGGCAGGTTTTAAAAAGGGAATAGGAACAAGGAATCAAGTACTCACCCTTTTGCATGTAATTGAAAGATACTGTAAAATTAAAAAAAACAGGGGCTATTTATTGCTTTTGTTGATTATTCATCAGCATTTGATACTATAGATAGAACATTGTTATGGATAAAGATGAGACGAATGGGAATAGATAAAAATCTGATAACTCTTACTAGAAGATTGTATACAAAGACATGGACGAAAGTTAAATATTCACAATTGGCTGCTTTGACCCAAAAAATTGTAACTAAGATAGGGGTAAGACAGTGATGTGCCCTTGCACCAACTCTCTTTAACATATATATCAATGAAATTTTGCAAGACTAAGATAACCCAGTATATCATTGTTCACATGTGGCCCCATAAAAGGATACCTGTTCTAGCATATGCTGATGATTTGGCAATTTTGTCAAGATCTAGATTGGGATTACAAAGAGCATTAGATAGACTGGATAGTCTATCAAAAACACATAATCTAAAACCTAATACTAATAAAACAAAAGTGATGGTGCTGGGTTCTAATAAAGGTTATAGGAAATTAACTTTAGCATGACATAAACTAGATTTTGTATTAGAATATCCATATCTAGGAGTATTATTATCTAGTAATTGTAGATGGGGTAAACACATGGGATGGACTGGGAAAAAAGTAGAACAAGCAATAAAAGCTCTTAAGAGATTTAATAATGTCTGTGATGGCCTGACAATAACACCAATGGTGAAGGCCATCAATGGTAGGGTAATAAGTCAGGCCATTTATCTGGCCGAGATATGGGGTTTGGAAAGTTTTACTAAATTGGAAGCAAAAGTAGATAAAACTTATAAACAAATATTGAGACTCCCTGTAGGGACTCCAAATGCATTAGAAAGAGCTGAGATTGGGCAGATTAAATTGGAACATATAATACATGCAAGAATGACAATTGTTTGAGTTATATTAACAAAGGAAAAAGGTAATACAATAATTGGTAAGATTATGAGGGAAAAGGAAAAGCAGTTAGCTATATACAATAAAGGATGGTTATTTTTTGTGTACAATCTGTTAGAGATATATGGGAATATTACTCATATCCCATATATAAACAAGCTGAGGTGGTGCAGTGTAGGAGAAAGGGGTAAGAGTTAGGACCGAGAACCCCAACGCACACCCCGCATGCCCTGCTGGTGGGGCAGGTGGGTGGGGCAAGGTGGAACCCTAATGTCGAATGTCCTCACTTTTGTCACTGTAGAAGAACCCTAACTGATAAATTAATGAAGTTTTTTTCATAGAATTTCCTTACTTTTTAAGAAAGAATAGAAAAGTAGAAAGTTGTGCAAGTCCCACCACGTGATTTTATGTGACTATAGTAACAGTAAGTGCAATGCTAACGCAAGCATAAACGGTTACGCACATGATGACACAAACGTAAATCATAATGCAAACAGTAAGACAAATGCAAGTGCAAAGTGATGCCAAAGTGAACAGTGATGTAAACGGAGACACAAACAGAAGTGCTTATGGATCACAACTGGTAACGTGCATGTTCACAGTACCGCAGTTGTAAATGCAAATGGTAACAGTAACAGCAACAATAACACCAAAGGAAAGAGAAATGTAAATGCAAACGTAAGCACGTACAGAAATGCAAACTGTTATGTGCACGGTCATGGTACTGCAATTGTAAATATAAATGGTAATGGTAACAGCAACAGTAAAGCCAAAAGAAACAGAAACAGAAATGCAAGTGCAAATGAAAACGCAAATGCACAGGGTGGCGTAGACAGGAACGGTGATGCGAACCGTAATGGAATCGCAACTGGAAACAGTAACTGGCACAGTAACTAAAGGGCACACCCTTCTTTTCCCAAAAAACTGCATTGAAAAAACACAGTGAAAACAAAGAATGTATGCATAATAATTGACTTCAGAGCAGAAAATTGGGATTTGGAATACTTAATTGTTTATATCTCAGAACCGTACGACGTTGAAAAAAAAAAAAATTTCATATGAATTATGACTTTCCTGGCTAGTTTTGTACTTAACTGCCATCTGGGGGGCTAAGCATTTTTGTGTCGAAAAGTCTGTATCTTGCACCATTTCCGAGATATGGGCCCTGAAAGGTGCGACGGACGCCATAATGTTATCCTATATCAAAAAGTGTCAACTTCGCAGTGCCGTCACTTTGCCGCCCTGTAATATTTTATCACCAAACTACCAAAAGGCACATCTGTGGGATGTTGGCTTTCTTCCCTCCAAATTTCAACCCAAAAGACTAGACTGTTATTTTGCAACAGGGTGACAAAGAATTCCTGCAATGCAGAGAATGCCGTAATGTTATCCTATGAGAAAAAGCGTCAACTTCATAGTGCCGTAACTTTGCTGCCCTGTAGTATTTTTGACCAAAGCACAAAAATGCACATCTGTGGGATGTTGCCTGTCTTCCCTCCAAATTTCAAGTAAAAAGACCAAACCATTTCCAAGATATTCAATATCAAAGATTACTAAAATTTCCCTATCTATTCCATTATAAAAAACCTGGCCTTCTTGTCCCTCTCTAGCGATCAAAGATGGCAATCAAAGAATCTCATGATCAAAGAATTTGCAGGCTCACGATCAAAGAATTAGCAGGATCATGAACAAAGAATTTCAAAATCTTATAAATCAAAAAATTGAAGGAATTGTGGTAAACCACCACAATGGTTTGACAGAACGAAGACCCCTGAGTAAAACCCACCCTCATTTGACTTTCCAAGTCACCCCTGGGCTGAGAAAATTGATTTTTTAATCTGGCCATCTTGTCCCTCACTCACGATGTACGATTGCGATCAAAAAATCTCATGATCAAAGAATTTGCAGGTTCGCGATCAAAGAAATTGCACACTCATGATCAAAGAATAAAAATTAGTGAAACACACATTTTTCACCTATTTGAAGTAAACCAATGCCATGGTTCGATAGAACGGACCCTCCTGAGCAAAACCCACCCTCATTTGTGTCCTTAGCCCAACCCTGAGCCAAGATATTTGTGTTTTTAGGTGACGATGCAATATCGTGATCAAAGAATCTCACGATCAAAGAATTTGCAGGCTCGTAATCAAAAATCGTTAACAAGCCACAAATTAAGATTTTAAAAGCTTATAACTCTATTTTTTGACTGATTTGGATGAAACCAAAGGCATGGCTTGATAGATCAGAGCCCCCTTAGTAAAACCCATCCAAGTTTTACTTCAGAAGTGACCCATGAGCCGAGATATTTGTGTTCTTCCAATCGGAAATTTAAGAACAAAATGGCCAACCTCACGATCAAAGAATTTTAAAAATCCTTGAGGACAAAGATTCTTGAACCGCAGGGCTGCAAATTCTTTGACCACCAAGTGGAACCAGCTGGTCAGAACACCATTCTTTGTTCGAAAGATATACATATAAATTTTCCCTTTGACTTATAATGGGAATTTAAAAGTACTATAGCTTTTGAATGCCTTTATATTTTTTCACCAAATGAAAAGCAGCATGTTTGGCCTCCAAAGCTCTTTCAAATGAGCCATCTTGCAGAGAGACACACAGAGAGACAGCCGTGCAGGACTACATTCAGAATCCCAAAAGGTGCCTCCAAAAATGGATAATTTTGCATTTTTTCAGTGCTTTCGTACACAAAGATTGTCATTCCGACTGACATACAATTTGACAGATCAAGAGTTCTACCATGCCCCACTGCGTGTACCAAATTTTAGGCAAATCCATTGAACGAGTCCAAAGTTATCAAAGCCCTAACTTTTGACTTCAGTATGTAACTGACCTCTGAACCCTAACTATAGTGGCGCGACTGTGCCACTATAATATATTCATTACAAAAAACTTTGTTGATGCATCAGTTAGGGTTGAAATGACACAAGTATGTAAATGAAGTGTTGGAGTTGAGCCCCTAATCCCCCCACCCTACCAACCCAACCCACATCCTCCACACACCAACAGGCTTCAGGGTGTGCAATGGGGTTGTTAGCACTATTCTTATCCCATTCAATATGTAAACAGGCTGACATGGTGCAGTATGGGAGAATAGAGTGAGAGTTTGGCCTAACAACCCCATGGCACACTCCGATGCCTGTTGGTGTGTGGAGGATGGGGTGGTAGGGTAAGAGAATTAGGGGCTCAACCCTAATGCCTCATTTCCATACTTTCATTGCTTCAACCCTAACTGATGCATTAACAAAGTTTTTTGCCATGAATTTCCTTTCTTTTTGAGAAACTGTAATGTAACTGGTAACTGGTATGTGTTGGTGGGAATGCAGGCCCTTCAGGCCCCATGCTCCCTTCAAGCTTCCCATTTTTGCATAATAATATGTGTCTGTGGGCATGCAGGTCCTCTGGGCCCTGTACTCCCATTTACACATAAGTACAGAGCCATATGGCAGCCCTATAGGGCTCAACAGGAACCCTTATAACACTAATTTGCCAATATCTCAGTAACCATAGCAGGTATGAAAAAAATTGCACTGCAGTTGTAATCATGACTTTGAAACCTCCACACAAGCTTACCCAGAATGAAAAATCTATATCTCAAATTGTTTCCAAGATACGGGCACTGAAAGACGCTGTGGGCACCCCAATGTTATCCTATGGGAAATATCTCAACTTCATAGTGGCATAGCTATGTAATCAATAACATTTTTTGCACCTAAACATCATTATTCACATCTCTGGGACACCCTCTTAATACCCTACAAATTTCAAGCCAAAAGATCAAACCATTTATTTGCAGTGCAGTGGCAACGTTTTTAAATTTCTAGTTCATGAGGTGTCAAAATCCACGTTCATGAGGTCAATTCCCATTCGCAAGCTGTCAAAATCCATGTTAATGAATATTCCTTGTTCATCAGATTTTGGCCATCTGGTCTGGAAATGATGATCGAGGATTTTGTTAGCTTGCGAAAGTGGATTGGCTCACGATAGGGGATTTTGACGGCTCGTGAAAGAAGTTTTGACAGCTCAGGAAGAGGATTTAAAAAATCCCCTTTGCGAATTTGTCAAAATCCTTTTTCACAAGCCAATCCCCTTTTCGTGAGTTGTCAAAATCCCCTTTCGCAAGCCGATCCCCTGTCGCGAAGTGACAAAATCCTGATTCATGAGCCAATCCTTATTCAAGAGATGGGCCATCTGGTCTGGAAATCATGATCAAGGATTTTGTCAGCTCGTGAAAGGAGATTCAAAAAAAAATCCTCTTTTGTGAGCTGTCAAAATCCTCTTTCACGAGCCAATCTTCTTTCGTGAGCTGACAAAATCCTTGATCGCGAGCCAATCCTTGTTCGCAAGATAGGCCCATCTGGTCCAGATATCGTGTTCAAGGATTTTGTCAGCTTGCAAAAGGGGATCAGCTCATGAAAAGGATTTTGACAGCTCTGGAAAGGGGATTGGAAGCAAGTGATGAACAAGGAAGTTATAAATCTAAAACATCCATTTTTTGGAAAAAATGAGGCAAACCAAAGCCATGGGTTTCTAGAGGGTGTCACCCTGAACAAAATCCATGCTTGAATTAAAAGAGAATGCATCCATGGGGCAAGTTACAACATTTTGTTTTTAGGGAAAAATGAAAATATGATGGTATCTCGCGAAAGGGGACTTTTTCCTCATGAATGGGGATTTATGAAATCCCCATTCACGAGGTGACAAAATCCTTGATTGCGACCCCAATCCTCTTTTGCAAAACATACATACTGTATAAATCTAAGACTGAACTGAGCATGCTCAGAACCTGAAAATTCATAATTAAATAACTTTGGAACAGATTAGTATTTTTTCACCAAACCAGTGCTGGATTGTTCTTTTGGGAAACCTCTTTCTGCCCTGAAAATTTCAGATCAAATTTCAAATGGTGTGGTTGCAGTGCGATGGGCAAAAATAACCAAAAATGGGCCAAAAAAAAAAGCAAAAAAATACATTTGCTTGGTGCTTCGCTGCACAAAAACCAAAAATTCATTTGAAACACAACTTGGCAAATCAAGAGAACTACCATACAAAACTGCACATTCCAAATGTCGTGCAAATCCATTGGATGGTTACAAAGTTATTAAAGTGCAAAATTTGACATTTAACATTAAACTACCTACTCAATCCTAACTATAGTGGCGCTGTATATATATATATATATATATATATATATATATATATATATATATATATCCTTGCCTGGTAGAGCAGGTATAGTTATGGGTGCATGGCCATGCCTATATTAAACCCAAAATCTTGCACTTAATAATTTTGCAACTGTTTGTCTGATTTGCCTGCAATTTGGCATGTGTGTTGTCATACTGAAGATCTCTGGATCTGGAAATTTTCATTCTGGATGGACTTGGGTTGCAGAGCTGTGGAGTGTCAAAACTTGTCAAAATCATCAACCTTTGCTAATTCTTTGCTTGTCTCTGCAACTGAATGGTTTGTCCGTCTGTTCCAAAATTTTCAGAGTATATGGGGTTGGGTCAGGGAAGTGCGTTTTGAAGATTTAGGGGAAAAATATTAATCTGTTCAAATGTTATTAAAGTTTAAATTTTCCCATTAAATCCTATTGACAGACTGGAGACAGTACAAAGAAGGGCTACCAGATCTGTGGCAGGGTTGAGGGGCAGACCCTATGAGGAGCATCTGGGGGACCTTGGTCTGTTCTCTCTCTTGCATAGAGGAGATGGAGGGGGGACATGATATTGGTTTATAGATCCTTTCAAAATATAAGCCTAAGACTAGATCTGGGCCTTGAATTACATGAGAACATATATAATACCAGAACTCACATTAAGCAGCTAAAACTACAGAAGTGGAAGTTAAAAAAAAGGAAATACTGGTTTAGCCAAAGAGTGGTCCCTCATTTGAACTCCCTTCCTATCCAGATTGTGGAAAGCCCAACTATGGAAATATTTAAAGTTGGGCTAGACAAGTATAGTAGACATAAAGTTAGAGTTTTTTAATAAGATCAAACCATGGCAAGCAAAATAAGGATAAAAGTCTAAAAAATGCTTTGTGACTACTATGATACTATGATATTATGATACTATGATGATATTATGATACAATGATACTATGGGGAAAAAAAACATGTTCTGCAAGAAAGCAACTTGTAGTGTCATGAAAGTACCTTTGTCACAGATGCCCTCAGTAGTGTCATGCCACTGCCATCTTGTTTTCAGTTAGCAGTGGAGAAAAAACATTATAGTTCAAAAAATAGTGCCCCTAGGCAAACACCAACTGTTGTGTTTACCTAAACGGGGTCCTAGGAACTGCACCCATGCTTCAGTTTTTTCAATGTTGATCTGGCCATTTGTACTGCTGCAAATGGGAGTGCAACACTTTCTCAAATTTGCAAATGTGTCACATGGTACTTTCGCAAATTTGTGAAACCATCGCAATTTGTGACAGTACTTTCCCCCAAATCATGGTTTAATTGTCACCTCACTGCCACTACATGCTTTGAACTTTTCAGTTGAGATTTGCAGAGTGGCAAGCCCTTGCACCACATATGTGCCTTTTGCTGGTTTCGTGAAAAAAAATATGCCAGTTCCAGAGTCACAGCACTCTGAATTTGCAGATTTTCCCATAGGATTGCATTGTGGTGCCTTTCGGCATCTGTATCTCGAAAACGGTTTGAGATACAGATTTTTCACTAAATACAGCTTAGTATGAAAGCATGCATGGAGGTGGCTAGTCATGAATACAACTGTGAAATAATGTTTTCTACACTTGCTACTGTTACTGAGATATTGGCAAATAAGTGCTACGATGGTTGCTTTGAATGCCTCTAGGCCTGTGCTATGTGTCTGCACTTATGAGTAGGTGGGAGTGCAGGTTCCAGAGGGCCAGCACACCCAACTATGCATACTATTTATGCTAAATTGGGAGCACTACACTCATGAGTAGGTGGAAGAGCAGGACCCTGAGGGCCTGCATACCCATTTATGGATACCATTTTGCAACCCTGAGGACATGGTTATGAGTGTGTGGGAGCACAGGCCTCCGGGCCCTGAGTTCCCACCTATGGATTCCATTTTGCAAACCTGAGGAGACAGTTATGGATGGATGGGAGTGCAGGGCCCGGAGGGCCTGTGCTCCCACCTATGCATTTCTTATGACTAACATTTTACTTTCTGAAAAAGAAGGGAAATTCATTGAAAAAACTCTGTTAATGCATCAGTTAGGGTTAATTTCCACACCAACAAAATTGTGGAAATCCGATGTTAGGGTTTCCAACACTAATACCACATGTCCCACCCCCCACCCTTCATACACCTACAGGCATCAAGGGATGTGTTGGGATCATCAGGCCTAACTCTCACCCCTTTCTCCTATACTATGCCAGCTCAGGTTGTTTACAGATGTGATGGTGTGAGAGTTAAGCCCGATGACCCTAACACACACCTTGACGCCTGTTGGTGTGAGGAAAGTGGGGGGTGGGGCATGGGTAGCAGGGTTGGAAACCTTAATGTCAAAGTTCCACACTTTTGTTAGTGTGGAAATCAACCCTAAATGATGTATTAACAGAGTTTGTTTGCAATGAATATATATTATACCTGCCTTGTAGGGCCAGTAGAGTTAGGTTTAACAATTCTGTGTTAAACCCAAACATTTACACTTTAATAACTTTGCAACCATTCATCTGATTCACCTGACCTTTGGCATGCACGGTGTTGTACCACATATCTCAGGATCTGGACATTTTTGCTTCCTTCAAATTTGTGGTTGCAGAGCTGCAGAGCATCTAAATGTGAGGGAAATCCTCAACTTTTGCAAATGTTTTGCTCATCTCCAGAGCCTGAATGGTTTGCTCCTCTGTTGTGAAATTTTCAGAGCATATGAAGACTGGGTCATGGAAGTGCATTTGAAGGTTTGGTAAAAAATATTAATTTGTTCAAAAGTTATTACACTTTAAAGTTTTCCATTACATCCTATGAAAAAAATATATATGTTCAGTGTGACAGTGACAGATTTGTCAGTGACAGCACATTTTACTGTTGCATATGCCCTCTGTACTGTCGTGCCACTGCCACCTTGTTTTCAGTTAGTGGTGGAGGAAAAACATTATAGTTTAAAAACTACTGCCCTCAGGTAAACACCAACTGTTGTGTTTCCCTAAATGGGGTCCTAGGAACAGCATCCATGCATCATAATTTTTAAAAAACACCCAGAAATATGTTTATTTTGATATGACCATTTGTCCTGTCACAATTTGTGACAATACCAGCATGAAAATATTGCAAAATTGTGAAAGTGTTGTGCTGTACTTTCACAATTTGTGACATACTTTCACAATTTTGCAACAGTACAATCCCCAAAATCATAGTTTCTTTGCCACCTCACTGCCACTACATGGTTTGGACTTTTGGTCTACATTTTCTTGGGTTGGAAGTCCTTTCACATCAGATGTTCCCTTTTGGTGGTCTGGTGAAAAACGTTTCATTAGTTCCAAAGTTACAGTACTCTGAAGTTGTGAATTTTTCCCATAAAATACATTTTGGAGTCCACCAAAACCACAGTTTCTTTGCCACCTCACTGCCACTAGACAGTTAGGACTTTTTGGGGTGCAATTTGCAGGGTTGCAAGCCCTTGCATTACAGATGTGCCTTTTGCTGGTTTGGTGCAAAACTTTACATTGATTCCTGAGTTATAGCACTCCAAATTGCAAATTTTCCCATGGAATAACACTGCGGCAGTTGCAGCACCTTTCGGCACCCATATCTTGAAAAAGGTTTGAGATACAGATTTTTCGCTAAGTGCAGCTTAGTACACCTGCAGATACACTAAGCAAGCATGGAGGTTGCTAGGTTCTAAATACAACTGCAAAATATTTTTTTCCGCAGTTTATATGGTTACTGAGATATTGCCAAATAAACGTTATAAGGGTTACTTAGAATGCCTCTAGACCTCTACTATGTGTCTGTATTTGTGGGTAAGTGGGAGTGCATGGCCCCCATTCTCATAAAGTCTACACATCTTACATTTTTACAGATAGAATGGGGTGAATGTTAGGCTTGAGAAGCCCAAGGCACACCCCACACGTGTCCTCCTGCCTGGTTTGGGAAGGTGGGGTGTTAGGGTTGGAAACCCTAATGCCTCATTTCTCAACTTTTGTCACTTTGACCCTAACTGGAGTATTAACAAAGTTTTTTTTTCAATATACAGTATATCTATGTATCTATGTATCTATCTATCTATCTATCTATCTATCTATCTAAATAAGACAAAGAACCTCAGTGTGCAAGCACTGAGGCAATGGTTAGGCCATAGGGCATTGGCCGGAAAGCCAAGTTTTAAAGAAATACAAAATCACACATACCCCCATAATGCAAAGCATCGTGGGCTGCATCTAAAAATCACCACAGAAGATTATGCTGATTCAACTTTAAGCAGAAATGCATGGTGCAGAAAGGCCTCTCACACAGTTAGCAAAGGGTGCCAACTGAAGACACAGACACGTGGTTGGTCCTACCAGTACTCATCAGTGTGCCTCATCTGTTTGACACCACAGTGCAATGAACCAGCTACTGTAAGATGGTCTGTCTGGGTTATGTTGTGGTGAACCCAATTAAAACAAAAAAAAAAAGGTAAAAGGCAAAGAACCTCTGTGTGCAAGCACTGAGGCAATGGATACCCCAAAGGGCATTGGCCAGGAAGCAAAGTTTTAAAGAAATATAGAATCACATATACCCCCATAATGCAAAGCATCATGGGCTGCATATGCAAATCACCATAGAATGTTATGTTGGTTCAGCTTTAAGCAGAAATGCATGGTGCCAAAAGACCTCTCTCACAGTTTGCAAAGGGTGCCAACAGCAGACACAGACATGTGTTTCATCCTACTAGATCTCATCAGTATACCTCATCTGTTTGACACCCTAGTGCAATGAACCATATATATATATATATATATATATATATATATATATATATATATATATATATATATATGGGTGTAATCAATAAATGTACTCAATAAAAGTCCTGTATTGTACCCACTGAGTACATAAATTAATCAAAGTACATAGTAAGCAGGTCATAGTCATTTATGTACACAGTAGGTACATCATATCATATTTATTAGTACAGTAAATACATATCCTGGGTCTGATCCTGTTTAATGCATACATATCGGACATCAGGGAGGGTATAGGGTGTGAAATGAGTCTCTTCACGGATGACTCCAAGATGGAAGCAGTAGTTGAGGGAGAAGAGGGGAGGTTGGCCCTGCAAGGGGACCTGGACACCCTGGAAAGCTGGGCTCACACATGGAAATTAAATTTCAATATCACCAAGTGCAAGGTGTTGCATCTTGGTCAGGGAACCTCTAAACACAGGTACACCCTCGGAGGAGGCGCTGGAGGCCTCAATAGGGGAAAAGACCTAGGGGTCATGGTGGATGCATGTATGAATAACTCTGAGCAGTGCAGGAGAGCGGCTAGCAAGGCAAACAGGATGTTGGGATGCATCGTGAGGGGATCACCTCTAGGAGCAAGGAAGTGATTCTGCCGCTGTACAATGGACTGGTTAGACCACACCTTGAGTACTGTGTACAGTACTGGAGACCACACTTAAAGAGGGACATACAGCTCCTAGAGAGAGAGGGTACAGAGGAGGGCAACAAAGATGATCCCCGAGGGCTAGGGGATTTGGCGTATGAGGACAGACTTAAGGAGCTCTGCCTGTTTTCACTGGAGGAGAGGAGAGACAGGGGGACATGGATTGAGGTCTTCAAGTACCTCAAGGGAATACATAAGGTAAACATGGAGGGATCTTTAGACTAAAGCAGGAGGCATCACTAGAGGGCATGGTTTGAAGTTGGAAGGTGGAAGGGTAAGGGGAAAAGAGGAGGAGGTTTTCACTGAGTGGGTGGTGGACCCTTGGAATGCACTGCCGGTGAGCTAGTTCAGAGATCCACAGTGGAGGGCTTCAAGAGAGGATGGGACAGACACAGAAAGTGGATGTATCAGATGATGTCCTGTCCCAGGGGGGTGGGGATGGATGATACGGGTTTCTGGAGCACAAGGGATGGGAGGGTCCCGGCACCCAACTAAGGATCTAAAGTTCGAGCAGACTCGATAGACCGTAAGGCCTAATCTGCTGGCAAATAGTATGTTAGTATAACAGAACCATGTCCCCTAGCCATTCCTTCCATTGTAGCAGCTGGTACTACTTGCAAACAGGAAATCTGACCAACTGACCGACTGGTGGCCATAACAATTTAAACAAACTGCAATAAATTTGTCTGACATAATATCTGACATGCCACCATGTAAAGAATAAAACAAGTTAGTTTAGAGAATACACCAGTGAGTCTTGGCAAAAAAAAAAGATTTAGTGCCACCTATGCCAGATTACATGTCCACAAAGTCAATAAACATTAAAATAAAAAGAGTTATGAAATAATGCTCTGTCGTCAGTGAAATAACCTCCCCATTATTTCAAAATAATAAGAATGAAAGTATGTAATGCAGAACACAATAGTAAATGATTTTCAGCACTTCCTTGAGTACAAATATTGAGCCACACTGTCTTGAGCTTTTACTTCTGACAACCACTTCTTTCCCCCGTGCAAGTGTGCTCCACAGTTTAAAAACTGCCAGTACCATTGTTCCCAGCTACTAACATAGTCGTGTTTAAAAGGAATCAACCCAGTTGTAAAAAAAAAATGTGGATCCTACATGTTAATGTAGTCAAGGCATACAAACAACATAATGGAAACCTTGAGTCATTCATTTGACATGGAGTTATCAGAAATCCTGACCCGGATGTAAAATGGCAGTGAGCCACTGTTAGACTCACAGAATATGTATGCCACAGAATCAGGCAGTACAGCAAGCTCAAAATACAACTGCAGCAGTTAACACTGAGGAATCACAGCAGCAACAGAATTCAGCAACTCTAACCCCGACAGGTACAACAACTAGCCCTGATCTTGACTCAAACCTCTGTCCATTTCAACAAAAACACAGCACCAATATTGCCAGAACAGGAAACAACAGGAACAAGCATAGAAGTAGATATTGCAACAATAGAAACTTTCATACAGAGTGGAAAAAAACAGAATACAGCACAGAAAACCAGAGCAGATGTACAGGGTTTCTACACCTATATTAAAGAAAGCTTTAAGATTACAACTGATCTACACCACCTGCCACCAGAAAAATTAGATAAACTCCTAAGTCACTATTTTATAAATACTTGTAAAAAGAATGGAACTGGCTATGGGCCACTAACACTAAGTTCAATTTTCCAAAGCCTGGAATGTCACCTAAAATCAAAACTGTACCCACACTCACTACCTACTTCAATTCAATTCAGTTCAATTCCAGACAACTGACAAGTCATTCAATCTAAGCAAAAAATATTAAAAGGTGAAGGTAGAAGTGACAAACCATGCATAGCTGATTAACTAACAGATACACTGATTGACAAACTATATGACACTGAGTAACTAGGGCCACACAGTCCAGAGCCACTGCTAAATACCATGTGGGCATGTGTGATTTTATATTTTCTTGAAACTTGACTTCCCAGCCAAATGTCCTTTGGGGTAACCCTTGCCTCAGTGTTTGCGCACAGAGGTTCTTTGTCTTTTAAACAGTTTTTTATTTTAATGGGTTCACCACAACATATCCAAGGCTCACTGTCTTAGGGTAGCTGGTCCTTTCCACTGGGGTGTCAAACAGACGAGGCATACTGATGAGTCCTGGTAGGACGAAACACGTGTCTATGTCTTCTGTTAGCACCCTTTGCAAGCTGTGTGAGAGGCCTTTCGGCACCATGCAATTCTGCTTAAAGTTGGACCAGCATAACATTCTGTGGTGATTTGCATATGCAGCCCATGATGCTTTGCATTGTGTGGGCATGTGTGATTTTGTATTTTCTTGAAACTTGGCTTCCCAGTCAAATGCCCTTTGGGGTAACCCTTGCCTCAGTGTTTGCGCACAGAGGTTCTTTGTCTTTTAAACAGTTTTTTATTTTAATGGGTTCACCACAACATAGCCAAGGCTCACTGTCTTAGGGTAGCTGGTCCTTTCCACTGGGGTGTCAAATAGATGAGGCATACTGATGAGTCCTGGTAGGACCCTTTGCAAACTGTGTGAGAGGCCTTTCGGCACCATGCAATTCTGCTTAAAGTTGGACCAGCATAACATTCTGTGGTGATTTGCATATGCATCCCATGATGCTTTGCATTGTGTGGGCATGTGTGATTTTGTAAATACCATGTGGCTAATTGTTACTAAGTACTTTGGTGTCAGAGGAAATACAGAGAGTAAGAATATTAAATGGGGTTACATTAACTGCAAGACAGATGAAAACAACCTTCAGTACATACAAGTCAATCAAGAGCAAAAACAAAGTCTGAAGCAAACCCATGAGAGACCCATAAACTACAGCCCAGGGTCTGTACCTTTCCAAGTGACTCCAAAAGATGTCCTGTGACAAACCATCTAGTTTATAAAAATCACAGGCCAGCAAAATGTCTAAATGCAGATTCTCCATTTTTCCCTCTCCATAAAAACAAACTGTAAGAAGCACCTTCCAGCCTTGTGATTCACAAATCAGCCAGTTGGCATTAATAAATTAAGGACATTAATGAAAACAATGATGAACAAGACCAGAATCCATACTGAGAAAAAAATAACAAACCATTCAGTAAGGAAGCACTTGATCCAGAAGTTATCAGACAGCGAATTTGCCTCTACCAAAATCATGCAAGTATCAGGACATAAAGTGGTTCAAAGTCTGAATGATTACTCAAAAATCAATAAAGAGAAGCAGTACCATATTTCTAACTTGCTAAGCAACCAGTAACAAACAAAGGTAAAGCCAACTACAAGTTCCCATGAATGCCTCCAGACATTGCCACTGAATTAGCAATAATTAATTGGATCCTGTTTCCACCAACTAACAATAAATGCTAAAACAATCAACTTCAACACTGTCTAAGGTGAGTTAATAATAAAGAGCAATCAGTAAAACCACACAGAAATAGTAACATCCTGTTAAACAGAATGAAGTGAATAATCATGCATTTTAGTAAAAAATGCTTACAGTATATAAACACAGTTAATTAAAAAAAAAGGTAAAAATAATTAATTAAAATAAATTTGTGGGCTGCTCACATCATAGTGATACATCTGTTTCTCTCAATACCTTACCTGTTCTGTTGTGTTAGTGTAGTCAGCGAGTGAGTGAGTGTCTGTGTGGTGTGGGGAGTGAGTGAGTGAGTGTGTGAGTGAGTGAGTGAGTGAGTGTCTGTGTGGTGTGGGGAGTGAGTGAGTGAGTGAGGGAGTTAGTGTGTGTCTGTGAGGTGTGGGGAGTGAGTGAGTGAGTGAGTTAGTGTGTGTCTGTGGGGAGTGAGTGAGCAAGTGAGTGAGTGAGAGAGTGAGTGTCTGTGTGTGTGTGTGTGTCTGTGTTCGATGAAGGTGGTTGGGGAAGGGGGTAACTAGATGTAATAAGTATGACTAGCTAACAAATAAATAAAGTAAGAAAATATTGTGTGCAGCATGTAATGAAAAAGGTTTAAATATCTTGTAAAAAATGTTTGAGTAGCAGACCAACATAGTTATTTTTTTGTTATGTTTTTATTACATGTAATGTAAAAACAGGTAACCACTTTGACAGCTTTAAAAGAAAAAGGCCACAAGTACTGGACTCAGACAGTGATTGCAATTAAAGAATGTAAGATCAACCGCTGAAAAAAAAAGTAATAGCTCTGCTACTGCTTTGTTAAATATGAAGTAAAGCATAAAAAGCAGAGATTGTAACTGTTAATGACCACAACCGTGAAATCATATCCCAGATAGTATGTATTAGATACACATCCCTTGTGACATTCCCACTCAAGTGAAACAGAAACAGAGACTGCACTAGATTCTCCGGACTGTATGAGCAAGCTCATACAGCAGAAATTAATCAATGTACTGTATATTTCATAGCAACAATTGCAATACGTAAAAAACTTCTGCTACAATAACTAGTGCATGTATGAATTGTCCAAGACAACAGCATAGGACATGAAACAACAAAAAAAAAGATTATCAGAGATAAATATTGGGCCTACCTATCTCAAACAAAAAAACAGTCAACCAGAGCCAAGCAAATAACTCATTCATTATGTACAATTGTAATGTAAGTGTGTGTGTGAGGATATGGGGGGTAGTAAAAGTTTGAATACATGATTCTATGACTTTGCAATGAATAACTCATCTGCTTGCACATGGTCTTTCTTGGTTCATGATTTCTACAAAACCTGCATATATGCAGCACATCCAGTCAGACCAAGTAAAGTAAAACAATTAAGAGTAAAATGAATGGCAAACTCAGATTGTATATAAAAGCAATCACAAAGGTATTCAGTAATAAAATAAAAATTCATTGTATTTCTTGTTTTTCCACCAACAATTCATTGTTCAAGAAGTGACAAGGTAACTGCAAGGCTGCATAAAAAAGCCTGAACGCCAAGAACAGGATCTCATCAGTAAAAGGTGTAGGCCAAAGGCCTTCAAGTATTCAGCACTAGACATTTCTGTGTATCTCAAAAGAAATCAGCATTTTTTTTCTCCATGGGTGTAAATAAGAATCTTGATGTCCATGTACTCTAAAGCTGTGACCTCAGCTGCAACAAAATTGGCAAGCATCGTACATAAAATGTCTAACCTTTTCTCCTGATTTAATGGCTAAGTTAGATTGTCGTAAACTGTAAAATATTTAGAATAATAAGTAGCAAATGCAAGCCAGAAATGCTATTAAAAGAACAGTTTTTCTTTCCTTTAGAGTATTAATCTTTACTTCAGCAGGCATTTGTAGAAAGATAGACTGTGTTCTCATAAATACTATTAAAAGAAGATTTTGAAGATTAAAATTTACTTTAGCAGAGGTTTGCAGAAAGGTAGGCCGTGTTCTCGTAACAGTAAAGATTTGGATTGCAGCTCACAGTGATGATTGTTATAATAAAAAAGTTTTTAAAAGTTATTTAAACACTATACAAAATCAGCATCTGCTAAAAATGCAGAATAAAATTAGCTACAGCTGCTGCATAGGTTGCTGTCAATACAGAATTAGTATTACAAAATTAAAGCTGTCAATGTATTCACCAGCTTTTGCTTTTTATAACAAATAAATAGATTTGCTTACAATGTCTGTTGGCTCCGTTGTCTGGCTACTAATTCCAAGTAGTAAAATATGTGGTATTCCATTAGTTGCATAAATCTTGATAAAAAACATGCCAAGGTATTTCCTGAGGTTGAAGATTGTCACCCCCCCAAAACGAAAAAAAGGAATGATCAAAAAGATTAATTAAATACCCGCCAAAATAAATCCACACAAGCCAAATGTTGTGTAAAGCCAAAAAATCCAGGGGAATTCGATGAACTCCACACTCCACTGCACAACAAAGCTGCACTTTACTGACAAACAGCCCCCCCGACTACTGGGTAACTCCATGCCTGTACGCTGATCACATCAATCTCCATAGCTTCACTGTAGCTTGCGAAACACAGTCCATAAATCCAAGGTCCATGTGAGCTACATCTGAAAAAGTAGCCCTGCTGCCAGTAATAAATGAATCTTGTCAGGGGTCTAAACCTCACTTTTAGGTTCTTAGCAATATTGGGAATGCAAGTCATCACAGACATATTGCATTAGAGTAATAAACTTGTTTATTACTACCAAAGGATAAAATCACAGTTGCCCTAAGCAGTTCTTACCAATACAAACTGGGAGCCAGTGCTAAGCGTTCCCTATTCCTCGAGGTTTCTTTGTGCCTCTTGGGATCTCTGAGGTACAAGACTAGTGTATTACATTATATACCTATGATAATTACTATGGTTACTGTAAGATAGAAACATTTCTAGTTACAGAGATGAGCCCTATTGGCTAAATTAGAGGTGGCTCCATGTTTCAAGATAACATTATACAATTTCGTATAGTCATCAGTTTGTGAACAAAAGAGTTCCTATACAGAGTCTTACATAACTCAGTGTAATTGTACAAATCACCAAAAGGTGGCAATGCCGACTTACATATCATAATTACTCCAAGGACACAAGTGCCTTGGCATCTTACAAGTAAGAAATACACAGAAAATACATAGAAGAATATATGTATTAGCAAGCAAAGTGTATTACAACAATATGCATTCATATCCTGACACCTACTCTTGCACGGAAGATGCCCTTAGCCCTATATGTTAGTACAACATATACTTAAGTGCTAGCTGTCTGTGGTGTACCTCTAGGGGTACCAATTAGGTGCAGGGACCTATGTAACAGACAGAAGGTCAGAGAAGGGAGATAGGGAGTTAAACATGGGCTCATGGGCTGGTGCCAGGAAAAAGGACACACATTTGTAGGGAACTGGCAACAGTTTTGGGAAAAAGTTCTTTAAATTTAATGGACTGCATCTGACTAAGGAGGAGTCAGTGCATTGGGGCAGAAGTTTGATGTCTTTGCAGAACATTTAAACTAGCAAATGGGAGAGGTGCAGCACCCGAAATATTGAATGGGAAAACACCCTCTCCCCTCAGCTAGTGGTCAAACAGGAGTTCAGCATGTTTGTAGTTCATTTGCATCACCAGGTAAAGAAAAGGTCTGGCTCCACTATGATGCAAAGGGAAATGCGGACCTCGCCCAACAACTAACACACTGAAATCTGGCCAATGGAAAATCATGTACATAAATGCTTGCAGTCTGGGAAACAAGAACCCAGACCTGCAGTCAATATAATGACAGAGGCTAAACTGGACATAGTAGCCATTAGTGAGACATGGTTTACCAGTAACCACACTTGGGAAACTTCAGTACCTGGCTATGTACTGTTCAGAAGAGACCGAGGTGCAAAAGGGGGGTGGAGTGGCCCTTTATATTTAATGAAAATATCAAAGCTACAGAAATTCAGAATACACATAAGGAGCCAGAAGAACTGTGGGTCACTGGAAAAAGGAAATGGGACAGCCATATGAACTGGGGTTGTGTACAGGCCTCCAGACCAGGGAAAAGACATAGACATGTTACTGTTAGAAGATATGCAAAACATGAGAGCTAAAGGGGAGGTTCTGATAATGGGAGACTTCAACATGCCAGATACGACTTGGTCAATACCAGCAGGGACATCTGCCAGAACTAGACACATGGTGGATTCCATGCAGGGGGAGGGCCTCAAACAACTGGTACAACAACCCACTAGAGACAGGACTATCCTATATATAGTTCTGACTAACAGGGAAAGGATCACAGATCTCCAGGCAGAAGGTCACCTGGGGGCCAGTGACCATCACATGGTATGGTTGAATTTGACCACTACAACAAAATCATCCCATTCCAAGGAAAAATATGGAACTTCAGAGGAGGTGACTTTGATAAGATGGCCAACAGAGTTAAGCTAGCCCTGGCAAAAGGAAATACAGGTGAGGGAGTACAGGCAAAGTGGGCAAGCATTAAAGATGCAATACTTGAAGCAACAGCCCATTGTGTTAGTGAGAAAAGGAAGTTGAAAAGAAGAAGGAAACCACTTTGGTTCTCAAACACAGTAGCAGAAAAGGTCATAGCCAAAAGGCTGGCCTTCAGGAAATATAAGCAGGATGAAGATAGGGAGGCATACCAAACTTCCCTAAGGGAAGCAGGGAAGGCAGTAAGGCAGGTAAAAGATGAAACTGAGGAAACACTAGCACGAACAGTAAAAGAAGGTTACAAGACTTTCTATAGGTACATTAGTGAAAGGAGAAAGTCCAGAGTGAGTATTGCTAAGATCAAAGGGGATAAGGGGGCATGTGAGGAGGAGGATCATGTAAAAGCATCTATCCTAAAAAGATATTTCTGCTCAGTATTTACAGAAGAGAAGGTAGGGCAGGGCCCACAGCTCTGTACCATGGACACAGGGGGGAGGGAGGTGTGCACTAGTCCCTTCACAAAAAAAAGGGTCCTACAAGAGCTCAATAAGCTCAGGGTGGACAAGGCAATGGGACTTGATGGCACACATCCCAGGGTACTAGAGGACCTAAGGGTGGAACTAGCAAAGCCATTATCAGAACTGTTGAGGATCTCAAAGACTGTAAAAGGGCTCATGTGATACCACTCCACAACAGTGGTAGCAGGGATGAGGCAGAGAACTACAGACCAGTCAGTCTTACCTCAGTAATGGGCAAGATCATGGAGACACTCGTTAAGAAATGGATAGTGCAACACCTGGAATCCATAGGAGAACAGGATCCAAGACAGCATGGGTTTACAAAAGGAAGGTCCTGTCAAACTAATCTCATAGATTTCTTTGACTGGGTAACCAGAGTGGTGGACCAAGGGGGAGCACTTGATGTTACCTACCTTGACTTCAGCAAAGCTTTCGATACTGTTTCACATAGAAGATTGATTAATAAGCTGGGTAGGCTTGGGGTGGGTCAGACAGTCAACTGGGTGGCAAACTGGTTGACGGACAGAAAAGAGAGAGTGGTGGTAAATGGTACACAGCCAGAAGAGATGCAAGTCACAAGTGGGGTACCACAGGGATCAGTCCTGGGACCAGTCCTCTTCAATATTTTCATCAGTAACATTGCAGATGGACTGGAGGGTAAGGTCTGTCTGTTTGCAGATGACACCAAGATCTGCAACAGAGTAGATGATCCAGATGGTGTGGGCAGAATGGGAAGAGATCTGGATAAACTAGCAAAATGGTCAGAAGAGTGGCAACTGGGGTTTAATGCAAAGAAGTGCAAGATCATGCACATAGGGAAGAGAAACCTTGAAGCCACCTATAGGCTGGGAGGGGAGTTGCTGGCAGTCACAAGGGAAGAAAGAGACTTAGGCGTCATCATCACCGATGACCTGAAATCATCCAAGCAGACCTCTAAAGCAGCAGGTAAGGCTAGAGGGATGTTGGGGTGTATTAGTAGGGTATCACAAGTCGGGAAGAGGGTGAATAATCCTCTTTACAAGACACTGGTTAGGCCCCATCTGGAGTACTCGCGTGCAGTACTGGAGGCCACATCTTCACAGGACATTAACCAAATTGAGGCAGTCCAGAGAAGGGCAACCAAATGGTGCAGGAACTGCATCAGAAAACATATGAGGACAGATTAACTGAACTCAATATGTATACCATAGAGCAAAGGAGGGAGAGAGGTTATATGATTGAAACATTCAAACATCTTAAGGGCATTAACAAGGTGAAAGAGTCTAACATGTTTCAATATAAGAAAAATAGCAGGACGAGAGGACACAGCATGAGAGTAGAGGGAGGCCAATTAAAGGGTAATGTGAGGAAGTTCTTTTTCATAGAAAGGGTGGTGGATGCATGGAACGGCCTACCTCAGGAAGTGGTGGATATGAATACAGTGCAGGGCTTCAAACAGGCATGGGATAGACATAAGGGAGCAATACAGATGAGTATGAATAGATAGGCCATTGACAGAGCAAAAGCCTATGGCACATTCATAAGGTAGAAAAATAAATGGGCAGACTGGATGGGTCTTGCGGTCCTTATCTGCTGTCAACTTCTATGTTTCTGTGTTTCTATGATACAAAATCAAAATCCAGGTCCCAAAGATGCGAAGTAGGCTGCTAAATCCACCATGGTTGCCCAAGCACTCGAGAGATCCTTCCCAGCCACTTCACATGCATTGACTGACAAAACCAAACTCCATTAAAAGCAACACACAAGGCCGGCATGGTGGCCCTAAGGGTTGAGACGCTGGATGCCACACCTCATGCCATGCTGGTGACCCAGGTTCGGACGTGAGCCCAGGTCACCAGGGGTTGGCATGGGAGGAATTGCACTGAGCATCATGAGGACAGCTCTCCTATCCCATGGAGGGTTCCAGGGTGCCACTGCTCTGTAGCTGCCCCTGGTGTTGACCGGGGGGCACTACTAGAGCGGTATCAGCAAGGGGTGGAGTGCTGCAGATGTTGGCACGCAGTGCCTGACGTTATTGCATGCTTGCACTCCAAGGGGACAAGAAAAATGGAGGAAACTAGCAGGGGGATGATCTCTGTGGCTGATGACCACGCCCTGTACCCACGGGACCTGAGAGAGGCATATTCACCAGGGTGAGAGAGTGATAATGACCAGCCCTGATGTGTGGGTTCTTGTGGCCCGGGCACACAACTGGGTCTGGGGGTACAGGCGTCAGTGGCCAGAGATCATTGGGGTCAGCTCCATTGTAGGCAGAAAAATAAGAGTAATAAAAAAAAAAAAGCAACACGCAAGACCATGCACCCCAGCCAATCAAAGCCATTTTCCTACAGTCAGACCTGCCAATCAGATGATATGAATAGCATTCATTCACAAAGTGTTTCCCAATCAGATTACACACACTTCTGCCCAATCACACACAAGCAAAGCTGCGCAAAATATGAAGACCAGATCACAAATAGTTGTACACAAAATGGGCAATAAATTTAAATATTTGAAACTTACAAAAATCAAACTCCCTCCCCCCAAAAAATCAAGAAAACCTGTTGCATAAATCAGATATGTGCTAGTAAGCTGTTCTATACATGATTTATTTGAATGAGCTGCTCATGCCATAGGGGTGATCACTCATGGCTCCACCACTCATGAGGTCACCCAAGGTCACTCACACCTCATTCCAAAAAATTATGTGTAGAACAGCTTACCAGGATATATTCCTTATATCTGGATCACATCGTGCCTAGAAATACTCTCTTCTTATGCCTGGCCTGGGGTATGCATTTCGGTTCTTCTGCTTTTGGTCAATGCTGGGGACATTGAGATTAACCCAGGGCCCCACTGCCATGCTCCTGCCTGTGCCACCTCCACCCCCTCCTTACCCCTGACAAAAGGTTTTAAAGTTGCTCATATGAACATATGCAGTCTCCACCCGAAAATGGCTGATCTTGAGGCTTGGGCCTCCCAGATGTCTCCTCATATTTTATGTGTATCTGAGTCCTGGCTTAAGCCAGCTATTAAACAACATGAAGTGGCCCTACCTGGTTACAACTGCTTAAGAAAAGACAGATTACAGTAGTAGCCACAGACATTGTCAGCTATTTCCCAAAACTTTTGTGATATTTCTAGAGAAATCTCCTGCTTTCTGCATTACCACAGTAGGGGCAGGAGAGAAAAACTCTTTAGAAATTTTGCGAAATATCTGGAAATTGTTGGCAATGTCTGTGGCTACTACTGTAGGTAAGAGGGGTGGAGGAGTTCTTACCTATGCCAGATCTACTCTGGATGTCATTGTAATCCCTGATCAACATCTGGACTTGTCTACTATGGAATCCCTTTTAATTTCCCTTACCTTCGGAAATGTGAAGAAACTTATCATTGGGTGTGCCTATCTACCACTTAGCACAGTTTCCCTTGATCTTCCCTTCCTACTAGCCTCCCTAGCTAACCTCTCACACCATGACCTCATACTGTGTGGGGACTTTAACTTAGATTGGCTCTGCCCTAATGCTGCTAAAATGCGTGCTTCACTTGCTGATGCCAACTTGGTTCAACTTCTCCAGGACCCAGCACGTACCAATTCCAAGTCTGGTAAACATACTCTTCCTGATTGGATGGTCACCAATTGCCCCCATAAGATAACAGCCGCGGGTGACCTATTAGACTGTTTAAGTGATCATTCTCCCACTTTCTGTGTGTGGAGAAACACATGGCCCATCCCTCCTCCCAAGATTTCATTGGTTTGGGACATGTCTAAGTTTGATGCCTGTAGCTTTATATAAACTCCATCAATAACACTGACTGGTGCCCTATTAAAACCCTCCCGAATATAAACCAAGCCTTGGATTTCCTAATTCCAACCTTCATGCAAACAGTTAAACTACATACTCTTCAGAGAAAATGAAGGTCCAAGGGCGTTAAGGCTCCTTGGCTCATCAAGGACATCAGGATGCTGATGTCACTCTGGGATAGGGCCTGGAGGACTTACAAAAAGACTGGTCTCCCCTCAGATAGGCAAGTCTATAGGCAATTTAGGAACAAGTGCAAAAATTTTCTCCACAAAGCCAAGCACCTCCACTATAAATCCTTACAAACTGAACACCTCTGAAACCGCAAGGAATTTTGGAAGCAAATTAAGTCTCTGATTAAAGGGAAAGCTGCTGAAGTCCCCAGCTCCATCACAATCAGTGTCTCTACCCAGGCAGATTCTGTGTCCATCGCATCCGGTTTTAATAACTTTTTTACCGATCTTCATAAATATACCTCTCTCTTTCATAACTTCTCTTCCCCCCCTCTACCCAACCTCCACCGATCCCACCTGCTGCTCATCCTGCATTTCACCTGAAGCTGGCCACCCTCAAAGAGGATCAGAGACTTCTCTCCAACCTCAAAATGAAGTCCTCCACCGGCCATGACTCCCTGGAGCCTAAATTTCTGAAACTTTGTACCGCAGCCCTTGCTCGCCTGTTTTGTGATTTATTCAATCGGTCCTTCCTTTCTAATACTGTACCAGATAGATGGCAGGTGGCTGTAGGTGTCCCAATCCATAATGGGGGGGGGGGGGCTCAAATACCTTAGTTGAAAATGTCAGGCCTATATCCATCTTTTGCCCACTGGCAAAAATTCAAGAGCAAATAGTCTACAACCACCTTCAGAACTACCTGGAATTTCACAATCTTCACTCCCCCTATCAGCATGGTTTCAGAAGGAAGCACAGTACCCTAACCACTATGATAAAAGTGACCACTGACATTTTCTAGGCAATGGACCATGGCCATGCCACAGGCACCATTTTTGTTGATCTCACAAAAGCGTTTGACTTTGTAAAACACGATCTTCTCCTCCGCCAACTTCATGCTCTCGGTTTTGATACCAGTGCTCTTACTTGGGTTAGTAGCTACTTGTCCTGCCATCTCAAAATGTTAAGTGGGAAGGTTCACTGTCTGATCTAAGGACCATTACTCATGGCATTCCACAGGGATCTATCCTGGGTCCTACATGTATGTTATTCTCACTTTTCATAAATGACCTACCCAGATTTTGTGGAGGGGTGTCTGTTCATCTTTACACAGATGACGCAATCATCTATCGTTCCTCTACAGATATTGATCTCATTAGTAGAGAACTTGCCTCTGACTTCACAATCCTTGAGGGCTGGTTCAACAGCAACCATCTTGTTCTCAACACGAAAAAAAAACAAATGTATGCTATTCACTCACCGTACTCCCTCAAAGCCTATGCCCCTGCCTCTAAGCATTTCATGCCTTAATGGTGATACCCTTGAGTCTGTCTGTTCTTTTAAACACCTGGGTTTCACCTTAGACACTGCTCTTTCCTTTAACACTCATGTCTCTAACTTGATTAAATCCCTTAACCAGAAACTTGGACTCCTCTATCGTATTCATCCCTTCCTTACCTCCACCTCCTGCCTTAAGATTGCCTCCTCATCCCTCCTTCCCTTCCTAACTTATGGTGCTCCTCTGCTACTCTCTACAAGTTCCTCTTCACTGTCTTTTCTAACCCAGGCCTATCAGAGGGTTGGAAGGTTTGCCTTAGGGGCTAAGTCCCATACGCACCACTGTGATGTCCTCTCCTAGCTGGGCAGGTTAACCTTTCAAGCTAAATTAAAGTATCTCTCCATGGAGCTCATGTTTAAGTTTGTCCACATTGCCATGCCTCATCTTAGTGAATTGATTTGTCTTAAACTCATACCTTGTGCCCTTCGCTCTGACCCCCTCCCCTTGTCTTACCAAACCTGCAGTTATCCATTGCCTGTAGGTCCTTCACTTATGCAATAATATGAGGCTGGAATTCATTTCCTCTCTTCTTCCTGTCATGTTCCTCACTCTTACTATTCCAGTCTAATCTGTATGCCTCTCTCTCAGCCACTGTGCCAGGCTCCTGTTTCTGCTAACATCTCTTCTGCCTTAGATTTCACTGATCCTAGTCTTCCTGAAGCTGATCTGTAATCTGTAATTACCTATGGGTAAATGTCTATTCTTATTTGCTGTTATATTTATTTTATCACAGTTCGTGTTCATATCATAAATGACCTGCAATACGTTATTACTGATATGTATGTATTCTATTTTTATTCTTCAGGTGTTATTAACTGTTACCTTTACATTTCTGTATGCTTTATAATTCTGTATCCCGCTACTGCTGTATGTTAACTTTGATTGTTACGGTAACTGAATTCCCTTGTTTTTGCTCTGTACCTTACTGTTTGTTTCTGCACTCCCGGGTAGTCCCTGAAAAAGGGACTGTAATTGTCTCAGTGAACTCACCCAGTTATCAAAACTCGAATAAGTTATATATAGTATATAGAGTGTATATATATATTATACAGGTATGCTAGTGCCTGTATATTAGGATTGAGGAGGCACTTTAATATTAAGGTTCAGTTTTTGCACCCTAATAACTTTGCCCCCATTCAAGCGATTTACAGTATATGAAATTTTGAAAAACAACTTTTGTGCCAGGAACTCTTGATCCTAAAAATTTCATGTAGATTGGTTCAGTGGGGGCAAAGATACAGAGGTGCGAAAAACATTAACGTCTGTTTTTAAGACTGTTTTTTGCTCATTAAGAAGTTAAAAAATAGGAGGATTTGAACCTTGAAACTTTCAGGTTTAATAGAGTTTGGCCCAAGGTGCATGCATTTGTGCTTTTAGATCTGGCAGTTAAGTAGCTTTTAAATTATTTAAGAAAAAAAAATCCTTTTGTGAGCATGAGCAGTTTAAAAAAATCAGCGTTCCATGAATAGCTGAATTTCTGTGACAACAGCCAGTTGCACTATACAACACAGCTGTCATTTAAAAACAAAGGACAGCTGTGTCCTATAGCAACACCTGCTGTGTCATGACTCCTCAGGACCTGCTGACTTCTGCTCTGCCTTATGATAAAATGTATCTGCACACCAGGGGCCCCAATCCCCAGTGGCAGTTTGTTTAGTTAGTTAGTTAGTTATTTTGTATAATCTGACAGCAGGAAGCCCACTGCAGGTGTTGGATGGTCCTTTCCAAACTGCCCTTATTTGCACACCAGGGGGCCCAATCCCTGATGGCAGTTTATTTATTCATTTATTTATTTTTTGTGTAATCTGACACTGGGAGACCAACCCTCAGTGTCAGATGGTCCTTCCTCCACTGCCTAACAACTGTCTGCCAATGGGGGCCTCAATCCCCAGTGCCAGCTTATTAAGCAGCATGTATTTTCATATTCTCCTGTCATTGTCCCTAGCTCCCCCAGCCTGTTTTTGTAAGTTGTTGCCAACATCAGGTTGCCCAATCCCCTATGTTGGCATGCCCCCCAAGTAGTGTGGAACACTGGGGAGCCCACCCCCAGTGTCCTAAAGTGAGTTATTATAACTGTACCTGCAAAAAAGGAAATGGTCCCGATGTCTTTTTTTACCTGAAAAAAATTAAATGGTCTCTTGTTGTTGCCGATGTCCCCCTCCCCCCATCCTGACCCTTCTACTGAGCACCCACCATCCCACATCGCCCTTACCCTATACCTACCACCCGATGTTGAATGCTGTCTTTCTCTGAGGATGGAGACACATCTGTACTTTTCAAAGCCAAACCATGAACTGAGGAATACAGGTAAGTGCCATATAATGTATTTTAGTGGCATTTTGAACTTACGTTCATAACTTTGCCATTTTTAGAAATGTTTTCACAAGCCGGCCTGGTGGCACTGAGGGTTGAGGTGCTGGACACCACACCTCATGTCACGCTGGTGACCTGGGTTCGGACGCAAGCCTGGGCCACCAGTGGTCAGCAGGGGAGGGATAGGATTGAGTGTCCTGAGGACAGCTCTCCTATCCCAGGGAGGGTTCCAGGGTTCAACTGCTTTGAAGCGGCCCCTGGTGAGGACTGGGGGCACTACTAGAGAGGTGCCAGCAAGGGGCAGAGTGCAGAAGGCGTTGGCATGCAGTGCCTGATGTCACTGCATGCTCATACTCCAAGGAGACAAGAAAAATGGAGGAAACTGGTGGGGGGACAATCTCTGTGACTGATGGCCACACTCTGCACCCCCAGGACCTGAGAGAGGCATATTCACTGGGGTACAAGAGCAATGATGGCCAGCCAAGTGTTTGGGTTCATGTGGCCCACACACATGACTGAGTCCAGGGGTGCAGGCATTGGTAACCAGAGATTGTAGGGGGGCAGCTCCGACGAAGGTGGAAAAATAAGAGTAATTAAAAAAAATAACAAAATTTTCACAAAACATTTTCAACATGGCCTTTTTGGGGTCCCACCTCATGAGTACAGCCATTGTCATTTCGTTAATCATGCATGGAAGGTGATTTCATGGTCACTGCACAAAATCACCTTTTGGGACCGAATAACAAAATTATATCACCACTGTTCACAAGGTGGGGTCCCAAAAAGGCCATGTTGAAAATCTGGTGAAAAATTCCTAAGAATGGCCTAGTTATGAGTGCTCATTGAAAATGTTCTATGCATGTGCATAACTTTGATACTTTTCAATATTTTGACTCCAAATTTTCAACATAGCTATTTTTCACACCACCTCATGAACAGTACAGCTGTCATTTTTCACATGATGTCCAGACCATGTTTCCTCACTTGTGGTGGGAAGTGGCATTTTGGCATAGATTTGAACATTTTTACCTAGGGGTTTATGAGGTGGGGTCATAAGAAGACTATGTTGAAAGTTTGGGGTCAAAATATAAAAAAACTAAGATTTTAATAATTAATGTTGTTTGCAGGGATGTCCATTGTTCCACTGGGGAACACACTGCCTTACCGTGCCAGTGAGTTGAGTTCAGATTTGAACTCACTGAACCTGTTTATTGGGTCAAGGTTGATGGGGAAGGTGCTGCAGCAAGCAGCACCAGCCCTGGCTTAGGTAGAAATGGAGCAGTGTTTTGGCATAGATGCCACACCCTGTGGTGGGTTAGGGAACCTCACCCACAAGATATCAACATTTGTGCCCGGGGCCTGTTGGCCTCATGAACTGGGTCAGGACTGTCTCCAATACTGTATTTATCTTATTTTGCACAATTCCACTATTAGAAACAGAAGGGAAATTATTTGCAAAAAAGTATGTTAATTTAGACGTTAGGGTTGTAGAATACAAAGTACACAAAGAAGGGAAATGAAAAAAAACATTAGGGATCTGGGACTAAAGTATTGTTAAATCAGTGGTGGGGTCTTTCTTGGGTTTGTCAACCCTACTGCCCATCCCCCACCCCTTATCAGGTGAGCTCAGATGTGATTTCTTCATCCAGGGCCTGCAGGATCCTGCCTGAAGAAACCTATGACAGATTATGTTGGCCATACTGTTTCACTATGACAAATTACCATGGAGCTGTACCTTGTGCTTTGAACACAAGGCTATGGTTTGGGGGGGAGGGAATGGTCATCATTAGGGTTGTCAACCCCAAGGAAGACCTCACAACTGATTTGCCAGTACTCCATAGACCCAGATCCTTTATGTTTTTTCATTTCCCTTCTTTGTGCTCTTTGCATTCTACAACCTTTTTGTCTGCATTAACAAAGTTTTTTGCAAAGATATATATATATATATATATATATATATGTGTGTGTGTGTGTGTGTGTGTGTGTGTGTGTGTGTGTTTCTGTGTATGTATCTACGAGATATGAAGTGGGGATCTGTATAATAAGTTATTTATCTATACAAGTGCTGTTTGACCTCAGGTAATCTCATGAGTGGCATAAACAGCATGATATTAGATAAATCATTTATCAAACAGTGTCCTTCTGTATATTTCATGTCTGCAACTGGATAGGTCCTAGTGTGATGATATTTTAGCTTTTTTTTAAAAGAATATTATTTATAAAAGTGTGTGGGTTTATTTTGTGAACTAATTGTTATGCACATTCCCCACCCCAGTTGCCATAGCCATTGCCATGGACACAGTGTCAGGATGGTGCAACGTGGCAGTACATGCAGGAAATGGTAACTGTGCGGCAGAATTTGGTCCCAAAGAGCCACAGATGTTCTGCAGGAAATGATAACTCTGCTGCAGAATTTGGTCCCAAGTGCCACAGAAAGATTGGGGTCTTTCTCTTCCCTCACTGGGATGGATCAAGGACACATTACAACTGTTATATTTATCAGTCTGGCTAAAGCATTTGATTTGGTGTCCCACCCTCTCCTCCTGGACAAGCTGAGCTCTGCTGGCCTCTCAGCTCCCACTGTTGATTGGTTCTGTTCATACCTCATTGACCATAAACAGTAGGTACAGGTGGGAGATGTCCAGTTTCCTCCTCTAGCTAGGGAACCACTGGCTCCATCCTGGGTCCTGTCCTGTTCACAATCTTCCCCTTCATCCTGCCTTCTGCTTGTCTCTCCTCACATATCCACATGTATGCAGATGACATGGCCATTTACCCCTCAGGCCCCTTGGTTTTGGCTGTAGGTCTGCTCCAGCAGGTCTTCCACAATGTACTGTTTCCATCAACCAACTTGGGGTCAACAACAAGAAAACAGTGCCAATAACCTTGCTCTACAGCGAGAAATTGGCCAGGCTCCAGCCCTCACCTGTCCTCTACACTGTTGATGGCAATCCCCTGAATGTTGTCCCTGTCTTCAAGTACATCAGTGTATGGCTTTATACTAAGCTTGAATTCACTGCCAACAATGACACCATCTACAGTAAACTTCACTCCAAACTCAGTTCACTGTGCCACAACAAGGGCTACTGTACCTTTCCCTCCATGTCCACTGGGAGCTGGTCATCAAAATGGGGCTCCCAGTCTTCAACAATGCAGATATGCTCTATGGCACTGCCTCTCACTCTTCACTTGCCAGACTGCATACCCTCTGCAATGTTTTCTGTCATTTTACTACCAACTTCCCCCGTACCCATCACTGTTCACTCTACTCCTTCATTTCCCTCCTCCCACTCCCTTTAAGTTGCCAGTCCCACTGTGATTACTTCATTGCTAAATATTGGTTTGAGTCCCTTCCCTCCTGCCTTTCTACACTCCACTCTCCTCAATCCCCTCCTCCTTCTACTCTTTCCACTCCAGTGATCTCCATACCTTCTCCATTCCCCACCTCACTCCTCTGCTGTACAAGCTGCCTTCTCTCCTACTGTCTTCCCTCTCTCTGAAACCTGCTTCCCTCTTACATCCACTTCTCCCCCTCACTTCCATGTCTTAGCTACCAACTAAGGCACCTCTACATCCTATCCCTGCCAACCCCCACCATGACTCCCCTTCCCCCTCATCCTTTTTTCCCCTTCTGCATATGCACTCCCTCCATTAATTAAGCTTAATGTGGCTATGCCAGTGGTCTGATTCTGTACCCAAAGCACTGTCATTTTCTCCTGCAAGCACTGTGAACTTTATTGTATTCTTGCATTCTTGTTCAGATATCATTGTAATGTACCACGCTGTTGGTTACCAGCTTGATCATCATATCACTCTTGCACCTGTAAAGTTGTGTGTAACCGCATTCTGTTGTGTTTGTAATTTTATTCTTTCTGTACTCCCCTTCCCCTTTCCTGTGGGTTGCACCAGGGAACAATCCTTTGCTTAGTATGCCTTTTTTGGTTACTAGTGTTTATATAAATAAATTGAGAAGCTGCTAAAATTGTGCTGTATAGAAAGGAAGAGCTGAAAGCATCAAATGCAACAGGAGAAAGGCAGAACAAAGTGTATTTTGCAGAGTGAGAAAAGGAATGAGGATTATTAAAAGATTTATGTGCAGTTTTTGTTTTTACTGAGTGCTTGTGGTGTGGAGGGCATGGAAATCCATATTGTTCCCCTGCTGCAAGTATAGGGTAAATTGAATTTAGTAGCCCTGGAAAGGTACAGGGAGGAATTTTAAGGGATTTATTTGACAAATATGGTTTTATTAACTGTTAATGGTGCAGTAGGGCACATAAATCCATATTTTATGTTTTGCCTCTGTGTGTGATCCAGCCAGCCAGTCAGTGACTTAAAAGTATAGTAGAGTGCCGTGTGAGCCACTAGATAGAACGGTCTCTCAGTGGGGTGGTGTCATAACTTTACAATAGAACCTTCAGTCAAAACATCTCACTATTGATCACCAATGGCTTCTAAGAAACCTACTTAATATTCCTTGACTTTTATGTCTCCTTTATATTCATAGACAATCTAAAGTACAGTA
Source organism: Neoceratodus forsteri (assembly GCA_016271365.2). Classification (NCBI taxonomy): domain Eukaryota; kingdom Metazoa; phylum Chordata; order Ceratodontiformes; family Ceratodontidae; genus Neoceratodus; species Neoceratodus forsteri. The sequence goes on from CM057449.1 coordinate 1,513,126,311, forward strand.
AAATGTTCTGATATTAATATATTGCACTTGTAACCAAGAAGTGGTATACAGTATAGAAGGTTTTATTTAAAATGTAAAATGTTGTGTAAGCTACATATTATGGGGAATCTAAAATAGTGTGGCACAGTGGAAAACCACATCAAAATAGGCTTAAAACAACAGCAACAAAGAGCTATTGCAAGTAATGTGAAACAGCAAAACATTTCTTCTACTTACTGATATATGGGACAGTCACACCCTGTGTCTAGGGCTATTGGATGGCATCATATGCAAGATAGTACCCACCTTACACTATGAAGTACCAGTCCTACACCAGTGCCAGTAACCTTGCTATCATGGGTCAGGGGAGATGGGGATCAAGGGCACCTTATTCCATGCCCTGGAATACCAGGAGAGTAAAAAAATGAAATCTAAATTTACTCTTTAACTGTATTGTTTCACTTATTGTTACTTTTCTTTATATTTGTACTCTTGCTACTGTCTTAAAAAATTGAAACCAAAACAAGAAAATGGTATTGCCAACCTATATTTTCTTGATACCTTTCTTCTCTATTTGTGTCTCTTTCCTTAATTTTTCTCAGCTACCAGAATAAATGTCCATCTGCTATGCATGGTGTATTCATGATACTGTGCAGCATGTTTGTGCTGCCATGACACTGTTATTGTGACTCTCTTAGCGTTAACTGTGCATAAATCACCATTTACATATATTCTCTTCTAACAGAAATGTTGTTGAGTGCACCAAAAAATACTGCTACATGCTGCCACATGGTAGTTCACAGCATGTAACTGTCCCAAACACTCTTATTGTAACACACCTTGTGTTAATTGTGTGTTAATCAGAATTCACAGTAATTCTGTGAATTCTAAAATGTTCCTGTGGTGCTACAAAAAAACTGGACAGGCTGCTACATGTTGTAGGTCTCTGCCACATGATAGCTCACAGTGTGTAACTGCCCCAAATGCTCTTTTTGTAACACTTTTTGGCCCAATTTTAAAAGGTGCCTTAGAGCGATGGAAGTTGTGTTGCTCTAGGGCTGCAGCAAACTCTGGAAGTGTCAGGGATCATGAGCCAAAATATAAAAAAAGTGCTGGTCCCTGTGCCAAAACCTCAGGAGTTGTTGCAGCCACAGGCTAGTGACAAACATTGGCACACCAGCAGGAATTGCCACAAGGATCCTACCACTCTACTCGGTGCAACACCAGAAGGGGCTGTGATGGTCTGAAGGGGTATCTTCAGGCCAGGAGGAGTCTGGGGGCAGAAGGGGCATGGGGTGCCGTAGGAGGCATTGTGGAGAAAGCAGGCATGATGGAGAGTGATGTGGTACCCTGCAGGGGTGCCCTTTGTAAAGCCCTAAAATTTGTCAGATGGAACCACTTTGTGTGGGATTTCCAGGGTTAAACAGTGACATGGCCCCAGGTGGGCACAGCCCTGGCAGCTTCCCCATAGGTGAACAAAGGCAAAACCCTGTAAGCAGGAGGCAGCCTGCCACATCATGGAAGGGTGGGCACCAGGAAACTGTGGTGGTGCCTGAAGAATGGTAGCCCTCTACCTGCAGCTCCACCTTTCCACTTACAGGGCTCTGCCTTTCTGCACCTGTGGAGCAGATGCTAGGGCTGTGCCCACCTGGGGCCATTTCACTGTTGGCCTTGGCAACTCTCATGACATGGTCCCATCTGATCACCTGTAGGGCTCTGTAAAGGGCACCCCATTGGGTGCCACACCACTCCTTATCATGTCCACTGTCTCCATGATGTCTCTAGGTACCCTCATTCCCTTCTGCCTGACCCCACACTGTCATATCCCCCCCCCCGCATTCACCACAGTCTGTGACAGTGGCACAAGTCCTTAGACCATCCCCTGGTTGGTCTAAGGTGAGTCCCTTGCTGCATCCATGGTGGGGCTTCCAAAATTTCAAAAAGGGGATGTTGCAGCCCTGACATGGTGCAAGCTCCCTTGTGACTTGATGCATTGGTGCTTCTGTTGCAAGGGTGGCACAGGGTGGCTTGGGTGCAAGGCATCCTGATTTTGAAGCAGCCTGCATTTGAAAATTGAGATTGCCACAGAGTTTATGCAAGTTACCACATGTATCATACAGATTTGAAACAGGCACCTTGAGTCAAATGGACCCTTTTGAAAATCAGGCCCTTTTTGTTAATTGGGCACCAGTCACAATCCAAATTTTTTTTTCCTTTGAAAAGTACAACATACAAAGATTCTGTATTCCACTATTTCAGGCATGAGTGACAGAATAAATAGGACATGATGCTAAATGCATTGCTGCTGTGAATTTTTCTGACACCATTAAATGAGATGTTTGCTCCCCCAAGTTTCAGTCTGCTGCTGCGGCTGCTGCTAGTTGGTTCCGTGTTGTGCAAGTTCCATAACAACTATCAAGATGCACTTTCTTGCCTGGAAAACAAAACTGAATTTCCATGGCTAGAAAAATTCTCATGACAACCAGAAATTAGCTGTGCTCCCAGAACTCATGAATACATACTGCTGCTGCTGCTAGCTGGTGTTGTGCTGTGTGAGTCTCCAAAGCAACTGTCAAGATGCACTTTAGTGCATGGAAAATAAAAGTGCATTTCCATGGCTGAAAAAAATCTCAAGACACCCAGAAATAAGATGTGCTCCCAGAAATCGTACATGATGCTGCTGCTAGCTGGTGCCATTCTGTGCACAGGTCTTCACAGTACCTGTCAAGATGGAGTTTAGTGCCTGGAAAATAAAAGTTAAAGCTCATAGCTGGAAAAATTCTCAGGATACCCAGAAACTAGCTGTGCTCCCAGAAATCTTATATGCTGCTGCTGCTGTACATTGTAAATGTATTCGACAACAACTGGATCCAGATGATATTTTCAACTCAAGTATCACTTTGTCTCATAGTGACCTACCAGCAAAGGTAAGCTTTTTTTGTTTTACCTTTTTTTTGGCATTTGGGGATGGGAGGGTATTTGAAACCACTGCATTTTCTAACCATCTTTTGTCACTGTTTCTTTCTTTGCAGGTATTTCTCACTATCATGAGTGGGTCTTGCCCAGATAAGATTATTTAATTTGGGAGTGTTTCATACCTTGGAGAGTACATTTTTTTCCATTTCCTTTTTCTCAAATTGTATCCATATTCATATGTCACTGTATAACTGTTGTCTTCTCCTATTTCTCTTGCTTCAAGTATATTTCTGATGCATTACAAAGTAGCAGCATCAATTTGAGGACAGTCATACATGCTTGATACAGAGGGTGTGCTTAGTTTAATATACTCACATACAGTGGTGGAGAAGATGGGGAGGAGGTCCAAACATTAGTTCACAAAGTTGACCACATTAATGATCTGCTGGAGATCAGAAGATGGCAGTGGCTTACTTGTTGTAGGAGAATGAGGAATTCATCTTAATGGCAGAATGTATTACAGACCTGATGTGAATACACAATAGAAACTATTTCAACTGTATTACACTCCATATTGGATTACAGAACACCTGTGAAAAGAAAACAAAATTAAAAGAGAAAATAACTTTTTGAAAGGACACCTACTGTCACATTGGTGATGGCCCGACCTTGAAATGGAACGAAGGTGCCCCAGATAGAGGAGGCAGAGGAGGTGAAGTCTTGCTTCCTGGATGAGAAGACAGCAGGACAGGAGAAGACCTGTGATGACAAGGGAAAATTATGTAGACCTTACTGAAATGGGCACTGTGGGTGACTGACCTGACAGACATATATATATATATATATATATATATATATATATATATATATATAGTCCACTCCAAGTCATACTATGCTATGCATGTCACCTGTGAAGGAAAAATAAATATTTTAACATGACATTGCCACCATTGTGGCCTCACAATAGATCCATTGTCCAGTCCCTCTCTTTCCATACCTGCCACTTCATCTGTGAAGATAAAAAATTAGTTTGGCCTGACTTTGCTACCATTGTGGATGCACAATAAATCCATAGTACAATCCCACTCATTCTGTACCTGTCACCATTGAAGAAAAAAAGAGAAATTAATTAGCCAGACATGGCATGGCCACTGTGGCACTGTTTCCCTTTGAAAGGAAAAAGTAAACATTAATATTTAAAAATAGAAAAAAGTAATGCTAGATCCTTACCGTTAAATTAATGATTGCCATGTCATTTATTGGCACAATGGTGCCATAGAAAGGGTGTTAGTGAAAGATGCAGCCTTAGTCTGTATCATCTGATGTGTTGTCTGAGAGAGATAGAGAGAGAGAGAGAGAGAGGGAGGAGGAGGGAGGGAGAGAGAGAGAGAGGAAAAGGAGACATAAACACATTTTAATATCTTGGAAACATGAAGGAATCCCTTGCTACATGATGATAGAATTGCTGCTAAAAGTGAGGATAAGTAGTGTGAATAATAATGAAAGTAACTTACCATCACAGCAGACAATGTTGGCCTTGACTGGACTTCTGGACCTTGCTGCCTTGATGGGCTGGCGGGCTGGAGGCTCGACTTGAGGTTTGGCTTGATGGCTGGTGGGATGGCTGCCAGGCTGGCTTGTGGGATGTCTGGGGGGCTGGCTGCCAGGCTGAATGGCTGTCATGATGGCTGGTGGGATGTTTGAGGGGCTGACTGGCAGACTTGCTGGCAGAAGATCTGGCAGGTTGGCCAGTAAGCTGTCTGGCTGGCTGATGTAGTCTTCCCAGAGTTTCTACTTTGTCTGTGGGCATTACATAGGGGAAGGCAGATGTTGTTAAATAGATAGCTCTATAGAACAGTGGTACAACATTTAACAAAATATTCAAAGGAAAACAAACAAGCATTTGCCAATGCTGAATGTTTGCTTGCTGGTATTAGCATCGGAAATGCAGTAGTTAGACAGATGCAGAGTAGGAATGGCAGGGAAGTATTGAACTTCATGCCAACCCCACCTTCACCCTACAGAAACAAACAGGCATTGGGGTAGGCGTTTGGGTTGTCGCCCATAACGTTCATGCCATTTCACCTCACCCTATCCTGCAGACACTGAGTGTTGAGGTGTGCCTTGGTGTGTTCAGCTTTACAGTCATCCCACTCCATAAGGGCATATGCTGAAATGGGTGCAATATAGAATGGGGTAAACTCTGGGGCTGAAGAGTCCAAGGCACAGCCCGATGCCTGCCAGGGACTGCATGGTGGGGGGGGGAGGTTGGAATGGCGTGAGCATTACAGTTGGCAATCCAAAGGCACGCCCCTAATGCCTGTAAGTCTGTACAGGATCAGATGTTATGGTTAGAAACCATAACACCCCTAGCATTTGTTGATATTTGCAATACAAATGTTTAGCATGGCCATTTTGTGGCCCCCACCTCATGAAAGCATTTGGGACCTCTTCTCATGAACAGTGGCACTGTGATTTTGTCAATGTGTCCTGAAATTTGAGTTTCCACAGTGACCATGCCATTGTGCGCCAGATGTACAAAAACACAGATCGGGCAGGATGTGAAGAACGACAGCTGTACCATTCATAGGGAGGTGTGAAGAGATGGCAATGTTAAAAATCTGTAGTGAAAATATTAAAAATGCTCAAACTTCCAAGCGTAAGTGGAAACTGCGCAATGCATGTGCATAATGCAGTCATTTAGTGGAATTATTTCACCAAATTTTCAATATAGGCATTTTGTGACCTCTGCTCATGAACACTGTCACTATGATTTTCTGACTCTGTCCTGAACATTAATTTCCCACAGCAACTGTGCTATTCTGCACCAGATATGTAAACGCATATTTCAGGCAGGATGTGAAAAATGACCGCTGTACTGTTCATAAGGAGGGCAGAAAAAATGCCAATGTTGAAAATCTGGAGTCAAAATAATACAAATTTGCAAAGTTATGAGGGTGCATGGAAACTGCACAATGCACACTTGTAACAGTCATTTTATGGACATTTGTCACCAAATTTTCAACACAGGCATTTTAGGACCTCTGCTCATGAACAGAGTCACTGTGATTTTACATACGAACATACATATGAACATACAAATCTGCCAGCAGAACACACCAATTGGTCTATGTAAGTCTGCCTGAGTGTGCAGCTAGCTCCCTAGATTGCAGCTGCCCCAGCTTCCTCCCCCTCATTTCCTCCCCTGCTTGTCCCAGCCCCTGCCCCCGACTCTTTCTCTTGCTTTATCCCACTCCTCCTTAAAGTTATTGATTGCCCTACATGTTACTACCCCCTCTGGCAGCACATTCCCAGTAGACACCACCCTCTCAGGGAAGTGGTGCCTCCTCATTTCCCTCTTGAAACGTCCCCCTTCCAACCTTAGTCCATGCCACCTCATCTCTCTTCCACTCCTCAGTTTAAACACCCTCTCAGTGCTAGGTTTATTTACCCCCTCAGGTATTTAAATGATTGAATCATATCCCCCCTATCCCTCCTCTCCTCCAGTGTGTATATGTTCAGGTCCTTCAGCCTAACTTCATATTTCTTTCCTTCCATCCCCTTTAACATTTTTGTTGCCCTCCTTTGCACCCCTTTGCACCCCCTCCAGTAACTTTATATCTCTCCTCAGGTATGGCCTCCAGTATTGAACGAAGTACTGTAGGTGTGGTGTGACTAATGATCTGTAGAGGTAGGATCACATCCCTGTGTCTGGATGAGAACCCCCTTGCAATGCATCCCAACATCATGTTTGCCTTCGCTGATGCTTTCCTGCACTGGGCCGAGTTGTTCATGCTCCCAGTTATTAACACCCTTAGGTCCTTCTCCTTCTCTGTGATCACCAACCAGTAGTCCCTCTTCTGGTTCTTAGCCCTGAAGTGCATCACCTTACGCTTCTTTGCTACTATTCCTTTTGTTACAGTCATCTAAATTCAAATCTTCTTGATAAATACTTAAATTATCATATTAGGCTATCCTTGCGTTAAAACCACCTGCAATAATTATAACTCATTCTGGGAATTTTTCCACTATCATCTCCAAATCTCCAAAAACAGTGCTCCATAACTTTTTATTTTCTTCTTTTGCATTTGCTGGAGGTAAATATATATTGACAATAATAAATTGGTAATTTCCCCATTTTAATGATATTATTATATATTTTATTTTCATTTGTAAGCTATTCAATAGCTGATATATTTTTCCCAATCTTTAAATATACAATTCAACCACCGGAATACCTCCCACAGCTTTTATTCCTAACTACGGGTGAGTGAAATGCTACATATCCATTCAAATCTATTTTCTCTGTACTCCAAGTTTCCTGGAGTAATATAATATCAAAATTATTAACAAAATGAAGCCATTCTCTATCAACCATTTTTCCACTTAAGCCTGCTATATTCCAAGATACCAGATTTGCATTTGTGATCAGGGAGCTATTACTTTCATTAGAATCTGAAAGGACAAGGGACTCATCTTCCAGTCAAACCTTGTTCTGATTTTCAACTTTGCTTTGCTTGCTCAGATTATCAAGATCTGTCAGCAAAAACCCTGCCGTGTCTAATCTTTCTGCTTTAGATAATAAATCCTTAGTAATTTGTTCCGATTGGCATTTAATATTAGTTTGAGTATCTAAGCCTTTTGTGAAAACTCTTTCCACCCCTTCAATTTGTCTAGATGCTATCTCAGTACTCATCAGGCTGGAGCATATAGTTACTATAAGTAATTTTAACATTTCATCATTTTCACCATGTATCCTACTTAAACCAAATAATGATACAGTAGAATTATTTTCTCTCAAGATTTCTGTATTCTTTCTTTTTGGAAAGTCCCACTTCAAATTCTCCAAAACTGTATCCAAAAGGTCCTGATTAATTTCTTTCAGGACAATTTGCTCCTGACTGATTTGTGACATAATTGTTTGCCATATAACTGGTGCAGCAATTTCAAGGCCCAATAAAGCTAAATTGTGTTGTTTAAACCAAATTGTTTTTGCTATTTCCATTTCTTTTAGAAGGATATAGACTGGAAGATCCTTTTCAGAACTGTCCCTTGTAACCATCATTGTACACTATCCTAAACATTTATTTTCACCCCCAGTTCTGCTTTAAAAAGATATTCCATCAGCTCATTTAGTGTCTCAGCTGTTTCATAATTTTATTGGAAAATTCCTGTTATCCTTATTACTGTTTCCTTTCCTTCTAATTCTGTTACTTTCTTTTCTTTTTTATTTGACTCCTCCTTATTCCCCACCATATTTCCAATATTCCCTTCACTTTTTAAGCTTGATTTTTCTTTGCTTCCTTCTTTCTCAGTCTTTTATCCCAAATTCTCTGATCTCTGTGAGATTTTTTTTCTTTTGAACCACAACTGGGACAATATGCCGACAACAATTTTCTGACTCAGGTACTTTATTGTTTTGTCTTTTTTGGTTTGTCCCTTACTTCTAGTTTTCTTTTTATTGCCCTTTTTCTTTCCATGACCTCCCTTCCCCTTTAGTTTTGAATGTTTACACCCTGGGCCCACTAGGGAAATTTCTGGAATTTGTGAAGTTGAGAAAGACACTCTACCTTTATTTAATTTATTCTCAAGATTACTCATTTTATTTTTAATTCTTTCCAGTTTTTCTACCATCATATTGGAAAACCTATTAAATTTTCCTCTGATGTCATTCAAAGCCTCCAGAAGAACTATATTCGCCATTATTGGGTGAGCTAAGGCATTGATGGTATATTTTGTCAATGTATCTGGGCATTCTGCTAAAAATTCTGGTTCCAAATTAATACTTTCTACTTCTTTGTCTAAATTCTGGAATACGGTATTTTTAGAGAACCTGCCAATATTGAAATAGTCACAGTTTCTAATTTTTCTTGTGAGAATACATTCCCAGAAATATCTAAGGGACTGACTGGATCTAACTTTGTTACTTCCTTTGAGTCCTCTATAATAATTATCTCTTCTTCATTGCGCTCTTCCTCCCCTACTATATTTGAATTCTCTTTTTCCTTTTGTACTGCAGATTCATAGAAACATAGAAACATAGACGTTGACAGCAGATAAGGACCGCTAGGCCCATCTAGTCTGCCCATTTCCCTACCTACAGGATAGGCCGCAGATCCTAGTTAACCAACAGCCTATTTCTTCCTACCCCCACAAGAATTGCCTTATGTCTGTCCCATGCATTCTTGAATTCTCCCACAGTTTTAGACCCCACAACCTCCTCAGGAAGGCTGTTCCATGCATCCACTACCCTCTCTGTGAAATAATACTTTCTCACATTGCCCTGAACCGCCTCCTTCTATCTTTAAATGTGTCCCCTTGTTCTTGCAAGTCTCTTTTCTGAAAGATGCTACCCTCTTGGACTTTGTTGATCCCACTGAGGTACTTAAAGTTTCTATCATGTCCCCCCTCCTTCTTTCCTCAAGGGTATACATATTAAGCTCCTTTAGTCTCTCCTCATACGGCTTCTCTTGCAGACCCTGCACCATTTTAGTTGCCCTCTCTGGACTGCCTCTATCCTGTCTATGTCCTTAGTGAGATGGGGTCTCCAGAACTGGACACAGTACTCCAGATGAGGTCTCACCAACTGTCTGTACAGAGGATAACAATTTCCTGTTTTCTGCTGATGATGCCTCCCTATACATCCAAGTATACCCCAGCCCTCCCTACTGTCTTCTCACATTGCTTGCTAACCTTGGGTCATCTGATATGATTACCCCAGGTCCCTTTCCTTTTTGTTGTTGTTACTACCTCCCCACCCATTGTGTATTCTTCCCTGGGTTCTTGTTTCCCAGGTGCATTATTTTACACTTCTTTGCATTGAATCCTAGCTGCCATACTTCTGACCATTCCTCCAACTTGCAAGTCCCTTTTCATCCTTTCCACGCCTCCTTGTGTATCAACCCTGTTGCAGATCTTTGTGTCATCTGCAAGAAGGCATACTTTTCCTTCCAGTTCCTCTGCAATGTCACTGATGAAGACATTAAAAAGGACTGGACCCAATACTGAACCCTGCGTACCCCACTAGTAACCCCCATTTCTTCAGAGTGGACTCCATTTACAATTACCTTCTGTGTCCTGTTGTCCAGCCAATGTTTTACCAGGCTACCATCCTGGGTCCCACTCCCAGGCTGGTTAATTTGACTATTAATCTTTGTGTGGGACTGTGTCAAATGCCTTGCTAAAGTCTAGGTAGGCCATGTCCACAGCCCTCCTGGTCTACTACTTTGGTCACCCAGTCAAAGAAATCTATTAGATTCATCTGACATGACCTTCCCGCTGTGAACCATGCTGCCTTGGGTCCTGTGCTCCACTGGCCTCTAGGTACTGGGACTATTCTTTCCTTCAGAAGTGACTCCATCACTTTCCTTACCACAGAGGTCAGACTGACAGGTCTGTAGTTTCCTGCCTCTGTCTTGGACCCACTTTGTGAAGGGAATCACATCCGCCTTCCTCCAGTCCTCGGTACCACACCATCCTCCCATGATTTATTAAAAGAGTAGCCAGTGGTTTCACTAGTTCCTCACTTAATTCTTTTAGAATTCTGGGTGAATTCCATCAGGACCCATTGCTTTGTCCACCTTCAGTTTTAGGAGTTCTTGCAGAACCCTTTCTTCTGTGAAAGGACTGGGATCGACCCCCCCCCATCAACAGTGCTTCTGTTAGTTGGATTGGGCATTTCCCCCTCCTCTTTTGTAATACTGAGCAGAAATATTCATTCAGTATTCCTGCTTTTTCACTGTCCCCTCTGCCCACCCACCGTTCATTCTATTCAGCCTCACTATCCCTCCCTGTGTCTTTCTACGCTCGCTGATGTACCTATAAAAGGTTTTATCCCCCTTCTTAACTGGGTTGGCTATCTTTTCCTCAGTTTGGGCCTTTGCTATTCTGACTTCCCTCCGTGCTTCCTTCTGCCTTAACTAGTACAGCTCTCTGTTCTGCTCCTTCTGTGTTTCCTTATACTTCCAGAATGCTATCTTTTTCTTCCTGACTTTCACAGCCACCTCTTTTTAGAACCATAGTGGCTTTTTCTTTCATTTTGATTTGTTTATTTGCTTCACACAAAGGCTTGTTGCCTCTGTGATGGCAGTTTTGATAATTCCCCATTGTTGCTCCACACCTCCTTCCAGCCTGTTTGCTAGTGCTTTTCTGAGGCAGTCTCCATCTTGCCAAAGTCAGCCCTCCCTAAAGTCCAGTACCCTCACTTTTGTATGGCTTGACTCTGTAGCTGAGTTTAACGTGAACCACACTGTTTGATGGTCACTTGTCCCCAGATGGCAACCCACTTCTAGATCTGAGATCCTCTCACTGCCCCGTTTGAGAGTATGAGGTCAGATTGCTCCCTCATAGTGGGTTCTGAAACTAGCTGTCTAATGCCTGCCACCTGTAGGGCATCAAGAATGGCCCTGATCTTGGATGTGGCTGCAGCAAATGTGCTCAGTTAACATCTGGCATATTCAGGTCTCCCATCAACAGTATCTCCCCTTTCTCTGCCATTCTAAGAATGCCTTCTATCATATCCTTGTCCATTCCTTTCCCCTAACATGGGGGTCTGTACACAACCCCTGTGCAGATTGTGGTGCCCTTTCCAGTCTCCAAGGTGACCCACAGTGCCTCCTCTCCTCCCTGTTTACTCTTTCCCTTATCAACTGTAATATTCATTTTCCTACATTTTAGCTGTTCCTTCCTCTCAAAATAATCTGAGATTTTTGTTGGAACTTTGCCTTTAAGTGTGCTTTGCTTATCGTTCTTACTTTCTGCTTCTTTCTGTTTTACATCACCTTGGGTTACTCCAGCAATCATTACATTTTTAGATGTATAGTTGTCTAAATAAAACTGTGACTTCTGTTGTTTTGTTCCATCTTCTAAACATTTTACACTTTCTAAACTTTCCATACCTCCTTTTTCCACTGTTCCTTTTTCCCTAAAATTCTTCAGCTTACAAATTGCATTTTCTTTATTTTCTGCGTGTTTATCTATCATCTTCCCTACATTTTCATTCTCCATTTCCAACATACTCTCCACTATGTTTTGGGACTTACTCCTGCAATTTGCTTCTTTATCACAAGTACTTCCCTTCATAGACTGATTCTTTTCTAGAGGTGTTGATGTAGTAATTTCCAATTCCCCCCTGAAAACACAGCATTTTTAAGGTCTGCTTTCTTTAGCCTTTTCTTTTTGGATAGGAGTAATCATTGTACCACTTCTTATATTCATTTCCAAAGGGAGAGGGGAAAAAAGGCTCTTTATCCCACACCTGAAAGTTAGTTACTATAAATTAATTAGTATAATTCTGAGTCCACTGATCTAAGACCATTGACTATTTCCAATTAATTATCAAACAGCAAAGTCTCTTTTACACTTTACACTTCTCTTCCTCTTCTCTTCCACTGTTCTTACTTTGGTCTTCTGCCTCTATGCAGCCCAACCTTTCTCCACCTTTCTTCATCTTTTCTTGCAGGAACAAAGTCAAGTGTTGTGTTACACAAATTAAATTAGCAAAAGCATGGTCCCAGGCATCTTAAACGGAATCATAATCAAAAGTGCAAACTGTAACCAGTGGTACACCAAGTGTAAGCTGTAACCTGTGGCATGCCAAACAGGTCAGAAGAAAGGAAGAACTTTAGATCCTTTAGTGTCCTTTTAAGTCCTTATAAGACCTTTTTTTTAAGTCTTTATAGTCCTTTCAGTCCCTTTAGTCCTTTGGTTCCCTAAATCCAAGCTTTCTCCTCTTTGGGGCAAGGTAACTTTATATATCCAACAGGAGCAGCTTATTATAGCTAAAAACCATAAAAAAAGAGAGAGGAATAGCTTTGTATACATGTACTAAAGAAATACCTAAGGAGTTGCTATTGAATAAACTAGACTATTGCTATTATTATTGCGACTGCACCCAATACACATTAAAAAAATTCCAAAAAAGTTCAGGAAAACCTCCCCATATAGCAGTGAAAATGTGGGGCAAAAATAAAATTATCAGACTGTATCTGAATTGCAAGCATAAAAATAAGCAAGATAAGCAAATTAGCAAATTAATTCACTTACAAATATTTAAAGCAAGAAACGGCAAGTCCCTGCTGCTTCCCAGCTGCTCGCGAATCCGCAAGCTCTGCTATTGCCAGCCATTTGCTAAACAATAGAGCTAGGCCGTGGTCATTTAAAATGCAACTCTCCAGTGCGATGTAGTACAGCTAGTCGTGTGACAAAATCAAATTCTAAAGTGGTTGAAGTGGATAAAACTGCAGCTATAGCTTCAAGCAAGAGAAAAAGCTCTCGATAAAAGAATGCTGGTGAGATACAAAACACAAGCTTCTGACTACTAGTTGCCTCCCTGGCACTCCAAAGCAAGGTGTAATCGGAAAGACACCAGCGCATGAATTTTAACACCAATCCCACAAGTCATATGACTTAGTCTAAAAAGAAGCCCATGAAAAAAACTGAATGTAAAGCCTTAAAGGCATATAACTAAAAGAAATTACTGGAATAGGGGCTTTAAAAACAAAACCAACCCAAGCCCTAAAACAATAAAACAACAACCCCCCCAATGAACACTAGATACATAAATGACAAATATATAGAGTGAAGTGAATATAACGCTCAGAATAATAACTCAGACACTCAAACATACAAACACCAGGAAACACACAAAACTTAATAAAAAACATATAGGGGAAGCAAATGGTTAAGATATTAACAAACTTAACACCCAACTTTTCACTTCCCTCTACAAGCTGCAGTCCTCCTCTCTGTACGAGAATAAGCTGTAGCAATCTACTATACTAAAGGTGGACAAACATCTCCATATCTTCCTCTCACTTTACTACAATTCATCGACGAGGCTGGTTCATCTTTCCTGCCAGACCACCCGCAAGGCACACCACCTTCTACTCCATGTTGAGGCTTCACTAGTGGTGGAACTCCAATCCAGCTGTAAGGAGAAGAAGAGAGCAGGAGACAGGGAACCAGAAAAAAACTGTTGCACAAAAAAGACTGGAAAGGTTGCTCTGTAAGTCAAGTATGGTCCTGGAAAAATCCAGGCAATGCTAACATACCTTTAGTAATTCAAAATACAGCAAAGAGCAGCTCCAGCTTCTCACAGTCCTCCACAGTGTAACAGCATGTAGCAGCTCTGCCTCCAAGAAGGTGAGAGTACATGCCATTCTCCTATCCTTTAAAAGTCACTATTCCCCCCAGACCCTACCCCAGTTAGTAACTAACCCATAATTTTTGGTGTGGCACCAATCTCTCAGCCACTCGTTGAACTCCTCAATCCTACCCTTCCTCCCAGTGCTTGCACATGGTACCAGCAGTGCCTCTGAGAATGCCACCGACTTCCCCACCCCCTCACACTTCCTGCCCAACTACTAGAACCTCCCCCTCACTACTTCCACAGTCTCCCCTGCCAAGTTGTTTGTACACACATGCAACACTAAATGAGATTTCTTCCTTCCCCTCATTGCACACTTGAGCAGTGCCTGCCCTGCCCCTCCTGCAGTCAACCTGGGGATAGGGTCAACTCAAATATGGCTGTGCCTTTCCCCCCTTCCATCCCATCTCACCCCTTTCAGTATAGAATCTCCCAGGATGAGTACTCCACCACCCCCCCTTACCTCCATTCCCTTCTAATGCCCTCTACCACCCCAGTATTCATTCTTCTCTGCCCCTTACCCCCACCAGCTGCACCCTGTGTGACTTCCGTATCTGTACCCCCTACTTCCACCTCACCTCTTTTCTCTGCCTTATTCCTCTGATCCCTCTTGATCCCCTTCTCAGCCAGATTACTTCCTACAGGGCTTCCCATGTCAACCTCTCTTCCTTCTCTGCAGATTTCCAGCCCCTCTCCTATCCCCACTGTTGTCGATTTAGAGCCCCCATTCCCTTCTACCCCGATAGTGATGCCCTTCCCATCCTTCCCCCTTCCTGTAGCCTTCTATCCTCCAGTCACCACCCCCCTTCCTTACTAGCCCCCTTCCACCCTTTCATCATTGTTATCTCTTCCCCTACCTGTTGCTGTCCCGCTCCTGCCCTGCTTGTCCTCCCTCCTTCAGTATGTTCCTACTCCCCCTCTCTCTCCCACAGCAGAGGTTCAAATCTATTTCTACTCGATACCCCTCCTACATCTCTTTCCCCTATCAGTTCCCTCCCTCCTACTTGTTCCCCTCCGTGCCACCCATGGCCCCACTCCTAGTCCCTCCCTGGCCGCAGCTATCTGCTCTCTCCCAGGTACTCCTTGTGGTCTCTTCCTTCCCCATCAGGAGGCCCCCCTCACCTCGGGGACCACCTCCCTTCTCCTCTCTTTCTGTTAGTGCCTCTGATACTGGGGTCAGTTTCAGTCTCTAGTTATTCTTCTCCCATCCCCCCTTGCTAGCCCCTATTCCTCCCCAGCCAGGATGCCTAGTATACTCATCTGCCCTGCCACTTAGACTCCTCTCTAACCTCCACAGTTTCTCCCTCAAACTAGCCAGTCATCTACAGACCATACACCCACCCATCCTCCAAGCCCAGTCCAGGATCATGGTGGACCCACACCCTGTACACCCCACCACCCTTCCAAAGATGCCCGTACTATTGACATGTGGCACCTGCCCCATTTTGGCCCCCATCTTTTCTTATGGGCTCTTACTCACAGGTCTGTACCCTACTACAACTATTAGGCCCCTATTTACTCAAATTTCTGTCCCCTGCCACACTATCCCCCTACTGCCCCCTACTGATCAGGTTAATTCAGTCTCAAATCTCATCCGTTGGATACTATATTAATGTAGCAATCCTAAAGCCTACTTGTCCATTTTTCACCCCTCAGCTACCATACGTTTTGTTCTCTGCTCTCATATAGTTTCATCTAGCCCAGTTAGAAATCCTATTGCACTCCAAGTATTACTCAGCTCAGAGAAATAAACAGAACCAATAAATATGTGTTATTACAGCAATCATAACAGTATAGCTCAGTACTTAGCTCAGTTAGAGAAATTAACAGAATAACTAAATCAGTATTATTACAGCAATCCTAAAAGTATCCAATCATTGCTTTGTCTGCACTTCAGAGACCCTGCTGTAATATAGGACCACAGAGGACCCTGGCTGGGAGGGTGGGCAACTCTAGAGTCCCAGCAAAGCTCCATTGAGGTGGCTCACTCCCCCTCTCTCACTCGCTCATTCTGTTTCTCCAGCGCTGCAGGCTGCCCTTTTGTACTGGGCTCCTGCCTGCATTGGCATCTTTTTCTGCCCACAAAGAAATCTGCAGCAGTCCCAACAGAGCTCCGCTGAGCTCGCTCACTCCCCCTCTCTCACTCACTCATTCTGTTTCTCCTGGCTCTGCAGGCTGCCCTTTTGTACTAGGCTTCTGCCTGTATTGGCACCTTTTTCTGCCCACAAAGAAGATTGCAGCTGTCCCAACAGAGCTCTGTTGAGGTCGCTTACACTCCATCTCTCATTCACTCATTCTGTTTCTCCAGGTGCTGAAGGCTTCCCTGTTGTACTGGGCTTCCGCCTGCATTTGTGACTTTTTCTGCCCACAAAGAAGTTCACAGCAGTCCCGACAGAGCTTCATTGGGGTCACTCACTCCCCCTCTCTCACTCACTCATTCTGTTTCTCCTGGTGCTGCAGGCTGCCCTTTTGTACTGGGCTCCTGCCTGTCTTGGTGCCTTTTTCTGACCACAAAGAAATCCACAGCCGTCCTGACAGAGCTCCGTTGAGCTCGCTCAATCCCCCTCTCTCACTCACTCATTTTGTTTCTCCCAGCGCTGCAGGCTTCCCTTTTGTACTGGGCCCCTGCCTGCGCTGACACCTTTTTCTCCCCACAAAGAAATCTGCAGCAGTCCCAACAGAGCTCTGTTGAGCTCGTTCACTCCCCCTCTCTCACTCGCTCGATCTTAATCTGTCTCAAACACTGATTTTCCATAGTGACCGTGCTATTCTGTGCCAGAAGTGCAAAAACACAGTTCAGCCAAGATGTGAGAAATGACAGGTCTACCATTCATAAGGAGGTGTGAAAAAATGCCAGTATTGAAAATCTGACGTGAAAATATTACAAATTTGTGAAGTTACAAGGGTGCATGGAAACTGCACAATGCACACTCATAACACAGTCATTTTATGGACTTTTTTCACCAAGTTTTCAACATAGGCATTTTAGGACCTCTGCTCATGAACAGTGTCACTGTCATTTTCTCAGTCTTTCCCAAAAACTGATTTCACACAGCGACCATGCTATTATGTGCCGGGATTGCGAAAACACAATTTGGACAGGATATGTAAAATGAAAGCTATACTGTTCATAAGGAAGTGTAGAAAAATGGCAATGTTGAAAATATGGAGTGAAAATATTACAAATTCGTGAAGTTACAAGTATGCATGGAAACTGCTCAACTTGCGCTCTTAAAACAGCCATTTTTGGGATATTTTCCACCAAATTTGCAACATATGCTTTTTGAGAGCCCACCTCATCAACAGTGAAGCTGTTGTTTCATTACTTGGTCTTGAAAGGTGATTCCATGCAGTGACTGCAAAATCACCTTTCAGGACCGAATAACGCCATGACAGTGACTGAATTCACGAGGAGAGGGCCCAATAACCCCATGTTGAAAATTTGGTGCCAAAATTCCCCAAAATGCCCGAGATGTACACCAAAGTTGAAAAAAACCCATTTATGCCATTATACAGCTTACTGGCATTTCCTCAGTTTGCGGTCAGCTTTGAAGAGTGCAGACATATTCCTGGTCCACCGAAGATTGTCGCGCTGGGCTCTGGAGGTAAGTATGGGAAGATGGGGGTGTGGGGAGGCTGGGTGCACAGAAGGTGGGCTTGGGTTGGAACCGAACTCAACAAGGAACTTTTTCTGGTTTACAGGTGTTAACAAAAGGAAAAAAAAATGGAAAATGGCTGATGCTGCAATGACGAGGTGGCCCCTGATTGCAGCGGCAAAAACATTTCAAGGTGGTGGTATATTGACTGAACTAGTGTCAGCAGCAGCTTGCCACCGCATTGGGGAAAGTGGGCCAAACCTCAAAAGGCACCGGGAGCATTGGCCACAACAGTGCTGCACCTCCTCAACCTGCTTCTGCAGCAAGCTTGTCCCCATATGGGAATTATTTCTCAGTTATTGCACCACTTACCTCTGTGGAAGGCAATTTGCCAATACCGATACCACCAGGCTGTTGTGTTTCTTCATCACCACCACAGTTAATGTCATGTTGTGTATGAACACAGATGTAATTGCATTACATGGTATGGTTCCTGCATTCATTTAAGTAAATGTTAGCATGCCAACATTTCTAGGGGGCAGATATGTATACCTGTCCCACACAATGGCCCCCACCTAATTGAATGCCCTATCCATGCTGACACTTGAGAGTGGACAGCTCAGATATTTGGCTGAGACAGCTTGTTCTGGATTTGCAGGTGCCTTAGATGGTCCCAAGCCATTCTGGTACAAGGAAAGTGGGCACAGATGTGGCAGGTTACAATCAGCATGCACCTGAGTTCAAGATATGATAGGAACTCCTGCACTACTAAATTAAGGCAATATGCCATGTATGGAACCTTGAGAGAATCACCATCATTAATGCATTTAATTACATTTGTGCCATTATCTCATACAATGAAACCTAGTTACAGAAACTGTGGGTGCACTCCGTCATCAATCTCAGTCAGGAGCAGTTCTAACATTTTCTGACCAGTGTGTGATCCACTTACACTCTTTGCTGCCAGCATGGCATTCTAGTGAATACCAAGAATGTTGCTACCACTGCAGTTGGACTTTTTACAATTTTTCACTATTCCAGCATGAAATACTACCCCAGGTACCTATGTCCAATGGGCTGTAATACACAGATAAGTGCTACAAGCTGTTTGGCCACTAGTCAACATATCTGTGCTAAGATTTCCATACTAGAAACATTGAAAGGGTACAAAGGAGGGCCAATAAAATGGTTAAGGATCTTAAGGACCTGGAGTAAAATGATAGGTTAAATAGCTTGAGATTGTTCCCCCTGGAATACAGGAGGTCGAGGGGGGATGCATGTCTTTTATTCAGAGCCATGTCTGATGATGATTTGTGGGACTTTGTAGATCTTGAAATAAATAACCAGCACTATAGCACACAATTTCACCCCATCCAGCTAAAAAGTGAGATATGCCACATTAAAAAGAGATACAAAATCACACATACCCCAATAATGCAAAGCATCATGGGCTGTATATGCAAATCACCACAGAACATTATGTTGGTTCAACTTTAAGCAGAAATACATGGTGCCAAAAGGCCTCTCACACAGTCTGCAAAGGGTGCCAACAGAAGACACAAACACATGTTTTGTCCTACCAGGACTCATCAGTGTGTCTTGTCTGTATGACATTTCAGCGGAATGAACCAGCTACCCTAAGTTCATCTATATGGGTTATGTTGTGGTGAGCCTAATAAAAACAAAAAACAAGCTAAAAGACAACAAGAAAGAGGTCTAGTTGGTATAATCAGAGTGTAATAGCACTTTGGAACTCACTACCAATAGATGTGGGGGGAAGTAGTAATATGATGGAATTCAAGTATAAGTTTGATCATTTCTGCATTTGCAATAACATTATGGGATATAAATAACACTGAATGAGAGCTATATGGACTTACAGTATTTGTAATCCACTCTGTAATAACCTGTGATACTTATAAAACCTATGATGTATGGGTATACTTTTATTTTACTGAAACAGAAAAGCATGACACCCGGAAGTCCAATGTCACATGCCTGACACATGATATCCCAACATTGCAATTATGCACACGGTGGAGTTTGTCATATTAAGTAAGGGGGTGTAAGTGGTGAAGCCTCCTGAAACATTAAATAATCTCCATTGCCTGTCGGGATTTCATGTGTCGGGAACGCAGCGTTGGGATACTGGGTGTCAGGAAAGACCCTATCAGGCTCTCATAGTATATCCTATGTGTGTATGGTGATGCTGAATGCTGCAGGTCATGTATTACTGTGTGTGTCACAGTCCTATGAAGTTCAGGAATGGTGCGAGGCAAGAAATAAGTTTGTGTTTGAATCTGTCATTTTAGACAGGCACATGCCATCAAGAGAATGACGATAGATCAACTACCAGCATTTCAGTGGTTGCTGCATTCAGTTCCCATACATAGTATGATTGGATGGGTATTGGGTATGATGCTCAAACATGCTATGCACTGTAGGCTGCATCGTTTGAAGTGTTAGGATACGGCTGGACTCTGCGCACTAAAGACATGGCTGGTGGAGTAGTATTTGACTCAGGGGGTAGTGGATGCTAATCAAATGAATGATATGTTTGTTTGTTTTATTTTTGTTTTCTTTATGCACTGGGGTTGATGTGCTTTAGTGACTCTAGCTGCTACTGCTCAAACCACCACTGCTACTATGACCATTACTATGCAATCTCACCGACTCCGACTCCTCATCTCTGTAGTGGTCCTCCGCAATCACTTCTGACTTCAATCGTACTATATCCATGCCACTTTTGGATGCCTTGCATAATGAAGATGATAAGGAAGCAGGCCCCACTGCACCAGCTTCCTTTTGATGCTGAGTCCAGTGTACCAGGTGACTGGACTTGTAGTGTATGCATTGCTCCTTTCCCACAGGTCACACATGCTCGACATAGCTGCCAGATAGCCACTGTTCCATTAGCTGGGCTCAGGATGTAAACATATCAAACTAAGGATTTTGAAGGGGCGGTAATCGGTGTGTTGGGGGCTGATTTCTGCACTGTTGCAATAATAGTTGACTCATGCTGTGTTATTGGCTCAACAGTGCTAACATTAACAACAGCTGGAGGAGTAGTGGAGCAGGGGCTTTGGTAATTCGCTGAAATAATTGTGATGTACACAGCACCCCAGCTTTAGCAGCATCATACCCATCCCCACCGAGGACGATAACCTCCTCCTGAGATCTGTCCTCCTTCCCATCAGCCTCAGTTTCTCCGCCCTCTGTTTCCTTCTCAGCAACTATGCATGCAACAGTCAGATGTCCTGCATCAGACTGCAAGCCTTGCTCAAGCTCATCAACACCACCATCAAGCGCAGTCATGGGGACATCATCAACCACATTATTGTCCTTAACCACATTTCCACAGCAAGACATTTTGTGGTTCTCAGACTGCTCCTATTGTCACTGCCTCCATTGCCAGCAGTGCCAGCACCTACCAGCATGGATACCATATATGTGGCTAAGAAAAATCTGGCCATGCTACTGCCCCCACGTCTTACACCAACTACCCCTTTTTGAGTAGTAGTACGAGGGACCCTGGTGTTCTGTAGCACTTTGAGCTGATTTCTGCAGCAGGGCTCTAGATTTCTGAAGCAGCATTTTTTGATTTCTGCAGCATGATTTATTCATTTCTGTGGTAGAATGCAGTCCTGCCATTATCAAAAATAAGATGTGGTGTCATCGATGACACACATGATGGGCATAGAGTAGGGGCTTCAGGATAAACAAAATAGGGAAGGGAGATGGACGCTATAGAAAAACTATACATTTGAATAAAAATTCACCCAAAACCAGTGAATTCTGTGGCACTATATATATTCTGCAGCATGATACTGCTATAATTCTGTGGAAAATTCTGCATCTCTGAAATTGCAGAATTTCAGGGGCCATGACTAGTACTACTGGCCCTTGATGAACCTGTTGTAGAAGTAGTTTTATTTTTAGATACAACGCTTTTCTGTATAGTTTGGGTGGGCCTGAAAAGGTTCTGACCCTTATTATCAGGATCAGGATCCATGCCAGTGTCCTGATTAATTCTGATATGTTTTGATTCAAATCAGAACCTGTAAGAAAGTAATGTTGCTACCAAAATAAAATCACAAAATGCACTAACAATTGAAAATAAAATATTTTTGACCTGATTACCTCAGTCATTGTTTCTGATTCCATTCTGTATGTCCTTCTGCAATGTTTCCTTTTTTGGCAATAGAGAACCCATCTATACTCCTTTTCCTTGCCATCTGTTTGGCGGATAGATCAGTACAAACCCCCTCCCTGCTCCAATATGAATATCCCCAGCATCTCCTATCAGCTGACAGTATCCCCATTTCAGTATGTAGATCTTTTTTTTTTTTTTGCACATTCTTTTTATTCCCCCCTTCCTTCCAGCCTGGCTATCTACTCCTTCAGGTGACCAAGTCCTCATCCTCTGCCGCTCCCCCTTTCTACCATCCATCTGCCCTGCTGCCTGACTGCCCTGACATATCCCTTCATCATGGGAGACCCCCCTACCTGTGTGGAGGTATCTAGGAGGGGAGATCAAGGTGCCCTTCGGTACCCCATCGCATCTTGGTAGTGTAGAGTTTTTCGACTCAGGGTCTTACCAGCTTTGCAGCTGGGGGAGGTAGGCTGTCGTCATCTGGTCGGCATGGGTGGCAATTTTCCTTGTTCTGTTTCCCTGCCCCTTAGGAGGCATGCTTGAGCATCCTTGTTTTTTGTGCATACGGTGTGTGATCACCACTGCCGCAAAGTGCAAAGCTGAATCCAGCCACGAGGAGCTGCTGAAGGGCGATGCCTCCATGACCCTCCCACCCAGCAGAAGAGTGTCCAAGGGATGCTCTTTTTGCTCACCAGCTTACATCCAGAGGCACCCCCAGCCCCGTCCCCCAATGTCCACCATCCGGCACTGACCCGGCCCCAGGGCTTGCCCCCCCCCCGGCGGGGCCGGTGGGGTTCTCCAACCCCCCACCGGAGACCGGATTCAAGGGGCCAGTGCTGTGGCTGGCAGGGAAAGGAGCCTGCAAGGCGCCCTCCATCCCACTGCTGTGTTGTGCATATTTGTCTGTTTCCTTCCTCTAGGGGTCAGGATGTGCAATGACGCCTGTGGAGTGGAGAGCACACGTTCCCTTCC
This sequence comes from Neoceratodus forsteri, assembly GCA_016271365.2. Lineage (NCBI taxonomy): Eukaryota > Metazoa > Chordata > Ceratodontiformes > Ceratodontidae > Neoceratodus > Neoceratodus forsteri. The sequence continues at coordinate 1,513,149,073 of CM057449.1, forward strand.
AAATGTCTGCCCCGACTCCTCACCTGTCTGCAGCACAGCAGCCATGTCCCCCAGGCTCTGCTAGGGGGCAATCAGGTGCTGGCAACTGAAACCCCCCTCCCTGAAGAAGAAGAGCAGTCCGTTAGATGCTCAATCCTTCCCTGCCTCTGCCGACCCCAAGCAGTCTGCGCTCATTCCTGAACACAGGTTGCCGGCATTGCGCGAGGTAAGTCAACCAGCACCTCAGCCCTCAGTGCCACTGGGCCAGCTCAAGGGATGCTCTTGAGCCCTCCCTGCCAGCATCTGCTTCATGCTCGGGCATGAACCCAGGTCACCAGCATGCCAGGCAATCCCCCATCACCTGCACCATGGAGCCGGCAGTATGTAGATCCTTGATCACACATTCCATCTGCTGTAAGCCACTCTTCTACAATGTACACTACACATCCCTGTCCCTTCATCTTATGACACCCATCGTATTCCAGTATGCACACTGCTGTCCACTTACATCAACTGGCACCCTCCCTGTCCCAGTATGTTGCATACACCTACCCTCTTGTCTGGTGGCACACACCTTGATCCAGTATGAACAACAGGCCATAATATTTAACCCCTACCTCAGCTTATCTGATGGAAACCACCATGCACTAGCATGAACCCACTACCCTCACCCTAGTATGACCTCACTACCCCCACCTATCTGCTAGCACTCACCCTGTCCGGTATAAACATTCTTAAACCTTCCATGTGCTGCCACTCCTCCTGCCAAGGATGAACACCCTTGATCCTTAAAAAAAAAACACCAACACAGAGCTGCACATGCTTTCACACCCAGTGCAGCCTTAAGAGAGCTGTGAAACTCAAATGAACAAAGACAAGTAAATAAAAGGTGCACTCATGGACAAAGCCATCACAGAGAATGTAAATGAAAAGGTGACACAACCTTAATCCAGACTAGTGAAGGTACAAACTAATGAACATAACTCTCAGCTATCTCACATTCTGGGGGAGGTCCATCATTATACCACTTAGAACTGCTCTGTCTCACATGGACGAGGAGCTCCCCACACAGAACAGTGGCTGCCTAACATTATAAATTTAGACACTAACTCATAATAAATAAAAATAAATCTTTGCACAAATGCCATCACTAATTTTCTCAGGATTCTTAGCATGTATCTCCATATTTGAAGATGTGTTACATATTATTATTAGTTGTTTAACCAGGAGTAGCACACTAAGCTGAAAGCTTTTTTTACAGGACTAACCTAGGAGCACAGGGAAGTTAAGTGACTTGCTCAGGGTCACACAGTATGCACTTGGAAGCTGTGGGATTCAAACCCAGGTCTGGTCTGCTAGATATCACCAGATTTACAGATCAGAGCCTTAAACCACTGCACTATACTGCCTCCTTATGAGGACCACAGTGTCCCTTATTTGGAGTGAGAAAGTTTGAGACATATGAGAACAGCACACAGATGGATAAGGCTGATGGGTAGATAGTGCACTAAGTGCACTATCTCCTGACTTGAAAGGCATGCTCAAACAAATTCATGTAGTATACTATTAAGCAACCAGTGAGGCCATCAGACAGGCAAAAATGTAAAATACCACAGGAATTAAATGAAGTCATTAATGGGTGTGCTTCTGAACAAAGCAGTATCCTACTGCATTGTATCACATTAAAAGTACCATTGCCTACCTCCCCACTGCTGTTGTTGCTGCTGTCATCACTCACATCTGATGCATAGCTGCCCTACTTTAGAAGAGGCAAGCTTCTTTCACTCTCCTGAACTATCTGTGTGGGCTCCATTGCATCTGACTGCTTCCCACCTGCTCCCATGCTCTTGCTGCAATAATGTAAATATGGGCAGTCATTGATCCAGCAGGACCAATGGCAGTGCATCAAAATGTCTTTTTTTTTCAAATTGGATTGTTTTTTGCAGAATAGGGAGGATCTGAGTTACTTACAACAATCAATGTAACAAAAAAACACACACATGGGGTGCTAATGAGCCACTGAAAGAGATAGACGCATCCCACCAGAGCTCCATGCCAAACTTAATTTAAAAATATATTTCTGGCTGGCTTTTGTAAGTTAAGTTGGCATTGTCTGGTAGCCTTAAAGACAGAGATATGGACGACTGCCTAGCTTCTGCTAAATCGTTGTGGCAGATGGCTAAATCTGCAAAAAAAGATCAGCAGCAAGACAATGCAGTGGCAGGCAGCCTGCGCCCGATCTCTCTCTCGGCTGCAGAACTCACCCTTATTTATTTATTTATTTATCTATTTATCAAGTCTAGGATCACAAATACCTTTGAGCCTTGGCTCTTTTATAAAGGTTCCATGTCAGAGAAATACAAATTATGGGGAACATCAAGACAGACATTACAACAATGTGGACATTGCAGAGTACAGATTAAAACAATTCGAGGGTAGCATTGTAACAAGGCAGCCAGCAGCATTTGTCAGAGAAAACAGACAAAAGATAAGAAGTGCCAGAGTCATAGGGAGAGAGAAGTGAGGAGGGGGGGAGAAGGAATGTAGGAAGGGTGGGGAGAGGGTGAAAAGTGCAGCATTGGGTATACCAAGATGTCAGGGTAGAATCCAGTGAGGACGGGAGGGGGGACCACTAGAGCAGGAAGGGAAGTGGAGAAACAGGGTTAAGTTGGGCAGTCACAGGAGCTGTTGGTAGTGAGATAGTTCCGGAGCCTAGTTTTAAACATACCAATTGTTGGGGCAGAAGAGATGGTTGGGCTGAGGCCATTGAACCAGAGTGGCGCTCAATAAGCAAAAGAGCATTGTCCCTGTGAAGTGTGACAGTGGGGGACTTTCAGTAGATGTAGCGTGGATCTCCTAAGGCACCATTTGTTAATTCAGTGTTGTAACAGAGTTGAGACCTCAGAAGGTGCAAGGCCAAGGTAGATTTTTTTCGCCATGGAGCAGGTGAGAAACTTTATGCGGTTTGATAGTTGGAGTCAGCCAGTCTGAGTGTACAGGTCACATGTGTGGGTGAGATGGTAAGCACCAGTGATGAGCCGACATGCCTTATTTAAGGCAGTTGAGAGGCATCTAAGGGTTGTGGTTGTGGCCGAGCCATAAATGATGAGACCATAGTCTATTACAGAGATCACAGAGCTCAGGACTGCAACCTTCAAAGCTTCTGGCATGGGGTGTGGTCTGTGTTTGTAGAGGAGACCAAATCGTGTATTAGCAGCTCTAGCTACATTATCTACAGTACATGAAGTCCATAGGAGAGATTAGGGTCAAGCTGTATCCCTCAGTATTTGAAGGACCCCACCTGATCTAGAGTGTTTCCCTGGGTGGTGGAGATAGCCAAGTGGTGTAGCTTGTGTGGGTTATGCGAGCTGCAGAAGAGCATAGATTTGCTTTTCTTGTCATTGAGGACCAGTTTATGATTAAGAAACCATGTCTCTACAGAAGTGAAACCAAGTTGAAGGTTGTGTTGAAGAGCTGCAGGATCTTTGTGAGTGGAGAATACAACAGCATCATCAGCATACAGTATGATCTGCTCAGAGCAGTGGTAAGGGAGGGAGTTTAAGAAAAGGCTAAAAAGGAGGAGGCCCAGTATAGATCCCTGTGGGACACCCGAGCGAACAGGCAGGGTGTGAGAAAGGGCGCCCACAATTTTTACTCTCTGTGACCAGTTTTCTAAGTAGCTTTTAAATCAGAGAGAAGAGTCAGGTGATAGCCCAGCATTCAGTAGTTGGTGAATTAGTAGTCCATGGTGTACTGTATCGAAGGCCTTGGAGAGGTCGACAAAAATGGCCCCTGTGAGAAGGCCGTTGTCAAGGGATTTGTGCAAAGCTCCAGTGAACTCAAGAAGGGCTGTAGTGGTGCTGTGACCTTTCTGGAAGCCGTGCTGTTGTGGACAAGGTATAATTTATTTATCCAAGTGGTCGGTAAGTTGATTAGCCATGATGCACTCGAGTGCCTTAGAGAGTGGGGGCACTATGGAGATAGGGCGATAATTTGAGTGATTCGTCTTATCCCCACTTTTATGGATGGGTGTCACCTTGGCTGTTTTCCATAGGTCTGGGAATTTTCCACAGCCGAGAGAGAGAGGTTTAGGATTTTTGTTAATGGATGAATTACCTCATCGAGGGTGAGCAACAGAAGCTTAAGGTCCAGGGTGTCACTACTAGATCTAGATTTAGAGATAGCTGCAGTAATATAGTGGCGAGCTTCATTCAGCCTTACTTCCCTTGAAGTAGAAGAGGGGATGGTTAGACTGAGGGGCTGAGGTATTTGGAGAGTAGGCCCCGTTTTCAAAAAAGTCATGGGGTAGAACAGCACTATGGTCTGAAAAAGCCTTGTTAAAGATGTTTGCGATCACCTTGGGGTCGAGGGTTGAGGATCCATCAACCATTAACATGGCTGGAGAGGTTTTTGGCTGCTTCCCTGTGACATCCTTGATATTGTCCCAGAAAGCACAACCATTTCCCCATGTATTGGTGAGAGCGTCTTTGTAATAGGTGTATTTCATTAGCCGTATGGCTTTTGTGCAGGCATTTTGTGCTTGTTTGTAATTTTGTATATCCAGTTGTTTGCCAGTGGCTGCCCAGAGGTGATCCCTTAGTTTCAGCTGTGAGAGAAGAGCAGCGGTGACCCATGGGTTAGAGAGAGAGATTTTGTTTTGAGCCTTTTAGCAGGGGCAAAGAGGTTGCAGGCTTTGTTGAAAATTGAGATGAAGTGATCAAGAGCCAAGTCGACATCTGTTGCTTCATAGATGGGTAGCCAGTCTTGTAGAAGCAGGTATTGTTTGAGATGTGGAAGTTTTCCACGAGGAAGGACTCTGCTAGCGATAATTTTGGGAGAGAGCTTAAGGAATTTGTTAGACCATGCACACATGACTGGGGAGTGGTCACTGAGAGAGTCTGGGAGAATGTTCGTATGAGAAATCCTTGTGGGGTGAGTGGTGAGGACCCAATCCAAGAGGGTACTGGTGCCAGTCTTGTAGTTAATCCTAGTAGGGGAGTTTACCATTTGCGTGAGATTAGCAGCTGAGATGGAGTCTTTATAGGCACTAGCGCTCGATGCTAACCAGTTTATGTTGAAATCCCCTAGTAGAATAAGTTCAGCTTCAGGAGGATGAGAGTTGATAAAGTTTAGGACATCTTTGAAGCCATGTTTAGGGTCCCTGGGCAGGATGTATATAGAGACAATAGTCAGGGCTTTATGGTTGGGACCTAGGATGATTTTTATTGACAGAATCTGGGCCGAGGCAGAAAGTGATGGAGTTGCTACAGGGTGCCATGACAGGGAATCTTTGATATAGATTGCGCAACCACCGCCTTTTTTGGATATCCGGTCCAGCCTGTGGACATTGTAGCCCTGTATTGTTACTGCTGAGTCAGGAACTTTAGGTGTCAGCCAAGTTTCCACACTGCAAGGATGTCAGGGTTGTGTTGGCATATGAAGGCTTCCCCTGCTGGTAAAAAGCAGTCATGGAACAGGTGCTAAAGGGCCTTAGCCCCCGGCTCAATTTATTCGAGGATAAAACTGGCACTCTAACAGCAGAATTGGCCCAGCAGACAAAAGATGTACAAGAACTGCAGCAGAGAGTGTCGGATTTAGAAGACACTGTAACCCCCCAGGCAAACCACATGGCACTGTTGGAACAGGAATTAGAAGTCCTGAAAGAATCTCTGGGTTACCAGGAAAACTATAACAGGAGAAATAATTTAAGAATCAGGGAACTACCAGAAGGCATGGAGGGCAGGAGTGCAGTGACTTTTTGTGCTGAGGAGCTCCCAAAAGTCCTGGGGATGGAAGTCCCGGGAGGCAAGATCAAAACTGAGCTGCTCATCGGGCACTGGCACCTAAACCCCCCTCGGATCAACCACCCAGGCAAATCATTTTCAGAATGCATTACTTTGGCGACCGGCAGGCAATAATGGCTGCATACATGGCAATGAAAGAAGTGGCATACAAGGGCGCCAAACTAACAATTCACCAAGATCTGTCCTCGCTGGTACAGAAGAAAAGACAGTAATTCAACCCCTGTATGGATATGCTGCAAGAGAGAGGTCTAGAATTCTTCATGGCCTTCCCTGCAGTGGTAAGGGTGAAGTCAGAGGGTGCTAACTACTCTTTCTGGGATGCAGATAAACTGTACAAATTCATCGATGAATGGGATAAAAAAATGCGAAGCAATGAACAGAGGAACTGTGCATCGAAACCTTCTTGTACACTTTCTAACACTGAGCGGTGAGTAACCATGATGTTCCTTGTTGTGAGGCCCTGACACACCACAATGACTCAAGCCCCTGGGGAACAAAATTATTTTCTGTGTTCGACTCCCCCCCCCCGGACCGGGCGACTCTCCTCTCCTCTCGGCCTAGCCTCATGACTGAATGCCTGCGGCCCTGTTTGAAAGAGCTCTTCCCTCTATAGAACTCATGTGGTACCGGTATGGAAGGAGATGAGGAGGGACGGTGAGCTACACTTTTGAGTGGAGACTTTTTGAAGGCAAAGCTGGCTATGGGAAATGAGGGTGAAGGCTACCTTTGTGCTGGACTGTGGTCAGGCACATCAGGATTCCTTCATTTACGGGGGTCTTGCCTCCGTGACTGCAGGTTAGTGGGGCTGGGGGGGGCGTGGGCCGACATATATGTTGGATGTGTGGGCCCGGTCCCCTCCTTGGTCCTGAGCCTGAAGGGTCGGATTTTGGGGGGGTGCCCTGCCTGATGGGGAATGTGGGGGAGACTTCAGGGAAATAGTGGGGTACTATGAAGGGGTGGTGGAGGTACACTTGGGCTGGAATTGGAGCTTTCTCAATTGTTGCTGAAAGATGACCAACTGTATCTGGGGATAAACTATTGTACAGCCAGGCCTACATTGTGAAAATATGGGTTCTTGGCACAGAGGAAGGGGGGCAATTGGAGAATGGGAATCACTATGCTGCAAACCATTCACGAAAAGGTAGTGAACAGTTTTATTCATGATGCATGGTACATATTACAGTTGTCTTGTATGAAGGGGCAGGGGGGAATACAAGGCTTCAATTTGTTCAAAGTTATGGGCACCTGTTGTGCCGATATTGGAGGTTGTTTTTCTTTTTTGTTCTTTTCCACTCTATAATGCTGTTAGTAGGATATGGAGGGGCTGTTAGGGGTGGGGTTGGTCAAGGTATGCAGATGCTGGCAGGAGGCATAGTCCTCCCGAGACAGACAAGTGGACATAATGGCTGGTCATGAGTCTGATTTAGTGGTCTCTGGAATGTTAAAGGGATCTCCTCCCCAATAAAAAGATCAAAAATACTGGCGGCTATCAAAAAGAAGGGTACAATGGTGGCAGTGCTGCAGGAGACTCATCTCACTCCTAGGGAGCATAACAAACTGATTGGATGATGGGTAGGGGCATGCCATGCAGCCTCCTACTCCTCCCACAAGAAGGGGCTAGCGGTGTTAGTTCACAAGCATTTCTCCTTTCAGGTTACAAGGGTTGTGAAAGATGTCAAGGGGGAGCAGATATGTTTTTGTGGTTGGTGCTCTATGGAATAGGTCATTCACACTGGGAAGTGTCTATGCCTCTTCTGTGTTCGAGCCTTGCTTTTACCAAGAGGTTCTGAACGTCCTCCACAGGGAGCAGTTTCCTAGCTTGGTAATGGGGGGCAGGACTTTAATCACATCATGGACCAGGAATTAGACTACATGAGTAGGGGGCGGAGGATCAATCGGGCCATTAAGGCATGGGTGGGGGGTCTGTTGGATTTAGAGTTGGTGTATAGTTCAAGGCAGGCATATACGGGAGTACATATTCCATTCCCTTCCACATGACTCATGGTTCAGACTAGACTACAGCTACCTGGCCAGCTCCCTTTATAATAGAGTAGTGGATATCTCCCATGATCCAATAGTGGTGTCTGACCACTGCATAGTAGGACTGTGTATAAGATGTAGAGATTGAGATCCCCATACTGGGTCATGGAGATTTCCCACATATTTATTAGCAAAGGAAGAATTCAGGAGGTTTCTGAAAGAACAATGGGAAAATTATTTACAATTCAACAAGGGTACGGAAGAGAGCCCGGCTACTCTATGGGGGGCAGGGAAAGCATTTATGCGGGGTGCTATTGTAAGTTATACCGCGAAAATCAAGAGAGAGCAGAAACAAAAAGTGGATACCTTAGAGCAGGTGGTGAGGGAGTTGGAAGCGAGGGTACAACAGGGTAGGCAGGAGGAGGAAAAAAGGCTATTGCAGTCTGCCCAGGAGACCCTAAATGCATTCCCCACAGGGGAAGCAAGAGCTAATTTATGGTATGCAAGGCAGAAATTATATGAATGGAGCAATAAGCCGGGTCCGTTTTTGGTTAGATTAATGAAGGGGCCCAAAGTTCCATGTAAGATCATAGCTATTAAAAACCAGCAAGGAAAGGTAATAAAGGAAGACCAGAGCATAGGGGCTTGTTTTAAAGATTTCTACCAGACCCTATACCAGGCAGAGAGCAAGGGTACACAGAGGCTGGCTAAAAGCTTCTTGGATAAGATAAAAATCCCCATGACTGACAAGACCCTGAAGGAAAGGTTGGGAGCCATGATTTCTGAAGATGAAATAATCAAGGCTATCAGTAGCCTACAAGCAGGCAAAGCTGTGGGCCCTGATGTTTTTGGGGCAATATTTTATAAGGCACTAAGGGGGGAGGTGGCTGGGGTCTGGTAGAGCTTATGCAGGAGGCTGGAGGGGAAAGGGTCTCCCTAGAACATGTTTGGAGGCCAATATCACCCTGATTCATAAAGCTGGAAAAGACCCTACAGACTGTGCATCGTACAGACCCATCTCCCTGCTCAACTGTGACTGTAAAATAATAGCAAAGGTGCTGGCTCTGAGGTTAGAATGAATCCTCCCAGAAATAATTCACCCAGACCAGACAGGGTTCATTAAGGGGGAGGCTATTGTACCACAACAGGAGAAAGTTGCTAAATGTTCTCTGGTGGGGACAAGCCATCCAAATAAGGCCTGTGTGCTAACAATGGATGCAGAAAAAGCCTTTGATAGGATTGAATCGAATTACCTCTCTGAAGCACTGCGCAGGTTTGGGCTTGGGGATGGGTTTGTGGAACTGGTATGGATGCTGTACTACAGACCTCGGGCATGGGTCTGGATTAATGGCATGGCTTTACAGGAACTTGAATTATTTAGGGGTACCAGATAAGGGTGTCCCCTATCCCTGCTCCTGTTAGCCCTCACCATTGAACCCTTGGTGATTAGGATCCGAGCTTCTGGAGACATACATGGGATACCACTAGAGGGAGGTGGACAGACCAAGTTGGCCCTATACACAGATGACCTCCTTCTGTTCACCTCATGACCAGGAAGCTCAGTTCCGCACATTTTACAAGTAATGGATGAATTTAAGGTCTTCTCAGGTTATAAATTAAATTAATTAATTAATTAATTAATTAATTAATTAATTAAACCTGTCAAAATCGGAAATTATGCCCCGGGGGAAGGAAGTAGAGGGTCTCCCAGAGCATACCTGGGGCCTTAAAAAGGTGAGGGGGAGCTTCACATATCTGGGAATAAAACTGAGTAATTCGTTATCAGAGCTGTACAATCTTAATTATACGGCTGTCTTTAAAACTGTCTTGGCGGATCTGGTCAGATGGAGAACGCTCCCAATCTCATGGCTGTGTCATATCAACCTAATAAAGATGAATGTGTTTCCCCGTCTGCTATATCCTATGCAGATGGTACAGGTGTGCCCCACCTCTGAAGACATCTCTAAATTGGAAAGGGGATTTGCTGATTTCATTTGGAAGTGTAAGAGGTCCAGGATGAAACTAAGCAGACTTAAAGCAACAAAAGAAAAGGGAGGACTTGAGTTCCCGGATATTAAGGGGTATTACCTAGCTATTCAGCATAGATATATTCATAACTGGGTAAATCAGGATGATGCTGCCTCCTGGTTGGGAATGGAGAAGGCCTGATGTCCAGGAAGGTTAACTGCATAACTATCACAAAGGGGACCCAAGGTGTATGTACAGTTAACTGCCCCTAACCTGCTAGTACAATCAGTGCTGAGGGCTTGGTTGGAGATCCGGAAGAGACAGGGGGCTTTGGAGGAGCACACCCTCCTAGTACCAGTGTCTAGGAACCTTGAGTTCCTACCAGGACTGGAAGATCCGGGCTTTGCAGCATGGGAAATGGGTGGGGTATGCTGTGCGGGGGACCTATGTAATAATATGGGACTAATGACGTTTAAGGAGATCAGGGGGCGGATTGGAATCCCCAAGTCATACATATTCAGATATATGCAGGTACGAAATTACTCATATAAGTTGCAAAGGAATCCGAGGGATGCAGTGGCTCTAGCACCAGTGGAACAAATAGTACTTGGTGCAAAGGTCTGAAAGAAGGGTCTGATAGGTACAGCAGCTAGGCTCAATAGGTAATGTGTGAGGGATCAGACTGGGAATACCAGACTGCAATGGGAGAAAGATCTGGGGGTGTCGATTTTGGATGAAAACTGGAGTACACTGACAACCTCCCATATGAGGTTACTTATATGTGACAAGTTCAAAGAGTCCCAGTACAAATTCCTACACCACCTGTTCTGCCCTCCTGTTATAGTTCACAAGTTCCACCCCGGGATCACGGGTAAATGCGAGAGATATGGTGTGGTGAGGTGAACCTATCTACACTGTTTCTGGCAATGCCCAATACTGCAGAGGTATTGGAAAGAGATCCAGGGGGAAATCTCAAGAAGTTGGGGATGGGAGGTCACTTTCTCACCCATCTCACTGCTCAGGGGTATTGAGGTGGACCAGGGTGGGGAATGGAACCTTTACCCCAGATGGGTGAGGGTGGTTATGGCAACTGCTCGCCAGATAATTTTGAACACTTGGGTTTCTAATGTGACCCCTTCCATTGGTATGTGGAGCACACTCCTACTCTCCACGTTAGCCCTAGATCGACTTACTTATGCTCTAAAGGGTAGGGAAGAGAAATTCCGAAATGACTGGGCAGAACTTCTGTCTTCCCTGACCCCAATGAAATCCATGGTCTTAAACAGTTCTGGTATTGGTTAAGAGGCCTGGAAGGTGGGAGGGAATTTCTCCTTTATTAAAATGCTGTTGCTTCCCCATGGGTCTCATGGTGGGACAAGGAGGTGTAATATTGTTGTGTGAGAATTGTTCACGGGTGTATATAACATCACTGCCCCCCCCCACCCCAACATGGGGGATTATCTCCAGAATTCATTTTAGCAGAGTGGAAAGATAATCTATCTTTTATTTTAGTTTTTCTTTTTGACGGAGGGGAATCTGAGCAGATCTGATGCACCATAGCGCAACAAGGGATGTGCAGCTGAGCAGTCCAGAGGTGCCATAGCGCAACCAGGGACGCCCCCCAGCAGCAGAGCAATGCAACTGCACAACCAGGGAGGTAGGGGCCCACCACCCATGCCACAGATGGGCACAGGAACACACAGCAGAACAGACATCGTCCCCCCAAACCCCATGCACTGCACAATCTGGGGGAGGGCTGGAATAACCACCAGCCCATGGAGACAAGCAAACAACCCACAGCTGGCCCATGGTGCCCCATCACCCCCGCAAGCATGCTGTGACTGGCACACAAGGAGGGCTGACCACCCCATGCCACACCATCCCCCCAATGCAGAGTACACCCTGCACCGTGACCCCTAGACACCCTGCCCAGGAGCAGAGACCACCACTGCAGGAAACCCCATGCATGCCACCACCCCCACTGTGACACTGCAACCCTGTGCACCACAGAACCATGCAAGGCAGCCCCACCACAAGCACCCATCAGTGGGTGGCAGCACACAGTGATGCAACAATGGCATACACAGTGCCACCATGCACAGTCCCCCCGAGGTACTGCTGAGAGACCAACCATGCGTCGGCACATGAGGTACCCCACACAGGACAGAGCTTGCCCCAGACACCACCACCAGTGGTACAGCACCCTGCACAGTATCCCAATGACACACCCCGACCCAGCACTGGCCACAACAGCCAGCACAGACACCCACAGTGGTGTGTGGAAGCATGCACCACACCGGATGCCACACAGTGCATGGACAGACACCCACCCATACCCAAGGGCACAACAACACAGGGACGCAGTGGCGGGGCAACCAAGCCCCCAGCGTGGGCCCATGTAAACTGTGTACACACAACCCGCAGTCCTCCATGGCACTGGAGTGCAAGTCACCCTGCGCAGGCACTGTGGACCTATACGCCACCAGCATTTCCCGGAGCACAAGTCACAGTCAGTGGTGCACATCCCCTGCAACACACACAAGGCACAGCATGGAGGTGGGACAACAACTGTGGAGGCCACAGTGTCACCTGAGGCAGACATGCACCACACCAGTGACAGGAGGCAATCCAGCAGTGTGACAGGTACAGTGGCTTCCCTGCAGGGACTGCCACCACTGACATACCAGTGGACCGTGCAGGTCACAGACATGCATGTGTGTCAGCTGCACAGGCCATGGATGGGCTGATAGGGGCACCAAGGACACAGAGCACGCAACATGGACCACTGCACACAGTCATGCAGTGCACAGGGAAAAACACACACACCACAGACACTGACTGATAGCTACCCCCACACCATAGTCACCTCCATACGGACACACACACATCCCCATGACCACACCACCCCTGACGCCATGCACACCACTGCAGCTGAGCACCTATAGCCCGCTGCAAATCAGAGACCACCACAGTATTCATATCAAAATAACTGTATTGAAAAAACTTATAAAAGTTAACTATTTACAAAACTATTTACAAAATATATACAAGGTGGGGGTGAGGGCCACAAACAAGGTGGGGGTGGGTAAGGGGCAGGGGTGGACAAATGGGACAGGAAAGGAGGGGTGTGAGGGTGGGTCCAGGGGGGTGGGGGATTTCAGGGGCAGAGGGACTTCTAGCGGGAGCACCGCTCCCCAATCTGGCTCCATCTCTGCCGGTGCCTCCACAGGACCCCGGTGTCATCAATCCTGTGGAGGATGTCCAGTGACGCCCTTGCCACCTGCAGGATCTCCCGAAGCGCCTCCCTGATCTCTCGGAGATGTCATGTACCTAGGACAAGGAAGCACAGTCAATTGGTGTGAATGCATAGCCCCATACAGCCCACCCACTGTGCATGGCATACGGCTGTGGGACATACCTCTGTGATGGTGTGTGACCACCCACAGTGATCATGTCCACATGACCTGCCCACCCAGGTGCATACAGCCATGCAGAATGCTGCACACCCACCCACCGGCCAAGTCACGCACAGCACCACCATGGCCGTTTAGTGACATGGCTATGTGGTGCAAAGGCAGTGGCACAGCCATGTACCCGGTGCACGCATGGACCACCATCGATGCACTCCCAGACATGCATTGCCACTGGACAGTGTTGACTGTAACAAGTTGCGTGCATGGCAGTGGTGTCGATGGATGGTGGCCATGCCCCGCTGCCCACCCTGTTACACAGAATGCAATAGTAATCAAGGAGTTATGGCACTCACCATCATCAGGCCGGTCCATTGGGCGGTGTGGGCCCTCGCCCAGCCTGGCTTCCCTCTGTTCTTCCTGCCACCGCAGATCGCGGGCAAGGCGACGCTCCTCCAGGCCTGTGGTGCAAACATGGAGAGAGGAACATCAGTACAATCCCTTAGCAAAGCCCCCCTGCCCCCAGGTGTGTGCCCTCTCACCCGGCCAGACCCACCACCCCACACCCTGATAACACCACCACATCCAACCTCGGATGGTCCCTCCCCATGTGCTGGACACATACAACTGTGATACTCATATGGAAGATGAAAGTGTGTTGTCGTAACACCTACCTGGCTGTGGCACCGGGACCCTCCTGGCACGTGCCCACATGTGGACTAGCAGCTCCGGCTCCCTCCGCTGCAGGTCCCCATACCTGTGGCGGCACTGTTCTGTGCTTCTCCCCCATCCTGTGGCCTCCTCGAGTGCAGTGGCCACCTCCTCCTACACCTGGGTCCTGGACCTGTCCAGGGGTGCCTCCCCGAACAGTGGCACATGGTGTGGCTCCACAATGGCCACTAGGTTGGCCAGCTCTATTTGTGACCACTGAGCAGCCCTCCTGCACACCATGCTCTCTGCTCGATCTGCAAATATGGTGCTCTGCAGCGCGGCTCCCCACGTGCAGATGCTGCACTGACATTCCCTATCATGCTGTCACCGAACAGCGCAATAGAGGTGCACCCATGCCTGACGCATGGCGCCTAGGGGGCAAAGGTAGGGCACAGGGTCAAGGGTCTCTGGAGCACGGACACGCACGGCGCCACTGGAACCCAATGCGTGTAGCGCAATTGGCTGCCTATGTGCTACCGCCAGTAGCGGCCTATCGCGCAGTTGCCCCAGTGTGCCTATGATGGCCCAGTGCCACAGCGCCATGTAGGTGACCATCGCTATAGCGCCACTGGCACAATGGTGGCCATGCCCTGCATTGCTTCCCACACACAGCACATCAGCAGCGCGGCAGATGCCTGCATCAGTAACCCGGGCATGCGCAGTGAGGTGTGTACTATGCATGTCACAGAACTGCGCCATTGGATCAGCACGTTCAACACAATTGCGCAAAGCGCAAAAGTGCGATATTCAGCTGTCATATGAATATCATCTAATCAGCCATTCAATGGCACAGCACTGCAATTTGCATCCACTTAAAGTTGCGCCTTGCCTCATTTGCATGGGTTGCACTATAAAAGTGCGACATTGGGCTGCACTGGCCATAGTCGGTTACTGCAGTCTATTGGTGAGTTGCATGCTGTTTGGGAGTATGGACTGTGGATTTAGTGACATGCATGGGACTGCACAGTCACAGGTAACAACTGCCATTCTTACAGGCTAAATAATGACTGAGCAAGTTGTGGGAGAGGAGGAACACAGTGGTGGGAGGAGGAGGAGGCCTAATTTTACCAAGGCCGAGACCAAAGCCCTGTTTGACGCCTACCTGGATCAGGAGCCGCTTCTCAGCGGACGGCAGGGAACACCTCAAGCCCGTGCTGCTGCATGGGAGGAGGTGGAACATGCTGTGAACCTGCATGGCAGCCACCAGCACTCCGTGCAGGAGTGCAAGAAAAAGATGAGTACGGACAGGAGGAGGATAAAGGAGAAGGTGGCTGCCATCAGGGCAGCATGAGCTGCAACAGGTGGGGGACAGCCGGAGGTGGTACACCTGACCCCACAGGAGGAGAGGATTGCTGGAAGCATGCAGCGTAGTGCCATTGAGGGTGTTCCAGGTGGTGGCTTCCAGACGGGCGGTGGCCCATCACTGCATGGTAAGTCATGGTCTGTCTAAAGGGGCGCAGGGTAGGTCACATGCAGTAACGCGACTTTGCTTTCCCTTACAGATCCTGAGCATCTGCATGGGTCAGCGGTGGTGGGCCTGTCCACTGAGGACAGTCAGCTGGAGATGTAGGAGGGCCCATCCACCTCCACAGGCATACGTGGCTCAGTGCCACAGTGGGGTCGCCTGGCTGTCCACACTGATGTTGTTGTAACAGGTGTGAAGGAAGCCCTGCCTGTGTCCCAGCATGCCAGCGTCCACAGATGCCAGCATGCTGTGCCTGGGGCAGGTGCTGAGTCCGTCACCGATGATGATGTCGCTAACGTCATGGACAGTGACACGTGTGTACCACAGGATGGCCACACAGCAGGACGCATCATGGCCATGACTGTGGGTGGTGCTGCCATGGAGGCCTGCGTGTCAGCACAGTCCCACCCTGTGCCTGTCAGCACCAGTGGGGTAGCACTGGTGTTTGTTCAGGACAGTGGGACTGTTGGGACCACTGCGGCAGCACCACTGAGCCCTGGGGAGTGGCAACCAGAGGGACAGCATCAGCAGTCAGCCAATGGGCTTGGGGGTACAGGGTTCAGCGGCGGCATCTGTGCACCACCTGTGGACATGCCCAGACCTGGTCCTGGTGTGCAGCGCCCACTCTCAAGGGGTGCTGAGCATCAGGGCCATGCACACCCTGAAAGACACGATGCCAAGGAGGCAGATGACCTCTTGGACGAGCACACCTGCCTACTGCAAGCATCAGTCCAGCAGCAGATGCGGCTTGCGATGTTGGTGGATGCACTGTGTGCAGCTCTGGAGTGGGCAGAGGAGCATCGCAGCAGGGACATCGCTCTGATTCTGGCAGGGATTGACCGGTTGCGGGAGGATGTGACCGCTGCCATTGACAGGCATGCACAGTCATTCAGTGCCGTCATGGCCACAATGGGCACACAGTCATGTGCCCATGCATAGCGGACACCACGCAATGCACTGTCCACCCCCCGTTCTTGGCGTCGTGTGACACCCTCCCTCTCAACACCGGGTTCAGCTGTGGGCATCCCGAGCACGCCTGGCACAGGCACGTTCAGTGTGCTGCAGACCCCTGCGCAAGCACGGTCATGTTCATGCAGTGGAACCCCTTGGGGACCATCGGTGCCACCCCATGAGGCCAGTGGTCAGCCTGTCAGTGCTGGCGGGTCTCAGCTGGGCCGCCCATGCATCTCTGGTGGCTGGAGCACTGTGTCATGTGACTGACCTTTCTCCCAACGCGGCTACTGTCTGGTGCTGCCCTGTGTGCATTGTGTCTTTCAGTGCGCAGTGCACGGGTGGGTACCCAGCCCTGCACACAGACACACAGTCCATCTGCACACCCTCCCGGCTGCTGTCCGCAGTTGCATGTGCATGATGATGCCTACATTGCACTGTACACCAATGTGCAATGGTGCTCAGCATCTGACACACGCACATGGACAGACAGTGGGCGTGGTGGTCTGTGGACATGTGTGTGGCTAGGGTTGGCATTCTGGGTCGGTGTGCCTCCTGCCCTTTGTGCAAGTTTGGTGCATTGTGTGTGTGTGCGTATGTGTGTGTCCATCCGCATGGCACGTTAGTCCTCACCCATCCCTGGTTGTGTGTGTGGTTCCATGCCCTGCCACTTCCCTTAATGGCATGCACCCCTGGTGTGTGTCCATGCGTGTTTGTGGGTTGTGCCTTAGCCACTGTTGGCTGCACATGACCCCATGACTTACCTGGGTTGGCTGAAGTGCTCCTCCGTGATGGCGTCCCGGTGCAGCTGTGCCAGCCGAATCAGTCAGGGGTCCTGTCACCCAAAGGGGGGCTGCCCATCACCATCATCACCGGCGTCCTCATCGTCCCCATCGCTGTCCCCCTCTTCAACCTGTATGACTATCCCACATTCGTTGGCCATGTTGTGCAGGATGCAACAGGCCAGGAATAGTCCACAGGCCTTTGAGGGGCTGTACTGTAGGGCACCGCCAGAGGTGTCCAGGCAACAGAAACATGCCTTCAGCATCCTGAACACCCGCTCGATGACATTACATGTGGTGGCATGTGCCTCATTGTAGTATTGCTGCTATGGAGTCACGGGCCGCCGGTAGGGTGTGAACAGCCAGGGACGGAGTGGGTATCCACTGTCACCTGTGTGTAGAGGGTGGAGGTTAGTTTGGTGATCAGCATCGCCCTGCCCCGGGCCATGTAGGCCACTACCCAAGTCACCTCTGGCCATGCCCCCTCAGACCCTATGATTGTCCATGTGGTTTGCATACTCACCCACTAGGTGTCCAGTGGGGATCTCCCCACTCTTGAATCTGTGGCACAGTGCTGACTGGTGCCAGATGAAGGCATTGTGTGCTCCCCCAGGGTGCGTGGCACAGACATTGATTATGCACCCCCTGGCATCTCACACCACCTGGCAGTTGATGCTGGCATAGCCCTTGCGATTTATGTATGTGGCCCCCTCAGGGCCAGGTGGTGTGCGTATGGCCATATGGGTGCAGTCTATTGCCCCTAGCATGCCAGGCATATGTGCTACCCTGTGGAACTCCTGCATGTTTGCTGTGCGCTCCGCCGGTGTGCTGGGGAAATGGATGTACTCCGCAGCATGTGGCAGCAGTGTGCTGAGGAATTGGGTGAGGTGGCATGACGTGGCTGACTGAGTTATGCCTGTGGTGTCCCCAGTTGGTCTCTGGAAGGTACCCGTGGTGAACAAGCACATGCAAGCTGTCACTTTAGTCTCCACTGACAGGGCATGGCTCCGTCGTGTGGGTGCCTGCATCACATCACTGCACAGCTCACAGAGCCGCCTCAGAATTGCCCTATTCAGGCTTTACCGGCCCACAATCTCAGTATCACTGTACAGCTCGAAGCTGGTGCGGGCTCGGTACTGCCTGTTGGGGGCATAGGGCTGACGGACCCTTCCACGGCCACGCTCCCCTACTGCCCGCCTTCTCACCCCCCTCATAACGGCCTGCATTTGGAAAGTGGCACTGGCCATGTCCCTGGCTTGTGTTCATCCCCCCCGGCAGCTGTTACTGTATTCCCCCCGCTGTCCTCACTGCTACTTCCCCTGCACCGGGAACACCTGCCTGCGGTGGCCTCTGTGCTGTGTGGCACTTCCCCCTTCTGCACTGGCTGTGGCTCCCCACACCTTCCCTGTGCCTCTGTGTTCAGGGTGCCCTTTCCCTGGCCTGCCCTGTGTGTCCCTCCTGCCCTGTCTGTGTGGCTAGAGTTCCACCTCATGTGGCTTCCCTGTAGCGTTCTTGCATCTCTCCCCTTGCTCCCTTTTATTTTGGCTCATTTCCGCTATGGCACAACTTCTGCTTGCTCCCCTATTGCGCATGGCGCAAGTTGTTGAATATCGCACTGCGCCATTTATGCATGGTTCCTCCCCCTTCAGTTGCGCATGCCTTCATTATCATTGCGCTGTTGCTCAGTGTGATTTAGGGAGCGCAACTGCCTCCTGCTGAATATCGCAGAATGGCGCAATTTCGGACTTGTGCAGGCGCAACTCTATTGCGCAAGGCTCAACTCTTTTGAATATCTGGGCCCTCATGTTTAAAGTGCTTTTGAAAGGTTTTTTAGGCTCAGATTCATAGCAGACTTAACACCAACTCTTGCTTCATAGTACTGCACTGAATTCAGTCTATGCATGGCAATGCAGTTCATTTCAGTACTTGTGATCTTCATTCCCATAGGGCACTGTAAACTTGCCTTTGGGCCTCAATTTTCAGGCAAAGTTTTGAAATTCACCATTTTGCAAATTTTTTTTAACATGATGCGAAGAACTTTGCATTGTGGAATAAATTTGCGAATTGAAGCAGATTTGGGAATTTTGCCATGAAGTGAAGTTTTCTAACTCTGTGCACCTCCAGCCAACACCTCCTAGAAGCATCATCATTGTCTGACATGAAGGGCTGGCTAACCTAAACAAAATCCTGGGGTGAGTCACCACCAGGCACACTTAGTATAACCTCTGGTATTGGCTAATCCAAGGGCTTTTTTATGCTGGCCACCATCTCAGGTCAGATAATGGTTGCTGATGCTTCTGTAAGGTGTTGGATGGTTAGGGACCTGAGCTGAGAGAGTTGGGCTGTGCAGCAGGGTAGAGGACAGTGGGGCCCATGACACTTGGGAGTCGGCAACTCAGTCAGACTTAATACATTGATTTTTTAACCATTGGGTATGGGGTCGAGACCAGTGGGGATTGGGGACCTAGGATGAGGAGTCATAGGAAAGTTATGCTACTGGATGGGGCTTTGTGCAAGGGGTAATGCTTTTGCTAAATGAACATACCCTGGAGGGGAATAGTGCATGTTATATTATAAATACACTCTTAGCCAGATGGAGAGGGACCAGGGGGCTGGGCCAGTCAGCCAGCATTATGCGGATTACAAGAGGTGGAGCTGTCAACTTGAGGTGACTTGTTGTTCTGTTTCACTGCAGCAGTCATCACCAGAACACCTCCAGAGACTCCAGAGCACAGCAGCCTATGTAAGCTTAGGGGAGAGAGGCAAGAGATGGGGGGGGGTGAGCCGAGGCATTAATGATTTTTAAGTACTGGGTTGGGGGAGGTTTTGCTGCAGCAGGTGAACTATGATTTGGAGCAGCTGGTATTGGAAAGTTTGATTCCATCTCTGATTCTGCTTTCATGCCTTAATTGAGGTGGAATGGAATCAGAGTCAATATCAGAATTTCTGAAATCCTCGGCAAGATTTTCAAAGCTTCTAAAATTCCCACAGCTGCAGGAAAAAGTTGGCGCAAGTGGGTCTCCACTTGTAGATCCACACATTGTCCCGCAGCTGTAGTATTCTTAATGGCATAGCCAGTTTACGACTGGATCCAGAATTTATGGTATGTTCTGGCTGTTTTATCTGCACAGCTGCACCAACATGTGGTGAGACCTGGTGTAACATCCCCCACAGCTGCACTGGCTGAAAATACGAATCTCCAGAGGTGTGGAAATTTCATCCTGCGGTGTCGGCTGTGGAATGGGACTTAGTACTTGAGGGATTTTAAAATCTAACCCCATATTTCTACAAATGGAAAGGATTCTAGGGAATCCAAGCTTACTTTTAAATTAGTTGCTTTCATTGTTGTGTACCACATGACTCTGTAAACTCTTTCATAATCCTGCAGTCTTCTGTGCATAGTAGTATTTCCTTGGATTAGTTTAAAATGTGCTATTTTAATTTGTCTGTTGTGTTCCCTCATCTTGTAATCTTTTATAAGAAGTGTATCAGATCAGAGGTACTTCAGCTCATTAATCAGTAGCTAAGTTTTTCACAGGCTCTGTAAGCCTGTTGTTTAAAGACCCAGGGCCAGATTTTCAAAAGGCAGAGAATGTTACACGGTGTTTGCATCACAAAAAAATGCCGTGAGGAGCAGGATACATCAGACCTTGTGTCAGTTCCAATTTTCTAATGGTGTTTACATCAAAAACAAGTTTGCATACATCAGATTGTCTTGGGCCATGCTTGCAACAAAGAAATGCCTGCTGCATGTCAAACTGTACTACTGCAGGATTTTATTGTGTAACTAAGTGTATTTTGTTGTTAAAACTGTTCTGAAAGTTTTATTAGGCCTGTTTTCCCTGTTACTCCTCTCTGCTCACCCTCTCTCCTGACCCTCGCTTATCAACCTGTAACTCCTCACTAAGCCTGCTTTTCCACCTCTGTCTTGCACCCCACCTCCTGTGGCGCCAGGGCCATTACAACCAATTTGGTCTTTGTCCTTGGCTGCCTCCCCCACCCCTTCAGTAATTATCTTTTTTTTCTTTTTGACTCTCTGCTTTCCCCGGCTTCCACCCCAATTTAGCTGCTTTGTCACCTTTTTCCAATCGCCTCCTCTCCCTACAATAATCTCTCTCTCCTCTCTTCTACCCCCTCTGATCGAGCCCTTGACTCGGGTCATCAGATCACCACCAGGCGTGGCCATAGCTCCACAAGCCTGCCACACAGCCACCATTGCCAACCCACCTGCTAGATCAGTGCCACCGGGTAAGACCTTAGACAGGAGCGGTGAAGTCGTGAGCGGCTGCCATTGGTTGTAGCGCTCACAGCTTGGTTGGACCCCTGCTTCTTGGACTGCCGCTGATTGTCTGGCTCTGTCTCTCTGCCTTGCTCTGCTCACTGGACACTGCGCCCATAGACTTTCATTGATTTTTGCCTTAAATTTTTGCCTGCTCCTCCTACCTTACTTAAATATGCCATATCCCCGCCCACCCTCAAACACACTCTGCCTTTCTTTGCCTATTGGTCCACCCAAATAGGACCTTTCTCCACCCTACACGCCTACCTCCCACCCCTTTCTTGTCCTGTCCAGTGTCTAGCAAACTCTGCTGTCTCTCTGCTCCCTGCTAATAGCTTATCTCTCCATGTACAACTTACTGTCTGTCCTGGTCCACAATTTACCCTCTGCCACCTGTGCAACTATGCCAACCATGCAGGCATTTTCCCCCCTATTCTTTCCTCTCTTCCTCCATCTTTCTCTGCCCCCCCATTCTCCCTCCATGGCCCCAGCCATCCCTACCCCCTTCCCCTCAGTACCACCATCTACTTAGGTATTACCTGCAACTCCCAGGGAACCCACCACTACTCACCCAGACCTCCACATGGCCCACCTCTTGGAAATACCTGGATACTTTTCAATACTGCTAAATCTCACCTGTGGGACCATTTGCCCACACTGTATCACTTAGTATCTCACTGAGGTTGCCACTTGGAAGCTGCCTACCACCTCTCCTGGAAACAACGACCTAAATTATCTCTCAAGGAATTACGCTTATGCTCTATAAAACTCCTCCTCCTCCTCCTCCTACTAATCTCAGGGAAATGTCCACCCAAATCCTGGCCCAAGCAGCTCATGCCCCATGAAAATGGCAGGGGCTCTTATTCTCACAACCCTTAACATCTTCAGCCTACTGCCAAAGCTTGACGCTCCTCAATCTTTCATATGCCAACACAACCCTGACATCCTTGCTGTTGCTGAAACCTGGCTGACACCAAAAGTTCCTGATCTTGCATTAACCTTACAGGGCTACAATGTTCACAGACTGGACCGGGTCTCTAAAAAAGGCAGTGGCTGTGCCATCTATATCAAAGACACTCTCATGTGGCACCCCATAGCAATAACCTCGCCTGCTGCCTCGGCCCAGATCCTGCCTATAAAAATTCTCTTAGGACCAAATCATAAAGCTCTTACTATTGTTTCCATATACATTCCACCCAGGGATCAAAGTCATGGTCTCAATGATGTTCTTAACTTAATCAACTCCCAACCTCCTGACTCTGAACTTATTCTACTAGGAGATTTCAACATTGACTGGCTAGCGTCGGATGCAAGTGTTCATAAAGATTCCATTGCAGCTGCCAACCTCACACAGATGGTTATCTCCCCTACCAGGAAAAACTACAAAACTGGCACCAGTACCCTCCTGGACTGGGTACTCACTAGCCACCCCACCAGGATCTCTCATACCACCATTCTCCCCGACTCTCTCAGTGACCACTCTCCAGTCATTTGTGAATGGTCTAACAAATTCCTCAAGGCCCCTCCCAAAATCATCTCCAGCAGGGTCCTCCCTTGTGGACAACTTTCCCATCTCAAACTCCACCTGAAACTGCAAGACTGGCTACCTACTTACAAGGTGACGGATGTTAACTTGGCTCTTGACTACTTAATCACTACTTTCAACAGGGCTTGTGACCTCTTTGCCCCTGTTAAAAAATGCAAAGCTAAAACTATCTGTAACCTCTGGATCACTGCAAGTACTTCTTACTCTGCTGAAATTGAGGGACCATCTCTGGGTGGTAGCTAAAGCTACTAGCAATCAATCTGACATCCAAAAATACAAACAAGCCCATAATGCCTGCACAAAAGCCATCCAGCTTATGAAAAATTCCTATTCCAAGGATGCTCTCACCAACACCTGGGGAAATGGATGAGCATTCTGGGATAATATCAAAGGAAATTACGGGGAAGCAGCCAAAAACCTCTCTGGCCATGCTAAAAGTTGATGGATCCACTACCCTCGACCCAATGGTCATTGCAAACACCTTTAATATGGCTTTTGCAGACCTCAGTTCTGTTCTCCCTCCTGACTTTTTCGAAGAAAGCACCACCTCCTCCAGCCCCTCTTGTGCCCAGTCAAACCACCCCCTTTTCTACTTTAGGGAGGTCAGGTTGAATGAAGTGCGCTGCTATATTGCTGCTGCTATCTCTAAATCCAGAACTAGTGGTGACACCCTGGACCTTAAGCTACTGTCACTTTCTCTCGATGATGTACTTCTTCCCTTAACAAAAATTCTGAACCTCTCTCTCAGCTGCTGTCAATTCCCAGATAGATGGAAAACTGCCATCATGACCCCTGTCCACAAAAGTGGTGACAAGACAAGTCACTCAAACTATTGCCCTATCTCCATACTACCCCCGCTCTCTAAAGCACTCGAGCGCATCATGGCAGATGAACTCACCGACCACCTGGATAAATACAGTATAGTATGTGCATGACAATACGGCTTCCAGAAAGGACACAGTACCACCACAGCCCTCCTCGAGTACACTGGAGCAGTACATAGCTCCCTTGACAATGGCCTGCTCACTGGGGCTGTCTTTATCAGCCTCTCCAAGGCATTTGATACTGTCCACCATGGGCTGCTTATTGACCCACTACTGAACGCCGGTCTTTCACCTGACTTTGCACTATGGTTTAAAAACAAACTTGAAAACTGGTTGCAAAGAGTAAAAATTGCCAATGCTCTTTCAGATACCTTGCCTGTTCGTTCTGGTGTCCCCCAGGGGTCCATTTTGGGCCCCCTTCTGTTCAGCCTCTTCTTAAACTCCCTACCTCAATCCTGCTCTGAACAAATCATACTGTATGCCAATGATACAGTTGTTTTTTCCTCACACAAAGACCCCACGTCATTATAACGCAGTCTCGAGCTTGGATTCAGCACCATTGAGTCATGGTTCTATAATCATAAACTTGTACTAAATCACAAGAAAACTAAGTCTATGCTTTTCCACAGCTCTCTCAATCCGCACAAGCAACACCACATGGCTATCTGCACCACACAGGGGAATACCCTCGAACAGGTTCTGTTCTTCAAATATCTAGGTATACTGCTTGACCCTAATCTTTCCTGTGGGGCTCATGTCAACCATGTGGCCAGAGCTGAAAATACACGTCTTGGTCTACTTTCCAAGCACAGACAACATCTTACCCCGGATGCACTGAAGTTTGCTGTACAGAGCTCTGTGGTCTCAGTTTTCGGCTATGGACTCATCATTTATGGCTCTGCCACAACGACAACCCTCAGACATATATCAATTGCCTTAAGCAAGGCGTGTCAGATTATTATTAGTGCCCACCATCTCACCCACACTTGTGAGCTGTAAGCTCAGACTGGTTGGCTTCAACTATCAAACCACATCAAGTATCTCACCTGTACCATGGCGAAAACAATTTACCTTGGCCTTGCACCCCCAGGTGTCTTAGCCCTGTTACACCAAAGCTTCAATTGCCAGAGCTTAAGGAGATCCAATAGGCAGCTTCTGAAAGTCCCTCACTGTCGCACTACCCAGGGTCAACACTCTTTTGCCTACAAAGCTCCACTTTGGCTAAATGGCCTCAGCCACACCAACTCCTCAGCCCCAACACTTGGTATGTTTAAAACCAGACTTCAGTACCATCTTCATTGCCACCAGCTCCTGTGATTGCGTCACCTAACCTTAGAATCACTATCTCCACCAGCTTTAGTTGCCCCTTCATCTCTCACCAGCCACACCAGCCACATATCAGCATCTGAGTACCCCCTTTTGCACTTTTCCTTACTTTCCCATCCCCCGCCACCACATCTCCTACCTGCTCTACCTCCTATCTGTCCTATCTCCTTGCCCCCCCAGATAACCACACTTCTCAACAAATTCTTTGTCTGACAAATGCCTCTGGTTGCTTCATTTTTTCATTTATTCCCAATGTCTCAGTATGCAAACTGTCTGTAATCACCACATTGTTGTTTGTTCTTTGACTTGCTATTTCCTCAATCTGTATTTTCTGACGTGGAACCTTTGTAAAAGAGCCTTGGCTCAAAGGTAATTGTAGTCCTAGACCTAAATAAATAAAAAAAAATAAAAAAAGGGATGCTTGCACCACAGAAACCATGCACCATCCCCTTATTTAGGATTTTCAAATTTAGGTCCTGTCACTGTGCTTAAGAAGCATGCCACTGTTAGACCAGCCAGAGCTGGTCTAACTGATACTAGAGCATATACAGAGGCCCACAGCAGGCCAGCAGGCCTGACTATGGTACTGTACTATGAATTGCATTCTGCTGCAAGAGTCCTGCATTGTAGACATCGTAATGCTTTCTGAAGTACTGTAGCATGTCAAATATTACTTCCAGAAACCATTACATCTGCCATAATGTTTTGACTCACCTTGCATCATTTTCACTCCATGCATCCTATTCTTGACTCAGCTTGCCTCATTCTTAGCTTGCTGCATTCTCACCCCATGCATCATATTTTTTACAAAGCAAACCTTTTGCATCATTTTGGGTAACTCAGAAACATAGAATTTGATGGCAGATAAGGACCGCTTGGCCCACTTAGTCTGCCCATTTTCCCTACTTGTTTCATATACCACAAATCCTAAATGATCTGCAGCTTACCCTCTCTTTCCTATTGTTAGCATTCCTTTATGTCTGTCCCATGCATTTTTGAATTCCCCTACTGTTTTTCCCCACAACCTCTGTTGGGAGACTGTGCCATGGATCCACCACCCTTTCCATGAAAAAATGCTATCTCACATTACCCCTGAGTCTAACCCTCTAATCTCATATCATTTTGAACATCTTCTTTTATGAATGATACTGCCCTCTTGTACCTTATTTATGCCCTTGAGGTATTTGAAAATCTCTATCATGTCCCACCTTTCTCCTCTCTTTCAGGTAATACATATTGAGATCCTCTAGTCTCCCCTCATATGACTTCTAGTGCAGCCCCTGCACTGCTTTTCTTGCAGAATACAGTACACAGCATTTAGTGTGCCTGGATTTGATGCAAGATGGATATCTGATGCACCTTGCATTGGTCTAAGGTCCCTTTGAAAATCTGGCCCCCAATCACCTTACAGTACAGGTTTCTAGATTCAAGTCCCTCCTTCAATCCTTGCCTCAAGCTCTGTCATTGCAAATTCCTGAGGTACTTTGCATGGTGGATGGGTGTATTAAATTTAAACCTCATCACCGGGGTTTTTATTCAAAACAAAAGAACCTTACCTGGCAATGGGTTTAAATCTCTGCTGCGCATTTGAAAAACAAGAGCCACTACACTCACCATCTCTTTACAATCCTAAAACATTTTGAAAAATGAGTCTCGGATGGATAATTTTGCTTCTCCTTTGATTGCTTGGTAACACTTGTGGAGTACAAACAGGAAGTAAAGATGCAGTAAATGCTTAAGTTAAAAGAGTTCAACAAAAATAAGATCATAATTTTCTGTTTAATGCCAAATCAATCTAAATTAGGTTATCCATGAAACCCCTAACCATATAATCAAGGCCACTGTTTTTCGGTTTTTACCGGAAAACCTGGTAAAATTCCGGAATTAGGGCTGCCTGAACACCGGTAAAAACAAAGATTTCATGGAATCTGCCATTTTATACTAGATCACTAATTCTACAAAACTTGCATTTTTTTTTATTATAGTTGCTTCCTGAACTATTTTCAATTTGCTTTATTTAATGCTCTGTATATTAAGCCTTCTTTTATTCTGATTAATTATACACATACTAAAAGAATGACAGCAGAATCCTGGTAAAATCCAGAAATTAGAATAACAATCACCGGTGCAATTCTGGAATCTGAAGTATTGAAAATGGAATTTCAATGTTTTAATCACCGTAAATCAGTGGCCTTGCATATAATCACAAACTGGAATGTGTAAGATGAATAAAAGAAAGCTGTTGAAAACAAGGTCTCCCACCCACAAAAAGCGTATCCCCCAGATTAACTTTTTACAGTAAGAGTGGCGTTTTTCTCGTGCTGCAACTTACTGCATTTTAATGCCAGAAAGTCTGCGACCTGGAAATATGGAGGACACAGGAGGGGTTCCATTTCCTGTAAAGGTGCAGCACCACACCACTCTCTTCAATACAAAAGTATAATGTCCTGACACAATATAAGCAGCAAAATCTCTAATAAAGAGGTGGTACAACTTTACTAACTTAGTCACAGCTTTGAGACTTATGAGTTATGATCCCTCACCCTCCCTTGAAAGGATACATTTCCTAACATGATTAAGGTGATTACATATCACTTATACATTTATATATTTATATCTGTGATTATTAAATGCAGATGTTAGTTGGATGTTGCTAATTTATGTCAGTATTGATCAGTCCATTACTATTAAAAGAAAGACAAATTAACACTTACTAGTTAGCATTTCGTATTATAATTTAGATTTGATGGAAAGAGTCTCATTTTTGAAGGACACTAACACTTTTCTTCACTATATTAAAAAAGTTATTTAGGTGCCCAACAATAAATCATGTTTTGTGTCAAATATTTGATATTTGAACTTAAAATTTAATAAACCTCTACTTCAGTATAATATACTAGTCTTTTCTGAAGCCTATGACATAAACAGGGAGTCCTACTAGCAAGAAAAAAGATAGGTACAGTAAACTTACTTTCCCTTACAGAATATTTTTCTCTTTGGCTCCAGGTGACATTCTTATGAGCTACTTGTATATAATTTTCCAACTGGCAAGTTTACTTATAGCTTTCACATTAAGTTCACTTGTAGCTCTCTCGAAATAAATGCATTGCTGTAAATTCATATTCATTTAAACTTTATGAGGCAATGTAGATAGAACTCATATAGAAATACTGAAGTATAACAGGAACAGTTTGTTTTATTTAGTTAAGGCTCTGTTTGTTAGGGCTCACATCCTATAAGACAAATGCAACAGGGTAAATATTTCTGTATCTTCAAAGAGCAGGTCTCTTTTTCAGTAACTTCTCTGCAAACATATTTTTGACTATTGCAATTTTCTATTGAAACATAAATACAGAGATAAATTGAAGGCAAAGGCAGAGAATGACTTGCAGTCCATCCTGTCTGCCCTTTGGTTGCTAACTGTAATATACTGTAGGTCTTTAAATTTTCAGTAGTTTTTTATGAAAGTAAACACTGAACCCTTGGCCTATTCATGAAATCTCTATAAAAAATTTACAATATGGACTTTGTGACCACAGACCACATAGAAACATAAACAATGATGCCAGGAAAAGACCAAGGGTCAGGCTAGTCTTCCTGTAGTTCAATAGCTGCCACAGGACCTATTGTCCATATGGGATCCTCTCCCTTCCTTTACACCCCCCACTTCTCTGCCTACTGTTACTAACCTGAGTCAGGACTAAACCCTTCACTCTGTCCCAGCCATGCTTGAACCCACTTATGGTCTTGACACCCACTGCATCTGCTAGAAGACTGTTCCATGGCCCTACTACCTTTTCTGTAATATAGAACTTCCTCACATCTCTCTTAAACATTCTCCCCACCAGTTTCCTCTCATGATCTCAGTTTCTTGAATCTTTTCTGCTAATAAATGGTTTCCTGCAGTTCACCTTTATTATTCCCATCTGGACCTTGAAGGTTTTTATTATACACTCCACAACCTGGTCTCCAGTGAGTACATGTTATGTGCCTTGAGACGTTCATGGTAAGATCTTCCCTGTAGACCCTGAAGCACCTTGGTCATCCAGCATTGCACCATCTTCAACCACCCTGTCCTTCCTTAGGTTAGGATTCCAGAACAGAGCACAGTATTCCAGGTGGGGCCTTATCAGAGATCTATAAAGAGGTAGCAATATCTCTTATTTCCTGCTATCAGTACCCTTTCCAGTACACCCCAGCATCATATTAGTCTTACCATAGGTGTTGTTACACTGGATTGATTGTTTGAAGGAGTCACCAATGACAACTTCTTCTTTTGCCATAGGCTTCAGTTTTACTATACCCAGCCAGTACTCTGACCTGGGGTTTTAGTTCTCTTAGTGCATAACCATGCACATGGTAACACTGAATTTCAATTGTGAAACCTTAAACCATCTCCCTAATATTTTTAGATACCTCTGCATCTCCCTAATCCATTTGTCACCATCTACCCTATTACAGAGTTTTGTGTCATCTGCAATGGGACACAGCCTACCACAGATGCCCTCTCCAGTGTCACTGGTGAACATATTGATGAAGACAGGACCAAGGACAGATCCCTGTGGCACCCAGCTCATGACCTCATGCTCTTCCAATTTGATCCCATTTACCATCATCCTATGTTGTCTCTCCTTCATCCAGTTTCCAACACATCTTAATTTGTCCCTAGCCATGCCCAGATCCTGCAGCTTCCTCAGCAGTCTTCTGTGTGGCACCAAGTCGAAAGCCTTACTGACACTGAAGTAGAGTAAATCCATCACATGACCCTTTCCCACCACCTTTATTAACTAGTCCAAGAAAACCAACAGGTTGGTCTGACAAAACCTCCCTACCACAAACCCATGCTGTTTACTATCCTGTAGACTGTTACTATTTAGGTTGTTCACAAGGTCCTCTCTGACCAGTGATTCCATCAGTTTACCCACCACAGAAGTTAGGTTGACAGGTTTGTAATTCTGCAGTTGCTTCTTGTGCCCCCTTCCCCCATTTAACAGGACTATATCTGCTACATTCTAGTATTTCAGAACTACCCCTGTCTGAATTGAGTTATTGAGTTGCCCTAATAGGGGTTCAGCCAGTTCCATTACAAATTCAGTGAACACTCTTGGAAGCATGCCAACTGGCCCTGGAACTTTATCTACGTTTATGGCGTTAAGCCCTTTCTGGACTCTTCCTCTGGTAAAGACTGGCTGCTTCATTTCATGAATGCCCCAGTCAGCCACCTTGATGCTATTTTTTAGGCAGGGGTCTGCTATCTTCCTGTGTGAAGACAGGGCAGAGGTTATCATTAAGGACAACTGCTTTTGTTTATCTTCCTCTATAACCCTCCCCCTTCTTGTAGCCAAAAAATACCCTCTCCCCACTTCCTTTTTACCTTAATATGCCTAAAGCATTGTTTTTCACAACCCTGGACCCTCTCTGTAATATGCAGCTCTGTGACTGCCTTTGCCTCCCTAACCATCCTCTTAGCATCACGAGTTCCCATTTTGTACTCTCTCTGCTCCTCCTCCTTCCACTGCTTTTCCTTGCATCCAGTGAAGGCCTTTTGCTTGGATCTCCCTGCTTTCCTGAACCTTTCCCAGAAACATGTTGCTCTCTTGAACCTGTTTACATTTCTTAACAATTTCTGTGCAAGAACTTGTTGCCTTGAGAATGGTCCCTTCATTGCCGTCCCCCCATCTTTCCTCTAAACCTCCAGTGCTGTCCACTCTGAACAGTTTGTCTCAGAGCAGCTCCCTCATCTGGTTGAAATCCACTCCCTGAAATACAGGACTTTTGTTTGTTTATAGGAGCATTCTGGTGCCAAGGGCCAGCCTGAACTAAATGTATTTATGGTCACTAGACCCAGTGGCACCCTTACCACCCACCATCTCCCAGTTGGTGAGCACTAAATTGAGAATGGCTGCCTGTCTAGCGAGTTCCTTAACCAGCTGCACCATCAGGTAGTGCTACAATGTATCCAACAGGGCCTGACATCTGTATCACCTGGCCGCTAAAATGTCTCAGTCAATATCTGACAGGTTCAGATCACCCACCACTTCTCTTATCTTTATTCGCCTTTGCCAGCTCATCCCTGAGCTCCCTCTCTCTTGCTTCCCCTTGTGCTGGTAGTCTATAAATCTCCCCTGTCAGTATTTCCTTGTCTGGGGACATTGTGAAGTAAAGTCACAGTGACTAAGTTTTCTCTTTGCTTTCACTGATGTGTCCATCCTCCACAGCCTCCATGATCTCTCTGACATATAGAGCTATGCTCCCCATGCCTTTCTCCCATACTGTCTCTACACTGTGTAACCCGGGACTTATGAGTTCCACTCATTATTCTCTCTGGTTAAAGTGTCTGTTATGTCTACTAGGACCACTTCAGTGTCTGTCTCTAGTGACTAGAACTCACTGTTTTTATTACCCACACTCCTGGCATTGAAGGGACCCTGTCAACCCCCTCATACCTCAAAGTAGCCCTAGTTAAAAACACAAAACTATTTTATGATTTTCAGATTCTGAAGAGATTGCTGATGTAGCTGGTATTTGGATTACTTCATTGCATTTCATTTTTATTTTTTATACTTGTTAGCAAGATGAGCAAATTGCCTGTTTTCACAAGCAACAAGTAGAACATTAAAAAAAGTAATCAAACAGGACATGCTATAGATAAAACAATGCATATTGACATTAATACAATCATACATATAACACTGATGCCTTAATGAAAGCAATTGCAGTCTGAAAGAGTATTAAGCCAATGAACAAGCTTATACTTGAATGACCAAACCATTCTACAGTTGCTTACAGATGAGGGAATACTGTTAAAGAAAGTAATAGCCCTATACACCACAGACCTCTGTCCAATTGTCTTCTTATAGGAAGGGATCCTAAATAAACCTCTAGACTGAGACCTAGTTCCTAAAAAAGTATGTGAACTGGGAAAAAAATCTTGAATAATTGGTGGAAGTAAGCCCTGCATTCCCTTAAATACAAAAACTCCCAGTTTAATTCTGATCCTATCTAAAAGTGAAGGACAATGTGTATCCCTTAACAATATACAATGATGTGTTCTAAGAGAGAGACCTGTCATAAATTGAAGAATAATATGATAGGTTACTTGAAGTTTTTGTAACATTTTTTTCATTTGTACTGGATTATACCAAGAGACCATAGTCAAATGCACTAAGCAAGAAACTAAGGGTCAGAAGCCTGTGGGATTCAGGTATAAGAATGGATTTAATCCTAAATAACATTCCTAACATCTCATAATTTTTTTTAATTATTTTACCAACTTAGAGGTCAAAGGAAAAATGGGAGTCAAGTATAACCCTTACATAATTAAAACTGTCCACCAATTTGATTATATTCCCTTTCAAAACAACAATGGGAACATTAATCTCTCTGACGTTCCTGAAGCAGGTAATCACCATTACTTTTGTTTTCCCAGAATTAAGAACTAAATTACGTGAAAGCAGCCACTTTTGAAATGTTTCAGAATCCTGTTGGACCTGAATTAATGCAGGATCTGGGTTAAGTCCATCAGAAAAAATCACTGCATCATCTGTGTACAAAATCATATTAGACCCTATGTAGGTGGTGGGGGCAGCATTCATAAAAAAAGAAAGCAAAAGTGGGCCCAAAATTGAGCCCTGGGGTACTCCACAGGAGACTGGATGAGGATCAGAACATTTCTGGGCAAATATAGTTCTATTTTCCCTGTTATGTAATTAATCACCTAGCAAAGTTATGATATCTCTAGAAAAATAAACTTCATTCAGGGTTTCAAGTAACAGCGTATGAGTCACTAAATCGAGGGCATTGGTGAGGTCCACAAACACTGCTGCGACAGAGTGCCCTAAATCCAGGGCACTCCATATACTGCTTGTGAACCCCACCAAGGCCATCTCAGTATTATTATTTTTCCTAAACCCATGCTGGGAGTTTGTTAGTAAATGATATTTTAATAGAAAATCTTGAATCTGATCAAATACAACTCTTTCCAGAATTATGAATAACAGTGCAAGCAACAAAATTGGTCTGTAGTGTGAAACAGTATTCCTACAGCCTGATTTAAAAATAGGCTTTATAAGAGCTGACTTCCAAATCTGAGGTAGAACACCATGCCATAATGGTTAATTGAATAAAGTTGTCAGGGAAATGGCTAATTTAGTGGAAGATTATAATTCTTTTTTTTTTCCATTTAAAAAGTGAAAAAACAGACTGCACACCATATATTACCACACAAAAACATGTTTGATTTCTTTAATTGACTCCCACTGCATGTCTCCTGGACTTAGGAACAACCCTAACACTGTCTAGCCACTCATAATGAAGTTGGAGTAGAGCAGACTATTGTATCATGAGCGTTGTACTGTTTTGGGGTGTTTCTAATATTCAGGACAAATTCAATAAGATAAAAATTTGAAGCAAAACAAGGTTGGGTAGAACTATACATTATACAATGGCAAGAAAAAATCTTGGACCCATGGCGTTATCCCAGCATGATGCCACAGGTCTAATCTCAGCCTCACTGTGAACCTGGAGATGAGCTTGAGCACATTGCCATTAAGCTTGATTGTTTCATCTTCTCTTAAAAAACCAAAAATATTTTTCCACACAAAAACATCTTTAAAATGATTTTTTTTTCTTCTGTATAACAACGAGCCATTGTATAATAGGAATAATGCACTCCAAGGTGTGTGTCATTTGGGATAATGCCACTCCTGGGGCATTGGACGCACTCAGCCTGCGGCCTCATGCCCAACCCCCCCAGGCATGGCATTATCCCAGCATGACACACACCCTGTTGTGCATTATTCCTTTATTAGCAGGCAACTCAGTTCTGCTAAGTAAGTAGGCAGATAAAACAACCAGCAACATCAATGGACTTTAGAGAAGGTAAGCAATTATAAAATGTGGGGTTTTAATTAGAAATAATATGATGCAAAAGAGTTTGACAGTGTTCTTTTAAGGCCAACCCCTTCCAAATAGCTTCAGATCCCTTTTGATGTTTTATGGTTTTTGACCACAGAGATTTTCAGTGCAGTATATTAAGAAATCATAAACACTTACATTGTGAGAGCAGCTGTTAAGAAGCAAATATTTACTGAAAAGACATGAATGGGGTGGGCAAAAGTTGCGAACTCCACTTTCGCTGAATTTTCTCAAAATTTCAGAAATTTTGTGGAAATTTTGGAACTTTTGCCATTGGCAAAACTGGCATTTTCCATGGATTTTCTCCGAGTTCTGCTGACTTTTTTAACTGCAGAAAAATGCATTTTAATGAATTGTCAGTGAATGAGCGCCTGCTTGTACAACCATGTGGTCATTCACTGACAATTCAGTGTACCACTGGTAGTGGAGGAGAGAGGAGGGCTGTGCTGGTGGCCTGATTAGGAGCAGGGTAGGAGGAGAGTGGTGGTAGTGGATGAATAGTCTGGATGAGGGGGGTGGGGGTCCACCAGACACCAGGGAATTGGGATTTTTTTTTTATAAGAGATCAGGGATGGGGAGGTCCACTAGACACCAGGGAATACTGGGAACAGAGTGGGATGAGTCGGTGGACTGCTGGCTGTTTTTTTGTGGATTAAGGAATCCAGGATAGGGTGGGGAGTCTGCTAGACATCAGGGAAATAAAATGTTTTGGGGGGCCATGATAAGTGGGTGGGGGCCATTAGAAATCAGGAGGGTCCGAGGAAGGGATTGGAGGTATATATTTATTTACTGGGACCCCTGATCAGTGAGGAGTGGATTAATTAATTAAACTGTGGTTACAAAAAAGCCTCTGAACTAACCGCTGGCAGTGATCTTTTCTGCAGATTTATTTGCATCAGTTTAATAAATTAACCCACAGTTTGTATATTTATTCTGCAGTTTTAAGGCAGAATTTCTGTGAAAGTTCCTAAAATGATTTCCAAACTTTTGCGGAACAGAAATTCGCACTTTCGCCAAAATTCTGCCAGCAGAAATTTTTTTCGCACACTGTTAGACACGAATACAATTCAGATGCAAATAATACAACAATGTTGACAATCTGGATGATATGATAGTTAAATTCTGTCCCACTGCAAAAATCATATTGTTTTCTCCTTGTTTATAACACTTCTTTAAGCATTTGTAAGAGGTACCAATGAGAGTAACTCAGATCTCAGAGTAATTCACTTTAGATTCAAACTGGTTTTCATACTTGCTTGCCCTATTATTAGATTCAAATAGTTGCAAAACTATTTGTTCTAAGTACTTTCTGTAACTATTGGTAGACCCTTCCCACATAACAAGACTTTCTTGCGCTATTTGAACTGTAAAAGAACATTTCCCACAGATTTCATCTGGAACTGAACACTTCCAAGAATAATGTTGGTTACGTTGCTCTAAAGGGCAAGTTATACATGCCTGAGGTGCATACCCCACCTGGGTACCTTCGCGGTCCCAGACAGGCACAGGGTGCACAGTATGCAGGGCCGCATCCACCCACAGGGTGCCTGTCCATGGCCATGCCCCCTTGGTGCACAGGGTCATGCAGGCAGCCTGGGTGGAGATATGGAACTAGGCGGGCATCCAATCGGATGCCCGTACCAGGTCCATCAGTGGATCCCTTGTGCCCATGCAGCAGGTGCATGGTACTGGATGAAGCCGCATAAGGTGGCAAAATTTGACCACCTGCCAGGCACTCATCTGAGTCACTGCCCCAGTCCTCCCCTGCAGCCTAGTGGGCTGTGGCAGCACAGATGTCCATTGTCTGGTTCCTCCATGCCTGGCTGATGAAGAACATGAAGGAGCATACCAGGTTAAGCCTGGTCTCAGCTGGAGTCCCCAGTGCCACTAAGCCTGGCACTACATGGCTTAATGAATGCTGTGTAGTGCAGGCATGCCCCCGACATGCCCCCAGCATGGTGTTCCTTGAGGTGCTTGGGTGGCAGGTGCATAAGTGCCTTACGTATCCTTGGAGAATGCTGCCAGGGGTCCGTGGGACCCCTGCTGCATGATATTCACACTTAGAGTTGCATACTCACCTCAGATATGCAGCATGTAGGCAACTTTTCCATTAGTGCATTGGGCCCATTGCTTATTTATTTAGTTTTTGTTTACCGAGTAAGTGCACTAGACAATTTCTGCCTATTTCCAGGCATGACTCGGGGGATGGGGATACAGATGAATGCCAACTGACCTTGAACCAGATTAAGAAGTCGGTGGTATTTTTGTGACTGACCTTGACAATAATTAGTACTGTGCAAAGTAGTCATGGTCACTTTGTGATACAAATATACTGAGATAAGTGGTTGGAGCATGGTTTGGGAATATACGGACAATGATTCAAATCTCACCCCAAGTCAAATACCTAGTATGTGGCTTTCAGCAAGTCTTTTAACTTCTCATTACTCCAGTTCACGCAGCTGTGAAATGGTACTGCATTAATATGTCGAATGGAAAATAGTGAGGGTGAAAACCACAAAGTCACCGTAGTGAACAAAAAACAGCTACTGGGGCAGAACAGCTACAGGGACATAATAGCACAGATAAAGTCTAGTGCTATCCCCATAGCTGTTCGGGGACAAAGCGAAATCTTCTGCTGCAGGGTGTGCTGCCGACTAGTTACCATGGCATGGATGGTAGGACACAGGCAGCGGAGGTCAGCAGAACAAAATTGCTGTGGGGTTCGAGCCCAATGGCAGGTGATTTTTTTTTTCCTTTGGTGGGACTTAGTTTATCTTGTCTCACCCCTCCTGACTAAGGGCTGGGATCCACCTACCCTCCCCAAGGATTCTCCCCTTCCCACAGTTCCTTCCCATCCCCGAGTTGCCTCCCCCACCTAGGTGATTATATTTAGGTGGGGGGAGTTCTGGGACAAAGACTCCCATAATGGAGTTACAGGTGGTGGAGCCCCCCGTGATCACATAGACTAGCACCTTGTTTTTTTGTAGCGCTGTTATAGCACATGGATGTTTTTGGCAGGTGCTGTATATGTTTTTGCTGTATTCCTTGTGCGTTTTTTTTTTTCAATTTGGCATTTAGACCCTGTGCTCTGTGAACTAGGTATCAGATGGAGTACACACACACACACACACACACACACACACACACACACACACACACACACACACACAATAATTAAATAAAAAAATAAGATGCTGCATCACAGCTGGGCAATCCTGGATAACACGATTGTACAAAACTGTATTTCCAACATGAGAAACTAAAGCTAAAAACATATAAAGACTTTAGTTCCACCTATTTGTTCAGGACTAGCATCCCACTCAATAGATTTACATTCCTCTGGTTCAAAACTGGCATGTTTGTTAAATACAACCAATAATCCAGGACTCTTGGGTAAAAGTAAACAAAATCTTGGGCAGCTACTCTCAGTGGCCTCCTCTCTGTTGTGCAGCACATAGTTTTGCATCTATAATCTTCTGTGACTGTCCTATCTGACAGCCTGCATACATCATGCTTGTAGGTGGGAGTAGTCTTTGTGTCATTCTGTAATGCTAGGCTGACTGGTCAGTCTGGTAGTGTGACTCTGTGATGCTAAGACCTCTCTTTCCCCCATCTGCCAGGTACATTGCATGTAGCCTGGCAGCCAAGTCAGACACAGCAGATTATAGATTCAAAGCAGCCCCCTGCAGGATAGGGAGGGGACTGCTGATACTAGCTTTGATTCTGCCAATTAATCCCTTCAGTCATGGGTTGGTGGTCTGGAGGGGTCTAATAGGGCTAGGGAGGAAAAGCATACCTCTCAACTGTCCCTGATTTTCAGGGACGTCCCTGATTTTACCTCAAAATTTTACTCTGTCACTCCTAAAAATTGTGTTTCCATGACCAAACAGTGGGGGTTGTTAGTATAAAATAATGTCAAACATTAATGTTACAGACGTGTTCTTCCTTAGAAAATGCATTTTCCACTACACCACTTATTCTACCAGCTTCCTGAGTGGATATCACCAATTGTTAAAGTGTGTCCCTGATTTGAAACCTTTGTCCCTGATATTTTTAAGCCTTGTCCCTGATTTGTAAGGCAGGAGGTTGAGAGGTGTGGAGGAAAGGTGTGTTGAAAAGATGTATGCTGTAGTTGCCACTGTGGCAACTCAACTTTTAAATATACCACACACAATGATCTGGATATCATGTTGCATGGAAGATCTTGGGGTGGGGTGGATGGTGGGAGATCCCTGAGGTTGTGGGGTAGTAATGTGGCTAGCCCTTAATACCTCTAGGTGGAAGAAATGCTATTTAAAGCCATTTTTGTTACATTGTTATGCTGAATACTATATGAAGCATACCCAAATATGCAGGTCCCTGTATTTGAAACCTTGCTAAGTACTTGAAATAAGGTATTCCCTGATTCCTAGTTGAAAGTGGAGCCACATCTGCTACAGAAAGTTTGTCTGCAATCAAGATTAGTCTTTGTATTGGATTGCAAAAGTTGGTATATGCCCGCAACAGTGATATTTCGACCACAGGGTCCCCTTCAGTAACTACAGTGCCACGTCACTGTAGGGAACCTGCTGGAACCCGGCACTGTCTGTCGGGGGTCCTGCACCCCCCTGAATCAGCTCCAACTCGGAGTTGAGACTCCTAAGTGGGGGTGTGCAGGGGGCACAGCCCCCACGTAGGGGGGTTCTGGGGTGATGCCTCCCGAAGAAAACACTTGTTCTCCAAAACCAGCAGCAGACTGCAAAATGTGGTCTACCTGCCGGTTTTGCTGTTGGGTCATTCGACAAAAATTTTGTCGACAACCCATCATAGATCTGCAAACATTCAGCATACAGTACATACTAGATTTGATGAAAGTTGCTTGTGGAAATTCTGAAGACTTGTTTTTTACTGTAAGGTTTTTCCAGTTTCCAGATGGTGTTTTTTGTTGTGCTGAGCTGTTTCTCATACAGTGTGAACTTTCTCTCAGTCATGCTGCTCTAGTTGCTCCTATTCTGTAAAACAGGGACAGAAGAGAACACTACTGCTTTTTCTGTTGCTTGTACTGATTGTTCACGTTTTGATATGTTGTTCTGATAGAATTTCCCACTGCTGCTGTACTGCTGCTGCTTTTGTTGCAGTGTGAGTATGTGGCTGCTCTCAGATTCTCCTAGGCCAGAAATAGGGAGAAGACCACTAGTGCTGTTTTTTTCGGGGGGTGATTATACTGTTTTGTCACATGTTTTCTGATACTGTACATTACACATGTTACTTTGTTGTCCCACATAAATAGTAATTCCATTTGTTTATAATGTTGAAACTGTATTTGGGGAAAATGTGGAGGGGCTTCTAGTGACTACCTTAAATATTGCATCTAGCTTCAGCAATTTTTTTTACCGCTCATTGTATGTTGTATGGGAGGAGGGGGTGACAGATGGGGAAATCATGGAGGGCAGAGTTTGGGAGGGTTTGAAGGCACTGAGGGTGGATAAGGCGCCAGACCCAGATGGCATCCACCCCAGGGTACTGAAGGAGCTGGCAGAGGTCCTTGCAGGACCTTTGGCAGACCTATTTAATGCCTCTCTACATTCGGGATGTGTACCTCAGGATTGGAGGATGGCTCATGTGGTACCCCTCCACAAGAGTGGCCCCAAGGGTGAACCAGGAAACTACAGACCAGTGAGCATCACATCCATCAAGGGTAAGCTAATGGAGACTATCCTGAAGGAAAGGCTGGTGGCCCTCCTAGAGGCCAAAGGACTACAGGACAGCAGACAGCATGGCTTCATATGGAGCAGATCCTGCCAAACCAACCTGGTGGAGTTCTATGACTGGGTAACTAGGCAACTGGACAGGGGCCATGCAGTGGATGCCCTGTATCTGAACTTCAGCAAGGCATTTGACTCGGTGCCACATGGAAGGCTGGGAAGTAAGTTAGTAGCACAGGGGCAGGTGCAAAGCTGGTGAGATGGGTATGGAACTGGCTTCAGGGAAGGCAACAGAGGGTGGTGGTGGGTGGGGAGCTCTCACACCCAAGGGTAGTGACGAGTGGTGTTCCACAGGGCTCAGTGTTGGGACCAGTGTTGTTTGGAATATTCATTGCAGACATATCATGGGACATCAAGAGCAAGATCAGTCTGTTTGCTGATGATACCAAGGTAGGAGCAGTGGTGGATGACCTATGGGGATGGCAGGGGTTGCAGGATGATCTGGCAAAACTTGAAACCTGGTCAGACACCTGGCAACTGGGGTTTAATGCCAAAATGTGCAAGGTGTTGCATTTTGGGATGAAGAACCCAAGGAGGACTTACCAGCTGGGGGGAGTGCAGCTAGCCCAGACAGAGGAGGAGAAGGATCTGGGGGTGCTCATTACAGGGTCAATGAACAACTCGGCACAATGTAGGAAGGCAGCTGCAAAGGCCAACAAAGTGCTGGGTTATACTGCAAGGGATATATCCTCGAGGAAGGAGGAGGTGATTCTGCCACTGTATAGGTCATTAGTTAGACCGCACCTGGAGTACTGTGTGCAGTACTGGCGCCCGTATCTGAAGAGGGACATTAAGTTACTGAAGGCGGTGCAGCGCAGGGCTACAAAGATGGTCAAGGGGCTGGGGGACTTATCATACGAGAGGAAGCTGAGGGAGTTGAACATGTACTCACTGGAGGAGAGGAGGGACGGGGGGACATGATTGAAACCTTTAAGTGCATGAAAGGAATAAACAAGACAGGTACAGAGGGGCTGTTCAAAGTAAGGGAAGGGAGGGACACCAGGGGCCATGATACGAGACTTGAGGCAGGAAGGTTCAGGAGGGAGATAAGGAGACACTTTTTTACAGAGAGGGTGGTGGCTGGGTGGAATGCGTTACCTGCAGAAGTGGTATCCAGTAGAACAGTGGACTGCTTCAAAAGGGGATGGGACAGGACAAGCAGGAGGGTCAATGAAGGGGAAGGGCAGAAGAGAGGGCAGCTGCAGAATAAGGGGTGCTAGCTGCACATTCGAGCAGACTTGATAGACCTCTAGGCCTTTATCTGCTGGCAAATTTCGTATGTTCGTATGTTAAGGGAACTGCAGGAAAATAATAGTAATTATCTACCACAGAACTAACTGAAACTGGAAACAGTTACCCAATGCAGCTTAACCATGTACATGCTGCAGAATGTATATGAACAGTTCAAGACAATTACTGATTATGTGAGACAATAGAAGGTGAATGCAGTAGGTCAATGTCCATAACCTAGACCAGTGGTGATTAGTGGGAAGGCTGACAGAGATGTTATCATCATTGAGAACTGCATTAATCAGCCAAGGTTTCCTACTGCTATGCTTGCTGTGCAACCAGCTGGAGAGGTTTGATGAGCAGTATGAGGTTACAGATGATGCTGAACCTGTAAAAAAGTTTGAAGAATAAAGGCATGGCTGGACAGTGACAAATGCATGTGTAATATCTGGTTATCTCAGAACTTGCTTTTTCACTCTTAGATTCAGTGTTCAAATCCAGACTGTTGTCATTTCTGGGAACTGGACAAGATGGTGTAGAGCATTATGCTTTGTGTTTTAAAGTGTTGAGAAGTACCGTCCGTAGCTACCGTAACAAAAAAAAAAAAACACATCATTTGATGTGTCCTTTTGTTACTGAAGAGAAGAGTTCAGATAACCTGATGCAAGGAAGCAGAACTCTGGTATTGTTTTATCACCTCCTAACAGGACTAATGTGTCATTCTTATCCCAAATCCAGCTAAACCTAGTATATCTGTAGCCACTAAATAGTATACAGCAACACTAAGGCATTTTCTTTAGAATGGATTGTATTTCTTCTAATTTGTATTGCAATTTTCCTCTGCTGCTTATGTGTTGTTCTTGTTGTAGCGTTCGTTATATATTAGACTGCTCTCAGATGGTCCTTATCTGTAAGTAGTTATAATTTACAAGATACTATACCATATGTTTTGCATCAGTTACTTTTTTGTTCCATAGCAATAGCCATTGCATTTGTTTATAATAGTAAGACCAAAGGCTGTTGCTCGATGTAGGGTTAATAGTGAGTGGTGCTGGAAACAGTGGTTACAGAAGGTCTTCTGTTTGAGCTAGCCTAAATAAGCTAGAGAGGAAGAGTTTAAGCCCAAAAGAGCCTGTGCAGGAAGCCAATGTAGTAGTAGTATTTGTACATGCTTCTGGTCACAGTCACAGAAGGCAAGAAGCCTCAGAAAGCAAAAAAGTTCAGCACTGTTAAACATAGACTAAAAGTCATTGATGTTATAAGTGGATCAAGGGAATTTGGTTATTGACAAACTCTGTTCTGGTTTGATTCAGTGCCACTTTTTTCTCTTGGATGTCATGACTCTGGTTTGATATTGCAGTAATTGGGGTTTTATGTGATAAGGGGATGTTTGATATATCACCGACAAAAAAGAGCTACTAAAAAAAAAAAACACCCAAAGAAAAAACAGCCACCAACATCAGATTGACTGTCACACAGAGTGACAGCTGCTAACGTTACGTATTCCTCGTAAAAAATACACTTTTTTTATCCAAGGGGAGCTGTGCCCCCCCCCAACTCCCAACTAACAGATTGTTAACTCCAGGGGGGTGCCAAATTAAAAAAAAAAAATAAAACCCCCAGGACAAACAAAATTCCTCTTCCATATCGGGACCCGAACCCAGTTCCTTGATCTTCACTGACAGTGGCTCTAGCCAATATACCAAATGGCCAGCTCAGCAGGGCTTGGCCAAACAAAGGACCATATCCTCTCTGAGCAACTGTAGCTTACTGCTACACTTACTCTGCATTACAGCTCAGCTTTTTTTCACACTAGCTCTTGTTCCAAGTGATTTTGTTGAGTTGCTCAAATTGAGATTCTCAATAAAACACACTCAGAACACTGTTCACCAGTAATTGGCATTGAGGTAAAGCAGACTACAAGCAGGGTGCATACTACGCTTTAAGAACAACCATGAATATTCATTACTCTTGCTTCAAATATTACTCTAGAATCCATGCAGCAGATAGTGTTGGTGTGGCAGTGTTGTATTATAGTGTTTGTAGAGTGATGAGAGTCTGGAATCTACTAGAGTCCACAACCAATTGGTATCGTAGATTTTTTAATTATATACTGTGTAACACACACAAATATAAATGCGCCAGCGTGCAAAGCAAACTACATTTAGTGCATAAAAAGTACTGAACAAGGGTTATCGAGGAAGGGCATTAGCAGTAAAACCAAATTTCAAAGAAATACATAATTACTTTACCTCAGTAATACTGAACATCATGAAAAGAATATGAAATTAATATAAACAAATAAGGCTGCTGGAGTACACCAATCTGGGTGATAGGGTTGATATTGAGGGGTGCAGGGTAGTTCAGATGGACATGGATAGATTAGTGATGTGGGCAGGGAAGTGGGGCTCATCCTTTAATGCAATGAAGTGTAAGGTTATGGACTTTGAGAGATCAAATCTGGGCTTTAAACCTTACATACAAGATAAGCAGCTAGAGGAAACTATAAGGGAAAAAGACGTGGGAATCATGGTAACAAATGACCTCAAGTCACATAATCAATGAAGGTAGGTGTTCAGAAAAACACATTATATTCACAACACAATAGACAAACACTTCATTAGCTAATCAAGAGAGCTTAGACTACCATTATGTAACACATACTGTATTTAATACTGTATTTGGATAATTGCTCACATACAGTATTTGGGGAGGTCTAGATAACAATGATAG
Source organism: Neoceratodus forsteri (assembly GCA_016271365.2). NCBI lineage: Eukaryota > Metazoa > Chordata > Ceratodontiformes > Ceratodontidae > Neoceratodus > Neoceratodus forsteri. The sequence continues at coordinate 1,513,192,721 of CM057449.1, forward strand.
GAACAAATCAGAGCACATAGAAACAAAAGCAATGGGGCAATCAAAGAACAGATTAAAAATGCTAAAATTAAACACACTACATAATAGGTGCATTGGGGGACTTGTTACTAATGTACAGAATAGCAAATAATATGGATTTAATGCAGGGAATGAATATCAAATACATATCTCTTCATAATTTAAGAGGTCATAATAAGCAAATATATATAACATATTTTAAAACAGAAAAACACAGAAGATATTGTTCCCAGAGAATGGCATACACATGGAATAGGCTACCATCTGAAGTGGTGTATAGTGATAACTTGAACATCTTCAAGAACAGGCTGGACAAATAGTTAGAATTGAAGGGACTTGATGACTAGTATCATTGAAAGGGGACAGCTTATATGGGTTTATAGCCTTCTCCTTACTTTACAATTCCAAGCAGGTACAGCACTTGAAGGTACTGTTTTTTAAGCAGGTGTGCAGGGTGCCAAACTGCCTCTCAAAATCTGCAAAGGCTGAACGCAGAAGACACAGACACATGTTTCATGCTTTTCAGGAGTCACCAGTGTGTGTTATGTGTATCTCAGCCAAGTGGAAGAGGTAACCAGCCATGTGATGATCTTACTGGTTTGGGTTATTGTGAGCCCAAAATAGGAAATCGGTCTAAAGGACAAAGAATATTAGTGGAAAGGTATTGCAAGCAGGGTTATCCTCACAGTGCATGCCACGACCCACAATTCTGTTTGCCATATTGTCTTGCTACACTACACTGTTGATCCCATTTGAATGAGCTATCAATCATTCCTCAAGAGTGTTTTTCCTGATTATTTTTGGTGATCTCTTTTGCTTTTACCATCATTGTGCTGTGCATGCCTTTGATTTTTTTTTACATTGAAATACATCTGTAAAATAACCCAAGGCACTTTTTGCAAGATTAAGGTATTCTCCCCATTGTCCTGGCCAACATACCTCTTCCCATAAAATCGTTTCAGCAATTGTCCAACACTGTGTGTGGCTGTCGATGTGTGAAATGGCTGCAACTACACAATCAGTTACTTCAATACCAGTCTTTCATTGCTTGTAAATCATTTTGGAATATAATGTACATGAAAAGGGCTATATAAATGCAGATTCTTCTCTTTATCTTCTTCTTCATCTGCCTTCTCTCTTTGCACCCTTCCATGATTTGTCAAAGTTTTCTGCATTTCTCTTCTCTTGTGCTGCAACTGCTCTTTCCATCTCAATGTCATCAACAAACATGGAAACAGTGGTTGTAGTGCCCACCACTAGGCCACTCACGAATGCATGGAACCACATTGCTCGAAGTTCAGGCCACTCTCTGCCACTACAAGCCACTTATTTCCATGTTGCTTGAGTGCCATTAATTATAAAATCTGGTTTCCTATACTGCAGCCAGTTATAAGCCTATTGTATTACCTGACATGCTACAGTATACTGTGAAGTATACAGCTGAGCATGGGGCTTAATGTTTAGCTGCCACCTGTTTAAGAATATGCAGAACACTGTTGTTGTTACAAATTATACTGCCTGGCAGTGCCTCATGATAGCAGGATATCTCAAAACCTTTCGGTTTGAGGCATAGCCTCATGGTGTGCAGAAGTCCTTTTGCTGAATAAACCATTTTCTACTTTTATTTTATCAAACCCACTAAATTTATTCACATGGTCCAGCAAGGTGGCATCTGGTAGCATAGTGAGAGATGAGCATTGCAGACCTGAAAAGAAGATAAGGATTTTAATGACAGATCAACACCAAAACACCAAAATATAGTGAATAATGCAGCTCTTCTCCTGCCCCAGTCCCATCTCAACTGTCTGTGCTGGTTCCCTACTGCTAAGTGCATCTCTGGGTATCTACTAACCATCCCTAGTCCAGCACCTTAATGATTTAGACCCCTGGGTACCTGCGATGCAGTCTTGGCTGCAGAGAAAAAAAAATAACTTGTATTATGCAGCCCTTCTCTAACACTGGATTTTTTTTATTTGCTTTCCCCCCACAACTCCACCAGCCACATCGATTCAACTGCCTGCCCTGTAACCTGTCATCCCTGGGATTTACCTGTGCCTCGCATGTTCCGCCATGGATGACCCCCCCATGAGAAGGGACCCATAAACCCCTGAAGAGAGTTAAGGTAGTTGGTCAGTCATCAGAGAGCACAGTCGGCAATGCAGAGCTTGCAATGAGTGGTGGATGACATTCTGCGTGGTGGAGGGTTTTTCTTATTTTCACGCCTGGAATGTGGGATGTGCAATGACATCAGAGGTGTGCACAACGATGTCTGCCCTGCCTACAGTAGTTGCTTGTACCAGTTGATGGACCACTGGTTTCCACAAGGTTCAGGCGAGCACCGGATCTCCCCCTCACCCCCACACCCCACGGAGAGGAGAGCAGTCAATGAGATGTTCAATCCTCATCCCCTGGCTGGGCATCTGATGCCCAGGCTCACTTCTGAACCCAGGTCATCGGCATCTTGAGCAGTAGTGCTACTGCTGCACTGGTGGGCTGCTCAAACAATGTGGATTGAAAGGAAAAAATAATGTGAAACATTGCTAGCAGGCAAAGAAAATTACTGAACATTCTAAAAATGTCACCACTAGCCTGGAAAATGCAAGAGCCTCCACCTGAAAATGACACTCTCCCCTACAACAACATTTACTTCCTGACAGCATTAGCCTGTAGTGTGTCTCTTCAAGCACTGTAAAACTCCAGACAGCTGTCGTCCCTCCCTCCTAAGCCCTTTTTGCTCCAGTTTCAGTCTGTCATTATATTGCCATTTAGTCTCCTCAATGTTGTGAACAAATGCAGAGGTTAGCACAGCAGGAGTCTATGAAAACTTTCACATCCCACTCAATCCCACCTGTTTTGATGGATGCCATATGCCTCTGCCCCTGAAACATGGCATCTCAGCAACTACAGACCCTTGGAAGCTACGCTGCTGCACCAGACCATACTAGGACTGTGGATCAGCTCCATCTGACCTTGACTCCCCAACTTAACAGAGATGCCAACAGGGAGCCTTTCTGCACCTGTCCACTCCCAACTGCTCTACTGTGCTGAACAACAATCTGGCTGAGGCTGAAGCAAAGGCTTCCTTATGAACACAGCATCTCCAGAATTTGTTTTCGCTTGCACAGCACTGCCTCTCTTCTGAACTGCCGTACTAGCCACACTCTCAGCTGCTGCTGCTCTGACCTCTGCTTTGGACCAAGAAGTGCAAGGTAATGCACCCGGGAAACAAAAACCCAGGGGAAGAGTACACAATGGGGGGGTGAGGTACTAACAACAACAAAAATGGAAAGAGACCTGGGGGTAGTCATATCAGGTGACCTAAAGGTGGGCAAGCAATGTGAGAGGGCAGTAAGGAGGGCTGGGGGGATACTGGGATGCATAAGGAGAGGCATCACCAGTAGAAAACAGGAAGTTATTATCCCTCTGTACAAACAGCTGGTGAGACCCCATCTGGAGTACTGCGTGCAGTTCTGGAGACCCAATCTCTGCAAAGACATAGACAGGATGGAAGCTGTCCAGAGGAGGGCAACTAAAATGGTGCAGGGTCTGCACTGGAAGACATATGAAGAGAGACTTAAAGAGCTTAATATGTATAGCCTTGAGGAAAGGAGGGAGAGGGGGGACATGATAGAAACTTTCAAGTACCTCAAGGAAATCAACAAAGTCCAAGAGGGTAGCATCTTTCAAAAAAAGAGGTGTGCAAGAACAAGGGAGCACAATTTGAAGGTGGGGGGCAGCTCAGAGGTAATTTAAAGAAGTGTTTTTTTCACAGACAGGGTTGTGGATGTATGGAACGGCCTTCCAGAGGAGGTTGTGGAGTCAAAAACAGTGGTGGAATTCAAGCATGCATGGGACAGTCATAAGGCAATTCTAGGGGGTTGGGGTAGGAAGAAGTAGGCTGCCGGTTAACTAGGATCTGCAGCTTATCCAGTAGGTAGGGAAATGGGCAGACTGGGTGGGCCAAGCGGTCCTTATCTGCCGTCAAATTCTATGTTTCTATGTTTCTATGTAATGAGCGTGTACACTATACTGTACACACTCCATGACAGTTCGTTTGGCACCTGATCATGTAGGTGAGAGTGGGCTTTACTGGGCGTTGGCTGCATATTGGGATGGGGGAGCAGGGGGTGGGCAATACCTACAGGGGTGGGGGAACAGAGAGCCATTAGTCCACCAGAGGAAGGGGATAATACTAACTATCATTACACCAGATGACATTGGGGAATTGAGGGGGGTCACTAGTCCACCAGGGTACAGGGGATAATATTATAAATCATGATGCCGGGTGACATCAGGGATCGGGGGGGAACATTAGTCCATCAGGGAAAGGGGATAATATTAAATAGTATTACAATGGGTGACAGTGGGGATGGATGTGGCGCACTAGTCCACCAGGGAATGGGAATAATATTGAATAGTATTACAACAGGTGACACCGGGGATTGGGAAAAGGAGCCACTGGTCCACCAGGGAGAGGGGATGCTAATATATCTTTTCACATTCTGCAACATCCAGGGTCGAAGCTTCGGAGGGGGAACCATGGCACATTGCCACAAGGTGCAACACTCTCAGAGGGATATGTCTAACTATCCTTAGGCCAATTTTCCCTCTTAGAGAGTTTTGTGAATCTGACATTCGGGGATGTGGCAGCTTGCATCTGCCTAATTCCTCCTTGCACCTTGCCACGCCCCATTTTTTGGTGCATGGATGGCACAAGCCTGGCTTAGGGCAGACAGCCTGTGATTGATGCAGGCTGCCTCTGTGAATTGCTGCCAGCGCATCTTTTGGTGGAAGGGGCACTTTGCGCCATTCTTTGTGGTGCAAGCCCATTGCATCATGCTGAGAGCTTTGAGAATCAGGCCCCATGGATTTAATATATTTTGTTTGTTTTTAACGCAGGTGTGTGGGAGGAGGGCCTTGCTGTGGCCATCTAGTTTGCCACCACCATTCCTCCTATACCCGGTAAGTCACCCAAAAGGAAAGGTCGAGAAAGGAATGTTCTGGTGACTCTCCCCTTACTTAAGCATTGCCTCACAGTTTCATTGTTCCAACATCTTCAAACCATTTGGCTACCTGTACCTCATCACCCAGTCTTACTGTAACAGTTTATTCTCCCTTCCTGATTTTTTTTTGGTGACCCTGTAGCAAAGCTATATCAACCTTTGTCAATGCCCCTTGGCTGAAATGTGTAGTGGTCATCCTGCTGATCGCTAGCCCCAATGTAAAAAATATATGTTAAATTCCTGGTGTTTATTTCTCCCCCCTTCCTTCCAATCGCCAACCCCAGTGCAAAGAAAACATTTCAATCCATGGTATCTAGTGTTCCACCCCCTGCCAATCACCGACCCCAATATGAAAAAAAAAACATAATTACTTCATCAATTAAATCCTAGGTGTCTATTTGACCCCCCCCCCATCAGGTAGTGCACTACCACCCTGCCCCCACACTGACCCTGAATGGGTGACCAGCATATCCCTCCACTCTTCAGGATAGCTTGCTACCCAACTAACTTGAATGAATGAGCAGATGCTTGTACAAGTACACACTGATTCATTCCAGGTCAGTCAGGTGGCCAGCCATGGCTGAGAGTGGAGTGCTGTGCTGGTCACTCACTTGGAGTCAAGGTGGAGGGGAGCGGGATGGGGGGCACTACCTGATGGGGTGGGGGGTCAACTAGACACCATTTATTTAATTGATAATTATATTTTTTTTATATTGGGGACAGTGATCAGTAGGGGGGACCACTAGACACCAGGGATTTTTTTTTTACATTGTGGCCTGCAATTGGCAGTGGCATGGGGTAGGGACTACTAGACACCAGGGAATTACAATTTTTTTTTGTACATTGCTTCCAGCAATAGGTGGGGGGAAGGGGACATCAGGGATTGAATATTTTTTTACACTGAGGCCAGTGATCGGTGGAGGGACCACTTGATACCAGGAATTTAATAATTTTTATATTTACATTAGGGCCAGCTATCAGTGGGGGGGGGGGAACACTGGACACCACAGATTTAATATATTTTCTTTTACATTTAGGCCAGCGATTGCCCAGGATGGGTCCACTAGACACCAGGGGCAAGATTTTCAAAAGTCAGAGAATGACACAGGGTGCTTGCATCAAAAACAGCTGACAGAAGGAGCTGTATGCATCAAAACGTGTGTCGATTTTGATTTGTAAATGGTGCTTTTGTCAAAAACAGGTTGCATGCACCAGACTGGCTTGCACCATGCTTGCACCAAAAAAAATGCCTGTGCCATGTCGGAAGGGATGCCTGCATCACAGAAATGATGCATTATCCTCTTATTTAATATTTTCAATTAATGTGAGTCCTGTCCCTGTGCCTAAGATTCATGTCACTGTTAGACCAGCCAGAGCTTGTCTAATGTACACTAGAACATATAAAGAGGCTCAAAACAGGTGGTCAGACCTGACTATATTACTTTTAAGGGCCAATATTCCCCTGCAGAACTAGTGTAGTGCATTTTGAGGCTTAGTCTTAGCCATTTCATCTGCTGTGTTTCTTGACTTAGCTTGAGTCATTCTCGTTCTTTGTGTCATTTTTTACTCAACTTGCACCATTTTGTTTACTCAGCTTGCATCATTTTCATTCCTTGAGTCATTATTTGAATTGGCTTGCACCGTTTTTTGAGTCAACTTACACCATTTTTTTTTTTTGATGCAGCTTGCATCATTCTCGTCCCTTGCGCCATTTTGTTGATACAGTGGACTTCTTGCATCAGTTTGGGGAACTTTGCAATAGAGAACGTTTTTCTTGCAAAATATGATTAACGGCATTTGGCACACCTAGATCTAATGCAAGATGGTTCTTTGATGCAATTTCCATGGATCTAAGGGCCCTTTGAAAATCCAGCCACAGGGATTTAATTGATAATATATATTTTTTTTACACTGGGGCCGGCAATCGGTGGAGGGGCGCCCACTAGTAGACACCAAGTTTTTGACATTAAGTGTGGAATTTCACCCACAAAATTCTACACTTCATGGTCAATTCATGCTCTGTGAATTGGTGAATTTTGTGAATTGTGCTTCATGAACAGAAAATAATCCACGGAGCAAATTTTGCCAACTTTGCAAATCTCTAATAGCTGATATATATATCACCTATCATTTCCACCATAATTCAACTTTTTCTGTTTGGTGTCTGATCCCTGCCACAAGTTTTCTATGGTATATATGTCAATTATTAATTGATGCCAAAGTTGCATCGAAGGAGAATCCTCATTCAGCCACATTTTGGAAATAACTTTTTGCCCACCAATATACAAATAGATAGCAGTTTTCTGGTCTGTGATTGGCAATGTCCATCTGGGATATCTAAAAAAAGGATTAAGGATGACATTATATGACGGATAGGACTAAATATGTCCTGTAATTAGATATGTAATGCATCACAGAATGTCCGGACTTTTGGGCAAAGCCAGAATATATGTGTATGTAACGTTCAGGCGGCATCACATTTTCTCCAACATGCAGTTGTTATAGATGCATTACATTTAGTCTGTTGTACCAGGTTATAGAAAAATCTAGTTATAAATTTCCATGAATACTCCATCCAGATATATGAAGAAGTTGGTCTATGAATGTATAATAGATATTTAGCCCCGGTACTGCTATCTATGTCATAACCATATCTGTTTTCCATCTAGTACGGAGGTATTCTACTGAGTCTCCCATGAAATCCATCAGTGCTGTATATCAATGAGATATCAGTGAATTTAAAGATGCTCCTGCTATGGTATTAAGTAACAGTGTTATAATCAGAGGTATGGGTGTATTAGGAGGATACACAGCTGATTGTTTCAGGAGTAAGCTGCAGACTTGTAAGTAATGGATATACTGTAGTCCTGTAGATCTCCAATGGTATTTAGCAGAAAGAGTTGGGAAATTTATAGCTTCTGATCCTTGCATGACATGGATAGGGAGAAAAAACCCTAAGTGTTCCATACAGTGGAATAAATCATCAATTTTTGGCAGGGATAAACAAAATATTCCATGCCACTGGTGTTATTAAATATCAGTAGAGCAAGAAAGTGGGATGTGCAATCACAGTATTCCAGGCAGTATGGGAAGTGGCTGTAAAGGAGTTTTCTAAAGAAGAAAGTTGAATAGAGGTATGAGGTTGCAACACCACTCCCATTATTGGATATAGCTCTTCCTCGTGCATCTTTAAGTCTTTCTAGATGGCATAATAATTTGTGGAGCGCCAGTAGAGGGCTGTGTGTTGTTGGGCAGCAGAATAGTAATGAGCCAGATGGAGAAGGCTAAGCCTTCTTTTGATTTTGGAAGCTGGAGAGTAGTACTTTTTATTCTAGGGTGTGAAACCACCCAAATGAAATTAGAAATCATTTTATTCCATATTCAAGCTTGTGAGGCTTTTAAAGGGAGGGGTAATGTTTGGGCAAGGTAAGACACACTTGGAAGATTATTCATTCTAATGCTTTCAATTTGGTTAATTAAGGGTAAGTTGTTAGTATTCCATCTGGTAAAATCCATTTGAACAATTTGTAAGAGGATTATAATTTGCCATGTATAATTGTGTAAAGATCATTTGTAAGCTGTATTCCTAGATATTTGAAGGAATGCATATTTCAACGAAAGTGAATGTGTCTCTGATAGAAGGGCTTGGTTGGTAAGTAAATTGAAGTACCTCTGTCTTTGCAGTATTAATTTTATGTCCTGCACATTCTCAAAAACTCTAAAGGAGGTGCCACGGGGAGGAAGTGATTGATCTGGTTGTGTAAGGTTGAGCAGTAGATCATCTGTTTATAACACACATTTCTGCATCTAACCCCCAAGATCTATACTAGAGATTTCAGATGATTGTCATAAAGTCCATGCCAGGGGCTCTAGATAAATAACAAAGAGGAGGGGCCTTAAGGGGCATCCCTGCCTGGTACCTCTGTGAAGATGGAAAGGGGAAGAAATGTGACCGTTAATCTTCACATATGCCTGTGGAATATTACGTAACGACTGTAAAACTGTGATAAATTCCAAAGGAAAGTTTATTTTCTGCAGGACCTTAAATAAAAAGGGCCATGCCACCCAGTCAAAAGCCTTTTCTGTATCAAGACTAAGTAATAGGGCGAGGGTCTTGTTCTGGGTGGCATAGTGAAGCATGTGTAAGGTGCGTTTAATGTTGTCTTGTGTTTGTTGTGCTATAACAAATCCTTTCTGTTCTGGTTGTATTATTGTGAGTAACATGTTACCTAGTCTTGTAGTTAGTATAGATGAGAAGCCTTTATAATCTATATTTAAGACTGATATTGGTCTGTAAAAAGAACGGAAGGCCTCATCTTTATTGGGTTTCAGGATTGCTGAAATAGTGGCTAGGTTCCCAGTTGGAGGTGGTATATTTCCCTTTGACACATGTGAGTATATGCAGCTAGTTGTGGAAGTAGCTGCTCCTGAAATTGTTTATAAAATTCTGGATTATAAGCATCAGGACCTGGGCTTTTAGAATAATGAAGATTCTTGATAATAGATCTCAACTCTAAAGGAGTGATAGGGGTGTTTAGAACATCCTGCTGTTCTTTCATTAGTATCAGAAGTTTCAAGGAAAATAGGAAATTCTCCATCTTTAGAGGAAGAGAGGGCTGTTCAGGAGTGTATAAGTTTTGATAGTATTGTCAACAAGTTTCTAATATACTGTAGAATTACTAATGTTGGCTGCCAATAAACATTCGCTATTTTAGTGGTCAGCATTATGCACGCGAAATAAAGTAGTCAGCCAATTAAGTTTGTTAGCGATATAAAAAATACGTCTTTTATTTTTCACATTGAAAGATAAAGCATGTTAAATGCGAAAGTGTCAGCAGTATATCAGTTTTACAATGAAAGGGAAATCTCAGTGCAGGCTATAGTGCAAAGAGCATTACAGTACAGTAAACATCTGAACTAAATGACAGTCTGAACTTGGTACAGGCTAAAATGCTAGAGACAATAAACAGCTCACTTATTTTTATGTGGCAGTGGTGTCTAAACAAGAGAAATGTGCCTCCTTAATCCCTGCCATTTCGAAGCCGCGTACCACATCCTCGTGCCGCAAACAGAGCTTTTCAAATGCTGTTACCAGCCATTGTGCATGCTTTGTTTTAATTGAAGTCATGTGTAAGTCTATGCTCAGAGCAGATGGTGAGCTACCAAGGGCTAGTTGTGCTGAGACTGCTCCTGAATACCACTCGGTGAACTCATTTTTTAGGAAGTCCTTCAGTAATTTGTTAACACTGATGTCCAGTGGCTGGAGCAAATCAGTACATGAGGGAGGAATGAAAGTCGGGATGATGTGGTGATCCTCAAGGTACTGCAAAACTTGTTCCGTACTGTGTGCTCGAAAGAGATCCATTACTAGCAGAGACCTCTGCTCGAGGGGTAGTTTGTGTTTCAATATGATTTTGTTAACGTAGGGAACAAGAACAGATTGTATGAAAAGTAGCATTGTTTCTGTGTTGGCCCAATGGTTCTCTGATTGTGTGACACACCACTTTTCAGGAAATTGGAAAGCTGGTAGGCTGTTTTTTGTCTTGCCCTGGTAAATGATTTGGGGGGGGCAACATTTCTCCAGACAAAGTACAGGCAAGGACAAGGGAGACCTGTCTCTTATCCCCTAACCCGGTCACCTCGACTTGCTTCGACCCACTCTCTGTCATTGTCCATTGTGAGCAAGGGACAAGTTGGACACCGGTCTCATCTAAATTAATGAGCAGTTCGGGTGGAATCAGTTCCTGTGCCGAGGCGTTTGCAATGTGCTTTAGAAATGCAGAGCGCAGATCCTCGAAATTCTATGGGGTCTTTCTGCCAGCTTTGGTGCCCTTTCTTTTTGTGAACCCCATTCAGTGTAGAAAAAGCCAGGACTACTGCCTTGAAAATGTTAGGTTGCCACCAAACTCTGAGAGTGCCATGCAGTTGTGTGTTTTTACAACCCCATGGGCTTTGGCCATGACAACTCTGGCATTCACAACTGCACCTTCTCCTCTCAGACTGCGAATTATTTTTTTTAGATCATCTTCTACTTCAGAAAGAAGAAGGGTTGGTCTCCCACGGGGTTTTGTTGGTAAGCTGTGGGGAAGCAGACTAGGGTCAGGGGTTCCTTTTAGTTTGTCTAGGTAGTCCCTTTTGAAATTTCTTACAGAGGACTCATTGATTTCTCCAGCATGCTTTAACTTGAATAGTCTGACTGCACTCATAACTCCACTCTCTGCTGCATGTTTCCCGATTTGATATCGCACATCAGGGCTGTATACGGCATACTCAGAGTGGCGTTTTTTTGCTGGAGGGGGTGATGCACAGTGAAGTTCAGTAACAACATTCTCGGCAACACATAGTGGAATATCAGCACTTTCTGACAGCAGCAGTGGATCGTCTAGCTGAGAGCAATCCTGTTTTAATGATTTTTGTTTCAACCAGCTTACAAGAGACATTATGCAACCGTAGCAGTGGCAGGGATGATAGCCATTTAACCACTCTATGACTTTAAAGAGGTGTCTAATTGGGTAATTAGTGGGTAATTAGTGTATTGCACGTACTATCACTGCATAGATTGTTTTAAACTACCAGTTTCTAAATTGGGTAATTAGTGGGTAATTGGTGTAATGAACGGACTATCACTGCATAGATTGTTTTAAGCTACCAGTTTTCTAAATTGGGTTTGACGTGGGATCGTGAAGTTTAATTACTGCTAACAGCTGGCGCGGATCAGTAGCACTAAATTAAGCAGATGCGATAGAAAGTAATTCTACAGTATGCTCTTGTGCTACATGTAATATCCATGAGTTAGCATCTCTTATGCTGGTGACTGCTATAGTAGCCATCTGATGATGAAGACAGAAGGCTAGCAGTTTGGTGGCTTTATGTCCCTCTATAATATCTTTGACAAAGGTAGCAGACACCAGCCTCTGTTTTAATATTTAACACATCATAAATCTCTTTGGTTGTGACAAATAAAGGGAGCCAGTGAGTTATCTCTTTCCATATGTTTAAGCTGTAATTCATTAAGGGAGGCTTGTAGTTTGTCTAAACATTTTGAACATTGTTTTTTAAATCTTGAGACATGTTTAATCAATTCCCCTCGAAGAACAGTTTTAAAGGTATCCCATAGGATACTAGTGGGAGACCCTAGGAGACTTATTTTCTGCAGTAATTAAGTCAATCTGATTTTGTATCAAGGTATGACATTCCTCTACATTAAGTAGGGAATTATTAAATGTCCAAAGGGTATGTGTCCTCTGTCTACCAAAAAGAGTGTTAAAAGCACACATGCATGGTAAGACAGCTTAATGGACAAAATCTCACATTTAGCTACCATATGCTGGTGTTCTTTAAAGATATGAAACAGGTCAATATGTGTAGTGTGGTTCTGAATAATTGGTGTATTGACATGCGTAGGGATTAAGTAGCCACCAAATATCAATCCAAGCGTAAGTATTTATCAGGGTCTTGCAACGTTTAGCCAGGGCAGTTGGTTTGGGAGGGTTTGGGTTGGTGGTGTCCATCTGATCATAAATCATGTTATAATCACCTCTTACTATTAAGGTTCCCTGTTGCAAAGACAGAAGTTTCCCTAATAGGGTGGTTATAGTTACTGAATCTGTTCCTGGTGGGAGTACAGGCTAATTAAGGTGACTGGTTGGATTAAGTATGTTGCTGTGACTAAGGCCAACCAACCCTGAGGGTCCATATAACAGTCCATAAGGTGAAATGGGGTGGATTTAGGTATTAAGATGGCTGTACACCATCTCTTTCCCTTTTTAAAAGAAGAAGCAATCAATGTACTAAAGCTAAATTTCTGTAGTTTTGTATGTTTAGAAGGAGATAAGTGGGTCTCCTGGAGGAAAATAAAAGTGGGATGTTCTTTTTTTATATCTGTCAACACCTTTTACCATTTAACTGGGTTATTCAACCCATTAATATTCAGAGAATAAATCTTTGTAGTTTGTACTTCACCCATTGTTCTTATATAGGATTGGAGATTTGCATGGATGTAGTAAGTACATTTTCTCTAGTGGGATAAGTCATAGAGACCAATAAAGAACCCAACATCTGACATCATTGCATGTCCTACCTCTGGGGGGGTTACAGCATCAATAAAATCCAGCCCCCTATGTATAATGCCCTACCCAGCTGCAGTTCCCATTACTGCCAGTGTCCAATGGGGGGATACACTCCCATGGCCCCATCCTGGGGGGATAAGACAGTGCTCGTTATCACTGACCATTGGGGGAAGGTGCCCATCCAGTGGCCCCACCCAAGGGGATAAGCCTGGTTGTGGTGGGGCAGTGCATGGGGCAGGGACTGAGCCTCAGCCTGGAATGGGGGGGCAAGCCCCACAAAAAGACAATCCAACAAATGATCTCAGCACACTATATTTTGTCAGGAATGAGTGCATATGAAACCAGTACCTCACCACAGTTGTAATATAAATGCAGCTATAACACAGTTATAAACATAACATACAAACATAGAACATTAACAAGTAACAAAGAGGCACAGCATAGGAACTTGCAACAAGCAAAACAGGTATGCTGGTAAGTGAATAGTGAAAATGGCTTCTAAGGTACAGGAGTTTTTATTGCAGATCCTTAAAATTCCCAGGCTCAAGACAGGTGGCAAACTGAGTATCTTCAGGCAGCAGATAAGGTGGAATCCAGAGGGGTACCAGGTCTCCTGATGGTGGAACACACACACACACACACACACACACACACACACACACACACACACACAAGTTAGGTAGGGGAATGATGTTAGATCTGGGTAGGAACAAAATGTCCATGGGTTTCTGAAGGACTGTGAGCAACAAGAAAGGAGAACTAAAAAGCAGCATTCTTTGCAGACAAGACTATGTCACCTAAAATGATATGTTTGATCTGTCTTATGGGGAAGAAAAGTATACAGAGCACTTAATTAAGTTTAGCCTAGCTTTAACATGAGTAAACTGAGCATGAGGTCACTTGTAGGCTAGAAGATCAAGGCACAAAATCCTAATTTCCTTCAGCTAAATTGATAATTAACCATAAACATTTAAGGGGGTGGATCACATGTTAATCCTTTGATATATACCTACAGAGAGTATAATTAAAATCTATCCTTGGTGGGTAAGGCAGACGGGCCATTGTAAATGTTTAAGAAAAGTTATTATAGCATTGCAAAGCCTTGGAAAGACAAACATGGTGCGCTACTTTTGTTGTAGGCAATAGCTACTTTAAAGTGGGCTCCCACATTTTAAACCCAAATGTCCAACAGTCGTTTTATGACCTGACATTATGATCACAACAGGTGGAATTTTTAAAATCATATCCAACAGGTGATTTCGCTGTGCAACTGTGGAAACATGGTTTGAAGGGGATTTGAAAAAATGACACCTGTCATGTTCAGGAGGTGGGATAATACAAAGGATATGTTAAACATTAGGGGGGAAACATCTGCAAAAATAAAAGTCTGAGTAAATGTTGAAACAATTCAATGCTTCCTCATTACTTACTTGTTTTTTCACATTTTTACCTCACATTTTCAACATAATCTTTTTATGTCCACTCCTTCTGAGCATGACAATGACAGGTGTCATTTATAAAACAATGGCTGAATTGTCATTTTGTGCCAAAAGTGTGAAAACACATTTTGGATAGGATCTGAGTAATGACAGCTGTCACATACACATGAGGCGGTGTAATAGAAAATAACTATGTTACAAATCTGGGGTCAAAATATTGAAAATTGGTACAGCTACAAGACTGTGTTGAAAAAATTCTATGTACACCCATAACTTTGTTGTTTATTTTTTATATGTTTACCCCAAATTTCCAACATAGTCTTCTTATGACTCCACATAGTTTTCATACAATCCTACCTCATGAACAAGGCTGGAGAAAAACTTTGATTCATGCCCGAAAGGTGATTTAATGCCGCAAGTGTGAAAACACATTTTGGCCAGGATTTGAAAAATTACTGCTGTCAAACTGATGAGGTGGTATGAAAAAATGGCTATATTGAAAAGTTGGAGTCAAAATCTTGCAAATCACCACAGTTATAAGCGTGTATTGAAAAACTGCAACATAAGTTCATAACTTTGTTGTTTTCTGATTTTTCACCCCATATTTTAAAAATAGCTTCGTATGACTCCCCCTCATGAACAAGGGTGATGAAACATGTTCAAATCCTGCACAAAAGTTGATTTTGTGCCACAAGTGTGAAAAAACATTTTGGCCAGAATTTGAAAAATTACAGCTGTCACATTGATGAGGTGCTGTGAAGAAATGACTTTGTTGAAAATGTGGGGTTAAAATATGAAAATTACCAAAGTTATAAGCCTGCATTCAGAAATTTCAATGTAGGCTCATAACTGTGTTGTTGTTGTTTTATATATATTTTACCTCCAACTTTTCAACATAGCCTACTAATGCCCCCACCTCATGAAGAAAGGTGGAGAACATTTTCAATTCCTGTTCGAGAAGTGATTTTGCACAATGACTGCAAAATTTCCTTTTGGTATAGATTTGCCTAATTTCACTACCATTGTTCATGAGTTGGACTATTAAAAAAGGTATGTTAAATATGTCAGCCAAAAATATTCAAAAATGACTGAGTTATGATGATAAGTTCTAAACCCATTAAAATACATTGAACCCCATACCTGATTTCCTCAGTTCACGGTCTGGCATTTAAGAGTGAAGATGTGTCTCTAGTCCAGAGAGGACTGCAGTGTTAAACCGCTAGTAGGTATATAAGGGCTTGGGGGGCTGTGGGATGGTGGGTGCTGAGTTGGCAGGTCAGGTGGGGGGACAGAAATGGCAGAGGTGGCAACAGACATTGATGGACAGCTTTCTTTCTTATAGGATGTATTTAAAAAAAACTACAAGGGACAGCTTTCTTTATTTTAGGTTCCAACACTGGGGGTGGGTACCCCCTGCATCAGTGTTATGCTTGGTGGCATGGGGGGGTAGGCTCCCTCATGTCGCAAAATAAAAATGAGCAAGGTAGGGGTTGCAGCCAGCTTGAGGGATTGGGCAACCCTACGCTGAAATATTAACATACATGGGAGGTGACACAGCATGGGGGATTGGGCACCCATATTAACATGCATAGGTTTTCTTAATGATTGGTGGCACCAGCAGTGGGCTTCCTGGTGTTGTACATTGAATATGAGTAGGGTGGGGGGGTGGTTGAAGTCGGCACCAGGGATTACATCATGGGGGACCACAGCAGGCTGATCATAACAGATCTGCTGTGCTTGCTGGGAGGCATTATGGAAAGCAAGGAGAGAGTTACCCTGTGAATGGGTTGACTTTCTCCTTTGAACTACACAAAGTTTCTGCCCAGCAAGCCAGAACAGTGTCATGATCAGCCTGGTTGATGATTGCTGTGACACTGACAAGCCCCTTGGAGACTGCTCTGCATTGAACTGACAGTGTCACACCCATCAAAACCCACTCTCATAGCAAAATGTTCACTGTGTGAGTGTGCACTGCAACCATAAAAAGGGCAATCCACAGTGAAATGAATGGATACTTGAACAAATAACTGATTTTGCAAACAAATATTTATTTGAATAACAGACCATAAGAATTTGGTTTGGAATTGTCTATTTAACATCCCTCAATGGACTTTGCTTACAAATAAATGCCCTTTGTCCATTACAATATTTTCTGACCAGCAGTCAAACTAATCCACAGTGTCCTATCCTCTGCATGATGGCAGCTCCTTCTTATCCTTACAGACTTCTTTCTGTTAAGCGAAGATCTCCTATGATAACCATGTCTCCCGAAGAAAGAAATATGGGCATAGGAGAGTCTGGAGGCTTACCTTCAGCCTCCTCCAGGGTGTAGGATTACATTACAGAAAACCTCCTGCAAGACATTCAGCCCACCATATCATCACAGGGACCAATGGAATTCATTCATGATAACCTTGCCTACATTAAAACCAATGCAATTCATTCATGATAACCTTGCCTAGATTAAAACAATCTCATCGTACTCTACAGTGCATACCAGCCTACAATCACCATCCATCTCTGTCTTGCCTCACAAAGAGGCTGTTGTCTGACTTGATCAAATCCAAGCCTGTATTGCCTTCAATGGTTGGACTGATTACCTGCATATTTCCAGCACCTTATGAGTGCTTCTGAGAGGGACTGCTATTTCCTGATTCAACACACTTCCAGAACAGTTAAAGGAACTACTAACACCCTGTATGCAACTTTTAAAGATCACTTTGTCCAAGCACATCCATCCTGGTTATTGGAACAAAAGCTGTGGGAACACACTATACAGCTCTCCAAGGAAGGGAGTTTTTTTCAGAGGAAATGATGCACGAGAACACAGGGACATGCAGTGATGCTGGAAGGGGGAAATTTCAAGAGAGATGAGAGGACATATTTCTTCACAGTAATAGTGGTGGATGCCTGGAATAGTCTTCCAGCTGAGGTGGTGGGGTTGAAGACAGTGGTGGGATTAAAAAATGCATGGAATAGGCTTAAGGGAATCTTAGTGGAAACCAAGGTGGGAAAGGGAGACAAAGATTAAGTAGGGTCTTTGGTAACCATATAAGCAGTGTTAAAATGAGCAGACTGGATGGGTCAAGAGGTTGTTATCTGCCATCAAATTCTATGTGTCATTGTTTCTCAAAGCCTTCATAGTGGACATTGAGTAAAGATGCAAATGTCTGCCGAAAACAGAGAAGGATCAAATTAAAGCCTTTGTCTGAGGACAGCCCCCACAACATAATCCTTATGTGGTCCAACAGAAATGACAGCCTGGATGGACTCTATCCAAGCTGCATGTTCTAGGCCACCAGTGTACAAGGACCTTCATTACAGGTGAGGTTAAGATTATTCCAATGTGGATTCTGTCAGTTGATGACAGTATCTCTCTGCATCACCCTCAATAGATGAAGAATCCTGCTTAGAAGCTCATCTATTCCACTAAGGCTGTGAAAACCTCCCAAAGTTCAACTACACCAGCTTTGACCATTGAACCATGTAAAGTTCACTAACATTCTCTTAATGGTGAACTAGATTATGCTGGTTTGACCATTAAAAAGCACTAAAAATGTGATAAAATGAAAAAACCTAATGCACTGGGCTGATGAAGCACCCCAAAAAGCAGGATAATGCAGTGTGCCACATTGAGGGTTATGGTTCCAAAATTGTGTCCATTCAGTCAGCTCCAAACATGGACAATGCTAGTAGCAATTAAGAGCATGTGGCTAAGTAATAATGGTCAATTAAAAATAAAATGGTTGTAATTTTAAGACCCATGTATGCCCTTGAAATATTAGTATAGAATCCTACAGTATAGGCTACTGATTCCAAAAATTGTGTGCCCACTGGGACAGTGCCACACATGGATGTATGTATAGGGGAGTGAGAATTAGGTGGTGGTGAATATGGCCAGGATAAACCAGAAGCAAGGGTTAGAGGTAAGGGGTGGCGGGAGGGAACTAGTCTGGGAAGGCAGGGAAGAAGGAGCAGTCAAGGTGGAGCAGAGGATGGTGGGATAGGGAGGGAACAGGAAATAAAGGGGAGGCTAAAGTGGTAGCAAGCATGGCTAGCCAGGGAGGAAGGGGATTAGAGGGGGACAGTGAAGCAGATGGGGGGATAGGAGTAGAGGTGGTAGAAAGTTAACCAGGGTGGTGGGAGTGCAGCTGAATGGAGAAACAGCTGGTATCTTAGGAGAGAAAGGAAGGATGAGAAACACAGTTGCAGTGGTCAGAAGGGTGGTAATCATTGGTGACTTATAATTAAGAGTATTCACTGGTGAAGGAAGGGGCACCAAAAGCAAGAGGAAGAGTGATTTGTAGGAAAGGGATGACAGTGGGAATGGAGGGACCATGAATCAAGGAACTAGTAAGAGAGGTTGGAGGGAAACCTACTGTAACTTAATCATCCACCTGGGAAACAGTGACATAGCAGGGGAGAAGGCAGATGTGGTGCAAGACAGGTTCAGGGAGTTAGCAAAGACCTACAGGGAGGCAGTAAGTTCTCTTTTTTAGAGATGATACCAGTTTCCAAAGCCAACACAATCAGGAAGAAAAGGATAGATGACTTCAAAAACTGGCTGAGGAACTGGTGCAGGGAAGAAGGGTTCACCTGTATTGGGATCTGGGGGAAACCTGGTTGAATAAAAAGAGAATAATGGATAGGTCACTGGGCATTACCAGTGAGTAATACTATTGAGAGGTTCTGGACACACAGGAACCTCGACAGTGAAGCTTGAGAGGTTCTTGTGTCCAGAACCATGAGATGGTAGGTCACCGGTGATGCCCAGTGACCTATCCGTTATTGTTTTTAATATATGGATCAGATTTTTTTATATTTTTTTTAGCCACTAAAGGACTGTCTCAGTCCTGGCCAAGCACCACACTATATCGCGATCTCATTCATTCTCTTCGGGCTACTCACCTGCCAGCTTGTTCACTCAATTCACTCACATCACCGCAGAGGAAAAACTGGTATGCAGTCCTACCTTTTCTTGTTCTTGGGGAACGGAGAATGCAGAATCAACCAGATATCTCCATTTTTGAAATTAAAAAATTGGGGAAAGTTTCTCTAGGAAAACTACTCTAGCTAAGTGAGAGACTGGCCGCCATGTTTTTGAAACTGTTGTGCCCACCCCACACAGGAAGAGCAGTCAATCAGAAGACACACTTCGGAAGATGTGGGAAGGAAAACTAGAGCATGCGCTTCTGTCTTTTGTTGATAATACTATTGTTCAGGTTGGAACGATAGTATTATCACTTTTAAACGATGGTATTACCACTGATAAACTGTGGTATTATCACTTGCTGGGTGATGCTATTATGGATTTTTTTTGTATGCTTTAGTGTACTATTAAAAATGGAATCCATATATTAAAACACTCTACTCATCAGATAGGCTAAACCTCAGTAGAGAGGGATCAAGGATACTCAGGGACAGACTGTGGGAGTACATAGCCAATAAGCTGAATTTAAACTATGGGGGGGGGGGCAGCAGTCCCAGATACTCTGGGATGATGAAGTCAACAGATCTCCCTCCCCATACTGATAGAAGTAGTCAGGAGGGTTGATGTGGAGGGGAAATAGAACAATTGGTAATGACTGGTGGTGGAGAAGTACAGGAGGGAGAAAAGCTAGGAAAAGAAAAGAAGGAAATGAAGGAGGCATAGAGTCGAAGTGGAGTGTGGTATTGTCACTAAATGCTCAAAGTCTTGGTAACATGATGGAAGACCTGCAGGTTCTATTAGCTGAGGGGAAGGTGGACATAGCATCAAAAACCAAGACTTGGGCCACACCACACCATGACTGGGACCTCTCAATCTCAGGATACAAAATATAGAGGAGATGCAGGGTGATAGGCAAAGGTGGGTGGTAGTTTATATCAGAGAGGGAATAACATGCATGAAGGAGGAGACAAGAGTGGGTGAAACATTGTGGATAAGCTAAACTTGTGCTCCACTGATTTTGTATTTGCTCTCTCCTTAAGCTTGTCCATGTAAACCTATGTGTTTCCAATTGTGTCATGCAATTTTCATGTCCTGTAGGTCTCCTTGTTTCCTTTATCATAACTAGTGCCTCAAAGGTCATCCACAATAGTATGTGTCTCTACTAATATTCCTTCTTGTCTGTGTGATGAATTCTTATTTTAAGTTATTCTCATGATTAGGGAGGATAGTCCATTGTACTGAACACTGATGCCCTTAAAGGGGAACTGATGCGAATTCAGCTTTAGTATGCTTAGAGATCATGACATGGTTTGTTATCAATAAAGTGTTTATGTTCTCTAGCAAGCCTTTGCCTTTTTTTAATTTAGATTTTAGAACATCCAGCAGAGCATGTAGCAATCTTTCATACTTGATTCTGTTAATGAAATGGGTGACGTGCGTTATGTCCCAAGCTGACTAAAATCCTAGTGTGAAAAGAGATATATGTACAATATTGTATTTGACTTTTGTTGTGTAGATAATTTGTAAGTTTTTACTGTTTTTATGAATATTGCTATTAAGTTTCTTTCCCCAATCGCAATTACAGACTGCTCTATAACACCTATTTTAAAACCGCATTTTTATTTCTCATTTTCAAATTGTCAGGGAGCATTTCTAATGTGTTTTCTAAGATCTCTGTCTGCTGAAACTTGACATAGAAATTAGTCCATGTCTGATCATCTGTAAAAAATAGAAAGATATAATGTTTTCATGATTTTTGTAGAAACTGAAGCTCTCTCATCTATTGTGGCTTGTAAACTGACACACGAAGAAGCCGTGGCAGCTCTTTGAATGATTCATGATCTTAAACTGTCCCTCTTGGTCACCTATTGGACTTCTATCTCTATTAGTTCCAGATGTAATTGTTGATGTTGCAGTGCATGTTTCAATCATTTTGTACAAACTGATATCTTATTTTAACGTTACTAACTCAACACACCCTATCGTGATCATGTGTGCATTGTATGCACTGTACTGTGTGAGCTCTTCACCTCTCAAGATTGCTTTTTTTTCTTCTTTTCTAAGGATTAGTAGTTTTGTTGTTGCATGTTCTGCAATGTGCTGAACACTTGTGTCATAGAATAGCAATGTCAGCCCCCCCCACACCTGACATACACACACACAATAATGATTGATATATTGTGCACTGTAATCATTCATTCTGTCTATCTGTTCAGGTCAATAAAACACTTTTCATTTCCACTTATATGAGTCTGATTCAAAAATCACATATTACAGTGACCTATACCAGTTCAATAAAGATGGTATTACTCCAGTGCTCATCTTCACAATTTTTGCTGATGTGGCTGAGGTGTAGGTTTAAACTGATGAACACACTCTGATTGTCACATCCTGACAATGCTGCTATACCTGATGAATGGAGCAAGGTGCATGTGACCATGTGTGTTTGTATAGAGAATTCACCATATCTATCTGACAGTCAGATTTTCTATCATAATCATTTCTTCCCCATTTTACCAGCACTCATTCCTCCATACTGTACATTGTAATTATTATTACTTCTATGGCATTGACAGATAGTTGTAGTATATTAATCTGTAAGTGGGCTTTACCAAGTTGTATATTCAAGCATTCTAATATTTGATTATGCTCCAGTGTACATTCCTTCAGACAGATGTGGAACTGGTTGGTTTTGTTCTATTGACGTTGATGTCTTTGGGACAATCTGGTGACTGTGTGAGAAATTAAAATGTGATAGAAAAAAATGTGATTACTAGGATGGGGTGGTGGTGGTGGTTCAAGACAATACTGTTTGAACTGATGACTAACGGATACACCTTTTCCATTTTAAAATCAGTAATAATACAGAATAGTATTTCACTTCCGCGAGAATGTACTATGGCATGTGTCCCTTTTTTGACTATTTTCCCTAGTCAGTTAACTGTTGATTTTTTTCCCATGTCTTCTTTGTCTGTTTTTTCTTGTATCTGTTCATTCTTTTGCAAAAAGAAAAGAGATTTACTTACGTTATTTTTCTTAAGTTTTTCCATCATATTTTTTTTAATCATTGCACATCTGAAATGCACATTTTTATGTTGCAGTCTTGTTTGCATTTGTTAGTCACTGGTCCTATGCCAACACACCATCATTCTGTCCCACACACTTTCAACTTCAGAATTATCAGACTCATGTGTACCTGTAAGCCTCACCTGTTTTCAGTAATTGTCCAGATGTGCACATTTTATAATGTTGGAAGCTATATAGTGTAGTGGTTAAGTGCACTGAGTTGCAAATCTGGAGAACTGGGTTTGAATCCTGTCAGCATCCACTTACATAATTTGTGACCCTAAGCAAGTCACTTAGCTTCCCTGTGCTCCCAGGTCACACCTGGAATCAAACTCCAGCTTAGTGTGCCTTTCCTGGATAAACAATTTCACTTCTCCCCATTTTTCCTATAATTTTTGCCTTTTACCATGGTCTGTGCATACTTGCCATTAGAAGTGATATTTTTTGTAATCTGTGATAACTCCATATTATTATTCTCAAAAAATTAAAAATAAATTAAAATATTAACATTATGTGCAGCATGGAGCCCGTATTTGCAAGCGGCAGAACTGACAACTCTGATTACAGGAGTCCATTGCAGCTACAGTACTTAGGCAAACACTACCCTTGGAGTACCACATTTCACATCTACATATGAACCACATATGAAATGCTAGAAACACAACAATGAGTCTTTTTTGTAGGCAGGGCAGTCAAGGGGATGGAATGCATTGCATAGTTGAAAAAAAAATTATCTATGAGTTAGCAATATGACAAGTGAAGAACTGGAAAAAGTAATCGTGACTGTAGATCAAGCTAGTTACATAATAATAAAACATGTACAATGACATATAAACCTTATGATTTAATCGTCAATGACATATGACAGACTGCATGGATTTTCATTGCCTGCAGATGCTGTCAAATTGTTGTTTTTTTTTTTCCTTTCTTTACATTTAAAGTGCAGGTGTGCATTGATAGCAGTAAGTGAATATTACAATACAAACTTAATTTACAATGGGAACATGTGCCTAGATATTCAAAGGGGTTGCATCTGGCACAACCCCGCATTGCGCCCCGGCGGGATATTGAGAAGGCTGCCTGACAGAGCGCAACTCCCAATGTGCAGGGGTGCAATGTAATGGCATGCAGTGCAGATGCAGGGTGTGTGCCCATGCATATGCAGCATATCCCAATATTCAGCCCAGGATGTGCGGTGAATATGCTGGCACAACCTTGCATTGCACCACATAGTGGGGCTCAAAGTTGAGCCCTTGCAGAGTAGGAGCAACTCCTGGCCACTGAAAGGCAGGCTGCAAAACTGCAGGGCATAACACAGCAGCCCAGCCTTCCGTGGTCACCCGCCCACCCAGAACACCGTCCACAAGCACACACTGACTCAGCCCCCCTGCCCATAGATGCAGTCATGGTAAATGTACAGTACAACATTCCCTGGTAGTCTAGTGGACCCCCCTCCTGCCTGAATTCCCAATCATGGTAAACAGCCCACACTTACATCCCTGGTGATCCAGTGGCACCTACACCCCTCCCACCCACACAGGACCCCTTGGCCACCCTGCTCCCCTTCCGTTATCAGTGGGTGGCAGCATCCCACCCACATACTGCCCGGCTGCCCTCCAAATGACAGATACAGTATGGGTTGTAAGCCCATTGGTCCCCTGTGTGGACC
Organism: Neoceratodus forsteri; assembly: GCA_016271365.2. NCBI lineage: Eukaryota > Metazoa > Chordata > Ceratodontiformes > Ceratodontidae > Neoceratodus > Neoceratodus forsteri. Next base: position 1,513,216,915 of record CM057449.1, read on the forward strand.
AATGGGCTTGCGGGGCATACTGTACTAAACAGTCCCAAATATGTGTGGGCTATTTACCGTGATCAGGGTCTCAGGCGGGAGGGGTGTCCACTAGACTACCAGGGAATGTTGTACTGTACATTTACCGCACTCACAGCAATAGGAAGGGGATTCCATTAGGCCACCAGGGATGGACATAGTAACATGTTTTGGGGTATCAGGTGGGAGAGGGGAACTACTAAACCACCAGGGATGGTCACGTATACTTTATTGCGGGGACTGGGGGTCCACTAGACTACCAGGGATTTCTTTTCACACATATACTGCAAGATCACAGCTACAAGTCAAGGGATGCCCCGGGATCCCCACAGCACACGTCATGCTGTGCAGGGCACCAGGTACAGGTCGCCAGGCTGCCCTTCACAAGGCATGCAAATGGGTCCATAATGACATGCCAATGGCCCCATTTGTGCCTTGCATATATTATGGCCTCATTTGCATGCCCCCTGCTGAATATCACAGGTGATGCGCCTAGTGCAACTGCACTTGCACTGGCACATCCCCATGCTCCCTACCTGTGGCTTGCACTGGTGCAGTGCCACTGCACCATATGCAGTATGTGCGCTGGCCCTGTCATATTCAATGGGGCTGCACCATGGCATATCCCCATTGAATATCACCTGGACCTCGCCCCAGAGCAACATGGTTGCTCTGTGCCCAGGCTTGCACCACTGCCTGGCGCAGTCTGAATATCCGACCCATAATATTTTTTGTGAAGTCAGGAGTGGCACACTTAATATTATTGATTTGTTGTACTTTTGTCATTAGTGTACAAATCTATGTCTTCGGCAAAGTTTCTGTCTTCAGTGTATTTCAACAACCATGAAATAATGACCATACTACTGAAAAATCAGTCAAAATATTCAAGTTATGAATTTTTTTTTTTTTTGCATTTTGCTCCAGTATGTGCATGCTTTCCAATTACATGTTAGTTAACTGAACTTATACTTCTACTAAGCCAACTAGGATCAGGCCAAACTGTTTTTTTGCATCACTACAGTACTGAAATTTGAGATGTGAACCCATTTTCTATTGTCAGTATCACTGCCTAAAAATGCAATAATATTTTTAACCAGCCTGGTCAGTGGTGCAGCCAGGATTTTAAACGTGTACTCAAGAGTTGATAGAACTGCCACCCCTCCACCTCCCTGAACACAAATTAAAGGATGTGCTGCCCTACCGCACTAACATTGCCAGTGGGGTCCCACAGGACTCAATACTTGGGCCTGTTCTGTTCACTATCTTTACTGCTGACATAGTAGAGTGGGTCAAATGTAAGATCTACCTGTTTGCAGATGGTACCAATCTCTGTGTGAGGGTGGACACAGTGGAGGGCAGACGGGATTTTTTTTCTGGAGGATCTAGCTTTGCTGGAGAATTTGTCTGACATCTGGCAGTGTTCTCAGTCTATTTGTTCCATGATCTGTCTCATTTGTTCAGTTTCTGCCTTGCAGTACATCACTGCATATGTTGCCCCCTTAATTTTCTCTCTGTTCCTTCCAGTAGTGAATCTGATGATATTCAATCACTGCTGTCAGTGCTTCTTTAATTTCCCCGTCACTGACCAAGTGCTCCTTATGTTTACTCCATTGCTGCTTGCTTGAATTCTACTGGTTCCCTTGATGCCTATTAAGGGACACTCATCAGTAGGTCCATAAATTGTGAACTACCCCTGAACTTTCTTGCTGTCTCCTTCAAATACTCTATGGGGTTCCATGTGATGACATCTGTTAGGGTGAGCATGTATTGCCAAAAATCAATTTTGGTGATGAACACTCCTGATGCACAGAAAAACATTAAAACATAGAAACATAGAATTTTATGGCTTATGAGGACTGCTTTGCCCACCCAGTCTGCCCATTTTCCTACTTAATGGATAAGCTACAGATCCTAGTTAACCAATAGCCTACTTCCTCCTACCCCCACCCCCTAGAATTGCTTTATGTCTGTCCCATGCATTCTTGACTTCCACCACTGTTGGAATTCAACAAGGCACAAAGGACTCAGATTTTTTTTATGTAGGGGGCATGCTTTGCACCCCCTATTAGAGCTTCACCCCTGCACCCCATATTAAAGGATTCCAACTCCAGTGGGGTGCATGTCAGGGAGGTGAAAAACACGGAAAAAATTCTGGACCAGGCACAACAAAATGTAAGCATGCCCGAACCACGCACCCTCACAACCATAGCATGCCACCCACCATGCCACAGTGCCAGCTCGGCAGCCCACCACTGCACCACACCTCACAAACCCTCCTTCCCTTTCCACCTGTTGCTTGGTGTACTCGTTCCCCTCCCCATGTGCATGTGCATATAGTGACATCCTATTGCTATATTTGTGGACCCCCCATCTGATCGCCCTCCCTGTTCAGTAGCCCTGTCGACAGATGCCATAATTGAGTCACCTTTTCTGAAAGCACCCAATCGTGGCTGCCATTGTAACAGGCTACCCTCTAGGGATCTGGATATTGAAAGTCACCACTTAACAACATGTTTCCCTTACTGAAGTTTTCCTGATCACTTCATGTACTGTAGTTTTAATTCATGATTCTCCTTTTGATCTGGAGGTCTGTAGTATAAGTCAATTGTATTTTTTTTTGTTTGGAAATATAGTTTGCTGGTAGACTTCACTTTATAAATAGGGATTGTAAATTACAAATGTCCTAGACTGAGGCAGTTCTATAGTACTAAGAGTGGGAGTTCATATCTGAGTGAACACTTACATTCAGAACTGTATACAGTTAATGTACTGATTCATCTGAGTCACTGTGTTTTCAGCTTCATATACCAATATTACATTTACAATGATTAAATTTTAAATTAACAGAAGTAAACAATTTTCTAGACAGGTAAAGCAGAAGACATAAGGTACAGATCATGGGAGCAATATTCCATGTTCAAACATTTGCATCATAGATTGCCAGATCTTTAAAAAAGTGTCTTCCTGACCATTGACATTTAAGTTTTTACATTCCAGTTTCATGCATTATAGCAGATTGTTTAACCAATGTATTATAACAGGAGGGGTTTCAATGATTCAATGTTAGGCCACCATTTTCCTGGCATTGACTAAAGCTGGGTCCCACAGCCTGTAGCCCCTATATGGATTTGTGTGTCCATAAAGGGCTGCTTAAGGTCCCAACATAAATTTGTCTGAGAACTTTGGGAGATCATGGCCAATCACCTCTTACATAAGCTAACAAAGAGCAAACCAGAATGAGACTACTTTAGTACAGGTCGTGGCCATGTGCAAAAAGTCCTCTTCATCAGTTTTTCTTTTGGATCAAAGGAGCAGGCAAGCTGGATCAATGGAGGATTTAAGTCTGTGTAGTTTAATTGATATGTTGTAGATTCTGTGCAGGAAATGTAATTGTATCCTACATAACTTATTGTAACATGGGGAAGAGAAAGGGTTGCACAGGATTGGTCCAACAGCATCAGGTGACTGTTGATTAATTCTCAAGTAATCCACTGTTGTTTGAGAATTAGTCAATGGTAACGTGCACCCACATTCTGTTCCCCATGTTAGTTTCCTGTCCCTGCTGTTCAGCCATCTGTTTGCCAGCCATGAATTAATGGATAAAACTCTGGGGCCCAAATATTCAAAAGAGTTGAGCCATGCACAATAGGGTTGTGCCTGCGCAATTCCGAAAATGCTTCATTCTGCGATATTCAGCGGGAGGCAGTTGCGCCCCCCAAATCACGCTGAGCAACAGCGCAATGATAATGAATGTATGTGCAACTGAAGGGGGAGGAACTATGCATAAATGGCGCAGGGCGATATTCAACAACATGCGCCATGCGCAATAGGGGAGCAAGCGGAAGTTGCGCCACAGCGGAAATGAGCCAAAATAAAAGGGAGCAAGGGAGAGGCGCAAGAACGCTACAGGGAAGGCACATGAGGCCGAACTGTAGCAGGACAAACTGGGCAGCAGGGACACACAGGGCAGGCCAGAAAAGAGCACCTGGAACCAACAGGCTCAGGGGAAGGTGTGGGGAGCCACAGTGCAGAAGGGGGAAGTACTTGCCACACAGCAGTGAGGCCAGCACAGGCAGGTGTTCCCGGTGCAGGGGAAGTAGCAGCCAGAACAGTGGGGGGAATACAGAAACAGCTGCCGGGGGGGTGAACACAAGCCAGGACATGGCCAGTGCCACCATCCAGATGGAGGCAGTAATGAGGGGGTGAGAAGCGGGCAGCATGGGATGTGGCCATGGAAGGCCCATCGGCGGTATGCCCCCAACAGGCAGTACTGAGCCTGCACCAGTTTCGAGCTGTACAGAGATACTGAGATTGTGGGCCAGTACTGCCTGAATCGGTCAATTCTGAGGTGGCTCTGTGAGCTGTGCAGTGATGTGATGCAGGCACCCACACGAAGGAGCCATTCCCTGTCAGTGGAGATGAAAGTGACAGCTTGCATGTGCTTGCTCACCATGGGTACCTTCCAGAGACCAACTGGGGACACCACAGGCATAACCTAGTTGGCCACGTCAAGCCACCTCACCCAATTCCTCAGCACACTGCTGCCACATGCTGTGGAGTACATCCATTTCCCCAGCACACCAGCGGAGCACACAGCAAACATACAGGAGTTCCACAGGGTAGCACGTAAGCCTGGCGTGCTAGGGGCAATAGACTGCACCCATGTGGCCATCCGCACACCACCTGGCCCCAAGGGGGCCGCATATATAAATCACAAGGGCTATGCCAGCATCAACTGCCAGGTGGTGTGCAATGCCAGGGGGTGCATAATCAATGTCTGTGCCACGCACCCTGGGGAAGCACATGATGCCTTCATCTGGCACCAGTCAGCACTGTGCCACAGATTCAAGAGTGGGGATATCCCCACTGGCCACTTAGTGGGTGAGTATGCAAACCACATGGACAATCATAGGGCCTGGGGGGGCATGGTCAGAGGTGACATGGGTAATGGCCTACATGGGCTGGGGCAGGGCGATGCTGATCACCAAACTAACCTCCACCCTCTGCACACAGGTGACAGTGGATACCCACTCCATCCCTGGCTGCTCACAACCTACCGGTGGCCCATGACCCCATCGCAGCAAGGCTACAATGAGGCACATGCCACCATACGTAATGTCATCGAGCGGGTGTTCGGGATGCTGAAGGCACATTTCCGTTGCCTGGACACCTCCGGTGGTGCCCTACAGTACAGCCCTTCAAAGGCCTGCAGGCTATTCCTGGCCTGTTGCATCCTGCACAACATGGTCAACGAATGTGGGATAGTCGTACAGGTCGAAGAGGGGGACAGCGATGGGGATGATGAGGAGGCCGGTGACAATGGTGATGGGCAGCCCCCCCTTGGGCGACAGGACCCCTGACTGCTACGGCTGGCACAGCTGCACCAGGACACCATCACAGAGGAGCATTTCAGCCAACCCAGATAAGTCATGGGGCCATGTGCAACCACCAGTGGCTAAGGCACAACCCACAAACACGCATGGACACACACCAGGGGTGCATGCCATCAAGGGAAGTGTCCGGGCATGGAACCACACACACCACCAGGGATGGGTGAGGTCTAACACGCCACACGGACACACACACACACACACACACACACACAACACCAGACATGCACAAAGGGTAAGAGGCACAACGACCCAGAATGCCACCCCTAGCCACACACATGTCCACAGACCACCACGCCCACTGCCTGTCCTTGTGCGTGTGTCAGATGCTGAGCACCATTGCACATTGGTGTACAGTGCAATGCAGGCATCATCATGCACAAGCAACTGCGGACAGCAGCCGGGAGGATGTGCAGATGGACTGTGTGTCCGCGTGCAGGGCCAGGTACCCACCCGTACAATGCTCGCTGAATGACACAATGCACAAAGGGCAGCACCAGACAGTAGCCACGTTGGGAGACAGGTCAGTCATGCGCCACAGTGCCCTGGGTGCCATGGACACATGGGCAGCCCCAACGAGACCTGCCAGCACTGACAGGCTGACCACTGGCCTCATGGGGTGGCACCGATGGTCCCCCAGGGGTTCCACTGTGTGAACGCGACCATGCTCACGCAAGGGTCTGCAGCACACCAAACATGCTTGCGCTAGGCGTGCTCGGGATGCCCAAAGCTGAACCCGGTGTCGACAAGGATGGTGTCATACGAAGCCGGGAACAGGGGGTGGACAGTGCACTGCGTGGTGTCTGCGATGCATGGACAAATAACTGTGTGCCCATTGTGGCCATGACAGCAGTGAATGCCTGTGTCTGCCTGTCAATGGCAGTGGTCACATCCTCCTGCAACTGGTCCATCCCTGCCCAGGATCAGAGCCGGTGTCTCTGCTGCAACTCTCCTCCTGCCACTCCAGAGCCTTACGCAGTGCATCCACTGGCGTCAAAAGCTGCATCTGCTGGTTGACTGATGCCTGTATGTCGGGTCTGCTCATCCAAGAGGTCATCTGCCTCCTCGGCATCCTGTCCCTCAGGGTGTGCACGGCCCTGATGCTCAGCACCCCTTGAGGGTGGGAGCTACACACCAGGACCAGGTCTGGGCATGTCCACAGGCAGTGCACTGATGCTGCCCCTTGACCCTGTACCCCTAAGCCCATTGGCTGACTGCTGATGCTGCCCCTCTGGCTGCCTCTCCCCAGGGCTCAATAGTGCTGCCACAGTGGCCACAACAGTCCCACTGTCCTGGACACACACCAGTGCTGCCCCACTGGTGCTGACAGGCACAGGCTGGGACTGTGATGATACGCAGGCCTCCACAGCAGCACCACCCACAGTCATGTCTGTGATGTTACCTGCTGTGTGGCCATCCCGTGGCACACACATGTCACTGCCCATGGCGTTAGCGACATTATCATCGGTGATGGACCCGGCACCAGCCCGGGTCACAGCATGCCAGCATCCGTGGATGCTGGCATGCTGGGACATGGGCAGGGCCTCCTCCACACCTGTTCCAACAACATCAGTCTGGACAGCCAGGTGGGCCCACTGTCGCACTGAGCCGTGTATACCTGTGGAGGTGGATGGGCCCTCCTCCATCTCCATCTGACTGTCCTCAGTGGACAGGCCCACCACTGCTGACCCATGCAGATGCTCAGGATCTGTAAGGGAAAACAAAGTCACGTTACTGCATGTGACCTACCCTGCCCCTCCCAATAGACAGACCATGACCTACCATGCAGTGACGGGCTACCACCCGTCTGGAAGCCACAACCTGGAACACCCTCAATGGCACAATGCTGCATGCTTCCAGCAACCCTCTCCTCCTGTGGGGTCAGGTGTAGCACCTCCGGCTGTCCCCCACCTGTCGCAGCTCATGCTGCCCTGATGGCTGCCACCTTCTCCTTAATCCTCCTCCTGTCTGTGCCAATCTTCTTCTTGCACTCCTGCACGGAGCGCTGGTGGCTGCCATGCAGGTTCACTGCATGCGTCACATCCTCCCATGCAGCAGCATGGGCCTGTGGTGTTCCCTGCCGTCCGCTGAGAAGTGGATCCTGATCCAGGTAGGCCTCAAACAGGGCATCCGTCTCGGCCTTGGTGAAATTAGGCTTCCTCCTCCTCCCACCACTGTGTTCCTCCTGTCCCACAACTCGCTCAGTCATTATTTAGCCTGTGAGAATGAAAGTTGTTACCTGTGACTGTGCAGTCCTATTCATGTCCCAAAATCCACAGTCCACACTCCCAAACAGCATGCAACTCACCAATAGACTGCAGTAACCGACTATGGCCAGTGCAGTGCAGACCAATGTCGCGCTTTTATAACGCAACCCATGCAAATGAGGCGAGGCACAACTTTAAGTGGATGCAAATTGCAGTGCTGTGCCATTGAATGGCTGATTAGCTGATTTGCATATGACGGCTGAATATCGCGCTGTTGCGCAATTGTGTTGAACGTGCTGAGCCAAGGGCGCAGTTCTGTGACATGCGCAGTACACACCTCACTGTGCATGCCCGGGTTGCTGAAGCAGGCGCCTGCTGCACTGCTGACCTGCTGTGTGTGGGAGGCAATGCAGGGCACGGCCACCATTGTGCCAGTGGCGCTACAGCGAGGTTCACCTATATGGCGCTGTGGCACTGGGGCATCATAGGCGCATTGGGGCAACAGCACGGTGAAGCCCACTACTGGAGGTAGCACACGGCATGATCCGCCGCACGGATTGGGTTCCAATGACACCATGCCAGTCCGGCGCCAGAGACCCTTGACCCTGTGCCCGACCTTTGCCCCTAGGCGCCATGCGCGCCAGGCATGGTGTACCACTATCGTGCTGTTTGGTGACAGTGCGATAGGGAATAACAGCGCTGTACTGCGCAGCATCTACATTTGGTGGAACCGCGCTGCAGAACACCATTTTGAACCTACTGAGCAAGTGAGATGGTGTGGAGGAGAGCTGCCCAGTGGACCCAAATCGAACTGGCAAACCTGGTGGCCATTGTTGAGCCACTTTATGGCCCACTGTTTGGGGAAGCATCCCTGGACAGGTCCAGGAGCCAGGTGTGGGAGGAGGTGGCTGATGCCCTGGAGGAGGCCACAGGAAGGGGGCCGACGGAGGAGCAGTGCCACCACAGGTATGGTGACCTGAGGAGGAGGGAACCGGGCCTGCTTGCCTGCCTGCGGACACATGCCAGGAGGGGCACGGTGCCATGGCCAGGTAGGTGTTACGTCCACACACTTTTATCTTCCATATGGGTATCACGGTTGCATGTTCCGGAACATGGGGGAGGGACCGTCCGGTGTTGGCTGTGGTGGTGTTATCAGGGTGGGGGTGGGTGGGTCTGGCTGGGTGGGATTGCACACACATGGGGGCTGGGGAACTTTGCTACAGGATTGTACTGATGTTCCTCTCTCCATGTTTGCACCACAGGGCCAGAAGAGAGGCAGCTGGCCAGGGAGCAGAGGCACCAGCAGGAAGGCAGGGCCATTAGGAGGGACGAAGGTCCACAGCACCAGAGGGACTGGCCTGATGATGGTGAGTGCCATACCTCCATGATTACTATTGCATGCTGTGTAACAGGGCAGGCAGTGGGGCATGACCACCATCCATTGACACCACTGCCATGCACGCAACTTGTTATAATCAGCACTGTCCAGTGGCACTGCATGTCTGGGAGTGCATCAATGGTGGTCCATGCATGCACCGGGTACATGGCTGTGCCACTGCCTCCACACCACATAGCCATGTCACTAAACAGCCATGGTGGTGCTGTGCAGGACATGGCCGGTGGGTGTGTGCAGCAGTCCGCATGGCTGTATTCGCCTGGGTGGGCAGGTCTTGTGGACATGATCACTGTGGGTGGTCACACACCATCACAGAGGCATGTCCCATGGCCGTATGCCATGCACAGTGGGTGGGCTGTATGGGGCTGTGCATTCACACCTATTGACTGTGCTCCCTTGTCCTAGGTGTCCGCCAGCTGCAGGATATCCGGGAGGTACTGCAGGAGATTCTAAACATGGCGAGGGCACCATTGGACATCCTGCAAAGGATTGAGCTGCTGGGGGTTCGGAGGAGACACGGGAAGTGGAGCAGCCAGAGTGGAGAGCGGGGCTCCCATTGAACATCCATATGCCCCTGATTTCCCCTACCCCCCTGGACCCATCCTCACACCCCTCCTTTCCTGTCCCATTTGTTCACCCCTGCCCCTTACCCACCCCCACCTTGTTTGTGGCCCTCCCCCCACACATTTGTACATAGTTGTAAATAGTTTTTTTTGATATTTTTTATTACAAATCTTTTGATATGTATACTGTGGTGGTCTCTGATTTGCAGCGGGCTATAGGTGCTCAGCTGCAGTGGTGTGCATGGCATCAGGGGTGGTGCAGTCATGGGTATGTGTGTGTGTCCGTGGGGAGGTGACTATGGTGTGGGAGTAGCTATCAGTCAGTGTCTGTGGTGTGTGTGTTGTTTCTTGTGCACTGGATGACTGTGTGCAATGGTCCATGGTGCATGCTCTGTGTCCATGGTGCACCTGTCAGCCCGTCCATGGCCTGTGCAGCTGACACCCTTGCATGTCTGTGACCTGCATGGTCTGCTGGCATGTCAGTGGTGACTGTCCATGCAGGACAGCCGCTGTACCTGTCACAATGCTGGGTTGCCTCCTGTCACTGGTGTGGTGCATGTCTGCCTCGGGTGACACTGTGGCCTTCGCGGTTGTTGTCCCACCTCCATGCTGTGGCTTGTGTGTGTTGCAGGGGATGTGCACCACTGTCTGTGACTTGTGCTCTAGGCAAATGATGGTGGCATACAGGTACACAGTGCCTGTGCAGGGTGGCTGGTACTCCTGTGCCATGGAGGACTGCTGGCCATGTGTACATGTTTCCATGGGCCCACGCTGGGGGCTTGGTTGCCCCGCTACTGGGTCCCTGTGTTGGTGTGCCCTTGGGTATGGGTGGGTGTTTCTCCATGCACTGTGTTGCATCCGGTGTGGTGCATGCTTCCACGCACCACTGTGGGTGTCTGCACTGGCTGTTGTGGCCAGTGCTGGGTCGGGGAGTGTCCTTGGGAGGGTGCGCAAGGTGCTTTACCACTGGTGGTGGGGTCCGGGGGAATGCCCTGTCACATGTGGGTTACCTCATGTGCCGACGCATGGTCGGTCTCTCAGCTGTACCTTGGGGGAGGGCTGTCCGTGGTGGCACTGTGTATGCAGTCTTTGCATCACTGTGTTCTGCAACCCACTGATGGGTGCTCCTGGTGGGGCTGCCTTGCATGGTTCTGTGGTGCACAGGGTTGCATTGTCACAGTGGGGGTGGTGGCATGCATGGGGTATCCTGCAGTGGTGGACGCTGCTCCTGGGAAGTGTGTCTTGGGGTCACGGTGCTGGGTGTGCTCTGCATTTCAGGGATGGTGTGGCATGGGGTGGTCGGCCCTCCTTGTGTGCCAGTCACAGCTTGCCAGTGGGTGTGATGGGGCACCATGGCCCAGCTGTGGGTCGGTTGCTTGTCTCCATGGGCCAGTGGTTATTCCAGCCCTCCCCCAGTTGTGCAGTGCATGGGGTGTGGGGGGACGATGTCTGTTCTGCTGTGTGTTCCTCTGCCCATCTGTGGCATGGGTGGTGGGCTCCTACATCCCTGGTTGTGCAGTTGCATTGCTGCCCTGCTGCCCTGGTTGCACTATGGCACCTCTGGACTGCTCAGCTGAACATCCCTTGTTGCGCTATGGCGCATGAGATATGCTCAGCTTCCCCTCCCTAGTTGCGCTATGGCGCAGGTAGTGCGATATTCAGTCGTCGGCTGTAGGCGCATCTTGGCCGGCTCAGTTTTTGAATATTGCACCTCTTGCGCATGGGCACAATGGACTTGCGCTTGCTCCTGCTATTGCGCACTTTTTGGGCGCAGTTTGAATATCTGGGCCTTAGTATATAATGGTTAAAACAGTCTTATCTTGCAGGTCATGGCCAACCAACAGATGGCTGTTAAACAAGAATAGATATGCTTAAGCGAAATTTCTGATAGTTCCGCCATAAGTAGCTTGAAAACATTTACAGTATATGACTATGTAACATGTTTTTGTTTTTTTACTTAGTCTATTGGCTCAGAAACACATACCCTTTCAGCAACAATGATTTTCCAGATTGCCTGATTTCCCAGATTGCCTCCACGTCTATTTTTTTATTTTAAACTACTACTTAAACAGTGGGACAGTGGGACCTACTATAAAAACCACAAAAGCATACACCTTGGACCAACCTCTATCAAACCTGAAAGTTTCAGGTTTCAAGGTCTCCTATTTTTTTAGTTATCAGGTAGCAAAAAAAGGCTTAACAGGTTCAAAAACTGAGACTGTTACATTTTTTTGCACCTCTGTAACTTTGCCTCCCCTGAACCATCTTCATAGTATGACCCCTTATCCTTGAGCATCTTTTTCTTTGGAAAATGCTTCCTTCTTTTACCTTGTTTTTACCTGTGAGGTATTTGGATGTTTCTATCATATCCCCACTTTCCCTCATTTCCTCCAGGGAGTACATATTTAATTCCTTAAGCCTTTCCCCATAGGGCTTTTGATGCAGGCCATGCACCATTTTGTTTGCCCTCCTTTGTACCATCTCCACTCTATCTATGTCCTTGTTGAGATGGGGCCTTCAGTACTGTACACAGTACTAGAGGTGTGGCCTCACAAGTGATCTATACAGGGGTATTATTACCTTTCTCTTTCTGCTGTTGATTCCCCTGCCTATGCATCCCAGCATACCACATGCCTTCCCTACTGCCTTGTCACACTGTTTAGCTACCTTCAGGTAATCAGAAATTATCACCCCTAGGTGCCTTTCCTGCTATGTGACTGTATACTTCTCCTCCCAGTTGGTATGTTGCCCCTGGATTTCTGTGCCCCATGTGCATGATTGTGCACTTTTTGCATTAAAACCCAGCTGCAAAACCTGTGACCATTTTTCCAGGTTTTTTAGATCATCCTTCAGTCTCCACCCCCACCCACCCCCAGTGTGTCCATTCTGTTGCAAAGTTTTGTGTCATCTGCAGACAAGCATACTTTCTCTTCTAGTACTTCTGTAATGTCACTAATAAAAACATTGAAGAAGACTGGCCTTGGAACTGATCCTTGTGGAACCCTACTGGTCACTTTGCCTACTACAGAGTAGATGCCATTTATCACTACCCTCTCACTCCTATTCCCAGTCAACTTTCTACCCATTTTACTACTTTAGGACCTACTCCTATGCTCCCCATCTTGCTTATCAGTCTTCTATGAGGAATGGTGTTGAAGGCCTTGCTGAAATCCAGGTAGGCTTTGCCACTGCTTCTCCCTGATCCACTTCCTTGGTCACCCACTCAAAGAACTCAATCAAGTTTGTCTGGCAGGACCTCCCCCTGGTGAAAACATTTTGCCTCGGATCCTGTAGACCATTGGTAACAAGGTATTCCCCAATTCTTTCCTTTAATAGTGATTTCATTACCTTGCCCACCACCGACATCAGGCTGACAGGCCTGTAATGTCTTGCCTCCCTATTTCCACTTTTGTGGAGTGGGACTACATCTGCATTCCTCCAGTGCCACAGGACCACCCTTGTTTCTAATGACAGATTGAAAAGGGCTGTCAGAGGTGAAGCCAGCTCCTCTTTCAGTTCCCTCATTATCCAGGGACGCACCCTGTTTGGCCTCATTGCTTTGTTTACTTTTCACTTTGTTAGTTACATACATACGAACATATGAAATACCAGCAGAAACAGGCCTCATGGTCCATTGAGCTTGCTCGATTGTGCCACTAGCCCCTCAACTTGCAACTGCCCCACCCTCCCCTTCTGCTCCCCTTCTGATAACCTCTCCCTTTACTCTGTCCCACCCTCTCTTAAATACTCATACTGTTCTACATGATACGGCCTCCTCGGGCAGAGTGTTACACTTATCTACCACCCTTTCTGTGAAAAAGTGTCTCCTGATTTCCTTCCTGAATCCCCCCCTCCAGTCTCAGCTTATGCCCTCTTGTGTCCCTCCCCCTTTTGGTCTGAAGAATCCCTTCTGTATTAATCATGTTAATACCCTTTAGGCACTTAAAAGTTTTGATCATATCCCCCCATCCCTCCTCTCTTCCAGGGAATACATTTGCAGCTGTCCCAGCCACTCCTCGTAGGATTTTCCCCTCAAGTCCCTGTATCATCTTTGTTGCCCTATGCTGCACCCCCTCCAGCAATTTGATGTCCCTCTTCAGAAATGGATGCCAGTACTGCATGCAGAATCAGAGGTGTGGCCTGACCGGTGACCTGTACAAGGGTAGAATCACTTCTCTGTGCCTGGAAGAGATTCCCCTTGCTATGCATCCCAGCATCTTGTTTGCCTTTGCAGCCACCTTCCTGCACTGAGTTGAGTGGTTCATACTCCCTGTTATTAGTACCCCTAGACACTTTTCCTCCACTGTGCTTACCAACTGTACCCCTCCCATCTGATATTTTCTCTCCTGGTTCCTTGCTTCAAAGTGCAGTACATTGCACTTCTTGGCATTGAGCCCTAACTGCCATGCCTCCTACCATTCCTGTAGTTTAGTCAGGTCCTCCTGCAGCCCCCTCCAACCCTCTATGTCATCTACCACTGCACCAATTTTAGTATCATCTGTGAACAGACTGATCCTACTCTGGATCTCATTTGAGATATCGGCTATGAATTTCCTGAACAGCACCGGTCCCAGTACTGAACCCTGGGGCACCCCACTCCCAATGTCCCTTGGTGATGAGAGTTCCCCCACCACCACCACCACCATTTGCTGCCTACCCCTCAGCCAGTTGGTGATCAAGTTGACCATTTTTGGCCCCACCCCAATGTATTCCAGTTTCCCCCCCAGCCTCTCATGCAGCACCGAGTCAAAGGCCTTGCTGAAGTCCAAATATAGGGCATCCAGTGCATGGCCCCTGTCCAGTTCCCTGGTAACCCTGACATAGTACTCGACTAGGTTTGTCTGTCAGGATCTGCCTGATACAAAACCATGTTGATGGCTGCCTTGGAGCCCATTGTCTTCTAGAAAGGTCACCGGCCTTTCTTTTAGGATTGACTCCATGAGTTTCCCCACAATTGAAGTGAGACTCACTAGTCTGTAGTTGCTTGGACCATCCTTTCGGCCACTTTTATGAATGGGCACCACATGGGCCATCTTCCAGTCCTCTCGCACATATCCTGTGTCCAGTGATGTACTGAACAGGTCTGCCAGTGGTCTCACCAGGATCTCCACCAGCTCCCTAAGTACCCTAGGGTGAATGCCATCTGGCCCCAGCACTTTGTCCACCCTCAGTGTCCTTAGTCACTCCAGCACCCTGTCCTCTGTAGTTCTGATATCAGTTGCCCCCCGCCCACTCCACCCTTCCCATGGGGTATCTTCCCCCTTCTTTCCTTCATGAACACAGAGCAGAAGTACTCATTCAGTGCCTCTGCCTGGTTCTCCCCCTTCTCCACCTTTCATAATCTCATCTTTGTTTCTACTTCTCTCGCCAATGTAACTGAAGAAGTCCTTTTCCCCATCCTTGATTCCCTGTGCCAGTCTCAGCGCTCTGGAAGTCTTGGCTGCTCTGACTAGCCTGTTCCTTAAGTACTCCTTCTTTTGTAGAAGGACTTGTGTCCCCCTCCAGTCCCTTTATACCCTTGTCCTTTATCTTTGGCCCATTTCCTACTCCCTCCTCCTTAAATACTGAACAGAAGTATTTGTTCAATATATCCACTTTTTGGTGGTCCCCTTCCACATAACGCCCTCCTTCCCCTTTCAGCGTCACTATCCCTCCCTTTGTCTTTCTCTTTTCCCTTATGTATCTAAAAATGTTTTATCCCCCTTTGTCACTAAGCTGGCAATCTTTTCTTTTGTCTGCACTTTTGCACTCCTAACTGCCTTCCCTGCCTCCCTTTGTTTCTCTTGGTAAGTCTCCTTATCTCCCTTCTGTGTTTTTTTTTTGTACCTTCTAAATGCCATTTATTTTGCTATTACTTTTTCTGCTACCTCCTTAGAGAACCACAGTGGTCTCATTTTTCTCTTGCTCTTGCCAAACTGCCTGACACAGAGGTGTGTAGCTTGTTCAAGGCCCTCTTTTATTTATTCCCACTGTTCCTTGACTCACCCCAGTTTTCCTATCCCTGCTAGGGCATCCCTGAGGCATTCTTCCACTTTCTTAAAATCAGCCCTCCTGAAGTCCAGGACCCTCATCCTTGTGTGATTTAATTCTGACCCCGTTCTTATATCAAACCACAATGTATTTTGTTTTTAACCACGAAAGACACACTAAGCTGAAGATCATTTAAAGGTGTGACCTGGGAGCACAAGGAAGTTAAGTGACTTGCTTGGGATCACACAGTATGCAAGTGGGTGCTGTGGGATTCAAACCCAGATCTCCTGGTTTGCAGCTCAGATACTTAAACCACTGCATTATACTACCTCCTACAGTGTATGGTATAGTCTATGGTATGGTACGGTGTCTGCATGGTGATCACTGGTCCCTAGGTGGTCCCTCACTGTGATGTCAGTCACACTGTCCCTGTTTGTCAGTACAAGGTTCACTAATTCCCCCTCTCAAGTAGGTTCCACTACTAGTTGTCTGAATAATTCCCCTTCTAGGGTATCTAGGATGTTTCTACTCCTGACTGTAGTTGCAGCAGAAAGGCTTCAGTCCACATCTGGTAGGTAGAAGTCGCCTACTGGCAATACCTCTCCCTTGCAAGCCATCCTCAGGATTGCATCCATCATTTCCTTATCCACCTCTTCCCACTGTACTGAAGATCTGTAGATCATTCCTGTTTGAAAAGTGACCTCTTTCCTTCTCTCCAGAGTTACCCACAGAATCTCCTCTCCTCCCTGCTCCATCAGCATTTCCATGGCTTCTATGTTATCCCTTTCATAAAGAGCTATGCCTTCCCCTTTTCTACCTACTGTGTCCATCCTGAAGAGATTATATCCTGGTATGGCCACCTCTCAGTCCTGGTTTACACTGCACCAGGTTTCTGTGATGGTGGCTATGTTCAGGTCTGCTTCTGCCATGGTAGTCTGTATGTCTGCAATCTTGTTCCTCAGACTACGAGCATTTGCACACATGGCTCTTCAGGCTATTTTGCCACCCTCTACCCTTTTTCCCTTTTGCCCTCCCTTATTGTGTCCACTATATATTTTTAGTTTTATTCATGCCTTCTATCCCCTGGCATTCATTGTTATTTGTTTCATTTTGGGTAATCACTTTCTCAGGATTCTCACTGTTTGCATCATGAGCTTGGGGGGGCACGTTTTGTTTCTCTGCCTCCTTTCTTCTCCTCTCCCCCTTGGCTAGTTTAATTGCTTGCCAATGAAGCATTTAAACTGTTCACTAAGGACCATGGTTCCTCTCTGGATGGATGGATGCAGGCCATTGCCCTTGCACAGGCCTCCATCCCTCCAGGCAGGGCCGCAGTCCCTAATAAAGCTGAAACCCTTCTCTCTTCACCATTACTTCTACCATGTGTTGACATCCCTGGTGCAGAATTTCCTAGGTTCCCCCTTGCCAGAGACAGGCAGTACCTCCAAGAAGGTCATAGATCCCGCTACCTGCCTAAGACCCCTCTCCAACTCTTTAAACTCCTCCTGCACTATTTCTGCTCTTGCCTCATCCTTGCTAGGTCATTTGTCCCCAGGTGGACAATGACTTGCAGCTTTTCTCTTACTTTCTACTGTCCTAGTGATTCTCAGGATCCTCTCTCCATCCCTCTAAGCTATGCCTATGGGTAGGCACTTGACCTCCCTCCACCCCTTGCTACTTGTCCCCAAATCTATTCCCCTGGCAATGGAGTCCCCAACCAGAATTTGCTTCCTCCTCCTCCTCCTCCTCCTCTGGGGTTCCCTGATGCCCACTCTTGGGGCTCCATTATGGAGGACCCTCTCATACTCCTTTGTCACTACTTCAGGTGTCACAATGGGACCTTCCTGCTCTGTCAAGATGGCTACTAAACAAAAATTTCCAGCACTCCAGACTCATACAAAAATTCAGAGAAAATTTATTGATTGAGAATAAAATAAATACTTACAAAAATGTAAGTGATATAATAAATAATAAATAAACTGAAGGACCTCCACCCTCATCCAGCCTCGATGATTCTGGGCACTAACTCCCCCTTCTTCAAGAGGAGTAACCAGATCATTCCATTCAATGATTTAAATGGCTTGTGATACAGGTGCCATCAATAACAATACAATGTCATCAGTGTAAATAGTGTTAACCCCTTTGATACATTAACCAAACAGTCCATCCAGTCCAACTCTCCTGCTTACCATATTCAGAAATATTTTCAGTATCTTTTTATTTATATATGAAAATGACCTCCAACTTTGTTCCACACAAATTTACAGTACACAGACTGAAAAAACAGAAAAAAGGTAAGGTGTTCCACACAGAAAGGCCTTCCACACAGGGAACACAGCCCTATTACATTCCCATTCTTTCAAATGTTATATTTTATTTTTTAGAAAAAATACATAAAACAATCCTCTCCCCTACATCAGAATCTATATATTCCATGAATGGGGGGGATGTATTTTACTTTAAATTCCCCTCAGAACTTTTATTACATAAACAGAGGTTTCTTAACCAAAAAAGATTGAAAAAATACACAACACTACTATTTCAACATTTCTTAGATTTTTGTAACAAGCCTTAAACACTTTTAAGTTATTTCTATATGTCAAGGCAATATTTTTATCATCACTGTGAATGAATAAAAGGGTGCCAGTTCGTTTGGTCATTGAAACCCATAGGCTTTACAGTTTTTAACCTAAAGATCCACATCAATTCCTTTCTTTCCAAATCCAAACCCCTGCCCCTAATTAAAAGGGACATGGTCAATGCCCATGTAGCAGATTTTGTTTTGCTCCAGATGGGACTGGTTCAACAAATGATTACCTATAGGGTGATCAGAATCTCGTTTCTGTATGGCTCTAAAGTGCTCTTATGTTTGTTCTTTCACTGTTCTTGTGGTTTCTCCAATATACAGTTTACCACATGAACACCATAATGCATAAACCACAAACTTAGTGGTGCAGGTGATGAAGTGTCAAATTTCAACTTACTTTTCACCATGCCCTCTGGATTCAAAAACACCCTGCCTTGCACTGATGATTTGCAAGTTTTGCATAGCTTCCAGGGGTAAAAACCCTAAGGTCTGCTTCCCAACCAGGTATTTGGGGGATGTGATGATTTAAACTCACCACTAGTAAAGAGTTCTCTCAAATTGCGCCCTCGTTTGAATGCTCTTAGAGGGCCCCTTTCAGAGATCCCACTAAGATCCTTGTCTGCTCCAAATACTGCCCAGTGTTTTTTAATTATTTTCCTAAGTTCCCTAGACCCTGGTCCATATTCCATTGTAAAGACTATTTTCTCCATCTCTTTCTGCTTAGATTTATATTTTAGCATGTCCCTCCTATCAAGCATATCAGCCCTAACAGCTGCCTTCTCTAAAGATTGTGAAGTATAACCTTGTTCTTTAACCTATTAAAGAGATCCAGTTTTGCTTCTTTATAATAAGTGGGATCAGAGCAATTTCTCTTTAGATGAAGCAACTGACCATATGGTAGTGCCTCAATCATGACCTTCAAATGAGAACTACTACCGTGCAGCAGGGAATTACCTGCTGTTGGTTTTCGAAAAACCTTATTACTCATGGGTGCACCTACCATCCCCTTAAGACACAAGTCAAAAAAATCTATTTCTTTTTGATGACACTTCAAACAAATTCCAAGCCAATATAATTTTCATTCAAATAATTTCCAAATTCCTCTATAGATTGCTCTGACCCCTCTCCAACTCTGTAAACTCCTCCTGCACTATTTCTGTCCTTGCCTCATCCCTTACTAGGTAAGGCTCTCACTGCTGGTGGGCGCCCCTCAACCGGAGGTGGTGCAGGACAGCCATCATGCCGGCTGCGGCCCACCAAGAATCCAACAGTTGAAGCCGCTCACCTAGTCCCCGAAACTGGACACTTCACCAGGCTCTCACCGCTGGTGCAGCACCCCTCAACCGGAGGCAGCGCAGGACAGCCATCACGCCAGCCGCTGCCCACCAGGAATCCAACAGTTGAAGCCGCTCGCCTGGTGCCCAAACCCGGATACTTCACCAGGCTCTCACCGCTGGTGTGGCGCCCCTCAACTGGAGGCGGCGCAGGACAGCTGTCATGCCGGCCGCCAGGAATCCAACAGTTGAAGCCGCTTGCCTGGTCCCCAAACCTGGATACTTCACCAGGTATTAGTCACTACTACCTAATTCATACCATTCTTCATGGGAATGTCCCTGATTGGTGCGGCTCCTCTCTGTTAGTCGCTGATTGGTCCACCGGCCGTGGGCTGCTGTGCTCATTGGTGCGCCCTCTCTGCGGCTTTTGAACAGAGACTCCAGCGCTTTTCAGCACCTTTTCTTATTTTCAAACCTTGCTCTTCTACTTGAGCTACTTGTGGCGATTTTTTTTACAGTTTAAGCATTGTCTGCCAGTCATAGCTACTCTGAGTACCTTCGCCTTACTAAAGTGTAAAAGTAGAAGTATTTGGGGATTGCAAGCCTGCTTTGCCTGCACTAAACTGCCATTTAAAATCTGTAATTGAATTGCTAGCTACTAAAATTTTTCCTCTCCCTGTCTTCTTTCCTCTAAGATTATCTACCTCTACCTGATCTACCTACCTACACCTCAAACTACCTGCTTCTGCTTCTCTCTAAAACTCGCACATAGTTCTCTTTCTGTGAACTCCTATCTGTGAATGAGTCCTGAATTTCTCTATCCCCCCCCCAGCTCCTGGACCCATTGCTATCCATAACTCCTGCTCTTTTGTTTTTAACCCTGATCACCTCCTTTGTCTAAATCACCTCCACCTCCACCCCCTGCTGACGGTCTGCCGCCCAGCCCCCGCCCCCTTCCCCAGGTTTTTTTTTCATCACAGCTCTTATAGTGTTGTATCACTGTCTCCTTCTTTCTTTAGGCTCTCACCGCTGGTGCAGTGCCCCTCAACTGGAGGTGGTGCAGGACAGCCGTCACACCGGCCACCACCCACCAGGAATCCAACAGTTGAAGCCACTCGCCTGGTCCCTGAACCCGGACACTTCTCCAGGTATTAGTCGCTACTGCCTAATTCATACCATTCTTCATGGGTGTGTCCCTGATTGGTGAGGCTCCTCAGTGATAGTCACTGATTGGTCCGACGGCCGTGGGCTGCTGTGCTCATTGGTGCGCCCTCCCTGCTGCTTTTGAACAGAGACTTTTCAGTGCCTTTTCTTATTTTCAGACCTTGTTCTTCTACTTGAGCTGCTTGTGGTGATTTTTTTTCTGTCCCCCCACCCCGTCCCAGGCCTCCATTAAATACACAGTAGCTCCTCCCTCTGAGGCCCTCTATCTTCTCATTGGCTTATCTTTACCCTGCTCTGAGAAGTCAACCAAACTGCTAAATTTGCAGTCCCCCTACCAGCCAGATTAAATTATCTACCACCTAAGCCCTCAGTTATTAGCCCTGTTCAGTTTCTGCACAAGACCACTCTGTCTCACAATATATTTTGTTCTTCCCAGGTGAGACTGCCTTTTCACACAAACTCCTCAGCTTTGCCCCCCCCCCCACCTAAGTGGATCGTATAAAACTCTGACTTTTCGATACCCTCCGTAATCTTGATTACTCTGTTAGAAGGGCACTCCCTAATGACTTTGTCTGACCCCTTACTCAGTAATTCAATTTTAGACTGTCTATCCCCCATAGACAAGTGCACGTCTTTCCTCTGGCTTGCTGCTTGGGGTACCTGTCCTGTCCTGTCAGCCTGTCTGTAAGAAAACTATAAAACAAAAAAAAACAATGTCCCCTCAGATAATACTGTATCTTTTCACAATCACACTACCCCTACTCCTCTTGTCCCTGCCCACAGCACCTCAAACTGAAGTGACCCACCCTGCCTTTTTGCCTCAAGATTACTACTACTCCTCTAATTTCCTGATACTTCCTACCCCTAGCTGCAACCCATCCCCAGTACTACTAAATAGGATATGGATCCACATAGTTGCCCATGTCCAAATGAAATGTCGCTGGCGCGTACAGTGGTAGCCTCAGACATTGCAAGATATTTACAGATATTTCATGACATTTCTAAAGAGTTTCTCTCTGCTGCCCCTACTGTTTAAATGCAAAAAGCATCAGATATTTCTGGAAATATCACAGAAATTTCAGGAAGTAGCTTGCAGTGTCTGTGGCTACTACTGTATATGCCAATGGTTCCTTCTTGAGTTGCAAGCTATGGTACTTTCTCCTACTTGCTATACTGCTCTCAGGCGATGTTCAACCAAACCCGGGACCACCTAATGTTCTACCTGACACTGTTAGTAACGCCAAAGGTCTTATTATAGCACACCACAATATCAGGAGCCTTGCACATAATATAGCTGAGCTTGAATCCTGGATCTCCCTCTACAAGCCAACTATTATATGCCTAACTGAAACATGGCTAAAACCGTCCATACCTGATTCTCTGTGCCCCCTTCCTCACTATAATCTATTGAGACTCGACAGAACTGCACCCAAAAAAGGGGGTGGGACAGCCATCTACATTAGAGATCATCTTGATGTTTCTGCCCTAAAAACATCTATCTTATGCTACTGTGAGGCATTTCATGTCCTGCTCACTCTCGGTACCAAAAAACGACATATTGTGTGTGCCTACAATCCCCCTACCGACGGACTAATAGGTCTAGAAGAGCTAATGGAACAAATCTCATGCCTTGCTGGAAGAAACAAGGTCCTTATACTTGGGGACCTAAATATTAACTGGTTGGGCAGTAACCAATCCACAATAATGACCAAATTGCAGTATATAACCTGCATCAACTGATAGGTGAACCTACCAGACAAGACTTTCACTCAAACGCGAACACACTACTAGACTGGATTATGACCAATCACCCCAAAAATGTAATTGCCTCTGGAGTACTACCAGATGCCATCACTGATCACTTCTCAATGTACTGTATCTGGGGCAAAAACAGACCTACCCAGAAGGGGCCCCGCTTCATTATCTTCCGTGACTATGCAAATTTTAACTCTCAATTTTTCCTGCATGACATTACCACTACTGATTGGTCCCCCATTCTAATGTCTAATGACTGCCCTTAATCTGTTCTTGAAACACTTTCTGGCACTCCAGAATAAGCACTGCAAACTTGTAACCTGTTGGGTAAGAAACAGGCAAACCCATTGGCTGAAATCTGAACTACTAGCTAAACTTAAACTAAGAGACAAAAGCTGGCTCCATTGTAAGAGCTCTGGGCTAACCTCTGACCTCATCACCTACAGGGCCCTGCAAAATGCCTGCAAAAAGGACATCAAGAAAGCCAATAGCTCATACTGCAAGGACCTTCTAACCAACTCCTATGGTGACCCCAAAAAACTTTGGTCCCACATTAAATTCTTCCTTGGTTGTAATCTAGCATCCACCCCTAATGACATGTCACTTGGTGGGGTACACTGTAATAATACCAGAACCATTGGCAACTTCATCAACAACAAATTATCTGACTTAACTAATTACACCTCCTCTTTCCCTGTCCAACCAGACGTACCCACCTGGCAAAATGCAACTGGCCCTCATTTCCATTTCAGATCAGTCACTAAATGTGAAGTGCTTAGACTGCTGAACAGTATCTTGGAAGGCACTGTAGCTGGCTCAGACAATCTTGAACCAAAGCTACTTAAGATTGCTTCCCCCTTCATCACTGCCCCCCTAGCCAAGATTTTCATGCTCTCCCTGTGCCAGAGCTACATCCCTGAGATATGGAAAATAGCTAGGATTACCCCCGTTTTCAAAAAAGGAGATTGCAAAGATCCCTCAAACTATAGACCCATTGCCATACTGTATGTGCTAAATAAAATTCTTGAGAAGCTTGTAGCTGCCCAGACAATTGATTTCCTACAGAAACATGATCTACTTTCCTTTGCCCAGCATGGTTTTCACAAAGGACATAGCACCACTACTGCCCTTCTCAAATCCACGTCAGATACACTAGTGGCTATGGACTCCGGTCTACTCACCAAAGCAATTTTCATAGACATGACTAAGGCATTTGACCTAGTTGATCACTCCATCCTTCTAACCACCCTTAGATCTCTAGGCTTCTCGACTAATATTGTAAGATGGTTTGAGAACTACTTATCTGATAGGACTTAAATTGTGAAATACAACTCCACTCTCTCAGACAAGACCACTATAAACATAGGGGTGCCACAAGGTTTCATCCTTGGGCCCCTGCCTTACTCTCTTTTCATAAATAACATCTCCACTGACCTCTGCAGAACAACCTCCCTGCTATATGCAGATGCCATTGTTCTTTATGCTAGCACAAAAAAGCATTGAAGACATAAACAATCTACTATCACTTGACTTTCAGTTAATACAGGAGTGGCTATCTACTCACAAACTTGTACTAAATGAGTCCAAAACCCAAGCTATGCTCTTTGGATCAAATGTGAAACTCAAGCATGCTCACCCTAAATTTAAAGTCACCTCCTTAAATGGTTCACTTGTTGGGGTGGTAAATTCGATTAGATATCTGGGCCTCACCCTTGATCCATCACTAAATTTCGACTTACACATCAACCAGACCTGCAAACTGGTAAACTCTAAACTTGGAATGGCCTACTGAACCAGCTATGTACTCACTCCCTCAGCAAGGCTTGCCATTGCCTGTGGAATACTCCTTCCATCACTTACCTATAGTGCCACAACATATGCCTCTGCATGCAAATCAATCCTTCGGAAATGGGATGTCACTTATAACAATATCTGTCACTATGCGTCTTCCTCACACCGACTGAAACACCACTGCTTCCTCTATTCAGACCTGGGATGGCTTCCTCCTAATGAACTAAGGCTTCATGCCTATGGCTCCATCACTGACAATATAACAGCCTAATCTGGTTCAAGGTCAGTTGGCATTCATCTGTATCCCCCTCCCCCGGGTTGTGCCTGAAAATAGGCAGGATTTGTCTAGTGCACTTACCCGGTCAACAAAAACTAAATAAAATAAAATAAATAAAATAAAAATAACTAAATAAATATGGTCCACCTACAAATACCAGCCTCCCTAGCAGGACTTTTCCAAAATCTGACGGTGTGCTATGAACTGAGGTCTGCTGACCAGACCCCCGTTTTCACCCCTAGGCACAACACTACTATAGGCACTAGTGCTTTCACCTGCCATGCACCCAAATACTGGAACTCCCTTCCACTAGCATTGCGCCAATCCCTATCTCATGCATCTTTTAAAAAAGGGTTGTGAAATTATCTCAATACTTCCCACAAGTGCTCCTGCTTCAAACCTCCATAGTTCTTTTCCTTCCCAGCCTCTTCTCTCCATGGCACTTATTGATCTACCCTCCTATGCACTATGCACTTCTCCTTACCTATCTGTCCCTCCTCCCACCTTATTTCACTCTCATCCCTCTTCTCTTGACTCTCACTTCCATCACTTACTGGTATCCCTCCCCTTATTAGCACTAAAATGTTCAACATATTCATTTTTCCTTATAGCAAATTGTGGTATAGTTTTTGTTCTTTGTACTGCTCCTGTGTTATTTTGTTTACTTTCTGCCCTGCACTGGTATTGCAGCCTCCTTGTTCTATGGAAACATTTGCTAATTGCTCTGTATAGTATTGTCAACCATTTTCTGTACTTTTATTGACATATTTCCCTTTATTATTGCATTGTTGTATTGTTGGACTGTACCCTCCCAGGTCGTGCCTGAAAATAGTCATTGCTATGGCTAGTGCACTTACTCGGTAAACAAAAACTAAATAAAATAAAAATAATAATTTGTCCCAAGGTGGACAATGACTTGCAGCTTTCTCTTACTTTCTACTGCTCTAGTGATTCTCAGGATCCTCTCTCCATCCCTCTGAGCCATACCTATGGATAGGCACTTGACCTCCCTCTACCCCTTGCTACTTGTCACTAAATCTATTCCCTTGGAAATGGAGTCCCCAACCAGGATTTGCTTCCTCCTCCTCCTCCTCTGGGGTCCCCTGCCACCCACCTTTGGGGCTCCATTATGAAGGACCCTCTTATCCTCCCTGGTCACTTCTTCAGGTGTCACTGTGGGACCTTCCTGTTCTGCCAAGATAGTGTAGGAGTTCTGTTTTTGCACTGGATGGGGGATGTGCCACTGTACCACTGCTCTCACCCTCCCAGGTCCATCAAAGTCCATCTGTTTCTCCTGCTAGACAGCCTCCCTTGAAGTGGCAGCAGACTTGGTGGTCCCTGGGTGGGAGAGGAGGTTACCTGAATCCTAGCCAACTTGACATGGAGACTAGAAACCTCCATCATCAGCCCAGAGAGGTGCTTGCAGATGGGGCAGCACCGTAGTACAAAAAAGGTCTTCCTGAAGACTGCCACCCCACAGCCACTGCATTGCACTACTCCCAGCATCTTCCCCTTCTACACTGTCTGTCCTTGCTTTGTTCTATAAATGTTTTTTTCCTACTGATCTGTGTGTGTTGAATTGTAGTTAGGTCTCCTTCTCCACTTTCTCTACTTTGAGTCTGACCTTCAACAGTAGCAGCTGCCTTTCCAGCAGCTGTAGCTCCTAATAGAGTAGGCGTCAGAGAGAGCTATTATATTTATTTATTTATTTATTTTTTATTTTAGTGCTTGATAACCGGGTAAGGCCCACTAGGCACAACTGCCTGTTTTCTGGGGGTGACCTGGGAGCACTGGGCAGTTAACTGACTTACTCAGAGTCACACAGTAAGCAAGTAGAGGTTGTGAGAATCAAACCAAGGTCCGGTCTGCTGGATGTACCGAACTCATTCACAGCTCGTTACTCTAGCCTCTAGGCTATACTGCCATAAGCCAGGCAACAATATGTGAGCTGGTGTTCCTGCCCTTCCTACTTCTGAGCAAAAGGTTTCAGATGTCAGTCAAATTGTAATGCCTATATAATAGGACAAGACATGGGAGGGGTGAGGAGGTTGGGTGGGAGGGCAAGTCCACTGCCAAATTTGTGTGTTTGGGCTCTGCTCTACCGTGCTGGTCTCCTGCAAAAGCAAAACAGAAAATGCCAGCATCAGTGAAGTCCACTGCCAAATTCATGTGTCTAGGCTCTTCTCTCCCACATTGGTCACTTATTAAAATAAAACAAACAATGCCAGCAACAGCTACAGCTCTGATGTCCATATTAAAATAAAACAAATAATGCCAGCAACAGCTACTAGTCCGATGTCCCTATTAAAATATTTATTTATTTATTTATTTGCTTTTGTTTACCGGGTAAGTCACACTAGACATCCATGTGCCTATTTTCAGGTGTGACCCGGGAGAGTTACAGACTTGAATTTTACAGGTACAGTGAGTAATACAACTTTTACATACAGTGAAGTGACTGATATAGTTATTACATACAGAGGAGTATCAGAAGACATAGAGGAATGACAGTCAGTAAAAAAGCAACACATGAGCCCAGGGGTGGTTACAGGTGGCCCGGGGGAGTTAAGAGCTAGGCCGTACATAGACAATGAGTGAGTCAGGTTATACATGCAATGGGCGGTGCAGACGATACCAATTATTTTAACCCAATTTGTCATTGCTTGACCAGGTTGTCAGGAGAGTAAGTGCAATGGTCCCAGAGGGCACAGAGGCCCTCTGTGCCAGCATAGTGTGGGACAAGGCTACGAGGTGCAAGGCAAGTGGAGGGACCCTTCAGGAAGTTCCAAAGGGAGGTTTTAAATCCATTGTGGGAGGGGGTGGACTGTGTAATGACTGGGAATGAGTTCCATAGTTTCGGGCGTAGCTGGTGAAGGCCTGATCACCCGCAAGGGAGCGTGTCCTAGGAACTGGGTGGGAGAGTGCCGCCCTTGACCTAAGATGGTAGGTGGTAGTGTCAGAGTTGAGGGGAAGGGCAAGGGCAGCAGGGGTGGATGTCCTGTGATGTTGTCAGTGAGTTGCCACCTACTACGAAGGCACAGTGCTTCTCCGGAGGAGCCACTGGGAGCAGTGTAGGAGGTTGCAGTGATGTGTAAGGAGGAGCAGAAAGCGTGAGGTGGCAGGATGTTGTTGTAGGCCGTATCCCATTTCGAGAGGATGGATTTCGGCATAGAGGCAAAGGTCATGAGTGCATAGCAGAGGGAGGGGAGGAGAACACCCCTGGCTAGAGCCACGCAAGCAGCTGGGGTGAGGCAGTTTTTTGCTCTGTAGGTGAGACTGAGCTTAGCATTCTTGGCCTTACAGATGTTTCGGACGTGTAGGGAGAGGTCCAGCTGGGGGTCCAGAGTGATGCCAAGATACTTGATTATGGGAACCATCTGCAGGGGCAAGCCGTCAGCTCCGTGGATTAAAAGGGGGGGTGGGTCAGGATTTAGTTCTGCTGAGGGAGCCAGAGAGCATAGCCTGTGTTTTCTTAAGGTTGGTGGTGAGCTTGTGTACTGCCAGCCAAGACTGGATCTGCTTGAAGTCGGTGTTTAGTTGGGAATTGATGGTGCCAATTTCACGATTGCTGTTTAGGATGACAAGGTTGTCAGCGTACAAGGTGATTAGTCCATGGGAGGAGACAGATGGCAGCTCGTTGATGAAAAGGGAGAAGAGCATTGGACCGAGGACGGACCCTTGGGGGACCCCGCGTTGGACAGTGGTGAGATGTGAATGGGTCTGGTTAAAATTGGTATATTGCTTCCTATCAGTTAGGTAATTGAGGAACCAGGCATGGGCAGGGTTAGAGAGTCCAAGGGCGAGGACAGTGGAGCTGAGGAGGGAGTGGTATACCCTGTCAAAGGCCTTGGAGAGATCCATGAAGATCTCATCTGTGAGGTTGCCCTGGTCGGTAGCTGTTCTAATATGCGAATTGACTACAGCGAGGGCAGTGGCCATACTGTGCCCCTTCCTAAACCCATGCTGAGCTGGAGAGAGGAGGTTGTGTACCTGCAGGTACTCATTCAGCTGAGAGGCCACAATTTTCTCTAGGAGTTTGGAGGCGGCCGACAGAATGGCAATGGGCCGGTAGTTAGAGGGGTCTTTGGAGTTACCTTGTTTGAGAACAGGGATAATTTTGGCTACCTTCCAGAGATCCGGGATGACACCAGCTGTTAAAGAGGAGTTGAAGATATGCGTTATAGGCCAGGCAAGGAGGTGGGCACCCAACCTAAGCAGTTTTGGCTCCAGGTTATCGTGCCCTGCTCCAGTGTGAGGGGAGAGGCTGGCAAGCAGCCTCTGGGTTTCAGCAGTGGACACGTGTTGAAGGAAGAAGGAGGGCCAGGTCTCAGGTCCAGGTCGAGAGGAGCTGGTGGAGCGGGGTTCAGGTGGTGGGGCATTCGGGGATGTGGGAGTGGCAGGGGCAGAGGGTGGGGGGGCTGTTTGGAGAACATTGTGTTAAAGGCATTGGAGATAGTGTGTGGGTTGTTGCAGCTAACCACATCAATTAGTAAGTCCGTGACTTGTACTTGGGCATAGCCCCCCACTGCACTTCTAATGTTCTGCCAAAAACACCTCGGGTTGCTGGCTGAGGCAAGTAGTGCAGATCGGCAGTACTCACTTTTGGCTGATCTGATGGCTTTTTTGCAGATGTTTCTGAGGTGCCTGTAGGCAGTAAGATCATCAGCACTGTGGGATGCTTTGTAGGTTTTCCAGCACTTGTCCCTGAGTTTCATTAGGGAGAAAAGGCCCCCATGGAGCCATTTGGTAATGGTGCCCCGCACCCTCCTTTTTGTGAGGGGGGCATGTTTGTTCTGTACTGGGATGTATTTGGTTAGGAATGCACCCAGTGCTTGATCTGGGTCCAAGGAGGTGGTGACCCCGGACCAGTCGATCGAGCTAAGGTCAGCAAGGAAGTCAGGCAAGTGGAATTTTGAGAAGTCCCTCATTTGTATCACTTTTCTGGGTATTTTTGCCTGGGAGATGCCCCATGTGCAAAAGATGGGTGAGTGGTCCAAGATGGCATCAGGTAGGATGCCCGAGGATGTGATCCTGTTCGGTCTATTAGTCAGGACCCAGTCGATCAGTGTCCCTTCCCGGGAGGAGGGCCTTGTTGGTTCGGTGATAATCTGGTTTAGTGCGAGGCCCGATAGCAGTGGCTCATATGATTTCGAGTTTGAGCCTAACCAGTTTAGGTTGAAGTTTCCTATGATAAGGACTTCACTTGTGCCCACTCTCTCACTAACATTGTGCAGGAGTGAGGAGAGCCCAGGCATGCCACCTCTAGGGGGGTTGTAGCAACAGATCAAATGAACTTTCTTGGTGATCCCAAGCAGGAGAACGGCGTGCAGGAACTCACAAGATGGGGGGGGAGGTCTACTGCAGAGACATTGAGGTGGGCTTTGTAATAAAGTAGCACCCCACCACCACGTTTGTTCCCCCTTCGATCACTTCTGATAAGGCTGTACCCTGGTAGGGAACACATAGTATCAGAAGTGTGAGGTTTTAGCCATGTTTCTGTGATGCCCAGTATGTCTGGGTTGTAATGGGCAACCCAGGCAGCAAGCTCAGCAAGGTTGTATAGGAGACTACGGACATTAAGATGGACAATTTTTAATCCCTTGGCAGATAGCCATGAGGTGGGTGGGCTGGGGGGCTGAGGGCTGTCCTGGTTGGGAGTGGTAGTTCCACCCCAGGTGGGCCTGGTAGGGGGCTGGATGGGGCTGTCATGTCAATGTGGAGTGATAGTGGAGCAGTCAGGCAGCACTGGGGTGTAGAATAAGGGGACGGCTGCGATACACTGAGTGGTATGAGGACTGAGCTCAAGCCTACAGAGGGATGAGTCTTTTTTTTTTTTGGTAAGCAGCAGGGTGTGCACTTAGGTTGAGACCTGAGAACTGCTAGCTCTGCCCCTAGTGGTAGAACAGTATAGCTTGCAGATGGAAAACTGGGCTGATTGGTTAATTCTCAGCCAGCCCATGTGACCTCCATCTGCCTATTTAAGGGAGAGCCGACCAAGGGTGGTGGTGGGGGTGGTGGGGAGCCTAACGCACAGCGTTCGGCCGGGCTAGTCCATCTGAAAAGCAGCGCGAGCAGCAGGAGGGCTGTTCAGAATGTGCTACTGTCCCATCCCACAAACAATGCCAGCAACAGCCGCTGCTCCAATGTCCCCAAAACAATCAGCGTGTGTCCTCTGACACAGTGATGGCCTGAATCAGTAAGTTGAGCCACAGTGGAATTTAAAGTTACAGGGGGATTTGAAATTGTCACCACTAGGTAGTGCCTCCTGATTGGTGAATCCCCTGGTGATGTGTATCTGGGTTCTGCTCTCCCTCACTGGTCTGCTACTAAAGCAGAACAGAAAATGATAGCATCAGTTAAGTCTGCTGCCAGATTCATGTTTCTGGGTTCTTCCCTCCTGTACTGGTCTCCTATTAAAATAAAACAAACAATGCCAGCAACAGCTACTGCTCCAATGTCCCTCAGAACATCAGCTTGAGTCCTCCATAGAGGAAACTCCAAGGGTAGTCTGAAGTGACTAATATAACTGTTATATCATATATTGGTGTAACCCAGTCTAGAAGAAAGCGATACAGTAGGAGATGATGTGGCAATAACTGGCTGGGGTGTAGGCTCCCAAAGGTAGAGAAGAGATATAATGCCAAACCTGAAGATATCGATAGAAGTCCATACTTTGTAAGTGGAACTTCATTTGTAAGTCTGCAAAAGAAAATATTACTGCCCCATTAAAGAATTGATATACGTACCTCAGTGAGAGTCTCTCCCATAAGCGAAAACTCTTCTCTTGCAAAGAGGGAGCAAAGTGTTTGAAACATGATATATATTGCAAAAGAGTGATAGGAATGGAGTGAGATGAAGTGTTTATTGAATAGAATGCCATACAGTTACCAGAAGTTTAAACTAAGGGTTAAGGGACTGTACTATCTCAAGGAGAGCCATACGATTGTACATCACCTTTATAAACTGCTAATTGGAGTAATGGTCATGTTCTATGTCAAACCAGGCTATATGCTGCCCTTCAAGGTGTCCAAATAGGAGGAAGCAAATATGTGCTGCCCAGTTACATAACTTGAGTGAAGAAAGGGCTAGGTCATCCATTCCTCTGGCCAGAATAGGTTGCTGTAGCTTAATTCTGTGTCTTTGAACAGTTCAGATAAAACAGGATATTTCTCTGTTCCATTGCCTCCAGGTCTGGGCAGGGATCACTACCGGAATTTTTTGAAATAAATAAAGGGCTCATGGAATGGAAGTGATCTGAACCACCTGCACTCATTTGGACAGAGAGACGGGCAATTTACCCCAACTTCTAAAGTCCTGTATCATTTTTTGGACAGTGGAGTGTAATTGTGTTTAAAGGCCAGTGTTGGGTCGGCACACACATAATCCACTATGTATTCTATCTTCTGCATGTCCCAACAAAAAGAGACTGCACCTCTGAAGGCCTGAAGTGGCAAAAAACGAGAACACAGTGTTTGAATCGACACCGTATTTAAGCAGTATCCTGCTACTCTGTCGAACTGTGCAATAATATCAAAGACCCCTGGTAGAGAGTATTCTGGGTCCTGAAGATGTAGTAACACATTGTCCATGTAAAGATCTACCCAGTGTTCTCCCCATCCCAGAGAGATCCCACTAAGGGCCTGTGGTTCCCTGATAGCTTGAGCCAAATGCTCACTATAAACCACAAAAAGTAAAGGCAACAACTCTGCCAGGTTCCCCTCCGGAGAAGGAAATTTGGTGAGTGGTGATCACTTATCTTAACAAATGTCTGCGGAGATTGTGAAGAAGATTGAAAGGAAGAGGAAATCATGATCAATCGAGGACTGTGTAAAGGAAAGGCCAAGATACACAAACAAACGTCTTTTCTACATCAGTGCTTAGTAACACAGGAGGAGAAAGGGACTGTTGCATCTGATGAACAACATGTAAAATGCGACTGATATTATCTGTTGTGATATGCATCTGAATGAACCCAGTTTGGTCCCTGTGAATCAGGAAGAGTAGGAGACTATTGACCAGCCAAGCAAGTATTGACATAAGTAGTTTGTAGTTAGCATTTAGTAACCCCATAGGGCGGTACAAAGAACAGAGGTGCATGTTTTTACCTGGTTTCAGAATTATAGAAATGGTGGCATATTCCCAAGTGAGTGGAGTAGGCTCGCCTACCAAAACTTCACTAAACACCGCAAGTAATATGGGCTGTATGTGTTCCTTAGCAAGTTTATACAATTTGGCACCATATCAGTCTGGGCCTGGGGCCTTCATAGTTTTGGAGAGACTTATTGCTAAATCCAATTCTTCTGAAGAGATTGACTGCATTCTCCATGCTTTTTGAGCTAGGTGGTGGTGGTTCCTGAAAGTAATTTATAAAAAAATGCTGTAAGATCTTTAGTTTTCAGCTATGGTTTAGAAAGTATTTCTTCTATTGGGGACAGGCTAAGACTGATATCTTGGACATATGATTTCAGTTTAAGGCACGTAAACAAATCACCAGACTGAATCTGGAATTTGTGTCTTAGATCCCTATACAATTTTAAGGCTTCCCATAATACAAGTCCCCTACTGCAAATATGCCTTTTTTCCTATTGTATTAGGGCCTGATGCAGAAATACACTGTACACCCTGAATCCCTTATTTTCAGTTTGTAGGGCAGTTTATGGAGACATGGCACCACTGTGATCTTCTTGATACCTGATAGTAAGGGCTACAGTTCTGATTGTACAGTTGGGATAACTTATTAGAATGGAGTTTGCCCTTTAAGGGGCAGACCAGGTTGTCCTGGTGCACCCCTTCCCTTTTCATCAATATGGTGTGCTCAGAAAGGGAGGGGAGAGGGAAGGAGAGGGTCAGGGGATAGAACAATAGCCAAGCAACAGGAAGGGGAGGGGCAAGAGGGGAACATAATGGGCAGCACTGGGGTGGCTCAGCTACTTTTGCTGGAGTTTTGATCCCTCCCACTCACTCTGGAAATATAGAACAAGAGGGAAAGACAGTCAAAAAGGGACAGTATGTTACAGCTGTCAAAGGTGGATGACAGAAGGTAGTATGGTTATTGGACTACCAAAGGTGGATGGCAGAGAAGGGAAAATGGGGGAAGGAGGGGAGGGGGGGAAAGAAAAAGGAATAAGATGAAAAGAAGAAGAAGTTGAAGGAGGAAAGTGGTATCGGTGTTCACTGTTACCTAACAGAAAGAGAGAAGATGAAAGCACCCAGGTTTTCATCTAGGGGGAGCAAAAAGATGAAGAAAGAGGGATGATCAGTGATTGATATATGGATGCAAATAAATGCAAATGTGAGAGATATAACAATAAAAGATGATGAAATGGAACATCGAATTATGATATATAAATAAATTAATTGCCAATCTGAGCACAACAACAAACAATGGTCTCTGTCTTTTGTGAGGGGAAATGGGGGAATCCGGGACAATGCTTCAGTGAGGTGACCAGCCAACTTTTTAGCATGTTGTTGGACAGGTATGCAGTGGATCCATTTTCTAATGCTAGTACCTCACTTTTTGACCACTTAACTTTATGTCCTGCAACATGCCCATAGTCTCCTTACATTTCATGCAGTTCTGGGATTCCTGACCTGGGCTTTCGCAAGTATAAGAGCAAATCATCAACTAAAAAAGTCAGCTTGTGATGTTTATCACTCACTAGTAACACCTCAATTTTATTGTTATGGCAGATGGCTGCTGCCAAGAGTTCCAAGGATAATACATGCAAAAGGGTGAAGAGAGGGCACCCATGACTGGATTCCCTAGTCAGCCAAATGGACTAAGACAGGTATCTGTTCTCCAAGACCTGGACTGTTTGTTGATTGCACAGAGACCTGACCCAGCAACGTACATTCTCACCAAAGACAAAGTGCTTAAGAGTTTCCAACATGTACCCCTACTTCACGTGGTTAAGGATTTTTCAGTGCACAGGGCTAGAAAAGCCACATAATCACTGACTGAGATCCCTGCCCATCCCCCAGAACACATTTAGGATGTGGTGCACATTGTGTTTACCTTGTTCGCCTAGCACAAATCCAGTCTGATTAGAATGGATCAATGAGGGAGAACTCTCGCCAACCTGCCTGACACAGTAGTGCTCTTGCCTAGAGATGTGCAAAATGTACAAATTTCATTCCATTAAATATTTAACAAAACTCACGAATTTCAAAAAATGTTTTGCGGGTGTGAAATGTGACATTCTGCCAGCAAAATAGCATATTTCCCCTGCAAAATGCAGAATTCTGCCTGGAACCGGATACATTTTGTCACTCTCTGGCAAAATTCCACTGCTCTTGGGCAAAATTTTGAATTTTGTGGGTGAAATTCATGATTTTGCTAGTGGAGTTTTGCGTCTGCGAAATTCATAGACAAATGTTCACATTTCTCAAAATGTTTCACATGGCAAAATTCGTGATTTTGCCAGAATTTCAATAGTGAAATAAAATTTCGCTGCAACACTACTCTTGACAGAATTTTATAATCAGCAGTTAACAGGGAGATTGGCCAATAGGAAGCACCTTAGCTGAGGGTCCTTGCCAGGCTCAGGAAATATGGTAAACATGGCAGACAACATCGAGGGAGACATTACTCCTGTGTCTAGACTCCACAGTCATGTTCCTTAGGGGTTCCTTCAAGTCTGTCAAGTAAGTTTTAATGAAACCTACCAGGAAGACATTTGGCCCGGAAGCTTTCCCTCCCTTAAAGTGTATAACAGCTCTCTATATTTCTTCCCAGGTTACACTTTGTTCCAAGTTTTGTATTTGGGATTTTGTTAAGGTTTCGGGGGAGGGGGGTTCTACAGAAAACTTCAAGTTTTTTGTCAGTGGGTAGGGCCTCTGAAGAGTACAGATTTTCATAGAAGTCTTGAAAGCATTCCCCAATTTCTGCATTTGTATGTTTTATTAACCCCTCTATGGACCTTATAGTTGAGTCACTTTTTGGCCCCCTCCCTATTCCTTAGTTGTCATACTAGCCATTTCCCTTCTCTGTCTCCCACAAAATAATGCCCTACCTGCATTAACAACACTGCTCACTCACCTTGGCATTGCTTAAGGAATTACAGTCCCATTTTAATTTTTGTGGGTTTAAGTATCCAGCTGGAGTGGATTGTGGTATATGGGCTTTTTCTTCCTTCTGCATCTTTTGTTCTAATTTGGTAATCTTCCGCTAATCTATTTTTTTTATAACTGGCATAAGAGATTACAGCACCACACAAGACTGATCTTTATCCCTCCCATCTGGTTGTTACAGAGGTTTCCACCTTTTATTGTTTTTAGATATGTCTCAATCTCATCAGTAATGTCAAAATTCCTGTTTCTTGAAGAGCTCTTGAAGAGCAGAGGCTCTAGTTTTCACATTTTGCTGGTTGCAGGGCCCCCATCCTATGAAGTTAAACAAGACTGGGGCATGATTTGTTAATGTGATGATGCCATGCTGAGCTGAAATCAAGGAAGGTATCGAGCTTTAAATTAGAATTGAACCTAGATGGACATAGGATGCATAGGCATGACAATAAAATGTATATTCCCACCGATAGGGGTTTAGATGATGACAGGCATCAGTTAGGGAGTGCTCTCATGTGAGGGTTAATAATGCTCAGGCACTTTTATTAAAATATATTTTATTAATCAAGACAAAAACAAACAATACATTTAGCTTAGAAGGTATGATTTGTAAGTTTACATTTGTGGTGGAATCAGAGATGCATAAAACAAAGGCTTAACAGGAAATTTAGCTAGATATAATCAGCAATATAAAATCAGGAACTAGTGAAGATATGGCTGACAGTTGCAGCATCTGGAAATCAATAAAAACAACATTCTATGTGGTTTAATTTATATAAAAGGAAAAAAAGGGGAATGTCCTAAGAATCATGCATTGTATAACCATACCCTGATGTTGACCAAAGCGATGATTTGAAACAAAGTATTAGGGTCAGGGCTGACATAGACCTATATTCATGGCCCTAAGCATTGGGTTCCAAATATCTAAGAATGGCTGGTTATGTCCATTGGTGGAAAGCTGTGTCTTCTCCATTTTCAGACAGGACCCAACATTCTGAAACCATTGTGCTATTGTGGGAGCAGCCTCTGATGTCCACTGTTGAGCAATAGTTTTCCCTATCATTAATGAGAGCTATGTCCTATAAAATGGCTCTTGGTCCTTTGACTGAGCATGAAGGTTCTGCTCAGTGTAGAACTTCTAGGGGTGACCTTGTGAACTGCTTTCCCAGGACCATCTCCATAATACTATGGACTGTGTACTAAAATGAGGTGATCTTTGGGCAAGTCAGGGCCATATGTAAAAAGGTACCATCCTGTCACTTACACTTACATAGAAACACAGATGCTATCAACAGATAAGGATAGAGATGTGTGAAACTGGCAAATTTCATTACGTAAAATATTTCACAAAATTCATCCATTTCTCAAAATTTTTTGCAGAAGTGAAATTCAGAATTTCACCCACAGAATGCAAAATTTCACCCATGAAAATGTGAAATTCATCTTTTGCTGGCAAAATTTGCCTTTTGCTGGCAAAATGTCACCTCTTTTCTGGCAAAAGTTTGCATTTTGCATGCAAAATTCTACATTTTGCACCACACAAAATATTTTGCATAATGGGAAAATTTAGAAAAATATATTTTGTGCTACAAAATTGCAGATTATGCAAGAATTTAGCCAGCAAAATATAATTTTACACTATCTCTAGATGAGGACCACTTGGCCCACCTAGTCTGCCGGAAGATCCCTACCTATAGTGCCACCAGAGACCCTACCTGGACTCCTGCTTCCCCTTCTTCTAAGATTCCCTTGTGTCTATCCCATGCATTCTTGAATTCTGTGACTGTTCTAGACCCCACCACATCCTTTGGGAGGCTGTTCCAAGAATCCACCACCCTCTCCGTGAAGATGTACTTCCTCGCATGTCACACTTTGGACATAGTGATGATTTTGTGGGCTGCCTATGGTAGCTCCTGACTGGAGTGTTTGGTACATAAAATTTAACTGCATTTGCTGCCTTTTTCCAGATTTCTTGGGTGAATGTAAAGCTTAAATCTGATTCTCACTGCCTACGTATACTGTCAGTAGGTGGATTACCACTCCCCTTTAACAGGGTGTAATACACTGACAGAGGCCTCTGAGCAGGCTGTGGATGGTATAGCTCTTCATTGAAAGGAGAAAGACAAAAAGAACCTTCCACAATGTCACTGGGTCCTGCTAACAGTAATTTACTCAGTATTTGTCTGATTCTTAAATAGGTGAAAAAATCTCCAGGAGGGACATTATAAGTATGGAAAGAAAATCAGACATAAGCCCACCATCAAACAGTTGGGCCATAGTGGTGAGCCCTAGTTTCTCCCATCTAAAAAGGACCTGGTGTAGGGCAACATTATGGGGATGATCTGAAGTAGGGGATTAGATAACAGGGTGGGAACACACTCTCCAAGCGTTTAAGCACAGCTAACTAAATTGAGACTGTTAATTTAGTGAAAGGGTCAGTGATTTGAGGAAGTTTAAAGCACTCCCTGTTTTAACTCTGCATCCAGTCCTTCCTCTCCTCTTCCATAGGTACCCAAAAAAAGAGGTTCAACTCCTCCAACAGGAAGAAAACTTAATTGCACAGCTCAGTAATACTATTTATAAAATGGGTAGGGAAAATCAAGTATTTTGATCGATTGCTAGCCGTGCATTAGAAGGGTCCACAGTGCCATGTGCCTATTCTTAAGACGCGTATGCTGTCCTCCTGTGCCCAGATGGCTCCCCTTTTTACCTTGACTCACACACACATAGCAAGCCTGGCAGATTGCAACTGACTCATCATTTGCATCTTGGAAAAAAAAAATCCCAGACAAGGGTTTGTGATGCTCTACTTTTAACATGTCCATGATGCTGCTTATTTGACTCCGTTCTGTTAAGCACTAAGTGGGGGCATATGATGTTTCAGGTACTGCATACCTGGACTGTAATTGACCACCACGACTAACTATCATTATTTCTGGGTCATCATCATCAGCTGAAGCTGGTAAATCACAAGTTTTTATTGGGGGGGGGGGAATTACTGCAAACAGACTCAGACACAGCCACCTTTAATTTATTTTTCTCCGGTTCCCAACTGGGGTCAATTACCTCATATTCATCAATGTCACACATATCCACATCTTCTGCTTGGATGCTGGCATGTGGACTGCATGTTGCAACAACAGCAACATCATCATCATGATCACATTCATCATCATCGTCTACACCACCATTACCTGATATTTTTTCACAGCACTGTGAATCACTGCATGGAAAATGTGTGACATTAAGCGCCATGGTGGACAGAATATCACATTGTATGCTATCTTTGACATGATCATCAGAATCCTCAGGTTCAGTTGCTGGGATGTTACTGGTAAGTATGACATCATCTACGCTGCCACTCACTTGCACTGCTTCATACTCCACTATATTTTTGGATACGGTATATTGGTCAGAATTAGAACTTGAGGCACCAATACTAATACTACCACCAGCACTAACACTACTAACATGAATACCACTGGCTGGGAAGACATCATCTCCTCCAACTATGAGTGAAGCTACTGATTGGGCTGTAAAACACATTGCAGGAGAAATACCTTTCCTCACATCAGCATTGCACTTCTGCATCTGCGTACTACCACGCCCACAGTCTATCTTACTGGCAGCAGTGCCATGGTGAGAACCAGCTTTGCTTGCATGTCTCTTTGCGGGTATTTTGGGGGATCAACAACAATATTATATTTTGTTACGTTCATGCTCTGATTGGGGGGATGCTGGATGTGAAGACAAAAAAAGCAACTGTGGCTTCAGCAACAGTTAGAGACTGTCAAGCAATGAAAACAACTTCAGTATCCAGAGGTGCTGATGAGGTCACAAACAATCCAATCTGGTAAAAAATTCCTTTTGCCAGTGGGGGTGGGGGGGAGCACTGACTGCAGATTTTTACGGCAGTACAAGCAGCCAAACAAAGAAAGGATACCATGATCGCAGTACAAAATCAGGCAGCTGCAGTGGATAGCAGGTTCACACTTCTGCGCCTGCAATTACACTAGTCTGTGGCACAATAAAAGGTGTATTATTTGATGTCACGCAACACCACACACACACACACACACACACACAGAACAGTTTGTCTACAATGGTAAACAAGTAACGTGTAGCAAATTGAAAAGTTCACATTGCAATGTAAACAACTGGAGATTATAAACTGCTGCACCACATCCACACAACACACAATCAGCAAGAAAATGTCAACGATTACTGACAATATTACTGTGTGTACATTAACACAGTCAGTTATATAACAAAAATATAACCAAAAGCAAAGAAATCACTATTTCTCCAACTTAAATCTACCTACACCACAAATACGCCATTCCCCCAAAGCACACTTTCATTGTCTTTCACTACACACACTCAATGTTGTACATTAACATTCAAAATCCACGCAAAAACCAAAATGCTCGATAATATGAGCACAGGAGGGTTTACTACAATCGATGAACTAAAGTTTGAGCCCCCCAAAAAATACAAAAATGCGTTTTTAACAGCTTTTAGAAGGATTCAATCACAGACAGCTCTCAGAGCACCCTGTCTCCTATTGCTTCCTATACACGCTACCCCAAATTGAGGCTGGGTAGATCAATATAGTGCCCATGTGACCTGAAATTCCATGAATCACTGCAAAATTTGCCTTTGGAGCTCAAAAACAAGGCGAAGTGCATTGTTTTCAATGCACTTCACCTTAAGATTTTGGTGAAGAAGTGGTCTGGGAAGGCGGAGTAATGCAAAGTCATTGTTTTCAATGGACTTTGTGTTACTCATTATAATATGAAGTACTCTGCTTTGCGTTGCGGAGCACTCTGCGAATCCACCTTTACTCCGCGAATCACTTTGTGGAGCAGATTGAGCCCACTTCGCCCAGCACTACTCAGGACAGTAGTGAAGGCACATAAGTGCCCACAAAACAAGCATTTTAAAAGTACTAATTCTACCCTATCTCGAATATGTTACATATACAGTATAATTTTCTATCCCACTATGTTTCAGATTTGTTTTCCCTTCCTCCTGTCTCCGCTTTTGTTTTCTTTTTCTTAGCTGAACCAGATCAAGTTTTATGCATTATTTATCATCACTGTCATTATTATTTGTACTTCCTTTTTGTAGATCACAATGTCATACCAATTTGCCTTTTCGCTTTACATGTGTTACATACACCATATACATTTGATTAGAGTCCTCTGAGGCAGTCATCCCTGCCATGTGCATTTTCTGTATCATTTTGTGTTGCAATTTCTTTTTCCTGTTCTTGACTTTGACCTGTTTTAAAGAGGGAGTGTGGAGGGTTTGCCCTCTGATTTATACTTTTTGAAGTTGAGGATGAGGTTGAATTTCTACTGGTGTCATTTTGTTCTTTATGCAAAGCGCTTTTTAACATAGCCTCAGATTCTACTGGAGAGCTAAAGTAACTAGTTCTTCCATGATTTGTAACTTTAAGTTTAGCTAGGAGTAGCATTGTAAATTTAACGTTTTTCTTCCAAAGCAGCTCTTGTTTTTCTCTCACCTCTGGAGGTAAGTCAGGGAATACTTGTATAGTCATGCCTCTAACATGTGAGACTATTTCTAGTCTTGCTTTACATAACAGCTCTTCTTTGTCCTGGTATATCAGTGGTTTTATGCAAACAAACCTTAAATAACTTTCTGCATAGTTATTAATTCTGAAGCCTCTATGTGTTCTGTCAATTATTCCTTTGTTTACAGAATACCATGCCACCAGGGCTCCTGAAAGTAGAGATTCAAAGTAGGTTACTGGATTGCACTGTCTACACCGTCTGAGATTCCCCCCAGTTTAATATTACATCTATGCAATCCTGTTTCAATCTGTTTGATCTTCTGCAAGGCATTTAAATCTTTCCTATATTTTTGAATATATATATATATATATATATATATACACACACACACAGTATATAGTGGTGATTTCTTTTCTTCAGTTTTACAAACTTCCCAGTTTACTTATTCTTGCATTCAGTTACTCCAATTGCTTTGCAGTATGGACACTTGCTCAGTTAAGCCAATAAACATGTTTTCATTGTATTTTATTTATTGATTGATTGATTAATTGATTTTAAATTTTGGTAATCGGGAAAGGCACACTCAGTCAGGGCTCATTTCCAGGTGCGACTTGGGGAAAAGGGGAATGGGATTCACAAAGGCAGTGCAAAGCAAATATTATCACATCAAATGGGCCAAAACGAAGTGACTCAATAAACAAAAAGATCCAGACCAATCATACAGTACAAAAAGGGAGAGGGGTATACAAAGGCAGTACAGGGTGGTATTATAGTACATCAAATGAGTTAAAATGAGGTGAATCCAAACAGGAAGATTGAGTACATACAATTTGGTATACATAAAGTGCAGTGACAACAAATCAAAATGTCATGAAGTGCAGTAAAACAAGTCTAAGATGTCAATAGTGCATACAGACATGCAAACATACGAATGTACCAGCAGAAACAGACCATCTGGTCTATCTAAGTCTGCTCGATTGTGCAGATAGCACCACTAGTTTGCAGCTGCCCCACCCCCTCCCCTTTGTCATCCCACTGCCACCCCCCACCTTCTCCACCCTCACTCTCCCCTATTCTCTGTCCCATGCCCTTTTGAAACTGTTCACATATTAACATGACACCACTCATTCTGGTAGTGCATTCCATTTTGCTACCACACTCT
Organism: Neoceratodus forsteri; assembly: GCA_016271365.2. Lineage (NCBI taxonomy): Eukaryota > Metazoa > Chordata > Ceratodontiformes > Ceratodontidae > Neoceratodus > Neoceratodus forsteri. The sequence continues at coordinate 1,513,259,067 of CM057449.1, forward strand.
CTGTGAGATAATGTTTCCTCCTTTCCCTCCTTAGTCTTCCCCCTTTATTCTTAGCCCATGGCCCCTGGTGTCCCTCCCCTTCTTTAGCTTAAAGACCCCGTCTGCCTCATCCTTATTGATCCCCCTCAGATACTTGAATGTCTTTATCATGCCCCCCATCCCTTCTATCCTCCAGAGTGTGCATATTCAGATCTCCCAGTCTGCTCTCATAGTCTCTCTCCTCCATTCCACATATCATCTTCATTGCCCTCCTCTGCACCCCCTCCAGTAGCCTGATATCACGCTTTAGGAATGGCCTCCAAAATTTCACACAATACTCCAAATGTGGCCTTACCAGCAACCTGCAGAGGGGCAAGATCACCTCTCTTCACCTGGATAACCCCCCCCCCACTATGCACCCTGAAATTTTGTTCACTTCTGCAGCTGCTCTCCTGCACTGGACAGTGTTGTTCATGGTTCCTGTTATCATTACCCCTAGATCCATCTTCTCCTCAGTGATCCCCAGCTTACCCCCTCCCAGCCAGTATTCTCTCCTTGGGTTCTTCACCCTAAAGTGCATAACCTTACACTTCTTTACACTGATCCCCACATGCCACCTCTCTGACCACTCCTCTAGCTTGCTTAGGTCCCACTGCAGCTGCTTCCTTCCCTTCCCTCCATCCACTGCTTCTCTGATTTTGGAGTCATCAGCAAACAGACTTACCTTGCTCACCACCCAGTGTGCAATGTCTGATATGAAGAGTCCAAACAATACTGGCCCCAGCACAGAGCCCTGTGGCATCCCACTCAGCACTGGCCTTGGAGTTGAGAGCTCCCCTCTCACCACCACCTGTTGCAGCCTCTCACTCAGCCAGCTTGTAATCCAGTTTGTCATTTTTGACCCTACCCCTACACCAGATAGCTTCCCCCCAAGCTGTCCATGAGGCACTGAATTGAAGGCCTTGCCGAAGTCCAAGTAAAGAACATCCACTGCATGACCCTTATCCAGCTCACATGTCACCCAGTCATAATATTGCATCAAGTTGGTTTGACAAGACTTCTCTGAAACAAACCCATGCTGCCTCACATCCTGGAGGCTATTGTCTTCCAGGTACAACACCAGTCTTTCCTTTAGTATCGTTTCCATAGGTTTGCACACTATGGAGATGAGACTTACCGGACGATAATTACCCAGTTCATCCCTTGGCCCACTCTTGTGTAATGGTAATACATGTCCCATCCTCCAATCCAGTGGCACACATCCTGACTCCAGTGAGGTTCTGTACCGATCCACCAGCAGCTCCGCCAACACCTCCGCCATCTCCCTTAGCACCCTGGGGTGGATACCTTCTGGCCCTGTTGCCTTGTCTACCTTCAGTGCCCTCAGACCATATAGGACTTTACTTGCCTCAATTCTTCCATCTGTCACCTCCTCTCCCCCTGTCCCCACCATCTCAGCTCATGGTGGTAGCGGTCCCTCCTTTTCTTCCATGAATACTGAGCAAAAGTGTTCATTCAGTGCTTCTGCCTACTACTCCTCCTCCTCCCACTTTTCCATCCACTCCCAATCTCTTTTAATCCTCACTATAGTCTCCTTGCACTTCCTTTTTTCCCAGATGTATCTGAAAAAGTCTTTCTCCCCCCATCCCAGTTAATTCCTTGCGCTAATCTAAGCTCCCTCTAGGCCTTGGCTCCTCTCACTTTTCTGGTCACCTCCCTGGACCATCTTGCATATTTCTGCCTGTCCACTTCCTTTCCATCCTCCTATACCTCTGGTGCACCACTCATTTTACCCTCACCACCTCCACAACCTCGCTGTTCAACCAGCATGGTTTTCTTGCTCTGCTCCTCTTACTCTGTGTCTTGGTGCAGGCTTCTGTTGCCTCTGTAATTCCCCATTTAATAATATCCCATTTCTGCTCCGCATCCATCTCCTGCCTTATGCCCTCCAGTTTCCCTTTCAGTTCTTCCTGCATCCTCCCAAAGTCCGCCCCCCTGAAATTTACCACCCGTGTAACTGATTTCTATGTCACCCCACATGTCATGATATTAAACCACACTGTTTGGTGATCTCTGTCAGCTAATGGGTCCTCCACCTTTATTTCCCTTTCTGCCTCCCCATTCGACAATACCAGATCTAAAGTGTTCTTTAGCCTAGTAGGTACACTAACCAACTGAGTCAGGAGACCCTCCTGGATCGCATCCAGTAGCACTTACCCCCTAGCACTGGAGGTAAACGGAATGCTCCAGTCAACCCTCGGCAAGTTGAAATCCCCCATGATGACCACCTTCCCTTTTCTACATACCTTTCTGATTTGTTTTGCTAATTCCCTGTCAAGCTCCTCAGACTGGGATGGTGGCCTGTATACCACCCCAAACCTCAGTTTCCTACCCCTTGAGACTAGGAACTGCTGCCAGATTGCCTCTGTTCTCCTTTCTTCCCCACATCCCTTGTGCATTTGATCCCATCCCTCACATAGGCTGCCACCCCATCCCCCTCCCCTCCTTACTATCCTTCCTGTATAATTTTCATCCTGGGATTGCCAGATCCCAGTCCCGGTGCTTAGTTGCCCAAAATTCTGTGACAGCTGCAATCTCCACCCTCAACACTGCAAAGAGTGCCTGCAGTTCAGCTGATTTGTTTTCTTAGCTTCTTGCATTCAACGAGACCACCCTCCATCCTGCCCCCCTTGCCTTTATTGGTCTCCATCTCCTCCCTTCTACTGCCTCTTTTTTGGCCACCCCAAGTCATTCTCTGCTAGCCTGGGGGGTAGGCTGTAACTCCACTCTATCGGATCCCTGCCTATCTGCTGTCCACTTACCACCCCCATCTAGTTTAAATCCACCTTTGTCGCAATATACCTCCCCAGTCTTTGCATTAATACCTCCTTCCCCTCCCCACTCAGGTGCAGCCTATCCCTAGCAAACAGATTGTTATTATCCCAGGTACTAACTCAGCCGCTCACAACCCCATACCCCTTAGTTTGACACCATTCTACCAACCATGTGTTCAACTCCCTAATCCTCTCCTTTCTCACTGTGCTTGTGCAGGGTACTGGGAGCACCTCAGAGAAGGCCACAGACTCCCCAGTCTCATTGCACAACCTTCCCACTTCCTCAGTCCTCTCCCTTGTTACCTCCACCATTTCCCCCACTAGGTCATTTGTCTCCACATGAACCACAATGTGTGGTTTCCTCCTACCCCTCCTTATGCACCTTAGGATTGCCTGTCCTGCCTTAACTGCCTTTAATCCTGGTATGGACTCCACCCATATCCAACTGTGCCTCTCCCCCTTGCTGTCCCATCTGATGCCCTTGAGTATGGAGTCCCCCAACACCAGTACACCCCCCTCTTCTTTCCTTGTGCCCATCACCATCCTCCCACCCAGGTTCTCATTTCTGGAGCCACTCAAGATCGTGCTTTTACTATGTGTGCCAGTGTCTTCACCCTGCCCCTCTCAATTGAGACCCCTCCCCTCCTCCTGTTTGACTGCCAGCATCCCTCTCCCTTTCTCTCCGTACCTCTCTGAGTATTATCCCTTCCCCTGCCACACCTTGCTCAGTCTCTCCACTAGTAATGCCCCATACTCCCTCCTCTTTGTGAGTGCTATCCCTTGTGCAGTCTCCTCCTGCGTCCTCTTTCCCATGTTTTGCTAGTAAAGCAAACATGTTCCCTACACCCTTTGCCATACTATGTGTTTTCTCCTCCCTCCTGCCTACTGCTGCTCCTCTTTCTCTAGGTCCTACTAGAGTCCACCCATCATCAGCTGGCTTCCTGTCTAGTTTTACCTCTCTCCCTGACCCCTCCTTGACCCATTGTTCCTTCTCTGTGGTGCTCCCACAATACTCTGAGATGTCAGCCCTCCTACCAATGTAGTCCTCCCCTCATTTCTCAACCTCCCCAGCTCCCTGCCAAGCCACTGAACCTCTTCCTCAAGCCTCCTTAACCTGTGGCATATTGGGCACCCTCCCAACCTCCACAGTATGTTCATCCACATTGCTGCCCCACAACCATTGCACCCTACAATCCTACCCATGGTCCACCCTACCTATACAGCCTCTCCACACTAACTCTCCCTACAGCAAGTAGAATTAACTAATCCTAGCCTAGCCTCTAACAGAAATTTTTAATCCCAAATGCCCTTGCATGCAGCATAAGAAAGCCAACTACAGTACTAATTGGAAACCACAATCCTACTCATAAGGACTATAGACCTACTCATAAATTATATATATTTACAGTATATAGCTATAAGAATTAGCTCATATGGCTGTTCCCTGTTTCCTCCTTCCTGACCTGTTCTGAGGGCTCAGGTCAGTTTGCAGCTCCCCAAGCTCCTCACTCATGGCCTTCAAACCCAACCCCAGTGGTATTTCAGTATTTAAGAAAGGCTGGTGGAAAGAGTGGGTGGGAGTGCTTTTACAGTCACTCCAGCCACAGAAACATTTACAGTCACTCCAGCCACAGAAAACTTTAAGTTAAATTCCACTTTAAACTAAATTAAAAAAAAAGTAAAACAATATCAAGAGTTACAAAATCCTCTACATATTAATTCCCTCAACAGCAAGTAGAATTAAGCAACCCTTCTCTCCTGTAGTTTAATAAACAATAGCAAAACTTATAGATATCTTCTCCACAGCAAGCAGGCTTAACCACTCCTTCTCTCCTACAGTTTGACGACTCACTCAGAATTTAAAGGCTATGTGGGTGGGCAAGTCTGGGCATGCCCTGTGCAGTCACTCCTGCCACAGAAATGTTTACAGTCCCTCCAGCCACAGAAACCTTTAAGCTAAATTCCACTTTAAGCTAAATTAAAAAAAAAGTAAAACAATATCAAAACTTACAAAAATCCTCTACACATTAACTCCCTCAACAGCATGTAGAATTAACTAACCCTTCTCTCCTGTAGTTTAAAAAACAATAGTAAAACTTACAGAGATCTTCTCCACAGCAGGCAGGCTTAACCACTCCATAGGAATCTACAGTGTGGGGGAGGCATCAAGGGGGCAGAAATGGGTTGGAGGGGGAGACTCCTCAGTTCCTGTTTTAGTGTGGACTGAGTAGGGACAAGGCAAGTGGAGATGGTGAGTTGGTTCCATAGACCTGGTAGTCTGTAGGAGAAGGCAAAGATGCTTAGGGTTGCGGGAACAGGATATAGAATGACTGACAATCACGCCTTCCTCTCATTTCACACCCTCTTCTCATTTCCTTTATCAGAGTATTATTAGATTCAAGTGAAATTTCCTTTTCTTCTATTTCATTGTCCTATTTCCCTTCAGAGCTAGTATTTGGTCTTTCTTCCTTTTCTTGTTTTGGCTTTAGCTTCTATTTTAGTTTCTGATTTAGTTTTATTTCCTTTCTGTCCAGTCATTGTGTTTTTGAATTTGTTAATATCTCATCTATGTCAAAAATGAGCTCTCAACTGACATACTTCCACACGTCTCAGACACACCTGAACATGAACACATCATAATCTTGATTACCCTAGGTCAAGTCACCAAGTTAATGGTTGAGTGTGTCTGCCTGCCCCTGAACCTTGTTTTCTCAGGCTGTTCGGAATTCCTAACCAAGCTAGACAAATTACCCCATGGTAACCTAATCCTTACCAGGGATTTTAATCTGAACTGGCTTAGTGCCAAAAGGTCAAACTACCTCTTCATTCTAGAGGATGCAAAGCTAGTACAATTAATCCACCACCCCCACCAGACTAAACATGATATCAGGTAATCACAGTCTCCTAGAGTATTCCAAGATGCTCTTAGTGATCACTCTTCTACCTACTGTGTCTGGAGAAATAATATTCAGAACCCTCTCCTAAACTCATTAAAACTCATGACCTAATGAGGTTTAGCACAGAGGCCTTTCTTAAGCTTCTTAAATCAGTAGACTGGACTCCCATCAACTGCCTCCCTGATGTCAACCAGGCATTAGACTACTTCATAAACTCTTTCTCAATATCTTAGATTACCTAGCCCCTATTAGGTCTTGAAGAGCTAAGGAAATAAATGCCCCCTGGCTGTCTCATGATCTTAGAGCACTGATGTGTTCCCATGACAAAGCTTGGTAGGATTTAAAAAAAAAACAGGACAGGTGTCTGACTGGCAATCCTATCGATGATTGCACAATGCTTGCAAAACCCAGGCCACAAAGGTCAACCAGACTTACCTCTAGGAAAAAAGACTTTCTGGACTCAAATAAACTCCCTTCTTAAAGTAAAGGACAAACACATTCCCCAATCCATGGTTGCAAATGGTGCCACACTATCGAGCCCCACAGAAATAGCTACTGGTATAAGTCACTTTTTCACTGACCTGGACAAATACAAAAAATACCTTCCTCCTGTCCAGGCTGATTCAACATCACCTGACCCCGACTGTTACCCCCCACCTTCTACCTAAAACTGACCACAAGGATTGAGGTTCTCAAACTACTCAAGGGTCTCAACCCAGACAGTTCCCCTGGATTTGATACCCTTCATCCAAAATTCCTTAGGATTGGAGCAACTGCCATGGCTTACCTGGTAATGCTATTAATAAACAAATCTTGCCTTTCTCAAATAATCCCAGGCAAATGGAAACCTGTAATTGTAGTCCCTGTACTTAAAAGTGGCCCCACAACCTGGTAGAAAAGTATAGACCTATATCTATCTTATGCCCCCTAGCCAAGATCCAGGAGAGAATTCTTTATAATCAATTCTACTCACATCTTGAACTCAACAATGCCTTAACTATTCATCAGCATGGATTTCATAAACTGTATAGCACAGAATCAGCATTGCTATACATAATCTAAAACATTTTCAGAGCAATGGACCAGGGTGAGTCTACAGGTATCAACTTTGTGGACCTGACCAAAGCCTTCAACCTTGTCAACCACCAACTTCTCCTGACTAAACTCCATCAACTAGATCTTGACCCTGCATCCCACTCCTGGCTAGCCAACTACTTAACCAACAGGTTCCAGTGTGTAAAATGGTATGGTGCCACATCCTCCCTTGCTCCCATGAATGACAGTGTTCTACAGGGCTCCATATTAGAACCACTCCTATTCTCCATTTTCATCAATGAACTCCCACTCAACTGTGGGGCTGCAGCAGTTCAAGTATATGCTGATGATGCTATTCTATACAGGTCTGCTAAAGATATCAATACGAACATATGAACATACAAAATTTGCCAGCAGATAAAGGCCTAGAGGTCTATCAAGTCTGTTCGAATTTGCAGCTAGCACCCCTTATTCTGTTATAAACACCAACCTCAAGAGTGATTTTCAGGTTTTGGAGGTCTGGTTCAAAGCCAATCTGTTAGTACTTAACACTAAAAAGACTCAAACCATGTTATTACACCACACCTCATATAAACTTGATAACTAACCACCTCTGGTTGTTAAAACATCAGCGGGGGTGATGCTCAAATGTGTCAAAAGCTTTAAATACCTGGGTGTCACCTTAGATGAAAACCTATCCTTCAAGATCAATACCAATAAAATTATAAAATCAACTCACCAGAAACTAGGGTTACTATACCTTACTGCCCTCTACCTCACTTCCCAATCCATAAAGACCATCTCTACTGCAACCCTACTCCCAGGTCTCCTCTATGGTGTATCCTTGCTTTCCATAGTGAAGCCATCTGTTGTGATCAGACTTAAACAAGCATATCACCATATTGCCAGATTTTCTGCTTCAGCCCTGGCCCGAACTCACCACTGTGCAGTGCTCAGTACCTTAAATTGTCTAGGTTTTGAGGTGAAGTTGGACTACCCTTTGCTGTGTACCACCTTCAAATTAATTCACCTCCCCTTCCCTCCAAACCTCTCTAACCTACTGACCCAGAAACCATTCACCAGGTCCCTTAGAATATCTCACCAACCATTATTAAGTATACCTAAAACTCATTTAGCAGTTAGAAAGAGATCTTTCTCATATGCAGCTGCACATAAACGGAACAATCTTCTAATAGGACTTCTATCCTGCACATCCCTCTCACAGTATGAAAAACAGTACAAGGACCTATTCCTCGCCACTGACACATGTGACTGTATATAACTCCTTGCCTAACAGGCAGAGGTTAATCCTATGTCATGCACTCAAGGTTTCTCTGAGCTCTGTGTAACCAACGAGTCTGAAAGTTGTTTACGCCCTAAAGTGTATGATGTTTCTCTATCTTATGTATTTACTACATCAAATTGTTGGATACTTCTACTTGTTAGTGTTATTACTGTTTATACCACTGTTGGTACTATGTCTAATGTTTATCTACTATGTTTAATGTCTATCATTTGTGGAATGCTTAGATTCCCCAGGACTCCACCGAAAAAGGGATTGTCTTGTCTCAGTGGGCCTACTCGGTCATCAGAATTCAAATAAATCAAATAAATACATTTCCTACAGAGTGTGAGACTTCATCTATTTTCTTAAATGTGTAGTTTGCAATTTTATTGTTATTTAATTTACCTTCTGCAGTTTTGGTTTCTTTCAGTTTTGAATCCTGCTTGTGTTTTGCCGCTTTATTTACTGTATTTTTTTTTAATTACTTCAAGAACTGTCAGATTCTGTCTTTTCTGATTTTCCTGATTTCTTGATTTTATCCAAGAAGTCAGTTCTTTAGTACAATGACAATTGACAATTCTTGTATATTAACCAGTCCCTTCCTTCTGGCAAATTGGGCTGACGGGATGGTCAAAAGTTTGGCAAACATTGTTTTTAGAAAATGTTTTCCTTCCTTCCTTCCTTCCTTCCTTCCTTCCTTCCTTCCTTCCTTCCTTCCTTCAGACAGTTAGTTTGCTACTTGAAGGTGCTTCAGTTACTAATGCCCAAATGTGTTGGGGCAAAGTATCAGCTTACACTCAGAACTGATTCATCTATTTCTAGCTTATTATACTTTAATTGTCTAACACATTGTTGGTACACGTTTAAGCGCATCAAAGCAAGCTCTGTTGACATCTCACATATTAAGGCAGGATCCCTGCAGGTTTCCACAAAAGGTACCACCACTTTTCTTATATTGCTTTAGCCACAGATATCATAATTAAATACCCAAAATATTTAACTTAAGACCTTAATCATAATTGGAGTTTTCCACTCATCCAGTCTTCTGAAGAAGGTTCCATGAAGCTTCTAGCAGTATCAAATAACCAAATAACTAAATAAAAAATAGGTATCAATTAGATTATATACATATCCAAATTGACAAATCAAAATCTATTAAGATGACCATGACTGAGAATCTTCAGTTGATTAATAATAATCTGATTGATTCCTTAAAAAGGTGGAATAAATTACCATTGGGCTTGTGAAGGACGTTAGAGGTCATTAGAGTCCTTTACCTATTCATGATGTTCCCATGCTACATTTCTAATAGATGGTTGGATGGGATGAGCTCTCAATTTTCCAGATTTATTTGGAATGATAGAAGATTCAGATAGCATGCTACAAACTTATTAGATCGGTTAGTAACAATGGATTGAAAGTACCTGATCTTTTCTTATATTATTTATCAACCAGAATATCCCAGCTAGTTAAATGGTTCATTTCCTCCACAGAAGATGCCTATATTCCTGACTGGTTGAGATTAGAAAAATACATTTTTATCAAGCAAGACATGGACATTAAGTCATTGATTTTTAATAAATCAATTAAATATACAGGCAATAGAATAAGCTCAGATTCACTTATGCAGTTAAACCAAATAGATTCTGTACTATGTCTTACTCTTAACAGGTCAAGGCTGCAACCTTTATGGAATAACCCAAACTTAACCCATTATACAGAAACATTTCAGAAAATTGAGTATGAAAAGTTAGGTATTAGGCAGGTTATATACACAATAACTCAAAATGACTTCTGAATAACTTCTGAAATAACTTCTGAAAGTGTACAAAGCAATGGGTCCTGACAGGATTCAACCTATAATTCTAAAAGAATTTAGGGGAGAATGAGTGACACCACTAACTACCCTTTGTAGCAAATCATGTTAGGGTGGTGTGGTACCTAAGGAATGGAGATGGGCGGATGTGATTCCTCTTCACGAAAGTGGGAGCAAGGCAGAGGCAAGAAACTACAGACCTGTTAGTTTGACCTCAGTAGTAGGGAAAATGATGGAATCACTTCTGAAAGAAAGAATTGTTGAGAACCTACAGGCCAATGGAGCACAGGACCCAAGATTTTTTTGACTGGTTGATCAAAGTAGTAGACCAGGGAGGTGCTGTGGACATGGCCTGCCTAGAGTTTGGCAAGGCATTTGACACAGTCCCACACAAAAGATTAATAAACAAGTTAGCCAGCCAGAGTTGTAGCCTGGGTAAAAAAATAGCTGGACAACAAGATGCAGAGGGTTATAGTAAACAGAGTCCACTATGAAGAAAGAAGAGTTACCAGTGAGGCACTCCAGGATTCAGTAGTGGGACTGGTCCTCTTTAATGTCTTTATAGGTGACATTGCAGAGGAACTGGAAGGAAATGTATGCCTCTTTGCAGACGACACAGAGATCTGCAACAGGGTTTATACACAATGTGGGGTGGAAAGGATAAGAAGGAACTTGGCAAGTTTGGAGGAATGGTCAAAAGTATGACAGCTTAGATTCAATGCAAAGAAATGCAAAGTAATACACCTGAGAAACAAAAACCCAGGTGAACAGTACACTATGGTGAGGGTGGAGGTACCAACAACAAAAATGGAAAGGGACCTGGGGTAGTCATATCAGATGACCTAAAGGTAGGCAAGCAATATGAGAAGGCAGTAAGGAGGGCTGGGGGGAATACTGGGATGCATAGGGAGAGGCATCACCTGTAGAAAACAGAAAGTTGTTATCCCTGTGTACAGACAATTGGTGAGTCCCCATCTGGAGTGCTGCATACAGTTCTGGAGACCCCATCCCTGCAAGGACATAGACGGGATGGAGGCATTCCAGAAGAGGGCAACTAAAATGGTGCAGGGTCTGCACCAGAAGCCATATGAATAGAGACTAAAGAAGCTTACTATGTATACCCTTGAGGAAGGGAGGGAGAGGGGGACATGCTAGAAACCTTCAAGTAGCTCAAGGGAATCAACAAAGTCCAAGAGCTTAGCATCTTTCAGAAAAAGAGATGTACAAGAACAAGGGGGCACAATTTGAAAATAGAGGGGGGATGACTCAGGGGAAATGTGAGGAAGTGTTTTCTTATGAAGAGGGTGATGGATGCATGGAACAGCCTTCCTGAGGAGGTCATGTGGTCAAAAACAGTGGGGGAAATTCAAGAATGCATGGGACAGACATAAACTTGCAGCATTTGATGCTCAGGGTTGATAATCCCAATCTCCAGCCAGGAGACTGTGACAAGCCCTGTGCATCCAATGATGTACTAGGGGCTTGCAACATTCTCATGGCTTTGAAAATCAAGCCCATGTATTGTAGGGCACTTTAATGAATCTCAGATTTTTTTCTCTAGAACAGAAATATACTTTAGCCCTAATTGGAGTATCCACTAAATTATGTATCTTAAAATACTGGATCCATAATATTTCCCCATCATTTCATGAATGGTTAAGTGTTCTAATAGAACTTGTAATAACAGAAATATTTGTTCTTCATATGAAAGAGAATGGAATTCTAGTCTTTAAGAGATGCAGCAACCTCTGTAAATTCCTATGCTTACTGCACACAGACATTAACATTGTCTTAGTTTTATAAAATAGTGTCTATAGCTACTTTCTGCATATGTTTCTTTAAGGTTTTTAGTTCCAATCTCCCCAAGACATCAGTCATTCTAGTTCTCTCAGTCTCTCTTTTTTGTTTGTTTGTTTGTTTTTAGGTGTGTGACAATACTAAAATATGTTATTAATGATTAGAATACATATGTTTATTAATTAGTGCTTAGGGGTTTAACATTTTTACCTTTTAATTTATTATGGTTTATTAATATGTTATTTATATTGTCTGTTATTTGAGAATTGTTTTCTGTTTGGTTTGATGTGTTTATTGTATTACTGATTATTTTATTAATAACATTTAATTGTTAAAAAGATATAAACACCAACTGGTTCTCCTCTTCATCTCAGGAACTATGCTAAAATATGAAATCCATGCAAATCATCCAGTTGAACTCTGCCCTCCCCCACGCACACACAGTTAAATCTTAATATGTGATTGTTTGCAGACATTTTTGTTCCCCAAATCTCCCCTTAGGTTTAACTATATCCAATCATTTAAGTCTCTGGACTTGTCTTCTTGCCATGGTGACCTACATTCATCATATTTACCTCCCTTATCAACAACTACAAACATTAATTCTGCTTTGCCATATTTCACTCTCTATTCATGGCTGTCTGGGATCACCAGACCCCTATTAGGAATAACAGGGATCTCTGCAGAGCTGCTTGCCTGTCTCATGCTAGAGAGAAAGCTTAGTTGGTTCATAAGGTCTCTGGCTCCTCTATTGACCTGGTAAATTATCTGTCCCTTTGAAATGCCTGTACTTGAGCTACCTAGCTTGCAAAGTCTAGATAGTTTGCACCACTCACTAGAAAAGTCTTAGATACCCCTCTAAGTTCTCAAAGTTTGTCTTCTCACTATTCTCACCTCTGACATAGTCTCGTTTTTCTGTGGAGTGACTTAACAATGTCTAATCCTGTTGTTGCTGATTTCTCCTTATATAACTCCTTCTCAATCTCCTGGACTTGATCCATTATCTCTTCTTCTCCTCCACTTCCCCTTCACTTATCACCTCTCCTGCTCTTTTTCTGCTAGCAGTCCTGCTGTCTCTCTTAAGGTCCTTCCTGCTTTCAACTCCTTAAAGGTTTGAGCCCTGATATTCTTGATAGTAAGCTCCTCTACCTCACTGATCCTGCTATTGATATTGCCATCACTTCTATCCTTAATCTTTCTTTCTTTCTCAATGGCCACTATCTCAGACATCTGGAAATTTGCTACAGTCATTACCCTTCACAAAGAGGGTGACTTCTCCTCTTTGAGGAATTATGGAATTGTGTCCTTCTTCCAACCCCAGCCAAGCTCCAGGAACTCCTTGTCCTCTCCTAAGTCTCCTTCCTCGTTGAATCTCTTCTTTTTTTCTCCCCATTCCATTATGGTTTCCAAAAGTCCCATTCCACCTCCATCTCCCTTTATTGACTCATTGACTCCATATTTTCTGGTATGACCAGGATTGAATACATTTACAATTTGTGTCAACCTAACCAAGGCCTTCAGCATTGTTGCAGTCTCCCATCTACTGGTCAAGCTCAAATGAACTGAGCTTTCTGACCCTGTGTTTAGGTGTTCCAGCCCTACTTTAAGGGCAGAACCCAAGCTGATGCACTGGAGTCTCACTGTCATCTCTTCTTTCCATCTCTTCACATTTCACTATAGTTACATCTTGTGCTTGATTATTTTCTTTGTTTTCTTAAATGACCTCCTGATTGCCTGTTCCTCTGCATCCATCCATCCATCCACATGTGCAGTTGAAACCATAGATATGTTCTGATATTTCCAAATTCTTCACACTATACAGCATCTAATAGCAGTAAAAGTATTATTACTAATAATTGTATTCATGACAACATGAATTAGGTAAAGGTTTCCCATTGAGTTTGCACTCATTTACAAGGGATACCTATCTAACTATAATTTAATTGCTACCTTATAGTAGTACTGCAGGCAGGCAGGGAATTTCTCTAGAGATATCACAGAAATTTCAGGAAATATTTAGCCATATCTTTAGCTGCAACTGTATGCAGAAGCCACAGTGATCAATGTCTAATGCATCTCTTCTCCGTATCTGGATGCTCAGCTCCGGATGGATTTCTTCAACATCTAACATTGTTTCTGGGATAATCAATTGTCCCTGTGTGACAAAATAGTGGAATTTATGACTGCTGCATCAAAATATGTTTGCCAGTCTCTGGTCCATCCCCTCCTTCTGTTTCCTTGATAGTGAGTTGATTGATGATGCCTCTCCTTCAAGTACATTGGGTTATAGTTGGATCATCAAGTTGATTTCTCTGTGCATGGAGATGCCATTCACCAGAAGCACCACCTCAAACCTGAAGCCTTCTAAAGGAATAAAGTCTGCAATCTGCTTCCTGCATTAACAGAAATCCTATTGAAAATTATCCTGCCGATTTGTATCTATGGTGACATCATCTATAGTGCTATTTCTAAGTCCTTTCTGGACAGGCAGGACCCACTCTTTCATTCATTTTGTTGCTTTGTCTGGTACTGTCCATCTTATAACCACCACTTTCACTTTTGTTTATTTTATGTTACTAGGATGTTGGTCTGGATCAAAGATCCATTTTCAGCCATGCCAGGGGAGATTAGGCTCACAATGGATATGACAAGCAAGCATTAAGCCACTCCACAGCATGGTTCTTATGTGGAATTAATCCATGCTTATGAGTGGTTGGAGGCACTCAGCCTGCAGCCTCATGACCCCCCCAACCCCAGGCATATATTAATTCCACAATAGAACCATGCTGTGTTGTGGCTTAATGCTTACATTGTTACAGTTAACATAAGTGAATTTTAATGTTTTTGCAATAGAGACATTTCCTCAGATAACATCAAAGCAGTTGCAGACTGATAGAACCTTTAGATGTTGTCTTACATTTTCCATGAAAATATCATTTTTAAAATCAAAATCTATTCTCATATCATTTGCTTCATTTACCATTACAGGACCATAGTATGAAAATGAATGCTCTGCCATTTTGGATTTAATGTGAATTTGACAGTAACATTTTAATGATGTCTTTCTCAAAGATTCTGGATTTTGTAGTTTTACTAATTGGCTATTTAGCACTGTTGGTATCCCTGTATTTAAGATTTTGTGTAAAAGATCCAAGACTGAGTATTGAATTTTAGGCTCTGGGGTAAAAATCCAAAGTTTTGGTAAAAATCGTAATGGTGCTTCTCTTTCTCTGAGTTGGTAGCAAATCTAATTATGCTATTAAAAGTGACTTCATACTTATAAAAAGTTTATTCCAGAAGGTTATATAATAATATGGTGTTGTATTCTAATACTTGAAGGAGGACCTGATTTGCAATGGTCTTTCTGACATTTGTTATTAAGTTGATTCAGTTTCTATACAAATAGCCTAGTTTGTTATTGACTTTTTTGTAATCTTTTTTATGTGATCATTAGATGATAGAATTCAGTCTAATGTAATGTGACTCCACAAAATTGAAGCATGAGACTTCCTGCAGTTTATATACATTTAAGCCTTTAATTTTCATACTGTTTTCCTTTAGTCCAAATTTTTTGTCTAGTTCTGAAAGCCATTGTTTTTGTTTTCTTTCTGTTCAGTAAAATGTAGTTTTTAGCAAACCAGGTTTGTTGTGTGAGGTACATTAGTTGCATGTTTGCTTTTAGATTTGGTTTTGCTCTTCCTGTGAATAGAGAACTGTGTCATCAGCATACATTATGGCTGATGCTTTATGACATATCTCAGGCAGGTCATTCATGAAAACTGAGAACAGATCCGACCCACTATCAAGCCTTGTGGCATTCCTGTATTAATGTCTCTCAATTTGAATCTCTCAGATCTGATCTTTATCAATTTGTTTTCTTTTGGTTAGCTAGTTTCTAAACCATCCTAATGCATAATTCCCTACAGCCAAGTTCCCTACCTTGTTTAATAACATGGAGTTGTTCATCAGGCTGAAGGCCTTGGTCAGGTCAACAAAAATAACTCCAGTGAACATTCCACTGTCTATTCAGCTGTTCCCCATATTCCTCTCTTTCCCTTTCCTCCCATGAAATCAAGCTTCTCTCTTGCTGTGCTTCCTTTATTTCCAAATTCTGGCTTGGTTCCCTGCCTCCACATTGCCTACCTCCTTTCTCCCCCTCTGCCCCCAGCTATTACCTCCTTAACCATGATACTCGATCCTTCACCCCTCCTTACATGAAATCTTCTGCAGGCCAAGCTGCTTTCTCTTTCTGTTTCCAATGGCTCTGGTTTTCCCTTCCCCTTACTACCTGTTCCTTCTTCTTCTCCTCCCTCAAATCTCTCCATCATGTCTTCTCTGTTCACTCCTATAACTGCCCCGACTGTATTATGACCTGGTTCCAATATCCCCCAATATGCTTTCTTTTTGACACCACCTTCTAGGTTTCTACACACTCTCTGTGCTGAAACAGTTTTTTTAACACTTGTCTTGTTAATAGTTACTGTTCTTTTTTCAAGTTATGTGTGTCTCTTCATTACAAATGTTACTTGCTATTTAATTTTATATTTTGTTTTTCTGCTATTTTCATTGCTCATTGTTGACATGTTGCACTGTAATCCACCTTCCTTTCCCTCAGGATGAAACTAGAAATGAGGTGTTATCAGCTCAGTGTGTCCTTCCTGGTAAAACCTTTAACATAAATAAATAATTTACATACTGCTTGTAAGCAAAATAATATTTTTCATAGACTACGGCTTGTGTACACTAGGAGTAGTGTTTTTAGCTTCTGTGTGAGTGTACACAGTTAAAAATGATTATAGTCCTATATTGTAGTATACTGTATCATACATACTTTTGAATTTGTACAATATGTTGCTGCTCAAAAAAATGTGCTAAAGAGGATCTTAACATTTCCTAATATATCACTCTGATATGAGTTTGTGTATTTCCTGCTGAAGACTGCAATACCTGTATTACATATGCATAGTATGCCTCACTATAATCACTCCACAGAAACATAGATTTATTCATGCATATTTATTTATTTAACTTTGTTAACTGAGTGAGTGCATTGGTAATAAGTACCTTTTCCAGGCACAATCCAGGTGCAGAAGCACAAACAAACAGGAAAAGAAAATTACAATGAATACATACGAATGTACAGAAAGTTGTAGGCAAACATGAGCACATATGGTGCTGATACTTGTAGATATACAATGTAATATATAAAAGTGCTTGTAATATAACAAACAAATGTCTAATTGAGGATAGAGATAAGAGGAGGAAAAAGATGGAGGAGGAGAACAAAAAAATTTGATCGAGATTAGTTGGTGGGAGCAATTAGCTAGTATAAGGTGGGTGGTCATGACAGAGGGAGGTTATTGGAAGCAAGAGCAGGCTTGGACTGAGGAGTAGTGTGACATTAGGAGCTTGGAAAAGGCATAGGGAGAGGAAGATATTTTGATAGAAGAGTTAGGGAGTTCCAAACTTAAGATGCACAATAACTAAAAGAGCTGTGACACATATTTGTGCAAAACCTGAATATTATTATGTTGTTTTTGGTTGCAGAGTGGCAAGAAGTAAGGTTGATGATAGAGATTTGGCTACTGAGGTAGGCAGGTGTACCAGTATGCATAGTTTTCTTTACTAGTGTTGCAATAGCTAGATTGAAGGGGTGGGTGAAAGTGTGGATTTCCACCGTCATGGAAGTTCTGTGAAATTTCAAACATTTCGCAGAATATTCTGCTCTTTTGCCTGTGGCAGAATTGTGAACGTTCACGAAATAACTGCAGATTTCCACCTAGTACTGCTCATTTAACTACAAACTGTAGACTTTTTACATGACATGCAGAAATAAAGTCTCTTGCTTAATGTTTTGCCGTCTATCATGTAATTATCCACAGTTTGCATTACTTCTACAGGTTTTTTCCCTCTCAGTTTAATAATTAACCCACATTTCTTACATTTATGCTGCAGTATTTGGCGGAATTTCCGTGAAAGTTGACAAAATGTTTTCCGATCATTCACGGAATTGAAAATCTGACTTTCGCTGAAATTCCACCAGCGGAATGTTTTTTTCACACAGCCCTACTAGATTAGATTTGATGTCAAGGGGAAAACAATTAATAATAATAATAATTTTATTTATATAGCCCCTTTCACTGTATCAAGGCGCTTAACAGGTCAATAAAAGCTTCAACACACAACACAAACATCAAAACCACAAAGATTATAAAATATGTCATAAAAACATAATAAATTACAATAAAATTTCACACACTTTACAGTACATTTAACCTTCCAAGAAGGCCATTCTCCAAAGATGAGTTTTCAATTCTTCTTGAAGATCTCCACGAGGAGCATTCTCTAACCGCATGGTAGAGAATTCCAAAGAGGGTGCAGCATGAGAAATGCTCTGCTGCCAGAGGATTTCAAACTCATTCTTGGAATCTCTAACAACCCCATGTCAGCCGGCGGAGTGATCGCCAGGGCAGTAAGGAACCAGAAGGTCTTTCAGATAGGGCGGACCTGATCTTGAAGGGCTTTGAAGTCAATAAAATGACTTTAAAGGTGATCCGCCACCATATTAGGAGCCAGTGCAGCTTCGCGCCTTTGAGGGTAATGTGACAGGACCTACTTGTCCCAGTCAAAACCAGGCTGCAGCGTTCTGCACAAGCTGTGAGCGGTGATTTCAAACCCAGAAAGCCCAAAGTAAAGGGGTTGCAGTAGTCGAGGTGCGAGGACACAAAAGCGTGGACCAATGTAGACAAAGAGTCAGACGGAACAAGGTGCTTAACCCAGGCAATATTCCTAAGATGGTAAAAGGAAGTCTTGACGATGGCTGACATTGAGATTGAAAAGACAGCCTATCGTCAAGAATCACCCCAAGGTTGTGCACCCGTTCAGAGGCCGGTAGCGACACACCGCCGAGAAAAATTCCAGATGGCGCGCCAGCACACGACCTCTCAATCTGACCACCCGGGTCCACGATAATTAAGGGATTTAAGAGCCCTACAGTGGTGAACATTGGAGCTGCAACCTAAAACAAATTTACGCATTTTGTAATACAGAGTATGTTTTCGCTGTAGGGTGGATTTATTGGCAGCATCAATTATTTATTTATTTATTTATTTATTTATTAATGTTTTTGGTAACTGGGTGAGCAAACTGATCCAAACAACCATTTTCAGTTGCAACCCAGGCCATACAGTGGCACAGACAATTGGTACAAGTTATAATACAGTAGGTACAAATAATACAGTGAGTTCAGTGGTATCAGAAACAGTGATACATAAACATCATATCTTAAAAATAGGGGTTAAGGACATACAAAACAAGTTTATGACAAATAAAGCAATGCTTCTCTGCTTACAGGGAACTAGGAGATACACTTACAGCAAATCAAGACATTATTCAGCCAGTACAAGGTTTACAATAAAGTGCATATGAGATTACGCTATAGCAATCAACATTTTCACAATGGAGTTGAAAACATGTCAATTGTATATGCAGTAGCCAGTACTTGGGAAGTAAGGCAAATGGTACACTGGGCTCCTAAGGTGGATATCTGCCAAGGATGTTTCCAAGGGAGCAGGCACAGGTGGCATGAGGCATGAGCCAATCTCTTGGCTTCGATATGAAGGACTGATGAGAGAGTAACATACAGATAGCAGGTGGTATTCTGTTACAGAGGTAGGGGGCAGAGACAGAGAAAGCCTTGCTCCCCATGACAGTAGATATATGGGGGACTACTGGAGGGGAATGGAAGAGACCCTGAGACACTGAGTTACCACCCTGTTGGTGAGAAGCGAGAAGTACAGGGACTTATTTGAGTTCCTGAGAGAGGTGTCAGCTAGACAGCCCATAACATATTCAAAACAGCCCTGCAGAAAGAGCCAGCCTAAGGACTGATATAGGGAGCAGTGATGATTGGAGGAAGGATCCTGAAGGGCAAAGTGACAGATAAAGTTGTATGTGATATTTAGACAAGAAAGAAGTGAGAAGGACATGGAGGAGAACACTGGGGAGCAATAGTCAAGTAGGGGCAGTAGATTTCACTGGGCAATTGCAAGACAAGCCTCTGGGATCAGGAGGTGGTTAACACAGTAGGCTGACCCCACCTTCTGATGAATTATCTTCATAGTGTTAGAAATGTGATCACTGTAGGTAAGGGAGGGATCAAGAGTCACTTCTAGGTATTTGAAGGAGGATACAGTGTCAAGAGGAGGGCCTGCAGGGGTGAATTTGTGTAATGAGGATTTTGATTTGATGGCCTTTTCAAGGTATGGTTTTGAGCCAAAGAGCATGGCCTTCATTTCTTTCTCATTTACAAGAAGTTTTTTGGAGAGGAACCAATGTTGAGCTGATCCATAGTTTGTAGTGAGTGTAGACAATATAGACTTGAGGGACTTGACACTATGGTAGATGACGAGGTCATCAGCATAGAGGAGCACATTACAGTTTATACTTTCTGTGGGAAGATCATTTATGAACAGTAAGAATAATAGAGGCCCCAGTATGGAACCCTGGGGGACACCAGCATGGACAGGTAATGCAGCAGAGGTATCTTTGCCTATTAGAACAGACTGGGATCTGTTAGCGAGGTAGTTGATATACCAAGCAGTGGCATCTGGGGAGCAGCCAAGGTTTAGTAGGGTGGATTGGAAAAGGTGGTGATCAACAAGGTCAAAGGCCTTTGATAGGTCCACAAACACCGCACCTGTGGCCATAACAATGTCCTTGTTTCTAAGAACATGGTTGCAGAAAATGGCCAAGGCCGAAAAAGTGCTGTGGTGTTTGCAGAAGCCATGTTGGAGGGAGAGCAGGAGGTTGTACTTACCTAGATGCTTGGATAGCTGGTAGTGAATGATTTTTTGTAATAGTTAGCTTAGATGTG
Organism: Neoceratodus forsteri; assembly: GCA_016271365.2. Lineage (NCBI taxonomy): Eukaryota > Metazoa > Chordata > Ceratodontiformes > Ceratodontidae > Neoceratodus > Neoceratodus forsteri. Next base: position 1,513,279,585 of record CM057449.1, read on the forward strand.
GGAGGAGGGAGATGGGACGGTAGTTTTCAGGAGCAGTGGGATCACCGCATTTGAAAATAGGCACTATGTGCACATGCTTCCATGAGTCAGGCATAGTAGATGCTGAGAGGGCAAGGTTAAATATGCAGGTCAATGGCTTTACAAGGGCAGGGGAGAGGAATTTCAGAAAGATGGGATACAAACCATTGCTACCTGGGCTGCCCCTGGAGGGTAGCATCTTTAGGAGCTTGCCAGTGACACTATGGTCAATGGCTCTGAAATAAAAGACAGGGCTTGATGTCTGTGGGCAGCATGGCTGTTTATTCTGGGTAGAGGGAGGCTGTGGAGGGAGTTTGCTGGTGTAGGCGTTAAACTCAGTGAACATTCTATTGATGGTATCAGCTATCTTACCTAGGTCAGTAATGGGACCAGAGGGGGAGGTAAGTTCCATTATTTGTTTATTTGATTTTGGGTTGAGGAGGGTGTTAACTGAGGCACAGAAACTGTGGGGGTTGCCAAGAGACTAGTTTTGTAGGTTGGTGTAGTATTTATGCTTGAGTGACTTCACAGACTGCAGGAGTTACGAAGTCGCCTGTATGTATTTCATAATTGGAGGGAGAGGGATTCCTCAAAGGCTTGCCAGATTTTGTCCCTTACTTTCATTTGGGCCAGAAGTTCATTTGATAGTCAGCAGGTGTTACCACCTTTAACCATCCTCCTGGTGGTGATAGGGAAGTATTAGTCATGAAGGTTGTGAAGAGCTTCCATAAAAAGTGTCACTGCCATGAAGACATCTTTGAGTTTGTAGAGTGAGGACCAGTTTGTGGCCCAGGCATCCCTTAGCACTAAGTCCAAATCCTGGGGTTTGAATTTCCTGAAAGATAGCAATTTGTGGGAGGATGTATTGATTTGGTGGTTAGAGCAATATACATAGGGGTATGGTCACTGACAGAGTCAGCCATAGTGCCTGCTTGCAGGACTAGTTTCGCACAGTTTGTGGCAATCCAGTTGAGTGTGGAGTGGTTGGGGGAGTAGGGGTTGTATCTGGTAGAAGAGGAGATGACTTGTTCAAGGTGATTTGTCCTTAGCAGGTGTGCATATTCCGGTACTGGGGATTCTGTCCAGTGGAGGTTGCAATCCCCAAGTATGATGGTGTCCCTGGAGGAGGGGGGCAGATGCAAGGCCATCCAGGAAATTTGATAGTCCCTGTGCACCTCCTGAGGGAGGATTGTAGCAGCAGCCAATATACAATTTTTTTGATGCACTCAGGACAATTTTAGCAACAAGCCATTCACTGACCAAGGAGGGGTGGAGCAAGCAATAGTGGTGACACTAATATGGTCCAGCACGTGTAGTGCAACAGCACCACCCCTCTTTCTGCCAGGCCTGTCAAGGCACAACAATGATTAGCTGAGGAGTTGGTAGGAGGCATCACTGTGGTATGGCTTAAGCCATGTTTCAGATAGACCTAGAACATGTGGCTTGTAGAGGGACACCCAGGCTTCAAGTTCAGAGAACTTAGCTGGGAGGCTGCACACATTTAGGTATGCAACCCTGAGGCTGCAACGTCCTGTCCAGATAGCATTAGTTTGGTTAATATGCATGTTTGATGGTCCAGGGTTGGCTTCCACATCCCCTGCAAGGAGGAGAAGTGAAAGGAGGTGGCACATAGGAGAGTGCCAATGGGGAGACTGCATAGTGAGGGAGTGGAGAAACAAACCAAGTAGATGACTATCATGGTTAATCAGGAGGGCCAGTATGACGGAGCCCATGGGGGAGAGCTGGTAGACTATGGCTTTCTATGGATGGGTCACTGAGTATTGGTGATTCAGAGAAAGATTGTAATTAAGTCTGGTCAGCAGCAACGATGATGGCACAGAAGTCAGTCATTAGTAACAGACCAGTCATGATGCATAACATAATGAAAAGCACAGGGGAGAACATTTTTGTATTTGAAATTAGTATCATCAGATAATAAAAATTCTTCCTTATAGGCTAGCAAGACAACAGCTACAAAGAAAGTGGAGTGTAGTTCTGGATCAGGTAACAAAGACACAGTGGCTGCTATGAGATTAACACTGACACATGTTAGGCCCTATAACTGCACTCTGTATCTTTTAGGGGAGTTGTAATATTAGTGAGAGGGGAGGATGAAGATTGCCTGGGGGCGGTGCCACTGGGGGAGGGAGGGAGAGTATTTAATAAAGGCTGTGGGTGGTGAAGGGGGGGTGAAAAAATTCAAGCTGGAAGGAGAAAGGGAAAAAGAAATGGGATTAGTTGCAGGGCATAGCTTAGAACTGTAGCACAATGAAACCTGGTCTAAACAGAGGAGGTTTACAAACAGCTGCATCACTTTAAACTTAGTTTCTGATCCAGTGTAAAATACCACAGGAGCTTAAAATAAAAAGAGCTGTAATACTTTAAATCCTGAAACCTGCATTTTGAAACATCCTGCACTTGAAACTACCCTTGGAGTGCAAAACTGCTGCAGACAAGGCTTAGATTCACATTTAAATTACGATTCACAGGACAATTTCATAAAACTTGAACAGTACCAGAATCAGTAAATAAAATTAGCTTAAAGTCCAAAAGGATCGGGAGTAGCAAAGAATTAGAGAAGTGTAGCAGCCAATCAGCAGGCAAAGCCAATTGTTCTGGCCAATCGGCGTGGAGGTGCCAGAAGTTTAAGCAGTGTACCTTCAGTCTGGTGATCGTCGGGCAGTAGAGTGAGGAGGCAGCCAGCGGATGGTGGGGACCTGCCGGGCTGCTTGCAGCAGCAGTAACACCCATGTCAGAGGTGAAGCTTCAGTCTGGTGATTGGTGGGCAGTAGAGAGAGGAAGCAGCTGGTGGATGGTGGGGAACCGCCGAGCTGCTTGCAGCAACAGAAGCACCCATGTCAGGGGCCAAGCTAAGCTAAACAACTGATCCATACTCTAATGATGGGACTGGGTTTACCAGTGTAATATGAGTTCTGGCCTCAGGTGTTAAGAAATATCAAACATGTCAGAAGAAATTTGAGGGCTCATAATAACAAATTATATACTAGTATTCCAAAAGCAGCTACTGCTAAATGAGATCATTTCTACACCATTAGAGCTGCCAAGGCATGGAATAGGCTCCCTCACGTTGTAGTGGATATCACCAACTTGGAAACTTTTAAAGATACCTTGGACAACCTTTATTACTCGAAACAACTACTGTTTTAAATTACCCACCTATGTGGGAGACATTCTTGATGGGCCTAGTGTTCCCTTATGTCTTAAATCTCCTCATAATCCTAGAAATGGTAGACAGCTCCTAGCTTCTGATGTAAGAGAGAGGTGTTGTGTTGGAGATGGGATTCAAAGGATAACATAGGGTCAAGATGAACCCGGAGGTACTTGAAAGACAGTGTCTTAGGGGTGTACTGTTGCTGGCAAGCACACAGAAACTGGAGGATACTTTGTTTATTCTGTGCATAGTTCCAAATTGAATGGACTGTGTCTTAGGAAGGTTAAACACCATATTTTCTGTTACAAGCCAGCTTTAAAGCCTGACTAGGCAGGAACTGAGTGAAAGGTTAGTAGCATTAATGTCATTACTATGTGTAAAGAGAACTGTGTCATCCACATATAGAAGGGTCTGTACAGGTTTGCAGACTGCTAGCAAATTATTTACTAAAAGGGTAAACAAGAGGAGTGCCAAGAATAGAACCTTACAGTATGCTGCTTGTGATGTTATTAAATCCTGAAAGTGTGTTTCCAATCCTGACAGCCTGAGTTCTGTCAGTCAAGTTTTCTTTGAAGAAGGTAAGTGTGTGTGGCCCTGGTCCAACAGCATCAAGCCGATTTATGAGTTTCTTGTGGATGTCCAGATCAAAGGCATTGGACATGGTCCATGAACACTGCACCTGTTATGAGGCCTTTGTCCATGGCATGGTAAATGGCATCAGTGAATTATATTAGAGCAGTGTTGGTGCTGTGCCCTTTATGAAAACCATTCTATTCAGCACAGATGAGATCCTATTGCTGCAAGTGTTCCACTAGCTGCTGATGCACTCTTTTTTTCTTGTAGCTTTGCAAGAGTAGAAAGAAGTGTGATCAGGTGATAGCTATCAAGAGATGTTTTCTAAACTTTTTTATGAAGTGGGATGACAGTTGAGGATTTCCATAGTGTAGTCACTATCCCAGATAAAAAAGACATGTTGATTAGTTTAGCCGTAGGGTAATTGATTTGTGGAGCTGCTAGTTTGAGAAATTCAGCTAACAGACCATCAGGCCAGCAAATGTGTCCAGTTTTAGCACAGCAAGAAGTTTAAGAACTTTTCAAGCTTTTAGCCTTTTTAAATAAAATTGGGGTTTGATATGGTTGACTTTGTCAGTGCCTGATAGATAATGACAGCAGAAAAAGACCAACGTTCCATCCAGTCTGCCCATAGCACCTTATCAAACCCTAGGACTAATTGCCCACAGAGGGTTCTATCCCACAGTATCTACCACATACTTCCAACCCTACTGCTACCACCCTGAGCAACCACTAAGCCCTTCATTCTCTCCCACCCTTATGTGAAACCATTAATGGATTTGGCACCCATCCCATCAACTTGCAAACAGTTCCATGGTGCATCCACCAATCTGCATAATGAAACTTTCCCACATCCATCTTAAACCTTCTCCCCCAACAGTTTTCACTAATGCCCTCCTGAGCATTCATGTTGATCTGCTTCTCATGCTAAATAGTTCATTAGAGTTTGCAGTACCTTGTTCATTCCCTTGCAGGAACTTGAAGGTCTCTATCATATCACCCCTCTCTCACCTGGCCTCCAGCAAGTACATGTTCAGTGCCTTAGGTCAATCCTCACAGGACCTGGGCTGCCATCCCTGAATCATTTTGGCCACTATACAATGCACTTCCTCTTTTCTGTCCAAATATTTCCTCAGGTGATGACTTCAGAACTGGGCAGAGTACAGTCTCACCAAATGATCTATAGAGAGGTAATAACACCTGTTTTCTTCTACTGTCAATGTCCCTTCCTATACCCCCAGCTTCCTATTTGTCTTACTGCAGGCCTTGTTACACTGGCTTGATTGTTTTAGAGAGTCATTGATGATAACTCCTAGGCCTCTTTCCTCAGAGGTAGTTCATACCCATAATCCATATACTGTGCATGACTTGTTGTCAATCACAATCTTGCCTATTGCAGAGTGATTCACATAAAATGTTCTGCTTACTATATTAGTACAACTTGAATCCAGGGATATAGCCCCTTCCTACAGTGCAAGAAACTCTGACATGCCCTTGGATTTGCACAGTTTTTATATCTGCACTGAAACTATAGTAACTGGTTCAAATATTCCCTATCTTGTGTCTGTACTGAGTAAAGACTTTCAGACTTAACAATATTTTCACTACTGTATGACCTCCTTGTGGACAAATTGTTCTATTCTAGGGTATGTAAAGTGTAGTATTTCTTCCATCATTCAAACTTATTATCAACCAATGCCATGCATTTCACTCATATGCAATATTGCACTGGATTGAATTTGTATTAGGTTTAGTAATGTTAAAAATATAGAGCAGGATAATAAAACGATCCACCCAAAATGTGAATGGTACTACTCTGAATGCAGAAATGTGTTCAGGTCTGTTAGACTATGTATTAGATGGCCAGATTGTACCCACAAACTTATGAAAGTGTCTACAAACTTAACACAACTTGCAATTGGGTCTGTTTTCTGCTGCAAATCACTTCCAGCCCTTTTGAAAACCCCCAATAATTACTTTAATTAAGGTGGGATATATTAAGTAATTTATCAATGTCTAAGTTACCTGCTTATATGTAGTTAGATGGCTTTATAATGGATTGCATATATCACCCAATGGTTGCTAAAATTAAGTGTTTAAGTTAACTGACAAGTGAAAAAAAAAACGTGCATACATGTCATTCTTCAGGGTGCACTTTCCACATTGTGAGGCTTGGAGCACACCTGATGTTGAGAGATGAGGACCCAATCTACAGCATGAGGTCCTCTGCCTAGTTTCCTCACCTGACCCTGTCTTGTGTAAGATACTAATACCTTGCTATGAAATATAACGGGCTGATTTAAAACGGGGAACTGCAGATACCAAGAGTGTATAGGCATCAACCTAAAACACTATAATTATATAACTAAAGCCAACTGCAACACTAATATAAAATGCTAATTAGTATGCTTCAGAACAATGGCAACTAACAGTAAATGTAGCATGTAGATCCATGCTGTTTTACATCCAGTGGTTCCCTACCAGAGGACTGAGAAAAGCAGAGGCAGGTACCCATAACTGATGTTACTCTATGTTGGCAGTTTATGAGTACTTAGTGTCTCACTCACTAGGATATACTGTATAACTGTGCCCAATTGCACTGGATAATTACTATTAGTGATGCGAATAACATATGTGGAGTGGGGGGCTTAGGAGAGGGGTATGGGAGAGGGTATGAAGATGAATGGAGAAGAATTGCTAAAAAATAAAGGGGCGAACATGACAGAAGTCTAAGGTGTCTTTTTGTAAGGAAGGTAGGAAGGACTATACATGTACAACCTGGAGAGAGAGAGAGAACCAACCAGATATTTTATAGAGCAAGCTAGGGAAGCAGTGAAGATGGTGGAGCAAGAATATATGGAGGGGGCACAATTTTCAGAATATCAATATCAGAGAACAGGTCAGAGGAGGTAGCTGTCTTTAAGCCACATAAATAGTGGTTTTAAGTAAAGGTATGTATTTTTTTCTTACTGTGGAGACAGATGACTTACAAACATAGAAACATAGAAGTTGATGGCAGATAAGGACTGCAAGGCCCATCCAGTCTGCTCATTTTTTCTACCTTATGAATGTGCCATAGGCCTTTACTCTGTCAATGGCCTATCTATTCATACTCATCTGTATTCCTCCCTTATGCCTATCCCATGCCTGTTTGAAGCCCTGCACTGTATTCATATCCACCACTTCCTGAGGTAGGCTGTTCCATGCATCCACCACCCTTTCTGTGAAAAGAACTTCCTCACATTATCCCTTAATTGGCCTCCCTCTAATCTCATGCTGTGTCCACTTGTCCTGCTATTTTTCTTATATTGAAACATGTTAGACTTTTTCACCTTGTTATTGCCTTTAAGCCAGCCTGGTGGTGCTGAGGGTTGAGGCGCTGGACACTACACCTCGCTCCATGCCGGCGACCAGGGTTTGGGAACAGACTCTGGTCACTGGGGGTTGGCAGGAACAGAGAGAGATTGAGCACCTGAAGGCTTGCTCTCCCTCTCTGGGGGAGGGGGGTTTCAGTGGTCGCTGCATTGGTGCCTCTAGTGGAGGCTGGGTGGACAATGCAGTGACACTGTGCTTTGGGAAGTGTTTCAGGGCAATGCACTGGGGGGAGTGCATGCAGACGTGTGTGCACTTCCCCCTTGGCATCATTCCATGCCCCACTCACACAAGCCATCAGTAGAGGAGGAAAATGGTGAATGATTGCGGTGGCTTGATGGCCGTCCAGGGGACGCTTGACCTCAGGGCACCGCCGCGATGCTGGATCCTGTTTCAGCGGGAGTAAGGGGGTCTCTCTGCTGCCCTGCCATGGGGGGAAGCGGTGGGGGTACTTGGCAGCAGGGGCTCCATTGGGGCTGAAGTGGACCAGATGGTGGCTGGATGAATGGGAAGCCAGGATGTGATGTGCAGATTGGGAGCCTCAGGTAAAAAAGTACTAAAAAAAAAAGAAAATGCCCTTCAGATGTTTGAATGTTTTGATCATATCACCTCTCTACCTCCTTTGTTCTAGGCTATACATATTGAGCTCTGTTAATCTGTCCTCATATGTTTTCTGCTGCAGTCCCTGCACCATTTTGGTTGCCCTTCTCTGGACTGCCTCCATTTTGTTAATGTCCTTATGCAGGTGCTCCCTCCAGTACTGCATGCAGTACTTCAGATGGGGCCTAACCAGTGTCTTGTAAAGATGGATTATTACCTCCATCTTATGACTTGTGATACCCTTGCTAATACAACCCAACATCCCCCTAGCCTTACCTACTGCTTTAGTGGTCAGCTTGGATGGTTTCAGGTCATCTGTGATGATGATGATGCCCAAGTCTCTTTCTTCCCTTGTGATTGCCAACAACTCCCCTCCCAACCTATAGGTGGCTTCAAGGTTTCTCTTTCCTATGTGCATTATTTTGCACGTCTTTGAGTTAAACCCCAGTTACCACTCTTCTGACAATTTTGCCAGTTTATCCAGATCTCTTCGCATTCTGCCCACCCCATCTGGATCATTTACTCTGTTGCAGATCTTCATGTCATCTGCAAACAGACAAACCTTAACCTCCAGTCCATCTGCAATGTCACTGATGAAGACATTGAAGAGGACTGGCCCCAGGATTGATCCTTGAGGTATTCCACTTGTGACTTGCATCTGTTCTGACTGTATACTGTTTACCATCACTCTCTGTATTCTGCCCGTCAACCATTTTGCCATCCAGTTGACCAACTTCTGACCCACCCCGAGCCTACCCAGCTAATTAATTAATCTTCTATGTGTAACAGTATCGAGAGCTTTGCTGAAGTCAAGGTAGGTGACATCAACTGCACCCCCTTGATCCGCTACTCTGGTTACCCAGTCAATGAAATCTATGAGATTAGTTTGACAGGACCTTCCTGTTGTAAACCCATGCTGTCTTGTATCCTGTGCTCCTATGGATTCCAGGTGTTGCACTATCCTTTCCTTAAGGAGTGCCTCCATAATCTTACCCACTACTGAGGTAAGACTGACAGGTCTGTAGTTCTCTGCCTCCTCCCTGCTACTACTCTTGTAGAGAGGGATCACATGAGCCCTTCTCCAGTCTTCTGGAACCTCTCCTGTGCTCAGAAACTCACTAAACAGTTCTGATAATGGCTGTGCTACTTCCACCCTTAGCTCCTCTAGTACCCTGGAATGTATGCCATATGGTCCCATTGCCTTGTCCAGCCCGAGCTTAGTGAGCTCTTGTAGGACCCTTTCTTTTGTGATGGGACTTGTGCATTCCTCCCTCTCCCCTGTGTCCATGCTGCTGAGCTGTGGGCCATGCCTTACCTTCTCCTCAGTTAATACTGAGCAGAAGTATCTATTTAGGATAGATACTTTTCCTTGGTCCTCCTCTACACACTCCTTCTTATCCCCTTTGATCTTAGCAATATCCCTCTGGACTTTCTCCTTTCACTAATGTATCTATAGAAAGTCTTGTTCCCTTTTTTTACTGTTCATGCTAGTGTTTCCTTGATTTGGGCCTTTGCCTGCCTTACTGCATTCCCTGCTTCCCTTAAGGAAGTTTGGTATGCCTCCCTATCTTCGTCATGCTGCGTCCCCTTATATTTCCTGAAGGCCAACCTTTTGGCTCTGATCTTTTCTGCTACTGTTTCTGAGAACCAAAGTGATTTCCTCCTTCTTTTGCTCTTGCTTTTCTCCCTAACACAATGGAATGTTGCTTCAAATATTGCATCCTTAATGCTCGCCCACTTTGCCTGTACCCTCTCACCTGTATTTCTTCTTGCCAGAGCTAGCTTAACTCTGTCGGCCATCTTATCAAAGTCAGCCCCTCTGAAGTCCCATATTTTTGCCTTGGAATGGGATGATTTAGTTCTAGTGGCCAAACTGAACCATACCATGTGATGGTCACTGGCCCCCAGGTGATCTTCTACCTAAAGATCTGTGATCCTTTCCTCGTTAGTCAGTACTAGATCTAGGATAGCCCTGTCTCTTGTGGGTTATTGTACTAGTTGTCTGAGGCCCTCCCCCTGCAGGGAATCCACTATGTATCTAGTTCTGGTGGATGTTCCTTCTGGTATTGACCAATTTGTATCTGGCATGTTGAAGTCTCCCATTATCAGAACCTCTCCTTTAGCTATTATGTTTTGTATATCTTCTAACAGTAATGCATATATGTCCTTCTCCTGTTCTGGTGGCCTGTAGACAACCCCATTTCATATGGCTGTCCCATTTCCTGCTTCCAGGGTGACCCACAGTTCTTCTGGCTCCTATGTGTATTCTGAATTTCTGTAGCTTTGATATTTTCATTGACATAAACGGCTACTTCCCCCGAAGTCTCCCAAGTGTGGTTACTGGTGAATCATATCTTGCTAATGGCTACTATGTCCAGTTTAGCCTCTGTCATTGTTACCTGCAGGTCTGGGATCTTTATTCACAGTCTGCGGGCATTTATGTGCATGATTTTCCATTGGTCCATTTTTGGTGTGTTACTTGTTGGGTGAGGTCCGACGTTTCCCATGCATGTTGTATGGGGTGTCGGACCTTTTTCCTTACCTGGTGATACAAATGAGCTACAAACATGATGGACTCCTGTTTGATGACTAGCCGAGGGGGAAGGGTGTTCTTTCCATTCGATGTACCAGGTGCTGCACCCCTCTCCCCCTTGGCTAGCTTAAATATTCTGCAAAGACATCAAATGTCTGCCTCAATGCACTGACTCCCTCCTTAGTCAGTTGCAGTCCATCAAATTTAAAAACTTTTCACTCCCAAAACTGTTGCCAGTTGCCTACAAATTTGTGTCCTTTTTCCAGGCACCAGCCTTTGAGCCACATGTTTAGCTCCCCTATCTCCCCTTCTCTGACCATCTGCCCCCCTCTCCCAGACTGGCAGGATCTTAGAGAAGGAGATGACAGTTTGTCTCCCAGCCTGATCAGGTGTTCCTTGGTCTCCACTACTGACCAGCTGGTGAGATTGTTAATCCCTATGTATACCAGGACATTGATGTTTTCTCCTGCTTCCTGCAAGATTTTATTAATGTGGTCATTGTGTCTCCACGCTGATGTACCTTGGAGACATCTGATCATTACCCCCAGATAGAGGTAGGTATCAACTCCCCAAATCATGGAGTCTCCTATGTTCAGAAGTGTTGTTAATTTCCATTTTGCTTTCTTTTTTGTTTTGGTCTCTGTTTTGGGTGAATTTTGTAGTGCTAGCTCCTGTACAGCAGTGTCCTAGTCTGCAGTGTCCTCTACCCCTTTGTTTGATTTTGGAGATAGAGGCAGACACCTGTTTGTAGTTTTTACATGGTTTGTGGAGGTGATACATTGGAGAGCATTGAGTGTGGGGCACTCGATTTGCCCCTCCTAACCACCTGCCAACCTCCCAGACCAACTATCCTCTGCGGTCAAGGTGCTTCAGTTGGATTTTGGGGAAATGGCAGGCCATTCTTATGATATATTTCCTCCTGAATATGTGATTTGAGGTGTGCAATCTCTGCTCATGCTGCCTGAAGCTGATCTCTTAGATCACCAATGATCCAGCATGTAGTACAGTGTCCTAAATCCTGTATAACTGCCTTTTTGAAAAGCGTCCCACAGTGCCTGCAGTTAATAATATCCATTCCACTTGAGTTGCCAAGTTTATAACCTGGTCTGAATAATTAGAAGGAGGAAAATGAAGGCAAAAGTAAAAAAAAAAAAAAGTTGCTTTTTTTGTTTGTTTTTGCTATTTTGTATAACTTGTAACAAGTTAAATTACTTGTGCCCCTGTAAGTGAGGTCACTGTGTGGATACCCCTCTGATCCTACACTTTCTGCTTTGCTACAGGAAATGTCACAACTGTGCTACTCTATAAAAGGAGTGTAGCACAGGGTGGTTGGGGATGGGGGTGGGTGGCTGGACCCTTCTCCTGCTGAAAAGGAAGAACCACGGATGAAAGAAACAAGGAGGTAAGAGCAGAAACAATCAACCAACTACAAATGCAGTAACCCTGAAAGCTTAGCCTAATGATAGATAAAACTGTAAACCCTGTATGTACCACCTGTAACAATTTCACAGAAGATATACCCTGCAAATTTATGACTTCAATCTGATGGTGGAATTAGAAACAGCAATCTCTAAAAACGTAACGTAAATTTTATCAATTGAAGTCAGCATTAAATATTAAATCTTAGTTTAACTCCCCAAGAAGTACTTCCAGTTCAGTATGTACTTATATAAGGGTGCTGGAGAAGGAATTTAAGGACTTTATAAAAAAAGGTGTTTAAAAAAGGAGACTAGGAATCACAACTGATCTAAGCAAGCAGGAATTCATCTCATTGAACTCATTAGAAGAAAACACGAGCATCATTATAAAGTTAGTGGATAAGGGAGGAGGACTAGTAATCCAAGATAACTTTATATATATATATATGTATATGATCAAATGTCTTAGCTTGAGAATAGCGGGAATTACAAAAAGCTGGAAAATGGGCCAGCACAAGAAATAGAAGAGGAAATCAAATAACTATTGGATTTTTGTTATGGCATGGTTTGAATAGCAGAAAGGGAAAGTGTTAATCTCAATAATGCAGACCCGCACACCCCATCTTTTTATGTGATACCCAAAATACATAAATATCTAAAAAATCATCCCAGCATTCTGATAGTGTCAGGCATTGACCCAGCTTTTGAATTGTTCCACAGTTATGTCAATTTTGTATCACTTCCTAGTGAAGAAAACATGTACCTATATAAAAGACACATCACATACAATGAACATTCTGAAAGAGGTCAACACAAATGGAAATTTTTAAAACAAAACAGTCAGAAACACAATGTCTGGTCATGGATCCAAAGCATCCTTCATGAAGAAGGAATCAGTGCATTGAAAGAACCTGCACCAATCAGGGCAAGCAAAATTACCACCCATGGATGTATTAATGAAAGTAGCAAAAAGCTGGCCCATCAGCACAGTGGTAGTGCTGATGATCCAGGATTGGGAATGAATCTAGGTTGTTGGAGGGCTGCCCTGGGGGATAATTGCTGAGAATGCTCACTTCCTCAGGAGTTGGGAGGGAATACAGTCTCCACTGCAATATTGCCATGTAGATGACCACAGGTGGTGGTGCAGGAGGAGCCATCAATGGAAGGTAATGTCAGCAGCATGATATAAGTACATTAGTGAGTTCATCTGGATGTATGGTGGTGGTACCATAAAAATGTGAAAAAAAATAACTTAACCAATGCAGGATGTGATCCACCACCTGTCACAGGCCACACATCGCCAACTGGGATCTTCTCTCCTCACCACCAAAGCTCAAAGTCTGTCCATGGAGGAAATATGGTCCAGCATCCCTCTGTAGCCCCTTCCATGAGGGGTTATCCAAAGGGGACCAATGAAGAAGAGCTAAATCCCGAGTATGGTGGGTGATGGGACTGGGAGGAGCAATTGGACCAATGAGGGCTGGTCAGGTAAGGGAGAAAATGCACAGTCAACAGAAATAGAAAGGAAGTAGCAAAAAGAGTTCTGTAAAACAATTATTTACAGTTTGATTCCACTTTTTACTTATAAAACAGGAAAACTGAGGAATGCAAGTGGCAGCAAAATAGTACTGACCAATGCGAATCTCTTCATGTGGGAATTTAGACAGGTCCACATCCTAACTGTCTATTGCAACACATTTTATCAAAAAGTACTAATTTGGAAAGGGTACATCAATGACATATTCTTGCTTTAGAAAGGAGAAGAATGAAATAAGAATATTTTTCATTACTACATTTTAATAGACATAATATTGTCAAGTTCACCTTAACAACAAACTGAAAAATGGTACAGTTTTTAGAAAGAAACATATTGGATAATCAGCATATCAACACCACATTATTGAGGATGGAAACAGACCAAAATACAGTACTACATGGAAGTACAGTAGTTACCACAAACATTAGGTTATTAGAACACCATATTCCAGATTTTATGAGCTAAGAGAAATTGTAGCAGAGATACAGCCTGTCAACATGAAAAAAAAAATCAGAAATGATTCAGGGGTTCAGAAACAGGGAATACCAAAAGCAAACAACAACAGCAAGCACCTTTTGGGCAGATCAAATTAGCTGAGATTAAGCATTAACTAAACACAACATTGCTAAGAACAGAATACTTTTTTTTCTACAAAATATACTAAGAACTCATGAAGCCTAAAAAACATCCTACAGAAGCACTGGCACATGTTGCAGCCAGACACGAGTGTTCAGCATATGTTCAACAGCAAACCATTTATAACCTTAAAAAAATCCCACTCTCAGGGACAAGCTTTTTTATATGTACATACACCTCTAGGTATATAAACAGAGAGACAGTTTATGTTGGGACCATTAAAACCTGGTAACTACTCATGTAGTAAATGTGTGCAGTGTTCAGTTTCACAGAACAGGACATTATTCCATTCATACATATTGTATGGATTAAAGATTTAAAATCAAGGACCACATCACGTGTGTAACAAACAATGTCATTTACACAGTACCAGGTCCATGTGCAAATACTATGTTGGGAAAACGTCCAGACCATTATGTAACAGCATATCCAAACAGAAAAGCAAAATAACAAGAAAAGATGACAAACCAGCAATGGTAAGTTACTTTATGGGTGAGAGACATAATGATTTGGCCCCCTACTTTTTGGGCATAGAAATTGCTTAGCAACCATTGAGAGGAGGAAATTGAGACACAGCATTGCTGTGACAAGAAATGTGGTGATACATAAATTGGACAACCTACAAAGAAAAGGTTGAATTAAAGAAGATGGGGATTGGTCTGTTTTCTACTAAACCTACAGAGGTTATTCAGTAATACCCTTTGAAGGGGTTGTTCCCAGAAGGACTTAAGCTGGTAGTGGATCTCTGATGTAGGTTGGTTACTTGTGTAGTTGGACTGAGGTAGGTGGTGATGGCTTATTTTCTGGCTGTTGTGCTGGCCTTCAATGCAGTCACACCAGTCAGTACATGACACTCGATTCAGCACTTGAGATCTCCCTAGTTTCACAGGGAGCTCAGGCAGCTTAAGTTAAGGGGTCAAAGGTTGGAGAATTGTTGGAGAAGATCTAGATCTGATGAGGACAAGCTAGCTATGAAGACTCACTACAGTGAGTATCAAAGAGTATCTCCCATAAGAAGGAAAAATTTCTGTCCAGGGAGATTACTGCAGGGAGAAGCCAACCAGCTCATCTCTTCCAGGTGGTGGACAGAATTTTAAATCTGGTCTGTCTGTAACTGGTAAAAGTTAATTCATCCCCCGGGTGTAAGGAGTTTGTTTATTTTTTTTTTCTCTGATAGGGTGTCCTCCGTTCAGTCAGGGATTTCTCCATCTGGATCTTCACACTGAAGCAGTACTGAATTGGTGAGAGGGGATGTTCTCTGCCAGTCTGAAGCTAGTTTAGATCAGTTTTGATAGATGAGGTTTGCAATGTGATCTCAGAACTGCAGCCCACCTACTGTAAATTGTACCCAGGCCCAAGTTACCTAATAATTGGGTGTGTGGGGTTTCTGGGTCAGGTGTTTACTGGACTGATCTGTGCTCCCTATCAGAGGGGGTCTTTCCTATGGTGTTGAAAGTGACTGAAAAATCCATGTCTGGACATGGTCTGCTTGGCAAATTATAGACCAGTCTCTAACATTCCCTTTTTGGGTAAGGTTATAGAGAAGGTGGTGGCATTGTTGCTTGAGAAACACTTCATGGCCTTTGACATATATGAACCTCTACAGTTTGGGTCGAGGTTGAGGATCAGTACTGAGATGGCATTGATCAGACTGTAGAATGCTCTTCTCATAGCTAGATCCAGAAGCAAATGATTTGATACCTTTTAATGGACCAACATAGATGTAACAACAAGAACAAAGTGCTCTAGCTTTCGGAACAACCAGTCCTTCTTCAGAAGCTCATGGCAGTTGTTTAGAAAATACAATACTTGTAACAGCTAGATAATGCAGAGCTACTCATAGCTCATAGCTAGAGAGCAAGGAGAGTGATCAGTTCTTGTTCTTCTTGATCTCACTTCAGCATTTTATACAGTGGACCATGGGTTGTGCTTGGATTGTCTCAGGGACTACTGTGAACCCACTGATGCTAACATCCACCGGTTTGTCCAACCTTGGAGACAGGACCCACAATGTGGTGATGGGGAGTTTCTCCGCACTTCTGAATCCCCTGCTCTATGGAGTAACCAAGAGGTCAATTCTCTCTCTCTCTCTCCCATGTTGTTTGTGGTGTATATGCTGCCTATAGGAGGCATCATTAGGCAACTTGATCTGGGTTTTCATAGCTATGCTGATGATACTCAGCTGTATCTGTCTTTTGTGTTCAGGATACCTGGTGCTGTTGAGGTAATAAATCTGTGCCTGACTGAGATCCAGGACTTGATGTCCTCAAGCTGGTTGTGACTCAGTCTGGACAAGATGGAGGGACTGGCAATTGAGTCTGGTCAGAAGGTGAATGTGGGGACCACCAATGGAAGGATTGGTTTATGGCTAGGATCCTCTGGGTTGGTGGTCTCTACTAAGATTAGAATCTGGGGGTCATTCTGGATAAGAGAGACTCTTGACACTCAGGTGTCAGCTGTTATCTAGAATTGTTTTTATCATCTCTAGAACTTCACCCAGATTAAAGCTTTGATTCCCCCAAAGACTTGCCCCCCTCCCAGTACATGCATTCTTCACCATTAGACTCAATTACTGTAATGCTTTATACCTTGGGGTGAGTGGAGGTGCCCTACAATGTCTGAAGAGGGTGCAGAATGCAGTGGCCCAACTGTTGATACACCTTCTGAGGTCATGCCACATAACTCCTGTCCTGCATGAACTGCACTGGCTGCTGCTGAAGTGGCATATCACCTTCAAGGTTGGCTCACTGATAGAAACATAGAAACATAGAATTTGACGGCAGATAAGGACCGCTTGGCCCACCTAGTCTGCCCATTCTCCTACCTAACAGAAAAGCTGCAGATCCTAGTTAACCAACAGCTTACTTCCTCCTACCCCCCACTAGAACTGCCTTATGTCGGTCCCACGCATTCTTGAATTCCCCCACTGTTCTTGACTCCACGACCTCCTCAGGGAGGCTGTTCCATGCATCCACAACCCTCTCTATGAAAAAATACTTCCTCACATTACCTCTGAGCTGTCCCCCCTCTATCTTCAAATTGTGCCCCCTTGTTCTTGCACATCTCTTTTTCTGAAAGATGATACCCTCTTGGACTTTGTTGATTCCCTTGAGGTACTTGAAAGTTTCTATCATGTCCCCTCTCTCCCATCTTTCCTCAAGGGTATACATATTAAGCTCCTTTAGTCTTTTTTCATATGTCTTCTGGTGCAGACCCTGCACCATTTTGGTTGCCCTCCTCTGGACAGCCTCCACTCTGTCTGTGTCTTAGCGGAGACTGGGTCTCCAGAACTGCACACAGTAATCCAGATGGGGTCTCACCAACTGTCTGTACAGAGGGATAACAACTTCCTGTTTTCTACTATTGTTGCCTCTTTCTATGCATCCCAGTATCCCCCCAGCCTTCCTTACTGCCTTCTCACATTGCTTGCCCACCTTTAGGTCATCTGATATAATTACCCCAGGTCCCTTTCAATTTTTACTGTTGTCAGTATCTCACCCCCCCATTGTGTACTCTTCCCTGGTTTTGCTTCATGTGCATTATCTTGCACTTCTTGCATTGAATCTGAGTTGCCATACATTTGACCATTCCTCTAACTCTTGCCAAGTCCCTTCTCATCCTTTCCACTCCATCTTGTGTATCAACCTTGTTGCAGATCTTGTGTCATCTGCAAAGAGACATACTTTTTCCTTCCAGTTCCTCTGCAATGTCACTTATAAAGACATTAAAAAGGACTGGTCCCAGTACTGAACCCTGCGGTACCCCGCTAGTAACCCTCCTTTCTTCACTGTGCACTCCATTTACTACTACCCTTTGTGTCCTGTTGTCTAGCCAATTTTTTATCCAGGCTATCACCTTGGGGCCCACTCCAAGGCTGGCTAACTTGTGTATTAATCTTTTGTGTGGGACTGTATCATGTACATCACTGAACATGATCTATACGTCATTGAAGAGACTTGGTCCGGGCTATCTCTGTGACCTTCTGACTCCTTAACAGACACTTGCCTTCTCTGCTCCTCTGAGGTGGCCCTCTTAGCTGTTCCTAGGGTAAGGCTGAAATCCTCTGAAGATAGTGTTTTTTCATCTGCCAGTCCAGCCCTTTGGAACAGGCTTCCCAGGGCATTGTGCAAGGTCCCCTCATTGGAGGCCTTTAACAGGGGCCTGAAATCCTTCCTCTTTCAGGAGACTTTTGGCACTCTTTGAGTTTTAAGCTGGATATTTACCTTACTGACCAGCACTGTATTATTATCTTTGTTTTATATATACTATTTATGATTTTATTTATGGTTGTACATTTTGAAATGTTTGTATTCTTGATAGTGTCTTGATCAAATTTTGTTCAGTACTCAGAGCCGCTGGGACTGGGTGCTATATAAATAAAGTTTACTATTACTACTAAATGTGTCACAGTCGTCCACATTAATAAACTTAACAAAAACATATAAAATTGCCTATATTTTAAACACTGAAAATGGGACTATCCTATTTGAACTTTTTTTCAGAATTTTGAAAAAGCATTATTCAGATGATTTTATGTTAATAATTCAATCATATATTTGTTGCTTTTTGTTGTTAATTTGAATTTTCAGTGCTCCAATACTCTGAGTATACTGTCATTATTGTTTTGTTGACTTCACAAAAATGAGGATCAGGTACACTTAATATACACCATACTTCTGTAATACTTCTTGCTATCGTACTATACAGACACATTGACTATCTTCATGTTAATTTCTTTATTTTTAGCCATTCTCCTCCAGGTGTTTTCTTGGCCTTTCTCCTATACTGTACTTCCCTACACCCCACCCTGTCTTTCTCCCCCCACTCCCAAAGGTCAGAGTTATGTATCCTAGGGGGACAATAGACTTCACTTACACAAGACAGGAACAGCAGAGGAAACTGAGCACAGGTCCTCCATTCTTTCTACTTGCTGTTGGGAGAGGTTAGAGGGGAGTTTGAATATGAGGTGAGTTTGTCTCTGTAAGAGTTTATTTATCTCTGAGTTTTTTTTTGTAAGTTGTTCTGGTGGTTTTTGAATTTGGATTAAATCTTCAACAGTTGCTGGCTTGTCTGGGGACTGTGGCTGGATGGGGGATGGGTTTCTTTGCCCAGTAACAGGGCAGTCAATCACGTTTGTTTGGATTTTAGTTTGAATCTCTATTTAAATGTTCACTGACGCATTGTCTGTTTATTGTACTTGCTGTGGTAAGAGGTTAGAGGGAAATCTGAATATGAGGTGAGTTTGTCTCTGTGAGAGTTTATCTCTGAGTTTTTTTTTTTGTAAATTTTGCTTGTGGTTTTTGAATTTAGATTAAATATTTAACAGTTGCTGGCTTGTCTGGGGACTGTGGCTGGATAGACTGAAAAAGCCCCGCCCCCACCAGCCCTTCTTAAATACTGAAAAGTCACTGTGGGTTGGGCTTGAAAGTTGTGAGGGAGGAGCTTGGAGAGCTGCAAACTTCCTGTATGAGCTAACTCTTAAAGCTAATAGGTGGTGAAAATGTCAGATACTTGAGTTTTTACTAGTTGGATTTTAAGGTTTAAATGTTTGAAAGTCACAATGACAAATTTGGGTTAAGGAGGGGTAACTGCGTATTTAAAGTTGAAAGTTTAAAACTGAATCTGACAAGGTCATGTATAAATGTAAGAACTAGAGTTACTGAGCTAGCAAGCTAGGGATCAATGGAATAAAGAAGGATCCAGAAGCAAGCTAGTAGGGTCACATATGGTATCCAGCTATTGCTGTACAGACTGTGTGATAAGAAATTGAGGTTACATTTAAGTTAAATGTGAATACTGGAGGGAAGGAACATGGGGCATTATGGGGATTACACTGGGGTGAAGGGGCATGAATAAGGGTGGATGGAGACATCAGAATAGTGGATAGAATGAAGGCACCATGGAGTGAGTGTAGCAGGCATAGGGAGGATAGTGGGTGCAATGGTTGTGGGGCAACGGTTTGGATGAATATACTATGGAAACTGGGGGGTTGTCCAATTTGTTACAGTCTGAGCACATTGGAAGAGGAGGTACAGGGCTTATGGATGGAGCTGGAGAGGGTGAGGGAGGGGGGCTGGGATAGGAGGGTCCCCAGAAAGGAGTAGCTGGGAGAAGCAGAGAAGGAACAGCAGGACTAAATCCCATGAAGATGGAGGGAGGAAGGGAGAATGGGGTAAGAAGAACAGAGGGGCAGTAAGTGGAGGGAAGGCTCAGAGCAGGGGGAAGGAGGAGATGGGCATCACTGCAGGGGTAACAAGCAATAGGTTTGCAGTGTTGGCATCGGAGGTGGTAGGGGAGGTGTTGGAGATTGGTGGGTTGGGGGGAGAAGGGTAGTGAGGGCCCAGGAGTCAGGAGTCAGGCTGGGAAAGAAAGAAGGGGAAAGAGCATGGTAGAGGGAGAGGTGGAAACAGGGGGGAAGATGTAGGAGTTGCAAATGGTGCAGATAGAGGTAATAAGGAGCAGGGCAGTGTGGACTCTGAAATGTGGACAGTGAAAACAGGAGGAGGGGTGCAGGACAAGAAGATGGGGTACTAGTGCTGGGGAATTCTATACTGAAAAGGGTCAGATGGGGCAGAAGGGGAGAAAGGCACAGTCCTGTCTGGGTTGAGGTTATTCTGGGGTTGACCTCAGGTAGGACAGGGCAGTCACTTCTCAAGAGCACATGGAAAGGGAGGAAGAAACCTTACATAGTGATGCACATGGGTACAAAAGACTTGGTGGGGAAAATGGTAGAGGTGGTAAAGGGGATGTTTGAGGATTTGGGTAGGCAGTGTGAGGAGGTGGTAGGGTCGATGGTATTCTCTGAGGTACTCCTGGTACCATGTGTAAGTACAGTGAGGAAAGAAAGGATATAGGAGTTCAATGAGTGGCTGAGGGATTGGTGCTACATCAGGAAGTACAGATTAGTGTCAGACTGGGGCAGGACCTGGGGCAATAGTGACCTATATGCAGGGCTCAGGTTAAATTTGAGCAGGGAGGGGAAGGGAGTACTAAAATGGGGAATAGAGAATTATACATCAATAAAGGGTAGATTTAAATAGGAGAGGTGGTGAGGGGACTGTTGATGGGAAAAGGGTCAGGAAAGGGGAGCCTAGTGAGCTCACCTTCCTAGTTATTGGTAAAGGCAGTAGGGAAGTGGCAAATGGAGGGACAAAGGGGGGAAGAATAGGAGTAGGGAAAGGGAGGAGACAGGCTGAAGGGTGGTGTCACTGAATTCAAGAAGCCTAAAGAATAGAACAGCAGAGTTACAGGCTCTCATGGCAGTGGAGAGGGTGGACATTATGGTAATCACATCAATGTTGGCCACCCAATACCAGGACTGAGATATGATGATCCCGGGGTTCACGCTATTCAGAAAGGATAGGGCAAAGTGGAATGGGGGGAGAGTGGTGATCTATGTAAGGGAAGGAATAAACTGTGACAGGGAGGAAGGGGAGGAGGGAAGGACAGAAGCACTATGGATGCAGTTCCAAGATGCAATGAAGAGGACACTGAGGATGGGGGTGGTGTACAAGCCACCAGCTCAGGGGAATGACCTGGATAGAGAATTAGTTGAACAAATTAGGAAGATCTGCAGGAATGGGAGCAGAGTGGTGGTGGGGGACTTCAACCTACTGGGGGTGGAGTGGGGCTCCCCATCCACCACGAGTGCAAGGGAGTGGGTCCTGTTAGAAGCATTTCAAGACAGCTTCCTGACACAGCTGGTCCAGGGGCCGACTCAGTTAGAAAGGACTCTGAACCTTGTACTGGATAATGGATAAGTTGTAAGGAATCTGGAAGTGCAGGAACCACTAGCTGGGGTTGACAACTATTTGGTGTGGTTCAAGATCAACATGGGGAAGGAAACAGGGGGCACAGGTACAAGGGTGATTGAGGTTAGCAGGGCGGACATTAAGAAGATGGGGAAAATTTTGAGCAGGCACCTTGCAGGTAAGCAAATACACATGGATGTAGACCAGTAATGGGACACCATAAAGGAAGGGCTGGCGGAGGTTATGGAGTCTTGCACTAGTAAGAAAAGGAAGTGAAAGGCAAAGAAACCCAGTTGGCTGATGCAGGAGGTTATGGAAGGGGTGAGGGCCAAGAGGGCAGCATTTCAAAAGTACAAAAAATAGGGGAGAGGTGATGATAAGGATATGTACATGGAGAAATCCAGGGAGAATACAAGACTGGTCAGGGTGGCCAAGGTGTCCAGGCAGATGAGACTGGTGCAGGGAATCAAAAGTGGAGAAAAAGACTTCTTCTGCTACATAGGAAAGAGAAGAAGGAGCAAGGATCAGCTGGTGAGGATTAAGAAGGATGGTGGGTGGGTGGAAAAAGGGGCTGAGCAGGCAGAGGCACTGAATGAATACTTCTGCTCTGTATTCACACAGGATAAGGGGGGGGGATAGATACCCCAGGTGAGGGTAGGGTGGAAGAGATGACAGATGTCGGGATTGCAGGGAACAGGGTACTAGATGGGTTGAGGGCATTAAGGGTGGACAAAGCACCTGGACTTGATGGCATTTACCCTAGGGTACTAAAGGAGTAGGCAGAGATCCTGGGGGGGGCACTGACTGACTTGTTCAATACCTCCCTGGACATGGGATGTGGACCACAGGAATGGAGAATGAGCCATGTGGTGTCCATCCAAAAAAGTCTCCCAAAGGATGAACCAGGAAACTATAGGTCGGAGAGCCTCACATTGATCATGGGAAAGCTCATGGAGACCATCCGAAAAGAGAGACAAATGAACTTCTTGGAGGAAAATGGTCTCCAGGATGGTCAACAGCATGGGTCTGTAGCGGGCAGATCCTGCCAGACAAACCCTGTAGAGTGCTATGACTGGGTGAGGTGGGAACTGGACAAGGGCCATGCCATGGCTGTTTTTCATTTAGACTTCAGCAAGACCTTTGATTCAGTGCCGCATGGGAGGTTGGGGGGAATGGAATGTGTGGGGGCAGGACCAAAAATAGTGAAATGGATCACAAACTGGCTAAAGGGAAGGCAGCAAAGGGTGGTGGTGGGGGAGACCTCTAGTAATCGAGAGCAGTTACGAGTGGGGTATCACAGTGATCGGTACTGGGACCGGAGCTGTTTGGGATTTTTATTGCAGATATCTCACACAGGATCCACAGCAGGATCAGTCTGTTCATCGACAATACCAAGATGGGAGCTATGGTTGATGATGCAGAGGGGTGGAAAGGGTTGCAGGAGGATCTGACTAAGCTGCAGGAGTGGCGGAAACATAGCAGTTGGGGTTCAATGCCAAGAAGTGCAAGGTTCTGCACTTCAGAGTCAGGAACCAGGGGAAGGATTATCACTTGAATGGGGTATGTTGGGGAGCTTCACAAAGCAGAAGGACCTAGAAGTGATCATTATGGGGAGCATGAACAACTCTGCTCAGTGCAGGAAGACGGCAGTAAAAGCCAACAAAATGCTAGAGTGTATTGCAAGATTGATCTCCTCCAGAAGGAGGAAGGTTATCCTGCCCCTGTATAGGTCATTAGTCAGGCCCCTCTTGGAGTGCTGCATGCAGAACTGGCACCCATTCCTGAAGAAGGACATCAGATTGTTTGAGGGGATGCAGCAAAGAGCCATGCAGATGATCCAGGGATTAGAGAGCAAGCCCTATGACAACAGGCTGGGAGAGCTGAATATGTATTGGCTGGAGGAGAGGAGGGACAGGGGGACTATGATCAAGACCTTTAAGTATCTGAAGTGGATAAACAAGACCAACACAGAAAGGATTTTCCAGATAAGAAGGGGGAGGGACACGTGAGGGCATTGACTGAGAATGGAGTGGGGGGAGATTAAAGAGGGAGACAAGAAGACATTTATTCACTGAAAGAGTGGTGGACAAATGGAGCACCTTACTAGATGACATAGTGTCCTGTAAGACAGTGGGCAGTTTCAAGAAGGGTTGGGACAGGGGAAGGGGAAGGGATACTGGGAAGAGGGGGGCAGGAGGGGCAGCTCTGAGATGAGGTCCTAGCTGTGCACTTTAGCAGACTCTATAGACTGGGAGACCTGTTTCTGCTGGCAATTTCGTATGCTCATATGTTTGTATGTACAGATTCTGTCCTCAACCCTCCACCTCAGCTCCTTCCCAAGCCCAAGGATGTGCCATGTACACCCTCAAGAATGACATGAATTTTTCCTCTGCTAGTCTGTCAACTTATTACTTTTAATTTTAACAACTATTATAGCAGGCACTATACACAATCTGCTTAATTTATGAAGCCATCTAACTAATTTTTGATTAGGAAACTTTAAAATGGACAAACTACTAAGTATATAACATCTTAATTAGAATAGTTATAATTTTAACATTACTGAATCTAAATGAAGTACAATTAATTCAATGTGCTGCTTTCTTGTATCTTTGTGCAAAGCAGTGCAATGGTTGGTAAGTTTGAATGATGAAATAAATATAACAATTCACATTTCCTTGAATGGAGCAGTTTATCCACAGTTCAAAAAACCTAGAAGGCATAGGGCTTACAGCACAAATTTTATGTGTGAAAATCTTTACTTAGTGCAGCTACAAGACAGGGAATATTTGGACCCGTTACCATAGTTATAGTATCGATACAAAAATTGTGCAAATCCCAGAGAACATCTGAGCCTTTGCAGCATGGGAGCAGGCTTTTACCCCTGAACTGAAGCTGTCCAAATATAGCAAGCCAAACATTTTATTTGAACCCCTCTGAAGTAGAAAAGATTTTTATTGCCAGTAAGTAAGGAAGACAGAGTGAGGATACCGAGGCAAATACAGTAAGTAATGCAGGCATTGCAATCTTCAACAGGAAACACAGAAACTCAGACTGGAGTAAAATCCTGTTCAGCACTTTTTTCCTTTTGCAGCAAGATGTACAAATTTGAAAGTATTTATGATAGGGTGCACTATAATATACGATTGTAAAATGTTTTACTGTGTATGATTGCACAGTAGCAAATAACATTACCCATGGTGTACACAAACCATAGAATATGAAAAGAATAATTTTGCTTAGAAGCAATATATAAGGCACAATATTCAAAAAATCCTAATGGACAAATATGAGCACAAGGAGATTTTTGCATAAGTTATTTATCTTCACATAATTTTAGTGTATTTATACTTTATAACACCAAGTGCCTAAAATCTATTATTAAGAAGTTTAATTCAAAATGTTTTTCTTAGGCACTGCTGCAGTCACCCCTTCCCCCAGTTGCCCATGTATATTGTGAAAGCTATACAATGGAACATCATGGCATATAATTATTGATTTAAGATACACATGAACAATAGTAACAAGTGATTCATTAGTGATTCCTTAGACATTTTTTTATTTACAGTGTAATTATACAACGTGCGAGTGGTTGGGTATTAGCAATATATAGTTAAAAAACATTGATAAAAAATTAAGTATTAAAATAGGAAGCATGTATTTATTGGGATAATATTTGCAAATCTATATACATATTCTTCACTAATGGTATGCATTACACAAAGCATATTGCACATTAGCTAATATCATTATCCATAGTGTACACAAAACATAGACCATAGAAAGCATAATTTTGCTGAGAAGCAGCATATAAGGCATAGATATCCAGTGATAATAATGACCCAAAATGAATGACTACAAAAGTAGCAACTCATTTTGGGTGCTATTATTCTGGGCTACCCTACAGAATAGCGAGGGTATGGGAAAGAGAACATGGGGAAGGGCAAATGGAAGGGGGGAATAGAGAGGGGAAGTGGAGGGACAGGGAATGGGTTTTCAGGTGCTGAGGTACCTGCTGCCACTGAGCTAGCCATGTGGCTTGGTGGTGTGGGTGGCTTGTTTTGGCACAGCAGGTACTGGGTTCAAGATCAGGAGCAAGCACATTTTGCTGTAGCTGCGGGACTTAAATTTCCCCAAATCTGGATTTTGCATCCTCCCCAACATGCACCCCCCCTGGAGTTGAGAATCTTAATTCAGGTGGGTACAGGAGGGGCACAGCCCCCTACAAAAACACTTTTTTAAAACCCGGATGTCGGGTCAACTTGAAGTGTATATTGCCAATTTGCTTTTCAACGATATACACTAGCCATAATAGCAATCACTGTTTTGTGATCACTATTATGATGTGGAACCTAAGGCACAATATCAGAAAAAAATCTAATAGACAAGTATGAGCACAAGGAGATTTTTGCCATCAATTATTCATCCTGAAATGTTTTTAGTGTATTTACTCTTTGTAGCAAGTAGTTAAAGTCAATTATTAGGAAGTATCTTTCAAAATAAATTTCTTAGGCACTGCTGCACTCTCCCCCCAACCAGTAGCTCATTTATTTGTATCATTAATTATTATTAATAATACTTTTTATTGTGTATTAATAACAATAACTAATTATTAATTAATGTAATATTAATAATAATATTATTATTAATATTATTAGCATTATTACTTTATTAGATGTAGTGATAGGGGAGGATAGAGTGAGGGAGGGGTTGCTGGCATTGAAGGTGGCCAAATCACTAGGTCTGGATGGAGTATATCCAAGGGTACTAAAGGAACTGGCTGAGGAGCTGGCAGGGCCACTGGCAGACCTATTTAATAGTTCACTAGAGACAGGTGCAATGCTGCAGGACTGGAGAACAGCACATGTAGTGACACTTCACAAAAGCAGTCCCAAGGATGACCCAGGGAATTACAGACCAGTCAGTCTGACCTCCATTGTTGGCAAACTCATGGAGACCATACTAAAGGAAAGGTTGGTGTAATATCTAGTGGATCATTGTCTCCAGGATGTGAGGCAGCATGGGTTCGGGGGCGGGGATTTGTGTCAAACAAGTTTGATTGACTTCTTTGACTGTGTCACTAAACAATAGACAGAGACCTACTGAGGTCTTGATTTCAGCAAGGCCTTTGACTCTGTGCCCCACAAAAGGCTCATCAGGAAGCTGGTGGATCTTGGGGTTGGGGAAAAGATGGCCAGCTGGGTGGAAAACTGGCTGAAGGAACGAACCCAGAGGGTGGTTGTGGGGGGAGAGTTATCTGGTATAAGACAGGTAATCAGTGGGGTCCTGCAGGGCTCAGTGCTGGGACTGGTGTTGTTCAATGTCTTCATCAATAACAATGGAGATAGCATTAAGGGCAAAATGTGCCTTTCTGTGGATGACACCAAGGTCTGTGGGACAGTGGACACAGCTGAAGGGATACAGGACCTACAGGAAGATCTGAAAAAGCTAGGGAGGTGGTCCAGGATCTGGAAGCTTGGCTTCAATGCCAAGAAATGCAAAGTTATACATATTGAAGCCAAGAATGCTAGGACAGAGTGCTGCCTGGGTGGAGTCCGAATATGTGCATCAGAGTTGGAGAAGGACCTGGGAGTGATGATCACTAGTGATCTGAAGCACTCCACACAGTGCAAGAAATCAGCAGCAAAGGCAAGCAAGATGCTGGGATGCATATCTAGGGGAATCAGTAGTAGGAGAAAGGAGGTTATACTGCCCTTGTACAGGCCACTGGTAAGGCCATTTCTAGAGTATGGAGTTCAGTACTGGTGCACACACCTCAAAAAGGACATTAACCTACTGGAGAAGGTCTGGAGGAGGGCTACAAAGATGATAGCAGGTCAGCAGGGTAAGGCATATGAGGAGAGGTTGAGGGCACTGAACATGTACTCCCTGGAAGACAGGAGAGAAAGAGGGGGCATGATTGGGACCTTCAAGTACTTCAAAGGGATAAAGAAGGTTGATAAGGAGAGTCTTTTTAAGCTGAGTGGCAACCATAACACGAGGGGGCTCAGTCTTAAGCTGGAGGGTGGGAGGTTTAAGAGGGAGGTCGGGAAGCACTTCTTCATAGATAGGGTGGTGGACACTTGGGATGCACTGCCAGAAGAGGTAATCTAACTGAAGACAGTGGGCAGCTTTAAGAGAGGCTGGGACAGGTATAGGGGAAGGGGACGGGTCATGGGTAGGGAGGATGGGAGGAGTTGGGAGGGGGTAGGAACAGTAGTTCAAGCTGTGGACCCTGCAACACTAGCAGACTTGATAGACCAAATGGCCTTCTTCTGCTGGCTTTTTTGTATCTTGTGAAAGTTATAAAATGGAACATCAGGACATAACATTATTGATTTAAGATACACAAGCAAAACAGTAACAAGTGATTCATTAGTGATTTCATAGAATTTTTTTTGTTTGTGATTGCATCAAGGTTAAATACCAGCACAAAATATTTATGTAGAAGACAGCAGGGAAAAAAATGGGTTTAGAATGCTGAAAATGGTATACTGTACAATAAGATGAAACTGTAATAACATGAATACCTGTGTAGTTATACATATTTTTCTAAGTAACCATTGTGAATCTATATATGATTTGAGCAAGAATTTATTGCAGGTCGCTGGTCAAGTGTCCCATAATGTATATCTCAGTAAAGAGATCAGCATATAGTGTATCAAAAGGATAATTGAAAGTTCCAAAACATAAAGACATTTTAAGATAAATTATTTTATTAGGTATCGTGAGAATCTGAGTTAAAGAAGGAGTCCAATCAAAGTATTACATTGCAGAATTAGAATCAGCCTCCCCCAATAAATCTCATACTAAAAACAAGCATTTGTCAATGCCGAATGTTGCTTGCTTATATGTGCTGTTTAGGTATTTGGAAGTGATAGTACCATGCCTAAGAAGTGTCCTGCTGTGCCCCTCCCCCCCAAAAACATCCACTGTGTCTTTCTGTTCAGAATTACAGCAGAGGGAGGGGCAAGGCCAACAGCAGCACAGCAGTTGCCAAGTGGGTGAAGAGGTGGACAATAGTCCATTCACAGGCAAAAGAATCCTGCAGGAGCTGACTAAATTGAAGGTGGACAAAGTGATGAGACCAGATGGCATACACCCAAGGATATTAAGAGAACTGTGAAGGGAGATAGCAGTACCTATGTCAACCATGTCCACCGAGTCATTCAACATACGGGTGGTACCAGAGAACTGGAGGAGGGCACATGTGGTCCCTCTATATACAAATCCGGGAGGAGGTGGGGAACTATAGGCTGGTCAGCCTCACCTCAGTAGTGGGGAAGATCATGGAGACATTGCTTAAAGAGAGGATAGTGAGGCACCTAGACGCCATCAGAGCCCAGGACCATAGGCAACATGGATTCACATTGGGGAGGCCATGTCAGACAAATCTGGTTGATTTCTTTGACTGGGTGACAGAGGAAGTAAATCAGGGTGGGGCAGTGGACAACACTTACGTTGATTTCAGCAAAGCCTTTGATACCATCCCACAAAGGAGGCTGATAAACTAACTGGGTAGACTGGGCATGGGGGAAAAGGTGGTAAACTAGGTTAGAAACTGGCAAACAGACAGGAGGCAGAGTGGCGGTAAATGGGGTGCAGTCTGGGGAGATGGGGTGACCAGTGGAGTGCCGCAAGGATCGGTCCTGGGGACAGTCCTTTTCAATGTCTTTATTAGTGACATTGCAGAAGGGCTGACGGGAAAGGTCTGCCTGTTTGCAGATGTCACCAAGATCTTTAACACAGTGCATACCCCAGAGGGGGTGGAGAAAATGAGAAGGGACCTGGGGAAGCTTAAAAAATGGTCTGGGTTGTGACACAGAAAACCTGGAGAAAGCTACAGGATGGGGGGTTGGGGACGGGAGTTGCTGACAGTCACAAAGAAGGAAAGGGACCTGGTGGTTCTTATTTCAGATGACCTGAAAATGTCAAAGTGTTAAGGTAGCTGGGAGGGCCAGTGACATGCTGGGGTGCATAGGCAGGGGTATCACCAGCATAAGGAGGGAGGTAGTGATGCCATTATATAAAACAATGGTCAGGCCTTGCATGGAGTACTGTGTGCAGTTCTGGAGGTCGCACCTTCATAGGGATATTAACAGGCTGGAGATGGTCCAGAGAAGGGCGAATAAGATTGTACAGAGCTTGCAACACAAGACTTATGAGGAGAAATTAAGGGACCTCAGTATGTACTCACTGGAAGACAGGAGGGATAGAGAGGATATGATAGAAACATTCAAGTACCTCAAGGGTATAAACAAGGTGCAGGCAGAGACATTTTCCAATACAGGAGGAGCATAAGAATGAGGGGATATGACATGAAATTGGAAGGTGGGAGGTTAAGAGGGAATGTGAAGAAGTTTTTGTTCATAGAGATGGTGGTGGACATGTGGAATGAGCTGCCTCAGGAGCTGATGGGAGCG
This sequence comes from Neoceratodus forsteri, assembly GCA_016271365.2. Lineage (NCBI taxonomy): Eukaryota > Metazoa > Chordata > Ceratodontiformes > Ceratodontidae > Neoceratodus > Neoceratodus forsteri. Next base: position 1,513,309,618 of record CM057449.1, read on the forward strand.
AGCACTATGGATGGATTCAAGCATTCTTGGGACAGGCATAGTGGAACCATAGAGGTAAAGCAGCGAGTTGATCAAAAGCAGTAATCTAGTACAAGGGCTTATGGGCAGACTAGATGGGCCAGGCAGTTCTTATTTGCTGACAATTTCAATGTTTCTATGTTTGTGACTCTTTCTCTTATGAATTACATACAGAGAAAGAGAGAGAGAGAGATACAGAAGCATATGCAGTTTGCATGTGCTGTTCCCCACTATGTCCTTCCTAACACATTACTATCCACAGACACACAGAGAGAGGACACAGCACACATTGTCTCTTCAATGCTGCTCCCCCAGCGTCTCTCTCTCTCTCTCTCCCTCACTGTTACTCTCCCTGTCTCACTTTCTCTATGTTACTATCTCTCTCTCTCTCTAAACACCAAGCTCTGTTCTTGAACGTCGAGGGGGAACAAAATTCAGTTGCGCTCTCTCACTAGGATGGGGGGGTTGGCAGAATGGGATACAGAGAACTTGTTGAATGGGAGGTGGGAAAGCAGAACAGAGGTTCCCAAAGAAAAAGACACTGAGAGAGACAGAGCCAGAGAGAGAGAGAGAGAGGAAGAGAGAGATAGAGAGAGAGGGCGAGAGAGAGCAAATACACAGGTCTCTCCTGCACAAAAACTGTAGCACTGTTCTGTACTAGGGAACAAGGGGAGGCCACAGACAACAAAATCCCAATGTTTTCTCTCTTGCTGTCTCACAGGATATTGCAGCCATGGTGCAGGTGCGGAAGAGTGATGATGCTGTCTCTCACTCTCTCTATCGTCTGTGCACTGAGGGTGGGGAACGGGCAATGGGGCAGTCACAGTTGGTGGGGTGGCAGGAAAGGAAACTCTGGGTGGCCACTGTCATGCTCGCTCTCTCTTCTGCTCTCCTGTATTACAGCCTGTCAGAGGGCTCTATATTGCTGATCATTGCTTCCATTGTTTCTGCAGATAGAGACATAGACAGATAGAGATGAAGCACATTGCCGCAACTTTGGTACCTACTGTCTCCCACTGTTTCTGTCTCTCTCTGTCTTACATGCCAGACCTCATGGCCGCTGTCACTCTCAACTACCTCCTTGCCCACTCTGACTGCTGATTATCTGCAAACTGGACAGGGTAGTGGCAGGCAGAACACACACAGATGCTCTGTCTCCGAGCTCACAGGCTACACAGCTGTCATGCACATCTCGCTGTCTTGCACTGTGTGGTGTTTCTGTTCCCCAGCCACAATTTGTCACAGACACAAGATTGCCGTACCATTACCTGACATTGTGTCTGTCCCAGTCGCTCTCTCTCTGTGTCAGACTGCGCAGTGGGATCACTTCACCTGGCTTGTCCCCATTGCACTTCACCAACTTAAGGACATAATCTGTCTGTGTCACTATACTGCAGTCTGACAATGCAATCTGACTGCACACAGCATGGAATGGGGCCTCAGAAGCTACAAATTGTGCAGGATGGTACTGATTTCACCATGGGCTCGGTGCCTGGTGGTCCGCGGGGTGGCTGAGTCTGTACACAGAAGTTGTTAACTGCTCTGGTTGCACAAAGGTCTACATTATAGCACTGTCAAGTGCTTCCACACAGTCAATCAAATACATTCAAAAGAAGAATTGTATAGATTCGCTTTAAGAAAAAAAGTGTCTTCTTAGAGCCACGGATATATTTGGAGCACTACCGGAGTATTCTGCTATTCACAAAATGCATGCACAGTCTGAGTCAGCCATCTACTCTAGCAGTCTGAGCATTTTAGGTTTAGCTCATACAACAATGCTTGTTCCATGGAGCACTAGGCAGTTTTGTGGTGCATCATTTAAGCTTAAAGCTTCTCTGGTTCCTCCCATAATTTGAGAGGCTGATAGCAGCACAGCTTAGCCAGTCACGTTAGCATGGTCACTGGAGCCTGGCTCGAAGAAATACAAAACATGAGGAGACAGGAGTGTCAGAGGGACAACAAGGGAGAAATAAGGTATGGGGAACACACGAGACAAAAGGTGTGTGCAGGGGAGGAGGGAGAGACAGCAAGGAAAACGGAGCGATGGAGGGGAGGGAGACAGCTTTATGTATATGAAATGGAAGAAGTGTTCTCTCATTGGAAACTTCATTTGTTTCAAGTACACAAAGTTTCCTCCCATAAACTGTAAACCATTATCGTACTTAGCTTGCATGATAATTGGTCTGTCAAGGATGAGCCCAATGCAGCTTGACCTGCATTAGGCTAATCAGTGACACACCTCTGCAATGCCGTTCTCTGCAGCAAAACATTTATTTTGCAAGCACAAGCAACGTAAAAAAGAAGAGAAAGGCAGACAGTGCATGTAATTAGGGAGTAGATTCAGTATTCTGAAGCTTTGATAGGTGGAAGAGGGGAAGACACCCTGCCCCCGAAGCTACCTCACAGTTCAGACCGATACCAGTATGTTTGCTTGCTTGCAAATCAACTCAAGCATTTGACAATGCTGAATGGTTGCTTGCTGGCATTAGCAGTGGAAGTGCAGGAGGTAGATAGATGCAGTATAGGAATGGCAGTGTAGTATTGAACTGATGCCATCTCCACCCCCACCCTGCAGAGATGGACAGGCATTGGGGTGTGCCTTTGGGTTGTCACCCAACATGGTCACAACATTTCACCTCACCCTACCCTGCAGACACTTACAAGTGTTGAGGTGTGCCTTGGGGTGTTCAGGCTTTACACGCACCTCATTCCATAATGAAATATGCTGAAATGGATGCAGTATAAGAGAATGGGGCTACATTTGTGTGTCACTACTACATTCTGAAGTTGTGCATCACTGCCACATTCCAAAGTTGTGTATCACCGCCACATTCCAAAATTGCCTGTGACCTCCACATTCTGAAATTATGCATCACTGCCACATTCCGGAACTGTGTGTTACCACCACATGCCAAAATCAAGCATCACTGCCACATTCTGAATTTGTGTGTCACTGTCACATTCCAAAATTGTGCGTCACCACCACATTCCAAAACTCTGCATTACTGTTACATTCCAAAGTTGTGCGTCACCACCACATTTTGAAACTGTGCATCACTAACACATTTCAAAATTGAGTGCCACATTCTGAAATTGTGTGTCACAGCCCAGTTCTGAAACTGCATATCTCCTCTACATTCTAAAACTGTATTTGCCTGCTGCATTCTGAAATTGTGTGTAAACTTCCATATTCCAATATTGCCTGTCATTGTCACATTCTGAAAATGTGCATTCCCACCGTGTTCCAAAACTGCACATCCCCACTTCATTCTGAAAAAGAGTGCCACTGCCACATTCAAAAATGTCATGTCCAGGTTACATTCTAAAATTACACATCTCTGCCTTGTTCTGAACTTGCATATGATGACCATATTCTGAAATTGTGTCATGGCCAGTTTCTGAGATACCATGTCCATGTCTCTTTCTGAAATTGAAAGTTGCCTCCACAATCTGAAATCAAGTATACCAACCATGTTTTTAAATTGTGCACCACCTCTACATTCCAAATTATTGCATCCATGACACATTGGAAAATTACATATATCTCCCACCTTCCACAGCTACAGTACAGGTATGTGTCTCCTGCATTTCAAAACTGTGCATCTCTGCCACATTCTAAAACTATGACACAGCCACATAAATAATTTTAGCATCCCAGCCGCTTTCCAAAATTGTGTGCCCCAGCACCTTTCTGAGATTTTGTCATTGCTGCATGCCACAGTTGCAGTCTGGTGGCATTTCAAAATCTCATCCCTGCAGTATTCTAAAAATTGCACACCTTTTTTGTCATTTTAAAGCCATGTTTGCCATTGTATTCAAACCCTCCTGTCACATTCTTAAGTGCTGTACCTTGCATCTGCACATTGTGGAAATGCATGCCCTGACCCACCCAGTGTCAGCTTTCCTTTTTCAGATGTTTACTACAACTGCAGTTTTATGTAATGTGGGAGAAATAAGTCTTTAAAGGTTGTTTGCAAGAAAGATTAGGCTGTGAGTCCTGGTTGTGACATCATCAGTAGCTCTTTACTGAAACTGGCTTTTTTTGAACAGGCAGTGAATTTAGGGTTTCAAAATGGCATGCAACATTTAAACAAAGTAGCTTAGAGATCTCATTTTTGGCATGAGTCTGATTTGGGATGTGCTGATTCAAATTCTGAATGTACTGATGCTAGACATTTTGGCCGGGCTCTCTTTTTAATTATTGAGAAGCATATAAAATTAATAATTTAAAGCATTAAATCATTAGAATTCCATATAGGACATATAGTATTTTTTTATTTAATATACTTTATTGATTTCACTTCAAATGAAGTGACAATTACAAGAACAAAAACTATGCAATGTGCAAACACACATCAGAAACAATTTCACAAAAAAGGAAAACACAACCATCAAAACCCCAAACCACCTCCTCTCCTTCCACAGAGCTCAGCTCACCCATGACTAATGAAAGTAGGCCAAATGAGCAGTTCCTGAGAAAATAAAAAAGGAAATAGACACAGGTGAGTGAGACTATGATTAACATTGGCCAGCTCATGTTTGTGACCTCTCAGAAGGGAGAGCTAGGAGAGAATAAAGGGATTCTCATTTAAGCTGAAATAGATGAGGACATTTCTGTAGGGAAGCAGTTTGTTTCTCCACTGTAAGTGCAGTCAATATTTCCTGGTAGGAAGGAACTGACTCATCCTTCCCCCACAAAATCCATCATAAGCCAGCCATGAGGACTGCATGGGAAGAGAACTTCTGTGCCTAACCTGCCCACCCCCACGACTTTTTAAATACTCTACTTGGGCTCCTCCCTTGCTGGGAATGAAGTCAGAGTAGGTGGGGCGCCATCAGGAGCTGCCTCAGAAGGAAGGGGGTTTCCTATGCAGTGGTGGTCTATGACTCAGCCTAACTGTGTTTACTTAGGTGTATTGGCATTGATGTAGGGTACAGTAGCCAAGGGCTTGAATTTTTTTTTATCTGGCTTAATATTATAGAGGGGGGGGATTGCTCTGATAAATTCTATAAGGAGTGGGGTGTGCTCTAATCTAGATGAATGATACTGGAGTTGCTGCTCCTGGAAGGCATCTGCAATAGATGCTTCAGTAGTATTAATTGTTTTTGATCTGACAGTTAATATTATGAAGGGGGAGATTGCTCTGATAAATTCTATAGGGGTGGGCGTGTTATGATTTAGATGAATGGTACTGAAATTGCTGCTCCTTGTAGACTACTGCAATTGATACGTTTGTAGAAGTGTGCTGTCACTGTTTAGCTTTTGATTCAACATTAGGGTTAGCCCTGGAAAGGTTAAAGGCTCCCAGAATTAACTGTGGGATGGCGGGATACTGGGCATAGATGAAGTTTTGGTTAGGGGTAACATTGTACCATAATTCAGAAGCATGGAACCTGAGCGACACAGCCACTGGATGAAGGAATGGATGAGGAGGAAAGATTGTGGAAGACAGTGGAGAGGACAGAGTGGGGGTGGCGTGGCAGGAGGGGGTCAGGTGTAGCATAAGGGTTGGAGGACTGGTGGAGGGAGGGGATTGGGCGATACAAAGGGGGAGGATAGTGGGGTGTAGTAACTGTGGAGTGGCCATATTCACAAGCATCCTGTGGAGGCTGGGGGAGTACCCAATTTGCCAAAGGCTAGGGAGACTGGAGCAGGAGATATCACAACTTAAGGGAGAAATGTCTGGATAAGGGGGGGGATATGTCTTGGCCAGGAAGAGGTACTGAGAGGAGAAACACTGAAGACAGCTGGGTAGGGGACAGGAGTCAGGCTAAAGAAAGGTGTGGGGGGGAGATTACAGACCACATGGTGGGCCGGGGGCCTAGTACTTGTGCTGGGGATAGGGGCTTAACAGGGGCCAGTGGTAAGGATCTTGGATTCAAATCAGGCTCAAACAGATATTGGCCATTAACTGAGATGATGGGCAAGTGTGGGGAGGAAGTGGAACATACAAAAGTATTGGAGGGAAAAAGGGCAGAGGGAGGGAGGGAGGAAGCATGAAGGAGCAAGGGGGGCATGGGGATAACATGGACAAAGGGGGAAAATTGATGAGAGGGGAATAATAGGGGCAGATGGAGGGGATGAAGTGCAGGAGGTTGAAGAAGAAAGGAGTGGAAAGGGGGGAGAAAATGAAGGAAGCAGAGGTAGGATGTGATGGAATCTTAGTGTTAGGGGACTCAGGACCAAAAGCTGCAAAACAGGGAAGGGTCGACAACCACGACAGGGATGGGAATGGAAGGGGATGCAACTAGAGGGGGGGTGTGGAGAAGGAGGGGTGACAGTGATAGGATTCTATACTGAAAGGGATCAGGTTGGGTGGAAAGGGCGAATGATGCAGTCGGATGTGGGTGGAGACTGTACTGGGCTTGATGGCAGACAGAGCAGGGCAGGCTTTAATTAAATGTGTTGGGAGGAAGAAAGAAGACTCAGGTGGTGGTATATATAAGCACTAATGACCTGGGGTTGGGGCTGCATGGTGGAGGAGGTAAAGGGGAGATTTGAGGAACTGGGGAAGTTATGGTGGAAATTGGGAGCTCTGTGGCCTTCTTAGAGGTACTACCAGTTCTAAGGTCTTGCAGTACAAGACAGGTAAGGATAGAGGAATTCAACTCCTGGCTTAGAGAGTGGTGTAACTCACAAGGGTATGGGCTGGTAGGAGGGTGGGGGGGAGACATGGAACAACAGAGAACTGCACACAAAGGATGGGTTACACCTGCATGGGGTGGCTTAAGAGATGTTAAAGAGAAAGTTAGAGGAATATACACTTTCAAAGGGGTATTTAAACTAGATGGAGAGAGGTGAGTGCATAGCCAGCATGCTGGGTTGCCTGAATGGGGAGCCAAATGAGATGTCCTCCTGGGAAAACAGTGAATGCATGGGGAGGGGGTCACAGAAGGAAAAGGGGCAGTCCAAGGGTCCAAGAGGGGAGATGAATGGGAATGGGAGGAGGGTGGTCTCTCTAAATGTGAGGAGTCTGGGTAATAAAATAGCTGAGCTTCAGGCACTCTTAGCTAAGGGGAGGGTGGACGTCACAGCAATAACTGAGAGATGGGCCACCTAACACCAAGATTGGAATCTTACAATCCCACTGTGTAGAATTTGTAGGAAGGATCGAGAGGTCTGGAAGGGGTGGAAGGATATTGCTCTATGTGAGGGATAGGATCAGGTGCATGAGGGATGAGAGGGAGGAGGGGAGAACTGAGGCACTGTGGATGCAGCTGCTGGACAACAGGGGCAGAAAGTTGAGGCTGGGGGTAGTGTAAAGACCTTCAGCCCAGTCTGAGGAGCTAGACAAGGAATTAGCAGAGCAGATGGGGAGGGTATGTAAAAAGGGGAGTGTGATCATTGTGGGGGATTTCAATCTGCTTGGGGGTGGACTGGAGCACCCCTGCCACCTCCAGTGCCAGGGATCAGATACTCCTGGATGCATTCCAGGAGGATCTCCTAATACAGCTGGTCAGCGGGCCAACTCGGCAAAGTAACATACTGGAACTGGTACTGATGAATGGAGAAGCCATGAGGGAAATAAAGGTGGAAGACCCGCTAGCGGGAAGGGATCACCAAACAGTATGATTTGCACTCAGTTTGAGTAGGGAGATTGGGGGTACAGTAACAAGGGTAGTGGCCTTCAGGACAGCAGACTAGGGGAAGATGCAAGAAATACTGCAGGGACAGTTAGCAGGGGCAAGGCCAGAGATGGATGCGCAACAAAAGTGGGATATTATTAAACTGGGGATAGCAGATGCTACAGAGGCTTGCACCAGGACTCAAAGCAAGAAGAACAGTGCCAAGAAGCCAGGCAGGTTGAACAGGAAAGTGATGGAGGGGTTGAGGGCAAAGAGGGCTGCATTCCACACATTCAGGAGGAAGGGGAGAGTTGAGGACAGGGAGACATATGAGAGTTGGTCCAAGGAGGTTACTGGGTGGGTGATGGAAGCCAAAGCGTTAAGAGAGCTAAGGTTAGCCCAGGGCATTAAGGGAGGAAAAAGGACTTTTTTAGGTATGTCAGGGGAAAAAAGGAAGTGCAGAGACAGCATAGTGAGCTTAATGGGGGAGTTGGTGGAAAAGGGTGCAGAACAAATGAATACTTTTGTTCCATGTTCATGCAGGAGAAGAGAGGTCCACTACCTCAGTGGATGGGGATGGTGGGGTCGGTGATGAGGGGATGACGGATGGATGGATGGAGGAGAATAGAGTGTTAGAGTGTCTGAGAGCACTAAGGGTGGACAAGGCACCAGGTTCTGATGATATTCACCCCAGGGTGCTGATGGAGATGGTGGAGGTGTTGGCTAGACTGCTGACAGACCTGTTCAGCACCTCCCTGGACACGGGTTATGTCCCCAGGACTGGAGAGTGGCCCATGTGGTGCTCATTCACAAGAGCAGCCCACGGGACAAACTTGGGAATTACTGACCTGTCAGTCTCACTTTCACAGTGAGTAAACTTATGAAGGCAATACTGAAATAGAAACTGGTGGTATTTCTGGAGAGAAACAAGCTCCAGGATTGGAGGTAGCATGGGTATATCTCAAGGAGGTCTTGTCAGACCAATCTGGTAGAATATTACTACTGGGTCATAAGACAGCTGGATAAGTGTCATGCTGTGGACATCCTATACTTGGACTTCAGGAAGACCTTCAGTTCAGTGCCTCATGAGTGGCTGGGGGGGGAACTAACATCTGTTGGGGTGGGACAGAAACTAGCAAACTGGATAGGGAATGGGTTAAGGGGGAGGCAACAACGGGTCATGGTGGTGGGGAGAACTCTCAGCACCTAGGCCAGTGATGAGTGGAGTACCGCAGGGCTCTGTGCTGGGTCTGGTGCTGTTTGGGCTATTCATTTTGGATATCTCACACAGAAATGGGAGCAGGATTAGTCTTTTTGCAGATAATTGTAAGATGGGGGTGATAGTTAATGAAGAGAATGGGTGGAGACAGCTACAATAGGACCTAATTGAACTGGAAGAGTGCTCAGAGAGGTGGCAATTGGGCTTTAATGTGAAGAAGTGCTAAGTTATGCACTTTGGGGCGAGGATCCCAAATAGAGACAATTGGTAGGATGGGGTGAGGCTGGGGGACACTGAGGAAGAGAAGGACCTTGGGGTATTGATAAATGGGAGCATTAAGAACTCTGCTCAATGCAGGAAAGCCACAGCTATGGCTAACAAGATGCTGGGCTGAATTGCAAGGGGATCCATGTCCAGGCATAGGGAAGCGATCCTGCCCCTCTACAAATCATTGGTCAGGCCGCACTTGGGAGTACTGTGTCCAGTACTGGCGCCCTTATCTGAAGAGGGACATTAGAATGCTGGAGGGGTGCAGCGGAGGGCAACAATAATGTTATGGGGAATGGAGGGCAAAGCCTATGAGGAAAGTCTATGTGAGATGAATATGTACACCCAGGAAAAGAGGAGGGATGGGGGGATATGATTGATATGTTCAAGTATTTGAAGGGGATAAACAAAGGCGGTGTGGATGGGTTGTATAATCTGAGGAAAGACAGAGACACAAGGAGGCATGGGCTAAGATGAGAGGGTGGTAGATTCAGGAGAGAGAGATGAGGAGACATTACATAGAAACATAGACTTTAATGGCAGATAAGAACCGCTGGCCCACCTAGTCTGCTCATTTCCCTACCTACTGGATAAGCTGCAGATCCTAGTTAACCAACAGCCTACTTCTTCCTACCCACCACCAGAATTGTCTTATGGCTGTCCTCTTGGTTTCTTTTTAAATTGTAAATCAGGGGTTCCAAGCATAAATTAAACAACATTAGGGAAAGGGGACAGCATTGCCTAGTGCCACAGCAAAGAGGAAAGCGGTCTGATGAAATGCCATTGTACCACATGCGAACAGTGGGGCCACTATAAAGAAGTTGAATCCAATGAATGAACTTGGGTGGAGGCCGAACTTTGACAATACCGAGAAGAGGTAGGGCCATGATACATGGTCAAAAGCTTTTTCCATGCGTAGGGAGATGAGGACTTAATGGATCCTGCTCTCCCTAGCCACAGAAATGAGATGGTGAAGTTTCTGAAGATGGTCACTGGAGAACCTACGCTTTATAAAAGCCACTTGTGCTGGGTTAATCAAGGCATCCCAAACCCTGGCCAATCTGTTGGATAAAATCTTAGTAAGTATTTTAATGTTGGAGTTGAGTAAAGAGATCGGATGATAACTGTGACATGAACAGCCAGTTCTGAGTGCTGTATCATTTTTTTAAATATAAAATGTATTATTGACTGTCTCTGCTGAAAATCTGGTGCTCTAGGAGTAACCTCGTTCCCTCCCCAGGTTTCAGCTGAAAGATGAAAGCCATGAGAAAAAGGCTGAAACAGCATGTGAGATCACACAGACACTCACACAGGTTTTTAGATACCAGGTGTTACGTGGAAGGCCTGAAGCTAATTACAGGGTGGAAGGAGCTTGATTTGAGCATATCCATTTTTATGACCTGTCCAGAGGAAGAAAAGCAGGTTGTGATGTATTAGTGAGAAAATCATAAAGATGCTTTCATATCCTGGAAGGGGGGAAGCTTATTATAAGATCAAAGAAGTGGACATTTTAAGGACATGAATTACGCTGAAGTTGCAGAACTTAATACTTTGAAAATACATTCTGTTTTTGTATAATATATATGTTTTTTATACATTCTGACAGAGGAAGAGCTAGATGATCTCACACAAAAGGGGTTGGCAAATACAGTTTCTTTAAGGAATATTCTGTTTTACATACACAGTTGTATTTAGACTCTGACAAGGACACATCTGTGAGCACTTTAAGCAGGTATTTAGAGACTAAGTAATGTAGTAGGAATTTTCACTGTTAAAACCTGTTTTGTTTAAGAGATCTGTATGTCTTGTGATATAACAGTTCTGTATTTTGTGTTTGAAATATTTTTATCTATTTTTAGTAAAAACTCTTTTTAGAGCTTACTTGGTCTGCTTTTGGTTTTCCTTCACTTGTAAGAAGAGTATATATGGTTATAGCAGGCACGAAGCATAAGCTTGAATGGTGGTACCAAACTGGAAAGAGAAGCGTTTTAAATCTGATGTCTTTATTAAAGTTTTAAGGGTTCATCTCTGTATACCTGGCTATGTGCCTGTAGGTAAGGATATCTGGCCCCCTGAAGACAGATATATCTCAGCCTGTGCATTGGGTATGCTAGCAAGAGGTTCACAGTTTGAATCCCTCCAAGACTTGAGATCAAATGTTGATCCAAACTCACAAAACAGACAAGAGGGTTACTTTGTTCTGTTTAATTGTTCACAAGACTGTGCTCAGAGGTTGACACTTTGGGAGTAGAGGGCCTGACCTGCTCAGTGGATTTGTGACAATAACTACCTAGTTGTAGCTCATCCTTGTCCTGTTTCTTAATAAGGGTAATCCAAGGTTCCAGAAAGGAAGCATCTGTGATACTCAAAGAGTACAAGAAATTATACAGGTGAGTTAGAAATGGGGTCAGCTCTTCGAGACAGGCAGCATAAAAATTATCAGTGAAGCTGTCAGGGCCTGGTGCTATATCTAAAGGTGATTGCCGAATAGCTTTCTCAATCTCCAGGAGGGAGATTGACTGGCCTAGTAATTCCTGTTGGGGTGGATTAAAAGTCAGGAGAGGAATAGATTCAAGATAGGATGAAGTATCATCTTCAGGGGATTGACCCAATGACTTCTCTGAGTAAAGTTCCATATAATAAGAATGAAAAATTGCAGCACTCTTTCTAGGTTGAGTTTCTATATGTGTCTGGAATTGGTCGGATTCCAAGCATACTTTTAGAGACATCCATCTGGTGAGGGCAAAGCGCCAGTAACTTCCTGGCCCTTTCACCTGACTCCAGATATTTCAGTTTGGTACGTTGCAAGGCCAGTTCGGTTTTTTGAGCTAGAAGGTCTGTATACTGGGCTCACAACACATTTAACTTGGACCACACATCTGCCCAAGTATCACACTGAGAGTACACTCCAAACATCTAATATTATTAAAAGCTGCTCCAATGTTCCCATATATTTTTTGGAACATGTGGAGGCAAGCCTAATGCACTGTCCTCTCAGATAGGGATGCAGTGAAATTTAATTTCAAAAGTGAAATTCCAGCAAAATCATCAATTTCACCTCGTGGAATATTTCGCGAAATTATGACCTTAGGGAGAAATTTTGCCTGTATGGTGAGGTGAAATTTCACTTGTAAATTTTGCTTTCGCTGGTAAGTCTCACCTTATCATTTAACTAAGGCGAAATTAGGAAGAAAGGCTTGTCACATGACTTGCTCTCTGAAAAAGACTGCAGGTCACATGTGTGCCTGTACTCAGACAGGAAGCCACTGAATCTACATCCTTTTCCTACAGTTTGTAGAACAGAGATAGTAGAACAGACTATGAGAGATAGCAACAGACTCTAAAAAATATATAATTTTGTGAATTGTGAGTGAGAGAGTGAGAGTTTGTGTTGTGTGTGTGTGTGTGTGTGTGTGTGTGTGTGTGTGTGTGTGTGTTGAACTTCTGTTCATCCCCTATTTCTTTATTTAACAAAAGTTTATCTTTCTCTTGTGTTCTATTTTTCTCTTTTTATCTTGTGTGAGTGTGTGTGTGTGTGTGTGTGTGTGTGTGTTTCATTCCCCCTATTTTCAGTTTTTCTAAAGGAGTTTCTTAAGCCTTTTCTTTTTTAAATAATGATGCAAGGGAGTTTGTCTGACTCTGGAGCTGGACAGAGTGGAAGGGGAGGACAATACATTCACCTTAACAGGTGCGTATTTATAAGTGCTCCCCCCAGCAGCAGGAGTAGTTGGCCTCAGCCTCTACCCCCCAGTAGCAGCATTCGCTGGTCATTGGCCCCAAACCAGCAGGTTCCTCCCACCCCCGGTCTGCAGCACTGTCAGCAGGAGCAGCTTCTCCCTCTCTGCAGCAGGATGTGGAGGCTGCCACAGCCACCCAGCAGCAGCAGCATTCAGACTCAGAGCCCATTGCCCCTCCAGTAGGATCATATGGCTACTGCCAGCCCCCAGCATAATGATATAGAGGGAGAACCCCCCCAGGACATCAGCTTGCTTCCTTCCCCAACCAAAGATCTTTAGTTTGGGAATTTTTTACCACAAAGACAGATGATATAAGTGTGGTTGTCTGCAGCCTTTGGGATAAAAATGTAAAAAAAGGGAAACCAGAGTCCCACTTTGGGACTTCCAGTCAAAGGAGCCACCTGCAGCACCACCATGCTGTAGAGTGGCTCTCAAAACAGTGAGTGATTGCAGCAGGATGCAGCACTGAGGCTCACAGGTGCCATACCAGGGGGAGGAGGAGGTCTAACAGCAAGATGCACCAGGAGCCGAGGAAAGACACAAGCATCCCCCACCTCCAGCAGTGATGCACAAAGGAAGACCAGCAGCACTGCCCCTGCCCTGATCATCCAGCAGCACCCCCCCAAGTCAGGTAGTTGTCACCAGGGCAGACATGGAGGCTGTGCACACTGAGGTCCAAAGTGTCCATCAGAACTTTGACCAGCTCCACCAGGAGGTTGGGGGGACCTCCAGAAAATAATGGTGGACCAGAAGAAGGTGTTGGACCTCTTGTTGGAGCTTCTGTTGGAGTTTCGTGGTGGTGGTGGTGGTGGTGGCACAGGTGGAAGTGCCCAATTAATGGACTGTGGCTGTGGTGGTGGACCAGTGTTGTTTTCTTTTTCTTCTCCTCTCTTTGTTATTGTCACTCTTCTTCTTCTTCTGCACCCCTCCTGTAAAAAAAGAAAAAATGTAAAAAAAATCTTTTCTGTCCTCTTTGTCTTCTGATCTATATCCTCATGTTTATTTTATCTTTTCCAGTTGTTTATGCTCCCTCCTTTTCCCATCGCCTCTCATATATGAATATGAATAACTTTGTCCTCCTGACTATGCATGTCCCTGGTTCCCACTTCCCCATCCCCCTGTTGTAGTACCATGCCCATAAACTGTGTACCTTTCTTCTTTTATCTTACTCTATTTTTCTTTATATGTTTCCTCCTTGCTCCTTCTATTCTAGCCACAAATGTCAAGTATAACAGCTTTAACATGAACAAACATATTTTGCAAAGCAATGTGAGAGTAAATCTTGGCTCTGCTCATGTAAAACAGGGCCCTCAGGTAATGAAATGCTTCCCCAAAAATGTTACATTAAAGTCAGACAGAAATCTGGTACTCAGCCAAGATGTGTTATGGTGCCCCCTCACCCCAACCCCAGCACCAAGACATTAAAATGCTTTTTTGGCCACTGTTTACAATTGCTTTTAGGCCACATCTTGCTTCTGAGAGTGCAGCACAGGCAGTAAATGTCCAGATATGTTGCAGAAAAAATGGTGCATTAAATTCAAACAGAAATCTGGTCTCAGCCATAATGTTTAATGGTGCCCCCACAACCACCCAGACATTGAATAGCTGTTTTAGGGCCTGTTTGCCAAATATTTCTGCCTGAAACTCACTGTTGCTGGTGCCAAACTGGGCCTACAAGGCCAGAAATGTTTACCAAAAAATGTTACATCAAATTGAGACTGAAATATGGAATCAATCCTGATGCTTTAGGGTGCCCCCAAGCACCCAAACATTAAAATGCTGTTTTGGCCACTGTTTGCCATTGCTTTTAGGCCACATCTTGCTTCTGCAAGTGCAGCACAGGCAGTAAATGTCCAAAAATGTTTCCTACAAAATGGTACATTAAATTCAGACAGAAATTTGGTATCAGCATTGATGTTTTATGGTACCCAAACCACCACCCAGACCAAATGAAGGTCTTTGGTCCACTGTTTACAATTGTTTTTAGGCCACATGCTGCTTCTGCGATTGTAGCACAGGCAGTAAATGTCCAGATATGTTGCAGAAAAAATGGTGCATTAAATTCAAACAGAAATCTGGTCTCAGCCATGATGTTTTATGGTGCCACCCCAACCACCCAGACACTGAATAGTTGTTTTAGGGCCTGTTTACCAAATATTTCTGCCTGAAACTCACCGCTGCCAGTGCCAAACAAGATCTACAAGTCCAGAAATGCTTACCAAAATATGTTACATCAAATTGAGACCGAAATGTGGTGTCAGTCCTGTTGTTTTATGGTGTGCCATCACATCAAGGACCTGAAAAGGGGTGACAATCTATGCAGAGAAAATGAATTCCTCCTGCAAAATGCTGCTGCTACTTGCAATTCCTTCCTCCTGCTGCTGCCATTTCAATTGAGACAGAAATGTACAATTATCATTTCCCTATCCCTATGCTGCTGTACTGATTGTCTAGCTGTGTTGTCTGACTGACTCTGTGGTAGTAGCTTGGCTGGCGGTGGGGAGTGAATGACATTTTGGGGCACTGTAGCTTGCTGCCTGCTGCTGTCTCTGACTACTACTTGCCAAGCTGCCACAAGAACTACTGTTCTGGATGGTTTATGGTGGATTATATTCACATAGTCCATACTGCTGCTGCTGAACATGTAAGTATCTGTCTTCATTTTTTTCCTGTGCAAGGTAAGGGTGTTGGTGGGTTGGTATTATGGCATCTTGAGTTCTAATATACTTGTACTGCTCTTTTATTATTTTTCAGTGTGCTGTGTATGACATCATCATGACAGGCCAGGAGGGAGATCTATAGATCTTTAAATGCACCGTATTTCCCAATTTCTCAACGCAGAGGGTAAGTACTGAAATTTTCATACTAGTGTGGTATGTCTGTTACTGCCATCTGGTTGTCTGATCTTGATAGTAACTGTGTTGTTTTTTGCTTTTGTCAACATCAGGAATTCTGGTGAAGTTAAGTCTCATTCCATCCTTCTGCCGCTGCTGCTGCTGGCTGCTCAACCAGGTTTGGGATATTTGTTTAATTATGTGATGGTTCCACTTTCATAGTCCTTGAGGTAAGTATTTCTTCATTTGTTATGGTCCTCTGTGGTGGGGGGGGGGCCAGGACAATCAAGGGTGGTGAGGGGGAACATTTTAACAATCCTCAAAATTGTTTTATTTTTTTTTATTTCAAGGTAAGCAGTGTAATTACACAGTGTGGAATTAGTTGGGTGTCAGTAATATATTCTTAAATATCATTGATAGAAAAATAATTATTAACATGGGGAACATGTATTTATTGGGAGAATATGTGCAAATCTATACAAATAGTGGTCACATATGGTGTGTATTATATATTATTAATTGGGTTACACTTTATTTTCATACATACAAAATTACAGACCTATTAGTCTAACTAGTATAGTGGGTAAAATCTTTGAATCAATACTTAAAACTAGGATAGAAAGTGATTTATGAAATAGGGGATTAGAGGATAAATCACAACATGGTTTCAGAAAAAATAGATCTTGTTTATCAGGTAATATGGCCTTTTATGAGTATGTAAGTAAAAGCTTGGAAAATAATAAAGCATTGGACGTAGTATTTTTTTGATCTTTGTAAGGCATTTGATAAAGTACCACATGGACTCTTACTAGAGAAAATGAGATCTTTAGGAATTAAGAATTCAATTATAAACTGGGTGGAAGAATGGTTAAATGACCTTACCCACTGTGTAAATATAAGGGGGCATATATCTGGAATATGATCTGTGGCTAACGGAGTCCCACAGGGATTGGTCTTGGGACCAATCCTTTTTGATATATTTATATCAGATATGACATCCGACCTAAATAGCTTCACTATAAAAATTTGCTGATGACACCAAAATAACAGCACAGGTTGAAACCCTAATAAACTACCAAAAGCTTGCCAGTGATGTAAAAAAAATTGAAATATGGGCTGATAAAAATCAAATGTCCTTTAGCATTGATAAATGCGTTATTATGCATTTTGGAAAAAAAAATCTGCACTATCAATATGAATTAAAGGGCCAAGTAATAAGATCTGTAATGCAACAAAAAGATCTAGGCATAATAATAGACCCTGACCTAAATTTTCAAGTTCATTATAACAACATTATAAACAAGACTAATAGGCTTATAGGCTGTATAAAGAGAAGCTTTGCTTCCAGAGATAGAAGATGTATTATGCCACTGTATAGAGCTTATGTGAGGCCACATCTGGATTATTGTTCCCCTCTGTGGAGTCCCTACCTCAGGCGAGACATAAATAGAATAGAAGGGGTACAACAGAGAATAACAAAATTAGTAGGTGATATTTCCAGCAAAAGTTATGAAAAAAGATTGGAAGAGCTGGGAATGTATTCCCTGGAACTAAGAAGAAAAAGAGGGGATATTTTATTCATGCACAAGATTCACAAATATGATGAATTACTTACACAACTGGATATGTCTTATAATAAACATAACTGTAACTTAAGAGGTCACAAATACCAGTTGACCCTTACATATTCTAAAACAAATAAAAGGAGAACTTATTATACACAAAGGATAATCCCCCCTTGTGGAATTAGCTTCCTAGTTCCCTAGTAGAAAATGCTGATCATGTTAGTTTTAAACATAAACTTGATACATTAGTTATAATAAACATGGAATATACCAGCTTGGCTGGAGACATGCTTACATGGGCCTAGGCCTTTTGCATGTCTATACCTCCTAGTATAACTAGTATAACTTAACTACACTGTAGTTACAGTGTAAAACTGTTTTACACTTACAATGCAGTTGCATGCAACAAACATGTAACTACGATGTAATTACCCTGTTGCATGTATGGTAATGCAAGCATTAGCTACCACTGGCAAGTACAAGCAATGGATCATGAGTGACCAGCTGTTTCCAAGGAATCCCTCCCCCCCTTTCCATGCCAATGAGACCTGGAGCTGCTTTCTACCCAACATGACTCAGAGCTGCTACCAGCATGACCCTGCCTCTTCTGATTAGCATTCATCATTTTTACAAGCCTACCAAGTTCTTCTTGTTGGAAATAAAAGCAGCTCCTAAAACCCAAAAATATATGAACAAGTAGCACCTCCCCAGCCATCTCTGGACAATCACTGGACACTGCTCCTTGCCCGTTTTACACACAGATCTTCCTATTGAGTTCCCCAAAGTGGTTCCCCATACTGCAGACCACAGTGCTAAGGATCACAGTGCAAAGGACATCTAGAAGTCTGCCTAGAATACAACAGACATTAAAAAGTCTGCCTAGAGTCAGCTGTGATGCAGCCATTGTACAGGTATGCTGCCACCCCATTTGGCTAACTGCAGGACTGCTGTAGTGACACTAAGTTTGCTATCTGCCTTTTGGTACTATCTAAGACCAAAAGTTTGTTACCTGCATTTTTCATCTATAAGTGACTGTAAATTGTTACCTGTAGTTTGGGTGTATCAGAGTCTATAAGCTTGGTAACTACCCTTTTATACTAGCACACTACCTATAACTATTTTTGCTGCCAATTAGCCTCTGTCCAGTCCTGTCTGCTTTGCTACATTTTTCTCTGGGTGCCCCAGTAACATACTGTATAGGTATACCTGTAATCCATAGTCAGTATCTACTTTTGTTAATTTGAAGTTATCAGGTGTGCCCTACTGTAAGCTTACTTGCATTGTCAGTAGCCTCTGACCTATCCTACCAGTTTCTTTTGCTAAATTTTAAGGGTGCCCCAGTAACACCCTATCTAGGTATACCTGCAGTGCAGGTTCAGTAACTTAAGTTACTTAAGACAAGTTAGCCTTGGATCTATCCTGCTTATTTGTTGCTATTTTTTTACGTGTCTCTGTAGCACCCTATCTATATATACCTGCATTACAGGTTCTGTAAGTAACTTTAGAACAAGGTAATAGTGCATACTGCTGATTCTGCTAATAGGCAAGTGTCATATATTAATTATTATGATTATATCAGCTAAATTGGTTCTGCTTATAGCTAAATATTATGTTTAATTGCTGATTGTTGAACCTTCATGTAGTTACTATCAGGTTGCTTCTGCAAATAGTTAACTAAACAAGTATCCTAACACACCCCTTCTAGGTGGAGCCCTAGTCCTAGGTTCAGTATAGGGATGGGCTACAGTGGAGAGATAGTTGTGGAAACTGTAGGGCAGTCTTCTCCAGATATATGCTGTGGATGAGGGGGCACTGCCCTATCTGCAGAGTCTTTGTGGCACTCCATGATTAGCAGGCAACATTGCGAGATGAGATATCTTATCTGCATTACCAGCTTAGCTGGAACCAGCACTCTGCATTCTCATTCCCCCAGAGGTCCACTGGTCCATAGGGGTGGAGTGTGGTGGAAAGAGGGAGGGGGAGGTGACCAGGGCTATGTATAAAAAGGTTGTCCAGACCCAGACCATCCAGATGGAAAATTTATTTTCACCCTGGGGGAACCTGAGGTAGCTGACTCCACTAGGGTGGACATCAGTCAATTGTGGGGAAAGGTACAAAACAACTTGATGGCACCTTTTGGAAAAATAGAAAGACAAGAATTAGCAGAGTCTTGGTGATCAGTGATTCAATGATCAGGGGGTAAAGAGAGTGGAGTAGGAAGGTTGGATCGGAGGAGGATGGTCAAGTGCTTTCCTGGGGCAATGGCCATCAGTAACATAAATAGCATTGGGACTATAGCATAGAGGAAGGGGGAGCTGGTTGTGCTGGTAAACCTAGATACCAATGGTCTGGCAGACCAGACTGTGGAGAAGGTGAAGAGAATTTTCACAGCCTGGAAGACAAACTAAAGGCACACTAAGCCTCTTCAGTCTTTTCCAAAATCAACCCTGTGTGAAATGAGGGGAAAATAGAATTAAGAGGGAAGAAATAGAGGAGTTTAATGGGTGGCTTAGGGATTGGTGTCAGGAGAAGGAGTACCACTTTGTGGAGGACTGAAGGGATTTCTGGGACAGGAGACTATTCAAGGGTGATGGCCTTCACTCGAAAAAAAGAGTGGGTTATTTCACTGGGGCAGAAGTTTGACATCTTTATCAGACAGTTAACTGACTGCAGGGGTGACTGAGTCTAGGGAAACCAAGGTGGTAGGGGAGAAGAAGTGGAATCTAGCTAGTACTCCCCCTAAATGTAGGACATGTAGTGGCACTGCAGCAAAAGATATAGCTGAGGTCCAAATTGAGCTGGGGAAGGAACCAAGGGAGAGGTGATCTCTGCCTACAAACAGCATGAAAAGAGGGAGACCAGGAAAGACTAACAGAAAAAGACAATTAAATAGTCAAAGGGGAACAAGGGTTAGATGGAAGGGGGTCTGACTCAATGCCAGGAGTCTAGGTAATAAAATCAGCAAGCTTCAGGCAATGATATCAGATACTGAGGTAGACCTCACAGCCGTCACAGAGACTTGGGGATCAGAAAATAACATTTGGGACCTGACAGTTCCAGGACTACACCATGTTTAGGATGGATAGAGGAAAAGGTAAAGCGGAGGCATAGTCCTATATGTCAGTTATTTGAGGCTGAGGATGATAGACATATCAGGGGAAATAAGGGGGGCATAGTCACTGTGGATGCAGCTCACAGTAGCCTCAGGCAAGTAAATACAGATGGGATGATCTATAGACTGCCAGGACAGGTGCAGGAGAGGTATAAGGAGCTTGGGAAGAAACTGGTCAGAGTAATGGCAAAGGGGATGGTGGTGATTGACCTGAACCAGATGGATATTGACTGAGATGATCTGGTTGCTAGGCGCACAAGGAGTCAGACCCTGCTGGATACAATGTAGGACTGTCTTCTGGTACAGAGAACCCACCAGTCAGGCTGGCACCCTCAATGTGATGCTCACCAACACAGAGATGACAGGAGTGGTCAGAGTAGGAGAGCTATGAGGGAGCAGTGATCATAGCTGTGTCTGACTTGAGCTGGCTCTAGAGACCAGTAAACCCCAATCAAAAGCTGAAGTCATCAATTTCTGAAGGGCAGACTTCAACAGGATGAGGGAATTTGTCCAGAACAAGCTAATTAAAGTAGACAGTGTAGGAGGGTGGGGAAGAAATGGGGGGGGGGGTGATAAAGAAGAAGACCATTCTTGAGACATCAAAGACATGCTTGAGGACAGTAACTAACAGGTACAAGGGACCAATGTGGTTTTCAGTAAGGGTCAGGAAGGATGTGAGGGCCAAAAAACGATCTTCATTAGATACATAGAAAAGCAGGGGGTGGGGTGTAGAATGTAGAGAATACTAACTGAGAACTAGGGAAGCAAGGAGGATGGTTAGGGAGGCTAAAGCGAACACTATGCTATGTATTGTATTGTTAAGAGGGTCATGACTGGGCAAAAGCTATTCTTCAGGGCCCTATGTGAAGACAGTTACAACAAACTGTGTTGGCAACAAGTGGTGAGAAAGACATCTTTACCTTTGAAGAGTTTATCACTATGAGGCACTGGCTGGGACCCATGCCTTGTGATTCAGACTAGAGGGTATGGGCTAGGGGAGGTTTGGGCGTTAGGGTTGACAACCCCATAAAGACACCACCACTGATTTGCCAAGACTCTGTAGACCCAAAACCCTAATGTTTTTTCCTTTTGCTGCTTGATAGATGGAGGTGTGGAGTTAGAGTTGGAAACCTTAATGCCACATTTCCCTACTTTTGTGGCATTAAGTTACCCTAACGGGTACTTGACAATATGTTTTGCAAAGAATGTTTTATAGGTGCTCCCTTGAGAATGGGTGAACTTAAAATCCATTACCAAGTGTGATATGTAAATACATAGTTACATGGGTAACATAAAAAGCAACCAGTGAAGTGAAAAAAAGCCATTAATAATAAGAGACAGCAAGATATACATACACATTGCACACACTTAATGTGATAACAATGTGGAAAAGGCCACTTCTGAAGCACAGTAATGCAAATACCTGTCTAGATACATATAGTTCACATCGTAAAGGGATATAAAATTGTATTGCAACAATATTAGGAATGTACCATTGCAAAAATAAAGGATGTATCACAGTGCATACAGTTATATAAAGGAAGAGGGAAGGGAAGAGAGAAAAAATGAAAATAGTGAAGTCTGAAATAGGGAACAAAGGTAGGGAACATGTAATAAAGAAGGAGCGGGGGAGCAGGATTAAAAGTCAATATCCAGCAAAATACTGTAAATATCAGTTAAAATACAATATACCATAAGATAGATAGTGCAATACAGTTCATTATAAAATAGGTAGGGAAAATCCTGTATTTTGAGCAGCAGTTAGCCATGCATTAGAAGTGTCTCATGCATGGCTGGCAATAAGTTCAGGTAACCACAGCCACATTAAAATTTAGATATTAAGCAGCCAAATAGAATGTTAATTTTTGAATTGCCACCACTTTCCCCACGTAGCGAGACAGAATAACACACACACACACACACACACATCTTCCTTGCCCAGTTTCTGCCAAAATGTACACACTCAAAAAACCAAGAAAACACTAACCCATATTTCAATTGAAAAAAAAAAAACGTAGTTTGCTGTTTTAGTTGTATAGATTTTCCCTGCCTGCAGCCACCTACCACTCACTTCTCCAGCTCACTGTAATCTTCTCTCCCTGGTCCCATTTCACTTAACGGTCCTCACATGCCATCAACAAACAAACAGTACAAACTGATATCTTGTAATAGTAGTAGGAATACTGTTTTCTCTCACTTTCTATGACAGTCTCATGTTACCTGATTATTTTTTAATTTGTGATCTCTTGGCTGTGCATGACAGCCTGATTCTCTCTCCCCATGGTGCTCACATGCTGCTTAGCTTCTTAAATTAACTGATCAGTCCCATGCCAGCCCCTCTCCCCCCTCACCTCCACATCTGCTCACTTATCTGATGCTGATCTCGAGCCTCCTATACCTAACATATCCCTGCCAGCCATCCTGAGATGATGCTGTATATTACTCACAATTCTTACGTTTCTAGCACAGTAAACGGTGTCTTCTGATGTGAAGAACTTGTAGCTTAATTCTCACTCACTTACTTAACCACTCAGCAAGTTGCATCACTCAATAATATTAAAAAAAAAGAACAGAAATTGATAGAAATATTTAAACAAGCATGATACTGTAGCTGGGCCTATAAAATGTCAGTGTGTGGGGATTGCCATAGCAACCACAGTTTGGCATGCATAGCTATGGTGGCCACAGGAAGTTAAACGTCTTGAGCTAAAAAAAAAAACAGATCAGATTAATGCAAGTGAAGGAACAATTTTATTACAAAATTCATAACAGAGGTTGATGTTTTACTCTCTAAACATATAAATTTTGGTTTTAAACATGCATGTAAACTATAGAGACCCATTTTATAAGTACAAAGAAGACACTCCAGCAGAGTGCATTAGACATTTCTAATGAATTTCCAGGGGCAAAAGGCAATCAACCTGTGGCCTCAGGCCTCAGTACACCCCTGGCTATGTATTTGAAATGTCTAATGCACACTCACTTATGTCTTATTGCTTACAAAACACATAAGTGAACTACATAACATCGTGTTAAGTGCATCATATCAAAAAATGTGATTATCCTAATATGGCAACTTTTCTCAGTACACTGGTTAAAAAAACTATATAACAATTGTACAGAAAAGCATATCGAAGGATCAATCCTGATGTAACAGAAACTATCTAATTCATCATTACATCTTCAGTAATCTTTATACCAAACAAGCATTTGTCAATGCTGAATGTTTGCTTGCTAGTATTGATATTGGTATTGCATGAGTTAGAGAGATGCATAATAGGAATGACAGTGAAGTACTGAACAAACGTCAACCACCACCCCCACCCTGTAGACACTGACAGACATTGTGGTGTGGCTTTGGGTCTTCAGCTGTAATGCTTACACCATTCCACTTCACCCCACCCTGCAGACACTGACAGATGTCATGGTGTGCCTTGGGGTCTTTGGCCCTTACGCTCACCCCAGTCCATAAGGAAATAAGCTGAGATGGGTGTAGTATAGGAGAATGGGTGAACTTTAGGGCTGAATACCCCAAGGCACACCTCGATACCTGTCAGTGGCTGCAAGGTGGGGGTGGAGGTGGAATGGCATGAGCATTATGGCCAATGACTCCAAACCACACCTCAATGCCTGTCAGTCTGTACAGGGTGGGGCAATACAGTTGAAAACCCTAATGCCCAGGGTATTTGTTGGTATTTTCATTCCACATTATCAACATGGGCTTTTCAGGATCCCACCCCATGAACAGTGGCACTATCATTTTGTTACTTAATCCTAAAAGGTGATGTCTCACAGTGAATGCGCCATTCTGTGCCACAGGTGCAAAAACACACTTCAGGCAGGATGCAAAAAATGGCAGCTGTACTGTTCATAAGGAGGTGTGAAAAATGGTAATGTTGGAAATTTGGAGAGAAAATATTAAAAACTGGCAAAGTTACAAGCATGCATACAAACTGCACAACGCATACTTGTAACATAGTAATTTTGGGGATTTTTTTCACCAAACTTGCAACATGGGCTTTTTGGGACCCCACCTCATGAACAGTGGCACTGTCGTTTTGTTAATCAGTCCCGAAAAGTGATTCTGAGCAGCAACCGTGAAATCACCATTCAGGACGGAGAAATGAAATGACAGTGCTAGTCTTCATGAGTTGGGGTCCCAAGAACACCATGTTAAAAATTTGGGACCAAAACTCCCAAAAATGGCTGAGATATCAACCGAAGTCGAAACCACCCATTGATTGCCATTATCGGGCTTACCTTGATTTTCTTCAGTTTGCGGTCGGGTTTTGAAGAGTTCAGATGTGTTCCTGGTCCACAGAAGATCGCAGCTCCAGACCTCCAGAGGTAAGTATGGGAAAGGGGTTGTGAGGAGGTGTGGTGTGCAGAGGGAGGGTTGGGTTGGGAGGGGGCATCGAGGATGATGAGGGACCATTTTTTTTCTGTAGGTTTAAAAAAAAAAAAAGAAAAGACCTCAGGAGACAGTTGTTTTTTACAGGTGAAATACTATGAAAAATAAATTGTGGTACACTGGGGTGGGATCCAAGTGTGCCAGACTAGTGGGAGAGGATTGATGCTGACCCAGGGATTGGGCACCTCAAGGTTGGCTGAAAAAAAGGTGGGGTAGAGTGCACATCTGACACAGGGAGTGAGTATCCTGGTGTTGGAAAATGATAAGTACTTTGGCACACTTGGGGGTGCTCCCAGTGTGCCACAATGGTGGGAGGGGCATGCCAACATGGGGATTGGGCACCCCAGTGTCAGCTTTAGGAGGAGTGTGTGGTGGGTGGCAAGAGCTGCCAATTATGAAAAACTGCTGCAGGGCTCATTTATTTATTTATTTTGCCAGGAAAGGCACACTGAGCAAATGTGTTGCTCATAAGTCCAGCCATGTGCATTACTGTGCACTGTAATGTGCATGGCTGGAATATGCCTGGTTGCCAGGAAGGTAGGGGAGAGAGATCTGCTGCTGCAACGATGAAACTGTCCGTGATTAGAGTGGCATATTTCTTTCAAGTCCAGCTCTAGCTCTGAAACTGCCATCAACAGCAGCTTTCCTGTTGATTGGCAGCTGAGTGATGCGCCCCTGAAGGTGTTCGTGGGATTTGCCAAACACCGGTACAGTCTGCAATGCTCTACTCACCTCAAAATATTTCTTGAGCGCTGCATGCACAAGAAATCATAAAAATGGAAACAACCGAAAACAGCCATTCAGACCAGGGGACAACCTGCATGTCATTTATACTGCAAAAATAATTTGCTTTAGTAATTCTTATTTTAGAATATGGGTCCCTGAAAACTCTCATCCTGATTGGCTGAAATACCATGTCACCCATGTTGTTATTTGTCAACAATGCTATCTAAATAACAAGTGCCTTACTGCAGCACACATCACCACATAGTATCCCTGTGCCCACATTCCACTACAAACCACAATAGCTGAAAACAACAGAGTTAGGACAGCCCTCCCCCAGTCCTTAGACTATACATCACAGCCACAAACTGAAGAAAAAGCACAGCACTACAACATTGTAGAAACACACACAAGGCCACATATCTTTAAATTCCCTGTCTCAACTACGAAATACATTTCCCAACAATGAAAACTGCTGTCCTACACTCCCCCAAACACCAAACAATCCATTAGCTACTGTTTCCCGAAAGCACCTCTCCATCTACGTAACTCTGGAAAGTGCCGTGATCACTCCCTGGCCCGATTCCCCTGATCCAAGAAGTACAAAACTTTCAGTCCTGCTCAGTACCCCACACAAAAAAAGAACAGCAAATACACCTGTTTTCAAAGAGTTATTTCTATTCATTTTCCTTGGTGGCTCCTCAACTGACCTCCCTCAACTTTCTGTCCCTCCTTGGCAACCTGGTACTGTGGCCGCCCACTATCACACTGAAACAAAACCTGGAAGTAAGAGTTCAAAGAGTTCATTGCGATAAAATAATAAATAAATGAACTGTACTGAGTCATGGATTTCAGGAGGATATCACACTTTATTTTATTACCAAAGCATATGTCTGTGTGTGTGTGGTTGGGGGGGGGCAAATGAAAGTACAACTGAAAACACACATATATCAAAATATCAGTGCCCACTACTGGCAAACTGGCAAATGTACCAGTAGAGGGACTACTTAAGAAATAATTGTTTTCCTTATTTTTAGTATTTTTAAATGTTTTATATATTTTCTTTATTTAATTTTTTTTTTATTCATGGCTCAGATATTTGAAGACCTATTTATCATTTGAAATAATCAGAATTGATGGTCTAAATCATCATCATAGCTGTGGGGTCCAGGCATTTCTATCTACCTTATATGTTGTACCTTCTGTTAAAATCTTAGCATCTAATGTTTGATAATATACCTCATTGAATACTATCCTGAAATGGGGCCCATAGTTTTTCAAAGATTTCTGTTCTTCCTTCTCTAATATAGTGATTTTTTTTCCATATTTACAATATCAATCTTATATAATTTACCCAGATCTCTATGACAGGCAGGGTAGTGTATTTCCATTTTAGTAAAATACATTTATGTACAATGACTATGGCTATGGTGATACATTTTAATTGTTCCTCTTTTAGCTTTATTGAGGTAATTATTAGTAATGTTAAATAAGGAGTGACTTTAATTGTTATTTTAGTGACTTTTTATATTATGTTTATTATTTTTTATCATAAATTTGAAAAAATAAGGGCATGAGTGTAACATGTAGATAAGCATGCCGGATGTTGTGGCACAATGTGGACACTTTTCTGAAATATTTGCATTAAAGTGGTATAGTCTAGAGGGTGAGTAATATGTCCTGTATACAGTGTTAATTTGTATTTGTTGCAGCTTACTTGCCATTATATTGGTGGTAAAAGTGGCAACTATACTTTGACAAGTTTCTTGACTTATATTGATGCCTAATTCGCTCTCCCATTTTTTAATAGTGTTTTGTTGTTCTTTATGTTGTACATCTTCTAATTCTTTATATATTACAGAGATAAGTTTGGTTTTATCTTTCTTTTCTTTTAATATTTTAAGTAGGGATTGTTCTACCTGTTTTTTTTTTCATTGAGCAGTTAATATAGCTGCATATTTGTAAGTGTTAAAAATATTGTGATTTTTGTATATTATAGTTACTTTGTAACTGTGAAAAGGTTTTGGATTTGTGTCCATTTATAACATCTTACATTTTTTGGATTTCCTATAGTGTCAATGTTTCATATACTTTAGCAATTACTGATGTTATAAAGTTGTAATTCATAAATACTGGTGAAGAAGGTGATCTTTTTATAGTTTCTTTGATCATCTGATGTGCTTTATAGCAGGCATCGATGGTTGTAGCCATTGTTATACTTAATTTTAATTTTTTTACTGAACTATGATAGGCAGACTACAATAGTTGCATCATATTTTGGTATGGGTGTATATTTTGTTCAACTTGTATTGAATTGGGAATGTCTTTTGCTATATTCATCTATTCCAATATTGGGACTAGTTTTGCAGCTAAGTAATATTTATTCATATCTGGTAATGCTAAACCATCATCTTTTTTTATAAGGATCGAGTAGGCGATTCTTGGTGACTTATTTACCCATATGAATTTTCATATGAAAATTTTTAATATTGTTAAAATAAATCTGTGGAATCATAATTGCCAATGATTGATACAGAATTATTAACTTTGGTAATACTTTCATCTTTGTTATATTAATTTGTCCTATAGGTGTAGACTTCTCCATCAATCCAATTCTGTTTGAATATTTGTGTATACTGTATCATATTTCTTTGCTATTAATTGTTTTATGTCCGCAGGGATTTGTACTCCTAAATATTGAATTTGTGAGGTAGTTCATTGACATTTATACCCATCAAACATTTCTATATCTTGTTGATTAATTTAATTTAAAAATAATCATTTTGTTCCAGTTTATTTTATATCCCAATAGTTGACTATATTGCTGAGTAGTGATTATTAATTCTTTTACTGATGTTTCTGGTTTAGTAAGAAATAGCAAAATATCATCTGCATACAAACTTAATTTATAGGACTGGTTTTTGATCCTAATTCCATGGATGGTTTCTGATTCTATTTGCTAATATTTCTAACACCACAGTAAAGCTCAGTGGTGATAGTGGACACCCTTCAGGTATGCCATGTTGAAGCTGTATAGGTTTGGATTAATTCTGATTAGTTTTTATTACTGCACTTGTTGTATTATATATTAGTTATAACCATCCATTGAGCTGTGCACCAAATCTCATCTCCCTGAATATTTCCAGCATAAGCTTCCATTCAAGAGAAAGGGAAAGGGGGCATAGTTTAACCAAGAGTAGCACACTAAGTCAAACCTTGCTTCCAGATGCAACCTGGGAATTACTTGCTCAGGATCACACAGTATGCACCTAGGTGGCTGTGGAATTCAAACCCAGTTCTCCAGATCTGCAGTTCAGAGCCCTAACCCACTATGCTATACTGCCTCCTCAGCTGTGTAATACATAATCCTTATCTCTGTAATATATAAGGAATTCAACACGATCAAATGCATTTTTGGCATCAGTGGCTAATAGTATTGCATCCTTAGTGTCTTTCAGTGTAATTATATTTATTGTGTGTCTTATATTTTCTTTCAGTGATCTTCCTTTTATAATCCCATTCTGGTCATTGTTAATTATTAATGGTAATATGGGTTCCAATCTATTAGATATAATTTGAGTAAATATTTTATAATTAATATTAAGCAAGGAGATTGGGTGATATGATGC
The DNA here is from genome assembly GCA_016271365.2 of Neoceratodus forsteri. Lineage (NCBI taxonomy): Eukaryota > Metazoa > Chordata > Ceratodontiformes > Ceratodontidae > Neoceratodus > Neoceratodus forsteri. Next base: position 1,513,338,699 of record CM057449.1, read on the forward strand.
ACAGCACCTCATTTGTTTTAAGAAATACATAAAATATGGCTCTGTGGGATGATTTTGGAATTTATTTAGTTGTTTTAAAAGAACTGAATAGATTTTTCAGGATTGGTATAAGCAAATGTTTAAAATGTTTATAAAATTCAGTAACTATACCATCTGGCCCAAGTGACTTGTTTCCTGGGAGATGATCTATTGCTTGTTCAATTTCCTCTGTAGTTATATCATGATCAAACTTTTTCTTTAAATTTTGTTGATATAGTAATCAGGATGAGTTGTTGCAAATAATTTTTAATTTCTTCTTCTCTTATTAATTTTGTATCAGATGTGTATAAATCTTTATAATACTTCTTGAAGCATGCATTGATTTCTGTAGGATTTTCCATTCTTACCATCTGTTGTTTTAATAGTTAACATATTGTTTTTTTGTTGATCTTTTCTTGTTAGCCATGTGAGTAGCTTCAGTGGCTTATCTGATAGATATATGTAATTGTCCCAAAACCCTTTCAAATAAAGACACAAACAACTTAAGTGTGGTTGCTCAGTTTGGCAATACAGTTACTCATTTGTCAAAATCATTGTTCATAATATATTGTCATCAACTGACACATTTCCACTTTTCATTCTCTCATCGCTTACCATTCTATTATATACAGTATATACATTAATTTCTTTTCAACTGATGCATTCTATCATTTACATCTTTTCCTCTTCTGTCCCCCAGATGTACATCCTGGGGGGGGGCTCTGCCTCTTCTTATTCTGCTGTCAAGAGGTATGAGAGTACACACCGTACCCCTTCCTCTTGCTTCTCAATGCTGCATCCTTTGATTGTTTCCCTTTTTCCTCCCTTTCTTTCCAATCCTTCTCCTCCTTTTCCTCCTGCTGTCCACCTTTGGCAGTCCATACTATAGCCCTGCCACTGGGCTCCACCTACCACAGTGGCACTCTGTGCTCCACCTGCCACAGGGTCCTCTTCCTTGCTTCAGGGTGGGAGGGTTGGTGGGAAAAATTCCTCGGAGCAAATTTGTGAGCTCTCCCAGGCTGTGCAGAATTATGAGGGGCCCCTTTTGCCCTATCCTTGTGTCCCTGTGCCACTCTTCTACTGCCACCTCACTGTTCCTGCCACTCCCCTTTCTCTGCCCTTTTTGGGACCTCATCTGGCCCTCCCCTCTGGGCTCTGATGGTACTCCCATGTCCTCTCACCCTCTCTCTGTCCCTCCCTCTCTTTCCTGAGCTTCCCACACTTATTTGCCAAGGCCTTGGGACAATGGGGTCTCCAATTTTACAGGGGTAACCCTCTTTGTCCCCAGAACCCCTTCAAATAAAGACACAAACAACTTAAATGTGGTTGCTCAGTTTGGCAATAAATTTACTCAATTGTCAAAATCATTGTTCATAATACATTGTCATCAGCTACTCATTTCCACTTTCCATTCTCTCATTCATTTATTTCAACTGATACATACTATCATTTCCACCTTTTCCTGTTCTGCCCCCAGACATACATCCTGGGGAGCTCTGCCTCTTCTTCTTCTACTGTCAAGGGGTACGAGCGTACACACCGGACCCCTGCCTCTTGCTTCTCAATGCTTTGTCCTTTAATTGTTTCCCTTTTTCCTCCCTTTCTTTCCTGTCCTTCTCCCCCTTTTTCCACTAGTCCACCTCCAGCTTCCGATGGACGGTGAACTTCCCCATTCTTCCCCCCTTACTCCCACCTTCTACCTGACTTCCACCTTCACCCTACATCCCTTCGCCTTTCTGGTACAACCAAACCTCCATTGCATTCCATATTTCTGTGTTAAATAATGTCAGCCCTAAACCTGACAAGTGTATCTGATCCCCCTCATAAAATGTGTCTACCCATTCTAAGATACCATGTCTTATGACCATTCCCCATGCCCTCAATTAATCTGCCCACATGCACATTCATGCACTTCCGGGCCCTGTCCATACCCTTGTGGCTTTCCGCCTGCCTCCACACTCTTCTGGGCATAATCTCGGACCAGGCTAATGTGACCTCTGGCCACCACTCTCTTATCTTTTCTGCATCATGTTTTATTTGATAAAATATGTCCAGCCAGGGCCTTGTACCCAGGTCATTGCCTCCCAGGTATATCACTATTAAGTCAGGCCACTTATGCTCCTTCCTTAGCCCTCTGAGCTCTGGTAACAGTTGTGCCCATTTCATTCCCCTCTGACCTTTCCAAACCAGCTAAATGGTGTCACTGTCAAGGCACAGCTGCTTTCCCCCTTGTCTCCTGGCTGCCCATTTCTCCACCCAGTGTATAAATGAGTGCCCACAGATCCAAACCTCATGCCTCTGGTACCTCCCTGTTTAAGCAAAAGTAAAATTTATTAGTCTTTCATCTCTTCCTTGCCCTCTCCCCCCTTCCCCGTGTCCTTGTACCTGCTAAGGGAGAGAAAGAAACATTGTTATTGTGGTAATTTCCTTATATATTTTTTATAAGAATCCAATGCCCATCTGCCCCTCTCTTTGATCTCTCCTGGCCTGCTGCCTTGAGTTGCCATAGTGGATGCTGCTCCAATCCTAAACGAGTGGGAGGAGTATCCTTCCCCTGTTTCTCCCAAAAATCTGAGGCCTTTTTGCAGCACTGCTGTCACCTGAAATCCCAACACTGGCTTGCCATCCCCATGCATGAAAATTGCTGTGCCCACCATCTTCGGGTGCTCTTCTGCATACATGTGCAGAGCCCCTACAGGGCAAATGCTTGCATTAGGATGTTTCTTTAGCCACACCCTCCTGCCTTGCCCCTGCAGGTCTGTCTTTGATCTCCTTAATAAAATGGCTATTGCCTCCCCAGCTCATTCTATATCTTCCCATTGCAACCCCCCCAGCTTTTTTCCGTGCCCAACCACTTTGCTCACTCTGAAAGCCCCCCCATACATGGTGGTGTACAAGGCTTTAAATAGTACTGCTTTACCACTAGAGCTGCAGACGTGGGGAAATATGTCCATCAATTGCCCCATCAACTTCTCTGTTATTGGCTTTCTGACATCATGCACGGGGATGGAAAGCCAGTGTCGGGGTATCAGGTGACAGCAGTGCTGCACAAACGTCTCAGAATTCTGGGAGAAACAGGGTAAGGATACTCATCCCACTCGTTAAGGATTGGAACAGAATGTCCCCACATCCACCCCTGCATCATCCTGTGGATCAGGTTGCTTTTTGTCAGATCATCCCATCCCCTCAAGTTACAGAACTGTCCTATAACTGCCAGGTGCACCCCCATGCTCGCATGCACCATGTGTTGCTGCCGGCCTGCCACCATGAATTGGGCTACCTGTTCCCTTGTTACTACCCCACTAACCTGCCCGCCATATCATTCCCAGAATTTTTGAAATGCCCTCCAAGAGGTTTCATAAGCTCTACCGGTCCTAGGGGCTCAGGAGTTGCAGAACAATGCTTCAGCTTCCCCAATCTAATCATCCGTACGTACGTCAGGATGGTGGTCCCCCTGATGTCTGCTCCGAGAACAACAGTCCAGAATTTGTCCATCTGCAATCAGGAGATGCAGTCAGCGATCACATTGTCCACACCATCAATATGCTTGGCCCTGAATGACACGTTCACAGTCAGACCCAAACATAATATCCTGCTCAGCACCCTCATGACCATCTCTGTCTTTGTCCTTTTCTTATTCATTACCTCCACCACTGCCTTATTATCGCTCCAAAAGGTCACTTTTTAGTTCCTTATCTGGCTGCGCCATAACAGCATCACCACTCATATGGGAAAGTTCCAGAAAGGTGATGTCTTTCATCACCCCTCCCCCTACCCACTCAACCAGCCAGGATGACACAAACCATTTTCCCTGGAAATAACTCCCCATTCCCCACCCCCACCACATCTGTATAAAGCTGTAGATCGGTATTATGCAACCAGTCACCCTGCCAGAAAGTCTGCCCATTGTACTCCTGCAGAAACTGTTCCCATATATTATATCCTCCCTGGTCACCTTATTCGGATCCACTTAATGGTGGGGCTGTGTTGCACCCTGTGTTGCCCATGCCAGGTGCCACATACAGGTGCATCCTGGTACTATGGCCCTACATGTGAAATTTAGGTGGCCCAATAACTGCTGTGCCTGCTGTAGTTGCACCCTCCTGCAACCCCCCATCTCCCTCAATAACTCCCTTAATCTCTCCACATTATTCCTTGGTAACCGGTACAGTTCCTGTGCCATGTTCAACTCCAACCCTAGGAACTCTATTATCCAACCAGGCCCTTCCATTTTGTCCTCCACTAGAAGGACCCCCAGTTCTTGGCACAGTGCTTTAAAATCCTGCAACATAGCACTGTTTTTTTCCCCCTTCCAATATAAACAAAAAATCATCCAAGCAATGAACCACTGCCTGGTACCCATACTGCTTCTGAAATGTCCACTGTAGCCACGTGCTGAACATTTAAAAAGTGGAGCATGCTATGGAGCATCCCATCGGCATGGCCTTATCGAAATAATACTTCCCCCTCATCCTGAAATCCAAGCAGGTCCCTGTCTGCTGGCCTAACTGGCAGCAACTGGAAAGTGGACTCTACGTCCGTCTTTGATAACCATGCATTTGTCTTAGCCCTGATGAGTCGCACCACGTCCTCCAAGGTGGCTTATGTGACCCTACTGTCCTCTTCTCCTATCGCATCATTTACTGACTTCCTCTCAGGGTAAGATACGTGATGTATCACCCGGTACTCGCCCGCCTGTTTCTTGGGCACCTAACCCAATGGAGAAATCCTTAGGTTTGGCAATGGAGGGGATGCAAATGGCCCTTCTACCCTCTCTGCTGCCACCTCCTTTTGGATTTTTTGTGTCAATATGGTCTCCTTACCCATTGTGGATTTAAGGTTTTTTGCCTCTGTTGCCTCGCGCTTTCCTTGGTACTGTAAACTAAAACCTGAATGGAAACCTGACCATAATTTCCTGGCTGCCTTCCTATCCAGGTAATCCCTCGACCATCTGTCCATTGCTTCTAATCTTATGGGTGTTCTGGCAAGCCAGAACACCCCTTTCACTACTGCTTCAGTTGTCCTGGTGTTGGGTTTGATAACGTGCCCTCTTCCACCTCCCTCTGCCCTCCCTTTGTTGCCCCTATGCCATTGCTTCCCCCTGAAATAACCAGGATTGTCCCAAAAGGGCTGCTGATGTGAGGTCTCCTGGTTACTCATCCCTTCTTCCCAACTGTAGCTGCACTTGGATGCTGGGTGATGACCCCGCATTTAGAACAGACATGCTGGAATTGGCAGCTGGGCCACGAGCAAAAAGCCCTGTTGCATCCCCAGCAAGCTTTCGCCCCTGTCCCTCCCCATCTGTCTCCCTCCATCTCTTTCTCCATTGGCCCGGTGTATATTTCCAGCCATAAATCTGTCTGCCTGGCATCCCATTTTACATCTCCAAAATGTGCCATCCTCTTCCTAAACTTCTCATTGTACTTCAGCTAGCTGTTACCCCCTTCTTATATGTGTTTTTAATGATGAGTGAATAAGTGAGCAGCTGGGTTGCTAGCTCTGGTCGTTTTTCTATGACTATGGCCGTGAAATAAGTAAACCCCGCGGATCAGTTGTCCCAGGTTTTACCCTTTCCTGCTTTATCCTATTCTCCCTTCCCTAATAAAACCACTGCCACTGCCATATCCTTCTTTTCAAAGCTATCCTTCTCTTCATACTTATTCATGGCATCAACTTTCACAAGGGCGAATATGTCCACGTACTCGCCTTTCCAGATCTTTTCTTTCACTGCTGTGGGGACATGGTCTGCCTACCAGACCCTTTGGGCCCCTAACTCCCACCCCACCTATGGGGCCGTGGTCGGGTCCCCGTACCTACAGTCGCACCTGTGCCCTTATCTCCCTTATTACCTTTTCCAATTGTCCCACTCCATTCTCTGCCATATTCTTTAACATTTGCTCCACATATTCTTTCACACTACTTTCCATTGTCACCAACTGATTACCTGTTGTGCCTGGCATGTTGGTCCCCAGCTGGGGCCCTTCAGATGGACCCAGTATGGTTGTCGTAACCTGTGTAGGCCGTTCCGGCTCTGGCAAGTATGGCGGTGTCACGGGCGTGGGGTGTTCTGGCACTGGTTCTGGTTCTGGGTACGGCTCAGGGATCAGGTCACAGGGAGGTTGACCCCATGGGATCGGTGCTGGCACCTCCTTCCTAGGCTCTGTCACCCCTTGCCTTCTAGGCACCTGTTTAATCCTCTCCTGTTCCTTCCCTTGTCTCCCCTTCTGTTTTGTGCCTCTTCCCCCCCATCAGGCTCCGCTACCTCCAGCAGCCAATTTGCCTTTTCCACCAGGTCCATCACCACCCAGTAGCATTTCTCTTTGTTGGATTTGACTCTCTTTGGCACCATCCTAATGCCTCAGTATTACCTGTTGAAACAAAAGACATTGATACCATTAGCACTTGCCACTCATCCAGGCCCAGCGCCTTCCTTTCCCTTCACTGGGCCCCCCCACTGTCCCTTCCTGGCTATGGTGTCCATTTCCATACTCTGTCCTTATTTGACCGCCCCCTGACTCTCGATGCCAGCTACCCCATGGAAAATGCCCCCGATGCATGCCCACACTGTGCTGTGGCTTCCACCCCTCATTCCCTTTTTCACCCAAAGGCTGCTAGCAGGATTTCCACTGATCCACCTTTTCTGCCGTGCCCCCTTGTGAGGTAGGTCTTGCAGTTGCCAACTAATAGAGCTACCCAAGGCCTGCCATGTCTTCTGTTAACACACTAGCCCCACCCCCCACTCGACTGTTTTATTATTTCTTTTTCTATACCTCTCTTGGCCTTGCCCCACCCATCGACAAACCCACGTGCAATCCCTGCGGTAGGCCCGGGCATCTCAGTGCTCCTTTTTTCTCATTTCTCTTTCACCACCAAAGACCCCTCAGTCACCTGCCTTCTTTCTTCCCTGGGCCCTGTACTGCGTGACAATGACATCAGATGCCATCCCACGCAGTAGGCCCTGGCTTCATCCACTCCTGGTAGCGGGATTCCGTCTTTGTCGATATTGCTACCACTGTCCATAAAAGAGCTCAATTCTTCAAATAAAACACTTCTGTTACCCTTGTTCCTTTCCATTATAGCCTGACATAGGCCCCCTTGATCCATCCATGCTTAAGTCTCCTTTTGGTCCAGGCCTGCGTGGAGATGATATCAGACGCTATCCCACACGGTAGGCCCAGGCCTCTGCCACTCATGGCTGTGCGTCTCCATTCTCACCCTCTCTTCCCCCAGCTAAAGGTCTCTGACAATTATCCTTCCCTTTGGGAAGGCACTGGCCTGAACATTCTCTGATTTGTTCCCCACCTTGTTTTCCACATACTCCCCCAACCCTCAGCATTCTTGGCTCACTCGGCTCACTCCTTTGCCGCATCTCTGCTCCTCTTCACTCACCCTGCTTCAGCCACCTCAGAAAACCTTCTGCCCTGGCTGCTTCCCTATTGCTCCATGCTCTGCAGCACCGCTCACCTCAGAATGGTCCCTATGCTGGAGACCTACCTACTTCCAGCGCCCCCCTTGCAGCCCACACTGCAAAGCTTGCATCTCTACCTCGCTACTCAAAGCCAACTTCTCTTCCCAGTGGAGGTCCTTCTTCCCTTACACCCTCCCTGGACAGGTTCATTATTCCCTTATCTGCTCCCCCTCTTCTACCATCATCCCCATTTCATTTAAATGGCCTCAGTTTCTGCCCCATTGTGCAAATCCCTTCCTGCAGTTGCTAACATAGTTGCACTGCACATTTTAGTGTTCTCTTGCATTGCAATTCTCAGCGGTCCTTTCTTCTACAATTAACACAGCTGTCTGCAACTATACATTAGCCTGCTGCTTGCTCCTCCTTTGCCTATTCTAGGCCACCCTATCCTGCAGAAATTAAACTTTTTCTTTTTTTTTCATTAAATGAGCTGCTTGCTCCTGCATTGCCTATCCTGGTTAAATTAAATCAGGGCCTTACCTTGTTTCAAGAATTTTTCTTTTATTCACTTGCCAATGCCCCCGATTCTACTCAATTCTATAATGAATGTTACTTTTACTTGTGTCTCCTTTTTAAAAACTCATAATACTATTCACAAATGCACAATGGCTCAAACTTCTGGTCAAACTGATGTGTTTCCAGGAAAAATTCCTCAGAACAAATCTGTGAGCTCTACTAGGCTGTGCAGCCTCTTATGAGGGAACCCTTTTGCCCCTCCCCTTGTGTCCCTGGGCCACTCTTCTACTGCCACCTCACTGTTCCCACCACTCTCCTTTCTCCACCCCTTTTGTGACCTCATCTGGCCCTCCCCTTTGTGCCCTGATGGTACTCCCATATCCTTCCCCCTCCCTCTGTCCCTCCCCTCTGTTTCCTGAGCTTCCCACAATTATTTGCCGAGGCCTTGGGACAATGGGGTCTACCCTTTTACAGGGGCAACCCTCTTTGGATCTAGTCTGTATAATTTATCTTTCAATACTATCTGTCTGTATTCTATTATATTGTTCTTTTTTTGTATAAGTTTATTAAATATTGTTGTATCTAAAGTTCTGCTATGTATGCTTTGGAGAGTTTGTATTTTTTTCTCTAGTTGGTTTATTATGTGAGCTTGTTTTTTTACATCTCAATTGTTCTAGGCTGATCATATTGAAGTCTTCTTGCTGGGGCAGAGGTAGCAGTTGAAGTTTGAAAATGTGGTGAGGTTCTGGAAAGCTAACTTTGTCATAAGTTTCTGCAAATTGTTATTGTTTGTAAGTTGTGTTTTAAAACTGGCCTAACTCCTTAAGAACTTTCTGGAATAGAGGGACACAAATCCTTAAATATTTCTGTGCTAACTGAAGACTGTTCTTGTGGGGGAGGGTCTTCTGGAAAGCCTTCCCAACCACCCCTTGCATTATCCTTTCTTAAATACAGAAGAGCCACTGGGGGTTGAGCTTAAAGGCTGGGAGGGAGGAGTTTAGGGAACTGAAAACTTCCCCATGAGCAAACTCTTAAGACTAATAGTCAGGTGGGGAAAGTTCAGCCACTCAAGTGTTGCAAGTTTAAAAGTCTTGGACTAGTGGGAAACCTGGTGGCTCACCCAAGGAAACCTACTTGGAAGGGGATGGGACCACATGTCATTAGGGCTGGCATCTTCGGGAGGGTGGTGGGGTGCAGAGGGTGTGGGGGCAGCCATGATACTGGACTGGGATTGGAAGTTCAGTGGTTGCCCAGTGTGCTACCAGTGGGCACAGCTCAGGGAGGAGGTTGAGGGGATAGGAGACAGCTGGGGAAGAGTGGAGGTATGGTTGGGGAATAGGGCAGGGGCTCTCCCATGGGGTTGCACCAAGCACTAGGGGTGAGGTCATAGGGAAAGGAGTGCAGGAGAGTACTCTGGGGTTGCATAGGGACCCTGGCAGATGGGGCCCAAAAGGAGGATACTATGAGGGAAGCAGCTAGGTAACTGGGGACGCTCACAGATGGGGGCCAAAGGGAGGACATTCTCAGGGAAGTAGGCAGATGGCTGGGGCTGGACAGAAGGAAGCAATGGGAGAGGTGGATCTGATCTTAAGCTCAGTAACTGCTTCAATTCTCTTCTTCTGCTTGAGGATGAGGGGGGTGATGTAGCCATGACAGGGGCGGTTAGAGATGGAAAGGGAGTAGGGGAAGGAAGCAGGAGCTGGCAAGCAGGAGGAACAGGGGGAACTTGGAATGCGGGAAAATGGGGGGAGCAGGGGATCAGAGTGGGAGGATGAGGCGGTAGGGGGAGGAAAGCACAAGGAAAAGGACCAGTTGGGAGGAAAGGGAAAGGAGAAGGACCAGAAGTACAAGGAGGATACAGTAAAGTGAGCTGAGGGTTTAGGCCAGGGGAGCACGACAAGCAAGGAAGGGCTGAACAGAGATGGGAAGGAAGGGAGGATAAGACAGGCTAGTTTAGCAGATAGGGAGAAGGACCAGTTGTGAGCAGTAACGGTGGGGGTAGCGAGGTACAGAAGGATACTCAGGAGGACGAGAGGCATAGGATCAGAGGGGAAGGGGTGGCCAGGATAAATAAGGAGGGGATGGCAGGTGGCACCCAGATAGGGGGAGGAGAAAGGAGCCGGCTGGGGGAGGGGCCAGTAGAAAGGATGATGGACATGGAAGGGGGAAATGGAGGAAAAGGTGTTGCCAGAGTGCTCCTGTTGGGTGATTCCATGATCAGGGGGATCAAATGGGATAGGGAGGGAGAAGCCTGCCTGGTTAGAACAAAATGCTTCCCTGGATTAATGGTGCACAGGGCCAAGCATGAGGTATATCAGCTGGCAAAGGATTGTGGAGGTTCCCCGGACATACTGGTCCACCTAGGTACCAATGACATTGAGGGAAATAGTGAGCTAGAGATACAGGCAAGGTTCAGGGTGCTTGCCACTGTCTGTCATGACATAGGATGCAAAATTTCCTTCTCGGAAATCCTGGCGGTGCCAAGGGCTAGTGCGGAACACAAGAGGAAGATTAGGGTGATAAACCAGTGGCTCAGGGAGTGGTGTGGGGCCAGAGGGTATGGGTTGATGGGGGATTGGCGGGAGACCTGGGAGGATAAGGGGCTATATGCTAGAGATAGGCTCCATCTCAATTGGGAGGTGGAAGGAAATCCTTAAGTTGACAATAGAGGGGTTCATTGGCGAAAGGTGGGGTATAAACTTGTGAAGGTGGGAGGGATGGGAGAAAAGGCTGTTGGGGGGTCTGATAAAGGAGGTACTCTGTCTCCACCTCCCTGGGGAGCTGGAGGATTGCAGGAAAAGTCTGACTGGTAAGGTGCAGACCAGGGGAAGACAGAATTCCCACGGGAACATGAGCAGGGGAAATGGAAGTATAGGGAAAGGGTGGAAGGTAGTCCTGCTAAATGCAAGGAGCTTGGGCAATAAAATGCCTGAGCTCCAGGTGATGCTAACTGAGGGAGAGATGGATATGGCAGCAGTCACTGAGACCTGGACCACCGCAGAGCATGACTGGGACCTGAACCTGGAGGGTTGCACCATGTTCAGGAAGGACGAGGGAAGGAAGGGGAGGAGGGGTAGCAATAACAGTCAAAAACTGCATTGCCATAGGAGGAGTGGAGGAGGTGGAGGGAACTGTGGAGGCGATTTGGGTCACCTTGATAACGGAGGGGTAAGAGAGTAAAAATAGGAGTGGTGTATAGACCCCCTGCGCTGGCGGAGTAGCTGGAGGAGAGTCTGGTGGCAGATGCTGGGAGACACTGCAGACTGTGAAGGGGAAGGGTGGTGGTGCTGAGGGACTTAAACATGCCAGTTACAGACTGGGAGACTATGACATCCTCAGTGGCCAGGGAAAATAGTTTTTTGGATGTCTTTCTGGATGCATTCCTAATTTAGCAGGTGGGGGAACCGACCAGGGAGGAGCAGATACTGGATGTGGTCCTGGCACACAGTGACCAGATTGGGGGCCTGGAGGTAAGGGACCCGTTGGTGGGGAGCTACCATGCCACGGTCTGGTTCTGCCTTAACCTAGGAGGAGTAGAAGGCTGCACAAAGATGGAGGTAACTGACTTCAGGGGGGTGGATTTCAAGGAAATGGGAAGGATCCTTAAGGAGCACTTGGATGGGATTGGACCAGACATGGACGCTGGCAGTAGGTGGGAAATCACGAGGAGGGGGGTGCAGGATGCTACCAGCACCTGCACAAGCGTAAGACGAAAATGTGGTAGGGCCCAAAAACCCTGCTGGTGGACCAGGGAGGTTCAGGAGGTGGTGAGGAGAAAGAAGAAACATAGAAACATAGACTTTGATGGCAGATAAGGACTGTTTGGCCCACCTATTCTGCCTATTGCCCTACCTACAGGATAGGCCTCAGATCCTAGTAACCAACAGTGTATTTCTTCCTACCCCCCACAAGAATTGCCTTATGCCTGTCCCATGCATTCTTGAATTCTCCCACAGTTTTAGACCCCACAACCTCCTCAGGAAGGCTGTTCCATGCATCCACTACCCTCTCTGTGAAAAAATACTTCCTCACATTGCCCCTGAACTGCCCCCTCTATCTTTAAATGTTGTCCCCTTGTTCTTGCACGTCTCTTTTTCTGAAAGATGCTACCCTATTGGACTTTGTTGATTCCACTCAGGTAGCTAAAAGTTTCCATCATGTCCCATCTCTCCCTCCTTTCCTCAGGGGTATACATATTAATCTCCTTTAGTCTCTCCTCGTACAGCTTCTCTTGCAGATCCTGCACCATTTTAGTTGCCCTCCTCTGGACTGCTTCCATCCTATCTATGTCCTTGTGTAGATGAGGTCTCCAAAACTGCACGCAGTACTCCAGATAGGGTCTCACCAACTGTCTGTATAGAGGGATAACCTCTTCCCTTTTTCTACTTGTGATGCCCCTCCCTATACATCCCAGTATCCCCCTGGCTTTCCTTACTGACTTCTCACATTGCTTACCCACCTTTAGGTCATCTGATATGACTACACCCAGATCCCTTTCCATTATTGTTGTTGTTAGTACCTCCCCTGCTATTGTGTACTCTTCTCCTGGATTTTTATTTCCCAGGTGCATTACTTTGCACTTCTTTGCATTGAATCTAAGTTGCCATATGTCTGACCATTTCCCCAACCTTGCCAAGTCCTTTCTCATCCTTTCTACCCCTTGTGTATCAACTCTGTTACAGATCTTTGTGTCATCTGCAAAGAGGCATACCTTTCCTTCCAGACCCTCTGCAATGTCACCTATAAAGAGGTTAAAGAGGACTGGACCCAGTACTGAGCCCTGAGGTACTCCACTGGTAACCCCCCTTTCTTCAGAATGTGTTCCATTCACTATCACCTTCCATGTCCTGTTGTGCAGCCAGTTTGCTACCCAGACTACCACCCTGGGACCCACTCCCAGGCTGGCTAACTTGATTATTAATCTTTTGTGCGGGACTGTGTCAAATGCCTTGCTAAAGTCTAGGTAGGTCATATCCACAGCCCCTCCCTGGTCTATTACTTTGGTCACCCAGTCAAAGAAATCGATTAGATTCATCTGACATGACCTTCCTGCTGTGAATCCATGCTGCTTTGGGTCCTGTGCCCCGCTGGCTTCTAGGTACTGAACAATTCTTTCTTTCAGAAGTGATTCCATCATTTTCCCCACCACTGAGGTCAAACTAACAGGACTGTGGATTCCTGCTTCTGCCTTGCTCCCACTTTTGTGAAGGGGAATCACATCTGCCCTCCTCCAGTCCTCAGGTACCACCCCATCTTCCCATGATTTGTTAAAAAGTGTGGTTAGTGGTGTCACTAGGTCCTTCCTTAGCTCTTTTAGGATTCTAGGGTGAATCCCATCAGGCCCCATTGCTTTGTCCACCTTGAGTTTTAGGAGTTCTTTCAGGACTCTTTCTTCTGTTAATGGACTGGCGTCAACCCCACTACCCAGAGTGCTTCTACTGTTTGGTTTAGGTAACTCCTCCTCTTCTTCTTTTGTGAATACTGAGCAAAAGTACAGTATTCATTCAGTATCTCTGCCTTTTCACTGTCTCCCTCTTCCCACCTCCCCTCTCCTTTATTAATCTTCACTATCCCTCCCTTAACCTTTCTATGCTCCCTAATGTACCTATAAAAGGTTATATCTCCCTTCTTAACTGGGTTGGCTATCTTTTCCTCAGTTTGGGCCTTTGCTTTTCTGACTGCCTTCCCCACTTCTTTATGCTTTAATTGATACAGTTCCTTGTCATGATCCTTCTGTGATTCCTTATACTTTTTGAACACAGCCTTTTTCTCCTTAACCTTCCCTGACACCTTTTTTGAGAAACATAGTGTTTTTTTATTCCACTTTGTTTTCTTTCTTTGTTTCACACAAAGGCTTGTTGCCTCCGTGATGGCAGTTTTGATTTTTCTCCATTGTTCTTCCATCCCTCCTTTCTGGCCATTTGCTAATGCATTCCTCAGGTATTCACCAATCATGCCAAAGTCAGCCCTTCTAAAGTCCAGTATCCTTGTCTTTGTATGGCTTTTCTTCATGGTTGCATTTATTGTGAAGCACACTGTGCAGTGGTCGCTTGTTCCCAGATGTCTACTGACTTCTAAATTTGTGATCCTCTCTCCATTTGAGAGTACCAGGTCTAATATTGCTCCCTCTTGAGTGGGTTCCACCACTAGCTGTCTAAGGCATGCCCCCTGTAGGGCATCAAGAATGACCCTGCGCTTGGATGTGGCTGCAGTCCATGTTGCCCAGTTAACATCTGGCATATTCAGGTCCCCCATCAACAGTATCTCCCCTTTTTCAGCCATTTTGAGAATGCCCTCTATCATTTGTACCACTAACTTCATTGTAATTAATTCAACTATAAGACAGTCAATTCCCTACTTATTTATACTTAATAATATTTCATAAGGACCAAGGGTATTTTTAATAAACAACATAACCCCCCCTCCCCTCTTACCCCTATCTGTCTGCTCTAAGGTATATCCAGATAGTTGAATTTCCTCCCGTGTTACACCAAGATGCAACCATGTTTCTGAGACTGCTAACAAATCATACTCTGTTTTAGATACCCATGCTCTATATTCATCCATCTTGTGCACTATACTTCTGACATTTTCGTGAACTATAGAAAGCTGTTTAACTCTTTTACAATCAGAACCTGGATGCCCTCCTAAGGGATGAAGAAACACTCTGGTGGCTGAGAGACTCTCCCTCTCCACTTATCCTTCCTCGGCTCCTCGCTTTCTTCCACTCCTGGGCCCAGAGCCTCCATGCTGCTGCTTTTTGTGCCAACCTCACAGTATGCCTCAGGCATTCCACCTCACTTAAACTTGGTCCTTTGGTCCCTCTGTGCCATCCTGTTGAGAAATCTCCTACCCCATGTCTCTGCATGGAGCCATTCTGCTCAATCCCTTGGTTAGCCTACCATCCCCTGGTGGGCCCCTAACCACGTGGTAGGCCTTGGGCCTACCTCCATGCCTGGCCTTGCTTTTGTTTGAAATCACTCAAACTGCAGTTTAAATTTCCCCTCGGTCCCCATGCCAAAGAATTCATGATGCTGTCTGTTTATACCTCCAATGGCTAGTGACCACAACCCAAACACATATTTCTACTGGTTCCATGAAGACAAATCACAAAATGAAAGCTGCCACCAGACCCCTATACTTATCGCTACTCGCCCTTCTAAACCAGCTCTCCTTTATGTGTAGCAAACCCTTCACCCACCTTCTTCATCTTTATTTACCCCAGAGTAACTAGCCTAGCAAGCACACAAGTCTCAGGGTCCCCCCCACCTTGCTCCCATGTTCTTGTGTCCATTCTGGGTTGTTCGTCACTTCCCCCACCCCCCTCAGGCCTTGGACCACGTGGCAATGATGTCAGACGCCATCCCACATGGTCGGCCCAGGCTTCCACCAAGTCCCCTTTTTCATTTTTCGCATTTTTCTTGTGCTGCCAGCCTCTTCAAAAAACTCCATTCTATCCCTTGAACGAGCACATTGCTCACTCCCTTGCTGCAAACAATGAAGCCTTCACTCACGGACTGTTCTTCCCTGGTCCCCGCCTTGTGGAGCCACCAGTAAATGCCACTTTTTGTGGCTTGCCCTTCACTCTACTGCCCTCCACACGTTCTTGTGCTCTGCTCTTTTTTCACCCAGCTTGACACTCTTGCACACCTTACCCTCAAGAAAAAAACACCACTTTCATGTGTTTCCAAAACCCCACTGCTCCGCTGGTCTCCCCAGGCCCCCCACGCTATGCAGACAGCCAACCTTGTCCCATTTTAAAGCTCCTACTGTCTGTTTCCCTTTCACTCTCCCCCAGAAACATCACTGGTTGCCTCGTTCACTGTGTACCACCTATCAGCCCCTGGTAATTGTTGCTCTTCTGCTCAACTTTTAAATTTAACAGCACACAAAGAATAACTTGCTACTGTAGATTCACCACTTTACTGTGTACCATCAATCTTCTCCTCATCAAATGCTGCTCACATGCTCACTGGCGTCCAAAGTTGCCCCACCAAGTAACAATTGGGTTTCTTACCTTGCTCCTGTGATTTGCTGTAGTTACTCACATGCACAGCCTTAGACACCATTCTGTCTTCCTCTGTATGCCCACCACTGCAATATATTTAATTCTAGCATTATCCTATACTCTTCCTGGGTTTTTTTTTGTTTGTTTGTTTGTTTTTACTCAGAATACCTGACTATTACAAATGCCCACTGGCTCAAACTCTGCTAAACCAATGTGCTTCCAGAGAAAAATACTTTGGAGCAAATTTGTGAGCTCCCTTTGCTGTGCAGTCTCTTATAACTGTCCCCTTTGTTCCTGCCCCTGGGATCCCTGTGTCCACTCAAACATTGCCACCTAATTTCCCTCTCACTTCACTGCCCACCCCTTTGGTGACCTCATCTGACCCACACCTTCTATGATTTCATGCCCTTAGCCCCTACCCCCTCCTCCCCTTCCTCTCCCCCCTCCCCTGAGCTTACCACACTTCTTGGCTGGGCCATGGGACAATTGGGTCTCCCCCTTTAATTGGGCAACCCTCTTTGTCTAAGAACCTATGAGGTTTAACAAACACAGTCGGGGAAAGCTTTATTGGAGAAATAATTTCCAGCTCTGTGAGCCCTGTCTAGATGTATTTTATCCTCTGGGTATTTTTTAATCATGGCTATAGCTAATATCTTTTTGATGAAGGGGAGGTGGGGTCACCATTTCCTTCTATTCTTTCAGGTAGCTTGCTTACACGCAAGTTCCCCCTCCTTACCCTATCTTCCTGCTCTATGATTTTTTTCCTATAATTGTTGCAGCTGTTTCTCCAGTTGTTATGTTTTTGTGGAACTGGATTAGTGGCATATTCTAGTTTGGAGATTCTCCTTTCAGCTTCATCTGTTCTCAAAGAGATCTGTTTCATTTTAACTGTAATTTGATTAACAGAGGTGGACAAATCTGTTATTGATGTTCTAATTTCCCTCAGAGTTTGCAACACCTACACTTTAAAGCTGAACATTACTTCCAGCATTCCCTCTTAATCGTTGTTATTCTTGGAGAAGCATTTTCATTTATGCCCTCATTCATTTGTGTGTGTCCGGTTCCTCAGCTGTTATATTCTTTTCCCTGAGTCTTTCCTTTGTAGCACTTTTTTACCTGTATTTTTCCTTTGCATTTTCCACCTGCTCTGCATGTGTGTTTTGTGCATTTAAGGCTGTTTTATCTTGCCCTGCATTTATATTTATATCCCCCATTGAAACTATTTGTGGCCCCCCCCTTGTTCTTCCATTGCAATGTTTTCTGTGGGCTCCGTGGGCATACCCCTTTTCTTGTCTGCCTCAGAGTTTTGTGGTAAGTTTCTTTGTAGATAAATAAAAATGTTACCTGCTCCGGTTCTCTTCTCCTTATCGTTACCTGATAGGGTTGCTGGTAAGAGGGAAACTGGTGGCTCCCGTAGGAGTCTTAAATCTGACAGGCTAGGACAGTGACCTGGGGGTCGATGAATGTTTGAGTCAATGTTCATCATCACTGCTTTGTTGAATCGGGTGTGTCTCTTCTCCACAAAATGCACATCTGAAAATTTGTGGACTCGAATATCCTTTGACATATCATTTCACCATTTAGTTATCCACTTATGCGGCACTATTGGCACTGTCGAAAATAAAGAAAAATCTGTTATTCAGAGAAGCTGTGGCCAATGCTATATTCTGGCATTAGTGTAGTGGGAGCATATATAAATAATGCTCCTCAAAGCTGCTGACCCTTTTTAAACCTTTTATATATTTTGTTGTGTCCCAACAAATTACCTATTTTCTAAGCGCAATAATACCCTTCAATGTGGGTGTTATGGGATATGATAGATGTTCCCAGGGCTATAAGACCCTCCACCTGCAATGGTAAGCCTCATTACACCCCGGACAATCTGTTAAATCCCAATAACGCCCACCCTGTAAGGTATTATTGCTTACATAATCACCTATGATAAATTCCATGCAGAAAGACCCCCACCAGTCTGAATGGTCATTTTCAGTTGTCTGGGATAAAAGCATAGGTCTGCATCATGATTCCCAGTACACCTGAGCCCTGTAATGCCTGCTGTATCCCTCACTACCCAAAGTTCTCCAGTGACTCAAAGCCAGCCCCAGTCTTGCCCCATCCCAACAGGATATGTCTTGGCATTGGAAATCATGGCTGCAGTTAGGGATAACAGGGCTAGCTGGTCACCTAAGACAGATGGGGCAGTACCTGGATGAAAAAAAATTCAAATTAACAAAACCTTTAAAAATAAATAAAAGTGCATTTTTTTAATTATCGCTTTTATCAACCCTAGTTTCTTTTTTTTTTTATGATAGGCCAGTAACAGATAATGTGCCCCATCCACATAGATGTCATGGTTCAGGCATGGCAGCACAGTATACATAAAGTGCTATAATTCATCACCAACACTACCAAAATTAGCCATTTAGTAGCAGCGGCAATTTAAAAGAGCAATTTTTTTTTTACTTACTGTACCAGTTTGTTCAGTACTAGTTTCAAAATGAAACGTTTGTTTTTGTTATCTTCCAGAAGCAGAAAATGTGTTCATGTTGGGTGTGGCATGGAGGTACACATACAGTGCTGTAATTCACTTCTTAAGCACTAAAATTAGCTATTTACCAGCATTAGCTGCGACAAATGAAAAGGCAATTGTTTTGTTCAATTAACCCTTTAACCAGTACTAATTCTAAAGGAAAGGTGAAATTGTTTAACCAGGAAAGGCACGCTAAGCCAAAGCTTGTTTCCAGGTGCAACCTGGGAATGCAAGGAAGTTTAGTGACTTGGTCAGGGTTACACAGTATGTAAGTGGGAGCTGATGGATTTATAACCCAGGTCTCCAGGTTCGCAGCTCAGTGCCCTTAACCACCATGCTATACTGTCTCCTTAAAGGAAATAAGCATTTGTCAATGCTGAATATTTGCTTCTAGTGTTGGAACAACTCTGCAAAACATAATATCTAGACAGTTTGGCTTATAATTTACCCTGTTTTATAGTGTTGTCCTTGTGTACTACTAACAACATTTTCAAGTAAACTTTATATCCAAACTATTTGCTCTGTCTGCTTGTCTACTTCTGCAGCCAGAGTTCTGTTTATCACATACCAATATGTTTCTGTGATGATAATAATGATGTCATAAATGTGGCATTATGATTTCATAAGTAGAGAAGCAACCAACTCTAATTAAGTCTAAGGGGCAGTAATCTTTTTTTTTTATTTTCTACTTTTACCACCACCCCAACCCAAGCACTGTCACCAGACTGCCTTGCCTGTTGGCCGCCTCTTTCCATCAAGAACTCCCCCCATGTAGCCCTGGCTGACCCCCAAGGTTGGGACATGGTGGGGGGGCATCCCAAAACCCCTCCCCTGAAGAAATCAAGTCATCATCAGGAATCCAGGTGGTACTACAGCTGCAGGCAGGTGAGGACCCACTACTGGGCCCTTACATTGGTGTAACACTGGGAGAGGCATTTTTTTCCAAGTATGCCTTACCAGAGCATTTTGTGCCATGATGCCAAGGCTTGTGCTGGAGTCCATCACACTCGCCCTCCTGGTGTGGGCATTAGGGCTGCAATACCTCCAGCAATCACCAGATGTCAGGCCACCTCTGAACCAGTGTGCCCCCCTTCCCCTGGAGCAGCTGAGGACACTCAGACATCCTCCCCCTTGGCTGGTCCTTGGTCCACTCACGAACCTGGGTTGCCAGCATCACAAGCAGAAATCCAACCACTGCACTGATGGGGTGGCCTAGGAGACAGTAATCTTGTTTTTATGTCACTTCCTTTGGTAATAAAGAAAAAGGGGAAAGAATTGTACAAAATATGGGATACTGCTCTGCATTCTCCTGATTCCCTCATTGTTATCCACCCTCCTACAGAGCTTATTGTCATCCACAGAGAGACACAACCTGCCCCAGATTCCCTCACCAATGTCACTGATGTAAATATTGAAGAGGACAGGACCAAGGACAGATCCCAGTGGTACCCCGCTCATGATCTTCCTCTCTTCTGATTTGACCCTGTTGACCACAACCCTCTGCTGCCTTCCCTTTAGCCAGCTACCTAAACAGTTTACTGTGAACTTAACTAGAGTCAGATCCTCCATCTTCTTCAACAAACATTTGCAGGGCATCGAGTCGAAAGCCTATGTGAAGTCGAAGTAGACCAAATCCACAGTGTGACAGCTATCCAATTCCATTATCAGTAAATCAAAGAAAACTATCACGTTAGTCTAACAAGATCTCCCTGCCATAGCTGGCCCATTGGCACAGTGGTAGCGCTACCACTTATAGTGCTGACAATCCATGTTTGGGAGAGAGTGCAGGACATCAGAGAGTCAGCTGGGGAGGTAGGATGAACCTCCAACAGACAGCTCTCCTCCTCCAGGGGGGAAGGTTGTGGTTTCCCTGGCTGTCAGCGACACCCAGCGGAGGCCAGGTGTGGAACAGCCAGAGTGAATCAAAATGTTGGTAGGTGATGGCCGATGTCTGCATATCAGGTGCAGGAGTGCTCACATTCTGCTTTGACATCAATGATATCTCATGATAATCACAACCATAAAATGGTGAAAGTAACAATCATGATGCAAATACTGCTACCCTGTGGTCAGCAACAAGGAAAAATAGCGCAACAACTCAAAAAGCGACAAAACCTGCAACATCTTAAACTAAATTAGTGACTACTCATTATAGCAACAACAGCAAGTTCAGCTCTGAAATCCCAAAGGCACTCAACAGCACAATAGGTTGACTCACTGCCTTGATTGTACTCACTGCCATAACAAGGAACCGCTAAGGTTATTAATGAACCCAACAACTCACCAGAGCCTCACTGCCTTGAGCGAACAGGGACTATTCAGCTCTGCAAAACCTCTCCTCTCTACAGTAGATGTTACTCACTAAACTCGCCACAAAATGGCCCAAAAAACTGCATCACTCCACAACAACAGGTCAAAGGTTTGAAGTTTGAGCACTGCAGCTCAAACGTCATAATAGCAACCTCTGAGCTGTTGCCATTCAGTGCTATTCAGCACTTATTCCTTTAATCCTTTATTCACAATTAAAAGTTGCATTCACAGTTCATACAGACTAAGGAGCAGAGGTTGTACACCGAACCAGAACCTGTGTGGTGGTCTCAACACTTGATCTGGCCAACTCTCTTACATCTGCCAGTATCTTGTGCAACCTCACATCACCAGCATCAGGAACATGTGTGTGATCCTTTATTTGAGCCAGCACCTTGCTTCCAGAAGTATGCAGCCTGGAAAAGCAGCTATATTTATGAGAATCAGCACATCGCCAATATTCTTTTTCAGCCTTCTCTTTATCTTTCCTATAAGTATATCCACCAACTGCCAAGGGCATACCTTTCTGGCTGATGACCACTTCAAACTCCATGCTGTCTGTCAGTTTTCAAGGAGGAAAGGAAATGGAAAATGGGGAAGGATGACACACAGGTCCCTTAAAGGAAAATCAGGCTCAGGTGGGATTAGGTCTGTATTGCATTGTGGGTACCAGGAAGTAGTGCAGGTAAATGCTGAGGTAGATAAAAGGGTACAAATGATACAAGGGATATCAGAATGTGAGTATACAGATAAGCGCATTCAATGCTCTGAAAAATTACTGTGCAATTTTCATGGACGCGCTATAATGCATGCGCTATTATGTTTAGTCGTGCTTAAACCACTCACGGTTATTACCGCACTATTATTACAATCATGTTTTTGAAGTCACAATTTTAACATGGAACCACATCATTGCATGTCTGCACCTCAGGAGGACAAAGAGGAAAAGCCCTGTGCAGCTGTGCAGAGTGAAGTCCTCCAACCTCACACCAAATAATGCCACAGCCAGCCCTGGGACTGAACACAGGCTGATCTTGGTCCCTCCTTGGGGTCCCCGCTGCCTGGACAAGCCATTGGGCAAGGTTCCAGGAGGCTGTTGGGGGATGCTGGCAATGGGCACAGAGGCACTGAGTTGGGGATATCCCCGCCAGTTGCACTGAGATAAACAGAAGTGAAAAAGAGAAAAAAGATCTTCCTGCAATGAAACTGTGCTGTTTACTGTCCTGGAGCATGTTACTCTCCAAGTAGTCCACAAGGTCCAGTTTGACCAGTGACTCTATTGGCTTCCCTACAACAGAGGTAAGACTGACAGGTCGATAGTTCCTTCCTTGTTACTTGCCCCTCCATGGAGCAGAGCCACATCCATTACCCTCCAATCCTTTGGAAACATCCCTGTCCCTAGTGAGCTGTTAAATAGACCTACAAGGGGTTTGACCTGTTCCATTGCCAGTTCCCTGAGTAAACTCGGATGCAACCCACCTGGTCCCAGGGCCTTATCTATCTTTAGGGCTGCCAGACCTTTCTAGACCCTTTCAATTGTAAATGTTTTTTGCCTGATCTCCTGGACACCCTTAGTGGCTGCCTTGATACCACTCTCTGGAAAGGGCCCACTGTCCTTACTAGTGAAAACTGAACAAATCTAATCATCGAGGATAGTGGCATTTTTCCCATCTTCCTTTGTCACCCTACCCCTCAGCTAGCCTTACAATTCCTCTTTCTTTCTTTCTTTCTTTCTTTCTTTCTTTCTTTTTTAGAAGAACCATTTTTCTCTGCTCTTTTCCCCTTCCAAAATACACAGCTCTGTAACTGCTGTTGCTTCCCTAACTACCCTTTTTGCATCTCTATTTTTCAGTAAATATTCTTCCCATTCTTCCATCACCTACCTTTCGTTATAGTTGTAGAAGGCCTTTTTCTTGAACTCATTACTTTCTGACCTTTGCTGAGAACCATACTTGTCTGTCAGCTCTCGACTGGTGTTTTCCAAACCCAAGAGCCACTTCAGACCAAATGGAGCTGTGCTCACTATTCCCCACCTGCTCCCCTAGTTTAATGGCTCCTACTGCCCTAAGTTGGTGACTACCATATCTAGAATTGCAGTCTGACTGGTGGGTTCCCTAACAAGTTGAGTGTGTCTCACTTAGATTAAGCTCCCTAATCACCTCAAAATATTGTACAAGACTAAGATAGATCCTCTGCCTGATTATTTGACAACTAACCTAAAACACTGGCAGGCAGTTCCCATTAGCCTCATATGTAGAGTTGACATGATCCACATAGTAACCCTTCCTCATTTTTTATTACATCTTCCAAAATGTATCAGTCAGTATCCCTGAGCACACTTGACAAAAATGGCAGACTGCCATATCTGTATTCCTCCAGAATGGCAGTCAGTTTTGGGTCAGACTCCACACTTTGATGCTTCCTAAACCTCAGGGTGGCTTAGTCTTGGAGGACCTCCACATCTATTATCAGGTAACCTAGCTGTGGGTTGTGTTTCTCTGGCATAATCTCACTGGGGACGACAGTGGCTATGAACTGAATGCTCCTTGTTGCAGTTCCATGATATGACCTGCTTGGTTTTTGGTCAATGAGACCCTGCCCTTTACAGCAAGAAGCTTAATCCCTGTATCATTGAGCTCCACATTGTTTGGCACAAAAATCTTTGAAAAAGTGGGACTAGCTCCCCGTCTGATCTGGATTGGCCCCCTAGCCCAACTCACTGGTTTTCATCCATCCAGTATTGATCCTACATTCTGTAGGTGGAGTGCCAGGTCTTGGTCTACGTTTCACAATTTTGCACAGATCCTGAGATGATGATTTTACATAAAGCCCTCTGAATCTATTGACCTCATCACCGGTAATGATAGGGTTTTTATCCTCCTGCACCTCCCATACACAGTTATCGCCAAGCCAACTTCCCAAACCATAACATTAACAGTTAGCTTTTCTCCTAATTTAACACAGGCATATAGACACCTCCCCCACCTGAAGAGCAGGTGACGGAAGACACGAGGGAAGATAAGCATCACCCTATCTGCCAGAAAGGTTATCTTTCTGCTACTGCTACTCTCTGGCAATGTTCACCTAAACCCTGGACCAACAACCCTGAGGAGCGAGGGGTCCATACAATGAACAGCCTAAAGATAGCATTGCTAAACATATGCAGCCTAACTGCCAAATTCGACCAGCTCCAGGCTTGGATGACCATCCATTCACCTGACATACTCTGCCTAACTGAAACATGGATATTGGGTAGGATCAAAGATGGTGAGGTGGCCATCAAAGGATTCCCAAGCATTTTGACTTGATAGAATAGGCAGGAAAGGTGGCGGCTGCTGCCTATATGCCAGAAACTCACTGAGTTGCTCCGTCCTCCCCATCTCCAAAGTTGTGGAGGATTATGAGCAACTAGTGGTAAAAATACAAGTTTGCCTAAAAGGCAAGACCCTTACCATTGCCACAACCTACCTACCCCCCAAAAAAGCCAAGGAAGGCCTTCCTCTTGTTATGGAAAAAATTAGCACACTCAGAAAGGGCTCAGAACTCATCTTGACTGGTGACTTTAATATTAACTGGTTATGTAAGGAGGCGACACCCTC
Organism: Neoceratodus forsteri; assembly: GCA_016271365.2. Lineage (NCBI taxonomy): Eukaryota > Metazoa > Chordata > Ceratodontiformes > Ceratodontidae > Neoceratodus > Neoceratodus forsteri. The sequence continues at coordinate 1,513,363,085 of CM057449.1, forward strand.
CAGAGACCTAATCACCTCCCACAATCTCACGCAACTCGTAACTCACCCTACCAGGCAGAACTACAAGGCTGGTACCAGCACCCTTTATTGACTGGGTCTTAGCTAGCTCACCGACTTGATTCTCCAAACTCAGGGTTCTCCCAGACGTGCTGAGCGACCACTCCCCAATCTCCTTTATATGGACTACCAAACTTGCCAAAAGCCCACCCTGCCTCATCGAGTGCAGGGTTCTGCAAAAAGGCAAACTTGGATCCTTCAAATTGATCCTGTCTGCCTACAACTGGTCTCCCATCAACAAGGCACCTTCACTGGACCAGGCCCTTAGTTTTTTCACTGAGGGCTTCAATTCCATCTGTGATATCTATGCACCACGCACAAAACGGAAAATTTGGGGGAAGGTTAATGGCTGGATTGATGGCAAGCTCCTCTCCCTCCTAAAGGAGAGGGACTGCCTCTGGGAAAAAGCCTTAAACTCAGGCAGCAAACATGACCTACAGTGCTACAAAATGGCTAGAAATCAGTGCACCAAACTTATAAGGCTTGCAAAAGTGAATTTCCATAAGACCCAGCTTAACAACATATGGGGAGATGGAAAGAGGTTTTGGGGCAACATCAAGAACATCCTTGATAAAGATCAAAAGCAGCACCCTAAGATGCTCAACTTTAATAACTCATCCTCCTCAGATCCACTAGCCATTGCTAATGCCTTTAACCAGGCCTTTACAGACCTATCCTCAGTGCTGCCTCGAGACTACCTTCTTCTTGTGGAGGACCAAGGTTGCACCGACCTGCTCATACCTAACCACCCAGCCTTCTACTTTAAGAAGATGATGATGGTGAAGAAGGCCCTAGCGATGGTCAGGAAAGTCCTAGGCAAAACCAGATTAGGGAGTGACGGGCTAGACATGAAGTTACTATCTCTCAACCTTGATGTTCTTATCATGCCCATAACAATGCTATTTAATAAATCCTTGGCCCTAGCTCAATTTCCAGAGGTATGGAAGCAAGCCCTGGTAACTCCAGTACATAAGAATGGTGACAAGATGCTGGTGTCAAACTACAGGCCAATATCTATCCTCTCCTCACTATCCACAGCTTTGGAAAAAATCGTGGCAAGTCAACTCACAGAATACCTCAATAAGTACAATCTGCTCTGCCCAAACCAACTTGGTTTCAGGCAAAACACAGTACCACCACAGCACTGCTGGAATACACTGATCATGTGCACAAGACTCTGGATGAAGGCAGATTGGTGGGGTCCATCTTCATAGACCTCACCAAAGCCTTCGACGCCATCAAACACCTTCTACTAGTACTCCAGCTCCAAAGATTGGGTGTGGCACCTAATGCAATGAATTGGTTCAATGACTACTTAGCACACAGGAGCCAGCGAGTCAAAATTGGGCAGACATTATCCAGCTCCAGAAATGTACTCCAGGAGTCCCTCAAGGATCAATTCTAGGGCCCCCACTTTTCAGCCTCTTTTTAAATGACCTACCCATAGCCTGTGACACCAAACTTATTCTGTACATGGACGATGTCATGCTGCTGAGCAGTAGCACCTCTCAGGTTGCTCTACAAACAGAACTACAGAACTCTTTCAATAAACTCGAGGACTGGTTCAGTAGGCAAAAGCTACTACTAAATTACAAGAAAACCAAGGCCATGCTACAATCTGGCCCCTACAACAAAGACAAGCATGTTCCCCTCGTAATCACCAATAAGGCTGGTGAGCAGATTGAGCAGGTGCACTTGTTCAAGTACCTTCTTGGAGTCACCATTGATGACTCTTTCACTTATGCGCACCACATAGACTCCCTTCTCAGAGTGATAAACACAAAGATCAGGGCTCTGTATAGGCATAAGAAATCCCTCACCCTGGAAGCACTCCGAATCTCAGTCTCCAGCTCCATACTCTCCACAATAGACTACGGGCTGGTGGTCTATGGAGCTGCTACTGATACAGTGCTCTAAAGGGTCCAAATTGCACTCAATAAGGCATGCCACCTCACCCTGTATGCAGATCACTACACTCATACTTGCACCTTGTATGTGCATACAAACTGGCTTAACCTAAAAGACAGGATCAAATACCAAACTTGCCTCCTGGGAAAGAAGGCACTCCTCAGAAAAAAACATCCTGTATAGGAAACTTGCTTGAGGATTCTCTCTCAACACACATCACCAGATGGAGGAAGAATGGAGCACTGTCCATACCATTCCACTGAACCTCACTAGGGCAGCTCGCTTCCTCCTATCGGCCCCCCACCCCGGATAAATGAACTTCCATTGAAATTAGAAACAAACAACAGCCTCTCTCAGCTCAAAGCAGGCCTCAAACAGCACCTAATGTCTAGCTTAAAATGCACTGCTTCTCAGGCCCCACTTGATAGACAGGTCTACCCCCAAGGTAGCACCCAGCAGGGCTACCTAGAGAACCCTGCCTCCATTCCAGCCTAGCCAAGGGATTAAGTAAGCTATCAGTCTTCTTTAACGCACTTGGTACTCCCTCCCAACCCCCACACACACCATACTCGACAAAACCCTCTAGTGCTGCTCCCCATTACAGCACCCCCATTTCACTATACCCCCACCTCTCGCTCTCTGCGGTAGGTTCAAACTCAGTCCCCAATTTTTCACTGTCACCCAGCCTCTCGCTATCTGTGATAGCGTTACACCCTATGCAATTACTCTGCCATAGTCTATCAACGGATTTGGAGGTTTCCAGGGGTGTGCTACCTAGGGCAACCAATTAGAAATAGTTTAGTAATTGATTACAACTGCTCTGTTTTTTCTCCTATTTGTCTAATTGTCATGTAATTGCTCTTTAATGCCTAATTATCAGGCCTCTGTAACCACTGAATATGTGTATTGTTTTATTGTCCACCCTGACATGGAACCTTTGTAAAAGAGCTCACTCTCAAAGGTCTTTCCGAAATAATAATTAAAATAAATAAACTAATTAAATAAATAAACCACCTCTATAGCTTCTGTCTCACACAAAGGTGAGCTTTATGTATTAAGTGGTGTAAATCTAAATGGGCTATCATCAGCCACTTCTAAGACATGAAGTGATAACTCTGCTCTAAATCTCTCCCAACTCATCCAAGAGCCTACCTGACTAAATCACAAAACCCCAAACCACTCATTGTTAGACTGGGCTCTCACCTCCCTCCCTCACTGAGTCATCAAGTCTGGCATCCTCCTGGATGCCCTCAGCAATCACCACCCTATCTTTGTGGTCAGGAAGGTCCACAAACCTAAAGAGCCACATAAAATCCTACAACTCTGCTCTTTCAGTTCCCTTGACTTCCCTCTCATCAATGATATATCCAATTTGGATTGGTCCCCAATTGCATCTGCCACTTCCATTGACCAAGCCCTCACTTACTTCAAAGATATATATATAGCTACCTGGGACTTCCATGCCCCTTTCAAATGCACTGGAGTCTGAGGTATCCATCACCCCTGGATCACCCCTGAATTAATGACCTGCCTCAGGGAGTGCAATAAATCATGGAGGAAACACAAGGCCTCTCAGTTCCCATCAGCCCTTACTATCACAGGCTAAGAAATGCCTGTACTAAAGCAATCAGACTTGCCAAGTCAGAATATTTTAAATCCTCTTTCCTCAATAACATAACCCCACCTCTAAATTTTCTAAAGTAGTCCACTCACTATTCTCCCCCTCACATTCCCCACCCCCCATGCTTAATATAAACAATACACTAGGGTCTGAACCTTGCCTAGTGGTTCAGGAGTTCAACTCCTACTACACCTCCTGTGCCTCAGACCTTCTAAAATCCCTCCCCTCAAGCCTCTTCTCCACTCATTCTCCCTCTCTTACCACTCAACACCCCTGTATCCACCCTCCCTTTCTCATTCTATCCTATCTCCCTAGAGGAAACACTAATGGCCCTCCTCTCTCTCAGTCCCTCCAAAGGCTCCTCTATGGATGACCTTGACCCTAAACTTCTCTACCTCTCAGCCCCTGCTAGTGCCTACCCCCTCTCTCTAATTCTAAATCTCTCCTTTATGTCCTCCTCCATCCCTATGCCCTGTAAAAATGTGGGGGTCCTCCCTCCCTCTCCCTAAGGGTGGCAATCTTTCCTCCCCTGTCAACTATCTCTTAGTCTCCCTCCTCCCCACCCTTGCTATGCTCCAAGAACACCTGATCCTCTCTCAAATGACCGCTTTTCTTGCTGACTCCTCCTTCTTCACCCCATTCCAATCTGATTTTCTGAAGAACCACTCCACTACCACCCAACTCCTTAGGCTCACTGATGCCATCCTTACTGGGATGGACAATGGCCTCATCACCTCTGCCATCTTTGTTGACCTCGCTAAAGCTTTCAACAAAGTCTCCCATGCCCTCCTTCTTGACTGCCTTACAGCTGCTGGTTTGTCTACTCCTGCTCTTACCTGGTTTAGAGCTTACCTCACAGGCAGAAGACAATCAGTCAGGATTCAGAATGAAATCTTTCCACCCCTCCCAATCTCCACCAGAGTTCCACAGGGCTATGTGCTCAGCCCCATCCTTTTCTTCAACTTCCTAAATGGCCTTCCCTCAGTCTGCTCTTCCTCCTCTTCTATTAATATATATGCTGATGACACAGTCTTGTTCACCTCTGGTAAAACCACCATTGATGTAACAAACACTCTATAGCATGGCTTCTACCAGGTTTAACTCTTGTTTGTCTCACATCAAGTATTCCTAAATGCCAAAAAGACAGTCTCCATGACCTTCAGAACTCAATAGAGACTCTCTAGGCTCCACTCCTTACCCTTTTTCCACACTGTTGATGGGACCATCCTTGAGGACACCCCCTCTTTCAGATAGCTTGGGGTTTGGCTGGACCAACAGCTCAGCTTCTCTGGCCACATTGACACCATTCTGAAAAAACTGCACCCCAAGCATGGAGCCCTTTATAGGAACTGTAGTTGCATCCTCCTATGGCCCATCGAGAACTTGTCCAGAAGATGATCCTCCCCATTTTTGACTTGTGTGATGTAGTCTATGGTGCCACTCACATATCTTCCCTTCCCAGATTGGACTCTCTTTTCAATTCCTTCTGTTGATTCATTCTTGACACCCCATCATGAACCCATCATTGTGACCTTTATCATGTCCTGTCCTTCCCCCCACTTGCTAACAGATGCCTGGCTTACTGTGCTAAGCTAACTTACAAACTTTGGCTTGGTGTAGTTCCTTCATTACCTCTCATGCTCCCTCCCTGCCCCCTGCCTTTCTCCCAGTCCCTCAGATCCTCTGACACTCACACCCTGCTAGTCCCCCATTGTACCACCCTCATCAGCTAGCCAGGCTTCTTCCATTGCTTCCCCAAAATCTGGAACTTCCTCCCACCTCAAATAAGACACTCCTCCTCCTACCACTCCCTTGTCTCTGCCTTACATAACTTTCTCTCTGTTAGCTACTCCTGCTATAATCCTCTTTAACTTGTTCCCCTATGGACCTGATTCAGCTTTATACCCACCAGTTTACTGCAAAGCCATCCCCCTGCATCCTCCTCAGCACCCCTTCTTTTCCACCTTACTCCCACCCCTTCATTCCCTCCTCTGTACACCAGCTTACCCTCACTACCCATACACCGTTGCTTGGCCTAGGCCCCTGGCAGGGTTCTCTGCATCCTGGAGGGGTCCAGAACCTAGGCAAAGACCTTCCTCACCTCCTACTCCAACCCCATTTTTTCCTGAAAGGGTTGGGTCTCAGTCCTTCCTCACTCTCCCACCTCCTTCTCTCTTAGTCCTTCTGAAGCCTGCTCCCATTACTGCCTACTTCCCTCCTGTCATGATCTACCTCTGCTGCCTATGATCTGCTTCCCTCCTGCTGTGCTCTACCTCTGCCTTGTGCCAGCAGGGTCCACAGCATGCTGGAAGGGCCAGGCACCGGCAGACCCTTCTCTTCCCTTTCTCTTCCTTCCTGATATGCTCTAACTCCCACTGCCTACAACTTACTTCCCTCCTGTTCACGCTTGACCTCCACCTGGTGTACACAGGGTCCCCAGCATTCTGGAGCAGTTGGGCCCTGGCAGACCCTTCTCCTCTACCCCTTGTAGTACCCTTCTCCAAATCCCCCCTTTTCACCCTCCTGCTGTCTGCTTATATGCCCCGACCCCCTTCCTCCCTCCTTCCTAGCCATAGTTATTGGCTAACCCATAATCTCTAATTTGCTTATAGTCAACCTTGCACTTTTGTTACACCTTGCAAATTTTGTTCTATCTGTGTCTGTCCTCACAATCTTGCCCTAGTTCAATCTCCTTGTATTCTGTACAGCCATTTTCTAACTACTGTGTCCCACCAAATGTTTGCCAAAGATACTTGTGCTATCGTATCTATCTAGTTCAAGACTGTTAGCATTGTATTCCATCTAGGTCATACCTGTTGGCATTTCTCCTTGTCAGTACTTCTGTATAGTCTACTCACTTTATTGAATATAATCAAATTGTATACCTATATTGTGTAGAAAATCTCTGTATACTATCCTCATGTTCCCCTACCCCCCTGGTCACACCAGGAGATGAGCAACTTGTTGCTCAGTGTGTCTTCCTAGTGAAACATTTCAATAAATAAATAAAATAATGCAGAAACATTTGGCCTAATTTGCAAGATTTTTTTCAGCCATCTCCAAGTGAGACATTTACTGAAATACCAGCCAGCCAGGATCCAGAACGTTGAAGTATTTCCTCCCCTGGTCTCAGCCATGCTTCTCCACACCCAAAGCTCAGACGACCAGACACCTCCTTTCTCTCATCTTCTGAGCCCTACAGAGCACTCAACTGTATAATAGTCTATATATTGCAACAAAGTGGGAAGAGGAACTGGGTGGTGAGCAGGAAAAGAAACAATGGGATTCAGGATACTGTGAGTCAGGGTGTGTTGAATGTTGGCATGAATATGCCTGGAAATATCATGCTTGTTGCTTCCACACCCCAATAATAACAGCTAAGTATAGCCAAGGTCATAACAGCAGGGTGCTGTAGAGACTGTGGGGAAGGCAGGGCAATGCACACACACATTCTATGGTCCTACCCAAAGCTGATGCAATTTATAAGGGCTATAAAACAGGTTATAAAGGAGATCCTCTCCCTAGGATTTACATTCTCCCCTTAGAAGTATTTGTTACATCAATATTCTGGATGCCCAAAAGGCAGATATGCTAAATATCTCCTGGGTATTCTCTTGGTAGCTGCTGAAACATGCATAACCAGGAACTGGTTGATGGACCAGATTCCATGGTTGCACCAATGGAGTGAAACAGTCAATTCCATTTATGAATTGGAAAGGATGACCTTAAGCCTGAATAATAACTTAGACACAATTATGTCTTGATGGAATGCATAGATCATATAGGTGATGCAACGGGAGTCAGATTTTATTCCATAGAGGCATTGCAGACTGTGGGGGGGGGACATGCCCAGAGTGGGGGAAGATGTGTTGCTACTATGGCAGATATCAAGGTCTGGATGGTATTCCCCCTTCTTCCCTTCCTATACCTCTTCAGACATTAAACTTTTTTCTTACTCCGTGCATCATGCATCACAGGGATTCTGATTTCTGGTGAGGTACACTGGGAGCTTATTGCCATGTCAAGCTTCCATGAAGCCAAGATCTTCTGTTTTTACCATCTATTGTGACGTTGTGTTAACACGTGTTCTTCACATTTGATATTGTACTTACTTGCCATTGATGTATAATGTGCATGTTTTTTTAGGTTTAAAATTTCAGTAGACTATATTAACAAAAAATAGGAACCATAAACTGAAGTGCGTCTCTCACATTTTTCAAAATTATACTAAGGTGTATAGGAGAGAAGAAAGGCAGTAAGCCCATGAGTGCTCCTGTCTTTTCACCCATAATAAGAGAGGATAGAACCCTGTAATATCTATATGTACAGTATCTAGATTATGCTTAAATTCATGTTTGTCCTCACTAATAGCTACTTCCCAAAGGTAATCTATTCCATGGATTCACTACCCTCTGAGTATAAAATGTCTTCCTTCTGTTGTTGTTAAATTTTGGGGGACTTATTTGGATGGCAGCTAGTTCCCTGTGTGTAAGTTTTATATTCAATACCTAACTCACTGAACAGATAATCTTCTGAACAGATAGTCTCCAATGACAATATCATAACCAAGCAAGAGGTCACCCCTCAGCCTCCTAGCTTCCAAGGACATTAGATTTAATTTTGTTAGCCGTTCATTGTAAGTCAGATGTTTAATGTTATAGACTATCATTGTAGCTTGTCTTTGAATCATTTGTATCTTAAGAATATCACCTCTATTAATTGGTCCCCACACAGGGCTCCCAAAATCTAGCATGGGCATGACATAGGTTCCATATAGTGACATTATAACCTCTTAGTTTCTGCTCCTGAAATGTCTTTTCATGGTCCATAGAAGTCTTTTAACCTTAGCAGCCTGTGCTGCACAGTGGGATTTGGAATTTAGGTTACTGTTTATTATTACGTCCACATCCCTCTCCTCCTCAGATTCCCTAATTATAGTACCGTCCAATGAATATGTGTACTTTTGACACATGTTCCCAAGATGTATAATACAACATTTTTCTTTGTTGAATTGCATGCCCCTTTCTCTAGCACAGCAAAGAATTTGATCCAGTTATCCAGCTGGTATCAGGGGCTCATTAAAGGGAACACACATAATACAATTTGAATCAACTACTGCTGGTGTTTTCTGTTCATTCTTCACATGTTGTTAACATATTTGAAGTTATGTTTCCAGTCTGCATGCTTTCCCCAACTCTGTTTAGTGATTTCAAATGGGCATTTCCTATCTGTAACTGGGGGACACACACACACACACACTGTGAGGTTTGATGCTTCTCTTCAAAGCCGCAAGATGTTTGCTAGCTGGCTAATGGGCATAAACCCAATGTGATTGGTGGGGCTTTTTTCCTTTGAAGTACAAGATATTTACACCTATCATACAGATGAACACTTTTATCATCAGCCTTCTCAGCACTGGCTACTGAGAGTCAAGCCTCCTGCTGTTCTATATCCAATGGCTTATACAGTACAACCCTAACACAGCCCCTACAGTGCATTAACAGTCTGTTCATTTTGCATATGTGTGCAAGTAAAAATAAAAATGTGTTTCTGATTTTCCACTAGCTGAAACAGCACCCCGTCCATACAGATGTTCTCTACTTCAATTAGCCATTTAGCAGAATTTGCAGCAGCAATTTAAAAGGCCAATTGTTTCATTCACTGGCACTTTAACATCACTTGTTTCAAACAGAAAGATTTGTATGATCTTCTAATTGCAGACAAAACACTCTATCTCTATGGACATCATACATTAGGCATAGCAGTCCAGTGCATGTGCTTCACTGCAATCCCTGCAATCAGCACCACACTCACCCATTAAGCAGCATCAGCTTCAATAATTTAAAAAAGCAACTGTTTCTTTCAAATACCAGAAGAAGGGTAAAAGGTAATCAATAAATATCACCATATGATTTTAACAGTAGTTTACCATTGAAAGCAATGCTGTAAAATCTGGTTAAGAAATATGTAGAGATCAGGGATGTTATAAATCTAACCATGATGAACATCTGGGAAAGTTCTCATTTTGTATTATTAACAATAGTATCCCTTGCCTAAATATTACAATATTTCTTGTTTAGCTATATCATTACCCAATGAAAGTCTGCAGATGACGAAGCATTAGCTGCTGTGAAGAAAGGCACTACAGGGAGGAGGAGGAGTAGAGTGAGATCCAGAATAAGAAGAAGGAGGCTAAGCAGGTGGCCAGAAGTGCAAAGGCAGACATATACTGTAGCTACTAATTGTGGAGGGGGTTTAGGGAGGGGAGAAACTGTTCTTCCAGTACGTCAGAGAAAAGGGACAATGAGAGGTGAATAGTTAGGCTGGCAGGGAAGAGGGCAATAGAGGATGATGGGCAGAGGGCAACCATTTTTAACAACTATGTTTGCTCAGTATTCATGGTGAAAGATTATGGGCCTGTATTGGGATGTGGAATTAATACAGCATTAAGGGAACTGAGGAAATGAAGAGGGTCAATATCAAAGTAGAAAGAGGAAGAAACGGGGTTTCTGCCCTGAATATAGATAAGCCATCAGGACCAGTTGGGATGCCTCCAAGAATACTCAGGGAACTGGCATCAGAACAGGCTGACCCCTGGTAGGGCTATTCCAAAGGTCCATACAGACTGGGATGGTTTTGAGGGATTGGAGAACAGCAGAAGTTGTTCCACTCCAAAAGAGAGGGGGTTGAGAGTATCCGCAAAGACATAGACAGAGTGGAGGCTGTCCAGAGGAGGGCAACCAAAATGGTGCAGGGTCTGCACCAGAAGACATACGAAGAAAGACTAAAGGAGCTTAATATGTATACTCTTGAGGAAAGAAGGGAGAGAGGGACATGATAGAAACTTTCAAGTACCTCAAGGAATTAACAAAGTCCAAGAGGGTAGCATCTTCAAAAAAGAGATGTGCAAGAACAAGGGGGCACAATTTAAAGATAGAGGGCGGCTCAGGGTAATGTGAGTAAGTATTTTTTCACTGAGAGGGTTGTGGATGCATGGAACAGCCTCCCTGAGGAGGTCGTGGAGTCAAGAACAGTGGTGGACTTCAAGAATGCATGGGACAGGCATAAGGCAGTCCTAGGGGCTGGTAAGAGGAAGTAAGCTGTTGGTTAACTAGGATCTGCAGCTTATCTGTTAGGTAGGAAAATGGGCAGACTAGGTGGGCCAAACGGTCCTTATCTGCCGTCAAATTCTATGTTTCTATGTTTCTACTATAAATTACAGACCTATCTGTCTTACCTCCATCGCAGGTAAACAGATAGAGAGGCAATAGTCAAGGAAGTCCTAGCGATTTACCTGGAAAGCAATGAGCCCCAGGAAAATAAAGAGACCATCATGGCAGGGAGATATTGTCAGACAAACATGATAGTCTTCTTTGACTGAGTTACAAGAGCTGTAGAAAAGGGACAGTCAGTAGATCAACTCTACTTTGACTTCAGTAAAGCATTCAAGTCACAGCACAGGAGGCTGCTTAATAACTTACAGAATTTAGGTGTAGGAATGAGCTTGTAAAATGGGTGGAAAACTGTCTGGTGGGGTGACAATAGAGGGTGATGGTTAGTGGGGTCCAATTAGGGATACAGAAGTGACAAGGTGGAAGCCAAAGAGGTCATTCTTTGGACCAGGCCTATTCAACATGTTTATCAGCAACATAAGGGAAGGTATACAAGGCAAGATGGCAAGATATGTCTCTTTGTACATGATACAAAGCTTTGTGGTAGAGTGGGCAGTGAAGAGGGGTGAGAGAATTACAATGAGAATTGTAATGGTTAGAGAGGTGGTCTAAGGCTTTTCAGTTGAGATTCAATGCCAAAAGGTTCATGATGATGGACGTACGGAAGAGGAACTCTAGCAAAGAATACTGGGGGGCAATGGGGGGGGATCAGCCAGCTCTCTACTTCCAAAAAAAGGGATACAGAAGTCATCATAAGTGACTCCCTCACACAAACCAGTCAATGCAATAAGGCCTATAACAGGGCAACCAGAATGTCACTGAGCATTAGGAGGGGTTTTGATAGAACAGAAGAAGGTGATAGTGCTGCTCTATATCCCTGTTAAGGCCCAGTCTGGAATACTGTGACCAGTTCTAGAGTCCTAACCCGCACACATACAAGAATTGACTGGAATTTGTGCAATAAAGGGTCAGCCAAATATTTCAGGGCTAATTGGGCAGATTCTATGAGGAATGTGTAGAAGAATTTAACATGTACTTGCTCAAGGCCAAGGGGCAACATGATGGAGACCTTCAAGTTTCTAAGAGGAATAAACAAGGTGAACAGAGGAATAAACAAGGTGAACAGTGAGGAATTATTCAGTAGGAATCAGGAGTTGGCACCAAGGGTATATGAATGGAAACTGGCAAGAAGGAGGTCTAGGGTTTTTTTTAGGAATAGTCACATCATTGAGAGGGTGGCTAAGTCATGGAACACCCTATTGGCGGAGGTGGCAGGAACAAAGACCCTGAATTCAGTTTAAGCATTACTGGAACAGTGTAATGGATCTGACAGTCATACCAAATAGAGCTATTATGATAAATGGGGGGGGGCAGGGTGAAAAAACACCCTGGCAGTACATCTCAGGGTAAAGAAACAAAATAGGGCATACTGGATGGACAAGTGGTCTTTTTATGCCAACAATGTGTGTACTTCCATGTATTGCTGGTAAATTTCTGGGCACAAGTGGGCAGCTAAACAACCAATTGGATCATCATAGTAATGAATAGTATAAATACCAAGTCACTACTAAATCTTCTAGAAATTCCCACAATGGCAGAGGTCATCCAGGTCTAGGTATATCAGCATCATTATTCTTGTATTTTAAAAAATGGATTATAATAGTGAATGCAAACAGGAAGAAATATGTGTTATGGAAGTAATGTTTCTCAGTGATAGAATCAATCCATCCTAAAGTAGACTGCCCTCAGCATTTGCCACACCCAGATCATTGCAGGATTTGTCAAATGATAGGTGCACACAGCCTGTTTGCTCTCCTCCTGTATCCACCTGAGTCCAACTGTCAAAAGCACAATAGCCCACCAACCCACAAATATTTAGGAAGCACTCAAAATATCCACGTAATCAACATGTAACCTGTAACATCAGTGCTGATGTGGCTCAAAAGACCTCAGTGGACAGTATGGCACTTTTTTGAAGGGGGGGCACCATTTTGCCAATATATCAATACCAAAATGCTCCATCCCCAGTGGTAGTTATTTTTCCCATGTTGCAGTACTAAAGCTGTATGAACTTACAAAGTCCAGTATAGTAACTGCACTGGATGACTTAATATCTGGCAGGGTTCATTTAACAATTGATAGATGGAACAATGATACAATGAAAGTCTAAATGTGTATGATGGCAAATTGGGTCTCAGTTTGATAAGCTCTTCAAACGTTGCCGAACCAACACTTATGTCAGCCTTGAAGAAAGCACGCATACTGAAAGTTCTAACATTCTGGAAGAACATAACAAACATGTTTAGCTTAGATATGGACTGCCTGAGTATTGGGGGTTCAATCTGTTGGGTAAGAATTGTTTTGGAGTTAGTCCAATAAAGTTTATGTGCAATTCTGTCAAAAAAACAAGATTGCTTTAACCTCTTCCCTTCTCCCCCTGAACAAAAACATACATCAGATTTTAAAGGGCACAGCTGTGTGTGCCACCATCCTCTGAACTCTCCCCACATATTTTGGTTGCTGCTCCTGATATTCCATTTTATGTAGGGGAACAACAGAATACCAACCACATGGCCAGCCATGCGTGAGGAGGAGTGCAGTAAGCAAACAAGCGCAAGACATTCAGTGGTGCATGTGGGACTCATGTTAGAGTGTAATTTGTAACTGGATTCTCTTACGCGATTCCTTCTCCAGATGCATCACTGCCTGTTTTAGCACCTGCTGACTTGCTGTGCTTCTTACGTCAGAGATGGGGGAACATCCCCATGTACCTGGCATACCAGGCAGAGCACAAAGGGAACAATAGCAAAAAAGGACCTGTGTCTAACAGGCTGGAGAGAGGATATGAGTGCAAATAAAGTCCAATATTCTGTATCACTGATAGAGAAGAGAGAAAAACTGTGTCAGCTTAGCAAAAATCCAGTTAGCAGTTTGCTTACTGGAAAAGACAACAATAACATGTACTGCTCCCCTTACCTACACACTATCACAACTTAATGGCATATTCTCATGATCAGCTATCACACTCCAGTCCACAATCAGCTGTTTATCAGAAATGAAAAAATATATTTTTTCATGCTTTATTTTTACTCTTACTGAGAATTACCAGTGTATTTTAGTCTGATAGAAAACCTAGGCTATTTCTGATACAAAAATATGAGACCATTTCTCAGAACACCCACTAGCTAGAAATTCCATTTTTGTTCTCTGGATGAGTCCCAATGAAAGAGAACACTATAAGTATGGCTGTCTCCCCCAAGCAGGTAGGACACTCTGAGGACAAACTCTAGGAAGATGGCTATTGTGTGAGTTGGTCCCAGCAGTTCTCAGCTCAACATTGCTGATGGGTCACAGTCACAGAGACTCACAGACAGAGGAACAGGTAAGAAAATGGCCAGCTTAGCGCTGCTAGTATTTTTCAGTCCTCTCATGCAAAGATTAGTAGTCATAAGCTACAGGCCAAGAAAGACTGCTTTTTGGGGACATATTTGTTTTATTTAGGCTTGGCCAAGATAATTGTTTTATGATAAAATACTATAATACAATGGCCCCCCGTATTCAAAAGTCCACTGGAAAATCGCACAAGTGCCTGTACCACGCATCTGAGATGTGCTGGTCCCAAATAATGAGATATTCAGAAGATGCATCATGAGATGCACCCACACATGTCCAGCTGAATATCCCGAACATACATGATCAAGCAGTGGGGGTGCATGTTGCAGCAGGTGACTTGAGCCCTATGCAGAGCATGGGGAAATGCGTGATGCAAAGCTACTTGTGTGGTATGTAAAGTTGCAGTATTCATCTGGGATATGAAAATTACCTCACTGCATATTCCATACCCATCTCCAACATGTTCACCTCATTACTGGAATGTATTCAGGCAATTTGCGTACCCCGGGTATGCTCAGTTCCACCTTTGCAGGGCTGCCCCACCACTCCACAAAGGTGAACAGGAGGTACTGCACTGTTTGTATGTGGGTGGGTGGACTGCATTGGCCTGGGTACAGTGCTATTACCCATAGCCATGTACAGCATCTGACTGGGGTACATGGGGCTCATCTGGACATGCACCAGGGGAAGGCACAGGATGACACAGTCTGATCAGTATACCACATGCATGTGCTATACCAGCTCCATATGCAGTCTACAGTGCCTTCTGTAATTGCTTCTCATAATCCCCTTCAGGCATACTACCCTCAAGCATCCCTCCTCACTGCCTCAGCTCCTCCTCCTCCTCTCTGTCCCCCATTACTGGGTATAGGATTAATCTGTCTCCTCTTCCTTTTTATCCCCCCATTCCTCCTCCCTTGCTATTTCCCATCTACCACATACCCAACGAAATGCCCTTTCTAGTGCTCCCCTCTCTCTCTCCCATACCACCCCCTCACCGCCACTCTCTTTCTCTTTTCCCACTAACCCACTCCTAACAAAGCTTCACTGAATCACCTATTGACTTGTGCTGTATAATTAACTCACAACACAATTCCTTGACAATGCCTTTGGCTGCTATTATTGTAACCTTACTTGTCTTTTTTTTTGTAAGTTCCATTGTAATGATCGTGTTATGTTTTGTACCTTATTCTCCTTATTGCCTTGACGTGGAACCTTTGGAAAAGAGCCCTCGGCTCAAAGGTGTCATCCGAAATACAAATACATGAATAAATAAATAGTCACCTGCAGTGCTCCATACCTCTCCAAATGAGAGGAACTTGGTGATGACTGCAAGGAATGGTGGTGTGCAGAGGGTGACCAGGTGTCTGAGTGGGTGGGTCCCACTTGTGTTCACCTGTGGTGTACCACTCTGGATGTGTGACAAACATCAGTACCTGGCCTGTGCCAGGCTGTCACTCATCCACCAAACTACCTGGGCACCATTTCCCCAGATGGCACCCTGGGTGCATGCCACCACCAAGTGGCACTGGCAAGCCACAAGGGTGCAGGCCATGGCCCCCAGTACATTTTCTGCAGTGTTTTTGTCCTCTCTGTGGGAGGGTCCAGGGGGCACCTGACAGCACTGACATGTGTCTGCTGGGTGTCTATGTCCAGGGAGTGGTGGGAGGTGTTGCTTTTTGGACAGTTCCAGTGGTGACACTGCACCTGTGGCTCTTAGTATGTCCATCCTGGCATGACAGCTGTTTGTAGATGCCTGAAGCATGTTCTGGTGCACCTCCAAGAGCTGTCTCCAGATGGCCTGCCTGCAGTTCTCTGGCCTGCCTTTGGATGGCTGGCTGATTTAGGCAATCTTTTTTATGCCTAACTTTGGGCAGCTCATTTCTGAGATGTGCAGAAGATGTGCCGCACATTCTGGCTGAATATAGGGATGCACAGCATATTCATGGGAAAGCTCCCTTTATTTGTGCTGCATACATTATTTCTGAGCAATGGCACATCCGGAGATGTGCAAAGTATCTTTTCCTTTTGAATATCGTGATTCTGTGCATTTTCTGGGATGTGCGGTGCATCTCTCCTTTGCACCACACATCTCCTTTGAAAATGTGTGCCAGTGTGTACCTCAGATAATTATTGTTGCTTAGTGTTTTTAGGAATATGAGAAAGTCACTTTTATTTATTACTCTTACTGGGAAAATGCAAGATATTCTTTGCTATATAGATAATATCATCTACAGACAAGATGAAATTACATTTTTCTCAAAAATTTTCAGGGATGATGGGGTCTGTGCAAAGGGTGTGCCTTTGGATGGTTTGGTGAAAAAATATTTAACCATTTTTGAATTATAACAATTTTTGTGATAGCTGCAAGACAGATGGGTAAATGAAAACAGTTCAAACTGCAAATCAACAGTTCAAATAGTAAATTTACTGTTTAAACTTTAAATTTGTTGTTCAAACATTTGCCATAATCTACAGACCAGGCAGAATTAAATGTTTCTCTGAATTTTCTTAATCACATGGGTGCGGTGTGCATTTTTATGCAACATATACAAACAGAGGAGAGAAAGAACTAAATGCCTCAGCAGGGACTTGAACCCAGGCCACCTGGAATATCATTCAGGTCATGCTAACCAGCTCTGCCACCAAGGCAAGTGGAACCTGGGCCTTCCTGAAGTACACATTACTCTTTCTGTAATGCACAACCTGGTGCTGCCCAAATAATGACTTCAATTTTCAATCATATGGGTACAGTGTGCATCATATGTACAGAACACATACAAACAGAGGAGAGAAAGAAGTAAGTGCCTCAGCTGAGACTTGAACCCAGGCTTCCCAGAATACCATTCTGGTCATGCTAACCAGCTGCTCCACCAAGGCAACTGGAACCTGGACCATCCTGAAGCACACCTTATTCTTACTCTAATGCAATAATAAAAGAGTAAAGTGTGTTTTGGGATGGCTCAGGTTTCAGTTGTCTTGATGGGGCAGCTAGTATCTGTGACTAGAATGGTGTTTCCGGCAGCCTGGGTTCAAGTCCCAGCTGAGGCACTCACTTCTTTCTCTCCTCCATTTGTATGTGTTTCTCTGACATTTTCAGGGATGATGGGGTCTGTGCAAAGGGTGTGCCTTTTGATTGTTTGGTGAAAAAATATTTTTATCGTTTTTGAATTATAATGATTTTTTGATAGCAACAATACAGGCAAGTAAATGAAAACAGTCTGAACTATAAATATAGAGTCTGAACAATAAATTTATAGGTCAAACTGTTTTCCCTTACCTGCCTGTCTTGCAGCTATGACAAATGCAGATATGATAACCCTATGTCAAAAATGGGGTCTGTGTGCTAACGCTCACACCATTGCATGCACTCATGGAACATACACACCTGTCTCCATCACATCTTTGCGTTGCTTTTCTGTTACTGCAATGGGGTGAGTGTTACAGCTAACAACCCAAGGAAGACTTCACCCCTCATTCGCTTCAGGGGTGGGGCAGGTGTTTCACATTTGGAAACCCTAACACCATATTTCCCTGTTTGTCATTTTATCTTCAACCCTAAGTGATGCATTAATGTAATTTTTGAGCAATATATACATATATATACCATGGCAAAAAACTCAGTTTAATGCATTAGTTAGGGTTGTTCCAAAGTGACAAAAGTGAGGAAATTCGCTGTTAGGGTTGAAAACCCTAACTCCGAATTCACCCCCCCCAGCACCGCACACACAGACACACACACACACACACACACACACACACATATGCAAGTATGGGGGAGGACCAGGTCAACACAACCAATGACAGACATCCAGCAGCAGGTGATATTGCCTCCTGATAATGGATGTCTATGTTAAAAAACAAAAGTTTAATAACCCCCAACATAGCTCTGATGGCTACTGTGCCACCCACCCACCCCACCGCTAAGCTGCACCACCCGCTCTCCCCAGCAGCCAGTGGGCAGCATCCCACCCGCCTTGCTGCCCCACCGGCCTGCTGACTGACTGCACGGGTAGGGCTGCACACCCATTGGTGCAGAGCAGCAGGTGACAGAAATAACAAACAATTGTCTAAATGTACTACAAGACATCCCCACCCACCTGACCAGGTACTGCATGCTCAGTGGAGATCAACAGCAAAACTGAGGCCATGTACTCCAAATGTACACATCCCTGATTGAAGCTGCACACAACGTACCACACTTAGTAGTTGCATGGCCTATTTTTTAAAAAGTAATGATGAATATACAACACAAATTAAACAGTCATGACTTTCAAATATTTAACTTCAAGTATTTGACTTCAGTAAAAGTAGTTATTGGATCAGTATATGGTCCTAATATAGATTCTCCACAATTTTTTATGCAAATCCTTGAGACTTTGAACAAGCTCACCTCCTCTACCTTGTTGATAGGAGGGGATTGGAATATTACAACACAGTTGCACTCTGACCAGACTGATGGTCGGCGTACAGGTTTCTCTCCGGCACAGCATGCATTAAGAGAGGTAATGGATAGTTTAGGTTTAATAGATGTCTGGAGGTTGATGAATGGAGACATGAGGCAATACACTTTCTTCTCGAATCCACTTAGAACATGCTCTAGAATAGATTACTTCTTAGTCAGCATGAATATTCTCCCCTCGATTCTAGATGCCGGAATTGAAGCCAGAGTTATATCAGACCACTCCCAGTTTATGTTAAATGGTTACCAGTACATGGAATAGCCAGAGATTTCAGATGGAGGTTTAATAACCAACTGTTGCAGACATCATACACTCTGGAACAGATAAAAAAGTTTATGACACAGTTTCTAGAGAGTAATTTAGACTCAGTCTCGAACATAGATATTGTGTGGGCAGCCTTGAAATGTGGGCTTAGGGGAGAGTGCATACGCATATCGACAACAAGGGCTAGGAAATCCAAGACTTATCTGGAAGAAATTGTAAAGGCCCTTAGAACAGCGGAGGACAATATTGCTGTGCACTCGGATGATCTCGAGTGGACTAAGTTGCACCAGTTACAAGCTCAATATTCTGCAATAATAATGCAGAAAGCAGAGCTTGCTTTGCGTAGAACTAAGATAAAATATTTAGAGTCTGGAGAGAGGGCAGGTAAATTACTTGCACTCAGGTTACATCAATTAAACTCAAATCGTGCTATTGCGGCGATAAAGAATGAGGGTAAGGGGTAATGTGCTCAAGGATCCAAAAGAGATAGCAGTTGCTTTTAGAAATTATTTTCAACAAATTTACTCAGTAGATACCAGTAACAAACTCACTTTAATGGAAATTTATGAGTTCTTAAGATCTGTTCCCCTACCCAAAGTATCGGGGGCTAGAGTGGAGCAGTTAGGAGCCCCAATACAACAGGAAGAGGTGAGAGTTGCTGTTTCTCAATTGGTGGGAGATAAATCCCCTGGGCCAGATGGGCTGACCACTAACTTTTTTAAAGCTTATGTTGATATAATTTGCCCAATTATAACTAAAGTGTACAATTTTGGTTTAACGGCATCTCAGATTTGTTCTTTTGGAGGCACTTATCACCCTTATTCTCAAGCCTGATGGATCCTATGCTGATGGGCAGTTACGCCGATATCGCTTCTGAATGTTGACATTAAAGTATTAGCTAAAGTATTAGCAAATAGACTGAGTCCACTTATAAGTAGCATGATAAGTGATGAACAGGTGGGGTTCATGAGTGGAAGGTTATCCAGTGATCACTTACGTAAGATTCACCACTTAATTTTGCATGCACAAGGGGTGCAGTGCCCGGCGGCGCTATTGGCCCTAGATGCCGAAAAGGCATTCGATCGAGTGTCTTGGAACTTCCTTTCCGCAGTGTTAGATAATGTGGGATTACCTAGTGATTTTCTGGAGTGGATACAAATTCTATACAGTGCCCCTAAGGCTCGTGTTTGGTGCAATGGTATCTTATCATCTCCCTTTTCCTTAACTTGTGGCACAAGGCAGGGGTGCCCACTGTCCCCGTTATTGTTTAATATATATTTTGAGCCCTTGATCCGTAGACTACAGTCATTACAAGGGATCAAAGTAATTCAATTAGCAAGTAGACGATATCTCGTATCAGCATATACAGATGATCTCTTGATTCATTTGGAAGATCCGGATACTGGTATACCAGAGATACTAAGGGAAATATCTAAATTCTCTAGAGTATCTAACTATAAAATCAACCCCTCCAAAACAAAACTCTTCCCACTGAACAATAGATGTTATCCCAGTATAGCGAAAGATTTAGGACTGGTTTGGGAATCTAAAAAATTGACATACCTTGGTGTCAAAATTATGAGAGGAGTAAACTCTATGGTCAAGGAAAATTGTTGCAATCTCCTTAAGACAATTAAACAAGATCTAAATAGATGGAATCTTCTGCCCCTGTCGTTATGGGCTAGAATTGAAATGATAAAAATGAATATATTGCTGAGGGTTATCTACCCCCTAAATATGTTGGGATGTTATTTGCCCAAGGCTTGGTTTGTCAACCTAAGAAAGATGATCAGTGCATACTTGTGGAAAGGAAAGCTATCAGAAGATCGATTTCAGAAACTTACAGGTTTTAGAGAGAAAGGAGGACTCTCTCTGCCATCTTTCTATAAGTATTACTTGGCATCACACATAAGCAAGGTAGCCCATTGGTTTAAACCAAATACATTCTCGTCACTGCACCCTTACACACCTCTTTGGTTATATATTGAAAGAGACCTAGTTAGAAAGCATAAGATAACGTTAATTACAGTGGCATATACTACTGTTAAACTTCTCCCGAGAATACTAAAAGACACCCCTATTGGCTGGTCAGTAAGGGCTTTACAGCAGGCCCAAAAACTTTTAAGGGTCAATTGGCAGTCCTCATTAGAGCAAATACTGATGCAGAATACCCATTTTCTAATACAACGGACACCGATTTCACCTGGGTTCTGGAGAGTTCTAGAGGGCCTTAAGTTCGGAGACCTGGCTCCTCAGGGTAGATTAATGACGTATGAGCAGGCATGTACCAAGTTCTCAGAGATAAAGGGGCAATATTTCAAATTCAGGCAAGTCTCGGAGTCAATTAGAGCTCATCTTAGTAGAATAAAAACAATAGAGACAGATAATAGTGTTGAACTAATAGATTTAATTAAGATAGCCGCAAACCCACATTCTGTTTCTGGAGTCTATAAGGCATTACAACAGCTTGATGACAGCCTCTCAAATGGGGTCAGCTACTACTGGACATATAAGCTAGGAATATCAGAAGATAGAAACACATGGAAGTATATATGGTCTAACACATACAGGAATATCAGACAGGACAGATACAGGCTTCAACAGTTCTACATTACACATAATATGTATTACACCCCCATGAAATTACATAGGATGGGTAAGGTGACACAATCTATATGTGTCAGATGTGGGAAGGAAGGATGTGATATATATCATATAATGTGGGATTGTTCTAAGATTCAGCCCTTTTGGAGGGCAATCAGGACCTCTTTATCACAACCATTAGGTCCTGATGCCTTTTTTTCACACAGAATTTGTTTTCTGAACTATTTTTGTAGTGGGATGACCAAGCAACAGAAAATGTATATGGCCCTAATATCAGTGGCTGCAAAAGCTGTTATCTTGAGACACTGGACAGAAACCACTGCTCCGTCCACGGGTGAATGGTACAAGGAAGTCACATTAGCGCTACAGGTCAAATCACATATTGCCAAAATGAATAATAGGGCCAAGAGTTATTATTCCCAGTGGGGTCTTTTCAATGCAGCTCTGATAGCGTGGGGCTCTGGGAATCGCTTATAGGAGATATCCCCATGGCAGTGGGCTAAATGGGTTTCATAGGCGTGTGAATGCTGTTACATGTAATAAATGGATGAAGGGTCGGGGTTTTTTTTTATTTGGAACAGTGTTTCATAGTTCTTTTATAGGCATGCATGGGCTAATAATACTTGCTGGTTATAAGTATACATAATGTATTTATAATTGGTTTGTAAACTCTCACCAGCATAATGTATGTTCTGAGTATATGTAATGAATATGCCAATAAAATAAAATGAATACAAAAAAAAAAACTGTTTAAGAAACAGATCGTCATATAGTTAGGTGTACATGTGTGTTAATTGAAGGTACATGTAATGTTTTTAGGATGTTTCTGTGTAACAAATATGCATTATGACAATGTTTTAACTATTGCCATTGATGGGTAGGCACTGCTTGTTCTGCACTGCATACTACCAATAATAGATTTCTGAGTTTTCTTTTGGAGAAAACGTTATTGAAGAAACAGTGTTAGGGGAAGCACCAGGAAAAAAAATGGATTTCTTATATTAAGTGTTCTGGATTGGATGGACATTCGTCTAGGAAAAACATATACACATGGTGTCATTATTTCAACTTTTTGTGGCTTTTTGCAGATGAGAAGACTTGTTATATGCATGTAATACTGACTTAAGAACATACATCTAGGTGGAGAGACAGCTGTTTTTCTAAAGAGATATGTGTTCATATGATAGTTGTATGAATGATGTAGTATTAGAAATTGATGCTTTAAAGAAAAAGAATTGTATCTTGATATTTCATCTATTAATGTGATCATTTTTTAACTTGTTTGCTTTAATAGAGCCCGGGGAAGCTGCTGCTGTTGAACAAGTGTGAAGCAGGAAGCCGGTACCAGACCACCACGTAAGTGAAATCTGTTGTTGCTATTATCTGCATGCTTGAGAAGTACCATATGGTTGTCAACATTTGTGGTGATCAATGCTCCTGTTGATAACTACACCTTGCTGTTTTACTGTGTGTGACAGGGGGCGCTGTCTGTTGGCACACTTACTCCAAATGTTGAATTGTGTGGGGTGTGTGCAATACACCTTTGGTGCAGAGCAAGTACCACTTTCTTTTGTTTGTTGTGGGGGGCCCAATCACTGTTGACATTATTGACTTTATTTGTGCTGTAACCTTGCAAGGGTGGCAATGCGTTGATGACTGCACATACCCAACCCCCCAAAAAACATGACATGGTGGGAGGATATTGTAGTGACCTAAATGGTGTGCAATGCAGAGTGTCCAATTATGTTTTTTTTGGTTTTTTCTCAATGTACAAGTTCAAAATGTGCCTTGTAGTCTTCATGACCCACTTTTCCCATATGTGTATTTTCAAAAGGTGATCATGAAGTGAGGGAATGTTGATAAAAGTAATAAAACAGTGAATAATGGGACTGTTTGTGTGTCACACTATGAATGTCACACATTTATATATAGCACTATGGAGGTTGTCTCACCACATGTAAAATGCAGTACTCTGACTACTTGCAGTGGTGAAAATTCCACTACATCATACGCTGCCTATTACTGGGTTGGGTGCTATTAAAACGAGTTCTTGAGTAGTGAAACTGTTCAATATTGGCACACAGACATTACATTGCTACATTATTCAATGCTGCATGGCCTTGCGACTCACAGTGTCACACTTTTTATGCTCACCTATACTGTCAAACTGTGTTTTCATACTTTACAATATGATGCTGTGGTTGCTGTGCGAAATCACTTTTTGGTACAGTGTGAGCACATAACAGTGAGACTGAATGTGAGGAAAGGTGGTAATATGTCTATTTAAAGCATTTGTTGTGAGATGGGCATTACATTATATCATTGCAATCAGGTATTAGATATTTCCCATGCACTGTAGTAGGTTTGAAAATGTTGTGTATTTATATACAAAATGTTTAATACTGTAATATATTTTTTCACCTGCTAATGTACTGTACAGCTGTTTTTTTCTCACAGCAGTATAAAAAACATCTTTTTCTGCCCTGCTATATCTAACAGCCAGAAGGGGCACGCTAATGCCTGTCATCCTCTGCATGGTGCAAGTGCTTTGGCATCAGTAATAAACTTTATTACTATTACACTATCAATGTTAATGATAGCAAATCAATAATTGTTATTGATAATTGTTAATTTCATATTATACAATGGCAAAGACAAATCCTGGGCTCCTATTGGTGACTCTCGGACTGGAACCGTCATGTTATTGCAGCACAACATCACAGCTCTAGTCCCAGCACCAGGGTGACCACATAACTTTTTGGAAACACAAGAAGTCACTACATGTAGCTGCTTGACAGTGCAATCCCACATTTCTCATTCACACTCTCAACTGCCTTTAACCTACTGTGACTGCTTCTGACTCGTCTGCTAGTGACCACTGCCCATGACAGTGCAAATTGTCCCTACATTGCTCATCTTCCCAGCAGATATAGTGAAATAACTCCCTGTCCCCCACTGACATACAGTGTGTCCATTTCCCCCCCAAAAAACAAACGTCATTATAGACGGCATTTAAATATCCATGTCCGCTGGTCCATCAGCACAGTAATTGTCTACAACTTGCCAGGCAAAACACCTACAGAAATAGTCACCAAAATTATCCCTGTCTATAAACAGATGTTTTAACTAAAAAAAAAAAATCTCATTTTAGACATCATTTCAATTTCCCCGTCAGCAGCAGCACGGGGCCTTTCACATTGCCACAGTCATGTGATTACCGCTCGCTTCCTCGAACTCCTGCGGTGTTACCACGAACATTGGAAATTAAGCAAATTATCGATAAAATGACAGTCACATTCAAATAGGCAGTGCCCAAAAATGTCCTGCATTCCTGGCAATCGCTAAGTGCTCAAATTACCTGTAACTGCTATTACGGTTCCTCAACTCCCCTGCGGTTGATTTTAAAGCCATTAAAAAAAACATAAATACTAATAAAAAAAATATTACCCAGTTCCATATTGGGATGTTAGTTTGTGGACTGCTGTACTTTACTGGGAGGGGTTGGGTGCAGGAGGAGATAGCAGACACACAATAACATTACAATGGGACTGTTTCTCTATTCACTGTGCCTGACCATTGAGAAATCAAATTAAAAAATACTTTTTAAGACTTTTTGTAAAAATGTTTCTTTTATTAGTACCAACAAGCCATTGTATAATAGCAATAATGTACTTTGGGGTGTGTGTTGTGCTGGGATAATGTTACTTTTGGGGTGATTAGTTGCACTTGGCCTGTGGCCTCTTGTCTAATGACCCCAGGCGTAATGTTATCCTAGCACAACACTTACCCTGGAGTGTATTATTGCTTAAATGTCAGATAGTACATTGAAGAACCTTATTACTGCTGTGCAGCATTGTTTTGAAGAATTTTACCCTGTGGCAGTGCAAAAGCACAGTGATCTAGACATCATGGGCATCCAACAGTACAGCAATGAATAAAATGTGTTTATTTTGACTAGATTTTCCCATACTGCAGTTTAAGTTTTAGGTTACTTGTCTGAATGTCTTATAGTTATTCTACCTATAAATCTGTCATTTATGTTCTTTATGTACTTGAAGATCTCTGGCATGCTTGTGGAGCGCATGTCTTATCAGTGACTTAATTATTTACAATAGTGACGTGTGTTGAGGGGCTGAAATACGGCTGAAAAGCTGTCTGCTTTCAAACTATCATTAAAGTGATCATGATTGTGTACATGTGAAAAGTATATTATGATAGTGTTAATGTCAAGGTAGTTTGTTTTTTATTGCAGACATGACTAGATATTATAGGCAGACATGGTGAAGTAAAAATTCTCACACTTGATGAGGATCTATTTCAATTCTATGGTATAATAGTGTTGATAATGCAAAAGTATGTACATACTGAATATTTATGACTACTGAAAAAAATATAAGAGTAGCATTGTAAGCCACATCTAACTTTACGTTTTTTTATGTTGTCAGCTCATTAGATTATATAGATAATAAAGTATTACACAGACAGAAATAAGATAGCTAAATAGTTTAGCATCATACTTAAAACTATTATCATAACTTTGAAATGAATGCATTTATGATATTGCAGTTGCTAAGAAATACTTGGCCCATACCATACATGGCAGTCCAGATTTGTGAATGAATTCATTCATTCAAAAATCTGAACTGTCACTATTATATAACTTCATTCCATTGGCTCTTCTCTACACAATGGGCGTGCAGCCCTACCGAACAGTCAGTCAGCGCAGTGCAGAGGCGGCAGGTGGGTGGGATGCTGCCACCCACCAGCTGCCGGGGAGGCGGTGGTGCGGCTTAGCGGGTGGGGTGGGGTGGGTGGTACAGTAGCCACCAGAGCTATGTTCGGGGGTTATTAAACTTACTACCTGCGTTTGGGCTTTTCGGTCCACTGTACCACCAGAGATACAATCGGGAGGAGGAGAGTGGTTATTTAACTTATTGCCCGTGACTGGGCTTTTCAGTCCACTGGACCACCAGGGATACGTTCGGGGGGCCACATTTCTGCCCACGATCGGGCTGTTGGGGGGGGAATTGAACCATGCCCACAATCGGCCCAGTGAGGGTTGGTGGGGGGTATTCTACACTGTTTTGTCCATGATCGGGGTGCAGGGGGCATTGTTCCCCGACGGCTGCAGCCTTTCAGGGTGCCAGGTGCAAGTGCTCGGGGATTGGCGCACCTACATGCTAATGGCATGCAAATTGTGCCATTATCCAATGCAAAATGCCCCCCGTGCCTTGCATGAATTATAGCCCCATTTGCATGTCACGTTTTGAATATCGCAATTTTGCACATGGCGCAATGGTACTTATGCCACCGCAAGTTGAATGCTCCACTCTGTCAACTTGCGGTGGCACAAGTTCCACTGCGCCATGCACAGTGGCTGTGGCTGAGGGGTGATATTCAAAGGAGTTGCTCAATAGCGCAACTCCTTTGAATATCCCCCCAGACACACCCCTGCGCAACTATTTTGCACAGCACAATGGCTTGCACCTATGAATGGCGCAGTTTTAATATCCCATCCTTTGTGTCAGAAGAAACCCTCGTTTCTTATTTGTAAACACCATTACAGATTTGTAATAATAAACTCTTACCGTCGGGAGTCAATCACAATGACACTTTCTGTGTCCAACTGACCACCCTCCACAGCTTCAGTCTGTGCTGGTACTACCTCGTGAGAAGCGGGGGGAGACCTCCGATGTTCTAGCATAAAGCAAACAAAAAAAAATATGTAAGTAGTAGATGTGAATCACAGTACAGTTTTGAAATACTTGCAACAACAGTAAATCAGCCACGACATACATAACATTGCTTCTAATTATACAGACCACAAGCATTATGGTCACATATTACAATAACAATTGTATTTTTGTGTGCGGGGGGCACAGCACACCATTATCTACATAGTCTGTAACTGGTGGAGCAGCAAACACTATTGATATGTACATTTGTACGTGTCTCTCTGTGTATCAGGCATTTCGGTCCACTGAACCACCAGGTGTACGTTCGGGAGGAGGGGTGGGTTTATTACACTTACTGCCCATGATCAGGCATTTCGGTCCACTGGACCACCAGGGATACATTCATGAGGAAAGGGGGTGGTTTATTACACAGTATTACAGAGTTTTATAAGTTTTATACCACTACATCACAATAACTAAATAGTTACATATTGTTCTCTACCAACATACCATAGTAGTAAGTGCATATATGTATAAATGTACTATTTCTGGCATGGCTATCTTAGCAAGCTGTGGTTTGTGACTGAACAACAGCACAGTAAATAAATGGAAGAATTCAGGTTCATGTTTTCATAGTACATCCTCACATATAGTATTAAGTATTTTAAAAAGGGTGTGAGAAATACAGCTTTCTGATTGGTAGCAAACATGCTATTAGCTGTATGTCAATCTTTGATTAACATATATGTGGACACTAATCACATACAAAACAATGTTCACACTATTAACAAAATATTGGCATGATAATACTAATAAGGCAGTCTCAGTTTTTATATTAATGGTCACTTAATCACCGTGTGGGGCATGTAGCACTCGGCTCTGCCTCATGCCACATTACACCAGTAAATGGTGATTTACACAACATTAACATAATCCCTGCTCATGTCTTATTGCTTAATTATGCAGTATACAATTATTGTTACAAATTCTGAATACATACATCCATTATGAAAAGTTGTGCTGATTTACTACGGTGAGTAAAGCGCCTCTCCCGCAGCTGCTTGCCAGCAATACAAAACCCATATGTGAGGTAGTACCAGCACGTATCATTGTCGTATCCCCTCACGCTGTTTCAAAACATAAAAGCGTTGGCGCAACAGCTTCCACTTCCGCTTTAGCTGCACAATAGTCTTATTTTTTACTTTGAAAACTATTTGCAAATAGCTATTTATGCACCTCCACATCGAATCCAGTTTCCGGTTCGTACTCCTCATCAATACCTTTGGATTACCTCTAGCCTGGACTGCCTCAAGCAGTGCACACACCTCTCGCAAGGTCCACTGCCTCATTATTTGATTTTAGGATTGTCTAGTTCTGAAATACAAACAGAAAGAAACATCCACATTAGTATCATCTAACAATATTAATCATTTCTTAAACAAATTCCATATAATACTTATTAAATTAAAGACCACATGTCCTTCAACATAGCAGAAACACACCTCAATAGCATTATGCAGGGCCAAGAAAGGATTCAGCCACCTCAACAGTAACAACAACTGCTGCTACACTATGGTGTGCCACCACCATGCCATCCAGTAGTCTTGGGGGTTGGGGGCTACTGCATCGAACATGAGATTGGACACACCACAGTATATCCATGTCTACTACACTGAACTGTTCACACAGCATGGTAAAGTGATGTTAAACACAGATGAACCACACATTGCTGAACTGTGCACACACCTAGAAATACACTTAATAAATGTGAAGACGGCTAACAAACTGATTGAAAGTTAAATAGTATGATAAATCTGTTGTGCATTCATGGTAGCCTATACACTAATCACTACTCATATTTGCTACATTCAAAACAACTCTAGTTCCTGACATACCAGTAAAGAAACGTATACATTGAACGGCACCACTGTGTTTTATTGTTGTTTCACACATACCATACTGTTAGAACTACAACACTGTAAGACCACAGTAAATACTACACTCATTTAACATACTCAAACTATATACAATTATAAAAAGGCTCTCAGAAATGCTGCAATCTGATTGGCTCTTAGGATTCCAACAACCTTACATCAATCCATGTTATACTGCCATGTACAGCCTGATCACCATGGCACATCGATTCTTCTTGTCAGCATCCCATCCTCTAGCACAGCTGAATGTGTGGAATGATGCATTCTGATTTTCAACCATCATTCTTAAACTGCTGCTGTAAGAGCTATTTTATTGAAAATCTCCCTCTAAATGAGGAAAACATTCATAAAGGATACTTTTAACACTTTTGTTTTGGAAAACATTTTAATAATACCAATAAGGCACTCCCATGAGTTAGATTAACAGTCAGTTAATCCTCCCCTAGGGGCAATATGGCACTCGGCTGCACCTTGTGCCACATTACACCCCTAGGTGGTGATTAACAGACTGTTAATGTAACCCCTGGTCATACCTTATCGCTTAAATGTTGAGACATAACAACATCATACAATTGTGAACTGACAGCAGCAGGGTAAATTACTATTGCTGTGTTCCCACTATCCAAATATAGCAAACCCATATATGTGGCTTGTATGTGAGTGATGCATGCAGTTGATCTATTTTCTTACCACATTAATATGGTTCTGAAAAGAACCTTTGTGTATACTGTAATATTTCCTCGAACAGTCTGACAATTTTAAAGGACTTTGAGGATTCCATCTTGAAGGTCTCCCAGAAAATGGCAATTGCCAGCATGCGAGAAATGTACACCATCTGGTAGGAATAGCCAATCATTACAGTATTTTATTTCAGGGTGACATATAGTATGCATTCCATGCATGCGTAGAAACACAGTTATCTGTACATTTACTTTTCTGTGAGCTCTGTCAATCAGATACATATGATGTTCTGCTTGCCAGACTCTAGCTCTGTATTATCTGAAAACATGATAATACAGGCAGGCAACATAGACATAATAGAAGCAAGGTCCAATTTTGCCTCTGTAACTAAATCTACCCAGCGTTTTGAGCCAAAATCATTGCCTCCAAGATGTATTAGCAGTATTTCAGGAGGAGAGTGAGTTATCAAAAGTCTGTGCATGGTTGGCATAAGATGTTCCCATCTCATGCCACCACGACCAAACCATCTTACATAGCAATTGGGGAGCTGCAGGTCCCTCCCAAAATTACTATGAACTGCAAACTCAGCTGCTCGTCTTATGTAACTGCTTCCAACTATACACAAAATCCTTTTGCAATTTTCTGCATTCTAAGTTTTAAAACTCAGAACTATATAGAGAGCAACAAAGAAAGTCAGTGTTCACCCTGCAGTGCCCAGACAGCACTGAAAATCAAACTGATATTTCCCTCCTTATTTCAAGCTAGCTTCAGTGGGTTCAGACAAAACACACAAATCAAATAAAAAACATTCCCTGCTGCTCTGGCTTCATTAACCAATCAAACTGATGCACTCAGTATTACTAGACCTATGGTCCTGCAAAAATCTGCAACCACTGACAACTGGGAAAATGCATCCTTTTCATAGGCAGTTTTAAACAATTACAACATCCAAAACAAGTCTGATTGGTTCCATTTTCTCATAGAACTCCACGTGCACCTTCCTATCTACCTTCATTTGCAGCTGTATGTGTACAAGTTAGTACAAAAATTATTTCTTACTTTGAACTATTTTCTCTTAAGAATATAGCCTGCTAAACAATAACAAGTTACATTATGAGATTCAACATAAAAAAGTTTTTATTAATAGTATTTACATGTTGTTATAAGTTTTTTTAATAGTATAAAAAATCATTTGAAGATAGACTGTACTTACAGTTTCAAACTGCTCTCTCAGAAATATTGAAAATGGCTGCTGTTTACTTCTTCTTCAGTGTTGTCCGTCTCTGATTGGTTCTCAGAAATGGCCTGACAAATCTTAAATTACATTGGCAGACCTAGCTGTCACTCAAACACACTGTTTTCTGATTCTATAATGAATGATTTTGGCACTCCCAAGTGTTAGCTAAATTTTACTGTCAAATGCGCGAAAGTACATTTGCGACACTTTCGATAGCACGACAGTAAAATTTGCTAAAGTGTCAAAGTTCGACAGTATTTTTGACCATACTGTCGAATGCACAAAATAAAATGTGACACTTCAGATACGGACGTACTTTTGCAAAACTTTCGTGCTCAAGCAGTTTTCCAAGGCTGTCTATTTATTGCCACAATTTCAGATTTAATGGGAAAATAGCTCAATTTTCAATTATAAACACATTATGTGCTGCATAGCTGCTTGAACTCAGTACACTTCAGATATTTAACATTTTCCAATGTTCCAGCGTGCAAATAACAACTGTGCAACACAGACTTGTGAAACAGTTATTTAGTTGTAATTTTACCCAAATATAAGCGTAGCCATTTTAAGACCTCTGCTCATAACAGTGTCACTCTGATTTTATACAATTTGTACCATATAGTCATTTCTCACATCAACGACCCAAAATGCAGCACATAAGCATAAACACAATTTTGTCAAGATGTGAAATGCAATCTCTTCTATTCATAAGGTTGTGTGTTAAAGCAAAATTGTTAATTCTCAACTGAAAAGTATGACATTATACAAACTTACAAGTGTACATATGAACTGCACTCATAAGCTTATAAATCAGAAATGTTTCAAATTCTCATACCAATTTTTCGACATATTCATTTTAAGTCGTCTGCTCATAAACACTGGCACTGTAATTTTGTGACTGTGCCCTGCCACAGTGATTTCATTAATCAAGTGCAGCATTGCACAGTACATGTGAGAAAAACATTTTTGCATGTTGTCAAAATAACAGCTCCAATAGTCATACACAGCTGTACTAAAAACACAATGTTGATAATATGCAGCAACTATATTGGAATTTTGTTAACATACAAGCATACTTAGCAACTGTGGTAGACGCAGTCACACAACAGTAATAGTGCCATGTTCTCCCTTTAATTCTAAACATACTAATTGTAACAGATTTGGTAATGAACACTATCACTCTCAAGTTTTTGGTCTACCATATAGTGAATTAGCACACTGAGTATGCCATGACATGCTACATGGTGGAAAACACATTTCCGTCCACATGTAACAAATTACACCTATCCTAATCATAAGTACACATGGGAAAAAAGCTTTCAAATGTCGACTAGGAATATTGAGAATGCACAAACTTCTGATATTACGTAGCACCTGTGCAATGCACATTCATTAAAACTATTTAGTTATGTTTTTACCAAATTGTAAACATACTTAACTTACAATTCTATCAATACACACTGTTATAAGAAATTAACTGAAGCCTATTCTAAAACTTTTTTTTTCTCTCTCATACAGGTGCCTGATACTTCTTTAAGATTGCTTACTGTCACTGTCAACCATACTAGCAAAAATATGCCAACTAAATACAGATGTAGACAAAGTCTCAAAATGAGAGCAGTATAATAGTACTACACTGTTGTATAGAGCAGCAAACAAACCGTAAAGGCACACCAAAAATGAACATCAACAGACCTTTACTGCAACAGTGACCCCTATATCAAGTCACTGCACAACAAACGAAATTCCTTAACAGAAAGAAAAATGCTGCACCATCACAAATGTTGTGTAGATCTCTGGACGACAAACACTATTTTGAGTGTAACCATCAAAACGCTCAAAACAATGCAGTAAACTCACAACTGACTGTTACAACTCAGAAAGAAAGTATTTCGATCACTAGCAAGTAAAGCTAGATCGAAGACTTATCGCTGCTGTGCTACGAGCACACCCCTAAAAAACAAGAGTCACCTTTCTCTGATGAATTTACATCTGAAGTCTGAACATTTGTCAACAGAGCACTGTTTGTACTACAGTGATTGTGGTGTAAGATGTGTCATGTGTTGAACAATTCAGGAAACTTGTATATGCCATAAAAAAGCTTCCAACAGTATCCTTGTTTGACTGTTGACAACTTCTGTCATGTTTTCACAGGACAGTGGCTGCACACACAGCACTCAGAAGCATATTTCTGGGAAGAGTCTTATCATTACTTAACAAAAGAACACACGTTCAGTATTGATGAGTCAGACAAACTAACAAATGTCCTCAGTATCTCTGATGACAATCAATTGGATACTGATGATTACTGTGATCCAACCACAGTCTTCAATAAACGGCACTGTCTGGCATGGTCATGTGATGATACCTGCACCCGTAGGCAATCAACATTTGAAAAAGTAGAACACTTTGTAAACCTATTTGTAATAACAGATCGCAAAGACAGACATAAACTGTTTACAAAAATTGACCATTGTGAAATCCAGCCACATACTGGACTCATGGGTCACTCACTTGCATGACTCGGTAGTGGTGTTTGTGATAGTATTTTTCACAACATGTGAATGCTTGCAGTGCATCAAACAGGCATGCAAAACATTGTCTACAGAGTATATGAAGTGCAGCGAGCTGTACATCAGTACACTTGTTTAAATGACTTATTGCAATCAGGTGACATGCAGGGTGCTATCACTTTCCTAAAAAAACTGCAACACATTACTTCTGTACCAGAAACAACTAATTTTCAGTGTAATACTTCTGTAGAAAAATCAGTTTCAGTGTTAGAAAATGACATTCTGAAACAGTACGGGAAGGAAATTGCTAAGTTTGAGGTTGCAAAGTCTCAGAAGTTTGTTTCTGTATGTGTGTCATGCAACCGTTTGTGCTACACAAAAACAACAGTCACAGTCAACCAAGAAACCTTGTCACCATACAATGACATGTGGTTCCGCCTGACAGCATTCTTGCTGCTGAAATCTGACTTTAACTCACAAGACACCATTGTGCTATGCAAACACTGTTTTTCAAAAGTGAAGTGTAACACTTTTGCCAGCAAGGTCAATGCTGAAAAACATGGAAACAGATATTACACCAAGTGAGATTTCAACATTGAATATGTTTGAGCAGCATTCTAATTCAGACAATGAAACCATTCCAAAGCGATTCTATGTCTGAACACAAAGACACGGAACATTCCACAGAAGAGGCTTGCTAGATCTCTAAAGGGTTCTGTGATGTATCTACCACTTCCTCTACGAGAAATGTTCAAAATATCAACTGAAAATTGTTTAGTAATTCTTGTAAATGGTGTGCCTACAAAGGCAAGGTCATCAGGCAAGATGTTATCAATGTGCAAAGGTAAAGCTTGCTCTTGCTTATTTAAAGAGTAACAATCCTTTAACATACAGACCTTGACATAGATCAGATGGCCATTCTCTCTGTGCAACATGATCTATTAGAAAAAGTAAGACAATCATTGAGAAGGTCAGTACACAGACAAGAGACAATGTGTATGAACAGTACACAATTCACCCACTACATGGCAGAGATCCATTAGGAGACAACATTGATCTCTATCAAATGAAGCAGGTGGAAGGTGACCCTGTCAGCATTTGGGAGGCAACACTAGAAGCACACTGTTTCCCAGACCTATTTCCAAAAGGGTCAGGTGGATGCCTAGATGAAAGAGAAGTACGTGTACAGGGTGCTGAGTACCGCACTAGCCGTGTCCTGAGCAAAGATGGCAAATTCAGACGTAACATACAGTACCTGTTCCATCTCCTCTGGGAGAGTGAACTTAGCATTCTGTCTGCGTCTATAGCACATACCATTCATCTAAAGAAGTCCACTAGATGGAATAACAGCAGCTCAATTTCTAGAGAAATTCAAGCAGAAAGATGAAAATGTGCAAGTGAATCTGTCTTCCATACTTTCAAGTCTCCGTGGCACCAAAGAATATTGGTATCGCAGACACTCTGAAGTGATGACAATGCTGCGAGAATAGGTGCAGCCACATGGTTTGTCACACTTAGTTGTACTGAATATGCCTGGGATGAACTCATTGAACTGTTGGAGTGGGCAAATTCGATGATATGAAGGCATCTCATCAATGACTATCTGAGAAAGTGTTCACTTGATCCTGTGTCTGTCACAAGACATTTTCACAAGCGGTTCCATGACATTCTCACTTTCATCTTGTCAAAGGACAATCCTACCTAATTGGTATTGTAACATTACTTTGGAGGACAGAATGCTAATGAGGTGCCTCATATCTATATGTTATTGTGGACTAAGGATGCTCCACGACAGAACATGAAGCAGCAGAGGTACAATCATTTGTCAAAAAATATATCACTTGTCACATTCCAGACAAGTAAGACAGTCCTACACTATGAAGTTGGTACAAAAGTTCCAGCGACATACTTGTGCAAAGTATTGCCGCAGTAGTAGTAAGAACAAATCTAATTGGTACACAATATAGAAAACTTTGAATTTCCTAGACGAAGTTTGTCAGAATGGTGCCATGAATTACCTTTTCTCAGCAATGTGACACCACTTGAAGGCAAAATCAACCAAGAGGGCACACGAGTTACCAGAGATGAAAAAAGAGGTGTACATCAATGACTACAACCCAACTCTTCTCCTAATGTGGCAAGCAAACATATATGTTCAGTTTGTGGCTGATAACTCACTGGCCCTGGTTTGATACGTCACTCGCATTACAACCAAACATGAACAGACTAGCTTGCAAGATCTTTAGAAGATATTGCCACTTCAAGCAAAAGCCTGACATCTCAGCTATGGTCATTGCATTGGAGAATCTTTCCACACAGAGAGAATGTGGGCTTACGAGAGCCAGTGACCGGTTAATGAGTACACATCTGTCTGGGAAGTCTGATGTATGCGTTTTCTCAGTGTAAACTACAGAGAAATGGAAGCGATGTACTGATTCCTCATGCCAAATTGAGGAGCTAAGCTGTCAATACACCTTCTTCAAAACATATCTTGAAGAATAACCTGATAGACATACTACCCACGTAGACACAACGACATGAATGATATGTGTCTTTTTGAGGTAGCTAAGTGGAAATGACTACAAGACAGGTGCAGCACCTGACTCAACACTCCAGACTTACAAGGTCAATGGACTAGATGGCTGTCTCATGAAGAGACACAAAGACTGAAGATCCCTGTAAACTGCATCTAGGCACACCAGAAAGCACAGAACATTACTGCTTGCTCTCCCAACCTATTTAGACCCTGGAGGACTGAGGCTGAATTAAAAGGTGACTGTGACACATTCAGAGAGCAGTTCAACCTCACTTATGAGAATTTCAAACTGACTACTACAGACATTTATACAAAGACTAGAGCTGAGAAAAGAACAGCTTGAGAAGGGTAGAGAAAAACTCACGAAGACACTCCAAAGTAGTTCACAAGACAACCTTGATCCAGAAGGACAAGGTGTTCTAGGTGACCTCTGCCTAAATGTCCCAGAAGTGCTAATGTCAGAAATTGAGACATCCATGGAACATGGCACACACTCTATGGTCAACCCAGCTGACTTGGAAAATAAATCAGATGCAGCCTTGGATTCCTCAAATGATTGAAGCTGTCCAACATGGTATACTACATGAGAGAACAAACAAACGACTGCACTGACTACAAGCCACTACTAATGTTTGTTAGCGGTTCAGCTGGCACAGGAAAAGTTTCCTGATTGAAGCCCACACTGAAGAAGTATGGAGTGTGACAGGCTCTTCAGTATCTGTTGCTGTAACTGTCTCCACAGGACTAGCAGCATACAACATTGGTGGAGTAACATTACCATCTCTTTATGTTGCCAATCAGAACATGGAGAACTGAGAGTATAATAAACTGTCATTAGAGTTGCATCTCAGCTCGATTCCATGTTCACAAAGATGCAGTTACTCATCGTTGACAAATCAACATGGTCTCAATGTCATGCTTGCCTGTATTCATCTACGTCTAGCAGATCTTAGGTACTGTGATGATGAAAGTGCCATTTGGTAGAAAAGTATACTTGTGTTGGGAGACCTTTACTTGCACCAGTCAATGCAGAGCAAGTATTTACAACTCTAACTGCCAAACAAGCTAAGAATATCCTCGGTTGCATTGCAGGCTATAACATATGGAATTATTTACCTATGTTGAGTTGTCTGAGAACATGCACAAAGTGGTGATCTAGCTTACAAATCACTTTAGATGAAGCTCGTACAGGTTCTCTATCACCAGAACATGTTTGTATGATTTAATGATCGAAAAATCACAGTACATAGTGCATGCAGAAACAGCATGTAATGTCTTCAACGATATATACTCTACTGGCAGACACATAGTGTGTCTTATGCCACGACAAAAGAAATACACTAATTCAACAATCTAATGCTGAGAGAAACCAAAGATTCTAACTCGCATGCAGTTGATACAGTTGATGGTGTTATTCTTAGTCAAAGCTAGTAGCAAAGATGACTGAGCACCAAGTGAACTGAAGTCAGATGTTTCACGAACAGCACCTAGAGGCTGTTCTCACAGTTTGTAGAATGCACGTATCATGCTAGCAGTAATCTAGATGTAGAACAAGGTATGAGTAAGCAGGTGCCATAGAAAACATCACTGACTTTGTCCTAATGTCAGAAGACAATATTGAGACACTTAGAAGTGCAGTTTGACAACATGGAACACTCTGCACACATAAATTGAACCTACGTTAAATTCCAGGTTTTTAAAGATGTCTATAAACAGGAAACAGTTCCCATTATGTGTTGCATATGCTGTCTCCATTCACAATCTCAGGGATTGAGTTTGAATTCAGCAATGGTAGACATAGGTACAGACATTTCAAGGATGGCATGAGCTACGTCACACTTTCACTGTACGCAGCCTTTCTGGATTGCACATCATTACTATAGCACCTCAGAAAATACGCAGCTGACAAGCGATGTATTCTTAAGTACAACAGGTTACGTACTCTCATCAGGCCACAAATGTCTTTAATACCACTGCCTACATATCCTGATGTCACACAATTCAGTCACAGCTAGAGATAGCAACAAACAACATAAACTTCCAAAAGTGATACAACAAAAGAGTTCAGCCAAAAGGCCACAACTTCAGATTAAACTCACAACCAACAATTCATCAGAAATCAGTTAGTTAAACAACAACAGCCTGATCTGACAACAGCAGTAGGTAAGCTGCTATGCTAACTCAGCTATGCAAGTTTTACAACATACCACAGTTTACAGGCAATATCTACCTCACAAGACAATCCCTATCAAATGCTTTGAGCAGATTATCAACATGACTTCTGACCACTCTAATAACGTACAGTCACTAACACCACTACGACGGGTAAAGAAGCTACATGCAATGGATGTATCGTTTGCTGCAGACATACACAGAAACACCTAATGAGTTTATGATGTGTCATAAACAACTTGGATAAAGGCAGCACCCCAATGTGGCATTTTCCTGACCTTCTCTTCTTACAAAATATGTATGTATTTCGTGGCAATTCACAGTGTGAAAACCACACACAAGGACATGCTATGGATTACTCTTTTTGTCCCTCAAACCAAAAGTGTCAGAATTTTGCAACTATTCACCAATACTCTGAATGTAGTCATGCTACTGGAAGGTGTGAGGCAGATGCACTCAGTCCATACGCATCAGGAGTTCATCTCAATATCTGTTACTATGTTGCACAGATTTGAGTGAACTCAGGTCCAGAGTTGATACTCTATCAGCAGATTACACAGCTAGTAGAAATAGTCTTCAACCAATCAGTGTTTGACTCACAGTATAATCTATCACCATGGTCAATCCATGTGCATTCTGGGCATTACACACTCCTTACTGGGTGCAGAACTGGATGATTAGAGTGTGATGACTCCACAAGCAGTTTAAAACAGAGACTGCCACAACATAAAAATATGCATATCTTCTAATATTAAGAATTACGACAACCTCATATTTCAGAAGAATAGGACAAAACATGTTACATTTAAAAATGCCACTTTGTCCAAAAAACATTCATGCCTCAGTACAATGTTGTATAATGTACAACTCTAAATAAAACCATACAATTTCACAAAAATGGTACTGACAGAGACATTCCATACACTGTTACATGTAAGATCTTGTGTGGATCGAGTGACTACATGAAAATTTGTTGTAAAGGCCTAATAGCACCAACAATATTCACAATCACTAGAAAACCATGATTACATATCTATCAAAGATTGTACATCTAAAACTGAGGGACTTACTACTCTCCTCCTCTATACAAATCTTTAATCATCCATGTATCAACTCATACTTAAGCAACAAATTTATATGAGTTATAAAGCTGGACTCTTTCCAAACAAAGAAAACTTCTCAGTTATTATCCAAAAAACTGAGCAACACTTCTAACATTCAGCAAACATCCACTCTGTCTAGTTGTCTCACAATGCTTCAATTTGTCTACTGACTCTTGACATATAGAGAACATCATTAGCTCACCATGCAACAGTGTAGAACTATACGCCTTCATGTAATACTAGTATAGTACACATGTAAAAATAACTACCTTTATTGATAATGCAAGAAGCTGAATTACACAACTGTAAATAAGAACCAATTGCATAATCTTATTTACTGACTTTTACATGTGTTTGCAATTACTTGTACATAATATAAAGATCTGTATTCAGGTGTACATTGTTAATAACTACTTTGATACTTGTAGTAAAAATACTAGTGTAACACTAAAGTACAACTGAATGTTTAACATATTATTCAGCAGTATACTAACTACATCGAATTAACCATAAGTTTGTTAAAAAATGCATTCCATTTACAAGTTAAGAATTTACATAGAAGCCAATGTAAGAATTTATAATATGTCATTTGTTCATGTAAAAATATTCTATTTTTTCAACTTGTCACATAAGTAATTTAACCCATTTAAAAATATTTACACATATAAACCAGACACTGACACTGATCACAACACACTGCATACCTGTTCCTGACAGCATCATACGCCTCAATTGGCCAGTTAAGTTAGAATTTTCCACTAAGTCAGTGACATATTATTAAATAACACCAATCAAATGTCACAAAACAAACATTTTTGTATATTGTATTACTTAGACAGTGAGCATATGGTTTTCGCCACGCACAGGAACATCCACATTAGCAGTCAACAATGACAACAAAACACTTGTCTATCATGTGTGTAATCACACTTCACAACCTACTGACATTCTTATTAACATACTACACAAGTAATGCACTACACATAATTACAACATACAACCATTTAAAAAAGTTAATTTTTTTTACAAACTGTATTACATTCAATAGTAAATATATAATGAAGCGCCACAGCTTCTGCTGAATATTACAATTCCAGGTCAGATGTCAGAAACTACTTACCACATAAAGAGTGAGTACTGAAACATCTCTAGAAAACACATACCCGATTAGTTTCTATAATATCAAGCTATACTGACTCAACCATATTATACAGTTCTATTATTCTTACACATTTACATAATGGAATGAGCAATGATTGCACACATACAAAGATTGTATTGAGAGACTGCTTCTGTTAACTAAATTTCAGTCTTGATTGGACCTTTCTCCATTTAACAAATTGGCAATTTTTTCAAATCATAACCATGTGTCTAACTCTTTACTTTAAATACCATTATGACATCAAAATAAGTGTATGACTTAAGCATTACAATTCAATGTTAACTAATACTGCTACAACTATAGCTCCATCAATTTGTTTGGTACCTATGACATACAGTCATTATCACATCATATGCAACGATGTAGGACATTGCATGTCACATTCGGACATAATTCCTAACAGTGTAAAAACTCCAGCAATGTGCCATTTTCTGTGCCTATGCAGTCATTATTACTATACCAAGGTGCCACACATCAGCGCCCAACAGAACACAGCTCTGATATACATGTACCATGCAGTCACTACTATGTGTACTTCAGAGTCTGACAAAATGGAGCTTTCTAATTGGCTGAAAACATCTAACAACCTTATATCAACTCTATTACCATACATGAAGAGGTTAACATATACTGAACAAGGTTTAAAACTGTTTAAAACATATTTCATTATTATAGAAGTCACTCCAATTGTATGAATGGTCAGTCAATCACCCTGTAGAGACATGCCACTCATCCAC
The DNA here is from genome assembly GCA_016271365.2 of Neoceratodus forsteri. Classification (NCBI taxonomy): domain Eukaryota; kingdom Metazoa; phylum Chordata; order Ceratodontiformes; family Ceratodontidae; genus Neoceratodus; species Neoceratodus forsteri. The sequence continues at coordinate 1,513,404,317 of CM057449.1, forward strand.
ACCTCGTGCCACAGCACCTCTAGAACATGATTAACAGACCATTAACATATACCTTGTCATACCTTATTAATTAATTATAAAGGGTCTCAGAAACTCAAACTTTCTGACCGGCTGCAAATTCTAACAGCCTTCTACAAATCTTTTAATGACATACATACAGAGGTTAACCATTTCCTGAACAAGCTTTTAAACAGTTTAAAAACATTTTATAATAATAAAGCAATAAGGCGTACTACGTATTGACAATAGTCATTTAATCACCCTATCGGACATGACACTCAGCTACCACGTGCCAGTACACCTTGGTGATTAACAGACCATTATAACCCTGCATCATGCGTTATTGTGAATTAAATTTTAATAACTGTATAGCCACAGTTCCCTGGACATCCGTTTTCAGGGTGACCGGAAAGCAAACAGTAGATCAAATAGAACACAATGGTACATATACAAGCTGAGGGTATACAGTATGCTTGGTTACAAATACATCTCATTGTCATCTACACCTACAATTAATATACTACTAACTTTGTCAGCATTAGGTATCCCCCACCTGACCCCTGGTGATGTCTTGCTCATAGTAACACCAACATGCAAACAGAAGCCTACTTAATGCCATATGGTAACAAGTGAAAATGAGCATAAACAACACGCACACACAGCACAGATCACGGTCTACCCGTGATGTATTAAATGAGTTTGTAATTCAAACATCCTAACAACTATGTAATACTATTGACATACATGAAGAGAAACAATTTCCTGAACAGGTTTAACACAGAGACATTAAATTTGTCATTGGCACTCTCACCCATCACATGTAAAAAGCAGCGAAGTATAGGGGAATGGGTGAGTAAGGACACGATCATTGATAATCCAGTTGAAAGTCGGCAGGAGTTCAAAGAGTTTCAACCTAACAGTGAATTTCCTCACTTTTGCGCTGGCTCCCTTAATGTTTTAAACTGAGTTTTTGCCTCATTTCCCTTCTTTTGAGAATGACATAGAAATACTGAATGTAATACGGCGGAGGTCCCAGACATCCCTTTGCAGAAGTGACCCGGAAGCAAACAGTAGATCAAATAGAACACAATGGTACATATACAAGCTGAGGTATACAGTATGCTTCAGTTTACAAATACATCTCGTTATTATCTACCTACAATACAATATACTACCTAACTTTGTCTGACATTGGGTACACTCTACCTGACCCTGCTGATGTCTTATGTCATAATACACCAACAACAATGCAAACAGAAGTGCTAACAATGCCATATAGTAACAAGTAAAATGAGCATAAACACGCGCAACACAGATCCACAGTCTGCATGTGATGTATTAAATGAGCTTATAATTCCTACAAACATCCTAACAGCTATATTAATCTTTTGACATACATGAAGGGTAAACATTTCCTGAACAGGGTTTACACGGGATGCATTGGTTGTCGTTGACGTAACTCTAACCCCATGACATGTAAAGTAGCAAGTAGGAGAATGGGGTGAGAGTTAGGACCCTGATCAATGCACACCCAGTGCGGTTGAGGTGGGGGGTCCAAGGGGTTCAACCTTAACAGCGTTTCTCACTTTTGTCAGTGTGGAACAACCCTAACAATGCATTAAATGAATTTTGCCTCTAATTTCCCTTCTTTTGAGAATGATAACGAAATAGATGTAATGCAACGACAGGACTGGGGGCCCTTTGTGCCCGTGCTCCCACCACATATCTTGTGGCATACTAACAGGGACAGCAAAAACAGAAATGCCAACAGTGGCACACATGGTAACACGCGTGAATAAGAACAGAAAGAGTAGCACATGGTGGCGTGATCAGAACGGTCTGCCACGTGATGTGTTTAACATATAGTAACATGGTGACAAACAAAAATGTTAATGGGCATGGTGACACAAGTGAAATGGAAAGATAAACAGTGTAGACGAAATGGCAAAAATAACAAGCAAGCGCAAATGAAACATAAGGATAAGCATGGTGAAACCGACATCAGCAGTGATGTAATGGAGTCGGAACCATAGCGAAGACAACAGTAACAATATAAAGCGCACAATGGTTTCCCCAAAACCTGCATGAAAAGACAGTGAATACAAATAATATGCATGATAATGAGTATCGGTGAAAAGAGAACTTGGAATAAAAACGTAATATCTGAGACAGTGCGTGAAAAAAAAAATTTAAAGTCATATTTACAACTGTCTGGCTAATTTGGTTTTATCTCCCAGTAAGGCTAAATTCTTCGACAAAGTCTGTATCTCACGTTTCCAATCACGACCCTAAAAAAACATGACGCCATAATGTTATCCTATAGGAAAAAGAAAAGTTAGTCCCACTTTGCCTCCCTGTAATGTTTTACCAAACCACCAACCACATCACACTGTTGACTGTCTTCCTCATTCAGGTAAAGACCAAACCGTTATTTTGCAGGGATCAAAGTTTCTGTAATGCATTAAACGCCCAATAACATCCTATAGGAAAAACATCCCTTACGGAGTGCGTAACTTTTCCACGTGTAATATTTTTCCACAAACACTGAACAACACATCTATGGACTGTTACTATCTTCTCTCAAATTTCGGAAAAAGACCAAACCGTTATTTTGCAGCGGTGCCAAAGTTTTATATAATGTGCCGGGTGCAACCTATTATCCTATAGGAACCATCAAATTTGGAAACGACTTAACCACCGTATATTTTTCAATACAACACGAAAGGCACATCTATGAGATGGATCTATTTCCCCAAAAGTTCAGCAAAACTCCCAATGGTTCTTTACGCACAGTGCAAAATCGCTGTCACTATCCCAGAGGCTACTATGATTTGCAGCTTTTGAAAAAAGTTTGACACTTTCCTGAGCATAGTAATTTGTAGAAAATGCCAGAAATTTAAAAACATATTCCAAGTGTTTTACCACAAAATAAAGACATGAAAGCATCCTCAGGGTCGATAGGAATTAAAAAAGAATTGGTTGCTGAAATTCAAATTTAAGCAACCATTCTCTGATCACCAACTGAAACAAAATAGCTGATTTGCGAAAGTAACAGCCCATTGAAATAAAATACATTGCAACACTGTCGAACTTTTATTAACTTTTCCCAGTGACTTATAATGGGAATTTTCGAATAACTTTTGAACACGTTATATTTTTCCCAAATCCACAAAAACACATTGAGACCCCGACCACATGTTCCCTGGTTTCGAATCGTGCAAACTATCGACCTGTAAGCGACCATAGAATTCCAGAAAAAGCAGCCTGCGCACAGATCCATAACAACGCCCACCCGTATATCCGAAAGCTGATATGGCAGATCCAAGGCCTGGTTCTTGATCAAGTATTCCATTCAGGCAAATCTGTCAAACAGTTGCAGTTATTAGGTGCAAAGATTTTGGGGTTGCAAATGGCTCCTCAACTAACTATGGCAGCTACCGTACTACCATATTATATATATATATATATGTCTATATATATATATATATATATATATATATCTATATCTATATATATATATATATATATATATATAATGAAGCAAAAACTCCATTTAATGCATTAGTTAGGGTTGTTCACAGCGAAAAGTGAAATTAGCTGTTGGTTGAAACCCTAACTCTGAATCACCCCTCACACCACACACACACAGACACACACACATTCAAGTATGAGGAGGACCAAGTGAACACAACCAATGACAGACATCCAGCAGCAGGTACAGAAATAACAAACAATTGTCTAAATGTACTGAGACATCCCACCCACCTGACCAGGCACTGCATGCTCAGTGGAATCAACAGCAAAACTGAGGCTATGTACACAAATGTACATCTGATTGCAGCTGCACCAGCGTGCCACACTTAGTAGTGGCGTACCAACCGATGCCCACACACAACTGGTACTGTGCGTTATTCAATATAAATGCTGAAGGTGCCAGTGACAGTTATATAAAGGTTTTAACACTAGTGAGTATACATTAATTAAAGAAGCACATAAATTAACTACAAGACACTAGCATGCTCCAAGATAAAAGTAGTGATACATTTATTAGGTGATTTATGAAAGTAGTACATTTACTGCAATGGTTTACTCAACATAGAGACTGATGTAAATGTATGGAAAAGCATTGCCTGTTCAATGTAGCAAGAAATTCATACTGCCAGTATCACATGCATTCTTACTGATGAAGGTGTACTGCAGATGTACATCATAGACCTTCAGTGTTTCAATACTAAAGATGCAGTAAGTATTCTTTATGAAACATTGTAATTGCATGGATCAGGCCAAGCAACTTCTAAATATCCATAGCACTACTGAGCCAACAATGATGTACCTGTCGGAGATGTATATAGGATAGATTTTCCCGCAAGCACTTACCAGGTATATTTGTACCTGATAAAGACAATCTCATTGCATCTTGATGACTAACTTATTCAAATAGTAATACATTTACTATTGTTGCAATGAGTGATCTATACCCTTATGGACACAGTGTGATTTTTTTAACAGTTGTTTCATACTCAGGCTGTATGCTCCTGTTTGGGTTTGCCACACTTCTGTCACTGATGTTATCAAAGTGATAACTATATTAATTAATGGTACAACAGGAATCAAGTAGGTATGGTGTAGATATAAACAGAATGTCTTTTAAGTAATGATTTAACTCACAATGGGGTAGAGAATGTACTAGGACAGCAGGGGTTATCCTCTATCACTGACTCTGTCAGTTATAATTACATAGGGTTTTGATGATCTGTAATGATCAAGTTACACTGTTCATCTTCATAAGTTCATATTCAGCCATTCTCCAGTAACTGGACGGTGTATGGTGTAACTGGGTGGGACACTGTGTTACAAAGCTGCTGCAGTGCCTAGCAGAGGAGAGTATCTACTCATAAAGACAATTAAGCAATAAGGCATGACCAACAGTTAAGTTAAATGGTCTGTTAATCACCTGTAGGGTTTAATGTTGAATGAGGCATAGCCAGGTGCCACATGTCAGCTAGACAGTGATAAACTGACCATTAACATAATACCTGGAAGTAGCTTATTGCTATCATAATCAAAACTGTTTTTTAAACAACATTAAACATATTCATCATGGTTAGGCTCTACATGTATGTTAATAAAAACTAAACTTAAGGCTAATTACAATGTTTACGAGTCAATTAAGCTGCATTTCTCAAACCCTTGTTATAATCAGAATGTTATAGCTGTACAACTCCTTGGTTTTGCTGAACTCTGTTGCTCAAGTTGGCCCACCACAAGAAGTGGTGTGTGGTCTGGTGTGGGGCATCAGTAGGTAAGGCTCATCCAACTACTAAGTGTAGTTGCGTTGTGTGCAGCTGCAATCAGGGATGTGTCGTTTGGTTTACAAGGCCTCAGTTTTGCTGTTGATCTCCACTGAGCACGCAGTACCTAGTCAGGAGGGTAGGGGATGTTGCTTGTGTTACCATGTGCACCACTGTTAGCATTTCTGTTTGCGTTGCTGTCTGTTAGAATGCCACAAGACATCATGTGGCGGGGCGTGGGGCCCAAGGACCAGCGCTCCGCCACCACTATATCTTGATTTAGTGCAGGCCCGCAGGCCCCGGCGGCTCCACTGCTACATCACATTCACTATTTCTCATATCATTCTCAAAAAGAGAAATTAGAGCAAAAACTCCATTTAATACATTAGTTAGGGTTGTTCACAACTAAAGTGAGAAAATTAAGCTGTTAGGGTTGCAACCCCCCTTACCCCCACCACCCCCCCAACGGCATTAGGTGTGCGGTAGGATCGTGGTCCTAACTCTCACCCCATTGTGATTATACTTCTGCTGCTTTATTACATGTCAAGGGGTGAGAGTTAGGGCTGATCATCCAATGCACACCCCAATGCCACCACATGCTGCCATCCTTTGTGTTTTTCATTTATGCTTGCGTTTCTGTTACTTTTTTTGCCATTTTGTACTGTACTACTGTTTCTCTTTCTGTTTCACTTTGTGTCCACCATGCCCAGTGACATTTCATTTACAGGCATTTCCATGTTACTATGTGACAAGACATCACGTGGCACACCATTCCGTCTACGCCACGGTAATGCGTTACCCTTTCTGTTCTCATTCGCACTTGTGTTACCATGTGTGCCACTGTTAGCATTTCTGTTTGCGTTGCTGCTCCTGTTACTATGCCACAAGACATCATGTGGCGGGGTAGGCCATTCACTATTTCTCAATATCATTCTCAAAAGAAGGAAGTGGGGCAAAAACTGTTTAATGCATTTTGTTAGGGTTGTTCCACAGTGACAAAAGTGAGGAAATTCACTGTTGGGTTAGAAACCGTAACTCGAGATTCACCCCAGCACACACACACAGACACACACAGGGGTGTGCTGTGGCACGAGGTGTGGCTGGTGGCACTATGTCTCTATAAGGTGATTGACTGACCATTAACACAATTCTTGGGAGTGACTTATTGCTATAATAGTAGAACCATGTTTTTAAACAGTTTTAAAACCTTGTTCAGTATATAAATCCAACCTCTTCATGTATAGGTAATAAAAGATTAACATAAGGTTGTAGGATGTTTGCAGCCAATGAAAAACGTCTATTTGTCGAGACTCTGAAGTACACATAATAGTGACTGAATGGTACATGTATAGTCACAGCTGTGACCTGTTGGGTGGTGTGTGGCACCTTGGTATGAATAATAATGACTGCATAGGCACAGGAAAATAAATACATTGCTGAGTTTTTTACACTATTAGAAATTCTGATCAAATGTGACACTAATATCCCACATCGTTACATATGCTGTGATACTGACTGTGTATGTCATAGGTACCAAACAAATTGATGAGGTATAGTTGTAGCAGTATTAGTAAACATTGATTTGTAACTTAAGTCAGAGACACTTAGTTTTATGTCATAATGGTATTTAAAGTAAGGTAGACACAGGTGGTTATGGTTTTAAAAATTTTTGCCAATTTGTCAAATGAAGAAAAGAGTTCAATCAAGAGTGAAATTTAGTTAACAAAGCAGTCTCACAATACAATCTTTGTATGTGTTGCAATCATTAACTTATCAAATATGTAAATGTGTAAGAATAATAACAATTGTATAATATGGCTTGGAGTAAGTGTGTGATATAATAGGAAACTAATCAGGTGTTGTGTGTTTCTAGTTATGTTTCAAGTACTCAGTACTCTTTATGTGAGGAAGTAGTTTCTGACATTCGACCTAGAATTCTAATAGTCAGGCTGAGAGTTGTGGCGCTTCATTATATATTTACTATTGATTGTGAATGGAGTTTGTAAAAAATATAACTTTTTAAAAATGGTTGTATGTTGTAATTATGTGTAGTGCATTACTTGTGTGTTATATTAATAAGGCAATGTCAATAGAGTTGTGAAGATGTGATTACACACATGATAAACCAATGTTTTGTTGTAATTGTGTGACTGCTAATGTGGATGTTCCTGGGTAGGCGAAAAACCATATGCTGACTGTCTAAGTGGTACAATATACACAAATGTAAGTTTTGTGACATTTGATTGATATTATTTAATAATATGTCACTGACTAGGCAGCAAACGAAATTCCCACCTGACCCCTCAATTGAGGCGATCATAAATATTGTCAGGAACCGGTATGCAGTTTGTTGTGATCAGCAACAGTGCCTGATTTACAATTGTCAATATTTTTTACAAAAGGTAGAATTACTTATGTGACAAGTTAAAAAAATATAATGTTTTTACATTAACAAATGACACATTATCAATTCTTACATTGGCTTCTATGTAAATTCTTAACTTGTAAATACTAAAACTGTCATGGAATGCATTTTTTAACAAACTTATAGTTAATTAAATGTTGTTACTATAGTGCTGAATAATATCTAAAACATTCACTTGTACTTTAGTGCTACACTACTATTTTTAGTACAAGTATCAAACTAGCTATTAACAATGTACACTTGAATACAAATGTTTATATTATTATGCTAAAAAGTAATTTTAAACACATGTAAGAGTCAGTAAATGAGATTCAGCAATTAGTTGTATTTACAGTTGTGTAATTCAGCTTCTTGCATTATCAATAAAGGTAGTTGTTTTACATATGTACAATACTAGTATTACATGAAAGCGTGATAGTTCTACACTGTTGCATGGTGATCAAATGATGTTCTCTATATGTCAAGAGTCACTAGACAAATTGAAGTGTTGATAGACAACATGACAGAGTGGAATGTTTGCTGAATGTTAAAAGGAGTATCAGTTATCTCGATAATAACTAGAAGTTCTCTTTGTTTGCAAAGAGTAAAACTTATAAGTCATATCAATTTATTTGTTATATATGAGTTGATACATGGATTTTTAAGAGATGTACAGAGGAGGAGAGTAAGTAAGTCCTCAGTTTTTAGATGTACCAATCTTTGAAAGACATGTAATCATAGTTTCTCTAGTGACTGTGAATATTGTTGGCTCCGACTGAAGCCACTACAACAATTTTCATATATGATCACTGATCCACCAGAATCTAACGTATGTTACAGTGTATGTAATGTCTGTATTAGAATACCATTTTGTTGAAATTGTATTGTTTATTTGAAGTCGTACATTATAGAACACTGTAATGAGGCAATAATTTTTTTTTTTGGACAAAGTAGTCATTTAAAATACAACATGTTTTGTCCTATTCTTCCAAATGAAGGTTGTCATAATTCTTCAATATTAGAAGATATGCATTTTCAAATACCGTGGCAGTCTCTACGTTTAAAATCATGGTAGAGTCATCACCTCTAACCATCAGTTCTGCACCTTAGTAACGAGGTGTAATGCCAGAATACATGGATTGACCATGGTTATAGATTATACTGTGTGTCAAAACGGTGATTGGTTGAAGACTATTCTACTAGCAGTGTAATCTGTGATAGAGTATCAACTCTGGGCCCGTTGGGGTCAAATCAGCGCAACATAAGCAACAGATATTGAGATGAACTCCTTAGGCAGTATGGACTGAGTGCATCTGCCTACACACCTTCCACCAGGCATGACTACATTCAGCATTGATGAATAGCTGTCGAAATTTGACCTTTTGGTTTCGGGACAAAGGGTTATCCACAGCATGTCTTGTGTGGTTTCACGCTGTGGTGCCACATAAAACACATACATATTTTGTAACATATGTTACTGTGAAGTACTGCTGCATTAGAGTGCCGTCTTCATCCAGGTTGTTTATGACAGCCATCATAAACTCAGTAGTGTCTTGCTGTATGTCTGCAGCCAAATGTGCACTACATCCAGCATATGTAGCTAACACCTGTCGAGTGGTGTTAGTGACTATACATTGTTAGAGTGGTCAGAAGTCATGTTGATAATCTGCTTCAAAGCATTTGATAGGGGATTGTCTTGTGATCAGATATTGCCTGCACAAACTGTGGCATGTGTAGAAAAACTTGCATAGCTGAGTTAGCATAGCAGTTTACTCTACTGCTGTTGTCAAAGACTGGTACAGCAGCTACACCAACTGATTTCTGATGAATTGCTGGTTGTGAATGTTTACTTGACGTTGTGGCCTTTGCTGAACTCTTTTTTGTCGAATCACTTTTGGAAGCTTGCTGCTGTTTGTTGCTACCTCTAGCTGTGACTGGTGTATAGGACAGACAGATATGTGAGGCAGTGGTATTAAAGACATTTGTGGCTCAGGTGTAGAGTACTAACCTGTTGTACTCAGAATACATCGCTTGTCAGCTTGTATTTTCTGGTCTATACTAATGATGTGCAATCCAGAAAGGCTGCGTACGTGAAAGTGCAGCGTAGCTCATGCCATCCTTGAAAATGTCTGTACTATGTCTACCATTGCTGAATCAAAACTCAATCCCTAGATTTGTGAATGGAGACAGCATATGCAACACATAATGGGAACTGTTTCCTGTTTCGTAGATATCCTTAAAAACCTGGAATTTTATGAGTTCGATCTATGGTACAGAGTGTTCCATGTTGTCAAACTGCACTGCAAGTGTCTCAATATATGTCTTCTGTACATTATAGACAAAGTCAGTGATGTTTTTCCATGGCACCGTTTACCATACCTTATTCTACATCAGATTACGCCATGGCATAATCGTGCATTCTTACAAACTGTGAGACAGCTTCCTAGGCCAGCTGTTCGTGAAACATCTGACTTCAGTTCCTTAGTCATTCAGTCATCTTTGCTACTAGCTTTCGACTAAGAATAACATGCATCAACTGTATCAACTGCATACAGAGTTAGAATCTCACCGGTTTCTCTTTGTAGCATTAGATTGTTGAATTCAGCACATTTCTTTGGTAGTGGCATAAGACTACACTATGTGTCTTCCAGTAGAGTATATATCACTGAAGACATTACATGCTGTTTCTATGCATGTACTATGTACTGTGATTTTTCGATCATTTAACATACAAACATGTTCTGGTGATAGAGAATCTGTCTGAGCTTCATCTAAAAGTGATTTATAGCTAGATCACCATTTAGCGCATGTTCTCAGACAACTCAACATAGGTAATAATTCCCATATGTTATAGCCTGCAATGCAACCGAGGATATTCTTAGCTTGCTTGGCAGTCAGAGTTATGCATACACGCTCTGCATTGACTGGTGCAAGTTGTAAAGGTCTCCAAACACAAGTATACTTTTGCCACCAAATGGCACTCCATCGTCAGTACTAAGATCTGCTGTAGGCGTAGATGGATACAGGCAAACTATGACATTGGAGACCATGCTGATTTACGTCAACAATGAGTAACTGCATCTTTGTGAACATGGAGCGGACTGAGATGCAACCTCGAATGACAGTTTCGATACTCTCCAGTTCTCCATATCGACTGGCAACATAAAGAGCGGTATAATGTTACTCCACCAATGTTGCATACTTGCTAGTCCTGTAGGGCAGTCACAGCAACAGACATTGAAAGAGCCTGTCACATGTCTTCTTCTGCAGTGATGGCACAATCGGAAACTCTTTCCTGTACCAGCTGAACCACTAACAAACATTAGTAGTGGCTTGTACTGAGTGCATTCACATTGTTTTGTTTCATGTAGTATACCATGTTGACAGCTTCAACCACTTGGGAGTAGACTGTATGCTGCAGCTGATTTAGTCTTTCTCTTAAGTCAGCTGGGTTGACCATAGAGTGTGTGCCATGTGCATGGCTGTCTCAATTCAGACGTGCTTGCTTCTGCGGCATTTAAGGGCAGAGGGTCACCTAGAACACCTTGTCCTTCTGGATCAAAGGTTGTCTTGTGAACTAACTAGGTGTCTTCCTGAGTTGCTTCTCTGCCTTCCAAGCTGTTCTTTCTCAGCTTTTAGTCTTTGTATATATGTCTGTGAGTACTCAGTTTGGAAATTCTCATAAGTGAGATTGAACTGGTCTTCAAATGTGTCAGAGTCACCTTTTAATTCAGACTCACTCCTCCAGGGTCTAAATAGGAATAGGAAAGCAAAGTAGTAATGTTCTGTACTCTCTGATGTGCCTAGATGCAGTTTGCAGTGATCTATAAGCCATGGCTTGTGCCTTTTCACAAGACAGCCATCTAGTCCATTTACCTTGTAAATGTGTCATGTTGAGTCAGGGCTGCACCTGTCTTTTGAATCATACCATAGACACCTCAAACAGACACATATCATTCATGTCGTTGGTCTACGTGGGTAGTATGTCTATCAGGTTATTCTTCAAGATATGTTTTTGAAGAAGGTGTATTGACAGCGAGCTCCTCAATTTCGGCATGAGAAGTCAGTACCTTCCGTTTCTCTTTATAGTTTACACTGGAAGCGTACAGCGCCAGACTTCCCGTACAGATGTGTACCCATTGGCGGTCACTGGCTTTGTAAGCTCCACATTCTCTGTGAGAAAAGTCTTCAACCCCAATGACCACAGCTGAGATGTCAGGCTTTGCTTGAGTGGCAATATCTTCCCAAAGATCTTGCAAGCTAGTCTGTTCATGTTTGGTTATAGTGAAGTAGCGTGCAGAACCAGGGCCAGTGAGTTGTCAGCCACAAACTGAACATCTATGTTTGCTTGCCCATTAGGAAGAGGATTTGGTTGTAATCATTGATGTACATCTTTTTCATCCCTGGGTAACTCAGTATACCATCTTGGTTGATTTTGCCTTCAAGTGGTGTCGTATTGCTGAGAAAAGGTAATTCATGGCACCATTCTGACAAACTCGTCTAGGAAATCCAAAGCGACATTGTGTGTACCAATTAGATTTGTTCTCTACTACTCACCGGCAATATTTTGTGCAAATATGTCGCTGGAACTTTTGTACCAACTTCCATAGTGTAGGACTGTCATACTTGTCTGGAATGTGACAAGTGATATTTTTTGATGAATGATAGCACTTCTGCTGCTTCATGTTCACCAATCGTGACGCATCCTTGATCCACAATAACATATGGATATGAGGGCACCTCATGCTTGATATTCTGTCCTCCAAAGTAATGTTCTACAATACCAGAGGAGGATTGTCCTTTGACAAGATGAAAGTGAGAATGTCATGGGAACCACTAGAAATGTCTTGCATGACAGACACAGGATCAAGTGAACACATTTCTCCAACAGTCATCGATAGAGATGCCTTGACATCAATTTGCCCACTTCAACAGTTCAATGAGTTCGTCCCAGGCATATTCAGCAACTAAGTGTGACAAACCATGTGGCTCACCATACTCTCATAGCATTGTCATCACTTCCTAGTGTCTGCGATACCAATATTCTTTGGTGCCACGTAGACTTGAAAGTATGGAAGAACAGATTCACTTGCATTTCATCTTTCTGCTTTAATTTCTCTAGAAATTGAGCAGCTGTTATCCATCTAGTGGACTTGTTAGACAAATGGTATGTGCTAGAGCGCAGACAGAATGCTGGAATTCACTCTCCCAGAGCAGATGGAACAGGTACTGTATGTTACGTCTGAGTTTGCCATCATTTGCTCAGGACACGGCTAGGTGCGGTACTCAGCACCCTGTACCGTGCTTCTCTTTCATCTGAGGCATCCGCCTGACCGCTTTTGAAATAGGTCTGGGAAACAGCGTGCTTCTAGTGTTGCCTCCCAAATACTGACAGACTCACCTTCCACCTGCTTCATTTAATGAGATCAATGTTGTCTCCTAATGGATCTCTGCCATGTAGTCAGAGTGAATTGTGTACTATTCCTTACACATTATCCCTTGTCTGTGTACTGACCTTCTCAATGATTATTTTTCTACAATAGATCATGTTGGACAGAGAATGGCCATCTGATCTATGTCAAGAATCTATAAAAGATTGTTACTCTTTAAATAAGCCAGAGCAAGCTTTACCTTTTGCACATTGACAACATCTTGCTAGATGACCTTGGCCTTTGTAGGCACACCATTTACAAGAATGACCAAGCTATTTTCTGTTGAGATTGCTTGAACATTTTCCTTTAGAGAGTAGTAGATACATCACAGAACCCTTTAGAGAGATCTAACAAGCTCTTTGATGATGGAATATTCCGTGTCTTTGTGTTCAGGCGTAGAATGGGTCGGAATGGTTTCATTGTCTGAATTAGAATCGTTTCAAACATATTCAATGCTGAAATCTCACTTATGTAACATCTGTTTCCATGTTGTTTAGCATTGAACTTTCTGGCAAAGTGTTGCACTTCAGTTTTGAAAACAGTGTTTGCATAGCACAATGGTGTCTTGTGAGAAAGTCAGATTTCAGCAGCAAAGAATGCTGTGGCGGAACCATGTCATTGTATGGTGACAAGGTTTGTAGGTTGATTGTGACAGTTTGTTATCACGTGCTACAAGCGGTTGCATGACACTCATACAGAATCAAACTTCTGAGACTTTGCAACCTCAAACTGTAATTTCCTTCCCGTACTGTTTCAGAATGTCATTTTCTAACACTGAAACAGATTTTTCTACAAAAGTGTTACACTGAAAATTCGTTGTTTCTGGTACAGAAGGAATGTTTTGCAGTTTTTTTAGGAAAGTGATGGCACCCTGCATGTCACCTGACTGCAATAAGTCATTTAAACAAGTGTACTGATGTACAGCTCGCTGTACTTCATATACTCTGTAGACAAAGTTTTGCATGCCTGTTTGATGCACTGCAAGCATCCGCATGTTGTGAAAAAAACTATCACAAACACCAGTATCGAGACATGCAAGTGAGTGACCCATGAGTCCAGTATGTGGCCAGATTTCACAATGGTCAATTTCTGTAAACAGTTTATGTCTCTCTTTGCGATCTGTTATTACGAATAGGTTAACAAAGTGTTCTACTTTTTGAAATGATGATGGCCTACGGTTGCAGGTATCATCACAGGACCATGTCAGGCAGTGCCGTTTATTGAAGAGTGTGGTTGGACCACAGTCATCATCACTATCCAATTGATTGTCATCAGAGATACTGAGGACATTTTTTAGTTTGCCGGACTCATCAATACTGAACGTCTGTTCTTTTGTAAAGTAATGATAAGACTCTTCCCAGAAATATGCTTCTGAATGCTGTGTGTGCAGCCACTGTCCTGTGAAAATGTGACAGAAGTTGTCAACAGTCAAACAAGGATACTGTTGAAGCCTTTTTAATAGCATATACAAGTTTCCTGAATTGTTAAGCACTGACTGACATCTACGCCCTGTCGTTTATAGTAAAAACAGTGATCTGTTGACAAAGTTCGAGCTTTCAGATGTAAATTCATTGAGAAAGGTGACTCTTGCTCTTTTTGTGGGTGTGCCTAGCACAGCAGCGATAAATCTTCGATCTTAGCTTTACTTGCTAGTGATCCGGAGTATTTTCTCTTTCTGAGTTGTAAGTCACTATTTTGATTTTCCAGTGTTGTTTTGAGCATCTCTTGATGGTTGCACTCCAAAATAGTTGTGTTTCATCTCAGAATCACTTCAACATTTGTGATGGTATACATTTTGCTTTTCTGTTAAGGATTTTGTTTGGTTGTGCAGTGACTTGATGTAGGGGTCACTGTTGCAGTAAAGGTCTGTCGATGTTCATTTTTGGTGTGCCTTTACTGTTTGTTTGTTGCCCTTATACAACAGTGTAGTACTATTATACAGCTCTCATTTTGAGACACATCTCGTCTATTTAGTTGGCATTTTGGTATAATGGTTGACAGTGACAGTAAGCAATCTTACAAGTATCAGGCACCTGTATGAGAGAGAAAAAAGTTTTGAATAGGCTTCAGTAATTCTTATAACAGTGTGTTGATAGAATAGTCGTTAAGTATGTTAACAATTTGGTAACATAACTAAGCGATGCGATGGATATGCGTGCACAGCTGCTACATAATATCGAAGTTTTTTCATTCTCAATATTTTAGTACACATTTAAAGATTTTTCTTCACATGTGTTCTTATGATTAGGATAGGTGTGATTTTTTACCTGTGGACAAACATGTGTTTTCTACCATGTAGCATGTCATGGCATAGTCAGTATGATAATTTACTATATGGTAGAGCAAAAACTTGAGAGTGATAGTGTGCATTACCAAATCTGTAACAATTAGTATGTTTACAATTAGAGGGAGGACATGCCACTATTACTGTTGTGTGAGTGCATGTACCACAGTTGCTAAGTATGCTTGCATGTTAATGAAATTTCAATATCGTTGGTGCATATTATCAGCATTGTGTTTTTTGTACTCCTGTGTATCACTATTGGAGCTGTTATTTTTTACAACATGGGAAAAATGTTTTTCTGCACATGTACTGTGCAATGCTGCAGTTCATTGACGAAATAACTGTGTGGGGCACAGTCACAAAATTACCGTGGCTGTGTTTGTGAACAGACAACTTAAAATAAATATGTCGAAAAATTTGTCTGAGAATTCTGAAATATTTCTGATTTACAAGCTTGCGCAGTGCAGTTCACATGTACACTTGTAAGTTTGTGTATTGTCATACTTTTCAGTTGAGAATTTACTATTTTGCTTTCAACACACAACCTATGAATAGTACAGATTTCATTCTCACATATTAACAATAGTATGTTTTCCTTTTTGTGCTCGCGCTTTGGCTCAGTTTATGTGAAAATGACTATATAGTAAATGTATAAACATCAGGTGACACTGTTATGAGCAGAGGTCTTAAAATGGAATATGAATACATTTGGGTGTGAAAATTACAACAAATTAGTGTTTTGCAGTCTCGTTGCTGGTTGTTGTCACGCTTGGAACATTGTAAATCTAAAATATCTGAACTGCACTGAGTTGAAGCAGCTATGCAGCAGATTATGTGTTTAAAATTGAAAAGTGAGCTATTTTCCACAAAATCTGAAATTGTGTCAATATATAGACAGTTTGGAAAAGTACTTCGTGAGCACGAAAGTTGAAAAAAATACTTTCGTGCATTTGAAAGTGTATAAATTTTACTTCGTGCATTAAACAATATGGTCAAAAGTACTGTCCAAACTTGACACTTTCATAGATTTTACTGTTATTTTCTCGAAAGTATATGATATTACTTTCATGCATTCGACAGTAAAGTTAATCTAACACTTTAGAATGGCTGAAACATTCCATTATCGAATCATAAAACAGTGTGTTTGGTGACAGCTAGCTCTACCAATGTAATTTAAGATTTGTCAGGCCACTTCTGAGAACGAATCGAGACAGACAACACTGAAGAAGAAGTAAACAGGATCCATTTTGAATATTGCTGAGAAAGAGCAGTTTGAAACTGTAAGTACAGTCTATCTTCACATGATATTTTCTAGTATTAAAAAAAACTTATTACAACATGTACATATTAATCAAAACGTTTTTTCTGTTGAATCTCATAATGTTAATTGTTTTTGTTGGCAGGTTATATTCTTAAGAAAATAGTTTAAAGTGAGAAAGCATTTTAGTGCTAACTTGTACAGATACAGCTGCAAATGGAGGGAGATAGGAAGGTGCACGTGTAGTTGTATGAGAAAATGGAACCAATCAGACTTGTTTCTGATGTTATAATTGTTTAAAGCTGCCTATGAAAAGGATGCATTTTTCCAGTTCTCAGTGGTTTCAGATTTTTGCTGGAACATAGTCTAGTAATACTGAATGCATCAGTTACATTGGTTAATGAAGCCAGAGCAGGAGGGAATGTTTTTTTATTTGTGTGTTTGTCAGAGCAGCACTGAAGCTAGCTTGAAATAAGGATGGAAAATATCAGTTTGATTTTCAGTGCTGTCTGGTCACTGCAGGGTGAACAGTCCCTTTCTTTGTTGCTCTCTGTACAGTTCTGGGTTAAAAACTAAAATGGCAGAAAATAGCAAAGGATTTTATGGATAGTTGGAAGCAGTTACATAAGGCGAGGCAGCTGAGTTTGCAGTTCATCACGTAATTTTGGGAGGGACCTGCAGCTCCAATTGCTATATAAGATGGTTTGGTCATGGTGGCATGAGATACGAACATCTTATGCCAACCATGCCTGACTTTTGAGAACTCACTCTCCTCCTGACATACTGCTAATACATCTTGGAGGCAATGATTTGGGCTCAAAACGCTGGGTAGATTTAGTTACAGACCTTCTATTATGTCTATGTTGCCTGCCTGTATTATCATCTTTTCAGATATTACAGAGCGTAGAGTCTGGAAAGCAGAGCATCATATGTATCTGATTGACAGAGCTCGCAGAAAAGTAAATGTACAGATTACTGCCTTTCTACACATGCATGGAATGCATCCTATATGTCACCCCGAAATAAAATACTGTAATGATTGGCTATTCCTACCAGATGGTATACATTTCTCGCATGCTGGCAATTGTCATTTTCTGGGACACATTCAGATGGAATCCTGAAAGTCCTTTAGATTGTGAGACTGTTTGAGGAAATATTACAGTATACACAAAGGTTCTTTTCAGAACCATATTAACGCGTCAAAAAATAGATCAACTGCATGCATCACTCACATATGACACATATATGGGTTTGCTATATTACAATAGTGGAGGCGAGCAATAGTAATTTTCCTGCTGCTGTCAGTTTACAATTGTGATGATATTGTTATGTCTCAACATTAGTAAATAGTTTGAGTATGTTAAATGAGTGTACCATTTACTGTGGCCTTACAGTATTGTAGCTGTACCAACATGGTATGTGTGTAACTTCAATAAAACACAGTGTTACTGTTAAATGTATACGTTTCTTTACTGGTATGTCAGGATATAGATTTATTTTTAATGTTACAGATATGGGTAGTTATTAGTATATGGGCTACCATGAATGCACAACAGGATTATCATGCAATTTTACTTTCAATCACTTTGTTAGCTGTCTTCACATTTATTAAGTGCATTAATAGGTGTGTGCACAGTTCTGTAATGTGTGGTTCACCTCTGTTTAACATCACGTTACTATGTTGTGCGAACACTTCAGTGTAGTACAGATGGATATGTCATGGTGTGTCCAATCTGATGTTCGATACAGTACCCCCCACCCATGATACTAGAGGATAGCATGATGGTGGGACACCATAGTGTAGCAGCAGTTGTTGTTACTGTTGAGGTGGCTGAATCCTTTTTAGCCCATATAATGCTACTGATCTGTGTTTCTGCTATATTGAAGGACATGTGCTCTTTAATTTAATTAGTATTATATGGAATTAGTTTAAGAAATGATTTATATTGTATACATGATACTAATGTAGATATTTGTTTTGTTTGTATTTCAGAACTAGAAAATTAAAAACTGAGATAATGAGGCAGTGGACCTTGCGAGTGTGTGCACTGCTTGAGGCAGTCAGGCTAGAGGCAATCGCGAGTCTTGATGAGGAGTACTAATCGAAAACTGGATTCGATGTGGAGGCGCGTAACAGCTATCTGTATATAGCTTTGAAAGTGAAAAACAAGGCGTGGTACAGTTAAAGAAGAAGTGGAAGCTGTTGCGCCAGCGTTTCTACGTTTTAAAACAACGGGAGGGGATACGGACAATGATACGTGCTGGTACTACCCGCATGAGCTTGTAGGAAGCTGCTGGCAAACCAAGCTACGGAGGCCTATACACGCCGTAAAGTAAATCAGCACAACTTTCATAATAGTTGTCCATGTATTCAGAATTTGTAAAAATAATTGTATACTGCATGATTAAGCAATAAGACATCAGGAGCGATTATGTCAATGTTGTGTAAATCTGTGTTTATTGGTGTAATGTGGCATGAGGCACAGCTGAGTACTGCATGCCCCCACACAGTGATTAAGTGACCATTAATATAAACACTCAGAGTGCCTTATTAGTATTATCATAGCAATATTTTGTAAATAGTGTTGAACATTGTTTTGTATGTGCTTAGTCTCTACATATATGACAATCAAAGACTTGACATACAGCTAATAACGTGTTTGATACTAATCAGAAACCTGTATTTCTCACAACGTTTTTATAATAGTTTATACTATACGTAAGGATGTACTATCAAAACATGTTACCTAATTCTTCCATTTATTTACTGTGCTGTTTTCACTCACAAACCAGAGCTTGCAAGATAGCCATGCCAGAAAATAGAACATTTATACATATACGCACTTACTACTATGGTATGTTGGAAAAGAACAAAATGTTACTGTTTAGTTATTGTGATGTAGTGGTTTGAAACTTGTACAAGTCTGTAATACTGTGTAATAAACAATCCCTCTCATCATGAACGTGTCCCTGGTGGTCTAGTGGAAGGAAATGGCTGATCACGTGTAGTAAGTGTAATAGACCCACCACTCCTCTCCAACGTATACCTGGTGGTTCAGTGGACCGAAATGCTTAATACACAGACAGACACGTACAAATGTACATATCAATAGTGTTTGATGCTCCACAAGTTACAGACTATGTAGATAATGGTGTGCTGGGCCTCTGCACAGAAATATAGAATTGTTATTATAATATGTGCCCATAATGCTTGTGGTCTGTATAATTAGAAGCAATGTTGTGTATGTCGTGGCTGATTTACTGTTGTTGTAAGTCTTAAAAAACTGTACTGTGATTTACATCTAACACTTAAATATTTTTTTTTTTTGGTTCATGGTAGAACATCGGAGGCATCCTCCAGCTGCACGCGAGGTAGTGCCAGCACAGAGTCAAGCTGTGGAGGGTGGTCAGTCGGACACCGAAAGTGTCATTTTGATTGACTCCGACGTTAAGACTTTATTATCACAAATTTGTTAGGCTGTTTACAAATAAGAAATTAGGGTTTCTCATGACACAAAGGGTGGGATATTCAAATTGTGCCATTCATACGTGCAAGCCATTGTGTTGTGCAAATTAGTTGCACAGCTGTGTGTCTGGGGGCGATATTCAAAACATGACATGCAAATGGGGTATAATTCATGCAAGCCGCAGTGTGGAGGCATTTGCATGTGATTATGGTGCAATTTGCATGGCATTACCATGTAGGTCTGCCGATCCTCGAGGAATTGTGCGTGGTGCCCTGACAGGCTGCAGCCATCAGGGTACAATGCCCTGCTGCACCCCGATCGTAGAGAAAACAGTGTAGAATACCCCGCAGCACCCCTCACTGGGCCGATCACAGGTATGGTTCAATTCCCCCCAACAGCTCGATCGCGGGCAGCAATGTGGCCCACCCGACATATCCCTGCTGATCCAGTGGACCGAAAAGGTCGATTGCAGGTAGTAAGTTTAATAACCCCTCCCTGAACATAGCCCTGGTGGGTACTGTACGACCCACACCACGCACTCGCTAAGCTCCACCACCCCGCTCCCCCCGGCAGCTGGTGGGCATCAGCATCCCACATGACTGCCACCCTGCCACCCGCTGACTGACTGCCTGGTAGAGCTGCACAGCCATTGGTGTACAGTACAGCCAATGGGTATGCAGCCCATACCGTACATGACAGTTCAGATTTTTGAATGAATGAATTGATTCACAAATCTGGAATGTGATGTACAGTATGGGGTGCACGCCCATTGGCTCTTGGTCTGCACCAATGGGTGTGCAGCCCTAATGGGCAGTCAGTTGATGGGCGGCAGGTGGTGGGATGATGCTGCCCGCCCGCCTGAGGGGTGAGCGGGGTACTGGTGCTTCATGGGTGGATGGGGTGGGGTGACACTAGCCACCAGGGCTATCTTTAGAGGGGGTTATTAAACTTACTGCCCACAATTAGGCATTTCGGTCCACTGGACCACCACGGATACATTCAGGAGGAGGGTGGGTTGTTTTACTTACTGGCTGCAATTGGGCATTTTGGTCCACTGGACCACGAGGGATACATTTGGTGGGTTACTTAACTTACTGGCTGTGATCGGGCATTTCGGTCCACTGGAGCATCAGGGATACGTTCGGGGGCCACAGTGCTGCCCGCGATTCGCCTGGTGTTGGGGGGAGTACACAATGCCCGCGGTGGGACACTGGGAGGGGTGGGAGGATTTACAGTTGGTGCCTGCAATCGGGCTGCAGGGGGGGCACAGGGACTGGGTTGGGGGCCAGCACAGGTGGCAGCTGCTGTGTTTCACCCTGAAATCCAGCAGCTCAGCTGTGGGTGACCCTCGAGTTAGGGCTTTTTCTTTTGCCTCCAAGTCGTGCAGGCTTGGTTGGGGGTTGTGGCTACACAACTCTGCACAGCCCGGGTGAATATCGGGCTCTGGAGTTCATGCATGGTTGACCATGCATTCATTTGCATTTTGCTGTTGCTCAGTCTGTTTTCAGTGGCGCAACTGTCTTTTACTGAATATCACAGAATGGCAGAATTTTGTACTTGCACATGTGCAACTCTATTGCGTATGGGTCAACCATTTTGAATATCCCACCCAAAATAGTTCAAAAAGGTGTTAACCAAGTCTAGTGAATGTGCAGTGCAACCATGGCAGAAGATCCTGTACTACCATAACAAACTGGTATTACTACACATGTGAGTGGAATATTATTCTTCATGAATCTGAGAATGGATGTATGTCCATAGCGGTAGATGTGGTGTTGTGGGGGGGGGGCAGGTCTTCTCCTCTGCTAATTTTGGTGGTGGAGTTTAATGTACAATGAGTAATAGATTACCAATTCTAATGTTGTAGGTGTCTCAGTGGTATTCAATGGTGTACTGCTTAATTATCTGTTGCTAATTATGACATGTCCCTAGATTGTATTCACTTAATATTTCTATATGTCCTGCCAATGTTTCATTTTTATTATAGCAATAGTTATTAATGGACAGCATAGAATATCTACATGTTTGTTAATGTGTTTTAATAGCCCTGTAGGGGTAATATGGTTAATAACACATAAACGGGCTGCCATATTCAGCTAGAGGGTCATTGAGTGAACAGTGACATTATCGTTGTGTTTGTGTTATTCTTATTATAATAACTCACATTTTAAAACTGTTTAAGGAACAGATCGTCATATAATTAGGTATGCATGTATGTAAATTGAACATACATGTAATGTTTTTAGGATGTTTCTGTGTAACAAATATGCATTATGACAATGTTATAAGTATTGCGATTGATGGGCAGGCACTGCTTGTTCTGCACTGCATACTACCAATAATATATTTGTGAGTTTTCTTTTGGAGAAAAAACATTATTGAAGAAACAGTGTTAGGGGAATCACCAGGAAAAAAAATGAATTTCTTATATTAACTGTTCTGGATTGGATGGACATTTGTCTTGGAAAAAGATATATACATGGTGTCATAATTTCAACTTTGTGCAGCTTTTTGCAGATGAGAAGACTTGTTATATGCATGTAATACTGAGTTAACAACATACATCTAGTTGGAGACAGAGCTGTTTCTGTAAAGAGATATGTGCTCATATGATAGTTGTATGAATGATGTAGCATTAGAAATTGATGTTTTAAAGAAAAACACTTTTACCTTGATATTTCATCTATTGATGTGATCATTTTTTTACTTGTTTGCTTTAATAGAGCCCGGGGAAGCTGCTGCTGTCGAACATGTGGAGGTCAAGCAGGAAGTCGGTGCCTGCCCACCACGTAAGTGAAATCTGTTGTTGCTATTATCTGCATGGTTGAGAAGTACCATATGGTTGTCAACATTCGTGGTGATCAATGCTCCTGTTGATAACTACACCTTGCTGTCTTACTGCATGATAGGGGGAGTGCACTGTCTGTTGGCATACTCACTGCAAATGTTCAATTGTCTGGGGTGTGAGCAACACACCTTCGTTGCTGAGGCAGTACCACTTTCTTTTGTTTGTTGTGGGGGGTGAATCACTGTTGACATTATTTACTTTATGTGTGCTGTGACCTTATAAGGGTGGAAATGCGTTGATCACTGCAGATACCCAACCACCTAAAAAACACAACATGGTGGGAGTATATTGTAGTGACCTAAATGGTGTGCAATGCATAAAGTGTCCAATTATGATTTTTTTTGTTTTTTTCTCAATGTACAAGTTAAAAATGTGACTTGTAGTCTTCATGACCCCCTTTTCCCAGTTAAAGTGAATAGCTGTGCAGTGTGTCTGTCTTCAGCCTTGCCAGCCTCATACTTACCTCTACAATCCAGTGTGATGCTGTTCAGTGCACTGTCAGATATGTGTATTTTAAAAGGTGATCATGAACTGAGGGAATGTCGATAAAAGTAATAATACAGTTAATAATGGGACTGTTGTGTGTCACCTATGAATATGCACATTTCTATATAGTGCTATGGAAGTTGTCTCACCACATTTAAAATGCAGTACTATGACTACTTGCAGTGGTGCAAATTCCACTACATCATACAGTGCGTATTACTGGGTTGGGTGCTATTAAAAGAAGTTCTTGAGTAGTGAAACTGTGTTAAATATTGGGCCACATACATCACATTGCTACATTATTCAATGCTGCATGGTCTTGTGACACACAGTGTCATACTTTGAATGAGCACCTATGCTGTAAAACTGTGTTTTTTATACTTTACTATATGATGCTGTGGTTGCTGTGTGAAATAACTTTTTGGGACAGTGTAAGGACATGACAGTGAGACTGTATGTGAGTAAAGGTGGTAATATGTCTATTTAAAACATTTGTTTCGAGATGAGCATTAGATGCTATCATTACAATCAGGTATTAGATATTTCCCATACACTGTAGTAGGTTTGAAAATGTTGTGTATTTATATACTAAGGGCTGGATATTCAAACTGCGCCATTCATAGGCGCAAGCCCTTGCGGTGTGCAAAATAGTTGCTTGAGGGTGTATCCAGGCGATATTCAAAGGAGTTGTGCTATTGAGGAACTCCTTTGAATATCACCCTAAGCACAGCCACTGTGCATGGTGCAGTGGAACTTGCGCCACCGCAAGTTGACAAAGTGGAGCATTCAACTTGCGGTGGCAAAATCCCGATATTCAAAAGGTGATATGCAAATGGGCCTATAATTCATGCAAGGCACAGGGGGGGCCATTTGCATCTGATTATGGCCTCATTTGCATGCCATTAGCATGCAGGTGTGCCGATCCCCCGAGGACTTGCACCTGGCTCCCTGCCAGGCAGCAACTGTTGGGGAAGGACACCCCCTGCTGCCCAATCACAGGCAAAAGAGCATAAAAACCCCACCACCACCCCCCACTGGCCCGATCACAGGCATAGTGTAAATACCCCCCTCTCACCAGCCCGATCGCGGGCAGCAAAGTGTCTCCCCCCCAACACAGCCCTGGTGGTCCAGTGGACCGATAAGCACGATTGCGGGATGAAGTATTTAAACACCCCCCACCTCCTGAATATATCCCTGGTGGTCCAGTGGACTGATAAGCCTGATCGCGGGCTGGAGTAATCAAACACACCCCCCACCTCCTGATCATATCCTGAAAATCCCGTTTGCGGGATGTAGTTGGCAACCCCCCAAGACACATGTGTGTTGGGGGGGCACACATAGCTGCCGACGATTGGTCTGGTGGGGGGGGCACAGAGTGCATACCTCTCAACTATACCACATTACGAGGAACGTTCCTCATTTTACTTCACAAAAGCTCCCTGTTTCACATTGTGAGGACTTGTACCACATTCAGTGTTAAATTTATTTTTGTGTATGATGCAATACACAGTTTAATTATTTTTTTCCCCTGTTCAAATATTATTTGTGTTAATATATATTTTTGTATTTTTATATGAAGAAAGATATTTTTGTTAGTAATTTTTTATATATAATATATTTTTATAGTAAAAAAAAGTTTATTTATACTCTCTTGTGTTTGGTGTGTTATTGTGTAGTCGAGATGTTTCTTGAAAATAGTTTTAACAAGATTAATACAACTGTGATTTTCTCATTTGGTGAAACCTCATACCACACTATTGTGGTATTAGAGTTGGGATTCTCCATAGAAGTAAGTTAGATGTGTGACAATGCTACATTACACTATTTGTGGCACACTGTTGTTGTTTCATACAACTAGTGCTACAGAATGTGTGTATGTGTATCATGATGAAGATAAGTATGTACGTGCTACTACAACAGTGAAATATCTGTGTTGCCATACTTACAACAAATTTATGTATTTAGTACGAGCAAACCTCTTCCACCGCTGTTCACATGATTGGTGGTACCACCTCAGTTGGTAGTACAAGCACTCTATCAAATCTCAAGTTACTACAGTAACATATACATTTGTTCAGTAGATGAACTTATGGTGTCCATGTCATGTCATATTGTCTTTTAGTTATGTACATCTTTTTATTTACATATGTGCTCACAAACAAAAGGAGTAAGACACTTTACATAAAAACTATTACATGGAATAACAATGACAAATTACAATTAATAAAGTAATAAAAGCAATATGATTAACAGTTGACTACTGTTACTGTTAATAACAGTAAATGCAACCACAAGAGTTGAAATATTTCTGATATTGGAACATTTTTTTATGTATGTGCACTATTCTTACAACTATAAATCATGTACTATGCTGAGTAATAGTTCTGAAAAAGACAGGATATTCATGGCAAAAAACTCTGTTTAATGCATCAGTTAGGGTTGTTCCACAGTGACAAAAGTGAGGAATTCGCTGTTGGGTTGAAAACCCTAACTCAATTCCACACCCCAGCTTGACACACACACAGACACACACACACATGAAAGTATGGGGGAGGACCAAGTCAACACAACCAATGACAGACATCCAGCAGCAGGTGACAGAAATAACAAACAATTGTCTAAATGTAATACGAGACATCCCCACCCCCCTGACCAGGTACTGCATGCTCAGTGGAGATTAACAGCAAAACTGAGGCCATGTACACCAAACGTACACATCCCTGATTGCAGCTGCACACAACGTACCACACTTAGTAGTTGCATGGCCTTACCTACCGATGCCCCACACCACACGACAACGGGTACTGTGCCGTTATTCAATATAAATGCTGAAGGTGCATGATGAGAGTTGTGGAAAGGTTTTAACACTAGTGAGTATACATAAATTAAGAGAAGCACATAAATTAACTACAAGACACTAGCATGCTCAAGATAAAAGTAGTGATACATTTAGTATGTGATTTACATAGTAGTACATTTACTACAATGGTTTACTCAACATAGAGAGGCTGTTGTAAACATATGGAAAAGCATTCATGTTCAACGCTGTGAAATTCCGTACTGCCAGAATGACATGCATTCTTACTGATGAAGGTGTACTGCTGATGTACATACATAGACTTTCAGTGTGTTTCAATACTAAAGATGCAGTAAGTATTCTTTGTAAGAAACATTATAATTGCATGGATCAGGCCAAGCAAGTTGTAAATATCATAGCACTACTGATCCAACAATGATGAACCTGTATTGGAGATGTATATAGGAGAGATTTTTGCTGTAGACACTTACTGAGTATGCTGTACCTGATAAAGACAATCTCATTGCATCTGTGATGACTAACTTATTCAAATAGTAATACATTTACTATTGCTGCAATGAGTGATCTATGCCACTTATGGACATAGTGTGATTTTTTTTTTAACAGTTATTTTCATACTCAGGCTGTATGCCTACTATTTGGGTTTGCCACACTTCTGTCACTGATGAGATCAAACTGATAACTATGTTAATTGTGGTACTACAGGAATCAAGTAGGTATGCTGTAGATTTAAACTGAATGTATTTTAGTATTGATTTAACTCACAATGGGGTAAGTGTACTAGGATAGCAGTGGTTATCCTCTATCACTGACTCTGTCAGTTATAATCACACTAGGGTTTCAATGACTGTAATGATCAAGTTACACTGTTCATCTTCATGAGTTTATATTGACAGCCATTCTTCAGTAACTAGACAGTGTATGGCGTAAGTGGGTGGGACACTGTGTAGCAAAGCTGCTGCAGTGCCTAGCAGAGGCAGAGTATCTACTCATAAAGACAATTCAGCAATAAGGCATGACCAACAGTTATGTAAAATGTCTGTTAATCACCCTGTAGGGGTTTAATGTTGAATGAGGCATAGCCGAGTGCCACATGTTGCTAGACAGTGATAAACTGACCATTAACATAATACCTGGGAGTGGCTTATTGCTATCATAATAAAACTGTTTTTTAAACCACATTAAACCATGTTTATCATATGGTTAGGCTCTATATGTCTGTTAATAAAAACTAGACATAAGGGTGTTACACTGTTTACAGTCAATTAGAAAGCTGCATTTCTCAAACCCTTGTTATAATCAGAGATATTATAGCTGTACAACTCCTTGGTTTTGCTGAACTCTGTTGCTCAGGTGGACCACCACAAGTGGTGTGGTGTGGTGTGGGGCATCGGTAGGTAAGGCCATGCAACTACTAAGTGTGGTACGTTGTGTGCAGCTGCAATCAGGGATGTGTTTGTTTGGTGTACATGGCCTCAGTTTTGCTGTTGATCTCCACTGAGCATGCAGTACCTGGTCAGAGGGGTGGGGATGTCTCGTAGTACATTTAGACAATTGTTTGTTATTTCTGTCACCTGCTGCTGGATGTCTGTCATTGGTTGTGTTGACTTGGTCCTCCCCATACTTGCATGTGTGTGTGTGTGTGTCTGTGTGTGTGTCGTGCTGGGGGGGTGATTCGGAGTTAGGGTTTTCAACCCTAACAGCGAATTTCCTCACTTTTGTCGCTGTGGAACAACCCTAACTGATGCATTAAATGGAGTTTTTTGCCATGAATATAGATAGATAGATAGATAGATAGATAGATAGATAGATAGATGTATCTATATACACACACACACATATGCAGGCACAGTCATGCCCCTATGGTTAGATTTGAGTAGCCTGTTTCATGTTAAACCCCAATTTTTGAACTTGAATACCTTTGCAACTGTTTAATGGATTTGCACAAAATTTGGTATGTGCTGTCCTGGAGGGCATATCTCTTGATGTGGCAAGTTTCTTTCTAGTCAGATGTACAGAATTTGATATCTGGATAGTGCTAAAATGTTAAAAGTTGCCTTTTTTTGTGTAGTTTTTTTCCTCATCACCTTGCTCTCACAAGGTGTGGAATTGTGGTGTGATTTTTTTATGGTGGAATGAGCTGGGGTAACAGAACTATCATGCTTAGTTTGGCGACAAAAATATTAATCTTTTGCAAAGTTGTTAAATTTCCAATTTTCCCATTGCTTCCAATGGGAAATCTCCTGTCGATTTTAAAGGGATAAAGTTCAACCAAGGACTGACCTTGCAAAAAAGGATTTGCTCTCGTGAGATCTATTGCTTTTTTGTTAGGCAAAATTCCAGTTTTGTGAGAGAAAAATTCTTTTTCGTTAGCCACCATCTTGTTTTTTTCTTCCACCAACTAAAAAACATGGAAAATGCATAAAAATGCTGTCATTTTAAAAAACAAACATCAGAACCTAGGCATATAAGACCTGTTTAGCTAGATTCAGGTGTTTTTTTCTCAGGATTAGGTCCAGAAATACTTCTTCTGGGCACCCAAAATCATGGGTGCCCAGCTTAGCGAGAGAAGCCTTCTGCTGCGTTCCCTGTATGAGAACCAGGGATTTTCTGGAGTTATGCAGCCGCAGCTGAACTCCTACTGCCAGCTGCAATGTGAGCTCCCTTATACCAGTGTCTAGTGGGCTATGAAATCCTTCATCATATACTGTACAACTCAAATGTAAAGCCTCCACAGCTGTGACGGTAAACTAGCAACTCATTCATACCTTTCACTTTAGCACTTCCACAGCCGTGACGGTACACCTGTAGCCCATTCCTATCATTCACCTCAACCTCTCATCATTAAAAATGCATTGACCTAGCCCTGAAAAGGTGGAGCAAATGGGCATAACCTGTGGCACATTTTTTTTTACTTTATAGAATAATTGGGCACCATCGAGTAGGTTTAATGTTAAAGAATGTGTTTGTGATTTAATTGTATATATTTGTGTGTTTGTCCAGAAAGAACTCTAATATAATGTAACTCATCTTAATGCCATCAGCAAGGGTACATTTGTATGCAAGATACATAACAGCTGCCTATACAGAATGCATAATAGTCAAGAGACTGAGAGGTATGCAGTACCCCTACATTACTTAAATAGGGGAAACCAGACTCACAAATATGCTCCAATCCTTCACAAAAGGCTGCACCTTTTCTTTGCAAATGCTATTTTCCCCTCTTTACCAGTATGCCAGAGCTTCCATCCTTTCTGATACAATGCTGAGTAAGGGGGCAGATACTCTGCAAGACTGTCACAGGACAAGGATATAATACCTGGAAAGTTATAAGGGCTCCTCGGCTAAATACAGAAGGAAGGACAGAGTGCTAAGTTGTACCACCTCCCCATTACAAAGAGTATTTTTGTTCAAAACAGTCACTTTAATGGAAACATGATTTAAAGCCCAGTACACTTTTTTTTTTGTATCCTTATTTTCACGTCCTCAAACCATGAGGCTGGTTGCTTGACTACAGTCTAATGTATAATTAAATTAGTAAGTACACTTGAAACTTCCCACTGCTGCCAACTCCAGCACAGAATGCTGCTGCAGTAGCTACTGATGCTGTTGTAAATGTAAGGCTTTCAATGTGAGATGGTCGAAGTAAAAGGGACACCAAACAGAACCATTACTTAGTTCCAGTGATGTCATTACTGAGATGCGAAATATGCTTCTGATGCCACCTAGGCATTATCAAACCAGTAATCAAATGAATCAGCATAAGCATTCAAATGAATCTACAAAATAACTTAGAGTACCTTGTTTAGCGGAGTCTTGGAAAGATGCCACAAGTTGGAGAAGTTCTGTTTATCGCCAGGTCTTTCCAGGAGTTCACTTCTATGTGGGCCACTGCTTAAACAATATAGTTCCAGCACCGAGGAGAGAGTTGCTTTCCTTTTGTCAGTAACTGGCTTTCATGTGAGCAGGAGGGCAACACCTGGGCTGCTGAAGAGAGACCCCTCAGTTTCTGCATTCTGATTGGGGTGTCTCTGGAAGATTTGACATCCTCCCACTTGTTTACCTCCCATGTTACCATGGTCCACCTGCACTTAACACACTGACCTGCACAGGAGCTGTTGTGAGTAGGTACTGTGCACTGGAGCTGTCTTTCCTCCTGTCTAAATTTCATTGTGGGCTCTTGATGCTGGAGGCTTTGGAGGGTGCTTCTTGCAATACCATTTTTTTATCTTTTTTTGATTGTGATTGAGCTTCCTGGCTGAAGTGATGATTTAAGCATATAGTTTATTTCAGAATTCCCTCCCCCAGCAGAGTGGGACATTGGGGAACCCATCCCAGTGTCCCAAAATAGATTTATTTTTTATATTTCTGCAAAAAAGAAAACCGTCCCAATGTCTTTTTTTTAAACCTGAAATAAGGAAAACAGTCCTTTGTCATCACCACCGTTCCCCTCCCCACATACTGACCCTCTAACTGATGACCCACCTCCTCACACCCCCATTTTACCATATACTTACCTCCAGAGGCTGTATGCTATCATTTTCTATGGACCAAGACACATCTGCACTCTTCAAAGTCGAACCATGAACCAAAGAATCAAGGTAAGTGTCGTATAATGTATTTCAATGGCAGTTTGAACTTATGTTCATAACTTTGCCATATTTTGGAATATTTTCACCAAATTTTCAATATGGCCTTTTAGGGACCCCACCTCATGAACCCTTCAACTCTCTTTTCATTAATCAGGCTTGGAAGGTAATTTTGCAGTTGCTGCATGAAATCACGTTTTGGGACCAAATAATGATATTTTACCACCAGTATTCATGAGTTGGGGTCCCAAAAAGACTAAGTTGAAAATTTGGTGAAAGAATTTCTAAAAGTGGCTGAGTTACACTTGTTCATTTAAATGTTTCTACACAAGTGCATAACTTTGGTAATTTTCTAAATGTTGACTCCAAATTTTCAACATAGCCATTTTTTTACACCACCTCATGAACAATACAACTGTCATTTTTCACATCCTGTCTAAAATGTGTTTTCACACCTGTGGCATGGAATGGTATTTTGGCATGGATTTGAACAGTTTCACCTATGGAGTTTATGAGGTGGGATCATAAGAAGACTATGTTGAAATGTTGGGGTCAAAATATGAAAAAATGCCAAAGTTATGACCATTCATTGCAATTTTACTATGCCCAGTTGTAACTTAGAAATGTTAAATATTTTCCCCAGATTTTCAACATAGCCTTCTTATTACCCCCACCTCATGTATGCCACAGATGTCATCTTTCAAATCCTGCTCAAGATGTGTTTTTACACCTGTGTGCAGAATGGCATTGCAGTTGTACAGACTTGTGTTTTGACAGTGTTTTGAACATTTTCTATATCAGGTACATGATATGGGGTAATAAGAAGGCTATGCTGACAATTTGGTCACTGTTGTCCTATAAATGGAAGTGCAGGGCCCAGAGGGCCCTGTGCTTCCATGGCTACATACATATACGAATCTACAGAAGGATGGGACCACAGGATCTGAAGAAAAATAAATATATTATTATACTATCTCAAAAAGTAAGGAAATAAGTTGCAAAAAATGTTCTAATGCTTCAGTTAAGGTCAAAGGGACAAAAGTTGGGAAATGAGCCATTAGGGTTCCCCTAACACCCCACCCTCGCATACCAGGAAGAAGAGCAGTTGTGGGGTGTACCTTGGCCTTGTCAAGCCTAACGCTCACTCCATTCTCACAAAGTGTACACATATGACCTTATTTACAGATAAAATGGGGTGAGCAGTATCCTTGACAAGTCCAAGGTACACCCTAAATCTGCTTTCCTTCCTGGTTTGGGAGGGTGGGGTGTTAGAGAAACCCTAACACCTCATTTCCCAACTTTTGTGACTTTGACCCCTAACTGGAGAATTAATCAAGTTTTTTGCAACATAAATATATATATTCATTGCAAAAAACTCAGGTAATGGATCAATTAGGGTTGATTACGCACCAACAAAAGTCTGGAAATTTAATCTTCGTGTTACCAGCCCTATCCCACCACACACACCCCCACCCTCCACAGACCAGCTGGTGCCATGTGCCTTGGGGTCATCGGCCCCAACTCTAACTAGGTGTACTAAGCTGCGCTTAGCAAAAAATATGTATCTCAAACCGATTTCAAGATTTAGGTGCCTAAAGGCATCATGGCCCCCACAATGTTATCTTATGGGAACATTTGCAACTTTGGACTGCTGTAACTCTGGAACCAGTGTAAATCTTTTTCACCAAACCAGCAAAAGGCACATCAATAGG
Organism: Neoceratodus forsteri; assembly: GCA_016271365.2. Classification (NCBI taxonomy): domain Eukaryota; kingdom Metazoa; phylum Chordata; order Ceratodontiformes; family Ceratodontidae; genus Neoceratodus; species Neoceratodus forsteri. The sequence continues at coordinate 1,513,436,906 of CM057449.1, forward strand.
CCAAGGACTTTCCACCCTACAAATGTCAGCCCAAACATCATTACCATTGTCTTGATATGAAGTGGCAAGAAACTGGTATTTTGGGGCTGTTGAACTGTGAAACTTTAGTGAAGGCTCCGTGGAATTTTGCAAAAGTCCCATTGGTTTACATGGGAGAGCTTTTTAGCAAAAGTACTGCAGAACTTTCATGAAAGTCCCTCCATTGTAGATGTAGGACCTTCGTGAAAATACCCATGGGACTTTCACAAAAGTTCCCCAACTAAGATGGCGGAAAAACTTTAGAAACATATTTTTGGGCATCCTGGGGAAAAAATAATGCCAGGGTCATGTTACCAGGGCTCCAATTAGGTAAAGCAATGTGTTGGTGTGTACCTAGAGGCAGTCTTTTTTTGAATTACAATGTTTTTTCTGCCTCACTAACAGAAAAGAAGACTGCAGATTTGCAAAGGTACCAAACCTATTTGTGAAAGTGAAAAGTGCTTTCTTGGGGAACACATATTTTTCTCCTTAGGCTATAATGGGATATTTTAAAGTTTAATAACTTTTGAAAAGATTAATATTTTTTCACCAACCCTTCAAAAGGCACTTCCCTGACCCAGTCCCCATTTACCCTGAAAATGTCAGACTGGACACAAACTGTTTGGGCTGTAGAGACGAGCAAAGAATGTGAAAATAATTTAGGATTGTTCACACTGTTTCACACTCTGCAGCTCCACAACCACAAACCTGACTGAAATAAAACTTTCCAGATCCAGAGAACTATGGTACCAGACCATGCATGCAAAATATTAGGCAAATTGGACAAACAGATGCAAAGTAAATTAAAGTGGGTTTAACAGAGAAGTGGCCATGCAACCCTGACTGCATTGGCCCTACCAGCCAGTATAATATATATATATATATATATATATATATATATACACAATAGTGGTGAATTGTAAACATTTCAAATAAAACCATGTATTCTTACTAGAGTGAGATACATCATGCTGACATAGATACTGTGAAAGCAATTTACATTTACACACACAATGCCTACGACAGCACCTGATATTTTCATTCTGGTTACATCACTCATACTATTTACTTTGTCAGCACTACTTTCCCATGTTAAAAAATTAAAATAAAACACACCTGTAGAAACACCTGAGTCAGAAAACCAGCCTGCAGGTTGGGAACAGAACAGCTCTCCAAGGAAAAGAATAAAGAACATATCCTCTGACAGTGACTCTGATTCCTGAACTACATGGAGAAATAAACCTCAAAGATACCTGTTTGCACTGTGAAAGAGTCCCACGGAGTGAGCTCAGTGACCAGAATCACAACATGAAGCATAAGAAAACCTCTGGTGATGGTAACCGGAGTTAAGTTACAAAAGCACAGTCCTGTTAAACAAGTTGCCCCACAAAGCAAAAATAAAAAATATAAAAAGTTTATTTCACATCCTAACACAAAATAAATAAATATAAACTTGGTCCTCACTCCATAAATCCCCTCCCGAAACTGTTTACGATGAAGCCCCACCCACCAACACACAGTATCCAACCAAAACACAAGTTTGCAAAATGGACAACACCAAATACCAATCACCATTAAACATAGCCATACAATCACAACACTCCATTCACACACTAAAATCTTGCTAACAATGAAAATCTGTACTAAAAAAGTAAAAGCCAATAACAAAGAACTACCACATCTCATTCACATATTACATCCTAACCCATTCATAAATGAGCTTCAGAACAGCGCAAAAGCACCGAAAAGGAAAATAACATGGCAAAAAACAAACAAATTCAGGCACAAAAGCCACAATGAATGAAGTAAAAACACACTCCTGCCCTGTTGTATAAATTGAACATGTGATAGGCAGGATTGTAATATGGGAAATATCTCCATTTGTGACCAGTGACCTCAGGATACTTTCTCATGTGGCTCCGCTATGCTCCACCACTCATGAGTATCCTGAGGTCACTGGCCACTCATGGAGATATTTCCCATATCACCCTCCTGCCCATCATGTATCCCCTATATATATCTCCTATACTGGTGTGGTAGCGTCAGTATAGATAGGGTTGGCAGGGCAGTTTAATGTTAAACCTCAAACTTTGTACTTTACATAGAAACATAGACTTTGATGGTAGATAAGGACCACTTGACCCACCCAGTCTGCCCATTTCCCTACCTATTGGATAAGCTGCAGATTCTAGTTAACCAACAGCCTATTTCCTGCAACCCTCCACTATAATTGCCTTATGTCTGTCCCATGCATGTTTGAATTCCCCCACTGTTTTAGACCCCACAACCTCTCCCGGAAGGTGGTTCCATGTGTCCACCACTCTCTCCATGAAAAAGAATTTCCTCACATTACCCCTGAGCAGTCCACCCTCTAACTTTAAATTGTGCCCCCTTGTTCTTACACATCTCTTTTTCGGAAAGATGCTTCCCTCCTGTACTTTGTTGATTCTCTTGTGGTACTTAAAAGTTTCTATCATGTCCCCCCGTCCCTCCTTTCATCAAGGGTATACATATTAAGCTCTCTCAGTCTATCTTCATATGGCTTCTGATGTAGACCCTGCACCATTTTAGTTGCCCTCCTCTGGACTGCTTCCATCCTGTCTATGTCCTTGCGTAGATGAGGTCTCCAAAACTGCACACAGTACTCCAGATGGGGTCTCACCAACTGTCTGTATCGAGGGATAACCACTTCCCTTTTTCTACTTGTGATGCCCCTCCCTATGCATCCCAGTATCCCCCTGGCTCTCCTTACTGACTTCTTACATTGCTTACCCATCTTTAGGTTATCTGATATGACTACACTCAGATCCCGTTCCATTATTGTTGTTAGTACCTCCCCTGCTATTGTGTATTCTTCTCCTGGATTTTTATTTCCCAGGTGCATTACTTTGCACTTCTTTGCACTAATAACTTTGCAACTGTTCAAGCGGTTTGCACAAAATTTGACGTGCTTTGTGGCTAGGGGAAGGTCTCTTGACATGTGCCTCTGAATCAGAGTAGGATTGGATCCTCATTCAAAGTAGGATTATGATGCAGAATCCTACATCAAAGTGCCATTTTAAGATGCACAATCCTGCATCAAAATGAAACTTCGATGGAGGATTCTGCATCATAACATGGCAGTTTGACGCATGATTCTGCATCATAATCCTACTATGAATGAGGATCCAATCCTACTCCAATTAAGAAATCCTACTTTATGTCTGACATCTATTTTTTTCCATAGGAAATAATGGGACATTCAACATCTCATAACTTTGGAACAGATTAATATTTTTCTCCGCCAAATCTTCAAAAGGCACATGCGTGAGCCAACAGCTTTCTATTCTGAAATTTTCAGACCCCGGACTAAAACCATTTCTGATATCCAGCTGGATAAAGAAATGGCAAAAAACATGGATTTTTCTGTTTTTTCAATCCTCTGTATCTCTGAAACCACACAACAGATATGCACTAAATTTGGCTCATGAAGAGACCTATGCCTAGAGATTGTGCATACTAAATGTCATATAAATCCATGAAAAGTTTCCAAAGTTATTAAGGTCCAACATTTCAGGTTTATCATACTGTAGAAGTTAACTTTCACCCTATGTATATATTACACCTCAAATATTGCTCTTTAATAACTTTGCAACCGATCAATGGATTTGCTCAAAAATTGATATGCACTGTTCCATGGGGTAGTCCTCTTGATGTGGTGAGTTTTGTTCAAGTTGGATGTGTGGATTTAGAGATCCGGACAGTGCAAAAAGTCACAAAGTCACCTTTTTTTGCAGTTTTTTTCCTCATCACACTGTGTCCAGATGCTGTGAATTTTTTTTAAGGTATAACCAGTGCGGGTAATAGAACAGGCATGCCAGGTTATGTGAAAAAAATATTGATCTGTTGCAAAGTTATACCAATTTTTATTTCATATTGTTTTCAACGGGATGAGCACATTTCAGGAGCAGGAGAAAAATCGAAGAAGGAATTTGCTCTCACGAAAAAGGATTCACTCTCATGACACCGTTCCTCTTTCGTGAGAGCAAAATCCTTTTTCATGATAAAAAATTCCTTATTTGCAAGCTGCCATCTTGTTTTTGTCTTCCACCAACTACAAATGGTGGAAAATACATAAAACTGCTGAGATTTATAAAAACAAACTCATTAAAACCTAGCTTTATAAGACCAATTTAGTTAGAGGCTGATGTTTGTTTTTTTAATACAATGCCCACAAATACATTCTCTAGGTACCCAAAATCCAGGGTGCTCAGCTTGGTGAGAAGAGTGCTTCCCCATGTTCACTGTCAGAGAACAGTTGGGAATTTCTTGACTTTTGCAGCCACAGCTGAACTCCTGCTGCCAGCTACAGTGTAAGCTGTGAGCCACTGTTTCCCAGGTGTTTGGTGGTTTGCCTCCCCCAACACTCCATTGCCATTCCTGGTAATGTGTGCTAAATGGAATTTAAATGAAAAGTTGGTTTGTTGCTGCTTCAGTTCCCCATTTTGATCTGAAACTACAGGAAAAAAGAATTACTAGTTGATTGTGTCGCCTGTGTTACCCGCTTGCTGTTTCTTCCACTGGAAACAGCAAAATATGGCTCCTGTGTGAAACAAAACACTGGTCCACGTGGGACAAAAATTTAAAGCTCCTGTCTTGTGGCTCTGGGTTTCCTCATTTCAATACCTAAAGAGTAGAAGGTAAAAATTATATCTGCTCTGCCCTCAGAATCTAGGATCTGCCAACGGAGAACGGGGCTGCCAAGACAAGAGGCTATTTAAATATCCTTGGTCTTGGTGCCAAAATTCAAATTCAAGCTATGCCGTGTCTGCTTAACTCTGGTCCCCTGCACCCTCTCACACTTTAAGCTGTGCCCTGCTGTACTCTGGTCACCTTTCCCAACTCCCTACTCCTTTGTACTATGCTGAAAAACAGAGCTCCTGTGTACTAAATTAAATCTGAACAGCTGGTTTGTCAACAATCTGTGTTCCCCTCTTTCTCTGAAACCAAAGGAAAAAAGAATTACTGGTAAGTTGTGTCACCTGTGTTACTGGGTTGCAGTTTTTACCATTGACCATTGGTAACAGCAAAGTACGGCTCCTTTGTGAAACCAAACTCTCGCACACTTGGGAGAAAATTTTAAAGTTCCAGTTTTGTGGTTCTGGTTTTCTCCCATTTGGGTACCAAAAGTGTAGAAGTTAAAAATTCTCTCTGCTCTGCTCTGCCCACTGACTCTGAGGTCTGACAAGGGAGAACTGCCCTGCCCAGTCAAAAGGTTATGGTATTTAAAGATTATGTGCAAAGCTTTCTTTTGTGAAATCCTGTCCTCAGTGTCTTTAATAAGACAGTGTCAGGACCACAGCCCACTGGTGATCTCTCCCTGGAATGGACTGCAGGAGTTCTAGCAGCCAGATTCACCCACCCTCCCTCCAACCATGGGACATCACGAGCAATCCACATGTCAGTCCCACAGCCCTCCAATAATCTCCCCCAGGAATGGACTGCAGGAGTTCTAGTGGCTGGATTCACCCTCCCTCCATGCAACCATGGGACACCACCACCAAGCTGCACCTCAATCACACAGCCCTCTGGTGAACTCTCCCAGGATTTGACAGCAGACATTCAGGCTGCCAGATTCACCTGCCCTTCCCCCAACCATGGGACACCACCAACAAGCCATACCTCAGGTAATCTACTTGCCATGCCACTTTGGCATTTGCTGCTATTTTAAATCAGTGGACATGGACTGATAGTTCTTTCACGCTGAATGCCCTGCCTCCTTCACAGTGCTCACAGCATGTTATCTTAAGAGTCTGTACCTGCATGTCATGCTGTGGGCTCTGAATACCTTGGAGGCAAATATCTGTGCTTTTCTTAGATGTACAGCCTCACAGTGTGTGTTCTCAGTCTGTAAGGCTGAACCTGTACCATGGAGGGTGCTCACTAGATGTATGGGGAGACTGCACTGTATTTGCTAAGTTAAAATTGAGTGTGTGTTCTCAGTCTGTATGGCTGATACTTTACCATGGAGGGAGCTCACTAGTTGTATGGGCAGACTGTACTGTATTTACTTAGTTAAAATTGTTGTTTTGAACTGTATATTTGGAATGAACTTGCAAGACTGTGCTACTAACAACCTGCTGAATTACCTCCACCTGTATCACTATTGTCTCAGCACTCACTCTCTCCCTGCCTCCCACTATCTACATTGCTCCCCTCCCTCTCCTCCTCATTCTCTGTCTCTGTTATCTCTCCTCACCATACTTATTGGTTTCATAAGTCTGCTCCTTCCCTGTGCCTTTTGCCTGCAATCCAAACAATTATAAATACATCTTTCCCTATGGTGATCTCTCCCAGGAATGGACTGCAGGGGTTCTAGCAGCCGGATTCACCCACCCTCCTCCCAATCGCGGGACACCACCAGCAATAATTTATGATTACAATAGTTAGTTGGTAAAGCCAGTTTCCTATTTTGTTACTGTGTACACCATTTCGGTATTCCTTATAAAATTTCTAGTTTCTATTTATACCGTCACCATGACAGGGTAACAGTATCATTTGGTTTCTTAATAAACTGCCTAGCAACTATTAGGGTTTTTGATTAAAATTAGTTCCATGTATTGTAATTATGCCAGATCAAGTTGTAAATCTATGTTTTTAATAAAAGGATACCTGGTAAACCCTGCCTGTGAGTCATCTGCCTTTGTATTACTCTTTAAATGTTTATTTAAAGTACAGTGTAAGCATTTATTTCATGCAATCGTAGCTGCTGCAGTGAAGAGAGGTGACATCACTAGACTGTGACAACAATAGCTCTCGAAAAAATTGGCCACAAGAATTCCCCATTTGTCAGGCTTGTCTGCTGTGAATCATTCAGTGTTGTATATCTGAGTCTAAATTACCTCACACATAAAACCTGTATTTGAACTGAGCAGTGGTTGTGACATGGTTTTGGTGTGGAGCCTCATGCCTGAGATTTTTCCCTTCTCTAGAAAAGGAAAAAATAGTTTCAGGTTTAAATTGTCAGATTAAGTGTATTGGTAACAGTTGATCTTGAAAGTATTTGAGGAAGGGAGCAGAAGTTTATTTTTGTATTTTTTTTTTGTTTTCTGTTTGTTTAAACAGTTTCTATGTAGTTTAATGGCTCAGGCTCAGTAGTTGTTATTAACCTTATGTAAGTCGTTTAACCTATCTGCACTCATTTCAGGAGCTAGAAGTGGGCTGAGTGGAGGGAATTCTATAAAAGATGGGGGGGAGGCTTGTTTCTGATGTGCAGGTAGGGGGAAGGGATATGACTTTCTTTACTATTTACTATTACAGTAGTTAATAGATCCCAGAACCCTGTTTGTTCATTTTCTTTCATACATCAAGTAATTTATCTGTTCATTCTCTTCTATGAGATAGAGAGAGAGAAAGAGAGAGAGATTATTTGATTTCAGAGAGAGAGAAACAATAAAGAGAGAGAAGCCTCACAGAATGTGAGGCATTCACCTTTCAAAATTACCCCAGTGGCAGCAGAATTGAGAGAAGAAATCTCTGACAGAGCAAGAGGCATTCATATGAATTTTAAATCCCCCTTTGAAACAGCCTCAGCAGGTGTACTTACACCATTAAAGTATATCACAATACAGCATCATAAATATCAGCAAAACAAAATCATAAATAACTGCATGTAGCACTTCCAAGGCAGAGGTACATAATTCAAGTGAAATAAAAGAGAGTGAGAGAAAATTCCCCCAGAGAAAGGCATTCAGTCTCACTTGGGTCTGGTATCAAGGAATGCAATGGGTTTTCATTTGCGCGTTTCGCTGTCCTCTTATCATTCTGATGATAAAAATCAATACCAACATCAAAACTACCGCAACAATCACATATATACAGTAGTTTCTGCTGTTAGAAATAATACAGGTGTCCCTATCCCCTGCAGCCCATTTTACTGAGTTTACCAACATTGACTCCAAATCTAAGTTGGTAAGACCTTGAACATAATAAACAAATGGAGCTGCAGAACATAAGGAAATTAAACGCAAGTCACAAATTACAGTATTATCACACTTATCTATCTGTCTTCCTGCTGTCTGTCTGTCTGTCTGTCTGTCTATCTATCTATCTATCTATCTATCTATCTATCTATCTATCTATCTATCTATCTATCTATCTATCTTATTGCTAGCATCGCCATACTCTGTGTGCATCATTCAGAGCATTTATAATTGGGAGCTCTAAAATCTATGCAGGACTGCAGGATTCCCACCCTGCTACTGCATTTATTGTACTTTCAACACCCCAATGAATCTTGCTTCTATTCAGTGCTGATTTTAATGACAAATTAAATATAAGAGATTGCTACATCAGCAGAAGCTGAAGATGTTAGTGAGGATGACATCCAAATTCTGCCTCAGCCTCTCAATCAATGGTACATTTTTGTGGTTCTCAGTTGGTGTGCTCAGGTCAGAGCCTATATATTTTTCTTTTGCATTTGCTTGGAAGTGTGTGTCTGATGAATTGGAAATATATTTTTTGCCAAGCTTATGAGCACTTTAATCCTGACAAGTTCTGTAGACATTAGGTGGGTTGTGTCTTCAGCATCATTCTGTTTCTCAAAACTTTGATGTTGCATCCTGGCTGGCATCTAGCTTTGAGATGGGAATTTTATACCTTGCAGTACTGCTTGTTTAGTAAAGAAATGTCAGTCCCCCCCATATAACACACTGCATTACGAGACAGATTAAGATGCTATGACCCCTTTAATATTCTTGATGCAAGGCCATTATGTTAAAATCAATAAAGCATCAATCACACGTGCTAGTGCTGCTCAAAGAAATTAGAGGGACACTGACAACCTTTTTTGCATCACATCGTTTCTAGGTAAAACCCCATATTTTATGATTGCTTACCTTCTATAAAATTCATTGATGTTGCTGGTTATTTAATCTGCCTCCTTGCTTATTAGACCTGAAATGCATGGGAATGTGTAGTCATACCCAGCCTTATTTTGCTCCAAATCACTGAACTCAGCTTACTGCATACTTTCTGAACATTAGAAACACCCTCAAGCAGTGCAGCCACTCTTGATACATGAGTTTCCTCTACTCTCACTGCATAATGAGTAGCTATACAGTGTTGGGAGTGTCCTTGAGTCCAGTAAAGATGCAGTGGTAGTTGGTCAACAAATGTAAACAAACATTTTTGATGTGGTAAAAGCAGTATGGTGAGCACTCAGTTTGTAACTTTTTAAAAGTAAAAATGAGTCTGAATCAAACTACCAGCTGCATCAGCAGTGTCTATAGAATGTGAACAATCATAAAATGTGTTTTTAAAACTAGGGACACTTTGAGGCACAAGGGAGTTGACAGTGTCCCTTTAATGTAATACTTTATTTTATTTATTTATTTATTTTATTTATTTATTTATTCTAGGATTACAAATACCTTTGAGCTGAGGCTCTTTTACAAAGGTTCCACATCATTGGTACAATTGAGACAATCATAAGCAAAGATAACAGTTTATAAAATTAAAAAAAAAACAAGTAGTCTTGTAGATGAAAAAAGAATAATAAGGTGAAACTTTGGGAAGGGGAAAGGGAAAGGAGGAGGGTGAAATCAGGGAGACTAAGTGGATGGGAGAAAAGGGGAGGAAAGTTGGGGGGACAGAGAGAGGAGAGGTGGAAGGCAGATAAGAATAGAGGTAGTGCTGCCGGGTGGCATTTGCCGTGGGCCAGCAGGGGAGGTGAAGATGGGGGGGTGCTGTCAAAGTGCAGGAGTAAATGTGGATCCAGAAAGGGCATCTCCAGAAAGTGAGAGATAGGTACAGGTGGTTAGGGGAGATGAGGGGAGGATGTTCCATGGGGAGGATAAAAGGTTAAAGGTATACTTTTTGTTATATGGAGTGAGCCAAGTTACAAACTTCCTACCAAGGCACAACCATCAGGAAAGGGAAGGGGTAGACAAATAAACAGTTATACTGAAAACGACTGCTCTCAGCCAGTCAGAATAGAGTGCTACTATTCAGTTATTTGATGATGAAGGAGTAGAGGCCTCAGTGATGGCCTCTATGCTAATCCATGTTTTATTTATTTATTTTAATTTTCAGATATAGCCTTTGAGCTCAGAGCTTGCTTAAAAAGGTCCCACATCAAGGAAAACAATACAATGGCAGACAAGCATATTGGGTATACAGCAGCAGGTATGAATATAGACAGCACATAACTTCAGTAGTCAAACCAAGTACAAGTAACACTATACAATAAGATACAAATATGACACATACACGAACTACAAAAAATAAGGGAGGGTATGGAGATTCATAGGCCAGCACCCAGAGATGTGGGATTATCATAATTGTATCAGTAAAGTGAGGATAGGAGGCCAGAAAGTGAGAGATAGGTACAGGTGGTTAGGGGAGATGAGGGGAGGATGTCCCATGGGGAGGATACAAGGTTAAAGTTATGCAGCTGAGGTTGGGTAGGCAGTGGGGAAGAGGAAGTAGAAAGAGGAGGCTGGTGGCAGAGAGATGAGGGGGGGTTAAAAGGGTCTATTAAAGATCCCTGGGATAAGGATGTGGTGAAGTCAGCTTTGCTAAAGCAGAGGGGGAAAAGCAGTCTCAAGGATGAAGAGTTTGAAGTAGTTTATCAGTCACAGCTGCTGGAGGCAGCTAAGTAGTGCTTCAATTCTATTTTTTTAAAGAGCTGATGTTGTTGGAGTTGGTTAGATCAGCAGGGAGTTCATTAATCCAGTGTGGGGCTTTCTAAGCAAAAGAGCGTTGAGCAAGAGAGGCATGTATTCAGATTGGTTGGAGCAATGACCATGTGTATGTGAGAAAGTGCCTACCATTTCTTGGTTTTTCATGGATGTGCTTTAGTGTCACATAGACTGATTCAAACATTTTTTTATTAGTATAATAACGTTGTATAGTTGGGGGAGGGGCATTTAGTAATTACTTTACTGGGGCTAATAAACACTCTGACCTTCTGAATGCTTATTTCCCCATATCTGGATTCTAGCTCATAAAGCCCAACTACTATGCTGTTGTCACTATAAAATAATACATTTAATAATGTTTCATCATCATAGTGGGACTATTTATTTCCACATACAAATCTTTTAAAAGGTTAAGGAATTACAGATCATTCTTTAATACTTAATGCGTGGCAACCAACTGCATTTATCTTTACTGGTTTAAATAGGAATGTGCTGCGCTTCTGGACATTTGCTCCACAGTTTAATGCTGTGAATTGATAGGCCCTTACAGCTCCAATTCTCATGGCACCATTCTTCCTCCAAAGTTATCAGAATCCAATAACATGCTGTTGCCCTTTTCCTATAATAGGTTTTTCCACTGCATAACTTACATCTTTAACTCTTGAACATAAATTAGGCTCTGTGACAAGCGCCAAGATTTTTTTGTGGTCAGAACCATGAGATCTACCTATTTGTTTGTTTATTTATTTAAATTTTGGTAACTGGGTATACCCACTGGGACCATGACAGTCCCTTTTTCAGGGGTGGCCCAGAATTAATTACACAGATAGTGGAGTATTACAGAGACAAATACTAAGAAATTGCTCACTTTACAACAGACAATATCACTGAGAACACAACTCGGTGAATTTCTAACAATGCAACATGCACTTACAGTGACTATTCACATTTCAGCATTTACCTACTCTCAACATGTGTTAATCCATATAAGACACTGAAGGTTACAAACAGTAGCAGTAGGGACACCATATGCAAATGAGGACTCACCATTATATCAACAGTAGCAAGTGCATTGCTTAAGCTCTAGTAAATGAGCCTTAAGTCACTTTTTAAACCCCCACAGGGAGCTGCAAGCCAGAACATTTTCTGGACATGCATTCTAGAGGTGTGGGACGCTGGCAGTGAAAGACCTCTGTCCATGGGATGTCCTGACTTTGGGTACGTTTTGGAGCTGGTGACTTAAGGATCTGTGGGCCCTGATGTTTTGTTTAACTGATAGCATTTCAGCCAGGCTGGGGGGGGGCATTTTCATGCCTGAACTTGAAGGATAAGTATACTGACGAGTACTGAGAGTGATGTTGACTTAAGTGACACTGCATATAAATAGAAACTTTAAGATTGCACATGATCTGTGTCTGTCTTACAGCTTCTAAAATTGTGGACCATGATGCTTAACAAGTGGAATATTGGCTTTCAAAATGTGGGGCATATCACAAAATGTGAAAATAAAGGCAAGGAACACTGAAAACCAATGCATTTATTTATGCAAAGTTAAATTTTGAATTTAGTAGCATAGAGAATTGCAAGTTTCTACTTTACAGTCTGCATTTCCACAACCCTCCCATGTGTGGGCTCCACTTTTTCCATGTGGAATGTTGGCTTTCTGAGGAACAAAATGCGAGACATGGTTCCCAAGTGCATGGGTTCCAATCCTCCCAAAGCCAAATACTTGGGTGATCAACAAATTAACCACATTAGCACTCATATTAAAATAAAAAAAAATTAAAAAAAAAATGTGTACTCACCTTTTTAAAGGTTTTTCACAATGAAATTAATGGTTGACATGAAAAAAAAATGAAACAATTGGAACTCTCACACTCGCACACCTAAAAGATAATGTCAAAACATTTTATGCATATATAAACAACAAATCTGCCAGTATAGCCTGGAGGTTAGAGTAACGAGCTGTGAATTAGCTTAGTCATCCAGAAGACCTGGGTTTCAGTCCCACAACCTCCACTTGCATACTGTGTGACTCTGAACAAGTCACTTAACCACCAAGTGCTCCTAGGTCACCCGGAAAACAAGCACTTGTGCCTAGTGGGCCTTATCCAGTTACCAAAAGACTGAAAAAAAAAATAGGTCAGTGGGTCCAATTCGGGTTGATGGCAGTGAACAAAAAGACCCCAAAGCAATGACAAGTGCAATTAACAACTATTTTTGTTCTGTATACCATAAACCTATATCATCAACGATTCAACAAGTGCAAATGAGAGATCTTAATACACATGTTGATATAATGACTAGATCTGAAATAGCAGAAAAACTGGGCAAACTTGATACATTTAAATCAGCAGGACCAGATAAACTCTACCCCATGTTATTTAAGGAAATCAGGGATTGGCTAGTTGAACCGCTTTACAAACTATTCAACTTGTCCCTAACTACCGGAGAGATTCCCAGTGATTGGAAGGAGGAAGATGTTATCCCCATCTATAAACAAGCATTTATCAATGCTGAATGTTGTCTCACTGGCATTCACATTGGTATTGCTGGAGTTAGAGATACATAATAGGAATGGCAGTGAAGTATTGAAGTGACGCCAACCCCATCCCCACCCTGTAGAAACTGACAGGCATTTGGGTGTGCCTGTGGGTCGTCAGCTATAATGCTCATGCTATTGTACCTCACCCCACCCTGTAGACACTGACAAGTGTCGTGGTGTGCTTTGGGGTCTTTGGGTGTTATACTTACCCCATTCCATAAGGAAATACTCTGAGGTGGGTGCAGTATAGGAGAATAGGGTGAACCTTGTGGCTGAACAGTGCAAGGCACACTAAAATGCCTGTCACTGGCTGCAGGGTGGGGGTGGGGTGGAATGGCATGAGCATTACAGCCGATGATCTCAAGTCACACCCCTGATGCCTGTCAGTCTCTACAGGATGGGGTGCTATAGTTGGAAACCCTAACACCGTAGGCGTGTGTTGGTATTTTCACTCCAAGTTTTCAATATGGGTGGTTTGTAAGCCCACCTCATGAAAAGCAGCACTATCAGTTTGTTAGCTGAAAGGTAGTTTTGCACAGCGGCTATGCCATTTGGCGACAGGGACAAAAACACACTTTGGGCAGTATGTGGAAAATGACAACTTTATTGTTCATGAGGAGATGTAAAAAAATGGCAACGTTGAAAATCTGGAGTAAAAATATGAAAAATTGGTGAAGTTATAACCATGCATAGAAACTGTGCAACACATGCCAGTAACCCAATTATTTTTGGGATTTTTTTAACCGCATGTTTAACATAGGCATTTTGGGACCTCCACTCATGAACAGTGGCACTGTGATTTTGTTAATGTGTCCGAAATGTTGATTTTGCATAGTGACCACGCCATTGTGTGCCACAGGTGCGAAAATATATATAGCGCAGGATGTGAAAAGTGACAGCTGTACTGTTCATAAAGAGGTGTGAAAAAATGTCAGTGTTGAAAATCTGGCATGAAAATATTGCAAATCTGTGAAATTACAAGGGTGCATGGAAACTGCACAATGCACACTTGTAACACAGTAATTTTATGGAATTTCATCACCAAACTTTCAACATAGGCATTTTAGGACTTCTGCTCATGAACAGTGTCACTGTCATTTCCTCAAACTGTCCCAAAAACTGATTTCACACAGCAACTGCCCTATTCTGTGCCGGATGTGTGAAAACACATTTTGGCCAGGATATGTAAAATGACAGCTGTACTGTTCATAAGGAGGCATGGAAAAATGCCAATTTTGAAAATCTGGAGTGAGCATATTACAAATTCATGAAGGTACAAGTGTGCGTGGAAAGTGTGCAACACACACTTGTAAAACAGCCATTCTTTTTATTTTTTCCACCAAATTTGCAACATAGGCTTTTTGAGAATCTCCCTCATGAACAATAGCACTGTCATTTCATTAATCAGTCCCAAGAGGTGATTCCATGCAGTGACCATGAAATCACCTATCAGGACCGAATTATGCCATGACAGTGACTACATTCATGAGGAGGGGTCTCAATAACCCCATGTTGAAATTTTGGTGCCAAAATTCCTAAAAATGGCTGAGATATGCACCAAAGTTGAAAAAACCTTATTTATGCCATTATACAGCTTACCGGCATTTCCTCAGTTTGCGGTCGGCTTTGAAGAGTGCAGACATGTTCCCGGTCCACCGAAGATAGTCGCACTACACTCCGGAGGCAAGTATGGGGTAAGGGGGGTGTGGGGAGGCAGGATTCTCAGAGGATGGGCGTGGGTTGTGGGAGAGGGCAGGGAGACTACGAGGAACCATTTTCTTTTTTAGAGGTTTAAAAAAAAACATTGTGGGATGGTTTTTCTTTTGCAGAAGATTTGGCATGCTGAGGTGGGCTCCCAGCATGCCACCTAAATGTTTTTTGGGGGGGTGCTGTAGTCGACAGGGGATTGGGCACCCCCCTCTGCACACAACAAAAGTGGGAGGGGGAGACATTATGCTGATGGGGAGTGGTCTCCCCAATCGGCAAAAGAAACGTGGACAGGGGATAAATGCTGATTGAGATTGGGCCTCCCATTGGCAAAGAAAAACTGATCAGGGGTGCATGATGCCGAGGGGGATTTGGCACCTCCTCAGCATACAATTTAAATGGGAGGGGGGTCATTATGCCAATGGGGAATGGGCTCCCCCATCAGCATTGTGACAGGAGGTGGTGGCAGTCACTGCCGCCATGTTGGGTGCACATTGGGAGACATGTTGTGGTCCCTCTACATGAGATCTTCGCTCTCATTGCAGCGGACCTTTTCTTAGATCTGATGGCCACATTAGGGATGCATGATGACAGCACCTGCTGCTGGCTTATTGGGGAATGAGGGACGCACCTACTGACGCATGCCCTACATTTGCCTGACAGTGACTGTGCCTCCAAATCTGCTACTACAGCAAGATGCTGGCTGGCGCTCAAGTGAGAGACAACATAAAAAAGGGGAAAAATCAGACATGGGAAAATATAGGCCCATAAGCCTGACCTTAGTACTGGGTAACATTTTTGAGTCATTACTGAGGGACAGAATAGAAAAAGATCTGGACATGAAAAACGTAGTTAATGAAACACAGCATGGTTTAAAAAAAATAGATCTTGCTTAGCTAACATGATCACCTTCTAAAATCATGTACGCAATCTATTAAATAACTATAAACCATTGGACGTAGTCTTCTTAGATTACCAAAAAGCATTTGGTAAAGTTCCACATTCTCTACTAATTGCTAAAATGACATCAATCATATTAATACACAAATTGTTACTTGGATTAATAAATGGCTGCAGGACAGGACACAAAGAGTCCTTATTAGAGGCCATGTGTCAAAGCCAGGATCAGCTACCAGCGGTGTTCCCCAGGAGTCAGTCCTGGGACCGGTGTTGTTTAATATTTTTATTTCTGATATGAATGAAAAACTTGATAACAAATGTGCAAAATTCACAGATGATTCCAAAATATGTGCGGAAGTAGGGTATGATGGGAAATCATATACTCTTCAACAAGATTTATTAAAACTTCAACAAGAGGCAAGTAACAATGGAATGCACTTTAACACCAATAAGTGTGTAGTTTTGCATCTTGGTAACAGAAATTAACAACATATATATACATTGAACAACAATATTTTAAAATCGGTAACGCAGGAAAGGGACCTGGGGATCCAATATTCAGTGATTTGTCATTCACTAGACATTGTAATGAATTAGTAAACAAAACAAATAGAATAATCATCATCATCCGTAGCTCATTTGTGTCTAGGCATAGAGCTTGTATTCTGCCTTTTTACAAGTCACTTGTTAGGCCTCATCTAGATTACTACGTGCCCTTGTGGAATCCCTATCTCAAGAATGACTGTTATGACTTTGAGGTGGTCCAACAGAGAACTACCAAGATGATTAAAGGGCTCGTCAATGACACATGCAAAACTAGACTAAAGAAAGTGAAAATTTAACCCCTAGAAATAAGATGCACAAGAGGTGATTTATTGCAAATGTTCAAGATGTCCATGGAACAAGATTTAATGGAGGATTTGGGTGTTTATTATGCAGTACAAAAATTCAGTCTTAGAAGTCATGAGACAAACAGCTTAAACTAACATACCCCAACAAAAATCAGAGAAGAAACTTCTTTACTCAAAGAATAATCCACACATGGAATGTTCTTCCTCCAGATGTTATGGATGCAACTAATTTTATGACATTTAAAAAAAAGTTTAATGATTACCTTCTCATTGATAATGGGCATTATACAATGGCAAGAAAGAATCCTGGGCTCTGATTGGTCAGTTGGCCATCACAGCAGGGATGTTATCCTGGTATAACATCCCTGCTGTCATAGGTCTGCTGTCATCATTACGGCCACTATTGCTGATCCCTTTTTTTGCATCTCCTCTTAAGAAACAAAAATATTTTTTCACACTAATAAAAACATTCTTTAAAATTATATTTTTATTTTATATATAACAACAAACCATTGTATAATAGGAATAATGCCCTCCAGGGTGGGTGTTATGCTGGGATAACATCCCTTCTCGGGTGTTGGATGCCCTCGGCTAGTGGCCTCAGACCCAACCACCAGAGGTGGGATGTTATCCCAGCATAACACCCACCCTGTCAGGCATTATTCCTTTATTAATACCCCATGATATGGGGAGTCAGATGCAATAGGCTTTGAAAGTCTCCTGTCTGCCTTTTTTATACTGAGTATAGTGCAGAGTATAAAATACATAAACCACACCACGGTACTCCTAGCAACGTGCTACCCTTAAAGGTTATTAAAACATTAAAGCCCCTGTGTAGATCATTGTCACCCTGGTTAGCAACTGCAAAAGTGATTTATGCAAAGGAACCTGATGTGTGATGGGTTGCCTCCCTCAGATCTGATGACAGGAGCAGAAAGACACATAGTGACCAATATAGCAGATGTCCCCATGTTATCCAGAAATATTAGTAAGTCAGGAGCACCACAACTGAAAGAATTAATCTATTACCAGAAAAGAAGAGACAGGAAAATTCCTAGCTACACATAACAGCTCTTTTATTAAGCACACACAGTATACTGCCATACAGCTGTGGCTGTCCTGGTCATCGTGCTGGTACACCATGGGAAAAAAACAAAAGAACAGTAAGAAAATTATGAACATTATGAAACTGGTCTCTGTTAACCTGGTCAAAGCCATTATTCAACATCACCCTAATAATGTAATCACACCTGTGTATGCAAGTCATACTGCATGCATGAGTATGTGCACAGAGAAGGCCCCATGGGTTCTGTACCTGTGCAATCACAGGTATGGCAGTGTCAGCCAGGATGCAACATAGAAAAGCTGCAGTATATCATAGAGATGCTGCAGAATGTTGCAGGGAACACAATAATTCAGTAGCAATTAAGCTTTTTACTGCAGTATTTTGTGACCTGTTATTTACTGCAATTTACTGTGTTACTTCATGGCTGGTTCCTCTGTACTTATACATGCTGTATGAGTCATCTTCCTAGGTAGCATCCTCCATTACTGCATGCTTTCTATATGCATCTGTAGATGTGGAAAACTGCTACCCTCATGAAGAATTTCTAAATCTGCTGCTCAAACCATTATAGCCACATTGTGACAGTACTTCTGTGTGCATAGCTATAGGTACCATAGGGCCCTGCCCATCAGAGCCAGAAGTCCGTGTGTATGCTTTACACCTATAGCCAAAAAGATACAGGCCACTCAGGGGCCTATGGCTCTGCAGACAAAAGTAGTGTTGCAATTTTGCTATCATGGATTTTGTGGCGCCTGCAGTTCTATAGCCAGAAGTTGATAAGTGCAGTATGTCTTGTAACTGTGCCAGCAGAAGCTCAGGCCTATCAAATGTGTGTATGTCTTATAATGTGCAAAACTACCTCAGGCTACAGAAGCACTGCCCCCAAAAGGGCATACATCTCTGCAGACGTAACTCTCGTAATTCTGGTATCACAGATTTATATCTGTCACTGCAGGGTTCTGTGCTTCTGCACACAGAAGAATCATTGAGATTTGAGTATCATGGATTTGTATCTGCAATGACAAGTGACTGTGTATGTCTTGTGATTGTCATGCCATGGATGCAGTCCACAAAGGTAACACATCAGAGGAGCTGCATTTGTGTCATCTGGAAACAGCTGTATGTTGTCTGTCTTACCTGGCAATGGCTGTCTGTACTTTTGTGGTGGTGTCCTTTTGAGCTTTGGTGGGGTGGGGGTGGGGGTAGGGATGGAAACCCTAATGCCACATTTCCCTACTTTTGTGGAATTGGGTTGAACCCTAACTGGTACATTAACACAGTTTTTTTTCAATGAATGTGTATATTATGGTGGCACGGTAATGCTATGATAGTTAGGGTTGAGTAGCACTTTTAAGGTTAAAGGGTCACATTTTGCACCTTAATAACTTTGCCACCATTTAATGGATTTGCCTGAAATTTAGTATACTCAATTGGGCATGGGAGGTCTTGGGATCTGCCAAGTTTTGTACCAGTCAGATATACGGCTCTGGATTATTAAGTGACAACCAATTGTGCAATTACGCTTTTTTTTGTGATTTCTCTGTTGTCTCCTACAGGTCACATGCTTTACGTGACCAGTTCAAAAACTTCAGAGAATGTGTGGCCAGAATCCCCGATGTGCCTTTTGAAGATTTCATGAAAAAATATCGAACGGTTCAAAAGTGATTCAAAAAACAAATTCCCATTATAAGTCAATGGGAAAAGTTAAAATATTCAACACCTTCACAAATGCACTTTTTAGTGTCGCAAATGGCCCTAGTAGTGTCTCAAATCCACCATTTTTTTCAGTTGGTGATCAGAAAAGTGCTTGGCATTTAAATTTGGAACCCTCTAGGGACACAATTCGTTTTGTGTTTACCTAGTCGGACCCTGAGGATGCTAGCCATGTCTTTATTTTGTGGTAAAATACCCCAGAAATATGTTTTACAAATTTCTGGAACCAGTAGTGTTGCAAAGTAGTGTTGCAGGCATGACTCTTTTGCAAAATTTTGTGAAAATTGCCACAAATTGTGACACTACTTTTTCAGACTTGGCCAAAATGACAGGAATTCTTTGCTACCCTGCTGCGAATGAATGGTTTGGTCTTTTGAGCTGAAATGTGGAGAGAAGGCAACCAACATCTTACAGATGTGCCTTTTGGTGGTTTGGTGAAAAAATATTGCATGGTTGCCAAGTTACGGTACTCCAAATGTGATATTTTTTCCCATAGACTAACATGGTGGCGTTTGCTGTGATTTTGGGGCTCATATCTTGCAAATGGTGCAAGATATGGAATTTTTGTTACAAGTTACAAAACCTAGCCAGGAAAATCAAGATTTTTGTGAAATTTAAATTTTTTTTTTACGTCGTGCGGTTGCTGAGATATTAGCAATTAAGTACTTCCAATGCTCGTTTTAAGCTTCGATTCCCATTACAATGCATACATTCTTTGTACACACTGTGTTTCTGTATGTACCTGTTTGGCAAAAACAGGTGATATGCTTCCATTACTGTTACATTTACTGTTTCCACTTGCGTTTATGTCCCTGTTTGCGTTACCGTTCCCATGTACGACACTGTGTGCATTACCCTTTGCGTTGTCATTCGCGCTTGCACTTTCGTTACTGTTACCATTTGCATTTCCACTACTGTTTCTGTTTATGTTTTTGTTTGCATCACCATGCACATTGCCATTTGCATTTATGGCAGCAGTTTCATTTGCATTTCCATTTCTCTTTCGTTTTGCCTCTTCCTTGCTGTTACTGTTACCATTTGCATTTGCAATTGTGTTACTGCGCCCTTGCGCATTATGGTTTGCATTTCCATATGCGCTTGTGTTTCCTTTTGCACTTCTGTTTCCTTTGCTGTTATTGCTGCTGTTGGCGTTATCATTTGCATTTACAATTGCGGTACTGTGCCTGTGCACGTTTCGGTTTGCATTTCTGTACGCGCTTCTATTCCGGTTTCCATTTCTTTTTCCTTTGGCATTATTCTTCATGTTAACTTTACCATTTGCATTTACAACTGTGGTACCGTGCCTGTGCACGTTACAGTTTGCGTTTACATGTGCGCTTGCATTTGCATTTCCGTTTCCATTTCTGTTCTCTTTTGCATTCTTTTTGCTGTGACACTTAACATTTCCATTTAAAATACCGCTGCCATCACTGTTCGTGTTGCCAGTTGTGTTTTTGTATGCACTTCAATGTCTGTTTGCGTCATTGTTCGCTTCATCATCACTTTGCGCTTGCGTTTCTATTAACATTTCCTTTACCATTTACGTTTGCATTACCATGTGCGCCACTGTTCGTGATTCTATTTGAATTGCTGTTCCTGTTCCTATGTCACAGGACATCACGTGGCAGGAGCGCGGGGCCTTTCCTGCTGCTGCATTACAGTCACTTCTGGTCATCATTCTCAAAAAGAAGGGAAATTAGAGGCAAAAAATTCAATTAATGCATTAGTTAGGGTTGTTTCACAGTGACAAAAGTGAGGAAATTTGGTGTTAGAGTTGAAAGCCCCCCTTGGACCCCCCAGCTCACCCCCCAACCAGCATCGGGGTGCACATTGGGGTCATCGGTCCTAACTCTCCCCATTCTTCCTATACCTCTGCTTCTTCACACGTGTGATGGGGTGAGAGTTAGGGGCCGACGACCCCAATGGGCACCCGATGCTGGTTGGGAGGCGGTTTGGGGGTCCAAGGCTTTCAACCCTAACACCGAATTTCCTCACTTTGGTCACTGTGGAGCAACCCTAACTAATGCATTAAGCAGAGTTTTTGCCTCTAAAATATATATATATATATATATTATGGTAGCACGGTAGTGCTACCATAGTTAAGTTGAGGAGCCATTTCTATGTTAAACCCCAAAACTTTGAACCTTAATAACTTTGCAACCGTTTGATGGATTTGCCTGAAATTTGGAATTTATGATCAAGAACCATATGCCTTGGGATCTGCAAAGTTTTGTACTGGTCAGATATACGGTGGTGGAGTTATTAAGTGTGATCTGTGCACGCATTTACGCGTTTCTGGAATTCTATGGTCACGCCTACAGGTCGTACGGTTTGTGCAACCAGCTCAAAATCTTCAGGGAACATGTGGCCGGGGTCCCTGATGTGCCTTTTGAAGATTTCGTGAAAAAATATTAAACAGTTCAAAAGTTATTCAAAAAACAGTTTCCCATTATAAGTCAATGGGAAAAGTTAACAGAAAGTTCAACACTTTCGCAAATGCATTTTTACTTTCGCAAATGGGCCTGTTACTTTCGCAAATCGGCCATTTTGTTTTCAGTTGGTGATCAGAAAATGGTTGGCATTTAAATTTGGGACCCTCTAGCAACCTAATTTTTTTGTATTCACCTAGTCGGGCCCTGAGGTGCTTGCCATGTCTTTATTTTGTGATAAACACCCCAGAAATATGTTTTCAAATTTCTGGAAAAGTACTTTCATAAATTACTTTTGTGCTCATGAAAGTGTCGCAAATTTTTGCAAGCTTTCATAAATGCAACAATAGTTTTCTAGTCTGTGGAAAATGACAGCAATTCGGCACTACGATGCAAAAGAACCGCTGGGTGTTTTGAGCTGAAATTTGAGGAACGGAGCCGACATCTCACAGATGTGTCTTTCAGTGTTGTATTGAAAAATATTACACTGCGGAAAATTCTGGCACTCCAAAGTTGATGGTTTTCCCATAGGATAACATTATGACAGCCGGCGATACAGAAATCCTTTGGATCCCTGCTGCAAAATAACGGTTTGGTCTTTTTTCCTGAAATTTGGAGGGAAGACAGCCAACAGCTCACAGATGTGCCTTTCAGTAGTTTGGTGAAAAAATATTACAGGGAGGCAAAGTTATGGTGCTCCAAACTTCTCTTTTTTTCCCATAGGATAACATTACGGCGTTCGCTGCGCCTTTCAGGGCCCGTATCTCGAAAACGGTGTGAGATACGGAGTTTTCGTCAGAAAAGTTCTTAGCCCCCTACTGGGGTCTAAGTGCAAAACTAGCCAGGACAGTCATAAATCATACGACTTTTACATTTTTTTCCTACGCCATACAGTTCCTGAGATATAACTTATTTAGTATTCCAAGTCCTCATTTTCTGCTCCGATACCCATTATTATGCATACATTCTTTGTACTCACTGTCTTTCTCTATTCAGCTTTTTGGGAAAACCTGCCTGTGCACTTACATTACTGTTACCATTGCCCTTTCCACTTGCGGTTCCATGCCCGTTTCACTTACCGTTGACGTCTGCGCCTACCACGTGTGTTCATCCTTTACGTTTTCATTTGAGCTTGCATTTCTGTTACTTTTTTGCCATTTGTGTGTTACCGTATTTTCTCTCTTCTGTTTCACTTTGCGTCACCATGCCCATTGCCATTTCGATTTACAGGCACCATGTTACTATGTGACAGACATCACGGGCACACCATTCCCCGCTCACGCCACCGTGATCATTATCCTTTTGTTCTCATTCGTGCTTAAGGAAGCATATTGTGCGCCACTGTTAGCGCTTCTGTTTGCATTGCTGTTCCTGTTACTATGCCACAAGACATCATGTGGTGGGAGGTGGGTTTTTGGGCCCCGGTGACCAGCCGTCGACACTTGCCGTGGAGCATCGGGCCCTATGTGTGTTATCCTTGCCATTTGCGCTTGCTTTTCTGTTATTTTTTGCCATTTGTGTCTACAAGTACTGTTTCTCTTTCTGTTTTACTTTGCATCACCATGCCCAATTGACATTTCCATTTGCAGTCACCATGTTACTATGTGATAACACATCAAGTGGCAGACCGTTCCCGTCTATGCCACCGTGTGCGTTACCCTTTCTGTTCTCATTCGTGCTTGTGTTACCATGTGTGCCACTGTTAGCATTTCTGTTTGCATTGCTGCTCCTGTTACTATGCCACAAGACATCATGTGGTGGAGCGGGCCCACCGCTGCATTACATTCACTATTTCTCGTTACCATTCTCAAAAAAAAGGGAAATTAGAGGCAAAAAACTCCGTTTAATGCATTAGTTAGGGTTGTTCCACAGCGACAAAAGTGAGGAAATTCGCTGTTAGGGTTGAAAACCCTAACTCCGAATTCACCCCCCCAAGCACCACACACACACAGACACACACACACACACACATTCAAGTATGGGGGAGGACCAAGTCAACACAACCAATGACAGACATCCAGCAGCAGGTGACAGAAATAACAAACAATTGTCTAAATGTACTATGAGACATCCCCACCCACCTGATCAGGTACTGCATGCTCAGTGGAGATCAACAGCAAAACTGAGGCCATGTACACCAAATGTACACATCCCTGATTGCAGCTGCACACAACGTACCACACTTAGTAGTTGCATGGCCTTACCCACCGATGCTCCACACCAGACCAGACCACATGTGGTGGGTCACCTGAGCAATAGAGTTCAGCAAACCAAGGAGTTGTACAGGTATAATATCTCTGATTATAACAAGGGTTTGAGAAATGCAGCTTTCTAATTGACTGTAAACATTGTAACAGCCTTATGTTTACTTTTTATTAACATACATGTAGAGCCTAACCATATGATGAACATGGTTTAATGTTGTTTAAAAACAGTTTTATTATGATAGCAGTAAGTCTCCCAGGTATTATGTTAATGGTCAGTTTAACACTGTCTAGCGACATGTGGCACTCGGCTATGCCTCATTCAACATTAAACCCCACAGGGTGATTAACAGACCATTTAACATAACTGTTGGTCATGCCTTATTGCTTAATTGTCTTTATGAGTAGATAGTCTCCTCTGCTAGGCACTGTAGCAGCTTTGCAACACAGTGTCCACCCAGTTACACCATACACTGTCTAGTTACTGGAGAATGGCTGTGAATATGAACTCATGAAGATGAACAGTGTAACTTGATCATTACAGTCCATCGAAACCTTAGTGTGATTATAACTGACAGAGTCAGTGATAGATAATAACCCCTGCTGTCCTAGTACACTTACCCCATTGTGAGTTAAATCAATACTAAAAGACATTCGATTTATATCTACACCATACCTACTTGATTCCTGTTGTACCACAATTAACATAGTTATCACTTTGATAGCATCAGTGACAGAAGTGTGGCAAACCCAAACACTAGGCATACAGCCTGAGTATGAAACAACTGTTAAAAAAAATCACACTGTGTCCATAAGTGGCATAGATCACTCATAGCAACAATAGTAAATGTATTACTATTTGAATAAGTTAGTCATCACCGATGCAATGAGATTGTCTTTATCAGGTACAACATACTCAGTAAGTGCCTACAGGAAAATCTATCCATTATACATCTCCGATACAGGTACGTCATTGTTGGCTCAGTAGTGCTATGATATTTAGAAGTTGCTGGCCTGATCCATGCAATTACAATGTTTCTTACAAAGAATACACTGCATCTTTAGTATTGAAACACACTGAAGGTCTATGTATGTACATGAGCAGTACACCTTCATCAGTAAGAATGCATCTGATACTGGCAGTACGAATTTCAGAGCATTGAACAGGCAATGCTTTTCCATATGCTTACATCAGCCTCTCTATCTTGAGTAAACCATTGCAGTAAATGTACTACTATGTAAATCACCTACTAAATGTAACACTACTTTTATCTTGAGCATGCTAGTGTCTTGTGGTTAATTTATGTACTTCTCTTAATTAATGTATACTCACTAGTGTTAAAACCTTTCTACAACTGTCATCATGCACCTTCAGCATTTATATTGACTAATGGCACAATACCAGTTGTGGTGTGGTGGGGGCATCGGTAGAGTGAAGGCCATGCAACTACTAAGTGTGGTACGTTGTGTGCAGCTGCAATCAGGGATGTGTATGTTTGGTGTACATGGCCTCAGTTTTGCTGTTGATCTCCACTGAGCATGCAGTACTGGTCAGGTGGGTGGGGATGTCGTGAGTACATTTAGACAATTGTTTGTTATTTCTGTCACCTGCTGCTGGATGTCTGTCATTGGTTGTGTTGACTTGGTCCTCCCCATACTTGAATGTGTGTGTGTGTGTCTGTGTGTGTGTGTGGTGCTGGGGGGTGGTGAGTTAGGGTTTTCAACCCTAACAGTGAATTTCCTCACTTTTGTCGCTGTGGAACAACCCTAACTAATGCATTAAACGGAGTTTTTGGCCTCTAATATATATATATATATACACACACACACACATATATGTATATATATGTATAGACATTTTGTGGTGTTAGTGACTAACCTAAAAACAACTGATGAAACCACTGTAGAATGTGCCAGATTTGGACTTTGTCCATATGGGAATGGATGACACTTTTCTGTCCTGAGATCCCTGGCATAGGTCTCTGGCTCCAGTACTGATCTGAGTCCTGGTACTGGTCCCAGGTGATAATTATTGCAACCTGAGCAGTTCCTAATATAAGCTGACTGTTAATCTGGGTGGTTCCAGGACAGTTGGTAGGAATACACCTTTTGGTGTAGGTGTCCAACAGTTTAAAAAAGAAAAACATGGTTCTGAGTAATGTTTACACAGTTTAAAATGTGTACTGTTAGTGATGCATTCAATACATTGCAGGCTCACCCCGAGGTACTGCTGCAGTGTTAAAAAGTCTGCATTCAGTCTCTCCACTGCAGTCCCCATTCCACAGGTGGCACTATAGTATTGAACTATCTGCATTTATACTGTCCACTGCTGCCCACCTCTTTGGTGCAATGCAGTATTAAGCTATTTGTCATTCTTTCCTGAGTTGTAGCCCACCCCACTCCCCTGCATATGACTACAGTTTTAAACTATTGGCATTTATTTTGTTCACTGTTGCCCCCTGTGCAACTGTAATGTTTACCTGTTTAAAATGTCTTTTGGCTTAGTACAAGGCATTACCCTCTCTCCAAAATATTTTACTGTGTTTGCTTGGATGCATTTGAGTAGATTATATTATGGTTTTGAAGTACATTTAGTGCTTTGTTTACTGACATAAAATTAAAAGAATTGTGCTTCTGGTTTTAAACTGACTTTTCATGCCGTTGTGTTTGACATGTTGTTCTTGGGCTTAATGTGTGTAATTTTAAACTGCTTTTGACCTTTGTTGCAACCCACTTTATTCCCCTAAATTGGAACTGCTGTGGTTGCTTTGTTGTGCTTATATTTTTAACATGCATACATCTTTAAACTGCATTTTGTGCAGTGTGATTTAAATCAAACTGCATGTTTTCCTTACTCCAACTCAAACCCCTTCCCTCGGGTCACTCAATTGTGTGTACAGTATTCTTAACCTACATTTCTTTTGTTGTTTTGTTTAATTCTGAACCTTCGAGTAGAATGTGTGTGCTTTTGGACTGGATTATTTTTTCAATTGCCTGTTGTGGTTGATTGTTTAAACTATATTTTTAAGGTTTCCTATAAACTGTACCCTCTCCCCCAATCTTTTACTGTGTATTACTAACTTGCATATGAAATTCTGTAAGTTTTCTTGCATGTACAATACTTAAAAGACTTACACAATTTGAAAGTTGTTGTTGTGCTTTTAAATTGACCTTTACTTCTTTTGTATTTGACAGTCTAAGCTTCAGACAGCTGTATGTAATTTTTAAACTGCATCTCTGACTTTAGTACAAACTTAGACTCTGTCCTTCAAAATTTGAACTGTTGTCTTTGTTTGCATAATTCAGTATATTGTGTTCCTCATCTCAAACTGCATTTTGTACTTTAGTGTTTCAACTGCATTTCTTTCTCTTCCTTAACCCACCCCACCTCCCCTTGATGAGAACTGTTGTCTACCTGTCTCCCTTTCACTCAACTCTGTGTATTTTTAACCTCCATTTTTGTACTACTTTATGTCATATTGAGTTTTGAACTCTCATATTGAACTTTGCTAAGTGTGTAGTTTTGGGTTGTATATTGGTCTTGTTAGTTGTCTGTATTTAGGGAAATTGTGCATCTGTTTATTATCTTTCTCAACTGTTACAGCCCCCCCCCACAAACACACACCAAATGGTTTATATCCTGCTCATACTCCATTGAATTACATTAACATTAGGTCCACTTGGACTGATTAATTAATAAGAACATGGTTTTTAATGCTATAGAAGAAGAACTTAGAGTTATGACTAAGCACAGGCAACACATAGTAGTTTCAGAGGACTCTTCTAGACTCAGCCCCCCACCACTGGTCTGAGTCCTCAAACCCAGACATGGGATACCATACACCACTTGCACTCCTGCCATGGGGTGAAATGATAAAAGCCACAATGCAGGATCTCTGATAGTTCACAGGGTTTTCCCATCACAGGAAAACCAGCTTTAAAATGTGGCCAGGCAACAATGGAATTATAAAAAACAGACAGGCCTGATTAAACACATCATAAAAGAAATACAGGAAGGCTTACACAAACCATAAATATATCGCAAGGCAATAAAAAGTCAGTTAAAAGTGCCATTAGTTGAACTTTTAGATTTAAGACTTACTCTGTTGAAAGCAAAACTGATCTCCCCTTTGCAAATCACAAGAAAACTCAGAAAGAAAAAGCCTGATGACTCACTGAGATAAGCAATTACTTTTACAGCATTGAACAAGATGAACATAAAAGGGAGAAGGGTAGGGTAAATGAAGAAAAAGACAACGGCAGTAAGGACAGAGGTCAAGCAAAAAGAAATAAAGCCATAAAAAAATGGAGGGTAATGAGTACCAATGCCTGTAGTCTAGGTAAAAAGCTTCCCAAAATGGTGGCCTTGATGGAAGAGGGATGCCTGGATATTGTGGCAGTCACAGAAACATGGTACACAGAGAACAATGACTGGGATGGCAACATACCAGGGTACACAATCTACAGGAGGGACAGGGAGGGGAGAAGAGGAGGAGGAGATCTTTATGTAATGGAAGGGATCAAAACAACAGAACTAAATGGTAAACAGGGAGGAGAGGAGACACCGTGGGTCACCCTGGAGACTGGAAATGGCACCACAATCTGCACAAGTGTTGTATACAGAACCCCATCTCAGGGGGAGGAAATGGACAAGGAAATGATAGAAGGCATCCTTGGGATGGCAAAGAAAGGGGAGCTATTGCTGATGGGGACTTGAATATGCCAGATGTTAACTGGAGAACCTTTGCTGCAGCCACATCCAAAAGCAGGACCACTCTTGATGCCTTACAGGGGGCATGCCACAGACAGCTAGTTTTGGAACCCACTTGGGAGGGAGCAATCATAGACCTGGTACTCTCAAATGGGGACGGAGAGAGGCTCTCTGATCTTGAAGTGGGTAGCCATCTGGGAACAAGCGACCACCAAACAGTGTGGTTCATGATAAACTTAGCTGTAGAGTCAAGCCATACAAAAGTAAAGGTACTGGACTTCAGGAGGGATGATTTTGTCAAAATGAGATAGTGCCTCAGAAAAGCACTAGCAAACAGACAAGAAGATGCGGTGGAGCAACAATGTGGAAACATCAAAACCATCATCAGGGAAGCAACAAGCTTTTGTGAGAAGCAAATAAATCAAAATGAAAGAAAAAAACACTATGGTTCTCAAAAGAATTGGCAGGGAAGGTAAGGAAGAAAAAGATAGCATTCAGGAAGTATAAGGAAACACAGAAGGAGCAGAACAGAGAACTGTACCAGTTAAAGCAGGAGGAAGCGGGGAAGGCAGTCAGAATAGCAAAGGTCCAAACCAAGGAAAAGATAGCCAACTCAGTTAAGAAGGGGGATAACACCTTTTATAGGTATGTTAGGGAGCAAAGAAAGACTAAGGCAGGGATACTGAGGATGAATAAAGAGGAAGGTGGTTGGGCAGAGAGCGACTGTGAAAAAGCAGGGATAGTGAATGAATACTTCTGCTCAGTATTCACAATGGAACAGCAGGGGGACATACCTAGTCCAGTCAATAGAAGCACTCAGAATAGGGGGTTGATATTAGTCTTTTCACGGAAGAAAGGGTTCTGAAAGAACTCTTAAAACTGAAGGTGGATAAAGCATTGGGGCCTGATGAGATTTATCCCAGAATTCTAAAACAATTAAGGGAAGAACTAGTAACACCACTGAGTGTCCTTTTTAAATAAATCATGGGAGGATGGTGTGGTACCTGAGGACTGGAAGAGGGCGGATGTGAGTCCCCTTCACAAAAGTGCTAGCAAGACAGAGGCAGGAAACTACTGACCTGTCAGTTCGACCTCAGTGGTAGGGAAAATGATGGAATCACTTCTGAAGGAAAGAATTATTGAGTACCTAGAGGTCAGTGGGGTAGAAGGCCCAAGACAGCATGGATTCACAGCGGGAAGGCCATGTCAGACAAATCTAATTGATTTCTTTCACTGGGTGACCAAAGTAGTAGACCAGGGAGAGGCTGTGGACATGGCCTACCTAGACATTAGCAAGGCATTTGACACAGTCCCATACAAAAGATTAATGAACAAATTAGCAAGCCTGGGAGTGGGTTTCAGGGTGATAGCCTGGGTAAAACACTGGCTGGACAACAGGACACAGTGGGTAATAGTAAATGGAGTCACAGTGAAGAAAGGGGGTTACTAGTGGAGTACCGCAGGGTTCAGTACTGGGGCCGGTCCTTTTTAATGTCTCTTTGCAGATGACACAAAGATCTGCAACAGGGTTGTTACACAAGGTGGGGTGGAAAGGATGAAATGGGACTTGGCAAGGTTGGAGGAATGGTCAAATGTATGGCAGCTTAGATTCAATGCAAAGAAGTGCAAAGTAATGCACCTGGGAAACAAAAACCCAGGGGAAGAGTACACAATGGTGGGTGAGATCCTGACAACAACAAAATGGAAAGGGACCTGTGAGTAGTCATATCAGATGACCTAAAGGTGGACCAGCAATGTGAGAAGGCAGTAAGGAGGACTGGTGGATATTGGGATGCACAGGGAGAGGCATCACCAGTAGAAAATGGGAAGTTGTTGTTCCTCTGTACAGACAGTTGGTAAGACCACATCTGGAGTACTGTGTACAGTTCTGGAGACCCCATCTACGCAAAGACATATACAGGGCGGAGACTGTCCAGAGGAGGGCAACAAAAATGGTGCAGGGTCTGCACCAGAAGACACATGAAGAAAGATTAAGTGAGCTTAAGATGTATAGCCTTGAGGAAAGGAGGGAAAGAGGGGACATGCTAGAAACTTTCAAATACCTCAAGGGAATCAACAAAGTCCAAGAGGGTAGCATATTCAGAAAAACAGATTTGCAAGAACAAGGGGGCACAATTTGAAGATGGGAGGGGTGGCTCAGAGGTAACTTGAAGAAGTATTTCTTCACAGAGAGGGTTGTAGATGCATGGAATGGCCTTCCTGAGGAGGTCATAAAGTCAAAAACAGTGGGGGAATTTAAGAATGTATGGGACAGACATAAGGCAATTCTAGTGGGGGGTAGGAGGAAGTTGGTTAACTAGGATCTGCAGCTTATCCATTGGGTAGAGAAACAGGCAGACTAGGTGGGCCAAGCAGTCCTTATCTGCCATCAAATTCTATGTTTCTATGTAAAAAAAGGGCAAATAAGAACTTTTAACAAGCATTTGTCAATGCCGAATTTTGTCTTTCTGTCATTGGCATTGATAGTGCAGGAGTTAGAAAGAGATGCGTGGCAGTGAAGTATGGAGCTAAAGCCAACTCCACCCCACCCTGCTGAGTCTGAAAGGCATTGAGGTGTGCCTTTGGGTCATCAGCCATAACGCTTATGCTATTTCACCTCACCCTACCCTGCAGACTCCGACAAGTGCTGTGTTGTGACTTCGGGGCATTGTGCCTTACACTCAATCCATTCCATAAGGAAATATGTTGAGATGGATGCAGTATAGGAGAATGGGGTGAACTTTGGGTCAAAGAGTCCAAGGCACACCTTGATGCCTGTCATTGGCTGCATGGTGGGGAAGGGGGTGAAATGGGGTGAGCATTACAGCTGACAATCCAAAGTCACTCCCCTGACACCTGTCAGTCTCTACAGGGTGAGACGTTACGGTTAGAAACCCTAACGCCCCAGGCATTTGTTGGTATTTGTACTCCAAATTTTCAACATGGGATTTTTGTGACCCCACCTTATGAAAGCATTTGGGCCCTCCTCTTATGATCAGTGGCACTGTGATTTTGTTAATCTGTCCCGAACGTTAATTTCCCACTGTGACCTCACCATTCTGCGCCAGATGTGCAAAAACATATTTTGGGCAGTATGTGAAAAATGACAGCTGTTCTGTTCATAAGGAGGTGTGAAGAAATGGCCATGTTGAAAATCTGGAGTGAAAATATTAAAAATTCTCAGTTGCGACTGTGCATGAAAACTGCTCAATGCATGCTTGTAACACAGTTAAATGTTCAACATAGACATTTTGGGACCTCCGCTCATGAACAGTGTCATTGTAATTTTCTTAATCTGTCCCAAACATTGATTTCCACAGCTTCCGTACCATTGTGCACCAGATGTGTGAAAACACATTTTGGGCAGGATGTGAAAAATGACAGCTATAGTATTCATGAGGAGGTTTGAAAAAATAGCAATGTTGAAAATTTGGAGTGAAAATATTAAAAATTCTTGAAGTTACAAGCATGCGTGGAAACTGCACAACACACACTCATAACAGCCATTTTTTGGAATTTTTTCACCAAATTTGCAACATAGACTTTTTGGGAGCCCACCTCATGAACAGTTGCACTGTCATTTCATTAATCGGTCTTGAAAGGTGATTCTGAACAGTAACTGTGAAATCACCTTTCAGGACTGAATAAGGAAATGACAGTGCCTGATTTCATGAGATGGGATCTCAAGAACTCCATATTGAAAATTTGGAGCCTAAAGTCAAAGAAATGGCGAGATATCAACCTAAGTTGACCCCCCCCCCACAATGATGCAATTATACAACTTATGATCATTTCTTCAGTTTGCAATCAGCTTTGAAGACTGCAGACATGTTCCCGCTCCAGTGCAGATCGCAGCGCTGGACCTCCGGAGGTAAGTATGGGGTGAGAGGGGTGTGGGGAGATGGGGTGTGCAGAGGGTGAGTGTGGGTTGCGGGGGTGCTCCGGACTCAATGATGGATCTTTTCCTTTTTTTCAGGAAATTACTTTGCAGGAAGGTTTTCTTTATTTAAAGGTGAAATAAAACAACTGTTGGGTGCATGGTGGGGGGGATCCCCGTGTACCCCATGACTTTAGGTGTTATGTTGGCCACACCGTACTGGGCTCCCAGTGTGGCACTCAATGGGGTGGGGTGGGGTTAGGAACATGCTGACATGATCAGCTTTAGAACACATGAAGCACAATGGGATGGGCTCCCTGTGTGCCACACAGTCTTGAGGGGGGGTTATAAACATGCTGACAGGGGGATTGGGCACCCCCCCAGTTGGCTTTCTAATGATTGTGAGAGGCAGCTGGCAACAGCCACCACCATGTTTATTGAAATGTTTCAGCAGGCAAGGCACACCTTGCAATGAAGGGGTGCTCCTTCATTGCAGTGGTGAATTTCTTTCAAGTTGGTGGCATGCTTCTCAACTGCTGTCATAGACAGCATGCTCATTCATTGGTGCCACAGGACAAGCCCAACAAAGCAGTTGCATCATTGGCCACAAAAATACCACACCTCCACAATCTGCTACTCCAGCAAGCTGCCACAAAATGTTGCTTGTGTTGTGCATGCAAGGCAACATAAAAAGTAAACTTCTTAGATATTATTGTTCTAAAGGGGTTGGTTTGTTTAAACATAAAAAAGGCAACTTCAGGGGTAAAATCATTTATAAGATCTTAAGCAACTGCATGTTTCTGCAAGACTTTTGCAGTCACTGTAACCATCAGTCATTAAAAGGTATTTAAAATGGCACATAATTAAACTTTTAGATTGAGTTCTTCTTAAAAGCAAATGAAAAGTATGACAAGACTCCCCTTTGCAACCAAAAGACAAAACTAAAGTATTTTACAAGATAAGTGCTTGCCTGTACAGTTATAAAAAGACAAATGGTTTTAGCCTCTAAGACAGGAAACAAACACAGACACACAGACACAGACACACACACACACACACACACACATATACACACACACACATATATACAGGGGGTAGTCGCACAAAAGTTGACTGATAGCATGGTATATTGAATGGTGCGCAAGCGCAGTACCCATTGAATATCATGTACAGCGGTACCATGCAATGACGTGCACTGTGCAGTACCTGTCAACTTTTGCACAGTTACCACTGTACACACATACACACACACAAACATATACACAGTTTAAAACTGTACTTCCTCAGTATTGCAGTATCCCAACATGGCATGAGTTTGTTTAAGCAGTTAAAAAGACTATGTTAGATTCTTGAACCCCTCCCACCAACACAATAACACGACTCCAGAATATATTACTGCTGTTTAACTTGAAGTTTATTGCAACACAAAACAACAGACAGATCTAAATTCATATGTGCCTCAGAAGAAAAAAGAAAATCTAGATTTGTTAGAAAAGGCTGTCAACATGCAGTGCCCTGACTCATTCAGAAATAAAGTCAAAACTGTCTTCATTACGCTTTATATTAGGAAATGATAAAACAGTCATGCAGAGACAGTATCTAAACAATCATTTATCAATGCCAAATGTTTGCTTGATGGTATTGACATTGGTAGTGCAGGAGTTAGAGAGATGCATTACTGGAATGGCAGTGAAATATTGAACTAATGCCAACCCCACCCCCACCTTGCAGAGACTGACAGGTGTTTGGGGGTGTGCATCCGGGCCATCGGCCATGACGCTCATGCCATTCCACCTCACTCCACCCTGCAGACACTGACAGGTGTTGGGGTATGCCTTGAGGTCCTTGGCCCTTGTGCTCACTCTATTCCATAAGGAAATAAACTGAGATGGGTGCAGCAGTGGAGAATGGGGTGAATGTTAGGGCCAAAGACCCCAAGGCACACCTCAATGCCTGTCACTGACTGCAGGGTGGGGGTGGGGGTGGAATGGCATAAGCATTATGACTAACAATCCCAGGTCACACTCCGGATACCTATCAGTCTCTACAGGATGGGGCATTATAGTTGGAAAACCCGAATGCCCAGATGATTGTTGGTATTTTCACTCCAAATTTTCAACATGGGCTTTTCGGGACCCCACCTCATGAACAGTGGCACTATCATTTTGTTACTCAATCCAGAAAGGTGATTTTGCACAGCGGCTGTGCCATTTGGCTCCACAGGTCCAAAGTCACATTTTGGGCAGGATGTGAAAAATGACAGCTGTACTGTTCATGAGGAAGTGTGAAAAAATGGCAATGTTGAAAATCTTGAGTGAAAATATGAAAGACTGATGAAGTTACGAGCATGCATAAAAACGTATTTATTATTTATTCAGTTTTGGATTAATACCATTGAGTCATAGACTCATTTTCAAAGGTTCTAAGTCAAGGCAAAACAATACAGATATAGCAGTGATTACAGGGTTTACATCATGAAAACAAGCACAATGTCGCATGAGGTTAAAGGCTTGAGAGTTCATGTATAACTAACACGATACTTAAGTAGGCATTTATGGTGGAGAAAGACATATCCATTTGTACATTAGTTGTGTGCTAAAAGCTAACCTTAGCAGGATAACATGTCAGCATTGCAACAAGCTGTTGGGCTGATAGTAGAAGGGGGTAAGCAACCTGAGAGATATTGTCATTACAGAGGGGATCGAGGGTGGGGGAAAAGAGGAGGGGTAGGGTGGAGGGAAGAGGGGGAGAAAGGTGGATGAGAGGTAGGGAAGGGGCTGTTTATGAGGTTTAAGGTGGAGGGAGGGTAAGCAGTGGAAAGAAATGGAACTGAGGTGGGCTGTAGCGACCTTAGTTGGTGCAGTTACAGATTGTAGCATGCTGTACAACACACGCCTGTAATGCAATAATTTTTAGCATTTTTTTACCAAATTTTCAACTTGGGCATTTTGGAACCTCCCCTCATGAACAGTCCCACTGTGATTTTGTTAATCTTTCCTGAAAGTTGATTTCCCACAGTGACCATGCCATTCTGTGTCAGTGCGAAAACACATTTTGGGCAGAATGTGAAAAATGACAGCTGTACTGTTCATAAGGAGGTGTGAAAAATGGCAATGTTGAAAATCTGGAGTGAAAATATAAAAAATTGGCAACTTTACAAGCGTGCGTAGAAGCTGTGCAAAGCATGCTATTAACGCAGTCATTTTTTTGGAATGTTTTCACCAGCCTTGCAACCTGGGTTTATTGGGACCCCACCTCATGAACAGTGGCAATGTCCTTTCATTAATCAGTCCCAAAAGATGATTCTATGCAGCAACCACAAAATCACCTTCCAGAACTGAATAACCAAATGACCGTCAAAGTGTTCATGAGGTAGGGTTCAAATAATCCCATGCTAAAATTTGGGGCCAAAATTCCAAAAAATGGCTGAGATATCAACCTAAGTTGAACCCCCTCCCATTGACTCCCATTATACAGCTTACTGTCATTTCTTCAATTTGCTGGTTGGCTTTGAAGAGTGCAGATGTGTCCCAGTCCATTGAAGATCACTGCTCCTGACCTCCAGAGATAACTATGGGGTGGAGGGGGGTGATGCGAGGAGGTGAGTCCCCTGAGGGAGGGTAGGAGTGCAGGGAATGGGGAAATGACAAGGGAGTGTTTTCATTTTTGCAGGGGAAAAAAAAGACTTCGGGAACAGTTTTCTTTATTTTACAGGTTACCAACAATTTTTATGCACACTAGGGTGTGCTCTTAGTGTACCAAAATAGTGTGCATGTTAGTGTGTGGGGGGGCATGCCAACACAGGGAATGAGCACCCTGATGTGACACTTGAACTATTTGGGAGGATGGTGGGGTCATCTGACACTGGGAGTGGGCATCCCAGAGTCGAAAACAAAAATAAAAAATTATTTTGGCACACTGGGGTGGGCTTCCAGTGTGTCACATTAATGGCGGTAGGGGGATACATGCCGGCACAGTGAGTAGGCACCCCAATGTCAGCTTTCTGGGGAGTGTGTGGTGGGCGGCAGGAGCCACCAATGTTGAAAGCCACACTGTGGCTCATTTATTTATTGATTGAAATAATTGACCAGGAAAGGCACACTGAACAAGGTGCTCAGTGGCAGGAGCTGACTAGAACCATAACTCTGGCCATGCGCATTGCTGTGCTCTATAATGCACATGGCTGGAGTCTTGACATCTGCTGCCAGTAGGGAGAAGGTATATTTGTGTGCCTAGTTGTAAGGGAGGGGGAAGGTCCCACTGCAAAGAGAAAACTGCCCCTCATTCCAGTGGAAGATTTTTTTCAAGTGTGGTCCATTATCTCAAACTGCTGCCATAGACAGCTCACTGTTTCATTGGTGCCTGAGGGATGAGCCCCATGAAGCATCAATTTGCAACCATCCCTGATTGAAGTGGCACTTTTCTTTCAAGGAAAGACCACTTCTCTCAAACTGCTGTCATATACCACTCGCTGATTCATTGGTGCCTGAGGAATGAGCCCCATAAAGTGTCAACTACATTGGGCAGAAACTCACACACCTCTAAAATGTCATACTGTGCCAAGATGTTTCTTGAGCATGCGTGGTGCGCAAGCATACAAGCAGACATAAAAAGGAAATTATATTGGCTTACACGGAAGATGTTTCCAAACTGTAAATAATTTAACTGTTGAATTAACAGTTTTAATCTTCATTACTCAGGCAGTTACTGTTTCTCCCCCCAACCCACCAGCACCAATCTAAATGGGAAAATTAATGTGGTTAATGAAGCTGTTGGACAAACAGTGGTATCTGTGGGACTCTGTTAAGTGATCCTTGTATACACCTTGAATACAGCTCTCAAGACAAACACATATGCCTGCACTAATTGAGCAGGAGGGCCCAGCCACAGCTGTGGGAACCTCCACCTATCAAGTGTTAAAGCACTTGTGGGTGAGGACTTCATACAGTAATACTGCGATGCCAGAAGAACAAATAGGTTAGGGCAGCAGGTTTATGTCCTGATTGCAATATCTTAGGCACCAGTAAATGAAGGTCTGGGTCTTACAAGGGCAATTGCTACATTTAGTAGTCCACCTGAGGTACTGATACTTATTGACATAAACAAGGGCCAGGTTGCTTTCACTAACTGTTTAGCAGAATGGGTTAACTATGGTTTTACAGACCATGGTCACAAATTCATATATCATCAGAAATGGTGGGAGAATACAGACTGCTTTAAAAACTACTTATTACTTTTCTTTCTTTTTTTTCCTACTTTTAACTATTTCCTCACCTTAGGATAGTCCATATCAGGGGACATAGCTGGGTGAGAGATATTCATGATGAGGCAGAATACAGAGGCAGATTCATTAGCAAAGGAGGCTTCTATAAAGATCTGATCACCTCTGTGGCCTATCATGCAATATTGACCTGCTTCCAGCCAACCTTCTTAATGGCCATAAGGACAATGGAATGGTGCAGCCAACCCCCATGCCTGAAGACACCTATGATAAAGAGGACCACCTCCATAACCATTGAAGTCATCTGCAACAGCTAGTCCCGGGATCAACACCTCCACCTGGGAGACAATTGGATCTGCAACAACACAATAAAGAACCCTCCTACTAACATGAGGGGGGGATCTTTATCACCAAGTAGTGGCAAATTAAATACAAGGACATCCGAGCCACTGTATATACATGTATTCCTTGTATTCACAGCAATCTAAGCAACATACAGCAAGCAGAAATCCAGCTACATATTCCCGTCTCTGTACTTTGGGACAGATTATATATGGACTTTTTTATAAGACTTCTACCAACAGACACCATCATCATAAACCATTGTTTAAAGACACTCATCCCAGACAACAGTGCAACTTGCATCACTGAAACAGAAAGAGGCAGAAATTGTAAACATCCTTGAACTATTGAATCTCTTCTTGAGGGCATTCAGAGTGCAAGTGAAATTGAACTTTGCTGCAACTGCATCATCAAGACCAGCACTCTTCTACCTTCACTCTACATGTTGGAGCTCTGGTTCTCTGGAAAGTCCAACTTTAGAAAGACACTGTTTTTTCAATCAAAATACCACCTATTGACACTCATCCAGAATATTTTTATTTCAAGAACACCAGTGATATTATATAAGAGAATTGAAACAGTCATTGCTATTGCAAAATTGAAACTAATGCCAAAATGTTAAATAGTTATTTGAACATTTACCTGTTATGCTTTGTGTGTTTCAACTTTCCTTATGTTCATTTTATGCTAAAAGATTAGATTCAACTCTTATAGGTAATTATACCCATTATTGAACCTATGAAAACAATATGGCAACTTTTACAAGAAATTTAGATACGTTTTTGGCATAAGTACATTTTGCTGTCAGTCATCTCTTATAATCTTCCACAGCTCAGTAGTTGATGGATACTTCATGATCAGCTAACTAATTCAATATAGTGGGCAAACCTTCATTATACATGCAATTTGTGTTAGTATTACTATGTTATTTTATATATATATATATATATATATATATATATATATATATATATATATACATACACACAATATATATATACATATATATATATATATACATAAATATATATATATTTTAGGGCGCAGTTAGCCCGTATAGTTAAGGTTGAGTAGGCACTTTAATGTCAAACCTCAATTTTTACATATTAATAACTTTGCAACCTTTCTATGGATTTGCATGAAATTTGGAATGTTCAGTCTAGTATGGTAGATCTCTTGATTTACCAAGTTGAATTTTGGTCAGACTTATGGTTCTGCACAGCAAAATGCTAATAAATGTGTTTTTCACTATTTTTGACATGTTTTTTGCCCATGGTGCTGCGATCACACTGTGTGGTCTTTTGGTCTGAACTTTGCAACATAGAAAGATGTTGGGTCACGGAACAATCCAGTATTGGTTTGGTAAATGAATATTGATCCATTCTAAAGATATTAAATGTTGCTTTTTTGGGTTCTGAGCATGCTCAGTTCCCTCCAAGATTTATGTGGTTATTTTTCAGGCAAAGACTAGGCTTACGGTCAATGATTTTGTAACTCACGGACTAGGATCCTGGTCCACCAGAAAATTCCTTGTCTGTGAGCCACCATCTTGTTTTTCAGCATTTCCCCAAAACAAAAAGTGTGTAGCTTTCTCCACGGTTGACTTTTGGGCCCAACGAGGCATGAGTTTTGTTCAGGGTGACCCCCTCTGCAAAGCCATGCCTTTGGTTTGGCACATTTTGGTCAAAAAATAGCTTTTTAAAATTTAACAATTCTTTGACTGTGACTCGTTAATGATCCTAGTCCACGAGCTGTCAAAATCCTAGTCCGCGACCTCACGGTCAAGGATTTTGCTACCTCGTGGATGAGGATTTCAAAACCTTTACCATTGCATTGCTAATGAATGGTTTGGTCTTTTTACTTAAAAATTTCAGGGCATTAAGGGGATGTCCTACAGGTGTGAATTATGCTGTTTAGATGTTGGGGAATTAAGCAGTTCCATAAATATGCCATCACCCCTAGGATAACATTGTGGCTCCCATTGTGCTTTCTGGTGCCCATCGCTCATAAATTATGCGAGATACAGATTAATTTGATTTATGATCCATGGACGTGTCACTGTCATGGTTACAATGACACTTTAATTTTTTTCTAGCTGTTATGGTTCCTGAGATATCAGCAAATTAGTGTTACAAGTGTTCCTTGCCCTATAGGGTTGCTGTATGGCTCTATAGCTATGCTTAAGTGGGATCGCAGGGCCCAGATGGCCAGTGTTCCCCCTGATACATATCATAATGCACAAATGGGCAGCTTGGTGGAAGCAACGCATGCTATTTACTAGTTATATTACACTTTTTCAAAAAGTAAGAAAATTCATTGCAAAAAAACTTTGTTTAATGCATCAGTTAGGGTTAAAGCAACAAAAGTGAGAAAATTAGATGTTAGGGTTTAGCCCCTAACACCACAACACCCCACGCCCCTCCTCCAAAGATTGACAGGTGCTGGGATGTGCCATGGGGTCATGAGGCCTAACTCTCACCCTATTCTCCTTTACTGTAGCATGCCAACCTGTTTACACATGGAATGGGGTGAGAGTTGTGCCACTCTACCCCATAGCACACCTCGGCACCTGTCAGTCTGTGGAGGGGGGTGGGGTGTTGAGGGGTTAGAGACTTAATCCTAACATCTCATTTCCTCACTTTTGTTGCATTAACCCTAACTGATGTATTAAACAAGGTTTTTTGCAATGAATATATATAGATATATATGTATACACATATACACTGTATATATATATATACACACACGCACGCACACACACACACACACACACACACACATATTATAGGGGTGGAATCTTCTAGTGTGTCATAAATGAAGATATCTTCACTGGAGTGTGATAAATGATGATGACATCACTACTGTGACAATAAATGCCATTTATCAATACTGTGCTGATGTCACCAGTCACTCACTAAGACCTGCATTCTAAATGAAACAGCTTCAGTTTATGTTTCTCACACAGATCGGCAAGTTACTGAATTAGTATTGCAAAGTACACTCAGCTGTCTGTTTGGTGTTTCTCAAACTCCCAGCCCATTAATGTGCTGTTATCAGCTTCACAGTCTACATTCTGAATGAAACTACTCAGGTTCTCTTTCTCACTGAACCCTGGAAGTAACTCAATCAACACTCAGCTGTGTGCAGTGGTGTTTCTAAGACTCCCAACCCATTCAGAAAAACTCACACACACTCACACCATGCACACAGAAAGAGCAGAAAGCACACAGAAAAAAATTCAAAAGCTCCCACCCTATTGTATATATAGCACACATGATGTGCAGATCATGTGCTATGAAAAATATTCTCACTCCTGCATCATGAGCTCCAGATATCTTACTCATGCCTTCAGCACTCGTGAGTAACCAGAGCTCACTCTGCAAGACTAAGAATATTTTCCATATCACACTCCTGTCCATCATGTATCCTATATCCACCCCAGTGTGCCCAATTAATTGTTTTTTATTGTAACCTGTAAAAAAAGAAAACCATCTCCCATTGTCTTCGATGAAGAATCCTGCATCAAAATTTGTGAACATTTCAATGCAGGATCCTGTATCAAAATATTCTGCCCCCCCAATTATGATATTCCTCACCAACACTGGGGTGCCCAATACTGTGTCAGTGTTACCCCACCCCAGTATAGTGGCACATTGGGAGCCCACCCAAGTGTGCCCAGATAACTAGTATTTTTTCTAAAAAAATCCTTTCTGACACCGGGATGCCCACTCCTAATGTCAGATGCCTCCCCAGCCCACCACTTTAATTGCTGATGGGGTGCTCAATCCCCCTGTTGGCATCATGATCCCCCAAAAAAACATTTATGGCACAGTGGGAGTCCACCCCAGTGTGCCAGATTATTTTTTTTTATTTTAACCTCTAAAAAAAGAAAACCATCTCCAAAGTATTTTTTTGCTTGTTTTTTAACCCTGCAAAAAAATAAAACCTTCCCTCGTCATCTCCTCACTCCCTTTCCCCAGCTCCACCCTCCTTCTGTGCACCCACCTCCCCACACCCCCCTCACTCATACTTACCCTCTGGAGGATGGGATTGGCAATCTTCTCTGGACTTGGATCTTCAAAGCCGAACTGCAATCTGAGGAATCAAGGAAAGATGTACAATGGGAGTCAATGGGGGAGTTCTACGTATGTTGATATCTTGACAATATTAGGAATTTTTGCCTCCAATTTTTAACATGGGGTTCTTGGAACCCCACCTCATGAACACTGACACTGTCATTGTGTTTCTTGGTCCCGAAAGGTGATTTTGTGGTCACTGCGCAGAATCACCTTTCAGGACTAATTCACCAAATAACAGTGTGACTGTTCATGCAGTGGGGTCCCAAAAAGCCCATGTTGCAATTCTGGTGAAAAAAAAAAAACAAATGACTGGGTTATGAGTGTGCATTGTGCAATTTCTGTGCATGCTCGTAACTTCAACAATTTTTAATATTTTCACTCCATTTTCAAAATTGCCATTTTTAACACCTCCTTATGAATGGTACAGCTGTCATTTTTCATATCCTGTGCAAAATGTGTTTTTGCACCTGGACTGGTTGCTACACAAAATCAGCCTTTGGGATGGATTATCAAAATGACAGTGCCACTGTTCATAAGGGGAGGACCCATAAAGCCCATGTTGAAAATTTGGTGAAATAAATTCCAAATAAATGACTGCGTTATGAGTGTGCATTGCGCACCGTCTACTCACACTCATAATTTTTCCAATTTTTCATCGTTTCACTCCAGATTCTCAGCATTGCTATTTTTTTACACCACCTTATGTGCAGAACAGCTGTCATTTTGCACATCATGTCCAGAATGTGATTTTGCACCTGTGGCACAGAATGGCATGGCCACTCAGTG
This sequence comes from Neoceratodus forsteri, assembly GCA_016271365.2. Lineage (NCBI taxonomy): Eukaryota > Metazoa > Chordata > Ceratodontiformes > Ceratodontidae > Neoceratodus > Neoceratodus forsteri. The sequence goes on from CM057449.1 coordinate 1,513,480,034, forward strand.
AAATCAATGTTTAGGATATAGTAACAAAATCACAGTTCCGCTGTTCATGCTGTTGAAAGATGTTGAAAATTTGGTGAAAAAAAAATGCACGCATTACGAGCGTGCATTGTGCAGTTTCTTTGCACACTCATAACTTTGCCAGTGGTTTCCATGTTTTACACTGTTATACTATCTGGATGGAGGGATGGGAGTACAGGGTCAGAAGGACCCTGGCTCCCACTATAACATATGGATACTGTTGTACTATCTCGATGGAGGGATGGGAGTACAGGGTCCTTTGGATTCTTCACTCTCACCATGAATGTGGTCACTGTTGTACTATCTGGATGGAGGGATGGGAATGCAAGGTCCAAAGGACCCTGCACCTCCACCGTGATATATGGACACTGTTGTACTATCTGGATCATGGGATGGACAGGCATCTGGGTGTTCCATGGGGTTGACAGGACCAACTCTCACCCCATTCCATGTGTAAACAAGCTGACATGCTACAGCATAGGAGAATGGGGTGAGAGTTAGGCCTGATGACCCCATGGCATATACTGATGTCTGTTGGTGAATGGAGGGTGGGGGTGGGGTGATTGTGGGTAACCCTAACATCACATTTCCATACTTTTGCTGCTGTGCTGTCAACCCTAACTGATGCATTAATGGAGTTTTTTGCAATGACATTCCCTTCTCTTTGAGAAAACGTAATCTAACTAGTAACTGTTATGTGGTAGTGGGAGCACGGGTCATCCAGACCCTGTACTCCCCTCATGCTGCCCATTTTTTCATAATGGCATGCATATCTGGGAGTGTGGGCCCTCAGGGCCCTGCTTCCTTACTCATACATAAGTACAAAGCCATATATCAGCCCCACAGTACTCAAAAGGAACCCTTGTAACATTCATTTGGCAATATCTCAGTAACTGTAGCAACTATGAAAAAATTTCCACTGCAGTGGTATTCATTACTTCAAAACCTCCACACATGCTTAGTCCACTAAAGGTGGACTAAGCTGCATAGAATGAAAAATCCATATCTCTCACCATTTCTGAGATACTAGTGTTGAAAGTCTACGCAGGTGCCGCAATGTTAGCCTATGGGAAATTTCTCAGTTTTGGAGAGATGTAACTATTGGCCTGTTTAATGTTTTGGGACCAAGCCACCAAAAGACACATCTGTGAGACCAGGACTTGCCCCCCTGAAAATTCCAGGCCAAAAGCCCCAACCATTTTAGTGCAGAGGGATGGCAAAGAATTGCTTTTATGGGGCAAAGTACTGTAGCAAATTGCAACAGCTTCACAAAAATAGGCACAACACTTTCATGATTTGTGAAAGTGTTGCAGCTGTTTTTGTAACAATTTGTGACACTGTGGTGGGTTCCAATCTCTAAAAAGGCATTTCTGTCCCCCCAAACAATGATGGTGCTGTGATCCTCAGGACCCAACTAGGTAAACACAACAGGGTTTACCAAAGAGGTACCAAACTTAAACACTAGACATTTTTTTCTCTAGCTAACTGAAAACAAGATGGCCTCCACACAATAGTAAAAGGGCCATTTGCAACAGCAAAATGCAGTGGGGACAGCTTTCAAGAGACTAATATATTTTTTCCCCATCGACTATAATTGGAAACTTGTTTTTTGAATAACTTTTGAATGGTTTAATATTTTGTCAACAAATCTTTGAAAGGCACATCAGTGACCCAGACTGCATCTTCCCTGAAGATTTCAGACCAAACGGACAAATCATGCAGGCTGTAGTCATGAGCAAATAACGTACAAAAACCCAATTTGGTTTTTTTTTGGGGTGCTCTGCAATTCCGCAACTGCTCCTCCAACCATAACGCAGCTTGCATATCCAGAGATTTATGATACCGGACCACTCATACAAATTCTCAGGCAAATCCATCATATGGTGCCAAAGTTCTTAAAGTTTAAAATATGGGGTTTAACATAGAAGTGGCTGGGCAACCCTAAGTATACTGGTACTACTGTGCCAGTAATATATATATATATATATATATATATATATATATATATATTATATATATATATATATATATATTTATATATATAAAATCAAGTTCATTAAACCGGATTCATTATAATGAGACTTGTTATAATGAGGTACAACTTTATATATACATATATATATATATATATATATATATATATATATATATATATATATATATATATATATCAGGGTTGTACCAAATTCTGGAAGGTCGTTCACCCTCTTCTGTTCGACCGCTAACTGTCCACCCCTATCCTCAAGCTCAACCAGTCTATCTTTTCTGATCCTATGGCTATTGTGGAATGCTTTAACTCTCACTATTCTACCTGTGCTTCTTCTCTGCCGGGTTCCCTACCAGGCTCCTCCAATGGTCTGGCATCCTCTCTCCTCTCCCCCTGACTTCTCTCCTCTCTATTGCTCAGCACGCCTCCACTCAGGCCTCTCATCCTTTCCCCCTTTGCTGCACTCCACCCTCCTCACCCTCCCTACCTCTTCCAGTCCCCTCCCAGTTCTCCTTTTCACCTGTCTCCCCTGACACCACCTTCCAGGCACTCCTTGACCGCAATCCCTCTAAAGGCTCCTCTCCTGATGGTCTGGATCCTAGACTCCTCTCCCTCTCTGCTCCTGCTATTGTCTACCCACTCTCTCTCATACTAAACCTGTCTTTCATGACAGCTTCTGTTCCCTCAGTATGGAAACATGCAGTTGTGCTCCCACTCCCTAAGGGGGGGTGAATCCTCCACACCTGGCAACTATCAACCTATCTTCCACCTACCCTAGCTAAACTACAAGAACACATAGTCCTCAACCATCTCTCCTCCTTCCTATCTGACTCTGGGTTCTTCACCCCGTTCCAATCTGGATTTTGGAAGTCACTTTCTACTACCACTTCTCTGCTGAGACTAACTGAGACCGTCTACTCTGGCTTTGACAAAGGTCACATTACCTCATCCATCTTTGTTGATCTGGTGAAAGCCTTTGACACTGTATCACACCCCCTCTTCCTGAACTGCCTCTCAGCCACTGGTCTTTCCCCTTCTGCCACAGGCTGGTTCAATGCCTATCTGTCCAGCAGGTCTCAATCAGTTAAAATTGCTGATGTCATCTCTTTCCCCTTGCCCATAACTACCAGTGTTCCCCAGGGCTCAGTGCTCGGCCCCATTTTGTTTTCCATTTTGTTAAACAATCTTCCCCGGGCCTGCTCTGCTTCCAGCATTCACATGTATGCTGATGACACGGTTCTATTTACATCTGTGATATCAGTCGCTGATGTCACTAACAGACTCCAGTCTGACTACTCTAGAGTCCAACACTGGTTTAATTCTTATCAACTCTTTTTAAATGCCAAGAAAACCGTCTCTATGACATTTGGAATTAGGCAGAAACTCATTACGCTAAGTTCCCTACCCACATTCCACACCCTGGATGGGACTGTACTTGATGACTCCTCCTCATTCAGGTATCTCAGTGTCTGGCTGGATAGACACCTAAACTTCTCAGTACACATTGAAGCCATTCAGAAAAAACTTAAGCCTAAGCTTGGTGCCCTATACAGAAATAACAGCTGTATCAAACTCGCGGCCAGGGGTGAGCTAGTACTGAAGATGATCTTGCCTATATTCGACTACTGTGACATAGTCTATGGTGCTGCCCTGCAGTCCTCCCTAGCCAAACTGGACTCTCTCTATAACTCCTTCTGCCACTTTGCTTTAGCTGCCCCCCACCTCACCCATCACTGTGACCTCTGCTGGTCCCTAAACTTCCTCACACTCCAAAATAGTTGTATGCTACATGGTGCCAAGTTCATCTCTAAATTCTGGCTTGGTTCTCTCCCCTTCTACCTCTCCTCCTCCCTTAGTACCCCTCCACCCACCCATTAGACTCTGAGATCTGATAACCTACGTACCTTCTTTATCCCCAACAAATCTACATCTTCTGGCCAAAAAGCTTTTTCTCACCATCTGCCAAAACTGTGGAATGCTCTCTCTCCACAAATTTGCCACTCCTCCTCACTGAACTCCCTCACTTCAGCTCTACTCAATTACCTGACCACAAACTGTTCTTCCTCCTGACCCCTTCCCTGCCTACTTGCTCTCCCCTTTCCACCCCTCCTCTTCCTCCCTCCACCCATCGCTCTTAATTACCTAGCACTTACTAAATGTGTCTTGTTAATCATGCTTTCCTCCCTTGCTGTTATTGAGACATCATGAATCCCCTGTCCGATTGCACTGTATTATTATGTATAGATTGATTATCATGTATATTACGCTCCTGTCTCTGTACTGTTTTATGTTTTTGTTTTTGTTTATTTAAATATGTTGTTCATCCCACTCCCCCTTCCCCCAGGATGTTCCGTAAGACGAGCATTAAGTTGCTCAATGTACCTGTCCTGGTGAAACATTTCAATAAATAAATAAAAAATACATGCTATTAATGCATTAAATTAAATTAATTCAGCAGCTAGGTCAATTAAATTAAATTAATAATTAATCATTTTAGCCCATTAATTAAATTAAATTAATGGTACCTCAATTAATATTTAAATGAACAATTAATAGCTATTTTAATAGCTATTTTTCCGTATATTTTACTATACGTTGTATGTTATATTATGAACTGGTTACCATAATTGCAGAATGCTGATTGGCCAAGACATTTTTGCAGCCGTGATGATATCAAGCTACATCAATGCGGCTTCAAAAAGCCTCCAGCCACCAGCATACTCACTGGCAACAAATTCCTTTGAGTGCAAAGTTGCCCAGAACGAATCAGACCTGCACACGGCTACTGTTAAAAATAGTAATAAAAAAACACACAGCTTGTCCTCAGCAAGAACTACAGATTAAATAAATTACACTGCCCACCCGGCTGACCATACACACAAAGCACTGTGCAACACCACCCCACCAAGTAAAAGCCAACAACGGCCTCTCTCCATATTGAGTACAATGGTAAGACTCCTCGCAGCTTGAGCAACTCCTCAAAAGAAACATAAGGAAAGTACCCCAAAACTCATCACACTATACCTGTGTTCTTTTTTTCCCACACACTTGTCTCAGCCAGCCAACAGCTTCACCATTCAACAACCACTCTGGGCGACTTACTGTGAGATGTCCATTGTTCCCATTTACATTGCAGCTTCATCTTTGCCACACATACACCTTTGAGAAAAATAAAATAAAACCACAATAGTGGTGGGCAAACTGGGCTCAATCCACTCCACAAAGTGATTTGCGGAGCAAAGGTGGATTTGCAGAGTGCTCCACAACATGAAGCAGAGTACTTCACGTTACAGTGAGTAACCCAAAGTCCATTGAAAACAATGACTTTGCATTACTCTGCCTCCCCGGACCACTACTCCACCAAATTTAAGGTGAAGTGCATTGAGGGCAATGCACCTTGCCTCACTTCACCTAGTTTTTGAGCTCCGAAGGTGAATTTTGCAGTGATTCATGGGATTTTGGGTCACATGGGCTCTATATTGATCTGCACAGCCTCAGTTTGGGGTAGTATGTATAGGAAGGAGTAGGAGACAGTGTGATCTGAGAGCTGTCTATGATTGAAACCATCTAAAAGCTGTTAAAAAAGTGTTTTTGCGTTTTTTGGGGAGCTCAATCTTTAGTTCATTGATTGTAGGAAACCCTCCTGTGCTCATATCATCAAGCATTTTTGTTTTTGCATGGATTTTGAATGTTAATGTGCAACATTGAATGTGTGTAGTGAAAGACAATGAAAGTGTGCTTTTTGGGAGAGGCGTATCTGTTGTGTAGGTAGATTTAAGTTGGAGAAATAATGTTTTCTTTGTTTTTTGGTTATATTTTTGTTATATAACTGACTGTGTTAATGAACACACAGTAATATTGCCAGTAATTTTTGAAATTTTCTTGCTGTTTGTGTGTTGTGTGGATCTGGTGCAGCAGTTCATAATTTCAGGTTGTTTACAATACGATATGTGGCATATTACTGAACTTTTGAATTTGATACGCATTACTCGTTCAGCATTGTAGACAAACTGTTCTGCTTGTGTGTGTGTGTGTGTGTGTGTGTGTGTGTGTGTGATTGTATGTGCAATGTTGCTTTGCATCAAATAACACACCTTTTATTGTGCCACAGACTAGTGTAATTGCAGGCGCAGCAGTGCGAACCTGCTATCTACTGCAGCTGCCTGATTTTGTACTGCAATCGTGGTACCTGTTCTTTGGTTTGCTGCTTGTACTGCTGTAAAAATTTTCAGTCAGTGCTCCCTCCACACCCCCACCACCAAAAGGAATTTTTTAACAGATTGGATTGTTTTTGTGACCTCATCAGCACCACTGGTTACTGAAGTTGTTTTCACTGTGTGACAGACTAGTCTCTTATCTGTTGTTGAAGCTACAGTTGTTTTTTTGGCTTCACATCCAGCGTCCTCCCAATCAGAGAGTGAACATATCAACATCTAAATTTGGTTATAATATTGTGGTTGATCCCCCAAAATGCCTGCAAAGAGACATGCAAACAAAGCTGTTTCTTTCCATGGCAATTCAGGCAGTAAGATAGTCTGTGGGCGTGGTAGGATGCAGACGCAGAAGTGTATTGCTGATGAGAGGAAAGGTATTTCTCCTGCAATGTTTTTTACAGCCCAATCAGTAGCTTCGCTCATAGTTGGAGGAGATGATGTTTTCCCAGCTGGTGGTGTTAGGGTCACTGGTGTTAGTGGTGGTGGTAGTATTAGTACTGGTGCATCAAGTTCGAATTCTGACCAGTGTACCGTATCCAAAAATACTGAGTGTGAAGCAGTGCAAGTGAGTGGCAGCAAAGATGATGTCATACTTACCAGTAACATCCCAGTAACTGAACCTGAGGATTCTGATTATCATGTCAACAATTGCATACAATGTGATATTCCATCCACCATGGCAGTTAATGTCACACATTTTCCATGCAGTGATTCACAATGTGGTGGAAAAATGTCAGGTGATAGTGGTGTAGATGCTGATGATGAATGTGATGATGAATGTGATGATGATGATGATGTTGCTGTTGTTGCAACATGCAGTCCACATGTTAGCATCCAAGCAGAAGATGTGGATGTGTGTGACGTTGATGAATATGATGATTATGTAATTGACCCCAGTTGGGAACTGGAGAAAAATAAATTTAAAGTGGCTGTGTCCGAGTCTGTTTGCAGGAATCCCCCCCTGTAAAAACTTGTGATTTACTGGTTCTAGTTGATGATGATGGCCCAGTAATAAAGGTGCTGGGGGTTGTTTGTGATGATGGTAGTGTGAATAATCAGTGCAGTAAGGTGGGTTGTCATTGTAGCAATCTTCCAGGAATTTGACAGCATGCAAGGATTGCTATGCTCAAAGTGACCGCCTCACACACTGGTGAGAACATGATGGACGTGGTACTGACTGAAATTGACAGATGGCTAAACCCTCTGTCCCTGAGAGCTGGGTTCATAGCAAGTGACAATGGGTCAAATGTGGTGAAATGCATCACGAATGGTGTTGTTTTTCGTGTTCTGTGCATGACCCACTGTTTATATCTTGTGGTACAGGAGTTTCTGCAGCACCCTGATGTAAAGGAAATGCTGATCATTGCACTATATATCTGCTCTCACTTTTCAATATCTGGAAAGGCCCGTGACCAACTGTGGCAGTTGCAGATACAAAACAGCCTGCCTCAGCACCGCTTGAAGCTGGAAGTTGTCACCCGATGGATCATGGAACTCAACGTTATACATATCTTAGAGGTTGTATGAACATTATAAAGCCATCTCAGAATATCTTGTGATGCACACTAGCTGTGACAGTTCCGGGGGCCTCCATGTCTATGATGACTGGACAGTGGCACCTCATGGACTCTGTAATAACAATTTTGGGGCCTTTTGAACATGTCACACAGGCAGTGAGTGGCGAGTCTGCCTCCATTAGCCAATCAATTCCACTGCTGTGGGTGCTGAGGCAGACATTGGTGAATGTACAACATGGCCTTGATGTTGCGGGAGATGGTGGTAGCAGTATGTTGCTGCAACACATGCTGACAGTATTCGACCAGAATCATCACATTGTAAGCATTCAGCATAGGGACAACTTTGCCATAGCAACAATGCTGGACCCACGATACAAATGTGAAATTGCATCAGTACTGGAGCTAGGGCCTGAACAGGTAAAAAATATCAGTGGTCAACTGGTGCACTTGGTTCATGGAGCACAGAAGTCATGTGCCAAGGTCAGCAAACCTCAGCAGCATAATCCTGCTGAAGGTGTACCTGTAGGACTATCAAGCATATCCTGCAAGGGGAAGAGGACAGCAGTTCCAGGTGATCTGTCATCCAAAGTGGCTGGCGTCAACCCACTTTGGGAGGCTTTGTCCCAAGTGGGTATTTGTGAAATAAATGATTCAGGAGAACAGGATGATGCATCAACAACTAGACTAAGTGCGACTCAGAGAATGGTTGAGTCATGTTTGTCTGAAAACAGGCATCTGACAATAACTGAAGATCCTCTTTTGTACTGGAGTGGAAAGGTCAGCGAATAGCCAGAGCTGACTGCAGTGACACTGATGAGTCTCACATGCCCACCCTCCAGTGTAAGTGTTGAGAGGGTATTCAGCTCAGCAGGTGCAATAGTTAGGGATCATCGGACAAACCTGTCTCCTGCAAATGTTAGTTTGCTAACATTCATTAAAATGAATGAGAGGCACATACCAGCACAGACTGCAACCTCGTTATTCATACTCCGGCCTAGTCATGGTGATTTTGGTGATGTGGAAATGGACCATCCTGGTGACACTGGCAATGGCTGCCTGAAATGGCAAAACCACTGACATAGATGATGACACAATAGAGAAGGAGTTTCCCAGTGTTCAGGCTTCAGACATAGATGACTGTGAGGGAAGCTTTCTTTATGAGGATGATGATGTGGTTAACGTTGGCAGGTTTTAACTGAAGTTGTTAAAAGGTGGTTTGCCACCCCAGACCACCACCTCTGGGACTGATGTTAGCCACTGCCACCACTAAGCATGAGTGTGTGTGACCACAGACCACCACCACCAGGACTGATGTTCACCACTGCCACCATCAGTTTGTCTGATCCCCACCACCACTGGTACTGATGTTAGCCACTGCCACCACTGAGCATGAGTCTGTCTGATCCCTGGACCACCACCACTGGGACTGATGTTCACCACTGCCACCATGAGTCTGTCTGATCCCCGGACCACCACCACCGGGACTGATGTTAGCCACTGCCACCACTGAGCATGAGTCTGTCTGGACCACCACATCCATCAGCCACAGACACAAAGCTTCGTAATATTTAAACCATAAAGTGAGTACGTGTACTCATGTTTGTTATGCTGTTTCACTTCCTTTAGTTGTGTGTTTTGTTTTCGGTAGCTTTTCAGAGCCGCAATGGTAAAACACATATGGTACACTTATTTTGCTTATTTTACAGGTTAACAAAAAAAGTCTCAATCGTTAAAACTCGGCTCAGTGGGAATGGTATTGCAGCTGTACCGTACAGAGAGGAACCTATGGAATATCCATATGAAATCCATTCTGGTGAGTTTGAAGATTTTATTTCATCTGTTTCATTGTTTTGGAAAGACTACAGCAAATATTGCATACAGGTTGTGTTAGATGACAAGATGTGGGTTTGAAATGTAACTTGACTTGAGATTGAGAACCAGGGAGGGACAAATAACTGTTAAGTTGTAAGAAGTCATTCGTTTGTTTTTTTAGGAAACTTCCAGATGCTTTGTTGTTCTGTCAAAGTGGCCTTATCCTAAAAAGTTCTTCAACATAATCAGGCACCACCCTTCCCCTGGGATTGGGCACACATGCAACACACAAAAGTTGTTTCATTAGTTGACCATGACCATCATTAAGAACTGGAATCCACAAGGATGCAGATGATATCTATGAAGAAGTAACAAAATAAGAAACCATTACAGACAAACCTGCAAATATGATTCCCCCCACCCCCAAAAAAAAATACTTACCTTCATGTGCTTGAGAGTTATCCATTTCCAATTTCAATGCAAAAAATTCTCACTGAGCACTGGAATGTGCACACCAACAGTTTCTGTGACCTGTGTGTGATACAGAACAATACAATGAGTACATGTCCATGTCAACCCCCCCGCCTACAAAATACACAAACATATATCTATATATATATCTCTGCTCACCAAGGCTACTATTAGTGTACAGCCAAAGGGCATCCTTCCATTCACTTGAGATGATCACATTGCATTTGCTCAAATTGCCTTGCAGAACACATTGGACCAGCAACAGGACGCTCACGGTCATCATTTTATTTTGGGAGACTTTGTTTGTGCTGAAACAGCCTCATTTTACTGTGTTACCACTTGTCAATTTTCTGCACACAAGAAGGATGAATTTTGGGTCTGCAGAAAAAATCTGGGGACTCTGTGCCACCACTGGGCACATGATTAAGTGCACCATTTATTCTGGGGATGCATTTTTGTGTTGTGTGATTGTTGTGAGCTCATGATGTCACAGTGACATTATCAATTAAAGCAGCATTGCAAGAATGTCGTGACAATTTTAAACTCTACTTTTTTATGCTACTTTACATTGCCACAGCCACTAGTTACTCTGAGTTGTGACTTGAATGATACACTTCTTTTCCCAATTTCTGTCTGCTTTACTTAGTTGACTGCTTTTTTTCATGTATGGAAAAAAAATCAGCACACCTTTCAATATTGTTCTGATCAGGTTTGTATTTATTTGCGGCTGCTTTTCAATAAATCTTGTTCCATGGTGTCATAAAACACTGCCTGCTGCATAACTGTTAATTGACAACAGAATTGATATATAACAACTAACTGATGTGGTGGAGAAAAGCAGAAGAAAACATTGACAAAGACCTGGTCAGCACCAATTTAAAAGGAATGCTCCTTTCATTGTTTCACACATGAAAAAAGGTAGTACAGAGGACTCAACTACTGGAAATTCTTGTATCATTCCAGCCAGGATGTAAGTAAAGGAAGTTATAACACAGCATTAAAAAATATAGGTCAGAGTTCTCAACAGATTATTGCACTGCAGCTTTACAGACAGTCACCACATTACATAGTTATGGTGATGCACATAACCTAATATGTGGGCGCCTTACTTCCAGTGGAATATTTCTTGCTCTACAGAGTGCAATATATTTCTGAGAAAACTGCCCATAATTTCATTACAGTGTGTCACGTGATGGAGGAATTCCCATTCAGAAAAGCCACCCACATTCTGCTCCCCCTTTCTCAGCAACATTAGGATGTGATGCCAGGGGGAGCACAGGTGATTGCTCCACTATAGTGAATGTCTGGCAGCTATCCCAATGTTTTGTTATGTTATAAGGTTCACTTTGTGGTGAAATGTGGGAACGTTTCCTCTAATAAGGCTCTTCTTACTGGAAACGTGTCCACACATTTCACCACAAACTGACCATTACAACATAAAGAAACATTCAGAAAGCTGCTGACAATCGGACATTCACTGTAATGGAGCACACACCCATGCTGTCCCTGTCATCACATCCTAACATTGCTGAGAAGGTGGGCAGAATGTGGGTGGCTTTTCTGAATGGGAATTCCTCCATCAGGTGACACACTGTAATGAAATTATGGGTGGTTTTCACAGAAATGTATTGCACTATGTGGAGCAAGAAAGATTCCCCTGGAAGGGAAAATATGCATTATTAAACAACAAGAAAAAACACAAAAACAGTACAACACAGTAGTGGGGGAGCAGAAAACAATCCCTTACTGTGGCCATGGGATGCCGTGGTGGTCCAGCAGCAGGTGCAGCATTGCCAATATTTGCTGCTGCTGTTCTTGTATTGTGTCAACCTGCTGCTGCAAAGCACTGACCCTCTGATTACTCTCCTTCAGGGCCACCCACACCAGGGTGTGGTCAGCCTCTGTTGCAGGGACTGTGGCAGGGTCCACTGCAGGTGGAAATCCAGGTAGTAGTGGTGGTGCAGAGGATGGTGCTGGTGGCTGTGGTGGTGGTGTTGCTGCTGCTGTACTGTCCCTCCCCCTGCTGCGGTGAGGCACAACTTTGACCCCTGCAGCACCCTCGGCCACTGCCACAGAAGGGACAGCAGGTGGATGCCTGGCCCCTTCCATGGCAGCTTGCCACTCCACCTTGTGGTGGTTGAATATGTGGGTGCACTGGCCACCACTCCCCAAGTGTGTCCCCCAGGGGCCACGGCATACCAGCACACCACACAGATAACACACCACAACTGTGCTGTCTCCCCCCACAGAGTTAAAAAACTCCCGCACTGGGGAGCTGCGGGGGGACCAGACACAGTCCTTGCGCCATGTACAGTTTCCAGGTGCACCTCCTGTGGCTGTGGAGGTAGTGGAGGGGGTGCTGCTGGAGCCCCTACAGCTGCTACCAGTGGTGATGGTAGTGATGGAGAAGGTAGATTCACAGCAGCCACCGGTGGCACTTGTGCTGCTGCTGCTGCTGCTGCTGTTGCTTCCACTGGGGGGAAAACAACACTCAGGAGTCGGGAGCGGTCCAGCATCACACGACTGCCCCCACATGTCTGAATTCCTCTCCTCTGACCGTGCCCATGGGCCAGCAACTTGCCTTCTCCAGGATCCACATCCATCCCTTCTACACAAGTCCCCGGCACACAAACACAAACACACACACACACACACACACACAGAGTCACAGACACATAAAACAAAACAAAACTTATAAAAAAAATTAACTACAAAAAAAAATCATAAACACAATACAAAAACTAAATAAAGATAGCTTTTAAAAAAGCTGTTGTTTTAGAAAGGCATTAAAGCATTTTGTCACAGACTCCTACACTGTTCTCTCTCACAAAGCCTTCTCCATCTACGAATGCAAAGGAGAAAGTGAAACTGCTTTTCTGACTCACTTCCTTCCTGCCTGGCTAAAGAATGTGACTTACAGTACTGAAAGCCATGTGATGTGTGGGGTGCTGCCTATTTACTTGTCACTTTGCCTTACTTCACGTTAAGGCATAATGGCAACATGAAATGATAATGATAACGTGAAGTGAGCACTTTACAGTGCTCTCTTCACGTTGTGCTCTGCCAACGCGAAGTGCCCATTTCGTGTTCTCTTCACCAGCAGATTAAAAATTTGATGCTTCTCTAAACCACATGCATCTTCACTTAGACATCAGGACCAGGTCAAAGGCAAAAAGAACTCAGTTAACTTCCTGGTGCTGAGAGACACAAAGTGCACCTCCTCCATTAACTCGACTTACAACAGTGCCACCTGCTGTCCAGAGCTCTCCAGGAACTATTTTATTAAAATGTACTCCTCCAACACCTCAAAAAATGAATTTTAAGAATGATTTAAAGGTTTTTTTTTAATTTTTTTTATTGATAAAACTTTTATTCCAGTTCATAATAGCAATAATGCACTTCAGGATGTGGTATGTCATGGGATATCGTCACTTCTCGGGCAGTTGAATGCACTCAGCCTGCGGCCTCTTGCCCAATCACCTGAGGTGTGATGATATCTCATGATATACCACACCCAATCATGCATTATTACTCAATTGTATATTATATTGTACACAACATATATTTGTATATTTATATACATTTATATATGTATACATGTATATATTTTTTCAGTTAATTTATTTTTACTCCCAGTCCCTGGCAGCAGTACCTCCTGTCAGTCTTCCAGCTCCATCACCTTCTCACAGCTTAACCTCCAGCTGCCCCATGGCTTGCCCCCATGGTGGGGCGGCAGGGAGCTCCTTAACCCACCTGTCACTTGGATTTGGTGCTGGAGGTGTGTTGCTGCCATTCGTGGGGGCATGCCTACAGGGACTGACCTCCATGGAGCACGCCATGATCTTTTTTCCACCTGATTTTTGACCCCTCAAGCCGAGGACATGCAATGATGCCCAAGGAGCAAACGTGCACAATCCCGTACATGTTTCTTCTAATGTCTGTCTTGGCTTCCCCTGCTGTAGCTTCAGTGTCCTAGCCCCCAGCCTCCACTTGGAACCAGCAGTGCACCGATTGCTGGTGTCACCTTCCCCAGAGAAGGAGAGCAGTCCAATGGATGCTTGATCCTTCTCCTCCCCACTGACCCACAGTGGCCCATGCTTGTTCCCGAACATGGGTCGCTGGCATGGTGAGAGGTAAGAAGTCCAGCACCTCAGCCCTCAGCACCACTGGGCCAGTATGTATACATGTACTGTATATTAAAATAATCTGTTCACTACTTTAATAATTATACATAGGATTTAATAAACCACACACCAAGTCTTTCAGTAACACATTTATTTGGAAAACAGACATTTTATCTCACCAACAATCACACATCAACCACAGATCCATTCTATTGGCTTTTTTTTTTTTTTAGTAACAGTAGGCTTTGTTGCATTTCACAAATATGAGGCATTCAAATGTCTCATCTAGCATTCTGTTTCACTCTGGTGACAAAATTTTGCCTCTGACACTGAAATCGTTTTCAGCCAGAGCTGAGAAAGGGGTCAGGCAAAATATATTCATTGCTACGGCAGACAGCATGGAGAATGTGCTTGTCTGCTCCATCCAGAAAGTTAATGGGGCACAGTTTTCTGAGGTGAGATCATCAGTCAGGTATCAGTAAAGCTCCACGTAGATGTTGCAAAAGTTACCAAGTAGTGAGCCATTCCTTTCTCTTTTGTGTTAGCTTTTGCAGATTGTGGGTTGTGGATCAGTTGTGGAACACTGGTTCAGTTGGGTGACATATTAGAAAAACAAACTATAATGGGGGAAGAGCTCATCTACAACCTATGATGTAGGGCAGAAACTGCAAACTTGTGCAGTCGGGGATCTGACAGGGATCGGGTTGTGGAGCACCTTTATGGTATGTCGGGCTGGTGCCTCATGCCTTAAATTTTGGTGGTTCTGTTTCTGGGTTAGTTTGTGGGTATCTGAGTACTGTCATGCCAATGCAACATGTTTACAATACAGAACAGAGCGTGGGAGAAACTGGAGCATACAGAGTGTAGTCAACATGAAAAAACCTTGTATTAATGCAATAAAATTAATGCATTAATCCACAAAAAAACTCAATTAATAGGTGTCTAATTAATAATTAACTTGCAATTAGCAGGGTCCATTGATTAATTAAATTAGCATTAATGGAAAATGGCTCAATTAAATTAATAATTAAATTAATAATTAACAATGAACAATATTATATATATATATATATATATATATATATATATATATATATATATATATATATTCATTACAAAAGCTTTGTTTAAAGCATCAGTTATGGGTAAAACAAAGGTGGGGAAATGAGATGTTAGGGTTGAGCCCCTAACCCCCCCACCACCCCATCCTCCACAGACAGGGTGTGCCATGGGGTTGCAAGACCCAACTCTCACCCCTTTCCATGAGTAATCAGGTTGACATGCTACAGTAAAGGAAAATGGGGTGAGAATTAGGCCTCACAACCCCATGCACACCCCAGCATCTGTCGGTCTGTGGTGGATGTGGGGGTGCGGGGTTAGTGATTCAACCATTAAGTCTCATTTCCCCACTTTTGTTGTTTTAACCCTAACTGACGCATTAAACAAAGTTTTTTGCAATGAATTTCCCTACTTTTAGAAAAAGTGTAATATAACTAATAAATAACATGTGTTGCTCCCACCAAGCTGCCCATTTCTACATAACGATAGGTGTCTGTGGAAGTGTGGGCCCTCTGAGCCTTGTGCTCCCACTTACATATAGCTACAGAGCCATACAGCAGCCCTATAGGGCAAGGAACCCTTGTAACACTAATTTACTAATATCTTGGGAACCGTAGGAGCTAGAAAAAAAATCACGTGTTGTAATCATGACAGCGAGTACTTCACACCACATTAATCAATGGAATCTGTATCTTGCATCATTTCTGAGATATGGGCACTGACATGCACTGAAAAGGCACCCTTTGGAACCCTTGTCACACTAATTTGCAAATATCTCCATAACCATAGCAAGTAGGAAAATCAATTCAACTGCTTGTGTAATCTATGATTTCCAAACTTGTTTCTGCAGGTTACATCACCTGAAGGTGATGTAAGCTGCAGGTAGCAAAAAATCTGTTTCTTGCTTCATTTTCCAGGTACAGGCGTCAAAAGGCATCTTGGGCTTTGCAGTGTTATCCTATGGGAAATGTCTCAACTTTGGCATATCATAACTATGTAACCAATACAATTTTGTACACCAAACCAGCATACGTCACATCTGTGTGACACCCCATTTGCACCCTGCAAATTTCAAGCCAAAAGTCATTACTGTTTCTTAGCAGTGAACTGGTGAAATTTTACAAATCCTTGTTTGTGAGCTGTCAAAATCCCCATTCGTGAGGGAAATCCCCATTCATGAGATGACAAACTCCCCATTTGTGAGCCAATCCTCATTCAAGAGATAGGGCCATCTGGTCTTCATCTCACAAATGGAGATTTTGATGGCTCATGAATTGTGATTTGGCTCACAAACTGGGATTTTGATAGCTCATGAACAAGGATTTTTTTTTTATGATCCCCATTTGTGAAGTGTCAAAATCCCCATTCATGAGCCAAATCCCTGTTCATGAGCTGTCAGAATCCTCATTTGGGAGCCGATCATGAGATACAACCATCTGGTCCTTATCTCACAAACTAGGATTTTGACAGCTCATGAACGGGGATTGGCTCACGAACAGGGATTTGGACACTTTACGAATGGGGATCAGAAGCGAGTCACGAAGAGGGGTTTTCAAATATAAAAACAGCTGTTTTTTTTAATTATCTGATAGAAACCAAACACATGGTTTTGTAGAGGGTAAAAGTCACATCTGTTGGTCAAACCCGTTGTACCCCATACATTTCAACCCAAAAGTCCAAATTGTTTCTTTGCAGTGAAGTGAAAAAGAAACAGTAAACTTTAAAAATCCCTTTTGTGAGGTGTCAAAATCCCTTTTCCCCAACTGATTCTCTTTTTGTGAGGTGTCAAAATCCTTTTTCATAAGCCCTAAATTCCTTTTTGCACCATGCAGCTATCCAAAAATTGAACCGAGCATGCTCAGAACCCAAAATTTCAAAATTAAACAACTTTGGAACAGATTAATATTGTTTCACCATACCAATGCTGCCTTGTTCTTGGGGGCAATTTTTTTCCACCCTGAAAATGTTAGACCAAAATTTCAAACAGTTTGGCCACAGCACAGTGAAAAACAACAAAAAACAGGTGGAAAAAAGGGAATTTTTACTAGTTTTTCGCTATACACAGCACACAATTCATAAATCTGGTCAAAATGAAACTTGGTATGTCAAGAGACCTAGCCCACAAGACAGTGCATACCAAATTTCTTGCAAGTCTGTTTAATGGTTACAAAGTTATTAAAGTGCAAAATTTGAGGTTTAATATGAAACTGCCTACTCAATCCTAACTATAGTGGTGCTACCACACCACTATAATATATATCTTCTCTGCAAAAAACTTTGTTAATGCACATTTAGGGTACCAGTGACAAAAGTTACAAAATGTGGTCTTAGGGTTTCCAACCCTAACACCCCACCCCCACCCTGGTTTTCCAACCCTGATACCCTACCCTCACCCTACATGCAGGAACAGACATGGAGTGTGTGCCTTGAGGTTGTGAACATTAACAGTCACCCCATTCCATGAGTAAGATGAGATGGGTACAGTATAGGAGGATGGGGCAGGCATTAGGGTTCACAGTCCCAAGGCAAACCCCCAAGCTTGTTCCTGTATGAGGGGTGGGAGTGAGTTGTTAAGGTTGGAAACCCTTAGACTGCATTTTCCAACTTTTGTTGATGGCACTCTAATGATACATTAATGACTTCTGCAGATAATGTCCTTACTTTTTGAAAAAGTATAATCATGGGCTTATTTTCTTGTGGGACCATCACTCCACTATCCTCTGTGTGTATGGATAAGGCCTGCACTACCAGCACTCCATAATGGTATTCATATTAGAATCTGGGAGCACACAGTGCCATTTATCCATAATGTTTGATATATTGTAATCGTATCCCTATTTCCTTCTGGGATCCAGGGTCCTGCACTCCCATCAGTCCTTAATGGTATATGTATTTGTGTGTGGCAGATCCATAAATAATTTTTGAGATAGTGTATGGCCCAGCACTTCATAGTGTGCAGACCCAAAGAAACACCTGACACTGCAGTGTTCTCCTATAGAAAATACAGGAAAATGTGAAACCCATGAAACTTGTCATCAAATTAATATATTTTCCTGAATCCAGCAAATAGCACATCAGTGGTACAAGCCTTCTGTACCCTGGATATTTCAGAAGAAAATAGCAAACTGTTTCTTCACAGCAAAGTGTTAAAGAAACAACTCTGTACACCTCCAATTACAATGTTCTCTTATGGGAAACAAAACAAAATGTAACCCCACAGAACTCCAGAGCAAAGTAATGTATTTTCCCCAAACCAGCAAAAAGTCTATCTGTGGTGCAAGCCTTTTGTACCCTGAACATTTCAGACCAAAATAAAAAAGCGTTTTGTAACTATGCAGTGACAAAGAAACAGCTGTCTTAAAAATCCTTTTTCACAAATTGTAAAAAATAATTATTTTCTGAAGTTCCTTTTTTCAAGATTTGTGGTAAAAGAAAATCCTTTTTCACAAATTGTGAAAAAGAATCCTTTTATGCAATTATATTTTCACAGTTTGTGGCACAAGAAAATCCTTTATCACAAATTACAGAAAAAGATCCTGTATCATGGCATACGTTTTTTGTGATTTGCGAAAAAGGATTTCTGTGGCTAAACAAAAGACATTTCTGAACAACTTATCAAAAAAAAAACCCAGAATCCAATTCAACTGTCCGCTAGTAGGTAAACACAATTGTTGGTGTTTACTAAAGCCTTCTATTTTTCATTAGTTTAATTTTGTTTCCCTTGCTAACTGAAATCAGGATGGTGGCAGCAGGAAAAAAGATTCTGCATTTGTGGCAAATGATCCAACCTTTCCAAAAAAGGATTCTGCATTTGTGATAAAGAATCCTTTTTCAAATGGGACAGTTATCTGGTCCTATAGGAAATAATGGGAAACTTTAAAATGTAATAACTTTGGAAAGGATCAATATTTTTTCACCAAATCTTCAAAAGGCAGATCTGTGACACAAGACCTATGTACCCTAAAATTTTCTGACCAAAATTATTATACACTTTTTTTGTGCAACAGAGGGACCATTTCACCAAAAGTGGTAATTTTCACACTTTTTGACAATCCATATCTCCACACCCACACATTTGACAAGAACAAAACTAGCCACATCAAGAGATCGTGTATCACTAATGGTGCATGCAAAATTTCAGAAGAATCATCTGACTGGGTGTGAAGGTATTAAAGTTCAGCATTTACAGTTTCACATAGAAGTGAAGTGACTTTTATATATATATATATATATATATATATATATATATATATATATATAAACAAAAAACCTTTGTTAATGCATCAGTTAGGTGAATTCCACAAGGACAAAAGCAGAGAAATGAGGTGTTAGGGTTTCCAACCTTAATGCCCAATTACCAGGGTTCCACCCTACCATCCCACCCCATCTCACCCAGCACACACCAACAAATGTCAGGGTGTGCCATGGGGTCATCAGGCCTAATTCTCACCCCATTGTCCTATATTATAGTGTGTAAGCTTGTTTATACATGTAACAGATTCCCATGAAATTTAGCAGGTCAACAGACCTACCCTAGAGAAGTTGCATGCCAAATTTCATGCAAAACTGTTGAACAGCTCCAAAGTTATTAAGTTTCAAAGTTTGAACTTTAACATAGAAGTGCAGTTTCACCCTAACTATACTGGTGTGACCGCGGCAGTATAATACATATATATAGTATATATAGATATATATATTCTTCACAAAAACGTCATTAATGCACTAGTTAGATTTCAGGAGAAAAGAGTAGGGAAATGTGGCATTAGGGTTCCCAACCCTAACTCTCCACCCTGCAGGCAGCAACAGGAAAAACCGTTATGGTTTCATCTCTCTTGCCTATTTGAGAACCCCAAGGCACACCCCATGCCTGATTTGCAAAGAGGCAAAAGAGGTGAAACAATAATGGTTTTTCCTGTTACTTACTGCAGGGTGGGGGTGGGGTGTTAGGGTTGGAAACCCTAATGCTACATTTCCTTACATTGTCACTTCAACTATAACCACTGCATTAATGAATTTGTTGCAAAGAATTTACTTACCTTTTGAGATAGTGTAATTGTACAGGAAAAGTCCCCTTGGAGAATAAAAACAAAAGATTCTTATTTTGTTTGTATTGTAGTTCATAACTTTTGAATGGCTGAATAGCTTTGCACCAAACTAGCAAATGGCACATCTGTGGGACTTTCCCTTTCTACCCTGAAAAGTTCAGAGCAAAATTCTAAAGCAACTTGCTGCTACAGGTGTCAGAAGAAGAGAACATCAACAGTAAAAATAACCTTAGAGAATACAAAAAAGGATTCTTTTCTTGTTTCTATTGTAGTTCATAACATTTGAGTGGTTGAATATTTGTGCACCAAATCAGAAAAAGGCACATCTGTGGGACTTCCACTCTGTACCCAGAAAATTTCAGAGCAAAATTCCAAAGCAACATGGTGCTACAGGTGTCAAGAAGAAGATAAATGACCTGGCTGGGAAGAGGCCAGAAAGAGTCTAGGAGTTCAGGAAATTGGGGAGGGGTCTTAGACAAGTGGCACAATCTGTTACATTCTCAGAGGTGCTACCTGTCCATGACAAGGGAGAGGACTGGAGGCTCCACACCAGGGAGTTCAACTTATGGTTAAGGAATGGTGTGGAGAATAGGGATTCAGATTCATAGAAGACTTCAACTCCACCTGGAGGAATGGATGCCTGTACATGGAGCAATGACATGCATCCCTCCGGGGGGAACTGAGATGTTCAAGGAAAAGTTTAAATGCTACATTAGTAAGCATTTAAACTAGCCGAGGGAGGAGGCAGAACAAGGCAGGGAGACACAGTCTGCCCCGGCACACACACTTCAACAATCAGCAGTGGATATCCTGACCAAAAGGAACAAACACAAATTGGTAACCAGGGGGAAGAGGAAGAGAAAAACAGCAAATTAAACAGCAAATGAAACAGAGGTGGATAAAAGGGCAATCTGAGCAGAGGTGAAAGCATACATTGGTGAGCCACTTGTGCAAATGCTCGAAGTCCGTGCAACAAGACCAGTGGTGCAGTGTTCACCATACAGTGTGGTTCAAAGTGAAAAGAGTGGAAGACTCAAACCACACAAATGCAAGAGTCATGGATTTCAAGATGGGGGAATGCCTCAAGAAAGTCTTGGCAAAGAAGAGGGTGTAGAGTAACAGTGGGGGAACCTTAAAGGAATCATAGCTGAGGCAACATGCCTTTATGTGAATCAAGTAAGCAAGGCAAAAAGAAAGTAAAAAACACTATGGTTTTCAAAGGAAGTGGCAGAGAAGATTAGAAGGAGAAAAACATGACTTTCAGAAAGTACAAGAAAACACAGAGGGAGTCAGACGGGGAACTGTATCAGGTAAATTACATGGAGTAGGAGAAAGCAGTCAGGAATGCAAAAGTGCAAACAGAAGAAAAATAGCCCATACAGTAAAAGAAGGAGATTAAACCTTTCGCAGGTGTGTTAGAAAAGGAAAAAAGACCAGGGAAGGGATTGTGAGGCTAAATAAATGAGATGGAGAGTGTGCTGAGGGGGACCTAGAAAAAAGCAGAGATCCTGAATGCATACTTCTGCTCAGCAGTCACAAAAGAAGGGGAAGGGCAAAGACCACAGTTAACTCATTACCTCTGGAAAACACCTGTAGGTGGCAGCCAAATCATCCCCTTTGTCTCCCACAATTACTTCAGTCAGCAGACAAAGTCTTCCTGTGTGCCCCGGACATGTCTCAGGTCGTCAGCACTATTTCTGTGTATTACTTGAAAAACAGAATTGATTAGAATTGACTGCATAACACCATTAGAAAGGTAATTTTGTGCTGAACAACTTTGCCACTGATACTTTGTGTATATCATGTAAACTTTAGGAGTTATTCACATTTGTTTATGGGACTGGACTGACTAATAGGGGAAAGGATCACAGATCTCCAGGTATGATTCAGTTTGGCCACTAGAACAAAATCATTCCATTCCAAGGCAAAAATATGGAACTTCAGAGGAGCTGACTTTTATAAGATGGCCAACAGAGTTAAGCTAGCCCTGGCAAAAAGAAATACAGGTGAGGGGATACAGGGCAAAGTGGGCAAGCATTAAAGATGCAATACTTGAAGCAACATTCCATTGTGTTAGTGAGAAAAGGAAGTGCAAAAGAAGAAGGAAACCACTTTGGTTCTCAAACACAGTAGCAGAAAAGGTCAGAGCCAAAAGGCTGGCCTTCAGAAAATATAAGGGAATGCAGCAGGATGAAGATAGGGAGGCATACCAAAATTCCCTAAGGGAAGCAGGGAAGGCAGTAAGTCAGGCAAGGGCCAAACCGAGGAAACACTAGCACAAACAGTAAAAGAAGGTGACAAGATTTTTTCTATTGATACATTAGTGAAAGGAGAAAGTCCAGAGGGGGTATTGCTAAGATCAAAGGGGATAAGGGGGCATGGGAGGAGGAGGACCATGTAAAAGCATCTATCCTAAATAGATACTTCTGCTCAGTATTTACTGAAGAGAAGGTAGGGCAGGGCCCACAGTTCTGCACCATGGACACAGGGAGGGGAGGTGCACACACTAGTCTCCTCACAAAAGAAAGAGACCTACAAGAGCTCGATAAGCTCAGGGTGGACAAGGCAATGGGACCTGATGGCATACATCCCAGGGTACTAAAGGAGCTAAAGGTGGAACTAGCAGAGCCATTATCAGAACTGTTTAATGAGTCTCTGAGCACAGGAGAGGTCCCAGAAGACTGGAGAAGGGCTCTTGTGATCCTGCTCCACCAGAGTGGTAGCAGGGAGGAGGCAGGGAACTACAGACCAGTCAGCCTTACCTCAGTAGTGGGCAAGATTATGGAGACACTCCATAAGGAAAGGATAGTGCAACATTTAGAATCCACAGGAGCACAGGATCCAAGACAGCATTGGTTTACAAAAGGAAGGTCCTGTCAAATGAATCTCATAGGTTTCTTTGACTGGGTAACCAGAGTGGTGGACCAAGGGGGAGCAGTTGATGTTGCCTACCTTGACTTCAGCAAAGCTTTCGTTACTGTTCCACATAGAAGATTGATTAATTAGCTGGGTAGGCTCAGGATGAGTCAGACGTTGGTCAACTGGGTGGCAAATTGATTGATAGGCAGAAAACAGAGAGTGGTGGTAAATGGTATACAGTCAGAAGAGATGCAAGTCACAAGTGGGGTACCTCAGGGATCAGTTCTGCAGCCAGTACTCTTCAATATCTTCATCAGTGACATTGCAGATGGACTGGAAGGTAAGGTTTGGCTGTCTGCAGATGACACCAAGATCTGCAACCGAGTAGATGATACAGATGGGGTGGGCAAAATGAGACTAGATCCAGATAAACTAGCAAAAATGGTCAGAAGAGTGGCAACTGGGGTTTAAAGCAAAGAAGTGCAAGATCATGCACATAGGGAAGAGAAACCCTGAAGCCACCTACAGGCTGGGAGGGGAGTTGCTGGCAATCACAAGGGAAGAAAGAGACCTGGGCATCATCATCACCGATGACCTGAAATCATC
The DNA here is from genome assembly GCA_016271365.2 of Neoceratodus forsteri. NCBI lineage: Eukaryota > Metazoa > Chordata > Ceratodontiformes > Ceratodontidae > Neoceratodus > Neoceratodus forsteri. The sequence goes on from CM057449.1 coordinate 1,513,503,746, forward strand.
CAAGCAGACCTCTAAAAGAGTAGGTAAGGCTAGAGGAATGTTGGAGTGTATTAGTAGGGGTATCACAAGTCAGAAGAGGGAGGTAATAATCCCTCTTTATAAGACATTGGTTAGGCCCCATCTGGAGTACTGCATGCAGTACTGGAGGCCACACCTTCACAAGGACATTAACTAAATTGAGGCAGTCCCGAGAAGGATAACCAAAATGGTGCAGGGACTGCATCAGAAAACATATGAGGACAGATTAACTGAAGTCAATATGTACACCCTAGAGCAAAGGAGGGAGAGAGGTGATATGATTGAAACATTCAAACACCTTAAGGGCATTAACAAGGTGAAAGAGTCTAACATGTTTCAATATAAGAAAAATAGCAGGACAAGAGGACACATCATGAGATTAGAGGGAGGCCGATGAAGGGGTAATGTGAGGAAGTTCTTTTTCACAGAAAGGGTGGTGGATGCATGGAATGGCCTACGTCAGGAAGTGATGGATATGAATACAGTGCAGGGCTTCAGACAGGCATAGGATAGCCATATGTGAGCAATACAGATGAGTATGAATAGATAGGCCATTGACAGAGCAAAGGCCTATGGCACATTCATAAGGTAGAAAAAGAAATGGGCAGACTGGATGGGTCTCGTGGTCCTTATCTGCCATCAACTTCTATGTTTCTATGGATGGTGTGTGTGGCTGACATTTGTCCCTCATGCCTCACATAAGCACCTTGAATAAAATGGGAAAAAATACATGTTTTATATTAGAAAAATTGCTTTTTATTACAAAATTACTTTTGGTACCTACGTCTAATGTATGGATGCTTAGTTTGGTGTTCATCTGTTATATATTTTCCAACCAAAAATGGTTATAATTGACTTTTTGTTGCAAATAAATATTTTTTTTTTCTATTTTGACTAGTATAGAACAAAAGAAATTGCTTATAGTTAATTGCATAGCACCATTGCAAAGGTAATTTTGTGCGGAGCAACTTTGCTACTCTTACTTTATGTGTAGCACTTACAGTTCATGAGGTATTCACATTTGTTTGTGACATGCTGATTATGGCTTGATTTTGCTTAGAAAGGCCCAGGATGCAGTGTTAAGAATATACAGGACACAAGTGGTGGAACAGTCAAAGAGCTCCTGTACAGTTAAGCGGTAGAAACACAGGTGGAAAAGAGGATGACACTAGTCCATTCATGGAGGAAAGAGACATATAGGAACTTATGAAACTGAAAGTGGACAAAGCAATAAGGCCAGATAAGATACATCCCAGAATATTAAAAGAACTCAGAGGTGTGCTAGTAGCACCTCTGACAGTTCTATTCAACAAACTGCTGGAGGAAGGAGAGGTTCCAGAGGACAAGAGGAGAGTGAATGTGATACCCCTCCACATAAGTGGGAGCAAGGAGAAGGCAGGAAATTATAGATCAGTCAGTTTGACCTCAGGGTAGGGAAAATAATGGAATCAATTTTAAGGGAAAGGATTGTGGACTATCTTGGACTCCAGCAGGGCACAAGACTCAAGACAACATGGACTCACTGCAGGAAGGTCTTGTCAAATAAATCTAATTGATTTCTTTGACTGGGTGACCAGGTTAGTTGATCAGGGAGGGGTGATAGACATGGCCTACCTTCATTTTTGCAAGCCCTTTGATACCATCCCACACAGAAGACTGGTAAACAAATTGTGCATTCTGTAAGTGGGACCCAAGGTGGTAAACTGGGTCAGAAATTGGCTGGAAAATAGGACATATAGGGTGGTTTTAAATGGTATTCAATCCAAGGAGAGGGGGATAAGTAACCAGAGATGTGCCACTGGGATCAGTGCTGGGGTCTGTTCTCTTTACTCTCTTCATGAGCGACATTGCAGAGGGGCTGGAAGGGAAGGTAAAGTATGCCTCTCTGCAGATGACATTAAGATCTGCAATAGGATTGACACTTCAGGGAGGGGGAATTAAAAGAGACCTAGTCAAACTAGAGGAGTGGTCAAGAGTGTGGTAGCTTGGATTCAATGCAAAGAAGCAACAAATTATGCACTTGGGGCACAGGAATCCAGTGGAGGAATACACGATGGGGGTGAGTTACTGACAACAAGCAAACTGGAAAGGGACCTGGGGATAATCATAACAGATGACCTAAAGGTATTGAGGCAATGTGAGAAGGCTGTGAGCAGAGCCAGAGGGATGTTGGTGTGCATAGGGAGAGGTATCACCAGTAGAAAACACACAATTGGTGAGACTTGATCTGGAATACCATGTCCAGTTCTGGATGCCACATATCTGAAAGGACATGGACAGAGTAGAAACAGTCCAGAGAAGGGCAAGAACAATGGTGCTAAGACTAGACCAGAAACCATATGAAGAGAGACTGAAATACCTCAACATGTATTCCCTGGAGGAAAGGAGGTAGGGGGTATGATAGAGACTTTCAAGTACTGTACCTCAAGGGGATAAACAAAAGTGCAAGGGGGGCAGCATCTTTCAGAAAAAAGATCTGCAAAAACAAGGGTCAAAATATAGACTAGAGGGGGATACTCAGTGGCAATGTGAGAACGAATTTTTTTCATAGAAAGGGTGGTAGAAGCATGGAACAGCCTCCCTGCAGAGGTCATGGAGGCAAAAACAGTAAGTGAATTCAAGAATGCATGGGATAGATTGAAGGCAGACCTACTGATATGAAAAAGAGGGTAAGCTTCAGATCAATTAGGATCTGGAGTATATCTAGTAGGTATGGAAATAGGCAGACTGGGAGGGCCAAGCGGTCCTTATCTGCCATCAAATTCTATGTTTCTATGTTTCTAGATGGAAGACATAGAGGGTACCATGGCAGCAGGAGACCTGGACATAGTAGCAATTAGAGAGACCTGGTTAGCAGTGAAAACCTGGACTGGGATGTAGCCATTCAAGGGTATGCTCTATTCAGAAGGGACAGGGTAGGTAGGAAGGGAGGAGGGGTGGCTCTTTACATGAGGGAGAACATAAAGGCCATGGAAATACAGGGGGGATCAGAGAGACATGGAGGTACTGTGGGTCATCCTGGAGACTGGAGGTGGGTGCTATTTGTACAGGGGTGATCTACAGACCTCCAGCACAAGGGTAGGAGAGAGATATGGATATGATAGATGAAATCCAATGGATGGCAAACAAGAGGGAGGTACTACTGGTGGGGGAATTCAATATGCCAGATGTGGATCGAAGCCTCCCTGCTGCAGCAACAGGTAGGAGTAGGGAAATCCTCCATTCCCTGCAAGGGTCAGTCCTTAGGTAACAATTTAAGGAGCCCACTGTAGAGGAGATGGTACTGAACCTGGTACTGTCAAATGCAGACAGTGTTGCTGACATCACAGTGGGAAGCCACCTGGGGACCAGTGATCACTGGAAAGTGTGGTTCAACATTAGGACCGGGCCAGAACCTAACCACAGTAAAACGAGGGTCCTGGACTTCAGGAAGGCCGATATCAAGAAAATGGGAGAGTACCTCAAGGAAGTCCTAGTTGGAATAGGGAGAATGGGTGGGTTAGAGAAAAACTGGGCAAAAATAAGTAGGGCCATTAAGAAGGTAACTAACCTCTATGCCTGGGAATTTAAAAAGCACAAGAGAAAAAAAGATCACTATTTTTTTCCAAGGGAGTAGCAGACAAAGTAATTTATTTACTTATTTTTTATTTTTTATTTATTTCAATCTAGGTTTACAATACCTTTGAGCCGAGGCTCTTTTACAAAGGTTCCACGTCAGCGTGTGCAACAGTCATCATTTTTAGTTACAAACATATAGTCATTGACTTACAGACATGTAATAACCAGTACCAAGACTTGAGCTATGAGCAAGACAAGGGAAGGGGTTGGGGGGGAAGTGAGGGTAGGAGATCAAGGGGAGGTAGGAGGTGCAGGGGGTAAGGAGGAGTATGGGAAGTGGTTGGGGGCAGGGGCAGGAGTGGAGATACGGGGAGGTGGGTGAGGGCAGGAGACAGTGCAGCCAGGGGGCCTTGTCGAGGGAATATGACAGGTAAGGTGCTAGGGGTGCAAAGACTGAGTGTAAGTGCTGGGTGCTGGGGCATGTGCAGCTGGAATGGTGGAAATGTTAAGATGGGCAATCACAGGATACAAGCAGTGAGAGACGCAGTTTGGACTTGAAGAGGCCGAGTGTTGGAGCAGTCACTATGTCGCTGCCAAGAGCATTGAGCCAGTTAGATGCCCGATAGGTGAATGATCTTTGTCCTTGGGTCATGTGACATTGTGGGATATGTAGTAGATGGGAATTGGATCTCCTTGTAGTGGCATTCCTATGTCTAGGCTAAAGGAGGGCACAGACACCAGCTGGGGCAAGCCCCATTATAATTTTCTTGACCGTGATGCAGGTTTGGTATTTTATGCGTTTGTCCAATTGAAGCCATCCAGATTGGGAATAAAGGTCACTTGTGTGGGTGCAGCGATGTGAGCCAGTGATGAGACAACAGGCCTTATTCAGGGAGATCGTGATACGTTTGAGAGCAGTGGTAGTTGCAGACCCATATATGATAAGACCATAGTCTATGATGCTGACAATGGAGTTTTGGAAGGCCACTGACAGTGCTTCTGGGGTTAGGTGTTTCCTGTGCTGGAATAATATGCCTAACCTCTCATTGGCAGACTTTGCAACATTGCTGATATGGACAGCGTGTGAGACGTGGGGATCAAGGGTGATGCCGAGGTACTTGAACGATTGTGTTTGCCCTAGGATGACTCCTCGTTCGGTTGCAATGGAGAGGTGGAGTTGTCTGTTTTTGTTGTGGGGGCTGCAGAAGACCATAGACTTGTTTTTTTTTCTGATTGAGAAGCAGTTTATGATTTAGGAACCAGGATTCGATGGAGGAGAAGGCCCGCTGAAGTTTATTTTGTAATTGGATTGGATCAGGTGAGGATCACAGCATCGTCGGCGTAGAGAATTATTTGTTCTGGGCAGCTGTCCGATAGTGAGTTTAAGAACAGGCTGAAGAGGAAGGGTCCCAGAATGGAGCCCTGGGGGACTCCCGAGTGGACCGGTCTAGGGTCCGAGAGTGTATCAGCAATTCTTACTGTTTGGGACAGTTCTTCAAGGTAGCTCTTAAACCAGCCAATGGAGTCAGTTGACAGCCCAGTGTTCTGAAGCTGGACAAGCAGAAGGTGGTGATTGACAGTGTTGTCGAAGGCTTTAGTTAAGTCAATGTAGATTGAGCCTAGTAGTTCACTGGAGTCAAGTGTGTTGTGGATTGTACCAGTGAATTCAAGTAGGGCTGTGGAGGTGCTGTGACCTTTGCGGAACCTGTGTTGTTGCTTGCACTGGATGTTTTACGTATCCAGGTAAAGGAAAAGAAACAAGTATTCGAAATGACACAGAAGAAAGAGAATAGGGAGAGTTTTCAGGAGAAACAAAGGGAGGCAGGGAAGGCAGTTAGGAAAAAGCAAAAATGGAGGAAAATAGCCAAATGAGCAATGAAAGGGATAAAACATTCTTTAGGTACATAAGCAAAAAGAAGAAAAGCATGGCAGGTGTAATAAGATTAAAAGGGGGAGGAGGGAGGTATGGAAGATGACAAGAAGAAAGCAAACATATTAAATAGGTACTTTTATTCAGTTTTCACAAAGGAAAGGGTAGGAGACAGACCACAGATGGGGAAAATGGCATGAATGGAAGAGAGGTGGACACTAGCCCGTTCTCAGAGCACAGAGTCCTCAGGGAGCTAGCAAAACTAAAAGTAGACAAGGCAATGAAGCTGTATCATTTTACCCCAGGATATTGAAGGAACTAAGGGAGGAACTGGCTGGGCATCTGACTGCCCTGTGGCTGGGCATCTGACTGCCCTGTTTAATCTACCACTAGATATGGGGAAAGTTCTGTAGGACTGGAGGAGGAGGAGGGTGGATGTGGCCCCTCTGCACAAAAGTGGAAATAGGGAGGAGGCAAGAAACTACAGACCTGTAAGCCTGACTTCAATGGTGGGAAAGGTTATGGAAGCACTACTTAGAGGACTGTGGAATTCCTCAAAAACAGCGGATTGCAGGATCTGAAGCAGCATGGGTTCACTGTGGGGAGATCCTGCCAAACAAACTTGTTACACTTATTTGACTAGGTGACCAGGGAGGTAGATCAGAGTGGAGCAGTGGATGTAACCTACCTGGATTTCAGTAAGGCCTTTAACACCGTTCCTCACAGAAGACTGGGAAGCAATCTGGGAAGCCTGGTCTGGGTCTGAAGATAGTAAAATGGGCACTAAAATGGGCACTAAATTGGCTAAGTACCAGAACTCAAAGGGTGGCGGTAAATGGATCCCACTAGGAGGAAGGTAAGTTAACCAATGGGGGTTCCTCAAGGGTCAATACTGGGACCAGTCCCCTTCAATGTCCTTATTAGCAACACCACAGAGGTGCTAGAAGGAAAGGTATGCTTGTTCATGGATGACACAAAAATTTGCAACAAAGTAGATACATCGGGGGAAGGGGAATGAGGGGAGATCTGAGGGGGATTCCATCTTCTGCACTAGTGGTCTGGCGCTGAACACAGCCAGCCACAGGGTGCTCCCCAGCCTGCCCTCAGAAGCAAGATTCCAGGATTCCCTGAGGGGGATTCCATCTTCTGCACTAGTGGTCTGGTGCTGAATGCAGCTGGCCGCAGGGTGCTCCCCAGCCTGCCCTCAATAGCAAGATTCCAGGTAAGCTTCGGGAAAGCAGCTCCAGTCCATCTTGCTAGCCGTGAACTCAATTGGTGGATGGTGCCTGAAACTGGATCTTGTTACATGAGGTCCCTGCACCCTTATTGGTACCCCCCAGAGGTACACTGTAGACAGCTAGTGCTTAGGCTTATGCTATACTAACATATAGGGCTAAGGGCATCTACGGTACAAGAGTAGATGTCAGGATATGTATGCATATTATTGTTATACACTTTGCTTTCTAATACATATATATGTTAGGACATCTCTGTCCTTGTAATGATTTTGATATATAAGTCGGCATTGCCACCTTTTGGTAATTTGTACTACTACTTTGATTTGTGTAAGAATTGTACTCTTTTGTTTCACAAAGTGATGACTGCTACAGAATTGTATAATGTTTTCTTGGACCATGGAGCAACCTCTAATTTAGCCAATAGGGCTCATCTCTGTAACTAAAAATGTTTCTATAGTAACCATAGTAATTATCATTGGTATATAATGTGAGACACTGAGTCTTATACCTCGGAGACCCCAAGAGACACAAAAAAACCTCAAGGTATAGGAAACGCTTAGCATTGGCTCCCAGTTCGTATTGGTAAGAACTGCTTAGGGCAATTGTGATTATGCAACGTGTCTGTAATTCCTTGCATTCCCAATATTGCCAAGAACCTGAGAGTGAGGTTTAGACCTCCTGACAATTGGCGACCACGTGCAGGCAATATTTGGTGTTTGTGAGATTTCACTTGATGCTTAAACCTTTTCCCTTCCCAACAGGGACTGTAGGTGTGCATTCCCGCATCACCTCTCCCATTTTCTGACCACTTTGTAGTCACTTGCAAAGTCTGGCTGCTTTTCTTGGGTGTGGTCGATGCCGACTCAACCAACTCCACTGTAGCTTTGAATTGCAAGCCTACAGAGTATACAGTAGCCCGACTGTGTGTAAAGTGTTCCTTCTGTGGATCGATACACAGCCTTTTTCACAGTTTGATTTTTCTTTCCCTCCCACACAATGGCCACCATATCAAATATCTGCACACAACTGAAACTCAATGTCTCAAACTTCCTTGCCTCCCATAGAGAATGGGCTGACTTCGTGTGGGATGCAAGTCAATCCAAAATCCCTATACTGGGGATTTCAATCCAGTACTGTGAGATGAGACAAACAGCCAATAAGCATCATGCCAAAGGGCTGTTAGTCACGGCTCTCTATGCTGCTCTGGAATCCTCTGTGTACAGAGCGTTGCAGAAACAAATGCAAAATGAGGTTAATGTGAATTTTGCAAATGTGAGTCATGCAGAATGTAAATCTAAGATGGTGAAACTACGCCATCAGTGACAGGTTCTGGCTGGACATGTTAAGGCGATGGGAGGTGTGGCCCCCCTGCCTTAACCATGTCATTTGAAGGGGAGATCTCAGATGATGACATCTCCCAGAACAACGCCCAGTCACACCCCTACTATGGCCCAGAGACCCCACCCAGCCATCCACAACATGGCGGGTCCCCACTCCACCGACACCATCTCATACACTGTTGACATCATGGGTGATGCCAACATGGCAGCCCCCATAATGGGGGGAGCAGACCCAAGCCTGCTCCCGACAGCACCACCGGTGGTCATTATTAATGTGGAAGACAGGCAGGAGATAGAAACAATGATTGAGAATGCAATAGGTAACGTGCCTACCTCTGAGAGAAATAAGCAGGTCTTTAAAATCCACATTAGACAGCTTCTGCATGAGGCTGGTACACAGGAAGGCATGGTTCATATCGTGGCTGAGGCCGCAGCCCGGGCAGCCCAGGATGGTGTCTGAGGCAACCTACCCCAGCCTCATCAGCCCAATAATCCCCTACAAAAGGCCTACTCTGTTCAGCAAATAGCTGAGAGTATTGGTCGGATGATCCTGTCCGACAGCCTCAGCTGCCACTTGAAAAAGGTGCATTCCAAATGTGAGATGCTTAGCCTCACTGCAGACTATCAGGTCCAAATATTACGTCAAACTATAGAGCCTGGATTGTGCGCCAGACTCCCCGATGCCATCCAACAGGCTGGCAACGTCACCTTTAACAAGGTTGCAGCTAAACTGATTTCTGCACACAGCCCATGTGTAGTAGGAGTGATGCTTGCATACCCTGTGAAACAGAATGCAGAGGAAAGTCCAGTGACTTACCACCAGAGACTCTGGATGGCCTACCGAGCAGGAAAACAACTAACACAAGAAGCTGCAGATGTAGATCTTATTGAATATAAGACCCTGTTCCCTAGGAACATGATTTCTGTAGTGAGAGAGAAGGTAGAGCCAACCACCTATTCCACCATGGAAAGGTTTGCCGACATCCTTGTTAAAACTGAGAGAGTTTACCAACTCTACATCCATGATCTGGGCTTTGGTTCCAAGAAAATACCCTCTGTGGAGCCTGTTCAAGAGGCTGCAATGCACTACACAGTGGAAGGGCAGGCCCATCACAAAAAGCCCCTCCCCATGGACAACCAACACCTCCAGCAGGCACAACAACAACAACAACAGCAACTATAGCAATGGGGTGGGAACCAGAACTATCATAAAAATAAGAAGCACAAGAATCATAAGGGTAAACAACAACAAAGACCAGGCCCTTCATACAGGGAGATAGCTGAAGAGAATCGGAAGTTTAGAGAACTCCTGGGGCAAGTGCGCGCTGTAATGGATGCTGTTCCTGCTCAGTCCCTTGCAGCCATACAACTGGGAACCCAGGCCCCAATGGGCAATGGCGATACTAGAAGTACAGGCCCCCAGGCCCATACAGGCCTGAACCCAGAAGCACCTCCCTATATAGCATCAGTGCAGTATGGTGAAGTGGTTCAAGGGAGCCAGGCCCAACCTCTCCGTGCTTCCTCCAGTACAGATTGACAATTACAGGCCCCAATCCGGATTGTAAACAAGCTGGTCTTGGATACAAACAGAAGGCCTTCCACTGAGGCCGAGGTTGGGGGCTACCTACTTACAGTGTTATTGGATACAGGCACAGCTGTGTCTGTATTACCTGATGACCACCCAGATACATCTCCTTGGCCCACTGGATGGAGGACCAACATGTCAGAAGTAGATGGTACTAGGTTACCTACATACCGCTCTCTACCGTTACCTGTAGAATTGGGACACCTGAAGGCCTCACACACCTTCCTGCTGATGGTATTGCATGATCATCCTAGCATCATTGGGATTGACTTCCTTGCACCACACGACTGTGTGGTGGATCTAGATAACATGTTACTGATACAGATTCAGGGCCAATACCATACTATCTTGATCCCTGAGTCACACTTTGTGGCAATGATATCTTTTAACAATAAAGAGTATGATGTCATAAATTTGTTCAAAAACCATGAGCTTTCTCCAAAGCTCCTTCCCATCCTACAATGACATTTGGAAGCATTTGCTATCAACAAGGATGACTGTGGAAGAATGCACACTGTCATCGAAGTGCCAGGCCCAGCACATGAGAGGCAAGACAATATCCTTTCCCATATGAGGTCTTTCCTTCTCTTAGGGAAACAATAAAATCACTCCTCAACCAAGGAGTAATCAGAGCATGTGTTTCTACTGCCAACTCCCCAGTGTGGCCTGTGAAGAAACCTATAGGCGCCTAGAGACTAACTATTGACTACATGAAACTGAAATAGGCCACCCCCACTTGTGCTCCAACTGTGGCCTCCGTACCTGATGTGCTGTGACTCTTGACCCCTGACCTAAAATGGTTCAGTGCCCTGGATATTGCCAATGGTTTCTGGTCACTGCCATTGGCCCCTAAAAGTCAATAAAAGTTTGCCTTCACCTTCGCAGGTAGACAGTACACATGGATCTGCTTACTATAGGGATTCCATAACAGCCCGTCCCTGTTCCATCTGCACATGATGGATGCCCTTAAGGGTTTCTCTACTCCCCAGTGTATCTTGCAGTATGTAGAGGACCTGCTGTTGGCAACAGCCACACAAGAACAACACTTGGATCTCTTTGATGAACTATTGACTCTCATCTAGAGAGCAGGCCTCAAATGCAATCCAGCAAAAGTACAACTATGTCAGAAAGAGGTACTCTTTCTGGTCCTGAAAATAACTGACCAAAGCCATAGCCCTACCTGGAAAAAGATAAAAGGATTGCAAGACTTGCCATTGCCTACCAGCGTGGCAACTCTTAGAAGGTTTCTAGGTATGGCGAACTATTCTAGAGATTTTATTTGTGATTTTGCTCAGAAGGCTGCTCTTCTGTATGAGCTACTGAAAAAGAACATTCCCTGGACTTGGGGTCCCATACACACCCAGGCTGTGACATCACTGAAGTAAGCTTTGGCTTCGGCTCCAGCTCTGGTCAACCCCAATCCAGCAATACCATTCCATCTGGAATGTGCCACCTCTGATATTGCCATGTCAGCAGTGCTGGCCCAGAAGGTTCATGGTACCCTGAGACCCACTGCATATGCATCGCAGCTCTTGACCCCAGTCGAACAGATGTACAACCTTTGTGAAACTAACCTTTTAGCCACCTTCTGGGCTGTCAAGCACTTTCTGTGTATCATTGGGTACTCTCCACTGATTATTAACACAAACCACACCCCAGCTACCTTTCTGCTATCAGACAGAGTGGAGGATGGGTCAGTCTGTAACACCATACTGACACACTGGTCACTTCTTCTCCAGGATAGAGACATACAGGTACACCCAACCAAAATTTCATCCATGCTGGCACATGGACTCCTTTTCAAGGAGAAACCCATGACTGTACACTGCAACCACCTGATCTTCCAGATCCAGGTCCCTTCCTCCCAGCCATGCTACAAATACTTGAGAACACTTCTTTGTGCCATATTTTTACAGATGGTTCAGCTTCCTACTTTCAGGGAAAACAAATTGCAGGGACGGGTATATTAGTAATTTACCCATATGGTAACACAGATAAAATCTCTAAGTGTTGCAGTGTAGCATCATCACAGTATGCAGAGATGGCAGTGGTGGCCTGTGCCCTCGAGTTCATCCATCATGGAACTGAGGGATACCATCATCTTTACAGACTCTAACTGGGTTTGTTGTTCTGTTACAAAATGTCTTCCTTTCTGGCAGAAGAACTCCTTCCTCTCTTCTGATGGCAGCCTAATGAAGTACTAAGAACTGGTAATATACATACACTCACTGGCACAAAGTTTTGCACACAAACTCTATGTACATAAAGTTAAAGCTCATTCCTTACACGATCCCTACTATGCCTTTAATTACACAGCAGACACCCTTGCCAGGGAAGGGGCCCGAGGGGGGGACAACTGGATGATGGACCAACCAGAGGCCAATGCGGCTGTACACATTGCAGCAGTCAGGAAAAAACCTGAACCTTTTTTACCCCTTGGACCTTTCAGCAGCCCAACATGTTGATACTGAGCTCAAAAAAGTGTTCAGATTCCTTGACAAAGGTACAGAAGAGAAACTTCTCACACACAATCCCTACCGGAGGCATGAAAGTAAGTTACACTTGTCCCTAGATGACAAGCTCATCTGGTACCAACCAGATGATTTCACCACCAAGTTGTGGGTGGTCCCCAGACACCTTAGTTCTGAATTCTTGCACCAAGTGCATGATACACCCACTGGTGGACACCTGGTAGTGGAAAACATCCTCCAGAGGCTTAAGACCACCTCCTGGTGGCCTGGTGCCACCAAAGATGTTAAACAGTATGTAGACAACTGCTTAATTTGTGTGCAAAACAATCCCATTCCCACCAAACAAAATGCCAAACTTCTACCACAAAGACACTCTGGCCTTTGGCATGCCATACAGATTGATTATATTGGCCCCCTGACCAGTACTAGCAGAAACAACAAGTATGCTCTTGCGGTTACTGATTTCTCTAAGTGGGTTGAAGCTTTCCCCACTAAGACATGCACTGCTAAAACCACTGCCAAAATCTTGGTAAAACAAAATTTTTTCCAGGTGGGGCCTACCTTTTAAGGTAGACTCTGACAAAGGAACCAGTTTTACAGGTGAGTTGATGAAAGAATCCATCAAGCTCCTTGGAGTTCAGCAAAAGTTCCACATACCTTACCACCCTCAATCTTCAGGTCAAGTAGAAAGAGCCAACAGACGGATTAAGCAAAAGCTTTCCAAATTTATTGAGAACAATCCAAAAACCTGGGATACCCTGCTGCCATTTCTCCTTATGGCAATTGGGGGCACACCCTCAGCCACCACCCAGTTGACACCCTTCGAGGTGATGACTGGAAGAGAGATGAGACTACTTGAACACCTGTTGTTTGATCTGCACACCCCAACTGTGGACCGTGTGTCTGTAGACCAATACGTGAAAAAACTCAGAAAAGACCTCATACACACATACTTGTATGCTGCCAATTGCGTGGGCAAGGCCCAGCAACAGTCCAAGATACAGTTCAACAAACATGCATAAAAAGTGGATTGGCAGGTTTGAGATCAGGTAATAGTCCTCCAATTTGCTCATCCCACACACTCCTTCTCCAATAACTGTGAAGGCCCTTACTCCATTGTCAACAAACTCAGTCTGGCAGTCTATCAAGTTAGACTCCTACACAACAATAAACTGACTTACAGATGGTTACATGCAAACCAACTGAAACTGTATAAAAGAGCATAATTACTTTTTCTTACCCCATTGGGCAGAATAGTACTAACCTACTAATGTTTGATTTTTCTTTACAGATATACTGACAAGACGGCTACCTTGTTACATTTTCTCTTCATTTCAGGAGTTATCCCCTGCATCCAAGGCATGGTACCAAACCTCCTAGCTCACCTTGATCCTCCAGCATCTGCCCCAAAGGGAATATCCATCAAAATACTCGATAGCTTGATTACTGTCCAGGAAGGTTCCAACACTTACCTCACTGCCTCGGTTGTTGTTCCTGATACATCTACCCTACAAACTGACTGGCAAACCACATTGCAAGGACAAATTCTCCCTGTGGCCAAACTCTCCAAGGAAACTTTCCAGGGTTGGTCTAATGCTAAATTATCCCCAAATGGTTCTCTGTCCTTGCTACAAACTGCTCTTAGACATTCTGGTTTATACAATATTACTGCTTTAATTGATCCCTCATATTGTAATTCTTTGTCTAAGGACCCTGCTCGAACATTTTGTGATCTACACAACATGGACTCTGCTGCCATGTACCTTTCTGTGTTACCACCTACTGACAAACAGCTTTTGGAATGTCCAAAGCACACCACTGGTCCCCGTAGTGGTCTAACAGCCACTGCTCTACCTGGTACACTGATTTACAGTTTATGGATATACCTGTTTTGTTCAATTTAACTTACTGGAATATGAAAGAATTTGGTATGTGTCACAATACTAACACTTCAGCATTTTACAGCACGTTATTGCTTGATAGTTTGGCAGCATTTCAGATTTGTACTCAAGACCCTATTGCAAGGGTACATACCACCGAGCACAGATGCAACTTCAGGAAAAAAACAAATCCTGATGATCAAAGTCATAAAAGTAATACACGTAAGGCTGACAGTTCTGATGTCATTGGCACAACAGGCACTGTCACAGGTCTCTTTGGTACAGCTATGTCTATCTGACATTGCTGCTATCAGATCTCATTCTGCAACATTTCAGACTGGTTTGGTTAATAATATACTACCCCCATTATTTAATGGTGTGAATGGCCTTGGTCAGGAAGAAAGATACACTGTTTACAATATGCATGGTATTGCTAAGGCATTTAAAGATTCTAAAGTTAAGATTAATGCTCTCATTGCACAGAACAATGAAGCAGATAAACAATATACTGCCCATGAGATCCTATGCTCAGCCTATGGCTCGTACATTATCACTACCATCAATAATCTCTTCTGTGATCTAGAATCTGGAAGAATCCCTGATATCATACATTACAGACATATTTCCAAATGGTATTGTCCATGATGTAAAACCCCTGGCTGTATTGCTATGTGTATGCAACAATCTTTAACTATTCCTCTTTCTACAGCTAGGAATTTGGGTTTTGTGACCAAACACCCTAAAACTGGTCCCTGTTTTACCTCTAAGAAATGTTCTGTCAAAGATACGTTTGTTTCTTTTACTGTCTCTTTATCATGTTTTGACCCCACTACAGCTTTTTTCGACAAACTTTCTTCTGTAAATTCAACCAGGCACCTTGATGACGACATCTACAGAAAACGCCTGGACTTGTCTCCTCTGTTGGTCTTCCATCCTTTCCTGAACGCCTGGGTCGCTCCGCACACAGACTGCTGTGCGAAGAAACAATATATCTACTTGTGTCAATGTGATGTATTTGATGTTATTAAACCTATATGTGGTTATTCCCCTGACAGTATTGATTGGTCCTTTTCCATGGATGATGACATCAGCACAAATGACACAGCCTTCTTGGACTCAACATTGGCTCCAGATAAACTTTACCAGTATTACCGAGAGGAAGTTCATCGCCTGTCAACATGAATTTCCAAGATGACCTACACCTGCCCAGTACAGTTGCAAAAATGGAGACTCCCCACTGTTAAAATGCAGTATAATTCTGATGGGGAGTACTGTGTAGTAGCAAACTATAAAACGTATATATACAGAACTTGAGACATGTTATTGACTCTCCCAACTTCTGCTTTGTCCCCCACCAAAAAGCTGTTATTCAAGATACTTTTATTACCCCCATCCCCCTTATGTATGTGGACATCATTGATGGTAACCCTGATTATCTGCTCACCCTTTCTGAATACTTACCATATTTTAATGTACACATAGATCCACTGTCAATTACATTAAAATCACTGTTAGAGAGGAAAGACACCCACCTCATCCACATCTGCAATAATATTACTAAGGCTAATGAAGCTATCCTTTCATTGATTAATGATGGTAATATGAATGATGCATTAACTAACACTTGGTTAGAAATTACCTTTAAAGGTTTTGGTATTATACAAGCATTTTTCACATTTTTCTTGATTATTATGCTATGCTGCCTATGCACATGCTACGCCAACACCGTAAACAGCTGGAGTTCCTTTACAAAGCTTCAGCATCGGGTTTGTAAACAACCCCTGCTCTCTGACCTTTCCCTATGTTTTGCCTCTGTTGCCCTTGGAGGCAACAAGGGGAGAATGTTACATGAGGTTCCTGCACCCTTATTGGTACCCCCAGAGGTACACTGTAGACAGCTAGTGCTTAGGCATATGTTATACTACCAGATAGGGCTAAGGGTATCTACCATAAAAAAGTAAATGTCAAGATATGTATGTATATTATTGTTATACACTTTGCTTTCTAATACATATATATATTTTACATGTATTTCTTACAAGATGTTAGGACATCTGTGTCCTTGTAATAATTATGATATATCAGTTGGCATTGCCACCTTTTGGTAATTTTTACTACTACACTGATTTGTGTAAGAACTGTACTCTTTTGTTTCACAAAGTGATGACTGCTACAAAATTGCAGAATGTTATCTTGGACAGTGGATCAACCACTAATTTAGCCAGTAGGGCTCATCTCTGTAACTAAAATGTTTCTATCTTACAGTAACCATAGTAATTATCATAGGTATATAATGTGAGACACAGTCTTATACCTCGGAGACCCCAAGAGACACGAAAAAAACCTCAAGGTATAGGAAACGCTTAGCATTGGCTCACGGTTCGTATTGGTAAGAACTGCTTAGGGCAACTGCGATTTATCCTTTTAGTAGTAATAAACAAGTTTATTACTCTTATGCATCATTTCTATAACTCCTTGCATTCCCAATATTGTCAAGAACCTGAGAGTGATGCTTAGGCCTCCTGACAGTTTACTATAGGCAGATTCAGCACTCCGTCTCTCCCTAACTGGCTTCAGCTCCTGGAGATTTGAACTGCCTGGCACCATCCCCTGGAGCTCATCTCTCTGCTGCCTACATTTTTTTTTCCTAACCTCTAAAACAAAATCTGTGATGTGCCTTGTGCCCACTGTTGAATTTGAATTGTTAGTGTAGGGAACTACAACCATTTTTGAATTGTTAAGAGTAGGAAACTGTAGCATTTTTGGAGTGTTTAAACGCCTTAAGCTATTTAAGTATTAACAAAGTTTGAAGTTAAAAACTGCTTTGTCTAACTGCTGAATTGCTGTTTCTCCCATCTACCACCCCCCCCACAAACCCCACTTGCCTTTTCATCTGTATATTGGTGACGCTGCTGGTGCTTAATACCAGCCACTCCCACAGTCACTCTCTCCCTCTCCCTCTCCCTGGCTAACTTAGCACCCTTAATTTCTCACCTTGTTACAGAATTCTTTTGTCTCCTTACTTACCCTGCCTCCCAAACTCTGAAGCCTTTGTTCTGTTGGCACACATAAGCTGATTTCTCCCTTCTCTTCTTTCTTCAGGATTCCCTGTGGGGGATTCCATCTTCTGCACTAGTGGTCTGGTGCTGAACACAGCCAGCCACAGGGTGCTCCCCAGCCTGCCCTCAATAGCAAGATTCCAGGATTCCCTGAGGGGGATTCCATCTTCTACACTAGGGGTCTGCTGCTGAATGCAGCTGGCCACAGGGTGCTCCCCAGCCTGCCCTCAAGAGCAAGATTCCAGGTATGCGTCGGGAAAGCAGCTCCAGTCCAGCTTGTAAGCAGTGAACTCAATTGGTGGATGATGCCTGAAATTAGGTCTACAATAGGCAGATTCAGCACTCTGTCTCTCCCTGACTGGCTTCAGCTCTTGGAGATTTGAACTGCCTGGCACTGTCCCCTGGAGCTCATCTGTCTGCTTCCTAAATTTCTTTTTCCTTTTTTTTTTTTGCTGACTTTTCCATTAGCAGATTATATCTTTTAGCCACTAGAGGGCCCAGTTATAAGCACACTTGCCCAATCCAATCCAATTCCTGTCTCATTTCGCATATTGTGTGGGCAGTCTATCACAATTCATCAGTCTGCCTCCTCCCTCTTCTACTTCTGTCAAGGCCTGTGCTTTTAGGATCACTCCCTGTTGCCTAACACTCAGCCCTATTCTACTCCCCTCCACCACCCTAACTTCATAAACTCTGTGCTCTCTCCTTGCCCTCTGCTTTAGACAACTGTACCTCTTTTCGCTATGTCCATAAACACCTTTCTAATGCTGCCTCTACTTCTGTTTTTCATACCCCTCAGCTCCACTAGTACTGGTACCCCCCTCATTTACCAGCATCACCACTCTATGTTGGGATATATCCCTTGGTGTACCCTACCACCATCCAAAACACACTACTGTGCTCCCATGCTAGCCTCCCTCAATAATAACTGAGATAATCTCCTCCCCATCCCTTAGTACCCCTTCTCCTTCAATTACTCATGCCCTGCAGTAACACACCTGCTACAGAATCCATCCAAAGTAGATGGCGCTTGGCTGACCAGCTCCTTGCTTACTATCTTGCTAGGACTGCACTTCTCCTCCTGCTTCTAGCTGAGAACATACACCCAAACCCCGGTAGGCCCACTTCAACATATGAACGACACAAGAAACAAGGCTTCCTCAAGCTGGTGACTCATAACATCTGCAGCCTGCCAGCTAAGCTAGATGTACAGTACTCCAAGTCTGCGTGTTACAACATAGGCAGGACATTATAGCCCTTAACAAAACTTGGCTCTTTCCTAAGGTCCTAGACAATGCTGTATCCATTCCAGGCTATGCACTGTTCTGACTCGACAGAATTGCAAAGAGAGGAGGAGGCTGTGCCATTTATTTAAGGGAAACTCTTAAAGGGCTAGTCATCCCATTACCTCCCTCTGCAAACAACTCTTAAATCCTAGCAGTTAAAATAATCCTGGGCCAGCAGGGAAAATCCCTCACAGTTGCATCAGTATATATCCACCTGCATGAACATGTTACAGGCTCCCAAATGATCACAGACTTCATAGATGACAGCACCTCCCGTGGCAAGACAATTGTAATAGGTGACCTAAATGTTAACTGGCTAGCTCTAGAAGCCAGCTCATATAAGGATGCCATTGCTGCCCTAGACTTTACTCAAATGGTCACCTCTCCCACTAGGTTTAATTATAAGTCTGGTAGTAGCTCCTTACTTGACCTGATCCTCACCTCTCATCCCAGGAGATTCACTAACACGGAAGTTCTCCCAGATGCCCTTAGTGATCACTCAAGGCACCTAAACCTAAGTCCTCTTTCTCCTATAAAGAATCTTAACAAATGGAAAGCTTCCACAATTCCTTGCTTCCCTGTCAATGGTTGACTGGACACCCCTTGACTCCTTGAGCATGTCGACCAAGCACTCGGCTTTTTCATTGCCCAGTTTAACAAAGTTTGTAACAGTTTTTCCCCCCTATGTAAATGCAAAACTCAGTCTACCACTATTCACTGGATTAACTCCAAACTCACCTCCATGATGCAAAACCGAGATAACCTCTGGCACTGAGCCATGGACTCAGGGAAACCACATGATATGCAGCTCTATAAGGTGGCTAGGAACCAGTGCACAATAGCTATATGCAGAGCCAAGCAAGTCTTCTACAACCAGGAACTTATTAATGCCTGGAGACATAGCAAACCCTTCTGGAAGAACATCAAGAGCCTCACGGATAAACCAAGCAAATCCTCCCCCTCTATGATTGAGGTTAACGGCTCCACTTCACAGGACCCCAAAGAAATGGTGGACTCCTCTAATCTCACATTCACTGATCTTAGCAGTGTCCTTTCTCACAACTTCTTTGACAACTCTGCCCAGCACTGCCTCAATAATAAAATCAATCTCCAAAGTAATACCCCCATTCTACTTTAAGAGGATATCCATGTCTGAAGCTAAAAGATATCTTAACAAAGTGCTAAGCAAAGCCAGTTTCAGTAACGATGCCCTTCACCTCAAACTCCTCTGTCTCTCCCTTGATGTTGTCCTACAACCTCTCACTAAACTTCTGAATCTTTCACTTTCTCATAAACCATTCCCCCAGTTCTGGAAATCAGCAGTGGTCACAACTGTTCATAAAAGTGGTGATAGGTCTCTTCTAACTACCACCCTACCACCCTATCTCTATCCTCCCAACACTCTCCAAGGAGTTGGAATGAATTGTAGCTGACCAGTTGTCTGAACACCTCAACAAATAAAACTTACTATGCCTCAACAACATGGCTTTAGAAAAGCCCATAGTACTACCACCACCCTGCTTGACTTCACCAGCCATATTCATAAGGTGATTGACACTGGCCACCTACTGGGTGAGGTATTCATTGATTTGACTAAGGCATTTAACACCGTGAACCACCAGCTCCTGCTTCACTTACTCTCCTTCCTTGGACTATTTAATGATGTAACCAAATGGTTTGAAAGCTACCTCTCAGCAAGGAGCCAAAAAGTCAAAATCATTGATTCTTTCTCAAGTGCCCTTCCTGTTCTCTCTGGTGTACCTCAGGGTTCCATCCTTGGCCCTCTACTCTTCAGCCTTTTCATCAATACTCTTCCTGCAGCTTGCAATAATAACTTAATTCTCAATGCTGATGATGCAGTCCTCTTTTCCTCCCATACTGACCCCGTCTTGCTTTCCAAGGTGCTACAGACTAACTTCAGCCTAGTTGAAACATGGCTTCTCCAACATAAGCTGTTGATGAATTACAAACAAACAATGTCCATGCTGTTCCATAGCTCTCACAGCAAATACAGATCCATTAACGTCACCATACATAATGAACTTGAACAGCCACTTGAGCAAGTGCAGGAGTTTATATACCTTGGTATTACCCTTGATTGTACAATGTCTTTCAGCTTGCCTGTTCAACACACCTCAAAACCAGTCAACTGGGGGGGGGGTGGCCGGGACCTGATAGTGATGGTGAAGTAAAGCGTGAGCTCCGTTCTCAGCTGGTGAAAAATGGGATAGAATACAATACTATGCCGATTAAACTTTAAACAGTACCACTGGAAACCTTTCCCTTACTGTCGCCATCCATGGTATGAAGTTTTCTGGAGGAAAAGAGCGATGTAGAGCCAGTTACCCAGAGAACAGATTTGTACGCATAGGCCATAGCAGCCTGGAAGTCGGATAGCTCTAGCAGCATGACACCCACCTGCACCACTCCGCTGTTTGCTGATGTTTTCTCTTGCACCTGCTGAATGTGAACAAGCTACACTGAGCGAAGTACCGCACTTTTCATAATGGAGACTGGGGAAGGTCAGAACTGTGCTCCTTACCACCTAATTTGGTTCCCCCATTCTCCCAATGGCAGGCTTGGAGGGATTGCTACAAGAGGGGTGCAATGCACTGGCTCCAACGCCTCCCAATAATGTGCAGCTTAGTGAGGCACTCACAAATATAACTAAAATGCTGGAAGCTGTGCTTACTAGAGTAGACAACATTGGGAACTCACTGGCCGGGAATGTAGAAGATGTTCACAGACTAGAGGACAGGCAGAATGTGCTGGAACAGAGGATGGAGGATTTGGAGCAGCAACATTTGACCATACTGCAACGTTTGAAAGAACATGAAATGAAATTATCTCAGCTCTGATACCATGCAGAAGACCAGGAAATCAGAAATTGTAGGAACAATATGTGAATACTGGGAGTCCCAGAGGGAATGGAAGGCCCCAATATGGAGCATTTTCTGAACGAGTGGATACCTCAGCTTTTGGGAGATAGGTGGAAAGGCCCAATCGGAGTGGAAAGAGCGCACAGGATTCCAGGCAGAGCTGATTCTAAGGCACCGAGAACTATTGTAGCGTATATCCTAAAGTACTCCACTAAAGAAAAGCTCCTGTGAGCAACCAGGGACATGGGGGACCTCACATGGAAAGGGGCCATAATATTGTTTTATAGGGACTTTTCTGCAGAAGTCACCACCAGTAGAAGATAATTTGGACCAATCAAAACGTTTTTGCAAGCCAATGCCTTTCAGTACAGGTTCCAGAAACTTACTGCACTTCACATTTACAGAAATGGAAAGGCTTTCCTGGCGGAATCCCCGAGAGAGGCTGAGGCCTAGATCTCACAACAGTGGCCCAATCTAGCTCCTCAAACTACCTCTCCCAGATGCCTCTGGGCTCCTGGGGACTGAACATACAAGCAAACTGCTGGTAGAGGAAAGTGCTGGAGAGGGGACGAATTGAACAAGCGGTCAGGTTCTTCCAGTGCCAGGGCCCCCAGCCGCAATGGACTAGCATGTCAGAGTGCCTCAGGAGGTAGCATCAAAATGTGAGTCCCCCCTAATCAACAGAAAATCAGCAGGTCTTCTACAATAGAGCCTAAACAATTGCAGCAGGACATAACAGAGGAATCGAATCTCTCAGGTGTGGGTAGAAGCCAACAGAGATTGAAGAGCCCTACTCAGCAGAAGTCCTTGAATGGCTCTCTCTCTCTCCCCCTGCCAAGCTCTCCCAGGCAGAAGCAGCACAGAAGTGTGACCGACACAAGGCAGAATCGATAAAGAGGATCTGATGGACAGTGATACCCCCCCAGACTGGGCTTCCAAGGTCGAGGAGGAGGAAGTGAAGCGAGCGGCGGACAAGGGAATTCTACAGCCTAGTCTGAAAGGTTTTGCAGAGGTGGTGGGAGCCTCTAACAGATCCAGTGGGGATGTGCCACATGGGACTAACAGCTGATCTTTTGGGACAGTGCTGAAAGCAGAGCTGTGTATAATGACTGGTGGGCTAGTAAACCTTGACAAGGAACATCATCTCTATTCCCCCCCCCCCATGTTGGTCTCACTGGTGCACTGCACTACTTTCGATCAGTAATCCTCCCATTTGATCTCTAGAGACCTCCTATGATGGCCTAAGGGGCCTCCCAGATCTTCTTTTAAAAGTCTTAAGTAATAAATTGAAGCAGCCCCTCTCAATAGGACAGGTGTCAGGTGGTATTAAGTTTCACAAGCCTACCTAATCAGAATCTGGTATCACATGGATTGCGATAAAGAAACCCCCCTCCCTCCTTTACCTCTTCCCTCCCCTTCCTCCCCTCCTCTCTTTCCAGTTGGTTGGAATATGCCTCTGTATGGAGGTGGGATTCCTTGGCAATGACATTTTGATGCTACGGGCCAGATGAGAAGGGTACAATTCTGGCGGTACCGACTCACTCCCTACACGTGGTGCTTGACATAGTGTGACACAGAACTTGTCTAGCTCTTTCAGGCGAATACGTCAGCATCATCAGATTTAGGCTGCACGTGTTTGGGACTGCAGCTATTAGTAGCTATTAATAGACTGGTGTTTTTCTACTATAAAGTGGTTAAGCTAGTTTAAGTAAATACGATTTTCTGTGTTTCTTCTTCTAGATAGCTAATGCAGACTGAGCAGGATATGTTCCAGGGGGTCCAAGATAGAAGAGCAGTTCTATATTGTTTAATTATTTCTGCACATCAGAGAACTAGAGATTTGTTAGGTCTGACCTACTGCTCAGACCTCCTTCCTCTTCCATACAACTCTCTGCTCCTATTCTGTTGACGAAGGGGGTGCAGGTGTTGTGTGTCCTAACCGGAGGCAGTGGTAAGGTGGTTCCTGCTTTCTCTTCTGTCATCTCTACCCTGTACCTGTACCTGGAGGGTGAATACCCTTGCCTTTTCTATTTTTTCTCCTCTGGTTGTCAACATTGATGGCATCTCACCTTAAGGTATCGGGGGAATGGAGGTGCGTCTCCTGGAATGTGAAGGACCTGAACCACCCGACTAAAAGAACTAAGGTGCTACAATATCGGCGCACCTTGGCGACAGACATAGCCCTACTCCAGGAAATGCACCTCACCAGCCATACGATAACTTGGTTAAAGAAACTCTGGGTTGGAACGGTGCAGCTAGCTGTGCCACTACAAAATCTAAAGGAGTAGCCATCATCCTTAGTAAGAAGGGACCCTGAGCAGCTGAGGCCCATCGGTCGGACTCACAGGGGAGATGGATAGCTGTCAAACTTTCTTACCCAGGTGGTAAAACTATCATAGTCAATGTGTATGAACATAATGCAGATGTAGGGGAGATGTATGTAGGGCTTAGCCAGGCCCTCACAGAATTAGTAGAGGGAGAAATGGATTTACCCATCCTTATAGGAGGGGATCATAACCTGGTTCAGGATATATTTTTGGATAAATCCTTCCCCACCCCACAAACCCATCCTAAAGCTTGGGCAGCCGTAAATGATTTGATCATGGAATGGTCCTTGGGGGACCCTTGGAGGATGAATCACCCAAAAGGGAGAGATTATACGTTTTTTCTCTGCTGTACACATCAACTACAGTCATTTAGATTTCTGGATGGCCAATAATGTGGCCCTGTCAGGATTGGGGGAAGCGGTTATTGGGGATATAATTATATCAGATCTTGCCCTGGTCACGATTACTTTTTCCCTGCCAGGACAAAGCCCCTCATCTACGAGATGGAGATGTAATCCTACCTTACTCCAAGATAAGACTTTTAGAGAGTATATTAAGAGGGGGACTCAACACTACTTCTCAGTTAATACCCCAGGAGAGACGAGCCCAACTATTGTGTGGGAAGCATTCAAGGCGGTGCTTCGGGGAAGAATTATCTCTTATTCAGCAGCTAAAAATAGAGAGCGGAGAAAACAGGTACAAGATTTGCAGGACTCAATTACAAGTTGGAACACTAGTTTAAAGTATCCCCTAACAACTCACTTAACTCCCCGTTATTAGCCCAGATTACAGGCAAAAAATATCAGCTAAATGTATTATTGAACAAGAAAGCGGAGTGGCAGTTGAAGCGGGCTGAACACCCACTGTGGGAGGGTGGAGAGAAAGGTGGGAAACTCCTAGCCTACTGGCTACGAAAGCAGCAGGCATCCTTTAGGATCCTGGCCCTCAAGAGCAGATGGGGAAAACTACTGGTGACACTGAGAGATATAAATGACGAGATGCTTAAATTCTACCAGGAGCAATATCAGTCTCAGAGCACGATACCATTGGAGCTGCTTCTGTAGTGCCTGAGGGTTTTCTCACAGTCTACCCTGCTCCCCTGCCTGACAGCGGACCACTGCAAAGAGGTGGATGCCCCAATCACCACTGAGGAGCTACACACTGCTATATCCTAGATGGCAAAAGGAAAAGCCCCTGGACCTGATGGGATATCAGTGGAACTCTACCAACTCCTTAAACATGAGGTCACTGCTCCACTGTTAGAGACCTGCAGGAAGCCCATAAGAAAGGCACTCTGCCCCCTATTATGCATGAAGCCCTCATCACCCTAATCCCAAAAAAAGGTTCAGACATCTTACTTGGTACAAATTTTAGACCCATCTCTTTGATATAGGTGGACACCAAGATACTTGCAAAGGTCTTGGCGAATAGACTATTTGGAATTCTACCCTCCCTACTTCACCCGTCCCAAACTGGATTCCAGAAAGGAAAATTCAGTGCGGACAATATCCGGCTAGTATTAAATCTCAAATGGCTAGCACTACAGTCCAAAACCCTGGCAGCTGCCCTCGCAATAGACTTCGACAAAGCATTTGATTCAGTGGAATGGGTGTACCTTCACAATGTGCTTAAACTATATGGGTTCAGGGACGCCTTTTGCTCCTGGGTCTCCACATTGTATCATCTACCCTCGGCTTGTATTATCACTAACAAGGATACTTCAGGCTCTTTCCAGTTGCAATGAGGAACTAGGCAGGGATGCCCACTCTCTCCTCTACTGTTCCTAATAGCTTTGGACCCATTAATCAGGAAACTCACGCACATTCCAACTATTACCGGTATCCCAGTGAAGAGGTCATCCTACCTAGTCAACGCGTATGCGGACGATATGGTCTTGACCCTTTCTAACCCCCAGAGATCCCTACCTACCTACCATACTGACTATTCTGCAGGAATTTGCCTCCTTGTCAGGCTTAACAATGAACCAAAAAAAACAACCCTGTCCCCTTTAAATAGCGCATGCACTAGGCACTGTTTAGCTGGTATGGACATCACTTGGGCACCCCAGGGTTTCCAGTACTTGGGAATACATATCCCCTCATCCTGGAAGGACATAGAGCCAACTAATGTCTCTCCCCTGCTGACTTAATTAACAGCCAAGGTTCAGCGATTGAGGAAGCTTAACCTAACCTTAAAAGGCAATGCTGAGGTCATCCAGTTGTTTATTTTCTCCAGAGTCTCCTACCTGCTAAACAACCTCTCTATTCCACTCACAGCAAAGCCATTTAAAGACCTGGACAGATTAGTCTCTCTGTTTTTGTGGGAGGGTGTTCTGCCAACTCAAACCAGGCAGCTATTTACCATTCACACTCACATGCACACAATAACAGCACAATAAGTACAGCAAGCCAAAGCTTTATTATAACAAAATATAATACAAAAGGTTATACATCACCGATTCCAAAAGCTACATCCAAGCCTGTTCCAATGGCTGGGAAGCCCTCTTGTCAGCCTGGCTAGGAGTCTCACGAACCGGGAATTGGCCCTACAGCAATGCGTCCATCCTGCAGGTGAGGCTTCTAACCACAAAACTTAATACATCACTGATTCAATAAAGCAACATCCAAGCCCTCTTCCAATGGCTGGGAAGCCCCCTTCAGCCTGGCTAGGAGTCTCAGGAATCGGGAACAGCTCCTGCAGCAATGCGTCCACTCTGCAGGCGAGGCTTCTAACCAGATGACAGGATTTTCCCAGTATTAATACCTTTTATTATTCTTCTAGAAACATCCAGCAACATCTGCAAGCACCTAGACTGTCATGTCTGCACACTGGCCAGGTGCCCAGAATCATGCAATCCCAGTACAAACATTTGTTATATAGATATTTCTCACATATTTGCTAAGAGGCAACATCCCAGACACTTGGGTCAGCCTCAGAACATTGTAAACCTACTAAATACAATCCTACACATTCCTTTGATTAACATCCAGCCTTTGATTATTGTATCAAATCCTGCACAAAAACAATTTGCATTATATTCTTTGATTACTATACTATACAAAATGGGATAACAATAATCAATACAATATATACATATATACATATCATTCGGTCCTTTGATTATTGTTAGAACGATTTGTATCCTAATTCAACCATTCGGTCAGCAATTATTACAGTTTGGATTTGTCTCTGTATTAATGTTTTATTCCTAATAGCCAAATGGGCTTTCATTAAATCAGTGTTCTGAATGATTTCTTTAATCTTTTCAAAGATATACTAATATTAGGATTTTCGATTATATCAGGATGCCAATTCAAAATAAGTTGTTGTTCACTGTCTGGGACAAAAGTGTAGTTATGCCTCCACCATAAGTGGGTTACATTCCTCAGACATCCAGAAAAGGGACAAGTTAAATTATACATTTGAGTAGTATTTTCTTGTCTAGTTACTATGCAAACATGTTGAGGCCCTATTTCAACAAACATAGTAAAGGTTAATGGTAAGCATCATAAAATGGAGTGACAATAATCAACACAACACATGTATATATATATATATATATATATATATATATATATATATATATACACACACATCATTCAGTCCTTTGATTATTGTGAATACAAGTTGTATGAAAATGGCATCATAAAAGGTTTATCCACATACAGTCTCCTAATTCTATAGGATAAATAACAATTCCACACAGTTAAAACAAGCAATATCACTGCAATTATTAAAATCGGATGGGTCAATCTTGTTCAATACTTTAGTGGCAGAAGGAGATCATCCAGTAAATATGTCCCACCAATGGTGAGTAGTTTCAGTTTGTATTTTGAGCCTAATTCAATCATTTGGTCTGCCACTATCACGGTTCAATATGTTCTGGAATGTGCTTAACTGCAAAGCTTGTTAAAACAGTAGGCATCCATTGCGCTTGTAAATTAACTAACTGTGATACATCTGTCCCTGCCACTTTTAACTTGTTCGCTAATGATTCTATATCTATGCTATTCAATATTCCCACACCAGCACCAGTGCCACCTAGTAATGTATCATACCAAGCTCTTCTATTTCTACACTTATGACTAGGAACAAAAGTTATATTAAAATAAATAACATTCTTTTTATACTGCTGCGCTACTAATATACAAGTAGAGGGCACTTTAACCAAGCTATCATTACTAACAATAGGATGATTTCTTAATACAGTAATATAGTCTACCCAAGTAGTTCTATTTTCTATTACAGTTTGCATTCATGCAAAACAAAAGTATTTACATTAATTAGTTCAATGGTTTCGTTAAAAATGTCTGATTGATTCATGCAACAGTCTGTCCTCGTGAGGAGTTATCATGCACATGTCTGATAAGTTGCAGCATTTAATAGCAGTCTTATTCTGCAAAGAGACTTCATTAGTATCATTGGTATATTGTACATATAATCGTCCTGGGCCACCAGTTGTCATCCAGAGATTGACCCCTGGTGAAAATGTCATGTTCAGTGCCACACACTTCTGTCCGGATGGGCAGCTAAAGTTCACCTGGGTTCTATCTTTGGTATCATTTTTCCAACTCCAGGTTCCTTTACAACCAGTGTCATTACAGTTAACCCTTTGAATCCTTCCTCCAGGGGTAACTAGCTCTGCCAAATGGACCATAAGACACACCAGCATTCCTTTCAAAATCCATTGCTGGACCTAGAAACACACAAATTTTATTATTCTCGAAGATAACATTTGTATCAAAAACATTATAACATACATACACAACTCTACCCTCCAGTGTAACTGATTACTTGCTGAGGGCAGAAACCCTTGTACCAATAATAGGTGTGAGATTCAACTGTTTGCACTAGAGAAAACAGAAGGGCTTGGGCTGGGTTATGCTGTTAAAATACCTTGGGTCTTTTCTAAAACCTGTAAATAAGAAACAATTATTGGCAAATGCACATTTTTTTTATTCCCCTTTGGGGGAACAGTGATGTACCTTGCAACCTTTGTGGGTATTACACTGGAAGGGATGGAGGAAAGGTAGCTTACCCCTTCCCCCCAAGCTCCTACTAGTGGAAGAGACAGCTCGAGGTGCAAGAGACAGCTCGAATACTATAGCAATAAAAAGGTTAGCTGTGGATGGTGACATGATTCCCACCTACTACACTTTAAATTATAACAAGATAATATTACAATACTATAAAGATGGGGAACTTCTTTTTCTCTAGAAGAAAGAGAAGAAACACAGACAAACAACAAAAACAAACACACACCAGTTTAAAAAAATAAAACAAGTTTATTTCCATAGGATAAAAGAAGCCAAGCGTCCCTGGGTTCCCTTATCCTAAGCATGACAAAATGTCCAGATTGATGGTAATACCGTATGTACGTATCTCTTAGAATGCATTTCAAAAAGACAAAAAAAAAATGATTACACCATGGTCACACATAAAAACAAAAGCCATTGTTTTTAACTGTAGATGGTAAACTCTCAAAAACAGCTGTAATAGTCCTTTTTTCAAAATCGTACTATATATATATATAATAAAAATATGGGGAGATGATGAATAATTCTCCCCTTCCAGCTGGAGTATTGCCTGTGTTGGCTGCAAGTCAGAAGCAGTGAGACGAGAAGAAAAGTTTGTTCCTCTTCACTTAGAATACTAGTTTTGCAATAAAAAGTCAAATTACATGGTTCACTCTTGGTGCACTTTCATGAAAACATACATTTTGTGTGAAAAGTTGTGCTTTAGGCATGGAATACACATCAAGTTTGTGAAACACAAGAAGGTCAAATAACGTGCAAAAGGTCACAGTGTGCATGCAAGGGTCATTCAAACCCAGCCATTTCTGTAGTGTCCTTGAACACCACCAATATTAAAATATCTTTAAATAACAATAGAGCACACAATAAAACTGCTGGCCAAGACAGTACACACATATGCACATACACAAAAAGAAATACTTAACACAAAATAAGACTGACATTGTTTCACACCAATTTTCTGAGGTAATGCCCATGGTTTCATTAGAAAACTGTACGTGTTTTAGATATATGTGCTGCCTCCTGCCTGTCTTGTAACACTGACAATTTTTAAACCAACACATTTATACATATTGCCATGCCAAATCTTTCCAGAGCAAAACACTTTTTAAACACATCATCTGTAAGTGAACACATCTCGTATAACATGATTACACCTTTTGGCACATAACTAAAATATGGCACTCTGCCATTTTGCAAAAAGTTTCTAGTTATAAAGCCATTTATAGCTGTTAACACATTACATTTTCACCTAGCAGTGGCTTGGCACGTTGCTTGCAAACTACAACTCTTTCTGCACATTGCAATCTATATGACGTCATAACTCTTCACCATCAACACTACCTGCTCCACCAAACAAAAGTTCTTCACTGACCCTATCTAGGCAGCACAAATGTTCCATTAAAAATAAAGCCATTTAAAACAGTCAGCTATGAGGCAAAGAAGCTTCTTCCTTTTTTTTTTTTTTTTACTGTAACATGTTGTGCACTGAAGGCAGTCAATCCTATCTCGCAACCTTGACAACAGAACATAAACACAGATATAAGCTAGAAAATATGCACGAGAAAGATGGAGCATTACCTTGTTTAGTATACGTAATACAGAAATAAAACAGACAGGCATAAAACAACTTTAAATAAAAAAATTCAGACTTACCCAGTGCCAAGGTATTTTTCTTCTTCTTTTCCGATACACTAGTCTGAGTAAGAAAACTGACTGCAGGACCTTCATGATAATTTCCAAACACTGCAGCTATTAACCCTTTTAAAGGTTTTAACCCTTTCAAAGGTTTTCTTTTGGCCATTTTAGTAACCTGCCAAACCAAGTCTTTTTCCAGAGCTCTGGTTTGCAGTTTAAAAACAAAACAACAACAAAAAAAAAAAATTTCTAACAGTACTAGGTTGAAATCCATCTGGTAGAGGTCCCCAGTACTTGGGTTTGGGATCAAATGTCTCAGCCTCTATAGGAGGCAAGGGAACTTGAAATTGATACAGAAAAACTTGAAACTACACAGATAGGCAACATGGGGGGGGGAGGATTTTCAAATCATCCCGTCTGTAGTCACCTACTGTGCGTACATCCACAGTAGTTTATTTTTCTTTTTTTCTAGATGTTGCTTATCTAACTTTACTTAACCAGCCGCTGCTTTTCTCCTAAAAGCAGCCTGAACTGTGAAAGCCATCATTGGCTCTAACAGTATATACTTGCAGCAAGCACAAATTACAAGTATAAAGGGCAGTTGCCCTTGCTTGTTTGAGAGACTTTTTCTTAATACATCTTTCCACATATTCTTTCACAGTTTCATCAAAGAGAAAAGATAAAAAAAAAGAACTCATCCTTTTTCCTAAAAATAGACATTTTATTTTTGAATCCTGCTCACTACGCCAAAAATGTTCTGCCAACTCAAACCAGGCAGCTATTTACCATTCACACTCACATGCACACAATAACAGCACAATAAGTACAGCAAGCCAAAGCTTTATTATAACAAAATATAATACAAAAGGTTATACATCACCGATTCCAAAAGCTACATCCAAGCCTGTTCCAATGGCTGGGAAGCCCCCTTGTCAGCCTGGCTAGGAGTCTCACGAACCGGGAACTGGCCCCACAGCGATGCGTCCACCCTGCAGGAGAGGCTTCCAACCACAAAACTTAATACATCACTGATTCCAAAAGCTACATACAAGCCTGTTCCAATGGCTGGGAAGCCCCCTTCAGCCTGGCTAGGAGTCTCAGGAATTGGGAACAGCTCCTGCAGCAATGCATCCACTCTGCAGGTGAGGCTTCTAACCACAAAACTTAATACATCACCGATTCAATAAAGCAACATCCAAGCCCTCTTCCAATGGCTGGGAAGTCCCCTTCAGCCTGGCTAGGAGTCTCAGGAATCGGGAACAGCTCCTGCAGCAATGCGTCCACTCTGCAGGCGAGGCTTCTAACCAGACGACAGGATTTTCCCAGTATTAATACCTTTTATTATTCTTCTAGAAACATCCAGCAACATCTGCAAGCACCTAGACTGTCATGTCTGCACACTGGCCAGGTGCCCAGAATCATGCAATCCCAGTACAAACATTTGTTATATAGATATTTCTCACATATTTGCTAAGAGGCAACATCCCAGACACTTGGCCGAGCGCCCAGAACATTGCAAACCTGGCAAATACAATCCTACACATTCCTTTGATTAACATCCAGCCTTTGATTATTGTATCAAATCCTGCACAAAAACAAGTTGCATTATATTCTTTGATTACTATACTATACAAAATGGGATAACAATAATCAATACAATATATACATATATACATATCATTCGGTCCTTTGATTTTGTTAGAACGATTTGTATCCTAATTTGACCATTCGGTCAGCAATTATTACAGTTTGGATTTGTCTCTGTATTAATGTTTTATTCCTAATAGCCAAATGGGCTTTCATTAAATCAGTGTTCTGAATGATTTCTTTAATCTTTTCCAAAGATATACTAATATTAGGATTTTCGATTATATCAGGATGCCAATTCAAAATAAGTTGTTGTTCACTGTCTGGGACAAAAGTGTAAGTTATGCCCTCCCACCATAAGTGGGTTACATTCTTCAGACATCCAGAAAAGGGACGAGTTAAATTATACATTTGAGTAGTATTTTCTTGTCTAGTTACTATGCAAACATGTTGAGGCCCTATTTCAACAAACATAGTAAAGGTTAATGGTAAGCATCATACAAAATGGAGTGACAATAATCAACACAACACATGTATATATATATATATATATATATATATATATATATACACATCAGAGGGTAAGACCCCAAGATGGGGGCGTGTAAAACTGCAATCTCACAGATCCAAGGGGGCTGGGACTCCCATGGTTTACAGGCTATCACCTGGCACTCAGGATAGTCCAGACAGTGACCTGTTTTTTTCCACAGAATATCCCCCCCCACCCCAGTGGGCTACCCTGGAGGCAGACTTAGCATTGGATAGATCACTGTACTCTCTGCTAGCTAAAAAGAAACCATGGAGCACTCCATTTTACACCAGCTATGATAGAAACTTGCAGGGCCTGGCGGAGAGGGATGACACTCACGGGGACCCCAAGCTTGAACTATCTTCCCCCAATCATATTTGCCCCACTATGGGATAACCCCCTCATCACAATAGAACATAGGGTACTTAAATGGCCCCTATGGTCTGCCAAAGGTATCCACATAGTTGAACACCTTCTCTTACCACATACAAAGACACTTCTCTCCTTTAAGAAGATCTGTGAATGGTATGGGCTACCCCAGACAAACTTTTGGAAGTTTTTGCAGATCAGGAGTGCTTTAACCCCATTGTTAAAAACACATACAGGCCACTCCCCGTGGTATGATGTTTTTATCTCACCTCATTGCAGGAGAGGCCAAGGCGTGGTAAGCCTTTTCTGAAAGACCCTTAGGGATGCACAACCTGACACTACTCTGGTAAGTAAAGTGGGGTGGGAATGGGAGTTGCAATGTTCTATATCCCCTCAAATGTCCTCTACATGCCTTAGGGACACCCAGACTGCTTATGTAGATGCTAGGAGTCAATTAATTCAATTGAAGATCCTGCTTAGGTGGTACAGAACCCCCTCCTTTCATCATAACCTCAAAGTAATCCCTTCTGACAATTGCTGGAGGTGCCATACTTCCCCTGCCCATCTACTGCACATATTATGGACTTGCCCGAACCTGCAAGCCTTTTGGATGCAGGTCCTGGCTGACTGTTCTAGGATAACAGGCAAGTCCAACTCTCCTGATAACTCATCTCTCATTTTAGGAGATACCACCGCTCTGCACCCACTATCCCCCCTCAAAAGGGCATGGCTTCTAGTAGCTGTAATGGAAGCCAAAAGGGTCATCCTTATGGGATGGAGGCAACCGGTATCCCCCTTGCCAGTGCAGTGGATAATGGCTGTGGCCCGACTGCCATCTTTGAGAGACTTACTGCTGTGGCTTGGGAAGGTCTGGACAAGTATCACAAGAAATGGGAGGGGTATATAAACTCACATATATGTTCGGTAACCCTGCCCCCACTGCAACCCCCCCCACCTTTCAGTTGGGATAAGGGATG
The DNA here is from genome assembly GCA_016271365.2 of Neoceratodus forsteri. Lineage (NCBI taxonomy): Eukaryota > Metazoa > Chordata > Ceratodontiformes > Ceratodontidae > Neoceratodus > Neoceratodus forsteri. The sequence goes on from CM057449.1 coordinate 1,513,537,390, forward strand.
AGCCCTGAGACACATAAAAGGGGAGATGCCATTATGTTTCTTTCACTGCTCTGACACTATATCTTACTCTCCTGTTTTCGCTATTGGATAGAGTTGAGCAGTACCTTTTAACTGATAGGTTATAGCCAACGGCTGTTTTCTTTTGTTTAGGGCTATACGTAGGAGATTATAGCCAATAGATAATACTAGGGAATAGAAAGTAATACTCTATCCCTGGAGGCCTTAGGATATTAACACTAGGAGATACTGTGCTTCTAGAGTCTAATGTGAATAACAGTACTGTGCTTTTTATTATGAGATCTTAGCTTCTCAACCGTATATTAGGCTAATCTGAGATATACTGATATATAAGTTAGGTAAGATCTGGATTATAATAACTGCTCTAACTGCTTGTTCTGTAGCAAACTGACCCCTTTTGAAATAGGGCCTTGACTGTGTTTTTGGAGGCCTTCTGATGGCTAAATGTACCTGAAAAGGAAAAATAATAAAATATTATAGGTTAAAAAAAAACAGTCAACTCAAGAATTGGGGTCCTCTACCACCACCATTGCTGTCTTACCAAAGAAGCTATGCACACAGCCATAACTGCCTCAGTTGTACTCGTTATTGATTACAGGCTTGTCTTCTGCAGGGCTGCCATTGATACCACCCTAAAATGGGTCAAAACAGCCTTTAACAAATGCTGTAGACTTCTCACTGGTGCAGGGAGGCATACTCATACCTGTGATCTCTGCAAGCAATCCAACTGGCTCAATCTAAATAGTAGACTTGCTTACCAGACCTGCCTACTGGCTAAGAAAATTTGTCTTAACCTCATATCCCCCTGCAACACATGCCTTAATGTTGCCCATAGTCACTGCACATTTTACGCGCAGTTCCCTCAAACCAACATTTATCGTTCCATTCTGCCGTACCAACCAGGCTCAATATGCTTTCCAAACCAGGGCCCCCCTGCTGCTAAACAACCTTCCCCCTGAAATTGCAGCTGAAAACAAGCTTGACCCATTCAAACGTAAACTCCTCCAGCACCTCACTGACCTCAACAGTTGTGACAGCTCTGCCTAGGCTTGCGGCTTTGTTTCACCTCTCCCCCTCCTCTTCTCTCCTCCCTTGCTAACCTCCCCACTTCTCTCCACCCCTCCATCCTCTGCTACTCCCTGTCTCTCTCCCACCCACCTACCATTCTAGCCCCTCACCTCCCACCTACCATTCCACCCCCTCTCCCGCTCCTCTCCTCCTGTGTCCCCCTCCCTATCACCGTATTTCTTGTTGCTTTACCCCCAGACTACCTAGCACTTATCTTCCTGTTCTTGTACTTATGACAATGTCAAATCCTTGACTGCCTACCCCCTTTTCCCCACCCCACCTTATCCCCCACTCGTTGCTCCACTTATGTCACCCCAGGATGGTTTTCATTTGTATCTGTGTCTTGCTATATATACACCCGTATTGTTAATTGTGCATTGTTGTTTGTCACTGACTGCTTGCTACTGTGCTAGTCTAAACACATGTACTGTCTTTTGCTACTAAGTTAACCTCCTGACCTGTATTGTATCTTACCTCTGCTTACTTCTATGTTAACCTCCTGACCTTGTATTGTATCTTACCACTGTTTTGCTTACACCCATTGTTGACACGGAACCTTTGTAAAAGAACCCTTTGTTCAAAGGTATTTGTAATCATAGTAATGAATAAATAAATAAATAAATAAAGCTGGAAGACTGGTGAGGAGTTTGACAACTGGGCTTTAACACCAAAACGTGCAAAATCATGCACATAGTTGTATATAGTTTGTCTTACCTGATGATGGCTGTCTGTGGTTCTTGTGTCATCTTGTCATTTTGCTGCTTGGGGGGATGGAGGTGGGAAGTTAGGGGTGAAAACCCGAACACTCATTTCCATGTTTTTGTGGCATTAAGCTGAACTCTAACTGGTGCATTTACACAGTTTCTTGCAATGAATTTCCTTACTTTTTGAGATAGTATAATAGTATACTCATTTGCCTTTGGGAGCGCAGTTCCCAGAGCCCTCTGTTCCCTGCATATTTCCATTTTTGACAAAACAGGAATTCTATTTATTTATTTGTACACTGTATAGGGCCAGATGGATTGAAGTGAAGACAATCTACTGCTTGAGTCAGTGAATTAGAAGTGTGCATTATTTTTGGCAAACTATATATTGAGACCCATTAAATATTTATGATTCAGAAAGCATTTTTGGTTTATGGCCGCCTTCAAGATAAGTCTTTGCAGAGTGACCATAAGGGCAACCTACTTGATGGTAGTTTTGCAAAGTGATGTATCTCTGGGGTTGCCCAGCCTGAATAATCCAACTTGTGAGTAGCCACTAGTTCCACTTTTAACCACATGGTATTCTGTATTTTTGTTCTCTGATATCACTCAGTTTACTTTGTATTCCATGTTACTGTTTGTTCTGTATATCACTCCTCATACCTGAAAAAATGCATTGGAGAAAAGTGCTTTTCCTAAGTACTAGTGTCTACATACATACATACATACATAAATATATAAAAACAAATAGCAAAATAAATAAATAAAATATAGCATTTCTCTTCCTTTTTTTTTACATTACGATACATCAACAAATGAATGGAGTTGTTTAATACTGATGACGAAATGACAAGTGGTTTCTGAATGGATATGGGCATGATTGCTGGTTTATTCTGGGAAAAACAGTTTTTAGCATCCAGTTTGCAAAATGAAATGAACAATATAGCCCAGATTAGGTGCAGCATCTTGTTTCCAAAGGGGTCCTGCTTCTACCCATTTCAGCAGCTGGATGCACTGAAAAGTTAAGAGACTTGTCCAAGTTAACGCAATGAATATCTGGCTTCAGTGGGATTTGAACTCCTGGGACCTGATTCTAGAAGGGTGGCACAAGTTGCCCCCGAACACAACTTTCACCACCCACAACTGTGACATTAACCCAGAGCCGTATTCTAGAAGGGGCAGGATCTCCACAGCTAAGTCCTGTGACTTGCTACATGCAGCCAGGTACGACGAACTTTGGGTGCACCTGGCGAGCATGTCACAAGATGCAACACAGTTCGCAAGTCTTCCCCGCCCAGCTAGCCACAAAATGTGCCCTGCATGGCTGCCCACCCCCTGCCCCCAAAACCTACATTAGCTGCCACACAGGGCATCCCATTCCCATAACCCCTGCGCAAATAGAGCCCAGCAGAGCTCCCCATACCCTGCAGCCCCCAAAGTGCTGAACTAGAGGCCGCAGGGCTTACAGCCTCGCCCCTGAACTCACAGTACATGCTCCACAGGGTGGTGCTGTCATCCCCACCCGTGCCTCAACCTCCGCGTCATCAGCTGCAAATGCGGCAAATACCCTGCCCTGGTAGACTAGTGGTCTCCACCTCCTAACATTAGCTATGCCAGCTCACCTTCAGTATTCTCACCATCTTAGAGTTGAGATTGGCACAGCTCATTTTCCTCCACATGGCCAGCAGTCGATTGAGTTCAGTATGAGTATCGCACTGTAAAGACGCGCCAGAAATTAATTTCTGAGCATGTCTTTAAAGTATGCGCTCATACTGAACTCAGTCAGCAGCTGGCATGGTGAGATGTGACTGTGCCAGTCGCTGGCTGGGATGGGTGAAGGTGCTGAGTGAGCTGGCACGGCTGGTGGGGGCCACTAGACTACCAGGGCTTATCAGGATTTTTGCCACATTTGCACTTGGCAACTTGGGGGTCGGGGCACAGGTGGGGGAGACAGTGCTGCCCTGAAGGCATTCTACAGCACAGGATTCAGAGGGGTGGGGGGTGTGGGCAGCCCTGCAGGGCAAGTATTACACAGGGAGTTGGGGGCAGGGAGTGGGCAGCCCTGTGGGGCACTTACTGTATGAGGGCATGTACAGTAGGGGGATAGAACAAGATCATGCCCCCAAGTCTAGAGCTGGTTCTATGTGGTGCCCATTGGGGCAACAACGGGAGTGGTCAGGGCATGGGGGAGAACATGGACCGGGTCCTATAGAACCCTCAGAGGATGTATGTAAGTTACACCAGCTAATTGCAGTTGTAACTTACGATGCTGGTTCTCTTCTGGGGGTTCTTGTAGAATTCCAACATTGGGATCTTTGTTGCTGCTCTTCTGGAATGGGGAGCAACTGCTGCAGTAAACTCCCTAGCGCCATGTTGCAGGGGGTTTATGGTGCAATTGCTGGCGTATCTGCTGTTTGGCGCAAGTGGCTAGTTCAGCGCACTTTGTAGAATCGCGCAAGTCGCAATGGCTGACGTAAGTTGCTACTTCCACCATTCTACTTGGTGCAACTGCTTTTGTACCACGCGTATATGTAATAGAATCGGACCCCTGGTTCTCAAGCCAGCATTCTGACCACAAGAGCGAACTACCTCTGTTGTTTTGCATAATAAATCATCATATCAGTTCTTTGTTCAAGTGCAGTGCTCCCATAAATGTGCCATAAGATATATCACACACGTAAGCATATTGTAGAAGCTGAGATCATAGGCTTAAGTTAAGATCTTTGGGCTCTTTAGGTCCTTCTCTCAGCCCCTAATCAGGTAAACATCTGAGCGGCCGGGGCTTCCTGGGCCAGCATCCCCCACCATCACTGCTCACTGCCAAGGAACCCCCCTCTTGCTGATCTCTCAGCCCTTGATTGGACAAACATCTGAGTGGCTGGGGCTTCCTGGGCCAGCCGCCTACACCACAACTGCTCACTGCCAAGGAACCCTCCTCTAGTTGATCTCTCAGCCCCTGATCGGGCAAACATCTTAGTGGATGGGGCTTCCTGAGGCAACTGCCCACGCCACCACTGCTCGCCACCAAGGAACCCTCCTCTTGCTGATCTCTCAGCCCCTGATTGGTCAAACATTTGAGCAGCCGGGGCTTCCTGGGCCAGCTGCCCACACAACCACTGCTCACTGCCAAGGAACACTCCTATTGCTGATCTCTCAGCCCCTGATCAGACAAACATCTGAGCATCCGGGGCTTCCTGGGCCAGCCACCCACACCACCACTGCTCACCACCAAGGAACCCTCCTCTTGCTGATCTCTCAGCCTCTGATTGGACAAACATTTGAGTGGCCAGGGCTTCCTGGGCCAGCCATCCATGCCACCACTGCTTGCCACCAAAGAACCCTCATCTTGCTGATCTCTCAGCCCCTGATTGGGCAAACAACTGAGTGACCGGGGCTTCCTGGGCCAGCTGCCCATGCCACCACTGCTCGCTGCCAAGGGACCCTCCTCCTGCTGATCTCTTAGCCCCTCACCGGACAAACATCTGAGTGTCTGGGGCTTCCTGGGCCAACCGCCCTTGCCACCACTGCCCGCCACCAAGGAGCCATCTTCTTGCTGATCTCTCAGCCCCTGATCGGGCAAACATCTGAGTAGCCAGGGCTTCCGGGGCCAGCTGCCCATGCCATCACTGCTCACCACCAAGGAACCCTCCTCTTGCTGGTAAGCTCCCAGGCAAAGTGGGAAGCACTGAAAAGCTCCCATTTGCCGCCACCTGTTGCTTCCATCTTCTATTAGATGGTTGTGCTCGGTGCGGCCACTGATTGGCTCTGCAATCTTGACTGATTCAAACTATTCTTCTGGGCTCTGCACCAATAGACTTCAATGATTCCTGACCCTCTGCATTCACTCTTTCTCTCTACCCTCCCTCCTGCTGCTAAAACCAGCATCTCTCGTCTTCTTCTCCTCCCCCTGTGAATTTCATTTTCTACTAAATTGCCCCTCTGTCATATCTCTGGCACCAGTTCAAGCTTAATTCTCTTGTCTGTGGCTGCCCCCCACCTAAATCCCCTCTGTCTCTCCACTACCCATGCCCCTGATTTTCTCTCCAGCGTCACCCTTTATTATTACTGTGACTCAATCTGTTGCTCTGTTCCTTTCCTTAGATCTCTCAGCCCTTAATCGGGCAAATATCTGAGCAGCCAGGGTTTCCTGGGCCAGCTGCCCAAACCACCATTGCTCACCACCAAGGGACCCTCCTCTTGCTGGTAAGCTCCCAGGTGAACCAGGAAGTGTTGAAAGGCTCCCATTGGCGCCACCTGTTGCTTCCATCTCCTATTGGACTGTTATGCTCTGCGCGGCCACTGATTGGCCCTGCAATCTTGACTGATTCAAACTATTCTGCTGGGCTCTGCACCCATAGACTTCAGTGGGTTTCAAATGAAAATTTTGGCTAACATGCTAGACTGCTTGATTATTTTTTTATCAAAATCTCAATTAATGTGTAGACCTGCCTGGATGTTTTTAGCACTCGACTTCTAAAAACTCCGGGTCTTGGCTGAAAATCTGGGCTAAATTGCTAGACTGCTTGCTATTTTTTTGTCAAAGTCAAAATTAATTGTGTAGACCTGCCTAAATGTTTAAGCACTGATCTCTAAAGTGCAGTTCGGAAACTGTTGTAATTTAGAGGTTTGAAGTGATTCCTGCCCCTCTGCATTCACTCTTTCTCTCCACCCTCCCCTCTGCTGCTAAAACCAGTATCTCTCTTCTTTTTCTCTCCCTGTGAATTTCATTTTCTACTAAATCGCCCCTTTGGCATCCCTCTAGCACCAGTACAAGCTTAATTCTCTTGTCTGTGGCTGCCCCCCCGCCTAAATCCCCTTTGTCTCTCCACTACCCATGACCCTGATTTTCTCTTCAGTGTCACCCTGTTCTGCTGAGCTCTGCACCCACATAGACTTCAGTGGATTTCAGAAGAAAATGTTCACCCGCCCCCCTCTCCCACCTCCAGCCTTACCTAAATATGCCTTAGCTCCGCCCACTTCTGCCTAGGCACCCACCCTTTCATTTTCTATCAGATTCTCTCTCTCTCTCTCCTATACCTCCTCTCTTTACTGCCCACTCTCCCTCCTCCCTGCTCCTCCATCCCCTCTACTAATCAACTCTGTCACCTCACTACCCCTGCCTCTTTCTGTGCCTGACACCCTCCTCATATCTCCTACTGCACCCTTTGCATCTCCCCCTCCTCTGTATCACCTCCATTTTCTGGCTGGAAATCTCCTCCTCCCTCAGACCTTTCTCATCCTCTACTACCCTCACTTCTCTATCCACTATGGCCCTCCCCTCTCTGCCCCTCTCTCTGGTTATTGTCTCCTCCCTGTTTCCCATGGTATTCCTGTCTGGAGCCTTCCATCCCAATCTTCCACTGTGCTTCCAGCTGGACAACATCTACCAGCACTGGGGGACCATACCCACTGGGCTACGCCCTCCATATCTAACCTCCACCAGGACAAGCTTGCACCACTCCTGGAATCAAGATGGGGTGATTTATGTTCACCTGTTCCCACTCTCAGTTCTGGCCTACGTCACCACTTACTGGGATCATAGTTTACAGAGTAACTTTCTCTCCAATAAGAAATGGTCAAATATAATCTCCTTCAAACAGCTATGCTGGTGCACCCTGAAACTCTTGCTTTGACTACTACTTCTGTCTGGCAATATCCACCCTAACCCTGGCCCCACAATCCCAAATTCCAACCTCCGGCAGAGTCACTCTGGAGGATTCACCTTTGCAATGCTTAATATCTGTAGCCTTCTACCCAAACTTAATGCCCTGCAATTATTTGCACACCGATACAGCCCTGATGTTCTTGTGATTGTCAGAGCCTGGCTCACTCCAAAAATACCCTACAGTGCAATTACACTAGCAGGATATGACATATTCAGAATTGACAGGACCACTAAAAGAGGCAGTGGATGTGCGTTTTACCTCAAAGACTCTCTCCTGGGGTACCGTGTTCAACCCCCTGCCTCAGTCTCTACCACCCAGATGCTACCCATCAGAATCCTACTCGGGGCTCACAACAAGGCACTGACTATTGCTGCTGTCTACATCCCTCCCAAGGATTAAGATAAAGGTCTCAACTCCATCCTTGTCCATTTCCAACCACCAGGCACCGAGATAGTCCTAATGGGTGATTTTAACATAAATTGGCTTGAATCAGATACGGGTGGCTACAAGGATGCCACCTCAGGTGCCAACCTCACCCAGCTGGTTGTCTCCCCCACTAGACTCAACTATAAGACTGGGACAAGCACCCTCCTAGACTGGATACTGACCAGCCACCCATCCTGCATCTCAAAGTCTCCGTTCTCCCAGATACCTTAAGTGACCACTCCCCAGTCGCCTATGAATGGTCTAACAAATTCAGCCCGCCACCACCCAAACTAATAAACAGCAGAATCCTTCCACATGGTCAATTGAAGCACTTCAAATCACACCTTAGACAACAAGACTGGTCACCTATGTTCCATGCATCGGATGTCAACTCTGCACTTGACTTCTTCATCAGCTCCTTCAATGCTGCCTGGAATGTCTACCCCCCCTTCAAAAAGAGGAAGATAAAAAGCCTTAGCAATCCATGTCTCACTGATGATCTCCTAACATTGCTGAAAGCTAGGAACCACCTCTGATTTCAGGCTCAGGCCACTGGTAGGCAAGAAGATATACAAAACTACAAACATGCCCTAAATGACTGCACCAAAGAAATACGCCTGAAGAAAAGTAACTATTACAAAGATGCCCTCACAAACACCTGGGGAAAGGGCAGTCCTTCTGGAATAATTTCAAGGAAGTTACTAGGAAACTGCCCAAAACATCATCTTCAATGTTGGACGTGGATGGGACTATAACTCTTGACCCTTCCACTATTGCTAACACGTTCAATAATGTGTTCACTGACCTCAGTAGTGTTCTTCCTCCAGACTTCTTTGACGAAGACCTCCCTTCTGTACCCTCCTCTACCTCCCACCTCCTTTATCAAATCACCCCACTTTTTACTTCAGAGCAGTCAGGACACATGAAGTCCATGGATACGTCAGTAAAGCAATTGCTGTATCTAAAATAAGTGGCAACTCACTCGACCTCAAACTGCTGTCCCTTACTCTTGATGAAGTGCTATCTCCTCTAACTTGTATTTTCAACCTCTCCCTCACCCTAGGCCAGTTCCCCAACAGATGGAAATCTTCCACCGTGACACCAGTCCACAGGATTGGGGACAATGCCCTTCATGGAAACTAAGGCCTATATCCATACTACCCACCTCTAAGGCCATTGAAAGCCTGGTATCTGTCCAGCTAACAGATTATCTGGAAGAGTATAACATCCTTTGTAAACAAGAGCACAGCTTCAGAAATGGCCACAGCACCACATCTGCCCTCCTTGAATTCACAGGAGCAATTCACAACTCCCTGAACAATAATTACCTCACTGGTTCGGTCTTCATAGACCTGACCAAGGCTTTTGACACTGTTCATAATCGAATACTCCTCACAGAACTGCTAAAAGCTGGGATCTCCCCAAGTCTACAACTTAGTTTAAGAGCTACCTGGAAAACTGGTCCCAAAGAGTGAAAATTGATGATGTCCTCTCAGATGCTAGACTCATATGCTTAGGAGTCCCCCAGGGATCCATTCTCAGGCCACTCCTCTTCAGCCTGTTTTTGAACAATCGCCCACAATCCTGTCCAGAACAAATCCTACTCTATGCTGATGATGTTGTCATCCACATCACCCAACAGGACACCCACCTACTCCAAAACAAGGATCAGAAGGGCTTCACCTCCATTGAAACATGGTTAAGTAGTCAAAAGTTGGTTCTCAACTATAAGAAAACCAAGTAAATGCTTTTCTGTGGCTCCCACAACAAGCATAGGCTTCACCCCCTTAATATTACAAACTGCCTTGGTGCTGTCCTCAAACAGGTTCACTACTTTAAATATCTCAGAATCAATATAGACAGCAACCTATCCTATGGCATCCACATAGATAGCATTGCCAAAGCTGCAAACACACGCATTGGTCTCCTCTACAGGCACAGGCAATGCCTTACCTCAGATGCCTTAAGGATAGCAGTTCAGAGCTTGATGGTCTCACTAATTGACTATGATCTGATTATTGATGACTCTGCAACTGACACAGCCCTTAGGTGCTTATCTTTGGCCTTAAACAAAGCCTGCTGACTCATCACAGGATCCCACCGTTTTTTCCATATGTGTGACCTCTATGCCCAAACTGGGTGGCTCCAATTATCAAACTGTATCAATTATCAAACTTGTCTAATGGCTAAGAAAATTATGCTACATCTTACTCCCCCCAGAGTCCAAACTCTTCTCCATACAGCATGCAAACCCCACCTCACCAGGGCTTCAGAAAATCAAATGCTGCACATTCCTCAGTGCAGCACCACACTGGACCAAAGATCCTTTGTGCACTGAGCTCCTAGCTGGATTAATGGACTCAACAAAAACATCTATCTACTCTCTGCAAAAGCTAGGTCCATTCAAAGCCAACCTTTGCCTTCACCTAGCTGCCTCTAGCTCCTGTGACTGTCCCTCATAATCTGATCTCCACCCTAGCACTTCTACTCCTACCCCCTCTCTCCTGCATTGTACAGCCTACCCTTCCATTTGTGCCCCCTACCCCCAAGCACTTTTTTGAGGCCTGACAAATGCCCATTGCTGCACCACTCATTTTGTGTCCATTCCAGGCCTCAGCTACCTCTGTCTACCCTGCCCCCTCTGGTACCCACTTTCCCTAATTGTGATGTATTTCAGCTGCTAAAAAATGTCTACACACCATTTCTGCTTTGTTACTCAACTCTATGTAATGTTTGTACTGTACCTCAATTGAAGTGGAACCTTTGTAAAAGAGCCTTGGCTCAAAGGTACTTGTAATCCTAGACTCTAAATAAATAAATAAATACATCTGAAATCACTACTGATTTGTATCAGAATGCCTCTACTTATTACATGACTTCACAGTTTGACTGTGCACCCTGTACAATGAAGGGGTTTATTTATCTGTAATTATAACAATGGGGTCTGATTCTAAATAATGCATGATAGAGATGCACCAGTTTAAGGGCAGCAGTAGGAATGTTAACTGCCACACAAAAAAATTACATATTGCAAGCAGGTTGCTCTACATGCCAATTCCAAGTCATGCCACTTGCATTTATAATGGACAGTATAAAAACACAACTGACAGAAAAATTAAAACAGTTATTTACTTTATATACTAAAATGTTCAATAGATTGCAAATTTAAATTGTGTTTAGTTTCCATAATCTGGATCAAAATTGACAGAGAGAGAGAGTGAGAGAGAGAGAGAGAGACGGGGGTGGAGAGACAGAGTGTGTGAGTGTGTGTGTGTGTATGTGTTTATATATATATATATATATATATATATAGACATACATACATACATTCCTCACTTGCTATATCTGGGTGCCATAATCACCAGAATGAGAGAGCTGTATGTGTGTGTGTGTGGGGGGGGACTTTTATTTATAAGTTTTATTTATAAGTTTACTCTTCCAGTACAACAGGATACAAATTAATTCATATTGATTTGACTGATGTCTAGTTTCTCATGTGTGTTAAATATATAAACATGGGGTGCACACACAATAAAAGTTTCCTTAAATTTAAATGTATGTTTTATATTGATGTCAAAATTTGTTTAAAGTGCCTACCTAACTTCCTGTGGACTCTTGATCATTTTAATAGTTTTGTCACCCCCCAATCTATTGTGTTTGTACTGTAACTGTAGGACAAGATAGGTGTATTATTTTCTCATTAATGTTTTTGCAGACAGCGCTAGAACATCATTCATACATTATGCATTTCTTAGTATGGAGTAAACAGAAAAAAGGACTTAAAAGTCATATCATGATAGACATATCCCTTACAGAAATAATTATATGAAACATTTTCATGCTGTGCCAGACACAATATAATGAAGAAAGATTTAAAAGAAAGGTAAGGCGATGTAAATCAGTGATTAGAAAGGACAAAGCACATGCTGAACAGAAATTAGCTGCAATTAAAAACAACAACTGTAGGCAATTCTATAGATATAGATATGGAGATAGGCATTCAGTGAAGTTAAAAGTGGGGGAAAATATAATTGAAGATGAAAGGGAAATGGCCAACACCTTGACAGTGTCCCACTCACATGACTCATGTGCTCTTGCTTGGCTGGAGCTCCTTCATGTCAAGTGTGATGGTGCTGCCACTATTAGGTGGAGAGAGTGAACAACACAATACAGACACAGTCAAGTCAGGAGTGCACCTGCAATGTGAGTGCAACACAGGCCAGGGGGGCACTTACTGTGCAAAAGATGAAATACAAATGTAATGCCATTATTGCCACACTATTAGAATAACCTAGGCACAGATGTACGTGTGGGGGGGTACTTCCCCCTCTTCTCTACTTAAATGACACCCCTGCTTCATAGTAGAAATTAATTGTTAGGGGCTAATATCAGTACAAGTACATTCAATGGTTTCCATTGTGTTCTGAGGTGCTGTATTTCCATCTTTCAGAATGTTTCCTGATCATTGTGAGGGTTAATGTCACTCATTGTCCCTCATTTTGAGTGTCCATGTCCCTCATTTCAGTGACAAAATACGAGCAATGTTGTATGCTTCTAAGACCCTACCCAGCACAAAGAGTGCTAAGCATGGGCATAGCGAATGTGCACAATACAGAATGACAAAGGGAAAGTAAATGAGCCATAACAGTCATGGAGAAACACATTTGTGGCACTAAATATGCATAAGGCAATTTGCATGGCCCAAAACAAAAAGTTCAGGCTTCACAAGACAGAGACCCCTCTTCACACATCTGGAATGGAGGATATTGGCTGACTATATCCTAGGCACTTAATACAGTAAGCAAACAATAATTTACAAATTAATGGCAATTTAATAAGAAAAATCAAAACTCATTAAACTATTTGCAAAAGGATCAGAATTAATTAGTTTACCTAATTTTAGTGGGAAATCAATGAAAATGAGTAGTTTAATTACTCTAATTGCTGTCAGTAGTGTGGTAAATAGAAACTGATGTTTTTTAGAAGAGATTTGCACCAGCTTAGTTGCTGCACACATGGCAAATGTGCAACATGTGACCCTGATGTGATTTTTAAATGATTTTCACACCAGCTTACCTGCTGCAGACGTCAAGCTTGCAGCATGCAAACCTCCTGTGCTTTTCATACCTACAATATTTTGTATAGCTTCACTTTGTGTATGTGAACCACATGCAAACATTGCACAATTAAGCATGAGTCATGCATCCTGCTTGTACGCAGCACATTTACATTTCTGTAAGGGATGTAAAATCTGTAACTATTACAGAAAGTCTTAAGAAGTTTGGCAAGTGTGAATGAACATATAAATACATGGACGTTTGTATGTGGAATAAGATGCCTTAGCATGATTTGAATTCAGTTTAAGTCAGTATTCCTATCCTTCCCAAGCTCATCTCCAGGGCTAGTACCCTGGAGGAATTGTAGGTTCCAGGGATTATAGTGAACATGGGCAGACTGGATCGACTTCTAGTCTTTTTCTGCCATCATTGTCTATGTTTCTGTTTCTGCAGTCTATCTTTACCATTTTGTACACTGTAGCACACATATATGTGATAGACAAACAGATACTATAAATAGGTAAATAGATAGACACATAGATATGGATAGACAGGAAGACAAACACATACAGACAGACATGTGTGTGTGTGTGTGTATATGTGTGTGTGTGCACGTGCGTGTGTGTGCATGCATGCACGTGTGTGTGTGTGTGTAGTGTGGTGTGTGTGTGTGTATCTAAAAATGTAGGGATCCACACAGGGACCTCCAGGGGCTATCAGGCAACCATTAGTGGTCTGATGGGAGGAAAGGTTAGGGTGATAAAAGTTATTTCTAGCGTTACTGTAAGTAGTAATAGTAGTGGTAGTAAAAATTGTATTCATTGCATACAGTGATGAATAAATTGGATAGCTCAACTGAGACAAGCTCATGTTCAGTGAGGTCCTATTTTACAAGTAACTGTTTGGTATACAATAGATGTCTCTGGGCTGTAAATAAACGAGGATATCAAATGTTAAATAAAGGGCTTGTGTCCCCATTGTTTGGCTGTTTTATTGAAAACATAAGATAACAATTAAAGGAGGGCCATCTCATGCAGCATAAATCTGAGATATTAGAATCATTACTAAATTGGGTACACCCAAAAAGCTTTGATAAATGCAGCCAACATGATAACCCTACAGTATTACAAAGATCTCTCCCTCCAACTTAAGTAAGAAGCCAAAGAAGAGTGCTCACAAATAGCACAGGGAGTTTCTGAAACATCCAAAAATGAACATATAGAATTGAAGGGAGGCTCGAGTCAAATGAGACAAAAGGGAACAAGAATCAGTGAGCAGTTCATCTCCCACAACAGTAGTCAAGGCAGACATCCATAAAGTCTGCAGGAGTGGATGGTGGTTTGCCTCCTGTGGATAACCAAGAGGCTCAGACCCTGTAAATCCAAACACACAGACTCCAGTACACAAAAGTTACAGAGCTACAACTATCAACTACAGCAATTAGTGTCAGGAGTACTGAAGCAGGCAGGCATTATACAAGAACAGCCATGAGCATGTGCCCAATGCCCAAATGTCTTTCAGACTCCTTGCCATGTATCTAAAACAAAAAAGGGTGACACCACAATATAGCCCAACATTTGGAATTCCCTTCCTCATCAAATCCACTACTCCTCCTCCTTCCACTCCCTCTCCTCTGCCCTTCACAACTTCCTTTCATAGAAACATAGAAACATAGACTTTGATGGCAGATAAGGACTGCTTGGCCCATCTAGTCTGCCCATTTCCCTACCTACAGAATAAGCCGCAGATCCTAGTTAACCAACAGCCTATTTCTTCCTTACCCCCCATAAGACTTGCCTTAGGTCTGTCCCATGCATTCTTGAATTCTCCCTCAATTTTAGACCCCACAACCTCCTCAGGAGACATCAAAGATATACTGCTTCTATGAATTAATGGAGTGTAGATTTATTTTATATCCATTTAACAACCCTGTGTTATATAGCCAGAATAGAATGCATAGTTTTGGTGACAGAGAACTGACATCTGTGATACAGACAAGGTAATTTCTAACAGACATTCATTCATACCACTTCAGTTCAGCAATGAACCCTAAATGATCAACTGTTTATGAGAACAGAATGATTTTATGCTAATCTCTCTAGACACGAGCCATATGGGTTAGTAATAAACTTTGAGTGAAAGCAATTAGCTCTACAGACTGCTCTAACTGGAAATTGCAGCATCTTATTCAGTCAATCAGAGGCTTAATTGGTGAAGCAGCAGGCTGGACAAGTATGATGTCATTGCTCACTGACAGGGACAGAAATATCTTCATTATTTCTTCACTGTTTTCAGTTACTGCAGAGTTCATTAACATATGCTGATTTAAAGAAAACCACAAAACCGAATAGCATGATATTTTCAGGTAACACTAATCATGACACAGGAATGTGAATTCAAGGGAATCCAAGCTTTTTATGAAATATGTGCATTTGATCTTTAAGACTGTCTATTGGATCTTTGGGTTAATGCACAACATGGACTATGTATATTAGTACATTTGTGTATATTTAAGGCCACATATTATTTTTGATTTTATTTTTCTTACTTTTACAAATGTTAGTCTTTTTTTCTTCATTTTTTTTTCAAATTAAAACTAGGGAGAATGGAGGAATTTTAATTTCCCTATGATATTTTGGTTCAAAAGTTGGACAGGAGCAGACAAGAAGAAGTTGACATGGGTGTATGGAGACACTGAATATGATGTGCCCTAAATTTCCTCTTTTTTAGGGGGGTGCTTCTATCTGAGAATAGCTTTTAATGGCTATTGGTAAGACTATAATTTGCTATAAAGTTGCATATACAACAATAGGATAAACTCTGGTAAGGGGCAAACTCCTCTGGTGAAAATGCCAGAAGTTTTTTTTTTTTTCAGAGGGCAGTAGATTCAAGGTAGAGGGCCCTGGAGGGGATCCCTTATCTCTCCACTAGATCTCTTCTGGAATGAGTGGCGGGTTTCCTCTGTAGAGAACCTATTGGGTTCTCATAGGATTTTATTTCCTACTGGTGGTTTTTCTTTACAATGTGGTAGCACTAATCCCCACAAATTTTTGAAGGGGTTCATATAACAGATTGGTTTTCTCAGAAAAGGTACATTATTCTGAGTTCACAGATCTGATTTATACCCTTTTTGTAATATGGTATTATGTTAGTTTTTGGGAGGTACTGCTCTCCTTTCCCACAGAAAAGATACTAATTGTTACTTTAGTAACAAGGTTTTTTTTTGGATGGGGGTTAATGTAGGGGTGGGTTTGGGGGCTTCTCGGGGTCTTATGTTTGGTGCTTTAATAATTTTTAATAGGGAGAGATGTTTTCATGCTATGATATCTTTCTTGACAGACACTTATGAATACAGTGACTATCAGGTCATTGAATGTCAAAGGCCTTAACAACGCTGTGAAATGAGCCAGGATCTTACAGGAATTTAAATGGTTGGACTGTGACATGGGCTTCATGCAACAAACTAAAATATCAGATATAGAGCATGGTAAACTCTGTCATTCCTGGGTGGGGAATGTTTACTCAGCCACTCATCCTTCTGCCAAAAAAGCAGGGGTTGCTATTGTGATTCAATGGGATCTCCACTTCCTAATGTGTAAAGCCTATTCAGACCCAAAGTGAAGAAAAGTGGGCATCTCAGGTACTTTTATGGGACACTCTATACATTTATTTTCAGTTTATGCCCAGACACCACCATCTGGCACATTTTTAGACATATTTTTTTTTCAGTTTTGGCTTCACTGCCAGAGGGACAACTAATTTGCAGAGAGGATTGGAACTGTGCTGAATATCTAGATTTGGACAGAGCACCAACCCCTAATAAAGGCAATAGGGGCTGCTATAAATTACTTTATATCCTAATTTCAGAAGGGGGTTGGGTAGACCCTTGGTGGAAACATTTTCCTCGTTCCAAAGACTATACATTTTATGTCTTGCAACTAATTCCAATGCTCAGTTGGACCATTTTTATACCCCAAAAAATCTGGTTCATACATTTATTGATATAAGTATCTACTTAATTTATCTATCAGATCATGCCTTGGTAGTAGTGAAAGTGAAATTGGGCTTGGTTAAAATGGTGGGGCTATGGCAATTAAACACAGGTCTACTATGCGATCCGATGTTTGTCACATCTATGGATGCATTAATTAAATTGATAACTGAGAGTCAAATTGTGTAGTGATGTGCTTTGTTTTCTTTATCTATCAGTTCTCTCTCTCTTAGCCAGAATATTACTTGAAATATGGGCTCCTGTGGTGCTGGCTGTCTGAAATTGTCAAGGAACACTCCTGATCAGTTTCCTTGGTGGCTAGTACTAATACTACTACACTCTCCACACTGTCTACACTGACAACTCTGGCTGACTGAGCAATGCCAGGTATTTGTGATGGCTTTCTAAGCAAACATTTTTTATCCCCCACTGGCTGTTTCAAAGGCTGTGTCAAAACAATCCGAAACACAAAAATTGGCTATCAAATACAAAACCAGCTATCAAAGCTCCCTTTTCCTCAGCCCAGTGTTCCTGAATGCTCCTGATTTCATTAAACATCCCTTGTTTTGGTGGATCATGTCCTTCCCTCCTACATATCATCTTAAATAGGAGTGAAGAATCAAAGGTTTAGCAGTGATTTCCACTTAAGTTGGTCCTCCTGGGAGAGTGGTCTGGACAATTACAACAGTGGACACTTAGTTGGCTCACTCCACTCCTGACTGAGGCTAAATGGAAGAAAATCTCGACAACAGTTTCATGGCATGCCACCAAATAGTACTGGGGTAATCTGTTATTAAGGCTTGGGACAATGATCTAAACACAATGGTGCTCATCAGCTATACAGATCTGGGACATAGCAATAGAGATATGTGGCCCTGACACAAGGGGGGGCTCAGTGCAAGCCAGGGATTTTCCTGCTAGCCGCATGACACTAAAAAAATAACTGGAGCATCCAAAAGTGGCAGCACAGTAGCCAGAAGTATAGCAAGTGAGTTTAACTGCAGCAAAAGACCTGTTTTTGCTGATTCCCACAACTGTAAGAGAAAGAATGTCATTTAAAGAGAAAGCAACCTTACCTGTGTAGTCCTCCAGAAAGATGAAGCCAGTAGATAATAGCAGGGGCAAAGGGGCCACAGGGGTGGACACCCAACTAAATGACTAGCTGGGCTACATAACCAGAATACTGGAGGCTCTAGTGGTGAATATGGCAGACATGGAAGGAGATCTGCCAGGCACCATGGAGGATGTTAGGATCCTTCAAGACAAGGTAAATGTGGTGGAACAGAGGGCTGACATGCTAGAAACCCACCAGTATAAGATAACTGCCAAAATGGGGGAGCACAAGGCCCGATTGCAGAAGCTGTGGGAGCGGGCAGAAGATCACAAAAATTGTGGATGCCACAGCAACATGAGGATCCTAGGTATCCCCAAGGGCCTGGAGAGGAGAAACATGGAGGAATTCCTTAATGACTTTTTGCCCAAGCTGCTGGGTGATTGACGGAGAGGCCTGATAGAAATAGAGAGGGCATATAGGACCTGAGGACAAGCAGCAGCACCAGGTACCCCCTCAAGACTCATTATAGCATATTTTTTGTGCTACTCAACTAAGGAATGTGTCCTGTGGGCAGCCAGTGACGTGAGAGAGAGCTGCCATACAAGGGGGCTAACATAGTTCTCTTCCATGACTTCTCAAAAGAAGTTGCCATGAAGCATAACACCTTTGCACAGCTAAAAAGGGATCTGAGGGCTGCAGATTTCAAGTGTGGATTTTGGGGGCTGAACAGACTCTGGGTGACTAAAGAGATAATGGGTTACAACCCTCAGGACATCATCTGATGGACTGCAAAATGCTGGCCAAATCTCCTACTGGGGGCTATAAGCCCCAGAAAGCTCTGGTCCCCATGTGATAGAAAGGGTGCACAGCAGAATCAGGGGATGAGAAACTAGAGCACAGGGGACAATAAACAAAGAAAGACTGAGAGACTAAAGTGGCGGTGCACATAGCAGCACCTAAATTGGCAGGCACCAACTTTCTAAACAGTCACAAGCACACCCTGAGTCAGGAACAATTCCATCCTTGAGCACTGGATGACCTCAAAGACACTCAGTGACTACAGCCTCAAAGATCCCAGCCATGATCTCAAAGCAGTTCAGGGAGGGAAAGAGGATCAAATAGCCCCAAGGCATCTCCCCCAGGCGACCAACTATGAGAGTATTCTAGCAGTGAGGAAGAAGTTCTCCCCAGCCAGTCCATAGATTCAGAGGAGCAACAGCAGGAAGCCTCCATAACAACCTGGGTGGATGCAGCAGAAGAATTTCCAGAGGAGCAGATGGATAAGTTGGACTATCTACAGGAGCTGCTGAGGCCTGGGACCCACTCATTCACAGAGGTAGTGGCTTCAGGATAAGGGTGAAGTCAAGCTGAACTGTTCAGTCTGCATTATCTTGCTAAGAGGGAGCCATGGAGGTGACAGTGAGCAAAAGACTGCCACAAATCATTGGATGGCATCATGGTATGTGCTTAAAATGTATATGGTATGGAGTAGCTTACAGAGGAGATATAGAATGTTTTGGTTTATAGTTTAAATGTTTTGCAGTAATTTAAGTCTAGTTCAATATATAATAGATGCTGGTAGATGTCAACTCAGGTTCGAAGGCTACTGTTTTGGAAAGTAGTCCAGGGTTGGGTTGGGGAGGCAGAGGCAGAAGGGTAACTGGTAAACCACTTCGGGTAGAGGAATTTCAGAAGGGTAAGAGAGGGGAGGGAAATGTCCCCAGCAAAGGGGATGATTGGAGCACAGAAGCCAGCATGACAACCACCCCAAAATAATCTAATGAATGCAGACAGAGGTTGGTCAGGGGAAAGGCAACCTGAGGAGTACAGGGATATGGGAAAATACACATACAAGGGTATGAGACAACACTATGGGGCATAGGCAGGATGACCATGAGTGGTACTGTGCCCACCCCAGGATACTACGGGTGGTGAGAAGCTCCATGGAAAGGGACAATGAGCACTTGAGAGGCAGCTTCAATCAACCCCTTCCCCCAGTAGCAGTTCACCTCTCCCCCAGACAGGGAAGAATGGGCAATGGCTTATGATGTGAGGACCCTATGCAATCGACAGGACCCCCGGGGCACCGGGGATGTACTAAGTAACAACTATAGGTCACAGGGAGAGAATGTTCAGTACCAGGATCACCGAGCAGGAGCAGCAAAGGCTCTAGTTTCCTTACACTACTCATTGGTATTTAGGTGATGAAGCTGGGGAATGGGGCACTTACCTACCCCTTTCGTTTAAACCTAAGGTACTT
This sequence comes from Neoceratodus forsteri, assembly GCA_016271365.2. Taxonomy (NCBI): domain Eukaryota; kingdom Metazoa; phylum Chordata; order Ceratodontiformes; family Ceratodontidae; genus Neoceratodus; species Neoceratodus forsteri. Next base: position 1,513,557,634 of record CM057449.1, read on the forward strand.
TAGTGGACACACACATTAACATCTACAGTAGCATCCCCCAGAATGAAACCCAATTCTGCAGCATTTTGCAGAATGCTGCAGCAGACTTACTAAATAAAGCAATGTAATTTCAGTGGCAATTAGTCTGTTTTGTCATTCAGGAAAATGTGACACTGCCAGGATGAAGTGAATGCAACAGTTTCCTGAATGACAAAAGGGACCAATTGCCATTGAAATTATATTGCTTTATTCAGTAGGTCTGCTGCAGCATACTGTACAGTGCTTTAAAAGTGGTTTTCATCCTTGGGGACACCACTGTACATCAGTGAGATAGACCAGTATTACCTTTATAGCACTGATCAGGGACAATTTTGAGGGCAAGTGGACAGACCAAGGTACACAAAGGCGTCCATAAGAAAAGAAGGTTGGGATGGTATATCATTGCATGTATAGATGAAGGTAGAGCAAGCAGAGCATCACTGCACTGTTTTCTACTGAAGTTCATGTGGTCAAATTGTGTGGGCTGCAGCTGTTGGGCTGTGTTCTTATATCTTACAGGGTACCACTGCATAGACCTCACAGGCCTCAAATCAGAGTATCTGGACTGGAAAGTGCTTCACTTCCAGAAAGAGGTAAGCAGGACTTCCTTCAGACCCGAGGACAGGGACGAGGATACATAGTGGTAAGTGATATGTGGGATACAGTGTACTAACATGGCTTCCATGGACAGGAAGATGGTAATGAGGTGTGTCACCTGGAATGTCAAGAGGTTGAATCACCCAGTCAAAAGAGCTAAAGTACTGCAGCATCTTAAATTTCTAATAGCAGATGTGGCTTTGCTAAAGGAGACACACCTCACAGCCAGGAAGATCCTATGGCTTAAAAAGACGTGGCTGGGAAAGTGTTGTAGAGCTCTGTCATGTCCAGGTCAAAGGGGGTAGAAATTCTAGTGCTTAAAATTAGCCAATGGGTAGAAGAATGAGCCAAATTGGATAAACAGGGGTGATGGTAGGTGGTTCATTTTTCCTATCCCATGGGGAAGGTAGTCCTGGACAACAAATATGGTCCCAATCAGGATGAGCCAGATTTCTTTATACAGGTTATTTATTCATTTAATTTTATTTAGTTTTTGTTGACCAGGTAAGTGCACTAGACAATATCTTGCCTATTTTCAGGCATGACATGGGGGGAAGGGGGATTCAGATTAATGCCAGCTGACCTTGAACCAGATTAAGCTGTTGGTGGAATTTTAATGAATGGGGGAAATTTGGCCAGGGCGCTGGGGAAATTCCCCTACTCTGCCAACAGGGGGTTTGACTTCCTGACAGCAGAGTGGAGGAGCACAGTTTGGAGCTGGACAGCAGAAGAGGAGGAAGTGCTGATGTGACAGGGTAGAGGGCCTCCTCCCCTGTCTTGTATACTACTAGGGGCCTGAAAATGAGTTCTGATGTGAGGAGATCCATTGGAGAAGCCGGCACAAGGTTGGGCCATGAGGAGAGTTCGGATGCAATGACAACAGAACTGGAGGATGGGCACAATGCACAAATAACTGCTGAAGGTGCAGTGCTGGTTAAAAAGAAAGGAATAAATAGTGTGCCTTCCGAGGAGTTGGAAAGTGCAGGTAATAAACCACACAGTAAAATTGTTGGTGGCAAAGCTAAAGTTTAAAAAAAATTAAGGGGAAAATGGTTCTGCATAGCAGAATTGAGCAAAAAAGAAAGGCAGAGCAAACTGACGTCAGGATTGAGATCTGTCAAAGTCAGCAGGTAAGCACTGATGCAGGAGAATCAAAAGAAGCTGGGCCAAGTGTAAAGAAAGCCAGTTTTAAAGCAGCAGGCAAAAGGGAAAATGAAGCCCTGAACAGGATGGCCAGAAAGGGTCAGAAACAGTCCAGCCTAAGAAGGGCTACGCAATACAGGAAAACAATTGATGAAAGTATTATTGCTGAGAGTGAAAAGGATGGAGGAATACAAGATGATGTTAAAAATTACCATGCTATAACACGAAATAATGCTGACAGTGGTGGGAGTGAGGGAAAAGGGACAATAGATCGTGCTGGGGCCACTGGGTCAGGCAACATACAGGATACACCAGAATGGGTTGCAGAGGCACTATTACAAGTGGGATGGAAGAGAGCAGAGGATACAAAAAGTGGGATACTAACAGGCCAAGTGGGTCAGTAAGACCAGAACCCCCAAATCCAGATAAAATACAGGAAATGGAACAACAGGCAGCATCACCAGATGTGGTGACACAAGATATAGAGGTGCAATTGCCTGAAGTTGGGCAAAATGAAATGGAGAGTGGAAATGATACAAAAGAATTAGAAGGCCAAGTCACTGATGAAAGCCTAAATGTATCCATGGAGGGAGAAGGAGATGCAGCAATAAATGAGGAAATAAAAGAGAAAAACAGTGATGAGCGTCCTACAGTGTGGAGTGAGAATGTAGCAGAAAGGTTATTACCTGATGCAATAAATAGACTTTCAGAGCCAGCTAAAAGAAGGAATGCAGTGAGGTTAAAATTTAGGGGTGTACCTGATGAGGCCCCAGATCACATTTTTGTTGGAAAACAACTCCTCAAAACCAGCTTGAAGTTTTATGCATACAAAATTTATGCTTTGATACACTCCCCAGGAGAAACAACTTATGATGTAAGTTTTAAGCACCCATCAGGATTGGACAGATTTTGGAAATTGTACCATCAGGTGAAGAGAACTCCTTTATGGAGAGATTTCTCAGCAATCCCCCTAGCCAAACCAGCTTACAGACTGGTGACTGTCTTATTTAAAAATGAAGGGGTAAATGTAGTGGACATTTCATACTGGCTCAAGCAGAGATGTACCCTCACTGGACCCCCAGAGCCAATACAAGATGAGGAGAATTTGTGGACTGGGCGCTGGAAATTCAAGGTGATGCTTAAACAAGTAGATGGAGCATTGCAGCACCTGCCAAATTGTTTTTTTGGGGGCGGGAAGGGATAGGGGAGTTGTTTTTTAAGCTGGCCAGCCACAGGCATGTAATAAATGTGGGGAGAAAGGACATCATAGTAATGCCTGTGAAAAAATTAAATGTGGACTGTGTGGAGTATTGGTGCATCATGGGGCTATCTGCAAAAACCCTGTTAAGTGCAGCCTCTGTGAAGAATCAGGGCATATCTTCAATAATTGCCCATAGGCAACGCACAACAGCCCAGATCAACTGGAGAAAGCTTAGCAAGATGTATACTTGGCAAAGACACAGAAAGAAAAAGGAAAAAAAGAGCAAATTATAGAAGAAACCACAGAAATGGGAAATATAAACCAAGAAAAAAGCAGGGCCCAAGGAAGTGAAAAAATACCTCACCTCTTCCAGACACAAGCAAATCACTGAAAGCCCAGCGTGATGGTGGACAAAGTAAGCAATCAACAGTTTTGAAGAGTAATGAAGGGAAATATATGGAACATGGAGAGGATGGGTACTCAGTGGTGACAAGATCAAAGAAAAGGAGTTGTAACCCCCCTAAATGGGATGGGAGGAAGAAAGAAATGGACTTGGTGCTCTGTCTAACAAATATATGACATTACAGGACAAGGAATGGGCTACAGTAGATGATAACTCAGACATAACTATATCTGAACCATCAGAAGGAGAACTTACCTCTGAGTATTAAACTACAGACATGCAAGCTTCAAAAAGAAGGAAAAGAAAACTCTTGAAGAAAATGGAGAGCAGCTAGGGACTGCAAAACTATCTGCTAAAATGAACGCTCTGAATTGCATTACTAGTAATGTGAATAGCAATAAAAATAAAGACAAAAGAATGGTAACATTTTCCTCACTAAAAGATTTTAAGGTGGTGTATACTTCTTTCAAGACACAAGATTACACACCATAAATGAGTTAAACAAGCCCAAAAGGATTGGAGGTGGGGGCCCTCTATATGGTCCATAGGAGAAGAACTATGCTCTGGTATTGGTATTGAGTTTACATTGCCAGAGGTTAAGATACTAAAGCTAGTAGACCTACTTCCAGGAAGCGTTTTGATTTTAGATGTTATAATAAAGAAAAAAGGAGTCAGGCTGATTAACTTATACAACCCCCAAAGTAAAGCAGAAAGATGTAAAACCATGGAGAAAATTGAGCCCTTTCTTCACACCTCCAAACTTACCTTGTGGGGGCTTTAATTGTGGTTTGATCAAAAAAGATTGATTAGAAAAACAGAAAAAATATTTTGCAATACTAATTGTTTGAAAAAACATGTGTTGGGAGCTCAAATGGTGGATGCATATAAAAATTTAAAAAAAGCTTCAGTGCACACCTTTTTTAAAGGGAAAATATCTACAAGGATAGATTTTTGGTTTGTGGGAAAAAAACAAAGCTTAAATATGTAAGGGTAGCTCCAATAGGAACATCAGACCATTTGGTGCTTCACCTTAAAATTAATCTAATAAATAGTCCATCTTTTGGGGGCGGGGTCTGGAGGATGAACACGGAATTATTGCAGGATGAACAAATAATAGAAAATATTAAGGATATATTGGCAGCAAGAATCTCTGTATTAGATTTGTATGAAGATGCTTTGGAATGGTGGGAGGACACAGGAATGGACATTAAATCATTAATGATTATGGAGGCAAACAATAAAGGGAAGTCAAAATATCAAACTTATCTTAGTTTAAGAGCTAGACTGTATAAATAAATAACTCAAAATGAAACAAGACAAAACAGCACAGAGAAAATACAAGGTATACAAAATCGGATGTGAGAGTACCAATATAATAGGGAGAGATCCTTATTACTGGAACAAAAATGTGGAACTCATGGGACAAAGGCTCAGACTAATCCATTTGAAAGTAATAAAGAGAGACTAGAAAATAGGGTAATGTATGGTTTAAATGATAAGGAAGGGAATGTACATACAGATACAGAGAATATTAAAAAAACAGCCCAAGACTTTCTGTGGGAGAAGTTCAGAGGAAGAACATAAATGAGACTAACAGATTATGGGATCAAATCCAAGTGCCAGTCATAGGCCCACAGGCGAAGGAGGAGGTTAAAAAGCATATTAGGGATGCAGGAATTAAAGAAGCTATTGCTTCACTGACAAATAATACAGCACCGGGGTAGATGGAATCCCAAACTGTTTCTATAAAAAGTTTGAAGAAATGCTGACTCCTATGTTGCGAGTAGTGTACAACTATGTTTTTCACAAAAATGTTCTATGAAACAGGGAGTCACAATTTTTCTCCATGAAAAAGGAGGCAGGGAGGATATGAAAAACTGGAGGCCTATCAGTTTGTTGATCACAGACTATAACATTTTGGTAAAAAATATAAACAGAAGATTAATGGAGCAAGCACAAACCTTAATACTTCCAACACAATCATGTGCAATTCTGGGAAGGAACATAAGGCAACATTTGATATATATAAGAGAGCTTGTAAATAAAGGGCAAGGAGGTGAATTGGAAGGGCTATTGTATCTAATAGATCAAGAAACAGCCTTTGATGCTGTAAAGCGGCATGAGTACAAATGGCAAGTCTTAAAACAGTATGGGCTCCCAGATGAATTTATAGGATTGGTAAAAGGTCTGTACAATGAAGATCAGGTATTACCTATGATAAATGGACATTTGGGTACTCCAATGTACATACATAATGGGGTCCATCAGGGATGCCCACTGAGCCCCCTCCTATATGTCTTATGTCTAGACCCTTTGTTGAGAGGAATAGAAACTGAGGGGAGTATTAAAGCCATGTAATATAATAAAGGAAGCATTCACAAAACTCTAGCATATGCTGATGATTGTATTTTTTTTACTGAAAGACCAGACCTCAGGGGAAAGAATGCTTAAGGTTTTTAAAAATAATGAGAATGTGACAGGTATAAAGGTAAATAAGGGTAAAAGTCAGATTCTAGTCATAGGGAAAAATCCAGTGAACAGAAATGGAAGCATAGAAATTGTGCAAGGAAGCATAGAAATTTTAGGAGTGAACTTTGTTGGACAAGACCCTATACAGGAAAACTGGGATAAGAAAATAACTAAAGCATAGAAAAAAGTTGAGAGATGGAAAGCTTGGAATATGACCAAACAATAAAGGATATACATGTTAAAAACTTTTATTGTACCCATCTTTCTATATATTGCATATGAATTTCCTATTTCTTGGAAGGATCAGACTAGGATCTTAGGTTTATTTTTTCAGCTTTTGTGGGGAACTAGAATAAACCATGTTAAAAGGAATCATACATACAGCCCTATAGCAGATGGGGGCTTAAATATGTTAAATCCTATAGTGTTTTTTTATAAATATTTTTGTTTATGCTAATATAGTACCAGTATTGCAAGGCATGAATTATATTTGGGTGCTTTGGGAGGAGAATGGAAATAAGAGATGGTGGCCTCTTGGGGTGAGAAGGGGTATAAGAAAAAGAACAAGGAAAAGTTGCCAGAATATATTAAAATAATCATGAAATATTTGGATAGTTGGAATGCAATAGTGGACATGATACTAACAGAAAATAGGAAGAGCAGATTTTATGAGAAACCTGTTTTCCTAGTACCACAGAGGGTGACAGAAGGTCCAATTCTAGAAGATATGTTGGAGAAAAGAATATCAGAAGATGAGGAAAACAATTTGGCTATGTAGTCATGGGAAGTTGCAGGTTAAAGGAAATTTGAAACATAAGAAAACTGATGAAAGATTATGTCTGGGGCAGAATTGTATTAATATGGAAGAATCAATGAGTCACTTATTTTTGACTGTGATTACATTAGACCATTCTGGAAGCAGTTGTCATATACATGGGGTATTAAGCAGTTTGAAGGGATTAATTATGACATATTAGTATATGGACAACTGACGGAAGAATGGAGTAAGTGGGACAAGCACACACTGTATCTGGTGTTTGCAGTTATAAAGTGGGCTATCTGGCAAGTGAGGTGTCAGAGATTTATACAGAATAAAGACATCTCTCTAACTGAACTGTTATTTATAATCCAAGCTGAATTAGATGGGATACATCAGAAAGAGCTGAAAATGTATGGGGAAAAACACTTATTGAATATGTGGAGGAACTCTGAATGTATAGGCTAAAGAATAAGTCATTCTAGATCCTATGTTCATATTTTGATGTAATCTTTTGTTAATTTTGTTAATGTATTTATTGGTTTGGTTTTGAATAAGTTCCTTTGCCAAGTTTGTTTTTGGTTTTAAATAAAAACTTCCCCTACTCTTTTTGAGAAGTGCCATTGGATCTTTAACATCCACCTGAACTACCACCAGAACAGGCAGATGGGACCTCGGTTTAATATCTCATCCAAAAGATGGCACCTCAGGAGTGCAGCTCCCCCCTCATGCTGCACTGCAGTGTCAGTATTGGGATATTTACCCAAGTGCCTCATGTGGGGATAGAACCCATAGCCTTCTGATCTCCCAGCCTCAGAGGTGAGTGTGCTACCTGCTGAGCCACTGATACTAAGGTTAGCCAGGTGATTGCAGAAGCCAAAGGGGATGACCATAGGACATCAATTCTAGTAGTGGGAGACTTTAACCTTGTCCAAGATGTATTCCTGGACAAATGCCAGCCCACCCAGGATACCCACACAAAGTCCAGGGTGGCACTGACCCTTCTACAGGAGGAATGGGGCATGAAGGACCCATGGCAAGGAGACAGTCCCACAGGTAGGGACTGCACTTTTTACTCTGCAGTCCACAAGATGCACAGTAGGACTGACTACTGGGTGACCAAGAAAGAGGCATCTCAGGGCACACAAGAGGTGCGATTGGAACCTATGATATGATCATCTCTGACCATGCACCAGTTAGTCTGCTTTTCATCCCACCAGGGATGCAACCAACCTCCATGAAATGGAGACGAAACCCCCTCTTGCTATGGGATCATGACTTTGGTAGGTAGCTTAAAACCCAAACTAAAACATATTTTGAAACCAACTCAGATGGGGAAGTATGGGCTGGCACTGTATGGGAGGTCTTCAAGGCACACATAAGAGGCTACATAATCTCAAATACAGATGCCCAGAATAGGAAAACAAGGGAGGAACTGGAGCAGATGCAGAAGAAAATGAGGGAGATGGAGGGCCTATTTAGAGCAAATCCCTCACTCACTGGGGAATTGCTGGCTCAAATCACCAAACTAAAATATAAAATAAACATAATTCTTCAGTGTAAGGTGCAGTGGTAGCTACTTCTCTCAAAACACTGGTTGTGGGAGTCTGGGGATAAATGGTGGAAACTGATGGCATACCATCTAAGGAAACAAAAAGCTAATTCTCAGATACACGCCATAAGGGCCCAGGATGGTGAGATGGTCACCAAACCAAGGGACATATATGGGGTAATTCAGAGATATTATCAGGCTCTGTAATCCTCTACCATACCCACCATGAATGGAGAGCCAGGGCATGGGATGGTAGCATTCTTGAAATCCCTCAAGCTGCCCCAGCTATCCTAGGCCCAGGCCACAGAACTAAACAAACCCATCTCAGAGCAAGCGGTACGCTCTGCTCTGGTCAAGCTGGCAAAAGGAAAAGCCCCTGGTCCCAATGATATGTCAGCAGACCTCTACCAACTACTGGCAGCAGAAATCACAACACAGTTATGGCAAGCACAGAAAGGGGCAAAAAGTGACCTAATACTACCCCCCACCATGAGAGAGGCCATCATAACACTGCTCCCCCAAAAATCAACAGATCCATTGGATTGTGCTAATTTATGTCCCAGTCCCCTCATTTTGGTGGACATAAAAGTGCTGGCAAAAATCTTAGCAATAAGGTTAGAGAGGGTCCACTCATCCATAATACACCACTCGAAGGCTGGATTCAGCAAAGGTAAGACAGGAGCGGATAACATCTGTATGGTCTTGAACCTCAAACGGTGGGCACTGCACTCCCCCAAACCAATAGCAGCACTGGTGGTAAATTTTTGCAAGGCCTTTGACTTGGTGGAATGAGGATACCTCCACACCACCCTGTGCGCATATCGATTTGCTAAATATTTCACAAATTGAATCAGGATACTATACAACACAACAACAATTGCAGAACTTTCTAACAGAACTATATCCCAACAATTCCCACTGCAAAAAGGAAAAAGGTAGGGATGCCCACTGCCCCCCTTACTTTTTCTAATAGCCATCAACCCATTGGCCAGGAGATTGATTCCTCCGAGGGAAGTCAAAGGTATAGAAGTGAGGGGAACACGATACCTGATAAACTCGTATGAGGAACAACATCCTTTTGATGATGGAAAATCCTGAGACAACACTGCCTCACATACTGGGATCTCAGGACTGAGGGAGAACAAGAAAAAGACTACCTTGTCACCACCCAGTCTCCACTGCATAGGAAAGAATCAGCAGGGCCTATAAGTTGCTTGGGCTCCTGGAGGTTTCACATATGTAGGAGTGAGAATATTAGCCACTTGGAGACAATCTATTGATGACAATTATGGCCTGGTCCTGGGTACCATAGAGGCTGATCTGAGGAGATGGCAACAAATGCGGTTCTTCATCAAGGTCAAGATAGAAGCACTGCAGATGTTCATACTCCTAAAGGTGGCATATATCTTCTGCAACCTACCAGTGGAAACACCCCCTAGGATATTCAAAGCTCTGGACAAGATGACCTTGACCTTGTTGTGGGAAGGTAAACCCCCCCCAGGTTCAGCAGGAAAAAGCTAAGGGCTCTCTGGAGGAAGGGAGGACTAGGACTCCCTTGGTCTATGACTATTGCATAGCATACAGAATGGCACAAGCCACATGGTGGTTCCTGCCAGATGTGGGTGCAGGACCAGCATGGGTTGAGCTGGAGAAAGACCTAGTTTCCAACCACTGTCTGGGGTGTCTCTTGGAGAGGAAAAGGCTGTCAGAGATCACAGCAGCACCTGTGATACTTGAAATGTGCAGAGCATGGCAAAAGGAGATGGCAATCACTAAGATACCTGAGAAAGACCAAGGGCCACCATTGAGATACACATACCTCTGGGACAACCCCAATATACAGATAGACAGTTGTAGCATTCGCTGGGGGGAATGGACAGGGTAAGTGATACTTACCATGGCGAATCTCTGGAATGAGGGCAGAGATTAATAACTGACTTTTCAACACCTCTAAGAAAAATATGAGCTTCCCAGGCAGGATATCTGGAAGTATCTTCAGGTCAGGGAAGCAATCAGAGCTTACAAAGACAAGAAGGGGGTCAGAGAATGCATGGGAATGGCTGGCACTACTGCACAAAGCAGGGGAGCAAAAAAGGGTTGGCGGGGAGGATATACAGAGTTCTTAGGGATAGCCAGCCTATCCCTACAGAAAATGCAGTTCACAATAGGTCAGAATCTACAGGCAGCATCCCGTTGAAAGTGTGGAACAAGTGTGTGAAAAATGATCATCTGATTTATTCAGATGTGAGAAGCCAAGTGATTCAGTTAAAATTGCTAACATGTTGGTATCATACACCTGCAGTGCTTCACTACATGAGGGTGCTCCCACACATAAAATGCTGGAAATGTGGGGCACAAAACACTAACCTCCTGTATATCATCTGGGAATTTACCCAATTAAATGTTTTCTAGACAGGAGTGATAAAGGATCACTCCTTGGACCATCAGGGGCCTGTCCCCTAGATAGTAAACCTCATAATCCTAGGAGAAGCATCAACCTTGCACACTAACCAACCCCAATCACATAGGTGGCTGCTAGCAGTGTTACTGGAAGCCAAGAGATCAATCTGAATGAAATAGCAACAGGGTACTCCCCCTTCACTCCTGACATAGCACATGGCAGTGGCCTGACTGGCTGTATTCTATAGGCTATTCTTTGCTAGTAAGAACCAATTGGGGACATACAATAAGCACTGGGACCCCTACCTAAACTGTCACTTACTGTATGTACAGTACCCTTGCCTACACCTGGCATCCCTCCTCTGTAACACAACTATTCCGGTGTCCCACTGGGAAATATTCTATTGTAAGGTACAAGGGCTTAGATTACTCCACAAAATACATTTAAGGAAAAGTATAAAATAATTTTAGCTATGAATCGGTTGTTTGTTAAATGGTGACACAACCGATTGTTTTTTCTTAGATGTAGAAAGTTTATGGAATTTAAGCACAAATGGATAGTTACTCTGTCTCTTAGGAGCTGCTATGCTGTATTGGTAGAATGTGTAATAGTCCTGTATAATGATGATTATCCACTAGGATGGTATGTATACTGGTTAACATTGCAAATGTGAAAAACCAATAAAATCTTTGATGATAAAAAAAAGTTGGTCCTCCTATACATGAAACTCCTAGGACTAGTATGAGTTGAGTATCTCCATATTATTGGTATTGCTATAAGTCAAGGCATGTCTTATGCCACAGCCTGCCAACCTCACTCCTGAACAAAACAACATACAATGAATGGAAAGAATTTGGTTTAAAGAAAAAATGCCAATCATAATTTGTTACTTAAAAAGAGTTGCCACTTACAGCAAAAACCCGAGCTGAAGCAAAACTAACAACAGATTCCTTTGGGTGTCTTTACCTCACTCTCTCAGCAGTCAGCACCATCATGACAGTAACAATTTGAATTAAATGAAATGACAGTCAGAAGTGCAAGGAATGCATCAGTGCAAACCATCAAAATCGGGTCCCAAGTGTGTATGGTGTGGTCCGAGTAATAAGTCAATGTAGCAGCACAAGATGGCACACTCATAATACTCCACATGATAACACTTATATTAAATATTTTTTAATGCTTTAGTTAAAAAAATGCTATCAAATCAGCTACATCTCAGCAAAACAACCTCTCCCATAACACCAGCAACAGTTTCACACTGCAAGTGCTTTATCAAGCCTGATTTACCAATGCACCCAAAAGCGTTATATGTGAAAACTAATATAACATACACATGTGTAATTAATAAAAGGTGTTTGCATGAATGCCTCATAAACCAGCACATTTAAACAAACAGTTGAAAACAAAAAAGAAAAAAACTGACTGCAGGGAATGAAAAAAAAACATACAAGCAAAATCAATATTTTGCTCATGAAGGTATGTGCACAAAATAGCACTTATCATTTCCAAATGTGCATATATAGAAATTTTTCAATTTGTATTACATTCTGACTATAATAAACAATAAAACACAGCTCAAATGTAACAAGAAAAATGGTAAAAAAAACTAACTGGGTGCATATCTTGCTCTGCATAAAAATCCCTTGTCAAATGCCTAATGTAAATAAATCATGTAAGACAGACAGGGCACAAAGACAAACAACAGGATGGGGTGGGGGGCAGGGGAAAAGTGAAAGGAAAGGAAAGTAGTGTAAACTGTTCATTCCATCATTAACTATGAGCCCTTGTCAATATATTAATAACAGACCTTATGCCAATAATGATAAAAACAGGGAATCAGTCTGGAAGGCAGGAACAAAAGCAAATGCTATAGTCCAAAACACAGACAGGGCTCAAATGTAACAACAAAAATAGGGAAAACAGTTAAATGGGTGCACAGCCCTCTCTGCATGAAAAGCCCTTATCAAATGCCTGATATGACACAAACAATGTGGTAGGGGTGGGAGAGGTGAAGGGGGAGTGAAGGAATGTAGTGGGAACTCATCCAGTTATTAACTATAAGCACTTATCAATAGATTAAGCAGACTTTATGCAAACACCAAAGAAAAACAGGGCATCAATCTGGAATCAGGAACGTTTGTCTTTTGTGCCCTGCTTTGTCTTGCATAAGTTATTTACATAAGGCATTTGGCAATGGCTTTTTATGTAAAGCAGGATATGCACCTTATATTAATTACTCCTGTGTATGTTAAATTAGTTTGCACTTAGAAAAAGTTTGGGTGCATGAGTGAACCAGGCTTGATAAAGCGCTTGCAGCATGAAACTGTTGCCTGTCTTATGGGAGAGGTTGTTTTGATGTCACCTAGCATTTTTTTCAATAAAGCTTTAAAAAAATTAATATTGGAATCTTTATCCTGTGGAGTATTGTGAGTGCCCCATGTTGCCCTTCCCTACACTCAGCACCTGGCTTACAACAACAACAACAAAAAAAAGAACAGAAAACATTTGCCACTACTAGGCTCTGTGTAAGAATGAAATGCCCAATCTGTATATTGTCATTATTATATTTTGGTTCATTTTTAATTAGATGATTCAATTACATTTTGATAACTGAAAGCCAAATGGTGTAGTGTTATGCTTTCTTTTGCATACATATCCATTCTCTCTCTTTGCCACAAGCTTACTTTAAATATAAGCTTTGATGCTGGCTCTCTGAAATTGCCAAGCTACACTTCTGATCAATTTCCATGGTGGCTAGTACTAGGGGTGAACCGAATTCTCAACTGGGCAAGAATAGTGGTTTGAGAATTCGATTCACTCCTAGTTGGTGGCTACGAAATAGAAAAAGGAAAAGAACCATTGTTCCTCATGAGATTTGCAGAGACATCACAGTTCATAACATTTGTGACCACAGCGGGTTAGGCAATTGAGCCATGAAGAAGATACATATACCAAAGTGGTAAATGGACTATATCAAACTGCAAAAGATCTAAATATGGTGGGAAAAAAAATGTGTATCTTTTCAATTCAACTTTATTTTTATAGCGCCTTTCAAAACCAAGGTTCTTAACATAAAAACAGACAACAAATATAAATAACATTAAAACATAAAAATTACATTATAAATCACTACTGAAAGCCAGGTCAAATAAATAAGCTTTAAGCTCAGTTTTAAATCTAATGATGGTTGAGCATTCTCTCAACCGATGAGGTAGAGAATTCCACAGGGTCGGCACTGAAAAAGCAAAAGCATGAGAACCAGACATCTTTAATCGTACCCTGGGAATCCCTAGCAATCCCTCGTCAGTGGAATGGAGAGGGCGAAGGGGGCTGTAAGATACCAGGAGATCTTTAAGGTAGCTGGGTCCCTGATCATGTAGGGCTTTGAAGGTTAGCAAGCCAACCTTAAAAGTGATCTGCCACTGAATAGGCAGCCAGTGCAGCCCACGGAGCACAGGCATAATATGTCTGGTCCTAGATGTCCCAGTCAAAAGCCTGACTGCCGCATTTTGCATCAGCTGCAAGCGGCAGATATCAACCCCTGGAAGCCCTAGGTAGAGGGAGTTGCAGTAGTCAAGACGGGTTGTAACAAAGGTGTGAGCCAATGTTGGAAGATCATCCAAGGGAACCAGATGTTTCACCGGGGCAGTATTCCTCAGATGATAAAAAGAGGATTTGACAACAGCTGCACCTAAGATTTTAAGGTCAAACCTTCATCAAAAATAACACCCAGGTTACTCACCTGGTCTGAGGTAGTGAGTGGCACACCACCAAGTAATAAACCTGATGGTTGTCCAACCCCCAAACCCACCCTCGGATGACCTGGGTCCACAGCCAACACTTCAGTCTTGTCTGGATTCAGTCTCAACCAGCTGGAGCTCATCCAAGATCTGATCTCGGCAAGGCAACTATTTAGCATGGAGACTGCATCATTTTGTCTGGGCAGAAATGACATATATACAGCTGAGTATCATCTGTATTGCCTGATGATATCTCAATGGCAGCATATACACTGCAAACAACATGGGGGCTAATATAGAGCCCTGCAGCACCCCACAAGGCAGGTAGTGAGCACCAGAGGAATAAATTCCAATGGTCAAGCTCTGAGACCTGCCTGTGAGGTATGAATGGAACCAATTTAGGACTGTACCAGACAGTCCACATAAAAACCGCAGGCGCTCCAATAGCACACCATGGTCTACAGTGTCAAATGCAGCAGGGAGATCGAGAAGGACCAGAATGGTACATGCCTTTCGATCTCTAGCCATTAGGAAGTTGTTCAATACCTGGACAAGAGCAGTCTCCGTGCTATGCTTCCTCCTAAAACTGGATTGGAGAGTATCATAGACATTGTGAGTTATAAGATGATCATCATTATAAGATGATCATCCAACTGCAGTGCAACCACCTTTTCAATAACTTCACCAACAAATGGCAAGTTAGAGATAGGTCGGTAGTTAGCAAGACAGTCTGGATCCAAGGTGGATTTCTTAAGTAGTGGTCGAACAACCGCCTCCTTGAGGGAGTCCGGAAAGACTCCCCTCTCCCAGGACTTCAGAACAATGTCAGCAAGGATTGGGCAGATAACATCTACACAACCCATCAAAAGGGGTGTAGGGCCCGGATCCAAATTACAACTGGTTGGACACAGTGTTTGGATGATCTTCACAATGTCATTGAAGTCCAGCTGGTGAAAATCTGACCAGACAGACAGAGTGCCAGTCACTTCCCATCTACCACTGCAATCACTCATAGAGGAGGATGAACTGATGCCAGACCTGATGCTGGCAACCTTATCTGCAAAGAATCAGGCAAACTCCTCGCATCTTAGCTGAGAAAAAGCTTCTTTGGGCTGGAGACAGATTGGATTGCACAATCTGTCAACAGTCCGGAAAAGCTGAGCTGGTCGATTCTGTGCAGCAAAAATCTCCCTGGACAGGAATTCTGCCTTCTTACAGGTGATTTCTGATTGATAGCTATCATAATGTGCCATCAATCTAAGCCTGTCATCATTCCGGCCGAACTTCCACCAAACTCTATCCATCCTTCGACCAACTCACCTCATCTCCTTCATGGAGCCATCAAACCATGGGCTCCTTGGGTGAAGAGTGAGAGGCTGAACAAGAACAGGAGCAAACTTGTCCAGAGCATCTCCAACAGCCTTATTATAGGCTAGAACAAGATCATCTGGACTCTTGCATTCACTCGACAAGCCCGAGAGGTCCAGTACCACTGATAGGTCACTGGGGTTAATCCCCCTTAAAGGACGGTACTGAACCAACTCTGTAGGGGCAGACCTATTGGGGGAACCCTGAAACTGAACCTTATGGTGTGGTGGTCAGACCAGTTGACTGGTTCCACTCCCAGATCAGTAATCTCCACACCCAGAAGAAAGATCAGATCCAACGAATGACCCCCTACATGGGTTGAGGAGGTAACTCCTTGTGATAGGCCCAGCGTCACCATCAGCTGGAAGAGATTTTGACAAAAGTGTGAGAGTTCATTGTTGACCCAGGCATTGAAGCCCCCCAGGATTATCCATCTGGGGGACCTCAATACCACCTCGACGATGAAGTCTGCTATCTCCTGCAGGAATTCTCCACCATCTCCTGGTGGACGGTAGATGAGGAGAATCCTGCAGCCTACACCCACACCCAGGATGTATTCAAAGGATCTGGTGCTTCCCAATGGCACATCCATAAGGCCCATCTCAGTCTTAAACATAATGGCCACACCCCTGCCCCTACGATCCAACCTTGGACGAAGTATCACTGAGAAACCGGCTGGAGTTGCCGAGGCCAATATAGGGCCTGCATTTTCATCCAGTCAGGTCTCGGTGATGCAAGCCAGATCAGTTGTTGCAACAAGATCAGCTATAACAGCTGTCTTGTTTTTAATCGATCTGGCATTGCATAATACCGACAAGGCAGGATGAGCTGTCGAGGAAGACCTCGGTGCCTGCCCATTTATATCAGGGCCCTTGGGTGTGGGGCCAAGACAGGGAGGACCCCTTTCCTGACTCCATTTCACCCCAGGGTGTCTCCTGGATCTCACAACTCCAATCCACCCTCCACTTTCCTGTCCCCCCTCAGGCCCAACTTCCCCCTTCCTTTTCCATTTTCTTAGAATGCCCAAAGCTCAACACCTAAAATAGGTCTCAGCTGGCAACTGCTTTGGATTAAGCAATTGAGCTGTGAAGACAGACAAAACGACTATCATTATAGAGACTGCTTATTCCATCTTGCACATATTTAAAACATTGCCAGTGGTGAATTTACTATATCAAATTGCAAAAGATCTAAATATGGTGCATAAAAATGTGTAACTGCTTGGAATTAGGAAACTGAGCCATGAAGATGGACAGAAAGACTATCATTACAGAGACTGCTTATTTCATCTTGCACATATTCAAAACATTGCCTTTATGAAAGAAAAATGAGATGTCACTGTGCTGACAATTAAATGTCATGTAATGCTGACCTTTCCTCGCAGACAGCTTTCACTTTCACTTTCACTTGACTGCACCACTCATGCCTTGCCGCATACAGCAGCTGCTTCCTGGTTCTCTATCTGGCTACTGAGTATTAGTCAAGTCAGCTGCTGAGTGCTGGATCACATAAGAGGTTACAAATGGGCATGCTACAGCCCCCTTAGCCCACCACCAATAAATCCACACCTGGAAACAAACAAGAATATGGGGAAAGCAATCAGCGGGTGGCGGAGTTCCACTAGATACCATGGTGGTAGAACAGTTTGATCTTTTATTGTCCTTTACTGCTTGCAGTCTTTTCCAATCAAACAGTGAAGTTTGAACTGTGAAAGGCTCTGAATGGTTATTTTCAGATCAAACTGTCCTTACATTAGTGAGTGACAGTCAGAATAATTATCGGCACAAAAACACGCATTCTACCTGTAGATGTCAAAATGTAAAGTAAAAATATAGATGTAATTATGTGAATTATACCTAAATAAACATCCTGTTCATTCTATTCCAAGAAAAAATTTATTTAAAAACCTATTTTCTAAATAGGAAAAAACAAGATGGCTGACATCACAAACACTATTTTTCTGAGAACCAACAGTACATCCTTCTTTATTTACAGTTCAGTTTTCATTTACCTGGCTGTCTGGCAGTTATCATCAAAATCATTATAATTCAGAAACTGTAATATATTTTTTTCACCAAACCATTCAAAAGCACACCCTTGGCACAGACCCCATCAGCCCTGAAAATTTAAGATAAAAATTAAATTCCATCTGGACTGTAGATGACGGCAAAAATTCCCATGATAACCAAAGGAAAAAAAGTGATTTTTTTTTTACCACTTGTCTCTCAAAACCTGTAGCAGATGCCATCACAAAACTTTTCCCATTTTGAGATGGTGGCAGAGTGACTTTGCATGCCAAATTTTGGGCTATTCCATCAAATTATTCCTAAGTTATTAAGGTGAAAATTTTGGATTTAACATTGAAGTACTATACTAGCCCTAACTATAGGGACAAGGTCGTGCTCCTATAATATTATATTGTGGTTACAATGTCATGATAACTCATTCTAATCATAGCTATAATACTATTAAAGTAATTAACTGTAATTCTCATGTTGATTACACTAATTGTTATAATGCTTTTAACTATATCTGTTATATTATATTGTAGTATATGACATTTTATACTCTAATAAGCTATTTATATATTCTTAAAACATACCAAATTTTGCTTTTACCTACTGTAGCAGGATCACAGATCTGCTAATTCATGTCTGAATCATTCATGCCTTGACACTTTGGGTCCGATCTTAGTTACTAACATAGAGAGCCCAATTCTGTGTTATTTGTACACTTTGTAATCTGCATTACTATTTTCCTACATGGAAGGTATGCAACTTTTTTCCTGTTCTGCTCCAAATCACAATCAACCTTCCCAGTAATAGAAAAGCTTTTGCTTTTAGTATCAGGGGAAAAAGACAATGGAAGAAATAACATTTGAGAACTGGCTAATATTGTAATGGATAATATATTTTCAGGACAATTTTTAAGTCATTGCAGTCAGAAAACCAAATGCTCTTGTCAATTACACACCCACTCCATCTACTAGGACATGTGCTACTGTATGGGTAATTTATAATGTTTCACAACATAAGTATGGGTGTCTCCCCCAACCAGAGAGGACACTCCTTGGGCAAGCTCTAGGAAGATGATTGCCATATAAGTTAGTCCCAGCAGTTCTCAGCTGGACATTGCTGATGTGTCACAGACATACAGACACACAGACTCACAGACAGAGGAACTGGTAAGAAAATAGCCAGCTCAAAGCTTCTAGTATTTTGTAGTCCTCTCATGCAACAACTAGTGGTCATAGGCTACAGGCCAAGACAGACTACTTTTTTGGGAAATATTTGTTTTCTTTTGGCTTGGCCAAGATAACCATTGTATGACAGAAATACTAGATTACAATTTGTACATCAGATGATTATTGTTACTTACTGTTTTTAGGAATGTGAGAAAGTCACTTTTGTTTATTACTCTTACTGGAAAAATATAGGATATTCTTTGCTATGTATATTTTTTTTTTGTGGTGTTAGTGACTAACCTAATACAGACTGATGGAACCACTGCAGAACGTGTCAGATTTGGACTTTTCCCATATAGGAATGGACAGAACGTTTGTGTCCTAAGAACCCTGGCACAGGCATCTGGGTCCAGTACTGATCTGGGTCCTGGTACTTTTCCCAGGTGACACATCCAGCTCACCTACACATTGTGGTATCATGATAAGCAGGTAATGGGCCTTGGCACAGTTCAGAGGATGAGGGCATTTGCAGTTGTGCCCACTGGGGATGAGCTATTTTCTTTAAAGGGTGAGTTTCTAAGGCTGTATATTTGTGGGCAACATGGCTGATATCCTGCTGTTCTCTCCATATAATGAATCATTGGTGGAGAAACCATTGCTTATGGACCTGCATAGATTTAAGATTGAAGCAAATGCAGATGTGCCATAATGAAGATTAAAGGGATAACCTTTTTAAACCAACAGTAGGCCTGGCAGGATGTTGTTGTTGTATTTATCTTCAACATCATGAGGACAGATGAAAAAGAATGGGGAATGGGACTCACAACTTCATTTCCATAAAGATATAAAAAAGAATATAAAAGGCAGGGGAAAAGATGGTTTTGGTACAGTGGTGGAGTGCTTTAAGAAGTAAAAGGAAGTAGGTAGTGTCTTTTACATTTTATTTCCACTGGCTGGACAGTCTCAGCTGAAAAACAATGGGCCAGATTTTCTTAGATCATTTTCTGATGCAAGTTCTGTGCACATCAGATGTACAGTATGACATAAGACTTGCATCACAAAATCTGAACTTTCTATCCTTGCATCATCTAACACCTGCTAAAGCACATTTCTGTGGCTAGCATGCATCAGTGCTGAGGCCTCTTGCATGCTTTGTGTGTTATTTATTTATTTACTTATTTATTTATTTCAGTTTGGGATTAAATACCTTTGAGCCATAGGCTTGTTTACAAAGGTTCCAGGTCAGACATCGTACAATATAGATAAGACAGGCAACAGGAATAATACAGTGGTAATACAAAAACAAATAAACAACAACAACAATGAGATTCAAATAGGAACAATGGCACTGGTTACTTTACAGGTAAAAATCACTATGAGGAGGATAATAATTTTAGGTAACCAGATGGTTTACAATTCTTCAAGGAGATTTCAGCGTCATTACCTCTAGAATGGCGGTAGTATGTATCCACTGGCTGTAGCAGGCGGCAACAGTGTTGAGCAAGCAGGCAAAGGAGGGGGGTTAACAGGCCCAAGCAACAAAGGGGAGGGGCAGCCAGAGCGGGGTTAGGGCTTGGGGTGAGAAATGGCAGCCAGGGTAGGCATTGTCAGGGGAGGTAGGGGAAAGAGAATGGGGAGGGTATTTGGAGGGAAGGAAGGAAGGAGAAGGTAGCTGAGGGTGGGAAGCAAGGAGATGGGGTGGGGGAGGGTAGGAGGTGGTTGGAGTTGTGTGTGGTGTGGGATGGAGGGAGTGAATAAGGGTGGGGGTAGGGTAGTATGTGGGGAGTTAGGTGGTGCATTGGAGAAAAAGAGAAGAGGGAGGGAGACGAGGCAAAGTAAATGAGTACAGGGTAAGGAAGGGCCAGAGCTATTCAATTAGGGGGTGGGCCAGGTAAGAGAAGTGACTGAGATACAAGGTCATAGGTATCAAGAGCTGAAAAGTGCAAAGAACGGGTCAGGGTGCGCAGGGGCACTCACACATACTTGAAGGGGTTAGATGGGCATGGAGCCCAGCTTTGAATTTTCCAATCTTATTGCATCCAAGGAGGTCAGGGGGTAGGTTGTTTATCCACTTGAGACCCCTGAAAGACAGGGATCTTTGAGCTATAGTGGTACGCTTGAAGGGTACTAGGAGTATGTCCTTGGAGGTCCTCCTAGTGTTAATAGTTGGTTGGTCTTTTTTGAATAGACACAAGGTGGATTCAGAAGCAAAAATCCAAGGATGACTTTCTTACTCACAAGGCAGCTTTGGTATTGGGCTCTAAAGTGAAGGGGAAGCCAACCAGTAGCTTCATAGTGGTAACAGGTATGAGTCAGGCGGTCTGCACCCAGGACCAGCCTACGTGCTTTGTTGAGGAGGGTTCTTACCCTATTCAGGATGGTGTTCATGACTGCACTGTAGGTTATGAGACCATAGTCAATGGAGGATACCACAGAAATGAAGGCGACAAGCTTTAGTGCCTCAGGTGGCATGTATTGACAGTGTTTATATAGAACACCTAATTTTGCACTGGCATATTTGACTAGCTGGTCAACATGTGTTGAAAAGAAAAGGGAGATGTCCAAGTGTAGACCAAGATATGTGAAGGTGTCAACCTGCTCCAATAGGTCCCCTTTGGAGCTCAGGATCTGAAGTTTTCCATGGTGGCTCTTCCTCTGTGGCAGGGAAAAGAGCATGCTCTTGGTGTTCTTGTAGTTGAGCAACAGTTTGTTATCATTGAACCATTCCTCAAGCCTGTGGAAGTTTGCTTCATGTTCAAGGGAGATGGCGGGTGAGTTTGACCCGCTTACTGAGATGACCGCATCATCTGCATAGAGCACAATATGTGCTTGGCAGACTGTAGGCAGTTGGTTGATGAATATGCTGAACAGGAGCGGTCCCAGGATAGACCCTTGTGGGACTCCAAGAGTCACTTCCATGAGTTCTGATTGTATGCCACTAACCTTGACTTGCTATGTTCTGCTGGATAGGTAGCTCTTGAACCAAGTGACTGTGTCCAAGGACAGGCCCATTGAGTGAAGATTTTGAAGGAGGAGTTGATGGTTGACTCTGTCAAATGCCTTGGTGAGGTCAATGAAGATAGACCCCATTGCTAAACCAGCATCAAAAGCCTCGTATATCTAGGAGGTATAATCAGTCAGGGCGGTTATGGTTGAGTGATGTTTTCAGAACCCATGTTGTCACCTACAGAGTAGGTTGTACTTCATTAAGTACTCAGTAAGCTGGTCTGAGACCACTCGCTCCAGTGCCTTGGACAGAGGGGGGAGAATTGAGATGGGCATGTAGTTGGTTAGGTTTGTGGCATCACCTGATTTGAGAACAGTGGTAACAACAGCCCTCTTCCACTTATCTGGGAACACTCCTGAGTTTAGTGAGGCATTGAAGACTTTGGTAAGCAGATCCACTAGCTCATTGATGGTGAGTGCCACCAGTTTCATATCTATGAGGTCACTCCCTTGTCTAGTCTTATTTAGACGAGCTTTAACATATTTAATGATTTCCTGACAGTTCAACTGTTTGAAGTAGAAGGGGGGCATTGAACTGGGGCACGGGTGGCATGGTGTTAGAGAAGAGAGGGTTGAGAGTGGGACGAGACAGGTATTCCTGGGGAAGAACAGAACTTAGGTCAGAGAAGGCTAGGTTGAAGGAGTTAGCAACATCTTCAGGCTCCAGGAGAGTCCCTTTGGTATTAACCTTGGTTGTGCTTTGGAAGCTTTGCTGGTGAGGGTTTTCATCGAGTCCCAGAATTCCTTACCTCTACCTCAGCTGTTTTTCACTAGGTCATGGTAGTAGCTTGCCTTAGCTTGTTGGATAATCCTGGTACAAATGTTTCTTTCAGACCTATATTTGATGTAGTTGGCCTCTTTACCAATAGCTTTGGCCTTATGCCATAAGTTGTCCCTATTCCACATACGCTGTAGTATGGGGCCTGTAAGCCAGGGGTTGGTGACTCCTCTAATTTTTTTGGTTCTGTAGGGGGAAAAGATGCCACAGGTTTTGGTAAAAATGGTGATAAAGAAGTTGAGGGCTTAGTTTCCATCCAAGACCCTGTCCAGCAGTGACCAGTCAACCAAACTCAGATAATTCCTGAGAGAATCTAGCTGTCTAGGTCTCAGGGATAAGTTTTGAGATACCTGGGGGACACAAGTACTGGCTTTATTCGACCAGGTGCACATCACCAGCAAATGATCACAGAGGGTGTCAGGAAGGACAATGACCTCGGAGATATGCTCTGGGCTGCTCGTTAGAAGCCAGTTGATTAGGGTACTTGTGCCTGTTTTGTAGTTAAGCCTGGTTGCTTGGTGGACTAGTTGAGTAAGGTAGAGTCCAGACAACTGGTCGTGGACAGTTAGGGTGTCACTGGACAACCAGTTAGTATTAAAGTCACCAACTACTATGTGTTCCCAGTTTTTGTTGTACTGCTTAAAGTTGCTCAGCACTTGCTGGATGCCCGTTTTGGAGGTTCCATGGGGTATGTATACAGTGGATAATAGTAGGGTTTTGTGTTGCTTACCCAGGGTGAGTTTGAGGGTAAGAGTTTGTGATTCCTTGTTTAGGAAACTGCTAGGCGGGGGTTGGACTCTAAGGTTGTTCTTCAGGTAAGCTGTGCATCCATCCCCTTGCTTATTCAGTCTGTCCTGCCAGAACACTGTGTAGCCATGCAGTGCTATGGAGGCATTACTAACTTTTGGTGAGAGCCAGGTTTCAGTAAGAGCTATTATATCAGGTTGTAGTAGCTCCACTCAGGCTTGGAACTGTGAAATTCCATTAATGAGACTTCGTATATTTAGTGAGACTATCAAGAGGCATCCCTGAGCCTGTTTTGGCCTGGTACCGGGTGGGCATGGGTTACGGTGGACATTGCCAGAGATTAGCAGCAGCAGTAATATCAACTTTCTTAGGATGTATTCCCAATGCAGCCTACATGTCTCCTTTACCTTTACCCAGTGAGGTTCAAAGGAGTTTATCGTCTCCACTGTGGTTCGGCAGCATAGGATGGCAACGATGCTAATTTTGTGTGGAACTGTGGGTACGTAGATGGAGGGTGGGATTTTGAAGCCTGAGTAAGGCATCCATCGCTGCGGGTACTGCTGGGTTTAAGATTGGTGGGGAGGGTGATGCACAGTCTAGTATCAGTGTGGGTGGTATATGCAGGGGTTGTCCAGCCAGCTTCCCATATGAGAATGTGGTGGAAGAAGGTTAGGAATCCAGTTTTAGTGACTGGCAGCATTATATTTTGCTAAGCGTAGTAGTATAAATAGAACTATGAGAGAAGGTAAGGATCAACCAGTGAATCCTGTTAGAGGGCTGGTAATAGTCCCATGGGGAGGAGACAGGCTGTCTTAGGGGCAGGAAGAGGAGGTGAGAGGGGTATTTAATAGATGCCGGGGTCAGGGTGGGTGAGGTGGGATGATAAACAGAATGAAACAGTGGTGCCCAGTGTGAGAAAAGGTGCCAAAGCACCTAGGCAGTCTGAAAAAGCCACCAGAATGGGCCCGACCAATGACAGGCTGGGCTGAGAGAGACTGTCCAATCACCGGCCTGCTCCAAGCACAAGCGGAGCCAGTGGAATTGGCAGCCTACAATCCATGGCTCTCAGGGAGGTGAGCATACCTTATCGGGTTCTAGGTGGGCAGTAGCCAGTGAGAACGGCCAAACAGAGAGATGCTGGTGGCTCAGGCTTGGAGGATGGGGGCTGGAGCGCTGGAGTCCTCTGGTGACCACCAAAGGTCCAAGGCAGTGGCTGCACTGCCCGCTGGGCGGCAGGCTGTAAGAGAGGGGAGAGGAGAAGCAAGAGATTAATTTAAGGCAAGTGCTGGTGCCTGCGCTTAAATCGGTAGGAGGTCTAAGTGTTGAGGACAATAGCCTGGGGAGGGAAGGTAGTTAGAGAGTAATTAAATTAGAGCGAGGGAGAGGTGGAGGATGAGAAGCGTGGTAGCTAGCAAAATGTGTGTGGGGGGGGGCAGAATACCAGAGGAATAAGGTCTGGACAAAGATGATAGTTTCTAGCTAATTATATGCACAAACAAAACAAAGCAGATCCAAGTGTCATAACAGCACCCAATACTGGAAAATTGACTACATTGCAGCATTTGGATATCTCATACCCACAATGCCAACCAGTGAGTCTACAAGAATTTATTCAGGTACTGTGCCTGCTCTCAGATATCTGGCTCAGTTTATCAGCTGGGGGGATTCAGCTGCTTTTGTCCATTTTTACATCTGGTTTGGAACTGGAGACTGAAGAATTAAAGGGGTTAAGTGACTGGTCTTGGGTCACACAGTGACTTTGCAGGTGAGATTTAAATCTGGGCCCACTGGTTTCAAAGTGAATACTCTAATCACTTAACCAAAGTGCCTCCTAAAGAAATTAGTGGGATATGGAGATTTAGCCTCAAACAGCCGGACAGAAGGGCATTCAGACACATCTGGTGTCATCACCCCCCAAGATGGAGAGAGAGGAGCTGACAGGTCCCACAACCTTGTCTTCCTGATTCTATCTTTAACATTTGTTTGGTAGAGTTTGGTAGAGACTTCTAGTATTCTCCCACCCATATTTTAGTTACCTCCAGCTTCTGTTTCTACCCAGGCAGGGTATCCCACATTTATGTTTGATTTGGAGAGCCTCTTAGTGGCCTTCAGACCTGGCCTGACCAGCCGCTGAGCCCATATCACATGTTGTTAGTCCTCTTCTCCCAGTTCTAAGGTATCTTTAGCCTTCTTCTCCCAGTTCTAAGGTATCTTGTAAAAGTTATTTTTTGTGGACTAATGCTGTAGAAACATAACTTCTGTTAATCCTACTAGGGCAGGCAGTGGCAAGTCAGGGCACTACTAGAGGCATGATATCCCCTCCTAAAGTAGAATGAACAAGAGCTCCCCTGTTAGGGTAGGCAGTGCAATCCCACCACTGAACATTTGGGAGTCATTAGAGAATCTTCAAATAAAATGTTAGTGGTTGGGATATTTAAAGCAGCAGCAGTACTAGATTAAAAAAAATGGATCTTTTGCAACAGTTTGTTTCCTGTGCTCTGTTGAGCACTTACCTGGTAATCTTTCTTGTTTTCACTGTACTATCACCCCATAATTTGCTTAATTCTTCTTTGATTTTGTTTACATTTCTCCCTCCTGCCATGTTGAATTGTAACCCTCTGCTACCAACTGCACATGTGCGTGACTGGCAGTACGAAACAAGGATAGTGAGAATGTGCAACACAGAGTACCATGGAAGTAAACTAAAGATGTGATGCAATGTGAGGGGGGAGTTCTATTTTTTTATTTTTATTTATTTATTTAAGTCTAGGATTACAAATACCATTGAGCTGAGGCTCTTTTACAAAGGTTCCACGTCAGTGAATACAACAATACAGCATGATGACAGTTAAAAACATTGAATAATAGTGATAGTTTAAGACATGTACTTACAGGGAAAATGTGAGACACTAGGGATAGGGGGAAGTAACAGAGACAGGAATGAAGGGTGGTGGGAGGAAGGGAGATCACAAAGTGTGAAGTGGTAGGGGAGAAAAATGGAGGCATTAGCAGGAGAAGAGGTAGGAAGGGGAAGATGGAGGAGTGTGGGGAGAAGAGAGTATGGGGGGTGGAAGCATGGTGGGAGTATAGCAGCCAGGTGGCATTGTCAGAGACAGACAGGGGAAGTGTATCAGCGGGACAGTGGTGTTTGCAAAGTGCTAGGTATGGAGGCACACCAGGGCAGCAACGGTAAGAGAACTAGGGAGGGAGGTCTGCTTAGTCAGGGCAATCACATGAGCTGGAGACAATGAGAGAGAGGTGAAGCCTTGACTTAAAAGCACCAAGCATGTGTGCAGCAGAGATGTCACTGTAGAGTCCATTTAGCCTGGTGGTCGCCCTGTAAGCAAAGGATCTTTGACCTTGAGTTGTGCGACAGTGGGGGATTTGCATAAGCTGTGGATTTGACCTCCTGGTGTTGCAAGACCAATAATTTTTTTCTTCGCAACGATGCAAGTTTGATATTTTATTCGACTACCGAGTTGCAACCACCCGGTTTGAGAGTAGAGGTCACATGTATGAGTGAGACATTGGGATCCAGTGATGAGCCATCATGCCTTGTTGAAGGAGATAGATACATATTTGGGACAGGTGGTGGTGGAGGAGCCATAAATGATATGTCCATAGTCAATAATGCTAACAATAGAGCTCTGGACAGCAACTGACAAGGCTTCAGGGATTAGATGTTTCCTGTGGAGGAACAGTAGGCCTAGATGGAAATTAGCAGCTTTAGCAACATTATTATGTGGGCAGCGTAGGAGAGATGAGAGTCCATGGTGATCCCAATGTATTTGAAGGTTTGGACCTGTTCCAGAGTGACTCCTTGCTTGGTTTTAATGGAGAGGTGGTGCTGCTTATGTTTGTTATGGGAGCTGCTGCTGAAAATCATGGCCTTTTTTTTCTGATTTTTCTGATTTAGGATCAGTTTGTGCTTTAAGAACCAGTTTTCAACTGAAGAAAAACCCAGCTGGAGGTTATCTTGCAGCAGTTTTGGATCATGGTGGGAGGCTAGGATTACCTCATCATCAGTGTAGAGTATGATTTGTTCTGGACAGGAATCCAGTAGTGTGTTCAGGAACAAGATAAAGAGGAGGGGGCCCAGGATAGAACCCTGGGGAACTCCTGAGAGGACAGGTTTGGCATCAGAGAGCATATCCACAATTTTTCTCTTTGAGTCCAGTTGCCAAGGTAGCTTTTAAACCAGTTAACGGAGTTGGGTGAGAGCTCCACATTCTGAAGCTGGACAAGCAGGAGGCAGTGGTGGACAGTATCAAAGGCCTTGGTTAAATCGATGAAGATAGATCCTGTTCAGCTGCAAATTAGGCAGCAGCCATATTTTCTGTGGATCCACAACAATGGAAATCAATTTTAAATATCTAAAAAAATAAAGATCGCTAGAAAAAAATATTTACATATATGGAAACTTGAAATATGGCTGCATGCTTCCAGAAAAAAAACAGAATTTTGACAATCACTACCTGATTATTTACCACGGCTGCTTTAAACCATGGTTCACTGGATGACAGGTTCATAGATTCCCCCTCCTGGGTGACTTCAAATAAGTTGTGCTGGAATCATCGTAAAACAGAAGGGTTAGAAAGTGAAACCACTAGCTCATACTGGCCCTTTGAGTAAAAAATCCCCATAGCTGCTACAGTATGTAACTTTTTTCTGTTTTTTATATAGACTGCACCATTTTTTTCAATAGCTATGTAATAACTTTGGCTGTGATTCGGATTCTGGTTAGGATTTTCCCAGCCAGACCTAGCACAACCTGTCAGTACTGGAAAGGCTGACCCTTACACACACCTATAACTGATAAATACACAACTGCAGTTACAGAGGAGTTGATCCCTTACTAGAAGGCACTTGAAAAATAATAGCCAACACTAAGTTAACCAGCAATAGCATATTTATTTAGTGCAGTAGGCAGAATTGTGTTGGATAGATGGAACTGTCTTTCAACATAAAATGAACATCTGCTGACATGCATCAAGTAGAACCAAAACTGTGTACAAGCACATCATGCTCTTGAGCGTGAACAGACTCCAAACTGAATGAATACTAGTGAATGTGGTCATCCTGTGATGCAATACCAATATATCCAACTATGAGATTACTGAGGGTATTTTACCACATTGAAGAATGAATAATTCATGTTAGCATGTTTGGTTTCAATACCATCCTATCTTAAGTGAATTCATATACTGTCCAATCTGTCATCAGCCAAATGATTAAGCGTTATACAATGGTAAGAAAGAATCTTGGACTGTGATTGGTCAATTTGGGTCTGGACCCATGGCGTTATCCCAGCATAACGCCACAGGTCTAGTCTCGGCAATGTGAACCAACTGACCATTTTTTGTACCTCATACTCTTTTTTTTCATCTCCTCTTAAGAAACAAAAATATTTTTCCACACTAATAAAAACATTCTTTTAAATTATTTTTTTATTTTATATATAACAACAAGCCATTGTAAAATAGGAATAATGCACTCCAGGGTGTGTGTTGTGCTGGGATAATGCCACACCTGGGGCATTGGACGCACTTGGCCTGTGGCCTTGTGCCCAACCCCCCAGGCATGGTGTTATCCCAGCATGACACACACCCTTTCATGCATTATTCCTTTAATATCAGTCCACAAGGTTCATCGTATCGAACTGATTTGCATTGGCTACCATGCCACTTTGACTATACCCATAGCTGCCTCTCATCAGTGTGCATATTGTTGGTAGTCAGACTGTTGCTGTCACTTGTTTAAACAAACGAGAAATATTATTTTCAGATATGGCTTAACAAGCTGTGGCTGGGCCACCTGTATCTCTAAATATTTGACCCAGATGATATGGACCAATATGAAGCACCTCAACTCAGGAGGTGGAGGGTGGAGCAGGAACTGAAGTTGGAGGAAAAATGTAGGGGAATGCTCCAATTAGACTTCAAAGGCTAATGTAGGTATATGATGTGGGTACATGGGAGTAGGATAAAGCATACTTTTTAAAAGTTCTTATATGTTCTATCCCCATATATAGTCCCTTTCCCATTTTCAGTGTGAAGGAGGATTTAAAATTGCATCTGAGCTAGTCCACTGCTCAGTTTTCTTTACATATCTCTAAGTTTTGGCAAAGATGTACAGACTTAATCTGAAATAATCTGATAATCTATTTATTTATATTGAAACTGGTGACCAGGAAAGGCACATTGAGCAAGGCTCATTTCCAGGGCCTAACTGAGGGAAGGATAAATGGCAGAAGGCCTCATTTAGGTAAAAGCAAAATAAGCTGAACAATTACAGTGCAAACAAATATAGGTTACTACACATGGACAGCAGTATGGACCTAAAACAGGAACAGTAATATTGGAAACATGGCACGTAATAATAATGTACACGATAAACAAGGCACAACCAGTTCACCTGTCTCTAATTATTTTTATCAAAATCTACCATGCAGGAAAAAATACACGCAAACACTGCAACTGCAAAGTACAACCTTCAGCTTGTAGGATTTATTTTTCTCATCCACAAGCTTACTCAGTCAAACATCAGCAACACAGTTGTCTTTTCCCGATTTATGTTGAAGGAAAGAGATCTACAGTAAGGGACACAAAGTGTAAAATAATACAAGAATATAATTCCAAATGACAACTATAAATCCTGTCAGATCCTAGGGCATTTTAGTCTTGGCAAACCAAGCTCAAAAAGAAAAGAAAACATATGCCACAGTTATCTACAACTACAGTTCTACACACCAGCACATACAGTAGCAAGTTAAGGCAAAAGGAAAAACAGGATAAGGCGCACACAATTCTTAATAAAGGACAGCTGTCAATTGGTAAATTGCAAATGTATTAGTTCTTTTTGGAAAAAAATACACACACAAAAAAAGAGCATGACACCAAAGTACATGCTGTCTGCACCAAGGCAAAGCACCCCTGAAGCACCCTCATTTGGTTGATAGTGGATTTTCATTTTTATCTTTTTTGGCAAACCAAGCTCAGACTGGTATTATCACATTGCTTTCTGTACTGTTATATCCTTAATTTAAATGACATCTATAATGTTTCTTCTAGTAATAAAAATTGAGGAATCACTCTGGTTAGCTGTATATGCATATCTACACTATGGATACCTAATATTTGCAGATGAATATGTTTGCTGCAGCCCTAAGTAATTCAGTTGGCACAGGTTCTGAAAGGGTAACCCAGCTCTTATTATAAGAATTCCACAAGAGATTATTTAAAATGGCTGTTTGAGAATCATGGAATTCTAAACTGTCTACTGAAATTATAATTTTCCACAATAGTATTGAAAACTACAGTTTTGTAAATCACCTTTTTAAAGAACAGGGTCCAGTATATCTTTAAGCTTTTTGTATGCATGTCTTGAAGCAGTGTTTGACTTAAGTGACCTTCCAAGATCAAAGTGAAAATTGTCAGAGTAGCAGTTTACTTCATTTATCTTGCAGCTTCTGTACTCTAATTGTCATTCCTGCTAAAAATGTGAAACCTCATTATCCAGCCCTCAGGCTTTAAACTAAGCAGAGCAATCCATGTCTTGCATTTGCATAATTTTATCCTAATGGTTTTCCATTAGGAAAACACACCCTTTTGCATAATAAGTACAAGATAAGCTTTGCTTTAATGGTAGTATCATCAGATAGTGGCTATATTCCATAAATCCTTTTCAGATGCCTTTTCAGGAACCTTTAATTATGAATCTTGGGTATTCTGGTCTGTCAAACCTGATAGCATTTTATGATTTGAAAGAAAGTTGGACAGCAGCTAAATATTCAAGACATAGCAATTAATACAAGTAATAGCCAGGGCATTCTAGTTATAAGAATATTATGCATAAATAATATTGACTTTTATTCTAAGAACTCTACTTCTATAATGAATTTTCTTTTATAAAAAGTGTTACAGCCATTAAAATATTTAGCCTAGCTCTAATTATTTCCAACTGCACCATATCTAATTCCTGAAATATATGATTTTAAAGTAACTGAGGTTGCTCACTGTACTCTAATTTATTCTTGGGCAGCTCATAACTGGGTTTTTAATTGTTCTGATGCATCTGATTATTTCTAGTTGCTTTATTCATATCACAATACTTGCAAGCTGGTGGCATAGACTTAAATCTAACCTTTTCCATAATAAAAACATAGAAGTGTGTTATTCAGAAAAAATAGGTCACTCAGAAGTAATTTGGGTTTATTTTCAGGAAAAAACTGTAAATTTTAAAATTGTATGGATAAAAATATTATCTCAAATTAATATATCTAACTCACTATTTGGAATATTATATGCTTAATTCTTCATAAGATATAGTTCTTCCAGATATGTTCCATTGCAAACATTATATATGAACATCAATGTTTCATGTAGATACACATCATCAGGGTAATATACAGGGACTAGATTCACAAAAAGTTGCAAAGCACAGAGCAAAGTATACAGTACACACTCAGTGACAGCTGAGTCAGTGGCTGGCTGTGGTGGAGAGCAGAAGGCTGTGCTGGTTGCCCTCTCAGGGAACAGATGGGGGAGTGGGGTGGTGGGGCACTACTTGCCATGTTGGGGGGTCACTAGACACCTGGGAATGACATATATTTCATGAGCATTCACCAGATCGGGGTTAAGTGAGGGGGGGATCCACTAGACACTGGGGCAGTAAAGCGATATATATGGGTGGATTGGGGGACACTAACTACCAATGTTGGATGGGCTGCAGGGAGGGGACCATGAACACTATACGGGAACATGGGCGGGGCTGTGTTTTTTGGGGGGTCACTTGTCATACCAGGGAAGGAGATGGGGGGAGGAAGGGACCACTGGACACTGTGTATATTACAGACAGATCAGGCATGATTGTTGGTGGAGGAGGGACCACTAGGTGCCAGGGATACATATCTATTTTTATTCAGTCCAACGATCGGTGGGGGTTACCACTAGCACCAGGGGAAAAAAAAAATTATTTATCTTTGGGCCGATGATCGGTGGAGGGGGTGGCACTAGATGCCAGGGACACATATCTATTTTTATTTGGTCCAGTGTTTGATGGAGGGGGTACAACTGGCACCAGGGAAAACATATGTATTTATCTTTGGGCCAGTGATCAGCTGGGGGGGTTACCTCTAGACACTGACATTAATA
Source organism: Neoceratodus forsteri (assembly GCA_016271365.2). Lineage (NCBI taxonomy): Eukaryota > Metazoa > Chordata > Ceratodontiformes > Ceratodontidae > Neoceratodus > Neoceratodus forsteri. The sequence continues at coordinate 1,513,590,150 of CM057449.1, forward strand.
TCTTTGGCATTGTTTGACAAAATGAGCTGAAAGTTTGCATACTTTGCCTGGGGGGCAAAGTCTTGATCTCTGGAAATTTTTGTGGCAGCAGCTTGTGCGGTTTCTGAGATTTGCATATGTCATTTTTTATAAAAGGCTAAATTTTTCCTACACTTATCATGTTTTTTTCTCTCACCTACAGCCTATATGAAACTGAATTTTTCCCCCAAACTTGCAGGGGGCATGTGTCATGTCTAAAGTTAGTGCCATTGATATGCCTGGTGAAAAAAATATTAAACAGATCTAGAGTTATAAGACTTTAATGGTTAGTGTTTTCTGTTCTTACCATGTGCAGTAGGGTTTCCAGGATAACATTCTGATTAGAAATGAAAAATTTGATGTTGCAGATGCCTGTTTCTCACTGCACAAACTATTTTTTATGCTGTGAAACTGCCATCTTGATGTTTTTTCCTCATACTAACAAAGTATGGAAAATGCATAAAAATGCTATCATTCTAAGAAACAAACACTATAACCTAGCTAAACGGTTCTACTTTAGCTAGATTCTGATATTTGTTTGTTAAAATGATGGGCAGAAATGCCGGCCCAGTGTCACTGAGGGCTGAGACACTGGACACCTTACCTGGCACTACACCAGTGACCTGGGTTTGAGAACGGACTCAGGTCATCAGGGTGCCGGCATGGGGGAAGAGGTTTGGAGAAGGACTGAGAAGCTGGAAGGCACCTCTCCACTCCTAGGGGTGGTCACCACCCCCCCATAGTTCTGCTGCCACCAGGTGGAGGTCTACTGGTTAACATAGGCAGCAGGGGTGACATGAAGGGAGGGCACTTTGAGATGCGGAGTGCGCATGCCTCCACATGCGCACACATCAAATGTATGGGGTCCGGACAGGGGAGAAAAAAATGGAAAAAGTACCTAAAACTACTTACGGAAAAAAATTAAAGGGCAGAAAAACATTTCCTAGGTACCCAAAATCCCCGGTGACCAGGTTAGCTACACAAGCCAGACCCCATGTTCTCAGTATGAGAACAATGGGACATTCTTGACCTCTGGAGCTCTGGAGCTGCAACTGGAACTCATGCTGTGGGTTGCAGTGAGACCAGTAAGATGCCATTCCCTGGTGTCTAGTGACACCTTCCTCCCCAATCACTGTCACTGCAATATGCTTTGTTTCTCTGGTGTCTAATGGCACCCCTCCAATCACTGTCCCCATAAAAAAAATTATTTATTTCTCTGGTGTCTAGTGGCCCCCTCCATCGTGGTCCCCATAATATTTTGTTTCCTTTCCCTGGTGTTTAGTGGAATCCCCCTCTGATCACAGTCCCCATAATAGTTTGATTGTTTCCATGCTGTCTATTGGCCCCCCTCCGATCATCATCCCAGTAATATTGTGTTTGTTTCCCTGGTGTGTAGTGGCACACCCCACCATCTGATTGCCAACTCAATATTTTTTGTTTCTTTCCCTGGTGTCTAGTGGCACCCCCTTGATTGCCACTCTGTAATAAAGAAAACATTCCCTCAATGTTTTTTTTTAAACCTGTAAAAACAGGAAACAGTTCCTCACTGATCCATCCCCCACACCCTGACCTCTCACTCAGCACCCACCACCCCCAGTACTCCCCCACACACCCTTACTCACCGGAACAGGTCACAGCATGAAGATCCACTCTCCAGTCGAAGACACTTATTGCTACTGGAACTGTTAACTGCAATATGAGAAACTAAGGTAAATGCGGTTCAGTGTATTTCAAAGGGGGTTCCAACTTTGTGCAATAATTTTGCCATTTTTGCATATTTTGATACCAAATTTTCAACATGGCCTTTTGGGGACCTCTCTTCATGAAAAATGGTGGTGGAATTATGGAAATCTGCTCCTAAAGACAATTTCATAGTTGCTTAGCAAAATAACCTTTTGGGTGGTTTTTGAAAATGTTCACCACTCTTAATAATGAGGTGGGATCATATGAAGGCTTTGTTGAAAATTTGGGGTCAAAATGTGTTAAAATGGCAAAGTTATGTGCATACATTGAAGTTGTATTATGCCTGCTCTTAACTTTGTCAATTTTATATATTTTGACCCCAACTTTTTGACCTAGAAATTTTTTTACACCACCTCATCAACATGATAACTGTCATTTTTCAAATCCAGGCCAACATATGTTTTTGTACCTCTGGCATGGAATGACATTTTGGTGGTGCAAAATGACATTTCAGTAGGGATTTAAACATTTTAACTACTGGATTCATGAGGTGGAGTATTAAGAAGACTATGCTGACAAATTGGTTCCTGTTTTACTACAAATGCAAGTGCAGGTCCCTCAACAATAAACATACATGTATGCATCTATGGAGGGATAGGAGAACAGCCAAATGAGAATTCGATCATAGTATCTCAAAAAGTAAGGACATTCGTTGAAAAAATTTCATTGCCCCAGATTCCCCCTTTCCCCCACAAATGACAAACTCTTTATATGTTGTTGTGTTCATATTGGCAATTAATTTATTATAGATCATATTCTCATTTACAGTTCAATTCCAATCATTATTTATTATTGTCTCTTCCATAATTGCATCGTTTATGCATCCATATATATATATATGTATATATATATATATATATATACTGTATATATCAATCAATCTCTTATCATCCCTCTTTCTTTCTCTTCTCACTCCCCCAGGTGAAAACCTTCTTCTCTTCTGTGGTAGGTAACGATGAGAACTAAGACTGCTTTTTCTCCTTCATTTCCTTCTTTTTCTCATTGTATTCCTTTATCCTTCCCCCCCTTTTTTCCTCCCTGTTTTACTGTCATCCACCTCTGGCAGCCCCGTCCGTCCTACTAAACCACCACTGCCATCCACCTCTGGCAGGACCACCTGTTCCCTCTTCATATACTTTCTCCGCTCTCTTTTTGATGAGCAGGTGGGAGGTAACAAAAACTTCAGGAAAAAGTGGCTGAGCCACCACTGTGTTGGTCCTTAAATTCCCCTTCTGACCCCTCCCCTTCCTGGCTACCTACCCATTGTTCTGCTCCCCCCAGTCTCTCTCTCCCTAGAGCCTCCCCTCTTTCTGAACACATCTTGCCTTACATGGTAGGGGGTACACCAAGACAATTTGGTCTGCCCCATAAAGGGCAAACTCTATTGTCCCAGATTCACCTTTTCCCCCACAAATGACAAACTCTTTATATGTTGTGCTCAGATTGGCAATTAATTTATTATATATCATATTCTCATTTACAATTTCAATTATCATTATTATTGCATCTTCCATAATTGCATTTTTTATGCATCCATACACACACACACACACATATCTATATCTATATATATAGATATATATATATCTGTATCTATCTATATATATATATATATATATATATATATATATATATATATTTATTTATTATATATCTGTTATCATCCCTCTTTCTTTCTCTTCTCACTCCCCCAGGTGAAAACCTGGGTGCCTTCTTCTTCTCTTTTGTGGTAGGTAACGGTGAGAACTGAAACTGCTTTTTCTCCTTCAGTTCCTTCTTATTCTCCCTACCATTCTGTTCATCTTTCTCCTGGCTCTGTCTGTTGCCACATGACTGAGCTCATGTCTCCATACCCTCCTTGGTATCATGTCGGACCAAGCTATCATCACCCCCAGCCATCACTGCCATAGTTTCTCAAAGTCCTTTTTTACTTGTATATATGTGTCTACCCATGTTTTTCCCCTATATCACTCCCCCCAAATGTACAATAATTAAATCTGGGGTGGGTCTTCATTCTTTCATCTCCTTCAGGGTAGGCAGAAGCTGTCCCCATCTCATCCCTAGTATGCTAGGCCAAGGCAACCTACATTTCTGAATGTCCTGGTACAGTTGTTTTCCCCCAGTCTTTTTCTCTACTCTCTTTTCCACCCAATATATGTAGGAATGCCCACAGATCCATACTTCTGTGCTCCTCCCTCTGCCTTTAGGATTTAAGCAGAAATGTACATCTTAAACATGTTTTTCTTCCCCTTGTTTTCATTGCCCCCCGTTATTTAAAAAACACACACCCCCGTTTGCCCCTGTTCTCTCTCCTCCTCTGGTTCCATCCTGCAAAACTAAAACACAGCTGCCATGTTAATCTCCACCTTTCAGTGCCCGAATATGCCTTTAGTAGCTGGCGGACAGCCATCACCTTTTTTCCAATATGTTAGCTACTGTTTCACCTGACGCTGCCCATTGTAAGAAAAGACTGAAAAGAATGAGATGAATAATTGTCTGGGTTCTCACCCAGGTATTCCATACCTTTTTTAAGTATGGCCGTCACTTGGTAGCTTGTCACTTTCTTCCCATCCCCATCTACAAATAATCTCCCCTTCTTAATACCACACTCTGTGTCGTAACCCCACAAAGCCCCTACTGGGCACACGACGCCGTCCATTTGAAGCCTGATGGTTACGTTAGAACCGTTCCCTTCTTGGTCTGTTTTTGACCTCTTAATTCTCAACTGTATTTCATCCCACTCCAATCCACCTTCTTCTTCCTTCCCTCCATGCCCCACTGCCTTGCTAACTCTCAGGGCCCCTACAAACATTACTAGGTAGATAGTGTGAAATAACTGCGCTTCGTCCTTAGATCTGCAGATTGCTGGTAATACCCCTTCTAGCTTTGTCAGCCAGTGTTCCGCTATTAGTCGCCTGCAATCCTTTGGTCTGTGTTTTATCCTACTCCACCCTTACAACATTCTCATAATCAACATTGTCTTGGTTGGGTCCCTCCATTTCTTCAGGGTGCAAATTAAACTAATCCCTGCCAAGTATATTCCCATTGTGGTGTGAGCCATCCCCTTCTGCCATTGATTCACCATGAATTTTTCCAACTGTTCCTTGAAAGTTTGTAAGGCATGCCAAGCCCCTTCATAGGCCCTCAAGGTCCTGGGTGCCCATGAGCTGCGAAACAGTTGGCATCCGGAAATGATCCAGCTGCAGGCAGGAAAGGCTGTCAGCTAGGGTGTTTTCCACCCCTTTTATGTGCTTAGCCCTAAATGACATATTCAACTGTAATGCTCTTAATACCAGCTGCCTTAACACTCCCATGACCGTCTTGGACCTGGCTCCCTTGTTGTCTAACACATCTACCACTGCCGTGTTGTCACACCGAAAGGTAACCTTCTGGTTCCGCAACTCTTTGCCCCATACTAATGTGCATGCCCAGATGGGAAAGATCTCTAACAGTGTGATGTCCTTTACTATTTTCTCTTTCACCCAACTTTCCAGCCATGGCTCAGAAAAGCATTTTCCTCTCATAAAGCCACCCATTCCTAAACCACCTGCCGCATCTGTATATAGTTCCAAATCCGTATTGTACACCCAATTCTCCTGCCAGAAGGAACAGCCATTGTAGCTGTTGAGGAATTCTTCCCACACTTTGAAATCCTCCTTTACTCCCTTTGTGATGTCCACTCAGTGGTGTGGTCTAGTTATTCCTGCCGTAACCATCGATAGTCATTTTGTGACGAGCCTCCCTGGACCAAGTGCCCTACAGGCAAAGTTGAGATGACCTATAACCTGTTGGACCTGTCTCAATTGCACCCACCTCCTGCTCCTGTGTAACTCAATGAGTTCTTTCAGTTTGCTCACCTTGTTGTCTGGCAATGTAAACAACTCTCTACGTGTGTCTATTTCTATGCCCAAGAACTCCAACACTTTCCCGGGGCCTTCTGTTTTTTCTGGTGCCAGTGGTACCTCCAATTCAACATACAGCCCTTGGAAGCTGGCCAACTTCCTCTCTGTCTCCTCCCTACCACTGCCAATTAACAAAAAGTCATCTAAATAATGTAAAAACATCCTGTGCCCTGTTTTCTCTTGAAATATCCACTGTAAACAGGTGCTGAATGTTTCAAACATAGCACAGGCTATGGAACACCCCATGGGCATAGCTTTATCAAAATAGTAATGGACCCCCTACCTTGAAATACGAATAGATCCCAGTCCTCCCTCCTAACTGGAAGCAATTGAAAAGCGGGCTCTATATCCATCTTTGCCATCCAGGCATTATAGTCTGTACTGCTTCCTCCAGTGTGGCATAGGAAACCTTACTGTGTTCCTCCCCTTATAAAATCATTCACTGATTCCCCCCTGGATATGCCAGATGGTGAATCACCCGGTATTTGCCTTCTTGCTTCTTGGGGACAAGGCCCAATGGGGAAATTCTCATGTTCCTTAATGGGGGGGTTGAAAATGGCCCTTCTATCCTGCTTGCTGCTTTTTCTTTTGCTATCTTCTTTCTCAAAGTGTCCTCCTTCCTGTTTACTGACCCTAAATTGTTAGCCTCTCTTGCTGTTCTAGGGCCATCGCAGTGTAATGGAAAACCTGTTCTAAAACCCTTGTATAAATCTTCTGATCCCTTTTTGTCTGGATATTTTTGCAACCATTTTTCCCATGCCTCTACCCTTAAGGGGGTTCTTGCAGTTTTAAATTGCTCAGCCCCCCCCTCTGTTTCCCCATCCCCTTCCCTACTTCTCTCACCTTGTTCCCTTTGGTCAGTAAACCTTACCCCCTGACCATTATATCCCCTACCTCTCGAACCCCTATGCCATGATTGCTTCTTATATCCCTGACCCTCCCAAAAGGGCTGCTGTCCTGAGCCCTGACTCCCTCCTACCTGAGCTCCTCGTGTCCATGCTGTCCTGCATCATTGGCCGGGTGGGTTCCCCCACATCTCGAGCATGCATGTCAGAACTGGCACTGGGTCCATGAACAAAATGCTCTATTGTATCCCTAGCAACACTTCTGAGGAGCCTCACCTCTCTTTCCTACTTCTCCCTCTGGTGTGGATTGGTCAGTCACATAGTCTGTCCACAAATCCAACTGCTTGATATCCCACCTCACATCCCCATAGGTCGCCATTCTTTATCAAAAGAACTCATCATAGTATATCCATCCCACTCCCCCTTTTACCTTGGCCCTGCTTATTATCAATGAGTATGTTATTAGTGGGATGCCCAATTCTGGTTTTCTTCCCAGCACTATTGCTGAGTATGTGGCAAAACCCATGAACCATCAATCCCACGTTTTTTCCTTTGTAAATTTGTCCTCTTATTTCTTCCCCAATAGCACTACAGTGACCACCATCTCACTCTTTCCAATACTTTCTGATTCCTCATATTTTGCAGCAGCCTCCCTGCTCACTAAGGTGAATATGTCTACATACTCCCCTTTCCAGATTTTTTGTTTTGTAGCTAGTGGTACGTGCTCCCCTATTCTCATCCTGGGGCTCCTATATCTCTTTTTCCTTTTCTTACACTGTCAGTTACCTTCTCTGCCTCTCCCGTTGTCTCTTTTTCTGACCTGATTTTGGCTAAGGCTGATTCCATCTGTCCCAGACCCCCTGACCTGAGGGCCACGATAACTTGGCCTATGTAATCTTTGATGCTTTCTTCCATGGCTCCTAATACTTTACCTGTTGCCTTATCCATTCTCTGTGGCTTGTTGACATCAGGATGCCCTGGTCTGGTCTGGTCTCCTGTGGTTGGGTGCTTTGTTGAGGCTGAGGAACCGGTGGGCAGTGGGTACCTGGTCTGGGCTCCAGAAGTGGGACTACCAACTGATTCTGAGGGGGTACTGGTGGTTCCAGTACTTGAGGCAATGGTGGAGCTGGGCTGGCTGCTTGGGGAGGCACCACCTGTAGTGGCTGCACCCTTCTTGGGCTGCATGGCCTCCCCACCGGCCTTTTTCCCCCACCCCATTCCCTTTCCCTGCTTTCCTTTTTTCCCCGGATCTCCCCAGTTCCTCTCCTTCTACCATCTGCCACATCTTGTTGGCCTTCTCTGCTAATTCCACAATCGCCTTGTAGGCATCCTCTTTTGTAGGCCTGTTCCGTTGTGGTGCCATCTCTCTTCCTTGGGAAACTGTATAATTGCTGTGAAAAGAACGGAGAAAAATGTCCTCATTAATGTTCCATATGTAAGGAATAAGACATGAAGAGGTGTGGTTTATGGCCTGATAAAAGCATGCCCCAGGTGCGTAATGAAGCATGAGGCGCTTGCGCCGAGTGCCTGTAGCACCTGGGAAGTGCTCTTATCAGGCCATAAACCACACCTCGGAATGTCTTATTCCGCTTATAAAATGGGTCCCCAAGTAGAAATAAAAGATTAAAAAGGAAAAAAGCTGTAAAAATGAAAAGAAGAAAAAAAATATATTTTCCAGTCCCTCTTAGGTACTGTTCTGTACTGTATTTAGCTCTTGTCATCAGTAGAGAGACACACACACTGCTCTGATCAAGTCCTCACTACCCCCACTTTCACGTGTCAGCACACACACACACACACACACACACACACACACACACACATAACATAGAAACATAGAATTTGACGGCAGATAAGGACCGCTTGGCCCACATAGTCTGCCCAGTTCCCTACCTAATGGATAAGCTGCAGATCCTAGTTAACCAATAGCCTACTTCCTCCTACCCCCCCACTAGAATTGCCTTATGTCTGTCCCATGCATTCTTGAATTTCTCCACTGTTTTTGACTCAACAACCTCCTCAGGAAGGCCATTCCATGCATGCACAGCCCTCTCTGTGAAAAAAACTACTTCTTCACATTACCTCTGAGCCATCCCCCCTCTATCTTCAAATTGTGCCCCATTGTTCTTGCACATCTCTTTTTCTGAAAGATGCTACCCTCTTGGACTTTGCTGATTCCCTTGCAGTACTTGAAAGTTTCTATCATGTCCCCCTTCCCTCTCTCCTTTCCTCGAGGGTATACATATTAAGCTCCTTTAGTCTCTCTTCGTATGTCTTCTGGTGCAGACCCTGAACCATTTTTGTTACCCTACTCTGGACAGCCTCTATCCTGCCTATGTCCTTGTGGAGATGAGGTCTCCAGAACTGCAGGCAGTATTCCAGATGGAGTCTAACCAGCTGTCTGAACAGAGGGATAACAACTTCCCGTTTTCTACTGGTGATGCCTTTCCCTTTGCATCCCAGTATCCCCCCAGCCCTCCTTACTGCCTTCTCACATTGCTTGCCCACCTTTAGGTCATCTGATATGACTACCCCCAGGTCCTTTTCCATTTTTATTGTTGTTAGTATCTCACCCCCCCCATTGTGTACTCTTCCCCTGGGTTTTTGTTTCCCAGGTGCATTACTTTGCACTTCTTTGGGATGAATTTAAGCTGCCATACATTTGACCATTCCTCCAACCTTGCCAAGTCCCTTCTCATCCCTTCCACCCCATCTTGTGTAACAACCCTGTTGCAGATCTTTGTGTCATCTGCAAAGAGACATACTTTTCCTTCCAGTCCCTCTGCAATGTAACTTATAAAGACATTGAAGAGGACCGATCCTAGTACTGAACCCTGTGGTACCCCGCTAGTAACCCCCTTTCTTCAGAGTGGACTCGCTTACCATTACCCCTGTGTCCTGTTGTCCAGCCAGTTTTTTACCCAGGCTACCATCTTGGGACCTACCAAGGGCTGGCTAACTTGTTTATTAATCTTTTGTGTGGGACTGTGTCAAATGCCTTGCTAAAGTCTATGTAGGCCATGTCCACAGCCCCTCCCTGGTCTACTACTCTGGTCATCCAGTCAAAGAAATCTATTAGATTCATCTGACATGACCTTCCCCCTGTGAATCCATGCTGCCTTGGGTCCTGTGCCCCGCTGGCCTCTAAGTACACAACAATTCTTTCTTTCAGAAGTGATTCCATCATTTTCCCTATCACTGAGGTCGAACTAACAGGTCTGTGGTTTCCTGCCTCTGCTCTGCTCCCACTTTTGTGAAGTGGAATAACATCCACCCTCCTCCAGTCCTCGGGTACTACCCCATCCTCCCATGACTTGTTAAAGAGGGTAGTCAGTGGTGTCACTAGTTCTACCCTTAGCTCTTTTAGAATTCTGGGATGAATCCTGTCAGGCCCCATTGCTTTGTCCACCTTCAGTTTTAACAGTTCTTTCAGAACTATTTCTTCTGTGAATGAAGTGGTATAGACCCCCTTATCCAGAGTGTTTCTATTGTTTCATTTAGGTACCTCCCCCTCTTCTTTTGTGAATACTGAGCAAAAATATTTGTTTAGTATCTCTGCCTTTTCACAGTCACCCTCTGCCCACCCCCTCCCCTTTATCAAGCCTCACTTTTCCTCTCTTGGTCTTCCTTCACTCCCTTATGTACCTATAAAATGTTTTATACCCCTTCTTAACTGAGTTGGCTATCTTCTCCTCGGTTTGGGCCTTCGCTATTCTGACTGCTTTCTCCACTTCCTTCAGCTTTAACTGATACAGTTCTCTGTCCTGCTCCTCCTGTTATTCATTGTACTTCCTGAATGCTATCTTTTTCTCCCTAACCTTCCCTACCACCTCCTTTGAGAACCACAGTGTTTTTTTTCTTCATTTTGTTTTGTATATTTGCTTCACACAAAGGCGTGTTGCCTCTGTGATGGCAGTTTTGGTTATTCCCCAGTGTTCTTCCACTCCTCCTTCCTACCCATTTGCTACTGCATTCCTTAGGCACTCACCCATTTTGGCAAAGTCAGCCCTCCTAAAGTCCAGGACCTTTGTCTTTGTATGGCTAGACTCTACTGCTGTGTTTATCGTGAACCATACTGTTCGGTGGTCGCCAGTTCCCAGATGGCTACCCACTTCTAAATCTGTGATCCTCTCTCCAACTCCATTTGAGAGAGTACCAGGTCAGAGACTGATCCCTCCAGAGTGGATTCCAATACTAGCTGTCTAAGGCATGCCCCCTAGAATGATCCCGCTCTTGGATGTGGCTGCAGCAAATGCACTCCAATGAACATCTGGCATATTCAGGTCCCCCATCAACAATATCTCCCCTTTTCTGCCATTCTAAGGATACCTTGTATAATTTCCTTGTCCATTTCCTCCCCCTGAGATGGGGGTCTGTATACAACCCCTGTGCGGACTGTGGTGCCACTGCGTGTCTCCAAGTTGACCCACAGTGCCTCCTCTCCTACCTGTTAACCTTTTTGTTCTGTTGCTTTGATTCCACACTGTATGTGTTTTTCTCTGTGTTTAAAAATAAAACTGTCCCTCTATAGCCACGATGCAGAAGTCTTCCCTTACAGTACGTCTCGCTAACTGAGTGCCACTTAAAAAGGGAAGCCACTATGGAAGATTTTCAGAGTGACTGCAGTGACTGTGACTGGAAAAATCACTGCATATACATACAGGTCGTGTTACTCGGTAAGGAAAAGTAGCACGTATACACGGTAAAGGAGTTAGCTAGGGATTGTTGACTTTTCCTAGTCAGTCTTGACTCATTATGTGAATGAGGTTTATGGAGGTGGCAGTTTCTTGCAAGCATTCACTACTATGTCGCTTAGTGAATCTTGGGCAAGTGTTTGTGAAGGGACGATCTTTAGCAGTTCTTTCTATGAGTTTTTCTTTTTTTAGCATGTGAGAGGGCGTGGAACATTTGTTTTGGAGTAACCATGCATTTTAGTAATATTTCCTTTTTTTTACGATGATCTATGGGTGCCAATGTCGGGGGTTCATGTTGCAGTTATTGCGATGGGGGGGAGAAAGCGGCTGCACAAAAAAGAAGTCAGCGGTGCAGCTCCCGAAAAGCTTGTGCGCACTGAAGCTGTTTTGTGCAGTGGAGGTTGGTGTTTTTGAAATGAATTTAGTATTTTAGTTGAATGGGCACATGTAGTCATTTTGGGCAAGAACTTTGGTGTTGTGACAGGGAGGTTGGGGGCAGAATGGGAGTACAGCACTTGAAGAGAAAATGCAGGACAAAATTATTTTTCTAAAGTGGCACGCATGGATTTCTGGCTGCACTGTGTCTTGCTTAGCATAACAAGTACCAGTTGCCATGTATATCAGCTGATAAGGACATGGCTTCTGGTACCTGTTAGTCAATCAGGATGCAGGTTCTCTCTTACCCATTTTATAATGCTGTTATAAACTTGCCTCGCCGTACCCAGGATTTGCCCTTCCTTACTATTATATAGATAATGTATATATTATTTATTTCTTTTTTTTCTTTATTAGATTTCTTCAGTGCCCCTGTCTGTCATCCATGAGCATCGTAGACCACAAGCCCTGTCCTGTAACCCATCTGTCTGCTTCAGCCATCCGTTTTGGTACCTTTGATCATTCCTCCAGTATTCCCCCCCCTGCGTCGTTCCATCCCCCCCTCGTTTCCGCAGTCCAATGTGTATTAATGAGGCCTGTGTTTTTTTTGCTTTCTCCCTCACCTCGCTTCTGCTCCTTACCGACCAGCCATTGGTATCTGACGTCATCCGGTGTAGGCCTTCCCCTTATTCACTGTTCCATAGCATTGTCCGCAGGCTCAGTGGCCTGCTCCCTTCCTCATTGCTTGAGGCATCTCCCAGCCTACACTCCCCTATCTCATGTAATTTGGAGCTCTTAGTGCTCCCCTTCTCTGTTAAAACACACCAGCCCAGCATCCTTCCATTTCTCTGCCTCTGTCCCCCCAAATGTCTCTTTCCCTTTCAAGAGGCCCTATAGCAGCGTGTGATGTCATGCTGCGTGGCCTTTGCTTGCTCACTTCATCATGGGCCTACCTGCTGGCCTGCTCCATACTTTTGAGTTTTTCCCCCAGTGGCTCACTCGAATAAACTCCTTTTCTTTCTAAGCACTGGTTTAGCATCCTGCCCTTCCTTCCTGCTGTCCAACCAGCAAAGCTTTTAGGCCTCTGTCCCCCCATTGCCCAATTTCTACTACCCTGTGAGGCCCTACAGCGGCATCTTATGCCCCGACATGTAGCCTCATCCTGCGCCCTCTCCCCACAGCTTTTAGGCAAGTAAAACACCATAAACAGTATGCTCTAAGTGAGGCCTGTACTCATCACTCATCATTGCTCTGCTTTGTACTGCTGTATAAATACCACACTCTAACCAATTGCGCCACTGTAGCTCCTTATGACCAAAATGCATGAAGTAAGCCCACCGTACACAAACTTGTCACTGAGAACCTACAGATGCCTACCACAGTTTTTTGTCCTAGAGGACTCAACCGGAATCTCTTACAGTTACATCAAGGCCCCATCACGGCGTCTGAAGCCAACCCGCATGGCCTTACTCACTCATGCTAACCTCGCTGCTCCCATTGGCTATCTCACCATTTGCAATCTCATTTCTTTTTTGACTTTGTAACAACAAAAAAACCCTCCCAAAGCTCCTGTCTTGTCTTGTCCAAGGCCGCTGCTAGGCCTCACCACTTGGGTCAAATGTTGTTTAGGCTTGTCCCGATCATGCACTCTTTCCCACCTCTAAGCAGGCCTATCCATCTCTTCTTTCAAACCATTTTATTGCAGTACTCAGGACTATCCATCTCTCTTTTCCAAACAAACAACTTTACCGAACTACCCAGAAATTGCATTCTCTTGCTCTCCATCTCAATTACACACATTCTGTCAAAGCAAAGCTCTGTATTCAAAACGCCAACAATAGCAATTTTTTTTGATTGTTTTTCTCTTGTGCTTGCTTACCTTTTTTGATGTCTCACCACAAACCTCTTGCCCTCTTGTGATTTGAACTGACAATCTGATGTGCTATAGTTTCTGTAAGTAGCCCAAAAAAAACTTCAGCAAAAAGTGGCTGAGCCACAACCATGTTGGTCCTTAAATACCCCTTCTGGACCCTTCCCTTCCTGTCAACCTACCCTTTTTTCTGCTCCCCCCAGTCCCTCCCCCTAGATCCTCCACTCTTTCTGAGCACACTATCTTGCCTTACAAGGTAGGGGTGCACCAGGACAATTTGGTCTGCCCCATAAAGGGCAAACTCTATTAATGCACCAGTTAGGTAACTTAACACCACCAAACTAGGGAAATGTGGCATTAGGGTTTCAGCCCTGATGCCCCCCCCCAGCAGAAGGAAAGTACATTAGGTTTTTGGATCTTCAGAGTCTTGGTTAATCAGTGGTGGGGTCTTCCTTGGGGGTTGTTAACCATAATGCCCCCTGACCCCAGCCCCTAGTCTCCAATGTGAAGCACAAGGTACAGCTCCAAGTCACTGCCTCATTATGATACAGTCTTTAAAGGTAGAAAGTATGTCTTGCCACAGGTTGCCAACACAATTTGCTGTACCTTTCTTTGCATAGAGATCATATGTGATTTTGTTTGCTCAGGGAATGTGATGGGCATTAGGGCTGACAACTCCTAAGAAAGACCCCACCACTAATTCGCCAAGACTCCAGACACCCAAAAAACTCTTCTTTGTTCCTTTTCCTGCTTGGGGTTGGGGGTGGGGGAGTGGAATTAGGGTTGGAAACCCTAACAACACATTTCCTTACTTTGGTTGCATTGAGTTACCTTAACTGGTGCATTAACAAAGTATTTTGTAGTGAATTATAGTGGCACAGTAGTGTCACCATAGTTAGGGTTGAGTAGCCTGTTCAGTGTTAAACCCAAAACTGCAGGTTAATATCTCTGGCACCATTTAACAAAATCAGCTGACATTTTTCATTTGTAGAGTAGTAGGCTCCAATGTGAAGCACAAGGTACAGCTCCAAGTCACTGCCTCATTATGATACAGTCTTTAAAGGTAGAAAGTATGTCTTGCCACAGGTTGCTAACACAATTTGTTGTACATTTCTTTGCATAGAGATCATATGTGGTTTTGTTTGCTCAGGGAATGTGATGGGCATTAGGGCAGACAACCCCTAAGAAAGACCCCACCACTGATTCGCCAAGACTCCAGACACCCAAAAAACTCTTTTTTGTTCCTTTTCCTGCTTGGGGTTGGGGGTGGGGGAGTGGCATTAGGGTTGGAAACCCTATTGAGGCAGTCCAGAGAAGGGCAAGCAAAATGGTGCATTGACTGCATCAGAAACGTATGAGGACAGATTAATGGAGCTCAATATGTATACTCTAGAGCAAAGCAGGGAGAGAGGTGATATGATCGAAACATTCAAACACCTTAAGGGCATTAGCAAGGTGAAAGAGTCTAACATGTTTAAATATAAGAAAAATAGCAGGACAAGAGGACACAGCATGAGATTAGAGGGAGGCCGATTAAGGGGGAATGTGAAGAAATTATTTTTCACAGAAAGGATGGTGGATGCATGGAACGGCCTACCTCAGGAAGTGATCACTATGAATACAGTGCAGGGCTTCAAACAGGCATGGGATAGGCATAAGGGAGCAATACAGATGAGTATGAATAGATAGGCCACTGAGAGAGCAAAGGCCAATGGTACATTTATAAGGTAGAAAAATAAATGGGCAGACTGGATGGGCCTTGCGGTCCTTATCTGCTGTCAACTTCTATGTTTCTATGTTTCTGTGGGCAAGGTCTTGATCTGTGGAAAGTTTTGCGACAGCAGCTTATGTGGTTTCTGAGATCCGCATTTGTCAATTTCTAATCAATTCTAATGTTTTTCCTATGCTTAACATGTTTTTTTTTTTTATCTCATCTACAGCCTTCAGAGAATGGAATTTTTCCCCAGTCTTGCAAGGTACATGTGGGATGTCCTATGGTACTGCCTTTGAAAGGTCTGGTGAAAAAAATATAAATTGGTACAGAGTTATAAGGCTTTAAAGTTTTGTTTTCCCCCTTCTTCGCATGTCTAGTAGTGTTTTTAAGATAACGTAATGGTGCAAAATGAAAAATGTGATGTCACAGGATGCTTTTTTGGTTTCTCACCACTTTACTTGGCATAGCACCAAACAATTTTTTATGCCATAACAACCACCATCTTGTTGTTTTTTTCCATGAACTAACAAGTGTGGAAAATACATAAATACAGTATGCTGCTATTTTTAAAAAATAAACACCAGAACCTAACTAAACTAGACTTGTTTAGCTAGATTCTAGTGTTTTTTGTTTAACATAAGGGCCAGAAATACCATTTCTGGGCACCCCAAAATTCAGGTTGCCAAGCTGAGTGAGAGGAGCCCTTCACTAATGTTCTCTGTATGAAAACAGCAGGACATTCTTGACTTCTGCAGTTACAGCCAGAACTCATGCTTCTGGCTACAGTGAAAGCAGTGAGCAGCTCTTTCCTTGGTGTCTAGTGGTGCCCCTTCCCATTACCATCTCTTTCATCTGGTCACTCTACGTTATGTTGAAATAAATATCCCCTTGCATAGAAAATGCAAGCTCATTTTGAATGCTTAAATAATTACATTTGAGTATTGCATGCATTGGCCATAAAGTCCTTCCAAAAATTAACAAACATCACTGCTCATATGTATTTCTCCAGCTATTGGCAGGTGAGGATGAAGTGAGTTGAATCAAACAGAACAAACAGCAAGGACAAACATATCACTGTCTACAGCCACACACAGCTTCGGCTGAAGCAGTTTATTACATATTTTGCATACCAAATAGTCTGGGACTATATGGTGTCCATCTAGTCTCTTGATGAAACTAGATATATAAAGCAGGATTTTGCACAACAGTAAATCATATTTTGTCCTTCTTACAGGTACTGGAACACTTGTACAATGTAATGGGGGCATATGTAAGTTTATAACCTGGACTTAGTTATTACAAAAGACAAAAGGTCTATTGCAGCATTTCGCAGGTCAGTCACATCAAAGGTGTGAGAGACTACTAGTGAGATAGACTTGTGTCATGGAGTTATGAAAAATTTAGATTTACAGACAACATTGGAAAAAGATTCAGAGACAATGCAGGTTGGACTGGGGCATAGAGCCCCAGGCGAAACACTCATATCAGAATTCTATTTAAACTGTATACAGTTGCTCTGTGTTTGCATCTTACATATGCCTACAGTACCTTGAATACCCCAGTAATTAGAAAAACAGATGATAAATGAAAACATTTTAAGTGTTTTAGAAGGCGTCCATGTACCTGGGGGGGCCACTTCTGTAAATGCATGAAACAATGATTGCTTCCTTCTGTGTTATCACTTAGTTACAGCGATCTACCCTCACCCATCCTTACTGTACAGCAGACAGCTATAGACAACTGTACCTTAAAGTACATTGTTGGTCCTAAAGGGTCTGGAAGATAATAAGCAAGGAGACACACTGGTTGTTCTTCACTTCAGGATGGGTGCCCATACTGAGCACACATGATTTAATTCACAGGCAAAATAAACACAGAAACACATATTGATCTGACAGTTCTTTCTGTAGTGTAAGCATGCAGCAGGTGGTTTAATACTGTAGACATACACAAACCAAAGGAAAACTTGATCTGAGAATGGGGCATGCCCCTGCCAAACATAAACCGAACCAAAGGAAAAGTTGATCACAGAATGTAGCATGACTTGGAGATGCATATACACAGCAGGACATATATGCAGTTGGTGGAGTGGGGTGGAGAGGTGAAGGAGTGGGAACAAGATGCACATTACTAGAGATAGAAAAGTTTTAAACACACTGATGGTGCCATTAAACTCTCTGAGATACACCTGTGCTCTTCCATGCTGTTGTTCTCAGCTGTCTTCCATCGGGCAGGGTGCTGGTGCACAGCACCACCACCGACATGATGGCAAAGAGGATGGAGAAGGTGGCCAGGATCTGTGCCACCACCAATGACATGGGTTCCTTGATGGTCTTTCTCTTCCTCTTCAACCACATCTTGCTGCCCTTGGAGGACTACAGCTCAGGTGTTCTGGTTGTGGTGGGGACAGTGGGGAAACCCTCTTCGTCCTCCTCCTTAGAGGACTTATCTGAGTAGGAGGTGTAGTAGGTCTCGGACCTCCTTTCCATGAGGCACCACTGACAGCAGTACTTGAGTTATGCTCCTTCCAAGCCCAAATACAACAACTCACTGCAGGAGAGCTCACACAAGCTCATCTTGCCATACTTGACTAGAGCAGAATGAAGTGGAATGCCTGGAATTGTCAGTCGAAGAAGTATTTGTTGATCTTCTGGTCCTAGTCATCACACACCCCCAGAACCTCCTGATCAGAGGCACAGCTATACATTCAGCTCACCTGCCTCAGTGAGAAGCTGGCCCAGCACCTCAGTAGGGAACCAGTGCCGGCTGCCACCCATGTTCAGAACAAAGGTCCCGCATCCAAAGTCTGAGAGAGCAACTGCAGGGGAGGAGGTCTTACTCATGCTCGCCAGCTGGTGTTTGGGCCGCTTTGCAGCCTTCTCTTTTTCAGGAGTTGATGGAGGCGAGTGTCTTGGCTGCAGTTTTTTCATGAAGACATCCATCCTAAAATACTTTCACCGCTTCCTAGGAGTCCCCAGCAATCAGCCAGTACAGGTAAGGCACGCTGTTTATGTGAATATTCGGAGTATAATACTGTATTAATGAGCAGAGGTGCGGATCTATGGAGAGTTGCTGCTGCCTTTCACTCTGCAATCACGTGACAATGAGAGTTTTTAAATTGGGGAGTTTTGTGCCACAGCTCATTGGGGAAGTACAACCATAGGCATTTGCATTCCCATGCAGTTTCATGTTGGTTATCTCACACTGAATCACATTCTTCATCATCACGGTCACAATACAGTCACAAATCATGATTCACAATCACGTTACAAATCACAAAATTAATTTTTTTACTAGTTACTTTCGTGTAATGTAAGCCTGTTATGTAGTACCTCTCCAGGCTTGACCCGATCACCACCACTGTACTAATTAATAAGAGTTTTTTAATTGGGGAGTTTTATGATACAGGCTCAGTTCATCGGAGAAGTACAGCCATAGGTATTGGCATTCCTTCCTGTACAGCATGTGAGTTACAGTACCGTAAGTAGTGGTGGGTGAAGTGGCCCCAATTTGCTCCGCGAAGTGATTCATGGAGTAGTGTGGAATCCGCGGAGTACTCCACAAACCGCAATGCGAAGTGGAATACTTCACTTCATAATGATGAACGTGAAGTCCATTGAAACCAATGACTTTGCATTATTCTACCTTCCCCAAACCACTTCTCCACCAATTTTAAGGCGAAGTACATTGAAATCAACATAATTCGCCTCACTTCACCTTGTAATTGAGCTTCAAATGAAATTCTGCAGTGAGTCATGGGATTGCAGGTCACTTGGGCTCTAGATTGTTCTGCACAGCCTCAGTTCTGACCTGTGTAGTGTGTGTAGTGGTAGCTGGAGACAGTTTTCTCTCAGAGCTCTGCGATTCAAAACCTCTAAAAGCTGTTTAAAATGCCTTTTTGAATCCATTTTTTTGCTCAAAATTTAGTACATTGATTGTAGGAAACCCTTCTGTGCTCATATCTTCAATTGTTTATTGTTGTGTATGGATTTTGGATGTTAATTTAGAACAGTCAGTCTGTGTACTGTTAAGTGTGCTTTGGATGAGGGGCATATTTATGGTATAGGTACATTAACTGGGAGAAAAAGGCAGTCTTTCTGTTTTGGTTATCTTTTTCTTGCATAACTGTGTTAATGTACACACAGTAATATTTTCAGTAATTCTTGACAGTTTTTTGCTGATTGTTGTGGTGCAGCAGTGTATAATTTGTCTGTTTAAAACATTTGGTTATATTACTAAAGGTTTTCAATTTGTTGCGCATTACTTGTACTGTGAGTGAGTGTGTGTGTGATGCGGGCAATTAGGTCAGACACCTTTTATTGTGCCACAGAGTAATTGCAGCAGTGTGAACCTGCTATCCACCAAACCTATATGAATTCTTTGTGCTACTTTGTGGTATCTTTACTGGTAGTGGAGTGTTACTGCCATGCACTAATCCCCCAGCTGGCAAAAGGTATTGCTTTCCAGATTTGGATTTGGATTTGTGACTTGTGAGCACCAGTTAGGTGTTGTTGTGCCTTTTTGTATGTATCTCTTGAGAGCACAGCACAATCTTAATCTGTCAGTGCATTTGCAGTGCACCATTAATTCTGGGAGACTGTATTTCTTGTTATGCTCTCATTTCACTTTATCAGCACTGGAGAATTTTCTGGACACAAGACAGTAGCACTTTGTCAGCACTGGGGAATTTTCTGGACACAAGACAGTAGCATTTTGGGGATGCACATTAATTTGGTGACTCTGTGTGTGACCACTGCATGCATAACTGAGTGTGCCATTAATTCTGGGAGACTTTGCATTTCTTGTTACGCTCTCATTTCACTTTGTCAGCACTGCGGAGTTTTGCTGGATACAAGACAGTAGCACTTCGGGGATGCACATCAATTTTGGTGACAGTGTGTGTGTGTGGGGTGCTGCCAATATTGTTGTCACTCCACCTTACTTCTCATTAAGGGGGAATGACCACACGAAGTAATAACCACAAGGCGAAGTGAGCCTTTCCTATGGGGCACTCTGTGTAGCGAAGTGCCAACTCAAAGTGCCCACTTAGTGGGCACTTCACTGGCACAATTTAAATTCACTGCATCTCTAATCACAAATTGATGATAAGGGGTATTAGCCGTGTCTTTGCATGCAGTTTGTGATTTAATAAAACTCTGAGTGAACAGTACCTGTTAGTGTGTGCACAGCTTTCTTTCATTTTGCAGTCATTAGCATACCTACAGTAGTGTGCCTTTATCAGCCCATTTGCTTACCCATTGTGCCTTTCTACCCTGATAAAGACACAATAAATAAGTGATCTGATTGGCTGAGCTGGTCTCCACTTGCTATCTTGTTATAATTCAGCATACTCTCCTGTCTTTTAATAGCGTATTGCACTTATAATATGGGAAAGATGTTAATAAAATAATGAAATAGAGATAGGCATGTTTTCAAACTGCAAAAACCTGAAGAAATTGACTCACATCCATTTGTTGAAGTAGTTCACATTGTGTTTGCAGTTTTTTACATTTTTAAAATGGGCATACTGGTAAACTCTAGACTCTCATCTACTGATCATTGTCTAAAAATAGCCGATACATCAAATGGGTTAATTAGACAAATTAAACTTTCCTTTGTTACAAAAACCGAACAATGCCTAATACCCCTCTACAGGGCATATATCAGACCATTCATTTACTATGGATCTCCCTTCTGGAGCCCTTACTTAAAGGGTGATATAAATTGGCTTGAGAGGATTCAAAGACGAGCAACCAAGATGGTCCCAAGATTATGACATTCACCCAACCAGACTAGACTTTAGATAACAGGGCAAAATCCTTTACAACATAGAAGAATTAGAGGGGGACCTACTCTTAGTCTACAAGCTAATGAAAGACCCAGAACTTATGAATAAATGTGGACTAAACTTACCTGTAAGGTGAATTGTACCAAGATGCCATAATAAACAACTTATTGTTCCAAAAGCAAAAACAAACCAGAGATTAAATTTCTTTTCAGTCAGGGCACCGAGACAATGGAATAAACTTCCACAGCATCTGGTCAATGCTACCAGTGTAGAAGTCTTTAAAAAGGGTCTTGATAATTGGTTAATCCAGAATTGTATGTTCTAATTTACCCACTCTGTGTGGGGGAAAATCTAGATGGGCATCAGCCTTCATTTTACCTTAAAAACCTAGTAAACTGAATATACTAGCATTAATCAAAAGTAAATATTTTTTTAAAGAAAATGAAAGATGGCTTACAATAGCTCTATCCTTACTTGCTCAGGTTTTGATTTACAGTTTGTCTGTCCCCAGGATGATTTGGTCTCATAATAACTTCTGTCTCCTTAGAGTCCTAGCAAAGCTCTTTAAGTCATACTTTTTTTTGAAGAGATCTTGCTGCAGCTGTAGGTACACATCCCTTCTTATTTTGGTGTCTTTGCTGTGTACCAGCTTGTAGTGTTCTTAGCTTCCATTATCATTTCAGAGTTCCAGCTCTGTATATGTTTTGAGTTTTAACTCAGTGTAGATTCCCTACCTACTTTGCTATGAGAATGCCCTGCATAGAGAGCTCCCTACACACACACGCACACACACATATATATGTGTGTGTGTGTATATAAATATATATATATATTATAGTGGCGTGGTCACGCCACTATAGTTAGGGTTCAGCAGTCAGTTACATACTAAAGTTAAAAAGTTTTGATGTTAATAACTTTGGCCCTATTAAATGGATTTGCCTGAAATTTGGTACATGCAGTGTGGCATGGCAGATCTCTTGATCTGCCAAATTGTGTTTCAGTCAGACTTACAGTCTTTGCATACAAAAGCGCTAATAAATGCAAAATTATCCATTTTTGGAGGCACCTTTTGGGATTCTGGATGTGGCTCTGCACGGCCGATGTGTGGCATGCCACTCTGTGAGATAGCTTGTTTGAAAGAGCCTTGGTGGCCGAACATGCTGCTTTTCATTTGATGAAAACATATTAAGGCATTCAAATGTCATGCCACTTTTAAGTTCCCATTATAAGTCAATGGGAAAGTTTATATCTATGATTTGCGAACAAAGAATGGGGTTCGGCCATCTGGTCCTGCCTGGTGATCAAAGAATTTGCAGCCTCGCGGTTCAAGACTCTTTGTCCCCAAGAATTTTTAAAAATTCTTTGATCGTGAGGTCTGCCATCTTGTTTTTAATTTTCTGATTGGAAAAACACAAATATCTCGGCTCAGGGGTCACTCCTGAAGTAAAACTTGGATAGGTTTTAGTCAGGGGGCCCTGATCTATCGAGCCATGCCTTTGGTTGCATCCAAATCAGTCAAAAAATAGAGTTATTATCATTTAAAATCTTCATTCATGACTCGCTAATGATTTTTGATCGCGAGCCTGCAAATTCTTTGATTGTGAGTTTCTTTGATAGCAATCGTGCATCGCGAGGGAAGGACAAGATGGCCAGATTTAAAAGTTAGTTTTCTGAGCCCAGGGTTGCCCTAGAAACATATATGAGGCTGGGTTTTACTCAGAGGGCTTTGTTCTGCCCCATCTGAATAATTATAATACTGTATGACATATCTCTGGTAGTCTAGTGCCCCCCATCATAGTAAATAATGTAATAATGTCTAATGTCCTGGCACTCTGGTGGCCCCCAATGTTTTTTTTAATCCCTGGTAGTCTAGTGGCCCCATCATTTGTGTGAAATAATATGCACTGTGAGTATAGATATCTGTGGTAGTCAAGCAGCCCCCCTCCATTATATCTAGTACCCCCCGAGTTGTATAAAAAAATTATAAGTGTTCATATCCCTGGTAGTCTAGTGCCCCGCCATCTGTATGAAATTATATCACTGTTCCTGTAGACATCCGTAGTAGTCTAGTGCCTCCATTATAATAAAATTAAAGATTAATTTCACATTCCTGCTAGTCTAATGGCCCCCCATCCAGCCATGCCAGCCCACCCAGCACCCCCACCCTTTCCCAGCTGGCGACTGGCACAGCCCTCCTCTCACCACCACGGCCAGCCGCCGACAGTCTGATTATGAGCGCTAATGTAAAGAGGTGCTCAGGAATATTTTCAGAGTGCCTTTGCATTACCGCTCATAATGCACGCAGTCGGTGGGTTCCCTTGGAGGTGAGAGATGGGTTGTGCCAGTCTCCGGCTGGGGATTGGTGGGGGGTGCTGGGTGAGCTGGCATGGCTGGGTGGAGGGGCCACTAGACTACCAGGAATGTGAAATTATTCTTAATTTTATTATAATGGGGGGCCACTAGACTACCATGGATATCTACTGGTACAGTAATATTATTTATACAGATGGGGGGCATTAGACTACCAGGGATAGTAACACTTATCATTTTTTTTTATAACTCGGGGGGCACTAGATATAATGGAGGGGGGCTGCTAGACTACCATGGATATCTACACTCTCAGTGCATATTATTTCACACAGATGGGGAGCCACTCGACTACCAGGGATATCAACACTTATTATTTTTTATACAACTGGGGGGGCCACTAGACTGCCAGGGATTAAAAAAAATCATTGGGGGGCCACTAGAGTGCCAGTACATTAGACATTATTGCATTATTTACTATGATGGGAAGGGAGGGCAATAGACTACCAAGGATATGTCATTAACTATTATAATTATTCAAATACTAACATACTAACATACTAAAATGCCAGCAGAATAGGCCCAATGGTCTTTCGTGCCTGCTCATTTGGTCAGCCCCCACCCTGGGAGCTGACCTTGCTGCCCCCCTCTCCCTCTCTGGCTTCTCCCTTCCCAGTCCCCAATATTCTCGCTGCACTGGTTTTTGCTTCCAGAACCTTTCCCCTGTACCTATCCCACCCCCTCTTGAACCCCTCCACCATTTCTGCCTCCACCAGCCCCCTGGGCAGTGCATTCCATGGCTCCACCACCCTCTCAGTGAAGTAGCACCTCCTCCTTTCTCCCCTGAATCTCCCCCCTCCAGCTTCCACCCATGCCCTCTAGTTGCCCCCCCCTTCCTTTGGAGCACCCTGTCTGCTCCTCCCTATGTATCCCCTTCACGTACCTGAAGACCTCTATCATGTCCCCCAAGTCCCTTCTCTCTTCCAATGTGTAGATATTTAGCTCTTTGAGCCTCTCCCCATAGGTCCTATTCCCCAAGCCCCAAATCATTTTGGTTGCCCTCAAGTGGACCCTCTCCAGGAGTTCAATGCCCCTCTTTAAATGTGGCCTTCAAAACTGCATGCAGTACTCAAGGTGCGGCCTCACCAAGCAGTTACACAGTGGGAGTATCACTTCCCTCCTTCTGGAGGTGAGCCCTCTAGCGATGCATCCAAGCATCCTGTTGGCCTTTGCCACTGCCCTCCTACAAATCTCCAAGTTGTTCATCTTGACATCCACCACCACCCCCAGGTTCCTCTCTGCCATCGAGACTTGTAGCATACCCCCCCAGGGTGTACACTTGGCCTAGCTTTCTGGCTCCCAGGTGCAGTACCTTGCCTTTCCCTGCATTGAACCTCAGCTTCCACTTCCTAGACCACCTTTCAAGAGCCTCCAGGTCCCCCTGTAGGGCCACCTTCCCCTCCTCCCCATCTACCACCACCCCCAGTTTTGAGTCACCTGCAAAGAGACTCATCTCACTCCTGATACCCTTCCTTATGTCAGAGACATAGGCATTAAACAGGAAGGAACCAAGGACCGATCCCTGAAGGACTCCACTAATGACCCTCCTTGAGGATGAGACTATCCCACCAACCACGACCCTCTGGGTCCGGTTCTGGAGCCAATTGCCTATCCATCTGATCATCTGGTTCCCCAGCCCCATTTCTCCCAGATTATCCAATAGGACCCGACGAGGAACAGAGTCAAACACCTTGCTGATGTCAAGAAAGAGGACGTCCACTGGTCTATCCAGGTCCAAGGCACTCATCACCCAGTCATAGAGCTACACAATGTTTCTCTGACATGATTCCATGGGATGAATCCATGCTGTCTATCGTCCAGGTACCCCAACTTTTCCAGGTCCCCCCAGTCTCTCCTTGACATTGCCATCCATCACCTTGCCCACCACCGCTGTCAGGCTGACAGGCCTGTAGTTCCCTGCCACCTCCCTTGATCCCCCCTTATGGATAGGCACTATATGCAGTGCCTTCCAGTCCTGGGGCACCCACCCTGTCCTCAGAGAGATGCTGAAGAGCTCTGCCAGGGGTTTCGCCAGGACACCCGCCAGTTCCTTCAGCACTCTGGGATGTAATTTATCTGGCCCTGGTGCTTTTTCCATCTTAAGGGACCTGAGGGCTTCCCTTACTCTCTCTGGCGTGATTTCCACCTCTGCTACCTCATCCCCATGCTTTGCCTCCCCCCCACCAGTGATGCCCCCCCCAATGACCCGCCGATCGGTAAGGGTCCCCACATCCTCAGTTTCACTGTCTCCTCCCATGTATGATGCAGCCCCCTTATTTTCCTTGGTAAAAACTGAGGTGAAGTACGCATTTAGTACCTCAGCCTGCTCCGGTAGGGCAGAACGAAACCCTCTGAGCAAAATCCAGCCTCATTTGTGTTTGTAGGGCATCCCTGGGCTGTGAAAAGTGATTTTAAATCTGGCCATCTCGTCCCTCGCTCTTTGTTCATGAGTGAGCAAATTCTTTGATTGCGAACCTGCAAATTCTTTGATCATGAGATTCTTTGATCGTGATTGTGCATCGTGAGGGTAGGACAAGATGGACAGATTAAAAAATTAATTTTCTCAGCCCAGGGGTGCACTAGAAAGTCAAATGAGGGTGAGTTTTGCTCAGGGGGCTTCGTTCTGTCGAACCATGGTGGTGGTTTGCCACAATTCTTTCAATTTTTAAAATTATAACCATTTTTATTCTTTGTTCGTGAGTCTGCAAATTCTTCGATTGTGACCCTGCAAATTCTTTGATCGTGAGATTCTTTGATTGCGATCATGCATCATGAGGGGAGGATGAGATGGCCAGATTAAAAATCAGTTTTCTCAGTCCAGGGATGCCCTAGGAAGTCAAAAGAGGGTGGGTTTTACTCAGGGGGCTTCATTCTGTCTAACGATGGCGGTGGTTTGCCGAAATTCCCTAAATTTTTTTGATTTATAGCATTTTTTTTCTTCATTCATGAACTTGCAAATTCTTTGATTGTGAGATTCTTTGATCAGCATCTTTGATCATGAGATAGGAACAAGATGGCCAGATTTTTTTATAATGGAATAGATAGGGAGATTTTTCCAATCTTTAACATTGAATATCTCGGAAACGGTTTGGTCTTTTTACTTGAAATGTGGAGGGTGTTTACGGCATGTCCTCTGGATGTAAATTACAGTGTTTACATATCAGAAAAATGTTTTTGCCGGAGATATGGTGTGGCGCACTTTATGTGTTGTGGACAGTGTTTTGCTTGTGGTGGTGGCTTGAAATTGATAGGATACCTAGCCCTAGTGTCATGGATGTAGTTTTCAGTCATTGTGTGTGTTAAATGTCAACAAGTGTGGAACTGTGCCAGTCTGATGAATGAAAATCTGATACGTTAAAATGTTATATCTTGGACACGGTTTGGTCTTTTCACCTGAAATTTGGAGGGTGTTGACGGCATGCCCTATGGATGTAAATTGCAGTGTTTCCATGTCAGAAAATATTTCTTTGTCAGATATATGGTGTGGTGCAATTTGCATTCTGTGGACAGCATTTTGCTTGTGGTGGTGCCTTGAAATTTATAGGATATCTTGCCTTAGTGTCATGGATGTAATTTCAGTCATTGTGTGTGTTAAATGTCAACAGGTGTGGAACTGTGCCACTCTGAAGAATGAAAATTTCAAATTGTGACATGTTATATCTTGGACATGGTTTGATATTTTTACTTGAAATTTGGAGGGTGTTGACTGTATGTCCTTTAGATGTTAATAGAGGTGTCAGACAATATATTTTTTGTGGAGATATTGTGTGGCACAGTTTACATTTTGTGGACAGCGTTTTCTATTGTTCTACTAGATTAACATTTGTTTGGTGGCTGGCCTTGCTGTTGTGAATGTACTTTTTAGTCATTGGGTGTGTAATGTGGTTTGGCACTTACAAGTTGGTTCGGGCCCCGTGCTCCCACCAACTCGCGCAACTTTCTACTTTTCTATTCTTTCTTAAAAAGTAAGGAAATTCTATGCAAAAAACTTAATTAATGCAACAGTTAGGGTTCTTCTACAGTGAAAAAAAACAAGGAAATTCGATTTTAGGGTTCCAACCCCTTGCGCCCACCCCCACCCTGTCCCCAACAACAGTCATTGGGTGTGCTTTGGGGTCATCGTCCCTAACTCTTGCCCCATTCTCCTACACTGCACCACCTCAGTTTGTTTATACATGGGATGGGATGAGAGTTAGGGCTGATGACACCAATGCACATCCCAATAGCTGTTGGTGGGGGCAGGGTGGGGGTGGGATGAAAGGGTTGGAAACCCTAACGTCAAATTTCCTCACTTTTTCACTGTAGAATAACCCTAACTGATGCAGTAACAAAGTGTTTTGCAGGGTTGAGTACCCCTTTTAAGGTTAAACTGTAAAATGTTTCACCTTAATAACTTTGCCACCGTTCAATGGATTTGCCTGAAATTTGGCAGACACATAGCATGGCAATAGGTCTTGGAATCTTGCAATTTTTGTACCAGTCGGATATACGGCTGAGGTGTTATTAAGTGACATTCATGCATGCAATTCCTTTTTTGTTTTTTAGCATTCTTTGCTCACACCTACAGGTCGCACGGTTTACGCGACTGGTCTGAAAACATCATGGAATGTGTGTCCAGGGTCCCTGATGTGCCTTTTGAAGATTTTGTGAAAAAATATTAAACAGTTCAAAAGTTATTCAAAAAGTTCCCATTATAAGTCAATGGGAAAAGTTAACAAAATGTTCAAAAGTGTCGCAAATGCACTTTTTAGTGTCTCAAATGACCCTAGTAGTGTCACAAATCCACCATTTTGTTTTAATTTACTGATCACAGAAATGCCTGGCATTTAAAATTAGGACCATCTAGGGACATCATTCTTTATGTGTTTACCTATTCGAGCCCTGAGGATGCTATCCATGTCTTTATGTTGGGGTTAAACACCCCAGAAATATGTTTTTCAAATTTCTGGGAAAAGTAGTATTGCTAGTAGTGTTGCCCTTGTGACACGCAAATTTTTGTGAAAGGTGTCACAAATCAAGACACTACTTTTCTAGACTATGGTCACAATGACAGGAATTGTTTGCCACTCTGCTGCAAAAGAAAACAGTTTGGTCTTTTGGGCAGAAATTTGGACGGCAGGCAGCCAACATCTCACAGATATGCCTTTTGGTGATTTGGTGACAAAATATTGTACAGAACCAAAGTTACAGTACTCTGAATTTGATGTTTTTTTCCCATAGACTAACATGGTGGCATCCACCGTGTCTTTCGGGGCTTGTATCTTGGAAACAGTGCGAGATACGGAATTTTCATCATGACAATGCATAGTCTGAAAACCTAGCCAGAAAACACATGAATCGTGTGGAATTTTAATTTTTCTTTCTACATCATAAGGTTACTGAGATATTACCATTTTAGTATTACAACTGCTTGTTTTCTGCTCCGAGGTCCATTATTATGCATACATTATTTGTTTTCACTGTGTTTCTCAATGGAGCTTTTGGGGAAAAAACGGTATGCTCCCCAGTTACTGTTACACGTAGGCTTTACACTTGTGTTTCCGTTTGCCTTTGCATTAGCATTCACGTGTATGCAACCGTGTGCATTACCCTTTGCGTTTCCGTTTGCATTTGTGTTACTATTACCATTTGTGTCTCCACTACTGTTTGTGTTTGTCCTTCACTTAGCGTCACCATGCACATTACTATTTCTGTCGGCAGCCGTCCTTCCGTTTTCATTTGTGTTTGTCTTTCGTTGTGCGTCATTGTTGTTCTTACCTTTACCATTTGCATTTCCAATTGTGGTACTGAGACTGTGCGCATTACAGTTTGCGTTTCCATGTGCTCTTGCATTTTCATTTCCGTTTCTGTTTCCTTTGGCATTATTGTTTCTGCTACCATTACCAATAGCATTTACAATTGTGGCACCGTGACCATGCATGTTACGGTTTGCATTTCCATATGCGCCTGTGTTTGCATTTCTTTTTCAGTTTCATTTGGTGTTATTGTTGTTGTTACTGTTACCATTTGCATTTACAATTGCGGTACCATGACCATGCGTGTTTACGGTTTGCGTTTCCATACGTGCTTGCATTTGCCTTTCTGTTTCTGTTTCCTTTGGTGTTATTTTTGCTGTTTCCATTACCATTTGCATTTCCAATTGCAGTACCATGACCGTGCGCATTAACACTTGCTTTTCCATGCACGCTTGTGTCTCCATTTGCTTCACTGTTTGCTTTGGTGTCATTTTGCGCTTGGGATTCAATTAATGTTTGCATTACCATTTCCATTTGCGTCACCATGTGCGTAACTGTTAGCGCTTATGTTTGCATTGCAGTTACCATTACTATGTCACAAGACATCATGTGGTTGGAATGCGGGGCCCACCACATTCTATTCACTATTTAGTCATTCTCAAAAAGAAGGGAAATTCATGGCAAAAAACTCTGTTTAATGCATCAGTTAGGGTTGTTTCACAGTAACAAAAGTGTGGAAATTCAGTGTTACGGTTGAAAGCCCCCCTTGCACTTCCCAGCCTGCCCCCCAACCAGCATCAGGTTGTGCATTGGGGTTGTTGGTCCTAACTCTCACTCCATTGTCCTATACCTCAGCTTGCTTACACATGTGATAGGGTGAGAGTTAGGGCGACCCCAACACACACCCTGATGCTGGTTGGGGGCTAACCCTAACACTAATTTCCTCGCTTTGTCACTGTGGAACAACCCTAACTGATGCATTAAACAGAGTTTTTTGTTATGATATATATATATATATATATATATATATATATATATATATATATATATATATATATATATTATA
The DNA here is from genome assembly GCA_016271365.2 of Neoceratodus forsteri. Taxonomy (NCBI): domain Eukaryota; kingdom Metazoa; phylum Chordata; order Ceratodontiformes; family Ceratodontidae; genus Neoceratodus; species Neoceratodus forsteri. Next base: position 1,513,620,267 of record CM057449.1, read on the forward strand.
GGGTGTGATAGCTCCTGTTATTAAGGGTTAGTAGATTGTTTAATGTAAATTCCCATATTTTACACCTTAATAACTTTGGTGTCATTTGACAAAATAGCCCAAAATTTGGCATGCCCATTCAGGCTGTCAGAGACTAAACATGATAAAAGTTTCATGTTGGCACCTTGTGCGGTTTCTAAGATCTGGATATCCCTTATTTTGTAAAAGGGTTACATTTTTTTCCTATTCTTAACATGTTTTTTTGTTTTTGTTTTTTGTACTTTTTGTTCTCATGTGCAAGCTACATGGTACTGAATTTCTGCACAGACCTTTCAGGGTACATGCGGTCATTGTTGAGGTAGTGCCCTTCAAAGGTTTCATAAAAAAATTTTAAATGGTTAATGAGTTATAAGGATTTAGAAAATGGATGTCCCATAGGAATCAGAAATTTTTGGTTCACCAGAGAGTTTTTGGGTTTGCAAATTTGATGTATTACGAACCAAAAATGGGTCACACATACCATTGTTTTTGGTTTGTGAAGGCTGACATATTTTTTCTTTATTTCTGTTGCTACTGAAGATGGAAAACACTTGGAAATGGATAGTTTTAACAAAATTGAAACATCCCTGATGTTAAATGTTTTCCCTAAGCAAGATTTCATAGTCTGTTTATTTCCAAATGTGCCAGCATTTGATATTTCACACATTCACAATCTCTCTGGAGCAATTTCTGGTTCAAACCACTTTTTTTGGTTTGAACTAAAAATTTTCTAGTTCGCAAACCAGAAAAAGTGGTTCTAACTTGGTATGCTGGTTTACGATCCATCCAGAAAATGTGGTTCCTACCAGTACCTTTGGATCTCGAAGCAGAAAATCTGCTCCAAAGTACTATGTTTCATTCACAAAACAAAAAAAATGTAGTTCAAACTACTACGTCTAGTTTGTGAAGCACACAATGTGGTTCAAAGTTTGACTTTTGGTTGGTGAAATACAAAAACATGAAGAAGTTAAGAGAAGAATCCAATATGGTCTATGTAGTCTGCTCCTATTGCAGTGTCCAGAGTTTTACATATTGGGTCTGCTCCACCTCCTCACTCTCCCATGCTTCCCATCTTTACTACTCATGGAGAATTATATCCCCCATGGCTCTTCTAACCCCTCCTGAAGTGCAGTGCATTGCAAGTGTCCACCATCTTATGTATGAATAAGTACATTGTCAGTTTGCTCCTACACCTCCCTGCCTGCATCTTTACACTGTGGCCTCTCATGTTATGGTTGCCACTTAAGCTTAAGAGAGTTTCTGTATTAATGTTATTTATCTGTTTCTAGTACTTGAAGGTCTCAATCATGTCCCTTCTCTCTGTCCTGTTCTGTACTGAGTAGATGTCTAGTGCCATAAACGTCTCATACTATGCCTTACATGATGATCCACTATCATCTTTGTAGCCATCCTCTGGAACTTCTCTAGTATGTTAATGAGCTTTTTGAGGTGTGGGCACCAGTAATGAAGTCCATATTGTATATATGGCTTCACCAGAGAGTTTCACAAGGGCAGTATAAGTTGATCTCTCATTTAATAAGTCATGCAACCAAGCAAATAGATTCCTATGTTGCCAAAAATGGAAACACACAGGACCTGAGGGCCCTGCACTTCCACACCAACATAGATGTATGCATCAGTGGAAGGATGGAAGTGCAGGGCCCCACAGGCAAATTAAAATACATTTATACTATCTCAAAAAGTAAGGAAATTCATTGGTAAAAAATGTTGTTAATGCACCAGTTAGAGTTAAAGCAATGGAAGTAGGGAAATGTACTGTTAGGGTTCCCAACCCTAACTCCTTAAGCTCACCCTGCAGGAAGCAGCAGGAAAAACTATTATGGTTTCACCTCTCTTGCATCTTTGCAAATCAGGCAAGGGGTGTACCTTGGATTTGTTAACCCTAACACTCACTCAGTTCTCATATACTGTACACATCTCAGCTTATTTACTGATGGAATGGGGTAAGTGTTAGGGTTGACAACTCAACGGTACACCCCACACCTGATTTGTGAAGATGCAGGAGAGGTGAAACCATAATTTTTTTCCTGTTGCTGCCTGAAGGTAGGGGTGGGATGTTAGGGTTGGGAATCCTAATATTACACTTCCCTACTTTTGTGGCTTTAACCCTAACTGGTAGATTAACAAAATATTTTTGCTGAGAGACAGATTACGGGCCCCATATTAATATAATGTTTTCCTTGTATCTGTATTTATATAATATTTCCTTCATGTCTAATGGCATCCCCGCCTTCTGATTGCCATCCCCATATTTGTATGTTTTACTGGTTACTAGTGTCACCTCCATCCTCTGATCAATAGCCATGTGTTTTTATAATGTTTTCCTGGTGTCTAGTGGCATCCCCATCTTCTGATCACTGGACCATATTTGTGTAATGTCTTCCTGGTGTCTAGTGGCACCCCCATCCTCTGATCACCATTCTGTATTGTTATAATATTTCCCTGGTGTCTAGTGGCACCCCAACACTCGGATCACCATCCCCCTATTAGTTTTAGAAATCTGACCTGTAATAAAGAAAACCATCCATCAATCTGATCTGACTCCTGCAACCCCAATCTCCTACTCAGCAGTCATCACCACACCCCCAGTACATCCTACACATACCCTCACTCGCCTGAACAGATCCCACGTCATATATCCACTCTCTAATTAAAGACACATCTTATTGCTGGAACTGGTGACTGGAAAATGAGAAACTAAGGTAAGTGCAGTTCACTGTATTTCAATGGGGTTTGGAATTAGATGCATAACTTTATTATTTTTGCATATTTTGGCTCAAGATTTTCCACCACTGATTTGCCAAAGCTCTTGAGACCCCAAATTCTAATATTTTTTTCCTATTGCTGCTCAGGGAAGGAGGTTGGGAGTTAGGGTTGGATACCCTTATGCCACATTTCCCTACTTTTGTGGCATTAACTTACACTAACTGGTGCATTAATGAAATTGTTTGTAATTACCACTTGCGGAGATGACAATCCGAGGTCAAGAGTGACCTTGGGAGTCAGATGTTAGGCCCTGGGGGAAAAGGATCGAATGTCCCAAGGACTGCTTTCCTCATCTGGAGAGGGAGGGTATTAGTGGTTGGCATTGGTCTGGTCCCTAGCAGTGACTGGAGATTGGAGCACCAGCACTGTACAGTGGGATACATAAAGGCAAGGAAGACACCTGGTGTGCTGTGCTTAGGAGTGTGCACAGCACTGCCATTGGCATCATTGCATGCCACTTGTTCTGTGCCAGTAGAGAAAAATGGGAAAATTGCCACCAAGCAAGATGATACCAGTCTCTTGCTGGCCCCACATCCAGCTATCTGAGCTGGACATGGTACATCCCAGAGGATGCTGGGATGATGGGATGGGGGGACTGATGGATGGGGCCAGTTGGCATGGGGGAGCATACACAGAAAACAGAAAAAAGAGAATATATATTACCACCCCTACAGTTAGGGCTGAGTAGGCAGTTTAATGTTAAACCCCAATTGTCCCTGGATCCCCACCCAGAAATAACTCAGGCCACACTGCTTTGTCACTTTTGGATGCTTGCTGGCAACATTTATGTAAAAGGCACAATTTATATTCATCAATTTACATATACTTCATTTCTAACAATCATTATTTATAACTCGGACATAACAGTCCCATATCACCTCTAGGACATAACAGTCCCGTCTTCCCCCTCGTGGTTCTTCCTCTTGTTCTCCTCCTCTTTTGCCATTGCTTCTCAAGGTCCAGACACCATAATACGACCCCCCTTTCCATCATCATAACCGGGTACCACACTTATCCGGACCACTCCCCCCCACTAGGTGTGGACATGGTGATCCACCTCCTAGTACCATATCCTTCCCCCTCCCCTGTTGCTCCCACATCTGGGTTCTTTTGTCCCCAACCCATGGTACCTACCCCTCCCCCTCTGCCTGTCCCCCTATTTCCCTTTTCTCCCAACCCCTTCTCCTGCCTTCCATTTCACTCCCAGTTTCATGACACCTTCCAGTGGAGCTCCACCTAGCCCCGGACCTTGGCTGCCCATCTGTGGCCCCCGGCCCATGCCGCGGCCCATAGAGATCACTTCACCTTGTGCCTCTCCTTTCCCATGCCTCACTCATGTTCCCCTCCTCTTTCTTGCAGGAGGGTGGTGGGAATTTATACAGCAAGTCTGAGGGCTTACTGAGGGTTGCATGCCCTTAAGTAGCCCCTAGGGACCTCTGATCAGGACCCCATCTGGCCCTTCCCCTTAGCCAATGGCCAGTGAGCTCCAAGCCTGGTTGTATGACACCCTTGTGATGTCATAGCCTTCCCCCTATAGCTCCAGGCCCCTCCACCTCCCCCCTTCTTTCGTCATTCATTCCTGGATGGGTCCCGGGACAACCTGGCCTGCCTTTTATTGGCAATCTTAATTTTCCCTTGGATGCTCACTGACAACATTTATTTAAAAGGCACAATTTATATTCATCAATTTACATATACTTCATTTCTAACAATCATTATTTATAACCCGGACATAACAGTCCCGTCTTCCCTCTCATAGTTCTTCCTCTTGTTCTCCTCTTTTGCCATTGCTTCTCGTAGTCCAGACACCATGATCCGGCCCCCTCTTTCCATCATCATAACTGGGTACCACGCTTACCAAGACCACTCCACCCCACTAGGTGTGAACATGGTGATCCACCCCTAGTTCTATATCCCTCCCCCACCCCTGCTACTTCCATGCCTGGGTTCTTTTGTCCCCAGCCCATGATAACTACCCCCTTCCCCTCTGCCTGCCACCCTTTTTCCCCTTGCTCCCACCCCTTCCACTGACCCATCTCCAGCTTGCAATGGAAGATGGGGCTCCCTCCATGGGGGTTAACCCCTCAGGTCTTTCTTGCTGGTTTCCTAGACTAGCTCCCCAAAAGGCTGGAGGAACAGGCCCATGCTAAATTCTGTCATGTGAACTCCATCTGCCCAGTACACTGCCTCATTCTCATAGGAAATGTCCCGATGCTGAATGTGAACCCCCCCATCTCAAGCACTGCCCTGGCCACCTTCTGGTTCAGGCACTTCTGTACCATCTCTATTGCCTTAGGCCCTTTCAATCCCCTCTCAGACCATCCAATCACCACCCTTGGTCACCAGCTCTTCACCTTTTCCAGATCTGCAATTATGTCCCTCAACAGGGATCCCCATGGTAATGCCCCCAGGTCATTGTCCCCCAAATGCACAATGATACAGTCCGGGCTGGCCCAGTGCACCCACAGCTCCTCCAACAGGGGAAGCAGTTGTGACCACCTCATGCCTCTCAGGCCCCACCACTGCACTCTGGTGTGCTCCACTCCTGGGCACAACTGCAGCACTATCCTCATGGCAGCTGCAAACCTCTCTGCCCAGTAGATAAGTGAGTGCTCCACAGTCCACACCTGTCTCTTGGAACCTGCTGTGGGAGGAGAAAAAGGAACATCAATTAGCCAATGTCAACACCTAACATATCTCTTGTAACAGTTCAATGACCATCTCCCCACCCACTTGACCTCACTCTCCCCTGCTTCAGCAGCAGCCACCTCTGATGCTGCCCCAATCCTGAAGGAGTGTGGGTCAAAATTCCTGGGATTCTCCCCCACAAATTCCACCGCATTTTTCAGTACCGCCCCACCTGGAACCCCGTCACTGGGGACCTGTCCCCATGCACAAATCAGGCCCCTGTCATGAAGCCTCACACCCTACTATATTTCATGATGGCCTGGACTACACAGACTCCTTCCCCTTCCTGTCTGTGCATCTCTACTGTGGTGCCCTTCCCCCGCTGGTCCATTTTGGACATATGGAGCCAGACGACCACCTTATCTGCCTCTACTCTCACATTCCCCTCCTGCAAACCGGTGGTGGCCACCCCCCTTCCTGGGCACCACCACCTCTCCAACCCTAAAATCCCCCTAGGCCATAACAGTAAATATGGCCCTAAACAGGCATGCTTCATTTGCCGAGTGGCAAATGTGGTCCAATGCCCTTACCACTTACATAAGCAAGGGCCTGATTAAGGGTCTTCTCCTGTCCTGCCTTCTCTGCCAACCTGTGACCATCCGCTTGATGGCCTGGCTGCCCATGGCATCCAACCACCCCCGATCTCTGCACATCCAGCTGATACCTGCTAGCTGGACCTCCATGGTGATGTGAACCACCCCTCCATCACATTTGTCCACTACGTACTGCATGACTTGCTCTTCCTGGACTGGTGCCTCTGTCTCCCAGCTCATCCAGGACCAAAATGCCTGGAAGCTTTCTCAAACCCCCTCATAGGACTTCAGGATGTTGGCCAACCATGACACTCTGTACAAAGCCCTGGCTTTCTCCCTCCCACCTCCCACAGCCAGTCTGGGACTCTGGTCTGGGCAGGTGCAGCCTTTGGTGCCAACTCCCGGAACCGCTCCATCTGAAAATGAGAAAGACAGTCAGCCACCTCATTCCATTCCCCTTCAATGTGCTGGGCCCTGAAAGACAGGTTCAAACTCAGTCTCAACATTACCATGCACCTTAGCACCTGCCCCACTGATTCCATATGGCCACTCTGCCTACTGATCACCTCTACCACTCCCTTGTTGTCACACCAAAATAAGATACACCACCCCACCATACAGTCACACCAAATCTCCAAAGTCACCCATATTTAGACAATCTCCAGGAATGTGATGTCCCTGGTCCACCCCCACTCATGCCAGTGGGCAGGCCATGCCTCTGAAATTCACTCCTTTCAGAAGTAGGCCCCCATCCCAAGACCCCCAGCTGCATCCGTGTAGAGCTCCATGTCCGTATTGCAGGTCCACTCCTCCTGCCAGAACGTCACCCCATTGGCTGACTCCAGAAAAAAACTCCAAAACCATTACTGATGTCCATCCAGTGATGGGGCTATTTTGCCCTACCCATGACCCTACCCAACCTTCTCATAAAAGCCCTGCCTGGGCTTATGGCTTGGCAGGTAAAATTAAGGTGCCCCAGCAGTTGTTGTACCTGTACCAGTGGCACCCTTCTCCTTCCCCCCACTAGCACTAGCAACCCCGTTAACCGTGCCACCTTGTCCCCTGGCAGCCAAAAATACTCCATCTCAGTGTCCACCTTGATCCCTAGGAACTCCAGCTTGTGGGCCAGGTGCTCAGTCTTTCCTGCTGCCAGGGGAATCCCTATGGTCCTGCACATGTCCCTAAAGTATGCCAACATCCCTTGGTCTCTGCCTTGCTGGCCCCATTCAACAGGAAATCATCCAGGTAATGGACTACCCTCCTGTGCCAATAACGGTGCCCAAACACCCACTGTACCCATAAACTGAATGCCTCAAAGGTAGAACATGCCACTGAGCAGCCTATGGGCATAGCCTGGTTGAAATACAACCCACCCTAGAACTGGATACTGAACAAATCCCAGTCTGCCTGGTGGACCAGCAACAGACAGAATACAGACACAATGTCTGTTTTTGCCAGCCATGCTCCCTCTGCTGCCTTGATCAACTCCACTGCCTGGTCTAGGGAGGCATAAAAGACCATGTTCTATGACTCCAGGAACTCCTCATTCACTGACCCCCCCATCAGGGTAGGAAAGGTGGTGCATGAGTCAGAACTCCCTCACTTGCTTCTTGGGCACCACACCTAGGGGTGACACCTGGAACTGCCTGGAGGGGGCATCATGCATTGGCCCCTTCACCATCCCTGCCCTTACCTCTTTCTGGATCTTTGCCCAGACTATTTCCTCCTTCCCTTTTACAGAACCCAAGTTCTTAGCCTTCATCACCACCCATGCCCCCTCGAAGCCTAGGGGGAACCTCCCTGAAAACCCAATCTCAGCAGCTTGGCTCCTCTCCTGTAGGGGTATTCTCTTGTCCAGGCCTCCACCACCTCTAGCTTGATGGGAGTGCAGGCCAAGGCATAGCCCCACCTCCCCTCTCCTGGACCTGACCTAATTCCAACCATAGCTGGGGTTATATCTCCCTCTCCCATGGCCCCCCAGCCCATCCTGGCTCCCCTCTTCCACCCCAAAAGGGCTGGACCTGGAGCTGCGCATTTGCCTGGCAAGTTTTATCACTCCCTTGCCTGCTGGGCATCACTGGGTGTGACCCCCTGCACTGCAAGTGGATGTGTCTAAACTTGCAGCTAGGCCATGTACATGACACCCTGTTAAAAGCCCAGCAAGCCTTGGTGCCCTGAGCCGGTGCTACCCTTTTCCATTGTTCTGCCATCTGCCTCCCCGGCTGGATCTGAAAGAGTCCTTACCCACAACTCTGCATGGGTGCAATCCCACCTCAGGTCACCCTTTACTGCCAATCTCCTCTGAAATGCCTCATCATATTTAATCCACCTGAAACCCAGGTTTGCCCTATAGGCATCCTGATGATCGCCATCTAGGTCTGTAGTGGGATTGCCAGGTCTGGCTGCTTCTACAACACCAACACAATATAAATTAGGAAACCCACCTGCCATGTATCAAGTGCTCTTTCCCTTGAACCTGGCTTCCTCCGCTTTGTGCCCTACCACAGCCAGTGCCACCGCCATCTCCGACTTGCCTACCGATTCTCGTTGCTCATACTTTTTTGCTGTCTCCTCATCCACCAATCTGAAGATGTCCACGTACTCCCCTTTCCAGATCTTCTTCTTTATCGAGGCCAACACATGGTCACCCAGGTCCATCATACAGTTTTGCACCCCCCCAGTGCCCACCCCAGCCTTGCCCATCCTGCCCACTTCTTTGATGGTCTGCAAGGCCCACTCCATCTCTGAGACCCCATCCTCCCCATATCCACCAGCAAACCCTAAATGTATTTCTTCAAATCTGTCTCATTGTTCATATCCACATCGTCCTTACCACCATCTGGCTGTGGTCCTGCCAGGACCGGAATGGGCTCGCCTCCCCCCCCCGAGTGCCACCGGTGGGCTGGGTCCTGCCCCTTTTTGGTCTATTGTTTGTCTTCACAGTACCATCCCTCTCATCTCACTCCTTCTGCTTCTTCTGGGCCTCCTCCCCTGCCTCCCACTTCTTAGCTACCTCCACCAACTCCGTCATCTGTGTCATCAGTTTTGCTGCCTTCGCCAGCATGGTAGCACTGGATGCTGATGTTATTTTGGGTGCCATCTCTTCTGCCATGTGCCTAGGCTGTACAATAAACACCACATGATCATATCATAAGCCTGCTGCCTGCCACCTGCCCCCAACCCCCTGCCCATGCTTTGCCCCTCAGCCATTCCAGGAGGATTACCCAGCTTGTACCATACATAACCAAACCCCTGGTTTGAATTATAACCCCACTGGGTGAATCTGATAGGACTAATTACTTGACAATTCTTCTCCCCCCACCACTTGACGCTGTTTGGCCTGTGGGTCAAAAATAGCTGCTGTGCCACGCGACTGGACCTCGGTGGCTCCCAGTGCTGTCTGGCCTACTGTCCCATGCTCCACTGTGCCAGAAAGGAATGACCCACCCTGGAATGCAGTGCCCCTCCCACTGAGCCCAGCAGTCCCCTCATGGCAACATCCCTCTCCTGCCATGCTACTCCACTCATGGGACCAGATGATCAAGGACCCCACTTTGCCCTAGCAACTGAGATTTCTTGTACCCCTGTTGAAGGAAATCATGTGCACAGTTGTCACCCAATCCCCCAAAACTAGTGGGGCAGTGGGGTGGTAGTGGGGTAGTGGCCTTGCTGCAGGGCCTAATAAGCCCCCTTTGTCATTCATGCTGCACCACGTGGTGTCTCCCAGACAGGCTATCACTGCTTGCCCTGGTTTATAGTCTTACTTGCCACCCTACCATCCTGAATAGCCTGGGCTCCCAGATTGGGTCTGCTCATCCTTATGGCCCACAGTGGCCATGTTGGCCTCCCGCAATCCTTCCTACCCTACCTTCATGCTGCCAGCCCCAAAATGGCAGCCTTACCATGTGGTCAGGCCTCCCCAGGCCCTGACCTTCATCTATGCCTCCTGGGCCACCCATGGCCTGTTGCTATAGTGAATCCCTCAGCCCCAAAATGGCAGCCACCCATGCGGTCGGGTCTCCACTACCCCAACCTGTATCCTGGCCTCTAGTCCCATGAAGTAGCCTGTTACCATCGTGGTCCCCTGTGCCCCAGAAACTGTAAGCCATGCCACACGGTCAGGACTCCCTGGTCCATGCCTGCATCCAATGCCTCATGGCCCCAAAAATGGCTAGTTGCTGTGACGAAATCCCTTAGCCCCCACCTGGTTGCCACCCACATGGTCGGGCCTCCAAAAGCTCCCACTCTGCATCTTGGCCTCTCGACCACTGAATGCCTATTGTGTGATCCCCCCAGTCCCAAAATGATGGCCACACCAAGCGGTCAGAAATCCTTTTTCCCCACTCTGTGTCCTGGCAACCTTGCCCAGAGAATGACCTATTGCTGCCAATTCCCCTGCACTACAGCTTGCAGGAATTGTGACCACTGGGGCCCCCACTAAGCATGCCTCCTGGCAGGGCTCCTTGCACTTGCACCCCACCATCTGGTTTTCTGCACCCTGTCCCACACTGTATTGTGTCTTGCTGCCCCTGCATTCTTGCTCATCCTGCACAGTGCCACCCTCTCTTTGTGGTGTGTACCCCGACCGGTACCAGCACAAAAAAGCATTGCTCCAGCCTTGCACTCACCAAGGAGACCAAGATGCTTCATCCTCGCATCACCTATTTTTTTTTTTTGAACGAACAAACCGCATGCTGAGGCAGGTCTGTGGGACCCTGATTCCTCTTCATTTACATGATTACCACCTCCACACCACCAGGCCACCATTCAATCCAACTGCACCACCACAAAGACACTGCATTTGAACCGTTCTGGCTCTGGGCCACAGCAGACCAGTGATTCTTCTCTACACTCACTGGGTCTCCCAAATCAATGTCACCAACACAAATATCTTTTACTGCCCTGCCTTTTCCAAACCATTAGGTTGGAAACAAACCATACTCCTGCTTGGGTGCTTTAGGGAGATAAAATGGTCCCTCAGACCTGGGCCCAGCAGCCACATAAACCAGCTCTGCATTTTTACCAAGTTTTACCAACAAACTGCATACATTTTACCAAAGCATGAAGAAAGAGGGTTTACTGAGGGTTACATGCCCTTAAGTAGCCCCTAAGGACCCATGATCAGGACCCCATCTGGCCACTTCCCTTAGCAAATGGCCAGCTAGCTCTGAGCCTGGTCATATGACACCCCTATGATGTCATAGTCCCTCCCCCTTTTCCTCCAGTGCCCTCCCCCTCCCCTTTCCTCTGTCATTCATTCCTGGTTGGGTCCCAGGACAACCTGGCCTGCCTTTTTTTGGCAAGCTTAATTGTTACACTTCAATACCTTTGCAACTGTTCAATGGATTTGATTTGAACAAAATTCTGCACATGTGGTCTTGGGGATATTTATTTATTTATTTATTTATTTGAACATCAGTTTACAACCTTTGAGCCAGAGGCTCATTTCCAAAGGTACCTCGTCACATTGAGGACAAATACATTACTATAGGTACTATACTATAGGTACCAGAGTAAGTATGAGGGGGAGGCATATTAGGAAGAGGTGGGCTGACATGGTGCTTGGCGATGTGGCCAAAGATTTGAGGTAAGCAGAGGTAGTGAAGGAGTGAAGTGGCACAGGCTGATAGAAGGACCCAGGAAGTTGGGAGTGGATGTTTGTTTGACTGTACCTGAGGTAGGGGTCTGTGGGTCCCTCTAGTGGCTGGCGGGTATAACCTGCAAATGGGAAATTGGGGACTTAATAATTCAGCAGCCAGGAAGTGATGTCATCAAAGGGGGTCAATAAATGAAGGGATGGCCCTGGGTGGCTGGGGTGGGCAGAGCAGATGATGTGCAGCGTCATTGGGCTAACACCCCACACAGGCATCTGGTAGTTTGGGAGAGGTCTCCTTTACCTCTTAGCCTCCGCATGTCTGTTTCAGCTCCAGGAGGGAGCTTTGCTGCTTCTGTGGCTGCCACAAGTGGCAGTGAGCTTGGGGGGGTCGGAAGGCCTAAGTAAGGGAGCAGACAAAGGGCAGAGATTAGTATGCAGTGGAAGACTATACAGGTATTCAGGTTCCTACTGCGCATGCATGTCTTGATGTGCCAAGTTTTTTTCCAGTTGGATATGCAGATTCCCAGTTCTGGATAGTGTAAAAAGATAATTTTTGCCATTTTTTTCCCATTTTTTAAAGGGTATTCCTTTGACACTAGTAGCAGCCAGACAAGTTTGGAATTTGCTTGAAATTGTCAGGTAGAAAGGGGCTGGCGTACAGATGTGCCTTGTGCAGGTTTGGTGAAAAAATATGACTCCATTCCAAAGTTATTTAATTTCAAAATTTTCAGAAATTGATTCTGTGCATGCTCTGTATGCACCTCAAAATTGCTGTATGAAACAAAAATAAAATCTTGTTTCATTTGTCATGTCATCCTTTTCTGAGTGTAAAATCCTTTTTCATTTCACCATCATCTTGTTTTCTGTTTTTGCCTAAAAATTCTAATTTGAAAACCCACAAAAAAGATATTGTGAGGCACAACCAACACAATCATCTTACTTATTGGGACTCCATTAGCAGAATTCTGCACTTTAGTGTTCCAGAAATGCCCTTAAAATGTATTTTTTTTTTAACATTTTAAATCTTTTTTCATATCGTGTGATATGAGAAAAGATTCTTTTTTCATATCACAAGTGACAAAAAAGTTCCCTTTTTCATGAGGAAGAACCCTTTTTTCATTTGCTGGCATATTTTCTCTAGTGTCTTGTGGTACACCCCACCCTCTGATGGATTTCCCTGTAATAACAACACTTTTCCCTGGTATCAAGTGGCATCCCCCACCCACCCTTCCTCCGATTAACCATCCGGTAGTTTTTTAAAGGGAATTGTTCACATGCCTAGCATATAAACATCATTAACAAGTGAGGAATTTATGTCTGTATTTTAACCATAAAGCGTGGAGTGTCACTGCATTAAGAAAAATTTAAATTTGTAGCAATTGATTTCCCTGAAACTGTAGCAGCATGCTAGCACCATTTTATTGGATTACTAAATCAGTGATGTACATGGTGATCAACCACATATGGAAGACTGAGCTTGTTTGACTACAGGAGTCAGTTTTAAATTCTCTGTAATATAAATTCAAAGTATGGGTATAGTATATGGGGGTGTGATGGGATTCCTTCTGAGAGTGTGGGGGATGCTGGTGGGTGAATAGAGAGATGGGTAGAGTGGTAGGCTGTAACAACTGTGGATCACCAATCTTTTTTAGAATTTCATGGAGAGTGGGGGATTGTTTGATGTGCAGGCAAATAATGCAGCTTAAAAATGAGATCAGAGGTCTACAGGAGGAGCTAAGGAGGGAACGGCGGGCTGCAGTGGATAACAACCCAAAAGGTGAAGTAAATGGGGAACTGAGGAGGAAGGACAAATAGAACCAATAGGGGGAAGGAGCAGGAAAAGGGCGGCAGATAGGGAACTGAGACGGGGGCACAGGTCAAGGATCAAAAGAGAGCAGAAAAGGGGAAGAATGGAGGACGTGGGAGGGGGAGATAATGGACATAGAAGCAGTAGCAAAGGGGGTTAGTAATACGAAGGAGGAAGTATGTGGTAGTGAGGAGGCATTGAAAAATCGATTCACAGTAATGGCAGAACTGGTGATGTGATAGAGGGAGCAATCAGAGAAGGAACTAAAAATAGTCTGGAGGAACATGGAATGGGCAGGAGAACAACTGGGGATGATTCAGTGGGGGTGGAAGGGGGAACAACAGTGCTCGAGGATGAGGAGGAATCCAGAGGAAGGGATTGGGATGAATGGAAACCACAGACTGTGGCTCATGAACAAGAGGGTGGAATCCTGGTGTTGGGGGACTCAATACTAAGAGGAGTCAGATGGGTTATCAAGGGAGAGAGGCATAGCTGCATATAGGTTGAGGCCTTGCCAGGAATGACAGCAGGAAGTGTTGGTCAGTATGTTCTAAAGTTTGCTAGGAGGGGTAGGGTGAAACCACATATAGTTCTGCATGAGGGGATGAATGACCTAGCGAGAGAGATGATAGAGGTAGTTCGGGGAGGTTTGAGGAGCTATGACCAATATGTGAGGAGGCAGGAAGATCAGTCTTTCTTGGAAGTACTTCCAGTGCCCAGGGTGGGCACTGCAAGGAAACTGAGGATAGAGGAATTTAACAAATGGCTAAGAACTTGGTGCAAGTCCAAAGGTTATGGGCTGGTGGGTGAGTGGGGAGGGACCTGGGAGGACAGTGATCTCTACGGTAAACATCGACTTCACCTAAGCGAGGAGGGCAAGAAGATATTGAAGCATAGGATGGAGGATTACATAGCAAAAGAAGGGCATTTGTACTAGGAACAGGAGGTGGCAAGTGGGCAGGAGGCATGCAGAATCCACAGGAAGGAAGCCGAGTGAGCTTAGCCCCCCCATGCTAGAAGCAATAGAAAACAAGGGGATGCAAGGAAGGGAGAGCAAGAGGGGGGAGGGGAAAGGAAAAAGGATGGCGGGTGGTCACCTTGAATGCTAGGAGCCTAGGGAACAAAACAGCAAAGCTACAGGATCTCATGGCAGAAGGGGAGGTGGACATTTTTATTTTATTTTATTTTATTGAAATCTAGGATTACAAATACCTTTGAGCAGGAACTGCTCATTTACAAAGGTTCCACGTCGAAGAAATGGGGATATACATACATACAAAGGTCAACATAATAATACATAGTTACACAATAAAAAGAGGTAAGAGACTGAGGCTTAGGAAATTCCAGTAATTCAAAATGTGCCAAATGTTAGGTAGCATGACATACCAGCCAAGGGAAATCTTAGAAATAAGCACTGCAGGTGAGAGGGAAGGGGGTATGCAGGCAGGAAGGCCATTGTCGGAGGGTAGAGGGTGAGGGTAAGAGCTCTAAAGGGGAGGGATAAAAGTCAGGAAATGCCCGGGGGGGAGGAAAGGGAGAGGGGGCAAGGGGGTAGGCAAGTAGAAGGGGACAAGGCAGGGACAGGTAGCTGTCAAGACTGAAGTGGAGGGCAGTGAGCGGTGGGCCCCTGATTAGGCGAGGCAGTCACAACGACTAGTTAAAATGAGATGAAGTTGGAGCTGTCTCTTAAAAGGGCCAAGAGCAGCAGCAGTAAGTTTCTTTGTTGAGAGTATTGTACCACTGTGACTGTGGTGCTCTGTGGGCAAAGGCCCTCTGGCCCATGGTAGTCCGGCATCTGGAGACAAGGAAGGTTAGTTGTTGCGAACTTCTAGTTCACTGGGTGCTGCGGTGGTAAATGAGGAGCTTTTCAATGCCCAGGGGCATGACCCCGAGGAGGACTTTTTTGGCAAGGAGGCAGGTTTGATACTGTATCCGGCTGAGGAGAGGAAGCCATCCTGCCCG
Source organism: Neoceratodus forsteri (assembly GCA_016271365.2). NCBI lineage: Eukaryota > Metazoa > Chordata > Ceratodontiformes > Ceratodontidae > Neoceratodus > Neoceratodus forsteri. Next base: position 1,513,635,658 of record CM057449.1, read on the forward strand.
AGTGTACAGGTCACAAGTGTGTGTAAGTCGGTCAGCCCCAGTTAGCAGCCTGCATGCTTTGTTGAGTGCAACTGTAATTCTGTGGAGGGTAGAGGCAGAGGCAGAGCCATAAATTGCTAGCACATAATCGATGATGGAGGTGACAGAGCTGTTGATAGCCAACTGGAGAGTGTCAGGAGTCATGCAGTGTTTGTGCCTGTAGAGCAGGCCTATATGGATGTTGGTGGCTTTGGTGACAGAATCTATGTGCCGATGGTAGGAGAGTGAGCTGTCCTATGTGACACCTAGGTATTTAAAATCAGGAACGTGTTCAAGTAAGGTCCCTGTTTGGTTTAGGATGGTGAGGTCATGGGATTTGTACTTGCTCATGGCATTGTAGAAGGTCATAACCTTTGTTTTCCTGTAGTTCATGACCAGTTTGTGTGACTTGAACCATTCTTTGATGTGTATGAATTCAAGCTGTAATTGTTTCTCAAGGAGCTCTGCGTTTTGGTGGTTGGTGAACATGACTGCGTTGTCGGCATAGAGCAGTAATTTCTGGTGGCAGACACTGGGAAGGTCATTGAGGAAGAGGCTGGTAGCCATCACCAAAACATGGGCCACCCATTGCCAGGACTGGGACCTGGCAGTACCAGCGTGATAAGATATTGTGCAGAGATAGGGTAAATGGGAAGGGTGGGGGGCGGCACTGTATGTGAGACAAGGACTGAAGTGTGTTTGTGAGGAGAGGGAGGAATAGGACTCTCAGGATGGGAGATTGTGTATAGGCCACCATCTCAGACAGAGAAGTTAGACCGGGAACTAGCGGGACAGATCAGAAGGGCCTGCAGAAAGGGTAGCATGGTGACTGTGGGGAACTTCAACCTTCCGGGACTGGATTGGAGTATGCCAGCCACCACACTTAGAAGGGCGCAGATACTACTGGACATGTTCCAGGATAGCTTCGTAATGCAAATGGTCAGTGATCCAACCAGGTTAGGAAACACCCTAGACCTTGTGCTATCAAATGGGGAGTTTGTGAGGGAGCTGGGGGTGGAAGAACTGCTGGCAGGGAGCGACCACCACTCAGTGTGGTTCACATTGAAAATGGGTAAAGAGGGAGTAGAAACATGCACAAGACTGTTGGACTTCAGGTAGGCCAACTTTGGGAGAATGGGGAAGATAGTTAAAAGGTATCTAGCCAGAATCCAAACTAATATGGATACTAACCAGAGGTGGGAGGTCATAAAATGGGGGAAAGAGGAGGCAACCGAAACCTGCATCAGGGTCCAAAGTAAGAGAGCTACAGCCAAGAAACACAGCTGGTTGAGTAAGGGGATCATTGAAAAAGTAAGAATTAAAAGAGCTGACTTTAGGAGGTCCAAAAAAAGAGGGAGAGGGGAGGACAGAGAGGATTACCTGAAGGAATCGAAGGAGGTGACAAAGGCAGTATGGGCAGCCAAGGTGTCTAAGGAGCTCAGGCTGGCACAAGGCATCAAGAAGGGGGAGAAGGAATTTTCATGTACATCAGGGAGAACAGGAGTTGTAGGGACAACATTGTAAGGATTAAGAGGGATAGAGGGTGGGTAGAAGCAGAGGCAGAGCAGGCAGAAGTGGTTAATGAATACTTCTGCTCGGTGTTTACTAAGAAGAAAGGAGGGGCGCTACCAAGGGAAGGGGGGAGGAGGAAGGATAGGCTCAGGGGGAAGGAGGTGACAGATAGAGGAATCACAGAGGGCAGGGTACTGGAGGGCTTGAGGGCACTGAGGGTGGACAAGGCACCAGGGCTGGATGGCATTCACCCCTGGATATTGAGAGAGTTGGCCAAAATCTTGGTGGGCCCTTAGCAGACCTGTTCAATGCCTCTCTGGTCTCAGGAAGTGTACCTCAGAACTGAAGGATGGCTCATGTGGTACCCCTCCATAAGAGTGGTCCCAAAGATGAATCAGGAAACTACAGACCATTAAGCCTCACATCTATCATGGGAAAACTGATGGAGACAATCCTGAAGGAGAGGCTGGTGTCCCTTCTGGAAATCAATGGGCTGCAGGATGTTGGGCAACCTGAGATTGTCACAGGCAGCTCCTGTCAGACCAACCTGGTGCATTACTATGACTGGGTAACTAGATAGTTGGGCAAGGGTCATACAGTGGATGTCCTGTTTCTGGACTTCAGTAGGGCATTTCACTCATTGCCTCATGGGAGGCTGGGTTGTAAGCTGGCAGGTACAGGTGCAGGGGTGAAAATGGTGGGATGGATTGTAAACTGGTTACAGAGAAGGCAGCAGAAGGTGGTGGTGAGAGAGGCGCACTCATCTCAGTGGGCAGTGACAAGCAGAGTATTGCAGGGCTCAATGCTGGGACCTGTGTTGTTTGGGTTGTTCATATCGGACATCTCAATGGGCATCAAGAGCAAGATCAGTTTGTTTGCAGATGACACAAGATGGGAGCAGTAGTGGATGACCTAGGAGGGTGGCATGGGTTGCAAGATGATCTGTCAAAATTGAAGACCTGGTAGGACACCTGGCAGTTGGGGTTCAATGCCAAAATGTGTAAGGTTCTACATTTTGGGGCAAAAAACAAAAAGGAGCTACCAACTGTGGTGGGAGGTCAGCTAGCCATGATAGAGGAGAAGAAGGATCTGGGGGTGATTATAACAGGCTCAATGAACAACTCAGCACAATGCAGAAAGGCAGCTGCAAAGGCCAACAAAATGTTGTGTTGTATTGCCAGGGGTATATTTTCAAGGAGAGGGGAGGTGATCCTGCCATTGTATAGGTCACTGGTTAGGCCACACCTGGAGTGCTGCATGTAAAACTGGTGCCCATACCTAAGAGGGACATTAAGTTACTTGGGGGCATGCAGCGCTGGGCAACAAAGATGATCTAGGGAGTAGGAGACATACCCTATGTGAGCAGGCTGAGGGAGTTGAACATGTACTCACTGGAGGAGAGGAGAGACAGGGGAGATATGATTGAAACCTTCAATTACATGAAGGGAATAAACAAGACAGGCACAGAGGGACTATTCATGTTAAGGGGGGGTATGGACACGCGAGGTCATGATCGCAGATTAGAGGGGAGAAGGTTCAGGAGAGAAATGAGAAGACACTTTTTTACAGAGAGAGTGGTGTCTGGGTGGAATGCATTGCCTGCAGAAGTGGTATCCTGTAGAAGAGTGGACTGCTTCAAAGGGGTATGAGATAGGATAAGAGGGAGGGTCAGGGGAGGAGAGGGAGGGGCAGCTGCAGTATAAGGGTTGCTAGCTGCACACTTGAGCAGACTCGATAGACCATAAGGCCATTATCTGCTGGAAAATGCGTATGTTCATATGGTATGCTACAACCTCCTTCCCCACCATGTCTACTGATGGTAAGTGTGTAAATAATATTCCCCCTGTGTTGTTCTGTCATAAAAATAGTGATGTTAGTGCTAATTATTGCCATAAGCCGCTCCACCCCTCACCTGCTAAATCAGTCTGCTCTTCCCACCCTGGCACAATCCTTTGGTTCATTAGACATCTGCCCCATTCAAGTAAGACCCCCCCCCCAACCAACACATCAACTAGTCTCGTCAGCACCCAAAATGTTGTCAATGTCAGAACTGAGTTCTCGGTTCACTCACATCAATCACTTCTTCTCAGGTCTCATGACAGAGCAGTATGTGCTCATATTTATTCCTGTAAGTATCAATAAAATGACATCCTCATATAGTAGTAACATCTGAACATCAGATGTAACTACTATATTAGGATGTCATTTCTTTTGTCCCTACCATAATGAAGACAAGCACAAGCCACTCCCTGCAGAAGCTGAGTAGAAGTGATTAATCACAGTCACAACCACCATAGTACTAAATGAGCAGCACCTCAGGAAAAAAATGCTTTAAGCCAGAAGTTTTTTATGCCTTGTCATTTTAATTAAAATCCCAGAACCAGCAGCAACAGCATGAAAAACATAAGGCTCACATACAATTATCAGTATTTGTTGGTAGCAAGATACATTTTTCAGTAATAGGGTTCATCTGGCAAAAATATTAACATACACATTTTTCTTTTCATTTTGTTTTATTCCTCAACCAAGATATGGGGTCCTGAAGTTTTTAAAAGTTTCCATGCCCATGCCACACCCATGCCACACCCACCATGAAAAAAAAAATAGTTTGTGCTGTTTACTATCAAAAACATGTAGAAGACCCATCCTAGTATAACTATAGCATTAGTCTAGCTTGTACATTCAACAAGTAATAACACCAGGGGAAAAGATATTTTAAAATGGTGACTGGCGGCCATCTTTAATGATGTGGGGCATAAATTACAAAATCTGCCTCAAAGAAGTCTAAACGACATCTGAGAAAACAAAAAATATACTGAGCCTGAATCTTATATTGTCAGAAATACATTTTTGCTAACAAAAAGTATATGATAATTTTTTTTGCTGACTAACAAGTACTGCTGCTTTAAAGTGCAAATGCTCAAGTGATCAATGTGCAGTTTTACAAAAACTTAGCATTCAGATTACCCACCAACTGTCTTTCAGACTTGAACCTGAGACCTCACATGAGGCTTGATGTTTTTCACTTTAAATGATGATTACTGTATGCGAGCCTGAGACATTTTTGTGCTGTTGCTCCTGGTTCTGGGATTTTCATTAAAATGGCACAGCATGAAAAACTTTCATGTGAAAAGCAGTTTGATCTTTCTAGCCATATCAGGGTTGAAGACATACCTCTGTGAGACCCTTTTAAACTGCACCTATGAAGACTTGGTGGGTACTTGGGTATTCAAAGTGGGGAAAGGTGGACAAAACAAAAATATTAACTGCACAGATATGGATGAGTGAATCTAGATCTTTGCAGAGTAGTTAGCTAGTGTTTTCAGTATGAGGTGCAGTACCAGTGTTCTAAACATAGCATCTGAATATTTCTGCTGTGAATTTCAATCATTTACAACAGAGATGCACAACATGTATCTCGGGGGCCAAAAATGGCCCCAACAGCAGTGGTCTGTGGCCCCCAAGGACCTAGCAGTCTTTGTTTATATATATATATTTTTTTAACAGAAGAGACACACTAAGCTGAAAGCTTGTTTACTGTTGTGACCTGGGAGCACAAGGAAGTTAAGTGACTTGCTCAGTGTCGCACAGTATGCAAGCTAGGGCTGTGGGATTCAAACCCAGGACTCCAGGTTTGTGGCTCAGAGCCTTAAACCACTGCGCTATACTGCTTCCCTAAATTCCCTGTATGTTTTGTTGTTTTTAGTTTCAGTAACATGTTGATAAATAAATAAATACATGAAAGTATTTTTCAATTTGTTTTTGTGTGCATTTAATAATGTCTTGCTGGACATTTGTCATCTCGGGTCATTTTACAGTGGTCCTAAGCCAGTGGCACTTGGTCCTCAGCCTTGACTCAAGACTTCAGTCTGGCCCTTCACAAAAAAAAGTTGTGCACCACTGATTTACAGGATCATATGTGTTTACAGTACATGGGTATTGTATTTGCTAATCTATCATTTTATCTGCAAAAAAATCAGTGCTTTACCCTTGCTTTTATTGATAAAAACCTTTTTGTATGGTTTGTTCTCCATTTAGTCTTGCGCTTGCAAACACTTATTTTAAAATTAACTCTCTCTCTCCCACTCCCCATTTCTCATTTTATGTATCTTATGTTTACTTTTAACATGTTTCCTCATGTTTTTGCTTATCCTACTACTCCATGTGACAGTTATTTTCAGTTCAACAGTATGATTTTTCATCTAGCACAGTTTTTAGCCCGCACCCCATTCCAATCTGTTCTGAAATGCAAGATGACTTTTTTCTCCAAGGGAAATTTTTTTTATTATTAATAATTTTAATAATCTGTATTCTGAAAGTGGTTTTACTTGTCAAATATGATTGCCTAGTATCAGTCCAGAAGCTAGACAATTCGAGTGAAAATGTATGGTTTCACACTATTTCATCTAACACTGTTTTTCCTTGTCTGCCCTAACAGTAATAATTAGTGCATGCACATTTTTTTTTCTCTGCAAGTTTGTTTTTGGCATTGTGCAAAACATTTTTTTTTATTGATATGAGTGCTAAGAATTCACCAATTTTTTTGTAGTAAATTTGTGCTTCATGTAAGTCAATTGCGAAGGGTTACAATTAGGATGAACAGTTTGGAAATTGTTTATTTTGTTCATATACTGTACCACAATTTACCTCTGCAGTTGACAGAATGCAGAGATGGGTTTTAAGGTTTGTTATGAGTGTAAGTATGTGTGGTTGTGGGAGGGCAGGTGGGGACAACAGAACAGGAGACTGAATGTTTTCATTCATACATACAGTAGCATTTTAGTTGAGCAGTAAGATTCCAAGACTGCAAAATGTTAGTGTTAGATACCAAGCAGCAAATAAAAAGATGCAGAAATCTAGTTTATAAGTATAGGAATTGTTGTGTATGTATAAGGGAATCTAGAATGACAATCCAGAGTTCATCTGAAAAAAAAAAACTGCTAGTAAGAGAAAATGATTTTTTTTTAATGGGGATGTGGAAGAACGGAAAAAGGCATTCACTCCTGACCTATTACTGCATTAGCCACATTATGCTCAACTATTGCCAGCATGCATAGAACTGTATTCTCAAAAGGGAAAACTTGTGGTATTTCCATGGCACTATATGAACAGAGCTGGTTTAATAAATTATGTGGCCATGGGGAATACATTATGTGATATGGTTGGAGAACAGTGAGACTTTAGCAGTCAGCAAGTGTGTTGTGGGCTGACTGGACTGATGGGTTTGAAATGCATAAATAAAATATGTGATGGGATTCCGGTTGCTTATAAATCCACTTTTTTTGAGCTGAAAAGGGAAATCAGAATGATTTAAATTGTACAGACACAATAGATTCACCTAGACCTTTACACTTACATTTAGTGTCAGCAGTTAGCACAGACTGTCCAGACTTGTGTAGACTATATTTTGGAAAAGAACTACAATACAATCTTAAAAAAAAACAGTCCTTTTGAGGGCTGCAGTGGGTGAAGCCCTGCAGACCTATTGCTATGAGAAAAGGACTCTGCATTCCTTCTGAATGAATAACATGTTGGACTTGTATCCCAGTGACCTCTCCTTTCGTGAAGCAGATCACCCATGTTGTCCCTATCAACACAGCACTGCACTATTTTACACTGCTGGCAGTCACAACACACTCCGTTGTGTCCAAGATGCCCACTGCACTCTATTGCACATGTGCTAACAGTCACGTATGTGCAGTAGCATGTGGCAGCCATCTTGGTCATGGCAGAGTGGGCTGTGTTCCATCATGACCACCTATTTTAGTTACTTTCTTATTATAAAAATGTCCCCACCTGACCCTCCCTATCAGCACCCACCACCACCTCCAGAAACATAACAATGACACTGGGGGTGCCCAATCCCCCAGTGTCATGATTGCATTCTCCCCAATGCCAGTCCTTTTTTTATTTTCAAAAATAATTTTTCTCTCCCAACCCTCCATCTCAGCACCCCCCCCAGAAATATAACTGTGAAACTGGGGGTACCCAATCCCCCAGTGTCGCGATCGGGGATCCTCTGTCCTGATTTTTTGTTTTTGTCACCTGTTAAAAAAACGGTCCATCAATGTCTTTTGCAGCTGTTCCTTACCCCCCATCCAACCCTCCCACTAAGCACCCAGCACCCCACCCCCAAGCCCTTACATACCCATTGGAGGTCCAATGCTGTAATCCTCTCTTGACTACAGACATGTTTACACTTTTCAAAGCCAGAGCATGATCCGAAGACACAGGTATGCAGTTCAACATATTTCAATGGGGTTTTGAACTTAATGCAATAACATGGGCATTTTTACATATTTTTGGCCCAAATTTTCAACATACCTTCCTTGGTACCCCAGCTCATGAACAATGCCAATGTCATTAGGCAGATCTGTCCTGAAAGATGATTTTGTGGTCCCTGGGTGAAATCACCTTTCAGGCAGGAGTTGAAAATGGTCTCTTCCCTTGTTCATGAGGTGGAGTCATAAGAAGGCTATGTTGAACATTTGGTGTAAAATTATTGAAAAACAACAAAGTTATGAGCCTACATAGAATTTTGCAAATGCACTCATAACTTTGATACGTTTCAATATTTTTACCCCAAGTTTACAACATAGCTATATCTTTACAACACATCATGAATGTGACAGCTGTCATTTTTCGAATACCAGTCAATATATTCTTTTACATCTTGAAAGGTGATTTTGTGATCCCTGCGCAAAATCACCTTTCGGCCAGGCGTTGAAACTTTTCTATGCCCTTGTTCATGAGGTGGTGTCATAAGAAGGCTATGTTGGAAATTTGGTGTAAAAATATTAAAAAAACAAAGTTATGAGCCTAAGCTGAATTTTGTGAATGCAGGCTGGTAAGTTCGGTAATAGTCAATATTTTTATTCAACATTTTCAGCATATCCTTTTCTTTACAGCACCTCATGAATATGACAGCTGTAATTTTTCAACTCCTGCCTAAAATGTGTTTTTGCATCCTGAAAGTTGATTTCACAGTCCCTGCATAAAAATCTCCTTTAAGCCAGGAGCTGAACATTTTGTCTTTTCTTTTTAAGGAGGCAGGGTCATACCAAGGCTATGTTTAAAATGTGGTAAAAATATTAAAAACAACACATTTATGAGCATGTGTTACATTTTGCAAATGCAGTCTTGTAACTTTCAAAATTTAAATATTTTTTACTCCAAATTCCTCAGCTGCAGCCCTATCGGCTCTGAGCAGAGTATGTTTGAATTCTGTAAGGGTACATTTCCTATTTATGCTCTCTTCTTCTGACACAGGTGCAAATTGGGAGACTAGGAATTTCTGTCTCTCTGTAACCACTGTGGGTGCTGGACTGTCTGGGTCATGGAAGCCACTGTGGAGCCAGTCTCTGACTAGCATTTATAGGCTAAGTACATTAAAATCGATATCCTTTTCTCCCTGGCTGAATGAAGGTAAGAGGAATCTTCACTGCTAAGCTGTGTAACAGCCTTTCCCTGAATCTGGGTTGTGACAAGGAAGAACTGAGTTTAGTGACTGAAGTGGTTTTTAAAGAACTAAAACAGGTTGGCTGTGAGAGGGCCTACACTGTTGCCTTTGACTTCTATTTAATCTGAATTGAGGACTAGAAGAGAATCCCCATTCAGTGAGAGGGCTCAGGGTTCCCTGTGTCCATCAGTTTAAATAAAGATCACAGATCTTAGGGGTTTGATGTCTAAGAGAACTGCGATATGGAGATCTAGTCTATCTGGTTTTCCTCTGAGGACTCTGGATCAGGATATTTGATTTTCTAGAAACCATACTGCCAAAGGGTAGCCCTGTGAGAGAAGGACTGCCTGCATGGACTAAAGCCATCTGTGGCTAACTTGAACTGCTTTTCTGCTTTATTCGGATACCCTCTGGAACAAAGCAATTCCTGCCTAATTAGGTCATTTTTAGGAAGCTTAGGGTTGGGATGGGATAGTGAGATTTGTGTGAGTGGTTGTATGTGTGTGTATGTGTTGAGTATACAGTATGTATGGGAGTGAATGATGACAAGTTTATTTAACCCTTGCATGGCTGCAGACTGATATATCAGTCCAAAATTCCTATATGTTCTAATTCTTTTGGCAGCCTATGGGTTAAGTATTTTAATATTAAGAATAGTTAAGTGCAGCTGGAATAGTGATTAGGATAGTAAGATGTGTTGGTCAATAGCTCCCATTAAAAGATATTATTCCCCTTCGAGGCTCCAAGATCTCTGACCTTTGAGTGCCCTCCATTGTCAGTGGTGGTGTAAGTGCATTACCGAGAGCTTGAGATTGCCCAAAGAGGAAGGAGGCAGTGATTTGTGGAGTCTGGTCAGGGAATTTCTGTAGACGGAGGGCAGCTTGGGCTGGTGGGAATGAGGAGGTGCCCTGATCACAATGGGCTCAGGAAAGGGGTTCACCATGCCTGGTGCCCAATCCCAAAGGCCCCACAGTTAGTGGTAAGGTCACTGGATCCTCCTCATCCACTTATCCCTCATGGGAAGTTATGTGCAATGCCAGATCTGTTATAAACAAGATGACAATTATTGCTGATCTTGTTGAAACATCTGATCTGACATGCATCACTGAGACCTGGCTGGATGAAAATGCTAGCCCAATATTAGAATAGGATATTCTTGTTGGGTACTCGATGATATACTGCCCAAGAGAGAATCGTAGGACTGGGGGTGTAGCAATTTGTTTTAAATTGAGCTTGAACCTCAAAGCCTTCCCAGTTTGAACTATGAGATCCTTTGAATGTGTAGAGTGTGCAGGTGTGGGTTGCAGGATCCTTCTCATCTACCATCCACTGGGGGATGGGAGGGAATTCCTGAAGGAAGTCACAAATTTCGTCGTCATGCTGGTGTTGGAGTCTCTGAGATAGACTATTCTCTGTGACTTCATTGCCTGTGTTGATGGTGAACTCTCGCAATTTGGTTAAGACTTCCTCCAACTAATGTGTTAGTTGGGCCTTACACAGGCTGTTACCTCCGCAACTCATATTCATGGTCATTCATTGGACCTCATCTTCCAGCTGGGAATAGAGGTCTTTGACCCTATGGTTGATCCAATCATTTGGTCTGATCACCATATTGTGAGGTTCTTGTTCGAGACTCCCCCAAATAGACCCTCCCCTGTGGAGATGGCTCAGTATTGCCTTTTAAAGGGTTTGACCCCACAGGGTCTGCTGGCAGTGCTGGACCTATCAGGTGTGATGAGTGCATGTGAGGAGCCAGGGGAGATGGTTTTGGACTACAACAGGGCAATTGCCAGTGCTCTCGGCTATATCACACCTGTTCGTGTTTGACCCCGCACCTCTCACCAGAGGTCCCCCTGGTTTGATGGGGAGTTCAGAGAGATGAGGATGAGTGGTCAAAGGTTGGATTGGCACTGGCAGAGTACTGGACTAGGAGAGAACAGGCTTATATTGATGTCTCATTACAGGAACTATCAATCAGCAATCTCCTGTAAGAAGGCAGAGCTCCTGTTCAAGGAGATTGCTGCAGTGACTGACAGACCAGCTCAGCTCTTCCACACTGTGGACAGACTGTGTAATCCAACCTGTCTGCAGTCTGGGGGAGTTTTCTCTTAGTCAAGGTGTGAAGAGTTTGCTCTGTTTTTCGCTGATAAAGATGCCTCTGTCAGACCAGAAATACAGTCAGCTCCCTCTAGTGGGCCTTGCGGTGTCGAGCCTGGGGTCACAGACAGTTAGTCCATCTGGCCTGATTTTGACCACTTGACCATCATGGATGTGGTGGAGGTCATCCAGGGGCTATGACCTACCTGCTGTAGTTTGGACTCAGGACCAATGCACCTATTAGTGGGGTGTGTTGTTGTTATCAGTCTGGTCCTAGACAGGATAGTGTGTGGTTCCTTAGTTACAGGGGTCTTTCCTGAGGCTCTGAAGGAGGCAATCGTGAGGTCACTCCTGAAAAAGTTTTCACTGGACCCATACTGTCTGGTGAACTACAGATCTGTCTCTAACCTGCCTTTGTTAGGCAAGGTTATTGAAAAATTGGTGGCCATTAACATCCCATGGCATCTACAATCCTCTCCAGTTGGGTTTCAGGATGAGGCATAGTACTGAGACTGCCCTAGTTCAGCTGCTGAATGATCTGAAAGAGAGGGATTGAGGCAGAAATACCATCTTGATTCTCCTTGATCTCTCAGAAGTGTTTAACACCATGGACCATGGGATACTGATGCAGTGCCTGCAGGTATTTTGTGAACTGGCTGGTACAATCCTCAACTGGTTTAAATCTTTCCTCACTTGCAGGTCACAGAGGGTGGTATTGAGGAATTTGTCCTCGGCACCTGGGCCCCTGCTGTGTGGGGTCCTGCAGGGCTCCATTTTGTCCCCCATGTTGTTCGTGGTGTATATGTTGCCATTTGGGTACATTATAAGATGGTATGGGCTGAGTTTTCACTGCTATGCAGATGATACTCAGCGATGCCTGTCTTTTGTGCCTGAACAACAGGAGATAGTCTCGGTCTTTAACAACTGCCTTGCTGAGATCAGGACTGAATGAGGGCCAACTGCTTGAAGTTGAAACCAGATAAGACCGAGGTACTGGTGTTGGAACTTGGTCACCAGAGAGGGAGGGTACAATCTGGACAAGACTCAGGGCTTCAGCTTGAGGACTCCCAGTTGCTTACCTCTGACAGGGTGTGGGATCTTGGCATTGTTCTGAATTTTTGGCTTGACACTTAAGGTGCAGGTGTCAGCTGTGGTCCAGACCTCTTTTTACTATATGAGGAACAGCACCAAGATCAAGTACCTAGTACCCCGGTGATCTGCTAACACTGATCCATGCATTTGTGACCTCAAGCTATTGATTACTGCAGTGCTCTGTACCTAGGGCTACCGTGGGTAGATCTCCACTACCTGCAGCCAGTGCAGAATGCTGTTGCCAGGTTGTTGACTGGCCTATATAGGTTGTGTCATATCACACCCGCTTTGTGCTATCTGCACTGGCAGGCAATTAGTTGGTGGATCTCCTTCAAGGTAGGTTTGCTGACCTATAAAGCCCTTCATGATCAGGGATCTGGCTTCCTGCAAGACCTCCTCTGTCCCTACCACCACCTCTGAACTCTATGCTCCACAGATGAGGGACTATTACACATTCTGAGGTTTGTATTAAAATCATTGGGTACTCAGGCATTTTTTGTGCTGCACCCATCCTTTGAAACTCTCTCCCATGATATATTTGGGATAGTCCCTCATTGGAAATCTTTAAGCAGGAGCTAAAGATCCACTTGTTCAGGGAAGCATTTTTGCTGTAAGTTTTACATTGCTGATCTAATACTTTCCTCTGTATTTTGAATTAGAGTTGTAATTTTAGTTTGATGTTTGTATCTTTTGGAAAGCTCATTGGTTCACAATGAAAATTGCACTATAATAAATAAAATCTGATAATTCTGATGACACCTGTAGCAGCCAGGTGCTTTGGAATTTTTGCTCTGAAATTTTCAGGGTGGAGAGGGGATGTCCCACACATATGCTTTTTGCTGGTTTGGTGGAACAATATTAAGTCATTCAAAAGTTATGAACTACAATACAAAAGAAAAGAAGAATCACTTTTTTTTTGTATTCTCCAAGGGGATTTTTACTATTTATGTTTTTTTTTCTTCAGATACCTGTGGCACACAGGTGCTTTGGAATTTTGCTCTGAAGTTTTCAGGGCACAGAGGGGAACTCCCACATATGTTCATTTTGCTGGTTTGGTGCAAAAATATTCAGCCATTCAAAAGTTATGAACCACAATACAAACAAAAAAATAATTATTTTTTGTATTCTCCAAGGGGACTTTTCCTATACAATTATACTTTCTCAAAAAGTAAGGAAATTATTTGCAAAAACTTTGTTAATGCAATAGTTAGGGCAAAGAAACAAAAGTGGGAAAATGCAATTTTAGGGTTTCCAGACCTAACATGCCATACCTACTCTGCAGGCAGCAACTGGGGGCATGTGTGATTTTGCATTTTCTTGAAACTTGGCACCCAGCCAAATGCCCTTTGGGGTAACCCTTGCCTCAGTGTTTGCGCACAGAGGTTCTTTGTCTTTTATATATATATACACACACACACAAAATCACACACATTCCCCCACAATGCAAAGCATCATGGGCTGCATATGCAAATCACCACAGAATATTATGCTGGTTCAACTTTAAGCAGAAATGCATGGTGCCAAAAGGCCTCTCACATAGTTTGCAAAGGGTGCCAGCAGAAGACATAGACATGTGTTTTGTCTGGCCAGGACTTATCAGTATGTCTCATCTGTTTGACTCCCCAGTGGAATGAACCAGCTACCCTAAGATGGTCTATCTGGGTTATGTTGTGGTGAACTCAATTAAAACAAAAAACTATTTAAAAGACAAAGAACCTCTGTGTGCAAGCACCGAGGCAATAGTTACCCCAAAGGGTATTTGGCCTGAAGCCAAGTTTGAAAGAAATACAGAATCACACATGCCCCCTTTTTCAGGAGCTAGGGATATACAAGGCAACACCAGCTGGAGTATAAAGTCAGAGGGCTATATTCAGTGATCTTTACACAAATTAATCTTGACTTTAAGTGTACTGTACGTCTTAAAAAAAAAAAAACAAGTAGATCCAGGTATCCATAAAACATAATATATGTGACTGCATAGCTGAGTAATTGAAGCTGGAAAGGACCAGACGAATAGAGGACACAGCGCTCTGCTGAGCCGAAAATGAACTAACTGACCTTAGAATAAGTCAGCCCTTTTTATAGTGCTGGGCTATCATGTGATTAGGAATTCTCCTCCCCTTATTACCCAATTTTCCCATAAATACTTTATATTTCCATATATATAGCTATATTTCCATTCCAAACATCATTAAACATTATCAGGCATTATACAGACTATTTCAAAATATTTACAAGCTATTTTATCAGTGGCTAACTCATATTTCAGGAATTAATCACCTCCTGTCAATCATAGACAGGTACCTCCCCTTGAAGTCTGCCTATAATAATGGTAGAGGAAGGGCCGGCCAGCTCTATAGAGCAGCAGTGTTCCACTAGTGTTAGACCATCAGCCAGCATCGCATGGTAATGCTACAATAGCAGGTATTTTGCCATTCATATAATACAGACTCATTGAGGGAGGATATTTAGAGAAGCAAACCAGCTCACAAACATTAGAAACAAGAGGGGGGAAGGTGTTCTACTCCAGCTCTGAGCGCTTTATAGTTGAAGATGAGACTGACAAACAGTTTCTGGACACAGTCTATATTGTTGAACCCTTTACAAGGCTCACCAATCCCTATCTGCACTAGAAACCAACTTAGGGGAACAGATAAAGGTATCAGGGCATTGTAACTCAGCCCACATACATTGTTTGTACCACGGCTTATGTAAACTTCCTGAGAGCTACAGGAACATTTCAAATACTTGTTTTAAGCTTCTCCATCAACAAGGGGGTAATTAACAATGCACTGAACGTTTTTACTCTTCGCCTTGCTTATTGGCATTTTGTGCATTAAGTGACGTGCTGTGCTTGCGTTACGTGAAAGCGTCGTTAAAGACGTCATGAAGGTGATCTGCACATGATCGGAGGGCTTTTGTAGCGATTTACAGTACTCAAATATGAGACCACAAAAAAAGGGACAGCAAGAACATTAGGCAGGTGGCCTACCTGCCTACGGGGAACAAAAAGAGGGGGGACAGAAAGAAAAAAGGTAAGAGTGCTGTGGCAACAGTCTTTTAAGGACAGAAAAAAATGGAAAAGGTCTCGTAGTGAATACTGTAGCCCAGCTACACCCCCACAATGCAAAGCATCATGGACTGCATATGGAAATCACCACAGAATATTATGCTGGTTCAGCTTTAAGCAGAAATGCATGGTGCTAAAAGGCCTCTCACACAGTTTGCAAAGGGTGCCAACAGAAAACATAGACACGTGTTTCGCATAGTATGCGCCATTTTTAAAGGATGTGGTTGAAGCGGACAGCTGCTTGTAATGGACACTTTACTGCTGCCAAATGCCATTTGCTATTTATACAATGTTAAGATAGCTGACTGTAGCAGACCTTGAATTTTGGTTGTAGCGGCTGCCAGGCAAAGCATATCTACACTCCAACGAGGTGTAAATTGGATATTATGAACTGAGGATCATAAATGGAGGAATCTGATTGGCCAAAAGCTCTTTGAAGCCGTGATGATATCAGGCTACATCATCACGGCTTCAAAAAATTTCCGGCACCACCAACTTCTTCGCTCTCTACTGTCTGAGAACTATTTTTTCAAAATGTACTCCTACACCACCCAAAAGCTCATTCATAAAATGTTTTAAAACCTGTTTGTTTTATTTTTTTTATTTATAAAACTTCAAACTTGTTTCAAAATAGCAATAAGTCACTCCAGGGTGTGGTATATCATGGGATAGCGTCACTTTCCAGGTGGTTGGACACACTTGGCCTGTGGCCTCGTGCCCAACCACCCAAGGCATGAAGATATCTCATGATATACCACACCCTGCCATGTCTTATTGCTTAATTATGAACTGAGGATCATAAATAGAGGAATCTGATTGGCCGAGAGGTCTTTGAATCCGTGATGGTATCGGGCTACATCATCATGGCTTCAAAAAGTTCCACCAGCCTCCTTGCTCTCTACTGTCTGAGAACTATTTTTTCTAAATTTACTCGTACACCACCCAAAACTCATTCATAAAACATTTTAAAACCTGTTTCTTTTGTTTTTATTTAAAAAAAAATGAAACTCAGTTCATAATAGCAATAAGTCACTCCAGGGTGTGGTATATCATGGGATATCATCACTTCTCAGGTGGTTGGATGCACTCAGTATGTGGTCATGCCCAACCACCCAAGGAGTGATGATATCCCATGATATATCACACCCTGTTGTGCCTTATTGCTTAATTGTGGTTCACGCTAGGTGGTTGCAATCAGCCTTAAATGGCTGTTAACAATTTTGAAATGTGACTAACCATCAAATACTTACTGTATTTAAACCTCCACCCCCCAAACAGCTTCAGCCGCTTCCTTTTTTTTTTTTATTTGCTGTGTGCTGTGCTTATCGACTGCCTACTTCAGTGTGGCTACAGTGCAGTCTTCCAGTAAGCGAACTTGCTTTACTTTGTCCAGGAAAGTTGAGATTATAAATAAAATGTCAAAGCTGCCTAAGTTAAACATCAGAGACCTCAGTGCCCACTTTAACATCCCCAAGTTTTTGAGAAAAACCCCAAAGATGAGACGGTGCTGGAGGGCAGTGCTAGGCTGCTGTCTGATTTTCTTGAGGAGATCTATAACCTGGGCAATGAGCAATAGCCATCGGAGGCTGATGACATCACTGAAGCTCTCGCGGGGCTGGTGGAAGAAACTCAAACCAAGGAAGAGGACGACCACATCAAAGAGGAGGAAACTGATTAAGTCCACATCACCCCCTGAGATGTATGGAACTCACTCCACACTCTTCTCAGGGCTGCAGAGCTAAGGAATAACATCATCCCTCGGTGGGACCACCTGTTCACCATAGAGGTGACATGGCATAAGTACACAGTCGTCAACAAAAAGCAGACAACAATGGAGAATTTCTTTATCCCGAGCCAGCAGGAGCAGTAAGGGAGGAGCAAGCAAGTAGGAGAGAGCAGTAACCAGTTTCTGGTACAGTGCACAGCATTTTATTTATTTTTTGATTTCTTGACGAAATCACCTTTTTAAATATTTTCAATAAAGGTTACCTGGTATGGCTTCCAGTTTAAAAAGCTAAACGCAAAGCTTAAAAGAGCAGTAAATCACTAAATGTTATATGTTAACTGTGCCTTATGCTCCTGTACATTTGTCTGTGTGTCAGTGTTTCAGTGTTTCAATAGCACCCATTAAAACAATGTAACAGACACAGTTTGTAACGGACAAATTGGTGGAAGCCAAACTAGTCCGTTACAAGTGGCACATAATGTATTCATTATAAAAACTCTACTAATGCATCAGTTAAGGTTCATATTACAGTGAGAAAAGTTTGAAAATTCAGTGTTAGGATTAACAACCCTACCACCACCCACCACCCCCCACCCTCCACACACCAACAGGCATTGGGGTGTGCCTTGGTGTTGTCTGGTCTAACTCTCATCCCATTCCATGTGTAAGGAAGCTGACATGGTACAGAAAAGGAGAACAGGGTGAGAGTTAGTCCCGATGACCTCAAGGCACACCCCAACTCCTTTTGGTATGTGGAAGGTGGGGGGGTTGATAGGGTTGGTAACCCTAGCACTGAATTTCCAACCTTAACTGATGCATTAAAAGAGTTTTTTTACAATGAATTTGCCTTTTTTTGAGAAAGTGTAATGTTACTCGTATGTAGTAGTGGTATTGCAGGGCCATCTCATCATGCATGCATATTGGGCCCTATGCACGAAGGTGTGGAGTGGGTATGTGCCATGTAACCCTTGCATGTTGCCCACTCTGGACCAGCCAAAGTTCACTGCACCTCCTGTGCGGCATTCCCCATTGTACCTACTCCCCCCACACACCGGATCCCTGGCGGAATGCAGACCTATGCACAGGGTGTGGATCACGGGGAGGTACAGGAGGTGTTCTGGCAGTCCATGGGATTCATGACCATATGGAGTGCTGGGCACAGGTGTCAGTGTCTTCACCACATTGTGGCAACCATAAAAGCAGGTGGCCAGTTATGCGGCCCCCAGGAAGGTACAGCCATGGGCTGCAATGGTGAGGCAGGGTCATGTGCACCCCCACGCATCAGTGTCAGTGGCTCAGCAGGTAGCACACTCACCTCTGGGACTGGGAGATGAGTTGGCTGTGGGTTCTATCCCACACCAGGCACTTGGGTTAAATCCCAATACTGACACTGTAGTGCAGCATGACGTGGGTGTTGCACACCTGAGGTGCCATCCTTTAGATGACACATTAAACTGAGGTCCCATCTGCCTGTTCTGGTGCTAACAGAAATTTGTGAAAAAGATGGTAATCACAGTTAGCGAGTGGAAAAGAAGGGACCTGGCAACAGAAAATTATAAGCAGTACAGGTTACATAGTAATTTGTTAATGATTCAGGGAATTTTTTTTAGAAAGTTGAGTGTATAAGTGATGGTCCATGTGGGAGCATCTAAGTCTGGCTGTGAGTGAGGATTGTTGGGCTGGAGTTTGAGTGAGTGGCTGGTGGATTGTGTCTGGCAGTTGGAGGGGTGAGAACTGATGTTAAAATATAGAAAAAAGGAAGAACTGAAGAAATATTGCATCTGGTACTGTGTTAATAGTGGGATAAATGTACAGTAACAGGAATGTGCAGTGATGTAACTGAAATCAGACTGCAGTTTAGAGTTTATGGTGGGCTGTGAGAGAGAGAGAGAGAGAGAGAGAGACAGAGCAGGTGGCATTATAATTGTGGTTCTGGATTCACAGAAAAAATAAATAAATGTACACTGTGTTACTTTAAGAAGGTAGTTAGCAGTGATGAGGTTAGGGTGAAGTGGATTGGATTGGATTGGACTGGAGCCTCCTTGCAGCAGCAACAGCCAAGAGCAGGAACATCTTGAACTCCCTACAGGGGGCATTTCTCAAACAACTGGTCATAGAACCCACATGGGAGGGGGGCACTACTGGACCTAGTACTTAAAACAGGGACAGCATGGCAGGGGTTACAGTAGGGGAGCACCTAGGGAACAGAGATCACCGAACAGTGTGATTTGATATAACGGTGGAGGCAGAATCAAACCACACAAGGGCAAGAATCATGGACTTTAAGAGGGCTTGATTTCAGGAAGACAGAAAAATGCCTGGATGATGCACTGGTAGGAGTAGGAGAAAGGAGTGGGGTAGAAGGGATTGAAACAGCGACACAACTCCATGTTAAGAAAGTCAGCAAGGGGAGGAGAAGGAGAAGACCACTATTGTTTTCTAAGTACAACAGAAAAGGTAAAAGCAAATAAAAAAACATGTTTAAACAATAAAATAAATCAAACCAAAAATATTGGAAGTCCACCCCACTCACCAAATCAATCAAACTATTTTAGAACTTTATTTTTTCAGTTTTGGATTTAATAAGTAACATCCAGTAAAGCTTTCATAGCTTTCTATGTTTCGGGTGACGAGGCCCACAAACTGCTACTGGATATTTACCAGTTCTTCAGGAGGATGTCTGTATGTCGGGCAGCGGGGGGGGGGGTGATAGCTGTGGGGAGGAGCGACTGAACCTGGAACACCAGACACTGACATTACGTTACTTTGGTATTGAAAAGGTTTGAAAAACAAGAGAGGTGGCAATTATAACAATCAATTACTGCTGAGGGAAGCGATATATATAGATTACTTCCAGACAAATAATCCTAGGTTTGGATTAAATGAGGTGATAGAGTGGCAACCAATTCTATGAAAAATATTATGAAAAAGGTAGTGTTAGAGTGAATTATTTTTGTTTGCTTTATTTGGGCCAGTCCTCAGTGGTATACCTCCTGTGCAGCGTAATAGGTAATAGAATATGTTGTGTAAATACTATACTGGTTTTGTTAAGAGAGTTTTGAATAAGGTTTAATTAGTCTGTAAGATTAGTAAAATTAGGAGCCCCCTTGATACCTGATACTGTGGTAATTAGGTGCCGCGACGAGGCCGGTCTGGCACACAGAACAGGCTGTTTTAGCTTGTTATTGATGTCGTGTGTCTGTGCCAGAGTCAGGGGAGGAGCAGTGAGTATAAAATCAGTCCGTTTAGCTTCCGCACGTTCATTCCCACCTAAGAGACCCAGGAACTAACTCTAAGTAAGTACAAACAAGAGCTTACCAAAAAAACTGATGTGGTGTGTAATAGCCATGACGAATAGAGCTTGAATTCCTTTCATGTTATTGATTTAGGTAGGAGTGAAGGTTTACACTGCATAAACAAATGCTGCTCATCTTGAAAGGAAAGAAATTGAGACATACAGGTCAGAATTGATTTGAGAAATGTATGTAATTAAAGTGGAAACTAGAAAAATTCAAATGAAATGCTGTGATAAAAATCTATAGAAGCGCATGATTTAGCGGGGTGAAACTGTAGCGTAATGAATGAACTGATAGAATCATTTAAAAATGAGTGATAAAGATGTCTAGTGAAATGAATTAGTAATATCGTTTTGTATAAGTATTGAAAGTGAGTTATCTTAAACAAAATACTTATTGGATATGTTTGCAATGATTTTAGGTTGATGAAGGAGCGCAATGGCATTGCAGTGCACCAGATGACAAATAAGGTTGTGAATACTTAGCATGTCAAGGTTAGTTCAATTATCATTAGAACATTTAATATTAGAAGAGTTTTTGAAAAATTGGAGTAATGTGAGTTTTTTTTATTGATTTTTAGCACATCAGTGGTGGGAGTCAAACCTAAGAACTCAGTTAAGATCAGAGGATAAATACCTTGTAATGAGGTGATGAAATATTTGGTATTTTGAAGTATAACTATAAGTTTCTTCTGTAGTATATATAGACATATAAAAATATTTTATGTTGAAACTGTCCTTTCATAAAAAATGTTTGAATATAGTAAACATTTTTTTATATGTTTTGTATTTTAGAAACCAGATCCTGATGAAGGGTATTTTACCCGAAAAGTAGAAAGCTATGAAAGCTATACTGGATGTTACTTATTAAATCCAAAACTGAAAAACTAAAGTTCTAAAATAGTTTGTTGATTAATTGGGTGAGAGAGGTGGACTTCCAGTATTTTTTGTTTGATTTAGCATAAGTCTATACTGGTTATTATCCTCTCCCCATTATATTTACTAATATTAATTTGTTTATAACTTTTTTGAGGTGCTGGCTTTACTGGAAAATTCCTTTTTTCAAAACATTTAAACAATATAAAAAAAAAACACTAGAGGAAGGGGACAAGGAGAAGTACCAGGAGAAGCAAAGTGAGGTAGGAAGGTAGTTAGAAAAGCCAAGGCACAAACAGAGGAATGCATAACCAATTCAGTTGTAAAAGGGGATTAAACTTTTTACAGATACATCAGTGATAAAAGGAAGAGAAAGGGAGGGATTGTGAGGGTGAAAGGAGAGGATGGGGGCAGTGTGGAGGAGGAGCACCAAAAAGCAAATATACAGAACAAATACTTCTGTTTAGTTTTCAATGAGGAGGGGACAGAGAATGGGCCAGAAGTAAGAGATAAAGGCATGAAGGGTAGAGAGATGAACACAGGTCCTTTTGGGAAGGAAAGAGTCCTTGGAGAACTAACAACAATAAGAGCTGATAAGGCAATGAGACCAGATGGGGTACACCCCAGGATACTGAGGGAACTAAGAGAAGTGCTGGCGGAACCTCTGACTGCACTGTTCAACTTGTTATTAAAAACAGGGGCAATATCAGGGGATTGGAGGAGGGCTGATGTAGTCCCTCTATACAAAGCAGAAAGAAGGAGGAGGCAGGGAACTACAGGCCAGTCAGCCTGACCTCAGTAGTGGGAAAAGTAATGGATACCCTAATCATAGAAAGGATTGTAAATCACCTAGTTGCCAATGGTCTGCAAGACCCAAGGCAGCATAGTTTTACTGGAGGGAGGTCATGCCAGATTAACCTCATTGAGTTCTTTAATTTCGTAGCCCAGAAGATGGATTGGAGGCAGTGGATGTGGCCTACCTGGATTTAGTAAGGCCTTTGACACTGTCCCATAAAGAAGGCTGGTAAGCATTATGGTGGGCAAAAAGGTAGTGAAGTGGGTGGAGAAATGGTGGGGTAATAGACTCAGAGTATGGTAGTAAATGGAATTCATTCTGCAGAGGGCAAAGTGACCATTGGTGTACCACAGGGATCAGTGCTGAGTCCGGTCCTCTTCAATGTCTTTATCAGTGACTTTGTAGAGGGACCAGAAGGGAAAATATTCCCATTCACAGATGATATAATCTCTGCAACAGGGTGGACACTCCAGGGGGAGTGAATAGAATGAGGGGATAGCAAATGAAGCTGGAGGACTGGTCAAGGGATCTGCAGCTGGGTTTCAATGCAAAAAAGTGCAAGATAATGCACATGGGGCACAAAAATCCAGGAGCAACACAAACCTGGGGGGGGGGGGTGAGAAATTAGAATGCTCAAAGCAGGACAGAGACCTGGGGGTGATCATCTCTGATGACCTCAAGGTAGGTAAGTGCTGTAAGGTGGCAGGAAGGGCAAGCAGAATGCTGGGATGCATAGGCAAGGGAACCACCAGCGGAAGAAGGGATGTAATAATTCCACTACTTAGAACACTAGTGAGGCCACACCTCGAGTACTGTGTACAGTTTTGGAGGCCCCATCTATGAAAGGACATTGACAGAGTGGAGGCTGTTCAAAGGAGGGCAACCAAAATGGTGTAGGGCCTACATCACAAACCCTATGGGGAAAGGCTTAAGGAATTAAATATATACTTCCTGGAAGAGAAGGGGGAAAGGGAGGTATGACTGACACATTTAAATACCTCACAGGGAAGACTAAAGTACAAAAGAATACCATTTTCCAAAGAAAAGAGTGTTCAAGCATGAAGGGGCACAAGACAAGGTTGGAGGGAGGCAGGTTCAGGCAAATCAGGAGGAAGTACTTCTTCACAGAGAGGGTGGTAGGTACAGAAAAGATTACAGGATTTAAGAATGCATGGGATAAGCACAGAGGAATACTGGTAGTTGGGGGAGGACAATGTAATACTAGTAGGGCATGCAAGCGCACAGTAGGTAGGGGTAAAAGGAAAGACTAGGTGGACCTGGAGGCCATTATCAGCCGACAACTTCTATGTTTCTATGGAGAAAAGCAAATGTTTTTTTTTTGGTTGGCAGAATGAAGGGGTAGTGAATTAGCTCTTGTGTCTTTGGATGGGTGATCAAAATAAAGTGCTGAAGTAGTGCTGGTGGCCTGTGGGTGAGCAGGAGGTGTGGCTAAGTCATGATGCGTTTACTATATCTATAAACCCTGATGACAAGTTTATTATATTTATACATTTCAGGGGGATCACGTGATGAGCTGAGTCTGTATAGACGTCTTGTGTGCTGCTCTGAGGCCCTAAAACAAGTTAAAGGCAATAAAACCTCCGAGACTGGCCTAGTTTGATTAAAAATATTTTTAACAGGCTTGAGAGGTGCTGTGGGCTTGATTTTCGGAGGTATCGCTGAAGGTCTGAGAGAAAAGGAAGTGAGGCGACCTCATGGATAGCGAGTGTTTGGCTGCAATACCAGGCCACTTCACAGCACCAAGATGGAAGCTGAAGTTGCGGAGCCTCTTGCGGGGAGAACCCCAGCTACTGAAAGACCGAAGCCCATTCCCCTACTCCAAACGAACAGGAGGATGAGCCAGGAAAGGAAGGGGGTTCTTGTTCGACTACTGATGATATACAAGAAATTAAAGCAATGCTGCAGGGGCTTGTGATTGATTTCACAGCAGTAAAACTGGCATTACATTCACTTGCACAGAGAATGGGGGATGCAGAGGCTCGGATTTCCTCGCAGGAAAGGAAGGTATCTGCAATGGAGCAGGAGTTGGTGATGGTCAGAAAACAGGTCAAGAAGCTTGAAGAGAGAATGGAGGATCAAGAATCGAGAAGTCGGAGGAATAATTTGATAATAGCAGGGCTACCAGAGAGGGCTGAAGGGCCAGACTGTGTTTCCTTCATGCAGGACTTGTTGCTTAAGTTGCTGGGCCCTACTCCGTTTGGGGAAGCGTATAACTTGGAGAGAGCACATAAGGCATTAAGGGAGATGCCACAGCCGGGGGCAAGACCTCGGGTGATAATTATGCGCTTTCTTAACTACAAAGAAAAGTCCCATGTGCTGTTCACTGCTAGACAAAAGAAGTCATTGCAATGGAATGGTGCTTACACAGAAACATAGAAACATAGATTTTGATGGCAGATAAGGACCGCTTGGCCCACCCAGTCTGCCCATTTCCCTACCTAATGGATAAGCTGCAGATTCTAGTTAACCAGCAGCCTACTTCTTCCTACCCCCCCACCCTCTAGAATTGCCTTATGACTGTCCCATGCATGCTTACATTCCACCACTGTTTTTGACTCCACAACCTCCTCCGGAAGGCCGTTCCATGCATCCACAACCCTCTCTGTGAAAAAATACTTCCTTAAATTACCTCTGAGCCGCCCCCCACATCTTCAAATTGTACCCCCTTGTTCTTGCACACCTCTTTTTTTGAAAGATGCTACCCTCTTGGACTTTGTTGATTCCCTTGAGGTACTTAAAAGTTTCTATCATGTCCCCCCTCTCCCTCCTTTCCTCGAGGCTATACATATTAAGCTCCCTAAGTCTCTCTTCATATGTCTTCTGGTGCAGACCCTGCACCATTTTTTGCCCTCCTCTGGACAGCTTCCATCCTGTCTATGTCTTTGTGGAGATTGGGTCTGCAGAACTGTGCGCAGTACTCCAGATGGGGTCTCACCAACTGTCTGTACAGAGGGATAATAACTTCCTGTTTTCCACTGGTGATGCCTCTCCCTATGCATCCCAGTATCCCCCAAGCCCTCCTTGCTGCCCTCTCACATTGCTTACCCACCTTTAGGTCATCTGATATGACTACTCCCAGGTCCCTTTCCATTTTTGTTGTTGTTAGTATCTCACCCCCCATTGTGTACTCTTCCCCTGGGTTTTTGTTTCCCAGGTGCATTACCTTGCACTTCTTAGCATTGAATCTAAGCTGCCATACATTTGACCATTCCTCTAACCTTGCCAAGTCCCTTCTCATCCTTTCTACCCACCTTGTGCATCAACCCTGTTGCAGATCTTTGTGTCATCTGCAAAGAGACATACTTTTTCTTCCAGTCCCTCTGCAATGTCGCTTATAAAGACATTGAAGAGGACCGGTCCTAATACTGAACCCTGCGGTACCCCACTAGTAACCCCTCTTTCTTCAGAGTGGACTCCATTTACTATTACTCTCTGTGTCCTATTCTCCAGCCAATTCTTTACCCAGGCTGTTATCTTGGGACCCACTCCCAGGCTGGCTAACTTGTATATTAATCTTTTGTGTTGGACTGTGTCAAATGCCTTGCTAAAGTCTAGGTAGGCCATGTCCACAGCCCCTCCCTGATCTACTACTTTGGTCACCCAGTCAAAGAA
Organism: Neoceratodus forsteri; assembly: GCA_016271365.2. Classification (NCBI taxonomy): domain Eukaryota; kingdom Metazoa; phylum Chordata; order Ceratodontiformes; family Ceratodontidae; genus Neoceratodus; species Neoceratodus forsteri. Next base: position 1,513,661,232 of record CM057449.1, read on the forward strand.
ATCTATCAGATTTGTCTGGCATGACCTTCCTGCTGTGAATCCATGCTGCCTTGGGTCCTGTGCCCCTCTGGCCTCTAGATACTCAACAATTCTTTCCTTCAAGTGATTCCATCATTTTCTCTACCACTGAGGTTAAACTAACAGGTCTGTAGTTTCCTGCTTCTGCCTTGCTCCCACTTTTGTGAAGGGGAATCACATCTGCCCTCCTCCAGTCCTCGGATACCACCCCATCCTCCCATGATTTGTTAAAGAGGGTAGTCAGTGCTGTCACTAGTTCTACCCTTAGTTCTTTTAGAATTCTGGGATGAATCCCATCAGGCCCCATTGCTTTGTCCACCTTCAGTTTTAAGAGTTCTTTCAGAACCCTTTCTTCTGTAAATGGGCTGGTATCAACTTCTGTATCCAGAGTATTTCTACTGTTTGTTTTAGGTACCTCCCCCTCTTCCTTTGTAAATACTGAGCAAAAAATATTTGTTTAGTATCTCTGCCTTTTCACAGTCACCCTCTGCCCACTCTCCATCCCCTTTATTAAGCCTCACTAACCCTCCCTTGGTCTTCCTTCGCTCCCTGATGTACCTATAAAAGTTTTTATCCCCTTCTCAACTGAGTTGGCTATCTTTTCCTCGATTTGGGCCTTTGCTGTTCTGACTGCCTTCCCAGCTTCCGTTTGCTTTAACTGATACAGTTCTCTGTCCTGCTCCTTCTGTGATTCTTTGTACTTCCTGAATGCTTTCTTTTTCTCTTGAACCTTCACTGCCACTTCCTTTGAGAACCATAGTGGTTTCTTACATCGTTTTGTTTTGTTGATTTGCTTCACACAAAGGCTTGTTACCTCTGTGATGGCAGTTTTTATTATTCCCTATTGTTCTTCCACCCCTCCTTCCTGCCCATTTGCTAGTGCATTCCTTAAGCACTCACCCATTTTGGCAAAGTCAGCCCTCCTAAAGTCCATTACTTTTGCCTTTGTATGGCTTGACTCTATTACTGTGTTTATTGTGAACCATACTGTTCGATGGTCGCTAGTTCCCAGATGGCTACCCACTTCTACATCTGTGATCCTCTCTTCATCTCCATTTGAGAGAACTAGGTCTAAGATTGCTCCCTCTTGAGTGGGCTCCAATACTAGTTGTCTAAGGCATGCCCCCTGTAGGGCATCTAGAATAACCCCACTCTTCGAAGTGGCTGCTGCAACTGCACTCCAGTTAACATCTGGCATATTCAGATCACCCATCAGCAATATCTCCCCTTTTTCTGCCATTCTAAGTATTCTTTCTATCATTTCCTTGTCCATTTCCTCCCCCTGAGAAGGGGTCTGTATACAACCCTAAGCGGATTGTGGTGTCATTGCGGTTCTCCAAATTTACCCACAGTGCTTCTTCTCCTCCCTGTTTTCCCTTTTGTTCTGTTGCTTTGATTCCTTCCCTTATGTAAAGAGCTACTCCTCCTCCTCCTCCTCTTTTACCCTCCCTGTCCCTCCTGTAGATAGTGTATCCTGGTATGTTTATGTCCCAGTCATGGTTTTGTGTGTACCATGTTTCTGTGACTGCCACGATATCCAGATGTTCCTCCTCCATCATGGCCACTAATTCAGGAAGCTTGTTACTCAGACTATGGGCATTGGTACTCATTGGTCTCCATCTTTTGATAGCTTTACCTTCTTTTGCAGCATCCCCAACTGACCTTTCTACCTCAGTCTTTTTCTCATTTAGTACCGTCTTTTGTAGGGAGAGGTTGGGATTTTCCTGCTGCTTATCAGTGCCTCCCCCCTTGACTAGTTTAAAAGCTTGCCAATGAAGCATTTAAACCAATTGCTCAAAAGACTTGTTCCCTTCCTGGACAGATGCAGACCATCCTGACAGTATAGGCTGGTGTCCCTCCGGTGGAACCTTAGTCCCCAATGAAGCCAAACCCTGTGCTCCACACCATTTTTTAACCATTCATTAAACTGCATGGTGCAAGTACCCTCACCTCACTCATGCCATTGACAGGCAGCACCTCAGAGAGGATATTGTGTGTGCTACTTGTCTTAGGCCCTCCCAATTCTACAAAGTCCTTCTGCACTGCTCTAATCTCATGATGAGCCAAGTCATTTGTCCCTAGGTGGACAATGACATCCAGCTCAGACTCCCGTGCAGCTGTTCTCATGATCCTGAGGATGTGCTTCCTGTCTCTCCAAGCCATGGCACCAGGCAGGCACCTTACTTCAGTTTTCCCTGCTCCCCCCAGTTCTATCCCCCTAATAATTGAGTCCCCCACCAGGAGCTGCTTCCTTTCCTTGTGGTGTCCTCTGCCTCATTCCTTTGGGCCTCCCGTGTGACAGTTGTCCTCAGCCTCCTTAGTCTCCTTTGCAGGTGCATCCATAGGGGAGCTATGCTCCCCCAGAATGGTGTATGGATTGTGGAGTGGAACAACTGACTGGGTGTGCCTCTGTTCCACCATCCTCACCCTCCCTGAGCCCACTGTGGTCCAATTGCTGTGCTTTCTTTGCAACCTCTGAGGTAGTGGTGGTGGCTCTGGTGCTCCCTGGATGGGGGAGGTTCCTTCCTACCATCCAGTGTGGCCTGGGGAAGGTTCCTTACTACTGTCCAGTGTGGCCTGAAGATGGGCAACTTCCTCCTCAGGGCAAGAGTTGTCTGCAAATAGGGCAGCATCTCAGCCTCAGAAAGACTCCCCAGAAGACTGCTGCCCACAGCCATTACATTGCACTACTCCCATTTTTGTGTGTGTGTGTGTGTGTGTGTGATTGGTTTGTTATATAGAAATATATATATTATACAATGTGTATGCTTAAATTGTCAGTGCAGTGTGCTAGAGAGGATATGACAGTGATATGCACCTTGCACCCTTGAGGAAATGATGTCAGAACCCCAGGTATAAAGTAACTATTTCCAGGGGTGGGTGGGTGAGGGTGGGAAGGGGTTGGGCCTAAACTGTGCCCTCACAAAACAATCAGCTAAAAGCTCTGACCCACCACTGCGATGAGTGCCTTCCTGTCAGCAAGATGCCCTACACAACAATTTGACAGAGAAAATACCCTGCTAATCAAACAGAGAAAAATCCACACATCCAAGTCAGACACAGGTAAACCTCCCCAGCCCCAAAACAGGCCTGGTGGTTTGTGCTCTGAAAGCAGTCAGCCCCAAAATAAGTCAGCTGTGCTTTAAACTCTTCCTGCACTGAAAATCTTAAGAATCGTAACAAACAAACGTAAAGCTAGATCCATCTCCCTCTGTTGCTTGAAAGACTGTCTTTCCTGTTTCACACTGCAGGTTTTGCTATGACAACTCCTTAATCACAGTAACTTATTTAAAAATAGTTTAACTATCACAAACTCCTAAGCACCAGTAAATTATTTAAAAATAGTTTCTGTCCCAAAATCCTAGTAGTCATTCCAGCTACCCCCAAGGGACAACCAAAATGCAGTATTGAAACACTTGTGAAGTTACTTCCAAGATAAGCAGAGTTTGCAAGCTTCTTTTTCAACTCCTCAACCACCTGTAATTTATTTAAAAATAGTTTAACTGTCAGAAAATCATAGTAGACAATCTAGCTACCTCCAAGGGTCTACCCAAATGCAGTATTTAAATCCTTCTGGAGTTACTCACAAGATAAACAGAGTTTGCAATCCCCTTCTTGGTTAAACACTAAATAAACATGTGAATAAAAAGCAATTACCAAGGGTAGTTAGTTTCACCTCCCACAGAATTAAGCAAAAGTGCACGTTGTTGCAGATTTCAAGTGCAATATAGAATTTCTCACACAGCTCACAGCTGAATAAAGAAGTAGTGTCCTTCCAGGTCAAGAAGATGTGCTTTGTGTCTCTAAATATTGCAGCCTTCTCTCTGGTTGTTTCAGGATCAAACACTCGCAGTTAGAGAGAAGCAGAAGGAATATTCGGAGATCAAGAAGAAGCTATATCTTGCAGGAATCAAGTTCCGCCTGCAATACCCTGCAACACTGGTGGTATGACTTCAAACTGGGGAGAAGAGGTTTTTAACAGCAAAAGATGCCTTAGAAGGGTTACGGTTGGAACTCCTCGAGTTATTCAAGTCGCTGACCTGAAATGGTCCTGGGGAGAAGTGGGTTGTGTTAACCTGAAAGACTGGGACTCGGGAGAATGAAAGGAGTTAAAAAGTCCATACTGTTATCCTGGTTTACTGGCTCACTGTTATAAATGTTGGATCTAAGGTGTATACTAAGGTTGTGGGGGTATAGAGGGTCAATTTTTGAATGGGGGAAGAGTGATTTCAACTCAGTGCTATCAGGGCTGAATAGGGCGGATGCCAAACAACTACTCAGGGAGATGGGGTAGGGTAACAGGAGATTGGAGGTGGAAGTGCTCCAAGGGAACAGTCATAGTTTGGTATTTAAAGGGAACCCTCCCCTTGGAGGTTAAGAAAGGAATGCAAATGGAAAGGGGGTGATGGCTGACATCACAGGTAATCGGGGGCAATGCACTAATGGGACGACAGATATGAGAATTGCCATGAGGTGGTGGGCTGCAGGGTCTAGTAAACCCATCTGTATTGGGAAGAGGTGGGTTGGAATGGAGCTCGCTAAGTGAGCACGAATAGTGGCGGCAGTCATTTTTGAAGCCGGGGAACCCGGTGGGAAAAGAGCATAAAAGCTCCTCTAGCTGCGATTTCCTGAAGTAGATGCAGTCTCCCTGACATTGGGGTGCCCCATGGGAGCTGTAATAAGGGGTTGGCAGAATGTATATAAATATAAATGGGGCAGGTATTTAACATTAGTGCCACCAGAGGGCACTATTTCCAATTTGTGTTGATTAGTATCACGTCATTACGCGAGGTAAGGTATGATATTTCACTGCAAGTTATTGGGGCAGCGCTATGTGGAGTGTATACTTAGAGGGACTAAGGCTCAAGAGCCCTCTGGTAGCTCTTAGGATGCAGGAGGGACTCCCAGAGGTTTAGGAGATAGTGATGGGAGTGTCGCTTAGGTCTGTTATTCTATCAATAAGCGGGAGTTTGGAGGATGTTAACCAAATTTATTTACATAGAAACTAAGGGCAGTCCCCGACCTCTGTGGGAAATGTGTAGAGTAGGGGAGTGGAAAGCTGGGAAAGGAGGAAAGAAGGATATAGGGGAAGAAAGGTTCTTATGCATCAGTTGTTTTCTGGGTTATGGGCTAGGTCCTGGAGTTGCTTCGCTAGGAGTTGGGGCTGGGGGTAGCACAGGGCAGGTTCATCCATGATTCAATATTTGGTAGGTGGACGATCTAGGGATCGGGGCTGGGGTGGGGGTTAATGGGAACTGGAAAGAGAGGTCCAATACAGAGAGTAAGGGGGATGCAGACCTTGAAAGGGCACAGTGTATGGGCCTATTTAAAATAATTTTGATGTTTATTAATGTCATGTGTTAAAATAATTTCTTGGAATGTTAAGGGACTCAGGGGTAGACGTAAAAGAATGGTAATTTTGAGACATATTGAGCAAATGGGGGCTCACATTGCTGCTTTACAGGAGACACACTTACTGATGGAGGAACTGAGTGGTCTTAAGAGACTATGGGTGGGACAAGTTTTTGGGGTAGGTAGGGAAAGAGCTTCGGGGGGGTGGTGATTTTAATAAAGAAAACCTGCCCATACAAGGTAGTGCAAGTGTTCGCAAGGGAGGATGTCAGAGGGATCTATCTCTCGGGCACACTGTCCGGTAAAGCAATTTAGGTTGCTTCTATATATGGACCAACTCCCTCTGATCCTGATTTTTTTGCCTCAGTAGAAAGGGATATAGCTGTTTTTTCATCACATTCTCTTATTCTGGCAGGTGACTGGAATACCTACCTTAACAACCAGGAAGATAGGATACCACCGTCCAGTTGGCCTTTGACCAAGGCTCAGATTGCCCTGAACAGATTACTGGAGGTTGCAGCATTGGTAGATCCATTTAGAACCCATTTGAAAGGGGGCAGTAGTATGACATTTTACTCGGCAGCCCATAAGAGCCAATCTCGAATTGATTTTTTCCTGGTAAATAGGGAGGCACTCAGGGAGGTTAGGGATGTGACAACAGGGGGTAGAACCTTCTCGGATTATTCCCCTATCCAGTTGTCGTGGGAACCAAGACCCATCCCTCCTAGACTGTACTGGTGGAGGCTGAATGATTCCTTATTGATAGAGCCTTCAGTGCGGGATAGGCTAGAGGATGCACTACTTGAGATCATAAGGCAACAAATATCCACATTTCAAAATAAAAAGTTGGAGTTTCCAACTTGCAAGGTGTTATATGCGGGGGTAGCCCAGGGTATTACAGTGCAAAGAAACAGGTGGAGAAGGGCAAAAGAGGAATTCATTTTGGGGGAAATTGTCTCGCTGACGCCACTGGAAGGGTCCTCTGGGGAAATCGATGCTGCACTTAAAAGTTTGAGAGGGGAATTGGCAGATATTGTTTATGGTAAAGTAGAATTTTGGTTAGAAAAGATTAACGCTAAATACTTACTGCAAGGAGATGTCCCTGGGCATCTACTTGTGGCTAAAGTCAAGGAATGGGAAGCAAGTAGAACGGTTACCTCTATTCAGTAAGAAGGAAAGCTTTTAACGGATCCTCAAGAGATGGCGGATGCTTTTGCGTCATATTTTAAAGAAATATACCAGGCTAGAGATCTTGCCGGGGAGAAGGAAATCAATAATTTTTTAGAGGGAATTCCCTTACCAGTCCTGGATCCAACACAAGCTAGGGAGTTAGTGGCTCCAATAAGGGCATCTGAGATTATTGGAGTGGTGCAATCTCTACCTGCCAGTAAAACCCCGGGGCCGGACGGTTTTACAGCTAAATTTTATCAGGCACATATCCAGACTATACTTCCCATGCTCCAGGAATTTTTTAGTATTATAATGCAGGAAGGGGTGCTTCATCCTCCATTGTACCAGGTGTATATCACACTAATTCCTAAACCAGATAAGACCAGGGATGTGCCAGGCAATTACAGGCCTTGCAAGAATTTTGGCAAATAGAATTTTGCACATTGCTCCTAGTTTAATTAGTCAGGAACAAGTGGGATTTATGCCAGGGAGGGGTGCACATGATGCTCTTAGGAAATTACATCATATATTAAATTATGCACCTGATTCTTAATTACCCCTAGCCTTGATATCCTTAGATGTGGAAAAGGCTTTTGACAGGGTTTCTTTTTGCTACAATGGAGAAGATGGGATTTCTGGGGAGTCTTCTCAGGGGTATTAAGAATTTATATGCTGCTCCAATGGCTAGGGTATTATATAATGGCTATGTCTCGTGTGAAATTCAGCTGGAGAATGGGACCCGTCAAGGATGCCCCCTCTCACCGATATTATTTAACATCTATCTAGAGCCCCTCCTGAGAGCTATTAATAGGGATGTACATATTAAGGGGATTAAGATAGTGGGGAGGGAGTTAAAATTTTCAGTTTTTGCAGACGACATACTTCTACACCTACAAGATCCAGCATCTAGCTTTGAGAGAATAAGAGAATTAATAGGGTGATTTTCTAAAGTTTCTAATTATAAGCTAAATTTGACTAAGACTCAAATCCTCCCTCTGACACCATATGTTTACAGGGCAGATTTTGCCCCACTGCGATTACAATGGATGATAGATAAAATTAAATATTTAGGTATTTGGATTACAGCGAATATGGAGTTGGGGGCTGAAACAAATATGGGGAGGATTATATCAGCAATTAAAGGGGATATATTAAGATGGAGCAAGCTACCTTTGAATTTTATGGCTCGATTGGGTCTTATCAAGATGAATCGATTACCTAGATTGTTATACCCGGTGTATCTAGCCCCATATAGTATCCCCAAAAATGGTTCAGTACAATTAGGAAGCTAATCTCAGAATTTTTATGGCATGCAAAACCTCCTAGGATAAAGAATAATGTTTTGCTCTTATCGCTTATATTGGGAGGGATCAAGCTGCCTGATCTTCATATATACTATGTGGCGGGACAGCTGGGTCTTATGATTCGATGGGTTAGAAATTTTGACAGGGAGAGTTACATTCCAATCTGGCTACAAATGGAGAAGCAAATGTTAAAAGATTCTGGCCTTACTCCGGAAGCAATGTTGTATGCCAATGCAGGAAAACGTTTTAAAAAAGGGTATGGGAACCCAATTGCAAAAACAGCATAAGTCTGGTGGTCATTTCTTACTCCTGTACAGAGAAAGGACCAAATGAAGGCTAGAGACCAGCCTGTGCTGGGTAACCCTAACTTGGTAATTGGGGGTCGGGTAATTAGTACGCGGTGGGCTAATCAGATATTGGGTTTGAAGCTAAGGGATGTCATTCAGGGTAACAGAGTGGCCCTTCCGACACGATGTGATGGAATGTCTTTTTTTCAAAGGTTACAACTTATGAGAATGATGGAAGGTTGGGGGGTTTTACAGATAATTCCTTTTTGTGGGATAAGCTAAAGGAAGTTGATCCAAGATCTAACTCCCTTTCACAAATATATAAAGTGCTCCTGGATTTCCTTAGTCCGAGCTCTCCTATAAGAGTCTCATATTGGGATAAAGTGATCGCCCCTCGGAACCTTGCTTGGGATAATATCTGGAAAAGCAGCAAGTATATTGTTATACCCAAATATAAGAGTATGCATTTTTTTATTGTTTCTAATATGTATTTTACCCCTGTGAAACTATGTGATAGAAACCTTAGACAGACAGACCTGTGTTTTAGATGCGAGAGGGGAATAGGTGATTTCCTGCATGTGCTGTGGGGATGTAGTAAAATATTGCCTCTTTGGGGTGAAATTAAACAGCATATGGACCCAGTGCTGGATTATTTGGAATTTATAACACCAGAGATATGTGTCTTGGTTGATTTTTCCCAAATCTAAGGTGTTATGCCTAAATACCACCTCTCCTTGATGGCGGCGGTAGTTAAAGCCTTTTTATTAAAACATTGGAAGGATGATCATGTTTATGCTTATGATCAGTGGGTGAGAGATTTAATGGGGGCTTTGGATAGGATAAAGAGACATCTATACTCTGAGGGGAGAAAAGGGTTATATGCTAAAAGATGGGTGGTGTTAGATGCGATTTATTCGCAGCAGGGCACAAATGTTCAAACACAGGCCTGTCTGTTGGATTGTGATTAACAGAAGGAAGTTATGCTGGAGTGTGAAACTGTTATCTATGGCACTATTCTGGTCTAAATGATCATTTGGGCAGCTGTTGTTGAGATGTTTATGGTTTATATACAAGGGTAGTAATATGATGGTACTGGTCTGCTTGGTTATAAGGGGGGTTGGGGACTCTCTCTCTCTCTTTCCAGGGGACACAGCAGGACACCACCTTATGGAAGAAAGGCTCCTCAAAGGAGCTGGTGATCTGATGCTGTCCTTAGGGTCGCAGGTGTAAGGGGATCTGAGATATTTATGGGTAGAGTAAATATACCTACAGACCCACTATTTTAGGGTATTGATAATATAGCAGTTCGCTATTAGTTTCAGGGTGGTTTCACCTGCTGTGTAGTATATAGGTGGGCTGTATATAGTTCACGCAGTCAGTTTGGTACTGTGTACCCTGGCTCTGCCAGGTATCTGTATGTCTGTCTATTATTTGAAAACTGAATAAAGATTGGTTAACAAAAAAAAAATATGTATGCGTTTCCTTGGCTTCTGTGTCTGTGCTTTTTGTATAGATAGATAGATAAACAATTGGTAGGTATATTATAGAGGCATGGTACCACTCTTATAGGTAGGACTGAGTAGGGTGTTTAATGTTAGACCCTAACTTTTCACCTTATTGGCTTTGCTCCTGTTCAGCAGAATTGCATGCAATGCTGCATGCATGATCTGGGGAGGAAGGTCACTTGATTTTGTAAGCTAGTGATAGTCAGATGTCTAGATTCTAAGATCCAGATACGGCAAAAAGAGAAAATGATTGAGTCGTTGCTGTTTGTTTGCTCTTACCTACAGCCCAAATGGTTTGGAATTTTCTTCTGAAATTTTTAGGGCTTGCCTTACAATGGTGCCTTTTGTTGCTTTTTTTAACAAATATTAATCCAGTCCTGAGTTATAAGGATTTTAAATTTTGGTTCTGAGTATGCTCAGTAGGGTGATTCAGATATAAAAGAAGAATTTCAAGCTCACAAAGAAGATTCTTGTTTTGAGAACTGAAAATCTTCTTTCATGAGGAAAAATTCTTGTTTAGTATGAAAGCCATCTTCTGTTTGTTCCCAAAAAATTCAAAACCCATAAAAATAATACCCTGAACAGAAACACACTCCTAAAATTGAAGGTGTACAAAGCAATGGGACCTGATGAAATCCACCCTAGAATTCTAAAAGAACTAAGGGGAGAACTAGTGCCACAACTGACTAAACTTTTTAACAAGTCCTGGGAGGATGGTATGGTACCTAAGGACTGGAGGAGGGTGGATGTGAGTCCCCTTCACAACAGTGGCAGCAAAGTAGAGGCAGGAAACTATAGACCTGTTAGTTTGAACACAGTGGTAGGGTAAATGATGGAATCACTTCTGAAAGAAAGAATTGTTGTGTACCTAGAGGTCAGTGGGGAACAGGACCCAAGGCAGCATGGAATCACAGTGGGAAGGTCATGTCAGATGAATCTAATAGATTTCTTCGACTGGGTGACCAAAGTAGTAGACCAGGGAGGGGCTGTGGACATGGCCTACCTAGACTTTAGTAAGACACTTGACACAGTCCCACACAAAAGTTTAATAAACAAATTGGTCAGTCTGGGAGTGGGCCCCAGGGTGGTAGCCTGGGTAAAAAATTGGCTGGACAACAGGACACAGAGAGTAATAGTAAATAGAGTCCACTCTGAAGAAAAGGGGGTTCCTAGCGGGGTACCGCAGGGTTTAGTACTGGGTCTAGTCCTTTTTGATATCTTTATAAGTGACATTGTAGAGGTACTGGAAGGAAAAGTATGCCTCTTTGCAGATGACACAAAGATCTGCAAATGGGTTGATAAACAAGGGGGGTGGAAAGGATGAGAAGGGACTAGGCAAGGTTGAAGGAATGGTCAAAATTATTGCAGCTTAGATTCAATGCAAAGAAGTGCAATGTAATGCACCTGGGTAACAAAAACCCAGGGGAAGAGTACACAATGGGGAGGGGGAGTACTAACAAAAACTAATATGGAAAGGGACCCGGGGGTAGTCATATCAGATGACCTAAAGGTAAGCAAGCAGTGTAAGAAAGCACTAAGGAGGGCTTGGGGCATACTGGGATGTATAGGAAGAGGCATTACCAGTAGAAAACAAGAAGTTGCGATCCCTTTGTACAGACAGTTGGTGAGACCCCATCTGAAGAACTGCATGCATTTCTGGAGGCTCCATTTCTGCAAGGACATAGACAGGTTGGAGGCAGTACAGAGTAGGGCAACTACAATGGTGCAGGGTCTGCACCAGAAGCCATATGAAGAGAGACTAAAGGAGCTTAATATGTATACCCTTGAGGAAAGGAGAGGGTGGACATGATAGAAACTTTCTAGTACCTTAAGGGAGGCAACAAAGTCCAAGAGGGCAGCATCTTTCAGAAGAAGAGATGTGCAAGAACAAGGGGGCACAATTTGAAGATAGAGGGGGATGACTCAGGGGCAGTGTGAGAAAGTATTTTTCACAGAGATGGTGGTGGACACATGGAATGGCCTTCCTAAGGAGGTTGTGGGGTCAAAAACAGTGTAGGAATTCAAGAATGCATGAGACAGAAATAAAGCAATTCTGGTGGGGGCTAGGAAGAAGTAGGCAGTTGGTTAACTAGGCTCTGAAGCTTATCCAATAGGTAGAGAAATGAGCAGACTTGGAGGGCCAAGTGCCTTATCTGCTATCAAAGTCTATGTTTCTATGTTTCTGTGTTAATCTAACTAAACAGGACTCATTTAGCTTGATTATGGACTTTGTTTTTGGAAAAATGCCCCAAAAATACAATTTCAGGACACTGAAAAAATCCTTAGTGAAGCTTGTTTTGTGAACTGATTTTTTTGTTTTGTAACACTCATAAAATAAGAGAATGGCCTCACAAAACAATAAGGTCAGCTCATGAAACAACATGTTGACTTATTTTTTTTTAAATCTTGTTTCATGAGCTGACCTGTTGTTTTGTGAGTCAAGAAACAAGTCATGAAACAAGACAATCAGCTCATGAAACAAGATAGCATACTTCATTTTTTCAGTCTTCTTTTATGAGCAGCTCTGTTGTTGCTTGATTCATGAAACAACTCACTGAAAAAGAAGGTAGGCTAATGAAACAAGATAGTAGGCTTACTTGTTTTCTCAATCATCTTTCATGACCAATCCTCTTGTTTTGTGACTTATGACACAACTCATGAAGCATGAAGGGTGACTCATGAAACAAGACAGTAGATTTATTTGTTTTCCTTAATCTTGTTTTGTGAGGTTGCCTTCTTGTTTCATGAGTATTTTTTCAATCTTGTTTCATGAGGTGATCTTCTAGTTTATTGAGTTGTTTCGTGACTCATGAAAAAAGAGATTAGCTCACAAAACAAGACAAAAAAATATGATTTCCACCACCTTGATTCTTGATGTGACCTTGTTTGGTGAGTTGTTTCATAACTCACAAAACAATAGGTCAGCTCACAAAACAAAAAAATTAAGTCCGACATAATGTTTTGTGAGCTGAAATTCTTGTTTTGTGAGCCTCATGAAACAAGACTGATGCTCACAAAACAGAAATAGGGATTTATGAAAGAAGAATTTCTTTATATTAACAGAATGAAGACTTTTGTTCATAACTGTACCATTTTTAAAAAAATTCAAAGCCAATTTCTTTTTTACTTGTGCTTTTTATGACCTACCTCATAACACATTGTGGAAATATACATGAAATGTTATCATACAGATTATTTCACTGTTGTTCTGCACAACAATGGTTTTCTATTGATTTGACAAGTGTGTTGTCACTATTTCATGTGGTGTGATTATAAAAAGGCTATTTTGACATTTTGGGGTTACGAATGATGATACTCATCAAACTTTGGACATAACTACAATATTAGTAGATGCATGTTACATACATAACAGATGGACCTCTGCATTCACATGCAAATGATACTGTGACATGCAGATCCTTGCATATCTGGATGTGTACCTGCATAAAATAAATACACACTTCTGAGCTGGAGAGCTCATGTGTTGCATGGATCACAGGGATATTCATGCAGATGTAGAGGTACATTATCCCAGTGATATGTGCTCATCTGTAGCAACACAGTCAGTGTGTGACTCCATATAGGGTAATGTGTGTCACCACATGAATTCACAGAAGCAGAGTGGGCTGTCATAGGGGTTATGCCCTGCAGGACAATGTGTGTGTTCATCTATAGTCACACACAATCACAGAACCTATGTGGTGCTACATTTGTGAAGGCAGATAGTTACTGTGACTTGATGTATGTAAGGGTTGAAATTTTATGTGTGCATCTGTGCCTACTTTTACCAACTGACAACATACATGGCCTGTAGGAAAATGCAGGTGTGGCTGTGTACTGATAGAAGTACCATGCCTGGAGGAGATTGTGCTTCAGCAACCAGATGGAATCTTCACTTACCATGTAAGATTTTGTACAAATGAAGACATGAAACAGTATTGTTCAGTACAAAAATAAAATGTTTTATATAATGAATCTGTATAGTATAAATTATACCTAATAAAGAAAAGTCCATATAAATGAAAATATTTTCTTTGTTGTCAAACAAAAAAAGATTTTTACTTAAAAAAGTGCAAAGAAAAAAATAGCCATTTTCAATTTTATTTTAAATGTCACCTCAGAAAAAAAATTAAAAATAAACAATCTGCTGACTCTACTTGTTTGCTTCTAACTGATGAGAAGACACCTGCCCTGTGCAATTGTGATGAGGGGTGAATGCCTAATTTCCTGCAGGAGCATCACAGATGGAAACTGCTGCTGTGTGGCAATGTCTGGGAGGGACTGGAGGAACTGGTGTTTCAGACTCACTTCTCCTCTTCACTCAAGTGTGGAGGGGGCTCTGGCAGAGCATCCAGGTGCGGTGGAGGATGAACATTGGTGCAAACATTGAAAGCCTGGTGCTGGATATTCAAAATGTGGTGCAGGGCTTGCATCAAGCCCTGTGCCACAACACTTAGGTTTTGGCAGTCCGCCAAACCCCTTCACCACAAATGTGCCCAATTTTGCAATCTCAGGCACAGTTGCAACTGTCTCTGTGATTTACTGCAGCTTGTGACAAATATCTGGTGCAAGCTGTGTAAAAAAGGCTCTCGGGATTGCCACAAGCTAGACCACAAAAAGTTAGTCTAACTTGCGGCAATATACACATGAGATAGACAATCCCGATCATTGGTCAGGAGAATGCTGCAAGCCCCATGCACCATATGTTTGGTATACCAGGGGCTTGCTGCATTCTCAGACCTATGAAAATCCTGTCCCTAGTTTTCACACTGCTGCAGTAGCCAGTTTGTCTCATACATTTCCTCCACCAGCTAATGTAGCAGGCTTGTGTGATCTCAACAGTAGTAAAGTGGTCTTTGAAACTGTATTTTAGTTTAGATATACTCCTATTAGAAATGAAGTTGCTGCCGTTGAGAACACACTGGCCTTCATAAGTTCTGTGCTTGAGTCCCTCACAGCAGTGCACGCTGCCAACTATTACTTCTTGCTTATCATGGACAGCCGTGATGGACTTGGCAAGAGATCTGGCTTGCTGCGTCACTTGCTGGAGTTCCTTCTTGCTGTTGAAGTTTTCTGTTTGACTTTCTGAAACAGAAAAAAAATCCCAAAGAAATAAATGCAATAAATATACTGCTATCATTTGTACATTTGATGTAATAGCCATTTCTTCTTGTGGATACATGGGTTGAACTGTGAATAGTAAACAGTATTATTCAAGGCATGTGCTATTCTACAAAACTACAAGCAGTAAGCATGTTGCAAGTACAGCTTCAGCCACTTATATGTAGCAGTGGGACATTGATTGTATATTACAGGATATGGTAAAAAATTAAATAATTACTGAATGGTGTATTTTACAAACAATGGAAGGGAACAGTTTGTAAAGATTGTAAGGTTATGTGGAGGATACCATCACCAGTGCTTTAATGCTATGCAAGTAACACACACACGTCTGCACACTGATGGCAAGGATCATATCTCTACAATAGCAACAGGCACATACATGAAGGACAGATGCAGTACTTAGAGGGAATTGCTACAATCACTACAGGATTTGTAATGCTACTGAAGTGAAGATGCAATGTGGGGTGAGGGGGGACAGGATGCAATGTACTGAGAGTATACGGGGTGGGGGTTGACTGATATATGTGAAGGATGACTTAAGGAGGTGTGTTCTGCCAATCTCAGACAACGCTTGTGATTATGAATTATTAGCAGTTTAGCTCTTGCTAGAAAAGTAGAACAGGATGCTCACCATTGCCTCGGTGTACCTACCACTAGCAAAAGCAAACCAGGGGCTAGGTGTTGTCCTAAAGGCCCTATCTATACTGAAAAAAAAACTCAGGGGTTATTGTCACTGGAGACTTTAATATTAATTGGAATAACAAAGGCACTGACCATCTTGAGGATCAATCTGCAGAGTTGTACCTCAAACAGATGATTTGTTCGGACACCAGGCTAAACCACAAAATGGAAAAGGGCACTCTGCTTGACTGGATCATGACCAATTGCCCCAATAGAATCAAAAATGTCCAGGTGCTCCCTGATTGCCTCAGTGACCACTCACCAGTTGCATCTATGTGGGTTAATAAGGTAAAAAAGGACCCCCACTCTGGGTTTTAGCCGAGTCCTGAAGAGGGATGCAAAACTCAACTTTAAGACAGCTTTGGCCAACATTGATCGGTCTCCTCTCGATAGTCTCCAAGACATTGACCAGGTTTTGCAATTCTTTGTGTCCACAGTCAGTGGTATTTGTGATGCCTACACCCCCATGAGAAAAAGAAAGATAAGGGCTGCTTCCAATGGATGGATTTCCATGGACCTCCTTGACCTGATGAAGGAGCAGGACAACCTCTGGGAACTTGCCAGCAGCACGGGCAACCAATCTGACTTCCAAAAGTATCCAGCAGCCAGGAAGAAGTGTACTGCTCTTGCCAGGAAAGTCAGTGTGGCTTACTACAAAGAGCAATTGGAACATAACTGGGGCAATGGGAAGCAATTCTGAGATAACTTTAAGGAGCTGCTGGGCAGGGAAGATAGAAGGCACTCCTCCATGCTCAAGATAAATGACATCCCCACCCTAGATCTACACACAATTGCTGAAGCCTTCAATGTGGCCTTTTCCGACCTCAGTCCTGTCCTACCACCCAGCTACCTTGACCCGGCCCACAACATCCGCCCAAAGCCCAAGATAATTTGACCCAGACTAATTTTTACTTCAAGCATATCACAAGCAAGGAAGCTAAGACCTACCTTACTAAGGTGCTGGGTAAAACCAGACTTTGTAGTGACTCACTCAACATGAAATGGGTGGAAGTTGACTTGGACGAGTTGGTGGTTCCCATCGCCAAGATCTTTGACAAGTCTCTCATCATGGCAAAAATCCTTGCTGTCTGGAAGGTAGCTCTAGTCACCCCATCCTAAAAAGTGGGGACCAGTCTTGCACTGCTAACTATATACCAACATCTATCCCATCCCCCCTCTCTAAGGTGCTTGAAAGGATCATGGCTGACCAGGTTATGGAGTACCTTCAGAAGTACAGTCTACTGTGCCCACAACAGCACGGATTCCATCAGTGCCATAGCACAGCTATGGCCTTAGTTGAATTCACAGACTACGCTCACAAGGCCTTGGATGGGGCAGCCTGGTGGGATCTATTTTCATGGATCTCACCAAAGCCTTTGATGCGGTCAACCATCACATCCTGCTTGACAAGCTTCAGCACTTCGGGCTAGCCTCTGAAGCCATTCTCTGGTTCCAGGATTACCTATCCACAAGAGCATAGAGTGTAAAAATTGGGACAGCTATCTCCTCATCTAGGGATATAGTTCAGGGTGTCCCACAAGGGTCTATACTGGGCCCCCTCCTTTTTAGCCTGTTCAACAGGCTTCCAGAGGCCTGCAATAGCAAGAGTATTCTGTATGTAGATGATGCTTTCATTCTTAGTAGAAGTGCCCAGCTTCAGCACCTACAGGATGATTTGCAGTACTCATTTTGCAGCTTGAAAGAATGGTTCAGCTCTCAGAAATTGTTTCTCAATTACAAGAAGACGAAGACGATGCTGATAACCACTCACCAGCACAAGAGATCTCTTCTGTCCCTTACTATTACTAACAACAAGGCTGCTTGAGCAGGTCAACTCTTTTAAATATTTGGGCATGATGATTGATGACACCCTCTCTTACGTGCAGCACATTGATCAGGTCATCAAAACAGTGAACACCAAACTTGGAGTTTTCTACAGGCACACAGTACCTAACTCCTGAGGCACTCAGATTGGCAGTCTCCTCTTCCATCTTATCTGTTATTGACTAAAGACTCATGGTCTATGGGTCGGCATCAGATACTGTGCTAAAATGAATAAGCATGGCCCTCAACAAGGCCTGCAGTCTGGCTCTTGGGTCTGATAATCTCTTACACACTTGCTCCCTCTATGAGCACACTAACTGGCTCAGTCTTGCCAGCAGAATAAAATACCAAACATGCCTGCTTGGCATGAAATCTCTCCCTAGGTAAAGCTCCATTGACCTTCAAAGAACTGCTCCGGTGAGGTAGATCTGAGTACCGCACTAGAAGGCAGACTCGCAGCCCACTTGCTATCCCCTTCAGAAAAACAGCACTTGGCCAATGGTCCTTCACATATAGGGCTCCTTCTTGGCTAAATGAGATCCCAGCACACCTTTTACTCATTAACAACCTCCCTGTCTTCAAGGTGGAACTAAGACATTACCTTGCCAAGGCTGAGGTATGTAGCTGCAGGTAACCTGTAGCATTAACACCCGGTAGCTTGGAGTCAGCCTGCTCCTGGGATGCATTCTCCAATTTTCTACCCTACTGCCCAGTAACCCTGAGTTTAAACTCTTACTTCCTACTACTACTTGCCAGCCCTTGAACTTGAGCCTTCCACTGCCACAGCCTGTCGACAAGCCATCTACTGTCCTTAACTCAGCACTCTGTTTTAAGTCCTTCCCCAGCCATTGACCCTTTACAAATGTGATAGTCTCAAAGCACCTGTCTTCCCCCCAGCCTATTCTGTGTACCGTCCTCCCTCACATTGCTCTCTGGTATGTTCCTACTAGGTCAGTCCTGCACAGAAAATTACCCCTCCCCCCGCCCTTGACTTGAATTAATGACAAAGCCTTCTCTTGGCTGCATTAACATACATGGTATTAAAGCCTATTTTGAGTCTCTCCATTCCTGACTTTACATAAAATAATGAAAATGCCTGCCCTGGCTGCTTTACCTCCTGCTAAATTAGTTCCTTAAACCCACAGCACTCACCATGTACCTTGGGCTGTACTAACTGCAATATGTACATCTATAAGAGATAGCTTACAATTGTAAAGAGACCAATTGCTGTTATTTCTTGTATTTTTTGTCTCTGTATTTGTGCACACATACTCTGTAACTACCTTTCTGTGTTGTCCTCCTGTCAAGACGTGGAACCTTTAAAAAAAGAGCATTTTGCTCAAAGGTTATGTCTGAATGAAGAAATAAATAAAAATAAAGTATAACATCATCACTGCTGCTGATGTCAAGTAATGTGAGACACATAAGCAGATTATTACTACTTTCTTGTACCAACCTTCAGCATTCAAATAGTCTTGCTTATTTGCAACTGAACACCTTTTTACCATAAGAAATAATGAAATAAAAACAAAAAATAAATGTAATATGAAATTCTGTACATGAGACAAGTAAGTGTGAAACATAAAGTGACTGGATAGCATCAGATTTCTTGCAGTAAGTTGGGGTTGGTAGGTACTGATCAGTGTTACTTGCCAGCACTGTATGCAAATGTTTTCTTTCTTACCTTTCTACCCATGTACACGTTTACTATAATACATACTGTGTTGGCTTTGTTTTATTAAAGGGCAACAAAAAAAATTTGTAAAACGTAGAGCCTATACATTGACAGGTACAACCTACTACTATTCATGTTCAGTTTCTTCCTCAGCATGGCTAACATAATTAAAACCCTGGAAGGTGACATCGGCATCTGATGCCTGAGTTGTAGAATGTACAGTATATGTTATTTCCCAATAACCCACTAGATGAGGAGTTCACCTGTGCAAAGTGTGTGCACATTATAGATCTTCAGACAGATATTGCTAACTTTAACTCTCAGCTAAAAATTATAGAAGCAAGCCAACATGAGATGGCTGACAGACTAACAGCTATAAACAATAATACACTGGATACCCACCAATTGAAAGGTAAAGTCTCTGCACAACCTTCAAGTACCACCTACAATGCATACCCCACGCTGATTACTGAACTGCCCCTGATGCAAATGATCTCCTAAAAGCCCCTAACGCAGATCAGAACAAAAAAAAAGGGAAGGAGATGATGACTCCAACATAAACTCTTCAGAGGAACATGGGTGGTCAATACCAAATAATAAACAAAAAATGAAGAAAGGAAGAAGGGCTATGGAATTTAACTTACCTCAAGCAACCAGTTTACCCCTTTGGTAAATAGTAAGCCTAACAATGAAGGTTCTCCATGCCCAGGCCCATCACATTCCACCCCAAATAATAACAAACTTAGAGAAGGCACTCTTACCCAAATAGGTCCTGTTCCATCTAACATTCAGCACTAGTTAAACTCCACCTCCTCCCCAGTTGTAACCCATTGCAAAATTAGTTCCTCACACAACAATAAGCCTTCCTCTATACAGTCAAGTGACAAACTCAGGCTTAGTCTCCCAGAGATCCCAATTTGACTATACAGTCTACTTCAGTGGTAGACCAAGTACTATACAACCCCCACCCACAAGTATTTAAAGGAGATTCTATAACCAAATACATTGACAAAACAGTGTACAAACTACATAACACTAACCACACATGTAACACTTTTGGGGGGGCAACAACAAAGACATCACAGATATGGTTGACAAAATTCTATGCAATGCAGGACAAAACCCCCTGGTCATCACACATGTAGGTACTAATAACATAAGAAAATGGATGTGGAAACCATAAAGGGGGAATATATCGATTTAAGTACCAAGCTAGAAGAAAAAGGCAGCTAAGTTTGTTTTTCAGAAATTTTACTATGTGCCTAGGGCTGGATATCACAAAAACAACAAAATCAAGAGGGTAAACAAATGGTTGAGGAAATGGATGCTAAAAAAGAGGTGGAAGTGTATAACACACAGGGAAACCTTTAACAATAACTTTAACTTATATTACTGGGGAAGTAAATTGTGTCAATAATAAACAACTGTTTAAACTAAATAAGATGGGAGATTTGGGAAAAGCCTGTCACATGAAAATACGCTACAAAAAGATAAGAATAACAAATGACCTCTGTTGTATGGATCCACATCGGGAGTCCAACAAAAATTTTGTCTAACGCCCCGTCAGTGACACCGGCAGGTTGACCGCATTCTGCAGTCAGCTGCGGTTGCACTTAAGGATTCTCAACCCAGTCGAAGCTGATTGGGGGGAGTGCAGGATCCCTCACAGACAGGGCCAGATTCCAGCCGGTCTCCACCATGGCTTGGCACTAGTCGCTGTGGAGGACCTCGCTGGTGAAATGTTGCTGTCAGGGGGGTAACCGCTGCTGTATCATGATAACAAATGCCCGGAGTCTAAACTCAATATAAAATCAGTATCAATCAATCAATCAATCAATCAAAGTCTTTATTTCGGAGACAATCATGTTAAAAGATAGACTGGATATAGTGGCAGTTTCTGATACATGGCGGGAGGATAGCTTAGACTGGAATACAGAAATAAAAGGATATAGCTTGTTCTATAAAAACAGAAAGAACAAAAGAGGTGGGGAAGTGTGTATTTACATCAAAGACAATATCAGTTGCTAGCAATTTTTTTTTGAATCACTTGTGAAAAGAGCAATATCGAGAGTATTTGGCTACAAATACATTTTAATAACAGACCAAAGCTTTTCTGGGAACCTATTATAGACCACCAAACTCTGTGGAGTATTATAATATAGAGAATAATGGATGGCTAGGTGGTTATAATGAGGATATAATTATTAGTGACCCCAAATATCAACCAGATTACAGGTCTCTTCAAATGTCATAATAACCAAATTTTGGATCATTATGCTCCCAAAAGCCATAATAACCCGAAATCCAGATATCACGGCATTTCAAACCACTTTCACTTTCACTGCAGACTGTAGCATGACCGAGTAGTTCAGTATTCTAATTGAAATTGCACATATTTCCCACAAAACAGCAGTATTTGGTATAAGAAACATGTAAAGCTTTTTGTTGTACCTTCGTTTGTGTATTTTCCTTAGCCACTGACTGCAGCGTGAGGATTGCGAGTGACGCAGTGGCTTCAGAAGACTTGACACAAGCATTAGCAAGCATTGCTATAGCAGAACTGCCAGAGCTAATGTACTGGATTGGTACAGAGAAAATCAGTTAAACTTTAAAACTCGATCACTACAGATAAAATCATTAAAACTTGAAAACTTGAAATAAATGCATGCAGTTAGTTTAAAACTTTAAGTTTTTGTTAGTATTGTTTCAGTCTTTTCAATTGATAAAAGTCTTTTCTGTGCTGGCTAACACTTGTGTCAAGTCCTCTGAAGCCGCCGAGTCACTCACTCTCCTCACTCTACACTCAGCAGCTTCTTCTCAAGAAAGTAAGCAAACTAAGGAATAACAAAAAGCTTAATATGTTTCTTATAGTAAATACTGCTGTTTCGTGAAAAATGTGTACAATTTTGTTTACAATACTGAACTGCTCAATCATGTTACAGTCTGCGGGGAAAGTGCAGGCAACTCAGTGTTAAAGAAATCCAGGCACCAGCAATTATAAAAAAGAAAGAATAGACAAGTGTGTATTTATAGATTTTTTTGCACACCCTCGGTGTTTGATGACCACATAAGCCTCTCAAGCTTTGCTCTCGAGGTTTATGGGTCATCAAACACCTTGGGTGTGCAAAAAAATTCATAATACACACTTGCTTATCCATTGTTCTCTATTTTACACACCCGAGGGTTGGGATACCACATCATGGCATCCCTCCCTGAGGATGTGTGTATAATTCAAGTATATACCCGCCTAGCCATGTTTTATTGTGTATAATTACTGACTAACATTTTTTCGCCTGAGCGCTAATGGAATACAGTCTGTGTTTGTTGTTTTGTTTGTGCTGGTGTTATTAGGTTTCAACAGTAGCAGAACAGCAATGTCTGGTTGAGAACAGTGCAAGGTTAAGTAACAGGACTTTTTTCCAGTAAACGTTTTGCTTTCTGATGTCATTTTAACTTGCTTTTTTGCAGGAACTGCCAGAGCTAATGAACTGGATCAGTATGGAGAAAATCAGTTAAACTTTAAAACTCGATCAGTATGGATAAAATCATTAAAACCTGAAAACTTGAAATAAATGCATGCAGTTAGTTTAAAACTTAAAGTTTTTGTTAGTACTGTTTCAGTCTTATCGATTGATAAATGTCTTTTCTGTGTTTTTTTTCTTTGGGTAATCCAGTTGCCATGGTGAAGGTTGGTTGCTGTGGTAATTCAGGTTGTGAATCCTTGCTTTGTCTGTGGAGAGAATGAGATGATTTAGTGGTTGAGTTAGAGATTGTGAGCAAGTGCGTGATTACAATAAAACATACCTCAGTCTTCTTCATCAGTGTCATATAGCACCAGTGGTCTTGGTCTTTTCTGCTGCTGCTGGTAGTTGTAGATATTGATCGGGACTCCCTGTTGGAAAGTGCAATGTGGGGCAAAGACTGACTGTTGGGTGTTTGAGAAGGACTGGCCTTGGCTTTTGGAGATGATTTTTAATTTTTTTCTCTGCTTTTGTTGGTGTTCTTGCCCTGAAGTTGATGGCATTTCTTCGTCTGGGGCATTGAATGTCAAGAGTTCACTCAGTCTTCTTTGTTTTGATTCAGAGAGGACTGAGTAATTATTTATGGACTGTATGTTTTTGTGCCCAGATATCTGCGGCACTTCTGTGGGTGGCACACTGCAGTCAATTATGCGCTGGATGGTGGTCTTTCTAGTAGAGTGGTTGGTGATGTGGTTGTTTTCTGAAATTCCAGATTCCAATTTCTTTTTTTGCATCATACTTCTTAATTTGTTAAGTCCTATGGGCATGTTTCAGAACCAGTGGGAGTATGGTTTTTTTGTTAATGTTTGGAGCTATATAGAAGGGCAAGCCTTTGTGCAGCATTTGGGGTGGTCTATTTGCTTTGTACAGTCTATATGTTGCTATTGTGTCTCTGTCTGGTCTTTTCTTGTTCTCATATATCAGTGGTTTGGTTGGGCAGACATTTGTTGAGTTGTCACCTGGCCTTGTTTTAGTTTGCCTCTCATTGTATTCTATGTAGTCATTTCCTTCTGAGTCTGTAGCTTCTGTTATGTCACCCCAGGTTAGGTCATATTGCTCCTTGGTTCGTAAAGCAAACAGTGGCCCAATGTTAAAAAATAAGAAGTTTAGGAGTGCTGTGGGGTTTTCTAGTGAGATTGTGCCTGAGGAATAGAGGAGCCTTATGTCTTCATCTGTGAGGGGTGCTGCTTTCAGTGGCCTGCTGCCTTTGCCCATTTTTTTAAGTTGTTTAAGTCTGGCTGAGAGAGTACGCTTTGTTTCAATAAAGTCTGAGGCTGTACCTTTAAATATACTCTGAGGGTATTTGTGGGATACCAGGTGATGGTCAATGTTGGCAACAATACCTCAAATTGTTCCGGGTTCATAATCTGACCCATCTTGCCTCTTTAGGCAGTAGATAAAGTTGGCAATTTGCAAATCTAGGTACTTTGGGTTTAGGTTTTGGAAATCTGTTTGCTGCCCAGTCTCAGTGAGAAAACTTTGAAATAGGTGCAAATTACGTTCAGTCTTGCAGTTTGTGTTTTTGTTCTGCTGCTCTGCTATGAACTGTTCTCTGACAGCAGAGTTTATCAATTGGAATCAGGCTTCCATTTTTATCTGTATAGTGGCTATATAAATGTTGTTTCCATATCCTTTCTACAATGATTTTTCCTTCTGTTTGCAGGGTGTGAAGAATGCAGCTGGAATTCTTTGAGAGGTGGCCCGAAGGAACATGCGAGAGAGTAGGGTTTTCACTGAAGGAAGCTGGTTGTGAGGTACAGTGTCTCGTGGCTCCTCATAGAGAAAGCCAGCATGTGTTTGTCGTTATAACCAGCTGGTTATAATGACAAAATTATAACTGGCTTTCTCTCTAGGGAAAAATGTTAGTCAGTAATTATGTCTATTTAATTCATGAAATAAAGTCAGTATCAACAGAGGGGATGCAGTCATAGTCAGGGATTTTAATCTCCCAGGGATAAATTGGGATGATTTAGAAGTCACGACAACCCTAGAAAGTGAATTCCTGGACCTACTAGCTAACCTAGGTCTTCAACAACTAGTCTCAAACCCAACAAGGGGGAATAATATTCTAGATTTAGTTCTTACAAACTTGGATGAAGGTGGTATCAGTACTAAAATAGATTGTCCATTGGGCTGCAGTGACCACTATACTATTTACTTTTGCTTAACATCCTGTGGGTCTAAAACAGGCTAAGGGTCAAGGGCCACTGGCTGAGGGCCACAGTAAAATGGCCCAAGGGGACAAATGTCCAGCAAGACATTATTAAATGTACACATAAAATAAATCAAATCATCTATCTATCTATCTGTCTGTCTATCTATCTATCCACATGTTATTAAACCTAAAAACAAAATCAAATAAACAAAGGCTGCAAGGGGAGGCTGCTAGGTCCTCAGGGGCCACAGACAGCTGTTGTGGGGGCTCTTTATGACCCCTGGGCTGTATGCTGCACAGCACTAGTCTAAAAGAACTGGTATAGATTTAATTACAGACTACAACAAGGCTGATTTTGTAAGTATACAGAATTTCTTAACAAATATAGATTGGGAAAATAGTATGGCTAGGTGAACAATTGAGGATTCATAGATGTTCATTAAGAATACTATAATAAACCTGGAAAAAGTCCATATACTGAAGAAGAAGAAATATAATTCAAAAGGTAAGGTTCCTATTTGGCTAACACATATTATTAAGAGGTAGATTAATAGAAAAGTTTGTGCTTTAACGAAACTAAAGATCAATAATTCTGAGAATTCACTTAGAAACTACAGGGCAGAACAAACAAAACTTAACACATGACAAAACAAGAAAAAGGTAAATCAGAATTAAAAATTGCACATACAAAAGGTAACAATAAACTATTCTATTCACATGTTAACACTTACAAAAAAGGGCCTAACCTAATAGGACCAATTCAAACAATGGTCTTATAATTGAAGATGATTTAACTGAAGCAAACATTTTCAATAACTTCTTTTCTTCTGTGTTTAATGATAAAATACTACAACCGAACCAAACATCTAGTCAAAGCAACACCAGTATCCATTTTTCAAGGGAGGAAATATAAATAGCCACTAAGAATTTGAAGCCTAATACATCCCTGGGCACATATAATATCACTTCAAGAATTCTAAAATAGATGTCCTCTGTCCTGTCACTACCTTTAGCAATCCTTTTATTTTATATTCAGATGTTTATCCTCCTACAACCTACCGGCATGCCTCAGTCCCCAGCCACTGCTATGCTCCCCTGCCCCATGGGCCCTGTTTTCCCCACAGATTACCCCCCGAGGTGAGGTGGAAGGAAGAAGGGCTGTCCTCCAACAAGCGATATCCGGAGTGGGCCCGGGATTGCTGTGAGGCCATGGTGCTGGAGTATTACAAGGGCTTCATTAAGCTGGCAGCTGTTTTTCCTCTTTGCTGTGTTCCATCCCTCTCACGGCCATGAACATGTGCATGGAGGTGCATACTCCTCATGATGCCAAACTATGTGTCTCCCTAGCTCTGGCACTACCCCCATCCTCCACCAGAGGGAAGCCAAGGAGCAGGACATCATGTCCACCCTTCCCCGGGACAGGAGAGCTGTCATCGGATGCTCAATCCTCTCTATCCTCTGCCGATCCCTGGTGGCCCATGCTCATTCCTGAACACGGGTCGACAGTGTGGTGCAAGGTGTGGTGTCCAGTGCCTCAACCCTCAGTACCACTGGGCCAGCATTTTAGCAATCCTTTTTGATAAATCAATCAAAAATGGTGAGTTGACTAATGACTGGAATACAACAATAGTTGTTCCTATTTTTAAGAAGGGAAATAACGGGCTAGTAAGTAATTATAGACCAATTAGTCTGACTTCCTTATACTGCAAAATCATGCTGCAATGGTTAATTAAGAACAGATTGGATTCTGAAATCATTTCTAAACAATTAACAGCTTACAATAAACATGGGTTCATGACTGGCCATTCATGTACTACAAATCTTGTCTCCTTCTATAATAAAATAAACACAAGTCTGGATAGCAACATACCAGTAGATGTGATCCTTTTAGACCTGGCCAAAGCCTTTGATAAGGTTCCCCATCATGAGGTAGTATCCAAACTATTACACATGGGGCTTAATAATAAGATAATCAAATGGATCAACAACTGGTTGTTAGATTACACCCAGTCAGTCCATATAAATGAGACATTGTCCAAACCCAGTGCAGTTGCCAGTGGCATCCCCCAGGGATTGGATCTCGGACCAGCCCTGTTTAATTTTTTTTTTCAGTTAATAATTTTTATTGATTTTCAAATGTACATACAGCTACAATTCACATTTTACATACATATAAGAGAAGCCCTGTTTAATTTATTCATATCTGATATCAACTTGAATATTACCTACACTCTAACCAAATTCGCCGATGATACCAAGTTGGGGAGGGAGGGATGGAAATAAATACTTGCCAGAACTACATCACTAAGGTTTAGAACCTGAAGACAATAGAATCATAGTCTAATTATAGCAAAATGACATTTAATACAGACAAGTGTTTGGTAATACATTTTGGGAGGAACAACCCCTTATACCCCTTTACTATGAACAACAAACCCCTGACCCCATAGAGAAAGAACGGGACCTTGGTATTCTAGTAAATAACAAACTATCAGCAAATGACCACTGGAAAAGGATTGCATTAACTGAAAACAAACTGCTGAACTGTGTCAAGCGTTCATTCACAACTAGGAATGAACATTATAATCTATCATTCTATAGGTAATACTGTACATTCGGCCACACATTTGAGACAGGCTCAGCATTTTGGAGTGCATACTTTAGACAGGATGATGAATTGTTAGAAAAGGTGCAGCGAAGGACCACAAACATAATTCCAAGGTTAAAAAACTTAAGTTATATAGAAAGACTAGCATACACGGGAATGGTCAGTTTGGAAGAAAGGAGAAAAAGGGGTGATTTACTAGAACTATACAGATGCCTAAATAATTCTGAACTAAAAATAGAATGCAGATTTAACTTCAACAATCGCCTACAAAATTTAGAAGCCATAACAAGTAGCTTTTGGTTCCTAAAGCAAATACCACCAAACACGACTACTATTACACCATACGTGCAATAAATTTTATTTTTTTTTTTTTTATTTATTGAAATGTTTCACCAGGAAAGGCACACTGAGCAAAATTTGCTAGTCTCCCAGTGCATCCTGGTGGAGGGGGTAACAAGGGGAGGGATAATCATTCAACACGGTTCAGAATTCAACACAGTACAATGCAGTTCAGTACAAATTATACATTCCAATACAATTGTCACACCAAACTTATACACACAGTGTAAGTATACTGTATGTCAGGGAAGTAATCAAAGGCTTGGAATAGATTACCACAACATGTTGTGGATTCCACCACATTTAACATTTTTAAATCAGGATTAGATTCTTTTCTTGGATGGACATGAAATGAAAATTAATGCACCCACAATGTAGAGGGAGACATTCTAGATGGGCGCAAGCCTACTTATGTCTTATCCAACCGAGTAAACCAAATAAACAGGGTGGATACATTTTAAATTTCTGACTCTGCTATAACTATCCCCCGCTTGCTCCATCATGCATCAAGACCATGCCAAGAAAGGTGGTGGTGTCAACATCTATCTCTCTTCCACCATTCAGTCTACCCCAGTACGTTCTGCCTCCTCCGCTGCTGCATACAAACTCCTTCTCCTCAAACTCTCCTTCCCTTTGTCTGTTTTCATCTTTGTGCCCAGTATCTATTGCTGCCCAGGAATAACCCTTTCATCTGCTTTAGAGCTCCTGACCACCATCTCTTCTTATCCCTACTCCGATGAACTTCTCATCCTTGGGGACTTCGATTTTAACTGGCTCGCACTCTCTTACTCTAAACTATGCCAACGTTTTAAATCTCTCCATCTTATGCAACTTATTTCAGCCCCTACCTATCAAAATTACAGATCCCTGAATCATTCAGTAATGGGTTGTGTACTCACAAATCATCTGCACCACATTATTGATGCTGGCACCTTCCATGATGCACTCAGTGACCACCATATGGTCTACTGCATGCGCAAAATTCACCACCCCAGAGTCCCTCCAAAAATTATCCAGGTCAGGTCCTACATGTTGCTAGACTTATCCTTATTACACGAAGACTTGCTATCCACAGATTGGTACCCTATCTCTAATGCCATTAACGGTAACCCAGTGCTCGAATACTTTCACTCCAAATTCTCATCAATATGGGATCATTATGCCTCCCTCCGGAAAACAAGGCCCCACAGTTATCATCTTTCATGGATCTCCACCAAACATTTGTCCTTCCTTCGTGCATGTGACCAGGCATGGAAGACTTATAAGTCCATTGGTGCACCAGCTAACCTTAACAGGTACTGAGCCTTAAGGAATTATTGTACCAGAGCTAATGGTCTTGCAAAGGCTGAGTTATTTTCCACCTCCTTCCAGAAAATCTTAGTCACCCCTCCAAATTCTGGATAGTTATCCATATCCTCTTTCCCCCATGTCATTCCTCCCCACAATCCTTAGGGTGGGTGACAGCCTTATCTCTGACCCTCCTTCTGTGGCCTCTGTGTTAAACTTCTACTTCACTACCTGTGCCTCCCCTCCTCTCTCTTATCTGCCTTCCCCTCCAGCACCATCCCTCCTTCCTCCCTAACCAATGCCCTTCCATCTTATCCCTTTTCCTTCTCATCAGTTACCCTTACTATGACTTTAACTGCTTTTCTGTCCCTCAACCCACAGAAAGGTGGGAGCACTGATGGGCTTGACCCCAAGCTCATACACCTCTCTGCCTCTGCCATTGATTTTCTCATCTCCTCCTTTCTAAACCTCTTCTTCTCTCTTGCTTCAGTTCCTGATGCCTGGAAGCATGTAATTGTTATTCCCCTACCCAAATGTGGTGATGCCTCCCTCCCTGCAACTTACACCCTATCTACCTCCTTCCAGCCTTATCTAATCTCCAAGAGCTCCTAGTGCTGTCTCAACTCACTCCTTTCCTTACTCCTCCTTCTCCTTTTTCATGCACTTGCAATCTGGCTTGCACAAACAGCACTCCACCACCTCCTCCCTCCTTCGGCTCACTGACTCTATCCTCACAGGCATGGGTCAGGGCTTCCTCACCTCTGCCATATTTGTTGATTTAGCCAAAGCTTTTGACACTGTTTTACATGATCTTCTTCTAGACAAGCTTAAGTCAGCAGTTCTCTCTGACTCCACAATGAGCTGGTTCAGTTCATACTTATCAGGCAGATCTCAATCAGTTTGTATTGGATAGTCCTCCCCCCCCCCTTGCACTGGTGTCTCCTAAAGCTCCATCCTTGGCCTGCTACTTTCTTCCATATTCCTCAATACCCTTCCCTTTGCCAGCTTATCTACATCCATCCACATGTACACAGACAATATGGTCCTGTTTGCTTCAGAGTCTTCCCCAGCTGAGTTAGCAACCAGGCTCCAACATGCTTTTGATGCTGTCCAGCAATGGTTCAGATTAAATTAGCTATCCCTAAATGGTAAAAATAAACAGTCTCCATGACGTTTATTACCAGACAGAGGCTCTACAAACTCACATGCCTCCCTTATTTCAAAACCCTAGATGAGGTCACAATTGATGATGTACCTTCATTTAAGTACCTTGGGGTCTGGCTTGACATACACCTTGACTTTTTGCAGCACATAGATGCTAGTCACAAAAAAAAAAACTACACCTCAAGCTTGGTGCTCTTTATAGAAAAAAAAAAGTTGCATCCCGCTTCTTGCCCATCAAGAAATCATGGAATGATCCTCCCTATTATTGATTATGGGGACATTATCTACAATGTTGCCATGAAGTCCACCCTTGCCAGACTAGATCCCCTCCTTTACTCCTTCTGCCATTTTGCTTTGGACTGCCTGCCTCACACTCACAACTGTTCTTTGTACTCTGCTGATCCTCCCTAATAAATTGCTGCCGAACCCACTGTATCTTTTTTATCTCTAAATTCTGGCTGGCTTCTCTTCCCCTACCTTAGCTCTCTCTTCTCCCCTCTGACCCCCCACTCCCTCCATATTTCAGGCTATCATTCCCTCATGCTTACCTCTCATAAATTCCTTGCTGGTCAGGTTGTCTTCTCTTTTCATTTTCCTAAACTCTAGAATTCTTTCCCCCCAACCATTTGCTCTGCATTTTCCCAAAGCTCTCTCTACTCCTTATTTACACTGCTCCCTCCTGTGAATGCTGTTAGTCTAAGCTCTTCCCTAATCCACTTTTTTACTCCTCCCAATTTTTTTAACACCTTGCCCCTTCCCACTCCTACCTCTCCCTTTCACCTCTCCTTCCATATCCTCCTCCCTCAGTGACCTCTCCCATCAGTTTCACAATGCACTCCTATCTTTCTCTTTCACTCTCCTTCTCTTCCTTCCTCTCTTTCCTTCATCCCCTTTTCCCTTCCTCATTAGTTCTCTACCTCCATTTTACCTCTCATACCTTCACTCTCCTCCTTAC
Source organism: Neoceratodus forsteri (assembly GCA_016271365.2). Lineage (NCBI taxonomy): Eukaryota > Metazoa > Chordata > Ceratodontiformes > Ceratodontidae > Neoceratodus > Neoceratodus forsteri. Next base: position 1,513,692,201 of record CM057449.1, read on the forward strand.
TACTACACCCAATCCCATTCTACCCTCACTTATTTAATGGATTCATTTCCCTGTTCCTACATGATTTATCTCTCTCCCTAGACGTATGTTACTTGTTCCGTGTTATCTGATATGCTTTATTCTTTGCATGTGCTTATTTCATTCAAATTCCTTATGTAAATACTATGCACTGTCTAATTTTTATATCTCTACATGATGCTTTTTGTTTTGTTTCATTGCATAATCAATTGTTCTGTTTTGTACATATTTCCCCCTCCCCCCAGGATGCATCTGGAAACAAGTTATTTTTTAGCTTAGCATGTCTTTCCTGGTGGAAGATCTGAAAATAAAATAAATAAATAAATAATAAATAGTATTTGGTATGCCATAGCTGTATAATATTAAATAAGTAACCAGCAACACATGACAAGCATCATTATTACAAATTATTGAGCCCCCCCCCCATCCAACAACTCCAACATTATGCTACAGGAAAACTGTTTCTTTGTAATAATAAGACATCAGAGGACTGCTGTTGTATCATGGTGTTGAAAGGTGAGTTCCTGCTATGTTGTTTATGAAATCACAGACAAATAAATAGTAAGTAGAACCTGAGGAATGTTTACAGCTACAATAACAGCATTCCTCCACACTATATTGTGAAATTTGAAGTAAAACATAATGTTTTAGTTCATGAAACTGATATATCAAGCAGCTGGTAAGTCACTGTTATTACTGGATATGTTTTGAACTGTCACATTAAATAACATCTGTGAAGCTATATAGTTATAGTTCTATTTTTTTATAATTCTTTGGTTACTGGGTAAGGCCCACTAGTCACAAGTGTATGTGTTTTTTTTTTTAATTTGAGGGAACTCAGGACACTAGGGAGTTTAAGTGACTTACTGAGTGTCACACAGAATGCACATGTAGATTGTGGGAAACAAACCTAGGCCTCCTGGATGTACTATGCTCATTCACAGATCATTACTCTAGCCTCTAGGCTATATCGCCAGCTCCTAGTTAAGTACACCACAGAACAAAACAAGTTAGAAAACTTTAAAGGGCATTTTACATAACTAAGTTTATTACAGACACCTATGAACCAGTCAGGTAGAGAATGTGTTCCTAGCTATTTAAGAATACAGTGTAATAGATGGGACACTCAACAAATGACTAATTTACCTTTCTTAACAGCAACAAGTCTATAGTTGTGAGCAGGCAGATCTGTGGAAGGAAAAATAGGAAAAGAGAACATTTTGGAAATATATCCATCTAATACATTATTCCTTAATCACATTATAGTATGTGGTTAGCCTTTGTTCTGTGTAAAACGCAGTCTGCTCAAAATCCTTGTTGCTCACCTTCAGGGGCGTCATGCAGTCAGAAATTCTGGAGGGGCACAAAATCTCAAGCTCTCTAGGGGAGTCTGGGGCATGCCTCCCCGGGAAAATTTTGAAAAACTGAAGTCAAATGGTGCATTTTGGTGACTTTTAGCAGTCCAGAAAGTTGTTCCCCAACAAACTAATTACCATAATACTGAAATAGGTTAGAGAAATGATCAATTGTTTTTGTCCTTTGTTAATTCTATTTACAGTGTTAACCTTTTGTATTAAATTTTTTTAAGAATTAGTCAGAACTTGTGCATTCTGCGAGTCTTTTATCATAAAAGACTCACAACATGCAAAAGTTCACTTTTATCATATATAATCACATAACTACTTAGTCCACTTGTAGCTGATCCATTAACTTCTAAATGATAGGAATCACCATTTCAATTTTCATTTCATTATAGTCAACTATAAATGTTATATTTGAATAATAATGACACATCATCTGTTGGTGCATTTTTTTTATTTATGTAAAACCAAATATTCATGTGCAAAAGTATAAATCCTTCCCTTTGATCCCCCTTCACAGGTTTTAGCCCCCCCTCCCCATTTAAGCCCAGAGATATCCTACTCCCCCTGGCATGCAGGAAACAAGAAATTAGGTTCATTTTGCTGCATATCCCTAAGTTACAGCAAAGATCCCCCACCTCATTTCAGAATAGAAAAAGCCCTTTTTAGGTCAGACATCCCCCTTCCATTTCAGCACAACACATAACCAGTGAGGTTTGTTTCATGGCACAGATCTCACAGCACAGACAACCCACCCCCCTTCAGCACAGAAACAGCATATATGCTTGTTTCTTACAGCTCAGCGCCCCCATCCCCTACACCATCCCAGATGTCATTGCCCCCTCCATCTGTATCACAGGACAACCACTTGCTCCTAGTTGCACATCTCACCCATTAGCAACCCTCCTAAACCCCATCAAACTACAGCCAAATCAGTGGCATATATGTTTATTATACTGAAAAGGTTTGGCAATTCCCAACAAAAAGTAACAGAACATGTGTAATTTGCTAGAACTGAATGGCTGTGGCTAAAGCTTGAAGAGGGAAAGCAACTTATTTTACTTAAGTTTAACAAAAACAAAAGACTTGTCCAGTTTTTTAATTGAAAGGCATTTTTTGTACCCATTGTAAGACCTAAGCAAAAGTATTTGGTTTTAACATTAACATCAACAATAGACCATGCTTGGGGGTGTTTCTAACTTCCAATCTGACTTCCTGTAGTCAAGTTCACATAGCCACATGTACTAAGGTATTAGGTAAGTACAATTGATAGGCTCTTCTCAATGCACAATTATTAATTCATACACATACCCTAAGGTCAAATCACGTTGACTCCAGTTACAATTTTCATTTTTTAAAATGATAAAAAATAATATCCATAGAATCCTATCATTTCATTAATGGTTTGTACTGTTCCTTATTCCTTTTCCTATCAGAAATACAGAATAGCAATTACACTTCATCTGAAGATGCTATGGATATTTTATGATACTAAAAAGGTTTCACTTGCCAAGCAGCCATCTCAAAAGAAAAGTCTTGCTGAGATCATCAGCCCTTACTGCACAGATCCTCCCCATTTTAGCTTATAATCACCTCCATAATGCAGCCCCCACTTGCATACTGTGTGACCCTGAGCAAGTCACTTAACTTCCCTGTGCTCCCAGGTTGCACCTGTAAACAAGCTTTCAGCTTAGTGTGCCCCTCCTGGTTAAACAACTGGAAAAATTAAAAAAAATAAACTTCATAGTCATGGCAACTTACCTCGAGTGCCCCTGTGCTCACGCAATGAAGGCTGAAGCAGAGAAACTCTGCAACCCTCAGAAGTTATTTCAGATATTATACTTGCCACCCCCAAATCAGCATCTACTTAACTCTCCTTCAAGTGTTTCACTACCTGTACTGAAAATTGCAAAAAAAAAGCACCATACAGAGTGGGATAAGCAAACTCATAAACTAAAATTTCAGGCTCTTAAACTGAGGCACCCTCTAATGTCATAGCACTCATTATACCAGAAGCCATGCCCACAAATTATTTGCCCTACAGTCAGAGAATGATCAGCCACTGGACTTGCTTGCACTTGATCTGCTACACTGGTTCACATCCCGGTGGCACCCCTCCCCTTGTCTGCAGCATGGGTTGCAAATAACAACAAGTGGAGATTCACAAATGTTGAATAAATATGTGCTGTCACCATCAGCACAAGGATTGTCTTCCTATCTGTAGAATGGGTCACTCTGCCGCGGGTATGGTTATGGTGATTTATTACATAACATCTGACTACACCCCCAGGACATTTACTTAAAAATAGTACAGCAAAAAACTCTTCCAAAAGATTGTGTGACACCTGAACCAGGCTCAGACCACATGCTGAAAGCTATTAATATAATTGCCCTTTACTTCTGTTTTGCAACTGTATGTAGTAATGTAAATTTGGTATTTTTGCCTCTTATAAAATATATATTTTATCTATAGAAAGGACTGGAATGAATGGGATTTTGGACTAACAGGCGAGAAAGCAGTAACAATGAATAATCATGAGGAAAAGGAGCTGGCATAAACGTAAGACTGATGCAGAAATTCCTTTACTCTTCACCCTGTCCTGCACAATGTAATGAAAACAGCCATATAGAGTACCAGGGGAAGTGTCTTGCTCATTACATGGCACTGTGGGTTGGGACAAGACCACGGTCTTCTGAATACTAAAAGGGATTGTCAAAATGTTGCATGCACACAGATTGCGCCTGTAATTACAAGCAGAATTACAATAGAGGGCATGTCCTCAAACAAAGGAAGGCATATTTAGGGGAAATACCATCAATCATTATTTCACACATATAATAGTCTGCCCAGTGAGACTGTGGTCACTTGCAGCATACAGGGCTTTAAAGAAGGAATTCCTGAATGAGAATGCAATTCAGGGTTACAGAGCCCTGGGGCTAGGTTTAAAAGCCAACATTCTGTACATAGTCTCACAGCAGAAAGTAGTCTGTACCATTTGGACACACACAGAATAATGTCAACTTAGCATGTGTAATTTATTTTTTATTCTTATAATATGCAAGCTACCACAGGCTTATTATTGCTCTGCTTATCCCATCATATTTATTTACTGGGCTGGGGCTGTAGAATGATGATGATAATGACCTTATCGATTGGCTTTCTCGCTATTGACGTGCTGCTCTGCTTCTCGTGGCTTAATAATGAATTTTGGTGTTAGGAGAGTCTCACAGGTCATAACATTTTAGCGTACCATGATATAATGTAACTGAGCAAAAGTCCACATATAGCACAAGCGTAACCCATAAAAAAAATGAACAAAAAAAAATTAAGTCCTTTGAGATTGAATGACTGACTGACCCACATGCGGGCACACAGGGCAGGCAATCAAGGCAGGACAGGAGGACACGCCTACTCCAGAGTAAGCAGCTGTCCAATTCTACAGTTTGTATGGAGTTTTCTGCTTCGAGCAACCTTCCCTTCCTGGAGTCCCCGAGCAGAGGAGGGCACCAAATTTCTTTTTAAACTTGCCTCTTGTGTTCGACTTACAGGCAGAAATTGATTAATTTACCTAGTCTCTCTGTGAGCATGGACACCACTGGGGCCAGCACTCCGAGCAGAAGGGGAAACAAGCTTGCCACTGCAACCATCACCTGTCCACCATATCCTATCCACAACATTGCCAAAACTCCAGCCTCTGGACTTACTGTTTATAATTCTGATCTAGAGACCACTTGCTCTCCATGACTCTCTGTCAGTGTACTTCCTTCCTCTGACATCCAGTCAATCACTGAACCAACGACTGCCTGCTGTCCCACCATTTTTGAATTACCCACAGCTCCTTCACCCCCCTCAACGACTACACGACATGCCTCTTGCCGTGAACACTGTGCACGTTCTTGGCAGCAAAAAGGAAGTTGCCTGTGGTTTCTTTGTGGCAGGGGGGCATGTTCACTGACTGCTAGCTGGTGGATTTGAGGGGAATACAGGGAACAGTACTACTGACCTTTTTCAAACTAGGAAGCAGCCTGGAACTTCATTCTGGTCTCAGAGGATGGGAAGACACCCGACCCGGTCATCCAACCAAACGCGCTCTCTAAGTGCCGACTGTTTGATAACTCATCTGTGTCTCATCTCGACTCAAGCAGAATTCAATGACAGACCATCAGTCTGAGAATGATGCTGAACTGAAGAATGGACGTCAGACAACAACAAATGAGAAGAACCAATTTGCCGTGCAAGTTATTTCTTCGCGCCTCTACTGTACAGACAGTTGATTGGTGGTAACTACCAGCCAGCATCCAATCAACTGTCTGTTGTGACTGTCTCTCTCTCTTTAAGGGCACTCAACCCTGAATCCAGTCACCAGCCCAGTGGGAGCAAATGCATTTTTTTAAACCGCTTTTCTCAGCCAGTCTTCGATTCGGAACCCCTTCCCCCCAGCCTCCACCAAAAACACATTGAAAAAGAACATTCTTTTTTTCAGTACAAAGGACCATTAAAAAATAAAATACTAAAAATATTCTTTTTAAATAGCCTTCACAACAATATTGGGGGGGGGCACATGCCCCTTCGGGCCCTATGGGTATGACGCCACTGCTCACATTATACACTACTGTGCACATTCCAAAGTGTTGTGTGCATTCTGAACAGTTGTTCTGCACACTTCAAAGGTCAAGACTCATAACATTCTACATTCTTCATTCACCCCACAAATTGCTGCTTACTAAGCACTCACTGCCCAATGTTGTAACTTTTAGTTGCAAATTACTGTAAATTAGATTTTTGATCATAGATCATATCATCAGAAGAAAGAAATTGCAATTTTTTTTTGTTTCACTGAGAGGTGTGTGTATCACTGCTCTGTAAAAAGCAAAATATACTACATAAAGTAAAATATAGTCAGTGACACACATCTTGGCATGTATTTTTATCTCGGAGTTGAGATGACAGTAGGGACCTCTTGAGCTTTGCTTTTGAGGTTCATATGCTGTCATCTCAGCCTACCAGTGGAAACACAGCCTTGTTTTGCATGGTTTCTCATACATTATTCTCTATAGCACCTGTTTTTAACTAAAGTATGCATTGTAATCATTGGTATCACTCTTCTGTTGTATGACAACACCCTAATATCTGTTTTTTCTCATATGTGTTATTGAGAGGTGTTCTTGCAGCAAGTACTGTTAAATGATCATATTAATGTGGGCTACTTTCTTGGTATAATGCGGTAAGAATTGTTGTACATGGACAACTTGTGCTGTGGTACTGTTTTCAGTACTTCAGGAGCATATGCTGATTGCACAGTGAAACCTTAACAGTGAACACATCGATGCTGACATCGACAGTTCACTGTAAAGTTCGCCAGGAACCCCGGCATTCTTTACCCCAGCCCTGCACCCCTTCACCACATCAACTCTGACTCAGAGTTGATAATTCCTATGTCAAGGGGGTTTGTGGGACAAAGCCCCCTGATAAACAGAGACAGTTTCTCTAAAGAATTTATGTCAACCACAAATAGTGGTCAACATAAATCCATCACTGTAGGGTCACATCGGGAAGATGTTGATGCTGTAGCATCATAGAGTCCTTCAGGAGGAGCATATATGTTTTACCTGTAGTTATGGAACTACACATCTCCATATACTGTGCCTATAAAATCATGTGTAGTTAACCATATGCAGCAAGACTGTGTTTGCATGGAGAGTTTGCAATGATCCCACAATGAGTTGTACAGTAATGGTACATACTTTACTGCTGTCATGACAAATGTACTGTGCAATACGGCAATGGAATGTATGGTTGATCATACTTTATTCTGTATATTGAATGTGTGTGCATCACTGAGAACACCAATGTTTTGCATCACTGTGAATAACGTCAAAAAGTCTTGTGTATTATATAATGTGTACTGTGTTGTTATTGCAGTGCAACTACACTCTTGAAAATCTGCATGTACATGCAAAATATTATCCATCCATTATGTCATAATATGCTTCCTTATCTGGATTGCTGGTGACATTGATTCTTCCCAAGCACAAGTAAAAGAAGAAAAAAAAAAAAAGATCCAACCCCCCCAAAAATCAGAAAAAATTACATATGAAATTGTGCAACAATTATTGTAAACTCACATTTGTTTAGGCGAGACAATCATCTTTCAGCAGGGCAGGATGTACCGGCAGACCAGGCTGGGTATCATCCTCTTGGTGCTGAGGCTTAGATGATCCACCGGTACCCAATGGCACACTGTCCTGACCGGGGGGTGGCATTAGATGTTTTAGGACCTCCGTCCATAGCCTGCTCTTTGACTTCACTGGTGCCTTCTCCTTCTGCATCATCATCTGTAATACACAAATACATAAAGAGAGATTTTGCTAATATGGTAAGATATTGTTATTATATTGTTGACAATCAAGTAACATTTCTGTTATACAGTGCTCCATCCTTTATCCACCCCCCTTTAATCTACCACCCTTGCTTACCGCAAATGTGAGCTCCTGTCTTTGTTTTCCAGAAATGTTATCTCCCCTTTTATCTGCCACTCTCAATTATCCACCAACCTCTTTTATCTGCCAATATTTAGGATGTACAGAGGTTGGCGGGTAAGAGGTAGCACTGTATTACATATTATGCAATATTGTTTCCCTGAATAGAAGAGTTGTAGAGAAGTTTTACTCTGCCAGCAAAGTTGCCACAAAGTGACTGAAATTCACATGCACTGAGTTTTGTAAAGTTTCTCCTACCCTCAGCAACTTCAGTTTCACCTGCATTCATGAGGTTTTCCATGAGAAAAGTGGATGTCTGCCCTCAAAGTTCTGAATTTTGCCCACAAATGGTAGAAATTTGCCTGAAATTCTGCAATTTGTGGACCAAATTCTGTACTTCATGGTCCGAATTCTGCTGTTCGGGGTAAATTGCGCACTTCATAGCTTAATCTGCACGCACTTTGTGAATTACGCTAAATTTGCAGATTAAGTCACTAAGTGAATTTAGGTAATTTTGCCTGTCTCTGCTGAGTAGTGCAACAGTATATAACCTCTATCATTTATTTTATATATTCCTGCATATTTAGAAAAAAAAATAGTAAAGAGGTTCTGTAGTATGATCCACCCTAACACTGTTGTAAGCCACTCACAATTGGTGACCTCTAAACATTGTAGGTTCTCTTATTATCACAACAGGGTATCTCAGAAACATAGATGCTGAAATCATGAGTTATACATTCACTTATCACACTGCATTCCCCACTCACAGGGTGTTGTATTATTTCTCAAAAAGTGATAAGATGTAATTTTTAATTCAACATACATTTTCATAAAACAACACTTTGTAATATTATTTAACATCTGTCTAAACATGTATAGTTGATATATATCATATGGTTATAAGATTTTTGGTGAAGTCCTGTGTGTGGTTCTACTGCTTTCATTCACTTTACTGTTACAGTATGTTATAGTTATAGCTCTACAATGCAGTGTTATAAGCATATCAACCACAGGCAGTTTACATATAAACATCATAGTTGCAAATAATGTTATGAGGTACAATTCTGTAATTGTACTATACCATCTTCCTTGATGATTAACATCATCCTCTGGAACACTTGGATGCTTCTCCACCAGTTCCTCCAGGACTGGCTCCAGATGTTCTCTTCCTTTGGGAGAGGCAGGGAAGACAGGATGGAGTGTAATAAGAAAGAAGACATAAAGAGAAATTATTAAGCAAGTGTCATATTATCCTATGTATTCATGTATCTTGCACTGGCAACAAGCAACATGCTATTACTAAGGGACTATTGCAGTGCAGTGAAGCAAATGACTTACATGGAAATTGTCACAGGTGAAACTTCACATTGCAACATTAATGATGCAGTTAAATACAGACAGATGTGTGCCATCATGTTTTCTGTTAAAAAATAATATTTAACATTCTATACTTCATATGAACATATGAAAAAGCCAGCAGAAGAAGACATTTGGTCTATCAAGTCTGTTCGTATTGCAGGATCCACAGCTTGAGCTTCATACAAAAATGTATTTCTGTTACACTGTAATAATATATATTACCAGTGTGTGACATGTCACATATCTGCTCCCTTATCATGTTATCAAGATCAAAGATGTTTCCATGTAAATTCTATGTATATAACAGGTACTTCAAAACATTCAAATTCTGAGTTGACACACCAGCAAATCTCAGTCATATGTGACAGCGTGCCCCCATTCCCCCTACTGTGATGTCATATTATGTTTCTCTCCAACCTCCCACACTTTGCTTCTTAATGTAAGGACACCAATTTTATACACTGTACTAAAGGTGCAGTCTCACAAGAGACCAATGCAGCATGAGAATGACCTCCACCTTCCTATTGGTAATTCCCCTGGCTATGCAGCCCACTATCATTTGCTTTGGCCAATCTTTCCTGCAAGTGTGCCAAGTGTTTCATGTCACTGGTGATAATTACACCCAGGTCCTTTTCTTCTTCTGTCCTGGTTACCTGCACAGGGTACTGGGTTAATGTAGAGAAGGAATAATTTAACAAGCAAAACCACAAAGGGAAAACAGAGTGTGGCAAAACAGCTATGGGGGAAAAATAGTGCAGGGAAAATATAGCGAAGATAACAGTAGTGTTACTCCTATAGCTGTTGGATGGGATGCAGGACTATAGGGGATAAACGTTCTGCTGGGTGGCAGTCTGCTGAGCAGCTGCTGTGGCTTTGATGCAGAGCCACAGGCAGTGGAGGGCAGCAGAGCATCTGTAGACTGGGAGGCTGATTCCTGGTCCTGGAACTCTTGTATTTTTTTTTTGGTGTTCAGTTTTGTCTCCCCCCCACCGACTTACTATCAGTGACAGTTCTCTCAACCCCCAGGTTTCTCCCCATCCCTGAGTTGCCTCCCCCTGGAGGTAGTTATAATAATATGGGGGGTTTATGCAGTGCAGCCCCCTGGAATGGGGTGTGGTGTCAGAGCCCTTCAGCAAACTCAGTTTGTTTTTTTGATGTATTGTCACAGTGGTAGCACTCACTGTTTTTACTAAGCACTACTTTTGTTTTAGCTGTTTTTCCTGTGTGATGATTGACTGCACTGTTTCTGTCTTCACGGTATTGACCACATGTCGATGCATACCACCCAACCATTATTTGGTCCCTGATCTTTTCATCAAAGTGCATAATGTTACACTTTTTAGCACTGAAATGAACTGGAGAGCTATTTTGGCAGAGACTTGAGACTTGTAGAAGCCACAATAGGAATGCATGGGTTCTAAAACAGTCAGTGTAGGTGGCAGGTGCTGAGGATCTGTACCTAAAGACAAAGGGGAAGATACAGCAGTCTACACTGTATTCACCCTGGGAGGGTATATTATCCTTTGCTGAGGCACCAAGCAACATCACTTCTGACAGGGCTGATAATGTCCAATATCCCTTTTATTCCATTTGCAGGCTGCAAGAGGAACCAATGACTCTGTGCACCTAGTTCATTTAATTCCTTTATTTATTTATTTCTAAAGTTTTACCAGGGAAAATAGACTCAACTTGAGACAGCTCATTTCCAGATGTGTCCTGGTTGGTGGGGAAGGGAGAGTGGGATCAGCAGCAATATTACAAGCTGCAATAGGCAATTGACAAATGTGGTGTCTCTGGGCACCTAATAAGACTTAAAGTTCAGTGTCCCTGGACACTTGATGTTGCTGATTGTGTAGTGTCTCTGGACACATGGTAGCACTAAATTCAATAGTGTCTCTGGATACAGTGGTAGTTCACATAGTTTGGGACCTGACTGAGAAAAGAAATGTGAACCGAAATGCCTCTGCTAAACCTGGTGACAAATTAGTGACTCTGCACAGTGTTTATATATAAATTATTTTAGTTAAACAGCTTCAATTTCATGTGTTGCTTCCATCATCCTGAAGTTAGCAGTGGGAAAGGGACCAGACACTGTTTAAAAAGTAATTGAACAGTTACAAACAGATTTTCAGCTTTCCTTGTGCCACTGCCCCTTTTCCCTATAAACTGATGTATACAAAGTCTGTATACTGCCTAGAGTCACTGTTCCCTTTCTCAGTGGGTTCAGTACTCATGTGTCATGGGGCGCTCTCCATCAATATACCACAGGTGGGGTGGGGGGTGGCATGACTGTAGGCAAGATGATAGCATAATTCTCATCCTCAGATTACCTCAGAGCTCTGTCCTCCACAATCCTCACCCCGCTCAATGGGAAAGTTGCCTAAACTACTAACCACAGTGAGCTCTGTATACCACTGGTTCAAATCTGCTTTAGTTTATAATCCAGCCTTACCTTTCCTCTGCAGAGCGTCTACTTACTCTTCAGGGCTCTCCCAAATGGAGACAGGAGGTCACCTTGGCAGGCCTCTGACATGGAATGTTTGCCCATCTACCTGCTGACATAGGGAATGCAAGGAGCAGAAGCAGACTGCATGCCCCAAGCGATTGCTGCCATGGACACCAGAATCCCCAGAAATGAGCAATTGATCTCCTGCACAGAAGATTTCCAACATGGCCTTCAGGCAGCGCTTCAAGAGCAGTCCAGGATCTTGAATGCTCTAAAGGAAAAGGGCAATGACCCTGAGAATCAGGGCTGCAGGAATTACCTGTGGTCTGTAGGATTCTCACAGCAGGCTGAATTACAGGACACAGTTGGATTCCTGCAACATCTTCCTATAATTCTCCAAATACTGGGGTCCATTGCTTTGTGATTGAGTGTACCCACTTAATGCTGTCCCCTCCACCTAAGGCCAGTGAATGGCCTAGACCCATCCTTGAGGGTACATGGAGGTAAGGCAGGTGTTATATAGAACTGGCATACCCTTTACTATATCATACCCAGCTTCCTTCCACATACAGCACAATGGTGTGCCTGTAATGATTCACACCCTGTCTACAGCCAGGGAAAACATAACTTAGAACTGATCAAATGCATTTTTGCCTCAGCCTCAGAATTCAAGAGTGCTAGCCCAAGCCCAAATGGACACTGCCCCACCCTGTGAAGAAACACAGTCAGCCATGGCCACCTCTTCCAGGTCTGCACCAGTAGATGACACATGGAAACTCCCGGCCACATTAGAGAGGTTGACCCATCACTGTAACTTTCAGATATCCTAGACAGCTTCTCCACAACTAGTTCTAGCTATAGAAGCAGAAACTAGCAAATCTCCAGCTCATTGTTGCTCTGTTGCACTGGTCCAGCTTTAGCATCCAACAAACCACTGGTCTCCAGCACCACTGTAGCAACTATCCAGGGCTGAAAAAGTCATGGCCACTGTACCACTGTTGACAACTTGCTCTTCTGGTCTGATGAAGGACCCACACCCTCTACCAGCCACCCAACATCAACCAAACTGGAGAAAGATAATTCCACAAAAAAACAAAAACAAACTGGGAGTAAAACAACTGGCCTGCTTGTCAGATACATTGAAACATAGAAACATAGAATTAACAGCTGATAAGTGCTGCATGGCACACCCATTCAGCTCATTTTTTCTACCTGCATTATTGCTGCAGTTCCTGCTTGATATTCAGCTTTCTCCTCCCCCCCCTTACCTCTAAATTACCTTTGTGCCTATCCTATGCATTATTTAACCCCAACACAGTTTTCTCCCCCTTCACCTCCACTGGAAGGCTGTTCAAGGAATCCACCACTCTTTCTGTGAAGAAATACTTCTTCACAACTCTCCTTCCAGCTTCATAGCATGTCTCATTGTTCTAGAGCACTTTTTTCTAAAAAGAAAATACTCCCCTCTTGTATTTTATTTACCCTTGTGAGGTATTTAAAGGTTTTTATTATATCCACCTTCTCCCTTCTCTCTTCCCGGGTGTACATATTGAGGTCCTTTAGCCTCTCATCATATAGCTTCTAATGCAGGCACTGTATCATTTCATAGTAGTTGTCCTCTGGACTGCCTCCACTCTGTCTATGTCCTTTTTGAAATGTGGTCTACAGAACTAGTCATAGTACGCAAGATGTAGTCTCACCAGCAGTCTATAGAGGGGCGACACCACCTCCCTCTTTCTCCAGATGATACCCCTTCCTGTGCACCCCAGTATCCCACTAGCCCTGCCAACTGCCTTGTCATACTGCCTGGCCACCTATAGGTCATTTGATATGATGACACCCAGGGCCCTTTCCTGTTTGGTCATTATAAATATTACTCCCCCTATTTTGTACTCCACCCCTGGGAGTATGTGTCCCAACTACATTATTTTGCACTTTCTGCATTATTAAAACCCAGCTGCCATGCCCTTGACCTCTCCTCCAGTTTCCTCGAATTTCTGCTTATTCTTTCCACCCACTGGAGTGTCTACACTTTTGCAGATATTGGTGTCATCTGCAAAAAGACAGACTTTCCTTTCCAGCTCCTTTGCTATGTCACATACAAAGACATTGAAGAGGGCTGATCCTAGCACTTATGCCTAAGGCACCCTACTTGTCACCCTCCCTTCCTTGGAGCAAAGTCTGTTTACCACTACCCTTTCTCTCCTATCCCTAAATAAATTTCTTATTCAATTTACCACCTCGTTACCCATGTCTAGGCTACCCAGCTTGCTCACTAGTCTCCAATGTGGAACAATACGAAGCTGCCTGACCATCGAGAGCTTTAAAGTGGAGTTAAAAAATTTCTATTTTTAAAAGCCTATGGTGATTGATTTTATTAGTGTTTAATGTCTGTTATTTAATTGTTATTTTGTACAGCACTTTGGTCTTTGGAAAAGTGCATAAAAATACATTTTTACTTACTTACTTACTTTACTTACTTACAATGTTGAAAGCCTTACTGAAATCTAAATAGGTTACATCCACCGCTCCTCTCTGACTTAATACCTTGGTCACCCAATCAAAGAAATCTGTCAGATTTGTTTGACATTACCTCTCCTGTGAATCCATGCTGCCTCAAATTCTGCAACCCACTGGATTCAACTTATTCCACACAGTCTTTTCCTTTAGCAGCTTTTCCATTAGGTTTCCCACCACCGATGCTAGGCTAACAACCCTATAATTGCCAGCCTCTTCCCTGCTACCACTTTTGTGAAGTGGGACTACTACTGCCCTCCTCCAGTCCTCTGTGAAAACTCCTGTGTTCATTGATCTGTTAAATAGGACAATCAGAGGTGCAGCCAGTACCTCCCTGAGCTTCCTCAGCATCCTTGGATGCACCCTGTCTGCCCCCATAGCTTTTTCCACTTTCAGGTTAGCGAGTGTTTTCAAGACTTTCTCATCAGAAAAAAGACTAGTTTCCACTTCCCTGCCATCAAAGTTCCTGTTGATTTTTTTGTGGTCCCTCCCCCTCCTTCCACTTTGAACACTGTACAGAAGTATTTGTTTAAGATATCAAACCTTTCCTGGTCACCCTCTGTACAGTTCTCCCTCCCTTGTTAGCATTACAATTCCTCCCTTTGTTTTAATTGTTTTGCCTACCTATCTAATAACTGTCTTGTCCCCTCTTGATACTGCCTGGGCTATTCATTCTTCAGTTTGCATCTTTGCACTCCCTCATACTTTCCCTGCTTCCCTTGATACACCTCCATATCCTCCTCCCTCTATGTCTCCTTGTACTTTCTGAATGCAGCTCTTTCAGCCTTTACATTTTCCGGAGCCTCCTTTGAGAACCATAGTGGTCTCCTCTTATGCTTCCTTTCTCTCACCTGACAGATGTAGAGTGTTGTTGCCGTCTGTATCCCCTCTTTTAGATTGGCCCACTATTCCTCTATCACCCCTAGGTCATACCCCTATCAGGTATTTCCTGAGGCATTCACTCATCTTTACAAAGTCAGTCCTTCTGAAGTCTAGGATCCTGGCTCATGTGTGGTTTGATTTCACAAGTGTCCATATGTTGAACCACACTGTACAGTGATCACTAGTCCCAAGGTGGCTTCCCACCTTGATATCCCTGATAGTGAGAACAGTGTTCACCGACTAGTTGCCTGAGAAACACTCCCTGCAGGGAATCTAGGATGCCTGTGCTTCTAGCTGACACTGCAGTTAGGAGGCTTCAATCTACATCTGGCAGATTGAAATCCCCAACCAGCAGCACCTTTCCCTTTCCAGCCATTTTGCCATTGCTCTCCAGCAGCACTTTATATAACTCCTCCCCCTGTGCCAGATGTCTGTAGATCACGCCTGTGTGAACTGTAACTCCATTCCCTGATTCATGGGTGACCCCTCAGTACCTTTGCCCTCCCGCAAATTCATGGTATTTCAGTCAATTTTATATTTTCCTTCACATAAAGCACCATGCTCCCTACTTTCCTTCCCACTTTGTCCTTTCTAAACAAAGAATAGCATGATATGGCCATATTCCAGCCATTGCTGTCACTGAACCATGACTCGATAATGGCCACAATATCCAGGTCTGCTCTACCACGATGTCCTCTAGGTCCTGGATCTTATTTCCTAGATTTCTAGCATTTGCACACATGGTCTTCCAGAGATTTTGTTAGCACTTTCCATTTTGTTCCTCCTTTTTCCTTTTTGCTTCCCCTCCTTCCACAAACTATTTTAAATACCTTGTTCCTCCTCTCCGCTCCACTATCTCCCAGTTTCTTTAATTTACTTGCACCCTGGGAGGACCATTTCTCTCTCAGGATCTCCCTATTCTTTACATCAGCCTTTGGTGGGGCAGTTTCTGACTCCCTAATTTCTTCCACCACCTCCGTTGGCTAGTTTAAATGTTCATCAATGTAACATTTAAACCATCCACTAAGAACTGTAGTTCCCTTCTTGAATGGATACAGGCCATTACCGCTGTATAGGCCCTTATCTACCCAATTCCCCAGTCCCAATGTAGCCATGCCCCCTTCCCTGAACCATTCCCCCAACCCTGAGTCATTGTGGTGCAGAAAACCCTCTCCATCCCCTTGCTGTAAGTAGGAAGCACCTCAAGAAAAGCTACTAATCAGGCAACCTGCCTAAGACTGCTTCACAGTTTCCCAAACTCCTCTTATACTATCAAGCCCCATTACTAGCCAGGTTATTTTTCCCCAGCTGGACAATAACATCCAGCTCCCCCTTCCTTCCTGCCACATTAGTGATCCCTACGATATGTTTCCCATCCCTCCATGCCATGACACCATGTAGGCACCTGACCTCCCTCTCCACCCCCCCTTTCCTTTCCCCAGATAAATCCCATTGACAATTAAGTCCCTCACCAGTAATTGCTTCCTTTCTCCTCAGGGGTTCTCCCTTG
Organism: Neoceratodus forsteri; assembly: GCA_016271365.2. Lineage (NCBI taxonomy): Eukaryota > Metazoa > Chordata > Ceratodontiformes > Ceratodontidae > Neoceratodus > Neoceratodus forsteri. Next base: position 1,513,708,774 of record CM057449.1, read on the forward strand.
GGGTCTCCACATCCTCCCTGGCCTCTACCATGGGTGCCTCCTCCTGACAGTCTTTTCAGTCCCACTAGAATGGAGTAGGAATTTTGTAGAGGTACTGGTTGAGGACTGTTCTTGTGACCCACCCTTCAGCTTTCCAAATTGCACCACCCTCTTCTTCACCTTTCCCTTGCCCACCGTAGTCCAACCACGCCACCTATCAGGCATCCTCAGAGGTAACGGTGTCAGACTCAGTGGCCCCTGGGTGGATGAGCAGGCCCCCTCACTCCTAGCAACCTCTGCGTCAAGTCTAGTGGCTCACTCCTTCAACCAAGAGAGGTACACACAGATGGGGCAGCATCGCAGTCTACTGAACTTCTCCCTGAAAACTGCATCCCCATAGTCATGGCACTGCACCACTCCGAACATTCTCTATTTCTGCTCTACCTATGTTACTTTGAAATCCTTTCCCTTATGCTGTTTGTATATCTCTCTGCGCTGCTTACCTTAGATAGAGTGTGTTTCCAATTCCTGGTTTTCACCTATCCCTGTTTTTTTTCATTCACCCATTTTGTACCCTTTACCCTTGATAGGAGCAAACTACTAACACTCTTGCTTTTTGTTTGTTATTCTTCTTACAACCCTACCCTAGCTGCAGTGTTCTTCCTATTCACAGTTTGGGCCTAGCTTTTACTTTCCTCCCCTTTCATCAGCTTGTGTAACAACAAAAGTGCAAGGGTTTCTTTCCTCGGCTGGCTGGCAGAGTCCCCTTCTTCTCTGCTTCCTCTTGCTGACATCCTGCTGATGATCCCAGATGCCACTGAGTTAGATGCCATACTCCTCTTTCATGGCACTCTTGCTTTGGGGTAGCTCACACTTTGGGGTTGCTTGGACCTCTGATTATTATATTGAGATTGCAGCCACCCTATTGGCTGGCTGTAGTCACATTGTATGATGGGATCGCCAATGGTGCCAGGTTTTAGATGCTGATCTCCCACCCTCAGTCAACCATCTGGTGCCTCCTCCTTCTACCCACGTTTCTCACAGATCACCATCCTATAATCAGTATGTTCAAGTAAAAAAAAATGAATAAAAAATAGTGTAAGCAGCAGACATTTTAAACAGCCCTCCTACCGCCCTCCAGATTCTGCATGGATCACCACTCCTGATACCTGCTCCCAATACCGAGAAAGGCAGGGAGGTTAGAAGCAAATGGTAATAAGGACTCACATGAGAACAGGTTGGACTTTTGACACCTCCCCTTTGCTGTGGGTGGAGTAGGAGGCTTAGTCCAGCGAAGTAAAGAGAACAAGACCAACACCAAAGATTAGATGAGTAAGGCTTTATTTCCAGGAATGCCGAACAGCTCGAGTAGAAACTAGGACCTCAACTGGTTTCACTCATCAAGGTCCTGGTCTCTACTTGAGCTGTTTAGCATTCCTGGAAATAAAGCCATATTCACCTAGGCTGGATTTTCAAATGGCGCAGGGCTTGTATCCCGTCCTGCACCACAGGACTTTAACTTTCATGGTGCGCCAACCTTCTTTGCCACAACTGCACCTGATTTTCAAAGATCAGGTGCAGTTGCAATGTTTTACATGTTATATGGCAGCTTGTGCCAATGCTCTGGTACAAGCACCATGTAATCGCCTCCTGGGAGTGGCCCATGCTAGACTACAAAACCATGGTCTAAGGAGGAGCACTCGACACAAGGGATTGAAAATCCCGATCATCAACAGGGGACTGCCACAAGTTCCATGCATCATTTGTTTGGTGCACCAGGGGCTTGTGGCATCCCCGAAGCTCTGAAAATCTGACCCCTAATCTTCAGTGATGGTCTTGTTCTCTTTACTATTTTGTGGTTACTGAACATGTTGAGTGTGTGGAGTGAAACTTCCTTGCCAGTTTTAATCCAACTAAGGACTATGTCTTCAGGCATGGTATCTAGCTCCTTGTGCTCTCACCCTCTAATGTGTCTCACCTAGAGGGCAGCACTTTACTAGTGTGGTCAAAGATAAAGATGGGTTAGTCCCCCAAGGTGAAACCTCAGGAGACCTCCCCACTCAGGCCTATTTGGCAACTTTTATAGCTGCTTAAACCCCTCAGCACTAGGCCCCCTCCATGTGATGTTAGTAACACCACTTAAAAATATTCTTAGAGGCCTGTCTTGCTGGCTACTTTCATCCCACAGTTGTTTACTCCTCATCTCCATTTTGTTGGAAGAGAGCACTCAAATGTCTGCACTCCTGGCCTATGTAAAAGCATTGCACCTATAGGGTGCTCATCCCATAAACAAAGCTCAATGTTTCTAGTGGTTGGGGATATAAAGCTGGGCATGATGAAGTCAGAGAACTGTCTGGAAGACCCTTTACACATCACCACCCATTGTAGCAGGTGGCCTTTGATGTTCCCCTCTGCCACCCTCTCTAGGCTGGAACCTGATCTAAGGGGGTCTGCTAGAATGGAAGACAGAACACACACCTTAGTGGCCTCTCTGTCCTTCCAGTGATATGGCATATGGCACTTGTCTATAGACAGTCCAGGATAGAGTTATGAACACCTCCTCCATGGAATCCAGTATATCCTGGGTGGTTGAGGAGGACATGTTACCCTCACTGGGGTTCAATCTCTGAAGCAATTTACCACTTACTAATGGCCCCAAGACTTGGTGCCACAACAGACATCACCTGTTCTCTAACCTCTCCTCTCCTGGCTATGCTTGGGAAAGGTTGCTAGCAAAAGGTGCTCGACAGTATGTGGAGGGCAGAATGACAGTGAAGCCCTGGTTTCAGGAAGTATGCCTTAATGGAGAAGGACTCAGTTTGGGGCTAGTAAGGTTACTGAGCTTTACCTCAAATAGTATACAACATAAACATGCCCCCTTCCTGTACAACACAACTTGAGACATGGTGCCTGGGAACCACTCCTTACACTGCAAAGGCTTCTCACCAGGTGACTCCGACTAAAAAGGTATTACTGGTTGTTAAGGTTTACCCTTCAGTGTTGGGAAACAAATTCTTAAAAGTGTTTTTTGAGTTCTGGGTGGATATGGATTCAGTTTCTCTGTTACATGATAATGCATGCTCCTGAATCTGTTTTTCTCAGAGGGCAGCGGTAATAACCTGTTTAACCCTCATGTGCACTCAGGTTGACAACAAAAGTCCTGGGACTTCATAAGGAGTCCAGTCCATGTTTGTTCCAATGCCAAGGCAACTTTTACAAATGTATAGTTCTTGTTCTTGTACTATGTTTTCTTTGTTTGATAATGGTCACTACCCCAGGTCTCTAACTATAGAATTTACCTCCACTGATATCCCCTGTCTGTGTGCTACTAATCTGTGGGATGCTTTTAGCCTGTACTCATCTTAGGTGGGGTGCATTAATAATACCCCTCAGCTGCATTCACAACAACAACAACATTTCATGCTATATGTAGGTTTGCATCAATGCTCCCATATAGAACACATCATTGTGATTTATATTTAGCAACATCCTGGCTTCCCCCATCTTTATATTCTCATTATAGCTTAAGCTGTTCAGTCTATAATACTCTTCATTTGGGTACAGTTTCTCCTTTGTCTTCATTATTAAATATTAAGATAACTAATGGGGATTTATGATCTAATGCTTCTGTTATGTTATCTATTCCAAAAACAAAATCTAGATTGGGTCCGCAGCATTTTCTAACTATGCTCCAGTACACTGGAATAAGCTCCCATGCACTTTACAACATATTGCTGGAAAACATATTTTCAAGGCATCAGTAAGACAACATTTTTTTTAAGTTTAATGGTGTGTAATTGTTATTAATTTATTGTCTGTATGTTATTATGTTATATTTGTATGATTGTATTATATTGTGTATATGTATTGTGTATTACATCTTGACTGTAACATAGATTATGGTCCCGGGTCGTATTTGAAAAAGAGCCTTGGCTTATTTTGTAAACAAAGGTTTAAATAAAATAAAATAAAAAATACAATCACCCCCCCCCACACACCCATTGCAGACATTACCTGTTAAACTTGAAAAGTCCAAGGACTAAGTTCGCCAGTAAAACAAAAACATGCTTATAAGCAAAAGTAGCATTCCTACAAGAGACTGAACTCTTCACCTTGGAAGCTACTGTACCAAACTGAAGAGTGAATGTGTGGGTCTGAGATGCATAGTGCAGCCAAATTACAAAAAAAATGTGTCTTAGTACTCATCTGCAAAGCCCTCTGATGAACCACAATGTCCAGTGTCACCAATGAAGATGGAAAATGGGTCCTGGTCAAAATGAATACCCTGTCTCGCCTTTTAATACTGGGAAATGTATACGGCTCTAATAGAGACAGTACCAAATTCTTCCATGAGAACTCCAAGAAGTTGCTCAATCTAAATAAAGGTAATGTTTAGGTGCTCTAAGGAGATGACATTAACCTCACTCTGCAGTCATTGTTACATCAGAGCAATGGGAAAGTAAAGGCTCTCTCCAAGACTATACAGGCAGTTTTGCTGTTGATGCAAGATCACACATTCATAGATGCATGAAGACTCCCATCTCCAAAGGAAATTGATTTCTCCAGCTGTTTTGCACCCAGTGGGGCATACAACAGGATACATCTCTGGATGGTATCTCTGCAGGTAGCACAACAGGCAATACATTCTTCCATTAATGCCCTGTTCCTGTCAGACTATGTACTGGTGCAAATGCAGCCATTGTGAGGCCCCCAACAATACAATCTATGTCTTGAAGGCTGGACCATACTCATACAGGGTGCTAAGTTTCAATCCTGGATCTGCAAGGCAACAATGGTTTACTTCCCCCTTAACGACATTATTGACACCTCAGCCTGGTGATTTGTGAAGCCTTTGAGGCTAGCATTTGGGGAAAGTTCATAAGCTAAGCAATACACAGGCATAAAACCAGAGAAAAGACCTAGCAGATTTAGAAACTCAATAAAAACTCAAAGAAGCAGAAATTTACAACTCCCACAATATTTCAGCAAACGCTGTTCTGCATAGAGAACAAGTAAGGCTTCAGCCAGAAATTAACATTCATATCACCTTTTTTTAATACTTGTTTATTGATATTTTAAAAGAAATATACATTCATGTATCAGTATAGCAAGTCTTACAGTGTTCCAAGAACATGAAAACGTGAACAGTCAAATTAGGAGTACAGAAGAACAATTTTATAATAATAACAATAGTAGGGAGTTCAGAAAAACAAATATAACCTTAGCCATGCTGGAATGGGGTAAGCATTTATGAATAACTAATATCTTGTAGTCAATATAATTCAGGCTTCTAAGATTCTTAAAAACTGAGAATAGCTAAAATTTGTGGAGTTTCCCACTTAACGGCCGATCGAAGCATAAAGCAGAGGGGAACAGGAAATAGGTGACATCCTACTGCCTAAGGCTCGTATGGTTGATAAATTGCCATTGTATAACTCTCACCTATTTCATCTATTATTAAAAAGGTATTTTTTATGGCTGGCAGCAAAAGTTATTTGCTTCACATCATAAATTTGAGATCTTATCAGTGGCCAGTCCTCGGGGTTGGGGGAGGGGCAGTTGAAGCCACTTCTTAGTCATGGCTTGAAGTGCTGCTACTGTAAGAATTGCCCAGAAATAATGACCCTCCTTACCTCTGATTTCAGCAGGATAATGTCTGTGTACCAGATATTCTGGACCTATATCCCCGGATAGGCCAAACAACTCAACTAAATACTTCTTTACCTGTTTCCAATAATCCCTCAATAGTGGGCAAAACCAAAATATGTGTGCTTGGTCTGCCTCCCCACCTCCACATTGCCTCCAGCAAGCTGCACCCATTCAGGAACCTATCTTAGCTAATCTACTTGAAGTGAGGAAGTAGCATATTCTAATCTTCCAAGCAAACTCTCGCAAAGCAGGTGATGCAGTAGTTCGCCAGCAGTTTCTGAAGAGTCTAACCCAAGAACCAGATTCTAACCTGACTCCCAATTCTCCCTCCCATTTCTGATGTATAACTTGTGTATTATGTATCTTATCTGCAATTAAGTTCCTATATAAAATGGTGATGGCCCCCTTTCCATGGGTGCCCTTCCAAATAGTCTCAAAGGCCAGCGGAAAGGGTCTACCATCTACCCATGTGGAAGTGGAGTGCAGGTTACTCTTTATGTGATCCCTAATTTGATAAAAGTAAAAAGAGTCCCCTGGGTCCCGCATAGCTTTAGCCTGCATGACCTCAAATGGGAAGAATGATTTTCCCTGGAGTAATTGCCAGGGAGAACAATAAGGCTCTCCCCATTTGTTTCCTATACCATGTAGAATGCCTTGCCGGAATGAATGAGTCATCATAGGACCACCATCTATACCTGCAAAGGTTTCTAGGGGTAAAGTCCCTTCTGGTATCCTGGAGCAATCCCTGAAGTGCAGTCCAAATGGTAAGAAAGAGGTATGAGGCCACGTCTATCTGAGAGGGGCGGTTGAACAGGACCACCGGTAGAGGTATATGTTCCCTCACATCCATCTCCAGCTGTTTCCAGTGGAAGGCGTAGTGTGGGTGAGCCCAGAGGAGGGCAGTTCTCATCTTGGCAGCTAGCCAGTAGGCCTGAAAATCAGGACAAGCTCTCCCACTCTCATGTCGGGGCAGGTACAGAGCTTTTTTTAGAAATTCTCAGCCTAGAGTTAGCCCATAAAAAAGCCATCACTTTCTTCTGCAAGATTGCTATCTGTTGTGGGGAACCAAACAGGGAACTGCCTGGAACAAATAAAGAAGACGGGGTAAAACATTTGTTTTAAGAGTTTGTAGTCTAGAATAGAATGGGAGGGGTAGTAAATCCCATCTCCTCAAGTCAGTCCAAATCTGTTTCAGAAGGGGGGGTAATTACCTTTAAACAATGTAAGCAGGTTCTTGCTTAATTTAATACCAATCACATCCATATCACCATTAAGGCAATAGGAGTGTTTCGATGCCTTAAACACCACTATTAGGAGGGTCACAAGAAGGGAAGAAAGGTCCTCACATACCGCCTCAAGAAGCAGCAGGTTGACCACTACATAGGGGGGCCTAAGGGATGTATCAAGTATGGTACATGCCAATTATAAGGGTGTTAATAAAGTTATGAGAGACTTTTATGCCACCTTGTAATCCTACCCAGCCCTCCTGATCCTCAACAGATGAAGGATTTTCTTGCCACCCTGGTATTCCCCACTCTCACCGCACACCAAGTGGAAGTGCTGGAGAGTCCCCTGACTGTTGAAGATATGGACAAAGCCCTCCTATAGTTGAACTCTAATAAAATCCTGGGAGGAGATGGGTTCCTGGTAGCGCTCCTGAATCTGCAGGCCCTCACCTTGGCCAAGCCACAGCAGAATATGAACCAGGAGTGTGTTGCATTATACTCCCTTCCCTCAATGATCCATGAGACCATCATCAAAGTCCTCCCCACAAAAAGGAAAGACACCACCTTGCAGGTAAGCTATAGCCCCACCTCTCTCATTAATGCAGAAAATAAAATATTTGCAAACATGATGGATCTCCACCTAGAAATAAATCTTACACCATCTAATGCACCCACTCTCAAGTGGGCATTGACCATGGGTGAGAAGGCTCAGATCACATCCTCTCTCATGAATATTATGCATTCAGTGCACCTGGCTTCCAGTCCCACTGCATTGGTGGGGATTAACTTCCAAAAGGTCTTTGAAACTGTAAAGTGGGAGCACTTCTACAATGTCCTTGCTTTTGTAGGTTTTGTCTGGAATTTCCTGATGTGGGCACAGACACTTGACACACAACTTATGGCAAGAATACTGATGAACTTTATCCTAGCCACCCCTTTTCAGCACAAATAGGAATTCAGCAGGGATGCCCCTTGCTATCTCTCCTCTTTGTTTTGGCCATTGAGCCCTTAGCGCCTCCCATCAACATGCACCCAGACTTACTATGGATCTGGATTGGCACCCACCCATATAGTACTATCTTATATGCAGACAGTGTTCTTCTACTCCTATGAGATGCCCACACATATATAAACCAACTGCTGCAACTGCTGAACAAGTTCACTTCAGTGTCAAGGCACAAGCTCAATCAAACCAAAACAGAGGTCCTCCCCCCTTAACAACAGCTATAAATATAGTGCCTTCAGGACACATGGCCTTAGGTGGTCCACAGAAGACATCACATAATTGGGTATCAGGATAACTCCACAACTCTCATGCATATGGAAGGCCAGTCTAGGCCACCTACTTGCAGATCTCCATACTGAATGTGATAGATGAAAACAACTACAGCTGTTGTTAGGAGGGAAAGTAGTAGCCCTCAGGATCTTTACTGCAAAAAAATATTTCATGTTATCTCACATGTCCCTCTCTTGAGCCCTACTGAATAGTTTACACTAATTGATGCCTTGATGAGGAACTTTATGTGGGAGAGGAAGCCTCCCCACTGTAGTAGAAACAAGGTCAGGCCCCAATGGAGAAAATGGATTTGGGGGGCAACCTTGGTTTCAGGTCTAAAGCTATGCATACTAGGACCTGCAATCCAACCAATTGCTGATACACATGGAAAGGGATAGCCCAAAATGGATACAAATGGAGAAGGAGTTCTCACAAGGGCATTCACCAGTGAACTTACTATATGTCCCCCTTAGCAAAAAAATATGATAGCACCCCACCATCTCTGCATTAGTAGCAGCATGGAGATGGCTAAATCAGCACCATACACAGAATTATTGATTCCCCACCCACACTCTAACACCAATATGGTACAACAAATGCATTAAGATGGGGAATCCCTTTTGTTGGCATACCTGGCAAAACCAGGGCATCCACAGTGTCTTTCACCTCCTCACTCTGAATGGGTCCACATTTTTTTATTTTTTATTTATTTTAAATTTGTTAACCGGGTAAGGACATTGAGCAAAAAAGCCCTTCTTTAGGACTGACCTGGAACAACAAGACAACACAAAAGTACAAACATTGAAACATACTAATAATTATACATACATTACAAATCATGTGTTACAATAACAAACATTCAGAGAAAGCAAATAAGTCTTAAAGTGCATTTTAAAACTTGATAATGTGGAAGCAGAATGCAATGAAATTGACAACTCATTCCACAATTTGGGAGCAGCATTAGTAAAAGATTGCAGGCCAAACTTGTTATTTTATTTAATTTTTGTTTACTGGGAAAAGTATTGTAGCCACAAAATATGACTATTTTCAGACATGACCCGGGAGGTTACAATACAAAATTGGCAGTCAAAACAAATAACAGGTATAATTCAGAGGCAATCAGTCACACAAGGAAAAATCAACACAATGTTTTGTGACGTAAACAGTATTGCTAATTTGATAGAGATAATGGCAGGAAAATACACAATAGCTTCAAGAGTAACACCCTTTGTGGACTGAAGGTTAGTAGAGGGACATCTGAGAGTTAGTAAGTCGGACAAAGGGAAAGAAAAGGAAGTACAAATAGATTAGCAAACCAAACATCCCAAGAAATAAGTAAATTTAAGACAAGGAGATAACCAGCCAGTAGAAGAATATAACGTGCTGTGATGCATCTTCAAGGGAGCTAAAAGGATGAAACGACAAATATTGTTAAATGCAAGAGTAAGAACGTGGCTTTCACTTGAACCCAATTTATGATACAGTGAAGAAACATAGTCACTGTGTGGTAATAAAGTACTTAAGGCAAGAGCATAGCATGTATCATAAGATGAATAATGCTTAAGTTTACACAACATCCCAATCTTTTGATTTATAGTCTTGCTAACTGCCTTAACTTGGGAATTAAGGGTCATACAAAGATCCAAAAGAAACCCAAGATATTTAAATTCATTAACCTGACCAATAAGATTGCCTAAGTCATAATTAATTAATAAACAAGGGTTATCCCTGAGCATGTACTTAGTACCAAAAAGCATTGACTTTGTTTTTTTAATGTTCATAATCATTAGATTATTGGATAACCAGGAACATAAACATAAAAATTCAGGTTGTAAAACAGAAGTAAGTCATGTAACTGAAGAAGCTTGATAATATAAAATAAGATCATCAGCATATGAGAGACACTGACAATTATTGAAAACTAAGGGCAGGTGATTAATAAACAAAGAAAACAATAGGGGTCCAAGAATGGACCCTTGCAGAACACCACAAATTATTGGCTTACTATCAAAATTCAAAGAGCCGAGAGAAACATATTGAGTTCTAGCATCCAAATGGCACTCACAGAAAGAAACAAAAGCCAAGGATCTAATTACTAGCCTTCTCTTAAAACAGATGGTCGCTGCTGACACCCGGCTTAGCTACAAAACAGGGAGCAGCTCTCTCATAGACAGGCTTCTGACCACACACCCTGAGCATATATCTGATGTTACTGTCCTGCCTGATAGCCTCAGTGACCACTCCCCTGTGAAGTGTACCTGGCTAACAATTTCCCCAAGAGTTTAACCCAGGTGTGTAAAAACTGCTGCCTGAAGCCTGGACTACTTGAACATTTCAAGCTGTATGTGACACAACTGGACTGGTCCCCGCTGGCTGGGGATATAGATGGTAATGAGGTACTTAACTACTTCATAATGGTTTTCAACCATGCGTGTGATATTTTTGCACAATATAAAATTAAAACAATTAAGGGAACCTCCAATCCCTGGCTCTCCAACTCCCTTATTGGACTTATGAATAACAGAGACAATCTTTGGCATATAGCAAAAGCAGTCGGTACACCTGATGCATTTAATAACTACAAGGCAGCTAGAAATGCCTGCACCAGACTCATCTGACAGGCTAAAGCCTCCTACTATAAGGATCTACTAACCAAAACCTGGGGTTCTGGAAGAGACTTTTGTTACTCTCTTAAATCCTTAATGGGCAAAGCCCCCAAGACCCGCCTGACCTACTGTTGACTGTGAAAGGGCACCTACAGGAACCCATCAAAATTGCCAATGAGCTCAACAATGCATTCACTGACCTTTCAAGTGTACTCCCTGAGGACTACTTCAAAGATATGCATGTTCAGCAATGCCCAACTGCCCCTCAAGATCCCCCAAGGAAAGATGCAAAACCCTATTACTTTAGACGTGTCACCAAGGCCGCAACCATGAATCATATTAAAAGGGCACTTGTCAAGACCAGACTGGGGCAGATCTGCCTGACATGGTTTTTAATGCCTCTCTAAAATCAGGAGTATTTCCAAATGCATGAAAGTCAGCTAACGTAATGCCTGTCTTTACAGCAGGGGATAAAACCCAAACATCCAATTACAGACCTATATCCATCCTTCCTCCCCTTTCAAAAGTACTCAAAAGAATGGTCTTGGAGCAGCTTACTGAATACCTTGATAGTCATAACCTACTCTGCCAGCAACAGCACAGCTTCCGTAAAAAGCACTCCACACTCACCGCTTTAGTTGATTATTCATCCCAACTATATAATGCCTTGGATAGTGGTCAGGCAGTTGGATCAGTCTTCATCAACCTCATGAAGGCTTTCTACTCTGTTAATCACAACCTCCTCCTAAGTTTCCTTCTGTCTATAGGTCTATCCCCAGATACGGTTCTATGGCTTGGCAGCTACCTCTTTAACAGATCACAATGAGTCAAAATTGGAGATACCCTATCCGCTGCTAAGGAGGTGCACCTCAGGGTTCTGCAGGGGTCAATCCTCGGTCTTCTACTCTTTAGCCTCTTCATCAACTCTGCCCCAATGGCTTGCTCAGCAAGCACAATTCTTTATGCTGATAATGCAGTGATCTCAGTTGCTGACAAAGATCAACAATCCATCACAACTGAACTCCAAAGCAGCTTCCATAAACTTGAATCTCGGTTTATGGAAAACAAGCTCATACTAAACATCAAAAAAACAAAGAGTATGCTCTTCACCGCCTCCCAAAGCAAAAAGAAATACCTGCCGCTACATATTCATAACCAAAAGGGTGAAATCCTAGAGCAAGTATCTAACTTCAAATATCTTGGCATTACCTTTGATGACATGGTCACCTTTTCAAACCACATTGACTGTCATCAAGACAGCAAATATAAAACTTTGGTGTACTTTATCGTTACAGACATTCAATGACACTGGATGCACTCAAACTAGCCACCAGTAGCTCAATACTATCTACCATTGACTATGGGTTGCCTATATATGGGGCAGGCACAAAAACTGCTCTTAGCAGGATCAACATACTCTTCAATAAGGTCTGTCATCTTACTTTGGGTGCTACTCTCGACACCCACATATGCTCGCTATACACTGAAACAGGGTGGCTCCCACTTCATATTAGAGGGCAATACCAAACCTGCCTACTTCTAAAAAAAGTACTACTTAGACTGACATCCCCCACACTGGGCGGACACTTTAAGCTGGCCATCCCAATAAAATCTACCTGTAGTGCAGTCACTGACAAGATGGTGATTCCCTTCAAAAGGACAAAACTTGCCCAGAACTCCATCCTCTATCAAGGTCCAAAATGGTACAATGAACTACCCGCTGTCCTCGCTGATACTACCAAGATTAGTACCTTCAAAGCTGGGCTCAAATCTCTCCTTGACTCTAAAATGAATTGTACCTGCCTGCACTAATGTAATGGTACCTCGCCCCCAGTTTTCCATTTACCTACCCCGTCTACATCTTTCAGCTATATACAACTTGCTTTTCTTAACCCACTCCCCTACCCCCAGTTACCTGATGATGGCCTCACTTGGTTGAAAGATCCACCTCTCTCCCACCTCAGATGATGTCACCTTCGGCTGATTCCCTCCGTCGACTCCCCCTTATCTAATCAGTCTATCTGTTAATATTTACTAATCTGATGTGTATAAGTTAACATTTTACTATTACTGCCTGTGTATATGCTTCAATGTTTTTTCTCGTTTTCTCTTTTTTTTTTCTGTAAACCTTGTATTTTTGTAATGTTTGTTCGACACTGACATGGAACCTTTGAAAATGAGCTCTTGACTCAAAGGTATTAATCCCAAACTGAAATAAATAGATAAAATAAATAATCCCTCATCCAACTGGCCATGTTCTCAGAAATACCAAAGTCCTTAAGCTTGAAGCAGAGCAAGGAATGATCTATCAGATCAAATGCCCTGGTCAGGTCCACAAACACCACCCTAATCAAGACACCCCTATCAAATCACTGCAGGATGGTGTCTGCGAACCTGACCAGAGCAGTACCAGTCCAATGACTGTGCCTGAAGCCATGTGGTTCCATGTGATAACAGTGGTCATGGAAAGGCAATGACCATTAGGATGAGTATACATTGCTGAAAATCAATTTCGGCAATGTACACCCCTGGTGCACAGCAAAAGGGCACCTGAGATGTGAATTTTGTTTTTTAAGTGGGGGGCTTTTCCTCCCATACCCCACTACTAAAGGATTCTCAACTCCAGGGGGGTGCATGTCAGAGGGGTGCAGGAGATGAAAAGAAATTTCCCAGACCAGCTGCAAAATAAGCGCCGGGACCCAGAACTGAGTCCAGCACCCTTCCAACCCTAGCCTGTCACCAACCCACCACCCTCCCTCCCTTTCTGCCTGTCATGGTGTGGTCCTCCCCCACATGCGTGTACAGGATATATAGTGACATCCTGTTGCTATATTCACCAACCACCCCATCTGTTCACCCTCTCTGCCCGGTAGCCCTGTGCACAGGTGCTGTGATTGAGTCATCCTTTTTGAAAGCGCTCAATCGTGGTCGCCATCATCACAGGCTACCAAGCCATGTTGTTGAATACACAAGATATTGTTAACTTCAGGATAGTCAGTGAGTCAACTGGCAACCAATGTTTCTAATATTTTACCTAGAGGATTCAATATAGATATGGGTCGGTAATCTTCAGCAAATTTAGCATGCTGCTTTTTTGGGAATGGCACAATCTTTGCACATTTCCAAACTGAAGGAAATATCTGAGTAGACAAACACAAATTATATATGGTACATAGAGGACCAGCAATAAATGGAGCAGCCAATTTAATAAATCTCTAATGCATCCCTACAGATTAATTTGCCCAAACAGGACTTTGAAAAGTACTTACAGCTAAGGAGCACTCTAGCATCCCTGCTCCAAGCCCATACCAGTCTGGGCCACACATCACCCCTATACCACCTAACATAGTTAAAGATCCTGTGAGGCACAACAAGAGCCATCTAGTGGGCCATCAAAGAGTCTATCCCAGACCAAAATGGATTAGCTAAGGAAAAGTTATTTTGGGTGTTGGGTAGGCAAATTATGGAACCAGACGGGTTAGGCTGTTGGGACAGAGTCCCCAGGTTTTGTAGGGACAGACAAGGACAAGTAATCCAAGACAAAATATTCCACTTCTGTTAGGACATCAGCTGCTCTACGTGCCCTGAATCTCCTACTGACAGATACCTGCTGGTGATACAGATCCCCTGGAGGAGAGTTACTAGTGGGGTACTGCAAGGTTCAGTACTGGGTCCAGTCTTTTTTAATGTCTTTATAAGTGACATTGCAGAGGGACTGGAAGGAAAAGTATGCCTCTTTGCAGATGACACAAAGATCTGCAACAGGGCTGATAAACAAGGAGGCATGGAAAGGATAAGAAGGGACTTGACAAGGTTGGAGGAATGGTCAGAAGTATGGCAGCTTGGATTCAAGCCAGCCAAAGAAGTGCAAAATAATGCACCTGGGAAACAAAAACCCAGGGGAAGATGACACAATGGGGGGAAGGTAGTAACAACAACAAAAATGGAATGGGGCCTGGTGGTAATTGTATCAGACGATCTTAAGGTTAGCAAGCAATGTGAGAAGGCAGTAAGGAGGGCTTGGGGGGAATACTGGAATGTATAGGGAGAGGCATCACCAGCAGAAAACAGGAAGTTGTTATCCCTTTGTACAGACAGTTGGTGAGACCCCATCTGGAGTACTGCGTCCAGTTCTAGAGACCCCAACTCCACAAGGACATAGACAGGATGGAGGCAGTCCAGAGGAGGGCAACTAAAATGGTGCAGGGTCTGCAAGAGAAGCCATATGAGGAGAGACTAAGGAGCTTAATATGTATATCATTGAGGAAAAGAGGGAGAGAGGGGACATGATAGAAACTTTCAAGTACCTCAGTGGAATCAACAAAGTCCAAGAATGTAGCATCTTTCTGAAAAAGAGATGTGCAAGAACAAGGGGACACCATTTAAGGATAGAGGGGGGACAGATCAGGGGCAATGTGAGGAAGTATTTTTTTTCACAGAGAGGGTGGTGGATGCATGGAACAGCCTTCCTGAGGAGGTTGTGGTGTCTAAAACTGTGGGAGAATTCAAGAATGCATGGGACAGACATAAGGCAATTCTAGTGGGGGATAGGAAGAAATAGGCTGTTGGTTAACTAGGATCTGCAGCTTATCCTGTAGGTGGGGAAATGGGCAGACTAGGTGGGCAAAGCGGTCTTTATCTGCTGTCAAAGTGTATGTTTCTATGTTTCTTCATATCCTACAGAGCTGTACTTTGATGGCCTCTTTCTGGCAAGGAACCCATCAATTTTGCATTGACCCAAATCGCCACACTCTTCCTATTTGGACTACCAGAGTCTACTCAACTATCCCCATGCCCACACTTAACTGGTTGATGGAAGCTAGCATAGAAGCAAAATGCCTCCTACTCCACCAATGGTGATCAGTCAAAGTCTCCACCACAACAGAGTTCTGAGCATCACTGGCACAGGTGTCAAATTTAGAAAGACTATCCCATATGGCAGCAGGGAAGCTGCTGCAATACTGTAACATCTGGCAATCATTTCTGAGTCACCTGCAGCCTTCAATGAAACAGGTGGGGAGTGTGATATAACCAGATTAATACCCCTAGCATAATGAAATCTCTAAATATGGGAAAGCAAAGGACTGGGGCTGCTCGTGGTGACAGTGACAAGAAAAGTCAGAAATAGGAGGAAGGTAATATTCATATACCATAGAAGACGACTTGCTGTATGTACTGTAACATATTTGGAATATGGTGATTACCATATATTACCAAGTTGTAACTGTACATTGTTTGGGGACTTTTTACTGCAGTACATATGGCAAATACAATGAAGGCATTCAGCACTGGTATTAGGGCGCCGGGCTATTATAGCACCAAAATCAGGATCTGCCACCCCCTTCCCTAGGTCACCCCCCTGGAGTTGGTATCAATAGTTAGGGAGGTGTAGGGGGCTGCGGAGTGCATAGAACTCTGCAAAAACAGTGGTTGGCGGCATTGCTGATTGGTACCCTAATGGCATGGTGGAACAATCCAAATATAAGTGAAAAGGTGTAACATGTTTTTATAAATAACTGCTCATATACACCTTCCAGTGTAAGGCCTTCATGTACTGTAGTACAAAGACACTATAGGACTCACTCATGTGCAATATAACTCCAGAGGATCACTATTATATGATTCTGGACTTTGGCAGTATTATATTTCTCTGGTCACCAACTCTGTACATGCTAGTTTGTATGTTCTGTATGTTATTGTTGACAGAAAATCAATAAAACATTTAGTTGCAACAATATACCCCACATGGATGTACCATGTTGTTTGTAAATATGTTTTCTCCCATACCCATTAAGAAGTGTTCAAGATCACAGGCCGGTCCCTCATTGTAAAGGAATACATTTTTCCTAGTGGACCCTGGTACAGCTACTGATGAACTGCCCAACACTGACATCACAGGGCATGTGGGCACTAGTGTCAGTATCCCTCATTGGGCTACAGTTACACAAGCTGGTTACACAAGTGAGGGACTGTAACAAAGGAAATGGAAGGATTTATCTAAAAGGCAAGTTATCCTGCAACATACAGTATCACTAAGCTAAATCATAGTACCTGTATATATTCACTTGAGTAGAGAATTGTAGCATGTAAGCATTTTAACCACATACAGTACATGTCCAGTACAAGGACATCTATAAACACTGCAAAGAAAGAATACACTGAGACATTTTGTTAGCGCTCACTGGATCAGTAATATTTTGTTTCCAAGAAAGAGATGTTCAACATATTTTAAATTGATCAGTGATGATGTATTGCCACTATGTAGGTACAGAGGATCTACAGTACTTAAATGTTACACCTTTTGTCAAGAAAATCTCAGTCTGGCTCGGTGCAGAAATTACACTTTTTTCCAGTTGCAAAGGCAAAATATGTTTGAAATGTGTTCATAGTTTTTAGGAAAAAAGAGAATCTTGCATTTCTGTATTTTAATAAAAATATAACATGTGAATCACATTCACATCACAGAAAAAGAAACCATTATAACTTACTTGCAGAAATATTATCAGACTCAACTCAGAAAATCAGTATCTTTTGAAAGAGCTTGACTATGCATTTGGATTTAAGTAGTGCAGCTGGATCATGTTAAACTCTGCCGGCAGAGACCTTAAGCCCTATTTATGATGGGTGCTGGCATTCATGCGATATGCACATTACTGACTTGTATAGCTCTTTACTGTGATTTCAGTTTGCACATCTAGGACAACAGCAGCAACATTTATTGATCTTAACCAGACCCATTCAGTCATGTGGAATGCTACAAACCAGGTGGGGGCAGCCATATATGAGGAGCCAGGCCAAACATGGGGGCAGGATTTCCATCATGAACCACCCACCCTATTTTCAGTGCAGAATTACATCCCCACAGTTAGACCAGAAATGATCTGGTCTGCACATCTGATCATCAAAGGTGAAATCTCCTGCACCTTTGTTGATAAATGACACAAGAGGCTGCAAGTCCCTAGCCACAGCATTTATTGATGCAAGGCACTACAAGGCATACTTCACTGTCATAAATTGCCCTCAGCCATTAAAAATGACTATGGATGGCAACAGTGCACGCTTCTTGATGCAGACACAGGCAAATCTTGCTTCTGCATCTGTGTTAGGGGTTTTGAAGCACCACTGCTGTTCAGATCTAATTAGATAGTCACAATGTTAAGCCCCTACTCCATTATGGTAGGAGATAATGAGATATAATAGCGTTCAGGACTACTATATCCCGTAAGGGAATCCTATATTTTTACAAAAACAAAAACAAAAAAACTGTCATGGATTGCCAGCCCTGCAACTGCCCTACCCCCAGCCCCCAGCTTACAATATCAAAAATACATGCAGAGAGATATTGACCTGATTTTTTGTGCTCTGCTAGTTCCCCAGAAAAACCAAAGTGGTGTGTGTCTGTATGCAAAGCATTGGCCCCCCAACATAAGAGCAATTCCCCTCAGACCACCATCAGCAACATGCAAGTGGTTTGATGAATAGTGCAAAACATGATCACACCATGACAACCAGGTTGTACACATAGTTCCATGGAAAAGCTTTGATCATGGGGGAGGCATGCAAGGCCAGCAGAGAATGCTGCAGGGGTTTCCATAACAAATTTCAAATAGTCTAATAATAGATATACACCCCAATGAAATAGCAGCACATTGCCGATATGAATAAGGCTAAACATTATAAATTCTTTCATGAAGCACAAATATGACAAAATAATTTTTCCATTTCTACAAAAGAGGCCTATCAGTTGTGAAGCAAAATAATCCAATGTATTTGCTAAATTCAGCTGTAACTGATGATTTAAAGATTTCTACTACAACATTCCCTTTTGTCTTTTAATTAGTCCCTATTGCGGATATGCTAGTTTTTCGCTTTGCTAAATTCTCTGGAACTAAAACTAGTGCTCAAGGCATTGTTCTAAAGTAATTCTTTCCAGGATGTTCATATCTGCTACCCCTTCAAATAACCAAGTTAATGTGTTCCTCTCAATTCATTGGCCTTTTTTTATTCATTTTCAAAATTGTCTCAATGTATTCTTCTCTATTCATTGGCCTTTTTCGTTCATTCTCAAAATTGCCTCTGTTTTACTTAATAGTAAGGAAAACTTCAATGGACCCAACCACTGTAATAAATTACTGACTTGTGGCATTAATATAGTTCATCTTGGATGTTCTCAAGAAGATTATTGTCAATCAGGCTTCAGAAAAACACACATGTACTGTAGACTACATTATATTGTGTAAATGGTCCAATGATATATCCTGCTTATGGTCATCTCTCACTACTTGTGCTATTGTGAGACTCAACAGATGTTGTTCTATGTACTTAACTATTTATTTGGTGACTCCAGTTCATAGTTTACCCTGTCGTACCACTCCAGCAGCATCACTGACCTTCTCATGGACTTACTAGTTATCCACCATTTGCTCAGATCCACTGTGCTGCTGGGTGTCTGCCATGTTGGTCATTCATAGGTATGTGAGTGATGCCAGTTTAACACCAGGACCACTGTGGTACTGCTGAGTGGCCAGCTTTGTTGACTATGTATGGGCCTTTGTGGGGGGGGGTCCTTTTTTGCTCATTAAGAATCTTAGGTGATTTTTCCTTTTTGTCTCCATAGGGACACTGGTCATACAATGACATGCATGTTGTACTACCATACAAGTGTGCCTGTATCTGAAGATACCTCCACTCTTTTTGGGCCCTGACAGTGATGCTGCCTAGCCTCTGCTAAGCAGCAATCATGCTACAGGGTTTACAATTCCCCATCCTCATGGAGGAGAACAGTCCCTGGGATGCTCAGTCCTCCTTCTTCTGGTCAGTGCTGGACAATCCAAGACTGTTCCTGAACCCAAGTTATTGGCACCACAAATGGTAGTGCTACTAGTAGGCTTGTCACAAGAATCCACAGTAACCTTACAATAGATATAATATGATCTAGCTGCTTGGCTTCACCTAGCATCTCAATCTTCTACAATAAGCATAATGTACCCTAAGCACAAATGTGTGCAAAGCCTGTGTGACGCATTGGCAGACCTATTTTATTTAGCCACACATTTGGAGTCCAATGGACCCCTGCAGGGTTCATGGAAGGGATGCATTCTCCTCCACACCGGACCCCTTGTTTGTCCACAAAGCTATGTGCATGGATGGACTGGGTGGAGTGATAAGTGGGTGTTCTCACACTCAGTGTCATTCATTAAGATGCAGAGTGCTGGGAGAGGGTGTTGCAGGCTACATGAGCAGGAGCCCTGCCATAGCCACTCCTTACCCCCCACAAACAGCACCCACCAGTCATGGCAGGACCGGCATCCCCCTTTTCATGCTGCCCCAGCCCTTTAGTCAGACAGAGAGGGCTGAGTCAGTCATTGTGGCACT
Organism: Neoceratodus forsteri; assembly: GCA_016271365.2. Classification (NCBI taxonomy): domain Eukaryota; kingdom Metazoa; phylum Chordata; order Ceratodontiformes; family Ceratodontidae; genus Neoceratodus; species Neoceratodus forsteri. The sequence goes on from CM057449.1 coordinate 1,513,728,885, forward strand.
CACAAGAAACAACTTAAATTCTGGGACACATGATGTACCACAATCCCCTGCTCCACATGGAGAAGGGGATTCACTCTGTCCCCATGATGGGCATCCATCTAGATTGTCCGTCTGTCCATTCCCCTGTGTACCAATAAGCTTAGGATGGGAAGCAGCCACATGCAGGTGGCCTGCAGAGGCCAGCAGTAGTGAATGCTGTGTCCTGTGCATCTGTCCAAGAGTGCAGTTGTGCATGGGCTGGGTGTGTGCCTGTCATGTGTACCCAGTCCACACTAGTGTGTAGACACCACTTACATGCCATGTCACAGATTTCATATCACAGTAATTTGCTGTAAAAAATATTTTAATTTCCCAATCAGAAGAAAATTGTGATTCCAAGTCAATCAGCCAACTCAGATGAAGTCAAATGGACTACAATACTAGTTTCAAGTTAATGTGCTTAGTTATAAAGAAAAAAAAATGTGGAAGCAAACTGCCCAAAATAAATGAAATATGAGCTGACAGATGCTAGAATATTATCTTTTTCAATGTTTACCCTTAAGATGGTTCAGGCATTTTAACTTTACTGCAATCAATAGGTTTCAATAATCTCTTGAAGGGCATTTACAGGAACTCCAATTTATTGTTGACACTTCTTTCAGTTCACCAGTTAGATCAGACATCCCTCCCTTGGTCTCTTTTGTTTACAGTACTTCTACTTGTTCATTGAGAAATTGTACACGCCAGCATAGCCTCATTTAGGAGAAACATTTAATTTTCAGCATGGTCCCAGCAGAACAGTTACAGCTGCAGAGTAGTGATAAACTAGGCAAAACAAGTCAGGATACAAAAGAATATGAATGACGATGAAATACACAGGCTTGTGATTTTCACACATTAGATACATATGCACTAGACTGTGGTTAAGATGCAAACTGAATAGAGGAGGGAAGGATGGGTGAACTGCAAAGACTGATAAGAGGATCTAGTTGTTTTAGCAGTATAACGTCAGATTGTGATGCTGGAGACAACTCACATGTACAGACTGACTGATTCAAGGACTGAAAGTTAGCTGAACAAGGAGTGTTTGGAGACTTGTACAATTGTACACTGGTGGTTTCCTGTATGCTAGAAGGAAAAGAATGTTTAAGTAGATTATAGGGTAATTTTTCTTCTCTTTGTATTATATAGGCTAGCACTGGCTGAACGCATTAGCAGATATACAGTTGTAGCCCCCCCCCGCCAAGTTGTCTGGATATATGTCAAGAAACTCTTGTGATATTTCTAAAGGAAATCTTTCTGGTGGCCCTATTGTAGTACTGCAGGCAAACAGGACATTTCTTTAGCAACATCTCAGGAGTTTCAGGAAACAGACATGCTAGTGGCAGCAACTGTAGGTTTTCAGAAAGGTTTTTTTTCTGATAACACTCAGCTCTAGAATGGTGCTTACTGGCTTTGCTACAATAGATGAAGTTCTGATATCATTATCACAAGACACGTAAACAAAACTAGTTGTGTGACTAAGCAACCCTTTGTTTGGATGCATTTAAACTGATGGAAAATAACACTGTTAAGTAGAGTTACTGACACTTTTTTGTTGATATTGTGACACGGTGGAACACCACGGAGCACAATTGTACCATCCATTTTATACTCCGTACAAACACTTCTTTTATGCTTCAGAACTGCTCTGTTACACACATATATATGTATATATAAACCTATTATTGTGGTAATGGAAAGGACTTTGAGTTCATTGTAACTGCCCCTCCAGATGCAAGACAGTGACTATACCCCAGTTTGAGTACTAATATTATACATATCCATGGTTAATTCCTGAAACATTATCACTTTTCATGCTGTGTACAAACAGCATTGCATGTCACTTAACTCTCTTTGTTTTAATATATTTTCTAGTATCAACATCAACAAAAAAACACAATTTGTATCAGCAGAACCCTACAACATGTAGTTCATCTAAAATGTAAATTTCAAGATCTTCCATTTTTATTATAAAAGCCCTTTTTCATTTGAAGATGATAATTTTTTCCATAGGCTTCATCTATTTATGTTGCTTATACTGCATCTGCTGTGAAGTCATCAGAACATCACAATCAGAACCTGTTGCTTCAGAAATGGTTTTGACGTCACAAGCAGAGTACAACTGCAGGTTAGAGAAAGTAACTGGAAGACACAATGGGAGGGATAGTCAAACATAGTCAGAAATTGCTAAACAGTTTAGCAACTCACTAACACCACCTAGGGGGCCCAAAGCAGGAAAGAACCCAAAAATACCATATTGGATGGCATGGTTAGCGAGTGGCTAATCCATTTGCAACTGGCTCTAAAATATGCTGGTGCAACTAAGCAAAGCAGCTGATACTGCCATGAATACTGGTGCACCAATATATTGTCAGGTTTGGAGAGATGGTAAGTAGCCATCAGTGCTGCACTAATTACTGCCTCCCAAACATTAACCCTTACAACCTGTGCCCCCTAACTGTATCCCATCCGCCAAACATCTGACCATCTGTAACTTTTAAGTAGCCCTGGTGTCTAGTGTTCCCCTGCATCCCCAAACACCACCATTGGTATCAAGTGACTGATCTCTGATGGCCTGTGGTCCTCAAACTACTTTGAGTCAAAGTTGGTAAAGATAAGTAAAGGTGTCAGGTGCAGCTGCAGGTGCAGGCTGTGAGATCATTTATGAGGGCTTTAAAGTTGCAGGAGGAAAAGAAGAGTTACTAAGCAGAAGGAAGGTGGACTCAGAGCCAGGCAAATCTAAAAGTGAAAGCAGATTGACCTGCTAATAATTATTTGCATGGGAGGGGGAACGAGTAAGTGTCAAATTCATGGAACCACTGAGGTGGAGTAGAAGGGCTGATGAGTAGGGAGCTGAGATGAGGGAGGATACTATACCAGAATTTTGGATAAAAGAAACATAGTGAGGGAGGCACTTGCCTTCAAGAGAGATGAATGAGAGGGAGGCATAGAGAGAACAGTAATGAATCCAAGAGGTAGGGGAGATGACTTCAATGGTGGAGCAACAGGAAGAGTACATATGGGTTCCAGTCCACTGAGCCTTAATAACATGCATAAATGAGAAACCATTACCTCACCTCACTGCCAAGAATAGAAAAAAAGTGCATAGAGAAAATAATTGCAAAGGCACTTTTGTTAACGGCATAACCCTTTCTGTTAGTATGATAACAGTAGTAACTAAAACAGAGTTAGGCTTCAGAGCCGACAGAGAGAAATGACCCAACATTTTGCTTGCCACTGGATTTCAGAAGGGAACAGTGCTCCAAACTCCTGTCTTCTTTACACATTGTAGGTTGCTCTTTACGAGACATCATATTTTTGAAACAATAGACATACTGTTGCACCTGTTTTTATGGCTGCAGGGACAGAGCCCTGAAGATGTATTTATATCACTTGGAAAAAAGAGCACTTCAGACTCTTTCTGAAGCACAATTTCTGAGTTCAACCATGATCTTTCCACTACCTGAAATCACCACGCTGGTGGGGCGGGGGTTTTCCTACATGAATTCTACTTCCAGCTCAAATTACAATCGGTGGATTGTAAACAGCATAGGCAGCTTGTTTTAGTCTGAAAGATCACCTAAACCCTCTATTTACACCTTTCTATCTAAACAATGCTTTGTTGGCAGGGTGTAGTGCTCCCATTTGTCTTAAAGTCTTCAATGGTGTTTTTTAATGTGGTTCTCCAGTCAGCAGTCTTAAATCAGCAACTGAACAGGCTTGAAACACAGCTGTAAGGGAACTTTGTTTTCTCTCTCTGCTGAAATCCTTTACAGTGAAGCACAAAGTAATTTGAGATCAGGTTTTGGTTTGTGGCAGTAGGGTCACTGGGCTGTGACAGGCAGACAGTCATTGCAATGAGCCTCCAATTGAGTAAAACAGGCAGTCTCAGCTTTTAGTAAATCTGTTGGTTTACTAAGTTAGTTACTTCCCCCACTAAGGTAAGTAAAGATCATGTAACCCTCTGTCCAGGTTTTGTATTGACAATTTTGTGGAAGAATCTGGGTGATTATACTTTATTTGCATTTGTAAGCAGTTTATTTGGAAATACAGTACTGCTTGATTGATAATAAAGGGACAGTTTTATTGGTGCTATGTTGAATTGCTAGTTTCCCTCTGAGATTTGCAAGATACTGTAAGCAAGTGTCTCCTCTATTTAGTACTATGATCAAACATGTAAACAGTAAGATAGAGTAACTATAACATTAAACTGGGATTACACTTAGCTAATACCTGCCCTATGCCTGGCCCTGCTAGAGGCCAAAGGACTACAGGACAGCAGACAGCATGGCTTCATATGTGACAGATCCCCCAACCAACCTGGTGGAGTTATATGACTGGGTAACTAGGCAACTAGACAGGGGCCATGCAGTGGATGTCCTGTATCTGGACTTCAGTAAGGCATTCGACTCAGTGCCACATGGAAGGCTAGGAAGGAAGTTAGCAGGCACAGGGGCGGGTGCAAAGCTGGTGAGATGGGTAGGAAACTGGCTTCAGGGAAGGCAACAGAGGGTGGTGGTGGGTGGGGAGCTCTCACACCCAATGGCAGTGATGAGCAGTGTTCCACAGGGCTCGGTGTTGGGACCAGTTTTGTTTGGGATATTCATTGCAGACATATCATGGGATATCAAGAGCAAGATCAGTCTGTTTGCTGATGATACCAAGGTAGGCATGGTAGTGGATGACCTAGGGGGATGGCAGGGGTTTCAGGATAATCTGGCAAAGCTTGAAACCTGGTCAGACATCTGGCAACTGGGGTTTAATGCCAAAAAGTGCAAAGTACTGCATTTTGGGATGAAGAACTCAAGGAGGAGTTACCAGCTGGGGAAGTGCAGCTAGCCCAGACAGAGGAGGAGAAGGATCTGGGGATGCTCATTACAGGGTCAATGAACAACTTGGCACAATGTAGGAAGGCACCTACAAAGGCCAACAAAATGCTGGGTTGTATTGTAAGGGGTATATCCTCAAGGAGGGAGGAGGTGATTCTGCCACTGTATAGGTCATTGGTTAGACCACACCTGGAGTACTGCGTGCAGTACTGGCACCCATATCTGAAGAGGACATTAAGTTACTGGAGGGTGCAGCACAGGAAAAAAGATGATCAAGGGCTGGGGAATTATCATATGAGAGGAGGTTGAGGGAGTTGAACATGTACTCACTGGAGGAGAGGAGGGACAGGGGTGACATGATTGAAACCTTTAAATACATGAAAGGAATAAACAAGACAGATACAGAGGGCTGTTCAAAGTAAGGGAGGGAAGGGCCACCAGGGGCCATGATGTGAGACTGGAGGGAGGAAGGTTCAGGAGGGAGATGAGGAGACACTTTTTTACAGAGAGGGTGGTAGATGGGTGGAATGCGTTACCTGCAGAAGTGGTATCCAGTAGAACAGTAGACTGCTTCAAAAGGGGATGGGACAGGACAAGGGGAGGGTTAATGAAGGGGAAGGGTGGAAGGGAGTAGCAGATGCAGAATAAGGGGTGCTAGCTGCACATTTAAGCAGACTTGATAGATCTCTAGGCCTTTATCTGCTGGCAAATTTAGTGTGTTCATATGTTGATGCTTAATTATGCAATAGTGATAGCATGGACCCTAGAGTTGAATGCACTGCTCAGCTTTGACTTGTCATATTGCCTCCTATGTATCTACCTGTGTGATATTTTTCTGTTTGTATTAAATGAAGCATTTGGTCAATGTGGTAATGCTATGTATGTTTTGCTGTCCAAACAAACAAGCATGAGTCAGTGCCAAACATGTTTGCATTCATGCTGTTACGAGTTAGAACAACAGTATCTTGAGACTATAGGCAAGCCTTTCTTACCCCCATGAGCCATTGTTTCTTGGACTTTGCGTTTCACTGAGCTAAGGAGTATAGGCACCCATATTCAGAGCTGGCAATGTGTGGTCTGTGGTAGTTTGCACACAGTCTGTCTGGGGGGAAGGGGCAATACTCAGACAAATAGCTCACTGAGACTGGAGCATGCAAACTGTCTAAATATGAGACCATGCTGGTACAGTGCATAGTGACATTGTGCTATGCTGACACATGCCCAGATTGAATATGGCTGACAGGAGAGCAATTGATGGAGCGTGGATCAAATGGGATCCTGTGCACCATATTTAGCCCTAACATGCTAATAACCCCATTGGGCATGGAAGGAGCTATGACCAATTTGCATACCCATTAAGGACCAATTAACATGTGTGTGTGGCCCCCCATTCTGTAGCTGTCTTACATATTTATTATGGTCTAGTTTTCCCCCCAACCCCCCTATTCACCTGTCCTGTAACTATCTCAAATATTCCTGGTGGTGTAGTGGTTCCTGTATCCCCTGACTGACTGTCCTGTAGCTGTCTTGAACATTCCTGGTAGTGTAGTGGACATCCACCCCCTGGTCACCTGTCCTGTGGCTGTCTTGAATATTCTTGGTGGTGTAGTTTTTCCTGCACCCCTAATCAACCATCCTGTAGCTGTCTTGATTATTCCTAGTAGTGTAGTTATCTCCCCCTCAATAAGGGCATCTGATCCTCTATCTACCCTCCTGCTCAGGACCATCCTCCCAACAAACCCTCCCCCACTCTGGTCACCTAAGTTGAAGCACGACAATAGTGACAGTGACCTACACAGTTCTCTGCTCACCACCTTGGCTGGTCACTGTCTGATTGCCAGTGAGCAATCATGAGTACAGTAGATACAGGTGTTTGTACAATGCATGCGATTGCTCAGAGTCCATCAGATTGAAATAATTTGAGGTGATGAACAGAGGTCTGTGCCAGTCATTACTATTGCTACAGTTTACATCATGTGACAAGGGCTGGGGGGGTGCCTAAAAGAGTGTGTGTTGGGAGGGTGTCAAATTCTCTTTTGGGGAAGACCACTAGACCACCAGGAATATACCAGACAGCTACAAGATGGGTGATCGGGATGCTTTTACAATATATTTTCCCAGAACAGATCAGCTTACATGCAACATCTGCTTTTCAGTGAGGTTCTGCTGTAGGGTCCTCCTTTTACAGTTGTTCAATATATTTACTCAAGGTTGCCCAGATGAGTTGTGACATCTTGTTTGTAGTGGGGTTCTGTTCGACCCAGTTTTTATACTGTATTTACCCAGGAGAGTGCAGAGTAGAAGCATGACCTTTTTTTCCTATGGGGTCCTCCTTTTATGCATTTTTATAATTCATTTACCCAGGGTAGCCCAAGTGTGATGCAGTTTCTCATTTTCAGTGGAGTATAGCTTTTAATATGTATTTTTTCCAGGACAGAGTAGTATAGTGGACTTATTTATTTAATTAACATATTTAATATGGCAAAGCAGTAGTGCATGTTTAAATGTCTTCTCCATGAAAGATTAGCAACTTAATAACCTGGCAGTGATACCTTTGTTCTCATCCTGAAGCTGGTTCTTTTTGTTCATGTGAAAAATAGATCTGCAATCTGGGGAATGTCCTGCAGAAATCCTCTAACCCAGTGAGTGGTTAGCTGTACCTGTGTAACTGGAAATGCGGTTGGTCTATACAAAGTGCAAGCGGGGAGCAGCTGACTAGTCACACTGTATGAGCTTGTGAATGATTAATTCTCACAAGTCAGAAGCCTGGACTTGGCTGGGACTGAGTGAGTTAGACGGTTGGTGCCAACAAAGCAATATAAATTAATAACCAATCCGGCTTTATCATAAAAGCAACAGTGCGGTATGTGTGCTGTTTTGTATTAATAATTTTGTTTGTATTGAATAGCCTTATCAGGCGGTGAGGGGCTGGGCTGCGTCCAGTGCCTTGAGTGATCTCTCTTTCCCCTAAGCTTGCCCCTTGCTGCCAGCTTCCCATCCCCCTGCTGTGAGCGAGCATGGATCCCATGAAGTAAAGTCCACATGCATCTGAAGGTGGATGGCAATTCTTCAGCATTAAAGTCAGTGCTGCATTCAGATGAGGCATTAGGGCATGTGTGTTTTTTTGTTTTGGTGTCTGGGATGACTTCTGAGTGGGTGTTTTGGGTGGGATGAGCCTACCACTGTCATTGCCACAGCCCTTGCCATATGACTGGGCTGTGTACAGGCCACAGTACATGCTTGGTATTAGGTCATCATCTGTTACAGTTAGCTGTGCACCCCTGCAGGTTGACTCTCATGTGTGGATTATACTGGACTGCTTGATGGTGTTGTGGTTCTGGTGTATGACATGTGAGGATTTGGGGGTTGTCTGCCATGTACTGGATATGAATGGGAAAAATCATCCTACAGTAGAGCAATGATAATTATGGTCATGTCATTGTCCAAAGTCTCACAGTGTTTGCGGAAACCTTGCTGCATGTCAAGTCTGTGGGCAGTGATGTCACTGTATATGTCCTGTATTTCATACAGCTGTCCCTGCTGAGTGTTCTCCTCCCTGCTCTAACCATCTTAGTTCAGGGTACATGCAGATAAACATTCATGATGTGGTATACATATTGTGTCAATGTTGTGCCTTGAGGGACCCTACAGTGGGTCCTGTGTATCAGTTTCATTCTTCGGCATGGATGATCTGTGTACATGTCTGCTGTGTGATGGACACATGCACCTCCAGGCTGATGTTTTCTGTGCCCTATTCACTGCCTTATATGTATGACTGTGTGGTGCACTGTGTGGGGGCAGAGTCTTCATTTCAGGTTGCAAGGCAACAAGTGCACCTGCTGTACTCAAGAGAAGTGGTATACAGTCAGATGTTAGAAGGGTGGCTGGAGTGGGATTTTTTATTTTAATTCTGACAATTGTTATTTTAAAGAAAATAAAAAGTAGTTATTTTGATAGTGATATGGTTGTTTGTAACAAGTCAAAGAAGGCTTTAAAAGCAGCCTCAAAATGACTCTTAAAATGCACTAGAATGCATCTAATACCTGATAGCTTCTGGGGACCTAGGCAGCCTCCATATTCCTGGCATGTGGGGGTTGGGGGCAGCGTACTTCATGGAGATTCCACACTTTGAAATTTAGCACTACACCACTTCCTGTTAGTCAAAACTGAGTTTGAAAAGAGACTGCATTGCTCCAGCAGAAATACAGATTATACTTCTCTCTCTCTTTCCTAGCTCTGTGCGTGTGTGTGTGTGTGTGTGTGTGTGTGTGTGTGTGTGTGTGTGTGTGTGTGTGGTGTGTGTGTGGGTGTGTCTGGCAATGTTCAATGATTTATTGCTGATCTAAGACTAAATGATAAATAGAGCTCCACCATCCCCACCCCCCCTCCAGGAACCAGATTTATACAGGGAAATGCTGAAAAGTGAAGCTGACCAAACATGATAAATTGCTTGACTTTTTTGTCATCTTAAACTTTTAAATTATTTTCTAACCTTTTACAAATAAAGCTTACTATGTGCACTGAATGGAGGCCAATGGCTTGATGGAGGGCATAGTACTATAAGGCACAGGTATTTAATTTGTTTTGTTTTTAGTTTTGTTTAATCCTCAAGCCTGCATCTCCTTACCCCTGCCCCTAACAACCACCATACACATTTGTATCTAAACTTGCTCTGTAAACCAACTGTGTGAATGCAAAACTTTAACAGCTGTGTGCTTTATTCATTTGTATCACATAATCTGTCATACATAGAAATGTAGTCCTCTGTCCCTGTGCCTAGGAGTATGGATGGGATATGTCTGTGGGAAAAGGGTGCCCGCAGCAGCAGAAATACTTTCAAAGACCACGTTACTCAGACTGAGATGTCACACACAGGGTCCCTTCTCATTGCTGGTGCTTGATGAAAACAACAGGTTAATTCATATTAAGCAGTTCCTTTCAATAATGGAATGTCCACATTGAACTTGAAGAAACAACAGGAATCCCTAATTCAATAAAAATATTCCCACATAGCTCAACGTAGCATCAGTTAATTCATGGGGAACACATTCAGTTTTCACACAGCCAGCATGGCCATAATAGCAGCTTTTACCTGGACAGAGGAGGTCACACAGTCTTTAGGGCAGCATCAACTCAGGATCACTAGGGTCATTAAGGTTTGAGGGCAACTTAAGTCCCAAAACAGTTCACAGTGCCTAACAGCCCAATATTCTTCACAGGCACCCAAACTCTTAAAGATACCGATCTTTATCCATACGGGCTCAGTGGGTTCCCCTCAGAAAATGCAATCCTTGTGGCTTGGTGATTTGTGGGTCCCCTCATGACCCTTGCATCCTTTCCTAGAACTGGCAGCAACTGTCCCCAAATTAAGAAAAGTGACATGTCCTATGGAGCTCCAAGGCAACTTGCTCTCTGGACACTACACCTCTTGTCACATTCTTGTCCACAGGATCCCTACATGAATCAGCACAGGCTACCAGGGCACTCTGCAACTTGTGGCTGCAGGCTCCCCTCTCAATTTTAGCTGCCCTTCAAGAAACTGTGCAGCTTGTGGCTACTGGCTCCCACTTCTTCCTCTGTGCCCCCCCCCCAAGTGCCACCAGCCAGGGGCTGGAGTGAGCAATTACCACCGCCCGGCCCCAGTTCATGGTCATTCACTTGCTGCTCACACCTCCAAGCAGAACACCCCCTCCCACCTAAACTGCTGGGCTTTATCCCCCACACACCCATGGTGACCTCCTGAACTGCTGGGAGGCTGCACCAGGTGCTGAGAAGAATTAACCATTTTCCCTACTTGGCTGAATTAGGCCACAAAAACCCAGGGGGGATGAATAGACTAGTACTCACCCAAGGGAGGAGGGTTTACATAAACATAGAAACTCATGGCAGATAATGATCACAGGGGCCATCAAGTCTGCCCATTTTTAGTTATGATTATTTTTACTGCAGACCCAACTTGCCCTACAGCACTGTCTTGTCCACCTTCCACCCCCTTCCTTTCTCTGATGATTCCATTGTGCCTGTCCTGGGCATTTTTGAAACACACAATTGGTTTCACGCCCACTGCCTCCCATGAAAGGCTTTTCCAGGAATCCACATCCTTTATGTTAAGAATTAATTTCTCACATCTCTCCTGAATCTACCTTCTCCCAGCTTCATATCATGAACCCTTGTTCTGTAGCACCTTTTTCTCTGAAACATATCTCCCGCCAGTACCTTCTTAACCCCCAAGAGATATTTAAAGGTCTCCATAACATCCCTTCTCTCCTTCCTCTCCTCCAAGGTGTACATATTGAACTCTTTTAGCTTTTCTTTATAGGGCTTCTGATGGAGACCATGTACCATTTTGACAGCCCTCACCTCTCTTCTTGCTACTTTCTCTTTTTTCCAATTGTTCCACCTTCCACGCCTTTCTCCTTTGACTGCTCCTTTTCCCCATTCTTCCTTTGCTAACCCTCTCCTTCTTCGAATAACTTGCATCCTGGTGGTACTCTCTCCCCTTGGAATCTCCCTTCTCTCTTTCTCAGCTTGTAGTGGCCCACTTTCTGCCTCCCCTGTTTCTTCAATCACCCCCCATCTACTTTAAAAGTTTATCAAAGCAACATTTGAATTGTCCACTGAGGACTGCGGTTGCCTCCTGGATGAAAGCAGGCCATCACCTCATTATAGGTTCTTATCCTTCTAGCTTGGCTCACAGTCCCCAATGTAGACATGCCTCTCCTCACTGCACTCTTCCTTCTTCCACTACTTGAAGGCTTTGGTGCAGAGCTCCCTCTCCTTCCACATGTAGTACAACACACACTCGCCACTCACATTTAAATACATGGGAAACAGGATCAACCAGATAAATCATCTACCTTTCCTAAAAATGAAATTTACACACAGAGCTGACTATGGTAGTTCATCTTTATGTTTAAGGCCATGAAACACCCTTATCAAGTTAATGTATTAGCAGCCATAGTGGATCTGACCAACATTTGTTTAGTACATGGCTTGTATCCCAAACTGAGCTGCCTTATCTGATCTCTATTATTTAGACACAAATATAGAGGTTAGAATACAGCAACAGCCCCAACATGTACAGCCATATAAAAACACCAGAGAAAATACCAGAGTAGAGAATATAGCATGTATAAAACAATCATATGGGGTCCTAAAGTACAGACTATCTCGATGAGATGAGTAACCCAAAATTATTATTTCATCATTTCGTGTCATTAGATTCACATCTGAATTCAAATTAGTACTGCAATAGTGAAGATAATGTAAAGAAAATGTTAAAGGAATACTGTCAGCCTTTTTTAACCTTCTGCTTAATCAGCCCATTGGTGTAGCTGTATTGCTACCAGGTTTGGAAGTGAGCCTGAGTTGTCAGAGTCAGAAACTGGAGAGGAGAATCAGGTGCCAAGGGAGGTAAGCCATGGGGTCAGACAGGGAAAAATGTGTAAGTCCACCAGAAGTAAGAAGATAAGGCTGGGGAAGGGTCAATCCAAGGGAGAACACATGAGGTCAAAAAACCCTTCTACTTAATCTGTTTTCAGTTAGCCATTTTACATGATAATTACTTCAAAAATGCATACAAGACAGAAATATACCAGTATTTATTTAAAACCTCATTTTTTTTTTGATTAGAATAAATCACAAGAGGTCTGCCTCAAAAGATTGCCAGCCAGTGTTCCCTCACATCCATATCAAGCCACGTGGAAACTTGTTCATATGCAAGTCTGGTGTATTTTAAACTTTACTAACTAAAGATTCCCAGTGTTAGCATTTACCTTAGTCACCAGACTAGATAGGACTAACAAAAAAGGGGGAGGGATTGCTATATTTACCGCAAACTCAGTTCAAGTTACTGATATCTCAGAAACAATAAACACAAAAGAATCTGGAACTGAGACTATTTGATTAAGTATAAACTCTAATTCTCCCAATAAATTTAATTTTGGACTATGCTATAGACCGCCAAATACAGAAGAAGAAATAAACAAGGAAATAGTAGAAGAATTAACAAAAACATGTGAAATTGATCGCACGGTATTCACAGGGGACCTGAATTACAATGACCTGAATTGGAAAGAAGAGAGAGTCCACAGTAAACAGAGTACAGACTTTCTAGACACCTGCACACAGAATAACTTGCAGCAGCATGTAATACCATCGACTAGAGAAGACAACTTGCTAGATATAGTCATAAGCACTGAAACTGTCCACCTGTCCCCTAGGAAACAATGACCATGCAAGTGTACTATTTGACATACAACACACACGGATCATACTCAGGGGTTGTATAGAAATTTATACTGTATATATAAACATGCTAACAAAGAACTTGTAAACAAAGAGATAGAATGAATAAACTGGTTGGAAGCCTTTCATGATAAAACTATGGAGGAAAACTAGGGTTACTTTAAGGAACAATTTCTAATCATTATTAACAAGCATATTAAGAACACAAAGAAATATAACCACAAAGGTCTGAAACCAAAATGGTTAAAAAAAAAGTTAACGAAAGTAAAAAATAAGGTCTATTTAGATATGAGAAACAAAACATAGCTGTAAATTTGGAAAATTTTAAAAACAAAGAAAGAATCTTCAGAAACGCTATAAACATAGCAAGAAGAAAACTGGAGGCTAATCTAGCAAACAAAGCCACTAAACAAAATAATAAACAATTCTACAGTTATATTAACTCCTTAAAAAATTCTAATAAATGAATAACCACAATTACAAAGTATAGTAACATCATTATGGACCCTAAATCAATGACAGAGGTGTTTAATGACTACTTCTGCACAACACACACAATCTAGCATTATAAATCAACCAATAAATGATTGGAAAAAGAATACTACTATTAATCTAGGGGGAATAATGAAAAATATATAAAGTTTAAAACCATATGGGGCACCTGAGTTGGATGACATTACTCCACAAGTGCTAAAGATGACAAAAAATACCATTGGCAAATATCTTAAGAAATTATTCAAAAAATCTTTAAACACAGGTGCAGTTCCCCAGGAATGGAAAGTGGCCAGAATCACCTCCCCCCCATATACAAAACAGGAAATAGACACATAGTACAAAATTACCAGCCAATAAGCCTTACCTCAGTTCCTGGAAAGATATTCGAGTCTATTATAAAGGGGAAAATACTAGTTCACAAATCATTCAATAATATGTATGACCTGAGTCAGCATGATTTTACAAGGGGAAGATCCTGCACCACAAGCTGAATGTGCTTCTATAAACATGTAAGCAGTTTACTGGATAGGGGAGAGGCAGTGGATGCGGTTTTGATAGATTTCTGTGAAACTTTTGACTCAGTACCCCCACTGTGCTATAGCTGAGAAAATGATGAAACACAGCACTGAAATATATATTGCCAAATGGGTCATAAACTGGCTCACAAAGAGGACATAGAGGGTGGCAGTTATTGGCTACATGTCAGGGGAAAGAGGAGTGATGATTTGTGTCCCCCAGGGCTCGGTCCTGAGTCTGATAATATTTCAATTGTTTATTGCTGACTTACATGAAAATGTATGCAACTATTTGATAAAATATACAGATGATGCAAAACTTGGGGGGCAATACAGTACAATAGAACACATCAAGACTATGCAGGCTGACCTAAATAAAATAACAGAACAGGCATATTCCTGGGGTATGTCCTTTAACATGGAGAAAAGCTGTGCTTCATACATGGGCAGAAATAATATACTGCACAATTACATACTAAGTAACAGTATTGTAAGATCAACAAAGAAAGAAAAAGATCTAGGTATTATCGTAGATATAGTACTGGATTTTAAGGAACAATATACAGCAGCAGTGGCAAAAGCAAAGAGTTATGGGTGCGATCAGCATGCATTAACCCAAGATGCTCTCTGTACTGATACTCTCTGTATCTGACAACGTCCTCTCAGACTGACTTCCCCCCCCAAGGCCATGGTCCTCACCCTCCCCAGGTACCTGTTCCATAGACACACTAGAGCAGGCCTATTATACTATCTTAAGAATGTTTTGGTCAAATCTGTAATTAATTGTAAACCTATTTTCTTCTATGTATTATCTGTAACTGCTATGTATATTTCCCCTGCTGTACCATACCTGTATCATCCTTCATTGTTTTTTCACTGTCACGTGTTGTCTACCCTGTCTGCGACGAGGTGCGTTTGTAAATGAGTCTCTGTCTCAAAGGTTGTAAATCTGATTTATAAATAAATAAATACTGATGCCACTTTATATCTCTTATGTGAGACCACAATTGGATTATGGGGGACAGGTATGGTGTCCATACAAAAAGTCAGACATACATAGAGTGGAGACGGTACAGCACAGGTGACAAAAGCCATAGGAAACTTATAAAACTATTCATACAACAAAAGGTTAAACTCAAGTTACATTCTCTGTAGGTTCAGAGCAAAAGGGGAGATCTGTTGTTAATTTATGATATACTATAGGATGAGACACTAACAAAAAACTTGAACCCAGAATTTAAAAATAGGAACTTAACAACAAAGGGTCATGTATTACATCTGAAGGCAACTAGGTTCAAGTCGAGAAAAAGAAAATATTTTTTCACACAAAGGGTGATCAATCTGTGGAATAGATTGCCCAGAGAAATACCTGAGAGTGAAACTAAGAATTCCTTCAAAAAAGGGGTAGACACATATATTGAAAATGGAGGCCACAAGAGTTATTACATGAACTTGTAATGAGATACTTGTGGACATTCACCCTTTTTGCTCACAATGCATTTAGTGACATTTAGTGACAATTTTCTAATCTTAATTAAAGGGGAACTGTCATCTTCAGGATTTCTTAATGTCTAAAAGCCAATTAAAAAGCTAATTTGAGTGAGCAATTGTGTTTATCTGTGAGTTTTTGCAGTCCAGATTTATTCATATGTATACACAAAGGTTCATACAAAGGTTTGTGGGAGCTAAGGAGGCCAAATGGAAAAGTAGCCCATAGCCACTCCCTTCCAGTGTCCCTTATTGGGTCATGTTACCCTCTTTCATGATACAGTTATCCAACTGGGTTTTGAAATGTTGCTTAGATTTATAACAGACGAGTGACAGTGGGAGCTTGTTCCAAGGGGCCACCACCCTTTGTGTGAAGAAGGACCTCCTTCTTTTGATATTCTATTTTATGTGCCTAAGTACCTTGGTGTCATTTTTAAATTGGAGGTTTAATTCACTTAGTAAATAATCATCCCCCATTATATCATAACAATGTAGTAAATCTCATCTAATGCTTCTTGTTTCAAGGGACATTAGCTTCAAATGCTCCAAGCACCCTTCATAGGTCATATTTTTAATATTATGTATCAGTTTAGTGGCCTGCCTTTGAACCATTTCAATGTCATTCACTGCCCCCTTAGTTATGGGTCCCCATGCAGTGCCCCATAGTCTAGAATTGGTCTGACATATGCCCTGTACTGGGGCATGATGACTTCCTTGTTATGGCTCCAAAAATTTATCTTAATGTTGCGTAACACTTGCTTGGCTTTTACAATCTGTTTATTTGTATGAGATTGGTAGCTCAGTTTCTGATCTATAAGAATTTCCAGGTCTTTTTCTTCCATGGATTTATGTAGCACCTTACCATTCATATAATAGTTCTGCATACCATTATGATTCCTCAAATGAATTACACAGCACTTGTCCACATTAAACATGATGAAGAAGAAGAATCAGCATTTATATAGTGCTTTTCATACATCCAAAGTGCTTTACAAGCAATGCTAGACTGGTAGTGAAGTGACTGAATGTATGGTTGCGGGCCATATCGCACATCATCACCCACACACAGCCTGGATAATTGCATGAACCATTTTTTTTATGGGAAGGGGAATGTTGGCCAGGACACCGGGAATGTTCCCTACTCTTTGCAAAGAGTGCCCTGGGTTCTTTTTACTTCCACCTGGACACCCACCAGGATGGGCAGAAGGGACCTCAGTTTAACGTCTCATCCAAAGGACGGCACACCCCAGCAGTACAGCACCCAGCAATACTGCACTCGGATGCCAGTGATTTTTAGGTGCAAGTCCAATCCCAGTGTGGGACAAGAACCCACGACCTTCTGGTCCAGAGGCGGATGTGCTACCAACTGAGCTACGCTGACACCTCTAAATGATGCCCACTCATAAATACTGTTTAGATCAGCTGTAGGCCTCTAGCTCCTTCTGGATCAGTTACTATTCTAGCAATTTTGGTGTCATCAGCATACTTACTAATCCAGCCACAGTTATCGCTGCCCATAGAGGACATAAAAAACCCTAAACAACACTGAGCCCAGGACCGACTCCTGTGGGACCCCACTAGTGACTCCCACCCTGTCTGAGTAATATCCATGTAAAAAAACCCTCTGGGGCCTCCCACTCAGCCAGGCCCCAATCCAGCGTACCACTCTGTGGTCTATATCTATATCAGTAAGACAGCGAAAGACCTGGTGGTGGGGAACCTTAGCAAAAGTCTTCACCAGATCCAGATAAATACAATCCACATCCTTCCTATTATCTAATGCCTCTGAGATATTTTCATAAAAACAAAATAGATTAGTCACACATGATCTCCCTACAACAAACCCGTGCTGCTCGCTGTCTTCCTGACCAGTTTCCCTGTGGTGGGCATCAATGATGCCTTTCAGGATGGATTGCATAAGCTTACCAGGCACTGAAGTCAGACTAATTTGTCTATAATTGGTACAGTCTGCCCTATCTTCCTTTTTTTATGTATGGGCACCACATTTTCCCCCAATCAATCCTGAGGCACAGCCCCGCTTTATAAGTGATTTATTGAACAATATGGCTAGAGGTGTTGCTACACAGTGGGACAATAGTTTAAGCATCCTATTTGAAAAATTATCGGGACCCACAGAGTAAGTATTTTTGAGGAGCTGAATCCTTTCCAATATTATTTCGGTAGTGATGCTTCTGGGTCTCTTATCATTTGGCCTAATATCAAGTTTACTTTGTTGTTTGCTGGAAAACACTGTACCAAAATATTCATTAAATATATTTGCTGCTTTGAGTGGGTCTGTGATGATCTCATTTCCCTTTTTTATAGAGCGTGAGTTATGTTTGGATTTTCTCAGGGACTTTACATAACTCTAGAATTGTTGCATATTATCTCTGTTGGCTGTGAATACTAGGTTCACTTCCATTTTTTTTCTCATTCTTCTGAGTTTCTTACATTTGGCCTGTACCGTTTTATATTTGCTCCATATTTGAGGGTCCTGGTTATTACTTTTGTATAAGTTAAACAAGTTCTGTTTTTGTTGTAAGAGTTTTAGAATATCCTTGCTTAACCATTTAGATTGTTTTCGCTTAGTATTATATAGCTTTGTCTTTTTCAAGTGTTTGTCACATAATATGAATAATTCATACTTAAATACATTCCACATATCTTCCAAGGACTTTCCTATTAATTTCTATTCCAGTTAATTTGCTCAAGTTCAGCATTAATTATAATAATACCAGTGTGGTAACATTTATAAACCTCCCTGCATCCCTTAGTGATGGGAATATATTGTGCGAGAGTAAAGGATATCCCACTATGGTTACTATTCCCTGGGGGGGTAGTTACACAGGATGCAATGTTAATTTTCTTCATAGATAATACTAAATCTAATATATTATTTCTCCTTCTGGAGGTTACAACATTTTGGGTCATATCCACTTCCAGACATAATTCCAAGAATACTAGACTAAGAGGGGGATCCTGCTTCGAGATCCTGCCAGTTTATATCCCTATACTATCAGCCTGTAATTAAGGGCTAGAGACAGACATGTGTTCTAGGCTCCTGACAGGCAATGATGTCACTGAGGGACTTGGCCCTGTTTTGAATGTAGATAATCTAACAGGTTAAATAGAAAATTGTCTGTTTTATTAAGTGTGCTTGAAGATATCATTACAACACTTTCTACATTTATAATAATTGTTTTGTATGTGCATTGTAATTTGTGGTCTCAGACTTTGAGTTATTTATCTTATAGCCAGTCAAGTCCCCAAATGTTTTCAGTGCATCTAACAGGTGAGGATGAGACTGAACAGAGTCTCCTAAGAAAACTAAGGAGTCATAAGCATAAAGAGCTACCTTCTGCTACATGCCTCCCGCCATTATCCCCCAATCTCTTGGTTTGCTTTAAAGTTTACCACCAAGGGTTCTAAACTTAGGGCAAACAATAGTGGAGATAGGGGGCACCCCTTGACAGTTCCCCCATCTCAATTCAGAATCTTTGGGAAAGGTGCCCATTTACCCTAACTACTGCCTCTGGGCCCCGGTACAATAAAGGCAATGCTTAAACAAACTTCTTCCCTAAGTTAAACCTATGCAGCATCTGTTGAAAGAATGCCCAACTGGCAGTGTTGAAGGTCTTCTCAGTATCAGTACTAATGGCCAGCTGAAAGGCCATTTTCTTGCTTCAGTACCATGATGATGTTAAAAAAAAAACATAAATAAATAGGTGTCTTATATAATCCTGTAGAATTCTGCCCAGAATGATTCCTGCATGGTTACAATGGACAATGCTTTGAATACATTGCTGTAGGTGACCAGAGAGATTCTTGGAAAGAACTTAAAGTCAGTGTTCAGTAGGGAGATTGGGTGATATGAGTCACAATCCTCAGAATCTTTGCAGGCTTCAGAATTACAGAGGTTTGGGCTTGGTGTCAAGAAGGTGGGATGGGATAGTTGTCAGTGAAGATGGCTTTTCTGACTGTTGTAAAGTGGTGTGTTAGAGTCCCTTGAAAAGCTTCTTAAAATTCTACTGGATATCCATCCTTGCCTTGGGCTTTGCCATTCTTCAAGGACTTAATTTGATTCTGTATCGCCAGAGAGGGGATGGGAGTATTAATCTCCATTCCTTCCTGATTTCCCAGTGTGGGGAGGGGAGCCTGTTTATGTAGGACTGCACCTCTGAGTGGTACTTAGGGCATCTAACTTCCTTATACAGGCTTGCATAATAAGCAGCAAGCTCTTGTTGGATCTCCAGCGGGTTGGTTGTAGTACCTCCCTGCCTTTGTTTTTTAAGTCGAAGAACTTCCCTAGAGGCTGCCTGCTGCCGAAGCTGTCCCACCAGGAGGTTTTCTGCTCTGTTGCCCTGGTCATAAAATCACTGTCTGGAGCAGTGGAGCATACCCCTTATCCTGGACTCTGATAATTTCATTAATTTGCCTTTTTTATCTAATTGCCTTTGACCTCTGGATTAATGATAACTTAGTTCTGGAATTCTAGGTCAGAAATCTGAACTCTGTAGAGAATTTTATTGAGCTGCCTTTTGCCTTTTGACTTGGGGGGCATAGGAAATTACTTTACCCCTGAGGTTGCTTTTCAGGGTGTCCCAGTAAACAGGGGCATTGGTGTCAGTCACAATGTTAGTGTTTGTGAATTACTCATTATGCAGTCTCCTGGGTGATAAGATTCTGGAATTCTCCAGTATTTAATAAACTAACATTCTGTCACCAGACCATCTATTTGGGAGTGGTGTTTACTATGAGGGCAAGAGAGACTCGGGTGTGGTCAGAAGGATTGATGAACACTTATGGAGCAGCTTTTCACTGCGTGAATCCACTGAGTGGAAAGAAAGAACAAATATATCCAAGAATACTGGGAGTGCCTTGGTGAGTAACAAGAGTAGTCTCACGTCCCACCGTTCATGTAGCACCAGAGTTCTGAAAGACCCAGTTCTGCCCTCAATCAAACCAGGAGCTTGGCTGCTGGCTCAACGGTGCAGCAGCAAGGTGTCCACTTGCAATGCTGGCACTCCATGTTCAGGAAGAGACCTTGAGAATCAGAGAGCCAGATGGTGGAAGAGGACTAAATGTCCAAGGGATGGCTCTCCTTCTTCGGGGGGAGGAAGGTGGGTTAGTGTCCGGTTCATAACAAACCTCTGGCAGAGGCTGAAGGTCACAGCAACAGGCCCCAAACTTCCAGGAGGTGTACCAGATGCTGACGCTTCAGGTTTCATTTCATCTTTGCATGCCACACCTCCGCTAAGGTCAGAAAAATGAATAATATCCACCGACAAGATCACATCCTTCCTTTATTGACTGGACCTCGCACCGCCACCCATAACCCCTCACTCTTCACTAGTACCTTTCAAAATCCATTGGGGGACTGTTGGCCCCACCCTTTGGGGTAAGCAAGGGTGCTTGGGGTCCTTCTCTCCACTTCTGTACCATTTCTTATCCATTGGGCAACTAGTGGTCCCACCCTGGGTGGTAAACCAGAGTGCTTGAGGGGGTGGGGCGGCAGAGGTGAGTCCTGGGAAACATTGACAGGGGCAAAGTCTTGGAGTCAGTAGCTGATGGGAAGCCATCAGATCAGTGGCAGCAAAATTTCTCATCCATCTGGTAACTGGTGGCCCCACCCTGGGTGGTAAGCCAGGGTGCTTTATGGTGGTGGGGGTGATGGTAGTGAGGCCCAGGAAGTGGTGGCAGGAGCAGAGTCTTGGAATCAGCAGCTGATGGGGGTCAGACCCAAAAAAAGAAAAAAAAAACAGGAGCTTGGCTGCTCTAGATGGGGACTGGGGTTTGCGACCCTAATCCTCAAGGCTAGGATTCAGGATAGTGTTAAAATCACCATGAATAACTATTAATCTATGCGCATCTGTGACTTTATCAGCAAGTACTTTTTTTAAGAAAAGGGGGTTCTAGTTTGTTCCTTATTTAGGGTTTAAATATTCAGCAGAATGGAGCATTGTCCCAAATGTGTCTCTTTGACTCTAACAAAGCATCTTTCTATGTCTGTGTCAATCTGGTCTGCCTTGAATGGGAAATTCTTTCTGACCAAAATGACAGTACCTCTCCTATGGGGGTGCCTATCATATTGAGAGGAATATACTTCCTCCATCCATGCTTGCTTTAATTTTGCATGTTCTGTGGCTATAAGGAGAGTTTCCTGCAGGAATGTGATCCCAGCTCCTTGCATTTGCAATTCCTGCAATATTCTCATTCTTTTCAGGGGGTTATTGATACCTTTTACATTATAGGAAACACATTTTAAATCTGCCATGTTTGTACTGAACTATTTGCTGACATCCCTGTGTGACTGCCAAAAGTGGTGTGACGGGGGTCAGTGGCCTGTGAGTGTGCTGTTCTTGTATTTTTTAACGTACTGTGTGCAGCCTTTCAATGAAAGCTCATAATTTGCCAGGCAGTGAGAGATTTTACAAAAAGGAAGTGCACTTGGAGCTGTAGTCCAGAAGTGGTAAACGCAGGACTGCAGGACCCAGTAAATAGTACTTTTTTGTACTTGGGAGGTAGCGAGCTAATTAGCAAAGAGACCTAACAGTGTTTGGACCATTTGGACACTGTTTTAAAGTGTTTTAACTGTATTTTGGTTGGAAACATTCACCATGACTGCTGATCAACTTCCGGGTCACGGGTGCACTTAAAACAAACAGCTCTGTGAGTGGCACCTTGATAGTTGCTGACATCCTTGCGTGACCACCAAAAGCAGCGTGATAGGGGGTCAGTGACCAGTGATTGTGCTCTTCATGTATTTTTTAATGCATTGTGTGCAGTCTTTCAACAAAAGCTCATAATTTGTCAGGCAGTGAGAGATTTTACAGAAAGGAAGTACACTGGGAGCTAGTCCAGGAGGAGTAAACCCAGGACTACAGGACCCAGTACAGAGTACATTTTTTCTACTTGGGAGGTATCAAGCTAATTAGCAGGCAGACCTGACAGTGTTTGGAACATTTGGGCACTGTTTTAAAGTGTTTTAACTGTATTTTAGTTGGAGACATGCACCATGACCGCTGATCCACTTCCGGGTCATGGGTGCACTTAAACAGCTCTGCGAGCAGTGCGAGCGTGAGTGGTGTGCCTCAGCTCACACTGAGACACTTGCAGAGACACTCACATCCAGTGCATGTTTGCATGTTAGCATGGAGCAGGGAGTAGGGGAGTCAGAATCAATTGAAAAGACACAAAATACAACAGACGATAAGCGTGGTGAAGAGCAGGGAGTGACACTGCCTGGTTAAAGAATAGCAGTAAGTATTACATATACAACAACAAAATGTCAGCATCAGTACTAAGGATGGGGACTTGCTGGTGAAATGCAGGAGTTGCTGCATGTATAAAATGGAAGTTGAGGGGACAGACTACACAGAATTTACATGTGTGAAATGCATACAGAACCATGACTTACAGTATAAACTGAACCTTGTTTTAGGAAGGTTAGAAATTTTGGAGAGAAGTCAGTTGGACCTAACTGCCAAAATTGAAAATACTATCTAGTCTTAATAAAACCAATTGGGACAGGGAGGATGGTAAAATATTGGAAGTACTGGGAAGAAAAAAAGATAGTGATGTAAATGACAGGGACAATAATGAGTGGAGTGAAGTAATTTTGGTGAAGTGAAAGAGAAGAGGGAGAAGTCCACTAATACCAATAATAAGCAATTTTAATGATGAGGATTCAGAAATTACTAGTGAAAAAAATATGTCTGAACCAAACAGGGAGGAACCTAGCCTCAGGGAGAGGGCAAAAATGAGTGATACTATGGGTTTTGAGCTACCACTAACAAACAATTTCAGTGTGCTGGATGAACCCCAAAACCCTCAGATAGAGGGGACAGACAATGTCTATAGCATGGTTGTTCAGGAATGTCTCGATAAACGGGGGTCTAGACAAGTTATAGTGACTGGAGACTCAGTTATTAAGTATATGGATAGGTACATCTGTAAGGAGGATAAGGCCAATAATATGGTCAGCAGCTTCTCTGGAGCAGGGACAATTGATTTGTACAACATGCTTGACAATATATTTGTAGTTGCAGGAGTAAAACCAATTGCACTAGTGCATGTGGGCATACATGATTTAGCTAAGAAGCCATTACCTGACATCTAAAAATGTTTTATAAACTTAGCAGATAAACTTAAAGAGAAAGACAGCGAAATCCTGTTTTCCAAGATATTACCTGAACCCAGGGCATCAATACATAAGCAAAAGAAAATAGCATTAGCAAATGCATGGCTTAAAAGATGGACACATGCAAATGAGTACCACTTCATTAGACACTGGAATACCTTCCATAACAAGAGTGATCTGTTCTGAAGGGATGTGCTGCACTTATGTTTTAGAGGTAGCAGAATATTGGGTACCAGATTACGGCATGAAATTGACAAATGTTTAAACTAAGTAGAAGGGGGATGAATGGCGTCTCAATACGAGCTAAGCCACCTAGTGGTACTAGGAAGAACTTCAAAACAATGGTAAATGTCATGTTTTTTAATGTCAGGAGCTTAAACAAAGACAAAATGGGGGAGTTAGAGATATTATTGGATAGGGAAAAGATGGATATTATAGGTGTGGTGGAAACATGGTGGAATATGGACACTATTTGCAGTTAACCATATACCTGGTTATAGACTCCTTAATAACAACAGGCCAGTTAGGAGAGGGGGAGGTGTTGCTCTGTATGTTAGGGAAGGGATTGAGTGCCTGGGTACCCAAAATGAAAAAAATGTTGGTGATATTGAAATGATTGGGGCAGATATACTGGGTTTAACAGGAAAAGAACTTAAGCTGATAATTTTCTCTAGGTCATCTGATACAATGGTTAGGGATACAGAACATTTGATCAAATACATTGCTACCTTGGCAGAGGATGCAGCTGTTCTGGTAATGGGGGACTTAAATATCCCTGAGATGGAATGGGGAAAGAGTAATGTTAAACAGTCATTGACAGCAAGGATGCAGGAGGAATTAGTATCAGCAGGAATACATCAATGTATACAGGAGTCCACGAGGGTGGAGAATATCTTGGATGTCATTCTTACTAATATACCAGATGGCATACATCATATTAATATTGGCCCCCCAGTATGCACAAGTGATCATGGCACCATTACTTTTAAAGTAAATAAAGTAAAATGAGCTATAAGAGGAAAAACAATGCCAGTCCTATATAATAGAGCTAACTATAAGGTAATGAGGGATATAGTAGTTCAAACTGACTGGAATACGGGAATGAAAGGGTTGTCAATGGAAGAGGCTTGGGACTTGTTTACATCAACCATTAAAAGCTTGGTTGATAGGCATATTCCAAAAAGGAGTACCTATAATAGTAGAGGAAAAAAGACTCCATGGATTAACAGGAGGATTATTAAACTATGCAACAAGAAGAGATTGTGTTATGGAAGAAAGGAAAGGGTGAAGTCTATAGAAAATAGTAATATATATAAGAAAGCATTACAATTGGTAAAAAATGAAATAAAGAAAGCAAAAAAAATAGAGTTTCAATTGGCTATGTCAAAAAATGATACAAAGCATTTTTTTGGATATATTAATAATAAAAAAGGGAATAATAACACTGTGTGCCCTTTAAATATTAATGGTGAAATGGTTGCAAAACCTGAGGAAATGGTTAGAGAATTCAGTAACTCATTTAGTAAGGTCTTTACTAAGAAAGACCCAAGCACAGTTCACTCTGTAATTAAAACAAGAAACTCAGGTCAGACTGATTTGATAACAGTGGAGAAAAGTTCTTAAAAGAATTAAGATGCTTAAGACCGATACGGCTGCAAGCCCAGATGGGTTGCATCCATTATTCATTAAGGAACTTGTTGAGGAGATAGCACCAGCTATTGCCCTAATAGGTCAAAAATCACTAAGGGAAGGATGCTTGCCAAGGGAGTGGAGAACAGCTTTTGTTTTCCCAATATTTAAGAAGGGGAGTAGAGCGGAGGCAGCAAACTATCAGCCAGTGAGTTTGACCTCAATAGTGGGCAAACTAATCAAAGGGATTCTATCTGAGGAGACTAACACCTTTTTGTCAGAAAGGGGGATAGTTCATAAAACACAACATGTTTTTTTTTTTTAAAGATCCTGTGAGAGAAACCTGATAAAGTTTTATCACTATGTTGGAAACTGTTTGGATCAAGGAAGAAAAGTTGACATGGTAATGTTAGATTTCAGCAGAGCTTTTGACATGGTCCCCCATGGGAAAATAATTTCCAAATGAATGAGTCTAGGGACTGACACCGAGATTGTTAGGTGGATAAATCATTGGTTGAGTAAGAGAACAAAGTCAGTGAGAGTACAAGGGTACTTGTCAGATGAGGTGGGGGCGACAAGCGATGTGCTGCAGGGGCCAGTGTTGCAACCTTTGCTCCTCACCATCTTTATCAGTGATTTAGATATTAAAAGAGGAAACAAACTGGTAAAGTTTGCAGATGATGTTAAATTAGGGGTATTGTTGACACCTTTGAGGACAGACTCATCTTTGGGCAGGGTCTAATTCAGATCTCTGACTGGGCTGATAAAAATAAAATGAAATTTAATTTAAACAAATGTATAATAATGCATATGGGGAATGGTAACATTCAACAAGATTTTGGGAGACTTAAAGATTCAGTCTGTGAGAAGAACCTGGGTGTATACATCAGAAATGACCTAAAAAGAGGGTCTCATAGTAAATTTGTTGCAAATAGGGCAATGCACCATGCAAATTGCATTCAAAGATGGTTCCAATCAAGAAACAAAGGGGTGCGCCTATCTATATTTAAAACATACATAAGACCCTGCTTGGACTATTGCTTTTAGAGTTGGAGTCCTTACCAGAGAAATGATATATACATGGTTGAGAAACCACAACAGACACTAACAAAGATGGCAGAAGTGATTAAGGATAAATCCTATGAGGATAGGATAAGCATATTGGGAGTATGGCCTTTGGACATCAGGTGAGCTAGGGGGATTTACTGTTACTAAACAACATTCTGAATCAAGAAAACTTAAGAAAGGACCTCAAACTGAAATATAAGTAATAAAATTACAAGTTAAGGAGGCATCATCTTCAATTGCAGGAATTCCAGTGTAAGACAAGTGTATGGAAGTACAGTTACAAACCTAGAGTAATAAGGCTCTGGAATAAATTACCGATTGAGGTTGTTGGGGCATCTAGCTTTAATATCTTTAAAACAAGGTTGGATCAGCTTATTTCAGTTGGCAGTTTCAGTTGCCTCCACTGATATGGTGAGGACAACCCATATGGGCTCATGCCCTGTGGTTGTCTTAAAAATCCCAGTATGAATCCCATTATGAATCACTCCTTTCCTATATGTAGATTGCAACCTGTCATGAAACTGCCCAACTATCTGTAAGTAAAGGAACATCACTCAATTGGCATACTTAAGCAAAGAACACAACAATGAACAAACAAGGACATTCTAAAATATTTTATGCAATTTAACAGTAAACTATTACAGTATTGTTTCAAGGTAGTCCACCTAATCAAACCCCCAACTGTCTACATGGAAAAGTAGGGTGGGGGTACTAGAGCCTCTGCTAGGAAGGATCTGTGTCTGGCATGGTGTGCATGGCAAGCTCATGGCCAGAGGGTGGTGTCCGTTGAACTCAGGTAATGATCTCAGTGTTGTTTAAGATATAAGCACTGCAACCATAAGTTAACAAAGTGGTGCTTCACTGGTAGGAGCAAAATGCAATTGTGGCTCCCATGTGTAGTTATCCAGTCATGTACTGGAGGAAGCAGACATCCCTGACCCATGGGAGGAGAGGGTAGCCCCCCTCCACAAAGGACAGCAGATGAAGGGAAGGATATTCCTCTGTCTATTGGTAATTATTTTGAGATTGTAGTTGCCCCACCAGCACAGGAGAAGGAGAACCTGAGGGACCCCTGAAGCACCTTGGTCAAAAGCTCAATAGTCACATCAGTAGGTGATACTTGGTTGAGTTCACTCAGCATATCAGTAGCTTTTTGAACCTCAGTTTCTCCCCACAGGCAGAATCTGTCCACAGAGGATTTTCTAGAGGAGATCCCAGTCTTGAAGAGAGGAAACCACCACCCACATCAAAGAGGTCTGTCTTACTTGCTCACAGCCCGCAATCTCCATGGGGGTTATGTAAAGTACTTACTGTGGCCTTCCACCAAAGTCAAGGTAAGGTGCCTTCAGCCCTGATCAACCTCTTAGACTGTGTCCAAGCTGAATCTGTGAGAGCTCTCATGTTTTATTAACCTATAAGGTGCCTGCTTAATATGCTTGGCCTTCTGTGAACAACTCTCCCCATAGGTGGGGAATTTGGTCACCACCTAGGGAAGCACTATTCGGCATCAGTAGAAATAAGTGCAGGGGTTCCCACTAGAAATGGATAAAAGACATGACAAAAAGAAGATACTAAGGCTGCGAGCAAGTGTATGAAAACTAGCCATGATCATCTGAATTACTGATAGAGTGCAGCAGCCCTCCAATCCCAGGATCCCACCAAAGTGAAAATGAATACTACAGGGAAACTCCAAGAGGTTCCATGTCATAACAGCGATTGCAAAACAGTGATTGCTGTTACAGTGAGTGTACATTGCCAAAAAGCAAATAAATTGGCAATGTACACTTGTGTGCAACAAGACATCCAGCAACATAAAATAGCATTTATGCAGGGGGGGGCTGTGCTCCCCTCGACCCCCCTGACTAAATATAACCAACTCCAGGGGGGGTGCATGTCGGGGAGGGGGAGGCAGTCTGACAAAAAACAATCACAACAGTAAAATTTTCCCCGGTCCCCAGCCCCAAACCCAGTACCTGCTGCTCTAAAGCTAATGACCCTCACCACTACACCACATGGTTAGCTCAGTGGCAGCATGGCACACTACCCCAAACAAACCCTCTTCCCTATCCCCCCTTCTGGTCACCCTCCTTCACTCATCCCTACTATCGCTTTCGTATTACTTTGCTACCCTTAGAGGGTAGACCAGAAGAGTAGTGCTGTAAATGAGTCACTGTTTTGACAGTCGCTCATTTACAGTCTCTATCATCACTGGATACTACCCCAAGAGCCACCTGGACATGCACTCCCAGTCATTTAAAATCAAGTACAGTGTCCCTCACTAGGTAGCCACCACTGTCCTGGCACCCACCTCTGCATTTCAGCAGATGCCAAGAAATAATATAACGTCCTCGGTGTCGTGGTAGCCCTTTGCTTCAATGGGGCTATAGAAACTGTAAGAAAAAGAATCATCAATAGTTTCTAAAGTCCATCTGGCAAGTGAATGCCATTCTTACAGTAGGCATGGGTAATCAATCTGCCAATTAGCCCACTGTTCACTTCGAGTCGAATCGAGTGTCTGATGTGCCCGGTGGAGGGGTGGTCAGAGCTGCAGAAGTGCTTGGTGTCTGAGGAGCTATGGTAGGAGATAAAAATTTGTCCAGATATTTGATAGAGTCCTGGATATAGGTGGCTGGTCTGGGCTGTGATCTGTAATTCTGTTTGCGCTGTTGCCATGATCTGCCTTGCAGCTCCTACATTTAAACTGTTTCTGGTGCTCTTCGAGCTGGATGCCCTTGCATTTGAGACATTATTCAGCATCCCCCAGCTCTGTAAAGCAGTGGATGCCTTTTGGGGTTTGTAATTTATGCCTGGCTGTGTATTCTAAATAAGCCATGATGCCCTTTCCCTTCAGTGCCTTTTGTGCCATTATCATCTGATGATGGTGCTGAACCATTGTGGGAGCAAAGTCATGAGTTAGATAAAGCTATTTGTCACCAAACAATAACCTCTTTTTTTGCACAGGTCTATTTTGAAACTTCATCTTTCATTCAGTTGTCCAAGAAGCCATTATTATGGATCTAGGACATGCTTTAGGGTCAGCTGGAGGAGCGCTGAATACCCTGTGAGTCCCTATAATGTTCAGGGGTTTAACTTTTAGTAAACTCATGATCTCATACAATAGCTCTTCAGTGAATATGATCATGTCTCCCATCTCTGTTCTCTCTGGTAGCTCATGGAGTATTATATTATTTCCCCTATACCAGTTTTTAAGATTTTCCACCTTCTGTTCTAGGTCCCATTCTCTCTGGAGAAACATTAGCAATGCCATATTGTGCACATCAACTGTATGGGTGCATTCTGAAAGGTAGACCTCAATTGCACCCATATGTCTTTCTACAATGTGCAAATCTTGACTGACATCCACTACCATGGTTTCTAGCCTGTAGAAGGTTTTGACAATCTTTTTAAGGTGAAAGCAAATTTTCTTAGAGGTTATTGTAAAATCCTCATTATCTTCCAAGTCACTGGTACAGGCTGAAGGTGCCATGGTGTTGGAGATGAAGCCACTCCTGCCATGCAGCTGGCCAGTTAAAGTTGATTTAGACAGTTAAGGAACAGTGGTCACAGAACATTTTTGAGAGTCTTCATCAAGGAGTGTGTCTGTAAGGAGCGCAGGTGCTGAAATGTACAGGTGCTCATAAATATTATGTGGGTATAACTTAAAGCAATGTTGATTCTTTGAAAATGCAATAATTAACAAAAATACATATTTTTCAATGATTACATGAAATCCTACACCCTATATAAAAGATACTTGCACAAAATTGCAGAGACAGCTGCTATAACATCTGGTGCCCAGACAAAAAAGTCAATATGGAGAGAAAAGTCAGCGAACCCAGAAAAAGACCATACTCACTATTATAGAGAAATTGACAAATTTATTCTAAGATAAACACGGCCATTCACTGGATCTGGTCTTCCTGCTGGGGGTGGAACCTGTCGGTTGATCTGACCATCACACTGTGAGATTCAGTTTCTGCACCTCCCTGCATAGGCCTACCCCTGTGGAGTTGATCAAGTACCGCCCTTTATGGGATGTTACTCCTGAAGGCCTAACTGTGGTTCCTGACCTATCAGAACTTCCTGGGATGAGCTCTAATCCTGAAGAGCTGGTGCTAGCCTATAATAAGGCTGTTACCACTGCTTTGGATTTAATTGCTCCCACCAGTGTGCGCCCTCTCTCCCTTCACCCATGATCCCCTTGGTTTGATCAGGATCTGAGGGAGATGCAGGGAATAGGACGCAGGTTGGAGAGGTGCTGGCGAAAATCCGGCTTAGATGCCGACCATCTTAGACTCCTAGAGCACTACAAACTCTATCAGTCAGCAATTTCTCATAAGAAGGCAGTATTCCTGTCTGGAGAAATTGCTGCTGCACAGAGTCGACCAGCCCAGCTCTTTCGAACCATGGACAGGCTGTGCAACCCAGCCTGTCTGCAGGTTCGTCGAGTCTTTTCACAAATACAATGTGAGGAGCTTGCTCGATTCTTTGCAGATAAGCTGGCTGACATCAGCGCCGAGACTCACACAGCACTCACCATGGGAGTTGCTGTGGTCCAGCCTATGGTTACAAGTACCCCGTTTTCCTGGAGTTTCTTCGAAAGGCCAGAAATCGATGATGTTATGAGGATTGTCCAGGGTATGCGTACCACAAGCTGTAGTTTAGATACGGGTCCCACTGGCCTGATTATGGGCTGTGGTGAGGTTATTATTCCAGTTCGAGTTAGGATAGTCTGGTGCTCCTTAGACTCCGATGAATATCCCCACTCCCTGAAGGAAGCGGTGGTGACACCAGTGTTGAAAAACGCTTCTCTGGGCCCAGACTCCCTAGCCAACTACAGACCCATCTCGAACCTCCCCTTTGTGGGGAAGGTTATCGAGAAAGTGGTGGCAGCCCAGTTGGATGACCATTTATCCATCCATAACATCTACGACCCTCTTCAATCAGGTTTTCAAAAGAGACATAGCACTGAGACTGTGCTAGTTCAGGTGCTCAATGATCTCCTGATGGTGAGAGACCAGAAAAAATGGTCCAGTTTGGTCCTTCTGAATTTGTCAGCAGCATTTGACACCGTAGACCATGAGGTGCTGCTCGAGCACCTGAGATACCTCTGTGGGTTGACGGGTTTGGTACACAGATGGTTTACCTCCTTCCTCACAGGTAGAACTCAGAGGGTTGTATCGGGGATATTTTCCTCTGATCCTACTGCTCTGTCCTGTGGGGTGCTTCAGGGCTCTGTGCTGTCCCCCATGTTGTTTTCGGTGTACATGCTTCCCCTCGGAGACATTGTCAGACGATATGGGCTGGAGTTTCATTGTTATGCTGATGATACCCAGCTCTATCTGTCTTTTGCACCTGACCAGAATAGAGCACTCTCAGCATTTAACAACTGTCTCAGCGAGATCCAGGGTTGGATGAGGTCCAGCTGGTTGAAGTTGAACTCTGGGAAGACGGAGGTGATGGTCATGGATCCTGGCCACCGGATTGAGCGGCTGGGGGCAAATAAAACCTCAGGTTTATTCCTGGGGGATGTGGAGCTTCTTACTTCCGAATGGGTGTGAGACCTGGGGGTGATCCTTGACGATCAGCTGACATTGCACGCACAAGTGTCGGCGGTTGTTAAGGTATCCTTTTACCATCTTAGGAACATCACTAGGATCAAGCACCTTGTTCCATCTGGTGACCTGCCTACATTGATCCACGCCTCTGTGACCTCCCATTTGGACTAATGCAACTCCCTCTACTTTGGGCTTCCTGGGGTTGATATCCGCCGCTTGCAGCTAGTGCAGAACTCAGCGGCCCGGTTGTTAATGGGGGCCTCATGTTCTTCCCATATTACACCGGTGTTGCAGGATCTGCACTGGCCGCCGGTTCAGTGGCGGATCACCTTTAAAGTCGGATTACTGACATATAAAGCCCTACACAGTTTGGGCCCTGATTACCTGAAAGATCTTCTGGTACCTTACCATCAGATGCGATCTCTCCGCTCAGCCAACGAGCGGTTGCTAGAGATTCCGAGGGTAGTTTTAAAATCTTCCTGCGCCCGTGCTTTTAGTTTTGTGGTGCTGACCCTCTGAAATTCTCTACCCCTTTGGATTAGAGAGTGCATGATGGTGGAGGGTTTTAAAAAAGGCCTAAAATCCTTTTTATAGAAAAAGGCATTTGGTGAAGACATAGATTTTTACTAACGCTATATATTTTAGCTTAGATTTTAATTTGTTTTATGATGTTTTTATGATTGTTATTTTGTAATGCACCTTGATTTAAGAAAGGCACAAAAGAAATAAAGTTTATTATTATTATTATAAAAATTCATATAAGCAGCAAAAATATCACCATAAATAAAGTGTAGCCAACAATAAAACCACCGTTTCATGTCATACCAACATTTTTTGAGAGTCTTCTTTAGGGAGTGTGCCTGTAAGGAGCACATGTGTTTATATGTACAGTTGCTCATTAATATTAAGTGAGTATAACTTAAAGAAATGCCAGTTCTTTGAAAATGCAATAATTAACACAAATGCATAATTTTCAATGATTACATGAAATCCTACACCCTATATAAAACACCATCAAATATGAAAATGATTAGCATCATACAAACTAAATGCAGGACTGTTTCACATAGTTCTAAATATTATCTGATAAAGCTGCAGTAAATGCACTAAATTTCATTTAACCAATATAGTTTATATTTAAGTCCTAATAGCAGAAAAGGAAAGAATGGAAGAGGAAAAGGAAAGTACTGTGATCACACAAATCTCCTTGTCAATATAGACCTAATCTAATTATTTCTACTGTTTCCCAAAGACTGAGAAAAAAATGCAGAATTTAGCTCTGCAGAAAGCATACGATGTCTGTCCCACAGTTTGCAGCTACCCCTGTAATGCCTTCTCTTTAACTTGTGTGGAGACATCTTGTGTTAGCTAAATTCCAAATTTTAACACTTCGGTACACGATCAGGGGTTCGAACCTTATACCCTTGATGTCAGAAGCAGCAGCTCTAACCATTCAGCTGAAACGA
This sequence comes from Neoceratodus forsteri, assembly GCA_016271365.2. Lineage (NCBI taxonomy): Eukaryota > Metazoa > Chordata > Ceratodontiformes > Ceratodontidae > Neoceratodus > Neoceratodus forsteri. The sequence continues at coordinate 1,513,762,341 of CM057449.1, forward strand.
ACCTTTCCTTAGCCAAAGTGTAGTCTTAGTGCAGCTCTGCAAACCCATATAGATACTGTAAAGCCACAGTCCCATTGCAATGCATTACAGGTATGCAAATTATTATAAAAATTAATCTGACATGGCCCCATCAAAACAGTTACCTGATTTAGCTGATATCAAGTTGAGACAGTAACTGTGGTACTATGAGAAGTCACCAGAGGAGAAAGCACACGTTTGTATTAAAATGAAAGAAGTGGGACACAGTCATCTTCAGTTTGGCTTCAAGTTGGGACCTAAAAATTCAGTTCTTTCATCTGAACCTCATTGGCTGCTGATCAAAATGATCGAGGTAGGGTAATACAAACTTTAAATTTGGGGAGGGACCATGAGGTTGCCAATGAATATTAATTACTATAGCTTACTTTTAGCAGGTGCTATCTGCATGCCACTGCTTGAGATTATGTGTTTGAGGCAGTGTCAGAGTCAGCAATAAGTATGACTGCTGCATCCTGGTTCTGAGCTATGGTAATCTTTAATATTTATTGCTGAGCTCAAGACTTAACCCTGTATTCTCTGTTTTACCTCCACCACAATTACTACCATCTCAGTAGCCTCATATATTTTCTAAATGTATACTAACCACCCCTTCAAAAGAATGTATGCACCAAGAACATAAACACAAATAAATTAAAAGGCAGTATATTTAGGGCATTACATTTAGCTTCCTAATGTTTTACTAAGCACGGATGTAGATATTTTTTTTTGCTTGATTTTATTATTTTCTTTTTTCTCTTTTTGGTTTTTAATATTTTTAATTTCTTTCCTGTTTTGCCAGAACTTGATGGGATCCCTACTTTAGCCTGGTAGTAGCTCTGCCTGATAAGCCTCCTTTATGCACTCTGGTAAGATGTCTGTGCCTTCCTCCAAAATGTCTATGCAATGCCGACAGTCAGTGCCTGAAAGTTCCCATATGTCCTCTTTTGCCTTCAGAGAATCACTACCCAAGTAATATTTCATGTCATCACACAGAGGCATGGAACTGGAAGCATGGAGTTCCAACCAAGGAGGAGGAGAAGCAATACGAACAGGAGGAGGTTGATTCTTGATTGTTTCTTCATGTTTTATGTGCTGTTTCATTTGAAGTACATGCAATGGTTTCTGCTTGATATAGGCAATGCATCCAGGGAGCATACTCAAGACTTTATATCTGGGATCCAGTAGTGTTACTATGCCAGATTGCATGCCCAGTCTAATGCTTGTAAATCTGTCTGCAATTTGTCTCATTAACGGCTCTGCTCCTTTCTTAATGAGTATTGCATCCTGCTTGTGTTATTGATGAGACGACTCAGATGAACTAGTGGTGTTACCGCCAACTCATCCACCACTATCATTGCAGTCACTCTCACCACCATCACCAGTGCTGCCATCTCTGTGGCAACCACCGCTAGCTTTGTTTTGTAGGGTTGCTGCAGACGACTTTAAATATTGGTGTGTGTGTCACTCAAGGAGACTTTCAAAGGGAAGGTCAATGCAAAGGGTTGCTGATTCAGCACTCACATCTTTGGTGGCATGTTCAGAAGACCACAGAAGCAGAACAAGCTTTTACAGAACACACCATTGCACCTGGGACAAATATCTCCCACAGGCCTCAGCATCAAATTCTCTAGCCCAGAACAAAGGTTCCTGTTACACCACTCTTCACCATAAAAAGGATAGTGTTCCACCTTGTCACCACATTTTAATAAGCTAAATCTGTGGAACATTATGCATCTGCTGGTACTGGCAGAGACCTTTGTGTGTTTGGAGTAATAATGGAAATATCTAGGGATGTCCCATACACTGTCAATTTTTTCTTTCTGCTGTTAATGTTTGTCAAGCACATGACTCACCACCAGATTCAGTGTATGTGCATAACAATGAGCATGTAAAATATCTCTGTCATGCATGACTTTTAGTATTTTAATCTCAATGTCCATCATAAACATTCCCACCTTAAGGTCATGAGACTAAATTTAGATTTCCTGCAGTGATTGGATGAACTACCAAATATTGTGGCCACTTTGTTTCCACTACACAGCTGACAAATTAAGTGAAGCAGTTCTTCTTTTGGTATACCTCTGTGAGGCTGTCTGCTTTAATATGACTCCTGCAGAGGCTGGTGATTATGGTGGTGACATGCTAATGGTGGTGCTGCTGCTTTATGTAGACACATCCCAAAGGGTGGACAGACATAAGAAGCTTATGTTTGCATTACTACTACTTGAGCTATCACTACTTAAATGCACATACAGTACCTCCATCTGCCTCCTTCAGAACTGTCAACATCTGTGTGCATACTGAAACATACTAAGAAGAACATGCCTGGAAAACAGGGAACATAATAGAAACATAGAATTTGACAGCAGATAAGGACCACTTTGCCCATCCAGCCTGCCCATTTCTCCCTACTGACACTATTACATCAGACTATGCCAGATCTACAGCTATTTCTCGCTTTCTCCTTCCTTTCCACTATGATTCCTTTGTGCTTATGCCATGCATTCTAGAACTCCACCACCATTTTTCCCCCACCACCTCTGCTGGAAGACTGTTCCAGAAATTCACCACTCTTTCTGTGAAGAAGTACCTCCTCACATCTCTCCTGAACCTACCACCCTCCTGCATCACAGCATGTCCACTCATTCATGAGCACCTTTTCTTCTGAAAAATGATCCCCAAATGTACCTTATTTACCCCTGTGAGGTATTTAAAGTTCTCTATCATATCACCCCCACTCCCTCCTCTGTTCCAGGGTGTACCTATTGAGGTCCTTTAGTCTGTCCTCATAGGGTTTTTGATACAGACCCTGCACCATTTTAGTTGCCTTCCTCTGAACCAGTTCTACTCTGTCTATATCCTTCCAGAACTGGACACAATACTATAGATGGGGTCTTGTCAGTGATGTATACAGAGGCAACAACACCATCCTCGTTCTTCTGGTGATACCCCTCCATATGCACTGCAGCATCCCACTTGCCCTCCCTAATACCTTGTCACATTGCCTGATCACCTTTAGGTCATCTGATATGAATAATCCCAGGTCTCTTTCCTGTTTGGTGGTCGTCAGTTCCACTCCACCGATTTTGTACTCTACCCTGGGTTTCTGTACCCTAAGTGCATTATTTTGTACTTTTTCACATTGAAACCTAGCTGCCATACCCTTGACCACTCCTCTAGTTTTCTTAGGTATCTGCTCATACTTCCCATACACCCCTGAGTGTCCATCCTATTGCAGATGCTGGTGTCATCCACAAAGAGGCAGACCTTCCCTTCTAGCTCCTCTGCACTGTCATTTATAAAGACATTATAGAGTACCGGTCTCAGCAATGATTCCTGAGGCACCCCACTGGTCACTTTCCTTTCCTTGGAGTGAACTCCGTTTACCACCAGCCTCTGTTGCCTATCCCCTAACCAATTTCTTATCCAGTTTATCATCTTTGCACCCACTTCTGAGCTGCCCAGCTTGCTTACTAGTTTCCTACATGGAACAGTATCAAAAGCTTTACTGAAATCTAGGTACGCCACGTCCATCGTTCCACCCTGATCTAGTTCTTTGGCCACCCAGAAAAAGAAATCTATCAGAATAATTTGACATGACCTCCTTCCTGTGAAGCCATGCTGCCTTGGGTCTTGCAACAGACTGGATTCGAGATATTCCACAATACTTTCCTTCAGCACTGATTCCATTAACTTTCCCACCACAAATGTCAGGCTGATTACCTATAATTGCCAGCCTCCTCCCTGCTATCACCTTTGTGTAGTAGGACTACATCTGTCCCCCTCCAATCCTCTAGAACCACTCCTCTTTCCAGTGAACTGTTAAACAGAACTGTTAGAGGTACAGCCAGTATTCCCCTGAGCTTCATCAATACCCTTGGATGCACCCCATCTGGCTCCATTGCTTTGTCCACCTTCAGATTAGCAAGTCCCTTCAGGACTTTCACCTCCAAAAAAGGACTAGTGTCCAACTCTCTGCCTCCAAAACTTTTGTTACTTTTATGTGGCCCCTCCCCTTCTCCTTCCTCTGTGAACAGTGAACAAAAGTATTCATTCAGCAGGCCTTCCTTTCCCTGGTACCCCTCTGCAAAGTCCCATCTTTCCTTTTTAAGCTTACAATCCCACCACTGGTCTTTTTCTTTTCACTTACATACCTAAAAAAAGTCTTGTCCCCTTTCATTGCCTACTCCTCGATTCCATCTTCACTTTGAACCTTTGCACTCCTTACTGCTTTCCCTGCTTCTCTCTGTTTCCCCTGATACACCTCCCTATCCTCCTTTCTCCATGTCTCCTTATACCCTCTGAATACTACCCTTTTATCTTTACCTTTTCAATCACATCCTTTAAGAACCACAGTGGTCTCTTTTTCCTCTTGCTTTTGCTCATTTGTTTGATGCAGAGGTTTGTTGCCTTTATTATGATCCCTTTTATATTCACCCACTGTTCCTCTGCCCCATCTAGATCACCCACCTCTGCTAGGTGATCTCTGAGGCATTCACCCATCTTTTTAAAATCTGCCCTCCTGATGTCCTGGACCCTCACCCTTGTGTGGTTCAGTTCTGCAGCCATCCTTATATTGAACCACACTGTACAGTGATTCTTTGTCCTCAAGTGGCCTCCTATCTTGATGTCTGCAACACTGTCCCTGTTACTGAATACCAGGTCCAGCATTGTCCCATTACAAGTGGATTAATGGAATGTTGCCTTTAGGCTTTAGGTCATTCAACAGTCTTTAGAAGCAAATGTCCTCTACAATGGAGAATGGCTGAAGATCAAGGGCCTTCATCTCCCCAGTCAGCTGTGGGATTCAGACAGTGGTTAAGTGACTTGGGGGCAGTTAAGTGTTGGCAAGTAATGACTCAGGCAGATTAGCTTTATTTCTGGTGGTTGAAGTGGTGTACTGGAAGCAGTGCCACTTCCTGGAGATGCAGTATTTAGCTGCTTGTGCTGCCATGATAGTTACATTACATGACCAAACCATCCTATTCTATCACCCATGCTGAACTGTCCCTGCTGCTGCAACTTCTGCTGGCCAATGGAACATAAATGGGGATGGTAGATCAACGTGACTGATAAGAAGATGCCATGTTCACAGTTTAGATGAACAGTCATAACACTGGCTTCCAGTGTCCAAGTAGACAGACTCTGGCTGATTTTTTAGTCACATAGATTACAACATGCTGTCAGTTGATTTGTGGGTCACCTGCAAAACATTCCCACAGTGAAAACAGTTATGTTGGCTTTTTAGCCAATGACTGGACTGTTGAGGCTTTTTGGTTGGAATAGGGCAGTGTTTATGAGATGTCTTTGTCCTTTATGCAATTGTGGAATGATGTTGCTGGGCTGGATGCCTTCTTTGGACATCACCGGTAGCAGCAGCCCAAGAGTGAAAAAGAGGCTATTTATATGGAAAGTTGGGAGTTAGCCTGGGCTTTAGATATTTTTTGCCTGCCCAATATGCTTTATTGCTATTCTGTTTTGCATTTTTTTTGTTTTGCCAGCTCCTACTGCAATGATCTCTATTCCTTTGTACCACAGTCATCATCAAACCTGTTGGTGTAACTGACAATGCATTTCCAGCCTCCTCTGCTTCATCCCTCTTCTCCACAGCATATGGTCCCTCCTCTCCTGCCTCTACCTCTGCTTCTTCTTCTCTTTGACTTATTTTTTCACTCCTCCATGAATCAGTGTCTCAGTCTCATGTGATTCTTCAGCTTTTCCCTTCCTTTTGTAACCAATTCTTCATATTCTTTTGTTTCCTTCACCGTTACCATCCTACTCTTTTCCATCCCCTGCTCTGACAGCTCCACTTCCATATTTTATTTCCTGGCAAGCTCCTCCACTACAAGCTACTTTGGAGGTGGTGCTGCTTTTTAAAACCATAGAGCTGGTATTGTTGAAACTCTGAAATGGAATCTTCAATCAAAATATTCTTCCCTTGATTGACAGTACTATATTTATATTATTATGGCTTGTATATGTTCCCAGCCAGAGTTTAAAAGAAGGTTTCCTGGTATGTATTTTGTCATGCAGTAATTACCCAGAAATGATTAAAACAGTTCTGTTATATCTACTATATATATATATATATATATATATATATATATATATATATATATATTATAGGGGTGTGGTTGTGCCCCTATAGCTAGGGTTGAGTAGGCACTTTAATGTTAAACCTCACATTTTGTGCATTAATAACTTTACAACCATTTAACAGATTTGCACAAAATTTGGAATGCACAGTCTGGTATGGTAGTTCTCTTGACTTACTAAGTTGTGTTTCGGTTGGACATACAGTTTTTGTGCAGAGAAAAGCCTAAAAATGCATTTTTCACCAGTTTTGACTTTTTTTTTGCCCATGGCACTGCAACCAAACTGTGTGGTCTTTTTGGTCTGAAATTTGCAACATAGAAAGAGTTTGGGTGAAGGAACAATCCAGCATTGGTTTTGTAAAAAAATATTGATCTCTTCAAAAGTTAAGTGTTTCATTTTTGAGTTCTGAGAATGCTCCATTCACTCAAAAATGTATATGTATATTTTGAGATCTAATAATTTTCTCATGGTCAAGGATTTTGCTACATCACGAAAGAAAATCCTAGCCCATCAGAAAAATTCCTTGTCCACAAGTCACCATCTTGTTTTCAGTTTTTCAGCCAAACAAAATGTCATAGCTTTGTCTATGGGTGACTTCTGGGCCAAATGAGGAATGGGTTTTGTTAGAGTGATGCCCTCTACAAAGCCATGGCTTTGGTTTGGTTTGTTTTTGTCAAAAAATAGCTTTTTAAAAATTAAAAATTCTTCTTTCATGACTCACTACCGATCCTAGTCCACTGGCCTGCAAAATCCTGGTCTGCAAGATGATCCTGGTCCATGAGCTTTGTTCATCAGGGGATGACCAGATAGCCAGAATTTAATGACCAAATGTCCCTGGGCATAATCAGATGTCCCTGGGGAAGACCAAATGGCTCTGATGGTGAGACCAGATGTCCCCACATGGACTAGAATTTTACTAGCTTGAGGACTAGGATTGATCTGGCTGCCCAGGATTTTACTATCTCATGAATGAAGAATTTTCAAAGGTGTAAAACCTTTAGACTTGCATAGCTCATTAAAGTTTTGGTCTTTTTACTTGAAATTTACAGAGTGTTGAGGGGATGCCCTACAGGTGTGAATGATGCTGTTTAGGTGTTGTGGAATTAAGTGACATCAAAAAGTTGAGATTTTCCCCATAGGATTACGCTGCTGGGTCAGTCACACCTTTCAGTGCCCTTAACTCAAAAATGAAGCGAGATACAGTATTTTTTAGGAGTTAGGCCTGATGACCCAATGACACACCTTGGCATCTGTCAGTCTCTGGAGGATGGGTATGTGGGTTATGTGGGGGGTTAGGGGAGCAACCCTAACATTTCATTTCCTCACTTTTGTCGCTTTAACACTAACTGATGCATTAAATGCAGTTTTTGCCATGAAAATATATATATATATATATATATATATATATATATATATATTGAAACAAAAACTCCATTATACATCAGTAAAGTATTCCACAGTGACAAAAAGTGAGGAAATAATATTGAGTTGAAACCCCCTTCACCACCCACCCTGCCCCCAGCCTGCATCGGGTGTGCATTGGCGTCATCGCCCTAACTCTCACCCCATCACATGTGTAAAGAAGCTGAGGTGGGGAACTATAGGAGAATGGGGTGAAAGTTAGGACTGACAACCCCAACGCACACCCTGATGCCGGCTGGGGGGACAGGGTGGGGGGTGGGTGAAGGGGGAGTTTCAACCATAACATCAAATTTCCTCACTTTTCTTGCTATGGAACAACCTTAATTGATGCATTAAAGGGAGTTTTTTGCCTCTAATTTCCCTTCTTTTTGAGAATCTGCAGTAGAAATAGTGAATGGAACGTGGTGGTGGGAGTCCTCGCGCTCCCACCACATGATGTTTTGTGACATTGTAAAGGTAAGTACAAGGGAAATGCAACCACTAATGATTGCACACATGTTGACAGAAATGTAAATGGTAAAGCAAACGTTAATAGAAATGCAAGCGCAAAGTGACGCTAAAGCGAACAGTGATGCAAAAGGAGATGCAACCACATAAGGAAATGCAGACTGTGTCATGCACAGTATGGCAATTGGAAACACAAATGAAAACTGTTAACAGCATAAATAATGACAAAGGAAACAGAAACAGAAATGTGAACGCAAGCACAAACGGAAATGCAAATCATAATGCGCACAATCATGGTACTGTAATTGTAAATGCTAATGGTAAAGTTAACATGAACAATAACACCAAAGGAAACAGAAATTGAAATGCGAACAGAAGCACATACGGAAATGCAAACCGTAATACGCATGGTCACATTACTGCAGTTGTAAACGCAAATGGTAATGGTAACAGCAACAATAATGCCAAAGGAAACAGAAATGCAAAACCAAATGCAAGTGTGTATGGAAATGCAAGCTGTAATGCGCACAGGCACAGTATAGCAATTGGAAAAGCAAATGGTAACAGGAACAGCAACGAAGATGCAAACCGAAAGAGAAATGCAAACGCAAACAAAAGGGTTGCCGGAAATGCAAACAGAAATGCAAACAGAAACAGCAGTGGAAACGCAAATGGTAACAGTAATGCAACCGCAAGCACAAACAAGAACACAAAGGGTAACGCACATGGAGGCGTACATGGGAATGGTAATGCAAATGGGTATGGAAACACAAGTGGAAACGCTAACTGTTACAGTAACGGAAGCGCACACCCTGTTTTTGCCCAACAGCTGCATAGTGAAACACAGTATGTACAAAGAATGTATGCATAATAATGGGCCTGGGAGCAGAAAACGAGCAGTTGGAATACTAAATTGCTTATTTTTCAGGAACCGTACGACGTAGAAAAAAAAATTAAATTTCACATGATTCATGAGTTTCTGGGCTAGGATTTTGCTGACATGATGTCATGACAAAAATTCCATATCTCTCACCATTTCTGAGATACTAGCCCCAAAAGGCGGAGCGGGTGCTGCCATGTTAGTCTATGGGGAAAATTGTCAAGGTCAGAGTACCGTAACTTGGCATCTGTGCAATATTTTGTCACCAAACCACCTAAAGGCTCATATATGAGATCTTGGCTGTCTTCCCTCCAAATTGGAGCCCAAAAGACTAAACCATTCTTTTGCAGCAGGGTGGCAAAGAACTCCTGTCATGTTGGCCATAGTCTGGAAAAGTAGTGTCGCAATTTGCGACACCTTTCTCAAAAATTTGCAAAAGTGTCGCAGGTGCGACACTACTTTGTGACACTACTGTTTCCAGAAATTTAAAAAACATATTTCTGGGGTGTTTAACTCCAAAATAAAGACATGGATAGCATCCTCAGGGTCCGATTAGGTGAACACAGAAATAATTGTGTCCCTAGAGAGTCCCAATTTTAAACACCAAGCATTTTTCTGATCAGTAACTGAAAACAAAATGGTGGATTTGCGACACTACTAGGGCCATTTGTGACACTAAAAACTGCATTTGCGACACTTTCAAACTTTTTGTTAACTTTCCTATTGACTTATAATGGGAACTTGTTTTTTGAATAACTTTTGAACCGTTTAATATTTTTTCATGAAATCTTCAAAAGACACATTGGGGACCCTGGCCACATGTGCCCTGAAGTTTTTGGACCAGTCACACATGCTGTGCGACCTGTAGGCATGAGCAAAGAATTTGCAAAAAAAACATAATTGTGCATTCGGATGTTGCTTAATACCTCCACAGCTGTATATGCGACTGATCCGAAAGTTAGAGGATCCCAAGACCTACCATGCCCAACTGTGCATACCAAATTTCAGGCACATCTGTTGAACGGTGGAAAAGTTATTAAGGTGCAAAGTTTCACCCTTTAACCTTAAAACTGCTACTTAACCCTAACTATAGTAGCACTACCGTGCTACCATTATATATATATATATATATATATATATATATATATATATATATATATATTATTATTATTACTTATTTGGTAATTTGGGTACAATCTTTGAGTATACACTCTTTTACAAAGGTTCCACATCAGGATATGAAACAGCAGAGACATAACAAAAACTTGACAGCTAACACAAAACATAAGGTTGCTATGTAATACAGAATATAGATAAATAATACATCTGAGTAACCTAGACAACTGAAATTAAACAGTGGGAGGAGATTCCCAATTAGCAACATATGGCATAGCTGCCCCAGGGGAGCCTGTCAAGGTAGAGTATCGGAAAGGGTGGGAGAAAGAAAGGGGGGGAGAGTGCGAACGAGGTTTCCCAATTAGCAATGTGCCGCATAGCTGCCTCAGAGGGGCCTGTCAAGGTAAAGTATCAAAAAGGGAAGGAGAGAGAAAGGGGGCAGAGTCAAAATGAGGGGTAGATAAGGCGAGAAGAGAGCAAGAGAGAAAGAGAGGCGAGAGGGAGAGAGAGAGAGAGAAAGGGACTGGGAGAAGGAGAATACTTGGGGAGATGGGTAGAAAGGGGAGGTGTTGGGGGTATGGAGGGAAGGGAGTTGGAGAGGGTTTGGGGGAGTGGCAAGGGATGGCAGGTGGGGGTCCAGTGTAGGTAAAACTGTAGGAAAGCTCAGACAGACGGGGGGTATCCAGGTTGAGGATATGGATTCAGGTATGAGAGTCAGAGATGTTTAAGAGTGGATATCCAGATTGAAGATATGGATTCAGGTAAGGCAGTCACAGGCATTTGAGTTCAGCAGGTATTGCTTCAGTTCTCTTTTAAAGGACCGAACGTGTTGTATTAAGAGCTGCAGCAGGGATCTCATTTAGCCATAGTGGAGTTCGATACATGAAGGATCTTTGTCCTAGGAAAGTTCTAGGAAATGGGACATCAAGCTGTAGTGTCACGGGGGTGTGGCTAGCTGGCAAGCATGGAGAAGGCTTGTTAACACAGCTACCTGGGGTGATGACTCCTAATTTAAGAATCTCAGCTGTAAAATTACATATGAACATTTCTGCAGGTAATAGACAGATCCTTAACGCTGATGGCAACTGGGAAATCTAAAAACAAATGGGCTAAACTGCCATTTGGAGCCAACAAAATGGTTAAAAGAAGTGAGAGTAATCTGCGCCATTCTGGGCCTTCATCGCCTGCCAAGTGTGGGTAAGGTATGCAAAGTATGGGTACGGAGCTGGAGCTAACCAAGACCTTGACTGGGGTCCCTGAAACACTGGCACAAATAAGGAGTGATATGAAAGCAGGATTTCATAATTTGAACACTCAGTTCACTCACTTACAATCAGTGGTCACTAGCTTAACAGAAACGACTACTACACACACTACCCAAACATGTGAATTGGAGTGGAGAGTTAGTGACCTGGAGGATACATACATGGGAGCTTCAGCAGAAAGAAACGGTTTACTCTCCACAATTGCAGACCTGAGAGAGCGGCTCAATGATCAGGAGAATAGGTCACGCAGATCCAACATTCAGATCACTGGCCTTCCTGAGGGGATGGAGGGGAGAAATCCTAATGTGGAAATACATAAGTGGATTGTTAAGAACTTGGACCTTGGAGAGGAATCTGATGGATTTGAAATTGAGCGTGCCCACTGAGTAGGCCCTCCGCCAAATCCAGGAGATTGTGCTCTTCACTGCCTTATTAAATACCTGAGGTTTTGGGATAAAGAGATTATTCTGCAAAAAGCAAGAGAGAAGGGCCCCATAAAAATGAGCAATACCACTGTGCATATATACCAGGATTACAGCCAGGAGTTGCAAATGAAGTCACAGAAATTCAATCCGATTAAGAGTAAACTGTACCTCCTGGGATAGAAGTTTTTCTTTGGCTTACCCTGCACGGCTCTGAGTGGATAGGCCTGGTCAAGGCCCTTATTTTTTTACCTGCCACAAAGCAGCAGAGGGATGGCTAGAGGAGGAGGAGATCAGGAGGGACAGACCACAACCTAATGTAGAATGAGGTGTGTAGCATTTTCACTTGTGTAAATGTTGTTAAATCAGTTAACAGATTTAATTTGCTCTGTCTTGGTGAGTGTCATGCAGATCGACTTTAGTATCTTACTTCCTCCTAAAGGGAACAACGTTGTTGGCTGCTATAGGAGAGGACTAGTTGGTAGAACTTTAATATTTTAATGCCTAGAAAGCTTGAGGTGTTACATACCCTCGACCGAGTCTAGGGACCCAGGTACCAGCGGGTGTTTTTTTCTTCTGGTCGGAGACGTTTCTTGGACCATTGAACATCAGTCCAGTGTGATCATCATGGATTCCTTCCCCCCACCTCTTTTGGGGTGGAGGTGGAAGGGAGCAGTTTGCTTTCATGATTCAATGGGAAAGGGCTCTGGGTGGACCCTCACTATTGGCAGTAAATAGTGTGGTGAATACATTACTTATGGGCTTTCACCCAGTCCCAAACTTTTTTTTGCTACAAAGAGAACTGTTGGAGTGTATGACTTTTTATTGAGTTCTGGTTTTAGTTGGGCTTTTGAATGGGGGTTTAGTGAAGGGGTGAATTGGAATCTCTAGTCAGTCTTAGCCTCAATGACCTACTTTCAAGGTTAAGAAAATTTAATAACTGATGGGTAAGGAGCACTATTACTGTTGCTACTTAGAAGTCTCCTTTTGCTTAGATATCACTGTATTATTTTTTATGCTATGAAAATGTTCTGGCTATGTTCTGTACAGCTGACCAGTATTTTAATGTTCTTTTGTATTGACTATGAGCCATCACCCCCTCCCAAAATTTAATGGCTAGCATTAAGGACAGAAATTTGTTTTACTGCCTATTTTTTGTAGTGGGATTACTGGCGGGTTTGTACTCATGGGAGAGTGGGATGGTTCAATTTCTATTGAACTGAGCCAAAGAATAGTTAAATGTGGGGTAGAAGGGGGTGGGAATGTGCGGGTAAAAGGGGGGGTTATATTGGACAGTTGGAGCTGGTCACAATATGCACCTTATACTTGTGAGAGAAGTGAGGGCACCGGTTTGGTTCCACCTTAATCTGCTGGCTGTGGTGGGCACTGAGCAGATGTTCCTATATAGGGTGTTGAGACTGGCTTCTTTGTCCTGGTTTTATAGTTGGGTTCTGCTACGGGGGTTATTAGATAAGATAATGGTAGGAGGAAGGGAGGGAGCGGGGCTACCTGGAGAAAAGAGTGTGGTTGCTTATATGGTACATGCTAGATTTAAAATGCATACTAAAAGGATGTTTCATGATGAGGATGATGCCAAATATCTGTCTTGGAATATTAATGGCCTTAAATCTATTATAAAACATAAAAGGGTTATGGCTGAAGTGCGTAGAACTAAGGGTATGATCGTGCTACTACAGGAAACTCATTTCTCAAACACTGAATCACAGAAAACCACTGCATTTATGGGGGGTACTTGGATATCATCAACTTTTTCTACATAAGCTAGAGGAACCTCTATCTGGATCCCTGTGGGTTCCCCTATATAGGTCCTAGATACACTGACAGATCAAATTGGCCAATATGCATTAGCCAAGGTTGAAATTCTGGGTAAAGGTATAATGATAATAGGATCAGTATATGTCCCTATGTGGTGGACCCTGGATTTTTTCAGAAACTCACACTGGATATGTCCTGCTGGGAGGGTCCATGGATACTGGGAGGTGATTATAACTATGTAATAGACACAGTTTTAGATCGTTCAAATAAGGCCCCTGTTCCCAAATCCCACATCGCCAAGGCTTGGGAGGTACTACAAGTTGATTTTGACCTGACTGATGCTTGGCGGCACATGTACCCCTTGGGGCATGAATATAGTTTTTGTTCACACGCACATAATTCCTATGCTTGTATAGATAGGATATTAGTGTCAGGCACTTTAGTGGTTAGGCTAGGGGAAGTGGCGTACCAACCGATCATGATTTCAGACTATGCATTGCATTTTCTATCACCGTGCTCTTCTCTCCATTCATTCGCTTCATTCACTCTGTGTACAGGACCCACCACTGTGATCTTTATGCAGCAGTTGCGTGGACCTCTCTTGCCACCAGATGCTTCCTGCATGCTGGCATTTGGACCCTCAGATTACTACTCCACAAACTGCCTGTCTATTTAACGTCTCTCATACACGTCTCACATAGCCCCTACTCCCTAAGGAAATCCGATCTTATCCTACTAGATGTTCCCAGGACACGTTCCACAGCTGGCCAAAGAGCTATCTCATACACCCTCCAAAACATTTGGAACCAACTACAAGCCATGCTGAAGCTAACCAGTATCATATCAATTAACTCCTACAAAACACTAGCTATCTCTAAATTAGAAGACATATGTAGGTGCTACTAGGCCCCCAACGCCAAGTCAACTTCCTAGGTACCAACGGGCCCTCTACATATTAAGCTGAAATGTGTTGCATAATTTAGGGCAAGGTTAAAGCTGGAATGTACTGCATATATAGCATAAGGACTTCTATTGTGTATACCTCTTGTATTATAACATTTTTGCTTTGTTGTTCTACATTTTATATCTCTTATCTATGTAATTGTGAACTGTATGTGTATGTGCCTCAGGACCTCCTTGTGAATGAGCTTGCTCAAAGGAGTCTTTCCTGCAATAAACTTGAACTTGAACTTATTACTGTCTTGGGTACTGGATCCTCATTAGGATCTAAAGCATGGAGATTGGACCCTAGACTATTGAGAAATCAGGGTTACCTTGCATACCTAAAGGTGAACCTACAGGAGTTTTTGCACTTCCACCGTCAAGGCAACACCTCGCACTGTGCATGGTGGGAAGCTCTGAAAGCATATGTGAGAGGGCAGACTATCTCATTTGCATCACAAGAAAAATGCATAGCCACTAGGGACTTGGAGTTTCTTAGATCTAAAATAGAAGCCTGTGAGAAGGCCCATATGCGCAATCCCACAGTTGTTTGTATGGGATTCTGCAGAAATTAAAATGGAGTTATAACACCCTGTCCAGTGTGCAACTGGAGAGAGCCATCCTTCTTTCAAATGCAGGGCAATATTTTGATGGAAATAGTGCAGGAAAATATTTAGCCTGGCAAATAAAAAGAAAGGAATTTGCTAAATCAATAAACCAAATTCAGAACGAACAAGGCAACAGTTTATGGGGTATAAGAGAATTAGGGAATGCCTTTGGGGCATTTTATAAGTCTTTATATTCTTTTGAATGCAGCCTCTCACAGCAGGACTATGACAGATTTTTTAGGGAGGTGCCTCTTAATAGGATTAGTGCAGTCGAAGCTAGGAAACTGGATGCGCCCATAACCAAACAAGAAATCAGGGTAGCTCTAAAAACTTTAAAAAATGGAAAGATGCCTGGCCCTGATGGCCTACCAATAGATTTTTACAAGTCCTTTGAAGAACTCCTGCTGGAACCCTTATAGGATGCCCTGACTGAGGAACCATGGGAGGGAAGGTTGCCCGCCTCCACATGGTCTGCAACTATAGTTGTACTGCCCTAACCGGGTAAGGATACAACCCTATGCTCCTCATATAGACCTAGTTCTCTGTTAACAGCAGACTATAAGATATCAGCTAAAGCCCTAGTGACTAGGATAGAAGCAGTGCTAGCTGGAATCATACACCCGGACCAAACCGGTTTTGTCAAAGGACGGTTCAGCAAGCATAATATTAGGTGGCTGTTGAATATTATATTCCATTGGGCTACAACTAAGAGATCTCATGGTGCTGCTGTGGTTGCTTTAGATGCTGAGAAGGCTTTTGACCATGTGGAGTGGGGGTATCTGTTTTATACCCTGAATAAGATGGGAGTGGGACCTTCATTTTGTGCATGGGTGCAGGTATTATATCAGGGTCCCCTCGCTCAGATTCTGGTAGCCGGGGAGTTGACAAGCTCCTTTCAGCTTGGCTGGGGAACTCACCAGGGATGCACCTTGTCCACTTTGTTGTATGTTATATCCCTGGAGCTTCTGGGAGCTGCTCTTAGATTACATAAAGGGATTAAGGGGTTCATTGGAGGGGGTAGGGAACATAAAATTGCAATGTATGCAGATGATCAGCTGTTGTAATTGCAGAATCCTGCTGAGGATTTGCCTATGGTTCACAGGCTAATGAGTGCCTTTGGCGCTATATCTGGATATAAGGTTAATTGGTCTAAGAGTGAGCTATTACCAATAGGCTCCAGGGATTGGGTGCAGCTTATTGCTCAATTGGGGGGCTTCAGTTAGTTCAGAAACTAAAGTACCGGGTGGTGCAAATCTCTGCCTCTCTAGGGGAATTGTACAAAATAAATCTTAGACCAATCATACAAGTGATAGCACAGGACTGTGATAGGTGGAATGCACTTCCGATTTCATTGCTAGATAGGGTGGGTGTGGTTAAAATGTCCATTTTGCCCAGGCCTCTATACTTCTACCAAACTGTCCCCATTAAGATTCCACAACTGCTCTTCAACAGGTAGAACTGATACTCCATAAATTTATTTGGAAGGGTGGACGTGCCAAAATACCCTGTGCTACACTATATAGGTGACCAGAAGAGGGTGGAGTGGGTTTACCCAACTTCAAAATGTATTACTGGGCAGTACAGTGGTCATTCATACCTACTGGGGATGCCATATTGGAGTGCCCATGGATTGGATAAGAGGAGGATTTGTTGGAGGGGAACTTCCCTAATGATACATTAGTTGGTAGTCTGATAGACTCCAGGGTATTACATCTTTCTAACCCATTTACAAATATCACTAGATCTATTTGGTTAAGTGCTCACAAAAAAGTAAAGTTTGCTGAGGGTAACTCTCCTAATCTGAGTATCCTTAGTTTCATGAAATCCGCAGGAGAGTGCATGGCCAGAATGATACAGAGATTATGGGCCTGGAAGAAAAAGGGACTACTTGCAATCAGCCAATTGTATGAAGGGGGATTATTAAGGAGTTTTCACAAATATGTTCCACATGGAACATACCAGCAGGAGACTTCTTCCTCTATATAACAATCTGCCACCACTGTGGTGTTGACCTTGAGGGAGTTAATAAGTGGGCGGCCCCCTCTCCATTTGAAGAAGAATTATTTCACCCGCAACCAGTTAATAAGCCTCTGTCCGCCTACTACCAAGCACTCATGGGGACACTCCCCATTCCTTCCAACTCCAGTAGGCATAAGTGGAGTGCAGATCTCTCCATTATTTTTGATCAGGAAACCTGGGGTCTGGCCTGCTCTCATTTTCTGCACTGCTCTCATAGCAACAAGCTGTGGCAGATCCAGCTCTACTTCCGTCACAGGGCATACGTGATGCCTAGCTGGTTGCATGAACTGGATGGCAACAGGCTGTCCATCTGCCCCAAATGTGCGGCTGATGATGCTGACTTCTTACATCTGGCACTTACTTACCCTAAAGTGGCACCATTTTGGCATTCTATGCACAGTATGATGTCTCAGGTTCTGTGTTACGCCTCTTCCAAATCTCCCTTAGAGCTTCTACTAGGGGCTGATCCTGTTTGTCCAGAGTGTGGAAGGTCTAACCTCCCATGGCCCATAACCTTAATAAATGCTAGGAGAACAATTGCACAACTGTGGATGTCGGCCTCACCTCAGACTGTGGCAAGATGGATTCAAAATGTTAAAAATTGTATGCGGCTGAAGAGGGTGCAGCTGGGTTCCTTGGGCAGAACACCACTCTTTTGGGAAACATGGGAACCATGGTTGAGAGCCATAGAGGTGGGTATTATCTCGGATTAATTTATTAGACTGTATCCCTACAGTACCCTTGGACATTTACACATATATAAATACAAATTATATCTCAAACCCAACTGCCTTCTCATATGGATGCCTGAATTAACTTTGTACAGAATAATCATATAACAATATTGACTATAGGTCATTATAAACTACATTTATCATGTATCATTCTTAAGAGTAATAACATCTGAATGTATCTTCTTTATGTAAGGGATAAACCGGCTGTGCTGTGAGCTATCCGCATTCACAATAAAGAAATTTTACAAAAGAAAATAGCTGTGTTGTCACTGTTCTTTGTGTGTTGTATTTGGAGCTTGCTTCCTTTACCAGGTGTGCATTGCAGGTAGGGGTTAGGGAGATCATGGCCTTTCTCCCTAGCAGGAAAGTTTGGTATCTGATTCTGGATTAAAGTGGTAGTATGTGGACCAGACCATACAGGGTACAAGTGTGCATGTAGTGGTCAGCATTTAGCAATAGTCTGCAAACCTTGTTAAGGGCAGTGGCAACCGCTGCCACTGATACATTTACAAAAAACTGCGTTAATGCATCATTTAGGGTTAAAGCACAAAAAGTCAGGAAATGAAACCTTTAGGGTTGCCCCCCGCCCCCACCCTCGTGTACCCCCCCCATTCTCCCCAGACTGACAGATGCTGAGGTGTGTCATTGGGGTTGTGAGGCCTAAATGTCACCCCATTCTTCTTTACTGTGGCATGTCAACATGATTACACATGGAATGGGTGACATTTAGGCCTCACAACCCCAATGACATACCCCGGCATCTGTCAGTCTGGGGAGGATGGGGGTACATGGGGGGGGCAACCCTAAATGTCTCATTTCCTGACTTTTTGTGCTTTAACCCTAAATGATGCATTAATGCAGCTTTTTTCAAATAATTTCCTTACTTTTTAAGATAGCATAGAAAAGTACAAAGTCGTGCAAGTTGGTGGGAGCCCCTCGCGCCCACCAAATTTGTAAATTTCTGCCTAACATAACAGTACAAGTACAGAATATCATATGTATTGGTGGGAGCGCATATTGGTTGGAGCGTGGGGCCCGTGTTCATTCATCAGAGTGGCATAATTCTGCACCTGTTTACATTTTACACACCTAGCCACTGAAAATTACCTCTGTGCCAGTAAGGCTAGCCGCCCTATAAATGTCAAGCCAGCACCACAATGGAAAATGCTATCCGCAAAATGTAAAGTGCATTATGCAATATATCCACAGCAAATTCATTTTCTGACAACTAATCATTATAATTCACATCTACAGGACATCCCCTCAACACCTTCCAAATTTCAAGTTAAAACACCAAACCAGTTCTGAGATATTTAATTTTAAAGTTTTAGCACCTTTAAAAATTCTTTGATCAAAAGAATCAGCAGTAAATTTGTGATCAAAGATCATCTTTGATTGTGAGGGGACATCTGGTCATGAAAATTGGGCTATGTGGTCCCTCCAAATATAGCCATCTCATCCCACCCTCACAAACAAAGATCACGATCAAAGAATCTCGAGATCAAAGAATTTGCAGGCTTGTGATCAAAGAATCTCCTTTTTTTGACACAACTACATTAAACCACAGGCATGGGCTCGATAGAGGGAAGCCCCCTGAGCAAAACCCATCCTAGTTTGAATTCACAAGTCACCCCTGAGCTGAGACATTTGATTTTTTTCCAACCGAAAAAACTGGCCATCTTTTCCCTCCCTCACCAATGAAGATCACTATCAAAGAATCTCAATACCAAAGAATTTGCAGGCTCGCGATCAAATAATTACAAATGTTAAAACTCCATTGTTTCACAGAACTACATTAAACTACAGGCATGACTCGATAGAACGAAGCCTTCTGAGCAAAACCCACCCTAGCTTGACTTCACAGGTCACCACTGGGCTGAGATATTTAATTTTTAAATCTGTCCATCTCGACCCTCCCTTGTGAACAAAGATCGCGATCAAAGAATCTCACGATCAAAGAATCTGCAGGCGCATGATCAAAGATCATTAGTGAGCCACAATCAAAGAATTTAAAAGTTAAAAACTCTATTTTTTGGCATAACTACTTTAAACCACAGCCATGGCTCGATACAGAGAACACCCCTGAGCAAATCTCATCATAGCTCTACTTCAGAAGTCACCCCTGAGTTGAGATATATATTTTTTTATGACCGCAAACTGAAAACAAGAGGGTGGCCGTCATGATCAATAAATTTCTCATGATAAAAGATTCTTTGATCGTGAGCCTGCAAATTCTTTGATCGTGAGGAGTGACCAGATGGCCAAAACCCCATTTTTTTCACAAAATAACCATATAAATTTTTCCATAGACTTATAATGGGAACTAAAAAGTTTAATAACTCTTGAATGCATTAATATTTTTTCACCAAACAAAATGTAGCATGTTCATTGACCCAAGCTCTTTCTACATACCAAGTTACAGACTGGCATGCCACACAACGGCCACACAGCATCATGGACAAAATCCAAAAAACTGCTTACAAAACTGGTGAAAAGTGCGTTTTACTATGTTTTAGTGAGCAAAAACCATAAGTCCGAACAAAACAAAATTTGGCAAATCAAGAGATCTACCATGCCCCATGGCACATACCACATTTCATGCAAATCAGTTGAACAGGTCGAAAGTTATTAATGGGCCAAATTTCAAGTTTAACATGGAAGTGCCTTCATAACACTAAATATAGGGGCATGACTGCACCCCTATAATATATATATATTATAGTGGCACGGTTGAGCCACTATAGTTAGGGTTCAGATGTCACTTCGATGTTAAAGTCAAACTTTTGTGCATTAATAACTTTGGATCCATTCAATGGATTTGCCTGAAATTTGGTATACGTGGTGGGGCATGGTAGATCTCTCGATCTGTCAAATTTTGTTTTGGTTGGACTTATGGTCTTTGTGTACAAAAACACTGAAAAATGTAAAATTATCCATTTTTGGAGGCAGCTTTTGGGATTTTGGATGTAGCCCTGCATGGCCATTATGTGGTGTGCTGCTCTGTGAGATGGCTCATTTGAAAGAGCTTTGTTGGCTGAACATGTCGCTTTTCATTTGGTGAACAAATATTAAGGCATTCAAAAGTTATTCCAGTTTGAAGTTCCCATTATAAGTCAATGGTAAAATTTATATGTAGGTTTTGTGAACAAAGAATGGGGTTCTGGCCATCTGGGCCCACCTGGTGATCAAAGAATTTGCAGCCTCACAGTTAAAGAATCTTTGTCCCCGAGAATTTTTTTAATTTTTTGATCACGAGGTCCACCATCTTGTTTTTAGTTTTCTGATTGGAAAAACACAAATATCTCGGCTTAGGGGTCACTCCTGAAGTAAAGCTTGGATGGGTTTTACTCAGGGGGCTCTGATCTATCGAACCATGCTTTTGGTTTCATTCAAATCAGTCAAAAAATAGAGTTATAAGCTTTTAAAATCTTTGTTTGTGGCTCGCTAATGATCTTTAATCGCAAGCCTGCAAATTCTTTGATGGCAAGATTCTTTGATCACGATCTTGCATCGTGACCTAAATACACAACTATCTCAGTTCAGCGGTGGGATAGGGACACAAATGAGGGTGGAGTTTGATTAAGAGGCTTGGTTCTATTGAGGCATGCCATTAGTTCAGGACAAATCAGTGAAAAAGTTGCGTTTCAGCATTTTTAAGTCTTTGGTCGTGAGCGTGCAATTTCTTCGATCGCGAGCCTGCAAATTCTTTGATTGCAAGATTCTTTGATTGTGATCATGCATCGCAAGTGAGGGACAATTTGGCCAGATTAAAAATTGTCATTTCTCAGCCCAGGGGTGTCCTAGGAAGAAAAATGAGGGTGGGGTTTGCTCAGGGGGCTTCATTCTGATGCACCATGGTGGTGGTTTACCACAATTCTTTGTATTTTTTAATTACAACACTTTTTAAAGACTTTGATCATGAGCCTGTAAATTCTTTGATTGCGAGCCTGCAAATTCTTTGATCGCGATCATGCATCTCGAGTGAGGGATGAGATGGGCAGATTAAAAAATTAATTTTCTCAGCCCAAGAGTGCCCTAGGAAGTCAAATGAGGGTGAGTTTTGCTCAGGGGCTTCATTCTGTCGAACCATGGTGGTGATTTACCGTAATTCCTTCAATTATTTGATTTATAGCATTTTTTTATTCTTTGTTTGTGAGCCTGCAGATTCTTTCGATCGCGAGATTGTTTGATTGCGATCTTTGATCGCAAAATAGGGACAAGATGGCCAGATTTTTTTAATGGAATAGATAGGGAAATGTTACCAATCTTTAAAGAGCTAGTGTACCAAGCTTCATTAAATATATAGGGCTGACTGGAGTTCTGAAATAAGAACTGTGTAATGTCTATTCTATGTTTTTAAGTAACTTTGCTAGGTTTCTCCTCATATTTAACTTTGATTTTAACAGCACTTTGGGTTGCTCCCTGTGAAGGTCAGTGTGCCACATGCAGGGTGAGAGCTGGGATAGTGTTGACGTAGTGGGGGGTACTGCTGCCAGTAGCTGATGAGTGAATGCAGTGCCACAGTTAAAAACACACAAAAAAAGAACTCACCTCCCAATCTGAAGTGCACCTAACCAAGGGGATAAAATCACAAAAGAAACAGACTGCAGTCCCTAGACTGTCAGTCATAAAGCCAGGTCAGCACCTTCACTGTTAAATACAAAGTTAAACAGCAGTCTAAGCCCTAGCTCATTTATTAATTTCAGTTATAAGATGGGTCCATGAAAGGCAGCCATATAAATCTCTCACTAAGTGAGCAATAGTGTTCCCCACAGAGATACAGCTGCAGCTATCTACCTGGTGCATTCAGTTTGCCAAGCATATTCCCCAGTGATGCACAGAGAAGCAAAATGACACACTGTGCAGCACATTTGAACCAATTGTGGGTGTCTGTCTATCAGCATTTCACCCTCCCCACTATCTGGATACCCACCCACCCACTCCATGGCTCTCTGCCTTCTTACTGAATAGTGTACCCCCCAAGTATGTGGCTGACACCTATAGTCTAACATCAGTGCCTGTTCGTTCAGCAGTATGCAATTGTCTCCCAAGCTCGCTGACATGCTGCAAAGTGTGAGTTGTGCAGTCCCTCTATGTAGCTCACTGCCAGACTGTGTCTCTCATTTGGTACTGGTCCTATTCTTGTCCCATCCCCCTGGCCCCCATCAGAGTATAGCCAGGCTAAGAACACAGAGAGCTGGAGATCAAGGGAGGAGTATGGCCATATCAACTGCTGACTTGCGGCAGTTGAGAACGCTAGAGAGAGACAGTCAAAACAGAATGGACATGACTTACTGTGTGATTTGCAAGTTCAGAGTACCCCACCATGCTGTTTACTTTCCACACAGCAACACCACAGACCTCAAGGATGGGGACAGTATCATCTTCCCATTCTTGGGAGCAAAACGCTGTCATGTGTTGCTGAATAGTGCAGCGACAGTAAGTAGGAAGTGTCACCACTGCTGTGTCTGTCTCAATGCTGACACCAACTATCTTTGCACTCCTCATTGCGGGCTAGGCTCTCTGAGGTGAGTGACCCCCCCACCAGCAATATGCTCAGTGACAAAAGAGAAACACCAAGTGAGGCACACAACTGGTGAGGAACACAAATTCCCAGCAACAGGAGCTAGGGCCAGGCGGTGTGTCTATGTATCACAGAAATCCCAGCCGACACCTACAAACCAGAGAGGTGCGACCCACTCTCAGTTTCTCTGCTGTGGGAGAGAGAGAGACACAACAGCTCACTGCAGCACTCTTGCTATGTTGCTCAACCTTGTGCAATGGAGAGAGGGAGAGAGACACGCATCATGGAGAGACAGCACACAGTCTGCAGAGAAATAGTGGCAGCTCTGTTCCCTGGTCATCCCGCCGATGCCTTGGAGATGTGCAGCATTGCCAGCAATTCACAATGATAAAGTGTGCTGCTTTTACAGTTTGTCTTACTTGTCAGCCCCAATGTGACAGGGAGCAATGCGAGAGCTGCATATGTACATCTTGGTGTTGGGGTTGTTACAGTGATCGTGGGCAAGGTAGGGTAGTACCTGATGCACAAGGAATGTCACAAATCATCTAAGTGGTGTATGTGTGACATTTCTATGTGCATAACAGCACCGCTCTGTGCATTTTTTGGTCAGGACTATTTTCCTAGTTGGCAGGATACAGTACCTTTATTGGTATTTAAACAACAATAAAACATTGTTATGGATATGTTTTTGTTTTTTAACCATAACCCATGTTATAAGTGCAATAACGCACGCCAGTGTGTGTGGTTATTGGGGATTAATCAACACCCTGGGTGCTGTGAGGACACTCAGCCTGCTGCCTTGTGCCTCACAATGCACCCAGGGTGTTGATTAATCCCCAATAACCACACACCCTGTCATGGGTTATTGCTTACACAAAAGTCAGATCCAACAGTTCACTATCACCATTCATAAAACAATGCCATACCACTCCTCTAAGTTCCAAATATGTGGCTGGCTGGTTGGTCCATAAACGCACAGTTATTTCAGGCACAGCAGGATTATTCTGAAAGCGTCAAATGATAGAAGCACCTTGACTCAGTTATGCGGTTATGTGTTTACGGACCAGTCAGATGATTGTTTGCAAAGTAGGGGAGTGGTATGAAATTGCTTTATGAATCAATGAATAACGTGAATGGTCATAGTGAAGTTTTGGATCTGGCACCTCCTTGAAATTAGTAAACAAGCTACGGCTTAGACTGCTGTTTGAACTTCGTATTTAACAGTGAAGGTGCTAACCCTGATTTGTGACAGTCTACTGACTGCAGTCTGTTTCACTCTTGAATAAAATGCCTGGCAGGAGTTTTTAATACATGGAGAATAGAACAGTAAGTTCTGACCAATGCCACTGGAATTACAAAAAGAAAAATAAACAGCTGTGATTCAAGGGGTTACAGTCGTTTTCTCACCCTATGACACAATGTGAGACAGAAATGCAATCTGCTTGTAGCTTGTGACACTTTTTCTTGGTTTGCTGATGCCAATGCTAGCAGAATGAATGGAAAGAAAAAATAATAATACCAATCATGCTACACACATATTAATGTAAATATGTGAAAATAAACTGCCTTGTAGCATTGTGCACTCATGGCATAAATTTTAGTAGTCTGAATTTACTGTTAGGGCTTTCACCATGCATTGAAGAGCAGTATGTCATGGTTAATTATAACATACAATACATATTGCATAGCACTTATATCAGAAAATAAATACGTTTTTAAGTTTACAGACTTAATAAATTCATTTTTGTCCTCCTCTTTCTCGTTCGAGCTGTCAGGGGACTGAGCAATCCTAGGAGAGGTCATTTGGGACTCCGGGTCGGTCAGCAGGTGCCCAGTAACAGACCTCTTCTTTCAATTAAACATTGGATTCTTTGCTCCCATTATTTAAAATTGTTGTGTGTTCACGTTTTTTTTGGTGTTCTTTCTGTTTCACAGGGGTGGGTGGGAAATTAACTGCAGCCACCCACTGACCACCCACTGCTGTTACAGAGAGCACTGTAGCTGGAAGGGGAGCAGGAAAGAAGAGGGGACAAAGGTAGACATTACCTATTCAAGTAAGTTGTAAAAAACAACAAATTCAGACAGCAGTCAAAGTCATGAGGTGGGAACCTGTGGAAATCAGAACCAGGAATTAAACAGCTGTTTTGCTGAAACCATAGACTGCACTCCTTATGTTCACTGTAGACAAAGTCTGAATGCTAATCAAACCAGCTTCAAAGTTTGAAATTTAGAGTTGATTGACATCCTCCACAGTGTCACTTCCGGTTCTCTAGATGGTGCATGGTGGCAGGCACAAAAAACATTTCCTCCCCAAAATTAAATGTCAAAAGCTAGCCTGAGGAGTTCATAACAGACAATGTGATTCTACAACAGCTTCAGGTTACTGACTGCTAAGCTGGTAAGGGTTGGAGGATGTCGCTGTCTCAGTTTTAATACACAACTTCTTTAACATTGAATATTTTGGAAACAGTTTGGTCTTTTTACTTGTAATCTGGAGGGTGTTTACGGCATGTCCTGTGGATGTAAATTACAGTGTTTACATGTTGGAAAATATTTTTTGGTGGAGATATGGCATGGTGCAGTTTATGTTCTGCAGACAGTGTTTTGCTTGTGGTGGTGGCTTGAAATTGATAGGATACCTAGCCTTAGTGTCATGGATGTAGTTTTCGGTCATTGTGTGTGTTAAAGAGGACAGGAACAGTTTAATAAGATTACTAATAGATACAAACATCTTTCTACTTTTCTATTATTTCTTAAAGAGTAAGGAAATTCTATGCAAAAAACTTTGTTAATGCATCAGTTAGGGTTGTTCCACAGTGACAAAAGCGAGGAAATTCAATATTAGGGTTGCCACCCCTTGCATCCCACCCCACCTCCCCCACCAACAGGCATCAGGGTGTGCGTTGGGGTCATCGGCCCTAACTCTCACCCCATTCTCCTACACTGCACCACCTCAGCTTGTTTCACATGGGATGGGTGAGAGTTGGGGCCGATGACCCCAACACACACCCCAATGCCTGTTGGTGGGGGTGAGGTGGGGGTGGGGTGCTAGGGGTGGCAACCCTAATATCGAATTGCCTCACTTTTGTTGCTGTAGAACAACCCTAACTGATGCATTAACAACATTTTTTGCATAGAAAATATATATATAGGCTTCACAATACAGAAGATCTAAGAAAGCACAAGAGTTCACAAACTGTTCATCCATTGTTTTGTACCCTGTAGAACATTCAGAATTTCAATTTAAGTCATTAGTTCAGGCTGCAAACAAACAATAAAATCATTTCTTTACAGATAACCCTCTGGTTACTCTCTTGGAAAATATGACAGCTAACTCTAACACATGTCTTAGAACAATGATATTATTAACAAATAATTATATATTTTCCGTTTTTGCCAAATTTTGCTAAGGTATACCTTCCCCTAACCCAAATTATTCTTATTTTTCCTCAGGTGACAAGGCACAGAGTAGTATCAGTGCCAGATCCAGTCTCATTGTCATTTTGTTCACACAATGGCTGAGTAGCAGAACTGGGCATGGTGATGTTATTGCTGCTGATCTCTGATTTGGAGTATGGGGTGGAGAGGGACTTCATATACTGCCTCAAGGCAGACAGACAATCATTCATGCCAGCGGTGTAGAAGTGGTTGTGGTGGTTCTGTTGCTTCTGACATGACAGCTGGTGTTATGTTGTTCACTGCCACAGTGGATGCACAGCCAAAGGTTTGGATGTACTATGGTGGGCTCAGGGAGGTTGAGAAAGGTGGAGCAAAGGCACATCCCCCATGTGGTCCAATTTAAGAATAAACCATGATGTTCTAGAGGAGAGGAAGAGCCCTGAAAGGGAACCCAAGGTTGAGACCCGGGAGGATGAGCAGGCACACTGGGAGGACGGCTCAGGGGATGGGGCCTGAGGATCCGAGGGGAGGAGGAAGCTTCTCCTGGTGGAGGACTCAGTAGTTTGGGACATGGAACTGGGTACAGACAGCAGGATGGGGAGGAGAGACAAGTGTCTCCCAGGAGGCACAGCTTGGAGGAAGGGGGAGCATATCCACAGGATCACAAAGGCAGTGGCTGGGGGGGCTGGACATTGTTGTCCATAAGGGGACAAACTATTTAGCCAAAGAGAGGGCTAGTTTGTAGAAGGTTCATTAAGATTTTAAGGAATTGGTTAGGTGCCATGGGGTAGCAAACTCTGTACATTCCCAGAGGTGCTACTGATCAGGGGAAGGGTGGGAGGAAGAAATCAACACATTAGAAGCATCAACAAGTGGGTGAACGACTGGTGTGTGGAAAACAGATTTGGCTACATTAGGGACTGGGGTACCACCTGGGATGATCCACGCCTATACAAGAGAGATGGTCTGCATCCTTCCATAGAGGGAACATCTGTCCTCAGTGAGCAGTTTAAGTGCTTACTGAGCAAGCATTTAAACTAGCCACCGGTGTGAGCTGCCAGGGGCAGGGGGATCTAGACAGCTCATCCCCAATGGTTACAGCAGACAAGCAGGAGCAGGAAGTCAGGCCTGGGGCAGATACACCAGAGCCACAGTTCAGAGAAGACTGCACACAGGAGCAGAATACAACATCACTATCAAAAGACTTGAACCACAGGTTAAAGGAAAAGCAAAAAAAGGGAAGCAGCACATGGAATGTGCCAGGGGCATACCTCTCAACTGTCACACATTACGAGGTTCGTCGCTCATTTTAACCATCAGAAATCCTTTGTTCCACATCGAGATAGGGAGATTCTGCATTTCTCACAAAGGTTTTAAAGCAGAAATTCATAATTATCTATTGTGTTCAGTTATCAGCAAACATTATGAACACTAGTGGACTGGTAGCCATAGTGTTCTGAGCTTGCAGTGCCATGTTTGATGATATGTCGCACATTTTGCTCATTTGTCACACATCTGGGCATACATTAGACCATGTCTAGACTATGGCTCCCCTTCTGGAATCCAAACCAAAAAAAAGACATAACAATTCTTGAACAGGTTCAAAGGAGAGTAACTTGAATGATTCCAAGATTAACAAACTTGGATCATCAGAACAGATTAAAAGCTACTGGTCTCTTCTCTCTTCAAACTAGAAGATTAAGAGGTGATATGCTTATGTTTTTTAATTTAATAAATTCACCAGATCTAATGGAAAATGTGGTCTAACACTCTCCAAAGGAGACATGTTCGAGACTGCATAATAAACAGCTTGAAGTAAAACTTATAAAACCAACAAAGGAAACTTTTTCCAATAAGAGCATCCATTGTATGGAACACCTTGCCACAAGAATTGGTAGAGGCAACTAGTGCCACTGTCTTTAAAAACAAATTAGATGTTTGGTTGAGGGATAATAGATAACTAATGTCCCACATAGTGTGGGGAACAGTCTCGATGGGCTCTGGCCTTCTTCTGTTCTTTCATACCAAGTAATACCAAGTAATACATTTTGGTGAAGAAAGGTTGAGAGGTATGGCCAGGGGTGGTGAGAACAAACAATGGGTCAATCACAAGGAGGGGACAAAAAGGGGAAGCATCACATGGAAAGTCATGCACACAAATGTCCACAGTCGGGGGAGTCATGTGATGCAAGCAGTGGAGTAGCTAGCTTTCTATAGTGCTCCCAGTCTGTGGTACATTTTTGCCGAAAAACAGCAAGAAAACAGCAAATTTACTGTTTTTCCTGTACCTACCAAGAATCTACAAACTGTTAGGAGAATATGGTAGTTTCTCTGATGGAATTCCCCTTGGGGGATGCAGAGAACCAGCAATATTAGAGGGGCCCAATGAGGATCCATTGCCCAGCCTGGAAGCCAAGTGACCACACCGAAGCAATTCCCCCATGCAAACCCCCGCCTTGGTGCTGGCTCCAGACCCGGAATCGAACACCATATTTAACATGGCCCTGGAGGTATCCACTATAAAAGCTGCAATATTAGTGATTTTCGACAACCTGAAAGAACTAAAACCTAACATGCAGGAGGTAGCACATCGGGTGTCTGATGTGGAAGCTCGAGTTTCATCTATTGAGGACAAACAAGCTAAGTCCAAGCCGATGGTGATTGCCTTCAACCGCAGACTGGGAAAACTGGAAGATAAAGTAGATGACCTTGATGGTCGGTGCAGGAGAAATAACTTAGTCATTCTCAGCCTGCCAGATGGTCAAGAAGGACCTAATATCATGGCTTTTTTGCAAAAATGCTGCACAAAAATAGCTGGCCCAAGCCCAAATGGCACCACCTATATCATAGAACGGGGGCATAGGGCACTGCACGCCAAACCTCTGCCTTCTGACCCACCACGTCCAGTAATCTTCAGGAAGATGAACTACTTAGACTGGGACCATGTTTTAAGAATGGTTCACCAAGTGGCTGCTGTGCAATGGGAGGGTAAAACCCTGAAGATTGTACCTGATTTCACTCTGTGGGTTTGCCAAGCGAGGCAGACATACCGAGCCATCTTATTGAAGCTATGGGCCACACATGTGAAGCACAGACTGTTATATCCATCCAGGTTGGAGGTACATATGCAGAAAGGTATATTTAAGTTTGAAACAGCAGAGTAAGCACAACGGGAGCTATTGGAGCTGTTTCCAGATTTATTCAAAACCTGAAGGGACTTTTCTTGTACATCATTGGTTAGCATAGTGTATTCTGATTATTTCTCTAGGATGGAACAGAAACTGGACTATTAAACTTGTATCTCAGTTAGGACTTTTATTTAAGCTCAGCAGCAGGGGTGACTTTTGGGGCCCTAAAAAGACTTTATTTGCTGTAGTAATCTCTTTTTGCCTAGAAGCAAAATGTACAGTAACAGCTGAGATAGCCCTTATCTACTTTTACATTGTTAGATGGGCTCGAGTGGGAAGAAAGTTCTGGTCCCCCATCTTTAGCTCTATCCAGTAAAGAGACTTTAATTGTTTAATACAGACTGGAGCGCCCCATAGTGACTGCATTTTTCCATTTTTTCTGTCTAATACTAGTGAGCAAATCCAAGCACGATCATTCAAATGCTCATGAAGAGCCTACTGTTGTTGTAAGCTGTTAATTCGTTAGGAGCTTGTTGTTGAGAACGTTCTGCATTTACCGAATGTTTCACTATTACTGGTAGGGGATCATATACAGTATATCAAGTGAATGCTTATCTGAAAGAGGGCTTAACACTGTTTAAAGTTTAATTCATTGTTTTCTAATTTTTCCCTCCACACTCATAGGGTTCAGTGCAGTATGGGGAACAACTGGATATTTCTTTCGTACTTATTAGCACAGTGTATCTTTTTTTCTTGTGGTTTTGCTACTAAGTTCCTGAGGGAAAAATGAGAATAGCTCCTACTTCATGTTCCTTCTTCTATTGTATTCAAATTAGTAGCCTGTGGTTTAATAGGTTCTATATGGAGCATTCCTTATGTCAATGAGATGCTGCTGTATGGTAAAGTATTTTAGGATGTTTGCTCCAGGTTTAAAATGCCTTTTTTTGCTCTGAAATAATAGGTTAAGGGCTTATAAGAATTATTTAAAGTCAGCGTTGCTGAGTTGTGAGTGGATACCAAGGTTCTTGCTGTAATCCACTGACGTTTATTTTTTTTTAGTTACTACAGACCTAGAGCCTCCGTTGGTTGCACCAGGGTCAGTTACATTGGAGTTGGCACAAGGCCAGGTGATCTGCTTAAGGTTAATTTTGGGTTTTGGGGTTATTTTTCTTATGCTGTGATTTAATGGAGGGACTGGTTTTTGTAAATTAGGGAGAGGTGGGGGGATGGGGTGGGGGATAATCCAGCACCTACATGTTTAAGGGGTGTACCCATTATAAGTCAGATCATGAATTATGGCCCAGGGGATTATATTTATAACCTGGAATATTAAAGGCAGCAGAGACAACCGGAAAAGCTATACAGTACTATGGCATTTATCCAGATTTTCCCCACAGGTGGTATTCTTACAAGAGACTCACCTCCCTGAAACCCATGCTGCCTCTTTTAGAAAGCTGTGGGTGAGCCAGGTGTACTGTGCAGGGAAGAGCTCCAGGAAAGGAAGGGTGGCTGTTTTATTTGCTAAATCTTTGCCATTCCAATGCACAAAGGAAATAAAAGACCCAAAAGGGAGATTTCTGTTCCTAGAAGGGGTATTAGGCAGTACTGAGCTAGTTTTGGGCACTATTTATGGTGCTAATATTGATTCACTTTCTATTTTTGTGAAGGTGATGTCAGAGTTGGCACCGTTTTCCCATTTACCTTGTGTACTGGGAGGGGATTTTAATTTGGCCTTTGCCAATGAAATTGACAGACCATTTAGGACCTCAGCTGGTCTCTCCCCTGCACAGAGAGCCTTAAGGGAATTAGTTGATAATGTAGGATTGGCTGACCAATGGAGATTTTTAAACTCAGCTACTATGTATTTTACTTTCTATTCAGTCCCTCAGAAAGTCATCTCTAGGCTGGACTACTTCCTTATAAGTAAAACATTGCTAGCTCAGGCAAGAGACTGTATGATACACCCTAGGGAGATATCAGATCACACCCCAGTTCAAGTAGTCATAGAATTTTCCCAGTTCTCTATTCGTCCCCATACATGGTACCTTAGCAATCTCCTTCTTAAAGACCAGGCTTTAGTAGAGAGATTTCGGGGATTTCTACAACAAACCATCCACTGTAGTAGTAATCCTGTTTCTAGCCTCAATACCCTCTGGTCGGCATAGAAATCTGCTTGGAGGGCTGAACTGATTCGTCTCACCACAATCTGCAAAAAGACAGCCCAGTCTCAGGGTGATACCTGATTCAAACAAATCAGGGAAATTGAGAGGTCTCTTTCTCCAGCCTTATCCAAGGCAGATTGCAACGAATTAGCAAGGCTTTGAACACAATATGTGACCTACTTGCTGGACAGGGTGGACAAGGTGACCTCTCACATGAAAGCCACTTATATCGGTCAAGGTGAAAAAGCTGGCCAGTTTTTGGCTATGCAATTAAAACAGCAAAGCTCATCCTGGTGGATTCCGGCTTTAGTACATCCCAACACTGAAACTGTTGTTAACAACGCAAAAGAGATTCTGAAAATTTTCCATCTTTACTATTAGAAACTATTACCCCTTCTAGTCCTGGGTCGCCTGATGATCCCCAAATGATGCAATTTCTTGAACAGGCCCAAATGCTTGTTCTTACCCCAGATCTCCAAAAGAAAGTGGCCCTATTATAGAACAGGAAGTTCAGCAAACCATAATCTCATTACCCTTGGACAAAGCCCCAGGGCCTGATGGGTATACAGCCCTATTTACAAAACTTTTTTGCCAACCTTAACCCCACTGTTAACCTCAGTCTTTAATTTTTGGTCATCTATGCCAGTCATGGAAAAGTCCCTGTATGGGCCAGCATTATTTTACTTCCAAAGCCTGGAAAAAACCTTTGAAACCAGAAAGTTATTGTCCTATTTCTTTAATTAATAATGATGTAAAGTTGTAAGCAAAAATCTTTGCTATGTGCTTGTCTGCAGTTTGGGCTACCCTAATTAGCCCTGAGTGAACAGGTTTTATTTCAGGCCATAATGCGAGTGATCATTTTAGAAAGCCTTTCTATCTCATTTCTGGGTCTGGGAATCCAGCTCTGGAAACAGTTGGTCTCCCTAGTTGCAGAAAAAGCATTTGATAGGGTTGCTTGGCCTTATTTACTTGTAATTCTTAAGCAATTTGGATTCCCAGAAGACTACATTCAAAAAGTGCAGGTATTGTACTCATACCCCTCAGCCAGGGTATCCTGTAACAATGAGATTTCAAATGTGTTTTGGCTTGCGAGCGGGATGCGGCAAGGTTGTCCACTATCTCCATAATTATTTATTTAACCTCTATATAAAACCCTAATACGCAGGTTGAAATTAGAAAACCAGGTTCAGGGTATTTCAATAAAGGATCAACAATATAAAATGTCTGCTTTTGCAGATAATCTGTTGTTACATCGGCTAACTGGCATTCGTCCTTGACTGAGGCCTTTGGAATTATTAATGCTTTCAGTTCATTTTCTGGCTATAAATTAAACAGGAATAAAATGGCAGTTTACTCTTTATCCCCATCCTGTACTAAATTCTTAGTAATGGAAATGGGCTTGCAGTGGGAACAAACTGCGTTACCGTATTTGGATATTAAAGTGACCCATGACTTGTCTAAATTGAAAACAATGAACCTTGATCCAGTGATTAACAATTTGTGGGAGGATCTCCAGCGTTGGCAGTCCTTGCCCCTTTCTTTATGGGATAGAATAAATGTGGTTAGAATGATGGCGCTTCCTCGCCTCTTCTACCCCTTGACAATGCTCAATATAAATTTATCCAACAAGTGGTTTATGGGGTTGCAGTCTTTATGTTCTAGATTTATATGAGCTGGGAAACCCCCCAGAAAAGTCTACTCTAAACTGACCAGGGTTAAGAAAGAAGGAGGGTTACAGCTACCCAACTTTTTCCTATATTATTTAGCAATCCACAGTTCAAAGTTTTTCAAAAATGACCTATCCGAGTATTATGCAGACTATTCCACAGACTGGCTGAAGATTGAGCAATCACTCTTGAAGAGTTATTATCTTTCCTGTAAAGTACTACCATATCTTGCCTTAGCTACATTTCCTAGAGATCTTAAGGACTTGCCACTGGGGTGGGATCTGCAAGCCCTCATACAATTACGCAGGAAATTTGGGTGGATGCCTGTAAAAGATCTCACTCAGTCATTAATAAATAATCCTACTATATGTATAGACGGAAAGCCTATTCCAACATCCTTTTGTCCTCCATTGGTGGGACTTGTTCTTCAAGATCTTGTCGAGGGAGACCACATATTGTCTCCTGTTAGACTTAAGTCTAAATTTATTATACCTCTCAGAGAGACATTTAAGCTGCTCCAAATTCAATCTGCAGTGACTCATCTCCTCGGCCCTGCCCCATGGAATTCTAAAGTAGAAGCCTGGTTTAGTGCTATAAATCTTCTAGCATCTCGACCTAAACCAATTGCTGGATTACATATGTACGTAATTCTGTTCCCATGGGAATAAGGCAATCTCTCTTGAGGTGTTTCAAGGAGATCTATATTAAAATGAGATAAAACTCCTGAATTTTGGCATGCTATCTGGATTAATGCTACCAGATATATAAAGCAAAGTAGATTATGTATCCTGCAATTTAAAGTGTTGCATAACTTACATTTTACCCCAGTAAGATTATACAGAATGGGTAAGAAGTCATCCCCTAGCTGTGAGGAATGTGGGGAAAGTGAAGTATCCTTATATCACAAGCTATGGACATGCCCCAAAATTAGGGTGCTGTGGCAGTTGGTGCAGTCTAAATTGCAAGATATACTTCCTCTTTCAGCCTATTTTACTCCTAAAATATGCTTGCTGGGAGATTATTCTATGATACAGTCATCAAATCTCAAAAGCTATATTGCTCTAGTAGCGTCAGTTACTAAGTTAATTATTTTGTGCCATTGGAAGAATAGTTGGATGCCTACTTTTGCTGAATGGTACCAGAAACTCTTAACAGCTCCAGCTGCTGAACAAGCTGTTGCATGGTCAGCTAGGGCCTGGTTCGAATTTCAAAAGTATTAGGCCCCTTTTAGCTCCCAGCTCCAGCAATTATGAGGCTAATATATGTTTTCACTTAGATGTGACCTGTCAGTGGTCTCTGCCCAATAATTAATTTTTTCCCTGTGGTTTAGTCTTATCTGCCTTAGGCTTTCCAGTGATTTATAACTTTTTTACTCCTGTAAGTGCTATTTGGGATAGGGGTTTGGGGGGGGCAGGATTTTAGGTTTATTTTATGTGTTGACATCTTAATTATGTCATTATTATTCTTTTGGAAGATATATTCACCACAAATTTTATGTACATGTGGGCCCAGATATTCAAAAGGGTTGCGCATGGCACAACAGTGTTGAGCCATGTGCAAGCCACTGATGCACCCCTGTGCGATATTCAAAAGGGAAAAGTGCGCAGCAAAAATCCCGATGTGCCAGAGCGCATCAGTAATGTATGCAGGCGCAGGTAGGTGGGGCGTGCCCATCAATCTCTGCACAGCCCGATATTCAGCCCAGGATGTGAGTAGCCATGCATGTGCAACCCATACCTGCGCCAGCACAAAGTTGATCCAAAAAAAAAAGGAACAATGGATGGCCACCCACAGGTGAGCTGCCGCATTGCAGGGCGCAACACGGCAGCTGCCACCTGAGCTCTGGCTGCACCTGGCGATGCACCCCCATGCCTGATTATGGGCATTTGTAAAATAAAAGAACCCCTATATCCCTGGTGGTCCAGTGGACCACTGACTGCCCGATCACGGGCTTAAGTATTAATAAAAAGAATTGATTCCAATATCCCTGGTGGCCCAGTGGACTGCTGTTTGCCCGATCACAGGCTTAAGTACTAATAAAAAGAATTGATTCCAATATCCCTGGTGGTCCAGTGGACAGCTGACTGCCCGATCGTGGGCATTTCTAATAAATAAAAATAAATATGTCCAATATCCCTGATGGTCTAGCGATGCCCCCTCCCACCCACCCACTACAGGCCCACAGCCTGCACCCCATCAGCCAGCGGGCAGTGGCATCCCACCTGCCTGCAGCCCCATCACCGCCAACTGACACCATGGTAGGGCTGTACACCATTGGTCCACAGGTGAGCCAATGGGTGTGCAGCCCAGTACAACATCATTCCAGATATGTGAATGGATCCATTCACATATCTGAATGTGCATTATGGCATGCTAACGTCCATTGGCTCACTCTGTGGACCAATGGGTGTATAGCCCACCTATGGTGTCAGTCAGTGGGCGGCGGGCAGCAGGCTGGTGAGGTGATGCTAGCTGATGGGGAGCGGGCAGTGGGGCTTAGTGGGCGGGTGGGGAGGGGGGTACCAGCAGACCACCGGGATATTGGACATATTTTTTTTTATTACAAATGCCCATGATCAGGCATTCAGAGGTCCACTGGACCACAAGGGATATTGGAATCAATTCTTTTTATTAATACTTAAGTCGGCGATCGGGCAGTCAGTGGTCCACTGGGCCACCAGGGATATTGGATTATTTTTATTTATACTGAATCCTGCGATCGGGCTGTGGGGCACATCGCCACACTGTGCAGGAGGCGTTGGTCCCTGACGACTGCTGCCTGGCAGGGCGCCAGGCACAAATCGCCGGGGATCAGCACACCTGCATGCAAATGGGGCTATAATGACATGCAAATGGCCCCATTTGCACCTTGCATACATTATGGCCCCATTTGCATGTGCACTTTTGAATATCACGGTTGCTGTGCATAGCGCAATGGAACTTGCGCTAGCGCATCCCTCTGCTCCACTCTGGCCACTTGCACTGGCGCAGTGCCACTGTGCCATGCACACTGTGGGTGGCCAGGGTGTGATATTCAATGATGTTGTGCCATGGCGCAGCTCCTTTGAATATCGCCCAGTCAACGCCCATGTGCAGCCAAGTTATGCTGCGCCCAAGCTTGCGCCACAGCCTGGCGCAGTTTGAATATCTGGGCCATTATGTATTATTTTGTATATGCAGTATTGTTTTGGACTGTTTTGCTTTTTCTTAAAAGGAAAATTCAATAAAACTTACTAAATTGCAAAAAATAAACAAATGCCTGCAGTCTGGGGAACAAAATCCCGGACCTGGTGGTGGTAAAGATGGAGGCTGATCTGGACATAGCGGCCATAACCGAATCATGGTACACCATTAACCCTGGCTGGGACATAAATGTATTGGATTATGCCTTGTTTAAGAAAGACAGAGAAAACAAAAAGGGAGGTGGGGTTGCCCTTTACATAAAAGAAAACATCAAGGCAACTGCAATTCAGAGCAGAGAAGGAAAAACAGAGGAAGTGTGGGTCACTGTTGAGCCAGGCAATGGAACAGCCATTCGCACAGCAGTCATCTACAGACCCCCAGCTCAGGGGGAAGAAATTGACAAGCTACTGATGGAAAACATGTATGACATGGCAGCAAAATGAGACGTTCTACTGATGGGGGATTTTAACATGCCAAAAGTAGACTGGTCCATCCCAGCAAGGGCCCCAGCCAGGATATGGGACTTTGTGGACTCCCTTGCAGGCAACTTGTAGAGGAACAAACCAGGGACAGGGCAGTCCTGGATCTGGTACTGACCAATGGGGACAGGGTTTGCAGATCTCAAGGTGGAAGGTCAGCTAGGGTCCAGTGATCAACATATGGTGTGGTTCAAGGTGCACAGAGGGATTCAGTCTACCCATTCAAAGGTAAGGATCTTATATTTCAGAAGGGCTGATTTTACCAGGATGGGAATACAGCTCAAGGAAACACTGGCAAAGGGGGGGATAGTTTGGAGCATTAAGAAGAAATGGGCTCATATCAAAGAGATCAAAGAAAAGGTGACAAGTCAATGTGTTAGATTGATAAATAAGGGAAAGAGAAGAAGAAAACCACTTTGGTTCCTGGGGAGGGGGCAGAGGTGCTGGCAGAAAAAGTAAAGGCCAAGAAATTAGCCTTCAGGAAGTATAAAGATAAGCAAAGGGAAGAGGACAGGGAAATGTACCGGAATTGTCTGAGGGAGGCATGAAATGCTGTGAGAAGCGCAAAAGCACAAAAGGAGGAAAGAATAGCTTGATGAGTTAAAAAGGGGGGCAAGACATTCTGCAGGTACATTAGCAAGAGAAAGAAGATGAAGGGGGAGTCTTTCAACTTAGGGGAGACAAGGTGGAGATTGTAGAGGGAGATGGGGAAAAAAGCATCAGTCCTGAATAAGCACTGCTGTGTGGTCTTCACTGTGGAGGGGGAGGGGTGGGGATCACAGCTAGACTTCAAAGGAAAAGAGAGAAAGGAGGTAAACTCCAGTTCATTCACAGAGGATAGGGTCCAAGAAGAGCTTACAAAGCAGAAAGTGGACAAAGCCATAGGACCAGATGGCATACATCGCAAGATCCTAAAGTAACTGAGGATAGAAATTGCAGCCCCTCTACAAGACCTGTTCAGTGAGTTCCTAGACACTGGAGTGGTCCCAGAGGACTGGAGAAGGGCAAATGTTGTCCCTATTCACAAAAGTGGCAGCAAAGAAGGTGCAGGTAACTACAGGCCAGTTAATCTAACCTCTGTAGTTGGAAAGATAATGGAGAAACTCCTTAAGGAAAGAACAGTCAAGCACCTGGATGCCATAGGAATGCTGGATTCCAGGCAGCATGGTTTCACAGCAGGACAGTCCTGTCAGACTAATCTGATAGATTTCTTTTACTGGGTGGCAAAGGCAGTAGACCGGGGAGGGGGGGCAGTAGATGTCGCCTACCTCGATTTTAGCAAAGTCTTTCATACCATTCCACATAGGAGACTGGTCAACAAGCCTGGTAGTCTGGGTTGGGCCGCAAGGTGATGAGCTGGATTGGTAACTAGTTATGGGACAGAAAACAGAGGGTAGTGGTAAATGGAACCCCAACAGATGAAATGGAGGTGACCAGCAGAATAACTCAAGGGCCAGTTCTTGGGCCAATCCTCTTTAATATCTTCAGCAGCAACATTATGGATGGGCTGGAGAGGAATGTGTGCCTGTTTGCAGATGACACCAAGATCTGCAACAGGATGGATACTCCAGAGAGGGTGGAAAGGATGAGAAACGACCTAGAAAAATTGGACACATGGTCAGAAATGTGCAACTGACATTTAATACAAAGAAGTGCAAAATTATGTGTCCAGTTCTGGAGGCCTCACCTTCATAAAGACATTGACAAGATAGAAAAGGTACAGAGGAGGGCAACTAAGATGGTGAAGGGTATGCATCACAGGCCTTATGATGAAAGAGTTAGGGACCTCAATATGTACACACTAGAGCAAAGAAGGGAGCAGGGTGATATGAGAGAAATGTTCAAATACCTCAATGGCATTAACAAAGTTAAAAGGGATAATATCTTCCCGTTTAAAAGCAGTGCCAGGACAGGAAGGCATGCCATGAGACTGGTAGGGGGTTTACATAAGGGGAAATGTGTGAAAATTATTTTTTACTGAGAGGGTGGTGATTGCATAGAATAATGTGCCCCAGGAGGTTGTGGCTGCCCATGCGGTAGAATGTTTCAGACATGCATGGGAGAGGAATAAGGGAATATTAGAGATGCAAAGTAAAAGCTTAAGCCAATGACCAAGTAGGGTCACTGGCCACTTATACAGATAGAATAAACAGACGAGACTGGATGGACCTGACGGTCCTTATTTACCAACAGTATCTATGTACAGTATCTATTTATCTATATACATATACAAGATGAATGGGGGGAGGGATTACCTTTACAGATTGGGGGTCTCTTATGTCCCCATCAGAAGTGAACCTCAAAGTACTCATGGAAAGAACAGCGGGAGACCTATGAGCTCCTAGTTTGTACAGGGTGCTTTCATAATCAGATGTAATTGACTGTTAAAGGTGCTGCTTGCAAAGGGATTGAACCTTCTTACTTCTAGGGACTAATGAACAGTGGTTTCATTTGATTACTGCTACATACTCAGCCCTAGTCCTGCTCATAGACATACCCCTACTCCACCTCTATGACTCCCAGTACCTGTTCCAACTCCTTCTCCACCACCACCATTTACTTAATTGGTACAGTACTTGGTGGAACTAGCCGGTGGTATCTTTCCATGCACCTTTTCTCCTCTGCATCCCTTTCTCCTTCTGTTTTTTTCTCATGATTTCTACACCACATGACAGCATATGCCCCCAAACATGCACACCGGGTCACCCACTGACACCCTTTCAAGCCCTCTTCCCCCTCACTGAGAGACCTGCAGCAGCCATGGGAAGGGAAGGGTAGAGAATGAGGCTCAGGTGGCTAAGGAGGTATGTATAGAGAAGGTGCCTGGTAGCTTCCTAGTAGTGGGCATTACAGTTATCAGTAACTCAAGTAGTATCACCTTGGCACAGTTAAACAATGACACAGCTGAGAAAGACCCCAAAAATCACTGGTTTCCTCCAAACAACAAATGTGCAGCAACAGGAATCAAATATTAACACACCGCCACTGCCACCAAGAGGAGTCAAGCTGTTTGCTAGCCCCACTCCAAGAAATGTGCAGCCTATACTACCGAGCATATCTGAGTGACATGCAAAATATCCTTCAGTCATGCCATGGCATGTGAGCTGAATGCAGAGACTGCTGCAATACTAACAATTAATTTCTTAGTGTGTGGGGGACACCAATTGATCTTCTATTATATGCCTTTGTTCAAAATAAGGGTTTTCAGTGGTTAATTGCCTGTGGCTGTTCCAAATGGCATATTCCATCATGGTCATATTTTTCATCGTGTGCCATTCCAAACTGTAGGGAACAGTGTTACACGTATTAATCCATGCCCTGCAACATTCTGCATCTGCATACATACACCTTAGCATGGATGCGTAGATTCTTGGGCAAACAGTTGGCAGCTCCTTTATGTGCATTAGTGAATACTGGGCACAAGTTCCTGGGGTGCTATTTAACTCAAGGTTGGGCTTGGCAGTATAGCCTACAGGTTAGAGTAATGAGCTGTGAATGAGCTTGGTATATCCTGCAGACCTGGGTTCAATTTCCACTGTCTCCCCTTGCATACTGTGTGACTGTGAGAAGTCATATAACCTCCCCAGTGCTCCCAGGTCACCCCTGAAAATAAACCTGTCTTCTGGGCCTTACTGGGTTACCAAAAAAAGAAAAGATGCAATAAACCCAATTGCAGTAGCAGCAACACTTCCTGTTTTCACCAGCATGCTGCACTGGCAATGATATGTCTCAATGGAACATACACTGCTGAGAAAATATTGCCAATACTCCTTACAGAGATTGATAGGTGGATTCACCCCCATCTATTAAAGTGGCTTTTATTGTGAGTGATAATGGCTCCAGTGCTGTAAAGTAAATCAGCAATGGTGTGGGTTTTTCATAGTGCCATGACTGGCACAAAGTCTAACCCTTGTTCTGCAGAAGATTCATGCACATTCTGACACTAAGACAATGCTAATTGTGCCCTGTCAAATCTATTCCCCCATTTTCCATTCTTGAAAGGCCCACAAATAGCTGTGGGAGCTGTACCAGCAGCAGATACAGAACAAACTGCCTTAGCACTGTTTGAAGTTGGAAGTAGTGACAAGATGTAGCACAGGACAACTAGGATGGTGCATGGCCTTGGGGATAAGATGTACTATATGAGATGTGGCTGTATGACTTAAATGTACTCCTTGAGAAAAGGATAGAAAGAGGTGACGTGATTGAGACATACAAATACCTGCATGGTATAAGTAGGGTAAACACCTAGGAACTATTTTCCTAGACCAGAAACACAAGTATGAAAGGAAATTCAGTGAACCTGGTAGCATGGAGATTCAAAAAGGACATCCCAAAGCACTTTCATCGAAAGTGTGTTGGATAAGTAGAATAAGTTACCTGAAGAAGGAGTACAGTTGCAGCAAAAGACATGGTCAGCTACTTTTTGAAAATTCTGTGATATCTCTAAACACATTGCCCACCTGCCTGCAGTGCCATAGTAGGGCCACAAGAGAGAATCCATTTAGAACTATTGCTAAATATCTGGACAGTATCTGACCATGCCTTTTACTGAAACTCCACAGGCCAAATCAACCAGCAGCTTTGAGCAGGGATGGAACAGGCTAGTTTGTTTAGTTAGGAGAAGGGGGGAGGGGCATTTTAATTGCAGCCAAAAACTTGGGCAGATATTTTCAAATATTTCTTGATTTTTCTAAAGAGATTCTCACTGGTGGCTCTTCAATGGAACTGCAGGTAGGCAGGGAGTTTCTCTAGAGATATTACAGAAGCTTCAGAAAAATATCTGACCATGTCTTTGGATGCAGTTGTAAGACAGGGGGATTGACACAATGGGGATAATACAGTAGTTAGATTGGGCAGAATGGATGGGCCAAGAGCCTTTTTATATGGTTAACTTCTGCATATCTATGTAACACAGCACTGCAGATGATAGAAATTTTCCAAGAATAGTATAAAGCTGTTTCAAAATACCTGCTTATCAACACAAGCTATGACAATGCAGAAATATCCATGTCTCTGATAACAGACCAGTGATGACAAATGGATGGCCTCAAAATGAATCTTAGGCCATCTGAACATGCAGTTCGGGCATTGAGTGGGGACACTGCCTGTATAACTCATGCCACCTCTTCTACTGGTGCTAAGATAGGCTCTTCTCAATGGACAGCAGCAGGAAGCAGGTGGTGATTCTGACAGTTTTGGCCTAATAGATCACATGCTATATGTGTGTTGGGCTGCAATACACATGATTTATTTCAGGCATCTTGTAGTCTGCCAAGTTTGGGATCATCAACATACTGGACAAACAGTACAGATGTGGCCATGCATCTATTCTTAAAAATGGCTGGGAGCAGGTGCAGAATGTTTTGAGGCTTGGATAAAATGGGTACATAGGACATACATCCTAAAAAATTAATTATCAAAA
This sequence comes from Neoceratodus forsteri, assembly GCA_016271365.2. Lineage (NCBI taxonomy): Eukaryota > Metazoa > Chordata > Ceratodontiformes > Ceratodontidae > Neoceratodus > Neoceratodus forsteri. The sequence goes on from CM057449.1 coordinate 1,513,805,053, forward strand.
TCACAATAAAGAGAGGGCGTAGCTACCACTACATGCAAATCCAGTGGTGAAAACATACAAAAGGAAAGGATAAATCCCAACTAATCTGCTGCTGTTTGTTTTATCATAGGTTGGGCTGGAGAAACTGGAGAAAAAAGAGGAGGAGATAGATACAGTTTCAGGATTCCATGCAGTAGAAAGAATGGTAGACACCTATTTGACAGACAATAAACATCTCACTATAAATAATGAGTGCCTGCTATACTATTATGGTAAGTGTTCTTATTGGCCTGCACTGATATCAGTTACCATGAAATACTTATTCTGCCTTCCTTTAAGTGTCAGTATTAATCATGTATTTAGTTCAGCAGGGGACACCTTGAGAACCAGGTGCACCAATCTGTCACCTACAGTGTTGGCATGCTAACTTTAATTAAAATGAAAGAACTGCACATTGCACAACACACCACTATATCTCCATTCATGCCACATAAAGTTGGTGCTGGGAGTGATGATGACCATGGCATTAGTAGCAGTGGTAGTGGATTGACAGCATGCAATGTAGATGGAAACCTTATAGAACTGGAATTCACAACTGGTAACAACTCTTCTGAAAGACTGGTCTACATCTCAAGTCATCTCGGTCAATCCACTCCATTACAACTGATCTGTACTATAGTATTAGCTCTGGCATCAATCAGCTGTCTGTAGAAGTCATTCCCTGACAATTTGCCCCAAAATCAGTATTATAAAATAAACTCCAGGTAGGCACAATTCTGGAACGAATTGAGCAGGGAGGCAATTGATGCCAGAGCTAGTAGTCCAGAGTGAGTTGTCATGGAGCAGATTGACGGAAACAACTTGATGTGTCATGAAAGTGTTGCTTCCTCAAGCTACAGGAGAAAGCATGAATTACAGTATACTGTCCTGAATCCTTATGATTCCCAAATTTCTCATTTCCTTCTCATCCTTAGTTTCTCAAGTGGTCTTATAATCCTTCCTGTGCTATGATTACCAGTCATGATGATTCTCATTTTTAATGTCTCAATAAATATTTTGTTATCTCGCTGCTCAGGGGCTTGCCATAAATATTGGGCAGATGTATACCACAAATTAATAGAGTGAATTACTCTCACTATGTATGTAACAGCAGTTATACAATACTGTCTACATCAAATAAGGTGCTGGAAACTCTTTACAATTGTCTTTGTCCTTCATGGGGTGTGCAATGCACAGTAACATGATCATCTCTTACAGTTCTAATTCTCCTTTTCTTCTCCATCTCAATTTATCAATAAATACTACATTATGAATCATACTGCTCTGGTATCTGCCAGGGTTATAGCTATGGGCAGGGGTATGCAGCAAAAGAACAGAGTCATATACTCTCAGTCTCTTCATTATATAATGGCCTTCTGCAACCTGCCATGTCACCTTCCTTCTTCTCCAAATGAACAGATTTTCATCTATATTTCCATGCATTCTGCACCAATATGAGGAATGCTACTCCAGTCCCACCCTGATTATGATGATGATGGTGATGATGATGATGATAATGAGCCTAACACATCCATCAAAATATCCAGCTGATGGATCTGATTGTTGCCACTGCAAGCAAGTGTTTGACAGCGGCCATTGGATTCATGACGAAGCAGACCATGCTGCTTGTGTCCTCTGAAGTTCCCACTTCACAGAAGTACTGTGCTTGATGGGTTTTGATGGAAGTCTCCTTCAACAATTGAACCAACAGCCGGTAATTCTATATGTGCTGACGTATGATCCAATTTCCTTATTGGGCATTGTTGTGCCATTCCAGGAGGACATGGCCATCACTAGCTGGATTGCAAGTATCCTTTCTATCTGAATATATCTGGCACATAACTAGGTAATGGGACATTGGCCACATAATTCTAAATAATTTCACTCTTGTCTTCACAGGTTTCTTCTCTTGTCCTGCTGCCTTCACTCTCTCTCTCTCCAGCAAGCATGCAGCTTCCTTCTTTGCCACTTCTTGAGCATCACTGTTTCATTATACAGTATGACCACCATGGAATAAACACTGCATATACTGTGCAACCACATTGGCTAATTGAGTCTACATAATTTCATTCTTGTCTTTACAGGTCACAGGTACAGTGACAGAAAACAGACAATCTGTATACTGTATTAATTTCACAGGTCACAAGTAGAATGGCAGGGAGTGGACAATGGATATACAGTGTGGCCACACTGGCCAACTGAGTTAAAAGAATGTCACTCTTGTTTTCACGTCTCTTCTCTTGTCCTGCTGCCACCTCCTCCGTCTCCAGCAAGCAAGTGGTCTCCTCCTTCTCTCATCCACCATAACATCATAACTGTCACAGTCACATCAACTCAACACTACACCCACAGTTATTCACCAACCAGCTGCTGTGACTTCCTCCTGTGTCCACAACATTTGCTGCCTCTGTCTCCTCATCTGATGTCAAAATGGGAATTAATACTAATCAGCTTCAGAATGCAGCAACATAGCAAGTTAAAACCTGCAGGCTCTAACAACTTACTCAACTGACACCTACTTCTGCAAATAAAATACTGTAGCATTAAGAGCCAGTACCACTTCCTTCACTTGCCACAGGCATTATCATCTATGCTGTGCATCGGTGGTAGTACGGGATGTGTGCAAATTAGAGTAGAAATGAGATTCATATAGTGTCTGGCATACATAGTTTATCCTAAAGTGTGTTGCAAGACAAACAGTTGTGCAGATACATAGTAAAATAGACAATGACAGAAGAAAAAGACCAATGGCCCATTCAGTCTTCCCATGACACCATATCATGCCTCAAGACCATTTGTCAATATTTTTTTTTTGTGTACACTATACACCCCCTTGCTGCCTGTCTTACTGCTACACCCCTGAGTAACTACTGAACTCTTAATTTTGTACCAACCATGCTTGAAACCATTAATGGTTTTGGCAGCTATCATTTCTACTGACAGATTGTTCTATGGTTCAGCCACTCTCTGTGAAATACAGCATTTTACATTCCTCTTGAACCCCTCCACCAGCTTTCACTTGTGCCCTCATGTTCAAGATTGAATTGCTTCACACACTTCACCTTGCTTGTTCCATTCCAAAACTTGAAGGTTTCTGTTAGTGTTGCTCAGATGGATCCAGACAAATCCAGATCCACAGATATCTGCCCTTTTGTGGCAGGATAGTGGATCTGCCAGATCCTTCCACTATCTGCCTGTGGATCAGGCCATTGGATCCCTGGTCGGATCCTGTGTTGTCCGGTGGCCGGATCCAGGGATCTGGTGCCAGAAACAGGGAACAGACACCCAATCCATGGATCCGGCACTGGGATTCAGCACTGGATCCCTGGATCAGGCACAGTATAAAGTGGGATCTGACCCGGGATTTGACCTTCGTATTCAGCCATATCCTGGGACGGATTAAACTCGAATAGTGCTGCCATCCGCCAGATCACTGGAGGATCCATGGCAATACTAATTTCTGTCATATCACCCCTCTCTTGTCTGGTCTCAGTGGAGTACATAGTCGGGGACCAAAGCTGATCATTGTGGAATCTCTCCTGCTGTCCCTAAATCATTTTGCTTACTCTATGGTGCACTGTCTCTAGCCTGTCCTTATGTTTCCTTAGGTGAGGACTCCAGAATCTGTCACAGTACTCCTGATGTGGCCACACTAGTGATCTGTAGAGAGGTGGTAATACCTCTTCCTTTCTGCTGTCAAAACCCCTCCTGATGTACCTCAGCACCCTGTTTGCCTTACTATAGGCTTGATACACTGGCTATATTGTTTATGAGAGTCACATATGACTCCTAGATCCTTATCCTCAGAGGTAGTGCCAGCTTAACCCTTCCCATTCGCTACTCCATTCTAGGGTTCTTGTTCTCTGTGTGCATCAGCTTGCACTTTGTGGCATTGAATTAAGGCTGCCAAAACTTTGGACATTTTCTTCAATCTTTGTAGGTCCCTTTGCATCTCCTTTACTCCTTGCTCACTGACTACCATACCACAGAGCTTATTGTCATCTATGAAAAGATGCACCTTGCCCTGAATTCCTTCTCTTGTGTTGCTGATGGACATATTGAAAAAGACTGGACCCAGTACTGATCTCTGTGTACCCCACTGGTGACCTCCTTCTTCACAGATCTGACTCCTTTTGCCATTACACTCTGTTGTCTCCCTTCCAACCAGCTTCCCACCAAGTTAAGTATGTCCTATGCTCCACCCATTTCCTCTAGCTTCTTTGTAAACCTTCTCTGAAGTACCAAGGGGAATACGTTGCTGAAATAAAAGTAGAGTAAATCCAATGCATGCTCCTTATTCCTTGTCCCAGTTATTCAGTATCAGTTGGTCTGAAAAGGGCTGCCTTCCATGAACCTGTTCGGGTTCCTGTCCTGAAGCTGATTGACAGGTCTGTAGTTACCAGTCTGCCCTTGGTCTCTGCCATCATGGAGAGGAACTACGTCCCAAATCATCCAGTCTTTTAAAACCACCTCTGTCTGAAAAGAACTAATGAATCGCCCTACCATGGATTCAGGTAACTCTGATGCCAATTCACTTAGTACCCACAGATGTAGCCTGTTCATCCTCTGGGCCTAATCTATCTTCAGGGCTGCTAGCCCTTTTCTGGCCCTTTCACTAGTAAATATCTGCTGCATCATTTCTGGGATACCCCTTTCAGCAGTCATTATGCCACTCTCTGACAAAGGTCCGCTGTCCTTCCTAGTGAATACTGAGCAGAAATAGTCATACAGAGTGGCTGCTTTCTCCTTGTCCTGCTCTATTACATGCCTCCCTCTCTTAGCCTAACAATCTCCCTCCTGTCTTTCTTTTTCCCTTATATACAGCAGCTGAAAAAAAACAGTTTTTCTCATCCTTGACCACTTCCACAATATGGATAGATAACATTTTATTTTTATACAGTTTCAGACTTTAGAGATGTATACCTCTATTTTCAAAGTAAGTTCTGTATATGCAGTTCTATGTCTGCTTCTGTGTCCCTAGTAAGTATGCAAGATTTTATTTGTTAAGCACCCTTTCCCTGAGGCTCAAGGTGCTGTACAGGGTGCAGACAGTAAAACATAAGACACAAATCATAAAAATTCTGAATTAACAGACATACATAAAACAAGGATAAAATCATATAAATAAATACTAAAGTCAGCAGACAATAAGAGGGGAATATTATCATTTGAGTCCAAATGCCTTCCTAAACAGATGTGCCTTCAGGCCCTCCTTAAAGGCTCCCAATGAGAGAGCTTCCCTCAAGGATCTTTGGAGCAAGTTTCACAGGGTCAGTCCTGCTACTTCAAATGAATGGTCACCCGAAGATTTAAGCCGGGCTTTGAAACCGCTAAGTGGCCCATCTTGGAAGAGTGGAGAGAGCACTGTGTATAGTAAAGAGTCAAAAGGTCACTCAGGTACATAAGGCCCAGCCCATATAGGGCTTTATAGGTCAGAAGATGGACTATGAAGGTGATTCTCCACTGCACCAGCAGCCAATGCAGATCCCACAGGAGAGGGGGGTCACATGACTAGACCTCGGAGGACCATCAGCAACCTGGCTGCTGCATTCTGCACCAGATGCAGGTAATACAGGACCCCTCCACTAACCCTGTGTTTAAGGGCATTACAATAGTCAAGTCTGTAGGTTACAAAGGAGTGTACTATTGAGGGCAGATCCTCAGGTAGGATTAAGGCTTTAATCTGGGCAAAATTTCTGAGATGATAAAAGCCACTCTGGACAACCAACAATCCCTGAGCCTCAAATGTCTGTCTGTCATCCAGAATGACCCTCAGATGTTTCATCTTAGTAGAGGCAGTAAGTAGGGTGGCACCCAACATTACACCAGTTACCTCCCATGGCACCTCCACACACTGCAAGCAACCAGACTCAGTCATCAGCACCTCTGTCTTGTCTGGGTTGAGCCTCAGCCAGCTGGAGGAAATCCAATTCAGGATCTCAGCCAAACATGTTTTTAGTACCTCAGCTGCTCCATATGACCTGACTACAAATGACATATACTGCACAACTGGGTGTCATCTGCATAGCAGTGAAACCCCACATCATAACATCTGATGATCTCTCTCAGGTGAAACATGTACACTGTGAACAGCATGGGACTGAGCCTTGAGGAACTCCACAAGGTAGGGGCTTCAGTAGAGAGAACAATTTCCCATCATGACCTTCTACATCCTACCTGTGAGAAAAAACTCAAACCAGCAAATGACAGTTCCAACGAGTCCACAGAGCTCCCTCAGGTGATCCAGCAACACATCATGATCCAAAGTGCCTAAATATGGAGAGAGATTGAGGAGAATGAGAATTGAACATTCCCATCAGTCTTCAGCACTGAAAAGATTATTATGCACCCTAAATAGTGCAGTTTCAGTACTATGTCTGGACCTAAATTCTGACTAGAGAGCTTTATAGATGTCAAAGGCTGTGAGATGTGCTTCAAGCTGCAGATCCACATTTTCTCAATAACCTTCCACATAAAGGGAAGGTTAAAGACTGGTTTGTAATTTGCTTAACAGTCTGTGTCAAGAGATAGTTCTTCAAATGGAGCTTCAACAGTGCCTCATTGAAGGCACTAAGCAATGGCTCCTCCAAAGAAGAGCACCAGACTATCTCAGTGAACACTGGGCCCAAAGACCCCACACATCTCACTAGGAGATGAGTTGGACCTGGGTCCAGTTCACAATAAGTGAGCTGCAACTTTAATATTACCTCAAAAGCCCCTTTCACCTCCATTAGCCTAAACTTTCTCCAAGCAATTGGAGAGCTTCCAGCAATCACTATTCTCTCTCTACTGTGGGGCTGTGATCACTTCATTGGGGGGATCCCAGACCTGATAGAGGACACTCTGTCAGAGAAGAACAAAGCAGACTCTTCACACTTGGAAGCTAAAATGTCTCTTTTAGCTGAAGATAGGTAAGATGGAGTATCCTGTCCATAGTCTGAAACAGATGAACCAGTCTGTTCTTCCCTGAAGCAATCTCCCTGGACAGGAATGCTGCTTTCTTATGGGGGGGTTGCTCTTTGATACTCACCCTAGTGAATTCTCAAAGCTAGTCAGTCCTCCTCAGATCTAGATCTTCACTAACAATATTCCAACCTCCAACCTCTGGTCTTCATCTCCTTGAGCTCCCTGTCAAACCACGGGGATCTCAAGCGAGAAGACCTGGGTTGTATATGGACTGGTTCAACAGAGTCAAGTGCTGAGGTAACAACTCTATTATAAGCTGTCACTGCCTCACCTCCACCTGTCTTACAAGAACCCTTCCCATCCAAGAAGTCCATTACTGCCATAAGTCCTGATGGAGATATCCCTTTAAAGGTCAATAAAGGACCAACTACACAGGGGAAGGACTAACAGGGGGGCCAAAATGAGAACTTCACTGTGCAATGATCCAACCAAATGACTGGATCAATCTTAAGATTACTTACCTCAAGCCCCAGTGAGAATATCAGGTCCAATGTGTGCCCATGTCTATGGGTCAAAGTAATAACAACTTGTGTAAGGATCAGAAAAATCATCTTCTGGAGGAAGTTTTGTCCATACTGTGATACTTCATTTCTGATCCAAGCATTGAAGTCATCCAGTATCAACCACCTGGGTGACGCTACACTCTCTTGGTGATGAAATCTTCAGCTTCCTGCAGAAATTTCCTTTAGTGCCCTGGCAGCCAGTAGACCAGAATGATTCTGCAGTTTGCACCTGGACCTCCTCATATGGTCTCACATTCAAACGACAAAGTAGGAGTCACTGGGTGCAAAGAAAAGTTCTGGTCGGATCTAAAGCAGACAGCCACACCCACTCCCTGCAATCCCTTCTCGGGCAATGTACTTCAGAAGATCCAGCCAGGATAGATATGTTGAAAAAGGCTAGTAGCACCCGTTACATATGAACACTTGAAACAAATACCACACAAACTCAGGCTATTAGTAAGTGCGGTCTTGTTGATATAAAAGCATTGAGCGCATAAACTGGCAAAAAATCAAACAACTAACATTTCTTCTAGTGTGCTGCCAAGCTTCATCAGAGCTGGGATAGATGCCTCTTGTAATGGGCCAAAATCATCACCCAGCCAGGTCTCTGTGATGCAAGCCAGAGTAACTGAAGAAATGAAGTCCACAATAATTGCCAACTTGTTTCTGATCAATGTCACATTGCACAGCATTTCCCAAAGGGGACTGGCAGAGATTGCTGGCCCCTCAGTTACCTACCCATATGGTCCAGTGGAAGCTCTAAGTATGGAACCAAACATGTCTGGCTTCTCCCTAGGTCCCAGGTTGCCGAGGGCATTTCCTGCACCTTACCACTCCAATATAGCTCTCCCTATTATCCACTCTCATACCCTGCAGCCTGCCATGCAGTCTTCTCACAAAACCCACTTCCCTACAGCACCTCAGCACCACTGATGGCAGTGGGGTCATTGAAAGGGCAGAGGTTCAGCAGCTGGATGCAGAATAGCTAAACCTCTGGGGCCCGAGACCTAGGTACTTCTTCTGCTAACTCTCTGCCCACTTCTTGAATAAAATATAACTCTTATACCCTTATAAATTACTAACTGCCTGGTTGCCCTCTTGATGTCTTTAGGTCTTATGTAGTACTCCTCCCATTCTTCATTCACTGCTTATCTGTGTACCTCATGAAGACCTTCTTTTTGGCTGTCACTGTCTCCCTGACCTTTTCAAAGAACCATATTGGTCTCTTGTACCTGTTTCCTTCTCTCAAGCATGACTTTGTTCCCTTTATAAAGGCCCATTTTATTTCTCCACATCTTTCTACCACTCCTCTGATGCTGCCCACTCCACTTAACCTGTCTTGGACTATTTCCATCATGTGGTAAAAGAATTCATATCTCAAACCCAGAACGTTAGCCTTTGAAATGGGCTTACTCATACCAAGGGTCAGCTTGAATGATATGGTGTTATAGCCACTGGACCCCAGTCGTTCCCCAAGCTGCACTCAGCCTATGCTTTCTGAGTTGGTGAGCACCATGTTGAGAATTGCAGCCTGCCTTGTGAGTTCCTTGACCAGCAGCACCAGTACACAGTCCTGTAATGTATATAGCAAGGCCTTCCTGATGTAGATGGCTACTCACCTCATATAACTTATCCACTATCTCACCTGCATGCTGAGTACTTGGTCATTATTCTCTGTGACCCAAGTTTCAAAAATGGCTATGAGATTCAGCCCTGTGTCTACTACTTGCCTGAAGCTCACTGATCTAATTTTCCAGGCTACTCTCATTAAGAGAGGCTGCTTTTGATTTTGTTCCCAAAGCACTTTTGTTTTGTACTGGGCCTCTCTCTCTCTCTCTCTCTCTTCATTTTCCATAGCTTCCTAAATTCCTTGTTTTTACCATTTTGTTTTCAGGCTTAGTGAGCCCCCTTCAATCATCTTTTCCCTACCTGTTTATGGACTTGTGCCTTGCAGCTTCCTTCCCCATTGTTTCTAGTCCCCAGTTCTAAGGGAGCCCTAGCAAGGTTCCCCACTTCCTCTCCTTTGCAGTTGAAGTGCTGGAAAGACAACTCAGATATTTAGCATAAGGGAGACTTGAGATTTCTACAGTACTTTTCATACTCGTTGTTTTCTAAAGTGCTTTACAAGACAAACAGCCATGAAGTGGGAGTTCAGGGAGAGGCTGCACAGATATCCAGCATGAAGGAGAATTGAAATTTCTATAGTGCTTTCCTTACGCACTGTATCCAAAAGTGCTTTATAGTGAAAAGAGTTATGTAGTTGAAGACTACGAGTGCAGGGACTGCAGAAATTAGCAGAATTGAAAATAATTGAGATTCATATAGTGTTTTTTATACACACCATATCCAAAAGTGCTTTACAATGAAAATGTAGTTTGAGACTGACAGTGCAAGAAATGCCGAGCACTGAAGAGAACAGAATTTTATATACAGTAGTACTGAACATACCTACCCACTTAGTCTGGTGGGAGCCCTGCGTATGGAAACCAAACACGTCTGGCCTCTCCCTCGGTCCCATTTTGCCCAGGACACCTCCTTCTCCTCACCACCACAATATAGCTCTACCGATTAGCCACTTTCCCATCCCCATTGTGACTAGAACTGAGAATGTTAAATTAAGAACACATACACTTGTGAAAGGAAAAAAAAAACACTTCTGTAATACTTCATGTGGGAACAAATAATGCAAACATTCACCATGAGAAAGATATCTGTCACGATTTGGTATCCTTATCTAAACTGATAACACATAAAAACTGCAGTGTAGCAGTTTCTGGCATCTTACCAATACCAAAAGGGAATACAGAAAAAAAGATCTCACTATTACATGTATCAACACCAGGCTCTCAGAATGGTGCAAGAATGAAACATTAAATTTACTGGCAACTGGATCTTGTTTATGGCTGATTTGTCATTATATTCAAAGGACAGATTACATTTTAATAAAAAGGGAGCAACAGATCTGGGGAATAGTCTAAAACAGGCATTAGATGAGCTAAGATGAAACTAGTTTTAGAGGACAATATCATAGAAAGACTGATGAATCAATATCCTTTTTATTGCCTCATTGTATTATGATAGATTAGTTTATAAACAATTAAATTGTTGGTTGTTTAATGTGAGAAGTCTAAACAATAAATTTGACAAACTAGCAACATTAGTCTTTAGAGATTCTCCTGATATAGTAAGTATAACTTAGACATGGTAGATAAACAATGATATTTGCGATAAGAACATCAGGGGCTATGACAAATTCTACCTAAATAGAAGCAATAAACGTGGTGGGGGCATTGCTCTTTTTATTAACGATGACTTTGAATCTATTGCTATCTCAAATAGTAAGATTAATGCATTCATAAATGCTGAAACTGTATGGGTTAAATATCTTCAAACCATTCAGATTTCTTCACTATTGGGCTTTGTTATTGTCCCACAGATATTATGCGGGAAGGAACAGAACATATTAAAGAAATGGAAACCACTTGTGAATCTGGGAATGTTCTTATTATGGGTGATTTAAACCTTGATGATATTGGGTGGGTAAACATGACAGCTATAAATTCATCTGTATGCATTTTATGTCAGCATGAGAGCAATTCATGCTAAAACAATATGTATCAGAGCCTACCAGAGGAAGAAACATCTTGGATGTTCTAGGGGACATCAAATTTGAGTATACAGTGGAGCCCACTTATAAGAACATCACATAAGGGAACATTCCATCTATAAGAACATGACTATAATGTCCTGATTCTTTACTATGCATTCCTATGGGCTTAAAGTCCATTTATCAGGATGTCATATTGCCCACCCCACTGTCCAATAGAGACCATTATTTTGTGGTTTTTAACATTGCCACATACATAAATGACTCTCTTTTTATGACTACAAACATGCAGATGCTCAGAAAATAAATAAATTACTATCTTCAACCAATTAGGACCATTTGTTGGTTAATTGTCAGTGTCAGTGGCTCAGTAGGTAACACACTTGCCTCTGAGGCCAGGAGATCAGAAGGCTGTGAGTTCAGTTCCCACATCTGACACTTGGGTTAGTATCCCAATACTGACACTGTGGTGTAGCATGAGGGTGGTGCTGCACTTCTGTGGTGCCGTCTTTCAGATGAGATGTTAAACCAAGGTCCCATCTGCATGGATTGGTGGTAGTTCTGGTGGATGCTAAAGATCCCATGGCACTTATCAAAAAAGAGTAGGGGAATTTTTTATTCAAAACTTATAACAATATAGACAAAATTGTATTACATCATACAGAAACATAATAAAATAAATCAATAACATAAATATTACAGCATACAAGAAAACATTTTGACATAAATAATCTGTAGGTGCACAAAATCCCAATTTTTTCCTACAAAAAAAGAAAAAAATTAAATACAACAACAATCTATTCCAAAACCAAGCAGATCATAGTACAATGAAAAATCTACCTCTCATCTACCTAAGATCATCCTGTATCTAACCAATGCAATAACTTCCAACGGGTGTTATACAGTTGAACTGATAAAGTACAATTATTCTGTTTTTTTTTTTTATTTTTTATAGCGGAATGAATAATATGAAAAAGTTGTTCATGAGAAATAAAATATCGTTGCGAGGACCACTGGCACTGAGTATGCTAAATATAATATTTAATATAACCTAATATGCCATGAACAGTAGATATATCATAACGCTGCCAACTAAGTGCCAATATTCCAGGCAACAATATCTCAGAAGTGATATGTATAAGTCTAGAAACAGACCAATGTAAGTTCCAAAAAGTCCAAAACTGTTGTACATAAGGAGAGTCAAAAAACAAATGATCCATGGATTCAACAATATCACAACAAGTCTGAGATTGAGGGCACACTCGTTCTTTGACCATCTTATTTGATAAATCACCGTTCACATTAAGTTTACCATGAACTCCTAGCCATGTGACATCCCACATAGCAATGGGCATTCAAGACATAGTCAACATCGAGTGAATGAAGACCAAGTCTGCAGGAGATCTATCAATATAATGTGGGACCTGATAAAAAGATCGAGACTGTATTAAGTGATAAAAATCTTTCCTAGTATGATTGGTAATCATAATTTAATGACTTTCTACAATTTTAACTTGCCAAAACACTCAAAAAAATAAGACGGAAGTTCTTGGATATGTTTCTGTTTAGCAATAGGAATATCATATTTCCAATAGAGCAACCAGGAAAGGAGAACATCTAATACCCAGGAAGACCAAAGGGATGGAATATTAATAAGCTGAGGTTTAAGATTAACATACTCAAATATGGAACACAAGAAAGAAACAGGATTAATCATTAGTAAACCACCCTGCTTTTTTGGAAGATACAAAATTCCTCTCTTAATAGGGTTTAACCAGCTACCCCACACAGTACTAAAAAAAAGTGCAAAATGGATGTTTTCAAAGACTTAAGAATAGGATAAACTGCAACCACATGTAAAAAATACCCAGCAAAAAGGTTTTTATCATAAAGACATGTTTCAATTTTGACATTTTCCACTTATTCCACTGAGCAACTCTGTTCATTGCATCATGCAACAGTTTTGTCCAATTAAATAGAGCACCATCTGGAATTCAAAAATAAACACCCAAAACAGATACCTCATCCTGGGTTACTGGGACCCCCATAACAGTAGCATAAGGGCAATTACCCAAACCTAGAAAAAGGCACTTATTTTTAGTCCTATTAATCCTTGCTCCAGTACATTCCAAGAACTTTTCCATCAGATCATCAGAAGCCATACTAGAATGATTATCAGCTAGAAGAACACATAAATCTCTGCAAGGAGTGGGGCATCTAAGAGGCTCTTCAGGGCATATTCTTTCAACAAAGGGTCAGTGAGCCCACTAGGGGTGTAAACCTGTTGGATGTGGTCCTCACAAATGCGGACAGTGCAGAGGAGGTGGAGGAGGGGGAAGATCTTGGCACCAGTCACCACAGGACTGTCAGGTTCAGGGTGAGAGCGGGCAGGGAGAGGGTTAGGACAAGAACCAAGATAATGGACTTCAGAAAGGCTGACTTTCATGAAATGAGAAAGGTATTTGGGCAAGAAATGTTGAGGATAGGGATGTGCAGGGGGTGGAGGAATTATGGGCAGCCATCAAAAGAGGGGTATTTAAAGCCATGAACTCATGTATAAGAAGGGTAAGAAAGAATAGAAGACAGAAAAGACCTCTATGGTTCACTAGAGAGGTGGCGTTAGGGGTCAAGGAGAAGACTAGAGCATTCAAGAGGTACAGGAGGACACAAAAGGATGAGGACAGGGAAACCTACAGGGAAAAATGAAAGGAGGCTGGGCAAAAGATAAGGAGGGCTAAGGAGGCCACTGAGGAGAGAATAGCAAAGCAGGCAAGGACGGGGCGCAAAACCTTCTTTAGGTACATTGGAGAAAGGAGGAGGGCACAACATGGGATTGGAAGGATAAGGAGGGGAAGTGGAACAATACTGGAAGGGGACTTCAAAAATGCAGAGGCATTAAACAGCTATTTCACCTCAATCTTCACAGAAGAAAGGGAGGATAGGGGACCAGGAAGAGGTGGGGAGGATGACAGCCACAGGCAGGTGGCTGTGGCAGAATTCACTGCTGAAGGAGTAAGGGAAGAGCTGGGTAGACTTAGGGTAGACAAGGCAATGGGGCCTGATGGAATACACCCAAGGGTTTTCAAGGAGGTGGAGGATGAACTGGCACTGCATCTAGTGAGGCTGTTTAACTTGTCCTTGGTCAGAGGGGTGGTGCCAATGGACTGGAAGAGGGCAGAAGTGGTTGCATTACATCGGGGGAGTGGAAGGACAAGGTCAAAAACTACTGTCCTATTAATCTTACCTCGATGGTGGGGAAGGTATTGGAAACACTACTTAAGATCAGGTTGATAGAATACATGGAGATGGATGGCATGCAGGATGACAGGCAGCATGGCTTCACCAAGGGAAGGTCCTGTCAGACTAACCTGATGGAGTTTTTCGATGGGGTGACACAGATAGTGGACCAGGGAGGAGCAGTGGACGTGGCCTATCTGGATTTCAATAAGCCCTTCAACACCGTTCCACATGGTGGAATGGTACATAAGCTGGACAGACTGGGGTGGACAACAGGATCACCAGGTGGGTGGAAAACTGGTTGAAGGGAAGGAGTCAGACGGTGGTGGTAAATGGGACACATTCCAGAGAATGGGCGGTGACCAGTGGTGTGCCACAGGGGTCAGTGCTAGGACCAATACTCTTCAACATCTTTGTTAGTGACCTAGCAGAGGGTCTGGAGGGATGGGCGTGCCTGTTCGCAGATGATACAAAAGTCTGCAATAGGGTGGATTCACCTAGTAGGGTGCAAGCCATGAGGCAGGACCTGGAGAGGCTGGAGAGGTGGTCTGACACCTGGAAATTGAAGTTTAATACACAAAAGTGCTCACTGATGCACCTAGGGAGGAAGAATAGGAGGGAAACTCACTCCCTTGGGGGGGGTTGGTGATTAAGGAGAAGGAAACAGAAAGGGACCTGGAGATTATAGTAATATGTGAAATCAAGGTGGGCAGCCAGTGTAGCAGGGCAGTGGGATAGGCAAATGGAATGTTGGCCTGCATTGTGAGGGGTTTTAATAGCAGGAAGAGGGAGGTGCTAATGCCATTATACAGAACCATGGTTAGGCCGTATCTGGAGTTTGGGGTGCAGTTCTGGAGGCCTCACCTACAAAGAGATTTTGAGCTGATGGACAGGGTGCAGAGAAAGGCAACCAAAATGGTACGAGAGATGCAGATTGTACCCTATGAGAGAAGATTGAAAGGGCTGAATTTGTTCCCTCTGGAGACTAAGAGGGAGAGGTGGGACCTGACTGAGACCTTTAGGTATCTGAAGGGAATAAATAAGGTAGAGGGTAACAGCTTGTTCAAATTGAAGAAGGGAGTGAACACGAGGGGACATAGCCTCAAACTGGAAGGTGGGCAATACAGAGGTAATGTCAGGGGGCAGTTTTTCATGGAGAAGGTGGTGGAGGCCTGGAACAAGCTGCCAGAGGAGGTTGTGGCAGCTGAAATGGTGGAGGGGTTCAAGAGGGCTTGAGATAGATTTAAGGGGTTGGGAAAAGAGGGTGAAAGCATAACAGAAGGGGGAAGGTAGGGTGTTGGGCAGACTAGATGGGCCGTTTCTCTGCCGTCACATTTCCTTGGATCTGTGTATCATCAGCATAGGCAATAATTTTTAATTCTTCCATATCACTATGAATAGAGAGACCTCTTATACCACAGTCATTATTAATTTTCCATAACAAAGGTTCCAAAGTCATTATATATAAAATAGGGCTAAGGGGACATCCCTGTTTTACAACTCGAGAATGATTCTGGAATTTACCAACCCAGCCATTAACAAATGGTGTCACTTCAGTAGTCCTATAGTAACGTTGTAATCAGGCAACAAAAATAGACGGGACTCCCAGTCGAAGAAGACGCTTCCAAATATATTGATATAACACCCTATCAAAGGCCTTCAATTGGTCTAAACTAAGGAGAAACCCAGTAATTTCACCAGTATAACTCTTATCCATGATTTCCCTGAGCAGAATCAATGCATCAGAGATTTTTCTCCCAGGCACGGAACAAAATTGATAGGGACGAATAATAAATGGTAATATGGCTGCAACCCTATTACACAGGATTTTCGACAAAATCTTACTGTCAGAATTCAATAATGTTATCGGCCTCCAATTTCTAAGATCTTCCTTTAAACCAGTTTTATGTAAAAAAAGCAACTAATCCTTGATTAAAGTGAGATGGAACAGAACCAGTACCCAAAATAGCATTAAAAAGAAACAAAAGTTCCTTCTTCAAGGAGTTATATAAAACAGGATACAATTCATTAGTAATGCTGTCATAACCAGGGGATTTTCCTTTTGGTAATGTAGCAATAACAGAGGTTAATTCTTTCTCTGTAATAGGACCACTTAAGGAGGTACTAAGAAATTCTGGAAGACAGGGCAGTACACAAGAATCCAACCACTCCTCAATTTTAGTAATAGAAACAGCCGAATCTGCCTTAAAAAGATGTTGTAGAAAATAATCAAGTTCTGACAAAATACCCTTTTGAGTATCTACAAAACTTCCAGAACTTGTTTCCAATTTCCTCATCTCCTTACTTCTCCTGTGTGACGCACAACTTTCAAAAGGATTACAGGAACCTTGTGCACTTTGTGAACCAGAAACCCCAAATATCGGTTCCACCTCAAGAGATTTACATCAGTCATGCTGTGTCTGAACCATTTTTTCTTTTAAGGTACAAATGGTTTCCTGAGACACAGTACTTCCTGTATTCAATTGAGAATAGATGTGAAGTAATTGTTGTCTTAAGTGATAATAGGAGGTATGCTTATAGTGGCCTAAAAGCTTCTCAATGGTTTTAAAATAGTCTACTATATCCCCTTTTGTATCAGACCACCACAATAATGGAGAATTATAAAGAAAATATATTGAATGTCTACCTTCTAATAAAGTATCAAAACCTTCCCTAACTTCAGGAATAGCCAACAAGGAAAAATTCAATTTCCAATTCCATAGAATTGGCTGGAGAATAGGATACAGAGGGTAATAGTAAATGGAGTCCACTCTGAAGTAAGGGGGGTTACTAGTGCAGTACCGCAGGGTTCAGTATTAGGACCGGTCCTCTTCAATGTCTTTATAAGCAACATTGCAGAGGGACTGGAAGGAAAAGTATGTCTCTTTGCAGATGACACAAATATCTGCATCAGAGTTGATGCACAAGTTGGGGTGGAAAGGATGAGAAGGGACTTGGCAAGGTTAGAGGAATGGTTAAATGTATGGCGGCTTAGATTCAATGCTAAGAAGTGCAAGGTAATGCACCTGGGAAACAAAAACCCAGGGGAAGAGTACACAATGGGGGGTTAGATACTAACAACAACAAAAATGTAAAGGGACCTGGGTTAGTCACATCAGATGACTTAAAGGTGGACAAGCAATGTGAGAGGGCAGTAAGGAGGGCTGGGGGGATACTGGGATGCATAGGGAGAGGCATCACCAGTAGAAAACAGGAAGTTGTTATCCCTCTGTACAGACAGTTGGTGAGACCCCATCTGGAGTATTGAGTGCAGTTCTGGAGACACAATCTCCACAAGGACATAGACAGGATGGAAGCTGTACAGAGGAGGGCAACTAAAATGGTGCAGGGTCTGCACCGGAAGACGTATGAAGAGAGACTAAAGGAGCTTAATATGTATAGCCTCGAGTAAAGGAGGAAGAGGGGGGACATGATAGAAACTTTCAAGTACCTCAAGGGAATCAACACAGTCCAAGAGGGTAGCATCTTTCAAAAAAAGAGGTGTGCAAGAACAAGGGGGCACAATTTGAAGATGGGGGGCTGGCTCAGCGGTAATGTAAGGAAGTATTTTTTCTCAGAGAGGGTTGTGGATGCATGGAATGGCCTTCCAGATGAGGTTGTGGAGTCAAAAACAGTGGTTGAATTCAAGCATGCATGGGACAGTCATAAGGCAATTCTAGGGGGTGAGGGTAGAAAGAAGTAGGCTGCTGGTTAACTAGGATCTGCAGCTTATCCATTAGGTAGGGAAATGGGCAGACTGGGTGGGCCAAGAGGTTCTTATCCGCTGTCAAATTCTATGTTTCTGTGTTTCAATAACCAGGCCCCTTCGAAAAAGCTGGGAAATCAGATAAAGTGACCTGGCGCAGCACATGGTCCGAAGTGGCCATAGGTACTAATTTATGTGCACAACAGTGTAGATTTGGTGATAAAAATAGTCTATTCTAGATTTTCTTGAACCAGAGAAATATGTATATGATGGTAAGTTCCCCAGATTTTTCCAAGCATCCTGGAGACCAGTGAGGCGTATTAGATCATTTTAATAATGTGAATCAAAATATAATTTTGTGCCCATTGATCCTCTATCTTTAAAGGAACTATTAACATTAAAATCACCCCCAAATAAAACATTTCTCCTAGTAAATAGAAAAGGTTGAATTTTTGTCAACAGAGCTATACAGTCTGACTTTAACTGTGGGCCATAAATGTTAATAAGATGAAAATCTGCCTCCTGAATAGAAACGTCTAGCAAAAGTGCTTTCCCCGGATCAATATCGAGAATATTAGTCAGCAAAATATCAGAACAAAAAAAAAAAAATACCAGCTCCAGAACAAACAGTTTCACCTCCATCCCCAGACCAATAACAATCCCCACGTAACCAGAATTGTGAGGCAACCTCAAAGTCTTGTAAGGAATAAAGTTGTGTGTCCTGAAAAAAAATCAAATCCAAGTCTGAATTTGTAAAAGAATCAAAAGTAGCTAAACATTTTCTTTCAGACCGAATGCTATTAATATTAAATGAAGCTATATTTAATTCATACCCTATAAAAAGAAACGAGAGGGGAGAGAAAATCCTTTATTTCTTCTGAGCGCTCTTTCGGGTACCCAATCTGCTCACAACTAATTTTTTATTCACTTTAGCAATGCACAAAGTTTTCTGGCTGTGTTCCATATCAGAAAAAGGATCAATTTGTGAAGATGTCCTGGGAGCTCCATCAGAATCTGCATCTTCCAGGACATCTCAACAGGAAGGCCATCAGATATAATGGAAAGAGGCAAAATAGCAGTCTGAACTTCCATGAGTCCAACTTCTCCAAAGGCCAATGCAGAAACCTGCAACCCTGTCTTAGAACCATCAGTGGGGGGGAGGTGCCATAGCACCTACAATAGTCTGGTCTTTGACAGGGAGAGTCACAGTTCCAGAAGGAGAGGCTAGGGTGGAATCTACATGAGCAACTGGGGCAGAGGATGCAGGGCCCAGAGGTGAAACAAGTAAAGACTCAGAAGGAACCACAGGCCCAGAATGTTTAGGGGGCTTAGGGTCCATAGGCCCCCATCCTGACCTAGCTGTGTTAATATAAAAATCTTGTATTGCAAAATAAGCATCATCTGTGTTATGGGAAGCTAGAGGACATTCTGCAAAATTAAGTCCAGGTTCTTCAAAAAAATTACAATTAGGAGTATTGGTACATTCTAATCCCACATGCCCCAAGTCCCTACATCGGAAACATTGAACCTTGTCACAAGCTGTACTAATATGCCTTAAACAACCACAATTATGACATCTCCATGGATGACCTTGGTAGAAAAGAAAACCCTTGTCATGTCCTAAAAAGAAACAATTAGGGAGGTCTTGAAAATCATTATATATAGTAAATAGCTTCACTTCAATCCTCCATCCGCCATTCCAAAACCCCTCAGTGTCTAAAATGGGGTGAGGAGAACCTTGAAAATCACATTTCCTTTCTAACCACTGCAAAATGTCCGTAATATTAATCCCTTCATTCCTGAATAATACAGTAATGATATGAAAAGATTGCTTTGTGAGGGGGATGACTTGAAAATGTACCCACAATGGGTTAGTTTTCAAAACAGCATATTTTGTCCAGAATCTTTCCAGTAAAGTGGCATTCCTAAAGCTGATGTCAAAATGATGCTCACCTGGAGCATGAATAAGGGCATAAACTTTACTTGGAGTACATCCCAACGATTGCTTTAAAAGTACATGTCCAACAAAGAAGCGATCTGGCAGGTCATCCATACCTCCTAAATAACGTAAATGGACTGTATGGCATCTTTTAGCCATTTCTTCTGGCTTATGAAAAAGTTCAGCATAGGTCTTTTTAGGAGCTCCTTCAGTAGAAGGAGATAAGTCAGAATGCATCAAATTTTCCCTTCCACTCCCCCTGCAGTCTGAGGTACTAGCCCATGGTCAGAAGAAGAAACAAGGGGGGAATAAGATGGGGTACCTGTATCAATGATTTCTGATGCAGTAAGAGAAAAAGCAGGGGCCTTGAAGACAATTCATCTTTCATCTCCATCTGTAGGACAAGTCGTGACAGCAGAGTTGTAGAATTTCCCATGAGAGGAACACTCGAAACAGATGGAGCTACTGCCCACATACCGTCTGCATGGCAAGTCCAGACTGTTTGAATTAGAGCTTCTTCAGCTATCCAACCAGCCTCTCTGGGCTG
Organism: Neoceratodus forsteri; assembly: GCA_016271365.2. Classification (NCBI taxonomy): domain Eukaryota; kingdom Metazoa; phylum Chordata; order Ceratodontiformes; family Ceratodontidae; genus Neoceratodus; species Neoceratodus forsteri. Next base: position 1,513,825,576 of record CM057449.1, read on the forward strand.
AATCTCAGGGAGCTGCGAAGAAGCCATACACACTGGAAGGGGAGCTTCTGGGTACACAGATCCTTGCGACGATGCCATAAACACTTTCGGTGCAGAGGTTTCTGGGGAGGCTACCAACCCCTGAATTTGTTTTAAAGCAGTCACTTGTAAATAATCCTGCTGGGACTGATCAGTACCTGCTATCAGTTGATGTTGAAAGTGAAACGCTGAGGCAGCTTCGTCCATTACCGGGTCCAATACTGGCTCCATAATCGTCACTAAGGTAGAACCAAGTGGTTGCTCCTCATTATCAGTGCTCAACGCACCCGCAGGGGAGCTCTCACCACTGACATCCTTCTCCACTCTGAGCTTCAGTACGACTGATCACACACAGCACAAGGACAGCGCCCCCTCACAAAGAGTAGGATAATTTTTTAAAGAAAGATCAATAACAAAGTAATACATATAAAGAAATAAGCAAAAATGATAAACTCAATGCTGAAAAAAAGGGAATGCAGTCTATCCAATTTTGTCCTTCAGAAAAGGAATCACATTTCAATGAAGAGTCCAAACTGAAGCAGAATACAGACGTTTATCAAGCTGGCACTGTATATACAACTCATGTTCAATGTTCTGAATCATCTGAAATGAAGTAATGTCCAATTGCTGAAAAAGAAATTTACATCTGCATTGCCAGAAAATAAATTTAATACAGGAAAAAATAAGCTGAACAGTACCCTCATCATATTCAAGAAACTAGAATGAAAAGCCTCCCATTAATTCAAGATAAGTAACCCATGACCATTGGGTATCACCCCATAATTGAGATAACAAGCACCAAAAATTAGAAGCAAAGGGGCATGAAATAAAAAAAATTGTTCCATACTTTCCAACACCTCAAGGCACTTATCCCTAGGGCATGTTCTCTCTTAAATACTCTTATTTTTCGCATTACCCCGAACAGAAAGCTTACCATGACAACATAACCATAGCATATCCCACATTCTAGGAGGGATTCTGTCATCAAGTAAAGTACAAAGAATGGCAGGGTGGTATTGAGCATCCAGCACCCAAAGAAAGAGGAAATATCATAATGCATCTCCTGAATCAACTTATAAATAAGCTTACATGGTTTATCTACAACCTGTAATGTTCTTAGCTTCCATTTCTTAAGCTTAGTAAGGACAGGTTTAAAAAATTGGGGAATTGTATGAAATGAAGTAGGTATCACAGTCTTAGCAGTCCAGCAGGCGAAAAAAGAGCTATACCAGCTAACTGACAATAAGGACCACAATCTAGTAGTCGGAACAGATAAATCCCAAAAATTATAAGAAAAAAACATATTAAAAAAATGTTCAATAAGATTCAGAAGAGCCAAACCACCCTTCCGAAGTGGGAAATACAATACATCCCTCTTAACGGGGTTCAATCGACTACCTCAAATAGTTTGGAACACTAAGCTCAATAATACAACTTCCAAAGATGCTGGAATAGGATATAGCATGGAAATATATAAAAACAAAGGAAAAAAATTCAACAACAGCACCTTCTTTTTCTTTGATTGTTGCCATGTCATCCATACCACTACCTTACGTTTGTCAATTTCCAATTTAGCAGACCAATTCAAAAAGGTATTATCACCTCTACCAGAAGTAACCCCCAAAATTGTGAAATCTTCTGAGGTAACAGTTTTTCCCAAAATATCATGTACTAAAGCCGTAGAAGTACTAGGCATATAGCCTCTACTCTAAGATGTATTCAAAGAGGCTCCCGTAAATGTAGTATAAACATACAATAAATCAAAAACCTGCAAAGCAGAAGAACAATCACATACTACAAGACAAATATCATCCGCATATGCAGCAACCTTGATTTCTATGTCAGTATGAATCAGACAAATGCCTTTGAAAAGAGGTGAAATCTGGAAACTTCTAAGGAGAGGGTCAAGACAAAAAACATAAAGGAGAGGATTTAGTGGACAACCCTGTCACACTCCTCTTTTAAAATCAATGTAAGAACCCAAATGTCCATTAATTAAGGGAATCACAGAAGCAGTTTTATAAATCAAAGACAACCATATACAGAATGTGTCAGGAATGCCAAAATGGCGTGAAGCTTGAAACAGAAAAACATGAGACACCTTATCAAATGCTATTTCCTGATCAAGGGAAAGAAGATAACCATGTAGCTTATCCTCTTTTCCTTGTTCAACCAATTCTCTAATGAGCAATAAATTGTTAGAGATATGACGACCAGGAACTGAGCACGTTTGCATCAATGTTACCAGGTAAGGGGATATATGAGCCAATCTAGACAAAAAAACCTTCATAAGGATCTTAAAATCAACATTAAGAAGACTAAGGGGTCTCCAGTTAGCAATATCACATTTCTCACCTTTTTTAAATAAAAAAATCTGTAAAGCAGCACAGAAATGAAGATTAAATATTTCAGCAGATAACATCCAATTAAAAACTAGAAAAAAAATATCCACCATAACAACTAAAATTTTTTTAAAGAACTCAGTAGTAAGGCCATCCAACCCGGGAGTAGTACTATTCTTTAAAGATTTAATAGCCACATCAATTTCCAATTTCAAAACAGGGGCAACCAAAGAGTCCAATTTAGCAGAAGGGCAGACAAGGAAGGGTATGGAATCCAAATAAGTCTGTACATCCAAAGGTGAGGAATCTGAGGCAGCATGAAAAGCACGTAAATGGTTTTGTACCAGGCCAAGAATTTTCTCAGAGCCAGAGATCTCAGTTCCATCAAGAGCTAACAAGGTCGTCATGACTCTATTCATAACTCTGGTCCTACAACTAGAAAAAACATCTCCACAGGAAGATTTCCCCGGGGTACAAACCCTGTGTTCATAAAGCATGGAGGAAGCTCTCAAAAACTGAAACCCACTCATTTCAATTTTCAGATTAGACAACTGACTAGGATTTACAGACTCACCTTCATTAATAAGGGAATAGAATTTAGCCAAGTGATTCTGAAGGGTTAAATGTCTATGATAATGAAAGACTTTGTTAGAATGAGCTTGTTTTGGAAAAAAAAAATAACCTGGGACTTGGTCTCCACCCACCATAGACCTAAGTCAGGTTACAAACATGCCATGGAAATTCTAGCTCTCCATAATTCATGTAAAGCATCACAAATAGAGGGAAAATTCAGTAAATTATTATTCAACTTCCAATAACCTCAACCAACTGGAACAGGGTACTCCAGACCAAGACCAATGGAGACTATCTGATGATCAGTAGTCTCCACTGGTATAGTTTCTGCAGAGGAAATTTTGATAAATTTAGATAAAAATGCAAAATCAATATGGGAGGAGAGGGCACCTTTGTAAAAGGTGAGTCCTCCAGAGGCATGCAGTGAGTGATAAGCATCAGAAAGACCTACTTTAAGGACTATAGACTTAAGGCAGTTTGTATCACAAAATTCCTTCTGTGTCTTAGCTCCTCTATTCTGAGTGTCCAAAACACAGTTAAAACCCCCAGACCAAATAATATGTTTTGTGGTAAATAGATACGGTTGCACAGCAGTGAACAGCTCAGCTCTCTCTTTCTTCTTTTGGAGTGTGTAGAACAATATCAATCTCCAGCAAGCATTATCAAATGAAACATCCAGCAATAAAGCCCTACCAGGAGAAATATCCATTATTCTGGAAACACTAAACTTATCCCCTCAAAATAAAAGGCCAACCCAATCACTAACATCAATGCCATAAGAAAAATAAGAGGGACCCCAACACCACAACCTGCATACAGCTTGAATCAGAGAAGAAGTATGTAGTCTGGTATCCTGTAAAAAAAATAGTGTTAAACCCTAAATCATAAAGAATGGAAAAGGAAAGGAACCATCTTTTAGCATTCCTGGCACTGTTCAAATTAACAGTGGCAATATGCAAAGAAGATGACAGAGAAAATAATAGAAAGAGAAACATGAAACTCAAGACACTTTACCCCATCTAGCACTCTTATGCGTAGACTTGCCCCTAGTAACAAGTTGTTCAGGAGGCAGTTTTAGTGGGTATTGTTCTCCATCAGAGTCAGAGGAATGAATCTGTTGAGGGGAGATAGTGGAAGATGATTCAGAATTGTCCCCAAAGTCAGAGTCTGACAATAAGGTAGAAAGAGGCTCATACTTATTCTGAGTAGAGAGACCAGTAGGTGAAGTGGCAGATTTAGCAATCTTCGATTTGGGCCTATTCTGTTTAAGAATTCTCTTGGGAGGAAGGACTACAGGAGTAGAAGGGGGGGAGACATCAGAACAGCTGAATCCACAGGGGAAGGGGAAGGCTCAAGAGCGAGTGAGGGAGAAACTGAGGGGGAAACAGTAGTCATTTCCAAAGTAACTGGGGAAGGAGAAACTGGTGCTAAAACTGGTGTTTCAGAGACAAGAGATAGAGGGGCAGGGCCAGGAGTAGAGTCCAAGACGTTGGAAGAAATCAAAATCTCAGAGGACCGGGACATATGGTTAGTGATAAGAGGAGAAGACATCGGAACCTTGCTAGATGCCATACTTTTCTTTTGTGCAGCAATAATAATCAAATCTTGACAAGATTGGTCTGTCCTATTATGAGATATCCAAGGACAAGACCTATAAATATGTCCCTTTCCTCACATAAATTGCACATCATTTCATTCTCACATGAAGAACTAGAATGGCCAAATTCTAAACATAAATTACAACGAATTCTATCACAAGTGGCACTTAAATGAAGTGAGGAGCCACATTTGAAACAGGTCTTGGGTTGGCCTGGATAAAAACAATGACCCCTATCCCTACCTAAGAAAGAACTACTAGGTAGATGTAGAGTACCCATATTGTTAGACTTAAGTTTAACCTTATATTAACACCTTCCAGTCCAAATATGCTCCTCATCCATTATGGGCAGTGGAGGACCTAAGAGATCACAACGTTGTTCCAGCCAATGAGTAATATTATACACTGCAACACTCTGATTTCTAAAAAGCACAGTAACAAATTTAATAGCAGGTTTAATAAGGGGTATAGCATGAAAAGGCAACCAGAGAGCAGAGTGTTTCAGCTTCTCATATTTAGCCCAAAATCTGTCCAACTCCTGAGGAGATTTAAAGCTAACATCATACAGGTTATCACCAGAAGCATGAATCAAAGCATACACCTCATTAGAAAAAAAAAAAAACATGGATACTTTAATTAACCCTTGCTGTGCTGCGGACTGATATATTAGTCTAGAATTCATATATGTGCTAATTCTGTCAGCAGACTAAGGGTTAACGTTCTACCCACATACAGTCTATCAGGTGGAATGTCCAAACCACCCAGATATTGCAACCTCACAGCATTATGACATTGTGCAGGTAGGGGTTATTGTAAGAAAGGATCTTTCTTCCAAAAAGAAGCCCAGGTAGACTTAGCAATGTCCCATGCCCTGGTTGTAGTCAGAGGCAACTCAGAGTCCATTCGATTCCCCCACACAGTAGGCCTCTTACTGGGCCCCTCATCTCCTGAGTCAAGGCTAGAAGGAACAGCAGAGATAGACAAAGGAGGGCCAGAGGGTATAAGAAGCTGCACATCTTTCACATGCAGATCTAAGTCAGACTCATTAGAAAAGGGGACAGGAAGAGCACTGCTGCAAAAACCATGTTGTCGTTGTGCTTCCTTCTCAGGAGAACCAGGTATTGGGCTGTGAGAGCTATCAGGAAGCCACTGACCCTGTGGTATTTTAGACCAGCCAGCTTGAATTAGGGAAAGTTCAAGACCCTTAGGCAACTTCATGAAAGGAGGAGCAGGCAGAGGCTGAGAATCAACCCTCCCGGGACGTAAACCCAGCAAATCCCCCTCTGCACTAGGAGGAACTACATTAGCAGAGATAGTACTCCCACAGTCTGTTCATAAATCAGCATCAAAAACTGCAGGCTCAAAACACAGAAAACCACCATCACTATGCAGAGGAGAGATCTTCTCTGGACGAGAATCCACGCTAACATCAGCTATGGGAGAACTGTCAGGGAGCGTGGTCAAAGAGTCAAATTGAGGGGAAAAATGTTCCACCACAGAGCTAGGTAAACAGTTCTGTACTGATTCCTCTCCAGACTCAGTGTTCAGCAAGTACAAAACAAACTCAGGATCGGCTCGACAAACATGTCTCAACCATGCCGTTTCCACAGACATGCCATGCTGTAGAGATGCAGTGTTCCCTTCTGGCATTTCAATCAAAGACACAGAAATAGCAGTAGATAGAACACTTTCCACAGCCTTAGAAGCAGGATTTTCAATCTCTATGTCTGGACCAGCAGGGAGGGAGATCAAGTCACCTGCAGGGACTCCAGCAGACTGACCACCATCTGAAATGGAGGCCATGGGTACAGCAGCTCCCCCTACCAAGAGTAGGGGACATTTTTATTTGAAATAAAACTAATGACAAACAACAGAAAAAAAAAACTAGAAAGAAACATAGGCACAACAGTCTCAATAACTCTCAAAGAAAATACAGCATTAGAAGTCATGCACAAAAGAAAAAACATAGTCCAAAATCAAAGGGGGAACAAAAGGAGAGGGGAAGCAGGACCAAAGACAAATTTCAAAACAAGAAACAATATAGCCTTCAAGTAATGGGAGCATCAGCATCTGTGATCCAAGGCAATCCCCTCCATTTCAACAACCATAAAACCTCTTGTAAGGATTGACTTGCAGAAGCACAAATTAATCTCAGATCTTGGGTAATATGTCCAACCAATTCCAGATGTGAATACTGTGTTTGTTGCAAGGTGAATAAACACCGAGCCGACTAAATGTGCCATTTTCACACAGTAAATATAACTTCCCGAGTCTCTCCATCCCAACTTTGCCAAGTACCGGTTGTAATGCCATACAACAAATTATCAAATGAAACAGAAGCAAACAGCAGGATTTGCCATGTGGTGGCCAGAAAATTCCAAAATCCACTTATAAATGAACACTGGAAGAAAAGGTGTTCCACTGTTTCAAGTATTTCCTGGCAGCCCGGTCTGCTGCAATACCTTTCACACAGCTGTTTATGCTTATGATTACTTTTTACATTCAGTTTACCATGGCAACTAAACCAGTGCATATCCCACATCTGAGGGGGAATCCTAGGATTCCTCAAAAACTGTAAAACCCATGTCCTGTGCTCTGCTGGACAATGATCAAACATAACAGGAAAATGACAAATATTATCTAATAACATAAAATACAGGCGTTTCTGGTGAACATACATAATCCCTGAAGTAGGTACCTTCGATTGTCGTAATCTAGGAAAAGTATCTTTCCAATAAAGAGGAGCAGTAAGTATTTGCTTAACCACTCTTAAAGTGCCTCCCTCCCATGACCAGAACCAAATCTGGATTGTGTCAAACACGCATAGTTCCCAACCCCCTATTTGAAAGAATGAGAAATGGGCGAAGATTAGCCATACAAAAAATGCTGTTAAAGAAGAATAAAGGTTGTATCGTATTTAAACCTCCTTGAGAAATAGGAAGATATAATTTATTACGTTGTATAGGGTTAAGTCTAATGCCCCATACCGCTTGAAAAAATATACTTAGCAATCTCGTCTCGCTACTCCTCAGGGGGCAGAAATATATAACTCAAAAACAAAAATTTCGACACCAAATAGGTTTTAATCAAGTACACCCCTTTTTCTTCCCCATCCTCCATTTGTTCCAATTAGATACCTTCCGTTGTGCTAAATCAAGCTTCATATTCCAGTTGTATACATCTGGACATGGCATACCAAAATAAATACCCAAAATCCATAGGGAATCAACCCCAAATTGTATGCACCCTACAAAGAGCAAGGCCAGGCTATCCAGTCCTAACCTAGAACCTTTACTTTTTTGGAGGTTTAGACTAGCGCCAGCAACTACTCCAAAATCTGAGCACAAGCGTAAAGCAATCTGTATCAACTCAGAAGTTCTCAACAATAAACATATGTCATCAGCATAGGCTAAAACTGGGTAAACATTTATCATAGGAGAAAGAACTATTGGTAGAAGGCCAGAAGAAAATTGTAAGAGTCTCAGTAAGGAGTCAAAAAAAGCACGTATAATATAGGACTCAGGGGACAGCCCTGTCATACCCCACGCTTAATCCTAATCAAAGGGCCACGCCAATCATTCACCAAAGAAAAAACAGTTGCCATCTGACATAGTAATTGAAGCCAATAAATAAACTCATGAGGTATCCAAAATTTCCCCAAAACGACTACAAAAATTCATGCAGTACCACGTCAAAGACCTGTTTCTGATCCAAAGACAAAGCATAACCGTGTACCAAATTCAAGGAACCTTTATCAGAAAGTTCTCTAAGTATCAATAAATTATCTTGAATTGAACGACGCGGGACAGAGGATGTTTGACCAATTGAAATCAAGTCAGCGGCTACTGACAACAAACACTTAGTCAAAATCTTCGAAAGTATCTTAAAATCAGTATTCAATAAACAGATCGGTCACCAATTAGTCAGTACCTGCTGATCACCCAATTTAAACAAGTATAGCAAGGAACCCATATATTTTTTTTAAATTCAAGTTTGTTAAAGTTTTCTCCCAGTACAGAGCAAGATGCAACAATACAGGACATTCCAAGCAACAATACAAACTCATGACAATGTGAACATATCCTGGTACATTATCAGAAGCACCTTGCCCTCCCTCCCTTCCCTCCCTCCTTCCAGCCCAACCCCAAGCATACAAAACCATGTAGTGATGCACCACATCATTAAACCTCCTTAACACAAAATTAAGTAGTCAAGGGGAATAAGCACCCGTCTGAAGTAGATACAACTTGCATCTTTTCCCAAACCTTGCCATACCTTGACAAAGAATTCTTTTGATTTGCACTGAATTTTTCCATATTCAGATTAAAAAGCAACTCCTGTAACCACTCTGTGTAAGTGATTACATCTCCGTCCACCCAATGTTTCAAGACTACCTTCTTGAGTGACGCTGATATGATGGCCATATAATACCATCTGGTTTTAAACTTAATTCCAGAGTAATCCACCAATAAACAGACCTCGGGACTAAATAGGTGATCAAGCCCCAGCAAGGGGTCCACCCATTCTCTAATCTTGTCCCACAATGATTTAACCCTAGGACATTCCCAGAAAATATGAAGCAGTGTCCCGTCCTGCTGACGGCAATAGTTGCACTTTGGATCAGAAATATGACCTATTTTATGCAATCTTTGTAATATATCAGCAAATGAGCAGACTGTCTTTGACGGCAGGGTGCAGGACCTTCAATCTAGTCCACCTCAGGTATCAGTTATGGACCCCTGCCTCGGCCGAAGTCCCCAGACCATCAGTAATAGATGGAATGCACCAAATGTCCAGGAACAGTTCCTCTATCAAAAGTCCTTCACCCATCATTTCAAGGCTCGGTTTCACTCCTCGAAATGAATACTTGACCTCTCATTTAAATAGATCCGGGAGTGCAGTCTTTAGACCTTCCATTGCTGTTTTCGGGTATTCATAGGTCACCCAGAAGTTGGATAAACAAACTTGCAAGTGCGCAGGATAATTCATCCAAAACCGGGTAGAGGAAGCAATCAGTTTAACCACTATCAAATGGTATTCTGCTCGCTTCTGCCTCACTGTGAGGGGTAGATCCTGAGTGATTTGCAAGGCGGCATTTTCCCAGGAAACTTCTTTGAGCTCTCTAATCTTAAGAAGGACGTGTTGTTTCTCAGGATAATCTAAGAAACAGAGGATTAGGGTAGGTGGGGGGGCGCCGGGTAGGGGCATCGCCCTTAAAACGCGGTGGGCTCTTTCGATCGTATAATTCGAGCCATATGGTGACGGACCAGCAATCTTTATCAAAAGTCTCTGGACAAACACTATCGGGTCCGCCCCCTCCACCTTCTCTGGTAGCCCAATAATTATAAGATTATTGCGTCTACTTCTTCTCTCTAAGTCCTCAATCTTAGAGTCCAACCTCGCCAACTTCTGGTGAATAGCCACCATCTCCGGCTCAACCTTAGCAGACTTGGCCTCCACCGATGCAATTCTAGCTTCATTGTCCTTTGTGCATCTTGATACGTCCTCTAGTGCCAGGGTAACTGCTTTTAGCTCCTCAGTAACTGCTTGGAAGTCTGCCCTAAAGGGTTTCAGCTCTGCCAGGAATCTTGCCAGTGTAAGCAGCTCATTCTCCTGCTCAGCCATTTTGGTTTCTGGATCGCAGGAGTTAGAAGAGGCCCTGGGTTTCTTTGGGGCCTTGCCAGGAGAGACTGGTGGAGTGTGTTTCCCATGGTTTTTATGCTTATCTTTCTCTATCGGCAACCAGAACGTGGTCTCCTCACTCTCCAGTACTCTAGCCAGTAAACTGAACCGGATTGTGGCTACGATAGCCCTTTACTCTTGAAATTTAATTAAAAAACAGAGATGGGAGGCGAGAGCTGGGCAATCAGGATGTTAAGCCGGCACTTGCATCACGTGACTGCTCGTAAGGCACCCATATTAAAGAATAGAGGCAAAGAAGTACCAAGTAAAATACTGTTATATACCTGGGTCAGTTTATCCCCCCATTCCTTAGCAATAAATTTATAAATTTCAAATGGCAAGCCATCAGGGCCAGGAGCCATATTTATTTTTAAAGGCTGAATAGCCTCCATAACCTCTGAGGAAAGAAATTGTGATATCAAACGGGAACCCTCCTGTAAAGAAAGCATAGGACCTCAAACCTAGATAGAAAAATTTCAGCCTTCTCAGGTTCAAAGGGCAAAGGTGCAAATTTCCTTTCTGTATATTCAGCAACCATAGATATTATGGCAGACTGACTCCGAACAGTTTGCCCTACAGAATTGTACAGAGAGGACATGTCTTTATGACTGACACAGGAATTACAGGCCTCAAAGGGGAATACCAAGGCAAAAGAACCCTTAGTGCCAAATTGTCGCTGATGGCGCATTTCATTTGCTCGTTCTCAATGAAAATTTTCCATCTGGGTCTTAAAATACTGGATCTGAGAAGTATAGTCAAAACCTGTGGTGAGGGATAGGGTAAATAGTCTCTGTAATCGGGTTCGTAAGGTCAAGTAATTCTTGTATCGAGTCATACAGACAGTCCTACTATATGGTTTCAAAAAATAAATCAGATCATGTTTCGAGTCCAACCACCATTGTACAGCATCCTCATAAAATATAAAAACTGATTTCTTGGCCACCACAAAATGCCACAAAATCAATGTAAAGTCAGCATCCAACAGAACAGAAATATTCATCTTCCAGGTACCCGGACCCCTCTGTATGTCACCAACCTCACCGAGAATAAGCAATACCATCCCATGATCAGAGAACTCAGCTAACTAAACTGCCACCATCTGAATTGATAAAAAGGAGGAGATGAAAAAAAAATCAATTCTTGTAGCCAAATTGCCCTTATAAAAAGTCAGTGTATGTAAACCAGTATGAAAACAAAAGGCATCAATTAGATTACCTGTTTTGATCAAAGAAGCCAAAAAAATTTAATCAGAATAAAGCTTAGTCGACTTAGAAGTATGTGTTCTATCTTGAAAAGATAAACCACAATTGAAATCATCACCAAATATAATAAACTGTGAGGTATGTAAAAAAGGTTGAATAGTCTTCAACGTCTCAACCCGTTGGGCCTTAGTTTGTGGGGCATAACAGTTAATAAGGTGGAAAAAAACATTGTGAAACCGAACATCTAGAATAAGAACACAGCCAGGGATCATGTTATGTAGTTTAAGTAGCTGCATCTCTGATGATTGAAACAGAATACCCACCCCAGAATCAGTTTTCTGACCAATAGAACAAAATGAGGGGCCTGGGCACCAGGCCTTTGTGGCTTGCATAACTTCAGACACAGTATGAAATTGAACGTCTTGCAAACACACAGTACCTGAAACAGAAAGCATTAACTAGGAAAAAAACAAATCACATTTTGCAAAACTGTTAATACTATTAACATTCAGAGAATGAAAAGTATGCCTAGTAGCCTGTGTCAGCACTAGGGGAAAGAGAAAAAGAAGGCCCACAGTCTCCCTCATTTCAGTCTTCCCTTACGGGAGACAGATCGCTTATGTTTAGTTTTAGCCTTGCATTTTCCAGTATGCTCAATTGGAACATCAGTATCAGTCGAGTGACTAGGCATGGAAGATGGCAGGGAGGAGGAATCAGAATCCTCTGAGGCATCCCCTGTAGATTGCAGGAGATCAAATTTATTGGAGAGGGGAAGAGTTCCTAAGGTAGGCCTAGAATCCAGTCATTTTTTGCTATGAGTCACCTGGGCCACAACCAAGGCTGAAACAGGTTGTTCAGGTGGAGAGGGTGGTCCCATCATCCCTGGGTCCAGTGGAACCCTATGCACAGAATGTTGTGGTGGGAGGGTCACATCTTCTGAAACACTCTGACTATCTGGGGATAGTTCCATTGGAAGGTCAGTCTGAAGTGGAAAATCATCAGCCAGTGGTTCTGCATCATGCCCAACCATTAAAGGAGGCTGAGATGCATCAGGAACTGCAGAATAGGAGGTCAAAAGTACATAACTTGAGGACTGAACCACAGGAACATCAGGGACCACAAAATCGTCCCTCTAAGGAATGACCGAGCCACCCTCGCTGTGTAAATCCATCTGTTCCTTTTGGGCAAACACTCTTTGCTTTTGTGCCAAAGTAATATAAAGATGCTGATCCGCTCCATCAGTCAAATTCAGGATATTATGGGCTGCCCATCTACAAGCTTGAAAATTATGGCCCAAAACATCACATAAATTACAACGTTCTTGTTCCACACAATGAAAGCCAGAGTGACCTAAATCCCCACAGACCGTATACTTGATCTGGTCACAGGCACTACTCAAATGAGAGACAGACCCACACCGATAACATGCTTTGGGCTGTCCTGAATGAAAAAGGACTCCCCTGCCTCATCCCAAAAAGAACCTATTGGGAAGGTGTGCTATACCAGAGTCTGTCATTTTGAGCATAACTCGTACCCTCCAGCTACCAGTCCATAATTGCTCAGAGTCAAAAATAGCCTCAGGGTCTGACAGAACAGTACAGTGAGCTGACCCTTTCACTATGAAACAAAATAGTGACCATTTTTGGAGTGGATCCTGACAAGGGTAGAACTGAAAAGGGGGCCCATAAGTGGGATTTTTGGACACTTTGGTACTTTAACCAAAAATATTCTAGGCCCTGCTGGGTTTTAAAACTTGTATCAAAGGTGGATTCCCTTGCGACATGTAACAAAGCATGTATCTCTGTTGCAAAAAAATTTTGAGATTCTTTGAGTAAAGTCCGAGCCACAAAAACCCTATCAGGGGATTCAGACATCACCCCAATGTACCGCAGCCGTACCACATTGTGATGTTTGGCAGGCAGCATTGTGCCTCAGGGAGGGGGCCTCCTTGAAGTGAGAGACTGAGAGATCACTGCAGAATAAGATGCCTTAGAGGATGGTGGTACAGAATCAGGACTAGGCTTAGGGACTGTCTCTAAAGGAACTGTCTGTGCAACTTCTGACGCTCCAGGTAACACCAAAACCGGGTTCTGGGTCACGTGTAAGTCATCCAGCAGCCGTAATGGTGAAGACGTGCTCCCTGGCTAACCAGCTGCTGAGACCGCGGTTCTCCCAGGTGACACAGGTCAGGGTTTCTGGAAGGGGAAGCACTTGAAACCCAGTTGCAGTACCATACTCCCATCCTGCCATTAATAAGGCTTGTTCCACAGACCAGGCAGTAGTGTCTGTTTCCTGCTACAAAGTCACCATGTCATCCCATGAAGGAGCCAACTTTGCAGCCTCTTCAGAAGTCACCGGTAAAGCAGTTGAAAGGGGGGAGGGGAGCGACAGGGGTCTCCAAAGGAGATCATAAAATATCATGAGAAATGTCATCAGATAATGCAGGCACTGGAGGCGAATCACAGTTTAACCCAAAGCAAGCAGAAACCATACCAGACACATTCCCCGAGGCACTAACCTGAGAATTCACAACCAATTGCATCAAAGGTGAAACTGACAGGTCCTGGGGTGGGAGAGGGGTTTCCCGAGTCTCCGTCTCTCTGTGAAATGTCACCAGCAGTGCAGATGTTGGTCATGGGAGCAAGCCCGCTAAAAGCACTCATTGAGCTGCCAGATGCTGCTCCTCTTCCTGGCGTAATAAAGCCAACATTGTGGGGCTCAGCCTGTCCGATGATAAAGAATAACCACTGGTCTCCAGAGAAACAACGTTTGGGTCAATAACATCCTGATCACGACCCGAAAATCCAGCTTCCTTTTCTGAGCAGTTCACGTGAAACTCAGCAGGACCCTTCATCAGGAGCATTATCCAGAATAGCAATCGAGGTAGCCACAATATCCATATCCATACTCATTGAGACTCAAACTATCCCCTGTTCCACTTCTAGCTCTACTCTCTGCTCTAGCCTGGTGGCCACCTTGACAGATCTGAGAACCAGGATGTTAGGTTCCCCTACCTGTGAGTAGGGGAATTTCCCCAGTGTCCTGGCCAAATTTCTTCCATTCATTAAAAAATACCACCAACAGCTTAATCAGGTTCAATTTCAATTACTTACAATCTGTATCCACCTCCCCCTGGTCACCCCTGAAAAAGGGACTTCTAGGCCCAGTGGGTTTACCGGGTCAACAAAATTCAATAAATAGATCAATAAAATAAATTGTGATAGAGACACAATGTTGACATGAATAAAAAAGTAATACTAGATATCAGCAACAAATGTATACCAAGGTACAAAAACAAATTTGCTAAAAAAAGGTGGTTAGATAGGAATACTTCAAAACTGTTGAAGAAAAAACAAAAGGCATTCAATGCTTTTAAAAAATCTGAAACACAGTAGCAGTGGAATAAATACAAACAGTTGTTAAAAAAATGTAAGATAGCGATAAGAAACGCTATGAGAAATACCAAATTAAATCTAGCACTAAATTCAAAGAAGAGCAATGGAAAGGCTTTTTGTAGCTATATTAATTCTTAAAACCAAAAAACATGTAATGTGAACCCTGTTATATGGGAGAAACAATAATAAATGATGCAAACAAATGATTAATATTTTCAATAATTATTTTTGCAGCATTTATCCATAACAGTGTACAAATCTTATTGCAAACACACATATTAATGGACATATAGTTCTGTCAGATAAAGGAATTACTAAGGGCGTAGTCTATATAAGACCTGAATGCTCGCCATAGCTGGACATGATTAATGGCTATATGGTCAAACAAATGAAAACCATTTGATTTACCCACTGAAATTATTTGAAAATAGTATAAACTCATGGAAAGCCCCAAGGAACTGGGGGGTTGCACATGTCACCCTGTTGTTTAAGATTGGCAATAAACAACATGTTGAGAACTACATGCCAATCAGCTTGACCTCAACTGTCTGCAAAATTCTTGAGGGTATTACCAAGAACTGGCTCCACTCTGCATTGGGAAACATAGACCCTGAACAGCATGTGTTTGTTATTGGTGATTCTGTTATGCTTTTCTAAAATATTAGCCACCAGTAAGACAAAAAGAATATGTGACATATTCTTTCTAGACTTCAGTAAGGCATTTGATGGGTTCTATGTCATAATGGCGATCACGGAATAGCGATTGCCGTTACAGCGAGTGCACATCGCTGAATAAAAAAAAGGTGATCTACATGCCAGTGAAGAACATCTGCCACAGTAAACAGGTTTTCCTGCAGGGGGCACAGGCTGTGCCCCCCACCCCACCTTCTTACAGATTACTAACTCAAGGGGAGTACATGTCAGGAAGGGGGACCTTCAGAAAACAAATGTGCTTTACGGAGCACACGTGGCAATAAAAAATAGTATCCCTCCCCAGCCCAGAACCCTTTAACCTTCCCACTGTAGCCTGCTACCCTCACCACTCCCCATGGCACCAGCTTGCAGCCTCCCACTGTACAACCCCCACTACCCTCCCTCGTCTTCCACCTCCCTCCCTCCCATCCTCCCCATCACCTCCCCTTCTACTGTACCTCTCGTACTGATTGCTGAACGTGAACAGTAGCCACATAACAAGTGTTGTAATTGAGTTGCTCATATGCAAGTCACTCAATTGCAGTCACCATTATGATGGGATACCCATTTGATGTAGTCCCACATGATTCTATAATAAAATAGCTTTTACTCTGAGGTGCTAACCAGTGTCAGGTTAGGTGGATGTCTAACTGGTTAACAGATAGAATACAGCATGTGGTTATAAATGGCAGTCTTTCAGAGTGTGTGGAGGTGACTAGTGGGGTCCCTCAAGGCTCCATCCTTGGCCCCTTTATTTTCTATGGCCCAGATATTCAAAGGGATTGTGCATGGGGCAACAGAGTTGCGCAGGCGCAACCCCGCACTGCACTCCAGTGGGATATTGAACAGGTTGCCAGGCGCTGCATAAATCTTGATGTGCTGGGGCGCAATGAAAATGTATGCGGTGCCGATGCAGGGGACGTGCTAATGCATATGCTGCACATCCCGATATTCAGCCCGTGATGTACAGCACATGGTGCATATGCTGGTCCAACCCTGCATTGCACCACGTGGGGGGGGCTCAAAGTTGAGCACGTGAATAGTGGGAACAAATCCTGGCCACCCACAGGTGGGCTGCTGTATTGTGGGTGCAACACAGCAGTCGCCAGCCATGGGTGGCCACCCTACCCACCCAGAACACGCTCACAAGCACACATAGCATGCTGGAAGTTTAATGGTACCCTCCTCCTGTTAGCCCAATTGCCAGTAGCAGTAGGTGAAAACATTCCCTGGTAGTCTAGTGGTACCCCCTCCTTCTCATTACGCCGATCACCAGTAGCAGTAGCTGAAAACATTCCCCTGCAGTCTAATGGTACCCATCCCGCCCATTGCCATGATCACAGTAAATCTCTGTACAATAATTCCCTGGCAATCCAGTGGATCCCCCCACCCCTTCCACCCACCCACGCAGAACTCCTTGTGCACCCCACTCACCCCCATCATCGGCGGGCAGCTGCAACCTGCCTCATACCGCCCGGCCGCTGTATGGACCAATGGGCTTGCAGGGCATACTGTACTAGACAGTCCCAAATACGTGAATGACTTCATTGTGAGTGGGAGGGGTGGGGGTGCCACTGGATCACCAGGAACTTATTGTACAGAGATTTACCATGATCAAGTCAACAGGTGGGGGGGTACCACTAGACTACCAGGGAATGTTTTCAATTACTGCTACTAGCGAGCAGGGTAATGGGAGGAAGGGGTGTACCACTAGACTACCAGGGAATTATTTCATGGAGATTTACTGCAATCGTGGCTACAGGGTAGGGGATGCCCCGGGACCCCCACTGTGCACACATCATGCTGTGCAGGGTGCCAGGTGCAATTCTCTGTGCTGCCCTGCACAAGGCATTCAAATGGGGCCATAATGACATGCAAATGGACCCATTTGCACCTTGCATATATTATGGCCTCATTTGCATGCCCTCTGCTGAATATCATGAGTGTTGTGCCCAACGCAACTGGCTTTGCGCTGGCGCGTCCCCATGCTCCCTATCTGTGGCGCACCATGCGCTGTCTGTGCCATATTCAACTGTGCTGCGCCATGGTGCATCACTGTTGAATATCACCTGGTCCTGGCCCCAGTGTATCCAGTTGCACTGTGCCCTTGCTTACACCACTGCCAGGCACAGTCTGAATATCTGGGCCTATGTATTTATTGATGACCTTACAAATGGGATGAGATGCTGGTTGGCAAAGTACGCCAATGATACCAAATTAGGCAGGATCTCCAAAAACCAACACAGACTGTTTAAGACTTCAGGATGACCTGGACATTATTACATACTGGTCTGGAAAATGGGGCATGAAGTTTAACTTGGAAAAGTGCAAAGTAATGCATCTAGGAGGCAACAACATGAAATTTGATTACTTTTTGTGTGGTGAACGGCTGACTGTAACAACAACAGAAAAAGATCTGGGTGTTTATATTACCAATGATTTGAGTTTTACAAAACAAACTAATGAATCAGTCAACAAGGCAAACAAGATATTATGAACCATAAGGAACAATATCAAATCAAAATACCAAAGGGTACTGATTCCCTTTTATAGGTCTTATACCTGCCCCATATGAATTATGCCTCACAATTTTGGTCAGAATACAAAATGAATGATGTCAATCAGATTGAAAAACTAAAAAGAAAATTCACAAAATGAATTCATGGTTTAAGGAATATTAATTATAGCAGTAGACTATTAAAACTGAATCTCATATCCCTAGAGACCAGAAGACTTAGGGGAGATTTATTATTTTTATGGGACATACTTAAACCCATATCTGTACACTGAAATGAACCTTGACTGTAAACAAAATACTTTTGATACAAGGGATCACCTGTTGCAACTTCATTGCATAAAATATGATACCATAAAAAGAAGATCTTGGTTCTCCTACAGAGTGATAGAGCCATGGAACTCATTGCACCTGGACTCAATTCTGAGTAAATGTAAAAATACCTTGAAGAACAAGTTGAATAAATGGCTATTAGAGAAGCAATTTACTGGCTGCTAAGGGTTACGGGATAGGAACCTCATGGGCACTCTGCCTTTTGCTCCTGACATGCTTTAGTGTGAACCTTAGTAGTATAGTGCTTTACTGTACAAACAAACCATATCCCAAAGTGCAAATGTTATATATCTGGCTATGTGCCCTAGTAGTGCATTCTACGTGTGTCATACTAAACAGAAATTGAAGGAGAGAGAGATTAATACATGAGGGTTATCATACAGAAAAATAACAAATATACATTGGAATGCCATGTGGGGATGATTAGAGTGGGAGATGAACATAACCTCAGGTGCAGTGGTAAGAGTGGGTTAGTTTAAGACTGAGGGTTGGGACACTGAGAAGAAACTGGCCATGTGGAAATCCTACTGAATATATCAGTTGAGGGCTTTAATATAGCCAGGTTTAAATGACCAAACTGAAATAGCACCATGGTTTCCAATAGATGCTAACATTAGTAGAAGCTTACACGTCTGCTTCTATTTTACAGTACCACATCCAAGAATTAGTTGTCATTTTGAGAAAAAAGAATCTCAGAACCATGCCTATGCATGCAGTAGTGCGACGAAAATGGGCTAAAATTTGACCCCAACTTTTTTCTTCCTAATTAATGCCAGGTGTCTTCCAGTTTATTTTGGTGGTAAAATGTTCAGTTTTCATTAACATTTAAGAATTTTATGAAAGTTTTAAAGTCATTGTTTCTCAAGAAAAAAAGATGGCCACTAAATGTTTGTAGAGAAATAATATTGAGGATCCGAGGAGGGTAAGAAACCAGACAAAAACACAAATGTACAGTAGACAGCATAGGAAGCATCCAGAAAAACCAAATCAACAGTTCTGATAATATTTTTCATAACTGTAACAGAAAATTAGCTTTTTGGAATAACTTTTTTCATTGCATTGCTGTTTTAAATGAATTAATAGCATAGAACCACATTTATATGTTTAACAAAATAATTTCTGTATTTACAGATATTTTCTGTCTTATATATGTGACAGCATGACTCCGATAAAATAGTTTTTGTATGATTTCCTTTTTCATTCCACACTAATTTACAGCTGGTCTGTGTGTTTGCATATTATTATGCTGTACCTTTTAAAGATTGTTATATATAGGTGTTGAGTAGCAGATGGTCACACAGCTTGACAAAGTCCCTGGAGTGGCAGGTGTGAAATATTGGGGCCCCAGTGGGTTCCGCTGTGCTTTGTTCCTTGTCTGAGCACAGTGATTACTACTTTCATCTTTTGAATAATAAATAATATTGAGTTAGAAGAAACACCACCTTTTAATGATTTTCTTGTCTACTGAATGCTTAATCCTGACAGTGGTGCAAGTATCTAAAAGTGCTTTACAATGTGAACAGTTCTGTAGTGGAAGACTGAGAGTGCAAAGAATGTGCAACATGAGAAGAACTGAGGAGAATATAGATTTATATAGTGATTTTCAAACACACTGTATCCCAAAATGATTTACAGTAAAAACAGTTGTGTAGTGGGAGGCTGAGTGCAGGGACAACATAGATATATGAACTGAGGAAAATAGTGATTTATATAGTGTCTTTAATATACACTGTCTCCCGAAGTGCCCAGCTATGCAGAATTACACCAGAAGGAGGAGTTGATTAAGGAATGGCAGGACGTGAAGCAGCTGGATGTAGGACAGCATCAGCAGTAGTTAGTACAGGAGAGAGGACACAGTATGGTGTGCCATCAGTCCTGAAAAGATGGTATGCTGGTTGGCAATCAAGCTCCATCTTTTCCTCCATAGACACAATATGATGAGTCAGCTTAAACATTTCCCCTTTGAGTTGTGCCACAGCTGATGA
The DNA here is from genome assembly GCA_016271365.2 of Neoceratodus forsteri. Lineage (NCBI taxonomy): Eukaryota > Metazoa > Chordata > Ceratodontiformes > Ceratodontidae > Neoceratodus > Neoceratodus forsteri. The sequence continues at coordinate 1,513,845,911 of CM057449.1, forward strand.
TAAAGACACATCCTCCACACTTTGAGGGCTAGCCTCACCTGCACCAGGTCTCTCAGGCTTCTCCCGATGCTGTGTCTTACTACAACCTGTTCTGTGCCCAGGGGTTCAGTTAATTTAATTTCAAAGGAAGTCTAAAACTTCAAAGAGTCAAAATCTGGAAGTCATTCAACTTTTTTGGAAGTCAGAATACTTCCAGGATCCCACTTTTGGAAATCAGTATTCTAGGACAGACAAATTTATGGATGTTAACATAATGAATTAGTGGTAAAATACAATTTCTTTCAGAAAAATTCATCTTTTCTGACGTCCATGCCTGCAATTTTGGAAGTTGTCTAATTTTTGGTCTTACGTCTGGAAGTCAAATACTTACTCCCTCTTTATTTTGTAAGTTTTTGCCTTATTTTTGGAAGTCAAATACTCCCAAAATGGAGTTAATTGAAGCTCTGTCTGTGCCCTCCTTTTCCTAAAAATAGAGTTCTGTCTGTATTTTCCCCTTTTCTGCATTGGTACCTAAGTGTGAATGGTAGAAGTGAAACCAGCACTACTGGTTTCACCCTCGCAGCTGCCTCCATTCTATGGGCTTCCCATTGATTAACATGTTTCATTTTTTAGGTGGATATGTTGGCTCTCAGGCCCAGATGAGTGTCCTTCTTTCCCTGCCTGACACTTTTTTTGCACATTGTACATTTCACCACACTGTTGTTAGCAGGATCCACTCAAAGAAAGTCCAAGACAAGTGACTTGTGCTGCTACTGGTGCTGCCCAGGGGAGAAGCTGCAAGTTAATGGTGTCTTTCGTGCTTCAGGAGAAACAGCTGGGGCACTGGGGTAAAACTGTTTGCTTGAGATGCTGGTGTTGCTGCTGCTACAGGGGGCCAGTGGTTTGTAACTTTCTCTCTTGTATCTCCTATATATATCTCTTTATAGCTATATATATATATTATAGCTATAAAGATATATATATAGGAGATACAAGATGAGCAGGAGTGGGATATGGAAAATATTCTCACTCCTGCAGAGTGAACTGTGTATTGTCACGAGTGCCGAAGGCGCAAGTGAAAATACACAGCTCACAAGGCAGGAGTGAGAATATTTTCCATATCCCATGATCGGCCCATCATGTGTGCGATTTATATCACAGGGGTGAGAGCTTTAGGAAAATTTTTTCTGATTATGTTTCCTGCTCTTTCTGTGTGTGCTGTCATTATATGTGTGTGTGTTCTGAATGGACTGGGAGTGAGAAACACAGCTGACAGCGTTTTGCAAAGCTAATTGAGTGAGTCAGAGGCTCTCTGAGAAAGACAAATTGCTGCAGGTAGCACTGAGAAACAGAACATGCTTTGTAAAAGAGTTTCATTTAGAATTCAGGTTAGTTTGAACTTGAGATCAGCACAGTAATGGGCTAGAAAAGTTAGAAACACAATGGGACACAGGTGAAAGTCATTTGCAAAGCTAACTGAGTAAGTTGCAGCTTCAGTGGGAAAAAGATAAGACAGAACTTAAGGAGGCAGTATAGCACAGTGGTTTAAGACTCTGAGCTGTTAAGACTATGCGCTGGAGACCTGGGTTTGAATTCCACAGCTCCTACTTGCTTACTGTATGATTCTGAGTAAATCACTTAGATTTCTTGTGCTCCTTGGTTGCACTCATAAACAAGCTTTCAGTTTAGTGTGCCTCTCTCCTGGTAAAAACAAAGGTAAAAGATAAAGTGTTTTCTGAAGCAGTTTCCTTTAGGCCCTGTCCACACTACGCCTCTGTAACGTTACAGAGTGCCCAAACCATTACCACAACAGTTGGTGTTTACAACTGTAACATTACAGAAGGCATTTTCATAACCATTGTTGAAACCACCTTGTATGTGGTTTCAATAATGGTTATGAAACTGGTTACACCTCGGTAATGTTACCGGGTGTAGTGTGGACACGAGGCACTGGTCCCCTACCACAGCTCGAGCTGCATTGTGGGATCTGGTGCCACCATAACAGACGCCCGGCTCCCGAAGTGTGGACCGGTGGTGCTGGTCCTGTAACGAACACTCCGGCAGTGTGGACATACTGCACCGCTCCTCAGTTGTAATGGTTTCTATCCGTTACAGAATCTGAGCGGTGTAGTATTGATGGGGCCTTAGACTGCAAGCTGAAGTGCAGTTATTCTCACTCTGGTGACATCAGCAGAGTATGGATAAATGCCATCTGTAGGATTTATTCTCACTGCAGTGGATATAGCACAGGATATCCTACTGAGAAAGCTCTCACCCCCGTGGTATAAATATATTTATACAATGGGTTTGGCAGCTCCATATTGACAATAAGACATGTTATTTCCACTGGAGTGAGATATTTCAAGCTGACATCAGTAGAGTTAAAATATCTTCTGTTTATATATATCCCTCTGACGTCAGCTTCTCTACTACCTGAGCTCCAAATAGCATCTACTCAGAATCCACGTCCCTAAATCAAATCACGGCTCAGTTAGTCTATACATTTGCATATCAAAACACACTCATGTTAAAACTAGCCTGCTAGCAATAAAAACCCCGGTCTCCCTTGTGTAAATCTGCACAAATTGAGAAGAAGCTCCATTAAAGCTCTCTTCTCTGCAGTCCAACCAGGGAAAAAAATAACATCTTTTAAAAGCAGTTTTTGGCAATGCTTTGTTACCTGCCAAGCAGAAACACCACGGCTTCATTAGAAACCCAAAGTCATAAGAACCAGCTCACTCTAATGCAAAGTAACAGATCTGCAGACTCCCAAGAAAACGGCAGCGTGTAATATCTTCTGACTTGGACTCTGATTAGCAAAGCAGGACAAACTGGAAGTTGCACTTATGCAGCCAATAAAATGAATTTATTTACAATGCAATACTACCTCATGTCATGCTTAGAAACACATGCTTTCCTCTTAATAAAACACAGTTTCTCCACAACAAAAGTATAACATTTACAGGCAACAAGTAAAAGTTGCTTCCAGATGGATATGTTTTTCTTAACCAGCCTCGATGTATATGACTGAAGTGGACTTAAAAAAATGTGTTAAAAACTGCACCAAGCACCACTAATGTGTATAAAATAAACCTTAGACCCCAAAACAAATAAGAACGAGACAATATACTACAACAGTCACCACCATACCACTATTCTTAATCCATTCCTGTATCACTTCCACCAATGAAGTCCAGCCCTAAAACGCAAACCAACCAATAAAAAACTACTACACACCAAACAACTACCAATCACAACCAGAGTTCACACACCATTCATAAAACCTCACCCACCACACTTTAAAGCTACACAATGCCAATCTAACCTACAAAACACATATGAAAGGAGCTCCCACCCCCTTTTGTATAAACTGCACACATGATGTGCAGATCATGTGATATGGCAAAATATTCTCACTCCTGCATCGTGAACTATGGATACACTCACTCGTGCCTTTGCCACTCGTGAGTATCCATAGCTCACTCTGCCCATCATATATCCCCTATATATATGTATGTGTATATATATATATATATATATATATATATATATATATATATATATAGATATAGTTAGGGTTGAGGAGCCATTTCTATGTTAAACCCCAAAACTTTGCACCTTAATAACTTTGCAACCATTTGATGGATTTGCCTGAAATTTGTAATACACAATCAAGAACCATAGGCCTTGGGATCTGCCAAGTTTCGTACCAGTTGGATATACAGCTGCGGAGTTATTAAGCGTGATCTGTGTGCGCGTTTACGCTTTTTCTGGAATTCTACAGTCGTGTCTACAGGTCGTACGGTTTGCATGATTGGCCCAAAATCTTCAGAGAACGTGCGGCCAGGGTCCCCAATGTGTCTTTTGAAGATTTCATGAAAAAATATAAAACGGTTCAAAAGTTATTCAAAAAACAGTTTCCCATTATAAGTCAATGGGAAAAGTTAACAAAAAGTTCGACAGTGTCGCAAATGCATTTTTACTTTAGCAAATGGGCCTGTTACTTTCGCAAATCGGCCATTTGGTTTTCAGTTGGTGATCAGAGAAATGGTTGGCATTTAAATTTGGGACCCTCTAGCAACCTAATTCTTTTTGTATTAACCTAGTCGGACCCTGAGGATGCTTGCCATGTCTTTATTTTGTGGTAAAACACCCCAGAAATATGTTTTTCAAATTTCTGGAAAAAGTACTTTCACAAATTACTTTCGTGCTCATGAAAGTGTCGAACTTTTTTGCGAAAGCTTTCGTAAATTGCGACAGTAGTTTTCCATGTGTGGGAAAGTGACAGTGATTCTTTGGCACTGCGCTGCAAAAGAACCGTTGGGAGTTTTGGGCTGAAATTTGGAGGGAACGGAGCCAACATCTCACAGATGTGCCTTTCAGTATTGCATTGAAAAAATATTACACAGTGGCAAAGTTACAGCACTCCAAAGTTGACAGTTTTTCCCATAGGATAACATTAAGCGTCCGACCATTACAGAAATCCTTTGGCACCCTGCTGCAAAATAACGGTTTGGTCTTTTTTCCTGAAATTTGGAGGGAAGACAGCCAACAGCCCACAGATGTGCCTTTCAGTAGTTTTGTGAAAAAATATTACATGGCAGCAAAGTTAAGGCACTCCAAAGTTGGACGGTTTTTGAAAAACATTACAGGGAGGCAAAGTCGAACTTTCTTTTTCCCATAGGATAACATTCTGGCGTTTTGCTGCACATTTCAGGGCCATTATCTCGGGAAGCGGTCACGAGATCACAGGACTTTGTTGGAAAATTATTAGCCCCTAATCAGGGCTAAGTAGCAAATTAGCCAGGACAGTTGTAAATAATATGACTTTTAAATTTTTTTTCTACGTCGTACGGTTCCTGAGATATAACGTATTTAGTATTCCAAGTTACTCATTATTATGCATACATTATTTGTACTCACTGTCTTTCTCTATGCAGGTTTTGGGGAAAACCAGCCTGTGTGCTTACATTACTGTTACTGTTGCCCTTTCCGCTTGCGGTTCCGTACCCGTTTCACTTACCGTTGACGTCTGCGCCACCATGTGCGTTATCCTTTGCATTTTCATTTGGCTTAGCGTTTCTGTTATTTTTGCCATTTCTGTCTACAGTACTGTTTATCTTTCTGTTTCACTTACGCCACCTGCCCATTGACATTTCTGTTTGCAGGCACCATGTTACACTGTGACAACACATCACGTGGCAGACCGTTCCGGTCTACGCCACCATGTGTGTTACCCTTTCTGTTCTCATTCGTGCTTGTGTTACCATGTGCGCCACTGTTAGCATTTCTGTTTGGGTTGCTGTCCCTGTTAGTATGCCACAAGACATCATGTGGCAGGAGCACGGGACCCTTTGCATTACATTCACTATTTCTTGTTATCATTCTCAAAAATAAGGGAAATTAGAGGCAAAAATCCATTTAATGCATTAGTTAGGGTTGTTCTAGCGACAAAAGTGAGGAAATTAGCTGTTGGGTTGAAAACCCCCTTGGACCCCCGCCCACCCCCCTAACCGGCATTGGGGTATGCATTGGGATCGTGGGTCCTAACTCTCACCCCATTCTCCTATACTTCTGCTGCTTTACACATGTCATGGGGTGAGAATTAGGGCTGACGATCCCAATGCCACCACCAACCCCTCCACTTTTGTCGCGTGGAACAACCCTAACTAATGCATTAAACAGAGTTTTTGCCTCTAATATATATATATATATGTGTGTGTGTGTATGTGTGTATGTGTGTGTGTGTATATATATATATATATATATATATATATATGTGTGTGTATGTGTGTATATATATATATATATATATATATATATTTATTCATGGAAAAAATTAATTAATGCATCGGTTATTTATTTATTTATTTATTAGCTTTTGGTTACCAGGTAAGTGCATTACGCAAAGAAACTGCCTATTTTCAAGCATGACCTGGAAGTGTACAACAGTGCACTAGTCAAAATTACAGAGGACAAGTCAAGTATTAGCACATAAACACAGGACCACCACGCAGGGTAGACTTACAAGGGTACAGAAATAAAAAGCACCAAAGTGTGGGTGGGTAACAATAAAACATCCGGGAGATTACTTAGAGACAAGTATTAATACATAACAATGTTAGGCATAGGGTTGTCAGAGGAATCAGAATGGGATTAGGGGCAACTGCAGACACCAGGAGAGCTCAAGTAAGAAAAAAGTGCTTTTTTGAAAGAGTGGTGAGATGGGGAATGCTTAATGTCAAGAGGAAGAGAGTTTCAGTATTTAGGAGCAAGGTGTGAGAAAGCTTGCTCACCCATTTTTGTAGAGCAGGGAGGAACGGTAAGCAGGGGAGCAGTCGAAGACCTAAGGAGACGAGCTGGGGTAATGGGTTGAATCATAGCTGCAAGCACATTAGGACATGGTGGACGTGATAAGGAATCTATAAGGTTACCCAGAGCCTAGGAGCGCATGCCATCAAGAGATAACCAGTTCAACGTAGAGTAGAGCCAGCAGTGATGGGTGAGCCGGGGAGCAGCCAGAGCGAATCTGCAAATGTTGTTGTATGTGGTGTCCCATTTATGTAAGTCTGCTACTTTAGCCTGAGAGAAGACAGGAAGAGCATACGTCAGCCCCGGAGGCAAGACCCCCTGGGCTACAGAGACATGGACAGAAGCAGTGAGTGAGTGACAAACCCTGTAAGAAGCTCCAGTCTTCGAGTTGATGTGTTGACAAATCCCATTGATATGTGAGGTGAAGTGGAGTTGAGGGTCAAGAGTCACCCCTAAATATTTAAAGGTCTTAATGTTGGTCAGTACAGATCCATCCGGGCATTGGACCCTCAGGTGATGGAATTCTGCACTGGCCTTCCTTAAGGACCCAAAGAGCATAGCCTGAGTCTAGGGTTGATTAAGAATTAATTGGTTAGAGGAGAGCCAGGCCTGGATCTGACTAAAGGAGGATGATAAGTTGTCATTGATATCACTGATAGATGCAGAAGTGGTATAAAGTAGCAGGTCATCAGCATACAAGATAGACTTACAGTGGGTAGTGAAGGTTGGGATAGAATTGACAAAGATAGAGAATAGCAATGGGCCTAGTATTGAACCCTGAGGAACACCATGGGAGATGGCAGAGAGAGATGATTGGGCTTTGCACAAGGAGGTAGTTTGGGATCGACAGTCGAGATAGCTTTTGAACCAGGACATGGTGGGATGGGAAGCACAAGGTCCAGTAGTTTGCACAGCAGAAGGGGATGGCTCACCAGGTCGAATGCTTTTGTAAGATCAATAAATACAGCCCCGGTGAGTTGTCCATTATCCATGTTAGTCTTAACATCTCTGGTAAATAGGGTAAGAGCCATGATGGTACTGTGTCCAGGCCGAAAACCATGCTGGATGGGAGACAGAAGATTGAACTTGGTCAGTTGAGAGATGAGCAGGCCATGGATTGATTTTTTGAGCAGTTTGCTTATGGTAGGTAGAGTAGCAATGGGCCTATAATTAGTTAGTCCACTAGGGTCAACTTTTTTGAACACAGGAATAATTCTGGCTGATTTCCATATTTATTTTATTTATTTCAATTCTAGGATTACAATTACCTTTGAGCCCAGGGCTCTTTTACAAAGGTTCCACGTCAAGACATAGGTATCACATGACAATATACAAAATTGTTACACACATAAGGGTAAATGATATCAAATTAATTTCGAGCAGACAGGGAGAGGGTAAAGTGGAAAGGAAGAGAACAATAGGGGGTGATAGAAAGAAATGGGAGGGGCAAGGGGGAGGTAAGAAAATGAGAAGAGAAGAGAGGTGGGGGGGTAGGTAAGGATAAGGAGGGGGGATGGGGTGGAGCTGCCATGAAGGTGGCATTGTTAGGTGCTGTAGAGCGTGTGGGGCAGAGGCCGAACTAGGGCAAGTGAGTTATGTAATGGGCTAGATATAGGAAAGAGCGGTAGTGGAGTGGAGTTGCATAGACATTATTCATGACAGTCGCAGATGCTGGAAGTGACCAGGGTGCTATGGAGTCTGGATTTGAAGGCCCCTAGCCCAGTGGTATTGATAGAATTATTGGCAAGACCATTAAACCAAGTGGGTGCCCCGTAGGCGAATGAACGCTGGCCAATGGCTGTGCGGCAGAGAGGGATATGGAAAAGTTGTGACTTTGATCCCCTGGTAATTCTGGAGCTGATTTTCGTTTGAAGGAGTGAACAGACCCCAGGAGGGGCAGTTCCCAACTGTATTTTCTTAGCAACCATGCAGGTTTGGTACTGAATTCTATTGTCAAGTTGAAGCCAGTTAGCTTGTGAGTAGAGGTCACAGGTGTGTGTGAGCTGTTCTGCCCCAGTGATGAGTCGACAGGCTTTGTTTAGGGTGGTAGTAATCCTTCTGAGTGCAGTGGTACTGGCAGTGCCATAGATGACAAGACCATAGTCAATCTGGGAGATGATGGAGCTTTGAACTGCGGCAAAGTGGACCTCTTTAGTCAGGTGCCGACGAAGCCAGTAGAGTAAGCCCAGTCTAGTAGTCACAATTTTAGTGACATTGGTTATATGGGTTCCAAAGGATAGGTGTGGGTCTAGGGTGATTCCTAGGAGTTAATCTGCTCCAGGGAGTGCCCGAGGCAGGTGTTTAAGGAGAGCTGGTGGTGTTTGTGCTTGTTTTGGTGGCTGGTGGAAATCATGGTCTTCGTTTTTTTCTGGTTAAGGATTAACTTATGTTCTTTGAACCAGGTTTCAACAGAGGTGAAGCTGTGTTGGAGGGTTTGTTGCAGGTGGCTTGGGTCATGATGAGAGGCAAGAATCACTGCGTAATCTGCATAGAGTATGACTTGCTGAGAGGTGGAGTCGGGGAGAGAGTTGAGGAACAGGCTGAACAGCAATGGGCCCAGAATGGAGCCTTGGGGGACACCAGAGCGAACCTGTTTAATGTCGGAGACCATGCCTGATATTTTTATACATTGGTACCTGTTGTCAAGATAGCTATTGAATCATTTCACTGATTCCATAAAGAGGTCAATGTTCAGTAGCTGATGAAGCAGGAGGTGGTGGTGGACAGTGTCAAAAGCCTTTGACAGGTCGATGAATGTAGCTCCGGTTAGGCGACCCTGATCAAGGGAGTTGTGTATGGCTCCCATAAACTCAAGAAGTGCTGTGGCAGTGCTGTGCCCTTTTCTAAATCCATGTTGCTGCTGGCAAAGGATGTTGTACTTGTCCAGATGATCAGTGAGCTGGTCTGCTACTATCCGTTCCATGGCCTTAGAGAGCGGTGGCAGGATAGAGATAGGTCGGTAGCTCACATGGGAGGTCCGGTCAACACCTTTATGGATAGGTGTGACAGTTGCTGCCTTCCATTTGTCAGAGAATTGGCTGAGAGAGAAGGAGAAATTAAAGATCCTGGTGAGAGGCCCCAGAACCTCGTCTAGAGTGAGGGACAGAGGTTTGAGGCCCAGTGTGTCAGCACTTGCTCTAGTGTTTTTGATGGCTTTGGAAATGTATTTCCTGACAGTATTTTTGCTTACTGCTCTGAAGAAGAAAGGGGGACAATTTTTTGGTAATGACTAATGGGTGGGAAGAGGGGGGTCACTGTCATTGAAAAAGTCAGGAGGAGGATGCTGCTGAGGTTGGTGAAGGCATCATTAAAGGTGTTGGCTATGACTTTTAGGTCCAGGATAGTATTCCTGTTTATTGTGATTGCAGTAGGAGGTGATTTAGACTCCTTCCCGGTAACATCTATAATATTATTCCAGAATGCTCTTGCATTTCCCCAGGTGTCAGCGAGTGCAGTCTTGTAGTATGCAGATTTCTGTTGGCAAATGGATTTGGTACAATCATTTCTAGCTCTTTTGAAGTTTTGTATGTCCACCTGTTTTCCTGTTTCTCTGGCTAGTTCCCAAAGGTGGTCCCTGTGTTTCTGCTTCTTTAAGAGGGAACTCGTGAGCCAAGGATTGCAGAGGGGTTTAATTTTTCACTTTTTTGGTAGGGCAAAGATGTTACAAGCTTCATTGAAAATGCGTATGAACTGATCAAGAGCTGTATTTGCATTGGGCGCCAGGTTGACGGGGGACCAGTCTTGATTTAGTAGGTGTGATTTTAGGTGGGTTAGCTTCCCACGGGGTAGGACTCTGCTCAGGATGACCTTTTATGGAGATTTGCAGAATTTGTTTGACCAGGTGCCACTGATGGGGGAATGGTCACTGAGAGAGTCAGGCAGTACGGCAAAGCTAGTGATACGGGGGGAGTGAGTAGTCAGGATCCAGTCCAGTAAAGCGCTGGTGCCGGTTTTGTAGTTCATTCTAGTTGAGGAGTCCAATATCTATGTGAGGTTTGCTGATGTGACCATGTCCCTGGTGTCGCCAGCATCAGGTCCCAACCAGTTTGTGTTGAAATCACCCAATGCGATGACTTCAGAGTCGGATGGGAGTGATTTGATGTACTCCAGTACTGCATGGAGGTCTGGTCCCTGTTCTTTCAGGGGGATATAAATGAGGATGACCGAGAGGGCTTTGTGCTGAGCTCCAAGCAGGATTTTGATATGCAATAGCTGGGCATTTGGTGTTGGTAGGTCAGTGTGGGCAGTGTGCCCCATCAGGTTGTCTTTCAGGTAAAGGGTGCAGCCCCCTCCTCATTTTATTTTCAGTCAAGCCTAAAGATAGTGTAGCCAGGGATGGAGTATGTATGATCAGGAACCAAGGGGGTGAGCCAGGTTTCTACTACTGCCAGGATATCGGGCTAGTGAGTATTTGCGAAGGCTTGTTGTTGATCAAATTTAGACAATAAGCTGCAGATGTTCAGGCAGATAATGGAGAGAGTGCCAAGGTGCTTGGTTTGGGTGGAGTTCAAGGCAGCTGAAGGCCAGAGTTGGGGTGGATGTTTCCAGATAATAGCAGGAGTAGGAGAAGGAGTTTCAGGGTGGCCAGGTGCAGTTCCCTGCGGGAGAACTTGTGGTACTTGATTGTCGAGGGTTTGATTGCAGAAGTTTTGTGCATGCAAAACAGGAGCATAGTGAGCTGTGGTGGTAACGGGGCACACTGCACCCTGGTATGAAGGTGAGGGCACAGTGTGGTGAGGTGAGCCCTAGGGGTGAGAAAGTTGTCAGGTAGCATGGTGCATGTGTGGCTATAGCAGAGATTATGCTTATAGCTATGTGGGGGGATGGAAAGCAGGATGGAGGGAGCTGGAGCAATGGGGTGAGGGCAAAAAGGAGGAAAGGGAGGCAGGGGATAGTAGGGAGGGAAGGAAGGTATAGTTTGTAGAGGGGGAAGAGAGAAAGGAGCTGCGAGGAAGGCTGAGGAGGATGAACTACAATGTGAGGGCAGAGGAAGCAAGAGAAAAAAGGGGATTTAGGCAGGTAGGCGAGTGAGTGGGGGGGGCAGTTCAGGACCCGTGAGCAGGGTGCAGAGAGAGTTACAGGAGGGCAGTAGAATTAAGGCAGGAAGTATAAATCAGCAAAAATACAGTCCTCGGATTCGGCAGTGCACAGCAGAAGTAAAATACAGATAAAACAGTTGTCGGATTTGGCAGTAAACAGTGTACACTATGAGCAGATAAACAACATTTTTTTTTTAGCAACCACCGCGCAGCTATGCTCGGAGTGGAAAATAATAGTCCAGCCCCCCAGTCTGTACGAGACCAGGAGATAGTGAGGTCGGTGCTGTGACAAAAGCTGTGGCAGAGTGCAAAGCTAGTCTATGGGCACAGCAGCCCTGAAGCTTGGCCATGGAGTCAGCAGTCACTGCAGCCAATCATGACCAGGCAAAGAGAGCAAGGACCAGTCGGGTAGAGCTCTGAGTGTGCTGGGCCAATGGCAGCACACACAGCTTTCCTGGTCTGAGGTGGACTTCCTTACCCGTTGCCGTGGATCAGGGAGGTGGTCAGAATTTGCAAGAGCCAGATATGGTGGCTGAGTGGCAGAGCTGCAGAGCCTGGTAGTAAGGGAGCAAGGTTTGAAGCCTGCAGTGGCACCAAAGATATTATTTTAGTAGGCTAGGGGGGTTAGAGGCTTTGAGAGCCTTAAACCTATAATAAGCAACAATCTGAATGTGATGGCTAAGTGGCAGAGTTGCTGATCGTAGTAAAAAGGGTGCAGGGTTTGATGCCTGCAGTGGCACCAAGAATAACATTTTAGCTGAGTATGGGGGTTAGAAGCTTTGAGAGTCTTAGAGTATAGATGAAGATAGCTGAGGGGCAGAGCTACTGACTCTGTTTGAAAGGGTGCAGGGTTTGAGACCTGTAGAGGTACCAAGAGAAAAAAAAAGAAATATTTTTTATTGGCAGACTATGGGGGTCAGAGACTATGAGAGCCTTAGAAAGTAAGGCTAAAATAACAAAGAGATGGTGGTTATGTGGTAGAGCTGCAGATTCTCACAGCAAGAATAGTGGGTTTGAGACCTGCAGTAGAGAGAGGGCAAGTATTTTTCTTTCTAGGTAGGGAGAAGGAAGGGTTAAAAGCTAAATAATAGAGATAGATATTGGCCTGGTTCGTTGGCTTAGTGGATGGACTACAGACTTTGGAGTCGGGGGTACAGGGTCTGAGACTTGCAAGGCGACTAAGAGGTGGGTTAATGGGAAAGGAGGTGGGAGGGCATAGATATTAGAGGAGAAGAGAAAGGCAGCAGAAAAGGTTAGGAGAGAAGCAGGAGTGCAGCAACCCCTAGTGGTTGGAGTGTATAAGCTGCAAATGGGAAAGTGGACACTAATTAAGAAAAAAAATATTAGGGATAGGTCACATGATGTATCATGTGACCTGTAACCAACAATAAATGTAGTCCTGCTCCTGGGTGGGATGGGTTAGTGTCTCTCCACAAATAGGCTGGAGGAAAGGAGGCTTTACCTCTTAAGGCTCTCAGCAATCCCATGTTCCACACTCCTCAGCTGGGCAGTGTTCTGAGGGGAGAGGGCCTGCTTCAGAGCCCTATAAAGGGAAGGGAAAAAAGGAATCCAATTAGTATGCAGCGGGCTAGATCAGGACCCTACTGTGCATGCGCCAACTGTGGGGACCTCATCTAACCCTAAACAATATTGGACTAGTATTAACGAAATTATTGGAAACAACAAGCCACAGACTCCAAGGGAAATGTTGGTAAGTGAGTTTAGCTGTAACCAGAGGTGGAGATAGACAGGTTGAATAATCTAGTTACTGGGGTTGCTAATAGAGCGGCAGCCAATTGAAGGATCCTGGGTCTGAGACCATCAGTACCCACGCTACCATGGAGAGAGATGGAATAGAGGAGTTTTAAGACTTCAGCGCTAGTGACAGAAGCAAGCTTCAGGGGTGCTGATGCATTAGAGGGATCATAGGATGAAGTAGGAGAGCCAAGAGGAGATGCATGGGGGACGGTAGGGAGTGTTGTAAAAATAGAGTTAAAAGCTTCAGCAATGGTAGAGGGGTGGTTACAGCTAACCTCACTTACCAACATTTCCCTTGGAGTCTGTGGCTTGTTGTTTCCAACAATTTCATTAATACTAGCCCAATATTGTTTAGGATTAGATAAGAAAGAGCCAAGTAGCTCTTGGTAGTAGCTGCTTTTGGCCAGTCTGATGTCCTTCTTGCAGGCATTTCTTAGAGTGCGATATTCCTCATAGTCAGTAGGCAAGGCTGAGAATTTCCATTTCACCCATAGCCTATCCCTTAGTGTTAGGTGCTGGAGTAGAGCGTGCCTAAGCCACTTCGTGGGTTTGCCCTTGACCCTGCGGGTTGAGGTGGGGATATGTCGCCGCTGTACTGATAGTAACACATTGGTGAAATGTTCAGTGGCTCTGTTGACATCATCGGTGATAAAAATAGGGGACCAGTCAACCAGACTGAGGTCCCGAAGAAAGACTGCAGTGTCCAGATGGGCAAAATTTGAGAAGGTTAGAATTTTGGGAGGATAAGTAGGGGTAAAGGCCTACCATATGCAGTAGATAGGACAGTGGTCAGTGATAGAGTCCGCAAGGACACCAAAGGAGTTAATACAGTCCACTCTGTCGATAAGCATGCGACTGGAACTGGTTGAGGAGACTCTTATAGAAGATACAGTAAGTTGAGTAAGGTTTATTCTACTAAGGGTGGATGCTAGGTAGGAGGCATTCGAGCCCAGCCAGTCGAGGTTGAAATCCCCGAGGCAGATAATATCACTTCTGGAGGGTACCATGACTATTAGGTCAATGAGTTCTTCAAGACCGAGCTTACTGTTTCTCGGAGGGGACTAGACACTTAGGATGTGAAGTTTCTTTGAGCCTCCCAATAGGAGGATTGAATGCAGTACTTCACAATGACTTAAAGGATTAACCAGTGCAAGAGACATATTGAGGTGTGGTTTGAAATACAGCACCAGGCCACCACCTCTCTTGGATGTAGGATGGTCCACACGAAGCAAGTTGTACCCAGGGAGAGCACATGCTGAGATAGGGATTAAAGACTTTAGCCAAGTTTCAGACAAGGCAAGGATATCAGGATTGTTAACAAGAACCCACGCTTTGAGCTCAGGGAGATTGGCTACCAAGCTCCTGATGTTTATGTGGGCAATGGATAGTTCAGGGGGTTTGGACACTTGAGGAGGTTGCATGTGTGATCCTAGGGGGCCAGGGTTTGGCTCGATGTCACCAGAAAGTGTGAGCGATAGGGTCGCTATCTAGATAGTGGCATGAAGGAACATGCGAGAGGCACAACCATGGAAGCATATTTGCTTTCTGAGCAGAAATCTAATTATGGAACTGATATGTTTAAACCAAGGCCCAGAGGAGGTACCTGATCTATAGATTTATGCAGTCATATGTTTGAGTAGGAAAAGTAATTTTGGGAGGCAATTGGGAGAGTAGAGGGATGCCCAAGAATTAGTGGCAGGGAGTCAAGAGCTAATAAAGAGAGATAGGATAGGAGGTCATTTCTCAGAAGTGACCTCATTGTGCTGTTTGGTGGGGCAGGAGAAGTAAAGAGGAGTAGTGAAACAAGGGGAGGCGAGGAGAGAGTCCACAGTGAGCAGAAATACAGCTTGTTGTAGCCAGTTTGGATAGAGAGATAAAAACAAGTTCAACGGGGACCTCTAGTGACGAATAGTTAGGGAGATAGAGATATTCACATAAGCACCTCATGTGATAATGTGCATGTGACAGCCCTGGCTATATATTCAAGGCCAGCTAAGGGTGGGAAGGTGTTGGGGGGCAGGTGGGGAGCAGCCACTCAGCAGCTGCGGGGTGAATACAGGACCCCTTTTCCCGAGCTGCAACCAGGATTGGCCCGCGCTCAGTGGCAGACAGCAAGTACTCCTGGCATCTGCTTCCAGCTGCACAAATCCCTCTTAGGTGAGCAGCCTTGCTGACTGCACAAATAATCTAGTACAAAAGATTTTACTTTTGGTAAGCTACCAAAGTAGCTAGAGAAACCGTACAGTCTTGCCCAAGCAAATTCAATATGGAATCCCTCAGCTGGCAATCCAGCCCGATTTTGTTTGCTTGCAAGACAGTTACACAACTAAAGTTCAGTAAGCTGCCCAGTTTCAGAGTGGGGAGCCCTGTCCTGTGTCTCGAGTTACTCAGTGCACACCAGTTAGCATAACTGTGAGGGGTGCTCCGCTGAGTCAGTGGCATGGACAGAAAAGGCGCCAAATTCAAAACTCCTCAGTCACAGTCACACAAAGAAAGAAAAATGCAGGCTGTTACTTGGTTCTGCAAAAGCGTACCTTCACTTGTTCGGCTACTCGGCTGCTCCGGAGGCGGCTAGCCCAGGTAGGCCAGCGGCTTCACTTGTTCGGCGACTCGGCTGCTCCAGAGGTGGCTAGCCCAGGTAGGCCAGCGGCTTCACTTGTTCGGCGACTTAGCTGCTCCGGAGGCGGCTAGCCCAGGTAGGCCAGCGGTTCACTTGTTTGGTGACTCAGCTGCTCTGAAGGTGGCTAGCCCAGGCAGACCAGTCACTATGGTTTATATCACAGTGACAAAAGCATGGAAATGTGGTGTTAGGATTACCACCCCTACCATCCCACCTCCTCACCCTCCATACATCAACAGGCATTGAGGTGTGCATTGGGGTTGTCAACCCTAACTCTCACCCCATTCCATGTGTAAAGAAGCTGAGGTGGGGCAGTATAGGAGAATGGGGTGAGAGTTAGGCACGATGACCCCAGCATTGCATTTGGGTGTGCATTTGGGTCGCGCCCATAATGCTCATGCCATTTCACCTCACCCTATCCTGCAGACACCGACAAGTGTTGAGGTGTGCCTTGGGGTTTTCGGCTTTACAGTCACCCCCACTCCATAAGAAGATATGCTGAAATGGGTGCAGTATAGGAGAATGGGGTGAACTCTGGGGCTGAAGAGTCCAAGGCACACCTCGATGCCTGTCACTGGCTGCAGGGTGGGAGTGGGGATGGAATAGCATGAGCATTACAGTGGCAATCCAAGGCACACCCTTGATGCCTGTCAATCTGTACAGGGTGGGACATTATGGTTAGAAACCCTAAGGCCCGGGTGTTTGTTGGTATTTGTACTACAAATTTTCAACATGGCCTTTTTGTGACCCCCACCTCATGAAAGCATTTGGACCTCTCCTCATGAACAGTGGCACTGTGACTTTGTTACTCTGTCCGGAACGTTGATTTCCCACAACAACAGCACCATTCTGAGCCAGATGTGCAAAAACACAGTTTGGGCAGGATGTGAAAAATGACAACTGCACCATTCATAGGAGTGTGTGATGAAATGGCAATGTTGAAAATCTGGAGTGAAAATATTAAAATGCTCAAACTTATGAGCGTACAATGAAACTGTGCAAAGCATCGCTTATAACACAGTCATTTCATGGAATTCTTTCACCAGATTTTCAACATAGGCATTTTAGGACATCTGCTCATGAACAGTGTCACTGTGATTTTCTTAATCTGTCCTGAACATTGATTTCCCACAGCAACCGTACCATTGTGCATCGGATACGCGAAAACACATTTCGGCCAGAATGTGAAAAATGACAGCTGTACTGTTCATAAGGAGGTATGAAAAAATGCCAAAGTTGAACATCTGGAGTGAAAATATTACAAATTCTCGAAGTTATGAGTGTGCTTGGAAACTGTGCAATGCACACTAGCAACACAGTCATTTATTGGAATTTTTTCACCAAATTTGCAACATAGTCTTTTTGGGAGCCCACCTAATGAACAATGACACTGTTGTTTCATTAATCAGTCCTGAAAAAAGATTCCACGCAGTGACTGTGAAATCACCTTCTGGGACCGAATAACAACATAACAGTGATTGAATTCATGAGGTGGGGACCCAAGAACTCCATGTTGAAAATTTGGTGCCAGAATTTGCAAAAATGGATGAGATATTCACCTAAGTTGAAAAAAAAACATTTATGCCTTTATACAGCTTCCCTGCATTTCTTCAGTTCGTGGTCAGCTTTGAGAAGTGCAGATGTGTTCCTGCTCCACCAAAGATCATTCATGTTGGGCTCCGGAAGTAAGTAAGGGTGGGGGTGTGGGCAGGTGGGGTGCACAGAGTCTGGATGCAGATTGGGGAAGGAGGCACCGGAGACAACGAGGGACAGTTTTATGTTTTCACAATGAAAAAAAATAAAAAAAGACCTCGAAGGTACTTTTTTTCATTTATAGAGACAATTGACACACTGGGGTGGGCACCCAAAATGCCACCTGGGTGTTTGTTGGGGCAGCCTGGAGCTGATGGGGATTGGGAACTCTGTCTGCACAAACAATGTATCTGTATTTGGGGGGGCGCATGAGCCAAGGGGGACTGGGCACCCCCCTCAGCACACTACTAAGGTGGGAACTAATGCTGATGGGGATTGGACTCCCCCATTGGCAAATGAACTGGGGAAGGGGCATACTGACAGGGGGATTGGGCACCCCCAATGTTGGTCAGAAATCTGCACTGCACTATGTGAGAGGTGGACGGTGACAGCCACCACTATGTTTATTGCAATGTTACACTAGACAAGGCACAGCCCTGCAGTGATGGGTCACCCCCTCATTGTAACAGTGAATTAATTTCAAGTTAGTGGCATGCTTGCAGAACTAGTGTCAGCAGCAGCATGCCACTGCATTGGGTATAGATGTCCAAGCCCAAAAATGCAGTGGTGGCATTGGCCACCACAGTGCCGCACCTCCACAACCCGCTTCTCTCCTAAGCTGCCACATAATATTTCTTGCACATGCACACAAGCAATTATAAAAGTACACAGTGACATTGATAAAGTCACATAAAACTTTACTAGACTGAAGAAGAAAGAAAGAAACAAAAAAATAAAACAGCAGGATCAGACTGACAGTGTCCAAGTCATTGATGATCGAATGAGACAGTTTAGGGATTATCATGCTGTCTGTGTGCCTAAGTAGTGGGGTTAATATGCCACCGATCATCAACTATAACTGGTTTAATTATATGAACATCCTCTGCCTGGTGGCAAAACATTTTTTCCGGGGGGGGGTAATGTTTGAGGGTGGATGGTAACTCAGTTGGGAGGCAGCACTGGGAGTACAAAAACAAATACAGCCCCAACCCACAAAAAAAAATTAAACAGGATAGGAAAAGAAAAGAACAATCTCATAACTACTGTTATGCAGGTTAGGAGGTTATGATGGTGTAGGGAGAGGAAAAACAGCTAGCTGTATCTGTTTGTCTTTGGAACCCAAGATCCTCTTCATTCATGGAAGAATGCTAACAGAACAGTGATTGGAGTGATTGCAAAAAAAAAAGAAACAACAACCAATAAAAAAAAAACTACAGCATATTCCCCAACCCAGAGGGTAGCTTAGCAGTTTTTGAAGTGGCCATCACCAAGTGAATCATGGTATACTGACCTTTTAAAACACAGATAAACAAACAAATAGCAACACTCCCACCCATGTAATGCTGCACGTTTTCTCTGTCTTTCAAGTGCCAGGTTCCCACCTATGTGCCTGCTGAGATGAAGCAGGGAGCAAGTCAGATCTCATGCACACAAGGGATACAGAGACGTTTTTTGTCTTCCCTTTGTTCTACTTCCCTTAGGGTCACTGCACTATGCCGGTGGGGGTCCTGCTGGCTGAGGATGTAATATATCATACAAGATTGACAGGGACCCAGTCCTCATGCTGATGCGGGTGGCCCCCTTTTGCTTGACACCCCGACAGTGAAACACGGCAAAAGACCACTACAGCAACAGTCGCTGTAATGGTCCGTTTCTGTGTTTCGCTTTCACCCAGTGTTCTGCCCCTTCCCTGGACCAACTCCAACCCGGAGTTGAGAATCCTACAATCTGGAAGGTGCGGGGGCAGAGCCCCCTGCATGGGGGGTGTGGGGTGGCACAGCCCTCCCCCCACATAAAACACTGGGGGATTGGGTAACACAACAAATGCATCACTATTGTGCTGTCATTGCGCGGGAGGTCAGCATTTTTACTGTCGACCTAACTTGGTGCTATCTACATAGATACATAGACACATAGACAGTGTCGGCAGATAAGGGCCTATGGCCCACCCAGTCTGCCCATTTGAGCTTGTAAGTTCAGTTTATGTTTTCCTAGACGTCTGTTGCCCCTTACCCCTGACCTCCAGAATTCCTTTATGTCTATCCCATGCATTCTTAAATCCCGTGATTGTTTCAGCCCCCACCACTTCCTCTGGCAGGGTGTTCCACTTGTCCACCACCCGTTCTGTGAAGAAATTCTTCCTCACGTTTCCTCTGAATCATCCTCCCTCCAACTTCATCCCATGCCCTCTAGTCCTGGAACATCTTTTTCACTTAAAAATAGTGTATTCCTGCACCCTGTTCCTCCCTGTAAGATACTTGTATGTCTCTATCATATCCCCTCTCTCCCTCCTCTCCTCCAGGGAGTACATGTTCAGTTCCTTCAACCTGTCCTCATAGGACTTGTGATGCAATCCATGTACCATCTTTGTTGCCCTCCTCTGAACCTTCTCTACCCTGTCTATGTCCTTCCGTAGGTAAGGTCTCCAGAACTGTACACTGTACTCCAGGTGGGGCCTCACTAGTGTCTTGTATAGTGGAATTATGACCTCCCTTTTCCTGCTGATGATGCCCCTGCCTATGCATCCCAGCATCCTATTTGCTTTTCCTGCTGCCTTGTCACACTGTTTCCCTACCTTGAGGTCATCAGAGATGATAACCCCAAGATCCCTTTCCTGCTTGGTGCATGCTATATCCTCACCTCCCAACTGATATATTGTGCCAGGGTTTTTATGCCCCATATGCATTATCTTGCACTTCTTTGCATTGAATTTCAATTGCCAAACCCCTGACCATTCTTCAAGTTTCTCCAGGTCCCTTCTCATTCTGTCTACACCCTCTGGTGTGTCTACTCTGTTACAGAGCTTTGTGTCATCAGCGAACAGTGAAATTCTGCCTTCTAGGTCCTCGCCAATGTCACTGATGAAGATGTTGAATAGGACCGGTCCCAGCACTGATCCCTGTGGTACCCCACTGGTCAGTCTTCCCTCTGTGGAGTGACAGCCATTTACCACCACCCTCTGTGTCCTGCCACCCAGCCAGTTACCTACCCACTACACTACTGTCCTGCCCACACCCATATTCCCCCGTTTGTGTAATAGTCTTCTATGTGGCACAGTGTCAAAGGCCTTGCTGAAGTCCAGATAGGCCATGTCCACTGCCTTCCCCTGATCCACCTCCCTAGTCACCCAATCAAAAAATTCAACCAGGTTGGTCCGACATGACCTCCCCCTGGTGAAACCATGCTGCCTTGGGTCCTGGAGTCCATTGACAACCAGATGTTCCACCGATCTCTCCTTCAGTAGTGCTTCCATGATCTTCCCCACTACTGAGGTGAGGCTGACTGATCTGTAGTTCCCCGCTTCCTCTTTGTTCCCACTTTTGTATAAGAGGACTACATCTGCTGTCCTCCAGTCTTTGGGTACCTCTCCTGTTTCCAGTGATCGGCTAAACAGGATAGCCAGAGGTTCAGCCATCACCTCTCTTAGTTCTTTAAGGACCATGGCGTGCACCCCATCTGGCCCCATTGCTTTATCAACTCTTATTACTTCCAGTTCCTTCAGGACCCTTTCTCGTGAAAAGGGACTTGTGTCCATTTCTGCACCATTCTCACCCCTTGTACTCTTTTCAGACCCATTACCCTCCTCTTCTTCAGTAAAGACTGAGCAGAAATACCTGTTCAATATGTCAGCTTTACTGTTGTCTTCCTCCATGCGGCCCCCATCCTGCCCCTTCAGTCTCACTATCCCTCCCTTTGCCTTTCTTTTTTCACTTATGTACCTGTAAAAGGTTTTGTCACCTCTACCCACTGATTTTACAATGTGTTCTTCTGTCAGAGCTTTGGCTTCCCTGACTGACCTCCCTGCCTCCCTTTGCTTCTCCTGGTACTGCTCCCTTTCCCCTTCTGCCTGTGTCTTTTTGTATTGACTGAATGCAATCTTTTTGTCTTTCACTTTCTTTGCTACCTCTTTGGAAAACCATAATGGTCTCCTCTTCCTTTTCCTCTTGCTAACCTGCTTAATGAATAATTCTGTTGCTCTTGTTATCCCCATTTTAAATACTGCCCACTGTTCCTCAACCCCTGATTCCTGCCCCATTCCCCTTAATGCCTCTTTCAAGTATCTCCCCATTTTCCCAAAGTCTGCCCCCTAAAATCCAGGATATGTGTTTTTGTGTGGTTTGGTTCTGCCCTTTCTGTGATTTCAAACCACAATGACTGGTGGTCACTGTTCCCCAGGTGCTCCCCCACTGTTACCCCCATCACACTGTCCCTGTTTGTGATCACAAGGTCCAGTATTGCCTTCTGCCGAGTTGGTTCCATGACCAGTTGCTTGAGGAAGGCACGCTGAAGGAGTCAGGATAAATCTGCTCTAGTTGATGCTGCTGCTGGGATGCTCCAGTCACGTCTGGAATATTGAAGTCTCCAACCAGTACTACCTCACCCTTGTCTGCCATCTTTTGGATGGCTAGCATCAACTCTATCTGTTTCTTCCTCCTGGGCTGGTGGTCTATAGACCACACCTGTGTGGATGGCTGGCCCCATTTTCCTTTCTAGCTTAACCCACAGTATCTTGCCCCCATGTTGTTCCTCCTGGATCTCTTCGGCCCTTATGTCATTTTTCACATACAGTGCCACTCCTCCTCCTTTCCTACCTGCCCTGTCTCTTCTGAATATATTGTAGCCAGGTATGGCCATCTCCCAGTTGTGGTTATCATTACACTAGGTTTCAGTGATGGCCACAATGTCCAGGTCTGACTGCACCATGACAGCCTCCAGATCTTCCATCTTGTTGCTAAGGCTCCAGGCATTGGCACACATGGCTTTCCATGATTTGACCTCCCTAGACTGTTTTGCTGTTCTACTCCAGCCCCTTCCTTGGTTGTCCTTTATACCTGGTTCTCCTTGCTGTCTGCCTTTCTGCTGAATTTTGCCCCTTTTCTGCCTATCCACCTCTTGGGCGCTAATCTCCATCTTTTGCACACTGCTTTGTAGAGATAGCCACTCCTCCGCTTCACTGGTTCCACTGCTAGCTGTGGAGGGTGAGCAAGTAGGTATCCTCCTTGCTGGCCTGCCACCCCCCTTTGCTAGTTTAAATGCTTGTCAATGTAGCATTTAAACTTATCATTGAGTGCTTGGATTCCCCTCCAGGATGGACGCAGGCCATCAGCCTTGAACAAACCTCCATCCCTCCAGGTGGGTCCCCAGTCACCAATAAATCCAACCCTTCCTCACAGCACCAGTTCTTCAACCATGAGTTAAGGTTCCTGGTGCATGCACTATGCTCTCCCTTGTCTCTCGCAAGTAGTACTTCTGAGAAAGTGACAGAAGTAGCTACTTGCTTGAGACCCCTTCTCAATTTCCTAAACTCTCCCTGAACTTCCTTTGGCTCCCCATTTCCCAGGTCATTAATACCTAGGTGAATAATGACATCCAGCTCACCCTCCCATCTTGCCTTCCCAGTGATCTCCAGGATTTTCCTTGCATCCTTCCACGCCATGGCACCTGGTAGGCACCTCACCTCCCTGTCCTCCCCCTCCTGTGTTCCTAGCTGGATCCCTCTTATGATGGAGTCCCCAACCAGGATTCACTTCCTCCTCCTCTGGGGTCCACTGCTCTCCCCGCTGAGGTCACCTCCTTGGCTAACCTCCACATCCTTTCCCTTCCACTTCTCTGGGTACCTCTATTTGGTTGTCCCCGTTTGCCAGTGTGGCATATGAGTTCTTGAGTGGAATAGGATCTGGGATGTGCCTCTGCCAGACTGCTCTACCCTCCCTGAGCCCACTGTCATCCAAGTGCTCCTCGTTCTCGGCATCCTTTGAGGCAGTTGCATTGGACTGGGTGATCTCTGGATAGGGGTGATGGTACTCCTGACCCAGTTTACTTCTGCTCTGAGTCTGGCTACCTCATCCTGCAGTTCAGAGAGATGCATGCAGATAAAGCAGCACCTCAGTGTCCAGAAGGTCTGCCTGAATATGGCTGCCCCACAGCCACTGCATTGCACCACTCCCCATATTATACTGCAATTATACTGCTTTTCCACTACTTGTCTGCTACTGAAGCTCTCCTAGTTCCCTTTTTATTAATTTACTGTCCTAAAAATTCTGCCACTGATCCTCAGATACTTTTCTTTTTAAAAAAAGAAAATAAACCAATAAATAAATAAATGAGTCAAACCACTTGTTGTGCTGAGGGTGGGCTTCTTCCCCCCTATGCCCCTCCTACTCCACACCCCTTACTATCCCCTGTGTTTAGCTTCTGTCAATCAGATTTAACAGGTCATATAATTAAGAGTTGGGGGAAGGGTGGAGAAAATTTGCAGCAATTAAAGACAGCAAAGAAATACACCACCACTACGTTTTAAATTTTCAACAGCCCAAAAACAATTCTAAGTAAAGACAACAAATAAAGTACAGTGTCACTAAAAGCCCACAATCTTAGTTTAAAAGAAAAATAGCAATTACCAGTTACTGTAAAGCACTGAATTGAATATGTTTCCTTCCCCTTCTGGCTTCTTCTGAGAAGACAAAACTCACTTGCTACCTCAACTCTAAGCCCCACCTCCAGTTATCACATAGCTGAGGTCAGAGGCCAGACAATTAACACCCCTTGCCCAAACTACAGGGCAAGTCAGACAAGCCAAGACTAAATTTGCAGCAATTAAAGACAGCAAAGAAATACACCACCACTACGTTTTAAATTTTCAACAGCCCAAAAACAATTCTAAGTAAAGACAACAAAGAAAGTACAGTGTCACCAAAAGCCCACAATCTTAGTTTAAAAGAAAAATAGCAATTACCAGTTACTGAAAAGCATTGAATTGAATATGTTTCCTTCCCCTTCTTGCTTATCCTGCAGATACTATGCCTGGTGGCTGCTGGTTTTTGCTATTTATTTATTTATTTTGTATTGCTATTGTTGCCTCTAGAAGAACTGCCTACCAGCAATGTTTAGATAACCTGCACTGGTCAGTTACCCAATACCTATGCTGCCAGTATCAGAGGCCCCATGATTCTGCATTCAGATACTGCTATTCCCTCCACAAGTGCACCTATTCATCAAAATATGCAGTGTAGGGTCCACCTGGAAACTTCTGGGTATTCAGCCTGGACGGTCCTACTGTAGTCATGATCTGAAAACTCTAACCACAGTATTAATCTCATTGCAATACAGTACGCATTCTTAATACTCTCATACAAGTTGCACTGCATTTGGATTTTGTTTTTTTTTGGGGGGGATAAGGATTTGATTCACTGCAGTTACAGACATTTAGATAGCTGATCATAAACCGAACATAGGAACACAATCAACAGCAATCTAAATGTCCACAACAGGTGGGAATCAAATTATTATCAAAATGCTGAATAACATTATAAATATAATGTCAGCTTGTATATTTGAAATGCAGTACAACTGTTATGGAGTGATTAGATTGTATACTTGTATGTATTGCAACCAGGTCCATACCGTGGCAGGATTTTTCAGAAAAATAACAGCCGGACTTTCCTGGACAACTCTATTTTTATTTTCTGAAAAATACATTTGGCCCCAGAAAGTGGTGACTAAATCCTAAGCATAGCTGCACTGAAAATGATGACAAGTATGGTGTTGTGATATTGTTTTAAAAAAATATTAGTTGCAAAATGTAGACATGCCTATACTTTGTCCTTAATGTAACTAAATCTGTATAATGTTGATTTTAATTGCGACACAGTTTATTTTGGGAACGGTGCACAGTTTTTAAACATTTAAGTTATTTGCTCACTTTCATGTAGCACTTTTGTAATGTTTCATTTTTAAATGTATTGGTGATTGTCCCCAGAACCCCGCCAATAAATACACAGATCATTTTGTGTGTGGTTGCTCAGCTTGGCAATGAATTTACTGATTTGTCACAGTTATATTTCACAATAAACATGTTCACACAGGTATCTCTCTATCCTTTCATTGTAGTCTCTTATCATCATATTTACATACATTATATTTACATTATGTGCATATACAGTACATTATTTCACATTCTTGTTTGCTTCATAATTGCTACCAATCTCTTCTTCTCTTCTGCCCCCAAGACGTACATCATGGAGGGGCCTGGCCTCTTCCTCTTATGTCCTGCTCGGGGGGCACAAGCATACACACCGTGCCCCAGCCTCTTGTTTGTCAACCATGAGTCCTTTTTGTCTTATTTTCTCCCCCCCTTTTTCTTGTCTTCCTTCCCCCTTTTCCCATTAGTCCACCTCCAGCTTGCAATGGACGGTGAACTTCCCCCCATCTCCCCCGACCTGCCTCATCTCTGCCAGCCATGCTTCAATTGCATTCCCAGTTTCGGTACTGAACATGGCCAGACCCAGTCCCGATAGGTATATGCCATCCCCTCTATAATACTCATCTACCCACTCCAGAATCCCATGGTGTATGACCAAACCCCCCATGCTGTGGAACATTCTCCCCACCCATGCATTCATGCATTTTCTGGCCCTGTCCATACCCTTATGGCTCTCTGCTTGCCGGCACACTCTCTGAGGCATGATTTCTGACCAGGCCAATGTAACAGCCGGCCACCATTCTTTTTTTTTGTCACATCATGTTTTATCTGATAAAAAATGTCAAGCCAGGGCCTTGTTCCCTGGTCATTGCCCCCAAGGTGCACCACGATCAGGTCCGGCTGCCTGTGGTCCCTCCTGATTTCTCTTAGCTCTGGAAGCAGCTGTGCCCATTTCATCCCCCGACAACCTTTCCTTACCAGCTGTATTATGTCACTGTCCAAGTACAGCTGCTTTCCCCCTTGCCTCCTGGCCACCCATTTCTCCACCCAATGGACAAACGAATGTTCACAGATCTATGCCTCGAGCCTCTTAGTCAAACCTGCACAACCAAAAAGCACACAGAATGATTATAAGGCCTCCAACATACCCTCCCACAATTTACTTCTTTCTTGCACCTACTGTGGGAGACAAAACAGAAATTGTTATTGTTGTATTTTCCATATGTATGTTTTATAACATCCCAAAGTTCACCTGCCTTTTTCTTTGATCTCCCCAGGCCCTCTGCCTTGTGCTGCCATTGTCGACACCACCCCAATCCTGAACAAATGGAAGGAATAACCCTCCTTTGGTTCACCCCAAAAATTGCTGTTATCTGGTATTCAGAGACTGGTCTGCTGTCCCTGGGTGGGATATTCAGAAGGGTTGCGCATGGCACAACACAGTTGCGCCATGCACAACCCACTGATGCGTCCCGGCATGATATTGAAAAGGGGAATGTGAGTAGCACAAATCCCGATGCACCAGAGTGCATCAGTAAGGTAGGTGGTGCAAGTAGGGGGGGGCATGCCCATGCATACTCCGCACATCCCGATATTTAGCCCTGGATGTGCTGAGCAGATGCAGGTGCAACCCGTACCTGTGCCGCACACAGTTGAGCAAAAAATAAAAGGAGCAACAGCTGGCCACCCACAGGTGAGCTGCCATATTGCAGGGTGCAACACGGCAGCTGCCAGCTGTGGGTGGCCACCTGAGCTCCAGCAGCACCTTTGTGGTAGTGCCCCCCCATGGCCAATCGTGGGCATATGTATAAAGTAAAGGTCCAAACTTCCAGGTGGTCCAGTGGACCGTTCCTAGCGCAATCGTGGGCATATGTATAAAGTAAAGGTCCAATATCCCTGGTGGTCCAGTGGACTGCTCCCAGCCTGATCACAGGTGTCAGTGATAGAATATTAAAATCCAATCCATCCCTGGTGGTCCAGTGGTACCTCCCTCCCCACCTGCACACTGAATCTCACCATCCTGCTCCCTCCCCAGTCAGCGGCAGGTGGCAGCTCCCCACCTGCATGCCACCCCGCTGCCCGCCGACTGACTGCATACAGTAGGGCTGTATGCCCACTGGTCCACAGTGTGGGCCAATGGGCATGCAGCCTGTACCGTACTACACAGTCCAGAAATGTGAATGTGATCCATTCACATTTTGGACTGTAATAATGTGTATGGACTGCATGCCCAGTGGCCCCACTGTGGATCAATGGGGTACAGCCCTACTGTATGCAGTCAGTCGGTGGGCAGCAGGCGCATGGGTGAGGAGCTGCAGCAAGCTGCTGACTGGGGAGCGGTGGTGGGGATCAGTGGGAAGGTGAGGAGGGCCACTGGACCACAGGGATGGATTGATTTAATATTTTATCACTGGCGCTCTCAGATCAGGCTGGGAGCGGTCCACTGGACCACCAGGGATCTGGACCTTAATTCTATACATATGCCCATGATTGGGCAGTGGTGCACTTTGCCACTTGTGCAGAGGGCGTCGGTCTTCAACGGCTACAGCCTGGCAGAGCGCCAGGTGCAAGTTGCTGGAGTTCGGTGCTCCTGCATGCAAATGGAGCCATAATGACATGTAAATGGCCTCATTTGTGCTTTGCATGCATTATGGCCCCATTTGCATGAGCACTTTTGAACATCATGGGTGATGCACCTAGCGCAACGGCACTTGCGCTAACTCATCCCCCTGCCCCTCTCTGGCCACTTGCGCTGGTGCAGTGCCACTGTACTATGCACAATGCGGGTGGCCACAGCACACTATTTAATGGTGCTGAGCCATGGCACAGCACTGTTGAATATCACCCTGTCAGCTCCCTGTCACATCCCAGTTGCACTGTGCCCAGGCTTGCGCCACAGCCTGGTGCAGTCTGAATATCCCACCCCTGTGTATAAACATCTTTGCCTTTTCCTGGTTTGGGCACTCTACCGTGTACATGTGCAGCGCTACTACTGGGCTAATGGCTCCATT
The DNA here is from genome assembly GCA_016271365.2 of Neoceratodus forsteri. Taxonomy (NCBI): domain Eukaryota; kingdom Metazoa; phylum Chordata; order Ceratodontiformes; family Ceratodontidae; genus Neoceratodus; species Neoceratodus forsteri. The sequence goes on from CM057449.1 coordinate 1,513,874,084, forward strand.
TGGGTGCTTCCTAAACCATACCCTCCTCCCTTGCCCCTATTGATCGGACTTTTACCTCCTTAGTAGTATCATTACCACTTCACTCTTCCATTCAATGTCTTCCCACTGCAGCCCCCCTCCCTCCGACCATTTGCCGTGACCACTACCTCGCTCAAATGCACCACTATACATGGTAGTGTACAGTGCTTGGAACAATACCGCTTCATTTCCTGAACTGCAGATATGCTGTAGTGCCCCTATCAACCTTTCCATCAAATTCTCAGAGATTGGCCTTCTGCTATCCTGTTTCCTATCTGCTCCCTGAATCCAACCCTGCATCATTCTATGGATCAGGTTTCTTTTTGTTGGGTCCTCCCAGCCCCTTAGTGTACAGATCTGACCTATTGCCACCAGATGCACCCTCATGGTCGCATGCGCCATGTTCTGTTTTCATCCCATTACTATAAATGTTGCCACTTGCTCCCCTGTCACTGGCCCACTTACCTGTCCACCACACTGTGCCTGGAATTTTTGAAAAGCCCTCCAGGAGGTTTGGTAAGCTCTCAGGGTCAGGGGGGCCCAGGGGTTGTGGAACAGCATTTCAGCTCCCCCAATCTAATTGACCATAAGTACGTTGGGATGGTGGTCTGCCAGCTTTCTGCTCCGGGTGCGACGGTCCTGAATTTGAACATCTGCAATCGGGAGAGGCAATCAGCTATCACAATGTCCACACCATCGATGTGCTTGGCCCTGAAAGACATGTTCAGGGTCTAACTCAACCACACCATTCTGCCCAACACCCTCAGCACTCTTTTCTGACTTTGAACTCCTCCTGTTTAGCACTTCCACCACTGCCTTATCACTCCAGAACCTTCGGTCCCTGACCTCCCTTCCCCAGACTATCATTGCCACCCATATGGGGAACAACTCCAAAAAGGTGATGTCTTTCATCACCCCCACCTGGGCCCACTCCTCCGGCCATGGTTCTGTGAACCATCGACCCTGGAAGTACCCCCCCATGCTGATCCCCTCTGATGCATCTGTGTACAGCTGAAAATCTGTATTCTAGAACCAGTCATCCTGCCAAAATGTCTGCCCATTATAGGCTTGCAGGAAATGTTCTCACACTGCCATATCCTCCCTGGTCCCTTTATTAAAGTCTACCCAATGATGGGGCTGTTTGGTCCCTCACATTGCCCAGGCTAAACGCTGTGTAAACGTGTGCCCCGGTACAATAGCTCTGCATGCAAAGTTCAAATGCCCCAACAACTGCTGCACCTGTCGCAGCTGCGCCCTCCTGCATCCACCTACCGTCCTCAAAAGCTCCCTCAGTCTCCTAACCTTTTGGTCAGGCAACCGGTACAGCTCATGGGTTGTTTCCAGCTCCAACCCTAGGAACTCTATCATCCAGCTGGGCCCCTCCATCTTGTCATCTACCAATGGAACCCCCACCTCTTGGCATAGCACCTGAAAATCCTTAAGCATGTCCTCGGCCTCTTTTCTCCCTCCCCCAGTAAAAAGGAAATCATCCAGGTAATATACTAACATTTGGTACCCATACTGGGTCTGGAAAGCCCATTTCAACCAAGTACTAAACATCTCAAATGTGATGCACACTATTGAGCACCCTATGGGCATGGCCTAGCCAAAATAATACATCCCTTCCACCCAGAAGCCTAACAAATCTTAATCCTCTGGCCTGACTGGCAGCAGCCGAAAAGCCAACTCTATGTCTGTTTTCGCCAACCATGCCTCCTGTTTTGATCTAATCAGCCTCACTGCATCCTCCAGGGTGGTGTAGATAACCCTGTGGTCTGCCTCACCAATGGCGTCATTGGCTGAATCACCTTCTGGGTAGGTTAGATGATGTATTACTCGGTACTCTCCTATCTGTTTCTTGGGCACTAATCCCAATGGTGAGACCCAGAGGTTTGGCAACGGGGGGATGTAAACAGGCCTTCCACCCTACCCGCTGCCACTTCTTTCTGAATCTTTTGTGCCAGAATTGCCTCCTTCCCAAGTACGGATTTGAGGTTCTTTGCCTTCGTCCTGTTCCTGAGACCCTTAAAATGCAGACTAAAACCTGACTGAAAACTGGCCCGCAACTTATCGGCTGCCCTCCAATCCAGACAATCCCCCAGACCCCTTTCAACCGCTTTCTATGCTCATGGGAGTCTGGGCAAGCTGGAACCCCCCCTTTGGGCTGCCCATCACATGTCCTGGTTTTGGGACTGATAGGCCTGTCCCCTCCTCCAGCTCCCTTCCCCTCCCCGTTACCTCTCCCCCGTTGTTGCCCCCCAAAAGGAGCTCTGACCACTCCGAAAGGGTGGCTGGTATGTGTTGTCCTGGCCGCCCTTCCCTTTATCCCAGGTATTTCTACACTTGGATGCCGGGTGATGCCCCCCACATTTTGAGTAAACATGCCAGAACCAGCAGTTCGGCCATGAGCAGGAGTCCCAGTTGTATCCCCAACAGGCCTTTGCTACCACCCTTCCCCTTTTCTCCCCTTCTGTTTCCTTTACTGTGGGGTCCATGTAAATTTCAAGCCATAAGTCTGTTTGCCTCACATCCCACTGTACATCCCCAAAATGAGCCATTCTCTTCCTAAACTTCTCATCATAACGTAGCCAACTATGCCCCCCTTTCTTGTACACTTTTTTATTATGAGGGAGTAGGTTAAGAGTGGGGTAGCCAGTTCCAGCCGCTTCTCAATAACAATGGCAGTAAAATAAATTAAACCCATAGACCAGTTATCCCAATTCTTTCTCTTCCATGTTTTGTCCTCCTCTCCCTTTCCTAACAACACCAATGCAGCGGCAATGTTCTTCTTCTCGAAACTATCCTTCTCTTCATATTTATCCATACTGTTCACATTCACCAACATGAAAATATCTACATATTCCCCTTTCCATATCTTCTCTTTCATGGCCGTGGGGATGTGGTCTGCTAATCACACCCCTGGCACCCCCAGTTTCCTTCCTATCCCAGGGCTCCTTGTTGTTGCTGAACTCCCTTTGTCACCCCCTCCTCCTTTTATTTCACCTGGTGCTTTCTCCTGCTGTCCTATGCCATTCTCCCCTGTACTTTTCAGCATTTGCTCCACATATTCTTTCACACTGCTCTTCATGGTCACAATCTGATTACCTGTTCCGAGTGTCTGTGAGGGGCCTCTTGGTGTGCTGGGCTGCACAATTTGTGGCACCGGTGGCATCAGGACTGGGTGTGGTAGGATCGGCTGGAACCTCGGTGTCTTGGGTTCCAGTACTAGCCCTGGGCCTGGGTTGTGGTCCAGGATAGGCTCAGGGACTGGGTTACTAGGAGCCAGACTCTCAGGGGCCATTGGTTAAGGTCCCGGTACCACCATCCTGGGTTCCGGTACACTGCTCCTTCTTGGCACTCTCTTGTTCATCTCCCGACCCGTCCCCATCTTCCCCTTCTGCTTCATACCCTTCTACCCATCGTCTGGCTCCACCATCTCCAGTAACTGATTCGCTTTCTCCACCAGGTCCATTGCTGCTTTGTAGCATTCCTCTTTGCTGGGCTTTGCCTTCTTTGGTGCCATCCTCTTTCTGCTGTATCTTGAAATGGACAACATCATACAGGTCAACACACTTGTTTTTTTGTTTTTTTTGAGATCCCCCTGCTTTTTGCCCTTTCTTCTACCCTCTAACATTCCAGCAACGTGCTTTCCCTTTGGCACCACCATATCGGTCCGAGCCCTCTTCCACCTCCTGCATTATCCAATCTGCTCTGCACTTTTCCTTGTTACCCTATGCCATTGCCCTCCATACCCCTGGCTCCCACTACTGGGCTTTGGTAATAATCCCATATGCGTGATCTGCCCAGCTTGTTAGCTAGCTGGTGCCCTGGAGGGTATTCAGCTGAAAAATGTCCTACCCAGTCCTTGTGACCACTGTTTTAACCTTTTAAAGGAATTGTATAATGGGTTCCACCCCCCCGTCTCTCTTGCAATCCCAGATTTATCTGCCGTTTCAAGAAAAGGAGGGGTCTTGCCCGCTATGATAAATTACCCTTAAACCAACATTACACTGAAAACAACCTAATCCAAACCAGAAAAACAATATAGTTAGAAAAAGGAGACTTCCTTGTATCCCTATTCCACTTTCTACCTGGTATTCCTTCCTACCCACGTGGTGATGATATCACACGCCACGCCACGCGGTAGGCCCAAATGCGGTCTCCTTTGCTCATTCTTCTCCTTGTTTTTCCCCTGCCTTTTGCAGCTTCTTCTTGGTTACCCCTTTGTTCGCTCCACACATCAGTTAATTAATCAGTTTCTACACATGACAATTTACTCTACAACAAATGCCGCTAGCAAGCAAAAAATCCCCAAAAGGCAAATCCAAGTGTAGCAGTCTTAAAACAGCATCCATATGCTCTGGGAATGTCACGCCAACTGGACAAAATGGTTGCTTTGAATGCACGCCTCTGGGCCACATTCTTGTCCCTTTCCTGCGCCATGCCACACTGTGGCCCCATACCTCTGTTGCCTTTCTTCCTTTCTTCGCCGCTGGCCCATGCTAAAACCCTCCTGCTCCTTAACCTTGTCCCAATTCAGTCCGCTTCCATCACTTTCTACATTGAATCCTCCTTCCTCGAGCCTGTTTCACCGTGCTCTCGTAGCGAGCGAAAACCATCACACTATGTGATTCTCCCTTGAATCCTCCTTCCCCATGCCTGGTTCACCGTGCTCTCATAGCGAGCGAAAACCATCACGCTGTGTGATTCCTCCCGGCCCCCTGCAGCAGTTGTATCTCTCTCTCATTACTCTGTGGCCCTGGTGGTGGTTACTCCCTCACTGTAAGCCTTGTTTTCTGTCCCCTTTGCTTAAACCCCTTTGTCTGGCTTCTGCCTGCCTTTCTGTGCACTCGGCGCTGGCACCAATTGCTCCCCCTCCCAGGTCTGATTTGGCTTCAGTGCCACCTGGTGCGGCGTTTCTTTTACCTCAGTGGCGTTTCTCACTTCACACATTGCTTCTCAGCCAGTACGATTCTACGGCTCCTCTCCCCCATTTAATGTACCTTACTTTTCCTTCATCCCACGGATGGCTACTCACAGCATTCTCTCTTGAAATTTTCAGCTGCAATTCTATTGTTCTTTTCTTTTTTTTTTATTGATTTAAAACTAGGTTTAGCAGTAATTATGTGATTTAACTCCAAATACCAATAAAAAGCCTTCCGACTCTAAAATTCCTGCCAATGACTGACGTGCTTCCAGAGTAAAAATACTTTGGAGCAATTTGTGAGCTCTCCACTGCTGTGCAGACCCTTGTAAGTGCCCTGTTTTCCCTGCCCCATGTGCTCATCTTATCCACTCACTTGCTGCCACCTCATTGTGCTCCCATTTCCTTGACTGCACCCCTTTGTAACCTCAGACATACCTCCCCTTCAGTGACTCTTGCCCCTTGCCCCACCCTTCCTCCTCTCTTAGCTTCCCACTTTTATTGGCAGGGTTGTGGAACAATGGGGCCTGCCCTTTTAATTGGGAAACCCTCTTTGTTTGAGGGGTAAAATGAAGGAACACTCTCCTAAAGAGGGACACTTGAGAGGTATGTTCGGGGCATTGTGGTCAGGGGGTGCAAGCAGGGTATCTTCTCCTGCTGTCTTAGCCCCTGTGAGCCACACTGTAGAAGAAAAGCCTGCCCAGGAGAGAGGGGGATTCTGAGCTAAGAGGAGGGAGAGGGAGAACCTGAGTGAGACAGACACACCAGCAAAGCAGCAGATAAAACAGAGGCATGCCAGTAACTTGACCTTGCTTTGACTTGTGTGTGCGGACAGGTTGTTGCCTTTTATTTATCACTGGATTCCTGGATTTGGTGCCATGTCCACTTTTTTACAGGATGTTCCCTATTTAGTTTTTGAATTCTCCCATAGTCATTTTACCCTAATTTCGGATTATGGTCCTGTCAATTAAGTGTTTTTCATACCACAAATTCTTCCTCAAGTGTTTTTTCCATTTACATCAGTTCTCTACCCAGTCCAATCACACTTGCATGTATATTAAGTGTATGTATTTTTTTATTTGATTTATTTGCAATTTTACAGCAGGAAATGCCATTGAGCTATAACGGCTCATTTTCACAGTCATTTTCCCCTAATTCTGGTTTATGGTCCTGTCAGTAAATTTTCTTTCATACCAGGAATTCTTCTTCATATGTTTGTGCATTTACATCAGTTCTCTGCCCAGTCCAATTACACTTGCATGCATCGATATTTAGTGAATATTTTTTTATTTGAATTATTTGAAAGTTTACAGCAGGAAATGCCATTGAGCTATAATGACTCGTTTCCAGGTGCCGACTGGCAGGCGGGAAGGGTTAGGTGTACACCACATGTTATATGGGGGGGGTTGCTTCTGTTGCTGCTGTTCGGTCAGTGCATTTGCAGGGAATCAGTACCTGCAGAATACATCTGGCTTGGAGACTCGCTCTTGCTGCTTGGTCAGCTGGAAATGGTACCCATATGGGCTAGGTTTGTAGGGAGGTATCTGTTTAATGTTGCAAGATGGTTAGGGAAAGTGAGTAGGGCAGTTTATCCTGATGTCTCAGCCCCTGTGAGATACACTGTAGAACAAGCACCCCGAGAAAGGCATTGTGAGCTTATAGCAGGGAGTGGGAGAACCTGACTGAGACAGACCATTAAATACCCTCGAGCACTGACAGTGCATGCTAATGTATTTCACACTACCATACAGTAGATAAAACACAGTTGTGAAAGTGAAACATCGCCTTGCTTTGACTGTTTGTGTGGATAAGTTTTGTATTTTATTTGTCACAAAATTTCTGGTGTTGATGTTGTGGCCATATTTTTACACTACGTTCCCAACTGTGTCATTTGAAATCTACACGTTTGTTATTTTCCCCTGATTTGTGCTTATGGTCGTGTCTGTAAATCTTCTTTAATACCACAAATTCTTCCTTTCATGCTTGTACATTGATACCAGTTTTGCTGTGTTACAATCACATTGCCATGCATAGATTATTTTTTTGTTTTTTGTTTTTTTGAAGAGGAAATTTCATTGAGCTGTGACCACTCATTTCCAGGTGCGGGCTGACAGGCTGATAGGGTTAGGTCTACACTGTATGCTGTTGTTAAGAGCCACAAAAAAGATTCACACTGGGATAGCGGTGCATACAGAATGCAAAATGCAGTCATTCACCATTTAAGTCAAGAACTCAGCACTTTTATTAATCAGAACTCCAGAGTCAATAAATTCAAATATTCTACCATATTTATTAAAATAAAAAAAACGATGCAGGCAACACTAGCCTGACATGTCTCCCAACACCCTCAGCACTCTCTTCTGACTTTGAACTCCTCCTGTTTAGCACTTCCAATAGCGTATGGCTTCACTTTATGTTATTTAAAATAACATTGGTTAAAGAAGAAGCACTGATCCCCAGGTCTTAGGGAACACATATCATTAATAACTATAAACATGTAATCCAGAATAACCAGTGTTATGTTAAAACAAATCTCCTAAACATTTATACAAATGATAACTTAAGTATATATATACAATACTCTATATTATAAACAAGAAAGATGGGGAAGGGTGATGGGGATATACAAAAGCTAGGGTCATGAAAAATATATGATGCAGGTGAACAGGAGACAATTATAGACATATGGGGGGTAAGAAATACATAGTAACATCCAACAACCTCTTACAAACACAGCATCTAATTCTCTTAACCATAGCTGCTCATTTATCAGGCAAAAAATGATAATGTAAGTCACAATGAATACATTGGGTAAGAGATGCTTATCTCCATAATTTCCTTAGTATTTGTGATATTAATTTATACCTTTCTTTTAGGCAAATGGTGTCTTATATCCAGGCTGCTGTTTAATCCTGGTTCTTTCATAGCCCCCAGGGTAATTATCTTGAACATCTCTTTCTGTAGGACTAGATTGTTGTGCTAGGCAGATAATGCCTGAAGTGTCACATGTCGTAATCTGTCTAATGGAATATTCTTTCTTAGTGTCTCTACTACCAAAATGTTTGTGTTGTTTAATATCTTTACAATGAACACATCTTTGGCATTTGTAACATCTGTTTGTTCCTTGACTCAACCAGGTTTTATTTTGTGTCTGCTGAAAATGGTTGTGGACTAATTGGTCCCACAAAGTGCTAGCCTGTCTGTATGTAATGCATGGCAGGGCTACTACTAGATACCTCAGTCCCCTGTCTCCATCCAGAACACTCCAATGTTTTTTTTTTTTTTTAATTTGCAATCCTGTGACTGAGTAAGACCACTTGGGCATTTAAAGTGTGAGTAGGAATGCATATTCGAGCAATATAAAGAAGGGATAGAATGTATACTACCACCACACATGTTTTAGAAGCAGCCTCCAATGTTCCACATAATTTAACCTTTCAGTTAAGAGAAAGGTTTGCAGGAAACCTAGGGGCAGTGACTACAACAATCTAGTGCTACAGAGAGAGAGAGAGAGAGAGAACATTCTGGATAATTACCTTGGGGGAAATAAAAAAGCCATGGATGATTAAATATCAGCCTGGATATAAAACCTCTTTTGCCTAAAAAGAAAGGTATAATTCATATCACAAATACCAGGGGAGGTAAGGAGATAAGTGTATCTTGCCTAGTTTATCCATTATGACTAACATTATCATTGTTTGGCCTGATAAACGGACAAGTATAGTTACTGAGAATTAGATAGCTGCTGTGTTTCTAAGAGGTTACAGGGTGTTGCTATGTATTCCTTACCCCTCCATTCAAAGTTTGTTTATATTTTGCTTGTTTGTTTTTCGATTTAGAATCTTGGAATATTATTAAGTTCTGCATTACAGTCTCAATTTACAGCAAATTCTTTGTGTGTGCAGCACCTTTTCCATGAGGGATGGATGAGGGACAGGGAAATTTTGAGGGGTAAAATGAGGGACGTGACATCCGACTGCTGTTTCACTCCGAGATTGGACTGCACTCCTGTGCTTGTCTGTTCTCTTCGCAGGGTTGCTTTGCTGATTGTTTACACTTAAAAAATATTGCTCTTAACTTTGGCATTTGTATTTATGACAGGGATACATATAACAGTATTGTTGTTATTATTGATACATTGCAGTCTTGCCATTGCATTGCAGTCACAGCGCAGAAGCAGAGTATACAGTCTCCATTTTTTTTGGTTTAATTAAAATGTAATTTTTCATCCAACATCTGTAAACTATAATGTGTTTGCACTTCTGTTTTCAGTGTTGCCGTTATCTCAGACTCAGGTTGAGTGTCTCATTGAATGAGTGATGCATTCCGCTAACAGCTGTGTGACAATAAAATACTGCATCACAGAAATAATCAACTGCGCACATGCTGCATTCCAGTTTTGGCAATAGTACTATGCTGCATAGTTCTGCACATATTTCAAATAAAATTATACAATGACAAGAAAGAATCCTGGATTCTGATTGGTCAGTGTATGCCTGAAATAGTGATGGTATCTCAGTATAACATCACTGTATCGATTTGCCAATAGATTCTTTGCTTTTCTCTTAAGAAACAAAGATATACTGCCTCAGTAAAAATCTACTAAAAACATTTTTAATTTTTTTTCATTTTGTATAACATTGAGCTACTGTATAATTGCAGTAAGGCACTTCAAGGTGTGTGTTATTGTGTAATAATGTCATTCCTGTGGTGGTGGAAGCACTCGACTTTGCTTCGTGCTTCAACCCACTGCAGGAGTCACGTTATTACATGATAAAACACACCTTGTTGTGCCTTATTGCTTAAATATAACTTTATGAGGAGGCATGTGGTGGTATTGAAGGAACAGTATGGCAGCCCACTACCAGCAGTCCATCTAGAAGCACTAATAAATCCTTCTTTTCAGCTAGCCTCTCCTTGGACTTTCTATTATCTATCTATCTATCTATCTATCTATCTATCTATCTATCTATCTATCTATCCATCCATCTATCTATTTATTTATTTTTACTGTTGCCAAGCCAAGCAACCCCTGTCAGCTAGCAGACAGATATGCATAGACAAGGGTAGCCTGGAGCAGTGTCCTCTATGAGGTGAAAAGGCACATGAGGATAGGCAACAATCTTGAAAGATACAATGATGTTGGAGAGCCCCAATAAGCAGTGGATAGGGTATATTTACAGAGTTTGCATACACACTCTGTGGTGCAATTTCCTTTGGGGGAAGGTCACTTTGAACACATACATATTTGCACCTAAAGCCTAGAGTTAAAATTGATATGGAAATTACCGGACTTGGAAATTATATGAGATTGTCTGCAGTCCTCTCATGCCTATTCCACTGGCAAAAGATAATGTACAATTGGACTCATGTCACACTTTTTTTTTTGGCCAGTGAGTGAGTGAGTAAGAGCGTGGTAAACAGAAGTGAGTGGCAAGTAGGTCTGGTTCTGAGCACAGTGCCGAAGACAGATAGCATTGGTCAGAAAAATAGATATAGAGGAAGAGGTTATAAAATTTTTAAAATACTAAAATGAATACACGAAATTTAGTTTTTCTGAATGTGTTAGTAAGGATGAGGAGGACATGAGTAAAGAAAGAGCATCATGGTGATACGGAGCTCATGGATTGTTAATTACTTTGCTGAGTCAGAGACACACCTTCTGTCAAAAGTGGTTCTATTCCTCCCTGCAGAGTTGGACAGTAGCTGCTGCTGATATATAATGAATAAAAGAATGATAAAACACAAATTAACAGTAATTCCTACAGCCATTTATTTTATTATAAAGAGACCTGTACTTTAGCAAATTATTCCATGGGGACATGGGATCGAGAGCAGCTGCTGCTGAATTAAGATTTATGAATTAACAAGCAATTTGTTCATTATGGATCAACAGCAACTGTTCAACTCTACAGATGAAGAAATTAAAGCAATGTCAAAAGAGGATAGGTCTCTGACTCCACATGGCAAATTACAACTTGTAGGCACTGCATCTGACTCACTCCTAATAAAAGGCAACTCATGATGATAGTTGTCCTTCAGTAGGTGATATTCTTGTGTTCTTTGGACTTTTTTTAATTCTTTGAAATTGCTCAGTAGTCATTGTGCTCTGCTCTTCAGAGCAAGAAGTGTTAATGATTAATCATTTCACTCTGTACCCTATTCAGCAATACTAAACAGAGCTGGGGAGCTAGATAGGGAACAGGGACTCACCAGCTGAAGCAGCATTTGGCAGAAGTAGTGGTCATTACAATGCTGGGGGGTGGGGGTGGGGGCGCTGTGACATTAAGAATGACACAGTGAGAGATAAGGAACAGGGAGTCACTAGCTGAAGCAGCATTTGACAAAAGCAGGGGTAGTTACAATGCTTGTGGGTGGGTGGATGGGGTTGCCATGACATTAAGAATTACATAGTGAGCTTACAGTGGCTGAAAACAACACAGCCACATTACTGAGGAGCCCCTGAATATGATTTATACTTTTTAGAGCAGTATGGGTAGTTATAATATTTTTTTGGGGGGGGGATTTGGATCACTCAACCTAGAACCTTACCACCTATACGAATTGTTAAATGTGGGACAGGGTACACATCACTCTGGCACTGCTTGCTTCTTCAGTGTAAGGGAAAGTTAAAGGATCACTCCCCCCCCCCCAGGAATACCTATTGACAAACTAATTAAACAGTGTGGGGTGTTGACTGCAGAAATAAGTGCCGTCAGATCATAACTCCTACTTAAATCATGGTGCACTGTCAAATTCTGTTAATTTGGTCACTTGTTTTCATTTACAGCCTGCTGCTCTGGGCTGGGCTGGGGAAGGGGAGAGGAGAGGTACTTCAAGCGAAGTCTGTGGAGTTTCATAGTACGGTTGTTAATAAAGTTAAAAAAACAAGCATTTGTCAATGCCAAATATGAACATATGAAATTGCCAGCAGAAACTGGCCATTTGGTCTATCTTGTCTGCTCAAGTGTGCAGCACTGGCTTGCTGTCATTCACATTGGTAATGCAGCTCTTAATAGCATTTAAATGTTCTTAAGCAAGTAAGTATAGCCAACCATTAAAATTTAAATGATTCAATAAAGTCATACATTTTGAACAGGTTAGTAGTGTCATTCCAGCATTTAGCAAATCTGAATGAGATTTAGTCATCTGTGCAAAAGTGGAGTTTAAGTGATTTAGGATCAGATTTGTGTTAGTGATTTAGGATCAAATTCTTTTTAGCACAGTACAACTAGTGTTGGAAATATGGGAGGTGGGACTTGGGGAAAATCAGTTCCAGGAGTAAAATTAGAAGTTTGCTCAGGTCCAGAAGCAAAATGAAAAGGATTGAAAGGACTGCTGCTGTTGTGTAAAATGCACCTACTATAAAGACACACAGATACAGTAAATAGCTAAAGGAAGTGTAAAGACCCAATATATGTTGAAATAAGGAAAAATACTTTCACACCATTATTAGAGGTGTTTTCACCTATATCAAAGGTTGTAGGTTCCCCAGTGAATTGTTTCTATTTTTAACACTGAGAAAAACTATGATGTGCAAGTACAGTATTGCCTTTCTCCCTTAGTTAGTTATTTAGTTAGTGCATTTGTTTGTTTGTTTGTGAGCATGAAGGACAGAGCTAGTCATACACATTAGCCCTCCTGGCTGGTGACAGTTATCCAGAATGGCAGGTGATATACTATTAAGTTCCTAGCACACAGGTAAAAATTTTCATAGGATTGAAACCTTTGGTTTTGTGAAAATGGGTTTAGTAGTATGTTTTTAACACTTCTGTTTTGTGTGTGACTATTAGTGCATTAGCCTTTGTGTGTGGCATGAAACAGTGTGTGTATAAGTGTAAGCTGAATGCATGTTGCTCCATGCCTGTGTATTGTTGCATCTGTGTGTTACTGCACCTGTTTCCCACATTTTTATCAGAAAGTATCTATTTTATTATAACTTTTGTACTGTGAGTTGACTACATAATTTTGCATTTTTTTCTAAAAAAAGAACGTTTTTTCTTTTTCCTTTTTTTTTTATTTATTTTTTGAGGTCCAGGTAAGGCCTGCTAGGCATATGTGACTGTTTCCAGGGGTGACCTGAGAGCAATGAAGAGGTTACGTGACTTGCTCAGTGTCACACACTATACAAGTGGAGTCTATGGGAATCAGTCTCAGGTCTGTCTGCTGGATGTACCAAGCTCATTCACAGTGTGTTATTCCAATCTCTAGGCTATACTGCCATGAATTTAATTTTGTTCCAATTCATACCAATATGAATTTCCAGTTATTTTTACAACAACAGTCCTTTACCAAAGCACAGCAATCACTTTAGGAAAACTTTAAAATAAAATCTTCATTTTATGTTTATGGATCCCAAAATCTCATTTGATTTTATAGGGTATGGGGAGATAACATGTTCCCTTGTTTTTCATTTGTATTTGTTTTCTGTAAGGGGTGTCAACCCTTATTATGAAGCATTACCATATTAGTTGCTACTAATTATTTCTACCATCCCATGCATATGTTTTGGACATTATCACGTCAATGCAACAGTGTTTGAATTACTTTGATCTTATAATTATGTTCTCAGTATGTTTAATACATATTTGCTAATGCATCACATGCACAGAACAGTTTTAATGCATGCATTGGGATGGAAGATACTGACAGTTAACAATTTATTAGGTCATAAACAAAATTTAGGGAAACTAATTTATCAACACATACATGAATCGATGGACTGGGATGAATGCTTTTAGTTTAAGTATTGGTGCATGAATCTACAAACCTTGATAATTTCACATCCACCCATTCCATTGTTAAAAATTTGATTTACAGTTTGCGATGGTGTGTGAGCTTTAACAACAAAATGAGATAATTGGAGGTCCTTGTTGGTTTCACTGGGGACCACTTTTTAAAGCAGTTATTGCAAGTAGTAACCCTAGCCAAAGCCATCCTAACTGTGGAATAACAATTAATTGTATCTCAGAAAAAGAATAAGGCAGTTTTAAAGTAGTTGTAGTCACTGTGGAGTATAGACCTCTATTGGAGAAACTTTTTTGACTGCTGATGTCATATCTCCATAGTGTTTAACAAGAGATAGAAATACTTTTTGGTATGACTGAAAACTTGATAACTTGATTTTCTTTTAGTTTCTTAACAGTTCATGGTTTTCCTTTTCTTTATGTAGAAATTACTGTGGGAATGAGCAGGACACAGCAAGCTAGGCAGCTGTACCATAAGTAAACTTTTTTTGTCTAATGTGGAGGAAAATGAATGAAAAAAGAAACCAAGGGGTTTAGCATGCTAATGGAATCTTTGGTTGTGCCTTGTGTATTGGACATAACATTTGCCCCCAACCCTGTCTCCACAACTCTGCAGCACTGTAAGTACTCAGCTGTAACAGGCTTTAGTTTCTGTCCATTTTGCAGTGACTCCCGATGATTGTGTGTGCTTCATATTTTTGTAAGTCACTGCTGTACAATGTCTGCTTCACAAACATTTATAATCCTGACATTTATATTTCACTGTTAGTTTCTTATCCACAATTCAAAATGCAAATGTAATCTTGTGTAAAAAAAGGCATAAGGATGTAAAGCAGTAGGAGAGTGGGTAATGAGGTGAGATACAGGGCAACTGTATGCACCACTATGGGATTCCAGCACATTGAATAACACTGTAAAAAAGAAGAGTTAAAAAAAAAACAACAGAAAAAACAGTGCTTTAGGTTGGAACAAACTCCCCATCTCTGAACCACCTTTTTGTATTTTACTTTTTTTCTTGTACTTCTGTTTTTTAATACTATTACTGAGTCTGCCCATTGATATCCCATAGTGGTGAATGCAGTTGCCCTGTGACTCACGGTATTTTTCACATTCCAGTACTGGTTTTAATCTTTTTGCAGCTTTTTCACAAAAATAGATTAGTTTCTTGCTTTGAGGATAAGTTTATTCTCCTTTTGGGTTCTTAGCTTTTGTTTCCACTTAGGCATAAGTTCTGGATTGTAACAAATAAGCATTTGTCTAGTGCTGGTAGAGTTTGTTAATAATGATTTTTTCTGTTTTCATTAACTTTTCTGACACTAGGGTATTGGCAAATTAGATGGGTTTATTCAAGCTGTCAGAATGAAAGCTCAACTTTTTACACAAATATTTAGACATAAACCTCTGTTAATATCTTCTTTTTTTTTTAGCAAGATCACTACAAAAAGCAAAACATTGGCTGAGCCATGAAGTAGCAGGTTCAGTTAAAAAAAAACATTCTGGCATTAGCTCTGATGTTTTTTTTGAATAAGCCTTTTTTAAATCATTTTGTTTTTCAAACACAGATGACAAAACACTGAAAGAACAAATACATTATAAGAGTCTGTTCTCGAAGAGCATATGTACTATGTTTTATTATCTGATGGTTTCTTATAACCCACCAGCATACAGTTTAGTAAACAGTTTATAAATGAGAAGACTGGAGGCTATATGTTTTAGTTTTAAAACAAAAGTGACAGTTCCTAAAGTTAGAAATATTCTGACAAGATAGGAACAGAGCTGATTTCTTGCATCATTTTCACTTTCTACACATTAACTGGATGTGTCCATTTGTGCTGTTGGAGGGTGGCAGGCTCCCCTTGACTGTTCCTGCTGTTGGCTGTATGTGTGCTGCCCATGCATCGGGTTAGTCTGTTCCACAAAAAAAATCAAAATATTGGTCAACTCAGTGGCAGCAGTTGCTGATGCATTATACTGATACATCTTGGGGAGATAGGATGTGAGATTATTCAATCTTTTCAGAGCAAGACTGACTAAACATGAGATACATAATTAAATCACAGAGTATAATACCATCAGATTTTGTTTGTTTTATTTATAATGTGGAGAGGCAGTCTGTTTGCAAAGTGATGCTGTGTTAGTTTTAAAACAAAAGTGACAGTTGCTAAAGTTAGAAATATTCAGACAAGATAGGAACAGAGCTAATCTCTTATCATTTTTAAGTTTCTATACATTAGCTGTAGTTTTGTGGTTATCACGCAGTTGCTGGAACACTGAGTTATGAAATACTTATGCAAATCTAATTTTAAGGAACAGAATATTTTCCCATGTTTATCTACAGGGGTAATAAATGCTATGTATGTATCTTTGTGTAAGGTCATCTCTATGGCAGATTGTATTTATGGTAAATGTTGTTAAATCATTGAAGTATGTATTTTTTTATTTGGTACAAAAAAATCAACAACAGCAACAACACAATAATCAAATTAGTGAATCAGCTATGATGCGACCGCTTTAGTTAAAAGTCATCTATTTTCACTCTGACTGCAAGTCACAACATTGTAGATCTTTAGTATCATACACATGCAGCACATAACTGTGTATGGAGAGAACGTGAATGTAAGTAGTGTGCATATGTAACCTACAACTATGTAGACCCAGAGGACAAAAGGGTGACATCACTATGCTAATTACCTACACGCTATCACCACTGATTGCAGTGGTGGTTTTCCTTCAGCTGAAGACCACTGCATCCAAACTGCTGTCGTAGACAGCTTGGGCATTCATTGGTGTGGTATGGTTGTGCCTGCTAAATGGATCACAGTATTGGCAAGGAGGGTCACACACCTCCAAAATATCATATGCTGGCACTATGTTTCTTGTGCATGCGCGCAAGCAAACATAA
This sequence comes from Neoceratodus forsteri, assembly GCA_016271365.2. Lineage (NCBI taxonomy): Eukaryota > Metazoa > Chordata > Ceratodontiformes > Ceratodontidae > Neoceratodus > Neoceratodus forsteri. The sequence goes on from CM057449.1 coordinate 1,513,890,675, forward strand.
AAATCAGAATGTAGCATATAGTGGCCAAATTACAATAATAAGTAAGGCCTCACGGAACAAAACTAGAATCCAATTTCAGCTTATATAATTCCCTCCACTGTCAAATCTCATAAAAATACAGAAAAGTGATTTACATAATAATAAGAGTGTTTTTCTGAAAAATAAAAAGCATCAATTAATGTCACCCACTACTGTGATGTAGGGGGCTGCGATTTATGCCATAATTTAATTACAGCTCTTTTAGCCCCTATAATTAATATTAAAAGGAGTTTAAATTGTTTACGTCTCCTATTAAAGGATTTAGTAGGGATATTCGAAAAACCAAAGATTGGGACAAAAGCTGTGGAACATTGAACAATACATCTAATACCCAAGACACTTGATACCAGAAAGTAGTGAGACCAGGACATGTTCAAAAATTATGAGCCTGATCTATGAGTGCCTCCTCACAGTCTCATCAACATTCCTAGTGTCCCACCATCTTATACTTAACCAAAACTACTGGGCATTTCTAAGCAAACTTCCATAAGTAAGGAGCCACTGAAAGTTTATAGATCAGAAGGGAATCTTTTTTCCCCACTCATGAAAGTTATTGAGGAAATGGAAGTCTAGATTCCATGCAGTATATACTAAAAGTTTAGAATCTGCATTTACTGTAGATCTTGCAAGGCAGCTTATGATCTACCTACTGTACTGTATGAAGTGCGACCTAGCTTCATCCCTTTAATGAAAAACAATCTGCGCATGAATCCAGGAGCTGTTGAAGATGGGGTATGGGGACAAAGATGAATATAAGCACAGAGTTGCAAATAGTGAAAGAGATCAGAAGCTGGCAATGAATATTCTGCTTGAAGAACTGAAAAAAGCTCAACTCCATTCATACTAACGTACTAAAATGCCAGCAGAATAGGCCTAATGGTCTTTTGTGTCTACTCATTTTGTCAGCCCCCACCCTGGGAGCTGACCTTGCTGCCCCCCTCGCCTTCTCTGGCTTCTCCCTTCCCAGTTCCGGATATTCTCGCTGCATTGGATTTTGCTTCAGGAACCCTTCCCCTGTACCTGTCCCACCCCCTCTTGAACCCCTCCACCATCTCTGCCTCCACCAGCCCCCTAGGCAGCACATTCCATGGCTCCACCACCCTCTCAATGAAGTAGCACCTTCTCCTTTCTCCCCTGAATCTTTACCCCTCCAGCTTCCACCCATGCCCTCTAGTAGCCCCTCCTCCTTCTTCCTTTGAAGCACCCTGACTGTTCCTCCCCTATTTACCCCCTTCATGTACCTGAAGACCTCTATCATGTCCCCCCAGTCCCTTCTCTCTTCCAATGTGTACATAGTTACTGTAGCTCTTCGAGTCTCTCCTCATCAGTCCTGTCCCCCAAGCCCCAAAACATTTTGGTTGCCCTCCTCTGGACCCTCTCCAGGAGTTTAATGTCCGTCTTTAAGTGTGGCCTCCAAAACTGTATGCAGTACTCAAGGTGCGGCCTCACCAAGCAGTTATACAGAGGGAGTATCACTCCCCTCCTTCTGGAGGTGATCCCCCTAGCGATGCATCCCAGCATCCTGTTGGCCTTGGCTGCTGCCCTCCTACAAGTCTCTGATTTGTTCATCTTAACATCCACCATCACTCCCAGGTCCCACTCAGCTATCGAAACTTGTAGCATCCCCCCCCCCAGAGTGTACACTTGGCCCGGGTTTTTGGCCCCCAGGTGCAGTACCTTGCATTTCCCTGCACTGAACCTCAGCTTCCACTTTCTAGACCATCTTTCCAGAGCCTCCAGGTCCCCTGTAGGACCACCCTCCCTCCTCCCCATCCACCACCGCCCCAGTTTTGAGTCATCCGCAAAGAGACTCATCTCACTACTGATACCTGTCCTTATGTCAGAGATGTAGGCATTGAACAGGAGGGACCCAAGGACTGATCCCTGTGGGACCCCACTAATGACCCTCCTTGGGGATGAGACTATCCTGCCAACTATGACCCTCTGGGTCTGGTCCTGGAGCCAGTTGTCTATCCATCTGATTTTCTGGTTCCCCACCCCCATTTCTCCCAGCTTATCCAACAGGCTCCTTTCTTGCCTTAGCCACCCTCACCACCCTAGTGGCCCTTCTAGCCATCAGCTCATACTCCCCTTGATCCCTTTCACTCCTTGAGCACTTGAATTGCCTATAGGCTGCCTTCTTTCCCTGCACCACCTCCCGGACCTCTCTGGTCCACCAGCAGGATTTTCGGGCCCTACTGCATTTTTGTCTTATTCTTGCACAGGTGCTGGTAGCATCCTGCACCCCTCTCCTGATGATTTCCCACCTACTATCAGCGTCCATATCTGACCCAATCCCATCCAAATGCTCCTTAAGGATCCTTCCCATTTCCTTAAAATCCGCCCCCCTGAAGTCAGTTACCTCCGTCTTTGTGCAGCCTTCTACCCCTCTTAGGTCCAGGCAGAACCAGACCATGGCATGGTCACTCCCCGTCAATGGGTCCCTTACCTCCAGGCCCCCAATCTGATCACTGTCTGCCAGGACCACATCCAGTACCCACGCCTCCCTGGTCGGTTCCCCCACCTGCTGAGTTAGGAACGTGTCTTGAAAGACATCCAACAACCTCTGTTCCCTGGCCACCAAGGATGTCATAGTCTCTCAATCTGTTCCGGGCATGTTTAAGTCCCCCAACACCACCACCCTTCCCCTGCCTAGTCTGCAGTGTCTCCCAACATCTGCCACCAGATTCTCCTCCAGCTCCTCCGCCAGTGCAGGGGGTCTATACACCACTCCTATTTTTACTCTCTTGCCCCCCCTTGTTATCAAGGTGACCCAAATCGCCCCTACGGTTCCCTCCGCCTCCTCTACTCCCCCTATGCCAATGCAGTTTTTGACTATCATTGCTACCCTCCTCCTTCCCTCCCCTGTCCTTCCTGAACATAGTGTAACTCTCCAGGTTCAGGTCCCAGTCATGTCCTGCGGTGGCCCAGGTCTCAGTGACCACTGCCACATCCACCGCTCCCTCAGTAAGCATCGCCTGGAGCTCAGGCTTTTTATTGCCCAAGCTCCTAGCATTTAGCAGGACTACAGTCCACCCTTTCCCTATACTTCCATTTCCCCGCTCGTGCTCCCATGGGGATTCTGTTTTCCCCGGTCTGCACTTTACCAGTCAGCTTTTTCCTGCATTTCTCCAGCTCCCCAGGGGGGTGGAGACAGAGTCCCTCCTTTATCGGCCCCCCCTTGACAGCCTTTTCTCCCATCCCTACCCCCTTCACAAGTTTTAACCCCACTTTTCACCAATGAACCCTTCTATTTTCAACTTAAGAATTCCCCTCCCCTCCAAATTGAGATGGAGCCTATCTCTAGCATACAGCTCCTTATTCTCCCAGGTCTCCCACCAGTCCCCCATCAACCCATACCCTCTGGCCTCACACCACTCCCAGAGCCACTGGTTTATCTCCCTAATCTTCCTTTTGTGTTCCCCACTAGCCCTTGGTACCAGCAGGATTTCTGAGAACGAAACTGTGCATCCTATGTCATGACAGACCCTGGCAAGCTCCCTGAACCTTGCCTGTATCACTAGCTCGCTATTTCCCTCAATGTCATTTGTACCCAGGTGGACCAATATGTCTGGGTCAAGAAATTCATGCAGGTAAACCAGGCCATACTTTTCCCATTGCTAAGAAAATGTGTCCATTGCATTTACTGAAGCAGTACACATCCAAGCAACTTCTACTAAGAGACAAGCAAAGTCACATAGATATATTTTACACATTTTATGGCATACCTGGATCGTTGTAGCTGTATATTGGAAAAAGTTAGAAAAGGGAAGATAGTAATGGGGAAAAGAATATAAAATTTTACTCACATCATATATAAATCATTAAGAGATAATTCAATATCCTTCAAAGGAGCATGATAACCATTGGATGTTCAGTGACAGACTAGGTGAACATGGCTTGCCAAAACATAAAGGTACAGACTTGGAAGATTTAGCCCATCTTTAGCTATAAGTAAGTGAAGTAATGAAAAGTGAAGCCTATGCCTCTGGCTCTGCCAAATGAAACAGGAGATAGACCTATTCCAATCTCCAAAATAAGCCATATTTGGTTATATCAGAAGAATCTAAAGAAAAAATAAAATACATGGTAATATATTTCGATAAATAGCAGAGACCCAGTTTATTTTTTTCATTTATTCTTTTTATGCAAGCCACCCAAATCTCTGGCCAGCCCTCCAGCCCACCGCTGCCATCCCACCCCAATGGAGCCAAAGTTTATCCTCCAGGCAGAGGTAAGGGGCTGCCGGGCAGCACCCTCCAACACATCCTGGCATCGGGCAGGCCTTAGACAATGGTAAGGAGACCAGTCTGTGCTATACTTTTTTTTTAGTTTCTGGGATTGGGAGGTGTGGTGTGCAATGATGTAATGGCAGAGCCCCACCTAGAAACTGCATGCATCCCAGCCTCAACCTTGGACCTCCCCGGCAAGCCACCCTGTGGTCACTCAGGGGCGCTACACTGGAAGGCATGGCCCCTCTCACCCCCTGGAGATGGAGAGTGGGCAATTTCTGCTCAATAAATCTCCCCCCTGGCAGACCCACCCACCTCCTGGGCTCATTTCCAAACCCGTGCCACTGGCACCACAAGCAGTGGCTCCACTACTGTGCCAACAGGCCAGCAGCAGTGAACCAGTTTAAAAACAATAGACCATGGAAGGACCAGCAATCCAGATCTGCTACCACTGCAGTTATCAGGGGTTCAAAATTAAGAATCTTAAAATTATCCATGTTTGTAGTTAAATAGACTCCTAAGTACTTCAAACAATTCCTATTCTGATTGATTCACCATCTATCCTTTACTATCAAAGAGGGCTCTTGATTACAGGCTAACACCTTGGTCTTATGGGGTTCTTAGGAATCTTTAATTCTTGCGGCTTTGTTCTGGAGTTAAGAAGTTGGAGTTTTGTGTGTTTTCCTCACTATTTAATGTAATCAACTGGTGGGATGTGCCTGCTTGCCTCCTCATCCTGTGCTATTCGGCCTCCGCCCTCCACGCCCTCCACCCATTTTCTTCCCCCCCACCTGTTTATATCTGTCAATGCTGTTGAGTGCTGGGGATTGCTCGTAGGAGTGGGAGATGGGGGTGGGTGGAGGGTCATGGACTGCGGAGCCCGAATGAGTGGTGCTCTCCCATTGGGGTGGTTAGGACCAGAAGATGCTCTGGGACAAAATGGTGTCTGGAACATGGTGATTCTGTTCTGGTTCCCATACCCAAGGGCACCTCTTCTTTGGGAGGGCAAGTAGTTGGGACGACTCATCAACATCGCCCAACTCAGGTGCTGCTATGCAATGCCAGATCTGTTCACAACAAAGCTGCCCTTGTTGCAGATTTTGTTGGTACAGCAGATCTGGTTTGCATTACTGGGACCTAGTTAGATGGGAATGCTGCCCCTATTTTGGAGGCAGCTATCCCTTCTGGGTACTCGGTTATACATCGCCCAAGATTAGACCATGGGGAGGTGGTTGTGGTCTGTTTCAATATTGAATTGGGCCTAACTGGTGTACCATTTGAGGTGGCCACCTCATTTGAGTGCACTGTGGTAACTGGTGTAAGGTGCAGGATAGCTCTCATCTACCATCCACCAGGTGATTAGAAGCTGTTCCTGAAGGAAGTAGCAGACTTCGCCGCGAACATGGCATTGGAGTCACCCAGACTGATGGTTTTGGGTGACTTCAAGGCCTGGGTCGATGATGAATCCTCACTTTTTGGACAACACTTCCTCCATGTGATGACATCACTGGGCTTCACACAGGTTGTTTCCTCAGTTACTCACAAAGGTGGTTACTCTCTTGATTTGGTCTTCCTCCTGGGGATTGAGGCCTCCGATTTCATGGTGGAACCTGTCAGTTGGTCCAATCACTACACCGTTGGTTCAATTTTTTGGCCCCCCGGGTAGATCAGCCCCTGTGGAGATGATCAGTTATTACCCTTTGCAGGATGTGGTCCTTGAAGACCTGATGGCAGTGATTGACCTCTTGTTGATTGGTGAGACCAGCACAGATCCTGAGCTGTTAGTCATGGCCTTTAATAGAACCATTCTTCAGCTCTTGATCTGATTTATCCTGTTTGTTTTCACCCCCTTCTGCTTTGCCCCAGGGCTCCATGGTTTGATGGGGCTCTTTGGGAGTTGCGGAGGCAGGGGCGTGAGTTAGAGCATCACTGGCAGAGGACTGCCTTGGATGCCGACCACCTTATTTTGTTACAGCATTATAAACTCTATCAAACAGAAATTTCCCGTAAGAAGGCAGAATTCCTGTCCAGGGAAATTGCTGTTGCCCAGAATTGACTGGCTTAATTCTTCCAAACTGTGGAAAGGCTATGCAACCCAGCCTGTCAGCAGTTCAATTGAGTCTTTTCACAAAGTAAGTGTGATGAGATCACTCATTTCTTTGCAAATAAGGTGATCAACATCAGGCAGGAGTGCTGTCAGCTTCACTCTATGCCAGATGCTGTTGGTCAGTGCTTGGCCATAGAGCCCGAAGTTTCCTGGAGTACCTTTGACCTGCTGGAGTTCGTGGATATTATGAGGTTTATCCAGGGGATGCGTCCCCCTTGTTGTAGTTTTGACCCAGGCTCTACTTCCCTGATTTTGGGTTGTAGTGATATAACTGGCCCGGTCTTAGCTCGGATTGTCCAGTGCTCTTTGGATTCAAGTGAGTTTTCTAACTCTCTGAAGGAGGCGGTGGTGACACCCCTCCTGAAGAAAGCTTCTTTAGACCCAGAGAACCTAACGAACTACAGGCCTATCTCTAACCTTCCTTTTGTGGGAAAGGTTATTGAGAAAGTTGTGGCAGCTCAACTGAAAAACCATTTAACCATCCATAATTTATACAAACCTCTCCAATCAGGTTTTCATAAGAGGCATAGTACTGAGACTGCTCTGGTTTGGATGCTCAATGGTGTCCTGATGGCGAGAGATCAGAGAAACTGCTCCATCTTGGTACTCCTTGATTTGTCATCAGCTTTTGTCCCTGTGGATCATAGGGTTCTGTTCGAGCATTTGAGGTTCATCTGTGGGCTGTCTGGGACAGTTCTCAGATGGTTTACCTCTTTCCTCGCTGGTAGATCTCAGAAAGTTGTCTCGGGACTATTTTCTTCTGAGTCTTTCTCTTTGCCTTGTGGGGTACCTCAGGGTTTGGTGCTGTTGCCCATGTTATTTGAAGTGTATATGCTGCCCATCAGAGACATTGTAAGATGATATGGGCTGAGGTTTCACTGCTACCCTGATGATACACAGCTGTACCCATCTTTCGCCCCCAACCAGGCTAGTGCTATCTCGGTATTGAACAGCTGCCTTGTAGAAATCCAAGACTGGGTGAGTTCCAGCAGTTTAAATCTGAACCCAGGAAAGACTGAGGTTTTGGTTGTGGACCCGAGTACAGGACAGAGGGGTTGAGGACTAATCTCCCCTCTGGTTTAGACATAGGGGGGACTCAGATTCTAACCTCTGAGCGGGTGTGTGACCTGGGAGTGGTGCTTGATGATGGTCTGACCCTTTGACATCAGGTGTTGGCAATTGTCAAGCTGGCCTCTTACCATCTTAGGAACATTGCTAGGGTTAAGCACCTTGTTCCATCCAGCGACCTGCCTGTTTTGGTCCACAGATTTGTGACATCGAGCCTTGACTACTGCAACTCCCTTTACCTAGGGCTTCCTGGAGTTGATATCTGCCACTTGCAGCTAGTACAGAACTCTGTGGCATGTTTATTGATTGGGGAATGTAGGAGAAACCATATTACCCCAGTGCTGCGCGATCTGCATTGGCTGCCTATTCAGTGGCGGATCACCTTTAAGGTAGGTTTATTAGCTTACAAAGTCCTACATGGACAGGGTCCTGGTTACTTGAAAGAGCTCCTGGTTCCTTACACTCCTTTGTGACACCTCTGCTCAGCTGATGAGGGGTTGCTGGAGATTCCGTGGGTTAGTTTAAAGTCATCTGGTGCTCACGCTTTTGGGTTTGTTGCCCCTACCCTTTGGAATTCTCTGCCCCGTCAGCTACATGAGTGCTGGACAGTGGGGGTGCTTTAAGCAGCCCTGAAGACATTTTTGTGGGGTAAAGCTTACCCAAAACTTCTGTAATTTTAGCAGTATTTATTGTATTTTTTTATTTTAACAGATTGTGCAGAGCCTTGATTTGTGAAAGGAGCTATATTAAATAAAATGTATTATTGTTAATTTATTATTATTATTATTATGGACATTTAATTGGAAACCTGCCATCTGCTCAAAGGAAGATGGAATCTCGCTGACTGCCAAAAGAAATTTGGTAGGTTGAATAACCATAAATAAAATATTACTGGTGAATAAGACAAGCTTATACTCACTCACTTCTAAGGGGATCCCCTGATCTAGAGGTGAATTTAGAATATAGACAGTGAGCGGTTCAATATAGGAAGCAAATAAAAGCAAAGACAATGGGCACCCATACCCGATACCGCACTCCAGTTCAAAGGGTGATGAAAGAGACCCCCTGAATGCCCAAGGTTCACTATAGAGAAATTGGATTCATGTTTGAAACGTCAAAGGAAAATCAAAGACTTCTAGAGTATTCCAGACAATGGACAATGACACTAGATTGAGGGCCTTCTCCACATCCAAGCTAGCCAGGACCAGTGTTAAAGATTGCTATCTAGCATGCTCTAAAACCAATAATGTTCTATGAACATTATCATGAGGTTGCCACTTATGTACATACCCTACCCGGTCCTGACCAAGCAAGGAGAGAAGAAGGTTCTCCAACCTGATTGTCCAAATTGAGGTAAATTATTTAGAAGCAAAATTTAGAATCAAGATCTTTACCAGACTTAGGAAGTATTGATATAATAGCATAATGCCAGGAAGGAGGCTTGAATAGAGTGAAAAAAGCACAGTAATAAAGGTAATGAAAGCTCCTGTATAGGAGATGATTTGTAAAATTCAGAAGAGAAGCCAACTAATCCTGGGCATTTCCTTGTCTTGGAGGAAAAAGCCTGAACAATTTCCTTTAACATAATGGGGCATTCAGTCTTGTGACTTGTTCTATATTAAGTTTTGGAAGTATATCCTGTTGAAGAGAAGTGTGAATTTGATGTTGCGAAGGTTTATATCTGTCTCACACATACAAAGTTGAAAGAAAGGCCATAAATATCAAATAAATATCAGCTTCTCCATGAGTAGTAAAACCTGTTTTGGGGTTCCAAAGTTTAGTAATAGTTGTTTGAGCCTTGCACGTTCACAGGTGACGAGCTTGGTTGTGTGGGCCCCAGTCTCTGACTTCATAATATCTGTGTCAAAGAAAATGTTCCACTCTTTGATCCAGAAGATGACGAATCTGTGCTTTGACAGTTAATAATTGTGGTTGTACAGATGTATTCCCTTGCATATCAGAGGACTGAAGGGTATTTAAAGTGTTTTGAAGTTCCTGAAATGTCTGTTCCCTATTTTCATTTTGAGGCATAGCATACGCCATGATGGTATACCATCATATGGGGAGACTAAGATTGAGCAGCTCGGATATGAGCAACTCAGTCTCAGCACCTGTAATGTGAACTACCCTGAAAGGGTAGTGATGGGAGAAGTACCACGTGACCGGAAGGACGGGAAGGGGAATGGAACAGGATAGCAGGTATGTGGGAGGAAGTGCAACAAGAGACTGCCAAACTGGCCATGTGGTGTGGTGGTGAGAGTGGCTGGCTACAGTGGGGAGGGTGCAGGGTTCAGAGCTAGGAAGGAGCACAGAATTTTGCATTTTGCGGGTGGGAGGTTTTTTTTACAAGTTTCACTCCCTCCCCAACATGCATCCCCCTGGAGCTGAGAATCTTTAGTAAGAAGTGGTGCAGGGGGTGAAGCCCTCTTCCATGGGGGGTGCTGGGGAGCAGCCCCCAGCATAAAAAATGCATTTGCTTTCACCTGCATGTCTTTGCTGGGAGTGTACATTGCCATTATGTTTTTTTGGTGATGTACACTCGCTATAATGGCGATTGCTATTTGGCAATCTCTGTTATGACATGGAACCAGCAATGATAGATCTGTGCAGAACTGCCTTCAGGATGCCCCACAAAATACTAGATGTTATTGTCTCATTGCTATTTTCTTGTAGAATCTGTAAAATCTGACTTGGAATAATAGGCAAAAGATTTGGATCCCTCAGTAAACCAGGGTGTAAATGCCAGGAGGTCTGCTTTTTTCAGTTTCCCTAAAGAAAAAAGAGCTACAACCAGCATGTGATCAGATATGTGAAGTGGACCATGAAAGACATCATGAAGAGTATCTATATGTTAAACTGTAGAAAAAATATAGTCAAGTAGAACACCCATGATGGGTGGAATTATGTGTAAATTCACATTTAGTAGAATATATGTGGCACCATGTATCCAGAAAGCCAGATTGATATATTGCTTTATGCATATATTTTTGCACTACTGAGAGATGATGAGGTTTCAAGACCAAAGTATTATATTCTGGTTACAGCGTCAAACTGAGGTTGCCACCCCAGATTAACTGTCCCTGTAAGTGAGTCAATATTTTTGAAAAGAAAAGTTATAGCATTCTCCGTGTGGTTTCAGGGGGAAAATAAGTTAACAGATGACTGTACAGAGTGCCAACTACTATGACATAATAGCCAGAGGTATCAGTCTCCACATGCTGAATTTCAAAAGGGAGGCCACACCCTGAAAGAATAAAACTCCTCATTGATGTCCAGAGCCACAAGATGAAAAAAAAGTAGGACAAATCCTAGTCTCAAGAACTTTTTATGTTCCTCCAGGGTCAGGTGAGTCTCTTGCAAAAAAACATCAGCCTTTTCACTACATATGTATTGCAAAAAATAAAAATGTTTTATGAGATTGTAAACCCCATTAACATAATAGGAAATTACCTTAGTGAAAGAAGTCATTAGGCAAGGCTCGCAAAAAAACAAAAAGTAATCTCCTAAACAAACAAGAGGATATGCATAGAAAATCACCCTAAAATAATAAATATACCAACTACCAAATTTGGATAAACAGTCTAGCCAAAAAATATAATGGCAAGACTTGAGGACCCAAATTGAGATAAAAAAGTAATAAACCAGTGCAACAAGAAAGGCTATACCAACAGGGTGACTGTAACTGAACCAAGATACAACAAACCAATATCGAAAAACTATGAACGTACTTCCACGATTGGGAGCATAGATAGAGAGATAGACAGACAGACAGATAGATAGATAGATAGATAGATAGAAAGATTTTTTTTTATAAAAGCACCCATCTCCAGAGAGTCTAAGCACTGTACAACAACAGCAATTCATATAAACAGCAGTTCATCATTAAAACAAATTTTAAATTACTCTATCCATCCCTTAACTCCAATTAATCAGTCAGTGAAAGCCTGTTGGAAGAGATATGTCTTTAGCCCCATTGTAAAGCTTCTACCAAGGCAGCCTCCCTTAGATAATCAGGAATGAAGTTCCACAGGGTAGGTGCCACCACTGAGAATGCCCTGTCCCCAGAGTGCTGCAACCTAACCCTGGGAACTCCAAGGAGGCCTCCCTCAGCAGAATGGAGTGCCCAGGGTGGATGGTAGGGGAGAAAGAGATCTTGCAGATAGACAGGTCTCCTTTCATGTAGGGTCTTGAAGGTCAGGAGCCCTAGCCTGAAGACAGTCCACCACCTGATCAGCAGCCAGTGCAGTCCACGGAGGACCGGGGTGATATGCTTGCCCCGTCTCGCCCCTGTTAACAACCTTGCTGCCATCTTTTGCACCAGCTGCAGCCTGCAGAGGTTGTCTTCAGATAAGCCTGGGTACAGGGCATTACAGTAGTCCAGCCTGGAAGTGACAAATACATGCACCAGCATGGTCAGATCCTCAGGCAGGATCAGGGCTCGGATTCAGGTGATGTTCTGGAGATGGTAAAATCCACTCCTGATGATGGCCGACACCTGCGCATCAAGTGTCAAACTGTCATCCAGGATCATGCCCAAATCCTTCACCTGTGTAGAAGGGACAAGGGGAACACCACCTAACATTAGGCTAGGGGTTAACCCCTCACCCCCCCCGGCCCGACAAACTGGATCCACAACCAGTACCACTGTCTCGTCTGGGTTAAGTTTAAGCCAGTTTTGAGTCATCCATGACTGGATCTCATTGAGGCAGCTGTTAAATTCAGAGGCTGACACCTGGGTATCAGGCATACAGGACAAGTACAGCTGGGTATCTTCTGCATAGCATTGAAAACCCAGCCTGTACCACCTGATAATGTCCCCCAATGGCAGCATGTACACCATGAACAACAAGGGTGACAAGACCGAACCCTGAGAACCCCACTGCACCGAGGCTTCAGGAGGCATTGGTTAAGTCCTTGCTCCTAGGTAATGCCAGATGGTAGTTTGGGATCACAGGGTATTGTTTATGAGAGACCCAATACCCAGGACTCGGCATACATCTAATCCTGGACAACTTCAACCTCCTTGCCCATGAAATCAACATACATAGGCTCCAGTCTTCAAAATTACCCCCAAAATGAACAGTATATAACAACACTAATATAAATTAGTAGATCACTAAAATCCTTAACTTTCAAACTACCTAAGCATTTTTAGTGAGTACTGAACTAAAACACCATTAGATAGTCTGTATTTTTCTTAAACGCAGAAAATATTAACACAACAATAAAACAAAACAAAAAATAAAGAGAAATATAGAGACTGTTACTGAAAAGAAACTATGGCAACATAAAACTACACAATACAAAAGAAGAAAATGGAGACCCAATCATGCAAGGTGCTCCAAATGTATATAAACATTAACAAGAAATGACAAATGGATGTCTCTCCTTCCCACTATCTCTCATTGAAGCCTCAAAAGCATAAAAAGTCCCATGGGGAAGTGCACTAAAGATATAGAACACATAAAAGAGAAAGCTAAATATCACAACAGTAGTCCCTAGCCATGGCAATTCATGCTCCCTGGATGGATCACTGTGTTCCTCCATCCAGGGTCTAGACTCATAATTAAAGCATCCTAGAAAAGCAGTGCCCCCCAAGGCAAAACGTAGAAAATTCCTTGTATACACCACTATAGTGGTCTGAAAAAGCCTTTAGCATGCTATTGAAGGTAAACAATCTGCGATTTATAAATCATACAATATAACATATTAAAAAGAATGGCAGTAGCATCTATAATCCACTAAACGTCCCAAGGCCATGTCCCATAGTACAAATGTCCGATCTCACACAGTACTGATTTCATTAAAAGAACAAAGGATGATCACAACGTGGCTGAAAGCATATGTATATACTAGGCAGAGGAAATAGGTGGTGAAGGGACTGACGGGACGAGCCATGATAACTATTAATACTATTCAAAGTCTGTTATGGACACATAGTATAGTCACAAATGGGGTTATTCCCACTTAATGGTCCAACAACACAGAAAGAAGAAAGAAAGTAGGAAAAAACAACCCCCCCTTCCACTGCAAATGAAACACAGAAACATATAAACAGAGACTTTAACAGCAGATAAGGACCGCTTCCCCCACCTAGTCTGCTCATTTACCTATCTATTGGATAAGCTGCAGATCCTAGTTAACCAACAGCCTGCTTCTTCCTACCCCGCACCAGAATTTTCTTATGTCTGTCCCATGCATTCTTGAATTCCTCCACTGTTTTTGACCTCATGACCTCCTCAGGAAGGCTGTTAAATGCATCCACCACCCTCTCTCTGAAAAAATACTTCCTCACATTGCCCCTGAACTGTGTCCCTCTATCTTCAGATTGTGTCCCCTTGTTCTTGCACATCTCTTTTTCTGAAAGATGCTGCCCTCTTGGACTTTGTTGAGTCCCTTGAGGTACTTGAAAGTTTCTATCATGTCCCCCTCTCCCTCCTTTTCTCAAGGATATACATATTAAACTCCTTCAGTCTGCCTTTGTATGGCTTCTGTTGCAGACCCTGCACCATTTTAGTTGCCCTCTTCTGAATTGCATCCATCCTGTCTTTATCCTTGTGGTGATGGGGTCTCCAGAACTGCATGCAGTACTCCAGATGGTGTCTCACCAACTGTCTGCACAGAGGGATAACAACTTCTTTTTTTCTACTGGTGATGCCTCTCCCTAAACATCCCAGTATCCCCCCAGCCATCCTTACTGCCTTCACATTGCTTGTTTACCTTTAGGTCATCTGATATGACTACCCCCCGGTCCCTTTCTTTTTTTGTTGTTGTTAATACCCCCCAAATGATATCTCTATAAGCAGTTCTGTGTCAGTCTCTCTCCACCATATGAAACTCCATATTTAATGTATCCTCTAAACTTGTTCCCCATGAGTATTGCCATGGTGGATAAAGAACTACAGAAAGTCAATACTGTCCACAACAGTCCTGACCTCTCCAATCCAAACAGAATGACTCCCCACAGAACAAAGCCACAGTAACAAATAGCATAAACTGAGGGGAGTTAAGGGCCATATCAGAAAAGCAAGGCTCAAATAAGCAGAAATATGAAAAGAAAACACCTGAAAACTATGATGCCTCATCAAGGTGGAACATCTGCACCAATGCTTTTTTCTTCATTAATGCCTGTTCTGTATGGCATTTCTTTTTTTTTTGCATTCTTTATTTATCCACCTTCCTGCCTTCGGCCTCCCCTCCTTCAGACTGCTCATACCTTTTTTCCGGACCTGCCATTCCAGGATCTGCCCCTAGAGCCATAGAGTGCTTCTCTTTCCCCTCGCTCCTCCTATCCTGCACAGTGGGGTCTGTCCTGGCAATTGGCGGTCTCTTAGGTGAGCAGTCTTCATCTGGGACCACGAGAAGGATTTTCCATTTTCTGTACCTCCGCTGCCCGCCCCTGGGATGCTGGCACAGGACGAACGTCCAGAGAGGCATTGTGGACGCACGTCTCTCTCAAGCACCTGACAGCGCCCCTCCTGACTCCGTGAACGGAGCTAAGCCCTTGAGCGCCACTGCTCCCACTGGCTTTCTCAGGGTTGGTAACCCACCCCTGAGGGAGGAGAGCATCCATTGGGACGCTCGATCCTCCCTCCCCCCGGCCGACCCCTGCCGACCCGAGTCCATTCCCAAACCCAGGTCGCCAGCATGGCGCGAGGTGTGGTGTCCAGCACCTCAACACTCAGTGCCACCGGACTGGCCCTGTATGGTGTTTCTTGCTATGGGGAGAGGAGTACTCGGACCACACATTTCTCTGTAGACCCGGATTCTCTGACATTGCTTAGCTCCATAGATTCTTCGTGGAGACATATTTTCTTGCTTTTAAATCCTGAGCTGCCTCTTCAGAAGAGTCAAAAATCTGAGGGCCGTCGGGGGGAAAAAAAACCTGGAGTTGGTCTGGATATGGAGTGGTGAACTTGAGCTCATCCTCTGTCAAGAGCCACAGCATTGGGGTGAAGGCCCTACATTTAGCAAGTAGAGCCAGACAGTAGTCATTGTTAAAGTATATACTATACCCTTAATAAGTAATTTTTCCTTTATGCCAGGCTCTGGACAGTAGATCATGTTTAACTGCATAATTAAGGAATCATACCACGACAGATCGGGTTCTGGAATTTGCAGCCATCCATCTTAGGAGAAAGGCCTTGGTGGGCTTGTTCAGTGGCCAGGGCATAGATCAGTTACATCCAGTACTGAGGGTAAAAACTGTAACATGTCTCCCATATCTTTATCCTCCTCACCCTCCAGCTCACCATAAATATGGAAGTTATTTTGTCACAACCGTTTTTCCAAATCTTCGCACCGGTCAGTCAGGAGCTGTTGACCTTGTAATAGGTATACTAGTCCCCACTCAAGCCAGTCAAACTGTCAATCTATCTCTGATACAGGATGTTCCAGACCTGTTAATTTGGTGTCCAGGGCTGAAATAGTGTCCTTTAATTCAGCATGGATAGACTGAATTTTGGCTTGGAATTCATGCAGCTCTTCCAGAATGGCCTCGTTAGTAGGTTGCACAACAGTGTTGGAGGTACCATCTGCCATACTGCCCAACATATCATACCATAGCAATTGGACCATACAACAAAGTTCTCCCTGAGATGGCCGGTAGTGAGAAAAGTTCAATCCAGTCACAGACACCTCACTAGATGTACCTCCCAAACTAAAAAAAGAAATTTAGATAACTTGAAAAAATACTAAGTTTTAGATTGTTATCCTGGGGAGCAGGGCCAGAGCTCCATATTCAAAGCTGTATAGCATGCAGTGATGTCACTGGAAGTCCATCACAGTGGAATACTGAACCAAACAGAGAGCAACTTTCACAATTATTGACATCACATTGCCTAGTGAAACACCAAAGCCAGCTGTTGAAACAAAATAAAAAAACAGCAAAATCTTCAAAATAACTGGAGATTTAAAACCTGTAACTTATAAACTACTGTTGTATATGGGGGGGGGGAGGGAGAAATAGTATGCTCCAAGCAAGAAAAAGACTTTGGTGTGATCATCCTTGATGACCTCAAGGCAGGTAGGTAGTGTGACAATGTGGGAGGAAAGGCAAACATCATGCTGGCATACATTGGCAGGGGATTCACCAGCAGAAAAAGGGAGGTAATAATTCCACAATACAAGGCATTAGTGAGGCTGTACGTCAAATACTGTGTCCATTTCTGGAGGCATCATCTATGTAAGGACATAGAGTGAAGGCAGTTCACAGGAGACAAACAAAATAATTGAGGGACTACATCACAAGCCCTACGAGGATAGACTGAGAGAGTTAAATATGTACTCCCTGGAAGAGAGGAAGGAAAGGGGGATATGATTGAGAAATTTAAGTACTCACAGGGAAGAATAAAGTACAGGAGAATACTGTATTCTAATTAAAAAGATGCTCAAGGATGAGGGAGAGCAAGATGAAATGGGAGGGAGGGAGGAGGGAGGTTCAGAGGAATGTGATGAAGTACTTCTTAAGGCCCTTATCTTCTGACAATTTCTATGTTTCTATGACTATAGAAAAGACTATCTCAAAATAGGCACTTTATCGTTCTTTTCATAACTCACACTTGGCTCTGCCACTTGTGAGTTATGGTCTTGTTCCCTTGCACTTGAAGATGAATTGCATATTTTGAGTCAGCCTATTGCATATCAAATATATATATATATATATATATATATATATATATATATATGGATATGCCATGGCCCCACTAGAAATATCAATGTTATTTTTCCTGAGTGCAGTTTGACATTATGACTTCATAAGTGGTAAAGTTACTTATGATGTCAAAGGTCAGATTGCCTGAGGGAGAAATAATGTTGATACTTCTAGTGGAGTCATGGCATATGGCCCTTATATGACGTGATGCACATGATGCTGTGTCATGCATCAGTGCAACATTGTTTAGGCTTTGGCCTTGTGTGAGGATCAATGCCAGGCAGTGAAGGGTCTGAGTTTCCAGGAGAGTGGAGTGCATCTGTAGCAACATGATACTATGTGTGTTGCTTGGATTCTGGACTATAGGATGTGAGGATTGTAGCTGTGAATCTGCTAGGGAGCAGTAGTGTTTGTAGTATGAGTGGCAGCAAGAACCACTGGATTTTGAAAAAAAAATGTCTAGGGAGTTCCTCAGTGCTGGGCATGACATTAAAATAAAAAAAAGAAAGTATTCTGGTTTTCATACATGGTGGGTCATGCTGTGGGAAACAATGGTAAAGTGAAAGTTGTGACAACGTGAAAGAGATTGGCTGGAGACTGCATGACCTACTACTGTATGTGGACAAATTAGGCCATGAGTGCAGATAAATGTGATATTTTCACTCTTGTTCCCTAGTAAAATATATATATATATATATATATATATAGATAAAAATGTAAACTATTTGCCAGGGGGGATGAGAACAACCCTAAACATAAGATAGACAATACCACCCAGGCAAGTATAACAAAATGGAAACGTCTTCTTAATAATGCCAGAAGCCTCAATAATAAATTTGATGAATTAGTTCACACTTTACATTGTCATAACATACATACATGTGCAATTACGGAAACATGGTGGCAGAAGAATGATCCTTGGGATAAGAGTATTCCGGGGTACATCTTATATCATAAGGATAGAACTGGCTCCAGAGGGGAAGGGGTGGCACTATATATCATTGATAACATAAATTCTGAAAATGTAGAATTAACTCAAAGGCCAACTGTGGAAGCATTGTGGATTAAAATATTCTCAAAGCACCAAAATAGTATTAATTTGGAGATAGTTTATAGGCCACCGTTTGTCTCATAGAAGGAAGATTCTCTGTTACTAGATTTTGTTAATAAACTGTCATCTACTAACAGTGCTATACTCATGGGAGACTTTAATCTCCTGGGAATTAATTGGAGTAACTTGGAAACAGATGCACATGTGGCAAGTTTATACTTGGAGACATTCCTATTGACAAATATGGAACAGATAGTTATGAAAAATACTAGGGCCGGCCATATATTGGACTTGGTCCTGAGCAATCTGGGAAGTAACGTCCTGAACTGTAAGACCATGCCCCCTCTTAGTTCCAGCGATCATTCTATGGTTAGATTCAGTTATATGGGAGATTTAGGTTATATAACTGGTAGTACAGTCATATTCAATTTTATTTAAGCCAACTTTGGGGGCATGAAAAATGATATGGATAATTTTGATTGGGTCACTGCTTTTAATAACCAATCCCTACTTAGTATGTGGCATATATTTAAAGATAAACTTTCCACAGTAACCAAGAAACAGATACCTTTAATTACGAAATATGATAAGGTAAAAAAAACATAAAACCCCATGGATGAATGCTGCAGTGTGAAGAAACACATAAAAAGAATAAAGCTTTTTTTTAAGGGCACGGCATAGTGGCACACAAAAATGTTGGGAAAAGTACACAAAATGCCTACAGATATCTAAAATGAGCATTAGAAAGGCAAAGAAGAAATATGAGATGGATCTGGCAAGTAGGGTTAAGGATAATTATAAATCCTTTTTTGCGTACATAAATAAGAAAAGAGGTGGGGTGACCACTATAGGTCCAATTAAAGACCAAGGAGAGGCTTT
The DNA here is from genome assembly GCA_016271365.2 of Neoceratodus forsteri. Taxonomy (NCBI): domain Eukaryota; kingdom Metazoa; phylum Chordata; order Ceratodontiformes; family Ceratodontidae; genus Neoceratodus; species Neoceratodus forsteri. Next base: position 1,513,909,703 of record CM057449.1, read on the forward strand.
AATAACTGACAATGTACATATGGCAGAAGAATGTAACCAGTACTTTTCCTCTGTTTTTAATACCAGAACTTTTGCTGATAAAGATCATGTAGATCAGATTAAAACAGGTGAATCTATAGTAGAAGTAACAAAAGTAAGGCAATTATTACAAAGACTTGACCCCAATAAAGCTCTAGGCCCAGATGGCTTATATCAACATATCCTTAGAGAATTAGCAGTATCTCTGTCAGGACCTGTTACTGCATTGTTCTCCAAATCTATTAATGAAGGGCAAGTTATTGAGCAATGGAGGCAAGCCGCAGTGGTACCAATTTTTTAGAAGGGATCAAGACAAGAAGTTACTAACTATAGACCAATCAGTTTGACGTCTGTCTTGGGAAAAATTTTGGAAGGTATTGTCAAAGACTATATTGGGGAACTTTTGGTTGGTAATACCGATGCAACTCAGCATAGGTTTACAAAGGGAAGATCATGCCTAACAAATCTGCTGGATTTTTATGGTAAAGTTAGTAAAGCCCTGGACAATCAGATGCTGTGGATGTTGTCTTTTTGGATTTCTCTAAGGCCTTTGACAAGGTCCCACATGGGGAACTCATAGATACCCTAATTGACCAGGGAGCAAGTGGAAACATAGAAACGTAGACTTTGACGGCAGATAAGGACCACTTGGCCCACCCAGTCTGCCTATTTCACTACCTACTGGATAAGCTGCAGATTCTAGTTAACCAACAGCCTGCTTCCTGCCACCCCCCACTACAATTGCCTTGTGTCTGTCCCATGTATGTTTGAATTCCCCCACTGTTTTAGCCCCAACAACCTCCCTAGGAAGGCAGTTCCATGCATCCACCACTCTCTCTGTGAAAAAAGATTTCCTCACATTACCCCTGAGCAAACCTTTTTCACAGAAAAGGGTGGATGTTGAACTGCCTGGGAGGTTGTGGCTAAAACAGTGGGGGAATTCAAACATGCATTGGGACATACATTACTAGGTGGGTCGAGTCCTGATTGACTGATTGGAAACAACGAGTATGTATAAAAGGTTCTTACTCTGGATGAGAGGAGATGCCTAGTGGGGTCCCCCAGGGATCAGTGCTTGGCCCCTGTCTTTTTAATATTTATATTTCAACATTAAATACAACAACAGAGGTATGGCTGTCAAAATTTGCAGGCGATAACGCCATCGGACACATAGTTAACAGTCAAGAAGCTGCTAACAACCTACAAAGCACTTTAGGAGAACTGGAATGTTGGGCAAAAACTAAGAAGCTTGCCTTTAATACCAATAAATGCATGGTTATGTATTTTGGAAAAAACAATTTACAAGCTCAATATGTGTTGGGTGGTAGGGTATTGGATACAGTTGAGGATGATAGAGATCTAGGTGTTAAAGTTAAAAATGACCTGAGCCCTAATTTACATTGTCAACAAGTTATAAAAAAGACAGGTGGTATATTGCATTGTATAAGCAAACATATCAAATGTAGAAGCAGCAAGGTGATGCTGCCCCTCTATACCTCTTTGGTGAGACCCCATAATGAGTACTGCGCTCAGTTATGGGCACCAGGAGATAAGGGTGTCATTAAGGTGATGGAGAGTATTCAGTGGAGAGCTGCTAGAAGGATAGATGAGATTAGAGGTTTGGATTATGACAATAGGCTCAAAAAACTAGGCCTATAACCCCCGGAATATAGCAGGATGAGAGGTGACTTGTACATGATTTATAGAACACTTGATGATACACTACTATGGGAACAACAAGACCTTGCATTTAGGGAGCAAGTATACAATACTAGGGCACATCCACTTCAGCTGATGAGTGAACACTGTAGAACAAGGAAAAGAAGACAATGGTTCTCAGTAACAGTGTCCAAGATATGGAATGCACTACCAATTGACTACCAATTGAAGTAGTTGCCAGTAGTAACATGAATATTTTTAAGACACGTTTGGATACTTATTTGGGTTTTAATAACATCCTGGGCTACGAGTTAACCTATGGTGAGCAAAATGGAAAATAGTCTTCATAGCTCTGAAATACCTATGATATACATATATATATATATATATATATATATATATAATAGATATAGATACATATATATATATATATATATATAGATATCTATAGATATGTATATATATATATATATCTATAGATATCTATATATATATATATTATGCTTGTTTGCCACAATTTAACATCACAGCATACAAATGACTGCAGATGGCACTAAGATACTTGCACTGATGTGCTAAATTCTTGGATTTGTATCTGTGATAAGGACACTGCAAGACATACACACTCACTTCTGCAGAGAAATATCCACAATACTGTAATCACAACACTAGGCCCATTCAGCCATATTGTGTATCTAACTGACAGCCATTCTAATAAAACATGTGTTATTACTAATACAGCCAGTCTTAAGACAGTATTTTACATTATAAGTCTGTACTATGTTTTTTAGTACATAAAATAAATGTTTATTTAATTATGTTTTATTAAGCTTTTGAAGTGTGTGTTGCAAATTTTATATGAGGTGTATATTGTGGCTCCTTGTGGATCCTTGGCAAATGCTGGCTGCTTATTTGGTTCCTGAGCCAGTCATGACTGAGTATCACTGGATGTAATCCTGTTCGCAAAATTTGACCACTGTTGCCCATGAAAAGGGCTAATTGTTCCCATAGGCTCTCATTTTAATAAATGAAATGACATAAATAAAAGTTGTTTTCCTGTACAAGGATAATGTTCTTTCGTGAGAAGATTTTCTTTTTTATGGTCTCACAAAAGAAGATCAGAAAATAAGAAATCTCATGAAAGAAACTAACAAAAGAAGAATCTATCTAACAAAAGAAGGCAAAAAATCACAAAAGAACAATCTCACCTTACAAAAGAAGACATTCTTCTATGAGTTTCTTTTCATTTGAAATATCAGAAAAACAAGAAAGTTCACAAAAGATAATAAAAGATAACAGAACAATATTTTTTATGAGATTCAATTCTTTCTTGAGCAGAAATTATTCTTTCATGAGACTTATGAAAGAAGAATTTCAACTCTCAAAAGAAGAATAGAGACCCTCACTAAGCCTTCCACCTAGGGTTTTAGGGCTATCCCAAAACCACATATCGGGGTCATTTTCCAAAAAACAAACAAACTCCAGAATCAAGCTAAATGGATCTTATTTAGCTAGATTCATGTGTTGTGTTTTTTTCTGGGGCATCATTTTAATGTGTTTTCACTTTTTCTTATATAAAAACAAGATGGTGGCCATACGAAAGCAGATTGTTTTCTCACTAAAGAAGAATAGCAGCTCACAAAAGAAGACTCTCCTTTCGATAGCTAGAAATTCTTCGTTCACATTGGACATACAGTATAAATGAAATACCCTAATCAGTATGCCCAGAAACAAAATTTCAAATATTTATAACTTGGAAATGAAGTAATATTTTTTCACCAAACCAAAACATAAAAAGGTGTCTTTCTACAGCCAGCTCATTTTACCCTGAAAATGTCAGAATTAACATTCCAAACCATCTGGGCTCTACAGAAAGGCAAAACCAAAGGTCTTAACCTTTACTATTTGCACTATCTGGGTCTCAGAATTGGACATCCGATCATCATCACATTGGTCACATTAAGAGTCCTTGGCCACCTGACCACAAATGAAAAATTTCACACAGTTCTATTGAATGGGGTTGAAGCTATTAAGGTGCAAACGTAGAGGTTTAACAGTAAACATCGTACTGAACCCTAACTATAGCACTGCTACTGCACCCTAAAATATGTAATCAATAATCCACTACAGGGTATGTGATTATTCTCTGACATATGCATGCCTTTGTATGGGTGTTGTTGCAGGAGGACACAGACTGTGTGTATTAAACAATCAAGGTGTGCATATATCAGAGCACAACTGCACACTCTGTAATGGATTATCTGTCTTATGAAATGGACAGAAATGTTTGGGGGGGGCAAAAAGTAATCCCCATCTGACACAAATTAGAGTTTCCTTTAAGATGTTTGGTTGATTCTTTTATGATTCTGATAGGTTAAAAGTGATTAAAAAAACAGTTATCTGATTGATCCTGTCATTTTAAAACTGTCCCCTGGCTAATCACTTTCACTTTCGTGTTGCATTGTACCGTGATCTAATGTTTTTCCTTGCAATGAAAAAATTCTGGCAGAAGTTTATAATGAGCAAACCTTTGCATAAACAGATGTAATCCATCAGGTTTCAAACTCAAGTTTAGTTTGTTTTCTCTAAACTGTCAAGGAGGAGAGTGAACAAGTCTATGGCTTCACAACTCTAGATGTAAGTGTGACTGAGGGTTACTATAGCAACAGTTGCCCATGATTGCATCTGCACTTATGAAGCCACAGACTCACTTGCTTTCCTCCTTGTACAGTTGGTGGCCATTTTTTAGAGAAAATGATCTAAACTGAGTTTGAAACCTGACAGATTACATCTTTTTTTATGCAAAATGCTTGCTGATTATAAACTTCTGCCAGCATTATTTTTTTATCACAAGGAACACCACTCAGTCATGTTGCACTACAACTCAAAATTGAAAGTGATTATAATGGAGACATTGTTTAAAGGAAACTCCTATCAGCTGACAAAGTGCAGCAGATGATGAACTCCTGAGTAGGGTTTTAGCATTAAAATAAAGTTTTGTTTACCTGCTTGGCCGTAACTTCTAGTTCAAAAGATCAATGATGTACATTATGTCGTTGGAGCTGCCCGCAGCCATCTCATGCAGCCAGGTGGCTTCCATGTGTTGGATATGCAGATGAGGGATACCAACTGTGCTACTGGTTGGTATCCCTCTTTTAGCATAACCCACCTGATGGAAGCTGCCTGGCTGCATGAGGTGGCAGTGGGCGGTTCCAGAATTATGGATTGTGTGGATCTTTAAAATTAGACATTACAGTCAAGCAGGTAAATAAAACTTTCTTTTAACACTAAAAGCCCTAATCAGGCATTTGTGCAGCAGCTGTGGCACTTTGTCAGCTGATAGAAGTTTCCCTTTAAAATGGCAGGATTGACTAGATATATTTTTTATTTTACCTTTAAATGAAGCAGAATCATGCAGGATCAACCAGATAACATTATTGTTTTAATGAAATTGATGATCAGTTCTCTATGTGTGGCAGTCTGTGTGTGTAAGGTGTGGGAGTTATCACCTTGTCAATGCTGCTGGTGAGAAGGTTCTGAGGGATGGAAACAACTGCAGGCATGTAGTCATTTGTAGAAGTGTGCAGTCATTGTGAGCTAATGCAAAGTCACATGGTGTGTTTTATCCAATCAAGGATCCCTATTTTAGAAACATTGAAACATAGCAACATAGACTTTGGCGGCAGATAAGGACCACTTGGCCCACCCAGTCTGGTCATTTCCCTACCTATCAGGTAAGCTGCTGATCCTAGTTTTACCAACAGCCAACTTCCTCCTACCTCCCACTAGAATTGCCTTATGTCTGTCACATGCATTCTTAAATTCCCCCACTGTTTTTGACCCCATGCCCTCCTCAGGAAGGCAATTCCCTGCATCCCCCAACCACTCAGAGAAAAAAGTACTTCCTCATGTTTCCCTTGAGTTGTTCCCCCTCTATCTTCAAATTGTGCACCTTTGTTTTTGCAAATCTCTTTTTCTGAAAGATGATACCTTCTTGGACTTGTTGATTCACTTCAGGTACTTGAAAGTTGCTATCATGTTCCCCCTCTTCCTCATTTCCTTGAGGGTTTACATATTAAGCTCCTTTAGTCTCTCTTTGTATGTCATCTGGTGCAGACCTTGCACCATTTTAGTTGCCCTCCTCTGGACATCCTCCATCCTGTCTATGTCATTGTGGACATGGGTTCTTGAAAGCTGCATGCAGTACTCCAGATGGGGTTTCACCAGCTGTCTGTACAGAGGGATAACAACTTCCTGTTTTCTGCTGGTGATGCCTCTCCCTATGCACCCCAGTATCCCCCAGCCCACCTTACTGCCTTCTCACATTGCTTCCCTAGCTTTAGGTCATCTCATATGACTTCCACCAGGTCCCTTTCAACTTTTGCTGTCATTAATACCCCCCACCTACACTGTGTACTCTTCCCTTGAATTTTTGTTTTCCAGGTGCATTACTTTGCACTTCTTTGCACTGAATCTAAGCTGCCATACTTTTGACCATTCCTCCAACCTTGCCAAGTCCCTTCTCATCCTTTCCACCCCCGTCATGTATCAACCCTGTTGCAGATCTTTGTGTTGTCTGTAAAGAGGCATACTTTTCCTTCCAGTCCTTCTGCAATGTCACCTATAAAGATATTAAAGAGGACCCGTCCGAGTACTGAACCCTGTGGTACCCCACTAGTAACCCCCCCTTTCTTTGGAGTGGATTCAATTTACTATTACCCTCTGTGTCCTGTTGTCCATCTAATTTTTTACCCAGGTTACCACCTTGGGACCCTCTCCCAGGCTGGCTAACTTGTTTATTAATCTTTTGTGTGGGACTGTGTCAAATACCTTGCTAAAGACTAGGTATGCCATGTCCACAGCCCCTCCCTGGTCTACTACTTTCAGTCAAAGAAATCTATTAGATTCATCTGACATGACCTACCCAATGTGAATCCATGCTGCCTTTGTTCCTGTGCCCTGCCGGCCTCTAGGTACTCAACAATTGTTTCTTTCAGAAGTAATTCCATCATTTTCTCTACCACTAATGTCAAACTAAGAGGTCTGTAGTTTCCTGCCTCTACCTTGCTCCCACTTTTGTGAAGGGGAATCACATCCGCCCTCCTCCCGTCCTCAGGTACCACACCCTCCTCCCATGATTTGTTAAAAAGAGTAGTCAGTGGTGCCACTAGTTCTCCCCTTAGTTCTTTTAGAATTCTGGGATGAATCCTATTAGGCCCTATTGCTTTGTCCACCTTCAGTTTTAAGAGTTCTTTCAGGAGCCTTTCTTCTGTTCATGGACTGGTATCAACCCTGCTCTCTAGTGTGCTTCTATAATTTGGTTTAGGAACCTCCCCCATCTCTTCTTGTTTGTATTCTTAGCAGAAGTATTTATTCAGTGTCTCTGCTTTATCACTGTCACCCTCTGTCCACCCACCCTTCCCTTTATTAAGCCTCAGTATACCTCTGCTGGTCTTTCTTCACTTCCTAATGTACCTATAAAAGGCTGCATCCCCCTTCTTAAATGAGTTGGCTATTCTTTCCTTGATTTGGGCCTTTGCTATTCTGACTGCCTTCCCCACTTCCCTCTGCTTTAACTGGTACAGTTCTCTGTCCTGCTCCTTTTGTGTTTCCGTATACTTCCTGAATGCTATCTTTTTCTCCCTAACCTTCCCTGCCACCTCTTTTGAGAACCATAGTTTTTTCCTTCATTTTATTTTATTTGCTTCACACAAAGGCTTGTTGCCTCTGTGATGGCAGCTTTGATTTTCCCCATTATTCCTCCACCCCTCCTTTTTGCCCATTTGCTAGTGTTTTTCTGAGGCACTCTCCGATTCTCCCAAAGTCAGCCCTCCTAAAGTCCAATACCCTCACCTTTGTGTGACTTGACTCTACAGTTATGTTTATCATGAACCACATGTTTTGGTGGTTGCTTGTTCCCAGATGGCTACCCACTTTTAAATTTGAGATCCTCTCTCTGTCCCTGTTTGAGAGTATCAGGTCTAAGATTCCTCCCTCCTGAGTGGGTTCCAACACAAGCTGTCTGAGGAATGCCCCTGCAAGGCATCACGAGTTACCCTGCTCTTGGATGTGGCTGCAGCAAAGGTGCTCCAATTAATGTCTTGCATATTCAGGTCTCCCATCAACAATATAACCCCTGTTTCAGCCATTCTAAGGATGACATATCATTTCCTTGTCCATTTCCTCCTCTGATATGGGGGTCTGTATACAACCTCTGTATTGGATTGTGGTGCCATTTTCTGTCTCCAGGGTGGCCTACAGTGCCTCCTCTTCTCCATGTTTACCCTTTAGTTCCAGTGCTTTGATCCCTTCCCTTACATAGAGAGCTACTCCTCCTCCTCCTCCTCCTCCTCCTCTTTTACCCTCCTTGTCCCTCCTGCAGCTTGTGTACCATGGTATGTTGACATCCCAGTCCTGGTTCTCTGTGTACTATGTGTCTGTAACTGCCATAATATCCAGGTGTCCCTCTTCCATCAAGACCACTAGTTCAGGGAGCTTGTTACCCAGACTACATGCACTGGCACTGACAAACCTTTATTTTTTGATAGCCTTACCTCTTTTTGCCCCATCCCTGTCCTTACTGTCTTTGCCTTTTTCTCCATTGACCCTGTCTTGCTCCTTATTAACTTCTCTACCTTAGTGCTTACCTCACTAACTGCCCTGTTTTGTGGAAGAAGGGGCTGGAATTTCCAAGCTTTTTTTTTCAGTGCCCCCCCATCTATTTTAAGTGCTATTCAATGAAGTAAGCCTCTGCCCTCCAGGAACAATCAGCTACAGCTCTGACTCTAAAGATAGATTAAAATGTAAAACCTGTAAGCACAAAACAGTAACAAAACCTGGAAACACAACCTGTACCACACAAAAGATTAATATACAAGTTAGCCAGCCTTGGAGTGGGTCCCAAGGTGATAGCCTGGTTAAAAAATTGGCTGGACAACAGCACGCAGAGTATAATAGTAATCGGAGTCCACTCTGAAGAAAGGGGGGTTACTAGCAGGGTACTGCAGGGTTCAATACTGGGACCGGTCCTTTTTAATATCTTTATAAGTGACATTGCAGGGGGACTGGAAGGAAAAGTATTTCTCTTTGCAGATGACACAATGCTCTGCAAACAAGGTTGATACACAAGGTGGGGTGGAAAGGATGAAAAGATACTTGGCAAGGTTGGAGGAATGGTCAAATGTATGACAGCTTAGATTAAATGCAAAGAAGTGCAAAGTAATACACCTGGGAAACAAAAACCCAGGGGAAGAGTACACAACAGGGTGTGAGATACTAACAACAAAAAAATGGAAAGGGACCTGGGGGTAGGCATATCAAATGACCTACAGATGGGCAAGCAATGGGAGAAGACAGTAAGGAGGGCTGGGGGGATACTTGGATGCGTAGGGAGAGGCATCATCAGCAGAAAACAGAAGTTGTTATCCCTCTGTACAAACAGTTGGTTAGACCCCATCTGGAATACTGCATGCTGTTCTGGAGACCCTATCTCAACAAGGACATAGACAAGATGGAGACTGTCCAGAGGAGGGCAAGTAAAATGCTACAGGGTCTGCACCAAATGGCATATAAAGAGAAAGACTAAAGGAGCTTAATATGTATACCCTCAAGGAAAGGAGGAGGGGATATGATAGAAACAGTCAAGTACCTCAAGGGAATCAACGAAGTCCCAGAAGGTAGCATCTTTCAGAAAAAGAGATTTGCAAGAACCAGCAGGCTCAATTTGAAGACAGAGTGGGGACAACTCAGGGGCAACATTAGGAAATATTTTTTCTTGGAGACGGTGGTGAATGCATGGAATGGCTTTCTTGAGGAAGGCATGGGGTAAAAAACAGTGGGGGAATTCAAGAATGCATGGGACAGACATAAGGCAATTCTAGTTGGGGTAGGACGAAGTAGGCTGTTGGTTAACTAGGATCTGCAGCTTATCCATTAGGTAGGGAAATGGGAAGACTAGGTTGGCCAAGTGGTCCTTATCTGCCATCAAATTCTATGTTTGTATGTTCTATGTTTCTTTAACAATTTAACAGAAAATATACCTTGCAAAAAAAAGTGAATCAGGGAAAGACAACATAGTAACCTATAAGCAGAAACAGTAACAAACCTGTAAGCACACCCTGTAACAATTTAGCAGAAAATATACCCTGCAAAAAACAATTTCAATCAGAGAAAAAGAAAGCAATAAACTGTAAAATCTGTAAACAAAACACAGTAATAAAATCTGTAAGCACAACCTGTAACCATTTAACAGAAAATATACCTTAAAAAATGAATCAGAGAAATGTAAAGCAGCAATCTGTAAGCAGAAAACAGTAACATACCTTTAAGCACACACTGTAACAATGCAGCAGAAAGTATACCCTGCAAAAATAATTTCAATCAGAGAAAAATATAGCAGTAAATTGTATAGCCTGTAAGCACAAAACAGTGATAAAACCTGTAAGTACAAAACAAAATAATAACACAAAACTAACTCTGCTTAGCCAAAAGAAGCCTTAATGTTTTTCCTTGCTCTGCTAATGTTGCTCCTTGCTCTGCCTTTACAAGCAAACCCTAGAAGAAAAGAACGCAAGTGAAGGTACATGCTTTATGCCAGCAAAACTAGTCTTTCACTGATTTTTCTATACGCGTGGCAGCACCAGTATAGTTAGGGCTCCGTAAGCAGTTTAATGTTAAACCCCAAATTTTGCACCTTAATAACTTTGTAACCATTCAACAGATTTACAAGAAATTTGGTATGCGTGGTCCCATGTGGGTAGATCTCTTGATGTGCCACGTTTCGTTTTGATCAGATGTGCAGATTTTGTGTAGTACATAGTGAAAAAAGTGCAAAAGTTGCTTTTTTTTGCCTATTTACTGATTTTTTTTCCATTGTGCTGTGGCCACATCATTTGGGATTTTATCCTGAAATCATGGCAGGATCAACCAGATAACATTTTTGTTTTAATGAAATGGATGAGCTGTTCTCTATGTGTTGTAGTCCATGTGTGTCAGATTTGGAGTGATCACCTTGTCTAGGCTGCTATTGAGAAGGTTCTAAGGGATGGAAAATCATTTGTGGAGGTGTGCAATCATTGTGAGCTAATGCACAGTAACATAGTGTGATTTATCCAATCAGGGATCCCAGTGTTCACTGATTTTGCCTACCCATTTTAGAAATATATATATATATATATATATATATATATATATATATATATATATATATATATATATATACATACAGGGGTGTCCCCAGGATGAAACCCAATTCTGTAGCATATTGCATCACTCTGCAGAATGCTGCAGCAGACCTACTGAATAAAGCAATGTAATTTCAATGGCAATTAGTATCTTTTGTCATTCAGGAAAATGTGACACTGCCAAAATGAAGTGAATGCTACAATTTCCTGCATGAAAAAAGGGACTAATTTCCATTGAGCTTACATTGCTTTATTCAGTAATTCTGCTGCAGCATACTGCAGAGTTCTTTAAAAGATAGTTTCATCCTGGAGGACGCTACTGTATATATTATACTGGCATGGTCATGCCAGTATAGTTAGGGTTGCTTAAGCAGTTTAATGTTAAACCCCAAATTTTGCACCTTAATAACTTTGTAACTGTTCAATGGATTTGCAAGAAATTTGGAATGCCTGGTTTCATATGGTAGATCTCTTGATTTGTCAAGTGGCGTGTTGGTTGAACTTGCAGTCTACATGCAGCGAAGCACTGAAAAACACATTTTTCACTTTTTTGCTGATTTTTACCCATCACGCTGCAGCCACACCATTTGGTATTGTGCTCTGAAATGTTCAGGACAGAAAGAGGATTGGTTAAAGAACAATGTAGCAGTGGTTTGGTGAACAAATATTAATCCATTCCAAAGTTATTATTTATTTATTTTTATTTATTATTTATTAGAACATCAGTTTACAACCTTTGAGCCAGGGGCTCATTTACAAAAGTACCTCGTCACAGGGAGGACAAAACAGTACAGACAAGCTTTTTGCAATATAACAGAGTACTAAAATTTGTAGGTACATGAAGACATAAAGCAGTTACAATTTTAAGGTTACAGGATTAGCAGAGCACAATTTTAAGGTTGCAGGATTGGCAGAGCACAAGTAGGTTCAGAATAATTTGTACATCAGGCAAACATTGGTGGGACTATACAGAAATAAGCATTGTAGAGACATGTGGAGAAGAGAATGGGATCATAGATAATGGTGGGTAGTAGTATTAAATTTTGAAGTTTTGGGTTCTGAGTATGCTGAGTTCACTCCATGATTTATATGTATTTTTTGCAAAAGGGGATAGGGCTTGCAATCAAGTATTTTGTCAGCTTGTGAATTGGGATTTACAAAATTCCCGTTCATGAGAAAAAATTATTCTTTCGCGAGCTGACATTTTGTTTTCATTTTTTCCCCAAAACAAAATGTCATAGCTTGCTCCACGGGTGACTTCTTGATTCAATGAGGCATGGGTTTTGCTCACGGTGACACCATCTACAAATCTATACCTTTGGTTTGCCTCATTTTGGCCAATAAATTGCCATTTTAAATTTTAAAATTCTTTGTTCGTGTCTCGCTTCCAGTCCTCGTTCTCAAGGTGACAAAATCCCCATTCACAAGCCGATCCCTGTTTGTCAGGTAGCAAAATCCTTGATTGTGACTTAGGGACCAGATGGCCATTCTCTCAAATGAGGATTGGCTTGTGAATGGGGATTTTGTCAGCTCATGAAAGGGGGTTGGGTTTTTGAATCCCCTTTCACGACCTGACAAAATCTCTGTTCATGAGCAAACCCCTTTTGAGAGTTGACAAAATTCTTTATCATCATTTCATGACCAGATGGCCATTCTAGTGAATGACAATTGGCTGGCAAATGGGGATTTTGACAGCTTGTGAAATGGGATCTGCTTGCAAATGTGGATTTTTTCAGCTTGCAAAAGGGGTTTCGTTTTTCAATTCCTCATTCATGAGCTGACAAAATCCCCATTTGCGAGCTGTCAAAATCCTTGTTCGTGAGGTCAATCCTCTTTTGCAAGCTGACAAAATCCCTGTTAATGGCTTAGGGACCAGATGATCAAAATCTGATGGTCAAGGATTACTCATGAATGGGGATTTTGACAGCTCACGAACGGGGATTGACCTCGCGAATGGGGATTTTGACGCCTTGTGAATTAGGATTTTGAAAACTTTGCCACTGCACTGTAAATAAATGGTTTGGTCTTTTGACTTGAAATTTGCAGGGTATAAAGGGGATGTGACAGAGATGTAAGTTATGCTAATTAGGTGTTAAAAAGGTAGTCAGTTACAAAGATATACCATCACAAATTTGCAATTTTTCCCATAGGATAACATTACAGCGCCCATAGCGACTTTTGGTGCCCATATCTTGGAAACAATGCAAGATATGGATTTTTCGTTACTGTCAGCGTTGTCCAACTTTAGGTGGACTAGACATGCCTGAAGGTTTCAAAGTCACAGATTACACCTACAGAGGAATTCTTTTCCTAGGTTGTACAGTTACTGAAATATTGGCCAAAGTAGTGTTACAAGGGTTCCTTTTAAGGCATATAGAAACATAGAAACATAGACTTTGACGGCAGATAAGGACCACTAGGCCCATCTAGTCTGCCCATTTCCCTACCTACAGGATAGGCCACAGATCCTAGTTAACCAACAGCCTATTTCTTCCTACTCTTACAAGAATTGCCTTATGTCTGTCCCATGCATTCTTGAATTCTCCCACAGTTTTAGACCCCACAACCTCCTCAGGAAGGCTGTTCCATGCATCCACTACCCTCCCTGTGAAATAATATTTCTTCACATTGCCCCTGAACCGCCCTCCTTCTATCTTTAAATTGTGTCCCCTTGTTCTTGCAAGTCTCTTTTTCTGAAAGATGCTACCCTCTTGGACTTTGTTGATTCCACTGAGGTACTTAAAAGTTTCTATCATGTCCCCCCTCTCCCTTCTTTCCTCAAGGGTATACATATTAAGCTCCTTTAGTCTCTCCTCATACGGCTTCTCTTGCACACCCTGCACCATTTTAGTTGCCCTCCTCTGGACTGCCTCTATCCTGTCTATGTCCTTGTGGAGATGGGGTCTCCAGAACTGGACACAGTACTCCAGATGGGGTCTCACCAACTGTCTGTACAGAGGGATAACAACTTCCTGTTTTCTGCTGGTGATGCCTCTCCCTATACATCCCAGTATACCCCCAGCCCTCCCTACTGCCTTCTCACATTGCTTGCTAACCTTAAGGTCATCTGATATGATTACCCCCAGGTCCCTTTCCATTTTTGTTGTTGTTACCACCTCCCACCCATTGTGTAATCTTCCCCTGGGTTCTTGTTTCCCAGGTGCATTATTTTGCACTTCTTTGCATTGAATCCTAGCTGCCATACTTCTGACCATTCCTCCAACCTTGCCAAGTCCCTTTTCATCCTTTCCACGCCTTGTGTATCAACCCTGTTGCAGATCTTTGTGTCATCTGCAAAAAGGCATACTTTTCCTTCCAGTCCCTCTGCAATGTCACTGATGAAGACATTAAAAAGGACTGGACCCAATACTGAACCCTGCGGTACCCCACTAGTAACCCCCTTTCTTCAGAGTGGACTCCATTTACAATTACCTTCTGTGTCCTGTTGTCCAGCCAATGTTTTACCCAGGCTACCACCCTGGGTCCCACTCCCAGGCTGGTTAATTTGACTATTAATCTTTTGTGTGGGACTGTGTCAAATGCCTTGCTAAAGTCTAGGTAGGCCATGTCCACAGCCCCTACCTGGTCTACTACTTTGGTCACCCAGTCAAAGAAATCTATTAGATTTGTCTGCCATGACCTTCCCGCTGTGAACCCATGCTGCCTTGGGTCCTGTGCTCCACTGGCCTCTAGGTACTCAACTATTCTTTCCTTTAGAAGTGACTCCATCACTTTCCCTACCACAGAGATCAGACTTACAGGTCTGTAGTTTCCTGCCTCTGTCTTGGTCCCACTTTTGTGAAGGGGAATCACATCCGCCTTCCTCCAGTCCTCGGGTACCATCCCATCCTCCCATGATTTATTAAAAAGAGTAGCCAGTGGTTTCACTAGTTCCTCCCTTAATTCTTTTTAGAATTCTGGGGTGAATTCCATCAGGACCCATTGCTTTGTCCACCTTCAGTTTTAGGAGTTCTTGCAGAACCCTTTCTTCTGTGAAAGGACTGGGATCGACCCCCCTATCAAGAGTGCTTCTGTTAATTGGATTAGGCACTTCCCCCTCCTCTTTTGTGAATACTGAGCAGAAATATTTGTTCAGTATTCCTACTTTTTCACTGTCCCCCTCTGCAGACCCACCGTTCATTCTATTCAGCCTCACTATCCCTCCCTTTGTCTTTCTACACTCGCTGATGTACCTATAAAAGGTTTTATCCCCCTTCTTAACTGAGTTGGCTATCTTTTCCTTAGTTTGGGCCTTTGCCATTCTGACTTCCCTCCCTACTTCCTTCTGCCTTAACTGTTACAGCTCTCTGTCCTGCTCCTTCTGTGTTTCCTTATACTTCCGGAATGCTATCTTTTTCTTCCTGACTTTCACAGCCACCTCTTTTGAGAACCATAGTGGCTTTTTCTTTCATTTTGATTTGTTTATTTGCTTCACACAAAGGCTTGTTGCCTCTGTGATGGCAGTTTTGATAATTCCCCATTGTTGCTCCACACCTCCTTCTAGCCTGTTTGCTAGTGCTTTTCTGAGGCACTCTCCCATCTTGCCAAAGTCAGCCCTCCTAAAGTCCAGTACCCTCACTTTTGTATGGCTTGACTCTGTAGCTGAGTTTAACGTGAACCACATTGTTTGATGGTCACTTGTCCCCAGATGGCAACCCACTTCTAGATCTGAGATCCTCTCACCGCCCCCATTTGAGAGTACGAGGTCTAAGATTGCTCCCTCATGAGTGGGTTCTGAAACTAGCTGTCTAATGCCTGCCACCTGTAGGGCATCAAGAATGGCCCTGCTCTTGGATGTGGCTGCAGCAAATGTGCTCCAGTTAACATCTGGCATATTCAGGTCTCCCATCAACAGTATCTCCCTGTTGCTACTCCTTGGGCTACTGTATGGCTCCACTATTATGTGTACTTGGGAGTGCAGGGCCTGCACTCTGACAGATGCATATCATTATGTACAAATTTGTAGTTTGGGGGTTAGGGTCCACCGCTCCCACCAATACATATTATTTACTAGTTACTTTACACTTTTTCAAAACGTAAGGAAATTCATTGCAAAAACTTTGTTAATGCACCAGTTAGGGATAAAACAATAAAAGGGGAAATAAGATGTAAAGGTTGAGTCCCTAACCACTCCCTCCACCCCCACCCCCATCCTCCCACATACCAACAGATGCTGGGTGTGCCATGGGAAGTGAGGCATAAGTCTCACTCCATTCTTCCATATTGTAGCTTGTCAACCTGTTTACACATGGAATGCAGTTGGAGTTGGGCCTGACAACCACATGGCACCCCCAGCATCTGTTGGTGTGTGGAGGATGGGGGTTGGGGGTGGGGTGGTGGTCGGAGGGGTTTGGGGCTCAACCCTAATGACTCATTTCACCACTTTTGTTGTGTTAACCCTAACTGATACATTAACAAAGTTTTTGCATGAATATATATTATAGTGGCACAGTAGCACCACTATACTTAGGGCTGAGTAAGCAGTTTAATGTTAAACCCTAAATTTTGCACTTTAATAACCCTGCAACCATTCAACAGATGTGCACAAAATTGGGCATGCTTGGTTCCTTTGGGTAGTTCTCTTGATCTGCAAAGTTTCATTTTGATCAGATGTGTGGATTTTTTCATAGTAGATAGTGAAAAAACTGTAAAAGTCACCCTTTTTTGACCATTTTTCCTGATTTTTCCTCATCATGATGCATCCACACCATTTGGAATCTTGGCTTGCAATTTTCAGAGTCGAAGGAGCTTGCCCCAAAGAACAAGTCAGTGTTAGTTTGGTGAAAAAATATTAATCCATTACAAAGTTATGGAATTTTGAAATTTTGGATTCTGGGCATTCACAGTTCAGTCTTTTGGATAGCTACACAGCTCTGAACAAGGACTTGGGCTCACAATCAGGAATTTTGATAGTTCACAAACAGGGATTCTTTAAATATCTGTTCAAGAGCCACCGGTCCATTGTGCTTTCAATTTTCTTCAAAAAAAAAAAAAAAACCTTGTAACTTGCCCCAGAGATGTCTTCTGTAGAGATTGAAGTATGGGTTTTAAATTTGAAAATCCTTGTTCATGACTTTCTTCCGATCCTTGTTCATGAGGTGTCAAAATCCCTGGTCATAAGCCAATGCCTGTTAGTGAGCTGTCAAAATCCTTGTTCATATGGGAATGACCAGATGTCCCTATCTTGCTAACAGGGATTTTGACACCTCACAAACAGGGATTCAGCTCACGAGCAGGGATTTTGACAGCTCACAAACAGGGATGCTAAAAAGGAGTCCCAATTCATGAGCTGTCAAATCCCCTGTTCATAAGCTATCAAAATCCATGTTCCTGAGAAATCCTTGTTCTTGAGCTGTCAAAATCCCTGTTCATTAGGGGACGACAAAATGGCCCTAAAAATCCCTGTTCATGAACTGTCAGAAATCCTTGTTCATGAGGTGTCAAAATCCCTGTTTGTGAGCCAATCCTTGTTTATGAGCTGTCAAAATCCTAGTTCATGAGGGGATGACCTGATGGCCCTACCATGCGAACAGGGATTGGCCCACTAACAAGGATTTTGATACCTCACGAAAGGGATTCGGCTTGCAAACAAGGATTTTGACAGCACATTAACAGGGATTTTTAAAGATTGCTTTTTTTTCTTTGCCACTCCACTGCAAAAAAATGGTTAAGACTGTTGGCTTGAAATTTGCAGGGTAGAAAGGGGGTGTCCAAGAGATGTGACTTATGGTGGTTTGGTGTAAAAATTTCATCAGTTCTATACTTCTGGCATTCTGAAGTTGAGAAATTTCCCATAGGATACCATTGTGGTGAATGTGTCACATTTCAGTGCCTATATCTCAAAATTATTTGAGATATGGATTTTTCACTAAGCACTGCTAAGCATGTGTGCAGGTTAGAAGTCCATGATTACAACTGCAGTAGACTTTTTTCCAAGTTGCTACAGTTACTGAGATACTGCACAATTTGCAGCACAAGGATTTCTTGGAATGTGTCTTGGGCTGTGCTTTGTCTCTACAATTATAGGTAGGTGGAAGTGCGGGGCCCCCACATATGGATACCATTATACAGTAATCGGACTGCTGAGACATTCATTATGCTAGACTGGGAGCGCAGGTCCTGGAAGGCCCTGCACTCCCAAAGGAAGATGACAGCTCATTACAATGTCTGTTCACTTATGGACAGATGGGAGCACAGGTCCCATTGAAATCTGATACCCAGAGGGCCCTGCCCACCCAAAGACATATAAGGGTAAGATTACACTTTCTCAAAAAGTAAGGAACGTAATTGCAAAAAACATTGTTGATGCATTAGTTAGGGTTAAAGCAACAAAAGTAGGGAAATGAAGCATTAAGATTGAGACCCTAACACCCCCACCCACCCTACCACCCCATCCCACCTCCACTATCCACAGACCAACAGGCGACATGGTGTGCCTTGGGGTCCTCGGGCATAACTCTCACCCCTTTCTCCTATACTGTACCATGTCAGCATTCTTACACATGGAATGGGGCAAGAGTTAGGGTAGACTATCCCAAGGCACACCCCATCACCTGTTTGTCTGTGGAGGGTGGGGTAGGGTGATAGGGTGATAGGCTGGGGAGTGTTAGAGTCACAACCTTAATGCCTCATTCCCCTTTTTTTGTCACTTCAACCCTAACTGATGCATTAAAGAAGTGTTTTGCAATGAATATATATAATATATATATATATATATATATATATATATGTATGTATGTATATATATATATATATATATATATATATATATTTATACAACATATGTTTGGGAATAAATTCATGGATAAAAAGTAGTATCTGAGGCAGGTCATGGAGATATCACTATTGAAGATATCATTGATATCTCCATGTTCCTATACGTCATAGTGATATCTCCACGTTCCTATACGTCATTGAATCGAAACTGAAAGTCTGCCACTGTACATTGCCCCATCTCCTCTGTTTAAAACTTGTCCCCCCCAAACCTCCCCACACACACACCCCTACTTCTATTTGTTTGATCCTGCCAATTATTTTTTTCTAAAAATGTAATTTAAGCACTTATCTGGTTGATCCTGCCACTGTGATAGTCAGCAGGGCATATTACTTTACTTTCCCCTTCAAGTAAGCGTGACGGCGGTGTGAAGATCGACCCCTTAGGACATTACAGTAGTTAATAATAAAGAGCTCTGCACCCATTTAGTTAAAAAAGCTGTGCAATACTATTTTACTTTGTGAGAAATTGCCGACTATGTTCAGAAGACAGAGTGTGAGTCGGCAGCGTCATAGAAGCAGGAGGAAGCGCGAGCGTGTGTTGCTATAGCAACGAACGCTCACGAGTCCTCCTGCTTCTATGACGCTGCCGACTCACACTCTGTCTTCTGAACATAGTCGGCAATTTCTCACAAAGTAAAATAGAATTGCACAGCTTTTTTAACTAAATGGGTGCAGAGCTCTTTATTATTAACTACTGTAATGTCCTAAGGGGTCGATCTTCACACCGCCCGGTCACGCTACTTGGAAGGGGGAAAGTGAAAGTAATATGCTCCGCTGACTATCACAGTGGCGGATCAACCAGATAAGTGCTTAAATTACATTTTAGAAAAAATAATTGGCAGGATCAACCAAATAACATTATTTATATTTTGAAACTGGTAGAATCTACCATATATATGTTTTTATTTTTGAGAACATTATCCCTTGTGTTCTGGGTTGTGGGTGTGTTTTGATTTGTGTTCGGGAGGGTTCCATTACAATCCAGCCCAAACATATGTTTGTATAAACAGAATAGATGATGGCTGAGGAAGATATCATTTATTCTTCACTGAGGCCACGACGTCTCTACCGTGGCTCGCCACTCGTGAGATATCATGATATCATTGGCCTCTCGTGAAGATAAATATGATATCTTCACTCAGGCCATGTCATATCCCCTATATATATATATATATATATATATATATATATATATATATATATATGGTAGCATGGTAATGCTACCATAGTTAGGGTTGAGGATCCCTTTTAAGGTTAAAGGGTAAAATTTTACACCTTAATAACTTTGCGACCATTCAAAGGATTTACCTGAAATTTGGCATGTACAATCAAGAGCCATACACCTTGAGATCTGCCAGGTTTTGTACCAGTCAGATATATGGCTGCAGAGTTATTAAGTGTGATCTGTGTGTGCATTTAAGCTATATGGTGAATTCTTTGCTCGTGCCTACAGGTCACACAGTTTGTGCAAGTAGTCCAAAAACTTCAGGGAACATGCGACCAGGGTGTCTGATGTGCCTTTTGAAGATTTTGTGAAAAAATATTGAACAGTTCAAAAGTTATTCAAAAAACAAGTTCCCTTTATAAGTCAATGGGAAAGTTGACAAAAAGTTCGACACTTTCGCAAATGCACTTTCTACTGTTGCAAATTGCCCTAGTACTTTCACAAATCCACCATTTTGTTTTCAGTTGGTGATCAGAAAAATGCTTGCATTTAAAATTGGGAACATCTAGGGACACCATTCTTTTTGTGTTCACCTAGTCGGAGCCTGAGGATGCTAGCCATGTCTTTATTTTTGGGTTAAACACCTCAGAAATATGTTTTTCAAAGTTCTGGATAAAGTACTTTCACAAAGTACTTTCGTGCTTTTGACACTTTTGCAAATCTGTGCGAAAGCTTTGGCAAATCAGAAAAGTACTTTGCAAGACTATGGCCAAAATGACAGGAGTTCTTTGCCACCTTGCTGCAAAAGAACAGTTAGGTCTTTTGGCCTTAAATTTGGAGGAAATGCAGCCAACATCTCACAGATGTGCCTTTTAGTGGTTTGGTGAAAAAATATTGCATGGCTGCAAAGTTACGGTACTCCGAAGTTGGTGTTTTTTCCCATAGACTAACATGGAGGCATATGCCACGACTTTCAGGGCTCGTGTCTCGAAAACGATGCTAGATACAGATTTTTTGTTGTGAGATGCATAGCCCTATGGGCAATGTAATAGCAAAATCCTAGCCAGGAAAATCATGATTTTTGTGAAATTAAAATTTTTTTTCTACGTCTTGTGGTTGCTGAGATAGTAGCAATTAAGTACTTCTAATGCTCATTTTCATCTTTGATGCCCATTACAATGCATACATTCTTTGTACACACTGTGTTTCTCTATGCACCTGTTTGGCAAAAACAGGGTATGTGCTTCTGTTACTGTTGCAGTTACTGTTTCAACTTGCGTTTCTGTCCCCATTTGCATTTACATTCCTGTGTAAGCCACCGTGTGCGTTACTCTTTGCATTTTTATTTGCGCTTGCATTTTCGATACTGTTACCATTTGCGTTTACACTACTGTTTCTCTTTGTGTTTTTGTTTGTGTCACCGTGCACATTGCCATTTCTGTTTATGGCAGCCCTTTCATTTGCTTTTCTGTTTCTCTTTCGTTTTGCGTCTTCCTTGCTGTTACTGTTACCATTTGCATTTGCAATTTCTTTACTGTGCCCGTGCACATTACAGTTTCGTTTCCATATGCGCTTGCATTTCCTTTTGCATTTCTGTTTGCTTTGCTCTTATTGTTGCTGTTACAGTTACCATTTGCGTTTAAAATTGCGGCACTGTACCCGTCCTCATTTCGGTTTGTGTTTCCGTATGCACTTCTTTTCCTGTTTCCGTTTCTGTTTCCTTTGACGTTATTCTTCCTGTTATCTTTACCATTTGCATTTACAATTCTGGTACCATGCCTGTGTGTCTTACGGTTTGCGTTTACGTGTGCATTTGCGTTCGCATTTCCGTTTCTGTTCCCCTTCACGTTCTTTTTGTTGTGACACTTAACTTTTCCATTTTAAATACCACTGCCATCACTGTTCATGTTACCAGTTGTGTTTTCGTATGAGCTTCAATGTCCATTTATTTCACTGTTCACTTTGGCATCACTTTGTGCTTGCATTTCTATTAACTTTTCCTTTACCATTTATGTTTACATTACCTTGTGAGCCACTGTTGGTGCTTCTGTTTGCATTTGCTGTTCCTGTTACTATGTCACAAGACATCACATACCGCTGTTGCATTACATTCACTATTTCTCATCATCATTCTAAAAAATAAGGGAAATTAGAGGCAAAAAAATCGATTTCATGCATCAGTTAGGGTTGTTCCACAGCAACAAAAGTGAGGAAATTCAGTATTAGGGTTAAAAAAAATCCTTGGACCCCCATCCCACCCTCCAACCAGCATCGTGGTGCACCATGGGGTCATCGGTCCTATCTCTCACCCCATTTTCCTACACCTCAGATTCTTTACATCTGTGATAGGGTGTGAGTTAGGGCCTATGACCCCATAAAGCCTACAATGCCGACTGGGGGTGAGCTGTGGGGGTCCAAGGAGTTTAAACCTAACACTGAATTTCCTTGCTTTTGTGCATTGGGGTCTAACTGATGCATTAAATGGAGTTTTTGCCATATATATATATATATATATATAAAAAGACAAAGAACCTCTGTGCGTAAACACTGAGGCAAGGGTTACCCAAAGGGCATTTGGCTGGGAAGCCAAGTTTCAAGAAAATACAAAATCACACATGCCCCACAATGCAAAGCATCATGGGCTACATATGCAAATCACCACAGAATGTTATGCTGGTCAACTTAAGCAGAATTGCATGGTGCCAAGGCCTCTCATAGTTTTGCAAGGGTGCTAACAGAGACATAGACACGTGTTTCATCCTACCAGGACTCATCAGTATGCCTCGTCTGTTTGACACCCCAGTAGAATGGCCCAGCTACCCCTAAGGCAGTGTGCCTGGGATATATTGTGGTGAACCCATTAAAATAAAAAACTATTTAAAAGACAAAGAACCTCTGTGCATAAACACTGAGGCAAGGGTTACCCCAAAGGGCATTTGGCTGGGAAGCCAAGTTTCAAGAAAATACAAAATCACACATGCCCCCACAATGCAAAAGCATCATGGCTGCATATGCAAATCACTTATATATATATATATATATATATATATATATATATTTATATATATACACACATATATTATAGGGTGTAATCAACCCCCTATAGTTAGGGTTGAGTAGGCACTTTAATGTTAAAAATCAATTTTTGTGTGTTAATAACTTTACAATCGTTCAACAGATTTGCACAAAATTTTGAATGTGCAGTGTCATATGGCATATCTCTTGATTCACTAAGTTATGTTATGTTTCAGTTAGACTTACTGTTTCCATGCAGTGAAGTGCTGACAAACACAGTTTTTGCCACTTTTGACATGTGTTGTGCCCATGGCACTGCTTTCACACCATTTGATGTTTTGGTGTGAAATATGGAACATAGAAAAATATTAATCTGTTCCATAGTTATTTAATTTTAAATATCTGGGTTCTGAGCATGCTCAGTTTAATCCAAGATTTATATGTACAGTGGTAGTTATCGAAATGTTTCCTACCTCGAGGTACCTCAAGGTACCACTGAGGTACCACTGAGGTAATTTGCATTGACTGAAATGTGATCCTGCCTCATTCTGCCTCAGTATACCTAGGTATACCTCAGTACTGCAAAACTTTTCTATGACTACCACTGTATGTTTTGTGATGCAGGATTGGGCTCACGGCCAAGGATTTTGTCAGCTTGCGATGAGGATTTAAAAAAATCCTCATCCGTGAGAAAAATTCTTTGTCCATGAGATGGCATCTTGTTTTCATTTTTTCACCCAAACAAAATATCATAGCTTCTTACATGGTTGACTTCTTGTTGGAATAATGTATGCGTTTTGTTCAGGGTGACACCCTCTACAAACCCCTACCTTTGGTTTGGTTTGTTTTGTCCAAAAAGCATTCATTTCAATTTTTTTAATTTTTTGACTGCGAATCACTAACGATCCTCTTTTGCGTGCTGACAAAATCCCATTCCATGAGCTGATCCTCTTTTGCAAGGCTGCAAAATACTTGCCTGTAACTTTCTGATCAGATGGCCATTCTTGTGGATGAAGAATGAGCTGACAGTGAAGGATTTTGCTACCTCTCAAAAGAGGATCAGGTGGCAGACTTGGATTTTGTCCACTTGCGAAAGGGGACAGGGTTTGAGAAAGGGTTTTACTAATCCTCTTTCGTGAGTTGATAAAATCGCAGTCTGAAAGCAGTCAAAATCCTAGTCTGCCACCCGATCCTCTTTCGTGAGGTAGCAAAATCCTTAACCATCAGTTAAGGACCAGATTGCCAAAATCTGATGGTAAAGAATTTCTAGCTGACGGCAATTTTGATAGCTCACAAACGGGGATTGATCTGATGGTCAGGAATTTTGCTACCTCATGAACTAGGAATTTTTAAACTTTTAAAAACTTTCCCACTGCATTGTAACATAACGGTTTGGACTTTTGACTTGCACTTTTCAGGCTATTACAGGGATGCCCTAGAGATGTGAATTATGCTTTTTGGGTGTTGGAAAGTTAAGTGGTTCCATAGATATGCCATCACGAAACTGAGATTTTTCACAAAGGATAACATTCTGGTGCCCATCATGCCATTCGGACAACCCCAACGAGCACCCTGATGCTGGTTGGGGGTGTGGGCGGGGGACCAAGGGGGCTTTCAACCCTAACACTGAATTTCCTCACTTTTGTCACCATGGAACAACCCTAACTAATGCATTAAATGGATTTTTTTGCCTCTAATTTCCCTTCTTTTTGAGAAGTATAATGAGAAATAGGGAATGTGATGTGGCAGCAGGAGCAAGGGGCACTTTCAGCCCCATGCACTCGCCACATAGTGTGTTGTCACATAATAACACAGTGCCCACAAACGCAAATGGTAATGTGTATGGTGACTCAAAGTGAAACAGAAAGATAAACAGTACTGTAGACAGAAATGGTTAAAATAACACAAACACAAGTGCAAATGGAAACGCGAAGGGTTAACGCACATGGTGCTATAGATGGGAGCAGAAAGTGAAATGGTTATGGAACCACAAGCAGAAGCAGTAAGGGTGACAGTAATGTAAGCGCACAGGCTAGTTTTCCCCAAAAGCTGCATAGAGAAAGACACTGAGTACAAAGAATGTATGCATAATAATGGGTCTCGGAGCAGAAAATGAGGAGTTGGAATAGTAAATTGCTTATATCTCAGGAACCGTACTACGTAGAAAAAAAAAATTAAAGTCATATGATTTATGACTTTCCTGGCTAGTTTGGTTCTTAGCCCCCATTGGGGACTAAGCTTTTTTCTGACGAAAAGTCCGAATCTCGCACCGTTTCCAAGATACGGACCCTGAAAGGTGAGGCGAATGCCGTAATGTTATCCTATGGGAAAAAAGGAGAAGTTTGGAGTGCCATAACTTTGGCTCCCTGTCATATTTTTTCACCAAACCAGTAAAAGGCACATCTGTGGGATGTTGGCTTTTCTCTCTCCAAATTTCAGCCCAAAAGACCTAACTATTATTTTGCAGCAGGGCGGCAAAGGATTCCTGTAATGCGGTGGACGCCATAATGTTATCCTATAGGAAAAAGTGTCAACTTTGGAGTGCTGTAACTTTTCATCCCTGTAATATTTTTTCACTGAAACACTGAAAGGCACATCTGTGAGATGTTGGCTGCATTCCCTCCACATTTCAGCCCAAAAGACCAAACCATTCTTTTGCAGTAGGGTGCCAAAGAATTGCTGTCATTTTCACACAACCTGGAAAAGTACTGTTGAACTTTGCAAAAGCTTTCGCAAATTCATTCGACACTGTCGCAAGTGCGAAAGTACTTTGTGAAACTACTTTTTCAAGAAATGTGAAAAACATTCTTCTGGGGTGTTTTACCCTAAAATAAAGACATGCCTAGCATCCTCAGGGTCCGACTAGGTGAATACAAAAAGAATTAAGTTGCTAGAGGGTCCCAAATTTAAATGCCAAGCATTTTTCTGATGACCAACTGAAAACAAAATGGCAGATTTGCGACAGTAAAAGGGCCATTTGTGAAAGTAAAAACTGCATTTGCAACACTGTCGAACTTTTTGTTAACTTTTCCCATTGACTTATAATGGGAACTTGTTTTTTGAGTAACTTTTGAACCGTTTAATATTTTTTCATGTAATCTTCAAAAGGCACATCAGGGACCCTGGCCGCATGTTCCCTGAAGATTTCAGACTGGTCGTGCAAACCGTGCGATCTCTAGAGACGACCAAAGAATTCCAAAGAAGCATAAACGTATGCACAGATCATGCTTAATAACTCCGCAGCTGTATATCCGAACAGTACGAAAGTTGGCAGGTCCCAAGATCTATGGTTTTTGATTGTGTATTCCAAATTTCAGGTAAATCTGTTGAACAGTTGCAAAGTTATTAAGGTGCAAAATTTTAGGTTTAACATGTAAATGGCTCCTCAACCCTAACTATGGTAGCACTACCGGTTACTATATATATATATATATATATATATATATATATATATATATATATACACCCACATATAGACATATACTGTATATAGTAAATATATATATATATATATATATATATATATATATATATATAGACTACAAAGAAAATAAAGCCTACACACACAATTTCACAAGTCTAGAAAATATACTAACTAAAAGGTCTCCAAAAAACCCATTTGAATTCCAATGAACAGACCTCTAACCACCACACTTCACTCTCAGAACTCAAAGAGAAAATTTGTGCACACTCTGTAGTGTATATATCCTAGATGTGGCTGTATTATGTGACCTGTAGCAACTTGTTTATGAAGCCTCATTCTGAATCCATCTCTAGCATAACTTCACCTTAATGCAAAAGTAATCACACACTTTGCTTGTGAATTACTGAAATAATTTGAACAAGAAGGTTACCCAGAATGTGCTTCCCAAAGGCATATGTGGCCACATCACCTGGGCTTTGCAGGTGAATTAAAACTTTCCAACATCTCTAGTTGTGGTACATTCTGCTATGCATACACTGTACTGTGTGTGGTTATCTTACTGATGTAGAACACCTAATATTTTTTTATATACTGTTCTGTAATGCACTTACATAATCAAATCACTTTTCTGCATACCGTCATTCATTATGGCCAGAAACTCCTCTGTGTACGGATGTTGTGACCTCTGGCACATGTCAAAGACAGAAAGCATAACTTTATGGTGGCTAAAACACTGAAAACTAAAACTGCAAATGACAGGGTATTCTAACCTCATCTCTACACCATTATTTATTATGTCAACTATCCTCTTATCAGTACATAATTCTACCATACAGCCTACTGCAATTACTGTATGTGCTCACACTGAAAATACATCATAATATGATGTCTCTAGCAGCACACAATAAGCAGGTGTATGCCCTTGCTACAGTACATGTCTGCAGCTGTTAGTCTACATGTGCACAGAAGGGTTTGTTCAAAATACTATCTCGTGGAATTAAGGTTAAGTTAGGTGAAATGCAAATTAATAATTAAGAGAATTAAATGACAACACCCTGGTGCTGTGAAGATGATGAGTTTGATGGGGGTCAAGATGTGTCACAGTTTTGGGGTTCTGCCAGGCTAGATCACTGCAGACTCCAGCATGATGCTGGTCTTGAATGTATATGATATCATATTGTATTATATCTTGCCATATTGTCTGCAAATATAACATTTCTGCTACCAAACTCCATGCCATTTGAAGGCATGTCATTTCACAGTGGCCACAAAAAAAATCTTCTCATAACTGCCACTACAGTTCCCACTTCTAGTCTGTAAGACCCCAAAACGTTCCTCCTCCAGTCCCCACCACCACCTCCAGTCCATTGTACCTTAAAAAAATGGACCCTCTTCATTATAGGAGCATTTTATAGATGACAGCACAAATCCACTGAATCCTATTTTCTCAGCTTATAAATGCAGTCAAATTTAATAATCATAATGAATCATAATAATTACATTTTAATAAAATGCTTTTAATGTTGACTGTGAAGGTTGGCACAGTGGTGTGGAGGGTTAAGGTGCTGGGTACCTTACCACTTACCATGCAGTGACTTGGGCTCAGGAAGGGACTCAGGTCACTGGGAGTCAGCTGGGGTGGGACAGGATCAAGCATCCAAAAGACTGCTCTTCTCTCCCAGGGAAAGGAGGGTTGTTGGCCTGGCTTTGGATTGCCACCAGGTGGAGGCCTGGTGGTAGTGCAGCACTGGGCAGCACAAAGGAGGGGCTGTGAGTGTGTCATGCAATTGTGCCTCCACATGTACATACTGACATCCTGCTGCAGGGCAGGGGAGAAAAAGGGAAAACAAAACTGGTGTCGGGGGCTTCATAAAGCCTGCCTGCCCATCCCTGAATCTGCACCATCACTCAGGAACAACTGGTCAACACTGGATGCTTACACTGGGGGGATAGCCTTTCCTCTTCCAGACCCACTGTGGGGGGAATCTGTGTGGGAATCCCATGACCAGGTAACTCCTGGAAGAGATGCTTGCCAGCTTAGTGGGAGGCAATCCCCTGACAAGAAGGAGAAAAATACTTGTAGAAATTGACTGCTTCAGAAAACAACACATCATCTTCACCATTCTCCTTCTCTTCCCTCCATTTAGAATACAATTCTTCTTGTCAAGTATCACTGCAGCATGTGGCTGATATCACCTTCTTTCCCACCTGCACACAGTTCTGATGGTATAATAGATCTAGCACCCATCATTATAGGAGGTGGTACTTAGTGCCATAGGCATGGGTAATTGCCTGCCTGCCTTGAGAAACTATACATAGTGCTGTTTATTATCATCCGCATGACTCATTGCATTATTTATTATAAACAACAGGATACCAGCTGCCAGTGCCACCACAGTTATCCCTGTGCTTCAGGCATGGACAATTGCCTATCAGCCTAGAGGCACAAAAGATACAGCTATATAGCATCAGATTTATGGCTCATATGTTCATTGAGGAATCATGTTTTCTTGCCATTCAAATAAAATATACATTTAAAGTATACAAATGTATATTGTATTACTAGCATTTGCTCTAATACCATTAATTTTATATCCTTATATCAGAGGTAAATGTTCCACTGCACCACCCTGCTAATAGCAGCAGAAGCACAAAAGCCAGTGTGTTGCGCTCATTTAATAATGTATTAGGAAGTGATGATGGCTGCTAATCTTCAACCATTCTCCATTGCAGAAAATACAAAGACTGTTGCAATAAGAACTGAAGTACAAACACAGCAAATCCATCATGCTTCACAATTTCCAGGCATGCCAAGCCTAGACAGTGTACACATTGATGTGTGCTGCAAAAAACCTTGTTCTGCTTCTGATACCAAATGAGCAGGCCTGCAAAATGCAAAAAAAGAAAACTTTGCCTTTGCGTTTCCCAAGGTGAGTCCTTTTGAATTCCACTCAAGCCATTATTTATGATATTCTAAAGCAACCCAATGAATATCATTTCAAAATCTATGACACTGTGAGGGAGAATATTTATTTATTGAAAAGTTTCACCAGGTAAGGTACACTGAACAACAAGTTGCATGTCTCACAGTACGACCTGGGGGAGAGGGAGTGGGAGTTTCAAACACAGAAAATGGTACAAGCAATTCACACATAACATATAAAGAATAGTTTACAAAGTAGCTAGTTTCAACATATACGGTGACCTTATGGATGACCTATAGTATATAGTGTATACAAAATGCTCCTAAAGCATACATAGATGCAATATACAGATAGGACAATTGACGCTTTAGCAGTAACAGTTTGTAAGAATTTAAGAGATAAATACAAATTAGGAATTAACACAGCATATTAGCAAAAGAGTGGGAGAGGTGTATCATGGGAATGGAGAACACTAAGGCCTACATACAAAAGTAAAAATTCTATGTAGGGGAGAATAGCAGTGGAGCAGAGTAGGTTAGTAGATCCTGGCGAGAGACTCAGGTTCCTAGTCGGAGACAGACAACAGAAACCAGTTTGCAACAACATAAAATGAGGAGCAAGATTAAGTGCTTATAAATATATGAGGGCTACGAGTAGGTCATGCTTAGACATGTGGGTCAGCAGACAAGATGTTAGACTAGGATGGGTGGGGAAATTAGGGGGCAGGTGCAATTAACAGAATGGAAATTATGTAGTGCTTTATTCAGTGAGCCGGATGAGGCAGAAAATTGGATTTGTGTAGGGAGAGAGTTCCACAATTTTGGAAGATGGTAGGAAAAAGAGGACTGGCCAATTGAGTTGGATCTCTGGGGAACTGACAGGGTTCTGTGGTCATGGGATCTGAGGAGGCGAGAGGGTGTGGGTGGAGGGGAAATGGAGAAGGTAAGATAAGGAGGTAGGGTACCAAGCCAATAGTCAGAGATGAGCTTAGTGCAGTGACGCAGCCACCTATTAGCTAGAGATGGGAAAGCTAAAGCGCGATAAAGGTGACAGTGATGGGTTATGGGAGGTGCATCAAGAGCAAGGCGGCAGACAGAGTTGAAAAGGGTATCCAGTTTAGCTAAATAGGTGGCGAGAGCAAAGCAATAGATGACATCACAGTAGTCGATGATCGGGAGAATCATCTTTTGGACCAGTTCGTGCCTTGCCTGGAGCGGGAGGCAGAAGCGGTTTCTATATAAGGCGCTGAGTTTAGGTCAAAGTTTTTTCATTATGGCATCTATATGGTCCAAGAAAACGAGATGTTGAACCAGCCAAATGCCCAGATATCTGAAAGATGCCGTGGCCTCAATAGTTGTCCCATCAAGGGTAGTGAGGGAGGGGAGTGATGGTAGCCTTGATAGTCTCTGTCTGGTGCTGAACATCATGGCCACTGTTTTCTTAGCATTTAGGAAGAGTTGGTGAGACTGAAACCAACTCTGGACATTACTGAAACCCCACTGGAGCCTGGAGGCAACATCCAAGGGTGATGGTCCTGAGGAGAAAAGAACCGAATCATCAGCATACATATGTATACAGATGGATGGAAGTTCATTCAGAAAAATGGAAAAAAGGATCAGACCCAGTATAGACCCCTGGGGGACACCAGTGCATATATGTAGAAGAGGGGAGATGGAGTCAGAGATTTTTACTGCTTGTGTGCGGCCGTTTAAGTATGCACTGAACCATTTTATGGCGTGTTCAGACAGGCCTACAGATGACAGGGAGCAGAGTAGCTGGGAATGGGAAACCATGTCAAATGCTTTAGCAAGACCAATAAAGATGGCAGTAGTGATGTGTCCGCAATCCATACCAGACAGGATCGAGTCCATGATCTGAAGCAACGAAGTAGAAGTAGAGTGGTGTTTGTTGAACCCGGATTGATATTGGGTGAAAAATTTTATGTCGGAGAGGTACACAGACAGTTGGGCTAGGACTAGATGTTCTTGCAGTTTGGCTAACATTGGGAGGAGTGAGATGGGGTGGTAGTTCCCAGGGGAGGAGGTATCACCACTCTTTGGAAGTCGGAGGACGATTGCATGTTTCCAACCTTGTGGTATTTCTGCCAGTTGAAAAGAGAGGTTGAGAAGGGCAGTCAGTGGAGGAGCAATGGCTGTGGCGGACAAGTTTAGTAGCTTTGGATCCAGCCCATCAGGGGAGCTACCTTTGCTTGGGTTAAGGACTTCTGAAGCAGCGAGCATATCTAGTGACTGGATTTTGGAGAAGGAGAAATTGTAAGGTGGAGCAGGTGGGCTGCTTGTAGAGGCAGTAGACAACTCACTTTTGGTTGGAAGGGAGACTAGTAGTGCAGAAGCACATGAGGTGAAGTGCGAGTTGAATGCTACAGCTATGCTTGGGTGGTCAGAGAAGATGGTATGGTTTATTTTAAGGAGGGGGGAGGGAGGAGAAGCCTGGGGGAGAAAAATGAGTGAAGTACTTCCAGAATTTGGATGGATTATTTATATTGGAGTTAAAAGTGGAGCTGAAGTACTCAGCCTTAGCCTAACGAGTGACTTTTGTGCATTTGTTTCTGAGGGCCTGGTATGCTTCTTAGTCTTTATGAAGAATTTGTGCCTTTATGGAGCCTTCAGGCTAAGTCATGCACTCTTTGGCAAGCAATGAGCTCTTGAGAGATCCAGGGAGGTG
This sequence comes from Neoceratodus forsteri, assembly GCA_016271365.2. Lineage (NCBI taxonomy): Eukaryota > Metazoa > Chordata > Ceratodontiformes > Ceratodontidae > Neoceratodus > Neoceratodus forsteri. Next base: position 1,513,941,551 of record CM057449.1, read on the forward strand.
GTTTCCTCAGACTTGGACATGGTGTAAAGGTGTATGTTGAGTCTAGACTTTAAGGAATCTGCCTCTGAAGTAGTTTGCTGCTTCATCTAGGTTGCTGGCTTTGGATATAGGTGCCCAGTTTGTGTAGGTCAAATCATGCAGAAGAGGGACAATGTTCAGGGATTTGTAAGATTGAATTTGTAATGTTTTATGGGGGGCTTTGACTCTGTGTACTCTACGCACCAAGAAGGTCATGCAAAGGTCACTGAAGGCATCTGCTAGGGTACCGTATTTAATCACCCTGTGAGTGTGTGAGGTGAGGGCCCAGTCGATGAGGGAGTGGTTGCCCATCTTGTGGTTTAGCCGAGTCAGGTCGTGGATAAGTTGAGTTAAGTTGAGCGTGTGTATAGCATTATGCACTTTGTTAGGTATGGAGGTCAACCAATTTATGTTGAAATCACCCATGATATATAATTCGCCGACTGAAGAGTGGGTTGCTAGGGTAGCTATGAGATCAGCAGCGATATTGGGCTGTAAACCAGGGCGGCAGTAGGCACCTGCTACGAAGATAGGGTTGGAGAAGAGGAGAGAGAGATTTGCAACATCAGGGTCTCATATGCTTTTGGTACAGAGCTGGAAAAGACAGAGATAAATTGGATGGATGAAGAGACGTAGATTGCTACCCCTCCACCTCTACCTAGAGAGTCCTGTTGCGATATTGTAAAGCCAGGGAGTGTGAGAGATGAGTTGCAAATCTTATTATTTAGCCATGATTCTGATAGGATAATTATATCAGGGGTGAGCATATAATAAGTGGCATGAGATAACGTGGAGAGTCAGAGACTGCAGGGGGTATATACTTTGAGGGCAGCAATAAATAGAAACAATTACTATAGTTCACATTGAGCCATGGCAGTAACCAACAGCAGTGAATTCCAAAAGCAACTGTCACATGTAAGCTAGAGTAATTCCGGTTCATTGCTAACATCAAGGATGTTTTCCCTCTCATTTAAAGTCTATTTTACCCTATGTCAATTGCTGCATTAGTAGCTGAAGTGGTTCAGACAAACTGGTGAGGCTAAACTGAATTTTATGGGCCCAAGTTGAACCCAAACTGCAGCTGGCTTTGGCTCACTTCTCTCACCTTAAGAATTGACTTTCATGCTGCTCCTGCAAAAGGAACCTTGGTTCAAGTGGGCCTACCTTGTGAACAAATGAACAAATTAAATAAACACAGAAAAAAATAAATGCATAAATAAAAGCAAATATTAAATTGACGGTATTAAGGTAGTTCTTGATTCCCATACTTATTTCAATTCCTCTTGTATGTTGAAAATAAATTGTATTTACAGGTCCTTTTGCATGGACTATGGATTTTCATCATGGCCAAATGCAGCATACCAAACCTCAGGAGTTGCTCAAAGGCGACACATGTTCTGACAACTTTCAAACATGCAGCTATGGTACCAGACACATAGAAAACTTGACTTTGATGGCAGATAAGGACCACTTGGCCCCTCAAGTCTGCCCATTTCCCTACCTATTGGATACACTACAGATCCTAGTTAACCTATAGTCTACTTCCTCCTACCCCCTCTAGAATTGCCTTATGTATATTCCATGCATTCTTGAATTCCCCCCACTGTTTTTGACCCCATGACTCCCCTCAGAAAGGTTGTTCCATAAGTTCACCACCCTCTCCATGAAAAAATACTTCCTCACGCTGCCCCTGAGTTGTCTCCCCATCTATCTTCAAATTGTGCCCCCTTGTTCTTGCACATCTCTTTTTCTAAAAGATGCTACCCTCTTGGACTTTATTGATTCCCTTGAGGTACTTTAAAGTTTCTATCATGCTCCCCTCTCCTTTCCTCGAGGGTATACAGTACATATTAAGCTATTTCAGTCTCTCTTCATATGGCTTCAAGTGCAGACTCTGCATCATTTTAGTTGCCCTCCTCTGAACAGCCTCCATCCTGTCTATGCCCTTGCAGAGATAAGGTCTCCAGAACTGCATGCAGTACACCAGATGGGGTCTCACCAACTGTTTGTACAGAGGGCTAACAATTTCTTGTTTTTTACTGGTGATGCCTCTCCCTATGCATCCCACTATCCCCCCAGCCCTCCTTACTGCCTTCTCACATTGCTTGCCTATCTTTAGTTCATCTTATGTAACTTTCCCCAGGTTCCTTTCCATTTTTTTGTTGTTAGTACCTTCCCCCCATTGTGTACTCTTCCCATGGGTTTTTGTTTCCCAGTTGCATTACTTTGCACTTTTTTGCATTGAATCTAAGCTGTCTTACTTTTGAACATTCCTCCAACCTTGTCAAGTTTCTTCTATCCTTTCCTCCCCCCTCCATGTATCAATCCTGTTGCAGATATCTGTGTCATCTGCAAAGAGGCACACGTTTCCTTCCAGTCCTTTGCTGCCCAAACACTTAACTTCCTAGCAAATTCCAATCTTCCCTCTGACACTCAGCACGCTTCTGGAAAAATCATAGCATGTCTACTGCTCTGCTAAAACTCACTTCAGATATACTGTCAAACATGGACTCTGGATGACTTATCAGGGCTGTTTTTATTGACCTTACATACGCCTTTGATCTGGTTGATCACCCCTTGCTCCTGTCTACCCTTCATAACCTGGGCTTCTCAACTCCTGTTGTAAACTGGTTTAGTAGCTATTTATTTGACAGCACCCAAACCATGAAATTCAACTCTGCGGTATCTGACAGTACTACAATCAACATTGGTGTTCCTCAAGGATCAGTCCTGGGGCCAATTCTTTTCTCACTGTTTATCAATAATGTTCCTGATGCCCTTCAAATCTGTTTATCTCTTATATACATGGACAATCTAGTCATTTATACCAGCTCGGCCACAGTAAACAGCCTTAACTCATCTCTTTCCACTGACTTTAGGAACATTCAAAACTGGCTGCATGACCACAAACTAGTTCTAAATGCCAAAAAAATTATAGCCATGCTCCTAGGCTCTGCCCCAAAACTCAGAACTTGTGCATCATCCCTTACAATCTACGACCCTGAGGGGACTAAATTACAGTCTATTACGTCCTTTAATTATATTGGTGTCACATTAGATCAATCACTGGATCTAAATCTTCACATTCACACCACCTGTAAAACAGTTAATAGTAGACTGGGTGTTGCCTACAAGACCAGCTACATGCTAACACCATCTGCAAAGCTGCCCATTGCCAGGGGTATCTTATTACCCACTCTAACATACTGTGCTCCTGTCCTTGCTGCTGCACAAAAAGAAACTCCCTACAGAAATGGGACTTCACATACAATAATATCTGTCGTCATGCATCATCATCCCCTTGACTTAAGCACCGTTGTCAGCTCTACAGTGACCTGTGTTTGCTGTCTCCCTCTGCTTCTAGACAATACTATCTTGGCTCTCTGTGTGACTCTATCATCAGGCTTCAAACCCCTATGTCACTTGCAACATTACTAATTCCCTTCACCTCCTCCCATGGACTGCGATCTGCTGACAAATCATTACTAAATGTACCTAGATGTCGTACCTCCAAAGGTACTGGTGCTTTCCAATATGTGGCTCCAAAGCTTTGGAATGCTTTTCCCTTAGATCTTAGGCAATTTGCATCTCACTGTCTCTTAAAAATAAATGTTTGACTATATCTATCTCAGGCCTAATTTAATATAAGTACAGTATTTCCCTTAGAATAACAGATGTAATAAAGGAGACTGGTCAGTTGCACTGTAGCAGAATGGAACTACAACCCAAACTAGAGGAAATGAAGGAGAACATTCACAGGCACTCAGAATGGCAAATGTCTGAAACTATAAGCTGAAACTATATGCCTATATCATTTTGTAAAAATTGTAATAAAGGTAACATCTATGAAGGAAAGTAAAATAATCCACCATTTTAAAAAGTGCTTCATAATAGGCACATAAATTCTTTGCAAAAAACAGAATTAATGCACCCATTAGGGTTCAAGTTAACATCACAAAAGTAAAGAATGTGGTGTTAGGGTTTCCAAACCTAACTCCCCAACACAACCCCCAAAAGAGCAAAAGGAAAACAAATATTAGGGTTTTGGGTCTCCAGAGTCTTCACTAATCAGTAGTGGGGTCTTCTTTGAGGTTGCCATCCTAATGCTTACCTCTTTCTTCAGTCCATAGCCTCCTGTCTGAAGCACAAAGTATAGTCCAAGCCAATGCCTCATAGTAATATGTTCTTCAAAGGTAGAAAAGCTTGTCTCACCACATGTTGCCCACAGAATTTGTTATAGCCTTCTTTATGCAGGGTCCAGTGGGCCATGAATGAATGAAAGAGATCACATTTGACTTTGTTTGCTCAGGTGAGGGGGTGAGCATTAGGGTTGACAATCTCCAAGGAAGACCCCACCACTTATTCACCAAGACTCTGGAAACCCATACTCCTAAGGTTTTTTTTTTTCCTTTTGCTACTTAGAGGGTAGGGAGTTAGGGTTGGAAACCCTAACACTACAAATCTCTATTTTTGTGGTATTAACATGACCCACAACTGCAGTTTTTTTTTGCAAAGATTTCCTTTCTTTTTGAGATTGTGGAATTGTATCCTCAGTTGCAGATATACAGGACCATCTTGCAGGTGTCATAGGAAGACTCAGTCTGTCTATAAAAGTGCAGGATCATGCAGGCATTGCACATCTGTGCAGCAATGGATGTCAAGAATTCAGTGGGCTGTCAGATGGACCACGCAAACACAGCACCCTCTGGATCCTGCGCTTCCATGTAGCCATGGACACAGATGCACAAGGAAAGAATCCATCTTTTAGTTGAAGCACAGGTCCCTCTGATGCACAATGGTGAACAGAAGAGTATCAGGGCCCTATGCTAAGAGAAGAGTTCTCTTCACTATATGGTACTTGAACCCATGCAGGTAACCCTTGCACCTACTCTTCCCAGGATTGGAAGTGGTGTCACATGACAGCTCCTTACTCCCCCCAGCCTTGGTCCATCCAGTTGAGTCACATAGCTCTCACCAACATGATATCACAGAGCACTACCCCTTGGTGTAAAGGTTGGTAATACAAACAACATTTCTTATTTTTTTTATTTTAACCCTAAATTTTCAAGACAGTCATGTTATGACTCCTCCTTATAAAGATGACATGTGGCATCTATAGAATACTGGCTGGCATGTTATTTTGCACCACATGTGTTAAAACGCATCTCATATAGGATTTTAAAAAAGACACCTGCCTTGTTTATGAGGCTGTGTGCAAAAATGGCAATGTTAAAAGTTTGGAGTCAAAATATTGAAAATTAATGAAGCCATGAGTGAATGTTGAAACATTTCAATGTTTACTCATTACTTAGTCATTTTACCATATTTTTAGACCACATTTTTAACATTGTTTTCTTATGAGCGCATGTCATAATCCCAGTAGGTGAGGATTTTAAAATCTTACCCAAAATATGATTTCACACAGTGATGGCAAGATCACATTTTTGTATAGATTTGAAATATTTCACCTGCCTTGTTCATGATGTGGTTTTCCCAAAAAGGCCATGTTGAAGGTCTGGTGGAAAATGCAAAAAATTAGAGAAGTTATGAGTGAACATTCAAATAGTTCAACCTTCACTCATAACTTGGTCATTGTATCATATTTTTATACCACATAATCTTTTGTGATCCCACTTCATAAACCCAGTAGATGAAAATGTTTAAATCCCATGAGAAAAGTGATTTTGTGCAGTGACCACAAAATCACCTTTCTGGCCAGATTTGAAAAATTCTTCCACCCTTGTTCATGAGGGTAAAATTTAGCCAATTTTACACAAAATTTTGCATTTTGTACCCATGAAATACTTCACGAAATGAGTAAATTTCATGAAATATAATCATGAAACAAAATTTCTTCATTTCGCACAACACTATTCTCAATGCAGAAAATAGCCATAGCTACAGTGAATCATACCCTAATGAAGTTCCAAACTATATAGGCACCCATCCTTTCCCTATTATTGGGGAAGTGAACCTCCCTTGCATCATTTCTTTTCTTTTGTCTATCTTATACTCCTTTCCCTTTCTTTGTACAATAATGCTGCTGCATGTATAATGCCCCAGTTTACATCTGATATTTGGTTAGTAATTAATACTCTCAGGTTGATTTTTTTCTTGTGTTATCATCTTACATTGCTGTAATAGCCTGCACGGAAGGGAGGGGAAGGAAGGAGGGAGGGGGGGAGGTTGTTGGAATGATGGGGAGCAGGGAGGGGATTTGTTGATTTTTGGTTGTATTTATTGTATTTTTCACATATAGTTATGTTGTTTTTGTTTGGATTATTCTGAGTAGTGATTGTGTACAGATTTTAACTGCTTCTTGTCTTATTCTGCACTATTTTTATGACTTATTTTAATTTTAATAAAGTTTGTTAAATTGCAAAAAAAAAAAATACATTTGAAACTGAGATTGCCACAGCTGAACTGGCTGAAAGAGAAAAGTTTGAAATCGAATGTGTGCCTTGTCAGAAACTATTTTATACTTCACAAACAGTGAAAATGGATATGACACAAATTGTAAAGTGGCATGAGATGTGAGGTCATTTAATGGCATACTTGCTACTTACAGTAAGAGCAGATTCACAGCAGATGAAATTGCACACATGTGCTTATGCTCTTTCAGTAAGATTAAAGCAGTTGTGCTACCCCCAAGATCTGTTTTGAGCAACAGTGAGGCAGAGATTGCATGTTTGCTTTTGTTTGAGAAAATTCTAATCCAAACAATGAAACCCTTCCAAACAATTCTATGATCGAACACTAAGCTTAAAAAACACACCAAAGAAAAAACTCATTAAGTCATTGAAAGGATCTATAATGTTCCTGCTGCTGACACTCCAGACAAATGTTGAGGCCATAACACAGGACAATAGCATTGTGTTGTTGGTGACTGGTATTCCAAGAAAGCCAACAACAGTATGGCAGGATGAAGTGAATACAGAGGGTTAAAAAGGCTCTACACTACCTAAAAGGTTTCAATCCATTCTATGAGGATTTAAATGTTGATCATGTGTCTAGTATTGCATCTTAGTTTGGACTACTAGACACCAAGAAAATGGTGATTGAGAAGTTCCCAACGAATGCTATTAGCAGCATACTATTCTTCCTCTCCATGTCATGGATCCAGTCAGTGACAACAATGACTTGCATCAAATGAAACAGGTTGAAGACAATCATGTCAGTTTCTGGGAGAGTACATTTGAAGCACAATGAGTTCCTGATCTTTTTCCACATAGTACTGGTAGACAATTGGATGAGCATGTGGTACATGTTCCTAGAGCTGATTGTAGAGCATCTAGAGTGCTGAAATCAGATGGGAAGTTCAGAAGAAATATTCAGTACTTGTTTCACCTCCTAGGGTGGAGTGTATTAAGTATCTTTTCTGTATCTCTTGCACATACTCTGTGGATGACCTCATCACTGCATTGTCTCACAGCAGCAGACCTTCAAGTTTCTAAAATGATTAAAGAAGGTGAACTGCGAGGAAATAAGAAAGTGAACTGTGAGAAACTGTTTAGCTTGAATGCTAGTTCAAGGTCATAAGAGAATAAGTGGACAGGAGAGAGGTTCAGGAAGGACATGAGACAGCATTATTTTACAGAATGGCTGGTACAGCCATGGAACAGTGTACCTGCTGAAGTGGTTTGTGCTAAAACAGTTGAAGGTTTCAAGTATGGTTGGGACAAAATGAAGGGTATTGTGGTCACTCAGGGTGACAGAATAAGGAAGGAGAATGGGGGAAGGAGGAGAGAGCTTGGATCCTGGATGGACAGTAGGTCCAAGGGTTAGATAGGAAATTTGGGCAAACTGGGTGGACTATTGGTCTTTTTCTGCTGTCATTGCCTGTGTTGCCATTTTTCTAGATTAATGATATTGCTGCACACAGCCATCTTCAACAAACATTCTGAAAAAAACAATTTGATTGATACATATTACCCACATTGACATAATGAAATGGAGGACATGTGTCTCTTTGAAGCTGCCAAATGATATGACTATAAATCTGGAGTCAAGTCTAATCCAACAAAGTATATCTGCCAAGTTAGAGGCATCCAAGGAAGTCTGGTGAAAAGACACAGTCATTTGTTGACTGACCATTGCAAATTGACTCTGAAATCTCCAGAGAAAAGAGAGCATTACTGTCTTGCTCTGCTTTTCATGTTCAAACCATATAAGCATGAAGGCTCTTTGAAAAGCGAATGTGATATGTATGATGAGCATTGAACATGAGCTATGAGACCTTCAAAACTGACAATTCTGATACATATATAAAAAAATTAGAATTAGAGAAAAACAGCTAGAAACAGCTACATAAAAAAGTGCAAGGAGATACTCTAGTGAATTCCCAGGACAACTGTGACTCAAAGGGAGAAGGTGCACTGGGAGTTCCTCCTCCTATGAATGTGCCCACTTTATTGATGTCAGAGACTGAGACACCCATTAACAGGCATGCCAATCTGAAGATGACATTTCTGTCATTTAACAATAGTTAAATCAATAGCAGCAAGTTGGATATACTGCTGTAACATATACAGTACCATTCACCGTGGTATTTGACATTGTGAAAAAGAATGCTGTTTTAACAAGCTTAAACTACTATGTATATTTGTCTGTGGTGCAACTAGCACAGGGAAAACTTTTCTTACTGAAGCAATTGGTGCCAATAAAAGGAAACATATTGCAGTAGCTATTTCTACAATTGTGATTTCTCCAACTGGACTTGCAGCCTATAAAATAGCTGGAGTTATTCTGCACCTTATTTTTATGCTGCCTGTTGAACACAGAACATCTGGTCAATACTGCAAGCTGTTAGTGCTGTGTGGAATGCGGAATTCTGCCAGCAGAATTAGTGCAGAATCACCATTCCACAGGCAGAATTTCCACCGGAATTGCACTTGTTACCTGCAGAATTCCGCCTGCTGTGATCCACGGAATAATATTCTGCAGAACAGTATTTTTTCCACGGAAAATTATTCCGCAACATGTTCCGCGGAACATATTGAAATCCAGGTAATAATATTCTGCAAAGCAGTGATTTTTCTGCAGAAAATCATTCCACATCTATTTTATGCTGCAGAATTACATCATTCCATTTCCGGTATAATTTGGCAGAATTTGGGTGGAATTTTGAATCTTCTGTGGAATTTTGTTCCGCCAGAATTTGAAAATTCCACACAGCACTAACGTCCTTTGATGTTACTAATGACCTACATTATATGTTTGACAAAATGGAGCTCCTGATTATTGATGAGATCAGTATGGTCTACAATGTGATGCTTGCCTTCATTCACTTATGTCTGCAAAAGATTTTTGCCACAGATAATGAAAATGCCTTTGGATGCAAAAATGTTTTGTTTTCGGGGTGCTACTTCAACCTGCACCCATGAATTGGAAGCCTATATTTTCTAATCTTACTGCTGAGAAAGCTAGAAAAACTATGAGCTGTATTGAGGAACAAACCCATCAGAGTTATTCAGCTATATTGAACTTATTCGGAATATGTGACAGAGTGACGAGCTACAATACAAGGCTCTACTTGATGAGGCACAAATTGGGAACGTGTCAGGTTCCAATGCTTCAGTTCTGAAAACAAGAGTGTTTATTTGTTTATTTACTTGAAAATTTGTGACTGGGAAAGGCACACTGTGCTGAGGCTCATTTCCAGGTGCAGCTGGAGGGTGGTGTGACCCATCATGTGGGCAACTGCAAATGAGTGACTCTGTTTTGAGTGGCTCATTTACTGTGTCTAATATGTGGCCTACTGCTCAAGGATGATGAGGGGGGTTATAGCGATGGTAGAGGTACAAATAGCGAGGGAGTAGGAGAGAGCGACCTGAAGAGGGAGGGACAGAAAGTGGATATAAGGACCAGAGCTTGCCAGAGGATATTGCAGCTCCCCGTCCAGTGTAGTAGGGAAGGTGCTTTCCTGGAGATGAAAAGGTACCGGGTCGGGGGCTGATGAATGATGGGAATTTTTTTTTCCTATTGGGACTTAACAGTTAGATTTGTTTTTTCATTCCCAGATCTCCCGGTTCTGTGTCCCCCATCCCCCTAGTAACCCCCTGTGTAGCTATTCCGCTACCCCAGTGTCAGACCCACCATGGACTCTGTTATAAAAATATGGCTGGGTGCAGGGGCATATCCCCCTGCATAAAATATGTACTAGTAGTGCAACCTGAGTTAGTATTGTGGACCCTCAGTAATTGAGGGTCCGTTGGTGTGCACATACACTTACTCGGTTTTTGGCGATGTGCACTCACCCATTAGATATTTGCCATTACTCATTCACCGTTATCACATGGAACCCCTGGGAGGAGCACAGGATAAAAAATGATACATAGCACAGACACATTCAGTGTTAAAAAAATGCAAAGTTAGAGCACAAAAACATCAAAGAAAGTGCACAATGTGGAAAACAAGTCATGATCAGGCAGTTGAACATTACAGCAGGTGTTTAGGGACTGTTAAGTGGGAAACAGGAGTAAGGGGGAAGGAATCTCAGCTGACATCTGAGGGAGGTAGTGGAGTGGATGTAAGGAGAGAGCTGTCTCTAAAGTGAGGGGAAATGATAGGCAAATTCTGACTGGCCAACCAAGGTACAGGAATGTGGCAAAGCAAATGTGTGATGGTTCCTGGTGTAGAAGGAGCAGGAAGCAGAGGGCAAAATGGAGAAGAATGGTGAGATGTAGGAGAGACCAGAATTAATTAATTAATTAATGTATTTATGTATTTATTTATTTATGTCTCAGAATCATGATACCTTTGAGTCAGAAACTCATTTACAAAGGCTCCATGTTAGAGGGTGCTCATAGAGAAAATACAATACACAAAGATTTCAGACAAGAAATACAAAATGGGAGCAAGGATATACATAATATAAAGATAAAATAATGACAGTTAAATACAGACTTTGGCAGAAATCACAGCAACACACTAATTGCTACAGAAGGAATAAGTTTGTGGAAAACACATTGAATTGCAGTAGGATACTGTGAAAGCAAAAAAGGTGGCACAGTGCATCCAGAAATGGGATGGCAGAGAAAGAAAGGATAGTGATGTGTAAAGAGAGGAATAATGGATTCAAGAAGGTGAGCTGCCTGCAAAGTGACAGAAGGAGTTACAAGGGTATCCAGTCTGGCCAGGGAAGTTGAGCGGGCAGAACCACAGCCCACATCCACATAGTCAAAAATAGGCAGCAGCATTTTGGTATCAAGCTCTTGGTGAAACTGAAGACAAAGACAACCTTTCTTTCAGTACAAAGCAACAAGTTTAGGTTGGAGCGTAGCATGGGTGATATCAATATGGGCATTGAAGTCAAGTTTGTTGTCAAGTCACACACCAAGGTACTTGAAGGAAGGCACTACTTCAAGTGGAGAACCATCCAATGTGGAGAAAATGGTCACTGAAGGGAGTCTGGCTAGCTTTTGACTGGTGTCAAAGGTCATGGACACTATTTTCTTAATGTTACCCTAAAGCTGGTTTCAATGGAACCAATGTAAGACATTGTAGAAATCTTGTTGTAGCAGTTTTTTAATGTCTGATGTGGAGGGACCAAAAGTATAGATGATTGTGTCATCTGCATAAATGTGAACATGTGAGATGACACAGGCTGAAAGGAGGTCATTGAGGAAGATTAAGAAGAAAATGAGGCCCAGAATGGAGCCTTGTGGGACCCGTGCCTGGGTAGCAAAAGGAAGTGACAGGGTGCTGCCAATCTGTACTGATTGTTAGGTAAGGAAAGACTTCCATGTCCAAAGCATGTACTGTGTTTAGCAATATGTGCTGTGACAAAACACAAATTGCATGTTTGATGTTGAAGCTTGTAAAGTGTGCACAGTTCAGTCAGATAATTCTAGAGATACAGCGGCAACAGATTGCCACCCTGTCATTAGTTGATTCAATTGATAGAGTTTGTCTTAGCCTAAAAATGATCTTGAAGATGACTGAATGTCTGAAACAATTAAATGTTAATGTAACAAGAACAGTTGGTCTACAGTCAGATCTTACAATTTTTTTAAAAATGCTCATGTGATTCTATGTCACAGTCTTGTTTTGATAAGCCAGCGGTGCAATGGGACAGATAGCTTACTGTAATTTCAATACAATGTTCAGAGAACATTTGTTGAAAAAGTTCTGGTAAAATTTGACAACCTTGGTTACTCACAAGGTAGTGACAGATGCTAGATAAAATTTCAGCTTGTAAAAGACATTTATGTAACACAAAAACAGTTCAAACTCCTTATTGTGTATGCAGTTTCCATTCACAAGTCGCAAGGTTTCAATTTAGATGCTGCGATGATTGACAGAGGGAATACTGTCTTTAATGATGGGATGAGCTATGTTACTTTGTCATGCATCAGATCCCTTGCAGAATGTTACATTATCAATGTTGTACATAACAAAATTCATGCTGAGAAAAAGGCTCCATGAACTAAAATCATCTATGCACTTTATATCAATCCAACATGTCTCTGATTCCACTGATGAATGATGTAGCCATGCATGATGTGATTTCTGAGACGTCACAGAAATTTAAGAGGAAGAAGTCTACTGTACATGACCTTTCCACTTTAAGAGGTGATAAGCAATCAACTGTGGCTGAGGATGCTATATCACCTCTATTGGGGGTTAACTGTTGGTCTAACTGCAAAAGTGTCAGTTGACTGGGGCCCAATATTCAAAATTGCACAAAGCGGAGCACATAAATTTGCTCAGCAACTTGCAATTACCCAGGTGCCTGGGATGCTATATTCAGTTGAATAGAGCACCAGCTTTATTTGACTGAATATAGGGACAGGTCAGTGCAGCATTAAGCCAAAAGAGTGCTGCGCTGACAGGGCTCCTGAAGTAAGCCACCAGAATGAATAGCACTGGAGCGCTATCTGTAATATTCAAGGAGACCCAGGCAAATGAGCCCATTAAGCATGCAAGGCGCTAAGGGATCATTTCCATGCCCATTATGGGCTCATTTTCATGGGTTGCAAGGAAGGTTATCATGGTGTTACCCCTCCAAATGGCCAGTTCCAGATGTGTAGATATCCCTGGTAGTAGTTGTCACCCCTCCCTCCTATTGTTGGTCAGTTCTGTAAAAAAAATCCCTGGTTCTAGTGCCCCCCCCACTGATCACCGGCCCATTCTGTACAAAGAAATATACCTGGCAGTAGTGGTCTCCCCCCTCATACAAAACAATATCCCTGGTAGTAGTGGTCCCTCCCTTTGATCGCTGGCCCATACTGTAATAAAATATCCCTGGTGCTAGTGCTTTTCCCCTCTGATCACCAGCCCATATTAAAGAAATATATATCCTTGTTTCTAGTGTTACCCTTCCAGTCACTGATCTGTAATGTGATAACATGAAATCCCTGACATCTAGTGACCCCCCCCACTGTGGCAATGAAAACCCACCCCCACTCACCTTCCCAGTCCCCTAGGAGATGAGGGTGCATACAGCAAGTGGCACAGCCCTCCTCACACCTCCTAGGCCTCTGTATGTCAGGAAGGGAGAGTATCTCTCATTTATAGGACAAGGTGGCATGTTCTGTCCTATAAATAAGGGGTGAGCTAAATGCCTGGACATACGGCGGTGGGTCAAGGAGGTGTGAGGAGGGTTGTGAAAGTCGCCATATGCACCATGGCATGAAAGGGACTGGGAAGGTGACTGGGGGTGGGTTTTTGGTGCCACATTGGGAGGGCCACTAGATGCCATGGATTTCATGATATTACAGTATGGGCCAGCGAAAAGCTGGGGGAGGAGGGGGGACTAGTAGCTTCAGGGATTTTTTTTTTACAGAATGGTTTGGCGGTCAGCGGGGGGGGTCACTAGCACCGCGATAGCTATTTTTTGTACATAACAGGCTGGAGATGGGTGGGGGGGCACTAGCACCAGGGATATATATTTCAACAGTACAGGCTGGCAGTCAGAGGGATGGGGGACTACTAGTGACAGGGATATTTTTGTTACAGCAAGGGACCAGTGATTGAAGGGAGGGGGGACCACTACTAGGAGGGATATATATTTCTACAGTACAGGACAGTGATCAGAGGGGGGACCACTAACACCAGGGACATTTTTTTTATAGTACGGACCAGTGATCGGTGGGGGGTGCAGAGTATCACAGGGGGAGGTTGTGCTCCCCCAGCAGTTAACCAGCTAGGAGGCTGAATTACCTCCAGTAGCTGCTAGGGTTGCTGGAGTTAAGTTTTTTTTTAGGTGGTATTTTCACTGCGTAAAAGGCCCACACTAAATCTTTTGATGCAGCACAAAGCCACTGAATATGGGGTAACATAGGCATTCATGACCATGCCCCTCCCCTTGCCCCCAAGTATGCATTATCTTTTGCATGAGTGCTAACCCTCTTTGCCTGCACAACAGCCCCTTTTGAATAAGGGAATCCAGTGCAAACCCTGGTTTACGTGGGCAAAGACCTGTTAGCGCCCTTACAAACTTTTGAAAATTGGGCCCCTGGAGTTAATTGCTATGCTAATTCTGCACTGCAAGTATTCAGACATTTTCCTGAATTTGTTGCAATAATAACTGCTTCAAAATTAAAAGTTTTGACAGATTCACTGAAGCCATGCATAACTGTCAGTCAACTGCGGAACAACACTGTGCAGTCTTAGACACCGCTACATTGTGCTGTGGCATCTTATGATCAGCAAAGCATGTTTTCTGAAAATGTTCTGCAAGATGTGACAGATTTTATGAAGGCAATCATGAACTCATTAGAAGAAGATGGAATTCCCGAACAGTGGTACTTTACAGTAATTTATGTTGACAGATATGTTTGTCTTGCCTGTGGAAATATTGACAGAGAAGTGACTGCTGACATGTTGTGGATTTATTTATATGTCCTGCATGACTCATCCATAAAATTCAGGCAGTCGCTCAGCAATTCTAAATTTGACTGGGAGTGCAAATGATGTGGCAGGGATAGTACCAGATAATTAAGAATGACACGTCCTGCAAACTAACTCATGCTAATACTACAACTATTTTACTTGCAGAGAGTCACAGCTATGACACCAATAACTGACTTTACTGCAGGTAGAGTTATGTTTGGACAGTCACAGTTTGACAATCAAGCAATAATTTTCCACCGTGGAGCCTCTGTGCATTCTGGCCATTATGTAAATTGACTGAGATACAGCAGTGGTTGGACAGAGCGCAGTGATGCTACATGCACCATTACGAAAAGGCTAACAAGGAAGCTAAAGGATGCATATGTGATTGTCCTGGCAAATCAAGACATTTGTGGGAGATGTAGAGGCATAGGTACTGACAATAGGCCTCTCAATTCAGTAGGCTAAAAAACTATATATGTCACATATGTCACTGGCATTGTTCCGCTTTAGACTGTGTCACTCAGTCAGTAACCAATTATGAATTTTCTTAATTGTAATTTCTACGTGTAATGGTATGGATGGTTGTAATCATAATGGGCCCTATGCAAGAACAGAAAGGTTGCCCATGCACTGCACAACCAAGGTATGTAGGCAATCATACATGTGAATGCTGTGTGGCAGGGGTCCCATGGACCCCCGGTGACATTCACCAAGGGCAAGCAAGACATTTGCTTGCCTGCTGACCTAGCTACTTGGGAAGCACTGCACTGTGGGCATGTTGGGAGTGTGCCTGCACTATACAACATTTATTAAGCACAGGGGGGCACCGGGTATGCCATCTGGGACCAGACATAACCCGCTACGTGCCCCCATGTTCTTCAGCTTCCAGGTGTGGTGGACCAACACAACAGCCATCTGGGCTGCCCCAGTCCACTAGGCTGTAGGGGAGAGCTAGGGCAGCATCCTGGGTGAGTGCCTAGTGGGAGTACAACTGGTGCCACCATACGCAGCTGGCCCTGATGCTGTGCACCCACCACATGAGCACAAGGGATCCACCGAGGGACCTGGTATGGGCATCCGATTAGATGCCCACAAGGGTTGGCAGCTCCACCCCCAACCGCCCATGCATCCCTGCATGCTGAGGGGGCATGGTCACGGACAGGAACCCTGTGGGTCTTAGCGGTAGTGCATACCTCTTACCCTGCACCTGTACGGGGTTGCATAGGGACACAGGTGGTGTACACACCTCATGCACGAATTACCCCCACTTAGTGCATCAGGGCCAATAATGGCAAAGTTTCAGTTTGAGTAGGCTATAACTAGGGTGCTGGACTCAAAACAAATTCAGTTTTTACAACTAATCCTGTGACATGTAAATCTTTTAATCCCTGCACCCCCACCTGCCCATACACAGCGGTACATCATCTAGTCATCTTACACTGTTCAGCACATGCAAAACTTGAAAGTATGCCACACATGAATCATTTGACATGTGATATCAAAGTATGACTGAGTTGTAAATATGCATTTATAGAAGAAAAGTTGTTAATACATAAATTAGTTGCATTACTTTCTCTTACAGTATTAATAAATTAATGTAATGCAAATTGCATCTGTGTGCATAACTGTGCAGTGTTACTCTTTTTTTGTGCACACATTTATGTTGTCAAAAAAATGGGTGACAGTAGCGCAATATTGTTAATTCAATTTGAGTTTATTATTTAAAACTGTTACAGTTTTTAACCACAGATGTTATAATAGTAGAAGAACATGTCGTCCTTTACCAAGTATGCTGGCTATGCACTGTCCTTGCTTTTTCACAGGCTTGCCTTCATAAAGATGTTGAGAAAGGAATTTTCCAAGTAAGCATTGTAAATACTTGTACATAGTTATGTGTTATTGATACATAGAAAAAAAGTCATCTAAGTTTAACATTTATTAGATGACTTACTCTTGTAATTAATGTGAGCATTATTCATATTTTCAGTACTTGTTTTTTTTCCCCTTCTCCAGAAACAGCTACAACACTTTGGTAGTAATTCAGTTGGCTTTTATGTTCTAATTATTTATAGATGGAAAGAAAATGTGTCTTAGTTCTGTTACAGGTAGGAAGTCAAGACATGTCATTCCTGGGTAATGGAATAAAATGAACAGTACGTAAACATCATAGTTGCTATTAAAAAATAGGTGACTTTGCAGGGGAAAACACTTATTGCATTTTACAAAGTGACATCTCTAAAACAACACTGAGAAAAAGATTCAAAAGGAGTGCAGTGCAGTGTAAAATTAAGTAAAGATTTGCGATGTGAACCATGAGGGGGAAACAACACAGATGGCAGGGTATGTCTTAGTCAAACAGTGAAACCATGGTGAAGAGAAAGCAGAGGGAACAGTGAAAAAGGGAGTGACAGGAGAATTATGTACAAGACCAGGTATCTATAAATGATCCCAGGGAAGGAACACAACCCTTTCTAGGCCCAGTGGATGTTTCAGAAAACTTGTATTTAGTTATAAGAGTGTGCCAGCTACTGTTTTACTGTCATTGACCCTGTCTTGATTACCACAGTTTAAAACTAAAAATGTCAGAAGAGACAGAGCAGGCAGGAAGGGAGGAGGAGTGGCACTGTATGTGAAAAATGACATAAGGACCACAGAGATCCAGGAGGAACAAAATGGGGGAGAGATACCGTGGGTTAAGCTGGAAAGGAAAATGGGGACAGCCATCTGCACAGGTGTGGTCTATAGACCACCAGCCCAAGAGGAAGAAACAGATAGGAGTTGATGCTAGCCATCCAATGGATGGCAGACAAGGGTGAGGTAGTACTGTTGGAGACTTCAATATTCCAGACGTGGACTGGAGCATCCCAGCAGCAGCATCAACTAGGAGCAGATTTATCCTGGACTCCTTCAGGGTGCCTTCCTCACAACTGGTCATGGAACCAACTTGGCAGAAGGCAGTACTGGACCTTGTGCTCACAAACAGGGACAGTGTGATGGGGGTAACAGTGGGGAGCACCTGGGAAACAGTGACCACCAGTCATTGTGGTTTGAAATCACAGAAAGAGCAGAACCAAATCACACAAAACATGTATCCTGGATTTTAGGGGGCAGACTTTGGGAAAATGGGGAGATACTTGAAAGAGGCATTAAGGGAATGGGACAGGAATCAGGGTTGAGGAACAGTGGGCAGTATTTAAAATGGGGATTACAGAACAACAGAATTATGCATTAAGCAGGTTAGCAAGAGGAAAAGGAAGAGGAACCATTATGGTTTCCAAAGAGGTAGCAAAGAAAGTGAAAGCCAAAAGATTGCATTCAGGCAATACAAAAAGACACAGGCAGAAGGGGATAGGGAGAAGTACCAGGAGAAGCAAAGGGAGGCAGGGAGGTCAGTAAGGGAAGCCAAAGCTCAGACAGAAGAACACATTGCAAAATCAGTGGGTAGAGGGGACAAAACCTTTACAAGTACATAAGTGAAAAAGAAAGACAAAGGAGGAATAGTGAGACTGAAGGGGTGGATGGGGGCAGGTGGAGGATGACAACAGTAAAGCTGACATATTGAACAGGTATTCTGCTCAGTCTTTACTGAGGAAGAGGAGGTAATGGGTCTGAAGGAGTACAAGGGTGAGAATGGTGCAGAAATGGACACAAGTCCCTTTACACGAGAAAGGGTCCTGAAGGAACTGGAAGTACAAGAGTTGATAAAGCAATGGGGCCAGATGGGGTGCACCCCAGGGTCCTTAAAGAACTAAGAAAGGTGGTGGCTGAACCTCTGGCTATCCTGTTTAGCTGATCACTGGAAACAGGTGAGGTACCCAAAGACTGGAGGACAGCAGATGTAGTCCCCTTATACAAAAGTGGGAACAAAGAGGAAGCAGGGAACAACAGACCAGTCAGCCTCACCTCGGTAGTGGGGAAGATCAAGGAAGCACTACTGAAGGAGAGATTGGTGGAGCATCTGGTTGTCAATGGACTACAGGACCCAAGGCAGCATGGTTTCACCAGGGGAGGTCATGTCAGACCAACCTCGTTGAATTTTTGACTGGGTGAC
The DNA here is from genome assembly GCA_016271365.2 of Neoceratodus forsteri. Classification (NCBI taxonomy): domain Eukaryota; kingdom Metazoa; phylum Chordata; order Ceratodontiformes; family Ceratodontidae; genus Neoceratodus; species Neoceratodus forsteri. The sequence continues at coordinate 1,513,960,458 of CM057449.1, forward strand.
TAGGAGGTGGATCAGGGGAGGCAGTGGACATGGCATATCTGGACTTCAGCAAGGCCTTTGACACTGTGCCACATAGAAGACTATTACATAAACTGGGGAATATGGGTGTGGCAGGACAGTAGTGTGGTGGGTAGGTAACTGGCTGGGTGGCAGGACACAGAGGGTGGTGGTAAATGGCTGTCACTCCACAGAGGGAAGAGTGACCAGTGGGTACCACAGGGATCAGTGCTGGGACCGTCCTATTCAACATCTTCATCAGTGACATTGCACAGGACCTAGAAGGCAGAATTTCACTGTTCGCTGATGACACAAAGCTCTGTAACAGAGTAGACACACCAGAGGTGTAGACAGAATGAGAATCGACCTGCAGAAACTTGAAGAATGGTCAGGGTTTGGCAGTTGAAATTCAATGCAAAGAAGTGCAAGATAATGCATAGGGCACAAAACCCTGGCACAATATATCAGTTGGGGGTGAGGATATAGCATACACCAAGCAGGAAAGGGATCTTGGGGTTGTCATCTCTGATGACCTCAAGGTAGGGAAACAGTGTGACAAGGCAGCAGGTAAGCAAATAGGATGCTGGGATGTATAGGCAGGGGCATAACCAGCAGGAAAAGGAGGTCATAATTCCACTATACAAGACACTAGTGAGGCCCCACCTGGAGTACAGTGTACAGTTCTGCAGACCATACCTACATAAGGACATAGACAGGGTAGAGAAGGTTCAGAGGAGGGCAACAAAGATGGTGCATGGATTGCATCACAAGTCCTATGAAGACAGGTTGAAGGAACTGAACATGTACTCCTGGAGGAGAGGAGGGAGAGGGGATATGATAGAGACATACAAGTATCTTACAGGGAGGAACAGGGTGCAGGAAAACACTATTTTAAGCGAAAAAGATGTTCCAGGACTAGAGAGCATGGGATGAAGTTGGAGGGAGGACGATTCAGAGGAAACATGAGAAAGAATTTTCACAGAACGGGTGGTGGACAAGTGGAACACCCTGCCAGAGGAAGTGGTGGGGGCTGAAACAATCACGGGATTTAAGAATGCATGGGATAGACATAAAGGAATTCTGGAGGTCAGGGGTAAGGGGCAACAGACCTCTAGGAAAACAAACTGAACTTACAAGCTCAAATGGGCAGACTGGGTGGGCCATAGGCCCTTATCTGCCGACACTGTCTATGTATCTATGTATCTATGTCAACTATACCAGTTATGCAATGTAAACTACTTTGCCATTGGACCGCATCAGTTGCAGTGACAGCAGGAAAAGCAAACCAGATCTGTTCTATAGCACATTTTCTTCATGCTTCTTACCAGAAAACAAAACATATAGAGCCAGATATTCAAAACTTTGCCCCAGGTCTAAATTAGCACTGCCCAGCGGGCAAACTTAGCCTGGAGCACAAAGCAAGCTATATTGAAAAGGAAATAGCCCGATGCTAATCCTGCTGAATATAGCAGTCTAAGGAAGCCAAGCAAACTGGTCTGAGAGTGCAGGGCAAAATAGCCCGGGAATAAGACTGCACTGAATATAGCAACAGGGAAGTGCAAACTGCAACTGCAGCTCATTAGACTCTGTAGCAAGCCAGTGTTGCAGGTGGAGAACATTGTGTGTGATTGCACAGAGCTGTTTCACATCTACTGCAAACACACCTCTCAACCTCCTGCCTCATAAATCAGGGTCAAGACTTAAAAATATCTGGGACAAAGGTTTAAAATCAGGGACACATCTGAAAAATTGGTGATATCCACTCAGGAAGCTGGTAGAATACGTGGTTTAGTGTAAAATGCATTTTCTAAGGAAGAACATATCTGTAACATTAATGTTTGACATTATTTTATGCCTACAACCCCCACTGTTTGGCCATGGAAACACAATGTTTAGGAAGGACAGAGTAAAACACTGAGGTAAAATCAGGGACGTCTCTGAAAATCAGGGGACCACTAGACTACCAGGGACATGGGTGCTTTTTTTATTTCTACCTGGGGTCAGGATACATGCTGGGGGATGGGGAGACCAATAGACTACCAGGGAAATGAGTGGTTTTATATTTCTACCGGGGGTCGGGATACGTGCTGGGGGGTGAAGGGACCACTAGACTACCAGGGAAATGATGTCATGGGGTGGATACTGGGGATCGGGAATTGTGCTTTGGGAGGGGGGCACCACCGCCACATTACCACCAGCCTTCACTGAGCGGTAATCAGTGCCATGCTACAGGTTGCACTAATGCCTGTAGCGCGGCACTATACTTTTGAATATGCCAGTGAGCTGGCATTCAGGGACCCTCCCCTCAGTCCCTCCCTTGCATACATTATAATTTAGCATCGGTGCTAACACCTAGCACCAGCACTAAATGTCCTTTTCAATATTGCAATTGAGCACAAATTCAGCACTAGTCCAGTGCAATTAATTTGCGCCCTGCGCTAACATTTGAATATCTGGCCTATAATCTGCAAAGCTTATAATAGCTTTACTTTTTGATACTTGTATAACTCCTTTGTAAAATTCTGCAGGAAAACTTTGAAAACAGGGCTATGAAAAGTCCTAACAGTTTTATCTTGTTAAAAATAAAATATTTTATCTATTTGCCTGTCTGTCTATCTGCTGCTGATTAGTGCACTGGTAGAGTTTCTGTTCAATATCCATGAGGTGAGGGGTTTATATCTTTGGAAGAAGAGGCAGTGTTTTGACTTTTAAATACCTCAAGGGTGTAAATAAGATACAAGAGGGTAGCATCCTTAAAAGAAAACAGATGTTCAAGAACAAGGGGCCATGATATGAAAATAGAGGGTGGTAGACTTAGGAGTAATGTGAGAAAGCATTTTTTCACAGAAAGGGTGTTGGATCCATGGAACAGCCTTCTGGTAGAGGTTGTGGGGCCAAAAATGGTAGGAGAATTCAAAAACGCATTGGAACAGACATAAAGGAACTCTAGCAATAGGAAAGAGAAGGTAAGCCACAGATCATTTAGGATCTGTGGTATATGACACGGGTAGGGAAAATGGGCAGTCTAGGTGGTCCAAGTGGTCCTTATCTTCTGTCAAATTCATTCATTCTATCTATCTATCTATCTATCTATCTATCTATCTATCTATCTATCTGTCTGTCTGTCTGTCTGTCTGTCTGTCTGTCTGTCTGTCTGTCTGTCTGCCTGCCTGCCTGCCTGCCTGCCTGCCTGTCTGTCTATCTATCTATCTATCTATCTATCTATCTATCTATCTATCTGGCTATTATCTATCCATCAATCTATCTATTTTAGTCTAAACAGAAACAATAGAACTGAGTCTGCATAGTCTATAATGAGTTATGCTGCATGGCATATCACGGTCATTTGTTGTGTTTGAAACCAAATGACATGTGCCAGCTGTTAATGCTTGCAAATAGAGTTCTGATTGCTTAAACATTAAAGGGCAAGCAGTGTAGTGATTGGCAGAGATTTGAAAATTAGGGTATTGGCTCGGGGCACTGCAATGGAAAATAAAAATATATCTCACTAATAGTTCAGACTGTAAGTGCTGTGGTATTCTGAACAAGTGTCTATCTTCTGCTTATACTATGCTGAAAAGCAGATTAGCAGTCTGGAAATGTCCATCCTCCCCACCTCCAACCTTAGAACCATAGGAACACACATCTATAAACTAGCACCACAAAAGTGTTTTGCAGTGCCAATGCACTCTCCACAAATGCATTGCATATCTAGAACTGAAGTGCATTCATACGTTTACTAGGGACTACATTTTAACTCACTGTGTCTTGGAGAAATAAATTCATTGGCAACACACATTTGTATAGTGTGCAGTAAATGCTACCAAACACACTCTGAATTTACAAAGCCAGATCTAGTCGTGAAATGAAAAGGAAATGTCAGCCACCCTCCTATGCAGTGACCTTGCCACTCAATACACAGATAATCTGGATAATTATTTCATCAGCTAATGACTATCCATCCATTCCACTGAACATTATCCACACAGACACAGAGCAGTTGCCAGTTACCTGTTCTAACCACTCCAGGCTGAAAACTCATTATCTGTTAGTATACAATGACAAATATGCAATATGTCCCTGAAGCATCTGTATTCAGAAAATTAGGCATTGCACATAATTTCATTCAAACATATAGTGCAATAGTGGCATGAAACTACTTTTACTGGAAAAAAAGGCAAGAACTTTGTAAGCAGTTTGATTGGTACCATATGCAAGAATATGTGGTTACATATGCAAGGCACATACAACTTCTTATGTAAGACTTAAATGAAAAGAATATATAAGGACTGCAACATTTTCCTTACATGAAAAATTTATGCAAGAAAATCCCTTGAAAATATTAAGAGATTTAAGAAAGATTGAATGTGTGGGGTTACTGCACTACAGTGTCAGTATTGGCTTTACTTGTTCCTAATGAGGTGCTAGGCCATACAACCTTCTGGCCCCGTAGGAGAGAATGTAACTTACTGAGATACTGGCACTGTGTTGTTGAAGGGTCTTCAAAACCTGTACATGAAAAGGCATGCAAGCAGTAAGCTTGATCAGTTCATAAATGAGTATGTCTTACATTTTTAAATGGAAATGTCTTCATTCTGCTCATAATATTTTTTATCCAAATGCACAAGAACACTCTTATAACTATTAAAGTGATCTCATCAGTATTAATATACACCTGAAGTCATCATACTGTATTCTACTTGTGGCAAGACCGTCATTAACATGACTAATTATGATGCAGCTATAGAGGGATAAATATTCAAGATGGGAATAAGAAACAATGGTGAACCAACTGTGAAGGATTAAGAAACTGATTTCATGCAAAAGTTCTCACTGTAATAGGAAGGAAAAATCTAAGAAAGATATGTGTAACATAAGATGAAATGTACCTAGAAAGGGCATTTTGTAAACTTTTTCTGGAGGTACCTGCAAATTTTTCAGCTCAGATTGTACCCAAAGATTTGTACTAGCACTATGAAGACATGCATTCTTACCTTTATGTATACAGAGTAGAACAATCTTCCTTGCATGGTTCTTACATTATATTGTTATGAGCCATAATCCTTAAACAATGCATTTTATACTTACATGTTTCTTGACCGGTGTAGGAACAGAACTGTTTTCTTGCACTATTCTTACACATATGTAATATAGCAATATTTTGTACAACACTTCATATTAATTTTGAAGATTTATTGACTAGTGTTAAAACTTAAACTGAGATGCTACAAAAATGTTGTCATACTTGCCATCAACTTACATTTATACCATGCAAGAACGAGTTCCAGCCAGAGCCAACACAGCTGCAGCTGAGCTCACTGAACTTATGGTAGAATACATGTCCAAAAGGCATGCGCAACTTCACCGCAATTGTGAAAGTGAAACTGCACATGCATAATGATTCATGCATGTGCCATGCTGGACATGACAAACTGTGCCGTGTTCCACCATGAGGTCAGTGAGCTCATCGGGCGATGGTAGAAAAAGTAGTGTGCCCATGGGGGGTGGATGAACACACTGATTTGTAGTTGCAGATGGAACTACTGCAACTCCAGATTTGTGTTTCAGTGTCCCTGTTTCCAGCTACAGCAAGACGGCTACAGGCTCCACCCACTGTAGCTGTAAAAATGATAGTTCGTGTATAGTGTCTAATTAAACTCTTGTACAGTCTTACAAAAACTTACAGTGCTTTTATCAATAAGTATACTATCCTTACAAATCATGCAAGATCAGTCATAAACTTTTTTTTAGTAAAGGCTAATAATATAGTTTAGGTCAGAGAATTAGCGATACAATATTTTACAAAGTAGACCCAGTGCCTCAGAAAATGAATAACTCATGTATGTAGCAAGATTAACAGTGATGCAGTTGTCAAGCCAGTCATGTCTTGAACTTCTAAAATATTACCATTTATATAGGTTGGTATAATGTATTTAAAATGAGTGATTTGACAGTTAAGAAACCAGATATAACATGCTATCTATGTCATGTTTATTGCTTAATCCTTAAACTATTATAGTATTAAATAGTACAATGCCACATAGGAATATGTTTCAATTATCCTGTGCTGGCCTGGTACATAATTCATTTTAACTTGAAAAAGGCCATCTCATATACAATAGCTTAATTTTGCATACTTAAATTTCAGAAACAAAGAAAGAGTGACAATCAGCTTGATGAAGAAAACACTATACTCCATTAATTCATCCATTTTCTGATTGAAAAAAATCCCTGCCATTGTGAGATAATATTGGAACATTACTGAATAGCATAATAGACAAAAGAATAACCAACTGAACCATAAGGATGAACAAAAGATGATTGGATGATTGGATCATGTCACAGAGCAACATTTAGAACAAGTTTATGAAGGACCTTTTTAAAAGCTTAGAAGGTCCAAATGACAATCATGCCATCATCACCTAATTTTCAGATTAAATGCATCATCATGTTGCTATGATTACTTGGCTTAGTAAGAGTCTAAAAAGGTTTTTATAAAATAGCAGAATTAGAATTGTTGACAGACAAAGAGAGATATGATATTATGGGGGGTGGTTGAGACATGGTGGAATCAGGATACAAACTGGAATATCAATATTCCTGGGTACAACTTGTTGAACAAAAATAGGACAGATAAAAGGGAAAGGGAGTTGCATTATGCATTAAAGATAATATAGCGTGTATGGGTAATACAGGTAGTGATATTAGAAGAATATAAATCCTACAAACTACTATACTAGGTTTGGGGGGACAAAAAAATCCATTTATAATCTTTTATAGACCACCAGATATAAATGTAGGAGACCCAGAGGCCTTTGTGGAATTTGCTTGTAAGATGGCAGAGGATAACGATGTTGTGTTTATGGGGGGGCCTAAATATCCCCGGGGTTGAGTTGGGTATTTCAACCAATAACAAATCATTGTCCCCAGAACCATATCGATGAAGACACAGACCATTCTTGTATGTGGTTGCTCAGTCTGGCAATTATTTTACTGAACTCAAAGATCTCATAGTTTACAATATTCCTGGTCACAACCTGATATGTTTCCACAATTTCCACTTACAATCTCTTCACAAAATATTTATATACATTATGTACATTACATTCTTGTTCAATTCATACACTATATAACTTTTCTTCTTTCTTCTGCCCCCAGACGTACATCATGGGGGGGGGGGGCTGGCATCTTCCTCTTATGTTGTAAAAGGGGTATGAGCATACTCACCATACCCCTCCTCCCCCTTTTCCTGCCATCCACCTTCAGCAGTCCTATGCAGCCTGCCACTGTGCTCCACCTCACCACAGTGGCACACTGTGCTGCACCTACCACAGTCCTTCTGCCCTTCTTTCAGGGTGGGAGGTGGGAAAATTCCTTTGGAGCAAATCTGTGAGCTCCCCTTGCTGTGCAGCCCCTTATAACTGTTCCCTTGTTCCTGCCTCCTGGCTCCTTGGCCAACTGTGGGTTGCCACCTCATTGTTCCCAAGCTCACCACTGCCCACCCCTTTGTGCCTTCATCAGGACCTCCTGCTTTCATGACCTCATGCCCTTTCCTATCCCACCCTCCCTTCACCCTCCCTGTCCTGAGCTTGCTACACCTCAATGCTGGACAGTGGAAAATGGGTCTGCCCCTTTAATTGGGCAACCTTCCTTGTCCCCATAACCCTGCCAATGAAGAAACAGACCATTGCTGAGTGTGATTGTTCAGTCTGGAAATTATTTTACTGAATTCAAAGATCTCGTAGTTTACAACAATCCTCGTCACAACCTGGTACGTTTCCACAATTTCCATTTATAATTTCTTCACAAAATATTTATATACATTATGTACATTACATTTTTTTTTAATTCATACAATATATCACTTTTATTCTTTCTTCTGCCCCCCAGATATACATCGTGGGGGGCCCAGCCTCTTCCTCTTATGTTCTAAAAGAGGTACAAGTGTACACACCATACCCCTGCCTCTTGCTTATCAATCCTGTGTCCTTTTAGTATTTTCCATTTTTCAACCTTTCTCTCCTATCCTCCTCCCTCTTTTTCCACTAGTCCACCTCCAGCTTGCAATGGACAATGAACATCCTCCTTTCCACCTATTATCCTTCCTTTTCCTATCTTATCTCTGCATCAGCCATTCTTCTATGACATTTGCTATTTCCATGTTAAACATAGCCAAACCCAGACCTGAGAGGTGTATTCCATCCTCCTGTAATATTCATCCACCCATTCTAGAATTCCATGGTGGATATCTAAACCTCCCATGCCCTAGAACAATCTGCCTACACACACATCCATGTGCTTCCCAGCCCTGTCCATCCCATTGTGGCTCTCTGCTTGATGCCACATGCTTCAAGGTGTGATCTCAGACCAGGCCATAGTAACCTCCTGCCTCCAGTCTTTTATCTTTTCCACATCATGCTTTATTTGATTAAAAATGTCCAGCCAGGGCCTTGCCCCCAGGTCATTGCCACCCAGCTGTATCACTTTCAAATCTGGCCACCTGTGGTCCTTCCTGATCTCCTTGAGTTCTGGCAGCAGCTGCACCCACTTCATCCCCTGCCAACCTTTCCACACTAGCCGGATGGTATCACTGTCCAGGTACAGCTGCTTTCCCCCTTGTCTCCTGGCTGTCCATTTCTCTGCCCAGTGGATAAATGAATGCCCGCAGATCCATGCCTCGAGCTTCCTGGATGTCCCTGCATAATCAAAACACACACTGTTTAGCATATTTCTTCATTAGTCTCCCAGCTCCCCCCACCCTCTGTCTTCTTCTCCTCATTCATGCACCTGCTTATGGGAAACAAAACAGAGATATCGTTATTGTTGTATATTGCATATGTATTTTTTATAACAATCAGAACTCCACCTGCCTTTATGCTTGATTTCCCCAAGTCTATTGCCCTGTGCTGCCATCATTGAGGCTACTTCAATCCTAAAGGAGTGGGAGGAATACTCCTCCTCTGGTTCCCCCATAAATTGGAGGCTCTTGTGCAGCATTGCTCTTACCTGATATCCAGAGACTGGCCTCCCATCTCCATGTATGAACATCAATGAACTTTCTACTTTACGCGGTCTGCTGTGTACATATGCAGGGCCGCCGCTGAGCAAATGGCTGTGCTGTGGTGCTTCTTTAACCACACTCTGCTGCCCTGTCCTTGCTGATCGGTCTTTGACCTTCTTAACAACACTGCAATGGCTTCTCCAGTCCATTCTATGTCTTCCCACCGTAACCCCCCCTCTGATTTCTTACCGTGCCCCACCACCTTGCTCAGCCTGAAAGCCCCGCTATACATGGCAGCATGCAGGGCTTTAAACAGCACTGCTTCACTTCTTGAGCTGCAAACCTGGTGAAGCACCCCATCAACCTTTCCATCAACCCCCCAATATTGGCTTCCTGCTAACTTGTTTCTTATCCACTCCCCTCAACCAGCCCTGCATCATCCTGAAGATCAGGTTGCTTTTTGTCTGGTCCTCCCACCCCTTCAATGTACAAATCTGTCCTATGGCCACCAGATGCAACCCCATAGTTGCATGTACCATGTTCTGGTTCAAACCCATGACAATAAATCTAGCCACCTGCTCTCTTGTCACTGCCCCACTTACCTGTCCACTGCACTGTTCCTGGAATTTTTGAAATGCCCGCCAAGAGGTTTCATAAGCTATAAGGGTCCTGGGGGCCCAGGAGTTATGAAACAGTATTTCAGCTCCCCCAATCCAATCATCCATACATACATCAGAGTGGTGGTCTGTCAAAACCCTGCTCTGGGTGCGATGGTCCAGAATTTGTCCATCTGCAAGTGGGAGAGGCAGTCAGCTATCACATTGTCCACACCATCAATGTGCTTGGCTGTGAATGACGTGTTCAAGGTCAGGCCTAGACACACCGTCCTTCTCAATACCCTCGTTACCCTATTTGAATTCATCTTTTTCTTGTTCAGCACTTCTATCACTGCCCAACTATCACTCCAGAATGTGACTTGCCTGTTCCTGAGCTCTCCTTCCCAAACTATTATTGCCACCCATATGGGGAACAGCTACAGGAAGGTGATGTCTCTCATCAACCTTTCCTGCACCCATTCCTCTGGCCATGGCTCTGCAAACCATTTGCCTTGGAAATAACTCCCCATGCACAAGGCCCCAGCCATATATCCCTATACAGCTGCAAGTCTGTATTATATAGCCAATCATCCTGCCAGAATGTTTGTCCATTGTATGCCTGGAGGAAGTGCTCCCAAACTACCATGTCCTCCCTGGTCCCCTTATTGATATCTACTGAGTGATGGTGCTGGTTTTCCCCCTTTGTTGTCCAGGCTAGATGCCAAGTTAACATGCACCCTGGTACAATGGATCTACATGCAAAATTCAGGTGCTCCAGTAGCTGTTGTGCCTGTTGTAACTGCACTCTCCTACCCCTCCCAGTAGTGCCTAATAATTCCCTTAACATCTGTATCTTTGGTTCTGGTAAATGGTACAATTCCCTGAACCGTGTCCAGTTCCAGTCCCCAAAACTCCATCGTCTGCCTCAGCCCTTCTGTCTTATCCCCCATGAGCGGCACCCCAATTCCTGACATAGCCCTGTGTAGTCCCACAGCATGGCTTCCATCTCCCTTTCCCCATCTCCAATGAACAGAAAATCATCCAGATAGTGTACCACCAATTGGTACCTGTACCATGTCTGGAACACCCACTGGAGCCAGGTACTGAACATCTCAAAGGTGGTGCATGCTATCGAGCACCCAATAGGCATAGCCTTATCAACATAGTACTGCACATTGACCTGGAATCCCAACAAATCCCAAACCTCAACCTGACTGGAATTAGTCAGAATGCTGATTCATTGTCCGTCTTAGTCAGCCAGGCCATCTCTTTGGCTCTAACGAGTCACACCGTCTCCTCCAGGGTGGTGTATGTGACTCTGCTGTCCTCCTCTGCAATAGTGTCATTGACTGAGTCCCCCTATGGATATGTTTGGTGATGTTTCACCCAGTACTCCACTGGCTGTTTTTTGGGCACTAACCCCATCAGCGAAATCCTCAGGTTTGGCAGCGGGGGGGTGAATGGGCCTTCCACCCTCCCCGCTAATACCTCCTTCCAAATTTTAAGTGCCAAAGTTGTCTCTTTCCCTTGTGTGGATTTGAGATTCTTTTCCCTCATCACTTTCTGATACCCTTGGAACTGTAAGCTAAAACCTTTCTGAAAACCAGCCTGCAATGTTTTGGCTGCCTCCTGGTCTGGATAATCCCTCAACCACTTTTCCATTGCCTCCACCCTGATGGGCATCTGTGCAGGCCAGAAACTCCCATTCATCAGCCTTTCAACTATCCTGGTACCTTGTTTGATAGTTCTGTCCCCTCCCCCCACTGTTCTGCCCCTGTTTCCCCTTCCCCAAGGCTTCCTCTAAAGGCGCCGGGGTTGGTCCGAAAGGGCTGCTGGTACTAGCTGTCCTGGTTGCTGGACTCTTTCTCCCAATTGTACCTGCATTTTGACACTAGATGGTGCCCACTACACTTAGAGCATATGTGCCAGAAATGACAATTCAGCCAGGAGCAGAAAACCCTGTTGTATCCACACCAGGCCTTTTCTTCTGTCCCCTTCTGGCTCCTTTTCCATTGGGCCTGTGTAAACTTCCAGCCAGAGATCTAGTTGCCTGGCATCCCATTTCACATTCCCAAAATGTGTCATCCTTTAGCTAAATTTGTCATCATATTTTAACCAACTATGCCCCCCTTTTTTGTAGGCATTCTTTATAATGAGGGAATAGGTCAGCAACGGGGTAGCGAGCCCTGGCCGCCTCACAATCACAATGGCAGTGAAATACATAAAACCCATGGACCAATTGTCCCAGGATTTCCCTTTTCAGTATCTGTCCATCTCTCCCTCTTCCCCAATAACACTACCGCCACCAATGTCTTTTTTCTCGAAGCTATCCTTCTCCTCATACTCATCCATGTTGTTGAAGGTGAAAATGTCAATGTACTCCCCCTTCCATATCTTCTCTTTCATGGCTGTCAGTACGTGGTCTGCCAGCCAGACCCCTGGAGCCCTGAACTCTCTTCCCAACAAGTGCCCCCCTGCTGCCACCCTGCTCCCCCTTCTATTCCTGCCTCTTTAATCTCCCCAATGCCTTCTCCAACTGTCCTAGACTGTTATCCCTCATATTTTTCAACACCTCTTCCACATACTCTTTGACATTGTTCTCCAGTGTCACCAACTGATTACCTGCTGTGCCTGGCTGTGGCATGTTGGGCCCCGGGTGGGGCACTCCCGCTGGGCTGGGTGCGGGTGTCAGGACCTGTGGCAGCAGTACCAGTTCCAATGGGGTAGGTGGAGACATTGGGATGGGAGGCTCCAGCACTGGTGCAGAGCTTGGTAGGGGGCCTGGGCCAGCACAGGGATGGGGTTCTCAGGGATAGGATCAGACGGGGCCCTGGGTTCTGGCACTGGGTCCACTGGCCTGGGCTCTGGTCTCCCTGGCACTTTTTTTTTAAATTCAATATACTTTATTCAAATTTCTTCATGGTACAGAGAAGGATACAGTGGAGCAGTCTTGGTTGCATATTCAAAAGGCAATTGAGACACATAAGGCTGCATTCTAGAAAGATATTATACAACTAATAAAAATACATCAAAACCCTTGCCCCACCTCCCATTAGCACCAAGTGTGAACATCTATTGTTATTTATTATAAGAAAAAGAAAAAACAAGTAAAAAAAAGAAATTTATATTTCAAAATAATCTATATTACACTTTATGGTTTCCATGCCACCAGTAAAAAATCTAGGGTGCCCCATTTATTTAGGTACCACTGTAATCTATTGCTCATCATGGCTATATGTTTTTCTAACTGAACGGCCAACAGCATTTCTCTGTGCCATTCCAGTCAGAAGGTAAAGTGTCTCTTAATTATGAGCTTAGCAACTGTGAATATCAAGGCTAAGTGAGCTTGCCTTATGTTTATGGTCCCTGAGGGGAAATAATTGAGCAAACAAGGCTCAGGCAAAAACAATGGGCCAGATATTCAAACTGCGCTCAAAATGTGCGCAACAGCAGGAGCAAGCACAAATCAATTGCACATATGCGCAACAGACGCGATATTCAAACATGGAGCAGAACAAATTGCGCAAGCAGCCAACGCCTGAATATCAACTAACTGGGCGCCTAGCAGCTAACCAGGAAGGGGAAGCTGAAAGCAGCAGGCCGTTACAACGCAACAAGGGCAGCCCAGCTGAGCAGTCCAGAGGTGCCATAGTGCAAGCACAGCGCCCCCAGCAGAGCAATGGAAGTGCACAACCAGGGAGGCAGGCTGGGGCCACGCCAGCCATGCCACACATGGGCATAGGAACACACTGCAGAACCAACAAGACACCTGCACACCCCAAGCACAGCATCACTGGGAGTGGGACGGATGATCTACTGGCCCATGGGGACAAGCCAACAAAAGCACAGCAGAGCCATGATGCCCAGCACAACCACTGGCAGGCTGAGAGTGCCACACACAGGGGTTGACAACCACAGTGCACATCAGCCCCCATACTCACAGCACACCTGCACCGTGACCCCAAGACACCACCCATGTGCAGTGACTGGCACTGCAGGAAACACCATGCATCCCCGGCACACGTCAACCCCTGCAGCAGAGAAGCATACAAGCCAGACCCACCCTGTGCACCCAGCAGTGGGTGGCAGCAGACGACAAGACCGACAAAAGTCACTGCCATGCTGGAGATACCCCCCCATGCACACACACACACACACACACACACACACATACCCAGGACCATACCACCCCAGATGGCATGCACACCACTGCAACTGAGCAACCATAGCCAGCTGCAAATCAGAGACCAACACAGTATTCATAACAAAATATAAATGTATTATAAAAATGTAAATCACAAAACTATCAGCACCATAACTATTTACAAGGGGTAGGGGTACAAGGTAGGGGTGGACAAGGGGTAGGGATGAACAGCTTGGAGAGGGAAGGCAGAGGTGGGAGGGATGGAGTGAAGTGGGAAGGGCCTAAGGCCCAGCAGGGCCTGGTCCTCCTCTGCCGGTGCCGCCTGTGCCTGGCGATGCCTCCTTCGCAGGCCATGTCGATGGATGTCCCTGAGGATGGCCTGGTTGTCCAAGGACACTTGCGTCAGCCCATGCAGTTCCCGCTGTATCCTCCTGAGAACACTGAGGCCTAGGAAAATGGGAACACAGTCAATGGCTGTGACTGACCACAACCCTAAACACCACCCAACCTGCAAGCCATATAGGCCAATGTCCCGCACCTGTGATGGCATGCACCCACCACAGTGAACATGCATGGCCATCACAAACAGGAGCGGCACCAGCTATGGCACCACTGCAGACACACACTGCCCATGTCCATCACAGCACAAACAAGGCTGTCAAGTGACGTCGGCAATGTGGTGCAATGCCAGTTATACATTATGTGCCCAGTGCATGCATGGACCACCAGTGATGCACACACAGACGTGCAGTGACACTGGACAGTGATGAATGTCACCTGTGTCATGCATGGCTGTGTTGTGCATGGCTGGTGGTCATGCCCACCCCCTCCAGCATGCAATAGCATCCATGATGTAATGATACTCACATTCCGCAAGAAGGTGTGTCTGCTGCTGCTGCTGCCGCTGTTGTTGTGGCCCACCTCCTGCTGCACCACCGACTGGCACCGGGCCCTGTCACGCCATCCGCAGCAGTGCCTGCATCCTCACATCCTGGCCTGTGGGAGACATATGTTGAGAAAAACATCAGTGTGACTCCAAAGCTGACTGCCCCCTGCCCCAGTGAGTGCCTGCCCACACAGCCAGCCCCATGCATCTCACACCTGCACACACCGACACAGCCAACCATGTCAGGAGCCATCACCTATGCACATCCACCAAAACACACTCACACCCCTACAGAGAATACAGGTGCATAGACGGTACACCCACCTGGCCTGGGCACCACGCCCCTCCTGGCATGTGAACGCAGCCGCTCATGCTCCCTCCTGAGGAGGTCACTGTATCTGTGCTGGCACTGCTCAGCAGACTGGCACTGCCCAGTGACCCCCACCAGGTCACTGGCCACTTGCTGCCAGACCTGGGTCCTAGCCATGGTGAGGGGCACCTCATCATATAGTGCCCCATAGTGGGGCTCCACCAGGGCCACCAAGTTGGCCACCTCCACAGGGCTCCATTACACTGCCCTCCTGCGTGCCATGCTACCAAGTTTACAGCAGGCAATATGGGGCCCCGCTGCGCGGCAACCCCACGTGGAGATGTTGCTCAATAGACCACCATAGGTTCCAATCGCGCTGTTCGAACAGCACCGTCAGTCACCAGACAGTGCAATAGGGCCATACACATGGCAGCCGAACAGCGGAAGGGGGCAAAGGTCGGACACCAGGTCAGAGGTCTATGACGCAAGGCCACGCACAGCACCATCTGACATATACACGCATCCCGCGCCGACTGACCACCTGGGCGTACTAGTGCCACAGTGGACTATTGGCGCAGTAGTGCCACAGTGCCATATAGTGCCCAGTGCTGTAGCACCACTGGCACAATGGTGGCCATGGTCTGAATTGCCGATCGCAAGACAGCACGTCATCAGCAGCGCAAACACCTGTGTAAGCTACCTGGGCATGTGCAATGCAGTGTACCGCACAGTCACAGATCTGCGCTATTGGCTCAGCGGATCAACCATCTTATCGAAAGCGCAGTAGCGGCGATATTCAGCTGACACATGCAAATCATCTGATCAGCCATTCAAGGGCGTAGTGGCATGATTTGCATCTCATTACAGTTGCTCCTCCTAATTTGCATGCATTGCGCTATAAAGTGCGACAGTGGGCTGTGCTGGACAGAGTCAGTTACTGCAGGTGAGAGGTGAGTTGCATGCTGGGGATGTTCTGGACAATGGGCATGGGATAATGCTGCAGACTGCACAGTGACAGGTGTCCACTACACCCTTACAGATCGTCATGACCGAGCAGAGACAAGGTGAGGGTGAGGATGGTGGAGGAGGAGGCCCAACTTCACCATGGCAGAGACTAGGCCCCTCTTCCAGGCCTACCTGGAGGATGAGGCATCTACTGCGTGGAAGCAGGGCACCCCTCCGGCCCTGCGGCTGCATGGGAGGGGTAGTCTGGCAATGAACCTGCATGGAAGCCACCAGCGCTCCATGCAGGAATGCAAGAAAAAGATTGGGACAGACTGCAGGAGGGTGAAGGAGAAGGTAGCGGCCCTCAGGGCGGCACGCGCTGGCACTGGCGGCGGCCAGCCAGCGGTGGTGGAGCTGACCCCGGCTGAGGACCGACTGGCTGCAACTCTGCAGTGCAGTGCAATTGAGGGCGTACCAGGAGGTGGATTCCAGACAGGTGTAAGCCCATCACTGCACGGTATGACATGGTGGTGGTGTTGGGGGGGAGGAAGGTTGGTCACATGCACTCACATGTCCTCTCTTTCTGTTGCAGATCCTGTTCATCTCCAGGAGACGGTGGTGGTGGGACCAGGCAGTGAGGATGACCTGCTGGACATGGAGGAGGGTCCATCCACCTCTGTCGCCAGCCAGCATGCATTACACCAGCATGCACGCAGGGCTGTCAACCCTGGTGTCGGTGATTCGGGTGTGGGGGGTGCACAGCCTGTATCTCAGCAGTCTGGCATGCAAGCATGCCATCACGCTGTGACTGTGGCTGTAGCATGTCCCTGCACCATTGATGATGCAAGGACTGCAATGGGTAGTGACATGTGTGTGTCTCATGACGGACACACAGCAGGCCATCACGTGCCCCTGGGCCTTGCTGGTTCCAACTTGTGTGCCAGCATGTCAGCACAGTCCCTGGCTGTGCCTGTCAGCACCGGTGGGGCAGCACTGGTGGCTGTTCAGGTGTCTGGCACTGTTGTGGCCACAGCGGTGGAACAAGTGGACTCTGTGGCACAGCGGTTGGAGGGGCAGCTGCAGCAGTCACCCACCAGGTCTGGGGGTACAGTGTCCAGTGGTGGCACATGCCTGCTGCCCTGTGATAAGCCCATTCCTGGTCCTGGTGAACAGCACCCACCCTCAAGGGGTGTTGTGCATCAGGACCTTCAACACCCTGGGGGACAGGCTGCCGTTGTGGCAGAGTACCCATTGGACGAGCACACCCACCTGCTGCGGGAATCAGTACAGCAGCAGAGGCGGGTTGCAATGTCCGTGGAGGCACTGTGTGTGGCTGTGGAGCAGCACAGCAGGGAGTGTGCTCTGGACCATGCAGAGATGGTCCACATGCAGATGGATGTGACCGCCGCCATTGACAGGCTGACCCAGGAAGTGGTCTCTGTCGTGGACGCATTGGGCACACAGTCAGGTGACCCTGTACCGCACACCCCACACAGTTCACGCTCCACTCCTCATTCCCGGCGTTATGCGACACCAGGCCTGTCGAAGCTGGGTTCTGCTGTGGGCATCCCGAGCACCCCTGGTGCAGGTGTGTTCAGTATGCTGCAGACCCCTGTGCGGGCAAGGATGCGTTCACGCAGTGGGACCCCTGGTGGTCCAACAGTGCCACCCATGTGGCCCCTGCTCAGCCTGCCAGTGCTGTTGGGTCATGGCGGGGCCGCCCACGCATCTGCGGTGGCCATGGGACAGTGCTACATGACTGACTTGTCTCGCAGTGCGGGCCCTGTCTGGTGCTGCCCTGTGTGCAATGTGCGTCATGGTGGGCAGTGCACTGCTGGGTGCTCTGCTCAACACGCCGGATACGGACCACCTGCACACCCTCCCAACTGTTGCCCACAGGTGCATGTGCATGATGATGCCTGCATTGTACTGTACACCAAGGTGCAAGGGTGCCCAGCATCTGACACACGTACTTGGACAGTACAGGTGGTGGGGGTGGTCGGTGGTGCTGAGTGTTAGCACTGTCAGTTCTGCTGTGCTGTGCATCTGCCCATTTATGCTCTGTGCCTGGTGTGTGTGTGTCCATATGAGTGCTCACCCCTCCCTGATGGTGTGTTTGTATGCCTGGACCCTTCCACTCCCCTGGCCGTCATGCACCCCTAGTGTGTTACCCTGTGTGCCTGTGGTTTTCGCATGGACAGTGTTGGTTGCACATGTCCCCTTGACTTACCTGTGTTGTGCATAGTGCTCCTCTGTGATGGTGTCCCAGTGCAGCTGGGCCTGCCGGATCAGTCAGTCCCGCCATCCTAGGGGGCTGCTCATCGACATCAACACCGCGCCACTGGTGTCCCTTCGCTGTTCCCTCTTCAACCTGTACGGTTATCCCACAGTCCTTGGCCATTGTGCAGGATGCAACAGGCCAGGAATATCCCACAGGCCTTTGGGGGCTGTACTGTAGGGCACCGCGGCTGAGGTGTCTAGGCATCAGAAGCGTGCCTTGAGCATCCCAAACACCGCTTTTATGATGTTGCATGTGGCAGCATGTGCCCTCATTATAGCATTGCTGCGATGGGGTCATGGGCCTGCACGGTGTGAGCAGCCAGGGATGGAGTGGGTATCTGCTGTCACCTGTGTGGAGATAGTGGAGATCAGTGTCATGTTCAGGTCCATTTTGCCCATATCCCTGTGTGCCACTACCATGGCACTCTGGCATTCCCACCCTTGCCCCAAGTTTGCATTCCATGCATGCGTATTTCACCACTAGATGTCCTGTGGGGATGTCCCACTCTCAAATCGATGGCACAGTGCGGACTGATGCCATATGAAGGCATCATGTGCCCGCCAGGGTGTGGCACAGACATTGATTATTCGCCCAGTGGCATCACACACCACCTGGC
Source organism: Neoceratodus forsteri (assembly GCA_016271365.2). Taxonomy (NCBI): domain Eukaryota; kingdom Metazoa; phylum Chordata; order Ceratodontiformes; family Ceratodontidae; genus Neoceratodus; species Neoceratodus forsteri. Next base: position 1,513,979,234 of record CM057449.1, read on the forward strand.
AGTTGACACTGGAGTAGCCTTTCGGTTCCTATACGCTGCCCCATCAGGGCCAGGTGGCGTGTGAATGGCCATGGGTGCAGTCTATGGCCTCTAGTATTGTAGGTACAGTGCTACCCTGTGGAACTCCCGCATGTTTGCTGTACGCTCTGCTGTGGTGCTGGGGAAATGGATGTGCTCCACAGCATGTGGCAGCAGTGCGCTGAGGAATTGGGTGAGGATGCTTGATGTGGCCGACTGTGTGATGCCTGTGGTGTCCCCTGTCAGCCTCTGGAAGGTGCCCGTGGTGAGCAGGCACATGCAGGCTGTCACTTTGGTCTCCACTGACAGAGCGTGACTCCGTCGTGAGGGTGCCTGCATCACATCACTGCACAGCTCACAAAGCCGCCTCAGTATTGCCCTGTTCAGGCTGTACCGGCCCACAATCTCTACATCTGTATACAGCTCATAGCTGATGTGGGCACGGTACTGCCTGTTGGGGGCGTACCGCCGACAGGCCCTTCCACGGCCTCGTCCCCCTGCAGCTTGCATTCTCACCCCCTTATTACAGCTTCCATGTGGAAGCTGGCACTGTCCATCTCCCTGGCTTCTGCCTCCCCCGGCTGGTGTTGCTGTGTTACCCCCGCTGTCCTGACTGCTACTTCCACTGCACCTGGCACCCCCCGCTGGCCTCTGCAGCCTATGGCCCACAATGCTTGCCTTGCCTGCCCTAGCCTGTCACTGTCTACCTGTCTGTCTCTCTCTCTCTCTCTCTCTACTCCACTTGGCATCCTCGTAGCGTTCTTGCGCCGCTTCCTTGAGCCTTTTTATTTTGGCTCGTTTCCGCTAGTGCGCAATTTCCGGCAGTTCAGCTCTTGCGCCAATCGCAAGTCTTTCCAATTGCATTGCGCTTTTTATGCATGGCTCCACCCCACGCCGGTTGCGCATGCCTTCCTTTTGCATTGGCGCTGTTGTTCAGCATGTTGAGGCGCATCTGCTCCTGCTAATATCGCAGAATGGCGCACTTTTGGTCTTGCGCAGGCACAACCCTATTGCGCATGGCGCAACCCTTTTGAATATCCCACCCAGTGGATCTAAGTCCAGTAAAGGATCCAGAGAGTTTTTAATCGCCATCCAATACAGAATATTTGAATCTTTGGACAGGTCCATAACATGTGATACAAATCACCAGCTGTGTCAAGGCACCTGTGACAGTGTGGAGAGGGAAGTTTACCAATCTTAAATAATTTTGCAGGGTAAAGTACAGATTATGCATAATATTTTATTGCACAAGATCTAATTGATCTTGTTTAACAAAGCAAATTTAATGGAAAAACTATTAATATTGACGGTTAGATCAGATATGAAGATATCAAAAAGTATTGGGCCCAATACCGACCTTTGGGGTACTCCACTTGTAAGTGGACGTAGTTCAGACTTATGACCCCTAATACATGCACACTGGTTACGTTCCTTTAGCCATTCTTCTATCCAATTGGTAATTCTATTGTTTATACATAATTGTCTCATTTTATTAATTATACGGTCATGGGGAACTTTGTCTAATGCCCAATAAAAGTCAAGATAAACTACATCAACAGGTGTGTTGTTTTCCAGGGCTTTACTTATATATTCATAAAACACCAAATTGCCTGTCAAACACGATCTATTTTTTTTTTGAAGCTGTGCTGTGTACTGTACCTCAACCCTTTTATATTTAGATCATCCTCTAATCTGATTTTTAGTACAGACTCAAAGATTTTACCTATGATACATTTTGATACATGTCAAACTTATGGGTCTGTAGTCTGAAATATCTGCATGGTCTCCTTTTTTATAAGTAGGTGTCATTACTGCTATTTTCAAGTTGTTGGTATTTTATTACACCTGAGAGACACATTAAAAAGTTTATGTAATGGTTCCAGTAGCCAATCCTTAATTTCTTTTAACAGTCTAGGATGAAGTCTATCTGGGCCTGGTGATTTATTAATATTAATCTTGTTAAGTTGGATCATGATTTCATCCTTTGATATTACCAAATCGTCACCATCACTGTATCCTGGTGATATATCATGTGTTTTCTTTTTCTTATTAAAAACATGTGAAGTATTTATTAAATTAATTGGCAATTTCCTGTGGTATTGATATCTCCTTTGTATTTAGTTTTATTGGTCCTATTATCCAAGATTTTTTTTTTTATTTATATATGAGTAGAAGCTTTTCCCTCCATCTTTCCTATATGCTAAGCCATGTTCAAATTTCTTTTTTTCTAAGGATATTTTGTTTTTACAATTTTTTAGGGTTGTTCTATACTTCCATTTGTTAAAGTCGTTCCCATCCCATTTCATTTGTTTGTATGCCAATTTTTTCAGTTTGATTAATTTGATTAAGGTTGATGATGCCCATGGTGGAATCTTTCCTTTTTTGATCCAAATTGTTCTATTTGGAACATATTTTGCCTGTAGTTCTAGTATCTTATTTTTAACTATGGTCCAAAGATTGTTGGGGGAGGTAATTTCTTCATCCCATGTCCATTCGGAAAGATCTGACTTTAACTGGACCAAGTTTGCTTTGTTGTAATCTTTAAAAATTGTTTTTCCAGTTTATCATTTAATTTGTAACCCACTATCAAATCTTATAATATTATGATCACTATTTTGCAATGGTGTTTTGACCTGAATGTTTGTAATCATGTCAGGACTATCAGTTAATATTAGATAAGAATATTATTTTGCCTTGTTGGTACTTCGATTAAATGGTGTAACCCATTGGACGAACAGACATCTAAAAAGAAGTTCTCCTGACAGTTGTTTCCTATATAGTCGATCCAATTTATACCTGGGTAGTTAAAGTCTCCCATTAATACTATTTCTTTATAATTGGATTTACTACTTATAATGTCAAGTATTTCTTGATTACTGGCTAAATCTGTGTCGAGGGGTCTGTAACAAAGACCAATAAGGTGTTTAGGTTGTCCACCGCCCAACAGTTCTACCCAGATAATCTCACTAGAAGTTTTTTCAGATGTATCAGTAATTGATTTAAATTTAATGTCATTTTTTATGAATAGTGCAACCCCCTCCCCCTATTTTGTCTTTTCTATTTCTATGGTGGGTAATATAGCCCGGTATGTTTATGTTCCATGCAGAATTATCATTTCACCAAGTTTCTGTTATTGCTGCTATATCTATGTTATCTTTGTTTAGTAAAATGTAAAGTTTATCCATTTATTTCTGTGTAAGCTCCTTGCATTTGTCAAGAAAAGCCAACCCTAGTTTTTTTGTATATCTTGTAGCACCCACCACCCCTGCCCGGTGGGACTGGCTGATCCACCTCTCATTTCATGGCTCAGCTGACTGACTGTGTGTGTGTTACGAGCTAATTCAAACAGGAGCTCTGAAATTAATTCTGAGCACCTGTTTGAATTCCCGATGGTATACACACAGTTGGTGGCTGGCTGTGGAGGTAAGAGTTGGGCTGTGCCAGTTGCTGGCTGGGTCAGGGTGGGGGGGTGCTGTGTGTGGTTGGCACAGCTGGGTGGGAGGCTGGGGGCCACTAGACTACCAGGAAATAACAAATCCTTTTCTTTTTAATTGAGAGGGGAGGCTGCTAGACTACCAGGGATATCAATAATAATAATGAATAAATACAGATAGGGGGCCACTAGACTACCAGGGATATAAACATCAAATATTAATAAAAACACATGGGGGGGCACTAGACTACCAGGGATAAAAAAAAACAGACATATAAATTAAGTACACATTGGGGGACCACTAGTCTACCAGGGATACAAACATTGTAATGCATATTATCATGATCAGGGAAGGGGGCTACTAGACTACCAGGGATATTGAAAAGGTATGTTTTTTTTTATTCAGATGGACCAGAATGAAGCCCCCTGATCAAAACCCACCCTCATTTTACCTTCTAGGGCACTCCTGGGCTACAAAAAACAATTTAAAATCTGGCTATCTTCGGTTCCTCGCTTCTTATCTACAAGTTTAGCAATGTCTTTGATTAAGTAGCCTGCAAATTCTTTGATCGTGAGATTCTTTGATCGTGATCATTTATTGCGAGTGAGGGATAAGATGGCCAGATAAAAACAACAATTTTCTCAGCTCAGAGGTGTCGTAGGAAGACAAATGAGAGTGGATTTTACTCAGGGGGCTTCGTTCTGATGAACCATGGCAGTGGTTTACCACAATTCTTTGAATTTAGTAAATTACACACATTTTTATTCTTTGGTCGTGACCCTGCAAATTCTTTGACTGTGAGCCTGCAAATTCTTTGATTGCAAGATTCTTTGATCGTGATCATACATCGTGAGGGTAGGATGATATGGCCAAATTAAAAATCAATTTGCTCAGCTGAGGGATGCCCTAGGAAGTCGATTGAGGGTGGGTTTTGCTCAGGGGACTTCGTTCTGTTGAACCATGGCAGTGGTATACTGCAATTCCATCAATTTTTGGATTTATTACATTTTGTATTCTTTGTTTGTGAGCCTGAAAATTCTTTGATCACGGACCTGCACATTCTTTGATCGTGAGATTCTTTGATCGCCATCTTTGATCGTGAGCTAGGGACAAGATGGACTGATTTTTTATATTTGAATAGACAGGGAAATTTTACCAATGTTCAACATTTAATATCTCGGAAATGGTTTGGTCTCTTTACTTGAAATACGTAGGGTGTTTATGTCATGTCATGTCCTGTAGATGTGAATTATGGTGATAACGTGTCCAAATTTTTTTTTTTTGCGATATTGCGTGACACACTGTACATGTTGTGGACAGTGTTTTGCTTGTGGTGGTGGCTTGCAATTGATAGGATACCTAGCCTTAGTGTCATGAATGTAGTTTTCCATTGTTGTGTGTGTTAAATGTCATCAGGTATGGAACTGTGCCAGTCTGATGAATGAAAATCTCATACGTTAAAATGTTATATATCGGACACGGTTTGGTCTTTTCAGTTGAAATTTGGAGGATATTGACAGCTTGTTCTGTGGTTGTAAACGACAGTGTTTCTGTGTCAGAAAATATTTTCTGGGTGGAGATATGGCATGGCACAGTTTATGTTCTGTGGAGAGTGTTTTGCTTGTGGTGGTGGCTTGACATTGATAGGATACCTAGCCTTAGTGTCATGGATGTATTTTTCAGTTGTTGTGTGTGTTAAATGTCAACAGGTGCGGAACTGTACCACTCTGATGAATGAAAATTACAAACTTTGACATGTTATATCTTGGATACGGTTTGGTCTTTTCACTTGAAATTTGAAGGGTGTTGACAGCATGTCCTGTAGCTGTGGAATGCAGTTCTTATGTATCGGATGATATATTTTTTCAGAGATATTGTGTGGTGCAGTACATTTGTGGACAGTGTTTTCTATTATTCTACTACATTAACATTTGTTTGTTGGCTGGCCTTGCTGTTGTCAATGTATGTTTTAGTCATTAGATGTGTAATGTGGCCTGACACTTACAAGTTGGTAGGAGTGCGGGGCCCTTTGCGTAACTTTCTACTTTTCTATTCTATCTTAAAAAGTAAGGAAATTTTATGCAAAAAACTTTGTTAATGCATCAGTTAGGGTTCTTCTACAGTGAAAAAAGTGAGTAAATTAATTTTAGGTTCCTACACTTGACCCCACCCCCAGCCTGCCCCACCAACAGGCATCGGAGTGCGTTGGGGTGTTGGTCTAACTCTCACCCCATTCTTCTACACTGCACCACCTCAGCTTGTTTACAAATGGGATGGGGTGAGAGTTAGATCAATGGTTCCCAATGCACACCCCAATGCCTGTTGGTGGGGTGGGCTGGGGTGGGATGCAAGGATGGGAACCCTAAAATCGAATTTCCACACTTTTTCACTGTAGAAGAACCCTAACTGATGCATTAATGAAGTTTTGGCATATATATATATATATGTATATATATTATAGTGGCATGGTCGTACCACTATAGTTAGGGTTGAGCAGCCAGTTACATACTAAAATCTAAAGTTTGGACATTAATAACTTTGGACCTGTTTAATGGATTTGCCTGAAATTTGGTACATGCATTGGGGCCCACTAGATCTCTTGCTCTGGCAAATTTTGTTTGTGTCAGAATGCTGGTCTTCGTGTACGAAAGCGCTGAAAAATGCTAAATTATCCATTTTTGAAGGCACCTTTTGGTATTCTTAATGTGGTCCTGCATGGCCCTTGTGTACTGTGCCACTCTGCAAGATGGCTCATTTGAAAGAGCTTTGGTGGCTGAATATGCCGCTTTTCATTTGGTGAAAAAATATTAAGGCATTCAAAAGTTATGGCACTTTTAAGTTCCCATTATAAGTCAAGGGGAAAATTTATATGCATATTTTGTGGTCAAAGAATGGGGGTACTGGCCATCTGGTCTCTCCTGGCGATCAAAGAATTTGCAGCCTCACAGTTCAAGAATCTTTGTTCCAGTTTTCCAATCACACAAACACAAATATCTCAGCTCAGGGGTCACTTCTGAAGTAAAACTTCACTGGGTTTTACTCAGGGGACCCTGATCTATCAAGCCATGGCTTTGGTTCCATCCAAATTGGTCCAAAAATAGAGTTATAAGCTTTTAAAATCTTAATTCGTGGCTCGCTAATGATCTTTGATCGCGAGCCTGCAAATTCTTTGATCGTGAGATTCTTTGATTGCGATCTTGCATCGTAACCTAAAACACTAATATCTCGGCTCATTGGTGGGCTAGGAACACAAATGAGGGCTTGGTTTGCTCAGGAGGGTCCGTTCTATCTAACCATGCCATTAGTTTGGTTTGAGTCTGGGAATAAATCACGTTTCACCATTTTTTATTCTGTGATTTTGAGCCTGCAAATTCTTTGATCGTGAGGCTGAAAATTCTTTGATCATGAGATTCTTTGATCGTGATCTTGTATCGTGAGTGAGGGACAAGATGGCCAAATTTAAAAATATTTTTTCTCAGCCCATGGGTGCCCTAGGAAGTCAAATGAAGGTGGGTTTTACTCAGGGGGCTTCGTTCTGTCGAACCACGGTGGTGGTTTTCTGCAATTCCCTTCAATTTTTTTTATTTATTACATTTTTTATTCTTTGTTCATGAGCCTGCAAATTCTTTGATCGTGAAGCTGCAAATTCTTTGATCGTGAGATTCTTTGATCGTTGTCTTGCATCACGAATGAGGGACAAGATGGCCCAATTTAACATTCAATTTTCTCAGCCCAGGGGTGTCCTAGGAAGTCAAATGAGGGTGGGTTTTACTCAGGGGGCTTTGTTCTGTTGAACCATAGTGGCGGTTTACTGAAATTGCTTCTATTTTTTGATATATTAATTTTTTTATTCTTTGTTCATGAGCCTGCAAATTCTTTGATCGTGAGGCTACAAATTCTTTGATCATGAGATTCTTTGTTCATGATCTTTGATCACAAAATAGGGACAAGATGGCCAGATTTTTTATAATGGAATAGATAGGGATATTTTGCCAATTTTTGACATTGAATATCTTGGAAATGGTTTGTTCTTTTTACTTGAAATTTGGAGGGAAGAAAGCTAACATCTCACAGATGTGCCTTTTAGTGGACTGGTCAAAAAGTATTATTGGGCAGCAAAGTTACAGCACTACGAAGTTGGCCCTTTTTCCCATAGGATAACATGACAGCATCCGCCATATTACAGGAATTATTTGCCGCTCTGCTGGAAAATAACGGTTTGGTCTTTTGGGCTAAAATTTGGAAGGAAGAAAGCCAACATCTTGCAAATGTGCCTTTTCATGGTTTGGAGAAAAAATATTACAGGGTGACAAAGTGACATCACTCCGAAGTTGACGGTTTTTGCCTTTGGATAACATTATGGCATTTGTCGTGTCTTTCAGGGCCTGTATCTCAGAAACAGTGCTAGATACGGACTTTTTGTCAAAAAAATGCTTAGCCCCCCCAAATAGGGACCAAGCACAAAACTAGCCAGGAAAGTAATAATTCATACAACATTTTAATTTTTTTTCTACGTCGTATGGTTCCTGAGATATAAGCAATTTATTATTCCAAGTCATACTTTTCTGCTCCAAAATCAATTATAATGCACACATTCTTTGTTTTCAATTTGTTTTTTCAATGCAATTTTTGGGGAAAAGAAGGGTGTGCCCTTTTGTTACTGTGACAATTAGTGTTTCAGTTGCGCTTCTGTTACCATTCAAATTACCGTTCCCGTCTACGCCACCGTGTGAGTAACGGTTTGCATTTTCATATGCGCTTGCATTTTTGTTTCTGTTGGCTTCACTGTTGCAGTTACTGTTACCATTTATGTTTACTATTGCAGAACCATGACCTTATGTGTAACAGTTTGTGTTTTCATATGTGCTTGCATTTCTCTTTTTATTGGCTGTATTGTTGCTATTACCGTAACCATTTGCATTTACAATTGTGGTTCCATGAGTGTATACATTACAGTTTGTGTTTTTGTACATGCTTGCATTTCTGTTTACTTTGGTGTTATTGTTGGTGTTACTGTTACCATTTGCATTTACAATTGTGGTACCATGAATGTGTGTGCTACCAGTTGTGTTCTGTATGCACTTCTGTTTGATGTCTCTGTTTATGTAACTGTTTGCTTCAGCATCACTATACGCTTGCATTTCTATTAACGTCTGCTTTGCCATTTACATTTGCTTTGCCATGTTCATTAACATTGCCACTTGCATTTGCTTTGCAGTTCCTGTTACTGTGTAACAAGACATCATGTGGTGGGAGTGCGGGGTCCAAAGGGCCCGGCGCTGCCGCCACTGCATTCCTTTCATTATTTATCCTCCTCGTTCTCAAAAAGAAGGGAAATTAGAGGCAACAAACTATTTAGTGCATCAGTTAGGGAATTCACAAAAGCTAGGGTTCGTGGTTAGGTTGAAGTCTCCCTTGGACTCTATCTCACCCCCAACTGACATCGGGTGCACACTGGGTTCTGGTCCCAACTCTCACCCCATTCTCCTATACCTCAGTTTCTTTACACATGTGATGGGGTGAGAGGACAGATGACCAAAACGCACACCCAATGCTGGTTGAGGGGTGGGCTGGGTCCAAGGAGGGTTTTCAACCCTAATCCTGAATTTCCTAGCTTTTTTCACTGTGGAACAACCCTAACTGATGCATTAAATGGAGTTTTTTGCATTGAATATATATATATATATATATATATATATATATACACATATATATATATATATTTGCAAATAAATCTGTTCATGCATCAGTCAGGGTTCATAGCACAGTGACAAAGTATGGAAATGTGATGCTTGGGTTGCAACCCTTACCCTTCCCCACCTCCACCATCCACTCACCAGCAGATGTCGGGGTGTGCCACGGGTGTCATCAATCCTAACTCTCACCCCATTCTCCTATACTGTAGCATGTCAGCTTGTTTTCACATGGAATGGGGTGAGAGTTGGGACTGACAACCCCATGGTACACCCCGACGTCTGTTTCTGAGTGGAGGGTAGGGGGTGTGGTGGAGTGTTAGGGGTGTAACCCTAACATCATATTTCCATACTTTCGTCATTGTACTATGAACTCTAAATGACGCATTAACAGAGTATTTTTGCAATGAATATATATATATATATATATATTCTTTACAAAAAACTTCATTAATGTATCAGTTAGGCTTAAAGTGACAAAAGTGAGGAAATGAGCTGTTAGGACTGAGCCCCTACCCCATCCCCCCATCCCCCATCCTCCACAGCCAACAGATGACAAGGTGTGCCATTGGATTATGTGGCCCAACTCTCACCCCATTCCAAGTGTCAATAGGTTGACATACTACAGTAAAAGAGAATGGGTTGAGAGTTAGGCGTCATGACTCCATGGCACACCCCATCATCTGTTGGTCTGTGGAGGATGGGGTGGTGGGTAGGGGGGTTAGGGGCTCAACCCTAACAGCTCATTTCTCCACTTTTGTTACTTTAACCCTAACTCATGCATTAATGAAGTTTTTTGCAATGAATTTCATTACTTTTTGAAAAAGTGTAATATAACTAGTACATGATATGTGTTGGGGGAGTGTGGAGCCCTTTGGGCCCCATGCTGTGCTCCCACCATGCTGCCCACTTGTGCATACTGAAGCCATATAGCAGCCCTACAGGGCAAGAAATACTTGTAATGCTAATTTGCCAATATCTCATCAACCGTACCAGCTATAAAAAAAATTCAAGCAGTGTTGTAATCATGACAGCGAGACCTCCATGAGAAATAAGTCAACTAAATCCATATTGCACATTGTTTCTGAGATAGGGTACTGAAATGCACTGAAAAGGCACCCTTGGAACACATTTTTGCCAATATCTCCATAAATGTAGCAAGTAGGAAAAAAATTCCACTGCTGGTGTAATCTATGATTTCCAAACTTGTTTCAGCAGCTTAGATCACCTAAAAGTGATCTAAGCTGTGGGTAGCAAAAAATCCCAAACTCTTTTTGTTTTTGAGACACAGGTGCCAAAAGTCACTATGGATGCCACAGTGTTATCCTATGGGGAAATTCAACACTTTGGCATACCATATCTACAGAACTGATGATCTTTTCAACACCTAAATAGCATAATTCGCATCTCTGGGGCATCCTCTTAATACCCTGCAAATTTCAAGCAAAAAGACAAAACCATTAATATACACTGCAGTGAGAAAGTTTTTAAAAATTTAAGCATTCCTAGTTCATGAGATAGCAAAATCCCTGACCATGAAGTCAATCCCTGTTTGCGAACTGTCACAATCCCAATCTGCCAGTAATTCTTGACCATCAGATTCTGGCTATCTGGTCCCTAAGTGACGGTCAAAGATTTTGATGCCTTTGGAAAGGAGATCAGCTGGTGAACTGGGATTTTGTCAGCTTGCAGATGGGGATTTTGTCAGCTCGTGAAAGGGGATTAAAAGACCCAATCCCCTTTCATGAGCTGACAAAATCCCAGTATGCCAGCTGATCCCCTTTCGCAAGGCAGCAAAATTCTTGACCGTCAACTCAATTCTTGTCCACGAGAAGGGCCACCTGGTCCCTAAGTGATGGTAAAAGATTTTGCTGCCTTGTGAAATGGGATCATCTAGTGGACTGGGATTTGTCACCTCACAACAGGGGATGGTAAGTGAGTCGAGGATGAAGAATTGTAAAATTTGAAATGTCAATTTTTTGGCCAAAATGAAGCAAACCAAAGGTATACATTTCTGAACAAAACCCATGCTTATTACAATAAGAAGTCACCCATGGAGGAAGCTAAGAAATTTTGGTTGGGAGAAAAAAATGAAAACAAGATGGCAGCTCACGAATGAGGAAATTTTTTTTGACAGAAAAGGATTTTTTAAATCCCCATTCACGCGCTGGCAAAATCCTTGACTGTTAGCCCCATCTGCATTCGCAAAAAATACATATAAATCTTGGAGTGAAATGAGTATGCTCAGAACCCAAATATTACAAATTAAATTACTTTGGAATAGAATAATATTTTTTCACCAAACCAATGCTGGATTGTTCTTTGACACCAACTCTTTCTACATTCCAAATATCAGACAAAAACACCAAGCCATGTGGTCGCAACATGATGGGCAAAAAATATGTCAAAAGTGGCAATACATTTGTTTTTCAGCACTTCACTGCACAAAGACTGTACCCCGACCAAGACGTAACTTGGCAAGTCAAGAGATCTCCCGTACCATGCTGCACATACCAAATTTCATGCAAATCCACTGAATGATTGCAAAGTTATCAACGTGAAGAATTTGGGGTTTAACATTAAACTGCCTACTCAACCCTAACTATAGTGGAGCTATCGCGCAACTATAATATACATATCATATATATATATATATATATATATATATATATATATATATATATATATATATATATATATATATATATATATATATATTTGCTTTTGTTTACCAGGTAAGCACACTAGACACCAAGTGTCTATTTTCAGGTGTGACCCAGGAGATTACAAAGGTACATTCAAGAACATCAGGCAAAAGAAGTACAAGGTAAAATCAAGAGCAACAGACAAGGCAAGGTCAATACAAGAACATCAATGGGATTTACATTGCAAATGTGAGGACTACAACAGCATGATAACGGCAGTAAACAACATACTAGGGCAACACCATCCTAAGGTAGAACAGTCGATAGAACGGTAGCATAGATACACAAGGGGGGGTAGAAAGGATGAGAAGGGACTTGGCAAGGTTGGAGGAATGGTCAGACATACGGCAACTTAGATTCAATGCAAAGAAGTGCAAAGTAATGCACCTGGGAAATAAAAAATCCAGGAGAAGAGTACACAATAGCAGGGGAGATACTAACAACAACAATAATGGAAAGGGATCTGGGTGTAGTCATATCAGATGACCGAAGTGGGTATATGTAGAGAAGTCAGTAGGGAAAGCTAGGGATACTGGGATGCATAGGGAGGGAGGGGCATCACAAGTAGAAAAGGGAAGTGGTTATCCTTCTATACAGACAGTTGGTGAGACCCCATCTGAGTACTGCGGTGCAGTTTGGAGACCTCATCTATGCAAGGACATAGACAGGATGGAAGCAGTCCAGAGGAGGGCAACCAAATGGTGCAGGGTCTACATCAGAAACCATATGAAGAGAGACTGAGAGAGCTTAATATGTATACACTTGATGAAAGGAGGGACAGGAGGGACATGATAGAAACTTTTAAGTACTTCAAGGGAATCAACAAAGTCCAGGAGGGTAGCATCTTTCAGAAAAAGAGATGTGTAAGAACAAGGGGGCACAATTTAAAGTTAGAGGGGAGATGGCTCAGGGGTAATTCTTTTTCATGGAGAGAGTGGTGGACGCATGGAACCGCCTTCCTGGAGAGGTTGTGGGGTCTAAAACAGTGGAGGAATTCAAACATGCATGGGACAGACATAAGGCAATTATAGTGGGGGGTTGCAGGAAATAGGTTGTTGGTTAACTAGAATCTGCAGCTTATCCAGTAGGTAGGGAAATGGGCAGACTAGGTGGGCCAAGTGGTCCTTATCTGCCATCAAAGTCTATGTTTCTATGTTTCTATATACATGATTAGTGAGCAGTCGGGCCAAAGTGGATATATCACAGTCATTTCAGCTAGTAGCAGCACACTTCACTCATGGATAAGGTGCAGGGACCCACCACCTTAGGCAAAGGAGAAAGGTAACGTGTCAGCCAGACCGAGTGGAATGGTTGAGGGGATTAATTAAGTGCAGTGGCAGGAGGAAACTGATTAGAGGAAGCCCCAGAGGGAGGCTTTAAAGCAGGAATGGGAGGAGGAGGAGTGAGTGCATGCTATAGGGAGTTCCATACCCTGGGAGCATATGCAGTGAAGGCCCAGTTGCCCATTTGGGTGTAGATTTTTGGAGCCTGGAGGACATGAGAGTCAGTGGATCATAGATGGAAGGAGGGGTTAGTGTGTAAGAGGGATGCAGCTAGGACAGATGGGGTGACATTACTGACCACATTATTGATGAAATTGCCTAACATATATATATATATATATATATATATATATATATATATATTATACTGGCACAGTTGCGTCGGTATAGTTAGAGTTGATTAGACAGTTTAATGTTAAACCCCAAATTCTGTACCTTAATAACTCTGCAACCATTCAATGGATGTGTGCTAAATTTGGAATGATGGGTCTTGAATAGTAGATCTCTTGATTTGCTAAGTTTCATTTCAATTGAACTTATGGATTTTGTGCAGCAAAGTGCCACAAAACGCATTTTTGGGGGGTTTTTTTGCACTTTTTTGCTGACCTTTGCCCATCGCACTGCAGCCACACCATTTGGTATTTTGGTCCGACACTTTTAGGGTTGAAAAAGGTTTGGTCAAAGAACAATCCAGCATTGGTTTGGTTCAACAATATTAATACATTCCAACGTTATTTAATTTAGGATTTTTGACTTCTGAGAATGTTCAGTTTAGTCTAAGATTTATATGTATGTTTGCAAAAGGGAACTGGGCTCACGATCAAGGATTTTGTCATCTCACAAAAGGGGATTCATAAAATCCTCATTTGTGAGGAAAAATTCCTTGTTCATGAGCCACCATCTTGTTTTCATCTTTCCCTCCAAACAAAATACTGTTGCTTGCTCCACAGCTGACTTCTTTTGGAAATGAAGCATGAGTCTTGTTCAGGGTGACACTCTCTAAAAACACACGCCTTTGACTTCCTTTATTCTTAGCAATTTTTAGAAACAATGACTCCTTAAACATTAAAAAGTGATTTATGTAAAAACAGTTTTTGTGAAATTGAGATTTTAAAGTGTATAAGAAACATCTTTTAGTACTATAGGGAAGGGGTCTTTAAGGATACAAAGGTCTAATTGATCTGCCAGGTTCCTGCATTCCAGCTCCAGTCTGCTCAAAGTCTCAATAAAACAAAAAGACTTGTTCATTGTCTTATAGATCACAAACCCTTCCTTCTACCTGAACAGACTGAGACAAACAATGTACTTTGGAGAAAATGGCCAAAGTTTTATCAAACAGTATGTAACAAACAGTTACAGCCAAGTCAGCATGATATGCACAGCAAGGTAGTCATGGGGGCAAGTCATTTGTTAAGCTAATCATCATTACGATCATCACAGTGGGACATATTCCAGTTGCGGTGAATACAAAATGGCCATTAATGTGATCGCTCATCTCTCGGGTCTCTCACAAAACAAAAAAAAAATCCAAATTTCTGATTCGGAAGTTCATTTACTGGATTATGTTAGATAAATTGAGGCTGAAATGATATCTGGTTATGCTGGAATGAAATCCGTGATCCTAATTTTGTAGTCATCGCTCAAAGTTTTGCCCATCTGACAGGATGACAGTGACTGCTGTGGGAACTGTGGCACCTCTAGATCTGACTGTAGTCACACAGATGTTTACTAAAATCCTAGAAGAGGTCACAGGTGTAAATGCCACAATGGATAATTTACAACAGCAAATGGACAATTGACACATAAGGGTATCAGGCAATGAATGTGCCCTCCTGCTCCAGACAACCAGTTTGCTTCCTGGGATGTAGAAATGCCACATCTCAAAAATGAAATTGCCCTGATATGGGAAAACATAGATGACTTGGAGTGCCATGGGTGCAGAAATAATATTCAAATTGTTGGAGTTCCTGAAGGGGTGGAGGGGAAAAACATGAATACTGCACCTTTGTAGAATAACTACTGACAGGACTGTTCAGTATACCTCTGTGGCAACTGGATGTGCAACGCTCCCACAGAACTCTGCCCCCACCCACCCCCACCCAAAAGCTGGAGAAAAGCTCTGACCGCTTTTGTCTATGTTCTTAAAATACTCAGTTGAAGAACACTTCTTCAGGCTGGCACAGGAGAAAGATCTTTACACTGGCATGGGTATCAGATCTTCCTGTGCCAGGATTACTCTTTTAAATTGAATATAAAATGAGCTGCCTTTATGGGAATAAGAATAGCCTTGCAGAAGATAGGAATAAAATTATAGGGTGAACTACCCAGCAACTTGTAAAATCAAACAAAATGGTGTACAGCATGATTTTGCTGATGTGAATGATGCAGCCAGTTTTGTTCAACGTTCATGAGAAGTAGAGGTCAAGTTAGCTCAGTCCAGCAACATCCCAGCAGTGCGCTAGTACAGGGATGCTACCCCAGCTATTCATGCAAGTCTGCCGATAGATGAATCACCCTACACCCCTGCCTCCTCAACAAGTAATGCACCTCAAAAATAATGACAATGAAACTAGAGCCAGAAATGGAAATCTACCTTAATTTCTACCCCTCAAAGCCAGAAGGACAGTCACTTTCATAAGAGCAGAGGTTGAGGGTCAAAGGCCTCTGTGGGCAGCTCCTCAAACATGTTACTGCCCACTCAAAATTTCCTTCCAATACTGAAGGACACTAATATTTCAATAAATAAAGGACAGAATCCTTTGTGTCACCCTGCTGCACAGGCTCCTCCAAACTCACAGTCATGGTCAGAAGTTGCTCAGCTAACTGCATCATGTACTGGACAAGATCACAAGGTAACCCCAACCCTCAGTGCTGACAGACTTTTATTGCATTGAAGCTACCCCTGTTTGGAACTCTGCATTAATAAAGACTGCCATGAAATGACTGTGTACAGAAGCATTGTGTTTTTTATTTTCTAAATGAGTACTTTCTCTCCCTTGATCTCCCCTCCACCCTCGTGCCATGTTCTGAAGCAATTTTAAATTGTGTATTTAGTCCCCATCTTATTCTGAGGGTGCAATGAGGGGTGATATGTGCATTTCCTTGAAGCATAAGTAAATAAGTAAATAGCTTTATCACACTATCTCTGTCAGTGTCAAAGGGGGGGGGCGGGGGGACTGAAATTTACTAAGGAATGTTGTCACTGATTTTCTTGCCTGTTAACTCCCTCCCTAGAGTGGCCAGTCATGGCTCAAAACTGATGCAGTAGCACATAGTTTTTGATAACAGGAAACTTTGTATTATTAGAAGCTCAGTCCTATATGGGTGCACACTTGTTCGTGCCACCAGGACCGCCTTTGTGAATATTTCCCCATGGTGCTTGAAGGACAGCAGCCTGATGATTGATAGTCCTGAGCTTCCATGCTATATTTAATAAATAGAATTGGGCAGAATGGAATAAAGTGTATGGTGCCACCAAGCAACTTCCCCTTGACGGCACATATACTGTGGTCTTCCTTTCAGTTTCTGTTTCTCCGCAGGAGGTCGGGCATCTCGCATTTCTTTGTAGTGCCTCCCTTCCCTCCACTGCAGAACACCATGACTGGGAAACTTACTGTGATGCTGGAAGCTGCCCCCAATTGCTCTACTTACTTATTACTTAGAAATGTCTTTTAGGTCATACCTAGCCCTTACCCTCTGCCTGCTCTGTTTATAGTATGCCTGCACTGCTTACTGGGGAGTTTGTATACTTCTCTTGGACATGTGGTTTACAGGTATCAGAAAGGTGGGCTGTGCTAGGTTTTACAGTTAGCATAACTCCCATACAACAATCTCAGCTAGCATGAGCTGAAAACATCCTAGAAGACATATACTTGCTATGGTGTGGCATGCAGTGAACCAGAGGGGTATTGCGGCCACCCCAGACCCAACCCTATAATGGAACATGTACAGATGAAGTGCAAAGATGACCTTTGCTCACTCTTGATGTGGTAACCACAGTACCAGGCAGATGTAAGAACAATAATAACTTTTCCTTTTTTCCCTCTCTTGCCTCACTAGCCTACCTCACTAATCTTTGTGATCTCTGTACTAGAGATGCAGCGAAATTTAATTTTGCAAGCAAAATTCCAGCAAAATCACCAATTTCACCAGATGAAACATTTTGCATAATTGTGCCCTTATGGTGAAATTTCACCTGTAAATTTCGGCGAAATTTCTCTGTCAATTTCGTCTTTCGTCTGCATATTTCGCTGCATGTCAGTATCAGGCGAAATTGGGGAAAAAAGCTTATTACATGACTTTCTCTCTAGCAGACTGCTGGTCACATGGGTGACTGCACTTAGGCAGGAAGCCAGAATAAATGTACTTCATTTAGAGCTGTTTCAGCCTAGTAGTAGGAAGTAGGAGAGTAAGGAGAGTAGGACTAGAGACTAGCAGGAGAGCAAAAAGTTTTATTTATAAAAAATTGTGTTTGTGTGTGTGTTTGTTTATTTGTGATCTGTTCCCCATTAGTTTAAAATGTTAATATTTTCTGTTAGTGTTTTTTCTTTATTGTTATATTTATCTATCTTTTCATAGAGTGTGTGTGACTCCCCATCCCACAGTCCCTCCCTGTATCTTTCTTTCTTTTTTTTCTTTGCTTTTATAGTAATTAAAAATGTCCTTTTTGATGGAGAGAGAGAGTGGTAGTGTGCCACCAGCAGCTGGAGGATCTGTGGTCCGCCTTAACAGATGGGCATTTTCCAAGCACCCCCCAAGAGAAAGATGTGCCCGTGCCCCCCAGCAGCAGCAGCCCCCACTACATCAGCAGCAGGAGAACCTTGTGCCCCACTCCAGCAGCATGTGCCCTCCCCAGGACAGCAAGAGCTGCAGGAGCCCATTGCACCCCCTCAGGAACATGTGCAGCCTTTGCCCACCCCCATTCAGCAAGAGCAGCAGGTCTTAGAACAGGTGGCCACTGCAGATGCAGCAGAGAGATCAGCTGATGAGGCCCCCCCAAGATCTCTCCATCGCCAGTTTAGGCATTTTTTTCCACAAAGGTTGAAGATGACAGTATTGTTATCTGAAATTTTTGTGACAAAGATGAGTGGCATGGAAAACAAGGGTCCCACTTTGGGATGGGAGGACAGAGGAGCCACCTGAAGTGCCACCACACTGCAGTGAAGCAATCCAAGCTGCAAGAAGCTGCAGCAGCAGGAGGCAGCGATGGGTCTGAGCATCAGGGCATCCTGCATCCCAGGGGGCACCACAGTAGCCGCAACAGGAAGAGTGATGGGACACCCCACACCCGCCAGTGCAGGCGGCTTCACCTGGTTTGGTATCACAGCCTGCAGCAGCTCCTCCGCTTGGACCACCAGGTAACATCAGGATGGAGGATCTTGAGTCCGTGTGCCAAGAAGTGGTGGCAGTACTTACAGAGGTGCAAGGTCTCTGGCAAGAGGTGGACCAGTTCTGCCATGAGGTCACGGGAGAACTGGACAAAAAAAGGAGGACCAAAAGAAGGTCTTGGACCTCCTGGCAGAGCTGCGTCATGGGGGTGGTGGTGGTGATGTTGTCGGCAGAAGTGGCAATGGTCCAGCTTAAGTGATAAACTGCTATGCTGTGTGTGCACCAATTTGTTTTCAATCCTTTTTCTTTTGCAAGTTTTGCTCTTTTTTCCTCTTCACCCCCTTAAAAATGAGAAAAACACACAAAAAATAAAAATGTAAAAAAAAAAATATTTTCTGTCCTCTTTCTCTTCCATTAAGTATTCTCTTTGTTTGTTTTCTCATCCTGTGGCTTTCGATCTTATGTGTTATGTTTTATGGAAGGTTTATTCTCCCTCCATTTCCCCTGTGTCTCACTATTTAATACCCTTACCCTGAGGCTAACCCTGCATGTCCCCCAAAGTACTATGCTCATAAACTGTGTACCTTCTTGCTTGTTTTATGTTACTCCTTCTTTATTTGTTTCCACCCACCACAAATGTCATGTATTGTAATTTGTTCATATGAACACACATTTTTCCCAAAGCTATGTGATGTTGTTGTCTGTTGTGTGTGTGCTAAGGGCTGGTGGCAAATTGGCAATTGGCTATGTGCAGCATCAGTCTGAATACATACACAACAGTCATAGAATGAACTAGTTAAATAAGCACTATTATTGCAAAGTTAAACATGAATATGTTTTTTTATGCTGAAAAACACGTGTCCCCTCTGACCTTGCCACCTTCAGAAATGTTAACTTTGTGTCCCTCCCTTCCTCCAGCTATCATGATAATATTTTATTAGTGCCTCACCACAACCACCACCACCACACGTTCACAGCCCTGGTGAATGACCCAGTCCAAAATGTGCAATTCGACCACAGTTTAACAAAGCCTCTGGCCACCATACTACTCTTTGCAGACTAGATCAGGAATGATAAAAGGAGAAATATGGCAGGATAAAAGTTTGATAAAATTTAGACTGAAATATGGTCTGAGAGATGATGTGAATGATGCCCCTCCCCCACCCCACCAGCACTACCACCACCACCCATACATTAAATAGCTATTTTCAGGCCTGTTTGCAACGTATTTCAGTCAGAATCTCAGGCAGCGCTGATCATGCCAAACAGGGCCTACAAGTCCAGAAATGTTTCCCAAAAAATGATACATTAAACTCAAAAGAAATCTTGTCCAAGCCATGATGTTTTATGGCACCCAACCCCCCACCAGAACCAAACTGTCTTTGGTCCACTGTTTACAATTGTTTTTTTAGCCACATCTTCTTTCTGTCAGTGCAGTACAGGCAGTAAAATGTCCAGAAAAGTTGCAGGAAAAAAGGGTAGATTAAATTGAGACAGAAATCAGGTCAGCCATGATGTTTAGGGTGCCCCTCCCACCACCCAGACATTAAATAGCTGTTTTAGGGCTTGTTTGCCAAATATTTCTGCCTGAAACTCACTGTTGCTGATGCCAAACAGGACCTACAAGTCCAGAAATATTTACCAAAAAATGTTTCATCAAATTGAGACTGAAATCTGCTGTCAGTCCTGATGTTTTATGGTGCCCCACCAGCAATCAGACATTAAAATACTGTTTTGGCCACTGTTTACAATTGTTTTTTGGCCACATCTTGTTTCTGCCACTTCAGCAAAGACAGTAAATGTCCAGAAATGTTACCTAAAAGATGATAGATTAAATTGAGACAGAAATATGGTCCCAGCCATGATGTTTTATAGCGCCCAAACCAACACCCGGACCAAACGATGGTCTTTGGTCCACTGTTTACAATTGTTTTTTGGCCACATCTTGTTTCTGCCAGTGCAGCACAGACAGTAAATGTCCAAAATGTTTCCTAAAAGATAATAGATTAAATTGAGACAGAAATCTGGTCTCAGCCATAAGGTTTTATGGCACCCAAACCACTACCCGGACCAAACAATGGTCTTTGGTCCACTGTTTACAATAGTTTTTTGGCCACACCTTGTTTCTGCCAGTGCAGAACAGGCAGTAAATGCCCAGAAATGTTGTAGGAGAAATGGTACATTAAATTGAGATGAAAATCTGGTCTCAGTCATGATGTTTTAGGGTTCCCCCCCCCACCACCCAGACAATAAATAGCTGTTTTAGAGCCTGTTTGTTAAATATTTCTGCCTGAAACTCACTGCTGCTGATGCCAAACAGGGCTTACAAGTCAAAAAATGTTACAGAAAAAAATGTTACATCAAACTGAGACTGAAATGTGGTGTCAGTCCTGATGTTTTATGGTACCTCACCAGCAACCAGACATTAAAATGCTGTTTTGGTCACTGTTAATTGTTTTTCGGCAACATCTTGTTTCAGCAGTGTAGCACAGGCAGTAAATATCCAGAAATGTTTCCTAAAAAATGGTAGATTAAATTGAGACAGAAATCTGGTTTCAGCCATGATGTTTTAGGGTGCCCTCCCCCACCACCCAGACATTAAATAGCTGTTTTAGGACCTGTTTGCCAAATATTTCTACCTGAAACTCACTGCTGCTGGTGGTCCCAAACAGGGCCAACAAGTCCAGAAATGTTTACCAAAAAATTTTTACATTAAATTGAGACTGAAATGTGGTGTCAGTCCTGATGTTTTATGGTGTGCCACCACCTAAGGGACCTGAAACGGGGTGCCAACCCATGCAGAGAAAATGAATTCTGCCTGCAAAATGCTGCTGCTACTTACAATTCTTTCCTCCTGCTGCTGCTGCTGTTTCAATTGATTGAGATAGAAATGTACAATTATCATTTCCCTATTCTGCTGTCCTGATTGGCTGGCTGTGTTGACTGACCAACTGTGTGGTAGCAGCTTGCCTGGTGGTGGGGAGTGAATGACATTTTGGGGCACTGTAGCTTGCTGCCTGCTGCTGTCTCTGACTACTACTTTCCAAGTTGCCACAAGAACTACTGTCCTGGATGGTTGATGCCTGGTGGTGGGTGGATTATCTTCACACAGTCCATGCTACTGCTGCTGCTGAACACGTAAGTATCTGCCTTCATTTTTTTTTCCTGTGCAAGATAACGGTGTTGGTGGGTTGGTACTATGGCATCTTGAGTTCTAATATACTTGTACTGCTCTTATGTTATTTTTCAGTGTACTGTGGATGACATCATCATGCCAGGCCAGGAGGGAGGGAGATCTATGGATCTTTGAATGCACCGCATTTCCCAATTTCCCAACACAGATGGTACTGCAAGTATTGGAATTTTCATACTAGTGTAGTACGTCTGTTACTGCCATCTGGTTGTTTGAGCTTGATAGTAATTGTGTTATTTTTTGCTTTTGTCAACGTCAGGAATTCCGGTGAAGTGAAGTCTCATTCCATCCTGCTGCCACTGCTGCTGCTGCTGGCTGCTCAACTAGATCTGGGGGATTTATTTAATTGTGCGATGATTCTACTTTCACAGTCTTGAGGTAAGTGTTTCTTCATTTTTTATGGCCTTCTGTGGTGGGGGGGGGTTGGACAGTCACGGGTGGTGGGAGGGGGAACTTTTTAACAATCCTGAAAATGTGTTCTCATTTTTTTCTTATTGCAAGGTACGCAGTGCTGATAGGGGAAGGGGAATGCCTGCTAGTGCTACTGTGCTTCATCATGGACCTTGGTCTGGAATCATGTGCACCATACAGCATGTTCCTGTGGGGAATGTCCACAGTTTAATGACTTCAAAGGGTATGGCAAGCATACATTTTTTTCTCTGCTTCTTCTTCCAACTTGTTGGGTAAAACCAGGTATGCAGATTGATGAGTATCCAACATTTTTTCTTATATTTGGTCTTGCTTAGGTCATTTTCCTCTGTTGAGGTTTCATCGTATGTCATATCTTGATGACTACATGATCAATCCAGACCCTGCAGCAGCTGTGTTGTGCTGGCCACTGGACTGGTGTCCATACCATTACCATTAATGAGTAATCACCACTGCTACCCACATACGGGGAGGAACTATATGTGAAAACAGATGGTTGAGATGACATTTAGTAAATAGGTGGAAGGGGTTAATGTCTTTTCTAATCAATGGAGACTGCATAGCTGCAGTAATCACAAACATTTTGAATCCATTCCAAAGTGAGGAAAGCAGGACCCCCCCGTCCCTTCCCCCACCCAAGGAATCATTGTGATTTTGGTGTACCCTAACCTGGTACTGTAGCATAAGTAACCTTTTTGGGGGGATTTAATGTTGTAAGTTGTTAAGCCTCTTCATGATTACTTTCATAATTAATGACTTGCATCATTAAAGATGGCCACCATTCACCATTTCTCAAAATGTGTTCACCTTGTGGTGTTAACTGTTGAATTACCATGTTACATTTATATGCTACTTATACTAGTCTAGGAGTCAGGTTTCTTGTACATGTCACCAATACTAAGTGGCAGAAACATTTTTTTCAGTCGCATGGAGTGCATGGCTGTGTCAGTCAGATCAGGTGATGAAAGGGGGCAGTGGGGCAGTGTGGAATTTGCCATTATGGGCACTTTAAGGACATCCACACAACATATCTTGCTGTAAGATGGGAATGATATAGTCAACATGAAAAGTGAGATATTTCTGGGAGAAAAACATTGTAACTGTAATCATGTAATTGCAAAATCTTTACGGTTATGGTAATTACATTGCTGCTGCTTTATATAGGCTTGGGGGACTGACAGTGAGGTGACCAATCAATGGGTTATGGCAAACGGTGATCAAATTAAACTTATACACACTGCAGCACATAACAACATATTTCCATAACCAACCCAATGGTACATAGCTAAAAATAAGGTATAACATACACACCCCAGCCACTATACTGAGTTGAAAGTTGGGGGGGTGGGCCTTGGGGTAAACTCAACCTTTTTCAACTTCCAATTCCACATCATTCAAGAAGCACCCCTCAGAGTATTCAAAACTGGAGTTCTCATCAGGTGGGAATTCTCTCAACATTGCTGCCTCATCCGCCTCACTGCCAGTGGATGCCTTAGTCGAGGGATTGTCATCCTCATCACTGATTCACAGTTCCTGTGGCAACACCACTGACATCATTGTGTTGTGTGGAATGTGCTTTTCATTCATTTTGATGAATGTTATCATGGACACATTCTTGGGTGACAAATTGGTCCTACGGTCACTCACTATTGCCCCAGCTTCACTAAACACTCGTTCTACAGTGACGCTGGATGGTGGGCAGCTCAGGTATTTCACAGCAACTGATGTTAGTGCTGGTCAGTCAGTCATTTTTCTGCTCCAGTACAGCAGTGGCTTGTCATTAAGGGCACGGTGCTTTTTGTCCCCCATGTAGTCCTCCATCATTCATTCTGCTCTCCAGAGTCCAGCTGCCTCATCTGTCTCCTCCTTCTCATTTTCCTCTATATCTTCCACTCCCACCTGAAAGAGAACATCCCAAATGGGACTGCTTGCTGTTTTCTGCTGTGCTTTGCCCATTTTATCTGATTGGGTTGCCTGTGAGCCACTAGTGGTGGTAGTAACACCTGTTTTTTGATGCAGTGCATGCAGTTTTTATTTGTGCAGCATGTACTAATCCAATGAGGTTCTGTGTCAACTGTTGTACTTGCTGATGACCTCCTTCAATTATTGAGGGCAGGCCATGTTTGTAGTGTGGATCCAGCATGGTGGCGATTGCAAAGTCAGCTGACTGCAAAATGCCCGATACATGGGTGTTTGTGTCCAGCACATGGAGCATGTGCTCATTAGATCACAAGTGCCATGATCCTCACTTGTCTCTGTCTGGTGTCACACATTCACTAGTGTCTACCTCAGCACACGTATGAGGGGTACCGACTGACTTATACAAGTAGTGTCCCCACTCACTGCCTCTGTAGCATGTGCGAATGGATGGAGAATGTGTACTAGGCCATCAGTTTGGCACCACTGCTCTGTTGTTAGACTGATGGACACTCCAGCACTGTCATGGGTGGTGTGTAGCAGTAGGTATTCTGATTCAGCCTTATACTGTTCATACAGCTGGTCAAGCATGTACAGTGTGGAGATCCACCTGGTGACAACATCAAGCTTCAGCCGGTGCTGAGGCAGATGGTTATTGCACTGTAGTTTACATAGATGGTCACAGGCCTTCCAACTTGGGAGCCCAATTGTCCCTCCATGAAATAAACGACTGTGGCCACTGCCCAACCCCCAGTTGTCACTTTTGGTTGGCCCTCACGTGAGGTACTTGTTATCCTGGGTGTAGTTGCATTGCAGCAGGTACCGGGGATAGGCCAATTATGACTGACTCACTAAATGATGATAATGGATACTGTGATGATAAGGCACTTCTTGGTACAGCATGGGAAGGAGCATGGTAGAGATGGAACACAGCTATGTGTTTGAATTCACTGAATGCCCACATCAGATCCCCCCCCCCCCCATCTGGTGCCTTCAATTAATACAGACCTTGCTGGTATATTAGGGGAACTTCAGCAATGCAACTGGATACATTTAGAAATTCAAGACGCAGATGGCATGATGCTGTCAGCATTCTACTCCTCTCTCTCTCTCAGTTCCTCTGATTTCCACTTTTTATGCTAGCTACCACAAATATCCCTCTGCTACAGTGGGGAATAAATTGAGCACACTCAATCCTCATATTTACACCATCTACCCAGAGCAGCTGTATGCAGCATCATGACTCCAGACACTCCCTCACCCACAGAGGATGAAACTTGCTCCACTTACCTTCAATAGCAGGCCCTGTCATACTGAGTATAATGCATCAGCTTCACTACTCTTTGAAAAAAAAACATGGGATTACTTGGATTATCTCCCATTTCCTTTTTACCCAA
This sequence comes from Neoceratodus forsteri, assembly GCA_016271365.2. Taxonomy (NCBI): domain Eukaryota; kingdom Metazoa; phylum Chordata; order Ceratodontiformes; family Ceratodontidae; genus Neoceratodus; species Neoceratodus forsteri. Next base: position 1,514,004,631 of record CM057449.1, read on the forward strand.
GAGGAGTGTATGTTAAGCAGCTTTAGGAAGCATAGGTGTTGATAGGATGCTGCTTGGAGAGAGATTGTCTCTTGTGGGATGCTACTACCCTATCAGCATCCCAGATTGTTGTGTTCTCATGTTTCTCCTCCTTGTCACTGTGAGACTTCACCCCCTGGGATGGCTAGAGAGAGGGCACAGCCTGTGCTTTTTGGATTCAAAACTCTGGTTACATAAAATGTGGTTATCCCTTTCACGTTTATTGTTACTTGTTCTGAATGCTAGCACATAAGCAAGGCAGACATTTGTCAGCATGGTTGTTCAAAGGGTTGATGTTTTGTCTTATCCCCTATTTGTCTTTAATGGTTCTAATTCATTTTGCAAAACTGTATTCTGCTGCCCTCATAAGGGTAGGCTACCAAGTTGGAAAAATGCATGTAGTCTATTGCTCCTGGATTTTCTTCAGTATACTTCTTATTTGTGGACTATTTACACATTATATACTCTACTGTTATATCCCTATTCCCTTAAGCCCTCTAAATGACGGCCACTAAATGTGATATAAAGCTGGTCTCCTGGAATGTGCAAGGCCTAAATTCCCCAATTAAGAAAAATCAGGTTTTGTTTAAACTCAAGAAGTTATACTGTGACATTGCCTTATTGCAGGAAACAAACCTGCTTCCAGGACTGACCCTCAAACTGCAAAGAAAGTGGATAGAACAGGTGGTGGGTAATTCTGTCACTACTAAATCCAGGGAAGTGGCCACTCTTGCTGACAAGAAACATTCAATTCATGTCCTTGACACTAAGTCTAGTGTAGGTGGCAGGTGGTCACTAGTAAGGATACTTATCAGCTCCTTTCGAGAAATGTGTATATCCCCAATAGCTATGTTGTCTTTTTTTTCCAGATGTAGTACAAGGTATTTCAGACTTGCACCAACCAGGGGATCAGCTCATTATGGGAGAGGATTTTAATGAAGTGTGGGATCCCATGTAAGACAGACTGAAACAGTCATCATTGGCTCCTACCCACACATGATAAGCTATTCGTCGACTGGCCAATGAGTTTGCACTACTTGAACTCTGGATATCACTTAATCCTTCTGGCAGGGGATTTCATCTTTCACTCCACTAGGCATGACACCAGTAGTTGAATAGACTACATTCTGGTAGAGAAGGCAAGACTTGCTGATGATCAGAAAGTGCATATAGGCCACATCTTCATATCTGACCATGCAACCATCTCTCTTCTGATCACCATACTGTAGGTTAGAAGCCCCCCTCCTCTCCTAGATGGTGCTTAAACACCTTTCTCTTCCAATATCTGAACTTCAAGCCCAGGCTTGATACAGAAATTCAGACATATTTAGATTGTAATGATTCACTGGAAATCTGAAGAGCCCTTCTCTGGGATGTCTTTAAAGCTTACCACAGAAGAAGGATTATTAGTTACTTAGCTCAGGCTAGGAAGCAGAAACAAGTGGAGCCGAAGCAGTTAGGGAAGCAGCTTAAAAAGGAGACTGAGTGTAATACCACTGATAATGCTGCTCCTCCACTCCATTGGGAAATATTCCAAATAAAACATGCTGTTAATTCTTTAACCTACGTGAGTGCTCAGAGTGTGATCCACCGTACAGCACACTGTTATTGGAAATCTGGGGAAAAGCATAATAAAATGCTAGCCTATTGCATCAGAGTGCAACAGAAAATGAATTACTTATCAGCTATTAAGAGTCCCACGGAGTCTTTAGTCACAAACCTGGCAGGAATTAATGCGTTATTCAGGAACTTTTACACTAAGCTGTATTTTTCATAACCTGATGCAAAAGCCTAAACACTGGAAACCTTTGCCCCCCCCCCACTAGGGATGAGTGAAGGGCCCAAATTACACTACATGTAATATTATGCAAATTTCGGCCGCTTCGAGTAATTTTTCGCCGAGGCTTAATGTGAAATTTCACTTGCGGAAATGCGAAATTTCAGAGTGGAAAGGTGAAATTACTCCTCTAGAGGCAAAATGCACCTTTTAAATGTGAAATTTCACCTTTCTGCAAGCGCAATTTTCCCTTTCAAAGCGAAATTTCACCTTGACAAATACGGCCAAAATTCACGTAGCGCTACCAATTTTGCTGGCAAATTTTTAATTTGCTGCATCTCTACCCATCATCGACTCTTACCCCAGAGCAGGCCAATGCCCTAGATCAACCACTTACACTAACTGAGCTTGTAACAGCCACTGAATCCCTCTCCAAACAAAAAACTCCAGGCCCCAATGGGTTCCCACCTTTCTATCAGCAATGTAAGGGACAGCTTAGTAAAAGACTCCTTGCAGTCTTGCACAGAACTAAAGAACTGCCTTCCTCCATCTCTGTTGGAGGACTTCATAGCAATCCTTCCTTAACCTGGAAGAAATAGTCAACAATTGAGTAGTTATTATCTGATATCATTTCTAAAAGTAGATGGTAAGATACTAGACAAAGTGCTAGCCCTTTGATTGCAGGCTGTTATTCTCCACCTAGTTGATCACCATGAAGTTGGCTTTATTAAGGGTAGGATGGCATCAGACAACATTAGAGCCCCATTCTATACCATATAGGTAGGCCAACATCAACCATACCCTGCCCACCTTATTAACATTGATAGTGAAAAGACCTTCAATTCTATAGAATGACTTTATCTGTACCATGATTTGGGGGCCATGGGAATCAGTCCATTATTTATTCAGTGAATTAGATTATTTTATTAGATTTTTTGGGGGGTGCCAGTCTGCCCCTGTAGCTCAGCCCCATCTTCTCTGCACCAACTTTTCCCACTTCTCTGTGGGAACAGGCACAGACCACTGATCTGCCCTAGCTTGCTCCCGAAGGCAGGGCCACCTAGACACCCCCCCCCCACAGAAATGCATCCAGATTACCAACAGCATCATCATCACTGCTGGCAGGGTACCCTAGCCCTACCCCCCAGGTGGGGTCACTGGGGTGGGCCATCCAATGGAATACTGCCCCGGTCTGGGTAGGGTGCCTCGGAGGGCACAGCAGTACCATGAGTTGGATGTCACCCTCAGGACAGGTGGCATTTTTGAGATGCTACTCCCCCAAGGAGGCATGACATGCAGTGATGTAAGATGCATTCAGCAGAATGTCTGCCATGCCTTCCACATGATCAGGTGCTGGTCATGGTGGATCCCCTGGCCCCTGCATGGGGTCAGCAGAGCAGTCAACTCACCACCCCCCAGAGAAGGAGAGCTGTCCCTTGGATGCTCAGTCCCTTTCATCCTGCTGGCCCTCTGACTCCTGAGTCCATTCCTGAACTCAGGATGTTGGCATTGTAATTGGTCGCCTTGCCACTGCACCAGCGGGCCAGCCGCGAAATTGCTTTATTCAAGCCCATTAGCTTGCGTTCTTACTAATCGCCTAATCTCCTCTCCTATTCCCCTGGCAAGGATAATTAGGCATGGATGCCCTCTTTCATCCCTCCTTTTTATTTTGGCCATGGAACCTTTACTCAGGAAAATAAGGCAATCTGACCTCATAGAGGGTATTATCTTTGGGAAGACTGCACTTAAACCATTAGCTTATGATGATTATCTTCTCCTCATTCTCTCCAAGCCAGAAACTTCCATACCACATGTCATAGCACTGCTGAACTCATTTAGCAAGATCTCAGGTCACAAAGTAAACTAGGATAAAACAGAAATATCCCCCTTAAACCCCTCCTGTCACCAGGTAGTGGCTCAGAGATGGCATCTCAGGTGGGCTTTTCACCAAATCACATACCTGGGCATGATCATCACACCTGACCTGCACCGTATTGTAGACCTTAACCTAAACCCTCTTGTAAAGGAGCTAGAGTTAGATCTCATATGTTGTAAAAAATGAATTCTCTCATTTGGGGGTAAGATTGAGGCCTACAAAATGATGACCTTCCCTAAGTTGCTGTTCTCTCTCAGCAATCTCCCGGTTACCATATCAAAAGGGAAGTTTCATAGGCTTGACAAACTTTTCTTCTCTTACCTATGGGAAGGGGTCAGATCACAATTCTCCCTGGGTAAACCAAAAGCTCCATGATGCAAAAGCTTTGGAGCCTTCCCTGGCTTTGAGATTATCATCAAGTGGCAGGGGTCAAGCAGATTGTTACCTGGTTTATGCCTAATTATGCTGATATTCTGCTCTGGCTCTATTGTACCTGGAATGGTCCAGGCAAATTCCCCTACCCTGGGCTTTGACACAGATTTGGCATCAGGTGGAGCTTTTTCCTCTGTCCCTATTCACAGTCAAAGTCTGGCAAACCCTAGGCAGTAAGCACAACTGGGGTATGAAATCACAATGGGAATGGTAGTCATTGTGGCACAATGCCCATGTCACTATAGATGGATGTCCACTTCATTAGCCTAGCTGGGCCAATTGTGGGATCTACCTGACAGGCCACCTACCCAGTCCCTCTACCTACATGATGGCTACCTTTCAAAACCTTAGCGATAACTATAACCAACCCCGATCACATTTTTGGTGATACCTCCAGCTTCAGCAGGTCTTCCACTGCAGAATGCAGACAAATACTATGCGACAAGAAAGAGACTCATCAAACCATATCACACATTGTTTGCACCACACACAAGGGAGAGGAGAGCCATGTAAGCAATAATACCCTCCAGGGTGGGTGGTAGTTGGATATATCAGAATGCCCAGGGGAGTAATGAGATCCAACACACAAGGGGAGTGCCTTATAGCCCCTGGAAGGTCCGGTATGCCCCAATACTGCCCACCCTGGATTGTATTACTGTGCTTAGAAAAGGGATCACTGTATTTTATATGTGTGAAAAAAAAATGTTTATGTTTAAATGTCTAAACTCTAAGCTGTTTGCTTTAATTTGTAATAAAATAGTTCCTTTGCCGGCATTTAAATGCTGTTTTTTAAACTAGGGGCTCTTGTACTAGTGGAGCCTCCATAGTTGTGAGTTTTGACCTAGATACCATGGTTACCGCCCCACTCAAAAACATGAACATGGGAGGGAGAAATACTCTGTTATTCTCTTTCTCTTTCTCCCCAACCGCAAAGATGAACTGGAGTGTGTTTCTTTTGTTTTTTACATTCTTTTAATTTCTTTTCAATCAGTCACTCAATCTTTATTTTGCCGGGTGGATCATCATTGAGAAAACTCCTTTACAAGTTGGACATGGGCCAAGGAGAACATAAGTTAGCAATGCGTTACAGCACAGAGTATAATCATATAAAATTCACAGAGCACAATATAACAATAACAATAACATATAGTACACCTAAGCAAGAAATAAGATTATATAGAAACATAGCAGTCAATGACAGATAAAGACTGCAAGGCCCATCCAGTCTGCTCATTTTTTCTACCTTATGAATGTGCCATAGGCCTGTACTCTGCCAATGGCCTATCTATTCATACTCATCTTTATTGCTTCCTTATGCCTATCCCATACCTGTTTGCAGCCCTGCACTGTATTCATATCTACCACTTCCGGAGGTACAGTAGGCCGCCCCATGCATCCACTACCCTTTCTGTGAAAACTAACTTCCTCACATTCCCCCTTAATCAGCCCCCCTTTAATCTCATGCTGTGCCCTCTTGTCCTGCTATTTTTCTTATGTTGAAACATGTTAGACTCTTTCACCTTGTTAATGCCCTTAAGATGTTTGAATGTTTCGAGCATACCACCTCTCTCTCTCCTTTGCTCTAGGGTATACATATTGAGCTCCATTAATCTGTACTCATATGTTTTCTGATGTGGTCCCTGCACCATTTTGGTTGCCCTTCTCTGGACTGCCTCCATTTTGTTAATGTCCTTGTGCAGGTGTGGCCTCCAGTACTGCACATAGTACTCCAGCTCTGGCCTAACCAGTGTCTTGTAAAGAGGGATTATTACCTCCCTCTTCCTACTTGCGATACCCCTACTAATAAACCCCAGCATTCCTCTAGCCTTACCTACTGCTTTAGTGGTCTGCTTGGATAATTTCAGCTCATCTGTGATGATGATGCCCAAGTCTCTTTCTTCCCTTGTGATTGCCAGCAACTATCCTCCCAACCTATAGGTGTCTTCAGGGTTTCTCTTCCCTATGAGCATGATCTTGCACTTCATTGCATTAAACCCTATTTCCCACTTTTCTGACCATTTTGCTAGTTTATCCAGATCTCTTCTCATTCTGCCAACCTCATCGGGTGTTGCAGATCTTGGTGTCATCTGCAAACAGACAAACCTTACCCTCTAGTCCATTTGCAATGTCACTGATGAAGATATTGAAGAGGACTGGCCCTAGGACTAATCCCTGAGGTACCCCACTTGTGACTTGCATCTCTTCTGACTGAATACCATTTACCACCACTCTTTTTTTTCTGCCTGCCAACCAGTTTGCCACCCAGTTGACCAACTTCTGACCCACCCCAAGCCTGCCCAGCTTATTAATCAATCTTCTATGTGAAACAGTATCAAAAAGCTTTGCTGAAGTCAAGGTAGGTGACATCAACTGCTCCCCCTTGGTCTACCCCTCTGGTTACCCGGTCAAATAAATCTATGAGATTAGTTTGACAGGACCTTCCTGTTGTAAACCCATACTGTCTTGGATCCTGGATTCCAGGTGTTGCACTATCATTTCCTTAAGGAGTGCCTCATAATCTTGCCCACTACTGAGGTAAGACTGACTGGTCTTTAGTTTCCTGCTCCTCCCTGCTACCAGTCTTGTGGAGCAGGATCACATGAGCCCTTCTCCAATCTTCTGGGACCTCTCCTGTGCTCAGAGACTGACTAAACAGTTCTGATAATGACTCTGCTAATTCCGTCCTTAGCTCCTTTAGTACCCTGGAATGTGTGCCATCAGGTCCCATTGACTTGTCCACCCTGAGTTTAGTGAGCTTTTGTAGGACCCTTTCTTTTATGAAGGGACTAGTGCACACCTCCCTCCCCAATGTGTCCATGGTGCTGAGCTGTGGGCCTTGCCCTATCTTCTCCTCAGTAAATACTGAGCAGAAGTATCTATTTATGATAGATGCTTTTCCTTGGTCCTCTTCACACTCCCCCTTATCCCCTTTGATCTTAGCAATATCCCCTCGGGACCTTCTCCTTTCACTAATGTATCTGTCAGAGGGTCTGGTGGTGCAGATGTGGGCCTGCCCTGTTGTTTGCCCAACAAGTATATTCTGTTGCAACTTGGCTTGCTGTTCCCTTTTGTGTCTCTCTCTCTATATGTATATTATGGTGTTGTGTTGTCCTTTTTATGTACATACAGTAGGCTGGCCACCTATGTGTTTTATTTTCATATTTTGTCTGTCTGTCATTTTTCTGTCATCCCCCCTCCCATTTTTTGCAAGGCAAAACAAAGTTACAGCATGTAATACATGTTATAAAATTATATGTGAACATTTATTGTGCAAGCAATCCACTTTTGATATCCTAGAAATGGTGTTGCCCCTTTAAGCATTTTGAAACTCGGGAACTCCCAAAATTGCCCCTTTTTGCCTCATAATAGCTCTAAAGTAACTTCCCTAACTTAAAACAATGTTTTTCAAGCTGTTCAAGCCTTAAAACGAGCGTATTCATTATATGCTCCTTCTTGAACGTCCCAAATGAGCTACTGCAGGCGTGCGCACTGTTGTGCAGCTCGTAAACGCCGAAAATGCTCAAGCGGAGCCTAGATTAAACTCAGTCGCTCAGAACTGCCTTTATTCGTGAAGCACTTTCTCCCTAGCGCTAAAGCACCTCACAGCTTGCAGCTCAGAGCAAGTCCTCATCCAGTTGCTGTACCTAAACTGAGCACTTGCTCTAAAATACAGCTCAGTAGGCAACACAGCATTTTTCCCATAGCACAGCATACAGACAGTCCCTCTTTTAAACACATTATGCAGGGAGGTGTAAACAGAGATGAGTTAAGGGGATTTTTACCTGCTGTGCAATAGTGATGTTACCTGTGGGATTCTCCCTGATGGATCCTCTTCCTAGGAGCCGGCCAGTCATGTAGTTGTTTATTATATAAGGAAAGAGATACAAGGGGAAGGGGCTTGTCCCACAAACACTATGTTTTGAAGCTTTAAGCAATATCATTGATTTATAAATATGCTATATGGAAAACAAGGTTGCTACAAGGGTTTTCTATATGCTTTGTACTAAATAACTGAGGTTTCTGTAAATGTCTTTTCAGACTTAGCTGATTGATATATATACCAGCCAATCAGAGATACTCTTAGCATGTATATAGCCAGCTTCTATAGAGAGAGGTCAGATGTAGCTGAGGGTGTTGGAGTACATGCACTCTTGAAACTAGTACTTTCTAGTTACTTTGCTGAAGAAGACTCTTTTGTTTTGTTTTGCCTGCTGTACAAATGTAATTACGATGTTATATGCTGTTCCATTTAAAACCTACTTTATTTTCTTTTGAATCAAACAGTCCACCTTTTATTTTGTCTTTACTTTTGAATTTTCCAATAAAGCTACTGTGGAGATCAACCTAAGGAAATCATCTATGTCTGGGTCCATCTGTATCCCATAGCCTCTTACATTGGTGTCAGAAGTGGGATACTGGTTGGAACTACACCCAACTGGGGGAGTCTGTCCAAGACTCTGGTGGACTCTACATGCAAGAATTAAAGGTGGAACCTGGTTCCTTCCCAGGAGTATCTACCCGCTCAGTCATAGCAGCTTATCAACTATACCTCCTACCTGGTTTGGAGCCCATTGTGAGAAGAAAAGAAGGGAAACCTGTTACAAAGATGGAAGAGGAACCAGGAGTACAAGCAAGTGGTGGTGTTCCAGGGGAAGAAGTACCCCCTCTTGAAACCCATGAGCTGGTGAGATGGTTGTGTATGCACCTGGCAGAAATGGAGAAACAGAGGGAAAAAGACAAAATGGAATATGAGGCCAGGTGGACTGACACATTAAAGGCCATACAGGCTCTGGGCATCGACCACCAGATCAACCTCCTGGGAGTCATAAAGACATTAAATTGGTCAAGCTAACCAACAGTGATGACATAGAAGCCTATATTATGACCTTTGAAAGAGTGGCAGCAGCATGTGCATGCCCAGAGACCAGTGGGTGATTGGTTCGGCACCATATCTTACCAGAAAGGCACAGCTAGCCTACAGCCATGAGGAAGTTGCACATGCAAACAATTATGACCAGGTCAAAGTTGCAATTCTGAAATGATGTGATATCAATACTGAGACCTATCATCAACGTTTTCGGACCTATAGGTATCAGACCACTGACAACCCTCAGGATACCTATGTACACCTGAAGGACTTATGCCTAAAGTGGTTGCAACCTACCACATGGACACTCGACCAGATACTGGAAACTATTGTTTCGGAACAATTCATTAAAATCTTACCCCAAGATGTCCAACTTTGGGTGAAGGAGCACCGACCAGAGACCTCAAACATGGCAATTCGTCTTGCAGAGGACTACATAGCAGCTTGACCTACACATTCCAAGGGAATAATATCGCATGGACATCAAACTCCTGTATCCAGACAAAACATCCCATCCCCTACCCCGGCAATCTCTCCACCAGGGACAAAAAGTTTTCCGAAGATACACAAAGGATACCATCCGGATATTATTTGCTGAGAGTACAGAGGGAAGGGCCATGTAGCAAGGTTTTGCCCCCCAAAAAAGGACTGAGCCCACACATCTCTCCCTGGCCAACTGGGGTCACTATATACTGCTGGTAAAAATTGGAAATAAAACAATGTGTGGTCTCCTTGACTCGGGGAGCAGACAGACCCTGGTTCAAACAGCTTTGTTGGATCCAATGCCTAACTACAAGCCACAGACAACTGGGGTATACATGGAGACTCACATCATTATCCTCTTTACGACATGGTGATGACCATACAGGGACATACACACTCTATGTGGGTAGATGCTGTTCCCAATCTACCTGCACCTGTACTTATTGGGCATGACCATCCACACTTTCAGACTTTATTAACTGACAACGTCACTGCAATGGTTACTAGATCCTAGGCTAGGGATAACTTGGAACAGGTATTTCCTTTTTCTGATGACATTTTGGAGAGTCCAAAAGAGTAAAAGTAAAGAGGCCCAGAAAAGAAAATACAAACTACAGTGGACTCAAAATAACAAGGGAATATGAGAAAGTTATAGACTCTGTTGTTCCAACAATGGACTTTAGAACTGCACAAAACAGGATGTCAGTTTAAAGGACTGTTTGCCAGGTGTCTAATGTTAAGGAGGGCAGACAAATATAAAATAAACAACGGTTTATTGTACAGGAAGTGTGTCAACCCAAAAAGTGGGGAAATGGTATATCAGTTGATAGCACCCCGAGAATACAGACAACAACTTCTAGAACTAGCACACAATGTACCTCTAGCTGGACACCTAGGTAGAAACCGCACATTAAGCCGCCTGTTGTACCAGTTCTTCTGGCCTGGTATCCATGAACAGGTTGCAGAATTCTGTAGAAGTTGTGCAGAGTGTCAAAAAGTAGCCAAACTAGGAAAGAAGGATAAGGTACACTTGCTGCCCTTGCTTTTCATAACAAACCCCTTTGAGTGTATAGCCATGGATGTGGTGGGTCCCCTCCCTAAAAGTGTGAAAGGAAATCAGTATATCTTGGTGATATGTGACTACGCTACTAAATATCCGGAAGCTATACCCTTGTGTAATGTCACTGCACCAAAGATAGCTGAGGAACTTGGCAAACTGTTTAGTAGGGTTGGTATACCAAAGGAAATCCTGACTGATAGGGGTAGCAGTTTCTGTTCCACTTTACATAGAAACATAGAAACATAGATTTTGACGGCAGATAAGGACCGCTTGGCCCACCCAGTCTGCCCATTTCCCTACCTAATGGATAAGCTGCAGATCCTAGTTAACCAGCAGCCTACTTCTTCCTACCCTCACCCCCTAGAATTGCCTTATGACTGTCCCATGCATGCTTGAATTCCACCACTGCTTTATTAAAAAGGCTGTATAACATCTTGGGAATTACTGCCATACATACTACCCCCTACCATCCCCAAACTGATGGCCTGGTAGAACGGTTCAACCAAACCCTCAAAAAGATGTTACAAAAATTCAGTCAGGAGGAAGGCCATAAATGGGATACATTACTACCCTACTTGATGTTCGCATACAGGGAGGTCCCCCAGGCATCCGCGGGTTTCTCTCCCTTTGAACTGTTTTATGGGCATAACCCCCAGGGCCTGTTAGACCTTATGAAGGAGGAATGGGAAGAAGGGCAAACATCACAGGGGCAAGACCCTAATGACTATATCTGCCACCTTAGAGACAAGATAGTGAAATATATGGAAATTGCTCACCATACTATCACTAAACATCAGGGTATCCAGAAATTACACTATGGCAAGGGGACAGGTACCAAAGAATTCCAAGAAGGGGACAAAGTATTGTTACTGCTCCCATCCACAGAAAACAAACTCTATATGAAGTGGCAGGGGCCATACACAGTACTCAAACGGACAGGACCAGTAACCTATCAGGTAGAATTACCAGAAAAAAAAAATATATATATAATGTGTACCACATCAATCTATTAAAAAAATCGGTAGAAAGAAAAGATGCTTTTGTGGGCTACATACACCCTGAACTCCCCATCAGTGAGTTAGACGTAGTATACCAATGGTTAGAAGCAAAAGAGGGTATCAACGACCTAAACATAAGTGCCCAACTAACCAGTCAGCAAGTTGCTGAGCTTCACACTATGTTACCTACTTTTGCTAGCTCTTTCACAGGGTCGCCTGGGAGGGTGGCAGATGTTGTGCACAAAATAAACACTACACAAAGAGAACTCATATGGCAAAGGCCCTATAGAATCCCTGAAAGATTAAGGAGTGAAGTGGAGAAGGAACTACACAAGATGCAACAATTGGGAATTATTGAACCATCTCATAGCGAGTGGAATTTCCCTGTTGTTGTTGTTGGGAAAAAAGAGGGTGGGGTCTGGATCTGCTTAGATTTCAGAAGGTTAAATGAAATCTCTAAATTTGATAGCTATCCAATGCCATGATTGATGATATCCTAGACCACCTGGGAAAAGCACAATACATTACCACCCTCAACCTAACTAAAGGTTACTGGCAAGTTCTCTTGGATGCTAATGATAAAGAAAAAACGGCCTTTAGTACCCCAATTGGCTTATTCCAGTTTACTGTTATGCCTTTTGGGCTCCATGGTGCTCCTGCAACCTTCCAAAGGCTTATGGATAAGTTTCTTCTACCACATGCTGCCTTTAGCACAGCTTATATGGATGATGTGGTAATCTTCAGTAAAATGTGGTCTGACCATTTATGCCATCTAGCTACGGTGTTAAACACCATAACTACTGCAGGCCTAACCATTAATCCATCTAAATGTACCTTGGCTATGCAGAAAACAGAATATTTAGGATTCCAGATAGGTGGAGGAATGGTGAAACCTGTTAAATCCAAAATTGAAGCTGTAGCTAACAGTCCACGGCCAGTAACCAAAAAGTATCTGAGATACTTTCTAGGACTTGCCGGCTATTATAGGTGGTTTATACCAAATTTTGCTACAGTAGCTAATGCTCTTACCAAGCTGACAAAAAATGCCAGCCCGAGAAAGTGGAATGGACCCCTGCCTGTGAAGAAGCATTTTCCACACTTAAAGCGATATTATGCTCCTCCTCAGTATTACGTACACCTAACTTCACACTACCCTTTATTTTACAAACTGACACCTCAAATTGTGGCATAGGGGCTGTGCTATCACAAGTTATTGAAGGCGATGAACATCCTATAATATACATTAGCAGAAAGTTACACGAGAGGGAAACCCGATATTCCACCATTGAAAAAGAATGCTTAGCAATATGCTGGGCCATTGAAGCATTGCGGTTCTATCTATGGGGAGTTGAGTTCGAACTATGGACAGACCACAATCCTCTATGCTGGCTAAATGTCATGAAAGACCAGAACTCTCGCATAATGCAATGGCATTTGACATTACAGCCGTATTGCTTCAAAATAAAACATCAAAAGGGTATTGATCACAAAAACGCAGATTTTCTATCAAGATATGGCTATGACAATAGCTAAAACAAATCCTGTACAACAGACCTCGGGGTATATAGAAGAAATAGTTAAACAGATAGTTATAATTCGAAAATCCCTTTGTACAACAGTGAACAGGTAGTAAATTTCACTGTTGTATAAAAAGGGGAATTGTGTTTTGGGACCCCGAGGTGGAACCTGAGGAGTGGGTGGGCTTTGGCTCCATCTCTTCCATGTAAGAGATCTGTACCTCAGTATGGGATACTTCATAATTTGAAAAAAACAAAAACAAAAAACAAAGACAATTTGTATTTTTTTGTCTTGGGCGGGGAGGAGAATGTCAGAGGGTCTGGTGGTGCAGATGCAGGCTTGCCCTGTTGTTTGCCCAACAAGTATACTACTGTTGCAACTTGGCTTGCTCTTTCCCTTTTGTGTCTCTCCCTATATGTATATTATGGTGTTGCGTTGTCCTTTTTATGTACATAGGCTGGCCACCTATGTGTTTTATTTTCATATTTTGTCGGTCTGTCATTTTCCTGTCATTCCACCCACCATTTTTTGCAAGGCAAAACAAAGTTGCAGCATGTAGTACATGTTATAAAATTATATGTGAACATTTATTGTGCAAACAATCCACTTTTGATGTCCTAGAAATGGCGTTGCCCCTTTAAGCATTTCGAAACTTGGGAACTCCTAAAATTGCCCCTTTTTGCCTCATAATAGCTCTAAAGTAACTCCCCTAACTTAAAACAATGTTTTTCAAGCTGTTCAAGCCTTAAAATGAGAGTATTCATTATACGCTCCTTCTGGAATGTCCCGAACGAGCTGCACAAACGTGCGCACTGTCATGCAGCTCGTAAACACCGAAAACGCTCAAGCGGAGCCTACACTAGACTCACTCGCTTAGAACTGCCTTTATTCGTGAAGCACTTTCTCCCTAGAGCTAAAGCACCTCACAGCTTGCAGCTCAGAGCAAGTCCTCATCCAGTTGCTGTACCTAAACTGAGCACTTGCTTTAAAATACAGCTCAGTAAGCAACACATTTTTCCCATAGCACAGCATACAGACAGTCCCTCTTTTAAACACATTATGCAGGGAGGTGCAAACAGAGATGAGTTAAGGGGACTTTTACTGCTGTGCAATAGTGATGTTACCTGTGGGATTCTCCCTGATGGATCCTCTCCCTAGGAGCTGGCCGGCCACGTTGTTGTTTATTATATAAGGAAAGAGTTACAAGGGGGAGGGACTTGTCCCACAAAAACTATGTTTTGAAGCTTTAAGCAATATCATTGATTTATAAATATGCTATATGGAAAACAAGGTTGCTACAAGGGTTTTCTATATGCTTTGTACTAAATAAATGAGGTTTTTGTAAATGTCTTTTCAGTCTTAGCTGATTACATAGAAACATAGAAGTTGACGGCAGATAAGGACCACAAGGCCCATCCAGTCTGCCCATTTCTTTTTCTACCTTATAAATGTGCCATCGGCCTTTGCTCTGTCAGTGACCTATCTATTCATAGTCATTTGTATTGCTCCCTTATGCCTATCCCATGCCTGTTTGAAGCCCTGCACTGTATTCATAGCCACCACTTCTTGTGGTAAGCCATTCCATGCATCTACCACCCTTTCTGTGAAAAGAATTTCCTCATTCCCCTTAATCGCCTCCCTCTAATCTCATGCTGTGTCCTCTTGTCCTGCTATTTTTCTATATTTAAACATGTTAGACTCTTTCACCTTGTTTATGCCCTTAAGGTGTTTAAATGTCTCGATCATATCACCTCTCTCCCTCCTTTGCTCAAGGGTATACATATTGAGCTCCGTTAATCTGTACTCATATAGTCTTCTGATGCAGTCCCTGCACCATTTTGTTGCCCTTCTCTGGACTGCCTCAATTTGGTTAATGTCCTTGTGAAGGTGTGGCTCCAATACTGCACGAGTACTCAGATGGGGCCTAACCAATGTCTTGTACAGAGGGATTATTACCTCCTCTTACGACTTGTGATACCCCTACTAATACACCCTAACACCCCTAGCCTTACCTACTGCTTTAGAGGTCTGCTTGGATGATTTTAGGTCATCAGTGATGATGATGCCCAAGTCTCTTTCTTCCTTTGTGACTGCTAGCAACTCCCTCCAGCCTATAAGTGGCTTCAGGGTTTCTCTTCCCTATGTGCATGATTTTGCACTTCTTTGCATTAAATCCCAGTTGCCACTCTTCTGACCATTCTGCTAGTTTATCCAGATCTCTTCTCATTCTGCCCACCCCATCTGGATCATCTACTCTGTTGCAGATCTTGGTGTCATCTGCAAACAGACAAGCCTTACCTCTAGTCCATCTCTGAGGTCACTAATGAAGATGTTGAATAGGACTGGCCCCAGGACTGATCCCTGAGGTACCCCACTTGTGACTTGCATCTCTTCTGACTGTATACCATTTACCACCACTCTCTGTTTTCTGCCAGTCAACCAGTTTGCCACCCAGTTGACCAACTTCTGACCCACCCCGAGCCTACCTAGCTTATTTATCAATCTTCTGTGTGGAACAGTGTCAAAAGCTTTGCTGAAGTCAAGGTAGGAGACATCAACTGCTCCCCCTTGGTCCACCACTCTGGTTACCCAGTCAAAGAAATCTATGAGATTAGTTTGACAGGACCTTCCTTGTGTAAACCCATGCTGTCTTGGATCCTGTGCCTCATGGATTCCAGGTGTTGCACTATCCCTTTCCTTAAGGAGTGCCTCCATAATCTTGCCCACTACTGAGGTAAGACTGACCGGTCTGTAGTTCCCTCCTCCTCCCTGCTACCACTCTTGTGAGTGGGATCACATGAGCCCTTCTCCAGTCTTCTGGGACCTCTCCTGTGCTCAGAGACTCACTAAACAATTCTGCTAATGGCTCTGCTAGTTCCTCCTTTAGCTCCTTAAGTACCCTGGGATGTATGCCATCAGGTCCCATTGCCTTATCCACCTGAGCTTAGCAGCTCTTGTAGGACCCTTTCTTTTGTGAAGAGGGAGTAGTGCTCACCTCCCTCCCCCCTGTGTCCATGATGCTGAGCTGTGGGCCCTGCCCTACCTTCTCTTCAGTAAATACTGAGCAAAAGTATCTATTTAGGATAGATGCCTTTACAGGGTCCTCCTCCTCACATGCTCCCTTTTCTCCATTAAGCTTAGCAATACCTCCTCTGGACTTTCTCCTTTCACTAATGTATCTATGATCTATGATTGATATATATACCAGCCAATCAGAGATACTGTTGGCATATATATAGCCAGCTTCTATAGAGAGAGGTCAGATGTAGCTGAGGGTGTTGGAGTACATGCACCCTTGAAACTAGTGCTTTCTAGTTACTTTGCTGAAGAAGACTCTTTTGTTTTGTTTTGCCTGCTGTATAAACGTAATTACGATGTTATATTCTGCTCCATTTAAAACCTACTTTATTTTCTTTTGAACGAAACAGTTCGCCTTTTATTTTGTCTTTACTTTTGAATTTTCTAGTAAAGCTACTGTGGAGATCAGCCTAAGGAAATCATCTGTGTCTGGGTCCATCTGTATCCCATAGCATCTTACAGTATCTCTAGAAGGTCTTGTCACCTTCTTTTACTGTTCATGCTAGTATTTCCTTGGTTTGTGCCTTTGCCTGCCTTACTGCCTTCCCTGTTTCCCTTAGGGACATTAGATATGCCTCCCTATCTTCGTCCCGCTGCATTCCCTTATATTTCCTGAATGCCAATCATTTGGCTCTGACCTTTTCTGCTACTGTTTTTGAAAACCAAACTGGTTTCCTTCTTCTTTTGTTCTTGCTTTTCTCTCTAACACAGTGGGATGTTGCTTCAAATATTGCATGCTTAATGCTTGCCCACTTTGCCTGTACCCCAACACCTGTATTTCTTCTTGCTAAAGCTAGCTTAACTCTTTTGGCCATTTTATCAAAGTCATCTCCTCTGAAGTTCCATATTCTTGCCTTGGAATGGGATGATTTAGTTCTAATGGCCAAATTGAACCATACCCATACCATGTAATGGTCACTGGCCCCCAGGTGACCTACCTCGAGATCTGTGATCCTTTCCCATTAGTCAGTACTATATCTAGGACAACCCTGTCTCTTGTGGGTTGTTGTACCAACTGTTTGAGGCCCTCCTCCTCCTGCAGGGAATCCACTATATGTCTAGTTCTGGCAGATGTTCCTGCTGGTATTGACCAATCTGTATCTGGCATGTTGAAGTCTCCTATTATCAGAACCTCCCCTTTAGCTGTCATGTTTTGTATATCTTCTAACAATAATGTCTATATGTCCTCCCCCTGGTCTGGAGGCCTGTAGACAACCCTAATTCATATGGCTGTCCCATTTCCTGTTTCCAGGGTGACCCACAATTCTTCTGGCTTCTTATGTGTATTCTGAATTTCTGTAGCTTTGATATTTTCATTGACATAAAGGGCCACTCCACCCCCCCCCCTTTTTTGTACCTTGGTCTCTTCTGAACAGTACATATCCGGTGTGGTTACTGGTGAACCATGTCTCCCTAATGGATACTATGTCCAGTTTAGCCTCAGTCATTGTTGTCTGCAGGTCTGGGATCTCGTTTCCCAGACTGCAAGCATTTGTGTACATGATTTTCCATTGGCCAGATTTTGGTGTGTTAGTTGCTGAGCAGGGTCTGGCATTTCCCCTGTGTGTTGTATGGGAAGCCTGACCTTTTTCCTTACCTGGTGATACAAATGAACTGCAAACATGCTGAACTCCTGTTTGATCACTAGCTGAGAGGGGCGGGGCGTTCTTCCCATTCAACATATTGGGTGCTACACCCCTCTCCCCATTTGCTAGTTTAAATATTCTGCAAATATATCAAACTTCTGCCCCATTGCACTGACTCCCTCCTTAGTCAGATGCAGTCCATCGCAATTAAAGAACTTTTGCTCCCAAAACTGTTACCAGTTATCTACAAATTTGTGTCCTTTTTCCTGGCACCAGCCCTTGAATCACATGTTTAGCTCTCCTAGCTTTGCTTCTCTGACCTTCCATCCATCTGCCCCCATCTCCCAGACTAGCAGGATCTCAAAGAAGGAGATGCCGGATGAAATGGATGACAGTTTGTCACCCAGCCTGGTCAGGTGTTCCTTAGTCTCCACAACTGACTGGCTGGCAAGATCGTTTGTCCCTGTGTGTACCAGGATGTCGATGCTTTCTCCTGCTTCCTGCATAATTTTAGGAATGTGGTCAGTGTCTCTCCATGATGATGTACCTGGGAGATATCTGGCCATTACCCCCGGGTGGAGGTAGGTATCAACTCCTAGAATTATGGAGTCTCCTATGATCAGAAGTGTTTTGGATTTCCATTTTGCTTTTTTTGTTTTGGTCCCTGTTTTGGGTGAGTTATGTTGTGCTAGCTCTGGTGCTGCAGTGTCCAGCTCTGGAGATAGATGCAGATACCTGTTTGTAGTTTTCATATGGTTTGTGGAGGTGATACATTGGAGAACATTGAGTGGTGAGGCACCTGATTTGCCCATCCTAACCATCTTCCAGTCTCCTGGACCAACTACCCTCTGCGGTCAAGGTGCTTCTGTTGGATGTTGGGGAAATGGCAGGCAGTTATTATTATATATTTCCTCCTGAATATGTGATTTGAGGCATACAATCTCTGCCCATACTGCCTGGAGCTGATCCCTTAGATCTCCAATGGTCCAGCATGTAGGTCAGTGTCCTAAATCCTGTATAACTGCCCTTTTGAAAAGTGTCCCGTAGTACCTGCAGTTAATAATATCCATTCCAGATGAGTTGCTGGATTTATAACCTAGTTAGAGTAATTAGAAGGAGGAAAATGAAAGCAAAAGTTTGACTTTGTGTTTTGTTTGTTTTTGTATATCCCCCCAACAAGAGCTCCCTCCCGGAGCATGGAACACACAGGCGCTAGGAGCCTGCCGACCAGAAACCCTGCCCCAGACCAGCAGCAGGAATCCCCCCAACAAGAGCTCCCTCCTGGAGCGTGGAACACGTGGGTGCTAGGAAGTAATAAACTACCTCCAAATTGTAGCACCTTTTGTGAAGGGGATAGCTCGCCATCACGCTATGCCGTGTTGACTGCCCAGCCCACCCTGGACTCGGCATTTTATAGGCGTTTTTGCAAATTTAACTGTTTACATCAGTGAATGGTGGATTATTTGTATTCTCTCTAATTTGCTTTAATTCGGGCTTGCTACATGCCCCTTTCAACTCATTTCTGCTTATATGCTGTAAATGTTGGTTCGGGTGGGGGGGGTACAAGCTCTAGCAACACCGGGCAATTTGCAAGCGTGGTCACCATTACAACTGTAAAGCATATATTGTGTGATTTAAAGATTACCAGCCTGAATCCTGTGTTTGCCATGTTTCTCCCTCTCTGTGCCTGTTAGGAACCGGGATTACATCCTGCACATGTGTTGTGCAGTGCTCGGTCTCCCGCTGCATAGTAATTGTCTCCTTTGTTTCCTTATAGCCTGCCGACCAGAAACCCTGCCCCAGACCAGCAGCAGGAATCCCCCCAACAAGAGCTCCCTCCCGGAGTGTGGAACATGCGGGTGCTAGGAGGTAATAAACTACCTCCAAATTGTAGCACCCTTGTGAAGGGGGATAGCCCATCAACGTGATGCGTGTGTCGACTGCCCCGCCCACCCTGACTCGGCATTTCCTTTATAGGCTCTTTCTAGTGACATCACATCCTGTCACTCATTTTAACTAAATGAAGTCCCCATTTCTCCATTTGCACGTTATACCTGCTAGCCACTAGAGGGACTCTCTGTCCTTCCTTCCTCTACCCCCTCTACCTGTATTACTCTCTCACTTTTGATTACCTCTCTACCTACTTAGGCCACTTCTCTCCCTTTCTCATCCCACCCTGCCTCGGCCCCTCCCTTGCCCAGCCTTCTGGCTAACTCCTTTTCCCACCCTAGTCCCATGCTCTGCCCCTCACCCAGCCTGCCACTTTCCCAGTGACCACTAGGGTCGCTAGTTCAACCCCATTTTCTGGCCCAAACATAGCCCGCCGCAAGCCACCCAGTACCTGGATCCCTGCGCTCAGCTAGGTCTAAGCCCTACTGTCCTACCAGGGTCTTGAACTCTGCACTCTGTCCACCAGAGTCCGTGACAGTACCACTACTCCAAAGTGGTATCTACGCTATCTGAAGGGCAATTAAGACACTTGTAACTCCCCACCCGGCTTCAGCAGGGTATTATGATTGGTCACCTCTTCCTCAAATCTGGCATAATGACCCCTTCTATAACCCTGGTACTACTGGTCTCCTCCATTTTACTATCCCTCCCCACATCTACTCCCCCTCTATGTTCCTACCCTTCATCACCCCCCCGCTGTCTATTCTGTCACTCCCTTCTTTTGCCCCCTATAAGTCCATTGCTTCCTCCCAGCTATCTCCTTGTCCCATTACCCCTCCCCTTCCTCCCGGCTATTCCTTTGGTTGCCTCCTTGCCTCTCTCTCCCCCTGCTGCCCTTCATAGCCCCTTACTACTGCCCCCACCGCCGGATGGCTAAATCCCACCCTCCATTGCTCTGCTGCCACCCCTTACCATTGCACTACTCCTTCCTGGCAGTGCCTACACCCTAGCCTCGGCCTTCCTTACTCCAGGCCCTGACACCCATTTTCAAACCCCTCAGCCAGAGCAAACTCCATCTCCCATCCTAGCTTCCTCCCCCTGGGCCTGCATCTTCTCCACCTAAATATTCATAGCCTAGCCCCAAAGCTTGATCAGCTCCAGGTCCTAGCCACCCATTAAACCCCTGATATAATCATCCTATCTGAGACCTGGCTAAACCCTAGCCTACCCGATAAAAATTTTGCTATTCCTGGGTTCAACCTTATACTGCAAGACCGACCCTCCAGAGGCAGTGGGTGGCTATCTACATCAGATTAGCCCTCCACTTCACTGTCTCCATTACAAAAACTGTACCCAAAGCTTACGAGCTTCTGATGGTAAACCCCCCCACTACCCTATCTTTGTGGCTAGTGTTGCTGCTGCTCGAGCACGCCAACCACAATAGTCCACTTTGTGCTTCTGGGCCAACTCTCTTCCTTGCCCAGTGGTGAACTATATGCAATGGTGATTTTAAACCACAATTGGCTAGCACCACTTTAACAAAACCAAAACTGGGTTAACTGCTCTTGACCTCAGCCAAGCCATTACTAGAACCCACTACTCAACCTTAAGTCTGTAAGTCACTTCTCACTCCTCGACTGGCGCTTGCCCACCTACACTGCATCGTCAGCTCAGGTCTTCTCCTTGATTCCATTATGACCATCACCTAATCTACTTAGTCCACATAAATCCAGAGAGTTAAATCCCCTTCAGATTTATATTCCAGCGTTCTTACAAATTTCTCCAACCTCTCCCCTTTTGGATGGTCTTTCACTACTCTAATTGGGTCCCCAAGCGCAAAACCGCTCTAATATGGATTTGGGCCTTATGCGCTACAGGAACACCTTCCTCTCCGCCTGGGACAAACAGCCTTTCAGCTGGGCTAGAGTCACGTGGTTCCCACCCTGATCACCCCTGAGCTGGTTGCTTGTCAACAAGCCCATGATAAAGCCTGGCGAATCTACAAATCCTCACCTCCCAGGCGACTCATACCTCCTACTGCATGCCCGGCATGGGTGCACTAAGGCCATCCACCTAGCTAAGTCTGGAATATTTTAATAACACACTTAATGTAAACCTTGGAAGACCTTCCAAATTCTGGAAAGTCATTAACTCCCTTTTCTCCCCCAAACAGCTAGCCCTCCACCTCTTCTCCTTGCCCAGGGGACTCTCCTTTCTGATCCCTGGAGTCAGCCTCCAGGTTTAATTCCTGTCTTCACTACCTGTGCCATGGCCCTCCTTGAAGCCCTTCTGCCTGTAAACCTCCATCTCCCTCAGTCTCCCTGTCCCCCCAACTATCGGCACAGACCCTTCTCCTTTAGACACATTTCCCCCTGAGGAAATCTTAGATTGCCTTCAACGCCCTAAAGCCCCTCCAAGGAGACCAAAATCCTGATGGTCTTGACAACAAACTCCTCTTCTTATCTGCTCCTGCCATCGCTACCCCCCCTCGCAGCCCTGCTAAATCTTTCCTTCATTACCGAGTCACTCCCCTCCGAATGAAAGCATGCCACTGTTCTACCCCTCAATAAAGGTGGTGACACTACCTCTGCATCCAACTACCGCCCCATCTCCCTCCTCCACACCCTCACAAAACTCCAGGAACACCTTGTGCTATCCCAACTCTCCCACTTCCTTGCAGAAACTAACTT
Source organism: Neoceratodus forsteri (assembly GCA_016271365.2). Lineage (NCBI taxonomy): Eukaryota > Metazoa > Chordata > Ceratodontiformes > Ceratodontidae > Neoceratodus > Neoceratodus forsteri. Next base: position 1,514,026,904 of record CM057449.1, read on the forward strand.
CTTCACCCCTTTCCAGTCCAGGTTCAGAAAACACCACTCCACTACCTCCTCCCTGTCAGACTCACAGACCATATCCTCACTGGGATGGACAAAGGCTAATCACTGCTGCTATTTTCATTGACCTAGCAAAGCCTTTGACACGGATCCCTTCTCTCTCCTACCATCCTGCCTTTCTGGAGCTGGATTAGCTGAATCCTCCATAAACTGGTTCAGTGCCTACCTTCTAAATAGAACCCAATCCACTAAAATAGCTGACCACATCCCCCCCCCCAATCACCACTGGCGTACTTCAAGGCTCAGTTCTTGGCCCCATCCTCTTCTCCATCCTGCTAAATGACCTGCCAAACTCCTGCTCCTCTTCCGCTATCCACATATATGCAGACAACACAGTCCTCTTCACCTCCGGCAGGACCCACGAAGAAGTCACCTCCAAACTTCAAACCGACTTCAACAAAATCTAACACTGGTTCAATAGCAACCAACTCTCCCTAAATGCTAAGAAAATCAACTCTATGACTTTCGGCACCAGACAGCGCCTATCCAAACTCACTTCCCCTCTGAGATTCCACACCCTAAATAACACCATCCTAGAAGAAGTACCCTCCTTCAGGTATCTCAGGGTTTGGCTTGACTGCCACTTCTCCTTTTCCACTTATGTCGTTGCCATCATTTCCAAACTGCGCCCAAAACTTGATGCCCTCTATAGAAACCGCACTAGTCTCCCACTTCCTGTCAGACGTGAAATTGTCCAGAAAATTATTCTACCCTCCTTCGATTACTGTGATGTAGTTTACAGTTCCGCTGCACAGACCACCCTAGCCAGACTAGACCCCCTCTTCAATGCTTTCTGCTGCTTTGCCCTCGATGCCCCCACTCGATCACATCACTGCATGCTTTATTGTTCCCTGTCCCTACCTTCTCTGAGTAACCGGCGCCTAATTCATAGCGCTAAATTCACTTCTAACTTCTGGCTTGGCTCCCTCCCTCCCTATCTCGCATCCGTCCAATCCTCCCCACCTACCCCCTCACACGCTCTCAGGTCCGCTGACCCTAGACTACTATTCATCCCTCACCAAAGGACCACCACTGGCCAATCTGCATTCTCTTACCTCTTCCCTAAACTCTGGAATGGCCTGCCCACCCAGATCCGCCATTCTTCATCCAAACTCTCCCTTTCCTATGCCCTGTATAACTTCCTTGCATCTAATTGCTACTGCCCCTGACCACCCCCCATTAGCTCCTCTTCCCCGCTGCCCCCTAAGCTGACCAGTGGCCCGGCCATCGCCTGGTGTCTGGGCTTAGTACATACCACCTGCACACTTACACCCTCTCTATTACCTACTCTTCACACTCAATTTCTCCCTCCTTCCTTCCTAATCAACCCTAGCTCCCTCAGCCCCACCCTCCCTCCTCACCTCACCTAACCTCTCTCTACACCCTCGCTCTACACCTCTTCTCTACCCCATCTTGCTCTCAATTCCTTCCTTTTTACTTGATGCATCTCCTGAAGCTCAACCTCCGCTACTGGCACTCAAGTTCTGCTATTACTACCCCTGTTCTGTAAACTGGCACTATGTATTTCATGTATTGCCTTGATGTGTACCTTGTTTTGTATACCATGCCCTTCACGATCATATTTCTGTACTGTTCTTACCTTTTGGGTAACCTACGATTTGTATAACCTGTACTTGCTGATCCTGTGCTGTACTGTACTGCTCTGCCTATGTAACAAGTTCAAATGTAATCCCTCCCAACTATGTACATTATCCATATTGTGCTACTGTAAAGTTCAACTACTGTATGTATACCTGCCTTCTCTGTAACCCCCCCAGGTCACACCGTGAGAAGAGCATCTTTTTGCTCAGTGTGCCTTTCCTGGTGAAACATTTTCAATAAATAAATAAATATCAAGTAAAATTACTTGTGCCCCTGTAAATGGGTCACTGTGTGGATACCCCATAATCCTCCCATTCCTGCTTTTCTACAGGAAATGTCATGACTGTGCTACCCTATAAAAGTGGTGTAGCTTGGGGTGGTTGGGGATGGGGGTGGGTGGCTGGGCCCTTCCTGCTGCTGAAAAAGAACCATGGACAAAAGAAACAAGGAGGTAAGAGTTGAAGCAATCAACCAACAACAAAAGCAATAGCCCTGAAAACTTATCCTAATGATAGATAAAACTGTAAAACCTGCAAAGCACCACCTGTAAAAATTTCATAGAAGATGTACCCTGTAAAAAACCCTTTGCTACAGAGAAAAATAAAGCAGTAACAGAAGATATACCTTGCAAAAAACAATTTGAATCAGAGAAGATAACAACAGTGATCTGTAAGCACAAACCTGTAGGCACACCCTGTAATAATGCAACAGAAAGTATACCCTGCAACAACAATTTGAATCAGAGAAAAATAAAGCAGTAAAATGTTAGCAGCAAACCATAATAACCCCTGTGAGTACAAAACAAAATAATAACACACAGTAAATCTACCAAGCAAAAAGAAGCCTTAACCCTTTTCCTTGCTCTGATAAGGTTCCTTGCTCTGTCCTTGAAAGCAACATAGAAGAAAAGAGCTCAGGTGAATCTAGGTGCCTTTTCCAGCAAACCTAGTCTTCCACTTCAAATTACTATTAAGTTGAGAGGCAGAAGCAGGTCAGCAAGAGCATAAGGGGATAGATGGAAGAGGTAGATGGCAGGGAAGAGGAGGAGGTAACAGCAACAAGTCATACTAGATGTGAACTGGGGTAGAGTGCAAGCATACAAAACTCCAGACATGAAGTATGAAGGTGGTTAATGAAAGCAGTTACATGCATCTTTAATAGAACGTGTGAGCAGAGTTTTAAAGGTGGCCATTTTAACAAAATGTGATAGTTTCAGGGATTTTGGAAATTATACTAAAGGACAGGGAGGGCATGGCTCATAGAAGATCTGACAAAGCACATTATGATTCTAAGGGTATCGAGAAAGATGTAGGAGTGGCTTCTCAGGGAGTAACTTCCAGGAGTACTAGTTAGCAGACAACTGGAAATGTATTGGAGGAGCTCATTAGTACATGCTGTATAGGTCCAAGTAGCTGTGTTTTTAGTCTTCTGGATTTAAATGACTTCCTACCAAGCTGGTAATAGAGGGAGCAATGATGGGTAGAGTATGGTGGTTCAGTGATAAATCTCAGTGCTCTATGATACAGGGTGTTGAGCTTTGTTAATGCAGTGCTGGATCCATGACTATAAAGAAAGTTGGCATAGTCCAGGAGAGGGAAGAAAGTAGTTTCAACCAGTCTTGTTTTGGCATCCTGTGTTTGTAAGTGCTTAATTCGAAAAAAGAGACCTAGTCTTTGTTTTAACATTTTTGACAGTTCCTCAATATGATCAGAGAAGGAAAGTTTGTGGTCAATCCAAAATCCCAGGTATTTAAATCTGTCTACTAACTCAAGTGGTTCCCCCGGAAGGGCTGTGATTTGTGATGCGACACCTAAGTGACAGTGGTTTATTGAGTTGACGTGCAGGGAAAGGAACATGTTTTTTAGTTTTTTAGCATTTAACATAAGTTTTAGGTGCAGGAGGTTTTGTTGTATCAATTTAAATTCATGTTGCAGTACCTTACAGGTAAGTTCAAGGGTGGACCTAGTGATGCAGAAGATGGTATCATCAGCAAAAAGGTGGATGTTTGCAGAATTGATACTAGATTTGATATTATTGACATAAATTGTGAATAGTAATGGGCCTAATATAGACCCCCCTGTGGTACACCTCTCTGAAGTGTTTTCAGAGGGGAGATGTCCCCTTCTGTCTTGACTTACTGCTGCTGGCCTATAAGGCAACAAGAGAACCATCGCAATGTAGTGGAATTGAGATCAATGTTTTGTAGTATGAGCAGTAGTAGGTCATGATCTGCCGTGTCAAATGCCTTGCTCAGGTCAAGAAATAAGACACCCACATAGTTTTTAGAGTTGAGTGCTAATTGCCAGTCATTGATCCTCTTGGCTAGGGCAGTTACCGTGCTGTGATTCAGTCTAAATCTGGACTGTACAGGGTTAAGTATGTTAAATTATTCTAGGTGATTTCTTAGTTGTGAATTGACTATTTTTCAACTAATTTAGATAGGATGGGAAGGAGAATATAGCTCGGTAGTGAATAAGGTCACTAGGAGCACCTGACTTAAATAGTGGGATTACATGTGCTATGTTCCACACCAATGGGAGACCACCTTGTGCAAGTGACATGTTGAAGAGATGAGTGATGATTAAGAGATGAGTGAGGGTAAAACGTACAACAGACCTAGGATAACATAAAAAAAAAAACTACTGGAAATTTGTATAATACATCATGTCCCTGAAAAAATTAAGCATAATACCTGGGGAAAATCCCAACTTGGCTGAATACAGCATTGAGAAAGACCATTAAGAAAATGAAAATAGCTTTTCTTAGATACAAACAGAACCTCTCAACTGGTAGGTGGCAGAAATAAAAAAAACAGCCAAACAATGTAAAATGGCTATTAAATATGCCAAAGTTAATGAGGAGGAAAGAGTAGCAAATTTAACAAAAGACAACAAAAAATCCTTCTTTAACTATGTAAACAATCAAAGGAATGCAAATGCCAAGATAGGGCCAATTCAAAAGGGAGGGGAAATAATTCTAAGTGAAAAGCAAATGGCAGCTACATTAATGATTATTTCTTACAGTAAGTGTTTTCCAGTAGAAAACTTGTTGCACAAGTCTAGTAAGTAGAGACAGAGGTACAAACAATGTTATGGACTTTAATAGTGAGACACTATTAGAAAAACTGAATAACATTAAGGTAAACAAATCCCCATGGCCTGATGGCCTCCACCCACACCCAATAAAGGAACTGGCAAACAAATTGAGTGGCCCAGTTAAGTTGCTGTTTGATAGATCATTGAGAAATGGAATGGTCCCTGAGGAATTGAAATGGGCAACAGTCACACCAGTCTTCAAGGGTGGCACTAAATCAGATGTTGACAATTAGATGCCTATCAGCCTAACTTGCATTCTGTTTAAAATAATGGAGGGTTATGTTAAAGATCATTTGGAAAATCACATACACAGTAAGGGTTACTCTGACATCACTCAACATGGGTTTACATCAGGGAAGTCTTGCCAGATTAATCTGCTGAGTTTCTTTGAAACAGTGAAAAAATCCCTTGGTGATTCCCTACCAGTAGATGAAGTGTATATTGACTTCTCTAAGGCATTTGATTTAGTGCCCCCATGATGGGCTTATTAGTAGTCTGCAGGCCTTAAGTGTTGAACCCCAAATCATTCAGTGGATAAGTGCATGGCTTGGAAATTGGACAGAGTCAGTGTCAGAGAATATTGCTCAGACTGGGGGGAGGTGATCAGTGGAGTCTCTCAGGGCTCAGTACTGGACCTGGTGCATTTTAACATTTTTGTGTTATCCTCCAGATGTCAAATGGTGTTTGGATGTCCATATTTGTGGACAATAGTAAAACAGAGGTTAAAGTAAGAACAGAGGATGATGCAAATGACTTACAAGTAGAACTGAATAAAGTAAGCCCTTGGGCAACTACCCACAAGATGAAATTCAATGTTGACAAGTGCAGTGTTATGCACTTTGGTTATAATAATATTCAGTCAAGTTACTATCTGTCTTGTCAAGCACTAAAAAAAACTAGACTGTGAAAAAGACTTGGGCATCTGGGTCTCAAAGGATCTTACTTTTAGGCAGCAAACCACTGGGAAGTTAATAAAGCCAATAGAATGTGGTATTGTATATTGCACATCAGAAGCGGGGACAGAACTGTGTTGCTGCCTTTGTACTTTACACTAGTGAGGATGCTTATAAAGTATGGGGTGCAGTTTTGGAACCAGAACCATAAAACAGATATACATAGCATTGAGAGAGTGCAGATGACAGTAACCAAGAGGATTTCTGGTCTACAAACGCTCCCTTGTAGTGAGAAATTGAATGAGCTGAACTTGTACTCACTGGAGTACCGGTGACTCAGGGTAAAATGTGTCTGGTTTATTCTGCCTTTAGAAATATAGACATGTGGGAATGTGTGGGATTGGAGTTAAAAACTAAGTAAAACAACTAGAGCCCATGACTACCAACTGAAGGGCCAACTATACAAATCCAACAAAGCGGGGCACTGGATTAGTCAAAAGGTTGTGTCCCCGTGGAATAGACTCCCATCGGCAATTCTCAACAGTAACACGATAACCTCTTTCATGCATAGATGTATTATACAGGGATGTGGAAATATAATAATACACTAGATAATGAGACTTCTTGGTGAAAGCTATTGTCTCATACTCAACTTATGAAACTTATGAAAAGTGATGGGCACAGTCAGAACATGATAACCTAGTTTTTGGAAGAATGGATCTTGCTGACCAGTGCCCATGCTTTTTCTTGTATCAAGGCCCATTAGAAGATCTTCCACTTGCTTGAACATGATAGGGCAGAATGAGAATTTTGCTTCTTGCATGGGGCACTTATGGTTGGACAGGCCAAGTCAGGGACAGTGGTCTGGGAGCAATTTATTTTCAGGAGATGTATCAAAAGCTAACCTAGCTGTAGCAAAGTGATTGTTTAGAAGATCTAAAACAGGTTGTTTACTAGAAGTACTAATACCACCAGATGAGATTTTGGTGGGGAGAGATTTAGCTGGACTTGGCCTTCTGTTTCCTTCCATGTGTCTCCAGAACTTAGCAAGGCAGTTAGATGAGGAGTCTATTTTTGACTGGAAGTATTTGGCTTTCTCAGCCCTTATAAGCTTTGGGCATTGGTTCCTCACCATTCTGAATGCTTCCCAGTTTGTTGGCTGTTTAGATTTGCATGCTCTTTTCCATAGGGCATCCCTCTTGTGCTTTTAGATTGCTCATGGATCAAGGGCTCAACTTTTTCCTAGTTCTAATTTTAACTAACAGGGCATGTTTATCTATGACATTTGAGACTGTATTTTGGAACAGGTCATAGGCCTCAGACAAAGTAGTAGCTAGGTGGAAGTCTTGTCATCTGGTATTCTTTAGGTCTGAGAGGAAGGCATAGCTGTTGAAATTACGATGACTTCTTTTGAATATATATCTAGAGGTGGAGACAGGTTTAGGAACAGCCCTCATGCAGGCTATAGAACTATGGTAATTTATGTCATTGAAAAAAGAGCCAGAGTGAGTTATAAAGTGGGGCTTATTTACAAGAATTAGATCCAACAGTGTACTATTTGTAGGATTTTTATGATTTGGGAGCATGGCCTCAGAGATAAGTTGGGTAACACCATAGGCATTACAGAGGTCTTTTCATAGTTTAGAACTAGGGGAGAGCCAATCGAGGTTGAAGTCACCCATGATGATCGCCTCTGATGACAGTGAATCCAGGCAGTTGTGTAGATGACCCAGCAATTCGAGCCCCCTGAGGGAGATCAGTAACAGCCCATAATGCATAGTGACACAGTCGGAGATAATAGGACTTTTATTGTGAGACTTTTAAATTCTTTCGGTACGGTAGTTGACTCGATTAGAGAGGCCATGAATTTATCTCTGATGTAAATCAGATCCACCCCTGGATTTTCTATCAACTCTGAATACATTAAAAGAAAGAAGGTTTAACTGAACATTGTTTAAGGTTTAACAAATCATGGGAGGATGGGGTGGTACCTGAGGACTGGAGGAGGGCAAATGTGATTCCTCTTCACAAAAGTGGGAGCAGGACAGAGGCAGTAAACTACAGACCAGTTAGTTTGACCTCAGTGGTAGGTAAAATGATGGAATCACTTCTGAAGGAAAGAATTGTTGAGTACCTACAGGCCAGTGGGGCACAGGACCCAAGACAGCATGGATTCATGATGGGAAGGTCGTGTCAGACGAATCTAATAGATTTCTTTGACTGGGTGACCAAAGTAGTAGACCAGGGAGGGGCTGTGGACATGGCTTACCTAGATTTTAGCAAGGCATTTGATACAGTCCCACACAAAAGATTAATACACAAGTTAGCCAGCCTTGGAGTGGGTCCCAAGGTGGTAGCCTGGATAAAAAATTGGCTAGACAACAGGATGCAAAGGGTAGTAGTAAATGGAGTCCACAGCGAAGAATGGAGGGTTACTGGTGGATACCGCAGGTTCAGTACTGGGACCAGTCCTTTTAATGTCTTTATATGACATTGCAGAGGAACTGAAGGAAAAGATGTCTTTTGCAGATGACACAAAGATTGCAACAGGTTGATACACCAGATGGAGTGTAAAGGATGAGAAGGGACTTAACAAGGTTGGAGGAATGGTCAGATGTATGGCAGCTCAGATTCAATGCAAAGAAGTGCAAGATAATGCACCTGGGAAACAAAAACCCAGGGCAAGAGTACACAATGAGGGGTGAGATACTGACAACAGTAAAAATGGAAAGGGACCTGGGGGTAATTATATCAGATGACCTAAAGGTGGGCAAGCAATGTGAGAAGGCAGTAAGAAAGGCTGAGGGGATACTGGGATGCATAGGGAGAGGCATCAATAGTAGAAAACAAGAAGTTGTTATCCCTCTGTACAGACAGTTGGTGAGACCCCATCTGGAGAACTGTGTGCAGTTCTGGAGACCCCATCTCCGCAGAGACATAGACAGAGTGGAGGCTGTCCAGAGGAGGGCGACCAAAATGGTGCAGGGTCTGTACCAGAAGACATACGAAGAAAGACTAAAGGAGCTTAATATGTATACCCTTGAGGAAAGGAGGGAGAGAACGGATATGATGGAAACTTTCAAGTACCTCAAGGGAATCAACAAAGTCCAAGAGGGTGGCATCTTTCAGAAAAAGAGATGTGCAAGAACAAGGGGGCACAATTTGAAGATAGAGGGGGGATGGCTCAGAGGTAATGGGAAGTATTTTTTCACAGAGAGGGTTGTGGATGCATGGAACAGCCTCCCTGAGGAGGTCATGGAGTCAAGAACAGTGGGGGAATTCAAGAATGCATGGGACAGACATAAGGCAGTCCTAGTGGGGGGTAGGAGGTGTAAGCTGTTGGTTAATTAGGATCTGCAGCTTATCTGTTAGGTAGGAAAATGGGCAGAATAGGTGGGCCAAGCGGTCCTTATCTGCTGTCAAATTCTATGTTTCTATGATCGGGGGGGTGGAGTTTCTAAGTCAAGTTTCAGTTACCACTACTGCATCAGGTTTTGTATGGCAAATCCACGATTGTATACTGTCAAGTTTTCTTAACAAACTGCAAACATTTATGTGTATAAAGCTCATGCCCTTTAACAGTGCCACATGTAGATCGGAATGTGCAGAAATAAGAGAAGGGGGGCCTGGATTTAGTTCAATATTACCCGAGCATAACAACAATAAAAGAAGAACTTTCTTGAGGGCACCCTAGCAACCTAAGGAGTCGAGTTTGACCTCTTTTGGAGTTGGGGGAGATGTATGAGAATGTGCAGGCATTGAGAGGACTACAGGAACCAATAGAAGCATATAAGAGCATCCAGGCTGAAAGGGTTAAAAGGGCATGGAAGAAGGGTGAAGGCAATAGAATACAAAGGTAAATCCTACTTTTCTGAGGACTAGTGCTATGGTGGAAGGTGTACTGTGCAAAACACTTCATGTTTGTCAGTGAATCTGGGTTTATAGTTACAGTATGTGGCTCAATAAGGGTCAGTTTTATCAGTGAATCTGGGTTTGTGGGTACAGCGTGTGGGTCAAGGGTACTAAGGAAAATTCCTGCTAAGCAGCCAAGAGATAGTAAGAGAGACTGCATTTTGGCAGCCTTCTTGATGCTAAGCAACCAGTCTGAAAAAGTGAGGAAGCACCTAGAAGTAAGAGGAAGGATTGTAGTCCCTCTAGTGGCTGATCGCTGTAATCTGCAATTATTAGCAATGTACCTAGTCAGAAAGAGATGTACTATCAGTGACATTAAGTGGTAGAGATGTATAACTTGCAAATGGGAAAGAGGGGAGTAGAAGGTGAAGGAAAGTGAATTAGAAGTGGTGCTAACGGTGCAGCCAATGATGGTCTCCAGCTGGGGAGATGATTAGCCAATCTGTGAGCAGGAGGACAGATGCCAGAAAGCAAGCAGAGACAAGATTTCTTTAGGAAGTGTACCGTCTTGGGTTGGCAGGCATGCTGGCTATGTGCGGTTGATGGCTGGGTCAGGAAGGCCATCCAGCAATGTAGGGAGAGTGGAGAATGGAGAGTGGGTACTTGAGGAGGGAGCACCCAGTCAGGGGCCTCCTGCTGAAAGGAGGGAAAGGGAGAAAGAGATTGTTGTTATACAGTCACGTTTAAATGGTGGTCATGGGGCAGACAGGGACAGGAGACAGTGAAACAGCAGGGGCACAGGAGAGATGGGGATTAGTAGAACAGGTGTGAGGGCACTGAAGACAGTCGGGGTGGAGAGGGAGAGAGGGAGGGAAACAGGGGTAGGGGGACTCAGGGGTCAGCCCTAAATAATCAGTAGAAAAGTCAGATCCCTTGTTGGATAGAGAGGAAGCAGTGAACAGGTGGGGCTTAGGAGATAGAAAAAAGGAAAATAAACAGAAAAATTCAAACTGAGGTAACAAAGGCTGAAGAAAAATTCAGAGCACCTTAACTCTTAAATGAAAGCTGTCTGACAACTGATAAAAAAACCCATTAAATAGCACAAAACAATTACAGTGCAGGGAACAGTACATAATTAAAAGCAAAAACTCGCAAGGCTGTATGAAATTTGAACATAAATTAAGGCAAGTACAAAGCAGGGAGTAGTTTGATTTACAAGCTAACACATAAGAATATGTGAAGGAAAGAGAAGTGCAAGTGGTGCTAAGGGTGCAGCCAATGATGGTCTCCAGCTGGGGAGATGATTAACCAATCTGCAAGCAGGAGGACAGGTACCAGAAAGCAAGCAGAGGCAAGGTTTATTCAGGAAGTATACCTCCTTGGGTTGGGAGGTGTGCTGGTTCTGTGTGGTCAGTAGCTAGGTCTGGAAGGCTGTCCTGCAATGCAGGAAGAGTAGAAAGTGGATTCTTGACGAGGGAGCACCTGGTCAGGGTCCTCCTGCTGAAAGCAGGGAAAGGGAGAAAGACAATGTTATTATACAGTAGAGTTTAAATGTTGGGTGGGGGGCAGACCAGGACAGGAGACAGTGAAACAACCAGGGCACAGGAGAGATGGGGATTAGTAGAATAGGTGGGGAGCACCAAAAAGAGTCGTGGGGGGGAAGAGAGGGAGAGAGAGAGAAAGAGAGAGAGAAATGGTAGGAGGGGGACTCAGGGGTCACCTCTTTTAATTCTGATTTAATTTTTATTGTAGTGCAATGCAGTTGGTAGATGTACCATCAGCGGGAAGCAGAGTGTAATGGTAGGAGTTACAGAGGGAGTGAGGTCAAGTGAGCCAGCAGTAAAAAAAATGTAAGTATAAAAAAAAAAGGTTTTTGTTTTATTTTTTTGTGTGTGTGGTGAGTTTGAAGAGAGCCACTCTTAGAGTGTCAGGCTTCACTGCAAGACAGCGGAACTACAGACACTTGATGAGGCAGTGGAGCTGGGTTGTAGCAGATGGTAGCAGGGGCTGCAGGAAAGGAAGTTTAAAAAAAAAAACAGGTGAAAGGAATAGTGCATGTGTGATGTTTTGGCTACACAGCGTGTGAGGGAGGTGACTTCTCTCTGGTGGAGGGGGCTGCATCGTTTGGTTGCTTGTTAGCGAGAGAAAAACATGTTGGCTGCTCAGTTTGAAAATTTGGGGTGCCAATGATATGCTAAGTAATAGGCCACCCTGAACTGGCACTCATTTTTTACTGGGTTCAATTGAAAAATAAATGCCTGCCCGAACTTGACTTTCAGCCAATCAGCATGCTTTGTTTTTCAAGTCCATTTTCTAAATATAATTACCTATTCCTACAGATGGGTACTCCATTGGTGAAGCAGAAGACCCCATGTGAAGATGAGCTACAAACTCTTTTAACAGATGACAGATGGAACCAGATTATCTGTATTGCATGAAAAGAACTGTGAGACATTCAAAAAACAATTAATATAAAAAAGATCCTTCATAAAGGTTGTAGAACATCAGTCATGTTTAAGAGGAGGGAGGTAATTCACTCGGACCTATGCTGGAGATGCAACTTGACCGCAGGTGCCCTCTCACATATTTTATGGTCATGTCAGGACATTCAAACATTTTAGAGTAACATAATTCAAGTATGTGTGTGGGGGGGGTCTTGGTCAACCATTATACGCTGATCCTTGTGTCTGGCTTCTGGGAGATGTGACTACATTGCCCAATGTATGCAAAGCTGGGAGAAGTTGGCTTCTGCCTGCTGTCCTCATAGCTAAGCACCAAATCCTGTTTAAATGGTGAACAAATGCCTCCCCGACCCCGGAGGTTTGGCCAGAAGCCCTATTTAAAGTAGCTGGATATGAGAAAATAACCCACTCAGCTCTCAGGGCAACCTTTCCAGATTTAACCAAGTATGGGGCCCTCTTTTTAAGCATGTATCCACAGACTTTGCTCGTGAGCTAACTGGGATATCCTCTACCCATTCCCACCCTCAATTCCTTCTTGTTCTTTAGTGGTAATGACCCCCTCCCATCTCCAGATGCTGGCATCTTGATGGAACATCTATACTAAAGTAACTACAGAGATGTCCAGTGCAGTAATTCAAGGTTGGATGAGACTTTGTACTGCTGTTATTTTGAAACCATGGTTCTTGGTCACACAGAAAAATGATATCTTTAGATGTATAGCTGAGAAAAATTGAGTTGTTATGAGTTTTGTCTTCTTGTTTTTTTTTTTTCTTCTTTCTTCTCTCTTTCTTTTCCAGTACACCATTTCTAATTTAATGGACAAATGATCAAGTGTAAATTATTGTATGGCTTTGTGTAATCTATGATGAAACTGAATTTTTTTGTTGTTACTGAATAAAATCTTCAAGAAAAGGTCATCACAATGGCCACCCCTTTCCCCAGGGGATCCATCTGAATGGGTACAAGCCACTGCAAGAGAATCCGCTCTGGGCATGACGGATGGCTGTGAGCCAGGTGTCAATGTACTGTATCCCCTTCCATCAGAGGGCACTGCATTCCACGGGCAAAGCCCAAAGATGCGATACCAATGACTGTCCCTTGAACGGAGAACACAAGCCATCTGGGCCCTCACCTCTTGCAAGCCTCAGGGTTGATCCACCTGCAAAGATGCATGATTCCCTGTTCCACTATCTGCACAAACTTTGCCAGATTAGTGTGCCAGGAAAATCTTCCCTATTCCTTGTCAATTTATCAGACTAAGACCTATTTCTCCAGCCTTAAGCAGCCCTCCATCAAGGATCCTCTACCTGCCTACCGTCACCCCTGGTCAGCATCCACCTAACTCTGCTGCTGGCTCAAGTGTCATTCAGGACTGTTCCCACAAATAAGGCCCCTCCTACTGCAATTCTTTGCAGACTCTTTAATTACAATGTTCAAATGTTTTCTTATAAAGTGGTTTTATATCTACTGTGACATTGCAGATTTTATCTGATAGATAACAAATCAGAAAGGATATAGTATATTTTCCAATATACATTATTCAGAATGTCAGTTATTTCAAGAAATGTATTTCTTGTAAGTTGAGACTGACACAGAAATGAAAGTTACATCATGATGTGGTTCAAATGATTTATTTATTTTTATTGTTATTTATTTAGTTTTTGTTGACCGGTTAAGTGCACTAGACAAATCCTTCCTATTTTCAGGCACGACCAGGGAGAGGGGGATACAGATGAATGCCAACTGACCTTGAACCAGATTATGCTGTTGGTGGTATTTTAAGTGAATGAAGGAAATTTGGCCAGGACACCGGGGAAATTCCCATACTCTTTTTGATAAGTGCCATGGGATCTTTAACATCCACCTGAACTACCACCAATCCAGGCAGATGGGACCTCGGTTTAAGGTCTCATCCGAAAGACGGCACCTGAGAAGTGCAGCACCCCCTCATGCTGCACTACAGTGTCAGCACTGTGATATTACCCAAGTGCTAGATGTGGGAACTGAACCCACAGCCCTCTGATCTTCCGGCCTCAGAGGTGAGTGTGCTACCTACTGAGCCACTGACACTGATGTTGACTGACATGGACATGTGCTTTCTATTGGAGCAGCAATTTCCTAAGAAATCTTAGATATAATAAATACATTTTAAAGCAAGATACATACTGAGCTAAATTCCAGAGAAAAGCACCCCCGATGAAATTGGTCTGATGAGGGGGAAGCCATTCTCAGACACTCAACGTTGTCCTCTCAGCACCAGCCACTTTGCTAATTGTGATGCACCAATATTGTGACATCACTTGTACTATAAAAGGTCTAAAGGGAAACCAAGCCTCATAGTTCTGAAAACCACTGTATAGCAAACATTATATCCTTCAGCTAAACATAGAGAGACTCTGACTCTTTTCTTGGGGTGACCTCCACTAAAAATGAAAAAGTGCTACTGCTATTTCCAATAACACTTTCTTCAAAGTAAAAGGTTTTTTTGAGAAGAAACGAATGCTGTTCTCAAGAGAAAGCCTATTTCAGCAAGCTGTTCATTGTTTTGTCTAGAGATCTACAAAAACTAGAGCTAAGCCCTAGAGTAATATTAAGTACTGTACCACTTCAGAGATATCTGTTTTATATTATAAATGTTGACATCATTCTTAGACAATCAGAATTGTTTATTATGAAAAATTCAGGTACACTACTCTTAGAACCATAAGAGGGTGCCTCATGGCACTAGTTCTAAAATTTTAAAGTTCTAACTTCAGTTGACACCATCTATTTCCCACAAAGGGCATTCTCTAATATTCTGCAAAGTAAAACATCTTGATTTTAAATTCAAATGTAATTTTTAAGTAAAATATTTACAGTTATTTTGTCTTCATGATTATAAGAATTTATTCTCAAGTTCTCTGTACGCCACAACTGTTCAGCCTTGCTTTGGAATTCTTTCACCCAAATAACATAAGAATGCACTCTTATAACCACAAGATACACACTATGCATATAAAATAGTACTGGGTCGGTGAATGAATTTATTAGTTAACTGATTAATTAATTAACCACTGTTAACATTTAGTTTTGATCTAAGGTTCTCTTTTCATTTAAATTTTTAGAAGGCGTTTTATAGTTTCACAGAAAAATGGGTATATAAAACAATGTTACTCAGCAATTTAAATTGATTCATTTCAATTTTCATTTATGACAGATAAGTACCTGGCATTGTGTTTTTTTCAATATGTTTGTACATATTTGCTATACTTGAAAAATACGTTCGTGCATTTTTCTAATATACAACTATTTAATGTGGGTAGCATGGCAAGTCCACTGTGGACAATACTGTGTGAGCGGAAACAGACAGCACTGCTTAAGTCGACACCACACCATGGAATACTGCCCAGCAACAACAAAAAAAAAACAGGTAAGTTTACATATTTCACTGGAGTGGTGGTCCAAGGTGGCATGGTGTTATAATAGTAAATCTACACTCGCCACTGATCTGCGTCCATTTTCACAGGGCACGGTGTTGACTTGCACAGTGTTGTCCGCACTGTTCTGACAATGCAGTAATTCATGCAATGGCTTGATGTGGAACCTTTAATGTGCTCTAGCTATTAGAACTTTTCACTATTTAAATTAAAATAAAAAAAAAATCTGTTTTCATCATTTCTAAGTGCCACATGCAGTGACCATTTATAAAATGATTTTAACTTTTTAAAGTAATAGATTTACAAAGACATTTAAAGTGTTTATTTTGCATTTCACATCTACCAAAAGTAATTTGAAAGCTGAAATTGTAGTCTTTCTTCTGACAATTTAGGGGCTAGTCCAGGAGGATATTGTAATTTGGTGGATGGTCTATTGAGAACATTTTAAATAAAAACAATATTTTTATATGTGTTAAATATTTTTGCCCTTAAAACAGCCTTACACAGATAGAAGAGCACGCAATCCTAGAGATATTATTGTATATTTATTAAGCCATAGCTAGAAGCCTACATGAATTATATGCAGTGTGCATAGATCCTACCAGCTCCATGTCAAGACATCACATGACTTACCATGTAGTCAGAACAATGTGGAAAACACAGCACAAGTCAACACCACACCCAGTGAAAATGGGCACAGATCAGTGGTGAGTGTAGATTTACTATTACAACACCATGCCACCATGGACCACCACTCCTGTGAAATATGTAAACTTACCTGTCTTTTTTGTCAGATGGTATTCTGTGGCATGGTGTTGACTTGCATGGTGTTGGCCACGATGCTTCCACCTGCAGGATATTGTCCACCATGGACTAGCCATGCTACCGATCTAACCTACATTGGAGCCCATCAGACTGCAATGCAGTTTTACAGATTCCTGCCTAACAAAAGGGGTGAACTGCCATTGAAATTGCTTTGTTGCCTGTTGTAACTCTGTAGCAGAATTCTGCAGAATTGAATTGCATTGTGGAAGGCTCCACAGTAAATATAACATCTGAAAAGAAAGATGGCTGGTATACACTTTGCTTTGAAAAGAAACGTGAATGTAATTAATTTATTCTACACCTAAGTTCATGTAGTTATAGTATATATTTTGTATAATGTGTTTGTGCACTAAAAAACAAATAAAAACTGATTTTAAAAAAAGTTTTATATGTTAATATTGCTTTTTCTTTTGTTTTAAAAACAAAGTGAACAACATTCAGGAAAGTATATAAAAGCAACAGGAACAGTTTGAAAAAGATACAATAACAAAGAGAAATTTAAAAAGTGAAAGAAAACGTTGAGAAAAAATTGCAAATAATGGAAAGCAAAATCCAAAGTCAAAACAAGTTTGTTTAGTTATTTTTTTATTTATTGAATTTTGTTGACTGGGTAGTCCCACTGAGACTAGAAGTCCCTTTTTCAGGGGCGACTTAGGGGAGGTATACAGATAGCAACCAACTGAAATTGAATCAGATTAAGCTGTTGGTAGTATTTTTAGTGAATGGGGGAAATTTGGCCAGGACACTGGGAAAAGTCCCCTACTCTGCCAGGGAAGGACACTGTAAGCCCACTTCCCTAATGGAGTCATCAGAGAAGTTCAGAGGTTTGGAGGAACAACATGTAGGTAGTAAGTCCTCTGCTCTATGCTGTTGGACAAAGAGGATGAAGAAGGCTAGAAGAAGAATGTTTTTGTTTTGATGGAGTCAATTGCTGAACCTGAACAGGTTGGAGAGAACTGAGGGACTGCAGTTTTGAGCCTGCAGGCAAAACTGTTTTTTGCAGATTAGGATTTCCAACATGGACCTTGAGATTGCTGTTGAGAAGGAGAAATTGAAAAAGACATTGAGGAGCAACACCGTATTTACTCACCATGCTGGCACAAGATGAAGAGGAATATTCCAGATGGAAAGTGGGTCTTCATAAAAGACAGCACAGTGTCTCACTGCAAGACCCCAGGAAGACCCTGATTTTACATGGAACACCCTCAGTGAATTGTTTCCAGACCGAGAGGTTCTTGGCATAGCAGCAGGAAACAGCTGCAGCAAACAGAAGAGATAGTACACAGTCAAAAAATGGTGCCCCACAGCCTGTAACCCTGGAGTGGCCAAAAACAGTGGCTAAGCAAGTATGTACCTCTTTTAAATTAGATGCAGCCTGGCCAATGGTGGAAACCAATGATTGGTCTCTGGAAAAGACTTTGAAACAAGCAGGATGGAGGGAGGCAGACAGAGGCTGGTATTTGGGAACCATACCCTTCTTGGATTTACCACAGTCTGAGCAAACTACTCTCAGGACTTCTCTACCTTCAGATACAGTGATAAATAAGGAGACATAGGCCAGCCCGGTGGTGCTGAGGGTTGAGGCACTGGACGCCACAGCTCATGCCATGCTGGCAACCCAGGTTCGGGAATGGACTTGAGTCACTGGGGTCTGGCAGGGGGAAGGGAGGACTGAGCATCCTGTGACAGCTCTCCTTCCTTTGAGGTGGGTGAGGGTCATGCGTTGCGCTGCCCTGACACCCAGTGGAGGCTGGGTGTTTGGCAGAATGCAGGCATCTACAATGGGGGAAGAGTCGGTGGACGTCTGCACGTCAGTGCGTTGACATCATTGTACATCCGACTCTTCAGAATGACTAAGAAAGAGGGGAAAAATTAGGGTACCTCCACTTCTATGAAGCTTTCCTCGGGGCTTCAATTAGCCACTGTCACTGGGGTTCCCCCAACTAGTTACTGGTTCCCTGGGGGCTGGATAGGGGATCCCAGCTCCATGGCCCTACCATATGGGGAGAAAGACGGGGGTGACTGGGGGTCCCAACAAGTGACTGCAAGACCAGGGCCATGACCAGGGCCATGGCCAGAGCAGATACCTGGCAGAGGAGTCCACAAAAAAAAAATTAATAAATAAGGAGACAACTGTGATGGAGGGTGAGGCAGTGCGATGGGATAGGAGTTTATCACAGGATCCTGTAGGGGGGAACATAATCCTGCATGAAATGTAAAAGGTGTTACTGACTTTACTGACCATAGAGAGGTTCCTGGGCCACAGCAGGAGCCCATGCAACAGCCAGAAGCTGGTGTTGATATGAGGGAAGGAGCAGGGGGAGCCCAGGTAACCCAGGGCACAACAAGGTATGAACCACAGAGCACACAAGATACTGGCACAGAGGGGGTTCCACATTGTATGGCCCATGGGGGCCAGCCTGCCCCAGTAGCTCATACTACACCTCAAACTGTTATAAGTGCAGGGTCTGGGAGAGAGAGTGGAGAGTGTACCACCAGGGGTTCAGCAATGGGCAGAGCCTCCCTCAGTCTAGGGAATCAAAGACCAAGATACTCAGAACATTTTAACAAAACAGAGCCTTTCTTTATTTGGGTGAAATGCAGTATATTTAAGATATAAAGGTGGCATGGAACCCCATCCTGATTAGCTGTTTGTAGGAAAAACCCTGATTAAAGATAGTATGAGGTTGATTACGTCTGAGGTGTATGCTCTCATACACATATCCAGCAAAGACACTTTTGACATTACTTTTCACCAGCCTCACAGCCTTGACAGATTTTGGTCCTTGTATAACCAACTCAAGCGTTCTCCACTTTGGTCCCCCTTCATAGCAATACCTTTATCGAAAACCCTTTTAAAAACTGTTATGGTGATGTTCAGGAATTAAAACGTACATGTGGCTGATATAACACACTGGCTCCAACAAAAAATGTGAGGTGCTTAGTGCACCTGAAGCAATCATGGACTCTGGGCATTTTTGGACTGGTGGGTGGAAATTTAAAGTCCATCTCCACCAGGTTCCTGAGGGAGTAGTGCATATCCCTAAAAGTTTTTTTCTTGGAAGAGACAGAGGGGTTTGTTTTTATTCGGGGAAACCAAAGACCTGCTATAAATGTGGGGCTCAGACTCATCTGTCCAATATGTGTGATAAAATGAGGTGTAGCATCTGTGGGGAGTGTGATCACATTAGCATGAAATGCACAAACCATGCTAAGTGCAACCTGTGTGAGGAAAATGGACATATTTTTAGAGATTGTCTATGGCCAGCCCATAATAAATGGTGCACAATCAATCCTGATGATCTGATCAGGTCTGCGCAACAGAAAGCACCAGAACAAGAGGTGGCTACAGATCTTAGTCATGAGACACAGCCCTAACCCACTCCTACATGTCCTGAGTCTGATGGGAATCCAACATCCAGTAGTAACAAGGAACCCCCCCACCCTTCCTCCCCCAGAGGTAGGATTGGAGCTGGTGCAGAAATCTGAGGAGGTAATTTCACAAGTGACAGAACAAGTTGCTCAGCCTTCAGAGCAATGAATGGATTTGCCCCCCTTCTGACTGGTCCCACCCTGTAGAAAGGTGGAGAAGTTTGCATAGTGCCAAATCAGAGCATGCATTCATGTTGGAATGAGTAATAAATATGCAGGGTTGGATGTGAACATGAATGACCTTTCTGATAAGGATGATCTTATCTCAGATACATCTTCCATATCTGGGCAACAGAAATTGGATGACATTCCCATGGTCCAGCCAAAAACAGGGGGGAGGAATAAAAAGAAGCAAAAGAACTCATGATCTTTTCTTTCCTGACATTTAAATGGAGAATTTCTCATTAGTTTCTTTAAACACTTGTAGCATTAAGAATGCCCAAAAACATTCTAGCATGTTTTCTTACTTAAATGTAGTGGTGGGCGAAGTGGGTTCTATCCGCTCCGTGAAGTGATTCTCGGAGTAAAGGCGGATTCGTGGAGTACTCCGCAACATGAAGCGGAGTACTTTGTGTTATAATGGGCAACATGAAGTCCATTGAAAGTGATGACTTAGCATTACTCTGCCTTCCCAGAACACTACTCCACCAATCTTAGAAGCGAAGTGCATTGGAAACAATGTACTTCGCCTCACTTCGCCTTGTTTTTAAGCTATGAAGGTGAATTTTGCAGTGATTCATGTGATTTCAGGTCACATGGGCTCTGTATTGATCTGCACAGCCTCAGTTCAGGGTAGTGTGTGTAGGAAGCTGTAGGTGACAGTGTGCTCTGAGAGCTGTCTGTAATTCAACCTTCTAAAAGCTGTTAAAGAAACATTTTTTGAGTTTTTCTTTGGACTCAAACTTTACTTCATCGATTGTAGGAAACCCTCCTGTGCTCATATCATTGAGCGTTTTTGTTTGTGTGTGGATTTTGAATGTTAATGTACAACATTGAGTGTGTGTAGTAAATGACAGTGAAAGTGTGCTTTGGGGGAGGGGCGTATCTGTAGTGTAGGTAGATTTAAGTTGGAGAAATAGGGATTTCTTTGTGTTTTGGTTATAGTTTTGTTATATAACTGACTGTGTTAATGAACACACAGTAATATTGTCAGTAATTGTTGAAATGTTCTTGCTGATTGTGTGTTTTGTGGATCTGGTGCAGCAGTTCATAATTTCAGGTTGTTTACAATATGTGGTATATTACTGAACTTTTCAATTTGCTACACATTACTCTTTGACCATTGTAGACAAACTGGTGTGTGTGTGTGTGTGTGTGTGTGTGAGAGTATGTGTGCGGTGTTGCATGACACACAGCATAATTGCAGGTGCAGCAGTGTGATCCTGCTATCCACTGCAGCTGCCTGATTTTGGACTGCCATCATGGTATCTGTTCTTTGTTTTGCTGCTTGTACTGCCGTAAAAATCTGCAGTCAGTGCCTCCCCCACCCCCACCTGGAAAAGGAATTTTTTTCCACATTGGATTGTTTGTGACCTCAGCACCACTGGTTACTGAAGGTGTTTTCACTTGTGAATTTGCGTGACCAACTCTATCTGTTGCTGAAGCCACAGTTGTTATTTTGGCTTCATATCCAGCATCCCCCCAATCAGAGAGTGAACGTACCAAAATCTAAATTTGTTTAGAATATTGTTGTTGATCTCCCAAAATGCCTGCAAAGAGATGTGCAAGCAAAGCTGGTTCTCGCCATGGCGCTGCTGCCAGTAAGATAGTCTGTGGGTGCGGTAGTACACAAACGCAGAAGTGCATTGCTGATGAGAGGAAAGGTATTTCTCCTGCAATGTTTTTTACAGCCCAATCAGTAGCTTCACTCATAGTTGGAGGAAATGATGTTTTCCCAGCCGGTGGTGTTAGTGCAGTTGCTGGTGGTGGTAGTATGAGTATTGTTGCTTCAAGTTCGAATTCTAACCAGTGTACCATATCCAAAAATATAGTGGAGTGTGAAGCAGTGCAGGTGAGTGGCAGTGTAGATGATGTCATACTTCCCAGTAACATCCCAGTAACTGAATCTGAGGATTCTGATAATCAAGTCAACAATAACATACAATGTGATATTTCATCCACAGCGGTTCATGTCATTCATTTTCCATGCAGTGATTCACAGTGTGGTGAAAAATTATCAGGTGATGGTGGTGTTGATGATGATGATGAATGTGATCATGACAATGATGTTATTGAGGTTGCAACAAGCAGTGCACATGCCAGCATCCAAACAGAAGATGTGGATGTGTGTGATGTTGATGGATATGATGATGATGATGATGTCATTGCCCCCATTTGGGAACTGGAGAAAAATAAATTCAAGGTGGCTGTGTCTGAGTCTGTTTGCATTAATCCCCCCCATAAAAACTTGTGATTTACCAGTTTCAGTTGATGATGATGATGATGACCCAGTAATAATGATAGGTAGTCATAGTGGTCAGTTGCAGTCCAGGTGTGCAGTGCCTGAAACATCACATAGCCCCCCCACCACCACCACCACTTCAGTGCTTAAAAGAATGGAGTTCAATAAGCAGCATCATGGACATGTTAAAAGTAGAGCATCACAATCCCTTGTTTGGGATTTTTTTGTTCAAGATGCAAATGATAAGTCAGTTGCAATCTGCCAGATTTGCCATGTGCATGTGAGTCAATGTAAAAAGGGGAGCCATCTGAGCACAGGAGGACAGCATGCACATCTTAAGAATAGACACATGGCACTTTGGACCCAGCACAAGATGGCAGCTAATACCACAGTGGGGCATTCACCCTCGTCAGCAACCATAATGAGCATGTTATCTCCTTCCATGAGTGTTAAGTCCAGTAGGAAATTAAAAGTGTGCAGTAGTCAGGAAATAAGAGCACAGGATTACTACAAGCATGGTGAGGTGGAAGAGCATAATGATTTTGAAATGTTTTCCAGTGCTGGTGAGAGTAGCAGTTTTGGTGGTGGTGGTGGTGGTGAATGCAGTATGTCTAGTGCAAGTGGTACATCAACCCCAGTTGGGAAATCTGGCAAAATAACTGCATTTCTGGGTTTGTCATCATTATCTGTGCAACCGTCTTCATCAAACGTCCACACTCCACCCCCTGCCAATGCCATTCATCACAGAGCAGAACCATTTGTCATCACACACCGTGTAAAATATTTAAGTCAGCCCATGTTACAGAGTGTTTTTGCGCATAAGCTGAAGTACTTACCCAATCATACAGTGTCACATGAACTTAATCCTGCTGTAGCTGAAATGCTGACAATTGATCTTTTGCCCTTCTCCTTTGTGGAGAATTCTGGGTTCCGAAAGGTTTTCTGCACATACCTGTCCAAAATGGAAAGTCCCATCCAGGACACACTTTTCGACCCGTGCTATCCCCAAGTTGTTTTGTACTGTGTCCGACTCAGTAAGACATGCCCTTCAACATTCCTCCTCTCCATTCATCCATCTAAGTATGGATATGTAGACAAGTGGCAAAACAGCAGGGAGTTCATATTTGTGTATAACTGCACACTGGGCGCAGGTGCCAGAGGTTGTTTGTAATGTTGGTAGTGTGAATAATCAGTGCAGTAAGGTGGATTGTCATGGTAGCAATCTTCCAATAATTCTACAGCATGCAGTGATTGCTATGAACAATGTGACCTGTTCACACACTGGTGAAAACATGTTGGACATGGTACTGACTGAAACTGACAAGCGGCTGAACCCTCTGTCCCTAAGAGCTGGGTTCATAGCAAGTGACAATGGGTCAAATGTGGTGAAATGCATCATGAATGGTGTTTGTTTTCGTGTTCCATGCATGGCACATTGTTTAAATCTTGTGATGCAGGAGTTTCTGCAGCACCCTGATGTAAAGGAAATGCTGACCGTTGCATGCCATATCTGCTCTCACTTTTCATGATCTGCAAAGGCCCGTGACCAACTGCAGCAGTTGCAGATGCAAAACAGCCTCCCTCAGCACTGCTTGAAGCTGGAATTTGTCACCTGATGGAACTCCACTTTATACAGGCAGAGAGGCTGTATGAACAATACAAAGCCATCTCAGAATATCTCGTGATGCATGCTAACCGTGACAGTTCCGGGGCCTCCATGTCTATGACGACTGAACAGTGGCGCCTTATGGACTCTGTAATAACAATTTTGCGGAATTTTGAACATGCCACGCAGGCAATGAGTGATGAGTCAGTCTCCATTAGCCAATCAATTCCACTGCTGTGGGTGCTGAGGCAGACACTGGCGAATGTACAGCATGGCCTTGATGTTGCCGGAGACAGTGCTAGCAGTATGTTGCTGAAACGCATGCTGACAGTATTTGACCAGAATCATCACATTTTGAGCATTCAGCGTAGTAACAACTTTGCCATAGCAACAATGTTGAACCCACGATAGAAACATGGAATTGCATCAATACTGGAGGGAGGGCCTGAACAGGCAAAAAATATCAGTGGGCAACTGGTGAGCTTGGTTCGTGGGGCACAGAAGTCACATGCCATGGTCAGCAAACCTCGGCAGCATAATACGGCTGAAGGTGCACCTGGAGGACCATCAAGCATATCTTGCAAGGAGAAGGGGACTGCAGCTCCAGGTGGTCTGTCATCCAAAGTGGCTGGCATCAACCCACTTTGGTAGGCTTTGTCCCAAGTGGGGATTTGTGAAATAAATGATTCCAGACAACAGGATGATGCATCAACCACAGGACTTAGTGCGGCACAGAGAATGATTGAGTCATATTTGTCTGAAAATAGGCATCTGACATTAACTGATGATCCTCTATTGTACTGGAGTAGAAAGGTCAGTGAATAGCCAGAGCTGACTGCAGTGGCACTGAAGTACCTCACATGCCCACCCTCCAGTGTAAGTGTCAAGAGGGTATTCAGCTCAGCAGGTGCAATAGTCAGGGATCATCTGACAAACCTCTCTCCTGCAAATGTTAGTTTGGTAACATTCATAAAAATGAATGAGAAGCACTTACCAGCACAGACTGCAACCTCGGTATTCATACCCTGGCCTAGTCATGGTGCTTCTGGTGATGTGGAAATGGACCATCCTGGTGGCACTGGCAGTGGCAGCATGAAATGGCCCACCACTGATGTAGATGATGATGCAATGGAGAAAGAATTTCCCAGTGGTCAGACTTCAGACATAGATAACTGTGAGGGCAGCTTTCTTTATGAAGATGATGATGTGGTTAATGTTGGCAGGTTTTAACTGAAGTTGTTAAAAGGTGGTGTGCCCCTTTGGATTCAGACCACCTCCACCACTGTGACTGATGTTAGCCACTGCTGCCACTGAGCATGAGTTTGTCCACCCCCCAGACCACTGCCACCAATGGGACTGATGTTAGCCACTGCTACCACTGAGCATGAGTTTGTCCATCCCGGACCACCACCACCACCAGGACTGATGTTAGCCACTACCACCACTGAGCATGAGTTTGTCCACCCCCTGGACCACCACCACCATTGGAACTAATGTTAGCCACTACCACCACTGAGCATGAGTTTGTCCGCCCCCCCGGACCACCACTACTGGGACTGATGTTAGCCACTGCCACCATTGAGCATGAGTTTGTCCACCCCCCCAGACCACCACCAGGACTGATGTTAGCTACTGCCACCACTGAGCATGAGTTTGTCTGCCCCCCAGACTACCACCACCACCACTGGGACTGATGTTAGCCACTACCACCACTGAGAACGAGTTTATCCACCCCCCGGACCACCACCACCACCGGCACTAATGTTAGACACTGCCACCACTGAGCATGAGTTTATCCACCCCCCCGGACCACCACCACCGGGACTGATGTTAGCCACTGCCACCACTGAGCATGAGTTTGTCCGCCATCTGGACCACCACCACTGGGACCGATGTTAGCCACTGCCACCACCACCAGATGCTGGAAGATATAACAGGGAATGTCACCATGTGCCACAGCTATCACCACCAGCACCCACCACCATTGTCATTCAGACAATATTTCCCCATTATATTTACATTTACCATGCAAAGCCAGAGGGAGTTGAACAGGAGACCACATCCATCAGTCACAGGTACAAAGCTTCTTAATATTTAAACTATAAAGTGAGTATGTGTACTAATGTTTTTTATGCTATTCAACTTCCTTTAGCTGTATGTTTTGTTTTCTGTAGCTTTTCTGAACTGCAATGGTCAAACACATATGGTAAACTTATTTTGTTTTTTTACAGGTTAACAAAAAAACTCTCCTTTGCTGAAAGTCGGTATAATGGTACTGCAGCTGTACCTTTGGAATATACATTTGAAATCCATACTGGCAAGTATCAAGATTTGATTTCATCAGTTCAATTTTTTTTAAAAGACTGCAGCAAATGCGACCGAGTATGATTCATAAACTAGGTGATGTGTACGTCACCAAAATTATTTCTGTAAGATATCATGCACTGTATTCTGAACTTACAGCTGTGCAGCCTTGACCATGACAGTGTTAAAAAAGTAGTACACACGTTGTGTTACTTGACAAGATGTGGTTTTGAAATGTAACTTGACTTGAGATTGAGAACCAGGGATAAATTACAATGATGTTGTAAGAAGTCATTCATTTCTTTTTTAAGGAAACTTCCAGATTCTTTGTTGTTGTGTCAAAGTGGCCTTATCCAAAGAAGTTCTTCAACATCAGCTCCCCGGCCAGACATGCAACACGCAGAAGTCATTTCATTCGATGACCATGACCATCATTAACAACCAGACTGAGAAGGATGCAGATGAAATCTGTGAAGAATTAACCAAATAAGAAACCATTAGAGAAAAACCTGCAATATGCTTCCCCTCACCCCCCAAAAAAATACTTACCTTCATTTGCTTGAGAGTATCCATTTCAAATGTCTACTCAAAAAAGTTCTTATCGAGCACTGGGATGTGCACACCAACAGTATCTGTGATACAAAACAATACAATGAGTACATGTCCATTTCAACCCCCCACCTACAAAATACACAAATATATATATATATATATATATCAACTCACCAAGGTTACTATTAGTGTACAGACAAAGGGCACCCTTCCATCTGGTTGAGATGGTCACATTGCATTTGCTGGAATCGCAGCACACATTGGACCAGCAACAATTCGCTCACGATCATCATTTTATTCTGGGGTGGCTTTGCAAGTGATGTAATGCTCACATTTGACTTCTTCACCACTTGTCAATTTTCTGGACACAAGACAGTTGCGTTTTGGGCATGCAGAAAAAATCTGGGGACTCTGTGAGTACTGCGTGCATGACTGAGTGCGCCATTAATTCTGGGGGACTTCGCATGTGGTGTAACGCTCACATTTGACTTCGTCACCACTTGTCAATTTTCTGGACACAAGACAGTTGCATTTTGGGCATGCAGAAAAAATCTGGGGACTCTGTGTGAGTACTGTGTGCATGACTGAGTGCACCATTAATTTTGGGGGGGCTTTGCATGTGGTGTAATGCTCACATTTGACTTCATCACCATTTGTCAATTTTCTGGACACAAGACAGATGCATTTTGTGTATTGTGACTGTGAACTCATGACGTCATACTGAAATTATCAATTAAAGCAGCTTTGCAAGAATGTGGTGACAATTTTGAACTGTTCTTTTTTATGCTATTTTACATTGCCAGCCACTAGTTACCTCCGAGTCATGACTTGAATGATACACTTCTTTTCACAATTTCTGTCTGCTTTACTACTTTTTTTCATGTATGAAAAAAAAGGAGCATGCCTTTCAATTGTGTTCTGACCAGGTTTGTAGCACTATTTGCAGGTGCTATTCAATAAATATTGTTCTGTGGGGTCATAAAACACTGCCTGCTGCATAACTGTTAATTTACAACAAAAGTGATGTGATGGAGAAAAGCAGCGGAAAATACTGACAAAGACCTGGTCAGCACCATATTAAAAGGAGTGCTCCTTTTATTATATCAGACATGAAAAAAAGTAGTACAGCAGACTCAAATACTGGAAACGATAGTATCATACAAGTCAGGATGTAAGTAAAGTAAGTGGCAATGTAACATAGCATTAGAAAATATAGGTCAGAGTTCTCAACAGATTGTTGCACTACTGCTTTACAGAGATTCACCACGTTACATAGTTATTATGGTGTTGCACCTAATATATGGGTACTCATCTGGAATCTTTTTCACTTCCATGTCTCACATAGTGCAATACATTTCTGTCAAACTACTGTAATTTCATTAGTTAGAACACGTCATGGAGGAATTCCCATTTTGAAAGGCCTCAATTCTTCCTTTGTCAGCAGTGAAAGGCAGTGTGTTTCCATTATAGTGAATGTCCGCAGCTTTCCAATGGCTTTTTAAGATACATTGAGTTGCCCAGGTGAAATGTGTGGCATGTTTCCAGTAACAAGAGCCTTGTTAGGGGAAATGTGTCCACGTTTCACCACAAACTGACCATTATAACATAAAGATACATTCAGAAAGCTGCTGGACATTCACTATAATGGAGCACACACCCACGCTCTCCCTGGCATCACGTCCTAACTTTGCTGAGAAAGGGGGGCAGAATTTTGGCAGCTTTTCAGAAAGGGAATTCCTCCATGACATGACACACTTTAATGAAATCTAGGGCAGTTTTGACGGAAATGTATTGCACTATGTAATGACATGTGGAGCAAGAAAGATTCCCCTGGAAGTAAGGCTTCCATATGTCGGGTACAATGCTGTAAGTTGGTGAATCTCTTTCATGTCTATTTCACAAACAAAATAGTTATAGAGCCTCAGTAATGTGTACTTTGTGTCGGGACTCATGAATTGGATTTGAAGAGTTTCACAAACAGCATGAAGACTGAGCGATGCAAGTATGTTATGCCAAACTGCATGTGTGCCATCAGTATTCTTTCTCGTATGCATACATTGTTCAGCTTCGGGAAAACATATATATGGTAAGACTTGTAGCAGCATCTAGAATAAAGATAACAAAGAATAGCTGACATATATTTTATTGGTACCATCAGCACCAGCGGAGTAAGTGATATGATATTTTTTCAGAGGTATTGGCTCACTGTGCACCTCAGTCACTCACAGTGCACACATGACATTGCGAAGACCATAGCACAAAAAACACATTCTCTCCTAAAAGTTATGTTTGCAGTATGTGACTAAGATGCACTCTTGCCAGACACCTCAGAAAAAGTATTGTATCACTTAGTCCAAAGATAATGATGGTGACAATAAAATATACGTTTTTCTGCTCACTATTCTTTATACCATAAACACTGCAACAAGTCAGTAACAGCAACATATGTTTGCAACATGCTGCACAATGTCTGATGCACACACACACACACACACACACACACACACACACACACACACACACACAGGAAACAACACTGACTGTCCACATGCAATTTAGCACATCATACTTGCACTGCTCACACCAGCTTGTCCACAAGCACGTCACAACAGAAAGTCAACATTACTGAGGCAGTACAACAACAGAAGGGCAAATGTTTAGTATTAAACAACAAAATAAAAACCACAAAAACAGTACAGCACAGTAGTGGGGGGGGGGTCCAGAAAAATTCCCTTAATGGGGGATTCCATTGTGTTCCAGCAGCAGGTGGAGCATTGTCAGTATTTGCAGCTGCTGTTGCTGGATTTGAGCCACCTGCCACTGCACAGCACCCTCCTTCTCATTACTTTCCTCGAGGGCCACCCGTACCAGTACAATGTCTGCCCAGCATTGCAGGCACTGTGGCGGGATCCACTGCAGCAGGAAAGCCAGGTAGTGGTGGTGGTGGTGGTGGTGGTGAGGGTGGTGCCTGGTGGCTGTGGTGGTGGTGGTGGAGCAGCTGCTGCAGTTGCCCTTCTCCTGCTGTGGTGATGAGACACAACACCCCAAGCACCCTCTTCCACTGCAACAGAAGGGCCAGCAGGTGGACACCTGGCCCCTTCGGTGGCAGCCTGCCACTCTACCTTGTGGTGGTTTGCCACGTGTTTATGCTAGCCACTGGTTCCCAAATATGTTCCCCGGAGGCCACGGCGCACCTGCACACCACACAGATGGCAAACCACAATGGTGCTGTTCCCCCCACACAGTTAAAAAACTGCCACACTGGGGAGCTGTGGGGGGGACCAGATATACTGCTGGAACCACCTTCATTTACCTGAGGCTCCACCTGTGGCTGTGGAGGTGGTGAAGGGGGTGCTGCTGGAGCCCCTGTTCCTGCTACTGGTGGTGGTGGTGGTAGTGGCAGACTAGGTGGATGCATCACCACCAGTGGCATTGGTGCTGCTGCTACTGCTTCCACAGGGGGAGACACAACACCCAAGAATCATGAGCAGTTCAATAACACCTGACCTCCCCCTCGTGTGTGCATTCCTCTCCTCTGCCCACGCCCATGGGCCATAGACTCTCTTTGTCCTGGTTCCATTGCGCACAAGTCCCCGACTCTGACAGATGCCTCAATACTCTGACCTTCACCCGCACTCACAGTCTCACACTCACACATGCACACACACACAAAACAAAATGTATATAAAAAAAATTCAGTAGCAAAAAAAAATGAAAAACACAGTACAAAAAAAATTAAGATGTAGCTTTGGAAAAAGCTGTTTTTTGTGCTCAAAATCACAAGATGCAACTAGAAAACAAATGTTCCTCTCTCTACACCAAAAAGGCTTCCTCCTTCTACAGCTGCAAAGGAGAAAGTGGAAGTAACTGCTTGTCTGTCTCACTTCCTTCCTGCCTGGCTAAAGCATGTGACTTACAGTACTTTAAGCCATGTGATGTGTAGGGGTCTGCCTATATTGTTGTCACTTTGCCTTACTTCACATTAAGGTAGAATGACAATGCAAAGTCATAATGAGAAGGCGAAGTGAGCACTTTACAGTGGCCACTTTGTGTAGCATTCCGTCAACGTGAAGTGGCCACTTCGCATCCACTTCGCTGGTGGATTTTAAATTCACTGCAGCTCTACTTACATGATTTACAAGTAGACGTCTTGTTCTTACAGGAAACATGGTTGAATTCTGTATCATCACTGAATGTGGTTAGGAATAACTGGGCTTGGGAGCCTTCATATTGGTCATTTCATCCAGACAGGGCAGATGGGGTGGGGGTACTATTTTCAGGCAATGCCATCTGGTTTCAAAAGCTGGTCGATTTAATACCTGGGAGGGTGTTAATAGTGGATGGGTTGTGGCATTTTCTCCCGAACTGGTTTATTGTAGTCTGTGGACCTCAGGTTAAAACTGAACAGGTGGAATTTTTTTTATCTTTTCCAGCCCTATTTAATGACTGCAAAAATGTGTACATGGGAAAAGATTTTAATTGTACAGTTGATTTTCAGGAACATAAGGGAAAAGGAAAGAAAGTATATAGTGACTGTAATGCCTTTAACAGATGTCTAGCTGTGGCAGAGTTACTTGTTGTTTCCAAAGGTGCAAAACCTGAAATTAAATTTACTTATGTTAGGAGCCCACTTTGCACAAAAATAGACTATATATTTGTGTATAAAACTATCATCTATACCAGTAGAGTTTTCAGATCACTTGCTGGTTAAGTCAGTTCTAATATTAAACTCTACCTATATGAGGTCTGTCAGCAGGTGGAGACTAAACATATCCATGTTACCTGACTTAGAGGTTAGCAGACAGATTTTTTACCTTATTTATTGCAAGGATGTCTGTAGTATATCTGTATGATAATATTACAGAATGGTGGGAGGAAACCAAATTAGACATAAGAGATTATTTCACTAGGTGTGGGAAACGACAGATTAATGCACACTTTTTAGAATACCAGCGGTTGAGGAAGAATTTGTATCAACTTTATTCAGATACATATCAATAAGGGGCAGATAATTATAGCAGGAATAAAAGGAAGGATGAGGAAATATTAGTATGATAGGCCATTTCATTGCAGGCTGCCATGGCTTTTGGGACTCAGAGAACAACATATATAGACCCATGTGCTACTTGCAAGGATAGAAGGCAAAATTCACAAATTTCTTGTACAATCTCTGAGACAGGGGATGAACTTATATCACATAGGGATATTTGTCAGGCACTGGAAGAGTATCTGACTATGTTTAGTGATATACATCCAGTATCATGACAGGTGGTAGCAGATTTTCTTAGAGATGTACAGGTGCAGTAAGCACTCTATCTAGACATATACAGCAACTTTTACTGAAGCCCATTTTGGCACCAGAGGTAGCAGAAATCATTCAGACACTGAAAATAGGGGTATTATCTCGGAAGTATGTGATTCAGTATGGATTTTTTAAAGAATATGGAGGCTTTTTAGCTGTACTGTTGGAAAATGTCTATAATGCAGTTCTGACAGGAAGGTAGGAGAGCCCTGGGTCTTTTTAAAATGGTTTAGTTTCATTTTTAAATAAAGGTGGTGACAAGCACAAATTAAGAAACTGGAGGCCAATATGTTTACTGAATTCAGATTTTAAAAATCTGACTTCCTTATTGCAAAAAAGATTACTAGTTGCAACTGAAGAATTGATTCACCCAGCTCAGACCTATTCTTTGCCAGAGAGGAAGATCAAAGATAATTTGGTAATTATTAGGGATATTATAGAATACAGTAATAAAATGGGGACACCAGGGTTTTTGATTTCCCTTGATCAAAGCAAAGCTTTTGACAGGGTGAATCATATTTTTTTTATTTATATTACTGGAACATTATGGTAATCCCCATTGAGTTATAAACTGGGTACACAAACTATATGATTCAGCATCAATTATACCTTTATTACAGAGGAGAGAAGGGAGAACATTGCCAGTATGGGTGGGTGTTAGACAAGGGTGTCCTCTAAACCCCCTTCTGTATCTATTTGCATTAGACCCCTTTATTAGGAAAGTAATGCAGAATCCACTGATCTGTGGAATTTCTAGTCAGGAAGGGGAAGTGGAGACAAAAGTTTTGACTTAAGCAGATGATGTGTGCATGATTGTGAGAGATGAGGCTGGTGCAAGACATATGTTAGCAGATATGAACAGTTATGCTGAAGTTTCAGGAGCTCAACTGAACATGGAAAAATGTAAAAGGTTACATTAAGGCATGAATAGTCAAGTGCTACCAGAGTTGTCAGGGATTAAGATTGAAGCGGGTCCTATAAAAGTGTTGGGTTTATATTTAGTTAGGGGGATAATGCTCAGCTAAACTGTGAAATTAGCTTATAGGCTTGAGATCAGAAAGTCCAATGATGGAAAGGGTGGACATTATCAAAATGTAAGAGGGTTTATATTGTGAAGCAATTTCTGATCCCCACACTGCTGTATGTGGGGATGGTATTCCTACTTCCCTCAATTCATAACACTAAGATTTTAAGTATATTTTTTCAAATGCTCTGGGGGAGTCAGTTGAACCCAGTCAAGGGTGTGTATACATTATCTGCCCAGAACAAATGGAGGGTTAGGGATGGTGAATCCCAGGTTATTTTTCATTCTTTGTTTTGAGTCAGCTCCATTTGAGCAGCATTTCACACTATGGATTCCCAGGCTAAGGCCTGGCTAGGGTGATGCTATATGGGTTTCTAAATATTATTTAAGACCTTCTTTGAAGAAATTAATGAAATGGTGAGTAACCAAACCGGATCTTCTGAAATCCACAAGGAAACAATTATATTGGTTGTTGTTAGGAAAGGATTGGGTTCATTATCCTGACTTTAAAAATAGCACCCCTGCAAAAAGGCCATTAGTGTGTAAATTGCTACAGAATAAGAGAATCCCTCAGAAAATATGGGATGTATGTGATTATGTGTTAATGGAAGATTACAAGTGAAAGGGAATAAAAAGCACAAGGTGTTAGAGAAACGGTATTGTCCCTATCCTGAGTGTGATGACCAGAAAGAAACCATGAAACATTTTTTGATAACATGAAATTATTCTACACAATTTTGGAACTACGCAGCTAGGAGATGGAATCTGAAGTGAGTGACAACATTAACATATGAACAACTAATGCGGAATGATATTGGTAACCTCAGCCAGGGACTTTAGAAGTTTTTTTTGCTTGTTTAAAATACCATCTAAGGCAGGCTAGATGGCAGTTTGTATTAAACCAAAAACACATGCCTTTTAACATATTGGCCCAGATACTCAAAAGTGTTGCACCATGCTCAATAGGGTTGCGCCAGCGCAAGTCCGAAAATGTGCCATTCTGCGATATTCAGCAGGAGGCAGTTGAGCCCCCCCAAAGCACTCTGAGCAATAGCACAATGATAATGAATGTATGCGCTACTGAAGGGGGAGGAACCATGCATAAATGGTGCAGTGCAATATTCAACAACATGCACCATGCGCAATAGGGGAGCAAGTGGAAGTTGCACGATAGCGGAAATGAGCCAAAATAAAAAGGAACAAGAGAGAGGTGCAAGAACGCTACATGGAAGGCACATGAGGCTGAACCATAGCTGCACAAAGAGGGCAGGAGGGACACTCAGGGCAGGCCATGGAAAGGGCACCCTGAACAGAGAGGCACAGGGAAGGTGTGGGGAGACACAGCCAGTGCAGAAGGGGAAAGTGCCACACAGCACAGAGGCCACCACATTTAGGTGTTCCCGGTGCAGGGCAAGTAGCAGTCAGGACAGTGGGAGGAACACAGAAGCAGCTGCCGGGGGGTGAACACAAGCCAGGGACATGACCAGTGCCACCATCCAGATGGAGGCAGTAATGAGGGGGGTGAGAAGGTGGGCAGCAGGGGGGCACAGCCGTGGAAGGGCCTGTCGTCGGTATACCCCCAACAGGCAGTACCGAGCCCGCATCAGCTTCGAGCTGTATAGCTATACTGAGGTCGTGGGCTGGTACCACATGAATTGGGCAATTCTGAGGCAGCTCTGTGAGCTGTGCAGTGATGTGATGCAGGCACCCACATGATGGAACCATGCTCTGTCAGTGGAGACTAAAGTGACAGCTTGCATGTGATTGCTCACCACGGGTACCTTCCAGAGACCAACAGGGGACACCACAAGCATAACCCAGTTGGCCGCATCATGCCACCTCACCCAATTCCTCAGAGCATTGCTGCCACATGTTGAGGAGTACATCCTTTTCCCCAGCACACTGGCGGAGTGCACAGCAAACATACAGGAGTTCCACAGGGTAGCACGTATGCCTGGCATGCTGGGGCAATAGACTGCACCCATGTGGCCATTCACACACCACCTGGCCCTGAGGGGGCCACATATATAAATCGGAAAGGCTATGCTAGCATCAACTGCCAGGTGGTGTGCAATGCCAGGGGGTGCATAATCAATGTCTGTGCCATGCACCCTGGGGGAGCACACAATGCCTTCATCTGGCACCAGTCGGCACTGTGCCACAGATTTGAGAGTGGGGACATCCCCACTGGCCACTTAGTGGGTGAGTATGCAAACCACATGGACAAACTTAGGGCTTGGGAGGGGTATGGTCAGAGGTGAAATGGGTAGTGGCCTACATGGCCCAGGGCAGGGTGATGCTGATCACCAAACTAACCTCCACCCTCTACACACAGGTGACAGTGGATACCCACTCCATCCCTGGCTGCTCACACCATACCGGCAGCCCGCGACCCTATCACAGCAACGCTACAATGAGGCACATGCCACCACATGTAATGTCATCGAGTGGGTGTTCGGTATGCTGAAGGCATGTTTCCATTACCTGGACACCTCCGGCAGTGCCCTACAGTACAGCCCCTCAAAGGCCTGTGGGCTATTCCTGGCCTGTTGCATCCTGCACAACATGGCCAACGAATGTGGGATAGCCATACAGGTCAAAGATGGGGACAGCGATGGGGACAATGAGGACGCCAGTGACAATGGTGATGGGCAGCCCCCCCTTGGGCGACGGGACCCCCGACTGCTCTGGCTGGCAAAGCTGCACCGGGACACCATCATGAAGGAGCACTTCAGCCAACCCAGGTAAGTCATGGGGCCATGTGCAACCACCAGTGGCAAAGGCAAAACCCACAAACATGCATGGACACACACCAGGGGTGCATGCCCTCAAGGGAAGTGGCCGGGCATGGAACCACACACACCACCAGGGATGGGTGAGGTCTAACATGGCACGTGGTCACACACACACACACACACACACAACTCACCAGACATGCACAAAGGGTAGGAGGCATGCCGACCCTGAACGCCACCCCTAGTCACACACATGTCCACAGACCACCACACCCACTGCCTGTCATTATGCGTGTGTTAGACGCTGGGCACCATTGCACAGTGTCATACAGTGCAATGTAGGCATCATCATGCACATGCAACTGCGGGCAGCAGCTGGGAGGGTGTGCAGATGGACTGTGTGTGTGTGCATGCAGGGCAGGGTACCCACCCGTGCGTTGCCTGCTGAATGACACAATGCACACAGGGCAGCATCAGACAGTAGCCACGCTGGGAGACAGGTCAGTCAAGCGCCACAGTGCCACAGCCACCATGGATGCATGGGTGGCCCTGCAGAGACCCGCCAGCAGTGACAGGCTGACCACTGGCCTCATGGAGTGACATCAACGGTCTCCCAGGGGTTCCACTGCATGAACACAACTGTGCTCATGCAAGGTCTGCAGCACACCGAACATGCCTGTGCTAGGCGTGCTCGGGATGCCCACAGCTGAACCCGGTGTCGACAAGGATGGTGTCACATGATGCCGGGAACAGGGGGTGGACAGTGCACTGCATGGTGTCTGCGACGCATGGGCACATAACTGTGTGCCCAATGTGGCCATGACAGCTGTGAATGCCTGTGTCTGCCTGTCAATGGCAGCGGTCACATCCTCCCGCAACCAGTCCATCCCTGCCTGGAGCAGAGCGGTGTCTCTGCTGCGACGCTCCTGTGACTGGTGCAGAGCCGCACTCAGTTCATCCACCGCCGTCACAAGCTGCATCTGCTGATTGACTGATGCTTGCAGTATGTGGGTGTGCTCATCCAAGAGGTCATCTGTCTGATCGGCATGCTGTCCCTCAGTGTGTTCACGGCCCTGATGCTCATCACCCCTTGAGGGTGGGCACTGCACAGCAGGGCCAGGCCTGGGCATGTCCACAGGTGGTGCACTGATGCTGCCCCTTGACACTGTACCCCATGCCCATTGGCTGACTGCTGATGCCGCCCCTCTGGCTGCTGCTCCCCAGGGCTCAGCAGTGCTGCCGCAGTGACCGCAACAGTCCCACTGTCCTGTACACACACCAGTGCTTCCCCACCAGTGCTGACAGGCACAGGCTAGGACTGTGATGACATGCAGGCCTCCACGGCGGCACCACCCACAGCCATGGCCGCGATGTAATGTGCTGTGTGGCCATCCTGTGGCACACACATGTCACTGCCCATGATGTGAGCGACATCATCATCAGTGATGGATCCGGCACCAGCCCGAGTCTCAGCATGCTGGCATCCATGGACGCTGGCATGTTGGGACACGGGCAGGACCTCCTCCTCACCTGCTCCACCAACATCAGTCTGGATGTCTAGGCTGGCCCACTGTCACTCTGAGCCACGTATTCCTGTGGAGGTGGATGGGCCCTCCTCCATCTCCATGTGACCAACCTCAGTGGAGAAGCCCACCACCACTGACTCATGCAGATGCTCAGGAGCTGTAAGGGAAAACAAAGTCACGTTACTGCATGTGACCTACCCTGCCCCCCCAATAGACAGACCATGACCTACCATGCAGTGACGGGCTACCACCCGTCTGGAATCCACCACCCAGAACACCCTCAATGGTGCAAAGCTGCATGCTGCCAGCAACCAGCTCCTCCTGTGGGGTCAGGCGTAGCACCTCCGGCTGTCCCCCACCTGTCACAGACCATGCTGCCCTGATGGCAGCCACCTTCTCCTTAATCCTCTGCCTGTCTGTGCCCATCTTCTTCTTGCACTCCTGCACCGAGTGCTGGTGGCTGCCATGCAGGTTTACTGCACGTGCCACCTCCTCCCATGCAATAACACAGGCCTGTGTTGTTCCTTGGTGTCCGCTGAGAAGTGGCTCTTGGTCTAGGTAGGCCTCGAACAGGGCATCCATCTCAGCCTTAGTGAAATTCGGCCTCCTCTTCCTCCCACAACTCTGTTCCTCTTCCTCCACAACACGCTCGGTCATGATTCAGCCTGTGAGAATGACAGGTGTTACCTGTGACTGTGCAGTCCCATGCATGTCCCAAAATCCACAGTCCACACTCCCAAACAGCATACAACTCAACGCAATAGACTGCAGTAACCGACTATGGCCAGTGCAGCCCAATGTCGCACTTTTATAGTGCAACCCATGCAAATGAGGCGAGGCATATCTTTAAGTGGATGCAAATGCAGTGACTGCACCATTGAATGGCTGATTAGCTGATTTGCATATGCCAGCTGAATATCGTGCTGTTGCACTTTTTGCGCAATTGTGTTGAACATGCTGAGCCAAGGGCGCAATTCTGTGACATGCACAGTACACACCTAACTGCACATGCCTGGGTTGATGACACAGGCACCTGCCACGCTGCTGATGTGCTGTGCACAGGAGGCAATGCAGGGCATGGTCACCATTGTGCCAGTTGTGCTACAGCGCTGTTCACTTATATGGCGCTGTGGCACTGGGGTGTCGTAGGCGCACTGGGGCAACAGCGCAGTAGGCCATAACAGGAGGTGGCACACAGGCACCCAATCATGCTACACGCATTGGGCTCCAATTGTGCTGTGGCTGTCCGTGCGCCAGAGACCCTTGACCCTGTGCCCGACCTTTGCCCTCTAGGCGCCATGCATCAGGCATGGGTGCACCACTATCGAGCTGTTCGGTGACAGCATGATAGGGAATGGCAGTGCTGTACTGTGCAGCATCTGCACGTGGCAGGACCGTGCTGCAGAGCACCATTTTGACTGTACTGAGCAGCAGAGATGGCATGGAGGCATGCTGTGCAGTGGAGCCAGGTGGAGCTGGCAAGCCTTGTTGCCATTGTGGAGCCACATGTTGGGCCTTTATTTGGGGGAGGCACCCCTGGACAGGGCCAGGAGTCAGGTGTGGCAGGATGTGGCCAACGCCCTGGAGGAGGCCACTGGTATGGGGCAGATGGCAGAGCAGTGCCACCACTGATATGGAGACCTGAGGTGGAGGGACCCAGACCTGCTTGCCCACCTGTGGGCACATGCCAGGAGGGGCACAGTGCCACGGCCAGGTAGGTGCAACATCCATACACTTTTATTGTCCATGCGGGTATCACGATTGCATGTGTCCAGCACATGGGGGGGCTGTCCGGTGTTGGCTGTGGTGGTGTTATCGGGGTGTGGGGTGGGTGGGTCTGGCTGTGTGGGATTGCACACACATGGGGGCAGGGGGAAATTGCTACAGGATTGTACTGATGTTCCTCTCTCCATGTTTTGCACCTTAGGGCCCGCAGAACACCAGCAGGCCATAGACCGTAGGCGCTGCCTGGAGGAGCAGCAAGCTAGAAGGGGTGCTGGTGGTCAGCGGAGCATGGAACACCCTGATGATGGTGAGTGCCTTACATCCATGATTACTATTGCATGCTGTATAATTGGGCTGGCAGCG
The DNA here is from genome assembly GCA_016271365.2 of Neoceratodus forsteri. Classification (NCBI taxonomy): domain Eukaryota; kingdom Metazoa; phylum Chordata; order Ceratodontiformes; family Ceratodontidae; genus Neoceratodus; species Neoceratodus forsteri. Next base: position 1,514,066,073 of record CM057449.1, read on the forward strand.
GGGCATGGCCACCATCCATTGACACCACTGCGGTGCACGCAACTTGTTGCAGTCAGCACTGTCCAGTGGCACTGCATGTCTGGGAGTGCATCAATGGTGGTCCATGTGTGCACCGGGCACATGGCTGTGCCACTGCCTCCACACCACATAACCAAGTCACCGTACGGCCACGGTGGTGCTGTTCAGGACATGGGCGGTGGGTGTGTGCAGTGGTCCACATGGCTGTGGCTGCATGGGTAGGCAGGTCTTGTGGACCGCGGTCACTGTGGGTGATGCGCACCATCACGGGGGTGTGGCACATGGCTGTATGCCATGCACAATGGGTGGGCTGTAGGGGGCTGGATAGTCACACTTATTGACTCTGCTCCCTCGTCCTAGGTGGACGGCGACTCCAGGTGCTGGAGCGAGGACAGCAGGAGCTGCTCCAGGTGGCGAGGGCGACCCTGGAGCTCCTGCACAGAATGGACCACCACAGGGTGAGGAGGAGGAGATGACATTGGCGCCATGTGGAGGAGGATCGGGTTAGGCGATGTTCACTCCATGCCCCTATTTACACCTTCCCCCGGACCCACCCTCACACCCCTTCTTCCCTCTCCCATATGTTCACCCCTGCCCCTTACCCGCCCCCACCTGGTATGTGGCCCCCCCATTGTATATAGTTGTATAAAGTTTTTGTATTTCTGGTTTTAAATACATTTGTTTTGTTATGACAGCTGTGGTGGTCTCTGATTTGCAGCGGGCTACAGGTGCTCAGCTGCGGTGGTGTGCATGGCGTCAGGGGTGGTGCACGCATGGGCGTGTGTGTGTGTGTGTGTGTGTGTCTGTGTGTGCAGAGGTGAACCACCTATGGTATGGGCAGGGGGATCAGTCACTGTCTGTGGTTTGTGTGTTGTACTCTGTGAACTGGATGCCTGTGTGCAGTGGTCCATGGGGCTTGCACTGTGCGCATGGCACCCCTGTCAGACCATCCATGGCCTGTGCAGCTGACACCCTTGCATGTCTGTGATATGCACAGTCTGCTGGCGTGTCAGTGGTGGCTGTTTTGGCCAGTGCTGGGATGGGATGTGTCCTTGGAAGGGTGTGCAGGGTGCTGTACAGGTGGAGGTGGGGTCCGGGGCATCCATTGTCGCATGTGGGGTATCTCATGTGCTGACGCATGGTCGGTCTCTCAGCTGTACCTCAGGGGGGATGTGCAGGGTGGCACTGTGTGTGCATCTGTTGCATCACTGTCTGCTGCCACCCACTGCAGGGTGTCCATGGTGGGGCTGCCTTGCATGGCTCCATGGTGCACAGGGTTGCATTGTTACAGTGGGGTGGTGGCATGCATGGGGTGTCAAGCACTGTTGGGTGCTACTCCTGGGCAGGATGTATGGGGATAATGGTGCAGGGTGTGCTCTGCATTTGTGGGATGGTGTGGTATGGGGTGGTCAGCCATCCTTGTGTGCTGGTCACAGCTTGCCAGGGGGTGTGATGGGGAACCATGGACCGGCTGTGGGTTGGTTGCTGGTCTCCATGGGCCAGTGGTTATTCCAGCCCTCCCCCAGTTGTGCAGTGTATGGGGTGTGTGGGGACAATGTATGTTCTGTTGTGTGTTCCTCTGCCCATCTGTGGCATGGGTGGTGAGCCTCTGCATCCCTGGTTGTGCTGTTGCATTGCTGCCCTGCTGCTGGGGGGCATCCCTGGTTGCTCTATGGCACATCTGGACTGCTCAGCTGAACATCCCTTGTTGCACTATGGTGCATCAGATATGCTCAGCTTCACCTCCCTAGTTGCGCTATGGTGCAGGTGGTGCTATATTGTAGTCAGCCGTAGGCACATCTTGGCCTGCACAGTTTTTGAATATCATGCTTCTTGCGCATGGGAGCAGTGGACTTGTGCTTGCTCCTGCTGTTGCGCACTTTTTGGGTGCAGTTTGAATATCTGGGCCATTATGTCTTATCTGTGAGAATGCTTTAAGAACCATATCTCAATCTGATGGTAAACAACATCCAAAAGCTATTGTTTTGTTATGGTGGAGAGGTTTTCCGTTTTTTCAGAAGTATAGATAAATAGGAAGAGAGAGAGTTTTAATAGGAGGGCAAGGAAGGGAGTGGGCCAACTGCAGAGACTGTTTTTATTTCCCTTGGGAGGTAACCATTTTGCAAGTATGCGGGAGGTTGAAATTCTACTTCTTACAGGGGTTATATTTGAGGATACAGACACTTTAGTAGGTACTTTGGCCTGGTGCAATATTTGTGAATATGGTATATTTGGGTCATCATTTATGTTTTGGGGTTAGGGGTGGGTGGTTTGTTTCTGGGAATGAGAGTTTTCTATGGAGAAGTACAGTGTTGCTTTTAGTTTAGTTGGTTATAATTTTAGTTCTTAGGTTTATTTGTTTTTCACACATTTTAATTTGGGTATGTTTCAAGAAGGTTGTTATTAAATTTCTAGGGGGTAAAGCAGCATGCATTAATATTTATTTATATTGTTTGGTTTTCTTTTCTGAGTGTGTAGATAGAGATTGTGATGAAAACGAATTGTATTATTATTTACTTTTGAGATATCATTAAAAAAATTCCCCTACTCTTTTTGAGAAGAGCCATGGGATTTTTAACATCCACCTGAACAACCACCAGAACAAGCAGACAGGACCTTGGTTTAATGTCTCCTTCAAAGGATGAAGGCCCTGGATGTCTCAGACTCAAACCAAGGTTCTAAACATTCCACTCATTTTCTTTTTTTTTTTTATTCTTGCCTCTGCTGCCTGGTGCTCGGCCCTTCCTGCACACCACTTCCTCACTCCTCCCCCCACTGATACCTCTTGACATACCCCTCAAGGTGGGTCCAATTCCCGTGTCCAGCCCATCTCCAATGGGAAAGGTGCCAGCGATGACTCCCATTGCCTCCCTGGATTCTCCCCCAGGATGGGGTTCGGGGCATGGATGGTGCACCAGAGCCATGATTGGTCAGTGGGAGGTGAGAGCCATGAAGGCTGTAGTGCCAGGCACGAGTCATTCGTGGTTGCCGATGCAATTTTCTTGTAGTGCCCCAGGGGTGGGGATGTGCAATGACGTCCTGTGTCTGCCCCATTCCTCTTGGAGTTATACGCCAGTGCTTGCATTTCCCCCCAGCCTCTGCCAGGATGTGCAATGGACTCACACTCGACCCTCCCCCTGGAAAAGGAGAGCAACCCTGAGGGCACTCGATCCTTCTACCCCTGGCCTGCCCTCCGGCTCCCCAGATACATTGCTGAACCCAGGTCACCAGCGTCGCAAGCAAAAATCCAACTGCTGCGCCATTGGGCTGGTGTTATTCCACTCCTTTTCCTCAAATAAAGGTGATTCCAAATCAAGAAAGAACTCTGTATAAAGTCTAAAAAAAAAAGAAGTTCTAAAAAGAAAAATGAATGTGACTGGGATAAATAACTGAGAACAGGTATATAATTACTTGTGGACAGTATGGTGCTAAAATATTGGGACATGATATTGACCAACATAAATGTCACTTCTAACAATATTTTGCCATTTTAAGAATAATACATGAAAAGGTAAAGAGTAACAAAATGAAGTGATCCCTTCCAGTTAAACACATGACATGGAATACTGAATTATCTACAAAGTTAAAATGCTCAGTAGAAAATGTGTGCAATTCAATGAAAAATTATTTTTTGTAAGTTAAACACTAGAAAAGCAGCCAGAGATACAGCTTATAAAATGAGACGTGGAGCAGACCAAAATCAAAAAGGTTTCTTGTTTAAACTGAAAGGTGCTTATTTTGAATCAGATGATGACTCAGATCTTGACAGTAATAATTTTAAAGATTTGTATGTTGAGGCATCATCTAATGATATTATGAATCTTAATGAGAGAGGGTCACAAGAAAAAGGCTTAAAGAAATTGGATTATTTCTCAGACTAACATGATATGGGAAAGTGCTGTGCTGATGAGGTCACCTATAGAAGAATGGAGACTCTGACTCCTAGTGAAAAGTATCTGAAGTCACTGCTTCTGATGACATGGATGATGAGCTACTGGATTCCAAGACACCCCCCCAAAAAAAAAAAATTAGTAGAAAAATAAATCTGCTTCAGGACCAGTCTACAGTATGGGCCAGCCCAGGTCCTCTTAAGAGCCTGTTATGTTCTTTATTTACAGGAAATATTTTTAATAAAAGTGTAACTACAGCAACACCAGCCAGTATGCAACATGGTAATACTGCAATATATCACAAAATATTGCAGTATATGGCAGGGAACAGTGTAATTCAATGGCAAGAAAGCCCTTTTGTGATGCAGTATTTTGTGGCATGTCACTTACTGCAAGTTATTGCACTGCATCGTGGCTGGCTTCACTGTACATTGCAAGGTGCATCATTACATCTTCAGCAGTAAATGCATCAAATCAATAACAATCTTATTACACATGTACATCAGAATGTTCACACTGTATAGTCATAAGAGAAAAATACAAAGACCAATACATTATGTCTGGAAAAAGAATGATTTTCTTTTTCCTAGTCTTTTATAACTAACATAGATATTATTGCATACTGTAGTCCTCATCAGATTGAAAAACATTTCCATTCTGATGAGGATTCTTCAACAATATCTATGTTAATTGCAAAAGACTGGGGCAAAAAAAAAATATTTCTCCAGAAATCATGTTCTGGTCTTTGCATTTCTCTTCTTATAATTAAACAGTCTGAGCATTCTGATATGCATGCACAATTGAAAAACTTGTCTGAATTCTGATTAAATCAGAATAGATGCCTGTGTGGTAATAATGAACAATAATGACCCTAAAATAGAATTTTTGAAGCAGTGCAGCATTCTACTTCTGCCTAATTCATGAGAAACTGTGTCATTGTTACCTATCTATAACATTGTCTTATACAATGCCTTTTTATCAGACCCCAAAGTAAGAATGCAAGAATATGCTGGTGGACAGGAGACAGCTACTGTATGTGACTGAAGAGTTGCAGGAATAAGAAACTGTGGAGAAACACTATAGGAGAATAGAATCCCAGAGCACTGGTGGAAATGGCAGAGCTGCAAACAAATCTGGAGCATGACACAAAGTATTGGAACCCACAGAGAGATAGAAAGATACAGGAACTGATCAGGAGATTTAAGGGGAGATTTTGTACCTGCATGCTGTTGTTAACCAACTGTTTAACTGTAACTGCCGCTACATAGTACTTGCTCTCTGCCGCTGCATAGTACTCGCTCTCTGTTCTACCGTACCAGACTGTTTTTTGTTACCAGAATAGCCAAGATATAGTGCACAGTACCTTGCCTCTGTTAATGTTTGTATTGGAGAGTCCTGCAGGAACCTGGCCCTTAGTGATGGTGTTTCCCTGGGTGTCCTCCTGTGTTCCATTTTGCTCCATAGTATTTCACTCGCTATGCTGTTGAAGCATCATCACTCAGAACCATATCCCGATATATTTTCTGAGTTCTTGGGCATGCATAGTAGCATTGAATACCTTCCCACTGCATCCTAATGACTTTGCCTTTGTTTTGTTCTCCTTATAGGCCTCACCTTCACCCCCTCCCTCACTACCACATGGAGCTCAGAAGAGCTCCTTCCCAGCACAGGGACACTAGCGCCAGGCTGAAGAGGTAATATACAAACCCTCCTGCTGCAGCTGATTCTCTGGGGGTGTTAGCTGTGGGTTGACTGCCCCGCCCACCTCAGTTACCCTTCCAACAAGCCCTGCCCTCAATTTAAGGACCTCCTTGGTCACGTGACTTCCTGACCCTACTTTCTCATTTGCAGGTTATACTTTTCCCCCACTAGAGGGCTTTTCCTGCTCCCTGTCTACCTGTCACCCTGGTACCGCTCTCCTCCTACACAAAAGGCAGTCACCCTACTACTGTACCACTGTGACCTCCACAATGAAGGGTGGCAGTAAGTTCAGCTTATACTCACCCATGGCTAGCCCCCTTCCTAATATGATGTCTAACAACATCATCACCAACAAGCAAATCATACTACCACTAATATCTGTACTTGCAATGCAAAGCAGTGTACCCTCATGCCCGACTATGATGTGCACACTCCCAATTCTGGGGACACATCCCACCCCCCACCACCTTCCCACCATCCTGTCAACCCCTTCAGTCCCCCCTAACCCCCCGGTGACCCCTCTTCTCACGCCACTCAAGACACCCTTCCTGCCCACTCCTGCACCAGGCCATTCCAGCCCTTCTCCACATGCCTATCCCCTGCTCACCACCCACCAAGCCTACCTGTCACCACTACCTGACTTAAAAATGACAATTCATAGTCCTCATTAGAATAATCCACCTGCTACTTCTACTATCAGGAAATGTCCACCCAAATCCAGGCCCAGTAGCACATCACCAGCCACAGGCACCCTTGGGGCTGCGTATAGCCTCAATGAATATTTGCAGCTTACCTAAAAAAACAGCACACCTGCAATGCTGGCTAGTACAGAATCAATCTGACATCCTGGCTCTAACAGAAACCTGGCTTTCCAAAAAGACTCTGAACTCCTTTGTCTCTATCCCTGGTTTTTCCCTCCTAAGGAATGACCGTAAGTGAAAGAGAGGTGGTGGCTGTGCCTTGTATGTAAACAATGCACTGCACTACCAAGCCCTCTCTGCACCCTCACTGGAAAATGGTGCCCAAGCCCTCTTCATGAATCTCACCCTGGACCCAAACCGTGCCCCCTCTATTTCTCACGGTTGCCTATATTCCCCCTCGCAACCAACCAGCTGCATGTCAGTCACTGTCAGACTACCTAGCCAACCTCCCCCATAAAATGGAGCAGATACTGGTTGGGGACTTCAATATTAACTGGATAGCAAGCTCATCAGCCTATTCCAAAAACACCTTTGCAGCCCTAGATATGTCCCGATTAGAATCCCAACGCACAAGGACTAACCCCTCCAATGGAACTCACACTCTAGTAGACATCCTTCTCACAAATCATCCTCACCATATTGCTGACCTAGTGGTCCTCCATAACTCCCTGAATGAACACCCCACAATCCTGTTCAACTGGTCCTGTCAGCTTCCAAAACTACCAATAAACGTTGCCTCCCGTCACCGACTAAGGCCAGGAAGTCTCACCAAGCTCAAATAGCACCTATCAAACTGTGACTGGTCTTCCATTTCTCAGGCCCGGCACATTGATGACGCCCTTGCCTACTTCACTTGCACCTTCAACAATGCCTGTGATGCTTTTGCATCCATTGTTAAATCAATCTCTAAGAAGCAAAATGCTCCTTGGATAACCCTAGCGCTAATACAGCAGCTCAAGCTAAGAGACAATCTATGGCATCTTGCCACTGCCTCTGGCTCACAGGTGGATAGGCAAGCTTATAACTCGGCCCACAATAAATGCACATGGGCAATATGCAAGGCCAAGGTGTACCACTATAGAACCACCCTGGCTGCCTCCTGGGGAAGCTCCTGAAAGTTCTGATATAACATTAAGGACCTTAATGGGAAATCTCACTCCTCACCACCATCCCAGCTCAGCCTAAATGGCACAACCACCACTGTCCCACTATGTATTGCTAACTGCCTCAACTCCACCTTCTCCAACCTCAGCTCAGATCTCTCTAGTAACTTTTTTGACCCGATACAGCCCATCCTTGTGCCAAACCACTAGTGACCCCCTTCTATTCCAGGGTCATTACCCCATCTGAAGCCAAAACCTACCTGTCCAAAGCTCTCTGTGGCTCCAACTACTGTAAAGACACCTCCAATATGCATATACTATACCTCGTACTTGACTATGCCCTCTCTCCACTTGCAGACCTACTAAACCAGTCCTTATGTCTAGGCCAGTTCCCAACCCCCTGGAAAACAGCAATCATAACCCTTATACTAAAAAGTGGTGACTGCTCTTCCCCAAACAACTACCGGTCCATCTCTATTCTACCCCCACTCTCAAAAGCTCTGAAAAAATCATGGCCTACCAGTTCACTGAATATCTTTTCACCCACAGCTGCATGGGAGCAGCACAGTTTTAGAACAGGTCACAGCACTACTACTGCCCTTACAGAATTCTCTAACTCACTACACTCTGCTCTGGACAAAGGACACCTTACAGGGGCCATGTTCATAGAACTCTCTAAGGCTTTCAACATGGTCTCCCACCCCCTCCTACCGAACACTGTACAATGCATCAGGTTCCCCCAGGGACCACTCTCCTGGTTCTACAGCTACCTTTCCACTAGGACCCAGTGTGTTAAAATTAACAATGCTCTATCCACCACACTACCAGTGAGCTCAGGACTCCCCCATGGGTCCATACTAGGTCCCGTACTTTTCAGCATTTATCTTAATGCACTGCCAGAATCCTACTCTGGGAACATTCTCCTGTATGTGGATGATGCATTTCTTTATGACTCAGATCCTGTCCCACCTACACTCCAGCACTCCCTACAAAACTTATTCAAATAGCTAGAAAACTGGTTTACTGAACGTAGACTAGTTGTCAACGTCAAAAAGACCAAAACCGTGCTCTTTGCCACCTCCAAAACAGGGCAAAGGACTATCTCCTGAATATCCTTGCCAGTTCACTCCTCCCTCTGGAATAGGTTCAAACATATAAGTACCTGGGTGTCACCTTTGACACCACCCTCCCGTTCCATGAGCATATCAAAGTAGTCACTTCAGCCATGAATACCCAACTCAGTCTCCTATACAGGCACGAAGACTGCCAAAGTCCTGAAGTGCTTCACCTGACCATAACGCCCTCAGTCCTGTCACTCGTGGATTATGGACTCATGATATATGCTGCCTCAGACCCAACTACGCTCCACCAAATCCAACTCACCATCAATAAGGCATGCCGACTCATCTCTGGTGCAGACAAGTGAATGCACACCTGCATCCTCTATGCACTCACCAATGTCCTCACTCTAGAGGAAAGGCTTCAGTATCAAACCTGTCTCCTCGCTAAAAAAATCCACCTGGACATAACCCCAGCAGGTGTCACATCCTCCCTTCAATTGGCCACCCTCTCCGTGGTCACTCAAACAGCCACTAAAACTATCTGGAAGGTCCCCAGAGTCAGGATCAGTCTAGCTCATAGATCCTTCCCCTTCAGAGCTCCATCATGGTATAATGCCCTACCTCCTGTTATCACTGCCATCTCCAAACTAGGTTCTTTTAAGGCAGCTCTGAAAACACATATTTTATCATTATGTAGCTGTCAGTGTGACCACTAATCCCCAACCTAGGCCCTAATACGTCAATCCAGGCCATCTCAGACCTATGACAATGCCTCGAACGAGGCAGCTTGCACTACTCTGCCGCTTTGGCCCATGTGTTAGGCCTAACAGAGCTAACCCTTTGGCAAACTTAGCTAATGCACTTGCCACTCCTATGACAGGAACTTGACAATGCCTCCCTGGAAGCAGCACCTCTGCATAGCATCCCAGGAGGCAGCCCCCTGCAATCGCACTGTAACCTGTATTGCTGAGTTCTGTTAGCTTCCTCTTGTATAGGCAGTCACTCTATATATGTACATTACACAGTTTGTATTATCTGTATGCATGTTAGGCAGCCTCTGTTTAGCTACCAATTACATAGGCAATTATCCTATATTTGAGGCCACTTGTACAGGCAATTACCCTATGTATGTTTAATTCACATTCATCTCCTACTTCCTACTTGCACATCCACACCTATATTACTCTGCTCTATTGTTAAACTGGATTGCTGTTGTCTGTATTATCATATTTGATGTGGAGCCTTTGGAAATTAGTCTTTGACTCAAAGAGTTGTAATTCCTATGCTATAAATAAATAAATAAATAAGAAAATGTCCTTTCTTGCCCCAAACATTGAAGTAGGCAGAATGGTAATAGTACTAGCATGTGCTTTATGACCATTGGAGCCTACTAAAACAAAAGGACATTTTATAAGACTTTTTCCCCACAGTTGAACTATCTGATCTGCTTGTATGCATAGCATATTTTTTATATTCTTACTATATTTTCTGTGTGTATATCTTAATTGTTATTGATTATGGGCATTTCTTAAAGTAAGATTATGGTAGGAAGAAAAAAGCCACAAATGCTGAACAAGCAGTGAAAACAAGGAATTGACAAGGACTAACAAAAAAGAAATGGATATGATTGGCTCAAAACAATTCTAACTATTTTACTGGATTATATCCAGGAGGACAAATGAAAAGCTTAAAGATAATGATATGGGACTGATTTACATACTTAATAAAATCCTCCACTCTTAAGTATAGTTCGTGCCCCCCCCCACAACCCGTGCCCACCCTCTGCACACTCTGATTCCTCACACCCCCCTCACTCCATACTTAACTCCGGAGTCTGGCATGATGATCTTTGGTGGACCGGGAACACGTCTGCACTCTTCAAAGCCGACCGCGAACTGAAGAAATGCTGGTAAGCTGTATAATGGCTTAAATAGGGGTTTTTCAACTTTGATGCATATCTCAGCCATTTTGGGGATTTTGGCACCACATTTTCAACATGGGATTATGGGACCCCTCCTCATGATTTCAGGCATTGTAATGGTTTTATTCAGTCCCCAAAGGTGATTTCGTGATCACTGCGCGGAATCACCTTTCAGGACTGAATAATGAAATGACAGCTCCACTGTTCATGAAGGGGGCTCTCAAAAAGCCTATGTTGCAAATTTGGTGGGAAAAATCAAAGAAAATGGCTGTTTCATGAGCATGGATTGCACAGTTTCCACTCACGCTCGTAACTTCATGAATTTGTTATATTTTCAATCCAGATTTTCAACACTGGTATTTTTCACACCTCCTTATGAACAGTACAACTGTCATTTTTCACATGCTGCCCTAAATCTGTTTTCGCACCTGTGGTGCACAATGGCGTCGTCACTGTGTGAAATCAATGTTTCTGACAAATTAACAAAATCATGGTGCTGCTGTTCATAAAGGGAGGTCCGAAAATGCCTATGTTAAAAATGTGGTTAAAAAAAATCCCCAAAATAATTGGATTATGGACGTGTGTTGCACAATTTCTAAGCATACAAACATAGAAGTTGATGGCAGATAAGGACCGCAAGGCCCATCCAGTCTGCCCATTTATTTTTCTACCTTATAAATGTGCCATCAGCCTTTGCTCTGTCAGTGGCCTATCTATTCATACTCATTTGTATTGCTCCCTTATGCCTATCCCATGCCTGTTTGAAGCCCTGCACTGTATTCATAGCCACCACTTCTTGAGGAAGGCCATTTCATGCATCCACCACCCTTTCTGTGAAAAGAATTTCTCATTCCCCATAATTGGCCCCTCTAATCTCATGCTGTGTCCTCTTGTCCTGCTATTTTTCTTATATTTAAACATGTTAGACTCTTTCACCTTGTTAATGCCCTTAAGGTGTTTGAATGCCTCGATCATATCACCTCTCTCCCTCCTTTGCTCATGGGTATACATATTGAGCTCTGTTAATCTGTCCTCATATGTCTTCTGATGCAGTCCCTGCACCATTTTGGTTGCCCTTCTCTGGACTGCCTCAATTTGGTTAATGTCCTTGTGAAAGTGTGGCCTCCAATACTACATGCAGTACTCCAGATGGGGCCTAACCAGTGTCTTGTAAAGAGGGATTATTACCTCCCTCTTACGACTTGTGATACCCCTACTAATACACCCTAACACCCCCCCTAGCCTTACCTACTGCTTTAGAGGTCTGCTTGGATGATTTCAGGTCAGCAGTGATGATGATGCCCAAGTCTCTTTCTTCCTTTGTGACTGCTAGCAGCTCCCCTCCCAGCCTATAGGTGGCTTCAGGGTTTCTCTTCCCTATGTGCATGATCTTGCACTTCTTTGCATTAAATCCCAGTTGCCACTCTTCTGACCATTTTGCTAGTTTATCCAGATCTCTTCTCATTCTGCCCACCCCATCTGGATCATCTACTCTGTTGCAGATCTTGGTGTCATCTGTAAACAGACAAGCCTTACCCTCTAGTCCATCTGCAAGGTCACTAATGAAGATGTTGAAGAGGACTGGCCCCAGGACTGATCCCTGAGGTACCCCACTTGTGACTTGCATCTCTTCTGACTGTATACCATTTACCACCACTCTCTGTTTTCTGCCCATCAACCAGTTTGCCACCCAGTTGACCAACTTCTGACCCACCCCAAGCCTACCCAGCTTATTTATCAATCTTCTATGTGGAACAGTGTCAAAAGCTTTGCTGAGGTCAAGGTAGGCAACATCAACTGTTCCCCCTTGGTCCGCCACTCTGGTTACCCAGTCAAAGAAATCTATGAGATTAGTTTGACAGGACCTTCCTTTTGTAAACCCATGTTGTCTTGGATCCTGTGCCACTATGGATTCCAGGTGTTGCACTATCCTTTCCTTAAAGAGTGCCTACATAATCTTGCCCACTACTGAGGTAAGACTGACTGGTCTGTAGTTCCCTGCCTCCTCCCTGCTACCACTCTTGTGGAGTGGGATCACATGAGCCCTTCTTCAGTCTTCTGGGACCTCTCCTGTGCTCAGACACTCACTATACAGTTCTGCTAATGGCTATGCTAGTTCCATCCTTAGCTCCTTAAGTACCTTTGGATGTATGCCATCAGGTCCCATTGCCTCATCCACCCTGATCTTAGCAAGCTCTTGTAGGACCCTTTCTTTTGTGAAGGGAGTAGTGATCACCTCCCTCCCTCCCCCCTGTGTCCATGGTGCTGAGCTGTGGGCCCTGCCCTACCTTCTCCTCAGTAAATATTGAGCAAAAGTATCTATATAGGATAGATGCTTTTACAGGGTCCTCTCCTCACATGCTCCCTTTTCTCCATTAAGCTTAGCAATACCCCCTCTGGACTTTCTCCTTTCACTAATGTATCTATAGAAAGTCTTGTCACCTTCTTTTACTGTTCGTGCTAGTGTTTCCTCAGTTTGGGACTTTGCCTGCCTTACTGCCTTCCCTGCTTCCCTTAGGGCTGTTTGGTATTCCTCCTTATCTTCATCCCGCTGTGTTCCCTTATATTTCCTGAAGGCCAGCCTTTTGGCTCTGACCTTTTCTGCTACTGTATTTGAGAACCAAAGTGGTTTCCTTCTTCTTTTGCACTTCCTTTTCTGTCTAACACAATGGGACGTTGCTTCAAGTATTGCATCCCTAATGCTTGCCCACTTTGCCTGTACTCCCTCACCTGTGTTTCTTTTTGCCAGGGCTAGCTTAACTCTGTTGGCCACCTTATCAAAGTCAGCTCTTCTGAAGTCCCATATTTTTGCCTTGGAATGGGATGATTTAGATGTAGTAGCCAAATTGAACCATACCATGTGATGGTCACTGGCCCCCAGGTGACCTTCTACCTGGAGATCTGTGATCCCTTCCCAGTTAGTCAGTACTAGATCTAGGATAGCCCTTTCTCTTGTGGGTTGTTGTACCAGTTGTTTGAGGCCCTCCCCCTGCAGGGAATCCACTATGTGTCTAGTTCTGGCAGATGTTCCTGCTGGTATTGACCAATCTGTATCCGGCATGTTGAAGTCTCCCATTATCAGAACCTCCCCTTTAGCTGTCATGTTTTGTATATCTTCTAACAGTAATGTGTCTATGTCCTCCCCCTGGTCTGGGGGCCTGTAGACAACCCGGTTCTTATGACTGTCCCATTTCCTGTTTCCAGGGTGACCCACAGTTCTTCTGGCTCCTTATGTGTATTCTGAATTTCTGTAGCTTTGATATTTTCATTGACATACAGGGCCACTCCTCCCCTTTTGCACCTCGGTCTCTTCTGAACAATACATAGCCAGGTACTGAAGTCTCTCAAGTGTGGTTACTGGTAAACCACGTCCCACTAATTGCTACTATGTCCAGTTTAGCCTCTGACATTATTGCCTGCAGATCTGGGATCTTATTTCCCAGGCTGTGAGCATTTGTGTACATGATTTTCCATTGGCCAGATTTCAGTGTGTTAGTTGTTGGGTGAGGTTTGGCATTACCCCCGTGTGTCGTATGGGGAGACAAACCTTTTTTCTTACCTGGTGATGCAAATTAACTGCAAACATGCTGAATCCCTGTTTGCCCACTATGAGGGGAAGGGTGTTCTTCCCATTCGACGTATGGGGTGCTGCACCCCTCTCATTTGCTAGTTTAAATATTCTGTAAAGATGTCAAACTTCTGCCCCAATGCACTGACTCCCTCCTTAGTCAGATGCAGTCCATCAAATTTAAAGAACTTTCGCTCCCAGAACTGTTGCCAGTTCCCTACAAATCTGTGTCCTTTTTCCTGGCACCAGCCCTTGAACCATGTGTTTAGCTCCCCTATCTCCCCTTCTCTGACCTTCCGTCCATCTGCCCCCCTCTCCCAGACTGGCAGTATCTCAGAGAAGGAGATGCCAGATGAAATGGATGATAGTTTGTCACCCAGCCTGGTCAGGTGTTCCTTGGTCTCCACAACTGACTGGCTGGCGAGATCATTAGTCCCTATGTGTACTAGGACATCAATGTTTTCTCCTGCTTTGTGAACAATTTTAGCAATGCAGTCAGTGTCTCTCCATGCTGATGTACCTGGGAGACATCTGACCATTACCCCTGGCTGGAGATGGGTATCAACTCCCGAATCATGGAGTCTCCTATGATCAGTAGTTTTTGGATTCTTTTGCTTTTTGTTTTGGTTCCTCATTTGGGTGAGTTTTGTTGTGCTAGCTCCTGTGCCACAGTGTCCTGTTTGCAGTGTCTTCTGCCTCTTTGTTTGATTTCAGAGATAGAGGCAGATACCTGTTTGTAGTGTTTATATGGTTTTGGAGGTAATATGTTGGAGAGCAGAGAGTGATGGGGCACCCGATTTGCCCTCCTAACCACCTGCCAACCTCCTGGACCAACTAGCCTCTTCGGTTGAGGTTTTTCTGTTGGATGCTGGGGAAATGGCGGGTGGTTCTTATAATGTATTTCCTCTTGAATATAAAATTTGAGGCGTGCAATCTCTGCCCATGCTGCCTGGAGCTGAGCCCTAAGATCTCCAATGGCCCAGCATGTAGGACAGTGTCCTAAATTCTGTAAGATTATCCTTCTGAAAATTGTTCCACAGTACCTGCAGTTAATGATATCCATTCCAGATAAGTTGCTGGGTTTATAACCTAGTCAGAGTAATTAGAAGGAAGAAAATGCAAGTAATGGTTTGATTGTGTTTTGTTTTTGTTTAATTTGTTATAACAAGTTAAATTACTAGTGCCCTTGTAAATGAGCTCACCTTGTGGATGCCCCACTGATCTGCCCCTTCCTGCTCTGCCACAGGAAATATCACAACCGTGGTACCCTATAAAAGGAGTGTAGTGTGGGGTGGTTGGGGATGGGGTGTGTGGTTGGGCCCTTCCCCTGCCAAAAAGAAGAACCAAGGACAAAAGAACAAGGAGGTAAGAGCAGAAACAATTAGTCAACAACAAATGCAGTAACCCTGAAAGCTTATCCTAATGTTAGATAAAACTGTAAAACCTGTAAAGCACCACCTGTAATAATTTCAGAGAAGATATACGCTGTAAAAAACACTTTGCTACAGAGAAAAATAAAGCAATGAAATGTTAACAACAAACAGTAGCAATCCCTGTGAGTAAAAAAAAAAACAACACCACACAGTAAATCTGCTTAGCCAAAGAATTCTTAATCCTTTTCCCTTGCTCTGGTAAGGTTCTCTACTCTGCCTTTCAAGCAGTCTTAGAAGGAAAGAGCTCAGGTTAAGCTAGGTGCCTTGGCCAGCAAACCAAGTCTTCTACCGCCAAGATATCAACTAACCTGACCTTTTAACCCTCCTTTCTGTTGGAAATTACTGACAGTTTGCCAGCTTCACCCCCCACATACACACCTAATCCTTTGGAAGAGCTGTGGGAGGAAAGCAATTAGCTCCTTCAATGTGAGAAGGAGAATGAAACACCTCTGAGACAACAAACCTTTTCAACAACAAAAAAAAACAAGAATAAAATAAAAAGTGTCAAACAGTATTTTGCTTTGCCCAATGATAAAAAAGTCACAAAAATGTAAGCTCCACCTGTAATAATTTCAGAAGATATACCCTGCAAGAAACACTTTGCTGCAGAGAAAATAAAGCAGTAACAGAATATATACCTTGCAAAAGACAATTTGAATCAGAAGATTACAGCAGTAATCTGTTAGCACACACCTGTAGGCACACCCTGTAATAATGCAGAAGAAGGTATACCAGCAACAACAATTTGAATCAGAGAAAAATAAAGCAATGAAATGTTAGCGACAAACAGTAGCAATCCCTGTGAGTAAAAAATAAAAACAACACCACACAGTAAATCTGTTTAGCCAAAAGAAGCCTTAATCCTTTTCCCTTGCTCTGGTAAGGTTCTCTACTCTGCCTTTCAAGCAGTCTTAGAAGAAAAGAGCTCAGGTTAAGCTAGGTGCCTTGGCCAGCAAACCAAGTCTTCTACCCTGCACTGGAGCCTACTAAAACAAAACGACATTTTATAAGACTTTTTCCCCAACAGTTGAACTATCTGATCTGCTTGTATGCATAGCATATTTTTTATATTCTTACTATATTTTCTGTGTGTATATCTTAATTGTTATTGGTTATGGGCATTTCTTAAAGTAAGATTATGGTAGGAAGAAAAAAGCCACAAATGCTGAACAAGCAGTGAAAACAAGGAATTGACAAGGACTAACAAAAAAGAAATGGATATGATTAGCTCAAAACAATTCTAACTATTTTACTGGATTATATCCAGGAGGACAAATGAAAAGCTTGAAGATAGTGATATGGGACTGATTTACGTACTTAATAAAATCCTCCACTCTTAAGTATAGTTTGTGCCCGGCCCCACAACCCGTGCGCACCCTCTGCACACCCTGACTCCTCACACCCCCCTCACTCCATACTTAACTCCGGAGTCTGGCATGACGATCTTTGGTGGACTGGGAACACGTCTGCACTCTTCAAAGCCAACCGCGAACTGAAGAAATGCCGGTAAGCTGTATAATGGCTTAAATAGGGTTTTTTCAACTTTGTTGCATATCTTAGCCATTTTGGGGATTTTGGCACCACATTTTCAACATGGGGTTATTGGGACCCCTCCTCATGATTTCAGGCATTGTAATGGCTTTTTTCAGTCCCCAAAGGTGATTTCGCAGTCACTGCGTGGAATCACCTTTCAGGACTGAATAATGAAATGACAGCACCACTGTTCATGAGGGGGGCTCTCAAAAAGCCTATGTTGCAAATTTGTGGGAAAAATCAAAGAAAATGGCTGTTTTATGAGCATGGATTGCGCAGTTTCCACTCATGCTCGTAACTTCATGAATTTGTTATATTTTCAGTCCAGATTTTCAACACTGGCATTTTTCACACCTCCTTATGAACAGTACAGCTGTCATTTTTCACATCCTGCCCTAAATGTGTTTTCACACCTGTGGTGCACAATGGCATGGTCACTGTGTGAAATCAATGTTTCTGACAAATTAACAAAATCACGGTGCCACTGTTCATGAGGGGAGGTCCCAAAATGCCTATGTTAAACATGTGGTTAAAAAAAATCCCCAAAATAATTGGGTTATGGACGTGTGTTGCACAATTTTTGTGCATGCTCATAACTCCACCACTTTTTTATATTTTCACTCCAGATTTTCAACATTGCCATTTTTTCACATCGCCTCATGAACAATACAGTTGTCATTTTCCACATACTGCCCAAAATGTGTTTTCATTCCTGTGTTGTCAAATGGCATAGCCATTATGCAAAACCACCTTTCAGCTAACAAACTGATAGTGGCACTTTTCATGAGGTGGGCTCACAAATAGCCCATGTTGAAAATTTGGAGTGAAAATACCAACACACGCCTATGGTGTTAGGGTTTCCAACTGTAACACCCCACCCTGTAGTTAGTGACAGGCATCAGGGGTAAGACTGGATTACCAACCATAGACTGGTATTGAATCCTAACAAAACTCAGGCCATGCTCTTTGGTTCCACGGCCAAGTTAAAAGCCCCATCAGCTATGCTCAAAATAGCTTATGATGGAGGCCCCCTGTTGCCAACAGCGAGCTCAATTAAATATCTTGGGGTCACCCTCGACCCACAACTTGTCATGGGAAGCCATATCCAAAACATCTGCAGAGCCACCAGGTGTAAGCTTGACCTTGCCTACAGGGCCAAATACAACCTGACTCCGGAGTGAGGCTGGCACTTGAGAGGGGAGTGCTTCTCCCCTCCCTTAGTTATGGATACCACCTATTTGCCAGGTCACCTCAAATCCATCTTAATCGGTGAAACACGGCATATAATGATATCTGTCGGTTTGCACTTGCTGCTCCCAAACTCACTCACCGATGTGAGCTCTATGACAAACTCAACTGGCTCCCTCCTGCGGAATTCCTGATCCTTGGTGTAGGAAACTTCACCAGGAAGGTGCTTGCCATGGGCATACCATCGGGACTGGCACATCTCCTCCCAAAACTGGACACCATCCCCTACCAGCTCAGGTCACAGACCGCCGAGTTGCTTAAAGTTCCCCCTACTCGGACCCTTATGGGGGATCGTGACTTTGCCACTTTTGTGCCCAGGCTCTGGAACTCCATTCTGGACTCTGTTTGCTCTGCCCCTTCCCATGGGACCTTTCACTCCTCCCTGTGGTCCCACCTAAAACAAACAACAAGATGTGACTGCTCCTAGTCTCTGTAATGTAATACTCTGCAGTCCACTATTGTCCACTCTGAGTCCATGATGATCTATGAAATATGTATTCAGTGATTCTAATGTCTATCTATGTCCTGTAACAATTTGTACTATGTGTGGCAGTATCTCTGCCCATATACAAGCATTGTTATAGCTGTTTTTTACTGTATCATGCTGTTTCTCCAATGTTGCCATGTATGTATACTGTATGTTTTGTGCTCTCCCGGGTCATTCCTGAAAATAGGCATACTACTTGTCTAGTGTACTTACCCGGTAAACAAAAGCTAAAATAAATAAAAAAAATAAATCAGCTGTAATGCTCATGCCATTACACCCCTACCCCCACCCTGCAGCCAGTGACAAGCAACATGGTGTGCTTTGCACTGTTTGGCCACAAAGTTCACCCCATTCTCCTATACTGCACCCACCTCAGCTTATTTTCTTCTGAAATGGGTTAAGTATAACACCCAAAGACCCCAAAGCACATCACAACACTTGTCAGTGTCTACAGGGTAGGGTGAGGTACAATTGCATCAGCGTTATAGCTGATGACCCTAAGGCACACCCCAATGCCTGTTGGTCTCTACAGGGTGGGGTTGGGGTTGGCATCACTTCAGTAATTCACTGCCATTCCTATTATGCATCTCTAACTCTGGCACTACCAATGCCAACGCCAGTGAATCAACATTCGGCATTGACAAATGTTTGTTATAAATGATGCAGTGTCTGACATGACCTCCACTGTGCAACAATTGCATATACAGAAACCTCCACATGAAGTAAATGCAGCATGTAAGCCTCATACATAGATTGAAACCTAGAATGTGTCAGTAGAAAAGAACCAGTGGGCCCATCTTGTCTGCCCTATTTTCCCTGCCTATTACTACACCCTGGACTCCATTTGATGATAGGAGTCCCTCACCCCTCCCTTACATGTATTTATTATACCCATGTGCCTATCCCATGCATATTTGAAGCTACTCGCTGTCTTCTCCCCTACTATCTCTTCTGGCAGACTGATCCAGGCTTCTATCACACTTTCTGTGAAGAGATATTTCCTCACATTCCTCTGAAACTCCTCTCCAAGCATCTTAGCATGCCCTCATTTTCTGGTGCTCCTTCTCTTGTGAGACTCCCTTCCTGTACCTTGTTCTTCCCCGTCAGGTACTTATAGGTCTCAGTCTTGTCCACTCTCACTCTACTCTCTTTCAAGGAGTACTTGTTGAGTTCCTGGAACATGTCCTCATATGGTTTCTTGTGTAACCTTCATACAATTTGGGTAGCTCTCCTCTGGACTGCTTCCGCCCTGTCAATATCCTTGCTGAGTTGTGGCCTCCAGAACTGGACATATTACTCCAGTTGGAGTCACACAAGTGATACAGAGGCAACACCACCTTCTTTCTCCTGCAACAAAGGCCCCTAGTTAGGCATTTCAGCATCAAGCTTGCCTTGCCTACTGCCTTGTCACACTGCCCTATCTCCTTGAGATCATCAGACATGATCACCCAAGGTCACTATCTTTCTTGGTAACTGTAAGTGCCTCCCTAATCTTATACACAGCTACAGGTTTCCCAATCCCAGGTGCTGGACTTTGCATTTTTGCCATTGAAACCCTGCTGCCACTCCCCAGACCACTCCTCTAGTTTCCCCAGGTCCCTTTGCCTTCTCTGCACCCCCATCAGATGTCTACCTTGTTACAGATTTTTGTGTCATCTGCAAAAAGACACAGCTTCCCCTCCAGTTCCTCAGCAATGTTACTTACAAAGACATTGAAGAGGACAGGTCCTAGTACAAATCCTTGTGGTTCTCCACTGGTCACTGTGTCATCCTCTGAATGACTGCTGTTTACCACCACTGCCTGCCTCCTATCTTTCAACCAGCTAGACACCTAGCTACCCACCTTCTCCACCAACACCATGGCTGCTACATTTCTTTATCAGTCTCTTATGTGGTACAGTGTCAAAGACTTTACTGAAATTCAGATGGGTTACCCTCACTGCCCTCCCCTGATCCACCTGCAGAGTTACCCAGTCAAAGAAATGTGTGAGATTTGTTTGACATGACCTCCTCCTGTAAAGCCATGCTGCTGGTTGCCCTGCAGCTCATTTGTCTCCAGGTACTCTATCTGTCTCTCCTTCAGCAGGGTCTGTTATTAGTTCTGGCTTACTTTGTTGTTCTTAACCATAGTTTATTTTTATTGATTAGACAGGTGTTTATAACTTAATTAATAATTTATTCATCCAACATGGGCTCTATCTGGTCACTATAGTGCCAATTTAATGCCAGTTTTGTAATATGGAATAGATAATAGACTTACATTAAGACAGGCTAATCCTCCCAAACTTTAGGTAAGAAAAGTCTGCCCCATGTGATGCATGGTTTCTAATAGTTCCAAATTAAGTCACTTTATAGTTTGTTCATTATCTCAGGGTCAGGATGTGTCATCACCATAGCATTTCCATTTGTTATGTATCAAAACATACAAATTGCGGTGTACACTGTGATGCCAAAGATGATTGTTTATGTACAGTAGTCTTGTGAGACGCCTTCCTGTCTGTGGCAGAAGGGAAGTGCAGTTTGACTCAGAGTGATGATGTTTCAGTATGTAAGTCTGCAGGTCTGTGTGTTGTTTGTGGTCCTGGCACCTCTACCCACCCCCCGCCACACACACATACACATACACATACAGTGGCTTCATTGGAAATGCTTAGGAGGGGGAATGTTCATCTCTAGATTTCTAGGTGTGGAACTACTGTCATCCCAAGGTGATGGATCAGGCATCATTTACTCACACAGGCTAGTTTGTTGGTTTGCATTGGGGGAGAGTGAAAAGAATAGATGAACCTTAATACCCATATTCTCTGAATTGTGTGATTGCAGTATGACTGTTGGCATGCCATAATTACTCAGTTCAGAAAACATGGCTAATAAGGTTTTTTTCTCAATGTCTCTATACCCACACAAAATTATGAACTAGCTTGTGTGAGTAAATGATGTAAAGTAGTGAAGAATAGAATAGATTTTAAAAGCCTTTTTAAAAAGTAAACTGACCATATTATTTTTGCAGAGGCCAAGGGGGGGGGGAGAGAGATTGTTAATTGATCTGGCCATAATTAGCTTGTCAGCAACAGCTGGTGGAAGAAGATGCCAGAGAACAGCATATTGTGTGCCTAGTTCAGCTTGAGAAGACATTCAGTTCCTTACCCCCCGAACATTTCATGAGGTTTCCTGCACATCTTTTATCTTTATCAACTGAATACTATAGGAGAATTCCACCACTTGGGGTTGCATTTGCTCCCTGTCTGACAAATGACCTGCTGCAATGATGAGCAGAGGGTCTGTGCAGGTCACCTTCACTGCAGCAGGGATGGTGGTAGAAATGTAATTTGGTGGGTATGGGTGGTGGGCATTTAGTGGGTGAGATAGGAAATGAGGTAGAGTGGATGTATCCATACCCAAGCATGAGGTAAGAGGTAACTAGAAAATCAGGAACAGTGGGATACAATTGGTACTGTATATGCAATGATTAAGTTCAAGGTTTTAGCAAATTCTCAGCATTTCTGTCTTTGCATTGATAAAAATACAGAATATAGAATATTACATTACAGAAGAAAATAAAATAAATAAACTACACCCAACACAAAATGAAAAAAAGTACAAATATTTCACTTAGTTAAGAAGATAAACATAATAAAAATACAAGATCTGAAGAGGACAGGAAGTTGCTGGATGCAAGATGCCTTAGCTAATTCTGCACACATAGAATGAAATAGAATTAACTTCTGCTGGGAGGTTCAGGTCTGTTACCTAGATTCAAGCTTAAAAAAAGTCACATAATCTCTAAAAGCAAGTTATTAACGAAGATGAGCTCTAATGACTTTTGGCAGGGATATTGCATCAGCAGCTCATTTTTGGCATTTGGATAAAGATTTTGCTAATTTATAGGACTTGTTAATGCCTCTGAAGTAATTTGTTAGGTACTTTATGATTACTTCAGACGCTGAGTTCATTTATTTTGCAATAGGTAATTCATTATTTAAACATGCTTTAGACATTATTTTGCCTAAAAATATATCTCTTTGCAGAGTAAATTTAGAATAGAGAAAGAGAATATGTGCCAGCCCTCCTTTGTGCCCCAAATCACAGCTACATAATGGATCAATGACTACCAATTCCCATATCTCTTTTTCAATGTGTTACTTTCCAAAAGTTCAAGTCAGAAATAAATAAAAAGTGTCCTGTCATAAACCTTCACTAAAATGTGCACACAATGTTTTCTTTCACAGTCAGTTTTGTGTTTGAAATGCACACACAAACTTTCTGGCTTTTTAAAAGTGTCAGTAGTTCCTTGAAATTCCTGAGTATCTGCCCTTGAGAAAATCTTTGACTTCAAAAATTACAAAGGTTTCAGTGTACAAAAATGTATTTATTTTTTTATTATATTCTTGGATAACACCTTTGAGTTAAAAGCTCTTTTATAAAGGTTCCATGTTGGCAAAATAAACAGGAACATACGAGACAAATATTATTACACAGTTGATAACACATTAAGATAGGGGAACATAGGGTCAAGCAGAATACCTAACAATTATAATGACAAATTTACAAAATACACAGGTTACAGACATAAAGCAAGGTACTTAACATCACATGTGCTATACACAGATGGGTAGTAACAATGAGATAGTCAACCAGAAAAGGCTTTGTCAAAGATTGGGGGCAGGTAGTGGGAGTGGTAAATCAGGTGTCGAGAGAGGCTTTGACAAAGAATGGTGGGCAGGTATAATGAAGAAGGGGTAAGATTCTAAGTTATGAAAGTGAGTAGGTTGGGCAGACGCTGTGGGGTGGGGAGTGGGAGAGATTGTAGTGGGTAGAAAGCGTATTTAGTTAGGGAGGACTTTGAGATGAAATTCAGAGGTAGGTGCTACTGTTTAAGTGCTAGATGGGGGACCCAAGGTGAAAGCAACAGAACCTGCTAGGAAAAACAATCACAATTGCTCTGCACAGTTAGTAGCTGGCTGAGGCTATGTTTGAACAGACCAGTTTGGATTCAGAAAAGATGTCATTGGGTAGGGAGTTAAGCAAAGATGGTGCTCTATTGGCAAATGACCTTTGTCTTTGAACAGTGCAGCAAAAAGGGTACAGGAAGGGCTGACTATCCAAGTTTCTCATGCTGTGAGGGCTACTAGGATGGCTTATGAACTTCTGAACCCCCCATGGAGTTAGCCCAAGACTGATTTTTTAGCTAGCAGGCAGGTTTGATATTTGATCCTATTTTTCAGGTGGAGCCAGCCTGTCTGCATGTAGAGATTACATGTATGTGTGAGTTGGTGGGCCCCAGTGATGGGCCTATAGGCTTTGTTTAGTGCTGTAGAGATACATCTTAAGGACATTGCAGTAGCAGTGCCATAGATCACCAGGCCATTGTCTATAATGGAGATGATCAAGCTGTCTACAGCTGTACTTAGGGTCTCATGGTCAAGCTATGTTTGTGCCTATACAGCAGCCCGATATGTGTGTTGACTGTTTTGGCAATGTTTTCAATGTTGTACATGTATGATAAGGTGCTGTCAGTGGTGATCCCAAAGTATTTGAAATGCTGTACCTGTTCAAGGGGGATGTTTGTGCTGTTCCATATAGTTAACTGGTGGGCTTTATGTTTGTTATAAAAGCTATTGAATAACATGACTTTGTTTTTTTTTTGGTAATTTAATCGGAGCATGTGCCTAATGAACCATGCCTCTATGCATGAGATGTTTAGCTGCAGATGAGTCTCAAGATGCATGGGATCAGGGTTACTGGCAAAAAATAACAGCATCATCCATATATAGGATGATCTTGGCCGGTCATGAGAGGGGTGGGTGTTTAAAAAGAGGTGGAACAGGAGGGGACTTAATATGAAGCCTTGTCAGACACCCAAGAAGACTTTATGTCTATCTGAGAAGACGTTGAATATCTTCACCTGTTGTGATTTGTTTTCCAGGTAACTTTTGAACCAATCTGTTGCTTCTCTTGAGATCCGTAAGCAGGTGAGTTGCTCATGTAGTAGGGTGTGATTGACCATATCAAAGACCTTAGTGAGGTCTATGAAGGCTGCCCCTACCAATTGGCCTTGGTCAAGTGAGCTGTGGATGAAACCGATAAATTCAACTAGCACTGAGATGGTACTGTGTCCTTTTCTAAAAGCATGCTGCTGGGGGCACAGGATCTAATATTTCTCCAGGTACTCAATCAGCTGATCAGACATGATGTGCTCTAGAGCTTTGGAAAGGGGGGGTAAAATGAAGATTGAGCTGTAGTTTGTATGCTGAGCCCTGTCACCACTTTTGTGCTCAGGGGTTACTGTGGCAGATTTCCATTTCTGGGGGAATTGGGCTAACCTTAGTGACAGCTTCAGAATTTTAGTAAGCAGTGTTAAGATTTCTTCCAAGGTTAGGGTAACTAGCTTAAGATGACTGGTAGTATAGCCTAGAGGTTAGAGGAACAAGGTGTGAACGAGCTTGATAAATCCAGCAGACTAGATCTGAGTTTGATTCTCACAACCTCCACTTGCATACTGTGTGACTCTGAGCAAGTCACTTAACTGCCCAGTGCTCCCAGGTCACCCCTGAAAACAGGTACTTATGCCTAGTGGGCCTTACCCAGTTACCAAAGACTGAAAATAAAAAAAATAAAAAAAGATCAAGCATGTCTCCACTAAATCTGGATTTTCCCAGTACTGTTTGTATATATTTCCTAGCCTCAGTTTCTATAATAGTTTTGAAATAGAAAGGGGATTGTCCTTGAGACTGGTCTGCCCACCCTAAGGAATTCAAGTTATTTGAATTCTCAAAGAAATCGGGGGAAGAACATTGCTGAAGTCAGTGAAGGCATTATTAAATGTGTTAGCAATAACCTTTATTTTATTTTATTTAATATTCTTCAGGATTTACAACCTTTGAGTCAGAGACTCATTTACAAAGGCTCCGTGTCAGAACACATTACACACCAGTATGCTAGTGCCATCAACGCTAAGCATAGTTGAAGACATTTTGTGGTCCTTCCCTGTAATACCCTTGATATTGCTCCAAAACTTCCTGTCATTACCCCAGGAGTTGGTGAGCATCTCCTTGTAGTACCGATTTTTCTCAAGGCAGATGGCCCTGGTACAGGAGTTCCTTGCTCTTTTATAGTTTTGTATGTCTGCCTGTCTACCAGTGGCTCATGTCCATTACCACAGATGGCCTCTTGCTTTCATAAGATTAATAAATGCTGTTGTGATCCATGGGTTACAGGTGCCCTTGATCTTACGTTTTTTAAGACGCGTAGATGTCACAAGCATTGTTAAAGCAGTTAATGAAGTGGCCCAGCACTGTGTCAGCATCATTCACAGTATTAATTAATGACCAGTCTTGCTTTCTTAGGTGTGACTTTAGGGGTTCAAGGTGTCATTGAGTAAGGACTCAGCTTAAAATAGTTTTGGGTGGTGGTTTAGTGGTTTTGTTTGACCAGAAGCTTATGTTGGGAGAGGGGTCACTAAGGGCATCGGGGAGGACGGTCATATTCAAAATGCACTCAGGATGGTTAGAGAGTATCTGATCTAGAAGCATACTTGTCCCTGTCCTATAGTTCATTCTGGTGAGGTAGTCCACCATCTGGGTAAAATGAGTGGCCAAGAGGGCAGCCTTGTAAAGGCAAGCATCAGGTAAGAGCCAGTTAACAGTGAAATCCTCCTGAGCTGGCCCAGTGGTGCCGAGAGCTGAGTTGCTGGATGCCTTACCTCACGTCATGCCAGCAACTTGGGTTCAGGAATGACCTTGGGTCATCAGGGACCCAGCATGGTGGGGGAGGGAGGCAGCAGGAGCGAGCAGCCAGAAGGCAGTTCTCCTCTCCTGGGGAGGTTGCTCACCCCTCTCTAGTTCCACTGCCATTGGGTGGAGGTTCAATAGTAAGCATAGGTGGAGGCAGAGGATTGCCTGAGATGGGGCAGAAGGGGCCGAGCTGGTACCCAGCATGCATGTGTGTTCCACGCGCATGCACACACCTGTCTTCTGGGGTCCCGGAATCCAGGAAGAAAATGGGGGAAAATACACAACAAATTGTAAATAAAAAAAAACACGAAAATCCCTAACATGACTATTTCAGAGTTGTGCTGCATGTTGTGGTAGAAGTCCAGAACTGAAAGAAAGCCAGCAGCCTGCTCTTTGGGGGGAGTATACACTGATACCACCATGAGGGCTTTGTTATGTGCACCTAGCAACACTTTGATCACTAGTGCCTATACCAAGTTTCCTGTGGAAATACTAGGTAGTGCAAGCACCATGAGAATATCTTTGAGGTATATAGAACAGCCTCCACCTCTTTTATTTAACCTGTCTTGTCTAAAAATGGTGTAACCTGTAAAAGCGATAGTAGTGTCAGGGATCTTGGGTGAGAGCCAGGCCTCCACTACAGAGAGCACATCAGGGTTGTATTGGGTGACCCAGACTTGGAGTGCACCATGTTTAGAAAGCACACTACAAATGTTAATTGAGGTCAAAGTGAGTATACCTTACTTCTTTATGCCACTCGGAGTTTGTTGTGGGAGGCCTGGGTTGGGGTGGATATTGCCAGATAATAATAGGAGTAGCAGTATGATCCTCCAAAAGTGGACCTTTACCTGTTTATAATTTGCTGCATGCATTTGTGTTGATAGTGTTCCCAGTTTGTATTTGTTTTGTGTAAAGGTTAAACAAAGGAGTAGAGATGATGGGAGGAGAGGGCTTGCTTTATTACAAGGGATCAACCAACCCTGAGAATGCATGGATGGTCTCCCACATGTACTGGAGGTGCTGCTGCCTGCACAGTATGAGAAGCACACAATGACATGAGTATGATAATCATTCACAACAATGCTGTATTGGTTAAGAGGGCATTGCTGTGTAATACACACAAGTCTAGCAAGGTACACACCATTAGCAGGACACTTAAGGGTAGCCAGTTGGAGTCATTCATTGTCATGATAGCTGCACCTACAGCAGAATGATAGCTTGGGGGCTGTAGGAGTATAACATTCAGTGCCACAGATGTGTGCATGTGGAGGGTTGGGCAAAGAGGGATGTTGTTGGGGTGAGTGGGTTATCTAAAGGGTTAGGTTCTTAGAGGTCAAGGTAGAGTAGTTGAACAAGCACAATTTTTACTTTTATTTACAATTTTTTGAATTGCACAATCAGCTTGGTAGGGACAATGAAGAGTAGAATTGAGTAATAGGTTGGGGGATTATAACTATATGCACTGAATGGTAAAATACCCATAGTGGTAGAAAATATAAGGAGCAAATGGAAAACACAACACTTAGGTTTTAACCAATGGAACTGGGGCAGTCATGTGACTATATGCAACTATAAGAGGAGCAGTCCAGATAGGGAAGGGGGTGGGGGCAGGGGGGGAGCCGGCACAAAGTGCCAGCAGGTCTTCCTGTGTGGGAGTGGGTGGGCAGCGGCAGAGCAAGCTGCAGTGAGAAGCAGAGCACCTGTACAGGGCTGGAGCCTGGAGGGGGAGAGAGAAAGGGAAGATTAATTTATTTAAAACTGCCAAATCAGGGGGAGGGTTGTAGAGAGAGTGTGAGGGGGAGTATAAGCAGGGAGAAGTATAGAGAGGCAGGGCATATCATTTGTGAAACAGGGTCTCCAGGTGCTCAGTGAAGCTCAAGCAGAGAAGTACAGAAATTTCAGAGTAGAATAGTGACTTCAGAGTGGTAAGGCCAAAGTGAAATACAGCTGATTTAAGTCAAAGAGTGAGTTGGGAGCACAAAGCAAGGTTGAAGTTAGAGAGAATGCAGAGTGGAGACAGTACATCAGTTATATAATCAGACAAGCAGCACGTTTCAGGGCAATAGTAGTAGTCTAAATTAATGCAGGCTTTAACAAAATAAAATACAGTATTACTACCAATAAATACAATCTTCAGCTAGTTTTTATAATATGGTTAGTAAGTTGACCATAACAAATGCATACATTCCAGACAGATTGAAGAGCTGCTACTAAAGGGATTTCAGAGATCCAGCTGAGCCTGACTAAGAAAAAGGTGCCAGCTTTCAAGTTGAAGCTAGGCTTCACAGAGCAGCACTCATACTTCTTTTTTTGTAGAAGTGAGTGTGCAGCGCCAGTACCAGCTACAGAGAGAAACGGAGCACCCGTTCTGGGCTGGAGCCTTCTTTCTGTGTGGGAGCAGTCAAGCAGTGGTAGAACAAGCCGTGGATAGAAGCAGAGCACCTGTTCAGGCTTGGAGCCTTCTTTCTGTGTGGAAGTGGGCGGGCAGCAGCAGAGCAAGCTGTGCAGAGAAGCAGAGTGCCCGTTCAGGGTGGAGCCTTCTTTCTGTGTGAGAATGGGTGGGCAGTGGCAGAGCAAGCTGCAGAGAGAAGCAGAGTGGCTGTTCAGGGCTGGAGCCTTCTGTCTGTGTGGGAGCAGGCAGGCAGCAGCACAGCAAGCTGCGGAGAGATACAGAGCACCCATTCAGGGCTGGTGCCTTCTTTATTTTTGGGAGTGGGTGGGCAGTGGCACAGCAAGCCACAGAGAGATGCAGAGCATCCATTCAGGGCTAGATACTGGAGGGGATAGGAGAGGAAAGTCCCAGAAATGTACTAGTCCAAGCTTATTGAGGGTTGCTTTGGCATGAGAAGTCTGAGGAATATCATAGCCAAGGTCAACGTACTTTCTCATTTCATTTAAGCATAACCTAGGCAACTGTGTATCTGATAATTCAGTGTAAATAATGTTAACCAGAATGACAGCATCCTTTGATACAATGGTTGTATACACTTTTGACCAAGTTCAGCTCAAGCCACCAGTGACAGGTTTGCAATTGTGACCTGAAGTATTCTTTCATACATAGAATTTAAAATAGATTCTATGCAGGCAGTTTTCATAAAGTCCCATATTTCTTTGCCATAAAAAGGTTTTTATTTCAACACTACAGTGAGAGCCAGCATCCTCCCAGTTATAGGGTTACCACCATTATTGCTACCAAACAACTGTCAGGCTCCCAGTAACTGTTTGGATTTATTTGCACAGTAATCTAAATGATCATTCCAAAAAAGATTATTTAAAAATGCACTCCCAGAAAGTGATAATAATGCCCTTTTCTAATTCAGTTTAATTAAGAAATAATGCAGCCTTATAAGCTGTATGGTTTCCAAACCATGACTTGTGTTTTGTTATAATTTACCTCCAACAAATGTCCTCTGCAGAGGTTGCCTAAATACTCCATTTTTTTCTGTAAACCAAACTTAGGTAATGAAAAAAGAAAGAGTTTGTCCATGTAGTTCAGACACCCCACTGGTGTGCTAAACTGCCTAAACATCTTTAGATTGTGACATTCAGAGTTATCTAGCTCACAGAAAATGGAGTCAATATAGAAATGAAAAAGGGTAAAGGTGAGAACACCCCTCAGCTTGACTCCAGTGTTAGTTAAAACATTTTCAAAGAGGGTGTGCAAAAGCCTCATAATCGCACAGATTTCTTGAGTGTTACTTATGTAAGCAACAATATCCTCCAAGGTGGGTGGTATTGGAAAATACCAGAACACCCATTGGCATAATGAGGCCTGATGCCACAGGCAGAGGGCCTTATTGCCCCTGAAAGGTACGGTATTTCCCAATACCGCACACCCTGGAAGGTATTATTTCGCTTAGAAAATGGGCCACTGTATTTTATGCATTTTAAAAATGAAATAAAATACTATAAAATATTTTAAGTAGTATAAAATAGCATAAAATAGTACCTCCACCTGCACCTGTATGCTGTATTTATTTATTTTTTACCTAAGGACTTTTGTCCTGTTGGAGCCTCTGCACTTGTAATTCATGGTCATGGTTACCTGGCCTCACAGATACTCCCAGGGCTTTCATTAAAACACTTCTGTTTGTTGGCTTACTTTTTTTTTGGTATCCATTGATTTGTTCACTTTATTTTATGTTTTCAGTGAACCATTCAGTCATTTACTGTTGATCAGGGAATGGCTCGGTGTAACAGCAGTGGTGGTTCTGTGAGCTGGTAGGGAAAACTAAATGTCTGCTGTGTCTTGTTCTTTGTAATTGATTTTGTACTCAATTTTGTCCTTTGGCAGTGAGAGGGGCTAGAGTAAATAAAAGTGAAGGTATCAGGACTTGGCAGTGGGCCAGTTATAGTGGGCAGGTAGTCCTACTGAAGAGCAGCACAGAGACAGTCGGGAGGTGCAGATGAGGGGAGGTAAAGTGAGCTGTTTATTTTTTTTAGTGGCAACAAGGAAAATGGACAGCCCAATAGGAAGTGTTTCACTGCTGGAACTTTTGTACAGAGAATGTGGGGAAATATCAGTGGCAGACTTCTTAACTTCAGCTTAGGGGACATGGAGTTACATTACTGGCTTGGAATGCTTACTACCTTGGTTGGCTTTTGAGGGATCGGTAGCTGTGACTTTCTCTGGCAGATAAAATGTCAGGTGAATGTTCTGTTTGTGAGAAGTAGGCAG
Source organism: Neoceratodus forsteri (assembly GCA_016271365.2). Classification (NCBI taxonomy): domain Eukaryota; kingdom Metazoa; phylum Chordata; order Ceratodontiformes; family Ceratodontidae; genus Neoceratodus; species Neoceratodus forsteri. Next base: position 1,514,097,148 of record CM057449.1, read on the forward strand.
CTTTTTTACTTTTTTTTACAGTATTACATCTATTGAAGGAAGCTGAGACCAACGGGGGAAGGGGAGGCGAGACCGGCTGCCAACTTGCTCAGTGAGCGAGAGAGAAAAAAATGGTGGTGGGTCACTTCAAAAATTCAGGGTGTCCAATAATACCCGAAGTAATGGGGTACCCCGAATTCACACTTGTTTTTTAGCAGGTATCTATTGAAAAATAAATGCATGCCTGGCATGGCCTTTCTGTCAATCAGCATGCATTATTATTTTATATTGCAGTTTAGGATTAATACCTTTGAGTCCTGGAACTCATTTACAAAGGTTCCAGGTCATACACAAAACAATTAGTCAAACATATAGGTTGCAGACATTGCAAAAAAAGTTAGACAAAGCATATCGGTTGCATACGTTTGAATGATACAAGTTAGAATACCTTGAAGGAACAGTTTGTTTCAGTCAGGTTACAAATAAAATAGGAGGAAAAGGGTTTCAAGGGTATAAAGCATTTCAGTGAAGGAACATTCAGGATACAGCTCAAACAAAGGAAACAGTTTCAAAGGAAGTGCTTTAGTCTGTCAATTTAGGGTAATCAGGCCCCTGGGAGTACTGGCAATACAGGCGGGGACTAGCTATACAGAGGGGGAGTGGGTTGGGGTGCAGCCTAAGGATGGCATTATCATTTTGTGGGAGGGTGAGAGATAGGGGGAGGGGGGAGTTGCTACAGTGATGCCAGCAGCGTGGCGGCAGGTGGGGAGCAAGCTGGAGCTCAGTAGGAGGTAAGTGGGGTGTTGAAACAGGCATAGGGAGAAAACAAAGGGGAGGGGTACTGGAGTGGGGGAGAGGTGTGAAAGGAGGTTGGGATATAAACAGCAAGGGAGGTAGGTGGTGTGGTAATGGAGGGGGTTGTGCAGGAGAGGAATTGAGGTGGGAATATTAGGGGCAGGAGAGGGTTGGTGGAGCGGGATGGTGGTGTAGGAGGGGATGGAGTGGGAAGGAGGGGGGGTGGGTTATTTGGGCTAAAGAGTCCTGTAGTTGGCTAGTCGAGGCATGCACAGGCCAGTTCATGATGCAGTAGAGTCCTAAGCCATGTTTTAAAGAGGCTGATCGTATTGCTTTCAATCCAGGTAGTCCATTCTACCATTTTGGTCTTTGGTACGAGATGGATTTATGTGCCAGGATGGTGCTTTGAAAGGGCACCAGGAGCCTGCCTTTCTATGCTCTCCTGGTTGGCTTAGATGATCTTGCCTGCTGGAAGAGTCCACATAGAGATGGAGGTGCTAATATATATATATCTATATATATATAGATATATATATATGTGTGTGTGTGTGTGTGTGTAATAACCAGTGCAAGAAAACAAAAAAGTGTAAAAGACGGAAATACAAAAATAGTGTATTTATTGGATACATACACCTCTGTCCTTAAAACTAATTCATGTGAAACATTTCATTTAGAGCTGATCTTCTGAAACATTTTAAACCTAACATTTCTAATAAAATGACAGTCTGAAACAAAATGAGTCTTTTGTCTTACTTTTAGAAGCTGTGAATTAGAGTAAGACAGAGCAGTCGATTGCGTTATGCAGGAGTGCTGAGAACTTGTTCATGTCAAGTGACCGAATTAAACTAAAAACTGAGAAACACAGATAATTCTACATATGCTGAACAACTTTGTCGTAGGACCTCTGAGAAATTGAGAAATCACAGAATCCACAGCTCATATGCCAAAAAAGCATTTTTGAAGAAACAGTTTAATGAAATAGCTACCACACTGGAGAGGATGTCTGGTGAGCCTATTCTGAACATCTTGCATGAGATAGACATGAACTACCAAAGAACCTTGAGAAAAGCCATGCTCATTAAAACAGGAAGTTAGATGCCTTCAACTTACCATACTTCTAACAACCATGAAGAACAGAACAGAGTGACTGAACAACTAAACCACACAGATGGGCACCTTTCAGTTGTTAATTTGTCCACCACACACACGACTACTGGGGAATTAAATGTACTTTCTAAGGGCCTCAATTTCTGCCCAACTAAACCACTGGACAGAATACAGTTTTGTGGTGAAATGGAGGAATACTCCGCAGATTGAGACTCAGGAATTTTTCATGGCAGAGAAGACATCACAGACAGGGAAGAAATCACAAACAGTAAAACTACCATGGATGAAAAAGAAACCATATGAGTTTACCCCATCAAGTGGCCGTAACAAGAAACTGGACAAATACATTAATTGCTTTAGCAGAAAGTTACTAGTGAGATTCTTAATAGGCGAAAACAGGCCGCTACAACCTCTCTCCATTGGAGCGGAGGGCTATACAAACACTAAAATCAAACCATAACATTGTCATAAAAAAGCTGATCAAGGCTCGGCAGTGGTGATATTGAATCGGGAAGATTACATTACGAGCCAACCGGCAGCTAAGTGACCTTACCTACTACAAAGTACTGGGAAGTGACCCAACTACAGAATATAAAGAGAACTACAGAAGTTAATTAAAACATTTCCAGAGCATGTCCAAGACAAACTAAAGGACCTCGTCCCCAGTGAACCTAAGCCAGGGACATTCTACATGCTTCCTAAAATACATAAGCCTGGTAATCCTGGTAGACCCATATAGTCTCTGGTAATGGCACCCTGACAGAGGGGATATCAGGGTTTGTAGAAGCTATTTTCAAACCACTGGTTATACAAAGGGATAGTTACATCAAGGACACTACTCACTTCCTACAAAACTTTCTGGTTTAAGGACTTACCACCTGATACCCTTTTAGCCACGATGGATGTAACCTCCCTCTACACTAATATTCCACACACAGATGGCATTTCAGCCTGCCTCAAATACCTGCATGACAAAGATGGACCCCAGCATTGACCCTGGGTTGTGGGTAAACTCACTGAATTCATTCTGACACAACAACTTCAGCTTTAATGAGTAACATTATGTTCAAACTATAGGAACACAGTGGGACCAGGATGGCTCCTCAGTATGCTAATCTTTTATGGCGAATTTGGAGAGGATTTTCTAAGGCACTGTACACATAAACCACTAAACTTATTTCTGTTACATTGATGATTTGTTTATAATTTGGACAGAGGCACTGACACACTTAAGAATTTTCACCAAGAACTTAATAACCTCCACCCAACTATAAAGCTTTCCCTAGAATATTCTGCCACAAGTGTACATTTTCTGGATACCACTGTCACTATTAAGGATGGTACCTACATACCTGTCTTTACAGGAAACCAACAGACAAACAGAGATACTTACACAAGAAAGTAATCACCGAGCCACACAAAGAAATCTGTTATATATAGTCAATGCGGTATCACCGCCTCTGTTCAAATGAGGAAGACAGAGACACACATCTGGCGATGTTGAAAACACCTTTATTGAGCAGGGACACTCATCCAGGAAATTGACAGGCAGTGGAGCGTGCAACACAGGTCCCAAGAGAACAGCTGCTGCATTATAAGAGCGGATGACTACCAACAGAATACTCTTAGTAGTCACATACCATCCTGACCTTGAACTCCTACGTAAGATTACTAAGGATCTCCATCCAATAATTAGTGAGGATGAAACCCTTAACAGTATTTTTCAAGAACTACCACTACTATCTTTTAAACAACCACCTAATTTAGCCAACCTGATAATTAGGAGTCAACTTGAACGGAACAGAATACCATGACATCATATGGTACGACCCTGTCATCAATGCACATATAGACATGTAACCTCATTTCCACTTCAGACTGTGTGGTTACATCACAAAACAGACTATTCAGGATACGGGAATTATACATGTACATCAAGTAATGTGGTCTATTTTATCCAATGCAAGAAATGTCCTGCACAGGTTTATGGGGGAGACAAACCAACAACTCCGCACTAGAATGAATTCACACAGACATTCTATTAATCACAAGATGATTGAGAAACCAGTAGCCAGCACTTCTCCCAGGATGACCACTCAACCTCAGATATGTCTGTGATGGTCTTAAAAGGACATTTCAATAGTACACAACAGAGACGGGCTTCTGAAATTAGACTTATTTTACTTCTCAATATGGTGGCGGATGGATTGAATATTGATGTTGGGTGCATGACACATTATTCCACTTAAACTTACACAGACCTTTACTTTAAAAGATGGACATAAACAGTTTAGTTCTTCAGTGGACCTTTGATTTTGTAAGTTTATGGTTATCTACATTGTTGACTTTTCACCTTAACACTGTGGTGAGTGTGTTTGAGTGTGTGTGTGTATACTGATGTATGTATGTATGTATGTGTGTGTTTTGTGTGTTTGTGTTTTTGTGTGTTGTGGTATGGTGTATTGTGTGTTTTGTTTGTTGTATGCGTGGTGTGGTGTGGTGTGTGTGGAATGTGTTTGCTATATTTGTTGTGTGTTGTGGTTGTGTGGGGTGTGCAGGTGTGTGTGTGTGGGAGTGTGGTGTGGTGTATGTACACACATATGTGTGGGTGGAGCGTGGCATGAGGCAGTTGTTATGTGGCTAGAACACTTAGTTTTCACATATAGTGTGCATTTATTTCCTTCTATTAGTTGTCAGTGGGTGGATTTCACACTGTCACATTTTTAACTGCTTATATTAAGATGCATATCTCATTTACTTGGGGGTTCATTAAAGGTGTAATTCCTTTGGGTTTTCATTTAGATTGCTTAGACTGATTCTGTGCATTTTTGTTATACACAGACTCTGTGCTGAAATCTGCATTTATCAGGCTCATGGTCTCGTTTTCTTGGGGGTCCTTGACAAGTATTTTATTTATTTATTTATTTTGCACTTACACTTACAAATGATACTTTCATGCATCATGTTTATATGTGTAGGTTAATTTTAGGCTTGCTTTCAACTTGCAGTTATACCTAATTTCAGGATTTTGTCTTTCATTATCTGTCCTTTAATATACCAGGACAATTGGAATGTAAGTTGTGAGCTCATCTTACATGTATTAGAGAATGCTACTCCAAGGTTGTTTTTTGTTTTTTTATCACTAGAATGCTTTCTTGGCATGAGACATTTAAAATTTATGTGACAAGAACTCTCTGGCTGTGAAATTCTTGATAACCTTTGCCTTCTGAGGCTCCTCAGTTAAAGGCATACTGGTGTTAATTAGCTTCTCTGACATAATCTTCTATTATGTTTTAAATGTATATGTTAAACCAATGAGAATTATTTCTGCTTTTTCTATATAATCTGGTATTAATAGTATGGGATATTTGAAAAAACTGCCACAAAGCTTCTGAAGAAGGACCTGGTTGGTTCGAAAGCTAAAGCACTTTGTTTTTTTCTGTAACATCCATGTTGGTCCAATAAAAGGTATCAAATCATTTGTTTCTGGATCTGACTAAAAACTTTAGTATTTCCTTGTAACCAAACATAATTAAATAAAAAAATTGTGGTTAAAAGAGTTATGTTTTTTTCACTTCTCTCCTTTGGGGCATATTCCCTTGTGGTTACCATGGATATTTTGCAAGTGACCAGCTCACACTATCAGTGTACAGCTGTTGTTTAGAATCTGATTGACACCTGAACTATTTATTATGGCATTTGATGTCAACAGAAATTGAATGGATAAAGAGGGTCACCAGTTATTTTAGGCTTGTTAAAGTCACCCCTCTGAAACGTTGGAACTGTTTGTGAGCCATGCCATGAGTCAGGGATGTTGAGCAATGACCAGATGCTATTAAACAATTTTAACATAACAGCTTTCCACCATACCAGCCCTATCCTATATACATCTGACAGCATCAAATCTTGGACAGGGGACTTCACTAGCTTTTGCCCATTTTTAACTCTAAGTTATTCACTAGTAATTGAAGTGCTAAGAACAGAAGGCTCCACAAGTTGAAGGGAAGATCCTCAGGCATTCTCTTCTTGTGTAAAATAAAAAAAATTAGTATGAATAAAACTTTTCACATGTTTTGCGATGAATTTTTGTGAGGATATTATTATGCCAGGGTGTATTGTCCTTGACCATAGTCAGCCAAATTTGTTTTATAATCTGTATGTGTAATAGCCTTTTGTAGACTTAAACATTTTTTTTCATTGCATAATTTATCTTTTTCCAAGATCTTTTTAAATGGTCTTCCCTCCTATTTTAATAACTATGGCCGCGATTCACTGAGAGGTGGGTAACATGCTCAAAATGCACATGGCCCACCCATGTGGCATTGCAACTGGGAATGGGTGCACCGTTCCTAGCATTCACAATTGCTGGCCATCATGCACCTCACATTCGTGGACTCTACCCTTGGTGCGCTAGTGCGCTGGAGTGGATCTGTGGACATGGGTGAGCAGCTAATGAAATGCTCAGACCCAGTCTGCTTGTGGATCTCCAGCCCTGCATGGTGCAGGGTTGTTATGTTACAGTGAACTGCATCCTCACAGGGCTGCCTGACATGTGCCCAGGCAGCCACCCCCTGCCCCCCACTCTGGTCCATGGAGCTGGGGCAGCATGGGGAAGGGGACAGCTTTGACTTGTCATGGCTGGCAGTGGCACCGGGGGCACAACAGCTATGCCTCCATCCCCCCCACCATGGAGAGGATGAAGCCTTGAATGGCACGCAGTGTCATCATGAATGGGTGTTACCACAAAGCACTCCTCTGGCATGCCCCCAACCCTTCCCTGATGCAGTGCCTTGCAGCCGGCCATGGATCCCTCTGATAGGGCACTAATGACATCAAATTAGTTGGAGCAGTGATACTCAGTCAAGACTGGCTGAAGAGCCACATGAGTAGTCAGCATTAGAGAAGGAGCCACAAGGAGCCACAACATACACCACATATGAAATTTGCAACACACATGTCAACATTTTAATAAATTATAATTTCATAAACATTTATTGTATTTACTAAAAACAATAAACAGAATTATAGTGGAAATACCCTCAGTAAGCCTCTAGCTAAAAGAAAGCCTCTGGCTAACTAGTAAAAACACACTTTTTATTAGAATGGCTGTCAGTTACATACATAGCACTCCAGCTTTGAAACAAGCGCTGAGAGCTCAGGTTCTATTGTGACCATTGCAATTCAAAGGCATTCCTTTGTTTGCTGAAGACCAAGTCTATTTCACTTGTTACATTTAATCAGAGACATGCAGAGAGAAGGATGCTTCACATCTTTAGGCTGAGGGGAACATTAAAATAAATCACCTTGCTAATTTTGCAATATGAGGACGATGGCTCACTAATTTCCAAAAGAAATATTCATTGTTTTGCCAAAATTATCTTTGTACTATGTGATTACATTTTTCATACCTCAGATTGGTTAAGCATGATCTGGTACTGAACATAAATGGTTTACTAATTGATTTTATTATATGTATTTAGTATTAGATGCAGTTCTGACAGTAGCAGTAGTGCTTCCACATACTGTAAAGTGCTCCTATCATGGAAGTCCAGGAGATCTTTAGGAGACTAATTACTAAATATAAAAATGTTGGCCAAAAACTGAAAGAACTGAACTGAAAGGAATAAAGCGCACAATGTAGAAAAGACAGCACAGAAATAATGTTGACAAATGACAATCTTATTTAACAAAGGCTTGTTGTCAGATCAGATGTCACTGGCTCATTCCGTAATTGCTCAGAAATAGTACTCAAAATTATTTGGACAGCCTGATAGGAATGCAACTAAGAACTGACAACAATCATATATTACAGAGGTCTGGGAGATCTTTAGGAGACTAATTAAACTAAATATAAACATTTTTGCCAAAAACTGGAAGAACCGAGCTGAAAGGGATAAAAAGAAAGTCACCATTCGGTCTTATAACACTGTTTCCAGGGCCTTTATTTATTGTTTATTTATTTATTTATTGTTTATTATCCAGGGCCCTCATCACCCAGTCACAGAACTCAACAAGATTTGCCTGGCACGATCTTCTCGTGACAAAGATATTCTGCCTGTCGTCCAAGTACCCAGTTTGCTCCAGTAACCTCCTAGCCTTTTCTTGACAATACCCTCCATCGCTTTGCCCACCACTGATGTCAGGCTAATGGGCCTGTAATTTCCCCCCTCCTCTCTTGATCCCCCCTTGTGGATTGGCACAACATGGGCTACCCTCCAGGTTTGGGGCACCCACCCAGTCCTCAGAGAGATGTTGAAAAGCTCCATTAGAGGGACTGCCAGGGCATCTGCCAGTTCCCTCAGTACCCTGGGATGTATCTCATCTGGCCCAGGTGCTTTCTCCATCCGAAGGGACCTGAGGGCTTCCCTTACTCTCTCTACTGGGATTTCAGCCTCCACGTCCTCCCTCTTTTCACCCTGCACCTGGGCCACCACCTGTCTGTGGTGGCCCTCCCTCAGACCCATCACTTGGTCCCTAGTCTCTACGTCCCACCCCATGCACGGTTTACCCCGCTCCCTCGCAAGACAGCCCTCCATCCCCCTGGTAAAAACTGAGGCAAAGTACTCATTTAGGACTTCTGCCTGTTCCCCCACCTCCTGTGCCCAACCATCCCCTATCCTTATCTTGCTGCTCTGCCCTCTTACTTTCCTTTTTTCCCCTATGTATCTAAAAAAAAACCTTGTCCCCCCCCAGATCCCACTGGCCAAGGACTGCTCCTTTTTTGCCTTAGGTGCTCTCACCACCCTGGTGACTCTCTTTGCTGTCAGCTCATTTTTCTCTTGATCCGTTTCACTCCTTGAGCACTTGAAGTACCTATAGACTACCTTCTTTTCCCTCACCACCTCCTGTACCTCCTGGGTCCACTAGCAGGGTTTTCTGGCCTTACTGAACTTACATCTTTCCCTTGCACAGGATCTGGTAACCTCCTGTATTTCCCTCCTAATGATCCTCCACCTTCTGTCAGCATCCATATCCAGCCTTATCCTGTCCAGATGATATTTAAGGATCCTTCCCATCTCCCTGATGTCTGCACCCCTAAAGTCAGTTACTTCCGTCCTTGTTTGGCTTTCCTCCCCCCAGGTCCAGGAAGAACTAAGCTGTGGTGTGATCACTCCCCACCAATGGGTCCCTCACCTTTGGGCCCCTAATCTGATCACTGTCTGCCAGGACCACATCCAGTGTCCGGGCATCCCTAGTTGGCATTAATATTTCAATTTCCAGGGACTCCAATTTTATTGAAATTCCTGTGAATTTTGCAGCTCAGGTAGACCAATTCTGCTGTTAAAGACCCCCAGAAACAATAATATGGGATACTGGATAGTTTTGTTCAAGTAAGGGACATAATATGGCATTGTTAATTCCAGATCTCTACATTATAATATTCAGAATACCTGGACAGAGCTACAAGTTAATAATAATCACATCCTTATTATCTTGTCTTAGTTTAATGATCAAAATATATTTAGTATTTTCATATATTCTTTTCATTTTTACTTTTGCTAAGTCCTTAATATTTGTGACAAGCATTACTAAATCCCCCACAAGTCAACAAGCACCTTTTTATGCTTTATCACGTTCAATGAGAAAACCTGAAACCCTTCAATATTTAAAGTATCTCCATGCCACCATGATTCTTGGAAGAGGACTGTTTCATATTACATTAGAAAATCCCTAAACACACTGCCCACTAACTTTTTAGTTAACCCAGAAATGTCCCATGACAAAAGTTTCTATCTTGCATCTTAGAGGAATCCTTTCTGAGGTAAATGAGGAAGATAGGCCTGGGTTTCTTGAAGTACTTCAAATCTATTCCTAACCTGAATCCTAGTGGGACTGCTGGCACTCTTCTGTTTAATAGTAGTTACATAGATACATAAATGCTGTTGGCAGATAAGGACTGCTAGGCCCATCCAGTCTGCCCATTTAAGCTGCCTAATGAAGCATCCAATGACCCTACAGTATCTGGTCATTGGCTTTAGCTTTTTCTTCCTAGCTTTATTATTCCTTTGTTTCTGTCCCATGCATATTTGAAGCTCACCACTGTACAGGCTGCCACCACCTCCTGGGGCAGGCTGTTCAATGCATCCACTACCCTTTCTGTATAAAATAATTCCTTGACATTTCCCCTTATGTGATCACCCCTCAGTCGCATAACATGTCCTCTTGTCCTGGCACTACTATTAATCTGGAATATGTTGCCCTCTTCCACCTTGTTAATGCCCTTGAGGTACTTGAATGTTTCTATCATGTCACCTATCTCCCTCCTTTGTTCTAGTATGTACAGATTGGAAGCATGATGTGAGATCAACACCGCCACAGCGACACAATTACAGAGCCAGCTAGAATCCCAACCACAACAACAGTGCACAACCTCAGCAGCCAACACATCCCCACAGCATTTCTCAATATAACACCCATTGTTGCCGGGACTACCTGATGGGCTGGCATTGTACATCAGCCAGCAGTAAGTCCTAGGGTGCATGCGGGGGGGATTTTACTTGGCACCCTGCCTGTACCAGCCCCTGTGGCCATTGTCCTTTGTGCACTGGTCCCTTCCCAGCTGTACAGTCTCACGGGGGCCAGGTGCTCTAGGCGGCCGTGTCATTCTGCTGTGGTCCTGCAGCCACTGCCCACTGTTTCCATGTGTAGTGCAGCTGTGCTGTGCCTAGCAGTGACCCCCCATCCACCTCCAGGCATGTCAAGTATCCAGCCATCAGAATGTCCATGGCTGGAGGGGGAAGCTCATCATCATACCCGTCTCCATGGAGTCTGCCGGTGGTGCTGCTGTGGCGTTCAGTGGCCTTTCAGGATCCAGTCCATGGGGGTATCTGTTGGGGCAGCTGTGATGGTGTGCTGGCTGTCAGTATCCTGTGCATCGGGGTCTTTTGTGGTGGTTCCCAGGTGTCGCTGTGGGGGATGTTGGGCGGTTTAGTGTAGATCTCCTGTGGTGCTACCATACAAATTGAGGTACCTCACTCTCTCTCTCTCTCCTCATAAGGTTTGTGATGTAATCCTTTCACTATTTTGGTCACCCTCCTCTGCAGCGTTTCTGTTTTGTCAATGTCCTTTCGAAGATGTGGTCTCCAAAACTGTACACCTTATTCAAGGTGAGGTCTCCCTAGGGTCTTGTGCAGTAGAACTATTACCTCCCTCCTTCAGCTTGTGATTCACCGCTAGTTGTCAAACTTAATACAGTCCCGCATCTAGGCTGCACTACACTGGTTGTTGGTGAATTAACTTGCTGCATCACATTTTACTTATTCCAATACTATCCAGTTTTTCTGCCTCAATCATAATTTTCCTTGATAGCTCAGATCTTTTGATTACAACATCTATCTGAGAGTTTCCTGAGCTTTCCTGCACTCTGTGTATTCACCTTACCCCTTAATTTTTCAATTTTATTCTTAAAATATTTGTGAACAAGTCACAGATTCACTTCAGCAGTTTATCAATATTTTTCTCCTTTTTCCAAGTAAACCAAATACTGAGAGATGACCTCTTGGTCATAGCAACCTTCAAGGTTTCTCCCATTCTGGTAATCATCAATAACTATAATTATTTGTTCTATGGTCAAATTCCCTTTATTACTAGAGTATGTCAAATTACTTATATCTTTTAACCATTTTGATTTCTCACTGAAGATACCAAACTGATTGAGCATTTGTCCTTTCTCCCAAACTACATACGCTATATCTATATCACTCATTATTATTGAAACGTGTCCTTTACAATTAAATCCTGGGTGCCTATGTATTAATCTAATGTATTTCTGAAGGCTACCCTTGTAGTTTTTTGAAGAATAAGTTGCACTAGTTTTAAGGTAGTCTGGCCATCCTTATCCATAGGCTGGACATCCATTGGCTATCTGACTGTTTAATACTTCTGTTTTCTCTGCTATAGAGCCTGATGGCTCATGTCTCTAGCTTGAAACTTTCAAGTACTGTATGATCCAAGGCAGTCTAATCAGAAGCTGGGGTCATTATTTCAGACCAGTAAGCAGCCTAGCCAATTGCAGTCAAAGGGCACAGTAAGTGCTACCAAAGCCGGCCACACTATAGACAGCTCCACAGCAAGTAGGACTCCCTGTTCATCCAGGAGTAGCTCAGAAAGCCATGCCTCTCAGGGGTTTTTCAGCTACACACAATGGAGGCTACAGGAGCCCCCACCGCTAGCCACTAAGCTGAGCATCTGTCAACTTCCAGCTTGTATTCAGTCCAATTGCTAGTCCTCTAACTTTTCTTTCTTTTGTCCAGTACCTCTAGCCCCTCAGTTGTAACTGAGGTTTCTTCTTTACTTTCGTCCATGTACTCAAAAAGTACACTTTTTTTTTGTTTCATCCTGACTGCAGTCTCCCCCCTACCCACCCCACCACCTTCCGATCCTGTCGGCTTTGTACTTTTCTAGGCATCAAATCAAAGAGTAAATTGGGCTCCACCCACTATCCAACCCCCTCCCAGGAAACTACCAAAGCATGGGGCGTTTGTCTTCTACTGTGACTAAGCCACTGCAACTGTAGGAGATATTCATTAAATAAAAAAAACATGTATTTTCGTATGGACAGCTACTAAACAGACATGGAAGTGATAAGCTGCCAGGACTGCAGTGCGCTCACATTTCACCATTACTTCGGTCGATAGGTCATTGCCAGGTTTGCTGGCATTTGGCTAAATTAAAGGCTCAGCTGGCAGAAGCCAGGAGTGATCTCATAAATCTAAGGCAGAAATTATCCAGGAGCATTCCCCCTTCCCTCCTTCCAACCCCACCCCCTCAAAGGACCACGGACAGAAGGGGGTGGAAGGTCATGGATACAAAGGATAAAAAAGCTCCTTTGAAAATACACAGACTTCCAAATACATTAAGTCCCATTTTTTACCACAAACAGATATGACCCCCTAGGAGCACTGAAAGAGGAAACCCCACTAGGGGACATTACCCGTGATTCAGCAGCAGTTACCAGGAGCGCCCCACAAACATGTGTCGATCAGGAGCCAAATAAGAAGGAGAAGGTGCTTGCAACACTAATTCTGGGTGATTCATTGATTGGGGCACTGAATCCCATTTGAACAGTATCTGGGGGCAGACTATTTCCATCCATTGTCTACCTGGGGCTTCAGCCTGGAGAGACTCTGAGAACATAAAAAATATTGTTAGCAAGAATTCTGGCATTCAGAATCTAATAACTCACCTAGGAACCAACAATCTGGCAAACCAGTCATTAGGTGAGGTGAAAGCTAACTTTATGAAGTTAGGTGATCAGATTAAGTACACAGCAACCAATATTTTCTTTTCAGAGGTCTTTCCGGTATGGGAGAAAGGGGGTGTAAATATCAGGGTACATTTATGTCATTTAAACTAACAAGGGGGGGTGCACAGGACTAAGGTTTCCATCTCTGAATCAATGGATGGAACTTTAATCGTAGCCCCCCTGGTAAGGGTGGAAAACCCATCTTTCCTGTCTCATAAGCAGTTTTCCCCACAAACGTCTTTTGGTTCTCGCACAAATATTCCTCAAAGGATGATTCCACAGGCTCCAAAGCCAGTGCACTCCATTTCAAGTAGACGATCCTTAGCAACATGGAAGGCACTTAGCTTCAATGCTAGCAGCCTGTGTAATAAAATCACCAGTCCCCAGGCATTGATGGCAGAGTCAGAATTGGACTTAATAGCCATAACAGAGACTTGTGCCACAGCCTATAATGACTGGGATATCAGGATTCTAGCCTACTCACTCTTCTGATTTGACAGACAAGGCTCAAGTAGTGGTGGAGTAGCATTCTATATAAGAGAAAGGATAAAAATGACTATGGTGAATATATCCAAAAACACAGAGGTCAAGTCACTCTGGGCTCAGTGACACACCCCAACAGGTAAAAAGATATTTGTTGAGGTGATCTACAGACCCCAGGACAGTTAGAAGCTTTTGACGAAGCCCTTCTAGAAGAAATTATGTACATTACAGAAAAAAGTGATACTATCATCCTGGGGGACCTGAACATGCCTGATGTAGACTGGTATATTCCCTTAGCTAAATCTGCTAGGAGTAAGTCCATGGTTCAAGCCACTCAGGACTGTCATCTAAGGCAATTGGTAAAGGAACCAACCAGGCTGAATGCAATCTTAGATCTGGTCCTCACAAACTCAGATATCATCAAGGCTTCAGAAGTTAAGGAGCCCATGGAAAGCAATGACCACAACACTGTGTGGTTCTCCATTTCCCTAGAGGCTGCCCCTTCACAATCCAAGGAAAATGTACTGTTTCAAGGGAGCCAACTTTGACTGTATGCATCAGCATATAAAGAAACTTAGTTCTCTTAGGTCTCATGCTGGTGTCAATGTAATGTGGATGGAACTCAAGCAAGCCATCATAGAAGCCACATTATCTGGGGTTAAATCCACAACCAAGAAAAGCAAGCAAAAAAAATCCTGTTATTCAACAAGCATTCCAAGATGGCTATTAAAGCAAAATGCAAAGCTTTCCTCAATTATAAAAGCAACCCTAGTGAGGGCCTATGGGAAGTTTATTGTCAGCAGAGCAAGGAAACCAAAAAGATGATTAGAGAGGAAAAATCAAATATGGAACTCAACATAGACACTAATGTCAAGTCTGGAAGCAAGCAATTCTTCAGGTATGTTAAAGAAAAAAGAAAGAAAACAGACAATATAGTTAGAATTAAGGCTGGGGACACAGACATGGAAAATGACAAGCAAAAGGCAGTTGCCCTCAACAACTTCTTTTGCTCAGTTTCACTAAGGAACATGGTGGTCCTTTACCAGTTAGAGGCATTACATTAACCAATATGGGTGTACCAGCAATGGACTAATATTCATTCTCTATAGCCAGTGTCAAAGAAGCACTAGGGAAAATCGAGCAGGACATATCTCCCCAGTTGGACGGCATACACCTGAGGATCCTCAAGGAATTGTCAGCTGAACTGGAGAAGCCATTTGCTTTTCTGTGCAACTAGTCACTGTGGAGAGGAGAGATACCAGAGGATTGGACAGTAGCAGATGTCCTCCCTCTGCACAAAGGAGGTAGCAGGGAAGAAGCTGAGAACTAAAGGCTGGTTAGTCTCACTTCAGTGGCAGGCAAGTTAATGGAGTACTTGATCAAGCAGAAAGTAAGAACTGCAAGATACCAGGCAGCAAGGATTTGTAGCTGGTAAATCATGTCAAACAAACCTGATATCATTTTTTTGACTGGGTTACCAAGGAAGTGGATAAAGGTCATCAAGCTGACTTTTTGTATCTTGATTTTAGTAAGGTATTTGACTTGGTCCCCCACAAACAACTCCTAGCTAAGCTAAAAGACACATGCATTGATGAGAATATCATCAGGTGGGTGGTATCATAGCTAAGCGTGAGGAAGCAGAGAGTGGTCATAAATGGGATCAGATCGGAATATAGGACATCACCAGTGGGGTGCTGCAGGGCTAAGTATTGCACCCTTTGCTGTTCAATATTTTCATTAGTGACATCTCGGTTGGTATCAATGGTAAAATTGTGCTCTTTGCAGATGACACAAAGCTGGGAGGACATGTAGACAATGAAGAGGGCATAAAAAGTTTAAAGAGGGACTTGGCAAGACTTGAGAAGTGATTCAAGGAACGGCAGCTGAAGTTTAATACCAAGAAGTACAGGGTGAAACGTGTGAGTAGAACTAACCCTCAACTGGACTACTGGTTAAATGGCACTAAACTCCTTGCCTCAGCAGAAGAAAGAGACCTGTGGATGATGATCACAGACAACCTGAAGATGACTAGTCAGTGCAACTCGGCATACAGTAAGGCTAACAGGATGCTGGGCTGCATAGGTGGAAGTTTTGGCAGCAGAAATAGGTCATCCTGCCTCTGTACAGATCCCTCATGAGGCGACATCATCCAGAATATTGTGTCCTCACTTCAAAAAAGACATTAATAGACTTGAAACAGTACAAAGGAGAGCTACATAGATGATCTCTGGGATAAATGGACTTGCTTATGACAAAAGATTAGAAGAGCTAAACAAGTTCTCTCAAGACCAGAAGACTGAGGAGGGACATGAGTGAGTCCTTTAAGTTCCTTAAGGGTATTAACAAGGTACCATACATAGAACTCTTCACCATTGCAAGTGGGACCATTATGAGTGGGCATGATTGAAAGCTAAAAAATTGTCATTTTAAGCATGAGTTCAAAAAACACTTCTTTACAGATGGAGTGATTGAGCTATGGAATAGGCTGCCAGCAGTGGAGGTGGAGGCTTAAATGGTCACAGCTTTCAAGAAGGGGGGGATAAAGCATACAAACCACATTGGAATTAGACCCTGAAATCCCATAAATGTTATAGGGAACCTACTGGGCAGACTTGATAGACCCTTGGTCTCCTTCTGCCATCAACCTTTCTATGTGTCTATGTTTCTATATGCTGACATTACTGTTTAGTTTCACACTGCATTCTAGGGGCACCCTAGTCACTAACTCTGTATCTTCTCCTTTGACAACCTGACTTGGGTTTATTATTTCTGAATTCATGACTCCCTTACTTATCATTGCCTGACTAGTAACCTTACTATTATCTTTTACTAATGTAGATGTTCACTTCTTTTTCTTTGGTACTCTCCCAGATTAGACTCCTTCTCATTATTTTGATTGTCATAAACAGAGAAAGATTAAAATTGCTACATGATGTCTGATCCTGTTCATGCTCTTGTACATTGCAATTAGGTTAGTTACATTTTTGCACACTTGGCACAGGCTGATTACATTTTTTGCACACTTGGCTCAGTTTCTGAGGAATTTAAATTATTTAGTAAATTCTTGAAACCCACTCAAGGAATTTCATCATGCCTATATTCATTGTGCCCCTATCCACCATTGATGCTTGGTTAAGTAGGGAGTTTCCCAGATCTCAGCAATTTTTGGGGGGTCAGTGTTACCTGGGTTATAATATCAAACATTGGCAGTACCAGGCTTTCTGGAGGAAGTGTATAGCTAAGAATTAGCCCTTCCACCTGGTTGGTCTAATAATGTATGGGTGGGTTGGGGGTGGGAGGTAATTTTCCCTGTTTAGCATCCAACCTAGAGCCATTTATTTTCATTATTCACCTATTAGGCTTAGATTTTTTTGATGGTGGAGAATTTGTGAGCAGGTCTGACAATCCCTCATCCAGTTCTATAGTTTTACTTATTGTTCTAACCATTTAAAGTACAAGCATGCCACTATGTAATGATAGAGAACTGAAAATAAGAAACAGAAAATACAATAATACATGTCTTGGGGCAGTATAACATTTAAAAATTCCTACATGCAACTAAACAAAACCAAATAATAACATTTGAAACATATCAAAATTACTTTGAATCAGAGTCTATAGGCCTATAAATACAGGAAGACAAGACAAAACAAACTTTGAAAAAGATTCCTAATAAAAAAGGGCTCTCCAAAATAAAGTTTATAAAGATGATAAATTGCAATATAAGTAAAAATATTGCAAAGTCTGCACTTATTTAAAAATGAGTTTGTTCTGGCTCACATTCCCAAATTAAGGCAGAGACGTCTGCTGACACCAATTATCCATTCTTTTTTCTGGTTAGCAAATACAATCTGAATCAGAGGCGCTAACCACCCAACACAGACACAAGTTGGTGTTCAATATCCTGAATTTACTCAGGTAAAGGAAAGCTGGTCATACACAATCATTGTTTGGATCGCCGACCTGCAATCAGCCATCATTTTTCAAATGGCTTTAAAAAATGGAACAGTGCATGCAATCTTCAGTGCACACTGCCATAACATACACAGCTTCCAGACTTCTTACCTACAGTCAGAATTACATCATTTATATATCAGATGGTACATGCATGGCTAAGCAAGCTTTACTATTTGTGGGTTTAAATTTTAAAAATTTAGTAAGCTCAAAATTGATTATTATTAGTAATAAACCTAATAAAAAACATTAAGAACTTAAAACTCTACAGGAAAGACCCCATAAACCTCAGTGCAAATAGCATTATCATTATTAACATGAGATACTGGAAGAAAATTGATCAGAATGCCCCAGAGTTTATGTCCTCAATCTTGTGAAAGCTCTGCAAATGCACTCTGCCAAGTTTCATGGTGATTATGACCCAAAGGAGCTATTATAGGAGTAATAAGTTCTCTATAGTTATATAAGAAACATGAAGAATAGGAGCTCAACAGTTGAAATAGCAGCATCTACAGGTCTTGAACTGCACAGTCTCAAGTACAATAGTGAATATACAGCCAAAGTCACCCAAAAAAAACAAAACAAAATTGTGATGGCTCAAATACAGGTCACATGCAAAAAGATCCTCAGCAATCCTAAATGTACAGATTTACTGGGGTTCACTAGGTAGCCAGGGATGGGATAATCTATTTAATGTCATATCATATGGGCAGCTGGGACAGGGATACCACTAGACAGCCAGGGATAGTACAATCTACAGTATTTACTGTCATATGAGATAGACATCAGTGCTGGTGGACCACTAGACAGCTAGAGAAGGTACAATTTATTTACTGTCATATCAGATGGGCACTGGGGGCAGGGGACCACTAGACTGCCAGGGGTAATAAAGTCCATTTACTGTCATAGTGGATTTGCATCAGGGAGATGGGAGAACCACTAGACTGCTATGAATTGACAGCGCTATAAGAGAGCTATTTGGGGATCGGGTGGGTGGTTGGGTTGGATCAAGCTCTGCACAATGCCACTGTGCATTCCTGAAGAGCTTCATTGTGCAAAGCCACTACTGCCCACATAATAACATACAAATGGCCCTTAGTGCCTTACATGCCACATGTGGTTATTAGTATGCATGCCACTGAATATGGCTCCTAGAAGCAATTGTGTTATCCCAGTTGGGATGAACTCTATCCCTTTGCTCCTGAGAGACACTTTCCAGAAAGGGGCTGTGTTACAGCGATGCATAGTTTGTCATACTAACATGACTGCACAGTCAAATAGACAGTATGCATTGGACAGGACACACTGTCTATCTGAATATATCACCCTTGAATGCCATGAACTGTCTTATGTGCAGCATCATAGACTGTGAAGAACAAATCAAATCAAAGTTTATTTCTTCAGTGCCTTTCAAAACAAAGGTGTTGCACATAACATTGAATACAAAACAGACATAACATCAGATTAAAAACTGATCAATAAATAAATTACCCATAATTAGGGAAAGCTAAACCGAATAAATATGTTTTTAGCTCGATTTTAAAACTATCGACGGTCTGCTTTGAATATGGTGGTGGTGGTTTCCTCAGCTTTTAATGAACATTGAGCGAATTGAGTGGTGCAACACAGGGACAACAAAAAATGAACTGCATGGGGACAAAAGTCATGAAGAGAAGCTGGAGGCCCTTTGCATGTTCACCCTGGGGAAAAGGAGGCTAAGAGGTGAAATGATGTGTCTTTCACATAGTGAAGGGTTTCGACAGGACTGAACAATTAGAAATGTTTGATCTGGTTCACACAACAGGATGCAGGGACAAGACTGAACTTCTGGGGTAGGAAATTCAGAATCAACTTTAGGAGGCACATTTTCTCCCAGAGGGTTGGTGTACCTATGAAAATGTCTTTCAGCAGAGACAGTAAAGATGAATATGGTACAGGCCTTTAAGGTAAGCCTGGATAAATTTACAGTTACCATGGGAATCATGCCTACCCTGGGTAGTAGAGTGGGTAGGGAATTCTTATTAGTTGGTATGTGTTTGCACAGCATACTTATTTCATCCCTGCTTGTGAAGCAGGGTGGTGGACACCAGGGGTGCTCAGAATACACCAAATGAACTGAATTTGTCAGATCCCAATCTGATTTTTGGATTTAGGATTTTGGGGATTGCTGTCTGAAATCCTAATTCCTAAACTGAATCCTGAAACCTATTTTTACATACAAATTCAGGATTTAGGATTTCAAATCTGATTTTGAGGTCCTTTTAAGATTTGAACTGGAATCTGATTAGGATTCAGAAATTCCTAGGTTTCAAAATCCAAAATTGGGATAAGAATCAGCCAGTTCCATAATAGATCTAGAGTCCCTTCTGACCTTAAATTACAGTGTTTGCTGTTTTACTCTGTATACTGTGTTTTAGATACTGTTGAGTAGAATAGGGGATTTAGACAATGACCAGAATGTGTAGTATAAGGGTGTGAAAAGCTGGGAAACTTTGCTTTGTGAAAAAGAAAATGATTGACTTTGCTAAAGCAAAAATTGCTATGATGATTAGTTTTTCACCTGGTGAAGTGATCACTTCACAATGTGAAGATTATGCATAGTGGCACTTTGCCAGTGAATTGCCACTATGTGTTTTCTAGTTGTTGTTTTTTTTAAGTTTAAAATTAAAAAAAAATATTTATATATCCTCATACTCTCAGGTCTAACCCTTCTCCCCCACCACTACCATTTAAAATGCAATCTTCTGATGATTTCACTTTCTTAGCACACATACTGTACCACCTCCTTCTTCCAAATCTGATTTGCTAATTAAAAAAAAAGAGGCTCTTGACCATTTTCCAGAACATTACAGCTGAAGCCATCAAGTTATCTGTACGTTTCCAGATATTTTGTGATATTTCTAAAGGAACTCTCTAATGGCCCTACATTGGTACTGCAAGCAGGCAATGAATGTCTCAAGACAATGTTACAGAAATGTCTGAACATATATAAATATGTCAGTGGCTACAACTGTAAGTGTAAGACACACTCCACCTCCACCTAACCAAGAAAAAATGTATTCTGTACAATACACTCTCACCCCACCACCCTCTGTTACCCCAAGGCTCCCCCTTTGCCCCTTAAAAAAGGACACAATAAAGAAGATCCAGTCGCAGATGACTAGCACAGCCCTTATTCCACCTCAGATGGCTGCTGTTTGCCGAATAAAACCGGGTGTGTACACCTATAGTAATCACCTGACTGGGTGCTCAGCTGGAACTTTTGGTTTTATTAATGTTATGCTAATGTTTCATTATTCCAAGAAGGAATCTAGGACATGGTGCAGGTCAGAATGGTAAATCTACAAATTAGGGATTTATTTATCAAACAAAATAATTGCATAGGTGTATGAGTTCTATTGTAGCATATTCTATATCATAACATACACTATTTTCTTAAATAAAATTACATTAATAAAAAAGGTTTACGTAGTGACTATATAGAACTCTGTACAGAACTCTAGCAGGAGACATCAGATGATGAATGGGGCTTGAAACAGAATGAAGGGGGGGTGGACCACTGGACACAACAGAGTGTTTTGGAAGTTTTACTGAGAAAGGGATGGGGTGGTAATGGACCTCATAGAAACATAGAAACATAGAATTTGTTGACAGAAAAGGAATATTTGGCCCACCCAAATTGCCCAGATGTTTTTTGCCTAATCTAGCTATGAAGACCCTAAATGGTCTCTGGAGAACCTCCCTCGTCTGTGTGTGTTTTCCAGTACAAATTGGGCCAGATTTTCAAACATTGATCAAGGGCTTGCACCAAGCCCTGCGTCAAGCCCATTCTTAGGTGCAGCTGCGATGAACACCTTTGCCACCACTGCACTTGATTTTAGTACATCGTGCGCAGTTACGACAGTATTCCCACTTTACAGCCGCTTGTGCCAAATATTTGGTACATGCCTCATGAAAAGGGTACCTGAGATTGACACAAGCTACACCAGCAAAAAGTTGGTCTAACTTGTGGCAATCAGCACATAGGAATGGAAAATCCCAATCACCTTCCAGAAGAATGACACAAGCCCCGTGCGCCAAATAATCGGTACACCAGGCACTTGCGACATTCTCAGGGCACAGTGTTCAAGGCCTTGCTGATGTGCAGATAGGCCATGTCCACTGTCTTCACCTCATCTATTTCCCTGGTTACGCAGTCAAAGAAATTGTTCCAATTCATTTAGCATGACTCCCCATGAATTGATGCTGCTTTTGGTCTTGCAGCTGAGTGGCTTCAAATGGAATGTTTGTTTGTTTTTTAATTTATTATGCTTGCCACAATTTTTATCCAGGCAGCCCCATCAAGCATGCTCCTGTCCCCAGACCCATTACCCACCTTCCCCAGGACTTAACCTCCACTGCCTGGTCCTCCCTGGTTTGCCCCCCATAGTAGGGCCATCTGGGGGCACCATACCCATGATGGAGTTTAAGCTCAGTTTGGCTGTGGGAGCCATGGTCAGCAGTGTGGGGCCTGAGGAATGGGGCCAATGTCCTCTTGCTTACACAGCATTTTTTACTTTTTCTCCCATCCCCTTAAGATGTGATGCTTCCTCTGAAAGTGAGTAACTCATGCTATGGTGACGCCCTCTCAGATAGTCGTCATCTTCCCTCCCATTTTCCCACATCTCCAGCTTGCACCATGACCTGTGGCTACCCAGGTGATAGTAGCACAACTACAACTAGGATACTGCATGCTATCTTTCTCCTGTTCACACCACCAGAAGTCACCAAGTCATCTTATTCACTCTTTCCAGCTGGTTGCCAGTCCCCCCGAAGTCAGGTACCTGCTCCTCCTACAGAGCGCAAAGTGATTTGTTATCAGGATTTGATATTTTAAACAACCGCTTTGCGACTGCGACTGCTACTCCAAGTCTTCTCCATTTCCAGCACTCCTGGCCAATGGGCATCTGGGTGAGTGAGGGTGCATGGTGTGCTTGTGGCTACTGCAGATATGAGGATGCAGGGTGTGCCTGAGGCTACCAATAGCTTAACCTGGTTCAGTTTTAGTTGGCTTGAATGCAAATGCAAACCCACTGAAATTGAACCAGATTAAGCTGTACATGGAATTTTTATTTACTATGGAAAATTTGGCTAGGACACTGGGAACATTCCCTTCTCTGTTTGAGAAGTGCCATGGGATCTTTAAGGTCCATTTGAACAAGGCTGCAAGCAGGCATATGCAAGTACGTAATCTGTGTGCCCTGAATGATCATATTTCAATTGCTACAGGATGCTTGGGTGGTAGCTCAGTGAAGCAGACTGTTATAAAATCTGCTTCCATCCTTTATTGCTCACTGCTGCACACTGTGTTGGGGCAATGTCTGGATACAGTTTATGATTATGAAGAAGCAGTGTGAGCTATGGGTAGAGCACTGGCTTTAAGTTGAAACTATCCTGTGGTAATGCTTTGGTGGCAGTGCCACTACAGAAAATACATTTTCAAAAGTGTGTGTATCATTTGTAAAGCCCCGGGGTAAGCCCTTCATCTGAACAAGTACCAGAAAGGCATAAAGGACCTCAGTTTAATATCTCATCCAAAGGATGGCACACCTTAACAGTACAGCATCCCCTTAGTCCTGCTGGAGGCCAGCATTTGTGATAAAAGCCCAATCCCAGTGTGGGACTAGAACCCATGACCTTTTGGCCCGGAGTCCCATGTTGTACCGAGACATGCTGACATCTCATCACGTCTCTTTGAAAGTAAACCAGTGTGATTTAGATCTAGAGCCCCAAACATTTGGGCAATACCTTCCTGGAGGGAGAAGACCACGACAGGACAAGACAGCTAAAAGAAAGATACCTTTTGAGACTGCATTGAAAGTCAAATGAATCCCTACTTACAGACTGGAAGGCTTTGTGTCATTATTGACTTTACTGAATGAAGTAGAACTTGGTCTGCTGATCTTGACCATTTTGGATGCCCCATGTTCACATCAACACTTTTAAGAACCCTGGCTGGCCCCCACAATAGGATGTAAATGGTAGTCACTGATGTCCTGGGGTTGGCTTACATAAGCATTTTGTGTTCCACAAATTGAGTCAAAAGATATGAACATATGAAATTGCCAGCAGATAAAGGCCCTATGGTCTATCAAGTCTACTCAATTGTGCAGCTAGCAGCCCTTATGCTGCAGCTGCCCACCTCCCCTCCCCCTCCCGTGACCTCTCCTCTTTACTCTGTCCCATCCCCTTTTGAAGCAACTCACTGTTTTACATGCTACCACTTCCTTTGGTAATGTGTTCCACCCAGACACCACACTCTCCATAAAAAAGCAACTCCTCATTTCCCTCTTAAACCTCCCCCCTTCCAATCTCAGATCATGACTGAGTGCCCCCTCCCTTAACTTGAAAAGCCCCACTATGCTCATCTAATTTATTCCCCTCATGTACTTGAAGGTTTCAGTCATGTCCCCCATCCCTCCTCTCCTCTCCTCCAGGGAGTACATGTTCAGCTCCCTCAGCCTGCTTGCATAGGGCATCTCCCCTAGCCTCTGTATCATCTTTGTTGCCTTGTGCTGCACCCCCTCCAGTAACCTAATGTCCTTCTTCAGGTACAGTTGCCAATACTGCACACAGTACTCCAGGTGCGATATAACCAGTGACCTATATAATGGTAGAATAACCTCCCCCCTCTTGGAGGATATGCCCCTGTCAAACTTTGCAGTTGGCTTTCTACACAGTGCTGAATTATTCATTTTTGCCCGTTATGATCACCTCCAGATTCTTTTCCTCCTCCATCTTAGCTAGTTGAATGACACCCCCCCCCCCCCGAGCTGGTATCTCCTTGTTTTTTTGCTCCAAAATGTAGCACCTTGCACTTCTTGGCATTGAAACCCAGCTACCAAGTGTCTGACCAGACCTCCAATTTTTCCAGATCATCCTGCAACCTCTGCCACCCACCCGAGTCATTCATCCACTACTGCTTCCATCTTGGTGTCATCTACAAACAGACTGATTTTGCTCTTGATACCTGTTGAGATGTCAGCAGTGAAGATCCCAAACAACACCTGCCCCAGTACAGAGCCCTGTGGTACCCAACTTGTCACCACCCTTGGAGACAAGACCTCCCTTCCCACCACCACCCTCTGCGGTCTTCTCTGCAGCCAGTTCATCGCCCATCCCATCATATTTGCCCCAGTTCCTGTGCTTTCCATCCTACTTCCTAGCCTCTTTTGTGCCACCAAATTGAACTCCTTACTAAAGTCCTGGTACAGGACATCCACTGCATGACCCCAGTCTAATTGCCTGGTTACCCAGTCATAGTACTCCACCAGGTTGGTCTGACAGGATCTGCCTGAGACAAACCCATGCTGTCTACCATCCTGCAGTCCATTAGTCTCTAGGAGGGAAACCAGCCTCTCCTTCAGGATTGTCTTCATCAGCTTAACCATGATTGATGTTAGGCTCACTGATCTGTAGTTCCCTGACTCATCTTTGGGTCTTCTCTTGTGGAGGTGTACCACATGCACCATCTTTCAGTTCTGAGGTATCCTCTCTGAGTCCAGGAAGGCACTGAACAGGCCTCTCAAGGGTTCTACCAGGACTTCTGCCAACTCCTTCAGCACCTGGGGGTGTATTCCATCTGGCCCAGGTGCCTTGTCCACCCTCAATGCCCTCAAGCCCTCCAGTACCCTTCCCACTGAGATTTCCTTGTCTGTCACCTTCTCCCACCCCCATGCCTACCCTCCCACCCCCATTGGGTACAGCTCACCTTCCTCTTTAGTAAATATAGATCAGAAGTATTCATTTAATGCTTCTCCCTGTTCAGCCCCTGTTTCCACCAACCCCACCATCCCTCTTAATCCTTATGATTTGGACCTTACAACTCCTTTTCTCTCTGATGTACCCAAATAAGTCCTTCTCCTCCTTAATGCCCTGTGCCAGCCTGAGTTCCCTGGATGCCTTGGCTGCCCTGACTGCCTTTGTCATCTCCTTTAACTCCTTCAGGTATTCCTCCCTGTCCTCCCCCTCCCTGTTTTTTTGTACCTCCTAAAGGTAGCTCTTTTCGTCCTTACTTTCTCCATGACCCCCCCTGCTCACTCAGCTAGGTTTCTTTGCCCTAGCCCTCTTATTCTGGACCCTGATACATGTTTTAGTTGCCTCATCAGTTCCCAGCTTAATGATCTCCCACTTCTGGTCAATGCCCATATTTGGATGGATTCTGGCCAGATATCCCTGTACTATTTCACCCATCCTCTCGAAGTTGGCCATTCTGAAGTCTACCACCCTTGTGCCTATTCTAACTCCCTCTTTTTCCATGTTAATTGTGAACCACACTGTGTGGTGCTCACTTACTACCAGCAGTTCTTCCACCCCTAGCTCCCTCACAGATTCTTCATTAGCCAGCATGAGATCGAGGGTGTTCCCTAACCTGGTTGACCATTTGCACTAGAAAGCTGTCCTGGAAGGTGTACAGAATTATCTGCTTCCTCTTATTCATGGTGGCTGGGGTACCCCAATCAACTCCTGGCAGATTGAAATCCCCAACAATCACCATACTGCCATTGCTGCCGTTCCTTCTGATCTGTCTCACTAGCTCCCTGTCCAACTCCTCAGTATGGGAGGGTGGCCTGTACACAACTCCCATCTGGAGAGTCTTATTTTTGGAATCTTGGAACTGTGTCAGTAATGACTCTGTGCTACCCTCCTCCTCTTCCTCCCTGACACACTTCAACCCTTCCCTCACATACCGCGCCAGCCCCCCCTTTCCCTTTTACCCTGTCCCTCCAAAATAACCTATACTCTGGTACTGCCAGGTCCTGGTCATGGTAACTGGTGGCCCATGTTTTGGTGATGGCCACCATGTCCACCTCCCCATCTGCCATGAAAGCATGTAACTCTACTGTTTTGTTCCCTAGACTTCTAGCATTCAAGATTATCACCCTCCACCCCACTTCCTTCCCCCTTCTCCCTAGTTGCTCTCCCTTTTTTAGTGTCTCCCTCCTGAACCTGTAGCCCACTCGGCTACCTACTGCACCTGTGGTTCACCTCCTGCATGCCTGGATACCACTGTGCCACTCTCAGTGCCAAGGAGCCTGCTGCCACCAGCCCCCTGGAATCAAGCATTCAGGCATTCTTGCTTACTCGGCCACCTACCCACCAGCGGTTCGGCTCCTGCACGCCTGGATACCACTCTGTACCTCTCTCAGCACCAAGGAGCCTGCTGCCACCAGCCCCCTGGAATCAAGCATTCAGGTATTCTTGTAGCCCACTCAGCTACCTACCGCACCCACAGTTCACCTCCTGCATTCCTGGATACCACTCTGTACCTCTCTCAGCACCAAGGAGCCTGCTGCCACCAGCTCCCTGGAATCAAGCATTCAGGTATGGCCTATTCACAGCTCCAGCCTTGCTGGCTGCTGCTCCGGCTGCCAAATTTTTCAAAAACCAGCACCTTTCCCTGGAAAGTTCTCATTGGCTGCTCCTGAGCAGGAGCATTTTGATTGTCTGCCCAATGGACTGGCTTTTTACTCTCCCAGTACTGGACTCAGCTTTACAGCTTCCCCTCTGATTTTTCACTGCACTTGTACCGGCTGTCTTTTTTTGTATTGTATTTAACCTGCCACCTCAGTTGCTGTGTCTAAGTTTATTTTAATGTACAGAATTTAGAGTCAGGATTTCAGAGTTTAAGATTTCTTAGCTGAAAGTCTACATAGCACACTGAATTGTTGTATCTTAATCCAGTGCAGTTACCATTTTAATTTCTTCCTTAGTTGCCCCCCCCCCAACTGTTTCATAAATCTCAGTTACAGAGCTGGTGCCTATCTGTCTGCTTCTCGACCCACTATTTGTCCCTCTTTTAGTAAATTGCAGCTCTTTTGTCTCTGTGCTAATCTTAGTTTCATTCCCACCCCTTTGCTGGGCTATAAATCCCTGTTCTGTCCCTTTTCCAACAGGCATCCTTGTAGCCCACTTGGCTACCTACCGCACATGCGGTTCACCTCCTGCATGCCTGGATACCACTCTGTGCCTCTCTCAGTGCCAAGAAGCCTGCTGCCACCAGCCCCCTGGAATCAAGCATAAGGTACGGCCTATACACAGCCCCAGCCTTGCTGGTTGCTGCTCCGGCTGCCACATTTTTCACCTACCACCCCTCCCTCTCCCAGGCCATCCTTAAAGAGGCAGTATCAGCACAGTGGTCTAAGGCTCTGAGCTACAAATCTGGTGAGATCCAGCAGACCAGACCTGGGTTTGAATCCCACAGCTTCCACTTGCATACTGTGTGACCCTGAGCAAGTCACTTAGACTCCTTGTGCTCCCAGGTCGCTCCTGTAAAAAAGCTTTCAGCTTAGTGTGCTATACCTGGTTAAACAACTAAATAAAATACACTTAAGCTCCTCCCTCCCCTACTCCATTGGGTCCCAGTACTAGTGCTCTGAGCTTAAAGCTTTCTGTCTCCCCACCCTCTTTGTTGCTCCTGCTCTCCTCTTAAATGCATTTTCACTATAGGACACTTTCTCCTTAAAGATATATACCCTGATGATTTCATGTTTTCCCACATGATTACACTACCTCATGTGTCCCGTGCCACATCACCACTTCTTATCTCTAGAAGAATCATCTACCATGTTGCCTATATACTATCTAACTCACCTACTCATATCCCTGTCCTGCTAAGTTTTATGCATTGAAAACTGTGGTACTTGCTCTTACTAGCACTAATATTATCTTGGGATATTGAACTCAATCCAGGACCTGGAGGTAATGTCTCCCACACTGACACTACCTGGAAGGACGTTAATGGTCTGCGCATTGTTCACCTAAATATCAGGAGCCTTCCCCATAACCTAACTGAACGTGAGGTGTGGGTTACTCAATATATTCCTGGCATTCTTTGCTTGCTTGAAACCTGGCTTAAACCGTCCACCCCTGACCACCTATGTCAGTTACCAAACTATAAAATACTAAGGCAAGACAGGTCAACATCTAAGTGTGGTGGTGGCATTGCAATCCTCTATAAATCTCACCTCTTACTACACCACAATCCCTCTTTTACCCTCTCTCACTGTGAATCAATTCATGCCACCCTACAATTGGGAGCCAAGAGACTGCACGTAGTATGTGTCTATTACCCTCCAGCTGGTGGCATTACTGGTCTTGAGGAACTCCTTTCCCAGGTTGACCTAGTTATTGGATGCAAAGAGGTCCTTATATTGGGGATCTGAACTTTACCTGGACTGGTAAAGCAAGTCAATCCTTTCACACTTTGGTACAAGGTCAAGACTTACACCAACTAGTCAAAGATCCAACTAGGGTCATGCCCCTTCCCCGATCCAGCACTCTAATTGACTGGGCCCTCACAAACCATCTTGATTGCATAGTCACCATGGGCACCCTTGCTGATGCTATAAGTGATCACTCCCCAATTTTCTGTATCTGGAGTGCCACTAGACAACCATCTCAACTTCCAAAACTTATCACCACCTCTAATGCTCAGTCTGCCCTTGACTACTTCCTTATGAGGTTCGGGATTCTACAGGACCTCCACACCCCTCGTGTTACCCACCGTATACGTGGAACTCAAACTAAGTGGCTCACCATAGATCTCCTTACACAGTTCCGAGCAAGGGTCAAAAGCTGCGTGTGTTTTAAGGCCTCTGGTCTTACGGCAGATCACAATGACTATAGGGCCAGAGAAATGCCTGTAAAAGGTACACTCGCTTGGCCAGAAGCTCCTTTTGTAAAGGCTTATTAACAAAAGCTGCAGGTGACTCCAAGAAAGTCTTGTCTGCTATTAAAACTCTCCTTGGAGAGAACCATATAACCAATAATAATGACATGCTACTAAATGGCATGCACTGTAATAACCCAGTGACCATTGCAACTCCTTCAATAGCCACTTCTCAGACTTATCTAGCTACTCTGCCTCCTTCTTCTCCGCCTACCCTACCGTCCCATCAGTGGATACTGAATCCCAGCTCTGTCACCAATCCTTCCGGTTTTGGTCCATCTCGAGAGCTGAAGTCCCAAAGTCGTTACTCACCATCTCTGACTCTACCAGCACTGGTGCTGATGGCTTGGAGCCAAGTCTTCTCAAAGTTGCTGCTCCTCTTATAGCCTCTCCCTTAACTGAAATCTTTAACCTGTCGCTCTTCCACAGTGCTGTTCCTGATATCTGGAAGATAGCCAGAATTACCCCTAATATTAAAAAAGGTGATCCCAAGGACATGTCTAACTATCAACCCATAGCCATCCTAGTGTGCTAAGTAAAATCCTGGAAAAACTAGTGGTGACCCAGACCATAGCATACCTACTGAAACATAATCTCCTCTCTGATTCCCCGAATGGCTTCCACAAAGGCCACAGTACTTCTACTGCCCTCCTAAAACTAACAAATGACATCTATGCTGCCATGGATTCAGGTCTCTTGACAGGTGCTATCTTTATTGATCTAACCAAGGCCTTTGACTTGGTTAACCATTCCCTTCTCCTTACAAAACTTAGCTCCCTAAGTTTCTCTGCTAAGACGGTGGCCTGGTTCAGCTGTTATGTTACTGTAGAAAGCAGGCCGTAGTTTTCAACTAAGCCATGTCTGATCTTACATCCATACATATAGGTGTTCCTCAGGGATCCATACTAGGCCCTTTGCTCTTCACTATTTTTATAAATGACCTTCCATCACAAACATCTACCTGCTATTCCCTGCTTTATGCAGATGACCTTTTCATCTACCTTAGTGCAAGAGATGTCTCAGACTTAAACAACTCCCTAGCTTCTGACTTCCAAAGTATTCAAACCTCACTCACTGAGAATAACCTTGTGTTCAATATAAGCAAAACGCATTCAATGCTCTTTGACTCTCCTGTTAGACTAAAAGGGAATAGCAACTCCCTCCTAATATCCTGTGCTGATGGCTCCTTCAAATACCCGGGCGTTTTTCTCGACTAGTCCCTGGAATTTGACTTTCATATTCCTGCTACCTGCAAATCTGTCAATGTGAAAATTGGGGGGGCATACCGCACAAGTTATGCCCTCACCCCATCAGCTAAGATTGCTTTGACACAAGGCCTCCTGCTCCTAACCCTGGCCTATTGCTCGGCTATCTACCTAGGTGCCACTGAGACCTCTCTCCATAAGTGGTACACTACCTATAATAACATTTTCCACTATGCCTCGGCCTCACCAAGGTATAAACACCACTGTCAGCTCTATGCCGACCTAAAATGTCCTAGCCCTGCTGTTCACCGACTCCGGTCCTACGGCTCTCTTATCAATGGTTTAACAAGAAGAGGCCTCCCCCAATTCCTCACCTCCTTGTTACACTCTCAAACCCCTTCATATGGGCTCCAATCAAATGACCAAGCTCCTCTCTATATCCCTCAACATAATACTGCTGTGGGTGCACAAGCTTTCTCTTAAGCTGCCCACAAGTATTGGAATTCTATCCCTCAAGCCATACGCTTAGCACCTACACATGTTGGTTTCAAGAACCTCCACCAATGAATATTTACAAACATCAAATCTCTGCACTTGCTTCCAGCCACCTTAAGTCCTTTATCTCCCCAGCTCTTATCCTCACTATACTACAGTCCACTTTCTACCCTTCCTCCTTCTGCTTTCATCCTCCCCCCATTTGTACCCTCTCATCCTCTCCCCCTTTCTCTCCCCTTCCTCCTCTCTGCTCTTTCTAGGTGCATAGTCCTCGCAACAGCACTTACAGTATGCAGTACTTTACATCCCTGTATTTCTTGCACTCATTTGCTCTGAATATCCCAATGTATTGTTATATTTTGACCTGTTCCAACTATGTACTTCACTGATTCACTAAGTTAATTGTATTTCTGACTCCTTCACTTTGTATTCACCTATGTTTTGTGCTGTGTCACATTGTTGTTGTTAATTTTATTCGACTTGTATCCTCCTGGGTCGTGCCTGAAAATAAGCATCCTTATGCCTAGTGTACTCACCCGGTTACCAAAAGCAAATAAATAAATAAAATGTCCCTAAGTCCCTTGTTGCTGGTATGTGGGGTAAGCTCATTCAGCTTCCCTGCCTGTGGATCCTGCATGACCCCTACCCACTTGCTACTCCTCTCCTCTAGTTTAAATACTCATTGTTTTCTATGTGTTCCCTCAGTCTCTGTTTCAATACCCTCCTACCCTCCTTACTTAAGTGTAGCCTATTCTTAGCGTAGAGAACACTGTCTTCCCAGACCCATCCCCACCCCCACCCCCACCAGCCCATACCCTTTTGACTGACACCAGCTTCTTAATCGCATGTTAAATTCCTTTATCCTCAGTTTCCTTTCAGTGCTTGGTTTGGGCACAGGGAGTACTTTGGAGAAAGTTACTGACCTTCCTGCCTCTTCACATAGCAGCCACACCTCCTCAAACCTCCCCTGCACTACATCAACAGCATTTCCCTCGAGGTCATTTGTACCCAAGTGCAAGATTATATGAGATCTCTCCCTACGAGGCTCCTAGCATATTTCAGAATAGATTGCCCCACCCTTTCTGCTGTCATTCCTGGCATGGCCTCCACCCATATGTGACTATGCTTCTCCCCCTTGCTTCCCTGTCTGACCCTTTTAGTATAGTGCCCCCCAGCACTAACCCCTCCCCCTTGTTTTCATGTTCCTCTTTTGCTGGCCTCCCTTTATCCCGAACCCTTTTTTACCACTCCTCCTCCTTCTCCAGCACAGTTGTTCCCTTATCTGCCCCTGTTGTATCATCCCTAGTGCCTATCCTCACTCTGCATCCCCCCTTTCGCCCCTGACTTAACTTCCCCTTCCCACCAGGCTCTACCTAACTCCTCCTCTAGATGCATCCCTGTCCTATTCCTCTCATACCTCCCCTCTCCTCCTCCTCCTCCTCCACTCCTCCTCCCCATAACTCCCCTTCCTTGACCCCTTCTCCTTTCCATATCCCCCCATGCCCTTGTTCATCTCTCCCATTCCTGTCTCCTTTGGGCTATTTTCAGCGAAATCCACCATGCACACCCCCATCTCATCCCCTACTCCTGCTAGTATTGTGAACTGATTTTTTGATGTCCCTTCTCTGCCTTGCATTATTCCCTCCTTCCTGTCACTAGCTACCCTACTTCTGTTGACTCTGCGACTGTTAGATTCCTCCTTCCCTCCCTGCTTTCATTCTTCCCCCTTTCTGTCATTGCTTGCCCTTTGTACTGGGCCCCCTGCCTCATTACCCCATTTGCCACCCTCTTTATACTCTTCATCCCCCCTCCCAATTTGATTTGTCTGCCCCTCCAGATGCCCCCTATCATCCCCTACTGCCGAGCTTCCTTCCACTGCAGGCCACAGTCCCCTCTCCCATTCCTGTCTCCCCTGGACTACTTTCAGCTAAATATGCCATGCACACCCCCATATCATCCCCCAAACCCGCTAGTACTGTGAAATGATTTTTTGATGTCCCTTCACTGCCTTGCATTATTCCCTTCTTCCTATCACTGGCTACCCTACCTCTGTTAACTCTGCGTCTGTTAGATTCCCCCTTCCCTCCCCACTTCCATTCTTCCCTCTTTCTGTCATCACTTGCCCTTTATACTAGGCCCCCCTGCCTCATTTCCTCATCTGCCACCCTTTTTATGCTCTTCATCCCCTCCTTCCAATTTGATTTATCTACACCCCAGATGCCCCCTAACATGCTTTACTGTTGATCTTCCCTCCACTGCAGGCCACAGTCTCCTACCCAGCTCAGTATGCAAATATCTGATCTCATTCGTAAGCTGCATTATTTGCCTGCACACCAAACATTCCCCCACCTTCCATGCAATTTTAAGAAGGATTGCCGCCCTGCAGTTGTTGCATCCTACCACCCTCCCTGTCCCTCTATTGGCTCACCAGTTCCCCCCTCAAATTCAGATGAAGGTTTCCCATACTCCCCCGTGTCACCTTCCATCCTCTTTTACTAATTTTGTCTAAGTTTCCCCTAGTTCTCTGATATCTTACCTCCCACACACAATTTGTGCCTCCCATCAAAAACAGTTTACCCTTTAAACACCCCAAAAGCAGTTTTTCCCTCACGCCCCACTGTAATTTCCCTCTACATGCCCCCACTTATACTCTATGTGCCCCCACTTATACAGTAACAAATGCATTGCAATTCCCTCTGCCTGCCCCCTTATATAGTGCTTACCCTGCAGAACTTTAAATAATGCAGTTCCCCTCTTACTGCTACAGCCCCACTGCAATTTTCTCTACATGCCGATCTTGAACACTTCCCCCTAAAATACAATAGTTTAGGTGCTATTTCTTCCTAAATGCCCCAACATTTGCAGCACTTTACAGCTTCAGTTTCCCTCAAAACACCCCGATCCCAGTACCTACATTACAGTAGCTTATATACAATTTTTTTTCCTTCGGTGGCCCAACACTTGTAGTACTATATCAATACAATTTTCCTCCAAATACCCTAGCCCCGATGCAATTTCCTCTGAATGCCCTACCAAAAACAGTGCCTATGAATACAGAATCCTAGATGCCAATGCCTCTTTAAATGTCCCAACTATCCATTTCTTGAGTCCTCTTCCCCACAGTTACCTTCATCAGTCCCTTTTTTTTTACTCCAGCAGATGAATTCCCAGCCCCAAGGTTGCCTAGTTGCCACTGCCCTTGCTTTATTCATCTACTGGGTGGGGCCAAGTAAGATCATTTAATACTGGCAGCGGTAGGGGTGGGTGGGAGAAAAATAAAATAGATAAAAGATTTAGTCCACCAGATTGTTTCGTGGCTGGGCTCTGCCCTTTTATTGCCCAGTCGTGCTCTTTAAAAAAATCACACCCTTTTCTGGCAGGTTCCTGTTGGCTCCTACAGGAGCCCTCCAGCTTGGCACCGGCCACTGGATCCTCTTTGCAGCTACAGTATCTAGCTCCCTCATTGCTGCAATGGCTTCCATAGTTCCTGGCTGCAGCTGCAGATGTGAATCTCTCTTCTGTGGCTACAGCTGCAGAAATTCTTGGCAGTCTGCCAGCTCCCCTTGTTTAGCATGGCCCTGGAGGCAGTATAGCGCAGTGGTCTAAGGCTCTGAACTGCAAATCTGGTGACATCCAGCAGACCAGAACTGGATTTGAATCCCACAGCTTCCACTTGCATACTGTGTGACCCTGAGCAAGTCACTTAACCTCCTTGTGCTCCCAGGTCACTCCTGTAAAAAAGCTTTCAGCTTAGTGTGCTATACCTGGTTAAACAACTAAATAAAAAAAAGATTTAGTCCATCAGTTTTCAGTAGTTTAAGTTTATTATGCCATGATCTCTGGCCAGATAGGTATGTTTTTTATACTGCACTTGTTTATGTTCTGTATCCAGCTGCAGCTAAGCTGGTGCAAATCTCATCTAAAAAACAGATCAGTTTCTATTTCTCATACTACTGCTAGCAATTAGACCCATTAAAATACCATTGGAATTGAGTTCCCATTAAAACGAGGCAAACTCATTAATTGTTACCATTAAATCCATTTGCAAATTGTTTAATGGCTTTTGATTTTGTAATTGAATTGCCATTAATTTGTAAAGTATTGTTTGCTTACAGTATAAAATGCCTAAGATATGACTCCATTATTCTTTGCTGTTAGTAGTCAGCCAACACCCCCCCCCCATTCGAGATGTGTGAAGAGGGGCCTATGTGTTGTGAATCCTGACCATTTTGTTTTGGACTATGCCAATCCCCTTATGTATATTTAGTGCTCCGTACAGTATGTGTTTCTCCATGACTGTTACGGTTCGCTTACTGTACTTTTCCTTTGTCATTCTGTGTGGAGCATCACTATGGCCATGCTCAGCACTCTTTGTGCTGAGTAGGACCCTGGAAGCATGCACCTTACCTCACTTTTGTGTTACTGAAATGAGGGACATGGACACTCAAAATGAGGGACAATGAGGTACACTAACCCTCATAATGAGGGATACATAATGAAACATGGAGATAACTCAGAACACAGTTAAACCATTATATTTATTTGTACAAATATTAGAAACTAAGAATTAATTTCTATCATAAAGCAGGGGCACCATTTAGGTAGGGCAGAGGGAGGCCCCCGCATTTGGGCCTAGACTGTTCTTATGGTCTGGCAATAATAGCATTAAATTTGGATTTAATCTTTTACACATTAAGGGCCCCTCCAGTCTGTGTGTACTCATGCTGCAGCTGTGGGTGTGCTCCTGACTCAACTGTGTCTGTATTGTGTTGTCCAAATTCTCTACCTATTAGCGGCGGCACCATCATACGTGACATGGAAGAGCTCTGAGTAATCAACAGTGCATGACTCATGTGAGCATGACACTGTCTTTCCCACCACAGAGTAGACAGGCTACATACTACAGCTCTGAGTAGTTGGTGAGCACTGGTCTCTCGATAGCAGCGTGTGGCATATATTTGCTGGTTTACTCTTAATGAGGCTCTGTCTCCCTCAGTGGTTGAAGAGGCAGGGGTGAGCTAGAAGCTAGCTCAATGACTAGGCTACCTACCCATACTACTAGGCTCGCCTCATAATAAAAACAATGTGGATCCCTCGCTGCAGCAAGCTATGCCTAGCAACTGTGGTGATGGCGCTGTGGGTGGCCTTCACAGGCCTTGATTAGTGCAGTGCAGCAGCAGCCATGGTGGCTGCCAAGCAAGGAGGAAGCAACACAGGTTATGTGAGTTCAGTCGGTGAAGTGACTCAGTCGGGGACCATGGTCGGGACCCAGGATAGTCAGTTCCAGCATCCAGCTTTTGGCAGAAGGATGGAGGAGGAGTTGGCCAAAAGCTTGGCTGGGGGCACACTTGACCAGGCTGCAGGTTCCAGCTGGATAGCTGTGTAAGTAAAGTAAATAATTCACATTTCTGCACCTTTGAGCAGCTTCATGATCCATATGGGATTGGGTATTGAATGGAATGGAGTCAGAGAAAGAGAGTGGGGAAAGTTTTTTTTTTTTGGGGGGGGGGGGCTCAGAACTTCAGTCAGGAAAAAATAACGTGGTAACTGTGTGGGTTTAAACCCAAATCTGATGCACTGCTCCAGGGCATGGGCTTGGAGTCTGTGTGAAAGAATGATAAAATGTGTTAAATGCCTAAATCAAAAATTACTGAGTGATGAGAGAGACTGACTGACTGAGTGAAGTAAAAAAGAAACAGCTGAGTGAGTGGTGAAAGAGACTCAAGAGTTGGTGTGGTGGTTGAAGCCTGAAGGTCAACTAATTTAAATTTTGTTAATGT
Organism: Neoceratodus forsteri; assembly: GCA_016271365.2. Taxonomy (NCBI): domain Eukaryota; kingdom Metazoa; phylum Chordata; order Ceratodontiformes; family Ceratodontidae; genus Neoceratodus; species Neoceratodus forsteri. The sequence continues at coordinate 1,514,133,901 of CM057449.1, forward strand.
ATTATGATATTTATAGCTAAAATGAAGGCTGCAATTAAGTGTGTGGTGTGCCTTGACCAGATAATATAAGGTTGCAGTCGTTGTTTGCAGTGGAATGGGCCAGGCGGGCTCTCCCAGTCTGCAGAGCTGAACATTCGAGCTGGACTCACCTTGCATGTTTGAACAGGCAGGTGGCTGCTGCTTGCCCAAAGTTGCATACACACAGTCCCTGTGTGAATGTGAAGAGGTTCTTGATGGGAAGTTACAGTTACAGTTTCAGATTTTGTCCCTCAGTAGACAGATGAATCTTATACATTTAAATTTTCCCTGTATTGCATACCACTTTTCAATCACAACTAATAAGTTTTACCTTTTAGAAACATTCCAGATGTTCCAGAACTTGCCTTCTATGGGCTAATTGGTACCTGACCTCCTCTGATTATTGCCCCCCCATTGAAATATGAAATGTCACCCCTAAAGTCTAAATTTACAGGACATCCTCCGTGTGAGTACCATGTGTTCCATGAGGGATGAATGAGGGACAGAGCAGTTTTCAGGGATAAAATGAGTGATGTCCCTCACAATCAGGACAATTGAGACGTATGGTATGCACTGACTATTGGAGCTCCACTATAGTCAGGCATATGTCCCCCCCCCCCAATGAAGCTGATCTCCACACTCCTGTGTTCAGGCATGTTATGACATAGGGCAAGGGAGAGTGCAAGGGTGCTCCCCATGCAAATTAATGGAGGTATTTTTTTATTACTATTTTATACATTATGATGGTGAATTGAAGATTACTGTAGGCCATACTCCACTAAAAAGAGCATTGTTAGTTGAATAGTGGCCTTCATTAATCTCCAACTCACCATAATAATGTATAAATTTCCAGGGAAAATCATGTCAAATGTATAAATTTCAAAGGGCTGCATCCCCGCACTCTGTCCAATGGACATCATCTCTTAAAGACTCCTGCCTCTGGCTCCCTAGTACTCGATTAAGAGACTCTTGACTTATACCTATACTTGGTGGGTTGTCTGTAATTATAAAATGGCAAGAAAAAATCTAGAAATCTCATTGGCCAAGACAGATCAGCTGACCATACATTAATTCTCTGTATACGCACAGTCATCCTGGTCCTAAACCACATTACACAATGAGCAGATCAGTCCTCCTACAGCCAGAACTATCTTCCATCAGTCTCCCTACAGCCAGAACTGATCTTCCACCACAAACATGGCTGCTACCTTTATACTGTAGAAACCTTCAACTGGGCCCTAAAATTAAAAAGATCTTAAATATAAAATAAAACAAATTAATTAAATGTTGTTTACCTGATCATCACACTCTCCTTACACACATAAACTAATTAGAAACATTAAGTATTGTTTATAGTTTTCATTACAACAGTTTGTTTGCTAACAGTGAAAAATCCCCCTTCTGTCTTTACCTGCTCATCAGGGAAATCTCTTCTGCTTTCCCTGACAAGTGAGATAATTGAGTCTCTGGCTCTAAAACAAGCCTTTGCTGTCTGTGTGTGCATTATGTTAGTACAGGAACATTCTACTAGTAGAACTGAGCAGAATTTTGAATCTCTGTATTCCATGGTAAACATTCCATTTCGTGAATGTGGGGAAACACAGGGGAAAAAAAACATAATGAAAAAAGTAAGCAATAATACTATATAAACAAAGAGAAAAGGTGGTAAATGACTTACCCTGATGTTTATCTTTTAGAACAGAGCCAACAGTTCATGATGATGTCAGTGAGTGTGGCAGTTTTGAACCACGCTCATGCTTGCAGCACTGGGTAACTGAGAAGCCTCTGTTATGGTTTCCTTTTAGTTTTGTCTACAAAGTTAGGAGAATGAAATAAAATAAGGGGGGATATGTGTCATACTTAGAATGAGAAAAACAGCATTTGTGAATTGTTGTGGCTGGAAGGGGAATATGAAGCTTAAGTGGGCAGGGAGGCACACACACTGTGTAACACTACTTTAATCTAGCACCAATAGGCGGAAGGACTATTTTATGTTAAAAGCACAGATTCACTTACATTTTTAATTATTTAAAAATGTGTTTAAAATAAAAAAAACTGCTTCTAAAAATAAAGGGACATTTTATAAGCGCAATAAGACACTCCGGGGTTGTGCATTACGGTGTGATAACAGCACTCCTAGGGATGACTGGCACTTGGCCTTTGGCCTCCTGCCATCTACCCCCCCAGGAGTGTGGTTATCACACCATAATGCACACCCCATCATGTCTTATTTCCTACTGGTGTGACCACCTCCATTACAGTGTCTGTGTGTGTTGGGGGGGTAACTGGCCTTGTGGCTGGGTGGGTGCCGAGTTGCTGTTACTTTTGTGTTTGCCTCTTAAGTATATTGGCATGGAAACATTGAAGACTATGGAGAGAAAATTGTAGCAGTACAGGACAGACAGAAGTGATTAAGTAGGTCTCTGGATCAGTGTGGGTATGGAGGGTGGGAAGAATCACATGTGTTTCTGATAGCATGTGTTGTACAGTTCTGCTGTGCAGCTGAGATTGTGGGCATGAAAATTAAAAACAAAACATGGCAGTGGCTATAAGCATGCCATATGCATGCAGATGAGTGCAGATTTGTACTGAGGTACAAGTGAGCCATGTATATGGAAACAGTATAGCGTAGTGGTTAAGGGCTCTGAGCTGCAAACCTAGAGACCTTGCAAGCTTGGAGACCAGGGTTTGAATTTCATCAACCCTCACTTGTGTATTTGTGATCCTGAGCTAGTCATTTAACTTTTATATGTGCAGTTACAAGCGACTACCTGCTTGTTGTACATATTCCACATCCATGCAATCTGTTCATATTTAACATAAACAACATGGTTGCAGCACGCATGCCACTTGCTTGCAATTGGTTCCAATTTAACATAAAAAACATGTCTGCAACACGCATGCCATATAGGTAATATTTACTTGCACTGCATGCCAAAATTTCACATAATTATTTTCTGCAAGGGTGGGCTGCATGCATAAGTTCAGCATGCACATTTACACTTCATATTTATAAGGGGCTTGACAAGGAAGTCTTCCCTTTGCATTTTTACGATGACACTTGGAAGTGATATGGCATGTGCAGGTTGTGTCAGCAGTCCTTAGCAGCATGCTGTATCCAGTCAGGAGACTAGGTTCAGATCAACATGGAGTGAGGAGCATTGTGGATGAGCAGCTGGGAGCTGGTGCTAGGAGCAGCATGGAACTGGGATCATTATAGAGGGCTTAGCAGATGATATGAGTATTGGAGCATCTGGAGGCATGGCTGTTTGATTTGCACATATTCCACATCCATGCAATCTGTTCATATTTAACATAAACAACATGGTTGCAGCACACATGCCACTTGCTTGCAATTGGTTCCAATTTAACATAAAAAAACATGTTTGCAACACACATGCCATACAGGTAATTTTTACGTGCACTGCATGCCAAAATTTCACATAATTATTTTCTGTAAGGTTGGGCTGCATGCATAAGTTGTGCATGCACAATTGTGCTTCATATTTATAAGGGACTTGACAAGGAAGTCTTCCCTTTTCATTTTTAAGATGACACTTGGAAGGGATATGGCATGTGTAGTTAGTGCCAGCAGTCTTTAGCAGCATGCTGCGTCCAGTCAGGAGACTAGGTTCAGCTCAACATGGAGTGAGGAGCATTCTGGATGAGCAGCTGGGAAGTGGTGCTAGGAGCAGCATAGAACTGGAATCAGTATAGAGGGCTTAGCAGATGATATGAGTATTGGAGCATCTGGAGGCATGGCTGTTTGATTAGAGTGGCTGGAGTGGGGTGTTGGGTGAGTGACAGGAGTTCAGGCTTGCACAGATTTTGCAGGTATAGTTTTTTTGCAGTGTTTTCTTTCAGAGGCTGGAGTTGTGATAGGTTTGGAGTTTTTTGGGGCGGTTGTTACACATGTTAATAAGATAGCTGTTACAAGTGTATTTAAGGTGTTTATTTCATGTGATAGATAGCTGTTACATGTGCTATTAAGGTTGCGGTTAAATATGATTTGAATGTAATATGGTGGTCCACATTGTGCTCATAAGTTATTAATGAAATAGTCAGGTGTTAGTAACACGTTAACAAAACAGTCATGGTTATCTGCATATTGGCTAATTGGGTACAAACATATATGGGAAAACACTGTATATAATGGCTTTCTCTAGTGGGACAAGGGCCTAAGCATGTATCATAAATACATACATATATAGTTGCCAGCAAATTAGGCCTAATGGTCTGTCTTGTCTGCCTGATCCAGCTCACTGGTAGTGTATAGTAGGTGTTCTACCTTCCCCCCTCATTTCCCCCCTCCTTCCCCTTCCCCTCCCTATATATATGTGTTGTTCACCCAACCCCTTCCCTGTACAGTGTCCTTGTGCCTGTCCCAACTCTTCTTGAAACCTCCCACAGTTATCATTTTTACCAGGTCATCCCACAGAGCATTCCAGGGTGACACCACACTCTCCATGAAATAATGTTCTCTCGCCTCTCCTCTGTACCAACCCCCCAACCAACATAGGAACATAGGATTCATGTAGGCAGATGGGACCGCATGATCCATCTAGTCTGCTTGTGTTTCTACCCCCTCCCTATTTAGACTGCACCCTGATGTGTCCACGATATCTGTCCCATGCAAGTTTGAACTCGTGTACTGGCTTGGATTCCACCACCTCCTGAGGTAGGCTGTTCCATGGGTCTATGACTCTTCCTGTAAAGAAGTACTTCCTGAGGTTGCTTTTGAGCCTGCCTCCCACCAGATGCAAGTTGTGCACCCTTGTTCGTGCATCCCTGTTTTGCTGGAAGAGGTTTCTTGCTTTTATTGTGTTGATTCCCTTAACGTACTTAAAGGTTTTTATCATGTTCCCTCTGTTTCTTCTCTGCTCAGGGGTGTACACATTTATTTCCCTGAGTCTTGCCTCGTATGGCTCATGATGCAGTCCATGCACCATCTTTGTAGCCTTTCTCTGTACTGTCTCCAGGTGATCTACAGTATGTCTTTTTTGAGGTGGGGCCTCCAAAACTGACTGCAGTACTCTAAATGTGGCCTCACCAAGGACCTGTAGAGAGGAATGATAACCTCACTCTTTCTACTTGTAATTCCCCTACCAATGCATCCAAGAATGCCACTTGCTGTCTGTGCTGCCTTTTTACACTGTTTTCCAACCTTTAAGTCGTCCGTGATGACTACTCCGAGGTCTCTTTCTGTCTTTGTCTCCTCTATCTGATGCCCATCCAGTGTATACTTTATCCCTGGGTTTCTTTTTCCTATATGCATAACCTTGCACTTCTTGGCACTAAACTTCAGATGCCAATCTCTGGACCATTCCTCAAGATTTTTCAGGTCTGCTTCCATACCTTTCACTCCTTCCTACGTGTTTATTCTGTTGCAGACTTTTGTGTCATCTGCAAACAAGTAAACCTTCCCCTTCAAGTAGTTTTCAATATCCCTGATAAATATGTTAAAGAGAATAGGTCTCAGCACAGACCCCTGTGGAATGCCGCCTATAACTTTGCCTACCCTTGATAATGATCCATTGACAAGCACTCTCTATGTCCTATCTTGCAACCAGTTGGTGATCCAGTTCACTATCTTATGACTGACTCCTGTATGCTCTAATTTGTTAACTAGCCTTCTGTGCAGGATGGTATCAAAGGCTTTGCAGATGTCCAGGTGCACAATGTCCACTGCTCCTCCCTGGTCAACTGCTCTGGTGACCCAGTCAAAAAAGTCAGTCATATTTGTTTGACAAGAGCACCCTGCTGTGAAGCCATGTTGCCTGGGGTCAATCTTTCTGCAATCCTCCGGGTACCTCACTATCCTCTCCTTTAGCAATGACTTCATAATTTTTCCTACCAACAAGGTCAAACTGACTGGTCTGTAGTTTTCTGCCTCTTCCCTGCTTCCATTTTTGTGTAAAGGTACTACTGTTGCCCTTTTCCAGTCCTGAGGTATTATTCCATTTTCCATAGACTTGCTGAAAAGCTCAGCCAGTGGTGTGGCAAGTTCTTCCCAAAGCTCCTTCAGTATCCTAGGTTGGATGACATCTGGCCCCATTGCTTTATCTACCTTGAGCCCATTCAGCTCTTCTAGGACCCTTTCTCTTGTGAAGGGTCTTGTGTCTGCTCCTGTGGTGTTGAGTACTGACCTACTTAGTGTAGGACCCTTTCCGCTGTCTTCTATGGTGAAGACCGAGCAAAAGAAATCATTTAGTAACTCTGCTTTGTCTTCATCTGTCTTTGCCATCTTGCCTTCCTTTGTTGCTAACCTGACTATTCCCCTTTACTCTTTCTTTTTCCGTTATATATCTGAGGAAGGTTTTGCCACCCTTCTTGACCCTGTGTGCTATTTTCTCCTCCGTCTGCACTTTTGATCTCCTAACTGCCTTTCCTTTACAACTTTAGACTATGGCCTCTCATAATCCCCTCTTCCCTTAACTTCAACAGACCCTCCTTGTTCCCTCTGTTGAACCCCTTCAGGTATTTGAAGGTCTCTATCACATCCCCCCATCCCTTCTGTCCTCCAGAGAGTACATATTCAGCTCTCTAAGTCTGTCATCATATGACAAACCCCCCCAGACCACTAATCATCCTCATCACCCTTCCCTGGACTCTCTCCAGCAGTGTGATGTTCTTTTTAGGTGGGGGTGCCTGAACTAAACACAGTACTAGAGATGTGGCCTCACCAGTGAGGTGTACAGGGGAAGTATAACCTCCCTTCTTCTGGACGTTATCCCCCTGGCTATACACCTAAACAATTTGTTTGCCTTAGCCACTGCTCTTCTGCACTGCTCCAAGTGGTTCCCTTTAGCATCAGTCACCACCCCCAGATCCTTCTCCATCATCCCGAAAGTCAGCTGTACCCTCCGAAGTGGTTGTTATACCCAGGGTTCCTAATACCCAGGTGCAGAATGCTACATTTGCATGTGTTAAACCCTAACTGCCATGTGTGGGCTCGGTTCTATGTCATTACTGCAATCGCAGAAAGGCAGTCGTCATTATGGCGAGGGTACATCACCAAAAATCAGTTTTGGTGATGTACATCCCTGCCGCAAACCAAAAGGGCATCTGGGACTCATAATTTTGAATGTTATGTGGGGGGCACCCCCCGCACCCCCATACTATAGGATTCTCAACTCCAAGGGGCTGCATGTCGGGGGGGTGCAAAATTGTAAAAAAAAATATTTGGGTCGGGCGCAACAAAACATACATGCGCCTGGACCTGAACCCAGCATCCTGACCATCGCAGACCGGCACCCACCCACCATGCCATGGAGCCAGCTTGGCAGCTCACCACAACACCACCCTTCACAAAACCACCCTCCTCTCCCACCCCACACTCAGCGTGCTTACCCCTCCCATGCACATGTACATATAGTGGCATACTGTCACTATTCAAGAACCCCCCATACGGTTGCCCTCCCTGGTGTCTCGCCCTGTCGACATGCGCTGCACGTGGGTCACCATTTCAGTAGGCACCCACTTGTTGGTCACACATGTCACAGGATACCTGTGAGCCCAGTTCTGCAGCCTCCCCAGGTCATCTTGTATTGCCCTTCTATCCTCCTCACTGTCTACCACAGCCCCCAATTTAGAATCATCAGCAAAAAAACTCATTTGACTACCAACCCCCTCCCCGATACCTGCAATGAATACATTTAAAGGGATAGGGCCCAAATCTGAACCTTGTGGAACCCCGCTGATGACCTCTCTGGGTGTTGAGACTTCACCCCCTACCACCACACTCTGCTGTTTATTCCTAAGCCAATCTGCTACTCACCCCACCAATTTAACTCCCACTCCCAGTTCCCTCAATTTCCAGATTAGCATTCTGGGCAGGACCAAATAGAACGCCTTGCTGAAGTCCAGGTACAGGACATCAACTGGCTTTCCTCCGGCTAGGGATCTTGTCACCCAGTCAAACAATTCAACCAGGTTAGTTTGACATGATTTTCCCTGGACAAATCTATGTTGGTTATCATTCTGAAAACCAGTTACCTCCAGGAACTCCACCAACCATTCATTTAAGATGGCCTGCAACATTTTCCTCACTATGGAGGTCTGTAGTTCCCCGGTTCATCCCTAGGTCCACACTTGTGAAGTAGCATGACATGGGCCAGCCTCCAGTCTAGAAGGACACATCCTGATTGGAGGGATGAATTGAATAGCTGCATCATTGGAGCCACCACGATATCCTCTAGTTCCTTCAGAACCCTGAGGCGGATACCGTCTGGTCCTGGACCTTTATCCATCCTCAAGGACTTGAGAGCATCCCTCACTCTCCCTACCTGGATCTCCCCATTCATGAGATCTCCCCCGTGTCCCCTTTCCTGCCCCCTCCCTGAGGCAATGGCTCATCCCTTTCCCTAGTGAAGACCAAGCTGAAATAATTGTTTAACACTTCAGCCTGTCTACCCTCACCCATCCCCCCTCCTTTCTCAGCTTGCTTGCCTGTTCCCCACCCTTCCTTCGCTCCCTAACATATCTAAAGAATTACTGCACCCCCTCCCAGATCCCTATTGCTAATCTAAGCTCCTTATCAGCCTTGGCTTTTCTTACCCTTCTGCTTACCTCCCTGGATATCCTATGATACTCCTCATGGTCTGCCTCACTATGGGAGCATCTGTACCATCTAAAGGCCAACTTCTTATTCCTCACTTTCTCTTGTACTTCCCTTTTCCACCAGTAAGGTTTCCAAGCTCAGGCCATCTTGTTTTGTTCCTTGGCACAGGTTTTCTTGGTCTCCAGTATGCCCATCTTCAGGATTTCCCACTGCCTCTCCATGTCCATCCCGGTTCTGATTTTACTTCTATGCTTCCTGAGGATAACTGCCATCTCACCAAAGTTTACCATCCTGAAGTCCACAACCGTGGTCTTCATTTGGTTCCTCTCCTCCCTATGTCCAAGGTAAAACACACTGTGGATTGGTCACTACCAGCCAAAGAGGCTTCTACCGCCAGATCCCTGACCTGCTCCCCATTGGCATACACCAGGTCCAGGATGATTACTTCCCTAGTCGGCTCTTCAACAATCTGAGTCAGGTATTTATACTGGAGTGCGTTTAGCACTCTTTGCTCCTTTGCTGATGAGGATGCCCTGGAGCTCCAGTCTGTCCCAGACATGTTAAAGTCCCCTAGTATCACATTCCCACCCCTCCCCCTACTGCAGTTTTTTCTCAAATTGTTGATTAGTTCCCCTTCCATGTGCTCGAATTGCATGGGTGGCCTGTAGACCATCCCCTGATTAATCCTTCTCCATTTACTATCCTGTAACACGTCCAATACCACATCCACGGTATCCTCCCCACCTCCTCTCTGCTGCACACTTTCCCTTCTCTAACAAATAGTGTAACCCCATCCCCACCCCTTGCACTATAATTTCTAAGTTTTTCAGATGAGATGTTAAACCGAGGTCCCATCTGCCTGGATTGGTGGTAGTTCAGGTGGATGTTAAAGATCCCATGGCACTTATCAAAAGAGTAGGGAATTTTTTTATTGTAATAACATCAGAAAAATAATTCAAAAAATAACAACAGTAATGAAAACCACATTACAAATCATAGATTGTCTCAATCAACAGTAGTTATAAAATATACAGTAAGCAATACTCAACCTTAAGACCAGTTTCCCCTCCCTAGATTCTTGTGATCAAAATTAATCCCTAGACTTCCCTTGTCAATAGTCATAATCTATTTATATTTAATAAATAATGTAAAACCCTTCCATCAATTAGTCATTTTTTGTGCTGTACCAAATTGTAAATCCTTTAAATAAACCTTATCCATGGCCCCTGTAATCAATACACTGATTGTATCATATGTCATCACCCTTTGAAAAATGACCCACTGGCATCTAGCCTGCCATAAATAGTATTTTAAACAGCAACAAAAAAACTGTAAGGTTTCTATATGATATCTGGCCACAAACTGAGGAAAAGAACCCAAAACCAAAATATCATAAATCAGATATAGCAACCATTTCATATGCCATCTTGAAGCTAGGAATTTCCATATGGAACTGGCAGAATAACAATGAAAGAAAAAATGCTCCACCATCTCTTTCTGATTTATACAACCAGAAAAAGGACATACCTGTTCTTCTTTAACTTTATGTTTAGCATTTCCATGGACCCCAATCCTCCCATATACAATCAACCATAAAAATTCCCACATGTAACCTGGTAATATGGGATTATTTAATTGAGAGAACACTCTTGGTATAAGAATAGTAGGACAAATTTTCAGAGCAGGTACTAAAGGGTATAATTACATAACTATATCATATAATTTAGGTCCTGTAGACACTGTATTGGTTTGTGGGACCATTTATAAAGTTTTTTTACTACTGGTTTAAAAAAGAAAGGGACTTGTAAAAATTGTGAAAGCTTCGGAGGGGCAGTGTGCCATGCCAAAATATATCGACCAATAACAGATTGTAATAAAAAACCTTGCTGAGATGTGGATGGTAATAATCCAAGTTTCACATTTTAGGAAACAAACAAGGTAACACAAAATGTGACTGGGTCAATCATACCTAATCCCCCTTTTTGTTTCCCTAAATAGGTGTATTGCCTTTTTATGGGGTTAAGCCGATTACCCCATAGCATCTGGAAGAATAGACTATATAGTCTGGTTTCTAATTCTTGGGGAAGTGGAAATATCAAAGCTGTGTATAAAAATATGGGAATTAAGAATTGTTTTATTACCTGTACCCTTTTTAATTTAGCCAACCTCCAACATTTCCATACCTGAACTTTTTTATTTGCTGCAGTGAAGACCTGTTCCCAATTTAATACTGGAAGATTCTGAGACCCAAAAAGTAACCCTAAAATGTTAATTGGGTTTGAAGAAATACAAATTCACTGAATGGAAACCTCACCAGGGCAGTTTACCCCAATAAATATACCCTGGATTTTCCTTGTATTAATTTTTGAATTTGAAACATGCAAGTAAAGAACCAAAAAATCCAAAAAAATAGGAATTTGAGTATAATCAGAGAAAAAATACAAAGATCATCTGCATAAGCTTGCAAATACATGTTATCCATGCCTGGGGACCCTATTACCCCTTTCCATTGTGGATGATATATCAATGACTGTATTACAGTATCAATAGTGAACACATATAATAATGGACTTAACGGACACCCTTGATGAACCCCTGTAGTGATATGAAAACCCTCCGTAATACAATTATGAATAACTGGATGCAGTATAGCAGTATCATAAAGTGATTGTATCCAGTGAAAAAAGGAAACTGGGACCCCATAATGTTCTAAAGTTAAAAACAACTAAGGGTGATATACCTGATCAAAAGCCTTCATTTGATCCAGGGAAATAATGCATCCTGTCAATTTATGTAATGAAAAATGTTTGGTGAAATATCTTATAATCATAAGTGCCTGTTACATCTTCCTGCCTGGGATCCCACAATATTGGGAGGAAGAAATAACCTTATTTGCAAAGGCCTTAAGCTGAGAATGTAAAAGACCAGCCAATAGTTTGTAGTCCGAGTTAAGAATAGTAATAGGTCTCCAATTATCTAGACTCTCTTGATCCCCTGATTTATATAAAAAAAAAATAACAAACCTTCTGAAAACCAAAGGGGGAAGCTAGGGGCTAAAAGAAAAAAATTAAATACCAGAGTTAAGCATGCTGAAAATTCAGAAGGGAACATTTTATATAATTCCGATGTTATCCCATCAATTTCCAGGGAAATCCCATTCTTTTGGGATTTTATGAAAAGTTCAACTTCAGCGACTGATATTGGTGCAATTAGACTAGACATATCAAACTGAACATTAGGGATATGAGTCATTTTTAAAAAATTATTCATTGCCTCTACACTAGGGGGCTCCACTGGACTACGGAGTCCCACAAATAGCTTAATAGTAGCATGAATCCCATCTGTGTCCTGTACCAGATGCCCATTTTGTGTTAAAAGAGAGGACATTGTGATTGTAGACTTATATCATTTAAAAGCTTTGTAAGGATCCCCATAAGCCTGCTTTCGAGTACCTTCTTGAAAAAGTACTTTCATAGTACTAGCCCTATTATATTGCACTTGCTGTAATTGTTGTTTTATGTTGGTAATTTGGGATGAATAATCAAATGTAGAGGTATTTGCTATTGAAAATAAATAATACAATTGCTAACATAGTTTTAAATAGTGTAAGAATTTGAGATTTTCACTAGTTCTCCCTAAGTTTAATAGTAATCTTTTTAAGTCATCTTTAGATTCTCCCCACCAGTCCCCCAAATCTTCATAAAGAAAAGCAACAGAAAGCCGTGCACTAATCAATGATTGAATAGCTTTGAATACAAATGGATTCTTTAACAAAGGACCACTCAGTTTCCATCTTGATTTTGGGGGGGAGGGTACCTTACTAGATGGAAAAACACACCTAAGGAGTAAATGATCTGAAAACCCTATAGGACAAGTATAAAATTTACACTGGAGAAGGAGTTTAGACAAAAAAATATAATCTATTGTAGAAGTAAGGGAATTTCTTTTATAGATAAATTTCGGACCTCCCTGCTGAAATTGTCTACTATCAACTAAGCCGGATGTGCCCACTAGCTGAAATAAAGCATTGGAGTCACAATACATTTTTTTACCTTTATCTGTAAGTCCACCTTTAGCTTTCTGTAACTCACAATTAAATTCCCCACATAAAAAAATGTGGAAGGAAGTGAGTAAAAAAGGTTGAATCATAGAAAAAAGAGCAACCCTCTCTGTTTTTATCTGTGAGCAATAAACGTTACTAATCTACAGACCATAGAGTTCCATTTTCCATCCAAAATCATTAATCTAACTGGTATTAAATCAACAATATTCAAAAGAGAGAAATCACATGAATTAAAAAGAAACCCTATACCATCAGCAGTCTGCCGACCAAAAGACCAGTAGGAAAGGCCCCAACACCATTCCCTTTGGAAAAGCCTGGCTTGATCTAAAGTGAACATCCATGATTCTTGGATAAAACATATATCAATGGAAGCACTATGAATGTAGTCATAAACAATCTGTCTCCTATTGAGATTTAACAAACTATGGACATTTAAAGAGTCAAGTGTAAACCCCATTAGTAATAAACAGAAAATCAACCATCCTTTTTCCTTCGTTTTTCCTTTTTCCCTTCATGCCCCTCTTGAGAGTGAACAGGGGAGGGAAGGCTATCTTGAAGGGCCTGGGGCTCTTGTTCACCACAGTCCATATCAGTATCTCCCCACTGTGTGGATAAAATAGTGAAAGGATTACTGGATTCAACATCTTCTTGTAAAGGAGGGTGAGTAAGGTTTCAGGAGGATCTCTGAACAGGTACCAAAGGAGAAGGAACTGGAGGATCTGAGGCCTGGTTCTCCTGCTGGGATGAATAGCACACAGGGGAAAAAAGAGGGTGGGAGGAGGGGGGATGGGGGTGGAGAGGGGTCAGAAGAATCAGGAGGAAGTCGGGTGTCTGACTGCTCCTTAGTCTGGGATGAGTCCAAACTCTGGTTAGCATTATCCACAGAAGGGACAGCAGCTGTCTGGGGTGTTTTAGCAACAAGATCTTGAGCCTGCTGGATAAGAAGGTCAGGGCTACCACTGCAAGCCTTGTTTCTTGCTACCCAAAGACACTCAGAAAAAACATGCCCAGTATCCTCACATAAATCACACTTAGTAAGGTTGGCACATTGGAAAGCAATGTGACCTATTTCTCCACAGTTATCACAATGGGGCCTGTCACAAGAGCTAGATAGGTGAGTACGGGATCCACATTTATAACAGGCCCTAGGTTGTCCAGTATAAAAACAAACCCCCCTGTCACTGCCTAATAGAAGTGAATTGGGAATATGTTCTATGCCACTATCCGTTTGTCGAAGTTTCACCTTAAACCGCCACCCACCTGTCCAAAATTGTTCAGAGTCAAGGATGGCTTCTGGAGGACTTAAAACCTCATTCTTTTGGGACAACCAATAGGTGATGTCATCGACTTGAACCCCCTCATTCTGAAACATGATAGTTACACATTTGACCACAGGTTTGGATAATGGAATAACAAGGAAGGGAGTCCATAGGGGAGAAAACTTCACCTGATTATATTTTTCCCAAAATAAATCCAGAGCATAAGTGGAGTGAAAAATAATATTAAAGTTATCCTCACCAGAGATGTTAATAAAGGCAAAGACTTCCCTAGGTGTAAAATGCAGAGAATCCTTTAACAACTTTTTCCCCACATAATGCCTATCTGGCCTAACCTCTAACCCCCCTTTATAACGCAACCTAACTGTATTTCTCCGAGGTGCAGCTTCTTTTTTAATTTTAGTAAATAACTAAGACATTAAAGGTTTCTCGACATCAGATTGCTGCTGTAGCAAAGTAGTATGTCCAGAAGTCATAGCAGAAGCATGGAGATCAGCAGACTGAGACATACTGAACTGGGAGGCCACAGCAGGCTCTTCTACCGGAGGCAACAAACCTGGACAATCTGTAGAAGGTAAAGGTTCTGCAGTTATCAGAGGTACCCAGGCAGGCTCATTTTGAGAAAAGTTTAATTTTGGGTCCCAACCAGGGATCGGATGCCAGGTCCCTTGTTTTAGAGTCCAGCCTGTGTCACCGAGAGCCTTTTGAGGGGACCATAACTCAGTAGCTTGAGGTTGTGCAGAAGGATCAGTTTGTAATACCCCCAAGGTAGAAACTGAAGGTCCTTGAGATGGGGAAATATTTTGAGTCTCACTTGCCTCCAAATTACATCTAGTAAGCACTAAAGCAGCTCTCTTATCTTTACTGTCTTCCCCGCTTTTATCCTGTAGTGGCTGCTGATGTTTTGAAAGGAAAAATTCAGAAACCCCTTCCTGATTCAGGGGATTAGTTTGAAACACACAAGGAGCAGCAGAGTTAGAGCTTTCAGTTGAAGATATTGACAATGAACTATGGAACACAAACCCTGCAGCTTTTGTCAGTGTGACAGAGCAAACATCGGGAGTGGAGCCTTCTGTCATCTCATTAGACTTCGCTGTGCCATTCAGGTGTGTAGAAACAGCAGGCTGCAAAATTAAACTAGGCTGCTGGGTTTGTAACTCAGGTGATGGCTCTAAGCACAGAAGCTTAGTAGATTCACAACTGCCAGCCATCACAGAATCAGGTTGAGGAGATGTAACAAGATTAGAAGATTGTGCAGACTCACCACGCTGGGTTAACTCCACAAAGTCTCCACTGGATTCAGCATCACGGCAAATGACAGCCTGCTCAGAAGCACTGACAGGCATAGCTGAGGAGTCTATCGCACACAGCTGCAGCTGAAGACGCTCTTGTTTTTTTGGCTAAAACAGCAAGCTAAAGCCTGAGCTGCTCCTGATGAGTTTCTGGAGGGAAAGGCACAGAAAACACTTTTTCTGCAGTAGTAATGGCATATCTGTAGCTGACACGGAAAATCCTTGCTTCTTGTCCACATTATCACCAGTAACATTTCCACTGTAAACTGTAGAGTCCATATCAAAGCTCACCAAATGCTCCCCTTCTCCTGGAATGTCCATCTTCCTTACAGACCAGACATAAGTGACCAGACTTCGGTCTCACGGCCCCCTACTGCCAGTAATGCAGTAGGGGAATTTTCCCGGTGCCCTGGCCAAATTTCCCTTATTCACTATAAATATCACCAACAGCTTAATCTGGTTCAAAGTCAGTTGGCATTCATCTGTATCCCCCTCCCCCGGGTTGTGCCTGAAAATAGGCAGGATTTGTCTAGTGCACTTATCCAGTCAACAAAAAAAAAAAAAAAGTGTGGCGTACTCAGGTATTTTCATGTCCCAGTGGTGGTACTGATTGGCTCAAGTCTCTGTGACTGCAGTCACATCCACCCCCCCTTTCATCAACAATGTATGCAATTCCAGTATCTTGTTTCCCAGAGTCTGTGCATCTACTACTGTTTTAAAGTGCTTACAGCTCTTCTGTTTCCTAGCTCCTCCTGCACTCCCCCACCAACCAAGCACTCTGCCTTGGCGCCGAAAAGTCTGACTGTCCTTTGTCTTGCTAAACTGCTCAATCTAAACCTATCCTACCTCTATGCTATTTAAACCCTGCTATTTTTTTCTTCTCTCCAGCTGCCTGCCCTTGAACAGGGCTTCTTCAGCTCCCCCATGGTTGGCCGGCACCCAGCCAGACATCGACCGAGACCAGGACACCTGCCTGCAGCTCCTTGGAAGGTATGGTGACAGTGCAGCCAATTGGAACACGGGGACTTCCAGCAAACCTGCTCTGATTGGCCAGGGCTTTTCCCCTGCTTTTGCCACCTGGCACTTTTTACAAATAGATTTTAGATAGAACTAAGCACATTTAAAGTGTCTAATTGAAGTTTTTTCCATTAGCAGGTTATACAGACCTGCCACTAGAGGGATTCTTGTTCTTTCATTTTAAAAAAAAAGTCTACCCTCTGAAAGACACAGTTGCTTTACTTGCTATATACCTTCCTTCCTTCCTGCCCTCGAGATCCTCTCAAACCAGGTAAGACTTCCCTGAACCATGGGACTGCTGACAGCCATGCCATTGGCCCCATGGTATGTATACCGCACCCTGATTGGATGCTGTCTTGCCTCCTGCTCAGGGATTGGCTCTTGAGCCAGCTAAAACTTTGTTCTGCTTGGAGCTGCTGCTCCAATTCATTTCTATGGCAAGCAGCCAAAATTTATACCTGCCCCCACTCCGACCTTAACTTTATAGACCTTCCTCCATGCCCCCTGGTAGCTCCACCACCCCAACTCATGCTCCATTGGGTACCAGTTTTGGGACTCCCCCCATCTTTTAGTTGCCACCTCCCACTCCATGGCTGCCTGGCCTTCCTGGCTGTATCCTCACTTCACACTGAGCCAGCTACTGCTCTTCCGCCCCCTTCTCCTAGCCCCACCAGCCTGTCTTAACCCTCTCCCTCAGCCTACCCTGAATCCTACCTTAATCATGCACCTACACTGTTCTCTACCCCCATTCTATTTCTTCTTGCCTGTCTTCCTCCCCTACTGCATACCCCCAAAGTCTGCTTTCCCTCCCTCCCCCACAGCTTCCACATTTCTACACCTTCCTCCCCATAGGCACACTGCACACTGGTCACTGCACCTTGCCCAGGGTCCTTCATACCACCATGAAACTGTCCTACACCCACACTGGTCCTAGCCCTCCACTCTAGTCCCCCCTGTCTATGCTTACCCTCACTCACTATCGTCGATGTTCGGCAACTTCCCGAGATGCTAGCAGATGAAAGCGTTCCCCTAAAGAAATACACCGCAGCTCCTGGAAGCTAGTCCTCCTCCACCTAATGCTGTCAGGCAACATGCACCCAAACCCCAGCCCATTCTGCTCTAAAGTCACTAATCTGAGCAAGCCTTCAGGTGCTCTCTCATTCATATCAATCAACATCTGCAGCCTCCTTCCTAAAATGGATGCCCTACATGTCTTCACCAGCCAACACTGCCCTGACATCCTGGCAGTTTTCGAAACCTGGCTCACACCATCAGTACCGGACCATGCAATCAGCCTTCCTGGCTACAATATCTTTAGTCTGGATGGCCTCTCTAAAGAGGTGGGGGCTGTGCTCTCTACCTGAAAGACTCCATACAGTGGCACCACATCATTTCCTCACTCCAACCCACAACTGCTCAGATACCGCCAGTGAGAATCCTCCTCAGAGTCCAAATCAAAACCCTCACTGTTGCCACCATCTACATCCCTCCCAAAGAACAAATAACTGGTCTAACAGCTGTTCTTGACTTTGTAAAGTCACTCCCACTGGACACCGAATCCATCCTCCTAGGCGACTTCAACATCAACTGGCCTGTGGCCGATGCTGGTGCACACAGGGATACCATTGCTGCGACGAACCTCACACAAATGGTTGACTCACCAACCAGGAAAAATGACAGGACTGGCACAAGCACACTCTTGGACTGGATCCTTACCAGTCAGCCATCGTGGATATCTAACACTAATGTCCTCCCTGACTCTCTCAGCGACCACTCCCCTGTTAGCTGCACCTGGTCAAATAAATTCATCAAACAATCATCAAAAACTATCACCAGCAGGGTTCTACCCAATGGTCACCTTCCTAGATTCAAATCCCACCTCCTCATCAAGACTGGTCCCCTATCTTCAATGCAACCAACATAAACACTGCCCTTGACCACTTCATAAACATCTTCACTGTGGCCTGTGACATGTATGCTCCTATTAAGAAATGCAAAGTCAAATCACTCACAGGTGATCTCCTCAGGATGCTAAAAACAAGAGACCACCTATGGGAGCTGGCCAGAAACTCTGGTAGGCAAAACGACATCCAAAACTACAAACGTACCTGCAATGACTGCACCAAAACCATCCGGCAAATGAAGTCTGCCTGCTATAAGTATGCTCTCACAAACTCCTGGGGCAATGGTCAGGAATTCTGGAAGAACATAAACGAATTCACTGAGAACCCACCTAAAACCCCCTCCATCAATACTCAACATCAACGGAACCACAACCCTCAACCCAAAAACCATTGCGGATGCTTTTAACAAGGCCTTTACCGACCTCAGTGCTGTCCTACCCCAGGACTACTTCAAAAATGGTGAAGCCCCTCTGTCCGCAATGAACACTACTCCCACCAGCTCCCCCCACTTCTACTTCAAAGCAGTCAGGGCTCACCAAGTATGCAAATATGTTACCAAAGCCCTTGGTAAATCAAGATTCAGTAATGACTCCCTCAATCTCAAAATCCTGTCTCTCACACTTGATGTAGTAGTAGTAGTAAATCATTTTTTATTCATAATGAATAAAAGGATACATTCAATTGAGCAAAGCTCGTTTTCAATGAAATTCCATATCACAAATAAAATACAATAAAATTCCACATCAAAAAGACATGACATCAAAGTGATGAAGTGCTTAGTCCTCTGACCAGAATTTTCAACCTCTCCCTCAGCCTTAGCCAGTTCCTGGACAGATGGAAATCTGCCACTGTCACCCCAATCCATAAATGTGGTGATAAAACTGCCCATGATAACTACAGACCTATCTCCCTACTACCCCCACTCTCCAAGGCACTAGAAAGCATAGTCTCGGACCAGCTCACAGAATACCTGGGTACGTACAACATCCTGTGCAAGCAACAACACAGGTTTCACAAAGGTCAGAGCACCTCCACAGCCCTACTTGGATTTACTGGTGCAATCCACAATGCACTTGACTCCGGTGAACTACTAGGCTCAATCTAGATTGACATAACTAAAGCCTTCAAACCGTCAATCACCGCCTCCTGCTTGTCCAGCTTCAGAACACTGAGCTGTCAACCGACTCCATTGGCTTGTTTAAGAGCTACCTTGAAGAATGATCCCAAATAGTAAGAATCGCTGATACACTCTCGGACACTAGACCGGTCCGCTTGGGAGTCCCCCAGGGCTCCATTCTGGGACCCCTCCTATTCAGCCTTTTCTTAAACTCACTACCGGACAGCTGCCCAGAATAAATAATTCTCTATGTTGACAATGCTGTGATCCTCACCTCGGACCTTTATCCAATCCAATTACAAAATAAACTTCAGTGGGCTTTCTCCTCCATCGAATCCTGGTTGTTAAATCATAAACTGCTTCTCAATCAGAAAAAAAACAAGTCTGTGGTCTTCTGCAGCCCCCAGAATAAAAGCAAACAACTCCACCTCTCCATTGCAACTGAACAAGTTGCCATCCTATAGCAAACACAATCGTTCAAGTACCTCGGCATCACCCTTGATCCCCACCTCTCATACGCTGACCATATCAGCAATGTTGCAAAGTCTGCCAATGCGAGGTTAGGCATATTATTCTAGCACAGGAAACTCCTAACCCCAGAAGGACTGTCAGTGGCCGTCCAAAGCTCCATCGTCAGCATCATAGACTATAGTCTTATCATATATGGGTCCACAACTACCACTGCTCTCAAACGTATCATGACCTCCCTGAATAAGGCCTGTGGTCTCATCACTGGCTCACATCGCCGTACCCACACATGTGACCTTTATTCCCAATCTGGATGGCTTCAACTGGACAAATGCATAAAAGGCCAAACCTGCATCACGGCCAAGAAAATTATAATGGGGCTTGCCCCACCTGGTGTCTGTGCCCTCCTTATACCTAGGCATAGGAACGTCACTACAAGGAGATCCAATTCCCATCTACTATATATCCCACCATGTCGCATGACCCAAGGACAAAGATCATTCGCCTATCGGGCATCCAACTGGCTCAACTCTCTTGGCAGCGACATAGAGACCGCTCCAACACTCGGCCTCTTTAAGTCCAAGCTGTTTCTCTCACTACTTGTATCCTGCTATTGCCCATCTTAACATTTCCACCATTCCAGCAGCACATGCCTCAGCACCCAGCACTTTCAATCAGTCTTTGCACCCCTAGCACCTTACCTGTCATATTCCCTCGACAAGGCCCCCTGGCTGCACTGTCTCCCGCCCTCACCCACTCCCCACATATCTCCACTCCTGCCCCACCCCAACCACCTCCCGTACTCTCCCTTTCCCCCTGAACCTCCTTACCCACCTCGCTCTCCTACCAACACTCCCCCCCACCCATCCACCCATGTCCTGCTCATAGCTCAAGTCTTTGTACTGGTTATTACATGTCTGTAAGTCAATGACTATATGTTTGTAACTAAAAATTATGATTGTTGCACACGCTGACGTGGAACCTTTGTAAAAGAGCCTCGGCTCAAAGATATTGTAATCCTAGATTGAAATAAATAAACTATCAGAACAACTTTACAGTCCTTCCCAGAATTTTCCCTTATCTTACCAGCCCCTTGCACCAAGCCTCCACTCTTCCAGGTTTGGTCTTCATTTCCTGTACTTGTCCAGACTGGGAGAAGAGCCTATGTCCTCCTACTTCACTCAAGAGCTCTGTACTCCCCAGCCCTCCCTCATCATCCAGTTTAAACCCCACTGTCTAGAAATATAATCTGCTAGCTTGTTTTTAATGACCTCCTTCCCCTTCTTACTAAAGTGTAGTCTATCCCTAGCAAAAAGTTCTTTGTTCTCCAATGTAGTCCCCCTTTGGCCCACCAACCCATATCTCATAGCTGAACACCACTCACTTAGCCAGCTGGTGATTTCTCTAATCTTCTACTTTCTTTCCTGAGTACCCTTCGATGCTGGAAATATTTCAGAAAATGTGACAGTGCAGTTCTTAGCTATGCATAATCCTGCCAGTTCCCTGTATCTGGCCTGCACTTCATTCACAGTATTCTCCCCCACATCATTAGTGCCAATGTGTACCACAACGTTGGGGGGGTGCCAACCACTCAATGAAACCTCCACAGCGAAGACCTTCACAGCGACAGAAATCGACAGAAAGCATTGGGTCGCTGTGATGGTCCATGCTGACACCAGTACTAACTCTCCTGGTGTTTTTCCCCTCCCAAAGAGAACTCCAACTCAGAGTTGGATAAATATACACCGGGGGGTGTGGGGGTGGATCCCCCACATGGAGGGTCATGAGTGCAGCCCCCCAAAGAAAACACACCAATATCCCCGAGAGTACAATGCCGACACTCAGCATTGTGTCTGTCAATGTCAGGGATGTCAGTGATGTAGATGTCACTGCGCTATAGGTAAACCAATGTGGGGCACCCCTTAGTGCTTTCTTACCAAGGAATGCACAAGGTGCCCCACCCTAAACACCATCATCACTGGCTTACATTCCACTCATATAGAGCTCCCTTTGCTCCCCTTTATTTCCCCCCATCTGATTCCTCTATTGATGGAGTCCCCCAATACCAGTATCATCTTTTCCCTTTCCTTTGTGCCTTACCTTCTTTTACCCACTGCCTTTTCTCTTCATGTCAACCTCACCTCTGTCCTTCTGAGTACCCTTTCCCTGTTTACTCCCCCGCTGCCTGGATGCCTTTCCCTACTAGAGTATGATCTGCAACCCCAGACCTTACAATTTTCTTCTGATCATCTACTGCTTCCCCTGGGTCTGTGCTCAACGCTGCTCCTAACTTCTCATTACTTCTAATCCCAGCCTTTCCATACTCTGCTGTTTTTTCAGGGGCTCTACTTACACTCTGACCTACCTCTCCATCCCTCTCCTTCCCCCCTTGCAACATCAGCCATCTCCATCTCCTCACTACTCCTAATCCCAGCCCTTCCATCCTCAGCATTTCTTTCAGGGCCCTACTTCCCTTCTGACCTACCTCTCTGTCTCTCTCCTGCCCCCTTTGCAACATCAGTCTTCTCCATCTCCACAGGCTCTCCTGTGTCCTTTCTTTTTTGTAGAGGTATATAACTGTTTCTCACTACAACACCCACTGCTGCGCTGCTGTCTTTTTCTCCCTTTGCCCTATCTAGGCTGACATTACCAGCCCCCCTAGCTCCATCTATCCCTCCCCACACTCTCTTCCTGACCACTTCCTTCCAAACCTTGTTTGACCTGATCCCCCTCCTAAGAACACCTAAATGATTAATTGTTTCGTATTTTTGATATATGTAATCTTTTCTAGTCACTATACTAACTCAGAACATGCTGTATGTAGTACAGTGACAATGTCACATAAATTAATGTAATTGATCAGGCTTCAACATTTTTAACTTGGAAACTGACAAAATATATTGCATCTAGATTAATTTAGTAGTGGTTAGTTGTGAATCTCTAAATACAATGAACATTTCATTACTTTTTATTGTATGTAGCAAAATAATGCATGAGTGTTTTTTTTTTTCAGATTTTAGAAGATATGCTTGAAATTAATGGAACTCCTGCAATTTCCTACAGTTTTTCACACAAAAAAAACCCTCTTTCTTTTTGTGTTGCTTGCAAGCATGTGCAAGAAACACATTGAGTCAGCAGTTAGGGAGCATGCCACAATGTGTCAAGAAATGTGGCCACATCACCATGCAATCAGCTGTTTTGGTGCATTACAAGCTACCAAAACAGTTGATTGCGTGGAGTCCCCATGGGCATGGCTTCTCGTCGGCCTCTCACAGTCCCCAGGAAGCCGACAGAAAGCTGCCACCTGCTGTTCAGTGTGCCTTCCTGATGAAACATTTCAATAAATAAATAAAAAAAAGCTGACGGGGTGCCCAATCCCCCTGTTGGCATGACCCCCTCCGCAGTTAATTTGCCGATGAGGTAGCCCAATCCCTGTTGGCATAATGCACCTACCCATGGCTCATGCATCCCCCCAGCACACTGTATAGCCAACTGGGGTGCCCAATCCCCCATTGGCTCCACTGTCTTCCCCAAACAAACTTCCATCTGCTATGCTGGGAGCCCACCCCAGCATGGCAAAAGTCTCCTTGGCCAATGGGGATGCCCAATCCCCCATTGGATCCACTGTCCCCCAAACAAACTGCCTGGTGCCATGCTAGGAGCCCACCCCAGTCTGGCAAAAGTCCCCTGTCGTCTTTAAAAAAAAGGACCTAGAAGAAAAAAAGTCCCTTGTTGATTCTCTTGCCCTCTCCCCCAATCCATGCCCACCTTCTGTGTATCCAACCTCCCCACACCACCACCTCACCCTATACTTACCTCCAGATCCTAGCGTGATGATCTTTGGTGGACTGGGAACATGCCTGCACTCTTCAAAGCCAACCGCGAACTGAAGAAATGCTGGTAAGTGGTATAAAAGCATAAATGGTTTTTTTTCAATTTTGGTGCATATCTTGGCCATTTTAGGGAATTTTTTCACCAAATTCTCAACATGGGGTGTTTGGGACCCCATCTCATGAACTCAGTCACTGTCATTTTGTTATTCCGTCCCTCAAGGTGATTTCTCAGTCACTGCGTGGACTACCTTTTGGGACTGATTGATGAAGCAACAGTGTCACAGTTCATGAGGTAGGCGCCCCAAAACCCTACGTTGAAAATTTCATGAAAAAGTTCCCAAAAATGAGTGTTTTACAAGCATGTGTTGCGCAGTTCCTATGCACGCTCGTAACTTCAAGCATTTTTAATATTTTCACTCTAGATTTTCAACTTTGCCATTTTACCACAGCTTCTTATGAACAGTATGGCTGTTATTTTTTCTATCTTACCTAAAATGTGTTTTCACACATGTAGCGCACAATGGCGCAGTCGTTGTGTGAAATCAATGTCTGGGACAGAATAATAAAATCACAATGGCACTGTTCATGAGCAGAGGTCCTAAACTGGCTATGTTGAAAATTTGGTGACAAAAGTCCATAAGATGACTGTGTTATGAGCTTGTATTGTACAATTTCTATGCACCCTTGTAAGCTCACAAATTCGTAATCTTTTCAGTCCAGATTTTCTACATTGGCATTTTTCTACACCTCCTTATGAACAGTACAGCTGTCATTATTCACACCCTAGCCAAAATGTGTCTTCACACTTCTGGCGCAGAACAGCATGGTAGCTGTGGGAAATCAGTGTTCAGGATAGATTAAGAAAATCACAGTGACACTGTTCATGAGTGAAGGTCCCAAAATGCCTATGTTGAAAATCTGCTGTAAAAAGTCCCAAAACTAATTACATTATGGGTGTGCATTGCGCAGTTTCTATGCACACTCATGGCTTCACCAGTTTTTTTATATTTTCACTCCAGATTTTCAACATTGTCATTTTTTATACCTCCTCATGAACAGTACAGCTGCCATTTTTCACATCCTGTTCGAAATGTGTTTTCGCACCTGTGGCACCAAATGGCGCAGTCGCTGTGCAAAATCACCTTTCTGCTAATGAATTGATAATGTCACTGTTCATGAGGTGGGATCACAAAAAGCCCATATTGAAAATTTGGAGTAAAAATACCAAGAAAGGCCCAGGGTGTTAGGGTTTTTGACCATAAGACCCTACCCTGTAGGGACTGACAGGCGTCAGAGGGTGTGACTTTTGATTATCGACAGTAATTCTCATGCCATTCCACCCCCACCCTGCAGTCAGTGGCAGGCACCAAGGTGTGCCTTGGACCCTTTGGCCCCAGAGTTCACCCCATTCTCCTATACTGCATCCATTTCAGTGTACTTCCTTATAGAATGAGGTGAGTGTAAAGCCTGAACACTTCAAAGCACACCTTGACACTTGTAAGTGTCTGCAGGGTAGGGTGAGATGAAATGTCGTTACCGTTATGGGTGACGACCCAAAGGCACACCCCAATGCCTGTCCATCTCTGCAGGGTGGGGGTTGAGTTGGCATCAGTTAAGTACTTCACTGCTATTCCTATACTGCATCTAACTCCTGCACTTTCACTGCTAATGACAGCAAGCCACACTTGGCATTGACAAATGCTTGTTAGTTAAGAGCTGCAGGAGTTGTTTTACGTAAAATACATAATTTCAATTAAATATGTGGGACTGAGTTACAGTAGTTTCAGCAACCTAATTTCATTCATTTACTTGTTTGTCTGCTGGTTTTACACACAAACATATGAACATGGCAGCAGATAAAGCCTTATGGTCTCTATAGTCTGCTTGATCATGCATCTCCCTATGTATTTACAAAGGGAGCTGCCCTTCCCCATTTTCTTTTGACCTCCCTGTACTTCCCCCTCTCACCCCACTTGCTCCCTCCCTTCTCTAATTTCTTGCTCAACATATCCCAACCACTTTCAAGCTGTACTCTGTTTTTAGGCATACCACCTCCTCTGGCAGCTCATTGCATTTGGCAAGCACCCCCTTGGTGAAAAAAGGCCTCCACATCTTCCTTCTGAACCTTCCTCCCACCAGCTTTAGGCTCTGCCCCTTAATGGCCCTGTTACATCTAAGGCTGAAGAGGCCCTCATTACTCACCCTATTAAAAATCTTTCAGGTACTTGAAGGTCTCACTCATTTCTCCCCTCTGCCTTCTTTCCTCAAGGGAATACATATTAAGCTCCCTGAGCCTCTTGTGATAGGTGTTACCCTACTGGCCATGTATCTATCCCTGGGTTTGGGCTATGTGTTTCTGTTTCTTCATATTTTTTTTTAGGTTAGTATTGTTAATGAATTCAGTGTTGAATAGTAGATAGATAGATATGCAATGCTTGTGAGGATAGATTCAGGCAAACATTGTTCATATTTACAGGGAGGGCAGACCTGGAGTGAGAATGTCATGTTTATCCTCACACTAGGTTGCCCCATGTCCAAATGTATCCAGACAGTTGGTGGGGACTGGTTGGAGCTGGCAGTGTAAGCAGCTCACTTTCACTTTCGATGCCTCCAGCTGACTCATGTGCTGGTTGCAGATTCCCAGTTCTTACTCTAGTTGAAGCCTTCATAAGAGAAACAGCTCCCTATTTAAAAAGTAAAACACTAAATCAAAAATGAGAACAAGCAACACACGGTAGTTACAATCAGTTCTGAACTGCCAAAACTGATCCATGAATCCATTTTAAGTATCTCCCTCCTGCTAATGACCCACTTCACTACCTCCAGACTTCCAGATGGCATTTCCTAGTTTCTGAAGCCATGAACAAGATGTTCCCCCCAGACAGCTGCAATGCCAGTGCCAACTGTCCAAAAGCCAAAACCTCCTCCTGTCTCCCACATAAGCCACTGATGTGCTGATACACAGCGCTCACTCAGTTGGCACTCGGTCATCTGAAACGAAAACAAAATGCAAAGACATTTTAAAAACATACTTCTTGATCACAAAAGAACCACACATTATGCCATTAAACTAATCATTGCTTAAATGAGATATGCCATGGCCCAAGACTAAGAATATCACTTATATTCTCACCTTGTGCACCTTGATCTTTGACACCACTCATGGCTCCACCAGTTGTAATGTCATAAGGTCAAGCTGCATGCAAGGAGAATATCCATGATATTCTCAGTCAGGACATAGAATATCCCATAACTATTGTCTGTCTCTCTCTATCTATCTATCTATCTATCTATCTATCTATCTATCTATCTATCTATCTGTCTGTCTGTCTGTCTCTCTATCTATCTCGCTATCAAGAGAGATAGACAGACAGACAGACAGACAGACAGACAGACAGACAGACAGATAGATAGATAGATAGATAGATAGATAGATAGATAGATAGATGGAATATGTATTTGAAACCATACACAACAAACTGTTTTCCCACTGGGTGGTTCCCATGATGACAGAGTGATCTCTGGAGTGAAACTTAAGTAGTTCCTCTTGTCATGGTAACCACAAAGTGTGAAAACAGTCTTGGCATGCATTTGTGATCACTAGCAAGTTTGTATTTAAATTTAAAAAAGGCTTCAGATTTCAGTCTCACTGCTGCTTCACTGTGGATGTGGATAGCTAGCTAGATAGATAGACAGACAGACAGACAGATATATTATAGGAGCATGGTACTGCCCCCATTATTAGTGTTGAGTATGGTGTTTAATGTTAAACCTCAATCTTTGCACCTTGATAACTTTGCCCCCATTCAAAGGAATTGGCATTTTCCATGCATAGTTGGGGGAGTTTCTTAATTTGACAAGTTTTGTAGTGGTGGGATGTCTGGATTCTGAGGTCCACATAGTACAAAAAGTGGAAAATTTGATTTCTTTGGCCATTTTGTTAGCACTCACCAAAAGCCCAGACAGTCTGGAATTTTGTTAATAATATTGTAAATAATATTTTTCTAAAAATAAAACAAAAGGAGATTTTCTTCATGTGAAATTCTTCTATATCGAAGAAGAAAATCTATGCATGAAGGAAGAACTTTGTATAGAAAAATAACCTTTGTTTATAACAAGGTCATTTAAAAAGATTTTTAGCCCAAATATTCAACATGCCCCTTTTTTGACCACTCCTCATGAACCAGGAAAGCATTTTCTTTTTTTAAATCTGGCTGTGAAGGTGATTTCAAAGTCATTCTGCAAAATCACCATTCAGGCAGGATTTGAAAAATACCACCTGACTGCATCATGAGGCGGGATCATAACAAGACAATGATGATATGTTCAGGTCAAAATATTTAAAAAAAGTCACAAAGTTATGAAGGAAGGCCCTGCGAAGCAAGAGGGATTCCTCACTTGGCATTGAAGTACAGGATCCACAGGCCCTGTGCTTCTGTTGCCTGATAGACTCCACTATTGGCACAGGGCCCAAAGTGCCTAGCATGTCTGAATCTGTAGTCCCACAGAAGGCCCTGTGCTTCTGCAGCCAGACAGACTCCTCAATTGGCAGAGGGCCTGGAAAGCACTGCCCATTTACATCAGCAGCCACAAGAAAGTGCAGGGCCATATGGACCTCTTCACACAGATCCCTTAGGGATCTGCATGAATGAGGATAGAATTCCACTATCTAACAAGCATTTGTCAATGCCAAACATTCACTTTCAGGTATTTGTAGTGGTGTTTGGCATTTATGCAGGCACCCCCTTAGTTGTATCCATGTCCCTTCAGCACCCATGTCCCAACAGAGTACTTCTCTGTAACTCCTCTTGCATCTCATTTACATTTTAGCCTCATACTTCTTAACTGTCTGTCTTTGAAATATGGGATACTGTCAGTCAGAATGGGGGACAGTATAAGACACATCATCAAACAGTGAGGTAGAATCTGGGAACATTGGAGAAACACATGCCTTTATTACCGCAAAGTTTAATTTTCATTGATAAGAAACAATTGTCTGCTGAAATTAACTGTTAAATAAGTTACAAATAAAAAACAGTGGCATTTATATGTGTTTTTTGTATGCTTCAATGTTTAGAGTTCACATTTACTTCTATGGTCATTATGTTACGCACCATTAGCTTGCCCCTCTGTGTTTTTGTATTGGGAGTCAGTGCGTGGCAAGTTTTGAAATGCCCACGTCACAGACTCCTGATACAGCAGTTTCTTGCAGCACCCACTTCAACTGTACTCATCAATTGCTGTAACGGTGGCACGTGTAACAAACATTTGTCAATGCCAAGTGTTTGAATTTTGCTTGCTGGTATTACCATTGGAAGTGCATGTGTAAGACAGATGCAGAATAGGAATGGCAATGAAGTACTGAAGTGAAGGCAACCCCACCTCCACCCTGCAGATATGGACAGGCATTGGGGTGTGCCTTTGGATTGTTGACCATAATACTCATGGCATTTCACCTCACCCTATCCTGCAGACACCGACAAGTCTTGTTGAGGTGTGTGCTGGGGTGGTCAGTTTTACAGTCACCCCATTCCAAAAGGAGATACACTGTAATGAATGCAGTATAGGAGAATGGGGTGAACTCGGGGGATGGAGAGTTCAAGGTACACCTCTATGTCTGTCACTGGCTGCAGGGTGAGGGTAGGGGTAGAATGGCATGAGCATTACAGCCAGCAATCCAAAGGTACACCCTTGATGCCTGTCAGTCTATACAGAGTGGGATGTTATGGTTAGAAACCCTAACACTCTGGGTGTTTGCTGGTATTTGCACTACAAATTTTCATCATGGCCTTTTTGTGACCCCCCCCCCCCACCACATAAAAGCATTTTGGACCTCTACTCATGAACAGCGGCACTGTGATTTTGTTAATCTGTCCTGAACATTGATTTCCCACAGCAACCATGCCATTCTGCACCACACGTGTGAAAACACAGTTCAGGCAGGAAGTGAAAAATGACAGCTGTACTATTCATAGGGAGGAGTGAAGAGATGGCAATGTTGAAAATGTGGAGTGAAAATATTAAAAACTCTCAGGCTTTAGAGTGTACATAAGAACTGTGCAATACACGCTCATAACACAGTCATTTCATGGACTTCTTTCATCAGATTTTCAACACTGGCATTTTGTGACCTCTGCTCATGAACACTGTCACTATGATTTTCTTAACCTGTCCCAAACATTGATTTCCCACAGCTACTATGCCATTGTGCGCCAGATGTGCAAAAACACATTTTTGGCAGGATGTGAAAAATAACAGCTGTACTGTTCATAAGGAGGTGTTCAAAATTGAAAATTTTGAAAATTTTGAGTGAAAATATTACACATTTTTAAAGTTACAAGTGTGCATGGAAACTGCACAATGCACGCTCATAACATAGCCATTTTATGGACTTTTGTCACCAAATTTTCAACATAGGCATTCTAGGACCTCTGCTCATGAACAGTGTCACTGTCATTTTCTTAATCTTTCCCAAATACTGATTTCCCACAGTGACTGCGCTATTCTGTGCTGGAAGTGCAAAACACATTTTGGTCAGGATTTGAAAATGACAGCAGTACTGTTCATAAGGAGGTGTGAAAAATGTCAATGTTGAAAATCTGGAGTGAAAATATTATAGATTCACGACGTTACGAGTGTGCATGAAAACTGAGTAATGCACTCTCGTAAGACAGTCATTTCTTGGAAGTATTTTACCAAATTTGCAATATAGGCTTTTTGAGAGCCCAACTCATGAACAGTGACTCTGTCATTTTGTTAATCAGTTCTGAAAGGTGATTCCACACAGTGACCGAAAAATCACCTTTCTGGACTGACTAACAACATGACAGTGACTGAATTCATGAGGTGGGGCTCCCAAGAACCCCATGTTGAAAATTTGGTGCAAAAATTAGCAAAAATGGCCAAGATATCCACTTAAGTTGAAGAAAACAAAAACATTTATGCCATTATACAGCTTACCAGCATTTCTTCAGTTTGTGGTCAGCTTTGAAGAGTGCAGATGCGTTCCTGGGCCACCGAAGATCATTGCACTGGGCTCTGGAGGTAAGAATGGGGTGAGTGGGGATGTGGGGTGCACAGAGGGTGGCTGCAGGTTGGAGGAAGGGGCACCAGAGACAGTGAGGGACTGTTTTCTGGTTTTACAAGGAAAAAAATGGCAACACAGGAGGCTTTTGGCACACTGGGGTGGGTTCCTAGCATGCCACCTAGGTGTTTGTTGGCAGAGGGGCTGAAGCTGATGGGGACTGGGCACCTCTGTTACCATACAATGAGCTGGGGGTGAATGAGCACATAGCTGGGGTGGGCTCCCAGCATGACACCTGGGTATATGTCGGATGGGGGCTGGAACCAACAGAGGACTGGGCACCCCAGTCGGCCACACAGTGTGCTGGGAGGGCACATGAGCTGAGGGGGCTTGGGCACCCACTACAGCACACAACAGGGAGGACAATAATGAGGGATATGGGAGGACAGTAACAGAGGGAGGGAGGGAGGGAGGGAGGAAGTGGAAGGGATTTTGAGCAGCGAGGGAAAATGCTGATGTCAATACGCTAAATATACACACATTACCACTGCTGATTGAAGAGGTGGCTTTCTTTCAAGTGAAGACTGCTGCAGCTGAATTGTTGTCAGCTCAGCATCTATTGGTGCCGTAGGGTCACACCTGCCACACTGATCACTGCATTGGTTAGGAGGATCACACACCTGCAAAAATTCATACTGTGACAAGACGTTCCTTGCACATGCGTGCAAGCAAATGTAAAAAAGAAAGGAAATTCATTGCAAAAAATGGGTTAATGTACCAGTTAGGGTTCAACTTTAAGGAAAAAGTGATGTTAGGGTTTCCAACCCTAACTTTCCACCCCTCCCAGCTGCAAAAAGACAAGATAACACAAGCAATCCCAGACAGCCATCATCACATGAGACAAATAACATACAACTGTTTCCAGATGACACAAATGCAGTAGCTCTAATTGCTACGTTTGCTGATTTGTATACATGGCTGCATTAGAACAGGCCTTAATGGGGCTTGTGTTTCTGCAGCCACACCTGTGTTTGTATGTCATACAGTGTACATCAGTACCTGTGGCTGCAGAAGTGCAGGCTACATGGAGGCTTGGCCTTCTGCAGACAGAAGTACTGTTGTAATTTTTGTATCATGGTTTCAGCAGTGGATATATATATTTTTCACAAGGGTAGCAGTTTTGTCTAGGGGTAGCACTTTCCCTGAAAAGAGTAAAATGTTACAATTTAAAGCTCAGATTACTGTAGATTAAAACAGCTAATGTTTGCTGATCTATGGAGTAATGTGTGTTACTTCGCTACATAGCTAGATCAGTTAGTGCATGGTTTTCAACATGCAGCTGCATATGTAGTAGTAGTAGAGTTCATTTATTTTGGGTGCTCTTCCCCATAGGCTGAGGGTACCCTTACAAATTATAAACAAACAGCAGCAGGAAAAACTCATGGTACAAATATATAAAATCCATAAATGCAACTCATTAAAATTCTGTGCAAACTAATTCCTATGCTGTGTAGTCATTTTGAGGTATATTGCTCAGACCCCAAAGGCTAGTAGAAAGAGGAATGTTTTAAGATGTTTTTTGAAGACCTCTAAGGTGTCTCCAGGAGGTACACTGGCAATGAGTTTCAAAGGAACGGGGTAGCGACATCAAATGCCGGTCCTCGGAATGTTTCAACCTTGCCCTAGGGATCTATAGGAGGGCATCCTCTGCCAACCTAAGATATCGACTCAGGGTGTAGAGGTGCATAAGCTCCTTCAGATAGCCCGGATCCAACCTGTGTAGGCTTTATAAGTCAAAAGACCTATTTTAAAGGTGATGCACCAGGGCACTGGCAGCCGATGCAGTTCACAAAGCACTAGTGTAATGTGACTGAATCTCGAGTGTCCAGTCAACAACTGGAGCACCTCATTCTGCAAAAGCTGCAGGTGCCACATTGCACCTCCTCTGACTCCAAGATAGAGTGTGCTGCAGTAGTCAAGCCTCAAGGTGACAAACACATGTACCAGCACGGCCAGGTCATCAGGGGGAATAAGGGATTTAATTTGGGCAATGTTTTGGAGATGGTAAAAACTAGTCCGGACAACAGCCAACACCTGAGCTCAAGTGTCAGCTCATTGTCCAGAACAACACCAAACTTCATCACCTTGGGGGAGGCCTCCGTTTTGGTTGAACCACTAAAAAGCCCTAATTTATCCCTGGAGGCCCCCACTCACCACCTTCGACCCTGCTTATCCTCCAGTACTTCAATCTTCCTCACATTGAGTGCAGGCCATTCAGGGATCTGCCCTTCTACAACCAGAAGTTGGTGTGTTTGTCTAACCCCTGTGGTAAGAGGCACAGGCTAAAGCTGTGCAAAAAAAAAAAAACTTTCTTCAGCAGAATTTGTGTGAAAGTTAGACTTTCACTTTTGTGAAAGTTCAGAAATCAGTTTGGCAAGTTTTGCAGAAGTTCAAACTTAGAACAGTGATATAAATGCATGAACTGTACATTAATTTATTAAACTGTGGAACACAATTCCACAGAACCAATCATTGTCAGAGGTCAGTTCTACAGAATTTCTTTTGGCAGTTTAATTCATTAACTCAAAATACATACATTCATTCTGCAGTTCAGTGAGTCACTGAACTATAGAATGAATGTATGAAAAAATCTGTGTTATGTATTGCCACCCCATGCACGTTTTCAATCCCTTGTGTCTAGTAGCACCCCCACCCTCAAATCACCTGCTCCATTATAATTTAATGTTTCCCTGATGCCTAGTGGCACTCCCCACCCTTTGATGATGGCCACATTATTGCTGATGTGCCTCCACCTCCATCCACACTCCTAACTTAAGTAAGTGCCTCACAAGTTCTTAGCTGCCTGCTCACGCCTTAGTCTTTACATCATGCCGTAGTGATAGAAACATTCTCCTTGACTACTGTGCAATAGAAAGACTAAGGAGTGAGCATGCAGTTGCAAACTTGTGAGGCACTTACTTGAGTTAGCAGTGAGGACATGAGGACTGAGGGGGAGGCACATCAGAAAATATGGGGCCATGTTTGGGGGGCCACTAGACACCAGGGAAATGTGAAAAGGCCAGTACCAAAGGGTGGGGGGTGCCACTAGACACCAGGGAAATGTAAAAGGGCCAGTATCAAAGGGTTGGAGTGCACTAGACATCAGGGAAATATTACACTGTTAGGGAGCGAGCCATCAGAGGGTGGGGGGGTGCCACTAGACACCAGGGAAACATTAAATTATTATGAGACCAGTGATCGGAGGGTAGGGGGTACCACTGGACAACAGGTAAAGTTTTTTTCTATACCAGGAAGGCATAGAAATGAACTGCAGAATAATTACATGAATTGTGGATTAATGTTTAAGTTCTGCTATTCATGTGTATTATTCTGCAGTTCAGCAAGAAAATTCTGCAGAACAGGGTGAAAATCCACCAAACACATTCCAAAGATTTCTGATTTCACCACAGGTTGAAATTCAGAAAATTCCATGATAATTGGCAAACGTTCGTGAAAGTTCTACTAAAGCAGAATTCACAATTTTCACCCAGCTCTAGCAGAGTCCCATCAGGGGCCTGTATTTCTGTAGACAGAAGTACTGTTGACATTTTGTTCACAAGGATTTTGTGGCACCTGCACTTCTGCATTGTGAGGTCAATGTGTATGTCTTACACCTGTGACTGTAGAGGTGCAGGGCACTCATGGGCTTGTATTTCTGCAGACAGAACTGTGCATATATCTTGCAGTGTAGATAAGAAGTACCTATAGTTACAGAAGTGCAGGCCACAAAATTTTGTAATTTGGGTATCATGTGTTTGTATCAATGACTGCAAGGTCATTGCTTTCTGCACAAGAAGCAGTGTTAAGATTTTAGTATTGTGGATTTCTAGCTGCAGCCAGAAGTGACTGTTTTTGCCTCACAGTGTGCATGCCACAGATACAAATCCACAAAGTTAGCACTTCAGTGCTACTGCATTTGTGTCATCTGGAAACAGCGGTTTGTTCTACCTGATAATGGCTGTATTTGGTTGCTTATATTGTCTTGTTGTTTTGCTGCTAGGATGAGGAGTTAAGGTTAGAAACCCTAACAATACATTTCCCTACTTTTGTTGCTTTGAGATGAACTCTGATACATTAACACCATTTTTTGCAATTAGTTTGATATCTATCTGTCTGTCTGTCTATCTATCCATCCATCCAGCTATCTGTTTTTTTAATTCAATATACTTTATTGTTGTTTCCACAATATACTGTAACAAGAACAAAAACAAGAAAAAGTGGACAATAAAAGGAAAAACAAGAATTACAAAAAGCACAGCCATACAAAATCAGGCAACCAAAACAGAACATTACATACAAAAAATTCCCCCCATCTCCCCATAACCCCCCTTCCCACATCTGCACATTGCTGGGGAATATGAAAGTGGGGAAAAGATAAGATAAACTAAAACTAATGTACTATAAGGCTAATGTGGGAACATTAAGAGACCCCTATGGTTTCCACAGGGAAAGCAAGTTCATAAGGGGTGTCCAAGTAGCCTGGTAATATTGGGATCTATTCCTCAAAGTTGCGATATGCTTTTCTAACTGGATAGCAAGGAGGATTTCATGGTGCCATTCTAGTATAGTGGGGAATGAGTCTTCTTTCCAGTGTCGAAGCATAGTCAGCTTTGCAATAGAAGCAATTAAGGTCAGATGGGCCTGATGCAGTAATGGTGTCCCTCGAGGATATATAGCCAACAAGCAAGATTCAGGGGTAAATAAGGAGACTAAGCCTAGAAAGGGATCTAGTACTTGTTGAATTGCTTCCCAAAATTTCTGAGTGCAGGAGCACCCTCACAACATGTGGAAAAGAGAGCCTGGGGCCTGCTTACATCGGAAACAGTCTGAGGAGGATACAAGTCCCACCTTGTACAATTTTAGTGGGGTATAGTACATATTGTACATAATTTGAAATTGAGCAAGATGTAATCTGTCTTGTTTAATGTATTTGTAATTTATGTTCCAGACTTTAGTCCAAAATTCTACTTCTGCTGGTAAGGAAAGCTTCTGCACCCAGTAATAACAGATTCCGGTTGGAAGACCGTGATCTAAAGCTTGAAGTTGTCTCTATACCCTCGAAACTGTGTGAGTAGTATCTGCTCCTTGAAAAATTTGTTGCAGCCCTTGGGGGGATTGATCGAGCCAGTTCCATTTATTATTGAAGGCCACTATTACATTCCTGATTTGCATTTATTTAAATGTTTCTTTGGTACCAAGCTGGAAACGGGTCTGTAAAGTCTGAAAAGGATCCACAGCGTTTTCTTGCAGCCGGTCTGCAAGAGTACTGTGCTTAAGCTGGGGAAGGAATGAGGATGGAATGGGACGATGATCAATTTAAAATGTAAATTACGGAAAAGGGGCTGAGCCGATAATAAGTGCCAGCTCACTAAAAGATACTGAAGAACTTGCTGCAGGGCTTTGAGCAACCATGCCATTGGGGTAGTTTTGAGTGAACAAGAAAGTTTAAAAGGTTTCATGTATACCAAGGCCACCAGGGAACTATATCCACTATGTGCTAGTTCACATTTAATATTCAACCATGCTGGGATGTAAGAACTTCCCCTTCTTAAAGAGTCTGCCTTGTACCAAATGGCTATTCTACTAAGGTGTTGGGCCCCATAATAAGTAAAAAGGGATGGGAGGGCAAGCCCTCCCTGTAATTTAGGGGCCATTAACTTAAGGTATGCCTTCTAGCTGGTTTATTTTTCCAGAGAAATTTATTAAACATTCTCTGCAATTTCACAAACCACAGTTTGGAAATATAAAGGCCCAGCATACTGAGTGGATATAAAAGCCTTGGCAAAACATTCATTTTAAGAATGTTCATATGACTCCACAGTGACATTGGCAAAGCACTCCATCTGTTTAGGTCTGCTTGCAGAATTTGTACTAGTGCAGTTAGATTGTCTTTAAACATGGAGGGAATGCTCCGGGAGACTTTGATCCCTAGATAGATAAGGGTTTGTTATTCCCATGATAAACCCAAAGCATTACAGTTGGATCTGTTACCCAGTGATTCAGAGGAAACACTTTGGTTTTGGAAAAATTTAGCTTATGTGCGGAGACTATGGAGAATTTATCAATTTCCTCTAGAACAACAGAAGAGAAATCTCCGTCTCCTCAAGATGTAGCAGTAGATCATCCGCATAGGCTGATTACACATAACATTCCCCATGAAGCTGTATACCTCTCAAAGAGGGGGAGGAAATGAGCTTACGGATTAGTGATTCAAGATAGCAGTTAAAAATAAGAGGGGATAAGGGGCATTCTTGAAGGGTGCCTCTTTCGAGGAGAAATGATTGGGATAGGTGCCCATTGCACCACACCCGAGCAGAGGGGGTAGTGTATAGAATTTTAACCCATGTAGGGAATTTGTCAGGCATACCAAGATGTTTAAGGGCGGCAAACAGGAAATGCCAAGAGACCCGATCGAAAGCTTTCTCAGTGTCAAGGG
Organism: Neoceratodus forsteri; assembly: GCA_016271365.2. Lineage (NCBI taxonomy): Eukaryota > Metazoa > Chordata > Ceratodontiformes > Ceratodontidae > Neoceratodus > Neoceratodus forsteri. The sequence goes on from CM057449.1 coordinate 1,514,170,970, forward strand.
AGACAAGGACCGAAGGGATCCCTGACTCTTTTGATGCTATGACCAAATGCATAAGCTTTCTCATGTGATCTTCAGACAGATGTCCTGCCATAAATCCCACTTGATCACTGCCAATAATCTCTTCTAGGATTGGGGCTAAACGGTTAGCTAAAATTTGCACCAAAATTATTATATCTGAATTTAATAAAGAAATTGGGCGATAGCTTCCGGGGCATAATGGATCCTTATCTTGCTTAGGGGTAAGTGTAATAATTGCCTCTAGGAAACTAGAGTCTTTTATCCCCTGATGAAACCACAGATTGAACACATTCATCAGCAAAGAGGAGATTTACGGGAGACAGGCCTTGTGTAAATTATTGGGCAAACCATCTGGGCCAAGGGTTTTATCCAGAGGTAGCTGTGTAATAGCTTTCTCTACTTCAGCTAAAGTAATTGGGGTACCAAGCTGCTCTGTCACTTGTGGAGATAGAGTTGGAAGGTTAGCAGAACTAAGATAATCAGTGATGTCTTGGTCGGTCACAGTTGTGGGATCATTAGAGGAGTAAAGACCTTTATAGAAGTTTATGAGAAATAATGTGACCATCTAGGGAGGATCTCAGTCCTGGAATAAATTTAGAACATCTCAGCTTGTTTTAATCTAAGGGCAAGAAGTTTCCCTGCTCTCTCACCAGATTCCAGGTACTTCAATTTAGTGTGGTGGATGGCCAACTCAGCTTTCTGTGCCATTACATCATAATAGGATGCTTGAAGGCAATGAAGCCTGGCCCAATCTTCTTGTGTCGATATCTTATGTATTGTGTGTTCCAATTTCTGTATCTTATCTAATAAAGAATATAGCAGTAATTTATTTCTCCTAGGTTGGGTGGCAGCACTGCGTATAAAGTTGCCCCTTAGGGCAGATTTGAGAGTGGCCCAGACTATGTCAAGCCTCTCCACTGAGCCCAGATTGGAGTCTAGGAAACTTTCTATAAAATCTTGTGTGGAAGTTAGGGTCTCTGGGTGCTTCAGTAATTGTGTATTGAATTGCCAGAGAAAATCTCTCCGAATCTCAGGCCCAGAATAAAGAAGATGCCAACTAGGGAATGATCTGAGAGCACTCCGGAATAAATAGGGGCATCGAGAATGCCTGGGAGGTAAAAAGAGCTAACCAACCAATAGTCTATTTGGGAGAAAGTGGCATGTGGGGGGGAGTAGTATGTGTATTGCCTTTTCTCTGGAGTTAAGGTCTGCCATACATCCACCACACCAGCTCCAGATAGGAGGTCCCGAAGGGCACACTGTGCAGGGGAGAGTCCAACCTTGTTACTATCTGAGCGATCCAGGTGTGTTCTTGGGACAAGGTTCCAATCCCCACCCAAAAAAGGCAGGATAGATGGGCTTATCACCACTCGGGTTAGCAGCTGCATGAAGAAAAGGGGTGAATCCACATTTGGGCCATATATAAGAACCAATCAAAATTGGGGTAGATTCCAAGGTGCCTTGTACTATACTATAGCGGCCTCCTGTGATTTAATGAACGGTACATTTTTGGCAATCAGAATAATAGTGCCTGCTCGCTTAGTGGAATTGCCAGAACCAAAGACTTGTCCCACCCAGCCCTGTTTAAAGAGTGGGACATTATCCCTAGGTAAGTGAGTCTCATGTAAACAAGCAATCTCTGCCCCTATGTGTGCCAGATGTTTGATAATCATGCATCTGTTTTGTTTACATTGAGCTCCTTTTATATTCCAGCTCACAAATTTGTAAGGTCCCCCTATTAACAGCAATTGGTTGGTGGACAATTTAATACCCCACTAGATTCAGTTGTCATACTGTGAGGATAGCCTCATAAAGTCTGCATGTACAGATAAATCCACCCCCAGTTTAAGGCTGACACTATCCATAAAAGAAAATAAAGGGGACATCCATGTCCCTTGAGAACAAGCGAAGAAAATCCCTCCCTCCTTCCACCCTCCCACATAAATAAATGATATATTAAACTACCCCGGTTCTAATAACCAAACTCCAATTGTACAGTGCGGTACATGACTGAAGTTATTCGCCACTTGAACAAGATCGAATCCCCCCCCAATCCACAAAGAATATACAGTTCAAAAAATATTCTTCAAAAACAATTGAAGGCTTCATCATTATCTCTCCAGACAACCATTAAATAAGTCTAGCCCTTTCTAAATGAGGGGTAACAAGGTACTGGTAAGGGTAACTTGGGAAACAGCAGTTGTCTGTGCCATGGTACTTTATCTGCTCTTTGATTACGCTACTCTGCCTATTAATAACTGCAAAGAGACACAATAAAATAAAAATTCAACATGGAGTTTCAACATCACTCCGTTATTTACCCGGATTTACCCCACATATAAACAAACCCTCATAGTCCATAACCTTTGAACTGTTCATGTGGATCACTTGATCGTGCATGGAGAGTCCTAATAATCAGAGGAAGCCCTTCTATACATACAGAGGTGGAGTTTAATATGAACTGTGCAACCAACAACAACATAGGAAAGGAGAAAGGAGGTCGAGGTCGAGTATCCATTACACCAGGCACAGTCCACTGCAGGTTTCAAAACAAACTGTGCAACCAACAGTGTAGAAAAAAAGGAAATAGGAGGTTGAATGTCCATTACACCAATCACAGTCCACTGCAGATTCCAATTACCATTCCCAAATTGACAATCTGGAGACTCCAGTTCCATAACAGCAAGAAAAGGTCTTTAGATCCCATGCTATGATGATGTGCATTTTTGGCCAGGTTGGTAAAGTCCCAGAAGAGCCATAGACTAAATAAACCAAAATGTACAGCTACCATTCGCCAGATTGCATTGCCAAATCAGGAGAGCCCTTTTATCTTGAAAAGGTCTTGAAATATGGTGCTGAGTTCCTCCGTGGCCAGAGTAATCCACTTGTTGTTATGCTTGACTTGTAGGATTGCAGGATACTTCATCCAAAAGGCTTTCCCAGCTGCAATTAAATGAGACACCAGGGGGTGAAACTCTTGCCATTTGAGTCTCACCGATTGGGGTAGGTCCTGAGGCAATCTGAGCTTGTGCCCTTCCCACTGAATCTCTTTCACTTCTTTAGCTTTGGCCAAAATGTGCTGTTTGTCAAGAAAGTTTAACAGCTTGAACACTAAGGGCCGAGGAGGTGCCGTGGTGTGCAAGGGGAGGTTGCACGGATCGAAGCACTCTTTCAACCACATAAATGATATTATTAGGCAAGGGCCCTGCAATTTTCTCACAGAGCTTTTGTACAAAAAGAATGGGATTGTTGCCCTCTTCTTTCTCAGGCAGGCCAAAAAGAATGAGGTTGTGCCGACTGCACCCCTCTAAATCTTCCAGCTTGTCCTCCATTCTCTGGATCCTCTGCCTTAATGTGGAAGAGTCTAGATCTGCTTTCTCCCTCCATTTCTTCATTGAAATCACTCGCACATCTATGTCTCCCACTCGGGAGGTGAGTGAATCAAGACTGACACAGATTCGCTGCACATTGCTTGAAATTGCAGCAATAGAATCCTGAAGGGGCTGCATAATCTCCATGAAACGTTCCTCTGATAAAGCTGTGGTAGCTACGGCAGGCTGAGTAACTGTAGTCATCTGCACTTTAGGCCATTTTGCGGCCTTATCTTTCTCGGGTGAGGGAGGTGATGTAAAGCATGGCAGAGCTTTCCGCATGTCCACTTCCATCTCAAAATGCCTGTAATCATCTCCGGAGAGTTTCCCGCACTAAGAGCAGTCGAAATCATAAGTTGAAATTTCCAATAAAGGGTGAAAGTTGTGGGTTTAGCAGGGAGTGAGGGGAAGTGACTCAAGATCCTTTTTTTGTTTGAATGAAAAAGGATTCATTAAAAAGGATCTAAGTGAGTCACGAAAAAGGATTTAAAATGTAAAAAAAAAAATTCCAGGGTCAGTTTTGCAACCAGACAACTGCAAAATCCACCTAATGGAATTCCAATGAACAAGATACATAGAAACATAGAAACATAGAAGTTGACGACAGATAAGGACCGCAAGGCCCATCCAGTCTGCCCATTCCTTTTTCTACCTTATAAATGTGCCATCGGCCTTTGCTCTGTCAGTGGCCTATCTATTCATAGTCATTTGTATTGTTCCCTATGCCTATCCCATGCCTGTTTGAAGCCCTGCACTGTATTCATAGCCACCACTTCTTGTGGTAAGCCATTCCATGCATCCACCACCCTTTCTGAAAAGAATTTCTCACATTCCCCATAATCGGCCTCCTCTAATCTCATGCTGTGTCCTCTTGTCCTGCTATTTTTCTTATATTTAAACATGTTAGACTCTTTCACCTTGTTTATGCCCTTAAGGTGTTTGAATGCCCTCGATCATATCACCTCTCTCCTCCTTTGCTCAAGGGTATACATATTGAGATCCGTTAATCTGTCCTAATATGTCTTCTGATGCAGTCCCTGCACCACTTTGGTTGCCCTTCTCTGGACTGCCTCAATTTGGTTAATGTCCTTGTGAAGGTGTGGCCTCCAATACTGCACGAGTACTCCAGATGGGGCCTAACCAGTGTCTTGTACAGAGGGATTATTACTCTCCTCTCACGACTTGTGATACTCCTACTAATACACCCTAACACCCCCCTAGCCTTACCTACTGCTTTAGAGGTCTGCTTGGATGATTTTAGGTCATCAGTGATGATGATGCCCAAGTCTCTTTCTTCCTTTGTGACTGCTAGCAACTCCTCTCCCAGCCTATAGGTGGCTTCAGGGTTTCTCTTCCCTATGTGCATGATTTTGCGCTTCTTTGCATTAAATCCCAGTTGCCACTCTTCTGACCATTCTGCTAGTTTATCCAGATCTCTTCTCATTCTGCCCACCCCATCTGGATCATCTACTCTGTTGCAGATCTTGGTGTCATCTGCAAACAGACAAGCCTTACCCTCTAGTCCATCTGCAAAGGTCACTAATGAAGATGTTGAAGAGGACTGGCCCAGAACTGATCCCTGAGGTACCCCATTGTGACTTGCATCTCTTCTGACTGTATACCATTTACCACCACTCTCTGTTTTCTGCCCATCAACCAGTTTGCCACCCAGTTGACCAACTTCTGACCCACCCCTGAGCCACCCAGCTTATTTATCAATCTTCTATGTGGAACAGTGTCGAAAGCTTTGCTGAAGTCAAGGTAGGCACATCAACTGCTCCCCTTGGTCCACCACTCTGGTTACCCAGTCAAAGAAATCTATGAGATTAGTTTGACAGGACCTTCCTTTTGTAAACTCATGCTGTCTTGGATCCTGTGCCCCTATGGATTCCAGGTGTTGCACTATCCTTTCCTCAAGGAGTGCCCCATAATCTTGCCCACTACTGAGGTAAGACTGACCGGGTGTAGGTTCCCCGCCTCCTCCCTGCTACCACTTGTGTGGAGCGGGATCACATGAGCCCTTCTCCAGTCTTCTGGGACCTCTCCTGTGCTCAGAGACTCACTAAACAAGTCTGCTAATGGCTCTGCTAGTTCCTCCTTTAGCTCCTTAAGTACCCTGGGATGTATGCCATCAGGTCCCATTGCCTTATCCACCCTGAGCTTAGCAAGCTCTTGTAGGACCCTTTCTTTTGTGAAGGGAGTAGTGCTCACCTCCCTCCCCCCTGTGTCCATGATGCTGAGCTGTGGGCCCTGCCCTACCTTCTCTTCAGTAAATACTGAGCAAAAGTATCTATTTAGGATAGATGCCTTTACAGGGTCCTCCTCCTCACATGCTCCCTTTCTCCATTAAGCTTAGCAATATCTCTCTGGACTTTCTCCTTTCACTAATGTATCTATAGAAAGTCTTGTCACCTTCTTTACTGTTCATGCTAGTGTTTCCTCAGTTTGGGACTTTGCCTGCCTTACTGCCTTCCCTGCTTCCCTAGGGCAGTTTGGTATGCCTCCCTATCTTCATCCTGCTGTGTTCCCTTATATTTCCTGAAGGCCAGCCTTTTGGCTCTGACCTTTTCTGCTACTGTATTTGAGAACCAAAGTGGTTTCCTTCTTCTTTTGCACTTCCTTTTCTGTCTAACACAATGGGATGTTGCTTCAAGTATTGCATCCTTAATGCTTGCCCACTTTGCCTGTACCCCCTCACCTGTGTTTCTTTTGCCAGGGCTAGCTTAACTCTGTTGGCCATCTTATCAAAGTCAGCTCCTCTGAAGTCCCATATTTTTGCCTTGGAATGGGATGATTTAGATGTAGTAGCCAAATTGAACCATACCATGTGATGGTCACTGGCCCCCAGGTGACCTTCTACCTGGAGATCTGTGATCCCTTCTTTGTTAGTCAGTACTAGATCTAGGATAGCCCTGTCTCTTGTGGGTTGCTGTACCAGTTGTTTGAGGCCCTCCCCCTGCAGGGAATCCACTATGAGTCTAGTTCTGGCAGATGTTCCTGCTGGTATTGACCAATCTGTATCCGGCATGTTGAAGTCTTCCATTATCAGAACCTCCCTTTAGCTGTCATGTTTTGTATATCTTCTAACAGTAATGTGTCTATGTCCTCCCTCTGGTCTGGGGCCTGTAGACAACCCCAGTTCTTATGGCTGTCCCATTTCCTGTTTCAGGGTGACCCACAGTTCTTCTGGCTCTTTATGTGTATTCTGAATTTCTGTAGCTTTGATATTTTCATTAACATACAGGCCACTCCTCCCCTTTTGCACCTCGGTCTCTTCTGGAACAATACATAGCCAGGTACTGAAGTCTCCCCAAGTGTGGTTACTGGTAAACCACGTCCTCACTAATTGCTACTATGTCCAGTTTAGCCTCTGACATTATTGCCTGCAGGTCTGGGATCTTATTTCCCAGGCTGTGAGCATTTGTGTACATGATTTTCCATTGGCCAGATTTTGTGTGTTAGTTGTTGGGTGAAGTTTGGCATTATCCTGTGCATCGATGGGGAGACAAATCTTTTTCTTACCTGGTGATGCAAATGAATGGCAAACATGCTGAATTCCTGTTTGACCACTAGCTGAGGGGAGGGGTGTTCTTCCATTCAACGTGTGGGTGCTGCACCCTCTCCCCATTTGCTAGTTTAAATATTCTGCAAAGACGTCAAACTTCTGCCCCAATGCACTGACTCCCTTTAGTCAGATGCAGTCCATCAAATTTAAATATTTCGCTCCCAGAACTGTTGCCAGTTCCCTACAAATCTGTGTCCTTTTCCTGGCACCAGTCCTTGAGCCACGTGTTTAGCTCCCTATCTCCCTTCTCTGACCTTCCGTCCATCTGCTCCCCTCTCCCAGACTGGCAGGATCTCAGAGAAGGAGATGCCGGATGAAATAGATGATAGTTTGTCACCCAGCCTAGTCAGGTGTTCCTTGGTCTCCACAACTGACCGGCTGGCTAGATCATTAGTCCCTATGTGTTCTAGGACATCAAAGTTTTTCCTGCTTTGTGAACAATTTTAGCAATGTGGTCAGTGTCTCTCCATGCTGATGTTCCTGGGAGACATCTGACCATCACCCCTGGCTGGAGATGGGTATCAACTCCCCGAATCATGGAGTCTCCTATGATCAGAAGTTTTTTGGATTTCCTTTGTGCTTGTTTTGTTTTGGTTCCTGATTTGGGTGAGTTTTATTGTGCTAGCTCCTGTGCCGTAGTGTCCTGCTCTGCAGTGTCTTCCGCCTCTTTATTTGATTTCAGATATAGAGGCAGATACCTGTTTGTAGTGTTTATATGGTTTTTGGAGGTAATGTGTTGGAGAGCAGAGAGTGATGGGGCACCTGATTTGCTCTTCCTAACCACCTGCCAACCTCCTGGACCAACTACCTCTGCGGTCGAGGTTTTCTGTTGGATGCTGGGGAAATGGCAGGTGGTTCTTATAATGTATTTCCTCTTCAATATGAAATTTGAGGTGTGCAATCTCTGCCCATGCTGCCTGGAGCTGAGCCCTAAGATCTCCAAAGGCCCAGCATGTAGGACAGTGTCCTAAATCCTGTAAGACTGTCCTTCTGAAAATTGTTCCACAGTACCTGCAGTTAATGAAATCCATTCCAAATAAGTTGCTGGGTTTGTAACCTAGTCAGAGTAATTAGAAGGAAAAAAAAACATCTGTTGTTCTTTGTGGAGGAACTTATTTTTGTAGGTTTGCAACTTTTTTTGTGTTTTAAACCTCAAAACAAGAAGGCGGAAAACAAAAAAGGAATTTTTTCTCATGAAAAAGGAATGGACCCTAATGAAAAACACTCCTTTTTCATTTAATCAAATCATTTTTTCATTCCAGGAATCTATGCAAAAGATTGCACCGAGCATGCTCAGAAACCAAATTTTTAAATGTAATAACTTTGGAACAAATTCATATTTTTTCACCAAACTAGTGAAGGGCACTTCTCTGGGTCAAGCCCTTTGAACCCTGAACATTTTAAACCAAAATTCCAAACCATCTGGGCACAGCGCAATGACAAAAAAAGCAAAATAAATCGTGATTTCTTTTTTACGATTTTTCACTACACACAGCTCAGAATTCATAAATCTGACCAGAACTAAACTCATCACATTAAGAGATCAACCCCATGAGACCACTCATGCACAGTTTTGTGCAAATCCATTGAATGATTTCGAAGTTATTAAAGTGCAAAATTTAGGATTTAACATAGAAAGCCTTACTCAACCCTAATGGTTAAATGGCATAACTGAGATTGCGGAATAGCGATTGCTGTTAGGGCAAGTGTACACTGCCAAAAATGAATTTCAGTGATGTACACTTGTGGCGATTGGGAAAAGGATGCCTGAGATCTATGGGTTTCTTTTTCATGTGGGGGGCCCACACTGCCTAACTAAAGGATTCTCAACTCCAGGGGGGTGCATGTCGGGGGGGTGAAATACTTAAAAAAAAAAAAAGCCACCTGTCTCCAAAAAAAGAACCATGCCACGCTGGACCCGAACCCTGCACCTCCCAAATTACCACCCTCCCCACCATGCTAACAGACCAGCTCATCAGCTGCCTGCCACACCCCCTCCCACATATCTTCCCTGCCATTCCTCTCCCCCGCACATGTGCATGCATGTGTATACACACATACTTCCCATCGCCCTACCTCACCCTCCCAAGTATCCTGTTGCTACCCTGCCAAGTAGCCCTGAACATAGATGCCATAACTGAGTTGCAATTTTTGTAAGAGCTCACTTGCAGTCACCTTGTTTACAGGTTACCAACCCTAACTATATGGGTGTGGCTGTGCCCCTATAATATATCAAATACTAATGCAAACAAAAGATCACTAACATCAAGGTTATTTTTGCTTGTCAGGGACCTACGGTGAGAATGGCATGATGTTCTCACTCTAGGCAGGTGACAAAGTGCATAATCATGCTGTAGGTCCTTCAGAATAAAACCTGATATAGGATACGACTTACTAGTTTTCAATAAGTTCTGTTTACAAAACTTTAACTGTGACTTCTGTGACACAGCAGCACATCCAACTCTTTTCAACACAAACCCATACAGTTTCATATATCAAATACAGCATGGGTCCAACAAAAATATGCTTCATATTTTACTTATGATCTGTGACATCACTGGTGGCTTCACCACTTGTGATGTTGTGGGGTCACAAACCATTGATAGAATAAAATAGGCCCATTCCATATCTCTAATGTGTGTGTGCACTTATGTATGTATGTATGTATAGTATCTTTCTTTTTTTAACTTTCTTTAACTCCAGTCGCCAGCAGCAGGGCCCCTTTGGGCAAGACCCGCTCAACCAGCACTAACCGCCCCCTTGAATCCCCCACCTGGTGAGGAATTAGGGACAGAGTCCTCCCCTCCAGAGCCCAGGACATGAAGGGAAGACCCGAGAGAGTCAGCCAGGAGGGGACTGGCATTGGGCATGTATGCTTGTCACTGTGGACCACCGTCTACCTCCTGGTGGCTGGGTTTTTCCTCCTTAGGTTACCCCCAAGGCAGCAAGTGTGCAATGATGTCAGCACAGCAGGGGAGCCAGATTGCCCCCCAACAGACTTCTGCCACTGCCTCTGCCAACTTGTGTCCTGTCCTGATGCAGTGCCCTCTGTCTCCACCAGGAGACACTGCAAGATTGGGAAGTCCCTGGATCCCACCCCAAGAGAGGAGAGGAGAGGAGAGGAGAGAAGTCCTCTGGATGCTCGATCCTCTCCTTCTCCTGCTGACCCCCGATGGCCCATGTCTGCTCCTGAACCCAGGTCACCGGCATGGTGCGAGGTGTGGTATGCAGTGCCTGAACCCTCAGCACCACTGGGCTTTCTTTCTTCTTCTTCTTCTTCTTCTTCTCAGACATATGAATTATGTAAACTATACTTTCAGGCACAATATTCCCTGCATATATGTTTGATTCTGTTCTGTTACAAAATGGGATGAAATGACAAAATATCTTTATTAAGCTGCAGTGGCCTAGGGAAAAGGGGAGTGCAGTCAGAAAGCTTTTTGAATGCACCTCCTACCAATTGTGTTAAAATTCATATTGTGGCCCCAATCCTGGGTGCTGCAGCAGCAGCTTAACACCTCTCTTGTTTAACCATGCAGTGCAGATTTGGGTATGTTGCAAAAATGAAAAAAATGCAGTTAAAAGTTGCCTTATGCTTATCCTGCAAAATAAGTTGAACAGAGTATAAGTTACATTGCAAAACAAAGTGGTTGACACAAGGACATTGTGAAAACTGATAAGTTAGACACATTTAAAAAAAATGTTGATGATCTGGTTAATTTACTGGATCTCATAATATTGTAACTTCACTTAAAACGGGAATTGTCATTGTCATTACAATCAACAGAAAGGAGAAGGTCATATATTCGAGACAAATCATGTTCAGACTGATCAAACTCATTTAGTGTAACTTTGTTCAGGTTCGTTATATATTAGATTAACTGAAAGGTTTGATTGCAGGTTTCCAAAAACACCCACCTTTGTCTCTTCCTCAGGGAAACTCGGCAGAATGCAGTGCTTTTAAGTACTGAAAGGGCATCTCCAGGATCTCCACTTTCTCTAGTTTTCCAGAACTCCGAAACACACACTGCAACGATTAAGAACTGGCATCAAATTAATAGTGAATAAAATGCTCTTCAAACACAAAAAACATTTTTTTACAACATGCAACCTTGATTAGAAAATACAGCCTTCGCCATGACTATAAGTTAACTGCACATGTGCTCTGTAGACCAGCACGCAGGCATCTGGTGGCCACACTGGGCTAGTCGTCGGGAGCAGTAGATAGTTTTAATTTATTTTAGCTTATTTTGCTCTTGTGTATGCTTTATTTTGTTCATTGATCGTACTTGTTTAATTTGTTAATGTTGCTATTTGTCTTATTAGATTAGTGGTAACTAGATAGGATGGTTAAGTAAAGAAGCTAGATTAGGAGTGTTTTTTCAGGTTCAGGGAGGGTACTCTACAGAGTCGCTAATTTGCTAACTTGCCATAATTATTGATTGGATCGGTGGCTCCAGTGTTTCAAATTCTGAAATACTGGAGTATGTTATCACTACTTCGAATAGTGGTCCTGATTGGCTCATTGTAGGCTTTGAGCCAAAGTTCTCTTACCTGCCTGGATTGTTTTGGATGTCTGGGCCAGAGACAAGAAGGAAAGAGGTCTGAGTGTGGGCTGATTCAAAGAAGCCAAAGAGTCAATCGACTCCTTACACGATGGATTGGTTCTGGAAATTTTCTGCTGGCTTTGTGGTGATGGACTGAGGATTACGAAGAGTCTTCGGAGTCTGGGAGGAAATCACCTTCTTTGGGGATTACTGGTGGCAGTGCGGGGTGTCCTGTTTGGCTTACTGGGTGGGCGGCCGCTGAAGCTGTGACTTGTGTAGGAGTTCAGGGACTAGGCCCACTAAACAGTGGGCAGACTGTCTCTTATAACTAGTAGGCTGCCTGGGGAGTTGGCTAGTGGGCTAACACTTGCTGGGAGCTGTAGCTATGGGCATAAGAGTCGGTGGCAGTGACCTCCAAGGAAAGCGCTGTTGGAGGTCCCTGATTTTTGCCTAAAGTGATGCTCCTGTTTTGGGCCTCTGTTACTGGCTGTGAAGACAGTCATTAGTCGGAGGAGCAAAATTAAGCAAACATCTTTACTAAGAAGACCTCTGGAATCCCTTCCTGAAGGCTGAAGAAATTGAAGGTTGGACATTGAAGAAGGATTTCCTTGACTCTAAGAGACGGTCAGACCTTCTTTTCTTTTATTTTGGGACCACTTTATGTGTTATGGGCAGTGAGAGTGAGTATTTATACTGTAGAATACCTGCTATTTCTGTGGACTTTACCCACCTGTCTGAGAGGAAAGACTATTTTTGGCTGTTTCTCAGAGAGGTGGGAAATCTTCTGGTTAACAACTCTAAACTAAGAGACTATTAATGACTGCTCTTTGCTGTTAATATTTTATATGCTGCCATAAAAGATTTTTCATACTTCATAATGTTAGTTTGGTGTGGTGGAGGAGGTATTTATAATCTGAGTTTTTAACTGTTTAATCTGTGGGTTAGGTTATTGGTGTGGATAGTGTGTGAGTGTGAATGTGATCAGTCACATTTCTTGTTTGGGTGATTGTTGTGTGTGTGCATTATTAGTGTGATTGGCTGTTGTTTGGTATTGTTTATTGTTGGGGATGAGTTGTCTGCTGTTGCTGCTGTTTTGTGATGTGTTGGGATGGTAAAAAGATGGTCAGGCACTATTCTTCCTCAAGGCTCAGGGACCACTGCCCTTTTGTCTGTCCCCCTTTGTCAGCTAAGACATATGGGAGATATCGGGCCTCGAGGATAGTCAGGAGAAGGAAGAAGGGGGAAAACCAGGACTGGTGCAGAACAGAGGAGAGTGGGTGGATTGGAGCGGTGGAGATAAGGAGACACCCTGGGGTGAAATGGGACCAGGACAGGGGTCCTCCTTGCCAGGTTTCCATACCCAAGGGCTCTGCTGTTTGCAGGCAGGTGACGAGTTCATCTACTTATCCTACTCAGGCATTGTTATGTAATGCCAGGTCTATTAAGAACAAGACTGCTATGATAGAAGATCTTGTTGTGGCATCTGACCTGGTGTGCATCACCTGACTGGACAAGAATGTGGGCCCAGTATTGGCCTTAGCAGTTCCAGCCGGGTACTCAGTGAAACACCACCCGAGAATGGATCGTAGGGGCAGGGTTGTAGCCATCCATTTTAGATCAGAACTGGGCCTTGTGGATGTACCAGTGGGGTTCACCAGATCCTATGAGTGTATTGTGGGTGCGGGTGTGGGGTGCGTGATACTGCTCATCTACCGTTCACCCAAAGATGGGAAAGTATTTCTGCAGGAAGTCGCAGACTTCAGTGTCGACCCAATGTTGGGATCCCAGATGGTTGATTCTGGGGAATTTCAATGCCTGGATCAACGATGAACTCTCACCCCTTGATCAGGACGTCCTCCACTTATGACCTTGTTGGGCCTCACACAGGTAGTTACCTCTGCAAACCACATTGGTGGTCACTCATTGGACCTGGTGTTCCTCCTGGGACTGTAGATCTCTGATTTGGTGATGGAACGGGTCATGTGGTCTGACCATCACACCATATGGTTCAGTTTCATGGCTCCCCAAAATAGGGCCTGTCCCTATGGAGATGGTCAGGTACCACCCTTTAAGGGGTGTGACACCAGCTGGCCTAACAGAGGTGCTGGACCAATCAAGTTTATTGAGTGAATGCATGGATCTAGGGGATCTTTGACTTACCTATAATAAGGTGGTAACAGAGGCCCTGGATTCTATTGCTCCTGTTCATTTTTATCCCCTCACTCTTGGCTCAAGGTCCTCATGGTTTGATGGGACCTTGAAGGAGTTAAGAAGAGTGGGTTGAAGACTAGAGAGGGCCTGGTGGAAATTTGGCCTGGAGGTTGACAGGCTTAGATTAATGGACCATTATACAGTCTGTCAATTGACAATCACCGGTAAGAAGGCAGAGTTCCTTTCCAGGGAGACTGCTGCTGTGAAAAATTGACCAGCTCAGCTCTTCTGGACTGTTGACAGATTGTGCAATCCAATCTGTCTTCAGCCTGGGGGAGCTTTATCATAAGAGAAGTGTGATGAGTTTGCTCATATTTTCGCAGATAAGGTTGCCACCATCAGGTCAGGGATTGTCCCGGGCCCCTCTAAAGGGTATTGTGGAGGTCGGCAGGAGGTTGCGAGTACCTGGATTACTTGGTCCAACTTCAGACGGCTGAAATTCATGGACATCATAAGGATTGTCCAGACTTTGTGGCCAACCAGCTGTGCTTTGGACCCGGGTCCAATGTGACTCCTCGTGAGCTGCATTGATAACATTGGCCTGGTCCTGTCAGAGATAGTCTGGAGTACTTAGAGATGGGGGTCTTTCCTGATCCCCTAAAAGAGGCAATTGTATAACCACTCCTAAAAAAGCCTTCCCTTGACCAGGACTGTCTGTCTAACTACAGATCTGTCTCTAATCTGCCTGTGGGCAAGGTTATTGAGAAGGTGGTTGTGCTGCACCTGGATGATCATCTTTCTACCTACAATGTCTATGATTCTCTCCAGTCCAGATTTAGGAAGAGGCACAGCACCGAGACAGCCCTTGATAGGGTGCTAAATGATGTCCTAATAGAGAGAGATCCGAGGACTCATTCCATCTTGGTCCGTCTTGATCTCTCTGCAGCATTTGACATTGTGAACCATTGTGTGCTATTGAAGCACTTGCAGTTCATCTGTGAACTTTCAGGTACAGTCCTTAGATGGTTTTGATCATTCCTTGAGGATAGGACTCAGAGAGTGGTCACTGGGATTTATTCCTCTGATGCTCTCCCCCTATTCTGTGGGGTCCCGCAGGGCTCTATTTTGTCACCCATTTGTTTGCAGTGTACATGCTGCCATTTGGAAACATTATTTGGTGGTACGATCTGAGTTTTCACTGCTATGCAGATGGTACTCAGCTGTACATGTCCTTTGTACCTGGACAGGATGATGCTATCTAAGTATTTAACAACTGCGTCTCTGAGATCCAGGACTGGATGAGTGCCAGTTTGCTGAGGTTGAACCCAGTTAAAACCGAGGTGTTGGTGGTGGACCCAGATCAACGGGAGGCAGGTTTTTCGGCAGGACAGCCCTCTGGCCTTTGGTTTGAGGGTGTTCAGCAGGCTAACTCAGATCGGTGCGTAACCTAGGTGTTATTTTTGATGACGGTTTGACACTGAAATCACAGGTGTCAGCCATTGTCAAGTCCCCATTTTGCCATTTGAGAATTATTGCCTGGGTGAAACATCTGGTTCCTCCTGATGATCTACCTACATTGGTCCACCCCTTCATGACCTCCTGCCTCAACTACTGCAATGTCCTGCACCTAGGGCTACCAGGGGTTGATATCCACCACTTACAGCTAGTTCAGAATGTGGTGGCCAGGCTGGTGACTGGTACCTCTACAACCAGTCACATTATGCCTGTACTCTGTGGAATGCACTGTCTTTCAGTACAGTGGCAGATCACTTTCAAGTTCAGCTTGCTGACCTTTAAAGCCCTACAAGAACTGGGTCCATGCTACCGGCAAGATCTACTTTGTCCCTACTGTCCCTCCCTCTCATTCTGATCCACCAATAAGGGATTGCTAGAGATTCTCAGGGTGCATTTGAAGATATCTGGGGCTTGATCTTTTGCGTTTGCATCTCCTACCCTGTGAAATTCTCTACCTCATCTGGTTAGAGAGTGCCTGACCATCCAGAGTTTCAAATCAGCCCTCAAAACCTATGTATTTAGCCTAGCATTCCCTGATAAGCTTAGATGAGGGTTTTTAATATAATACTGCTACAAATTATAATGTATGATTTTAGGAATCTGGATTTTAACATGTTTTGTTATTTGACTTATGTGTTTTCCACAGCACCTTGATCATTGGAAAGGCGATTTTATAAATAAATTTTAATTGATTGATTGATTAATTGATCTAGTGAAGGCATTACACTCTATGAACTTTAGGAGCAATAGGGCCCCTGGACCCATGCCTTTACAAGTTAATTTAATCACAGGAGCCCTGACCCCCCCCCCGTAATGCCTGTGTGCCAACAGTCTCATAACCTGCAGCCAAGGTTGGAGCAGTTTGCAGAGCAAAGAGAAAATCTCTCAATCACCATTAGATATCCTAAGATGTGCCTCTCCTCTCAAAATGTGGGCAAAAAAGACACAAGGGGCACATGCCTCATAATACCTGGAGGCATATGCTCAGACGTCTGAGGAAAAAATATATTTTCTTATTGGCAATGTTTTAATACTCAGATATAATTTCTAGTTTAAAATCTCAGTGTTGGGCAGTTACAGAGGGCTCGTGTCAGGCAAAATAAAATGAGACTCATCCCTTAGTTGGGCTGTTGAGAGCACCAGTATGCACCCTTTGCTCCAGCAGCACCGGCTCTTCTCTACAAGGGGCTAGATAGACACTTGGAAGGCCACAATTTAAGCTCACATCCTGAGCTACTTAAAACAAGAAAGGGAAGGTAGTTAAGGGCTAACATGTTATCTACGGCTTTTTTTTCCCTAACAAGTCACTCATCTTTTTCATATGAGTGTCAGAATGCACGTTTCTTAGTCTCAGCAACTAATCTGAGTTCTTTCAGGCTTATGGCAAAAATCCTTCTCCAACAGTACATAAACACCACAAGTTCCCTTGAATAGCCTTCTTGTTTTGCCTGTCAGAGCTTCCCATGTTGGCATCCTTTGCGTTTATCTGTTTAACTAGAGCCATAGGCATGGTTTTCCCCAGCTCATTGAGACAGCGATTGAATCTGTCCCTCCACATCTTATCTATCACTTTGTGAGACACTAGGATCTTCAGTAAAAAGAAAGGGTTTTTAAAATACATAAAAGAAAATCTTAACTCTTGATCACTGGGATGAATTCTTCCAGATTCCTAAGTTTAAATTCACACAACAGGCAGCACACTGATGGTCAGATAAGCCACTATTACTGGGGTATTTAACCCACTGACATCTCACAGAGAGGACACACATGGGGTCATGGAACACTAAATTCATCAGCCTCAGTACGTATGGCCAAGAGAAGTTATGCATCTTGATGAAGAAACTCAACCAACCCAGCTGAGTGCACCCACCAACCAGCAAACTGCATCCATCCACCATCCTGCAAAGGACAACTGGGTGAATTGCAATGAGCACTGATTTGTTAGCTCCCAGACTACCCAGGCTTGGTACTTTGAATGTGTTGTTCTACACACAAAACAATAAAAGTCAGCAATTCACCTATGCTAAAAAAAAACTGCCTGACCTCCACCATCATTCTATCATTTTGGAGTGCCCCAGTACAGTGCTACACAGGCACGTGCAGGAAAGAAATGCTTTACCTTGTGCTCCTTAGATTTGGATGATATTCTAGCAATTCAACTTGAAATCCCTCTGGGACTCCAATAAAACAAA
Organism: Neoceratodus forsteri; assembly: GCA_016271365.2. Taxonomy (NCBI): domain Eukaryota; kingdom Metazoa; phylum Chordata; order Ceratodontiformes; family Ceratodontidae; genus Neoceratodus; species Neoceratodus forsteri. Next base: position 1,514,188,329 of record CM057449.1, read on the forward strand.
ATCAAGTTTTACCCTCCGCTCCTTCCTCGTGTCTGCTTTCTCAAATGCCAGGGTTAGGATGCGGTTCCCTATGGAGGGCCCACTGGTGCAGTGGTTGGATTTCCACTAGTGACGCCAATGACCCAGGTTTGGAAATGGACCCGGTAGTTAAAGGGCCAGCAGGGGGAGAAGGATTGAGCATCCATGGGACTGCTTTCCTTCTCCAAGGAGGAGGGGGGAAGAGTGTCCAGCACTTCGTTGCCCCCTGGCAGAGGTTGGTGGTGCCATGCGGCTGGTGCCAGCATGTTGGGGGGCAGGGAGGGCTATGTTCATCATTTTACATCACTATCCCTCGGGCAGCAGCAAAGAAAAAATTGCTGACCCCTGATATGATGCCCCTGCCATACCACCATCCTCAACTGCCTTACATGTCTGCCAGGAGGTCCCTCTCCCATGGCCCTGACCTAGGGGGAAAACTGAGGCTAGCCTACAATTACTTTTGGGGAGGGAAGCCCTGCCCAGGGGGAGTAAGTCTGGGCAAGGGGAGGACATGGACAGTGCACAGGCAGGCCTCCAAAGGGAGGATGGGGCCAAGGCTCCAAAAAAAAAAACAGAATGCAGTTCCCTGACCAGTAAGTGTCTGCTTATAAAGTGATCATTTTGAGGATTTACTGTATGCATTCATTGCTTAAATTATTCAATGGAATTAGAGGAGTGAGTGTTTGTGGAATACATGTATTAAAGATCAGGTTAACTATCAATAATTATTAAGGGGACAGTGATCGGAGCATGGGAGTGCCACAAGACACCAGGAAACTCTATAACTATTATGGGAATGGTGATTGTAGAGTGTGGGTGCTACTAGACACCAGAGAAATCTATAGTTACGGGGATGGTGATCGGAGGGTGGAGGGTGCCACTAGACACCAGGGAAATGTATAAGCAGCATACCAGTATTACATGCGGCTATTTTGAAGTGCTTACTGAGCATGTTCAGAAGCCGGATTTTTTAAATTTTGTAACTTTGGAACAGCTTAAAATGTTTTCACCGAACCAGCGAAAGGTACATCTGTGGGTGAAGCCCTTTCTGCCCTGAATATTTCAGACTGAAATTCCAATCCATTTTTCCACAAGGTGATGACAAAAAAACAGCAACAAAACACTTTTCAGTTGACAATGTTCCTATCAGTGGAATATAAAACAACAGGTAGTGAGTCACGAAAAAGGATTTAAAAAACAGAAATAAAAAAAACACCTTTGGGATCCTTTTTCCAACAGGTAACTGCAGAATCCACCTACCGGGGTCCTGATGACCAACGTAGATGTGTTGGTCTCCTCCTATGATGCAATTTCTGTGTGTTTTAGTTGTTTATTTTTTCTTTTTATAAACATGAAAAACAAGATGGTGGTATGAAAAACCTCACAAAAAAGGGTTCTCATATAAAAACTTCATACAGCTAAGTTAAAGTGCTGACAGAGAATGCTCAAAATCCACATTTTTAAAATATAATAACTTTGGAAAGGATTAATATTTTTCATCAAACTAGCGAAAAGCATTTCTGTGAGCCAAGTCCTTTTTACCCTGATCATTCCAGACCAAAATCTGAGCACTTGTGCAATGGCAAAAAAACAGCAAAAAATAGTGATTTTCTGCATTATTTCACTATCCATATCTCGGACTCCGCACAACTGACTAGAACAATTCTTGGTTTATCAAGGGATCTACTCCACAAGAAAACACATGCAAAATGTTGGTTAAATCCATTGAACAGTTGCAAAGTTATTAAAGTGCAGAAATTGGGATTTAACACCAATGTGCCTACTCAACCCTAACTAGAGTGCTGCTATTGCACCACCATAATTATAGTGGCACAGTAGTACCACTGTAGTTAGGGTTGAACAGGGGTTTCTCTGTTTAACCTCAACTTTTGCACTTTAATATCTTCACAACCATTCAATGGATTTGCATGACATTTTGAAAGCACAGTCTTAATGGTTCGATCTCTTGATATGTCAAGCTTAATTCTGGTCAGATACGTGGATAGTGAAAAACAAAAACATAAAATATCACAATTTTTTTTTTGTCATCATCTTGGGCCCAGACAATTTGGAATTTTGGTCTGACCTTTTCAAGGTAGAAAGGGCTTGTCCCACAGATGTGCCTTTCGCTGGTTTGATGAAAAAAAATCTTAATCCATTCCAAAGTTATTACATTTTGAAATTTCGGTTTTGATCATGCTCAGTATAATCTTTTGGATAGCTGCTTGAAATGAAAAAATAATTTGGTTCATACAAAAAAAGGATCCCTTTTCATAAGGGGCCAATCCTTTATTTGTGAGGAAAAAGTCCTTTTCTGTATGGCCGCCATTTGCTTTTTAGTGTATAAACTTACGAACATTTAAAGTACATAAATATAATGTATTTTAAAAAGAAACAAATGCCTGAACCTAGCTAAACGGGACCCATTCTGTTAGATTCTGGTGTTCGTTTTTTTTTAAAAAGTTGCCAGAAATACATTTTATGGGCAACCAAAATCCAGTGTGTCAAGCTTTGTGAGAGGAGCCATTGACCATGTTCTTTGTATGAAAACAACAGGCTTTCTTGACTTCTGTATCTGCAGCTGAAACTTGTGCTGTGGTCTGAAGTGAGAGCAGTGAGCTGCTGTTTCCATGGTGTCTAGTGGTGCTGCCCATTGCCATCCTTTTATGTATGTAATGTTGCTCTGGTATCTAGTGGCACCCCGACCTTCGATCACCATCCCCATATTTATTTACTGTTTCCCTGGTGTCTAGTGGCTCCCCCACCCTCCAGTTTCTGTCCCCATAATGAATTTATATTACCCTGGTGTCCAGTGGCACCCTCTACCCTCTGATCGCTGTCCTCATAATGATATAAAGGAGACCTGAGGCATATGGAAGGGGGGCAGCTGGAACTGGGGCTTACATTGCAAACCAAATGTTTTCTTTATTGATCACTCAGTCTGATGTATTGTGTGCAGGAAATGAAAGAAAAAAATACCCAAAGCCGAGTCTTAAACTCACTCTTTGGGGTGTCCTTGGCTCTGTTTTGGTCCAGAGGAAACAACAAATGCCACAGCTAGGGATGACGGACTGCTGCATGCTGTGCCTTGGAGCTTGTAATTTCAGTCAGCTTTTGAACATCAGGCCAACTTTACTTTTATCTCCTTCCTTCATAGAGGCCCGCAGCAAAGAGTGGAAGTGCCTGGTATCTCTAATTATATGCACCCGCTCCTCCTTTCCTGCTCATACCCTGTTTTTTTTTTTTAAACACAAAGGTCTGGATGCAAATTCTCTGATTTGTTATAAAATAATGTCACAGACTGGGACTTGAAGACATAATCCATCCAGCCTAAATGAAAAAGCTAACAAAAATGGAGGGAATGAAAGAGGAGTGAAAACTCCTCATGGTGACAAAGTGGCAACCATTTTCTTCTATCCTGGGCATAGTGGCTGCAAAATGGGCACCAACCTCTGAGGAGCACCTCACCATCATGAAGGAATCACCATAGAGCCTTCATGATAGTGCAAACTAAACGCCTATATGCCATCACAACCACTAACATTAGTTAGAATAAGTACCAATCTGTCCTGTAAATGGCTTCCCTGTGGTGGACTCTTCACCACAGTTGGCAAGAGTTGTTGTATCCCTCATATTTTTTTGGTCCTTCTCACCCTGACAGCATCTGGGGATGTAGGTTTCAGGGAAGGGGGTCAACCCTAATGCTCACCCCATTCTCAAATACTTTACGTCACTCAGCTTAGTTACTGATGGAAATGGGTGAGCATTATGGTTGACAACCCCAAGGTAGAGACACCTGATTTGAGAACAAGCAGTAGAGGTGAAACCATAATGGTTTTTCCTCTTGCTGCCTGCAGGGTGGGGGTGGGGTGTTATGGTTAGAAATTCCACATTTCCTTACTTTTTTCACTTTAATCCTTACTATTACATTAATGAAGTTTTTTTCAATGAAAAAAATATATATATATGTATATACATATTCTTTACAAAGAACTTTGTTAATGCACCAGTTAGGCTTCAGTTGAATACCAAAAAGTAGGGAAATGTGGCATTAGGGTTTCCAACACTTGACTCACCATCCCCCAAGCAGCAAAGGACAAGACCACACAAGCAACTGCAGTCAGCTATCATCAGGTAAAACAAACAACATACAGCTGTTTCCAGATGACACAAAAGACATCCATCATGAAAGCCCATCACTTCTGAAGTTATGAATATGCATGCACACTTCAAGACATACACACTGGCTCAGGATTTTAGATAAGATGTGCCTTGGCAATTGCAATGCCCGGGTCACCTATTCGGCATCTCAACTGTATGACCTCTGCACCTTTATGGACCTCCCAGTGACAGACACAGCAGCGAGACACTGTGGAGAGGTTGGTATAGTGAGGAGACAGCAGGATAGGTGGAGGGAAGGTGATAGGATGGTCAAGGTGAGTAGCATTAGGGTGATAAAGTCCAGGAGGCACCCTGGGGCTAAATGCAACCAAGGGAGAGGCCACACATGTTTGGTTCCCATTCCCAGTGGTCCCACCAGACTGAGTGGGTAGGTAGCTGATGGACCCATAGCCTCTACTGGTCCCCCCAGGTGGTGTTGTGCAATGCCAGATCAATGAGGAACACGACAGCAGTTATTGCTGACTTGATTTCTTCAGTCGATTTGGCATGCATTATGGAGACTTTGCTGTGGGACAATGCAGGTCCAGTTTTGGAGGTATCCATTCCACCAGGATACTCCATAGTGCACTGCCTGAGGAGGAAACACATGGGTGTGGGAGTGGCTATCTGTTTTAGATCTGATCTGAAGTTCTCTGTGCACCCACTTGAGACTACTGCATCATTTGAGTGCATGGTGGTGGTGCAAAGGGGTCCGGTTGCGGGTTACAGGATCCTTCCCATGTATCGCCCTCTGGGTCATGAGGGGGAATTCCTGCAAGAAGCCATGGACTGCATTGCTGACAGGGTGCTGGTGTCACCCAGATGGCTGATTCTGGGTGACTTCAATGACTGGGTTGACAATAAACTCTCACATTTTGGAAATGACTCCCTCCAGATTATGACATCTCTGGGCCTGGTACAAGTGTTTGCTTCTGCGACCCATATTCATGGCCATGTCTTGGACCTGGTATTCTCATTGTGGCTTGAGATCAGCAATCTCAAGATTAATCCGGTCATTTGGCCAAATCACTGCATGGTAGAACTTTCGTTCAGGGCCCCTCATTAGTGCCTCCCCCATTGAAATGGTCCACAACAGCCCTTTGAGGGGTTCATCACCAGAGGGACTGATGCCAGTAGTAGATTTTTCTGGTGCGAGTGCCACTTGTGAGATGGAGTTGAATAAGGCAATGGCAGCATGTAATAATGCTGTCACCAAAACACTGGACACCATAGCACCGATCTGTATACAACCCAGGTCTTCTCGCTTGAGACCCCCGTGGTTTGACAGGGCTCTCAAGAAAAGGAAGACTAAGGGTCGGAAGTTGGAGTGTTGCTGGAGGAGGACTGGGATGATGGAAGACAGACTGGCCTTGAGGACTCACTACAGTGAGTGTCAAGCCTCAATCAACCATAAGAAGGCAGATTTCCTGTCCAGGGAGATTGTTGCAGGAAAGAACAGACCAACTCCGCTCTATTGGACTGTAGACAGGTTTTTGCATTTGACCTGTCTGCAGCCGAAAAGCGCATTTTCTACTGCACATTGCAAAGAGTTTGCTCAGTTCTTTGCTGACAGGGTATCGACTATTAGGACTGGGATAACGCCAGTGGAGTATGATCTGACCTGCGGTGTCAAGTCTGCAGGAGACAGCAGCACTCTGATTGCCTGGGGTGAGTTTCAGCAGGTGGGCATTGCAGATGTCATCAAGGTGATTTTGAAGCTGTGACCCACCTCATGTGAACCTGAACTAGGCATGACACGTCTCCTAGTGGGAGGTGTGGAGTCTGTTGGTCCAGTGTTTGCCAAGATTGGCAGGTGTTTGCTATTGGTGGGGGTTTTCCCTGATGCCTTGAAAGAGGCATTGGTGATACCCCTGCTGAAGAAAGCATCACTCAACCCTGACATCTTGGGGACTTATTGACCAGTCTCTAATATCCCATTTTTGGGGAATGTTGTAGAGAAAGTGGTAGCTTTGCAGCTCAAGGCACACCTGATGGCCTTTGTCACCTATGAGCTGTTTCAGTCGAGATTTAAGAAAAAGCATAGCACAGAAACAGCATTTGTTCAGGTGCAGAATGATCTCCTCAGGGTGAGGGAAAGAGGGGAACAGTCAATTCTTGTTCCCCTCAATCTTTCCTCAGCATTTGACACTGTGGACGACATGGTGCTACTTGATTGCCTGAAAGTGCTCTGTGGACTCACTGGTCATGTCATCAGCTGGTTTGCATTCTTTTTATCGGGTAGGATGCAACAGGTGGTGTTGGGAAGTTTCTCATTGCACCTGAAACTTCTGTCCTGTGGAGTACCTCAAGGGTCAGTCTTGTCGCCCATGTTGTTTACAGTGTACATGCTGCCCCTGGGTGACATCATTAGGCATTATGGTCTGGGCTTTCACTGCTACACAGGTGATAACCAGCTGTATATGTCCTTTGCTCCTGGAACATCAAGTGCTGTGGATGTGCTATATAATTGCTTATCCGAGATCCAGGACTAGTTATCCTTTAACTGGCTCAGACCATACCCTGACAAGGCAGAGGTATTGGTGATTGAGTCGGGTCATCAGAGGGAAATACTCACCACCAGAAGAGGAATGGGGTTGTTCCTGGACACCACCACACTGGTGATGATGAATAAAGTGTGAAATCTGGGTGCTATACTTGATGATGGTCTGACGCTTGAAGCTCAGATATCAGCCGTTGTCAGGAGTGGTTTTTAACACTTAAGGAATGTCACCTGGATTAAACCCTTAGTCCCTCCTGAGGATCTTCCTTCACTGATACATGCTTTTGTCACCTCCAGGCTTAATTACTGTAATGATCTTTACTTCAGGGTCAGTGGGGGCAACCTCTGCCAGATGCTGCTCTTGCAGAACTCTGCAGCCAGGTTAATGATGAGCCTTTTGAGGTCCAATCACATAACCCCAGTTTTGTGTGAATTGAACTGGCTGCCAGTTAGGTAGAGGATTGTCTTCAAGGTATGCTTGCTTACCTATAAGGCCCTATATGGATTGGGTCTGGGTTACCTGACTGACCTCCTGACACTCGCCCGCCCAGTGCACTCCCTATGGTCATCTACAGGGGGGTATTAGTGGTACCAAGGGCACGTGTAAAAATGGCAGGGGATTATGCCTTCGAGGTGGCTGGTCCAACAATATGGAATTCCCTCCCACATGCCTTAAGAGAGGCTCACTCTACTGAAATCTTTAAAAGCAGCCTGAAGGCACATCTGTTTAGTCTAGCATTTGAAGGTAGCTGAAAAAGATAGTGAGCTGGATTTAATTATTTAGTGCAAAACACTTTTAAACACTGATTTATATTTATGGTTTAATTGAATTGATCCTGACTATAACTGTATTTATTTATTGCCCTTTACTGTTGTAAAGCACCCAGAGCCCCAGGACTGAGTGCTCAAGAAATAAAGATTGACTTGACTTGACGCCCACTTTTGGCTACATATAGAAATCCAGAGTTCTCAGATCACAATACTATTTCTGTCTGCAGAGGCAAGTGCTTCTTTAACCCCAGGTACACATGCACACTGCAAGACATACACACTCACTTATGGCTGCAGATGTGCGGGCCCTTGCTGGAAATCTCTGAACTAAATTTAGACAAAAAGGGAGGAGTATTTTTCAGTAAATACAAAGTACCATTTCTAATGATATTGGAGTAATAGATTTATTCACCAAACATTTATTAAAAAGATAATAATCCTTTATTTTAACATTGTTCTCACTAAAGGACAATTTTCTGCTTCCCATCAAAACTTTGTTATATAACAGCTTCCCCAGGGTGGCATGTGAACCATTTAAAATACATATCATTAACTGCTTAAATTATAATCTGAATAAATTTAAAAACACAATTCTAGTAACTTAATAGTGAGAATTAAAATAGATTCCTCAGGGTTGCTGGTAATAGAGCCCTAAAACCAATATATTATTTCATGCAAAGAATATTTATAAAAAGGCAGCAGAATTTACAAATTAATGTTAGTTGGTTTAATCCCTTTACAGTGCTGAGCAATTTCAAAATGAAAACAAATGATAGTATAAGAATCCAATTAGGATGAGTATATCTACATTATTTCTCATTTTGTCTGACTCTTTTTTCAGTGTTCTTTCACTGTTCTCTGACACTTATAGTAATACACCCTAGGACAACAACGAAGAAAGCACAATATACTTATAATGTATATATCAAAACAGTGAGACCAGATACAAAGCAATATCATTGCTTCCCTTAATTCAACATTAATAAGGGGAAGGGTTATATAAAAAATACCTCACATGGTTTCCTAGATATACAAGTTATTATGTAAAAGCAAAATGCCAGAGGGAAACAGAGATTTACATTTAATTTATTTCTTGGGCCTATATTCATTCATTAGACCTTCCATCAAGTAGTAAAAGGTCTCTTACGTTACCAGTTTTATATTGCTTTAACAGGTTCATGGTTCCCATGAATGTTGTCTGGGCCAAACTGTCTCAAAGCAGCACTGCCTTTATGCTGTAAGGGACCACAAGCTGCTGAATCTGGCAGTAGAAAGTGACATTATCTCATGATGATGTTAGCACATGCATGCATGTCCCCTCATGTCCCTGACCCACCCATATTTGACACCAGTAGAGGCTCTGCAGTTTACCCTCCTGTGGTAGGGTGAGGGCACCCCCCCCAAAAAAAATCAACATTGATAAAGTATGTTGAAGGTGACAAGAAGCTGCATGGGGCCCAAGTGTGCTGGGCAACATCCTACAGGCTGAGCAGTTACTGAATTTACTCCTGCTTTCTTCCACCCAGACAACAGGACATCAGCAGCAATGGCTATATGCATGTACACTCACATGCAGTCAATTCAATTTAATCTGTGTTTTACTGACTGATTTACACAAGTTGTTTTACAATATAAAATCATTAATACTATCAAATTCCGTACAGATGAAAAATACACAAAAATATAAAAACCTGAAATAGACAATACACTGAGTTATTACACAAGATGACACTAAGAGGTTTAAATTTGTTAGAAAATATCCTAAGATATGAAACCACTTTACAAATAATGCAGGCATAGATACAGACATAAACATAGAAGTTGATGGCAGATAAAGACCATTTGGCCCATCCAGTCTGTCCATTTCTCCCTACCTATGCTATTACATCAGATAGTGCCCAATCTACAGATCTTTCTCACTCCAACCTTCTTTCTCTCCTGATTCCTTTGTGCTTATCCCATGCATTCTCAAACCCGACTGAACTCCACTTAACACTGTTTTTGTCCCCACCACCTCTGCTGGAAGGCTGTTCCTGGAATAGACCACTCTTTCTGTGAAGAAGTATTTCCTCACATCTATCCTTAATCTACCCCCCTCAAGCTTCTTAGCATGTCCCCATGTTCTTGAGAACCTGTTCTTCTGAAAAATACTCCCCTCCTGTACCTTATTTACCCCCATGATGTATTTAAAGATCTCTATCATGTCTCACCTCTCCCTCTTCTATTCCAGAGTGTACATATTGAGGCTCTGCAGTCTCTACTCATAGGTATTTTGATGCAGACCCTACACCATTTTAGTTGCCCTCCTCTGGACTGCCTCCACTCTGTCTATGTCCTTCTGGGGATTTGGTCTCCAGAACTTGACACAATACTCCTGGTGGGGTCTTACAAATAGTCTATACAGAGAGCACCACCTCCCTCTATTGACTGGTGATACCCCTCACTAGGCACCTCAGCATCTCACTTGCCCTCCCTACTGCCTTGTTGCACTGCCTGGCTACCTTTAGGTCATCTGATATGATTATCCGAGCTCTCTTTCCTGCTTGGTGGTTGTCAATGTCACTCCATCCATTTTGTACTCCACCCTTGGGTTTCTGTGCCCAAGTGCATTATTTTGCGCTTTTTCACATTGAAACCCAGCTGCCATACACTTGACCACTCCTCTAGTTTTCTTAGATCTCTGCTCATCCTTTCCACACACCCCAGAGTGTCTACCCTATTGCAGATTTTGGTGACATCCCCAAAGAGCAGACCTTCCCTTTCAGATCCTCTGCAATGTCACTTGTAAAGACATTAATGAGGACTGGTTTCAGCACTGATCCCTGAGGCACCCTGCTGGTCACCCTCCCTTTCTTGGAATGCTCTCTGTTTACCTCCACCCTCTGTTGACTATCCCCTATCCAATGTCTTATCCAGTTTACCACCTTTGGACCATTCCCAAACTTTCCAACTTGCTTACTAGTCTCCTATGTTGAAATGTATTGAAGGCTTTATTGACATTTAGGTAGGCCAAGTCCACTTCTCCACCCTGATATACCTCCTTGGTTACTCATTCAAAGAAATTTATCAGATTCATTTGACATGACCACCTCACTATGAAACCATGCTGCCCTGGGTCTTGTAACCTTATGGATTCAACATATTCTACAATCCTTTCCTTCAGCAGTGATTCCCTTTACTTTCCAACCACCTATGTCAGGCTGACTGGCCTATAATTGCCTGCCTCCTTCCTGCTACCACTTTTGTGTAGCGGGACTACATTTGCCCTCCTCCAGGCCTCTGAAACCACTCCTGTTTCCAGTGAACTGTTAAACAGAACTGTCAGAGGTGCAGCCAGCATTTCCATGAGCTCCTTCAATACCCTTGAGTGCACCTCATCTAGCCCCATTGCTTTGTCTGCCTTCAGATTAGTAAGTCCCTTCAGGACTCTGGCCTTCAAAAATGGACTAGTATCCACCTCCCTCCCTCCTTCCAAAGCTTATGTTACTTTTTTGTGGTCCCTTCCCTTCTCCTTCCTATGTGAAGACTGAGCACAAATATTTGTTCTGGATGTGTGCCTCTTCCTTGTCCCCTCTGCACAGCTCTCCCTTCCCTTTTTAACCTTACAATCCCATGCCCTGTCTTCCTCTTCTTACTTATATATCTGAAAAATGTCTTGTCCCCATTCGTTACCTCCTGGGCTATTCTGTCTTCAGTTTGTGCCTTTGCACTTCTTACTGCTTTCCCTGCTTCCCTCTGTTTCCCCTGTATACCACCCTATCCTCCTCCTCCTGCTGCACCTCCTTATACATTCTGAATACTACCCTTTTAATTTTTTTTCATTTTCACCCACCTCTTTCAAAAACCAAAGTGGTCTTTTTTTTTCCGTCTTGCTTGTCCTCCCTTATTTGACACAGAGGTTTATTGCCTTTACTATGTTACTTTTTATTTTCACCCACTGTTCTTCCACCTCCACCCATGTGACACACCTCTGCTAGGTCATCCCTGAGGCATTCACTTATCTTTTAAAAATCTGCCCTTCTGAAATCTAGGACCATCACACTTGTATGGTTTGATTTCACAGCTGTCCTTATATTGAACCACACTTTACAGTGATCACTGGTCACCAAGTGGCCTCCAACCTTGATGTCTGCAACACTCTCCCTATTAGTGAGTACCAGGTCCAGTATTGCCCCATCTCTAGTTAGTTTACTGGCTAGTTGCCTGGGGAATGTTCCTGCTTCTAGCCGAAGCCACTGCTGGGAAGCTTCAATCCACATATGGCACCTTGAAGTCCCCCAACAGCAGCATACCCCCCCTTGTCTGCCATCTTTCCAATGGCTTCCACCAGTTTCTTATCTAATTCCTTCCTCTCTGCTGGATGTCAGTAGATCACTCCAGTGCAAATAGTAGCTCCATTCCCCATCTCCTGGATGATCCACAATACCTCTTCCTCCCTCTGTATTCCCTGTATCTCTGTGGCTTTTATGCTTTCCCTCACGTAAAGCACAACACCTCCTCCTTTCTTTCCCACCTGGTCCTTCCTGAACAGAATATAGCCCAGTATGGCCATTCCTACCCATGTCTTTCAGTGCACCATGACTCAGTAATGCCCACAATATCCAGGTCGGCCTCCGCCATGGTAGCCTCCAGGTCTGAAATCTTCTTTCCTAGACTTCTAGCATTTTCACACATGGCCTTCCAGATTTTGTTTTCACTCTGCTTGTTGCCCCCCTTTTTTCCTTTTTGCCCTCCCTCCTTCCCATCTTTCTTTTTAATGCTCCCATTCCTTTACCCTCTACTATCCTGCCTCTTCATTAATTTGCACCCTGGGAGATTTCTCTCCATTCAGTTTCTCCTTATTCCCTACCACAGCCTGTGGGGGGATGGAGTGTCTGTCTCCTTGATTCCTTCTGCCACCCCCCTTGGCTAGTTTAAATGTTTTATTAAAGTAACATTTAAACTGTCCACTAAGGACTGCTGTTGCCCTCCTGGATGGATGGATGCAGGCCATCACCACTGTATAGCCCCTTATCCTCCCAAGTGCATCCCCAGTCTCCATTGTAGCCAAACCCTTCCTCTCTTCACCATTCTTTCAGCCATGAGTTGAAGCTCCTGGTGTGGAGTTCCCTCTCCTGTCACCTGTTGTAGACAGGCAGCACCTCAGCAAAAGCCTCTGAGAGAGATACCTGTCTAAGACCCCTCCCCAGCTCCCTAAACTCCCCCATGCACTATCTCAGCCCTGTCCCTAGCCAGGTCATTAATCCCCAGGTGGACCATGACATCCAACCTTCTCTCCATTCCTGCTACCCTAGCGATTCTAAGGATGTGCTTCCCATCCATCCGGGCCATAGCACCAGGTAGGCACCTAGCCTGCTTCTCCCACTTTCCAATTCCCAAATTTATCCCCATCACAACTGAGTCCCCCACCAGAAGTTGCTTCCTCCTACTCTGAGGTCCTCTACCACCCTCCTTGGGTCTCCACAATAGTGAGCCCCCACATTCCCCTTGGTCATTACAATGGGTGCTTTATTCAGGCAGTCCTGCCCCACCAGAATGGCGTAGGAATTATGTAGTTGTATAATTTGAGGAATGTACCTTTGTCCCACCACCCCAACCTTCCAGAGCCTACCATAGTCCAGCTGTTTCTCATTACTGACATCATCTGAGGTAACAGTGGCAGATTTGCTGGCTTCTGTGTGGGAGGAGAGGTCCCCCAAATCCTATCCAGCTCAGCCTGGAGTCTAGCAACCTCCACCTTCAACCCAAAGAGTTGTGTGCAGATGGGGCAGCACCACAGTCTCCAGACTGTCTCTCTGAGAACCGCCACCCCACAGCCACTGCACTGCATGACTTCCAGCATTCTCAACCGGTGTTCTACCTAAGTTACTTGGAGATAATTTTGTACCCTTACCCCTGATAGGGTGCTTCTAGTTTCCACTTTTTGTTTATTTCTATTTGTGCCCCCATTCCCTTGTTTAAATATTTCTATAATCCTATCCTAGATAGTGTTTTTTTTTCCTATTCCTAGATTTGGCTTACCTTTGACCATCCATCCTTTCCAGTAGTGACTGTTACACAGAAGTAAATAAGCACCTTGCCCGAGTCAACTGGCAGGTTCCTCTTCTCACCTTCCTTCTGCTGACGCCTACAACAACAGTCAGCTGTTCTACTCCTTTGCTGTTCCACTTACTTGCTGGGACATGAAAGTGAGGGACACAATGGCAGTTGCTGCTTTTATGCAGAACCTGATCCCTTCCTGGTAGAGCGCCATTGACTGGGAGGTCAATTATCAAGTAGCTAAGGCCCTAGGCCAAAAAAATAGCACTCTTCCCCAAACTACAGGGCTAGACACAGCTCTTATAATACAGCCTCTAACTGTAGGCTGCTTTGGCTGCTCTCAACTTTACCCTTCACTCAATAAGAAATAACTAGTTTTTTGTTTTTTTTTAACCAGGAGAGACACACTAAGATGAAAGCTTGTTTACAGGTGCAACCTGGGAGCACAAGGAAGTTAAGTGACTTGCTCAGGGTCACACAATATGCAAGAGGGGTTGTGGGATTCAAACCCAGGTCTCCAGGTTTGCAGCTCAGAGCCTTAAACCACTGTGCTATACTGCCACCTTCAATCATGTTTCACCACAACTTACTCCACCTATGTTGTCTCCAAAAAAAACACACTTTTTTGTTCCCTCTGTTGCAAATGCAGGCAGATTCTGCAAAATGCAACACTTTCAGGAAATGTGGTATTATATAACAAGCCAAAAACTAAAATGCTATTGCAAATCTGACTCAGCTCCACCTCCAATTATCAAGTAGCTGAGGGCCCCAGCCCAGACAATTAGCACCCTTCCCCCAGACTACATGACTAGGCACAAGTCTAATAATATGGCCCCTAAATGCCAGCTCTAGTCCCTCTATTCCACTTATATCTGCTGCAGTCCTCTGATCTCCACAAAGGCCATGAGGGCTCATGCCCTTAACAGCTTCCAGGGTCAGATCACCCCCTGCAACAGCTGAATGCCATGGATGCCCAAAACAACATCTCTAGGTACTACATACTAGATTTGAGGGACTCAGCTTCTTTGTCCTGGGCCCACAGTCATTGACTCCATTTTGTGACTGTCACATGCAGGACTGTGTCCTACTCACCCTGCCTAGTCTGTTTTCATTTCATTGTACTTCTACATGTAAATGCTTCTGTCTATTCATGGTTAGGCCTGTAGCTATCTCTGAAATTGCATTAAGAGTCATTTTAGTTAGATTTAGTGCTATGAGCACATTCTTGCAATGGTACACAAGTTGCTGTAGTTATAGCACATGGCTGTACGCCTAGGCTGGTTGCAGCACTTATTACAGGTTTTACATAGTGTTTTTGACCCAAGCAGGCTTTATCAAATGCACTAGGTATACTAAATGCTGGTTACTCATTTTGTTGGATTAGTTGGGCTAAGTCTCTTTGTTTTATTTACAATTTGCAACTGCATGTTGCAAGCATAAGCTGGAGTTGTATAACATTAGCTGTACTGTATTTTAGCTGGTTTTCCCCTTCCTGTAGTTAACAGAGGTACTGTGAAGAGATGGAGGGGTGAATAGGAGTGCCTCTAAGATTTCAGCTATATCCTGCTGTCAGAACAAAGGCTTATAATATCACTTTTTATAATGATGCACTTGGAGTCACCTCAGGCCTTATCCAAAAATTATTTTATAAATTACCCAAAATAATAAATATTCACATGCGATATTATCCTATGTGCTCCAGATTTAAGTATAATGGCAAATGACACTGTGTACCACACATATAATTATATGAAAAATATATATTTTATTTACACCTATACAATGGTTTTAAATATTCCTTATTAGCACAAATATTAAGCATAATCTTGTAAACATCAACAAAAATTGTTTTAGATAATCCGGCAACTAATAAATTCTAGCAAATAATGTAAAGAAATAAGCAAAGCATAATAAATGATAACAGTTATACTACTTGTATCATGCTTAGTATTTAACATAACCTTCATGCATAAGAACATATACTTATCAGATCAGTATCTCATATTATTTCTGTATAAAACTTGTTTAAAAGCTTCATTGCATGTAAAATGTATTTTCTATGAGAACTGGAAACAACTCATTACATCAATGATTTGTACTACTTTTGTAAAACTCAGTTTAACTTTTCAAATTATGCAAAATTGGTTTTTAATTTAAAGCTTTTAAGCTATATAGTCAGATGTCATATTGAAAAGTAGATTCCCTTATATTTTCCAGATAAGCCAATTTAAATTACCAAGACTATTAATTAAATTAGCAAAAGTAATTAAAAAGAAATACTTATAATTCTGGTTGCAAAAGTGGGTCTTTTTTGTTTTACTTAAAACTCTGGTGGAGTCTGGCTTTTAATGTAAAGTTTTTTTTGTCTCCTAACTTTGACCCTGGAATTTATTTTAACATGAATACACTCTGTAAGTTAAGCCTTTGCTAAAAATGAGTTTTTGGCTTTGTAGAACACAGCTTTAATCTGCACAGTCCATAGCAATACTGAATTTAAAGAACTTTCTTGTGAATAGCAAGTTGTTTTTACAACTGGCACTTATTGACCCTTTTAGGTTGTGTATCTGCTCTTAAAACCTTGGGACAATATACTCTTTCTGCTCAGCACACTGTGAGTCTTGAAAGTAAGTCTGTCTGGTTTTTAGCAGGCAACATTACTTGTCAAAATGCTCAGCAAATAACACAAACCTTGCTTTATACACAATAAAAATGTCCTTGCACTTTTTTCTTGCCTCTGGATATCTTTAGCAGCACTGAGCTCTGGCTCTCCATAGGCTGACCCCTGCTTTTTAAACAGATGTGGCCCAAAGTTCTTTGGCCTAGCATCAGTATAAAGCCATTAAAACTCTTAGTTAACCAAACATAGGTCTTCCTACATCGATAGCTTAGATAAGAGTGGTCAGCAGTGTTTACTAATATAAAAACTGCTCTGGTGATGTCAGCACCAGATTTTGATTGGTTTGAGTAACTAAAAAGGTAGGGCATCTTAGAAGATAAATGGTGACATATAGACATGCCTTTTTAAGACAGACCCTTCTCCTCAAACATATTTTTGGATCAAAATTATTTTTTTAATTAAAAGTCTTATTTAATGTAATTTAAACATTAAACTTGCATATTTAAGTGTTTTACATTAAGCCAAACATTCTTGAAAAAGTCTGATATCTGTAGTATGGATACTTTTTAAACTACACTATTAAGGTTATAACTTCATAATTTTAATAGAACTTCTCAAAACAAAATAATATTTTTATTCTTAATAGTCTAAGCTGCAGAATAATATAAGATTTGTAAAAAAAATCCATTCCTAAAGACCTTAAAACATTACCTTTTGTAGAAACACACAAGATTCTTTGTTCTTTTCTTAAAGACATTAATCACTGTCAGAAAAGTTAATTCACTATAAATTTTTGGATGGTCTTTCTCTCTATAGCAATAAACTACAGATTTAATATTCATTTTGTTAGACTTCCTAAGATGTGAGCTATCACAAGATACTAGATTTGTCTAGTTTTAAAATAAAAAAAATATATTTTATTGATTTATGTATTTATATATTTAAAAGTTTTACCAGAAAAGGCATACTGAGCAGATTAAATAAATGACAATCATAACTTTTGAACGCTTCATTCTGCAACCATAAAACTTGGTAAGTGCATTTATCATATTTTTGTCCTATAACTATCCAATTTTTGTGGTGGCAGTACATTGCATCTTTAAACTATGAATAAAACAACTTATTTTAATGTAAAGTAATGAAACTTTTACTCATTTTTTCTCATCTTCTAAGACTACTCAGTGTACCAGTCACTGGTTTCTTATCTGATCACAGCCATGGATACCTAGCTCCATCTAAGGCTCTTCCATACAGATACCTATAAATCTGCCATGCAGTGCTTGAACATCACAGAGATGGTCCTAGAATGTGGCAGGGCCCCCATTAAAACAACATTGCACTACCTGCTTAGCTTGGAAGGTGTTCACTTATATCATGGCTTAAAAACAAAATGGAGTTTCACCTCTATTCCCTTAGACCTCATCTAGCATATGGCAAAGTGCTGCTTAGAAAACAAAAATATTTTCCTTTAAAGCATTAAAGCTAGATACCTTGTTTTAAGGTTTAATTAACTAACACTTTTTGTTTTCTCTTAGAAATTTATGCAACAATAATCTTAACCAGAAATTAGTCCCACATAAAAATCAGATAAAATAATAATTAAAAATGAATTCATAAAGATAAACATAAAATGATTTTTCCATCAAGGGTTTTGTCCCTACACTGCCTATCGCTGTTGTTACCTGCCAACTAACATCACTCATTAACTTTGTCTCTCCCAGCCCTGTAACAGGGTGTCCCTGTTATAAATGGAAAAGCTCCCATGAATATGAAGTGCACAACCACCACCCCCCCCCAATTTCCCTCACACTGTTCTATAATCTTTTTTTATTCTTCTGTCCTTAATTTTCATGTCAGGGTGACCAACCTGACAATTGTGTCCCTCTTTTGCTGTTTTCTTTAACCATCCCGCCCTACTTTTGTGTGCAATCTCAGTGCTGATAGTGCTGTTCTGTGATCTCCTGAATCGGATATAATACCATTGTGTTAGACAGAAAAGGAAGTGCAATAGAAGAAGGAAACCACTTTGGTTGTCAAATACAGTAGCAGAAAAGGTCAGAGCCAAAAGGCTGGCCTTCAGGAAATATAAGGGAACACAGCAGGATGAAGATAGGGAGGCATACCAAACTGCCCTAAGGGAAGCAGGGAAGGCAGTAAGGCAGGCAAAGTCCCAAACCGAGGAAACACTAGCATGGACAGTAAAAGAAGGTGACAAGACTTTCTATAGATACATTAGTGAAAGGAGAAAGTCCAGAGGGGGTATTGCTAAGCTCAAAGGAGAAAAGAGGGCATGTGAAGAGGAGGACCCTGTAAAAGCATCTATCCTAAATAGATACTTTTGCTCAGTATTTACTGAAGAGAAGGTAGGGCAGGGCCCACAGCTCAGCACCATGTACACAGAGCGGAGGGAGGTGAGCACTACTCCCTTCACAGAAGAAAGATTCCTACAAGAGCTCACTAAGCACAGGGTGGACAAGGCAATGGAACCTGATGGCATACATCCCAGGGTACTTAAGAAACTAAGGGTGGAACTAGCAGAGCCATTAGCAGAACTGTTTAGTGAGTCTTTGAGCACAGAAGAGGTCCCAGAAGACTGGAAAAGGGCTCATGTGATCCCACTCCACAAGAGTGGTAGTAGGGAGGAGGCAGGGAACTACAGACCAGTCAGTCTTACCTCAGTAGTGGGCAAGATTATGAAGGCACTCCTTAAGGAAAGGATAGTGCAACACCTGGAACCATAGGGCACAGGATCCAAGACAGCATGGGTTTACAAAAGGAAGGTCCTGTCAAACTAATGTCATAGATTTCTTTGACTGGGTAACCAGAGTGGTGGACCAAGGGGTAGCAGTTGATGTTGCCTACCTTGACTTCAGCAAAGCTTTCAACACTGTTCCACATAGAAGAGTGATAAATAAGCTGGGTAGGGTCGGGGTCAGTCAGAAGTTGGTCAGCTGGGTGGCAAACTGGTTGACAGGCAGAAAACAGAGAGTGGTGGTAAATGGTATACAGTCAGAAGAGATGCAAGTCACAAGTGGGGTACCTCAGGGATCAGTCCTGGGGCCAGTCCTCTTCAATATCTTCATTAGTGACATTGCAGATGGACTAGAGGGTAAGACTTGTCTGTCTGCTGATAACACCAAGATCTGCAACAGAGTAGATGATCCAGATGGGGTGGGCAGAATGAGAAGAGATCTGGATAAACTAGCAAAATGGTCAGAAGAGTGGCAACTGGGATTTAATGCAAAGAAGTGCAAGATTATGCTCATAGGGAAGAAAAACCCTGAAGCCACCTATAGGCTGGGAGGGAAGTTGCTGGCAGTCACAAAGGAAGAAAGAGACTTGGGCATCATCATCACCGATGACCTGAAATCATTCAAGCAGACCCCTAAAGCAGTAGGTAAGGATAGGGGGAAGTTAGGGTGTATTAGTAGGGGTATCACAAGTTGTAAGAGGGAGGTAATAATCCCTCTTTACAAGACACTGGTTTGGCCCCATCTGGAGTACTGCATGCAGTACTGAAGGCCACACCTTCACAAGGACATTAACCAAATTGAGGCAGTCCAGAGAAAGGCAACCAAAATGGTGCAGGGACTTCATCAGAAGACATATGAGGACAGATTAACAGAGCTCAGTATGTATACCCTTGAGCAAAGGAGGGAGAGAGGTGATATGAACGAAACATTCAAACACCTTAAGGGCATTAACAAGGTGAAAGAGTCTAACATGTTCAAATATAAGAAAAATAGCAGGACAAGAGGACACAGCATGAGACTAGAGGGAGGCCGATTATGGGGGAATGTGAGGAAATTCTTTTTTCACAGAAAAGGTGGTGGATGCATGGAGCGGCCTACCTCAGGAAGTGGTGGCTATGAATACAGTGCAGGGCTTCAAACAGGCATGGGATGGGCATAAGGGAGCAATACAGATGAGTATGAATCGATAGGCCACTGACAGAACAAAGGCCGATAGCACATTTATAAGGTAGAAAAAGAAATGGGCAGACTGGATGGGCCTTGCGGTCCTTATCTGCCGTCAACTTCTATGTTTCTATGTTTCTATGTTACCATGTTTCAAACAGTAATAACAGGTGCCCCCTTTAAATAATGCATTGCACCGCATGCGCTGGGAAGTGCTTCTTTAAAAATCCTAAATATGCATTGAATGAAGCACAAGTCATGCTGTTATTTAGAATAACCCTGGTAAATAAAACAGTCCTCTGGTTACCTGGTGCCCTGAAGTAATGAAGTGGTAGTAGTGTCAGATAGAGAGGCGCTATATTACTGGAGCTATTGCTCTGTGTGCAACTCCTGTGCAAAGAGAGACTCCTGTGCAAATGTCACTGCAGCATGCAGAATGCAGCCAAAACCAAATGCGGCACAGGATTTAATTCTTTATTGCAGCAGGAAAAGTTCCGTGTTTGCTTTGGAGCACACTGATGCTCTGAAGCACTAGATTATACTGCAAAAGGTGTTTTTTTAACATAAATCCTTATTTGGAGCAAAAACATGCTTTGAAGCATATACAGGGATGCTGCAGAGTGCGGGAAGGAAATTACACATATGACTGAGAGGACACTATGGGCATGGTGATAAATGAGCCCCATAGTGTTCAGATGGAAAATACATGCACACAGGAAAAGAACAGTCCCAAAGATGTTGTAACTGGGGCTGCTGTACTAATAAAATGGCAAAAGGTTGAATGTGGGCATAAGAAAGGCCCAAATTAAATGTTTTGTTGATGGCTGCAGTTTCAGCTGTCGGGACAAGAAATGCACTTGCTGAGTAGTGGCAGGGGTTCAAAAGTATCCTGGTGAAGACTCTCTGGAAGGAGTATATACCTTTTCATCAGTTTAGAATCACAGTAGTATTAAAAACCCTTGTGGGGCTTGAAAGAAAATATTAGTATGATCATAATCCAAGGTAAAGTACTGTAAATAAAGAAACAGGTCTCCTGAGCTGGCAGAAGAAGGGAGGTGAGGAGCATGCCCTCTATCTCCCATTCTCCTAGCCAACACAGAGACGCCTGAAGAAACAATCCCGTAATACAAATGTAATTACCTTTTGGTTACCACTGCAGTCCTTGCTATAGGGCTGGCTGCCCACAAAATGTCTGTTTTTAAAGGTATAGGCTGTAATGACATCATGACAAGGGGGGGGCTTCCTTTCAAAATGAGTCCCTATGCTAAAAAGGCTGTTATTGATTCCTACTGTACCGGTATGGGTTATTAAACTAAAGCCTATTATCAGGTAAAGTATTATAGTGACTTGGAAATAAGTGAAATGGAATGTCTTTGTTCTCTAAGTTAAAAGAATAAAACTTAATTTATCCCTTGATGTTGGTCACATGACCATGATGTCATCAGACAAAAGACTATAAAAACTCAGCACTAGGAGGGAACTGGAAGAGAGGGAGGCCAGTGAGCCGCTGGTCTTTGAGAGGAAAGATGTGCTTGTTTTCACACCAGTGTATTGATTTAAAGTGTCAAATAGGAGAAATGACTAGGGAAGAGTCATCTTCAGTGTTTTATTTTGGTGTGCTAACACCTTGTTTTTCCTTTTATTTCTGTAAATATTGATTTAATTTGATTTTGAATAAAAAATCATAAATGCCTTTGGGCATTTATTTTATGCACGATACCTACTGCCTAAGTGTCTGTTTATTCCCACACTGTAACAAGCCCCTGTACTAGTTAGATTTTCTGCAGCCCTCTGTTCTCAATGAGGGTTGTGAGGGTTCTTGCCCTCCTCAGCTTTTCAGGTTGGACCCTCCCCGGCACCAGCTGAATGCTGCAGACATCCAAAATAATGGCTCTAGGTACTACATACTGGCAATATGCCAAATTACTTAGCCCACCAACCGGCCTCTCTCCCTCACACCCACCCCCCCATCTGGGGCTGCCACTCCCTTTTCTAGTCACTCCTATCAGCTGCTCTAGGGGATTCAGTTATTCTCAGAACCTGTGTCTGTTGGCTCCATTTTACTTACCATTCTGTTGTGAATACCTTTGCACCCCCTGCTTTGCTCCTTAGACCTCCTCATTGAATATTTTGCACTTCTGTAGCCTTTTCTTACCTCCTTCTTACCTTTTCTCATCAGAACAATACACATATAGTCCTTGACGTTGCATACATAGGTTGTGAGAAATCTGATGTCAACTCTATAATGCTCAACACTTCAATTCTGCAATTTTCCAGGAACTGCAACTCTGTAACATGCAACAATGCAACTTTTCAGGACACAACACTATGCACTCCAGGACTGTATCCCACCCAACCCCTGCCAAAGACCACTACACATATAGCCCTCACTGTGCCATATACAGTTTGTGAGAAATCTGATGTTCACTCTATGATACGCAACACTTCAGTTCCACAACTTTCCAGGAACCGCAGCTCTGTGACATGCAAAAATGCGACTTTCCGGGATGCAGAACTCTGCCCTCCAGGACTGTATCTCACCCAAACACCTCCCACCCTCCCTCCAAGGACCTTCCCCTTCACTTGGTTAGGGTGGCCCAGGAGTCCTGTCTAACTCGAGCGGTGTTATGCAATGCCAGATCTATTAAGAACAAGACTGCAATTATTGCAGATCTTGTTGGGACAACAGATCTGGCGTGCATCACCGAAACCTGGCTAGATGAAAATGCTGGCCCCATACTTGAGGCTGTGATTCCGGCTGGGTATTCAGTGATACATCACCCGAGATTGGGCCGCAGGGGAGGGGGGGTTGTGGTCTGTTTCAAGACCAAATTGGGCCTCACGAGTGCACCAGTTGAGGATGCTGGTTCTTTTGAGTGTACCATAGTAGCAGGTGTAGGTTGTAGGATAGTACTCATGTACCGTCCACCAGGGGATGAGAATCTATTCCTTAAGGAAGTACCAGACTTCGTGGTCGATCTCGCATTTGAGTCGCCTAGGCTGATGGTCCTGGGCAACTTCAATGCCTGGATCGATGATGAACTCTCGCAATTTGGACAACACTTCCTCCAGTTGATGACATCACTGGGCCTTACACAGATTGTTACCCCTGCTACTCATAAACATGGCCACTCTGTTGACTTGGTTTTCCTCCTGGGGATTGAAGCTTCTGATGTGGGGGTGGAACCCATCAGATGGTCCGATCACTATACTGTGAGATTCAATTTTTGCACCCCCCATCGTAGGCCTACCCCTGTGGAGATGGTCAGGTACCGCTCTTTACAGGATTTGAGCTCTGATGGCCTAGTGGTGGTGCTTGATCTATTGGAATTTCCTATGGCAAGCAAGAACCCAGAGGCTTTTGTTCTGGCCTATTATAAGGCCATTACCACAGCACTGGAGTCTGTTGCTCCCATTCGTGTTCATTCTCTCTCTCCTTCTGCCCTCTGTCCCTGTGGTTTGACGGGACCTTGAGGGAGCTGCGGCAACTAGGATAAAGGTTAGAGCATTGCTGGTGGAAATCCTCCCTGGAGGTTGACCATCTTAGACTGCTGGAGCATTATCAACACTATCAGTCAGCAATCTCCCGTAAGAAAGCAGAGTTCCTCTCCGGGGCAATTGCTGCCATTCAGAACCGACCAGCTCAGTTCTTTTGAACAGTAGATAGGCTGTACAACCCAGCTTGCCTGCAGGTTTGAAGAGCCTTTTCACAATTGGAGTGTGAGGAGCTTGCTCTTTTTTTTTGCTGCTAAGGTGGTGGACATCAGGGCAGAGATACGATCAACACACTCTATGGGAGATGCTGGTGATCGGTGCCTGGCTACTGTCCCTCACTTCTCCTGGAGTACCTTTGACCAGCCGGAGATCATGGATGTTATGCGGATTGTCCAGGGTATGCACCCTACATGCTGTTGTTTAGATCCGGGCCCAACTTCCTTGATTATGTGTTGTTGTGACATCATCAGCAAGGTCTTGGAACATATAGTATGGTGCTCCCTTGAGTTGGGTGAGTTTCCTAGCTCCCTGAAGGAGGCGGTGGTGACACCCTTTTTGAAGAAAGCTTCACTGGACCCAGACTGTCTGGCAAACTACAGACCTATCTGTAACCTCCCCTTTGTGGGGAAGGTAGTTGAGAAGGTAGTGGCTGTACACCTGGAGAACCACTTGACTATTTATAGCATCTGCAAACCTCTCCAATCTGATTTTCAAAAGAGGCATAGGACCGAGACTGCACTGGTTTGGGTGCTCAATGATCTCCTGATGGCAAGAGATCAGAAAAACTGGTACATCTTGGTGCTTCTTGATCTCTTATCAGCTTTTTACACTGTGGACCATGGGGTACTGCTTGAGTGCCTGAGGTTCATCTGTGGCCTGACTAGTTCAGTCCTCAGATGGTTTAGGTCCTTCCTCACTGGCAGAACTCAGAGGGTGGTGTTGGGGATTTATTCCTCTGACCCTCTCTTTCTGTCATGTGGGGTCCCTCAGGACTCTGTGCTCTCCTCCTTGTTGTTTGCAGTGTATATGCTGTCCTTCTGAGACATTGTAAGATGGTATGGGCAGAGATTTCACTGCTATGCTGATGATACCCAGCTCTAATTGTCTTTTGCACCTGACCAGGATGGAGCACTCTTGGTATTTAATAACTGCCTCGCTGAAATCCAGGACTGGATGAATTCCAGCTGGCTGAGGTTGAACCCAGGGAAGACTGAGGTGATGGTTGTGGATCCAGGTCACCAGATAGGGGGGTCGGGGGCTGGTCAACCCATGGCGCTTTTCCTGCTGGGTTCCCAGCTCCTAGCCTCTGAACAGATGCGGGACCTAGAGGTGATACATGATGATGGGCTGACACTACGATCTCAGGTGTCGGCTGTATTTAAGTTATCCTTTTACCATCTGAGGAACATTGCTAGGATCAAGCACCTTGTTCCATCCGGTGATCTTTCCACACTGATCCACACCTTTGTGACCTCATGCCTTGATAATTGCAACTCCCTTTACTTTGGGCTTCTGGGGGTTGATATCCGCCACCTGCAGCTGGTGCAGAATGCCGCGGCCCAGTTGTTGATGGGGACTCCTCGGACTTCCCATATCACACCGGTGCTGCATGAACTGCACTGGCTGCCAGTTCAGTGGCGGATCACCTTTTAAGTTGGATTGCTGACTTATAAAGCCCTACATGGACTTGACCCAGACTACTTGAAAGAGCTCTTGTTTCCTTATTGCCCCAAGCGATTGCTCTGTTCGGCAGACGAGGAGTTGCTAGAGATTCCAAGGGTAGTTTTAAAATCTTCAGGGGCCCATGCATTTATGTACATGGCCCCAGCCCTTAGGAACTCTCTATCCCATCGCCTTTGGGAGTGCACAACCATGGGGGGGGTTAAACAGGCATTGAAGACCTATTTATGGAGCAGGGTATACTGTGACTAATAAGGTTAATTCTTGGATTTTACTTTGTATTTATTATTGCTGTTTTATCCGTTGTCTTAAGTTTTGTAATGCACCTTGACAATTGAAAGGCTCATAATAAATAAAGATATTATTATTATTATTTATTCCCCGCTGACTTCCTGTTCTTCCTCTACTGGTAAGATTTTTCACCTGTCTCTGATCTTGCACTCTTGATTTACCAGTTGATTTTCTGACCTGCTTGCCTCTAAAACTAACAGGAGAGAGCTCAGGTCTATCGATTGGAAATTACTTGAAATACCCAGAGCCAAATTATCCCTTGGATTTCGGTCTGCCAGAGTAGCCCTACCCAAACTCTGGAACAATCTCCTGAGAGAGCTACAGGATAGCATCTCTCCTGGGGGGTTCAAGAAAGCACTAAAATCCCACCTGGACTGAGGGTCCCAGTGCTGCTGCCTCAATTGAGGCTGCCCGAAGGTTCTCCTGAATGGGGGGAGGGGGGTTGCCACAGAATAACGGTCTCTGGATGGAGGTATGCTAAGGGAAGTAGGATGCTATGGCTAGGGAGCTTATCTATGTGGGTTATCGTTGATGTGTCTGTTCTCCTTGTTGTCCTAAGAAAAATGTCCAGGCTACTGCATGGAGTCTGTCTATAATGTACTACGTGCTGCTATGTATATTCCTACTGCACTATGTAAACTTTGATTCACTGTATGTATCATAGCTTTGGTTTTCTTCTTCCGTACATGTAACTAATCCCGGGTCGCCCCTGAAAAAAGGACCATCGAGGTCTCAGTGGGCCTACCCAGTTACCAAAATTTAAATAAATAAATAAATAAACTAAAAATACCCTCTACCAACCCTCAGCCTACACTTTTTGCATTGCAGCTATTTACTAGCCGATTGTTCTCCTTGCATATCCCCAATCTAATTGCTACTTTCAACTGGGAATAAACCTAATTAATCCAGCTACCTATGATGCCCTACCCTGCTCTTCTCCCCAACCTCAATTTTGCTTACCCTCCCTTTCCCATCCACTTGTTTCCTCTTCATGTCTAACTACAAATCCTCCTAACCATGCCTTATCACCCCTTCCTCCTTGCATCACTACTCTCCTTCCTACCCATGTCCAACCCAAGCCCGCATACTTCTGCTGCTCCTCAACAACTTTCTGTTACCCCCCCCCTACTGGTCTCCCAATTTTGCACATCTCTCACCCCCCATTCCAATCTCCTTCTATTTCTCCACAGTCCCCTTCACACATTCTGGCTTGCTGTCTTCCCAGCAGCTCAACTATGAATTCCTTCTTTGTTACCGTCATCTTTCCAATTCCCTCCCCTAACCCCCTTACCCTACCAATTGACATAAGAGCCCCTCTTTATACCCTTTCCTCCTCCTCCTTCTCCTACTGCTGGTTGGAGATATTGAGCCCAGTCCTGGCCCCACTCCTCAACACTCCACTCCTGCTCTTCCAAATGGTCTCTGCATCATCCATTTAAACACCAGGGGCTGGATATTCAAACTGCGCCATTCATCGGCGCAAGCCCTTGAGCTGTGCAAAATAGTTGCGCAGGGGTGTGTCCAGGGTGATATTCAAAAGTTGCGATTGAGCAACTCGCTGAATATCACCCCCACCAACCACTGTGCATGGCGCGGTGGAACTTGACCCACCGTAAGTTGACAGTGTGAGCATTCAACTTGCAGTAGGCGAGTACCATTGTGCCATGCACAAAATCACGATATTCAAAAGGTGACATGCAAATGGGGCTATAATTCATGCAGGCGCAGGGGCCCATTTGCATGTGATTATGGTCTCATTTGCATGCCATTAGCATGTAGGTGCCTCGATCCCGAGGACTTTGCGCCTGGCGCCCTGCCAGGCAGCAGCAGCTCGGGGACCATACACTGCAGCCCGATCACGGGCATAGTGTACTCCTCCCCCACCAGCCCGATCACAGGCAGCAATGTGGCCCCGAATCTCCCTGGTGGTCCAGTGGACGGGAAATGCCCGATCGCGGGCAGAAAGTAAACTAGACCCCAGACATCTCCCTGGTGGTCCAGTGGACGGGAAATGCCCGATCACGAGCAGTAAGTAAACTGAACCCCCAGACATCTCCCTGGTGGCTAGTGTCCCCCCACCCCACCCACCCACGAAGCCCACCCACCGCTCCCCCAGCAGCCGGCGGGCGGCAGCATCCCACCCTGCCGCCCGCCGCCCGCCGACTGACTGCCGGTAGGGCTGCACGCCCATTGGTGCAGAGCAAGAGCCCGATCGCAGGCAGAAAGTAAACTGAACCCCCCCCGAACATCTCCCTGGTGGTCCAGTAGTACGTAGTACATTATAGACAGACTCCATGCAGTAGCCTGGACATTTTTCTTAGGACAACAAGGAGAACAGACACATCAGCGATAACCCACATAGATAAGCTCCCTAACATTCATTCACAAATCTGGACTGTCATGTACGGTATGGGCTGCACACCCATTGGCTCTTGCTCTGCACCAATGGGCGTGCAGCCCTACCGGGCAGTCAGTCGGCGGCGGGGCGGCAGGTGGGTGGGATGCTGCCGTCCGCCGCTGCGGGGGGGAGCAGGTGGGGGCTTCGTGGGTGGTGGGGGGACACTAGCCACCAGGGAGATGCTTGAGGGGTTCAGCTTACTTTCTGCCTGCGATCGGGCATTTCGGTCCACTGGACCACCAGGGAGATGTCTGGGGTTCAGCTTACTTACTGCCCGCGATAGGGCATTTCAGTCCACTGGACCACCAGGGAGATGTTCGGGGGTTCAGTTTACTTTCTGCCTGAGATTGGGCATTTCGGTCCACTGGACCACCAGGAGATGTTCGGGGTTCAGTTTACTTTCTGCCCGCGATCGGGCATTTGATCCACTGGACCATAGGGAGATGTTCGGGGGTTCAGTTTACTTTCTGCCCGCGATCAGGCATTTCGTCCACTGGACCACCAGGGAGATGTTTGGGAGGAGGGAGCACATTGCTGCCCGTGATCGGGCTGGTGGGGGAGGAGTACACTATGCCCGCGATCGGGCTGTGGGGGGCACAGGGACTGGTTGAGGCCAGCCACAGGTGGCAGCTGCTGTGTTGCGCCCCTGCAATACAGCAGCTCACCTGTGGGTGGCCCTTGACTGAAGCCTTTTTTGCTCAAAGTTGTGCAGGCGCAGGTTGGGGTTGCGCCTGCACAACTCTGCACAGCCTGGCTGAATATCAGGCTGTGCAGTTTATGCATGGTTCCTCCCCCTCCAGTTGAGCATGCATTCATTTGCATTGCGCTGTTGCTCAGCCTGTTTTCAGTGGTGCAATTGCCTCCTGCTGAATATCGCAGAATGGCGCAATTTCGGACTTGCGCATGCGCAACCGTGTTGCGCATGGCACAACCCTTTTGAATATCTGGCCCCAGGAGTCTCCTCCCTAAACTTGACACCCTCAAACTATGCATAGCCCACTTTTCACCTGACATCCTATGGATTACTGAAACCTGGTTGTCCCCTCAAATCCCTGACTACTCCCTTTCACTCCTCAACTTTCACCTCTACAGACTGAACAGGGGCAAACATGGTGGCAGAGTTGTCTTAGACATTTGGCAATCCCTTTAATGCTCTATTTCTCTCCAAGAATCCTCCCCCTTCTCCCATGAACTTATTATTGACACTGTCTTCCTCCCCTCCTCCCTCCTAATCAATATGGGTATGCTCTATGCCTCTGCAAAACTTATACCAGCTTCGCTTGTGTTATGCACCACTGCAACTTCCTCTCATACAACCTCTGGTGAACTTATCCTCCTAGGTGACTTCAACCTACAGTACAAGTCACATTAAACTGTTCCTCCAATGAGGTGGTTTAGCATTTCTGACTGAGTTGCATAAATGTTGCTGGATTTAGCACAAAGTCCTGCATAAACTGCTTCTTTAGATTTAAAACTCAGTTTTGCATTGCATTGTGACTGGACTGCTGAGGCATTGCAATTGAGTGGCAAAATCATTTTACAAACATTGCTCTTGAGCTGGTTAAACACTGAAAAACAATGCAATTCAAGTTGCCAATGCGTTGCCAACTGTGAAAAACAATGTTAAACCAACTCATTGGTGAAACAGTTTAATGTGACTTGTACTGTAGACTGGCTGTCCCCCTACTCAAAGCCTTCAATACAAACAATTGAATCCCTAAATCTCACTCAATTACTTACTGAACCCACCAGCTATAATACACACTCCCCTAACCATTATCTCCTAGACTGGATCCTCTCCTCCCATCCCCATTGCATCATTGCCTCAGAAGTCCTCCCAGAAGTACTCAATGATCACTGTCTGACATACTGCCTCAGAAGGGTACACATTCCCCTCTCAGATCCCAGATACATTTGATTCCATCCACTCAGCTTCCTCAATGCCAATGCCCTTCTTCATGACCTCTCCTGTGCTGCCTGGTCCCCAGTGTTCTCTGCCCCAAATATCAACTCCTCCCTTGCCCACTTCACCAGAATCTTCTCTGGGATCTGGGAACTTCATGCCCCACTTAAAAATGCCAGAGTTAAATAAGCACACCACTTCTGGATCTCACCAACCCTCATTACCATGTGCAAGGCCCATGACCAAGCTTGGGCACTTTTTAAAACCATCCACTCACAGGTAGACTTACAAACATACAGATCCCACCGGAATACCTGCACTAAAGCAGTATGCTCTGCCAAGGCCAAATACTTTAAGACCCACCTCGACACTAATCAGAACTCAGCCTCAAAATGTTGGCATGTGATCCACTCCGTCGTTGATGCACCTTCCCAGTCAACTCCTCCCACCCTTGTAGCTGATGGCTCTCCTGTTTCTGACCCCCTCCTCTGTCTCTGATCTATTCAATAAATTCTTTACCACCTCTGCCCTCCCAGATCACACTCTACCTGCATCACATGATCCTTCTCCCTTTACACACTCTGGTGGCTACACCTTCCCTGCTATTTTCTTACATGAGGCCTTTCAAGCCCAGTTGTCCCTGAACCCATCCAAAATTAGTTCTAAGGGACTCCACCCCATGCTGCTCGGAATCTTTGTTCCCACTATCATTGCTCCTCTCACACACATCCTAAATCTCTCTTTTCTCAGCTGCATCATCCCAGGGGCCTGTAATGTAGCAGAGGTGCTGCCTCTGCACATATCCCTTGCAACTATCACGTTGTTCTTTATGTGGGTTGCACCTGTAAAAGGAACTAGTCTTCCAGTGTGCTTATCCATTAAGTGAATAAACAAACAAACTATCAGCCCATATCCCTACTTCCATCCCTTGCCAAACTGCAGGAATTCCTCATCTACTCCAGACTTACTGAGTTCTTGGTTACCACTGACATTCTTTCTTCCTCCCAAGTTGGGTTTAAGGACAAACCACTCATCCATTTCCTCCCTACTGCATGTCATGGATTCAATCCTCTCTGGGATGGACCAGAGTCATATTACTGTTGTTATCTTTATAGATTTAGCTAAAGCATTTGACTCTGTATCTCACTTCTTCCTCCTATTCAAACTAGTCTCCGTTGGCTTATCAGACACAACTGTACAATGATTTTGT
Organism: Neoceratodus forsteri; assembly: GCA_016271365.2. Taxonomy (NCBI): domain Eukaryota; kingdom Metazoa; phylum Chordata; order Ceratodontiformes; family Ceratodontidae; genus Neoceratodus; species Neoceratodus forsteri. Next base: position 1,514,219,329 of record CM057449.1, read on the forward strand.
TCCTATCCATCTGGCCGACAGCAGTCAGTCCAGGTAGGTAATGCACTCTCATCCCCTCTCCCTATCTATGCTGGGGTTCCCAAAGGCTCAGTTCTTGGCTCCATACTTTTCTCCTATTCATAAATGACCTCTCCTCTGTCTGCACCAACACACACATCCACATGTATGTGGAGAACACCATAATTTAAACATCAGGACCGTTCCCCACCGATGCGCAATATCCTCTCCAGCATGACTGTAACAAAGTCGTGAGTTTGTTTCAAGCAAATCAACTCAGAGTTAACAAAAACAAAAATGTATCAATGGTATTTGGTACCAGGAAGAAGCTGGCAAGACTCCAGTCCCCAGCAGCTTTCTCCACCTCCGAAGGTCTCCTATTTGACCTTGTACCCTCTTTATAATACCTAGGGGTCTGGACCAGGTTAGACACCTAGTTTTCAACACTCACATAGATGCCATCTATTCCAATCTCTGCCACAAGCTTTGGATCCTCTTCTCAAACAAAGACAGCCTCTCTCTCCCTTCCTGATGAGAATTGATCACTAAAAATATACTGCCAGTTTTTGACTATGCTGATCGCTGATGTAGTTTATGGCACTGCCAATTCTGCAATCATTGCCAGGCTTGACACACTCCTTAACTCCTGCTGGTTTGCCACCTATTCCCCCTGCAACACACACCATTGCACACTGTACTTCTCTCTATCCATCCCTCCTCTTCCTCACCGGTGTCTGACCTACTGTCTAGCTATTACTGCAAAGTACTGGCTTGAGACCATTCCATCCTATCTCTCCTCCCATCTATCTCCTGCAATCCCTTCCTCGTACCCCCTGCATTCCAGGCACTCCCAGACTTTCTCATTACCTCATCCCTGCACTTCCTCTGGACAACTGTCTTTCTTATACCACTTCCCTTTCCACTGGAATCTGCTCTCCTCTCTCACCCACTTATCTCAATCACTCCCTGCCTTTCTGCACCTGCTATGACTCTCTTGGGTCCCACCTTGCTCCTGCCCTCCCAAACTCTCAGTCTCTCCCCACAGTTCTACCTACCTAGTCCCGCATGGACATGGGGCAAATCTTGATTCTCCTTAGCTCCTTTGTGATTTATCTAGTGTTACAACCAGTTTTTTTATTCACCTAAGGTCATTGCCTCCAAATAAAAAACTGAACTCCAATGTTTGCACATCCTTGAATGTTTATACTTCAGTTGTGTATTTTGTACTTGATTTGTGTTTTCAACTCTTTGTTGTATTTATAACTTCTGCCCTCCCCTTTGCAACTGGGAATGAGTTTTGGCTCAGTTTGCCATTCCCAGTTATCAAATTTTGAGCAAGTCACTTAATCTCCTTGTGCTCCCAGGTCGCTCCTGTAAAAAAACTTTCAGCTTAGTGTGCTATACCTGGTCAAATAAATAAATAAATAAATAAATGTGGGCTACTCTGGCCTCTCTCAAATTTACCCTTCACTCAATAAGAAATACATTATTTCAGCCAGGCTTCACCACAACTTACCCCACCTATATTGCCTCCAAAAAGAGAAGTATTTTTGTCCCTGCTGTTGAAAATGCAGACAGATTCTGCTTAAGACAGGTTCGATCTGGATATCTAGACTTATGAACATATTTAGTAATCCTAGACAGTCAATGTTCTCCCTCTCAAGCTCCTCCTTCTGTTCCTTTGCAATAGTAATAAGGGTGACAGAAGTTGGTAATTGGTGAATTTGGTTTGACTTCAGTTGAGACCCATGAATTTGTCTGGCTTCAAGAGTTTGAGCAAGCCAATCTAGGTCACAGTGCAGTAATTAGCATGGATTAAAACAGACTATACACTTGGAGTAATAAAAGCCTTGAGGTCAGCAATGAGTATGGATTTCTCCAGCTTCCTTATGGCCGGTGGTGTTGAAAAACTACTGCTATGCATCGCTGTGCTTGTGGTGTTGTGAAACATTCAGAACCCACTAAGGCTGTTTAAGCATGCAAAGCTACAATAATAATTAATATTCATTGTGGCATCAGGCTTATACCAGCAGCAGCCTCTGTCTTATAGCAAGGCCAATTATTCTAGTCTTCTTGACCTCATAGTTTTTCAAATTATATATCAATATTCTCATAAAAATAATAAAGAATCATAAAAACTAATGAGCATAAATTAAATGTAGGGAATTACATTGGCCTTCACAATATTCTAACAGTCAATGAAATATCTTTTTGTAATTTTTACTCTTGTCTTTGAGGAGTTGTGCTCATAATTCAGCGGGACAGTGAGTTAGGCCTGCCATGCCATGCTGTGTAGAATTTAACTGTGCATTTACAACTGCCCTTGAAATGAAGATCTTGTTGCAGTCAAGATCATTGCGGGGTTGCCATGGTAGCGTTAACCAGCCTCTTTTCACTCTCCAGTGTCCTAATTCATCGTAAATATCTCCTGCCAGTGGTCATTCCTATTTATGTTATTCAGTTACCTACCTCCTTCTCCTTTCCCAGCATCTCTGTCCATGTTCTTTCTGAATGTGGATATGGCCTTATTTCATCACTGCTTCTGCAGCATGTGGCTTTTGACTTCACTCGATGCCTTGAGATGCTTACCCCTCTGGGTTCTTGGCTAGCTCCCAGACCATACCATATTTCTTTTCTTTTTTCACCTCACCTGGATCCTCAAACTGCCTCCTAGGCATTCGCCTGTAGATGCAGCTCAGAGTCCTCCACTTTTGCTGCTTTCATGTTATGCATTATCCAGATGTCTAAATTACCTATTGAATGCACATGGGTCACTTGGTCATCATGCATGGATATGTTTCACATAAATTTCATGGATTATGGGAGCACCTTATCCAGCCCAATTTGACAACTGATGAACTGTTCACTTCCCTCCAGTCTTCTCTTATGGTCATTCCTTCCACAAACTGCCCAGCTGTCCCTCTCCTTCAGCTGCTTGCTGCCCTTGAATTGACTTAGGTTGTTCCCCCTACCAGGTGCCTTTTGTGGCAGGTGCTCTCAGTTGCTTGCTACCTTTGGATTGTCCTCAGCAGGTTCTTTTGTTTCTCTCACCTGGCCACTTGCTGCCATGACCCTGGTCTCAGCTGGTCTCCTCTCCTTTCCCCTACTTCTTGCTGCCAACAGAATGCCACAGTTGAAGTTGAGTGGTGCCACATCACTCATTTTCCCTCTATTGTTTCTCTGCAGCAATTTCTGTTTCATAGTTCTGGCTTTCATGTCCATGCTTTATCTTCTTTGGATTTTCTTCTTTTACACATGCATTTACATAGAAACATAGAATTTGATGGCAGATAAGGACCGCTTGGCCCACCCACTCTGCCCATTTCCCTACCTAATGGATAAGCTGCAGATCCTAGTTAACCAGCAGCCTACTTCTTTCTACCCCAACCCCCTAGAATTGCCTTATGACTGTCCCATGCATGCTTGAATTCAACCACTGATTTTGACTCCACAACCTCCTCCGGAAGGCCATTCCATGCATCTACAACCCCTCTGTAAAAAAATACTCTTACATTACCTTTGAGCTGCCCCCATCTTCAAATTGGCCCTTGTTCTGCACACCTCTTTTTTGAAAGATGCTACCTCTTGACTTTGTTGATTCCCTGAGGCACTTGAAAGTTTCTATCATGTCCCCCTTCTCCCTCCTTTCCTCGAGGCTATACATATTAAGCTCCTTTAGTCTCTCTTCATATGTCTTCTGGTGCAGACCCTGCACCATTTTAGTTGCCCTCCTCTGGACAGCTTCCATCCTGTCTATGTCCTTGTGGACATTGGGTCTCCAGAACTGCACGCAGTACTCCAGATGGGGTCTCACCAGCTGTCTGTACAGAGGGATAACAACTTCCTGTTTTCTACTGGTGATGCCTCTCCCTATGCATCCCAGTATCCCCCCAGCCCTCCTTACTGCCCTCTCACATTGCTTGCCCACCTTTAAGTCATCTGATATGACTACTCCCAGGTCCCTTTCCATTTTTGTTGTTGTTAGTATCTCACCCCCCATTGTGTACTCTTCCCCTGGGTTTTTGTTTCCCAGGTGCATTACCTTGCACTTCTTAGCATTGTATCTAAGCTGCCATACATTTGACCATTCCTCTAACCTTACCAAGTCCCTTCTCATCCTTTCCACTCCACCTTGTGCATCAACTCTGTTGCAGATCTTTTTGTCATCTGCAAGGAGACATACTTTTTCCTTCCAGTCCCTCTGCAATGTCACTTATAAAGACATTGAAGAGGGCGGTCCCATTACTGAACCCTCATGTACCCTACTAGTAACCCCTTCTTCAGAGTGGACCCATTTACTATTACCTCTGTGTCCTATTCTCCAGCCAATTCTTTACCCAGGCTATCATCTTGGGACCCACTCCCAGGCTGGCTAACTTGTTATTAATCTTTTGTGTGGGACTGTGTCAAATGCCTTACTAAAGTCTAGGTAGGCCATGTCCACAGCCTCTCCCTGATCTACTGCTTTGGTCACCCAGTCAAAGAAATCTATTAGATTCATCTGGCATGACATTCCCACTGTGAATCCATGCTGCCTTGGGTCCTGTGCCCCTCTGGCCTCTAGATACTCGACAATTCCTTACTTCAGAAATGATTCCATCATTTTCCCTATCACTGAGGTTAAACTAACAGGTCTGTAGTTTCCTGCTTCTGCCCTTCTCCAACGTTTGTGAAGGGGAATCACATCTGCCCTCCTCCAGTCCTCAGGTATCACCCCATCCTCCCATAATTTGTTAAAGAGGGTAGTCAGTGGTGTCACTAGTTCTACCCTTAGTTCTTTTAGAATTCTGGGATGAATCCCATCAGGCCCCAGTGCTTTGTCCTCCTTCAGTTTTAAGGGTTCTTTCAGAACCCTTTCTTCTGTAAATGGGCTGGTATCAACTTCTGTATCCAGAATGTTTCTATTGTTTGTTTTAGGTACCTCACCCTCTTCATTTGTAAATATTGAGCAAGAATATTTGTTTAGTATCTCTGCCTTATCAGAGTCACCCTCTGCCAACCCCCTCCCCTTTATTAAGCCTCACTATCCCTTCCTTGGTCTTCCTTCACTCCCTAATGTACCTAGAAAAGGTTTTATCCCCCTTCTTAACTGAGTTGGCTATCTTTTCCTCGGTTTGGGCCTTTGCTGTTCTGACTGCCTTCCCTGCTTCCTTTTGCTTTAACTGATACAATTCTCTGTCCTGTTCCTTTTATGATTCCTTGTACTTCCTGAATGCTTTCTTTTTCTCTTAAACCTTCACTGCCACCTCCTTTGAGAACCATAGTGGTTTCTTACATCGTTTTGTTTTGTTTATTTGCTTCACACAAAGGCTTGTTACCTCTGTGATGGCAGTTTTTATTATTCCCCATTGTTCTTTCACCCCTCCTTCCTGCCCATTTGCTAGTGCATTCCTTTGGCACTCACCCATTTTGTCAAAGTCAGCCCTCCTGAAGTCCAGTACTTTTGACTTTGTATGGCTTGACTCTATTGCTGTGTTTATTGTGAACCATACTGTTCGATGGTTGCTAGTTCCCAGATGGCTACCCACTTCTACATCTGTGATCCTCTCTCCATCTCCATTTGAGAGGACCAGGTCTATGATTGCTCCTTCTCAAGTGGGTTCCAATACTAGCTGTCTAAGGCATGCCCCCTGTAGGGCATCTAGAATAAGCCCACTCTTAGAAGTGGCGGCTGCAACTGCACTCCAGTTAACATCTGGCATATTCAGATCACCCATCAGCAATATCTCCCCTTTTTCTGCCATTCTAAGTATACTTTCTATCATTTCCTTGTCCATTTCCTCCCCTGGGGAGGTCTGTATACAACCCTTGTGCAGATTGTGGTGCCATTGTCTGTCTCCAAATTGACCACAGTGCTTCTTCTCCTCACTGTTTACCCTTTTGTTCTGTTGCTTTGAAGGTAGAGCTATTTGGACCTCTATTTGCTGCTTCAGCCTTTCTAATATGTCCACCAGACTCCCCAGATAGCTGTTGTGCTCCTCTCCTCTCCTCAGTACTCACTACTCATAGCAGTCTACTCATACAGACTTCACTGCCTCTTATCATATTATTATAAGTTCATACAATTGAGCACTTGCTCTAATGACTATCAAACATACATCTCTACAACTATTGGCATTTGCCACAATGACTACCAGGCTATTGCCACAATGCTATCAGGCCCTCAAGGGCTCTCATCCCTATGTTCTTAAGTTTTTCATCAACCTTGGGCTTTGTCTCACCCCCAACAAGATTTTTGCTTCATCTCTTCACCTATGAGCCTTGCACTCAGAGGAAAGTAACTGGAACACCACGTATGAAGCAGCTTTAAAGTAAGTCTCTTATTCTTCACATTGTTCCTCTGGCACTCAGCTCCTCCCTTCAAGCAGCTTTCCAGACAAAGTGTTCTTTTACACAGGGACTCCTTTAGCTGTACAATCAGCTCTGTAATATGTTTGGGAGACTGAAAGTCTCTTTGAAACCGATGGTAAAGAAAAAACAAAGGCTTCTTGAATCAAAGCAGTTTGCCTAAGTCCCTTATTCCAGTAAAAAAAATAGAATTTAGTTGTGTATCTGGAAGAAAGGCATACTAGTCCTTAGATCCTCACTGGTTTCCAGTACAATAGTTTTTTCCTCTATGTGCCAAAGGCAATTATAGTATTAAATTAATAAATTATTTCCTAATTTGGTCAAGAGTTGGATGTTGGTGATGGTTTTGCAGTTTCTCTACAATGCCTTTTCCACCAGTTTTGAGACATCAAGAAGACAGTATTACGTCTCTGTTAACTGAAAGTAAGTGTTCCTATGCATTCTGTCATTATTTTTGTAGGATTTCTTCCCATGGTACCACTTATTTATAGAGACCTTGTCCATGCTGCACATTCAATGGTGGAACCCTACTTGAGTAGATAACTCTGCCTTTGTGTCTTCATAGCCCTGGCAGTCTCTTAGCAGGGACTGAAAGCCCATACACCAAATATACATTGCATAAGTATTCAGACTTCACTGCTGTTCAAAAATGGTACTGTTTACCCACTACAGTAACTTAGATCATAGAAACATAGAAATGTGCAGGCAGTACAACATACTAAGTACCAACAGTGATAATCAAAGATGAGTCCCAATATATCTAGCTATATCACTGAGAAACTATAATTATTTCAGTATGCTGACTGAATGGTGACAATTTTATGTCAAACAACATTACAGTGGCAAATTGATGTTGCCGCTGTAATGTACCCGTGGGACCCTGGCACTGCTTTCTCCTGGTATAGCATCCCTCCCCCAATCAACTCTGACTCAGAGTTGATAATCCTAATGTCTGGGTGGTGTGGGCTGCAGAGCCCCCGTGCATGGCAGGTTCAGGGAAGTGAAGCCTCCTGAAACAAGCATTTGTCAATGCCGAATGTTGTCGCACTGGTATTGGCAGTGGGAGTGGTGAAGCTAGAGATGCATAGCACTGTGATTTTGTGAATGTGTCTCAAAAGGTGATTTTGCACAGCGAGCATGCCATTATGCGCCACAGCTGCAGAAACACATTTTGGGCAGGCTGTGAAAAATGGCAGCTGGACTGTTGATAAGGAGATGTGCAGAAATGCCAGTGGTAAAAATGTGGCATGAAAATATTGCAGACTGAGAAAGTTACAAAGGTGTGTGGAAACTGTGCAATGCACGCTTGCAGCACAGTCATTGTATGGACTTTTGGCACCAAATGTTCAACATAGGCATTTTAGGACCTCTGCTCATGAATAGTGCCACCGTCATTTCCTCAGACTGTCCTGAAAACTGATTTCGCATAGTGACCGTGTAATTCTGCGCCGGACATGCGAAAACACATTTCAGGCAGCTGTACTGTTCATACGGAGGTATGGAAAAATACAAATGATGAACAGCTGGAGTGAAACTATTACAGATTCACAAAGTCATGAGCGTACATGCAAACTGTGCAAGGCAAGCTCATAAAACACTCATTTTATTGACTTCTGTTCCCAAGTTTTCAACATAGGCATTTTAGGACATCTGCTAATGAACAGTGTCACTGGCATTTTCATCATGTGTCTGGAACACGGGCTTTCCACAGTGATCGCGCTATTCTGTGCCGGAACTGCAAAATCAGATTTTGGTCAGGATGTGAAAAATGACAGCTGTACTGTTCATGAGGAGGTGCAGAACAATGGCACTGTTGAAAATCTGGAGTGAAAATATAGAAGTTTGCGAACGTATGAGCATGCGTACACTGCGCACCGCACGCCCGTAACACAATCATTTTATGGAATATTGTCACCAAATTTTCAACACAGACATTTTAGCGCACTTTTCTGCTCATGAACAGTGTCACTGTCATTTTTGTAATGCGTCCTGAACACTGATTTCACACAAGGACCTTGCTATTCTGCGCCGGAAGTGCGAAAACACATTTCGGCCAGGATGTGAAAAATGACAGCTGTACAGTTCACAAAAAGGTGTGGTAAAATGCCAATGTTGAGAATCTGGCATGAAAATAGTGCGAATGTGCTAACTTACAAGCGTGCCTTGTGCAGTTACTACACACGCTGGTAAAACAGTCATTTTTTTGATTTTTCCCACCAAATTTGCAACATAGGGTTTTTGAGAGCCCCCCTCATGAACAGTGGCACTGTCACATCATTACTCAGTCCCTAAAGGCAATTCCATGCAGTGACTATGAAATTACCTTTCTGGACAAAATAATGCCATGACAGTGCAAGAATTCATGAGAAGGGGTACCAAAAATCCCATGTTGAAAATTTGGGGCCAAAATTTGCAAAAATGCCTGAGATATACACTAAAGTTGAAAAAACCCTATTTATTCCAGTATACAGCTTACCAGCATTTCCTCATTTCACGGTTGGCTTTGAAGAGTGCAGACGTGTTCCCAGTCCACCAAAGATCGTCTCGCTGGCCTCCGAAGATAAGTATGGGGTGGGGGGTGAGGGGAGGCAGGGTTTGCAGAGGGTGGGTGCAGGTGGGGGGGAGAGGGCATCAAGACTACGAGGGACTGTTTTTGTTTTACAGGGAAACAAAAAAAAACATTGCGGGACAGGTTTTTTTTGCAGAAGATTTGGCACTCTGGGATGGGCTCCCAGCATGCCACCTAACTGTTTGGGGTGGTGTCTGTAGCTGACGGGTGATTGGGCACCCTCGTCAGCAAACAACAGAAGGGGGGAGTAATTTATGCTGACAGGGATTGGGCACCCATCGGCACACAAAGAAGGGTGGGGAGCAGAGTTGAGGGGATTGGGCACCCTTCAGCATTAAACAATTGGGGTTCTTTATGCTGGCAGGAGGGCTCCCATCAGCACTCTAGGAAAGGGGGGAGGGGTAAAAGCCGAGGGAGATTGGGCACTCCCCTCAGCATATCACAAATGAGGGGGTGATTTATGCCGATGGGGAGTGGGCTCCCCCTGTTGGCACATTCATAGGGGCTGGGTCAACTGACAGGGGAATTGGGTAACTCTGAAGTCAGCAGTTCGGTGGCCAGTGTGCCGCCATGAGCATAATGTCAGCGAACATGTAAAGAAAAGATCCACTGCATCTGATGAGCTTTCCTTGGATTGCAGTAGACCTTTTCTCAGATGTGTTCACCACATTATGTACGCATGGTGTGGTGCCGGCATGCAGGCTGGTTGGGGAATGAGGGACACACCTACTGATGCGTGCCCAGCATTCACCCAACAGTGACCGTGCCTCCAAAGCCGCACTGTCCCAAGATGTTGGCTGTGCAAGCACACCAACATAAAAAACAGACAGTTTACCTGACGGATTTATACCAACCGCAATTTGTGTTTGGAATAAATCCATTGTTGTAATGTCGGTCGACAAAATTCTTGTCAAACCAGCATCACAGACCCAATTATTTCAATGACTTTTGTGTAATATATCCAAATAGTAATAGATACTGTATTTTCTGGGATGTAGCTCTGATTACCACTGTAACATCATTCATCCTTGTAATCATTCTAGCTACGATGCCCGAGGATTCCTTCATAAGCACCTGATGTACTATACCAGTGAACTGAGGAGCTATGATTGTGGTTTAAAGGGGCAACATGTGATGCTTGCCATGCCCTCCACCAGGTGTCCTTCAGATTCACATTTCATGTCCATTTTCTCCTTCTGATCCTCATCTGTTGAAGTCTCTGTTTCCTTACAGGACCCATGGGCTTTTTAGGGCTGTTGGCGGAGCCTACAGCCATTTTGGAGTTGCTCCGTAGCTCTAAAAATGGCCAATCATGGAACCTTCCATTGGACTTGTGGAAGTATCCTTCTGAAAGCCCAACAGAGCTTGAAACCCTCTGTCATAATTGGCCACTATGGAAAAACAGCTGCACTATTTCCGCTGTTACTTCCTCATTCTGGGGCATGAACTGCGCATGCGCAACTCATGCACATATGCAGTTCTGTTGGTGCCATCATCTTGTGAATGGCAACAACATGTCATTCACCGCAACTGCACATGTCAGAGTCCCAAGCATGTGCAGTTGCATTGCTGCCACCAGCACCAGCAACAAAGAAAACTGTCTCCCAACCTTCTACTGCTGCTGTCCTCCCTGCTCCCTCTGTTCTTGTTTAGGTGCTGACATTAAGATCCCCAATCCCCATGTAGGCATTATGTAGCCCCTCACTAATGTGGCACACTGGGAGCCCACCCCAGTGTGCCCAAATGTATTTTTTTCCTGCATCATGCTGACATCAGGGTGCCCAATCCCTGTGTGTCATCATGTACCTCTCCACACAGACTCATGTGACACACTGAAAGCCCACCCCAGTGTGCCTAAATGTCTGCTTTTTTCTGTTTCCTGTAAATAAAGAAAATGGTTCCCCAATGTGTTCCCCACCCACTCAGGTGGCACACTGGAGGCCCACCCCAGTGTGCCTAAAAGTCTGTTTTTTTTTCTTTTTGATCCCCGATGTGCCCCCTCACATACACCCCCACTCATGTGGCACACTTGGAGCCCACCCCAGTCTGCCTAAATATCTTTTTTTTTAATTTCCTGTAAATAAAGAAAACTGTCCCCAGATGTGTTTTTTTCATATAAAAAGGAAAACAGTCCCTCGACATCACCCCAGTCCTCTTCCCCCTCCCCTCCCCCTTCCACTGAACAACCACTTTCCTGCACCCCGCTTACCCCATACTTACCTCCAGAGGTCAGCGCTGTCATCATCTCTGGGCTGGGACACATCTGCACTCTTCAAAGTCGAATCATAAACTGAAGAATCATAGGTCAGCATGATATAATGCCATTCAATGGGTTTTTCAACTTATGTTGATAAATCAGCCATTTGTTGGAATTTTCCAAATTTTCAACATGGGGTTCTTGGAACCTCTCCTCATGAAAAGTTTCATTGTCATTTTGTTAGTCCTGAAAGGTGATTTCGTGGTCACTGCACAGAATCACCTTTCAGGACCGATTCATGACATGACAATTACACTGTTCATGAGGTGGGGTCCCAAACAGCCCATGTTGCAAATTTGCTGAACAAATTCCACAAGTGACTGCATTATGAGTGTGTGTTGCTCAGTTTCTATGCACACTCCTAAATGCCAATTTTTTTATATTTTCACTCTACATTTTCAACATTGCCATTTTTGCACACTGCTTCACCCTCTGCACCCCCTTACTGTGGATAACAAACTCCACCTTGGGCAATTACTGACTGTTGGGATAATGAGTTTCAGGCAATTGGTTTCAGGCTACTGAAACTCACACTTCCAACAGTCAGTCTTTCAAAATACTCCCCTGCTCCCTGCACCCCCCACAATATAAAATCAACTCTGTGTCATGGCAAGTCTCACCGTCGGGTAGTCAGTTGTCAGGATGGTGGTATGTCAGGCAACTGGGGTTTCGGGGTCTCAGGCTTGGGCTTTTGCTGCTCAGGATTCAAAATGTCAATGTCTTGTAGTACTACCAGTTTGACCTGAGGCTTCTTGATGGACTTCCTTTCTCTGGTGTTTAAATCAAGAAGACAATTAGATGTTTGGTGCAGTATTAGCCACTGCTTAGCAACTGAATCATAAACTGTAGTAAGAAAGAACAAAGTGATAATTTACAGAACAAACATTCTGGCATTTACCAATGTTTGTTTTTGTTGGGTATCAGCCTGTATATGGTTTCTGACTCAGTGCAGATCCCACCACATACACAGCTGGAATTAGTGTTGTGCAAAACTGAGAAATTTCATTACAAGAAATATTTTCAAAAGTTGTACATTTTGTGAAATAGTTAGTGTGTGTGAAATACAAAGTTTTGCCTGAAAATGGTGATATTTCTCCAGAAAATGGAGATATTTTACCCACAGAATTGCAAAACTCACAACTCATTGGCAAAGTTTCATCATTTTCGGGTGAAATTTCACATTGTGCAGTGAAATTTTGCAAGTTTGCACCCTGCAAAATATTTCACAAAACAGCAGAATTTTGCTAAATATTTAATGTGGCAAAACTGCCAATTTCATGGCAATTTCACTGGCAAAATTTTATTTTGTAACATCTCTAGCTGGAATGGAGTTTAGTAATTTTAGAATGTTCCCCTTCCAAGTTGCATTCAAACCTACACACAAGCTTCTGCTAAAACTAATTAAGTTGTCTCTCTACAACATAGAACTAACAGATTCATGGTCTACAAACCTACTCTAAACCTTGTAACTAACATCAACAATTATATTAGTAACTAAGCTGCTTAGAATGAATTCGTGCTTAGCAAAAACAACATATTCCAGTTTTGTTAAAAATGTCGTGAAATTTAATAAATTTCATGACATTTTCTGAAAATTCTGACTTTGGCAAAATCCAGATCCTCTGAATATGTTCCATGCATTTTTGCCCTGTTCTACAAAATGTCCTTGATGAATTGTGGAATTATACACATGATCTGTGGAATGATAGTTCTGTGGAATTCCATTCAGCAATTTAATAAATCAATCTGCAGTACTTGTAACAGTCCACAGTTCTACAGGTAACACAGTTTTAATACAATAATCCACAATACATATATTAATTCCTCCAAGTTGGAACTTCATGAATGTTTCTAAAATGCATTCTGAATAGTTGAGAAATTGAAATTCTGACTTTTGCAGTAATACCTGTAGCAGAATTTTATTGTCACACAGCACTAGAGTGATTGCTACTACTGTGTGGAATGTGGAATTCTACTAGCAGAATTAGTGTAGAATGACTACTACACTGGCAGAATTTCTGTCAGAATTTTGAGGTTCATTTCATTGAATTCCACCAGCCTGTGATCGGTGAAACTGTATTCCATGCATCCACATTATGCCTCGGAAAATTGTTCTCTGAGAATTAGAAGGCATTTCTCTGCTATTAAGTAGGTACATTTAAAACAGAATGCACTCAATTGCTTCCCAAATGTCCAGGACAAATCTACTTGGGCGTCCATAAAGGCTTCTTCAGTGCTTGAATTATGACTTGAAACATAAGGGATTTGCCCGTTGAGTTGGTACTTTGGTTCTTTGGTATTTTTGGACAAAAGAAGACGGGTTGCCCATCAATATTGTCCTCCATATACATGGAACATTAACCAAGTCCATACCCAAGCAACATTTATCTAATTTGTTTTTGAATATTAAAATGTTTGATGAATCAACTATGTCCTGTGGTAGTGTATTCCATATTCTTGGTGTTCTGATGGTAAAGTAGTTCATTCTTTTATTACTCTTTGCTCTCATAACTTCTAGCTGTTTATTATGAAGTCTGGCTGCGTTTTTTCTGATGGAGTATTTAATACCGCATATCTTCATTTGTTCCTGGTTCCTAAGTATTTTAAAAAGTTGAAGTAAGTCACCTCTGGTTCTTCTTTGTGACAAAGTATAAAGTCCTGTTTTAGTAAATCTAGTGCTATAGTCCAAGTTGGATAGATGTGGAATAAGCTTAGTGGCTCTACGTTGGATGTGTTCGATTCTATTGATATCTGATTTCAGAAAAGGGCTCCAAAAAGGTGATCCCTAATCCAAGAGAGGCCTAATATGAGATCTGTAAAGGGACAAAAGACATTGTTCTGATCTAGTCACAAATGTTTTGGTAATTCTTTGAAGTATTGCATTTGTTTGATTTGCTATCTTGGTACAGTGGGTAGATGAAGATAATTTGTCATTGACTAATATTCCTAGATCTTTTTCTGTTTTAGAAATTCTGATGATAGTATTATTCAGATAATATAATTGAACCAGATTATTTTTTCCTAAGTGTAATACTGCACATTTGGATATGTTAAAGTACATCTCGTTAGTACATGCCCATTGTTCCACTAATGATAAATCAGCTTGCAATCCATGTCCGTTATTGCATTTAGTGGCCTTTCCCCCAAGTTTAGTGTTGTCAGCAAATTTGACCATTATGTTACTGGTTGATATAGACATGTCGCTTATAAATAGATTAAACAGAGTAGACCTGAGCACCGAACCCTGAGATACTCTGCTAGTCACCTCCCTCATGTCAGACATTGCAACATTTACCCTGAATCTCTGAGTTCTATCATCCAGCCACTGATTTATCCATGAGACCAGTAGGGATGAAAACCCCATGCTACTAAGTTTGTTAATCAATATTGAGTTTGAGACTTTATCGAATGCCTTACTGTAGTCTAACAGAATGATGTCCATAGGTGTATTGCAATCTAAATTGTAACTAATATAGTCATAGAAAGAAATTAACTTTGTGATACATGAGAAACCCGGTTTAAACCTGTGTTGATACACATCTTTGATATTTAAAGTTGACATTTCATTTTCTAGTTTTGGTTTAATAATTTTTTTCCATTAATTTACATGGTATTGATGTTAAGCTAATGGGGCGGTAGTTTTCGATTTTTGAATGGGAACCTTTTTTATAGATAGGTGTGACTATAGCAGAGCACCAATCCTTAGGTACCACTGATTCTAGTAGGGATTTGTTATAAATTATTTTTAGGGGTAGAAGAATAGTGTTCTTTTTTCCATTAAGAATCTTGAAGTAATACTGTCTGGACCTGGGCTGGTATGTTTTTTTAAGGTGTCCAGCGCAGTCAGAGTGTCCTACTCATAAATCCTGTTTGTTTCTATCTTTGATGTTACTACAGTAAGTGAGGGATCTGATTTTTGTGCATAAACAGATGAGAAGTAGTTGTTTAATTCTGTTGCAGTTTCTATATCTGATGTTATTGTTTGGGTGTTAATAATTAGTGGCCCAATTGAGTTATTACAACCCTTTTTTTCATTTAAATATGAATATAATGCCTTGTGACAATCTTCTGTGTGAGCAATTTTGAATTTTAAGTTACGTTTAGCCATAATAATTAGCTTTTTTAGCATTTTAACTGTCTCCCTGTAAGTCACCAATGTTGAGTTAATATGAGATGATGAAGCTTTTTTAAGTTTGGAGAAGAGCTTTTTTTTCTGAACTATTAGTGTCTTGAGATTTTTATTGAACCATTGTGGAATTTTTCCTTTGCTGTTATATTTATTTTTTTCAGGTACATATTGTTTTTCAAGTTGAAATATTTTGTTTTTTAAGAGGTCCCATGCTTCATTAATTTTTAAAGGGAAAAAGGGTCTGTTCCCAGTTTATTTCACCTAATGCACGAATTATGCGATTGAAATTGGCCTTATAGTATTGTTTTAATTTAATTTTATTGGTTTTGGGTTGAAAGGAAAATTGCATAGAGAAGGATATAGAGATATGATCACTATTTCCCAGTGGAGGCAAGATCCTGGTATCAGATATTGGGGTTTCTAGATTTGTTATTACTAGGTCAAGAATGTTTTTTCCCCTGGTAGCTTCCCTTATAATTTGTTTAAGACCTAGATTTATTATAACTGAAATAAATTGTACATCAGGATGGTTTGTTCCAGAAAGGGTGTCCCAGTTTATAGTTGGTAGATTAAAGTCCCCCAGTATAAGTACAGTGTCTTTATGTGCTAGTTGGTTTATTTCTTCTGCTAACTGCCTGGTAACATTTAAGTCGGATGATGGTGGTCTATAACAAGTACCTATAAGTAATTTATGAGAACTTGTGGGTTGAATATAGGCCCATACACTTTCAGATTGTGTGTTTGTTTACATTCTGTAAGAGTGAATATCATTTCTTATATAGAGGCTGACCCCTCCACCTTTTTTTAAGTTCTTTCTGTGTTTATAATAGTGTCTGTAACCAGGAAGTTCTGCTATCCAATCTTTATCTGAGTTACCCCATGTTTCTGTGAGTGCTATTAATGCCAAGTCTAAGGTCTGGGTTAAAATTTCCAGTTCTGCATATTTAGAAATATTCATAGATCGTGCATTAAAGGTGAGGATATTTACTTTAAGACTAGGTATTGGGCAAATATTGTTAATAAGAGGATGGAATGATTCCCCAGTCTCCCCCTTAGTTAGTTTAAATGTGTGTTTATGTATGTTGTAGTTTTTTGTCCCAGGATAGAACTGCATTTTCTGCTTAAATGCCATCCGTCCCAACAGTAAAGTGATGGTTTGTCCTCAAAGTCCTCCCAGTGTGTTATACACTTGATTCCTTGTCAGTAGCACTATTTGCAGAGCCATTCGATAAGGCCTTAATTTTAGAAGTGATATAGCTGGTAGCCCTTGGGATGGGTAATATCTTGGAGATACAGACAGTGCAACCGCATTCATTTAGTATGTTATTTAATGCTACAAAGTCTTGTTTGATTTTCAAGAGTTGTGATCCTCCAATATCATTTGTTCCTGTGTGAACAATTACCAAAGGGTTTTCACCAGCAGTGGACAGTATAGGTTTTATCATTGATGTACTATCTGCAATTTTTGCCCTTCTAAAACTAGAGCACATTCTATGTTGTTTGTCTGGGTTACATATTGCTCTATCTAAGTATTTTATAATTGAATCACCTAGTACAGTTACCTGTTGTTGTTTGGTTTGTGTTTCAACTGGTGTGTATGTTTCTACAGTTTGTCAAAGGATTTATAGATAAGGCAGAATTTATTTCTGGTTTGTGAATTAGTTCTTTGAGGGCCTGAAGTTTAGGTTCCTTACTAGGCTTGCTGGACTGTTGGTTAGTAGTTAAGTGGTTTGTTTTTGTTGTGTTGAGAATTGTAGTAGAGTAATTAGGATCGTCATCTCTGTATGTAATGTTGCTGCAATCTCCCGGTGCAGTACCTACATTTCTGTCTGTTTTTAGAAAAAGGGTTTCGAATGAGTTTTGTAAAGGAAGTTCTAGATTTTTGTCGGGATAGTTGTTTTTTCTAGCATGTTTCTTGTAAGGAATTGTTGTCCAATTATTATCAGTAGTGTGATTTGAAGGAGTAGAGGATGTAACTGGTTGCTCTACTAAGTTACATACTGGGTGATTGTTAGGAGATTTTTCATGGTGAAAAGAGTCATCTGAGTGCTTAGTGATAGACACGTTTGCATCAACTAGAAGTGACATCTGATCTATATAGGTCTCTAGTGCTTTAATGTCAGATTTAAGAGTGTCTTTAGGCTGCAAACATTTGACTTCTTCCTGTAAACTTTTCAACAGGATACATCTATCACATACGAAGTTCGTTGTTTGTTTTCCTGAAGTTTACATTAAACATGATGTGCACAGTTTTTTTGCTTTCTTCATGGTTAATGCTAGATCAAACACTATTAGAAGAAAAGAAATGAGTAGTTTTTTTAATTACCTTTGTAGTAGTCCTAGTTATAATGCCCTATGCCCGTTGGCCCCGGTGGACATGGTAGACATGCGCGGCCCCACGACGCTTTCACCTCACTAGTGCAAGTGTTTAAGTAGTGAATGAAACCAGAAGTGTGTCATTGCACTACTTCCAGTTTCGCACTACCTCAGGATGTTATATTCTGTTAAAATTAGCCTTTAAGAAGGCTTTACAATGTGCAGTGGTCAAATTTGTGCACTAAGCACTTTTTGGGCAGCAAACAGTGTGTAGAAGGCAGCTAGGAGATACCAGGAACTAGCCCCCAACCTCCACTATCCCACACTGCTTTGCAGCAACAGCAAGGAAGTGCCTGTTGCTAGGAGGATACCCCCAGCCCTGAATTCAGTTTCCAAAGTTCAAACAAACAGATACAATTTCATTTAGCATAGAAGTGTTAATATTCAGCACACTCTTTCAAGAATAGTGTATTATCTGGTGCCCGCTTGCTAGTGCAAGTGTTAAGTAGTGAATGAAACCGGAAGTGCGTCATCGCGCTACTTCCAGTACGCGCTAACTCAAGATGTTATATTCTGTTAAAATTAACCTTAAGAAGGCTTCACAATACGCAATGGTCAAATTTGTGCACTAAGCACTTTTTGGGCAGCAAACAAAGTGTAGGAGGCAGCTAAGAGATACCAGGAACTAGCCCCCAACCTCCACTATCCCACACTGCTTTGCAGCAACAGCAAGGAAGTGCCTGTTGCAAGGAGGATACCCCTATCCCTGAATTCAGTTTTCACAGTTCAAACAAACAGATACAATTTCATTTAGCATAGAGTTCTACAGGATACAGTTCCACAGTTCATCAGCACTGTGAAATTATATTCCTCCCCACAGATTTAATATGTAATTTAAAGCTCTGGAATACTATTCAGTAAATATTCAACACTGATCAATGTAAACCATAGAATTCCAAGTTTATCAGTAGAATTCTTTCTATTCCACAGTTTTGGGTCACCATTGTGCAGATAACTTTACACATATGTTGCAGGGAGAGACAGAGATAGAGAATTAAAAGTTTCTAAATTGCTGGTTTAAGACAGATATAAAGATGGCTCAGGGTACTCGTTGCACTCCAGAGTTTTACTCTGCACCCTTTAAACAGAGGAGACCAGCATTCAAGTAAATGAGGTGACCCAGAATGTGGGGGATCATTTTGGTGGTAAATTCCTGAACTACTGATTGAGAGAGAATTTGTGCTGCAATAGTGACCAAGGTGAGTGGAGATGATGAGAAACCAGAATAGAGCAAAAAAGAGCTCAAACATCAATACGATGATTGCCAAAGAAGGAATATCCACATTTTCAAAAGCCTGAGTGTTGTGACAACCATTTTGAGTGGACATAAACCCCATCACCTGACAGTTACAGTGTTACCTTACTCTTGACTTTTACTCATATTAAACATGAAACACTTTAATATTATAAGAACATGACTTTGTTTTTGCTTTTGCCTTGCACTGAGACAATTTTCAAGGCTAATTACGAACTTTCAGCTGTTTCTGGCTGTTCATTTTTGACTGTTATCTTTTCAAGAACTGCATTGCTGGAACTGGTTTCTAAAAATATCTTAAAAGCCTATTTTTTTGTATGTGTGACGTGAGTGAGGTATTTACAATATATCTTTATAGTGTATGAGTGGCATGTGGATGTGGTTTTCTGGGGTAGTGTGGGGTGGTAAGGTTAATGGATCATTATGACTTTTAATATTTGGCTGGTGGGGTGAGTTGTTTTGTGGGTGGTGGGTTATTGTGATTGTTCTATGTTTGTTCTCTTTCTGAGGAAAGGGATTATTCTGGCTGCAGGAGGAGGCTGTATTAAGCCATAGCATTATGTGCTATTGAATCAGGGATACCCCCTCCTCTTCTATTCCATGAACCACCTGTATACACATTGGCCTCTCCTTGCTCTCCCAGCCTCTCTGGTGGCCGTTTATTGCTGCCATGAGGTGGGGAATGTGAGAATCCAAGGTCATGGATACAGGATAGTGTTGTGGTAATGCCCACTTAGAATATTCTTTGAATGAGTTTGAAACTGAGCCCACTTTCTGTGAACTGGACCTTGGGCCTATATGGCATCATATGGGTTGCTGGAATGACTTGTGCCCAGCTATTGTAGAGATCGGTAGGTGTTCCCTGAGAGGGGGTGTTTTCCCCATGGTATGAAAGAAGGTGGCAGTGAAGCCCCTCATGAAAACGCCATCTTTGTTCCCTGACATCTTATCCAAGTAAATTTCTGTCTTAAGCCTTGGTTTTGTAGGAAGGTAATCAAGAATGTAGTGGCAGTATAGTTGGGGTCATATTTGGAGAAATTTTCCATCCATGAGCTTTGTCAGCATGTGGAAGGCTCTGTCTTTTTGTCTTTTGGTGTATTGAAAAATAATCATTCATCATGACTGAATTTTATTACTTTAAGCCAGCAAGTGTTCCTCAACCAGGAGGGGCTAAGTGAAGAGGATTCACTGCTCAGTATTTGGAGATGGCAGGTGATTGTGGTGGTGCAGCAGTACAGGAGGGAAGACCACTCAGACCCTATAGATAAACAACCTGTTTTGTTCTGTGTCCTCTGTTACACAATGTACAACACACTGTATTTATGTTGAAAAAATATATGACTGTTAGTGTTGCAGCCAAATTTAATTTCACTGGTGAAAGTCTGGTGAAATCACGAATTTTGCCACACAAAACGTTTTGTGAAATTCTCAAATTTTGCCTGTGAATTTTGCGGTTGCGAAATGCGAAATCATGAATTTCACCCGTGAAATGTGGAATTTCACCTGTGAGTGGTGGAATTTTGCCAGAGAGTGGCAAAATTCCACCAGTTTTTGGGGTGAAATTCACAATTTTGATGGCAGAATTTCACATTTCGCACCCTCTAAATATTTCACTAAATGGGCATAGTTTGCAAAATATTTTGTGGAGCAAAACTTGTGTATTTTGCACATCTCTAATGACTATATACCCTCATGTCCATCAAACATAAAACTCACGCTATATATCTAAAAGTCACTATAAACAGGGTCTTTTCAAATGTCAAAGCCAACACTCTACCTGGAACCGCAAAGGAGAAGCAATTGAGTCCAGTTCCACATCTCCATGGATAAACACGCTTCAGTTCCTTCTTCCCCACTAGCTCCAGTAACATGATCACTACTTTTTTCTGTTAACCTGTTCAATGGTAAACTGTACCATCTGGCCTTCTGCATATGTTCCCTCCAGCAGCATGACATCCTATGCCCAGCTTCTTTCCATCATTTATCTCCCTGCCCGCTGTCTCTGATATGTACAATAATCAAAATGCTAGTCCTAGGAAGCCATGCCTTACACAGATTATGATAGAGCATGTCCAGATCCAATGAACTTGAGGACTCACCAACCACATGTCCCCCTGATTCAAGGTATGGTAGGAGAACCACTCCACCCCACATCCTTCCGAGCACAGTCTTAACTATACCTTAGTCTACTTACAACTTTTATTCGTTGTGTTTTCTGTGTTTTTCACCCTCATTTACCTTTGGCTATTCTACCATAAACCCAACCAAGATCAGTCTCCAGAACATTTAGTCCCTACATTGCACACTGCTGTTAGCTGGAGCTTAGTATTCTCTGACTTAAGTCATTTTTTCATCCCAATATCATGAATACCCTAAAAATGTAAGTTCCAGTCCTTACTAAGATCATCTATTCTCTCATTATAGAACAGAAAGGAAAATCAAGCCTGATATAACAAATGAAAAACACACTGAGTCTCTTTAATGTCAGAAATTGTCCTTTCTCACTATTCATTTGAACTAGGCTTCCTATCATATTGCCAAATCATGACCAGACATAGCAGATAAAGCCTCACTGGACTCCCCTCATTGTGCCTGGTATTGCTCATACTATAAGCCTATTAAAGCACATGTATCAGTGTGCAATATAGATTGATGCCTCCTCTGACTGTTCTGTAGCCACCATTTCTGATCGACAAAGCTGATTGAAGGAATTCCTTTTCCAATTGATCCCTCTCCAGTGATGGAAACTATTTGGTGCTCCTGAAAATGGGAACTAGATTCCTACATGTTTCTGTAAGTAACAACACCAGTCTCTGTTTCCACCAACAAGTGGCCTGGTAATATTATTTTTGCTTTCAGTTATTTCCCCATATCAGGCCCACTACTGCTCACATTACCCTTCATCTATCTTGGACACAGACTGCTTAGACATGGTCCAAAGAAATTTTTCTCGCACTGTACTTTAAGTTCTTGTGTAGTCATGCTTGTTTTAATATTTGTTGCTCTGTGGAGTTTGAAGTCTGATGATCAATGGCTGGGGTTGTGCATTTAGCCCTGTTGGCTTAGTGCCAATGGCACTGTGGTCCCAGTCCATGGTAAGGCTGGTCCCCTCTGGTAAAGGTAATACTTTTTTGAGCAAGTAGGTGACAAAGTGAATTACTGAGGGGGCCTTTTTCCTGCATCCTCCAGTAAACCACATATCCAGAGATTGTTTGGCAGCTATACCTCATTTCATTTAGCAATTAGCTCCCTTTCACTGGTAAGCAGAAGCAACACTAGATGGTTGTGTGGTCTCCCCAGTTTTAATTACTCTTTTTTTCACCATAACCATACTTCTTTCAAGCTTGGTGAGATATTTTTATTAGCTGTGACTGCCTTTCAACTCAGGTGATTGTTAAAGTAGTTTGATTTGCTGCTACAAGATCTCTAGAGTCTCTTCACCTACTGTATATTCCTAAGAAGAAGAGGATTATGCCTATTCAGGGCTCCATGTGATTTGGGCAAATTAAAATGGGCAAATGCAATATGGTCGACTGCAAGTATGGTGACCGTACACATGGGTGATCACTAAAACAGCGACAAATGCTTTTCTCCACATACCCCTTTGCAGGAGGATTTGCCCACCACACCCACCTTACTAAAATAACCAACTCTGAGATCTTAGCACCTCAGGAAGGGGGGAAAGCAACTGTCACCATTTTGGTGATCGCCCATGTGTGCAATCACTGTATTTGCCTTCGCCAAAATGCCATTGCTCAAATTACTCTCGCCCTTTTAGATTTGCCCAAATTACATGCAACCCTATTTAGCTGCCACCCCATAGGTCTGTTATGCCTTTTGTTGGCTCTTACATGGTCTTTATGCTTTGGCTGGGAATTGCAGCTCCCCTGAACTTTCCAGTTCTCATCTAAAAAATTAAGTTGGAGAAGTCATTTTAATTTACCAATGGAAAAAGATTTTGCAAGAACTTAGGCAGAGCAGAAAACAAAGCTGCCATAATCATGCCACACAGTGACTTGCAATAAGTGAGAGGTCCCAAAATTCTGCATGACAATATGACTTAACTGCCATTGTATTACACTGTTTCCTGCAGTATACTGCAGTAGTTGTAATACACTGCAGCATTACTGCACTGCATCCTGGCTGGTGCTGCTGTATGTTGTTGATACCATCAGTCATGGTGAAAGCTTTCTTAGACTGAGGCAGGGAGCTGGTTAAGGAGGCAAGCAGCAGGCTAGGGCAGCAAAACTGAGATAGGTGTGCATGAGCAGAGCTAGTTTTTTCAATACATTTGTTGCCTGGTAGGGAGAGTTGAGAGTAAAAGCAGTGCAGCAGGACACTTGAGTCATTGGGTTTGGAGAAACGGTGTTACCTAATGATGACAGCCACTTACTTGGCCTTCTTTAGAGTGGGGACTAGCAAAATGTAAGAGGAGCAGTAGGAGGAGAGGAGCATGAAAGGGCTACTTGGGAAGTAATTTGTTTTATCAACAGCACAGCTGTTTTGCAGAACAGGAGCTATGAGTCTCATCACCAGATATCGAGTGAGAGACAGACAGAGACAGAGAGAGAGAGAGAGAAAGAAAAGAAGTGCAGAACTGGAAGTCCATCTGACAGCATAAACACAACTGCCATCCACACCATGTTAAGCTGCCAGGTTGAGGACCATTAGGATTTCACTGCATCCACTGCACTATATGTTAGCTCTAAAGCAGGGGTGAGATCCAAAGGCCAAGATGTTTTTGCACTACTACTACCCGCGAATACACAGCCAAGTATTCTGAAGTTTCTAGATGCCAGTCTGATGTGACATGGCCCCTGCTGACCCTAGCTGTTGCCAGCCCACCTGCTGTTGCCTGCCACCCACCAGTTCAACACAGAGCCAACTACTGTGCCACCTCCACAGCCTTGTGAGGCACCCCAGAGGAAGAAGATTGTCCAGTCATCAGGTCTAAGGAGGAGCTCTAGTCTCACTCAGCCAAGCCAGCTGCAAACTCTTTCTTTTACTTCTAACACACAATGGGCCCTATGCACTATGCCAACACACCATGTAAACTGGGTACATTGGATTAGCTAAGTCAGAATACCGCAGAGTGGTGGTCATGTGGCATTCATGACTGGCATGTGGAGTTGGCACACACACCTGATCCCCCAGACAAGTGAACAGCAATGCACCGGGGTGGGTGGGGGCATGCCAGCAATATGCTCCATGCACCATAGTGAGTAGTGCTTCACATGGAGGCATGTAAGGGGCAGGCAGGTATGCCAGGGATAGCCCTGCCATAAGTGCCCCTACACGCCCAGCCCCCATGCACACCGGATTAGAGAAGGGGCCCACAAGCTGGAAAAAGTGCCCCCCCACACAGCTGTGGTCCAACCCAAACCCCCCTGGCAGACACCCCACACACTGTACAGGGTGATCCTCACCCCTGCTGCTGCCCCCTCACAGCTGAACTGCCACACCCATGCATCCCAGCACCTGGTAGTGCCAGCATGGCCAACAGTGGGTCATGGCCAATCCCCCCAGCACCAACATCACCCCACCTCTACCTGCAGCTGTTGTACCATGTACCCGATGGCCAGTGGCACAGCCCTCTGCACACCCCCATGGTTGCCGTCCATCTGACCTGCACAAGGGCTTGCAGCCAATGCATGCCCATGTAGGTCAGATGACCGGTGGCCATGGAGGTGTGTCAAGAGCTGTGCCACTGGCCATTGGGCACATGGCATCACACCTGCAGGGATGGGTAGGGTGTTGTCTGGGCAACATCATGGAACACATGTGTTGGGTTGGGGGTACAGGGTTCAGGGGTCACCTGCATGTGGCAGCAGGTGCACCAGTGTGCAGTGTGTGTGTGTTGTGGGCTGCCTTGCTCCACAGGATCTGGGGTGACTTGGGCTGGGGAGGGTGGCATGGGTGACCCCCATGCACCGGGGCCATTGCCAGTGACCCAGCACCCAATGGGTCATTGCCACATGGGTCCAGGTATCTGCAGGTGCAATTCATGCACCTGGACCCATGCCCAGCTGTGCAAGTGATCCACCATAGACCCAGGTTGGGCATCCGATTGGATGCCTGGCTGGGTCCGCATCACCTCCCCCTGCCACCCTGCATGGACCTGCATATCAGGGGCAGGGCCGCAGACAGGTGGTGGTTAGTAGTGGATTCCAGCTGGTGGGCACCTGTCCACATGTGCAGAGCTATGCAGGTGGGTTATGCACCTCCTGCGCGTATAACCCATCCATTTATGCATAGGGCCCATTAAGTTTAACTCACTTTTTTGCATTTTACTCATTTCAATCAATCAATTAAAATCTTTATTTTTGCCAGGCAGAACATCATTGAGACAAGCTCATTTACAAGATGGACCTGGGGTAAAACAATTGTTAGCAGGATTAAGATATCACAGGTTGAGTGAACGTACATAAAAATTACATAGTAATAATAACAACATAATAACATATAACCATCACATGTGACAAGATACTTGCACCAGAACATAGCAATAGGCTCAACAGGAGGTAGTGCCATTGAAATACAATTGCATGGATATAGATATATGGATGTAAGGTAATGAGCTGAAGTTTATACAGTAAACATCATTGGAGGAGTCATAGTGAGCAGGAGTGGCAGTTCCTCAAGCATCAAAGTGCGAAGAAGATTGAGATGTAAGAGTCCTTTAATAAGTACTGTAGGCATGGCCTGACAAGTGGGGTGAGAAGGGGGAGGGAGGTATAGGGAGTGGGGAGGGAAGATCAGCTGAGATAGGAGAGGGTTGGACATGATGGCCTAGGGAGGAAGGACTGTTCGAAGCGGGAACGCAACAGATGTCACAGGCAATGGTTCTGGTTTAAGTCCAATATTTGAAACAAATAGAAATCACCAAAGAAATCCAGCAAAAGTAAAAAACAATCAATGCAAAACATAAATAGACGGGAATGAAAAGAAGGGTCACTGAGCCAGGGTTAGATAAAGAGTCTAGAGATTTGCCTAACTATCCAAGTAAAAAAAAAAAGGTACGCATCTTGTGTTGTGACATGACAACATTAAGTTAAATAAGTCGCTGCTTTGGCATTCTAAGAACAATTGAAAACTTTAGAGCAGCAGTTCTCAAACTTTGTCATAGTGAGCCTCCCCTAAGCCATGGAAAAGATCTTGAGCCTCCCCTAAAATACTGAAATATTTTTTGGGCCTCCCCATAGAAAAATAGCCTACTTTTCACAGGTACATCAGGAATAAATTGAAACCTCTTTGCATAACTGGCTCTTGTGTTATTAAGCTTATTGTAACCCCTCCCAACAGAACAACCTACTTGCTCCAATATTTTGACTCTCAAACCATTGTTACCCTTACTGCCATACCTTCATGGACCAGATTGCTTTCCATTTGCCCTCTAACTGGAATAACCTTCCCGATGACCTCTGCCTCTCACCCTGCTCTTAAGCAACTTCTCAGGGATCATTTTGCTCCCTCCTGCTCTTATTACTAGTACCTGTATGGTTAACTCTTGTATTTGGATAGTTCTGCTGCCAGTCTAATTGATCAATTGTTCCTCGCATTGTTGGTTTATTGTTCTTAATTTGTTTGCATGTTTATTCATTTTGCATTGCTTGAGTGTTTTGCAGTTACATTCTGAACTGTATTCTCTCACTACCCTTCCCTGGGGACACCTGATATAAGCCATGGCTCAGTGTACAGTACCTTCCTGGTCACAGACTTGTGAATAAATACATAAATTCACTTATTATCCTTTTTCAGTTTGCCTATCTCTTCACACAATATCTATAAAAATCAAAAGTGAAATATAATACTTTTTCAAGACTTGCTTGAGCCTCCCTTGGAACAGGTTGGGGCCTCCCAAGGGAGGCTGGCCTCACCATTTGAGAACCCCTGCTTTAGAGCAATTGCTGAGCATGTGTGTGGAGTACACCATTGAATGACAGGGATACTTAAAACTGGGCAGGATGATGGTGTAACTTGACACCATGGATATTTGGATAAGAGTAGGGAGTCTGAAGGATATAACTTCCAAATTTAGCAAGCTGTATCCTAGTTTTAATTCATAAACTTCAAACCACATTTGTGCACTTCACTTTTGGTTTGTGGAAGGGGGTCCCACTGGACACCAGTGGCTCAATTCTCAAGGAGCTCTATGATTGAAGCAAGTTGCCACCAATGGCAGCTTGCATCAAAGCCTGGTGCACCAGGGACCCTGCACCCAACTCTCTATCAGACAGGGTAGCAGCAGCGAAGTCCAGTGGCTTGAAGCTTGTGGCGACTGTGGCCACAGGGCAGCTATGCACAGCTCTAAACCCTGGTGGTCTAGCAGTCCCCCCTCCTTGATCCCCAATCTCTGTTATATTAAAAAAGTAAATATCCCCTTTCCCCTGGTGGTTTAGTGGTCCCCTTCCCTGATACCCAATCTATGTTATAATAAACAGTTAATAACCCCTTTTCCCTGGTAGTCTAATGGCTCTCTACCTGAGCCCTGATGTCCCCAAAATTAATGCATATCAAAACACCTGGTGGTCTAGTGGACCTCCACCATGCAGTGCACTTCCACACCTCTCCCCCATCCCATAGCTGAGTTAATGACTGGTACAGCCCACCACTCACCACCACAGCCAGCTGTCGACAGATCTGTAAATGAAAGCCTACTGTATACAGTATGCACTTAGTGATTGACACGGAGTTTTTAGGTTTTATATCAGGAGATCAGGCTGGGGTAGGATACCATGGCACATTGCCACAATATGCTCAATTCACCCATAGGATGAATTTCTAAGTACAACGTGAATATTTTTTAGTGGGTAATGGTTCTCTTCCAGTTCTTCGACAGAAGAAAAGATAAAAACTAAGACACAAGAGGACCTATTAAAAAGTAAAGGACCCAAAACAAAGCCACAAAGAATTGTATTTGCTACTAAATACAATTATAAGTTCAAAGAAATTAGACAAATAACAAACAAACATTGGCCTCTAGTTGGAATGGAGAGTGAACAAATACCAGAACTTTTAAATAAGCCCATAATAGCTGCAAAAATAGTACAGAATCTTAAGGATCATTAGTAAAATCTAAATTTAAATTACCTGAAAACAAGGAAGCACAGCTACTATTGGGACCATTAGCCACAGGCATGGTCCCTTGTGGCAAGTGCTCAGTATGCAGTCATACATCAAAAAAACAAACATCCATACATCCACATACAGAGCATAGTCATCCAATTAGACAGCATATTAACTGCATGACAGAAGGGGTAATATATGTAATACAATGCCCTTGTGATAAGCTGTAGATTGGACAAACTAGCAGGATGCTCAAGACCCTCATACAAGAACATAAGGGAGATATAAGAAGAAAAGAAGAGACATCCCCAGTAGCTACACATTTTGAACAAGCGGGCCATAATGGAGCTTCTTTAAGGTTTTGGGGACTTGAAAAAGTACAGACACCAGAAAGAGGAGGTAATGACCAGGATTATCTTTTAAGAACTGAAATGAGGTGGATATTCCACACGAACACATTAGATGACAGGACTAGGATGAATGTAGAAACAAACTGGCAGGCATGCATTTAGATTGTATTGAACTGAAAGGGTAGATATATCATGAAAAAACAAACAAACATTATACAGAAATCAATTAGTAAACTAGTAAAGTAGAGATTTAAGCAGTAGAAATAACTTTTGACATTCACAATAGGGAGGTCAGGTAGCAATTGACCCCAGTATGATCACAATAATGTTGTTCTATAAAGTAAACTATGAGAAGTTAAAAGTACATGGATATTCTAAATGAAGTAGAGATTTAACTTATAGAATAACTTGCAACACTTACAACAGGGAGGTCAAGTAGCAATTGACCAAAAGGTGATAAAAATAACGTTGTAGCAAGTGTACTAAGAGAAATCAAAACACATGGATATTCTAAATAACAATACAATCACTATCTAAAAGGGTGAAGATGATGTTTTACCTCCAGGACAACTTTCAGTATTGATGACAGAGAGGTCGAGCTGCACTTAACCCCTGTGTTATTTGATTGTTTTAAACAGTATTATGGTGTTTAGAAGTTTGGTTTGATGTAAGCTAGAGAATTGATCTATGAAGATACTTTTAAACCATGGTGTGATTGTCAAGTATCTAATGAAGGAAAAGGTCAAACAGCAACTAACCCCTCAGCATAATAAATAAACAGCAAGTAATCCCGGGGAGATACAAATAATGTTGTAGCAAATGTACTATGAGAAGCTAAAACACATGGATACAATAAATAGCACAGTACAATTACTATCTAAAGTGGTAAAGATGATGTTTCACCTTTAGAGCTACTTTCAGTATTTTTAACAGGGAGGTCAAGTTGCATTTGACCACAGTGGTATCTAAATATGTATTGTTTAAACAGTACTATGGTATTTACAAGTTTCATACTAAGGTTCATACTAAGGTTAGAAGAAAGAGCTAGTAGGCCAAAGCCCATAATGCTCCTATGCTAGGCCATAGAGTAGAATGTTAAGTCATACCCAGACATAATTAGCATGTTGAGATGCTGTTTAAAAATCTCTTTAGTATTACTTGTTACTAAGTTTGATATACTCGAGCTAGAGAATCGATCTGTGAAGATAATTTTAAGTCACAGAGTGATTGACAAGTATCTAAGGAAGGGGAAGGTCAAATTGCAACTGACCCCTCAGAAAATTATAAATGTTTGTATTTTATTATAAGCTACAGAAATGATATGTGAAGATAATTTTAAGCCATGAAGTGATTGCCAAGTATTTAATGAAGAGGGGGCCACATAGCAACTGACCCCTCAGCAAAGTAAATAAGCAGTGATTGATCCAAGGGAGAAAACAAATAATGTTGTTACAGCAAATGTACTAAGAGAAGTTAAAATACAGGGATATTATAAATAACATAGTACTATCACTATCTAAAATGGTAAAGACAATATTTTACCTTCAGAACAACTTTTAGTATTTATGACAGGGAGGTCAAGTTGCATTTGACCCCAGAGTTATCTGAATAATGATTGTTTAAACAATAATATGGTGTTTAACAAGTTTGGTATAATGTGAGCTAGACAATTGATCTGTGAAGACAATTTTAAGCCACTGAGTGATTGATAAGTATTTGATGACAGGGAAGATCAAATTGCAATTGACCCCTCAACAAATAAACAATAATGACTGTTTGTATTTCATTATGCATTTCACAGTTTGGGTTTCAGAAAGCAGTAATGTAAGGTGATATAATAACAAATAATACTTCTGAGAAATCAGGAATTTATTTGCTACATTTTTAATCAAGGCAAGAGAACTATTGATATTAGCAAAAAATCCTCTTTATTTTCATGTCACCCTGTGAAAAGAAAACATGGTATGAGAACAATGTATTTTCGTTTTAATAACCTCACAAGAAAGTTAAAAAATTAAAAAGTAAACTAGCACAGAGTTGCAGCAACTAGGAACAAATAGTCCATTTTTGTGAGCACCCAACTGCACTGATCAGTGCAGTAGTGTTCGGTTACTTAGCAACCAAGATTGCACAGGTGCAATCAACTGGGTGTGACAACATGGTTAGTCACACCATGGGATCTCACAAAAATGAGTGAGAGGTAACCAGGAAGTAGCTACCATTAAAATTTGTTGAGCTTCAGTGCTTATGTGCAGAGAAACTTGACCAAAAAGGAGAAACTTAAGCCAGAAGGAGTAAGGGTAAGCAGTTAAAGTATTAAAGAACACTTAGAAGTTGGTATTTGAACTTTTAAACATAAAGAAAAATGATGGCTATGAGACCAATAAGGGAATACTATGATTATATTTTCACAGACTACAAAGAACACTAATACCACTCTAAGAAGCTCACAGTCTTTTTTAAGGTATGCTGTTAACAAAATAAGTAAATATAAGCCACAAATGGCCACATTGTAATATTAAACAATGTAACAACTGCAAAGTTTCACAAAAAAATATGTTTATGTCATTACAGGCCCAAAATTATTCTTTACAAGAAAGACAAGAAGTTTTAAGTAATATATAAGGTATGCTGCAAACCAAGATATATGGAGAACAAGCCTTACAGGCAGTTGTTAAACCCTGTTCCAAGTTTTTAGCAGCGCTGTGTTCATTAACATACTGTGTATGTCTTTTAGGATGCAACTCAGGATCTAAACAAGCACAAATAAATTAACCCTGTAAAAATAATTTAAGAATATATACAAGGGTGCACAAGCAATAATCTTTATTGAATGGTTTGTGTATACACCAAACAATTAAAAATATAACATATATAAAACAATATCATTAAAAGAAAATGTGGATTATTAACAAAAATAAATGTATTTACAGATGTGTAACAAAGAATAAACCCTGTGAATGAGCTCCAAGTCGAGCGAAATGTAGGGGATGAGAAATAAAAAGAAAGAATGAAGAACAATAACCTGAACGAAAAGTGTTTACTTCAAAGGGCCCCCCAACATTTCCTATAATTTTTCTTGAATTTCTAAGTACCCTTTGCCCAGCCCTGGCAGATCTAATGGTACTTAGAAATTTACCTTCGGGATGAGCTTTGAGACTACTGTTCGGGATGCTGTGGCAGCCTGTGTCTGCCAAAAACTCCTAGTGTCTTGCCACAGTCCATTTTGACAATCTTGTCAATCACTGGGCATGTACTATAAACAGTATGTGCTCATTCATGGCTCAATCGGTGGCTGGCCATGGTGGTGAGCAGTGGGCTGTGCCAGTCACTAGCTCAGTTATGAGATGGTGGAAGTGGGGTGGCAGGGCGCTGTGTGGAGGGGGGGTTCACTAGACCACCAAGTGTTTTGCTATACATTACCTTTGGGGACATTGGGGCTCAGGGAGGAGGGCCACTAGATTTCAAGGGAAAGGGGGCTATTAATTGTTTATTGTAACAGAGATCAGGGATCAGAAAGGGGGGCCACTAGACTACCAGAAAAAATGGGCTATTCATTGTTTATTATAATAGAGATACAGGATTTGGGAGGGGGCACCACTAGACTACCAGGGGAAAGGGGCTGTTACATTTTTAATATAACAGAGATCTGCGATTGTGAAGGGGGGCCACTAGACTACCAGTGAAAAGGGACTATTCATTTTTTATTATAACAGAGATTGGGGGTCGGGAAGGGGGGCCACTAGACCAGCAGGTAGTTTTTAGTTTTTATATCAGGAGATCGGGCTGGTGTGGGGGACCATGGTACATTGCCACAATGTGCTCAACTTACCCAGAGGGTGAATATCTAAGTGCCTTTAGACCAGTCCTGGCTGGTATAAGAGTACTTAGAAATTCACCTTCTCGGTGAGTTTTGAGAATACCATTTGGGGTGCTTTGGGAGCCTGTGTCTGCCACACGCTCGCACAGAGGGTGCAAGCCATGTTTGGTGCAGGCAGCCTCAGTGGATTCAGGCTAACTTTGTGAATCACTTCTGGGGCACTTTGTGGCAATCATTGGGATGCAAGCCCCTTGCACCCAAGAGTTTTGAGTACTGGGTCCAAAGAATTGTTAGAAATGTGCAAGGTGTAGGAGAGAGGTGCCAGAGAATGCCAGGAATGCTTAAAATGGGAAAGGGAAGGGGTGTCCCTGAATGCCAGCGATATTAGAAATGGACAGGGTGTGGGAGGGGTACCACAGTAAGCTAGCTATACTCAGAATAAGGGTGGGTGTCGCATGGGGATTCAGTGAATGCCTGGGACACTTGGAATGATGCATGGTATGGGGATGTGAAGCTACTGGATATTATGAATTCCTGGAATGGGGCCAGTTGGTGTGCCACTGGATTACAGGGATACTTCTGGGATGATAACATCCCTGTGGAAGCTTATAATCAATGCAGGGGGTTGGGGAACTTCAGGAGGCATTGCAGGAGGATTAAGTTTGGAGATGAGAGGTGGGTTGAATGGGAGGTGATGGGATAATGCAGACTAGGAAACAGCCCAGGGTGAGACAAGGATTGGAAAGGGGTGGTAGGTAATTGGTCCCTGACCACGAGGCATGCACTGGCTCCAGAGGACAGGTAGCAAAGGGACTGGCCGCTAGTACTCATCCTCTTCAGGTGGTGCTTCACAATGCCAGGACAATGAGGATTAAGACCACAATTATTGTGGATTTTGTTTCTTGCTCCTCAGTTTACCTCCATGCTTTATGGAGACCTGATTCAGCAATGATGCTGACCCAGTTTTGGATGCAGTGGTGCCAGACAGTTTTTGTGTAGAGCACTGCCCAAGGAAGGATCGTGGGGGAGGGATTGCTATCATGTTTAGAATTGAACTGGGATTGTTGGTACTCCCTATGGGGAACACCTTAACCTTTGAGTCTGTGTCCATCTGTGGAGGTCCAGGTGCTGGGTGCAGTATCCTCCTCATTTATCATCCACCTGGACATTAGAGGGACTTTTTGTGGGAGATCATGGAGTTTGTCACCGACCGACTGTTTGAGTCACTGAGGTGGATAATCCTTGGCAATTTTAACACATGGATCAACAATGAACTATCACATTTTGGACAGCAGCTTCTCCAGAGCATGTTAAATCTGGGCCTAACACAAGCAGTTGCTGCTGGTACCCACCAACATGGACATGCATTGGACCTGGGGTTCCAAACAGGGCTTGAAATTGAAAATCCAACGATTGATCTTATAAGTTGATTGGATCATTGTGCCATCAGCTTCAAGTTCAGGGCACCCCTTTTTGGCCCTCCCCCTGCGAAGGTTATCAGATACTGCCCTTTGAGAGGGTTGTACCCTTAGAGTCTTCTGACATTACTTGACACCTTGAGTATATTGGCTGCTTGTGCTGAGGGTATGGGGGAAATGGTAGCAGCCTATAATGGGGCTGTCACCGTGACCTTTGACCTGTTAGGTCCAGTCCATGTCCATCCCTTGTATTTGCATCTTGGCTGGCCATGGTTTGATTTTGCACTCAGATTGATGAAGGCTATGGGACGAAGGTTAGTAAGGTGTAGGAGGAGGTCAAGGGATCAGGAGGGCAAACTAGCTTGGATTGCTGTCTACGATGAGTATCAAAGGTCAGTCTCTTGTAAGAAGGCAGAATTCCAGTCAAGAGAGATTGTGGCTTGGAAAAGTCGACTAGCTTAACTTTTTTGGGCTATAGACAGGCTTTTACACCTGGCCCTTCTGACTCCCATAACAAGGGAGACTTTTCCACAATGATCCTTCTCTGGACAGTCATCATCCAGCAGTGGAGGGATGGAATGTCATGTTGACTGTCAGTGGTCATTTTGGGAGTTTCAGCCAGTGATGATGCTGATCATCACCAGGGTGATCTTGGAGCTGCAACTGACCTGCCCTGAACTGAACCCAAGTCCAACATTTGCTCTTAATGGGCTGTGTGGAACAGCTGGGTCCAGTATTAACAAGGATTTTTGTTTGTTCTTTGTTGGGGGGGGTCTTTCTGGCTGAATTAAAATGTGTGGTGGTGAGACCCTTTTGAAAAAATGACATTGGACCCAGATGCCCTAGTGAATTACAGAGCTGTCTGTAACCTGCCATTCTCAGGTAAGGTTATTAAGAAGGTGGTTGCGTTGCAACTTGAGGCTCATCTTGAGACCTTCAATAACCATGATCCTCTCCAGTTGGGGTTTCAACTGAGATTTAGTATGGAAACCACCCTGGTCAGGGTGGAAAATACTCTGCACGTGGGTGAGGGATAGAGGAGAGAAATCAATTCTTGTACTTCTAGATCTCTCCTTTGCATTTGACTCCACTGACTATGGGCTGCATTTGGATTATCTCAGCAAATATGTGGGACTCACCAGCACAGTTTTTCACTGGTTTGAGTTCTTCCTTCAGGGCAGGTCTCAAAAAGTGGTGATCGATAACTTCTTGTTGCACACAAAGGACTTGCACTGTGGGGTTCCCCAGGCACCAGTCCTTTCACTTATGTTGTTTTCAGTGTACATGCTACCCTTGGGC
This sequence comes from Neoceratodus forsteri, assembly GCA_016271365.2. NCBI lineage: Eukaryota > Metazoa > Chordata > Ceratodontiformes > Ceratodontidae > Neoceratodus > Neoceratodus forsteri. The sequence continues at coordinate 1,514,254,213 of CM057449.1, forward strand.
AAGTTCATTAGGCAGTATGGAGTTGGGTTTCACTGCTATGCAGATGATACTCAACTGTATCTGTCTTTTGCACCCCAGGACCAGGGGGTAGGTGGATGTGCTGAATAATTGTTTGGCCAAGAGCCAGGGCTGCATGTCTTTAAGCTGGCTGAGGCTCAATCCCTTGAAAACTGAAATACTGGTCTTTGAGCTGGGTAGAAAAGGGGGATAGAGAGCACCTGTGGGGTTACTGAACTTTTGCCTTGGTGCTTCTCAGCTTGACACTGTCCATCAGGTGAGGAATCTAGGCTTTATTCTGGAGGAAGGGCTGACCTTGGAGGCTCAGGTGTTGGCTGTTATCTAGAGTTGTTTCTATCATCTCAGAAATATCCACCAGATTCCTTCCATTATTCCCTTGAGGACCTGCCTTCACTAGTGCATGCCTTCATGATGTTGTGCCTCAACTACTGCAAGGCCCTCTACCTAGGGTTTAGTGGAGGTGCATTAAGATGCCTGCAGCTGGTGCAGAACACAGCTGTGAGATTGCTAACAGGTCTTTCTAGATCAAGTCACATCACAGAAACAAGTGATACGCACTCTGGTGGTGCTGATGAGTTGAGTGCTAGGGGCAGCTTAGTCAAACCCAGAACCACAAGTATTGTCACAAGTAGCCTCACACTCCCATAAAGACCATGGACAAACTACTTCTGCAAAAGTGAAAAAAACTTTAATTGGAAATTATTTATTAATTTATTTATTTGAAAAGTTTTACAAGGAAAGACATACTGAGCTGAATAGCAACTCATTTCCAGATATGTCCTGAGGGTGTAGGGGACAAGGGGGAAGAAAATATAAGAAAAATATAACATAATGGTGAGTAGTAGACTAAAATATCGAAGCATGCTGGTGAAGTTAAAGTTAAAAATGCTGGCTACAATTGCCAATCATCCTACCACTGTGGGATCTGCACTGGATGCAAGTAAATTAGCACATCTCTTATAAGATTTGGTTACTAACCCATAAGGCCTGAGGGAGTCGTGTGATGGAGGTTGCCACTAAGCAGCTTAACCATAGAGCTGCAGCTTCCCCTTAACAAAACTTTGTTTTTTCCTAGCACATTGTTAAACTTTTAATACCCAGCTATCTCTGAAGACCTTAGACTTCATCAAGGTTCTGATATTCGAGGTTGAAGTTGCCATGGATGCCGAGATGACGATGGCTCCACCAAGGCACACCTCTCATCCAATGCCAGACAAGGCTAGTAAACGCTCCAAGGTACAACCTACTTCCAGTGATGCTCTTCTACTGTCACCCTAGGCCAAAATCCACAAACAGAGTAACATTTTTTATCCCAGTTCTTGCCATTTCAAGATCAGCTTAAATCACTTACCTCAGAGCTTAAATCCATCACCATCACTCTCAAGGATATCTCCAAGTGTATTGGGGACAATGAAGTTCAGCTCATTTCTCTAGAGAAAAAAGTGGATCAGTTGGACCCTAACATCACCACATTATGGCAGAAGGCAAAACAATGCTGTCATTATCAGCCTCCCTGAAAAAGAGGAGGGCTCTGATCCTATTAAATTTACTTAAACATTTGTCCAGAAAATTGCTGGCCCATCACCCTATGGAATGAGCTACTCTATAGAATGGGCACGTGGTGCCCTGCACACCATGCTGCCAGCTGGTGCCTCATCCTGTCCCTTTATTTTCAGATTTTAGAATTTTCTGGAATGCAGCATTTTCTCAGCAAAGTAAGAGAGTTGCAGGAGGTGATCTGGGATGGCAACAAGCTGTGTATTGCACAAGATCTGCCACGTTCAGTGTAACAGCAGTGCACAGCTTTCCACCCCGCAGTAGCCAAACTCATTGCTGCTGGCATAAAATTTAAAATGGGATATCCTACTCATCTTCATGTTTGAGGAGCCTGAGTGAGTGATCACCAAGCTCAAGTCTGCTCTCCCGGACTTATTTAGGGATCACTAAGGAGTGATGGTTTCCATCTGCTGCCATCATGATATTTTGATATAAGAGACCTTTGGATTTGTTACTGTTGCCATTTTTTTCAGTCAGTCAGTGGATGCTGCTCTTGAGTCCATCTTTCAACTGTGCTACAAGCGTCAATACTGGATTTGGGATCCATTACAGTCAGTATCTTGCTTAGTTGTGGTCTGCTGGGCCTACTCTTCCTGTGCTATTGGCATTCTTGTTGTCAGACCAGGCTTGCTAATTCTTATGTGCATGTATGGGCTGGAAAGTTAATCTACTTACTATAACCAACAACAATACACAACAGAACGTTTCTCTCCAAACAAAAACTGAATGATTTTCCTTGTGTATTACTGCAAAACTGTTCCTTCTACTCAGAATCTAGTATCAAGGATCCCTTAGTACTCTCTCACATTTCAAAGGAAGCCTGCTTGGAGACAGTTTCTGATTGTCATCTGGTGGCAGATTTACCTTGTTGCAACAGTCTTCATCACAGGTTCACTCAGACTCTTATTTCTGACAGAACTCAGGGCATTTATGTTGTTTTCCCAGTGGGTTTGGACCCTTGCTAGTTTTACTCATATTTTCATTGGTGTTCCTAAAGACCTATGAATGCATGAAATATAGGACTGTTGATAATTTATTTAGTGATGTACAGAGGGTCCCGTTTCTCTTTAAGCCTATGAAAGTTATGTTACTTATATTAGTCTGCACCTTGTTTCTGAGGTTCTTGTTTGTACAAAACTTTCCCCAGTTGGGTTGGCTTACTGTTGAGGGAAAGTTACAAGCTATGTTTCTTGTTTCTTGGGAGGTTCAATGGGCGGGGCAGGCTCTTGACCTTTGTTTGTTCATATTAGGGGTCTGGTTATATTGAATCAGGGCCCCTTCCTTTTCAAGAGTGGAGTTTTGTGGGGGGCGGAGGGATATGGACACTAGGTAGTTGAGGCTGTTTTGTCATGGGCCTTAATGGTTATTATTTGGAGGAAGGGAGCTGAGACTTACGGCTTTACACCAGTGGTTTTGGTCTATAATTTATCCTGATGTTAGAGGGCTTCATTGGGAAGGGAGGGTGGGAGCAGGGGTGGGTGGGTGGAGGGTGTACAGTAGAATAGAGGTGCCATTTTTTCTTTTTCAGGTTTCGACTACCTGGTACATGTTTAGCCCCCCTTAGGACTCCTTAAATCTGATGGCCAATCCCTATAAGTTCCTCACTTGGAACATCCATGGAGCCTGCAATAAGACTAAGAGATATTAAATTATCAGGCATATACATCACCTTAAAGGAGACCTCTCCTTTTTGCAAGAGACTTGCCTTCTTGAGGGGGAAGTTCTCTCTTTTGGAGGCAATAGGTCAGATAAGTTTTCAGCCAGGGACAGCACTCAGAGTTGGGGGCGTTACTGTACGTATATCCCACCATACCCAGTTTGCATGCCTACAATATCTGAGAGACCCTAGTGGACAGTTCCTGTTCCTATGGAGGTCTTTAGATAGGGAAGAAGTACTGCTTGTTTGCCTTTATGGGTCCAACACTGACATTCCCTCCTTTTTTGCTGACCTTGCTTCCATATGTCTCCCTTTTTGTCTCTTTCAATATTTCTTTGGGGAGATTGGAATATTGGAATATTCCCTTTGCCCCAGAGTTGGATCAATCTGATGGATGTCAGGTCATCCTATCTCTTGCTCAGTGTGCCCTCAAGGAACTGATAGACTTCCTGGGGGTTTGTGATCCATGGAGAGTATTGTATTCTGGTTTCAGGGAATTCACTTTCTACTCCCCAATCCATGGATCCTCCTTCTGGTTGAATTGTTTTCTCATTAGTCGGTCCTCTCTGGATGGGAGTCAGAGGAAGAGCAAAAATGTGCGCAGGCGATAGCTAAGCATTCAAACACTGAACCCTCCATCTTGGGCCATCTGCTTTGGTGTTCTTGAAGAGGGTTTGCACTGGTAAACCACTGGAATATTGTATAAAATGTTAATTTAAGTGGCTGCGGGCAAGATGTTCATCTTATATCATGGTTGGAAGACTAATGAGGGAAGCAGCTATCGGGCACTCACAAGCTTATTCTACCAGAGTTTTGACCAATGTGAATGGTAGATAATGGTTGGTGGGTGCTAATGGATGTATGCAGTATTCCTGGTTTTGAGTTGGAATTGTGAGCCATCTGGCAATGTACGCAGTCAGTAAAGTGAACCACTGCAGTAGCTGGTTTAGTTGAACAAGCATCATTGGTGGAAAATCTAAGACTCATACCCCATATTGTGCAGAGACACTCACCCTGACCACCACTCAGGACCAGAAGTCTAGTGGTCAGACAGTTGAAACCAGACACTGAGACAGAGAACACAACAAAGTAACAAAGTAACAAATATTTGGGCGAAGGAGGGGGCCTAGAGTGACCAGGCAGAACTGAAAGGCAACAAGGCTCTTAGGTCACCAGTCAAGCTAAGTAAAATGGTTTTCATCTATTTATATATGTCTAATGAGGCTATGGAGCAACACAAAAAAAGGTTAAGTAAAATATCTCATGCCACAAGTAAAAGAAGAAATAAGAGCCCAGAAATAAAAGAAGGGGTTAGTAAACTTCAAGAAACAGCATGATATAGGAAAAAGTTTAAACAACTGCAACTACCCTTCAAAAACTGTCGTAATTTGGCAGGCCCCTCCAACCGGAAAATGTCTCCCAAAAAAGATTTAGACAAAAAAAGAGAGACGCAAGGGAAATTAGTGGAGAACTTTGCAGCCACAAGTAAGATAAACGAGGCAAGTCAAGCAATGGCTGACATGCAGGATGACCCCAATGTATTTCAGGATGATGATTAAATAGATCTCAATGCAAAAGAATTAACACAAGGAAAGCCCAAAACACCTCTAACAGAGGACCTGAATGATACACCACCAGGATGGGCAAAGAGCTTAATTAGCACAGTACAAAATATTCAAAGATCTTTGGAAAAGTTAATCCCATTTGCAGAAACAATGGACAATTTAAAGGGTACACTTTCAAGTATAGAGATGAAATTACAGCAAGGCTCAAAGCATTTAGATGAACTGGAAAAGCAGCAGTCCTAGCTAGAAGATTCTTTCAAGCCCCTTCTGAAGCAAATGGTCAGTTTTCAAAAACAACAGTCAAATTTAAATTTAAAGTTAGATGATTTAGAAACCCACTCTGGATGCAAAAATATTCAAATTCTTGGGGTAAACCAAAAATATTGTAATAAAAAGTTTCACAGAGCTTCTTAGTGACACTGCAGAGATCCCAGGTATAGATAGATCACACTGTATGGAAGATAAAAGGGGGATAACAGTACCAAAAAGACAAATATTTGGAGAATTAATAATCTTCTATTATAGGATCAGTCAGTTAAAAGGGAGATTGAATCAGCAATGATTAATTGTGTATCAGAGAACAGGATTAGTAAGATAATATTATAAAGAGCTGGGATGTCTTTAAGTCTACATTATGGGGGCATTCTAATTTCAGAAGCTTCATGGGCAAACAAAACATGATTAATAAAACAACAGGAGATTTTTTTCTATCTAGATTATCTAGAGGCCAGAGGGGCACAGGACCCTAGGCAGCGTGGATTCACAGTGGGAAGGTCATGCCAGACGAATCTGATAGATTTCTTTGACTGGGTGACCAAAGTAGTAGATCAGGGAGGGACTGTGGACATGGCCTACCTAGACTTTAGCAAGGCATTTGACACAGTCCCACACAAAAGATTAATATACAAGTTAGCCAGCCTGGGAGTGGGTCCCAAGATGACATCCTGGGTAAAGAATTGGCTGGAGAATAGGACACAGAGAGCAATAGTAAATGGAGTCCACTCAGAAGCAAGGAGGGTTACTCGTGGGGTACTGCAGGGTTCAGTACTAGGACCGGTCCTCTTCAATGTCTTTATAAGCGACATTGCAGAGGGACTGGAAGGAAAAGTATGTCTCTTTGCAGATGACACAAAGATCTGCAACAGAGTTGATGCACAGGGTGGGGTGAAGAGGATGAGAAGGGACTTGGCAAGGTTAGAGGAATGGTCAAATGTATGGCAGCTTAGATTCAATGCTAAGAAGTTCAAGGTAATGCACCTGGGAAACAAAACCCAGGGGAAAAGTACACAATGGGGGGTGAGATACTAACAACAACAAAAATGGAAAGGGACCTGGGGGTAGTCATTTCAGATGACCTAAAGGTGGACAAGCAATGTGAGAGGGCAGCAAGGAGGGCTGGGGATACTGGGATGCATAGGGAGAGGCATCACCAGTAGAAAACAGGAAGTTATTATCCCTCTGTACAGACAGCTAGTGAGACCCCATCTGGAGTACTGTGTGCAGTTCTGGAGACCCAATCTCCGCAAAGACATAGACAGGATGGAAGCTGTCCAGAGGAGGGCAACTAAAATGGTGCAGGGTCTGCACCAGAAGACATATGAAGAGAAACAAAAGGAGCTTAATATGTATAGCCTCGAGGAAATGAGGGAGGGGGGACATGATAGAAACATTCAAGTAACTCAAGGGAATCAACAAAGTCCAAGAGGGTAGCATCTTTCAAAAAAAGAGGTGTGCAAGAACAAGAGGGCACAATTTGAAGATAGAGGGGGGGCAGCTCAGAGGTAATTTAAGGAAGTATTTTTTTCACAGAGAGGGTTGTGGATGCATGGAACGGCCTTCCGGAGGAGGTTGTGGAGTCAAAATCAGTGGTGGAATTCAAGCATGCATGGGACAGTCATAAGGCAATTCTAGGGGCTGGGGGTAGGAAGAAGTAGTCTGCTGGTTAACTAGGATCTGCAGCTTATCCAGTGGGTAGGGAAATGGACAGACTGGGTGGGCCAAATGGTCCTTATCTGCTGTCAAATTTTATGTTTCTATGTTTCTGTAACTCAAGCAATTAGAGGTTAAAAATGAGAGGGATGATAAACTTATTTAATTAACAGAATTAAGGAAATTTATAATGTCAACAGAGATATATTACACTAAGCAAAATTGGGCAATAAAGAACAAAAACTAGAAACAACACAGTGAAGAGACAGGAAAATTATTAGCAACAAGGATTCAAGAACAGGAAAAAAATCAGATATTACGTTAATTAAAAAAGCAAATGGTCAAATTTGTGTATCACAATCAGACATTGAGGAAGGATTTTTTGAATTCTATTCAAAATTATACACTTCTAAATGTTACTCTGAGGGACAAAGGACAACTTATTATGATCAATTTTGTCACATGAAGATTCCAGAAGAAAAGTGGGATGATTTAATAAAATTAATATCTATTAATGAGATCACAGACACTATCCAAAACATGAAAAGAGGGAAATGTCCAGGTCCAGATGGATTTACATTAGAATTTTATGATATGTTTATTGAGATTATATGCCCTTTTTTGCAAGTTCTTTATAACCAAATACAACAGTGTAATCAATTACCAGAATCCTTTAATAAAGCATACATATCCTTAATTCCCAAACAAGGGAAAGACTTAATGAAAACAGAGAAATACAGACCAGTGACCATATTAAATGTGTATTACAGGATTTATACAAAAATATTAAATAATTGAATATTGATATACTTAGAGAACATAATAGTCAGTTAGGTTTTGTCCCAAACAAGAACATTCAAATGGGACTTTCAAGAATACAGTTCATAGCAGAATATTTGATACATTCAGGAATACAGGTGGTGATTCTTTCATTAGATGCAACAAAAGCATTTGACATGCTGGAATGGCTTTATTTGTTTACAACACTGAAAACATTTAATTTCCCTGAACAATTTATAAAATACATACAAGCAATCTATAATGAACCCGTTGATTCACCCCACCGGTGGCCCAGTTAAAGATAAATGGACATTGATCAAAACCCTTTGTCTTACACCAAGAGGTGAGACAGGGATGCCCCCTGACTGCTTCCTTGTTTGTAATAGGGCTATAGTTGTTATTAAGGGAAATGCAGGAATATCAATGTATTTCAGGTATAAAGATACTAACATCAGAACTGAAGTATAATGCTTACACAAATGGTTTATTAATGCTGCTTCAAGATCCAGAAACAAGTTTAAAAGAATTAATGACACTCATCAGTTGTTTTTCAAGAACAGCAGGATATAAGATTAATGAATCTAAATCGGAGATGGTAACTTTTAACCTTACATGTCTGGAGATTTATAAGAGTATAATCAATGCTAAAATCCAGGACAAGGGAATGACACATTTGGGGATACAAATCTCTAACAAAATACAGGATTGGCAACAGCTGAATTTTCAACCCATATATAACTCTCTAAAATTTAAATTTCAAGGTTGAAGTAAATTTAAGTTATCAATATGGGGGGGGGGGAATTCAATTAATTAAAATGGTGGTGGTCCCTTTATTAGCATATAGACTACAGTTAATTCTCTTTCCAATTACTCTTCAATGGCTTAAAAAGATTCATAGATTGTTTAGTAGTTTTATTTGGGATAACAAAGCTCCCTGTATTGCCTGGTCAAAAAATATGTTTGCCAAAAGAAAATTGGGGCTTAGCATGTCCCAACATTCAGACTTGTTATTATGTGCTTATCATTAAGCTAGTTATCAAATGAGCATTTAATGATATAGATTTGCAATGGGAAAAATCAGTTGTGGACTCATATTTCAAAGAAGAAATTAATATTATTAACTTAATATTTATAGCAGCCCAAGGTTCTAAATCCAAAAGTAGCATTGTAAGAAACGTAAGTAATATAATGAAATAATTCACCAGTATCACCAATTGGTTGGTAACAAAATCCCCATTAAATGGTACATGGGACAATCTAAACTTTATGCTACAAGGAGAACAGCTATTCAGTCAGCAATGGTCTCAAAGGGGAATTAAAAACTGGGTTCAAGGCATATAATTGGAAGAACTATTTAGTTATAATACTGGAAATATATAGTGATCAGTGATTAAAAAAAAATTACAGGATTATTTTTAAATTATTTGGGCAAGGCACCACCTGGAGTCAGCACCCTCCTTAAACCCAAAATCAACACCGTCAACACCAGGAGCACTAAGCCCCAAATCCTGCAAATCCCCTACTGCTGCACATCCCAAGGCCAAAGCTAATTTTCTTACAGGGCTCCGAGTTGGATTAACAGTCTCTCTGGGGACATATCCTCTGCATCATTATTTGGTGTGTTCAAAACTAAGCTCCACCTCTCCCTTATAGGCACCAGCACCAGTGGTTACACCACATAACAAACATTGGCCCCTACACTGCCTCTGACCACCCCTGGGGTCTGTTCTGTTCTCTCTACTTGCACTTACCAGTCCACAGCCACTTCCAATGCACTTACCCCATCTCTGTCCTGACAAAGCCCATCGGCTGCCTCACTCTGCCCCCCCACGTAAGCCATCCCCTTCCTCAGCCCTTTCCCCTCTTGTCTTCTTCCTCCTAGTGTCTTTGTGTAACACCTCACCTTAATTTCCTATTGTCAACCTAAGTTACTATCTGTTATCCTGTACCGTGCAACTAATCTGTAATCATGTAACCAGCTTGATACTAATTGTCTGTACTACTAACGTGGAACCTCTGTAAAAGAGCCTTGGCTCAAAGGTAATTTTGTAATCCTAGATTAAATTAAATAAAAAAAATAAAAGCAAATATAATGACTGTGAAAAGACTGATTCTAAAATTCTGGAAATTAACTGACAAAAGTATGGTTTTCCAACGACTGAATGGAAACAGTTGTTTCTAAGTGCACTTTATAAGAACAGCCACTTTGTGAAAATGATGTGTCATGGAAATTATATGAGAAAAATATGAAGGACTGAACAAAACATATTTTTTCAGGATTAGGTTAATGTCTGCAGTAGAAGAAGTACAAAGAAAAAGAATTATTGCACTTTATGCCCTAAGAAGTTGTCTTATTATGGATCATATGTGTAATATTATGGAATATATTTGTACTATTTATTGTATTAAGTGATGGAATCTAATGAAATGTATGTGTAACATGCCTAAATAATAAAAAAAAATATTTTTTGCAAACAGAGTCAGTCCTCCCTTGATGGGGTGTTCAGCTGTGGGATGGCCCCTGGTGTTATTTCAGACCACTCTGCGGTATGGTGCAACTTAAGTTTCTTGCCCCTCCAAGATAGGGACATAACCTGGAAGCTCAATAACCAGCTCCTGAAGGATGAATGGGTGGTGTAGCAATCATATTGACCTGTTTACCTCTGTGAATCAGGGAACAGCTTGCCGTACAGACTGGGAGTGGTACATGCTGAAATGTTATCTCAGAGGAAAGTTTGTGTGCCTTGCTTCCACCAGGAAGCACAAAAGGGAGCAGGCAGCTTCACATCTGCTCACCCGCATAAAGGAAATTGAGAAGATTTTAGCCCCGTCTACCCCAGAATCCACTCACCAAGAGCTTTTGGTTTTGCAGGACTGGTATGCAGAGTTGTTGTATGACAAGGCAGAGTATGCCATTCTTAGAATCTGGGCACATTATGTAGAGCAGAGGGAAAAAGCCATGTGTATGCTCACACTGTGGGTGCAGAAACAGGAGGCGTCCTGCCAGATTAACGCAATCCAGTACCTGCTGGATGGAACCCTCAAAACTGCCCCTTGGGACATTTCCTCTGTATTTGAGAGGTGCTATCATACCTTGTACAGGCTGATGGTTAACTCCCCTACCCCGAGTTCAGCAGAGGAATATTTAAATGCCATTCCTCTTTCTTTCTTGTCTGAGGCCCAGAAAAACTTCCTGGTGACACCATTGATGGAGTCTGAGATCTCCTCTGTGATTAAATCCCTTCCAGTGGATGAAGCCCCTGGCCCAAATGGGTTTTCTCCCAGTTTTTACAAGTTTTTTTCCAGTAAGCTGGTCCCTTTCCTGCAGAAGTTTTACCACAGTTTTTTTTTTTGTCTCCAATGAGCTGGATAGGTCTTTGTTGGAAGCTTTGATTGTGGTTCTTCACAAGCCTTGCAGGCCACTAGATCAGGTACCTAGTTACCAGCCAATTTTACTTTTAAATTGTGTCATTAAAATATTGGCAAAAATTCTCGCCAGCAGACTCGGAAAAGTCCTGTCATCACTTATCGGCTCCGAGCAGGTGGGATTCATGACCGCCAGGTTGTCTTCCTATCATCATCAAAAACTGTCCCATATCTTTTCCTTTCCTGGTTCTAGCAAGTGCACTCTACTGTCTCTGATTTTACTTGGCAAGGCAAACCCCCACAACGTGCCTACTATAAACTGGTGGCTCCTAATCTGCAAGGGGGACTTCAGTTACCTCATCTTAGCCTGTACTATTGGGCTAGTCACATAGGTAAGTACCTGTGATGGCTCCCCTCTTCTTCTGAGGACTTCCCTGATATGTATGTTTCCATCTGGTTATCTTTGGAGTGCAAATTGATATCCTCATCTGGTATCTCTCCCAGGGCTTTGTTGCATGTCCATCCCAGAGACTTTCCTTTGTCCCTTTGAACCTCCCTGGTCAGTTACATGTCAATTCAGGGAATTAACATTAGCAAATGCAATTTCAGTGACTATTTTATAGCGATGGTAATTATGGCGACCATCAATCACAGCGCATGCAATTACATCTCATTTCCATTGCCTGAATGATGTAGCAGGAATTGATCTCTTCCAAGGGTGTGTGTATATGTTGGGGGTATAATTAACTCCTCCAAGCTACCTGTGGTCACGGGTGCAACTATCTCTGACTACCTAATCCTCTGGACAGTCAATCTTAGGGCATGAATATCTGGCACAACACCCGCTACAGTATCGGGTGCTCTGGAGGTACTATCGAGCACTACCTGTGCAGTACTTTCTGCTGTTCTCCATGCTTTCTGCCTAATGTCACACATAACTCACTAGCACCAACCTCTGCAATGTAGTAACCACAACCCAATTAACAGTTTTATGGCTGTGCCCCCCTGCACCCTCAGGGGTCTGCACCCCTGAACCCCCCGCTATTTCTAAATTAACATCCTCCAAGGCACACCTGGACCTTGGAGGTAGGTTATCTACCCAGTGTCTTGCTATACTCATTCATTGAACATATTACTCTCTCGCTATAATTACAAGCACTGTAACTGAGTCGCGGTAAATGACTCGTTGAAATTGATGTGCTAAATTGATGTGCTACCCCCGGTCAGGTTGTCGCTTCAGTTGACTCCCAACTGTGTGCTTTTCTCAAGTTCAAGCACAGATGGGACATTGCACAGCTGATCTTCAACAACCCTAATTTTAAAATTGGGGACTGGATTATTTCCCCTGCTTGGATGCCTCAGTTAGCGGAGCTTAGGGTGTGCAATTTGGTTTGAGATGTTTCCTGTCTTTCTTCTACAGATATTATGGGGTTATACCAATTAAGTAGTGCCCAGATCTTTAAAGTTTATCAGCTCTGTCATTTGGTGATAAGGCACTTCGGAGGATGGTTCAGTCTCCTTCAGAATGGTGAGTTCCTCGATTCAGTCCATGAGTTGGCTACATCATCCCATTCAGTCTCCAAACTACTGTAGAACTGATTTTAATCATGCTCCATTTATTTTTGCTATATTCGCTGTGTTGACTTTATAGCAAAAATAAATGGAAAGCGATTAAATTTAGAAATTGTTACCATCTGTAATGAGGAGGTAGCAGAGCAACTGCAAGATTTAAAAAAGTGTTTAATTCTTAAGCGCTCATAATTGCGAATGTGGGGGGTAGTCCATAATGTCAGGTAAACCAAATGGTAGTCCCAGATAGCTGCACCCTACAGGCATGCGGTGGCCAATTCTAAGAGAAAATTACAAGTTCAAATGTAGGTGGTAGGATCTACTTCTCACACTGAAGGAGCTAATTGCTTTCCCTCCCATAGCTCTTCCAAAGGATTAGGTGTGTATCTGGGGGGTGGAGCTGGCAAACTGTCAGTAATTTCCAACAGAAAGAAGGGTTAAAAGGTCAGATTAGTTGATATCTTGGAGGTAGAAGACTTGGTTTGCTGGCCAAGGCACCTAGCTTCACCTGAGCTCTTTCCTTCTAAGATTTCTTGAAAGGCAGAGTAGAGAACCTTACCAGAGCAAGGGAAAAGGATTAAGACTTCTTTTGGCTAAGCAGATTTACTGTGTGTTGTTATTTTTATTTTGTACTCACAGGGATTGCTACTGTTTGTTGCTAACATTTCATTGCTTTATTTTTCTCTGATTCAAATTGTTGTTGCTGGTATACCTTCTTCTGCATTATTACAAGGTGTGCCTACAGGTGTGTGCTAACAGATTACTGCTGTAATCTTCTGATTCAAATTGTCTTTTGCAAGGTATATCTTCTGTTACTGCTTTATTTTTCTCTGTAGCAAAGTGTTTCTTACAGGGTATATCTTCTCTGAAATTATTACAGGTGGTGCTTTACAGGTTTTACAGTTTTATCTAACATTAGCATAAGGTTTTAGGGTTACTGCATTTGTTGTTGCCTGATTGTTTCTGCTCTTACCTTCTTGTTCTTTCATCCGTGGTTCTTTTTTTTCGGCAGGGGAAGGGCCCAGCCACCCACCCCCATCCCCAACCACACCACACTACACTTCTTTTATAGGGTACCACAGTTGTGACATTTCCTGTGGCAAAGCAGGAAGGGGCGGATCAGTGGGGGCATCCACAAGGTGAGCTCATTTACAGGAGCACTAGTAATTTAACTTGTTATAACAAGTTATACAAAAACAAAACACAAAATCAAACCATTACTTGCATTTTCTTCCTTCGAATTACTCTGACTAGGTTATAAACCCAGTAACTTATCTGGAATGGATATCATTAATTGCAGGTACTGTAGAACAATTTTCAGAAGGACAGTCTTACAGGATTTAGGACTCTGTCCTACATGCTGGGCCACTGGAGATCTTAGGGCTCAGCTCTGGGCAGCATGGGCAGAGATTGCACACCTCAAATTTCATATTCAAGAGGAAATACATTATAAGAACCAGCCGCCATTTCCCCAACATCCAACAGAAAAACCTTGACCACAGAGGGTAGTTGGTCCAGGAGGTTGGCAGGTGGTTAGGAGGTGCAAATTGGGTGCCCCATCACTCTCTGCTCTCCAACATATTACCTCCAAAAAACCATATAAACACTACAAACAGGTATCTGCCTCTATCTCTGAAATCAAACAAAGGGGCAGAGGACACTGCAGAGCAGGACACTGCAGCACAGGAGCTAGCACAACAAAGCTCACCCAAATGAGGAACCAAAACAAAAAAAGCAAAAAGGAAATCCAAAAAACTTCTGATCATAGGAGACTCCATGATTCAAGGAGTTGATACCCATCTCCAGCCAGGGGTAATGGTCAGATGTCTCCCAGGTACATCAGCGTGGAGAGACACTGACTGCATTGCTAAAATTGTTCACAAAACAGGAGAAAACATTGACGTCCTGGTACACATAGGGACTAATGATCTCACCAGCTGGTCAGTTGTGGAGACCAAGGAACACCTGACCAGGCTGGGTGACAAACTATCATCCATTTCGTCCGGCATCTCCTTCTCTGAGATCCTGCCAGTCTGGGAGGGGGGGCAGATGGACGGAAGGTCAGAGAAGGAGATAGGGGAACTAAACATGTGGCTCAAGGGCTGGTGCCAGGAAAAGGACACAGATTTGTAGGGAATTGGCAACAGTTCTGGGAGGAAAGTTCTTAAATTTGATGGACTGCATCTGACTAAGGAGGGAGTCAGTGCATTGGGGCAGAAGTTTGACGTCTTTGCAGAATACTTAAACTAGCAATGGGGAGAGGGGTGCAGCACCCATATGTACAATGGGAAGAACACCCTCCCCTCAGCTAGTGGTCAAACAGGGATTCAGCATGTTTGCAGTTCATTTGCATCACCAGGTAAGAAAAAAGGTCCGTCTCCCCATATGACGCACAGGGGAAATGTCAAACCTCACCCAACAACTAATACACCGAAATCTGGCCAATGGAAAATCATGTACACAAATGCTCACAGCCTGGGAAATAAGATCCCAGACCTTCAGGCAATAATGTCAGAGGCTAAACTGGACATAGTAGCAATTAGTGAAATGTGGTTTACCAGTAACCACACTTGGGAGACTTCAGTACCTGGCTATGAATTGTTGAGAAGAGACCGAGGTGCAAAAAGGGGGGGTGGAGTGGCCCTGTATGTCAATGAAAATATCAAAGCTACAGAAATTCAGAATACACATAAGGAGCCAGAAGAACTGTGGGTCACCCTGGAAACAGGAAATGGGACAACCATAAGAATCGGGGTTGTCTACAGGCCCCCAGACCAGGGGGAGAACATAGACACATTACTGCTAGAAGATATACAAAACATGACAGCTAAAGGGGAGGTTCTGATAATGGAGACTTCAACATGCCAGATACAGATTGTCAATACCAGCAGGAACATCTGCCAGAACTAGACACATGGTGGATTCCCTGCAGGGGGAGGGCCTCAAACAACTTGTACAACAACCCACAAGAGACAGGGCTATCCTAGATCCAGTACTGACTAACAGGGAAAGGATCACAGATCTCCAGGTAGAAGGTCACCTGGGGGCAGTGACCATCACATGGTATGGTTCAATTTGGCCACTACATCTAAATCATCCAATTCCAAGGCAAAAATATGGGACTTCAGAGGAGCTGACTTTGATAAGATGGCCAACAGAGTTAAGCTAGCCCTGGCAAAAAGAAACACATGTGAGGGGGTACAGGCAAAGTGGGCAAGCATTAAGGATGTAATACTTGAAGCAACATGCCATTGTGTTAGACAGAAAAGGAAGTGCAAAAGAAGAAGGAAACCACTTTGGTTCTCAAATACAGTAGCAGAAAAGGTCAGAGCCAAAAGGCTGGCCTTCAGGAAATATAAGGGAACACAGCGTGATGAAGATAGGGAGGCATACCAGACTACCCTAAGGGAAGCAGGGGAAGGCAGTAAGGCAGACAAAGTCCCAAACTGAGGAAACACTAGCACAAACAGTAAAAGAAGGTGACAAGACTTTCTATAGATACATTAGTGAAAGGAGAAAGTCCAGAGGGGGTATTGCTAAGCTCAATGGAGAAAAGGGGCATGTGAGGAGGAGGACCCTGTAAAAGCATCTATCCTAAATAGATACTTTTGCTCAGTATTAACTGAAGAGAAGGTAGGGCAGGGCCCACAGCTCAGCACCATGGACACAGGAGGGAGGGAGGTGAGCACTACTCCCTTCACAAAAGAAAGGGTCCTACAAGAGCACGCTAAGCTCAGGGTGGATAAGGCAATGGGACCTGATGGCATACATCCCAGGATACTTAAGGAGCTAAGGGTGGAACTAGCAGAGCCATTAGCAGAACTGTTTAGTGAGTCTCTGAGCACAGGAGAGGTCCCAGAAGACTGGAGAAAGGCTCATGTGATCCCGCTCCACAAGAGTGGTAGCAAGGAGGAGGCAGGGAACTACAGACCAGTCAGTCTTACCTCAGTAGTGGGCAAGATTATGGAGGCACTCCTTGAGGAAAGGATAGTGCAACACCTGGAATCTATAGGGGCACAGGATCCAAGACAGCATGGATTTACAAAAGGAAGGTCCTGTCAAACTAAACTCATAGATTTCTTTGACTGGTAACCAGAGTGGTGGACCAAGGGGGAGCAGTTGATGTCACCTACCTTGACTTCAGCAAAGCTTTTGACAGTGTTCCACATAGAAGATTGATAAATAAGCTGGGTAGGCTCAGGGTGGGTCAGAAGTTGGTCAACTGGGTGGCAAACTGGTTGACGGGCAGAAAACAGAGAGTGGTGGTAAATGGTATACAGTCAGAAGAGATGCAAGTCACAAATGGGGTACCTCAGGGATCAGTCCTGGGGTCAGTCCTCTTCAATATCTTCATTAGTGACCTTGCAGATGGACTGGAGGGTAAGGCTTGTCTGTTTGCAGATGACACCAAGATCTGCAACAGAGTAGATGATCCAGATGGGGTGGGCAGAATGAGAAGAGATCTGGATAAACTAGCAAGATGGTCAGAAGAGTGGCAACTGGGATTTAATGCAAAGAAGTGCAAAATCATGCATATAGGGAAGAGAAACCCTGAAGCCACCTATAGGCTGGGAGTGGAGCTGCTGGCAGTCACAAAGAAAGAAAGAGACTTGTGCATCATCATCACTGATGACCTGAAATCATCCAAGCAGACCTCTAAAGCAGTAGGTAAGGCTAGGGGGATGTTAGGGTGTATTAGTAGGGGTATCACAAGTCATAAGAGGGAGGTACTAATCCCTCTTTACAAGACACTGGTTAGGCCCCATCTGGAGTACTGCATGCAGTTCTGGAGGCCACACCTTCACAAGGACATTAACCAAATTGAGGCAGTCCAGAGTAGGGCAACCAAAATGGTGCAGGGGACTGCATCAGAAGACATATGAGGACAGATTAACGGAGCTCAATATGTATACCCTTGAGCAAAGGAGGGAGAGAGGTGATATGATCGAGACATTCAAACACCTTAAGGGCATTAACAAGGTGAAAGAGTCTAACTTGTTTCAATATAAGAAAAATAGCAGGACAATAGGACACAGCATGAGATAAGAGGGAGGCCGATTAAGGGGGAATATGAGGAAATTCTTTATCACAGAAAGGGTGGTGAATGCATGGAACAGCCTACTCAGGAAGTGGTGGCTATGAATACAGTGCAGGGCTTCAAACAGGCATGGGATAGGCATAAGGGAGCAATACAGATGAGTATGAATAGATAGGCCACTGACAGAGCAAAGGCCGATGGCACATTTATAAGGTAGAAAAATAAATGGGCAGACTGGATGGGCCTTGCGGTCCTCATCTGCCGTCAACTTCTGTGTTTCTATGTTTCTATGGTACTCAACAACTCAGGTTGATATGGCTCCATTCTAAACATATTGTGTAAAACTAAAGCAGGAACATTGCAGTATTAATGCATGATCAATGAATTCAAAAGAGCAATGCATTGTGCGCTGTTTTACCAAGCTATGACAGCCCCATAATGCAAGTCCTTGCAGAATGTGTGCACATTCATGAAGGACTCTGTGCTTGTTCATGCTGGAAATGTCTCCTGAAACAGAGCCGTGGAGCTCTGAAGTTGAAACCACTTGTAGCAGTATTAAAAATAGTATGCACGTTCATCAGAGAAAGTCCACTGTGTTCAGTTGCCATGGAGCTGTATTTTGCTGCACCCTCTGGTGCTTTGCATTGCTACGCTTGTATCTACTCCTTGGATACAGAAAGGAGACTGAAATAAATAAACTGTAGGACAATATGTGCATGTAAAAGTAAAGCCCTGTAGTGTCTTACTGAAAGATACAAAGGTTTTGTCGGGTATGCTTGCTAGGTATGATCAGCTTTAGAAATAAATTAAAAAAAGGTTGTAAGCAGCCCAGATTAACATGAAAAAAAACCCTAAACAAAAGAGCTTTTCCAGCACAGTCCTATTTCTCCCCATCTTGCTCAGTGTGTGGTGTCCTACTCTGTTAGAGACCGTATTTTGCAATATTTTACAATACCACTGATGTGCTAATACAAATGGACTCGAATATGTGAGAGCTGTAGCAATTGTGAATTCTGGCAACCGCGAATTCAATCAAGTTCTACAGTATATGCTGCTTTTTATGCTGTGGCCTATCCCCAGGTAGATGGGGTTTCTGCTTATTGGGCCTCCCAGTTTCCCCAGACACCATTTAATTGGTGTCAGATCTGGAAAGACAGTTACACATATATTATGTAGGATCGTCTAAGGCTTATACAGTTCCAAATTTTGAATAACCTATACCACACCTCAGTTAAGCTTTTCAAAATGGGCAGGGCTCCTTCGACAGAGTGTGTTCAGTGTGGGCATGATGAAGGTACCCATTATCACATTTTCTGGGAATGCCCCAAGGTTGCCCTGCTCTGGTCACTCATCAAACAGAGGGTAGACCCTTTGTTGGGTATTAGTGACTGTTTCTCCCTGGAGATATGTTTGGTGGGGGACTTTTCCACTCTCAGGTTTTGAGATCACAAGTACTTTTTATCCCTAATGGCTCTTTCTGTCAAGATGTTAGTCCTGCACCACTGGTGTGACTCAGTGAGCCTCTCATACATGGGGTGGCTTCAGAAACTCTTTGATAATCTACATCTTGAAAGGATGATAGTAGGAGTGTATAATCACCTCCCATGGTTTGACAAAACCTGGGGCAAGTTGCACACCCTTTACTCATTACAGTCTAATTTGGGATTCTCTAATTGATTCTTTGGTTCTCCTTTATTTCTGGGATTTTTTGGGGCCTATTTTCATCTCATAGATGGCTGGCACTGGGATTGGTTCTGTTCTACTGCTCGATGGTTGGGGGTAAAGAAATGGGAGAGTTAAGAAGCTGTCTTCTTGGGTGGAGGGGGGGCTAGGGTTAGTTGTTGAAAATCAATAAAGTTTACTGAATTAAAAAAAACATAAGGCTCTGTAGGGCCTGCATCCTAGCTACCTGCATGTTCTCTTGCACACCTACTGCCCCGCTGTTCACCCTCTCCATTCCTCTAATGACGGTCTCCTGGAAATCCTCAAAACTTGCTTAAAAACATCTGAGGACAGAGCCTTCAGGGTGGCTAGTGTGATCTGGTCCAGAATAACACTCTCACCACCAGTACTTCATGGACATTGCAGAAAAAAAGCGCCCCCTCCCAATCTTCTCCCACATTCCTGGACCATCACATGACCAACATGGGAAAACCCTTGCGATCCTTGGGCATGGAAGATAGTCAGCCAATGAGGGTCTCTGTTCTGTGATTGACACATATTCTAGCCAATCCTCTGTGTCAGCCACCACAAGACCTCCCTAGGAAACCAAGTGTCAAGCACATTTGGGGCTTTGCAGTCAACAGAGACAGTCATGTTTTTGTGTGTGGAGGCCTCCCCCCCCCAAAAAAAAAGGTGAAGGTTTTGTTGGAGGGGGTAAAGGGAGAGGAAGAGTAGAAGAGTGGAGAATGATGGACCAATGAATTCAACAGCAGAAAACAGCAGAGTGCTGCAGACATTGCAGTGGACTAAGAGTACTCATTAAAAAAATTATTTTTTTTTCATTAGAAAGAGAGAGTAGATAGAGACCAACAAATTCAACAGAAGAGTGCAGAGTAAACAGCAGCAGAGTGCAGACATTTCAGACTCCACAGTAAAATCATAAAACACCATTTTTTGTTAGTCAGAGAGCGAGTATAGAGAGAAACCAACAAATTCAATAGGGTCAGGCAGGACAGGAGGACTCTGACTGAAGGCAAAGTGCCTCAATGATTTTGAGGGGGGTTTATACAGAACTATATATATTGAAGGGGGGCGTCACCCATGTCTCAGACTCTGTGTTGTCCTTCTCTGTGCTGCCCTGATAGGTCATACTGCCATAGACTCTGTTGTCCAACTCTGTGTCATTATGCCATACAGATTGTGAAGAGGACATCACATCTTATACTCTGTGTTGCCCATCTCTGTGCTGTCCTGAAAGGTCATGCTGCCCTAGACTCTGTGTTGCCCAGCTCTGCACCATAGTGTCATACAGAATGAAAAGGGGGAGTCATGTCTCAGACTTTGCCTTGCCCATCTCTGTGCCTGAACTAGTACTAGGTCATAAAGTGCCTCATGTACTTTGAAAGGGGGATGTCACTCATGTCTCAGACTCTATGTTGATGAACTCTATACTGCCCTGAAAGGTCATACTGCCCTAGACTCTGTGTTGCCCATCTCTGTGTCATAGTGCCATACAAATTGTGAAGGGGGTGCCATGTCTCAGACACTGTGTTGCCCATCTCTGTGCTGCCTGGAAAGGTCATACTGACCCAGACCCTGTGTTGTCCATCTCTTTTTAGTGCTATACAGATTGTGAAGGGAGGGGTGGTGTCACATCTCAGACTCTGTGTTGCCCATCCCTGTGCCTGAACTAGTACTAGGTCATATAGTGCCACATGTATCTTGAGAGTGGGTGTCAACCATTTCTCAGACTCTGTGTTGCTCATCTCTGCATCTGAACTAATACTGCTAAGTAAGCAGTTAAGTTGGATCCAAAAAATAGATTCAGAATCAGTCTGTTTTGAAAATGGAACATGTGGACAACACCAGCAGTAGGGCTGAATGGGTACACATAACAATAAAAATATTTTCAAAAAACAAATTAAAAAAAGGAAATTCACTGCTGAACATATGGTAATACAATTGATGAAAATGAAGTAAAACAACCAGAAAAAAGTGAAGTAACACAACCTGAAACAGATGACACAACACAACCAAAAAAAAGAAAAGAATGTTGGTGAATCCCCTAATCAAAGTAGAACAGCACTGTCAACATTGCCAGAAATATCAGATAAAAGTAAAACACAAAAACAGGTAGCCAAAACAATTAGATCTAGAAAGTCAATGCTGAAGGAAAAGGCTTTGTCTTGTACCACTAGACATGTCACTCCATGATAATACCACTCATGCATATTGGGTTCCTTATTCAGAAAGCAGTGCCTCTGATGAAGAAGAGGTTGTAAATGTACAAGAACAAGATCACAATCACAATGTATCACAGTTTCACTCTTACAAAGGTGATGAATTAGAATGTGATACTGATGAAGTAGAGGATACCACCTGGGTTCTCCCACCCAAAAAGAAAAATCACATACAGCAAGCACCACCAGTAGCCACAGCCAGTAGTGGAAAAACAATCAATAATCAAGGTAGCTATTCTGATGACAGTTACAGTGTGCATGGATCGGGGTCAGAAAGAACTGCCACCAAAATTGCTGCAGTTCCTGGCATAATGATGAAATGTTCCACTGCAGTTGTATGGGGCTATTTACATATTAGTCCCAAAAATGAATATGATGCTGTCTGCAGATTTTACCAGTGGGAAGTTAACAGGGGAAAAATGAGGGACTGGTTTGGGACAACTCCACTAATAAAGCATTTGCAAGGAGCACATCCGACCTTTCAGTGGGGCAGCAGTCCTGAGCAAAGGACAAATATCTGTGATGAAAATAATCCTACAGACAAAAGTGATGGTGAAGAGACTGAGAGACAGACCAGAGAAAAAACATTTTCAACTTCACTGGCAAAAGTATTTAGATAAGCTACAGCTTCCTCAGTGCAATTCCATGGCTCAACCCCCCCCCACCCCCACTCAAACTAAGCAGCAGACCATTACTGCGATGCTTGAACAAAAAACTGCCTACAGTATATAACATCAAGTCATGTTAAAAATTAATCAGTTAATAACTGAATTTACTGCCAAGGACTTGCAACCATTTCCTGTGGTGGAGAATGATGGTTTTAGAGCCATTTTAAAATATTTTGCCCCACATTACAATATACCAATCCATAAATATTTTGCAACTGTGGCTGTTCCCAAAATGTATGAATGAGTTCAAAGTAAAATAAAATTGGCTGTTCAAGACAGTGAATTTGGTTCTGTTCACCTATCCACAGACATGTGGATGAGTTCTCAAACCACTGATTATATGTGCATAACAACACCTTGGGTGTCATGATCATCTTCAAACACCATCACAAGCAGCAGTGAACAGGAAGGTAGACAAGGAATGGCAGCTCTTTGTGCTAGCATGTTTGGTAAGCATCCCACTGCAGACAATATTTTGGAAGAGCTGCATGAAAATATTTCCAAGTGGTTAGAGCCCTTGGAACTCCATACTGAAGTTGTGGTTTCAGATAATGCTGCCAATATAGTTAGTGCATTGAAACATGGTGGTTTTACTCACATTACATGCTTTGCACACTCATTAAATCTGTTAGCATGAGCTTTCCTTTCCAGTGATGACAGTATTGTAACACTAGTGTGAGCTGCAAAGAAAATCTATGGCCATTTTAATCACTCTGTTAAATTACGTGGTATCTAAGCTGACCTTCAGAAAACAAATGGCTTGCCAATACAGCAACTAAAACAAGATGTTCCAACAGGATGGACCTCAACATTTCATGTGTGAGACTTCTCACACAAAAGAAAGCAGTCCGTGAATATACTGTACCATGGAGCACAATGTAGCTATGCTGAATTAATTCCAGTGGGGCCTCATGAGGCATCTTACATCACTCTTGACTCCCTTTGAGGAAGCAACTTGATAGATTAGCAAAGAGAATGCAACTCTAAGCCAAGTTATTCCCATCACTAATTTATTGAACGAGGAACTCAGCAAGCTGCATAGAGGTTTTTGAACAAAAAGGATACAAATCTGGTGTATCCCTCATGGACTGACTGATACAGCAATTCCAAAATTGCAGAAGACTTCACAATATCATTAAAGACAAAAAATGCCTTCTTTCCACTCTTCTTGTCCCTCGGTTTAAGCTGCAACATCTGCCTCCTTCAGATCTTGGTGACTCTTATCTTGAATACAAAAACATGCTGATTTCAGCTTTTCATGTAGAGGTGGTCGAAAGTTGAGAATTCTGCTTTTGCAGAACTTCTGTGAAAATTCAGAAATTTCACAGAATTTTTCAAACTTCAGCCATTGGCAAGATCAGAATCTTCCAAATGTGTTTGGCGGAGTTGTGCCCTGTTCCACAGAATTTTTTGGCTGAACTGCAGAATAATACACATGAACTTGGGAATAACAGTTCTGATGAATTTTATATCCATAGTTTAATGAATTATTCCACAATACATGTAATTATTGTGCAGTTCTGTTATTAGTTCTGCGGACTTTTTTCTCCACAGTTTAATAGAATAATCTGAAATTTATACATTTATTTCACTTATCTAAATTGGAATTTCCATGAAAGTTGCTAATTTAATTTTCACACTTTCGTGGAAGCAAAAGTCCGACGTTCGTGGAAATTCTGCTGGTGGACTTTTTTTTCTCACACCTCTAAATTCAGCAATTGCACAGGAAAAGGACGAGTCTGTATCTGACAATAGAAGTGAATCACATGATGTGGATCCTGTATCTAATGATTCAACATCTATTGGTGGTGACAGTAATAATTTCCACTTAGAGCTACCATGTACTTCTTCATCAACATTGGGTAGTCCTGCACCATGTCATCTTTCACAGCCCTTGAAAAAGACATGTCATTCTGACAAGCACACAGATGACTCTCACACTTTTTGGTCAAAACTTATGGAAACAGATAATTCAGATCTGTCTGTCATAGAGCCACCTTCTTTGTCTTTTTTCTGATATTGTGGATACCTATTTACGAGAACCACTCATTTATATTACTCATGACCCTTTCGATTACTTGCTGGAAAAGAAAAGCATCTGGCCTGCACTATCTGCCTTTGCTAGTAAGCTTCTTAGTTGCCCTCCCACTAGTGTTTACTGTGAGTGTATATTTAGCGCAGCTGGAAATGTTGTCTCAGATGGCCAAACAAGGCTTACTCCTGAAAACCTACAGTACCTTACCTTCCTAAAAGTCAGTCTCAACAAATTATCTTACCAGTTCAATGAAGAGTGGCTGGGACATAACAGTGATGATGATGATGAACAGCTGCAAGAGGTGTCTCCTAATAAGGGTGCTTCTTGGTGTTGTTTGAAGATGATGGTAATAATATTACTTAATTTAATGATTTATTTCTTTGAATTCAGAAGACAGTAGTCAGCAGCCATAACAGAAAGATCAAGTTAAAAAAGTACCTTCTTGTGTGGTCAGGGGGTATATGTAATGCTATATTTTTTTTCAATTTCAGAACCCAGGTGGAGTGTACCATGTGAACCCTACCAGCTTGACGATGATGGGGGGTTGGCAATGGGGCTGGGGACTGGCATGTGAGCTTCATGGCAGGAGTAGGTTTTAGTTGTTGTGAAACAGCTCTATAAAGACAAAAAAAATCCTGCAACGCTGGGTGGGGGGGGGCAAGGTCAACCAGATTAAAAAAAAGTAAATACAAGTGATAACAAATAATTGGCCAATCAGGCAGGAGTGTGTGGGATGGTTTGGGGCCCATGATGTTTGCTATAACACCAAGTAGTCAAGCAAAATAATTACAAATAAAAAAATATCTCAAGTCACAAGGGCGGGAGGGATGGCTTCGGCCCCATGATATCCTGCTCATGCTGCCTGTCTCCCACCAAAAAGTATGCCAGTCTCAGTGAAGGTCTACACTCTGCTGTTGTCTTTCTGCTGTTGAATTTGTTGGTCTCTCTCTCACTCTCTCTCTCTCTCTTTTCAATGTTTGACACACTTCCTCCTTTTACTGAAGAGCCCCAAATGACCTGCATACAGTGGGTTGGATTCACAAATGTTTTTGTGACAAAGTCTCACACTGCAACTCCAGTTGCAGACCAAAATCTCTGCAACTGTGTAGATTGCTATTCACATCCACAGCAGCTGTAGAAGACATCACGGCTGGTACCACCAGCCATAACATTGTTCTGCAGCTACAGGAATTTCTACAGCAACTCCACCTGCAAGCTGCTGTAGATTATGCCGAAGGTCATAAACTGGCACCACTTTTAAAAATACCACAACTGCACGAGACATTATGGTTCCACAAGTGGCAACCCACTTGTGTCAAGTTTTTCCCACAGTTGCAGGATTCTCAAGAGTTTTGTGAATCTCTCCCACTGTTTCTTACAAATATCATGTGGTAGCTGACACACACGATTGGCAAGAACAACAGTCAATTTATGTTACTGTTGTTGGCTGCTTGCTGACCTTGAAAATGACATGGAAATACAGGCACAACATTTTTTTAAAAAGGTCATTTTTTTTTAACAAGACAGATCTAAATGAATAATACTGATGTATTTCTCATACTAAAATAAAGTACAATAGGTCTACAATGTATCAGAATAAATCAAAATTAATCAGAACCTTTTCAAAAAGAATCAGAGCTGGAATCAAAGCTGGAACTCATCTGACTCGCCCATCCCCATTTTAAATATGATGTCCATATTTGTTTTTATTGTATATCTTAACTGATTTTAGTTAGCTAACTGTTTAGTTGTTTGTAATTCTACTTTTATATCAATATTAGGCTATGTAGTAGATGATTTTTGATATACGTTACTTTGTAATGGTGTCCTGGGCCTCCAGGGAGGGGCACCAGAAATAAATAAAACTAGTACTACTACTTTGAATCGGGTAAGGTGTTTAGAGTTCCACTGTATACCAGAGATACTTGAAGTGAGAAAGGATGTGTTTGGGGTGCCACTGGACCCCAGGGATACTTGAAATGGGGCATGATGGAGGCTAACACTGGACATCAAGGATACTTGTAATTTGGCAGGGTGTGGAAAGTTGAGGGAACAGGACACCACAGAATCTTAGACTGGAGCAGGATATGGAGATGGGTGCCACTAAACACCTGGGTTTTGTTGTCCAGGCAGGATAACAGAGGGCATACCTCTGGACAACAGGGATTTGGTGCCCAGGCAAGGTAAGTAAAGGGGTGCTAATGGACACCAGGATTTACTTGGTACATGGGTGGGGTGCTCTACCTTTGGCACCCTCTCTTTTTTTTATTTAGTTGTTTAACCAGGTATAGTACACTAAACTGAAAGCTTTTTTACAGGAGCGACCTGGAAGCACAAGGAGGTTAAGTGACTTGCTCAGGGTCACACAGTATGCAAGTGGAAGCTGTGGGATTCAAACCCAGGTCTGGTCTGCTGGATGTCACCAGATTTGCAGCTCAGAGCCTTAGACAGCTGCGCTATACTGCCTCCTTAAAGCTCTTCAAGCATTAATGAGTGAGTATTTTTCTGTGCCTGAAGAAACAGTGCCAAAGATAGAGCAATGCCAATATTGCATCAGATGATCATTCAATGCCCAAAAGACATCACATCACAGATTCACCAAGTCTATTTTTTTTTAACCCTAGCATTGCATTTCCTTACTTCTGGGGTATTAAGATTCCACCCTATCTGACACGTTAACATTTTTTGCAATGAATATGCATATTACTGCTGCTGATACCTTTGATGTTCCTACATGTTTGTGGTATGGGGAACTCATATTACCTGTTATTATTGAAAAATAGCAACTCACCTAAACAAAACTACTCTAATCTATTAAAAATAACATATAAACAATGTTATATCTGCCCCTGACATCCCCAGATCCATTATAGGCTAATGTAATGCAGCTTTATGATCCACCCTGTGTTGTACCCTGGACTGCAACTGAATTATTAGGTATTTACTGTGTACTAGTGCTGACTGTGAGACTGTTCCTTGTCATGATGTAATTGTACTTTTATCTGCAATTGCTGTTATCTGCTTCATTTATTTTAAATGACTCATAGTATTTTTTGTTTGGAACTGTACTCTCCCTTCCCCCTCCCCAATGATGCATCTGGAAAATGAGTTGATATCAGCTCAGTATGTATTTCTTGGTAAAATGTTTGAAATAAATAAATAAGTCTGTTTAGCACTATCAAGTGCTGTTGATTGTTATTTATTTGACTGCTGGTAAACTGAAAAAAGCA
Source organism: Neoceratodus forsteri (assembly GCA_016271365.2). Classification (NCBI taxonomy): domain Eukaryota; kingdom Metazoa; phylum Chordata; order Ceratodontiformes; family Ceratodontidae; genus Neoceratodus; species Neoceratodus forsteri. The sequence goes on from CM057449.1 coordinate 1,514,281,527, forward strand.
GCATCCAACAGGTCAGCTCAATTAATTCAAAAACTGTAGACTTATATGAATTGAGCTATGGTGCAGTAACGTGTTGAAATGATCAAGTGGAAGTGCAGCTCATACAGCAGTACATATTGCATACAGCATTAATAACACAGATTAATGTTCTTCATACCTCAATCTTTTCCCTTTGTCTTTTTTATATATTCATCAACATTTTCAACTAGACTAAAAAAGAATACAGCAATTAGACTTCTTAACTGGAGGTGCAGCTGATAAAGAAATTACTGTTGGATGATTTGAATCATCCTCTTCATCTTCTTTGAGATGCCTGAGACTAATGGTGAGGTGGTATCTAAATGACATTTTTAGCACACAAACTGGAAAGGAGAGAAACACATTACATATTGTGAACTCTGCCTGCCACAATCTGAAGATTTTATCCACTTCAAACATTAGCATAGTTGATTACTATGAATGTACATTCTGTGCCATTTATTCAGATGAAGGACAGCCAACCTGCAATGAGTGCCTATAGGCCAGATGCCTGGCACTTGACAGATTTAGACTTAGTATCCTTTGTTGTACAATGGAACACTGGGGAGAAAGGTGGGATTGGGTCCCCAGGTGTGGGGAATGAGGGTTTATTGAGTGTGTTTTCTGGGTTGGAGCTGGTGAAAAGACAGTGAAATTAGGAATATTACTATAATGCTATAAGGGTGGAGGATCACTGACCTCACAATGAAAAAGTTTCTTGAGTGGGGGATGGTTTGTCTTTTTTATAAAATTAAAAAAAAAAAACTTTTCCAGGTGAAGTTAGCAAGTTGTTGTGTGCAAAGCTGGGCAATGTTGTTACCAACACCACTACAGTGCATGAAGTTTCTTTACTTCACATAGTGCAAAGTGACATTGCATACTTTTTTGTCTAATGAAATGTGCTAACTTTGCTATGCAAGAACTACACATAGTTGCACCTTCATCAGTGAAATATCACTGAGCTTAGGTGATTTCTTTTCTTTTTTTATTTTGGTTAAAAAAAAATCCCCAGCCATGTAGGCAATTTGTTTCACACACAGTGACCAATTAGATATTACTACTAGGGCATGAGATCTCTAATTTGTTCATTAATGATTAAGCCATTGAACAGGGAGACTCAGATGTTCACCATGGTGAGAGATGGCTTTCACTTTTACAGATCCTGATTGACAACATTGCATATCCTTTGAGTTAGTGGAGGAAGGAGGTGATGGCTGAAAGTGTGTGATGTTTTTTTTCATGTATGGCACTGGTTCCTGTGGGTGGAGAGTGGGGGTTGGTGTTGTGAATTCAACTGGTGTGGGATGGAAAGGAGATTTATTTTACTAATTGATGTAACTGACTAATTAATTTTAATGTCAACTTCAATGGGAATGTGAGAAAAGAGGGAAATGTTTGCTACAAAGGATGGTGGACTGGAGGTACTACTTATTTAATCATCAGATGTGGTGGGAAGGGTGGGAAAATGGCCTATGTGGGTTGGAGTGGTTGTGTTTTTTTTAAATTGCATTTTTGTAAAACAGAATTAACTTTGCCTTATTAAGTTCAAAAATGGGGACAGAACCAACCTGGAAAACTACTGACCCATATCTATACTACCAACCCATCAGGAGCCCTTGAACAGATCATATCCAATCAACTAATTGAATACCTGAATAAGTATAGGTGACACAGAGGAGATATGTGAATGGTATACAGGGCTCATAGTGAGAGCAATCTTTGGGAATGCATGGGCTTGAGTGCTAGAAATATCATAAGGCAAGTTAGAGGGCATGGGCTTCAGCTCATGGGGGAGGCCTATAAAGAGAATAAAGCAGGGAACTGGTATTCCTAACAGATGGTTAATAAAAAGAATGACTTACCCGAGATAGTGGCATCTTGTACTTCCATAAATCAATTCAAGCAGTTTCTGGATAATTATTATAGTGAGGAAAGATATCAGTTTTAGAGTAAAATGTATAGGTAATCTAATGGTTTATGCTAAACATACCTGTTTGGATTCCTATGATTCCTATGAATATAATCTACTTTGCCTGAACAACATGGGCTTAGAAAAAATCATAGTACTATTACAGCACTCATAGGCTATACTTCCCACTTGTATGATGCTCTAGACTCGGGAAAGTCAGTGGGGTCTGTCTTCATAGACCTCACAAAAGCATTTGATACTGTGACCCACCACATCTTACTGGACAACCTTCTGTCACTAGATCTGTTCTATGACACTGTTTCATGGTTCAGCAGCTACTTGGTTCACAGATCACAGTGCGTGAGTATAGGAGGGGGTAGCCTCAGACATCAGGGATGTAACCCTGTGGGTGCCCCAAGGGTCTATTCTTGGTCCTCTGCTCTTCAGGTGATTTATAAACTCTCTACCCTCCACATGTGCAGCTAAAATGCTGCTGTACATGGACAATGCAGTTATCTCCATACTGGGTAGTCATCTGACCAAAATAAAAGTGGCCCTGCAGGATAGCTTCAAAACACTTGACTCATGGTTTTCTCAGAACAGGCTCCACCTAAATTATAAAAAGATGAGAGCTATGCACTTCACTATGCCCCACAATAAGAAAAAAAATGGCCCATTGACATTCTTAGCCACAAAGGATACACCCTAGAACAAGTAACCTTCTTCAAATATTTCAGCATTCACCTTGATGACACCCTTTCTTTTGCCTCACATATTAATCATGTAATCAAAACAGCAAATATCAAGCTTGGTGTCCTCTGTCATCATAAGTAGGCAATGAGTCCTTGAGCCTAGTTACGTGATGCTTGATACTGTCTACTATTGAATACAGGCTTGTCATATGCAGTGCTGCTACTGAAACTGCACTGAACAGGATCAAACTACTCCTTAACAAGGTATGTACTGTGGACTGGCTGTAACCTATAGTCTACAACAGAGTGGCTTCCCCTGCACCTAAAGTCAAATACCAGGCCTGCCTAATCGGGAAAATGGTTGTAGTGGGGCTAACCCCAGCTTCTACTTCCATTATATTCCAATGCAATAAAACATCAAAAATGACTAAAATAACAGCCAAGGGTGTACACCAGGTCCCTTTTAAGCATACTACATTTGCCCAGCGCTCACTCACATACTGAGGGTCTCAATGGATAAATGACCTCCTATCACCCCTCATTGACTGTGGCAAGATTGGCCCCTTCATAAGAGACCTCCGCCTCCTCCTTCCCAAGCGAACCACTGTGATTGCCCATCATAATGCATGCTATCTCCTGCCTCACATCCTATTGACTCTCCTACTCCTTTCCAATATCTTCCTCTCTCCATCCCCCATCCCTTCCCCTCCACTCTCTCCCTTCTCAAATCCTGCTCAGGCTGCTATCAACCCCACCACCTTGAACTTAGCAATATAATTGTGTTTACAAAGTGATATTACTGTGTAACTCCAACTCAATACTATTACAGCATTCTTTCTTTTTATGTAAGTTGATGGTACTGTAATTTTGTAAATCTTTTGCAATTCTACAACTACCAATCTTCTGTATACCTGTGTTACAATCTGGATTGTCTATGTATTATGTCTGTACCTTATGTACTGTATTGTATTGTACTGTGTCTCTGAATTGGAACCATTGTAAAAGAGCCTATTTTGCTCAAAGGTTATAATCCCAATCTGACATAAATAAATAAATATTAAATAAATAAATAAGAGTTTATGCAGTGTTGGGTCTGCACAGCTACATGAAGTTTGTTGTTCTTGAGTCTCAACAGCTTCACCAACTAAGTTTAAAGCAGAAGTTTTTGTTAGTCAGCAAATGAAGCTTTTTTTTTTCAGCAGTACAGTTTTCCTGGCAAAAGCATCAATATACCCATTTTTACTTGCATTTTATTCCTGAACTGATAAATGAGATTTCAAAGTTTTTAAAGTTCCTGTTTCTTTGTCACTCCAGCCACAAAACAATTAGATATTGTGGTGTGGTGCTGTTTACTATTTACCCATAGGAACAAGTGGCAGCAGCATCCTAATACATCTACTATACAAATCCAGTGCTTACATTCAATAGGTATGTCAACAGAAGAGATTTGTAAGCACCAACAAGCATAGCTTGTAAGCTCCTATTGTGGTCATGTGTACTTCTTTCAAGTTAAAAGATATCTTTTGAGTCAGTGATGTGCCATGCCGCAGGGTTGTCACACTCAGAAGGCTGGTCTGACTGGCTGGGGAGGATTGATTGACATTTTGCATTTTGGTTTAATTTACAATTGTACTTTGTACATAAAAGTAATTTGGAACATACACTTTAAGCATGCTCACACATAGTCACCCAGTGCTACTTAGTTATGTGAAGAAGAATGTTTCTGAAAGTTGGGTCAGGTTCTGTAATTGATAGTTCCAACGCCATATGGTGTCTACTGGACCCAATGAGTTAAGAGGATGAGTTAGATTTGTATGTAAATGCTTTGTTGTGGACTGACCATCACTATTTTTGTATTTCTTCTGGCTTGATTGATATGCTAGCTGGATATTCTTAGTTACAGTACCACAGGAGGACTGAAGTCTTATTAAAGTGAGACAATCTGCCTGATAGAGTCTAAGCTTTAGCACCATATCAAATCTCTGAAAAAAGTTATGTGTCTTGTTTCTTGAAATTGATTTTATTGTATTTGTGAAGAACAGCTTTATAAATCACAAGGAAATGTGTGCACTTTTACTAAATTTAAAGTTTGCTGGAGCATGTGTAAATTCCTGTGGAATGTAGCAGCAGAGTTCTTGTTGCCCAGCAGAGAGTGATACAGAGTACATCACGTCCTCAAAAAAACTGATTACAGTAAAGGAAAACTACATGCAAACCTTAAAACACACACAAACACACACACACTCACATTTGGGTTTGTTTTTCTGATGGTTTCTGGCATTCTATTCCCTGTGTCTATAGCAAGATTTGTTCATACTTTTTCCTGCCAGTTGTATGCACTTGAAGAAAGCTACTCAGGCTTCTTTAATTGGCTTTGATCTTTTGGAATTCTCCCAGAATGTCTCTTGGAATTATGTCAGTTTAGCATAGGACTAGAACTAAGAGCACAGGATCCTAGTGATAATCTAATCACAACATCCAGCTGTAATTGCTTGTGAAAGTTAACCACTTTGAAAAAGTGTTTGCCCTCCTTCCCCAGCTGAAGTCAGATTTTTCAATGTAGTGATTGTTAGTCTGAATGTGTGGCAATTTTCCTTATAATGTGCTGCCACTAGATGATGACAAAGCCTTTACTCCTTTGAAGATCTCAAATCTAATTGACCTCATTCTCAGATGCCTTCTTGGAAAATTCCAATAGCTCAAAGGCAATAAAAGAAGCTTGCATAGCTACCTCCAGGGACTATAAAACTGGCATGGAAAAGTAACAAAAAAAATCTTCACCCAGACATAAGGAACAGAATGCCAGAAACAATCAGAGAAACAACTCAATGAACAACATGTGTGTTTTATAACTTTTGTATGTAGTTTTCCTTTAGTGATTCTGAGCCAAACCAGTAATCTCCAGCATCTGAAGTCAGTGAGAGCAGCAAATTCGGAGCAAGCTGGAGCAGTGAGCACACCTTGCAGCACCAACCGTGAGACTCAGCAAACTTTCTCTCATTCTTCTTCCCCATCTCTTTGTGCCTCCTTTACAGTGACAAAGAAAAGCAGCTCTGCTGTGCCAGCCTGCGTGCATTGCCACTACAGAACATAGACAGTGTCAGTGGTTCTTCTGGAGAGTTTGTCAGAAGCCTTTCCCCAGTTTACAAGAAGTTGATCCCTGGGGCCTGCAATGAACTCCAATGGCTGTGGAAAACCTGGAGGATCATATTACATTGCCCTAGCTGGAGGAAAGAAACCTGCTGGAGTCCCTGACCTCACGGTTCCATAACCAGCATATCTACATAAATTCGTCCTTGCAGTTTAATGTAATCCTTTTCCTAGAATGCTATGCCAGAGCTGCACATTTACTTTGAGTTGTTATGCTAAGCAGGTAATTTAACCTCAGTGATTTGGTTTATGCAGCTGTAAAAGGTGTGTAGTGCATCTCAACGGTGCTATCCTGGGTTAATAACCTGTAAAAACAAGCAAACAAATGACAGATGCATCTTCAGATTTTTTGGTAGTAAAAATACTTATGTTCCATGTCCTGAATTTTTAAATAAATAATGTTAGCAAAATTATTATAGCCTGTAACTTTAAGACTTTTTATGTAATGTTGTACGAATTAAAAATACTTCCAGAATGGTGCTACTTGAAGCCCTGTTTTATATGTTTCATTATTGTTCAATACCATTTACAGCAAAAGATGTAAACAAATTTATAATGTCTTCATGCCTATTACAACCTGACAGATAAAAGCTTCTGTTACTGAACATCTGGAGACTGAACAACGTTATGTTCTTGTGGAATCTTGCCAAACTGCCAAAACTGGGAGGCATGATAGGCTGGTAGTAAGAACATAAATGAACATAATCATGAATGAGCTTGGTGCATCCAGCAGACCAGACCCGAATTTGATTCTCATAATCTCCACTTGCATACTGTGTGACTCTTAGCAAGTCACTTGACTGCCCAGTGCTCCCAGGTCACCCCTGAAAACAGGCACTTGTGCCTAGTGGGCCTTACCCAGTTACCAAAGATTAAAATAAAATAAAGTAAAACTGTAACATAGGAGGTCCCTGGTTTGAATCCCACCACTGTCACAGGTTCATGGTGTGAGCTTCAGCAGATTGCCTGACTTCCCTGTGTTTGAGTTCTCCATCCAAGCTGCAGAACTGGGCAGAATGACCCTGATGAAAAACAGTAGGGCTATCTTGGGTATAAAAAAATGGCAATTGAACATCCAGAAAGAGTCCATGCTTAATGCATGGGATGTTAAAGTGGGACATTTGTGAACTGCACTCATCACAGTTTGAATGGTCTCAAAAATCTCTTTTTAAATGAGTGATTGGACTACTCTGTAGCTGGCAGCCATCCAGATATATCAATGACCTAATCTGCCCTCTATTGGTACTACATTGCCACCAAGAACTTTGTGATGTCATAACAGGTGAATATGTGCCTAACTACAGCTTCACCCTGAGTGGCATATAAAGTTCTAAAAATGATGACAATGTAGTATCAATCTAAGGCAAATTTAGAAACATAGGAACATAGACAATGATGGCAGAAAAAAAGATCAATGTCCTATTCAGTTTGGCCAAGTTTCTTATCTTAACCCGAGACCAACTATCCATCCAGGGTCCTAGTCCTCCCCCTTCTCACATCATTCTCCTTCCCAGTTCTGCCGCCCCAAGTGACCAGTATACCCTTCACTCTGTCCCAGCCATGCTTGAAAGCAGCTATTGTTTTCGTGCCCACCAACTTGGCTGGTAGACTGATCAATGGTTCCACCATCCATTCTGTAAAACAATATTTCCTCATATCCCTCCTGAACCTCTCTCTTTTCAGTTTCCATTCACAGCCCTGTGAACTTGAGCTAGCATTCAAGCTAAAAAGTTCCTTGCACTTCACTGTGTTTATTCCTTTTAGGAACTTGATGGTCTCTATCATATCTCCCCTTTCCCTTCTGGTCTCTAGCGAGTGCATGTTTAGTGACTTGACATGCTCCTCATAAGACCCACCCTGTTGGCCATAAATATTTTTGTTACTTCGCGTATCACCTTCTCTAGCCTGCCCCTATCCATCCTGAGGTGAGGGCTCCAGAACTGGGCACAGTACTTCAGGTGTGGACTCACTAAAGATCTATAAGGTGGTGATATCATATCTTTCCTCCTGCTATTACTATCTCTCCCTATACACCCTAGTATCCTGCATGCCTTACCATAGGCCTTGTTCATGGGCTTGATTGCTTGAGGGTATCATTGGTGATAACTCCCATCTCATGTTCCTCAGTCATAATGCTATGTCTCACCACACTCATTCTGCACAATATCCTGGATTTCTTATTCCATAGGTGCATTACTTTGCATGTTTTGATGTTGAATTTCAACTGCCAAACCTTAGACCACCCATTGATCTTTTGTTAGTCACTCTGCATTTCCTTGATTCTCTCATTGCTATCCACCCTCACACAGAGTTTAGTGTCATCTGTGAAGAGACACAGCCTATTGTGGATACCTTTGCCAATGTCACTGATGAACATATTGAAGAGGACCAGGCCCAGGACAGAGCCCTGTGACACACCACAAATGACTTCCCTCTCTTCTGATCTGATCCCATTGACTTCAACCCTCTGCTGCCTCCCCCTTTTGCCAGATTCCTACTCAGTTCACTATGTCCTAGCCATACCCAGATCCTCCATCTTCTTCAGCAAGCATCCATGGGGAACCAAGTTGAAAGCCTTGCCGAAGTTAAAATAGAGCAAATCCATGGCATGGCCCCTATCCAGTTCCCTTGTCACCCAATCAAAGAAAACTATCAGGTTCATCTGACAGGACCCCCCTGCCATGAACCTATGCTGTTTACTATCTGGGAGAACATTGCTCTCTTAGTAGTCCATAAGGTTTTCCTTACCAGTGACTTCATCAGCTTCCCTACAATGGAGGTCAGACTGACAGGTCTGTAGTTCCCTGCTTGTTTTTTTCCCCCTTCCTTATGGAGCGGAAAAACGTCTACCACCCTCCAATCCTTCAGAACTACTCCCATCCATAGTGAACACTTGTATAGTCCAACCAGGGGTTCAATAACTTCCACTGCCAGTGCTCTGAGAACCCTCAAATGCAACCCCTCTGGTCCCAGACTTTATTTATCTTTAGGAATGCCACCCCATTCTGGACTCTGTGAACTTGGTTGATTTTTGATATTTTGGTCTCTGTTGTTACTATCTGCATTTGTTCACAAGTTGTGTTTACAAATATTGTTTTATAATTCAGACATTTTTGTTGTTAATGATGGCAAAAGGCCAAGGGATTGATCTTCTGAGTCCCTAGAATGATCCAAGCCTCTAGTGCACTGATTGTTTGACACAAGGAGCTTGCGTTATTCTCTCAGCAGGCAATCAGGATTTTCAATCCCAAGGGCCGAATGCCTCAAGTTAAACTGGCTTTTCCCTTTTCTAACTTGCAGCATTTGGGGAGCTTTTTTACAAGGCTGATGCCAAATATTTGGTGGCAGCTGCTGTAGAGTGTGGAAAGTGTTGCAACTGCACCCAATGTACTAAAATTAGTTGCAGTTGCATCAAAGGAGTTTGGAGCAGCTGTGCCAAACAATGAGGTTGATGCAGGCTTGACACAAATCTCCCTTTGAAAATCAAACCATAAGAGTTTGAGGGTTATTTATGAATAGTCCTTGATATATCTGGACTGCTGCCAGCTGCAGGTAATAAGGTTGGGCACATGGCTGATTTCTATTATTTCTGGCTCTGGTGTTAGTATTTGAATTTGTTTGCATGCTTGTGTTTCTTTTTACAATTCAGACTTTTTTGTTGTTAATGATGACACAAGACTAACAGTTTGAGGGTTATTAATAAAGTATGCACTCATGAGCAATAGTCATCATACAGTATGTATGTCATACCAGCCTCAACCCAGATGTAACTTTGGACCTTTACATACTAGGACTTGTAACCCATTTATCTCTGTTAAAACAGTTTCAAAGATTTGTGTTTGAACTGTAGCATGGTAAAAACCTTGTTACCATCCTGTTCTAAAATCAAGCTGTAAATCTGCCTGGAGGTAGGTTAGAGCACAGTTTTAGAGCAACCTGGTTGCATTACCCTGTGGTTCCTTTGTGGACTGTCAGGTACAGTCCTCGAATGGTTTAGATCATTCCTTGCAGGCAGGTCTCAGAGGGTGGTCACTGGAATTTATTCCTCTGACGCCCTTCCCCTGTCCTGTGGGGTGCCACAGGGCTCCATATTGGCACTCATGTTGTTCACAGAGTACATGCTGCCATTGGAAGATATCATCAGGTGATATGGCTTGAGTTTTCACTGCTATGCAGATGATACTCAGCTGTATATGTCCTTTGTGCCCGGACAGGTTGATGCGATCTCTATGCAAAACAACTGCCTCTCTGAGATTAAAGACTGGGTGAGCCTGAGTTGGTTGAGACTGAATCCGGATAAGACTGTGGTGTTAGTTGTGGATCCAGGTCACCCAGGGATGGGTTCTGGGGCTGGGCACATGTCGGGCTTATGGCTTGATGGTGTTCAGTTCATTACCTCAGATCGAGTGAGTAACCTGGGCGTTATTTTAGATGATGGCTTGACCCTGAAGTCTCAGGCGTCAGCTGTGGTTAAATCCTCATTTTACCATCTGGATAATGTCGCCCAGGTGAAGCACCTGATTCCACTGGGTGACCTTCCAACATTGGTCCATGCCTTTATTACTACCCATCTTGACTACTGCAATGCCCTCTACCTAGGGCAGTCTGGGGTTGACATCCACCACTTGCAGCTAGTGCAGAACGTTGTGGCCAGGCTGTTGATTGGTGCTTCTAGGTCCAGTCACATTATGCCTGTGCTGCTAGAACTGCACTGGCTGCCAGTTCAGTGGCGGACCACCCACAAGGTAGGCTTGCTTACCTTTAAAGCTCTACATGAACAGGGACCCAACTACCTCAAAGATCTGACTCCCTACTCCCCCAGTTGCCCTTTCCGATCCTCCAACAAGGGATTGCTAGAGAATCCCAGGGTTCATCTTAAAACATCTGGAGCCCGTGCTTTTTCATTTGCAGCACCAAACCTGTGGAATTCTCTACCTCATCGGTTAAGAGAATGCCTGACCGTCAGTAGTTTTAAATCTATGTTGAAAATTAATTTATTTTCCTTGGTCTTCCCTGATTGATTGATTGATTGATTGATTGATGATTTTAAATAATTTATTATGTCATTTGTTTTTATATTGTAATTTGTATTATGTACAGCACCTTGATTTTGAAAGGCACTATATAAATAAAGTTTGCTTGCTTGCTTACCTGTATTAACAACAGTGTGGCTGTGAGCCATACTCTAAAGGTTCTGTATAATGTGGGTGAACGGAAAGAAGGTGAGGACACAGGAACAAGACCACCCGTCAACAAGGTGAAGGTTCAAAAGGGCAATGTGATAAATATCACCAGAAAGCTGACCCCATAAAGTATGGCATGGCACACAACTCAGTGCCATAATATTGTGGGGGGCTCTTCAACCCACACCTCCTGTAGGTATTATAATAAATATTGTCATGGGGCATTTTGGGGATTGGGAGGCAGACAGGCACCCTCAGTGCACAAACTCCACAAGTGCACACTCCCACAAGTCCTGTGCACCAACTTTAGGTGTGCCCACATTAAGGCGCTCTTGTTCCCGCACCTTCTTAACAGTATACCTATTCAAACATTGTGTAAGGCAAGTACCCGCAAACTGCAATATGTTTTTTGACTGTTCACTATCTCAAAAAATTGTTATTCATATCACTTCCCTCCTAATGAGATAATTTTTAAAACCCTGACTTTCTTTTCATTATCGAAGACTGATTCTGAGTATACTGGCATGCATTGCAGCACCTGCAGTGATTCCATTGGTACTGCAATGATGCCTGGGATCTCACTTGGGGTAGCACTGTGTCAGAGTGCAATCTGGATAGTGTGACAACCGTGCTTAAACACTGTTCATTAATGCTTTTTGAAATGTTATTAAACATGGCAATCATTGGGTACAGGGCCAAAGGCATATACAAATATTTAAGAGTGATATTTGTGTTTGTAAAAATCCAGCATTTGTGTGTTTGTGTGTCCTACATACTATTTGAATTGCACAGCTATAACAGTCAAGCCCAATACCTAATTTAGAAGGCCCTTTTATTGGCAATATATGATAAGCACTGATCAGAGATTTCCCCTTTAAGGTACAAATGTAAAAATATAACATTTCTGAAACCAAGCCTAGAATACTTCCAGTGTCAAAGTGATAATTTCATACCTGTTTGACAGTGGTGATGTGCATTCAAAAATCGGCTCTTTTTCATTAAACCAAAAATACACATAGAGGCAAGTAGACCCACTCACCAGTGCCCATATTAAGTCTTTTATATTTTTACAAAAACAGCTCAAATATTACACCACACTTAGATCAATGTTTTATAGTGTCTTCATTACTTCTTCAGGATCTAAAATATATATATTGCTCAATTTAAGTAACTTAAAGATATCATTTTTTAGCCACCACATACAGTTTTCACCAGTACCATATACAGGTATTTAGATCATAATACATAACTGCACTGTCATCATTAGTTTAATCAATAAGACATGTTCTGTACAGAACCAACCTATCTTCCTTTATTAACATTATGTAGTCAATGTACTGCATAGTAAAACTTAATTCCACAGTATGTCATACCTAAACATTAATTCAGTGTCAACCACCTTTTAGTGCAGACACTTAGCCATACTGTAGCCATAATATAATATTCCATTCATTGCTTGTTATATACAATTTAATTATTATATCCCCATCTTTATAATCATTGATTTGTTATTTCAAAACCAAAAAAGTGAACATTTTCTCACGTATCACATTGCCCTTATCCTTTTGGAAAGAGTAAAAGATTTAATGTAAGTATGACCTTAAATTAATAAGAGAAGATAGTTCCAGTTTTGCAATTGGACCCATGTATAGTGAAAGGATAGAGAGAAAAAAAGTTAAGTATTAGAAAAACAAATCAGTGCAGGAGAATGTATTGACATGCCTAGATGGTTGCCATAGGAACTACTCCCCTGTATATAAGGAGTAATGCTTGCAGCCAGCACCCATTATGGAAAAAGAAAAAGAACACACCAAAAGGCAGGTAAGAAGCAAGGCACTCTAGTATGTTTCACACAAATAGTTGCTGAAATTACTATTTCCTATAGTGTGAACTATAATTTTAAGGAACCAAACATAACAGTTTTTTAAATGAAGGTTTTTGTCTGTCTAAAGATACAGATATGTTGTAAGGAGTATGATGCTCTGATAACTTTCATGGAGACACTTCCTGTAAAGTTATTTTTCTTAGTTTGAAACATTAATTGGAAAAAAAGCAAACATAACTTAAAATGAGTATTCTTTTGAAATTTATACATATGGAAATATAAACTATAATGGTTTGTTTTGGGGGCATAATTGAAAGACAGTGAACTGCATAAGGAAGCGAGAACACTGAAAATGTAATAGAGTAAGACAAGAAATTAATTGAAATATGAGATAAAATGTGTCTCAGAGTTACACAGTGGTGGCTTTTTAGAAATTATGAGTAATATAAAAATGACATCAATTTAAAGGTGCATATCTCTGTTTTTAGGACATGTGGGTGGATAGAAGCCAGAGGTTTCATCATTTAAGCGTGTATTTTAATTTATTAATTATAGTACTGATTATGGTGGTGAAGGGGTTAACACTTTGGTGTCAAAACAATTAGAAATTCACACTTAGTGACCTTCATAGTTAATTATTGTAAAGGCACAGATATTTCTTTCTTATAGATATTAACCATGAAAGGGAAAGGGAACATTGTTTAACCAGGAGCAGCACACTAAGCTGAAGCTTGTCTCCAGATGCGACCTGGGAGCACAAGGAAGTTAAGTGACTTGCTCAGAATCACACAGTATGCACCTACTGCAGGTGGCTGTGTAATTCAAACCTAGGTCACCAGATCTGTAGCTCAGAGCCTTTACCCACTGTGCTATACTGCCTCCTCTTTGAGGGGGAAACATCAAGATGTAAGACGTAACTGATTATTAGTTATCCCAGTTAATCTTGAAGCATCTTTCAGGTGATGACAATGTATTACACAAGGACATTTTGGGTTTTATGTTTTGGTTTTGAAATAGTAAATCATTATAAAGATGGAACTCTAACAATTAATTAAATTTTACATAATAGGCAATGAATGGGAATTTAAATTATGATTACAATATGTCTACATGCCTGCACTAAAAGGTGGGTTGACCTTGAACTAATGTTTGAAGTATGGCATAGTGTGGAATTAGGTTTTACTATGCTGTGTGTGGACTACATAATGTTAATAAAGGAAGACAGACTATTTAAATGCACAGCATGTCTTACTGATTAAACTAATGATGACAACAGCTATACATAAATCTTTAGATCCTGAAGAAGTAGGGAGGACACTACAAAACATTGATCTAAGTGTAATGTAATATTTGAGCAGTTTTTTGGGAAAAAAAAAGAACCTTAATAAGTTCAGTGAGTGAGTGAGTGGTTCTGCTTGTCTCCATGTGGATTTGGTTCCATTAAGGCCTTATGGAGCAAAATCCCTCCAGGTAGTTCTGATTTACTGTTCAGTTGCAAGGTAGGTTGCACTGCCCAGTGTGCATTCTCATTTTCTTTAAAGCCACAGCTTCAGGCACTCATAGTACCCCTGCTCTGTGGAGTGTCCCAGAGGCTGATCCTCTTTTCCATGTTTTTTGCAGTTTATGTGCTGCCCCTGGGAGGGATCATTGGATGTAACAGTTTGGGTTTTCATTGCTATGCTGATGATATCCAGCTGTATCTGTCTTTTGCTTCCAGAATGCCTGGTGCTGTCAAGGTAATACATTTATGACTGGCTGAGATGAAGGACTGGATGTCATCAAGCTGGTTGTTTCTCAGTCCAGACAAGAGGTAGGTACTGGTGACTGAGTCAAAAAGGGGGTGTTGGGGCCCGGTCATTGGTGGTTTTTAAGAGGTGTCTTAAATCTTTCCTCTTTATGGAGGCTTTTGGCACTGTTTAATTTTCTAGCTGGAAATTCACCTACTGACCAGCATTGTTGTGGTTGCATACTTTGACATGTTATATTTTTGATACCGTTATGTTAGAATTTTTGTTCAGTAGTCAGAGCCCCTAAGATTGGGTGTTTTAAAAATAAAGTTTACTACTACTGCTAAATAATAACAATAGTCATTAGAATCATTAAAAAAAAGTCCATGACCACCAGGGAAAGACAAGTCTGAACTGGACTCATGTTTACAAGGTGTGTGTGTGTGTGTATGTGTGTGTGCATGTGTGCATGCATATGTGTGTGTGTGTGTGTGTGTGTGTGTGTGTGTGTGTGTGTGTGTGTGTGTGTAAATGGTTGAAGCAAAAGAATGATCCCAGCTTCACAACTGGCTTACTGTTTGAACCCTAAGCAATTTGAAAAGAAAAGGCTAGTGAGCCATAATGTACTGTTTATTGTATCACACTCTCAGATTATTTGACATTTCTGTGCCTCCCTTCCCTCACATTGTTGCATGCTACATAATTGGTAGTCACAGGACTGCACTGTAAAGGTGTTTCAATTCATTTGTAGGTGCCAACGGCATAGCTATAAGTGCCTAATGTGGTCATGTGTACTCCTTTTTTTCATTTAGACAAGTTAAAAGGTACATTCAGTGTATGTGACATGGCTGCCTGATGCCAGTGATAATGTCAATTATAGGCTTTTAGGGTCTAACGTAGGGTGTCAGATGGGTTTGATTGACCAGTGAAATACATGTTTGTCTTTCTCTTCACAATTTATGTAGTGTGAGAGAAATCATTAGATGCCCCTGCTGATGATAGTGATAAAGATTCAGCAAAATTTGAAGTTCTACACTGCTGATAACTTGAAAAGTTACAGCTCAGTAATTAAGGTTTAAATTCAACTTGAGAAACAGTGTTTGTTATGAAAATTTACTGCAACTGTATGTGTGTGGGGTTGGGTGTGTCTGCATCCAGTGCTGGATGTCCTTTGCCACAGAATGCAACCCCTGCTGAGGAAGCTTAGTACAGCAATTGAGCTAAACACTACCAAGCAGTAGGGGGCACAGAGCCTGGGTTCAGTCACTAGAGAGGAATTTTTTTTCCCTTTCTCACTACAAATTAAGCAGAATAAGATAAATTGTAAGGTGCCATTGCTTATGTTAGTTATAGACTTTCAGCAGGGTTTGGCATTCTGTACTGATGATAACTTGAAATGTTCCAGATCAGAGTTTGAGGTTTAAATGCAACTTGGGAAACATTAAACAGACAGACTGTTCATTACAAAAAATTACTGCGACTGTGTGTGTGTGGGGGGAGGGGGAGTCTGCATTCCATGCTGGATGTCCTTTGCCATATCTTGCAACTCCTGTCTAGGAAGCTAAGTACAGTGGCAGAGCTAGAGGCAACCAAGCAGCAGGGGGCCTGGGTTCAATCCTCAGAGTAAAACATAATTTTCTTTTTCACTACCATTGATAATGTGTCTCACACCACATCACTCAAACCACCTCCCTTTTCATTACCAGAGGAAACATGTCAGCCTTCTTTTTGGCCACAAAATAATTTCATTCATATCTTTTTTGGTGCATTTAGTACCTTTTTACAGTACTTTGATTAACAACTGTCAGTGTGAGCTTCTTTTTTTTTTATTTATTGTTTCTGCACCCTGACAATTGCTTTGTTCTTAGCTCATTCCAGCACATGCACACATTCCTTCCAATGGACATTCAACCCTGCAAATTAGTCCTCATGGAGGGGGCCATTCCAGGGCAACAGGGACTACCAGGATACCCCTGTAGAGGCCATGCTTGGGGCTGCCAACTGATCTTAGAGGTCCTGAGGCATGGGGGGATTGCCTCTCCATCTTTCTCGGCCCTGAGGACAGCGGCATGCATTGGAGTCCAAGAAGACATACACATGCAGAGAAATGCTGCCACTCCAGACCCCCGCTGATGTCCTCCCTTCCTGCATAGTGTCCTGACAGCACTGTCACAGTGGTCACCCAGGTGGCAGTATTGCACCTGGGTATGGCAACTTTCCCCTCCCCTGGAGGAGAAGAGCATCCCTCAGATGCTCAGTCCTCCTCCTCCCCAGTTGGCCCTCTGACAACCAAGGCTCACTTCAGAATCAGGGTCACCAGCATCACAAGCAGTGGCTCTACCACTGCACCAGCAGGCCAACCAGTAGTGGCCATCTTTTATGACTTGCAACATTAATTTAAACATGTTTAAAAGCAGTTTTTATAAAATACCCCTGTAAATTACAAATGAAATGATTATCAGTCCAAGAAAGTCAGAAATATATTTTTGCTGAAAATAAAAAAAAAATCTGTTTAATAAAACTGTTTGCCAACTAACAAATAAATCTGCTTTAAATTCACAACTCCCCTATTGGTTAGTATGCCATAAATCTATAGACATTTTTTGAAGTGGCATACTTTGCACCAACTTCATTGATAAACATTTAAAGAGCTACTGACAGATCAAATAAAACAACAAAAAACATATAAGTTAGGTACAATTCTGCTTGCATTCAATTTATATTTTACATATTTCTCCTCATCATAATTTATTGCTCAGGAAACGTGTATGAATACATGATTATTATTCCTTAGAGTTTGAGTTCATCTGCATCTATAGCTGAGTCCCTGCTACATGTCATAATACTCTATTGTGACATCACGGTCTGTTGCCATAGGAGTAACTGTGAGGTCACAAGCAATGCTCTATGACTTCAGGTGGGGGAAAGCAGCAGGACTGATGAACTCTTCATCAGCAGAAATCATGCTTTCATACAAATGACCTCACTAATAAATAATGGGGAGGAGAAATACAGAACAAATTGGAAACACAAGCTGGGCTGTTATTTATTTATTTATTTTTATTTATTTAGAAAAGGTTCACTAGGAAAGACAACATGAGCTGTGAACAGCTTGTTTCCAGAAGCATCCTGGGGGAGGAGTTACATAGAAGGGCAAATCAAAAAAAGTCAAACAATAAAGAGCATAGTAAGTGACAAATACATCCAATACAAGTCAGTTATTGCAAGCAATAAAGCATATACAGTTAAGAGATAAAAAGTGATAGTGAATGGGTAGGCTTACTGTAAGGACATAACTTTTAGGATACAGCATAAAGGAAAACATTCTTATGAGAGTACCAGCATAAATACAAGCATAAGCACATTGGTGAAGAACAGTGTGGGTGTAACATGCTAAGTACACAAGGATTAGACATGCAAACACAAAAATTTGCTTGTAGAAAACCAAGTGCTTAGGGTGCATGGGAAATGGATACTAAATGCTATATTGAAAATGAGACGGGACATGGATCTGGCCAGATTAAGGAGTGAAGAAAGTAGAGGGATATGGATGGCAGTGGACAGAGGGAAAAATGGAGGGGCTGAAAGGAGGAGAAGACATGAAGCCAAAAAAAACTTTTCCCCTTCAGGATGCCGAGAAACCTGCAAGGGGGCAGGAAACTGGCAAAATGAAGTAGGCAGGAGGGGGAGGAGGAGGAGGAGGAGGAGAAGGCAGGAGGCCAAATGCCTACTCCCCTTCAGGATGCTGAGAACCCTGCAAGGGGAAGGAGAACTGGCAGGATGATATAGGAAGGAGGGGGGATGAGGAGGAGGAGAAGACAGGAGGCCAGAAACCTACTCCCTTCAGGATGTTGAGAACTCTGTAAGGGGACAGGGAACTGGAAAGATGAGGGAGAGAGAAGAACAGAGGGTTCTTTAAGTGCAATTGCAGCTGTGAATAGTGTGATGGCAAAGGAGGAGCTTAAGGGAATGATGAGATTGGGCAAAGTGAATTTTGAGTTGGAGAGAGTTCTAGCTGCTAGGGAATTTGTATGAAAAGGCAGCAAGATCAGCTGATGTACACTGAGGAGGGAGGGCAAGCATTCTGTGAGTGGAGGATCATAAGGAATAGCAGGAGGGAGGAGGGATCGATATAAGGGCAGACAAGTAAGATGGCGGGGAGCTGAGCCAGTATTTCCCCTAGTAGATTTGCTGTGTGTTATAGGAGTCTGGCAGAGAGGGAAGGGAAGGAGAGTGAGCTATAGAGATTGTAGTGGTGAGTGAGAGGAGGGCAGCCAAGTACATAGTGGCAGTGTGAACTGTGGAGCATGTCCAGTCTGGATAGGCTGGTCTTAGGGGCAGAATTGTAGACAATGTCCCCAAAGTCAAAGACAGGGAGAATCATCTTTTGGACAATTTCACACCTTGGCAGCATGGGCAGGCAGCTGCGGTGCCTCTACAGGGCACTGAGCTTAGGAAGTAGTTTTTTTGTATGTGGTATCACTGTGTACACCAAAGTCTAGAGTTTTATTTAGCAATAGCACAAGTTACTTAAATGAGGGGACGTCATCCAGAATAGAACCTGACAGGGTATGAAAGGTGGGGGTGAAATCTAATCTGGACAGCTTTTGTCATGAGTTAAAGGTCATAGAGAGTTTTTTTTTGACATTCGGAGAGGTTAGCACTAAACCAGTGCTGGACATTGTTGAAGTTCAGTTGGAGGCTGGTAGTCACATCTGCAGGGGAACTCCCAGTGGAGAATATCATGGTGTCATCTGCATACATGTGGATACTAGCAGATGTGAAGACATCAGGGAGATCATTCAGGAAAATGAAGAACAGAATTGGTCCAAGTACCAAGCCTTGAAGACAGCTGTTTCGATTGAGAAGGGGGGAGGTGGATTTGCCAACTTCAATAGATTGGGTCCGGCCTGTGAGGTAAGAGCAGAACCAGTCAATAGTGATATCGGAGAGACTGGCCATGGTCAACTTGAGGAGGAATAGGGAGTGGATGACAGTGTCAAAGGCTTTGGCCAGGTCAACAAAAATGGTAGAGGTGATGCATCCTTGATCGATGCAAGAGAGAATGGAGTCAGTAAGCCAATGGAGGAAGGTGATAGTGTAGTAGTCTTTACGGAATCCAGACTGGAAAGGGGTGAAGATGGTGGAGGAGTCAAGGAAAAGGGAGAGTTGCTCTAGAGTCAGGTGCTTTTGGACCTTAGCTAGGATGGGGAGCAGGGATACAGGGCAGAAATTGCTAGGATAAGAGGGGTCCCCATCTTTGGGTAGCGGGACCACAGTAGCAGACTTCCAGGCCTTATGTACCATTGCTTGTGAGAAGGAGAGATTCAGAAGCCAGGTAAGTGGAAGGGCACTAGCCCAGTTAGAGACGAAGGAGTTTAGGGTCAAGACAGTCAGGACTTTTACCTTTTTGGGGATTAAGTGTGAGTAATATTCACAAGGTGTCATCAGGGAGGGCAGACTTGAAGGTGAAACATGGGGAGGTAGGGGACTGAGTATGGGAGGGGTCATTTGGGGGAGTGGTGATAGGGAGGAGAGAGACAAGGAGGGAAGTGGCACAATTAGTAAAGAAGTTATTGAATGCTTCAGCCACAGAGGGTTGGTCATCTATTATATGGGAGTCAATTTTTAGGACTGAAGAGGTAGGGAAAACAAGGCATGAATTACCTTCCAGAATTTGGAAGGGTTGTTTATGTTTTCTTGGAAGGAGGCCTTGAAATAGTCTGCCTTTGCAAGACAGATGTCACGGGTACAGGTATTCTAGAGTGAGTGGTAGCACTGAAGATCTTGGGGGGTGCCTGAGGTCCTAAAAATAGCAAATGCTTGGTCACATGCACATTGGCATGCAATGAGATTGTCAGAGACCCAGGGTAGTGTGGAAGGGTTGTGGGATAACAGTTGGACCAGACACCAAACTTCAAATTCAACACACAATCTGTGTGATGTTTATTCAAAATACAGGAGATAACCTTTAAACAATGGCATATCCCTTCTTCAGTACATCAGTTTGCAGCAACATACAATGTATGTCCTTTCTCTGCACTTAGCCAGCACCTACTGACATTGATCTCTGATCTAATCACTTTTCAGTGAAAACCCTTCATCCCTATGTGGGTCCTGTTTGCTTGGGTAGTGAGGGCTCAAATAGAAAAAAAAAACAAGCTAAAAACGAAGAACCTCAGTGCAGAAACACTGAAAAAAAAGGTTACCCCAAAGGACATTGGCAACAAATCAAGTTTCAAAGAAATACAACATCATACATACTTCCATAATGCAAAGCATTATGGGATATATGCAAATTGCCATTACATTTCATACTTGTTCAGTTTACAGCAATTTACATGCATTTTAAATAGCACAACTAACTTAATTTCTATAATAATCACCTAGTACTTTTTACCATTTTCAAAAGCACTTAGCACCATGGTATTTTCAACATTTACAGGTTCCATAAACATAAGGCATATTATGACATAGTGCTATTACATACTAAATCCAACAATGATAAACACAACCTGTTTTACATACACTTGGAGGTTACAACAATAACATCTCTGTATGAGGACCT
The DNA here is from genome assembly GCA_016271365.2 of Neoceratodus forsteri. Taxonomy (NCBI): domain Eukaryota; kingdom Metazoa; phylum Chordata; order Ceratodontiformes; family Ceratodontidae; genus Neoceratodus; species Neoceratodus forsteri. Next base: position 1,514,302,599 of record CM057449.1, read on the forward strand.
GGGAGGGAAAAGGAAAATTAAAGAGGACACTATAGCATATTCAAGAAAGGGGAGGAGGTTCCCATAGGTGGCCAACCTTATGGACTAGAAATTGTAAAGGATAGATTAGGCCAAGAAATAGAAGACCTGTTTCAACAGATTTAAGAAAAGGTTGGTCCTCAAGAGTGGCAGGAGATCCCTGTCACAGGTAGGTGGTTGCCTCAGACCCTTACATTTCTTAATGGAGCTTGGCAGATCCGGACAAATAGGAACTACATGCTGAAGAAGAACAGGGCTGCATCCATGGATGGGGCAGATGGAATGGGATACCAAGCTGTATTGGTCAGTTCACTGTGGATGGAGGACTGGTCAAGGGAATGGAAAGAGTGGATGATAAGGACGATATGAGGGGATTTTATATGGTGGATTTTAAGCATGCAGTAGACCATATAATGGTCACTAAGTGCATCAGGGAGTATGCCAGACTTTATGACATGGTGGGGGGTGTGAAGAAAGGACCCAGTCTATGAGGGTATGTTTACCAAATTTGTGGTTTAGGTACACTGGGTCAGTTATTAATTGCTTTAGGTTCAGGGATGATGTGTGTTTGCAGACTTTGGACTGTTTGCTAGACAGCCAATTAATGTTGAAATCCCCAAAGAGATACAATTCTCCAGGGGTGGAGAAGGATGAGATGGAGGAAAGAAGGTCAGAGACTGTGAAGAGGTCAGATATGAAAAGGTTGGGACAGCAGTAGATGCCACCGATGAAGAGAGGGAGGGAGAAGGGAAGGGAAAATTTTATTAGTAGCATTTTGAAGGCAGAGGAGGTGATAGAGGATGAGATGTACATAGCTACGCCCCCACCCCTGGAGTTGTGGTCTTGGCAGATGACAGAGTACCCAGGAATGGTGATGGCTGTGTCCTGTATTTTTGAGATTAGCCATGACTGAGATTATTAGGACAGAGGGTTTCAGTCATGCTATGAGTGGCTGCATGAGATCAGTTTTGGGGAGAAGACTTCTAATAATTAAGTGGGCTATGATTGGTCCCTTGTGGAAGTTAGGAGTAAAGAAGTGGAGAGGAACGGGTTTGGGTATGACATCACCAGATTTAAGGAGTAGAAGTATAATTAATAGTCTTGAGGCTATAGCCAGCCGTTTCTTTAAAAGGGGGTGAGGACGGCAGCTGGCTGAAGGGGAATCACATGTACATTTGCAGTATATTGTAAAGGTTCGTATAGAAGAAAGGTATAGCCCTGTTCCAAAGAGGATACCAGAGGCAGGGCACCAGGTCAAATTAGGTAGGGGGGGCTGACAGGAGGAGGTGATAGTAGAGGAGATCGAGAGGGGGCAGGTGGGTGTAGGGAGTGGGGGAGTGGATTATGAGGTGGGAGGAAGGGATGTAGGTGTGAACAGTCCAGGGAAGCAGATGAGGAAGAGTAGAAACATTTTGGTGCACTACTAGAATAACAGTTAATTAGGGGTCCACATAGATAAAAGTAAAATACAGGGTGCTGTAGAGTTACTAGGTTGTTAAGAAAATAAAGGGGGGAGGGTGTGAAGGAATATGCTAGAGACAGAGTGGCAGAGGTTGGAGAAAAGCAAGTGAGGGTTTAAAAGAAAGGCAGGTGGTGTACCCTTAAGAGAGAGTTCTGCCTGGTTTCTACAGTAGCCCTATCAAGTGAGGGGAGGGTGGAGTTCCCAGGGCAAAAAGTGGATTTAAAGAGTGCCGAGGCTGTGGGAGGTAGGCAGGCCCAAAACTCCGACAGTACAGGAGCCAAAAAACAGGCTGGAGTTTCAGTCATGGCTTGGTGTCCTTGGCTGGAGAAGTGCACCAATCGACATGAGTTTGTACTGTCAAGTGGCCAATCACAGATAAGCAGAGAGAAAGCACCAAAGGTTCAAGCTGAGGCATTCCAAGAGGGACCATACCTGATTAGGCTGGCTTGCTGAAGGGTGTGTCTAACTATTATGTTTTGTTAAGGTTTACCTGAACGTGTCACCAGCTTGTTAATTTGCAACAGTATTGAAGTTTTTATTATTATTTTTAGGAACCTCCCAAAGAGTGTAATTTTACAGAGGCATAGTAGGCACAAGGAAGACAAGAATGGAAGAAGTGGAAGACAGGTGCTGAGGTAACAAGGAATGGAGAGGGTAGCGAGGGGGGAGGCAGTGTGAGGGAAGTTTCAAGTGGCAGCAAAGGCAAGAAGGGGGAAGAGTGGTTGCAGGCAGGGTAAGAGAAAAGTGTGAAGAGCCATGTGTGCTAATGCTAGGAGTCTTGGAAATACAATGCCAAACCTGGAGACCATCATGGCAGAGGCAGACCTGGACCTTGCAGCCATAAATGAGTTATGGTACACTGAGAACCACAAATAGGACATGGCCATACCAGACTACACTCAGTTCAGAAGGGATTGGGAGGGGAAGAAGGGTAGAGGGGTTGTTCTGTATGTGAGGGAGGGTATCAGACCTATGAAAGTGGAAGGGAACCTGGGGGTAAAGGATGAGCTGGAGGTGCTGTGGGTCACCCTGTAGTAGATGCCAGAGCTGCTATTCACACTGGGGTGATATACAGACCTCCAGTACAGTGTAAAGAACTTGATAAGGCACTGGAGGAAGACATCAGTATAATGGCAAAAAAGGCATAAATGCTGTTGGTTGGGCACTTTAATCTGCAAGATGTAGATTGGAGCCTCCCAACTGCAGGCTTGGCTAGAAGCAGGGTCATCCTAGACTCCCTGCAGGGGGTGTTTTATAGGCAACTAGTCAAAGAGCCCACTCAAGATGGGACAGTGCTGGACATGGCACTCACAAATATGGACAATGTTCAGACATTAAGGTTGGATGTCACCTGGGGACCAGCAATCACCATACAGTGTGGTTTAATATAAAGACAGGAGCAGAGACAAACTGCACAAGCATGAGTGTCCTGGACTTCAGGAGGGTGGATTTGAAATAATGGGCCAATGTCTCAAAGACAACAAAATGGGGGATTGCCAGAGTGTAAGAGTGGCATAAATTAATGGAAGGCATAGTCAAGGCAACAAATCTCTGTGCAAAGGAAGTGAGCAAAAACAGGAGGAAAAAGAGACCACTCTGGTTCTCGAGGGAGGTGGCTGCCAAGGTAAAGGCAAAAAGGGTGGCATTCAGGAGGTACAAGAGAGGCAGAAGAAAGAGGATAGGGAGGTGTACCAGGTAACACAGATGAAAGCAGAGAAGGCAGTGAGGGGTGCAAAGGTGCAAAAGGAGGAAAGGATAATAAAAGGGGGGTAGCTACTGTAATTGGGAACAAAAATTTATTCAGATACATAAGCAAAAAAGAGGAAACATAGAAACATGGAAACAGAAGCTGTTGGAAGATAAAGACCTCTTGGCCCACCTAGTCTGCCCTAAATTCCCTACTTACTGTGCTATCACAGACCATACTCAATCTCCATCCTTATCCCCCACCCCAAGTCCTATTACTATAGTATCCTTGTGTCTATCCCCTGCATGCTTGAATCCTGCTGCCATTTTAGTATCCACCACCTCCATAGGGAGGCTGTCCCAGATATCCATCACCCATTCAGTGAAGTAGTTCCTCACATCTCCTCTGAGCCTCCCCCCCCCCAGCTTCATATCATGACCCCTTGTTCTTGTGCATCTCATTTTATGAAAAATACTATCCTTCTGTACCTTATTAGTACCTTTGAGGTATTTGAATGTTTCTATTATGTCCCCCTTTCTTCTAGAGAGTACCTATTTAATTCCTTGAATCTTTCCTCATAGGGCTTCTTATACAGGCCATGCACCATTTTGGTTGCCCTCTTCTGTCCTGCCTCCACCTGATCTATGTCTTTCAAGAGATGGGGCCTCCAGTACTGGACACAGTACTCTAGGTGAGGCCTCACCACTGATCTATGCAGAGGCACCACTACCTTTCTCTTTCTGCTGGTGATACCCCTCTCTATGCAACTGAGCATTCTACTAGTTGTTCACACTGCCTTATCCCACTGCTTTGCTACCTTCAGGTCATCAGATATGATTACCCCCAGGTTCCTTTCTTGTTTTGTGGTTGCCAGTGCCCCCTCCTCATTTGTACAATGCCTTTGTGTTTCTGTGCCCCATGTGCAAAATGTTGCACTTTTTGGCATTGAAGTCCAGTTGCCAAACCTTTGATCAACCTTCCAGTTTTATCAGATCATCCTTCATTGTTTCCATGCTCACTGGTGTGTCCACTCTGTTACAGATTTTTGTAACATCAGCCAACAGGCATATTTTCCCTTTTAGCCTTGCTGTGATGTCACTAATATAGACATTGAAGAGAACTGGGCCCAGTATTGACCCCTGAGGCACATCACTGGTTACTGTGCCATCTTTCAAATGAACCCGATTTACCACCACCCTCTGACTCCTGTAATTTAACCAATTTTGAACTAATTTTACACTTTTAAACCCACTCCCAATCTGCTTAGCTTGTTTACCAGTCTTCTGTGAGGAATGGTGTCAAAGGCCTTACGAAATCCAGGTAGGCCACACCCACTGCCCAGCCCTGAGCCACTTCCCTGGTCACCCAGTCAAAGAACTTGATCAGGTTTGTTTGGAAAAATCTCCCCACTATGAACCCAAGCTGCCTCTGATCCACTGGTCCAAAGGTATTCCCCTATCCTTTTCCTTAGCTGTGTTTCCATTATTTTGCCCACTACCAAAGTCAGGCTAACAGGTCTGTAGTTTCCTGCCTCCCTCCTCCCTATTCCCACATTGGTGGAGCGGGACCACATCCACCCTCCTCCAGTCCCCCAGTACTTCCCACGCATCTAGTGACAGGTTGAACAGGGCTGTGAGAGGTGCAATCAGCTCCTCCTTAAGTTCCCTCAGTATTCTGGGGTGAATCCCATCTGGTCCCATTGCCTTGTCCACTTTTAGTTGTTCTAGTTCCTTGAGGATTCTCACCTCCTTAAAGATTCTAGTGTCTACCTTCATTCCTTTAATGACCTCCCTCCCCCATCTGTGGCCCATCACCTATCCTTCCTTTGCAAATACTGAACAAAAGTACTTGTTCAGTATGTCTGTTTACTCTGGTCCTCCTCCACACAAACCCTCCTTCCCTTTCAGTATTACTATCCCCCTCCTTGTTCTTCCTCTTTTCGCTTACATACCTAAAGAATGTTTTATCCCTCATTTTTACTGGCTTGGCAATATTCTCCTGCAGTTGTGCCTTTGTGTTCCTAACTGCATTCCCTGCCTCCCTTTGTTTCTCCTGATAACCCTCCCTATACTCTTCCTTCTGTGTTGACTTGTACCTTTTGAATACTAGCATCTTTGCCATTACTTTCTCCGCTATTTCTTTAGAGAACCATAGCGGTCTCTTTTTTTTCTCTTGCCCTTTCTAACCTGCCTGACACAGAGGTTTATTGTGTTCTCAATGAATGACCTCTTTTATTTTCCGCCACTGTTCCTTGACTCCCCCACTCTCCCCATCTCTGGTAGGGCATCCCTGAGGCATTCTCCCATGTTCTTAAAATTGGCCCTCCTAAAGTTCAGGACTCTCATTTTAGTGTGATTTGATTCTGTCCCAGTTCTTATATTGAATCACACTGTTCTGTTCAGTGACCAGTGGTCCCTAGGATACAAGAGGAGGGGTTATGAGAATAAGAAGGCAGAGAGAGGATGCACAGAGGAGAATAGGGAAAATGCATATATCCTGAACAAGTACAGCACTTCTGCTCAGTCTATACAGTGGAGGGAGAGTGGGACATTCCACATAGAAGCAGCAGGAACTCTGGGGGGAGGGAGGTGGACACAAGTCCATTTTTAGAGCTATGAGTGCTGAGAGGACATGCAAATCTGAAAGTGTGCAAGGCTGTGGTGTCAGATTGGATACATCCTAGGGTGCTGAGGGAGATCAAGGGGTACTGGCTCCACTCTGACAGCTTTATTGAACAACTCACTGGAAACAGGAGTGGTTCCAGAGGACTGGAGTTGGGCAAATGTAGTCCCACTCTGTAACAGCAGCAGCAAGAAGGAAGCTGGTAACTATAGACTGGTCATTCTAACATCTGTGATGGAGAAGTTAATGGAAACACTGCTAAAAGAAAGGCTAGTGGAATATCTTGAATCCAGCAGATTGCAAGACCCACAGCAGCATGGATTCATTGGAGGGAGGTCATGTCAGGTGAACCTGATTGATTTCTTCAGTTGGGTGACCAGGGAAGTAGATCAAAGTGGGGCAGTAGACATGGCCAGCCTATACTTCAGTAAGACCCTTGGTACTGTACCACACAGGAAGCTTATAAGGAAACTGGGCAATTTAGTGGTAGAACCCAATGTGGTAAACTGGGTGAGGAACTGGTTGGCAGATAGGTGACAGAAGGTGGTTGTAAATGGCATTCACTCTAATCAGGGGAGTGACGAGCGTGGTACCTCAGGGATCAGTGCTAGGACCAGTCCTCTTCAATGTATTCATAAAAGACATTGTAAAAGACCTGAAGGGAAGGTATGCACATTTGCAGTTGACACTGAAATCTACAATAAGGTAGATACTCCAGAGGGGGTGGAGATAATGAATAGAGACCTGAGAAAACTTGAGAATTTGTTGAGAGGATGACAGCTGGTTCAAATGCAAAAACTTGCAAAATCAAGCACCTGTGGACACAGAAAGTCAATGGTGGTGTTTAAAATGTGTGTGTGTGGGGGGGGGTATCATGGTCACAAAACAAGAATGAGGCCTTTGGGTTTTCATATCTGATGACCTCAAGGTTATGGGGCAGTGTGATAAGGCAGTAGGCAGGGCTAGTGTAATGTGGGGATGCATAGGAAGGAGAATCACCAGCAAAAGGAGAAAGGTGGTGTTGCCACTCTATCAGTTATTGGTGAGACCCCACCTGAAGTAATGTATCCAGTTTTGGAGATCACATATCAGAAAGGATTGAGAAAGGATAGAGCCTGTTTAGAGGAGGGAAACTAAAATGGTGCAGGGGTTGCATCAAAAGCCCCATGTGGAGAGATTGAGGAATCTCAATATGTACACCCTGGAAAAGAGGAGTTGGGGGGGCATGATACAGACTGTTAAGTATCTCACAGGGGTGAACAAGGTTCAGGAGAGGAGTATTTTTCAGAGGAGAAGGTGCTCCCGGACAAGAGGTCATGTAATCAAGCTGAATATGGGAAGCTTAGGTGTGCTGTGAGGAAGTACTGCTTCACTGAAAAAGTGGTGAATGCCTGGAACAGTCTACCAGCAGAAGTGGTGGAAGATAAAGCAGTAGTGGGCTTCATGCAGGCATGGGACAGGCACAAAGGAAGCTTAGTAGAAAAGCAAGGTTGGAAGAAGCCAGATATTAGGTAGGTTCTGCGATGACAGTATAACAGGGACCAACTGGGCAGACTAGGTAGGCTAAGTTGTCCTTATCTGTCAATAAATTCTGTGGTTCTATGTAGCACATCTTCTTACGCAGAATCTTTGACCAGATCCCCTTTTTCCCCATCCTGCCCTCACATCTCCATTTTTCACTTTTTCCTGCATTTCTAGTTGGGCTGCCATATAAATACCAAAAAAACGGATAATATTGTATTTACTGTTATAAGTTTATTCTTGAAAATGCTCAGTATTTGGTCATGGCTACAATACTATTAGCTGAGTTCAGAATGATAGTGCAGTATTTCTTTTATTGCAGTTTTTCTCGAATTACACTATACTGTATATATGCACTTGGTATATTTCATGCTGGTTTTTTTTTATTTCTTATTTCAGCCTTTGTTGTCAGGATTCATAGTGTTTGGGTAAATGTCTTTCTATCTTCTCCTGGTCCTTAATACAATAGGGATATTTGGGGTATGTCTGTTCAAACTTGAGACTTCAAAGGAACCCCCATCCTAATTTGACACCACTCCAAGGAAAACATCACGTGTAACTGATGCTAAAACAACTGAGGCCACATATTCAAAAGTTTGCCTGAGTGCAAATCCTAGTTTGCCTGCACAAACCGAGTTTTGTGTGGATGTCCTATATTGGAAAGCCAGGTTAGCATGGGCAAATGGTGTTGCGCCCAATCAAATTGTGAAGGGGGAATGAAAATGGAGGGGCACAGACCTGAATATCGGCACAGTCCATTATTCAAGGTATATGCCCCATGCAAGGGCATTTTGCGCAATTCCCTTTTGTGGCACAAATACCTCCAACCTAAACCATATCTTATTCCTGCACAACCCTAGCGAATGGTGAATGAAGCACAGTGTCGTCCACAACCTAAACACAGTAGTCCCTGCTGTCTAGTGGTCCCACTGACCACCGATGCCCACCCACATATCAATATCCCTGGTGTCCTGTGGTGCCTCACCCCATATGATACCCACCCGATATTAAACATAAGTATCCTTGGTGTCCAGTGATCCCTCCCCCCACTTGATGTCCACCCGATATTAAACATAAATATCCCTGATGTCCAGTGGTTTGTTCCCCAACCCTATCCTTGTATCAAGTAAAGCCCCACTGGTTTGTCAGTTCAACCCCCCCCCAATGGTGACTGCTGGCCCACAATGTGCCGTGTGGCATGTCATTTGCAAGTATCCCTCACAACAAAGCTCCAACCCCCTTCCCAAAGAGTGATCTGTGCCCCATCCACAACACATCCTTCGGTAATGGGTAGTGGTTCCCCTCTCACCCGTGGCACTGATAACTCCCCCCAGTTCCCATACCTGCCCTATCAGTACCATGGTCAGTGAGAGACACAGCCCTCCACACACCACGGGGCCACCCACTGTCTGACAGTAGCAGGAAGCATGCAGTTTATTGCAGCAGCACCCTATAATTAAGCTGCATGCTCACTGCTCCTGTCAGACAGTGGGTGGCCAAGTTGGTGTGTCAAGGGCTGTGTCACCCACCATCCACTGACCGTGGCACTGATAGGCAGGTATGGGGGAATTGGAGGGTGGGTTATCAGTGCCACTGGTGGGAGGTGGGTCACTACCCACTGCCAAGGGACAGGCTGTTTAATATAAGGTGGGCATCGGGTGGAGGAGGGATCACTGGTCACCAGGGATATTTCTGTTTATTACTGAGCATGGCATCGCTTGGGGGGAGGGATCACTGGACACTAGGGATATTTATGTTTAACACTGAGTGGGTATCAGGTTGGGGGAGGGACCACTGGTATCAGGGGATATTTATGTTCTATATTGGGTTGGGAGAGGGACAACCAGACACCAGGGAAACTGATATATCATTTCGGGCATGACATCGAGTGGGGAGAGGGACTACTGGACACCAGAGAAATTTATGTTTAACATAGGGTGAGCCTCAGTTGGTGGGAAGGACCACTGGATACCAGCGGCATGATCATTACTATACAGGAATGGGACTGGAGGGAGGGAGGGGGAAATGACCAGAATCCGGGATAGCTCTGTGGGACAGGGCAATTGGGGGGTGGCACCATACAAACCAGCCTCAGTTGTCATGCAAATGAACTCATAATGGGAATCCAAATGGCCCTCAGTGCCTTGCATGCCCAATGGGCTCATTGGCATGGGTCTGTTTGAATATCAGAAACTGCACTGGTGCACTATTCATTCTGGTGCCCTATTTTGGATGCCATGTTGGAGCAGTGCTAAGTCACTTAGCGCTGGGCTAAGTGACTTAGTGCTGGGCCAACATGGTTCTATATTCAGTTGAATAGTGCCAATGTACTATTTCACTGAATAAAGTACTTCGGACAGCCAGGCTATTGCAAGGCAGAGCACAAAGTTTTGCACTCTGCTTTGTGCATTTTTGAATATCGGGACCAGTTGTTTGATAGCACATCACATAGTGTATTAGCAAAATAAGCCTTTTTAGAGACCATGGGGCTGCAAGTAATTACTTGTCAACAAACAGCAATACTGTAAAATGGATATATTTTGCACCACATAAATTTTTCACATTTTGAATATGCCTGTATTTAGTGCATTTACATTTTATGTGTCTGATCATTATCAACAAACTGCTGAAGGATGAAACGAAAGCAACTTCATAAACTGGTATGCTAATGCAATCCCCCAGCAATTAAATAATGGTTACGTGACTTCCACAGTAAAAAGTTTGCTTCCATGTCAGTTCTTAAAAACACTCATGTCCATTGACTTGTAAGTGTCTTTCTTTTTTTTTCCAATTATTTCTTTATGCTCCTGTGGAGCCTGGCAGGCGGCTCCAGTCCCTCCCTTGGAGGGACTCGGTCTTCGGCTTTCCATTTCCAGACTGACTTCCCCTGCAATCCCCCATGATTCCCCTCCCATTGCAGGGCAGAGGCAAAGGGTCGCCAGCTTCCCCAACCCCCAGAAAAAAATACAGATAATCAGGGAGCCGGGACAGGCACAGGAGAGCCATCACGGAGCCTGCCAGCTCTTTTTCCTCCATTTTTTTCCCTGCTGATGGCGTAAGTCGGCAATGTGCTTCCTAACTTACATCTCCTCCAGCCACCACCAGAGGGAGATTGATGAGCATATGAATGTGCCAATAGAAACAGACCATCCGGTCTATCTAAGTCTGCTCTAGTGTGCGGTCAACACCCCTAGTTTGCAGCTGCCCCACCCTCCCTTTGTCATCCCACTGCCACCCCACCTCCCCACCCTCACTCTCCCCTGTCCCTGTCCCATGCCCTTTGAAGCTGTTCACAGATTTACTTGATACCACTCATTCTGGTAGGGTGTTCCATTTTGCTATCACCCTCTCTGTGAAATAGTGTCTCCTCATTTCCTTTCTAAATCTTCTCCCCTCTTTTCTTAGCCCATGCCCCCTGGTGACCCTCCCCCTCCTTAACTTAAAGACCCCATCTACCCCATCCTTATTGATTCCCCTCAGATACTTGAATGTCTCTATCATGTCCCCCCTGTCCCTTCTATCCTCCAGGGTGTACATATTCAGGTCACCCAGCCTGCTGTCATAGTCTCTCCTCTCCATTCCACATATCTTCTTTGTTGCCCTCCTCTGCACCCCCTCCAGTAGCCTGATACCATGCTTTAGGTATGGCCTCCAAAACTGCACACAATATTCTAAGTGAGGCCTTACCAGTGACCTGTAGAGGGGCAAGATCACCTCTCTTCACCTGGACGAAAACCCCCTCGCTATGCACCCCAACTTTTTGTTCGCTTTTGCAGCCTCTCTCCTGCACTGGGAAGTGTTGTTCATGGTCCGTGTTATCATTACCCCTAGGTCCTTCTCCTCCTCCTCAGTGATCCCCAGCTTAACCCCTCCAGCCAGTATTCTCTCCTTGGGTCCTTCACCCCAAAGTGCATAACCGTACACTTCCTTGCATTGAACCCCAGCTGCCACCTCTCTGACCACTCCTCTAGCTTGCGTAGGTCCCCCTGCAGCTGCTTCCATCACTCCTCTCCATTCACCACTGCTCTGATTTTGGTGTCATCAGCGAACAGACTTACCTTGCTCACCACCCCATGTGCAATGTCTGATATCCAGAGCTCAAACAATACTGGCCCCAATACAGAGCCTTGTGGTACCCCACTCATCACCAGCCTTGGAGTTGAGAGCTCCCTTCTCATCACCACCCGTTGCAACCTACCACTCAGCCAGCTTGTAATCCAGTTCATCATTTTTGCCCCTACTCCTACACTAGTTAGCTTCTTCCCAAGCAGCCCATGAGGCACCAAATCAAAGGCCTTGCTGAAGTCCAGGTAATGAACATCCACCGCATGACCCTCATCCAGCTCACCTGTCACCCAGTCATAATGTTGTATGAGGTTGGTTTGACAAGACTTCCCTAAAACAAACCCATGCTGCCTCACATTCTGAAGGCCATTGTCCTCCAGGTATGACACCAGTCTTTCCTTTAGTATCATTTCCATGAGTTTGTACACTATGGAGGTGAGACTTACCAGACAATAATTACCCGGTTCATCCCTTGGCCCGCTCTTGTGTAATGGTACTACATGTGCCATCCTCCAGCCCAGTGGCACACATCCTGACTCCAGTGAGGTGCTGTACAGATCCATCAGTGGCTCTGCCAACACCTCTGCCATCTCCTGCAGTGCCCCCGGGTGGATACCATCTGGCCCTGGTGCCTTGTCTACCGTCATTGCCCTCAGTCCCTCTAGGACTCTACTTAATTCAATTCTTCCATCTGTCACCTCCTCTCCCCTTGTCCCCACCCTCCCAGCCCATGCTGATAGCGGTCCCCCCTTTTCTTCCATGAACACTGAGCAAAAGTATTCATTCAGTGCTTCTGCCTGCTCCTCCCCCTTTTCTGTCTACTCCCCACCCCTTTTTATCCTCACTATTATCTCCTTGCACTTCCTTTTCTCCCTGATGTATCTGAAAAAGTATTTTCCCCACATTAATTCCCTGTGCTAATCTCAGCTCCCTCTGGGCCTTGGCTTCTTCCACTTTTCTGGTCACCTCCCTGGACCATCTTGCATATTCCTCCCTGTCCACTTCCTTCTTCATCCTTCTGATAAGTGGGATGGCAATCCCTTCCTCCCTAAGACAGGAGAGCAGTCCTCCTGACGCTTAATCATCTTTCTCACCTGCTGACCCCTGGCAGTCCGGGCTCATTCCCAAACCCGGGTTGCCAGTGTGGCATGAGGTGTGGCATCCAACACCTCAACCCTCAGCACCACCAGGCTGGCTTCATGAGTGCCTTTCAAATAGTACTGTGTGAAAATAAAATGTTGCTACTGAAACTACTATGAAAGCTGGAACTCAGTTTCTGCTAAACTACAGAATGCGCTTTGGAAACTTTTTCAAAATTTCAACTTAGGATGGCAGAATGAATGTATTAATTGTGGATTAGTGTATTAAACAGTGGAAAGAAATTCTAAAGAACTAATCAATGAATTGTGGAATAATCGAATGTATTGATGACTGATGAATTAAACTGCAAAATGGAATTCGGAAGAACTGTCATTCCACAGTTCATGACTACCTGAAAGAGCTTCTGGTCCCCTACTGCCCTGGGCGATCACTCCGCTCAACCAATGAAGGGTTGCTAGAGATTCCAAGGGTGTATTTGAAATCTTCTGGGGCCAGAGTATTTATGCATGTGGCCCCAATCCTTTGTAATTCTCTACCCCATCGGTTACAGGAGTGCACGACCGTGCAGGGATTTAGCGAGCCTTGAAAACTTTTTTATGGCACCAGGCATTCGGTGATTGATGGACTGATGGTATGATGATACTACTGGTTTTATATGATGTATGTTGTTGATGTTTGATTTGTGATTTTAAATCTGTAAGGTGTCTTGGTATTTGAAAGGTGCCATAAGATTATTATTATTATTATTATTTGTATCATTTGGAAAAGCAGCCAGAAAATATCACAGAATGGTGTGAAAATTCATTAAATACATTCAGAGGATCAGATTTTGCCCAAGGCAGAATTTTGGAAAATATTTCAAAACTTTTTAAATTTTGCTTAATCTTTGTGATTTAGGAATTCACAGTTTCCTCCCATTACCACATTCAAAACATATCACATAAATATGATGATTGCCTGTGGGGTTTTGACATAGCAGGTATCAAACAAGCAAATGCAGACTGCATAAACTGGTCACTAATTTCTGGCTTGCAATGCAACCACACTACCATGTAAATTCCCTGCTGACTGAATGCCTGCAGAACAGTGAGTACATCAGCAAATGCTCTCAACTTGATTTAAAACTTAGGATTTCATTCCATGATCCAAGCAAATCTTTAGTTTACATCATGTTTCTGTTCTAGGTAAGCCCTCTATCTGCTGCTGACTGCTATGAGAATGGAATGAAAACATCTCTGACTTCACTGCTAAGTGGATTTTTAACATTTTGACAACTGTACAAATAATAATAATAATAATAATAATAATAATCATAACAAATAACAAATACATAAGGAATATTTTAAATATCTTTGTTTCATGTATGTGTGTAAGTGTGTGTGACCCTCTATTGGTGAACCCTGGCCCTTGTGTTCCTCCTTCCCTCCTCCCTGTTGTGCTGCCCCCATGCCCTCTCCCTAGCTGTGACTACTTTCCTACCCACCTAGGCCAACAGTCTGTGTGGTTTTATACTTCTCCTCATCAGTGATCTCCTTCTGGTAATGTTGATCCTGTACCTATCTATTTCACTGCACACATAACACTTGCACCTTTGCAGTCAGGGTTGATAACACACTGCACCTCGTCTAGATTTTGCTCTCATTCTATATTTGCACTTGCACATTATTACACTGTGTGTACACCTTATTTTGTGTTTGCACTGCCTACCTACCTGTACATCATGGGCCGGATATTCAGACGGTGCCAGGCAGTGGCACAAGCCTGGGCACAGCCCAACTGTGATGCGCTGGGGCTAGATCCAGGTGATATTCAATGGGGATGCACCATGGTGCAGCACCGTTGAATATGGTAGGGCCAGCACACATATTGCGCATGGCGCAGTGGCACTGCGCCAGTGCAGGGCACAGCTAGGGAGCACTGGGATGCGCTAGTGCAAGTGCAGTTGCGCTAGGTGCATCACCTGTGATATTCAGCAGGGGGCATGCTAATGAGGCCATAATATATGCAAGGTGCAAATGGGGCCATGTGCATGTCATTATGGCCCCATTTGCAGGCCTTGAGCAGGGCAGCCTGGTGACTTGCACCTGGCACCCTGCACAACATGACATGTGCTGTTGGGATCCCAGGGCATCACCCACCCCATAGCCACCAACACACCACAGAAGTGTAAAAAGACATCCCTGGTAGTCTAGTGGCTCCCCAGTTTCCGATTCCCGATAAATACCACAACATATGACCATCCTGGTGGTTAAGTGGTGCTTGCTGCACCGAGTCCCTGATGCCCCCATAACATGTACGGTGCCTGTCCCTGGTGGACTAGTGGCCCTCCTGCCCATCTCCATGATCGTGGTACATGCATATTCCTACAGTCTGTGGTAGTCTAGTGGACCCCCCTCGAGGTCCCCAGTCATGGTAATACACACATGGCATTCCCTGGTGATCCAGTGGCACTTCCCACCTACCCACCCGCATTGGGACCCTTTGCTCATTAGCCCCATCATTTGTGGGTTGCATCCCACCAGATGCCACACAGCCACCCACCAAATGCATTACCATGATGCTGCAAGCCCATTGGTCCCTGTGTGGATAATGGGCTGTTACAGGGCATACTGTATTAGTGTTCCAAATATGTGAATGAATCATTCACATATTTGGGACTGTCTAGTACAGTATGCACTGCAAGCCCATACAGTACCTGTCATTCAGCGGGCGGTGGGGCGGTATGCGGGTGGGATGCAGCCACCTGCTGATGACGGGGGAAAAGGGGTGGGAAAGGGGTCCTGTGTAGGTGGGTGGGGTGGGGGGTGCCACAGGATCACCAGGGAATGCTGTGTGTGCATATTACCATGATTGGGGACTCAGGAGTGAGGGGGTTCACAAGATTACCACAGGATTTAGGAATACACATGTACCACAATTGCAGAAACAGGTGGGGGGGTCACTAATCCACCAGAGACAGACATTGGTACATGTTACGGGCATCAGGAACTCGGGTGAGGGGGGATCACTAGACCACTAGGGATGGTCATATGTTATATGCATCGGGCTTCGGGACTGGGGGCACTAGACTCCAGGGTTTCATTTAAAATGTATGCCGCATGATCGCAGCTATGGGGGGTGGGTACAGTGAGAGCTTGTGGACGGTGTTCTGAGTGGGCTGGTGGACACCCAAGGCGGGGCTTCTGTGTTGCACCCTGCAGTACTGCAGCCCACCTTTGGGTGTCTGGGAGTTGCTCCTACTCTGCAGGGGCTCAACTTTGAGCTCCTCTGTGAGGCGCACTGCAGTGTTGCACCAGCATATGCGTCGCACATCCCGGGCTGAATATAGGGATGTGCCACATATGCATGGGCACGCCCCCTGTATCTGTGCTGCATACCGTTATATTGCACCCTGGCGCATTGGGATTTGCACTGCACCGGGCAGCCTTTACAATATCCCACTGGGGTGCAATGCAGGGTTGCTCCTACGCAACTGTGAAGCGCCAGGCACCACCCCTTTGAATACCTGGGCCCATGACTGCACAACTGTATTTTACTTTCGCTTTTATTGTAATGTATTTTTATTATGTTGTATTTAATATTGCACCATCTTTATGTTATCTTCACTTGCACATCTTGTATTGTTTGCTCTCTATCCCCCATTCCCCAAGGACACATCTGGAAACAAGCTATTACCAGCTCAGAAGGTATCTTCTTATAAAAGATTTGAAGTAAATACACAAATTAGTACATGGAACATAAAAATCAACACCATTTAGTTAAAATGTTGTACAATAATTTTCTCAGGTATGCTGTCATCATAGAATATAGGAAAGATTAAATTCCAGTGAACCCATTTTACAGTATGTTCCTCGTAACAAATTGCTGCTGTTTTATTACTAAGCTAGGCACCTGAATTAAATTGTGTGCATTGCACTTATATCCTGACCATCCCATGGTTTATTCAGGAGAAAAATGTTGTTTCCCATAAAATGTCAACAGGAGCTTTGACAGTGGACCAGCTAGAGTATTAAATAGGTAATCTTGCTTCACACCAAAATTAGTAAAATTTTTGGTACTGCACAGTTGTTTTATGTTTTTTATCAGTGTGACTGTCAGAAGAACTCATCAAAAGCTAATGTGATCCCTGGGTTTCCTATGGGTTAAACTCCTAGAGGTTTCCAACTGGAACTTGAAAATTCCTACCCTGCCTTGTGCCTTGTTGCATGTTCATGGGATGCCTGGTGTGATGCATATCTGCTGCTCCAGCAAGCATCAATCAGATCAGTTGAGATCTTAAGCCAGATTCCAGACAGAGTTCAAATGAAAACTCCCTGTACTATGGCTGCTATTAAAGTCCCATGCCTTAATTCCTATCATGCTGCCCAGACTCCATCCTGCCCTTCCATAAAGTGGCAGAGGAATCATTTGTCAAGCCATTAAGTGTAAGCTGTAACCAACATGGACTTCTGCTTTCTGGAGTTTGGTCTTCAACCACGGACTGCCTATAATGTAAGACTGTTGTTTGCAGCTGATGTCTGTGATCATCTGTTAATGAAGACAGAGAGTAACATCTGTTATGCTGTTAGCCCAGTGCTAATGTTTTGCTTAAGTTTGGTATGGCAAGAACTGGAGAACATTTACTCCCTTTAGTGATTCATTTTTTTAATAACATTTTCATTACATTTTTAGAATATCAATACAATTTTCAATACATTTCAGGTAAATGTAACCAAAAATCACAAAAAAAATAATTTATAAAACAATTGCTTTAAACATTGTTACCCTATAATAACCAGATAAGATTACTAAAAGCTATATATCAAAGATTATGTAGATACTGAACAATGTAAATTATAATTTAACACCTCAAATGAATAGGCTATATTGTTAATTGCTTCCTTAAATATTCACTTTTGTTTCTTAGAAAGGTAATATAAGAAAATTTACCAGTAAAAGAAAAAGAAGAGAAAGAATAGCAATAGATATAGTCAAGAGATACCGTATGCTGTGTTGGACTTTTTGATTTTTTTTGTGATGGGGGCAGGCAGCACACATGTATTAATGATCATGCCTCAGTTTCCATTTTCAAATTATGTTCTGTCTTACTTTTTTCTTCTGTTTTCTTAATGAATCAAGTATTATGGAATAAATGTGTTTTTCTTTATTTTGTTAGAGATTTTTATGGTTTCTTAGATGTGTTCTTTTCTCTGTGTGATATATTCCAGTATCATCCCATTTATTCTGAAATATTTATTTATTATCCCTGAGACCTTGCAACATTTAGTTTCCAACTAAAGAGTTTCTCTAAGTTCTGTATGCCATTCTTCAAAACAAGGATGTCTAATCTCTATCCATAAACTGAGTTAGTATTGTATGTTTTTTTTCTGCCATTGCCACCATATTTATAAGGTTATGTTCACTCGGAGAAAGTCCATTCCCCTCTTCTAAGTATTCTAGAATACATGTTTCAAAGTTTATGTTTTCTTTCTTTCTTTCTGTGTACCCTCTATATGTTTTCTAATTTTATACCAAAGTTGCACTATCTTAGGATACTCCCAAAACATATGAGTCATGGCCACTTTAACTTTCCCACCTTTCAACATCCTAAGTCACTTTTGATACCTTTTTTTTTTTGCATTATAGAGGGTAAGTAGTCCATGTTTATAATCTTGTACTGGATTTCTCTATGGTTAACCAATGCAAAGGTCTTATGTGGCCTCTCCCAAATAACTCTCCAATTCCAGTTGCTTGTTTCTTTTATGAGTGTTTTGCACCACCATGGAATTATTTCCTGTGGATCTCCATCTTGCTTTATAATGAATTTTAACAGTGCTTATACACTTGGCACCATTTTAAGAATCAACAACAGTTTCATTCTTTCTCTTTTGAGCAGGTATTTCTTCTTGTCTCACATATATAATTTTCAAGGATGTTTTTATGTTTCTAAAGGTCTCTACATTCTTGTTAGCCATTTCAAATTTCCCGATAGATTCTTGGCTTTTTAGAAGTTCATTCTCCTTTAAAATGTTCTGGTGTGAATCTATCTCTCTTTCTTTTCATTGTTCCACCTCAAAACACTTCCGTCTTATTGTTAAATTCAGGTTTCTCCATAGTGGTAGTATTATTAATTCCCCCAGTGACAGGTTCAGTAATTTAACTACAATATGTACATTTTTCATAGCTCCCTTATTATGCAGTGTTTAATCTGATTTGTTTTTCTAACATACCATTGTATATTAATACATTAGTTATCTTCTAGGATTTCTATTTCATTATTTAACAGTTCTGGTGTGTATCTCAAAACAGTTTTGTTTCTTAACCATTGTTCACATTCTAGCATCCACAGGTCAAGAAATATAGTTGACAATCTGATATTATTAGGCATCCTTTCATTTTTGCTTTTGCCAGTTTTAAGTAATTGTGTATAGGTTTCTTATAGTTCCAAATTAATTTGTTCATTATGTTTTTGTTCTTTAGAAACCGACTTTTTGGTACTAAAATAGGAGACACTGTGAATATATATATATATATATATATATATATATATATATATTCATTTAAAATCTTTATTAATGCATCAGTTAAGGGTGAAGCAAAACAGTAGGGAATTGAGGTGTTAGGTTCAAACCCAAACATCCCCTATTCCTACCTCCCAACCCCCCACCCTCCACACACCAACAGGCATTGGGCCATGGCTTGGGGTTGTTAGGCCTAACTCTCACCCCATTCCATGTGTAAGGAAGCTGAGATGGTACAGTATAGGAGAATGGGATGAGAGGTCTGATGACCCCAAGACACACCCTGATGCCTATTGGTCTGTGGAGGGTGGCTGCAGGTTGGAGTGGTGGGGTGGGGGTGTTAGGGTTTCAAATCCTAACACCTAATTTTCATATTTTTGTTGCTTCAACTCTAACTGATGTATTAACAAAGTGTTTGCAATGAATTTCCTTACTTTTTGAGAAAGTGTAATCTTACCCTTATATGTTTCTTGGACAGCATGGCCTGGAGGGCCCTGCACTTCCATGAGTCTGTAGTGTGATGTGGTTGCATCTTCCTGTGGAAGTGCAGGCCCTCCAAGCCCTGCACTCCGATCATGCTCCCATCACTCCATAATGGTATCCATCTGTGGGCCCTGAACCCCCATCTATCCATAAGTGTAAAGGCATTTAAATGAACTGTCCTCTCCCTGTGGGAGCGAAGGGGCCCAGAGGGCCTTGCACTCCCAGTACTGCATAATAAAGGGCCTTGCACTGCTATTACTGCAAAATGGTATCCATATATGTCCTCTATGCCCTGTGCTGTCACCTAGCCATAAGTGTAGAGACACAGTGCAGTCCCAGAGAAATTCCAAGTAACCCTTTTCAGGCAAATGGTGGAATATCTCAGGAACCATAGTAACACTGGAAAAAATTTCACCACAGTTGTAATCATGGCCTGGTAACCTACACACATGCTTAGTACACCTAGCTGTACTACAGTAAGCTCCATTTAATGAAAAATCCATATCTCAAACTATTTTCAAGATATAAATGCCGAATGGCACTACGTCTGCCACAATGTTATCCTATGAGAAATTTCTAAAGTTTGAAATGTTATCAGTATGGAAGCAATGAAACTTTTATCACCAAACCAGCAAAAGTCACAGCTGTATGGCTAGCCCTTTCTACTCTGAAAATTTTAGCCTGAAATTCCAAACTGCTTCTTTGCATTGAACTGGCAAAGAAATGATAAACTTTAGAAATCATTTTTCGTGAGCTGTCAAAAATCCCTTTTCATGAGCTGATCCCTTTTCATGAGGTGTCAATATCCATTTTTGTGAGTCAATCCCTTTTCACAAGGTAGGGACATCTGGTCAGCATCGTAAGAAAAGGGATTTTGTCACTTCACGAAAAGAGATTTCTCCCAAAAAGGGATTTTGACAGCTCTAGAAAAGGGATATAAGAAACTTTAGTGAGCCAATCCCTGTTAGTGAGATAGGGCCATCTGGTCATCATCTCATGAAAAGGAATTTTGACAGCTCACAAAAAGGGATTGGAAGCGAGTCATGAAAAGGGAATTTTAAATTTAAAACAAGAATATTGTGACTAAAGTAAAGTAAACCGAAAGCATAGGTTTGTAGAGGACCTCCACCTAAAAAAAAAAACAAATAGATAAAGATATACCATTTTGTTTTTGAGGAAAAATTAAAACAAGATAGCGGCTGGTGACAAGGGAATTTTTTCTCATGAAGAGGGATTTTAAAAATCCCTCTTTGTGAGCTGTCAAATCCCTTTTCATGAGCCCTAAATCCCTTTTTGTGCTGTGCATCTATCCCAAACACTGAACTGAGCATGCTCAGAACCCAAGATTTCAAAATTGAATAACTTTTGAACATAATATTTTTTTTCACCACACCAATGCTGGATTGTTCCTTAGGATAACCTCTTTCTACTCTGACAATTTCCAGCCAAAATTCCAAATGGTATGCTTGCAGTGTGATATCAACAAAATTACCCTGACATTTGCCAAAAAAGACAAGAAATGCATTTTTAGCGCTTTACTGTGCAAAAACTGCAAATCCGATTGAAATGCAAATTGGAAAATCAAGAGATCTACCATCCAAAACCATGTATTCCAAATTTCATGCAAATCTTTTGAATGGTTGCAAAGTTATTAACATGTATAATTTGAGGTTTAGCATTAAACTGCCTAATGAACCCTAACTATATAGGCACAACTGTATCTCTATTATATGTAATAGATAACCCACTCTTAGATGTGCGGTCATGCTCTGATATATGCACAGCTTGGTGTGCATCAACCACCCAAGGTGTGCGTATATCAGAGTGTATATAGAGTGTGTTTTATAAAATGGCAAAATTGTTTTTAAGGGGGGTAAAAGTGCAGGTGTGCGGTCGCCCTCTGATATACGCAAGGTCATGAGATGGGATCCAATAAATCATCAGACATAATTTTTCCTACCCATTTTACAGTATAAATATATATATATATATATATATATATATATATATATATATATATTAAAGGGGCACAGTTGTGCTGCTGTAGTTAGGGTTATAGCTTCACTTCTATGTTAAATTCAAAATGTTGCACTTTAATTAATTCACAACTGTTCAACTGATTTACATGAGATTTCATAAGCTCCATCAGGGATGAAGGATCTCTTCATGTGCCCAGTTTTATTCTGGTTAGATGTACAGGTGTGGTGATACAGAGTGTCAAAATATTAGAAAATTTAAATTTTTTTGTTAAATGCTTTTTCACACTGCTGCTTAAAAACGGCTTGAGATTTTGGTCTGGCATTTGCAGAGTAGAAAGGTCTTGGGTCACAGATGTGTCTTTTGAAGATTTGTTGAAAAAAATATTAGTCTTATCAAAAGTTATTAAATTATAAAATATTCCATTATTTTCAATGGAAAACTTCAATGTGAGCCTCAAAACAGGATTCTGTCACAAATGAGCAATCCTGTGTCGCAAATGGGAAATCCTTTTGTTTTTGCAGTTAGCAAGGCAAATAAAAGTATATAATTTAAAAAATAATAATGCGTTGAGTGCAAACCAACACTTGTTCTAACTGGGCCCCCCTCAGATGGATTCTGAACTTATGTGTTGAAGACATGCCCTTGAATTTCTTGTTTTTAACATTATAAATCTTTTCTTGTGACTCATAATATGAATAAAGATTCTTTTTCATATCATGAGTCCCAAAAAAGGATCCTTTTTCATGATGGCAATTCCTTTCCCTGGTGTATAATGCCACCTATGGGACTAGGTCAAAAGTGCATATACAATATAGTGCAGTCCAACACCATGCATGCAAAACTGCATAAGTACAAATAGCGCTGACAAACAACAGCAACAGCACAGACAGCACTAATAAAGCCAGAGAGAAGTGGCATCAGAAACCAGAGTTAGTGAAACCTCCACACACCCCACAAAAATATAAGTAATCAGCTCGGGGGGGAGAATTTAGGGGGCATTTACTGGGTAGATGACAAAAACAGCCATCACCTGAGATTTGAACCCCAGTCAGCAAGGACCTTTACAGCATGTGCCTCTACTCTGCATGCCATGGTGCAGCACAGTGATGCAGTACACAGTTATGCACTTCTACTACTCAGCATCACTGAGAACAGCTACGTGGTGTACAGCAGTGTCATGCTCACACTATTATTCACCCGTAGCTATTTTCACTTACACTGTTTTCTCTGCGCAGTTTTTACCATGCTATTATTGACACATGCTTTTGACCTGCTTTGGGCACCCCACGCCCTCAGTTCACCATCCCAGTTGTTTCACCTCTTTTTTGGCCTGTCTTGAATTTTGATTTTATTTTTTCAACTATATCTTTTGCATGAAATTACCAACCAGCATAACGCATGGTATACATTAACAAGCAAACATGCTGTAATGTTTACTGACTGCATGCCTTCAGCTTATTAATGTCTGGATTCATTTAAAAGTAGAATGCTATTCCTAGATGCTTTATGAGCTCATTAAATATTTCCCTTTAATTCCAAAGTCACAGCAAGCAGAATACCCAAACATTAAATGTAATTAATTCTAAGCTTAAACATATTTAATTACATGTGTCATTCTTTCAGTCAACATATGTCTAAAAAGGATTTCAGTGCTGGAAGTTCACACATAAAATTATAGAATGATGTATATTTAAGCAAATGGCTACAATTAAATGTAGGTGTGGTAGAGTTCAGACAAGCTACAGAGAACAGCAGTTGAATGCAATAATTTATGTGCCTGTCCTGGTTAAACATTTTCCTCTTTCTCCCATTCCCTGATGTTTTCTCACACCCCTGCCCTCTTGTCACCATCTGTTTTGTTTCCCAGGTGTCTACTGGCATGCTCTCCACACTCTTATTCCAGTCCCGGTTATTTCCCTGGTTCCTAGTGTCACCCCCACCCTTCAATACTGTTCCTCTTCTTTCCATGGTGTCTAGTGGCACCCCTACTCTGTGATCATCATCCCAGTAGTGTTCTACTTTTCCCTGGTGTCTAGTCATGCCCCCTGCCCTCCATTTGCTGTCCCCATTTAAACTTTGATTTTCCCTGGTATCTAGTGCACTCCCTCAGACCTTTCAGTCGCTGTCCCCATTTATACTTTTAGTTTCCCTGATGTCTAGTGGTACCCCCTCCCTCCAATATGGGTTCAGCCTGTAAAAAAGAAAATGGTCCCTTGATTTCCCCCCATAAAACCTGCTAAACAAATGGTCCATCGATGATCGCACAGACCCCACCTCACCTCCCACTCAGCATCAACCACCCCACACACCCCCTCATCCGCACACACCCTCACTTACCTAAACAGGTCCCTGGGTGAAGATCCACACTGTGATGGGAGACACATCTTGCTAATGGAACCAGTGACTGCAATATGAGAAACTAAGGAAAATGGGGTTCAGTATATTTCAATGGAGTTTTCAACTTTGATTCATATCCTGGCCATTTTTGCATATTTTGACACCAACTTTTCAACATGATATTTTAGGGACCCCACCTCATAGACAATGTCACCAGAATTTCACTAATCTGTTCCAAAAGGCAGTTTTGTGGTCACTTGATGAAATCACCTTTTGGACATAATTTGAGCATTTCCACTGCCTTTGCTCATGAGGTGGGGTCATAAGAAGGCAATGTTGAAAATCGGTGGTCAAAATATGTAACAACGGTGCATGCATTTAAATTTCATTATGCTTGTCCATACATTCAGTAACTGTAAATGTTTTCTTCCCAAATTTTTCAACATAATCATTTATTTACATTACCTCATGGATGTGAAAGCTGTCATTTTTCAAATCCTGGCCAAAATGTGTTTTCTCATCTGTGGCATGGATTGACATTGTAATGACATGGAATGATATTTCAGCTGGGATTTGAAATTTTCAGCCCGGCATTCATGAGGTGGGGTAATAAAAAGGCTATACTGACAATCTGGTTGCTGTTTTGGCTGAAATGATTCTACAGCAACATGTACGTATCTTTTTTTAATTTAATAAACTTTATTGAAGTTTTCTAAATTACAAAGGGAAAAAGGGAATAAACAGTAAACACAAGAAAACAGTAATAATAAAACAATTAACAAACAAACTAATGCTACCAACTAATTCCCTTGTCCCATCCATTCCACCCTCCCTTACCCTCCATCCCCCCGGAGCACAAAAACTGAACATCTGAGACTTAAAATACAGGGTATATACAAAACAATTTGTTAGAGAGGCTGAGTAATGATTCTTAACAGTGTTGAACAAGACGTATACTCATCAGGACAGGAGAGCTTCCAAAAGGACCTCATCGTTCCCATTATTTTGCATATCTGTCCTGATGGGATGCAATGCACCTCTCCGTGACCAGAGCCTATAAAATCTCCTGGGGCCATTCTTTATATGAGGGCACAATATCATCCATCCAGTGATGAAGGATGACCAACTTAGGGGTTATTGAAATCAAGGTCATATAGACCTTATGAGGCCCAAAAAGGTCTGCTGGGTAATCTCTGATAAGACAATTCTTGGGAGTAAAGTTGGTGTCTAATCTGAGAAAGGGGTCAAGAGAGGAATGAATCAAATTCCAGAAGGGAGACACTTTTCAGCACTCCCAAAGGATGTGCTTCAAGGAACCAGTTCCTGATAGACAATGGGAACAGTATGAGGTGGCCCACCATCCCATCCTTTGCAATCTCTGTGGGGTTTAGTACATATAATGTAGGATACGAAATTGAGTAAAATCATATATGTCTTGTTTTGACATATTTGTAAAGTCATTTCCAAAATAATTGCCAACCCTTGGGGTCTAACTGCAAGCAAAGAGCCTGTTGCCAATAATAACATGTACCCATTAGCCCTCTAGGATCGATATTCTGAAAATGAGTAAAAATTTTAAATGGGATGGGACTGATCAACAATTGAATCAAACCAACATGTACCCATCTATGAAGGGACTGGAACACAGGGCCCAGTGGGCACTGCATTCCCATACTCAAATGAGGATACGATTATACTACCTCAAAATGTAATAACATTCTTTGCATTAGGGCTGACAATCTCAAGACACTCCCTCACCTGTTGCTGCCTGCAGTGTGGGGATGGGGTGTTAGGGTTGGAAACCTAATGCCACATTTCCCTACTTTTGTCACTTTAACCCTAACTGATGCATTAACAGAATTGTTTTGCAAAGAATATGTATCTATACATATATATATATATATATATATATACACATACATATCTGTATCTGTGTGTGTGTATATATATATATATATATACATACATATATATATATATATATAACATATTTATATCTATCTATATCTATCTCTCTCTCTCTATATATATATATATATATATATATATATATATATTATATATATATATATATATATATATATATATATATATATATATATATATATAATTATTTCTGGGGAGAAGATTCATTTTTATGTCTTCTTGTCTACTCCATAAGAGCATAGGTACAGTATCTTTCTCCAGCTTTTCAGTTCTTTGTTCAAGTTTATCTGAAAATTGTTTTTATTGTAATAGCTATAGTAAGTACTCTAATTTTTTTATTACTTCCATTTAAGTCCCAATTATGTTATATCCTGCCTTTAATTATTCTAAACTGTGTTCTACTAGACCAATCACCTAGTTCATTCATTGATTTTGCTACTATTGGAAACTGCCATTGCATTATCTTCATTAAGACACGTAGTGTATATGTTTCACTACTATATTTACTATTGGGTTAACCTATACTTTACCTAGGTTGTGGTGAAGTAGAATGTGGGACAGAGACTAACAAATTACTTATTAGCACAACAGTCTGGGTTTAAACTACCACCAATCTTACCTTCTGAGGTCCGGAGTGCACTTACCTCTCTAAACCCCTCTAAAATTAGTCCCGATGGATTACATCCTAGGCTCCTCAAAATCTCTGCTCCTTCAATAGTTACTCCCTTAACCTACATCCTAAACTTTTTGCTCACCTCTGCCACAGTTCCTACAGCTTGGAAGTTTGCCAAAGTTCTCCCTCTTTTCAAAGGTGGTGATCCCGCCATCCCTGGCAGCTACCGCTCCATTTCCCTCCTGCCTGCCCTTACCTAAGTCCAAGAATTCCTCATCCTCCTCCAGCTCAAAACTTTTCTATCCACTTCCAATACTCTGTCCCCAATCCAGTCAGGTTTCAGGAAATCCCATTCTGCCACCTCCTCCCTCCTCTGCCTCACCAATACCATCCACACCTCTATGGATCTTGGCCACATCACCTCAGCAATTTTCATTGACTTAGTCAAGGCCTTTGACTCTGTCTCTCACCACCTTCTACTTTCTAAATTGTGCTCCATTGGCCCTATCCCCTGCAACAGTGTCCTGGTTCAGTTCTTATCTAACTGCCCATTCCCAATCAGTTTCTATTAACATCTCATCTCACTCCCTCCCCATCCTTGCCAGTGTACCCCATGGCTCAATTTTTGGGCCAGTTCTTTTTACTCTATTTATTAATGACCTTCCCTTTGTATGTACCCACTCCAATATACACATGTACGCTGATGACGCCATCCTTTTCCAGGGGTGTCAGCAGGATTCAAGATGTGGGGGGCACATGCCCCCATTAGTGTATTCAGACAAATTAGGGGGATCTGGGGGGAAGTGCCCCTCAGAAGAACATTTGAAGAAATAGGTGCAACATGGTGCATTTTGGAAGCATTTTCTGTGAAATCTGCAGCAAAATAAGCTTAGGGATTTTGTAGCTGAAATCCTGAGAAACAAAGTAGGTGACTTGAACCAAGGAAGTGGAACATACCTGGTGTACTGCCTTAGTCTTAGAACCCAGTGCTCACAAACACAAACAATAATTAACAAGTTTCCCCCCCCCAAACCATATGCTGCCTGGGAATGGGTGGTGGGGGGTGGGGTTTATTTACCCCTTGAAGAAAGTTTGAAGAATTTGGCACCAAAGACCAATGGTGGAATTTAGAAGCATTTTCTATGAAATCTGCAGCAAGACAAGCATAGGGATTTTGTGTAGATGAAACCATGAAATACACAGCAGGCAGGTCACCTGAAGTAGAGAACCAGAACATGCCTAGTTGACTGTCTTTGTCTTTGTCTCACAGACACATACAGAAAAAGATTAACACTGATTTTCCCAAGCCAAATGGTGCCTGAGGCTGGGCATGGGGTGGTAACCGTGAAATTTGCTCCTGCAAGAAATTATGAAGAATTAGGTGGCAAATTGTGCATTTCAGAACCACGTGCTATGAAATTTGCATTAAGACAAGCACAGGGATTTCATA
Organism: Neoceratodus forsteri; assembly: GCA_016271365.2. Lineage (NCBI taxonomy): Eukaryota > Metazoa > Chordata > Ceratodontiformes > Ceratodontidae > Neoceratodus > Neoceratodus forsteri. The sequence continues at coordinate 1,514,330,364 of CM057449.1, forward strand.
GCTGAAAGGATGATATGACATACACAACACTGCCAGCAGGTATAAGTTGAAGCTGAATCAGGGATTCATAGCTGAAACCCTGACATAAATGCACAGCAGATGACTAAGTGGAAGAACCAGGGAACATACTTACTGCATTAGTCTCAGAACCATCTGCACACAAAGACAGAAGGAAAACAGTCTTAAGTAATGATTAACTTTTCTTTTTTTTTTCAAAACCAAATGTGGCATGGTGCTGGCTGGGACACTGGGGGGATTTGACCATTGAAAGAAATCAGAACAAAGAAGAATATGTGAAAAAGTGTGAACTTTAGAAGCAAGCTACAGTATGTAATGTTTATCAAGCCAAACACAGGGAATTAGTAACTGAACACCCTACACTATAGAACATGACTTGAGCCACTGAAATAGTTGTTGGTCTCAGTCTTTATGACCTGCTAGATCCTGTCATATAATTTAGAGATTTTCTGCAGTGTTGGCTGTAGCAGGAAGCAAAAGATCAACACGTCTGTTTGACAATTTGGCAAATCTGTCAATGACTTCATCTACATTTATTAGTTTCATGGCCTCACCCTCAATTGCTAATGTATGGGTATTTAAAAGGCTTGAAAGTGTTTATTTGATTACTCTGAGGAAGCCTAGTAGTTTACTAGATAAAATGTGAGGTTTGTTCTGTTAAACCCCAGCTGTCTCTGTTGCTGGATGCTGGATGCTGTGCCATTTTATATGAGAAGAATAAACAGTCTTTGATATAATTCATTCTTGCTGTGCTTCTCATTCAGTCCAGTTGGATGGGTACTTTTTCCTTTGACTTTTTATGCAGTTATTTGCCACACAGCACCATATATTTCTTGGTGCTCCAGGTTTGTTTGTTTGCTGATTTCTAGATTTTTAAGGAGCACAGGTTTCCTATCCAGGAGTAAAGGAGTGAAATCGAGGACTTGTTGAACTTCCTAGACCTTTATAGTTAAATATCTGAATCGGTGGAAGTTTGTGAACTGGCAATTACAGCGACAGCAAATATACAGACTTTCAGCCTAGCGATTACATGGTCAATGGATGATTTTGGACAGTGAGAATTTTCCTGCTAATTATGGTGGGAAGATCCCTTTAATTTGCAGAGAACGGTTTCTGACAAGTGGAAGATAAACTTTGGGGGAATCACGGTCCTTACATCATCATGTCGGGCCAAGAACTGATACCTGAACACTGCACATTTGCACAGGGAATTCCAGCTGGAGGTTTTGCAGATTTAGTGTTTACACAAGCTGGGAACATTAATCCACTGTTACAACAGGCCCAGGGTTCGGTGGACAGGACAGAAGCTGGTGGTGAGTCTGATGCTAAATCTGATTTTCAAAAATTGGAAAAGCTAGTACTTAAAGGCCGTAGGATGTATTGGTACAAAATCACGTTGGAAGTCTACTTAGCAGTTGAGCGAGTTCCACGTGGATTGCATATAACACAAAAGCCATCCACTGGCACTGAAAATAAGGAGTTTATGACTCACTGGCAAAAAAACATGCACCATGCTTCTGTTAATAATATAAAATTGATACTTGAGTTCGCTAAACCTATCCGTGAGCAACTCACATTAGAAATTGGGGAAATAGAGTCACGACTGAAAGCAATCACAGAAACATCTGAGTTTGAATGTTTAAATAAATTATTATTCAACAAAGTCACCTGTTATGATGTGCATTTAAAACAACAGAAACACAAGAAATTTCAGATGGACAAACATGACTATCTGTACAACAGGGTGTTTGATTGGGCTGGAACCTCTGTGGGGAATACATCTGGAGGTCTAAAACCTATTTTGAAGAAAGGACCCATTCTTACTGTTGGCCCAGTATCTGGACAGACAGTATTAGATTATACCATGGGTCCATCTGACACTGATGACTCAGAGCACACGTTGGATGATGATTCGGGGGAATTGGAAGAAGGACAGTTTCCTTTTCAGGTCCAGAAAACAAGGCAAAATCAGTGCCAGAAAAAAAATTGTTTCTAATTCTCCCAACCACAGCGAGGGGGGATGTGGAGGAAGAAACAAGAGAAGATACTAGTTTCCGAATGTTTAAAATCAAGTGTGACCTTGGACACCATCCTCCACCCTAATTTGACAGAATCTTCTATTAATTCAGACTCTGAAACTTTGACAGCTATGTCAAATGATATGTTTAGTCTTTCCCCTATTGTGAACCTTTCCACACATGTTTTAACCCCTTATGAGATTTCAGTTTGGGGTAAGGGGTTAGGTTTTTGTCCTTCAGAGGACATCGATTGGTTTACTACATGTATGGAGTTACACAAATTTGCTCATCATTTAACCTTTCAAACTTTTTTTCAGGATGATACATATGTGCAAAAAAAGGGTGAAGACTTGAGTGGTTTACTGCCTAGATCTGAATACTGTCCTGTACTTAATCCAATTGTTTCTTTGTTCATCAAGAAATGTGAATTAGACTTGGTAAAGTTGCATAATGACTCATCCCCCCACCCCAGAATAGCAGTAGAATGAATTGTAGTGGCAAAGAGTTGCAGGCCATCAAAGATCTAAAGGCTAACAATGATATAGTCATTAAGACTGCTGATATGGGTGGGGCTATAGTTATGCAAAATAAAAATGAGTATATTGAAGAAATAGAACATCAGGTTGGGGGTGATTTTTTTGCAAAAAGATACAAAAGAAAGTGACACAAGGGTTTAAAAGTGAAATTGATTTGTTTTTGAATGATGCATATTGCAGAGGTTACATCACAGAGGCTTTATATAAAGCAATGGTAGTTACGAATCCAGTAATTCCAATAATTGATACCCTACCTAAAATTCATAAAAATTACCCATCAGGTCATCCTATTATTTTGGGGAGGAGGTGGCTTATGGAGTCGTTATCCATTTTTGTTGATGGGTTCTTACAACCTTTAGCTAAAAATCTTAGGTCATACGTTAAGGACTCTACAGAAATAATTAACATTGTGGAAAATTTAGACATAGACCCTGAATGTTTTTTTGCCACTATAGATGTGACCTCTCTGTATACAGTCATACCACATCATGACGGTCTGAATGCCCTTGATTTTTTTTTTTAAACACTATAACTGAGGAGGAGCTGTCTCATACACCCACAACTTTCTTGTTGGAATTGGCAGATACAGTTTTGACAAAAAATGTTTTTCTTTTTCAAGATCAGCTATATATGCAGATTTGAGGAACAGCCATGGGGCTAAAGTTTCACCAATTTATTTGTGGTGGAATGGGAACTTAGCCATCTGTACAGTGCCACCACAAACCCTTTTTTACATTTATTGGATTTATGGCAGCACTTTATAGATGACATTATAGATATCTGGAAGGGCACAGAGGCTGAGTTTGAAGCCTTTATTCAATGGTTGGAAAGTATAAGCTTTGTTTATGGTTTAAATATGAATTGAGCCGCACCAAGATTACATTTTTGGATCTTCAGATCTACCGTAATGAGGAAAATGATGTTTGCACCACATTGTATCAAAAAGACACCGATAGGAATGGCTTACTTAGTATGAGAGTTGCCATCCTCCACATGTTAAGTTTAACATCCCTAAGGGCCAATTGGTTAGAACTTTAAGAAACTGTACTGAACCTGAACAGTTTAAACAGAAACAAGCAGTGCAAGTTAAGAGACTTGTAGAAAGAGGGTATAGTGTGCATAGCATTTCGACAGCCATGAAAAAAGTGGCAAAAATGGACAGAGACTTGTTTACAATACCATCATGAGTATTGAGGGAAGACAATGAAATTGTCCCTTTGTTACTAAGTATTCAGCAAGAGCAGAGAGTGTAAGAGAGATTATTATAAAAAATTGGTCCATGCTTGAATTGGAGCCAAAGTTAAAACCTATTGTTGAAGCAGGACGGAAAGCGGTGTTTATGAGAACAAAAAACCTCAAGAACTTGATTGTAAAAAATGTTATCCCTGGACCAGAACCATATAAACAAACTGATTTGCCCCCCACCCACCCACCCACCCACAGGTACACACAGATGTGGTAGATGTGTTTTTGTAAGTATATCCATACTTGCAAATCTATCACACACCCCATTACAGGAAAGGATATAATGATCAAAGATTTTATTACATGTAGTAGTAGTGGGGTAGTGTATTTACTACAATGTGACTGTGGAGCCTATTATGTGGGCAGGACTATTAGACAGTTTAAAGTTTGTGTGGGTGAACATCTACTAGCTATGCAGAAAATGGATGTTAGCTATGCAATAGTGAAACATATTTCTTCCAGCACACAAGGTGGACATAGTTTTCACTTTGTGGGGTTGGAATTGGTAAGGGTTGTACCCAGAGGTGGTGACATTAAGAAATTAATTGGACAACATGACAGCTATTGGATTTTTGAATTGGGAGCCAGAAGTAATTTAGGGCTTAATGACAATCTTGAATTGTCGGCATTTTTGAATAAATTTAGATGTTAAAAGTTCTTGTGGGATATCAATAGACTTCTTGTATTAGTCCAAAATTGTCACTGCCCCTGGATTCCAATTTTTTCTTGGACTGTTTCTGTTTTTAGTGTGTCTCCAGCTATATAATAAGTGTAACTTTCAATTTTGTAGTAATGTTTAGCCTTTTTAAGCTATGCATGTGTGTCTGTTGATAAGGAGGCCTTGCATCTTTAGGCAAGCTTATATTATAGTCATAAAGACTTTTTTTTTAATCAAATAATATTAATTACATTTAATGTGATGCTTAAGTTTGACCATTTAAATGTAGTGACCTTGATGTTTATATTAAGGGGACACTGGTTGTTTCTTGTTAAGACTAATTAATAAAGAGGAGTGCAGGGTAATTGTACCTGCTGGTTTTTAAGCATGTGACCGTATACAAGGGATATTTAAAAGGCTTGAAAGTGCTTATTTGATTACTCTGAGGAAGCCTAGTAGTTTACTAAGTGAAACGTAAGGTTTGTTCTGTTAAGCCCCAGCTGTCTCTGTTGCTGGATGCTGGATACTGTGCCATTTTATATGAGAAGAATAAACAGTTTTTGGTATAATTTATTCCTGCTGTGCTTCTGATTCAGTCCGGTTTGATGGGTGCTTTTTCCTTTGACTTTTTATGCAGTTATTTGCCACACAGCACCATCTATTTCCTGGTGCTCCAGGTTTGTTTGTTTGCTGATTTCTAATGTAGCAAGGCCAGTTAGTCTGTCCTGACCTACTGTGTTTCTCAGGTATATCTTTATTCATGTTAGAGCACTGAAAGACTGTTCACATGAACATGAAGTGACTTGTATAGTAAGTGCAATAGTACCCACCTTGTGGATGCCAGGAAACATAACCAGTGGCAGTGAGTCAAGCAATGAAAAAATGTCCTTTGGGGAGTTTTCAGCAGGGAACCTTTCAATAAATGTTTGTACTACAAACAATTCTTCTTCAAGAAGTTGTACTCCATAATGATTGCACATAACATTTAGTGTTGTCTTATCTAAAATAAAGGACTTGTTGGTTTCAAAGCCTGAATTGCTTTCAGTGGGTCTACCCCCTCTCAATTCCAAAATCATATTATCTAACACTGGATAGTAAATTTTAGTTTGGTAATCTGTTTCTGACGTAACTGTCTGCTGTTCCATTACTATTCTGTTAGCCACATATGCATCAAAATGAGCTGCTAAGTGATGGGTACGTTGTGGATGGGTCCTCTGTTTAATTGCAGCATTGGGAGCTATGTTTAGTGGCACAGCAAATGCTGTTGCTTCACAGAGTAATTCTTCACATTTGTCTTCATTTCAGAATAAAACCAGAGTATCAATAAATGCTCCTATCGCAGTGCCAGAACTGGCTAGATCCAGATCTTCAGTCTGCAGTAGGTTGTGGCATCCTTCTGCAAATCTGAGCATGTGATTAAACACGAAGACAAAAGACAGTGTTGAATGACATCAAGAAGTTGTAAAGTCTCAGTGCTTTGGGCGTATTTGCATGGTCACACTGCAAGAGATAAGAGATTAAGGATTCATATGTACACTTCAGTGCTCTCATAGCTCTTTTCGGACATCCCCACCTGGTGCTGCTCTGAGCTGTGACCTTGAATGTTCTGTCAAGTCCCATTTCTTGTTGTACCTGTTTCAGTTTGTCACTGTGCACTACAGAAGATGAAAAGAATGTATGTAAGCATTGCACCAATTCAAAGAAATCTTTTACTTTGGCAATGCACTGACATGAATCCACAAGAGTTAGATTTAACTTATGTGCATAACAGTGAACATACATAACATGAGGGTGGTCCATTTTGAAGAGTTCCTGAACACCATTGAGATGACCACTCATGACACTTGCACTGTCATAAGCTTGGGCAGCAATAGTAACATTTTGCTCAAAGATATCACAGTTTTCAAGATGTCATTAATGTTACTACACAATCCCCTTGCATCCAGTTCTGAGACATTAACCAAACATAGAAAATGTTCTATAGGTTTATGGTTATGACCATATCTGACACATGTGCTCATTTGTTCCTGACATGAAATATCTCAAGAGTTATCACATAATACTGATACAAATTTAGCATTGTTGGCTTCTTGCACAATTGCATCTGTAATACAAGATGTAGTGCACTGAATCAGACCATTCTGTGATTCGGCTGATACAGTACGTATGTTGCATTTGATGGGATGGACTCATTAACTTGGAGAACTCTTATCAAACTTTTTTATCAAGTCTAAAGTCTCCCTGAAGTTTCCTTTATTAACACTTGTCTCATCCTCATTGTGATGATGGAAAGGTAACCCTAGACAACCCAAATGTAGAGTGACTTCTACTAGTCTTTTCATGTAATCCCTTCTTCACTGAATTTTCTTAACCTTGCCCTTGTCTACCTGTACCATGATGTTACCCATTTCCTGTGTGCACGTATATGCAGACCAAGCAGCCATTGCACGTCTATGAGAGAGACTTGATGTTTGTGCCATGAATTTCTCCAATGCATTTTTCCAGTTCTGAAACCCTCGAGTTGTAAAGGCTTCATCAGCACATCCCTGTGCATGCATGAAGCAACTACACGCAAAGCAGAATGTAATCTGTTTTTCACAGCTGTACTCCAACCAACAGAAATCTTTGTGCCACTGATGGCTAAAGCCCCACTTTTTACCTGCATAAATTTTGGAACTGAAATTACTCATAGGCTGAGTGGGGCCCTTTTCTTTATTGCCAAGATCAGCAAGGGGGTTATCATCAAGGTCAGGTACTGGAAGGGTTTGGGACAAGACTAACTCAACAGATGTGGTAGTACAAGACTGTTCAATGCTAGCACTAGTAGTGCTAACAGTATTAGTACTGTCAACTTGATGACTTTCTGTCTCACTTGTTTGCTCACTACAAGATGCATCACTATCTGTTATGTCTGTACACATAGTCTCATTCAAAGATGAAGAGGATGCTGATGAAGAATTTATTCTTGGCCTTTTGCCAGCTGTTCCCATATTAAAGAAAGACCTTATGGTCATGACTCATTTTGTTTTGGATGTTGTTGTACTTTAACACAGTTTTAGGCCAAAATAATAAAAGCGATGATTTATAATTCTGTGGTGGTACCCACGTACAGTAGGTAGGCTAGTGAGTAACTGTACTCACAGACCCTGCCAGTTTACCTATTTCTGGGTTATATCCCAAGTCTGTAAGCAACCATGTAATTCATGACAGTACTAGGCAAATAAAAAAACTGCCTTTTGTGTTCTGGGGCTATATACCCCAAGACTGTGAGCAATCAAGTACTTACCGACAGTGGTGGGCAAAGGACATATAACAAACCCTGCCTGTTCATGTTATTCTGGGGCTATATCCCAAGTCTGTAAGTAACCGAGTAATTTGTGGCAGTAGTAGGCAAATAAAAAAACTCTGCCTATTTTTTTCTGGGGTTACATACCCCAAGACTGCAGCCAGGCGGCAATATCGAAATTTCTTTCTGGGGGAGGGGCTACCCCAAAGCTGTAGACATTAGGCAGTCAAGTAACTAGTATGGTACTACAGGCAAGGAATTAAAAGAAAACAATAAACTGCAGCAGCAGCTCTTCAGTGCAGGCTGCTCAGCTCCACCACCTGTTGCTGTTTTCACGAGCCTCTGTTTCTCTGCCTCCTCTTCCCCCCGAGCGCCTCCTTTATATTATTGAAATATTTTTTCTTCTTTGGTATTTATTTATATCTAAATGCAGGGCACAGCCTGCTCAGCTCCTCCTGGCACCTGCTGCACTCTGACTCCCTCCCTGTAAATTCAGACTGTGGCTGTCTTCTCGTCCCTCTTCCTTTGCGCTTTTAGTTGTGCTATATCTTTTTTTGGGGGGGGTCTTAAACTGTGGCCTGCAAGTTGCAACACTACTAGTGCAGTAGACTAGTACTCTGAGTCTGTTCCTGTGTTGCTGCATGCACCCACTTCCACGGCCTATCCAGGCAGCAAGAAAATAATATTAGTGCTGTTGGCAGGTGCTGCACTGTAGGCTGCTCAACACAGCAGTTTGGGCTTCTCCTGCTGCTCCCTAATGAGTCTCCTGATCCTCTCCCTCCTCCATGACTTTTCTCTCATGAGCTGCAGCCTGCCTCAGTGGTCCTGTGACCATCCCACTCCACTCCCAGCCTCTGTCTCCCTCTCCCCACCAGGCACTCTCTCTCTCCCTTTGTCCTATTTTCAGAACCACAGTCTCTCCTCACCAAACAGAAAAGAAATTACACAATTCCAACAGCACTGTATCTCAATCTAGATTGATATGTGTGTTTTTAATTTTTTTTTACTTTGCTTAGAGGATCGAGAAAATAATTTGTCATCGTGACTAGACGCACTGCTGTTCACTTCGCCACAAATTCAAAATGAATGATGACCATGCTCTACAGCAGACTAATGAAGTCTTCCAGCTCCACCTCCAGCCCATACCTACTCCAATCAAAGCCATTGCCCACCCACATGGCCACACTGGATTGGAGCAGGAATAAGTCCTTTATATCTCTCTCTCTCCTGTGAGTCACTGTGGCACCCTTCCCCATGTGATGGTTATTTCATCCGACCTCTGCCCCATGTGATCAGGTGAGGTCTCAGACTGACCACAGACCTCAGACTTTGAAGGGACTCGGGAATCAGACTGCTGCTGTTGGGGAAGGAATCATGCTGTGAGACTGCCAAGGTAAGAGGAGCGCTGAGTGGGCGGGGCTGAAGCAGAGTGGACTGGAGATGGGGGTGGCTGGCTAAGTGTGAGTCATTTCATTCTGACAGCAGGTAGGGCTTAAGCTACTGCTGTGCTGCTGCTGTGTGTTTGTGTTACTGACTGTTTAAGCCCTATACTATAATTAAGGAAGGCTTGGTGGAAACAGTGGATGGGGCCACCAACATAAACTGAGGGAGCCCATGCCCCAATTTTTTGGGCTAAAAACACACCTGTCCTTTTCCTGTCTGGCCCATCCACACAAGCCGTCCAATCTCACTTCAAAATTACCTCTTAGTGGTCATGGTTTGGTTTGGAGCTGACTGCTGTACACTGAATACCAAGAAAACTGTTGCCATGAACTTTGGCTCTAAACAAAAACTTGCCAAAAGTCCCTCACTACCTGTTTTCTCTTTGACAGAGGATACCCCTCTAGACAACTTCAGCACCTACAAATTCCTTGGTGTTTGGCTTGACTCCTCCTTGGATTTCTCTTCCCATATCAGTGTGCTCCACTCCAAACTGTGCCCTAAACTTGGGCTACTACATCATCATCACAAAGCCAGCCTTTCCTTCCCCTTAAGATGAGATCTGATAGTCAAATGGATCCTCCTTGACTTTGACTATGCTGACTTAGTGTTAAGTGCTGCCCCAGTCACCTCCCTCTCTAAATTGGATCTCCTTTTCCATGTTTTTATGTTGTTTCTCCTCCAACTACCCCCTCTAACTCACCACTGTGACCTCTACTCTGCCCTTTCCCTCAGCCACTTGCATGGAGGTGGTCCTTTCACTGCTCTACATTCATAGTCAAGTACTGGTTTGAGTGTCTTCCTTCATACATTGCATCTCTCCTCTTTCCTGCATCTCCCTCTCCCTATAATTCTTGGTCCAGCTGTGCCCACACCTTTTCTCTCATTTGTGTCTGAACCTCTGCTGGAAAACTCTCCTTTTCCTACAAGTTTTCCTACCTCTGGAACAACCTCCCCCCCAAACCTGTCTTTCACCATCCTTCCCCTGTCTTAAGCATTTTATTCAGACCAGCCCCAGTCACCTAGAACCTGCCTGCAACTGTTCCCCTTCCTAGCCCGCCCACTGATCTCAGTATGCCTTAATTCCACTCCATTTTTGTGATAAACCTATGTATAATAGCTGCATTCTTCATTGTATTTACTGTACCATACCAGGTCATAATGTCACATGCTTAATATTGTATGACATTATGGCTAACCCGCTACAGCACAGTATGCTACCGCTACTGGTGCAATACCACGTATACTGCTGTATGTAGTATTGCACCAGTAGCAGCTTCCCAGGCAGAAGATAAGACCTCTACTGGGAGCGGGTTCTGGCAGCTGCCGTGGCTCGCAGGACTGGTTTCAGCAGTAGGGAACCCAGGCGCCACATCTGGTACTGCTTAAATTCCTGGTCCCAGGAACATTTTATTTTTTCAGACTTGTGTGCTCCCGAGTTGGACCCCGGAGTTGAGAATCTTTAGTGGGGGGGGCAGGAAGCGCTGCCCCCGCAACAGGGGGTGTGGGTGGCAGAGCCCCCCACATAAAAAAGACTTGTGCCTCATGGCATAAATCATGCTGTATTGGCAGCGCAATTTTGCCATGCGGCATAATGTCTCGAGACAATATGACCCCGTGCTTACTGTACAAGTTTCATATTTTGTATCTGTCTGTATATAGTTTCCTAATGTATGCATGACGGTACAATTCACATGTTCTGTTTTCTTCTCTGCCTGTTATTGTGTTATTTTTGCAGTTGTATCTGTCATCCTCTTGTTACCCACTGCCCTCCAGGTCACACCTGAAAACGAGCTTCGACTCATGGTGCTTTTCCCGGTTATCAACTTATAAATAAATATAAAATAAGAAATTGTGCAAAGCTAAGCATAACTTACTAAAAATGTCCTTCCTGTACAACCCTTGCTAATTATACAACCCAAATGGGATATTAGCTCTATACCAAACAAATTTGCATCCCCCTCATGCATTATGATCAGCACATTGGTCATCTTTGGGGAGAATCATCATATTATAATAACCTTATTTTGTGGTGTTAACAGGTGCCCACTTTGAACACTTTACTGATATTGTCATCATTATGAAACCTAATTGGTGCAGTACAGTTGGTGTTGGTGTCAAAAATCTAATTTGGAATATCTTGCCACCAGATATCTATCTGGTTTATTCCTAGAGACATATGAAAGAAACTGGTATAGCAACCAAACTTTCCCCATCCAGTAATAAATAATTGTACTGTCCATCATAAGTAACTTAGCAATTTATCTAAATTTTGTTAGTTATTGAGTTGCCACATTTATTTCCTCTGGCTCGATAATTAAACTATTATATTTATTTATCTATTTCGCTGTACTGTAGTTTTCCTTAATATGCTATTCTGTTGTTGTACTGCAATAATGTTGATGCTCTGGGCCCGGTAAGTACACCTCGGAAACAAAATGAAACTACTACTACTGCAAATGAGGTAGGTAACAGAATAATTTAGGGCATAGAAACATAGACTGTGATGGCAGATAAAGACTGTATGGCCCATGTTGTCTGCCCATTTTCCTACCTACTATAACACTACAGTACATATCATACTTGATCCACCACCCACTTTCTTTACCACTAAGTTTCTGTTATGCCTATCTCATGCCTCTTTGAATCTCATTGCAGTTTCTACCCCCACTACCTCTGCTGGGAGGCTGTTCCATGCATCCACCACTCTTTCTATGAAGACATACCTCCTTATATCTCCCTTGAGTCTACTCCCCCGAGCCTCATACCATGGCCCCTTGTTCTTGAGCATCTTTTTCTCTGAAAAGGTTTCCCTTCTTAAACTATATTTATACCAGTGAGGTATTTGAATGTCTCTATCATATCCCCCCCTTTACCTCCAGGGTGTACATATTGAGGTTCATCTGTCTCTACTCATAGGGCTTTTGATGCAGACCCTGCACCATTTTATTTCCTCTACTCTGGAGTGCCTCTACTCTGCCTATGTCCTTCCAGAGATGTGGTCTCCAGAACTGGACACAGTACTCTAAGTGAGGTCTCACTAGTGATTTATACAATTGTATCTCCACCCCCTCTTTCTGCTGTTGATACCCCTCTCTATGCACCATAGCATCCCACTGACTCTCCCCACTGACTTGTCATACTGTTTGGTCACCTTTAGGTCATCAGATATGATAACCTCCTGGTCTGTTTCCTGTTTGGTGGTTGCCAGTATCACTCCCCTCACTGTGAACTCTGACCCTAGGTTTCTGCACCCCATGTGCATGATTTGGCAATTTTTTGCATTGAAACTTAGTAGCCACACTCTTAACCACTTCTAAGGCTTACTTAGGTCCCTATTCATTTTTTCCACCCCCTGGAGCATCTATAAACAAGCATATAGGTGTGAAAAAGAATGGGACAGTTAGGTGAACAGACTGGGGGTGGGTGTTTGTGGTTTCGTACCGGTGTCAGTAGTGCACAGTGCAGGGGTCCTAGTACCAAGGTGCCACCTCATGCCACATAGCATGTTGTGGTGGTGTCCATCCCATTGTAGCTACACCTACTATTACTGTGCAGGACTGAAAGACACACTGCTAAGGCTGCATGGCCATTGGGTGTACTGACCACACATCGACACCTCCACAGCAAAGACCATCACAGTGACAGAATTCAATCAAAATTGCCAGGTCACTGTAATGGTCCCCACAGACACCAGCGGTGCATCTCCAAGTGTCTTGCCCCCTCCCTGAGACAACTCTGACTTGTAGTTGTATACTTAGATACTGGGGGGGGTGGGGGCAGTGCCCCCTACATGGGTGGTTTGGGGGTGCAGCCTCCAGAAGAAAACACACCGTCATCCCTGACAGTAGAATGCTGACACTTGGCATTGTGTCTGTCACTGTCAGGAAAGTAGATGTTGCTCCACTATAGTAAAATCGGTCCATTGTACATGACCTGTGTGTGCATTGGCTATGTGTATGGTCAGTCATGTGGGTGGACAGGTTCAGCTTGCACTTGTCTGTATGGCTGAAGGGGGTTGTGAAAGTCCTCCTCTGCACTGAGATGTTGCTTCAGTTATGTTTCCAAGATATTTTGCCTCTTTGCTTCTGTGGCAGGTAGACGGCCTGGGACTGTGTGTGTCTGTCAACATATATGTGTTAGTGGAAGACATGATAGGGCACTGCCAGTCGAGGGTCTTTGTCTGTGCTGGGTGGGACACATATCACAGTTACAGTAGAATCCCCCCTGCTGTAGCTCATGCATCCCAATGTGTGGTACTCCACATGATTCTGCACCTTTGTGTACCACATGGAGTGGGAACATGCCCCTGACACACCCCCAACCTGTGAAGCCAGATGATTTGGTGCACATCTGGCTGGTGCACAGATAGTGAATGCTGCATGACCCCAGCTGTGCTGCATTCACACTTAGGGTTGCTTATGTGCCTTGGATACGTGACGCATAGGCATAGTGTGCATGGTCCACAGATATTAGTGTTATCTGCAAAAAGGCATACCTTCCCTTCTAACCCATCTGCAATGTCACTAATAAAGACATTAAAGATGTCCATTCTCAATACTGATCCTTGTCTGACCTTGCTAGTCACCATCCCTTCTTTGGAGTGAACTTTCTTTACCACCACCCTCTATCACCTATCCCCCAATCAGTTTCTTATCCATTTTACCACCTTTGGACCCACTCCTAGGCTGCCCTGCTTGTTTACAAGTCTCCTATGTGGAATGGCGTTGACAACCTTACTGAAATCTAGGTAGACCACATCCATTGCTCCTCCCTGATCTAATTACCTGGCCACCCAGTCAAACAAATCTATCAGATTTGTTTGACATGACATCCCCCCAGTGAATCCATGCTGCCTCAGATCTTGTAAAACTCTGGATTCAAGATATTTCACTATCCTTTCCTCCAGTAGTGATTCCATTAATTTTCCCCACAACTGAAGTCAGGCTGACTGGCCTGTGATTGCCAGCCTCCTCCCTGCTACCACTTTTGTGAAGTGGGACTACATCTGACCTCCTCCAGTCTTCTGGGACCACTCCCGTCTCCAGTGAGTGGTTGAACAGGACTGTCAGAGATGCTGCCAGTACCTCTCTGAGCTCCCTCAGTATCTTTGGATGTATCCCGCCTGGCCCCATTACCTTGTCCACTTTCAGATTTGTGAGTTCCTTCAGGACTCTCTCCTCTGTAAATGGACTAGTGTCCACCACCCTCTCTTCCTCCTATGCTCCTGACACTTATATGTGGTTCCTTTCCTTCCCTCCTTCAATGCTCTCCTGTTTCCCTACAGCAGTACTGAGTGTCCTGCTACTGGCTGCCTCGCTGGACTGACTCAGGTGGGCAGATTCCGCTGTGATGTCCTTGGCATGTTTGTCCTTTGTGTGGGGGGCCACAGTGTGGGGGACTGCTTGGTGGCCTCTTCCTTTTGTAGTGGTAGGAACCAGACTGGTTTGCAAGCAGGCACCTGGGATTGGATCCCTGTAGAGGAGGGTGTGTGGCTTTGTTTGTGATTGGCTCCCACCTGGAGCCCTGCTTCCCTTCTTAGCTCTGCTCCGTTCTTCTGGAGCCCAGGATATCTTCTTAGCTCCGCTCTTCTGCTGCTGGGAGGATGGCTCTTTTTCCTAAAAAAACAGGAGACCCTGTCAACTGTGCTGCTTGCTCTAAGGTCAGCACAAGGCTGAGTATTGAAAATTACAAAGGTTTTTTATAAATCCCCTGCCTCTTCAATGATACTATCACTCAGTGGGCACAATCTAAAACTCTGTCTTCACCCCTAAATAAGTGCATAGGGCAGCCCCTGATGCACAGAGTTCACTCTCCATATACTGTATGTAGAGGCCGCCACATATTCACAGCAAAGATATGGCCAGTTATAGAGGATGCCCTGACCTGATCTGAGGAGCTACAGTGCTGACCTGAAAACATTTCTTTCCTACTACAGCATCTTGGGCAACTGTATTGGATTAACTTTCCTTTAAAGACAGTGCAGTTGCTGCAGCATTTTACAGCAGTGGTGAACTTTTGGTAGTGGCCACCACTGCAAATGGGTGGTCAGTTTAGGGTCTACCACTAGAGCATGGCCTAACCCATTCTGAATCCCTAGCATGAAGTGTTTGTTGAGGAAGTAGCCAGAAGGGCATGTAGGTTATCACAGAAGGACCTAAGGTATAATTCTTATGCATGCCACCAGCTGTTGCACCCCTGGGTGGTATTGAACCTGAAGGGGCCACCCAAGTAAATGCCATCTGCTCTCTGACAAGAAATAGAGGACAGCAAGGCAGAGCACTTCAATTCTGTGTCTTATTTCTAGGTGTTGCAATAAGATATAGCAGTCCTTAAATAAATACTTTACCACAATTCTTCTGCTGCAATGAATCCCTTATCCAGCCAACCTAGCATCCTACTGGAATCCAGGCATCTGGCACACCTCTGTTCCAACCACTCAGACCATCATCTGCCTTTGCACAGGCCTCCACTTGGGGTATGGAGTTCCACAAATGGATAAGTGTGCTTCACACTGACCCCAGATTTTTTGTGTGTGTGGATCAGACCCTTATTAGTTTGAAGAGACTATTTTTTCAAAGCAGAAACTTTTAAACAATATAGATTGTTGACACATTTCAGTTTATATATCCCATGTTTCTGTATTCACTGCTTCCTTTTTGTTTATATTTCTTCAGATTTATTGGAAAACAGAATCCTAGTCCTATACATTCCATCACCTCTAGCTGTTTATCTACGCCCAACATCATAATCCTTTCTTTATGACATAATCTAAATTCAACATTGACAGACTGTGATGTCACAAACAGAGGATTGTCATGTGAGATACACAAATCCAAAGAGCAAATTAAGCCCATTGTACTGTGTTTCTGAGTGCATGTTACTGGCTTAGTTAAAAAAAGACACAATGGAGCTAAATGCAGAAAATATAAAGCTGAAATGAGAATAAAAATAATATTTTTCAATGTTTCTTCCTGTGACCTGTAGGGTTCTTTCATGTACTTTAAGAGAAACAAACCTTTAAAATGCTTTACTAATGTATCAGTTTCAACAGGTTAAATGGAGAAAGAATATTTGTATTACCATTGCATGCAAAAATAATCTATGTTCTCAGAATGTTTTTGCATCTGAACTATAAGAATGGGAACTTGCTGAGATGCTGATGCCAGGGTGCACAACTAGGCATCCCAAAGATGATAACTCCCAGATGCAATACAGAACACTATTATTTTATTTAAAAAATCACATTTTGCAGAATGATACAGTGATTGAAGACTTGGACTAGGGAGGCAGCAGAAACTCCCCTTCTGTAATGAAGGTATACATTCTCTTTATATCATTGATTCATTTTAATTTCATGGGGCTATAGGATCCTGAAATTACTTTTGGTTGCACTAGCTAAATCTCTAATCAGATCTGCACTTCAAAACAATGGCTATCTTCTGGCATTGATCAAAAAACTATAGAAAGGAGTTAGACCATATTCTTTTTTTTTTTATTTAAAGTTTATTGGCTTTGCTTAGAAAATGGGCAAAGTGCAGTCTTGATTCTGATTGGCTAAAATCACCAATCAGCCAGTCCAGTATGAGGCAACAGAGACTGGGAAATAATTAGTCCAAGTCTCTGTTGCCCTATATTGTTCTAAAAATGGATGGGCCAGTAGAATGTTGAAAAGGCTATAACAGCCATGTTTAGTATCTGGTTTAGTGAGTGAGAGACCCTCCTCCATCAACTGGACTAAGAACTGCCAACGTAAGACTCCTGCAAGTGGTTGCATAAAACTTTTTTCAGTCTGCCACTTTAAATAAAAAAGATGTGCACTCCAGAATATGTTTCCCAGCTGATTGTTGATGACGTCCCACTCGATGCTGCTTCTGACATCCCCTAGGCACCGCCGCAAATGTTCTGATCACACACAGCACAGTACTGCAGAATTAATGCAAGAAAATAAACAGCAGCACACAACCTCATATTAAAACTAAAAAATAAATAAATAAAACACTTTGTGGTCTACCACCTTTTCCTGACTATACTATACGTCCGGGAGACACGTCATCTGTGCACGCGTGAGGTGACGTTCCCATAATGGCAGCATCTTCTGTAGGACAGAATTTGGAATAAATAAAAACCAAGTGGAAAACAAGACTACAAACCTGTAACTGTTTTTAACAGGTTTTCTGTTTTTTTTTTATCTTTTTTTGATGCCACTACACTTGAAACCCTGTACAGGTCCCATTCCTCTGCCCTCAGCTCAGTAGCAACATAATGCCATTCCCCACCTGCTATCAGTCACACTCCAACCTGCTAGTGATTAAAGTCGCTTCTGCGGCAATAGTAAAGCTGGGGCCAGAGGGTGGGTTGGCGAGAGAGTGAGTGGAGAGGAGGCAGCAGCGAGTGCAGCAGGTGCTACATCATAAGCCACATGGAATCCCAGTGGGCTTAAATTCAGTTGTAAAAGCCTACAGACTGCAGGTGACATTGAGCGCTTCCGGAGGGGAGTAATGGACAAGCTGCACTGCAGCTATAGGTCAGCACTGCACAGCAAAGGTAAATCCAGTCTAACTTGTTTGGTCAAGTGCAATTTGTTTTTTTGTTGTCACAACATGCAGGTCCATAATTTCCTTTTTCCATGTCAGCTCTATTGACCTCCCTGGATACTAAGCTTTGGAGCTACATAGCTATCATTCTAATGCAGGCGGAGGAACTATTTAATTACAAAAAACATATTTCAAAGACATTTTTTTATCAACAATTGTTTATTAAACTTATTTTTTTTTATAGTGCCCATTTTCTAAGTGCAATAATACCCTACAAGGTGGGTGGTATTGGGCAATACTGGATCTTCCAGGGGCTATAAGGACCTCTGCCTGTGGCGTTGGGCCTCATCACGTCCCTGGGTGGTCCAGTATTGCCCAATACTGCCCACTCTGTTGGGTATTATTGTTTAATATAACCAAGTGGTCAATATAACAGATACATTGACAAGGACTGTTAATGAAGTAACATTAAATTATACCTATAAAGTACAATGCCAACCCCCCCTCCCCCAAGTCCCCCCAGAGTGTGCACAACAAAGCTATGGAATTCTAAATCAGTAGACTCAAATTAAGCTGACAATAATGAGGCCAGATGGAATACCCATGTATTAAGATAAATACAAGCTATATAATTTACCCCACTTTTTATCAAAAAGTTTAATATTGTTATGAGTACTGGCAATAAGACATTCAGTCTGAAAGTATAAGGTACGTTCCTTTAACCATTCATTATAGGAAATGATCAACTGGTCCATCCAGTGCCTGAGAACCAGCTTTTTAACTGCCATCAATATAATGGCCTTATGAAATCTTCTTTCCTTGATATTAATATCGGAGTAAGCCCCTAAAATGCAAATTTCCATAGTAAATAGCTCGTTAAGCCCCAGGGTAGTGTCTAATTTGGATTGCATTGTTTGCCAGAGGGGAGAGATTTTTTCCAGGACCAGAGAATATGAAGAATATTCCCCTCTTCCTTACCACATCTAGAGCAGACAGGGGAGGGAAGCCAACCCATTTTGGCAAGTTTAACTGGCATGTAGTGCATATTATTAAGGATGTGATATTTGGTGAGCCTGAGTTTATCCTGAGTTTTATATAAGTAAAGATATTTCCATAGTTGGGCCCAATTGAGGGAGTTATCAGGAATTAAGGAATCCCATACCTTAGAACATTTCAAAATTTCAGGGTGAGAAATAGACAGAAGATATGAATACATGCAGGAGACACCGTGAGGAACATTGGCCAGTTCTGAAAACTGGGACAAAATAGGGAGTGCAACCAGAGGTTTGGGCTTTGTTCCAAAAAGCTGGACAAGCAAGTGTCTCAATTGAAAGATTTTGAAAATATGAACCTGATCTATGTTGAATTTAGTCAGAATGTCAGGAGAACAAAGAAGAGAGTCATGACTGTAAAAGTCAGTGACTGTAGTATCTTGTAACTAAGGTAGCCATCTTGGAGAAAGGGTTTGGCCTCCAATCTTAATGAAAGGGTTAAAGAAAACTGGCTGAGATGGATCCTTAGAAAGTGGGATTTTCAAGGAGGAACAGAACTGAGAGAAGACTCTAATGGAGGTGCCGATTGCTGATTGCTTGAGAGGAGAAGGCAGAGTTTCCCATGGCTGGTAAAAAGTATTGAGGGGAAGAAGATTCTGCTGTTGTATAATACAGTTCTCTGTCTGTAGCCAGTGGGGAGTATAGTCATTATCGTTCATAGATAACCACTGACTACATTTAGAGAAATGACTGGCCCAGTAGTAAAAAAGAAAATTTGGAAGGCGAAGTCCTCCAAATGCCTTAGGAAAGCTCAGTTTGAGAAAGGAACATCTGGGAGTTTTTTGTAACCAAATGAAGTTGGATATGAGAAAATGGATATGGTGGAAGAAGGATAGGGGGAACCAAATGTTCAACATGTTCAAAGGGTAAAAAAGCCTGGGAGGATGTTCATTTTAATTATACTAATATGACCTGACAGAGATAGAGGAAGGGATTCCCATCTCTGAAGATCCTGTTGGATGGTTGTCACTAGATCATCTAGCTTCAGTTTTCTGAGAAGAGAAGGGTCTATTGATAAGAATATATCTAAATATCTTAATGAATTAGCAGACCATTTCATACCAAACTGGTTAAAATCAGCATTATAAGTAAGGTGGTTGAGAGGGAAAATTTCAGTTTTACTAAGGTTTAGCTTATAGTTAGAAAGACAACTGAACTGAGATATCACAAGAAGGGAGTGAGAAAGCTAAGATGAAGGCTGGTTGAAGTGCAGTAAGACATCAACAGCATATGCCAAGAGGGTGTACTCAGCACCACCTACCAGAATTCTACATATCTGGGGAGAAGTATTGAGATGTCTAAGAAACGGTTCCAGGTATAGAGGAAAGGTGACAGCGGGCAGCCTTGTCTGGTACCAGTAAAGAGAAAGAAATGAGAGGAAAAAAAAACATTACAGTAAATCCTGGCAGAAGGAGATGAGTAGATCACTTTAAGCCAACACAGAAACTTAGTGGGGAAACCCATTCTGTGCAGGGTTAACCAGAGAAAACTCCAGTCCACCCTATCAAAAGCCTTCTCCGCATCAAGAGATACCAGGTCCATGGGGTAATGAGCAGATTGGGCTATTTGAAGGATATGATCTATTTTACGTAAATGGTCTGAAGAAGACCTACCTGGAACAAATCCAACTTGCTCTGGACTGAGTAGTGGAAGACAAACTTTCCTTATTCTGGTAGCGAGAATTTTAGTGAGAATCTTAATGTCATTATTCATAAAGGAAATATGTCTATAGCTAGCATGATTGGATGGATTCTTGGTTGGCTTAAGTAGAAGAACAATGGTAACTTCTAAAAGTGAAGAGTCTAGAGAGTCAGAATCCAGGATATAGGTATATAGACAGAGCAAGAGAGGGGCAAGTTCTTTAGAAAAAGTCTTATAGAAGTTAGATGGGAAACCATCCAGTCCTGGTGCTTTATCCAAGGCCAGATCATTAATGGTTTCTTCTATTTTGGTGATAGTAATTGGAGAAGAAAGAGGTATCTGATGTTGATCTGGAAGAGTTGGTAGAGGGAGGGCATTGAGATATGCATAAATTATTTCCGAGGTTGGAGGCGACATCGTCTTACTAGAAAGTTGGCAGAAGTAGTCTTCAAAAACTGAGGCTATTTCCCTAGGGAGAGTTTTTTTGGAACCATCTAGAGCTGTGATAGATGGAATTAATCTGGAATCTTCCAGTTTCTGGAGATGAAGAGCCAAAAGTTTCCCGGCCTTTTCGCTCTGGTTTGCATATTTTGATTTAGTTTTTAAAAAGGCATATTTGGCCTTCTCCCGCATAAGGTCCGAATATTTGTTCTGTAATGAGAGCAAGTCTCAAGTGAATCAGCTGAAGAAAAGGATGAGAGAGATAATTCTAATGACCTTATTTGTGAGAGAAGAGACAAAACCTGAGATTCACACAGCCTTTTCCACCTGGAAGCAAGCTTGATAAACTCACCTCTTAGAAAGCACTTAAGTGCATACCATTCATGATCAATTCTAGGTACAGAGTCCTTATTAAATTCAGCAAAAGTCTGGATAAGAGACTGAATATCAGAAATAATAGATTTATCTTTCAGGAGTTGGGTATTGAGCTTCCAGGCAGTATCCTTCTGAATGTCATAGTTGAGTGAAAGCTCTATCCAAGCAACTGAATGATCAGAAATTACTATTGGCTCAATACCTACTTTGTAAAGACCAGAGAGAAGAGGAAGAGTAATCAATATATAGTCTAGACGAGACCAGGACTGATGGATAGTTGAATAAAAGGTGTAAAGGTGAAGGAAGGGATTGAGGATACCCCATGGATCACACAGGCCCAACATGACCATGAGGTCTCTTAGGGCTCTCTGGGTGGGGGTGAGAGGTTTAAGTGGAAGATAGGTCCTATCCAGATCTTGCGTAGGTGAAGTATTTCAATCCCCTCCAAGGATTAATTGGGAAGGGAGTAAAGTTTCCAGTTTGTTCGCTAGCTCTACAAGAAAATGGACATCCCCCTACCTGTCCATATACACTACCCAGAACCACTTCCTTACAGTTCAGGATTCCTTTAACAAAAGTGTATCTTCCATGTGGATTCACAATAGTTAAATCTGCCTGGAAAGAGACACTTCCCATAACTAGAATAGCTGTCCCCTGGCTCAAGGAAGAATCTCCAGCTGCAAACACTTGAGACACACCCTGCTGGCGAAGCCAGGAGAATTCCTGAGCCAGGAGATTTGTCTCCTGTAAGAGTATAATATGTGCCTTTAGAAAGGCACAGTGTTTCAAAATCTGATATCTTTTAGTGGAGTTCCTCAAGCCTCTGCCATTCCATGTCATTATCATAAACATGTTACTCGTGATATTTAATACTTAACAAGTCAAATGTTGATAGTAAAAGGCATAGCAACAAATCCCTTATGATGCACACACCGCCCCCACCAAACCACCAAGAGAACAAGGTCCAACAGTTAAATGATAAAGCTCCAGGACTATGCCAGCAATGTAGAAACCACAAAAATGAGCAGTTTGTATGGGTCAGAATAATACTGTTGGGCACTGTAAGAAAACTATTCCCTCCCTCCTTAACCTCCAAATTGTAGAGTATGAAGTCTTGGAAAATGTGAGAAAACCCATCCTCAGTTCCTAAAAAACCTAAAAAAGATAAAATAACTACAACCCCCCCACCCCCAGGTGATATACCTGTAACCTGGTCAGAATATCTAATAAGCAAACCCCTTAAACCCCCACCCCAAATCCTCCCACCTATCTCAAGTCCAATGTGATATATGTATGTAACTGTCCCACCCTCCAACCCTAACAATTCCACAACAAGGTAACTATTTACAACCCCCCCCTTCTAGAAAATAAGATTGGCTGATTGGTTACCAAATGGAGTAAAAGGAAGGGGAAGCCCCAATGTGCCTGGTACTGTTCCCTATAGTAGAGTGAGAATAACCCAGAAAGAGAACTGGAGAAACCATTAGTGGAGACAGAAGCAGGCACAACCCCCTCGATTTCCAGAATGCAATGCAAAACAGCATGATAGCAAACCATGATTCAGAGCCTCCCCTTCCCCACTACCCCTTCCAGGTTCATTCACCTTCCATAAAATATAATGATACCTTAAAAATCAGGGCACAATAGGCCAGTAATGGTACAGGGTTAATGGAAGGGAGGGGGCACCGTTTCAGGCCAATGGTCTAGAGAATATTAGTGCCCCGCAACATAACAGGCATCTCTTATCCCTGAGAGGAAAGCTATGAGTGATATCATCTGAGTGAGCTCTGTAAGAATGATAATATGAGAAGGATGAACCATCCAATCATGAAAGGGATCCAGAGAACAATTAGGAGAAGCCACTCATATTGGTTGGTTACAACTTCATGGGATTAATGCAGTATAGTGCCTAAACTGAAGTAACATAACTCAGTTTAAATCTAGTAAATTCTTCCCTGCCATTCCTAACCCTGCAAGGTGATCACAATGGGAGGAGCTGAGTGGGGAAAGAGATATCAGCCGGACAGGCACGTCCAGCCTGGAGTTCTCAGGAAAACAGGTCCTGAACAATTAGTTCCTCTGAGAGTGCACCATCACCTGGGATCATGGTGAGTGCATGTCGAGGGGAGTTGGAGTAGACCCCAGACAGCCACCAGACAGAAGCTACCAGACCCACACAACCGAGAATCCCAACCTGCACCAAATCAAAACGGAGACAATAGGGAGACCCTGAGGTCAGTCAAATTCTTAAACACAGCAATAATATTAAAACACAGCTATAATATCAAACAGATAGTTAGAGGAGAGAGGAAAAGGCCATAATAAGCATTATTCAATCAAGTGTCCAGGAACAAATTAGGCAGTTGTATAGCCAAATCTTTCTTTGCAACCTCTGGGTTGTCATAGGAGAACCAGGTCCCATTGAGATAGATCTGCAACCGGGCTGGATAGGACATTTGGAACTTGATCCCTGCTGTGATCAGTCTCGAAACCACAGGGTGGAAGGTGGTACGTTTCTGCCTAACTTCAAGAGGCAAGTCCTGGGTGAAACATAGGGGTTACTCTCTCATAGAATAGCCTGCAGTTCACAAGCTTTAGCAAGAACACGCTGCTTTTCCAGATAGCTCAGAAATTTAATAATAAGTGGTCTGGAGGTGCCCCATCAGGGGGTCTCAGACTAAGTGACCTATGCGCTCTCTGAATTTGGTAGCTAGGTCTAAAAGGAGAGGGACCAATTATTTAGTATATGAGCTTTTGGGTAAAGATGATGACATTAGGACCCTCCTGTGACTTTGGCAGTCCCAAGATGATAATATTGTTCTGACGGCTTCTACCCTCAAGATCTTCAGTTTTAGCTTGAAGTTTAGTTATTTGCTGTCACAGTTTAACAATTTCTGTGTCCGTCCAATCCTGCCAACCCTCCAGGGAAGTAGTTTTCACTTTCACATCTTTAATTTTCCAGTTCATTTCTCCCATGTTAGAGTGAATAGACTTTAACTCTGAGGAGATGTCTGCTAGAGTTTCCCGAAAGGGAAGCAGTTCCTGGAGGAAGCGCTCTTCTGTGAGAAGTTCAGAGGTTGAGGATTGCAATGAAGTGTGGGTAGATTGAGTCCCTTGAGCCTTGGCTTTCTTGGAAGTTTTAGTAGGAGAGATTGGTGGTGTATGATGTGGCAAGGCCTGTCGCATCTCGGCCTCCATCGCAACTAATCCTGCAGACGTAGCGATGAAATAAAGGTCCAGTTAGATGCAGATGGGTACAGGCAAAAAACAGAGTGCTGTTAAAGTAGAAATCAATAGCATCCCAACAAGGATTGCCGAGGATACAGGAGAGAGAGGAGAGAGCTCTAGCAAAAGTCTGCCATTAGGCTGCAGACATCATGTGATCTCTTGAGATGAACCATATTCAGTAAACCATTAGAATGATTATATATACAGTATCTGAGATTGTTATCAGCCCCTGCATACCCAAAACCTTAAATGTCAATGCAAGACAATTTAACAAAACCAATATAAAACTTTATTGTTTGCTTCTGTCTTCAAATTCCATGACATGACCAGTCCGACTAAAGACCCATACTGTAACTTCTGATTACATGCTAGAAGAAATACTAAGCATTTTTTCTATTCTCCCAAACAAGTTGACACAGAATGAAAGTATCCTACAGAAGATTAGATTCATGAACCTAGTTTTCTGCTGCACATCAGTCCTATGTTTAGCATCACTGCTCTTTCTTGCCTGCAGTTGACTTGCTTTAATTAAGGGGTATATATCGGTAATTTTGATATAAGTCACAAAAGATGGTTGGCCCTCCCAGTGGTGCTGAGGGTTGAGGCGCTGGACGCCACAACTCGTACCACACCGATGACCCAGGTTTGGGAGCAAGCCTGGGCCACCGGGGTTCAGCAGGAAAGGGAAGAGATCGAGCATCCAGAGGACTGCTCTCTCTTCCCAGGGAGGGCTTGGGGATGCTCTCACTCATGGAACGACCTCTGGAGGCAGCTGGGGGTAGCCTAACTTAGCAGTGCAGCGTATGCTTGGGGGGCAGAACCATGGCACTGCATTGTCTTGCTGGCTGGGCTCCATAGGGGATGGCTAACAGCAAGTGAAAAATCCTGACTCAACGAGGAGATGACGAGGGTCCAAGGGATGTCCCTCTCATCCCCAGTGCTGGGCCAGGCCACACCAGGAGATCCACGGCCGATGTCCTAGAGGGATGGACCATCTAATTTCAAATATAGCCACCAAGGGAGGGTGAGATCTGTTCCAGGGGGGTGATCTAGAGCTCTGGAAAGTCCCTCGAAGGAAGGGTGAACTGGTGTGGATGGTCACAGTGGGGAGTAGAAGGGGTAGGATTGCGTGGACACCGCCGAGGGATGCTTCGGAGAACTGGTGCAAAGATAGAGTTCGAAAAAAAGTCACTAAAGATGGTTAAGCCTGTGGCAACTCATATGTTTGATAATTGTGAGCATACATTTAGAATTTCTTTTTTTGATGTATTATTTCTTCTGAACTCCCAGCTTCTGCCATAAGTTGTCCCCCAGCGAGCCCTCCCCCAAAGGTTAGACTCCCTCCCTTGTGCACCCCATGATTTACCCTTCATGGCAGGGTGGTGGGGAGCAACTCAACCCATCCCAAATGGATCCATGCCAGGAAGGTACCTTCTTGGAGGTGGCTCGCTGCAGGGACCATGTAATCCAGCTGGAACTTTTTTCTGCTTTTCTCTCCTTGTGAGGAGGCAGGGCGTACAATGACGCCTTGTGGTGAGAGCGCTTACACTACCACAAGCGCTCTCACCAAGTGTCTGCCTGTCTCCTCCCCTTCAGCTGTAGCGTCAGCGAGCTGCCCCCAAGCAGCAGCATCTAGGGACCAGTGGAGCACCGACAGCTAGTGTCCCCCCACCCCAGAGAAGGAGAGCAGTCCAACGGACGCTTGATCCTTCTCCTCCCCGTCAACCCCCGATGACCTGTGCTCGTTCCTGAACATGGGTCGCGTCGTGGCTTGAGGTAAGACATCCAGTATCTCAGCCTGCAATGCCACCGGGCTGGCCATTTAGAACTTCTTGATAATTTAGCAGTACAACAGCTCACACAGAGTGTATTCTAGACCATTTCTGGATGGTATATACACTCCAATTAGCATACACAGGCCCCTTTTTTATGGATGGACGTTCTTGTCTAGTTGCTGACCCAGAACTGCAGAATTCAAGGGACCTTGATAATACTAGCCCACAGTTACTGGAGTAGTTGGATTCATAAGAGTCATAGGATAACTAATTAAGTCAATTAGCATTAGCCATGTAAGACCTGCACCTGTTTATACACTAAATTGGAAACAGATGTTTCCATAATATTTATCCAAAGCATCTTTGAACTCACGCATGCTACTACTAGACACCACTATGGATGACAGTGCATTCCATTTTGTTACCACTCTTTGAGAAAACCAGTGCTCTCTCAGGACCCATTTCCAAGTCAATGTACGCTGGCATAAGCTGAGATGCACCAAACTCATTGGCGTATCTGGTGACTTACGCCAAGCATTAAGCCAGTCCTGATTCTTGCGGTGACCTGCACCATGTTGCCTGCACGCTATGCCAACCATGGGTTATGCCACCCACTACACTACAGCCCACAATGACATGACATAAGTGATGGTTATGGCAGCAACAGCACTCAATTCCAAGAGGGCAGCTGCTGTAACCCACTCACACGATTCTAAGAGCTGCACTGGTGGAGCTAAGTTAGAGCAGCTTGGAGCAGCTCTAAGGGGCATTCGATGGTGCCATCCATCAGATGCCCAGTCTGCAGCACCACAGCAATGGTGCTGATGTGCTCCCAGTGCCCCCACAAGCACACCTGTGCCCTTCCACCCCTGAATGTTGGGGACCCCGGGGGTCCAATCTCCAGTGTGACCCTGGAGTACTGTGTACCTGTCCTTCTTCCCATGCCCCCTGTTGTGTGCCGTGATGTTCCAGGGTGGAGGGGCTTCAGGGGAGCTTCCGGGTAGTGGGCCATGACTTGTGACATGTGGGTTTCTATGCCATACCCGTGGCATTAGCCTCCACATGGCATAACCAGCATGTCACAACTGCCAGTACCCTGCTGCTCTTGGAATGTAGCTTTGGGTCCTTGGCGTAGCAGTGAATGTCGCAACTCGCATACACTGGTGAGTTGCGACATTCGACTTGGAATTGGGCACTCTGTCTATTTTTAAAGGGATCCCTCCTTAGCTGAAATTCATGTCCTCTGTTATTTGTTATGGCCATTTTCTTTTTGAGTCCTAGACATTCCCATAAATCACTTTCCTGAAAAACCCTAAAAAAACAAGGCACATGTCCCCTCTGTACCTACGGTACTGGAATGAATATTCTCCCACAACCACCAGTCTTCCCTCATATGTCTTTCCAGCCATCCCATCCACCATTCCTGTAGCACGCTTCTGTAACCCCTCTAATCTTGCCACATCCTTCTTCTAGTATGGTGACCAAAACTGGCCACAATAGTCCAGGTGCAGGTGCATCAACAATGTATACAGCGGCATCAATACATCCTTAGCCCTACTTCTGATGTTCTTTTTAATACAAGCCAATATACCATACCCAATTTTAACTACTGTGGCACAATTTTCAGAAAAAATCTAAATTATTCAAGATCTGGACTCCCAGGTCTCTCTGTAAATCTGAGGATTGTAATTTGTTTCCATTTATATAATAGATAAAGTTTTTTTTTTCCCCAAGTGCATAATTATGCATGCCTAAATTAAAGCTGTTTTTTTTCCTCTCTGTAGTTTGCACTAACATATCAATATTTTCTTGAAATAGTTTTGCCTTAATTTGATTGGTAAACAATGCACCTAGTTTGATATCATCAGCAAATGTCTTCACTCAGACTCCCTTAATAATTGATAGAGATGATACTAGGATGTTAAACAATGTAGGTCCCAATACAGATCCCTCTGAACCCCACTGGTAACTATAGCATAATCTGACATATACCCATTGATCACCACCCTCTGTCTCCTATTCATCAACCAAGCCGATATCCATCTAATTATACAGTTACCTAAATTTATTTGCTGTAAGGCTTTTTATGACTTCACACTATCAAGTTGTGTTGATTTGAGAAAAAATTCATCAAATCAGATAATGTTAAGCATGATACTTGTGCACCTTGGGTGGGATATTCAGAAGGGTTGCATATGGCGCAACACAGGTGCACCATGCGCAACCCACTGATGCACCCTGGCACAATATTCAAAAGGGGAAAGTGCGATCGGGCTGTGAGCAGTCCACTGGACCACCAGGGATGGGATTTAATCTTTATTTTTATAGTTCTGCCTGTGATCAGGCTGCGAGCAGTCCACTGGACCACCAGGGATATTGGAATATTATGTTTTGCAACCTATGCCCGCTATCAGGCATTGGAGCACTTTGACACTTGTGCAGGGGGGCACCGGTCCCCAATGGCTGCGTCCTAGCAGGGTGCCAGGCGCAAGTCGCCAGGGATCAGTGCACCTGCATGTGAATGGGGCCATAATGACATGCGAATGGCCCCATTTGCACCTTGCATGCATTATGGTCCCATTTGCATGTCCACCACTGAATATCATGGCTGATGCGCCTAGCACAACAGCACTTGTGCTAGCGCATCCCCCTGCCCCTCTCTGGTCACTTGCACTGATGCAGTGCTACTGCACCATGCGCTATGCAGGTGGCCATGGAGTGATGTTCAGTGGTGCTGAGCAATGGCGCAGCACCATTGAATATCACCCTGGCAGCACCCTGGCACATCCCAGTTGTGTTGTGCCCTGGCTTGCACCACAGCCTGGTGCAGTCTCAATATCCAACCCCTTGTGTTTAATTGTTTATGAATACAACACAACACACTGCAATAATACTTAAATGCAGCTGGTAATATACTGTCCTATTGCCCTTGATCCATAACATAAATTATCACTTGTCACTTATCTCACTTTGTTCCCATGGGTGGCAATCCACAAACCATAACCTGCTCATGTTCTCCTCAGATCCTGCCTGGTTTCCCTACTGCTCTGGTTTGGTTAGCTTCTTGCCTCAAACTTCCTGAGCTGTGCTTGTATGCAGTTTCTAATATAGCTTCCAAATGAATTATTATACTGTGTTCCCTGCTCCTTTAATGGATAGTGGCCAATCTTATTGCCTTGTCCACCACTTAAGCCTAACATGCATGTAAGGCACATCCCCTATGATACTTTCACAGCAGCTTATCATCATTTAGCATGTTTTGATGATTTTAGGCTAGCCATGATTTGCAGTGCATTAAGCAACTCACACCATACCTTACCACCAAACAGTACATACTCACATATGCCTAAGCATACTTCAGAAACTTGTTTTTGTTGCTGCATGCTTCACTTTGTCAATTCTCCCAGCTCTTCTGCCTCCCTTCCTAGCCAATATTTTTTGGGTGAGGGGTGGATTCTGCCTGTCTGTTCTGCTATTGCTCCTTCTGTGTACTTCTGTTCCCCCCTTGATTTTTACCCACTTGCTTTGTGTCTTGCCTGCACCATGACTTACTCCCATTACTCTTCAGTAATGTCTCCCCTTTAGCTGCTGCTGAGCCATGCATTCTCCATCATTCTAAACTGGTACCTCCTGTGCAAGACCCCTAGAATTCTGCAGCCAGAAAATGTTGTGCAGAACTTACAACACACCACAGAATATCTGCATTGCCATAGAATTTATTGTTTTTCTCAATTCTTTATTCATATTTACATTTTTTCCATAGTACTTGGTTTCCCCCTCCTTTTATATCCCAAACCCTTCTACAGTCAGCATGTGATGTTATCAATCACTTCACAACATGCATTAGCTAATGACAGGGCTGCATTCTGTCACAGAAATGAGTAGTCATTTACATACCACAGCTCCCACTCCCTGAGGAAGTGGCACAGAACATCAGGTACTGTGATATTTACTCAACCTGTACTACAACCTAATAACATTTTCAGTTCTTAAGTTATTACACAGGAACCAACTCAAATGAACACTTTACACTAGCACAGACCTGTTAACTGAATAACTTACTTTGTACAGATTTATTTTTCCTTTAAGGTATAGGGAAGCCATTTGAAATGAAGTCCAAAAAGTAGAGCACTCAAGATCTGTGAGCAGTCACAAATCACTCAAAGGACTGAAAAGTATGATTCCATTATTCCTGGAATTATACTTTTCAGTACTCTGAGTGATATGTGACTGCTCACAGGTCCTGAGTGCTACACCTTTGGACTTTTGCTGTATATATCAAGGGTTGGTTGCCCTTTCTGTGTTTTAAGCACCAACCCTGTACTGCTGGTGTAGCGGTATCCCATATTTGGCCTGAATAACTGATAAAATGAATCAACCTGTCTTTCTGAGAAAAAAAAAAAAAGATTTAATCCAAGAAAAGTAGAATATAATTATGTGTAGACTTGCTGAAAGAACAGACCTATTAAATTAATAATTGTATTGTACACATTTGCTAGCGTTATTGATTACATGTAATCATGGGTTGATACAATTACCTAAATGTTATGAAAAAACATTGCATACAGGGCTGGCTATTGGCCCAGCATGTAGCATGTTGTGTTCACATCTCAAGAACTCAAGTTCAGGGACAAGCTTGGGGAGCTGGCTGGGCAGCATGAGGATGGGGTGAGGCAGCGCAGTCGCTCACTACCACTCCTAGCCAGGAAAAGTATGGTGCAGTGTTCTGTCCCATGGGTGACACCTTGTGATGGGCAGGGGAGCCTTCTCTTACAAGAAGATTACAAGTGTGTCATGGCCAGATGGGGCAATGTAGTGCATAAAGAGAAGTGGGTTGGCATAACAAAATGGGTCTTGAAACATCTCCACTATTCTGATTATTCCATTTCTGAAGGGACATATACAAATGAGGATACAATATCACAAACACAAAGAGGGAATTTCTTTTTTTTTAAACTACATTACAGATTGCATTGTAGGGGTGCAGCCTTGCCCCAATAGTGAGGGTTCAACAGTCACTTGTATGTTAAACTCAATATTTTGCACTTTAATTACTTTGTAACCATTCATCCAATTAACATGATATTTTGCTTGTGCTATTATTGGCCAAAGATCTCTTGATGTGGCAAGTTTTGTTCTGGTTAGATGTGTGGGTGCAGAGCTATGGACTGTCCAAAAATGTGAAAATTACTATGTTTTGTTAAATTCTTTGTCATGCCACTACACAGTAAAGGTGTGGAATTGTATTCTGAAATCTTCAGGGCAAACAGGCTTTGGGTCACCGATGTGCCTTTTGAAAATGTGGTGAAAAAATATTAATCCATTCAAAAGTTATTACATTTTATAAAGTTCCAATTATTTTTGAAGGGAGCAGTTAGACGTCCCATACAAAAAAGGATCCTTTATTGCAAATGTGAAATCCTTTTTTGCAAACACAGGATCCTTTTATTGCAAATACAGAATAATTTTTTGTGCTGCCACCATTTTGTTTTACAGTTAGCAGTAGCAACAACATTAAATATTTTTAAAAAATACAGTGACTTACTAGGCAACAAGAGTTGCCATTACCTATTCAAGCCTCATAGAATATGATTCTGGAGTTAGTATTTTGATAATGTCATTAGAAATGTTTTTTTTTTTCATCAGTGAAATCCTTTTTCACAAACTGTGGAAAACGGCACTGTAAAACAGGATCCTTTTTCACAATTTACAAAAAAGGATTTTCCTTCACTGGAAATTGTGAAAATGGAATCATGAAACAGGATCCAAGGATTCTCTTTTACCACAAATTGTGAAAAAGAAGCACAGAAAAGGATTATTTTTTGCAATTTGTAAAAAAATAAATTTTATATAGTGGGTTCTTTGTCAAGTCATAGTAAACATATGGTTTAGAATTTGAGGGTGAAATTTTCAAGGTAGAAAGGGCTTGATCCACAGATGTGCTTTTTGGTGGTTTGGTGACAATATATTGCTATGCTGTGGAGTTGTGTGGGCTTACATTTTACTACATTTCCTTTAGGGTAACATTGTAAGCAGAAGTGTTGAGAGTCGTTTGTTTGTCACTGTGTTGTAAAGCAATGGTTTGCAATTTTTTACTGAAATGTGCATGGTACAAAGTGCTTTAGCCACTGTTGTGCCTTTTGCTGGTTTCATTAAAATGTATTAATTTAATTTTGACTTACACAGGTTTCAAATTTTCTTGTGGTTTCTATAGGGGTACATTGTGATGTGATATGTTTCTCTGGGTGTGTTCACTCCCACAGGGAAATAAGGGTAGCAGTACAATATGTTAAACATTATACATGGATGGGGTGCAGAACTTACAGTGTCCTACACTTCCACACTGAAAATGTGGATATCATTAAGGAATGATGGGAACACAGGAAAATAGGGATACAATTATACTGTTTCTAAAATTATGGGTGGATGGCAATGTGTCCCCTCATTTACAATTCTGAATAGAATAAATGAGTGATGGAAGTAGAGGCATTATGTATATATGATAGTGCAGGGCTCATGGAGCCCTATGCTGCCACACAAATACACAGAGGATTATGGAGTTATGGGAGTGCAGGGCCCAATGAGCCCTGCACTTCCACTGGGAAATAAGGATACAAGGAAATAAGGATGCAATAACAATCTCTCAAAATGAATGGATATTTGGGAGTTCATGGCCAGGAGGGCCATGTGCTCTCACAAGGAAGGAAATAAGGATACAATTACAATTTTGAAGAGTTATGTCTGCTGGTTGGGAGTGTAGAGACCAGAGGGGCCTATGCTCCCATAATGAAAGAAACCTACAATTACAATCTGAATAAGCTTGAAATTTATATACAAAAAAACAATGTTTATATACCATTACAGTTGTACCAAAACAGGTTGGGAAATGCAGTCTTAAGGTGTCCAACTCTAACCTGCCACCCCACACCCTAAACCTAAATCCCACCACCAGCCTGTATGGAAGTTACAATGGTGCCCACCTGTTTGAATGGTCATGTTCTGCCCTCCCCTTCTCTGACTTTTATGTAGATATGGAAGCACAGGGCTTATGGCAATAATAATGGATGCATGGGAGTGCTGGTAAAAGAGAATTATGTGGTATTTTGCTCAATCAGATGTTATTATCCAGTGATTGCTGTGAAGGCTGTACATGGATGTCTGCTACTTGAGGTAAATTAAGAAACAATTGCAGTATACTGTATATTGTTAATATGTGGAAGCATATAGTACAGAGCTGCTGTGCTCCCATATGCAGATAAGGATATGCTTAGGGAGTGCTGGTATTGGAGTCTCACAGGGCTGTGTGGTTATGCAGGAGAATTTGGATGCAGGCCCAGTGCTTTCACGGTGATCTGTATGCTTGTGTCTGCAGCTCCTCTGTGTCCCTCTCCCCCTTTCTGTCTTACTATTGAAAATTAAAGAAACACAAGAGTGATTATATTATTTGAAAATCTTTATTTTTTTATTATGAAAATACTTTTAATGATATGGAAAAAACTTTTCTTTCTTCTCAGAATTGATTTTTTTTATATAAAATATAATACATTTAAAAAAAGGAATGTTTTTATTGTTTTTTTGCAACAAGTATTAACATTTTCATTTAAAAAGAAAAACATTGGCCTGGATATTCAGACCGCGCCTGGTTGTGGTGCAAGCCTGGGTGCAGCGCAACTTGGCTGTGCAGGGGCGCTGACTGAGCAATATTCAACGGAGCTGTGCCATGGTGCAGCATCATTGAATATCACACCCTGTCCACCTGCAGTGCACATGGCACAGCGGCATTGTGCCAGCGCAAGTGGCCAGAGTGGAGCAGGGGGATGTGCTAGCGCAAGTTCCGTTGCACTATGCACAACAACCGCGATATTCAAAAGTGCACATGCAAATGGGAATATAACATATGCAAGGTGCAAATGGGGCCATTTGCATGTCATTATGGCCCCCTTTGCATGCAGGTGTGCTGATCCACGGTGACTTACACCTGGCGGCCTGCCAGACAGCAGCCATTGGGGACCAACGCCCCCTGCACAGCACGGCAATGCGCCCCTCTGCCCGATCGCAGGCATATGTAGATTCAAATAATCAGCCAATATCCCTGGTGGTCCAGTGGACCACTCACAGCCCAATCGTGGGCTTCAGTGTAAGAATATATGTTCAATATCCCTGGTGGTCCAGTGGACCACTCGCAGCCCAATCACGGGCTTCAGTGTAAGAATATATATCCAATATCCCTGGTGGTCCAGTGGACCACTCACAGCCCAATCACAGGCATGTGTAATAATAAGGAGAGCTCCATGGTACCCCTCCCCACCCACCCACTGAGCTCCACCACCCACTTCCCAGTCAGCAGTGGGTGGCAACCACACCAGCTGCTGCCCTGCCGCCTGCCGACTGACAGTGTATGGTGAGGGCTGTATGCCCGTGGTCCACAGAGTGAGCCAATGGGCATGCAACTCCTGCCAGCCTACACACTCAGATATGTGAATGGATCATTCACATATCTGGAAGTGTGCAGTAGATATGGCCACCCATATGCTCACACTCTGGACCAATGGGCGACAGCCCTACCGTACACTGTCAGTCAGCGGGTGGCGGGGCAGCAGGTGGTTGGGGTGCTGCCACCCACTGCTGACTGGGGGGTGAGTGGGGCTCAGTGGGCAGGTGGGGAGGCGGTACCGTGGAGCTGTCCTTATTATTACATATGCCCGTGATCGGGCTGTGAGCGGTCCGCTGGACCACCAGGGATACTGGACATATATTTTTACACCGAAGCCCACGATCGGGCTGCAAGCGGTCCACTGGACCACCAGGGATATTGGACTTATATTTTTACACAAATGCCCTTGATCGGGCATGGGGGGTGCTGCCACGAAGGTGCAGCTGGAGCTAAGGTGGCCACCCACAGGTGGCAGCTGCCATGTTGCACCTTGCAATATGGCAGCTCACCTGTGGGTGGCTAGCTGTTCCTTTTTTTTTGGCTCACCTGTGTGCAGTGCAAGCAGGGGTTGTGCATGCATGGACTCAGAACATCCCAGGCTGAATATCGGGATGTGTGGAGTATGCATGGGCACGCCCCCCCACCTGCTCTGCATACATTACTGATGTGCTCCGGCGCATCGGGATTTGTGCCAGGCACAATCTCCATTTGAATATCGCACCGGGGTGCATCAGTCGGATGTGCATGGTGCAACAGCACAACCCTTCTGAATATCTGGGCCATTGTGTTTAGTTTCAATACTGTAACACAAAATAAAAAATAAAAAAGGTATTTGTTGTTACTTTCTTTAAAAATACATTGTTAAAGGATTAAAAAAAAAGAAAATTTATAAATAAAAAGGATCTGTGTGTCCACATCTGTTGGACTGATTTGGGGTGCCTCTTCCCAACATAATGATGCAGGGGGTTCACATAGGCCACTTTCTCAGTAGGCGAAGTGAAGTGGAAACAGGTCACAGGGGTATGTCCCAGGGGTATACAATCAGCACAACAAAACTATCAGAGTGAAGACCATCACAGTGACAAATATTGCCAGGTCACTGTGATGGTCCTGCTGTACACTGGCACTGTTTCTTCAGGTGTTTTGCCCCACCCTGAAACAAGTCCGACTTGGAGTTAGTTATTTAAAGAATGGGGGGGGGGGCTGATGGCGAAGCTCCCAGCAAAAAATCATTTTATTCCTGACAGCACAATGCTGACTGTTGGCATTGTACCTGTTGCTGTGCTGGATGTTGACAACTATGTTGTCCCTACGGCATGGTGGATCCTGTCCCAGGGCAGTGGAAGAGCTCAATGTCCCTGATGATCTTCTCGAGGGAGGGAGGTCCTGGTCATCTCGCTGCAGTAGGATGTTACAGAGTTCTCTAATGTTCTGTGACCCCTGTCTAATACCTTGCTGTGTGGCTTCTTTGAGCACCACGTGATGATGACTCAATAACCTAATTAGTTCCTCTTGGTTGTGTCTTAGAGCTGCAAGGTGCTTTTTTGTTGCTTGGAAGCCTTGCAACATGGTATTGGACAGGTGTCACAGTTGTTGTTCAACCTCAGGGCACATATCTGGCAACAGAAAGGAAGAAATAAATATAGTTTAGGAAAGTTAGCAAAATGTGCTACTAGTTTTGAAGCAACATTGCTGCTTGTATATGCAGTTTGGTAAACACAGTAATTTGTGGGCATGTTAAATATGGGTAATGATAGCAGTTGGAGCTCTGTTGTGCAGTAATGAGAACAGATATGATGGTGGGTCTGTTACCCCCACCCCTCAACATCTTACAACCCCAATCATTGATACTGCAGAGAGAGAAAAGAATTGGTAATGTTTCATTTATGGTGGTTGTAGTGCCTGGTACTCCTCTTTGTTCTGCTGTTGTAATACTAGTAATACTAATAGTATACATCATGTCATCTGAGATGACTTATGGTACGGTGATGTGCACATTTAGCTGCCATATTTGATATGCCTCACTAAAGTGCATGTGAACAGTGATGTACTTGCCAGGTAGGGAAACTCAGAGAATTCATCAGGCACTTACTTTCCTGTTGCCATCACAAATATGGTTGCAACCTTTACTCATACATATGAAAGTTTGACTATGCATGAATAACAAAGCTCCATTAAATAAAGCAAGTAAAGAATGTAATCATATTCAGTCAAGAACTGCATCTTACACATGTAGATGAATTGAAAACATCAAGTACTATTCAGAGTTTTCATTGCTGGTGTTTCTTTGATGAACATGAAATATCCCCTACTATCCCTATCAGTTTGGGCAAGAACTCCATACACCATGCTTGTTACCAGGCAAGACATAAAACTGAGATTTTGTCTTCACTTGATGTCTGTGGGGACATTGGTGGTAGTAGGATTGGCCCAAAGTCAGGGGGCTGAAGGCAATCAGGTATAGTATGTGCCTCCCTATGGCTGTGACTGTGTATTAAAGATAGTAATGCCAACTCTGTGTTTTGCCTTATTGCTTAAATAAGTTGCTCTGGGGCTGTTTGTGGTAGTATATTCAGCTATGGTCAGGGTGCAGAATGTACTCAGCTTTTTTTTTATTTATTACTTTTGGCCCCCACAGTTGGGTGCAGATCATCTGCTGGTCATGGCACCTCCTGGCTTCCACCTCTGGCTGCACTCAGCCACTGAGACCCCTGGCATGCCCCCAAGGGGGTGGGGTTGTGGCACTGTTCCCAGGTGCCGTGAAACCTATGACTGATTGGGGGAGCCAGCAGAGAGGATAATTGAAGCCAGAGGTTGGCTTCACGGAGGCGGCCAACTGCCAGATTTTTCTCCCTAATATGGGGGGGCAGGGACATGCGATGATGGGCAGCATCCACCCCACCCCCCCGAGATGTGCTGGTGTTGGTGCTGTGGTGCACCTGGCTTCCACCAGGTGTCCCTAGTGCACAAAACACACTCCCACCCTCCCCCCGAAGAAGGAGATCTGTCACGGGGCACTCTATCCTTATCCACCAGCCGGCCCTTCCAGCAACCCAGGTGGCGCCACTGGTTGGCACCTTGGCCCTGCACCGGCAAGCCAGCTTGAATGTACTCAGCTTTGCCTTGTACCTTAGTATACATCTGATCATATGGGAAATGTACTACCAGTAACACCCTGTTGAGCCTTATTAAATAAATACTAATAATTTGTTCTGTAACAAGTACTTGTGTACTGACTGAGTCACTGGGTTTAGAAGGACTTTTCATGTGTATGTGTGTGTATGACATACTGTAAGTTACGAGAGTATCATTCTGTTACTATAACTAGGTACAAGTATAAATCCCTGTATTCTGTGGTAAGTAGTTCATAGTAAATTTTCTACTCTATGTACTAATGTCAAGCAGTGGAAATAAAAAAAAAAATTTAAAGAAACTACCCAAGAGAAGACAGTATTAGCAGGATCTACCTGTTTTTTGAAGGTATGCCACCCTTACGGCGACACCAATACAGCAAAATACACACCTGTTGGAAAAATCGACACTTTGCTGACAAGTCGCTGTGTTGGTTTGCCCGAGACAGGGGCATGCTGTCTCCCTGTCCTGCATGGAGGGTTCGAGTGGCAACGTCCCCTAATAAAAAAAGAGGACAGGAAGACACACAGGAATCATGTAGACTGCAACTTGTGGTCGACATGATTCCTGTTGGTGAGATGACAGTCAACATAAAGGATGTAGAACATGCATGGTAGAGTCATTTTTGGACTGATTGGTGACTGGGGTCAAACAAACATTTTGCTTTTCACAGTAACTACAGAAAAAGGTGTTACTTTACTTCTGTACAAGAGTTTCTGGTTTGTTATGAAACAGTTTTTAACTGATGGTCTGGTCTTCATTGTATAGCATCTGTTGCAGTGGGTTGAGCTTGACTAGCCTATGGCTCCATTGGTGGTGGAATGGCCTCAATGCCAGCATGAACCAGTGGCACGTCCTCTTGTTCTTCATTGATGGTACTTAGAAGAGGTTATATTGGTGGATTCTTAGTGCCACTGGTGCCCTCCCCATCTTCTGAAAATCGATAGAGTTGCATATATTATAATATATTATATTGGCACGGTAGCACCAATGTAGTTAGGTTTGTACGGAGTTACTATGTTAAAGCCCAAATTTTGCACTTTAATAACTTTGCAACTGTTCAACAGATTTGCACAGAATGTTGCAAGGGAAGTATCTTGGAGTAGATCTCTTCTCATGCCAAGTTTCAGTCTGGTCCGATTTGTGGATTCTGAGATCAGATAGTGACAAAACCCTAAAATTTGACACTTTTTGCAGTTGATTTCTCATCACACTGTGCAGAGACAGTGTTTAAGTTTGGTCTGAAATTTTAATGGTAGAAAGAGCATGAGTCATAGAACAGACAAGCATTTATCTGATGAAAAAATAATAATCCATTGAAATGTTATAGCATTTTCAAGGTCCCATTATTTTCAATGGGATTTTTATTTTTCAGGATAGCTGCATGGTATGAACCAGGATTCTGGTTCATCAGGGACCAATCCTGGTCCGACAGTTGCCAATCCTGGCTCGTGAGAAAAAATTCCTTGTATGTCAGCCATTGTCTTGTTTTTTGATTCCCACCCCCCACCAAAAAGTGTAATGACTCTGCCTAGGGACATCTGTCTCACACATCACAGTGTGATTTCTGCTCATCAGGAATTGATGAGCTGTATTGTGTGCTTTCCCATGTCTCTGTGCCCTCAGCAATGTTTTTTTTTTATTTCAATCCTTGTTCATGACTTGCTAAACTCCCTGTTTGCCACCCTGATTAGTCAGTGGCAGACAAGAAAATTGACTGGTGCACAAGGATGCCAGGTGTGGACATACGGTTGCAAATTTTGATGACCAGATTGTCAGACTGGGATCCTTGTTCACCAGTGATGAATCAGGGTGGCATACAAGGAATTCTGCTGGTGGACAAGTATTCCTGTCTGGCCATCTGGTCATCAAACTTTTTTGACCAGATAGCCAGACTGGGAACTTGTCCAACAGCTGATTGATGAATCAGGGTGGTGGACAAGGAAAGAAGATGATGAGCAAGGAATTCTTTTTGGCTAGATCCTTCTGTAAAAAAGTGTTGCTGAACTATTGCAAGAACATCTGGTCCTGAATAAATATATTTTTTTCCCTTCTTAGCCCTGGTATCTAGTGCCCCCCCTCCAATTCCTATATTTATTATTTAAAAAAAAATGTTTTAGTGGCGTTCTGCAGTTAAATATTTTTAAACATAAAAGCCCTGTCATTTGTTGATTTTTTTCCTGTGGAAAAATGAAAACGTCCATTGCCAATCACCCCTGTGCCTGCACCTGACCTCCCACTGTGGTTCTACCTCCTCACATCACCCTGACATCCCCACCAACCCTCACTCACCTCCTGAGGTTGAAGTTTGAGAACTGCTCTGCTGATCAAAGACACATCCTGCTGTTGTAATCAGTGACTGCAATCTGAACTAAGGTAAATGTAGTTCTGCACTATGTATTTCAATGGGTCGGGTTCAACTTTTGGCCATAACTTGGCCATTTTTTGAGATTTTGGCCCTAAATGTTTAACATGGACTCCTGGGGACCCCACCTCATGAACACTATGACTATGATTAGGCAACTCTTGCAAAAAAAGATGCTTTCTTAGTCAGTTGGTGAAATTACCTTTCCAGTGGGATTTGTATAATGGCAGTCATATTGTTCATCAGGAGGAGTCATAAGAAGGCTATGTTGAAAATTTGGGGTCAAGAATTAAAAAAATGGCTGCACCATGAGCATTCACTGTTGTCTCACTATGCACACTCATAACTTTTGACATTTTCTATATTAACACCCCATATTTTCAACATAGCCTTGGTATTACCCCACCTCATGTACTGTAAGTGACAGCTGTCATTATTCAAATCCTGGCCAAAATGTATCCTTACACTTGTGGTGCAGAATGACATTGCAGTTGTGCAGAATTACATTTTGGTGGGGATTTGACAATATTCTGTACTGGGTAGATGCAGCGAGGTCATAAGAAGGCTATGTTGGAAATTTGGAGACAAATAATGATACTGTTATACTATCTAAACTGAAGGATAAACATAAGGATACTATTATATTATGTCAATGGAGGGATGGGAGTGCAGGGTCTGAAGAACCTTGCACTCCCGACGTAACATAAGGATACTGTTATACTATGTCAATGGAGGGATGGAAGTGCAGGGTGAGAAGGACACTGTTCAGATACTGTGCTCCCTCCATAATATAAGAATACTGTTATACTGTCTCTATGGAGGGATGGCTGACCCTGGGCTCCTGCTGTACAATGCGGACTCTGTTATATAATTTCAATGGATGTATAGGATTGCAGGGTCAAAAGGACCCTTCACCCCACCATAAAATAAGGATACTATTATACCATCTCAAAAACTAAGGAAATAAATTGTAAAAAAATTGTTGTTGCATTAGTTAGGGTCAAAGCGACAAAAGTAGGGAAATGTGGCATTAAGGTTTCCAACCCTAACACTTCATGCCCCACCCTACACAGACCAAAAGGCAGTGGGGAGGAATTACTTTGGGGCCTGGAACCCTAACGCTCACCCCATTCCAGTACAAAATTAGGTGACATAGGTAAAGCATAGCTGGATAGGGTGTGCGTTAGGGTTCATGGGCCACAAGACAGACTCTTCCCCTGCCTGAGGGTCTGTGAAGGGTTGGAAAATGGTGTGTTAAGGTTTGAAACACTAACATCACATTTCTCTACTTTTGTCACTTTGACCCAAACTGATGCATTAATCAACTTTTTTGCAATATGTATGTACATATAAACTCATTACAAAAAAAACTTGGCTAAGACATCAGTTAGACTTAAAGCAACAAAAGTAAGGAAATGAGGCAATAGGGTTTCAACCTTAACATGCCACCAAACCGTACTTCCCCAACCACACTCAACACATACCAACAGGCATCAGGGTGTGCCTTGGGGTCATTGGCCCTAACTCTCACCACATTCCATGTGTAAGGAAGCTGAGATGGTACAGTATAGGAGAATCAGGTGAATGTGAGGCCGAATGACCCCAAGGCA
This sequence comes from Neoceratodus forsteri, assembly GCA_016271365.2. Lineage (NCBI taxonomy): Eukaryota > Metazoa > Chordata > Ceratodontiformes > Ceratodontidae > Neoceratodus > Neoceratodus forsteri. The sequence goes on from CM057449.1 coordinate 1,514,372,155, forward strand.
CACCCTGATGCCTGTTGGTGTGTGGAGGGTGGGGTGGTAGGGTTCAGGGGGGTGTTAGGTTTGGAAACTCCAACACCTCATTTCTCTACTTTTGTTGCTTTACCCCTAACTGATGCATTAACACTTTTTTTTGCAATGGAGTTCCTTACTTTTTGAAAAACTGTAATCTTACCCTTTAAGGTTGTGGGGGATACAGGACCCTTTGCACCGTGCCTTCCCATCAGTCTATAGTGTGTTGTGGATGCACATAACCCTCTCAGCTTTATGCACACTTGCAAGCATACGATAATTGTTTCTGATTTTCATGTGGGAGTGCAGGGCCCTTCAGGCACTGTGCCCCAATCTAATCATAAGTTCAGAGACATTCCAGGGAGCCCTAAGCTCCCTGTGGGAGCACAGGTCCCTCTGGGCCCCATGCTGCAGTCAGTACATAATGGTGTTCACGTGAGTGAGTGCAGGGCCCTCCAGACCCTGTACTCACATGTATCCATAACTGTAGAGATATTTTAAGTTACCCTCATCTCCCTCTGCCTTAGGGCCTGCACTCCCACAACTGCATAATGAAGGGCTCTGCACACCCATTAGTGCATATTGGCATCCATATGTGGAAGCACAGGGCTCTCTGGGCCCTGCACTGCCATCTATCCTTAACAATACAGACAGAGCACAGGGCTACGGATATTCCAAGTAACCTTTGTGTAACAAATGGCACAATATCTCAGTAACCATAGTAATATTGGAAAAAAATGCAACCACAGTTATAATCATCGCGTGGCAACCTGCATGCTTGCTTAGTTGCATTTACCAAAAATCTGGATCTCAAACCGTTTTCAACATATAGGCACTGAAAGGTGCCACTGCCACCACAATGTTATCCTATGAGAAATTTACTTTGGAAAGCTGTAACTATGGAAGTGATGTCAATTTTATCACCAAACCAGCAAAAGTCATATCTCTGGGTCAAGGCCTTTGTACCCTAAAAATGTCATCCCAAAAGTTCTAACCATTTCTTTGCAGTAAAGTGAGACAGAAACAGTAAACTTTCAAAATCCTTTCTTGTGAGATGTCAAAATCTTTTTTTGAGATGTGAAAAAGGATTTTAACACCTCACGAAAAAGGAATTTCTCTGAGAAGAATGGATTAAGGGCAGGGCCATATGGTCCCACAACTCCTAATCCTTTTTTATGATGTGAAAAGAGATTGTGACACCTCACAAAAAGGAAACTGGCTCATAAAAGGAATTTTGACAGCTCAGAAAGAGGGATTCATTTTTAAAATCCCTTTTCTTGAGGTGTCAAAATCCCTTTTCTCATTGTGAAAAGGATTAGTAGCTAGAAGGCCCTGCCAGCCATCTCTTTCTATGAGTTGTCAAAATCTCCTTTGTAATGTGAAAAAGGATTTTGACACTTTGCAAAAAGGAATTTCTCTGATGAGAAAGAATTAAGGGCAGGGCAATATGGTCCCACAACTCCAAATCCTTTTTTTTGTGATGTGAAAAGGGATTTTGACACCTCACAAAAAGGGAATTGCCTCATGAAAATGGATTTTGACAGCTCACGAAAGGATTAATTTTTAAAATCCTTCTGAGCTGTCAAAACCATTTTCTTGAGGTGTCAATATGTCATTTTGCATTGCAAAGGATTAGAGTTGTGGAACTAGATGGCCCTGCCAGCCATACTTCTTAGAGCTGTCAAAATCCCTTTATGATGCAAAAGGATTTGACAGCTTGCTTAAATGGAAATGTGTCTCACAAAACAGAAGGCTGGCAGGGCCATCTGCTCCCACAACTCCTAACCCCTTTTTTGTGATGCAAAACGGGATTTGACACCTCGCAAAGGATCGCTATGAAAGGATTCTGAAGCCATGCGAAAAGGGATTGGAGTTGTCGACCATATGGCCCTGCTGGTAATCCCTTTTGTGAGATGAAATTCCCTTTTCGTGAGGTGTCAAAATCCCTTTTAGCGCCGCAAAAAGGGATCAGAAGTGAGTTGAGGAAAAAGGATTTCTAAAATAAAATATAAGCATTCTGAGGACACAGAAAAGTAATGTAAAGGCACAGAACAGTAAAGGATGTCCACATGAACAAAATACATACTTGAATGTCTCCAGAAGACATCCTGGGCAAAGTTATAATGTTTTGCTTGGGAAAAAAAAATGTGGTAGCTGGCGAAAAGGAAATATCTTCCTCACGGAAAGGGATTCTAAGGATCCCTTTTTACAAGCTGTCAAAATCATTTTTCATGAGGCCTAAATACCTTTTCACACGGTGCAGCTATCCAAAAGACTAAATTAAGCAAGCTCAGAACCTGAAATTTCTAAATTTAATAACATTGCAATGGATTATTATTTTTTCCTCAAACTAATGTTGACTTGTTCTTCTGGGCCATCTCTTTCTATCCTGAAATATTCAGACCAAAAGTGCAAACAGCGTGGCCACAGTGTGATGAGGAAAAAGCAGCTAAAAAAGTGAATTTTATATTTTTTTCATTATTTGCAGTATGCAATCCACACATCTGATTAAAATGAAACTTGGCACCTAATTGTGTGCAAATCCATTAAAAGTGTGCAAAGTTATTAAAGTACCAAATTTAAGGTTTAACATTAAACTGCCTACTTAACCTTAACTATAATGGTTCTACCACCTCAGTTCAATGCATCAGTTAGGGTTGTTCCACAGTGACAAAAGTGAGGAAATTCGATGTTAGGGTTCCCACACCCCTTGCACCCCACCCGGCCCCCACCAACAGGCATTGGGGTGTGCGATGGGGTCATCAGTCCTAACTCTCACCCCATCCCATGTGAAAATAAGCTGAGGTGTTGCAGTATAGAAGAATGGGGTAAGAGTTAGGACTGATGACTCCAACGCACACCCCGATGCCTGTTGTTGGGAGCTGGGTGGGGATGGGGTGTAAGCTGGGTGGGAACCCTAACATCGAATGTCCTCACTTTTGTCACTGTGGAACAACCCTAACTGATGCATTAAATGGAGTCCTTTGCCATGAATTTCCCTTCTTTTTGAGAATGTGCACTATTAATAGTGAAGTAAAGTCAAGGCAAACACAAGCGCAAACGCTAATGCACATGATGATGCAAACGTAAAGGATAACGCAAATGGTAATACAAACACAGGCACAAATGTTAATTAAAACAGAAAAACAAATGCAAGCACATACGGAAATGCAAACCGTAATGCACACGGGCACAGTAACATAATTGGAAATGCAGACAGTTATGGTAACAGCAATGATGACACCAAAGAAAACACAAACAGAAACACGAATGCAAATGGAAGCACATATGCAAATGCAAATGGATATACACACGGTGATGCAAAAGGAAACACAAACAAAAACAGTAATGGAACAGTTACACAAACGCAAGCGCAAACAAAAACACAAAGGGTAATGCACACTGTGGCGTAGATGGGAACGGTAATGCAAACGGAAATTGAAACACAAATGCAAGCGCAAACGGAAAACGCAAATGTACAGAAATACAGAAAGTGCACTGTATCACAATAGGAAATGCAAATGCTAACAGTAACAGCAATGATGATGCCAAAGGAAATGCACACCCAAATGGAGGCGCGTACGCAAACGCAAATGGTAATGCGCACGGTGATGCAAAATGAAACACAAACAAAAACCAGCAATGGGAACACAAATGTTAACAGTAATGCAAATGCAAGCACAAACAAAAATGCAAAGGGTAATGCACACGGTGGCTTAGACGGGAACGGTAACGCAAATGGAAACAGAAATGCAAGCGCGTATGGAAATGTAACTGGTAACACGCACGGTCATGGTACCACAATAGGAAATGCAAATGCTAATGATAACAGCAATGATGATGCCAAATGAAACACAAACGGAAGTGCGTACGCAAACGCAAATGGTAATGCATATGGTGACGCAAAGTAAAACACAAAGAAAAACATTAATGGGATCATAAATGTTAACAGTAATGCAAATGCAAGCGCAAATGAAATTGCAAAAGGTAACACACATGGTGGCATACATGAGAATGGAAATGGAAATGCAAATGCAAGAGCATACAGAAATGCAAATAGTAATGCGCACGGTCATGGTACCGCAATAGGAAACACAAATGCTAATGGAAACAGCAACGATGATGCCAAAGGAAACACAAATGGTAGCGTGTATGCAAAAGGTAATGCACACAGTGATGCAAAACAAAATGCAAACAGAAACAGTAATGGAAATGCAAATGGTAACAGTAATGCAAACACAAGCTCAAACAAAAAGGCAATGGGTAACACACACGGTGGCATAGACTGGAACGCTAACCCAAATGGTTACGGAAACGCAAGTGGAAAAGCTAACTGTGACAGTAACGAAAGCACACACCCTTTTTTTCACCAACAGCTGCATAGAGAAACACAGTGAATACAAAGAATGTATGCATAATAACGGACTTCGGAGCAGAAAATGAGCACTTGGAATACTAAATTGCTTATATCTCAGGAACCGTATGACATAGAAAAAAATTAAAATTTCATTTCAATTATGATTTTACTGGCTAGTTTTGTACTTAGCCCCTAGTGGGGGGCTAAGCATTTTTTTTGATAAAAAGTCCATATTTTTCTAATCGTTTCCAAGATACAAGACCCGAATTGCGCAGCGGATGCCACAATGTTAGTCTATGGGAAAAAGCATCAACTTTGGAGCACCGTAACTTTCCATCCATGCAATATCTTGTCACCAAACCACCAAAAGGCACATCTGTGGAATGTTGGCTTTCTTCCCTCCACATTTCCAGCCCAAAAGACCAAATATTTGTTTTGCAGCAGGGTGGCAAATAATTCCTGTTATTTTGGCCATAGTGTCGCAAAACAGTGTCACAGATCACGACACTTTCTCAAATGAAGTCATGAAAGTGTCGTGAGTGCAACACTACTGTACTTTGCGACACTGCTTTTTACAAAAATTTCATAAATATATTTCTGGGCTGTTTAACCCCCCAAAAAACACATGGCTAGCATCCTCAGGGATGACTAGGTGAACACAAAAAGAATTGTGTCCCTAGAGAGTCCCAAATTTAAATGCCGAGCATTTCTGTGACCACTAACTAAAAAAAAAATGGCTGACTCACGACACTCAAGGGGTCATTTGCGACACTAAAAACTGCATTTGCAACACTGTTGAACCTTTTGTTAACTTTTCCCTTTGACTGTAATGGGAAAATAGTTTTTTGAATAACTTTGAAACGTTTAATATTTTTTCATGAAATCTTCAAAAGGCACATCAGGGATCACAGCCACGTTTCCTGAAGTTTTTGGACTGGTCACGCAAACAATGCGATCTGTAGGCACAAGCAAAGAATGTGGAAAAAAGCGTAAATGCACTACTGAATGTTGCTTTATAACTCCACAACCATATATCTGACCATTACGAAACTAGGCAGATCTAGAGATATATGGTCCCGCTCGGGGCCTGTCAAATGTCAGACAAATCTGTCTTACGGTGGCAAAGTTATTAAGATGCAAGATTTCACACTTTATCCTTAAATGGGGTACTCAACCCTAACTATAGTGGTACTACCATATACAGTATATATATATATATATATATACACAATATATATATATATATATATATATATATATATATTCTGTGCAAAAACAGCATTAATGCATCATTTAAGGTTACAACACAAAAAGTCAGGAAATGAAAAATCTTTAGGGTTGCCCCTCCCCCCAGACCCACCCATCATCCCAAGATTGACAGCTGACGGGGTGTGTCATTGGGATTGTGAGGCCTAAATGTAGCCCCATTCCATCTGAAATTACATTCACAAGCTGCAGTAAATATGCAGAACTTGGTGAATTGATCCTCAGCCAGGAAGGCTGCGGTGCCATGCAGTGAAGTGGGACAGATTAAGACTCGGGCTCACTCAAGAAAAAAAAAACAATTAATGAAATACAGCTCAGTTTTGATGTAAAGGATAGCGATAGAGTCTCGGCTTCTTCCTGACCCTACTGGCATGCACTCAAATCACTTGTTCCTCTCGTCCAGTCCTCCTCGGCTCACATCAGTTCAGCTCACAAGTCCCTGCCTCACTTACAGCCACCAGCCACTCTGACCTCAGCTCAAAATTATGCTAGGCTAGCTCACTGCTCTGTAGGACAACAACAGTGGTGCTCTGTCTGCTCTGCTCCACCAGTATGGTGATCTTTCTCCTCCTGAGATGAAGATGCCACTGTAGGATTTGGTAGACAGTTCTCCTTGGTCTCTCTCTCTCTCCCGCAGTTTCACTCAAGTACAAGGCTCCTCCAATTAGGCTCCAAAGTGAAAAAACACAGTGCCTTGTTTGTTGAACTGGCAGCATTTAAGCAAACCGCCCCACACTAGTCACTCTTCCTACCTGAAACAGTAGCCAATCACAGACATATTGTACATGGTGACTACTCCCACAGACCTGATTGAAACATGCAGTTACAAGGTCTGCAGAGTGCACACCCCCCCCCACCGAAAGCTTGAATAGCATGTAAGCAATAACCCACAACAAGGTGTGCGTTTATTGGGGATTGATCAACACCCCGGGTGCTTTGTAAGGCACGAGGCTGCAAGCTGAATGTCCTCACAGCACCCGGGGTGTTGATTAAGTAAGCAAGCAACAACCCACTCCAGGCTGTGTGGTTACTGGGGATTAATCAACACCCCTGGTGCATTGTGAGGCACAAGGCCAAAGGTTGAGTGTCCTCACAGCACACAGGGTGTTGTTTAATCCCCAATAATTGCACACCCTGGAGTGGGTTATTGCGCTTATAACATGGGCGAAATTTGGAGATAAATTGACAAAAACTGTTGGAATATTAGGGGAAAGCATGTGGGAACTATTTAGTGTTCTTCCACTATGTATGGCCTCAGTACCACAGTTCTATGTGTTCTGCCACTTTAAAAATAGTTCACAACACACATGTCTGTGGTGAACAGGCCACAAAGAGTGGAATCAAAGAGCAAGTGGAACTTTTAATTCTGCTGAGAACACACTGCTGTGCCATTCTGTTTGCTCACACTGCAGTATGTCACTTTGCACAGCATCTCCCATTGTCCCCTCCTCCCCATTCTCTGGTTACACTGAAGTGCTCGTTATCCCACATTGTCCCCCAAATTAATTCAGTAGTCTCACTCATCACACATACAATGCTCAGTCAGTCTGCCTGCACAGTGCCCCAATGCACAACACTACAGATTGCTGTGACCTCTGTCCCCTGATTTTCCTATTACTAAGACAGAGAGAGAAAAACAGGCAGTACTCAGCAGTGCCACTTCCCAGTATCACACTCATCACTGTTGACTGTGTCTGACCTCTCTCACTGTCTCTTTCTTGGGTCGGCTACCCATATTGCTGTGAGAAAAAAAATTATTTAATTTTACTCTGCCATTTCAAATATCTCACTACCAATGGACATTCTCTGTGTGCCTCTGTCTCTTTGACTGAGGACTTCTGTAGTAAGACTGACTTCCTGAGTCGCACCGCACAGACACTTACTCTGCACCTAGGGTTACATTTCAGTGACACTACAGGTCACTCAACTGCTGAATCAGCAGGGTGGGAACATTATGAGAAGATATGGTGGGGAACTGAGTGAACTGCCACAGAACACATCTGTCACTGCTGCTGAACAGACTACCTAACACAACGGCATGATACATTCTTTTTTTAAAGAGTTATGAAATGCTTGTGAACATGCTTACTGTCGTGGATGTGTTCTGGTGGTCATTTTACTGCACTGTTTATGGACCTGGTCTTTCCCTGCCTACACTACCAGATGCAGAACACATCACTACTCAGATGATTTGACCACTTCGGTGGCTATAGACGTTTCCATTTCTTTTATTGATGCCTCTCATGCTTCTACATACTTTTTGTGATACTCGGTTTTACTTCTGTCAAGAAAAAGTGTTTGCTAGGATTGTCAGTGTCCTACAGGTGGGTAGGCAGACTCACTAACATGGATTTCAATATGGCTACTAATTAAATTTTTTAACACAGGCTTGAAATTAGTTCAGTCTTCTGTTTCTTGGGCATCTTTTCACCACTTGCACCTACTGTTCCTTTACTAGTAATTAATGTATGGTCACCTGATTGCTATTAACCAATAATTTCACTAGTATATAGGTGCCCATGTTACAAAATAATATAACCATAGACACAGAACAGTTGTAAATCAAATATTAGAAGGAATTCTGGGAAACCACTGATATGGTTCGACAGAACGAAACCCCCTGGGCAAAACCCACCCTCATTTGTCTTCCGAGGACATCCCTGGGCTGAGAAATTTGATTTTTTAATTTGGCCATTTCGTCCCTCAGTTGCAATGCACGATCACAATCAAAGAATGTCATGATCAAAGAATTTGCAGGCTGACTATCAAAGAATAAAAAAATGCTGTAAATCAAAAAATACAAGGAATTGTGGTAAACCACCACCATGGTTCACTGGAACGAAACCCCCTGAGCAAAACCCACCCTCATTTGACTTCCTAGGGCACCGCTGGGCTGAGAAAATAGGTTTTTTAATTCAGCCATCTTGTCCCTCATTCACGATGCACGATTGCAATCAAAGAATCTCTTGATCAAAGAATTTATAGGCTTATGATCAAAGAAATTGCACGCTCATGATCAAAGAATAAAAAATGGTGAAACTCCAGTTTTTGGACGATTTTGATGAAACAACCTCCATGCCTCGATAGAACGGAGCTCCCTGAGCAAAACCCACCCTCATGTGTATCCCTAGCCCACCCCTGAGCTGAGATAATTGTGTTTTTAGCTCTTGATGCAAGATTGCGATCAAAGAATCCTGCGATCAAAGAATTTGCAGGCTCCAGATCAAAGATCATTAGCGAGCCGTGGTCAAAGATTTAAAAACCATATAACTCTATTTTTTGACCAATTTGGATGAAACCAAAGGCATGGCTCAATAGATCGGAGCCCCCTGAGTAAAACCCATCCACATTTTAATTCAGGAGTGACCCCTGAGCCAAGATATTTGTGTTTTTACGATCAGAAATCTAAAAGCAAGATGGCGGACCTCACGATCAAAGAATTCTCAGGGACAAAGATTCTTGAACTGTGAGGCTGCAAATGAGAACATCCTTTGCTGATTGTATTGTGAGACCTTTCGGCACCATACAATTCTACTTAAAGTTAAGCCAGTCCAAATTAATTCATGGTTGTTTGCATATGCTTCCCACGATGCTTTGCATTATTGGGGTATGTGCAATTTGTATTTTCTTTCAAATTTGGCCATATGGCCAATATCCTCCAGGATAACCATTTATCTTTAAAATTTGGCTGTATTGCCAATATCCTCCAGGATAACCATTTGCTCTGTGGGTTCTTTTGTAGTTATATATATATATATTATAGTGGCACGGTTGTGCCACTATATTTAGGGTTATGAAGGCACTTCTATGTTAAAGTCAAAATTTTGGCCGTTAATAACTTTGGACCTGTTCAACGGATTTGCATGACATTTGGTATGCATGGTGGGGCTTGGTAGATCTCTTGATTTGCTAAATTTCATTTCGGTTTGGCTTATGATTTTTGTGCACAAAAACACTGAAAAATGCAAAATTATCCAGTCTTGAAGACAGTTTATGGGATATTGTCTGTGATGCTGCGTGGCCATTGTGTGGTATGCCACTCAGTGACATGGCTCATTTGAAAGAGGTTCACTGGCCAAACATGCCACTTTTCATTCTGTGAAAAAATATTGAGACATTCAAAAGTTATAGCACTTTTAAGTTCCTATTATGTCAGTGGGAAAATTTATATGGTTATTTTGTGAAAAAAGAATGGGGTTCTGGACATCTGTTCTAGTCTCACAGTTCAAGAATTTTCAGCCTCATCGTAAAAGAATCTTTGTTACCAAGAATTCTTTGATCACGAGGTCCACCATCTTGTTTTTAAATTCCGATCATAAAAAATCAAATATCTCAGCTCTGGGGTCACTCCTGAAGTAAAACATACATAGGTTTTATTTAGGGGGCTTCGTTCTATCGAGCCATGCCTTTGGTTTAGTGTAAAATGGTCAAACAATAGTTATATGTTTTTAAATTCTTTGATCGTGGCTCGCTAACGATCATTGATCGCGAGCCTGCAAATTCTTTGATCACGAGATTCGTTGATTGTGATCTTGCATCACAAGCTAAAAATGCAATTTTCTCAGCTCAGTGGTGGCCTAGGAACACAAATGAGGGTGGGTTTTGATCAGGGGGCTCCATTCTATCAAGGCATGGCGGTGGTTTCATCTAAATCTTCCAAAAACCTGCGTTTCACCATTTTTTATTCATTGATCACAAGCGAGCGATTTCCATGATCCCAAGCCTGCAAATTCTTTGGTCGTGAGAGTCTTTGATCGCGGTCTTGCATCGCAAGAAAGGGATGAGATGGCCCTTTGAAAAATGCAAATTTCTCAGCCCAGGGTTGGCCTAGGAAGACAAATGAGGGTGGGTTCTGCTCAGGGGGGTTCGTTGTGTTGATCCATGGTCGTGGTTTGCTGCTTTTGTCTCAAAAGTTTGATTTTCAGCATTTTTTATTCTTTGATCATGAGCCTGCAAATTCTTTGATCATGAGATTCTTTGATCACGATCTTTGATCGGGAGCAAGGGACGAGATGGCTGAATAAAAAAAATCACATTTCTCAGCCCAGGGGTGGCCTAGGAAGACAAATGAGGGTGGGTTCTGCTCAGGGGGCTTCATTCTGTCGAACCATGGTGGTGGTTTGCTGCATTTGTCTCAAAATTTTGATTTTCAACATTTTTTATTCTTTGATCGTGAGCCTGCAAATTCTTTGATTGTGAGATTCTTTGATCGCGATCTTTGATCACGAGATACGGACAAGATGGCCAGATTTTACAATGCATTAGGTAGGCCAATTTTACTAATCTTTAACATTATATATCTTGGAAATGGTTTGGTCTTTTTACTTGAAATTTGGAGGGTGTTTACAGCATATCCTGTAGATGTCAATTACTGTGTTTACATGTTGGACAATATATCTTTTGCGGTGATATTGTGTGACACACTTTACGCTTTGCAGACAGTGTTTTGCATTGTTGTGGTGGCTTGAAATTGATAGGGTACCTAGTCTTAGTGTCATGGATGCACTTTTCAGTTGTTGTTGTGTCTGTAAAATGTCAACAGATGCGGAATTGTGCAACTCCAACAAATGAAAATCTCAAATTTTAACATGTTATATCTCAGAAATGGTTTGATCTTTTTACTTGAAATTTGGAGGGTGTTTACGGCATGTTCTATAGATGTCAATTATGGTGTTTACATGTCAGACAATATATTTTTTGCAGAGATATTGCCTGCCGCACTTTACGCTTTGTGGACAGCAATAGCCTTAGTGACATGGATGTACTTTTCAGTCGTATCTGTAAAATGCCAACAGGTGAGAAATTGTGCAACACCGACTAATGAAAATCTCAACTTTTAACATGTTATATCTTCAGGCCTGCATCCTACCAACTTCCTCAGTATTTTAGTTTTATATTCTTTCTCAAAAAGTAAGGAAATTCTATGCAAAAACCTGCATTAATGCATCATTTAGGGTTAAAACAAAAACAGTCTGGAAATGAAAAATCTTTAGGGTTGCCCCTCCCCCCACCTGCCAATCATCCCCAGATTGACAGATTACAGGGTGTGTCATTGGGGTTGTGAGGCCTAAATGTCACCCCATTCTTTTCGCTGTCCCTTCTCAATATGATTACACATGGAACGGGGTGATGTTTAGGCCTCACAACCCCTAATGACACACACTCTGGTCATCTGTCAATCTGGGGATGATTGGCAGGTGAGGGAGGGGCAATCTAAAGATGTTTTATTTCCTGACTTTTTGTGTTAACCCTAATGATGCATTAACACATTTTTATAGAAGATATATATATATATATATATATATATATATATATATATATTATATGTAGCGCACGTAGTGCCACTATAGTTAGGGTCGAGTAACGCATTTAAGGTTAAAAGTGTGACAATTGCATCTTATTAACTTTGCCACCATATGACAGATTTGCCTGAAATGTGGCAGGCTTGGAGCTGTTCCATAGATCTCTGTATCTGCCAAGTTTTGTCATGGTCAGATATATGGTTGCAGAGTTATAAAGCAACATTCTATAGCACATTTACACTTTTTTGTGCATTCTTTGCTTGTGCCTACAGGTCGCACAGTTTGCACGACCGGTCCGAAAACTTCAGGGAACAAGTTTCTCACTATAGTCAATGGGAAAAGTTAAAAAAAATTTGACAGTGTTGCAAATGCAGTTTTTAGTGTTGCAAATGACCTCTGTAGTGTCGTAAGTCAGCCACTTTTTTTTCAGTCAGTTGTTACAGAAATGCTTGGAATTTAAATTTGGGACCCTCTAGGGACACAATCCTTTTTGTGTTCACCTAGTCAGAACTTGAGGATGCTAGCCATGTCTTTTCTGGGGGGTTAAACACCCCAGAAATATGTTTTATAAATTTCTGTAAACTGTAGTGTCACAAAGTAGTGTCGCACTTGCGACACTTTCATGATTTTTTTGAGAAAGTGTCATGATTTGCGACACTACTTTGTGACACTATGGCCAAAAAAACAGGAATTCTTTGCCACCCTGCTGCAAAAGAATGGTTTTGTCTTTTGGGCTGACATTTGGAGGGAGGAAAGCCAACATCACACAGATGTGCCTTTTGGTGGTTCAATGACAAAATATTACAGAGATGCAAAGTTACAGTACTCCGAAGTTGACACTTTTCCCCATAGACTAACATTACAGCATCAGCCACACCTTCTGAGGTCCGTATCTCATCGGAAAAATGTTTAGCCCCTCTAGGGGGCTAAGTGTAAAACTAGCCAGGAATGTCATAATTTATATGAAATTTATTTTTTTTTCTACTTCATACGGTTCCTGAGGTATAAGCCATTTAGTATTCCAAGTGCTCATTTTCTGCTCTGAGGCCCATTATTATGCATATATTATTTGTATTCACTGTGTTTTTCTATGCAGCTCTTGGTGAAAAAAAGGGTGTGCTCTTTCGTTACTGTCACAGTTAGCATTCCCACTTGTATTTCCATAACTGTTTGCGTTAGCATTCCCATCTATGCCACCGTGTGTGATACCCTTTGCATTTTCATTTGTGCTTGCCATTGCATTACTGTTACCATTTGCATTTCCATTACTGTTTCTGTTTGCATTTCGTTTTGCATCACTGTGTGCTTTACGATCTGCATTTGCCTATACACTTCCATTTATGTTTCCTTTGGCATCATCATTGCTGTTACCATTAGCATTTGTGTTTCCTATCACGGTACTGTGACAGTGCATTATCATTTGTGTTTCTGTATGCGCTTGCATTTGTGTTTCTGTTTGCATTACCATTCCCGTGAATGCCACCGTGTTTGTTACTCTGCATTTTCTTTTATGCTTGCATCTGCATTACTGTTAACATTTGCATTTCCATTACTGGTTTTGTTTGTGTTTTGTTTTGTGTCACCATGTGCATTATGATTTGCATTTGCACATGTGCTTCCATTTGTGTTTCCTTTGGTATTATCTTTGCTGTTACTGTTATCATTAGCGTTTCCTATCACGGTACCATGACTGTGAGCATTATCCTTTACATTTTCATTTGCACTTGAATTTGTGTAACTGCTAACATTTGCATTTCCATTACTGTTTTTGTTTGCGTTTCCTTTTGCATTTGCGTTTGCATTTCTGTTTCCTTTGGTGTCATCATTGCTGTTACCATAAGTGTCTGCATTTCCAATTACGTTACCATGCCCGTGTGTGTTACGGTTTGCGTTTCTGTATGCACTTGCATTTGCATTTCTGTTTTCATTAACGTTTGTGCTTGTGTTTGTATTACCGTTTGCGTTATTGTTTACATTTGCGTTGCCGTTACTTCACTATTTATAGTGCACATTCTCAAAAAGAAGATAAATTCATGGCAAAAAACTCTGTTTAATGTGTCAGTTAGGGTTGTTCCACAGTGACAAAAGAGAGGAAATTTGATGTTAGGGTTCCCCCCTTGCATCCTACCCTGCCCCCACCAACAGGCATTGGGGTGTGTGTTGGGGTCAATGGTCCTAACTCTCACCCCATTCTCCTACACTGCACCACCTCAGCTTGTTTGCACATGGGATGGGGTGAGATTTAGGACCAATGACCCCAGTGCACACCCCGATGCCTGTTGGTAGGGGCAGGGTGGGGGTGGTGTGCAAGGAGGGTGGGCACCCTAACATCTAATTTCCTCACTTTTGTCACTGTGGAACAACCCTAACAGATGCATTAAGCAGAGTTTTTTGCCATTTATATATATACATATATATATATATACATATATAAAATAGTGGCACGATAGTGCCACTATAGTTAGAGTTGAGTACCCCATTTAAGGTTAAATCTGACACTTTGAAAACTTTACCACCGTATGACAGATTTGCCTGAAATTTGGAATGCTTGATCTGGTACTATAGCTCTCTGGAACTGGCAAGTTGAGTTATGGTCATATGTACAGTTGCCAAGCTACAGAGCACCAAAAACCACACAAATTATGAGTTTTTGTGCATTTCTTTGCTAGTATCTACAGCCTGCACATTTTGCACGGTTGGTCTAAAAACTTCAGGGTAACATGCAGCCAGGGTCCCCAATGTGCCTTTCAAAGATTTCATGAAAAAATATTAAACGGTTCAAAAATTATTCAAAAAACACTGAATCCCATTATAGTCCATGGGAAGACTTAACAAAATATTCAAAAGTGTTGAAAATGCAGTTTTTTCTGTCCCAAATACCCTCTTTACTTTCGTGATGCAGCCATTTTGTTTTCAGTCGGTAGTCAGAGAAATGCTAGGCATTTAAATTTGGGACCATCTAGGGACACAATTCTTGTTGTGTTCACCTAGTCGAGCCCTGGGGATGCTAGTCATGTCTTTTCTTGGAGTAAAACACTCCAGAAATATGTTTTTTAGATTTTTTTAAAAAGTAGTGTCACAAAGTACTTGCTCATATGTAACAATTTTGTGACTTTTTTTCTCGAAAGTGTCATTATTTGCAAAAGTACTTTGCCACATTATGCCCAAAACAATAGGAAATTTTTGCCACCCTGTTGCAAAACAACAGTTTGGTCTTTTGGGCTGAAATTTACAGGGAAGAAAGCCAGCATTCCATAGATCTGCCTTTTGGTGGTTTGGTGCCAAAATATTACTGAACTGCAAAGTTACGGCACTCCAAATTTGACAATTTTTTCTATAGGATTCTTACTAGAAACAGCTGAAGTTATAACTAAACCCCTAACCCTCATTTTTAATAAATCTCTACATATGAAGGTGATATTCCCCATGACTGGGCAAATGCCACAGTTATACCAATTTTCAAAAAAGGTAATCATTCCAAGCCTGAAAAGTATCCCCCAATAAGCTTAACTTCAGTTATAAGTAAATTAACGGAGAAAATCATTAAAAAAATGTTGGAAAAGGAAACAATCACAAACAACATAACTGACTCAACCCAACATGGATTCAGGCATGGGTATTCCAGTACCACTAATCTAGTAGCCTTTTATAATTATATCAGATGGGACTCGATAGTGGTATCCCCATGGATGTAATCCTCCTTGACTACAGTCATGCATTTGATAAGGTCCCTCATGACATATTGCTCAACAAAATGATGAAATTGGGATTTTCACAGTCTATAATTAATTGGGTTTCTGATTGGCTGTCCAACAGACAACAGCAAGTTAAAATAAATTGCTCACTCTCCGAAGTTCTTAGTGTGACCAGTGGAGTTCCTCAGGGTTCAGTTCTTGGACCAACTTTGTTTAATATTTTTATCAGTTACTTGCAGGTTAGTTCAGATAATCTTCTTTCAAAATTTGCTGAAGACACCAAGTTAGGGGGGTCAGTATCAACAACATTAAATAGGACAGCCATTAGTAATAACTTAAAAATTATTGAACAATGGGCAGACTCTAATAGGATGTTACTTAATCTGGATAAGTGTCATGTATTACACTTTGGTAGGAATAATCCCAAACAGATCTATTTTTTAAATAATATCCCCCTTCATGTGTCACTAGTAGAGCAGGGTCTTGGAATCCTTGTTAACAATAAATTGTCCTCTACTGACCACTGCACTAGGGTAGCCAAAATATCCAACTCATTGCTTACTCGAATTAAATGATCCTTTGTTTCTAGGACTCAGGAATGTATTATCCCCCTGTATAGAGCTCATGTAAGGCCTCATTCTAACTACAGTTCCCCATTTTGGAGCCCTTATTTAAGACAGGACAGGGACAGAATAGAAAAAATTCAGAGGAGAGCTACCAAAATGGTTCCACATTTGTCAAAAGTGGATTATTGGGGTAGACTTCAGGCCACCAGTTTACACTCACTTCAATCAAGATGAATCAGAGGTGACCTACTTCTATTATATAAAATTCAGAACTCCCAGGACCTAATCCATCAATGTGGTGTAAATTTCTCTAGTAGAAGGATTACGCCACGGCTCCACAATAAACAAATAGATGTGGCTAAATTTAAAACAAATAAAAGGTTAAATTATTTTACGGTAAGAACCCCCAGAGTTTGGAACGCACTTCCTCAAGATCTGGTGGAAAGTAACTCTATTTCTTCCTTTAAAAAAAGTTTGGATTTTTGGATGGAGTCCAACAGCTCCAGGGTATAACTTTTCCCACCATGGAGGTGGGGGACAATCTCAATGGGCTGTAGCCTTCTTTTGTCCTTTAGAACCAAGTAAACCAAGGATAACATGGCCGTGTCCGTCTTGCATTTTGGATCCTGTATCTCGAAAACTGTTTGAGATACAGACTTTTTGTCACAAAATTCTTAGTCCCGTACTTGGGGACTAAGAAGAAAATTAGCTTGGAAGGTCATAAATAATATGAGCTTTTTATTTTTTTTCTACATTGTATGGTTCCTGAGATACAAGAAATATAGTATTCCAAGTACTCATTTTCTGGTCCAAGAGCCATTATTATGCCCACATTCTTCGCATTCACTGTGTTTCTGAATGCCCCTTTTTGGGACACAAAGCATGTGCGTTTGCGTCCCTTTTACCATTAGCATTTGCATTTATGTTTCTGCTTGCTTTACCATTACGGTTTGCTTTACCATTTCCATTTGCATAAATGTTTGCGTAACCATTTGAGTTTCCATTTGCGTTCCTGTTTCCTTTGGTGTCACCGTTGTCACTACCATTACTGTTAGCATTTACATTTCCATTTGCATTACCGTTACCATTACCATTTGTGTTTTTCTTACTGTTTGCATTACCATTTGCGTTTGCGTTTCCATTACTATTAGCATTTGTGTTTGTGCTTGCATTTCTGTTGTCACTTGCATTACTGTTTCCTTGTGCATTGCCTTTGCTGTTACCATTTTCCTTTGCATTTGTGTTTGCATTTGTGTTTCAGTTTGCATTATCATTACCATTTGTGTTTCAATTACCCGTTTGCATTACCATTAGTGTTTGCATTTACATTTGAGCTTGTGTTTCCGTTACCATTTGTGTAATTGTTTCTGTTTGCATCATCATGTGCGTTATAGTTTGCACTTACATTTGCATTACCATTAGTGTTGCTGTTACCTTTTGAGTCACTGTTGGCATTACTGTTTGCTTTACAGATACTGTTTGCATTTCCGATACCATTTTTATCAGTGTTTTTGTTTACGTCACTGTGTGCGTTTACCATTTGTAATTGCTCTTGCATTTGCATTACTGTTACCATTTTGTTTTAGCTGCCATTTGTGTTACCATCTGTGTTTGTGCTCACGTTTGTGCTTGTATTTCCATTTGTGTTACCGTTTGTGTTTGCTTTTGTGCTTGCATTTGCATTACCATTTGCGTTACTGTTTCCTTTCACATCAACATCAGTGTTACCATTTCCGCTTGCATTTGCATTACTGTTATCATTTGCATTTTCATTACCATTTGCCTTACCATTTGCATGTGCATTTCTTTTACTGTTACTGTTCTCATTACTGTTACCATTAGCGTTGCTGTTAGCATTAATGTTCCAGTTAGGATTACCATTGCCATTTATGTTACCATTACTGTTAGCATTACCATTACTATAAGGGTTATTACACACAAATGGAAAGAATAGTGGGAAAGTGGGGCCCTTTTGGCCCCACACTCCCACCACCACATACCATTCACTATTTATAGTGCACATTCTCAAAAAGAAGGGAAATTCATGGCAAAAAAATCAGTTTAATGCATCAGTTAGAGTTGCTCCACAGTGACAAAAATGAGGAAATTTGGTGTTAGGGTTGCCACCCCTACCATTCCACCCCACCCCCAACAACAGGCATTGGGGTGCGCGTTGGGGTTGTTGTACCTAACTCTCAACCCATTCTCCTAAACTGCACCTCCTCCACCTCTTTACACACAGAATGGGGTTAGAGTTAGGACAACGACCACAATTCACACCCCAATGCCTGTTGTTGGGGGTGGGGTGTGGGTGAGATGGTAGGGGTGGCAACCCTAACATTGAATTTCCTCACTTTTGTCACTGTGGAGCAACCCTAACTGATGCAGTAAAAGGATTTTTTTGCCATAAAAAAAATATATATATATATATATATATTATGGTATCACGGTAGTGCTACCATAGTTAGGGTTGAGTAGCACTTTTAAGGTTAAAGGGTGAAATGTTGCACCTTAATAACTTTGCCACCATTCAATGGATTTGCCTGACATTTGGTATGCATGGTTGGGCATGGCAGATCTTGGTATCTACCAACTCTTGTACTGGTCAGATATACAGCTGTGGAGTTATTAAGTGACATCCGAATGCGCAATTATGCTTTTTTGCACATTATTTGCTCACACCTACAGGTCGCACAGTTTGAGTGACCAGTCCGAAAACTTCAGGAAATGTGCAGCCAGGGTCCCCAATATGCCTTTTGAAGATTTTGTGAAAAAATATTAAACAGTTCAAAAGTTATTCAAAAAACAATTTCTCATTATAAGTCAAAGGGAAACGTTAACAAAAAGTTAAACACTTTCGCAAATGCACTTTTTAGTGTTGCAAATGGCCTTAGTAGTGTCACAAATCCACCATTTTTTTCAGTTACTGATGAGAAAAATGCTTGGCATTTAAAATTGGGACTCTCTAGGAACACACTTCTTTTTGTGTTTACCTAGTTGGACCCTCAGGATGCAAGCCCTATCTTTATTTTGGGGTTAAACACCCCAGAAATATGTTTTTCAAACTTCTGGAAAAAACAGTGTAGCAAAGTTGTATCGCACATGTGACACTTTCGCAAAATTTTGCAAAAGCTTTCGCAAATTGAGACACTACTTTTCCAGACTATGGCCTAAATGACAGGAATTCTTTGCCACCCTGCTGTAAAAGAACGGTTTTGTCTTCTGAGCTGAAATTTGGAGGAAAGGCAGCCAACACCTCACAGATGTGCCTTTTTGTGGTTTGGTGAAAAAATATTGCACAGATGCCAAGTTATGGTACTCCAAAATTGAAATTTCTTCCCATGGACTAACAAGGTGGTGTACACCACATGTTTTGGGGCTCGTATCTCGAAAATGGTGCGAGATACAGAACTTTTGTCACAAAAATTCAGCACAAACCTAGCCAGGAAACTCATGAATCATGTGAAATTTCAATTTTTTTTCTACATCGCATGGTTCCTGAGATATAAGCAATTTGGTATTCCAACAGCTCATTTTCTGCTCTGAGGCCCATTATTATGCATAAATTCTTTGTACACACTGTGTTTCTCTATGCAGCTGTTGGGCAAAAACAGAGTGTGTGCTTCCATTACTGTAACAGTTAACATTTCCACTTGCATTTCCTTATCTGTTTGCATTACCGTTACCGTGTATGCCTCCGTGTTACCCTCTGCGTTCTCGTTTGCAGTTACGGTTGCATTACTGTTACCATTTGCATTTCCACAACTGCTTCTGTTTGCTTTTTGGTTTGCGTTTCCATCACCCCTTTCATTTGTGTTTGTGCTTCTCTTTCGGTTTGCATCTTTGTTGTTGTTACTGTTACTATTTGCGTTTCCAATTGCATTACTGTGCCCTTGCACATTACAGTTTGCATTTCCATATGCAGTTCCATTTGCTTTTGCATTTCTGTTTCCTTTGGCATTATTGTTGCTGTTACTGTTACCATTTGCGTTTCCAACTGTGATAACGTGACCTTTCATGTTACGGTTTGCGTTTCTGTAAGAGCTTCCATTCCCATTTCTGTTTCTGTTTCCTTTGGCATTACTGTTCATGTTAACTTTACCATTTGCATTTACAATTATGGTACCATGACTGTGCACATTATGGTTTGCATTCCCGTGTGCGCGTGAGTTCGCATTTCCATTTCAGTTCCTTTGGCATTATTTATGCCATTAACATTACTCATTTTCATTTCCAATTGCCGTACCATGACCGTGCGTGTCACGGTTTACGTTTCCTTATGCTGTTGTGTCTCCCATTTGCATCACTGTTCAGTTTGGTGTGACTTTGCATTTGCATTTCTATTAATGTTTGCTTTACCATTTATGTTTCTGTCACCATGTGTGCAAGTGTTAGCGCTTGCGTTTCCCTTGCACTTACCATTACTAGGTCAGAAAACATCACGTGGTGGGAGTGTGGGGTCCATCACCACATTCCATTCACTACTTCTACTGCACTTTCTCAAACAGAAGGTAAATTAGAGGAAAAAAACTCTGTTTAATGCATCAGTTAGGGTTATTCTACAAAAGTGAGGAAATTCAATGTTAAGGTTGAAACCCCCCCTTGCACCCACCCCTACCCTGCCCACCCAGCTGGCATTGGGGTGTACGTTTGGGATCATTGGTCCTAACTCTCACCCCATTCTCCTAAAGTTCACCACCTCAGCTTCTTTACAAATGTGATGGGGTGAGAGTTAGAGCCAATGATCCCACGCACACCCGATGCCAGCTGGGGGGCAGGGTGGGGTGGTGCAAGGGGTTCAACCCTTCATCGAATTTCCTCACTTTGTCACTGTGGAACAACCCTAACTGATGCATTAAACAGAGTTTTGCTAACTATATATATATATATATATATATATATATATATATATATATATACATATATATCATGGCAAAAAAACTTTGTTAATGCATCAGTTAGGGTTCATACCACAGTGACAAAGCATGGGAATGTGGTGTTAGGCTTACCACCCCTACCACCCCACCCCCACCCTCCACACACTGACAGGCATCAGGGTATGCATTAGGGTTGTCAGCCTAACTCTCACACCATTCCATGTGTAAAGAAGTTCAGGTGGTGCAGTATAGGAGAATGGGGTGAGAGTTAATCATGATGACCCCAACACACACCCCAATGCTTGTTGGTGTGTGGAGAGTGGGTGTGGGGAGGGGTGGTATGTGTCATAACCATAACACCATATTTCCATGCTTTTGTCACTGTGCTATGAACCCAAACTGATGCATTAACAGGGTTTTTTTCATGAATTTCTCTTCTTTTTGAGAAAGTGTAATGTAACTGGCAAGTGGTATGTGCTAATGGGATTGCGGGACCTCTGGGCCCTGTGCTCCCTTCACATTGCCCCTTTTTTTGTAATGGTATGTGTATGTGGAAGCATGGGCCCTCTGGGCCCTGGAATCCCACTTACACATAACTACAGAGCCATACATCAGCTCAACAGGGCAAGGAACCCTTGTAACACTAATTTGCTAATATCTCAGCAACTGCAGCAGCTAGGAAAAAATTTCTAATGTCATTGTAATCATGACAGTGTATCCTCCATTCAATGTACATCAACAAAATACATATCCTGCATCATTTCTGAGATACAGGCACCAAAATGCACTGAAAAGGCACCCTGCAGAACCCTTGTGACACTAATTTGCCAATATCTCTGTAACCGTAGCAAGCAGAAAAAAAATTCCACTTCTGGTGTAATCTATGATTTCCAAACTTGTTTCTGCAGGTTAGTTCACTTAAAAATAAATTAAGCTGTAGGTAGCAAATACTCCGTATCTTGCTTCATTTTTGAGATACATGTGCTAAAATGTGTCACAGATGCTGCAATGTTATCCTATGAGAAATGTCTCAACATCAGAATGCTGTAACTTTGGTTCACTTGAATGTTTTGACACCAAACCACCAAAAGGCACATATGTTGGTGTTGGGCTTGCCACCCTGCAAATTTCAGCCCATAAGATCCAGCCATTTTGTTGCAGGAGGATGGCAAAGATGTGCAGGTTTTCTGCCAAAGTTATTTTGCAAATCACGAAAGTTTTGCAAAAAACAGCACAAAACTTTTGCATTTATGAAAGTTTTGTGGGTGTTTTTACCATGATTTGTGAAAGTATTTGGCTCCAATGTTTAAACACCATTTCTGGGGATTTCACCCCCCAAAAAAGATAGGGCTGGCATCCTCAGGACCCAACTAGATAAACCCAACAGTCAGCATTTACCTAGAGGGTTCCAAATTTAAATGTAAGACATTTTCCTCTCTCACTAACTGAAAACAAGATGTCTACAGCATGAAAATAAAAGGGCCATTTTCGAAAGTAAAATTGTGTTTGTGACACTTTCATGAGGCACATGTATTTTTTCCCTTTTGACTATAATGGGAAATTTGTTTTTTGAATAACTTTTGAACACTTTAATATTTTTACACCAAATCTTCAAAAGGCACATCGGTGACCCAGACTGCATCCTCATTGAAGATTTCAGACTGAAAGGACAAATCATGCGGGCTATGGGAGCAAGCAAGAAAATGTGCAAAAAGTCCCCTTTTTTGTGTTTCTTGGCATTCTGTAGCTCCTCAACAGTACATTTGGCCATAACGTAACTTGGCAGATACAGAGATCTATGGTACAAGATTGTGCATTCAAAATGTCAGGCAAATCCATCCTATAGTGGCAAAGTTAATAAGGTACAAATTTGAGGTTTAACATTAAAGTGCTTACTCAACCCTAACTATAGTGCTACTGCCGTGGCACTATAAATATAGATAGATAGATACATATATATATATTTATTGCAACAAAAAAAACTCCATTAATGCATCAGTTAGGGTTCATATTACAGTGACAAAATTATGGAAATATGGTGTTAGGGTACCCAAACCTACCACCCCCTCACCTTCCACACGCCAACAGGTGTCATGGTGTGCCCTGGGGTCATCAGCCCTAACTGTCACCAGATTTCATGTGTAAGGTAACAAATGGCACAGTATAGGAGAATGGGGTGAGAGTTAGGCCCAATGACTCAAAAGCACACCCCAACACCTGTTGGTGTGTGGAGGGTGGGGGTTGGGGTGGTAGGGTTGGGAACCCTAGCACCACATTACCATACTTTTGTCACTGTAATATGAACCCTAACTTGTTATATAAATGGAGTTTTTGGAATGAATTTCCTTAGTTTTTGAGAAAGTATAATCTTACCCTTATGTGGTTGTGGGAGACCTCAACTTCCATCAGTCTATTGTGTGTTGTGGGAGCACAGCACCCATATATGCATATTGTAATTATCTCTGATTTTCATGGGGAAGGGCTAGAGACATTCTAAGTAACCCTTGTGATGCAAATGGCACAATATCACAGTAACCATAGGAACACTGATAACAATTCCACTGCAGTTGTAATCATGGCCTGGCACCCTGCATACTTGTTTAATATACTTAAAGGTGTATTAAGCTGCATTTAGAGAAAAATCCATATCTCAAAGAGTTTTTGAGATACAGCCACTGAAAGGTATTACGATCGCCACAGATGTATCCTATAGAAATTTCTAAATTTCTAAATGTTATAACTAAGAAATTGATGTAAATTTAATCACCAAACCAGGAAAAGGAACATTTGTGTGGCAAGACCTTTTTGCCCTACAGTTTGCAGCCCAGAAGTCCTAACCATTTATTTGCAGTGAAGTGGCAAAGAAACAGCAATTTTTTTAAAGTAGTGTCACAAATTTACAACATTTTCACAATTTTCTTTGAAAGTTTTAATGAAACCTTTCACAAATTTGCTACACTTTCAATGGTCAAATTGAAAAAAACATATTTCTGAACATTGTTTTTAAAATCTAACATCAGGATCATATTCCTTTGGACCTGTTTAGATAAATGCAACTGTTGGTGTTTACCAAGGGGCAGTAATTCTTGATTTACAGTGTTTTTTACCCTTCTCTAATTGAAAACAAGATGGCAACAGCACAATACCACTGAACCCATTTGTGGCAGTAAAAAGTGCTTTCACAAAAGTAAAAACCTGCTTTCATGCAGTAGATCTAATTTTGCTCATAGTCTGTAATGGAAAACTTAAAACTTTAATAACTTTTGAAAAGATTATTATTTTTTTCACAAAACCTTCAAAAGGCACATCAGTGATGCTGACCCCATATAGCCTAACCATTTCAGACTAAACCCCCCAAACTACATTGGACTGATGGCCAAGCAAAAAAATTGCACCTAAATGGTAAATTTCAAATTTTTTGGCACTCTGCAGTTGCACAACTGCACCACCAACTGAATAAAACTTGCCAGATACAGAGATCTATGGTACCAGATGGCACATAAAAAATTTGCGGCACATTGGTCATATTGTTGCAAAGTTATTAAAGTGCTAAATTTGGGGATTAATGTAGAAGTAGCCTGGCAACCCTAACTATACTGGCACTACTGTGCCAGTATAATATATATTCAATGTTAGGGTAACCATCCCTATCAATCCCCCCATCCCACACCCTCCATACCAACAGGTGTTGGGGTCTGCCTTGGGATCATTAGACCTAACTCTCATGCTATTACATGTGTAATGAAGCTGAGATGGTAAAGTTAGGAGAATGGGGTGAGAGTTAGGTCTGAGGACCCCAAGGCACACCCCGATGCCTGTTGGTGTGTGGAGGGTAGGGGGATAGTAGGGTGGTAGGGTTGGTAATCCTAACATCAGATTTCCATACTTTTGTCACTGTAATAGTAACCATAACTGATGCATTAACAGAGTTTTTTGCAATTAATTTCTTTACTTTTTGAGAAAGTGTAATGTTACCCATATGTTGTTGTGGGAATGCAGGGCCCTCTGATCCCTGTGTTTCCATGCATGCATATTGTATTGGTCTCCAATTATCATCTGGAAGAACAGGGACCTCCAGAACCTGCTCTATTATGTAACCATAAGTGTAAAGACACTGTAATTAACCCTCATTTCCCTGTTGGAGTTCAGGGCCCTCTGGGCCCTGTGCTCCCATCATGCTCCCATCACTCCATAATGATATTCATTTTTGGAAGTGCAGGGTCTTATGGGCCCTGTGATGCCATCTATCCATAAGTGTAGAGACATTGTAATGCACACTCATCTCTTTGTGGGAGTGCAGCACCCTCATGGACCTAGGCTCCCAGTACTGCATAGTGGAGGACCCTATGCTCCATTTACTGCATAGTGGTATTTATATGTGGGAGTGCAGGACCCTCTTGGCCATGCACTCCCATCTACCCATAAGTGTAGAAACACAGCACAGGTCTAGAGACATTTGAAGTAACTCTTGAGCTGCAAATGGTGCAATATCACAGTAACCATAGGAACACTGGAAAATATCCCACCACAGTTGTAATCATGGCCTGACAACCTACACAGTTGCTTAGTACACCTAAAGGACTACTAAGCTGCATTTAGCAAAAATCTAGACCTCAAACCATTTTCAAGATAAAGCCACTGAAAGGTAACACAGCTGCCACAATCTTATCCTATGGGAAATTTCTAAACTTCTAACTGTTTATCTGTAGTGAAGTGGCAAAGAAACAGCAAATTTTGTGAAAGTTTTTGTAAAACTATTGCAAATTTCATGGCACTACATTTGCGAAAGTGTCACAATTTGTGAAAGTTTAGCAAAAATATTGCCCACATTTGCGATGCTTCCAAGTGGCTAAACTGAAAAAACATATTTCCAAATATGATTTTAAAATCTAATGTGAGGATCGTGTTCTTCAGGCACCAATTAGATAAACACAGTTGTTGGTGTTTACCAAGCACCAGTATTTTTTGAATTGCAGCATTTTTCACCATTGCTATTTGAAAATAAGATGGCAGAAGCACAACACTTGTTTTCGATTTGCGAAGGTAAAAAGTACTTTCCAAAAGTAAAATGTGCTTTTGCACCAGACATCTAATTTTTCCCGTCGGCTATAATAGGAAACTTTAAACTTTGATAACTTTTGAACAAATAAATATTTTTTCACCAAGTCTTCAAAATGCACATCAGTGATCCAGACACCATATACTTTAACAATAGAAACATAGAAACATAGAATTTGACAGCAGACAAGGACCGCTTGGCCCACCCAGTCTGCCCATTTCCTTACCTACTGGATAAGCTGCAGATCCTAGTTAACCAGCAGCCTACTTCTTTCTACCCCCACCCCCTAGAATGACCTTATGACTGTCCCATGCATGCTTGAATTCCACCACTGATTTTGACTTCACAACCTCCTCCAGAAGGCCGTTCCATGCATCCACAACCCTCTCTGTGAAAAAATACTTCCTTAATTTACCTCTGAGCTGCCCCCCTCTATCTATAAATTGTGCCCTCTTGTTCTTGCACACCTCTTTTTTTGAAAGATGCTACCCTCTTGGACTTTGTTGATTCCCTTGAGGTACTTGAACATTTCTATCATGTCCCCCCTCTCCCTCCTTTCCTCGAGGCTATACATATTAAGCTCCTTTCATCTCTCTTCATATGTCTTCTGGTGCAGACCCTGCACCATTTTAGTTGCCCTTCTCTGGACAGCTTCCATCCTGTCTATGTCTTTGCGGAGATTGGGTCTCCAGAACTGGACAAAACAATTTTAGACAAACATCCCAAACCATTTTGGACATACGCCCAGGAAAATAATTTGCACCTCAGTGATAAAGTTCACATTTTTTGCCACTTCACAGCTCTGCAACTGAACCACTGACCAAAATAAAATTTGCCAGATCCAGAGATCTATGATACCAGACAGCACATGCAAAATTTCAGGCATATCGGTTGAACAGCTTCAATGTTATTAAAGTGCAAAATTGTGGGTTTAACGTAGAAGTGGCCATGCAACTCTAAGTATAGTGCCACTGCCATGCCACTCTAATATATATATATATATATATATATATATAGAGAGAGAGAGAGAGAGAGAGAGAGAGAGAGAGAGATGTATAAATGCATTGCAAAAATCTCAGTTGATGCATCAGTTAGAGTTGATGTCACAGTGACAAAACTTTGGAAATTCAATGTTGGGGTTACCACCTCTACCACCATACCCCCCTACCCTACAGGCACCAACATGCATTGGGGCATGCCATGGGGTCACCAGGTCCAACTCTCACCCCATTCCATGTGTAAAAAAGCTGACACTCTACAGTATAGGAGAATGGGGTGAGAGTTAGGTCTGATGACCCCATGGAACACCTCAATGCCTGTTAGTGCCTGTAGGGTAGGGATCTGTTAAAGGTGGTAACCCTGACATTGAATTTCCAAACTTCTGTCACTGTGACATCAACCCTGAGTTTTTTTGCAATGAATTTCCCTTCTTTTTGAGAGAGTGTAATGTAAGAGGTTAGTGGTATATGTTTGTGAGAGTGTGGGCCTTCTGGGCCCTGTGCTCCCTTCACATTGCCCATTTTTGTGTAATGGTATGTGAATGTGGGAGTGCAGACCCTCCAGGCCCTGTTCTCCCATTTGCACTTAAATACAGAGCCATACAGCAGCCCATAGTACTGAAAAGTAACCCTTGTAAAATGTATTTGGCAATATCTCAGTAACCGTAGCAACTATGGAAAATATTGCACTGCAGTTATAATCATGACTTCAAAACCTCCACACATGCTTAGTCCACCTAAAGGTGGACTAAACAGTGAGTAGCAAAACATCCGTATCTCAAATCTTTTTTGAGATACGGGCACCAAAAGGTGCTATGGGAACTGCAGTGTTATCCTATGGAAAATTTCTCAGCTTCAGAATGCTGTCACTATTGGCCCTTTGAACATTTTGGGACCAAACTACCAAAAGGCATATCTGTGGGATAAGGGCTTGCTACCCTGCAAATTTCAGCCCAAAAGCACAATCCACCTTGGCACAATGAAGTGACAAATAAAACAACACATGAGACAATGTTTTCAAGCATAGTTATTGCGAAAACAAAAATGTTTTCACAACACTCCTATACCTTATAATGAAATGCTTTTGCACACAAAAAAATGTTGCTGAGGTACTTTGACATGACAACAAAAAATGTTGTCATGACAAAAAATGGTAAAATGGCGGGAACACTTTGAAAAACATATTTCCAAGACACCTGGTGAAAAACTAATGTCAGGGTGATATTCCTAATAGCCCAATTAGGTAAACACAACTATTGGTATTTACCAAAGGGCATTATTTTTCAATTTACAATGTGTTTTTATCTCTTGTTAACTGAAAACAAGATGGCGGCAGCATGAAAACAAAATTTGGGAGCATAACAACAAAAAGTGATCTCGAAAGTTTTCACAATGCACATATCAATTTTCCAGTAGGCTAAAATGGGACATGAAAAACTTGCATAACTGTTGAACGGATTAAGATTTTTTCACCAAATCTTCAAAAGGCACCAGTGTAACCCAGGCCACATATAGACATGCAAATCTGAATCCACTTAGACACATTAATCATTCCTTTAAGCCCAACCAAAAAATGCACAAAAGTTGAGGATTTTTCACTTTTTTGACACTCTGCTGTTCTGCAACCATACAGCCGACTGGAACAAAACTTTCCAGATCTAGAGATCTATGGTTGGACACCGCACCTGCAAAGTTATTAAAGTGCAAACTTTGGGGTTTAACATTTAAGTGGCCCACCAATCCTAACTATACTGGCCCTACCAGGCCAGTATAATTCATAGATCTAGATATAGATATAGATATAGATATAGATATAGATATAGATATAGATATAGATATAGATATAGATATAGATATAGATATAGATATAGATATATAGTAACTGGACATTGTTAATGTGATGCAAACAATTACATGTATGTTGATTTGCATTTCAGACTTAACTCACTGGCAACTGTTTAAACAGAAATATAGAATTTACAGTCACTTGGACCTCTTTGGAACTATGACTAATAGTATATTGCCATGTAAAAGTGTAAAGAGGAATATTAAAGTTGCACTGAAGAGTTGATAAAATGTTGCTCTTTTCCCCAGCTCACCTCCCCCGCATCCTGAGCACTCTAAGCACAAAAATAAAGATGTGCAGCAGCTCCAGAGAATCAGTCTCCCTCTTCCATGTCTTCAAGAATATGCAGTAAGAAAATTCTGCTAACAGATTCAGAATACATTCAGAATCAATGAATCAGATGTTAGGTGACTTTTACTTGGAATGTTTACCATTAGTTAAAAGATTCTGTACTAAAGCAAGGTATGCAGTCTCAGAGAAGTCCATTGAGAGCTGTGTTGATGTGGATATACTCAATTGCTATACTCATATAACAGTGGACTTTATTTGAAAGACAAAGAACCTCTGGGCACAAACACTGAGGCAAGGGTTACCCCAAAGGGCATTTGGCTGGGAAGCCAAGTTTCAAGAAAATACAAAATCACACATGCCCACACAATGCAAAGCATCATGGGCTGCATATGCAAATCACCACAGAATATTATGCTGGTTGAACTTTAAGCAGAATTGTATGGTGCCGAAAGGCCTCTCACACAGTTTGCAAAGGGTGCTAACAGTGGACTTTTTGTTCAGCTGTGGCACATTTTCAAAAGAGTATTCACAAATGCAGTCTGTTGAAATGGTACTGGGGACATTGTACAAATGCAGTAATGGAGACGGTAAATAGTTATAGAATTTATTATATATAAAATGAGGCAGATGACTGAGAACTGGAAAACATCTATGAAGCTACTATTTTTTTCTACTTTAAAACCTTGTGGCAATTATTATCAACACATATGAGACACACTATTGCTTCTTGTAGAAAGAAAGGAAGATATGTTGTTTGTCATGATCTGTTGTGAAGGCTACTTACTGTACCCAATGTTTTGACTAAAATCCCATTGTCATCAAAGTGCTCCTCAGCCTATTGTTCTGCTGGACCTGGTTCTACCTCTGCCATCTCATGGATGGAAGCAGGCAAGTCCACTGGCTCTAAGGATTGTAAGTGAGAAAAATACATTTATTATGCATTTCCAGTTTGTTTGTTTGTTTGTTTTATTTTTAACCAGGAAGTGGACTGGGCACAGCCCTTTCTCAGCCACACCTGACACATAACATTACAATACAAAAATACATTTACATAACATACAAAACAATTAATCAGAATTACAAACAGTATCACAATACAACTTCTTTAACATTAAATGTTTAAAATGAGATTCTGAATGTGCTCTTTAGATTGATTGTGTCTAGTGTTTTCCTCAGGTGCACCGTGGCAAGATATTGACATACAGATACATTCTTTCTAACTTTTATGAGAAGTAAATTTATAGTTATTAGTATTTTATCATGAAACTGTACTTAATATCTAGTATACTACAGTTCTAGAAACTATATGTTAACACTGTGAAAAATCCCTATATGACCACATATTTTATTTCGAATATTAATCAGAAAGCAAATAACATGGAACTAGACAACTCTTCTTGATGTTTTGTTTTTACATATTTTCAGCATAGTAAGATACTGTATGAGTTGAGTGCAGTCATGTGGTAACAGCGCCCTTCCCCCACTGCTGTGCCCCCAACCATGTCTGCACAGTGCTACCTGGCTGTGTGCTTGATTAATGCTGAATGGAACATCTGGTATTCAATGCCATTGCTCTGTGATCATAAAGGTAATGAAGTACTATTCTCAACATCTTATATTGTTAAAACTACACTTATTGTAATTAAGAGACTGTTGTCTGGTTCTATTGTGACTGTTTCAGGATGATTTGTATCAGTATTCAAAACAAAATATGTCTTTATCCATGGAACATTGAAAGTAGTATGTTAAAATGGTGTCACAGGTAATGACAGGAAAAATACCAGATCAATAGGCTTTCTGTTGCAGAATGTGATGTTTTGTACAATTGTTTGCTTTGAGTACTGTGCAGCTGCTTAAGTGTCATAGCTGTAAATTGATAGAAATTAGAGACAGAAAAATACCTTGGCTGAGAAGAGTAAAGACTATGACTAACTACATGAAGGTCATTAAGAACAAATTCTTTATCTTTCCAATGAGCATGATAGCCATCCAAGGCCCAGAGGCAAAGTAAGCACAGCTAGGAAACTAACGCCTATAAATATAAATGAGTTAAATTTAAACCACTCTGAACAGTGGATAAATGAAGTAAAGAAAGAAGAACTCTAGTCCTATGTACTCTCCAAAGAAAACAGGTAATCATTCTTTGCCAGTCATGGAAATAGTAAATAGCTGAGTAAAGTGTGTGTGTGGGTGGGGGTTTGCAGATAAAATAATATTCTTGATAATATGTTGATACAAATAACTTCTACCCACTTCATAAATGGAAGACCTGTATGTGACTAGTGACTTACATCCTTCGCCACAGACTTCATCAAAGGTTCATAGTTAAATAATTCCAAATGGTCTTGATTAATAGTGAGATAGACCCCTAAGTACTTAGGACATTTTGGTTCAAGCAAATATTACACAAAACTTTAGTGTGAGACAGAGGGATATAATCTAAGGCAAACATCTCTGTTTTATGTCTATTTAACCTGAAACTGGATACAAGGTCAAATCAAATCAACATTTTAGAGATTGGCAAAAGAGAATCTGTAGGATCAGTAACCATAAGTAAAAGGTCTTCAGCTGACAATGCAATCCTATGATCCTGTCAGCCTACTGGTATCCCCTGAATAGACTGAGCTCAACAAATATGAGCGCCTAAAGGCTCTATATACAGGTCAAGCAAAATGAGAGATAGAGGGCAACCTTGTCGGGTGCCCCTCCATAAAGCAAAAGATTGTGAGATAGACCCATTAATTTTAACAAATGCAAAAGGAGAGTAACAAAGAGATTATAACATTATGAGAAAATCTGAGGGGAAACAAGATGCTATTAAAATAGCCCATAAAAATTCTCATGACACACAGTCAAAGGCCTTCATGGCATTCAAGCCAGCCAGGACCAGGGTTATAGAGTGCTGATAGACATGGTCCAATAGAAGTAATGTTCTACAAACATAATCATGAGCCTGTCATCGACACACAAACCCTGCCTGGTCCCTGTGCATCAATAAGGGAAGAAGGCCCTTGATCTGCAAAGCCTAAATAGAAGTGAACAGTTTGTAATCAAAATTC
The DNA here is from genome assembly GCA_016271365.2 of Neoceratodus forsteri. Classification (NCBI taxonomy): domain Eukaryota; kingdom Metazoa; phylum Chordata; order Ceratodontiformes; family Ceratodontidae; genus Neoceratodus; species Neoceratodus forsteri. Next base: position 1,514,404,480 of record CM057449.1, read on the forward strand.
ATAATGGAAATTGGGCAGTATGAAATTGGTGAGGTGGGATCCTTACCCAGTTCAGGAAGGGCAGTTATGATATCATACTGCCACGAGGGTGAGGAGTATCTCCCTCCTGAAGAGAATGGTAGAGACATAGAAGGAGAGGGATAAGAAGATCACACATAGGGGATGCTTTATAAAATTCTGAGGGGAAGCCATCAATGCTGGCATTTTTCCATTTTAGCTGGTCATATACCACAGAGGACCTCTTCCAAAGTAATAGGGGAAGTAAGTGTCTGAGTCTGTTCAGTAGAGAATGTGGGATGATGTACCTGGTGCATAAATTGTTGAATCTGTTAATCAGAGGGTGGCAGTCCCTCTGGTGTATATAAAGTCGAATAACAAGTTTAAAATATGAGTAAGATGTCAGCTGCATGATGAGTGACTAGGCCTGTTTTGAGATTTGCACAACTTAGTTATAGTAGCTGCTACCTTGTGCATTTTGAGGCACCTGGCTAAAATAAGGGCTCATCATGCCCTATCCTCATAGTGTCAATGTCTGAGCTAAAAAAGCATGTTCCACCTTCAGATCTAGAAGCATCTGAAGCTGGGCTTTAATATTTAGAAGCTCTGGGAACACTGATGTATTCCCTTGCATAACAAACATCTGTAAAGAGTATAAAGTTTGTTGAAGTTCTTTCAGTTTACCTTCTCATGCATTGTACAAAGCCATAGACTGTGCTATTATAGTTAAGAACTGATTTATGTGTAACCAATAGGATGCTAGTATCCCCATTATCGTTATCTAAAAGGAACTGAGAGATTTGATTCTCCAATTTTGTAAGAAGTTCTTGATCACATATCAAGCTGAGTGAAGGCACCAAGTAGTTTAGGTTTCCCCAAATAAAAAAGAGCACTATGTGGAGTATGGTAAGAAAGTTGCAGCAGACCATGCTGGAATTCATGTAAGCTATCCATGTGCTCTGTTTTAGTACAAATACAGTTCAGCATGGAATGGCTACCATGGTCAGGGGAATAATGGGTTAAATCTCTTTACAGGGGGTAATGATGTCACCAGGTATTGAGGATACCCATGTGTCAGAGGGTGTGGCATACATATTTTTGTGCTGCAGGATTTGAAGCATCTAAATCAGGATTTAATGTAAAATTCAGATCTCCATCCAAAATTAGTTGCCTATTCAGCGATTTGAGTAATACTGAAAAAAGGAAGATAAAGCTCTACGATCTCTACCAAGGGGAAAATACTCTAAGTATTTACTAACATAAGGGAGTGGCCATATAAAGTACCCACAACAATTACATATCTTCCTGTTGCATCTGCTTCACAAGTATGAATTTCCAATTGGAGTCCATACCTAAAAAGCATTATCACCCCCTGTCTGCACCCTGATTTATAAGAAGAGAAAAAAAACCTGACTAAATCCCAACTTTAAACATATTTTATGTTCATCTGGAGATAAATGTGTCTCTTGTAAGTACTGCTGAAAAAACTGAAGGAGGCGGTACCATTTAATAGGGTTGTTCCCCCTTTACATTGTATGACAACACATTAATGTAGGGGCCCATAATAAAAGAATAGTAATATAACACACTGCAACTACTTGCTCATAGCCTGAAGAATAGACTTTCTGCTTCATAGTTCTCTATATACTGCATTTCCCATGCCTTGCAGGATAAACCAACATTTCAACACATAAATAATATCAGGTCAATATGTCCATCCCAATCTATAACAAGATACATATTAATCAAATCTAAAAACAGTGTGCCAACAGAGCAATATTTAAATAGTAAAACAATCAGGACCACACAACAGAATAGATTTATACATAACAAGCTTCCATGGTAGGGAGCAAGGTATGTCAACCTACTCCTATGTAACATCAGGTGATGGAATGATGTTACGGGGGTATATTCGGATTCGTGCAGGCCTTCTAGGTTCAAGCTGAACCTCATCTAAAACTAAACAGAACCATGTATGCAGCATTCAAAGCATCCTTCCCCAAACCACCCCTGGTATGCCAACAACAAGTTTAAGGGGGAAAAATAATTCCATTGAGGGGCCATTAAATTTGTAAACAACTCTTTGATACGGAATAATATTTCCCAAATGCTCTGTTCTAGAGCCTGTAGAGATGGAAAATGCATCTAGGAAATAAAAATATTAATTACATACAGAGTGATATAAAAAAGTGAGGAATCCTGTGTCGTTGCTAACAAAGTCACACTATGTTTTAAATGTCATTAACTATATTGCAACTACTGTATAACTATAGTGTAACTGCACTGTCACTACTGTGCAGTTACATGTAACTACTATGTAGTTGTTAACTAATTTCACATTTGTGTGTTGTATACTTACACACACATTGCATGAAGTAGCTACACTGTAACTACTGTGCAGTTACATGCAACTATTATGTAGTTTTTAACTAGATTCACATTTGTGTGTTGTCTACTTACACAATTTGCATGAAGTAATTGTAACACATGCAGCTACTACTGTCTCCATTCCGTTTCAGCATGAGTCAATACATTCTGAGAAGTGTAACTACACATTTAATAGATGTTGCAAAGTGTAACAGAAAATCTGTTGTGTAACTACCACTGTATCTCTTCTGGCTTCATGTACTTTGTTCTTACAAGGGCAACTACACATGTAATAGCTATTGCAAATTGTAACAGCATATCTATTGTGAAACTACTATGTTACTAATTTTGGCATTATTAATTTTTTTCTTACAAGTGTAACTGCAGTACATATGAATGCATGTCTTGTGCACTGTTTCAACAGTCTATGTCTATCTGGCAATTAATTAAAAGGTAATCACACAGAAAAACTTAAAAGTGTAATCAGAATGGTATCTAAAATATGATTATAATGTAACTTCAGTCTGCTACTCTTAAATCCAATGAATGGCAACTCTTTAGGTGATGTTCCATGTCTGTATTTTAGTTTTTTTTCATGAACTTATGGGTTAGTAAACATGTAGTCTAATACTGTGAATTGATATATACAGTAACTGTATACAAAAATATTTAGTTTGCATGATTACTAATTGGCATTGTAACAATATTGTGGCTCAGTAGTAATGGTATTGTTTTTATGGTTAATGCCTAGGTAAAATGGATCTGCAAGTATGCATAGTTATATTGATGAAATGTCAGTACTATACAGTAGCTCTGAAGGAAGTCCTGTTTCAGATATTAGTCTCTCATGGACTTACTGCTTACTAAACATGCAATCTAATATTGGACGCTATTCACGTATGTGACAGGAAATGTGTCAGATGTGCTTGCCCAGGCCTGGCAATCGACAGCAGCCATCCAGTCAGATGGACTGCCCACCAGCAGATAGTATCATGCACTCTGTGTGGAGTGGAGAATTGTGGGATAAGGCTGGTCCTCCCAGTACTGCTGTTTTCCAGTAAGTTACCCATATGTTCTAATTACTATAATATTGTATAATGCCCCAACCAATAATCAATTTGAAGGTGTAGCCATGGATATAAACCTAAAAAAAGCATCAGAGCACGTTACAGACAGGCTGAACATGCCATAAGTGAGAGAAATGATAAAAAAGAGGGTTTATTAATAATTCAAAATAACCTTAAAAGGCACACAGGACACACATTTCTCTGGTCTCAACAGCACATCCTTTAAACCTACCATAAAATGCAACACTGTATCGTACCGAATGTATGGACAATGATCTAATACAAATTGGGGAAAATCCTGCTGGTTCAAGGTGTCATAGCAATCTGTTACTGACACCAATGTAGAATGATAATGATAAAAAAAAACAGCAAGCTATATATTAGCAAATACAGACAATGCCTATAATCCCAATAATCAGTTCCGTGTGTTAATATCACGGTGACATAGTTTGCAGAACAAAATATCATGGGCCAGACATTGCTGAATAAAACAAATCAAGGAAAAATTATTGCAGGACAGAACTGAGAGCAACCCACAGGGAGCATGGTAGAGCTTCCCTGGAGTGGCTGCACAGCTGTGTCCATCAGCGGGAGTCATCATGGGCATACGCTATCCCCTATCACTATGTATGTGATGGTGTTCATGTTTGGGCTTGAGCATTATGGTGGGGTTTGGAGTACATTGTAGTGCACACACTTCATGCTGCACAGGGCTACCACTGGGGTTGCATGTTGGCTGGGGGATAGCGGTTCAGTGATGGACATGGATGCTGGCAGCAGGACTACTGGATAGGATGCATTCAAGGTAGGCATGCCTAGTACAGTGAATTGTTGCAGACAGAGGCACCACAGTCACAGGTAGCACTGTGTGTGGCAATGGTAGGCCACCTGATGGCTCTGCTGTTTCAAGGGATCTTGGTGGTACTGCTGAGATGGTTGCTGGGCAAATAGTGGTGGGGGTCTATGGCAGCACCTCCAGCCAAGGAGAGTGGGCACTGGGTTTTATGGCTGCAGCCAATGTGAAACCTGTGATGGACCTACTGTGCCTGCCTCCTCAATAACTCCCAGCTGCCTGACTAGTGTTTGGTTGGTGAAGCAGTTGGTGCAGCATGTCCCAGCTAGTTGCCCATAGGTTGGTGTGACACTGCCTTCATGGTTGTACTGTTCCAGTGCCACACTGACTGGGAGTAGCACCGTGACCACATCCCTTGCCTTCCTTCTGTGCCACCTTGCCACATGGGCCCCATGGGGTCTGGAAGCACACCGTGGGCTCTACACATGCAGTATTTAGACTCACAATGTTTTGTGCCCTGTGATTATTTTGACCATGTTGTGCTGCCTGTGATATAGTGCTGTGCTTCATTTTACGGGTGATATTAACACAAGGAGTCCAATAATCCACGACAGGGTGTGGATTTACTCATGCCTGCTATGGATTCAGTCACTCACAACAAACCACACAAGCCATGAGTAAATCCCAGCATAACCCACACCCTGTCATTTATTATTGCTTAAATAAGCTTGAGACTTGAAATTTCCCTAGGACTGTTGGCAGGGGACCCTTGAATTCAGCCACATCCATGAGAGAGAAGGCAGAGCGGAAGCTGCTGCCATATCAAGATCAGCACCACTGCTGACTGACTGCCAACTACTTCCATTGAGTCCATCCTGAGTTTTGAATAGAGGCAAGAGGAACTTGAGAATTCACTGGAATTGATTTTTTTGCTGTCTGCTGATGTGCGGTTTCTGTGGTTTTCAGCAGCAGTACTGAGGATTTTGTATAAACTGTTCAGATGTTGAGAGGAGCTTCTTTTCAAGCTGCCATCAAACATGTGCCTCATGCCAGAAAAATAACAGTTTAAAAATATATACAGTATATTGTGACCAGAATCCAAGACCAGATTGATTTAGTGATCAGTAATGACCAATGGGAATTCATAAAAGAATGATCATTGTTTGAGGGGCTAGAGTTGGTCCAGGTCATCACTCCTCATTCTTGCCAACTCCAATCCTCTGTTTGAAAACTGTTTCATCATTACAACAGCAGCAAGAGGAAACAAATATTGTCACTCTAGATGCAGCAAACATCTTCAATGCATTCAGCTGGTTTTTTATGTTTTCCTGTTTAGAGAGAATTGGATTTTCTCCATTTTACTGCAATATATAAGATTCCTTCATTCTGGACCAAAAGCTAAATTTATGATAAATACTTATATTTTAAACTCAGTCACTCCAAACAATGGAGTTTGACAGGGATGCCCCCTGTCTCCTTGTTTGTGTATTCTATGTCCCCGATATTGAAACATGCATCTGGCAATGGTGCAAGTGGTTGCGCTGCACAAATGAGTTACACCGGAGCAACAAAGATATATATTCAAAAGTGTTCAGCAATGACGCATCTCTTGTGAATGTATCAAAATATGCGGGCAGCACAAATACAATGCACTGGCACATCCCCCAGACAGGTCTGAATACCTGGAATGGGAATACGCCGGCTCATCTGGAGATGAGCTGGGTGCAGTTTCCAGAAATTCAGACCAAACATGCAAATGGAGTCATTATGCATGCAAGGTGCAAATGGGGCCATTTGCATGTCATTATTGTCCCATTTGTATGAGTTGTGCAGGGCTGGTCCAGCAAAATGTGCCGGGCACCCTGCACATGCTTGCCATACTGAGTCCTGGCAGTCTTGTGGCTCCCCTCCCATCCCCAAGTCCCAATCCCAGTAAAAGACACTACACACTAATCCCAGGTAGTCTAGTGGTCCCTCCTACCCACCTGGTACCCCGATGATTGTCAAAATGATAAAATCCTCATCAATGGTTGTCTAGTGGTCCCCTATCCCAACCCAGTATTCTCATTGTTGTTAAAATGATAAAAGCCCCATCCATGGTGATCTAGTGGTACCCCCACCCACAAAAGAGACTCAACTCAACCCACCCCCCCACTCAGGTCATTGGTGGGCAACAAACCCACCAACTCACCTCCACACCTGCCCACCAAACGACAGCTTAAAGTAACATCTGTAAGCTCATTGGTCCACACTGTCAACCAATGGGCTTGCAGTGTGTACTGTAACAGCCATTCACAGCTTTGAGAATTCATTGGTCAACAGTGCAGACCAATGATCTTGCAGGTGTTACTGTAAGCCATCATTTGGTGGGAAGCAGTGGAGGTGAGCAGGTGGGTTTGTTGCCTGCCAATGACCTGGGTGGAGGAGCAGGGTGGGTTGGGGGTCCTGTGTGGGTGAGGGGTAGGGGGTTTTAACAATGATTGGGATACTGGTTGGGGAGGGGGGATCCATTAGACCACCATGGACAGGGATTTTATTGTTTTAATAATGATCTCAGTACCAGGCAGGGAGGGATGACCACTAGACTACCAAGAATTAGTGTGTTGTGTCATTTATGGGGATTGGGATTTAGGGATGGTAGGGGTACTACCAGACTACCAGGGATCATAATATTTCACTGTATGGGAATCCGACTCGGTGCTTGGGTGGGTAGCCACCCAGGGGCTGGTGGCTGCTGTGTTGTGCCTTGCCTACCTGTGGGTGGCTATCATTTAGACCTGTGTTTTACAGGCATAACATTGTGCCCATGTATGTGGCACATCTCTGAGATGTGCCAGCAGATGCGCTGCACATCTCAACTGATTATCAAGATGTGCCACATATACATGGGCTTGCCCCATGGAGTTGCGCCACACACATTATCTTTGCACCGCAGCACAAAAGGAATTGTGCAGAGCATTTACCTCTTTTGAATAAAACCCCAGGGTGCATTTCTGGCATCGCACCAGGTGCAACTCCTTTGAATATCTAACCCATGTGTGGAACCCCTCCTAAATAACATCTGTCCTAATCTTCTAATTATATGCATTTTCATATATTGAGGTGCAATACGAGTTAAATATTTTTGCTGATGATATTTTTCTTTTTTTGGTTCATCCAAGTATTTCAAGGCCTGCTGTATTGACTAAAATAGAAAACTTTTCAAGTCTGGCAGTTTGTCAACTTCATAAAAACAAAACAAAAGTGTTTCCTCTTACTCCCATGGCTTTATCTACAATTCAAATTCTCCACCGTTTCCATAAAGAGAGATGTACTATATTAAACATGTGGGTGTTCTTTACAATTATATTGAGGAAACAGTATCTCACAATACTTCTGCCACATTTAATAAAATAAATGATTATGGGAAAGATGAGAAAAACTGTCTTTGTCTCTTTGGAGCAGGGTCAAGACTTTTAAAAATGAAGGCTCGGCCCAATTTAATGTTTCCTTACCAAGCTGTGGTTGGAGCTACTGTACTGCAAATTAATCGTTCAACAAATTTAAACATATAATTTTCAAATTCCTATGGTGGGAAGGGGGATCTCCCAGAGTAGCAAGGGCAAAATTAATTGTGCCAAGGGAAAAAGGGGATTTTTGCTGCCCCATTCCTTTTATATACTACATAGAAATTAAAATGAAGGTGGCAATTACCTGGGCAGATAAAAATAAAAATAGAAACACAGAAACATAGTATTTGTTGACAGAAATGGAACACTTGGCCCGTCCCCTCTACCAGATATTTCCTGCCTAGACTTTATCTGCAGAGCATAACTGATCTCCTGCAAACATCCCTCCTCCCTGTTTATTAATTAATTTTCTCCTATGTCTATCTCATGCACGCTTGCACCCACCAATGTTTTCAGCTCCACCACTTCTGCTGTCAGTCTGTTCCAGGCATCTACCACCCTTCCAGTGAAGTAGCACTTCCTCACATCCTTATTAATCCCCCGTCCAGCTTCATCTTATGTCCTCTGGTCCTCAGGCTGTTTCTCATTTCAAAGAGACTTCCCTCCTGCACCCAGTTTACCCCTATAAGGTACTTGTAAGTCTCTGTCATGCCCCCTCTTGCTGTGCTCTCTTTCAGGGTGTTCAGTTTGAGATCCTTATCTCTTCTTACAAGGTTTTTAGTGCAACCTCTGCTCCATTTCGGTTGCCCTCTTCTGGACTGTTTTTGCCCTTTCTGAAGTTTGGCCTGCAGAACTGGACACAATACTCTAGGTGGGATTTCACCAGTCGAGTGATACAGTGACAGCACCACGTCCCCCCCTCCTGCTGGAGATACCTTTCCCTATACACCACAGCATCCCACTAGCTTTACCCTCTTATTTGTCACACTACCCTGCTATTTTGAAGCCATCAGTTATGATAACCCCAAGATCCCTTTTCTGCTTACAGAGGCTGTCATTAACTCCCCCATCCTATACTCAACTCCCGGGTTCCTATGCCCTAGGTTCAGGATTTTGCACTTTTTGGCATCAGCCTGAACCCCTTCTGCCAAGCTCTTGATCACTACCCAAGTTTCGTCAAATCTCTGCACATTCTCTCCACCTCTTCCTTAGTGTCCACCCTATTTTGACTGATTTTGGCATCATCTGAGAATGGGCATGCCCTCTCTTCCAGTTCTTCTGCAATGTCAGTTTTGAAGACATTGAAGAGGACAGGTCCCAGAACTACTGTAAGCCCTGCAGAACCCCACTAGTCACTATCCCACCATTAGAGGGAGTGCTGTTTACCACCACCCTCTGATGCCAATACATTAATTAGTTTCTAACCCAATTCATTACCTTGGATCCCTCCGCAAGCCTACTCAATTTCTTAATCAGTCTCTTGTGCAGCACCATATTGAAGGCCTTGTTAAGGTCCAGGTAGGCCATGCCACCTGCCCTCCTCTAATCTATTTTCCTGCTCAACCAGTCGAGGAGGTTGAACAAGTTCATCTGGCAAAACCCCTCTCCTGTGAATCCATGCTGCCTGTGATCTTCCACGAGGGGGTGTGCCATGACACTCCCAGTGCTCAGTAAAGGGGAAGCCAGCCCCTATACACCAAAATACAGTCCAAAATACCAAGCACTCAGAGTAATAACTGCAGCTGGAGACACAAATGCTGCACTGTTAACATCTATTCATGGATAGCACTGACCGTGCTAATAATTTCAGTCTCAATGGACAGTCACAGCATGAGTCTAAATTACAAATTCTATGTGCAAATGCATCAAAGAGGGAAACAAATCCCTTTTTTCAAATGAAGAACACTTACTAGGATAATGCCATAAGCTCTTGCCCTTTGACTCTTTCCAAATCTTTTTCAAGGGGTGTGGCTTAGGGCAGGTGTCACTCATTGAAATATTGAGCCTGAGTGACATGGCAGAGAGCAGCTGGTTATTTTTTAAAGAAATTTGCACTCTGTGTTAAGAAACATAGAAACATAGAAACATAGATTTTTGACGGCAGATAAGGACCGCTTGGCCCACCCAGTCTGCCCATTTCCCTACCTATTGGATAAGCTGCAGATCCTAGTTAACCAGCAGCCTACTTCTTCCTACCCCACCCCTAGAATTGCCTTATGACTGTCCCATGCATGCTTGAATTCCACCACTGTTTTGACTCCACAACCTTCCTCCGGAAGGCCATTCCATACATCCACAACCCTCTCTGTGAAAAATACTTCTAAATTACCTCTGAGCCGCCCTTCTGTCTTCAAATTGTGCCCCTTGTTCTTGCACACCTCTTTTTGAAAGATGCTACCCTCTTGACTTTGTTGATTCCCTTGAGATACTTGAAAGTTTCTATCATGTCCCCCCTCTCCCTCCTTTCCTTGAGGCTATACATATTCAGCTCCTTAAGTCTCTCTTCATATGTCTTCCGGTGCAGACCCTGCGCCATTTTAGCTGCCCTCCTCTGGACAGCCTCCACCCTGTCTATATCCTAGCGGAGATTGGGTCTCCAGAACTGCACGCAGTACTCCAGATGGGGTCTCACCAACTGTCTGTTATGTGCAGTGATAGTAACAGTTCTGAACTACAATAAAAAATATATAAAAACCCAGTGTATACGTAGCTACTATAGTTAGCACTATTGTTTTCCCGTATAACAAAGCAACTATAGTTCAGTATCAAGTAATGCATTAGAGGAATCAGCTAACCAAACATAACAGAAAGTCAAATTTAGATAAAGGCAGAACCTAATTGGTAGGAGTTACCCTTTGTAGTTTTAATGTGAATACAAATGGATTAGTATTAAGGGTATCCACATGGATAAATGAACCAAACAGGAAAGAGTTTGTAGGAAAGATAGAACCTAAAGGAGAGTGAGGCAAAAAATAAGAACAAATATATTAAAGCATCCTTAAATAATAACAAGGTAAGCAAAAATACATCAGTTATGTTGGTTCATAATAAGATAGCATTCAATTTCATAGAACCCTTATTGTCACAACAATTTACAGAAAGGGCTTTAAGCCCCAATGTTCATTCAGACCCATCGGTCAGACATTATGGAGTTTGTATATCTAAGTGCTTTCCTTCCTTGTGTAGGAACTTTAACCAGTCACCACCCCTCCACTAGGGACCTATTCTCTGTAAGCCCATGAATTTGGAATCTCTAGGGTTAGACTCTTGACATTTTAATGAGTCCAGGTAAGCCATGTCCATGGCACCCAACTAATGTATTTTCCTGGTTACCCAGTTAAGGAAGTTGATCAGCTTCACCTGACATGCTCCCCTTCCCAATGAATCCATGCTGCCTGTGATCATGCAGCCCATTTGATTCAAGATACTCGACCAGCCTTTCTTTTAGCAGGGTTTTTATTCATTTTCCAACCACTGACATGAGACCAGCTAGCCTATAATTGTTAATTTTCTCCCTGCTGCTGCTCGTATGTAAAGGGACCATGTCTGCTCTATTCCAGTCCTCCAGAAACATGTCTGTTTCCAGAGAACTGTTGAATACAATTTGTCAACAAGGGGATCATAACTGTGTTACCTAAAACATAATAGATAAAAGTAATTATAATTCAATGATCCAAGATATTTTAAGTTTTCCCCATAGCTTTGACCATATAAACAATCTTATAATGAACACAATAAGAGAAGTGTTCTCAGTCTGAAACAGAAAGATTTATCCAGTCCATTGAGGATTGCCTGCTAATTTAAAAAACATAAATCTGGGGTCTGACACAAGGAACAACTGGCATCAGAATTAATGGAATAAGTTAAAATAGCAGTATTTGTTAGTTATTTATTTATTATTATTTTAGTTAGTTTTTGTTGACTGGGTAAGTGCACTAGACAAATCCTGCCTATTTTCAGGCATGACCCAGGGAAGGGGGATACAGATGAATGCCAACTGACCTTGAACCAGATTAAGCTGTTGGGTGTATTTTTAGTGAATGAGGGAAATTTGGCCAGGACACCGGGGAAATTACTAACATACTAACATACTATTTGCCAGCAGATTAGGCCTTATGGTCTATCGAGTCTGCTCGAACCTAGATCCTTAGTTGGGTGCCGAGACCCTCCCATCCCTTGTGCTCCAGAAACCCCTATCATCCATCCCCACCCCCCCCGGGACCGGCCATCATCTGATACATCCCTTTCTGTGTCTGTCCCACCCTCTCTTAAAACCCTCTACTGTGGATCTCTGAACCAGCTCACCAGGCGCGTGCATTCCAAGGGGTCCACCACCCTCTCAGTAAAAACCCTCCTCTTTTCCCCTCACCCTTCCACCTTCCAACTTCAAACCATGCCCTCTGGTGATGCCTTCCTGCTTTAGTCTAAAGATCCCTTCCATGTTTACTCTATTTATTCCCTTGAGGTACTTGAAGACCTCAATCATGTCCCCCTGTCTCTCCTCTCCTCCAATGAAAGCAGGCAGAGCTTCTCAAGTCTGTCCTCATAAGTCAAATCCCCTAGCCCTTGTATCATCTTTGTTGCTCCTCCTCTGTACCTCTCCAGGAGCTGTGGTCCTCTTCAAGTGTGGTCTCCAGTACTGTACACAGTACTCAAGGTGTGGTCTAACCAGTCCATTGTACAGCTGCAGAATCACTTCCTTGCTCCTAGAGGTGATCCCCTCATAATGCATCCCAACATCCTGTTTGCCTTGCTAGCTCTTCTGCACTGCTCAGAGTTATTCATACATGTATCCACCATGACCCTAGATCTTTTCCCCTATTGAGGCTTCCAGCCTCCCCTCCCAGGTGTACCTGTGTTTAGGGTTTCCCGACCAAGATGCAACACCTTGCATTTGGTGATATTGAAATTTAATTTCCATGTGTGAGCCAGCTTTCCAGGGTGTCCAGGTCCCCTTGCAGGGCCAACCTCCCCTCTTCTCCCTCAACTACTGCTCCCATCTTGGGGTCATCCGCGAAGAGACTCATTTCACACCCTATACCATCCCTGATGTCCGATATGTATGCATTAAACAGGATTGGACCCAGGACCGAGCCCTGTGGTACCCCACTACCAACCTCTCTAGGGTTCAAGATTCCCGTACTCTTTTCGATAAGTGCCATGGGATCTTTAACATCCACCTGAATTACCATCAATCCAGGCAGATGGGACCTCGGTTTTAACGTCTCATCCGAAAGCAGTGCAGCACCCCTCTCATGCTGCACTACAATGTCAGTACTGGGATATTAACTTAAGTGCCAGACGTGGGAACTGAACCCACAGCCCTCTGATCTCCCGGCCTCAGAGGCGAGTGTGCTACCTACTGAGCCACTGACACTGATAAGTTAGCAAAACAGATCATGTAGTTTTTGGCAAGAAATATATGTATATTTCTGACATCCATAGATTCATACTTGGTGTATTTTTAATTTTCACAAGCATTTTTAAAAAAAGAGCTTATAACTAATCTAATTAATGACTCAAGTCATTAAAGATGGCTGCCACTTACAATTTTGAATAATCTCTTCATTTGAGGTTTCCTGTTGAATGCATATACTAGATTCAGACTATGGGTATGTTTAGATGGTGCTATCACAGACACTGCTGATGGTAAACAACACAGCACAGTACCAAGATATTTATTTTTTCAACTTAGAGCATAGCATAAGAGCAGGAACTTTGTAAAACTTCAAAATCCCATAACTGCTTTTGGGAATGAAAGACAATGAAAAGAAAAATGGGAATCCTGATGTTTTTGACAGGAAAACATTACTGCTGAAGAAAACCTAGATGGTGACTAACAAATGCTGATATCTGAAAAAAGCCCACTATCATACTGTATTGCCATTGAGGATTGCATCGCTTTTCAGAAATTTAAAGCAAAAGGAAAATAATGTCAACTTTCTTATAATCGGCTCCTGTTCTCATCACTTAAAGCTAAATTTCTATACCTCATTAAAAATATAAATGAGGATTAAAAATGTCCTTTGGCAGACTGGATGATGAACTGCTACACATAACAAATCTAAAAGAAAAAAGGGTACTACTGCACAGTTACTTATAATTTTGTATGATTTCAGTGTTGCCAAACAACCAGAGATTTTTTTTTTACAAAATCAGTATTAAATGAGGAAATGAATTTGATAAAAATACCCAGATGGATGTTTGGAACCAGCTACATAATGAAGTAAACAAGAATGAGCACTACTTACATGTTGTGGCAATATCCAAAAATCATCCACAGTGGGTTTCCACACACAGGGAACTTGAAAGTTATTTAAGCAATAATGCACAAGAGGATGTGTGTTGTGCTGGGATAATGTCATGCCATAGGTGGCAGGGTATAAGGCCACAGGCTGAGTGCACCCAACACCTGAGAAATGCCATTTTTTTTATTTCGTTTTTTGTTGACCGGGTAAGTGCACTAGACAAATCCTGCTTATTTTCAGGCACAACCTGGGGAAGGGGGATACAGATAAATGCCAACTGACCTTGAACCAGATTAAGCTGTTGGTGGTATTTTTAGTGAATTGTCCCAGCACAACACACACAACCTGAAGTGCATTACTGCAGTTACACAATGACTCATTGAAAAAAGGAGAGAGAGTGAGAAAAAGATGGAAAAAGTAGATTTTAAAAGTGTTTTTTTTTTCCAATGGGCAGGTATATTTTTTAAAAGACAGTGCTGATTTACTGTTTTCTCCAGTAGGTGGCACTGCTGCATGGCTCTGCACCCCACACCAACCTCTCTGTCTCCATTTTCTTCCTCATTACCTCAGTGTCACCCTCCCACCACCCATTTATGTCTCTTTCTAACTCTGTCTTTGTATGTCATGCTGCCGCCCACCAGGAAGTAGGACATCCCCTCCCACGCCCTCTCACGATCACAGTTTGAATATTCTGTGCATCTTCTTCCAGTATAAAAGCCTTGTTGAACAAGAGAAAGAAAGAACAGTGCTTGGTGAGTCAGAAAAGTGTGGTGTGCTTTTGAAAAGCACAGGCACTCACTCACTCACTCACTTTATTCAAGTAAACAGTGAGAAATGGTTTCTGAAGCAGTTTGGCATTTGTGGCCATCTCCTCACCCTTCTCTTTAGGTCATTGTAGTTTGCTTCTCCCGGTACAGTGAGTGCAGTTTGTACCAGGTGAAGATTCCAACAAAAACAAAGTGAAGTCAACAATGGGTGAGTACAGCATGCTGGGTTGTTTAAAAGCACAAGTGCTTACAATATTAGGTGCAGAGCAGGGACTGCCAGGAGTGAAGTCAAGCACACTGATGGCTTTGTTTCACATTCCTTTTTTGTTGTTTGTTTATTGAACACATCATGGGAATAATGGAGTTTGCCCTTTGATGGGCAGACCAGGTTGTCCTGCTGCACCTCTTCCCTCCTGCATAGAATGGTTGTGCTCAGAAGGGGAGGGTGAAGGAAGGGAAGGGGCTAAGAGCCACGACAATGGACAGGTAACAGGAAGGGGAGGGGCAAAGGGATGTACATAAGGGACAGCACAAGGGGGCCTCAGCCACTTTTTGCTGGAGTTTTGATCTACATCAACTGCAGCACGTTGGATTGGCAAAACATTTTTGGAGGTTTTTTCACCAAGAGGGAGAGGTAAGAAACAAATAGTGATATTACAGGAAGAGATGTGAAGTAAAAAAAAAAAATTTAAAGGGACAGAAGAAGTGGAATATAAATATAAAAAAAAGGTTACAGTAGACTCATGGGGGGTTGGTTAGAAGGACTTTTTGATGGGTTTTCTGAGTTTGATGGGAATTATAGACTGTTTTGCCCTAGTAAGAATTTGGTGGGCAGGGAAGCAGCATGAGCGGAGACCAGGTGACGCAGTGCCTTGTGCCATTTTTGTAATAAATAAGTTGGAAGAAGAAAGCTCCCTTTTTAGTGATGGCATTGGTTTTGCTGCTTTTTTGCTCAATTGGGCTGGTTTGCATGATTATGTGGCCCGTGGTGATGATAGGAGCGAGGGAAAGTGGGACCGCATTGCGAGTTGAATTGTTGATTTTGGTTTTGCTGCATTTTCCCAATTGGGCTGTTTGGTATGTATATGTGGGCCTGAGAGAGCCTGTAGTGATGGTGGGAGTGAGTGAAAGTGGGACCGCATGGCATGATGTCACACTCCACACGGGGGTGGAAAAAACCCTTTGTATGGTGCTGGTGGTGTTTAGTGGCCATGAGGGCTGTAGAAAGCTGGGGAAGGGATGGAAAAGGCCTGGAAGAGGCACTGAGGCATGGGCCGCATCGTGGGCTTTATGCACCATCTGTGTAATGGCCAAAAAAAAAGAAGAAAAAGCCATCTTTACTGGTGGTGGGTTTTTTTTGCTGCAATTTTCCCAGTTTGTGGGGCTAGTGGGATGAATAGTGAGCCTAGGAGAGCCCATAGAGATGGTGGGAGTGAGTGGAAGCCAGGACTGAGTGGTGTGACATCACATGCCATGTAGGGGTTGGGGGAAACCCCTTAGTGGCATCCGGTTAAGGTGCTGGTAGTTTTTTTGTGGACGGTATGAGGAAGAAAGCCTGGGAAAAAGGCAAGGCTTCGAAGAGGCACTGAAGCATGGATCGTGTGGCGGGTGTCATACGCTGCATGAGGGGCTCTGCTGGAAGGGCACTGGCTTGAGCTTGCAGGCTAGGGGGCATTGTGTGGCTGTTGCTCAATTTTCTGGACTCGCAGACAAAATACAAAGCTTGGCAGCTGGGAGGAGCGGGGGGGTCAGCAATCCAGAACAGCGTGGCCGGCAGCACATGCCGCAGGGGAAGGGGGGTGAGAATTTAGGGGACTGGCTACTATGCCCTGGTGGCATTTCTTGAGTTTTTTCAGGGCCCTGGATGGAGATAGGCCTGTATGAGGCCCCAAGGGAGTTACCATGTGGTGTGACATCACACGCCAAAGGAGGGGGTTAGATAGCATTGTTGGGATTGGGTGGGGTACTGGATCAGGGGGAAGCATGGGGTTTGGGCTTGGGAGGGGAACAAGCCCAGAGAAAGGGCCAGAAGACAGGAGAGAGGAGGTACAACAGGTGCGGCATGATGTCGCACACCACCGGGGGGGTGTTAAAGAAGTGCCCAGGTATCAGGCTGTCTGCATGTGTAAGGGGCCTTCCAAAAAAAAAGATACAAGGGCATGGGAGAGGACAGGGGCAGAAGGGGAGAGATCATGACCCAGGTCCTCGAGAGTGAGGTCCCACGCGGTGAGGGGGTCGCATTGGAATCTTTGGCAATCGCTCAGGAGGGGTTGCCTGCTGTTTGGTCCTTCGCCCTTCCTTTTTTTTGAGCACCAGGAGGGAGCAAGGGTTGGGCAGAGGTCTGAATATAGGGGAAGATGCCCGATTATCGGACTACACAGTGTCCATTTTCTTGGGGGGGTTGATTGCCGGGGTGCCTTGGTTCATTTGATGTGGGCTTGTGGTTTAAGGGACAGGATGAAGGCATTGCAAACAGGTACAGATATACAAATTAACCCATGTTTTATCTTCCTGTAGTTGTCTTCACAGAACAAAGAAAGAATGAAATGGCACCCAAGAAGAGCAGGCCATCAAAGGAGGATGCTTACAAGGCTATAATTGAATTGGCAGAAAAAGCAAACAGAATGTGGGAGCTGGTGGAGGGAGAGGAACCAGGGAGACCTGGGGAGAAGAGAAAAGCACGCCAGGGAAAGGGCAGCAGGGGGAAATGACAAGCCAAGGGGCCATGTAGTCCCGCTAGGGTAGCACTGGAAACAGTGGGGCCTGCCTAGGCGGTTGATCCAGTACCTCTGTGGCCCATGGACCCGGCAATGCCAGTACCCCCACTGGATCAAGGGGGGATCTCCCCTGCAGAACCGAGGCACGATGCCCAGAATGTAGTTTTCCCTCCGCAGACCCCAGTAGTTCCCCCTCCTCCTCCTCAGCCACAGGGAGAACCAAGGGAAAGTGTGGAAGACTCCAGGCAGCACGTCCCAGACAAGGTTACAGGTAACACATCCAGTGCAGTGGGTGATAGTATAAAATAATAAATAGGGCAAATTGTAGAGGAACTTGGAACAAGAGGTTTGGGGCAGATGGAATCAGCTCTGGCAGACATTAGGACAGAAAAAGAGGGTCCGGGAAAGAACAAAAAGGGAGCAGAGAGAGAAGGAAGAGGTACAAGGGAAATAGGGGTGCCTGGGATGAGGATAGGCGAACGTGTGCCACTGGCCACAAAAGAGAAAATATGGGAAGGGGAATATGTAGATATATTCGCTTTGGTGAGTCAGGAGTCAGCAGCCAAATATGAGGATACTGAGGGCATAGGTAAGAGTGAGATGGCAGCAGCCATAGTCCTTTTAGGAAAGAAAGAGGACGACAAGTTCACAAAAGGGAAGACGTGGGATGGATGGTTCCTAGGTTTTGCCACTTTCTCAGCTATCGTTCAAGAGAAGAGGCTGGAGCTAGGCATCCCGCTCATTACTTATTCCTTGATAATGCGGAGAGCAAAAGCAAAAGGCGGGGTGGGGTGGTTATACTATGATGAATTCTTTTGGCAGAGAATGGCAACATTTGGGGACATGAGATGGGGCACCAAGCAGATAGATGTGTGGATGGATTATGTAACAGATCAGTCCACGCCCAAAGGTGAGAGGGCCAAAAAGGGGTTTACACCCCAGAGATGCTGCTGGGCTTACAATAGGGCTTTTTGCTCATGGCCTCAATGTCGTTTCCAGCATGCTTGCTCAAGATGTGGAGGAGGACACCTAGCAAGCAAATGAAGAATGTCATGGGCACAAGGGACACAGGGGTATGGGGGGTCAAGGATCAGGTCAACAGTTTTTTTGAGATGGCCAAGGGTTTAAAGGGCAAACATGGAGCAGGGGAGGGCAGGGGGAGAGGGAATGTGAATAGAGGGGGTCAGGGTCACTGAAAGAAAGAAGGTAGGGCAAAATGAGGGAGAAGGGGTGCGTAGGAGTGGCAGGGGATGTGACAGGGAACAGTTTGGGATGGCCAGAACCCCAATCAACTTGAAGGTATGGACTGCTTGCCTGGTTAGATATCTGGACATGAGCATGCAGGACATGATTTTGAAAGGTTTTAACACAGGGTTTTCATTGCAGTGTAGGGGACCCAGGCGAGCGATGGAGGCGAGCAACCTCGGGTCAGTAAAAGGGAAGGAGGAATTGCTAAGACAGAAAATAGAGAAAGAAAAAGCAGCAGGTAGGGTAGAGGGCCCATTTAATACTCCCCCATTGCCAAACATGAGGTTTTTGCCATTGGGTTTGGTACCCAAGAAACAAGAGGGAGCGTACAGGGTGATCCACCACCTGTCCTACCTGGAAGGGGAGTCAGTGAACGATTCTATCAGTGAGGAGCATAGTAGGGTGACATATGCGACACTAGAGGATGTGGTCTGGATGATCCGGGCCACAGAGGATGCATGGATGGCAAAAACGGACATTGAATCTGCTTTTAGATTGCTTCCAGTTAGGAGGGAAGACTGGGATCTATTGGGTTTTAAAAGTGGGGGGCAGTATTATTTCAACAAGTCAATGCCAATGGGTTGTTCCAAAGCATGTGCTACATTTCAGGCTTTCAGCACCTGCTTACAGTGGATATTCCAAGAACAAACGGGTTATAGGATGGTCATCCATTATCTGGTTGATTTTCTTTTCATTGGGAGGGGAAGAAGAGAGACACAGAGGATGTTGGGTAAGTTTCAGGAATTGTGCCTGGAGCTAGGGGTCCCACTGGCACCAGAAAAGACAGAGGGGCCAAGCAGGGTTATGAAATTTTTAGGGATTGAGATAGATGTTTCGAGATAAATATTTCGATTACCAGACAAAAAAGTAAAGAAATTAAGGGAGCTAATCCAAGTACACACCAGAAGGAGGCGGGTACAACTAAAAATGGTGCAGCAGGTACTGGGGCACCCGAATTTCGCATGCAGGACCATCGGACCAGGGAGGGCATTCACAAAGAGGTTAGCTAGGGCTGCAGTGGGGGTCACCAGACCATATCATTGGGTGGACCTGACACAATGGGTCAGAGAGGATTTTAGAATCTGGGAAGAATTTCTTAAAGAGTACAATGGGTGCTCTTTCTGGCAAGAGGAATGGCAATATAACACAGACCTCGACCTCTACACAGATGCGGCTGGGGGGGCTAGGCATGGGGGGCTACCTGAGGGATAGATGGTTCACAGAACCATGGCCTGCCAGTTGGGTAAAGGAGGGGAAAGTGACAGATATAACAATACTAGAGATTATGCCCATATGGGCGTGTACTTTGGTCTGGGGGAGGAATTACGAGATCAGAAAGTGACTTTTTGGTGTGACAATAGGGCAGTGGTGGACGTTCTGAACAACAGGGGAGCCAGGTCAGGCACAGTCATGCAGGTATTATGACTGTTAGTTTTAAGGGCTTTGCAGCTGAACATATCATTTAGAGTACAACACATAGAAGGGGTACTTAATACCCTGGCTGACAGCCTTTCCCGTCTGCAGCTGGATCATTTTCAGAGGCTGGCACCGGCAGCGGAAGAACAAAAAACACCCATACATCCGAACATCTGGGATGTTGGCAAGAAGGAGCAGAACTGCTGTTTCACAGCTCATGGGTGCCTCAGACTCTGAGGGCCTATGATGGGGCCTGACGAGTGTTTCAAACATTCAGGGCAGAGCACCAGATGGAGGTAAGTAGTCCACTCACAGAGGAACAGCTGGGAATGTTCACAGTGAAGCAGTGGCAAAAAGGCACAGCCCACAACACAATGGGAGTTTATCTGGCAGGAATTAGTGTTATCTGCAGTCTAAAGGGGTGGAAGAACCTGACAAAATCATTACTCATCAGAAGAATGATGCAGGGATGGGGCAGGTTGAAACAAGGACTAGCAGATAATAGAAGGCCGATAGGGGAGCAGTGACTAATAAAGCTGAAGGATGTGCTCCCAGCAATATGCAGATGAAGGCAGAGGCCCAGCTTTTCACACAGTCTATATGGTTATGTTCGCTGGGGCCATGAGAGTGAGCGAGGTGGTAAGCCACGGGAGAGAGGACAAGGAAGGGGGGGTTAGAATGGGAAGATGTAAACTGGGGGGTGACAGAGATACAGATTAAGATTAGGAGGTCAAAAATGGACCAGAGAGGACAGGGTTGCATAGTGGAGCTGAAAGGGTGAACAGAGGGTGCAATACGCCCCGTACAGGCTCTGTGGGCTTTCACCGCTGAGCATGGTAACAGGACAGGAAAATTATTTGTGCATGGTGACGGGAAGAGGGTCACCGGCTACCAAGTCACGGCATTGCTCAAGAAGGGCATGCAATTCATGGGGGAAGACCTGGCTAATTATTCATCCCATTCTTTGTGGATTGGGGCTGCCTCACAGTGGTCAGCAGCAGGAGAGACAGTGAATGGGATACTGGAAAAGGGACGCTGGCGATCAGCCAGTTATAAGAGATACATTAGAGCACTGAAATAATAAAAAATAAAAAAAAATAAAAAAAATGGGGTAGTGCTCCTGGCATGGAACTACAGAAGTGGGGGGGGGGGCAAGAAAGGGTGGAGAGGGTATATATATATAAAAAAAAAAGAATAATGTGGGTATGACACTGAGAGCATGTGTAAAATAATTAATTTTGCTTGAACCCCATAGGTAGAGGGAGAAGCATGGAAGTCTGGATCTGCGGCCATTCCTATATTTATTGGGCTGGAAAAAGAGCAGAGAAGAAGGCTGGGGGAAGGCAGCTGTACCAAGATGCGAGACAATATAGGTTGGTTTGGCATGGCATACAGGGAATGAGATGGACACAGCTGCTCCCCACCTTGAAGGAACTCAAGGGACGGTGGCCAAATCCAGATCTAATTATTATACATTTAGGGGGCAACGACCTTGCAGGCAGGCCTTGGGTAGATACTCACTTACAAATAAAAAGGGATTTAGGGGAAGAATACAATGGGGGGGTAGTAACAACAACAAAAAAGGAAAGGGACCTGGGGTAATCATATCAGATGACCTTAAGGTTAGCAAGCAATGTGAAAAGGCAGTAGGGAGGGCTGGGGGTATACTGGGATGCATAGGGAGGCATCAGCAGCAGAAAACAGGAAGTTGTTATCCCTCTGTACAGACAGTTGGTGAGACCCCATCTGGAGTACTGCGTCCAGTTCTGGAGACCCCATCTCTGCAAGGACATAGACAGGATAGAGGCAGTCCAGAGAAGGGCAACTAAAATGGTGCAGGGTCTGCAAGAGAAGCCGTATGAGGAGAGACTAAAGGAGCTTAATATGTTTACCCTTGAGGAAAGAAGGGAGAGAGGGGACATGATAGAAACTTTTAAGTACCTCAGTGGAATCAACAAAGTCCAAGAGGGTAGCATCTTTCAGAAAAAGAGACGTGCAAGAACAAGGGGACACAATTTAAAGATAGAGGTGGGGCGGTTCAGGGGCAATGTGAGGAAGTATTATTTCACAGAGAGGGTAGTGGATGCATGGAACAGCCTTCCTGAGGAGGTTGTGGGGTCTAAAACTGTGGGAGAATTCAAGAATGCATGGGACAGACATAAGGCAATTCTTGTGGGGGGTAGGAAGAAATAGGCTGTTGGTTAACTAGGATCTGTGGTCTATCCTGTAGGTAGGGAAATGGGCAGACTAGATGGGCCAAGCGGTCCTTATCTGCCGTCAAAGTCTATATAGGGGCAATACGATGATGGTGGCCACAGGTAGGCCTCGCCTGGTCAGACATGATACCAAGGAGGGTGTGGAGGCAGGAGCACAGCCACAGAGCGGTAGAGAGGGCCAGGAGAAAGATGAGTAGGAGAGTCGGGATGTTGATAAGGCAGATGGGAGGACAGGTGATACTGAGGGGGGTAGAAGAATGGGTAGAGGATTTCTACAGGTTTGACACCTGTCGGACCTAACCATAGACATGTTCAATACAGAAACAATGGGCTTTATTGAAGCATGGCAGAAACATGTGATGAAAGGAAAATAAAAGATAAAAAAAAGAGGAAAAGAGAAAGTGGAAAGAAAGAGGAATAAAAAGGATCTTCCCTGAGGTAAGGGAGACCGGTACCCTAAGGATGGGGAAGCCAGCCATCCTATGCAAGCTGGAGACTGGCTAGTGGGGGAAAAGGGGGAGGATGGAGGGAAGAAAAAAGGAATAACACAAGAAGAGGAGGAAGAAGAAGGAGAAAGCGGTCTCGGTTTTCACCGTTACCTAATGAAAAAGGAGAAAAAGAAGGCACCCAGGTTTTCACCTGGGGGAAGGATAATCAGAGATTGATATATGAAGGAAAATAAACAAAATTTTGAAAATATGACAATAAAGAAATGGAAATGGAATATGGAATTATGAATATAAATAAATTAATTGCCAATCTGAGCACAACAACAAACAACATCTTTTGTGAGGGAAAAGAGGGGAATCCAGGACAATGCTGTAGGGCTTTGGTGGGAGCTTTAAGTTGTGGCATTTGATGTGGGTTTTACTCAGTTTCTGAGCTGTGGAAAGAGGGATTTCAGTAAAAAAATCAATGCAGTACTGGCAAAATTCACTTCAGCCAGAAAAATATGGATAACTTGAACTTGCCCGGAGGACTGGTAATTTTAACATTTAATGAAGCCTTGTGTGTGCTGGGACTAGATCCAAGATGTGCTGGGGTAACATCACAGGTGTAGCCACAGACAGACCAATCAGAGCCTAGGAATTTTTCTTGCCATTGTATAATATTTGTTGGACTTCCAATTGACCCTAATATCTTTTATTGAATGAATATTCTAGAATATCATTATCTTACTATCAAAGGAGACTAGCCATACTAGCCGGTATGGCCACCAAAAGATATATTTTTTGCTAAATGAAATGACTGTTGAAGAGGTCCTTTTGAAACAAACATATGGGATGTTACATTTAGAAGACCCTCGTAAATAAGTGACTTATCATCTGTATTGTTTTCATAGATGACATAACTGAAAATGAATAGTGACCTATTATAAATGTTCTACTTGACCTGTTGCATGTTTGATTCAAGCTTCAAGTTACAGGGTAAAATGACTTTACTCCTCCAGTATTATTGTTACATTGTCTTAGGGTACACATGGAGTGTTAGAAAATAAATATTTGTCATTACGAGTATATCAAATATATGTGAATTTTCTCTGTATAACCTTATAAACTATGTACAGCTAAGGAATGTAGTAAATATGCTTGCAGAGAGTTTAGAAGTGCTGGCAACATGTTGTTTAATGCATTTTATTTTAGGGTTATTATTAATGAATGGTTTTATTTATTGTACAAATCTGCAATGCACATTGCTAGTGATTGTAACCTTGTTGTTAAGATTTAAATAAAATTAGTATTTAGAAAAAAAGGATTGCACCTTACCAAAGTCAGAGGTAGGTGGAAGTTTATGTCAGTCCATTTTTTTGGAGCTGTTATTTGGTACCATATCATCAGCATATACTGTAGCAGTGAACAGCAAGAGGGAGGAACACAATACCTGTACTATAAATGTTGTTTATGAAAATGGTGAAAAACAGGAATCCCAGATGGTGCCATGGCAGTCCACTGGACTGATAGTGATAAGGTCAGATTTAAATTTATTCACTTTTACAAATTGCTTTTTTGTCTCCAAATAGCTACTGAACCAATTGATGTCAGTGGAAGAGATGAAAAGGAGCAACAGATTTTATTTTAAAATGGTATGGTCATCAAGATCAAAATCTTTTATAATTCTGTAAACACAACCCCTTGGTACATGCCATTGTCCATGTCAACCTCGGCATTGTATGGGGGTGGGCTGTTTAGCTGAGTATCAAATTCTAGCCAACCATGAATTCACCAGGTAGCTATTCTGTGACATATGCTTATGGTTACGTACAATGTGGCTGAAGTTCTTTATATAGTTCCATGTTTCAGAGGTGCCATGAGTATGTGAACCCTAAACTAAAGGAAATACTGACAGGAACTAACCAAAATTTCAATATTGTGATGTGGGCATATTGTCTCCTCCAACTCATGGAGTTAAATACCCACTTGGCATAGAGGAGAGGCAGAAACCCCTATGGAATAAGCGTCTAGAGATCCAAGGCCACAGGATAGCTTCCCTTCAGACTCTATTGGTTAGGAAGATAAAATGTTTTAGGATAGGTGGATTTCAGTTAAAAGATCTTCAATATAAGACTTGAAGGTATAACTCCATCAGCTCATGATTTTGATGATATGTATGTGAATCTATTTTCTTGATGCTGTTGTTGGGGCACCTATACAGATGAAACAACCTGATAAAGAAGGTAGGTTAAGATTAATTCTTAATAGAACAGTCTGTAGATGTTGAGAAAACCAAGCCACGCTATATTTTCTATGAAAATATTAATTAAACATGGCTATCAAAAACCACCTATTGTGCATACTGAAGAAAGAGAGAGCTGATCATTGATGAGTTCTGTCGTATTCTGACCATGAGAGATGTAAGAGAGATGTAAGATGTAGGAATCTTTAAATGTTTTAGTTCAATCAGAAACATTAAGATGCTGTTTTAGTTGAAATTTCTAGGTTGAAACAGTGAATTCTCCTAGATGAAGGTAGTCATAAAAAAAATGAGAATTATGGCGACTTGAAGCCTAATATTGAGTTCAGGTGAATGTACTCTGGTACTAAGAAGATAAAGTAATTATTGGAACAGGCAGGCATCTATGGGTTTGCAAACGCAAGTGATAGTCGATGTGGTTTTCTGTATACTTAAGAAAAAAGCTATAGTAAGTGCTCTTGATAGTAGAGGAGGACTATCAGGCATGCTGGACATTAGGTGACATCAGATCCCTGCTAGATCTTGTGTAATTGTGGAAGGAGAATAAAATGTTGCAGTATGGCAGAAAGCCATGAGAATTAATATCTGATTTCAGGAGGTGTTGAGAGTTTTGAGGCCATGATGCAAGCAAAATTGAGAATACAATTTCTAAATCATGCACTAGGCTGGTGAGGAGTCAAAAAATGCTTCTTGAGAGCCAAATAGAATACTGAAGTAGAAAAAGGAGATGCCAGTACTGCATGTCATAAAACGAGTCCACATAAGTAGACATGCCCAACCTGTGGAAGTGAGGGTGATGCGATGGTGAAATCCAGGTCAACTCAGTAACTCCCAATCTCTAGCACACTGTTGTTGTGCTAAATCATACTGACAAATGTAATACATTTAGAGTCAAATGTGAGGAGAGGGACTAGCATCATCAGTGATGTAGTACTCCTCTGGCTTGTTGCAGATTTTAGATGACAATCTGACTGACTATAGGAACAGCACACTGTGGGTTTGAGAGGAGCTGAGTTAGACTGAATTTCACTGCTATTGCTCACCTCAAATATTCAGCAGTCAAGGGCATATTTGTCATAAATGGTCTATTGTCACTGTTGGTACCAAACTT
Source organism: Neoceratodus forsteri (assembly GCA_016271365.2). Lineage (NCBI taxonomy): Eukaryota > Metazoa > Chordata > Ceratodontiformes > Ceratodontidae > Neoceratodus > Neoceratodus forsteri. The sequence goes on from CM057449.1 coordinate 1,514,430,507, forward strand.
TAAAAGGTGCTATTTAATAATTGCCTCTTCATTCGGCTGGAGTAGCTGTGCAGGGATGGGACTTTAGCTAGGTGGAAGCACAGAAACCCACATTTTATTTTTCTGCCTAGCACTACTGATGTTCTGGCCCACACTCTATGTTTCTACTGAGCACTTGTGATATCCAGGCCCACTCTGCGTGTTTCAGTCCAGCACCAATGATGTCCAGGCCCACACTGTATGGTTCTGCTTAACACTAGTGATGCCTAGACCCAAACTGCATATTTCTGGTTAGCAGGACTGATGTACTGTAAAGGTAAATGTCTGTTCTACCCCATCTATTGCATGCAAAGCATGCACAAATTTATCAATAGCTCATACTAAGGATGATAAGCATTGGCCAGTTCCAATACAACTGGATATTTTACAACTGTGGGAATTTTTTTTTTATTCTGAATCAAATTCCTGTTCTGAATTTGAAAAGGAAATGTGAATCAGATTTTAAATCTTAAATTCTAAATCCTAAATGTTAATTTCCTATGTAAAAGCATGTTTGAACCTTTAGTTTTGGAATTAGACTTTTCAGACTATAATTCTGAAAATCCAAATTTCTCTTTTACAGGAACACTGGCTTACTATGATTAATAAAGGGCAGATTCCATTTTGCAGATGGGAGAGTATTGTCACTGGTGTCTGCAACACCAAAATCAGTTTTTACCAGTGTTCTATCCTTGTACACTTTTGGTATGTGTATAAATATTCAGAATAAAATAAGGTTAAGTGTACACCACATTAAATAAAGCAAAATGAAAATAGTACAGGAAAGAATTTATAGAAAAATACAATTTCTGAAGATTCACCGAGCTGGTATAAAAATGACAAATTCCATGAAATGTTACCTTTTTACTGGTGAATAGAAAGACCAAATTCTGGAATTTTACCAGGTTTTCCAATAAAAACAGAAAATCAGTGCCCCTGCTCTTTTTGGTTTTTGCAGTTATTTTTATTGAGTTATTTATAAAGATAGACAAACATATTCCAGGTACATGAATTTGCATGTTTAACATAGAAAGAGGAAACAGCATATTGGCTAGTACAAATACTTAAGTAATCTGACATAAGACTATGTATTATGAATTCTGAAGTAAGCATTACAATCTTGATACTAAATACAATCAAGCATTAAACCCTCAAGGATGAGGGGAGGAAACATTTATTAAAGAGAGACAGTATATACGGTCTTGATTATACATTGTTACAACATGAATGTACTACAATGTTGTAAATATTATATAAAGAATGGAAGACCTATGGAAGAATAACAGAGTATTCAGAAAAAGCTAATGAGGAGAGGAAAGGGAAGAGAAGAGAAAAGAGACAAAAGAAAAGAGAGACCACAGCTGAGAGAGACAGCAATGGTAGTGAACAGGCAAAGGATGATAAATGAAGAGTTGTAATCTGTGTCAAACCATACATTAGTTTCCAAGAGAGTAAGAAGATTCCAAGTAATTAAAATAGCCCTGTCAACATCTATTGCATATGTTGAGTCGACCAGAAGAAATGTATCTCATAAAATCAAGGGAAGTATATTGAGATAGCTGTTTGAGAATTTCTGAGAAACTAAGAAGCATGATAGATTTCCAGTGCATAAGTATGAGGCACTTAACTTGAAGAAATAATATGGTCAACCATCTATTTTGAGCACAGGATATTTTATTATTATGGAAATTAAAAATGCCAAGTATACCTTGTTTAGGATCTAATGTAAAAGACTGACCAACCTCTTTTATTACAAAGTGGTGAATAGTTCATCAGAGTTTATATGTGGGGGACAGTTCCATAAAATATGGAGTAAGTTCCCATTGGGGGAATTACAGCCCCAACAATTGTTATTATTCATTACACCTATTTTTTGCAACACTGCAGGAGTTCTGTACCATAAATGAGGAATTTAGATCTGTATTAGAGAACTGCACTTATCCTTAAATGTTTTATGGCAGGAAAGCCAAAACCTGTGCCATTGTACATTGGTTATATTATAATTTAAAAGTGTACTCCATTTATGTTTAGCATTAATGGATTGGTCCACAAGTGTGTCTATAATGTTTTTGTAGAGAATACTGTTCAGGTTGGATGTTGCCTTGATCCAATATGAGCCCTATGCTGATCATATAAGGATTGTCTGGACATGTTTTGAAAATAAGAGTTACATGTAGTATGGAGCTGTAAATATTTCCGGAAGTCATGATGGGGAAGATTCCAAAGGCTACGAAGATTGGAGAAGGATTTAAGTTTTATATCATGTGTTTCAAGTATATCCCTCGAGGAAGAAAATACCCCTGTTTTTCCAGGTGCAGCAAAAGACTGGGTGATTATCAAGAGAGATATCTCAGGTACCCCAAACAGGGGCATAGGCAAGGGGAGTTGGATTTGATTTGAGGCATTTATGAGTTATTTTCCAATAAAATGAAGAGGATGCAATTGTAGGGTGAGATTTTAGGTTGGGGGAGAGATAATTGTAAATGAAAGAGGTAGAGCCAGTACCAGGACATAGGGAGGCTTCCATGGTAACCCATAATGGTGATTTAACATTGGCTTTACAAAACCATTTGACAGTTTGACCTGCGCAGAAGGCCCTTAAGTAGGCCTGAAACCAAGAAAGCCCAAAACCACCTCTTGTCCAAAAAGAGTAAAGTTTATTATAGCTAAATCTTGGAATTTTGCCTTCCCATATAAAGTTGCCAACTAATTTGTCAAGTTTGACAAGGAGACTAGAGGGGGGAATTAAGGGAATATTAGCAAAGAGAAATAATATTTTAGGACAAATGGACATTTTGATAGCAGATATTTTCCCAATAAAAGAGAGGTTAAGTAGTTTCCATATATCAAGTGTAGACTTAATATTAGTAAATAAAGGAGAGAAATTTACATCCCATATTTTGTCTAGCTCGAGAATAATACAAATACTGAGATATGAGAGGCCTTGAGGTGCCCTGTGAAAGCCCAAGGGAGTATTCATAAAGGGTTTGCAATGGTTGTTCAAAGGTAATGTTTCAGATTTATTATGATTTAAAGCTAGGCCGGAGAGGGAAGTAAATTCATTAACTAACTTAACTAGCAGCTATCCTGATTCCTCGAGATTTTCTGATAAAATTAGGAGATCATCTGTATAAGAGAGTGAGGTGCAATGAGAATTTCCAATAGGGATAACTTTCATATTACTAGATTGTCAAAGACATGCAGATAGAGTTTTCATGGCAAGGATAAACAATGATGGTGATAAGGGGCAGCCTTATCTGGTACCTCTTACCAACTGAAACGAGGAAGAAAGAGTAGAATTAGTAAGAATTTGTGCTGAAGGTAGAGTATATACTAGTTTGATCCAGGCACAAAAAATGTTAGTAATGTGAAATGGGATAAAACTTGATACAAATCTTTCTGATTTAGAGAGTCAAATGCTTTTTCAATATCAATAGCAATAGCAGCTGCTGGTGACTTAAGAGTGTTTGCTTCATGTATTAAATTAAATAAAGAGTGAAGATGATCAGAATCAGATCTATTCTTAATAAAGCCAGCTTGAGAGATGTGAACAAACTTCAAGATTAATGATTCTAAATGAAGGGTTAATAATTTTGTGAAGATTTTACCATCTGTATTAAGTAATGAAATTGGCCTGTAGCTAGAAGGGAGAGATGGATCCTTATATTTTTTAGGTAGAACAGTGATGATAGCTGCGGTCATTGTGGGGGAAAGTTTACTTTTTTTGTTGCTTCCAGGATGACATTAAATAGTAAAGGGCAGAGAGTATCTGAAAGTGATTTGTAGAAATCTACAGGAAAGCCATCTCTCCCAGGGGATTTACCAGATTTTAAAGATAATAGCACTACTTGGATCTCTCGAAGGGTAAAGAGTTCATCAAGCTTTGCTATGTCATGTTGAGAAAAATGTGGAAGCTGCAAGTTATCCAAAAATCGCTGTATTTGGTTATTTGGCATAGGATTTTGTTGAGAGTATAACTGTTGATAGAAGGATCTCATGATGTGGTTGATAGAGGGGTTGTCAGTATGAGTTTGGCCTAAGTGGTCTTTCAAGCCAGCTATATGTCTATCCATCTGCTGAGCTTTGAGATGATACGAAAGCAACTTCCCACATTTATCACCTTGCTCCCAATAGTTATGCTTAAGTCTAAAAATGGCAAGTTCAGCTTTCCGGGATATTAAATTTTTGATTTTGATTCTTAACTATAGGATTTCAAGATGAAGTTGTGAATTAGGATTAGGTTTACTTGTTTTAAAATATTGATTCGGTTTGTCTTTAAGTAATTTTTCCAGATCGGCCAGTTGTTGCTCTTTTAACTTCTTTCAGTGTGCTGCAAAACTAATGATTTTGCCTCTGATTGTGGCTTTTAATGCTTCCCACATAGTACCTATAGATGTATCAGGGGTATTATTAAAGGAGAGAAAGTCCTGAATTTGGGTTTTTACCCAGGGTAAGAATTCTGGATCTCAAAGTAAGAGTGGGTCCAGATGCCAAGAGGGGGATTTAGAAGGATTTGGGCCCCATAGTAAATGTAATTTAATAGGGGAATGATCTGATATAATTATTGGGAGGATAGAAGTCTCAATAGTTTTATCAGTAATGAAAGGAGATGAAAACCAATAATCAATTCTGCTATAAGACTTGTGGAGCGAGGAGTAAAAAGTATAGTCTCATTATCTGGGATGGTAAATCCTCCAAATGTCAGAATGGCCAAAATCTTCCATTAACATTGATAGAGCATTAGTACTTCTAGGACGAGCATCACAGGAGGTATCACTTCTATCTTAATGTGCCTCCAATGCCAGGTTAAAATACCCTCCCACTAAGATAGGTGAGTTATTGTTGTTATTTAGTATGATTTGTTGAGTTAAATCATGAAAAAATTCAGGGGAGTCAGAATTAGGGGCTTAAACATTGACAAACATAAGAGGACCTGTGGGAATGTTTAAATGAGCCATTACCTGTCTGCCTTCCAAGTCAGTGATAGTTTTAATAAGAGACCAGTTAAGATTTTTATGTATCAAAATTGCCACCACACATTTTTTTGAGGAAGAAGAAGATGCATATATTTGACTGACCCAATCCCTTTTGAGTCTGCAGACATCCTCTGCTGAAAGTTTAGTTTCTTGTAAGAAAGCAATGTGTGTTTTATGCTTTTTGAGATATGTGAGCATTTGCTTACACTTACAAGGAGAGTCGAGTCCCTTAACATTCCATGAGTATAATTAAGTGATAACACCCATCTTGTAGAAGTATACAAATCAATAACCGGCTTCTGCGGATGATTAAAAGCCAAGGCGAAGCCGAGACGTTTAATCACCACAGAAGCCACCTATTGCAAGTATACTTCTACAAGATGGATGCTATTACTATTATACCACTAGGAGTGACATAGAATTTTTTATGTAACTCCTAGTATAAAATGATCACTGTTCAATGTGAAAAAGTAAAGCCATGAGTGCGAGCTTGTGCATTGGTGCTGGTAGTAGTACTCATGCCCAGAGTGACACTTCACTTTTGAAAATCCATTTTTGTCCCATAACTCTGTTCAAGGAAGAGAATGTCTGAAATGATGTAGTCATGGAAGAAAAGAACACGCATTTGATTTAATGTTTCTGACTTGCTCAGTTGTGATGGTAAAAGTTGTTTTATCTGTGTGTGTCTCTCTCTCTCTGTCTGTCATCGAACTCCTCCAGCACCTCGTGCCCTGCTCACCACAAGAAGAAGTTTGTCTCTCAGTGCTCACTTGAGTACAAGCTCAGTCTCCAGGTTTAATCTCTTTTGGTGAGCGTCATAGCAATACAGTGGGAGACAGAAATAGGAAACTTAGTTGCAGTGTACAAGGGCTCATGTAACAATCTTGGGAGTGTGTGAGTGTGAGCGGACAGACACTGTGGATACCAGAAGAGGGGAATATGGATAACCTACTGTGGGCATGGTTTTAGGCAAATAACCTACTGTAGGTGTGGTTAACAGATGAATAACCAACTGTGGGCATGGCTGAATGTGGATAAACTACTGTGGGCATGTAGGTAGTAGTTTGTGGGATAATAACTCCTAATTTTCCTGTGTTCTGATTGGCTAAAACCAGATACCTGTGGTATAATATTAGATCACTCATAGTGATGGAATAGAGGGTATAATGGTTTCCACAGGAATGAGGGACTCTTAATAGGTAAAGCAGAGGGTGTCACAGGCTCAAAAGGGAAATAATTGAGATATACAGATATGTGCATGGCTATTAAGTTGATATAGAACCATTGTGTTTGTCTAAAGAACAGTATAGGAGAGTAATTTCAAAACACATTAAAGATTTTAAATAGGAAACTTATCTAATACAATAAACTAAGTTTAAACACTTATGAAGTATAGAGAGTTAAGAGTCAATACAAAGTACCAGAGACTTTCTCGCTATACCACAAGACGTGTGAAGAAGTAAATCTTAAGAGAAAATCGGCTTCAAGAAAAAAATAGCTGTAATCTTAAGATACAAACTGTATGCAACAATATACTGTAAACTGTTATTATGACAAGTGGTAAGATAATTTTAATGATTCTCTAGGAGAGAACCATAATTATCATGTGTTAATCGGTGAAGAAAATTACTAAATAAATAAACAAACCCAGGCATTAATGGTATAACCGGAACTAAGTAATATCTAATTTCAGTAATAAAATTGGTGTACCAACCTGTTGTAACAAGGTTATACCTTTTTTTTTTTCTTTCCTTATATGTATACTCGAAGTGGTAAGATGGTAAACAAAACTGTTAAAGGGGCAATTAAAGGGAAGCAAAGGATAAATCCAAAAAAGAATAAAAAGGGTAATTGCTGTGTTTTTATGCAGGAATTGGTCATCACGGCTTTGACCCCTAAGGATCTGGTAGAAAGTCCCGTAGTATCTTACTTTCCTCACCCCTTTAAGGAGCTTATGAATGAGGAATGCAGATCAGATTTAGCTGGAGACAATTCAGAATTTAATGGAAGAAACCAAATTCTGATGGCTAAGAGCTGGGATAAGAACAGTCCGAATAATACAAATCAAGAGACTTTGATTAATTTATTGGAGAACCAATTTAGTAGTAGCGATGGGACTAACAGGGAACTTGAGGAATTTAAACAATTATCCTCTTTTGACAATAAGAATATAACTCCGGACTTGGAAGTAATTAGTAACTTAGAGACTGGTGTTAAAACTCTGTCCCAAGGGAAAATCACTGATTTCTTTAAAAAAAAAACCCTTTCTAAAGCCCCCAATAATATTTTTCAGGACGTTCCAAAAATGAACAGCACACATATGGTTTCCAATATAGGAGGTTACGATTGTACCACTTTTGGGGAAAAAACAAATATAGCAGATCATTCCCAGGTTTTTAGACAAGATGAGTGGATGGGGAAGTAGAAGCAAGTCAGCATTGCATGTCTGGGCAAGGAGATTATATAGATAAAGATGATGGTATTTCATGCTTTCCCTCAGGAATAAAGTTATTTAGTCCATTAGAGATCTCTAGTGAGGTAGGGTCTGCAATATCGACTCTAAAGAAAGGATGTATGCATCCCTTAATGATGCGCCTGAAGAGTTTTTTCAAAAAATGGACAAAGAGGTCCAGGACATTCATTTAGATAAAGATTTTTTGGTTCAGTGTCCGGATACTATATCAAAATATACCATTAAGGCTCTTGCACATCCAGTAATGTCCAATGTTGTTTTATTGGAGGCATATAATGGTATTAAGACAGCTTTGGAAACTCTTTCTAGATTTTGTGTTTTGAAGTTTGCTGCTTTAGAACAACAAATTTCACAATTATTGGGGGAAAAGAAAGTTCACAGATCTAGGCATAATTTGTCATTTTCTCCCCTAAATGTTCAAGAGCTCTCAAAAGGTAAAAAGGGCAAAAAGAGGAGTGGAGTAAGTAAGAAGAAAAGGGGGAAGAAAAAGCTGGGCCTGTGGACTTATTCAGACCCTAATTTAGGAAAACAGAAAGATGAATTAAACACTAAGGATGAAAAGACTAATAAAATTGGGGCTACAGGTACCATTAGGATAGGCGAGGTACAAAGAGATACAAGGAAGAATTTTGACCAAAAAAACAAATCTACATTTGTGGATGGGATACTTATAAAAGATCAAGAAAAGGGGGAGGGTGATTACATTGCAAAACAAAAAACAAATTGTAAGGAGAATTTAATAAGGTAGATCAGTTTAATAAAGATCTTTGCCAAAATGTCATGTTGGCTAAGGAGGATAGTAACCCCAAGGGGTATGACCTGGAAGCATATAATTTAATCTGTACAGGAAAAGAAGTACTTTTTAAATTAGATAATCTGTATTTTAAACATTATGAATCTACTGTAACCCTAACCAGCATGATAGCCCATATGTTGAGAGCAGAATTAGGGTTACCAACAGTCGCAGATGATCTTATTATGGTGACTAGGGATACTTCCAACCCTACTAATTCAGTTTACTTTATGGTCCCTAACATGGATATGGCAAAATTGGTCTGGGCTAAGCAAGGCCTGGTAGACTCTTTGGGATTACTGTTATCAACACCAGTGACCAGGTCAGCAATTTGGAAAAATGTTTATAATAGGGCAAAAATAGGAAAAATGTTAACATATGATATATTTAAAACTACTCTTGTAACACTGAATTTGGAGTTTGGAGTTTCCCGTGAAACCTCAATGATCTCTATTTTTGGGCTGGATATATTGGAGGGAGAAACTGCTATTAATTTACCATTATTATTGCGGATGATTTTATCAACTATTATTAAAACTCATATACTTCTAGAAGAATTTGTGGAGGCGAATAGAGTTTGGAATGATAAAGAGGGTACTCAGATTAACTGTATTATTGGTTCTGTACAATTGTTAGTATTTCTTTTTGAAAATAGACATGTGTTGGATGAGGTGGGTATTTACATGGTGGAATTGAATGAGTGGGAGACATCAGGTCAATCTAGAGCCATGTAACCTTGACTAAGTTTTTTGGAAATAAAAAGTAATGAGTCCTCTTTAGAGCAGGAAGGGGGGTCAGAAAGCAACCCTGGTTATAATGTCCTTAATTGGAATATAGCAGGACTCCATAATAAGTTTGTGGATCCACAGTGGGTTGCTTTTATTTCATGCATATGAAGTGATTATTTTCAGGAGACATGAGTTTTAACATCTCCTTTCCTGAATGGATATGAAACTAGTTTTGTGCCAGCAATTAAAGGGAAAAAACATGGGAGGAACAAAGGAGGTCTGGTTACAATTATCAAAATTAGGGAAGGATTAAGGGTAATCAAAAGTTACTCTCCAACTCCCAAGATCCTTATGGTAGTGGTTAACTGGGACCTTTGAATGGTTCTGATTGTTAACATTTATATTCCACCATATTTTCACCCTTACTCTACATATGATTTTTGGTCCAAACTATCGATGGAAATAGATTTAATGATACAGTTAAATTGGATAGATACTGTCCTTTTAGCTGGGGATTTTAACACTAGGATAGCCGAGTTCGATAATTTATCATTGTTACAAGAACTATTATATATGGCAGATTTGGAAAAAAGAAATACAACTGACATGATTGTAAATGAGGCAGGGAGACGTTTTAGTACTTTTATTACAGAGAATAATCTCTTGATTCTTAATGGGAGATTAGAAGGGGATCATCGGGTTGATAGCACTTTTTTCTCCCCCGTTGGTAAGAGCATAATTGATTTTATATTATGCTCTCCTTTTAGCTTTCATTTCTGCAGGAGATTATATGTGCTATGAGAACAGAAAGCAATCATGCAGCAATTTGCTGGACTTTAGGACTTCTGATATTGTCATTCCTCCCTCCAATAAGCCCTTGGCAGATACTGAAATTAGTGGGAAAAAAGGTTAAGATTGAATAATGAGTCGATGCAAGGAGTTTGGAACTTTTATACTCTTCTATTTTTGTTGAGTTATTTCAGCAGGTACATAATGGCTCCAAAGGTGAAAGGATCAGTGAACTATTAAACATAGGGTATCAACAGATTAAGACACTGATTTATTCAGTTAATAGTGTTAAGCCCCAGTTAGTATCCTGGTTTGATGAGTATTGTAGGAGAGAGAAAAGAAATTTGATGAGGGCCATCAGGCAGACAAAAAAAAATTGAGTAAGATGGCGATTATAAATTTAAATAAAATGCGAAGGGAGTAGAAGGAATTTCTCCGCCAGAAAAAAAAGAGAATTTACTGAAAAACAATGGGGTGTTATGTACCGAGTTATTAAGAAGGGTGATATTAAGCTTTTTGGGCTTTGGTGTCAAGGGACAGCTGATCAGAATTCTAGACCTCCCATATATATCCCCAAGGAAACTTGGATATCTTATTATAGTCTACTATTTAATAGACATCCTACCAACGATGATGATGTGATAGAAAATGTTAACATTGAGGGAGAATACACATCATTAGTGTTTTTATTTGGAGAGGTGGAAGAAGCCATTGTGAATTTATCAAATAATAAAGCACCTGGACCCGATTTGATACTGGGAGAAATTTACAAGGAGCATCTGAATTATTGGGTAGTTTTTTTTTACTAATTTTTTCAATATCTGTTTAAAAAAGAGATTTATTCCATTATCTTGGACAAGAAATATAATAGTTCCAATTCATAAAAGGGCCAACTCATTTGCCATCTAATTATCATCCAATCAGTCTTACTGACATTAGTGGAAAATCTTTGCTAAATAATATTTCATAAATTACAAGATTGAGAACTGTAAACTCCCTTTATCGATGTTTCAAGCAGGGTTTTCTATAAGGATTTTTCATGACAGATAATATTTACATCCTAGCCCATCTGATAGAAAAATATAGATCATTTTGTAAAATGAAGCTGTATGCTGTGTTTGTAGACTTTTCTGCAGCATTTGACTCAGTTAATAGAGCCAAGTTATGGGAGATATTATTAAATAGACGCGTACCATTAAATTTATTAGCCCCCATTATTAGGTTATATTCTCACACAACATCGGCTATTAGATATGATAATAAGGGCAACATTTCTGACTATTTCAGTACAACTTCGGGAGTTAAACAGGGATGTCCTCTGGGCCCCCTTCTTTTTAATTTGTATATTGATGCCTTCTGACTATAAAGATATAGATATTCTTGATTCCCAAAAAATTAAGAATATCCCAGTACATTGTCTGGCCTATGCAGACGATTTGATTATTTTTGCTTCATCTGCTCAAGGTTTACAAAATAAAATAAATCAATTTTGGTCTAAATGTAAACATTTGGACTTATCAATAAATATGAAAAAACTAAGTTGCTGATTTTGCACCTACAGAGACATCAAATTAAACCAAGGATTTATTTAAATAATGAACTTATTGAAGTGGTATCCTCTTATATATATTTGGGGTGAAGTTTGCTTCGAAATGAAATTGGATAGAGCATTGAGAGGACAAGTGATAAGGGCAAAACCGATTGTTAGGCTCTCTACGCTTTGCTAGAAATATGCAGGATATTTGGTCTCACCAGCATTGATAGTCGGCAGGCCAAAATTAATCCTATTCTTTGTCTGAGTGCAGAGGTCTGGAACAACAATGTCCCTTCATGGTTGGAGATCCCACTTTCTCTCTATTATAAATCTTTATTGCAGGTTCCACTTGCCACTTCTAATGTTATAGTTAGGGTTGAATTGGGTAGACTACCTATTGTTACAATAATTGATATACGTCTCATGAGTTACTGGGTCAAAATTATTAATCAACAGACTAATATTATGCCTCTACTATGCCTTAGAGAAAAATTATATTGGCATAAACAGAATTTTAGGTCTCCTTGGGTCAAAAATATTCAACGTATTTTGGGCAGTGTTAATATGCTTCATCTTTGGACAGATTGGGAGAAATCAGTATCAATATCTTATGTGTTTAATGAGTATGTTAAAAAGAAAATACTTAGGCTTGCCTATGATAAGCAAATGGAGCTCCTCAGAGTTCAACGTCAGGCCAGGTGGTTAGCTCAAAATAAAATTGATGTATTTATAGAGAAATATCTTACTCTTGGGCTGTCCCTGTTAGAAAGAAAAATGATTACTTAGGCAAGACTGGGAATCATCTGTTCTAAATATGCTTTTTTTAATAAGACGACTCCACCCAATTTAGGTTTGGAGTTTTGCAGATGTAACAAGGGTTTCCAAGAAGATCTTTATCATATTACAGTACAGTGCCCTTTATATAAAACCCGGTGGTTTAATCTGTTAAATGATTTCCTTATTAAATATGTGAATGCAAAATATGATATTTTATTCATACTTCTTCACCCTCAGACATTGGAGGAGGCTAAGATGGTTTCAAGTTTCTTTTATCAATTGTTGAAACACAAAGAAAAAACGTCTGCCTATGACACTTAATTTGTTCATGGATTTTTATGTGTCAAAATTTTAAATGTAATATTAGATTTAATTTTTTTTTCTTCTTTTTTGTACATAATTTTATGTTTTTAGTATGTTGTAAAGGCTTGATTGCTGAACAATAAAACATTGAATCTTGAAAAAAGGTTATACTATAATGTGAGTGCCTGAATCAGGCCATGCAATGGTGCAAAGTCCCACATAACCAAATCGATAAAGCAATATACATTGGCCCAGATATTCAAAAGGGTTGTGCCATGCGCAACAGGGTTGAGCATGCGCAAGTCCAAAATTGCACCATTTTGCGATATTCAGAAGGAGGCAGTTAGCCACCGAAAAAACATCCTGACAACAGCAATAATGAAAAAATGAAGGCATGCGAACCTAAGGGGTGGATCCATGCATAAAGAGCTAATGTGATATTCAAAGACTTGTACTGACAAGCATTAGTTGCACAGCCGAAATTATGACTAGCGGAATGAGCTAAAATAAAAAGGCTCAAGGAAGCGGCGCAAGAACGCCAAAGGCTGCCAAGTGGGGGGAGAGAGAGAGACAGACAGACAGACAGACAGACAACAGACAGGCTAGGGCAGTAAGCAAGGAAAACGTGGACCATAGGCTGTAGAGGCCAGCGGGGTGCCGGTGCAGTGGAAGTAGCAGTGAGGACAGCTGGGTAACACAGCAACACCAGCCAGGGGGTCAGAAGCCAGGAGATGGACAGTGCCAGCTTCCATGGAAGCTGTAAAGAGGGGTGAGAATGCATGCTGCAGGGGGACATGGCGTGGAAGGGCCCGTCATGGCATACCTCAACAGGCAGTACTGCGTCTAGATCAGCTTTGAGCTGTACACAGATGTAGAGACTCATGGGCCGGTACTGTCTGAACAGGGCAATACTGAGACGGCTCTGTGAGCTGTGCAGGATGTGTGATGCAGGCACCACCGACGGAGTCACGCTTCAGTCGGTGGAGACTACGGTGACAGCTGCAAGCCTGCTCTCCACAAGCACATTCCCAGAGGCTGACAGGGACACCACAGGCATCACACAGTCAGCCACGCCACGATCCTCACCCATTCCTCAGCGCACTGCCGCCATGCCAGCGGAGTACATCCATTTCCCCAGCACCGTGCAGAGTGTACAGCAAACATGCAGGAGTTCACAGGTGTACACGCCAATGGTGTGCTAGGGGCCATAGACTGCACCCATGGCCATTAGCACGCCACCTGGCCCTCGGCGGCTCGCGACATAGGAACAGATAGGATTCTCAATGTCAACTGCCAGGTGGTGTGGATGCCACTGAGCGATAATCAATGTCTGCCACACACTCTAGCGGAGCACATGATGCCTGCATATGGTATCAGTCACGACTGTGCCATCAATTCGAGAGTCGGGACATCCCCAGGACATCTAGTGGGTGAGTACACCTGTATGGAATGCAAACTCGGGGCAAGGTGTGGAATGCCACAGGTGCCATGGTAGTGGCACACAGGGATATAGGGCACATGGACCTGAACATGAGTCTGATCTCCACTATCTCCACACAGGTGACAGTGGATACCCACTCCTTCCCTGGCTGCTCACACCATACCGGCGCCCCATTACCCCATCGCATCAATGCTATAATGAGGCACATGTTTCCACACGCAACATCATAGAATGGGTGTTTGGGATGCTCAAGGCATGCTTCTGATGCCTAGACACCTCCGGCGGTGCCCTACAGTACAGCCCCCAAAAGGCCTGTTGGATATTCCTGGCCTGTTGCATCCTGCACAACATGGCCAAAGACTATGGGATAGCCGTACAGGTTGAAGAGGGGGACAGCGATGGGGCAGCCAGTGGCACCGGTGTTGATGGTGATGAGCAAGCTCCCAGGACGCAAGGGACCCCCGACTGATCCGGCAGGCTCCAGCTGCACTGGGACACCATCACAGAGGAGCACTATGCAGAACTACAGGTAAGTCAAGGGGACATGTGCAACACTCATCCATGTGCAAAACAACAGGCACACAGGGTAACACACCAGGGTGCATGACGGCCAGGGGAGGAAGGGTCCAGGCATACAAACACACCATCAGGGAGGGTGAGCACTCATATGGACAACACACACACCAGGCACAGAGCGCAGCATGGGCACATGCACAGCACAGCAGAACCGACATTGTTAACACACAGCACCACCAACCACCCCACCACCTGTACTGTCCAAGTACATGTGTCAGATGCTGGGCACCCTTGCACCTTGGTGTACAGTACAATGCAGGCATCATCATGCACACACACCTGTGGACAGCAGTTGGGAGGGTGTGCAGGTGGTCCATGTGTCGGCGTGGTGAGCAGAGCACCCAGCAGTGCACTGTCCACCATGACACACATTGCACACATGGCAGCACCAGACAGGCCCTGCACTGGGAGACAGCTCAGTCATGTAACACTGTCCCATGGCCACTGCAGATGTGTGGGTGGCCCTGCTATGACCCAACAGCACTGGCAGGCTGAGCGGGGGCCACATGGGGTGGCACTGTTGCACCACCAGGGGTCCCACTGTGCAACGCGACCCTGCCCGACAGGGTCTGCAGCATGTCAACAAATCTGCACCAGGAGTGCCCGGATGGCCACAGCAGAACCGGGCGCTGACAGGCCTGGTGTCGCATCTATGCCGGAACGGGAGTGGAGAGTGAACGTGTGGGGTGTGCAGTACAGGGGCACCTGACTGTGTGCCCAATGTGCCACGACAGAGACCACTGCCTGGGTCAGCTCTGTCAATGGCGGCGGTCACATCCGTCCGCGATACGCACCAGCTCTGCATGGTCCAGAGCACACTCCCTGCTGTGCCACTCCACAGCCACAGACAGTGCCTCCACGGACATTGCAACCCACCTCTGCAGCTGTACTGATTCCCCGCAGCAGGTGGGTGTGCTGGTCCAATGGGTACATGCTGCCCCAACGGCATCCTGTCCCCAGGGTGTGGAAGGTCCTGATGCACAACACCCTTGAGGTGGAAGGTCTGTTCACCAGGACCAGGAATGGGTGGATCAGCATGGCAGACATGTGCCACCGCTGACACTGTACCCCCAGACCTGGTGGGTGACTGCTGCTGCTGCCCCGCCAACTGCTGTGTCCCAGGGTCCACTCATTCCACCGCTGTGCTAGCAACAGTGCCAGACACCTGTACAGCCACCGGTGCTGCCCCACCGGTGCTAACAGGCACAGCCTGGGACTGTGCCAACATGCTGGTAGACAAGTTGGAACCAGAAAGGCCCAGGGGCACGTGCTGGCCTGCTGTGTGTCTGTCATGGGACACACACCTATCACTGCCCATTGCAGTCCTTGCATCATCAATGGTGCAGGTACGTGCTACAGCAATAGTCACAGTGTGCTGGCATGCTTGCATGCCAGACTGCTGAGACACAGGCTGTGCACCCCCCGCACCCGAATCACCGACACCAGAGTTGGCAGCCCAGCGTGCATGCTGCTGCAGTGCCTGCTGGCTGGTGATAGAGGTGGATGGACCCTCCTCCATGTCCAGCAGGTCATCATCACTGCCTGGACCCACCACCACCGTCTCCTGAAGATGAACAGGTTCTGTAACAGAAAGAGAGTACATGTGAGTGCATGTGAACAACCTTCCCCCCAACCCCCCCAACACCACCACCATGTCATACCATTCAGTGATGGGCTTCCACCTGTCTGGAATCCACCTCCTGGTATGCCCTCAATAGCGCTCTGCTGCATTGATGCAACCAGTGTCTCTCATTACCGGGGTCTTTCCAACACCACTGGCGGGCCCCCGCCAGTGCCAGCACGTACCACCCCTGAAGGCTGCCACCTTCTCCTCAACCTCCTGCTGTCTGTCCCCATCTTCTTTCTGCATTCCTGCACGGAGCGCTGGTGGCTTCCATGCAGGTTCACAGCCTGAGCTACCCTCCCATGCAGCCGCACGGGACCGAGGGTGCCCCTCCGTCCACTCAGTACTGGCTCCTCATCCAGGTAGGCCTGGAAAGGGCCCTGTCTCTGCTGGGGTAAAGTGGCCTCCTCCACGCCCACCGTCCTCACCCCTCACCTTGGCTCTGCTCGGTCATGGCGATCTGTATGGGGGCAAGTGGACACCTGTCACTGTGCAGTCTACAGCATTTTCCCATGACCATTGTCCAGAACATCACACAGCATGCAACTCACCTCTCACCTGCAGTAACCGAATCTCACCAGCGCAGCTCAATGTCGCACATTTATACCACAATGCATGCAAATTAGGAGTGGAGCAACTATAATGACATGCAAATCGCGCCACTGCGCCTTTGAATGGCTGATCAGATGATTTGCATGTGTCGGCTGAATATCGTAAATTTGCACTTTGCGCAATACGGTTCAGTCGGCTGAGCCAATGGCGCAGATCTGTGACTGTGTGGTACACTGCATTGCACATGCCCAGGTAGCTTTCGCAGGCATCTGCTGCGCTGCTGACGTGCTGTGCATGATCGGCAGTTCAGGCCATGGCCACCATTGTGCCAGTGGCGCTACAGCACTGGGCACTATATGGCACTGTGGCACTACTGCGCAATAGTCCACTGTGGCACTGGTACACAGCTGGTCAGTCACGCAGGATGCCTATATGTCAGATGGCGCTGTGCGTGGCCTTGCGTCATTGCCCATGACCTTGTGTCTGACCTTTGCCCCCTGGCCCTGTTCGGCTGCCATGTGTACGGCCCTATTGCGCTGTCTGGTGACAGCGCTATGTGAAGTGACGGTGCTGTTCGAACAGCGCGATTGGAACCTGTGATGGTCTATTGCACAACATCTCCACGTGAGGTTACGGCACAGCGGGGCACCATATTGCCTGCTGTAAAGTTGGTACCATGGTTTGGAGAAGATCTGTTCCGTGGAGCCCATTGGAACTGGCCAACTTGGTGGCCCTAGTAGAGCCCCACTATGGGGCACTTTATGGTGAGGCGGCCCTCACCATTGCCCGGACACAGGTGTGGCATCAAGTGGCCACTGACCTGGTGGGGTCACTGGACGGTGCCGGTCAGCTGAGCAGTGCCGGCACTGGTACAGTGACCTCTCCCTGAGGGATTAGGAACCGCCTGATCGGGCTGTGCCCACGCATGCCGGTGGGGCGTGGTGCCTAGGCCAGGTGGGTGTACCATCTATGCACCTGTATTCTCTGTAGGGGTGTGAGTGTGTTTTGGTGGCTGTGCATAGGTGATGGCTCTGCCATGGTTGGCTGTGTCGTGTGTGTGCAGCTGTGAGATGAATGGGTCTGGCTGTGTGGGCAGGCACTCTCACTGGGGCAGGGGGCAGTCTGCTTTGGAGTCACACTGATGTTTGTCTCAACACATGTCTCCCACAGGCCGGGATGTGAGGATGCAGGCCCGGGTTGAGGAGGGCCGTGCCAGGGCCCCGGTGCCAGTGGGAGTTGCACCCCAGCAGCAGCAGCAGCAGCATCAGCGGCAGACCCAACTGCTTGAGCAGTGTGAGTATCATTACTTCATGGATGCTATTGCATGCTGGGGAGACCACTAGCCCTGCACAACACAACCATGCAGGAAAGGGGAGGTCATAATTCCACTACACAAGACACTAGTGAGGCCCCACCTGGAGTACAGTGTACAGTTCTGGAGACCATACCTACGTAAGGACATAGACTGGGCAGAGAAGGTTCAGAGGAGGGCAACAAAGATGGTGCATGGATTGCATCACAAGTCCGATGAAGACTGGTTGAAGGAACTGAACATGTACTCCCTGGAGGAGAGGAGGGAGAGAGGGGATATGATAAGAGACATACAAGTATCTTACAGGGAGGAACAGGGTGCAGGAAAGCACTATTTTTAAGTGAAAAAGATGTTCCAGGACTAGAGGGCATGGGATGAAGTTGGAGGGAGGACGATTCAGAGGAAACATGAGAAAGAATATCTTCACAGAACGGGTGGTGGACAAGTGGAACACCCTGCCAGAGGAAGTGGTGGGGGCTGAAACAATCACGGGATTTCAGAATGCATGGGATAGACATAAAGGAATTCTGGAGGTCAGGGGTAAGGGGCAACAGACTTATAAGAAAACAAAGTGAACTTACAAGCTGAAATGGACAGACTGGGTGGGCCATAGGACCTTATCTGCTGACACTGTCTATGTATCTATGTATGTATGCACGACACAGGTGACATGCATCACTGTCCAGTATCACAGCACGTCTGTGTATGCGCCACTGGTGGTCCATGCATGCACTGGGCACATAGCTGTGTAACTGGCATCACACCACGCTGCCACGCCACTCTGACAGCCTTGTTTGTGCTGTGATGGACATGGGCAGTGTGTGTGTGTGCAGTGGTGTGCATAGCTGGTGCTGCCTTGTTTGTGATGGCCATGTGCATGTTCACTGTGGTGGGTGCATGCCATCGGGAAAGGGACATTGGGCTATATGGTTTGCAGGTTGGGTGGTGTTCAGGGTTGTGGTCAGTCACAGCCATTGACTGTGTTCCCATTTTCCTAGGCCTCGAGGTTCTCCGGAGGATTCAGCAAGACATTCGGGGCCTGACACAGGTGTCCATTGAGAACCAGGCCATCCTTCAGTCCATCAGGCGCCATGGCCTGTGGAGGAGGCATCACAGGACAGTGCGGAACCAGGCACAGGATGACCAGCTGGCTGGGCCTTAGGAGAAAATACCCTTCCCACTTCTCCCATCCCTACCACCCTGCCTTCCCTCTCCAAGTTGTTCATCCCTACCCCTTGAACACCCCTACCTTGTACCCATCCCCCTTGTAAATAGTTGTTGTTTATTGTTTTGGTTATTCAGTATTTTAAAATTTAAATATACATTTATATTTTGATATGAATACTGTGTTGGTCTCTGATTTGCAGCTGGCTATGGGTGCTCAGTTGCAGTGGTGTACATGCCATCTGGGGTGGTATGGTCCTGGGTATATGTGTGTGCAGTGTGTGTGTGTGTGTGTGTGTGTGTGTGTGTGTGTGTGTGCGTCTGTGTGCATGGGGAGGTATCTCCAGCATGGCAGTGACTTTCTGTTGGTCTTGCCGTCTGCTGCCATCCACTGCTGGGTGCACAGGGTGTGTCTGACCTGTGCTGCACGGGGTTGACGTGTGCTGGGGGGGATGCATGGTTCCCTGCAGTGCCAGTCACTGCACATGGGTGGTGTCTTGGGGTCATGGTGCAGGGTGTGCTGTGCGTACGGGGGGCTGATGTGCACTGTGGTTGTCAACCCCCTGTGTGTGGCACTCTCAGCCTGCCAGTGGTTGTGCTGGGTTGTCATGGCTCTGCTGCGCTTTGTTGGCTTGTCCCCATGGGCCAGTAGATCATCCGTCACACCCCCAGTGATGCTGTGCTGGGGTGTGCAGGTGTAGTGTTGGTTCTGCAGTGTGTTCTGTGCCCATGTGTGGCACTGGCTGGCGTGGGCCCCAGCCTGCCTCCCTAGATGTGCAGTTCCATTGCTCTGGGGGCTTTGTAGTGCTATGGCACTCTGGACTGCTCAGCTGGGCTGCCCTGGTTGCGCTATAGCGCAACATTTCTGCTCAGCTTCTCCTTCCTGGTTGCACTATGGCACAGTTAGTGCGATATTCAGATGTTGGCTGCTTACGCAATTTGTTCTGCTCCATGTTTGAATATCGCACCTGTTGCGCATATGCGCAATTGGTTTGTGCTTGCTCCTGCTGTTGCGCACATTTTGGGCGCAGTTTGAATATCCGGGCCATTATGTATAGAGGGTGATCAAATAGACATAAGTGATCAAGAAGAGTTAATACTATGTGGTCTGACAAGGCATCAGGGTATTTATGAATCCCAGCGTGAAAGGATAGCAAACTAATCTTGTAATTTAAAGTTAGGTTAGAGATAAAGGTATGCAGTGTGACCTTCGCATTATTATATATATTGAGGATTTAAATAATTCAGGCTTCAAGGTTCCAGGTGCCCTTAATATATGCACCAAATTAGACAGGAATAGCACATGGCTCAAACATAGCCAGAATGGAAATATATATGTATAGTGGGGTGACTAGGTCTATGTATAAGCCCAGTGAGCCCCAGCTATGAGAATGTTCCATGATGCTATGAGCAACCTTACAGAGTTCAGGGCTTCGAGCTTTAATGTGCATCACAGTATTTTTTGTAGCTGTTAAGTATATTAATAAAACACCAGAGCCTCAAAAATAACCTGTGGTGTAATTGTATTAAGGAAAGTAAATGATAAATAAAACAGCAATAATTTCAATGCAAGGTGTCTGTATACCTGAGAATGTGGAAAATGGGGGGGGGGGTAAATAAGAGGCTAGTTGCAGGGATAATAAGTGTAGATTTATTCAAGTAGTCGAAAATGAAGGGGTGGGAAATAGATAGCCAGATTATGAGCATATATGGGAATGCTCAAATAGTTAGCAAATGCCACTGGTGCCCCGTATGTATATAATAATAAAAGGTGATACATCGTCATTGTATTTAATCACCCTTCACACGCAATCAGTAATAGTTATGTGATCTAGTGCACGGTGTGGACAAAAATATATGGCTCAATAATCTTAAAATTGTAATCACAATGTACAGCCATACTATTTCCAACCATGCAAGCATAATAGTAGCATAATAATAGCTTTAAGAAGGTTATACATTGCAGTGAATAAGAGGATTAGTTTCGGCTACACACTAGAGTAAACAATGTAAGACCTCCAATAAATGTCCTCAAAACATTATATATTGAGCTGCAAACACACAAAGGATTGTGAAAGCAGCTACAGTATAGCTAGTTAATGCAGACCCATGCGCTCTAAGCTTCAACAGTGATGTACTGCTTTGCAGTTTCCAAACTGGTTAGGTGCGATGGTATTGCAGCACTAGAGGGATTACACTGCATGGTTGAAGAGAGAGAAAGTCCTGATTAACTACAGGACTAATGAAGTAGGGTCCCTAAATGAAATACCATACTATGATGGGTTAGAGCCAATAAGGATAATCAGTTAGTGTTGCATTTTTGCGCTCTAGGAGAAGCGGAGGCTGCTTTGTTTTTTAGCTTCCCTTTGCGCTTCTATTTGGGAGGTTCAGATGTTTTGAACAGGGAGCTAGCCACCAGCTCAGCCCAAGAAGAGTCTGCAGAGGTGTTACCAGGTACAACGTTGCTAGTGTTACTGAGTAGAGGGTCTACTTCTTCTCTATGTAGGTCCTCTTGAGAAGAATGTGAGTCCTGTAGCAGTGCAAACTGATTTGATAAAGTAATGGGGGAGGTAAAACTGATGTGGCACTCCACTGGTAAAGAAGGGGTTGAAGGCTCATCAGTAGCGCAGCAAGTGGTATTTACTATGTGTGAGCTTGAGGCCTTCCTCTCCTGTACATGAGATGAGAGCCTAGCAGGAGGTGCCACAGCTGTACCATCCGTGGAGATATCTAAAGTCCCAGAAATACAGCCATCAATGGAGGGAGCTCACAGTACAGACCGAGGGAGATCAGAGCTGTTAGCTGAATGGGCCACATCGCTGCCACTGGATAAGGTAGCTTCTGTTTGAGTAGCTTTGAGGAAAGAAGAAAGGGCTTCAGGGGAATTGAAGTCTTTTGTTGAATTGTCCAGAAATACATGCATGACAGCTGGATAGCGTAAGGCACATTTAATTCCTCACTAATGAAGGATGGGTTTAATAGGGTTCAATGCTCTTCATTTGCTAGAGAGCTCTTGTGAGAAATCTCTGAATACTGAAATGTTATGATCCTGCCATGTGAGTACCCCCATTTGTCTGGCTCTACTAAGAATTAGCTCTGTGTGCAAGTAATTGAGAAATCTGGTGGCGATGGGTTTGGTTTCTGGTCCGGCCTGGTCTCGGGCCTAGAGAGTGATGAGAACACTCGATAGTGAGGTCTTGGCCAGGGGGAAGTTTAAGCAATGAAGGGAGCACATGCATTAGAAGAGCGCTGGTGTCACCAAGTTCGACTCCTTATGGAAATCAAAGGACTCGGAGGTTGTTCTTTCGATTTCTATTTTCTAAGTCATCTATTTTGAAGCTCTTAAAGACTATCTTGCTCTCTAATGGTTGCACGCAGGTCGTGGATCAAACTTTCATTTTGAATCGCTTTGGCTTCTGTGGTATTTAGTCAGTGGTCGAGCATTTACATGTTTGTAATATTCTGCTGTGTAGCCACTTTCAAATCATTCATTTCAGTAATTAGTTGCTGAAACATTAACTTAACTCTATTGAGAGAGTTAGTATGTAGAGTGGTCACCCATGATTGCAGGCCCACTGAGGTAGATAAATTTGGTAATGTAAAATCAGAGCTTGGAGTTGTGAAATGGTAAAAATACTTTACTAGAGCTTCTCAGTGATGTTAAATGAGCAAGATTCCAGTTGTTGGCACACTATAGCTATCTGGGTGTTGGTGGATGAATGATGATATCTGGAGGTTCCAGGGAGATATAGAATTAAGCTGCCATCTTTAGCAAAGCCAGGCCACCCCATGCTCTTTTTCTAATGCTCCTTTCTCTGCTGGCTGGCCCCCATCTGCAGCATCCTTCCCAGCCCTGAACCCCACCATTACTGGATCTTAAGTACCTGCCTGGTACAGTGGCCCATAGTTTGTCCCCTTTAATAGAGCTCCTCAAGGTTCTCCAAGCCTCAGGGAGAATTTAGCTCAGATTTAGTAGTCAGGAAGCCCAGTTGGTGGTGCAGGGCCTATGGGAGGATGTCACATCATACTGCTTCAGCTGGCAATCTTTTTCCCTTGTTCTCTCTTCCCCCACAGTGCTTCATGGGCAAGGACTGCAGTGACATGAGCATGCATGGTTGCTCCCATTGCAGTTAGGGAGCACCCACTCTCCCTTCAGGGCTCTACTTGTAC
Source organism: Neoceratodus forsteri (assembly GCA_016271365.2). Lineage (NCBI taxonomy): Eukaryota > Metazoa > Chordata > Ceratodontiformes > Ceratodontidae > Neoceratodus > Neoceratodus forsteri. The sequence continues at coordinate 1,514,453,737 of CM057449.1, forward strand.
CACAACCTGTGGTCACCTAGGTGGCAGTAGTGCAGCAGAGCACATGTCCCTCCCTCAGCAGAGGAGGAGAGTGTCCTCTGTGATACTCAATGCTCCTTCCCCCAGTTGACCCCCGATGAGTAGCGATCGTTCCCAACCCCAGGTCGCCAGCGTCACGAGTGGAAGTACTACCACTGTGCCATGAGCAGGCACTGAAAATCCTAATTCCAAAAACTGGGTTGGAATCCAATTACTCTAACTGTGTGACTCAGAATCTGAGCACCCTAGTTGTACACTCTCAGTCTCAGTTACTTTTGGTCTCTTGTTGATTGAGGTTGCTAATTTTCCCATTTCATTGCTTTATGAAGCTGTCCCTGTTTCTGAGTGGGAGACTTATTTCCTGGCAGCCCAGCCAATTTTTCAAGTTATCTTGTCTTCCCTGACCCCAGCTCTGACCATTTAATTTAAAACTCAACAATCCCCCACCCTCGTAGTACCCAAACCTCCCTCTTTGCAGTCCCAGAAAACTTGTACTCATAGACAGAGCAAATTATATTATCACTTTAGTTTCACACACCACTGCCAAACACCCAGCCCCAAACACATAGCCATATACTGTTAGTTACAGCCCTCACCCAAACAACCCTTGAGCAGCTACCACCATCCTTCACCCCGCTCACCTGAAAGGTAAAGAATACAGTGTGCACTGCTTCATGATGAGCTGCCTGTACAAAGAAAACTGTCCTTCACTGGAGCCAGTCTGTTTCTTATAGACACAGCCTTCTCTGTTTTAGTTTGGCTGTGAATGATGAATTAACTGATACAGTTCTCCTATAGTAACACTATAGTAACACCTGGTGTCAGAAATAATACCAACACATTAGCTTTTCATTCTTGATTTAATTAACTCTGAGTGCAACTCTACTGGGTCTGGGGGGAAGTTTGAGTACTACAAGGGTGGGGGATTGAGGGCCTTTAAACTGAACGGTGGGATGGACTAGGAGACTATAGCCATATGGGTGGGGTGGTTTCTGAGTACAAACAACATTTTTTAAAACTATCAGCACTGAACATAGGGGTACACTGGCAGCAAAATAACGATGTGTGGTAGCAGTTCATTGGAGAACTACCACCATATTTAATCTTTGCCATGGTAAATAGGCATTGTTCCAAGTGAAGAGCTATACAAACTGCCTCAACGTGCACCAAAAAGTCATGATCCTTTACAAAGCATTTCTCAAAGTGACATTTCCTAACTTCACCCACTACTTTTGTAAAATGTTACTTTGCCAGTGAATTGAGGCAAAGTGCCAAACTCCATGATATGTATTGCTCTGGTGAAGTTGTCTCTTTGTCAGCAATTCACTGCAGAAGGTTCCATAAACTTTCCCCCACCCACTGGAATCACTTTATTTCACCCTCCTCCTACCAACCCCTACCTAGTGTATGTGCTGTATGATAACCCCCTTACACAGCTACTATGACAGATAGCATCCACACAACCACCACACTTATCTTCACCAGCCCTGGCAAAGAAGAACCCTTCCCTTAGCCCCACCCACTCACAGTACCCAATCCTACCATCCCCCTGAGCCACCATGGCAAAATTATGGATGTATCTCTACTACCCCATACACTGCAGCACCCAACCACTCTCAGCTCGCATACCATCCCAAGAAAAATGACATCAGTCTGAAAAAAATGGTGTCAACTGGCACAGATCCTCCTCCCAGCACCTTCTATTTGAATGAATGGGAGTGCACTTATATTAATCTTACTATGAGCTTATGCCCCCATTCATTCAGAAGGTGGTTAGCCCAGGTGGTGAGAGGAGGGTCTGTGCCAGCCACTGTCCATTCCTTCTCAAGCTGAAAATTAATTGTGCATTATTCATAGTATTCTGAAAATTATATTCATTACTTGCATGCTCCTACTAAAAATAGTGGTCAGAGACATCCTGTTACTTCACTGAACCAAGTGATGAGACTAAAGAAGGACTCAGTGAGCAAGAGTGAGACCACCAGACTCCACTAAGAGACCACACTGAAAGATTGAGTTAAGATGCCTAACACACCCTCACAGATGAAACAGAAGCAGCTTACTTCACTAATGGTTCCCTGAATTGACTGGACATGATAGAACTAAAAAAAAGATGGACCCTGTACCCAGCACTACCAGCAGTCAGAAAAATGAAAACAATAAACTAAAAGTAAAACCTAAAAAATGTCCTCCATTTCTTTGCCATATCCCTTTCTGGGTTGGCCCTGACTACCTTTCCTGCAAAAAGCAGCACACTGTTATGTGGTCCTCTATAGTATGTAGCAAAAACCTAAATTGTCCCTGCCCAACATAGAAGCTTGCAAGTAGCAAGCTAGCTATAATAATAATAATAATAATAATAATAATAATAATCCGTGGTCAGTTGAATAGTATAAAATTGTATTCATCCCATCCCTAATTAATATCAAATGATTATGTGTATATTTCAGAGTGCTTTGATAAAAAAAACTACAAATAACTAATGAGCTCTATGCACACATCAGGATGCTCTTGTCAGCAAAGATAGAGGGAGGGAGAGAGGAGAGAGAGAGAGAGAGAGCGAGAGAGAGAGAGCAAACGAGAGAGAGAGAGAGTGAGAGAGAGAGAGAGAGAGAGTGAGAGAGAGTGAGAGAGAGAGAGAGAGCGAGAGAGAAATAGAAAGAGATGAAAATGTCACTGAGATATGCCAAGCATAAGATATCATGCTCTTTAGCATTAATTTGCTTTGCAGGTCATGTGACTTAGTCTGTAATCCCTGTACAGTTGCAACATTAGATAGGGCCAGATATTTTCAGATATTTTGCAGTACTTTCAAAGAGATTCTTTCTGATGTCCCTGTAGTTGTACCGCTGGCAGACAAAGAATTCTCCTCTGGCTTTCTCATAAATTCCAGAAAAAATCATGTCAATTGCTGCAACTGCAAAAAGAATTGTATCATGCCATTAATGAGTTGAAGTGCTAAAAGGAAAATTGGAAACTTCTGACCCCTCCTTGAAAGAATTAAAAGTGCCGGTTTTCTGTAAGAATTATTTTTATTTTCTTTGTTCTTTTTGTTTGTGCTGGTATTTCTTACATATTTAAAAAAGAAAAATGGCTGCGTTCATGAAAATCTTGTACCAATGGAATGGAAATGTTAAGAGTGTGATATAAAGTGAGGAAACAATAAAAAATGATATTTGAAATGCTGTTTTAATGCTTTGTATATGTAGAGATACATATAATAAAATTATGGTCCGCAGCTGCCTGGAATTTTTTTTTTGTCCAACCCAATTTTCCTGCTGTTTTATTGGTCCTAAATTGTGACATGGAAAGTATATAGGTTTTAGTTGTATGTTTTCTGTCAATTCTGCCATTTTTCTGTTTAAATAAAGTATGTTTTCAACAATCCAGATGCTGTCCTATAGTTCTTTTACCCTACCTATGTTGTTTTACTGATTATTTTTATAGTTTGAAGCACCTCCAAAATGTGTTCTGAATGTACTAGTTAGTGTCCTCAGCTAGTACATTCAAAACATGGCCAATTATTTACTGTTACCAGTGCTGCCCTTGCTATATTGCCAGGTAGTACATCTTGCCTGCTCTTTATTGTTTCAGTCAGGTCATCTTTTTCAACCCTTCCAACCAATGGTGTCCATGCTCCTATTAGGTACATTCAGAATGCCCCCCTCCTCCTCCGAAATGGATGCCTGATTCTTTCGGGATTCCAGTTTTCTCTGTGATATAGGTGGCCAGTGGGAGGTGTAAAATCTGCTGCACATAAGTGCTTGCCCCCTTTCTTGTTGTTTTTTGTATAGCAGAAAGTGTTGGTGTCCACCATTGTGCATTCAGAACGAGGAAGAGCCCCAGTCATCCAAAGTGCACTCAGAGCACCAAAAGGTAAGGTTCTGACCAGGTCTGCCAGTTTTAGGGACAGGAGATCATTGTACAGCTTATTTTGACTTCAGCAGTGTGATTTACTTACTGTTTACTGCCCACTGATGTTTGCTTCTGTGGCTGGATGGTGATTTAGTACTTATGCTTGGCCTTCCTGCTACCAAACTGCTTGTTTAAATCCATGGTTTGTTGTTTACAATTTTTAAAACCACCCACTGTATGGTCTCCACACGGCTGGATGCTGAACAGGCCATGTTGAGACCATGCAATCTGTGGCTGTTGGGGTGGGGGCAAAGTATTGTTTGGGCTGGTTCAAAAATGCTGTTTCTGTTGCATTCCACATTGTCAATGGGTAATAATAGTCTCCATGATGCTTTGTAATGTCCATTGTATTTTTTTTTAAATCCATGCTTTGCTGTGCTGATGCTTAACATAGAAACATAGACTTTGATGGCAGATAAGGATCACCTGGCTCACCCAGTCTGCCCATTTCCCTTCCTATTGGATAAGCTGCAGATCCTAGTTAACCAACAGCCTACTTTCTCCTGCCCCTCACCAGAATTGCTTTATGTCTGTCCTATGCATTCTTGAATTCCTCCACTGTTATTGAACCCACAACCTCCTCAGGAAGGCCGTTCTATGCATTCACCACCATCTTTGTGAAAAAACACTTCCTCTCGTTGCCCCTAAGCCTTCCCCCATCTTCAAATTGTACCCCCTTGTTCTTGCACATCTCTTTTTCTGAAATATACTACCCTCTTGGACATTGTTGATTCTCTTGAGGTACTTAAAGGTCTTTATCCTGTCCCCCCTCTCCATCCTTTCCTCTAGGTTATACATATTAAAGAGCTACTGATGCCAAACAGAAAACTTTAAAAAAACATAATAATTAGGTACAATTCAGCTTGCATTCCATTCCATTCCATATGTATTCGATAGATCTCTCTTCCTTGTTATTTATTGCTGAGTAAATTTGCATGAGTACATGATTTTGTCCCTTAAAGTTTATCTGCCTCAGTAGCTTACTCCATACTTCAAGTCATAATGCTCTGTCGTGACATCACAATCAGTTGCCATGAGAGTAACTGTGATGTCACAAGCAGGGTATTTTGACCTCAGGGAGAAAGCAACACAAATAGATGAACCCTTCAGGAGCAAATATCATGTTTTCATACAAGTGACCTCAGTAATAAATAGTGGGGAGGAAGAATACAAAACTAATGTGAAATACAAGCAGAACTGTGTCTGAATGTTATGTTTTGTTAAAGTTCTCCTGAAGGTGTCAGCTGCTCTTTAAGTTCCTTTAGTCTCCCCTTATATAGCTTATGTTGCAGACCCTGCACCATTGTTGTTGCTCTTCTCTTGACTGCCTCCATCCTGTCTATGTCCTTGTGGAGATGGGGTCTCCAGAACTGCACACAGTACTCCAGATGGGGTCTCACCAACTGTCTGTACAGAGGGATGACAACCTCCTATTTTCTATTGGTGATGCCTCTCCCAATGCATCCCAGAATCCCCCCCCAGCTTAATCATGTTTGACAGAATTTTGTGAAACCACCCACCACATGGTCTCCACATGGCTGGATGCTGTGCAGGCTATTGTCTGCTGCTCAACCTTCAGCCATTTTGAGACCTTGCAGTCTGTGGTCATTTGGGGGATGAGGGGAAGTGCAAAGTATTGCCTGTCTGATACTAAATGTTTTTTTGTGACATGGTTTGCCTGCTGTGTCCATTTCCATGGTGCTGGGCCCTGATGTCCATCTGCTTTTGTGTAACCACTTATGCATGGTCTCCACATGGCTGCGTGCTGAGCAGGCCATTGTTTGCTTCTCGACCCTCAGTCATGTTCAGACCATGTAGTTGTGGGAATGGGGGTGGTGCCCAGGTACTTTGGGGCTCAGAGTGAGGATATGCATTGTTCTTAACATGTTTCTCAATGTTTTGCTGAAATGTGCTTCCTAATGTGCCCTGCATGGTCTTAACATGACTGCATGCTGAATACAGTCCTCTTTTGTTAGGCACTCAGTGCACAGCCATTTTAAAAGAAGTTTCCGATATAAGGTATTGGGCTTCATAGCCCAATACATTATATCATCCTGAGCTCACCCCTGCAAAAAGTTTAATTTTAAAGTTAGTAATTTTAGCATGGGAAGGGATTGTAACGGGCCCCGAACCCTCGGCCAGCCAATCCCTTCCAGCTGCCTGGTGCTCCTGCTCTACCCCAGCTCCACCTCTGCACTCTTTGAAACTGTGATGTGTGGCCACAGAGAGAGGCCAGCTCATAAAGTCAGGCTATTTTTAAAGCCAGATTTTAGTAATTTTTAACAGTCCTTGAGAAAAATTAAAGCAGTTGCTTAACTAGTAGGGACCCTACTAGTTAAGTGAGGGTTTTAATGTTCCTCTAGGACTGTAAAAATTACTAAAAAAATGGCTTTAAAAATAGCCCTCATAGACTTGTATGGGGCTTGCCCCTACATTCTCCCTGGGCACAAGTCACAGTTTCAGAGTGCATGGGGTTGGAGTTGGGGCAGAGCGGGGGCACCAGGAAACTGGAAGGGATCAGCTAGCCAAGTGCTTGGTGCCAGTTACGATCCCTTCCCATGCTAAAACTATGAACTTTAAATTTAAATTTTTTGCAGGGATGAGCTCATGCTGCTGCTGTAAGTTATTGAGCTATGATGTCCAATACCTTATAGCAACTAGTCAGAAATTCACTTTAAGACCATGTGTGATGGTGGTGGTGGGATACAAATGATAGTTATACTGGAATTTAGCTTCTGTTGCAGTGCACCATTCTCCTTATATTCATCACACTGTGTTGTATAGCAACTGTTGGGTGATCTTCTTCCACCAGCTATGATGTAATTGTCCACCTTCTGAATTCAGTCATTTCATGTGCTGTAAAGTAACTGTTGGGCAATCTGTTAGTTTCTTTCTTGTCCCCACTGTAAAGTAATTACCCACTTTCTGTTCTGCCATTCCATCTGCTGTGAAGCAACTAATGGGCAATCTCTTTGTTTCTTCCTTTCCCCCGTTATGAAGTAATTATCCACATTCTGTTCTGTTGCTTTATCTGCTGTGAAGTAGGTCATGGGCTACCTCTGTTTTTTCCTTTTCTCCACCATGAAACAAATAAACACAGCCACAACATTAGCAGTGCAAGTAAATTTCAGTGATCCAGCTCCAGTTGGGGACACCCGATAAGACATTGCCAACTGAAAGGCAATTCAAAGGACTCAAGCAGGACTGCCTAAGTCACTTGCATAGTTTGCATCAACAATAAAATGATAAGTGATAATATCAAGTTCACCTGCAAAGCAGGCAGCAGTGTGAAGAAGAGGACTAAACATGAAATGATGTCACAATTTGGAGGCAAACATTGTGGATGTCATGAAGGAAAACATGAAGAAAAGACAACAGGAATGGGAGTGCATCAGAGCAGTTTTGGTGCTGAAAAATTACAAGATGCTATGTATGCAAGCACAACCCTTGGAATTAGCTGGACAATACTCATGAATGCATCTCATAGTGAACTGAAGCATGTAGAAAGCATACACAATTCTGTACTGCCTCAGGAAATTACAAAGTAAAAAGCTTTTTTGAACAGTCAGCAACTCCCCTGCCATACAAGAAGGCATTCTTAAAAAGAAGTCAATGTACAAAAATGTTCCTATCAAAACTCCTTCATTTACTACATGCAGAATTTCTGAAGCAACACCCATAGTGTCATATCAGTGCCATCAAGTTTAACAGTTTGTGCCCCAAGCATATAAAACTTGCCAGACAACAGAAACTGGACAAGTGCCTATGCGAGTACTGTGAAAATGCCACATTAAAACTGTGATCATTAAACCACATGGCAGATTTTTACAAACTGCCAGAGTGCAAAGTCACCAATATTTACAAAACTATGGAGCTGACAATATGTGCAAATGAAGGTACCGTGTTTTTCAGAAAAGACTGTCTGGAGAAGGTATGTGGGGCTTGTGCAGTGAAGGCAATTGGAAAACATGCAGAGACTCTATTGAACCAAAATGGGTTAGAAATGTTGAGCTGGTACCAGTGAGAAACCATCACAGTGAAGAAAACAAATGATGGGCATTAATATGAAAACATCTCATAAAGTGTTGGTCAGCAAGAAGACCACGTTATAACTACTTATTGGAAGGCCTACATTTTCTCGGTCACCATCTACTTGTGACATTTTGGCAAATAATGCAATTTGCATTACTCAAGATAATTCTACCACAAGGTTGGGTCGTTATGGTGCTGGACTTTTCAGAAAACTATGCCTACAAGTACCAGGATTAGATCCAGTCCTGCCATTGGCCTCACGAGCGGTCTACAGTGAACCAGATAGTTACATATTACAGGTGCTCACATTGTAATGACCTTGTCTTGGAATAGCTGATATTCATCTCAAATGACCTCACACATTACCACCACGCTTTTTGACATTTTGTTAAGACTGCTAGTGAACACATCACGAACACTCACCACATAAACATTACAAAGGAGGTATATTTCACCAATGGCTATGCCAGTCAGTACAAATCAAAATGGTCCTTCTATGGAATTTCAAAGGCTTCATCAGAGTATGGATTCCCTGTCAAATATGCCAATTTTTGGATCACACCATGGTAAGCACCCCTCTGATGGGGAGAGTGGTGTGGTGAAATGGTCAGCAACCAGGTCCGTGAAATCACGAATCACTATCATTTCAACAGCAGAAGAGATGTTCGTGTAATGCTGTGATAATCTGACCAGAGATCCTCCAAGTGATGGGTGTGGGTATTCCAAGAGAAAGTTTTTCTGGGTGTCTGATAAATCCATAAGGCCAAAAGACCAGATGTTACAGCTTTTCCTTGGACAAGACATGTCCAGAGTGTAAGATCTGTGGAGGGTGGTGTGGTTGCCACCAGAGCACTGTCTTGTGTCTGCCACAAGTGCCAAAATGATGAAGGCCCACGTGTGAACATGGAGCATGTGGATCAATGGACTTCAAAAAAGCTCAGACTGAAACACTGCAGTACCAGGACTTCTCAGACAGCTCAAATGCTTGAACTCAGGAATGACACTGTCCAATAATGCCAGTGGCAGACTCATCTACAAATCGGTGCACAAAAAAGAGTGCCCATGAATGCAGCACTGAAGATATGGACACTCCCACTGTTTCCAGCAGTCCAGTGACTGACCCCTCCTCTGCTCTTGCTACTCTACTGACAGACCCCAGTGACTGACCCCTCCTTTGCTCCTGCCACTCTACTGACAGACCCCCTCTGTTGTTACTAGCACTTCATCAGCCGACCTGATTGCTGCTTTAGGCACTGAAGCAATGGACAATTCTTCTACTCAAGAAACTTCAGCAATGGCCTTCTCCACTGCTTCTGTCCCTAGTGTGCATGTTAACTGTCCACCTGCTAAAAAAAAAAATGAAACCCAGATAAGATACAGCTGGAAAAATTCTATGCAGTCTACTATTCCAAACTTTTTTTATGGGGTAAGTGCTTGCATTTAATGAACTACAATGTACTTTCACTGTCAAATTCCAGGACCAGCATGCAACTCGGTGTCTCACATGGCCACAAAAGCAGGACACTGACACGGTGCGACAGCAGAGACTTTTCCATGGACCTGCATATCTGTCAGGAAATGGAAGTTTTGCAGTTGCACAGGACGAACTGCAAACTATCGCCACAAAATATGAAAAGCTCAAGAATTGCTGGAATTGACAGCATTTAAAATGCTGGACAATATGATCATTTGCTATGCACAATCTTTTCTGACTTTTTTATTTTTCATCTTATTGATGTTTTTTTTATTTCAGTGCACTTCAGTGCATGAATATGTAATTCTTGACAACATACAGTAGATCACACTAGTAAATGTTTATGAACCTACATTGTTGTTTGCTGGTCTTTGCCACATTGACAATGCACATTTGGTGTCCGCTATACATTCAGAACACAAAGTTGGTGCCCACTGTATATTCAGAACATAAGGTTAGTGCCCACTGGTGCATTCAAAACACTGAAGCTTATTTTTCTTGGCCATTTAAAAGTCAGTTATCTTGCAACACATCGCATTTTTCACTGTAGGGTCATAGCATTTTAAAACGCTAGAAAAAAAATTATCTACTCTGCATTTGAAAATTAACCCCTCATGTCACAATTTGGTACAACATTTTTATGAACATAACAAAATCAAATAAAATATTATATGATAAAAAAATAAGTGCCAGTTTTCAGAGTCCCTGGCTCAAAATCAGCTTCAGCATTTCATCACCCTTAGTCAAGACTGCTGTCATTGCTATTATGACTACCAGCTGTGCAGGTAAATATCACTTTGGGCATGCAGTAGTCATTGCACAACTTATACTAGTGCTAAATATTCCCAGTACAAGAATGTAAAGGCCACAAGTAGTGAGCTGTTTGCATACCATAGACAAGACTCAGCTAATCACATTGCTAAGGTCACACTCAGTATCAAAAAGAATGTAAAACAAAAAAAAAAATAAAAAAAAATAAAACAAATATTATATTGCCGTTTTGCTATTTTACATACTGTAGTTGTGTAGGCAGCTTTCACATTTTGGTTTTTACCTTCTGTGAGGTACATGGGCAAGTGCATACCACTCCTGCCTTACACTGCCTTACACAAATAATGTTAGTTACAAATATATGAACATATTGTATCAACCTAAACTATGGATATCCAGGTTCAGAGAAAGAAGGCCAACACTACTGTCATTCCTAAGGCTGTGTGAATACTTTATGATAAATATTTTCTGAGCATTCATATTCAGGTAGCAGAAATAATAAGAACTTAATTACCCAGTACTTAGTATTCAGCTAGAAATAAGCTAGTATTTAAAAGAAAAAACTGTTGCCAGCCCATCAGTGCTGCAGCAGACATACTGCTTACAATGATAGTTACCCTGGTTTTAGAAGTGAGCCTGGAGAGTTGGGGTGTCAGTCAGTGGGAGAAGGACTGAGTGTCTCAGATGATGCTTTCCTCATCTGGAGTGAGAAGGCAGGGTACTCTGCAATATTGCTGCCACCTGGGTGTCATTGATGGGTGGTGCAGCAGGAGACACTTAGCAAGTGAGGGCGAATGCTGCCTGACATCAGCATACAGGTGCACAAAGTGTGCATGTATGCCTTGATGGTCTGTCAGTGATGTTTCAAGGGGTTGGGGGAAAGAAGAAGAGGAAAATTACCATGATCAGCATAGGACTGTAGCCAGCTCTTCACAGTCCCACTAAAGGTCCTTTTATAGGTGGTAAGTCAAGAGGGTTAGAGGATGGAGTAAGTACATGGGAAAGGAAAATGCTGGGCTGGAGAAACTTACTAAAAGGGGTAAGACAGTGTGAATAGAATAAACACCAAGAAAAAAACCTTTAACCTATCCAAGGTGACTAGGTCTAGTCCTGTGGTCACTCCAACCCACAATTATCTTAAGCCCATCCTCCTCCTCCTTTCCATACAGTTGTAGTATAGAAATGTGGGTAGTAATTGAAAATAGACAATTTCATGTCTACTGTACTTTTTGGTTACAAAAAATGAAATAAATAAAATTCCTAGCTGTCATTAGAGGTATGTGACCACCTTTTCCAAAATATTCTGCTAAATATTGGGTATTCTCTAGCCAAATATTTAGGTATTCAGTTATTCAGCACTCATCTCTGCTTTAAAGAAAAGCCTACAACACATTTCAGAAACACTCTTCACCCACACTTGCCCATTACAGTGTCCCACCCCAGCCATGAAGCCATGAAACATTTACCCTCAGACCCCATCGATTGTCTGCACTCTGATCCTAGTTCTTTTCCCCCCAGCACCAACACAATATTGTAAAAGGTTATTTTTCATCCCATGGTGGATGACCAGCACAACCCCCCAACTTTACAGCCAGCCACCATGTAGGTCAAGAAAAAGTGCTTGTTTGCACTGCATACAAAAATTCCCTATGTCTCCACTGTCCTGCCACACTAACATCACCATTATCCCACGCCCTCCCCCCTAGCACCCAAGTAGGGCACCAAAAAGGCAACAGGCACAACCTACATGGCCAATCGCTTTCTAATGAATGAACATGCTTGCATTATTTTTGATAGTGAAACCATCTGGTAACATGGGTTTTGCTGGTCACCTTTTCAGTGCTACTTGTTTGCTGAGGGTAGGGGAATAAGGGTGCTATCAGTGTGGAGGAAACGGGAATCTTAGCAGATATTTAAGTGTAGCACAAACAAGTGCTTTTTCTTGATCAACAAAGCAGATGGGGTCAGGAGGATGGGATCCAGGTACAGATAGCAGGTGATGGATGGGGGTAAATTTATTTATTTGTGATCAACACCATTTGAGAACAAGCTCAATAGATAGGTTCCACATTATTTATAAAAACAAACAAGGCAGTACAGTATAGCTTGAGAACAAGCCTGTTACATCGGTTCCAAGACAGTGTAAAAAACAAAGCAGTACAGACGTAATGTAGTTACAGCTAATTTGGTAATACAGTAAGCTTACTGAGAAGAAAAAAAAAGACATAAGTGTAAAACTGACTTTGACAAAAAGCTTCATGCAGTCAATCAGAACTATAGGCAAGGATTACGACCAGACTGAGAGCAGGAAGTTGTATTCGCTGTGGTCAAATTTAGGAAGACTGGCAGAGTATAATCAAGGAGAGAAGAGGACAACAACAGATTAAGTGCAGGTGAAGAGCGGGTGGGGGGGGTTAGCCCAATTTGAGCCTCATTAATTAACATGTAATAGGAAAAATAGAGAGCTAGTTCAGCAATGTTTCACAGCTGGGTGTGACTATAAAATAAGTAAGGGTTTGGGGAAGGGTGTTTTTGTATTTTTTTTTAATTCAATTGGGAGTGAACAGTAGTTCCCAAATATGAATAGCCCACTATTTAGGAAGGGTGCCTGAATATCCAGCAGCCCTACTATTCATGGTATTCAAGAAATACTAGGTAAACCCTGCACACCCCTAGTTAGCATCTGGCCAGCACCCTCACGCCTCCTAATGACATCTTTTTATAACCTCACCCTACATAGCCAGGCTAACGCTAGCCCCATGGAGCCAGAACAAATACTTTAGGCCCCATCTTTATTACCCCTGATCTACATTTATGGGACAGTAGCAGTTTTCCTGGCTGGTCAGAGTTCTCCAAACCTATCCACCTAATGCCATAATGTTCTTTCTGTACTACTGTCACCTGCCAGCCGTGCTCAGTATGCCAACGATAGGGAAGCAGTCTGTGCATCATTTTCTGGGTAAGATATAATCTGTTTTACAGTACATATGCTGTCTGTGTGGCAAGTATAATAATTGTGCATTGTGGCTGTTGGCAAATCTTACTTTACAGTGTTGCATAGGTGGTCCTATGGCCATGCCTGTGCCAAATGCCTTCTTTCTTTCTTTCTTCTTAAAATAGTTCCTCTTTCTCATATCTAAATATGTAATATTCCTTTTCATATTATCTCACCCAAATTAAATCCTATGTATTTTTAATAATCTTTATAATTTCTTATTATTTTATTACATCCAGTTTTTCTGTTTCTTTTTAAATTTAATTCAAGTTTCTGTGCTAAATCTTTTTTTTTCTAAATGATTTCCCTGTTTATGTCTGTGAACCATTCTGTGATACATTTTATATGTAAAAGGCAATAGAAAATAATTGTATTTTATAGTTCTGCCTTCTGATTTCTTTGCCTTGCCTGCTACCCTATGTCCTCTGCATAATATTTCTTCTCATTTACTTTTATGTTTCTATGGAGATACATTAATGTTTCAGCCTTAAAAGCTCTGCCGCAACACCTTTCATTTAGTACAGTTTAATTTAATTTATTTTGATAGTGCTTTTTGGAGAATACAGTAAAATGTATCGAAATGAATACAACCAATAGCTGTTAAAAGCAAGGTTAAGAACAAAAGGAACAAGGCTCATAGTTATATATTTTCAATTGTACACTTTTTCAGATATGCTATATAATAGGAGAACATTTCACACAGCCTCTAATCATACCTTAGGAAATGCTAGAGAATTCCCAATAGCTGATAATAAAGAGCTCGCCAAAGAAGACATATAAATTGCAGATAAATTGAACATCCCAAACTTAAGCAATAACTAAAATCTCAATTGACTTATATAATTTACTTGGTGGCTAGTTTTCCACACCAGTGTTATGTCTGATAATACTGTAGTATGATATTTCTAGAAGATAAGAAAAATGGATCTTACTTTCATCTGGGCTACTTTAGTATACTTGAGATCATATACTGTAAGAGTTGCCCTACAGTGTCTCACTAAATGGCATAGAAATGATTAAAGCTGTATTCAGAATTTAAAGGAGACAAGAAATGTGTTCTATTTGGCAGAATTTAGTGATGGTCTTGGTTACAGAAGGCATATGCATACCTCAGTATTAAACTGTACTTTAATAAACACTAATGTGAAAACTGTGTTTTTCAATTGTTGTATGTTCTGGACAATATTCTGTGCAGTTCTCTTCATGAAACCAGTAATTCTGAGTTTTACTATGTCACTGTTTGTGTACAAAATGCTAAGAATAAGTGGCTGACCTATCAGAACCATGCTTAGAGTTCGATGCACAAACTATGACATAGTTAAAACTGCAGGGGCAGGATTTTCCAATGCTTGTAAATGCTACAAGCCCCGGTGTGCCTTATATATGGTGCATGGAGCTTGCGGCATTCATCTGCCAGCAACTGGGACTTTTTATCCCATGAAGTAATTGCCGCAAGCTAGACCAACTTTTGTGGTCTAGCTTGTGGCAATCCTGAGGACCTGTTTTAGAGAGCTTGCAGCAGATAATGTGGTGCAAGCTGCGGTAAATAGTGGAAACTGTTGCAACTACACCTGAGATTGTAAAATTGGGTGCAGTTGAGGTGAATGGGTTTGGCACACTGCCAGAACCCAAGTGCCATGGTGCAGAGCTTGTCGTATGCCCTGTGCCATGCTTGAAAATCCTGTCCAAGATCACTAGTTCCATGAAGAGAACTGTGACAGAATGTTGCCCATAAAATTCAAATAATTCCAAATACAGTTTTTCACATCACTTTTTATTCAGTTTCAGTTAAATATTGATAAGTTATAGGTATGAATGTCATTTCTAAAACTAAGACCAATATTAATAGCTGCCAATTAGAAATCATGTCTTTTCCTCTTTAAAAGACAGTGTGCTTGCTGAGAATTCTGTTGCATTGTACTTAATGTTAACCTGACCTCTATAATAGAAAGAACTGAATGCATTCTATTGGAACTTGTGGAGTACCAGGAAACAAAGAGCCAGAGTAAATGTGAGATAGATAAGCTAAGAAAGAAAAGTGTCTGAAGGAACAGAGCACATCGTAGATGAATTTATTAATCATGTTCATATCTAAAGCAACCTGTTCATGTCAAGGGGATCTTGATTTTAGAGATGCTAGATGGATTCTTTGTTTTCAAACCCCAATATGTGACACACTCTATCAGCATCAAATTGTGTGTGCACATTATAGTTAACCACTTTAGAAACTGCTGACAGGTTTTCAGTGGGCCATTAACATATTATTCTGGGAACATGCTTTGTCAGAAAAGAATAAAGGATTACAAATTTGACCTAATGTGACCTGTTAACCTACTGCTCACCTCCTCTTTCAATTATTTCTTACTGCTAATGGAAATTTAATTTCTGCAGATGTATCTGGTATACACTGATGCTTTCACTATTCATTGTAGTAGAGATTCACATGGGTCATGGAGCAGGATCAGAAGGCAGTAGAAGCAACCTTATTGGTGCTGCTGTTTGTGATGCTTATGTGCTTCTTTTCTTCAGGATCAACAGTACTTCTCCACAAAAAGTTCCCTCTTGCTGGAAAAACCCTATATGAACACAGTGAATTTGCTTTCTTTGGTACAGACTGAATGGAATTAATAATGTCTGCCAAGTAGCAGTGACTCTGGCTCTCCCATGTTGATAAGAAAATGGCAACTTCAAATAAAAACAGGCCAGCTTTCCTTTTCAGTTTGTTGTTGTTGTTTTAGACTTTTTGGTTGGAAAGGTAGGCTAATTTCCAGGTGTGTTCCAGGTTTAGATGTGAATTTTGAATCCGTCAGTGAAGTTGGTGTGAATCCACAGAAATTCGCAATTCATGAAATTTGCTAATTCCACAGCAAACAGACTGACTTTGCTGGCAGATTTGTTTTTATTAACACTTAAAAAAAAATTCTGACACCAACTGTGCAGTAAAACAACCCCTTCCCACTCCCAAAAGTGACAGAAACTATGGTATCCATCCCATTCCACATTTGTTTCTCCCCCTCCCCAGTGAATTTTATTCTGCTGGAATGAATGCTGGATGCTCTGTTCAAAAAAACAAGCAATCCCTTCCAATACCCATATGCCAAACACATTGCAACTGCCTCCTGTGACCAGAGTCTCACTGGAGAAATAAAGGAAATGGTCCCCTGGTGCAGAGCATCTGCTCTGTTTAGTGTCCCTCTCATAATGGCAGGCATGAATGAGTAGTGACATCTTTGCTCCTAGTGGAATCTGAAAATACCACCATTTTATTTCAATTTTACTTGGAACAAAGACATCACCATTCATTCATTCACAGAATTACAAGATGGACACTGAATAGAGCAGACACACTGCACTGTGGGACTGTTTTCTTTATTCCAGGTTGACTTAGTGGGTGCTGGTGGCAACCAGAGGGGTGTTGGGTGGGGGACTAGGTGTGCTTAACAAAGATATTGGGACTCGGGTGGGGGAAGGTGGATTTAGTGTGTTTGGAATGTGGGTGAGGTTAGGGATTATTTGTTGGACCAGAGCAGCCAGCTTGCATGCCAGCAGCATGCAATTCATGGGAACAGAGGGGGAGGAGGGAGGAGGGTGCCAGCAATGGTGGGAGGTGGGTATCATGGTTTCTATCAGTTGCTATTATTTTTGTGTGTGTGTGTGGGGGTGAGTGATGTAGAATGCAATTTGTGTTGGGAATTACCCACAAATTGACATTTGTCATGCAAATTTGTATAATTTGTCTGGTGATTAATAATGGAAATTGTGATCTTTAGCTTTGTGAATGTAACCCCTCACCTCTGCCTTTTTGCCAAAATGACAGGTGGCATGCTGTTGGCGCTGGCAGCCATACCTAGTGGGGACCTGGGTTCAGGGAGGATGAGGTTACCTGGCAAAAGGGGACCTAGGTTTGGCTACTCTGCACAGGAGCACCCAAGTAAATCCGAACACAGGAAGCAATAATTGTAATGTCCAGAATGAGGAATGGGATTTTACAGTGTGGCTTTTTATTCTATAACTAGCTGAACACAACAAAGCATAGATGGACTCCCATGGGCACGTTATTGATAATGCAGATTAGAGACTACAAGGTGGTCCATCTGGAAGAATGAACCATTTATACTGTTTTCAGGCTCTGGACCCACCAGGCACATACCTTGACTTGCAGCGCTTTGGGTACACAGCAACTGTGGCGGCTCCCCTGCCGGCCCTTGACTGATGGTCCATTGGAAGAATTAACCCATTTTACTTGTTGTGGCTCCTCACACCACTTAGAGTCTGTGACCCTAGAGAGATTTCTTCTTACTTCTTCTTGACTTACATATTGATTTGATGGTCCATTGGAAGAATTAAACCATTTTACTTGTTAGTGTTCCCTGACACCACTCTAGAGTCTGTGACTCTAGAGAGATTTTCTCATTTGTGACCCATCTGCCTGTTTGCTTCTTCATCACTGGCCAAGCGCATGAGGTAAGTAGCAATTGGCAGAACTAGAGAGGTGGACCTGTTACTAAAGATGGGGGTACCCCACCTCCACTCCCACAGCCCATACCCGGCCATTTGTCTGGAAAAACTGAACACTTCTGAAATGTAGATTAAATGGTGGATGAACTGTCGCACCCCCTCTACAATATTACTTGAATTCACACAGCACTCTAGATTTTGACACTACTCCATTTGTTTGTCCTAGTACTTTAGGCCTCCCAAATAGTAGTTCAAAGCCCAGATTTCTTCACATATCCCAGGCTGAAGAAACACAATTTTTGTCCTCTCATATTAGAGCAACACTCACCCTTGTTGCAGGTGCCCTACGTATGCTAAAGTAATAACCTTCCCACTTTTCAAGCACAGACTGAAACTGAAATAGGCAGCTTTTCTTTCAGAAATTAGGGATTGCCCCTGGAATCTACATGTAAATCTTTACTTTTACTCCGGCGGGAGGAGGGGGGCACTGGAGACCTGAACAGCGTGTCTCCACCACTTGAGCACTGGACACTGACCTCTCTGCTCAAAACAACAGGAGACTGACTACTTTGAAAACTCCAATACCTCATCTGAACTCCTCTGCTGCAGATTCCATGTGGTCATGCAGCTGCGACAGTTCTATTGGTGATGTCATCTCAGTCTCAGCTGAGACTGAGAACAGAGTGAGACAGTGAAACCCATTAATTGGAGTTTCACAAGCTGCCTCCCTCGCTCACCACTAGGTCTTACTGGGATTCCTAGTAACCCTGGGACAACGGGTTACACTGGCCCTGACTCAGGAAAATGACTGTCCCCAGTCATTATGCACCCGCCTTAGCCATCCCAATTTATAAAAGCACTCATGAGGGGGTGATCAGGCCCCTCCTACCATGTGCAAGCAATGTATGCAACACTAAGGGTCTAGAGGCCTGTAGCTGACATGTCAGCCTCTACACTATCCACTTACTATGGACACCTAGTGGCTCTGCTAGAACTATCCAGAGCATAGCCCTGATAGATCAGCACTGCAGTCCCAATGGCCATTCAGGACCACAGCCTGTCTATCCCCTAACCCTCTAGGGAAAAGCTATCTGCTTCTAACATAATATTCCCAAACAAAAACCCGGGACCTCCCCACCTTGGGCAACCTGCAACCACACCATTAAAATACCAATCTTTACTGTCTTCTCTAACCCCACACAACCACACCTGTGGAAGGAAAAGGGTTAATACGGCAATAACTATAACAATAACACACAGTACTTTAAATTTCTAAACAATAGCACTGACGAGGAACTTCATGAGCCCCTCCTCTCTTCTTGTCTTCTTCTGTCTTCCCAGGAACACCCTGTAAGAAAAAGAAAGACAAAACACACTTTCCAATCTGCATACACAGTCTACTTAAACCCTACCATCAAAAACACTGAAAATCCCAAAAGATTTTTTTTTTTAGAAAAAGGTAGAAAACAGTATTTACATTAGAATACAATAATGACATTATTTACAATACATATTTGGGGATGGAGGCCCTAAAGTCCCAACTAGTGACCACAAAGCTTAGCTCAGTCCAATAAAGAGTCTTTTCCGGGCCGGAGCTCGTGAAGCACAGTTCTAACAGGCCAAGTCCCGAGGGGAGAGTCTTATGATAGTTCACACATTTTTGAAGTCTGTAGTGTAAAATTGCAATGTCATAAGATAGAAAAGTTCGGACTTACCAGCCACTTGTAGTATAAGACTAGGCACCACCCTGCACCACATCCGAAGACTCTCCCTGGCAGCATTTCTTCTGAGTACAGCTAGGGACATCTTCCAGGAACCACAGGAGGGCATATCTGGAAACAGCTGGGATGATGTCATTCTGAGATGGAACTTAGAACAGAACAAAAGAAAACAGCTGGTCCGACATCATCCGATACCAGGCGATGAACAGGAAACAGCTGGGCTGGTGTCCTCTCGGATCTGAAGTCATCTGGTGGGCCAGTCGATGGTTGTTGGACAGGACAGTACACTGTAGACTGATGAATGTGGGGCACCTGAGTCCTGGATATTCATATTGGCAGATCAATAAGGCACTTCTATAGTCTGTGTGGCAGTATTGACTACCACTGCTCAGCTCTCCATTTTGTAGGCACGGGCTTAATTGCTGGGAGGTCCTGCACTGGAGGCCAATAGTACTGGGGTCAGGGGCTTGAATTATTACCCCATCTGGGCGTACATAATTCACATAGTGGGAGATTTCACGTCCCTCTCTGTCCACTATTCTCACTCTGTCCATAAACAGTGTCCTGCCTCTCTTCCACTGGGTATACTTTTCGTGGAACAGTCTATTCTTTACATGCTGGTTGGCCCCAGGATGCACACTTTTTATTGCTTCAACCCAGATCCAGGATTTCCTGCAGTCCTCAATCTCCTCCCAGACTTTTCGAGGAAAGGTAGGAAAGGTCATACCATAGATTTAATTTGCCTTTCTATGAACCAGTCTCTCCTCTTTACTTGCTTTGGTCAATCTGAGACCACTGGCCTGGCTTGGGGGTGGTCAGTCCTGGTTCTGCCAGCTTTGCATCCCCAGGAAAATTAGAAACAGATCCCTGACTTCTTCCTCCTGTAAAGCCAGGGCAGTGGCATCACTACTTTCTTCTATACATTCCTCCGAGGCAAGATCTTGAGGCTGTGTACCCGTTCTTTTCTCACAAGGCCACATAAGTTCTCCCTCATCTTCCTCCTCACTGAGGATCTGAGCCCAGGAGTGAGCAGTCGTTCTCACCCCCGAGACTATCCATGCATCACTAGGTGCGGAGGTTGACACCTCCCATTCAAAGGCCTCCCGCATCTCATCTTCACCTAAGAGACTCAGGCTAGGTCCCCCCACCCAGGGGTCTATTGATGCTTTATCCGAACTTTCTTTCTGAGATCCAGCATCCAAAAACTTCAACTCTGATTCTGTCTCCTAACTCTGCACCCTTCTGTAGCTTTGTGCCACACCCCGAGGACCTTCCTCCACAGGTCTGCCTGGTACTGTGTGCTGCCAACTGCAGATTCCTGAATTTTGTCCATGGGGCTAAACGAATGAGCGCTTTTATACAAGCTTGTATTTTGTAGACATCCAGCACAGTGAGGAATCATGAAGACATCCCTTCCAGCACTCAAGCATATTTGGCATACACACACTGGATAATTAGAATCGCTACATCAGGAGGCAGTTGCCCTCCATAGCACCACTTTACAATATCTCTGTCTATTTACTGCTGCTGTTACTGCAACCCGGCCTGATCCGGTACAAGCTGGTCCTGAGGCCATAACTGCAGAAAATAAACAAAAGTTCACTGTAATTGAAAGTCCTACTTTATTGAACACACTCTTGTAGCTGTAAATGGCTCTTCTGTTGCTGTGTTTACTTACTACTCCCACTTGTAATGGCGGCGGCAGCAATCCTGTGCATCAACATTTAGAATCTGGGTCAAGCCACTGCACACCCGATTTACACAAGCTATTGATAACTTTTACTTAAACTGCACAACTTGCTCTGTTCTGGCTTTACACACATTTACAGGATTTTCACAAGGACACAAGGATTTTTCACAAGCTGGTAGCATTTATTTGACTCACAGTCCCTTAAAAGCTTCAGGTTTTAGCACAGGATTGCCTGCTTCTACTAGTGTTGCATTTTGCTACAACCCACAGTCTCTCTCTGGCTGCAAACTTTTAACTGAGACTATTTCCACTTCCATGCACACATTCAATGGCTTAACAGACTTGCACTTGCTGGCAGGACTTCACACAGTCGTTACTTGCAAAGCGACTACACTGCTGCACACACATTTTATATGGCATAACTGAAAATCACTGATTGAGCAGTTTTTTTGGACATTTACTTACTGTTATCAGTAGCAATTTGCTGCGATGGGGAAAAACGGCCTGCAGCCAGTTCTTGAAGGCCTCAGTATACAAACGGGGCGGCAGTCCTAGCGATCGTCGTTTTAACCACCAAACTCGGTATTTTCACGATCGATTTGCGGGTTGAGCCCGATTTTAAATTCAAAAGTCAATTTTCTGGATGTTTACAGTGCTTTGAATACTCAGCGCTGCTCCTCTACTGTCAGTACACGCACTGCACTCTGTCTCCCTCTCGAATGCTGGGGCAGTCTCTGTAAAGCTGGCTGAGGGGCGGGACTGATTGCAGCCTGACCAGCCACACGACGCCATGCAAATAAGCCTCTTCTTCCTCGCGAGGGCTCCTCTCCTCACGGCGATCATCGAGCAGGCAAATTTAAACTGCAGAATGCACTTTTTTTTTCTGACTCCACGGCGGGAGCCCATTTCAGCCATATAACTTAGCCATTAACTCTACAGTCTCATCCATTTACACAGAAAGCATTTCCAACGTCCAGGGCATAATCTTCCTTTTGCTATCCCTAGTCTTCCACACTTTCCTTCACAAGAATTAATTTTAAAAGCATTTCAAACATCCAGGGCACACTTTCTCTGTTGCTACCCCTAGTCTTCCACACCTTTCTTCACACTAATTTATTTTAAAAGCATTTCAAACATCCAGGGCACAATTTCTCTGTTGCTACCCCTAGTCTTCCACACTTTCCTTCACAAGAATTAATTTTAAAAGCATTTCAAACGTCCAGGGCACAATTTCTCTGTTGCTACCCCTAGTCTTCCACACTTTCCTTCACAATAATTAATTTTAAAAGCATTTCAAACATCCAGGGCACAATTTCTCTGTTGCTACCCCTAGTCTTCCACACTTTTATTTACCACAGTTCATTTTTAAAGCAGGCAAAAACGCTGTAAACAATTTTGATGATGCAGGACAAGGGCACACTCTTTGGCTTTATAGCTCCTTGGTAAACAGTTAGCATTTTCAAACAGCAGCACAAGATTCACAGCACACAGCAACACACACTAGGGAAATTGCTTCAGCTTTTTGGGCTACCCACTGCCAGATAGCTAAAACGCTAGCCCCCTTGCCCAAGCACCTTCCTTCCCAAACAAATCCAAAGCGGTGCCTCCATTTTTGTAAACCCTCACCCCTGCCTTTTTGCCAAAATGACAGGTGGCATGCTGTTGGCGCTGGCAGCAATACCTGGTGGGGACCTGGGTTCGGGGAGGATGAGGTTACCAGGCACAAGGGGACCTAGATTTGGCTACTCTGCACAGGGGCACCCAAGTAAATCCGAACACAGGAAGCAATAACTGTAATGTCCAGAACCAGGAATGGGATTTTATAGTGTGGCTTTTATTCATAACTAGCTGAACACAACAAAGCATAGATGGACCCCCATGGAGACTCGTTTACTGATAATGCAGATTAGAGATCAAGGTGGTCCACTGGAAGAATGAACCATTTATACTGTTTTCAGGCTCTGGACCCACTAGACACACAGCCCTGGACTTGTACGTGCTGCTTTGGGTACATGGTCTGACTGGTCTGCTCTCTGCTGCCAACTTCTTGACTGACGGTCCATTGGAAGAATTAACCATTTTACTTGTTGTGGCTCCTCACACCACTTAGAGTCTGTGACCCTAGAGAGATTTCCTTCACTTCTTCTGACTCCTATATTTGACTGATGGTCCATTGGAAGAATGAACCCATTTTACTTGTTGTGGCTCCCACACCACTTAGAGTCTGTGACCCCTAAAGAGATTTTCCCATTTGTGACCCACGCCTGGGTACTTCCCTCATCACTGGCCAAGCGCATGAGGTAAGTAGCAATCACAGCAGAAATCCGTAGAGGTGGACCTGGTTACTGAAGATGGGGGGGTGTTCCCACCTCCAGCTCCCACAGTCCATACCCGGCCATTTCTCTGGAAAAACTGAACACTTCTGAAATGTTGATTAAATGGTGGATGAACTGTGGCACCCCTCTACAATATTACTTGAATTCACACAGCACTCTAGATTTTTACACTACTCCATTTGTTTGTCCTAGTACTATAGGCCTCCCAAATAGTAATTCAAATCCCAGATTTCTTCACATATCCCAGGCTGAAGAAACACAATTTTTGCCCTCTCATATTAGAGCAAACACTCACCCTCTTGTTGCAGGTGCCCCACAGGCGAAGTACAACTCTTCCCACTTTTCAAGCACAGACTGAAACTGAAATAGGCAGCTTTCTTTCTTCTGCAGAAATTAGGGGATTGCCGCTGGAATCTACATGGGGATCTTTACTTCCCCGGAGGGAGGGGGGCACTGAGACCCGAACAGCGGTCTCCACCACTTGAGCACTGGACACTGACCTTCTTGCTTCAAAACAAACAGGAGACTGACTACTTTGAAAACTCCCAACGTTCTATCTAACTCCCTCTGCTGCAGATTCCAATGTGGCTTATGCAGCTGCGACAGTTCTATTGGTGATGTCATCTCTCAGTCTCAGCTGAGACTGAGAACAGAGTGAGACAGTGTGAAACCCATTTAACTGGAGTTTCACAAGCTGCCTTCCCTGCCTACTACTAGGTCTTACTGGGATTCTAGTAACCCCGGGTAACAAGGGGTTACATGAAGTTCAAAAAACAAGATATTTTTGAGGAGCAAATTGTGGCAGTTTTGCATACCACTAATCCCAGGAGCAAAGGACCATTCAGTGACTTTCTCAGGGTAACACAGTATATCTTCATATCCCATTGAGTGTTTCATTATCAGTAACAAAAAGCAAGACTCCTGCCTGACTACAGAGTCTGGTTCAGAACCTTGAAGGACATTCTTAAACTACATTTAGACTTCCTTTTAGCAAGCCGTTGGCTTTTGATCAGGCAGAGGATTATATGCCAGTCACAGCTTTGGTACAGTAGGAGGTTCATGGAAACATAAAGATTGACAATGTTGGCAGAACAAGACCATATGTCCAACCAGTGTGCCCAGCTTTACCCTACCCCACCCCATGACCTATTGTCTAGATGGGATTTCACCCTCACCACCCCCTTGCTCACTGCCTTACTGCTACCTTCTGAGTAATTATTAAACCCTTTACTCTGCCTCAGCCAAGCTTGAACCCATTAATAGCATTTGCACTAACCTTCTCTGCTGGTAGTCGGTTCCATGACTCAGCCACTCTCCCTGTTAATTAAATACTTCTCACGTCTCTCCTGAATCCCTTCCCTTACCAACTTTCACTCATGTCCCCTTGTTCTCCACCTGCCATTCCTACTGAATAGTTCCTCACGGTTTTACTTATCTTTTCCTTTCAAGAACTTGAAGGTCTCTATTATGTTGCCACTCTCACTTCTGACCTTCAGCAAGTCCCTGTTCAGTGATATGAGCCAGTCCTCAGAGGACCTACCTGTTCGGCCCTGAGTCATTGTTTCAGTCAGTTTAGTTCTGCCTCTGAGAGGTATCTGTTAGTACTGTAGCTGAACAGGTTGTGGGTTTATAATTATTCTTTTGTCTTGCTTTATGTCTTCCTACATTTTCTCAAGCATTTTTTTATGTATCCCTCAATCAGCAATCCATTTTTTAGCAGTGTTCCCCTTGTCTCTGCCCCCCAACACATAGCAGGGTCCACTGGTTTGAACTTGACAGCAGAAATCAGATCTACATCAGCTGGTGTGACCACAGGGCTAACTTAAAACTGCCAACAGGTAAGGTTATAGAAGTGCTTACTATGTTTCTTGTGGCATGGGGTCATAACGTCTTTGGAAAAACAATGCTGCAAACAATGCCGAAGTCAAAATTGCGTGTGCAAAAAACAGAGTTGGTGAAAACACTGACCAAAACAAAAATAGTGTAAACCATACATATCAATTGGATAAACTGAGATTTTTTCAGTTTTTGAGTGGGACTCCTCCCCCACACCCCCAGAACTAAAATAAGTAACTGTGAGGGGTATGGACTAATGGGATATGGGAAACTCGGGAGGAGAGGAACTTAGTCTCTGGCAGCATAAAAAAAAAATTAGGGGATGGGGAAATCAATCCCTGACCCCTAGGTCCACACTGCCCCAGGTGGCTATGCCTTAGCCACTACCCATGGGAGCAGCTCAACCAGGCACAACACCTGAGGCTTCTTCAGCCCTTCCTCCAGTCCGTAGTCAGCAACAGGGTTAGTAGTAGTTCCCTACTGCTATTATCACCCTGTCACTCTAAATGATACTGCACTTTACACTGCACGGTTATTCCTGCTGTTTCAGCAGTGCTATATTGACCCAGTATCAATTCTTGTTTGTGCCTTACTTGAGATGTTGGGATGTAAACATGATCACAAGATCTGACATCTTAAGTTGTGTGCCTCCTCTGACATCCCCACGTCCATTCACTACATCTGTGTGATCTAAGAGTTAACTTAGAAGTGGTGCTGCAAATCATTTTGCAGCCCACACAAAAAAGTTGATTGCAATATTTTTGCTGACTATATTCTATTTTTCTCCAATTCACATTCTAGAAACATATTATTGCATATTATTGACAACTGATGCTGTAAATGTTTGTAGCTGCCCTGTGCCGGTCCTTTCTAACCTTTTCAAGCCCCTCGCCGTCCGGTCCTTTTAACTCTACATATTAGTTGTGACATGTTGTTAATTGAATAATGTATCTCCTGTTGTTTTACCAATGTTAGCACCTTACACGAGTTTGCTCCAGTACAGCTTCGCTGTCTGCACTCTCAAAATGTATATTTTATGTATCTAACCTGTCTGTCATCCCTGTCCTAACCCCACTCTATTTGTCGTCTCCCCCACCTTTCTTGATGAGGTACCTTTGTAAACGAGTCTTTGACTCAAAGGTTGTAAAACTGATCTTTACAATAAATAAAAAAATAAATAAAAAAAAATAGAAACAAGAAACATGGAAGTTGCCAGCAGATAATGACCTCTTTGCCCATATAGTCTGCCCAGTTTTTCCTGCTTACTGTGCCACCACAGACCCTACTCAATCTTCAGTTGGTTCCTCCACTAGCCTTACTACCAAGGTCTCCATGTGTTTGTCCCATGCATACTTGAATCCTGTAACCATTCAGGTGCCCACCTTCTCCACTGGAAGGCTGTTCCAGGCATCCACTACCCTCTCTGTGAAGAAGTATTTCCTCGCATTTCTTTTGAGCCTTCACCACTCCAACTTTATAGTGTGACCCCTTGTCCTCAAGCTTCTTTTTTATGGAAAAAGCTACCTTCCTGTACCTTAATACCTGTTTGGTATTTGAATGTTTCAATCCTCTCCCCCCTTTTCCTCCTCTCCTCCAGAGAGTACATATTCAGTTCCCTGAGTCTCTCCTCATAGGTCTTTTGTTGCATGCTCTGTACTATTTTGGTAGCCCTTTTTTGTACCACCTCCACCTTATCAATGTCCTTCCAGAGGTAGGGCCTCCAGAATTGTATACAGTACTAATGGAGAGGTCTTACTAGTTATCTGTACAGGGGAAATATTTCCTATTTCTTCCTACTGGAGATACCCCCCCATGCACTCGAACACCCTGCTAGCCTTCCCCACTTCCTTATCACACTTTTTGGCTACCTTCAGCTCATCAGAAATGATTACCCCATCTCACTTTCCTGTTTTGTGTTTGCCAGTGCTTCCTCTCCCATTTGGTACATAGCCTCTGGGTTTCTGTTCTCCAAGTGCATGATTTTGTACTTTTTTGCATTGAAACCCAGCTGCCTAACCCTTGACCATTCTTCCAACTTTTTCAAATCATCCCTCATTTTTTCCACACACACCCCTTCCCAGTGTGTCTACTCTGTTGCAGATTTCTGTGTCATCCACAAACAGTAATATTTTCTCTTCTAGCCCTTTCACAATTGCATTTATTTATTTGTTTATGTATTTATTTATCTATTTATTTAATTTTGTTGACCAGGTAAGTACACTGGCAGTTGGAGCCCTTTTTGGGCACTACCTGAGTGCAAATACATAGGTAAAATAAACAGTCATCATTACACATATACAGTGGATGATAACAATATTTACAAAGCAATATTTACATGATACAATAGCAAGTCATCATATACAGCAGAAGAAGAAGTACCAATATATACAGTGCAATATTTACATGATTCAAATGCAGAAAGTACAAGAGGGTGTGACTATAAGTTTGAATGCAGTTACGTGTTAGGAAGAATAGAACAGAAGAGAATACAAGTAAAAAAGAGAGCATAGGTAGTACAGGGTAACAGGGTAGGGTAGGGTGGAATTAGGGAGAGGTTAGTGGAAGCATTGACATGAGATAAGAGTAGTAGTTGGATTTCAAAAGGTTAGTAAAGGCAGAGGTAGAGGTAGAGGTATTTTTTCTAATGCCCTGAGTGGGGTCCACGGCAGTGGTAGTGGCCCAGCCAACCCTCCATGCCGGCCGCATTACATCTAGCCTGCCCCCCACACCAGGACCCAGCAAAATTCACTACAGCAACCAGCCCACCACCCTGAGCGGGCTCCATGGCAATGGTAGTGACCCAGCCACCACTCTGCAGTAGCCGCATTACATATAGAGGGGCCGCCCGACCCCCACACCAGAACCCGGCTTAAGTCACACCATCAACCAGCCCATTGTTCTCAGCAGGCTCCATGGCAGTGGTAGCAGCCCAGCCACCCCTTCATGGTGGCCACATTATGTCTAGAGGGCCTGCCTGCCCCCAGCACCAGGACCCGGCTAAATTCAGTTCAGCAACCAGGTATACTCATGCTGAATCACAGACTAGGATCGGCTTGAAAGCCACTTTCCCCATTGGACAGAACTGTACCATAGCAGGCCGTCCTTTGGTTGCTACAGGGAAATTCATATTTTTGTGCTTGGCACCCACTGCTACTCAGCACTCAGCAGTGCTTGCTTTACCATTGTGTTTGTTTTGTATTGTGCCTTAATTTTTATGTATGCTCTGATATATCTGTTGTAGATACTGCTGCTATTTTTCTTAGAAATTGTTAATTTATGAAATGAAACATACTCTACTCCTTGAAAGCTGCTAATTCCCTATCCCTCTTTCTCCTGTAAAACGCTTCCGCTCTCCTCTCTACCACTTTCTCAATACCTGTCCCTCTGCTAACTATTTCACTCTATTTTCTCCCTCTCCTACGTATGGCCTGTACCCGCTACTGCTGTTTTTCTGGCCCTTTTACTTCTGTGTGTGAAAGCGCATCTGCTCTTTGCCTCTACCTTTCCCCTAAACCTGACCTCTAATAATTATTTCACTCTCCTTATTCCATCACCTACCTATGACCCATCCTGCTACTGCCATTTCTCTGACCCTTGACTTCACATGTTTTCAGTATGTAAAAAGCGCTAGCTCTCTCGATCCTTACCTCCCTCCCATTACGTATCCCTCTGCTAATATATAATTACTTCCTTTTTCCCCTTCCCTACCTACTACCTGTGCTCACCTCTGCTATTCCCAGGCCCATTGTTACAGTGTTCAAGCCTTTGGCACCTTGGTGCTTATTACCATATCCCCTCTTCTATTCATTTGCTAAAACCCCTGGTTAGCATCTCTTAAGGCCACTATTATCTATCCCCCTTTTGTCCTCCCTGTCTCCCTGCCCTGATTTATGCACCTTTTGTCCACTGCACCAGTTTAACCACTGCTTTTCCCTTCCTTCTCAGCCCATTGCCTGAGCGGGCTCCATGGCAGTGGTAGTGGCCCAGCCACCCCTCTGTAGTGGCCACATTATGTCTAGAGGGGCTGCCATCCCCCCCCTCACCAGGACCTGGCTAAACTCACTCCAGCAACCAGGTACACTCCTGCTGATCACAGACTTGGATTGTCTAGAAAGCCACTTCACCCATTGGACAGAACTGTACTGTAGCAGGCCACCCATTGCCTTCTACAGGGAAATTTATATTTTGTGCTTGGCGGCCACTGCTGCTCAGTGCTCAGCTGTGCTTGCTTTACCATTGCAGATTTTTGCCCCCACACTAGACCTCCTTTAAATGCTCATCCTCTGTCTCTCAATTGGTGTACCCAATATATATTATTTCAGTCTACTCTCTCCAGTTAATGGGGCAACAGCAGTCTCTCCTTTTAAAGAGTCAACACCATATATTTACTCCTTACTTCTTACTAGGAGGGGCTACTCCTCTTTTCTATCACACCTTAGTAAACCTGCACAATGTTTGGTGTCCTCCTTTTGAGAGGTGCTTTTTATGCTAACTCTCCTTACTCACACTGCCCACTTAGGTGAAAATCTGCTGCTCCCCCCCACTAGCCCATCTCTGCACAGTATGCCCTTAATGCCCACTGTGCCACAACTTTGACTTATTGCAACAAATTCCCTATACCTCCCCAAGTGTTGCCTACAACAACTTTAATGGTGCTTTTCTGCAAATGCCCATGTTGGCTGCACCCCTTGGCTCTCTTTCCTGGAATTTTTAATATTCGGGTAAAACCTTCCTCTTACTCAGATCACTGTAGGATACTCAAATGCAGCAGCAAACACCTGAAAGAATACCTGTGCCATATTGCACTACTTTTATTGCTGCTATCTTGGAGCAACCATCCTAATCCAGGCCCACCAACAGTCATAGCTGAACCTCAAAGCTATGACAGTCAACTCACAATTTTCTCAATAAATATTGCAGCCCCTTTCCTAAAATGGATATCCTTAACACCTGTTTTTTTATAACATAACCCTGACATCCTTTCAGTGGTAGAGACCTGGCTGTCTCCTAACATTGCTAATGCATCTGTTTTGATCATAGGCTACACCGTGTACAGGATGGATCATCTAATCCAATGTGGGGAAGGATGTGCAATCTACCTTAGGGAGAACCTACAAGCCATCATACTGCCTCTTCCAGATGTTGGGACCAACCTGCAAGTTTAAGCCCTAAAAGTGCTACTTGGGAAGCATAACAAAATCCTCACAGTTTTCTCAGTGTACATTCCACCTGGTCATAAGACCCCTGAGCTATACGCACTGAAGGAATGCCTTGGTGCTTTGAACTTAAACAGTGCTACTGGATGACTATAATGCCAATTGGCTTACATCAGCCTCTAGTCCCTATAGGGATGCTGTTTCTGTGGTGCACCTTTTCCAGCTTGTCAATTCTCCTACCAGGATAAACTACAAGACTGGCACCTCCACATTGCTTGACTGGGTCTTGTTTAATCAACCAGACCACATATCTCACATTACGAGCTCCCAGATGCTTATAGTGACCATTCACCAATTCTGTTTCACTGGGCTAACAACGTCTCCAAACCCCCACTGAAAACAATTATCCAAAGGGTCTTCAAACTCGGTCACCCTGAATTGCTAAAAGCCAACCATTGCTGGCAAAACTGGTCAACAGCCCACCCTTTCAGTTCTACTGATGCAGCCTTAAACCAGTTCATCCTGTTGTTTAACAGGGTGTGTGACCAGCGTGCTCCACTAAAAAAGAACAAAATCAAAGGTTACAACAACCCCTGGTTTTTGTCACAGCTTCTTGAATGGATGAAATCAAGGGGTCATCTGTGGCATATAGCCAGAGATACTGGTAAACAAGTGGATTTTCAAGCCGATAAAAGAGCCCAGAATGACTACACTAGGGCCATATACAGCAAAAAAACAATATTACAAGGAAGTCCTCACTCAAACTTGGAGTGACGGTATAAAATTATAGATAAATATCAAAGAAGTCACTGACAGGGACATTAAGTAAAGTCCCCACTACGTTGAACATTGATGGTGTACCCACTACTGACCTCAATTCCATTGCAAATTCTCTCAATAAAGTGTTCTCAGACCTTAGTGGTGTCCTCCCCTCTAATTTCATTCTCCAAACAGAATCATCCTCTAAACCAAGCTCTGCAGTCCCAGCACTCTCTCACCCCCCGCTCCACTTTAGAACCATCTCTTGAGGTGAGGCTAGGAAATACCTCCAAAGATCATGGGTAAGTCTTGATTCAGTGGTGACTCCCTCGACCTCAGATTTGTGGCGCTTACTCTAGAAGACATTCTGGCACCACTAACACACATAATCAACACCTCACTCTAACTATCTCACTTCCCACAGTTATGGAATGCGGCCCTGGTGACACCTGTCTTCAATAGCGGTGATTGAACCTTACTAGGTAACTATTGGCCCATCTCAATACTCTTGCCTTTATCTAAGGCTCTTGAAAAAATACTTGTGGACCAATTAACTGAATACATAGAAAAGTACAATATACAGTGCCTGCAGCAACACAGGTTTCGCAAAGGACACAGCACCACTACTGCGCTGCTAGAGTTTACTCGTTACATTTATAGTTCCCTGGATCATGGTGCACTTGCATCTATTGGTCTGTCTAATGATACAGTAACCTAGTTTAAGAGCTACCTCATGAATTGCTCTCAGCAAGTTATGATTGATAGTGTCCTATCTGACAGTAGACCTGTTTGCTCTAGTGTACCAAAGGGGTCCATCCTGGGCCCCATTTTGTTCACTTTGTTCCTAAACAGGCTCCCACTTGTCAGTAGCTGTCCGATTCTGCTCTGTACAGATGATGTAATCCGGTATACAAGGGACTCTGATCCCATTACCTTGGAAAGCAAACTCCAGGACAGCTTTACTACAGCTGAAAGATGGTTCAGAAACCAAAAACTCATTATGAACTATAAAAATAAAAACAAGACTCTGTTGTTTTCCAGTCCCCAGAATAGGCATCATTCACACCCACTCACTATAGAAAATGAGTCTGGCACTACATTGGAACTTGTCCAGAATTTCAAATATTTGGCTGTCACAATAGACAGCACTATGTCATATGCCTACCACATTGAAAATGTTAGGCTGTGAACACCCGTATTGGATTGCTTCATAGACATAAGCAATGTCTTACCCTGGAGGCCTTAAATATTGCTATCCACAGTTCTGTGGTCTCCCTTGGTGATTACGGCATTGTAGTCTATAGCGGTGCTACAGACACTGCCCTCTGCTGTATTATAGTCACTCTAAATAAAGCCTGTCCGCTCTTAACTGGCTCCACATGGCTTACACATACATGTGACCTACAGTATATGACCAGGCTAACTGGCTTCAGTTCACAGGTAGGCTCAGGTTCCAAATGTGCCTCCTGGCCAAGAAAGTGTGTCTGGGCCTGATGCCAAAGGATGTCCAGAAGCTCCTTACCCCCTATGATAACAGCTGTTCCACCAGATGTTCAGAGAGCACAGTATTTAAAATTCCTAGGTGTCGTACCTACCTTGGTCAAAGAGCTTTTGCCCATCATACTCGCAAATGGACTAATAACCTTCTTCTTGTCATTGCCTCAATAACAGCACTAGGCCCCTTCAAACACAAGCTCTGAAAACATCTCAGTACTAATGCTAGTTGTGACTGCTTCCCTTAGCCCCTTATCGCTGTTTTACATCATGCCTAAGCAGCATTCCCTTGTGGCCACATGGCCCCTAGTATCCTGCACTTGATGTTTTCTCTCCTGTCCTGTATTCTATTGTAATCTAGTTCTCCCTGTTCTTCCTTCTTCAAACTCCCCTCTTACCCACCACCCCATCTTTTCTCCTACAATCTTCTCCCCACCTGCTTTCAGCCCCTACCCCAAAAAATGGCTTCAGCCAGGCCTTCCTGGGCTGCTGTTTCTCTACTTCTTGAGCAGGTGTGGCTGCCCCTGGGCTGCTATTATTCCCGTATAACGCTATCCATCCTGACAACACTGTCTGCTGCTGCTCCTCTCTCTTCCTTTCAGACACTTCTAGTCAATGTTGTCCTCATTAACTTAAACTGCCTTAACCCTCTCATACAGTATACTCTTTGTGCTTATAATAACCTATTTTAGTCCACTGTCTGTGTCATCTTGTGTATGGAGTGTTACAAATATGTAGAGTTTTGTTGATAAGCAAGACAAGGGCAAGATTTGCTTTGAATTCAGGAGGTAGTCATTTGAGGTTGTTGAGCACTGTGCAATGGTGAGTATTGCAGCAACAGCCAGAGGTGAATTTAGTTGTATTATAATAGTGAGTATGCTTTTTTTAGAGCAGATTTACCAGTGGCATTGATGATTGTTGAGCCGTAGTAAAGCATGGGAAGGAGATTAGCCTGAATGATTTTGACCTTGCTGTCAGGATGCAATGTTGCTATTAAAGACATTGAAGAGGTACCGGGCTTAGTACTGAGCTCTGAGACACCCAGCTGGTCAGCTCACCTTTTCCAGAGTGGACATCAAATACCACCACCCTCTGACTCCTGTAGCTTAACCAGCTTCTTACCCAGTTTATAACTTTTTGACCCACTCCCAGATAGGCCAGTGTGTTCCCAGTCATCTATATGGAACAGTGTTAAAGATCTTACAGAAATCTAGATAGGCCACATCTACTGCTCCTCCCTGATCCACTGGTCACCCAGTCAAAGAACTCAATCAAGTTTGTCTGGCAAGACCTCCCTCTATTTGTTAAATGATTGCAAAGCCTTTTCCTAAACATCTGCAAACAATTTGCAAAGCACAATCACCTTTTATTGGCAAATGGTCTGAATACTGAATTCAGGAATGCAACATAAGAAGAAGAAACAAACACTCCTGCAAATTGTAACTAAAGTGTTACATTTTTATTTTAAAAATGTTACACTTGCCAGGAACATTCATTGAGATAAAACTGAGCTTTTGCAAGGAAAATTCATTCAGATTAAATATAATCTCTAAGACTGTTCCACAGAAATAACAGTACAATTATAAATGCATGATTCATAAAACATTAAGCAAAACATGTATATGTATTGCTTCATCAAAATAATTTATGCTGCTGCTGTTTTTCAGATCAGGATCTGATGAATTCCAAGTATGTTCCCCAGTGACAGTGAAAGAGGACCAGCAAAAATCTGTTTTAAACTCAAGACATAAAGAAGATCAAAACGTGATCTCTCTAAAATTAAATTTAGAATGGATTACTAGAATGTTCAAAGACTGATAAGGTACAGTGATATTTTCTGATGCTTTACAGATTTGTTTGGTACAATTCCATTCCTGTCTGGTTGTTAAAGGGGATCCATTTACAGTAGATATTGCATGCCCCAATGGTGATTCAAGGATCTGACAATTAAAATCCAATGCAACAGCCAGCTAAAGGCCTTATTTAGAGAAGTCATGGAAGACAAATCCCCAAACCTGTATATTGTATCCCCATAATTAAAAATGGGTAGTGTTAATTGTTTAATAATGCACTCTTTCTCAGTTTGGTTTATGCATGGCGTTAAAGAGACAACTATACATCAAGACACATGTATGGTTATAGATAAAATGTGAGAGGTAGCACTGGAATCAAAAATCTGGCCCAAATATTTGAAATTGTGACCCAACTCAGTGTTGGTTGCATTGGCACATGAGATGGATATTGAGTAACTTCATTTTTAAGCACCATGGGGACCATACAGCATGGCTTTGTTTTGGGCTGTTGAGAACCAATGTGTTGCCAATAAGTCAACAAGACAAATGATTAAAGTCCTGCTGTTGATGATGATGGCTGGAATTTCACTACAAAAAAAAAACAGTATTGGTCATGTATAAATAGATTGAACTGTCAGAACGTAAGCCAGGGATAGAGTTAATGAAAAATGAAAAGAAAATAATTCTAAAATAATGTGTTGAGGGACAATCAAAGTGAGGTACATGAATAAGAAAGATGAATATTCCAGGTCTAGACTTATGATTTACTTGTCAGGAAGGAATCAACCTAATATCCCCACAAAAAAAAAACCTTAGCCATCTAAATGTGTTAAAGAGCAGCTGACACCTTTGGGAAAACTTTGGAAAACATAATAGTTGGACACAATTCAGCTTCTGTTTCATGTACCTTTGATAGGTTTCTCATCTCCATAATTTATTGCTGAAGAAATTCCTACAAAAAACAAGGTCTTTGCCTACTTCTATAGCTTACTCCCTACCCGAAATCATAATTGTGACATCACGGTGTGTTGCAATGGAAATAACTATGATGTCATCATCATTCATTCATCATTTTTTTATTTGTAAAAAGACACCTTTCCAGAGCTCAGCGTTCCTGAACAATCATGTATAGTAAAACAATCCAATAACATTACAGACAGATGCATCACATTTAAGCAATAAGCCATTAGGGTGTGTGGGTTATCAGGGGATTTACGATAGATGGAGTAGTTTACCAACAAGGTGCAGCTGAGTGGGTAAATCCTCGCCAGCTGTGGTAAATCCTCCAATAACCCACATCTTCTGAGTGGCTTATTGCGATTATGCCAAGGTTAATTTTTTCACTATAATAAAATTCAAATTTTAAAGCGGTTGCTTTGTTTTTTTTATTTTTATTGTATTTATTGCTATGCTGCAGGTGATTTGGATTAGGATTAGGATTATTTGCTTATCAACAGCCATTGATTATCAGAGGATTTACACTGGTGGTAAACTGCCAGTCTGATGATTTCATTGACTGTTCACTTATGTCCATGGTATAATCATACATTAATACAGGTCCACGGACAGCAAAAAATCAAGTACCATTAAAAGCCTGAAGAAAAAGCTGTGTTTTGAGGTCAACTTTGAATCCCTTGATGGTCAGGGTATCTCATATCCAGTGAGGTAGAGAATTCCACAGGGTAGAAGCCATAAAGGCAAAAGATTGTGCACCAGATGTTTTTAAACGTACTCTGGAAATATCTAGCAATCCCTCATCAGAGGATTGGAGTATACAGGAGGAACAGTATTATGATATCAATTTAGGAAGAATCATTAGGAGTTCATGAACCCTCACAGAACAGCTCTACTGTTTTCATGCATATGACCTCAGTAATAAATAATGGGGGAAGAATTACAGAGCTAATGTGAAATATAAGCTGATTTGTGTCACAATGATATGTTTCTCAAAGTTCATTGTGAGGCATCAGTGGCTTTTTAAAGAGTTCCAGGATGAATAATGTTGACTGCTTTGGGCACTTTTATAAAACTGGAGCCACTGGTTTACCACTAAGCAAGGTGTGTGCTAAGATATCACAGAACTGAAGCAGGTACTTTGAGTGGAATGATGCCCTAAAACCAAATCAAAAAAGAGATAGGATAATGGAAAATATTTGATTGTAGATATGATAAGAATGTATAATTCTGCTGGCAGAAGTCAGAAGAAATAGCAATTTTGCTTCCAAAATGCTTTTTGGAAATTCTTTTTTAATTCTGCCTGATCCCAAAAAGCATTGCCATGTAAACCATGCACTGATATTCCACAGATCATGTAATTTAAGAATATTGTTTAGCAGTTTGCAGAAAAGGAATCATCAGTTTACAGAAACCACTAAATAATATTTCTGCAAAGAATTCTTAAATGTTCCTTCTGCTGGAGTGATATAGAATTTCTAAAATTATGCCTAATTCTTTACAATTCTGTCAGAAGCAGAACTCCAAACCTCTGCAAGTGTAATGTTACTTCGAAGATGTATTCTGCTGTTAATATAAACCAAATATTCATTTGCTGAAAAACGTGTAATAATATTTCATGAATTAAGTAATCCATGGAATATTATTCTGTGTTTTATATAGAAATGCATTTCAGACTTCTGTAGACTTAAAAAAATAAAAATTCCAAAAAACATTTGGAAGCAGAAGTACCAGTGGAATTCCATATTTGACACTGTTCTACTGAATACTATTTCAAAGTCTGTGAAACCCAATGATTGCTAATCCACACTTAAAAATCATTGTTCTGCTTTCAGAATTTGGCTTCAAGTGTGTGTGTGTGTGTGTGTGTGTGTGTGTGTGCACGTGTGCATTTTGTCTATCCTTATTAACTTGTTTTCCTCCCTTGCATCTCCTATTGCAGCAATCCCTTTGGTTTGTGGGGCCTACTTTGTTGCTTTTGTAACTACTACATGACATAGACCACTTTTTAGAAGTGTAGCATTTGTGTCATAATTGCAATGCAAGTATTAAAAATTATCATAATTTATTTTTTATGACACAAATGTGTATTGCAGCACAATAGTAATACAAATACAGATGCAACAGATAGTGACACAACCATCATTTGATAGTTGCATCACATCCTGACACAGATACAGTTGCTATTTGGTTCACAGTGTTGATGCAAATTGCATACATGTCATGTGCAACTCCTTGAAAATCCAGGCCTCGGTGTTCATTTTTAATAAGGTGAAAAGTCAATTTTCATTAGTGTATGTGGTCATGAAAGAAGAGGAAAAACAGTTCTCAGACATATAAGTTTTGCTCGCTGTTTGCTAAAAAAAATGGTTATGAGCTGAATCATGTAACTTGAGTGGTCCAGAGAGAATGCTCTAAGGATGCTTTGTCTATGTTTATTATATAAAGAAAAGTGGTCATCAACAGAGGCTCCCTGCCCCCAAAGCCTTACCCACCAATCAGACTTTT
This sequence comes from Neoceratodus forsteri, assembly GCA_016271365.2. Taxonomy (NCBI): domain Eukaryota; kingdom Metazoa; phylum Chordata; order Ceratodontiformes; family Ceratodontidae; genus Neoceratodus; species Neoceratodus forsteri. The sequence goes on from CM057449.1 coordinate 1,514,491,647, forward strand.
CACAAGGAAAAAAATGTTTTAAGTGTTTTAACTTAGTTTATTTTAAGGTTGTAAAGTTTGGGATTCCTCAACATGGCATATGCTGCTTGGTTCCATTTCATTGTGAAAGTGCAGCACCACACTGCTTGCTTCAATATAACTGTTAATTATTTTGTGTTATGAAAATGGGGAGTTTCCTTATATACTGTTTTTATGACTCGAAACCCATTTTTGTGAAACAAAATTTCCTCTTTTGTGATACTATATAGTCACAGAAGTAGATAAAAATCAATTACCACAGAAACATAGGATTTGATGGCAGATAAGGACCACTTGGCCCACCTAGTCTGCCCATTTCCCTACCTAATGGATAAGCTGTGATCCTAGTTAACCAACAGCCTACTTCCTCCTACCCCCTACTAGAATTGCCTTATGTCTGCCCCATGCATTCTTGAATTCCTCCACTGTTTGTGACTCCATGACCTCCTCAGGAAGGTTGCTGCATGCATCCACAACCCTCTCCATGAAAAAAAATACTTTCTCACATTACTTCTGAGCCATCCCCGTCTATCTTCAAAGTGTGGCCCCTTGTTCTTGCACATCTCTTTTTCTGAAAGATGCTACCTCTTAGACTTTGTTGATTCTCTTGAGGTACTTGAAAGTTTATATCATGTCCACCCTCTCCCCCCTTTCCTCTAGGGTATATATATTAAGCTCCTTTAGTCTCTCTCTCCATGTGTCTTCTGGTGCAGACCCTGCACAATTTTGGTTGCCCTCCTTTGGACAGCCTCCACCCTGTCTATGTCTTTGCAGAGATGGGGTCTCCAGAACTGCACCCAGTACTCCAGACAGGGTCTCACCAACTGTCTGCACAGATGGAGAAGCATTTCCCCTTTTTTCTACTGGTGATGCCTCTCCCTATGCATCCCAATATTCCCCCAGCCCTTCTTACTGCCTTTTCATATTGCTTGCCCACTTTTAGGTCATCTGATATAACTACCCCCAGGTCCCTTTCCATTTTTGTCGTTGTCTCCCCCCCCCCCATTGTGTACTCTTACCCTGCGTTTTTGTTTCCCAGGTGCATTACTTTGCACTTTCTTTGCATTGAATCTAAACTGCCATACGTTTAACCATTCCTCCAACCTTACCAAGTCCCTTCTCATCCTTTCCACCCCACCATGTGTATCAACCCTGTTGCAGATCTTTGTGTCTTCCAGTCCTTCTGCAATGTCACTTATAAAGACATTAAAAAGTACTGGACCCCGTACTGAACCCTGTGGTACCCCACTAGCAACCCCTCTTTCTTCACTGTGGACTCCGTTTACTATTACCCTCTGCATCCTGTTGACCAGCCAATGTTTTACCCAGTCTACCACCTTGGGACCCACTCCCAGGCTGGCTAATTTGTTTATTATTCTTTTGTTTGGGACTGTGTCAAATGTCTTGCTAAAGTCTAGGTAGGCCATGTCCACGGCCCCTCCCTGGTCTACTACTTTGGTCACCCAGTCAAAGAAATTGATTAGATTCATCTGACATGACCTTCCCACTGTGAGTCCATGCTGCCTTGGGTCCTGTGCCCCACTGGCCTCTAGGTGCTCAACAATTCTTTCCTTCAGAAGTGATTCCATCATTTTCCCTACCACTGAGGTCAAACTGACAGGTCTGTAGTTTCCTGCCTCTGTCTTGCTCCCACTTTTGTGAAGGGTAATCACATCCACCCTCCTCCAGTCCTCAGGTACTGCACCACCCTCCCATGATTTATTAAAAAGAGTAGTAACTCAAGACTTCTGGTGTGATGGCCACCAAGTAAGATGCATGGTGGCTAGCTCTGTTACCCCCCCCCGAACAAAACTCATCTTTTTGCACCACTATAGCATCTATTTTTTGGCCATGGGGTGTACAAGTTAAAATTGTGCTAGTTAGAGATCTCTCCATGTATTGTCCAGTTCCCATGGATGCAGAGATGAGGGCACAAAGACTGAAGCATACACCACTGCAATCTCTGGCCAAAGGCAAGTCTGCAAAGTGTAAAAAAGCATCAGAGACCAAGGAAGAAACTATGACAACTCCCCAGGCTCCTCTCACGGAAGCCACCTTTTTTGAATGCCCTGCACCTATCAAGGAGTTCCTACATGCTGTAGTGGGTGATCTGCAAACCCTCAAATCCCCCTACAACAACTTACCTTGTGAACAGGAGATAATGAGGCAAGGATTTCTTCTCTGGATGACTGGAAAACCAGAGTAAAGCTTGATTTAGCCACCTTGCATCAGCATCTCAGGAAGGCTGAGGATAAGCTGGAAGACTTGGAAGGGCGATCGAGGAGGAATAACCTAGTGGTACTGGGCCTCCCTGAGGGGGAGGAAGGAACAAACCCTATACTCTTCACAAAAAAACTTCATCAAAAAATAGCGGGCCCATCCCCAAATGGCCCCAACTACATAGCTGAGTGGGCCCACTGCTCCCTCTGGCCCACCCCACCTCAAGGCTCTCCTCCACGTCCCCTGATCTTCATACTCCTCAACTACCTTGACAGGCAGTATGTCCAACATAAAGTGCAAGAGACCAGAGAAATACAGTGGGAAAATAAAAAGCTGAGAATTGCGTAGGATTTTCCCCTGTCTTTATGGCAAAAAAGATCAGAGATGCATCTCCTGGTAGTGAAAAGAATTGCAGCCTACATTAAGTTTAGGATGCATTACCCAGCTGTGCTACAAGTGAACCATGAGGGCCAGTGGTTCTCTTATGAGTCTCTTAGTGAGGCGAATACCAAACTTAAGAAATTGTTCCCTGGTTTGTTCAAATGACTGCATGCTCAGGTTTCTGAGGATTTAAAAAGTTCCAAGTCATGAGTAGGAGGTCGGAGTTGTGGTATGGTTGAGACCTCTTCAGATGGATGTCAAGCACTTGCTCTCAGTCATTTTGCTACTGGGAACTGCTCGCATTATCTCTGGCCAGCTTTGTTATGAGATTTGGTTACTGGACTTTTGGATACACGTTAGCTGTGACACAGGGACTAGTTTGTCATTATAAGGGAATTGAGTTGTTCTTATTTCCTATTTGTTGTTTGTTGCTAAAGCTATGGGGTGTTATGGTTCCTACTCCTGGCAACATTTTTGTGAGATACATAATCATTATCTCAAAAACTGAGTTATCAATTTGATCGCTGCTTTCTCCTTGATTCCTCTCAAATCATTATGTGCTTTAGCAGGATCTTTTATCAAATAGTGACTGCATTAATTCAAGATGGAGAAGAACTGTAATGGATGCGGACTGCTCAGGGTATAGGAATATCGCAACTGAAGGCATTTGGAGATCAGTTGCAAGGACTGGGAGATAATTGTTTTAGTTAGTCAGTACTTTTTGCTTTGGGAGTTAAAATGTATCGGGTGGTATGTGGGCATAAGACTGGGACTTGGGGGTGTGTGGTGGGGCACATGGATCCTCATATCATTTTGGATATCAAAATGTTCTGAGAAGTTCCTGGCATTGAATTGGACATACAGAAAAGGTAATCTTATTATATGCTGGCTTCAGAAATAGTGTAATATATAATAGCCTCTACTACCCACTTCCTGCTCCCGAGCACTAAGTGGTCCCATCATGGTGGTAAGATACATATCATGGAATGTAAGAGGAGCCAGGAACATGGTTAAAAAGATTCAAATACTTAAATATCTAGAGGCACTGCCCAGTGATGTAATTTTCCTCCAGGAGACACACCTGCTGGAAACAGAAGGTACTGTATTTAGAAGGAGCCAAATTGGGTAGGTCTTTGCTGCTGGGAATGCCATGGACCAGCAGGGTGTAGCAATCCTCTTTGCCAGCGGCACACCATTTCAAATGCAGCAGTGCACTGCAGACTCCCAAGGACTGAGTCATATTTTTAAGAGGTATTCTTAAGCATGTGCGGTTGATACTTACCTCTATGTATGGCCTCAATATAGATACCCTTAAGTTCTTCATTGGCTTGTCACTAGCACTATGCTCCGTCCCATGATTGCCAGTGGTATTAGCAGGTGATTGGAACCTGGTGTACTCCCCTGAATTAGATAAGTCCAGTACACAAGGGAGGAAAAACCTTTCCCCAGCACAAACTGCACTACAGGAATTTATGGTTAATCATAACCTGAGCGACCCTTGGCACCTTCTAAATCCAGATATTGGGGGTATACCTTCTTTTCCCCTGTTCACAAATCTCTATCTAGGGTTGACTATTTTTTGGTGAATAACGCAGCACTAACAGGGCTTACAGGGTGTGGCATGGTTCCCAGAACTCTCTTGGATTATGCACCAATTTGGCTAGAGGGATCTCTTTTTTTAACTTGGTGCACTTAATGATAGCTCCTGGAAACTTAATGTCCAAATGTTACATGACCCGACTATAGTACAATCACTTAATGATACAATAGAAAATTTTCTGTCCCTCAACCAAAATTCCCTTCCACAAACAGATTAAATCTGAAGTGCTTTAAAATGTGTACTGAGGAGTGAGTGCATTCGATTACTTCAGTCAGGAAGAAAAAATGAGAAGCCCTCTCCACCTCTCTTCTAGCCCAAATTCAGGTGCTAGAAGAACTACTGCTTTCCAATCCAAGCGAGGATATCCTCTTCCTCCAACTGGCCCAGGCTTGAAACCAGTATTCAGACATTCTAAGGGAACAGGCTATGTAAGCATTGTTTTTAAAATGCAGACCCATTACATCAAACAAGGGGAGAAAGCCAGCCATCTGCTGGCCCTAAGAATAAAGAAGCAAGAGGAATCCAGGCTGGTAACAGCTCTTAATCTGCTCAGGGATGATTCCCTTCTTATCTCCCCAAAAGAGATTGTTCAGGAATTTCAAGAGTTCTATAAGTCTCTATACTCTCCTCCCAGCAATGCCCCCCAGCCTAGTGATATCAATGATTACCTAAGTACTATCCCATTGCCACACCTTGATGAGTACAATTCTTAATTCACAAAATTTCCCATTCTGAGCTTTCAGATGCTATATGCTCTCTCCCTGACAATAAAGCCCGAGGGCCACATGGATTTCCTCCTCAGTTGTATAAAGTTTTTGAAGACCAGATCTCTCCCCTACTTCTCCAAACTTTTTATTTATTATTGTGGAATGGGTATATCAGACACTACCCTACTAGAAGCACTCATCATAGTGCTCCCTAAGACCAATAGGCCCAAAACTATGAATTATGACATCAAACTTTTACAAAGATACTGGTGTCCAGATTGGCAAACATTTGCCTTCCCCTGCTCAGCACTGAACAAGTAGGTTTTGTTGCAAGTCACTCATCCTTTGACCATTTGCAGAAACTGTTTCATGTCTTCTCTGCATCCTGATATGCACCTACCTCTATGGCTCTGGTATTTGTGGACGTGGAGAAGGTGTTTTGCAGAATATTGTGGTCATTCCTGATTGCAGTACTGGAAAAATTTGGATTGCCCAAGATATATGTAGACTGGATTAAAGTCCTTTACATATCTCTCATGGCTAAAATATATTGCAATGGGGTTTATTTGAAGCTATTCCCCCTCCATTTTGGCACCAATCAGGGCTGCCCACTTTTCCCAATGCTTTTTAACCTGTACTTAAAACATCTGCTCTATCACCTTCAGACTAGTGGTGGGTGAAGTGAGTGAAATTTTCTTCACGGAGTAATCCATGAAATTCTGCCTATTTCATGGAGCGAAATGCAAAATTTCACCTGGCGGAGTGGCAAAATTTCGCTCTACAGAATGGCGAAATTTCACCTTCAGTGGCAAAATTTCACCTTCCGCGGTAAAATTCCACCTTCAGTGGTGAAATTTCACCTGTGGAAGGTGGAATTTTGCTGCAGAAGGTGAAATTTCACCTAGACAAAATTCTGCCTTATGCCGGAAAATTTCATGAATTACTCCACCAGGTGAATTTGTCCACTTCGTCTGCACTTCGCCGGTGAAATTTAAATTTGCTGCATCCCTACTTCATATCTCACCGCATATAAAGGGCATACAAATAAGTGGGTTTGATTTGCTCCTATCTGCTTATGCAGACGATATCTTACTGCATATAGCAGATTTAAGAAATATGCTTCTAGCAGTCCAGGACATAATCGACTCTTATGGAGTAGTCTCCATCTACAAACTAAATAAAGAAAAATCCATGGTTATGCCTCTAAACTTGTATGCCTGTCAATCTCATATTACTGGCCTGCATCTACACCAGTCCACCCAGATTAAATACCTAGGTCTTACACTATCTCAAAACATGTCTCAAATGAAAAAAACTCAACTTAGTTTCCCTCCTTACCACTATAAGTCAGGATCTGTATCGATGGGTCCCACTATACCTTTCATTACAAGGGAGAGTTGTCATAATCAAAATGAATGTCCTCCCAAGGGTGTTCTATCCTCTGAATATAATAAACTTATATGTTCCCCAGTCTTGGTTCTGCAATCTTCACAAGATAATTTCCCAATTTCTCTAGCATAAAAAAAAAAACAAAGTGTTCATAGGCTCATCTAGGGGCACCTAAACAACAGGGAGACCTTCATCTTCCTAATTTTTTCCATTATTACACAGTGAGCCATGTAACTAAATACATGACATGGATGCCCCCTATAAACCGCAGTGTGATCCCCCTTTCACTCCAATATGGCTGCAAATACAATGCCAGCAGATTAACCAAAGTGGGATTTCTCCGCTCAGCTCACCCAAAATATACTCTGCATTTATCAACCATGATGTTATTCAAACATCTATCAAGGTCCATTCCCAACTTTGCAGGGCAATCAGATGTGACCAAACCAAAGATATCTCCCAACCCCTGTATTTGAATCCCAACCTTAGACTGGGGAATCAAAGCTTGACCCCCCCAAAGATGGGCTTTTCTCCACTGAACTTGCAGTATTGGACTTACTTGACAGTGGATTGCTTAAATCCACAGTTGATCTTCTCCCTATTTTGAACTTGACAGGCAGGTATTCAGGGGATATCAAATCAGGCATTTGTTGATCTCTACTTTTGAGACTGGACCATGAGAGATGAACCAACTTGGCCTCATCACATCACTTCACAACGTGGCCTAGCAGCCCCATGTAGTGTCCCAGTTAGCATATAGTTTATACCCCATCTTCCATTTGGAGATACAGGGGACCTCAGCATATTGGTCTGAACAATTCCCTAGAAAAAAAAAAACTTTTAGTGGGGGAAAATCTGGCAATCAGTCTACTCCTACACTGCTAATGACAAACTTAGAATTATGCAATATTATATACTACACAATATTTATTTTACCCCTGCTAAGTTGGCAGGCATGGAAAAGCTACAGGATTCCAATTGCAGCAGATGTGGCTTAGCAGAAGGCACTTTGCTACATGTACTCTGGGGTTGCCATTCAGTCAAACTCCTACGGAACCAGATTAAATCCAAAGTGGACCCTCTTCTGGGGCTAGAAAATCTCTCCCAGAGATTTGTCTCACAGGCAATTACACAACGGTGACAGTCAAAGAAAGAAGGTATAGCATGACCCTTATTTCCCACTCAGTCAAAAAGCTGGTATTAAAATAATGGAAGGATTCCACAGTGTTATCTTATTCTGAATGGTTAAACAAGCTACTGTCTAATCTCAGAATAGAAAAGATAATAGCCTTTCTCAGACATATTCCAGCCAGCTTTGATAAAAAATGGGGCAAAACCTTTTACACTTTATTCCACTCTTGGTTAGTTCCATGTATTATCTTACTAAGCTGAATTAACAGCACCACAGCTTATGGGTACCAACTTGATTATACGTAGTGCTACTCTCTAAAAGTAGTACACTTCTCTTAGAGATCTAGAGGACAGAATGAACCACCTTATACATGTTGCAGATATACCAGAGTTGCTTAAGGAGGATCCTGTGCATGGAAGGTGGCAGGAGAGGGAGGAAGGGGGAGGGGGTGGCGGGCAGGGTAATATAGTAAAAAGAATTGTTATTGTAGTGTTTACCAAGAGCGGATGTAACCCTTTGCTCAACAACTATTTGTACCTGTGTTTCTTCATTATGTTGCAGTTCTATGAACCTTCATGTGCTCAGTAGAGCCCAATAATAAATTACTGTATATTGAATTTAAAAAAATAAATAAAAAGGGTAGTCAGAGGTGTTACTAGTTCTCCCCCTTAGTTCTTTAAGAATTCTGGGGTGAATCCCATCAGGCCCCATTGCTTTGTCTACCTTCAGTTTTATGAGTTCTTTCAGAACCCTTTCTTCTGTGAAAGGACTGATATCGACCCCCTATCCAGAGTGCTTCTACTGACTGGATTAGGTACCTCCCCCCTCCTCTTCTTTTGTGAGTACTGAGCAGAAGTATTCATTCAGTATTCCTGCTTTTTCACTGTCTCTCGCTTAACACTCACCCTCCTCGTTATTCAGCCTCAGTATCCCTCCCTTTGTCATTCTTCTCTCCCTAATGTACCTATAAAATGTTTTATCCCCCTTCTTAACTGAGTTGGCTTTCTTTTCCTTGGTTTGGGTCTTCACTATTCTAACTGCCTTCCGGTCTTCAGTTTCAGTTTTGCAGCTCCCCCTGTGAGACCAGCCCCTTTGGAAATGGTCCGGTACTGCCCCTTTGAGGGGTGTAACCCCAGAGGATATGTTGGCAGTGCTTAACCTATCGAGTTGGCCATTGGTATGCTTGGATCCAGGAGATCTAGTAATGCAATATAAAAGGGTGGTACTGGCGGTCCTGGATTCCATAGCGCCTGTCCGAGTTTGCCCACTCCCTCTTCGTCCTCAGTCACCTTGGTTTTATGGGACTTTGAGGGAGTTGAGGAGAGTGGGCCGAAGGTTGAAACATTATTGGTGGAAATCTGGCCTGGAGGAGGACAGACTTAGGTTAATCGCCCATTATTTAGACTATCAATCAAAAATCTCCCTTAAGAAGGCAGAGTTCCTGTCCAGGGAGATTACTGAAGCAAGAAATCAACCTGCTCAGCTCTTTCGAACCATGGACAGACTGTACAATCCAGTCTGTTTTCAGGGCCGGAGAACCTTTTCACAAGTTAAGTGTGAGAAGTTTGCAGATTTTTTGCAGATAAGGTGTCCTCCATCAGGTCGGAGATTTGTTCAACTCGTTCAAATGAGTACGGCAGAGGTCAATGTGAGGGCACAGACACCCAGTCTGTCTGGATAGTTTTTGACCGGCTAGCAATTATAGATATCATGAAGATTGTTCAGGGCTTGCGACCGACTTACTGTAGTTTGGATCCTGGTCCAATGCACCTTCTGGTGGTGTGTATAGATGTCATCGGACTGATCCTCACGGAGATAGTCTGGTGTTCGCTGGATCAAGGGGTGTTCCTTGATCCATTAAAGGAGGTGATGGTGACTTCCCTTTTAAAGAAATCATCCAGCGACCCAGACTATCTCGGGTAAGGTTATTGAGAAGGTAGTTGCTTTGCAGCTTGAGAACTTCCTTACCACCCATGAAGTCTATGATCCTATCCAGTCTGGTTTCAGGAAGAGGTGCAGTACTGAGACAGCATTAGTTCGGGTGATGAATGATCTCTTAATAATGAGTGATTGGAGGACTAGTTCAATCATGGTTCTCCTTGATTTCTCTGCAGCATTCGACACCGTGGATCATGGGGTAATCTGTGGACCGTCAGGGACGGTCTTCAGATGGTTCCATTCTTTTCTCATCGGCAGGTCTCAGAGGGTGGTGTTGGGAATTTTTTCCTCTGCCCCCTTTGCCCTGCCTTGTGGGGTTCTGCAGGGTTCCATACTGTTCCCCATGTTGTTTACGGTATATATGCTGCCATTGGGAGACATCATAAGGTGGTACAGGCTGAGTTTTCACTGCATGCAGATGATTCTCAGCTCTACTTGTCCTTTGAACCCAAACAGAGTAGTGCTGTCTCGGTATTTAACAACTGCCTCACCAAGATTCAGGACTGGATGAGTGCTAACTGGTTGAAACTAAATCTGGATAAGACTGAGGTGTTGGTGGTGGACCCTGGTCACTGGGTAGAGAAGTTGACTTCTTGGAAACCGTCCAGCCTGGTGCTGGAGGGTGACCAGTTGAGACCTTCTGAGAAGGTGCAGAATCTGGGGGCTGTGCTTGACAATGAACTGATGCTTAAAGCACAGGTGTCAGCAGTTATCAAGTCCTCGTTTTTCCATCTGAGGAACATCACCCGGATAAAGCACCTTGTTCCACCCGATGACCTTCCTGTGTTGGTTCATGCCTTTGTGTCCTCTCGTCTTAACTACTACAATGCTCTATAGCTAGGGTTACCTGGGGTGGATCTCCGTCACCTGCAGTTGGTGCAGAATACAGTGGTCAGGCTGTTGACAGGGCAGTCAAGATCTTACCATGATACGCTTCTGCTGCGCAACTTGCACTGGCTGTCGGTGCGATGGAGGATCACCTTCAAGATCGCGTTGCTGACCTATAAGACCCTACACGGACAGGGACCGGGTTACTTGAAAGACCTCCTGTGACCTTACTGCTCCCTCCTTCCTCTCCGCTCCACCAATGAGGGATTGCTAGAGGTTCCCAGGGTCCATTTACAGACATCAGATACTAGGGCTTTTGCTTCTGTAGCCCCGACCCTGTGGAACTCTCTGCCTCGTCGGATTAGAGAGTGCATGTCCACTGAAATGTTTAAATCCTCCTTGAAAATGTATTTATTTGGCCTAGCATTTGGGGAGGATATTTAGTCATATGTATACTGTCTTTTAATTCCTTGTGTTTTAACTGTTTATTGGTTATTTTAATTTATATACGCGCTTTGATTTAAGAAAAGCACATTAGAAATAAAGTATGATTTGATTTGATTTCCTTCTGCTTTAACTGGTACATTTCTTTGTCCTGCTCCTTCTGTGTTTGCTTTTACTTCCTGAATGCTATGCACTACATATAGTAAACACGTGGTGATTGGCGTTTGCTAATGGCCCAGCTCATTAGACCATGTCCATGTGGCCATAGGTTTGACTTGCAAATGCTGTTCCTGTCTGTGGCTTTAAATTCCCAGCTAGTGGCCAGCCCAGTGACTCTGAGGGTTGAGGTGCTGGATGCCACACCTCACGCCACGCTGGTGACCCTGGTTCAGACGCGATCCCGAGTCATCAGGGGTCGGTGGGGGAGGGGATAAGGATTGAGCATCCAATGGATTGCTCTCCTATCCCTGGGAAGGCATCCAGGGAGCCATCGCTCTGCAGTGGCCCCCAGTGATGACCGGGGGCACTGCTAGAGAGGGCATAGAAGAATGGAGTGCAGCAGATGTAGGCATGTCTGTGCCCCAACATCATTGCACGCTCGCACTCCCAGGGGTCAGAAAACTGGAAAAATTGGAGCAGCACAGACTACGGCAGCTTGATAGCTGCATTCCACTGGATGAAGATGCCTGGATGCGCAAACCGGTAATGGTTCCTCATCTGATGTGGGGGCAATAGGGAGTGCCCCTCTTGAAGACAGAGCTGCATATGCCAGCTGGGGGAGCAGCTTTGGGATTGGAGGTGGAGCTGGAGCAGGTGGCTGGATTAAGGCAGGTCAGTGGCTACTAGGGGTAAAATATGACATGATAAAAAAAAAATTCTCAGCCAGCAGGCTGACTAAATTTAAATTCTCTCCACCTCTGCATTGCCTAGTTTGCCTATAATATTATCCAAGTAAGAAGATAGCATATCCTAGTCCTGTGAGAATCCAGCTGTACCGGTCCCAATAAGAAGGAGTGGAGGGGGCATCACCTACAGGAGGAGGGGTGGCTAAGTACAAAAGCCCATGCTGTACACCTGTTCCTTAGAATGCTGTTCCTGTGTGAAGCTTTGAACTCTCAGCCAGCAAGCTGCCTGTATTTCAGTTCTCTCCTCCTCTGCATTGCCTAGTTTTCCTACAACATCAACTAGGTAAGAAGATGGCATATTCCAGTCCTGTGAGGATCCAGCTGACCTTGTCCCAGTGAGGAGGAGTGGAGGGTGCATCACTTACAGAAGGAGGGGAGGCTAAGTAGAAAAGCCTATGCCAGACACCTATTCCTTAGAACACTGTTCCTGTCTGTGGCTTTGAACTCTTGGCCAGCAAGCTGCCTGTATTTCAGTTCTCTCCTCCTCCGCATTGCCTAGTTTGCCTACATCAACCAGTTAAGAAGACAGCGCATCCGGGTCTGGTGAGAATCCAGCTGTACCAGTCCTGGTGAGGAGAAGTGGTGGGGGCATCACCTACAGGAGGAAAGGTGGCTAAGTAGAAAAGCCTGTGTCACCTACGGCACAAGCACTGTGGCACAAGTGCAAGTAGCTCAAGCATCACTCGGGGAGAAAGCCTAAATTAGGACTCTTGAAGCAAGTACTAACCAGGTGGCAGCAGATGGCCTTGGTTTGAAGAATCTTATTGTGAAGTGGGAGACACAACAGGCAGGGTTAGTGAAGTACCTTTTGTACTTGATTCCTGATTCCACCTGGATTTGAATTGTCATGGCCATTCCTGTCCTGTACCTCTACCCTCTCTCTAGTAATACGTACAACTGTGGCATTTATCTGAGCACGGACTGACCCAGTGGCAATGGTAGGTACTGTCCTTAAGAATTAGCCTGTGAAGAGTCAGAGGTGGTGGAGAGCTTTATTTTAAAAGGGGCCTACAATAAGTTGGGTTAGTGGGGCACTGCTGAACCTGACCCTGTTTCATCTGGACCTAAAACTACTATAGCTGCTGTTGTTCTGCACTTTTATTTTCCCTTTGGTAGTAGCTATAACTATGACAATCATTTGAGTGCTGACTGACCTGGTGGCAGCAGGCAGTATACACTTGAAGAACCGGCTGTGAAATGGGTTTGCGGAAGGGGCATGTTATCTTTAAAAGGGTATCATTATAAGTAAGGTTAGCGCTGCACCTTTTCAGATTTCTGGACCAGAGGTTTTTTCTGGCTGCTTTCCTGCATCCCCATCCATCTTCTGGTAGCAGCTAATAACCGTGGCTATATTCTGAGCATGGTCCAACCTGATGACAGCAGTCAGAACTGGCCCGAAGAACCAGACTGTGATGTAGGAGGGGGGGCTGTGGTGCCTCACCTTAACAGAGAGCCTCTATAAAAAGGCTTAGTGTGGCATTTTTGAATTTGACTCAGTTTGAAAATGATTTTTCAATTGGACTAGAAGTATTACTGGCTGTTGTAGTTCTACACCTCCACCCACTTTCTGGTAGCAGTTTAAGATTGTGGTAATTATCTGAGTGCAGTCAGACCTGGTGGCAGTGGCCAGTACCAGCTCAAGGAATCGGTCTGTGACATGATTGAGGGTGGAGGGGGCCTTATTTTTAAAAGGGAGCCTTTTTTCTTTTCATAAAAATAAGTTTTTATTAGTGTTAATCTGCTTGCTGGCTTGGGCTGGGTGGGGATTGAAACTATCTTATAAGCAACAGTCTTTATTTTCTAAAATAGACTACATTATTAGCTGAGGTACTACAGAGCAATTTCAAAAGAACACTTGAGGCATGATGTAAGTATGTTTCCAATGATGGGAAAAACTGCTCTGGTATGCAAGGACCTCTTTATTTAACTCATTTAGTCCTCAGGAGCTGTTTGTGAATTCCACCCCTTGTGCCCTGTATACCTTTAACACTGCATCCTGGAGCTTTCATAGCAAAATCAAGCCAAAATGAGCTTGCCACAAACAAATGCGAATAGCTCATGAACCGTAGGTGCTACACACAAAGTATGAGTGGCAAAATTGTTCAGCACTAAATCACCGTTCTAATGGTACTATGCACTTAACTATAATCAATTCAGGTTTTTTTTAACAACATTTGAAATAGCAGAAACATTGTTTTCTATCAATAAAAATGGCAATTTAAACCATTTTTAGTGTGTTAATGTGACATATCAACACAAAATTAAACATCCATACAGTATATGTTGTTACCAGAGTAATTTTGTACTCTAAAGCAAATTTTGTTATATACAACATTGATTTTTTACCCATTTTCTTCAAGGTGGTTCGGTGCGGCTTGATGCAGAGTTGTCAGGCATACAGGCCATACCATAAACAAATGTAAATAACTCCTAAAGTATACGTGATACACACATAGTGTCAGTGTCAGACTTGTTCAGTGGTAAATTATCTTTCTAACGGTTCTATGCTGTCAACTCTACTCCCTACAGTTTTTATTTATAGAAGCTGACATTACAAAAAAGGGTTATTTTCTCAGGTAAACGAAGTCAGGTCAAAACATTTTTGTGGGAAATATGTACCTGACCAACACCATACCATAAACAAATGTAAATAACTCCTAAAGTATACGTGATATGCCCATAGTTTCAGTGGCAACGTTGCTCAGCGCTAAATTACCTTTCTAACGGTCCTATGCTGTCAACTCTACTCACTGTGTTTTTTTTATACTATCTGACATGCCAAAAAAGGGTTGTTTTCTCAGGTACACGGAGCAACGTCAAACATTGCTTTGGGGGAAATATGTACCTGATCAACACCATACCAAAGTTCAGCGCTAAATTACATTTCTAATGGTATTATTTACCTAGTTATAATCAATGTGTTTGATATTCTATCTGCAATATTTTTGTGTTCTTTTACATAAAAACTAAGGTTGCATATCAATACAAACTTCACTATCCTGACCTGACCCCCAAAAAACATTTAATATACTAATCTGGTACTAAACACCAATCCTTCTGATATATAGTGTGTGTTTCGATCCTTTTTAGCCAGCCATAAAAACCACTCTAGCAAAATATGCAAACACCTGCTGAACTCTAACAAATACCCACCAAGTACAAAGAAAGTCACAGTATCAAAACACTAATAACCACAATGAACATGTGCAACACAGCAGCAGCACATATATGGTCAGGTGCAACTGGGAAAAGCACACTGAGCCGAGGCACATTCCCAGGTGCAGCCCAGGGGTGAGGGGGAGGGAGTTACATATAGTATACATACATAGAATAGATACATGAGAATATTATATGCAATCACATAATTTGTACAAAGGAGTTATTTAGATTCAATTACATATATACAGTTATTTACAATCAGTTACATGAATACAAGAATATACAGCAGAGAGGTTTTGAAGTTTAAACCATGTTCATTTAGCTAAAGGCAGACTAATTGCAGTTACAGGTGGGGAAGGGGAGTTGATAAAGTTCAGATTTAATGGAGTTCTGTGAGGAATGAGTTTCTGAGGGGCTGAGGAAGCTGCTTCCAAGGCAGGGGAGACAGTAGAAGAAGGCAGATTTGCCAGCTGATGAGTAAGGTTTGGGGAGGCAGAAGGAGCAAGAGTCCCTAGAGCGCAGGCTGGCAGAGCTAGAGGGGGGCTGGGGGGGCGGTCCTCCCTCCTGGCTGCCCAAGTGTGAGTAGTGGTGCCCCACCACCATCTTTATTCACTGTTTAGTGCCCATTGTGGACCCCATGATTGACAGAATGGTCCCCTTGGCTCCCAGACATTCCCAAACCTGTCTCCGCCACTGAGTGCAGCTAGATAGAGTAAAGGCTGCAGGGATTATTTTTTTTGGCCAGGTAGGGGGCAGTAGTTTGAACCAACATTTGGAAGTAAATGAAATGGAGGGTAAAAAACAGCAATGGGAGAGGGGTGCTAAGCCATGGGAGGAAAGAAGCATGCAGTGGAGGGATCTGAAAGGGGCATTTGTTGCAAAATGGCAAAAAGTGTTCAATAAGTAGTCCAGCCTGGATAGTGAGGTGGAGGGGGTGGATTTGTACACAATGCCTTCATAATCAAAGATGGGAGTGATCATTTTTGCTAGCAGTGTGCATCTAAGTGGTAGTAATAGACAGTCATGGTTTCTGTAAAGAAGACCAAGCTTTGGGCAGAGCTACAAAGTGATGGCATCTATATGGGTTGAGTAGTTTAGCAGGGGCTAGCCATACTCCTAGGTATTTAAAGGAAGAGACAATGTTTAGTGTGTTTCCATCCAGGGTGGTGATTACAGGGGCTGGGTGATCTTGTCAGTTGTGGGGCTGACCCGGAGATCATGGAAACAGTTTTGAAAGGTATTTATTTTGAGACTGTTTGCACGAAACCAAGACAGCATGTTGTAGTCATGTCGTATTAGCGAGTGAACGTCAGTTAGAACAGCATTGGATGAGAAAAGTATAGTATCATCTGCATACATATCTATATGGGACCTTGTGCATAAGGATGTGCGAAACTGGAAAATTTCGCCCCGCTAAATATTTTGTGTAATTAACGCAGTCCGCAAAATATTTCACTGGGCAAAATGCAAAATTTCTCCTGCAGTTAGATGCAAAATTTCTCCCCCAAGCCAGCGAAATTTCACTCGTGGGCAAAATTTTGCACCTGCAGGTGAAATTTCACCACCTGCGGGAGTAATTTCGCCTCCTGCAGTGAAAAGTTGTGGCAATATGTATTTTGTGAGTTCTTTTGCTGTCAAATGAAACTGACTCATGCAGTGTCTAGAGGTTCTAGAATGCTGTTCTGCCACAGTAGAGTAGAACATCATTCCATGACCTTGGAACTGTGGTAGAACAGCATTTCAAAAGGGATGGAATTCTATACAGAACAACACTTCTCTATACACTATAAGCATATTACAGGCATGGAAACCCATGCATAGCAGCATTCCACTATACCCTATAGTACTATTTTGGATGAACAATAGGCTGACCCAGAAAATGCCAGGCACCTGCCTGTCTCAGGGGATAGGACCAGAACCCAGGTGTGGCAGTGCCACGTGTGACTGTACAGTCTTGGCCACACACAGGTGGTCCTGTACTGCCTGATATGTGTCAGGCTATGGTATCTGTGATCTGTCCAATAGTGGAGTACAGGTAATGGCCTTGGAACCGCAGCTGAGTACTAACTGGTGCTGCCTGTCTGTGCTTGTATGTGGTGGTGATGGGGGGACTGGGTTGGCCGTTGCCCCTCCTGGCTGCCCCTGTGTAGGTAGTGGTGCCCCACCATCATTATGCACTGTCTAGCACCCATTGTGGAAAACATGATTGACTGACTGCATGCTGTGGTGCTGCAGAAGGCAGTAGGATGTCATCAGCAGTGTGGAGGCTGCATTCTGGAATGTGTCAGTAGTTCACTGTGACTGTAGGTCACATGTCATCCAATGTGACAACTGCCACAGGTACCCGTGCTGTCACCCATGTCACTGAGTGACATCTTCATCACTTACAGCCCACCCCCACCCCTGTAATGTGTTGTGTGATGTGTGCACATGGGTCACAGCAGACAGGACTCATGCAGTTACTAGAGTCGCTACACTGCGGTAATGGCTGGTGTCTGTGTGTGCACAGCACTGTGCAGCAGGGGCAGTACCACTGGTGTTGCAATCCACGGTGTCTAGCCCCATGACAGAACAGTGCACGTAGAGTGTGGACATCCAGGCCATTGCATGACACGTGCTGACACACATGCTGGGGGTGCAGTACCCCAGTGTCGTATTGCTGTACAGTACCCACTATGGCTGTACATGGTGATTCACACATAGGCCTTGTGCACAGATGTGCCATTAACACCTATGCACCCGCCACATCTGTACATGTGTGCACTGTGGCTGCACTGATACATGTACTGTCACATGCAACAGTGCCTAGACAGCACCACTAGTGGCACGTGTGTTGTGATCAGCCATCTAGTCCTGTTGTGGGGATGCAAACCATGGTTCCACAGCATGTGTTCCACAGTGGTGCACAGGTCCAGCATGGCACTGGATGTGCCCGGAGGGTGAACCCTATGGTCAGACATTTACAGCCATGGCTGTACAGTCCCACACATGTGCATGTTCGACACTGTCTGTGGCTGTAGGCTTTCTGATTGCCTTGTGGTACACCACTGTCCATGCCACCATGTGCAGCCAGGTCAACAGTTACATGCTACAGGCAGCAACATGGGCAGCACAACTGTGTGCTGCACACACACAGCTGTCTTCCACATGTGTTGGCCTGCAGGACTCCACAACACTGAGATGCATCGTGAATGTCCTGTTGGCGTTCCTCAGGGGGTGGGAGTGTGCATGGTGGCTGTTTGTTGCACCATGGCCAACTGATACTGTTATAGCTGTGCAATGTTTGTGCACAACCATGTGTAACCCCTTCCCTGCCTTCTATCCCACATAGGTGAGGCTGCAGGGCAGGAGCAACTCAGGGCCCACAAGTTTTCAGGGGATGAGCTTTATGCACTGGTACATGTTGTGAAGGAGTAGGAGATGGTCCTACACTGAAATAAGTCAACAGATGACCATTCAGTTGATGTGGGAGGAGATTGCCACAGCAGTGAATGCCGTAAGTGGTTGTGGTTGTACCACCGATGCCGTCCGGAAGCGGTGGAATGATCTGCTATGCAGGGCCAAGGAGGAGGAGGCACAACGAATCAGGGACAGGCTGTGGACTGGTGGGGGGCCACAACCAATGGAGCAGTGGGACTGGGACCCATTGATGGTTATAGTAACCCCTACCCTGTGGCCAGTGGCAGTTGGTGGGGTTGAAGGTGGTGGGTGTGAGACACCACTCACACCACCCAGGGCAGGTAATTTTGCGACATGTATCCACAACTCAGTGGACAGCAACATCATAGGAATTGAGGCACACATCACCACTGGCATGGTGCATGCATAGGGCTCACATGGGTATGTCCCATTGTAAGAGTGGTGTTGGGGGCTGCACAGTGGTGGGCATCTGCTGGCAGGCACATGTTGTAAGTGTATGTGTGGCTTGGTGGAGGGGTCTCCTACAGCACTGGCTGCAACTGCATGGGATACACAATGGGGTCTGCATGGGCATGCTGTGGGGCATACATTGCTGGAGGTGCATGTGGCATTGTAGGGGTTGGGGGTGAGAGTGAGTTGTCTGTTCATTGTAGTGGCCACTCACATCTGTCTGTTCCATTACAGCACTGCATGCCCAGCAGGCCATGTCCCAGTTGGGGCCAGGCACAGTGGTGCAGGAGGAGAATGGCAACACAGCAGAGGTGCGCTCTTCCACATCCGGTATGGCTGCCACAGGTGGACCCGCAGTGGATGTAACAGTAAGCACAGTGTCTGGCCACAGACAACATGAGGCAATGGTGTATGCAGGAACTTTGGAAGAGGAGGATACAGCATTCCTGGAGTCCCTGAATCCACCTGAGTGTGCCCAGGTGGAGGATCTGAGTGGAGAGCAAGTGGTCATCCTGAATGTGATGAGTGACCATGGCTCAGGGGATGCAGGGGAGGAACCTGCCCTGCCAGATATGGGAGTGGCCAGAGACACCAGTGGTTTGGGAACAGTGGGGGTTGGCACCATGCCTGAATTGGGGGCAAGGGGTACTCAGCACATGCCACCTTTGTGCCCACAGCTGCTGTTCCTGTGCCCGCACAGTGTTGCCCGCTGGATATGTCCCACAAGGCAATGGACACAAAGCCATTCCTGCAGCATGCTCCGTCACTTGTGAGACCACAGTTGCAGAGGCTGACACACTGCCAGCTGCCCCCACATGTCCAATCACATCCTCAACACACTGGACAACACCAGCTGCAATCCCTGCCACTGGTGCAGGATGCTGATGCTGCACCTGCACAGGGTGGCCGGGTGTGTGGCCCATGCTCCAGGAGGCCCTGGCATTACAGCATGCAACCCAGCAGGACCCATATGATTTCTGCAGGGTGCTGTAGCATGAGTTGTCACAGCTGCAGGAGACAGTGGGGACTGGCCTTGCCTGTGCCAAGCAGCGGTCAGAGGAGCGAATGACCAGTGTCCTCGTCAACATTGCGTATGGCTTTGGTGGCCTTACCGCTGCTGTGCAGGCCCATGCTGTGGTACTGTGGGACACTATTACTGCAGCACTGCAGGATGCACCCAGATGCCAGTGAGTCCATGCCTTAAATGGGCAGCAGCATGGCAGAGGTGCACGCAGGGTGGGCACCACATCCTCCACCCCTACCTCCTGGTCATCCACAGGCCATGCACAGCAGAATGGCCACCCTCCCTCCACACCTGTGCAGACCTCACAGAGTGGCTGTGGACAGCCTTCCCTCCCAGCCTCACCTCAGTCCACCCCATCTCTGTCCTCAGCACGTAGCACACCCAGCAGTTTGCCACGCACACAGGGTGTGTGTCATGTGCACAGTGGCAGGCACAGCTGATGTGCTCCACCACATGAATGGTGTGGCCATGTCCACTCACTTGCATGCAAATGCACACACTCACATCCCATATCCCCTGCACACACACAATTTCCTTCACAGCCCATGATCACTCCCATGTCACAGCTCCTGCCAACACATGTCTACATAGCTGTTTGCTGTACAAACCTGGGTGGTGGCCATACCTCTCAATCTTTTATCCCCCAACCATGGAACAGTGCATCTCAAAATGTGGTACAACGGAGCAGACTGTGGAACACCTAATCAAAGCTTTCCCTCAGAAGCTCAGAAGACTGTTACAATGTTTGCATGTCTGTTCAGGCCGTCTGTTATAAATTGCCTGATGTATTGTTGGCATCATTTACAATAGGGTTTTGCTTTACAATGTTATCACTGACTGTGGGACAGGTCCTCACACTGTGCAGCAGGGAGCTTCTGTGATGTAACAGGAGGACCATTCCTTGTACTGTGATACAGTTGAGGGGTATGGTGGTGGCCAACACACAGCACACACACCACACTGCATCCCATCAGCACACTGGCAACTTGTACAGCACCTGTATATTACACTAATCACACTGTACTGTATCTGCACTACCATTAAATGTACTGTTGATATCATATAATCTGTCTGTGATGTGTTTACTCACCATCCACCCTGGGTTGGTGTCTCAATGCTGCTGCTCCTGTGCTCAATGGCCCAGTGGGGCATGTGTGGATCCCACCTCTCGAGTTACTCTACTATCCCCTTTACCCCTGGCTCTGGCTCACTGTCAGAATGTACCTGAGGTTCAGGTGCATGTATCTCATGGTTCAGTGCCATGTTGTGTAGCATGCAACAGGCAAGGATGATACGGCATACCTTCTGAGGGCTATACTGTAAGGCACCGGCTGACTGGTCTATGTAATGGTACTGCATCTTGAGCATCCCAAAGACCCTCTCAGTAATGTTCCTTGTAGCAGCATGTGCCTTGTTGTACTGTTCCTCAGCCACTGTTGTTGGCCGAGGTACCGGTGTCAGCAGCCAGGGTCATACGGGATAGGCACTGTCCACTGTGAAGAGATAACAGGTGTTAATGTTGATGTCCTGCACTGCACCCACTGCTGCTGTGTACCATTGCTCCCTGCCCCTTCCCCTTCCATGGCTACCCTTGCTCCCTGCCCCTTCTTCTTCCACGGCTACCCTTGCCTATCCCCCCTCCCTTGTGCTCTTACCCTGTTGTGACTGCTCATACTCACCGACGAGATGCTCATTTGGTATCCTGCCCTCCTCAAATGCCTGGCACAGCCAGGACTGGTGCCAGATGAAGGCATCGTGAGCACTGCCAGGATACTCTGCAAAGACATTGGTTATATAACCAGTTGCATCTCACACCACCTGGCAATTGATTGAGTGGTAGCCCTTCCTGTTCACATACAGGTCACTGGCATCACCAGGTGGTGCATAGATGGGAACATGGGTGCAGTCAATGGCACCAAGTACAGTGGGTAGGTGTGCAACTCGATGGAATTGCTGCATAGTTGCTGTCCACTCTGCTGCCATGTTAGGGAATACTATAAACTCACCAGCATGTGGCAGGAGAGCATCAAGGAACTGGGTCAGGAGGCACGATGTGGCAGACTGCGATACCTCGATGGTGTCCCCCGTTGGGCGCTGAACTGTCCCAGTGGCTAGGATGCACATCGATGCCATCACCTTTTCCTCAACTGACATGGCATGGCTGTGCCTGGTGTTTGGCTGCAGCTTCTCATGCAGGAGTTTGCATAACTTCTTAAAAATTCACCTGTCCAACCTGTACCGGCCAATGATGTGGTCATCAGGCAGGATCTCAAAGGAGGCTCTGGGCTGGTAACATATGTGTGCAACATATCTCCTTCTTTGCTGAGTAATGGTCCTTGTTGTGGCTGCTCCCTTTCTTCCTCCTCCACAACCTACTCCATGAGGTGCAGCACTACTGCATTGCTAAATACAGCCATTTCACCTCACTTCCTTGTCTGGCCACTCCCTCCTCTGTGGATTGCCCTGGGATTACGCCTCCCTTTTATAGGCGGTAAGTAGCGCTGCGCCATGTGTCATGCAATGGTGCATTGCACAGCCCTATGTCTCTGAATATCCCATTGTGCCCATATGCAAATAGCCACCCCTCCACTTTGCCTCTTGCAGACATTATAGTTTAGCCTGGCCGCTATTGTGTTTAGCACGAGCTAGCTCCTTCTTTGAATATGGTGGTCTGGTGCTAACCCTGCACTAATCCTGCACAAATGGTTTGCGTGCAGCGCTAAGTTTTGAATATCTGGGCCTTAAAGAGCAAAAACACAGGCTTTTAAAGAATATTTAGCTCAGATGAATTGGATTTAGATGGATTATATTCTTGACATAAACTTGATTTTTGATTTCTTTTCTAAATATTTTAACAAAGTTTTTGATCTGTTTGCACCTGTAAGGAATAAGAGGTTTAGAGGGGGAAATAAACAAGTGGGTAACCACAGAATTATTTGAACATTTTAGTAAGAAAGACACTGCTTGGACTAGATATACAAATAGCAGATTGAGGGCACATGTTCAGGAATATAAAGAATTAAGAAATAGAAGTAAGAAATTAGTGAAAAAAAAGCAAAAAATGATTACTTTAAAACGCAGCAAAGGGATGTCCATGACAACCCCCAAAAACTGTTGTCTAATATAAAAGAATTGCTGGGGTAGAAGTAAAATTTCAAATCCCAGTGTAATAAAAATTGATGGTCAGAATTTTACTGACCCAGTGGTTATTACTGATCATTTCAATCATTTTTTGTTAATGTTGGGAAAAGTTTGCCATTGGGAAAAACTGCTCTTGATTTGAATGTTATAGGGGTTACTAACTTGCAAAGGTCTCAATTTCTATTTTAAGTATCTGACACATTTGATTGTAAAGAAATATTTAGCTGAGCCATCCTTTAAGACTAGATTAGGACCAGATCAGTTAGATATGAAACTCTTTAAATTGGCCACTGATGAATTAATAATACCAGTACAAAAATTGTTTTAATTTTTCATTGCAGTTTGGAGTACTTCCTCATATTTGGAAACAGGTTAATATTGCATGAGTTTTTAAGTCTGGGAACCATGCCACTGTGTCGAACTATAGGCCCATTTCCATCTCCAAGGCTCTTGAGAGGGCCATCAGTGATCAATTGCTGGATTAATTTACAAACTATGGTTTGCTTACAATGAAATAGAACATTTATTGGAAATTGCACAATACTACTACTGCTATGATTGAATTAACTGAGGATCTTCAGAGAGCCTTGGACAGAGGTGAATATGTTGGATTGACCTTCCTTGATCTATCGAAGGCCTTTGTTCTTGTCGATCACAGAGTGTTATTAAAACTCAGGGGTGGTAGTATAGCCTTGAGGTTAGAGTAATGAGCTGTGAATGAGCTTGGTACATCCAGCAGACCTGGATTCAATTCCCACAACCTCCACTTGCATACTGTTTGACTCTAAGCAAGTCACTTAACCACCCCAGTGCTCCCAGGTTGCTCCTGAAAACAGGCCCTTGTGCCTAGTGGGCCTTACCTGGTTACCAAAAGCATAAAAAAATAAAAATAAAATTAGGGGAGATGGGCCTATCAGATGATGCAGTGACATGGTTCTCAGATTATTTGACTAATTGAACACAAAGGATAAAATGTAATAACTTGTTTACTTCTATCTTGCCCTTGGCTATGGAGGTCCCACAGGGATCAGTTTTAGGACCGCTATTATTTTATATCTCTATAAATACAGTATCTAATATTCCAATGTATTCCCACATAATTTTATATGCTGATGATACTGTTCTTTTTATTTCTAGGCCCAGATATTCAAAAGGGTTGCACCATGCGCAACAGAGATGCGCCAGTTCAAGTCCAAAAATGTGCCATTGTGCAATATTCAGCAGGAGGCAGCTGCTCCCCCCAAATCGCAATGCACAAGAGCACAATGGGTAATGAATGCATGCTCAACTGAAAGGGGAGGAACCACGAATAAATGGCGCAGTGCGATATTCAACAGCATACACCATGTGCAATAGGGGAGCAAGTGGAAGTTGCGCAATAGCAGAAATTATCTAAAATAAAAAGGAACAAGAGAGAGGTGCAAGAACGCTACAGGGAAGCTAGAGGTGGGAGAAAGGTGATAGCCACAGAAGACAGGGAAGCAGTGAGTGGGACTGGAAAAGAGCAGAACAGGGCACACCTTGGAACATAGCGCAACAGGACAGGAGTGGGGATCCTGTGCCACCGTGGACTGAGGGAAGTGGCAGTGGGCAGGACAGCCAAATCTTGGAGGTGTTCCTGGTGCAGGGGGAGTAGCACAAAGGACAGCAGGGGGAATGGGATTACAGCTGCCGGGGGGGGAACACAAGCCAGGGACATGGCCAGTGCCACCATTCAGATGGAGGCAGTAATGAGGGGTGTGAGAAGGCAGACAGCAGGGGGGCAAGCCCGTGGAAGGGCCTGTCGGTGGTATGCCACCAACAGGTGGTATCGAGCCTGCACCAGCTTCGAGCACTACAGTGACACCGAGATTATGGGCGAGTACCGCCTGAACTGGGCGATCCTGAGGCAGCTCTGTGAGCTGTGCAGTGATGAGATGCAGGAACCCATGCTCTGTCAGTGGAGACAAAGGTGACAGCTGTCATGTGCCTGCTCACCACGGACACCTTCCAGAGACCAACAGGGGACAGAACAGGCATAACCCAGTCGGCCGCATCACACCTACTCACACAATTCCTCAGCGTACTGCTGCCACATGCTGCGGAGTACATCCATTTCCCCAGCACACAGGCGGAGCGCACAGCACACATACAAGAGTTCCACAGGGTAGCACATATGTCTGGCATGCTTGGGGCCATTGACTGCACCCATGTGGCCATCTGCATGCCACCTGGCCCAGAAGGTGCTGCGTACATTAATCGGAAGGGCTATGCCAGTATCAACTGCCAGGTGGTGTGCGATGCTAGGGGGCGCATAACCAATGTCTGTGCCACGCACCCTGGGGGAGCACATGATGCCTTCATCTGGCACCAGTCTGCACTGTGCCACAGGTTCGAGAGTGGGGACATCCCCACTGGCCACCTAGTGGTTGAGTACGCAAATCATGCAGAAAGACATGGATCTTGGGAAGGGCATAGTCAGAGGTGACATGGGTACTGGCCTAGATGGCCCATTGCAGGGCAACGCTGATCACCAAACTAATGTCCACCCTCTACATACAGGTGACAGTGGATATCCACTCTGTCCCTGGCTGATCATACCATACTGGTGGCCCGCAACCCATTGCAGCAACAGTACAATGAGGCACATGCCACCACATGCAATGTCATAGAGCAGGTGTTCGGGATGCTGAAGGCATGTTTCTATTGCCTGGACACGTCTGGCGGTGCCCTACAGTATAGCCCCTCGAAGGCCTGCAGGCTATTCCTGGCCTGTTGCATCCTGCACAACATGGCCAATGACTGTGGGATAGCTGTAGAGGTTGAAGAGGGGGACAGCGATGAGGACGATGAGGACGCTGGTGCAAATGGTGAAGGGCAGCCCCCCCTTGGTCGAAGGGACCCCCGACTGATCCGGATGTCACAGCTGGACAGGACACCATCACAGAGGAGCACTTCAGCCAACCCAGGTAAGTCATGGGGCCATGTGCAGCCACCAATGGCAAGGGCACAACCCACAAGCATGCATGGACAAACCCCAGGGACGCATGTCTTAAAGGGAATTGGCTGAGCATGGAACCGCACACACCATCAGGGATGGGTAAGGCCTAACACGGCACGTGGTCACACACACACACACACCACAAGACATGCACAAAGGGTAGGAGGCATGCCGACCCCAACTGCCAGCCCTAACCACACACACATCCACAGACCACCACGCCCAGTGTCTGTCATTGTGCTTGTCTTAGACGCTGGGCACCATTGCACAGTGGTGGACAGCGCAATGCAGGCATCATCATGCACATGCCATGGTGGCCAGCAGCTGGGAGGGTGTGCACATGGAACGTGTGTGTGTGTGTGTGTGCAGGGCCGGGTACCCCACCCGTGCATTGCATGTTGAACAACACACTGCACACAGGGCAGCGTCAGACTATAGCCATGGTGGGAGACAGGTCAGTCACATGGCACAGTGCCACAGATGCATGGGTGGCCCCACTGAGACCCACCAACTGTGGCAGGCTGACCATTGGCCTCATGGGGTGGCACCGATGGTCCCCCAGGGGTGCCTCTGTGGGAACATGACTGTTCTCGAGCAGGGGTCTGCAGCTCATTGAACATACCTGCGCCAGGCATGCTCAGGATGCCCACAGCTGAACCCGCTGTTGACAAGGAGGGTGTCGCACGATGCCAGGAACGGGGGGTGGACATGGCACTGCGTAGTGTCTGCGGTGCATGGGCAAATA
The DNA here is from genome assembly GCA_016271365.2 of Neoceratodus forsteri. Classification (NCBI taxonomy): domain Eukaryota; kingdom Metazoa; phylum Chordata; order Ceratodontiformes; family Ceratodontidae; genus Neoceratodus; species Neoceratodus forsteri. Next base: position 1,514,518,128 of record CM057449.1, read on the forward strand.
ACTGTGTGCCCACTGTGGCCATGACAGCTGTGAATGCCTGTGTCTGCCTGTCAATGGCAGCAGTCACATCATCTCACAGCCGGTCCATCCCTGCCAGGAGCAGACCGGTGTCCCTGCTGCACCGCTCCTCTGCCTGGCACAGGACTGCACTGAGTGCATCCACCACCATCACAAACCACAACTGCTGATCCACTGATTCATGGAGTATGAGGGTGTGCTCATCTAAGAGGTCATCTGCCTGATCGGCATGCTGTCCCTCATGGTGTTCGCAGCCATGCTGGGCAGCACCCCTTGAGGTTGGGCGCTGCACACTGGGAGCCATGCCTGGGCATGTCCACATGTGGGTCACTAACGCTGCCCCTGACACTGTCCCCCCATCGCCATTGGACGACTGCTGACACTGCCCCTCCAGCCACCACTCTCCAGGGCTCAAAATTGCTGCCACAGTGGCTGCAACAGCCCCACTGTCCTAGACACACACCAGTGCTGTCCCACTGGTGCAGACAGGCACAGGTTGGGACTGTGATGTCACGCAGGCCTCCACAGTGGCACCACCCACTGCTATGCTCGTGCTGTTACCTGCTGTGCAGCCATCCTATGGTCCACACGTATCACTGTCCATGATGTGAGCTCCATCATAATCAGTGATGGATCCAGCACCAGTCCGAGTCTCAACATGCTGGCATCCATGGACGCTGTCATGCTGGGACATGGGCAGGGCCTCTTCCACACCAGCTCCACCAACATCAGTCCAGACAGCCAGGTGGGCCCACTGTCGTCCTGACCCTTGGACACCTGTAGAGGTGGATGGACCCTCCTCTGTGTCCAGGGTATCACCCTCAGTGGACGAGCCCAACACTGATGACCCATGTAGATGCTCAGGAGCTGTAAGGTAACACAGTAGCATTAATGTATCTGCCCTACCCTGTGGCATTCCCCCCCCCCACAGTGACAGATCAGGACCTACCATGCAGTGACGAGCTACCAGCAGTCTGGAAGCCACCACCTGGAACACCCTCGAGGGCACAACGCCGCATACTGCCAGCAACTTGCTCTTCCTGTGGTGTCAGGCGTTGTACGGCCAGCTGTCCCCCACCAGTCACAGCCCGTGCTTCCCTGATGGCAGCCACATTATCTTTAATCCTCCTCCTGTCCATACCCACCTTCTTCTTGCACTCCTGCATGGACCGCTGGTGGCTGCCATGCTGGTTGACGGCACATGCCACCTCACCCCATGCCGCAGCACGGGCCTGTGGTGTTCCCCCGCTGTCTGCTGAGCAGCAGTTCCTGGTCAAGGTAGGCCTCAAACAGGGCATCTGATTCTGCCTTGATAAAGTTGGGCCTCCTCCGTCTCCCATGTCTCTGTTCCTCTTCATCCACCTCACGTTCGGTCATTTTTGATCCTGTGGGAATGACAGGTGTTACCTCTGACTGTGGCGTCCCATGCATCTCCCACACACCAGAGTCCACACTGGCAAACAGCATGCAACTCACCACAATAGACTGTAATACCAGACTATGGCCTCTGCAGCCCCATGTCGCATTTATAGAGCGCAACGCATGCAAATGAGGCAAGGCTCAATTATAAGTGGATGCTAATGCAGTAGCTGTGTCATTGAATTGCTGATGAGCTGATTTGCATATGCTGGCTGAATATTGCGCTGTTGCACCTTGCACAATTGTGTTGAACATGCTCAGGCAAGGGTGCAGCTCTGTGATGTGCACAGTAGACACCAAACGGCGCATGCCTGGGGTGCTGATGCCGATGCCTGCCATGCTGCTGACGTGCTGAGCACTGGAGGCAGTGCAAGGCAAGTCCACAACTGTGCCAGTGGTGCTAGTGTGCTGTTCACATGTATGGTGCTCTTGCACTGGGGTGCCGTAGGTGCCATGGTGCAACAGCGCAGTAGGCTGCTACAGGAAGTGCCACACAGGTGCCCTACTGTGCTACATGTGGTGAGTACCAATCACGCTGTGGCGGTCTGTGCGCAAGGGACCCCTGACCCTGTGCCGACCTTTACCCCCTAGGCACCATGCATCCACATGGGTGCACCTCTATCGTGCTGTTCGGTGACAGCACAATGGGGAATGGCAGTGCAGTATAGCGCAGCACTCGCACGTGGAGGTGCGCTAAGGAGCACCATTTTGGTACTCAATGCTTGGAAGATGGCACTGAGATGGGCACCAATCTGAAGCCAGGTCGAACTGGCTAACCTTGTGTCCCTGGTTAAGCCCCATGCTGCTGCTCTCTTTGGGGAGGCACCCCTGGACAGGGCCAGGAGTGCCATGTGGGAGGAGGTGATGGTGGCCCTGGAGGAGGCGATGGGGATCCAGTGCACAGCAGAGCAGTGCAGGCACTGGTATGGGGACCTCCAGCTGAGGGACCCAGACTGGCTTGCCCAGCTGTGGCACACACCAGGAGGGGCATGGTTCCACGGCCAGGTAGGTGACCCTTCCATACACTGGTTACGTCCACACTGGAATCACGGTGGGCATGTGTCCAGCACATGCGGGTCCATCCAGTGTGGGCCGTGGTGGTGGTGGTGGTATGGGGTGGGGGGCAGATGGGTATGGCTGTATGGGATCGCACACATCCGGGGGCGGGGTACCTTTGGTACCAGATTGTACTGATGTTCCTCTCTCCATGTTTGCACCCTAGGCCCTGAGGAGTGCCGGTGTGCCATGGAGGGGCAGCTGCGGCATGAGGCATATCAAGATGCAAGAGCACCCATACCAGCCCAGTGCCGGGACCAGCCTGATGATGGTGAGTGCCTTACATCCAGGATGTTTTGTTCATGCTGTGTAGCAGGGTGGGCGGCGGGGCATGGCCACCATCCATTGACACCACTGCCATGCACGCAACATGGTATAGTCAGCACTGTCCAGTGGCACTGCATGTCTGGGAGTGCATCAATGGTGGTCCATGCATGCACCGGGCAGATGGCTGTGCCACTACCTTCGCACCGCAAAGCCATGTCACTGTACAGCCACGGTGGTGCTGTTTGGGACTTGAGCGGTGGGTGTGTGCAGTGGTCCATATGGCTGTGTGCACCTGGGTGGGCAGGTCTTGTGGACATGATCATTGTGGGTGGTCGCACACCATCACAGGCGTGGGTCCCATGGCTGTATGCCATGCACAATGGGTGGGCTGCAGGGGGCTGTGCATTCATGTCTATTGACTCTGCTCCCTTGTCCTAGGTGGATGATGGCTGGTACATGGGGAGCGTACACTGCAGGAGCTGTTGCAGGTGGCCAGGGTCTCTCTGGCCATCCTCAAAGACTGGAGCACCAAAGTGTGAGGTGTCGTCATGACAGGAGGCACCCCATTAGCGGGGAGTGGTGCTCCTGCTGAAGATGGACCACAGTTGCATCTTGGAAAGCCCCATGGAGCCACCCTCACACCCCTCCTTCCCTCTCCCATTTGTTCACCCCTGCCCCTTACCCACCTCCACCCTGTTTGCGTCCCTCACCCCTTTCAAATGTTTATTTGTACATAGTTTTGTTACCACTTTTATAATATATTTGTTTAGTTATGCCTACTGTTGTGGTCTCTGATTTGCAAGGGGCTAATGGTGCTCAGCTGCAGTGGTGTGCATGGTGTCGGGGTGGTGCTATTATGGGGTGTGTGTGTGTGTGTGTCCTTAGGGGAGGCAAGTGTGGTGTAGGCATAGCTCTCAGTCACTGTCTGTGGTTTGTGTGTTGTTTCCTGTGCAATGGATGATTGTGTGCAGTGGTACACGGTGCATGTGCTGAGTCCATGGCGCACCTGTCAGACCATCCATAGCCTGTGCAGCTGCCACCCTTGCATGTTAGTGACCTGCACAGTCTGCTGGCATGTCAGTGGTGGCTGCCCATGCTGGACTGCCACTGTACCCAGCGCGATGCCGTGTTGCCTCCTGTCACTGGTGTGGTGCACGTCTGCCTCGGGTGGCACTGTTGCATCCATTGTTGTTGTCCCACCTTGATGCTGTCACCTGTTCCTGTTGCAGGGGATGTGCTCCACTGTTTGTCACTTGTGCTCCAGCCACATGCTGGTGGCATACAGCAATGTGGTGCTTGCACAGGGTTGATGGCACACCTTTACCACGGAGAGGTTCTGGCCATGTGTACATGGCTGCAATGGTCACACGCCAGGGGCTTGGTTGACCCACTACTGTGTCCCTGTGTTGGTGTGCTCTTGGGTATGGGTGGTTGTTTGTCTGTGCACTGTGTTGCATCCTGTGTGGCACATGCTTCCATGCAACACTGTGGAAGTCTGCACTGGCTGTTGTGGCCAGTGCTGGGATGGGGTGTGTCCCTGGGAGGGTGGGCAGGGTGCTGTGACACTGGTGGTGGGTTCCAGGGAATGCCCTGTCACATGTGTGGTACCTCCTGTGCTGACGCATGGTCAGCCTCATAGCTTTACCTGGGGAGGGTATGCATGGCAGCACTGTGTCTGCAGCCGTTGCTTCACTGTCTGCTGCTGCTTCCCACTGTTGGGTGCTCATGGTGGGGCTGCCTTGCATGGTTCTGTGGTGCACAGGGTTGTTTTATCACAGTGGGGGGGTGGCATGCTTCGGGTGTCCTGCACTGTTGGGCACTACTCCTGGGCAGGGTGAATGGGGATCATGGTGCAGGGTGTGCTCTGCATTGGTGGGTTGGTGTGGCATGGGGTGGACGGGCATCCATGTGTGACGATCCCAGCTTGCAAGGGGGTGTGCTGGTGCACCATGCCATGGTGATGGGTTTCTTGCTGGTGTCCCTGGGCCATTGGTTCTTCCTGTTCTCCTCCAGTTGTGTGGAGCATGGGGTGTGGGGGGCGATGTCTATTCTGCTGAGTGCTCCTCTGCCCATCCCATCCCTACCATGGGTGGTGGGCCCCTGCATCCTGTCCCTGCACATCCCTAGTTGTGCTGTTGCACTGCTGCCCTGCTGCACTAGGCGTCCCTGATTTTGCTATTACGCATCTGACCTGCACCACTGCACATCCCTGGTTGTGCTATAGTGCAGTTGGTGTGATACTCAGTGTGCCACAGGCTGATCTTGACCTGCACAGTAAGTTTGAATGTCAATGACAGCATGGGCGCAGTGGACTTGCACTTGCTCCTGCTGTTGCGCACTTTTGTGGCGCAGTTTGAATATCTGGGTCCTAGGGTAAATGTTGCTAATTTGCAGGAATGTTTGCCATTTGATTTTAAGCTAATCTGGGAATGATTTGAATAAAACGGCCACATGATTAATGTGAACAAGACCAAGACTATGTTATCTGAAAGTAAACATAATCTAGGAAAATGCTCAACTCTGTCTATAATGTCACCTAGAGGTGTTTGTATTGAGCAGGTGCAATCATTTAAATAGTTTTTTTTTTAAACCTACTGTTTTCTTTCACATGCCATGTTGATTGTGTTATTAAAAGTATTAATTGCCGTGTTGATTCTCTTTACCGAAACAGGAACAATTTTACCACATAGGTTAAAAAATTGTTAGTTAAATGTTTGATTTTTTTCAATTGTTGACTATGGACTAATAGTTTTCTCAGCAGCATGTAATAGGTTCCATGGATTTCATAGGTTTAGTTTCAAGTCTATAGCTTTCGCCAAGTAGACTTGCCATATTTCAATGGATGGGGTGTCTACCTATATGTAAAACTATTTTATTTTTAAAAGTTGTTATTGTGTCACTTTCCACTATTTCTTTCGGGAGCCCATTCCAAGGGGTCATTACCTTTTGGTTGATCCAAGATCCTCTCTTGTTTGTTTTGTAGTGTTCTCCCATGAGCTGATATCTATGTGCTTGTGTTGTTTTGATTGATACCTTTTCTTCCAAACCTAGACATTCCCATAGATCTCTTTTCCTATATACTGCAAAAATGAGGCAGAGATCACCCCTTTTTCTGCAATACTCCAGTGTATACAATTCAAGTTCCTGGAGACTATCCTCATATGTCAGGTATTTTAGCCTGGTGATTCTTTTTGTAGCTCTTTTCTGAACCCTCTTAAGGCACCCTATAGCTCCCCTATGGTAAGGGCTCCAAAACTGGGCATTAAACTCCACTAATTGTCTCACCAGTGGTATCAATACAGAACTGTCCCTACTTTCAATATGCAATTCATCATTTTATTTGCTCTCTTTGTGACCTTGGTGCTGTGCTGTTTGAACAATAGATAATCTGTTACCAGTCCACCCAATACTACCATTGAAAATATAACTGTTGCTGTAAATGATGCTGGAGCTTTGCCCAAAATCGTAAAAGGGACAGTCATAGATGTTGTTTATACACCCCACTTAACTGGTAACCACTTTGTTCTAGAATTGATTATAATCTGGCAACCATGTGTAAAAAATCTTTTTTGGGCCATACCACTGTTGGAGTCCAAAGGCTCTTTAATTATGTCTCTAATAGTGTTTCAACTAGGAACATGGCATGTGAGAAACTTCAATTACCATTTTGTAGAACAAATCTGGGACAAAGGTCTTTCTCAATGAGAGCAGCAAGGGTTTGGAATTCACTTCCACCTGGAATCTGTCATTTGAGCACTTTAAATGCTTTTAAAGATAATGCATTATAGTTTATCTTAAATAAGACTATTTGTGAATGTAAATGATTGTTCTGTATTTGTTGTTTGTATGTTTGAGCCTGCTATGGACACCTTTGAAAATGGGCTATTTTAGTGTAAAGATTTTCTGAAATAAAGCAATGAAATGAAATATCCCATCAAACCATTTGGAAAGGGCACTATCTGCAAGCCTGGGGTATCTGTAAGCCTGTGGCAGTATGTAATAGTTCAAGTGCTTTGGAAATAGTTCCCTTTCACAAAGTATGCTGTAGGCTGGGGCATTGTGAAAGTCACGTGCTTTGTATGGTTTCAAAACCTAAGGACACTAATGACAAATGTTATGTTAATGCATCAGCTAGGTACTTAGGGTTCAAGCACAAGAGTTAAAAGTACTATAGTGAAACACGATGTTCAGGTAAACCATTCCCTAAGCCTTGGTCAAGCTGTGTTGTGCCATTTTAGGGTTTGAGTGATCACATGATGCAGAGTTGGGGTTGCCCTAATTTCATCACCATCTCCCCAATAATTGCTTTGTGACTACTATTCTTTCCAGCAGAAGATCCAGCACAGGCTCAAGTTCTGCAAAAGCAGAATGAAATCTCTCCAAGGGAATAGCCTGTTACAATACCATAATGATCAAATGAAAGCATTGGAGAAATGACTCACTCACTCAATATTAGAAAGGTAACTCTGATTTATTTAAGAGTCAGAACAATCACCTGAACGGCCATCAATAATTTGGGATTCAAAATTACCCTTTCTTCATCATGGACAAGTGTCTACAATTTATGTTAAGTATAATTACCTTAAATATTTATAATGGGCACTGTATCTATTAAATCAGTTTTACAACTGAAAATTGTGTTTATGAAAGAGTCATGTAGTCATACCCACACTGCTAATGCTTTTTCTCCATGTTATAATGATACAGGCATCCATTCTACATGTCTTACTTGCTTTTAATTGTGACCTGACAATAATCGAAAAAGCACAGTACAGCACAGTAACTTTTCAGCCACTTGGCAGTTGCTTGAAAGTATATATTTCCTTTAGTTTGTAAACATATACATTACTTGAATGCTTTAGTGACTGCCAGTCGCATAACAGTCTTTGATACTAATTCATTTTGTGAGAGATTCTGATGTAACCAAATGGAGACATTGTCTAAACATTCTTTAGTGATAACCTTTCTTTTACTCACTTTTTATTATCTCCTATTAATCATTTTGTGGTTGGTCTAGAGTAAACAAAATGGATGGAGGGGAGAGAAAAATATAAGCTTCATTAAATAGCCTAATTGCTTTTAGTACCCAGTTTCTACTGCTTAGGTGAAAATATTGTACTCTTTATGCAAAATGTGGTCATGTGAACAACAACAAAAAATGTCTGCAAATTTAATTCTCTTTAATGGCTGTGTGTGTGGCTGAAGAGTACTGTATGTGGGGAAAATGGTAGGATAGGAAGATGATTCCTCACTAACTGTCATGTTGTAGATTTTAACAAAGGCTTTGGTCTCTTTTTACCAAATAAGTGATGATTTGTCTTCTATCCATCCCTTCAGAAATGATCCAATGTCCAAACAGGTTTTTGATACATGAAAGGCAATATATTTTATTTACACAACTATGTCATGTTACATATAATCCTGTCATAAATCATCAAACATAACAGTCATTTATTGTCCATATAATCTCCAGTTCAATCTTACACTGAATTTCCACAGCAGGCCCCCTTCATCACCTCTTCTGGTCCTTCCTTCTTGAGGTCTGAATGTGTCATCCGACCCCCCACCACCATCAACCAATACTCCATATATTTTTCTTCTGCTATGTCTGTATGCCACAGACCCTACCCCTAGTCCTCCTACCTTCTCCTCCTGCCCTTTTAATCAGGTCCAGGTGCAATGCCCCTGGCCCATGCAACCTGCCCCCTGCCCACCCAACTGCCCTTCACCCCTGTTTAGCCCTTTTTGCCCTTCTCCCCTTTTCAAAAATTCACTTTCCACCAGTCCACACCTCAAGCCTTTGTTGGATGGTGCGGCTTCCCCCCTTGAGGGGCTGTAACCGCTTCTCAACCTAAATTCCACAAGCTGCCAAAATGGTAGCAAGAAGACAGCCATACCTTTATGTGAAAGGTGAACCCCATCCCCCTATAGAACTCTGGCTTGTCATAGACTATCCCCCTGTGCGAAATATTGCTCCCCCAACTCCTCCAAAAGTGCATCACCCTCCTGTTTAACCTCTTTCTGGCCCTTTAAATTGCCCCACGCTTACAGCATGTCATCATACCCACCTGAATATGATCTCCAACCATACCAATTCTACCCCTGTCCACCACCCCTGTATGGTCCTCAGGTCCAACTTAATGGCCTGAAGCAAAGCTCCCAATGGCATGACCCCCAAATCATTGCCCCCAAGATGAATTATAATGACATCATGTTTTTCCCAAACAAGCCTGAGCTCCTCCATTAATGGAAACAACTGGGCCCACCCTATTCCACAGACCTCTTTCCAGCAGACCTGTGGGCCTCTGAGTCCTTACATGAATTCCTTGTCCCTCTGATTGGGAGCTATGTGCTTCTCCACACAGTATATGAATGAATGTCCAGAGATCCACATGGTCTTTCTCCTGTGTCCACCTGCTGACATAAGGAGACAAAAGAAAACACAGTCATTTCAGGGTCTGACATAGCACTTATAACAAGTAGATTGCCATCTGCCTAGCTCCTTTATCTCTTCCTCAGAACCTCCTTTCTGGGCCAAAGTAGAGGCCGCCCCTATGAGTGGGTGACAATTGTGCTGGGTCTTCCCCCTTAAAGACCAAAGTCTTTTTTAATACCCTCCTATTTGGCAGTTAGTCACCACTTTCCCTTTGCCACGTAAAAACCAAGGCCCAGGAGCTGAGGGCCGGATAGTACTGTAGGTTTCCATGGCCTGCACTGCACACAATTCTTCCCCCAATTCACCTACTCCACAACTGAGTCCCATGCTCCATCTGATCAGTATTTGAATGCCTCAGCCTGATGCAGAGCCCTTCCCCTGTGAATTTAACATCACCCAACTGCAACCCCCCTCTATGTTCCCCTTTTTTTTAAGTGACCACTTCCCCCACACTGAAAGCCCAGTTGTACATCAGGGTAAATACCACCTGAAAAAGGCAGGCTTTGCTGGCCGAACTGCAGATGACATTCAAGGCCCCCAAAACAGTGGCTAGGATGTCAGGCGTGATGGGTCTGCAGGTGTCCATCTGTGGGCCCTGCCACCTTTGCCAACCTAAAAGCATGAGCCTCATGGTTTTACTGCCGTTGTTCTCTGGCCAACCCCTAGTCCCACAGGCCCAACCAATCCCAGCCAACTACGCCACCCAGGTTGAGTGCACTAGGCCTTTCTCCCACCTATCCACCATAAACCTCATTACCTGTTTCTCCATAATGGGCAAACTTATCACCATGCTCTGCTGCAACTGAAACCCTTGGAAGGCTTCCCATGCATCTTCATAAGCCTTCGGCATGTTGGCCGACTATGAGTTCTGGTACAACATTCGGGCTCTTGCCACCCAATCTCCCACAGATGTCTCAGCACCGGTGTTCTCACCACTTCTACCTGTGGGGCCAGCTTCCTGAACCTGCTCAACTGCAAACATGAGAGGCTGTCAGCAATTTCATTCCTGACCCCTCCCACATGCCTAGCTCTAAATGTAAGATTCAATCATAGACCCAGTAGTACCAGTTGCCTCATCACTGTGTCACCGAGTCCATGGAACCCTTCCTTCTGTTGATAACCTCCACCATGCCCTTGTTGTCACACCAGAAAAGACCCTTCTTATTCTGCATAAACCCGCTCCATACCACTAGGGATACCCAGATGGGAAAAATTTCCAACAAGGTGATATCCTTTAGCAGATCCCTAACCTGCCAGCTGCCCGGCCATGCCTTGGACATCCATCTACCCCTGTAATAAGCCCCCATGCCCAGTGTCCCAGATGCATCCTCATATAACTGGAAGGCATCACTATCTACCCATTCATCCTGCCAAAAAGTCACCCCGTTATACTCCACCAAAAAGGTGTCCCATACCACATGGTCCTCCTTCACCCCTTTGTTAATATCTACCCAATGATGGGGCTGCTTTGCCTTCCCTGTGGCGCACCCTAACCACCATGTGAACACCCTGCCTGGGCCGATGGCCTTGCAGACAAAGTTCAAATGTCCCAACAATTGCTGCACTACCACCAAAGGCACTCTCCTTCTGACCAATACCTGACCCAGGAAATCTTTGAGCCACTATACCTTGCCCTGGGGTAAGTGGAAACATTCACATTTGGTATCTACTTCAGTCCCCAAAAATTCTAGCACCCTGGCCAGCCCTTCCATTTTATCCTTTGCTAGTGGGATGCCAGTTGCCTCATACATGACCTGGAAGTCCTGCAACATTACCTGCATTTCTTCCTTGGATTTCCCAATCAACAAAAAATCATCCAGGTAGTGTACTACCTGTTTGTGGCCTTACCGCTGTCCAAACACCCACTGGACCCATGTACTAAATGCCTTGAAAGTGGAGCAAGCAACCGAGCACCCCATTGGCATGGCCTTGTCAAAATAAATCCATCTATCAAACTGGAAGCCAAGCAGGTCCCAGTCCTCTGACCACACTGGCAGCAGCCTAAAGGTGGACTCAGTGTCAGTCTTCACTAACCAGGCTTCCTGAACGGCTTTAACTAGCAGCACCACTGAATCCAATGATGCATGCAACACTGCACTGTGCTCCTCTGCTATGCCGTCATTCACAGACAATCCCTTGGGGTAAGGCAAATGGTGAATCAATCTGTATTCACCCTGTTATTTCTTGGGAACTATTCCCAAAGGGGAAATGCAAAATTGACCACATGGGGGACCCATGAAGGGCCCTTCCACAGTGCCTGCACTTTTCTCCTTAAAGATTTTTTTTACGAACTATGTCCTCTTTCCCATTAACCGAAGCCAAGTTCTTAGCCCTCATCACTGCCCTGACTCCTTGAAAGGCTAACATAAAACCCCACAAAAAAAGCCTTCCTCAGCATCACCCCTTGTTTCTGATGTGGATCCCCTGCAGTCCATGCTACTACCATCTCAGTCCTAATCAAGGTTTTTGCCAAGAGAAAACCCCATCTCACGCCCACCATCTTTGGCTTCTCAATTCCATCTGTAGTTGGGATTGCACCCGCCGTTGTTCCTGGACCCCCATCCCCAGCCCCCATATCCGCTATTGTCTCTCCCCCCTGCATGCCTCAAAGGACTGATCTTGACTACCTCACCCCCAGAGCACTCGTTGTTCCTGCATTTAATACTGGATGTTGTCCACCACATTTTGAGCCAACATGCTTAAATTTGCATTTGGTCCAATTGCAGGCTGCTCTATTGTATGCCCAGCAAGACTTGGCTCCCACCTGCTCCCCAGCATTTTTGGTCCCCTCTGATATCACTCCCCCTCCCACCTGGCTAGGAAAGGTTCTGACCCATAATTCAGAGTGTGTACAATCCCATCTTAAGTGACCCCTTGCTGTCATATGCTGCCAAAAGCCCTCATCATACTCCAGCCAAACATAACCTTTCTGGGCCTTGTAAGCGTCCCTAATTATGACTGTGTAGGTCAATAGTGGAATGGCCAACTCTGTGTTTTTCTCTAATAATATAGCAGTGTATATCAGAAATCCCGCTTGCCATGTATCTAAATGTTTGCCCTTATAAGTGGCTTCTTTTCCTTCATGTCCCACCATCCCACCACTGCCAGTACCACTGCCATTTCCAATTTGCCCACCGTTTCCTTCTGTTCATTATTTTGGCTGTTTTTTTGTCTAAAAGTCCAAATATGTCGACGTACTCCCCTTTCCATATTTTTTCCTTGATGGAGGCAGGCACATGGTCCCCAAAAGAAAACCCTGGAGGAGCATCATAAAGCTTCCTCACACCTCCCGTGCCTGGACCCGCACCCCCCGAACCCTCTGTCCTTCCTTTCTCTTTCTAGACATCATCTAGGATTTTCTCCATTGTTTCTAGCCTCTTTCCCCCACATTTTCCAACAATTCTGCCATATACTGTTTAAGGCTGCCCTCACCTGAGGGATTCCCTGCACCCTTACCCGCTCCAGTGTCCAGGTGCGATGGTGCCGGTGCGGGATCTGGCAGGGAGTCCAGTTCTGGGTCTGGGTCTGGCCCCCTTGGGTGCCTCCCCTGTGACCCCCTGCCCCAAGGCCCCACTTGTTGCCTCCTCTTCTTCCCTCCTCTAAGCCAGGTCGATGAGCTCCATCATCTTACCCATTAATGTCACTGCTTCCAGGCATAGCTGAGCACTGGAGGTTGGGATGAGTGTCTTCTTTGGTGGTATTGTCCAAGAAAACACTGCAACATGCAATATGTAGCTGAGAAAAATGTGTTTTGTGGCCCCTCAGTCAAACCACATCATCCCCGTATGACCTCGACCACAGATATCTGGTTCACCATGTCATCTCTTTTAGCCAGTTGGGATCCCTGTTCCTGGTCTTGAGGCTGCCCCTCACATTCATATGTTTGAGAAGCTCCCCGGTAGCATCTCCTTCACATCCTTCTCCCAATGCAAATGCCAGATTGGTCCTGCAAGTGTCCCTCGCCAGCCCAAAACTTAGTCCATTTCCCTTACAAAACATTTTTCTTTTTGTGTTGGAACTCCCCTGATGTCCATACTGGCCATACCCCACTGGCTGGCCCTTTATACCTAGTCCTGCTCCTGTGAAAACCCTGATTTGCTTTTCCATATATATATATATATATATATATATATATATATATATATATTTTAGAGGTAAAAACTTCTATTAATGCATTAGTTGGTTTTCCAATTCCACAGTGAGGAAATTTGCTGTTAGGGTTGAAAATCCCCTACTTCGACCCCCCCCCAACGTCTTGAGGTGTGCATTGGGATCATCAGCCCTAACTCTCACCCCATGACATGTGTAAAGCAGCAGAAGTATAGGAGAATGGGTGAGAGTTAGGACCCATGATCCCAATGCACACCCCAATGCTGGTTGGGGGGTAGGGGTCCAAGGGGGTTTCCAACCCTAACAGCGAATTTCTACTTTTGTCGCTGTGGAACAACCCTAACTAATGCATTAAATGGAGTTTTTGCCTCTAATTTCCCTTCTTTTGAGAATGATAATGAGAAATAGTGAATGGGCAAGCGGGAGCACGGGCCCTCTGGGCCCCACGCCCCTGGCCAAGAGATGTGGTGGCGGGAGTGCGGGGCCCTCTGGGCCCCACGCTCCCGCCACATGATGTCTTGTGGCATACTAACAGGGACAGCAACACAAACAGAAATGCTAACAGTGGCGCACATGATAACACAAGTGCAAATGAGAACAGAAAGGGTAACGCACATGGTGGCGTAGACCGGAACGGTCTGCCACGTGATGTGTTGTCACAGACTAACACGGTGCCTGCAAACAGAAATGTCAATGGGCATGGTGACGTAAAGTGAAACAGAAAGGTAAACAGTACTGTAGACAGAAATGGCAAAAAATAACAGAAACGCAAGCGCAAATGAAAACGTAAAGGATACGCACATGGTGGCGCAGATGTCAACAGTAAGTGAAACAGGTACGGAACCGCAAGCGGAAAGGGCAACATTAACAGTAATGTAACCGCACAGGCTGGTTTTCCCCAAAACCTGCATAGAGAAAGACAGTGAGTACAAATAATGTATGCATAATAATGAGTATCGGCGCAGAAAATGAGAACTTGGAATACTAAATACGTTATATTTCAGGAACCGTACGACGTAGAAAAAACATTTTAAAGTCAAATTATTTACAACTGTCATGGTTAATTTGAAGGGGGGCTAAGAATTTTTCCAACGAAAAGTCCGTATCTTGCACCATTTCCGAGATACGGGCCCTGAAAGGCGCGGCGAACACCGTAATGTTATCCTATGGGAAAAAGAGAAGTTCGGAGCACCATAACTTTGCCTCCCTGTAATATTTTTTCACCAAGCCACTGAAAGGCACATCTGTGGGCTGTTGGCTGTCTTCCCTCCAAAGTTCAGGAAAAAAGACCAAACCGTTATTTTGCAGCAGGGATCCAAAGGATTTCTGTAATGTCAGGCGCTGTAATGTTATCCTATGGGAAAACTGTCAACTTTGGACTGCCGAATTTTGCTGCCATGTAATATTTTTTCAATACAATACTGAAAGGCACATCTGTGAGATGTCGGCCCGTTTCCTCCAAATTTCAGCCCAAAACTCCTAACGGTTCTTTTGCAGCACAGTGCCAAAGAATCGCTGTCACTTTCCCACAGATGGAAAACTACTGTCGCAATTTGCTAAAGCTTTCACAAAAAAGTTTGACACTTTCGTGAGCACGAAAGTAATTTGTGAAAGTACTTTTTCCAGAAATTTGAAAAACATATTTCTGGGGTGTTTTACCACAAAATAAAGACATGGCAAGCATCCTCAGGGTCCGACTAGGTGAAAACAAAAAGAATTAGGTTGCTAGAGGGTCCCAAATTTAAATGCCAACCATTTTTCTGATCACCAACTGAAAACAAAATGGCTGATTTGTGAAAGTAACAGGACCATTTGCGAAAGTAAAAATGCATTTGCGACACTGTTGAACTTTTTGTTAACTTTTCCCATTGACTTATAATGGGAAACTGTTTTTTGAATAACTTTTGAACCGTTTAACATTTTTTCATGAAATCTTCAAAAGGCACATCGGGGACCCTGGCCACGTACGCCTTAAAGATTTTGGGCCGGTCGCACAAACCGTACGACCTGTAGGCCTAACCGTAGAATTCCAGAAAAAGCATAAACGTGCGCACAGATCACGCTTAATAACTCCGCAGCTGTATATCCAACCGGTACGAAACTTGGCAGATCCCAAGGCCTATGGTTCTTGATTGTGTATTCCAAATTTCAGGCAAATCCATAAAACGGTTGCAAAGTTATTAAGGTGCAAAGTTTTGGGGTTTAACATAGAAATGGCTCCTCAACCCTAACTATAGCGGCACTACTGTGCCACTATAATATATATGTATGTTTCTTTTCTCTGTTCTGTTTTGATAGGCATAACCCCTCGGTGGATTCCCCCAGTATGCACCCCAATGTGCACCCAATATGCCACTGACTCATCCTCAGTTCCTTAGGACAGTTCCCTTTATTCTGGGCTTCATATTATTATATTATTATATTATTAGTCCTTTTTATCCTGTCTCCACTTTTTATTCTTCCATTCTGATTATCCAGCGAAACACTACCATAGTCGCCACTTTAGAAAAGTGCAGCCAAATGCCATTCTCCCCGCTAAGTGTTCATTGTCCACCATATAAGCCCACATACCTCCAGGCCCCCATGGACCATGTGGTGATGACATCAGATACCATGCCACGTGTCACCCACTACATGGGAAAAGCAGTGTGAAATCAGCAGGTCCTCAATCCTTCCTTGAGTCCCAGGCCCCACAAAACCATTGTTTCAACTCTTTCTCCCTTTTGGTTTTTGCCCATGAACACTGGCTAATGTGCAGCAATGCCCCCCCCCACCGCCAGCACAGAATCCTTCCATCTGCCCCTCCACTCAGACATACCTCATGCCCAGCCAGAAGTCTTGGCTGTTTTTGTGCAAGAACATGGGCTGTAAATGAGTCCCCTGTTCTCCCAATCTCTCCAAGCCAGTGATTTAACCTCCCTTGGCATTTGGTGTCCATCCAAGAGCTGTACTTCCCCCAGTGATGCTCCTTGCATGGAAATGCACTTCACCTATTAGCCCCCAGGTCCCAGCCAAAGTCACAAGGTTGCCAAGGGTGTATCCGAGGTGAGCCCCTCTTTGCTCGCCACTTCCTGGACCCTCACCAAAACAGCACCTCATCCTTTCCCCATGCAAGCAAGAGCCCTCCCCTATGCTGAGAGCCTATATTGACCAAGCTGCTCATGGTACCAGCCCTCCTGGGCTGCCCAAGCCCAATGGAACCCGAATTGTTCTCGGCCCCTCCTGGCATAGCACAACCCATGACCTGTGACCAGCACTGGAATAGTAGGGAAATGGTTACCACCCCACAGCTCCTAAAGTAGCCCATCACGTGGATGGTGGCATTACTCTCTAAGGAAGGAAAAACTTCCACAAAGAAAACACACGAGAAGCAAACTGACAGTAATTCAACCAGAAGTGCTGCCCAATTCTGTCCGCAGCAATCATTCTTTTTTTTTATTTTACTGCCCCAAACCAAGTAAAACTATTCAGAAACCCTCCCCCCTCCAGCTAGCAGAGGCAAGTTAGGCCCCACCGAATATGTGGTTGGCAATGCGGTCAGAGGGGCCTTCCTAGGCCACAAGCCAATAATACATATTAAAACATTTTGTCAAAATACCAGCTCTGTGAAAAAAATAAACTGCAACCTAGTCTAACAACCACAGCGAACTATAAGAGGACTTTTTCTTATATACCTTAAAAGACCAGGTCAGCTTCATAACAACAACAAAAAACAAGGGGCTGGTGGCCCAGGCCCCAGAGTTGCAATGCCTTACCTAGTGGTGCAAATAAACAGGAAAAATTGCCAAACACTATGCTGAGATCCAGACAAATGAAAAATTCCATCAGAAAGAGGGAGAGATCTCCCAAATCTGGGCTTATAAACCCCCTAAGGACCCCTTGCATGGACCCCTCCAGGCCACACCCCTGAGCCAATACTGCATCCCTTCAGGTGTACGCATCATCCCCCTGTAACCTGACAATCATGACCTCACCTGTGCCCTCCACTTCTTTCACCTGTCTGTCATCTGTGACCTCACCAAGCCCCACCCCTTCTCCCTGTCTTACCTAATCTGTCCTTCCCTCCCCTCCCCAACTCCTATCCCCAACTAAACTTCCATCTCCTCAGGGATGCTTTCAGACAGTTCTGGCTTTTAATGGCAACCCTATTAAGTGATGCAACATGTTTGTAGTTGTATCAGGTTGTGTCACTCACTAGAGCCAAATAAATTCAATTAAGTGAGGAATCATCCTTACTTACTATCTTGCCTTCCACGTAAATATAGCCAGGAAATCCTCAGGTATGACTGTTTTCCTGTCATAACCAGCATGCGTGCCCAGTCCCACCACCAGCATCTCCCTTATGAATCCAACAGTTACTGATGGTGGGTGCCCAGTCCCACCACTGGTCTCCCCTGCATGACCCTTGCTGCTCAAGCACCCCAACCTTGCCTTCCTCTAGCACCAATGCCACCCTCATTTTTCCTACTGTCATCAAAGTTTTATTATTTTTATCCCTCATTATGAATCCTCCAGGTTCCACAGTGTGGTTCCTCCATATCTTACTGATCAATACTGATCAATACTGATGGTGGGTGCCCCATCCCATCATCAGTCTCATCCCTCCAACCTAACTCTTTGAAAACTAATCCCCTACCCTCTACCACCTTCTCAGAATCCCCATATCCCTCTCAATTTCTGCAATTCTCCTCTCACACACAGAATTACCATTGACCGGTAACGAATCCTGCTGTCCGTATCCCTCCTCCATCCTAAAAGTGTTTAATAATAATAACCCTCCACACATTTTATACATAACCACCTACCTTCCTCCTACCCAAATGGCACCAATCCCTAGCCCTAATTGCATATCCTCTGTGCCACAATACCAGCTTCTCTGTGTCCCTCGATGTGCTGCTCCTCTGACTGGTAACCACATTGAAGTAAGTAGAGCTAATTCATTTCCGTGGGGTTTTCATTAACTTATTTTTTTTTTAAATATTTTTCTGTGAGCCCTTTTTTTAGCTGCACCATTCTGAACAACCATACAGTTTGTGAGAGTGTAACTTTATTAGCTCTTGACCGAAAAAAATAGGTAGAAATATTAAAAAAACAAACATTTTATAAATTAATGAAAGAAAAATCATTGAAATGAATGGGCCCATTCAATTTCAAAGGGCCTATTAATTTCAAAAGCTGTTTTTTTTAAGTAATCTCATTTTGGCGTGTGGCTGTTTTTACATAATTGGTTCTGTTGGCAGCTTAAACATCACATTTATTTATTTATTTATTTATTTATTTATTTATTTATTTGTATTTCAGATGACACCTTTAGGACGAGGGCTCTTTTACAAAGGTTCCACCTCAAGGTAATAAGGACAATAAGGTACAAAACATAACATGATCATTACAATGTAACTTACAAAAAAAGAGACAAGTAAGGTTGCAATAATAGCAACCAAAGACATTACTGAGGAACTGTGTTGTGAGTTAATTATACAGTACAAGTCATAGGTGGCTCACTGAAGCTTTGTTAGGAGTGGGTTAATGGGAAAAGAGAAAGAAGAGTGGTGGTGAGGGGGTGGTATGGGAGAGAGAGAGGGAGGAGGGGAGAAATAGGGAGGGCATTGCGTTGAGTATGTGGCAGATGGGAAATAGCAAGGGAGGAGGAATGGGGGGTGAAAAGTAAGAGGAGCCAGATTCATCCTATACCCAGTAATGGGAGGTAGGAGAGGAGGAGGAGAGGCTGAGGCAGTGAGGAGGGGTGCTTGAGAGTAGCATGCCTGGAGGGGATTATAAGAAGCAATCACAGAAGGCACTAGCCATGAGGTGTTGATGTAGTTTACACTTAAAAGCACCAATCATGGCAATGTTGGAGATTTCTGTAGGTAGCATGTTGAACCAGGTCGCTGCTCTGACAAGGTAAGAACACTGAGCTTGAGAGGTCTGGCAATGAGGTATTGTAAAGGTTAGACTGTCCAGTCTTCTAGTTAGGCAGCGGACACACTGTGGGGTCAATATTGATTGGACTCCAGGGGCATAAGGCCTCAAATGTAGCACATGCTATGGAACATTCCATGGGCATTGCTTTGTCAAAATAGTACTGGTCTCCTATCTTAAAGCCCAATAAGTCCCAATCTTTCCTCCTAACTGGAAGCAATATGAAAGCAGAATCTGTATCTCTTTTGGCCATCCAAGCATCGGTAGTCACTCGGATAATCTGCACCGCCTCTTCTAATGTGGCGTAGGTCACTTTACTATGCTCCCCGCTTATAAACTCATTCACCGAGTCCCCTTCTGGAAATGACAGGTGGTGATTCACCCTGTATTCTCCCTGCTATTTCTTGGGGACAAAACCCAAATGAGAAATTCTCATATTCTGCAAAGGAGGGGTAGCGTTTGGCCCTTCTACTCCACCAGTTGCCTTTTCCTTCTCCATTTTTTATCTTAGAATATTCTCCTTCCCTTTAACTGAGCCCAGATTGTTTGCCTCTCTCGCTCACCTTGGGTCTTCACACAGTAACGGAAAGTCCGTCCTAAACCCTTTCTTATTTACTCCACCACCTCTCTATCTGGGTACCTTTCTAACCACTTTTCCCACACTTCTATCTTGATAGGAGTTCTTGCTTCTTGTAATTAATGTCCTGCCCTCTTCCCTTCATTTCTACTACACCCCCTTGCCCCTTTCTTGGTCCCTTGCAGTCAGTAAGTCTGGCTCGCTCTACCTGCATGCCCTCTGCCACTCCCACCTCTATTCCATGACTGCCCCCTATACCACTGCCCTTCCTGAAAAAACTGTTGACCTGTTCTTTGCCCCCATCCCTTGGGCCCCTTGTGCCCATGTTGTTCAGCATCTGCTCACTGGGTGTGTTCCCCCACATTTTGAGCAAGCTTGCCGAAAGCAGCACTAGGGCCAGGAGCAAAATGCCCTATTGTAACCCCAGCAACACCTCTGGGGTGCCCCGCCCCTTTTTCCCATCCCTCCTTCCTGCGTGGACTGATCAGTTACATAGTCTATCCACAAATCGAATTGTTTCGTGTCCCATCTTACATCCTCATAAGTCACCATCCTTTGCCGGAACAATTCATCATAGTATATCCTCCCCACTCCTCCTTTTACCTTCACCCACCTTATTATCAGGGAGTACGTGATCACTGCTATGCCCAACTCTGGTTTCTTCTCCAGTGCTATAGCTGAGTACATGGGGAAACCTACAAACCACCCATCCCAAGTCCTTCCTCTAGTAAATTTGTCGTCCTCTTTCTTGCCTAACAAAACTACTGCTGCTGCCATTTCGCTCTTCCCGATATTCTCCATTTCTTTGTATTCTGCTGCCGCTTCCCAGCTCACTAACGCAAAAATGTCCAAGTATGCCCCGTTCCATATTTTCTCGTTCATGGCCAGCGGTACATGTTCCATTATTCTGATTCCTGAGGTTCCTATCTCCCTTGTTCCCTCTCCTACTCTCTCCATCCCTTTTTCTCCCTCCTTTGTCGTCTCCTTATCTGACTTAATCTCTGCCAGTACTGACTCCATCTGGCCCAACCCCCCTGTCCCGAGTGCAGAAATAATTTGGCCTATGTATTCTTTGATGCTTTCTCCTACTGACCCGGATACATTACCTGTGATCTTGTCAGCTCCCTGTGGCCTGCTGTCCTCATGATGCCTTGGCATGTCCCCCTGTGGCTGAATGGCTGGTTGTACTATTGGTTGTGGAGGAACCGTTGTGCTCAGGGGGATCCAGTCTGGGTTCCATCAGGGGAACCACCACCTGGTCTTGGGGAGGTACTGACAGGACTGGGACATATTGCTATGAATGTACTGCGCTAGCCACTCTAGGTGGTGCCACCAGTGATGGCTGTGCCCTGGTTGGGCTGCGTGGCCTCCCTGCAGGCCGTTTCCCACTGCCCCCTTTTCCCTTCCCTGCTTTCCACTTCTTCCCAGATCTCCCCATCTTCTCCCCTTCCACCATCTGCCACATTCTGTTGGCCTTCTCTGCAAGCTCCACAATAGCCTTGTAGGCATCCTCTTTTGATGACCTGTTCTTTTTCAGTGCCATTTCCTCATGTTTGCCTGTGAAAAGCTGTAGAGACAACTGACAAAAAAGTCTTAATTAATCTTATGCTATAACTAGGCCTTTCTATAGCTAGGCCCCCTTTTTCCTTTTTTATTGTTCCCATCGTTGTGTGTAGACCAGTCCTGTGCATGCTTGAGCCTCCTCCCTTATGGTAGGCCTATACTATGGCCCGCTGTGCTCTGATGGAGGCAACAGGTATCTTGCCTCCCAGTATGGGTCATCTGGTCTCTTTCCAACCTACCAAAGGCTCCCCTTTTTGCCCCTGGTTGCCCTAAACCCTTGCCTAACCTTGATGTATTCATCTCTGTCGGCCCTTCTCCTGTGATCCTGGCCCTCCTATCATCAGTGCGCCTTCCTGCCTTGGGTTCCATTTCACCTAGAATCTCCCCCCCAAAGGCATTAGGAATTTGTTTGTACCCCCAGGTGCAGCAGCTGACCTCCTGGTCACTTAGGCCTTTTCTTTTTCACTCATCCTCTGGGCCTCTGTTTCCCTCTCCACGGCCACCGTGAGCCTATCCAGTCCCCTCTTATGTGTCACCCTATTCCTTGGGTATTTCCGTGTAGCCTCTCGGCCTCATCACTTGCTGCCCACTGCTCCTCAGAGTCTGTTGCCAACCACGGGCTATCCCCTGCATGGGGCCCTGCTTCTCCCTCTTTCCTCCCTTCATAAACTCACCCCTGTTCTCTGCAAGCCCCTTGTCAGTGCACCTTCTTTGCTGTGCAATCCTATGAGCATGTGACATCACACCACATGGCCAGCCTACATTACTTGGTGCTAACCCATCTGACCAGGCCTCTAACCTTCATCTCTTCTCTTTTGGTTCTTGTCTTCGAATAACTTGCAAACCAAGGGTCTCTCCCCCCCAAAACCTTAGTGCAGTGTCCTTAGCTTCTGCTGGCCATTAATAGGCCCACCCACACCGAGACCACCTGCCAGCTGTAGCTACCCTGAGTGTGGCGTCACACCACGCCATCTGTCGCCCCATGCTAGCCCTTTTCACCAGGCTTTCCCAACACAAACGCCCTGTCCCACATTCAAAGGCAACCCAGCACAGCACCAGCTCAAGTGTTAAAGCTTCTTTCAATTTTACAACCTAAATGGAAACAGCGTGTGACGTCACTCCACGTGGCCGTCTCTGTTGGCCCCACGCTAGCCCTTTTCTTCAGGCTTTCCCAACACAAAAATGTCCTGTCCCCATGTTCAAAGGCAACCCATCACAGCACCAGCTCGAGGATTAAGACTTTTTTCAATTTATACAACCTAAATGGAAACAGCTCCTTCAAAGCAGGTTTACGAACTCCACAGAGCTTCTCTTTATGACCCACAGCCAAACCAGCTCACAATCGTGACTTACTCCCCACACTGCATTCTTGTGCCTTTACTTTTGTACCTCATCCCAGGTCACTTGCTCTCCCCCCAAGACAATGCTCTTCACGTTCTTTTCATTCTAGACCACCGCCAGACAAACACCACCGCATGCTGCTCCTTCCCTTCCAGCCATGTAAATCAAAACTTGGCTCATCTTCTCCACTGTCCTCCAGGCAAGGCCCACCACAACCAAACCAGTTACCATCTTTTGCACTTCATATTCTGTTTCTATATCTTGCCTCACTACCACTGTAAACTTGTCAAATGACCCCCCAATTTTTAAACTTCTCTACCAGGCTTCACATCCTGTCCCTTTGATTTCAGCAGCATTTTCTCACACACTGAGCCATCCACATACAGTTTTATTATTAAACCATGATCCCTCCAAGCAAAAGTTTATGTTTTTTTTTGTTTTTTTTTAAACGTCATCTCAGGTTCAACATAGCTGCTTGTTTTTCTTACCTTCTTTATCCTAGTGCACAAACCTCTGCTCCAATCAATATGCTAATCTGACGTGCTGAAGTTTCAGTATAGATCAAAACTTCAACAAAAGTGGCTGAACCACCACTGTGCTGCCCATTTTGTACCTCCTTTAGCCCTTCCCCTTCCCGTTGCTTGCCTATTGTTCTGTGTTTAATTGTCCCTTCTCTTACCTTCCGCCCTCCCTCTCCGAGCACACCATCTTCAGGTAAAGGGAAGGGTGTGCACCAGGGCAACTTGGTCTGCCCCTTAAAGGGCAAACTCCATTATTAAATTTCATGCACTAATGATAAAATGGCATTACAATATAGGCACAGTACTATACTATTTAAAAAAGTCAGCTATCTTCTTCTGCTTTGTGTGTTTCAGTGTAAGCTGCTGCACTTAGGATTCAAAGTTAAAAAGAAGGCTAAAGTCAGCCTTTTCTGTTGTTAAAATTAATTTTCTTACAGATGCCATGCTCAACAGCACCACGGCTACAGTTACTGGCTCCTCCTCCTGGTTCCTCTCATCTTCATCCTACTGGTCATTCTCATGTGATTCCCAACAAAGATCCCCACATATTTCTTATCACTGAGTGGCCCTTTAGTTGGCAAAGTTGCATAAATCTCTGTGCACTCCATAAAATCTATCATGAACATTCTGGCTGGCAGATTTGGAATCAGGGGTGAATTGCTACGCTCAGCTTCTGGGTCTGTGTTTCTCTCCCTGGACGTCAGCAATGATGTAAACCTAGCCTTCCAATATCAACTGGCTACAGTCTTTTGCTGTCCATCAGCCCAAGCAGAGTCCAGCATCTGTATGGCATCAAGCAATGAAATGTGCTTTGCAAGTTCTGAAACTCTTTCAGTGGGTCCTAAGTCCATGTATAGAAAAACATGCTTGATGATCTGTGAGACAAAGAAAAAGATAGGTTAGCATTTGAACGGGTTAGTATTTGAACGTATGGGTTGGGGTTCTCAGATGGGGAGCTGCGACACACTTTCTTATGGTAGAAATGTTTGAGATTTCTAATGATGACCATATCCATGGGCTGGATTAAAGATGTCATGTTGGGAGGCAAGAACATTAGTTTTATGTGGGAGAGATTAATGTAGGCACTGCAGTTGTTGAGCAGCACGGTGATTCTCCTTTGGTGTCTCCTCATTTGTGCATTCACTGTATGAGCCACCAGGTGAAAATCGGAGCCGTCATCCACGAATTGGAGCTTGACTCTTAGATGATTGGCAGAGAACTAACTCTGATTCCATTGAAGCACCTTGGCTTACGGGATTTTCCGATCACCACAGGCTTCATTTTTTCTGAGCATGTCATATTGGTACACGCCAGCACTGAGATGTACTCACAGGCATTATTACCACCATTCTTGTCGTCTTTTTTTTAAATGTTGGAGTACACTCTAGTGTTACCCTGAAGTACAGCCCTGTCTCATCACTATTCAAAATGGCCATGGGGCTACAGTCATTTAAAAATCTGTGGCAGAATGTTTCTAACCCAGTATTCAACTGAGCTGGCATCTGCTTCCTTTTTCTTTCCATGACATTTCTTATAAACAATGCCATTCTGTTCCTTCCATCAACACAGCCAACCATTTGTTGGTGTAAAAGGAATCGCCAGCATGTCAGCAAGTTGCAGGAATTTTGGAAGAATATCAGCCCACTAATGGGGGTATCAGCATCATGGCTGGCAGAAAGCCAGTGTAACAGTGCAGTCTTGACAGTGTCACTTTTGCTGATGTGCTTTTGTTTCCTCTCCAAATTCTCTCCACTCTCCCACCCTGCCAGAAAACATTCCCTTGAGGCATAAATCCTTGCTATGGTGGAGACATCTATAGTGTGTTCTCTTATCAGGACTGACCTCTTTGCATCTGGGTGGGATAATTAGTGCAATAAGGCAACCTTTTGCTCCAGTGTTAAGGTGTTTTTCCAGATTTTCAGCAACCAAAATGTGCATTAACATGTAGCGCACTTAAGAGGTAAATGTAACATTAGACGAAAAGGAAAATAGTGGAATATGAAAAAAATCTTCATTTAAGCAGGATGTGCACTTATCCAATGTGCAGTTATGTGGTCTTCACTGTATTTACCTCCTATATCATAGACTCCTGCAGGAACTGAAAGGCTCTGTACATCCTGTTTCACACATGGTTCAAAACAAGTTAGGACTTTGTTCTTTATTTCCACATGGCCCACCTGCCTCTGCACATCTTGTTTCACGTAAGGTCCGAAGGGCACTGCATGAAGCAAGTTATGACTTGTTTTCAAAAAGTAAGGAACTTATTTGCAAATAGTGAAGTTAATGCATGCATTGGGTTTGCAGAAACACAATGTAGAACCTTACTTTCTCAATAAGTAAGGAAAGCCATAACAAAAATTAAAAAATAAATAAATATCAATACATATATTAGGGTTGCAAAAACACATGGAACAGTCAAAACATAGACAATGCTAGTAGAAAAAGACCTTTGGTACACCCAGTCTGCATAGTTTTATCCTACTATACCCAGTGAGCCATTGTCTCGACAAGATTTTTGCTCAAACCTCTCCCCCTCACATCATGCATTACTGCTCATCACATTACATTAAACAATGGACAAAGTAGTGAAATATAAAAAAAGGCTAAAGTCTCTGGAGTCTTAGAACATTGCTAGTGTGGTGTTACTCATCATTTTCAACCCTGATTCCTACTCCTCTCCTGCAGCCCTATTGCATCATGTCTCAGGGGCAAGCTACAGGCCGAAGCACTTACCAAAGAAAGTAATGAACCAGTAACAGCATAGCAGTCTTGTACCAGGAACATATTGCAGCTCTCTGGATAAAATTAGACAAAGAAAACCAAAATAATCAAGCACCAGTAATACAAAAAGACCACTAGATGATAATTATGAGCAATTCCTGCCATTTTATTTGCAAATATACCATGTGCGAAAGAAGATAGACACCACTGGCCTAATGCATAATTTGTGCCCTTAACAGACTGATGACTTCACATCAAGGTCAAAATGCCTATTTTTTCTGTCTGTCTGATCTGCTTTTATCCAGACCTGATAAGGGTGCATATCAAACTTTAGCTACTTAAAGTACAACATGCTCTTCAGCCCTATATACCTCAAACTATTGTTTTTTTAAATTTTTTTCAGCTTTCAATCAATCAATCAATCAATCAATCAATCAAGTCTTTATTTAACCAGGCGTTCATTGTTGAGCAGAAGCTCATTTGCAAGATGGACTTGGCTTTCTAACCAGTCTCCAAAAAGTATCCTTATACTTGGTCTCCACTGAAAATGCAGTCATGTGGGCATAAGGCTTTTCAACTGTGCCTGCACTGCATCACATTTTTTGTGTATGTACTTAGTTGTTTTTTTTTTTTGCTAAATTTTCCCAGTAGAATAAAAGTAATGTTACAAACATAGACTTTGATGGCAGATAAGGACCGCTTGGCCCACCTAGTCTGCCCATTTCCCTACCTACAGGATAAGCTGCAGATCCTAGTTAACCAACAGCCTATTCATTCTTACCCCCCCACAAGAATTGCCTTATGTCTGTCCCATGTATTCCTGAATTCTCCCACAGTTTTAGACCCCCCAACCTCCTCAGAAAGGCTGTTCCATGTGTCCACCACCCTCTCTGTTAAAAAAATATTTCCTCACATTGCCCTTGAACTGCTCCCCCATCTTTAAATTGTGTCCCCTTGTTCTAGCACATCTCTTTTTCTGAAAGGTGCTACCTTCTTGGACTTTCTTGATTCTACTGAGGTACTTAAAAGTTTCTATCATGTCCCCCCTCTCTCTCCTTTCCTCAAGGGTATACATATTAAGCTCCTTTAGTCTCTCCTCGTATGGCTTCTCTTGTAGACCCTGCACCATTTTAGTTGTCCTCCTCTGGACTGCCTCTATCCTGTCAATGTCCTTGCCGAGATGGGGTCTCCAGAACTGGATGCAGTACTCCAGAAGGGATCTCACCAACTGTCTGTACAGAGGGATAACAACTTCTTGTTTTCTGCTGGTGATGCCTTTCCCTATACATCCCAGTATACCCCCAGCTCTCTCTACTGCCTTCTCACATTGCTTGCTAACCTTAAGGTCATCTGGTATGATTACCCCCAGGTCCCTTTCCATTGTTGTTGCTGTTACTTCCTCCCCCTATTGTGTAATCTTCCCCTGGGTTTTTGTTTCCCAGGTGCATTATTTTGCATTTCTTTGCATTGAATCCAAGCTGCCATACTTCTGACCATTCCTCCAACCTTGCCAAGTCCCTTCTCATCCTTTCCACACCTCCTTGTGTATCAACCCTGTTGCAGATCTTTGTGTCATCTGCAAAGAGGCTTACTTTTCCTTCCAGTCCCTCTCCAATGCCACTTATAAAGACATTAAAAAGGACTGAACCCAGTACTGAACCCTGCAGTTCCCCACTAGTAACCCCTCTTTCTTCAGAGTGGACTCCATTTACAATTACCTTCTGTGTCCTGTTGTCCAGACAATGTTTTACCCAGGCTACCACCCTGTGTCCCACTCCCAGGCTGGTTAATTTGACAATTAATCTTTTGTGTGAGACTGTGTCAAATGCCTTGCTAAAGTCTAGGTAGGCCATGTCCACAGCCCCTCCCTGGTCTACTACTTTGGTCACCCAGTCAAAGAAATCAATTAGACTTGTCTGACATGACCTTCCCGCTGTGAACCCATGCTGCCTTGGGTCCTGTGCCCCACTGGCCTCTAGGTACTCAACAATTCTTTCCTTCAGAAGTGATTCCATCACTTTCCCTACCACAGAGGTCAAACTGACAGGTCTGTAGTTTCCTGCCACTGTCTTGGTCCCACTTCTGGTGAAGGGAAATCACATCCACCTTTGTCCAGTCCTCAGGTACCACACCATCCTCCCATGAGTTGTTAAAAAGGGTAGTCAGTGGTTTCACTAGTTGACCCCTTAATTCTTTTAGAATTCTAGGCTGAATTCCATCATGCCCATTGCTTTGTCCACCTTCAGTTTTAGGAGTTCTTTCAGAACCCTTTCTTCTGTGAAAGGACTGGGATTGACCCCCCTATCAAGAGTGCTCCTGTTAATTGGATTAGGCATCTCCCCCCTCCTCTTTTGTGAATACTGAGCAAAAATATTCATTCAGCATCCCTGCTTTTTCACTGTCCCTCTCTGCCCATCACCATCCATTCCATTCAGCCTCACTGTCCCTCCCTTTGTCTTTCTATGCTCCCTGATGTAGCTATAAATGGTTTTATCCCTCTTCTTAACTGAGTTGGCTATCTTTTCCTCAGTTTGGGCCTTTGCTATTCTGACTTCCCTCCCTGCTTCCTTCTGCCTTAACTGGTACAGCTCTCTGTCCTGCACCTTCTGTGTTTCCTTATACTTCCTGAATGCTATCTTTTTCTCCCTGACTCCCCCCCCACAACCTCTTTTGAGAACCATAGTGGCTTTTTATTTCATTTTGATTTGTTTATTTGCTTCACACAAAGGCTTGTTGCCTCTGTGATGGCAGTTTTGATGTTTCCCCATTGTTGCTTCACCCCTCCTTCTAGTCTGTTTGCTAGTGCTTTTCTAAGGCACTCTCCCATCTTGCCAAAGTCTGCCTTTCTGAAGTCCAGTACCCTCACTTGTATGGCTTGACTTTGTAGCTGAGTTTATCATGAACCACACTGTTTGATGCTCACTTGTTCCCAGATGGCAACCCACTTGTAGATCTAAGATCTCTCACTGTCCCCATTTGAGAGTATGAGGTCTAAGATTGCTCCCTCAAGAGTGGGTTCCAAAACTAGCTGTCTGAGGCATGCCACCTGTAGGGTATCGAGAATGGCCCTGCTCTTGGATGTGGCTGCAGCAAATGTGCTCCAGTTAACATCTGGCATATTCAGGTCTACCATCAACAGTATCTCCCCTTTCTCTGCCATCCTTTTTTTTTTTTATTATTTAAAAACTTTATTAATATATCAGCACCAGGTAAACAACATCAATAATTTTGTACATATGATAACATCAGGTGCATACTTTTCACATTAAAAGAAAAAAAAAAAACTCAAATTACCTCCCCCCCAGACTACGCATCACTATTACTATTTGAACTATAGATGTACTGAGGCCCTATTTTCATTAGGATTTCCACATCGTCAGGATAGCCTCTAAGCTTCCCCATAACGAGGTAAAGGCTTTGTCTCTATTCCTTACACTTGCAATATGTCTTTCCATCTGTAAGGCCAAAACACATTCCCTAAACCATTCCAAGATTCCAGGTGGGTTTTCATCAGTCCAATGCCTCATTATTACTAACTTAGCAGTTACTGAAATAAGCATCATATGTGCTTTCCTAGTTTTTGGAATATCAACTGGGAAATAGCTTGCAAGGCAAACTTCGGGTCTAAATAATTCCCTCAAGCCAAGAATAGTGTCCAAAGAATTATTAATGGATTGCCAGAATACTTTTATATATGGACATAGCCATAACATGTGAAACAATGACCCTGTCTCCTCCTTACACCTGTTACAAGTTGGTGCGTGTAGGGTCCCATATCTAAAAAGTTTTACTGGTGTCATATACATATTATACATAATATTGTAGTGAACTAATCTGAGTCTATCTTGTTTGACATATTTATACACAGATATCCAGAGCTTCTTCCATATATTAATGTCATCAGGGAGGCCTAATTCCCTTACCCAGTAAAAACAAACTCCCGAAGGTAATTTATGATCCCAACCCTGCAGAATTTTATACAAATTGGACACTTTTTGTGGTTGGGGAGCAATCTGCAGGAACACGATAGGGTCTCTTTCCCCCATATCTATTACTGGGAAGAGCCGGAAGAACGAAGATAGGGCCTTACTGACTTGGAGGTGTTTAAAGGGATTGTTGTTTACTTCACCAGGAGCAGCACATAATTGAGTGAGGGAGATCACTTTTCCATCCCTCCATATCTCTGAGACCTTATATTGACTTAATCCAGGCCAAAGGGAACGAGATATTGGTGCACCGCCAATTTTAAAGTGTGGGTTCTCTGTAATTGGTTGATCAGAGGACTGGCTCCACTTAACTGCGAATAAACTTGGGCTTGATGAGAGCTTTCATCGACCAGCCCATAGGGTTATTTCTGAGAGATTTGGGAATGTGGGATGGGGAGGCATATAGCAGGGCATGGAGAGAACATTACGAGATGCCAGGTGCTTTTCAATGGATAACCACAAAGGAAAGTATTCTGTATGATCTATCTCTTTCTGCCAGTAGGCCAGCTTACTCAAGTGTTGTGCAATATAGTATAGGAAGAAAGAGGGGGCTGCAAGGCCCCCCCCCTCACTTTTGGGGCTGTCAATTTTAGATAAGACCTACGTGCATTTTATTTGTTCCACAGAAAGGAGCTTAACATACCTCACAACCTGGAGAACCAAACTTTGGGAAGATATATACCCAGCATTCCTAAGGGGTATAATATTCTCGGCAGTAGATTCATTTTAATTATACTTATTCTACCCCGTAATGAGATAGGAAGCAATCCCCATCTCTCGAGGTCCTTTGCTATTACTTTGATGAGGTTATCTATATTATTTCTCATAATAGTGCCGGAATCCCTAAAAATCTTAATTCCTAAGTAAACTAAGGATTTTGTCTCCCAAGTAAGGCCTAAAGGGGCTAGTTCTGCTTTATTGACTTTGTGGTTAAGGGGTATTATCTTTGTTTTCTCCCGGTTAAGTTTGTAATAGGATACTTTAGAATACTCCTCAATTTCCTCTAGGACTGCGGGAATTGAGGCAGCTGGACTCTCTAAACGTAATAGGATATCGTCCGCATAAACCGAGAATGCATATCTAACTCCACCCACCTGAATTCCCATTATATTGGTATTACTTGCCATCCGGAGGAGCAAAGGTTCTAGGTATATGTTGAATAACAGTGGGGATAGGGGACACCCCTGCCTAGTACCCCGGGCTAATTTGAGTGGGGAAGATAACAGACCATTACATTTTACTCTAGCTGAGGGAAAGGAGTATAATATTTTGACCCATTTGAGAAAGTCTCCCGGAAAACCAAAGGATGTTAAAGTGGCAAAAAGAAAATCCCAGGAGACTCTATCAAATGCTTTCTCAGCATCGAGTGAAATCAGCACCATAGGTAAATCAGAATCCCTCGCCACCGAAATGAGATGTAGCAACTTTCTCAAATGGTCTTGAGATGACCTTCCCACCATAAATCCGACCTGTTCATGCCCTATTAAGTTATCTATAACTTTAGAAAGTCTGTTAGCCAAGACTTTGGCCAGAATTTTTATATCGGTATTTAATAGCGAAATAGGATGGTAACTACTGAGATTTTGGGGGTCCTTCCCAGGTTTTAAGATTAGAGATATTACTGCCTCTAAAAAATTGGACTCTGACATCCCCTTATTGAACAAAAAACTAAAGAGATCTTTTAGTACAGGTGCAATGGCAGCTTGACAAGTTTTGTAAAAGTTATTAGACAACCCATCTGGTCCGGGGGACTTGCCCAAAGGTAACTGTTGGATGGCCTCCTGTATTTCACCTAAAGTGATTGGGGCACCCAAAAAGACCGCGTTATCCGCAGATACCTGTGGCAAATTCACCATCTTAAGATACAAGATCATTTCTGATTCTGCGGGTAACGAAGACAGAGTTACTGAATATAATTCTTGATAAAAGGAACCAAACAATTCCACCATTTCCTTGGGATCAGTACAGACTTTGCAATCCTTCCCAGCATAAATTCCGGCAATGAATTGCGAAGCCTCCACTTGACGGAGTCGCATCGCAAGTAGTCTGCTTGCTTTCTCTCCAGCCTCCAAATATTGCAATTTAGTTCTGTGTAGAGATAACTCGGCCCTCTGTGATTGTAGATCTGCATATTGGGCCTGTAGTTGATATAACCTGGTCCATATCTCTGCTGGGGAGGTACAGGAAAGATTATGTTCTATGTTTTTAACATTAGTTAATAACCCTTCCAGCTGAACCCTTTGACACTTGACCCTATTAGAAGCCATTTTGATAAATTCACCCCTCAGAGAACATTTTAGAGCTGCCCAGACTAGATCATATTTATCAACCGTCCCTAGCTTGCAACTTAGGAAAAGGGTTTCTCTGCCATCCTCAGAATGCCTTCTATCATATCCTTGTCCATTCCCTCCCCCTGACATAGGGGTCTATATAGAACCCCTGTGCTGATTGTGGTGCCATTTCCAGTCTGTAAGGTGACCCACAGTGCCTCCCATCCTCCCTGTTTACTCTTTTGTGCAGTTGCTTTCATCCCTTCCTTTACATAGAGAGCTACTCCTCCCCCTCTTCTCCCATCCTTGTCTCTCCTGTAGGTTATGCACCCTGGTATGTTAACATCCCAGTCATGGTTCTCTGTGTACCATGTTTCTGTAACTGCTATGATATCCAGACATCCCTCTTTCACAGGGTTCGACCTTAACATATATTTACTAGTCTGGGGCATAGTGCAGATTGCCTCAGACTAGTGCAGATGCCTCCCTACCTGTCCGTGTGGGCTAGTGCAGTTTTTGTCTGACCGCGGATGGCAGAGGCAGCATGTAATCCTGTTCAGAGCATGAGCGGTACAATGCAGCAAAAGTGTACCAAGTGCCTGGAGGCCTGAAATGGCTACAAGTCAGGGAAACTAGCGGTGGTAGACCTGAACTCCCAGAGGTTCCTTGCTGGGGAGAGGGGTTTCTACGAGGGTATTCTATTGGCTTACAACATTTTGTGTGCGGCAGTATTGTGCCATTCCATTGGCCAGCCCTGTGGTTTGCGAGTCGGCAGGGAGGGGGAAGCAGTGGCTGTGGGAACAGCTCCGGGCATCTGACATCACAGGAAAGTCCACCAATGAAGGATTTCAGCTACAGCAGCAGGCAGGAGTAGGAGCAGGTGATTAGAAGAGCCATGAATCTGTAGTATAGGTGGACACAACTCAAAGCTGAAGACATCATTGGGCCATTATCGAAGTATGCGGCAGTCATTGGTAGCAAGCGGAGGTGGGGTGGGGTCTCATTGCTCTGTAATACTGAATATAAGCTGGCATTTTCAAATCAAAAAATGCGGAAGATTTGAAAATGCATTGATGAGAAAGTGGTGAAGGCAAAGCAGAAGGATTAACTACACTACAGGCTGTGTTCAGTGATGGCAGCTGAGGAGCTCACTAGGGAAGATTGGCTGTTTCAGTGGGTGAGGTGGTCGAGACTGTTTGGGAGATGGGAGTGCTGTTTCAGGGCATGGGTCAGGGAGTCAGAATGCGAGTCGGACAGTGGACTTCTGACATGAACAGGCTGGAAGTTGGATTCAAAGGAACATTAGTCGCCACTGCCACAGAACTCTACTAGCTCAGGTACAGTCGGACTCTATATGTTTTGGGGGGGATGATTTTGAGGTTGTATGGGTGCAGGGGGAAATGTGTCTTCTGGTTGTTAGCTTGCTCGCTGACTTGTGAACCCTTTGAAAATGGAGAAAAGCAGTTGAATTTCTTGAACTATGTCTGGGCTGATCATATAAGAGTACTCAAGGCCAAATTACCATGAATGATAAAAAGTCCCAAGTCATTAGCAAATGAAGTGTGTGCCTCTAAAAGGGTTTCATTACTTTCCTGCAGGGATTTCCTAATGTTACATTTATTAGTATTTTTTTTCTGACTACATTTCACATGTATAAAAATGTTGCCAGCTCTGCTCTCCAGTTCACACTGTTTTGAGAGTGCAGAAGTGTGTAGGTCTGTTGTTGCCATCTCAAGATCTGTGAAAAGTAAAATCTCTCTAAAATGTGTTATATGAAAAATATTGCCAGTGGCTACTGCTTACTGTGGGTTTTTTTTTGTTTTTTTTTTGTTTTAACTTCGGGGGGGTGCTGGGTATGTAGAAAGTGCAGTTCTCCTTCATTTTCTGTGAGGAGCAAACTGGAAGCTGGAAGGAACACTCAAACAAAGAGAATACTACGCTCAGGTACAGTCAGACAGTCAATCTGTTTTCTGTTTTTTTTGGGGGGGGGCAATTCCAAGGTTGTATGGGCACGGGGAGAAAAATGTGACTTCTTGTTCTGAGTTTGCCTGCTGTGTTGTTATATGAAACATATTGCCAGTGACTTACTGTGTGCTTCTTTGGCTTTCCTAATTTTCCCATGTGTTTTGCTGTTGACTTTGAGTGCGGACTAGTGCAAATCACTGCGAGCTAGTGCAATTTTACACTGACTTGTCCTGCTGGCTAGTGCAAAAAAACTTAAGGTCAACCCCTGCTCTTTCATCAAGGATACCAGTTCAGGGAGCTTGTTGCCCAGGCTAGGGGCATTGGTACTCATTACCCTCCATTTTCTGATGACCTTACTCCTTTTTGCCCCATCCCTGTCCTTATTGCCTTTGTCACTTTCTCCCTTTACCCCTACCCTTCTCCCTATCCCTATAAAGCCCTTCTCCTTATCCATAGAAAGCATTTATTCATTATTTATTTATTTATTGGAAATCTCAGAATCACAACCTTTGAGTCAGAGACTCTTTTATAAAGGCTCCACACACATCAATAGTGCAATTAGATACAACAGTGCAAATACAACAAATAAACAGAAGACAAGGGAACATAACAGAAAAAGCATACAATGCAGATAATACAGTTGATGGCAGAGTACATGGCAGTAATAAGAGTAATAACAGGCAAAAGTGAACAGGAGTGACTAAACAAGAGTACATGAGCAGTGGTGAAATAACAGGTGAAACAAAATGGGTAACTGCAAAAGCAAAGTAGTGACAAATTAAAAATTAATATGAACAAATGGGTAAAATCAGAAGCTAAGAAGGATACTTGTTTGCTTTAAATGATCCCAGGATTTGGGGATGTGAAATATAAGACTGAGGGTACTAAAGAGGCAGAGGACATAGACAAAGAAGGTTACATAGAGGAGACCATTCAGAGGAACAAAGTATGCCATTGTGGAAGGTATTATGGTAGCAGAAGGGGGAACAGGGGAGTTAGAGAGGCATGACAAGGAGGGGATGTTGATGGGGTATGAACAGAGGACAGGAAGAGGAGGGAAAGAAGGTGGGAGGGGAGGAAAGGAGATGTGAGCTCTCTGATGAAGACATTGTCATGAGATAACTCATTTCAGGGTAGATGGGCAATTTAGAGCGTAGGGGTGGGGATAGGGCTATGAACAGTCACAATAGTTTAAAGCTAGGAGGTGCTGCTGGAGTTTAAACTTAAAGGGGCCAATCTTATTTAGAGAAGAAACCTCAGCAGACAGGTCATTTAGCCAGACAGATACCATACGCTGTACATGAATGCTGTCTGCCCCAGATCAGTCCTACAGAAAGAGACTAGGAAGGGGGCCTTAGATGAGCTTCTAGTTGCCTGAGGGGTGTGTGCAGGGGTAAGGAAATTTTGAGCTGGCAGTATATCCTAGAGGTTAGAGTAATGAGCAGTGAATGAGTTTGGTACATCCACAAGACAAAACTTAGGTTTGATTCTCACAACCTCCACTTGCATACTGTGTGACTCTGAGCTAGTCACTTAGCCACCCAGTGCTCCCAGGTCACCCCTGAAAACAGGCATTTGTGCCTAGTTGGCATTACCCAGTTACCAAAGACTAAAATATAAAATAGACCAAAGATTGTCTTTTTTGCCATCAAGCAGGTCTGGTAGGAAAGCCTGCCCTTGAAATTTAACAAATTTGCTTGACTGTAGAGGTTGCAGCTGTGGGTGAGCATGTCCCCCTCCAACCACAAGATGACATGCTTTGCTGAGAGTGACCTGGATTCTGTATAACACTGTATCAGCTGTGGAGCCATAGATAACGATGCCATAGTCAACTATGGACAGGACCGAGCTGATAATGGTCAGGCGAAAGGTGTCAGATTTTGTCGGTAGAGTATACCAATCCTGGTGTTTACAGCCCTATGGGCCAGCTTGATATGCTCATGGTAGGAGAGTGAAAAGTCAAGGGTGATACCCAGGTGCTTAAAGCTATTGACTTTCTCCAAGGGTTGGTGCTGGATATTGAGTATGTTAAGTAGCAGATCATTGTTTTTTTTTTTCTAGGTTGGCAAACAACATCACTTTAGTCTTTTTTGTGGTTCAAAATTAATTTGTGGAGGGAGTACCATGATTCAGTTTCAGCAAAGTTCCTTTGACGATTGCAGTCCAGGGTGATAGGGTTCAGGTGGCTAGAAAAGATCACAGCATCATCCACATAGAGTAACAGAAGGCCAGAGCAAGCTAGGGGAAGGTATTGAGGAAGAGACTGAAAAGGAGCAGGCCAAATAATGAACCATGGGGAACTCCAGAGCATACCGATAGACTAGAGGAGAGTGTGTCATGGATTTTCACATTCTCAGACCTCCCAATAAGGTAGTTGAAGAACCAGGAGGTGGCTTCTTGAGAGAGACCACTAGAATGGAGAGAAGCAATGAGGAGTATGTGATTTACCATGTTAAATTCTTTTGTAAGGTATATGTAGTCAGACTGTACTAAATGGCCATGTCAAGAGCTTTGTGTATGAAGTCAGTAAACTCAAGGAGAGCAGTGGTGGTACTGTGACCCTTCCTGAGGCCATGCTATTGGCAGCATTGTAGACTGTGTTTAGAGAGGCATTCTGAGAGTTCATCTGTTACTATCCATTCAAAGAATTTGGAGATGGGGGAGGACTGAAATGGGATGATAGTTACTATGAAAGGTTCTATCACCATGCTTTAGTAAAGGGGTAACCACCGCAGACTTCCACTGAGAAGAGAATTGGCCAAGACAGAGGGAGAGATTTAAGTAGTTTAGTGAGTGGGGAAAGGACCACATCCAGGACCATTTGAAGTAACTTCAGGTCCAGGGCATGCCATGTTAGAGAGGAAAGGTCAAACACTGTGTACTTGGCAAGTGTGCTCAGCTGCACCTAATGATAGTGATTTTTAAGCATTTAAGCAGTACTGGCAAGTAGAATGACTGAGTTCTCAAAACATTAAAAATGTTTTTTTTTAAATAAAAAATGCATGCTCTTCTCTGTAACAGTGTTCAATTTCATTGCAAGGAAGGGGCGATGATGAAGGATCAGTGCAGCACAGGGACCATATGGTGTAAGTGGTCAGATAGTCACCAGTGTCTAAAATATTGTTATTGATTCCCCCACATACTTTAAAACACAAAGAAGTGGGGTTGGGGATGGGGGGAGGAATAACACGCAGAGGAAGAAAACAGCATACAGTGCAATGCACTGCACTGGCATCTGACAGGTAGGTGCTGGGGGGCTATTCATGGTGCCTTTGCCCTTTCAACACATTAACAGAAACTTCGCATTATGTGAATGTAATATTTTAGGAGAAATAAAAACAGTTTAGAGAACACATCTCTTCTACATGCCAGTATTGCTTAAATGTTTAAAAATCACTACCATTGGGCATTGCTGAGTATATGTGTTTCAAATAGGATCTCTAGCATGATGTGCTTTATACAAAATACTTTCATTCTACTGGGAACATTTAATAAAAAAATAAACAAACAAGAAAAAAAATACAAAGATCTATACAGCTTACTATCCAGACACAAAAAATCTGATGCAGTGCAGGTACAATTGAAAAGCTTTAGTGTAACACATTTCCTTATGCCAGCACATCTTTTAATTTTCTATGAATATAAACTTACATACAAACATACGAAGAAGCAAGCAGAAGAAGGTCTCTCATCTGGCATCCTCTTCTTGTAAAATAAAATTTCAAGTCATCAGGAAGTTTATTATAGTGGCATGAAGTATCTATACAATAATCTCCCCCACTCAGCCAGTACTTCCAAAATGGAAACAATAAATAATCTTGTTTCTTCTTCCTTCACTGATTGACATCCTTCTCAGTCCTATGTGCCTCAGACTCTCATTGTTTTTAATTTTTTCAGCTTTCTAACTAATGTAGCCTCCAAAAGCAATTATACAACTCCAACATTTTAATCTGCCCTCGTGTATTGCACATGAATGCTTCCCTGTTATAAAAAGGAGTTGGGAGATACATAACCAAACCTGGTTGTAAGCAGCACATGTTATGACAACCACCAGATCTTTATGCCTTAACTGTTCTGACTGAGCCAGTGTTCAAAAATATGAGTTTGATAATGAATACACCCAACTGTAGGTTGTCACTCTTAATACTACACTATAAACCAGTCCTGCTTTCAGTATAAATCTGATTATAAATTGATGAAAAAAAATGGTCGCAATAGTAATAGTACCTTTTATGAAATCATTCCATAAGGGAGTTAATATGACAGGTGCCATATCTGAAGGTACATTATATGATGGCAAGAAAAAATGCTTGCCTCTGATTGGTCAGTCTGGGACTGGACCCGTGATGTTATCCCAGTACAACATCACGGGTCTAGTCCCAGCACACAAAAAGACCACACCAAATGTAAAATAGAATTACTCCATGACTGTTATGGGCTCACCTACCTTCCACACTGCACAACAGGATCGATTTCCCCAGCATTTCCTGTTCCACGCCGTATCCCCCCCGCCGGCCCGCCTGCCCTTCTGCCTGCAACTGTTCACTGCAGAACAGTTTAAACAGAAAATCATCCAATTTTTTTTTTTTTACTCTTTACGAGCAGCTGTTTGCATACTGTGGACATCAAAGGAGTGACCATGCTGCCACGTGCACAACCGTTGCACTTTCCTGCTAAACTGTAAACAAGTTATCGGGCTTTTTTTTTTTAGGCTTTTTCCCCGATTAAGCAGTGGGACCAAGTGACTTACCGATCATCTCTATTAATAGAAGTTGCTGAGTCCCTGCAGTTCAATCACCTCACCAGTTCCATTTCTCAATCATGAATACAAATGACTCAGAGCAGCTTCCCCACAGACAGTAATCGGGTATTTCATGGAACCCGCTCAAACGACAACTCGGTCTCAATAAAAACAAACTTTAATGAACGAAACTGGGGGAATGAGCAGATGTCAACAATTGAAAGCCATGATAAGTTAATCAGTCATGTTCCAGCTCCACCTATTGGTTGAAAAATATATTGGATTTTTTTTTAAAACATATACCTCCATACACAAGAAATGAGGGGGAAAAGTCAAAAAAATGTTTTTTTTACCTTTTTTCTTTGCTTATTAAAAAAAATAAGCCATTGTATAATAGCAATAATGCTGCACTACGGTGTGTGCTGGGATAAGCATCACTTCTGGGAGATTAGTTGCACTCAGCCTGCGGCCTCGTGCCTAATCACCCCAGGTGTGACGTTATCCCAGCACAACACATACCCTGTCTTGCATTATTGCTTAAGTAACTGCAACCCAAATCTTTTAGCTCGTGAGTCCTCATTAGCGTCAGGTGCACATGCATAGAGAAATGCTGGCATGTATGAAGGGCCCAGTGACATTCAAATGTTTGTGGAAGTGTTAAAAAAAAGGTTTGCATGGTGATAGTTAATGCATTCAAAAATCTACTTTTGAAACCATGCAAACAGTGTGGTGACACCTCTTCACTGTCTCCATGGACAAGTGTCTGTCATTCCTCCTGCACCATGTAAATGCCCTATTAATCCAGATTTTAACTTACTGCACTTCATATTTTTTAGGCAATGTCAAAATGAAAAATGTGTCATTTATTGATGAATTTGTGTTTATTGTCAGGTACTTAAATGCCGTTTGATAGGTTGATCTCAATGTGGTGTGCTTAATTTCTGAAGTTCATTTTTAAGCTGCTGTCTTTTAGTTTACATAATAGTCACGATCTCCGATTTACTTCTGCAGCATGTAGTATAAATTATTCTGTTGCAGTTCTGGTGCTGTGTATAGATTAAGTAATTCTCTGCTGCAATGTGCATGTCTGCATCTGTGTAAATTCATATCTGAGATGGCAAATTTATGTAAAGCAGAATGAATGATCATTGCTTGCACCTGAATGAAAAAGCAATATCAGTGAATTTATTCAATTCTTCTTGATCATTTGATCAGGTATGAGTCATCATCAAAACCTAAAATGGGACCTTCATCTCAGCTGCCACCTGGGAGCTGCTCCTGCTCCTGTGGCCCCAAAACAGCACCTGCCCGAGAAAGCACTCCTGTTCCAGCAACCCCGCCAATAGTAACCTGCACACCCGGCAGAAACCCTGAAACAGGCTCCTCACCTCAGCTGCCACCTGGGAGCCACTCCTGCTCCCACTGACCTGAGCCTGCATCTGTCTGAGGAAGCGCTTCTGCCCCGCAGCCCCACCACCAGCAACCCGCCTGCCCAGTAGAAGCCTCTGAAATGGGCCTTCCACCTCAGTCACCGCCTGGGATCTGCTCCTGCTCCCATGGCACTGAACCTGCATCTGCCTGAGAAAGCGATCCTGCTCTGTCAGCCCCACCACCAGCAACCTGCACACCTGGCAGAAGCCCCTGAAATGGGCCCTCCACCTCAGCTGCTGCCTGGGAGCCGCTCCTGTTTCCATGGCCCTGAACCAGCATCTGCCCAAGGAAGTGATCCTGCTCTGGCAGTCCCACCGCCAGAAACACGCCCCCCCCCCCCGATAAGTTCAGAATCCAAGGCTTTGAATTTTGGTGCAGTCTTGTAGCTGAATGCTGATTGGCTCCCACTACCAGTTAGATCTTTCCTATAGGTAGATTGCTGTATATCTGTACCACTGTATTTTTTTAAACAAATTTCATAGAGTTGTACTGCAAAGTTAACTTGTTTTAAAAGTTTCAAGTTAAAATCTCTGCTTTACTCTGTCCTCTGCTTGAATTCCTAGCACCTGCCTTTCCCCCAAGACCTCTCTGACATGTCTCAGCCCCCACCCAAAAGTGATTACTGATCTTTTGTTCCTGTAACTGTTGTAGCCTTCTTCTACTGCTAAATTCTAACCTGCCCCCTCTCTCCTTAGACAGAAGCCCCTAAAATGGGCCCTCTGCCTCAGCTGCTATCTGGGAGCTGCTCCTGCTCTCACGGCCCTGAACCAGCATCTGCCTGAGGAAGTGCTCCTGTTATGGCAACCCTGTCACCAGCAACCTGATGCCCAGTAATTTCAGAATCCAAGGTACCCCGCCCACCCCCTTCCCACCCGCCATATCTGGTGATTGTAATTTATACTATTGATCTGTCACATGTGTCAGCACTGATTGGATATATTTTGAAGTGCCTAAACTTCCATTAGCTCCATATACCCATATACAGACTATCCACCAGAGGGAGTTAGTCAACTCACTTCCAACACCTACCTGTACATCCTCATAACCTTTTGTCTGTAAAACAGAAAACTTCTCCATATTGACAGCATACTGAGTCCAGTGCACCTTAATTACACCATGGGATGTGCCATAACATTAGCAAACCTTCATGGCTTGTAGACCCTACTGCTTTACTGCCTATTCTTTCTAAATGTCACTCGTTTCACCATTAGTCCCAGTAACGTGTTTGATGAGCTTGATATTGACCTCTTCTACCCATCCCTACTGCTGAACTCTTGTACCACTGATGCTAATGCCCTTGGAAAATCACCTCAGAAAGAGCTTCTAGATTATCCCCACCCACATTTTGCAAAGCAGACACCGACACATAATTATTGTACTATTAACGCTACTGCTCTGGCAAAACTGTTTCTACTGCAGCAGCACTTTTACCCTGGTACTAACCATGCAGAAAACGACAAACATCGCATAAATTCTACATCAACAATCATAAGCCATGTATCAATATGCATATCCATGTGAATTGTGGTCTACGTGCTGTCATTTTCCGTTCATTACGCTGCACCTTGGACACTGTCCTTCAACCCCACTATCCGCAAATGGACTTGGCAACTTCTCCTCAAGGTATTAATAGATGGATTTTAAAAATTTCTCCTTTTGCTACTGCTGTACTCTGGAAATATTGAACTAAACCCAAGGCCAGTTGCACCTATTGCAGCACCATCTGATCTACCACATTTTAAAGGCATTTCCTTCTTGCATATAAATGAATGTAGTTTACTAAAAAAGATAAACCTCCTACAGGCTTTGGCACTTCATGCCACTCCCGATGAACTGGCACCATCAAAATCATGGCTGCGAGGTTCCACCCCAGATCATACCATTAATATCCCATTCTACAACATCTTTTGGGCTGATAGGTATACCGGGGGGGGGGTTGTAATATATGTACTGAGCAAATTTACGGCTTCAATTATCAACTCCACATCTAGCCCCAAGGAATCTGAAAGCCTTACCCTAAAAATTACCCTTTTCTCTAATGAATCCATCTGTATAATCAGCTGTTATAGACCTCCTTCTGGAGAATTACAGATATTAAATCACCTCCATAACTTCCTGGACTCCTCCAATTCGGAAACTATTGTCGTGGGTGATCTCAACCTGGACTGGAACTCTACCTGTTCCAACCCACTAAAGAACCTCTGTGACCCCTATGGCCTGCATCAGTTTATCTCTGATATTACCCATCCCAACTACAAAAACCCTGCACACAGTACCCTTCTAGATAAAATCCTTACTAACAGGCCACATAAAATCTCACATGCAGGAGTACTGCATAACAACCTTAGTGATCATAGGGTGATAATTTGTGTAAAGCACGCACCCAAATATATTTCCACCTCGAGATTTATTTTTAAGTGAGACTACTGCAAATTTAATGATTCATCCTTCATCACCACCCTAAATAATCTATGTGGCAGGATTTCTACCTGGCTTCCACAATGTCTGAGGCCTACAATATATTCCAGAACCTTGTCCTAAAGGAGATTGATTACCATGCACCGCTTGTAAAAATAAGATCAAGGAAATAATCTTGTCCCTGGCTCAATACCACGCTAAAAACTGCTTTAAACAACAGGGACACCCTCTAGAAAAAGGCAAGGAAAACGAAGCTAGACACTGACTGGGCTGCCTTTAGAATAGCAAAGAACTGCTGTACTAAACTCATAAGATTTGAAAAAGCTAAATACTGTATTTCTAAAATTCACTAGTCTTCCAAAAACAACAGCGCCAAGTTCTGGCAACTCTAAAATGAAAAAGAAGGCCACAACTCTTTGTCTACCCTGCCAACCAAAATAACCACAGGGGACAGTACATACACAAACAAACAAGAAATACTTGAAGCTCTCAATAATTACTTCACCACTGCTGGCCTAGCATTCAAAACCTATCCCATTAGCAAATTACTCCAACAGCAAAATTCCAATGACCATTTCCTCCCTACCAATACACTTCCCAGTCATTAAATTTTAGCTTTAGTTCAGTAACACTTAAACAGGTCAAAGACCTCCTAGTCTTCCTATACACTAAAAAAAGCACAGGCGCTGATCAACTTGACCCCTCATTTCTAAAAATGGGTTATTGGGCCTGCCAGGTGGCACTGAGGGCTGAGGCACTTGATGCCTTACCTCACACTACGCCGATGACCTGTGTTTGGGAATGAGCATGGGACACTGGGGGTTAGCAGGGATAGGCATGGGAGGAGAAGGATTGAGCATCCAAGGGACTGCTGTCCTTTTCTGGGAAGTGGGGCATCAGCATTCAGCACTTGACTAGCCCTTAGGGGAGGCTGGGGGCAACATGCCTTCATTGCAGATAAGGTGATGAAATGGGGAAGACACCTGGAGGAGGGTGTACGGGTGCAAGCGCGCTCCCTCTGCTGGTGTCGATGTATGCCTTGTCTCCACAAAAAGGGGAAGGAACATGGAAAAATTCCCCAGGCTTGATGGCTGTCCAATGGATTGCACCACCTTCAGAGGGCATAGCCACTGATACTGGATCCGACACTGGCGGGAAAGATGATGGGCTCCCATGCCACCTCACCATGGGGGGTAAGACATGGGGATAAATAGCAGTGATGGCCGAATGTGTGGAGGTGCAGACAGATGGTGGTCAGAAAATAGGTTGGTGGGTATATGTAGCCAGCCAGAGGCCAGGGAGACAAAAATCATAAAAAAAAAAAATAATAAATAAAAATAGGTTATTTTCAACTGGCCTGCCAATCATGCACCTCTTCAATATGTCCCTTACTGAAGGGGCACTTCCGTCATTATGGAAAACAGTCCGCATCACACCACTGTTTAAGTTTGGCAACCCATGTGACTTAAATAATTACAGGCCAGTATCGGTGCTACCTGTCCTGCCAAAACTCCTCAAAAAACTGGTCAATATCCAATTGAGAGATTATTTGTAATCCAACAATCTAATCCATTGCAGTCTGACTTCAGGCCTAACCACAGTACAGTCTCCACACTAGCCAAGGTCAGAAACACCTGGGAAATTACCCTTGATAATAAAAATCATGTTGGTGCACTTTTTCTAGACCTTAGCAAGGCTTTTAATACTGTGGACTATGACTTCTTGCTGACTATGTTGTAAAGACTTGTATTAGATGATCCTGCTTTAAAATGGTTTTCCTGTTATCTCATTGCTAGACAGCAACAGATCAAAGCACAAGGTGACCCCTCTCCCCTTAAAACACTGCTGAGAGATGTCCCTCAAGGTTCAGTATTGGGCCCTTTGTTATTTGCCATATATATCTATAACACAGATCCCAAAATTTACAAGGCCAGTGTCCATATTTTTGTGGATGATACTGTGCTATACCTGGTGT
Source organism: Neoceratodus forsteri (assembly GCA_016271365.2). Lineage (NCBI taxonomy): Eukaryota > Metazoa > Chordata > Ceratodontiformes > Ceratodontidae > Neoceratodus > Neoceratodus forsteri. The sequence continues at coordinate 1,514,562,862 of CM057449.1, forward strand.
GGCCTACCATGCAAGCTGCATGTTTGGAATTACAGCAGGAATTTAACTTATTACAGCACCATTTACTACACCTCAAATTGTTACTCACTGCCAAAAAATACTGAAGTTGTGCTCCTCTCTCCCTGCTAACTAAAAAATCAGGTACACGCGTGCATAATGCTAATATTCATATTACAACAGTTATGGGTGAAACATTTGAAACCGTAGACAAATTTAAATATGTAGGCGTCTGGCTTGATGCCAAGTTATCCTTCACTCCCCATACTGAAAAAATTTTAAACAAAGGTTGGGACTGTTTTTCCACATTGAATGACTGCTCACCTACGAAGCAAAAATAAGATTGGTCCAAACAACATTCCTACCACTTATCGACTATGCAGACTTCCTTCATAGCCACTGCCCCAAAACTGCCTTAGCCAGGCTGGATGCACTGTATCACAGGGCTTTAAAATTCATGACAAACTCTCCATTCAAAACACAACATTGCTCCCTCTCACCCAACTTGGCTGGACCTTACTTGCCACCAGAAGGTGGTGAAATGTTGCTATCTGGGCATTTAAAGCTATCATGAAAAATCCGCCCCCCATATTTCTGCCCTCCTCAAGTTCACACCATGTGCTTACGCCCGTAGAAAATACATATACATTTTGCTTGACACCCCTAGGACCAGATCCCGCTTTGGCACCCCATCACTTAGTTATGCTCTGCCAACGTTATGGAACTCCCTCCAAAGCACTCTTAAGTTAAACCAACTTATTAGTCTATCATCCTTCAAAGCGCTACTAAAACATTTACTGAAGGAAAACTGCCAGTGCTATTCCTAATTTGCCCCCCCAAATATTACTTTTTCTTGCACTTCTATCCAGGTGCTTGTTATTCTGATTCCCCTTGTTCCCCTCTTATGTTTCATCTCATACTCTTGGACTTCTTATTCCTATCCCTCTTCTTTGCCAACCTTGCACTCCATTCCTTCCTGCTCTACCTGCGCTTATCCTTCTAGCCAAATCCTTCTAGTTAAGCCCAGCTTACCCCCACCACACTTTCTCCTCCCCAAATTCCATGCTCTCTCTACTCCCCCATTATCTCCCCAGCTCTGTAACAAAATCCTACCTATCTCATCCTAATCAACTGTATGTTGAAAATTCTCCTATGGTACAAATTTTAAACTCTCTTATTTTTACTGTATATGAATTGTTGATGTGCACTTTGAGTGGGATATTCAGACTGTGCCAGGCAGGGGCGCAAGCCTGGGTGTAGCGAAACTGAGCTGAGCCAGGGCATGGACCAGGTGATATTCAATGGTGCTACGCCATGGCTCAGCACCATTGAATATGGCACTGCGGGTGCACGTACTGCACATGATGCAGTGGCACTGAACCAGCACAAGTGGCAAAAGGGGAGCAGGAGGCTGCGCCAGCGCAAGTGCGGTTGCGCTGTCACAGCAACTGTGATATTCAGCTGTGGAGATGCAAATGCGGCCATTATACATGCAAGGCATAAATGGTTCAATTTGCATGTCATTATGGTCCTATTTGCATGCAGAGCGCCAATCCCCGATGACTTACGCCTGGCACCTGCCAGGCTGCAGCTGTTGGGGACTGATGCCCTGCTGCCCCTCAGTGGACTTCGCTCCCATTTGTCCATTCATGGGCATATGTTAAATTAATCCCTGGTGGTCCAGTGGACCAATCCCCACTGCCTAATCATGGGCATATGTTAAAGTAATCCCTGGTGGTCCAGTGGAACCCCCCCCAGCGCCCGATCATGGGCATTCACATAGTGTAATTACGGTGGTCCAGTGGTACCCCCTCTCCACCCACCCACTGAGGCCCCTGCCACCAAGCACACCCACAGTCAGCGGTGGCAGCACCCCCTCACATGCCACTTTCGACACCCGGCAGCCGACAGCATACAGTAGGGTCTGTCGCCTATTGGTCCACTGTGTGGGCCAATGGGTGCTGAACCATAATAACACAGGCCCGAATTGTGAATGAGCGTCATTCACATTCGGGGTTGTAGCATAGTATGGTCCTGCATGCTCTGGCCCACACAGTGGACCAATGGGCATACAGGCCTTACCTGCACACCGTCAGTCAGCGGACAGCCAGGCAGCATGCAAGCGGGTACTGCCACCTGCCATTGACTGGGTGGGTGCTGGGTGGCGGGGGCCTCAGTGGGTGGGTGGGGAGCTGGGTACCACTGGACCACCAGGGTTACTTTATGTAAATGCCCATGATCGAGCACTGGGGGGGTTCCACTGGACCACCAGGGATTGATTTAACATATGCCCATGATTGGGTGATGGGGAAGTGGTCCACTGGACCACCAAAGGGTTAGAGCACATATGCCCACGATCAGGCATGGGGGGGCACAACACTCCCTAAGCAGGGGCATGTGGACTGTGTCCTGGGTGGGCACCTTGCAACATGGCAGCTCACCTGTGGGTGGCCAGGACTCATTCCTGGTCATACCAGGCACAACTTTCCACCCTCCTGAGTGGCGCAAGGAGGGGTTGTCCCAGCATCTGTGCCGCACATCCTGGGCTGAATATTGGGATGTGCCACATATGCATGGGCATGTCCCCCACACTTGTACTGCATACATAACTGATGCGCCCCGGTGCATTGGGGGTTCTGCAGTGCAACATGCCCCTTTGAATATCATGCCAGGACGCATTGGTGGGTTGCACATGGCGCAACCCATTTAAATATCCCACCCTTTGTTTTCTATGAGTATTGTATAAGCTCTGTTGTCATAGGAGTAATCCAGGACCACCTTGTAAATGAGACTCTCAATGGTGTATTTCCTGGTTAAATAAAAATTGAACTGAAAAAAATTTAATTGAATTATTACCTTAATCAGTGTCCTACCTCAGAATATTTCTTCACATCTTTTTCAACATTCTCAATAGGGCTGCCATGCATCATCTTTAACCATATTCTATAATACTAAATTAAATCCAAGGTCTCAATGAGCATGACATAATGTTTTATGATTGTAAAAAGTGTCTCATGCAGTGTGTTGAGAGGCTCATACTGGGGCAAAGCCCCTCTGTTATACAATCTTCTGTGTCTGGAAGAATAGGGTGGATAGGATTCAACCTAGACTACTCACTATGGGGGACTACTCTATAGTCTCACCTGAGCAATATAATAACTTTCTTGATGACATTGACTGGAGTCCACTATGATGCCTCCCTATCCTGAAAGGGGCAGTCACCTTCTTCCTGAAATCCCTAACGAGGGTTGCAGATCTCTTTTCCCCGATGAAGACCCATCGTGTAAAAGGCAGTTGCTATAAGTGGATCACTCCCTCCTTAAAGGCCCTGATGATCTGCCGCGACAAAGCCTGGAAAAAGTTCAAGAGCTCTACGCTTCTAGCTGACCTTGTAAACTACAGCGCTCTTAGAAACCAAAGTAAACATGCTGTTAAGCTAGCAAAAAAGGCATACGTCAATCACCTCCAGAAAACTAACTTAGGCAACCCAAAGTTATTCTGGTCCCACATCAATGAGCTGATAAAGGGAAACAAAAAGACAGCCCCAGGCTCTATAGTGGCTAATGGGAAGTTACTGAATGATGGGACACCAATTGCTGAGGCTCTCAATAGCCACTTCATGAACCTTGATGATTACAAGGCTGGGCACCCAGTGACCAAAAATGAGTCCCTCGTACTGGAACCTCCTAACCTAGACCACTCATCATTTCACCTGAGGTTAGCTAAGGTGAATGAAGTCTTCTCCATTCTAAAGTCCTTGAAAACAAGAGGTTCTGGTGAGCCTGATGGCATCCAAGCTAGACTACTCAAGGATGGTGCCCCAGCACTCGCAAGGCCTCTTACCTGGCTCATAAAGAGGTCCCTACTAGAAGGGACTGTCCCAGAGCTGTGGAAGCAGGCTCATGTCCCTGTTCATAAGGTGGGCCTTCGGAACCGATTGGCAACTACAGGCCGATCTCCTTGCTTTGTACCCTTGCAAAAATTCAGGAGAAACTGGTGTACACCCAACTCCATGAGTACTTAGAGGCACACCTACTTCTTTCCCTGGCGCAACATGGTTTCAGAGCCAAACATGGGACTGACACTGCCCTATCTAAGTTCTCAGCAGATGTGCTTAGGGAACTTGACTCAGGGTCCAATACAGGTGCAGTTTTCATCGACCTTTCCAAGGCCTTCGACTTGGTGGACCACCGACTCTTACTTCAAAAATTGTGCTACATAGGCCTGGACACTCATGCCCTCAGATGGTTTGAAAGCTACCTTACTGGGTGCACACAGAGGGTCAAGTGGGAGGACAACATTTCTGATCCACTGCCCCTGAAGGAGGGGGTACCACAAGGTTCTATACTCAGTCCCCTCCTGTTCTCCTTGTTTATAAACGATCTGCACAACCATTGTGGGAGCAGTAATGTCATCCAGTATGCTGATGACGCTGTGATTTACAGAGCCTCTGACAACTTGGATGACCTTGGTCCATCCCTCCAAGAAGACATTCTCATTATGGAGGACTGGCTCACAGAGAATAAAATGGTCCTTAATACTACCAAAACTAAGGCTATGTTGTTCGGACCCAGATCCCTTGGCCTAGACAGAACACAACTCCTTCAACTTACTTCCAGGGAGGGTAACAAACTTGAAGTGGTTGCCTCAACAAAATACCTTGGCCTTACCCTGGACCAAGGTTTCACCCTAAAGCAACATGTTGATCAAGTCACAAAAGTTATCCATGGCAAACTTTGTACACTCTATCGGCTTAAGGATCAGCTGATCCCTGAAGCCAGGACTGCCATTGCCTCGTGTGTCCTACTCCCAACACTCACCTACGCTGCCCCAGTACTGCAGGGAGTGGCCAAGGGAGTTCAGCAAGTTACAAATTTTGTACAATAAGGTGGTCCATTTTGCCACTCTGTCCCATTCTAGGAGCCACCATTGTGATTCATTGGCACTATGCAGTTGGCCGTAATTTAGAAGCCCACCTCAGGTTCCCAGTGCTCTGCCTAGCACATAAGCTAATTAGCTCCACACCTCCCCCAAGCCTCACAGGGCTCATAACTGCTAAGTGAAATCTGTGCAACCTACGGACCTCAGGCCAAACTCTCCTAGAGGTCCCTAGCGTAAGGACCAAGGCAGGGAACATGTCCTTTTCCCACACTGCCACTTCCCTCTGGAACAACCTTCCTCCAGAGGTTTGGGAAGCTACATCATTAATGTGCTTCTGAACAAGACTCAAGGCGCATAGGCTTGCTACAAGTCAATGCCAATGCTGCATTACCTGACACCTCCACACTACCTGCCAGCCTGAGCACTTACATCACTACCACCTGAGCCGGCAGCACTAACCCTCTCAGTTGTCTCTCCCCCCAAGATTTTTTTTCTAAGAGGGTAATTGTGACTCAATTTATTCTCAGGCTCTCCTATATTGTACCCCTCAATAATCAGTGTAACCTGCTATGTAATATATCACTGCTATATATATGTGTTAGAATGTCGCATGCCAAAGCTGTATCTGTACTAACTGTTTTACCACGTTTTGTCCTGTAACTCCCGGATCACCCCTGAAAAAGGGACCTCCAGGGCCCAGTGGGCCTACCCGGTCATCAAAATTCAATAAATAAATAAATAAATAAAATAAGACATTAGTTCCAATTAGGCTCCAGATCATTGTTTGGATGGCCTTTGATTTACAAATTAGCATCCCTTAATCTGAGATGGTTCATAAAAATGAATTAATAAAGGAGACTAAAATTAAGTTATAGCAGCTATTAGTTCAGACAAAGGACAGGTAGAGAAGAAGGATGGGGTGGAGAGAAACTTGTTGAAATAGCAAGGTAAGCAGGCTTTGAAAATTATGAGTGGCAATTACGGGGAATAGCAAAAAATGATTTATCCTGAACAGTTTGTTGTTATTATAGGTAGTGAAGGTACTGGCTTTCAAAATGGTTCAGACAGAATTTTGCCACTTACCACAAGGCAATTCTCTAGTGGTAAAGGAGGTAGCCAAGTTTCAGTGTTATTCCCCTCCCCCTTGGATTGGGTTGATAACTGTTCACTAAATGGTCCCAAAGGTAGTTTCCTATATGGTATACCATTCTTTATTTTTACTTAGTGACTTCTGTAAGATTGGGTTCACTTTCCAATATCCTCCAGTTACTGTTTTTGATGCCTTGTATATATTTGGCAAGTCTTGAGAAGTTAGTGACAAAATCCATTCTGCTTGGTCCTTCCTTATGAGTTCTAACTTAAAGTAGCGCCTCCCTAGGAGTTTCCAGGGCTGTGTGATATGCTTGCTCTACAAGATTGCTATTTATCTGTGCTCAATAAAGTGACTGCACATGTCTTACCCATGCACAATGTAGTCAAAATCATCAGAACAAATCCTGTAGACTCTCAACATTTGGGCTTTTGGAATATTCTATCTCATATGGCATGGATGGCAGCTAGATGAGAGTAGGTTGGAATTTTACCTGTAACCTAAGAACATGGCAATGGGGGCAACTTTTGCACCCAACTATGCCAATCTCTATTTGGGCAAGTGGGAGAAAACGCCTGTCTATGATGACCAGAACAGTCCTTTTCTCAATAGGATTGATATCTGGCACGCTGCATAGATGACATTTGCATGGTGTGGTAGGGCATGCTGGATGATTTGGGAGATGCGGCGTGCCATCTGAAGAATAACAATCTGAATCTTAAATTCACTGGACAGCGTAATCTCTCTTCTGCTCTTTTTCAAATATGCAAATTTCTAAATTACCAGATGGTACCTTGCACACAAATTTGTTTTGCAAGGAGACAGATAGCACGTCCCTCCTTCTCTGAGATAGAAATTCCCTCCTATCTCATCAAGCTGCCATCCATGTCATATGATAAAATATAACATTTATGAAAATGTGTGAAAGAAACTGATTGTGTATTTTGTTTTGTACAAATGAATTACAACAAAATTGTAAAGATGCAGTATGTTACCTGAACATTGTATGTGTTCCGTGTTGTGGTGGGGGAGGGGCAAAATTGCAGTAAATAGTGATATTCTCCTTTACAGAACATAATGCCATACAGTCAGGTCTTATAATGTCATTTGAGTCAGCTTTTTTCTGGACTGAAAATACAATTTCCTTATACTAATTGGACAGTAAGAGTCAAAGCCCTTCTGATGTAATATGCTTTGAGGATGCTTAAAGTATAATCTGTACTGTGTGCATGCATAGACTATACTGTATCACAAATCAAAAGGCTTTACATGAGAAGATACAGTTTGGGTACTCATAGTAGATCTGTTCACACATGATTCTCTGATGCATTAGTGGCCTTTGATGATACATCTAATTGTGCAGAGTATGTGCTCAGACAATAAAATATACTATCATCCAATATGAATCATGTTATCCAAATCCAACATGCCAAAATCAGTCTTCTTTAGTAGCTCTGCTTTTTAGTTTCTCTGGATCAATATGGGTTATTTAGTACAATAAACAGTATTTCTCTGTTCTCTTTTCATTAATTAGAAAAGAAGAAATATCTTAGCAGTCTGGTGAGACTTGCAAAATATGTGTGGGTGTCAGACAAATAAAAAAGTGCAGGCTTCTGGATTTGTGTATGAACTTTGAAATAATTGATCATGCCAAAAGTGGATACATTCTACATTCAGTTACACTGATTAGAAATCAGTCTATGGCTATTTACATGGGAAAGGTTTATCTGAGGTTGAAGGCAGATTTGAGTTTTTTTTTTTGGAGAGGGTGCAAGGCAATGCAATGCATATGTAGTGTTGGCATGTTGCAACACTGAGGAAATTTTAGGTAGAGACAAATATAAACTGTTTTACACACTAACTCTGGAAAAGCCAGAGAATATGGTACAGAATAAGACAAGACAGCACTGTATGCAACTTCCAGCAAGGAAAGATAGAGAAGAGTCTGACAGAAAAATAAAAATAAACAGGATATTAATTGTGTTTTGGGGTGTTTGTTTTTATTTTATTTTATTTTTTCAAATTAGCTATTTCCATGCAAATAAATAAGACATGTTAGCCACCTTAACTCATCAAGCAAATGATGGAGCACTGGTGGAACACTCATAAAAGATACAGGTTAGCTCTGGAATGGAGGCTCTGAAACTGACACAACCAAGACCCATGCCCCATTCAACAAAAGGATACATAATATACTTAGAGATGCAGCGAAATTAAATTCCACTGGTGAAGTGAACATGAAGTGGCCACTTCGTGTTGTCACTCCACTGCGCAGAGTAGCCAAAGCAAAGGGCTCACTTCACCTTGCAATTGTTACTTTGTCATTCCACCTTAACGGAAATAAGGTGGAGTGACAACAGTATTGGCAGCTCCTCACACACACAGTCACCCGAATTAATTAGCATCCCCAGAATGCTACTGTCTTGTGTTCAGAAAATCCCCCAGTGCTGACAAAGTGAAATGATAGCACAACAAGAAATGCAAAGTCTCCCAGAATTAATGGTGCACTCAGTGATGCATGCGATGGTCACACACAGTCATCAGAAATAATGTGCATCCCAAAGTTGCTACTGTCTTGTGTCCAGAAATTCCCCAGTGCTGACGAAGTGAAATGATAGCACAACAAGAAATGCAAAGTCTCCCAGAATTAATGGTGCACTCAGTCATGCATGCAGTAGTCACACACAGTCACCAGAATTAATGTGCATCCCCAAAATGCTACTGTCTTGTGTCCAGAAATTCCCCAGTGCTGATAAAGTGAAATTGCAGCACAACAAGAAATGCAAAGTCTCCCAGAATTAATGGTGCACTCAGTCATGTGTACAGTGGTCACACACATTCACCAGAATTAATGTGCATACGAAAATGCTACTGTCTTGTATCCAGTAAATCCCCCAGTGCTAACTAAGTGAAATGATAGCACAAGAAATGCAGTCTCCCAGAATTAATGGTGCACTGCAAAGTGCAAACAAGCAGACAGATTTAGATTGTGCTGTGCACTCAAGAGATGCAGACACAAATGCACAACACCTAACCAGTGCCTTTGTGTCTGAATCTCTTGAGTGCACAGCACAATTTAAAGAGATGCAGACACAAAGGCACAACAACACCTAACCAGTGCTCACAAGTCACAAATCCAATTCTGGAAAAGAATACCTTTTGCCACTTGGGGGGTAGAGCACGGCTGTAACAGCCCACTACCAGTAAAGCTACCACAAAGTAGTATACAAAATTCACATAGGTGTGGTGGATAGCAGGTTCACACTGCTGCAATTACTCTGTGGCACAATAAAAGGTGTCTGATTTAATGGGGCACATCGCACACACACACACACTACAAGTAATGCGTATCAAATTGAAAACCTTTAGTAATATAACCAAATATTTTAAACAAACTGAAATGATACATTGCTGCACCACAACAATCAGCAAAAAAATGTCAAGAATTACTGAAAATATTACTGTGTACGCATTAACACAGTTATACAAGAAAAATATAACCAAAACAGAAAGACTGCCTTTTTCTCCCAGTTAATCTACTTACACCACAGACGCCCCTCCACTGAGCACACTTCACAGTACACAGACTGACTGTTCTAAACTAACGTTCAAAATCCACACACAAACAATAAATACTAGATGATATGAGCAATCGATGTACTAAATTTTAAGAAAAGAAAATGTTTCAAAAAGGCTTTTTTAACAGCTTTTAGAGGATTTGAATCACAGCGCTCTGAAGGGAAACTGTCTCCATCTTCCACCACACACACTACACAGAACTGAGGCTGTACAGAACAATCTAGAGCCATGTGACCTCCAATCCATCACTGCAAAATTCACTTTTGAGCTCAATTACAAACCGAAGAGATGCAAAGTACATTGATTTCAATGTACTTCACCTTAAAATTGGTGGAGAAGTGGTTTGGGGAAGGCGGAATAACGTGAAGTCATTGGTTTCATTGGACTTCGCATTCCTCTTTATAACATATTACTGCCTCCAGCTCTCTAGGTATTTTCAAATCAAGGCTGTTCTCTCACCTTGCCACCTCCAGCTCCTGTGACTGCCCTGATTAAACCTCCTATTTTCTCACTACCCACCCTGTTCCGTTATCTGACAAAGACATGTTTGAAAAACCTTTTCTCCTGCTATTGTCTGCTCCCCACACCTTTCACTTAACCTCTCTGTTCTGGACTTTTTCCCTATTTGTTTCTCCTAATCTGGCATTACCTTTTTCTTGTAATAATAATGTGATTATTGATATCTCATGTCCTTTTGCACAAGTGATTTGATATGCATTTGTATACGTTTTATTGCTCTTGACACAACACAAATTGTTGTGTTATCTATGTAACCTTTTGTACTGTACCTAACTGACGTGGAACCTTTGTAAAAGATCCCCTGGCTCAAAGGTAGTAATTCCTAGAACAATAAACTAACATGAAGTACTCCACTTCACATTGTGGGCACTTCGTGGATTCCATGTTGTTCTGCTAATAACTCTGCCGAGTGGATTTCGGCCACTTCGCCTACCACTAAATATAATCCAATGCAGAGATTAAAAAATGAGCATACCCATGATGAAATGGCTCAGACCTAACTGGTAAATAGGAGACAGCAGTTAACCAACCATTGGCATCTGTACTTCACCGAAGTGTGACAGGAACTACTAGGAAAGCCTTGCATGCTTCAACCACTGTTGCTGGGTTTGCTGCTGGAAGACTTGAACCCTAATACCCTGACATAAAAGGTTACTGCTTTAGATCAGTGAACTATAAGGCAAGCCATTCCTTCCAGGTCAGCATATACCATCTGAACACCTACAATCCCTGCACTATAGTGCAGGTTATGCATGCCGATTCTATACTAATTCGTATGGCAGTCTACTGTTGACAAATTAATCATGAATACATTTCTCATTGTTTTCAAACTAAGCATTTATGAACAGTCCCTGCCCAGCATACCTGTTCCTCCACTTTTCCTATATCATTTCATACTGTTAGTGCTAGGATAGTGCTGCCACCCTTAAATCAAGACAATTAGCTAGTGCCATTGGAGTTTATACTGGAGCAGTTTCTCAGTCTGAAAGTATGATTATTTACATGTTCTTGGAGTGGCATGTCCTAATAAAAAAATTATCTTGTCTCCTTCCTCTAGGATATCCCTCTGGTCACAGTTCTCACCTAGAAGGGAGCAATTCAGTTGCCTCCCTGCCTGTTTCTCCATCTCCTGGCCACCCTGATCCTTATTAAAAAAAAACACTCCCCTGGTGTCCCTCATCTGGAAAATCACAATATAAAAACAATAGTCCCCTGCCACTCACACCCTCTTCAGTCCCTCTGCTGTGTGACTCCATTCAGCTCACTCCCAGTGCCCTCGGCTCAGGTGCCACTCAAAAAAAGTTTCATATCTAGTATTATTAGGGGCTTAGGTCTTTTATTTCTTGTGTGTGTAACCCTAGTCTTTCAGTATCACATATCTCTATAGGATTTTGTTGCATGGGATCCAAAGTCAGTCCCATCCCCAACACCAGGTCTCTTTAGCCCTCCTATCCAACCTACATCACATGAGGCTCAATGCCTCAGACCAACAGGACAGAGGGGACCACCTTCTACCATTTGTGCAGTGGGCTTGAGCTTGGAGAATACATGGAGGGGGATGGAGTTATATGTTGCTGTTCCCCTGTGGGCATGTTTCACCACTCTGTGGGAGTTAAAGAATGGGATCCCTGCCACCAGGGCTACCAAAGAGCTTAGCTGCCGCCAGGTACAGCTGAGGGTGTGACATCCTGAGCTTCAGACCCCCAAGGATTTCACTCATCACTTGCATCCCGAGGATGGGTCGGGATGCAGGAGAGTGTTTTCTGAGTGGGCATCACCATGCATTTGGTTTTAGTGATGTCATAATTTTGCGCCATTGCTGCATTTAGTGTGGTCTTGCTTAGCACTGTTGTAGTTCTGCTAGCTGTCTGAGGAATGATCTGTTTCAGAGCGAATTTTCATTTTTTGTTGTTGTTGCTGGTGGGATACTGGGTGTGTAGCTTTCCCACTGGTATCCTGTTGCTTATCTGTAGTTTAGCACACCCTACCCTCATGTCAGCCCAACCAGCTTTCAGCACCTTCTGTCTATCTAGTTCATTTTCTATTCAAGCTGGATTACACAGAACTTAACTGATTAGTTCCTGCATTTAAATTTATGTATGAAATGCTGCTCAATTCACTTTTGTTCAGCAAGCACAATAAGTGTTAGTTTAATCAGGAAGTGTACACTTACATTTTATTCACATTACAGTAGAAATATGGAAGTCCTGATGGTTTTATCCAGTATTAAAGGTAATGGGCTGGATTTTTGAAAGGGGGCACAGGGCTTGCATTCAGCCCTGTGCATCAGGACTTTGAAATCCACAGTGTGCCAGCTCTCTTTGCTGCAACTGCACCAGAATTTCCATTCTTAGGTGCAGTTGCGACAGTTTCTGTGATTTATGGCAGCTTGTGACAATGCTCTGGTGCAAACACCACTACTTAAACTCAAGGGGGTGGTGCATGCTAGACCACAAAACTGTGGTCTAAGGTGCAATGATTGGTGCAAGGGATAGAAATTCCTGTTCACTGGCAGGGTAATGCCACAAGCCCCGTGCATCGTATTGTGCACACCTGGGGCTTGCAACACTCACAGATCATCAAAAATCTGACCCAATGATTCTATATATTTTTGTGTTTTGTATAAATTATTACAATATTTTATAATTATTTAAACATTTTTTACTATGTTATCTGGTCTGCACAGTTTTTATTGTTTATTCATTTCTATCTTTCATGCACTTGATACTAAAATGAATAAAAACTATGCATCAAATTATTTTTTTCCAGAAACCAGTAGCAACTCGTTAAGTACATAAGTTCAATAAAAACAATACTGTATTGATGAAGGACTTTTTTTTTCTTTCTTTCTTTTTTTTCTGCTAAAAAACTTTCTGGTCAGCTTACTGGCATGACTGAGTGAGCCAAGCTATAGACTGGTGGTCCTTTCCCCTTCAACATTCTCTAATCACTGAACCTAATGTTTATCTATTCCCTTGTAGTCTAGTGCTCCCTCCCCTGTTCTCCAGTCACCATCCCATATGTTTGTTGTTTTTTTAATTGTATTTGTTTTTCATATTCCCTGGTAGTCTAGTGGTCCCTCTCCCTCCTCCGTTCTCTGATCATTGTCCCCGTATTAATAAAAATTTCACCAGGTAGTCCAGTGGTCCCTTCCCCCCTCCCCAGTTTTCCATTCATTGTCTCCTATTTAATATATGAATCATTGGTAGTCCAGTGGCCACTCCCCCATTTTTCAATCACCATCTCCATGCTGTGTTTATGTCCCTGGTGTCTAGTAGCATGTCTCCAGTCAATTTCTGCAAAAAAGAAAACTGTCCCTTGATTTTGTTTGGGGAGGCTGCCCCAAAAAATGGCCCCTTGCCAATCAGCCTCCCCCACCCCTACCTCCCACTCAGCACCTACCACCCCACACTCCCCAGTACACCCCCACACACCCTCACTCACCTGAACAGATCTCAGGTTTGAGATCCACTCTCCTTGTCTAAGACACGTCTTGCTGCTGGAATTAATGACTTCAATAGGAGAAACTAAGGTAAAAATGTGGTTCAATGTATTTTAATGGAGCTTTCAACTTTAATGCATAACTCAGCCATTTTTGGACACTTTGTCCCAGATATTCAAAAGAGTTGAGCCATGCGCAATAGGGTTGCACCTGCTCAAGTCCGAAATTGTGCCATTCTGCGATATTCAGCAGGATGCAGTTGCATCCCTGAAATCATGCTGAGCAACAGCGCAATGATAATGAAGGCATGCGCAACTGAGGGGGGGAGGAACCATGCATAAATGGCACAGTGCTATATTCAACAACATGCGCCGTGCGCAATAGGTGAGCAAGTGGAAGTTGTGCCATAGCAGAAATGAGCCAAAATAAAAAGGAGCAAGGGAGAAGTGCAAGAACGCTACACGGAAGCCACATGAGGCAGAACTCTAGCCACACAGACAGGGCAGGAGGGACACACAGGGCAGGCCAGGAAAAGGGCACCCTGAACACACAGGCACACGGAAGGTGTGGGGAGCCACAGCCAGTGCAGAAGGGGGAAGTGCCACACAGCACAGAGGCCACCACAGGCAGGTGTTCCCGGTGCAGGGGAAGTAGCAGGGAGGACAGCGGGGGGAATACAGTAACAGCTGCCAGGGGGGGTGAACACAAAACCAGGGACAGCCAGTGCCACCTTCCAGAAGGAGGCTGTTATGAGGGGGGTGAGAAGGCGGGCATCAGGGGGGCGTGGCCGTGGAAGGGCCCGTCGGCGGTATGCCCCCAACAGGCAGTACCTAGCCTATACCAGCTTCGAGCTGTACACTGATACTGAGATTGTAGACCAGTACCTCCTGAATAGAGCAATTCTGAGGTGGCTCTGTGAGCTGTGCAGTTATGTGATGCAGGTACCCACACGATGGAGCCATGCCCTGTCAGTGGAGACTAAAGTAACAGCCTGCATGTGCTTGCTCACCATGGGTGCCTTCCAGAGACCAACTGGGGACACCACAGGCATAACCCAGTCTGCCACGTCATGCCACCTGACCCAATTCCTCAGCACACTGCTGCCACATGCTGTGGAGTACATCCATTTCCCCAGCACACCAGCGGAGCACACAGTAAACATACAGAAGTTCCACAGGGTAGCACGTATGCCTGGTGTGCTAGGGGCAATTGACTGCACCCGTGTGGCCATACGCACACCACCTGGCCCTGCGGGGGCCACATACATCAATCGTAAGGGCTATACCAGCATCAACTGCCAGGTGGTGTGCGATGCCAGGGGGCACATAATCAATATCTGTGCCACCCACCCTGGGGGAGCACATGATGCCTTCATCTGGCACCAGTCAGCACTGTGCCTCAGATTCGAGAGTGGGGACATCCCCACTGGCCACCTAGTGGGTGAGTATGCAAACCACATGGACAAGCATAGAGCCTGGGGGGGCATGGCCAGAGGTGACATGGGTAGTGGCCTACATGGCCCGGGGCAGGGCGATGCTGATCACAAAACTAACCTCCACCCTCTACACACAGGTGACAGTGGAAACCCACTCCATCCCTGGCTTCTCACACCCTACCGATGGCCCGTGACCCCATCGCAGCAACGCTACAATGAAGCACATGCCACCACACGTAATGTCATTGAGCAGGTGTTCAGGATGCTGAAGGCACGTTTCCATTGCTGGACACCTCCAGCGGTGCCCTACAGTATAGCCCCTCAAAGGCCTGTGGGCTATTCCTAGCCTGTTGCATCCTGCACAACATGGCCAACGAATGTGGGATAGCCATATAGGTTGAAGAGGGGGACTGCAATGGGGACGATGAGGATGACTGTGATGATGGTGGTGGGCAGCCCCCCCTTGGGCGATGGGACCCCCGACTGATCCGGCTGGCACAGCTGCACGGGGACACCATCACGGAGGAGCACTTCAGCCAACTCAGGTAAGTCATAAGGCCATGTGCAACCACCAGTGGCTAAGGCACAACCCACAAACATGCATGGACACACACCAGGGGTGCATGCCATCAAGAGAAGTGGCAGGGCACAGAAGCACACACACAACCAGGGATGGGTGAGGATTAACATGCCACATGGACGGACACACACACATGCACACACACAATGCACCAAACATGCACAGAGGGCAGGAGGCACACTGACCCAGAACACCAACACTAGCCACACACATGTCCACAGGCCACCACGCCCACTGCCTGTCCTGTGCATGTGGCAGATGCTGAGCACCATTGCACATTGGTGTACAGTGCAATGCAGGTATCATCATGCACACGCAACTGTGGACAGAAGCTGGGAGGTTGTGCAGGTGGACTGTGTGTCCGCGTGCAGGGCTGGGTACCCACCCGTGCACTGCCACTGAAACACACAATGCACACAAGGCAGTGCCAGACAGTAACCACACTGGGAGACAGGTCAGTCACATGACACAGTGCCCCAGCCACCACCGATGCATGGGTGACCCCGCCGAGACCTGCCAGCACTGACAGGCTGACCACTGGCCTCATGGGGTGCCGGGTAATGCCGCTGCATTACATTCACTATTTCTAGTTATCATTCTCAAAAAGAAGGGAAATTAGAGGCAAAAACTCCATTTAATGCATTGGTTAGGGTTGTTCCACAGCGACAAAGTGAGGAAATTCGGGTGTTAGGTTGAAAACCCCCTGCTTCACCCCACCAGCACTGGGTGCGATTAGTCGCCGGTTCTAGAGAGAGAGAGAGAGAGACAACGGTGACCAAATTGTAAGCATTGACATCTTATTACCCAACTTATGTACCCAGTACTGTATATTTTTGAATCCCCACCAAAATATAATTCTGTACAACTGCAACTCCATTCTGCACCACATGTGTGAAAAGACATTTTGACCAGGATTTGAAAAATGACAGCTGTGACATACATGAGGTGGGGTAATAACAAGTCTATGTTGAAACTTTGGGGTAAGAATATTTAACATTTCTGAAGTTATGAGCATGCATAGCGACATCGCAACAAATTGTCATAACTCTGCCATTTTTACATATTTTGACTGCAAATTTTCAACATAGCCTTCTTATGACCCCACCTCATGAACAAGGTCAGGAAAGATTGTTAAATCTTGCCCAAAAGGTGAATTCCCAATTGGCCAAACAAATCACCTTTCTGGTGGGAGTTGTGTAATAACAGTCATATTGGTCATGAGGTGGGTTACCTTAAAGTCTATGTTGAAAATGTGGGGACAAAGGCCCAGATATTCAAACTGCGCCCAAAAAGTGTGCAATAGCAGGAGCAAGCAAAAGTCCATTGCGCCCATGCACAAGAGATGCGATATTCAAAAACGGAGCAGGCCAAACTGCGCCTACAGCCGATGACTGAATATTGCACCACCTGCACCATAGTGCAACTAGGGAGGGGAAGCTGAGCAGATCTGATGCGCCATAGCGCAACAAGGGATGTGCAGCTGAGCAGTCCAGAGGTGCCATAGTGCAACCAGGGATGCCCCCCAGCAGCAGAGCAATGCAACTGCACAACCAGGGAGGTAGGGGCCCACCACCCATGCCACAGATGGGCACAGGAACACACAGCAGAACAGACATTGTCACCCCACACCCCATGCACTGCACAACTGGGGAAGGGCTGGAATAACCACTGGCCTATGGAGACAAGCAAACAACCCACAGCAGGGCCATGGTGTCCCATCACACCTCCCGGCAAGCTGTGACTGGCACACAAGGAGGGCTGACCACCCCATGCCACACCATCCCCCCATTGCAGAGCACACCCTGCACTGTGACCCCCAGACACCCCCCCATGAGCAGTGACCACCACTGCAGGAAACCCCACACATGCCACCACCCCCACTGTGACAATGCAACCCTGTGCACCACAGAACCATGCAAGCCAGCCCCACCACAAGCACCCATCAGTGGGTGGCAGCACACAGCAATGCAACAACGGCAGACACAGTGCCACCATGCACAGTCCCCTCAAAGTACTGCTGAAAGACCAACCATGCATCGGCACATGAGGTACCCCACATGGGACAGGGCTTGCCCCGGACACCACCACCAGTGGTACAGCACCCTGCACAATATTCCAATGATACACCCTGACCCACCACTGGCCACAGCAGTCAGCACAGACACTCACAGTGGTGCATGGAAGCATGCACCACACTGGATGCCACACAGTGCATGGACAGACACCCACCCATACCCAAGGGCACAACAACACAGGGACGCAGTGGTGGGGCAACCAAGCCCCCAGTGTGGGCCCAAGTAAACTGTGTACACACAATCTGCAGTCCTCCATGGCACTGGAGTGCCAGCCACCCTGCGCAAGCACTGTGGACCCATACACCACCATCATTCGCCCAGAGCACAAGTCACAGACAGTGGTGCACATCCCCTGCAACACACACAAGGCACAGCATGGAGGTGGGACAACAACTGTGGAGGCCACAGTGTCACCCGAGGCAGACATGCACCACACCAGTGACAGGAGGCAACCCAGCAATGTGATGGGTACAGTGGCTGCCCTGCAGGGACTGCCACCACTGACTTGCCAGCGGACTGTGCAGGTCACAGACATGCATGTGTGTCAGCTGCACAGGCCATGGATGGGCTGATAGGTGTGCCATAGACACAGAGCATGCACCATGGACCACAGCACACAGTCATCCAGTGCACAAGGCAGAACAGACACACCACAGACACTGACTGATAGTTACCCCACACCATAGTCACCTCCACATGGACACACACACATACCCATGACCGCACCACCCCTGACGCCATGCACACCATTGCAGCTGAGCACCTATAGCCCACTGCAAATCAGAGACCACCACAGTATTCATATCAAAATAACTGTATTGAACAAACATATAAAATTCAACTATTTACAACAACTATGTACAAAATATATACAAGGTTCGGGAGAGCCAAAACAAGGTGGGGGTGGGAAGGGGCAGGGGTGGACAAATGGGATGGGAAAGGAGGTGTGAGGGTGGGTCCAGGGAGGTAGGGGATTACAGGGACTGAGGGACCCCTAGCGGGAGCGCCTCTCCCCACTCAGACTCCATCGAGCTCTGTGCCTCCGCAGGACCCAGGTGTTGTCCATCCTGTGGAGGATGTCCAGTGAAGCCCTCACCACCTGGAGTATCTCCCGCAGTGCCTCCCTTATTTACCAGGGATGGCGTGTACCTAGGACAAGGGAGCACAGTCAATAGGTGTGAATGCACAACCCCATAGAGCCTGCCCACTGTGCATGGCATACGGCCATGGGACATACCTCTGTGATGGTGTGTGACCACCTGCAGTGATCACGTCCACATGACCTGCCCACCCAGGTGCATACAGACATGCGGAACACTGCACACACCCACCGGCCAAGTCACGCACAGCACCACCATGGTCGTTTAGTGACATGGCTATGTGGTGCAAAGGCAGTGGCACAACCATGTACCTGGTGCACGCATGGACCACCATTGATGCACTCCCAGACATGCATTGCCACTGGACAGTGTTGACTGTAACAAGTTGTGTGCATGGCAGTGGTGTCGATGGATGGTGGCCATGCCCTGCTGCCCACCCTGTTACACAGCATGCAATAGTAATCATGGAGGTATAGCACTCACCTTCATCGGGCCGGTACAGTGGGCGGTAAGGGCCCTCGCCCCACCTTGCTGCACTCTGCTCCTCCTGCCGCCAAGTTCATAGGCACGGCAGCCTTCATCCGGACCTGTGGTGCAAACATGGAGAGATGAACATCAGTACAATCCCGTAGCAAAGTTCCCCTGCCCCCAGGTGTGTGCCCTCCCACCCAGCCAGACCCACCCACCCCACACCCTGATAACACCACCACAGCCAACCCCGGATGGTCCCTCCCTCATGTGCCGGACACTTACAACAGTGTTACCCATATGGAAGATAAAAGTGTGTTGATATAACCCCTACCTGGCTGTGGCACTGTGCCCCTCCTGGCACGTGCCTGCAGGGGTGCTAGTAGTTCCGGCTCCCTCTGCCGCAGGTCCCTGTACCTGTGGCGGCACTGCTCATTGATCCTCCCCCATCCTGTGACCTCCTCAAGTGCAGTGGCCACCTCCTCCCACACCTGGGTCCTGGACATGTCCAGGGGCACCTCCCCGAACAGTGGCCCATGGTGTGGCTCCACAATGGCCACTAGGTTGGCCAGCTCTATTGCCAACCACTGAGCTGCCTTCCTGTGTGCCATGATCTTTGCTCGATTTGGCAATATGGTGCTCTGCAGTGTGGCTCTCCATGTGCAGATGCTGCATGGTACAGTGCTGCCATTCCCTATCACGCTGTCACCGAACAGCACGATAGAGGTGCACCCATGCCTGATGCATGGTGCCTAGGGGCAAAGGTCGGGCACAGGGTCAGGAGTCTCTGGCACATGGACACGCAAAGTGCCATTGGAATCCAATGCATGTAGCATGATTGGCTGCCTATGTGCCACCGCTACTAGTGGCATACCGTGCAGTTGGCCCAGTACACCTATGATGGTCCAGTGCCACAGTGTCATGTAGTGACCATCACTATAGCGCCACTGGCACAATGGTGGCCATACCCTGCATTGCCTACCACGCACAACATGTCATCAGCGTGGCAGACACCTGTGTCAGCAACCCAGGCATGCGCAGTGAGGTGTGTACTACACATGTCACAGAACTGCACCATTGGCTCAGCACATTCAACACAATTGCGCAAAGCGCAACAGCGTGATATTCAGCCGTCATATGCAAATCATCTAATCAGCCATTCAATGGCACAGCACTGCAATTTGCATCCACTTAAAGTTGCTCCTTGCCTCATTTGCATGGGTTGCGCTATAAAAGTGTGACATTGGGCTGCAGTGGCCATAGTCGGTTACTGCAGTCTATTGGTGAGTTGCATGCTGTTTGGGGGTGTGGACTGTGGATTTAGGGACATGCATGGGACTGCACAGTCACAGGTAACGACTGCCATTCTTACAGGCTACATAATGACTGAGCAAGTTGTGGGAGAGGAGGAACACAGTGGTGGGACGAGGAGGAGGCCTAACTTTACCAAGGCCGAGACTGAAGCCCTGTTTGAGGCCTACCTGGATCAGGAGTTGCTTCTCAGTGGACGGCGGGGAACACCTCAAGCCCATGCTGCTGCATGGGAGGAGGTGGCATGTGCTGTGAACCTGCATGGCAGCCACCCAGGAGTGTAAGAAAAGATGGGCACGGACAGGAGGAGGAGGATAAAGGAGAAGGTGGCTGCCATCAGGGCAGCATGAGCTGCAACAGGTGGGGAACAGCCGGAGGTGGTACAGCTGACCCACAGGAGGAGAGGCTTGATGGAAGCATCCAGCGTAGTGCCATTGATGGTGTTCCGGTTGGTGGCTTCCAGACAGGTGGTGGCCCATCACTGCATGGTAAGTCATGGTATGTCTATGGGGGAGCAGGGTAGGTCACATGCAGTAACGCGACTTTGCTTTCCCTTACAGATCCTGAGCATCTGCATGGGTCAGCCATGGTGGGCCTGTCCACTGAGGACAGTCAGCTGGAGATGGAGGAGGGCCCATCCACCTCCACAGGTATACGTGGGATCAGTGCGACAGTGGGGCCACCTGGCTGTCCACACTGATGTCATTGTAACAGGTGCAGAGGAAGCCCTGCCTGTGTCCCAGTGTGCCGGCGTCCACGGATGCCAGCATGCTGTGAATGGGGCCGGTGCAGAGTCTGTCACCGATGATGATGTTGCTAATGTCATGGGCAGTGACACGTGTGTGCCACGGGATGGCCACACAGCAGGACATATCGTGCCCATGGCTGTGGGTGGTGCTGCCATGGAGGCCTGCTTGTCAGCGCAGTCCCAGCCTGTGCCTGTGCCTGTCACCACCAGTGGGGCAGCACTGGTGTTTGTTCAGAACAGTGGGACTGTTGCGGCCACTGCAGCAGGACTACTGAGCCCTGGGGAGTGGCAGCCAGAGGGGGAAGCATCAGCAGTCAGCCAATGGGCTTGGGGGTACAGGGTTCAGTGGCGGCATCTGTGCATCACCTGTGGACATGCCCAGACCTGGTCCTGGTGTGCAGCACCCACCCTCAAGGGGTGCTGAGCATCAGGGCCACACCCATCCTGAGAGACAGGATGCCGAGGAGGCAGATGACCTCTTGGATGAGCACACCCGCCTACTGCAAGCATCAGTCCAGCAGCAGATGCGGCTTGCAACATCAGTGGGGTGGAGGAGCATCACAGCAGGGACACTGCTCTGATCCTGGCAGGGACGGACCATTTACGGTAGGATTTGACCGCTGCCATTGACAGGCATGCACAGGCATTCACTGCTGTCAAGGCCACAATGGGAACATAGTCAGGTGCCCATGCATCGCAGACACCATGCAGTGCACTATCCACCCCCCGTTCCTGGCGTCATGTGACTCCCTCCCTGTCGACACCGGGTTCAGCTGTGGGCATCCCGAGCACTCCTGGTGCAGGCATGTTTGGTGTGCTGCAGACCCCTGTGCGAACACGGTCGTGTTCACACAGTGGAACCCCTGGGGTGCCATCGGCGCCACGTGATGTCTTGTGGCATAGTAACAGGAACAGCAACGCAAACAGAAGCACTAACAGTGGCGCACATGGTAATGCAAGTGCGAATGAGAACAGAAAGGGTAACGTACAAGGTGGCGTAGACGGGAACGGTTTGCCATGTCATGTGTTGTCACATAGTAACATGGTGCCTGCAAACAGAAATGTAAATGGGCATGGTGACGCAAAGTGAAACAGAAAGAGAAACAGTACTGTAGACACAAATGGCAAAAAATAACAGAACGCAAGTGCAAATGAAAACGCAAAGGATAACTCACATGGTGGCGTAGATGTCAACGGTAAGTGAAACGGGTACGGAACCACAAGCAGAAAGGGCAATGGTAACAGTAATGTAAGCACACAGGCTGGTTTTCCCCAAAACCTGCATAGAGAAAGACAGTGAGTACAAAGAATGTATGCATAATGATGGCTGTCGGAGCAGAAAATGAGGACTTGGAATACTAAATAGGTTATACCTCAGGAACCGTACGATGTAGAAAAAAAATTAAAAGTCATATGATTTAGGAGTGTCCTGGCTAGTTTTGTACTTAGCCCCTGCTATGGGGCTAAGCACTTTTCCGATGAAAAGTTCGTATCTCGCACCGTTTCGAGATCACGGCCCTGAAGCGTGTGGCAGTAATGTTATCCTATGGGAAAAAAAGAGAAGTTCGGAGCACCATAACTTTGCCTCCCTGTAATATTTTTTACCAAGCCACTGAAAGGCACATCTGTGGGCTGTTGGCTGTTTTCCCTCCAAATTTCAGGAAAAAAGACCAAACCGTTATTATGCAGCAGGGTGCCAAAGGATTCCTGTACTGCGTCGGGCGCCGTAATGTTATCCTATGGGAAAAAATGTCAACTTTGGACTGCCGTAACTTTGCTGCCATGTAATATTTTTTCAACACAACACTGAAAGTCACATCTGTGAGATGTCAGCTGCGTTCCCTCCAAATTTCAGCCCAAAACTCCCAACCGTTCTTTTGCAGCGCAGTGCCAAAGAATTGCTGTCATTTTCCCACAGACTGAAAACTACTGTCGCAATTTGCGAAAGCTTTCACAAAAATTTGCCACACTTTCGTGAGCACGAAAGTACTTTGTGAAAGTACGTTTTCCAGAAATTTGAAAAACATATTTCTGGGGTGTTTTACCCCAAAATAAAGACATGGCTAGCATCCTCAGGGTCCGACTAGGTGAATACAAAAAGAATAAGGTTGCTAGAGGGTCCCAAATTTAAATGCCAAGCATTTTTCTGATCACCAACTGAAAACAAAATGGTGGATCTTCGAAAGTAACAGGCCCATTTGCGAAAGTAAAAATGCATTTGCGACACTGTCGAACTTTTTGTTAACTTTTCCCATTGACTTATAATGGGAAATTGTTTTTTGAATAACTTTTGAACTGTTTAATATTTTTTTACCAAATCTTCAAAAGGCACATCGGGGACCCTGGCTGCACATTCCCTGAAGATTTCGGGCCAGTCTCACAAACCATACGACCTGTAGGCGCGACCGTAGAATTCAAGAAAAAGCGTTAACACTTGCGCAGATCATGCTTAATAACTCCGCAGCCATATATCCGACTGGTACGAAACTTGGCAGATCCCAAGATCTATGGCTCTTGATCATGTATTCCAAATTTCAGGCAAATCTATCAAATGGTTGCAAAGTTATTAAGGTGCAAAATGTTGGGGTTTAATATAGAAATGGCTCCTCAACCCTAACTATGGTAGCACTACTGTGCTACCATTATATATGTATGTAATATATATATATATATATATATATATATATATATATATATATATATAGATATATATATACCCTTTCTCAATTATCGCTTCACTGAATATCACCTTCCCCGGGACCCCCTTACCCTTTCCCCTTGTAACTTGTCTCCTCATGGCTGAACACTCCTCCCCATTCCTCTGATGATGCCACCTTTTAGCTGACCCCCTTCCCCTTCTCTTTCCTTGAATCAAGCTTGTGTAATTAAGCACTAAATTGATATGTAAAACCTCAGACTTGTTCTATTACTGGTTGTGCATATGATTCAATGTTCCTTTTACTGTTAACTCTGTATGTTATACTGTCATGTCTGTTTTTAACATTTGACGTGGAACCTTTGAAAACGATTCCTTGACTTAAAGGTATTGATCCCAAACTGGAATAAATAAATATATATATATATATTTATACCATGAGGGTGAGAGCTTTCTCAATAGAATATCCTGTGCTATTTCCACTGCAGTGAAAATAAGTCCTGAAGACGACACTTATCCATACTCTGTTTATGTCACCAGAGAGAGGATAACTTCACTGCAGCTTGCACTCTAAAGGAAATGGCTTCAGAAAACACTTTATTTTTTACCTTTGTTTTTAACAGGAGAGAGACACACCAAGCTGAAAGCTTGTTTACAGGTGCAACCTGGGAGCACAAGAAAGTTAAGTAACTTACTCAGGATCACACAGTATTCAAGTGGGGACTGTGAGATTCAAAGCCAGGTCTCCAAGTTTGTAGTTCACACCCTTAACAGCTCAAAGCCTTAAACCACTGTGCTATACTGCCTCCCTAAGTTTTCTTTCATCTTTTTCCCACCAAAGCTGCAACTTACTCAATTAGATCTGCAAATGACTATCACCTGTGTCCCATTGTGTTTCTGACTTTCCTAGGCCATTACTGTGCAGATCTCAGCTTCAAAATAACCTGAATTCTAAATGAAACTCTTTTACAAAGCACTTTCTGTTTCTCAGTGCTACCTGCAGCAATTTGACTTTCTCAGTGAGTGTTTGACTCACTCAATTAGCTTTGCAACACACTGTCAGCTGTGTTTCTCACTCCCAGTCCATTCAGAACACACACACACACTGACAGCACACACAGAATGAACAGGAAACACATATAATCAGAAAAAATGTTCCTACAGCTCTCACCCCTGTGGTATAAATTACACATATGATGGACAGATCATGGAATATGGAAAATATTCTCACTCCTGCCTCGTGAGCTGTGTATTTTCATGCGTGCCTTTGGCACTCGTAAGAATACACAGCTCACTCTGCAGGAGTGAGAATATTTTCCATATCCCACTCCTGACCATCATGTATCCCCTATTTATGCAATATGGGTGAAGTGATATGCAGTAGATTAAAATACATATTTCCACCCTGCAGGAACATGATATCTACACTGAGACAAAAGCTTACAATAATAGCTAGCTTAGCCTTTTTTCCCATAATTTGCTGTTATAAAGGAGCATTTATAACGGTAAGCACGTGCATGGTTTCCCTCACGCTGTGCATGCCCTGCTGCAGCTTTTCCCTTTCGATCACTGACGTTGTGTTTTTTCGCCGGAAGAGTAAACCGCCACTCAGACTCAGTGGTAAGTGTAAATTTAAAAAGAATATCTACAAGGGGAATCAAAACCAGTGCTTTTTACTAAAAAATAAGGGTTTCAATGAATAGAATGGAAACAGCAAGTCACTGGCCACACGATAAAATATAACCATGCTAGGGCCACACAGACTTTCATTTTATGTAATTGTTGTGGCAGAAAAGGCAAACCCAGCAATTATATAAAATACAAAATGGGTCAGTGTGTGTAAACTTGAAGTTTACACACACTCCCAGGGTTAGATGCTTTTTAATAAACCCCTCAAGCTTTGCTCTCAGGGTTTATGTAGCATCTAACCCCTCGGCTGTGTGTAAACTTCTCATTACACACGACCCATACTTTATTCTCTATATAATAACTGGGGATCATTTTTTCTTAATGGAAACTGGGTTATAATTAATGGCTTCCCCTTTTTCCCATAGGGAAACCATGGTGTAATTTCCCATTATACACAACTGTGTATAACGGCAAACCACGCAAAGCTGCAGAATGCTGCTCAATCGTGAAAAGCCGTGCTAAGTTGCACAAAGCTGTGCAAACAGTACAAATCACCATTAATTATAAAAAATAAAATATGTGGTGTTGTGTGTAAACTCGAAGTTTACACACACCCTTGGGGTAAGATGCTTGCACAAACCCCTCAAGCTTTGCTTTTGGGGTTTATGTAGCATCTTACCCCTCTGGTGAGTGCAAACTTCTCATTACACACACCACCCCATACATTATTCTCTATTTTATACACACAGTGCAAAGGTCACTTGTAGATATCACACAGTGCAAATGTCACTTGTAGATAGCTTTCTCACTGAGATAATCAGCATCTATTTCAACTGTGCAGATCTCACCCAGCAACACTCAGATTCTGCCTAAGTGTTTGAACTGCTTTCATGAAGATAATGGCAAGAATGGGGCTCACCTGTCACACATGCACCTGTAATTCCCTCTTTCACTTTCATCATGTGCACTCTATGAAACACCCAAAGCAAGCAAACAGCAGCCTGAGTTTCATACTGGAAATGAAGCCAAAAAATAGCAAAGCCTTCCACATCCGCAAATACCTCAACTACCAAGGAATGCAGCCTGTTTTATCCCAAATGGCAAGACAGTGTTTCAGCTTGTTTAAGCAGAATTTTCCTTTTTTCTCCTGTGTCTTCTTTGTTTATTCCACAAGATAAACTGAAATAAAACAAAAAGTTCTGTAAACCCCTACTGTATAAATTGGATACATGATGTGCAGATTGTGTGCTATGGAAAATATTTTTTAAATCACACTCCTGCCCATCATGTATCCATGTATATATATATATATATATATATATATATATATATATATATAATTAATGCATCAGTTGAGGGTTTAAGTGACAAATAGAAATGAGGCATTGATGTTAAGACCCTAACCCCACCTACAACCCCACCCCACCCTTCACAGACCAACAGGGCAAGGGGTGTGCCTTGGAGTCATCAAGCCTAACTTTCACCCCATTCCATGTGCAAGAAAACTGATGTAGTAGAGTATAGGAGAATGGGGTAAGAGTTAGGTTGGATAACCCCAAGGCAAACTCCATGCCCTTTTGGCCTGTAGAGTGTGAGGGTGGAGTGGTAGGGTGGGGGAACTAGGGTCTCAACCCTAACTCCTCATTTCCCTACTTTTATATCTTCAGTCCTAACTGATGCATTAACAAAGCTTTTTTGCAATGAATTTCCTTACCTTTTGAGAAGGTGTAATCTTACCCTTATATAGTTTTGGGAGTGCAGAGCCCTCTCTGGGCCCTGCAATAAGATGGTATCATTGTTTAGAAGCACAGGGCCCTATGGGCCTTGTGCTCCCAGCTATCCATAAGTGTACAGACATTGTAATGAGCTGTCATCTTTCTGTGGGAGTGCAGGGCCCTCCATGCCCTGTGCTCCCATTATTGCATAAGGGATGGCCCAGCAGTCCTATTACTGCATAATGTTATCCATGTGTGGGAGCGCAGGGCCTGCCCACCTGCCTATAATTATAGAGATGTAGTGCAAGCCAAGACACTTTCCAAGTAACCCCTGTGCTGCAAATGGTGCAATATCTCAATAAACACAGCAACCTTGAAAAAAATTTCACTGCAGTTGTAATCATGGACTGTTAACCTGCACGTGTACTTAGCTGTATTTAATGAAAAATCCATATCTCAAAGCATTTTCGAAATATAGGCACCAAAAGGCTCTGTGTTTACCACAATGTTATCCAATGGGAAATTTCTCAACTGCAGAATGGCATAACTATGGAACCGATGCAAATATTTACACAAAACCAGCATAAGTCACATCTGTTGGATGTCCCTTTCTATCCTTCAAATTTCAAGCCAAAAGCCCTGTTTCATAGCAGTGAACTGGCAAAGTTTTTAAAATCCTTGTTTGTGAGTTGTCAAAATCCCTATTCGCAAGTCAAATCCCCTTTCATAAGGTGCCAAAATTCCCTTTCGTGAGAAATCTTTGTTTGTGAGATTTGGCCATCTGGTTGTTATCTCATGAATAAGGATTTTAACAGTTCATGAACAAGGATTTCTCACAAACAAGGATTTTGACAGCTCACAAACAAGAATTTTTTTTTATAATCCTTGATTGTGAGCTGTCAAAATCCTCATTGGTGAGTTGATCCCCGTTTGTGAGAAACGGCCATCTGGTCATCAACTCACGAATGGGGATTTTGACAGCTCATGAATGGGAATTGGAAAAGAGTCACAAACAAGGATTTTATAAACTTAAAAACTACTATTTTTTGACTAAACTAGATGGAACCAAAGCCATGGGTTTGTAGAGGGCATCACCCTGAACAAAACCCATACTTTAGTCTCTACAGAAGACATCCCTGTTGAAAATTACAACATTTTGTTTTTAAAGAAAATTGAAACCAAGATGGTGGCTTGTGAAACCGTGATTTTTCATATGAACAGGGATCCCAATTCATGAGCTGTCAAATTCCCCATCCATGAGGCCAAATCCTTACTCACAATAGTACAGCTATCTGAAATATTGAACTGAGCATGCTCAGAGCACAACATTTCAAAAATGAATAACTTTGGAATTGATTCATATTTTTTCACCAGACCAATGCTGACTTGTTCTTTGGGACAAGCTCTTTCTACCGTAAATATTTCAGGCCACAGTTCCAAAAGGTGTGCGTGCAGCATGATCAGGAAAAATTAGGAAAAATGGGTGACAGAAGTGAAAAAATCACTTTTTTCACTATGCAGTTTGTAAAATCCTCACATCCAATCAAAATGAAACTTGGCACACCAAGAGATGTGCCCCACAGAACAGCACATCCCAAATTTTGTGCTAATCCATTGAACAGTTGCAAGCTTATAAAGGTGCAACATTTGATGTTTAACATTAAACTGCATACTCAACCCTAACTATAGTGGCCCTACCATACCACTATAATACATACATATATCACAATCATACATATATACATATACAAATATATATATTCATTGCAAAGAAACATTGTTAATGCATCAGTTAGGGTAGAAGTAACAAAAGTAAGGAAATGAGACGTTAGGTTGACACCCTAACACCTCCCCCACCCAACCACCCTACCCCCACCATTCACAGACCAACATGTAATGGGATGAGCCTTGGGGCTGTCAGCCCTAACTCTCACCCCATTCCATGTATAAGAAAGCTGACATGGTACAGTATAGAAGAATGGGGTGAGAGTTAGGCCTGATGACCCCAAGGCACACCACATCACCTGTTGGTCTGTGGACAGTGGGGATGTGGTGGTCAGGTGAGGGAAGTGTTAGGGTGTCAACCCTAATGTCTAATTTCACTTTTGTCACTTCAACCCTAACTGATGCATTAGCAACATATTTTGCAATGAATTTCCCTTCTTTTTGAGAAAGTGTAAAGCAACTGGTATGTGTTTGTGGGAGCACAGGCCCTCCGGGCCCTACGCTCCCTTCACATTGCCCATCATTGGCATAATGGTATGCATATGTGGGATTGCAGGCCCTCTAGGTCATGTACTATCACTTACATGTAACTATGGAGATATACTGCAGCCATATAGTCCTGAAAAGGAACCCTTTTAACACTAATTTGGCAATATTTAAGTAACTGTACCAACTATGTAAAAAGTTCCACTGCCATTATAATCATGAACTGGAAATCTCTATGCACATTTAACACACCTAAGGGTGTGCTAAGCTGCACTGTGCTTAGCAAAATCA
Source organism: Neoceratodus forsteri (assembly GCA_016271365.2). NCBI lineage: Eukaryota > Metazoa > Chordata > Ceratodontiformes > Ceratodontidae > Neoceratodus > Neoceratodus forsteri. The sequence continues at coordinate 1,514,592,589 of CM057449.1, forward strand.
GTATCTCGAACCATTTTTGAGATATAGGTACTGAAAGGCACTGCGTTAGCTGCAATGTTATCCTATGGGAAATTTCTCAGTTTTGGAATGGCATAACTATGGAGCTAATGACAATTTTTACACCAATTTAGTATAAATCACATCTGTGGGAGAACCCCTTTGTACCCTGCAAATTTCAGGATAAACATTCTAACTGTTTCTTTGCAATGAACCAGCAAATAGAAACCTTTAAAAAATCCATTTTCGTGAGCTGTCAACATCCCTTTTCCTGAGCCAGTCCCTTTTCATGAGGTGTCAGAATCCCTTTTTGTGAGCTAGTCCCTGTTCACAAGATGGAGGCATCAGCTTGTCATCTCACAAAAAGGGATTTTGGCAGCTCACGAAAAGAGATCGGCTTGTGAAAAGGGATTTTGACAGCTCACAAAAAGGGATCTGAAGCAGTTACGAAAAGGGATTTAAAAATGTAAAAACAAGCATTTATTGACTAAAATAAAGTAAACCAAAGGCATAGATGTGTAGACAACATCCACCTGAACAAAACCCATGCTTTGTTTACCTTAGAACACATCCATAGATAAAGTTACAACATTTTGTTTTTGAGGAAAAATGAAAGCAAGATGACAGCTCGTGAAAAGGGAAATTTTTTTCTGAAGTGGGATTTTAAAAATCCCTCATTGTGAGCTGTCAAAATCCCTTTTTGTGAGCCCTAAATCCCTTTTCATTCTATGCATCTATCCCAACCAAACTGAGCATGTTCAGAACATGACATTTTAAAATTGAATAACTTTTGAACAGATTAATGTTTTCACCAAACCAAAGCTGGATTGTTCCTTATGACAACCTCTTTCTATTCTGAAAATTTAAGGCAAAATTCCAAACGGTGTGTGCACAGCACAATCTCGAAAAAAATTGCCATATAAAGGCAAAAAGTGCATTTTTTGACACTTAACTGCACAAAAACTGCAACTCCAATTTGAAACACAGATCAGCAAATCAAGAGATCCACCATCCAAGACTGTGCATTCCAAGTTTCATGTGAATCCATTCAACTGTTACAAAGTTATTAATGTGCAACATTTGGGGTTTAACATTAAACTGCCTACTCAACCCTAACTTTAGTGGCACTATGATATATACAGTATATATATATATATATATATATAGAGAGAGAGAGAGAGAGAGAGAGAGACAGTGGTGCAACATTAGTGTTGAGCAGACACTTTAATGTTAACTCTGAAATGTTGCACTTCAATAACTTTGCAACCTTTCAATGAATTTGCACAAGTGTTTGCATGCGCTATCTCCTGAGGCAGATCTCTGCGTGTGCCAAGTTTTGTTCTGATCAAATATGCAGATTCTGAGATCCAGAAAGTGATAAAAACTGAAAATGTTCCACTTTTTGCAGTTTTTTTCTCATTGTGCTGTGCACAGATGGTGTTGATGTTTGATTTGATTTATTTGTGGTAGAAAGAGCTTGGTCGATCATAGAACAGCCCAGCATTTATTTAGTGAAAAATTATTAATCCCCGTTCCAGAGTTATATCATTTTTAAGGTCCCACTATTTTCAATGGGATTTTTATTTTTCAGGATAGATTCCTAGAACAAAGAAATGATTTTGCTATGACAAACAAGGGTCCTTTTTTCAGGGGACAATCCTTGTTTGCCAGAAAAAAACCCTTTTTCATCAGCCTCCATCTTGTTTTTTGTTTTTGCCTCAGAAAAACTGTGATAACTATGCCCAGGGATATCTGTTGCACACATTTAAGTGTGTATCTTGCTCATTGGGAGTTCACGAGCTGTTCTTTGTGGTTTCTGTCCTTTGTAAGCCCCATACCTGTTTCTTTCATCAATTTAAATCCTTTTTTGCCACTTGCTAAGTTCCTTTGTCTCCATTCCTTTTTCATCTTGGCAAGAAAAGAAATCAGCTGTCGAAAAAGGATTTCTCCTTTTGACAATCAGATGGCCCTTTTTGATGATCAGATGGGCCTTTTGATGACCAGATGGCCCTGCCGGTAATCCTTTTTCAGCAGACAATTTCCTTTTTTGCCATGACGAATAGGGATGGCAAAAAAGGAATTCTACTGGCAAAAGATTTCAGCAGGGCCATCTGGTCATCAAAATGGGACATTTGGTTGTCAAAAAGGGAGATTCTTTTTTTACCAGCCAATTTCCTTTTTCACCATGACACATAGGAATTGGCAAAAAAGGAATTATTTTGGCAAAGAAGGATTTTTCCATAGCCATCTGTTTGTAAAAAAAGGATTCACAGCCATCTGGTCATAACAATGGAGCCATCTGGTCATTAAAACAGATCCCTTTTCACCTGATCCACCAGAGTAAAGGATTGGTGGAAAAAGTTTGCCATGTATGAAAAAGAATTGCCATCAATGAAAATCGATTGTTTTCTTTTCTTTTTTTCTTTATGTAATCCCCTCACTGCACCTGAAAAATTCCTGGTGTCTATTGGCACCCCACCCTCACCCTGTATACCCAAATTTTTTTTTTATGTTTTATATTATTTTATTTTATATATATATTTTTTATATTTTTATTTTTGTCCCCTGCCAAGCACCATTCTTGGCTTTCTCCCTGGCATCTAGTGGTACTCCTCCCTGTCCTCTTTTTTTTTTTACATATAGTTGGGGATACCCATCATGCCTGCACCCCTCACTGTACCTCCCACTGTGCACCCACCTCCCACCCCCTGTGACACCCCAACAGACCCTCACTCACCTGAAGAGGTCCCAGGTTCAAGATCTGCTCTGCCAATCAAAGACATGTCTTGCTGCTGGAATGGGCAACTGCAATGTGAGAAACTGAAGTAAATACACTTCATTGTTAGTGGCTATATGAAATCTTTACTGAACAGTGCTACCGACAGTAAGAAAATGCATCAGATATATTGCACAAAGTAGCAGAATGAGCAATATTGGGATCCTCTGCAGAGATAATGTGGAATGTTGCCTAAGTTGCTAGTACTGATGATTGCTCTACATTTTTCATAATTATTAGTCTGGATGTAAACACCAGAGAGTGTATTATCTTTCATATCACACCCTCTGGTAGAATAGCCATAGTTAGTGTTTGAAAGAGGTACCAGTGATTTTTCACTTCCAACATGTTTTACAACTATCCAGTTAATAATAATTCTGATAGTATCAGATTCAATCAGGCACTCCTTGCTTGCCACCAGATACTAGTCGTGTTCCATTTTTGAAGATAATTCCTCTAGATTTTGGGTAGAGTTATGAAATGCTTCCAAATCTTCATCTCAACTTAATTCATAATGGGGAAACTTCATACCAGTCCTATGTAGTTAGTTGCATGTGCCTGGGTTTTGCTATTTTCACCCACAGCCAATGGTGTAGAAGAAGAGGTAATGTTAGGGGATTTGGCTGTAATTTTTGCTATGCTAGGTTTATTCATGAAGGGATCTTCATTTGCATCAAGATTTTTGCAGTAGCTCAGAGAAAAGTATGCACTGGGTTGGTGGTGCTCTCGATGGATTCAAAGTACACAATGCAGAAAATCAGGCACTCACCACCTCAAATAAAATGCGGACACAATCTGCAGTCTCAGAGCTTCATTTACAGTTTTTACAGCCTGTTTAAAAAATTTATTGGTCTTTCTCAATTTGACCTAGAGAACCCAAATTATGTTAGTCATTTTTTTCTCATTTTAGGGCGATAGTTAGGGTTTTTAGTGTAGGCAGGGTAGGGGAGTGAGGTAGTCTGGCAGTTAGTTTTCTTGTTTTTGAGATACAGTAGTTCTGCAGCTCACTCACCTTGTTGGACTGCATCCCTGGATTTCTTGCTGCAGGTGTTTTGGTGTTCATTCCTGGGTCCCGCTCTTGCTCATTTCAGCTGCTACTATAAGTCCAGTGTGGAACCTCACTGGAAAGTGTTCTGTTGATTAAATGAAGGGTTGACTCCGGAGGAAACCCCCATCCAGCTCCGATGGTCTGGAAGACAGGACTCTCTGCACTTCCCTGTTTTTGCAGCCACTGGCTTTTGTTCATCACATGAGAGGGCCATTGATGTGACTCAGTCTTATGTTATTGCTGGGCTGAATTCCCAGGTACGCAGTCACTGAGGGCACTTCCGCATTATTGACCACAGGGCAAAGGGTGTACTGCTGGCTTGACTGCCTTGGTTGTTTCCACAGAGTGTTACGGGGACATTAGTTTGCTTTGTGGACTTGTGCATCCAGTTGAGCTATATGGAGTTAACGTTAACCAGGATTTGGACCTGTGCCCAGTGCTCTATTGTTTATGGGGTCAAAGATCTCCAGACACTGGTAATTTCCCTTGGGTCCCAGTAGCAGGTGAGAGCAGCTCTGAGGTACCCCTGGGAGTGTATCTTGTGGACACATTCTAAACTGTTCTTCACCAGATCATTTAACTATGAAGAGACTGGGGCAGTGAGTGAGCCCTCAGACTTGAAGTGGTTTGGGCCATGAAATATGGCACTATTTCTTTGTTACCCTTTTAAACTGTAAATATTTGTGATCCTGATCATTAGGATCTTATATGTGAGCTACAGACTGCTCTCCTGAACTTATTAAACTTATCTGCAGGCTTCCTGCTTTTTTGGTTGTGGATGGGGGGGCTGTAGGGGTGGAGGGTGAGGGATTTAATTTGTTAATGTGAGTCTGTGGTTTAGGGCATTTTGTTGTTTTAGTGTATGTTTGTGTTCTGTCTGGTTGTATAGCTAGGACTTTGTGTGCTTGGGACTTCTTAGGCAGGATGTGTCTGGAAAAGTAGTAGGGCCTTGGTCAGGCTAGATAGTATATGGGGCATCCCAGCTGCTCAATCTGTGGCCATTTTCTGACCTCCCACTTTCCACCACTACAGCAAGGTGCTGTCAAGAGATCGAGATTAAGAGGAGCCACATTGATCGATTGTGGAGAGGCACCTTGTGCACTGTGATAGTGGACAGGATTGAGATTTTTTGTTGCAGAAGCCACCCTGGGTTGTGATGGGTCCAAGGGAGAGGCCAGATGTGTTTGGTGCCCATCACCAGTGTTCCCAACAGACCGAGTGGGCAGGTAGCCAGAGGGGCTGCTCTGTCCACCAATCCCCTGAGGGCAGTGCTTTACAATGCCAGATCAATCAGAAAAAAGACCTCAATTATAGCGGACTTGATTTTTTTGGTTGACCTTGCTTGCATCATGGAGACTTGGGTGGGTGATGATGCTGTCCTGTTTCTAGAGGCCACCATTTTCCTGAATACTTTGTAGTGCACTGCTCTAGATAGGAATGCAGGGGCAGTGAGGTAGCCATCTGTTTTAGATTAAAACTAGGCTTCACCCTTCACCCAGTGAGAACACCATGTTCATTTGAATATATGGATGTTCGTGGAGATCCATCCACAGGTTTCAGGATTCTCCTGACTTACCACCCCGCTGGGGCAGCAGGAGAATTCCTGCAGGAGGTAGCTGATTTCATCGTTGGTGGACCATTGGAGCTCCCCAGATGTTTAGTGCTGGATGACTTAAACGTCTGGGCTGACAAAGAATCTTCTCAGCTTGGTTACAACTTCCTCCAGATGATATCATCTATGAGCCTGTCACAAGACCTTTCTTCCGTGACCCACCAGGGTGGCCACATGTTGGACCTGGTATTCTCCCTGGGGCTTGAGATAAATAATCTCAAGACTGATCAGATCATTTGGTCTGATCATTGCATGGTGGAGTTCTTGTTCAGGGCCCCCACAAGAGCCCTCCCCCTGCTGAGATGGTTAGCTACCACCCTTTGAGGGGTTTGACCCCTGAGGGTTTTCTGGTGGTGGCTGATCTATCCAGTGTGGACAGTGCATCCATTGGGGGTACATGCACAGCAGTTGCTGCCTATAATAAGGCAATGTCTGGTGCACTCGACTCCCTCACACTGGTCCATATATGACCCAAATCCTCTCATTTGAGGTCCCTATGGTTTGATGGGGAGCACAAGGTCATTAAGATTATGGGTCAGAGAATGGAGCGCTGCTGGCAGAAGACAGGGCTGAAGGTGGGCAAACTGAACATGCGTTCATATTATTTTGTGTACATGGGGCAACCAAATGTAAGAAGGCAAAGTTCCTGTCCAGGAAGATTGCCGTATAGGAGGAATCAACCAATTGTGCTTTTTCAGACTGCAGACAGGCTCCTTCATCCAGCCTGTCTGCAGCCAAAAAAGCTTTCTCTGATGCTTTTTGCGAAGAGTTTGTTCAGTTCTTCTCAGACAGGCTGTCTGCTATTTTGCAAGGAATTCAGTCAGTGAGCCACATTGTAGCCAACAGTGGTTGTTGTGGGCATCCAGCGAGCACTCCACCTAGTTGGGGCGAGTTTAGACAGGTGGAGGTGGCTGAGGTCACTGAGGTTGCTTCCAAGCTGAGGCACATATATTGTGAACTGGACACAGTGCTGACACATTTCTTGATGGGATGTGTTGACTATATTGGCCTGGTGTTTGCCTTGATTGTCCAGTGTTCTTTGTTGGAGGGGGTCTTCCCCGATGCTTTGAAGGAGGCATTGGTGAGATCCCTTCTGAAGAAACCATCCTCATTTCTTTAGACCCTGACATCAAGGTAAATTACTGTCCTATCTCCAATTTTCCATTCCTGGGTAAGGTTGTAGAGAAGGTTGTGGTGCTTCAGCATGAGGAGCACCTCATGGCCCATGATCTATATGAGCCTCTCCTGTCTGGGTTTCATGTGAGGCTTAGCACAGAAACTGCATTAGTTCAGGTGAATATTGACCTCCTAGGGTGAGAGATTGAGGAGAGGGGACTATTCTCATTCTCCTTGATCTCTCCTCAGCATTCAACACAGTGGACTGTTATGTGTTACTCGACCACCTGAAGGAATTCTGTGGGCTCGCCGGCACTGTCATCTGCTGGTTTGAGTCTTTTTCTCACCAACAGGAGGCAAAGGGTAGTGATAGGGAATTTCTTCTCCTCTCCTCTCCTAGCCTCCTGTTGTGCTAAGTACCCCAGGGTTCGGTCTTGTCGCTGATGTTGTTCACCATGTGCATGCAGCCCCTGGGAGAACTCATTAGGATGTACAGCCTGGATTTTCATTGCTATGCTGATGATACCCAGCTGTATCTCTCCTTTACCCCTGGTACATCCAACACAGTGGATGTGCTAAACATCTGCCTTGCCGAGATCATTGAATGAATGGCCTCTAGCTGGTTGTGACTAAACCCCAACAAGACAGAGATACTGGTGGTGGATTCAAACAGAAGGTGTGATAGGATGGCCTCTGGTGCAGACATAGGGCTTTTTCCTGGATCTGTACCATTGACAACCTCCTCCAGGGTGCATGATATTTGCGTTATTCTTGACAGTGGACTGATGCTTGAATCACAGGTATCATCCATTGTCCATACCAGTTTTTACCATCTGAGAAATATCTCCAGGATAAAGCCCCTTGTTCTGCACATGGACCTCCTCACCTTGGTGCATGCCTTTATGATGTCTAGGATTGGTAAATATAATGTGTTGTATCTCTGGGTCTCTGGAGGTACTGTCTGTCAGCTTTTATGGCCCTACACAGCCTGGGCTTTGGTTACCTGGTGGATCTTCTTACACCTGCTGTCTCGGTCCACCCCCTCTGCTCCTCCTCCTCTATGGGTCTTCTTGTGATTCACAGGATGAGGTTAAAAACAACCAGCAACAGAGCTTTCAGTGTCACCGGTACCATCCTGTGGAATTCGCTAACTCCAACTGTAAGAAAGGCCCCTTCAGTAGAGGTATTCAAAGCCCACCTTTAGGCCTTCCTGTACAATCCAGTTTTCCTGGACTTTACTTTATAATTTTCCAGGCCTGCCTTTTGTGATTCAGTTCTACACCTGGGCACTTATTTAGTTATTTTTAGTTATTTTTCTGACTTATTTAAACCTTATAATTGTGTGATTTAATTCAGTTCTATTTAATATAATGTTTATTATATTGTTGGTTTTATTATTGCACTTGATTTGATTTGTGTACGGCACCCAGAGCCTCCGGAATTGTGCATCTTTTAAATAAACTTTGCCTTGCCTTGCTTTTCCATTGTCATTTATCAAAGACAATCCAACAGCAAACACCATTGTGTGCCTGCCTGATGCATTTTGGATAAAAACCTTTGATAAAAGTATTTCATAAAGGACTTTTGTTTGAAAGGCATCAGGCAGGCACACAATGGTGCTTGCTGTTTTATGTGATTGTATTTAATAAATGACAACAAAGCTCTGAGACTGCAGTTTGTGTCTGAATTTTATTCGAGGTGGTGAGTGCCTGATTTCTGCATTGTGTATCAAGATTTTTAACAGCTTGATTTTCCAAAGAAATTCAATTGTCAGCAGGTTTATTAGATTGATTTTGCATATTGTCTATTTTGTCTACTTCCATTACTGGAAAAACTAACTCAGTCTTATTTTTTATTTATTGGTTAATGGTCAGTCTATCTCATCTCTGTCAGTTTCTTCTGGGTTTGTTAGCCCATTGTTCTCAGTTGCAGTCAACCTCTTGTCCCAGCTCTACTTTGTGTGCTTCACTCTTGTAATGTATTTTGCTGTGCTTTGCATGTCTCTTTGCCACCTATTGCACTTGTACCAGCTGTGCCTCCTGTGCTAGACTTAGCAATTTTAATTTATAAAGTCTAGCAATTCATTTGGGGGGAAAAAACTAAATCTTTCATTTTCCTTAATAATTCTTGCTTTAAAATACATTGCCTCCTCTTTTTAAGCCACACACAACACACAAACTCAATGCTATAAACAAATGTTCCACTTCTGGTTCTGTTGAACCTTATCAGATATAGCTTTTTACCATTTTGTCTGTTTTTTTTTGCTCTATGGTGAGGGATTTTTGTCATTTGTCTTATGTACCCCCCTGCCCCTGGTTTACAAGTGGAAATAAGCCTTTGCTCAGTATGCCTCTCCTGGTCACCCATTTATTAATAAATTAAATAAAACTAAATTTAAATTGAGACATCCAGTAGTAATTATTCTCTCATCCCATCAGTGTTCATAGCAATCCTTGGCATCCATTGGGACACATTACACTATCCCAGTCCTAGCAGCCCCTGTTTCAGTGGTTTCCACCCACCATCCCATGTCCTTTTTCCATGATAGAAAAACATCCCTAGATGCCTTTTATTGGTAAAACTTTATTTTAAGTGTCCTTAACTACACTTAAACTACTGTATAACTACAATGTAACTACTATGGAACTTCTGTGTAGTTACATGTAACTAAAATGTAGTAGTTAACTAGTTTCACACTTGCAGTTTGATGTAGTTACACAGTTTGCATAAACTGGTAATTACTGCAATTACTGTTGCCTCCCTTCCGCCTTAAATCAATTATGTCTGGCAAATGTAACTATGCATGTTGCACTTTGCGACAGCTGTTACATGTGTAGTTACACTTCCAGCATAAATCAATTTTTCTGTTGCACTTTGCAGCAGCTGTTACATGTGTAGGTACACTTTCAGCATAAATCATTTTTTTCTGTTGCACTTTGCAGCAGCTGTTACATGTTTAGGTACACTTCCAGCATGAATCAATTATTCTGTTGCACTTTGCGACAGCTGTTACATGTGTAGTTACACTTCCAGCATAAATTTATTTGTGCCAAAAGAGAGATGGTTGTGGTTATATGTATAACTACCACTTCATACAATTTGTAGAACTACACACCAGGAATGGTCCCTACCTGTGTTTCCTTCACCACCCACCACCACTCCACACAGTAGATCATTGGTAAAGCATTGTATGTAGTCATGCCTCACCCCAGCTACCCACCTGGGCCACAGCAGGCCAGGAGTGTGGGTGCAGAAGAAGTGTGGGTCAATGCCACAGAAGCAGCACATTTCATAGAAACTACAGCACTGTTACAAGCCAATAAGTAATTATGTAAATTATTTTTATTGTATAAGTAAACAGTGTAGTTGTATAGCAATTAAGGATATTAGATTGCATGTTTATTAAGCAGTAAGTGCACACGAGGGAATGATTTCTGAAGGAAAGTATACATTGGAACTACAGCATTGACATTCAGTGTAAGTGTATAGTAGTTACACCCTTCTTTGAATGCTTTAAGTGTCAGTCTCTGTATACGTACTTTGCAAATACATGTTAGTTAGGAATTAACTATGGAAACAATAACACAGAAGCAGCACATTCCATAGTAACTACAGCACTCTTACACCCTTCTTCTTACACTTTATTTTAAGTGTCAGTTTCTGTGTACTTTCTTTACAAATACATGTTAGTTAGTCATTAACTGTGCAAACAATGCCACAGAAGCAGCACATTCCATAGCAACCACAGCACTTCTGTACCTAAGACTAAACTGTCCCATTGTACAATGCCGAACAGTCATTCCACTGACTGATTGTACATTATATATATTGCACCCACACTTTAGTTGCTACTGTGTTGTGTTTCAACGGTATTCTTGCACTTAATTGTATCTACTGTAGCTGTACTCAATATATTCAATGTATTCTATTTCCTGTACATTTCTCTGTCAATGTGAGTGTCTGTATTACCTACGTACTATCTTTATGGCCTGGGTCATGCCTGAAAATTGTCCACTGAATCAGTGCACATACCCAGTAAACAAACAAAAAAAAAGGACAACCAAACAAATAAATAAACAAATATCACTGATTTGCTGTGTGAAGTGGATGCTTCCTTAGCCATTACCTGCTCTTCTCACTAGCTGAATGAGGTAGCAGCCACGGAACCATCATTCACACCAAGCTACCACAGTCCGTTGACTCTACCATGAGGGTTTGGGGCATGATGGGGAAGACATGCATGTAATGGCTAAGGAAGTGTCCCTGCATGTGTATCTGGCACCACCCACCACTACTCCACCTAGTAGATTAATGATATATAATGTAGAACTTGAAATTTTCTCTGTCAAATAATTTTCACTATTTTCGCTGAAGCATCAATTTGTTTGGAAATAGATTTGTGTTAACTAGCATTTTTAGTATTTTTTCCATTACAGTGAATGTGGTGATTGTGACTTTGTGCTCCCACTATGCCATGAGGGCTGGGGCAAGGTGATAAAAATAGGCAGACCAGTAGGTCCCTTTACTGGAAAACAGCAGTAATGGGAAGATCACCCATAACCCACAGTTCCCCACTCCACACACGTTGCAGGATCCAGTCTGCTCCTCATCAGACCATTTGATTGGATAGCTGCTATTGATCACCAGGCCTGGGAATGCACATTTGACACATTGCTTGCCACCTATGTGAACAGTGTCCAATATTAAATTGCATGTTTAGTAAGCAACTAGTGTATGAGGGACTGTTTTCTGAATGGCAACTTACATCACAGCTACAGTACTAACATTTGGTATATGTAAGTGTGTGCAACTGCAAATACATGTTAACTAGGCATTAACTGTGAAAACAGTTCCATTATCTGTAAGCCACAATATTATTATAGTGCCAATTAATAATTATGCAAATTAAATATTTGTGTGTACAATTATGTATCAATTCACAATACTACACTGCATGTTTGCTAACCTGTAAGTTCCTAATAAACTGGAATAGAGTCATGGAACATCATCTAAAGAGTTGCCAGTCAGTGCATATAACTGTAGCAGACTGAAGTTGCATCGTATTCATATTTTAGTCAAGGCTCCTTGTTCTCTGTGGCAAAATGATGTAAATTCTGTGGCAGGGACTCTGCACTTCTACAGCACTGTTAGGTCAATTTCTGTGGCAAGGTTTAAAGTTCTGTGGCACATTTATATATAAAGAATACAGAGCCAGCTTTACAGTTTTGGGGGGACCCCAGCAAGGATGACCTGTAAGGAGGATCTCTGACTTCCACCATATAAATATAAGCTACTTCCACCACATAAATGTAAGCTACATAATTTCCCTTAAGTTTTATTCTTTTGCTTTCCAGAAGCTGTTCAGGCTCTCCATATTTATCTAAATCTATTTAGGGCTTAGTGCTATGTCTAGTAACATTAATGGCTACTGGCAGGCACCGCCTCAATATACCGGCAACAAAGTAGATAGATGAATGGTTGTTCTCCAAGGAACAGCTTGAAGTACAGTAGACTAGCTGTGGAGCACCCAAGACTCCCCTCCTCTGTGAACACCTATCAGGGACCCCATACACAGTCATAGATGGGAAAGGCAGGCTATTGGTGCATACAGAGACATCCCCGTACTGCCACCCTGAAAACTGCCATATATATTTAAAACATAAAATATATATTTTTTTTAATTCAACAACATTTTTATTAAGATTTAAAAGTATACAGACAATAGAGCATGGCATGTGAACAGGTCAAGGAAAACACAACATCCCCCCTAACCCCACCTCCTTCACCCCCCAGTCCCCAACCCCCCAATTGGAGTGTGTCCACTAACAATAATAACTGCATGCAGTAACAAAGCCTAAATGAAAGGCCAACTAGCCTAGAATAAGAGGAAGAACCAGGATGAGCAGGACCCCAATCAGTGAAAATATAGAGCATAAAGTTTACCCCATTTTTTGTCAAAGAGAGGGAGCTTGCAATGCACACTGTCAATCATACAGTCTGTTCTGAGACAAGAGGATAACTTGTGCAACCATTCCTTATGTAAGAGACATGATTGGTCCACCCAGTGCTTAAGGACTAATTTAACAGCCAAGGAGATTAGAGCAATGTGATACTTATGTTCTCTAATCCTGAATTGACTATAGTTCCCAACAATACAAATTTCTAGAGAGAATAGCCCCCTTCAAGTCCAATGGGTTGATTCATGATTTAATCAAGACCTAGAATGGGGCAACCTTTTCACAATGCCAAAAAATATGTAAAAGAGTGCCCTCTGGTTTACCACACTGAGTACATAAGGGTGAACTAAGGCACCCCATTTTAGCCAGCTTCACCAGGGAATAGTACATATTGTGCAAAATATGAAATTGAGTGAGCCTTAGTTGGTCTTGGGTGGTATACTTATAAAGGTCCCTCCAAATATGGTCGCAGTTAAAGTTGCTGTTGGGTAATAGAACATCCCAAATCATTAAGGCACCTCCCAGAGAGGAGGTTAGGTTGTCTAAGAGAAGGGAATAACAACCAGCTAGACCATGAGGTTTAAAAGCCAGGTTATTTAGCTTTGAAAGGAAGTCAAGGAGGCCAGAGTGATTAGAAGAGGGCCCAAACTTATGAAGGACCAAGTTCCTGAGTTGAAAATCTTTAAAGATTAGTGAGGTACCTACTCCAACATTCCACAAGATTTATGGGGAAGATAGGAGGGAACCCTGAGAGTACAGATCAGAGACCCTGAGATCCAATAATTGTGATAACCAAGAGGCTGGGAGCATATTACCCCCAATTCTAATATTGTTGTTATAAAGGAGTGGTTGTGCGATATCTTTGGTGGGGAAGAATCTGTGAAAGGTGCAAATTTGAGAAAAAACATGGATGGAAGTCCCTATTACCGAGTTCCGAAGCAGAACCGGGAGAGAACTCAGAGAGGAAAGAAGAATGGAGGGGCCAGAAAGGTCAAACTTAGCCATTAAAGAAGTCTCAATTTCCAACCAAGGGGGAATGTAGTCCCCTCCATTGTAAAGAGGCAAAATGAGTAACCACTTACTACATTTGTATAGGTGACTAAACCAGTAGTAGAAAAGAAAATTAGGGAGCCGAGACCTCCAGACCATTTAGGGAAACCTAGTTTATCGTAGGAATGCCTGGGAGCATTATCCAGCCAGATGAAGCTGGTAATAATGGCATGGACGTGTTTAAACAAAGAGATGCAAAGCCATAAATTCAGCATATTCAGGGAGTAAAAGAGATGGGGAAGGATGATCATTTTGACTATGTTAATTTTACCCCATAAAGAGAGTGGGAGGGCCTTCCATCTTGAAAGATCCTGTTAAGAACATGGATTAAATCCTCCAGATTAAGTTTTTTCATAAGAGAGGATTGGGTAGAAAGATGAATGCCAAGGTATTTAATAGAGGTAGGGGTCCATTTCATGCTGAACTTCTCGAAATCTAATCTGTAGGTGCGACCATTGAGAGGAAAGATTTCAGTTTTACCACAGTTAAGCCCATAATTAGATAGTGAGCCATACCATTCTATAACATTCAAGGTCTCAGATAGGGAATCACAAGGTTGCACAAGGTGGAGCAGAATATTGTCCGCGTAAACAGATATAGTGTAAGGAGTGCCCCAACTGGGACTCCAGTAATGTTACGGGAGGATTTGATTTGTCTAATGAGGGGGTTCAAGATAGAGGCTAAACAGAAAGGGAGACAGAGGACAGCCTTGATGAATGCCAGAGTGGAGGGGGAACAAAGAAGAAAAAACTCCATTGCAGTGTATTCTAGATGTATGAGAGGAGTAAATGACTTGAATCCAAGTAATAAAGGATATGGGGATCACCATCTGCCACAACATGGCCCATAAAAATGCCCAGTCTACCCTGTTGAATGCCTTTTTGGCATCAAGGGAGATCAGGGCTATGGGATCAGGATGATCCCTGGTGACACAGAAGATATGGGCCAGCTTACAGAGGTGGTCAGATGAGTTGTGACCTGGAACAAACCCCACTTGTTCTGGACTGAGAAGATCCAACCACACAGTACCTAAGCTTGTTGCCAGGATCTTAGTAAGGATCTTAATATCATAGTGAAGAAGAGAAATAGGATGGTAGCCAATTAGTTAGGATGGAGGTTTGTCTGGCTTCAAGAGAGATGGTAGCTTCTAAAAGACTAGGGTCCAGAGAGTCAACTGGAAACATGTAACGGAAAAGACACAGCAAAAGAGGTGAAAGCTCTTTGCAAAAAGTTTTATAAAAGTTCAATGGGAAACCATCTGGACCAGGAGATTTGTCCAAGGCAAGACTATCAATGGCCTTGGAGATTTCAGCAGTGGAGATAGGGGAGGACAGAGCAGTTTGTTGAAGTTCCGATAGTTTACATAGGGGCACAGAGTCAAGGTATTTTAAAATATCCTCTTCCAGTGGAGGAGAAGACCACTTCCCATATAGATTACTCTAAAATTTTCAAATACCCGGGCAATCTCCCTAGGGCTAGTTTGAAGGGATCCGTCTATAGAAGAAATAGCAGCAATCACCCTGGAGCTTTCTAATTTTCGCAATCTGAGACTGAGTAAACATCCTGCCTTTTCTCCTTGGTCAATGTATTTCAATTGGGTTCTCAAAATGGCAAATTCAGCTTTCTCCCTTAGAATGTTAGCATCTTTATCCCATAGTTCTAGGAGAGAGAGCAAAGAATCAGGAGGTGAAGAGGGAGAGAGGGATCTTTCCATGTCCCATATCTTCTTCAAGAGAGAGGAAGCTTCATGTTCCCATTGTTTTTTCCTTCTAGAGGCAAGTCGAACAAACTTCCCCCTAAGAAAACACTTAGGAGCACACAACTCTTGGTCCACATGATGGACTGAGTTTAAGTTAGTCTCTATAAAGGACTGGATAACAGCCTTAATCCTGGAGACTATGAACTCATCCTTAAGAAGTTGGGTATTTAACTTCTAGAAGGTATGGCTCTGGAAGTCCGAAAGGGGAGTAAGAAGAAGCCAGGCAGTAGCATGGTCCAAGAGGAGCAGGGGTTCAAGCTCAGTGTCACAAACAGTCCGCAAAGCTGTAAGGCTAAGAAGAATAACATCTAGACCAGAAGAGGTGTGGTGAACTGTGGAAGAAAAGGAGTAACTCCAAGTAGTGAGGTTGAGGGCTCTCCAGGGATCACGTAGACCAAGTGAGTCCAAAAAAATCACACAGAGCCCACTGAGACAGTGTCGCGGGTCTATGGGAGGAGTGTGAATGATCCAGGTTTTGTGTAGGCATGGTGTTCCATTCCCCTCCAAGAATCAGAGTAGTAGACAACAGGACTGTAAGTTTGTCCACCAGCTCCATAAAAAAGTTGGGATCCCCCACCCACTGGGCCATAGATGCTGCCAAGGACCACCTCATTCTGGTCCAAGGTACCCTTAATTAAAATAAAGCGGGGGTCAGACACTACCAGGTTGGCCTGAAAAGGAGACTGGTCTGAGGACTAATATAGCCACCCCCCTACTTGAAGTGGAGTCACTGGAGGCAAAAACTTGAGAGACATTTTGCTTATGTAGTCAGACGGCTTCATGGGTAGTTAGATGGGTTTCCTCTAAAAAAATAATTTTGCTCTGTAGCAAGGAGATGTGCTTTAAGATCTGGTATCACTTGTTCTGCTCCCTGATTCCTCTTATATTCCAAGTGAGAAACTTAGTAGTCATACTAGCCATTGTCCAAGTTCAGACAACACTGTAGTAACAGCTCAAAGCAAACTCCAACAACCCTTCACCCTTCCCCTCCCATAGATAAACATGATACATTCACCCCCAGGGCAAAATAGAACCATAAGAAAAGTGAACATAGTTAATGAAACATGGAAGGGTGTAAGAACAAACAGCATCCAATTAAACTGGGGTGAACACAGATGAGTAAGAACTAAATACAATTTCACCCGTTCCCCCCACCTTGTACTGAAAATGGATCCCTCCCCCCAACCTCCCATCCAAACTAAGAAGGACCCTCCCATCCCAACCAGAAAGGATATTCAAATAACCCAATAACCAGGAAGTATATAAACTTCAGTAGAGAACCTAATAAGCCTAATAAGCTGAAGCAAGCCCTAATACCCCACAAAACCAAACCACTCAGCCAACAACAGTAAACTATGTACAAGGGGCCACCCAGAAATCAGCCAGAGCAGGGAATAAACCAAACCAGGCCCCAGATTTACCCATTACCCCATAAACCTCTGCCTATGAAAAAATACCCTAGTAACAGCTTGAAAGGCAATTAAAGTAAAATAAACTGAAAGGTGTGGTAGGTCCCCACCTTGTCAGGCACACTGGTTTACCAGGATTGAGAAAGGGCAAATTCCGTTGTGCACATTGTAAAAACAGATATTGTCACTGGTGTCCACAAAACCATTTTTACTGGTGTTTGGTTTTGTGTACTTTATTTAACAATTTTTAACTCTGCTAACTTGCATTTTAGCAATTTTGACCTCCACTATTGTACATTCATCCATCCTTGTACCAATTTAAAGTTATTTTAGGTACAAGATGTGATGGCAGCAGTACTACAGCCCTCATCCCTAATTTGTGATGGAAGCAGCACTACGGCCCTCATCCCTTAGGTGTGATGGCAGCACCAACAGCACTACAGCCCCCATCCCTCACGTGTGATGGCAGTAGCAACAGCACTACGGCCCTCCTCCCTCAGGTTTAACAGAAGCAGCTACATCACTGCAGCCCTCATCCCTCAGGTGTAATGGCAGCAGTACTATGTTCCCTATCCCTCAGGTGTAATAGCAGTATCAGCACTATGGCCCCGATCCCTCAGGTGGGACAGCAGCGTTCCCATCCATCAGTGGTGATGACAGAAGAATTACAGCCTCCAGCCCTCCAGTGTGATGGCAGTAATGACAATGTAGCCCACATCTCTAGGGGTGATGGCAGTAGTGACAGCACTATGATCCCCTTCCTTCAACACCCACACCCCACATGCATGAGTTACAAATTACTGGGTCTCTTTGCTTGTTAGAACTCAGATGTAAATTAATCTGAACCACCACTAAGGTGGACATCAATCATTTAACTGCCTGATTTGGATTTCTGCCTGTGACGCCACTGACCTGGGTTCGGAAATGGACTCTTGTGTTGGAGGGCTGGCCAGGGGAGAAGGCTTGAGTGTTCAATGACCACTCACCTTCTTCTGGGTGGGAAGATGGGTTCACAGCTCAGCATATTCTGGCCCCTGGCAGAGGTCAGAGGCACGGCAACACATCGACCCTCACTTTGTGAGGGAGCGTGACAGATGTCTGCTTGTTGCTGGATGTCACATGGCACATCATGCTCCCAAGAAAACAGGAAAACACCTGTCTGGCCAACTGAATGACAGCTGCTGGTCCCTCCGTATGCCTAAAGCCCCAGACACGCATGTCCATGTCAACCTCTGCTGTGCCCGGGATACACAAGAAGCCCTTCAGGGTGATTCTCTTCCCATGGTAGCCTCCCACAGGGTTGGGGCCCACCCACTAAAGGGTTACATTGGGTTACCTGGTAACATGGCAATAAAGGGTGGTGGATGGCGGTCAGGATTCAGCAGTGGTGGTAGGGTGCCTTTGCATTCCTGAAGGAGTGGATGGCCAGGGAGTCGGAGGAGCAAAAAAAAAATGCCAGAATTTGCTCCTTTGAAATAAAGTGTCTTCACCTAAAAAATCCACAAGTAATTAGTGGATGATCTTCTAATGGAAAATCATGCATTTCCCAAACATGTGGATGCCTTTTCTTAACTTGATCTCCATGAAAAGGGACGAGTGTCTCTCAGTTTTCATGTCTGAGCTCAGATGTGAATTGAGCACCACTCTGCCCACCAGTATCATACAGCCACTGGGTTCTTAACTTCTGTGTGTCCATGAGTATGCTTTCTGGCTTGGGTGAGTTTGCAGCAACGTCCTCATCCATAATGGCATTATACAGTGGCAGGTAGTGTCAACAGCAATTGGGCCATATAGTAAATTCAAGGCCATACTGATGCACAGGCTCCCAACTCATTTAGGGAAAACAAGAAACAAACAGCAGCAGCCCCCTTTTGCCCACAAGCATCACACAGTATCTGGCACCTTACCTGCTCTGCTTCTCTGAGTGAACAGTTTGGCCTGCGTGTTGTTGCAGCACCCCACCTTCCCACACTGGTATAAGGCTCTGGCAGGTAGGGCAACAACAGCACCCAGTTATGCAGTAATCCAGGGGTACTCAGAACCTAAGCACCCTCTAGGGGCACACAACTAACAACAGCAGCATGGAGAACTGCCAGCTCTTACACAATCAGCAGCCCAGCTCGTCCACCCAGCTTAAAAAGAACACTCCCAAAATTAAAAACAAAATAGTGGTGCAGGCTTGTGGTTTGCAGCACTAGCAAGTGGGAGCTCTGGATTTGTGAGCTGATCTGCTCCAGACTCCCCTGCTCTGGGCTGGTGAGGTTTAGAGTGGGATTCAGAGGTACCTGACCTGAGGGTGACATATTTCAGCAGGTTGTGGGAGCTGCCATAATAATGTAGGTGGCCATGTAGTGTTGTAAGACCCCACCAGATTGATTGGTCCCACACAAAGACATCCAGATCAGCAAGCATCCCTTGAGACTTCTAGGTCAGCAAGACTAACAGTTCAACTTCCCTGATACATACATTTAAATAAATGCAGATGTTAAGGACACTGAATGACCCCCCCACCCCCGCCTTATTCTCCAAGTGTGCTGATACTAACCTTTTTTCAGTTTTAATCATACAATGAGAGAGCAGTTGCATCGGCTGATCAAAAAGTTAGATGCACAGCAGTTAAAATTTAAACCTAACACTCCTGCCCATACTGCCAGCACAATTCAAATCAAATCAGTTTTATTTATAAAAAGGCGCCTTTCTAAAACCAAGGTGCCGGTACAATAAAATACATAAAATAAAATAAATGATTATAAACAAGCATATAAATTCCAGCAGAAGACAATATAATAGCAGCATAACAAACTAAGACAGCCACGTCAATCAACAAATGCTAGGCTAAAAAGATACATTTTTAAAGCTGTTTTAAAACTCTGAATGGTTAGGCAATCTCGTACTCAATGAGGTAGAGAGTTCCACAGGGATGGAGCAACAAAGCTAAATGCCCTTGCTCCAGATGTTTGCAAACATACCCTGGGAACCTCTAGCAATCCCTCATCAATGGATCAGAGAAGATGGAGGGGACAGTAGTGACAAAGTAGATCTTTCAGGTAACTTGGACTTAGCTTCTAATGTTATTAATCAACTAGTGTGACAAATGTTTAGACATATATTTTTTCTACACAAAAACATTGCTTTCAGGTTGGCAAGCAGTCATATCAGCTGAGGGAATGAAGGGTTAGATGCAGGAGCAGTTAAACTGTAAATCCGACACTGTCACCCCTGCTGCCTAGTCCCATGACCCATGTGCAGGACCACTGAAAACCTGCACCCACAAGCTTTTACTTTGAACTGTGTAAAAGTATTAACATTTTCAATACAATACTCTCAAATATATTGACACTTTTGCATGCAGACTTGGGTTTGCCTGAAACAATGCAGTGCAAGGTGGGGGGATGGTTTTATGTGACCCTGCTTTCTTTTGAATCCTTGTCTGGTTTGGTTTCAAAATCCACTGGCCAAGCATAAGTACGCTTGTGCTGAAGCACTTCTATCCGAAAACTCTTTGTTGCCACAGAGACTGAAATAGAAGGTGGGTAAAAAGGTGCAAATTATCCCATTCACCTAAATGGGGTGCTAACTGTAGAGCCTTTTTGTAAGTGGTAAGGTAGTTTCTTCCTTGTGAACATACTTTCATTCAGACTATTTTTCATTCAAATAACTGAGGATTTTGGATGGTCCTGCTGATTATAAACTTGAATAAGCTAGTTGGTAACAGTGGTCCTGTGATTAAATGCAATAAAAACCTGACTAAAGTATAAAAACAAGCTCATAAAACACACAAAATCTATCTGAACATTCATCTTTACCTAAACAAATCATTGCAGACCAAGTAAAACTCAAGTAAATTACAAGGTACCCTGACTACTACATGATGCAGCAAACATATATTGGTATATTTTTTTTAATTCTTTGTAAACCAGGTAAGGTCCACTAGGCAGAAGTCCCTGTTTTCAGGGGTGACCCAGGAGCACAGGGGAGGTTAAGTGACTTGCTCGGAGTCACACAGTATGCAAGTGGAGGTTGTGGGAATCAAATCTAAGTCTGCTGAATGTACCCAGTTCATTTACTATTTGTTACTCTAGTCTCTAGGCTATACTGCCAGCCACAATAACTCCCACATATAATAATTTAATATGTGATTTCAGTAGTAGTGTACAGTACCTACAGTGCAAATGATGAACATCAAACACTTAACAACATTTACTAAAACTAAATTATTTGCCACTCCATCTGCTTATGTTTTCTTACACCAAAGTGGGTGAATAGTTGACAGAGCACTGCAAATAGCTTTTGATCAAGCTTCGTTATTCTACATCCAGAAACAGATAAAATGTGTTTATTCTGGATTTGTTTAGTATTGATTTTCTGTGCCTCACTAAATAGAATCTATTTAGGACTGTATGAGGCAGATGTTTTTACATTTTGGAAGAGAGGCAACACATCTTATCTATTTATGATTCATTTCAGTTACATACGTTTTTCTTCATATTTAAAACATTCAAGTGGCAGCATATTAATTTATCAGTTAATGCTGACTAATATGTGCTGCAAAAACAGTAAAGGATTTATTCTGAAGCACTCAGGGTCTATAGTAAAACACCCACAATTTCCGTGCAATTTTTGCTAAAATCCCTGCAATTTCAGCTTAATTTTTCCACAGTTTTCCAGTGGCCCTGTCCATGTGTGCTGATACTTGTATTTTTTTTTTCGTATCATCCAGTGTAATGTAAATAATAAAAGACGTTTAGGCACATACTAAATGAAAACTGTGCTTTTAGGAAGGAAATCAGTCTTCAGCTGATGGAGAGGTTTATGGGAAGCATGGGTGGTAAAACTGAAGCACGGCTGGTTACAACAAAACGGTGTGGGTGGTTTCCTTACTGATTCTATGAGCAAGAAAGCAGAAAGAATGTGCAGCAGAGCAGCATTCATTTTAAGATGCTGAAATCTGGGCCAGTCCACAAGGGCAGTGGTAGTGCTACTGGGGGAAAGGGAAAGGGGAAATTGTTTAACCAGGAAAGGCACACTAAGCTGAAGCTTGTTTTCAGGTGCGACCTGGGAGCACAAGAAAGTTAAGTGACTTGCTCAGGATCACACAGTATGCAAGTGGGGGCTGTGGGATTCAAACCCAGGTCTCCAGGTTTGCAGCTCAGAGCCATAAATCACTATGCTATACTGCCTCCCAATATACTGCTTGCAATGCCAGCAACTCAGGGTCAAAAGTGAACTTGAGTTGCTGGAGGACTGGCTGGGGCAGTAGGACTGAACACCCTGGGGGCTGCTGTCCTCCTCTGGGGAGGATGGACTGTGGATCCTGCTGCTTTATCACCACCTGGGTGACCACAGGTGGTGGTGCAACAGGGTTGCAGAGTGATCAGGAGGGGAGGATACTGGCCAGGATCTGGAGCAATGGCCTGTCTCTATGTGCCCTACCTACTTGAATCCCCTCAAGTGTCAGTGTGCTCAGAGATAGAGACCAGAAAACCAGGAACAAACACCCCACATCGACCACTGGTAGAAGGAACTTGGCTGCCTCAGATTTCATAACCAGGCTGCAAGGGGGAATGACTGGGCTGCCTGATGCACACTAAGGGACTGTGGAGGGGATAACCCGAGGTCCTCTCCCTCCCCGCCTGGGGGGTACAACAGAGGCAGGATGGGGGCAGGCCAACAGCAGCTCCCAAGCACAACCTGGGGTGAAGCCACTGTAGGAGATATACATCCTCGAGATCCTTAAAAGTGTACACCGATGCTGTGAGAAAGGGGCAAAGAAACTGAAAATAAAAATATTAAAAAAGATGCTGAAGTCTTAGTGATTCTGTGCAGTGACAAGCAGTTTCCATGAGGCACTGGTACAAGAATTAAAAATCCTCAAACCAAGCAGGATTTCATGATTTTTAATGGTGTTACCCGTAAAAATGAAAAATCAGGGTCCCTGCCCCTTGTTTCTAGGACATGCTGTCCATTGGTCTGTTGGTACAGCCCAGTTATGGGGAGGACCCCCAGAATGGCCAAAATGGTTGGACAGTACACGTGTCGCCAATTGGTCATTGTAGCCAGTTAGGGCGTACTTGATCCTCTGGGATCGAGAGTTCCAAGGTGCATTGGGTACAGCCCATAAGAACTCCCCATAGAGTGCTTACTGAGGGGCCCTTGTGATTCAGCTAAGTGAGCTGCAGTGTGGAGTAAGAACAAGCCAGCCCTCAGGAAAGCCATCAGTTAGCCCAGCCGAGGGGGGGCAAACAGGGAAGAATTCAGTGAGGTACCAGGTTGAACCCCTCTCAACTCCCAGGCTCATCTGTACACATATCTGGGTTAAACCACTACATAAGAAAATAATAAAGGGTAGATATACCTCTTGTGATGATGGTACATGTAGAAGGCAGAAACAGCTCTTGCAGAAACTTTCTACAAGCCTGACAGCAGCAGAATGGACCAGGCCAGGTAGGACCCAAGATCTGAACTGACTGGAATCAGGTACAGCCTTCCTCCCCACCCCCAGGAACCAGCTTCCGGCTTCAGAGTTCTGGAAGCCAAGAGAATGAAAGCCAACAGGCAAGATGCCATGGACCTGGCTGCAAACAGGAGACACTAGCAACCAACCTCCAGAGGTGCTGCAAGATGAGGAGGGCACCAACCCCTAACTGCTGGCTGACCACCACAGTATCTCCACAGGGAAAATCAAAAGGGACGTTGGAGAAAAAGGATGCAATACAGCAGTGTGTGTTTTAGTAGGACCTGTTGCATATCTGCCTTCATCCTCCAAAACATAAGTCCAACCGGACCAAAAAACAGTTGGAGTGTAATCTGCAGGTAGACAGCTGTTGAATGAGAACATTTTTATCAGCTCAAGTCATATTGAAGAGGAGATTTAGTTTAAAGCATGGCAGGAGAGGTGGGAGCTCCAAAGCCAGGCTACCATACACCTTCAGGCATCACGTGATCTATAGCTTCAGGCATCACGTGATCTGAAAAAGAATAATTAAAGATCAGCACTGTCAACATGATTCTTTCTATCTTTTTCTCTGTTTGTTTCACTATTTCCTTGTTTAGTTGTCACATTTTGAATTTATAATCTTTAGCTTTGTTGTCATCTTTCTTCCGTTGGCTTGATTTATTTTTTTTTTCTTCTTTCATGTGTACCTCATTTACCTAGTCTGAAAGTCCTGGCATCTGCAAGACCCTCTGACCATGGGCTGTCCTAGAGCCAGGTCATCTCAGGATTGCATGTAATCATGGTTTGCCTTCATGGAACCTCAATGCACTACTACTAGTCTAGCAGGGTGGCTCAGTTAGCTTTTTGTATTTCCCCTTTTTACCTTTTGCCTCTGTAGTATCATTGTCTGTGTTTTCTAAGTCAGGCAAAGTTCCCCTTTCCCCAGAGGACAAAATGGTAGCAGTGCTCCCACCTCTACTCCAGACCAATACAAAATGCAATGCCCTCGGCTCTCTTCTTCCCTCTTCAAAACCTTGTAAAAGAAAAGCTTTCTCCTCCCACACCTCACTAATGGCAGTAATGCTATCTCCTCCAGTCTACATAATGGCAACAGTGCTGTCCTCTCCTGTCTTCAACAGATTTAATCACATCAATGCTCTCTTTCATCCCCCTTCCCCATGATGGCAGTAAAGCTTTTTGCAACCTCCCCCCATCCTAGACCTAATGGCAGTAAGATATTTTCTCATCTCCCTGACATGATTCTGCCCCCAAAAGCCTTGCCTGATCCCAGTTTTTAAAATCCAGTGTCATCCACCTCCACCCATCTCAGCACCACTACTTACTCAGGAAGGAAAAAGGTATTTGCAATGCTCTTCAATTTTATCACAGATTGTTAACACATTGGGGGCTGAATGTCAGACTAGGGAAGTAGAAAAGATAGGGCTGCCAGATAAACAGAGCCACCATTTTATTTATTCAAATTTGGAGGTGGGATACTCTAGATTTATTCTTTTGTAACCTTACTTGGTTACCAAAGAATAGAAAAAAATGACTATTGTATTGAATGTTCAAGCTATTTGTGTTTAAAAAAAAAAACTTAGAAGTTGCACTGATGCTCTGGGTAAATCTATTCATCCCTCAGAGGCATTTTTAATTGTGGTGCAGTAAGCTTGAAATCTGTTTTGCCCATCCTTACATATTGTCCTGGAGCAACATATAAATGTAAAAAAATTAAAAAAATGTTTCATCTACAGTGTCATTATGACTTTCTCTATTTATTTTCTCTTCACTTATTTAGTTTCCACATTTTATGTACATAATCTTTAGCTTTTCACTTTTCTTACCTTGGATTCATCTTTTTTAATTGCTTCAGTCAATCCAGCATTATTTTATTCTTTTCTTGCTCCCAAACAATTGTTTTATTTAGTTAGCTGCCCCTTTGCTTGCATTTTCCATAATTTACATTTTTCCTCCCTTGGCACCAGAATTGACCAATCAGGTTGGCAACCTCACAGCCCCATCCACAGCAACCACTTGTACTCTAAACCCAATAAGGACAACAAATAACACTCCCCACCCCACCATTGCCCATCTCAACCCCACCACTTTCCTAACAAGCCTTGAGAATGCCATTGAGTGGTCTTGTAGATTTTAATGTATGTCATTATCCAGCCCAACAGTGTACAGTGCTCCTCTGCCTATTCCTGCCTCAAAGGTATTGTAAAGTCTCCCCTTACTCATTACAATAACCCCTCATAAAACAAGAAATACCAACCCTGCTATCTAAGTGCCAACAGTCTTCCCACCCAGAGCCTCACTGAGTCACTCTGTTTTTTATATTGGCATCTTTTTTTTGTCCAACAGTGTAGGACAATCCTCCACCTCTTTACTGTATATTGTGTTGTCTGCACATCCATGGGACTACCAGATCCATTGCCTTAAGGTTATGTACACCTGATAGGTTGATTGACGCACATGTGACCTAAGACTGGATTTTGATCTACCACCAAGCCTCTTCTCCATCCTAATTATCTTCAGTTCTTTATGTGCATCTAATGAGGCTGTAGCACTTCGCCAAGCTCCAGTGTCAGCAATCAGAGAATTAAGATAATGCAACTCTTTTATTAGGCACAGACAGTACTCCTTTGGTTGAAAAGGAACAAATGTAATTCTTATGTTATATCAATTATTACCATGGATGTATATTTTCTGAATATATTTAACCTTACCAGTTTAGACAGGCAAGTACAGCCCATTGTGATACTCCAGAGTAGGCTTAGTAGGGTCCTACATAAACTGTGTCACTGGTTACAGTGCGGGAAAGTTGTAAAGCTAGTCTATCCATCTGTGCATCTCATTCTTCAGTTTTAAATACAGTGCCTCATTCTACCACTTCCCTTTTCCCAGCGAGTAAACCTGGCACCTCCAAAGGTGTAGATCCTGACTCCGCATCTACACAGCATAGTCACAGAAGATTAGAGCTAATTCCACATAAAGCTCTAACTGCAGTACACTCCCCTTACATAGTGGAGTGCACAGGCAGACAAAATAATACACTCTGGTAGCAGTACACTCCCTTCACATAGCAGAGTGTACTAGCTATCGAAACAGAAGTACCTCTAGGCAGACCCCCTTAGCAGAAAACTGAACAATTGCCACCGTACTGAATCCTATCTCAGAGAGTTTCAGCTTGACCACATGGACCTCCAGCACTGGAATTATCCAAGTCCAAGGCCCCACTCACTCGGGCTATGCTAGCCTATGCCAGTAGATTCCCTGATGGGCACTAGATCAGCTGACATTACAAGATGGCCCCCATCCAACTCTGTCTCCCCGGTTGGCCATGGCATGTTTTCTATTCTTCCTCATGGACAGAAGCAGTGCTACCGGCATGCACAATGATGTTTGACACACGTGCAGGCACACTGCACCAGCAGCTGCCATCTTATGAGGGAAATAAATAAATAAATAGCAAATGGCATCTAAGAATGCTCTCTCACACAGATGCACCACAGAACAGTGCAGGGAGAGGTGAAATGGTACTGTGCATGGATTTAAAGCTCTGAGCCACCCCTCTGCATGAACTATCCCCAAACTGACTGCAAGGTACAAAAGATTACCCTGTTCTGTCCATAATAAGGAACAGCCCAGGGAAGTAATATATGGAACAAGTTATGGGGCCAATAACTCCTGATGGTCAGGGAAAAACAGGAGCATATACTAGGGGTTCTTAAGGGGAAACACAACAACCTGGGAGGATAATTCTACAGAGTACTGACACATACATTAGGAGACAAAAGGGAAGGGGCATAGAATATCATGATTCATTAATTAGCAATAACCTAATCAAGAATTTAAGATATTCCCTTACATGTATTGCAGATGTCGAAAGCAAGGGAGTGCCAGTCATGCAAGGCACCAATGTTACTGCATCAAAAAGAGATATACTGCCCAACATGAGAAATGGACAACCCCGTGCAAGACATGAAGACACAGGAATTTAAAAGGGCAGGACATAGCATTCCCAGACAGCAATGGCAGGTTGATCCAGCTACAATAGTGCTCCAGGAAGCCACTGCAGCTATGATGTAGAGCCAACAAAGTTTCATGCTCAAAGTGCTGGAACACATGACAAACATGAACAATTCCAGACCCTCCACCAGTGGCACACTCAGGGCAAGGCCATCTAGGCAGGACACTTTCCATGCATCCCTACCACAGAGTCAGGACTCTCAACATCATATACCTGATGGCTCGGATGACTCCCAAGGGAAAGATCACCCACTGTATGAAGAAAAACTAGGCACACCTCTATATCATAACCACAGGCCCAATCATGAAGCCCCACATGAGGAACCACCTGCCAACCCAGAGATGGCATTCATAACATCTAAACTATTCCTAATTGACAGTATAACAGACCTAGTCAAATGAATCTGTACCACGCTAGGCTTCTTGTTAACACAACCAGCTCCAGAGGGTAAATTAGATCCCATACTTCAATAACCACCAAAACAGGAAAACTATTTCCCCATATGCCCAACACTGAATGACATAATAGGCAAGAAATGGGAATCAGCCATTCCAATGAGACTCCTAGAAAAACAGGGACTCAATAGAATATACCCCTTACAAGAAGACAAGGTGAAAATCTGGTGTTCTGTGCCTAGGATAGATCTGAAAATAGTGGAACTCAACAAAAGGACAGTCCTACCAGCCGAAGATACAACTGTCCTAAAGGATCCAGTAGATAAGAGAATGGAGGAGCTACTAAAGAAGATATAAGAGTTCTCAGGTCAAACAGTGAGAGCCTCCATTACTGCATTCTATACCACCAGGGCACTAATCAGATGGCTAGAAGAAGTAGCAAAAAAGATAGCTCCAAAATCACACAAAGCAGAACTGCTACAGTACTCCTTACTGGCAGCAAAATACCTGGGAGACATGTCAATTGACTCTCTGAAGATCAATACCAGGTCAGCGACTGTCACCAACAGGGTCTGGAGGGCACTATGGCTCAAACTATGGGATGCAAATAATGAGTCCAAGGCAAGACTACACAAACTCCCATTTCAGGGAGTACGAGTATTTGGAGATGGACTATAAGAATTCCTGAGATGTCAGGGCCAAAGGTAGGACCATGAGACTGACAGGGACTAAGGCTACTTGCCATCACACCAGACATCGACCCAAGGGAGACAGGAGATACAACTCTACTTTTCATGACAAAAAGAACACTAGCAAGGGCAGGTACAACTACCAAAGCAACTACCAGAGCAAGGGAAACTCCACATAACGATGCAGAGAAGGACAAGCCCAAGGAAGATTCTCTAACCAAAGAGGTAGGAATACCAGAAGAACCACACAATGACTACCCAAGGCCTGACAGCCACCTACATCAAGTACTAAGAAAGACACTGGGCAAGCATGACCTCAGGCAAGTGGGTCAATGAGATCATCACAAAGGCATACTCAATCGACTTCTGAGAAAGACCTTACAGAGAACAGTGGATAATCTTCCTCCTAGCAAGAAAAAAATATCAAGTTCAGAACATACTAGACTCACTACTAACCTCAAGGGCCATACAACCAGTCCCACCAGAAGAGGCCAGAAAGATACTCTATTCAGTCTTCTTTTTGGTACCAAAAAAGACTGGAGACTTCAGACCAGTGCTAGACCTCAAGCTGGTCAACAGATACATCACACAAAAGACATTCAAGATGGAGACCATACGCTCAACACTAAGGGTGATAAGACCCAGCGATTTCCTCACCTCCGTAGATCTCAAAGATGCTTACCTTTACATCCCAATGAGGCCCACCCACAGGAAAAAACTAAGCTTCCAAATACTAGGGCAACACTTCCAACACAAGTCACTCCCATTCAGACTCACATCAGCACCACTAGTATTCACCAAAGTGTTGGTGGTGCTAGCAGCAAAACTCCATAAGCAGGGAGTCCACATTATCCCATACCTCGATGACTGGCTAATAAGTGCAAGGTCATCACAGGAATCAAGAAGGGCCACTAGCCAAATAATACAGGCCATTTTAGATCATGGTTGGGTAAAAAACAAAAACAAGAACTGTCTAATGCCATCACAACATATAGAACATCTCAGAGCCAACATAGATATGAGCAGGGGTATCGTACGGGTGACACAGACCAGAGTAATGAACCTTATTGCAGTGATGAGGAGACTACAGCAGTCACCAGCACCAATGATAGCCCTAGTCTCAACAGTCCTGGGTTGCATGTCATCATGCATAGATCTGATCCCATGTGTGCACTACAAGCACTACTCCTACAGTACGGATCACCATCAGAGGACAACTTGCAACACACCATAAGACTGACCAAAAAGGTCAAAAGATCACTGGTATGGTGGACATGTAGACAGCACCTGAACAGGGGCAACCCTCTAGATCTATCACACGAGGTGACCAAAGATACGGATGCCAGCCTATGGGGATTGGGTGCATCAATGGGACACAATTCAACACAACCCACATGGTCTCCAACAGACAAAAAGCTATGCATCAATTTATTGAAGATGAGAGAAGTGTGCAATGCAGTAAGATCATTCAAGACACGTAATGGGGAAAACAGTATTGATAAGATCAGACAGCAGATCAACAGTAGCGTACATCGCTAAACAAGGAGTTGCCAAAAACAAGGAATTGCAAAGGCAGACAAATTCAATCATGATATGGGCACAGAAACACTTACAGCACATGACAGCCATACACTTAGCAGGCAAGTTGAACACAATAGTGGACTGGCTCAGCAGTGAACAGATGAACCAGGAGAATAGCAACTCCAGTCAGGAATATTTCAATGGGTACAACACAAATGGGGATCGATAGCCATGGACCTCATGGCTACCAACAGAAACAAACAATCTAACAAGTTATTTTCCAGATTCAGGGAATCCCAATCCAGGGGAATCGAAGCCCTAGCAATACTGTGGACACACGACTACTCATATGTGTTACCTCCATTCACCCGATACCGCAAGTATTAGGGAAAGCATGCCAGTTCCAGAGAATAATAATACTAGTCGCAACCTACTGGCTGGGGAGGGCATGGTTCACCACAGTAATAGCAATGACAATGGACAGCCTATGACTATCCAACAGACCAGACATTCTAATACAGGGACCAGTAACACACCTGTCCCCAAAGAACCTAAAATTCACGGCCTGGCTCCTGAAAGGGAAAGATTGCAGAATGCTGGGTGCCACACAGCAGTTATTGATACTATGTTACAGTCTCACAGAGCTACAACAACAACCAGTTACTCCAGACAATGGAAAATATTCTCCACCTGGTTTACGGACAGAAGCTTATCACCACTATTAGTCTCAATGGCAGACATACTACTGTATCTGCAACAGGGACTGGACAAATGACTAGCGCCTTCCTCACTAAGAGTTCAACTTTCATCCATTGTAGCAGCAGTGGACAATTTTGAGGTGGTATTCCTAGGTTCACATCCAGATGTCATGCACTTTCTAAAGGCGGCAACCAGCATAAGGCCCTGCATAAAGAACAGGGTACCACCCTGGGACCTAACATTAGTATTAAATGCCCTTATTAGAACACTGCTCGAACCCCTAACAGACATCAGTGATTACTGGATAGGGCTGAAAGCAGCATTCCTAGTGGCAATATGCTCAGCCCACCGAGTTGGAGAATTAACAGCATTATTGTGTAAAGAAACATTCACAATATTCACCCCAGATGGGATCACCCTACAGTCTATACCATCATTCACCCACAAAGTAGACTCCACATTTCACACGAGTCAACCCCTTAGAACTGCTGACCTTTTACGAGGAACATGCATGCAAACAGCCAGGAAGGGACTCTCCACTCACTGGATGTCAAGAGGACACTAACAGTGTACTTAGAACTACACAGTTACAAAAGATAGAGAGACTATTCGTCATCTCATCAGGACACAAGAAGGGTGCCGAGGTAACAAAGGCCACCATCACAATATGGTTAACAAGGATAATCACAGAGTCCTACAATCAAGCAGCAAAGTCCCCATGATGGGAATAAAAGCCTACTCCACAAGAGCCGTGGCCACATCCAGGACAGAACAAAATTCTGTATCGGCCCAGGAAATCTGTGCAACAGCCACCTTGTCTACAATACACACCTTCACAAAACATTATATACGGGACACTAAAATCCCAGAGAAGAACTCCTTTGGACTTGAGGTATTAATGACCACCACCTTAATAAACATATAGAACATATGCCCCCCACCCTCCATGTAGGGCACTGCTTTTGAATCACCCTATGCTAATGGTTCTGGGACTGCCACGGAAATGCAGGCAATACAATGGTAATTTACTCACCTGGTAAAGGTGATTGTGTTACTGTATATCCATGCCACTCCATCCCACCTATGGGAGTATGCTTCTAGATATCATATGTGGACTAAACAAAAGAACAATGACAATATGAGAATGTCTGCATTGTTTTCCTTAAACATGTAAATGTGGTACATTACAAAGGGAAGATTAGTAATATGTAATCATTAAAGTAGTTTTAGATCCCTGGAAACTGTCTCTAGAGTAATATTTACTGTCTGTGAATACACCTAACAAATTACTTCACAGCTATGGAGGTATCAAAACTGAAGATAGTAAGGAAGGAGAAGGGGCTTGGTGGTAGATCAAAATCCAATCTTAGGTCACATGTGTATCAAGCAGCCTATCAGGCATACATAACCCTAAGGTAATGGAGATGGGAGTGCCATAGATATACAGTAACACAATCACCTTTACCAGGTGAGTAAACTACCATTACTGCTGAACCCAAATGCTGGATTCATTCCCCAGTATGGCTTTGTGTGGGCCCTACAAAGTATTACTGGGATAAGAAAAAAGCATTCTGTCTCACTAGCAGTGATAGGAAAAGGCAAAGGACTATCATGCAACCTCACACCAAAAATGGGGTGCCGATATAAAAAACATATGGTGACTCTAGGGGGCTCTCAGGGCTGGGTAGGGATGGTTTGAGGGGTTGGGGTGAATTTTAGTTTTTACAGGTGAGCTGGATAAGGGTCATGCAGTGGATGTTCTTTATTTGGACTTCAGCAAGGCCTTTGATTCTGTGCCTCATGGGCGGCTTGGGGGGAAGCTAACTGGAGTAGGGGCAAAAATGATGAACTGGATTACAAGCTGGCTGAGTGGGAGGCTGCAATGGGTGGTGGTGAGAGGGGAGCTCTCAACTCCAAGGCTAGTGATGAGTGGGGTGCCACAGGGTTATGTGTTGGGGCCAGTATTGTTCAGGCATTTCATATCAGACATTGCAAATGGGGTGGTGAGCAATATAAGTCTGTTCACTGACGACACCAAAATCGGAGCAGTGATGAATGGAGAGAAGGGATGGAAGCAGCTGCAGGGGGACCTAAGCAAGATAAAGGAGTGGTCAGAGAGAGGGCAGCTAGGGTTCAATGCAAAGAAGTGTAAGGTTATGCACTTTGGGGTGAAGAACTCAAGGAGAGAATACTGGCTGGGAGGGGTTAATCTGGGGATCATTGAGGAGGAGAAAGACCTGGGGTAATTATAACAGGGATATGGACAACACTGCCTAGTGCAGGAGAGTGGCTGCAAAAGTGAACAAAATGCTGGGGTGCATAGCAGGGGGTTTTTCATCCAGGTGAAGAGAGGTGATCTTGCCCCCATACAGGTCGCTGGTAAAGCCGCACTTAGAGCATTGTGTGCAGTTTTGGAGGCCATACCTAAAGCATGATATCAGGCTACTGGAGGGGTGCAGAGGAGGGCAGCAAAGATGATATGTGGAATAGAAGGGACAGACTATGACAGCAGGCTGAGAGATCTGAATATGTACACCCTGGAGGATAGAAGGGACGGGGGGACATGATAGAGACATTCAAGTATCTGAGGGGAATCAATAAGGATGGGGCAGATGAGGTCTTTAAGTTAAGTAGGGGGCTGGTCACCAGGTGGAATGGGCTAAGAATAGAGGAGGGAAGATTTAGGAAGGAAATGAGGAGACACTATTTCAGAGAAGGTGGTAGCAAAATGGAATTCCTACCAGAATGTGTGGTATCATGTAAATCTGTGAACAGTTTCAAAAGGGCATGGGACAGGGAACAGAGGAGAGTGAGGGTGGGGGAGGTGGGAGATGTCAGTGGGATGACAAATAGGAGGGGGTGGGGCAGCTGCAAACTCGGGGTTCTAGCTGCACACTCGAACAGACTTAGATAGACTGGGTGGTCTGTTTCTGCTGGCACATTCATATGTTCATACGTATGTTCATATTATAAAGCTACAAGCAGGCAGAAGAATTGCTTGAAAGGAGTGGTGTCAGTCTCTGTCTAGCTTACTGGAGCATTTTCTGTGCAATTTCTGCAGCCAACCACAAATTCTGCAGCCAGACTCAAATTCTGTGGCAGGTCATAATTTCTGTGGCAATTGCTGCATGCTGCAGAACCGCAGAAAACAGGGGGCCTTGATTTTAGTTACCATTCTTACTACACTTTAAACATTTTCTGTGTGATTACCTTTGAAATAAATGTCAGATAGACATGGACAGTTGAAACAGTGCACAAGGCCTGCAGTTGCAGCATAGTTATACAGTAGTTAAAGTGTAGTAAGGGACACTTAAAGTGTTACCAAAAAATGAAAATTATGTACCTATCATAATTCTTGATCTTTCTGTGTATTGTCACCATTCATCACTGTCTGGGAGACAGCTGAAGGTGCAGCACCTTGTGGGACCTTTTTTATTTTGGTAGGAAAAGGAGCCGATGCCGTCAGCGGCACCGCCCTTGAGGCCGACGCATCAAGTGGCACTTGTTGCCCAGCCAGCAACGGTCGTAGGCTCATCCACCTCAGTTCTGCTTGCTGGAGGGAAAGGAAATCAGATGGATAGAGAAAAGACAAATGTGGCACAAAGGAGCCCAAGGGATAGCTAAAGGAAATGATGTAAAACTTAAAAATGATTAAGCCAATCAGAGGACAGAGGAAGAGGTCCTGGGCAGCCAACCAAACAGAGATAGAAGAGAGAAAGGTAAAGTAAAAAGGAAGAAGATGGGGGGAGGAAGAAAGAGAGAGAACCCACCACATCCTATACCCAGAAAGAATTCTGGGAAGAAATATGTTGTTTGACATCCAGGTGGTCACTTAGCCCATTGCCATCCCATGGAGACTGCAGAATGTGACTGAACCAAAGCTAGCCCAGGTGCCCAGTACCTCCAGCTGGAGGAGATGAACAGCACTTCAGACAGAGACTCAGAACTGAGTACTTCCCGGCTTGAGAAGGTGAGAACAGCATATTATATGGACAGTCTCAGAAATCAATTCCTCCCAAATAGAAGGTGTGGAGATGATCTCCCCCCTCCCCCACTGCAGTACAGGGTGGTGACAGCCAACCTGGGACAGGACCCCCTCCAGTTACCATTGTCCAGAGAGGGAGAACCAACAGGGTTTGGTTGGAATCCTGTTCAGGACAAATCCTACCCCAAAAAAGGGGGAGATGAAAAATTGTATAAGAAGGGAGAAGGAGTGTCCCCATGGACCCTCTCCTCCTCTCCCCACCCAGGGGAGATCTCCCACCACTAGGAGTCAGTAATGGCCCACAGGACTGGACCAAGTGCCAGAGGAAACCTCCTGGCTGAGAAGGAAAGGACCCACAGGGAGTCCATAAGGCCAGGGCAAGAAGCTCTACATTCTCTCCCTCCCAGGGTGAGCCCTCTGTTGCTTAGGAAGGTAACAGAGGACCTGGATGTACCAGTGGGACCCCACCCACAATTGGCTTCAAGGAGGGAGAGGGCAAGCAGGAAAGTAGTATCAACCAGGGACTGAGACCCAGAGGGGAAGGTGGGCAGGTGCCAGTGATGAATGGTGACGTTACACAGGAAAATCAAGAATTAATGATAGGTACGTAATTTTCATATTTTCCCTGTGTCAATCCCACAATTCATCATTGTCTTAGTGAGTACTGAGCCCCCCCAAAGGTGGTCCAGCACTTCTCTGAGGTATGTGTGTCCCTCAGCCTCTTATGAGGGAGGACCATGAAAGCAGGAGACCCATTACATTCCCGCTCCTGACATCACCACTGGCATGGAAGCTGGTGCCAGTGGAAGGGATGCTGTGTATGGTGCAGATGTACTATGCACCAGAGAATCATCTGACTCCCAGGAATCAGGCAGCCAGTCTGGATCAGTTTCCTGATCATCTGGCTCTGGACAGGAGGAGATCTGGTTGATCTCCAGACAAGTGGCCACATTGGTTTTCCCGCCTGTGGCACTGCTCGCGACACATCAGGAGGGCTCAGTACCACTCATGGTGCCATGCTGATCAATGAAGCCTTAAATGGACCCAGGATTTGGAATGGTGCCAGCAGGTGGTGCTGAGGAGTCACTTGTGCTGAGCCCAGCAGGTGAGGAATGAGACACCCTGGGAACCTGCACCTCCTAGGAGGTGATTGATTGTGCAGTGCTCCCGGCCCAGCCTCCAAGAGGGCCGGACCATTCCTCCAGCACCACAGAAGAGACCTCCTTTCGGGCAAGGCTAGAAGGAGAGGAGGCCCCCTCTTCATCAGTCTGTATAGAACCAAGAGGAGACCCAGAGGAAGGGTGGAGAGACCTTCTCTTGGAGTCCTTCATCCAACACCACCCTCCAAAAGTCAATGAATCATGGCTGACTTTCCACTCACTGTGCTCCAGTACTCTGTGGTCCATGGTGAAGTAAGCATAGCAACTATCCGTTCCTTGAGATGGATCCAGGTAGGTGAGGAATCATTCATGCCAGTCATGATGGACATTGGCCGGCGCAGGGACACTGATGCATAGGAGGCTGTCCTGCCTTGGAAGAGTGCTGTTTGTCCCTGGACAACCTGTCATGACTCACAGTAACTAAAATAATAAAAAGAAACAGACTCAGTGCTGCTTCAAGAAAGAAAAGGGAAAGGCCGTAGAAAACAGCCCTGAGTTACTAGCAGATGGCGGAACTGGAACGGAGTGAAAATGGCATAGACAACAGCATTGAATCAACTAACTAGGCTGCAATGTGACAGATGAAATTTCTTCTGCAGATATGTGGCATTGCACTCTCAACGGAGAAGCAGAACTGGGGTGGAGGAGGAGTCAGCAGCCATTGCTGGCTGACCTGTAAGCATCACATAATTCTTTGGCCACAAGGGCTGCTCCACCTCTTGTGCCGTCTCCTCCCTATACAAAAAAAAGCTCCCTGTTACCCAGACAGTGATGAATGTTGAAGATTGACACAGGGAAGATTGGCAGTACTGTGTTGTAGTTACACAATGTGCATGAAGTGTTAGTTACTGCAATTACTGTTGCCTCCCTTCTGCCTCAAATCCATTTTTTCTGCAAATGTAACTATGTATGTTGCACTTTGCAACAGCTGTTACATGTGCAGTTCCACTTCCAGCATAAATCAATTTGTGTGAAAAGAGAAATGGTTATGGAGGCATGTGTAATTACCACTTCATGCAGATCATATAATTACACACCAGTCAAATGTGAAAGTGATTAACAACTGCATAGTATTTACAGTGCAATAACAGTGTAGTTCATTCAGAGAAATGTGTGTCTAATTGCATAATATATGAATGTGAAACTACCAGCTACATTGTAGTTACATGTAACTACACAATACTTACATAGAAATTATATTGTAGGTATACAGTAATTACAATGTACTTAAAGGCACTTAAAACAAAGTGTTACCCCAAAAAATTTCAGTTGTCTTACACACTGGGAGGAGTTTAAAAACAGGTGCAACCCTTTCAGTTGGGATGGGTTGCACCTCAGCAGGCATGGAAACTATATGTTGGGAAATCAAATTAAAACATATAATGGCTTTAAACTAGCACCTAGAGGGGCCTTGGGAACTCAGTGCTCTATGGGTCACTCTAATAATCATCTTATTAATACCACGCAAAAACTAAAAATCATGTCCTTTAATACACGTAGCCTAAATGCTACTAAGATCTCGGAATTGGAAATAGTGTTACTGAGGGACAACCTAGATATTATTGCAGTAAACAAAATATGGTAGGATGACTCTAGTGCTTGATTAAAAGAAATGAAAGGTTTCAAACTCTTTTCTAGCAACAGGAAGCATAAAAAAGTTGGGTGAGTATGTACTGTGTCTTCCTAAAAGACAATCTAGAATGCCAACAGGTATTTTCTTATAACACTATGAGCACTGAAATGGAAAGTATCTGGAGTAATTTCTAACTAAACAAAAACCAGCAAAATATCATCCTGGTAGCTGCTACATACCACCAAACTCGACTCATGAGTATAATGAAACCCAGATCAAAGAAATCACTGACTTTGCTGAGACAAGGGTACTGTACAAGTCACATTAAACTTCTCCACCAATGAGTTGGTTTAGCATTATTTTTCACAGTTGGCAATGTATTGGCAACTCATATTGCATTACTTTTCAATGTTTAAACAGCTTAAGAGCAATGTTTTAAAATGTTTTTGCAGTTCAGTTGGAATGCATCAGTAGTCCAGTCACAGTGCAATGCAAAACTGAATTTTAGCTCTTAAGAAACAGTTTGTTTAAGGATTTGTGCTGGATTCAGCAGCACTTATGCAATTCAGTCAAAAATGCTAAAACAACTTATTGGAGAAAAAGTTTAATGTGACTTGTACTGTAGTTTTTGTCCTGGGAGATTTGAACCTTGAAGGTATAAATTGGAAACTATTGGCAGGAACAAACAACACAGAACATGCATTCAACTCCATTGCATCAGTGGGTATACCCAGCTGATAACATTTCCCACTAGAGGAGAAAATTTCTTAGACCTGATCCAAACAAATGAAGAAAATTTAATACAGGGCATACTGCTTAATTGCTCATTAGGGGGAAGTGACCATATCATTATCACCTGCAGAATCAGCTACACAACACACAAATAATTTGTTCCACAGAAAATTAAAAATTACAACAGAACTGAGGTTAACAACATTAATCGGTACCTTAGTGATATAAACTGGGACACAGAAATATGCCAAGACATCCACAGAAGATAGTTGGGCCATTTTAAAAGATCACATACTAACTGCTGAAAACAAATTTGTCCCTTTAATCTTGAAACATAACAAAAAAGGGAGAATACCGATGTGGCTAACCGGGGCAGTTAAAAAACATATAAAGGCTAAACAAACATCCTATTCCAAACTAAAAAAAATCAATAGTGCTGAAAGGTATACAAAATATAAGGCAGAGGTTAAAAAACTAAAACACATAATCAAATTAGAAAAAAATAAGCTAGAATTCAGGATCGCCCACACCAGGGATAATAACAAATCTTTTTTTTTTTGCTTACGTAAACTGTAAAAAGAATAGCAAAATTAATACAGGTCCAATAGAGAAGAATGGTGTCATTATAACAGATGGAAGTCACATTGCCCAAGAGTTTAACAACTATTTCTGCTCTGTTTTTAACAAAGAAGACATTACCTATAACAACCGTGGCACAGCCCAAAGCAGTATATTTTTTCCATGGAGGAAGTTGCTACAGTTAAGAGTTAATACATCTGCTAGACCACACAATCTATGCCCTAGAATAATCAAGGAAACTGTGACAAGTCTGATAAACCCAATAACAAATATTTTCAATAAATTTATCACATCATGCAATGCCCCGCTAGATTGGAGAACCTCTATAGTCATTCTCATACATAAAAAGGGAGCAAGAGAAAGAGTTGCCAAATGCAGGCCAATTAGCCTGACTTCCATCCTAAGTAAAACAATGGAACAACTGATTAAAAACAGAACTGAGATGGAATTAGAAACACTGTTATACCATAATTCACACCAACATGGATTCACCAGAGGCTGTTCCTGTACTACAAATCTGGTCACTTTCTATAATCACATCAGTAGCAGTCTTGATAACAAAACACTAGTTGATGTAATCCTCATGGACATTGAAAAAGTGTTTTACAAGGTCCCTCAGCCTGAACTGATAAACTCAAAGATACAGGTCTAAGATTACAGCTAATAGTGTGAATCGATAATTGGTTAAGGGACAGGACCCACTGGGTAAGAGTTGGTACTCACCTCTTGCTCTTTGGTAAGGTTTGTAGTGGTGTTCCTCAGGGATCGGTCCTTGGACCAACTCTGTTCAATATTTTTGTTAGTGACATAGGCAAAGGCATTAAGAACCAACTTGTCAAATTTGCAGATGAAATTAAATTAGGTGGAGAGATTGACACTGCTGAAACACAACAATCATTAGCAAAACAATCTAAAGGAAATAGCAATAAGGGCAAAGGATAACAAAGTGTCACTTAATATAAATAAATGTGTCATCCTGCATGTGGATAACAACAACCCATATTTGAAATACAAATTAGAAAACCAAACACTAACTAAAGTAACCAAGGAATGGGATTTAAGGATCATTATTACAAATAGAGATGTTTCGAAAATAAATTTTGCCGGTAAAATTGCAGCAAAATTGGCAATATTGCTGCACTAAATTGTTTACGAAATTGCAGCAAAATAGAGAAATTTCCCTGCAATTTCTCACACTGCTATTCCCTAATTAAAACTCTCCCTGGTATCTATTGGTCCCCCACCCCTCCCAGCCACTCACTGGCCCAAATTATTGTCCCTGGTGTCTAGTGGTCCCCCTCAGCTGATCACTAGCAATAATTGAATAAAGCCCCCCTCAGTTACCCTGGCCCCCTCATTTCCATTGATTTTCTTGAAATAAAACTAGGAAAACCCACACTCCGTGGTGTCTAGTGGACCCCTCACCCTGTCATCATGAACTAGCATCCACCCTGTTCCCCCAGTACCCTGATCAGGCCATTCATTCAAGTGCTCAGTCTGGCTGCTGGCCATGGAGGTGAGTGGAGGGCTGTGCCAGTGGCACGATCAGGGTACTGGGGGGGAGTGGGGTTAGTGCTAGCTCATGATGACAGGGTGGGGGGTGAGAGGGCCACTAGACACCAGGGAGTGTGGGTTTTCTTTCTTTCTTTTTTAAAAAAAGCAATGAAAATGAGGGGCCAGGGTAACTGGGGAGGGAGCTTTATTCAATTACGGCCTGTGATCAGCTGAGGGGACCACTATGCAACAGGGGCAATCATTTGGGCCATGAGCAGCCATGGGGGGGCACTAGACACCAGGGAGTGTTAGTTGAATTTTTTTTATATTAAAATAAGGACATGAGGGGGCCAGAGTAACTGGCAGGGGCTTTATTCAATTATGGCCAGTAATCAACTGAAGGGATTTTCAAACCTACAAATGTCACCCATGGGTGGCTAAATTTTGCCTGCGGGAGGTGAAATTTTGCCCACAGGTGTGAAATTTTGCTGGTTTGTGGGTGAAATTTTGCTCACTCTGGGGGGTGAAATTTTGCATTTTGCCCTGTGAAATACAGTATTTTGTGTAATGTGCGAATTACGCGAAATATTTCCCTCGGCAAAATTTTCCAATTTCACACAGCTCTAATTGAAAATTCACTTTCTGCTAATTGCACTATAAAAAAATAGCCCAAACATCTAATATGATACTAAATTGCATCAAGCGTACCTTTGTCAACAAAAGAGAAAACATCATTATCCCCTTGTACAGATCTTACACCAGGCCCCATCTTGATTTCTGTTCCCCTTTGTGGAACCTTTATCTCAAAAAAGACATCAGCTTAACTGAATAAGTTCAACACCGAGCTACTAAAATAATTCGCAATCGAACACATCTTCCATATAAAGACAGTAATTAAATCAAGTTTGATAGATTTGAAAGAGACAAGAGGAAGGGGTGACCTTTTATAGCTCTTTAGGATACTACAAGACCCAGAACTTAGATCTCAATGTGGGATAAAGTTTGTTGTGTGTAATGCAAATCTGAGAAGCCACAAGCTCCAACTAGTTATCCCAAGAGTGAATACCCAACAAGGGATAATGACTCCCTCATAAGAGCCGCTAAACTGTGGAACTGTCTACCTTAACATGTGATGGCGGAAACTGATTTTAATAATTTTAAAGCTAGACTCAACCAGCACCGTAACTGGGGTAAAAGACAGTAGCAAAATACCCACATATATGTGGGAAACATCCACAATGGGCCATGTCCTTCTCATGTCTTACCCAGCTAGTAACCT
Source organism: Neoceratodus forsteri (assembly GCA_016271365.2). Lineage (NCBI taxonomy): Eukaryota > Metazoa > Chordata > Ceratodontiformes > Ceratodontidae > Neoceratodus > Neoceratodus forsteri. Next base: position 1,514,633,888 of record CM057449.1, read on the forward strand.
AGTAACCTAGAATTATTTAGCAGTAACACCAATTCAACAACACGAGGGCATAACTGGAAGCTGACAGGAGGAAAGTTCAGAAGGGATGTGAGAAATTATTATTTTATTGAAAGGGTGGTGAAACCATGGAACAGCTTGCCAGTCTAGTAGTGGGAACTAAAATAGTGGAGGGGTTCAAATGGGCTTAGGATAGAACAAAAGGAATAGTGCAGGGAAAAGAATAGGAAGACTGATGCGAAGGGTTATAACCCTATATTAACACTAGGTTGTGTGGGTATATAGGGACCAATGAACAGACTTTTCTTTTTTATTCTTTTGCAACTGGGTAAGGTCAGCAAGGCACATGTGTCTGTTTTCAGGGGCAACCCAGGAGCACTGGAGGGTTTCAGTGACTTGCTCACAGTACACAGGATGCAAGTGGAGGTTATGGGAATCAAATAGAGGTGTTAGACTTACCAAGCACATTCACAGTTCAGTACTCTAACCTCAAGGCTATAATGCCAGCCTAGATGGACCTTTGACCATTTTCTTCCATCATTGTCTTTGTTTCTGTTCTGTTAGCAATGCACAAGCTGTAGTAATTAATTTATTTGTGGCACATCCATTAATAAAAACTGCATGTCCCCCTGTATTATGCAACTGGTTGTAGTTGTATTTGAAATAGGAGGCAGTATAATGCTGTGGTTTAAGGCTCTGAGATGCAAACCTGGAGACCTGGATTTGAATCCCACAGTCCCCACTTGCATACTGTGTGACTCTACGCAAGTCACTTAACTTCCCCTCATTCTTGAGCATCTTTCTTTCTGAAAAATGCTTCCCTCTTGAACTTTATTTATACCCATGAGGTATTTTTTTGTTTCTATCATATCACCCCTTGCCCTCCTTTCCTCCAGGGTATACCTATTGAGGTCCTTCAATCTCTCCTCTTCCTCTTAGGGCTTTTGATGCGGACCCTGCACCATTTTGGTTGCCATCATCTGGACTGCCACTACCTTGTTTATGTCCTTCCAGAGATGTGGTCTCCAGAATTGGATACAATGCTCTAGATGAGGTCTCACCAGTGATCTTTACAGCGGCAACACTACCTCTTCATTTTCTGCTGGTAATACACCTACCTACACACCCTAGCATTTCAACAGCTCTACCCACTGCCTTGTCACATGGCACGGGGTCAAGATGTCGCTCACAAAAATAGTGTGGCAATAAATGCTGCAAGCAACACAGCGTGCACCAAAATAGGGCTAGAAAAAGCACAGACCACAACACAAACAGTGCACCCCATTTCAAATAATGAGATTTTCTCTTTTCTTATTGCCCTCACCCCCCCTTTTAAATAACTTACTCCAAGGGGGTTTGGTCTCCTGGGATGGGGAGAAACTCAGGAGGGGGGAAATATTATTTTCTTAAGAAGAAAAAAAGCAAAATATCGTAACACCAGGAGACTTGGGGGGGAACTGAACCACGGTACCTGGTCTCTCACTGTGCTGTGTGCTGGTGCCTTAGCTAATCCACCACAGGAGCGGCTTGACCAGGCACCACACACATGGCTACTTGATTCCTTCACAGTGAAATGCTCAGTGACATGGATAGTGGTAATTTTCTATAGCTATTATATCCATGTTGCTCTAAATGCAGGTGAGCACCCACCTAAATGCACACCCATGCTGTTTTTGTAGCACTGTATTGACCCAGTGCCGGGTCACACTGTCTGGCTACCTTTAGGTCTTCAGATATGATTACTCTCATGCCCCTTTCCTGTTTGGTGGTGGATAATACTACCCCCATTTTGTATTCCAGCCCCTGGGTTTCTCTGCCTGAAGTGCATGATTTTGCACTTCTTAACATTGAAACCCAGCTACCATACCCATAAGATCACTATTCATTTGTTCCACCCCCTAGATCACTATTCATTTTTTCTACACATACACACCCCTAAGTGTCTACTGTATTACAGATAATAGTGTCATCTACAAACAAGCATGCCTTCCCTCTCAGCTCCCCTGCAATGTTGCTAATAAAGACATTAAAGAGGACCAGCCCCACTACTAATCCCTGCAGCACATGCTTTTCACTCTCCCTTCTTTTCTCAGAGTGAACTCCATTTACCACCACTCTCTGTCTCCTGTCCCCCAACCAAATTCTCACCCAGTTTACCACCTTAGGACACACCCCTCGGTGTCCCAGCTTGTTTACAAGTCTCCTATGTAGAACAGTGTTAAATGCTTTACTGAAATCTAGGAAGCCACATCCACTGCTTCACCTAGCTCCAGTTCCCTGGTCACCTAGTCAAAGGAATTTCTCACATTTGTTTGACATTATCTCCTCCCGGTGAATCCATGCTGCCTTGTTTCTGTCCTCTCCTTCAGTAGTAATTCCATTACTTTGCCCACCACTGAAGTCAGGCTGACTGGTCTATAGTTGCCAGCCTCCTCTTTGCCTTCACTTTTGTGAAGTGAGACTACTGTACATATTCCCTCTTTCAGTCCTCCAGAACAACTCCCATCTCCAGTTAGTGATAGAATAGGACAGAGGTGCAGCCAGTACTTCCCTGAGCTCCCTAAATATCCTCAAATGCACCCCTTCTGGCCAAATTGCCTTGTCCACTTTCAGATTTGTGACTCGCCTTAGAACCTTCTCCTCTATACATGGACTAGTGTCTACCTCCCTTCCTTTGATGCTCCTGGCCACTATCTGTGGTCCCTCTTCTTCCCCTTCCTCTGTGAACACTGAACAAAAGTACTTGTTCAAACTACCCACTTTTTCCTGGTCTCCCTCCTCACACTCCCCTCCTTCCTTCCTAAGCCAACTGTCCCTCCGTTGGTCTTTCTCTTTTAACTTACATATTTGAAAAAAATATATTGTCCCATTCTGCACTAACTGGGCTATTTTCTCCTCTAGCTGCTCCTTTGCACTCCATATTGCTTCCCCTGCCTCTTTCTGTTTTGCCTGATACATCTCTCTATCTTCCTCTCTCTGTGTCTCCTTTTACCTCCTGAATGCTAACATTTTTGCCCTTACCATCCCGGCCACCTCTTTTGAGAACCATAAGGGATCTCCTTTTCCTCCTTTGTACTGCTATTATTGCTATTAATTTATATAGTCTAGTACATATAGGATTACGAAAGAGTTATAACGCAAATAATCAGATTTTGTTAGTGTGTACACTAGGAGTGGAAAAGTTTTACTTAAGGAAAATAAATCATCCTCTCTGAAAGCATTCAAAATGAGTTCTAAAAATGGTTGTGTATGTGCACAAGATTTGTCGCTCTCAACGATGCCCTCTGCTTCTACACCTAAAGAAGAAACTCAAAACACTATATCATTAATAAGAGAAAAAGTAAAATATGGCTATAGACAACAAACTTAATGACTATTCAAATCATAAATCTATTAATGTTGCATTCAATGTTATGTCTAATGCCATGACTTATGAAGAGACCTCCCTGAACCACTCTCAGTGTTTGTCTTATTCTTTGTGTCTTCAAAACCTACAGGAGCAAAAAGAGGAGATCTCTCTCCCCCAACCACTCTAATTCAGCTTTGAAAACTGATTTCTACGAACTAACTGAATCAGGGTTAATCAATTATGAATGCTGTAAAATATTGGAAAACAATAGCAGAACAAGAGAATCTGTTCGTTTTTCACCTAGCTCCTCCTCCCCTAATTACCTTAAACATTCTAAATATTCTAATCATCATAGACAAGGGAAAATTACTGATTATTTTCATTTTCCAAAAGTAAAATCCAATAATAATTCGAATGGAATAGGGGAATATAGTATAAACATGCAAGAGCTAGATCTAGATATGGATAAGAGATCAGAGGGAGGATCTCATTCCACTGCATCTGACCAGGCTAAATCTCTGTAGCCCACTTAATTCTAGTATTATAACAATTAATGATGTTACTCCCACTTCTCCATATTTAACCTACATTCCAACCCATCTATCGATAATCAGTCCATCCTTGCAGGATCCCCTGATAAAATTTTTGAAAGATTAGATCAGGAAGCTGAGAAAATAAATATCCCACCAGAAATATTGGCACAATGCCTGGACACTATCTCTCATTACGCAGTTAAAGCCCTAGCCCATCCAATTATGGCCAACATAGTCTTGCTTGAAGCCTTTAATGAATTAAAACATCATATGAGAAATCTTGCTCATCTCAATGTTGAAACTCAGGGTAAACTCTCACAGAGAATTGATGATCTGGAAAAAGCATTTTTTGGAGGGGAAAAAAGCTGTCATTTATCTTTTTCATCAGTCCATTTCTTCAGTTCCAGTCCCAGTCCCCCCCACACAAAAAAAAAAAGAAGAAGAAAAAGGGCAAAAATACAAAGAAACATTTTGGAAATGGAACAAATCAAAAAATGGAGCATGGAAAATGATCGAGAAAATGCAAACGTAAATTAAAGAAAATGGCTGGGATAACTATTGAATCTAATGAGCCTGTAGAGCCTGATATCCGTAATACTCCTAATTTACATAAGGATCCAGTAAGAAGTCCTTTAATAGAGTCTGCCCTAAATAATTTATCCTTGAAAAAAATTTCAAAACCGAAGGTAGAATCTCATCATGCAGACTCATTTGAAGTGATTACTTCTACAAATACCAGGCAGAAAAGGACATGTAATACTAAGGAAGTCTCAAACCTTTTAACTAATCAAGCACCTCATCCCCTAGTTAGAGATAAAAACTGCCCTATAAATCACCAAAATCCCTTAGTTATTAATGGAGGTGAGGTGGTCTTTAAATTTGAAAATATCTTCCTGAAGTCATATGAAACCTCTGAATCACTTACTGAACTCATTAAGTACCTGTTTAGATGTGAGTTAGTTAAACTTGAGACACTAAATGCAATCATGCATGTTTTTAGAAATAAAACAGTGAAAATGAACCCTGTCTATGTACTATTATCTGGCATGATTAGTACAAAAAAATATGGGCAAAATAAAGAGATTTAGATAGAGTTGGTATTCTGATATCTTCCCCTGTAAATTGGACTACAATCTGGAAGCATGTCCATGGTGAAGCCAAAATAATCTCTACTCCATCTATTGACATTATAAATGACACTATATCTATTTTGAATTGGAATTTTGATAATATACATAGTTTTGAAAACTCTTTTTATATTTGGAATAGAACATTTGCAGGGTGAAAATTCCATGTTGTTGAAATCATATATTAGTAAATTATTGAGTTTTTGTTTAAATACTGCTGTCTCTCCTTTAGATTATAAATCTGTATCAAGAATATTTCCAGAAACCGAGACACAAACTGATATAGTAATTAATCTAAATCTTTACTCTATTATAATGCAAAACCTGACTAAATTAGATTGTGCTCAATTATGTGTTGTTGATTTTACTGAAGGATCAGCTCATTTTAACCAGAATGGTATCCCTGAACCTAGCCCTTGACTAGTTAATCTAGGTCATATACATTTGAACACCGCACTAGATGACTCAATAACATCTAGCAATGATTCATTAATTGAAAATTAAAATTTTGTATCCTGGAATATAGCAGGTCTTTCCACTAAATATTTAGACACTGATTGGCAGAAGTTATGTCAAAAATTTGAAATATTACTTTTCCAAGTAACTTGGACTATGGAATTGACATTATTAAACAGGTATGAATCTTATTTTGTTCCTGCAAAAAAATTAAGGAAGAACAGTAGATCTAGAGGGGGATTGTCCACATTCATAATGATACGAAAGGGCCTTCTGGTTTCGGATCATATTGTCCTGAATGATGAAATGTTGTTACATGTTGTAAAATGGGATAACTACGTATTTCTTACAGTAAATATATACATCCCCCCTAATTATCACTCTCTAACCAATAATGATGTTGGGTCCAAATTGGACATTGAAATAGACCGATCAATACTAAAACATCAAATTGATATAATTCTATTGGGTGGAGATCTTAATGCCCAGATTGTTAATTCTGACAACCTATCCTTGCTTCAATTTGTAGTTTATCTGGGAGATCTAGGAACAAGAAACTCCACTGACACGGTCTTTAACTGTGTTGGGAAGAAACTTGTTGAATTTATTAATAGTAATCACTTTCTAATTCTTAATGGTAGAATTAAGGGAGACTTAATTGGGAACTCTACATAGTTTTCATCATTAGGAAAGATTGTCATTGACTATCTGCTTATCTCTCCTGACAGTTATGAACATTTTCGCTCCCTCGGGTCCTGATGAGACCTGAAAGTGACCTTGTAGCTCTGATAGCAGATATTGATACACTCACTCTTGAGGGACAATCTGGAGTAGATAAAAGAATAATAAAACATTTAACAAAAGATAATCAAATCCAGCTAGAGCTTAGAGGCTGATTAAAATTATCACTAAGTGCAATTAATACAACAAGGGTATTAGATCTAATGTATTCTCCCCAGATGGCCAAGTTATTCTCTTTAGCATGCAGTTCTTGCTCCCCTCAAAATCTATATGAATTGTTGGAGATTGCCTATCAAGCAATTAGATCTAAAATTTACAATTTTACCACAAATTCAACAAACCTAAATACTTGTTTGATAATCATTGTAAAAAATAAAAACAGTATTTAATGTAAATTATTAGATATACTAAGAAATGTTCCTCCAGAGAGAATTTTGTTTATTTAAAAGAAATTAGGAAACTGTATCACAAGTTTCTTGAATATATAAAGTTGGAATTCAAGCAACATCAATGGGAAATATGTACGATATTATAAGATCTAACAATACAAAGGCATTTTGGTTAATGGTTTCTAAGGGAGAAAGAAATTACCATTGCTCTTTATCAGTACATATTCCACAAGTTACATGGATCACAAATTTTAAAAAACTATTTATTACAGTCTCCCAGGTACATAGTTTACATCGAATCTCATCTAGGATCCTTTTGGCTGAATACCAACCATTAACAGACTCTTTTAAGGAAGTTAAAGATGCTGGCCCAGATATTCAAAAGGGCTGCACATGGCGCAACAGTGTTGCACCATGCGCAACCCACTGATGCACCCGGGCACGATATTCAAAAGGGAAAAGTGCACCGCACAAATCCTGATGTGCCGGAGTGCATCACGTAATGTATCACAACACAGGTGGGGGGTGTGCCCATGCATAATCTGCACAGCCCGATATTCAGCCTGGGATGTGCAGAGTCATGCATGTCAACCCCTACCTGCACCTGCACAAAGTTAAGCCAAAAAAGGAACAAGTGATGGCCACCCACAGGTGAACTGCTGTATTGCAGGGCACAACACGGCAGCTGCCATCTGTGGGTGGCCACCCGAGTTCCTGCCACACCTGGCGGCGCCCCACATGCCCCATCGCAGGTATTCCTGGAGTGAAATCCCCACATCCAATATCCCTGGTGTTCCAGTGGACCTCTATGTGCCTGATCATGGGCATCAGTATAGTCTCCCCCCCTCCAATATCCCTAGTGGTCCAGTGGACCGATCGCCGTCCAATCACAGAAATCCATAACACATAACAGACCCTTACCACCCTGGTGGTCTAGTGTCCCCCCTCCCCACCCACCCACTGAGCCCCACCGCCCCGCTCCCCCATCAGCCAGCGGGTGGCAGCACCCCACCACCTGCCCGCCTGCCACCCACCGACTGACAGCTCAGTAGGGCTGCAGCACATGCCCGTCTACTCAGTCCAGATATGTGAATGGCTCATTCACATATCTGGACTAGAGTGATGGGCTGCATCTACCATTGGCTCACGCTTTGAACCAATGGGCATGCAGCCTTACCAAACTGTCAGTCAGCAGGTGTCAGGATGGCGGGCAGGTGGGGTGCTGCCTCCCACCGGCTGGCCGGGGAGCAGGGCAGTGGGAGCTCAGTGTGGGTGGGAGGGGACACTGAGACCACGGGTGGTAGGGGTCTGTTATGTGTTACGGATGCCCGCGATCAGGTGGCGATCGGTCCACTGGACCACCAGAGATATTGGACGGGGGGACTATACTGATGCCCGCAATTGGGCACATAGAGGTCCACTGGACCACCAGGGATATTGGATGGTTTTTTTTTTATATTACAGGTATGCCCATGATCGGGCTGCAGGGGGCATCGGTCCCCGATGGCTGCTGCCTGGCAGGACACCAGGCACAAGTCATCAGGAATCAGTGCACCTGCATGCTAATGGCATGCAAATGGGGCCTTAATGAGATGCAAATGGCCCCTTGTGTGCCTTGCATAAATTATGGCCCCATTTGCATGTCCCCTTTTGAATATTTCAGGTTCTGTGCATGGCGCAATGGAACTTGTGCCACAGCATCTCCATGCTCCACTCTGGCCACTTGCGCTGGCGCAGTGCCACTGTGCCATGCACAGTGGGGGTGGCCAGGGTGCGATATTCAAAGCTGCTGCACCATAGCGCAGCTCCGTTGAATATCGCCCAGGCCACATCCCTGCGTAACAAAGTTGAGTTGCGCTCAGGCTTGCACCACAGCCTGGCGCAGTTTGAATATCTGGGCCGCTATATTTAAATTAGCTAGTAACAAAGCCCCTGGTCCGGATCTTATTCCAGGTGAGATATATAAAAATCACAAGAATTACTGGGTACCCTTTTTTACAAATTTCTTTAATCTCTGTTTTAGAGAAAGGTACATCCCACCACCATGGAACAGGAACATTATAGTCCCTTTACACAAAAAGGGATCTTATCAGTCCCCTTCAAACTATCACCCTATAAGTCTCTTAGACATAAGTGGTAAACTATTCTCTAGAATACTTCTAGATAAACTTCAGATCTGGGCTGGAAAATATAATCCATTATCCAATTTTCAATCAGGGTTTATTCAGGGATGCTCAGCTTTGGATAATATATACATATTGGGCTGGATATTCAAACTGCGCCATTCTGTGGCGCAAGCCCTTATGCTGCACAAAATAGTTGCTCTGGGGTGTGGCCCCGGGGCGATATTCAATGGAGTTGCGCTATTGAGCAACTCCTTTGAATATCACCCCTCAGCCACAGTCACTGTGCATGGCACAGTGGAACTTGTGCCACCGCAAGTGGTGAGAGTGGAACATTCAAGATGCGGTGGCACAAGTTCCATAGTGCCATGTGCAAATTTCCGATATTCAAAAGGTGACATGCAAATGGGGCCATAATTCATGCAAGGTACAGGGGGGGCATTTGCATCTATTTATGGCCCCATTTGCCTTCTGTTCATTCAGGTGTGCTGATCCGAGGACTTGCACCTGGCACCCTGCCAGGCAGCAGCTGTCGAGGGACCAACGCCCCTGCAGCCCGATCAGGGCATAAGTGTAAACCCCCACCCCCGACCAGCCTGATCACGGGCATCAGTGACAAAAATCCCCACCCCCACTAGCCCAATCATGGGCAGAACAGATTTCAACCCCAAGAACATATCCCTGGTGGTCCAGTGGACCTGCGAAGCCTGATCATGGGCATTAGAGTCCATCACCCCTCAAGGTCCACCTACCCTAGTGATCTAGTGGCCCCCACCACCCACCCATGGAGTCCACCACCCGCTCTCCCATCCCGCCCGCCGCCCACTGACTGACTGCTCGGTGGGGCTGCACCCGTGGTTCAGAGCAAGAGCCAGTAGGCGTGCAGGCCATCCACGCCTAAGGCAGTCCAGATATGTGAATGAATGTTCATTCACATATCTGGACTGCCTTTATAGTATAACTGCGACCATTGGCTCTTGCTCCTGAGCTGTGGAGCTTGCAACCCTACCAAGCAGTCAGTTAGTGAGTGGTGGGAGCAGGCTGGAGTGAGACCGGCTGCGCCGCTGGACAGGGGGAGGCGGGGTGGTGGGGCTCCCATTTGGTGGGGTGGGGGCCACTAGATCACCAGGGTAGGTGGACCTTGGGGGTGGTGGACTCTAATGCCCATGATCAGGCTTGTGATCCACTGGACCACCAGGGATATGTTCTTGGGAGGGTTGAAATCTGTTCTGCCTGAGATCGGGCTAGTGGGGGTGGGTTTTTGTCACTGATGCGGTGATTGGGCTGGTCGGGGGTGGGGGTTTAAACTATGCCTGCGATCAGGCCAGTCGGGGAGGCGATTGGGCCAGTTGGGGAAGGGGTTTCTTCTATTTGCCGTGATCAGGCCAGTCAGGGAAGGTTTTTGTAACTTATGCCCTGATGGACCAGTCGGGGGAGGGGTTACTATATGCCTGCGATTGGGCTGCAGGGGCACCGGGGAGTCGTCAGGGCCACCCACAGGTGGCAACTGCTGTGTTGCACCCTGCAATGCAGCAGCTCACCTGTCGGTGGCCCTCGACTTACTCTTTTTTTTTGCTCAAAGTTATGCAGGCGCGGGTTGGGGTTGCGCCTGCACAACTCTCACAGCCCGCTGAATATCGGGCTGTGCAGTTCTTGCATGGTTCCTCCCCTCTGGTTCAGCATGCCTTCATTAGCATTGCGCTGTTGCTCAGCTTGACTTGGGGGACGCAACTGCCTCCTGCTGAATATGGCAGAATGGTGTAATTTCAGACTTGCGCAGGCGCAACCCTTTTGCGAATGGCGCAACCCTTTTGAATATCCATCCCATTAACTCATTTAATTGAGAAATATAAGGTATATAGGAAAATGAAGCTTTACGCATTGTTTGTAGACTTTTCTGCCATATTTGATTCTGTGATAAGAGAAATTTTATGGGAAATTCTATATAAAAAATGTTTACCCTTAGAATTATTAAGTCCTATTGTATTACTTTACTCAAATATGTACACAGCAGTGAAATTTGATAACAGTGGCAATATTACAGATTACTTTAAAACCAACAAAGGTGTCAAACAGGGTTGCTTACTAGCACCATTGTTATTCAATATTTATATAGACTCTCTTCTTTCATTTGATGAATCATCACCATTAGACTCTCCCAAAGTTAAAAATGTTCCTGTTCCTATATTGGCTTATGTGGATGATTTGGTGACACTTTCTCTTTCAAACACAGGACTGCAAAGAAAAATGGATCAGCTTAAAGTAAAATCTAACTATTATCACCTAGGAATTAATTTAACTAAAACTAAAATAATGGTTTTCGGTAGTCAATCAGTGGCTCCTAGAATTTATATTGAGAAACAGCTAATAGAGGTAGTAAAGTCATATGTTAATCTGGGAGTCACATTTACATCAAATCTTCTGTGGAATGCACATATTAAAAAACAGGTAGACAGGGCAAAACTAATTGTGAAGGGGTTACTCCATTTTAACTCTAAGTTTGGAGGATCTTCTCTATTGCCTGCTATTAGAGCTGGAGAAGCAAAAATTATTTCACTACTTTCATATGGGGTGGAGATCTGGGGTACTGAAGAATATTCCCATTTAGAACTCCCCTTATCTTGCTACTACAAGGCTATACTACAGGTTCCTCTCTCCACCTCTAATTCAATAATACGCGCTGAGTTAGGCAGGATTCCAATAAAATATATAATAAATCTAAGAATAGCTTCATATTGGCTGAAGCCAATAAATAAAAAAAATAATAATAAAAACGACTGTACGGGTGGTATCACCTATCTTTGTCTATTAGAAAAAAATAATTGGAATACTGAAAGCTTTCACTCCCTCTGGTTAAAAAGGTTGATCACTATTCTTAAAAATATCAATAATGATCATCTGTGTAAAGATTTTAATAAGGGTATTTTGATTTCTATTCAATATAAAAATAAAATAAAAAAATATATTTTTAGATTAGCCCAAAAAGAACAAATGGAGTCAGTTAGAAGCCAAAAACAGGCAATCTGGTTTAGCAAAATTAAAATTGATTCAGGGATTGAAAACTATCTGTTGTTACCCTTATCCCAAACCCTAGATAAAGCAATTACCTGGGCTAGGTTTGGAATTCTGACATCTAAGTACATCTACTTTAATCAGGGTAAAAATAACGAACTAAACACAGAGCAATTTTGCAGATGCAATAGGGGGTTCCATGAAACACTGGAGCACATAAAAATACAATGCCCTTTGTACTATCATCTAAGAGACTCCTATGTTAAACAGTTCCTGACAAAATACATGAATTTATCTTATGATTTGGTCTTTATTCTGTTGCACCCTATGACCCTAGAGGATGCCATAATGATTGTTAAATTCATTGTGCTTGTTATTCAATAAAAAAAAAGAATCATAAGGAAATTATCAGCCCATAATATTTTATTTTATTGCACAAATATATTACACTGGTAAAACTCTGAGTCAGTTATACTGTATGTATTCTTCCGTAATTTTTGTATCTGCTGTTTTTAACTGTTGTATTTATTTTAATGTTGTAATTTCCAAACTGTTATGTAATGGATGAGCCAATAAATTATGATGATGATATCCCAGTCATGGTTCTTATTGCACCATGACTCAGTAATGGCAACAAAACATGATGGCCTCTTGGTATGGGAATTTGTTTACCATACTTTCAGCATTTGCACACGTGTTGGCCTTATAGAATGTGCTACCACCCTGTTTTCCATCATCCCCTGCCCCTTTTGCCATCTCGCCTTACCCCCTCTGCTCTAAGTCCCATCTTTCTTCACATCTAGCACTTTGTTTCCTTTTTTGTTGGGTATCCATTGGGATTTCTTTCCCTTAGGTCTCTCCTTACTGCCTACTTCAGTTTGGGGGGGGCAGTTTATATCTCACTGTATACTTCCACCACACCCTTGGCTAGTTTAAATGCCCATCAATGTAACATTTAAACCATTCATTGAGGACTGTGGTTCCCCTCAAGGACTGGTGCATGCCATCTATCCTGTATAGCCTCTATCCCACCAGGTGGAACCCCAATCCCCAATCTAGCTGAACTCCTCCTCTATGCAGCAGTCCTTCAACCATGTGTTGAAGTTTCTGGTATGGCATACCCTGTCCTTCCCTTCCCCCATCATAGACAGGTAGCACCTCAATCAAGGCCACTAAGTGCACTACCTACCTAAGACACCTCCCCAACTCTCAAAACTCTTTCTGTGCTATACTGTCCTTGCCTCATCCCTAGCCATGTCATTGGTCCAGAGGTGGACCATGACGTCTAACTCTTGCCCTATCCTGCTTCCCAAGTGATCCTCAGGATCCACTCCCCATCCCTCTGAGCCAAGGCACTGAGTAGGCAGCTAACCTCACTCTTCCTTCCTGTCCCCATATTTATCCCCCTAACAATTGAGTCCCTCAACAGGATTTACTTCTTTCTCCCCTGGGATCCTCTACCACCCACCTTGTGGTCTCCATTATAGAGGGCCCCCACATCCTCCTTGGTCACTACTACTGGTGCCTCTTTGGTACTATCCTGCTGTGGCAGTGTGGAGTAGAAGTTCTGTAGTGGTACCATCTGAGATTCGTATTTCTGATCCACCACCCTCACCCTTCCTGAGCTCACCATAGTCCAGCCATCCATCTTCCTTGTCAAACTTTGGGGCAGCTGTGGCAGACTTGGTGGTCACTGGGTCGGGAGGAGCCCCCCCTGAATCCTAGCCAACTCAGCCTGGAGATGAACAATCTCCTCTCTCAGCCCAGTGAGGTGCATGCAGATGGGGCAGCACCACAGTCTCCAGAAAGTCTCCCTAAAAACTGCTGCCCCACAGCCACTGCACTGCACCACTCTTAGCATATATATTATCTGCTCTGCCTGTTCTTGTTTTTCTTACTTTAACCCTTTTTTATCCCTATCCTAAATTGGGTGTTTTACCTACTTCTCATTTGTTGCTTCCATGAAACCCTTGTTGTATCCATACCCTCGACAGGTGTTTCACCTAAATCCAAGTTTTTGCTTACTCTAGCCCTTTTTCTACCTCTTTCCCTAGATAGTTGATTCACCTAAACCCAATCTTTTACTTACTGTAAACTCCTTTTATTTTCTTCTTCTTCTTCTTCCCTACACTGGATAGTGTGTTTCACCTCACCTTAAATTTTAGCGTGACCCTACCATCACCTCAATTGCTTGCATTGTGTACACTACAACAAGAGGTAATCAGGAATCTTACCTTAGTTGACAGGTAGACTTCCTGGTTCCCCACTTCCTCATGCTACGTCCTGGTGCCTAGTTCACTACTTTACTTTACCTCTGTTTCCCTTCTGTGGTGCAGAGTGTCCAGCCACCAGCTGCCTTGTTGGGCTGACTCCAATGGACAGACTTCACTATGCTGTCATTGTCTCTGGGGTCCTTAGTGTGGAGGGCTGCAGTGCCAAGTACTGCTTGGAGGTCTTGCCTTCTTATAGCAGCTGGTAGATCCCTTGTCTCCTGGTCCCTTTCTCCAATTGGTGACCTAGTGACTGGAGGTGTGGTCTTACCACTGATTTGCTCCCACCTGGGGTCCTTTCTTGGGGTGTCAAGCTCCACTGTTTGGTGCCACTGGAAGCCCTTTGTTAGAGCTTTAAGCTCCACTCTTTATTGCTGCTAATCAAGGGGGTCCAGCTCATCTGATTGTGGCCCCCCTCTGGTTGATTTCTCACTTGTTGTGGTGCTGGGGGACAAAGCGACTGACATGATGTTTTAAAACCCTGTTTCTCCAGTTTCTTTCCTCTGATTGACTACCTGGCAGCCAGATGCAAAGTCTTATTTCTGACTGGTTCCCACCTGGAGCCCTTTGTTGGAGCATCAAGCTCCGCTATTTGGCGACACCCGAAACCCTTTGTTAGAGTTTCAAACTCTGCTTGACCCCTTCTGGCTGATTTCTCTCTTGCTGTGTTGCTGGGGGATCCAAAGACCACCCCAGAGTTTTAATACCCTTTTCTTCCTGGTCTCTCCAATCTCTTTCCTCTAATTGGTTGCCTAGCAGTTGGAGGTGGGGTCTTGCTGCTGATTGGCTCCGGCCTATAGCCTTTTGCTGGAGCTTCAAGTTCCACTGTTTGGTGCCACCTGAAGCCCTTTGTTAGAGTTTCAAGCTCTGCATTTTGTTGCTGCCAATCAGAGGGGTCCTGCTGCCCTAATTGCAAACTCCTTCCAGCTGATTTTTCTCTTGCTGTGGTGCCTGGGGACCTGGAGACTGCAATGGGGTTTTAAAGCCCCATTCTTCTTGGTCTGCCTGGTCCCTTTTCTTTGATTTGTTGTCTGGCCACTGGAGGCATAGTATTGCCACTGATTGGCTTCCACCAGGAGCCCTTTATGGAGCTTCCAGATCCACTTTTTGGTGCTGCCTAAAGCACTTTGTTAGAGCTTCAAGCTCTGTTCTTCATTGTCACCACTCAGAGGGGTCCTGCTGCTTGGATTGCAGATGCCTTCTAGCTGGTTCCTCTTTTTCTGTGGTGCTGAGGACAAGGAGATGGCCACAGGATTTTAAAGCCCATTCTTCCTGGCCTCACCAGTCCCTTTACACTGATTGTTTGCTTGGTGGCAGCAGGCGCAGTCTTGCCACTTATTGGCTCCTGCCTGGAGCCCTTTGTTGGAGCTTCAAGCTCTGTTGTTTGGTGCTGCTTGAAGCCCTTTGTTAGAGCATCAAGCTCTGCTCTTTGTTGTCACCAATCAGAGGGGTTCTGGGCTTTGATTGCGACCCACTCTGGCTAATTTTGATCTTACTGTGGAGCTCTTACTTGTCACAGAACCAGGACAGTCCAACTCTAAATCTATGTTTGGCCGTGTGTCTACATACATTTTTTAAGCAGACTCCACACACGGTGAGCACACTGTACTGTACATCTGCCTTCACCTGGCTGTGGAAATCTTGGTACTGCACTTCCACTCAGCCATTCAGCCATACAGATGCAGACTCACAGCACCCTCAGTAAAGGAAAGAGTCCTTCTGGCTCAGGGCCTGTGCTTCAGCAACCAGACAGATTCCTCACTTGACAGACAGTCCTGTCCACCTGCATTCTTTTGCATGTCTTGACCATGCATTCCACGCAAGCAAGCATGGAGATACACATGGTCATCCACCAAGTGAAGAGCCCATCTTGCTGCAGAAACACAGGGCCCTGATTGACAAAAAGGTACTGTGCATCTGGATCTGTGCATTAGCATCAACATCTAGGCCCTACAACATATAAGGGGTTCATCTGGTTGTGGAAGTGCTGGACCCTCAAGGCCCCTGAGCTTCCATATGGCTATATAAGCAGATGCACTGGGCTCCCTAGGCCCTGTGCCAAGTCATGAGTCTATCTGGCTGTTCCATGTGGCTGCAGATGCATTTGCCCATAGGGCCCTGTACAAAGTGAGGGGCCAATCTGGATGCAGACATGCAGAGTCCTCTTGGATCATATCTCCTATATGTCTACAATTGCAGACACTCCATCATTTTTTTCCCTATACAAATACAAAATTATTTGTTTGTGAGTCTGTGTTCTTTTATGTGTTCTCATACAAGAACTCTAGATTTTTTGTATGATCTCATGACAGAACACTTGTTCTTTCATGAGATCTCTCAAACGTAGTTAATTTATGAGATCTCACAATAGAACTCGAGTTTTTTCGTATGATCATAGAATTATTTCATATGATTGAACAAATGAACAATAAGGGGAAATTGTTTAAAGGCACCCTAAGCCAGATCTTGTTTACAGGTGCAACCTGGGAGCACAAGGAAGTTAAGTGACTAGTTCAGGGTCACACATTATGCAAATGGAGGTTGATGGGATTCAAACCCAGGCCTCCAGGTTTGCAGCTCAGTTCCTTTAACCACTACACTATACTGTCTCCTCAATAATAGTTCTATGATATGATCTCATGAAAGAACCCTTTTCTTCAATAGGATCTCATAAAAAGCTTTTCCTCTTTCATGTGTTCTCACTAAAGAACAATACTTCTTTCATATGATTACACAAAAGAACTCTACTTCTTTTGTTCTTATAATCTCATAAAAAAAACAATTTATTCCATAGGATCTCACAAAAAACTCTACCACCTTCATATTATTTCATGAAAGAACAATAGTTTTTTTGTGTGTGATCTCACGACAGAACAATAGTTCTTTCGTATGAGCCATAACTATGCCTTTCACAGAAGATTTTAGTGAAGTCCAGAAAACATATTTGGGAGTTGTTTTCCAAAAACAGAAGTCCAAAATCAAGCTAAATGGGTTCCATGTAGTTAGATTCTGATCTATGTTGTTCTCCAGGTCATCACATTTATGTGTTGTCATATTTGTAATTTTTTTAATTTAGAAATAGGATGGCACCGTCAGAAAGAAGAATTTAGACCCACAAAGGAATAATTTTGGCTCACAGAAGAAGATTCTTCTTCTTTGGTCAGCTGAAAATGTTTCTTTCACATTGGACATATAAATTAAAGACCATACTGGGCATGATCAGAAAAGAAATGTCAAATCTCATAACTCTGGAACCGATTAATATTTTTCACAAAACAAAATAAAAAAAAAAGCCTCTTTCTAGTGCAAGTGCTCCCAAATGCATAAGTAGTAGTCAAAATGTTATTCATTTCCAGTTAATGAATAGGATACTCAGCTGAGACAAATTCATTTCCAGTGAGGTTCCTGTTACATATCAAATTTACAGAATTACAAAAGTTTCAAGACAATTACTAAACATAACAAAATAACCACACATACAAGATATAAATAAGTATAGTCTCAAACAATATCCCAAATATCCTGACATTCTACAATATTATATTACTGCACAATCAAAAGCAATATGTTTGGTTTAAAGCAGGAGATCCATTACACTCAACACCATTCAGAACTGCATAGTCGTTTTTGTTGGTCCCATTGTGTGTACCATTTCTTGATATCCCCAATATGGAATTTAGCATGTAAAGGTCTGTATTCTAGGGGCACAGAGTTCCATTTCATTGCTCCTATCTATAAAAAATGTGGTCTTCCAATTTCCAGTTTATGCACTGGTAAAATATTTTCAAATCCCCCGGCAGATCTAAGACAATTTCTTTTTATATTTCTAACTTGAATAGTATCCAATATATATTTAGATACGTTAGCTTTATAACACTTGAACATGTAAACTAATATCTGAAGGTCCCTTCTAATATTAAGATGTTGCCAATTAAGGGTTTTGTGTAGTACACACCTATGCATTCTTCTTGATGCATCAGTCACAAACATTGCTAGTCTGTTATATATAATACCCAACTTTAAGAGTTCCACTGTTGAAGCATCTGCAAATAATAAATCTCCGTAATCTAATAACGATAAAATAAGTGCATTAACAACATAATTTCTAACATCCATAGTCATACAATGCTTTACTCAATATAAAACACCCAGTCACTTTCCCACTTCTTTAATCAAATTGTTGATATATATGTCCCACCTAATGCTATCATCAACCCAAAAGCCAAGACATTTATAACTATGGACCGGTTCCAGTGTTGCATGATAATAAGTTTCATTAGAAAATGGGCTTCTTACTTGCTACAGTCTCATTGGTCAGTACCCTTTACATAGGGGTACATTAAGTTTCAATAGATGACCAGCAAGTAAGAAGTGCCAGTCAGCTGACCACTGTACCTTGCCCATATCCTGCAGCCCAGCTGACCACTTCTGTCAAGCAGCTAACAGTACTAAACCTCAGTTTAAAAAAAAAACAAATATGTCTTACCACATGGCAATAAATTTCGATCTAATAAGCATTTTAAAGCACCACAATGTACTCACGGAAGATGACCAGCCACCAGAGCAACCAAAAAGAAGTTGTCCTGTAAAAAACAAAACAGAAAAAACACAAGTAAGTGAGCGCTTCATTTCAGTCACAGATCTGCAGCTAGATACTATCGAAAATGAAAGACAAGAACAGAATACATTAAAAAACACTAAATGGACAGTCTCCATTTTCGAACAGTGGCTAACACACAATCACCTAAGCATTAACTGGCAAACCATCAGTTTTGAACATTTAAACGATCTCCTCAAGCGATTCTACGTTGAGGTCCGAACAAGCAGCAGGACAGATTACTCAGTAGCTGGGTATTGCGCCTCGAACGTGGGCATCAACCACCACCTCGCCAGTACAGATCTCCGTCGCTCTGTCAGCATCATTAGCAACCCAGCTTTTAACTCTTCAAACAACGTACTAGCAGCAGTGATAAAATGACTAAGAAAGTTACAAAAAGATATAGCAAGCCACTATCCAGCAATAAACACAGCAGATCTACAAAAACTCAGGAACAGCCCAGCACTAAATCCCGAAACTGCCCCGGCTTAGTCCATAAAGTCTGGTTCGATATCCAGCTTCACATGGCCAGGCGCAGTCGGGAGGGCATCCATGAACTAACGAGAGACAGCTTCACAATAAAAGAGGACGAAACTGGGCACAAATATGTAACCCTCACACACAATCAACAAACTAAAAACCACAAAGATCCACAGGAGCTAAATAAAGAAAACACACGGGGTTACATCTCTGTGCAAAAAAATGACCCACTCTGTCCTGTTAGTTCCTTCTTAAAATACATAGAGAAATGCCCACCAAGTGCATCAAGCTTCTATCTGCATCCCAAGAAGCTCCAGCAACAGATCCTTGACCAGCAACCGTACTGGTATTCCATGGAGCCCATGGGAAAAAATTACTTGAGCTCCCTCAAGACTCGACTCAGCAAAGAAGCAGATTTGTCCCAGCATTACACAAATCACAGTATTCATGCAACTGCAGTGCAGTTGCTATCCAGAGCAGGACTTACTGACAAAGAGATTGTCACAGTGACAGGCCACCACCCAGAGCAAAGTTTGGCATCATACCGGGCCCCTTCAACTACCGACAGAAAAACATGGAGCTCCATATTAGCAGGCAAGCAAAGTCAAAAGGAAAAAATGTCAAGTCAGACACCACAGCAGAACACAGATAACGAAGACCCCAGCACCAGCTATAACAGAAGCCTGCCACCTACTGATCTCACACAAACTGCAACGAAGAACATTTTCCAGCCTAGCAATCGCATATTTAATTCACCAATAAATGTCATTACTTACCAGAAATAAATGCTACCCTCAACAAGTGTAACAGTATTTGTTAACAGTATTTGAAATCTTTTTTTAAGCATTTCATCTTTAACAGTATTTAAAAATATTTTTTCACGAAATGCTACCCTCAAAATGTTTTAAATGTTTAACAGTCTTTTAAACCATTCTATTTAAAGTATTTAATACCATTTTAAAGCATTAATGTTTAACAGTCTATTTACAATATTCTTAACCATAAGCATGTTAAAAACTGACTATTTTTTCTCAACTTTCAAAAAAATGTTAAAAATAAAACTTATTTATTCACTTAAAAACTACTATTCTGTCTATTTATTTTTCAACAGTTAGCCCATTTTCTAAGCGCAATAATGCCCTCCATGGTGGGCGGTATGGGCAATACCGGACCGGCCAGGGGTTATAAGACCCTCCGCCTGAGGCGTTGGGCCTCATCGCCACTGGCTGGTCCGGTGTGCTAATACTACCCTGTCGGGCATTATTACTTACTTGTGTAATAATTGATTTGAGTGGACTATATTTTTATCCAACATTACTTTAGATTTTTTTAGCATTAATGACAAGCTTTGACAGAGCAAAATAAATTTGTAGCTCATCAAATGCTTCCTGTAGCATGTGTTCTATGTGCATTATTGAGGTGCCCCCTGCATAGACTTTGGTATCATCCATATATAAATTAAAATTACAAGATGCATTGATTAAAGTAAAATTATTTAAATAGATATTAAACAGAATTGGACCAAATGTAGATCCAGAACACCAGAAATTACAGGGGTCAGTTCTGATCTAAATACATTCACTGCCACCAGTTCTTGCCTACCCAATAAATAAGACTGAAACCAGTCAACCACTCCCTTTGTCATCCCATTCGGGTAAAATCTGGACAGGAGTATGTTGTGGTCAAGGGTGCAAATGGCACCAGAACACCATTGTACTCATTCTTGAGTGAGTTTTGTTTTTCATCAAGTATGAGTTAAATGGAGAAAATCAAACAGTGATTTATTGTCAGCTGTACAAAGTCAGTGGCTTTGTAAAACAAGTGCTCTATGCTGTTGAAATCTGGCATTGAAAAGTAAAGCTGTGACTCCAGGCATGTGCATCAGCATCAGCCAAGAATTCTCCTGTTGTACATAAAGTGCTGCAACAGTGACATTTTTTGACTCACACCTAAAACATGAGATACAGTATTTAATGATCTCTCCCACTGCCATATAACATGCCCATCTCCGGACTGATCACAAACCATAAAATACCAATGTAAAGTGTTAATCAGTTATAACATAAAAGTCCTTCACAGAGCTCTCTTCTTTTTGATAGCTATAATGTTTAATTGGACCAGGGTGCCCACCCCTGGTATTACTTACAACCGCCCTGCTCACCAAGTCACTTGGACCCCCCCCCACCAAAGCAAAGATAGTGACACCAGGGTGCCCACTACCCTCTGAAACAAAACAACATACACACAAAGGAAATGTTGTTCTTAAGTAGTTTACATAATATACACAGTCATAATAACAAATAGAGTACAGTTAACAATAGTAACTGTTAGCCTCAGATTGAAGGTATACTTAGGGCCTACCATAGGTTAGAAAAGTAGTAGATTAAGGAAATATAGTGATCTGACATCTATGCACCTTGCTCCTAGTCCCAGGTGAGCCTGGGAGGGCAAAGTAGTGTGGCACCTGGTTATTTTCCCTCAGTCTTTGCCTTCAGAGGGGCAGATGTATACCATAAAGGGGGCCCAGCACTGTTCAGATTTGACCATCTGATATGATTGCAGGTGATAAATTCTATCAAGTGAAGCTAGGGAGTTCATGGACGTCAGCACCTCTTCCATGGTAGGGGCCAGGGTGGAGTGTCACTTACTGTACACACAATACAATACCTCATTTAGTCTGAATGGCCAGTAGATCCAGCCACCTGCACTCTTGTGACATAAGGGGTGGGAGGGCTGCCTTGATACCCAGCATAAAGAAGGCCATGGAAGGTGGATCTGTTTTTGTAAGATGGCACTGGCCATGTGGCACTAAGTCTTGCAATAAGAGAGGGGAAGCCAGCCAAAAGTCCAGCCTTCTATATGATGAGGGTATCTCTGAGTGGAAGGTATAGTGCCTTACCCGAAGGTGAAATATCCTCCACACATTTGCTAACCCAAAGTCAGTTATTAGTTGTTACAAGGCCTGCCCACACCTAGGGTGTGTTTTGGTACCATTATCATTTCTGTCCAGGTGAGGGACCAGGGTGTGATTGAAGTTGGCCCCTAGGAGAATGGGGCAGTTTGAAGGGGAGAAAGCACATAGGTATTCACCCAGGGAATGAAACAATTGGGGGATCATCCTGGTTGGGTACATATACATTGCAGAGGGTGACAGGTCCATTCTGGGTATTGTAGCTGGCTATTATCCACCTACCTTCTGGGTTGGCATCAGATGAAGTTAGTGACCATTGCAGGGACTTGTGAATCAGGATGGCCACTCCTTGTTTCCTGGTGAGGGCTCCTGCATGTGTCTTCTGCCCATCCCAGTCCTTTACCAGTAGTGAGTGATCACTGTGTGTCAGTTTGGTCTCTTGTAAGAAGGCCACCTGTAATTTTATTCTCATTAAGTGGGAGAGGACCTTTTTCCCTTAATAGTGGAGTCCAGGCCCCTGACATTCCAGGTATGAAACACAGTCTCCCCCATATTCGTTTAGGGTAACGGTATTATCTGGATTTGTAGAGTGAGGCATTTGGTGAACTGGACATTACAGTGGCCCATCTGCCTTTCTGTGCCTAAGCTATTGAGGGGGCCCTTACTTTCTATCAGACTACCTGTTGTAACTCTCTGCAGTACCATACAATCTCTATTTCTTAAGTTACTATTTACTTGTGTCCTCCCGTCACCATCTAGTAGAAGCGAGTATTGAACGGCAACATACACATACTCACAAAACACTTTACAGAGCACAAACAAAACTATGTTCAAATGAATGACCAAAACAGTATATAGGGACCCAGTCTGGACTATAGTCTGGTTATCTAGTGCCCAGATCTAGTCTGACTGCCCCTGTGGGGAACGATGCATGGGTTAGTAATCCAAGCTTGGGTGAACTTTGAGGCACACTAGGAACACCCTACTTATATTTTAGTATCCCGGTGGGGAACACCACACTATTTGAATAGTGAGAAGTCCAAGAGGTTGGCTTCTACTTGGATCTGTAGTTGTACAGGATTACCTAGTGAAAGTTGTTCATCGTGGACCAAGCTGAAACCCTGGGGATTGGAGGGATACTTGGTGGTGGAGGAGGGTAGACCCTATGTGGTGATGTACCAACTCAAAAAAGGGGGGAGACTAGTACTGGGGCATTGGGGATGTTGACCCTCAATTAAGGAGAGAGCAGCATAGGTCTTAGCCACTGCATGTTGTCCTCTGAGGGTGTACGTAAGGGGCACATAGTAGTGCAACTGTGGTAGGGAGTGCACCCCTGTGCTGATAGCATGAGCTGAATTAGAGAAGCATATATTTTTCTATGATAATTGTCTTAGTCTTCTTATTTGAGCAGAGTGGCCCTCCACCCAAGTGGGGAGTTCCCCTTATCCTCCTGGTTGATGAGATGCAGAGTACAGTGGGGGGTGGAGTAGGAGGGCAACCTTCCAAGTTTGGTGGACTAGTTGTGAGAATGCCCCTGCTTGGATGAGCTGTTTGCTTTGTGATATGTCTATCCCCCATGCCCTCCTTTTTCATCTCTTCTCTAAGTGAGCATTAGTGGAATAGCAACAGTTCATTAAAATTAAACATATAAAGAGTATTGAAAAGCATCCTCCATAATTTTGCCATTGAAAGGGGAATGTGGGGTGATCAGGAGGGGCAAATTAGAATACAGTACTACACTGTCAGCTACTAGAACCTGAGGCATATGGAGTGGATAAGCCCTGCTGCAGTATGAAGGATCAGAATACAGTTATGGCCAGACCCCCCATTACCCAGTCCCCCACATTAACTCCCCTCTCCAGCACATACCTCGAATGGCAAATTACTTATCTGATCCACCCACATTTCAGTCGAGCAGCTTGGTAACAGTGCCATTCAAGAGGGGTCTTTCCTCCATTCCAGTCTGATTCTGTGGAGACACTGAAATCAGGTCAGAAGAAAAGGTGGAGTCCTTGAGTTCAAGTTGTGGCAGGCCAGCATCAGCAGACCCAGTCCACGGTTGAGTAATCTGAGGGAGTGCCTGTTCTGAGGCCTCCAGAAGGGAAAGTTCTATCTTGGGGTATTCTTCAAAGTATTGGACTGGAGAGGTTGGCATCAGGGGCCTGTACCTATTTTTGCTGAACTAAGGGCTGGTAAGTTCCAGGGGCCTGGTCTCTACAGGTGAGCTTGTCCCCTCATGCCTTTCCTCCTCGTGGTCCCATTCTTGAGGGAGATCTCTCCGGGAATGGGATACATGTTGGAGCCTTTTGCGATTCAAAGGGGTTCTTGTTCTCTGTACCTGACATTCTTCTGTTTGATGGGCCCAATCCACGGCGCATTGCTCAGTGTTGCTCTCTGTCATTCTTCGGCCCCCAGACTACTTCTGCATTGGTGCTTCTCTGCCTCACGTGGACCTGCATTTGGTTCCTGATTTCCCAGCCCATGTTTTCTCAGTGAAGTCAGCTGTAGACTCCTGGATGTTGAATTGAAGTGGAGTATCATTACGGGTTAATTTCAGGATGGCAGAATATTTAAGTGAGAACAGCACTTGTAGTTGATGTAAGTGGCGTCGTACCTCGGTATAAGCTTTCTTCTCTCTGCCAGGTCTCTAAAATAGTCCTGAAAGATCATGATTTTGGGTCTATTCCAGTCTAGGGTGCCCAGTTCTCTTGCCCCGGACTGAATCATTTCCTTCTCTGCAAAGTTAAGTATTTGGAAAAGAATTGGACTGGGCCTCTCACCATTGGTCAAGCGAGGTTGAAGAGACTGGTGCACCTGTTCAATAACAATACAGGTAGCCTCAGAGAGTCGAAGATTAGGGAGGGCTTTTTGTAGAAATTGCACCGTCTGACCTTCCTCACATCCCTCCAGGAAACTCAGGATCTGCAAGTTGTTGGGGCAGCTCCTGTTCTCCATGTTTTCCATTTTTTCCTGGAGGGCCTTTATTTGTTGGGCATGCTCATACATCGTGATGCAGTGGCCATCCAGTACTTTCTCCTATGAGGCCAATTTTTATTCAGTAGAGCCCAATCAAAGATCTAGGTGAGGGAGAGTGATTGCTGTGTTGTTTGAGGCCATTGTTAGCTTCTCCATCCTCTGCATCAGGGAGGAAAACATCTCCTGGACAGATGGTTCAGGGCAGTCATTCTGTCGGGCCACCATGAGTTCAAGAAGGTATGGCGATGTGGCAAGTCTTTGCAAGAGTATTAATAATAATAATAATATAATAATAATAATAATTTTCATTTATAAGGCGCCTTTCAGTTGTCAAGGTGCCGTACATAAATAACAGATTAAAACAGTTACAATCATTTAAAGAGATTCAGCTATATCAGAACAATTAATTCAGTCAATATTCTAAAAATGCAGTTTCCCACAAAAAAGTCTTCAAACCCCTCTTGAAACCCTCCACAGAGGTACACTCCAGCAACCGACGGGGTAGAGAGTTCCAAAGGGTGAGGGCCACATATGAAAAAGCCCGAGTGCCTGAAGATTTCAAATTCACCCTTGGAACCTCTAGCAACCCCTCGTCAGCTGAGCGGAGTGATCGATAAGGATGATAAGGAACCAGAAGTTCTTTCAGATAGACTGGGCCCAGCTCGTGTAGGGCTTTGAAAGTCAGCAATCCAACTTTAAAGGTGATCTGCCACTGAATTGGCAGCCAGTGCAGTTTGTGTAGCACCGGAGTAATGTATTGGTGCAGGGAGTGCATTAAGAAAGCAACAACTTAAATAGAGGATGTTTAGCTAGCCCCTGGTTGTAGAATTTCTTACTTGAAACCAGGTGTTATTATATTTTAAGCCTTCATTTACTCTGGGTAGATCTCTGGTCCGAAACTATGCTGCCATTATACTTGATGGCTAAGCAACACCTCCCAACATGGTCTTTTTGAACCCCAACTCAAGAACAAGCTAGGTGAAACTTTTCAAATCTGGCCCAAAAGGTGATTTAAGAGCTGCTCTGCAAAATCACCTTTCTGGTGTGATTTGAGAAATGTTGCCTACTAGGTTCATGAGGTGAGATCACAAGAAGGCTATGTTGAATAGCTGGTGGAAATAAATATGTTAAAGTGACCAAGTTATCAGAAAATCTTTCCTTTCTCACTCACAAGTTTGATAATTTTCAGCATTTTCACTCCAAACTTTGAACATAAATATTTTTCACAACACCTAATAAAAGTGACAGGCATCATTTTTCAAATATAGAAACATAGACTTTGATGGCAGACAAGGACTGCTTGGCCCACCTAGTCTGCTCATTTCCCTACCTATTGGATAAGCTGCAGATCCTAGTTAACCAACAGCCTACTTCCTCCTACCCCCAACTAAAATTGCCTTATGTCTATCCCATGCATTCTTGAATTTCTTCACTGTTTTTGACTGTATCATCTCCTCAGGAAGGCCATTCCATGCGTCCTCCACCCTCTCCATGAAAAAAATACTTCCTCACATTGCCCCTTAGCCATCTCCCCCTCTATCTTCAAATCATGCCCCCTTGTTCTTGCACATCTCTTTTCTGAAAGATGCTAACTTCTTGAACATTGTTGATTCCCTTGAGGTACTTGAATGTTTCTGTCATGCCCCCCTTTTCCTTGAGGGTATACATATTAAGCTGCTTTAGTCTTTCTTCATATGGCTACTTGTGCAGACCCTGCACTATTTTAGTTGCACTCCTCTGGACTGCCTTCTGTCTATGTCCTTGCAGAGATGGGGTCTCCAGAACTGCATGCATTACTCCAGATTGGGTCTCAGCAACTATCTGTACAGAGGGATAACAACTTCCTGTTTTCTGCTAATGATGCCTCTCCGTATGCATTCCAGTATCTCCCAAGTCCTCCTCACTGCCTTCTCACATTGCTTGCTTAACTTTAGGTCATCTGATATGACTACTCTCCGGGTCCCTTTCCATTTTTGTTGTTGTTAGTACATCCCCCCCACTGTGTACTCGTCCCCTGGGATATTGTTTCCCAGGTGCATTTGTTTGCACTTCTTTGCATTAAATCTAAGCTGCCATACTTTTTCCCATTCCTCCAACCTTGCCAAGTCCATTCCCATCCTTTCCACCCCCTTGTGTATCAACTCAGTTGCAGATCTTTGTGTCGTCTGCAAAGAGACATACTTTTCCTTTCCGTCCCTCTGCAATATTACCTATAAAGACATTAAAGAGAACCTGGTCCCAGTACTGAACCCTGTGTAGTACCCTACTAGTAACCCCCATTTCTTTGGAGTGGGCTCCATTTACTATTACCCTCCAGCAAATTTTTTACCCCGGTTACCTCCCTGGCCCACTACCAGGCCGTATGCTGATCACTCAGCAACATCTGCACCGTAAATGACAGTACAGCAACAGCATCAACAGGTCACTGTACCTGGTACTGCTTTCTGGGGGTCTTGCACCCCCTCACCGAATTAATTCTGACTCGGAGTTGATAAGTTTAAAAGGGGTGGGTGCAGGGGGCAGAGCCCCCGAAGAAAGTGAAGTTTAAAGTTAACTGATCTATGCTGACCACAATTGCAGTTGACATACAGCCATCGCTGTAATGTCAGTCAACACTGAAGTTGTCAAACTGGCATCATTGTGCCCTCCCAGGCTGACTAACTTGTTTATTAATCTTTTGTGTGAGACTTTATTAAATGTCTTGTTAAAGTTTAGGTAGGCCATGTCCACAGCCCCTCCCTGATTAACTATTTTGCTCACTCAGTCAAAGAATTCTGTTAGATTCATCTGACATGACCTTCCTGCTGTGAATCCATGATGCCTTGGGTCCTGTGAATTGCTGGCCTCTAGGTACTCAACGTTTCTTTCTTTTAGAAATGATTCCATCATTTTCCCTACCACTTAGGTCAAACTAACAGATCTGTAGTTTCCTGCCACTGCCTTGCTCCCACTTTTGTGAAATCCTGACAGAAACAGGTTTTTGCACTTGTCATTTCAACCCATATTCTGTAAATGCCACATATGTTTATAAGGGGGAGTCATAAAATAACAATGTTGAAAATTTGGTGTACGAAAACACATACAAATAAGATGTGTGCAAGGCCAGCCTTTGGCCTAGTGCTTTGTGATCCCATGCCAGTGAGTTGAGTTCAGGATGAGCTCAGTGAGCCAGCTGGATGGACTGGATGGGGAGCTGGTGCTTTCATGCAACACCACCCTAAACTGGGAAGGGAAAATGCAGGGTTGATCACATGGGTTCAAGTACCATATAGTAAAAAACCTCTGCTTTTGGCTTAGAGCCTAGAACTGCACCCATGGCTGCTAGAGGCCCTGTACTTCAGCTGACAAATGGACCTTTTGATCCTGCCCATCTGTACCTGTAGCCACATGGAAGTGCAGTGGCCAGAGGAACTTGCACCTCCATTGCCTGATAGACATCCACAAATTCATTACATCCATTGCTGCACTTCTACAGGCAGACAGATTCTTCCCTTGGCACAGGGCCCAGAGGGCCCTGCACATCTGCTTCTGTTTGCCCGGGTCCCAAAGTGACCTGCTTCAATGAGGATCCGATTCTGATATCTCAAAAATACAGGTAATTCATTAAAATAAATGTGTTCATGCATCAGGTAGGGTTCGCCTTAAGGCTGCAAAACTAGGGAAATGTGGCAAAAGAGTTTCCAACCCTAACTCCCCAACCCCCTAATCAGCAAAAGGACAAGACTAAACAATCAGCCATAGAAAGCCACCAACAGGTAAAACAAACAATACACAACTGTTTGCAGATGACAGAAATGCAGTAACAGTGATGTGCTACCTTCGGGATTTATATCTATGGTTGTATACATGCAGGCCCCACAGAGATCTGTGGTTATGCAGCTGGAGTGTGTATGTATGTCATACTGTGTGTATGAATATCTGTGTTTGCAGAAGCACTGGACTCATAGGATCCTGCTCTTCTACATACAGAAGAAGTGTTGCAGTTTGTGTATCATGAATTTATATATGCAGCAGAAATAGCAGATCAGCAACCCCACAGGGACCAGTGCTTCTACAGACTAAAGTTGCTACCATAGTAGAGTTCTATCTGCAGCATGCACACTGTAAGACATACACACTTCTGGCTACAGATAGAAATCCATGGTATTAAAATCACAACACTACCTCTGTCTGAAGAAAAACACAGACCCCAGTAGCCATAGATAGAAATCCACAATACCCAAATAACATTAGTTCTTCTGTCTGCAGACTTGCAGGCTTATGTGGGGACAGCGCTTCTGCAGCTGCAGATACAAATGCACTGTGTAAGATATACACACTGCCTTGTTGCTGTACTTCTGCAGCTGCATATAGAAATACTGTACATGATACCCAAATTACATAACTACTTTAGTTTGCTGAAGCACAGGCACCTGTAGAATCAGCACTTCTGCAGCCACTGGCACCCATGCACACTGGAAGACATACATACATACTGTTGTCTACAGGAACACAGTCACATACAGAAATCTGTAATACTCAAATTGCAACATTTTTTTCTGTCAGCAGACTTGCATGCCCCTATGGAGCTAGCACTTTTGTAGCCACAGGTACTCAAGCATACTGTAAGACATACATACCCTTCTGGCTGCAAGGCCCTCAGTGGGCTGTGCTTCTACAGCCACAATTGTAAGACATAGACATTGAGTTCTGCAGTGCATATTGAAATTCATAGTACCCAAATTGCAGCACTACTTTCATCTGCTGAAGCACAGGCTCCTGTATATCCAGCACTTCTGCAGGCACAGGTACTCATGCACACTGTAAGACATACACACACTTCTAACTGCAGAAGAGAAGACCAATGTAGGGCTTGTATTTCTGCATCTGCAGATACAAATCCATATAGGTAGCATATCAGTGATACTGTATTTGTGTCACCTGGAAAAAGTTGCACTGTATGTTGTTTGTCTTACCTGATGATGGCTGTCTGTGGTTGCTTATGTGTTCTTGTCCCTTTGTTGCTTGTGTGGATGAGGAGTTAAGGATGGAAATCATAATGTTTTATTTCCTACATAAGTGACATTAAGTTGAACCATACTTGGTGCATTAACACCCATGTGATATATAGATTATTTGCAAAAAAACTGTTATACACCAGTTAGGGTTCAAGTTAAAGCCACACAAGTAGCAAAATGTGGCGTTAGAGTTTCCCACCCTAACTCCCCACCCCAAGCCACCCATTCAGCAAAAGGGAAAAAAAGTAGGGTGTTTGGTCTCCAGAGTCCTGGAAAATCAGTAGCGGAGTTCTCCTTGGAGTTGTCAGTCCTAATGCTCATGCTGTTTGCTGAGCAAATAATGTCACATATAATCTCCTTCATTCACAGACACTGTGTGCAGAAAGGTACAAAAGATTGTATTGGCAACATCTGGCAAGACATATTTCTCTACTTTAGAAGAGTGTCGCTATGAGGCCCTGGCTTGGATCTGTACCTTTTGCTTTGGGCAGGCAGCTACAGGCTGGGGGGAGGGTGGAGCTTTATTTACTTACTTAGTTTTCATTTACCAGGCAGATGCGCTAGAGAAATACAATGCCTATTTACAAGCATGACCCGGGAGAAGTGTAAACATTAAATAAACATTGGTACAAGGCACTCTAGTACAAAGAACAATCATACATGTATCAGCAAAGCACATGCAATACTAAAGAGTAGAGATTTAAATACAAAAATGAAACATTCTGAGTTTCATTATAGAAGGTACACAAAAGATATACTATAAGTAGCAGTAAAAGGTATCAGTTACAGGAGCACTTGTCCAATGTCAGAAGAAACTTAGAGAACTCATTCTTAAAAACTAGGTGAGTCAGAGAGTTCCAGAGACTAGGCAGAAATGAGTTCCAGAGCTTAGGGGCAAACACTGAAAAAGCCTGGTCTCTCATTTTTATAGTGCATTTAGGCACTGCCAGGGGTAGGCCTGATCAATTTTTTTAACATACTGGCAAGGGCAACAGGTGTACCTGATCAGGGCAGGATTCACAAAAAAGCACAAAGTGTAGTGCAAGATTTTGTGTTGCACTTTGTGATTGCTAAGGTGGTAAAAAGTGCTATTCATAGACAAATAGCAGAGGAAGCTAACTTACTGTGAATAGAGTTAGGTAGATGCAGTGATAAATCCAATACCGTTCCCTCTAATCCTACCAGTGCATCCCCAACCCCCAGCCATGGGAATACCCTCACAAGTAATTGTGCTGGTGCCCTAACTCGGTATTCACAAAGGCAGCCATACAAATGAGCCAATGGTGCATGCATGGCACTAGTTATTCATCTGCATACCCATTATGGGTCCATTTGCATGGGCTGCAACAAGTATAGCGTGCCCCTCTCATCACCGATCGCCATCCCTGTAAAGGAAAACAGCCTCTTTGATAGTCTAATGGTCCCTCCACACTCCCCAGTCTCTGATCACCATCCTGGAAAGAAAAACAGTACCTATTGCAGTCCAGTGGTTCTCACCCCCATCCTCATCCTCTGATCATCATCATGTAATGAGACAATATAATCCCTGGCAGACCAGTGGTCCATCCCCCCTCCACATTCTCCAATCACCATCCTGTAATGAGAAAATAGCATCCATGGTGGTCCAGTGGTTCCCTCCCCATCTTCTGATCACCATCCTGTAATAAAATAATGTAATCCCTGGTAGACCAGTGGTGCCCTTCCCACTCCCAATTCTCCAGTCACTATCCATATACAAAATATGGGATCCTTGGCAGTCCAGTGATCCCTCTCCCCTCCTCCATTCCCTGATTGCCGTCCCATATCAACCTTATAAAATCCCTTGTGGTATAGTGGTCCCTTGCCCAATCTGCCTAAGACATAACTGCAATAGACTCCAGTGTCTGGTTCTACCCTCCCCATTGTGACCCCATAGCAGTATATGAACAAATATTCTGGTGGCCAAGTGGCACCCACCCCTCCACCCACTAATGGAATGACCCACCACCCTGCTTCCCCCAAACTAACTCCTAGTCAGCAACCAGCACAACCCTCTGCTCACCACCATGGCTGACCACTGAATGAGCTCTCAAGTCAGTGCCTACTGTATAAAATAACCACTCATTGACATTGATTGATAGCAAACTGTCAATCAATGTCAATGTAGGGGTACTGTATACAGTATCTGCTTACTGAGAGCTCGGCCAACAGCCAGCTGTGGTGGCGAGCAGAGGGCTGTGCTGGTCACCAGCTGAGGGTTAGTTCAGGGAGGAAGTGGGGTGGTGGGTCACTCCGTTACTGGGTAGGGAGTCACTTAACCACCAGGATGTTTATTAATATACTGCTACAGGGTTTGGGATGTGGGGTGGAACTGGAGTCTACTGCAGTTATACCTCAGGAGGGAGGGGGGAAGGTTACAACTATACCACCATGGATATTATAAGGTTGTTATGGAACAGTGATCAGGAAACAGGAAGGGGAGAGGGACCACAGGACTGCCAGGGATGATATTTTTTCATTATGGGATGGTGACAGGGGGATTGGGAGGGGGGGAACCACTGAACAACCAGGGATTACATTTTTATGTTGTCTTGCTCGTGCAGTGCAAGCAACATGTTGTGGTAGCTTGGTGTGGAGCAGCAGGTTTTGGAGGTGTGGTCGTGTTGTGGCCAATGGCGCCACCGCTTTTTTGGGCTTGTCTTTGTGGCATGAATGAAATAGCACACTGTCTATGACAGCACTGCAGAAGTGTGCCACCAACTTGAAACAATTTCACTGCTGCAATGAGGGAGCTCCCCGTCATTGCAAGGCATGCCTTGCCTGGTGTAATATTTCAATAAACATGGAGGCGGCTGTCACCATCCACCTCTCACAAACCCCAGCAAGCTAACTTCAAGGATACACAATTCCCCTGTAGGCATGGGTCCTCCCCAGTTCAACTGGTTTGCCGATGGGGGAGCCCAATCTCCATCGGCATAGTGTCCCCCTACTTTAATTTGTCGGCCAACGGGGGGTGCCCAGTCCCCCTCAGCATCATGCCCCCCCAACACAGACATGTTTTCTTTGCTGACGGGATGCCCAATCCCCATCAGCTCCAGTACCCCTCAAAACACCCAGGTGGCACACTGGGAGCCCACCACAGTGTGCCCAAAGCAAACCTGAAAAAAAGTAAACCTTCCCGTGAAGTGTTTTTTTTTATCACCATTAAACAAGTAAATGGTCCCTCGCTGTCTGTTGTAGCACCTCCCGCAACCCACATGCACCCTCTGTGTACCCCACCTCACCGCACCCCCAGTCACCCCATACTTACCTCCGGAGTCTGGAACAATGATCTTCGGTGGAGTGGGAACACGTATTCACTCTTCAAAGCTGGCCACAAACTGAAGAAATGCTGGTGAGCTGTATAATGGCATCGGTTGGGGGGGGGTTCAACTGAGGTGGATACCACTGCCATTTTTGCAACTTTTGGCTCCAAATTTTCAAAATGGGTTTTTTGGGACTCCACCTCATGAACTCAGTCACTGTCATGTTGTTATACAGTCCTGAAAGGTGATTTCAAGGAATCACCATTCAGGACCAATTAATGAAACACCAGTGTTACTGTTCATGAGGTAGGCTCCCAAATAGCTTATGTTGCAAATTTTGTGAAAAAATTCCAAAAAATGACTATTACGAGCATGCATTGTGCAGTTTCCACACATGCTCATAACTTTGAGAATTTTTTATATTTTTGCACCAGATTTTCAACATTGCCATTTTTTCACACCTCCTTGTGAGCAGTACAGCTGCCATTTTTCACATCCTGCTCAAAATGTGTTTTCACACATCTGGTGCACAATGGTGCGCTCGCTGTGGGATATCAATGTTTGGAACAGATTAAGAAAATCATAGTGACGCTGTTCATGAGTGGAGGTCCTAAAATTACTATGTTGAAAATTTGGTGACAAAATTCCACAAAATGTCTGTTACGAGTATGCATTGCACGGTTTCCACGCACGCTCGTAACTTAAAGAATTTTTTATATTTTCACTCCAGATTTTCAACATTGCCATTTCTTCACAACTCCTTATGAATGGTACAGCTGTCATTTTTCAAATCCTCCCCAAAATGTGTTTTCACACATCTGGCACAGAATGGTGCGGTTGCTTTGGGAAATCAACGTTCAGGACAGATTAACAAAATTACAGTGCCACTGCTCATGAGCGGAGGTCCCAAATGCTTTCTTGAGGTGGGGTCACAAAAAGCCCATGTTGAAAATCTGGAGTGAAAATACCAAAAAATGCCCAGAGTGTTAGGGGTTCTAACCATAATGTCCCACCCTGTAGAGACTGACGGGCATCAGGGGTATGCCTTTGGATTGTCGGCCGTAATGCCCAAGCCATTCCATGCCCCACCTCCACCCAGCAACCAGTGACAGGCATCAAGATGTGCTTTGGGAAAACTTCCGGTGATGTCAATGACATTATGGCAGCCTAATCCTCGCGCTCCACTCTGCCTTGCATAATATCAATTTGCATCCACTACTCTAAATGATGCAATCCCCGGCAAAAGGGACCAGATCAAAAGTACTACTCAGCCAGAATGCACAGACCCCAGTACAAAAACTGCACAGTATGCTATAACATGAAATGCAGGGTTTTGCCATGGAGGGTGCAGGAAAAGACTCCACAACAGACATGGCTCCTGCTGTGGAAGAAGAATGCTCCCAGCTTGTGTTCTCCATATTACAAATGGCAAAAACAGTAAAGAAGATTGACAGTACCCTCTCGGAGCTTAGAGAGGATATTAACAAAATTGAACACTGAGCGGATTAAATTGAGATTGGCCTCTCTAACGTAACTGAACAGGCTGACTGGCATGACCGGCTCCTCCTTTTCCTGCTGGCCAGAGAAAGAGAACTTACGGGCAAGTTAGATGATCTCAAAGGATGAGCTGCCACCAGAACATCAGGGTTATGAAATTCTGGAGGGCACTGAGGACCGTGCCTCCAACCAAAATCCATCCTGCAGAATGTACTTCGAGAGGCCCTTAGTTTACCTGCCGACTTTGATCTATCCAAGGATAGAGCTCACCGATCTTTGGCCGGCAGACCAACCAACACGGGAGCTCGCCCCAGATCCTTTGTGGCAAAACTAACAGTATATGTTGCAAAAGAAGAGATCCTGAGTTTGGCCTGGAGGAGAAAGGCAATTATGTTCGAGGGTCACAGATTGCAAATCGATAATGATAGCTATTAACCTGGCTCAGGAGAGTAGGAAGGCCCTGTGGACCATCATGAAACAGCTGTGCGGTGAAAATGTAAAGGCCTAGAGTCTCTACCCAGTGAGGCTCAGGATTGAAATGGAGGGAGGCCCCAAGGTTTATGATGATATCATGGTGGCCTCTCAATATCTGGAGAGTATTGGAATAGCAGTTCCCTGTATGGTTAACGAGCACCTAGAGAAAGAACTAATCCATTCTGCATGGGCAGTGGCAAGAAAGGGCCCTTCCGCTTCCCAGCAGACTGGCAATGCTAGCTCCTTGACCCTGCATACTGACATCTGTACAACCCTTAAACCGTACACTTCAGCGGTCCAGATCACCTCCATTGTGGCACAAGAAGAATGGAACAGGATCACTAATCTGGCAAACAAGCAAGGAAATACAGTTGAGCAGCCTACCTGAAACTGCCTAGCTAAGTTGGAATGGTCATGGTTTGATGTGTCTCTCCCCTGGGTTCATTTTTGAACTGGCAAAAGGTACTGCACACGTCTACTACAAAAGTGTCCCGCTACTGAAGGGGAGAAACAAAAATTTAAATCAGAGGGGAGGGGGAAATGAGGGAATGCACTGGAAGTACCCAGAGAACTCCTTGCTTTCATTACCAACAATGCCCAGGGCACTTGAAATGAAGTTCTTTGCCTCAGGGAGACTACAACATACAGACCTTAGTGAACTAATCGATCATGTTGCAAGACAGTATTATGGTCAGTATGAAGAGATTAAAATGATATGCCAAGCTCTTAGGCTGGACTTTGATAACCCGGAGTGTATGTTGGGGGAGAGAGGATGAAGGGGAATGGATCAAACTGAAAAGAAGGGGGGGGAGCATAATTTAACTAAGCAAAAGAGAGGGCAAATTAATAAGTGAGAGAAGGGACACCACCTGGTGGACGCCCAAATGTTGTGGGAAGGGGATGTTGTGATTAAAATTGTTGATTGTTGATGTTTTCTATCACTCCCCCCAAGCACACAATTTTATAGGAAGGGGCATAAAGAGAGTGGCCATATAATCTAATTCAACCACAGGATGGGGGGTTTATTAGTGTTGCTGATGTTAGCTTTTTGCTATTGGGGAGGGTTGTATCCCGGGGAATGCCCCGCAACATGGGCAAACCCTAGATACCAACATGGGCCAATAGTCCTAGGAAGGACACTGCCTAGCAGGGACTTTGATGTTCTTGCTGACCAAGGAAGTAAAGAATTGACCTAAGGGGAACTCCCAGCAGCACTGTTGCGCTGTGTTGTGTTGGAGGAAGGGACCTTCGGATCATTCAAAAGTTCCTTTTCATTCCAGATTGTTTCTCCTGCAGAGAGGGGTTTTTGTTCTTGAACTCTGCTGGGAGGAACAGGAAGGGAAATCATCATCTCTTATTTCAGGTGATAATACTGAAGAGTTTTTACTTCTAGTTTGAGTTTTAAGAACTGGATACCAGATTTGTAGGTTGAGGGGTGTTATACTCCCACCGTGTGGAGAAAGTGGGAAAAGTTGTAAAAAGTTAGTTATGTTATAGTCAGTTTGAATACTGGATGAAGTTGAAATTAAAACAGATTCAGGACCAGCATTTATACAGTAGAAGAAATAATGTTGTAACATCTTATGACATAAGAAGTAGGTTACAGAACTACAGGTTAAGAAATTTCCCTGAGACGGGAGGAGATAGACATTGTTCTTGGTTTGGCTGGAGAGGAAGGGGAGACCCCAGACTGTAATTATGCGCCCCATAAAGTAACAATGGCTACAATCACCACTAAAATTTTATCCTATTATATCAATGGGATTACTCATCCCATCAAAAGAAAACAGACCCAAAAGTTTATTAGAGACCAGAAATGTGAAATAAACTTCTTACAGGAAACACACCTGTCTCCCTCTGAAGCCTTGAAACTCAGTACAAAGGGCTACCCGGTCATATATCAGGCATCACTTGAGAAAGGAAGAAGAAGGGGGGTGATTTTGTTGTCAGGGGATCTTCCTTCAAAGAAGAAGTGGTGGTGGACCTGGAGACCTGCTACTTGATGGTGGTGGGGAAGATACAGGAAGCCTGGGTAACATTTGTTAATGTGTAGGCCCACCAGGGTCTCTGATCTCCTTGTTCTCTAAGCTGATACAGCTGGTCACCCAGAAAGCCAAGGGGGTGATGGATGCAGGGGGCGACTGGAACCTGGTAACCAATAGGAGACTGGATTCTACCTCGGGGATTCCCACCAGAGAGAGGAGGGTTGCAACACAATTTTCTAGATTACTGGATGACACTGGCTTAATGAACATATGGAAGGAGAAATATCCTATTGCAAGAGACTACACATATTACTCCCCTCGATATAAGACATACTCAAGGCTAGATAGGTTCTATACATATAAAAGGGATATCTCAATAATTCATTCTATGTGGGTAGGTATGGCTACACTGTCCGACCACCAGCCCATTTTCATAGAGATGGACCTGCAGCTCCCTAAGAAATCTTCACACTGGTGACTTAATGTGAGTCTGCTGAGGGACAAAGCCATAAAGTAAGAGGTCAGAAAAGTGATTCGACAGACCTTAGAATTTAATGACAGGCTAGACACCTCTCTGAAGATCCTATGGGATACTGTCAAAACCATGGTCAGGGGTAAACTGATCTCTCTGGCATCATACCAGAAAAGGGAAAGATAAAAACAAATGCGAAATCTGACAGAACACATAAGATACGCAGAAACACAACAGAAACAACTATGGAACAAAGATAGAGACCTGGAAATTAAAACACTTAAGAGCAAAATTCAAAAAATAAACACTGTAACAACAGAAAGGGCTTTATCCTATCTAAAACAATCATATTATGAAGGGGGTGCCACAGCAGCAAAACAGTTAGCATATCGCCTTAGACAGAGGGCAACCAAGGCCATGATCATAGGGATCAGGGACCTGAACCCGGGGATATACAGACAAAAATGGGAACAGATTACAGAATCATTTGTCTCATATTATAAAACCCTGTATAAGGCAGGTCCGGGGACCCCAATGGGACACACTGCCAAGTTCCTGAGGGAACTGGGGTTACCCAGAATAGATGAAACTTAAGCACAGATTTTGATGGCCCCAATAACTATGGCTGAGATTCAGGCAACAATAAAAGCATTGAAGCCAGGCAAGTGTCCAGGGCCAGATGGATACTGTGGGGAATTCTATAAAACACTTGCCACAGAGACAACACCACTGTTGAAAAATGTTTTCAACCTGATATGGTTAGAGGGAGAGCCTGTCCCCTCCTTATCGAACTACACCACCATAACAGTAATACCTAAAGGAGGTAAAGACCTTAAAGAATGCAGTTCCTACTGAATGTAGACTAAAAAAATGTTACACCATTTTGGCAAAAAGAGTTAATCCTCTGTTGACTCAAATCATCCAACTAGACCAAACAGGTTTCATTGAGAGGAGACAGGCTCAAGAGGGGGTGAGGAGAACAATAAATATAATTGATCTAAATCACAGACACCACATCCCTACATGCCTTTTTGGATTAGATGCCGAGAAGACTTTTGATAAAGTCAATTGGAGCTTTCTGTTTGCAGTTCTACAATGGATGGGATTCCCATATGGATTCCTGGGAGCAATCAATGCTCTCTACACTGCACCCCAGGCATACATTAGAATAAATGGCAGAATATAGCAAAGGTTTTCCCTGGGGAGGGGTACCAGGCAGGGCTGCCCCCTGTCACCAGTGTTATTTGCGATATACATTGAACCCCTAGCACAGGCCATCAGGGAGACTACAGATATACGGTGTCTTAGGGTAGGAGAGACAGAGCACAAGATCTGTCTGTATGCAGATGATGTGCTGCTCTACACACTGTACCTCAGCCAGAGGACACCTTACCAAGAGTAAGGGCCCTTTTACAAACATGTGGACAGTTATCAGGATACACGGTAAATAAAAATAAAATGGAAATACTCAGATTTTGTTATGTTCCCTAGCCCCAAATTAATAAGTATCTATCAATAAAATGGAACACCACTAAAATAAAACATCTAGGGACATATCTCCCCATAAATCTCAATCATCTCTTTGTGTATAACTATGATTCCCTTCTAGAACAAATTAAAAGAGACATTCAAAGGTGGGGGCTCCTTAATCTCCCCCTCTACTCTAGAATAGAAACCATCAAGATGAATGTAATTCCCAGGTTTTTATATTTCTTTCAGTGCCTTCCCATCAGAGTACATCTGGAACAAGTTAAAATCTGGCAAAGGATCATCATGAGGTACATCTGGTCCAATAAAAAACCCAGAGTTAAAAATCTGATTATGCAAACCAATAAAGCATTCGGAGGTAGGGCAGTGCCTAATCTAGAAGATTACTATTTGGCAGCACAATTAAAGGGTGCTTTGTTGTGGGCTGTCCCAGTATACCAAGCGATCTGGAAAATCTTAGAAAGAGAAGACACAGAGGGAACCCCCCTCTTAGCCAGAATATTTACACCTAAATTCTTAAACAAAAGTAGGGGAATTACATTGCTCACAGTCAAGAGCACTTTAGATGCAGTCCATAGGATGTGGAACAAGTATAAAATTCAGAGGAATTTATGGTCCTCTAGATGGTTCGCTTGGGATGAGGAGTTTGGACCAGCCAAACAAGACCTAACATTCAGACGTTGGGGCAGACTAGGCCCGAACACCCTGGACCAGCTGATTAATGGCAACACAATTAGAGACTTTGCGGACATTAAAGCACAGTTCCAACTAAGACAAAATTACCACTTTAGATACCTACAGGTCCAGGTTCATATCCGAAAATTGCACAAATAGCATGGAAATCCTATGGATCCATTAGCCATTCAGGTCATCTCAGGTGAAATACTGAACTCCCGAAGAACTAGGGGACATATCTCAGCTATCTGCAGTGCCCTTAGAGACTTAGGAAAAGGGCATACCATACCCCTCAAAAATAGATGGGAGAACAACTCACAGAAGAAGAGTGGGATAGGGTCTTCTCACAAGCCCTTAAAACTATGTATTCTCAGAAATAGAAAGAATTTGAATGGAAGGCACGAACAGGATTCTTCATTACCCCAGTAATGAAGAATAAATGGGACAAGGGGCACAGACCAAACTGTTGCAGGGATGGGGTAGATTGGGCCTGCCACTTACATGTTTTTGGGCAGTGTCCACGTTTACTTCACTTCTGGCAAGAGGTGAAGGGTGCATTAGACAGCATTTTTGCCCCTGGTGAGGAGCTGACCCTGAAGCATACAGTGTCAGGCCTAACCCCACTTGGAGTTAAAAGTAAAGTTCAGGTATATTTATGGAGTGTTTTAACTGCAGGTGCCCATAAAGCCATAAATAGAAAGTGGCTGTCAACAGACACACCTACAGTGGGTCAGTGGTATGAAAAAGTGTGGGAAATACAAGAAATGGAGGACCTGACACATAGGATTAATTCTAGAACCTCACTCTGGGTGAATAGGTGGACCAGATGATTGTTGTGGAAAGGGACTACTGGTGAACAGATACAAAGAGGTGAGAATTTGGTGGAAATCAACTAAGTGAGGGTCAATTAGAGGTGGTCCAAAAGGCTGACAGCATGGATCCATTGTATAGCTGTGCCGGAGAGGGCAAAGGGGCAAAGGGATAAAATTGGCAGGTATACTACCAATGAAGTCCTGTTAAAGGAAAACCCTGGTCTTAGAGAATATATTAGAAGTAGTAGGGTGGATAGAAATGTAATCAACTAAAGGTATTATGATCTGTAACCAATATTAATAATAAAGTTATATTTTCTCTTTATTTTTATCTGTGAAGATGTACTCTGTAATAATGCTCAAATGTTCAATAAACATGAATTAAAAAAAAGGTGTGCCTTGGACACTTCGGTCCCAAAGCTCACCCCATTCTCCTATACAGCACCATCTCAAAGTATTTCCTTATGGAATGGGGTGAGCATAAGGCCTAATGACCCCATAGCACAACACGACACTTGTTAGAGTCTGCAGGGCAGGGTGAGATAGAATGGCATGAGCATTATGGCCGATAACCCAAAGGCAAATCTCAATGCCTGTCAGTCTCTTCAAGGTGGGGTGGGGTTGACGTCAGTTCCATACTTCACTGTCATTCCTGTTATGCATCTCACTAACTCCTGCACTACCAGTGACAAGGCCAGCAAGACAACATTCAACATTGACAAATGCTTATTAGTAGACGATGATCTGAGATTGTTGAGGGGACTTGGGAGCCATAGTACTTTCACCAACCAATAGGGTTGCGTGGAATACTGCCAGATCTCTGTTGGCTGTATTTTCTCCAAGCAAGGGCCTTCACAAAAGGACCTTGTGTGGGGAAAAATCTTT
The DNA here is from genome assembly GCA_016271365.2 of Neoceratodus forsteri. NCBI lineage: Eukaryota > Metazoa > Chordata > Ceratodontiformes > Ceratodontidae > Neoceratodus > Neoceratodus forsteri. The sequence goes on from CM057449.1 coordinate 1,514,675,418, forward strand.
GTGAATAGGACTGCATGGATATGCAAGTACTCTCCACCTCATTTGCATTGCAGCCCCCCTCACAACTTTACACCAGTGAAAACTAGATTTTTGGGTGCAAAGTGGGCTTTGTGAATTCCACTATGGCGCAAACTGGGTTTGTGCTGGGGCAAAGTTTTGTGAATCCTGACTGATCATTTTGTCAGTGGTGCAGCCAAGGGTAAAGAGGCAATATACAGCTGGAGACAGCCGGTCAAGGCTTGAGTAGCAACAGTTGTGGTGAGTTAACCTAGGCACTGAGAGGGTGATGTGATAGATGTTGTAGCAGGTATTCTGTTTATTTGTAGAACATTTGTTTTCCTTTGAGTAAGTTACCAGACTGCAGGTGATGTTTGGCAACAAAATACCCTAAGCTATAGCCAGCCCAGCCACAGAAGTCAGGGCATAACTGACTTTATAAGCAAGTCTAGTCTTAAATTAACATATTTGCATACTACAGATACTGTATGTGAAGACTAAAATAAAGGACAAGCTCCAGGGTGATGCCAAGGTATTTAAAAGAATCAACAGCAGTAAGGGACAAGACATCTGAACAGTAAATAGGACAGTTGAACCTGCCCAGGATTGACAACTTCAAGGATGACTCCACCAGTGATGGGGTCCAGAGACCCAACACCCTAATGTTTTTTCCTTTTGATGCTTGGGGGGGGGGTGGTTAGGAAACTACAACACCACATTTCTCTACTTTTCTGGCATTAACTTGAACTCTCACTGGTGCATTAATGAAGTCTTTTCCAAAGAATTTCCTTTCTTTTTGAGATAGTGAAATGGCAATCTCATTCACACAGGTCCTGAGTGTCAACATATACAGATGCACAGGGTCCTTTGGGTCCTGCACCAAGGGGAGACTCCATCTGACTACAGAACTGTAGGGTTCTTGTGGGCCCTGTACTTCTGTGCAGTAACAGATGTCAAGAATTCATGGGGCTGTCTGGTGGGCTGCCAAAGCATATTACCATGGGACACCTTCAGGTGAGTGAGGGTGTGTGGGGAGTGTGGAGGGGGGATGCTGTGTGGTACGTGCTGAGTGGGAGATCAGGGTGGGGTGGGTGGCAGGTGTGTGGGAGGTCAGATTATCAAGGGACTGTTTTTTCACATGATTTAAAAAAAGAGAGATGGTTTTCTTTATTTCAGGTGATGCATTCAATCTGACACTGGGGATTTGGCACTCCATTGTTGGGCTCATGTTTGGCAGCACTGACGGTTGTACCCCAGTGCCGTCATGTATGGGGGTGAGGACACGAGTTGGAGGGGAAGTGTAGATGAGATCAGCACCAGCGGTGGACACTCCGATCCACTCATATAAATAAAAATTGGGAATGGTGGTTTGGCGACCTGGAGAGGAGAGGTGAGATACAATCAGTACTGTGGATGGGTATAAATGTGGCAAGACATACTTCTCTACCTCTGAAGAGTGTATCACTACAGCCCTGTGAAATTCTTTTAATTTTTTTTATAATTTTTCTTTTCATTTTTTCTGAAATTTCAGGTTATTTCTTTGTATTCACTGAAAATGTAGTTTTATATCTTGCTATCACATTTACATGCATAAAATACCTCAAAATGACCTAATACACAATAGAAATCACATTCCTGGTATTCCTCATTGTAGTCAGCATTATTATGCTATGGTCATGAAAGGTTTTGTGAATCAAACAATTCCACTTGCTGCTTCCTTGTGAACTTTCTCTGTGTTAACAACCAAGCCTAAACAACTGTTGCAGGCATTTATTTGGTTTTTGCCTAAAAAGCAAGCAATTTTGTAACTTATTCTCATGTGTTTGTTTTTATTTCTATTTGTACCTTGAATTTCTTGTATTTCTTATGTAAGAAAAACATGTGTCTCTATATTACTATGAGGCACTGGCTTGGAGAAATACCTTGTGCTTTGGACTGGAGGCTAGGGCTGGGGAGAGGGGTGCACATTAAAGTTGACAATCAGGAGGAAGATCCCACCACTAATTCAACAAGACTCCAGAGACCCAAAACACTAATGTTTTTTTTTTCCTTTTTGCTGCTTGGGGTGGTGGTGGGGAGTTAGGGTTGGAAACTCTAAGGCCACAATTCCTTACTTTTGTGGTGCTAAGTTACTCTAACTTGTGCATTAACAACATTTATTTTCAAAGAATGGGCCCTATGCACTATGCCTATGTGTTGCATAAACCAGGGGTGTAGGCATAGATATGTAGGAATGCCACACAGTGGGGTCCCGCAGACCTACCTGTAGCATGCATGACTGGTGTGGAGGACACTTATGCACCTGATCCCCCAGCTGCACACAGAGCAACATGCCAGGGGGTGGGTGGGAGACATGCCAGGGGTAGCACTGTGCACCATTTTCTAAGGGGCATGATGCTGGCCACAGGGGTGCAGAGGAGAGTACAGGCTATGGCAGGGTGGACCCTGCTGTAAGTCCCATAAGCACACTGTCCTCCACCCAGTCCTGACGGAGTGCCCCCTTTCCTCACCAACAGTCCCTGCACCCATCCATGAATGGCTACCCAGTGCCACCCTCCCCAGCACACAGCTGTATCCCATCCCATCCCCTGGACTGTGCCCCCCCCACTCTGACACATAGTGGGGCACTGGCCGCAGGACTGCGGACACACACCCCAACACCTCTCCAGTACAGTACCCCTGGACCACCCCAGCCCCTGATTCCAGACTCTCAGGTGAGGCTTGGTGTGCAGTGCCCCCCCCCCGTGGCACTGACCCCCAAATACCTGCCCATCAGTGCCACAGCTCAGGATGGCCAGCAGCACAGCCTTCCACACTCCTCCTTGGCTATCAGCCAGCTGAGTGATGCTGGAAGTGTGCTGCCATATATAGGTGGTGCACTACCAGTACCACTTGGACAACCGCAGCCAAGGAGGTGTGTGGAGGGCTATATCGCTGGCCATCCTGAGCCGTGGCACTGACTGACAGGTATGGGGGATGGTGGTGGTGGGGGTGTCTTCGATGCCACCGGAAGTGGTGGGGCTAACGTAAACCACTAGGGGGGCCAGGATCAGGTGACAGTAGCTGGTCAGAACATACCTTGGGAGGGGCTATGTGCACACACAGGAGCACTCTTGAGGTGGCATGTCTACACCTACACAGTGCCACACAGGGCTATATGTGGATGAGGCACAGTTATGTGCATGAGGGGGACAGAATTCACAGGGCCAGTGTTCAAATATGTGTGTGTGTCGGGGGGTATTCCTGCCCTGGGACAGGACAAACATGTGGGTGTGGGAGTGGACGGGTCTGCCTATCCATCCCATGGGCATGTCTCTGTGGATCCAGGTGCTCACATTAGCGATCCATGCACCCAGCCCATGCTTATTGCACCAGCAATTCACTGAGGGTCCCAGAACAGACATCCAATTTGATGCCCACCCGGGTCCACTGCTCCGACCCTGGCCACCCTGCGCGGGCCTGCACACCGGGGGGGGGGCCATAAACAGGTGCCTCGCAGGTGTCTGCGGTTGTGAATACCATGCACCCTGTGCCTGTCTGGGGCCACAGAGCTATGCGGGCAGGATATGCACTTCTTGCATTTATTTCCAGCCCATTAGTACATAGGGGATGGAATATATATCTATTCGGTATGCACACCTGACAGTGGCGTTTCAACAGCAGGGTCCCCTACAGTGACAACTGTGCCATGTCACTGTAGGAAACCTGCTGGAGCCCAGTACTGTCTGTCGGGGGTCCTACACCCCCACCGAATCAGCTCCGACCTGGAGTTGAGAATCCTAAGTGGGGGAGTGCAAGAGGCACAGCCCCACACATGGGGGGTTTGGGGGGGCTAGAAAACACTTGTATCTCTAAGAAACCGGCAGCTGACTGCAAAATGCAGCTGACCTGCAAATTTAGTTGTCTGGTCATTTGACAATAATGTTGTCAATGACCAGTCGTCGATCCTATCCATATAAGACAGATATATACATACATATGTATTTTGAGGGGCATACTTACAAGATAACAAAAGATATTCCTTAAAAAAAGACTGAAACAGAAAAACACCATTTTGAAACAGAGTGTTTGCCTTGCCTGGTAACTTTTTTCATGGTGACCAATGAATTTAGACCCTACAGGTAAATCTGTAAGTAAAAAATGTTTGTACATAAGGGTTCCACATATGTGTGACTGAAAAATGTATGTGAGAATATATTTTTCATTGTATGTGAATGATCAGGATATGTTTTAAAACATAAAAGGTATAGGAGATGGCTGGTGTTTGATAAGGGATTTTAATGTTTGTAAGTACAATGTTATCAAGCTCTTACAATGTACTCAGGATTCTTCTTTGCCCCATGAGTCAACCATATCATTATGTGATTGATCAGGGTCCTTGGCCCATGACTGACCCTTTACTGTGTTCCACTGAATGGGCTTTTCATGGGAATGGAGCATATTATCAATTGTAGAAACCAAATCTATCTGCTGGATGGCTTTGCTGTTAGCAGTTCTGAAGTCACATTTTCTTCCAGCCAGGAAGTTAGGGCAGATAAGGGAAATGTTTACATATGAGGGAGGAAGACATACTGTAGATGCTAAACCATCACTTCAGTTCACTAAATGGAAACCTTTATTCAATGACGTGCATCCATTTATAGCACAGCAGCAATGATATCAGTGCAAATATTGACAAATAGCAATTTGCAGCACACCCTCTTGTTCATTGAGTACCACTGCATTGTTAAAGAGACCCTACAAAATTAATTTTGCCATTCCATGTATAATATTAACAATCAAATATCAAATTAATGTCTGCTAATCCATATATTACATGTGGCAGGTTATCTCAGCTGGTTAGAGCATGGTGTTAATAATGCCAATATCATGGGTTCAATGCTCATGCGGGCCATGGGAGTTTATTTTCCCATCCCTGCCTTCTCCACTATGGATGACACTCCTCCAGAGGTGGTTTCCTCCTTCAAGTGTCTTGGTGGGTATCTTAATAGTATGCTTAACTTCACTGCCCACATAGATGCCATCCACTCCAAGCTTAGCTCCATGCTTTGAGCCTTGTACTATAACAAAGACTGCCTGTCCCCACAGGTCTGCTGAGAGTTGGTTACCAAATTAGTGCTCACAGCATTTGACTACGTAGATGTGTTCTGCAGTACTGGCTCATCCTCTTCCCTTGTCTGACTGGCCACTTTCTCTATCACATTCTGTCACTTTGCTATCAACTCCTCCCCTTGAACTCATCACGGCTACCGCTACTGTTCCCTATCCATCCTCCCCCTACCATCATGTCACCAGTCTCGCTATGCCTCCTCCATCTTCAAATACTACTCTAGGTGTCACCCATCTTAGCTTGTCACATTCTCACTCATTTCATTTACCTCATACTCCCTCTGCTATAGGGATCCAAGGAACATTCACATTGGCTGTGAAGCTGACAGGAGGTCTAGACTGGGTGAATAATGCATATTATGTTGATGAACTCAGCACACCTTGGTTTATTATGGAGCCTTCCATGGTTGGTGCCTCACTGAGCCTGAGGCCATGGGATGGGGTGGTGTGCAGGGGGGGATGGAATGGCATGCATAAGGTACGAGGTAATGGTGCATGGGAGAAGGGATGGCAGTGCATTGGGGTGGGAATGGCAGGTGCATGGGGGCATGTAAGGCACCCATCTATGTTACTCATTCCTGCCATTTCTCCCCTACAGGATATGGATGGCCCACTCACTGCCCTGTACTTCATCCAAGAGGGAGAGGAGGAAGTGGAGATTGATCCAGAGCCACTTTGAAGGCCACTGAAACTGGAAAGTGGATCATCATGCCCACCTTCTATGGGACAGTAATGAATGGGGTTGCCATCAGTGATTAGGTGAAGGACTATGCCAGGGGTTACCTGGACATGTGGGCTATGGTGATACACCACCCCACCATTGGCACAGATCATGCTGGATGTTTAATGGCCCACATGAACATCACTCCGGAGCACTGATTGCCTGGTTGTTTATTGGTAGTGTCCAATCACTTTATTTTTCAAATTTTTCTCTGTTGATGTCCTGTTTACCTTTACCTCTATCTGTTGTCTATAGTGCTGTGCCTATGTCTGAATCTGTATTGAAACTTTGCCTGTACCTGCTTTTGTCCTGTCCTGACTTTATCTGAAGGGTGTGCATACCATTCTTTATGGCTAACTTCAGGTCATGCACTGTCTGATGTGATCCATAATGTGCTACACTGCCATTCACTGCAGCCAGTACTGTTGTGCATATGCATTGTGGAGCCACATACATGGAATGCCTCCTTTTCCAACATTCTGGAGGACATCACACAGTTGTGAATCAGGTCCCTGTATTCAATGAATATGCCCACAGTGCATGTGTCATATGGCTATCCTCACTTTGTGTCATACATGTGTCCCTGCACACCTGTGGTATGCACCATGTAACAGCCACAGTGCCTTTCTGCATAGGGCCCAGTGTTTGTCTCATGTCAGGTAACTTGTGAGTGAGGGCATATGGTTACTTTGTGAGTAAGCATTCTGCCTGTACTATGGTTTCTCTCCTTGTGCAAGAGGATGTATTTCACCTGTTCTGCATCAGCAGTGTTACCTTTCTGGCTGTTCAAATATACTTGCTCTACCCTCTAACTGGTTCTTACTGTTTAATGCGGTCTTTTTTCAATGTACGTTATAATATGGGGTAGGACAAACTATGAAGGTAATTGGCTAAACAGCACCACATGACCATTGATTAATCTCTGTTAATTGCACAGTTGCTGAGAAGTGACCCTTGGAGAGAGATCCCTAGGCAGACCTGCACCCGTTATGTGTAGGCAAAATTTTTTGAGAAAGGCAGCCATTGAAATACATGGATAAATGGGCGATACAGTTCCCAAACAAGAGACAGCTCAGTGATTAATCAACAATGCTGTTGTGCTGTTTAGGCTCCCATTCCTTGTCATGCAGTAGAGCTCTGAGAGTTTGTCTTCCCCCTCCAATACCTTGTGTGGAATGCAGCTCCCATTTTCAGACAGTGGATGTATAGAGAGAGACCTCCCCTCTCCAATTGACCTCTAGTGGTTGTTATGTGTTTTGTTCCCTATCTCCAGTCCTGGTTGTCCTCCATTCAGTGGCCCACACATCACACACACCACATGCTCACCTGCTGCACCGAGCCTGACATGCTCCACTTTTTTGTGCTGCAGTCACTCCAGGAGTGTCTTTGGTTCGGGAAGTCCATGCAGTGAACCTCTTGATTCACCTGGCATGCTTTGGTCCATGTCTTCCCTCCACCCCCCCAGAAAGTTTGCTCCCCATACTATATTGTTCAGTGCCAGGAGTCGGACCTTGCAATATAGGGAGAGTGAGTAGGGGGTCAAGTGGTTTCCTGGGAGCATCAGTGAGAAAGTAAGACACAGCAGCACAGTGCTGAGGAGAGAGAGAGAGAGAGAGAGACACAGTGACATACTGTAGACTGGAGAGAGACAACGGGGTCTCCAGACGAGGTCCACTCCTCCTAAACAGTGCAGCTCCCAGTGTTTTCCTCAGACAGAGAGGGCACCCCACCGATGATGTCCACTCCCGATGCTACCTCCATCATCTCTGGACTGCTGCTTTAGTAGGATCTGGTCCATTAGTCCCCCCCCCAACAATGTCCAGTCCCCACTCTATGTTGTCTCTACAGTGAGCACCAGAGAAAGAGAGAGAGTGACCCTGCTTTCAGAGCAAGAGAAAGACACATATTGACACACAAACTGTCTGCACCATTCTCTCTCTTTGTCTGTGTCTGTCTCTCTCGGTTGAGTTCCTCTACATAGCGCAGCACTTTGGGGGGAGAGCAACAGACTTATTTTTCTTTTTGGCCCCTTATCACACAGCGAGACCAAGGAAGAGGTGAGTGCACTGCAGTGAGCAGCTGACGGAGACAGACATAGACCAATGGGGCAGGGACCTCTCTTTCTGTCTAGCTATCACTCTCTGTCTCTCCACATGTTGTGCAGCACTTCTAGATTGAAGAAACTGCAAACCAGTGTCAGTGTGACAGTAAAAGGGAAAGAGAGAGAGAGAGACCAAACGGAATGAGTGGACAGAGAGCAGGATTCAGTGATCAAGTACAGAGACCTGAATCCCTGTGCTGTTTCTTGGGTAACAGCAAGCCAGCAACAAGAGAGAGAGAGAGAGACACCAGGATGAGGAAGGTAATGCACTGCTCTGTGTGTGTGTGTGTGTGTGTGTGTGTGTGTGTGTGTTTCTCTCTCTCTCTCTTTCACTCTCTCTCTCAGTCTCTGTAGTGTGGGCACAGAAAGATACACAGATAATTAGCCAGTCAGACATGTGATATAGAGAGAGAGAGATAGAGAGAGAGAGTGTGGGCAGTAGAGATGCAGCGAATTTAAAATCCGCTGATGAAGTGAACGTGAAGTGGCCACTTCACGTTGGCACCCCAGGAAAGGCCCACTTTGCCTTGTTATTATTACTTCGTGTTCTCATTCCACCTTAAATGCAAAGTAAGGTGGAGTGACAACAATATTGTCAGCATCCCACCCACACAGTCACCAGAATAAATGTGCATCCCCAAAGTATTACTCTCTTGTGTCCAGAAAACTCCACAGTGCTGATGAAGTGAAATGAGAGTGTAACAAGAAATGCAATGTCTCCCAGAATTAATGGCACACTCAGTGATGCGTACAGTGGTCAGGTCACACACAGAGTCACCAGAATTAATGTGCATCCTCAAAATGCTACTGTCTAGTGAGTGCTGACAAAGTGAAATGAGAGCGTAACAAGAAATGCAGTCTCCCAGAATTAATGGTGCCATGCAAATGCACAGACAGATTAAGATCTCACTGCACACTCAAAGGATGCATACTAAAAGGCATAACACCTAACCAGTGCTCACAAGTCACAAATCCAAATCTGGAAAGGAATACATTTTGCCAGTTGCGGGATTAGTGCACGGCAGTAAAAATCCACTACCAGTAAAGATACCACAAAGCAGTATAAAAAATTCATGCAGGTGTGGTGGATAGCAGGTTCACACTGCTGAAATTACTCTGTGGCACAATAAAAGGTGTTTGATTTAATGGCACACATTACACACACACTACAAGTAATATGTAGCAAATTGAAAACCTTTAGTAATTTATTTTATTTTTATTTATTTAGATTTTGTTTACCAGGTAAACCACCGCGACCAAAGGTCCCTTTTTCAGGGGCGACCCGGGGTGAATGCACCACCAACTTTACGTTAGGTACAGTATACAGTTTCAAAAATATATTTACAATTTGTATATAAGGTACAGCATCAGATACAAAAAAAGGAAAAAAATAATAGTATATATACAGTTCATACAGGAGGTTGTGCACCTATAAGGGAGAGACAGAGAGCATGTAGCAAGTAGCAGCATTCAGAGAAAATTGCAGTGCCCAGGGGAAAAAACAAAAGTCCAAGGGTCATTCAAAGAGAAAAACATAACACAGTTGGTAAAGTGTATACAGTTGATAGAGGTTAGTTGGTACCAGGGGCGCCAAGGATTCGTAGATAGCCACGTAAGGTCATGGGGAGTAGGGAGTTTATCTAGCGGTTACAGCAGTATAGTAATATAACCAAATGTTTCAAACAGACAAATTGTACACTGCTGCACCACAACAATCAGCAAAAACAGTCAAGAATTACTGAAAATATTACTGTGTGTATATTAACACAGTTATATAACAAAAATATAACCAAAATAGAAAGACTGCCTTTTTCTCCCATTTAATCTACCTACACCAGAAATACACCCCACCCCAAAACACACTTCACAGTACACAGACTGACTGTTCTAGATTAACACTCAAAATCCACACACAACAATCAGCACTCAATGATATGAGCACATAAATTGTGAGCAAAATATATTACTCAAAAAGGCACTTTAAACAGCTTTCAGAGGTTTTAAATTGCACAGCTCTGAGAACAAACTGTCTCCAGCTACCACTGCACACACACTACCCAGGCCCATGTGACCTGCAATCCCATGAATAACTGCAGAATTTCATTTGGTGCTTAATTACACGGTGAAGCGTGGCAAATTACATTCATTTCAATGTACTTTGCCTTAAAATTGGTGGAGAAGTTGTTTGGGAGAAGGCAGAATAATGCAAAGTCATGGGTTTCAATGGACTTTGCTTTCCTCATTATGAAGCTAAGTACTCCACTTCACATTGTGAAGTTTCCACGGATTCCGCATTACTCAGTGAATCTCTTCATGGAGCAAGTTGGGGTCTATGGCTGTACTTCCCCAATGAGCTGTAGCACAAAACTCCCTGACTTAAAAAATGCTTATTAATGAGTACAGTGGTGGAGTGGTGAAGCCTGGAGAGATACTACAAACCATGCTTACAATACATCCAAGTAACTAGTAAAAACATTAATGTTGTGATTCGTGACGTGATCATGAATCATGATTTGTGACTGCATTTGTGACCGTGATGATGAAGAACATGATTCGGTGTCGACATGTGTGAGATAACCAATATGGAACTATATTGGCAATGAGAATGCCTACAGCTGTACTTCCCTGATGTGCTGTAGCACAAATTCCCTGACTTAAAAACACTCATTAATGAGTACAATGACAGGGTGGTGAAGCCTGGGGAGATACTATAAAACATGCTTACAATACATCCAAGTAACTAGTCAAAAAATTAGTGTTGTGATTCGTGACATGATCGTGAATCATGATTTGTGTCTGCATATGTGACCATGATGATGAATGTGATTTTTTTTTCATTGAATATATTTTATTAGGTTTTTCTTCCCCCCCCCAATGTTTACAGACATCCAACATACATTATATTCTACGTAAATTGCAAACATTTCCATAAAGAAAAAGGAGAGGAAGAATTTTATCACTTGGTATTCCTACCAGTTAAGTAGAGTACAACAGGATAAACAGATGCCTATATCCCAGCCCACCCTGACTGCCAATAGGTAATACTAGTTTTCTTATATCACATATAATTAGCCTCAAGAACTCTTAACCTATTACCGGATATTCCGGATCTCCTGTGTTAGATTTACCCTATTCACTCTGGATCAACAACAAGCTTAATAAGGCGTCCCAGATCTGTTTGAATTTTTCCATATTATTGAACACACCCACTACAACCCGGTCTACTTGTATAGCAAACATTATTTCTCGATACCATTCTGTATAAGAGGGGGTTATTGTATCTTACCAGTGCTGGAGTATTGTTTTTTTGGCACATGCAGAGATTAGTGCCATATATGATCGCTGAGATCGGCCCTGAAGGGTGGTATAATCTCCTAGAATACATATCTCTAGGCTAAACTTATCTGACAGAGACAACAGTGGGTCCAAGCGGGATTTGATGTTGTTCCAGAATGGAGAAATATTCTCACATGTTCACATCATGTGTAGCAGGTCTCCCGGGAATTTTGCACATCTGGTACAGAGCTCAGAGGCAAGGGCACCTATCTGGTTTAACTTAACCGGAGTGTAAAACAAGTTGCGATTTATTTGAAACTGCATGAATCTATACCTATCCCATTTAATATATCTATATAAATGTTTCCAGATTCTCCTCCAACTTCTATAATACGTAGTTGCCGGCAGTGACTGGTCCCAACAATAACATCTTTGGTTTTCTAACTGAGCCAATGTGGTCTGCAAGAAGGCATATGCATATGCTATTAAATGGGAAGTCAGAAGAGATGCAATGTATGGCTTTAGTATAGGTGACAGAGTACTAGACCAAGGCCCTGTACCAAAGTGCTTCATTAACATATGGGAGATCTGCAGAAATTTAAATACATATACCGAAGACCACTTATAAAGAATGCTGGCTTCTTGAAACAACATCAATTTTCGATCGGTGACCAAGTCCTCTATCTTCACAACTCCCATATTAGGCCAAAATGAGGACATTTTGATGGGTTTACCCAAAATTAAAAAGTTAGGGTTATTAAAAAGAGGTTAAGTCCTTGTGTCCCTCAGTCTTAAGAAGGGTGTTAAATTGTTGCTGTGTTTCAAGCATAGCATCCAGTGGAGAGTTCTTTAGTTTGTTGGGAAAATTTCTCCTCTTAAGAAAAGGAAGGGCCCTGGGATTCACTTCCTGTGTTAAACATAAGGCATGCTCAATATCTAACCAGAGGGGACAGTAGTGGTACTCGGGAGAAGGGTTAAGGGAAGCTAACCAATACCTCAGTCTTTTTAGGTGTATCGCTAAGTAATATAAATAAAAGTTTGGGGCCTGTAAACTTCCATCTATCTTTTGATGGGTACGTTTAATATAACCACATGTAGCATTTTTACCTGCCCATAGAAAGAAATTAACAATTTTTTGCAATTACAAGAACCAAGAGTTCGGCAGGACCCAGTTGTGCATTTGTAATGGATATAGTACACGAGGTAAAATATTCATTTTTATTATACTCATTCTGCCCCACAGTGTCAAGGGTAGTTGAGACCAGCGTTTGATATCTTCTTTTAAAGTGTTAACAACCAGGTTGAGTTTCTTCATCATTTGGGGAGAGGAATGGAGATTAATTCCAAAGTATCTAAGTTTGTCAGTGCGCCATTGTAAACCTAGATTTGCAATTTCTGCCTTCTGTGAATATTTATTAAGGGGAAAGACTTCCGTCTTCTCTAAATTCAGTTTATAATTGGAGAGGAAGCCAAATTGTGAAATTATTGTAAATGCTGCTGGGAGAGATTGTGAAGGGGATGAAACATGCAGTAGAATGTCATCTGCATATGCGGATAGTTTGTATTCTGTATCACCTATCTTAATACCTGAAATTAGAGAAGAGGAGTTCAGGTTCCTTATAAGGGGTTCTAGAAAAAGATTAAATAGGTAGGGTGAGAGGGGACACCCTTGCCGTGTCCCTTGTTTTAAAAGAAAAGGGGTGGAGAGCACATTATTACACTGGACTCTTGCAGAGGGAGAAGAATAAAGTATTTTAACCCAGTTTATAAATTCCTGGGGAATACCATATTTGGGAAGTAAAGCAAAGAGGTAGTCCCACGACACCCTATCAAAAGCTTTTTCTGCATCCAAAGACACCAAGACAGCAGGAGTCAGGGAGTCCCTGGCCGCAGAAAAAAGATAAGTCACCTTCCAAAGATTATCAGAGGAAAGGTGGCCCTTAACAAATCCCTCCTGTTCAGGACCAATCGGTGAGTCCCAGACTCGGTTCAATCTTAATGCCATGATCTTGGCAAGGATTTTTAAGTCCACATTAATAAGGGAGATGGGTCTATAATTGGTGATGAGCAGAGGGTCTTTGCAAGGTTTAGGGAGGACTATTATAGTGGCTTGGGTAAGGGAAAAATCAGACACACCATTAGTATAAAGGTACTGAAAGGTATTTAGGAGAATAGGTGCTAATATATTTTTAAATGCTTTATAAAAATTTGAGGAATTACCATCGGGGCCGGGTGCTTTGTCTAAGGGGAGAGATTCAGTAGCACCAATTATTTCTTTAATTGTTATAGGGGCCTTTAGAAAAAAAATTGGAATTCAGAGAGTGTTGAGACATTAATATTACTCATAAAGGAATCTAACATTGTCTGTGAAAAGGAAGAGGTGGGCGGCGTATAGAAACAATTGTAATAGTCTCAAAAGGTTTTACTAATATCCGTAGGGGAGGTGAGAATGTTACCTGATGGGGATTAAATAGAGGTAATAATTCTGTCTGATGTTTGAGACCTAAGCTGGAGGGCCAGAAGCATCTCAGCTCTTTCTCCTTGATCAAAGTAGGAGATTTTAGATCTAAGCATGTGAAGTTCGGCTTTTTCGGCTAACAATAAATTGTATTGTACCCGCAAGGATTCCACTGCTTCCCAGTTCTGTTCCGGGGATGAAGCTGATAACTTAGCTTCCGCTGCTGTAATCTGATTAAACAGAGAGGAAAATGTCTGGTTCTGTTGTTTTTTACGCTTTGAGGCTATACGGATCAGTTCTCCTTTTAAAGCACATTTTATGTGCACCATCAAATATCCATTTTAAACGTAGATGGGGAGTTATGTGCCATAAAGTCTGAAATAAAAAGTTGCAAATGTTGAGTGGTTTCAACGGATTTTAAGGGTTGATTATTTATTTTCCACAGTTTGTTCTTTTGAACATTAGGTGCAACATTTAATATTAGCTGCACCACATGATGATCCGAGAAAACCTTAGAGGAGTAAACAACTGATACCACCCCATGGAGGTGTTCAACACTTATAAGAAAGTAATCTAAGCGGGAAAATTAGTGATGTGGGAGAGAATGAAATGAGAACTCTTTCCTCTCGGGGTAGGTTATTCTCCAGGGGTCTGTAAGTCCTAATGAATGTATTAACTCATGCAGGGCTTTCTGTCCTGGTGACAGGGAGAGTCTAGAGTTACCTGATCTATCTAATTTATTCTATAGGACTTGGTTCCAATCGCCCCCCAGAACTGTTGGCAACACTGTCCATGTGGCCAGTATTGTTACTAAGTTCATAAAAAATTCAGGGTTCTCTGAGTTGGGGCTATAAATAGACCCTAGAATCATCTCTGAATGTCCCAAGATCACCCTAATAATAATATAGCGACCTTCAGGGTCTGACACCTCTTGTAACAGACTAAATGGTACCTTTTCGTGCAATAAGTATGGCAGTTCCCCTTTGTCGGGAGTTCAGACCTGAGCCAAAAGCCTGTCCTACCCTGAATCTACGAAAAAGGTTAATTTGAGTAGACTGGAGATTCATCTCCTGTAGGAAGGCTATGTCCACTTGAAGACTACAAAGATGCAGTAGTATTTTTGTTCTTTTGGCAGGTGTCTGAGCCCCTTTGACATTCCATGAACAGAAATTATACCTCGTCATTCTAGTTGAACATCCAGAAAAATAATAACCTTATGTACAGGAGCATATACTAGTAACAAAAGTGTAGCCAGTGAAACCCAGTTACCTATGGCAGTCCACATTCCACCCATTTCTTTAAAAATCTCCCCCCTTCTCAGCATAACATTACCTTTTGAAGAAAGCCCAAAATAATAATTCCCTGAGCCCACAATAATAAAGATAAAAAAGCAGAAAATCTTGACCCCTAACCATGGAGTCGAGAGTGGGAACTCTTCCCCCAATTGTAATGACGTGTCTGCTTCTGCCCCGATGCTGCAGCACATCTCTACTCCCTTCACCTCCCCCGAAAAAAAAAAAAAACAAAACAAAACCTGCATCCCAACACAGCAATCCCCAGGTAAAATCCAGGGGTGAGCTATACCATGTAATAGCACATGAAATCAAACCGCATTACTATGCATGCCTACCATAATTTCAATTTAGAAATTGACACATGTAATGATTCTATTATTCCCATTTGGAACACGCATCCTCCTTAATCAGTTTAGTCCATATGCATGTAATATCAAATAAAAGAGAAAAAACATCCCCTCATCATTTCTTAGGAGCATCCAAAGCTTATTGGTAACTTATATGTCAGGGCTTAGCATGCCCGGTTTACTTGAAGGTCTGAAAGAAAAAAAAAGAAAAAAAAGTAACAAAAAATAAGCACTAGCATGTTTCTGAGTCCCGACCTAATGTTGTGTCTTTGATTCGTCTGTGCATATGCTAGCCAACTGTTATTTCATTGCTGTGACTGGTATCTTACAGCATGCTACCATAATAGCTTCTTGCCGACAAGAAAACCCACACACACTTGCACATGACCGAGGAGTCCAGCAGCTGCACTGAAGAACACCTTCCCATTTTCACTTCACAGCCACCACACTAGCATTGGTTTGTTGCACTCAATACCAAGTAGGAAAACCAAAAAGTAAAACAACTGAGTCAAATAGACAAACTCTTTTATTTTTCAAACCTGCCGTCTGATGAGCAATTCCACTGGATCACCACCAGGCTGTTTCTGCTTACTAAATCGAAGATCAGTTCAGGAAAGCCAATATGCTCATTTTTCTCATTCATTAGCCTTCCCAGCTCTTAAAATTATCGTTGGGTCCACAATGAGTATCTGCAGGTTCTCTGACAAGATGTTTACCTTGACAGTTCCTTTCATTGCTTAATATTTGAAATAGCAGGATCAACAATGTACAAATATGTCAGGGAACATGATAGCAAGATTTTCTGCCACTTGACCTGCATTATAAAATGATTTCCAATTTCCCTGATGTAGAACCGATAATTTGGCAGGGTATATCATTTCGAATGTTATTCCGGCAGCAATCAGCTTAGTTACCGATGGATGGTATTCGGCTCGCTTCTGCCTGGTTGCTACCAGTAGGTAGATTCTCAAGGGAGTCTCTTCCCATTTAATCTCCTGCAACTCCTTAACCTTAGATACTACATGTTGCCAATCTATGTAACTTAACAGGCAGACGATGAAAGGCCTGGGTTTGGCTCCAACAGGGGGTAGAGGTTTTAATGACCTGTGAGCCCATTCCACGTGGTATGTGGTAGCATATGGTGGAGGACCAGCAATTTTCAACAGGAGATTTTGTGCAAAGAGCACTGTGGACGATCCTTCAGCTTCTTCAAGCAAGCCAAATATAACTGGGTTGTTCCTCCTGTTTCGACCCTCAAGGTCTTCAAGTTTAGCCTCCACCTTATTTAATTTCTATCTGAGTGCCACTGCGTCGGGGTTTAGACATGATTGCCAGCCTTCTAGTGAAGCAGTTCTTGCTGAAATATCAGAGACCTTTATGTTCATTTCCTTTAATTCAGTCTTCATGCCTTTAAGTTCTGTGGTGAACTCCAGCAGGGCTTGCTTGAGTGGTTCCATTTCAGTGAGAAACCTATCTTCCGATAGCGGTGTAGGGCTATTGGCTGGTGTTGTGTTTTTGCTTGCAGCTGCATCCTATGTTTTCGCCCGTTTTGCCATTTTGTCTGGCATTTGAGGTGGTGTACGAGTTGGAAGGTCTTGATGCATTTCCACCTCCATTAGATCACAATACACTTTCCCCCCCGAAGAAATGACAATCTCGAGTCTCACTAGGCTATAAGGAGTTGTGATATCAGTCAGCAGGAAGTTTTTGTTATATAGCGATTGCTTAAATGAGGATTTGTAGGAGCATAGGTGAGGGAGCAGAGTAGCCACATGTCCTCTCAGGGTGAGTGCATCACGTGATCATGAATGAATGTGATTTGTATCACGAGTGACTAGTGAGGATGGTCCTGACTTAAAAACGCATATTAATGAGTACAATGTTCATGCAGAATTAAGCACCACACCTGTCCAGTACTCTGAAGGGAAGCCAAAGAAACAACTGTGACTTAAGTTACAGAAGGAGATTGGGCCTTAAAGAGATGCAAATGCACAGACAGATTAAGATTGCGCTGTGCGCTGAAGAGATGCAGATGCAAACGCACAATACCTAACTAGTGCTCACCATCAGAAATTCAAATCTAGAAAAGAATACCTTTGCCGATTGGGGTGGGCCATGGGGGGAGTAGTGTACTGCACTGCTGCAGTAACAGTCACTAGTACTAGTACCAGTAAAGCTACCACAAGGAAGTACAAAAATCACACAGCTGCAGTGGATAGCAGATTCACATTGCTGAAATTGTTATGTGACACAATAAAAAATGTCTGATTTGATGACACGCTTCACACACATACTCACACACACACACTAAGTAATGCGTAGCAAATTGAAAACCTCAGTAATATAACCACATATTTTAAACAAACTAAAATTATGCACTGCAGCACCACAACAATCAGCAAAAAAAGGCAAGAATTATTGAAAATATTACTGTGTGTACATTAACACAGTTACATAAGAAAAATATCACCAAAACAGAAAGCACTGTTTTTTTCTCCAAGTTAATCTACCTACACCACAGATATGCCCCACCCCAAAGCACACTTCCACTGTCTCTCAGTACACAGACTGAATGTTGTACATTAATATTCAAAATTCACACAAAAACAGTAAACGCTCGACGATATGAGCACAGGAGGGTGTCCTATGAATCAATGAACTAATGTTTCAGCAAAAAATAGACTCAAAAAGGCTTTTTAACAGCTTTTAGAAGGTTTGAATTGCAGAGAGCTCTCAAAGCAGATTGTCTCCTATAGTTTCCTACACACACTACCCCAAACTGAGGCTGTGCAGAAGAATCTAGAGCCCATGTGACCTGAAATCCCATGAATCACTGCATAATTTACCTTTGAAGCTTAAAAACAAGGCGAAGTGAAGCGAAGTACATTGTTTTCAATGTACTTCACCTTAAGAATTTTTTTTTATTTATTTTTTTTTATTTTTAGTCTTTGGTAAATGGTAAGGGCCACTCCTCCTTAGACACTGGTTCTCTGGCTGGTGCTGTCTTCATTGACCTCTCAAAAGCTTTCGACACTGTCTCCCACCCCCTCCTTCTTGATGCCCTTAGTCTCTCTGGTTTTGCTGCTGGGCCTATCTCCTGGTGCACCAGTTATCTGTCTGACCGCTCACAGCGTATAAAAATTAATGGGACCTACTCAGATGTCTGTCCCATCTTTTCTGGGTCCCCAGGGCTCCATTCTGGGCCTCTTACTATTCCTCCTTTACCTTAACACCCTTCCACGCCTTGCTCGGGGAACATTCTATTGTACGCTGATGATGCAGTCATCTTTGCCTCAAGTTGTAACCCTACTGCCCTCCAGGACTCGCTGCAGAAGTCCTTCACTGAAGCCGAGGGCTGGTTCAAGGAACATAGATTGGTGATAAATCTTAAAAAAACAAAAACCATGTTCTTCACTCATCCCCAAAACAAGTCCTGCAACTTCAAACTCCTCATTCACTCTGGGTCCTCATTCCCACTCGAACAAGTTTGCTCCTATAAATACCTAGGGATCCATTTTGACCCCTCCCTCTCCTTCCATGGACACATCGCTGCCCTAGCCACTGCCACTAATATCTGATTGGGCATCTTACATCGGTATAAACACTGCCTCCCCGGAGGCTCTTCACTCGAGTCACCTCTCTATCCTGTCCCTAGTGGACTATGGACTGCCGTGTATGGTGCTGCTGATCAGACCACACTCCATAAAATTGCATTACTCTGAATAAGGCCTGCAGGTTAATTACTGGAGCACCTAGGATGACACACACCTGTCTACTGTATGCTAAAGCGCTGGTACTTGATCTCGACGAAGCGCCTCAAATATCTTACCTGTACCCTTACAAAAAGACCCTCCTTGGGCTTTCCCCACCAGGATTGACCACCACCATATGCCGCTCTGTCCCACTAGTTCATACTGGACCTCTGGGAAAACCTCTTTGTTATCCCTAGAGCTAGGACCTCTCACGCCAAAGAGCCTTCAGCTTTAGGGCCCCCTCCTGGTTCAACACACTGCCCCCCTCCATCTCTGAAGCTCCAACTATATTGTGCTTCAAAACTTCCTTACGTAACCACCTTATTAACACCCGATGCTGTAACTGCCACTAGTCAAAGCCGTACTCAATACTTATGACAAAGCTTATTACTAAGCTGCTAAGGACGACATAATTCTGGTATTGTTTGCATCCATCCTACCTGTACCAGCTTGTTTGTATCTATGTCTTAATTTTACTGTTATACTTATGTGTTGTACTGCTATACTGTGTATTTTGGTTTGTCTTACTGTGACAAGGTACCTTTGTAAATGAGCCTATGGCTCAAAGGTTTTCCAAACTGCTGTTTAAATAAATAAATAAAATAAATAAATAAGGCCCATTAGGCACAAGTGCCTGTTCTCAGGGGTGACCTGGGAGCACTGGACGATTAAGTGACTTGCTCAGAGTCACACAGTTTGCAAGTGGAGGTTGTGAGAATCAAACTCAGGTCTGGTCTGCTGGATGTATCAAGCTTGTTCATATCTCGTTCCTCTAACCTCTAAGCTATACTGCCAGCCAAATTGGTGGAGTAGTGGTTTGGGAAGGCGAAGTAACATGAAGTCATTGTTTTCAATGGATTTTGTGTTACCCATTATAACGCAAAGTACTCCACTTCACATTGCAGAGCACTCCGCAAATTCGCCTTCACTCCGCGAATCACTTCACAGAGCAAATTGAGGCCACTTCACCCATCTCTAGTGGGCAGGCAGAGAGACAGAGAGATGTGGTGCAGCTACACAGTGAGAGCATGTTCTTTTACTTATAAATCATATTTTTTCTTCTCTGCACAGTGTCCCTGTCATGTGTGAATACAGGCACCCTGTGTAATATATCTATGTCTATGTAGTTCTTTATTATAGCATACCATGGGCATTTCAACAGTGGGAGTACTTTCTGTGGGGAAAGATACTGCCTGAAATCCATACTTTCTAATCATTTTATATGACTTTCCTTTTGTTTGGCCACAGTTTAGTAGCCCCATGTTATAAGCACATTAACCCACTCCAAGGTGTGCAGTTACTCGGGATAAATCAACATCCCGGGTGCTATGAGAGCACTTGGCCTGTGGCCTGTGGCCTCATATCTCACAACACACCTGAGATGTTGCTTAATCCCTAATAACTGCATGCCTTGTTGTGCATTATTGCTTACTTAATTTTCTTTGAGGGCATACAATATGCTGTCCACAGCACATTAACTACAAGTCTGCCTTTTGAACTCTGGAAACCATTTTGCTACAACATGCAGTGAGTTGTATATTTAACAAGCAACAAAAATGTGCCTTTGTTACTAAATACAATACCATTGACCATTTTGTTTTGTTTCTTTACTTATGTCCCAACAAAGAGACACAGTGATGAGCTTTTAGAATGAATACAAATGTGCCTGCTCTTGTTTGAGCAGATAAAGTAAAACAAACATAAGTTTGAATGTCTCACAAATTGTGTTACTGGCTTCTGTGACTTTTAGAAATGTTCAGGTTTATTTTTTTATTTTATTTTATTTTATTGTGAGCTAGGATTCATACCTTTACATAGGTTCTGCGTCAAGGACAAGTACAGTGCAAACAGAATAATACAAGTACAGTGCATACAGACAAATCATTGTTACAGGTAAATTAAACAAGTAGTTTCCAGAGAATAAAATTACAGGAATGACAAACAGTACATAGCAGTCAACAGACGGGTACAGGAACACCCTTGTCAGGTAGCACTGAGTGACAGTCAGAGGTGTGCCAGAGGAGGCAGAGGGTGAAAGGAACCAGTCTGTCAAATCTTACCAAGGTAGTAGAAGGGGGTTGCAGGAGATGAAGGAGGAGGAGGAGAAGGGGGTGAGAGGGAGTAATAGTGGGTAGGAGGTAGAAGGAAAGGAAGAGTTAAGTGCTAGAAGTGTCCTATAGGTTCAGATTGTAGCAGAGGGTGCGGCTAAGTGCAGACTGACTGTGAGCAACAGAGGGCTTAGTGGTAGCAATCACTGGTAGTGCTTGTAAGAAGCTGATATCATAGTTTGTGCTTGAAGGGGCCTATTGTGGTGGTAGAACTTTTTTCAGGCTGGAGTGAGTTCATCCAAAGTGGAGCTTGAAGAGCAAAGACACATTGTGCTAAGACTGTGCGGCACCTAGGGACATTGAAAACTTGATTGTTTGAGTTTCTGGGGTATTGAGTGTGGGCTGATGAGGGCTGACAAGGTTCCAGACCACAATGGGCAGCATATCGAGACATATCTTCTTAGCTATCATGCAGGATTGGTAGTGGATTCTGTCCTGTAGTTGAAGGCAGTTTGCTTGAATGTAATGATCACAGGTGTGTGTGTTAGATATACAACAACTGTGGGAAGTCAACATGCCTTGTTCAAAGTGTTGAAATGCGTTGAAGGGCCGTATCAGTGACTGATCCGTAGACAACCAGACCATAGTCAATAAGGGCAAATATTGAGCTGTGTACTGCCATGTTCAGGACATCAGGTGTAAGGCAGTGTTTATGCCAATAGAGCATGCCTATTCTCACATTAATCGCTTTAGCAGCAGTATTGGCAATATGTGTGGCATATGACAGGTTGGAGCCAATAGTAATGCCCAGATATTTGAAATGCTGTACAAGATCAAGGGAAGAGCCCTTGTTGTTCTTAATGGATAGCAGGAAAGCTTTATGTCTGCTTTATGAACTGGTGAACAGCATAGATTTGTTTTTTGTTTTGTAGTTCATAATGAGTTTGTGTTCCTCAAACCATTTCTCAGCTGAAGTAAAACCATATTGTAGGGCATCTTCCAGACATTCAGACTGAGGATCGCTGGTAAAAATGACCGCATCATCTGCGTACAGGAGTATGTGACCATGGCAGGAGTTGGGGAGTTTGTTAATGAATAAACTGAAAAGGAGCGGGCCAAGGATAGACCCTTGTGAAACACCTGAGCAGACAGGTCTGGGTTCAGAGAGGATGTCGCCATTCTTGACTTGCTGTGACCTGCTGCTTAGATAGCTCCTGAACCATCTCATTGCCTTAGTCGAGAGCCCGATGACAGTGAGCTGATTGAGAAGAAGGGTGTGATGCACAGTGTCAAAGGCCTTGGATAAGTTTATGAATACAGCCTCTACCAGGTTTTCTTGATTGAGAGCATGGTGAATAAAGCCAGTGAGCTCCAGTAAGGCTGTGACAGTACTGTGTGCTTTCCTAAATCCATGTTGCTGGTTACTTAGGAGATTGTAGTGGTCCAGGTACTCAACCAGTTGGTCCACCACTATTCTTTCAAGTGTCTTGGAGAGTGGAGGGAGGATGGAGATTGGTCTATAGTTACTATGGCGAGTCCGGTCATCACTCTTGTGAACAAGGGTTACTGTTGCAGACTTCTACTTTTGGGGACATTGTGAGTGGCAAAGGGATAAGTTGATTATCTTGATCAAGGGTTCAAGGACTTCATCCAGGGTTAGGTGTATGAATTTAAGGTCTGGGGAGTTCCCACTATATTGTGACTTCCCTGGCACTTTTTCAAGGTATTTTCTGGCTTCTCCTTTTGTAAATGACTTGAAATAGAATGACGGATGCCCAGGGGTATGTTCAGGCACTCTTGGGTGGTCTGCTGGGGTGCTGGGGTCAAAGAGGTCAGACGGGAGGACACTACATAGGTCTGTAAATGCATTGTTAAAGGCATTTGCTTTGAGTTGAGAATCCTGTGTTGGGGTGGCTTTGATGTTGAGCATCATAGTGGCAGTTTTTTTGGTCTTTTCTGTGATATATTGGAGGTTGGACCTGAATGACTTACTATCATTCCATGATCTAGCTAAGGTATCCTTGTAGTAGGAGCTTTTGGTGTTCTGTATAGCTCTGGTACATTCATTTCTTGCTTTCCTATAGCTCTGTATGCTGGCTTGGGTCCCATGGGCCTGTGATTTGTACCAGAGTTGGTCCCTTGACTTGAGTAACTGGATTAAATCAGGTGTGATCCACTAGTTGTGGACTCCTTTGATCTTCCTTGTTCTTAAGGGTGTATGTTTGTCACAGACCATATTGAATTTGATAATGAAATGGTCCAGTGCAGTAGCCACATCGCTTGTGGTATACAAGTTTGACCAATCATGGTACTTAAGGTCAGATTTTAGCAGTTGAAGGTGCCCTCTGAGAAGAACCTGGCTGGTTAAAAATTTGGTTGGTGGTTTACAGACTTTATTGGACCAAAGACACTTAACAGGGAAGTGGTCACTCATTGTGTCAGAGAGGACCATGGTGTTTGTGATATGTTCTGGGTGGTTTGAGAGTACCCAGTCCAGTAGTGTTCCCATTCTAGTTTGATAGATATGTCTGGTTGGTTTCTTAACCATTTGCAAGAAGTGAACAGCTAAGAATGCATCCCTGACTGGGGCCGCAGCCTTGGAGAACCAGTTAAAGTCTCCCAGCAGAACCATTTCTGCATTTAGGCTCAGTGTACTTAGACATTCCATCAGGGCCTCAAAACCTGTTGCAGTCTGCTTAGTTGGAATATAGACTGAAATAACAGTAAGGTTCTTGTTGTGTGCACCTAATCTAAGTTTAATGGTATTTGCAGTTTGTCACTCCTGGTAGGGAGGTGAAGGATATGTGCTTATAAGGAGTCTCTTTTATAAAGCACACACCCACTTCCTCACTTTGACAGATGTTGTGCAAAATCTAGTATCTTTCTTTTAGAAATGAAGACTAAACAGTTTAGATGTTTAAGGTCAGTTGACAGTTACAGACAACGTAGCTTTTAAAAGTTAAACAAAATGGCAAAAACATCATATTTATGAGATGCCCACCATTACATTAAATCTGTCTTCTAGATTAAAAGAAATCTTTGGGCAGCAAAATCTGATTAAATTATAGAAGCCACAGAGAGAGCAGATCTTGTATATTTACAGGGTATACAAAGGCCCTAAAGGCAGGCTCTAGAAAACTAGGACCAACATACTAGCAAATAATATAAAACATTAAAAGTGGGTCACAGATTAAAGTTAGTAATAGCAAGATTAACAGGTCTATTTCATCTTGCTGACCCTGTATCTGAATCTAATATATCGAATTTAGGAAGGGCCTTGCACATTCACTTCTCAGCAGGTTGAGTAATGTGAGCCATTTTCAGCCTAAATGCACATTGATCTGTGCCCTTTTCATACATTCAAGGAAATCTTTGCTGCACCACCAAGCATAGTACTTGGTTAGACAGCTCATACACCTCCTGTTGTATTCTAACTGTATGGTATATACAATTTTCTTTAAAGCAAAAACTATTTGCTTTTTTATGCCTAATTTCATGATCCATGGTTTACTAGCCATGATAATATTGATCTTATGTGCATTAAAGAACAAATTGGCACAAAATTAAGCAAACTCAATCCATCTCATCCGATGTGATTATAGAAACATATAGAAGAAAAGGAAACAAGCATTTTATTTGAACTACTGATATGACAGCTTATTAAACTGTAACATAGGTGTTGAACCTGCTGAAAATTCAGACCTTTATTTGTAAATTTTGACCAACTGTATGTATACATTTTCATGGCAATGATAACATTGATCCTGCTAAGACAACAAACATTTTCAATAATGGTTTTGTGGATTTCAGTAAATGTTTTGATCAATTTAACATTGCAACACACTGGGGCATTTGGCTAAAGGGTACATTGATTCATCTATTCAAGGATATGCTTATGAATGTACTTGCATTTCTGGCCTGTGGATACTGCAGGCTGCATAACAGAGTAGGAAAAAGCACAAGCTGGGAGGACCAAGAGGCACTGAATAGCCAGGTTCAAATCCCTACAAAGTAAATAACTTTCTGTTATCTTGAGCAAGTCAATTACCTCTCAAAACTTCAGTCCTCCCAGATGTAATCAAAATACCAATGGTACTGAGCAGTAGCAAGCTGTCACAGCAGGTAATGAGAGGTTGCATCTGAGCTAAGTAAGTCTGTATGTACTAATCTACAGGTTGCACACCACAAGTATATGATTAAAGTATCAATACTACAATGAGTTGATAAGCTACCCTTACTTTGTTGTTCTAATTATTTTAATCTCTTTAACAAACTTTTCCTCTATCACATTTTCTAGATTTTGGGAGACTATACTGAGAGTCAATTTGCTTTAATCAGCAACAAAAGACAACAACAAGAAGTCCACACCATTAACCATTACCAGCAATACAGAAAAAAGAAGTATTTGAAAATCTATCCTCCTGGCATAAACCATTCATTTTTTAATCGATTTCAGACATGCAGGAGAAGCAAAGGCATTTTTCAACACGCATTTGTCAGTGCCGAATGTTGTCTCGCTGGCATTGGTAGTGTCAGAGTTAGAGATGCAGTGAAGTACTGAAGTGAAGCCAACCCCACCCCACCCACCCTGTAGAGACTGACAGGCATTAGGGTGTGCCTTTGGGTTGTCAGCTATAATGCTCATGCCATTGTACCTCACCCTACCATGTAGATGCTGACAAGTGTCATAGTGTGCTTTGGTGTCTTTGGTGTCTTTGGGCATTAAACTTACCCCATTCCATAAGGAAATACACTGAGGTGGGTGTAGTATAGGAGAATGGGGTGAACTATGTGGCCGAACAGTGCAAGGTACACCACAGTGCCTGTCACTGGCTGCAGGGTGGGGGTGGGGTTGGAATGGCATGAGCATTACAGCCGATGATCCCAAGTCACACCTCTGATGCCTGTCAGTCTCTACAGGGTGGGGTGCTACAGTTGGGAACCCTAACACCATAGGCGCGTGTTGGTATTTTCACTCCAAAATTCCAAAATGGGCTTTCTGTGAGCCCACCTCATGAAAAGTGGCACAATCAGTTTGTTAGCTGAAAGGTGATTTTGCACAGCGGCTATGCCATTTGGTGACACAGGGACAAAAACACATTTTGAGCAGGATGTGGAAAAGGACAACTGTATTGTTCATGAGGAGGTGTAAAAAAATAGCAACGTTGAAAATCTGGAGTGAAAATATGAAAAACTGGTGAAGTCATGAGCATGCATAGAAACTGTGCAACACACATCTGTAACCCAATTATTTTGGGGAGTTTGTCAGACAAATTTTTAACATAAGCATTTTGGGACCTCCCCTCATGAACAGTGACACTGTAATTTTGTTAATCTGTCAAAAAAGTTGATTTCCCACAGTGAACATGCCATTGTGCGCCACAGATGTGGAAACACATTTTAGGCAGGATATCAAAAATGACAGCTGTACTGTTCATAAGGAGGTGTGAAAAAATGTCACTGTTGAAAATCTGACGTGGAAATATTGCAAATTTGCGAAGTTACAAGGGTGTGTGGAAGCTGTGCAATGCACACTTGTAACACAGTCATTTTATGGACTTTCGGCACCAGATTTTCAACATAGGGATTTTTGGACCTCTGCTCATGAACAGTGTCACAATCATTTCCTCAAACTGTCCTGAAAACTGATTTCATACAGCGACCGCGCTATTCTGCGCAGGACATGCGAAAACACATTTCGGCCAGGATATGTAAAATGACAGCTGTACGGTTCATCAGGAGGTGTGGAAAAATGCCAATTATGAAAATCTGGAATGAAAATATTACATCGCCTGGCTTCTGGCGTGCGTGAAACAACTCAAAACCACGCTCATTAAAACAGCCATTTTTGGAATTTTTTTCCACTAAATTTGCAACATAGGCTTTTTGAGAGCCTCCCTCATGAACAGTGGCACTGTCATTTTGTTACTCAGTCCCAAAAGGTGATTCCACACAGTGACCGCGAAATTACCTTTTGGTACCGAATAACGCCATGACAGTGACTGAATTCATGAGGGAGGGGGGTCCCATTAACCCCATGTTGAAAAGCTGGTGAAAAAATTCCAAACATGCCTGAAATATGCACCAAAGTTGAAGAAACCCTATTTATGCTATTATAGAGCTTACCGGCATTTCTTCAGTTTGCGGCTTTGAAGAGTGCAGACGTGTTCCTGGTCCACCGAAGATCATTGCACCAGACTCCAGAGGTAAGTATGGGGTGAGGAGGGGGTGTGGAGAGGTAGGGTGTGCAGAGGATGGGTGCAGGTTGCAGGAGGGGGCAGGGAGACAGTGAGGGACTGTTTTCTTTTTTCACAGGTTAAAAAAAACATTGTGGGACTGTTTTTATTTTTCAGGGGATTTGGCATGCTGGGGTGGGCTCCCAGCATGCCACCTAAATGTTTTTTTTTGGGGGGATGCTTTAGCCAATAGGGGATTGAGTACCCCCATTGGCACACAAGGAAAGTGGGGGAGCAAGAGCCGAGAGGGATTAGGCACCCCCCCTCAGCATATAACAAATTGGGGGGAGTGCTTTATGCTGACAGGGAGTGGGGTCCCCTGTCAGTACATACATTGGGGCAGGGCATGCCGACAGGGGGATTGGGCGCCCTCGAAGTCAGCATTATGGCTGGCAGTGTGCCGCCATGTTTTTTTTTCTGTCTCAGCAGGGTAAGAATGTCAGAAGGTCCACTGCATGTGATGAGCTTTGCTCACATTGCAGCGGACTTTTTCTTAGATGTGCTCACCCTCATGGTGTGGTGCCGGCATGCAGGCTGGTTGGGGAAAGAGAAACGCACCAACTGATGCATGCCCTGCATTTGCCCAACAGTGACCGCACCTCCAAATGTGCTACTACCCCAATATGTTGGCTGCGCATGCGTGAGGCAACATAAAAAGGGAAATGTGCTTAGTACACAAAGAATAAAGAAAACATATAATGTTCACTATGTGTTGGTGATTCTCTTCAATACCTGTGTGTGTATTTTAAAACAAAAAAATTAAATAAATGAAACTTAACAAAAACAGTGAAAAACTTTATGGGAGAGCTAATTATTTGGGGGGAGTTGTGTAAGAAGTCATTTGCAGAGCTGCTGACACATTCAGGAGAACTTTAACAAAACATGATATGTAGGCACTGTCCAGCTTGTATTTCCCATTAGTTCTGTATTCCTACTCCCCATTATTTAGAATTGAGGTCATTTGCATGAAAACAGGATCTTTGCTCCTGAAGAGTTCATCTATTCCTGCTGCTTACTCCCTACCTCCAGTCATAGAGCACTCCTTATGACATCACAGTTACTCCCATGGCAACAGAGCATTATGACTTGAAGTAGGGAATAAGCAATAGAGGCAGATGAACTCAAATTAAACGTAACGGACAATAATCATATATAATAAGTTATTGGGAGGAGAAATGTATAAAATATAAATGGAATGCAAGCAGAAGTGTAACCAATTATTATGTTTTTTAAAGTTTTCTTTGAGGAAGCAGTAGCTCTTTAACAGTCATTATATTCTGTTGCCATATTCTTAATGAAATTTAATAAAATGTACATAAAGAGCACACTTGACCAAAATTATGCACTACTAATAATCAGAGTTCAAAAGGTACTGAGAGGTGGCCAATTAATATTTCTCATGTTATCGTTTCATTGTATTTCCTGGTTTGTAGACCCATGCTGACAGTTGCTTGCATCTCTACCATTTCTTCATTTTAATGAAGTGAACAATTTAACAACCACCTTTCTTGTGCATGTGAGAGCCCCCTACAACATAATGATAAACTAATATCATCACTGCCAGGCACATAAAATACATAGCAATATCAGACAAGCTACTGTATTCTTTTGTTAAAACCCTCCCTTCCCTTTCAATTGCATACCCACTACAGTTGATATGACATACATGAAAAGCAAAGGCAGTTTGCAAAATAGGCAGTATGTGCGAACAACAAGGGAAGGCACATTTCCAAATTGTTTAGTTTTTGTAACTCTCGCCAATGCAAATGTGTGTATTCTAAAGGATAAAAACCAAGTGCAACGCACCATGGGAAATTGGAATGTAAATACTTAAGGGTTGCTGTATAATAACTATCTTTAACAAGCATCAAATTCTGCTGACCATGGCCAAGTTCAGACCTTACCACAACCAACACACATATTAAACATAATTACTATCTTTGAAATTTGTACAAACAGTACACATGACAACAGTTATCACCACTATTTTTCAAGTTCAAAAGGAGCTGAGAGTAATCCTTCTCTTTTTGCCTTATATTCTTTCATTCCATTTGCTGGCTTGTAGACTCATACTGACTGACAATCTGCTTGGTCATCAACAGAGGACAACAGCGAGCCATCAGATAATATCATCACTGCCAGCCACTGAAAAAGATAGCATTATCTGACAATGCATCCTCTTGTTAAAAGCCTTTCAATTACAAAACAATTACAATTGGCATGACATGCTTGAGATGCAATAGCAGTTTGAAAATCAGGCACCACATTCTGCTGTATCCCTGCTCAGACTGTATCACAGTCAACACACACTAAAATTAATGGTTATCTTTAAAACTTGCACAAACAGTACTCAATACAATAATCATGTACTACCATTAGAGTTCAAAAAGATGCTATGAGATGTTTAATAATCATTCTCATTTTGTATTATATTCTTTCATTCTATTTCCTGGTTTGTAAACTCATACTGACTACTTAACCACCAAAACGGGATAACAGTGAACAAGTAGCACATAACATCACTGCCAACCACAAAAAAACAGCAACATTATTAGAAGGTCATTCCTCATTAAAAAACAACCTTAATATTTTATTTCCCTTCAGTACCTATTACAGTGTGCATTAAATGTATGAGATTCAAAGCCAGTTTGCAAAAAGGGCAGTATGTATAAACAATACCAAAAGATTGATAATTTCCAAATTGTTTAGTTTTTTTGTAACTATTCATTGTATATGCATATATTCTAAGGTATAAAAAAATAATTGTAAAATATTGTGTTTATGCAAGTCCTATGGATGACCTGTTTAGGAAATCTCTTCAGCAGGTATTAGTTTCTGCTACCCGTGTCCCTACTCGTACCACACAACTCAGTCATGTACACTAAACATACAGTAATAAAACACTGCATAACATAATAATTGTATGGTGCACCAAGCCTTTCAGGATAGAAGGCTATATAAAATAAAATGCCTTGCCTTGCCTAATCTTTAAAATCTACACAAGAGTATGCAAGATGACAACAGTTGGATATCACTTGCCACCTAGTAAAAATGGAGAAAAAGTAGGACTTCACTAAAAATGAAATATTTTGCACACTATACTTATCCAGTATAGACATGGGACTCATCACTATGTTATTTTGTAAAAATGAAATGGCAAACATAAACATAATAAAATCAGATAGGATGGTTTGGCCCCCCATCTACTAAAACTGGGAGTCCAAATCATCCAAATGGGCTGGCAGTATAGCCTAGAAGTCAGTATAACAAGCTGTGAATGAGTTTTGTACATCCAGCAGACCTGGATTTGATTCCCACAACCTCTGCTTGCATAACGTGTGACTCTAAGCAGGTAACTTAACTTCCTCAGTGCTTGTGGGTCACCCCTATAAATGGGCTGTGTGGCCCAGTGTGCCTTACCTGAATACCAAAAGAATAATAAAAACAAACAAGAAAAAATTGCTGCCATGTCTAACTAAATGCCAGAAAAACCTGTTGCTTACATTTGGCAAGGACCGAGATTAGCAAGGCTCTAACATACATTTGTCTCCTCAGCTGTAGCTAGCATTGTGCTTAAACGGGTATCTCATTTCAAGTATTAAGGGGTGGGGTGGATCAGAATCTCAGTTTTCAACCCGCATTGCTGCCATCGCTAAGAAACATCATCCTAAAATCGGTATGCTGAACCAGAACAAATTATGCCTTCTTTTTCCAGTCCGCTGTAAGATTTTTTATTTTTGAATTTGTTAACCAGATAAGAACACTGGGCAAAGCCCTTTTTCAGGTCAGACCCAAAAACAATCAACAAAAAACAATATAATACATAACTAAAACATCGACAGATAACAAATAATGTTTAAATTTAACCTTAAAACTTTTACTGAATTAATAGATCTAAGGGAAAGAGGCAAATCATTCCACAAATGAGTAGCAAATGACACAAATGATCAAAAAACAGAATTTACCTTGTTAACAATTGTTTTCAAAATAACTCCTTGATTTGAATGCAAATTAACCTGGGAGTCCTTAAGTTCCACCAAACCAGATAGAGGAAATGAAGTCCCAGCATAAACAGCATGATGAGTAAAATTACCAAGCGCATAGGCAAACTTTAATTTGAGAGATAGCCAGCCCAAAGAAGAATATAAGGCACAATGATGTGTCAACAAAGGAATGGCAAGAGCAAATTGACAAATATTATTATAAGTCACACTCAAAACCCTTTTCTCCCGCACCCCCAAATTAAAATATAAAGAAGAAACATAAACAAAGTGTGACAATAAAGTACCCCTAACAATTGTTTTGCAAGATTCAATTGATAAATAAGCCTTAAATTTGTATAGCAAACCCAGTTTAGAATTAATAGTTCTACTAACGGCTTTAACTTGGGAAAAAAATCCCAAACTGGGGTCTAAGAAAATGCCTAAATACTTAAATTCATTAACCTGTTCTAAGAGAACACCAAACCTGTAGAGTATACGTAAACATGAATTCAACTTTAGTCGAGGAGCACTGCGAAAAACCATGCACTTGGTCTTTTTTACATTCGAAACAATTTGATTTTTCAACAACCAATGACCAAGTGTATCAGAATCTCATCCTTATGGTGATCTTGCTGGTGTTTGACTATCAAGATGTAGTCTAGGGTGCTGCCCCAAAGTTTACACTTGCCATGCTGGACCTCCATTGTGATTCTTTCTGCTGGTTTGCCTTTAGTGCTCCATCTCTCACCCATCACTGCTCTATATATGCTAATCTCTCTTTCATCTCTCTTGAAGATTGCCATTATCACAGTGCTCCTCCTGCATGGTCAAATACTGGCTTACCACTATTCCCACTTACCAATCCTCTTTCCTAAACCCTGACATCCCCTTCTGTTTCTCACTCCATTCATCTGCTGCTCCTTCCTTTCATATCCCTCACAGTTAACTATAGTAGGACAATCTGCTCTCTATCTGACTTCTGACATTTTGAAACAGCCTGCCTCTGACCATTCTTCTCTCTTCTTCCCTGCACTCAAACCAGTCTTAATGACACACTTCAAAAAAAGAATGCTCATGCAGACAAATACCTATTTTCAGGCACATCACTGGAGATTACATACAAAACTACAGGATATAATAAAGGGTAAATACAAGTAGTGTAACAAATGTAGATAAAAACATATCAGCAAACATTAAAGCATAAGTAGCCTTCAGTAGGACTAAAACACATAGTAGACAATAAGAAACAATGCAAGTATAGCAATAAACCCACATGATACATGTGGAAATACACACTGAGCTTTACATTATCGCACGATTACTCCATATCATAGTGGGTATCAATACATAATCAAGCAATACAAAAGGACAGGAGAACTTGGACACCTTAAGTGGGCATTCACAATACCTGCTATAGAATGAGGCAGCCATAGGGCATTATCATTCAACCCTGTTGGATGCCATCAATGATGCCCCCAAAGGAGAGATCATGAGACTGTGATGAAGGAAGTCAGCCAAATTTTTGTCATATAGGGAACAATGATGTGTAAGTCTATTGAATACTAGTGCAACTCAGCAACTATTATTGTAAGTCACTTCTCATCTGAGGTTTGTGGTTGTTGAGGCTGCAGTAAAATTGGGAGTTCCATAAAGAAGTTTCAGAAGTTGCATCTAAAAATGGGAGTTCCATAAAGACGTTTCAGAAGTTGCATCCTTTGGGCAATAACTACTTGAGCTTGGGGGTTCAGATTGCAGCCAACATTGTAGGATATACCCAGCATGGAGTTGACAGCTTTACAAATACCGATCACATGTACAGAATAGTCTCAAGAGGGATCAAGGGTGATGTCAAGGTAGGGGAAAGAGGTAGCTAAGGTAACTGAAACGTCATCATTGCATGCATTCAGTAATAAGTCTGGACAGTGTCCCAAATAACACTGGCTGTGTTTTGGTCACATTAAGGATCAGCTTAAAATGAGACAGTCAACTATGCACAGCCCATTCATCAGAAATGAGATGCTGGTTGATAATAGTGATATCTTTAGAACTGGTGTAAAGGACCAAGTCATATACATGCAGGATAGAACAGCAGTGGGACAAGCTTTACTTGATTAAATTTATATATGAAGGGCAAATAGAAGTGGACCTGGAATAGAGCATTTTGGGACCTCCAAATAGTGCAGGAGGAGGTCCAGACAAGGGGGATCCAAGTTTAACTCTCTGCTATCTGTCCAAAAGATAATTTCTGAGCCAAGGAGTATAGTGGAAGATGTATATGGACAGGTACATTTGTCAGAGTAGCGAGTGGTCATTTACCCCCCTCGCAGTGATATTTCGACAGCGAGGTCCCCCACAGTGACTACAGTGCCTAGTCATGGTAGGAGACCCGCTGGAACCCGGCGCTGTCTGTCGGGGGTCCTGCACCCCCTCCAATCAGCTCCAACTGGAGTTGAGAATCCTTCAGTGGGTGGGTGCGGGGGGCACAGCACCCCGAAGAAAACAAAGAATGCAGTACGAACCGGCAGCTGACTGCAGAATGTGGTCGACCTGCCGGTGTCACTGACAAGGCGTTCGACAGAATTTCTGTTGGACTCCTGTTGTAGATAAACGAGTGGTCAACACTATCAAAAGCATTAGTCAGGTCATCTTCTTTGTCTTCTCTCCATATTACAGCTACTCATGTCCTATTCAACCCCCTCTGCTATTTTACCTATTTTACCCATTTTACGTACTCAGCTGTATAGCCTACAACTCAGTGTACTCTGTAATCTGAATTTTATGCCTCATTGGTTCTGTACGAATGTCTTGTTTTTCATTGGCAGCATGCTCTCTTAGCTCTCGACCTGGCTGCCTCTTAACCAACATTCATGTACACATTGGACATTGTTTTTGTTTTTCTATGAAATTCATAGCTTGTACTGTGATTTTATTGTACATGTTCATTAACCTAGTTTTGTCACTTTGTTATTGCTTGTTTACTCCCTGTTATGGGAAGAAGAGTTTAGAATGCCAGGTAGAATGTGTGAGTTAGTGGTGGACAAAGTGGACAGAATTCACTCTGCGAAGTGATTTGCGGAGTAATGCAGAATCCTCGAAGTAGTCCGCAACACGAAGTGGAGTACTTCGCATCATAATAAGGAATGTGAAGTCCATTGAAACCAATGACTTCACATTATTCTGCCTTCACCAAACCACTTCTCCACCAATTTTAAGGTGAAGTAACATTGAAATCAAACTACTTTGCATCACTTCACCTCGTTGTTGAGCTCCAAGGCAAATTTTGCAGTGCTTCATGGGATTTCAGGTCACATGGGCTCTAGATTGTTCTGCACAGCCTCAGTTCTATGTAGTGTGTGTAGTAGAAGATGGAGACAGGTTCCTCCCAGAGCTCTGTGATTCAAATCCTCTAAAAGCTGTTAAAATAGCCTTTTTGAGACTTTTTTTTGTTCAGAATTTAGTACATCGATTGTAGGAAACCCTCCTGTGCTCATATCATCGAGTGTTTATTGTTTGTGTATGGATTTTGAATGTTAATTTAGAACAGTCAGTCTGACAAACTGACAGACACTTGAAGTGTGCTTTGGGGGAGGGGCGTCTCTATGATGGAGGTAGGTTAAAACTGGGAGAAAAAGGCAGTCTTTCTTTCTGTTTTGGTTATATTTTTCTTGTATAACTGTGTTAATGTACACACAGTAATATTTTCAATAATTCTTGAAATTTTTTGGGCTGATTGTTGTAGTGCAGCAGTGCATAATTTCAGTTTGTTTAAAAGATTTGGTTATATTACTGAAGTTTTCAATTTGCTACACATTACTTGTAGTGTGTGTCTGTGTGTGTGTGTATGTGATACGCGTGCCATAAAATCAGACACATTTTATTGTGCCACACAGTAATTGCAGCGGTGTGAACCTGCTATCCACCACACCTGCATGAATTTTTTGTACTCCTTTATGGCATCTTTACTGGTAGTGGACAATTACTGCCTGCACTACCCCGGCAACCGGCAAAAGGTATTCTTTTCCAAATTTGGATTTGTGACTTGTGAGCACTTGTTAGGTGTTGCTGTGCCTTTGTGTCTGCATCTCTTGAGTGTGCAGG
Source organism: Neoceratodus forsteri (assembly GCA_016271365.2). Taxonomy (NCBI): domain Eukaryota; kingdom Metazoa; phylum Chordata; order Ceratodontiformes; family Ceratodontidae; genus Neoceratodus; species Neoceratodus forsteri. The sequence continues at coordinate 1,514,710,839 of CM057449.1, forward strand.
ACAATCTTAATCTGTCTGTGTGTTTGCATCTCCTTAGGGCCCAATCTCCATCTGTAACTTAAGTCACAGTTGTTTGTTTGGTTTCCCTTCAGAGTACTGGTATGGTGCATATCTCTGCGTGAACATTGTACTCATTGATGTGCATTTTTAAGTCAGTGCAATCATAACGAGTCACTCATGATACAAATCGCATTCTTCATTTTCATGGTCACAATTCATGAATCACAAAACTGTAAATTATTTTGTAGTTAGTTCCATGTAAGCCTGTTTCGTATGAGTTTTTAAATCAGGTAGTTTTGTGTGGTACAGGTCAGGGAAGTACAGCTGTAGGTATTTGCATTCCCGTATAGTTTATTATCATTGGTCATGTCACGCCAGACACTCATCATGAGACAAATCAAATTATTTAAGAATCACAGCAGTTAATTTTTTTTTTTTTAGTTCTGATGGTACGCTGAAGACCGGTAAAGATGACCAAAACATTGATGAATCTTTTTAACTTTTTTTAAATAATGCGCCCCCCCCAAAAAAAAAATACTTACCGTCACTGGCTTGACAGTATTCCAATCCTAAAATTCCTCATCAAGCCAAGAAATTCACACCCCAAGTTCGACTATAGGACCTGTGGTGCAAAAAAAAAAAAAAATAATTACATATGTGTGTGTGTGTGTGTGTGTATATATATATATATATATGTATATATATATATGTATGTATTTAGCTAGATAGATAGATATACATACAAATATAATGGATTTGAACATTTAAGGTCAACTCAGATTTTGTGGAAAACCATGATAGTACCAGGTACATTAACTTACCAAGGGTAGTATTAGTGTACACACAGAAAGCACCCTTCCTGTTGGTGGTCAGTGCAGCATACATTGGGCAGCCAACAGCATTATCACATCATCATGGACGGTTAACTCCATGGCCGGGTCATCCTTCTAGCACATCATTTGACAAGACACTATGCATCAGCCCAGTCAGGTCACAAAGCATTAAATGAAATTCCAAAAGCAGCAACAGAGGATATATTGTAGTTCTTATTGGAGCGTGTGCATGCATGACTGAGTGTGGCATGAATTACATTTTTTTTTCATTTTATGCTCTCATTTCTCTTCATCTGGAGTCGGGAATTTTCTGGATTAAAAACAGCAGCATTTTGGGGATGCACATTAATTCTGGTGTCTGTGTATGACCTCTGCATGCATGACTAAGTGTGATATTAATTCTGGGAGACTTTGCTTTTCTTGTTACACTCTCATTTCACTTCATCAGCACTGGGGAATTTTCTGGACACAAGACAGTAAAATATGAAAAGTAACTTGGTTTGCTGGCACCTACTTAAAGGCACTGGAGTGCAAAATTCTCCGCTTCCACTTTCAAGCTTGTAAATAGCACACTAGATTGTCTGAGGGAGCTGTATGAGGCAGCACTGTACACCTGTGAACCTGTGAACTTGATTTTTGGATTTATTGCTGTGAATTTTCCAATTTTCTAAATAAAAGAAGGAATACTGAACAGAAGATCCCCAGTTGTGGAATATTATTCAGTGCTGCAGTGCTACAGAAAGTGGAAGTGGAGAATTTTGCACTCTAGGGAATTTAAGTAGGTGCCAGCAAACCAAGGTACTTTCCATATTTTGCTACATTCCCTTGCTGGGCACTGCTTATCTTCAGTGCGGTTACAACTCTGTCTTCACCTTACACAAGACAGTAACATTTTGCGGATGCACATTAATTCTGGTGACTGTGTATGTGGGGGGACTGCCAATATTGTTCTCACTTCACCTTATTTCACATTAAGGCAGAACAACAACGTGAAGTAATAATTACAGGGTGAAGTGAGCATTTCATATTGGCCACTCCGCATAGCGGAATGACAAGGTAAAGTGCCCTCTTCATGGGCACTTCACCGGCAACATTAAAATTCACTGTATCTCTAGTATGAATACCAGCAGAGGATAACAGGAGGAGGGTACTCAAGAACAGGAGCCATTAGTTCAGATAAGACAAGAGACTAATCTGCAAAAGTATAAATTAGCGAGCCTAAAACTGGTATATGAGAATCTGAAAAAAAAAACAAATTATACGAGGAAATGAATGGTGTAGAATAAGGGTCTGGCCAGCCTGGTGGCGCAGAGAGCTGAGGCGCTGGCACCTTACCTCACACCACATCTGTGACCCAGGTTCGGAAACGGACTTGAGCATCGGAGGGTCAGCAGGGGAAGGAGTAGGATTGAGCGTCCGGAGGATTGCTCTCCTCTCCTTGGGTGGGTTGGGGATTGGCGTCACTCTGCAGCGGCCCCTGGTGGAGACCAGGGGAAGCTCAGAGACAGTGCAACTAGGGAAATCGGATGAAAAAATGGAAAATGGCATTTCCTCCTGCCAGATGATGGCCACCCGGATCAGTGCCCCCTCGGGATCCGTGGCAGCCGACCTGACCACAGCAGCACCCAGGTCCAATGCCTAGGCTGATAGGCCATTTCTCCTAGGAAGAGGAGGACCCATCCGACGCAAGGATTATGTCGGGGTACCCTGTGGTGGCTGTAATGTGGGTTCGTGTCGGTGGTGGAACTGAGTGAGAGGTGAGTGTCTTTGGCAATTGGCCTGAAGGAGTGGTAGGGGAGTCGCAGGGGAGATAATAATACAACACACACACACAAAAAAAAATAAGGGCTAGTGTGAGTGTGGCTCTGTCAGGAAATAAAATACAAAATTATAAGGACTGAGTCTGATTCTTACAATGCATCAAATCTATAAGGAGGTCCAATGACTAGACAGCCTTCAAAGGGCTATCCTTATGCTTTAGACTTTCAGAAATATCAACAGGGTTTTCAAATACTTGGGGATTATTTTTTACAACAAGTTGCTGATTTAGGGCCAGATATTCAAAACTTTGCCCTGGGGCTAAATTAGCACTGCCCAGTGGGCAAACTTAGCCCAGAGCAAAATGCAAGCTATATTCAAAAGGAATAGTCCAGTGCTAATCCTGCTGAATATAGCATACTAAGGAAGACAGGCAAACCGGTCTGGGATTACAGGGCAAAAATAGCCCGGGAATAAGACAGCACTGAATATAACAACAGGGAAGTGCAAACTGCAACTGCAGCTCAGTAGACTCTGCAGCAAGCCAGTGCTGCAGGTGGAGAACATTGTGTGTGATTGCACAGAGATGTCTCACAGCTACTACAAATAACAATGTAAGCCACACACTGCAGAACTGTGCTATGCTGAAGTGAGGTTTGCCCGGGGCTAGCCTGATTGCACAGTGCTAACACATTAGCCCAGTGCAAACTGGTTAGCCCGGGGCAAACAGGAGCTATATTCAAAGCTTCCATGCAAATGAACCTACTTAGGTAATCCGTGGGCAAACAGGCATATTTGCATCTCATTATGTGCTGCTTAGCATACATTACCATGCAGTTTGCCTGGTGCTACTGCATGGTGCACACAGCTCCACCTTTTGGTCAGAATGGAAGTACAGGCTGGACTCTGCAGGCCAAGGCATGCCCACAGCATCCCCTGTTGGTCAGAATGGAAGGATAGGCTGGAAGCAGCAGGAACACAGTTGGTTCATATAGATCTCCCAGTCTCATGCCTCCTGAATCAGGGACAGGGCTTACAAGAACAGGGACAAAGACCCCACATCAGGGTCACATCTCATAAACTGGTATTATTCACCCAGAAAGATGATAGAATGAGGGGATCAGTGTAAGACTGAAGACTATACCATCTGTAACATTACTATGTGACATTATGTCATACTGACAATCTCCACTGCTCAGTCATAACAACACACATTAGACGAGGGGCAGAGGACAAATGTGAGGCAAATTCAGGGATGTCCCTAAACATCAGGGACAATTGGAGGTATGGATCCTCCCCCAATGAATCCTGACCCCCTTTCCACATAATGAAACATAATATTATCTGGTAGTCTAGTGGTCCCTCCACCCCACTGCATGAATCCCAAGTGGTATGATATTGAGAAATCATTTTTCCCTGGTAGTCTAGCACCCCCAACCCCCCCTGCACAAATCCTGACCAATAAAACATTTAGAAATCATTTTTCTCTGGTAGTCTAGTGGTCTCCCTGCCTCCCTGCATGAATCCCAACCCTGTAAAATGTTCAGAAGTAATTTTTTCCTGGTAGTCTAGTGGTCCCCCACCCCCTGCATGAATCCTGACCTGTAAAACGTACATAAATCATTTTTCCCTGGTAGTGTAGTGGTCCCCTCACCTGGCAGTGATGCTCCCCCTCAGCAATATAGTCTTCCATGAATAGAGCCGGTGACCGGCTCAGCCTTCCTCTCACCACCACGGCCAGCCACCGACTGAGGTACAAATGAGTGCTACTGTAATGAAGTGGCACTCATTCGTACCTCAGTCGGTGGCCAGCCGTGGTGATGAGATGAGAGCTGAGCAGGTTGCCGACTCTATTTGTGGGAGACTATATTGCTGAGCTTAGGCATCACTGCCTGGTAGGGGGACCACTAGACTATCAGGGAAAAATTATTTATGTACATTTCATGGGTCGGGATTCATGCAGGGGGGTGGGGTACCACTAGACTACCAGGGAAAATGATTTCTGTACATTTTATGGGTCGGATTCATGCAGAGGGGTGGAAAGGACCACTCTGACCACTCAGGTCTTCTTTGATTTAGGGGCTACTGGGGGTCATAAATCATTGGAAATTACCGCATTGGCCAGTTTTTCTCAATGGCATTTCATGCCATGCTACAGGTTGCGCTAATGCCTGTGGTGCTGCGCTAGACCTTTGAATATGCCACGCTGCTGGCATTCATGGGCGCTATCCTAGCCTGGTCCCTGCATACTATTAACTATTAGCATTGGTGCTACCACACAGCACCAGTGCTAATAGGCCTTTTGAATATCGCAGCCTCTCACAAATCCAGCGCTATTCCAGTGCTATTGTTTTGCACTAGGCGCAATGGTTTGAATATCTGGCCCTTAGTGTTTTATCAAGTGGTTTGCATTCAAATACAATATTCTGTGCAATGTTAGACCACACAAAATAAGAAAGAAACAAAAAGAGAATCTTGTTATGTAAAGATATTAACTTTATCAGGCTACTGAAAAGTTAACCATACAAACTTTCAAGACCTAGTACTGCCTCTTCTTCAGGTATGTCATAATTTAAGCAGTACTGTAAGCCTCAAAAGCTTGTATCTTTAACTCCTCATTAGCCTAGCACTACTGCATCGAACGGCATTAAAGTGGCGTTAAAAAGCATTACAAATCCATTACATTTTCCATTAAAGTTTCTCATTAAATTCCCATTAATTGGTGCATAAATAAAGGCCAAATTAACAGTGTAATTTATCTCAAAGCATTAAAATCCTCTTAAATTTAATGTGTGTTTCATGTGGGTTCACACCATTACATTTTTAATGGGCATGAAACTTAAGTGGTAATTTAATGGTTAGATAGCCATGAAATGAATGGCCATTAATTGTTGTTAAGTGCCATTTATTTAATGGTCTATCACCCATTAAAGTTTTCTGCCATTAACTTTTTTTAATAGTCATTTTAAATGGACTGCAACCATTAATTTTGCTGGCCATTAATGCCAGCTAATGGCCATCAGATGTGCCATTAATTTCTCCATTAAAACAGACATCAATTTAATCTGTATTTTGAATCTGTGTGATAAACCATAGTTACATATTAATGGTAAAATGAATGACATCTCTCCCATTAAATAAAACCCTTAATACCCCATTAATCAGTACATATATAATGGCACCATTAAATTGTTTTCGCACTTTTAATGGCCATTTCTCTTTTAATGGTATTGTACCATGTTAATGGTCCCATGAATCACACTACATGCCGTTACGACCCATGAATTTTAATGGCTCATTAATTGTACTGAATTAAACCCCGACTGTTATGCACCAGAATTCACCAATCACCATTCATTTTGTTTTTGATGAGCTAATTACTGTAACAGAAAACACTGATGCATAGCAGTACCCATCAGCATGCAGTTCCCTTGAATATAACTACACACAGAGAGAAAGTGAAGACCGCCTGGAGTTTATTTGGCCTGTGGAGGAACCTACTAGTGGATGAAGTGATCTGTGGTAGTCTAAGACTTTATGACAACTTGTTGGTAGACATAGAAGGAGTGGTACAACATGGTGCAGTTGAGCTGGTGGTCCCGACTCTGCGGGGTGTCCATCTGCTGAGGTGCATGGCTGCATGGAGGACTGGGCTCTGATCTAGTCAGGTAGCCAGCAGACTGGGCTGGTGGTCCTTTAGGTTTCTTCAGCAGGGGGCAAACTGGTGGGTGGGCCCCAGCGAAGATCCGCAGTGTTGGTCGTGGGCGTTTGCAGTTTATAATCCCCATTTGGGACTTTTTGGAGCCCTGCTCCTGCACAATTTGGACATTCGACAAGAGGATTCCTATCGCTATCTTTCCAGCTTGTTTACCTGCTTAAGGTCAGACTTTTCAATTACATTTTTACTTTACTGTTACTGAATTGGGAAGGCAGTGAGAGTGCCTTGCTTTTTGTTCATCTCTCTTGCAGTGAGAGTGCTTGGGGGCAGAAAAATCATTCAGGACATATTTTACTTATTTGTTGTCAGTCTCCCTCGCAGTGAGGGTTCTCAGGGGCTGGAAAAATAATCTGGGACATATCCACTTCTTACTTTGTTCAGGGAGTGAGAGTTCCTGGTTTTACTCGGCCTCCTTAGGTTGTGAGTGGGCCCCATGGGGCTGAAAGTCTTTTTTTCTTCTGTTTGACTTGTTTCACATTTCTGGACCTAAGTTACTGTTATAATATTAAGGAATTTAGTATTTACTTCATATAGGTTTTTTGCTGTCTACTTTGCTCCCTTGGACTCTAAGATAGATCTATTTATACTTTATTTGCATTTTAAAGATTTGTTTTATTATACTTGATGCTACTGGGGGTGGGTGATTGAGAGTATTTATTTACTGCCTGCTTATACATTTAAAGTTTTTAATTCTGGTTGTTTAATTTGTTTTTGTGGGTTTTCATTTTATTTTGAGTTCTGGTGGTTAGTTAGCCCGTGGTATGTGTATGTTCTCTCCCCCAGCCGTGCGCTATTTGTCCTCCACTCTCCATGTCCTCTGTCCGTCCCCCCCCACCTTTGGTGTTTTCTATCAGCACTGTCTTGCACTGGGTATTGTGCATAGGAGGGGTGGTGGTGGTGGGTTGTGCAGACATCGGAGGATGAATGAGCAGATCTCTCACATTGGGGTGGTTAGGTCTAGAAGACACCCTGGGGCAAAATGGAGCATGGAATGTGACGTCTCATGTCTAGTCCCCATACCCAAGGGCACCACTTCTCTGCTGTGCAATTCCAGATCTATTAAGAACAAGACTGCAATTATTGCGGATCTTGTTGGAACAACTGATCTGGCATGCATCACCGAGACCTGGCCGGAAGAAAATGCTGGCCCTTCGTTAGAAGCAGCAACTCCGGCCAGGTACTCAGTGATACACCGCCCGAGATTGGATCTCAGGAGGGGGGTAGCGGTCTGTTTTAAGACTGAGTTGTGCCTCACAGGTGTACCAGTAGAGGAGGTCAAATCCTTTGAGTGTACTGTGGTAGCAGGTGTGGGTTGTAGGATACCTCTCATCTACCGTCCACCTGGGGACGAAAAGCGATTCCTGCAGGAAGTGACAGACTTCAATGTTGACATGGTGTAGGAGTCACCCAGACTAATGGTTCTGGGTGACTTCAACTCCTGGGTTGGCAGCAAACTCTCGCCTTTTGGACAGCACTTCCTCCAGTTGATGACATCTCTGGGCTTCACATAGACTGTTGCCTCTGCTACTCATAGTCATGGTCACTCTTTGGACTTGGTTGTTCCTCCTGGGGATTGAGGCCTCCGATTTTGGGGCGGAACCTGTCAGTTGGTCCGATCATTACACCGTGAGGTTTATCTCTTGCACCCCCTTCATAGACCTACTCCTGTGGAGATGGTCAGTTACCGCCCTTTACGGGATGTGACCCCTAAAGGCCTAGCAGTGGTGATTGACCTCTCTGAGTTTCCTAAGTCTATCTCGAGTCCAGAGTCCTTGGTCTTGGCCTATAATAAGGTCATCTCCTTGGCTCTGGACTTGATTGCTCCTGTCCATGTTCGTCCTCTCCCTCTTTACCATCGGGCCCCTGGGTTTGATGGGTCTTTGAGGGAGTTGCAGCGATTAGGACGAAGGTTAGAACAGTGCTTGCAGAAATCTGCCCTGGGGGCCGACCACCTTAGACTGGTAGAGCATTATCAGGCCTACCAAATTTAGTGATCTCCCATAAGAAGGCAGAGTTCCTGTCCAGGGAGATTGTTTCCGCTCAGAATCGAACAGCTCAGCTCTTCCGAACTGTGGACAAGTTGTGCAACCCAGCCTGTCTGCAGCTCTGAAGAGCTTTTTTGCAAATAAAATATAATGAGCTTGCTTGATTTTTTGCAAATAAGGTGGCCGACATCAGGTTGGAGATCCTCTTGACTCGTTCTGTGGGGGATGCTGTTGGTCGGTGCTCGGTCGCTGCACCTCGTGTTTCCTGGAGTACCTTTGGCCTGTCAGAGTTCATGGATATTATGTGGATTGTCCAGGGTATGCACCCTACATGCTGTAATCTGGATCTGGGCCCTACTCCCCTGGTTATGAGTTGTTGTGATACCATCAGCCCAGTCCTGACTCAGATAGTCCGGTGTGCCTTGGAATCAGGTGAGTTTCCAAGCTCCCTGAAGGAGGCGGTGGTAACACCCCTTCTGAAGAAAGCTTCTTAGGACCCAGATGTTCTAGCTAACTACAGACCTATCTCAAACCTTCCCTTTATAGGGAAGGTTATTGAGAAAGTAGTGGCGATTCAACTGGAGAACCACTTGACCATTCATAGTATCTATGAACATCTGCAGTCCAGTTTTGGAAAGAGGCACAGTACTGAGACTGTGCTGGTTTGGGTGCTCAATGATTTCCTGATGGCAAGAGATCGGAGAGTCCATTCCATTCTAGTGCTCCCTGATCTCTCCTCAGCCTTTGACACTGTGGACCATAGGGTGCTACTCGAGCGCCTGAGGTTCATCTGTGGCCTGACATGTACGGTCCTCAGGTGGTTTACATCTTTCCTCATGGGCAGAACACAGATAGTTGTGTCTGGGATTTTTTCTTCAGACTCACTCCCTCTCTCGTGTGGCGTTCTTCAGGGCTCGATGCTGTCCCCATGTTGTTTGCATTGTATATGCTGCCCCTCGGAGACATTGTAAGATGGTATGGCCTGAGGTTTCACTGCTATGCTGATGATACCCAGCTCTATCTATCTTTTGCACCTGACCAGGATAGTGCTCTCTCAGTATTTAATAACTGCCTTGCTGAAATCCAGGTCTAGATGAATTCGAGCTGGCTAAAGTTGAACACAGGAAAGACTAAGGTGATGGTTATGGATACAGGTTGCTGGATAGAGGGGTTGAGGGCTGGTCAGCCCTCTGGACTTTTTCTGGGGGGCTCCCAGATTCTTACCTCTGAACAGGTGTGTGACCAGGGAGTGGTGCGTGATGATGGGCTGACCCTTTGGTCTCAGGTGTTTGCAGTGTTCAAGTCTGCCTTTTATCATCTTAGGAACATTGCCAGGGTCAAGTACCTTGTTCCGTCCTGCGATCTGCCTGTGTTGGTCCATGACTTTGTGACCTCATGTTTTGACTATTGCAAATCCCTATACGTAGGGCTTCCTGTGATTGATATCCGCCGGTTGCAGCTAGTGTGGAATGCTGTGGCACAATTGCTGACAGGGTCTTCTTGGGCTTCGCATTTTACCCCGGTGCTGTGCAATCAGCACTGGCTGCCGATTCAGTGGCGGATCACCTTTAAAGTTGGTTTACTGATTTATAAAGCCCTACACAGACTTGGCCCTGACTACTTGAAAGAGCTCCTAGTCCCCTACAGCCCTATGCGACAGCGCTGTTTGGCTGATGAGGGGTTGCTGGAGGTTCTGAGGGTGACTTTGAAATTTTCTGGGGCCCTTGCATTTATGTTTGCAGCCCCTACCCTCTGCAATTCTCTACCCCGTCAGCTTCTGGAGTGCGTGACTGTGGGAGGATTTAAACAGGCATTTAAAACTTTTTTGTGGCTACAGCCTATCAGTGACTCATTGTTGTATGGATCTGTTGTGTTATTTATTATTGTGTTTGTTATTTATGAAATTATGTTTTAATTGTAAAGCGCCCTGATATCTTGAAAGGTGCTTAAAAAATAAAGTTTATTATTATTACTATTATTATCTGACAATAACACACTAATTGAGTTTTTAGCTGTTTATATTACAAATTGTTAAATCTCAATAGCTCAGACTGCAGAGTGATTATAGTGTGTTTCACATAATTCAGTTTTTATGTGTAGGGTGTTACATAAACTATAAGAAGCATTTGATTTCATCAACACTATCACAATTGATCTTTTTAAAGCTCATGTATAAGCTATGATAGCCATGTAATAGAGCTATACAGCCCAGCATCTTGGTGGCTTTTACTGCTGCCTTATTCCTGCACTTGGCCAAGTTGTTCATATTCCCCATTATAATCACCCCCAGGGTCTTTTCCTCCTCTCTGCTCCCCAACTGTACCTCTCCCAGCTGATAGCTCCTCCTCCTCTGGTTCTTAGCTCCAAAGTGCATTACCTTGCACTTCTTGGCATTGAACCTGAAATGCCATATTTCTGACCACTCCCATAGTTTGGTCAGGTTCCCCTGCAGTCTTCTCCACCTCTTGATGTCATCCACTACAGCTCTCATCTTGGTATAGTCTGTGAACAGACTGATCTTACTCTGTGTCCTATGTGAAATACCTCCTATGAATATCTCAAACAGCACTGGCCCATTACCGATCCCTGTGGCACCCCACTTGTTACTGCTGTTGGCGATGAGAGTTTCCACTCCACCACTGCCATTTGCTGCCTGCCCTTCATGCAGTTCGTGATCCATCTGACCATCTTAGTATCTACCCCTGCATCTTCTAGCTTCCCTCCTAGCCTCCCGTGTGGCATTGAATTGAAGGCCTTGCTGAAGTCCAAGTACAGGACATCCACTGCATAGTCCATGTCCAGCTTCCCGGCCACCAAATCATAGTACTCAGTCAGGTTTGTCTGGCAGGACCTGTCTGAGATAAACCCAGAGCTGACTTTATGAGGTACAAGAAAACAGGGAGGGGGAGGACAGGGAGGGGTACCCAAAGGAATCTAAGGAGGTGACATGGGCAGTAAGGGGAGCCAAGTCATCTACGGAGCTCAGGCTGGCACAAGGCATTAAGAAGAGGGAGAAGGACTTCTTCAGGTACATCAGGAAGAAAAGGAACTGTAAGGACTGCAAAGTAAGGATTAGGAAGGAGGGGGTTGGGTGGAAGCAGGAAGAGATAAGGCAGAAGCTTTAAATGACTACTTCTGCTCTGTATTTACTAAGGAGAAGAGAGGGGTGATACCCAATGAGGGAGGAACAGCAGAAACAGGGGGAAGGGGGTGACAGATGGGAAAATCATGGAGTGCAGAGTTCTGGAGGGTTTGAGGGCACTGAAGGTGGACAAGGCCCAGATGGCATCCACCCCAGGGTACTAAAGGAGCTGGAGAGTTCCTTGTGGGACCTTTGGCACACCTATTTAATGCCTCACTAGACTCAGGGTATGTACCTCAGGTTTGGAGGATGCTCATGTGGTGCCTTTCCACAAAAGTGGCCCCAGGGATGAACCAGGGAACTACAGACCATTGAGCCTCACATCCATCATGGATAAGGTGATGAAGACTATCCTGAGGGAGAGGCTGGTGCCCCTCCTGGAAGCCAAAGGACTACAGGACAGCAGACAGCATGGCTTCATACATGGCAGATCCTGCCAACCCAACCTGGTGGAGTTCTATGACTGGGCAACTAGGCAATTGGATGGCGGGCTTCATGCAGTGGATGCCCTGTATCTGGACTTCCAGTAAGGCATTCAAACTGGTGGGCCACATGGGAGGCTGGAAGGAAGTTAGAAGGCACAGGGGCTGGGTGCAAAAGCTGGTGAGATGGGAAGGGAACTGGCACTGTGGGAAGGCAACAGAGGGGTGGTAGGTGGGGACCTCTCATCCCCAAGGGTAGTGATGAGCGGTGTTCCACAGGGCTCAGTGTTGGAACCAGTGTTACTTGGGATATTCACTGCAGACATATCATTGGTCATCAAGAGCAAGATCAGTCTGTTTGCTGATGACACCAAGATGGAAGTAGTGGTGGATGACCTGGGGAGGGGTAGTAGGTGTTGCAGGATGATCTGGCAAAGCTGAGAACCTGGTCAGACACCTGGCAATTATGGTTTAATGCCAAAAATTGCAAGGTGCTGCATTTTGGCAGTGAAGAACCCAAGGAGGAGTTACCAGCTTGGGGGGAGTGCAGCTAGCCAAGACAGAGGAGGAGAAGATCTGGGGGTGCTCATTACAGGGTCAATGAACAACTTTGCACAATGAAGGAAGGCAGCTGCAAAGGCCAACAATATGTTGGGTTGCATTGCAAGGGGTATATCCTCCTGGGGGGGGGGATTCTGCCACTGTATAGATCATTAGTTAAACCACACATGGAGTGCTACATGTAGTTCTGGTGTCTATATCTGAAGAGGGACATTAAATTACTGGAGGGGGTGCAGTACAGGGTGATCAAAGATGATTCAAGGGGCTGGGGAATTTACCATAAGGAGGAGGCTGAGGGAGTTGGAACATATACTCGCTGGAGGAGAGGAGGGATGGGGGGACATGATTGAAAGCTTTAAGTATGTGAAAGGAATAAACAAGGCAGATACTGAGGGGCTGTTCAAAAGTAAGGGAGGGGAGGGACACCCAGGGTCATGATATGAGACTGGAGGGAGGAAGGATCAGGAGGGAGAGGAGTAGACACTTTTTTACAAAGAGGGTGGTAACTGGGTTGAATGTGTTACCAGCAGAAGTGGTATCCAGTGGAACAGTGGACTGCTTCAAAAGGGCTGGGACAGGGGAAGGGAGGGCCAGTGGAGAGAGAGGTGGAGGAGGAGGCAGCTGCAGGAATACAGGGTTGCTAGCTGAACATTCGAGAGCAGATTTGATGAGACCTCTACGCCTTTATCTTCCGGAAAATTTCATATGTTCATAACCCATGCTGTTGCCTGTACTGTAGCCCACTGTCCTCCAAAAAAGCCACCAGTCTCTCCTTAAGGATGATCTCCATGAGCTTACCCACAATTTATGTGAGACTCACCGGTTTGTAGTTGCCTGGATCTTGGGCCACCTTTGTGAATGGGCACCACATGGCTAACCTCCAGTCCTGTGAGATGCATCCTGTGTGAAGAGAAGTATTGAACAGGTCAGCCAGTGATCTTGCCAGGCTACCTACCAGTTACTTGAGTACCCTAGGGTGAATGCTGTCTGGTCCCACAGTGCCCTCAGCCATTCAAGTACTCTGCCCTCTGTAATTTCTCAATCTGTCACCTCCTCCCCTCTCCACCACCCCCATGAGGTATCTGTCCTCTCTACCATGAATAAAGAGCAGTACCACTCACTCAGTGCCTCTGCCTGCTCCTCCCCCTTCTCTATCCCCCATCCTTCTTAATTCTCACTATCTAGTCCTTTTTCTTCATTCTTTCACCTATGTATCTGAAGAAGTCCGTCTCTCAGTCCTTAATGCCCTGTGCCAGCTTCAGCTCTCTGGATGCCTTGGCGGCTCTGACTAGTCTTGTAACCTTCCTAGACATCTTTGTATACTCCTCCCCATCTTCCCCCCATCCCGGATCTCTTGAACCTTTGGAAAGCTCTCCTCTTGGCTCTCACCCCCTCCATTACCTCCTTGGTCAGCCAGCAGGATTTCTTTACCCTTCCCCTTCTTGCTCTGTACCCTAGTACATGCCTCATTAGCCTCTGGCAGCCCTGCCTTAATAAATCCCCAATTTTGATTGACATCCATGGTGGGTTGGATTCCCTCCAGATGCCCTATCAGGATTTCCATCTTGTTGATTTCTGCCTTCCTGAAATCAATCACCCTGCTACCTGAACCTCCAGTTTGCTTCCCCATTGTGAGTGTGAACCACACTGAGTGGTGATCACTCTCAGCCAGTGGGCCCTACATCTTCAGATCTCTTACAGCCTCCCCGTTTGATAGTACTAGATCCAGAGTCCTTCTCATCCTAGTTGGCTCAAGCACCAACTGCACCAGGAAGCTAACCTGGAATGCCCCCAGTATAACCTGCTGCCTAGCACACGCAGTGGTTGTTGTGCTCCAGTCCACCCCAGGTAGATAGAAGTCCCCTATGACCACTGTGTTTCCCTTCCTGCAAACCCTACTTTGATCCACCAACTCCCTGTCCAGCTTCTCCCCTTGAGTTGGTGCCCTATACACCACCCCTATCGCTTGGTGTAAACCCCATACCAAGGTTATTCATGCTCCCCATACTGCCGCCACTAATGGGAACTCTTGTCTCTTGCTGCTGCTCCCCAGTAAATTCCCGACTCCCATAGCTTCTCCCTGTCTGCTTTGTGTCTATCTTAACGGTTATTCTTTTTGCTGGTTCACCTCTCGGAAGTCTCGGAAGTCCCGTCTCCCTTACAACTGATTGGCTGGGTTGGAGAGGAAAGCTGTCAATCACCCTCCTCCCCACTTTACTTAAAAAGAAACTCAGCATTTTAGTGTGCACTTTCAAAAATAATGTTTCAGCTGTCACAATGTACTAGAAAATGCTTTTTTATCCATTTTCAATATTGCTTTCCAAGTAGCCCCTCCAGATAGTCTCTGTAGAAAACATTTGCCTCTCTGTTAACTGTACAGTGCATATGTGCCTGTGAAATCATAGTGATCACCATAACAACAGAGCATGATGTTTATAACAGGATTATTACCTGTTCCCATTTTTGCAGGACAGTCCTGATTTGGGCAGTTGTGTCCTGGAAAACAAAACATGAATACTACTACATGTCCTGACATTATAACAGAAGAAAATATTTTCTGATTTTCCTCTGCTGCAAAAAATTATAATACCTTGCCGGCCTGGTGGCACTCAGCATTGAGGCACTGGGTGCCTTACCTCGTGCCATGCCGGCGACCCGGGTTCGGGAATGGACTTGGGTTGTTCAGGGGTTGGCCGGGGAGGAAGCATAGAGCATCTCCTGTTACCCTCCTCCAACTGCCTAACCCCTGTGCCCTCCGTTCCCCTTCCCCATCTCCCTCTCCTGGTGCTCTCCCAACTCCCCCTCTTCCACCATGTTGCCAGCACTGCAAGCCTGTTGCCTACCACCACTATATTGTCCTGCGCTGTCCTCTTCCCCATCTCTTGACCTGTCTTCAATGTTTGACCTCCTACCAGATGTGAACCTACACTCCCTCTCTGTCCCCCCCCATACACCTAATGTCCTTCTCCTGATACTCGTTCTTGTTACCCCTTGGGAGAGGCCCTCCTGGACCCTTTCTCATTCTCATTCTCTCTGCCAAACCGCTGCAGTCTTCCTTCCAGCCTCTTTTGCCTGTGGCAGACTGAACACCTTCCTAGTCTTCATAATATGTTCATCCTAATAGCTCACTAATAAGTAAAACAGAGGGACTTACCTGCCCTAGGGAGCCATAGGTAGGAGTCCAAAGGGGGTGATGCACTCTGTACCTGTAAAATAAAAGATAGAAAAGGGGTCACAAAGGATCTGCAGCTCTTTAGGGGAGTTCAAAAGGAAGGGACAGGATAGACTTACAAATATAATTATCTGATGAGATTTAGGAACTCTCGTCCTGTCAGACTTGTAAAACATTAAACAGAAAAACAGGTTATAATAAAAAGGAGTCATCATCCATCCTGTCAGATCTGTTAAAATAAAGACAAAAAAAGGTTAATATGAGGAAAATACAGTAGCGAGTGCTAAGGCAGAGAGATATGAAAGGGGTATATGACAGCAAAGGAGTAAAGAGAAAGAGCTTAAATGGAAAGTTACAGTTAGGAAAGAGCAAGAAGACAAATACAAAGCAAACAAAGTCATAAGAAAGTAAGAGATAGCCCACAGGCACAGCGTAGAGCTTGGACAGTCAGAGGATCAGCCCAGGAGAGGACAGGACACTTTCATCCTCCAGGGGGTCTCTATCCCACTGCTCTTGCACCACCTGGGTACTCACAGGTGGTGGTGGTGCATGGACGCCACGAGTGACAGGCAGGGCCACTATAGTGTGCCAACAGGCTGGCTGTACCAGGTTTTGCCGGCAGCCAATCCCGATGTGTGCTACCAATGTGTGTGTGGAGGGGGGAACAACATCCCTTATCAAAATGTAAGACTTCACTTAACCTTAACATAGCACTTAACCTAGCAGTATCTTGGTATTACATTAGCCTTAAATAAACATCACAAAAGCAATTTGAATGCTAAACAGTAAATGGTATTATATTGGGCCATCACTGTGCCCTTCACAATCAGAAGCCTTAAGTTAACCTGAAACCAAATAAAATATCTTTTACTACATGGCTTTTTTTATAACACTTCAGCACCATCAAATATTGATTACAACAAGTTATGCTTACCATATGGCACAAAAGAAAATGTTTGGTGAAGATAATGGCACAGAAAAATAAAAGTCAGACCTGGCCCTCAAGCCCTTGGTGCTTAGAGCAAAGTGGTGGTGGTGCAGTGCAGCAACAGCTTGCATTCCCTATTTTGGGAGTGGTTGCAGTTGATGGTGAAAGCATCATGATGGACAGGAAACAGTGTAGCTGACTGGAATACCGCCATGGATGAGAACCCCGTTAGTGCCTTAACTGTATGTCTATCATGTACTTAGACAAATGATTTTTTTTTAATTGTTGTACCTTTTTATTTCAATAAATTCTCATAAAAAAAAACCATGTTTGCCAACACAGTTTCGACTTTGGGGGTGGGGGCTATGCCCCCTGCAAACAAATATAATTAACTCTATATTAAAGAAAATAAAAACAACATTTGTGAAGCATGGCAGGTGCAACCACAGAGTTTTTACTTTCAAACATCTAAAAGTGATAGGTACGGACCTAAACCCCTATCCTGGTCCTGCCTGACTGCCTACCTACAGTACCTCACAGTGCACTACTTTACCAGCTGCGCTAAATGAGAACTGCTGCTGAAACATGTTCCGCCTGCAACCATATAATTTTGGACAGTGCATGGTACTCCGAGCAGCACACAAGTAGTCCAGAGTGGTACTCTCATGCAGCACTAGACTCTTTGTCTGCTATACAACTTCTGCAGCAAGGTGTCTGCCACGACACCTGCAACAGAAAGTGCAAATGAGCCACTCTGGGTAAACTACATAAAGAAATGCAGGAAAATCATATACTTATCTCAGATTTTGAGAACAGGTGGAGTGGAACCTGTAACATAAAAGAGCATAAGTAATTGTAACCAGAGGATAATCTGTGTACAAGACAGATAGCTGAGCAAAAAGGAGAAGATGGAGCAGAATAAAAATAATAGCAATAAGAATCAAAAGAAATGGCATAGCAATTTAGAGAAAAAAAACTTTTAGTGAATTCTGTCAAGCAGTTACCAGTCTTTAGCCCATCATCTCCTTACAGCCATTCAGTCACAACTCCTCTGGAAGAGGTTCTGCTCACACCAATGACAGCCTGTATCAGACCCCACATATCAGCCGTGATCCCCTCAGTCAGTTACCCATTGCCATTTTCACTTCCACTTCTCCTTTCTTAGCACCTACTCTGCCAGCCAGAGATCCCACCCAGTATCTGAGCACCCCCCACCCTAGCCCCCCAGAATGGCAGTCAGAGTTAGCCCACAACCAGTCTGTTTCATTTTACAGTAATCACTCTCCCTCTTTGACAGTCTGTATCAACAGCCCACCTGCTTGCAGAAACCCCCATCTCATGAAATAACTACAGGAGCAATAGCCACCGATATACCAGGTACACCAGGATATACATTTCAGGCAGGGGCCAGCCCAGAGCAATATTTACACAGTACTGCACCCACAAACAAGCAGCAGTTTTTCCACAGAGGCATCTTTGAGGGGGTAATGGTTGATACCCCTATGGTTTCTCTGCAACCCCTATGATGCACATTGCAACCCATAAAACAGACTTTATCTGGCATTTATATAAATTTGGTGATGAGAACTTTGCAAGCAACCCCTATAATTCTGCTAAAATAAGACTTTGATTCTGCTCCTATGATTCTGCTGAAATGATGTGTGCTGCACTTCGAGACTCGCGCACGTCACAACCATGCCTGGAAGAGGAAAGTCAAGAAATGCCCTCTAGATTGGCAGCTTGTTTTGATAAACTTAGTCTTCATATGCTCTTTCTATTCTGAAGATGAAGCTAACCAAAACAAACTGCTGACATGGAAGGCATTTGTCCAATTGTTTCCCGACTCCCAACCCCGATTCCCTTCCCCTTGTCACTGGCATGTCACGACCACCCTCCTGCTGCAAATAAAGAGGCAAACCATGCAGCTGAGCAATATACAATAAACAACTGGATGTCCATAGTGCTGCTCTGTCTGCCTTGCTTACCTTAGTATTCACAGACAGGCCACGGCCAGTGAGCTTCCTGAAGTCTTCTTGAGGACAGTCTTGGTTGGAGCAGATCGTTGATTCATATGCCGAACTCAGAAGCATGCCGGGTGTCAGAACAAGAATGTATGCAGCATTACCCTTCTGAAATCAAAAATAAATGGCCCGGCTGCACAGCGGTTGGATTTCCGCTTGCAACGCCAGTGACCAGGGTTTGGGAACAGATTCAGGTTGATGAAGGCTAGCCGGGGGAGAAGGCTGGAGCATCAGATGACTGCTTGCCTTCTCCCAGTGGAGACTAGGGGTACAGCACATCCGCCAACTGACTACAGGGGGATGTGACAAACATCGGCATATGCCTTGATGTCATGGCATGTCATGTCCCAAAGGAGATCAAAGTGGAAATGGCCGACCAGATGACAGTCGCTGGCTCACGTTGCCACCAAGCCCCGATGCAGCCCAGATCTACTTCATCAGCACCTGGGCCAAGTAGCGTGTGCTGGCCAGCCCCTACCAGCACCTGTCTCCCTTGGAGTAGGGGGACCACCCAATGAAGGATCACATCCGGGTTATCCAGGGTGCTATGAATGTGAATGTGAGGTGGTGGTGGCTGGCATTGGGGCAAGTGCGCCAATGGAGACCTAGGCGACTCGAAGGAGTGGCCGACCAGGAGCAAGGGAAGGGGCAAAATAAATAAATGGCCATATATTAAGTACAGTAACATGATGCAGTACAACATGATTCACCTTGATCATGGCTGCTAGCTCTGCCGTAACCATTTTGTCTGCCCTGAAGTGATTTGACGGTGACTTCTGGTCCCGCGAGTGCACGGTAATGCACAAGCATGGGTAGCACTCATAGACTTACTAGTCTGTCTTAATAATTCTATGGTGCACTAATGTAAGCTGCTGTCTGACCATGAAAAGTGCAAACAGCAGGGGGTGGTTATAGTGGCATATATGAGGATCTGGAAAAAGTAGGACAGGACACTGATGATGCCTGTGGAGGCAGCTGAGGTACTGAATGCTGGCAGTAAACACTAACTGCGTGGCAGCAGAGAATTGCTACTGTTAGGGTAGAAGGAAGTTCCATGGCTGTAGTGTAGAAGGGGGTTCAGTGGCTGTAGTATAGAAGGGGTGGCTGTGAGGTAGCAGGGATCAATGCTGGCTGTGGGGCAGCAGGGGTTGATGCTGGCTGTGGGCTAGCAGAGTCGATGCTGGCTGTGGGGCAGCAGGGGTTGATGCTGGCTGTGGGCTAGCAGAGTCGATGCTGGCTGTGGGGCAGCAGAGGGTAGATGCTGGCTGTGGTGCAGCAGAAGGTTGATGCTGGCTGTGGGGCAGCAGGGGTTGATGCTGGCTGTGGGCTAGCAGAGTCGATGCTGGCTGTGGGGCAGCAGAGGGTTGATGCTGGCTGTGGTGCAGCAGAAGGTTGATGCTGGCTGTGGTGCCGAAGAAGGTTGATGCTGGATGTGGGGGAGCGGGGGGTTGATTCTGGCTCTAGGGCAGCAGGAAGGTGATGCTGGCTGTGGGGCAGCAGTGGGGGTTGATACATGCTGTGGGGCAGTGGGGGTTGATGATGGCTGTGGGGGAGCAGTGAACTGATACAGGTTTTGATTTGAGAGACAGCACTGGCAGTGGTTGGTGGGGCAGGGCACTTTTTTTAGCTGTGTGGAGAGCAGGGGTTGCACTAGCTGAGGGGGTCTGATCGTGGCAGTGTGAGGAGCATAGGACTCATAGCTGTACATGTGCATCAAGCTGATGCATGCTGTTTCAAGAGCAGTTGGCTGATACTGCAGTTGTGCAGCACAACACATCTGTCCCCAACCCCCAGGCAAAGCCTAGCTCCACCCACCCCCACTTTGTGCAGCACAGACCATCTCCCCAGCATGCAACGCAGCACATCTCAGGGATGTAATGCAGGTTTGGAGTGAACATAATGGAAGACAAGAAGTAAAATGGCAGGTAATCCCATCACCTGCCTAGTTTATGGTCTGGTCTGTCCACTGCAACCTGTGAATTACAGCATGACGGACGGAGCATGAGTTAGCAGAGATGCCCAGATAGTCTAGCGGTAAGAAAAGGCAGTCCGTACTGCACTAGTGTAGCATCTATCCTGGGTTTGAGTCCTGTGCCCTACAACCATACACTTTTTTTTCCAAATATGCTAGGACTGAGTTGATTCAATAAATTGGAGTTCACCAAAACAACAAATCATCCACTGTGGACTTTTATTTGGTGTCTGGCACTGATGAGATGACCCACCCTCCTACTTCCGGTCAGCCATACTGTCCATTCAAAAACTGCAGTCCTACCATGCAGCACAGAACATCTCAGCCACCCTCCAGGCTGTGCAGCACATCTGTCTCCCACCACCAGGCAGCAGAGCCAATCTCCACCCCACCCCCGCATGCAGCACAGTTAATTTTCCTCACATGCAGAACGTCTCGTGCCCCCGCCCTTAAGGCAAGGAGGGCCATCCATCCCCTCATGCAGCACATCTTGGCCACCACCCAGGCCAATGCAGAACATCTGCTATCCCCAGACAACAAACTCCATCCCCCCCCATCATGCAGTGTTGCGATGTCCATCTCGGCACCGAAGAACAGTGCAGAATTTTCCCCTACCCACCTCGGGAACCAAAGCCCATGATCTACCCCCTCCAACAGGCAGCAAAACCCATGTCTCCTCCACATCCCTAGGTAGCAAAGCTCACATCCCCCCACACCACCAGGCAGCAAAGCCCATCTCCTCCCCCCTTCTTGTGCAGTGTTGCAAAGTCCATCTCAGCACCATCGAGCAGTGCAGACTTTACCCTCATCCTGGGGAACTAAAGCCCATCTCCCTTCCCCCTGGCAGCAAAGCCCATGTCTCCCCCACACACACCCCCGGGAAAAAAGCCCATCTCCTCCTACCACACTCACACACACACACACACACACACACCCCTGGTAGCAAAGTCCATGTCTCCCACACACCCCCAATCTCGGCACCCCAGAGCAGCACACTTCCCTTCCCCCACCTCAAGAACCAAAGCCCATCTCTCCCCCAGGCAACAAAACCCATGTCTCCCCCACATCCCCAGACAGCAAAGCCCATCCCCCACACACAGTGGTAGTAAAGCCCATGTCTCCCCCACAACCACAGGCAGCAAAGCACATTTCCCTCTTCCACCCCAGGTAGCAAGCACATCCCCCAACAGCCACTGGTATAAAACCCATGTCTCCCCCACACCCCTGGCAGCAAAGCCCATGTCTCCCACACCCCAGACAGCAAAGTCCATCTTCCTCCCACACTCTCAGGTAGCAAAGCACGTCTCCCCACACCCCTGGTAGCAAGCCCATCTTCCCCATGCAGTGAAGTCCACCTTGGCACCCCAGAGCAGTGCATTTCCCTTCCCTCCTCAGGAACCAAAGCCCATGTCTCCCTATACCCCCAGGTAGCAAAGCTCATGTCTCCCCACACCCCAGGCAGCAAGCCCATCTCCCCCAACACCGGTGGTAGCAAAGTCAATGTCTCCTCCACACCCCAGGCAGCAAAGTCCATATTCTCCCCACACTCTCAGGTAGCAAAGCACATGTCTCCCCTACACTCCCTTTGCAGCAAAGCCCATGTCTCCCCACACCCCAGGCAGCAAAGCCCATCTCCCCCAACACCCTGGTAGCAAAGTCAATGTCTCCCCCACACCCCCAGGCAGCAAAGTCCATCTCCCTCCCCACTCTCAGGTAGCCAAGCACATGTCTCCCATACCCCACAATAACAACCCCGAGTGACGTCCATCTCGGCACCCCAGAGCAGTGCATTTCCCTTTCCCCACCTCAGGAACCAAAGCCCATCTCTTCCCCAAAGGCAGCAAAGCCCATGTCTCCCCACACCCCATTAGTAAAGCCCACATGTCTCTCCCACACCCTTGGCAGCAAAGCCCATCCCCCATACAGTGACATCCATCTTGGCACCACTGAGCAGTGCAGCATTTCCTTCCTCACCTCAGGAAGCAAAGCCCATACCCCCACCCGGCAGCAAAGCACATTTCTCCTCGCCCCCAACACCTCCAGGCAGCAAAGCCCTCCCCCAGCAGTGCTGCAATGTCCATCTCAGCACCCTGAACAGTGCAGAATTTACCCTTACCCACCACAGGAACCAAAGCTCCCTCCACGCAACATAGCCAATCGCTCTCTCACACCCCCAAGCAGATGAATATCCCTGTATCCTTTGCCAAATGAGAGCCGCCTGTTTGGTCTCTGCACTTTGTTGCAGCCTGGAAAGCAGCTCCCAGATCACTGCGCTTCATGATCAGACCGCTGCTTATGACCACAGTTGTCAAGACACCTCAGGTAGCTGCTCCTCATTAACAGGTCTCGGGAACTACAATGTCCGTGCACTCTTCCTCCCCAAACCAGCATATTCTCCAATCCGCGCTCCACTCCTACCTGCAGCAGACCACGGGAGCCCTGCCTGATGTCTGCAGGCCTTTCATTGGGATCCAGCAACTCATGCTGGTGGCTGATGTAGCAGCAGAGAAGCGCCTCCTGAGCGGATGATTAGGCCAGTCTGCTGCTGCTAACATCCCAAAAATATCACCGTACGTGCGACAAGTAAAACAGACTTAACAAAATACCGACTGCCCAGACAGATTGAGCTCCAGCATTTTAAATCAGTATACCAACCTGCAAAAGGCCCACCCGCCATGCTCCAAACCAGGTCAGTGAGAGACGACTTCCCCCATGCCACTACCTCCCAAATGGCATGGAAATCTGCATGCTTTACCCCAAGGGATATGGTGGATGCCACTGTTGGAAGGACTTAAAACATATTTGAGAACAAAAATATATATCTGTAAAGGCAGTTGCAAGCATTACACACAATACAAGGTTACTGTTTGCTAATCTGGTCTCCTGCTATTTCTCCACAAATAATTCATGGTTGATTAAATTGAAACAAGCAGGCCTAGCCACAGAACAATTTTTTTCCATGACGGTAAAGTGTGATTGCACCAGTAATGCAAAAGATCGATTTTACCCAAACAAGACCCTATGTAGAAAAACAGTTTTGCAGCTGTTCTTGTTAAATTGCTGCTGATTAATTTACTGTACCTTAATAACACTCAGTCAGTGTAAGGCATGAAAATAAGACTTTTTCCCAAGTCTGCTCACATTCCCATGCAGTATGTAGCATAAAATGGTGACAGGAGAAAATGGTGCCAAATGTACCACAATGCACTAATTGGACTATACCATTACACTTCTTGCTGGCAACAATCTTTATAAAAAATAAATTTGGGGGGTACTGAGGCAGCAAAATCTGCCTGAAACAATGACAGTGTAATGTAATATATGTCACCTGGAAATGATGTGTGCATGCATTTCAGGCATCCGTTTAATTTTTAGTGCCACTATGGGATCACCCCTTTGGTTACAGTCGCCCGCTGACATTCAATTAGGTGCATGGACTATTCTCATTATGAGGACAACTCCTTGCTGAGGTGTAAACCCGGAATGACATAGGGGCCATGGTGCATTTGTTTTTGGCCTACAGTGGCAGGCACAGTAAGTAATCTTTTATTTTTGCTGTTACTACTGCCCAGCGTGCTTTCATACATTAATAGGAAGAGAGGATAGCTGCAGATTTGCAGTATAGCTGGACATGGGTTGTGAGTTTTTCACAGGTATGGAAAAGAGATGTACAAAGCAAACAAGAACACAAGCTCCACTCTTTGATGTGCCACTGATACTAGTCCAGGAACCTGGAATATTAAGGGCACCATCTACTATGAATATACTTGTTTTGTTTATTTTCATAAACCAATACGGACAAAATAAAAAAATAGTGTACCAACGTGCACTCACTCTTAATAAGTTATTCTGCCATATGCCTTGAGGGGAGGGGCAGGGCATGAACACTGTGATGTTCCATTACTTAACAAGAGTTCCACTGAAATTTACAGTTAGCCCATTAGTGGTGAAAATTGGATGCTGACCCAGGCAAGGCTCACTAGCTAAATATAACCCCCACCCACCTCCTACCCATAAGTGATCCTGTCAGGTTGCTGCTCACTCCCATGATGACTTAATGAACCCCTCACTCGCACTATACCCATGCTGTCGTGCTATTAGACGACATTTAAACAAAGTACTACTGTAGACTATACACATTAAATTAAATAGAACACACATCAGCTTCCAATTAAATCGCTTCTTCTACTGAGTGGGCAAACTAAACTGTGAGAAGCTCCTGTTCCTATCCCAAGTGGTTGTCTCTCCAGCGGGCTTTGCGGCATACTTAAGCTGAATGAAACTGACAAGCTGCTGTTCCTATCCCAAGTGGTTGTCTCTGCTGCAATCTTGCTGGCATACATGGGGCAGTCTTTTGTTATATGTACACACTGTATACATACTGTACACTGTATATAAAAGTAACATGCTCTTAATGTTATCATATCCTGAGTTGGGGAACCTCTCCTCAATTTTCTATCTAGCAACAGGCAACTATTTTTATGGCATAATAATAAACTAAAGAAAACTTATTTCAATATGCTAATAAAACTGTTTATTTTTGTAACTAAAAAAGGGCGGGACGGCATTGTATAACCACAATATACCACTCCAGGGTGTGGGTTATGCTGGGATTTATCTACTTCTGGTGTGGATTTGGTCACAAACCACACCAGGCGTGGGTAAATCCCAGCATAACCCACACCCTGTCGTGGTTTATTGCTTAAGAAACAGCTTGCATCATAGTGTTTCTGTCATTTGCTTTT
Source organism: Neoceratodus forsteri (assembly GCA_016271365.2). Lineage (NCBI taxonomy): Eukaryota > Metazoa > Chordata > Ceratodontiformes > Ceratodontidae > Neoceratodus > Neoceratodus forsteri. Next base: position 1,514,736,096 of record CM057449.1, read on the forward strand.
GGGGTTACAGAACTACTGCATGAATTGTTCTGAATGGGTATGCACAAGGCATAGAAGCAGCAAACAGTTGATTGATATGGAGTGGTTCTGCACAGACTGTGTGGCAGCAGCCACCAGTTCATGAATTCTTTGACAGGGTTCGCACGGGTGTGCCGTATCGCCCACCCAAATTGGTTTACAGTAAGGTATACCACCACAGGGCATGTAGCAGTATCGACTACTTGATTGATTGATGTAGACTGGTTCTGCACAGACTGTGTGGCTGCAGCAACCAGTTCATGAATCATTTTGACAGGGTCTGAAAGGGTGTGTGGCATCGTCCACAAGCTTAATTGTTGTACACTGGTGCACTTATAGTCTGCACATTTTCCTATTTCATGTTGCAGATCCTACATAATCTAAGGCTTATCCTCGATTTCCTATAGCTAAGGTTGTTACTGTCTCTCCCAAGTGGTTTTAAATTTCCCTACCACCTCTGCCAGGAGGCTGTTCATGGATCAACCACCCTTTCTGTGAAAAATAGTACCTCACGCTACCTTTAGCAAGTACCCTACCCTATTTTAATCCACTATTCTTGAAGATCTTTTCTTTTCTTTAAATTCTATCCTATTCTACCTTATGTACACCCATGAGATGTATGAATCTGTATCATATCCCACTATTTCTCTCTCTCTCCAGGGAATACATATTGAGACCCTCTGGTCTACACTCATATGACTTGTGGCTCAGCCCCAGTAACATCTCTGTCACCTTTCTGTGAAACACATCTACTCTGTCTATATCCTTCATGATATGAAGTTTACAGAAGTGGCCATAGTACTCTATATCAGTTGTCACCCATGTTTTATATAGTGGCATCACCTTCCTTCTGCTGGAGATACTCTCCCTGTGCACTGCCCACCATTACACTGTCTATCCATCACAGCCTTCTAATTATTTGAAACCTTCAGATCATATGATTACTCCCATGTCCCTTTCCTGGTTGGTTGCTATTTGTACCTGGTCCCACATTAAACAGCACTCCAATCTGTGCCCCAAGTGCATGATGTTGTACTTCGTCTCAGTACATCTTAGGTGGCACTGCCTTGAGATTTAATCAAGGTTGCTTAGCTCCCTTCTCATAACCCTCCTGGAGAGTAAATCCTGTTGCAGATCCTCATGTCATCTGCAAAGAGGCCCACCTTTCCTTCAGTCCCTCTGCAGTGTTGTTTATAAAGCCATTAAATACTGTAGGAGTGGTGTAAGCACTGATCCCTGCAGGATACCACTGGTCAGCCCCCTCTGTTTGTGTACTCTGTTCACCACCACCCTCTGTCTCCAGTTGCACAGCCAAATTTTCAACAAATGTACCAGCCTGGGGCACGATCACAGGTTGCAGGTTTGTTTTGTATCCTTCCATGTGGGACAGTGTCAAAGGCCTCGCTGAAGTTCAGATAGGCCACATTCACTGCCCCTCCCTCATCCACCTTCCTAGTCAGCCAGTCAAAGAAATGTACAATTAGCAGCAGCATTTTGTAGAAGGAATTAATTTTCTCAGCAAGGCACCCCTTTTGGCTATTCCATAATTCCCACAATAATTGTATTTCCCATCTGGCACAATTTTCCCATGTTGTTTTTCTGGACTTACTGTATAAGGCCTGTTCTTCACAACACAGCAGCAAGTGGCAACAAGATGCCAGAAATCCATTGTAAACGGTGGACAAACAGCATGTTATTATCTGGGAGGTGGGGGAGAGGGGACACCATATAACATCATGACTGAGACCAGATTTCTGTCTCAATTTAATATGACATTTCTCATGAAGCATTTGTGGACTTGTATGGCCTGTATTTCACTGGCAGCAACAAGATTAAACCTGAAATGCTTTGTAAACAGTGCACAAAACAGCACTTTGAGGTCTGGGTAATGGCAGGAACCATATAATAAGGACTTACACAAGATTTCTGTGTCAATTTAATGTAACATTTTTCATAAAACATTTGTGGACTTGTATGGCAAGTGTGGCACTGGCAGCAACAAGGTTAAGTCTGAAATGCTTTGTAAACTGTGAACAAAGCAACACTTTGAGGTCCATGTGGTGGCAGGGAACTATATAATATCATGACAGAGATCAGATTTCTGTCTCTATGGAGCTCACATCTCTTTCCTCCTAGCACTGCAATTTATACACTTTTCTGGATGCATTTTCACTAAAATTGCCACAGCATCACCAAATACCTGCCTTCAACAATCAAACTGTGCCCAAAACCCGCTTTGCAATAGGAAAATATTTCACGATGGATGTTGATATGAGGCAGGCCCAGCTGAAGCATACCCCACCTCCCTCACCTGAAAAGATGCTGAAAAGTCTAAGGCCTAAGGAGGGACGGCCAGTAAGAGTGGATCAGCATCAAATCAACTGATCCCGCTCACCAAGGATCGTTCTTGCAAGAATTTGTGCCATTTAAGGAAACACTTTCCAAAATCTCCTCTGATTTAAAATCTATCAGAGGGGACCTGTGTGATCTCAATCGGAGAGTAGGAGACTTGGAGGCTCGTGTCACATCAATAGAAAACTGGAAAGTCAAGCTGGTTCCTGAATTAGTGCTACGGGGTTGGGTCAACAGATTCAAAAATTACAAATGAAAACTGAAGACCTAGAGGGAAGGAGCAGGAGGAACATTTTAATTATGGACCTTCCAGAGAAAGAAGAAGGCCCCAACACTGTCCTATGTGTTCAGAAATTCCTGGAAAAGGTAGTGGGACCTTCACCAATTAATGCCAGCTACCAAATTGAGAGAGCCCATCAGTCACTTCGACCAAGACCACAACAAGGGGGCACCTTCCAGACCTATCATTTTAAAATTCCTGAGTTTTGTAGAGAAGCAACACATTCTTTCAAAAGTACGGGACCTTCAAGCAGTAATGTGGGAAGGAGTGAAACTTCATATTACCCAGGATCTGCCATATAAGATCCAACAAAAGCATGTAGCATTTCATCCCACGGTTAACAAACTGGTGGCCGCTGGTGTCCACTTCAAAATATTTTACCCATCTAAATTGCAAGTCTCCATCTCAGGTGTCTGGATATCCTATGACTCACCCTTACTGGCATCAACTGACCTAGCCAGAAAGCTTCCAGAACTTTTTAAGCCAGGATGAACAGTCCCTTATAGTGATCTCTGGAGCCTATCTGTTGAAGGTTATATCCTCCCAATTGTAATTTAATTTACAAGACTTTTGACGAGTTTACAAATTTGTATTACGGCCATTGGGTTGTGAGGCCCTGTGAAACAGGGCAGGGTGCTAAGGCATTCTGCTCTGGTAGTTTCTAGTTCTCAATGTTAGGGCAGTCACATAGGAACAGTCTTGGATGGTTAGGTGGGAACCTTTGATGTGGGAATGCTTTCAGGAACATATTTCTAGCGGGACTGCCTCTCAGTTCTGGACCCATCTCCTTCCCCAGGCACTTCCCCACCTTGAACTATCGGACATTTACTTGTGACAAGTAAAGCCCATATTATAAAATATTGTTATACTGCTTTCTCAAGTTCAATATCTTGTTATTACACAAAGTTGCTTTCTTAATTGCTGTTTACCATGATGGATGGGTTGGGTGGGCCAGTCTTGCTCACTCCTGGGGTGAAATATGTGAGGTCCTGGTCATGTGTTCAGCCTGTGTTGCCTAGTCTTTCAGCATCTTAGTGATCAGGTAGGGACCTTCTACCACATTTCATCCACGCTTGGCTCTGCATAAGACCCGTCCTGATCCCAGACAGTAATCCCTTTCTCAATCATGTACAATGGGGTAATGTCTGGGCATATCTAGACTGTATCCCTCCCAACCTGAAGCTATCATATAATTGGTACACCTGGTGGTGCCAAAGTTAGACTTCAGAAATAACCATGTTAATCTACTGGGACAGGCAGTGGGGGTGGGATGCTCCAGTTGAGCAGGCTCAAGGTAGAGCTGCATAGCATGCCAAATTATGGGGGCTCGGTTTCCTAGCACTTCTCCTGATCCTGGCCTATAAGACTGGTTTCTCTAGTTGGAACACCACAGGTCAGGTTTACTTTTCACCTGTTTACACAAAACAAGGGTGAAAAGTAAAACCTGACCTGATGTTCAATAGAGAAATCCAGTTCTTATAGGCCAGGATCAGGAGAAGTGCTAGGAAACCGAGCCCCCCATAATTTGGTATGCTATGCAGCTCTACCTTGACTTTAGAGGAAGCGCATCTAGGAACCGACTTGGGTTGGTCTCTCCTTATTTCCATATTCCCCTCCAGCTTTGGGATTCTGACCAAGGGAGGGACCGTTGTACATAGTTGTTGGATTTCAGGAGGGGAACAAGGATGTTACTCTCTGCTTAGCTATCCCATTGGCATGGTGGGTTCTCAGAATCTGATATCTTACACAGGGATGTTGCTGTTGTGCTACTGGGAGGGGGGGCTGGATTGGGTATGGGGGGAACAACAAAAGTCAGATCCTCATCTGGGTAAATGCATGTCGAATCTCACAAACCCAATGTTGAACTTTGAGATTCTGTTTTTTTTGGGGAGGTTGCTCCACTTATGTCTTTATTCATTTTGACCCCTTTGGTGTTTTAACAAATCCAGCTGCATGTTATTTTTTAACCAAACGTTATGGCTTTAAATCTTAAAATCTGCTCTTGGAATGTCTAAAGGGCCCATTCCCCTACTAAGAGGGCTAAAATTATACTACATCTCAACAAGTTAAATGTAGATGTCGCTCTCCTCCAAGAGACTCACCTCTCTCTTCCCAAGTGTACAACTCCAGAGAACAAGGGTAGGGTGGCACTGGGGAGGGGTGCCATTTTGGTAGCCCGTAGGTTTCCATTTAGACTGACATAAATCTATAGTCCATGATACATTATACAACTAAAGAGTATTGACAGTACAAATATATATAGCTGGGCACTGGACATGGTATAGAAGAAAAGAGCAGCAGAGGGTACAGGGCAATAAGGGGCATTTAGGGCAAGGATAGACGAAGGAAGATGATTGGTGTGGTGCTTTGCAGCAGATGTGGGGCAGCAGTATTCAGAAAGACCTTCGGGACATTGCAGTGCTGCCCTATCTGAACACACCTCTCTGTATTGAGGAAGGAGTTAGCTGGACTCTGAGCAGAGTTGGCAAGGATACAGGTGACCTTTCACCCCATACAGAGACACCATGTCCACCACCACTCCCTCAGCAATGGGGAAATGAGGGACATCTGCATCACTGAATTCGACAAATGGCTGAGGTGGGGTATGGCTTCACTGGGTGCTGGAACCTCACCAAGAGGGTTGAAAGACTATATTCCCAGATGGCCTGCATCTATCCAGGGGAGTCAAAGGTATCCTCTCTGAGAAGTTTAATTGCATCCTTAGCGATCATTTAAACTTGCCAATGGGGGAGATATAGACCATCAAGAGGATTATCATAGCCCCCTGCTGCAGAACATAACTAAAAGCAGTGAGGACCCAAGAACTAGACAATATCTATCCAAAACTACTATGGCTACAATGGGGAGAGAACAGAAGGTACATCACCAATGTAGCACAGGCAGAGATTAATAAACAAGGAACATTAAGGGGCACAAGAGTAGAAGGTCATGTTCACAAATGCCCACAGCTTGGGAAATAAAATCCCAGACTTAACGGCACTGATAGCAGACACACACTTGGACATTGTGGTTATTACAGAGACATGGTATGCAGGGAACCATGAGTCGGATGCAGCCATACCAGGGTATACACTTTTAGAAAGGACTGGGAGGGCAAAGGGGAGGAAGGTTTGCTATGTATGTAAAGGAAAGGATTAAAGCTATGGAGGCTCAGGGATCCAGGGAAGAAGCAGAGGCATTGTGGGTCACTCTGGAGTAAGGGAACAAAACAACCATCGGTGCTGGAGTAGTATAGAGGCCTCCCATACAGGGAGAGGATATAGATCTAGCATTAGTGGAAGCCATCCATAATATGGCAGCCAAAGGGAAGTACTACTAATGGGTGATTGAACATGCCAAATGCAGATTGGAATACCCAGACTGCAAGTAGATCAAGGAGCAGGGACTTCATGTCTGCCATGTATGGGGCAAACCTAAGGCAGCTGGTGGTTGAGCCCACCAGGGAGAGGGCCATACTGGACTTAGTGCTGACAAATGGGGACAGAATCATGGATGTTGAGGTAGGCAGTCCTCTTGGTACCAGTGACCACAGAGCTGTGTGGTTTACAGTCAACATGTTGGTAGAAGAAAGCCACTCAAAGATTAAGATCCTAGATTTCCGGAAGGCCAACTTCATGGAGATGGGGCAACAGCTTAGAATTGCCTGCAGCAGAAGATACAGGGGTGGGGTAGAAGAACAGTGGCTTAGCATCAAGAGATCCATAGCAGGACTGACAAGCCAATGTGTCAGATTGCTTAGCAAAGCAAAGAAAGAAGCAGCCACTGTGGTTCTCTAAATCAGTAGCTGAGAAAATGCAAGAAAAAGTAAGACATTCAGGAAATACAAAGAGACACAGAAAGAAGACAGACTGAAATAGCTGGAGAAGCAGAGAGAAGCTGGGAAAGCTGTCAGAGGGGCTAAGCAAGAATGGAGGAAGGAATAGCACAGGCTATTAAGAAGGGGACAAGACCTTCTTCTTCTGTTATATTAGTGAGAGGAAGAAGACCAGAAATGGTATTGTTCAGCTAAATAAGGGAGAGGGTAGGTGGGTGAAGATGATCTTGAAAAATCTGAGGTACTGAACAAATATTTTTGCTCAGTAATTACCAAGGAAGAGGCAGGGGAGGGGCTAAGACTCATGAGGAAAGATGTACGGGGGGAGAGGTGGACACCAGTCCATTTACAGTGGATAGAGTCTTGAAGGAACTAGGAAAAGTAAAGACAGACAAGGCAATGGGGCCAGAAGGGATTCACCCTAGAGTGTTGAAGAAACTCAGCGAAGTCCTAGCTGGTCCGCTGACAACCCTATTCGACCATTCTCTAGAGACAGGGGAGGTACCTGGGGGCTAGAGAAGGGAAGAGATGGTCCCCCTGCACAATACTGGAAGTAGAGAGGAGGCAGGCAATTACAGATCTGTAAGCCTGACCTCAGTGGTGGGAAGCTGATGGAGTCCCTGCTTAAGGAGAGGGTAGTGAAGTCACTGGAGTCAAGCGGTGCAAAGACCCAGGGCAACGTGGATTCACTGAGGTAGGTCCTGTCAGACTAATCTTATTGATTTTTTGACTGGGTGACCAGGGTGGTGGATCAGGAAGGGGCGGCGGATGTGGCCTACCTGGATTTCAGTAAGGCCTTCAACGCCGCTCCTCATAGAAGATTGCTTAACAAATTTGTGAATCTCTGTGTGAGCTCTAAAGTGGTAAAATGAGTTGATAACTGGCTGAAAGGCAGGACCCAAAGGGTGGTAGTAAATGGCATAAAATCAGAAGAGGGGGAGGTGACCAGCGGGATTCCTCAGGGATCAGTGCTGGATTCAGTTCATTCAATGTCTTCATAAACGACATTACAGAGGGACTGGAGGGGAAAGTATGCTTGTTCGCAGGTGACACCAAGCTCTGTAACAGAGTCGACACACAGGAGGTGCTAGATAAAATGAGAAACAACCTAAGACTACTTGAGGAATGGTCAAGGGTTTGGCAGTTGGGTTTCAGTGCTAAGAAGTGCAAGATAATGTACCTGGGACACAGAAACCCAAGAGAGGAATACAGGATGGGGGGGAAGGTTCTAGCCACCACAAGTCATGAAAGAGATCAGGGGGTTATCATATCCGATCACCTGAAGTCAGCCAAACAATGCAAAAAAGCAGTGGGGAAGGCAAACAGAATGCTGGGGTGCATAGGAAGGGGCATAACCAGTAGGAGGAGTGAAGTGATGATGCCACTGTATAGATCACTGGTGAGGCTTCATCTGGAATACTGTGTCCAATTCTGGAGACCGCATCTCAGGAAGGACATAGGCAGAATGGAAGCAGTCCGGAGAAGAGCAGCAAAAATGATACACGGACTGCACCACAAACCTTATGAGGAAAGACTCAAGGAACTAAACAGCAACTCACTGGAGGAGAGAAGGGAGAGAGGGGATATGATAGAGGCTTTCAAATACCTTAGAGGAATAAACAGAGTACGAGATGGGAGCTTATTTCAGAGATGAAAGTGCACAAGGACAAGGGGGCATAACACAAGGCTGGTGGGAGGGAGGCTTAGGGGGAATGCTAGGAAGTATTTTTTCACAGAGAGAGTGTGGTGGATCTGTGGAACAGCCTACCAGCTGAGGTGGTGGAAGCAGAAACAAACAGTACAGGGATTCAAAAGTGCATGGGATAAGCATAAAGGCACCCTGCTGTACAGTGGAGCAGGGGAAAGGCAGTCCAGATAAGAGTAGGGATTGCCAAACCAAGTAGGGAAATGGGCAGACTAGGTGGGCTGTATGGTCCTTATCTGCTGACAGATTCTATGTTTCTAAGTTTCTATAGCAAGCACTCCAGGAGGAAATCACCCTGACTAGTTGGGTCCACAACTATGGCACCCGGCATAACATCTACGCACCAGCAGACACCCCCGGGAAAGCCTGAGTGCTACCAGTGACAGCAGCCACTCTCCAGCAGACCCGAGACTGGCATCCCCAGCCATTGACCCAACCCGGCAACAGCAATCACTGTGATGATGTTTCAGTGGATCTCTTCAATTGCTTTTACTAGCCCTTTCAAAAACGTAGCCCGAACTGTAGTTCAGGCATTGGCAACAGTCATTCCCCAAAATATATTAGGCCAACTATACTCCAAGTTGGATAACCAACCATCTGGGAGTTCCTCTTCCTGTTCAAGTTTACTCTGGTTCCAGTAGATCCTCTGGATCTCCTCACTTCTTTGGGACATTACCCCACAGCAGGTCCGCAGGATGCCACTGACCCAGAGCAATCCAGACTAGGGTCACTACCGGCAGGTAGGGCTGATAAAAATCATAGCACAGGCACTAATAAATGTAAGTTATTAGATGCTAGTGCCAAGAAATTGAATACAAAAATAGGCTGGAGTAGTTTCGTTTCACTCAAGATACCGGGAATGGAAAAAACTCTTTAACTCCTTGACTTAATAATGCAAAAACGTTAAAAACCGAATACTTCACTTTAAAGACCCTAATTAACTGTTACCAAGCTAAGAAATAAAATAATAGTGTAAAATAATGTAAAACAAGGCAAAAAAAGTGACTCATAAAATAAAATGCTACAACACTAATGCTTGCTTCTGACGGCTAGCCCAGAGTACTTGCCATCCCCCTGGAACTACAGGAGCTCATACTAAGGTGAAATAAGAGTGATAAGGCTAAGGGCCTTACAGTAACTAGGAAGAGATGGCAGTCAGCCAATCAGAGTTTTCAGGAGTGTTGGATTATAATCACGTGGCTGGCTCTGTTCCAGGCAGAAAGGAAGGACAGCAGGCACAGGACTACGGAGGAGGTATATGCTGGCCAGTTTGACACCCCCCCCCCACCTATGTTTTTAATAAGGATTTGTGCCATTGTATTTTTCGGCACCAGAAAGGCACCAAAAAAGAGCCAACAAAGGGAGCTGGCTTGACAGGAGGGACAGTGTGAAAACGGCACCCCCACACAGGAAAGTGTACTCAGTAGCGTACACTGTATATGCCTGCTGATGCCCACCATGAGCCAGAGAACGAGGGAGTGGGGAGGAAAGCAGCAGAGAGAGGAAGCGGGAGGGATTTCATTTGCAGTCGCTCTCACAGAAGTGCAGGAGGGCCGGAGAAAAGGGTGACATCAATATGCAAAATACACACATGTTACCATTGCTGATTGCAGCGGTGCTTTTCTTTGAACTGAAGACCACTGCAGCCAAACTGCTGTCATAGGCAGCTGTTGCATCCATTGGTGTGGTACGGTTGTGCCCGATGCACTGAGCACTGCATTGGACAGGAGAGTCACACACCTCCATGAAGTTGTACTGTCCCAAAATGTTCCTTGCGCATGTGCACAAGCGAACACAAAAATGACCAGAGACCAGAGATTGCTTAAAGAGTGGAGTGAAAGCACCTAGCTTTACCGTAAAGTATATCAATATTTATTTACACTTCTCTTCCTTTGAAAGTAGCAGGGTAAGTAGGGAGAAAGATCTGTAAGCACAGGGCCAAGAGGCCGGAACTAAGCTACAGTTTTCTATTTGTAACATAGGATACTATTTCTGGCTATTTTTGTGCTGTCTTGTGCTTGGTCTGTTTTGCTGTGGTTTGTGTTTGAATTAGAGGGTTTCTTGCAGCTGAGTAGCACAGTGGGAAGCTTAGGTGAATAGATCCACCCACCCACCCCAGGCTTGTCTACCTTTATAGGGACGCACCAGGAAGGCATTGGGATCCTTCCTGTTCAGACAAAGGAAAGGGCAGAAACATATAGACAACTAAACAAAGGAGACCTGAAAAAATAAACTGGATGTTGGACAGGTGAGGTCTGGACTAAGACTGTGTCAGGGGCTAGGAGGTGAATTATTACATCAGGACCTACTGTGGATAGTGGCACAGTAATTTGCAGAAGCAGGGTACCCTTATGTACTATGGAACTCATTGTAAATGAGCTGTAAGCTCAATTGAGTAAATCCTGATTCATAAGATTTTGGAATAAAACATTTTACTACTACTACTTAGAACAGTCAGTGAAGTGATAGGCAGTGGAAAAGGGAAGATGCTGGGAGTGGTGAGTGGCTGTGGGGCGACAGTCTTCAGGAGGACCTTCTGGATGCTGTGGTGCTGCCCCATCTGCAGGCACCTCTCTGGGCTGAAGGCAGAGGTTGCCAGTCCCCAGGCTGAGTTGCCCAGGATTCAGGAAGCCTCCTCCCCTAACCAGAGTACACCAAATCCACATCCACTACCTCAAAGTTTGGCCAGCAGCAGGAGGAGTGGCTGGACTACCGTGGGCTCAGGCAAGGTATGGGATGTGAGTCAAAGGCACATCCCCCAGCTGGTGCAACCGAAGAACTCCTATGCTGTGTTGGAGGAATGGAAAGGCCCACAGGGTCACCCGTAATTGCACCCAGGGAGAATGAGCGGGTCCTCCACAATGGAACCTCAAGGTGGGTTATGAGGACCATACAGTTAAAAGTACGAGGCACTCCCACCTCCTCCCATATTGCAGCGTTTAAGCCTACAATTTTTTAAAAATAACTCCAATGTTCTTACTTGTCATACTTTTCAGAGGGGTTCTTAGTTCTCATTATCCAGCTGAACCATGATTAAGCCTGACCACTTCGGCAAAGTGACCACCTCCGTCGGTTAGGTAAAAAGCATTGGGTTGTAGAGGACCACAAAGGAAGATGAAGGCACTCCTGGTGGGTGACTCCATCATCTGGGGAGTGGAGTTGAAGGCAGGTAGCAAGGAGGAGAGGGAAGTGAATTGCCTACCTGGAGGTACATCTCAGAGGGATGGAAAGGGGCTTCAGATTATCACTAGGGTGGTAGCAAGGAAGGGGGAGCTAGATGTCATTGTCCATCTGGGTACCAATGACTAGGCTTGAGACAAGGCAGAGACTGGAAAGGTACAGGAGGAGTTCAGCGAGCTGGGACGGGCCTGAGGCAGATAGCAAACTCCATGACCTTCTTGGAGGTGCTGGCTGTCTACAGCAAGGGGGGGGAGGCTGAGGATCTCTGCACCAGGGACTTCCATGCTTAGCTGGAGAACTAGTGCAGACAGCACTTCACTGGGGACTGAGGACCCACCTGGGGGGATGTGGACCCATACAGAGGTGATGGCCTGCATCCTTCCAGGAAGGGGGTCGATGTCCTTAGTGAACAGATTAGATGCTTCATTGGCAAGCATTTAAACTAGCCAAGGGCTGTGGAGGAAGGAAGCCGGTAAATCATACTGCTAACCCCCATAGGATAAAGTAGCCAGCATGGAGGACCATAATGTCACAATATTGCCATTGCAGACTGAACCTGGTATAAGGGGGGAGAAGAGGAAAAATAAGGGGAAAAGGGGAAAGTCAGGAGGGGAATTTGCAGAAAATGGAGGGCCATGTGTGTAAATGCCTGCAACCTGGGTAATAATATTCTGGACCTAGCACCCTTGATGCTGGAGTCTGACCTGGACATTGTAGCTATTACAAAACATGGTATAATGGAGACCATGACAGGGACGTAGCTATACCAAGTTATACTTTGCTCAGGAGAGACACGGAGGGTAGAAACGAAGGAGGGGTGGCTCTTTACATCAAGGAGGGTATAAATATGATGGAGGTGCAATGAATGCAGAGGGAGGCAGAGACACTGTGGGTCCCCCTGGAAATGGGCAATGACACAGCCATTTGCACAGGTATGATCTATGGACCCCCAGCACAAGGGGAGTAAAACAGTCAGGGGTCTACTGGAAGCCATATATATGATGGCAGCTAGAGTAGCCATAGTAACTGTTACACATATGGATGTAACATCTAAACAGGACTGTCTTGAAAACAGAGAAACTCACCCTTATGACGTGCTTCTTTCTCCTGTATAAAAATAATGATTTTACTACTACTACTACTACTACTACTAGAGGGGAGGTGCTGCTAATGAGTGACTTCAGTTTGGCAGATGTTGATGGGAGAATCCCAGCAGCTGCCACAGCCAGATGCACAGATGTCTTGGACTTCCTGTAGGATAGGCCTCAAGCAGCTAGTGCTTGAGCCAACCTGAGAGAGAGCAATTTGGACCTAGTACTAACCAATGGGGACAGAATTACAGATGTCAGGGTGGGTGAACACTTATGTCCAGTGACCATCACATAGTGTGGTTCAATATGAGTACTACAACAGGGTCAAGCCACACGATAGTGATGGTCCTGGACTTCAGTAGGGAAGGCTTCACTAGGATGGGGGTATGTCTCAGAAAAGCCCTTGCAGAAGGGGAAGACTGGGGAGTTGAGGAACAATGGGCCCATCTGAAAGGAGCCATAATGGAGATGACAAACCTCTGCATTCAGCTTATAAACAAAAGCAAGAGAAAAAGAAAAACACTATGGTTCTCAAGGGAAATGGCCAGGAAAGTAAGGGCAAATAAGTTGGTTTTCAGGAAATACAAGGAAATACAGAAGGAAGAGGACAGGGCAGTGTATCTAGAAAACAAAGGGAGGCTGGAAAAGCAGTAAGGAGCGTAGGCTAAGACAGAGGAAAACTAGCAAAACAAGTTAAAAAGGAGACAAGACTTTTCATAGGTACATTAGCAAAAGAAGAAAGATGGGGGGTAGTAAGGATAAAGGGGAGGAAGGAGAGGTTGTGGAAGGAGACCAGGAAAAAGCATCAGTCCTGAACAAATATTTCCTTTCAGTATTCACAGAGGAAGGGGAAGGGAAGGGAAGGGACCACAGCTAAGAGACAGGATCGGAAGGGAGGTGGACACCAGCACTACTGCATTGAATTCCATTAAAATCCATTATTTTTCCATTAATATCATGCAAACCCATTAATTTACCCCATAAATTCTTGTTTAATGTGAAATTTGTTCTCCCATTAAATTTCCATTAAGTGTTGTGGTTTCACGGGTGAAAACCATTATTGTAGTCATCCATTGCATTAATTAACCATTACTGTCTCCCATTAAATGTTTAACTGGTGTTGTAAGTCCATTAAATTTTGTTTAATATGCAGTTAATGATGTTTTTAACACCCATTAAAACATAGCAACAAGCTTTTGATAGCCATTAAAACATGATCACCTAGTTTCATTGCCATGAAAACTATCACTGTTACCATTAATTTATTAATGGCCATTAAATATGCGGCATACTTTGATTTTAATTGCCATGAAATTTACATGCCTGTCTGCTAAAACATTAATGGGCATGACAATGGCCATTAAATGCCTTCAGCTGATTGTTTAATGGGCATTAAAATGAATTGGTTTTCAGCTAATCCATTAATGGGCATTACAATGTGGCTAATTTTATTTTCATGGCCATTAAAAGTAATGTGGTTTTGGGACAACACATTAATGGTCATTAAAAACCAATGCATTTCCATTGTTTGTCCCATTTGTTGTGTTGATTGCACGCATGTGCAAGAAATGCATTGTTTTCAGTAGTTAGGGAGTATGTCTAAATGCGTGAGGAATGTTGGACGTTGATTACGCACCAGCTGTTTTGGTGCATTAATACAAGCTACCAAACAGCTGATTGCGTGGTGTCCCCATGGCGATGGCTTTCTCCATCGGCCTCTCACAGTCCACAGAAAGCTGATGGAAAGCCGCCACCCGCTGTTCAGTGTGCCTTTCTGGCTAAATATTTCAATAAATAAATGAAAAAAGCAGATCCTGTCGACATGACCTCCTCTTCAGTTCATTTACTGATGGGTAGCCCAATCCCATCGGCATAATGCACCCCACCATGGCTCATGTATCCCCCCAGCACACTGTATGGCTGAAGGGGGTGCCCAATCCCCCATTGGCTCCACTGCCCCCCAACAAACTTCCATCTGCCACGCTGGGAGCCCACCCCAGCATGGCAAAAGTCCCCCGTCATCTTGAAGAAAAAAAAAGACCTAGAAGAAAAAACAGTCCTCATTGATTCTCTTGCCCTCCCAATCCGCACCCACCATCTGCATACCCCACCTCTCACACACACACCTCCCTTACTTACCTCTGGAGCCCAGTGCGACGATCTTCGTGGACTGGAACACGTCTGCACACTTCAAAGCCTACCTCGAACTGAAGAAATGCCGGTAAGCTGTATAATGGCAGAAATTTTTTTTTCAACTTTGGTGCATATCTCAGCCATTTTTGAGAAGTTTTCTCACCAAATTTTCAACATGGGGTTCTTGGGACCCCACTTCATGAACTCAGTCACTGTCATTTTGTTATTCGGTCCCGAAAGGTGATTTCGCAGTCACTGCGTGGAATCACCTTTCGGGACTAATTAATGAAACAACCATGTCACAGTTCATGAGGTATGCTCCCATAAACCCTATGTTGAAAATTTGATGAAAAAATTCCCCAAAATGACTGTTTTACAAGCATGCATTGCACGGCTCCTATGCACGCTCGTAACTTCAAGCATTTTTAATATTTTAACTCCAGATTTTCAACATTGCCATTTTACCACACCTTCTTATGAACAGTACAGATGTCATTTTTCACATCTGCCTGAAATGTGTTTGCACATGTAGCGCACAATGGTGCACTCATCGTGTGCAAAATCAATGTTCAGGACAGATTAAGAATATCACATTGACACTGTTCATGAGGGAGGCCCCCAAAAACCCTATTTTGAAAATCTGGTGAAATAATTTCCAAAATGACTTTTACGAGCATGCATTGCGCAGTTCCTACGCACACTCTTAACTTCGAGTATTTATAGTATTTTCACTCCAGATTTTCAACATTGCCATTTTATCATACCTTCTTATGAACAGTACAGCTGTCATTTTTCATATCTCACCTGAAATGTGTTTTCGCACATGTAGCGCACAGTGGGGTGGTCGGTGTGTGAAATCAATGTTCGGGATACATTAAGAAAATCAAAGTGATATTGTTCATGAGCAGAGGTCTTAAACTGGGTATGTTAAAAATTTGGTGACAAAGTCCATAAATGACTGTGTTATGGGTGCATTGTGCAATTTCCACGCACCCTCATAAGTTCACAAATTCATAATCTTTTCAGTCCAGATTTTCAACATTGGCATTTTTCCACACCTCCTTATGAACAGTACAGCTGTCATTTTTCACACCCTGGCCAAAATGTGTTTTCGCACCTCCAGCGCAGAATAGTACGGTCGCTGTGGGAAATCAGTGTTCAGGATAGATTAAGAAAATCACTGTGACACTGTTCATGAGCAGAGGTCCCAAAATGCCTATGTTGAAAATCTGCTGTAAAAAATCCCAAAACTAATTCTGTTATTATGGGTGTGCGGTGCGCAGTTTCTACGCACATTCGTGGCTTTACCAGCTTTTTTATATTTTCACTCCAGATTTTCAACATTGCCATTTTTTACACCTCCTCATGAACAGTACTGCTGTCATTTTTCACATCCTGTTCAAAATGTATTTTCGCACCTGGGGCGCCAAATGGCACAGTCACTGTGCAAAATCACCTTCCGGCTAACAAACTGATAGTGTCACTGTTCATGCGGTGGGATCACAAAAAGCCCATGTTGAAAACTTGGGAGTAAAAATACCAAGAAATGCCCAGGGTGTTAGGGTTTTCAACCATAACGCTCTACCCTGTAGGGACTGACAGGCGTTAGGGGTGTGATTTGAGATTGTCTACAGTAATGGTCATGCCATTCCACCCCCACCCTGCAGCCAGTGGCAGGCATCAAGGAGTGCCTTGGACCCTTTAGCCCCAGAGTTCACCCCATTCTCCTATACTGAACCCATTTCAGTGTATTTCCTTATGAAATGAGGTGAGAGTAAAGCCCAAACACTTCAAAGCACACCTCAACACTTGTAAGAGTCTGCAGGATAGGGTGAGGTGAAATGTCGTGACCGTTATGGGTGACAACCCAAAGGCACACCCCAATGCCTGTCCATCTCTGCAGTGTGGGGGTGGAGTTGGCGTCAGTTCAATACTTCACTGTCATTCCTATACTGCATCTGTCTAACTCCTGCACTTCCACTGCTAATGACAGCAAGCAACACTTGGCATTGACAAATGCTTGTTTCACTTGCCCCTGCTGTCTGTCTACTAAATACTGTAGATAATGCAACAATGATTTATTCCTCTGACTTTCAAAATACATCCAGCTGTCCCCTGCTAACCACACAATTGCTTTTCACAGTCTCTAGTGAGCACACTATGATGTCATAAAAGCAGCTGTGAGGGTAACAGCCCATACAAAAATGTGTGGTTGATCATTCGCCAATATTTTACACATAGTAGGTTGAACATCAACTAAAAAATGCATTGATATGATAAATTTAGTTGAATGCTAGGTGTTGAGCACTTGAACTAAACAGCACACAACACAAACTCAACTTGTGCAGTTGAGTGCTTGTTTAGCATTTAAATTAGTACTTGAGTACTGGGTAAGGATTTGAGATTTAGAATATGTTAATAGAGATGCAGTGGAGCACAGATTGAGTTCTTACAGTTTCAGAAAGCACTCAACAAAAGCTCAACTTGCAGCTGAATGCTTGCATTTGTAGTTTGTATAGGTTTGATGAAGTTGAGCAGATTGAAATAGAAACATAGAAAACTGATGGCAGAAAAGGAGCACAAGGACCATCCAGTCTGTCCAGCAACCCTACATAGCTTTTTTGCTGTGGCCCTATAGGTCCCATGGACTGTTTTTGCCCTGATGTACTGCTAAGATACCCATGCATGTTTGAAGCATGTCACAGTTTTCGCTCCACCACATCCAATATGCTGCAGCACCAGACCCATAACACTCCTGTCCATTTCAAAATCAGTCCTTGGTTCAATGTCTCCCTCCCGATCACATTTGCCACATAACAGAAATGCTCTTGTGGTCTAGTAATGCCCCTCCCTGATCGCCTGGTACACTTCTTCATAATATACCCTGGTGGTCTAGTGGTTTCTTTCCCCACCTCCATTACCTGGTCCACCACTCTGTAATATTCTCTAGTGGTCTACCATTCCCCACCCCCCAATGGTACATGCCCCCTCACCTGCAGAGAACCCCCCCCCTGCACTCTTAGTGCCAAGATCTGGAGTTGCTCTGTAAGACCCAGTAACAGCCCCCGGACGATCTGCCTCTCAGTCAGCTTCTTTGTTGGGGGAATCGCAGCTCCTGTGTTGGGGAGACACTAAATGGTCTTCACTCCTAATAATTTGTATGGGACCTGAAACTAAAGTCTGCACATCTTGACTACTGGGCATTATGCAGCACTATATGTTAAGTGCTATTGCAATTTTAGTAAGAGTGCTTCCAGTACTGCACAAAAATACTCACTCCTTTAGAATATTTATATTACAGTGTCAGAAGCTTTGTGCATCATGGGCACCTGTAATATCAGCTCTAAAGGAGTACATTTTTGCACAGTACTGGAACCACCTTAATAAAATAGCAAAAGCACATTAACATACAGTTTATGAGTGACAGGAATATGACAGAGGTCTGC
Source organism: Neoceratodus forsteri (assembly GCA_016271365.2). NCBI lineage: Eukaryota > Metazoa > Chordata > Ceratodontiformes > Ceratodontidae > Neoceratodus > Neoceratodus forsteri. The sequence goes on from CM057449.1 coordinate 1,514,754,136, forward strand.
AGAGGTGTTTCAGGAAATCGCCCATCCATCTCCACAAATATGTGTACACCCCAATTTGGTAGACGCTGGGGGGGGGAATTCCATCTCATACCCAAAAGCATATTTTAAGCCCAGCCCTTGTTATGTAGCCCCTTAATAGCCTCCTTCTTTTGTAGGCCTATTCTTTGTATAACCAAATGCTTTGCAGTCTCTCTAGCAGCCTTCTTGTTTTGCAGCTCAGTCTTAATAGCCCCCTGCTAACCCAACATTGGGCTCTACTACAAGCCTTTGGGGATAGCCTCACGCACCAGAAGGCAACACTAGGTTTGTGGTTGACATCTGCCACTGGAGCTGAACACAAGGCCCTGTGCTTAAGGAAAGCTTTGTAGAGGGTATTGCTGTGGCTAAGTGCAGTGCATGCCTAAAAATGACAGACTGAGGTGGTCAAGAACTATTTCTTACTAATTTTCCTTTAGGCCCATGGGTGGGCTAGGAAGAAGTGCCAAGCAGTCAACATACAAAACTGTTGGGGCTTACAGCAGAGCAATCTGCAAATTACCACACATGAACAAAGCACTCAGAAGCAGCTAGGAGATGAAGACACAATCTCGGGTCACTCAGCAAAGGAGAGTCCAGCATCCCAAGTACTGATAAGTGAAGCAACCATAGACAAGTGAGTGGATGGGAGGGTTCATTCCAGGGTTGGCAGTTAGGACACTTTTTGCCATTGTGCGACCTTCAGCAAGTGAGTGTGGGGGGGGGGGCAACATGAGATGGTGGCTAATATGCAGAACTACGAACCTGGAGTCCCAGGACTGAATCTCACAACTACTTAACTCACTATGTGTCCCTGAGGACACTGCAAAAGAGAAATTAAAGGGAAAAATGTCCATTAGTAATCAGGCCATGTGTGGATGTAAGTCACGGCCTGATTAGCTTTCTGCAAAGTGTATTCATTTTATTAACTTACTGTTGTTGAAATATGTATCATGTATCTGGTTGATCCTGCCTCCCTCCTGCCCCCATTTTGATGTGCATGGTGCACCCCTAACCACCTGTGGCTCTCCCAGTGACATGTATGACATGGGGAGCAACCAGGGGTATGCTGCCCATAGATGGCCTGTGTAAACGGTGCTATTAACAGCTCTGGTTTCCAAAGTACATATCCCGGTGGTATACTGAGACCAGGTATACCACTGGGACATGTAGTTTAGAAACCAGAGCTGTTAATAGCTCAGTTTACACAGGCTGTCTATGGGCGTGCCCCTGGCTTCTCTGTCTCATGCTTCACACTTGGACAGCGGCAGCCACAGTGGTTGTGGGTGCACTGCATGCTTCAAAATGCCAGCAGCAGGGAAATAGGGTCAGCCTGACAAGAGACAAATATTTCAGCAACGTTAAGTTAATAACATTAATACACATTGTGAAAAGCTAATCGGGTCTTACACCCAAACATGGCCCAATTATTGATGGACGTTTCCCTTTAACTGGGTATTTGTGCAATGGACTGTAAACCTGGAGTCTCAACCAGTTTACTCACTGTATGCTCGAGACCAAGTGGTGGTGGGGGATGGGACAGGCTGGCAGTGTGCAGTTCAAAAAACAACCAAGTAGCTACTGGAACAAGGAGCTGGTGCTTTGACAAGAGGCAAACCTTCAGTATGACACAGAGTCAGGCAGTCTCAGCACACTAACCACATAAATAACTCAAAATCAGGTCTGTGCTATTTGTAGAAAGATTAATGTTAAAAGCAGCATGTCGTACCCCACTCACCATCCTGAGGGTGAGAGGGGTGCTCCTCACTGCTTTTAAAATTAAATAAATTCTTTATTAACATTATCTTGGACTCGATCCTCCTGAGTAATTCATCTGGTCAGTGCTGAGACTGCCTGGATCTGTGTGATACTGAAATCAATGTGCTGGGTCCCAGGGTTGGATTCTTAACCATTTTTAGGGTCCCAGGGTTGGATCCCGTAACCATTTTTTCTTTTTAAATTGTGACCTAAAACAAGCTTAGGTCACATTAAACAAGTATAGGATGGTATGATCCGTTAACAAATACAATAAAAATACTACCAACCCTCCCTCCCTCCCCTGAGAGTGACCAAATCCACCTTCCCTTTTCATATCTTTAGGCTTCCCCCAAATATTTACTCTCTCCAGTCCTAACAATACTTTGTAATCCCCTATTTTGCAGCCTCACACCATCACCATATCTGCATGCTCACCCTTCTGCCCCCCTCCCATCCACCCACCCACCCATTTTGTTTACCCCATTCCCAGTAACAGTGTAACATAACATTGTAAAGTGTTTAGGAGTTAATATAGATGCTGTGTGAGTGTCCTACAAAAGAGTGTCATCTCATTACGTTTGGACATATTTCAAACACGACTTCTGCCAGAATCAATTCCCTACTCTCCCAGTCCCCACATAGAAACATAGAATTTGACGGCAGATAAGGACTGCTTGGCCCACCTAGTCTGCCCATTTCTCTACCTACAGGATAAGCTGCAGATCCTAGTTAACCAACAGCCTATTTCTTCCTACCCCCACAACAGTTGCCTTATGTCTGTCCCATGAATTCTTGAATTCTCCACCAGTTTTAGACCCCACCTCTATGTGTCCACCACCCTCAACCCACAGCCATCAGCTCCCCACTCCACACAGAAGTCACCGACAGACACTACCAGACCCTGCTTCACAACACTTGTCAGCCTTGCACTCCCCCACAGCCAGTATCCTGTCCCTGCTCCCCCACAGCCAGCATCAGGCATCTCTTCAAACAGCATGCATCAGCTTGATGCAACATCCACAGCTAGTATCAGCCCAATGCTCCTTACACTGCCACAATCAGTCCCTCCCATAGTTAATGCAGTCCCTGCTCTTCCATCACAACCAGTATCAGTTCACTGCTCCCCAACAGCCAGTATCAAACCCCTGCTAGCACCTTGCTACACCACAGCCAGCATCAATGGCCCACTACCCCATCACCAGAATTGACCCTCTGCTACCACGGTCAGTAAGCCACTCTTCCCAGACAGTGTTACACTCACAAATGCTACATGGCACCCGACCCCACTCGCAGTATCCCCCACCTTGCTCGCCGCTTCTCTGGGTCAAAGAACAAGTATGTTGTGTCCCTGCAGCCTGTGCTTGTACTATGTGCTTGCACAGGGACTGGAAGTCGCCATCAAATCACTTCTGGCGGCACAAAACTATCCATTAGGAGCAGTGAAAAATGCTTGCAGCCACGAGTTGAATCATCTGGGTCGGATTGCTGTATTAGATTCCACAAAGGTATTGCCTCAAATGTTTAGGTTCCGATTCCCGACCCACTTCCCTGTAAGCTCAGAATAAGCAGCAGCCAGCATGGATTCTGCTCCAAGTTGACCCAATGTACCAAAAGATAAAATTCACTGATCTGCTGGGTCCTGAACTCTAAAGCAATCGGGATGGGCAGAGCACACTACTTGCTGTTGTTAGTTTTTATTTTATTAGTTTTTTATGTTGTTTAGTTGTTTTGTCTTGCAACGCAGCAAAAGTATGGTTGTGGTGTGCGAGCAGCAAGGGGGACTGGAATTTAGTCTGGGGCATGGGAAACAAACCAGGGGAGGAAACTTTGAAATTGTTCGAAGGGAAAAAAAAATGCCCTGTGGATCAGCGACTTGCTTTGTTTAACTTAGTTTGCAGATTAGAATGTCTGAAGATGTTAAGTTAAACAAAACAAACAACTGATATGGAAGTCATTGCATGACTTCACACTTCCAGGTAATTGGTCTCAACGCCAGCGAGCACTGAGGAGGTGGGGGCGGGAGCAAGGGAAACTGTTACAACTGAAATGTAATTTTGTGTGTGTGTGTGTGCAAATCTTCTTTTTTGTTGTAGGCATGATGCTGCTCTAGTTAGTTGCCCTGCCTGATAAAAAAAAAAAGGTATGGGCCTGGGTACCTGGCATTGGTTGTTATCACCTTTTTCTATTTATGTATACCCTTGAGAAAAGGAGGGAGAGGGGGGGACATGATAGAAACTTTTAAGTACCACAGTAGAATCAACAAAGTCCAGGAGGGTAGCATCTTTCAGAAAAAGAGATGTGCAAGGACAAGGGGGCACAATTTGAAGATAATGGGGGGATGGCTCAGGGTTAATGTGAGGAAGTATTTTTTTACAAAGAGGGTGGTAGACGCATGAAACAGCCTTCCTGAGGAGGTTGTGGGGTTAAAACTGGGAAAATTCAAGAATGCATGGGACAAATAAGGCAATTCTTGTGGGGGAGTAGGAAAAAATAGGCTGTTGGTTAACTAGGATCTGCAGCTTATCCTGTAAGTAGGGAAATGGGCAGACTAGGTGGGTCAAGCGGTCCCTATCTGCCGTCAAAGTCTGTTTCTAAGACATGGGGGTTACTGCAATAAGCAGGTGGTGCAGTTGATGCAGATTGTTGAGGAGGGAGGTTCAATTACAAGTAAATGAAGCTGAGTTTGATTTGGGGCCAACAATGCCCTTCAGGAGGGGTGGGGGCTTAATACTGGGTGGGATTTGTGACTGGTAGAGTAAAGGTGCTGGCATGAAGGAGCAGAAGTGAAGATGACTATGGGTAGCTGACCGAGGGATCAGGGTTGAAAATGCTGTGATTATAAAAACATAGAAACTGTTGGCAGACATATAGATGTATAGGCCCATCCAGTCTGCCCATAAGCCCTATACATTGTATGTGGCCACTGACCCTAGGTGATCATACGCTTTTCATCACTCCCTCCCCTCTCAGGCTTCCCTTTTGCCTGTCCTGCTTAAACCCCTCAAATGTGCTTGCCCCCACTACCTCCTGTGGCAGACTATTCCAAGCGTCGACTACCTTTTCTATGTAGAAGAACTTGCTCACATTACCTCCTAATCTACTCCCTTCCAATTTCATTGTTGTGCCCCCTTGTTCTAGTACTTTTTCTACATTGAAAAAGTCCCCCACCTGCATCTTGTTTATGCCCTTGAAGTACTTAAAAATTTCAGTCATGACCCTCAACTGTCTCCTCTCCCCCAATGAGTACAATGTGAGGTTACTTAGTCTCTCCTCATATGTTTTGTGGTGCAAGGCCTGCATCATCTGGATGGTCTCCACCTTATCAAAGTCCTTGTGCAGGTGTGGCCTCCAGAACTGCATGCAGTACTCCAGGTGAGGTCTTACCAATGTTTTATACAATGGTATCACCACCTTCAGCCTTCTGCTAGTGATACCACTGCCTGTGCACCCCAGCATGCTACTGATCCTCCCTGCCGCCTTTGTACACTGCTTTGATACCTTGAGGTCATCAGCGATGATAACCCCTAGGTCCCTTTCGTGACAGTCCCCCCCCCCCACCATAGCTCTCAATGTAAAAATGTGGACAGAACTGTAAACTAATGAAATGAATCTCAGCTAGGCAGAACATTAAATGACAGGTCCCTTGTAATTAAGTCCTTGTGTTTGCTAGTGTAGCTTTAACTAATCCCCAACTGTACTGCTATGAGTTTCCATTTGGTCCCAAGCTCAAATATAGGGACTCCTCACTCCAGATTTGTGCTGACTGGCACCCGCAGTTCCACCTGGGCTAAAAAAGAACCCCCCTGTTTCCTGACAACTACAGACCTTTTTCTCCTAAGCCTTCTTCTACCCTCCCTACTGAGACCCTGCTGCTAGTCACAAACACCTGCGAATAAGCTCTGTGCTGCCCCCAGCTTACCCCCTGGTGCTGGTTATGCCATCAACTTTTGGAATTTCTTCTCCGCAGTCATCTGGTTGGGGTCGGAGTGAAGGTGTGGATCTGATCTAGGAGAGCTGCAGCTAGAGTCCAATACAGGAGTAGCCTGCTGCAGGGGCTTCATCTGCCTGGCATTTCCATGCCCCCCCCAACTGGGAGCCACATTTGGAGTGGCTGCCGGCATGACCTGGCACAGTCAACCCATGGGCACACTCCAGTGGCCCTGCCCATCACTCGTGGATTCCGTGCACCACCACCACCTGTGGGTACCCAGTTGATGCTAGAACAGTGGGATGCAAGACCCCCACTGGAGGAGGGAAGCATCCTGTCCTTCTGTGCTGGGCTGGTCCTCTGACTGTCCAAGCTGTGCCTGTGGGCCATTTCTTATTTGCTTCTGACTTTATTTCCTTTGTATTTATCTTCTTGCTTTTTCCTAACTGCAACTTTTATTTAAGCTCTCTTTCTCTTTACTCCTCTGCTGTCATATAACCCTTTTATATCTATCTGCCTTAGCCCTTGCTAAAGTAATTTCTTCATAATAACCTTTCTTGTTTTTATTTTAACAGGTCTGACAGGATGGATGATGACTCCTTTTTTATTATAATCTGTTTTTTTATTTTATGTTTTACAGGTATGACAGGATGAGAGTTCCTAAATCTTATCAGATAAGTATATTTTTATATCTGTTATGTCCCTTCCTCTCTTTTGAACCCCCCCTAAAGAGATGCAAATCATTTGTGACCCTTTTTCTATCTTTTATTTTACAGGTACAGAGTACATCACCCCTTTGGACTCCTACCTATGGCTCCCTAGGGCAGGTAAGTCCCTATATTTTACTTATTACTTTTTTTATCATGTCACTATTTTTGTTCCCTGCAGCCACTGACCTGCCTTGTAATCCAGCCACCATTCCACTTCCACCACTGACCCCAGAGTTGCACACCCAACTGGCATACGCAGCTGTACCTGTGAAAGGAGAACCCCCGATTGCCCCCATGCCCGGCAAGGATCCAATACCGGCACGCGACTATCCAGGCATTGTTGGCTGATGGGAGTAGCGACCATCAAGCTGCCATGGTCTTTGCTGCCATTTTTCATGTGTTCTTTTGTGCCCTGGGAGAGCAGCTTGCAATGATGTTGGGCACCTACATCTTCCGCACTCGCCACACCATCTTCTAGCAGTGCCCTGGTCATCACCAGGGGCCATTGCAGAGTGGTGGCACCTGGATCCCACCCGGATAGAGAGCAGTCCACTGGATGCTCAATCCTATCTCCCTGATGACCCCTGATGCTCCAGGCTTGCATCCGAACCTGGGTGGCCAGCATTGCGAGGTGTGGTGTCCAGCACCTCAACACGGCTGGCTATATCTTACTTATTACTAAGTTATTGGAATGAACATATTAGGGAGACAAGGAGGGTGTTCAGTTCAGTCTGCCAGAGGCTGGAGTGAAGACTGCAGTGGCTTGGCAGAGAGCTGGAGATGGTGCTGGCAGAGAGAGATGAGAAAGGGCCAGAAGGCCCTCCATGGGGCAACAGGATGGAGCTTCATGAGAAAGACATTAGGTGGAGGGACAGGGAGGGGTGCAGATTCACATCTGATAGGGGCTCAAGCATTGAAAGCAGGTTAAGGGACAGGGGAAGCGGCCAACATAGGACAATATGGTGGTGGCAGGCAACAGACTTGCAATGCTGGCATTAATGGTGGTAGAGAGGAGTTGGGGGGCACCAGGATGGGGAAGGGGAATGAAGGGCACAGGGTTGAGGCAGTTGAAGGAGGAGTAGCAGGGGAGAGGGTACAGCTGAAACAGAGGATGGAGGGGTACATAGCAACAAGGGTAGCTTTAAACTAGGAAGAGGGGTGTCAAGTGAGCTGGTAGGCAGAGTTTCCAAAGAGGGGAGCCAGACAAGCCTACCCCAAGCTACAGGAGGGCATCAGGTAGGGAGCAATGGGGGTAATTCAGGATGGGAAGGGATAGGAGATGGATGGAGGGTAGTGTCACTAAATGCGAGGAGCCTGGGAAACAAATCAACTGAGTTGCAGGCTCTCTTGGCAGTGGGGCAGGTGGACATTGTGGTCATAACAGAAACTAGGGCACCCAGTATTAGAGCTGGGATATGATGATCCCTGGATACAGGCTGTTCAGCAAGGACAGGGCAAATGGGAAAGGTGGAGGAGCGATCAATGTAAGGGAAGGAATATGGTGCATATGGGAAGAGGGGAGGAAGATAGGGTAGAGGCCCTGTGGATGAACTTTCAGGATCCAAAGGGCAGGGGTACTGAGGATAGGGGTGGTGTATGAGGCACCAACTCAAGGGTAGGAGCTGGATGGGAGCTGGTGGATCAAAGTAGGAGGGTTTGCAGGAAGGAAACATGGTGGTGATAGGGGACTTCAATCTACCTGTGGTGGACTGGAGTACACCTACCACCACATGTGCTAAGGAGCAGGTTATAGTGGGGTCATTCCAAGATAGCTTCCTGGTGCAGTTGGTACATGAGACAACTAGGTTTGGAAGGACTTTGGACCTAGTACTATCAAGCGGGAGGCCGTAGAGACTTGGAGGTTGAGGGCCCACTGGCTGGGAGTGATCACCACTCAGTGTGGTTTACACTCACAGTGAGAAAGCAAACTGGAGGTTCAGGTACCAGGTGATTGATTTCAGGGGGCAAACTTCAACAAGATGGGAGAAGTCTTGATACGGTATCTGGAGAATCAACCCAACAAGGATACTAATCAAAAATGGGTTATTATTAAAGCACAGCTAACAGAGGCTACTGAGGCATGTACTAGGGTACAGAGCAAGAAGGAAGGGCAAAGAAGCCAGCTGGCTAACCAAGGAGGTAATGGAGGAGGTGAGAGCCAAGAGAAGAGCTTCGAAGGTTCAAGAGATCAGGGAGGGGAAGATGAGTAGGAGTATACAAAGAAGTCCAGGAGATTACAAACTAGTCAGAGACACCAAAGCATCCAGAGAGCTGAGGCTGGCACAGGGCATTAAGAACAGAGAGAAGGACTTCTTCAGATACATAAGTGAAAGAATGAAGTACAGGGACAGACAGTGAGAATTAAGAAGGACTGGGGATGGGTAGAGAACGGGGAGAAGCAGGCAGAGACATTGAATTAGTACTTCTGCTCTGTATTCACGGTAGCAAGGGGGGAACAGATACCTCATGGGGGGGTGGTGGGTAGGGATAGGAGTGACAGATGGAGAAATTACAGAGAGCAGTGTGCTGGAAGGGCTGGAAGTGGACAAGGCACCGGAACTAGATGGCATTCACCCTAGGGTACTCAAGTAACTGGCAGGGAGCCTGGCAGGACTACTGGCTGACCTGTTCAATACTTCTCTGCACACAGTATGTGTACCACAGGACTGGAGGTTAGCCCATGTGATGCCCATCCACAAAGGTGGCCTAAGGGATGATCCAGGCAACTACAGACCGGTGAGCCTCACATCAATTGTGGGTAAGTTCATGGAGACAGTCCTTCAGGAGAGACTAGTGACTTTTTTGGAGGACAATGGACTTCATGACAGGCAGCAGCATGGGTTTATCTCTAGCAGTTCCTGCCAGACAAACTTGATTTAGTACTATGACTGGGAGACCAGGGAGGGAGCTGGACAAGGGCCATACAGTGGATGTCCTATACTTGGACTTCAGCAAGGCCTTTAGTTCAGTGCCACATGGGAGGCTAGGAGGGAAGCTAGAAGATGCAGGGGTGGGTACTAAGATGATCAGATGGATCAGGAACTGGCTGAAGGGCAGACGGCAAATGGTGGTGGTGGAGGGGAAACTCTCATCACCAACAGCAGTAACAAGTGGGGTGCCACAGGGATTGGTCCTGGGGCCATTGCTGTTTGGGATATTCATAGCAGATATTTCACACGGGACCCAGAGTAAGATTAGTCTGTTCGCAGTCTATACCAAGGTGAGAGCTGTGGTGGATGACATTGAGGGGTGAAGAGGGCTGCAGGGGGATCTGACCAAACTACAGGAGTGGTCAGAAACGTGGCAGTTGAGGTTCAGTGACAAGAAGTGCAAGGTAATGTACTGGACCTAAGAACCAGAGGAGGAGCTAAACAACCAGAGGAGGAGCTATCAGCTGGGAGGAGTACAGTTGGGGAGCACAGAGGAGGAAAAGGATCTAGGGGTGATTATAACAGGGAATATGAACAACTTGGCCCCGTGCAGGAATAAGGCAGCAGCAAAAGCCAGCAAGATGGTGGGCATTATAGCTCTATTACGTGGCGATCATAGCTTATACATGAGCTTTAAAAAGATCAATTGTGATAGCGCTGAAGAAATCAAATACTTCTTATAGTTTATGTAACATCCTACACATAATGACTGAATTACATGAAACACATTACAACCACACTGCAATCTGCACTATTGAGATTTAACAAGTTGTAATGTAAATGGCTAAAAATGCAATTAGTGTGTTACTGTCAGATAATGATCAAGACTCTATATTCAAGTGAATTGCATGCTGATGGGTACTGCTATGCATCAGTGTTTTCTGTAACAGTAATTAGCTCATCAAAAACACATTTAATGGCGAATTCTGGTGCATAACAGTCAGGGTTTAATTCACTGCAATTAATGGCCCATTAAAATTCATGGACCATAACTACATGTTGTGTGATTAATGGGACCATTAAAATGCTAAAGAAGAGAAATGCCATTAAAAGTGTGAAAATGTAATGATGTAATTATTTATGTACCAATTATGGGGTATTAAGGGGTTTCTTTAATGGGATAGATGCCATTAATTATACCATTAATATGTAACTATGGTTTAATGGCCATTATTACACTAATTCAAAATGCAGATTAAATTAATGGCCATTTTAATGGAGAGATTAATGGCACATCTGATGGCCATTAGCTGGCATTAATGGCCGGCAAAATTAATGGTTGAAGTCCATTAAAAATTACCATTAAAAAAAGTTAATGGCAGAAAACATTAATGGATAATAGACCATTAAATTAATGGCACTTAACAATTAATGGCCACTCATTTTATGGCTAACTAACCATTAAATTACCACTTAAGTTTCATGGACATTAAAAATTTCATGGCCTGAAACTACATGAAAAACACATTAAATTTAAGGAGATTTTAATGCTTTGAGATAAATTACACTGTTAAATGTGGCCCTTATTTATGTACCGATTAATGGGAATTTAATGGGAAACTTTAATGGAAATTTTAATGGCTTTGTAATGCGTTTTTAATGCCCCTTTAATGGTGTTCAATGCAGTAGTGCAGTCTGTTTACAGAGAAGAGGGTCCTAAAGGAACTCACAAAACTGAAAGTGGACAAGGCAATGGGACCAGATGGGATGCACCCTAGAATAGTAAAGTAGTTAAGGGAGGTACTGGCAACACCACTGGTAACCCTGTTCAATGGTTCCATGTCATCATGGCAAAAATATTACTGTGATTCATAAAAGATAGAGGAAATCTTGCTGAATACTTAATCAGCATAACAAACACCAGAGCAAACACAAATTTGGTGCACAGTAAAATTAATGTTTAATGCGGGGGGCTATGTACCTCGCACACCCCAGACTAAAATAACCAACTCTAGGGTGTGTAGACACTGGGGGACAGGAGACTACTGCACCCCAGAACCAGACAATGGCAAAAAGTAGAAAAAAATCTCCAACACCAGTAAAAGTACAAAACCTGTAGGCAGCCCCAAACCCAGGACCATCATGTCCATAGGTGGCATCCCTACCCACCATGCCAAGTGGCCAGCTCAGCAGCAGCAGGGTGCACGCCTGTATTTCACCAATACTTCCTGCAAAACCCCATCACTTCCTGCAAATTATTACCCATTATTACCAGTTGCTGTTCTTTGCCTCCTCTGTCACTGTTCCCTAAACCTTGCTATATACTCACTGTTGTTGCTCCTATAGATGCCCAAATTGAGTCGCTCATATTCAAGTCACTAAATTTGGCAAGACAAGGCAAGGCAAAATTTATTTAAAAGACGCCCAATCCTGGAGGCTCTTGGCACTGCACAAATTTTAAACAAAATTTAAAAACACAAAATTAAAACGACACAAAATTTTATACAGAATAAGAATAAATAAGTGTAATAAAATCACAACCTTTACTGTATATACTAATCTAAATATCAAAGGCTTGGGAAAAAGAAATGTCTTCAGGCATGGCCTTAAAGATATCCACTGTGGGGCTTCCTGACCTGAGCTGGCAAAGAATTCCACAGAAAGGGAGCCGCAACACTAAAGGCTCTATCGCCAGCTGATTTTAGCCTCATTCTGGGAATGGTCAGAAAGCCACCACTAGAAGATCGAAGAAGGCGGGTAGGGAGGGCAGATAACAGAAGGTCTGACAGGTAACCAGGGCCCTGCCCGTGTAGGGTCTTATAGGTGAGAAGACCCACATTAAAGAGGACTCTCCACCTGACTGGCAGCCAGTGCAATTTGCATAATACCGGTGTAATATGGCAGAACTTTTGCTGCCCAGTCAACAACCGGGCAGCTGCGTTTTGCACCATTTGCAGTCTGTGGAGAGATCCTCCTGTGACCCCGAGATAGAGCACATTACAGTAGTCAAGCCTAGATGTGACTAAGGCATGTATCAAGGTAGGGAGGTCCAGAGGCGGAACAAGGGGCTTAATCCTGGCAATGTTTCTGAGAGGGAAAAAACAGGTACGAACCGTGGAGGATATTTGAGCCTCCATGGTCAAGTTCCTGTCCAGAATCACTCCCAGATTTTGCACCCAAGAGGAGGCCTTCAATGACAGCTCCAAGAACAAGCCCAGTTTCTGAGTCAGAGGCCATCCTATCATGAACTCTATTCGACTCCACTACCAATACCTCCATCTTGTCAGGGTTCAGTAGCAACCAGCTGGAGGCCATCCAGTAGTTAATCTCAGCTAGACAGATGTTAAGCACATCCACTGCATTGGATGTTCCTGGGGTAAAGGAAAAATATAGCTGAGTATCATCGGCATAACAATGAAAACTCAGACCATACTTCCTAATGATCCCTCCCAGGGGCAGCATGTACACTGCAAACAACATTGGGGCCGGTACCAATCCTTGAGGGACTCCACAAAATAGGAGACTGGGTGTAGATGAAGAATTCCCCATCATGACCCGTTGCCTTCTGTTGGTAAGAAAGGACTCAAACCAGTTGATGACAGTACCGGTGAGTCCACATAGCTCCCTAAGGAGGACAAGCAACACACAATGGTCCACAGTGTCAAATGCTGAAGATAGATCGAGGAGAACAAGAATTGTCTTGTCCCCCTGATCTCTTGCCCTGAGGAGATCATTCTGCACCCAAACAAGTGCAGTTTCTGTGCTATGTCTAGCCTGAAATGCCGACTGGAAGGGTTCATACAACTCGTGAGTCACAAGATGCTCTTCTAACTGAAGCGCTACCACCTTTTCCATCACCTTCCCCAAAAATGGAAGGTTGGATATAGGATGGTAATTCGCCTTGATTTGGTTCACTATCTTAACGCACTGCCCTGTTCAACAGGTCATTGTGTATGGGAGTGGTTCCAGAGGACTGGAGAAGGGCTGATATAGTCCCTCTCCACAAAAGTGGGAGCAGGGAGGAGGCTGGAAACTATAGACCTGTTAGCCTGACCTTGGTGGTGGGGAAACTTATGGAATCTCTACTAAGAGAAAGGATAGTGGAGCACCTTGAATCTAGCCAAGCACTAGGTCCATGGCAGCACAGATCCACATCAGGAAAGCCATGTTGGACAAAATTCAGAAACATAGAAACATAGAGGCTGACGGCAGATAAGGACCACAAGGCCCATCCAGTCTGCCCATTTCTTTTTCTACCTTATAAATGTGCCATCAGCCTTTGCTCTGTCAGTGGCCTATCTACTCATCTGTATTGTTCCCTTATGCCTATCCCATGCCTGTTTGAAGCACTGCACTGTATTCATAGCCACCACTTCCTGAGGTAGGCTGTTCCATGCATCCACCACTCTTTCTGTGAAAAAGAATTTCCTCACATTCCCACTTAATCGGCCTCCCTCTAATCTCATGCTGTGTCCTCTTGTCCTGCTATTTTATTATATTTAAACATGTTGGTCTCTTTCACCTTGTTAATGCCCTTAGTTGTTTGAATGTTTCGATCATATCACCTCTCTCCTCCTTTGCTCTAGGGTATACATATTGAGCTCCATTAATCTGTCCTCATATGTCTTCTGATGCAGTCCCTACACCATTTTGTTTGCCCTTCTCTGGACTGCCTCAATTTGGTTAATGTCCTTGTGAAGGTGTGGCCTCCAGTACTGCATGCAGTACTCCAGATGGGGCCTAACCATTGTCTTGTAAAGAGGGATTATTACCTCCCTCTTATGACTTGTGATACCCCTACTAATACACCCTAACATCCCCCTAGCCTTACCTACTGCTTTAGAGGTCTGCTTGGATGATTTCAGGTCATCGGTGATGATGATGCCCAAGTCTGTTTCTTCCTTTGTGACTGCCAGCAACTCATCTCCCAGCCTATAGGTGGCTTCAGGGTTTCTCTTCCCTATGTGCATGATCTTGCACTTCTTTGCATTAAATCCCAGTTGCCACTCTTCTGACCATTTTGCTAGTTTATCCAAATTTCTTCTCATTCTGCCCACCCCTTCTGGATCATCTACTCTGTTGCAGATCTTGGTGTCATCTGCAAACAGACAAGCCTTATCCTCTAGTCCATCTGCAATGTCACTAATGAAGATATTGAATAGGACTTGCCCCAGGACTGATCCCTGAGGTACCCCACTTGTGACTTGCATCTCTTCTGACTGTATACCATTTACCACCACTCTCTGTTTTCCGCCCATCAACCAGTTTGCCACCAAGTTGACTAACTTCTGACCCATCCCGAGCCTACCCAGCTTATTTATCAATCTTCTATGTGGAACAGTGTCAAAAGCTTTGCTGAAGTCAAGGTAGGCAACATCAACTGCTCCCCTTTGGTCCACCACTCTGGTTACCCAGTCGAAGAAATCTATGAGATTAGTTTGACAGGACCTTCTTTTTGTAAACCCATGCTGTCTTGGATCCTGTGCCCCTATGGATTCCAGGTGTTGCACTATCCTTTCCTTAAGGAGTCACTCCATAATCTTGCCCACTACTGAGGTAAGACTGACTGGTCTGTAGTTCCCTGCCTCCTCCCTGCTACCACTCTTGTGGAATGGGCTCACATGAGCCCTTCTCCAGTCCTCTGGGACCTCTCCTGTGTGCAGAGACTCACTAAACAGTTCTGCTAATGGCTCTGCTCGTTCCACCCTTAGCTCCTTAAGTACTCTGGGATGTATGCCATCAGGTCCCATTGCCTTGTCCACCCTGAGCTTAGCGAGCACTTGTAGGACCCTTTCTTTTGTGAAGGGAGTAGTGCTTACCTCCCTCCCCCCTGTGTCCATGGTGCTGAGCTGTGGGCCCTGCCCTACCTTCTCTTCAGTCAATACTGAGCAACAGTATCTATTTAGAGTAGATGCTTTTACAGGGTCCTCCTCCTCACATGCCCCATTTCTCCTTTGAGATTAGCAATACCCCCTCTGGACTTTCTCCTTTCACTAATGTATCTATAGCAAGTTTTGTCACCTTCTTTTACTGTTCGTGCTAGTGTTTTCTCAGTTTGGGACTTTGCCTGCCTTACTGCCTTCCCTGCTTTCCTTAGGGCAGTTTGGTGTGCCTCCTATCTTCATCCCACTGTGTTCCTCATATTTTATGAAGGCCAGCCTTTGGCTCTGACCTTTTCTGTTGAGAACCAAAGTGGTTTCCTTCTTCTTTGCACTTCTATTTTCTGAACACAATGGGATGTTGCTTCAAGTATTGCATCCTAATGCTTGCCCACTTTGCCTGTACCCTCACCTGTGTTTCTTTTGCCAGGGCTAGCTTAACTCTGTTGGCCATCTTATCAAAGTCAACTCCTCTGAAGTCCCATATTTTTGCCTTGAATGGGATGATTTAGATGTAGTGGCCAAATTGAACCATACCATGTGATGGTCAC
Source organism: Neoceratodus forsteri (assembly GCA_016271365.2). NCBI lineage: Eukaryota > Metazoa > Chordata > Ceratodontiformes > Ceratodontidae > Neoceratodus > Neoceratodus forsteri. Next base: position 1,514,769,847 of record CM057449.1, read on the forward strand.
TGGCCCCCAGGTGACCTTCTACCTGGAGATCTGTGATCCCTTCCCTGTTACTCAGTGCTAGATCTAGGATAGCCCTGTCTCTTGTGGGTTGTTGTACCAGTTGTTCGAGGCCCTCCCCCTGCAGGGAATCCACCATGTGTCTAGTTCTGGCAGATGTTCCTGCTAGTATTGACCAATTTGTATCCAGCATGTTGAAGTCTCCCATTATCAGAACCTCCCCTTTAGCTGTCATGTTTGTATATCTTCTAATAGTAATGTGTCTATGTCCTCCCCCTGGTCTGGGGGCCTGTAGACAACCCCAGTTCTTATGGCTCTCCCATTTCCTGTTTCCAGGGTGACTCACAGTTTTTCTGGCTCCTTATGTGTATTCTGAATTTCTGTAGCTTTGATATTTTGATTGACATACATAATCTGATAGATTTCTTTGACTGGGTGACCAGGGAAGTGGATTGGGGGGAGCGGTGGATGTGGCCTACCTTAACTTCAGCAAGGCTTTCAACACCGTTCCACATAAAAGGCTTGTAAACAAGCTTGGCAGCCTAGGATTGGGTCACAATGTGGAGAACTGGGTTGGTAATTAGTTGAGGGAAAGAACACTGAGGGTGGTGGTAAAGGAAGCTAAATCTGAGGATGGGAGGGTGACCAGATGGGTGCCACAGGGATCAGTTCTTGGGCCAGTACTGTTTAATAACTTCATTAGTGACATTGCTGGGAGGGTCTGTGGGGAAGGTATGCCTCTTTGCACATGACACTAAGATCTGGAATAGGGTAGACACTCTGGGAGGAGTGGAAAAAATGAGGAAGGAGCTAGCTAAACTGGAGGAATGGTCCAGACCATGGCATCTATGGTGCAATGTGAATAAATGCAAAATCATGCACTTCGGGCTCAGGAACTCAACGGAGGATTACATGATGGGTGGGGAGTTATTAAAAGCCACCAAACAGGAAAGCAGTCTGGAGTTGATTATATCTAGCCACCTAAAGGTGGCCAAACAATGTGCCAAGGTGGTAGGGAGAGGACGTTGGGGTGCATAGGGAGAGATATCACCAGCAGAAGAAAATAGGTAGTGATGCACTGTATAGATCATTGGTGAGGCCTTATTTGGAGTACTGTGTCCAGTTCTGGAGGCCGCATCTCTGAAAGGGCATAGACAGGGCAGAGGCAATTCAAAGAAGGGCAACAAAAATGGTGCTTTGCCTGCCACCGAAGGTAATAAGAGGACAGACTGGAGGAGCTCAATATGTATACCCTGAAGGAGAGGAGGGAGACATGATAGAGACCGCAAGTACCTAAGGGGAATAAATAAGGTACAGGAGGGCAGCATCTTTCAGAAAGAAGTTGCTCTAGAACAAGGGAACATGAGATGAGACTGGAGGGGTAGACTAAGGGGCAACAAGAGCAAGTACTTCTTCATTGAAAGGCAGTGAAGGCACTAGACGGGACAGGATCAGGTCTGTTACAGTACAGTAGCATCTTGTTGTTGTTTTTACACTGTTTCTTGTGGATTCTACTTGGTAGAAGGTTATTTTCTTTCTTACTACTTCTAAGGGGCTAGCAGGGTATTGTTTGGGGCTGTTGGAATTTTGAAACCTGTTTTGGTAGCTATAAGTGGGCTCATTTGTTTGATGTTTCACTGTGTAGCAGGCTGCATTTGTAGAGGCCTACTTCTTCTGATTTAAAACCTATTTGGTGTGATTTAACTGGGTCTGTTTCTTTGAATTGGAGACCTATATCTTCTAATTTTAAAGCCTATTTTGATTTGTTGCTGGTGAAGCTGTTTGAATTGGAGTCCTGTTTCTTTGGGTAGCTAACCTATTTGGGGGGCTTTGAGTAGAATTGTGATTCATTTTTGCTGGCTTCACTAGCTGCAAAGTTTAGTGCAGAGTGGGGGACGGGTGCTACTGGTCTGACCAGGGGCCTCAGCTACCTGATTGTTTCTGGAAGACTTGGGCTGGTCCCACCCCCAACCCCTCACCCCTGTTCCATTATTTCCTTTATACCAGGGGTTCTGACATCACTTCCTCAAATGGGCAATGATATGCACCTGTCATTGCAGAAGCAAACATCCAGGAAAGGAACAGCAGCAAGTGAAGAGGTGACTGCTATCTCAGTGAAAGGAAGTAACTGCAAATCTGAACTTTCATTGTTACTTCTTTGCATTGCTATTGCATTTGGGGAAAGGAGGAGTAGGAGTTTGAAGAAGGTTGTCCAATAGCTACTTAAAGTCTCTTTTGAGTGTGGATAGGAAGGATAGGAATATAAAGAAGTTGCTCAATCTATCTAAACGTGTACAACAAAGGGGTAAGGGAAATAAAGAAAGAATGTTTTGCACTGATAGAGGGGGAGAGGGGAGACTTGGGGGAGTGTTTGGTATCCTGCATCTGGAAGGGTGGGGGGTCACTGGTGGACAACGACAGCAATGGGTAGGGTGGTAGGCTGCAACAACTGCGGTGCACCAATCTTTCTAAAAATTGCCTGGAGTGTGGGAGGATGTTTAGTGTGTAACCACATAGAGAAACTTAGAAAGGAGATCGAGGGTCTGCAGGAGGAACTAAGACAGGCAAGGCAGATTGGGGGTGGGTTTAGCCCAATACTGGAGGGAAGAAGAAGGGGAGATGAGGGAGAGTGATTTAAGCCAACAGTGGTGAGGAGAGGGTCAGAAGAAGGGAAGCAGAGACAAAGGGGCCCAGGCCAGGAAGAATGATTGCCAGGGAAACCAGGTCAGGAGACAAAAGACAAATGGAAGGAGGAGATAGGGACTTGTGAGGGGAGGCAAAGAAGTGGCAAAAGTCATGGAGTGGAAAGGAGAGAACAGGTTACTATGCAGAGAGAGGAGTGAGCATTTGTGAAGGGTCTTCAGAAAATAGTTTTGCACTGCTAGAGAGGAAGAAGCTGGAGAGGGATATGATGAAATTAGAGGAGTAATTGATAAATGCCTGGACCAAACTGGAGTGGGGGAGTTCTGCTGGGAGTATTGCAACAGGGCAAATGGGGAAATAATGTGCAGGAGGAAGAAGAGAAGCTGGAAATGAGAGATGGAGATGGAGATGAATGGAAGCAAGCAGGAGTAAGAGGGGTGGAATCTTAGTGCTGGGGACCCAATACTAAGAGGAGTCAGGTGGGATAACAAGGGGAGAGGCATAGTCACATTTGGGTGGAGGCCATGCCAGAATGACGGCGAAAGGGTGGGACAGTCTGTTCTGAAAATGCTAGAAGGGGTAGGGACAAGCCTCATTTAATTATACATCTTGGGACAAACGACCTGGCTGACAAGACAGTAGATAGTCCAGAGGAGGTTTGAGGAACTAGCACACTTATGTGAAGGGGCAGGAAGATCAGTAACTTTTTCAGAGATACTTCCAGTGACCAAGCCAAGCACAACAAGAAAGCTGAGAATAGAGGAATTTAATGGATGGCTAAGAACCTGGTGTTGTGCTAAAGGGTATGGGCTGTTGGGGGTTGGGGAGGGACCTGGGAGAACAGTAGTCTCTATGCCAAGGACAGACTACACTTGAGTGAGGAGGGAAAGAAAGTGTTGAAACAGAGGATGGAAGAGTACATGAGGAAGTTGGGAATTTAAACAGGAGTTGGGAGTGGCAATTGGGCAAGAGATATGCAGAGACCACAGGTTGGGAAACTATATGCTTCCCTCCCATAACAGTAACAAAGGACAAATGGGCAGTACTATTGGTGATGGTAGTAAGGAGGGCAGGATTGGAGGGGAAGGTGGAAGGTGGTTACCCTTAATGCTAAAAGCCTTGGGAGAAAATCTGCAGAGTTACAGGTGCTCATGGCAGAGGGAGAGGTGGGCATTGCAGCCATCACAGAAACATGGGCCACCCAATACAATGACTGGGACCTGTCTGTACCAGGGTACAGGTTATTTTGTAGGGACAGGGTAATTGGGAAAGGATGGGGTGTGGCACTATATGTGAAGGAAGGACTGAAGTGTGTAAGGGAGGAAGGGGAGGAGGGTAGTACGGAGTCACTTTGGATGCAAATCCAGGATTCCAAGAATAGGATTCTTAGAATGGGAGTGGTGTACAGGCCACCATCTCAGACGGAGGAGTTAGACAGGGAACTAGCGGGACAGATCAGGAGGACCTGCGAGAAGGGTAGTGTGGTGATTGTGGGGGACTTCAACATGCCAAGAGTGGGCTGGAGTACCCCAACAACCAGGAACAGAAGGGAGCAGGTACTGCTGGATGCCTTCCAGGACAGCTTCCTGCTGCAAATGGTCAGTGAACCAACCAGGTTAGGGAATACTCTTGACCTTGTGCTGGCAAATGGGGACTTTGTGAGAGAACTTACAGTGGAGGAACCTCTGTCAGGGAGTGACTACCACTCAGTATGGCTCACATTGGATATGGGCAAGGAATGAGTGGAATCTGGCACAAGAGTGCTGGACTCAGGAGGGCCAACTTTGGGAGGATGGGGAAAGGGTAAAAGGGTACCTGGCCAGAATTCAATCTAGTATGGACACTAACCAGCTGTGGAGCTCATAAAGCTGGGGATAGTGGAGGCAACCAAAACTCTGCTGCAAGGCCCAGAGCAAGAAGGCTAGGGCTAAGAAACTGAGCTGGTTGAGCAAGAATGTCATAGAAAAGGTAAGGAGGAAAAGAGCTGCCTTAGAAAGTACAAGAAAAGAGGGAGGGGGAGGACAGGAGGAGTACTTGACAGAATCGAAGGAGGTGACAAGGGCAGTAAGGGAGCCGAAGCATCTACGGAACTCCAGGCTGGCACAAGGCATTAAGAAGGGGAGAAAGACTTTAGGTATATCGGGGAGAAAGGAGCTGTAAGGACTCACATAGTAAGGATTAGGAAGGAGGGTGATAGGGTGAAGAAAGGCGATAAGGCAGAAGCACTAAATGAGTACTTCTGCTCAGTATTTAGTAAAGAGAAGAGGGGGTGACACCTAAGGGGGATAAATGGCAGAAACAGGGGGAAGGGGTGACAGATGGGAAATCATAGAGGCAGAGTTCAGGAGGGTTTGAAGGCACTGAGGGTGGACAAGGCGCCAGGCCCAGATGGCATCCACCCCAGGGTACTGAAGGAGCTGGCAGAGGTCCTTGCAGGACCTTTGCAGACCTATTTAATGCCCCTCACTACATCTCAGAGGTATATCTCAGGACTGGAGGATGGCTCATATGGTGCCCCTCCACAAGAGTGTCCCTAAGGATGAACTGGAAACTACAGACCAGTGAGCCCTCACATCCATCGTGGGTAAGCTAATGGAGACTATCCTGAAGGAGAGGCTGGTGGCCCTCCTAGAGGCCAAAGGACTACAGGACTGCAGACAGCATGGCTTCATATGGGGCAGACTGCCAAACCAACCTGGTGGATTTCTATGACTGGGTAACTAGGCAACTGAACAGGGGCCATGCAGTGGATGTCCTGTATCTGGACTTCAGTAAGGCATCCGACTCGAAAGCTGATGGAAAGCTGGGTAAGTTAGTAGGCACAGGGCGGGTGCAAAGCTGCTGAGATGGATAGGAAACCGGCTTCAGGAAAGGCAACAGATGGTGGTGGTGGTGTGGGGAGCCTCACACCCAAGGGTAGTGACGAGTGTTCCACAAGGCTCGTGTTGGGACCAGTGTTGTTTGGGATATTCATTGCAGACATATCATGGGACATCAAGAGCAAGGTCAGTCTGTTTGCTGATGATACCAAGGTAGGAGCGGTGGTGGATGATGTAGGGGATGGCAGGAGTTGCAGGATGATCTGGCAAAGCTTGAAACCAGGTCAGACACATAGCAACTGGGGTTTAATGCCAAAAGTGCAAGCTGCTGCATTTTGGGATCAAGAACCCAAGGAGGAGTTATTAGCTGGGGGAGTGCAGCTAGCCCAGAAAGAGGAGGAGAAGGCTCTGGGGGTGCTCATTACAGGTCAATGAACACCCGCACAATGTAGGAAGGCAGCTGCAAAAGGCCAACAAAAATGCTGGGTTGTATTGCAAGGTATATCCTTGAGGAGCGAGGAGGTGATTCTGTCACTGTATAGGTCATTAGTTGAGACTGCACCTCCAGAGTACAGTGGCAGTACTGGCAACCCATATCTGAAGAGGGACATTAGGTTACTGGAGGTGGTGCACACAGGTGACAAATATGATTAAGGGGCTGGGGACTTATCATATGAGAGGAGGTTGAGGGAGTTGAACATGTACTCACTGGAGGAGAGGAGGGATGGGGGGAGATGATTGAAACCTTTACGTACATGAAAGGAATAAACAAGACAGGTACAGAGGGGTTGTTCAAAGTAAGGGAGGGAAGGGATACCAGGGGCCATGATATGAGACTGGAGGAAGGAAGAAAGGTTCATGGGGGAGATGAGGAGACACTTTTTTACAGAGAGGGTGGTGGTTGGGTGGAATGCGTTACCTGCAGAAGTGATATCTTGTAGAACAGTGGACTGCTTCAAAAGGGGATGGACAGGACAAGGGGGAGGGTTAATGAAGGGTAAGGGTGGCAGTGAGGGGCAGCTGCAGAATAAGCGGTGCTAGCTGCACATTCGAGCAGACTTGATAGACCTCTAGGCCTTTTTCTGCTGGCAAATTTCATATGTTCGTATGGAACAGCCTCCCAGCAGAGGTGGTGGGAGCAAAGTCAGTGAGGGAATTCAAAATTGCATGGGATAGATATAGGGGACCCTAGTGATTCAAAAGAGAAGGTAAACTGAGATAATTTTGTATCTCTGGCATTTTATTAGGTAGTGGAAAAAGGCAGACTGATGGGCCTAGTGGTCATTATCTGCCATCAAATTCTATATATTTCCATGTTTAAAAATGCTGTATGACAAAAGGGCATAATTGCCATTGAATTGTACTATTCCCTGCAATATACTGCAGTTTTTGTGATACATTGTGGCTTTATTGAGTTCCATCAGCTGACCAAAAACGATTTTGCTCTGAGTCATACAAACCCTTACTCCATTTCTAAAGGATTAAATTATGAAACCTAGCCAGTGTGGCCCCCATCACTGTTCTCTTCATTTGCAGATAAAACCATTTTAGAAATGAAAATGTATGATAGTACAAAACAAACTGTGCCAGCCAGACAATGAAGTCTGTTGGTGGGCTAGTAACTTCCCTCTATTCTATAAAATACTCCATGGCAAACAAACCTCCCTCATGAGGGATATTGGAGTAGAGTGATTTGATATAAAATGTTACTAGCCATCACCCAGATTCAATGTACATGTCTCATACTAGTTTAATGACATCTGAGGTGCCTGTGAGGTATGAAGGTAGGTTTGAGACAGTCATCCAAGAAGGAGTCATCATAACAGTGGGACTCAATAAGACCTAATCCTCATGATGATGAGGCTTCTCTGAGAATCCACCAATCATTTTTAGATCTTGAGAGCATGTAAATTGTTTCTCTAGGGAGTCTACTGTTAAAACTCCCTCCACCTTTAAAGGTGATAAGAAACAGTTTTTACACCTCTAGAAGCCCTCCAGTTGTCCTTCTATTGGCTACCAAATATTCTAATATGTTTTTGACCTTTTCTGTTAAACTAATAATCTAATTTTGTTGCCTTTGTAACTACCCTGAATCCCTCTCGCCTCAGTAGTTGCTGCTGTCCGTTTTCATACTGCTTGAACATTCTATGACATGACAAACTCCTTTCCTGGCCATTCAGATGAATAGCATGGAATGTGAGTTATTGATGTCATAGAATGTCTTGAAAATAAGGAAAATCAAGAGTAGTAGCTGATGAGGAGAGGAAATCTATGTAGATCTGAGGGCACCACAAAACTAGACCATTTATTTTACAAAAATCCTTAAAACATATTAGAATACATAACTGGACATGGAAAAGAAAGACAGAAGGGCCATTAACTATGTAAATCATTTCCTACAGTGTCTCCTTTAAGGATGGTATCCTTCCTGTATTTCTCCTCTATGTAGCTATCAATGATTTTCTTGTACAGAGCTGTGGGGTCTTTTGCTAGTTTCCTATAATACACAGAATCAGATAACTGTCAATGGGCCTCTTTGTTGTGGCTTTCAATTGACATCAGTACAACTGTCCCACCTTTATCAGCAGGTTTTATAGTCAGTTCAGTATGGTCAGCCAGATGTTTTATTTTGCTCAAATTGTAATATCCATCATATGGGTGCTGGCTTTCAAAAAGTATGTCCAAACTGAGTCATATCTGTCAGCCTGCCTGCCTACCTATTTATGCACATTAGAACTTTTCAGAGAAATAAAGGAAGACGTTGAACTGTAATTTACTTGTCCAGTAAGATATTGCTTTCCCACCTGCTTTAGAGTCACTGCTCATCAGTGGGTAGAGGGGACAAAACCTTTTACCGGTACATAAGTGAAAAAAGAAAGACAAAGGGAGGGATAGTGAGACTGAAGGGGGAGGATGGGGGCCGCGTGGAGGATGACAACAGTAAAGCTGACATATTGAACAGGTATTTCTGCTCAGTCTTTACTGAGGAAGAGGAGGGTAATGGGTCTGAAGGGAGTACAAGGGGTGAGAATGGTGCAGAAATGGACACAAGTCCCTTTACACGAGAAAGGGTCCTGAAGGAACTGGAAGTAATAAGAGTTGATAGCTAATGGGGCCAGATGGGGTGCACCCTAGGTCCTTAAAGAACTAAGAGAGGTGGTGGCTGAACCTCTGGCTATCCTGTTTAGCCAATCACTGGAAACAGGGAGGTACCAAAGACTGGAGGACAGCAGATGTAGTCCCTTTATACAAAAGTGGGAACAAAGAGGAAGCAGGAACTACAGACCAGTCAGCCTCACCTCCGTAGTGGGGAAGATCATGGAAGCACTACTGAAGGAGAGATTGGTGGAACATCTGGTTGTCAATGGACTACAGGACCCAAGGCAGCATGATTTCACCAGGGGAGGTCATGTCAGACCAACCTCGTTGAATTTTGACTGGGTGACTAGGGAGGTGGATCAGGGAGGGCAGTGGACATGGCCTATCTGGACTTCAGCAAGGCCTTTGACACTGTGCCACATAGAAGACTATTACACAAACTGGGGAATATGGATGTGGGCAGGACGGTAGTGTGGTGGGTAGGTAACTGTCTGGGTGGCAGGACACAGAGGGTGGTGGTAAATGGCTGTCACTCCACAGAGGGAAGAGTGACCAGTGGAGTACCACAGGGATCAGTGCTGGGACCGGTCTTATTCAACATCTTCATCAGTGACATTGCTGGGACCTAGAAGGCAGAATTTCACTGTTCGCTGATGACACAAAGCTCTGTAACACAGTAGACACACCAGAGGGTGTAGACAGAATGAGAAGGGACCTGCAGAAACTTGAAGAATGGTCAGGGGTTTGGCAGTTGAAATTCAATGCAAAGAAGTGCAAGATAAGCATATGGGGCACAAAACCCTGGCACAATATATCAGTTGGGGGTGAGGATATAGCATGCACCAAGCAGGAAAGGGATCTTGGGGTTATCATCTCTGATGACCTCAAGGTAGGAAACAGTGTGACAAGGCAGTAGGTAAAGCAAATAGGATGCTGGGATGTATAGGCAGGGGCATCACCAGCAGGAAAAGGAGGTCATAATTCCGCTATACAAGTCACTAGTGAGGCCCCACCTGGAGTACAGTGTACAGTTCTGGAGACCATACCTACGTAAGGACATAGACAGGGTAGAGAAGGCTCAAGGAGGGCAACAAAGATGGTGCATGGATTGCATCACAAGTCCTATGAAGACAGGTTGAAGGAACTGAACATGTACTCCCTGGAGAAGAGGAGGGAGAAGTGATATGATAGAGACATACAAGTATCTTACAGGGAGGAACAGAGTGCAGAAATACACTATTTTTAAGCAAAAAAGATGTTCCAGGACTAGAGGGCATGGGATGAAGTTGGAGGGAGGACAATTCAGAGGAAACATGAGGAAGAATTTCTTCACAGAATGGGTGGTGGACAAGTGGAACACCCTGCCAGAGGAAATGGTGGGGCTGAAACAATCACGGATTTAAGAATGCATGGGATAGACATAAAGGAATTCTGGAGGTCAGGGGTAAGGGCAACAGACTTCTAGGAAAACATAAACTGAACTTACAAGCTCAAATGGGCAGACTGGGGGGCCATAGGCCTTATCTGCGCTACACTGTCCTATGTATCTATGTATGTATCTGTGTATTAGCATTTCTGTGATTATTGGACTGAGAAGTGCAATGATGGTCAAACAGTATGGCAGCTTCTTATTGCTTTTGAGTATACTTCTCCACTGTACATTGCCAGAGTCTGAGAAACAGATGTGGCAGTGCAGCCATAAGAGAGCTAGATTAAATTATGTGGAGTCTCTCATTGAGGAGGTGGGGACATTTAGGTGTGTATGGCCATACCTCTCAACCTCCTGCCTCATAAATCAGGGACAAGGCTTAACAAAATCAGGAGCAAAGGACCAAAATCAGGGACACATTTTCAAAATTGGTGATACCTACTTAGAAAGCTAGTAGAATGAGGAGCTTAGTGTAAAATGCATTTTCTAAGGAAGAACATGTCTGTAACTTTAATGTCTGACATTATTTTGTGCTTACAACTCCACTGTTTGATCACAGAAACACAATTTTTAGGAGGGACGGAGTAAAATTGTGAGGCAAATCAGGGACGTCCCTGAAAATCAGGGACAGTTGAGAGGTATATGTGGCCATCGACTGTATAGCAGGTCTGAGATGCAGGATAGTCTTCTTCTACCACCTGCAAGTTAATGATGGAGACTTTTTGCCTGAGTATGCTGAGAGGTTGTTGAACTAGATGTTGGAATCCACAAATACTCTTGTCATTGGTGTCTTCAGTGTCAGAATTGATTAACACCTCAGATTTATTTTCAAGCAGACTCATCCAACTCACATTGGAGTAAGGTCTCAGATGGAATATTACCTGAGTCACACGCTCAAGGGTCCAAGCATGTGACCTTTTTTCTTGGTAGGTATGGAGGTAAACAACAAAGTGGATTGTACCATTTGTTCTGAACACTGCACAATATCATTCAGTGCCTGGCCCTTAAGATGCCATCCATGACTGCAGTAGTGATCCATTACTTTTCAAAACAGGATTTGGATCCTGTTATTTTTTATTTTTTTTTATTTTTTTTCCATTTACCTTTTTCCTCCTTCCTGAAGCCGCCCGCCGCTTATCCATCTGCCCGGTCACGGGCTGCCGCTCTGCCTCCAAATCGGCCGTGCCCCTGATACCCGTGTGGTTTACTCCTCACGGGTCTGCCGATACACGGCCCCATATATGCCGCGCGGGCACTGTAATTAGGTCAGGGACCCGCCTGAAGCACATTGAAGCTGCGGCGAAGCTTCATCCCGTGGCGGGCAGCTCCTCCTCCTCCTTTTCCAGTTTTCTCCCTGGGGAGGCGGGGTCGTGCACGACGCCGGCCCTCCGCCCGCGCCTCCAGTCACACTGAGTGTCGGCTGCGTGAACCCTGCCCCACCAGGGGTCTCCCACCGCGACTGAACACTACCACACCTTCCCCCGAGTAGGAGAGCTGCCCATAGGACGCCAAACTTACTCCCCCGGCCGCCCTCTGACGCACCCGGTCCGCTTTCTCCAACCCGGGTCAACGGCGTCGCAAGCGGAAATCCAACGGCTGCGCCGACGGGCCGGTCTTGGATCCTGTTAAGTTTATAGATCTTTTGGACACTTCTAGCCTGGTTTTAGCTATATCAGGGAATGTACTGCTGTGGTGGAGGCCTATTATTGGACCTTGTCTGTGGCAGTGTATTCCCTGTCAAAAGTACAATTTGCTTAATGACCTCACACTGAAGCATTCCTTAGTATTCATCTGAGCTTCAGCAGATGAAGGTCACATTACATAAAACTGAGTGCAATTGGAGGAAATATTGCATAGATGCCAACAAACATGCCCTGAAGGAGCATTTATGAATTTATCAGAAAGCAGTCAGGGTGGCAAAGAAAAGTGTCTTTGTTGAAGTTATTGCTGCTGAGAAGAACTATCCAACCACACTTTTCCATGTACTGTAGTGGACAATTTATTATACCCTGTCTGTTGCACAGGTAACAAGTATTTATAGAGTGATGTGAGTGATTAAATGACTTCTTCAAAGCCAAGAGTGTCAGAATTTCCTTCATTACCACTGGGATAAAAAGGAAAGCTAGTTCCATGCAAATTAAATATAGAAATATAGACAATGACAATGACAGAAGAAAAAGACCAATGGTCCATCCAGTCTGCCATTGGTACCCTATCTAACCACGGGACCTGTTGTCTACCTAGGGTGGTAGCTCTCCCCATCCATCCCCTATCTGTTTCACAAACTCTGTCATCTCGAGCAACCACTATACCATTCGTTCTGTCCCAGCCATGCTTTAAACTAATAATGGTTTTAGCACCACCACCTTGGGTGGTAAACTGTTTCATGGTTCCACCACCTTTTCTGTGAAATAATACTTCCTCATGTCCCTCTTGACCCGCCCTTCTGTCAGTTTCCATTCATGTCAAAATGACCTCACGCTAAATAATTCCTCACAGTCCACCTTGTAATACTGTGCAGAATTTTCAAGTTCCAGCAGAACGAAATTCTGTGGAATTTTTAAAATTCTGGTGAGATTCTGCCAGATACAGTTTGGTGCAATTCCATAGCAGAAAATAGTTGCAGAACGATTTTCCGTGAAACAAAATACTGTTCCATGGAATATTATTCAGTGGATCTCAATATTTTTCAAGGAAATTGTTGCAAGATAATTTTCTGCTGAAAAAAATACTGTTCCATGGAATATTATTCCGTGGATCACAGTAGGCAGAATTGTGCAGAAGAACCAATGAAATTCTGGTAAAAATTCCACCGGCAGAATGGTCATTCCATCAAATTCTACCAGCGTAATTCCGCATTCCGCACAGCACTACCACCTTGTTTATTCTTTGCAGGAGCTAGAAGTTCTCTATTATATCCTCCCTGTCCTTGCTGGTTTCCAGTGAGTACATGTTCAGTGCCTTGAGGTGCTCCTCATATGACATGCTCTGTTGGCTCTGAATCACCTTTGTCACCCTTAATTGCACTAACTGCAGCCTGTCCTTATCTTTCTGGAGTTGAGGACTCCAGAGCTGGGCACAGTACTCCAGGTGAGGCCTCATGAAAGCGCTATAAATGGGCACAATTACCTCTTTCCTTCTGTTGTTGATGCCCTCCCTGTACACCACTGCATTCTGTTTGCCTTTCCATAGGCCTTGTTGCATCTGGCTTGATTGTTCGAGGGTGTCAGAGATAACTTCCAGGTCCTGTTCTTCAGACATAGTGCTCAGTCTTATCTCCCCCATCCAGTGCTCAGTCATGGGGTACTTGTTTCCTATGTACATCACTATGCACGTTTTGGCATTGAATTTCAACTGCCAAACCTTAGACCACATTTTTAGCCTTTGCTGGTCACTCTGCACTCCCAATTTGCAGAGCATAGTGCAAATTACTGCAATTCATGTTATGCAACACGCTGCAACTGAGCAAATTTTACAATGCAAGTTGATGTAAGTCCCCATTTTGTGGCAAATCTTTGCTGAAATTCATGTTAAACATTCACTGCATAGTTTAAATTACGTCCATTTATGTAGTAACATTTGTGCAATTGCAGAAAAATTGCATAGTGTGCAGCGCACTACACAGATACTCTGCACAGTGTGTAGTGTGAATATTCATGGCAATTTGTTCTCAAATAATCAATTCAAGGAAACTGCAGAGATTCTGCAAAGGCTGCCCTTGGGGACAAAATCCCAGAACAGAGTACCTGAATGGGAGGAGTTCAGAGGAAAACAATAGAAGAAAGGGACCTATAGCTTCAGCCATAGATACTGCATATATTTCCAGATACAGTATTTTGTGATATAGCTGGGTAGAGGTTCTCTGGTGGCTCAAATTGGTACTGTAGGTAGGCAGGGAATTTCTCTAGTGATATCATTGAAATTTCAGGAAATATCTGACCATCACTGTGGCTGCCACTAGACGAGCCATCATTAGTGGCTCTTTTAGACAAACCAGCCAATGTAACAAAGCCTTCAGCAAGGCCAATAATTTGTTAGGGTGCACTGGGAGGGGGTTCAACAGTAGGAATCAAGAGGTACTGTTACCTTTGTAAAGGTCACTGTTGAGGCTACACCTGGGGAATTGTGCCCAGTTCTGGAGTCCCCACCTTAAAAAAGGCAGGGATAGGGAATAGATGGTACAATGCAGGGTGACAATGATGTTTCAAGGACAGGAGGACAAATCCTATGAGGATCAACTAAAGGTTCTGAATATGTATTCACTCAAAACCAAATGAGAGTATGGAGACATGAGAAAGGTGTTCAAGTTCTTGAAAGCAATAAATTAGGTGAACTGTAAAGAGTTATTTACCCGGAACAGAGAAACTAAGACATGGGGCTTAATGGCGGAAGGTTTAAAAAGGATGTAAGGGAGTATTACTTTACAGAAAGAGTGGCTGAGCCATGGAATGGTCCGCTGGCAGAGATAGTGGGTTCAAAACCATAAACAGCATCAAGCACAGTTGGAATAGAGCCAAGGATATAATAGCTACTCAAGGTGGTGAGGGAGGTGAAAAGAATAGGAAGACTAGGGTAAGCAAAGACCCTACAGGGACGAAAGGTGTAAGTGTATGATAGGATAACATGAGCAGACTAGATGGACCATTGGTCTTTTCCTGTCATCAATGCCTATGTTTCATTGTTAATTAAATCATCAGCAGTTGGTTCAGAACACAACAGTGAGGTTTCTGCCCTCTGTTCGGAGGTAAGACATATCACTCCCTCTGCCTGTAAGATGGAGCATCGATGCTAGAGTTGTTTTAATAACATATATAAAACCTTGAATGCTGGGCCCAAAACATTTTCAGCATGTTCCTGACTCTTTATCTGCCTTCCAGGGATCTAAGGTCATGGATTTTTCCAGGTGGCACCCTCAAAATGAAAGTCTGCCGGTGACTGGGTATTGTGGTGGCTCTTCCATCTTCTGGAATATGCTACCTTAGGTTATTCATACAGCTAGATGTTTTTCATCTTCTGAAAGTCAACCAAAAGGCATCCCCTGCTCCAAGCATATGCATAGTTTTGTTAGCTGCTTTGTGTTCTTTTTTTTATATAGCTTTTTGCTCCCCTGTGGCTACCTTCTCATGACATTGTGCCCCTTGCCACCTCCAACCCCATCAGCCTCTCCCCCCACCATCCTACCAGTGTGGATCCACAAGGAGAAGGGTCTGAGATCAATGGGAGCCATCACATATGGCCATGGAGAGACAAGGGTTTTTAAGTGGTTTTCTCCCGGCCCTCCTGAAACAGCGGCATGCACGGCAAGTGCATGTGCATAGATGCAGAAGCTGAGTGCTCCTTCCACCTTCCCCTACATTCCGTCAGCCCCTGACTCTACTCTGGCACCTGGCCTGCACCAGTTGAGAGCTGAGAGCGAGGAACTGTACCTTCCCAATCCGGGAAATGAGAGCAGCCCAGAGGCCACTACAATCATCTCCTAGCCCTTTCTCCTGCCGAACCCTAGTGGCTCAAGGTTGCCCTCAAATGCACATCACCAGCATGGCAAGGGATGTGGTGTCCAGCACCTCAACCCTCAGCGCCACTGGGCTAGCTTTTGGTAGGTGTTTTTTATATATTTTTATAACATTTTATTGTTATTTACTATGTAAATGCTACTTATGATTATTTTATATTTGTTTGTGAATTGGATGATGGATTACAGGTGTTTTGTTTTTTTTTGTACAGGTGTTCGAAGCCCAAAGTGGGGGGATGCTGTGTACGAATAAAAATGCAGTGGTAGCTATCCTAAACTTTCTTCTTACTACATAACCTCTTTGGTTAAGCATTACCTTGTTGTGTTTATGAAAGCAGCTGTAGATTTTCCAATTTTCGAGATAGCAGTGGTACTGAGGTATGACTACTATTTTGTAGTACCTTACTATGATAGCATATGTTTTAAGGTATGGTGGAGGTTTAGAATAGCTACCATTGTATCGTAGCATTCAATACCTGGTCAACAAAAGCTAAATAAATAAATACATTAATAAATAAATACCATTTTTTTATTATGATGGGCTTCATCCTCTTAATGCTATAGAGGTTAAGAAGCAACTCTGACCCACTACTGATACTGTCCCTGAAGTTCAAGTACAAGTGCATCACATACCTCAGAAACTAACCTTATGATGTGTGATGGGCTAGATAACAGTAAAAATCAAACAGAAGGTACTACAGCCACATGAATTGACTATACTGCCACATCACATGATATTATTAGCGAAGAAGAGTCAGTAAAAGCAGTTAACCTTCAAAACAGAAGACTGATCAGCATCCGGCCTTATTTAGTAATAACATAATAAAAGCACCAGACTCCTTAAATCCCTTAAACCTGAATGAAAAGGCCCAGATATTTTCGGCACCAAAAGGCTTAATCTCACCAATACTAATGACCCCTACCATTGCTAGAAGCCAAACTGAATTGGCCATACAGACTGCTGCGCCTCACAAAATGCAGGTTATTAGCATGATGGAGTCAAGTATGGGAAATACAAAGGGGCAAGCTCCAGCCTGTACAGAATCAGCACCTAGGATAGATATGGCAGACTGGGCACTGGATCTTAGGAAAGACTTGATGGCTATGAGAACAGAGATTGGGGGAGATTTGAAAAGATCTACAGCACCATGGCTGATTTGGCTACCTCAGTGGCTAACATCCATACAAAAATGGAAGCTCTTATACTCCACATAGACATAACAGAGGAAAGAATAAATGTGATGGAAAAAAACGGTACAACTTTTGGCAGAATCAGTATCAAGACATGATAAACAACTAAAATATTTAATGGAAAAAATACATGACCAAAAGGACAGGTCAAAGTGGGACAATCTTAAATTGTTTAAAATCCTGGATGACATAGAAGGATCAGGATACCCTGTAAAATGTTCAGAGGAGATGATCATGATTTCAATGTGATGCAGATATCCTGAGGAGACAACACAGCTTGAAAGATCCCATTGAGCCCCCCCCTAATAAAACTACATCCAATCAAGTACCTACTAGAACATTTCCAAGAACAGTCCTCATTAAACCACAGATTTAAAGAAAAAGAAGAGATCCTTCTGAAAGCACACACAGATGGATGTTTACAGTATAACATTAAATTTCACACCTACCCAGACCTTAGCCAAACCACCATGCAGCAAAGGAAGTCCTTTGATCAAGTGATTGCAACTCTGAGATCCAATGGTATAAATATACTATGCTCACACCAACAAAACTGAAATTATATCTGAATAGATGAATAAAGTCAAAGTCAAATTTATTTAAAAATACGCCCAATCCCAAAGGCTCTGGGCGCCGCACAAAACTATACAGCATTTCATACCGTATGGATTATAAATTAAAACATAACATACATATAAAATTACTCCCCACAGGCTTGCAAAAATAGGAAGGTCTTTAGGAGACCCTTAAAGGCCATTATAGTGGGAGCCTCCCTAACTACAGATGGCAAAGAGTTCCAAAAAGCGGGAGTGGCGACACTAAAACTTGGTCCACCGCAGACTTTAATCTCGCTCTTGGAACTGTTAGGAGGCCACCACTAGAGGAGAGGAGATCACAGACAGAGGTGGAAAGTACCAGGAGATCAGACAGGTAACCAGGGCCCTGCCCATGTAGGGCCTTATAGGTGAGAAAACCCACCTTGAAGAGTACTCTCCATCTGACAGGCAGCCAGTGCAATTTGTGCAGTATAGGAGTAATATGGCAAAATTTGCTTTGCCCGGACAAAAGCTGGGCGGCAGCATTTTGCACTAGCTATAGTCTATGAAGAGAACCTCCAGAGACCCCGAGATAGAGGGCATTACAGTAGTCGCTTAGAAGTGACTAAGGCATGTATCAAGGTAAGGAGGTCCAGAGCCGGAATAAGAGGCTTAATCCTGGCAATGTTTCTAAGATGGAAAAAACAGGAATGAACCACAGAGGATATTTAAGCCTCCATGGACAGGTTCCTGTCAAAAATCACACCAAGATTTTGCACCCATGGCGAGGCCATCAATGACATAGCTCCTAGCACAAGGCCAGTTGCAGAATCAGAGGCCATCCCATCACAAACTCTGTTTGACTCCACTACCAATACCTCAGTCTTGTCAGGGTTCAGTCACAGCCAGCTGGAGGCCATCCAGTCGTTAATCTCAGCCAGACAGATATTTAGCACATCCACTGTGTTTGATGTTCCTGGGGCAAAGGATAAGTATAGCTGAGTATCATCGGCATAGCAATGAAAACTCAGACCATACTTCCTAATGATCCCTCCCAGGGGCAGCATGTATACTGCGAACAACATTGGGGCCAATACCGAACCCTGAGGGACTCCACACGAAAGGAGGCAGGGTGCAGATGAGAAATTACCCATCACAACCCGTTGCCTCCTATTCATGAGAAATGACTCAAACCACTTGATGACAATACCGGTGAGTCCACATAACTCCCTCAGGCAGAAAAGCAACACACAATGGTCCACAGTATCAAACGCTGAAGAGAGATTGAGGAGAACAAGAATTGTCTTGTCCCCCTGGTCTCTAGCCCTGAGGAGGTCATTCTGCACCTGAACTAATGCAGTTTCAGTGCTATGTCTGGCCCGAAAAGCTGACTGGAAGGGATCATACAACTCGTAAGTCATGAGATGTTCCCCCAACTGAAGCGATACCACCTTCTCAACAATCTTCCCCAAAAATGGAAGATTGGAGATAGGATGGTAATTTGCCCTAATCTCCGGGTCCAGAGAAGCTTTCTTTAAAAGGGTCTTACCAGAGCCTCCTTCAAGGCATCTAGAAAGACACCCTGACTCAAGGAGCACCAGACAATCAGGGCAAACACTGGGCCAACAGTGTCAGCGCACCTCATTAAGAAGCGCGTTGGCACGGGATCCAGTTCACAAAAGGTATGCTTAAAGTTGGCCGCCACTTCAATAACCTCACGAACCTCCACTGGCCTAAATTCTCCCCAACTAGGCAGAATGCTCTTAGAACACAACTGATGACCACTGACAGCAATGATATTATTGGCTGAAGAAAACTCTCGCCGGATCAAAGACACCCTGTCCGAGAAAAAACTAGCAAAATCCTCACAATCCTCATTCGAGGAAACTCTTCCAGGCTGAAGACAGGACGGATGAAGAAGTCTAACAACAGTCGGAAGTGATGCTGGTCGGCTTCTCCCGCAGCAATCTCCGAGACAGAAATGCTGTCTTCTTTTGGTTGATTGCTCTGATATGCACAATAATGCGCGACAGGACCAGTTTGTCAGTCTCCAGACGGGACTTCCTCCAGCGACGCCTAATCTCCGACCCAACTTTCATTTCCTGAGATCAGGCCATCACTGCTGAGACCTCAGGTATGAAGCTCTGGGTCATACACGGATAGGTGCGAGGGAGTTGATGGTGCTGGACAATACCTTATTATAGGTGTCTACCCCGGCATCAACAGCTCCGACGCGTGCATCACCCACGCTAGATAAATCAACTGCCGCCATAAAACCCTCAGGGGTAAGATCACTTAAAGGGTGGCAGCGAATCATCTCAGCAGGGGAAATATTTTTGACGGGAGCCATGAATGTGAACTTCACCGTGCAATGATCAGACCAAAATACCTGATCAATTGCAAGATCAACGATCTCAAGTCCCAGTGAGAACACCAGGTCCAATGTGTGGCCATCGCGATGAGTAGGTGCACCAACAAACTGCACCAGCCCCAAAAGGGGCATAATCTGCAGAAACTCGCTGGTGCACTTTTGAGCTTTATCCTCGGCCCAAACATTGAAATTCCCCAGAAAAATACATCTTGGGGAATCCAATGTTTCACCGGCAACAAACTGAGCGAATTCCTGCAGGAACCTCCCCATCGGGCCAGGAGGGCGATAGATGAGGAGGATCCTGCAGCCCATAAGATTCTTCACTAACCCATAAGATGCATCTATTGTCCTGAAACAGTCAGAAATGTTACCACTGGATGCCTGAGTTGCCACATATCAGTCTATCCTGGATAAAAGCATGACTATGTGGTCTTACAGATTTAACCCCATCAGCAATTTTTCACAACAGGGCACACAGAACTCAGTCTAGGAAATACAGAATGAAGAAATGGCAGAAGATGCTACAGAAGTTACAGGCAATTATTTGCCAGAACTGAGCCAGGGCTGAATAACCAAAAGCAAAATATATCATTTTGAAAGTTTTGCTACATAGAATAGGAAGATAAAACATAAAATAGGAATGTTATAAACAGATAGAGCAAAAGAGATATAAAGAGTCAAGAAGACTTGATGGGGGTGGGAGAAAAGAGATGGGGTCACGAAGGTGATGGCACTTTAGGATAGAAAAACTTAAATGCAAAACTGAAGGATCATGGGCCTTATTGGGCATTATGTTGCTATAATTATGGTACCCCTTCTCATTGACATTGGTAACATAACCTCTCTTTTTGTCTTTCTTTTCAGCATTAGCAATGCATTAGATAAAAGAAGTGAAATAATGCCTCATAACACAATAATAGGAAATTGCACTGTGCTCCTGGTTTATCTTTTAAAAATATAATATGATGTGCACCCATCCACCACATCGTTCATGTTTTACTCCTCACCTCGGAGGGCAAGTAGTCAGCTCACTGGTCATCTTTGTCAATACTCAAAAAGGGTGGGTAAGGGTGGGATCAGGGTGTAGGAATTAGAGTAAGAGGAAATATAGATCAGCTGATTGTAATTAACATCAAGGGCATTCAGTTATGATTATTAACAGGGGGGAATGGGGACTTAGAGGGAGGGGAAAATGGGATTTAAAAAAAAAGAAATATGGGAATTGCCTATCAGTTGGGTATTGTACTGCCACTTCAGGGAGGGTGTAAGGTAGAAAGGGAAAATATAAGGATCAGTATTGCATTTAACAGCTTTAGTTAGGCACAAGAAAGCAACCTTGACAATGCTTAAGGGCCATATGTTCAATGAACTATTAATAATTATTAATTATGACTACAGATAATTATGAGGAGTTAGGACTTTTACCATGGAATGTTAAAGGATTGAAGGACCCAGTGAAATAGAACAAGATCATAAACTATATCAATAAAATGAAAGTGGATATTTTTATGACACAGGAGACCCACTTTACACAGCGGGGATATAACTTCTTTCAGAAAAAATGGGGCCCAAGTACTGCATCATTTCATACACCCTCATCTAGTAGCTTTGCTATATTTTTTTAGGAAAAATAGTAACCTTAAATTAGGCCAGACCCTCAGTGACAATATGGCTAGACACGTTTTAAAAGAGGTAATATGCCATGTGCAGAAATACTCTATTGCAAACATTTATAGCCCTAATGAAAATGACACAGGTTAATTTATGGATTTTTTCTTAAATATGGTAACCTTTAATGCACCATACCTTATTGGAGGGGATTTTGCCCTAACCTTGAATAATATTTTGGATAGATTCAAATGTCTACATAAGAGATGCCTCTCTGCAGTAAAAACACTAAAGAATTTCATGAAGGAAATGAATTTAGAAGACCCATGAAGACACCTTAACCCCACCTCTATTATTTTATTTTTATTTTATTTATTACACAGTATCAGAATTATAAACCTTTGAGTCAGAGACACATTTACAAAGGCTTCATGTCATTGATAAACATAGGTTATAATAACATACAATAATTAGTGGAGTAAGGTTAAAAAAACAGCATACAGTATTCATTATACAATTAAAAGAATGTCAGCATACTGTACTCCTTATAAAATTCAATGATGAGAAACAAGGAAACAGCAGGTCAGGCAGGATGGAGGTCCCTTGTCAGGGGGGGCAGAAAACAGGGAGGGAGGGAGGTAGAGGCAGGACAGGGTCCCTTGTTGATGTTTATGAGGTGGGACTGTGCTTGTGGAAGTTGTAGCTGGTTAGTGGCAAGTGCAGGTGCAAGAACTGAGGATATGATCCCTAAGGAGGATTTTGAAATTTCTGAGTTAATACATAGCACCAATATGGTGGGGAAGAAAGTTTAGCCAGGTAGGGGCATGATAGCAGAAGGATCATTGCCCCAGAGCTGTTCTGAATGTGGTACTTGGAGGGAGGGTTTGGTGGAGCTGCAGGTAGCTACCATCCCTGGAGAACAATGATGGAGGGAGGAGACACCTGGCAGGGCAAGGCCACTGGGAATTTTCCCGGCAAACAGGCAGGTCTGGTACTGTAGCCTTTCATCAAAGTTGAGCAAATTCACGATATTGTAGAAAGTGCAGCTATGGGCAAGTCTGTTACAACTGGTGATTAGACGGCATGCTTTGTTTAGGGAGACCCTTATTCTATGCAGGGAGGTGACATCAGCAGACCCATAGACCAGGATACCATAGTCTACAAGGGACAATACGGAAGAGGATACAGCCAGTTGCAGGGTTTCAGGGGAAGACAGTGGTGATGGCGATAAAGCTGGCTGAGTCTAGCATTAATAGCTGTGCCAAGAAGGTGAATGTGTGCTTGGAAGGTGAGAGCTGGCTCTAGAGTGATCCCAAGGTATTTAAAGTTATGGACTTGTTCAAGAGGGTGAAGATGTTTGGTATGTATTGGGAGGAAATGTTTGTATTTGTTTTGGTAGTAGGACAAGAGCATGACCTTGTTTTTTTTTTGTTTGTTTTTTTGCTGTTTAGTACCAACCTGTGATCAGAGAAATAGGCCTCTGCCTTACTGAATGAGTCTTGTAGGGTTAGTTGAAGGCAAGTCAGGTTGGGGTGAGCAATGAAAAGGACCCTTTTTCCCCCAGTTCATTAGTCTTACTCCTGTATAGATTTTTTCCCTGGTATCCTCCACTCTGTTACATAATATGAGCTAAGTTAATAACCAAGATATATTAATTTCAGACAATGGTCCAGTCCCAATGAAGCTGAAACTAAAAATTAAGAAAAGCCCAATCTTGTGGTGGCTGGACCCTACAAAAATAACTGTGGATGACTTTTCTAATAAAGCAAATCAGGAAATCCACAACTTCTTTGAATATAACACATCAACAGAAATATCTGAAACAGTTATTTGGGATTCTTTTAAAGGTTACTATAGAGGCGTAACAATTTCATATACTTCAACCGAATATAAAGGGATGACATACCAGATCAATAAACTAGAAAAAACAATGAGCATCTCTCAATCAACAATATATCTTATATCCTTTCAACACATTATTACATTGGATATCTCAAACAAAAATAGAGTAAAACAAAATCCTAACAAAAAAAGCCGAACATCAGTTATTAAGATCTAGAGCCTTTTATTATAACTCATGTGACAAACTAGACATATTAATGGCATACCACATTAAGCGGGAACAAATGGGACAAACAATTATATCAATCTATAACCATACAGGGACCAAGGTAACCACTGCAGCAGAAATAAACTTGCCTTTTTTGATTTGTATTCCCAGCTTGACACATCAGATAGGAATAATGCAAAGGAAGGCATAGAACAATTCATGAGATCAGTAGAAATACTTAGACTCATCACTGATCAGTTCCAATTCCTACACAAATCATGCACCTTTACAGAAGTAGAAATAGTTATTAACTCTGTGACAAAAGGTAAAGCCCCAGGACTGGATGGAATCTCAATAGAAATATATAAAAATTATAAGCAGTTATTAGCTCCAAGACTGTTAACCCTCTTTAATAAAGTCATCTCGATAGTTACCTTGCCAGACTGTTTCTACGACTCAGTAGCATTTTCTCAAAAAAGATAAAGATCCCTAACTATGCTTTTCGTATAGACACATCTCATTATTAAACCCAGACCTTAAGATATCTGCAAAAGTATTAGCTAATAGATTAGAAATGGTGTTCCATTCTATAATACATCCAGATCGAACAGGCTTTATTAAAGGAAGGCAGCTGCTGTAAGCTCAGATATTTGCAGAACTATCAACATAATAGAGCTTTCGAAACACTTTGATATTATACTGTTAACATTAGATGCAGAAAAGGCATTTGATAGTACAGAGTGGGACTATATTTTTATGGTCCTAGGAAAAATGGGCTTCTACCATGTTATTACATGGGTCAAAATGCTATACTTAAAACCTACGGCACAAGTAAGAACTAACTGCACAATATAAAAAAAATACCATTAGCATGAGGCACCAAACAGGAATGTCCATTATCACCAACGGGGACAGACTTACAGATGTCATGGTGGGTAGCCACCTGGGGTTCAGTGATCACCGTACTCTGTGGTTCAATGTGAGAACAGTGGTGTAATCAAACCACACAAAAGTGAGGGTCTGAGACTTCAAAACAGCAGACTTTGCAAAGATAAGGAACTGTCTCAGGAAAGCCCTGCCATGTTGGAGGATGGGGACAGAGGATCAGTGGGCAAGTCTAAAAAGAGCCATAGAGGAGGCAACAAACCTTTGAATTAGGCAATTAAGCAAAAGAAAGAGGAAACAACAACCACTATGGTTCTCAAAGGAAGTGGCTGGGAAGGAAAGGGCAAAAAGGCTGGCATTCTGGAAGTACAAGGACACACAGAGGAAGGAAGACAGGGAAATGTATCTAGAAAAACAGAGGGAGGCAGGGAAAGCAGTCAGAAGTGCAAAGATGCAAATGGAGGAAAAAATAGCCCAGGCAGTAATTAAAGGGGACAAGACATTTTTCAGGTACATTAGTGAAAGAAGAACAATCAGGGGTGGGATTGTTAGGCTAAAAGGGGAAGGAGGGGAGTGTGCAGAGGGGGACCTGGAGAAAGCAGCAATCCTGAACAAATATTTTTGTTCAGTATTCACAGAAAAAGGGGAAGGTGTGGGACCTCAGTTAATCAACAGGAGCATTAATGAAAGGGAGGTGGACAACAGTCCATTTACAGAGGAGAGAGTCCTAAAGGAACTTGCACATCTGAGAGTGAACAAGGCAATTGGGCTGGATGGGATACATCCAAGATTATTAAAGGAGCTTAGAGTGATGCTCGCAGCACCACTGACAGCCCTATTTAAAACAAATGCTGGAAACAGGAGTAGTTCCAATGGACTGGAGGAAGGTAGATGTAGTCCCTCTCCACTAAAGTGGCAGCAGGGATGAGGTTGGCAATTACAGGCCAGTCAGCCTGACCTCAATGCAAGGGAAATTAATGGAATCCCTCCTAAAGAAAATGATTGTGGTATATCTTGAATTCAGCAGATCACAGGATACTAGGCAGCATGGATTCAGAGCAGAAAGGTCATATCAAACAAATCTGATACATTTCTTTGACTGGGTGACCAGGGAATTAGATCAAGGTGGAGCAGTAGATGTGGCCTACCTAGATTTCAGCAGGGCCTTAGACATTGTTCCACATAGGAGGCTTGTAAACAAGCTGGGCTGCCTTGGGGTGGATCCCAACGTGGTAAACTGGGTCAGAAATTGGTTAAGGGATCAAACACAGAGGGTGGCAATAAATGGAGTTCATTCCAAGGAGAGTAGGGTGACCAGTGGGGTGCCACAAGGATCAGTTCGAGGGCTAGTCCTCTTTGATGTCTTCATAAGTGACATTACAGAGGGTCTGGAAGGGAAGGTATGGATCTTTGCAGATGAACTAAGACCTGCAACATGGCTGACACTCCATGGGGATGGAAAAATGAGAAGGAACCTAAGCAGACTTGAGGAATGTTCAAGAGAATGGCAGCTAATATTCAATGCAAAGAAGTGTAAAATAATGAATTTGGGGTACAGAAACCCAGGGGGAGGAATACATGATGGAGGGAGGTACTGACAGCCATTAAACAGGAAAGGGACTTGGAGGTAATCATATCTGATGACCTAAGGGTGACCAAGCATTGTGAAAAGGCTGAGTGGAGAGCAAGCAGGATGCTGGAGTGCATAGGGAAAGGTATCAACAGCAGAACAAAGGAGGTGGTGATACCATTGTACATATCATTGGGGAGGCCCCATCTTGGGTACTGTGTCCAGTTCTGGAGGCTACATCTCCTGAAGGACATAGGCAGATTAGAGACAGTTCAGAGAAGGGAAACAAAAATTGTGCAGGGTATACACCAAAAGTCATATAAGGAGAGACTAGAGGACCTCAATACGTATACCCTGGAAGAGAGTAGAGAAAAGGGGATATGATAGAGACCTTCAAATGTCTCAGGGGCATAAATAAGGTAGGGTAGCATCTTTCAGAAAAAAGGATGTTCAAGAACAAGGGGTCATGATATGAGGTTGGGGGGTTAGACTCAGGGGTAACATGAGAAAGTATATTTTCAAAGAAAGGATGATGGATGCATGGAACAGCCTCTCAGCAGAGGTGGTGGGGGAAAAAACAGTAGGGGAATTTAAGAATGCATAGGATAAGCACAAGGGAACCCTTGCAATAGGAAAGAGAGGGTAAAAACTGTGGATTAAGTAGGATCTGCAGTATTGCAGAAGGCAGGGAAAATGGAAAGACTATGTGGGCCAAGCGGTCATTATCTGCCATGAATTTCTATGTTTCTTTTTCTATGACAGCAACTCTGTAAGACTCTCTTATTGAATAGTAGTTGTAATAGTCAGGTACTGCAGTAGATCCACTGCATCAAACAGAAATTAGAATTCTGAGAATAGTTAATTTTGGTAAAATTTGTAGATCTAAGATAGTAGTATAGCATCTTCACAAAGCAAAGAGGAGCATGAAGACAGGGATGAGCAAGAGGTTAATTGTGAAATTAAAGAAAAGTTGGTGGCCCAATATGGAGCCTTTATGCACTCCTATGTTGATAGTGGGAAAATAAGACATGATTTTTTTATTGTTACAAACTGCTTTCTTTTCCCTAGCTAATTATCACACCAAGTAACAACAGTGGTGGGATACTGAGAGACAAACATTTTGACTCAAAGATCAACTAAATCAAAATTTTTGTTTAATTCAATAAACTCAGTCCAATATGTACTGTATACCCTTGTCCATGGCAGCTTTATTGGACATTTGAGAGTTAAATCAGTGTCATGGTAGTGCTGTGGCCTTGTCTAAAGTCATGTTAGGCTATGCAAAGCAAGTTATTCTTGGAAGATGTTCAGTGATCTGGATGGTTCCAAGTATCACTTATATCATGTTTGTTTTTGTTTTTTTTAACATTTGTCTTTCATTTTGCAATTTAAAAACATAGTAATGCATAGTAATACATCTAAGTAATACAAAAAGTTATACAAAAAGTTCATCTACAATGCAATATATCTTTACGTTATTACTGTCAGTGCAGCATATATTTTTATTTGCACATTACCTCTATTGTTGTTACTGGCTCAATATAGACATATATCCATTACAAATTAATATTTTAACCTTTTTCATTCTCATATTTCATTATTCTTCTGGAACATCCAAATATTTATGTTATTACAATCACATGTGTTACATTAGCTATCTTACCACAGTTTCTATTAGAATATGGCAAAATATAAGGGTTAAATTTATTCAATAAATATGGTGAATAATATATTCTGTGTTGGCTTAGTGACTGAACTGCAGATTTAGGTGTCAGGGATACAGGCTTTGAGACCTGCAACAGAACAGTAGTTAAAAACTATTTTAGGGGAGAAAGGAGGAGGTGCTACTTCACTGAGAGGGTGGTGGAGCCATGGAATGCACTGCCCAGGGGGCTGGTGGAGGCAGAGATGGTGGAGGAGTTCAAGAGGGGGTGGTACAGGTGCCGGGGAAAGGTTCTGGAAGCAACATCCAGTGCAGCGAGATTATCCAGGACTGGGAAAGGAGAAGCCAGAGAGGGAGAGGGGGGCAGCAAAGTCAGCTCCCAGGGTGGGGGCTGACCAAACAAGCAGACAAGAAAGACCGTTAGGCCTATTCTGCTGGCATTTTAGTATGCTAGTATGTTAGTATTACTAGATTCCTTTGTTTTGACCTATCATTCTTTCTTAATTAAATGTTTCCTTTGTCAATTGCCCTTTGGATCGGTTCCCACTTCTTCCAGAATTGATGAATCTGTTTTATATTATAGTAATGTCCTTTTTTCTAATCTTGATTTCAAAAAATGAATTTTTCCAAAGTAAAATAGAAGGTGTTTCAGTATCTTTCCACATACTGTACATGTAATGCATCTTTTGGCATTCATAAATGCTATGACTACTATATATTTTAATGAACTCAGTATTTTTTCTATAGGAGATATATATAGCAGACATAGTTCTGGCTCATAAATCAACATTATTTCTAAAACTTTGTTCAGTAATTCAATAATTTCGATCCAAAAGGGTTTGACAAAGTAACATTCTACAATTACGTGTTGCATTAGCTATCTTACCACAGTTTCTATTACAATATGGCAAAATATAAGGGTTAAATTTATTCAGTAAATATGGTGAATAATATATTCTGTGTATAATGTAAAACTGAATTTGATTTATCCTATTATGTAAACAACAGTTACAATATATACAAATTTCATCCCAGATCTCTGTGGCTACTTTAATTTTTAAATATTCTTCCCATTTTTGTTTTAAGTGTTCTGTTTTGTTTGTGTCTTTTTTTCTTATTGATATCAAAATACAATTTTGCAAATAATAGTTTTTCTATTATCTGCTGTTTTCAACAGATCCATAAAATCATTTTCAAATTTTACTGTATCTTTCTTTGAAATTCTGTCATGGCTGATCTGATTTGTAAATAGCTAAAAACATATTTGTGTGTACTCCAAATTGTGTTTGTATCTCATGAATGATTTCAGTGTCTGACCACTGTATAAATCTTTAATATTAGTGGCATTATACTTTAACTAATTTTGTATAACTGAAGTGTTAAAATGGGATGAAAATTGTTTTGGAATAATGGAGTGTTTTTAGAGATTTTATTTTTGGTCCCTTTTATTTGCATGATACTATTCCAAATTTAAATTGTGTTTTTAACAAACATATTATCTAAAGCTCTGTGATCTTTTTTTCTAATATGTTTTGATAGTAAATGTATAATAATTAGTGTCGAGGGATTGTGATATTCAAAATATGCCCATGAGGGAATAGACTGGGACCATAATTCTTTTAACGGTTCTCTTGCGGCAGCACAGTGATAGAACTGTAAGTTGGGCAATTTTAATCCTAGTTGGGAGTAATCAAGCACTAATTTCCCCTTTTTTAATCTAGTTTTACCCTTTTCCAAAGGAACCTATTAATTAACTTATCTAAAGTCTTAAACATTTCTCCTGGTATCCACAATGGTAATGCCTAAAAAATATGTAACAGCTGAGGGAGTATATTCATTTTGACAAGTTGGATACTTCCCAGTAATGACAATGGGAGTCCTTCCCATTTTTGCAAATCTTTCATAATTTCTTCCATTAATGGATTTAGATTGATATCTAATATCTTATTCCATTTATTGGCAAGTTGAATACCTAAAAATGTTAAATGTTCTTTTCTGATTGTAGTTGGGAAATGCTGCATGTCAAATTCTGTTGTACCTGAGTGAATTAACAGTGCCTCTGGCTTTTTTTAATTGACTAGGTAACCTGATACTCTTCCATATTCTTCAATTATTTGCATTACTATATTTATTTCCTTTTCTGGATCTTTAAGATACAATAACATATTATCTGCAAATAGTGATATCTTTAAAGCTTTGCCTTGTGTGCATTGAAATCCAAAAATTTCACTACTATTTTGAATTGCACTATCTAGGGGCTCAATAACCAATGTAAACTTCAGGGGTGACAAAGGGCACCCCTGCCGCATACCTTGAAATAGGGAAAAATTATTTGATATTGTATCATTCATTAATACTCTAGCTGCAGGGGACTTGTATATAGCCTGTATCCATTTTAGCTAGTCTGTACCCATTCCTACAGTCTTCAGGACATCTAGTAGATAGTGCCATACCACCCTATCAAATGCTTTTTCTGTGCTAGGGACACCACCATTACATTCGGATCACATGCTACATGGAGAACATTAATAGCGTTTTGGATATTTTATGACCTCTTCTTTCCCCGATGATGCCTGTTTGTTCCTCCCCTACAAATTCTGGCAGAATCATTTTGAATCTTGTGGCCAGAACTTTTGTAAAAATCTTATAATCAAAGTTAAACATTGAAATTGGCCGATATGAAGAACATAATGTTTAATCTTTTTCCTTTTATAGGGATAACTATAATAAGGGCTTCATCAAAGGAAGGGGGTAAAGATCTCTGGAAAACACTAAATCATTCTGTAAGTTTAGGGACTAATATTTTTCCAAAGATTTTATATAAATCTATACCTATTCCATCCAGCCCTGGTGATTTCCCTGGCTTTAGTTCTTTTATTGCTTTTTCCACTTCTTCAGTCCTTATTTCACTATCCAGCATTTGTTGTTGTTCTATATTTATTTTTGGAATATTCAAAAATTGACTTCCATCAGAATTTGTACCTTGTGAAGTATATAGTTTTTGATAGTATTTCAAAAATGCCCTATTTATGTATTTTTCTGATGTTAATACCGCTCCTTCTGTTTTTATTTTTGATATGTTTCTTTCTGCTTTCTCTTTTTGCATCATATAGGCCATTAACTTATCTCCTCTATCAGTTTGTGCATAAGTATTTGCTCTTGATAACATTAACCTTTCTATTTTTTCATTATATATCTGATTATATTTGTGTTTACACTTTTTTAATCTTTTTAGATGTACATTATATTAAGTTGTGTTTGTGAGTGTAATTGTTGTGCTACTACTATATGTGTCGCTAACTGTTCTAGTCTTTATTTTTTTGTCTGTTTTCCTTTTAATTGAGTAATATATACGTATACCTCTTACAAAGGCTTTGTATGTATCCCTGATGTTATTTAGGGATGTATCTTCCACTTAATTTTCTAGAAAAAATATTTCTGTTTCCTTCTCAATCTTTTGGATGTACTCTTTATCTTTTAATAGTAGTGGATCCAGTCTCCATGCTCATTGGATGGTGATGTCCCTGGAAGCAAGCATTAATAGTAATACCGAATGGTCTGATATATGTATTGGTTTATAGTCAACTTGAATGAGTTCCCCATACAGCTGTTTTGAACCTATAAATAGATCTATGCCCAAATATGTCTTGTGTCTGATTGAAAAGTAAGAATATTCTCTACTAGTAGGGTGTTTTAATCTCCATAAGTCTATTAGGGCTAGGTCCTCCATCCTGTTCTTTAAAAATATAGCTTCTGTATCATTATATTCTCTTTTTTTTCACTGTAGTGTCTAAATGTTCCTTCAAAACCATATTAAAATCCCAACCAATTAAATATGGTTGAGGGAATTTGGTTAGTTTTGTAAAAAGTTCACTTAGCATGTTCTTAAATTTATTATTGTGTAAATACACAGAGGCTTATGTATATTTGTTACCTTTCACTTCTATTTGAAATATAATGAACCTTCCTTCTTTATCTATAACTTCATTTTTGATGTTTACATCAAGCCCTTTATTAAACAAGATGGAGGTCTCTCTTGATTTGGAGGTGCATATAGAATGTATACATTTTCTTCCCAATATTTTATTGATTTTACCTGCTTCCACCTCATTCAAGTATGTTTTCTGAAGATATAGGATATGTAGTTTACTTTTCTGAACATAGTTCAGAATTTTCTTTCTTTTAAAAGAGTTTGTAAATCCATTGATGTTCCGGGTCATCACTTTTAACTTATCACTCGTGATTTTTATGTTGCAAAATATACTGTTGTTATAATGTGTTTATTTGACTTTTATTGTTCTTATGATCCTTATATATATGACTTATGCCTTTTGTTTTTCTATACTGCTTTGCTACAGAAATCCCCCACCCCTCTTATATCATGTTAAGTACAGAAAGGATAGCATTATGAAAGAACCTGGCAACTAATATATGGTTCCTCTAATAAAAGACTGTAAACCTTTCAGCCACATTCCAGACTTTAGACATTAATCAAAGAAGAAAATGATAGGTTATAGATTCTGGTCAAATAGGAGGATAAAAAGGGGTGTTCTGTCTTAAGTAGTCTTGGCACAAGTCCATCAAATGCAGCACTATTACTGTACAAGAGGAGATGTTATTTAGCAGGCATCCTATTTCCCTGGAAATAACAGCACCTAAACAGGAATGAAAAATGAATGATGGGAGGATAGAGGCCCAGGAGCAAAGCCAACAAGTAAAGTATGTATGTATGTACGTATGTATGTATGATTATATGTATGTGTATGTATGTATGCATGTGTTTCTTTCAAAGGTTTCACCAAGAAAGACCCACAACTCATTCCCAAATGCATTCTGGTGAAAAGGAAGCATGGAAAATCATATACAATACAATGAAACAGAAGCATAACCAACAGTATAGAAGATATGTACATAAGGTACAAATGTAATCCTGTTGGTGAGGGTAATACAATTCATGTCAAGAACAGTGTAATGGAAAGGCAAATTATTGGGGGGTAAGAACAATGCGAGATTTACAGTAAGATGGTCGTGGACAGTTGCAGCAGGGAGAAAAAAAGTCAAGAAGAATAGACTTCAAAGAGAATGCAGATGAAGCAAAGGAAACATGGGAAGAGAGGACCTGAGCTTAGGGAACCAATAAGAGAAAGCAGATTTCCAACAGTAGTTTTTCTGGAATGAATAAAAAGGGAATGAGAAGAACTACTGCTGATAGGAAAGCTAGATTCAGGGGGAGAGAATAAGAGGGATGTAACGTAGGAGGGAAGAGCACCTAACCGGAATTTAGAAATAAAGGAAACACAATGGACTAGGCACCTGGCATCAAGAGAGGGGAGAGAAAGGGCAGTGCAGGGTGAACAATGATGGATGAGAGGAGAATAGTCTAAAGAAAAATGACAAAACGAGTGAAAGAGGGGATCCAGTCTGGCAAGGGAGGATTTAAGTGTGCCATAATAGACCATGTCACCATAATTAAAGATAAGGAGGATCATCTTTAAAGCAATCTCACGGTGAACAGAAAGCAGGATACTCGCTTTGTTCCCATACAGCGCACCAAGCTTGGGGTGAAGCTTTTGGTGAATGGCATAAATATGAACTGAGAAATCAAGATGATGATCAAGCCATACTCTGAGGTACTTAAAAGGGGATAAATCCTCAATCATAGCACCACCCAGAGTGTGAAATACAGGGAGAGGGGTGAGTCCAGAAAGCCTTTGATTGGGGGCCAGAAGTCATAGACACTGTGTTTTTGGCCACCAGTTAACTGGATAGATGGGTGTCTATAATGTGGGCACTTGGGGAAGGGTGACGACAGTAACAGCGACCCTCTCCCCAGTGCATTGCAGCGATGGTGCACAGGGGATACGACGGCCAGATGGGGGAGTGGGCAACTATGCGACATCCTGTTGCTATGGTACACGTGTGGGGGTGGGAGCGGCACACACAGTGAGGGATGTGGTGGTGCTGTGGTCAGTTGCTGTGCAGACCCCATGGTGTGGTGGGTGGGTTACAAGTGTTGGTCAGCAGGGTACAGGGTTCAGGTCCAGGTACTACTACATTCTTGTTGTGCCCTGCCCAAACTTTTTTTTTTATGTTTTCATCCCCCTGATATGCACCCCCTGGAGTTGAGAATCCTTTAGTAGGGGGTGCGGGGAATGAAGCCACCCACGTGGGGTGGTGTGTGTGGGATCAGTCCCCCCTACAGAAAACATTAAAAATGAAGTCCCCAGTACCCTTTTGATGTGCACCAGGGTGTCAAAGTGCCAAAATAAATTTTCAGCACTCTTGACTTCTGCATAATGGTGATCGCCTTTAGGCTTTCACTGTTATGACATGGAATCGGTTAGACTACAACCAATGTTGAATATTATCAAAATCCAGCTGCAATTGTAAGGTAAGATCACAGGAAGAGAAGCCAGATAGAAAAAGTACTGTATCATCAGCGTATATGTGAATGAATGCAGAACAACAGACAGAGGGGAGGTCATTTAAGAATATGGACAAGCGAATAGGTGCCAGGACAGAACCTTGAGGGACACCCAAGCAGATAGGGAGTGGAGAGGAAATTTAGCTACCTATCCAGACAGCTTGAGACCTACCTTCAAAGTAAGAATGGAAATAGCTGACTGCAGAGTAACAAAGTCCCACTGCTTAAGCTTGTCCAGAAGAAGGGGGTGTGTCATGGTGCCAAAAGCTTTAGCAAGAGCAACAAAGATGTCAGACATGATTAGACCTGGGAATATGGAGTCAGTGAGCTGAAGGATCAATGCAGAAGTGGATTGAGATTTCCTAAAACCAGACTGAAAGGTGATAAAGAATGAAGAGGATACATGGAAGGAAGAGTTGAGATAGAGCAAGGTACTCCTGTAACTTAGCAATAGTATGCGAAGACTGATAGTTTGTAGCAGATAAGTCAGGTTCAAGGATGTGTACTTAGAGAGGTCTGAGAAATGGTGATTGAAGGCATTAGTCTCCAAATTGTTACAATTACTGCCACCACGTGCCATGTCATTTATGTAGTGGATAACACCTCTATAAAGCATCATATGGCATCTGAACTTGGGAGAATTACCTGCAGCATCCTGTAGCAGCTCTTTACTATCTGTGTTCTTTTCAGGACAGATAACCATTTTGCAAACATGCCATTGCATCCTGTAATCAACCCAGTCAGCAGAGAGAGATAAGTATTTGTATTCAGACCAGTATTTTTCCCCAAGTCTTTAATGAGGAAAGAAGATCTTTGTGTGGCCACCATGAGAAAACACCCATAACTCTTGTCTACACTAAGGGGTTATGCAGATGTTGGAATACAATTAATGGGAAGATGAAATAAGCTACTGCCACAGTAACATCAGTGTTCTGAAATAATGGGTTTCAGTCAGTTTGCTTCACCTCTGAGAAGAAGGTATTAAGATTCAGTTTGTAGTAGTCTTGAAGGAAGATCTCCTTGGTATGCAGGTGGCAGAGTGAGCCTTCCAAACACAAAACACAAGTGAGTGGTCACTAATAACATGGGCAAGGATACCAGCTCCTGCACTTCTACTCATTCTGCTTGTTATGAACCAGTCTATCAGAGTGTGATGACTGTGCAGTTGGGTCATTAATTATCTGGGTATGGTAAAGCTGCCTTTGTAAGTACTTCAAAGTTGTTGGAGTAAGTACAATTAAGTAATACACTTTGGGTTATCCCCCTTGATAATTCCCCACTTATCTAGTGAATTTCTTCACAGCACCTTTTGTAAGACTCCCAATTTCTTTGCCAAACCCTTTGAGGCACAGTCAAAGGTCTTGCTAATGTTCAAATATAGGATGCCCAGTGCTTTGGTATTTTACCCTGCCTTTTCAACTATTTTTGATTTTGCCTCCTAGACACACAAGGAAATAAACTGTTCATCAACTCTGTGTGTCTTCATGGTTATAAATACTTAAAAATGACTGACTGTCTTAATGTGTGACTTTTTTAACAAGCTTGAAAATATTAAGCATATAGTCCCCCAGATTCAAAAGGCACGGATGCGTGGCACATCTAGATGCGCCACCCAAAAAGTTGCTCTGGCATAACCAAATGGTATATTCAAACAAGATGCATGATCCCAATGGATCTTGCATCCTGTTTGAATAATGCAACTGTTCTGGGTGGTAAAAATGGGTGTCGGCTAACATTGCACCTGGTGCATCCTGGGGATGTGCCCCCAAATGCGATATTCAGCTCTGAAATACAAATGATGCCATCAGGCATGCTTGGAGCAAATGGCCCTCAAGCATGCCCATTATGAGCTCATTTGCATGCCTGCTACCAGCAGGATGCACAGGGCCAGTTGGGCCCGCCTGTCCATTCCCTATCCCTGTACAATAATTTGACTCTCCCCTTTTCCACAGTGTTGGGAACACCCCCTGCCCTATCCACAGCCCTATGAAATTAATTGAAAGTCCCTCACTTTTCCATAGTGTAGAGAACCCCACTCCCTGACTGATACACAGCACTGTGCAATGAATAGAAAGTCCACCAGTTTTCCGAATATGTGCGGCTGGGTTCCTTTAATCAAATGGGTATCCGGTTACATGTCTGGGGTGGGGGACCCTATACTATGGAAAAGTGAGGGACCTTCAATTCATTCCACAGGGCTGTGGATCAGGCAAGGAGGGGGTTCCTTACACTATGGAAAAAGGGGGAATTTCAATTCAGTTTTCAGGGTTGTGGGTCAGGCAGGGAGGGTGGTTCCCTACACTATGGAAAAAGGGCAAACTGCTATTTATTTTCCAGGGATGGGGATTGGGCAGGGAGGGAGTTCATATTATTACATGTGCATCAGGAAATGGGACAGGGTGGGGTGTACACTACACTATGGCATATTGGGTAAATTTCTACTCATTGGGCATTGGGGAACAGAGCTGGGGGTTGCCACAGGGCTATGGGGTCTGGCAGGCTTCTGTGCTGCTGTGCATAGTACCACAGCCTGCCTGTGGGTGGCCAGCAGTTAGGCATGCTTTTTCCATGCCTAACTTTGCACCGCTCATCTCCTGCACTTGGGCAGCCCATCTCTTCTTAATTTCCCATTGTGTGGGATAATCATGGGCACGCCCCCTCTACTTGGGTCATATACATTAACTTTGGGCAGTGGCCCATCTTGATTTGGGAAGCTCAACTCCCTCCTTTGAATATGGGAGTTTGGAGCAACTTTTGGATGGGCAGCTCATCTCCTTTTTTTCAGAGATGTGCCACCCATTTCTTTTGAAAATGTGGGCCATATATTTTGTTTTATATAAAGCAGTATCATCCAGAATGCAGCACAGTCCTTGCAGTATTACCCTACTGGATCAGTAGCGTACAACAAAACCCTGAAACAGAAACAGCATGGTATAGGACAGTGAGAGGGTGCAATACCGCAAATGGGTCAGTGCGCAGTATTGCACCCTCTCAATGTCCCAGGCAGAGGAAAAGACCTCTGCTGGGATGGGGATCTGCCGAGCAGCTGCCGTGGCTTGATGGGATGAGCCAGTGGCAGCAAGGGAGGCAGGCAGTGTGTTTGGGACCGGGTTTGTTTCCTGGTCCCAGATGCATGGAATTGATAGTTTTTTCGCACTTTGTGAGATATTTCCATTTAATCCCCTCCCCAAAAGTTAGTTATTTTAGTTGGGGGGGTCAGGGGTGCAGCCCCCTGTAACAGGAGGTGTGGGAGGGCAGAGTCCCCTGCAAAAACAAGACTTATGCCACATGCAATATATTGCACTGTACTGGCAGCACGGTTTATTGCTGTGGCATAATGTCACAAGACATTATGACCTCGTGCTATTACTGCAAATGCTGCAGTATTCTGCAGGGAACAGTGCAATTCAATGGCAGTTAAGCCCTTTTGTCATACAGTGTTTTGTGACATGACACTTCCAGCAACGTTTTGCATTGCATCCTGGCTGACTCCACTGTATATACAGCAGTGCCAGCCAGGATGCAATGCAGTAATGGTGCAGTAACATAGAAGCATAGAAAGTGATGGCAGATAAGGGCCACTTGGCCCATCTAGCCTGCAAGTTTTTATTGTGATCGATTATGCTGCAGACCCAGCTTGGTCTATGGCACTGTTTATTCCACCCCCATCCTTTCCTCTATGATTCTTTTGAGCCTAGCCAGGGTTTCTTTAAATCCCACCACTGTTTTCACCTCCACTACCTCCTCTGGAAGGCTGTTCCAGGCATATGCCACCCTTTCTGTGAAGAAAGACTTCCTGACATTGCTCCTGAATTTAACCCTCTCCACTTTCATATAATGACCCCTTGTTCTAGAGCACCTTTTACTTTGAAAAATATCTCCCACCTGTATCTTATTCACCCCATAAGTTATTCAAAGGTCTTAATCATATTCCCTCCCTCCTCTCCTCTAGGGTGTACATATTGAGCTCGTTTATCCTCTCCCCTTAGAGCTTTTCATGCAAACCCTGCACCATCATAGTAGCCCTTCTCTGGACCACCTCCACTCTGTCGATGTCTTTCCTGAGATGTAGTCTCCAGAACTGGACACAGTACTCCAGGTGGGGTCTTACCAGTGACCTACTGTATATATGGGCAACACCATTTCCCTTTTCCTACTGGTGACACCCCTACCTATGCACCCCAGCATCCCACTAGCTCTCCCGATTGCCTTGTCATATTGTCTTGCCAACTTTAGGTCATCCGATATGACTGCCCCAGGTACATTTACTACTTGGTCATTGGAAGCATCTCTACCCTCATTTTGTACTTCACCCCAGGTTCCTGTGGTCCAGGTGCATTATTTTGTACCTTTTTACATTATCCCTAGCTGCCAAACCTTAGACTAATCCTCCAGATGTTTCAAATCCTACCATCACTGGCACCCCCTCCCCTGAGGGCCTACTCTGTTGCAAATCATAGTGTCATATGCAAAGAGGCAGACCTTTCCTTCCAGCTCCTCTGCTATGTCACTAATAAAGATATTAAAGATGCTGCAGTATACTGCATGGAACAGTATAATTCAAAGGCAATTAAGGTGTTTTTTTTTAACTACAGTATTTTGTGACATGTCACGCACTGTAATTTACCGCATTGCTTTCTGTTAGGCTCCATTGTACATGTTTAGTGTACCTTTGATCTCTTCCTACACTTACTTGAATAAACAAACTGTATCTTAATGGGGTGGGATTATGTTTCTTTTACAGTAAGTGTGATGTGATAGTAACACATTCTGTTGTATTTAAACAATAAGACATGATAGGGTGTGTGTTACTGTTGGATACTAGCACAACTCTGGAAATGCGGTATGAGGCAGCACTGAGTGCCTTACACACTGGAGAAGTACCACTATCCTCAAAACACAGATTGGAAAATATGGCACAGTCACCACAAAGATATAGGTAGATAATGATTTATTGCAATCACCAAGTGAGACCAGATTTGTGGATATTATAACCACCACCATAACTCCAATGCATGACAGAATCTTTCTCCTTTAGAGAGCTCTGGTTTATTTATTTATCAAGTCTAGGATTACAAATATCTTTGAGCCTTGGCTCTTTTACAAAGATTCCATGTCAGAAATATCTAGAAACTTATAATATATGTACTGCATAGTTACATGTTATAAATTTATAATAAATAAAAGGTAATATGCAGTCAAGAAAATTGGTACAAAATGCATGTATGGCACTCACTTGTATTACATCAAAATAGATCACACTCTATGGTGCTCACAGTCTCTGATCTAGACAAAAATGTGGCACTCACTTGTGCTACATCAAAATAGAACACTGGGGCCAGAATTCACAAAACTTTTCCCTGGCACAAACCCGGGTTTGGGTGAGCAATCCTGGTCTTATGCTGAGCTCCTATTCATAGAAGCCCGATTTGTGTGCTCAAACTGAATTTGCGCTTTGGCAAAAGTCTGGACTTGGTGGAATGCAAATGAGGGTGAGGGGACCTGCATATCAGCACAGTCTGATTCACAGAGCAATTGCTCCATGCAAGGGCCTTTTGCATGGTCCCCTTGTGCAGAGAAAATACCGCTGACCAAGATCTTGCCTTAATCCTGTGCAACCCTAGTGGTTGGCAGAGATAATATGGTGACCCCCCACCTGACCCTCTGCAAACTAGACCCTGCCATCCAGTAGCCACTCCCACCACCTGATCCCATGCTTGATATAACATAAACATTTGCCTGGTGCTAGTGCCCCCCTCCACTGATTGCCACCCCTATTGTAACTAGATATTGTTCCCTGGTGCTAGTGGACCCCCCTGACAATTTCCAGACTGATGTTCACATGCATCTTTCCCTGGTGTACAGTGGTCCCTCCCCCCATCCAATCATCTTCCCAATGTAAAAAACATATTCCATGGTGTCCAGTGGTCCCTCCCCACCCAGTCATCCACCTGATGTAAACAAATCATATTCCCTGGTGTCAAGTGGTCCCTCCCCACCTGATCCAGGTTCTACAATGCTGGTTCGACAACACTTTTGTCGACCAGCATCTGATCAGCAGGATTTATATAGGCCATGATTCACGGTCAACATAAGTCCAGACATCTCCACAGTACTAAGTTTTCAATGGGTGGCTTCACCCCATGAACCACCCATTGGGGGGGGCTCTCCCCCCCCACACCACCCATACTTGATAGTCTCGACTCCAGTTGCAATTTGTTCAGGGAGGAGTCCAGGACTGGGAGACAGTTTGCCCCTATCTCAGGTGTACTAACACAGCTACCTGTGGCTAGCTGTTGGCAAAGTGTTGATTTTGCTGACAGTGAGGTATGTCACTGTGTTGGAGTTACTGTCAGGTCAGCATACCACCTGATCACCTCCCTGATGTAAAAAAAACATATTCCCTGGTGGCCAGTGGTCCCTGCTCCCACCCAATCACCTGACCGATGTCTGGACACTGTTTCCATGGTGTCTGGTTTATCCCCCATCCTGATCCCCTGTACATGATAGTTCAACCATTCCATGGTGTTTAGTGGACCCCACCCCCCCCCAACCTAACCGGTAGTGCCCAACCACCATGCTCCCTCCCATCCCACCCCAAACCCATAACTGGCACAGCCCTACACTCTCCACACACAGCCAGTTACCAACTGACAGCCACGAGCATGTACTGTAACAGTACATGCTCATTCACAGCTCAGTCGGCAGCTGGCCATGGTGAAGAGTGAAGCACTATGCTGGTCCCTGGATTGGGGTCAGGATGGGGGAAGTGGGGTGGTGTGGTACTACCTGTCAGGATTGAGGCGGGGGGGCTAGACACCAGGGAATGGTTTAACTATAATATACAGGGAATCAGGGATAGGGAGGTGGGTCAGCTAGACACCAGAGAATGGCTGAACTATCATGCATAGGGATCAGAATGGGGGGATACACTGGACACCAGGGAAACAGTGTCCAGACATCGAGTTGGTTATAGGGTGGAGGAAGGGACCACTGGGCACCATGGAGTATGTTACACCAGGGAAGGGATCAGGTGGTGGGATTGACAACTGGACAACAGACAAAGATGTATGTGAACATCAGTCCACCAATCAGTAAGGAGCCACTAGCACCAGTGAACAATATACTTTTACAATAGGTCCAGCAATGGCGGGGGAACCACTAACATCACAGAACAATACATAGTTACAACTGGGCTGGCGATCAGTAAGGGGAGAGGTCTATGTGATAACGGCGAATGCCTAAAGGTGATCAACGTTATCACTCAGAGTGCTGAACACATTTTCGGCACTCTGACAACCCTGGCGCACCAGTATAACAGCGCCAGGACATATTTTTACTGCTTACTTAAGGATTTTCAACTCCAGGGGGGTGCATGTCGAGGGGTGAAAGTAGTAAAAATAAAAAGGTTCAGGCTGGGCGCAATAAAAATCACACCAGTTCCTGGAACCGAACCTGGTACCTCAGCCACCCCAGCCATTAGCCAATCCCCAATGCCATGACGCAGCTAGACTGGCAACTGCAGTGCCACTCCCTACTCGCTCCCACCCCCCCACACACGTATGTATAGAGACATCCTGTCACCTAGTTTGTCCACCCCCTCATTCGGTCACCCTACCTGTCCATTGCTGTGAGTGGATTGCGTGGGGAAGGTGTCGCCATAATGGACGCCGCCCTTCCTCATGCGCCCACATCATGGGTTACCGTAAGGAGAACACTAGCACCAGGGAAATATATATTATATTATATTACAATTGGGCCAGCAATCGGTGGGGGGGAGGGTGTAACTGGGTGTGGGTTTAGGATAACACAATTTCAGGCAGACCATAAATAAGGTGCATAAAAAATGCATGGTTGCGTTTATCATTTTATTTTTATCAAATAAAATATACAGAAAGAAAAATGGTAAGTCAGACAACTGCTTAGCTTCAACAGTTTCTAAGGCTTTTCTTCAGCCTAGCATCAATCAAACAGTGTGAAAGCACACACTACCAGGAGGTCTTTCATCTTCCTCAGTCAATATTCAACTGAGCACCCTATCAGTCCTCTCTCAGCACTGAGGTAGGGCTTTCTATAAGCTCCCTAGAAGTTGCAAAAACAATTTCCCCCTGCCTTCTTGATTAACAGCAGACATAACATAAAACTAGCAACTAGGGGCTACCGTTACACCACAGAGAACAGTTATTTGGCACCTGGAGCACATTATATAACATGTTTACAACATTGTTAAAGGTCAGAGCTGAGGTCAGAACATTCTGTGATCTCCTAAACTCTCCTGCAGGGTCAAATTACCTCATGCTTTCTGCTGCAAAATATATCTTAGAAGGGGGCTGCTAACATCTAGAAAAAGCAGACACAAGTTTTTGTTACTCTTCTATTAAAACTGCCTCTCAGTTTGTAACTATACTCTTAGTTTTGTTTTTAGGTTAATATGCATGGAAAGCTTTATAAGCACTTCAGCACTTACTTTATAACCAGCCAATCAGCACGTTGGACATTATAAAAAACATATAAGCTGCTTGAGGAAGGGTTTTCAATTTATCCCAGAGGTATCCACTATGACAGGGCTCACCCTGTCACGGGGGGGGGGAGGGACACAAGCACCAGCAAAGTATATATAGTTTCAATTGGGCTGGTGATTGGTGGATGGGGCACTAGACACCATGGACATAGGGCTGCCTCTGGGGCAGGGGCTGAGGGGGGCACACTACACTCCAGCACAGCCTATGTAAATGGGTCCATAATGGGCATGCAAATGGCCACATAGCGCCATGCATGCCCAATGGGCTCATTTGCATGGCTGCTTTTGTGAATTGGAAATAGCACACCTGTGCTATTCATTGTGGAGCCATACTCCTGGCTGCATGTTGGGGCAGTGCTTGTGGAGTTAGTGCTAGCAGTAATGGGTTTACCACTGATAGACCTAGCCCTGTTCTCAGTTGGATATCACAGTTGCGCTGTCCGACTGAGAATAGCACCCTTAGTCATCTCGGCAAATGCAAAGCGCAACATAAACTTTTGCACTGTGTTTTGT
The DNA here is from genome assembly GCA_016271365.2 of Neoceratodus forsteri. Classification (NCBI taxonomy): domain Eukaryota; kingdom Metazoa; phylum Chordata; order Ceratodontiformes; family Ceratodontidae; genus Neoceratodus; species Neoceratodus forsteri. The sequence goes on from CM057449.1 coordinate 1,514,812,678, forward strand.
GATCTTTGTGAAGCTAGCCCTATGTCTTTCAGAAATGGTGCTCACAGTCTTTGATCTAGACAAAAATGATTATGACACTGTGGGTAATGCATATAAGATATAATACAGTAACTACTACCTACTTGATTCAACTCCTGTCATGATTTTTGAATCAGAGTCACTCAATTAGCCAACTAAAACAACACTCCGTAACATAGGTACTGGTAAAAAAACTACAGAATAGAGCCGAGTATCACATATCACCCACTCTCCAATCGGGGAACACTCATGAAACCTTGCATTACAAACAATGCATGTGGGTCACGATTACTATAAAAGACAGAAAAAATTTTAAATGCTAAATTACTTAATCCAATAGGGATGAGTATTGGTTGAAAAACTGTTAATGGTAATCACAGAAAGGGGGGTCTTTTTAAAGGGATGGGGGTGTTGGGGGTTAACAATTATAAATAAAAAAATCAGACAACTTACTTTAATGGCCAAAATAGCAAAGGACTGGTGAGACAACTGCATATATGTTACATAATGAGCATCCAGTTTCTGGTGTCATTCAAGACATATTTACTATACGTTGCTCTAAATCTGTCTATGTAGAAGGCTTCTCTCAAAAGAAGCTTTCTTGTAAAATCTCCTTGTCTGTTATCTTTTGTCATCTTATCTATTCCAAATAATTGCAAACTGAGTAAGTGATCATTTTCCTCAGTGAAATGTCTGGCTACCCATGATGTTAAATGCATCCTTCTAATACAGCTCTTGTGCTCTCCCACCATTGTCTGCAGTTGTCCTGCTGTTTTGCCAATATATATTCTATGAAGGGCACTTGAGCCCATAACTGATCCCCTCTGTTTGATGGTTAATAAATTCTTTAAATGTCAGCGCTTCATTCCTTGCATCAATCTTAATTTTTTCAAGTGATAAGTGTTGTGGAAGTGGCCACAAAGCCAAATGGGCTACAGTAGTTTCCCTTAATGTCTAAACTGGCCATAAAATGTTCACTCCTACAGAGTGGAATTTTATGCTCCACATGAATGAGTCTGTCTGCTAGGGATTTACATTTATGTTGTACTACCATTTAGGGTTGTGCAAAAATGTGTCTACTGGGAGGGAATATTCAAAGCCGTCCAGATGCGCTGCACAAAAAGAAGATAGGGCCAGCTAGCTCTGATGGGATATTCAAACAGAATGCACAATTGAGACAGATTGTGCATTCTATTTGAATATCGGACCCTGGATGCATGGCAGAAACAGGCAGCTGCCATGTTGGGTGCAGCTCATCCAGGGTTCAGGGCTGAAGACCGCCAATGGGGGATTGCATGGTGCATACCTGGATTTGCCATTTCCCCCAAGGGAGATATTCAGCCAAAATATGTTAATGAGCTCACTGGGCATGCATGTCCCAAAGGGACCTCATGCATGCCCATTATGGGCTCCTTAGCATGACTGCACCCAGCGGAATGCTCTGAGCCAGCACCCTCCCCATCCCGATTATAGTGTAACATGAATGCACATAACATAACTAGGGAACCAATATTATAGTCAACATGAAAAACCCGATTTTCCATAGTGTAGTGGACACCTGTCCCAGCCCCAATCCCCAGTATGACAAGAAAATTGACCCCATTCCCCAGCCTTTCCATAAAGTAGTGTCCCCTTCCCCAGCCCTGAGCATCATAATAATAAAAAGTGCTCCCCACAATCACTGATAGTTTAGCAGTACCCCCCCCAGCTCCAATCACTATAATAATAATAAAAAGATCTCCCCACCATCTCTGGTAGTCCAGTGGCCCCCACTCCCCAACCCATCAGGATGAGACCCTCCACCCGCACCCTCCAAACCCAACCAGAGCCAGTGACTGGCACAGCCCTCCTCACACCACCATAGCCAGCTGCTGACTGAACTGCCATGTAACATGTACAGTACATAGTACACGCTCATTGACAGTTCAGTCTGGTTGCTGTGGTGGTGTGGAGGATTGTGCCAGTTTCTGGCTCTGGTTGGGTTAGGGGGTGCTGGGTGGTGGGTCATGTCCTGAGGGAGTGGGGGGAGGTGGGGGGCAACTGGACTACCAGGAGGAGTGAAAAGATCTTTATATTATTAATGTTATGGTGATTGGGGCTTGGGGGGATATCGCTAGACTACCAGGGACTGCGGGGAGCTTGTTTTATTATTATTATGATCATAGCTGGAAGGGGGATACTACAATATGGATGTGTGAGGGAATGGGCCAATGTTCTTGTTATAATGGGGATTGGGGCTGGGAGGGAGTCCACTACATTATGGAAAATCGGGGAATGTTATGTATATTCACGTGACACTGTGATTGGGGCTGGAAGAGGAGTCTACTACACTATGGAAAACCGGGGAATGTTATGCACATTCATGTGACACTGTGATTGAGACTATAGGGGGGTCCACTACACTATGGAAAATCAGGCAATGTTATGTACATTCATGTGACACTGTGATCGTGGCTGGAAGGTGGGTGCACTACACTATGGAAAACTGGGAAATGTTAATTACTGTCATGTTGCACTGTGATCGGGGCTTGGGGTGACACTACGCTTCAGAAAAGTGGAGATTGGCAAGATAGTTGATTATTTTAATGAGGAACAGGGCTGGTGAGAGGGGATTATGCGACTGGCCACGGACTTTGCATGGGGTGACACACTGCCCAGCATACAGTTATGCCAGGTTTTCATAGCTTAACTTTGTGCTGGCGCATCCGACCTTGTCTTCCTCAAGGGATTTTTGAATATTGTGATGTGGTGAATATGCATGAGGAACCCCTAGTTTGCATGCCAGAATCACAATATTCTGTGCCATGGTGCAGTGGGACTTGCGTGGCACATTGGAGGCTTCTGAATATTGCCACAGCCCCGATGGCCATCACAAGTCTGAAGTGGCACAGAAACATAGAAACATAGAATTTGACGGCAGATAAGGACCACTTGGCCCACCTAGTCTGCCCATTTTCCTACCTAACAGATAAGCTGCAGATCCTAATTAACCAACAGCTTACTTCCTCCTACCCCCCACTAGGACTGCCTTATGTCTGTCCCATGCATTCTTGAATTCCCCCACTGTTCTTGACTCCACGACCTCCTCAGGAAAGCTGTTCCATGCATCCACAACCCTGTCTGTGAAAAAATACTTCTTCACATTACCTCTGAGCCGTCCCCCCTCTATCTTCAAATTATGCCCCCTTGTTCTTGCACATCTCTTTTTCTGAAAGATGCCACCCTCTTGGACTTTGTTGATTCCCTTGAGGTACTTGAAAATTTCTATCATGTCCCCTCTCTCTCTCCTTTCCTCAAGGGTATACATATTAAGCTCCTTTAGTCTTTCTTCGTATTTCTTCTGGTGCAGACCCTGCACCATTTTGGTTGCCCTCCTCTGGACAGCCTCCACTCTGTCTATGTCTTTGCGGAGATGGGGTCTCCAGAACTGCACACAGTACTCCAGATGGGGTCTCACCAACTGTCTGTACAGAGGGATAACAACTTCCTGTTTTCTACTATTGATGCCTCTCCCTATGCATCCCAGTATCCCCAGCCTTCCTTACTGCCTTCTCACATTGCTTGCCCACCTTTAGGTCATCTGATATAATTACCCCCAGGTCCCTTTCCATTTTTACTGTTGTCAGTATCTCACCCCCCATTGTGTACTCTTGCCCTGGGTTTTTGTTTAGCAGGTGCATTACCTTGCACTTCTTTGCATTCAGTCTGAGCTGCCATACATTTGACCATTCCTCCAACCTTGCCAAGTCCCTTCTCATCCTTTCCACTCCATCTGGTGTATCAACCCTGTTGCAGATCTTTGTGTCATCTGCAAAGAGACATACAGGCACATCTAGGGATGCAATGCACATCTCCTTTGTGTGTGTGGGCCTAAGCATGGTGAATTTTAAAACATTCCAATGCCTCTATATGATCTTTCTAATAAGATAAAATATATCACTAAAGGTAGTGGTAAACAACATTCTGACTTTTACACTACGGTCCCTGTTTGTATTCCTCTGTTGCAGAAGCTCCTCTCTTGTCCTGTGCTGTGCTTTGGTTAAAGAAGCATGTACTATCTGGTTGTACTACCATTTAGGGTTGTGAAAAAATTTGTTTACTAAGCTGGGTGACTTTTAAAACATTCCAGTGCTTTTTTATGATCTTTCTAATAGGATAAAGTACATCACTAAAGGTAGTGTTAAACTAACATTTTGCCTTTTACATTACTATCCCTGTTTGTATTTCTCTGTTGCAGAAGTTCCTCTCTGGTCCTGTGCTGTGCATTGATTAAAGAAGCAGTACTATCTGGTCTGAGTACCCTCTTTGTTTAAATCTTTCTTCTGCATCCTTAGTTGTACTTAGATAATCTTCTTTAGAACAACTGCCTGGTCCACTTTTCATTTTGGGGTCCTATGGAGGAGACTAGATACCCCTACTTTGCTATTTGGGCACAGCTTTGAGTCTCCAGACTGACCCACTCCAGACAAAGCTAAAACAATTCAAAAGTCTCTAATTTGCTTTGCTGAAAAAGTCACCATATGAGATAATACCTACTTACACCTGATAGGCAAGTAAAGGACTGTCACATTCCAGGTGATATGAGGGTCAATCAAAACGGCTGCAGCCTGACACAGCAATAAATGCATTATGAACCTAGTATTAATTTTTTTTTTCAACATAGTACCATTTCACTTGAATAGACTTAGTCCAGCATTGTTCTAGCAAAGTTGTCCCCTCTTGGTAGAATTCTGTGTCTCGGCCCCCCAGAAACCGCTCCACAGCACCTATCACCTCTTCATTATCAGCAAATCTCTTTCCACGGAGTTCAGCCTTCAGTTTTGGGAACAGGTAGAAGTCTAAAGGAAGAAGATCTGGTGAGTGAGGTGGGTGAGGGAGCAGTTGATAACCACATTCTGTTGCAGCAGCTACTGCATCCTGTGCTATGTGGGGTGAAGCATTGTCATGTAAGAGGAAAACGCCTTACCTCAATTTTCTGCTGTGTTTGGCTTTGATGGCATCTCTCAGCTTGTGCAGTTGTTCATCATAGTACTCACCAGTTATTGTCTGACCTTTTTCAAGATAATCAATCATGATCACACCTTCAGAGTCCCAGAGGACCGAGACCATAATTTTGTCACTTGCTGTGGCCTGCTTGAATTTCTTTTGTTGGAGATACATGATGTTTCCATTGTTTGCTTTGCTGTTTAGACTCCAGATCAAACTGGTGAACCCCGGCTTCATCCATTGTTACAATACAACAGATAAAGTTTGCTGGATCCCTCATGTATTGTGCAAGAAGTTGGCTTGAAATGTCCCTTCTGGCTTGTTTCTGATTGGTTGTCAACATTCTTGGCAACCATCTTGCGGACACATTGCTCATGCCCAGGTTTTCAGTCAAGATTGTTTTGTCCCAAAACTGATGCCCAAGGTGCTGGCTACATGCTGTATAGTTACTCATCTGTCTTTCATCAACATCTGATGAATCGCCATCCCTTGCTCCATGCCATCTCCAACCTGATTATCTCCAGCACCTTACCCCCACAGATGGATACAAGCATAATTCTTCTCTAGTACTCTTGTGCTGCTCCCAGTTCCGCAGTATTCACTAGGTGTGCAAACCTCCAGCAGTTTTCTCCTGCTTATTCTACTCCTTGCTAGGAATGTTGAACCTAACCCAGGCACACCAATAGAATCCCAGCAAATTAACTTCCACAAAGGTCTATGCATCATGCCTTTTACTAAAACTGGACCTAGTTCACTGCTGGATAACTCACGTGCCCCATATACCTGCTCATGTTCTCTACCCCTCACTTCTGCTGGCTAGCCACTCTGGACTCCTGATGATTGCCATTGTCATCCTTCTCCAGGGACTACCCAGCCCTCCACCCACAACCAACTTCTATGGAACACCCCCCACACATTGACTCCTTCCCACTCTCCCCTTCACTGTAGTGCACCTATGCACCCCCTCACCCAGCTCCCGGCCATCATCCTCCACCACTACCCCCTGCCAGAGTACATTCCTCACCTTCCCCACCCTTATCACCTTGACCATCCCATGCACAGTTGGCACCTCCATTAAGAAGCACCATGCCAATGCCAACAAACACTGAGTACTGGCCCTCCTCAGGATCTTTGTTTTACTGCTCCTGATGTCAGCCAACATGCATCCTAATCTGGGTCCCATCACACACAACCCTAGCTCTTCACAACAGGGGCTCAGAATGGCCCCAATAAATATTTTCGGTCTGCCCAAAAAGATGGCAACCCTACAATGCTGGATGCTGCAACATCAGCTGGATATTTTAGCCCTAACAGAAACATGGCTGTCAAAAAAGACCCCAGATTCCTTTGTCTCACTCCCTGAACACACCCTTTACAGAGCTGACTGAATCGGCAAGCGAGAAGGGGGCTGTGCTTTTTACTTCCAAGACTCCCTGCTGTGCCAAGCCCTACCCGCACCCTCTCTGGAGTATAGAACACAAGCCCTGATGATAAAGCTCACCTCAGACCCTTCAAGAGTCCCTGTAACTCTAATTGTGGCTAACATCCCCCCAAGAAATCAAACCCAAGCCATTCAATCCCTGGCCACCTATATCACCAGCCTCCCCCCAAAACAGAGCTCATCATTCTAGGGAACCTCAATGTGAACTGGCTATCCAGTTCATCCTCCCCATAAAGGAATCCCTTGCCACACTAGACCTGGCCCAGTTAGTTACTCAGCCAACCTGGGTAAATTCAAGTAATGGATCCAGCTCCCTTCTAGACCTATTACATGCCAATAGACCAAACAGAATCTCTAAACTCGCAGTACTCCCAGACTCCCGAAGCAATCACTCCCCCATCCTCTTCACCTGGTCAAGTCTGAGGCAAACACCCCTGTCAAACAGTTTTATGCGATGCCGGTTTAAACCAGGTGGCATTGCTAAGCTAAGGTGGCATCTAACCATGTGTGACTGGTCAACAATCAGCAATGCCCCTACTATAGATGAAGCCCTAGACTACTTCACTCGCACATTGAACAATGCATGTGACAGCATTGCCCCTCTCTAAGGTTCAAGTCAAAAAGCATAATATCCCCTGGGTCACTCCAGCACTGCTCCAGTAACTAAAGACTCAAGATGATCTATGGAACAAAGCTGTTGCTTCTGGTGGGCAGGCGGACAGGCAGGCCTACAGGGCAGCATGTAATAGGTGTACCTGGGCCATTAGGAAGGCCAAATCTGACTACTATAAGAATACCTTCACCTCCTCATCGGGGAATGCAAGGTTGTTCTGGGACAACCTAAAGGAGCTGAATGGAAAAGCCTGGCTGCCACCTCCTCACAGTTAACTGTCAACAGTTATACTACTTCAGACCCACTTACCATCACCAACTGCCTTAATTCAGCTTTCTCTGACCGAAGTGCAATTCTCTCAAGCAACTTCTTTGATCCAGCCCCTGGGATCCCTGAGCCAACCAATGCACACCCCCACTTCCACCTCAGGGTCATTTCAATGGATGAAGGGAGACCATACCTTGCAAATGCCCTCGAGGATCAAGCTACTGCAAAGACTTGTTTGACATGAAAATCCTTAATTTGGTACTAGACTCTGTGTTGTCTCATTTAACTAAACTAATTAACTGCTCCTTATATCTAGGGCAGTTTCCAACTGCCTGGAAGATGGCCACTATTATCCCAATACTGAAAATTGTTGACCCCACCTCCCCTAGCAATTACCGACCCACTCCATTCTCCCTCCCCTCTCAAAAGTGCTGGGGAAAATCCTTGCCACCCAACTCACTGACTACCTACTAGTGCATAATATACTATGTAGAGAACAACATGGCTTTAGAACTGGCACAGCACAACTGCCCTCAGAGTTCTCTAACTTCCTACACAGTGCCCTAGACAAAAAACACCTAGCAGGTGCCATTTTAATAGATCTGTTGAAAGCATTCAACACAGTCTCCCACCCCCTGCTCCTCAGTGCCCTCCACCTCACTGGTCTGTCTCGTGGACCCCTCACTTGGTTTACTAGCTACCTCTCTGATAGGTCCCAATGTGTCAAGATAAACAGCACTCTCTCTTCTACTCTGCCAGTCCATTCTGGGGTTCCCCAAGGCTCTATATTCGGTCCTCTACCTGAACACCCTACCTGAATCCTGCCCAAGTAATTTGCTGCTCTATGCAGAAGACACGGTACTTTTTGCCTCCCACCCTGATCTCTCAGCCCTACAGTCCGCCCTACAACTTGCCTTCAACCAGATTGAAAACTGGTTCACTGACCATAGACTGGTGGTCAGTGTAAAAAAAAACTAAGTCAATGCTCCTTGCCCAGCGACAGGGCAAGGACAGTGCTGCCCAGCTAACAATCTTCTCCAAAGCTCAGCTCCGACTTGGACAGATCCATACCACAACTGCTGATTCTGCAGCCATTCTGCGGCAGATAAATTGTGGCTAAATAGCATACCTTCAAAGGAATTAAGTCTTAGTTAACCCTTTGACTGCCTTTGTGCAACCATTGTGCTACTATGACAGTGGAACAGCAGGCAATTTAACCGTATGTAGTCTTCTTATCACAAATATTAAACAGCAATAATCCAAACCTGGCACAGCCATGGGCATCAGTTTTCTTTTTTAATGAATTCTCCCTCCCACCCCACATTTGAAGGCTCATCTATTCTTCTTTCGGAAATTGGTGGCCTTTGCTGTTTTTCTAGGTTATAATCAGAGGAGGGCACACACACTTAGCTAAAACTACACAGAAGACAAAGCCTCACAATAGAAAATTAACATGGCTGAGTTACCCACACCTACACAGCAGCAAATCATAACTGCCATGGACCTAATCAAGCCTGCTACTCTTGCATCAGTCCCCCCCACCCCCAGTAATGCTGGCTGGCAGGAGTAACGTGACAAGAGCCAGAAATAGTCAAGATGCCATGTGACCACTAGCGTTTCGGCTTTGTAGCAGGCGGCATCAGTTGCTGTTTTTTCTAATGACTATGTACGCCATGGCATACTTAACATATTAAAAGCTATGCCCTTGCCTTGTGTGATCGCATAGCATAGCTAGCATTTCTGCAGCTGTATGACTGGTTTTCCTGATTTCTGCGGCAAGCACTAATTTCTGCGGTCAGCCCTGACTTCTGCAGCCATTGCTGCAACTGTAGAATCGCAGAAAACATAGGGCCCTGCCTATAAATACCTGGGTCTAACTTTCAATCTCTTCCTCACATTCCACCCTCATATCAGAAACCTCTTCTCGGCCATAAATATTCGCATAGGACTGTTATATCGGCATAGAGACTGCCTACAGCCAGGGGCCCTTAACCTCGATGTTACCACCTCTGTCCTCTCACTAGTAGATTATGAGCTTACCATTTACTGGGCGGCTGACTACACAGCTCTCAACAAAATACATTTGCAATCAACAAGACATGTAGATTCCTCACTGAGGTAGATAGGAGCACCCACAGCTGCACCTTGTATGCTCTGTCAAACATCCTCATGCTAGACGAAAGAATACACTATCAAACGTGTCTCCTTTCCAGAGAGATTCACCTAGAACTTTCCCCACTCAGAGTATTTGCCTCCCTCTGCTCTTCATGTGCCTCTGCTAACACCCGCACCACAAAAAATCTGGTGTGGTCTATTCCCAGAGTAAGGACCTCCCTTGCCCAAAGATCATTTTCCTACAGAGCGCCTCTATGGTACAATGAACTTCCCCTGCCATCACCACTGTCTCCAGACTAGACCCCTTCAAAAAAGCCTTAAAAGACAAAATAGTCTCAGCCTGTTGCTGCCAGTGCAACGATTAGTCTTTTTCTATGGTTAGCCCCACCTTTTCATGACCTCTGGGACCAGGCTGGCCTGCCCTGTTTTGCCCCATGGTGGTTCACAGATGGAGATCCCAGTCAGTGCAATGAACGTACTGTTCAACCAGTACTATGTTGAGAGACAGTATGCTAAGGTGTTGCTGCTTACTCTTCATGTATACCTCACAATGCACAATGTTGACTGTGTAACTGTTAATATTCCACAATATGTAAACTTCTCACACTATGTATACCTCACTCTTGCACATTATTGATTGTATCTATGACAATGTCGGTTTTCTGACAGCTTGCACATGAGATGAAAACTAGCACCTCAGGTGACTGGAATAGCTACCTTGATGTATATGCCTCTCTCTCCTTTTTAAATGATTGTACCTTACAAATCCTATGTTATTGGCTACTGACTGTATACTGCCATTGCTCTTGTCTGTGCTGTTCTTTGACATGGAGCCTTTGTAAATGAGTCTATGACTCAAAGGTTGTAAATCCGATAGCTTCAATAAATAAATAAATCCAGTCCTGATGGGATTGACCCTAAACTGCTATGCATATCAGCCATTGACATTGCTTCACCACTAGTATACTTGCTAAACCTGTCCTTATCCTTGGGAACTGTCCCTCAAGCCTGGAAATCGGCATGTTTAATTCCCCTACATACGGGTGGTAACTCCTCTGTGCCAGGTAAATACTGGCTAATCTCCTTCCTCCCAGCCCTTGCAAAAGTACAGGAAGCACTAATCCAATCCAGGCTGACTGAATTCCTCATGACTTCTGAGTGCCTTCCACCTTATCAATCATGCTTCAGAAAGCACTATTCCACAAGCTCTTTTCTGCTGTGAGTCACAGGAAACATCCACTCTGCCTCAGGTCTAGACCACTTAACTGCAGCAGATTTTGCAGACCTGGCCAAGGCCTTTTATTCAGTCTCCAACCCCTTGCTTCTTACAAAACTTGAGGCAGCTGGCTTGGCTTCCCCCCTCAATTCAGTGGTTCATATCCTACCTCAGCTACGGGCTCCAATCTGTCAGGGTGGCAAACTCCTCCTCTCCCCCTCTCCCCACACTTGCAGGTGTACCCCAAGGGTCAATCCTCAGCCCCATACTTTTCTCATTATTCATTAGTGACCTCCTCACTGTTTGCTCAAGGTCCCGCATACACATGTATGCAGATGACACCATCCTCTTTGCCTCCAGGCCTGTGTTAAATCTTGTCCAATCTCAACTACAATAGGACTTCCATAATATGCAGTCCTGGTTCCAGGCAAATCAGCTTAAAATCAACACCTTCAAAACTGTATTAATGATTTTTGGGACTGTGCAAAAACTAGCCAGAGTTACTCTACCCTTGCCATCAGCTCCCTGGATGGGACCCTACTAGACTCTGTTAAATATTACAAATATCTAGGTATAAGGTTAGACCTTCACTTAAACTTCTCAGCCCATATAGAAGCCATCACCTCAAAACTCCGATCCCAAGTTTGGTATGCTTTAACCCAACAGAGACTCCTCCCACTGCCAGTGAGGCATGAATTATGAACAAAAATGATCACACCTGTTTGACTACACTGATGTAGTATACAGCACAGACCCTGCCTCATCTTTATCCAGGCTACACTCCCTTCTAAATGCCTTCTGCTGATTCACCACAAACTCCCCCCTCAGAACCCACCATTGCTGTCTTTACTGCACTGTTGGTATTGCACCCCTATCCCACCACCACTTCATCCACTCGCTCTCCATAATATCCAAATTCTGGTTCAACCTGCTATCTCTTAGAGATGTTATCCCCAGGGAACCCATTCCCTTACATCCTGCAATCAAGGGACACTTGATCTTTCTTGCTGCCCAACCCAACCTCATCTGCTGGCAAATCTGCCCTCTCCTACAGGCTACTCTCCTTATGGCATGAACTATCTCCTCTTCTAAGAAACTCTCCCTTGCATAACTCTATTAGACAGCAACTTCACTCGCTACCACCCGCCTCCTGCTCCTGCTTCTCATTTCCTCTGGTCTCACCTCCAGGTTATCCAAACCACCCTGCAGAAAGTTAAACTATGAAAATTCCTTGGCGATTTCTTCTCTTAAGCAACTGATCTATAATTTATCTATGTATGTCCTATCAGTATAAACTATGTAAAATGTTGCCATTGTATACACTAGGGCCAGGATATTCAAAGGTGTTGTGCCTGGTGCAACAGGGTTGTACCATGCACAACCACCCAATGCGCCTCAGCACGATATTCAAAGGGGTAGGTTGCATGGCACAACCCCCAATGTGCCGGGGTGCATTGGTAATATATGTGGCACAGATGCAGGGGGCATGCCCATGTATATGCGGCACATCCCGATATTCAGCCCAGGATGTGTGGCACATATGCTGGCACAACCCCTACATGCGCCACACACTAGTGCCCAAAGTTGAGCCAAAAAAAACAGGCTCAGATGGCGGCCACCCACACGCGGGCTTCTGTACTGCAAGGTGCAACACAACACCACCAGACATGGGTGGTCAGCCGGCCAGTGGGTACACTGTCCACAAGCATCCTGCCCCTGGTAGACAACTGCCCCCCCCGTAAGCCCAATCATGGGTATCCATGTAAATGACACCGCTCCCTTGTGGTCTAGCGGTAACCCCCACTTTTAACCGATCATGGGCTGTTGAAATGCAAGTGATAACCCTGGTGGTCTGAGGTAACCCCCTTCACCCAATTGCAGGCAACTGTGCAAGAAGAGAGGTACCTCATGGTCAGTAGCACCCCTTCCACCCATTCACAGAGGGTCCCCTCCACCAGCACCCCCCTGTCATCGTGGTGAGAGGAGCACCCAGCCACGTGCTGCCAGCCACCCACCAAATGACAGTGTACAGTATGGTCTGTATGCCTGTTGGTCCACAGTATGGACCAATGGGCTTCACCGAACCATACTATACTACAGGACCAGATCTGTGAATGAACACGTTCATTCACAGATCTGATCCTGTGTAATCAGATATAGTGTGCAAGCCCATTGGTCCACACTGTGGACCAATAGGTGTGTAACCGTACTGTATGCTGTCATTCGAAGGCGGGCGGGTGGCATACGGCTGGGTGCTGCCTCCCACCGATTATGAGGGGTGCTGGGTGGTGGGGACCTCTGTGGGTGGGTGGGGAGGGGGTTACCACTGGACCACCAGGTACCTCTTTCTTTACACAGTGGCCAACGATCTGGGGAAGGGGGGTTACTGCTAGACTACCAAGGTGTAGTGTTATTTACATGGATGCCTATGATCGGCCATCCGGGGGACTGCTAGACCACCAGCGCTATCTCTATTTGCACAATGGACCATGAACGGGCATAAGGGAGTGGGGGGCTGCAATTGCATCACAGGGTGTTGATCCCCGATGGTTGCAGCATGGCAGGGTGCCAGGCGCAAGTCACCGGGAATTGGTGCATCGCATGCAAATGGGGCCATAATGACATGCAAATGGCCCCATTTGCACTGTGCATGCATTATGGCCTCATTTGCATGCCCCTGGTTGAATATCACAGGTGATCCACCTAGCGCAACTGCATTTGCACTGGCGCATCCTCCTGCTCCTTTTCCGTGTCCTGCACTGGCACAGTGCCACTGCACCATGCACAATGTGTGCACCCTCCCTGCCATATTCAGTGGTGCTGGGACATGGTGCAGCACCATTGAATATCACCTGGTCCATGTCCCGGCGCAGCGCTGTTGCGCTGCACCCAGGCTTGCGCCACTGCCCAGTGCAGTCTGAATATCTGGCCCTATGTAAATTGTTGCCACTGTATAAATTATGTATAAATGTATTACCCTGTATAGCCAAACCAATTATGGATCTTATATGTATCCATATTTATATATTTATCTATTTCATGTGTACAAAACTTGTTACCCCTCTCCCTGGGTTGCACCTGGAGACAATCCTCAGCTCAGTGTGCCTTTCCCAGTTACCAAATATTTAAATAAATAATGTTCTCCTCAGTGGTCACTTCCTTTGGATGATCTGACCTGGGATCATCTTCAACATTGACTTTGCCAAAATGGGTGAGTGCCTAAGGAATGCACTAGCAAATGGGCAGGAAGAAGGGGTGGAAGAACAATAGGAAATAATAAAAACTGCCATCACAGAGGTAACAAGTCTTTGTGTGAAGCAAAGAAACAAAACTAAACAATGTAAGAAACCACTATGGTTCTCAAAGGAGGTGGAAGTGAAGGTTCAAGAGAAAAAGAAAGCATTCAGGAAGTACAAGGAATCACAGAAGCAGCAGGACAGAGAATTATATCAGTTAAAGCAAAAGGAAGCTGGGATGGCAGTCAGAACAGCAAAGGCCCGAACTGAGGAAAAGATAGCCAACTCAGTTAAGAAGGGGATAAAACCTTTTTAGGTACATCAGGAAGCAAAGGAAGACCAAGGGAGGATAGTGAGGCTTAATAAAGGGAGGGGTGAGCAGAGGGTGACTGTGAAAAGGCAGAGATACTAAACAAATATTTTGCTCTGTATTTACAAATGAAGAGGGGGAGGTACCTAAAACAAACAATAGAAACACTCTGGATACAGAAGTTGATACCAGCCCATTTACAGGAGAAAGGGTTCTGAAAGAACTCTTAAAACTGAAGGTGAACAAAGTAATGGGGCCTGATGGGATTCATCCCAGAATTCTAAAGAACTAAGGGTAGAACCAGTGACACCACTGACTACCCTCTTTAACAAATCATGGGAGGATGGGGTGGTACCTGAGCAAGGGTGTAGGCAGGCATACTCACTGTACACATTTGTGTACAGTTTTGTTGAGTGCCTGTCACAAACCATATGCCTTTCTGTTAACATTTCCATTCTAATCTGTAGAATTTGGGTTAGTGTAGGCCACTGAGGAGTTTCTCTGTTTAAACTTCTGTCGTTTAGGAGAAAAATACATGTATAACCTCTTTAGAGATTAGAGGACTCATCTGACAACAATCTGACTTGTTTGGAAGGGGTGCCATTTGGAAAGGATGTGTACATTTTTTAATGGGGGGTGTAACTGTTAGAGACTGTGTACAAAACAGAAATGTCTGGCTACACCCCTGTACCTGAGGCCTGGAGAAGGGCAGATGTGATACCCCTTCACAAAAGTGGGAGTAGGGCAGAAGCAAGAAACTACAAACCTGTTAGTTTAACCTCAGTGACAGGGAAAATGATGGAATCACTTCTGAATGAAAGAATTGTCAAGTACCTAGATGCCAGAGGGGTACAGGACCCAAGGCAGCATGGATTCACAGGGGGAAGGTCATGCCAGATGAATCTAATAGAGTTGTTTGACTGGGTGACCAAAGTAGTAGATCAGGGAGGGGCTGTGGACATGGCCTACCTAGACTTTAGCAAGGCATTTGACACAGTTCCACACAAAAGATTAATATACAAGTTAGCCAGCCTGGGAGTGGGTCCCAAGATGATAGCCTGGATAAAGAATTGGCTGGAGAATAGGACATAGAAGATAATAGTAAATGGAGTCCACTCTGAAGAAAGGGGGGTTACTAGTGGGGTACCGCAGGGTTCAGTATTAGGACCTGTCCTCTTCAATGTCTTTATAAGTGACATTGCAGAGGGACTGGAAGGAAAAGTATGTCTCTTTGCAGATGACACAAAGATCTGCAACAGAGGTGATCCGAAGGTGGGGTGGAAAGGATGAGAAGGGACTTGGCAAGGTTAGAGGAATGGTTAAATGTATGGCAGCTTAGATTCAATGCTAAGAAGTGCAAGGCAATGCACCTGGGAAACAAAACCCAGGGAAGAGTACACAATGGGGGTGAGATACTAACAACAACAAAATGGAAAGGGATCTGGGGGTAGTCATATCAGATGACTTAAAGGTGGGCAAGCAATGTGAGAGGGCAGTAACGAGGGCTGGGAGGATACTGGGATGCATAGGGAGAGGCATCACCAGTAGAAAACAGGAAGTTGTTATCCCTCTGTACATACAGCTGGTGAGGACCCCATCTGGAGTACTGTGTGCAGTTCTGGAGACCCAGTCTTCTCAAGGACATAGACAGGATGGAAGCTGTCCAGAGGAGGGCAACTAAAATGGTGCAGGGTCTGCAGCGGAAAACATATGAAGAGAGACTAAAGGAGCTTAATATGTATAGCTTAAAGGAAAGGAGGGAGAGGTGGGACATGATAGAAACTTTCAAGTACCTTAAGGGAATCAATAAAGTCCAAGAGGGTAGCATCTTTCAAAAAAAAGAGGTGTGCAAGAACAAGGAGGCACAATTTGAAGATAGAGGGGGGGGCAGTTCAGAGGTAATGTAAGGAAGTATTTTTCACAGAGAGGGTTGTAGATGCAATGAACAGCCTTCCTGAGGAGGTTGTGGAGTCAAAAATGGAGGTTGAATTCAAGCATGCAGGGGACAGTCATAAGGCAATTCTAGGGAGTGGGGGTAGAAAGAAGTAGGCTGCTGGTTAACTAGGATCTGCAGCTTATCCGTTAGGTAGGGAAATGAGCAGACTGGGTGGGCCAAGCGGTCCTTATCTGCCGTCAGATTTTATGTTTCTATGTAACACTTCTTCTGCAATGTTTAAATTCAGCAGCCCATTTCTTGACAGTTGAACACAAAGGAGCTTCTGTCCAAACTGTTTTGACCATACCCTCATGGATTTCCATTACAGTCATTCCTTTGGTATGGAAGTACCTGATGATTGCTCTGATCTCAGTTTTATCCATTCTCAAATGATTATTACCTAGCAAACATTTCCTGGCATGTGCCTACAAAAGAAAACATTTGATCATTATACCAACAGGTCATATTCAATTCATATTAGTGTAACTATACATTGAAAATAATACTAGGTTCATAGTGCCTTTCTTTCTGTGTCAGGCCACGAGCATTTTGATCGACCCATAGAGATGATATATGCACTCTCGCATAGACATCACAAGTAGCCATGGAAGGGTTAGAGATTTCAAACTATCTCTTGCTGCCTTAAGGAAAATTTTGTTTCTTCTCTTGTTGTGCTTAGGTAATGCTGAACTTAATCCTGGTCCTACAGAAGCCCTTTTATCTCCGTCTGATCTTACAAGGCTTAGAGGAATGAGTTTTATGCATGTTAATGTATGCAGTCTTTTAAAAAGGTTCACCTCAATCCAGACCTGGATTATCCATACTAAGCCAGATATACTGGTGGTTTCGGAATCCTGGCTCAGACCAACTACGTCTGATAGGGAAGTTAACATTCCCAACTTCTTGCTGTTTAGAGCCGACAGGCAGTCTAGGGATGGTGGGGTAGCCATTTATGTCAAGGACAAATATAAGGTTAGTACCCTTGACTCTTCCTCTGCTGCAAGTGGTTTCAAATGTCTGTCCCTTAAGTTCGAAATATCCCCTTCCCTGGCTTTTCGTGTCATAGGATGTTACAGACCACCCTCAGCTGGTTCCCAGATCTTGTCCCACCTATCGACTATACTGGGGCACGGGACACTTGAAACAATTATACTAGGGGATCTTAATTTTGATTGGCTATCCAGGTACGCAATACCTCTTAAATTCTTCTGTGATTCTCATGGGCTCACCCAACTTATCGAAGAACCAATGCATTCTAACAAGAAAAACCCCAGGAATAGTACTCTGTTGGATGTCTTTCTTGTAAACAAACCTCATTTATTTTCTCTTGCTGGAATTTTTTCCTCAGATGTCAGTGATCACTGTTTCATTGCTGGTGTAAGATCTGCCTCTAAACCTCCATCCACATATAAGTTCTCTACTAAGAGGTCTAGTCACAACTTTGACTCATTCGCCTATATTGACCAGCTAAAATTTTCCTTATGCTGGCAGAACTTTTGTCTAGCTAAATCGGTCAGTATGGCTTATGACATTTTCCATGAAGCTGTGTCATGTGCCTTAAATAATCATGCTCCCCTGGTAAAAGTCCATGCAAAGACTAGAACATGCCGTTGGTTTTCCATGGAACTTAAGGCTGTATTGTTAGAGAGGGACAAGCTTTGGTAAAAAGCACGCAAATCAAAAACATCCAAGGATTGGTGCAATTTCAGGAGGGCCAGGAACTTCTTCACCAAGATGGTTAGAGAGGCAAAGGCCAACTTCTATCATTCTGAACTAGACTCTGCTACAAAGTGCCCAACTAAATTTTGGTCTACAATCAAACAGCTGCCGGGTCATATGTCTGGAAAGGTACTTCCCTCTAAAATTATTTCTGATAGTGCTACTATTTGTGATATAATCTAGATTTTACAGACCTTTAACAACCACTTTGTCACTGCAGGTCTAGTGTTTGACAACTCACCTGCATGTGATTACGTTCCCAGATTAGCACACAGATTCCTGAACCTAACACCATTAATGCGGTCTTTTCCTTTTTACCTGCATCACTGAAAGAGGTCAAAGATCTTCTTCTACACATGGACACTAAGAAAAGTGCTGGTGCTAATTCCCTCGATCCCTACTTCCTAAAGATTGCATACCATGTCCTAGCAGTGCCAATTACTCATTTATTTAACCTGTCCTTATCCCAGGGGACTGTACCACACCTATGGAAAACTGCCCACATCATTCTTCTGTTTAAACCAGGGGACCCTGTGATCTTAACAATTATAGGCCAATCTCACTCCTCCCCATACTATTTAAACTCTTGGAAAAAATTGTGAATGCACAGCTGAGAACCTGCTTAGACAATATGAACCTTCCAAACCCTATGCAATCTGGCTTCAGAGCAAAACACAGCACCATCACAGCCCTGGCCAAAGTGACTAATGTTTGGCAACAAGACCTGGAGAATAGAAACTTTGTCTGCACTGTGTTCCTGGAACTAAGTAAAGCCTTCAACACTGTCAACTACAGCCTGTTTCTTTCTACACTGAAAATGATAGGTCTGGATTTGGCATCCATGTGTTGGTTCAATGACTACCTTACAGATAGGCTACAGCAGGTCAAGGCTGAATGTGAAATTTCCCCTCTCAAACCACTAAAGAGAGTTGTACCACAGGAATCTATCCTGGGTCCCTTACTGTTTGCAATTTACATAAACAACATTGATGACGGCATTAAGGAGGCCAATATTCACCTGTTTACAGATGATACGGTACTCTACCTAAGCCGCCCAACACCAGAAGCCACTGTGTAGACTTGCAAGCTGACTTCAACCTGCTGCAGAGTCAGATCCTAAATAAAAAACTTTTACTCAATGCCAAAAAAATGAAAGCAATGCTGTTTTCACCTGCCATTCATACGGCGAACCCAGCCAATGTTGGTTCGATACCTCAGATTACCACTATACTAGGAGAAAGGTTGGAATTTGTTATGAAATTCAAGTATCTGGGATTTGGCTGGACCAGAGAATCTCCTTTATGGATCATGTCGAGGATCTGCTGAAAAAGCTGAGGCAGAGGCTTGGTCTTTTCTTTAGGATTAACCACGTCTTGACTAGAGATGCTAAGATGCAGTTAGTTCAATCCATGTTCCTTTCCCTAATTGACTATGCTGACTTCATTTATGGTCAATGCACTGCCTCTTATCTTGTTAAGCTGGATACCCTGTATCACAGAGCCTTGAAATGTATAACATGCCAACCCCTCACCACACATGATTGCTCTTTGTATGCAGCTGTGGGGTGGTCTTCCCTTCAGTACAGGTGGAACAGAAATATGGCTGTCTGGAACTTCAGAGCTATTACCAATAAACTTCCCCAATACATTTCTGACTGCCTTCCACTAAGTTTGTTAGGAAACTATGCACTGAAAAGTTACTCTTTGATTTCCTTGAAAGTGCCTAGGACTAATACACATTTTGGGAGAGTGGCCATAAGCTTTGTGTTGCCATCATTTTGGAACAAATTGCAGAAATCAATGAAATTGAGCATCTCTGTCAGTCTTACCATCTTCAAGACCTTGTATGCCCGTGCTGTTAAGGAACTCTGCAACTGTTTAACCCACTCTTAGCATGTTACAGTGTCTGCTGTTTACCTGTCATTTGCATTGCTACCTAAGTCTTGGCCCTTTGGTTTCCTCAAGCCTATATCCCTTTCAATCTATTGCTGTTCATTCCACTTACTCCTTCCTACCTTATCTGACCTCCCACAATACGTTATCCCTAGCCCTGTTGTCCTAGCACCCCCTATTAAAACAGTCCTTACCTTGTAACCCACTTCTCCCCATCAGCGTCTTACTTTCACCCCCCTTTAAGCCTGAATGCCATGTCTAGACTTGTGCTAGGCATTGCTGACAGTGAGAATGTTTTGTTATCTCTTGTCCATACCATTTACTGTTATCTTCTCCGCTGAATAATTGATGTACATGATGACTCAATCTTGTTAACTCCTTATCTGGACCTATTGCTATTATTCTGTGTGTATCATTTTATCGTACACAAATGTTTATTTATTGTCTGCATATAAATTTATTGTGCTTTGACCTTGTGTGACACAGGTCCACCTTGTAAATGAGCTTGCTCAATGGTGTATGCCTGGATAAATAAAAAAAAAAATGATTGATTGATTGATGTTAGCCATACTGAGGATAATAAAACTGTAGTGGCCACTGTCTCTGTAGAGTATAGGAGACCTCACAAAGTTCAAGGAAATATAAGGAAGAAGTGATGCTGAGCAACAACAGCATGAATGAATAAAATCATACATACTGGAATGCTTAAAATAGTAATTAACAAAACTATAAACAGCTCAGACATACACACTGGAATGCTGAAAATAGTAATTAAAAAACTATAAACAGTTCAGACATACACACTGGAATGCTGAAAATAGTAATTAAAGAAACTATAAATAGTTCAGACATACACACTGGAATGCTAAAAATAGTAATTAACAAAACTATAAACAGTTCAGACATACACACTGGAATGCTGAAAATTGTAATTAAAAAACTATAAACAGTTCAGACATACACACTGGAATGCTGAAAATAGTAATTAAAAAATGATAAACAGTTCAGACATACACACTGGAATGC
This sequence comes from Neoceratodus forsteri, assembly GCA_016271365.2. NCBI lineage: Eukaryota > Metazoa > Chordata > Ceratodontiformes > Ceratodontidae > Neoceratodus > Neoceratodus forsteri. The sequence continues at coordinate 1,514,833,453 of CM057449.1, forward strand.
TAAAAATAGAAAAAACAGGACTATGGACATGTCTGTATTTTATATGTGATTTAGTTTTAGGTCATTATGAGAATACATGAAACTTTTTAAAGAATTAACATACGGTTAGTAAAAACATTACACAGAAGCAGCTGAATATTCTAAATTTATGAAAAAACAATTAATACACCACATAATTCACTGTTATAAGCCAACATTATCATAAAATGAATCATTCAGTCATCTTAAATTGTCTGAATAAATTGAACTTTGAATAACTTCAAAGATTTCATTAGTAGGTGCTATAGTCATTGCAATAATAATTTGTTATTTATTTAGCCATAACTAAAAAGGTACTAGCAAAAACCATTAGGACCAAGCCATGAGAAGGAGCTTTAGAGAAATCTTAAAAAATGTAAACAATCTGATCTAAGTATTACAGATGAAATAATTTTAAAGAACAGTAATTAATTTAAGTAATTCTAAATAAGCTATCATGACCATTCAAAAATTGTCAAAGAAAAACCTTGGCTGTGAAGTCATTTTGCAGTGCAGCTAAGGCTTTGTGTATCTACTCCCTCACAATATAATATGGATAATCCCTAAATTAAACGTGCTCCTATTTTAGCTGCCATTTAATATTGATAATTAACTGCATAGGATGAAAACTGTAAACCAGAAAGGAAAAAAACTAAATAATTTCACTTTAAATTTTAAGAGAATTCAAACATGTACCAACAGAAACGATGATGACGTATTATTTTACTGGAATATACTTTTCACTCTGGCATAGGATTACCATATTTGAATCATAGACAAAAGACAAGTACTTCAAGAACAACTTGATCATGTGTAGTAAACAATGTACTTATAATCTAATGTACTATAATGTACTTATAATGTCTTCAGATGGAATATTCATCTCCTTCAATAGGTCTCTTAACCAGTAGTCTCTTCTTACTTTGCAAATTTGACAGTGGAGAACAACATACTTCAGGTCATTTACTGTCCCAGTCATGCATCTGTATAACAGGGAGTTACACCCTTTTCTGTTTTTTTTTCACTTGGAGTTGTAGAGACAGCAGAAGGCCAGAAGCCCATGTATGTTGTCCCTTGTTAAGTGGTAGTAATCTAGTCTTCTTTCAGCTAAATATCTATCAAGTCTATTTTTGAAAATATTAAAGTTACCACTATCCACTACCTGGGGGGCAGACTGTTCCAAATATTTACTATTCTCTGTGTAAAGTATTTCTTTTGTTTTTCAGTTTTAAAATTCTTTGACTATGTGTGTTTATTATGACCTCTTAAATTATGTTGTCTTCTGTGTTTCAAATTTATATTCTCCATGAGGTCCTCATTATTAACAGTTTTATACATTAACAATAAGTCACCCCAATGTGTCTATTGTTAAGTGTATTTTTAATTTTAGAAGTTTTGGAAGGTCCTTGTAGGATTTATTTTCTAATCACCTGATTGATCTTGTTGCCTTCCTTTGTAAACACTCTAATTTAATTGTATTAGTATTATCTAGGGCACCCCAAAATTGAGAACAGTAATCCAGCTGTGGTCTCATGTATACATTGCATAAGGGAAGTCTCAGTTCTTTGGATTTACTTACAAAATGTCTATTAATGGTATTTACAAACACATGAACATACAAACATATGACAAATGCTAGCAGAAACAGTCCATAATGGTCTATCAAGTCTGCTTGAGTGCACAGCACACAGATTTTTTCCTGTAACTGTCCCCCACTCCACTCCACACCAGAGTTATTATCCACCACACTCTTCACCCCTCCCAATCCTCCAAAAAGATAGGACCCTCCCTTTAACCCTGTCCCACATCCTCAATCAAATTTATTATTTAACAGATAATATGATCTTTTAATCACTTCTGAACATTGGTTGTGTGATTTAAGATATTTTGTTACAATGACCCCTGGGTCTTTCTCTCTCTCTCTCTCTCTCTCTATATATATATATATATATATATATATATTAGAGGCAAAAAACTCCATTTAATGCATTAGTTAGGGTTGTTCCACAGCGACAAAAGTGAGGAAATTAGCTGTTAGGGTTGAAAACCCATGGACCCCGCCCACCCCCAACCGGCATTGGGGTGCGCATTGGGATCATCAGCCTAATTCTCACCCTATGACATGTGTAAATCAGCAGAAGTATAGGAGAATGGGGTGAGGTTAGGACCCACGATCCCAATGCGCACTAATGCCGGTGAAAAGTGGGCGGAGAAGTCAGAGGAATTTCAACCTAACAGCAATTTCCTCACCTGCATGGGCTATTAATAATGCATTAAACAAGGATTTTGCCTCTAATCTCCTTCTTTGAGAATGATAACTAGAAATAGTGAATGTAATGCAGCGGCGGGGAGGCGTGGGGCGTTTGGGCCCCGTGCTCCTCTGCACATCTTTGATTAGGCGGGGAGCACGGGGCCCCGCACTCCCTCACACATGATGTGGCATAGTAACAGGGACAGCGCAAACAGAAATGCTAACAGTGGCGCACATGGTAACACAAGCACGAATGAGAACAGAAAGAGTAGCACATGGTGGCGTGAGCGGGAATGGTCTGCAACGTGATGTGTTGTCACATAGTAACATGGTGCCTGCAAACAGAAATGTCAATGGGCATGGTGATGTAAAGTGAAACAGTAAGATAAACAGTACTGTAGACAGAAATGGCAAAAATAACAGAAGCATAGCGCAAAGTAAGCATAAAGGATAGCGCACATGGTGGTGCAGACATCAATGGTAAGTGAAGCAGTGCGGATCTGCAAGCGGAAGAGGCAGCAGTAACAGTAATGTAGCGCACAGGCTGGTTTTCCCCAAAACCTGCATTGAGAAAGACAGTGAGTACAAATAATGTATGCAAAATAATGAGTATCGGCACAGAAAATGAGATCTTGGAATACTAAATACATTATATCTCAGGAACCATACGACGTGGAAAAAAAATTTAAAAGTCATATTATTTACAACTGTCCTGGCTAATTTGAATCTTAGCACCATTGGGCTAAGAAATTTTCCGACAAAAAGTCCATATCTCGCACTGTTTCTGAGATACGGGCCCTGAAAGGCTCGGCGAATGCCGTAATGTTATCCTATGGGAAAAAAAAGAAAAGTTCGGCGCACCATAACTTTGCCTCCCTGTAATGTTTTTTCACCAAACTATGGAAAGGCACATCTGTGGGCTGTTGGCTGTCTTCCCTCCAAATTTCAGGAAAAAAGACCAAACCGTTATTTTGCAGCAGGGCTCCAAATGATTTCTGTTAAATGTCGGGTGCCGTAATGTTATCCTATGGGAAAAACCATCAATTTTGGAGTGCCGTAACTTTGCCGCCATGTGATATTTTTTCACCAAAGCTACTGAAAGGCACATCTGTGTACTGTTGGCTGTCTTCCTCAAATTTCAGGAAAAAGACCAAACCGTTATTTTGCAGCAGGGTGCCAAAGGATTCCTGTAATGCTTTGGAAGTCGTAATGTTATCCTATGGGAAAAACTGTCAACTTTGGAGTGCCATAACTTTTCTGCCATGTAATATTTTTTCAATACAACACTGAAAGGCACATCTGTGAGATGTCAGCTGCGTTCCTTCCAAATTTCAGCCCAAAACTCTGAACGGTTATTTTGCAGTGCAGTGCCAAAGAATTGCTGTCATTTTCCCACAGACTAGAAAATTACTGTCGCAATTTGCGAAAACTTTCGCAAAAATTTGCGACACTTTCATGAGCACGAAAGTAATTTGCGAAAGTACTTCTTCCAGAAATTTGAAAAACATATTTCTGTGGTGTTTCCACAAAATAAAGACATGTGAAGCATCCTCAGGGCCGACTAGGTGAATACAAAAAAATTAGATTGCTAGAGGGTCCCAAATTTAAATGCCAACCATTTTCTGATCACCAACTGAAAACAAAATGGCCGATTTTGAAATAACAGGCCCATTGCGAAAGTAAAAATGCATTCTGAAAGTGTTGAACTTTTGTTAACTTTTCCCATTGACTTATAATGGGAAACTGTTTTTGAATAACTTTTGAACCGTTTAATATTTTTCATGAAATCTTGAAGGCACATCGGGGACCCGGCTACACATTTCCTGAAGATTTCGGGCCGGTCACACAAACCGTACGACCTGTAGGCGCGACCACAGAATTCCAGAAAGCGTAGCTGGCGCACAGATCAAGCTTAATAACTCTGCAACCGTATATCCAATCAGTGCGAAACTTGGCAGATCCCAAGGCCTATGGGTCTTGATCACACATTCAAATTTCAGGCAAATCCATCAAATGGTTGCAAAAGTTATTAAGGTGCAAAATTTGGAGTTTAACCTGTTCCCACCCTGCCTTTCCCCTGTGGCATAGGTCCATCCCTCTCCCTGGCAACACTGAACAGAAGTACTCATTGAGTACCTCTGAATGCTCCATCCTGTAATGCAAGGTCCCCACACTCTAATTGGACACTACTATTCATCATAGACTATATATATATATATATATATATATATATATATGTATATATTCTATGCAAAAACTTTGTTACTGCATCAGTTAGGGTTCTTCTACAGTGACAAAAGTGAGGAAATTCACCATTAGGGTTCCCACCCATTGAATCCCACCCCCATCCCGCCCCCTCCAACAGGCATCGGGGTGCGTGTTGGGGTTGTTGGCCCTAACTCTCACCCCATCCCATGTGTAAACAAGCTGAGGTGGTACAGTGTAGAAGAATGGGGTGAGAGTTAAGGCTGACAACTCCAACACACACCCCAATGCCTGTTGATGGGGACTGGGTGGAAGTGGGGTTCAATGGGTGGTAACCCTAATGCCAATTTCCTCACTTTTGTCACTGTAGAAGAACCCTAACTGATGCATTAACAAAGTTTTTTACATAGAATTTCCTTACTTTTTAAGAAAGAGTAGATAAATAGAAAGTTGCACAAGTTGGTGGGAGCATGGGGCCCTTCGAATCTCCTGTGCTCCCACCAACTTGTAAGTGTCGGGCCACATTACACACCCAATGACTAAAAGGTACATTGACAACAGCAAGGCCAGCCACCAAACAAATGTTAATCTAGTAGAACAATTGAAAACACTGTCCACAAAACGTAAACTGCACCACACAATATCTCCACAAAAAATATATTGTCCAACACATAAACACCGCTATTAACATCTACAGGACATGCCATCAACACCCTCCAAATTTCAAGTAAAAAGACCAAACCGTGTCTGAGATATAACATGTCAAAATTTGAAATTTTCATTTGTCAGAGTGGCTCAGTTCTGCACCTGTTGACATTTAATACACACAATGACTAAAAACTACATCCATGACACTAAGACTAGGGACCCTATCAATTTCAAGCCACCAGCACAATCCAAAACACTGTCCACAACACGTAAAGTATGTCACACAATATCTCTGCAACAAAGATGTTCTCTGACATGTAAGCACAATGCTTCACATCTACAGGACATGCTGTAAACACCCTCCAAATTTCAAGTAAAAAGAGCAAACCGTTTCCGAGATTTTCAATGTTAAAGATTGGTAAAATTTCCCTATCTATCCAATTATAAAAATCTGGCCATCTTGTCCCCAGTGATCAAAGATGGCGATCAAAGAATCTCATTATCAAAGAATTTGCAGGTTCACAAACAAAGAATAAAAAATGCTATTAATTAAAAAATTGAAATAACTGCGGTAAACCACCACCATGGATCGACAGAACGAACCCCCCTGAGCAAAACTCACCCTCATATGACTTCCTATGGCACCCTTGGGCTGAGAAAATAGATTTTTTAATCTGACTATATCATCCCCCACTCACAATGCACGATCGCGATCAAAGAATCTCGTGATCAAAGAATTTGCAGGGTCACGACCAAAGAATAAAAACTGTTGTAATTTACAACATTCAAAGAGTTGCAGTAAACCACCACCATGGTACATCAGAACGAAGCCCCCTGAGTAAAATCCACCCTAATTTGTCTTCCTAGGACACCTCTGGACTGAGAAAATTGATTTTTTAATATGGATCTCATCCCTCGCTGTGATGCATGATCGCTATCAAAGAATTTGCAGGCTTACGATCAAAGAAACTGCATGCTCATTAACAAAGAGGAGGAAGTTGGCTGATTAAAAATTTTTTCAGCCTGAGAGCCCTAGGCGAAATGAGTGTGGTTTGCTCAGGGCTCATTCTGTCCTACGTAGCAAGATTGTTCATTTCTCTGGCAGTCTTACGCCCCCCATGTTTTTAAGAAATAATGTTGTCCATATCCCCAGTAGTCGAGTTCTCCACTGTGTGCATTTAATAACACTTTTATCTATCCCTGGTGTCTAGCGTACTCATCTGTATAAACTTATTATTTTTGTTTATATCCTTGTGTCCAGTGCCCATCGCCGATCATCAAAATATACACAGTCTTCGTCTCTGCAGTCCAGTGGCCCTCACACCTCACTTCCAGTTGCCAGCCCACTTCATTCCTTCTTCAGCTGGCGAGCTGGCACAGCCCACCTGTAATATTCACTTACCAGCCGGCGATTGGGCGTATTAGCAGCTTAATGCAAAGAGGAACTCAGAATAACTCTGATCACCCTTTGCATTAGCGCTGCAATACACACAGTCAGCAGCTGGCCATGAAGATGAGAGGTGGGCTGTGCCAGTCACCAGCTGAGGAAGGGTGGGGGGTGCTGGGTGGGCTGGCATGGCTGGGTGGGGGACCACTAGACTACCAGGGAATTGGAGATCATAATGTATTTTATGATGATCGGGAGGCTGCTAGACTACCAGGGATATGGATGATGATATTAATTTTATACAGATCAGGAGGGGGGGCACTAGACTACCAGGCATATACAAAGCATTATTTATTAAACACACATTGGGGTGCAAGATCACTAGGTATGGGCAACATTATTTCTTAAATGCACATTAAAATAATAGACTACCAGGGAAATGCAGAACATTATTTTTTTATACAGATCAGGGCGCTAGACTGCCAAGAATATTGAAAACATGATTTATTTTACTCAGATCAGGAAAACGACACCCCTGAGCAAACCCCACCCTCATTTAATCTCCTAGGGCACCCCTGGGCTGAGAAAAAGATTTTTAAATCTGGCCATCTTGTCTCTCGCATTATGATGCATGATCGTGATCAAAGAATCTCACGATCAAAGAATTTGCAGGCTTGTGATCAAAGACAGTTAGCGAGCCACAAATTAAGATTTTAAAAGCTCATAACTCTAGTTTTTGACTGATTTGATGAAACTAAAGGCATGGCTCAATAGAGCAGAGTCCCCTGAGTAAAACCCATCCAATTTTTACTTCAGAAGTGACCCCTGAGCCGAGATATTTGTGTTTTTCCAATCGGAAATGTAAAACAAGATGGCGGACTCCTCACGATCAAAGAATTTTTAAAATTCTCAGAGAAAAAGATTCTTGAACTGTGAGGCTGCAAATTCTTTTATCACCAGGTGGGACCAGATGGCAGAACCCCATTCTTTGTTCCCAAAACATACATATAAATTTACCATTTGACTTATAATGGAACTTAAAAGTGGCATAACTTTTGAATGCCGTAATATTTTTTCACCAAACAAAAGCTGCATGTTTAGCCACCAAAGATCTTTCAAATGAGTCATCCTGCAGAGCAGCATACCTCACAACAGCCATGCAGGACCACATCGAAAATCCCAAAAGCTGCCTCCAAAAATGGATAATTGTGCATTTTTCAGCATTTTTGTACGCAAAGACTATAAGTCCTACCGAAACACAATTTGGCAGATCAAGAGATCCACCATGCCCCACCACTCATACCAAATTTCAGGCAAATCCATTGAATGAGTCCAAAGTTATTAATGTGCAAAATTTTAAGTTTAACATAGAAGTGACAACTGAACCCTAACTATAGTGGTGCAGCCGTACACTATAATATATATATATATATATATATATATATATATATATATATATACTGTATATATATCTGCTATGATACCTAATGTACTAACATATAAGGCATTTGCACTTACTGTATAAAAGTAAGGAGCCAGAAGTATAATTGTAATCTGCATGCTGCTTATGCTATGTAACATGCTACAAGCAATGCACCAAGACACACTTGTGCCTTTGTTTATCTTTTGAGAAATTATTGTACAGACTACACTGCCATTGCAGATTTATGGAATACTGCAATAAATTCTGTATCTTGTAAGAGTCCTTTGTTCTGTATTTTTAGCTGACTTTACGAATATTGTAGAACAATAGATAACACTGTGGAACCACCTAATGTTTGGGCAATATGGCTCTTTTATTTATTTAGCTAGTCTTTGTTACTATAGCAATAATCAGAACTATATAACCTACTGTCCTACATATCCCCTGACCATATTCACTCCTAGAGGTATTTGGGAAACTTTGGCTCCTGTGTCTAATGGTAAGACCTGTTTAGGGCAACTGATTATATTTTGTGTAATAAACAAGTTTATTACTGAATATGCCACTTTTCTGTGTCTCTTTTGCTAGTATATAACTGCCAAGAATCTGACCAGTGCTCAGAGACCCTAACAGCCCCCTTTTCTGCCCACCCTCCATCTTTCTTGATCCTGACAATCTGAACTTTACAGCTTCTCTTCTCCCTTATGTACTTGAAGAAATCCTTTTCCCCTTCTCTGATCCCCTGTGCCAGCCATAGCTGTCTTGAATCCTTGACTGCCCTGACTACTCTACTCACTTCTCTGGATTTCTTCACATACTTCTCCCTGTCCTCCACTGTTTTGGATCTCTTATAGCTTCTGAAGACAGCTCTTTTCTCCCTCACCCTCACTACTACCTCCCTGCTCAACCAGCTCAGTTTTCTGGACCTGGACTTCTTACTTTGAATCTTTGTACTTGAGTTGGTGGCCTGTGCCAAACCCAACTGGATGATGACCCATTTCTGGTCAGCATCCATGTCTGGGTGGATGTTGGCGCGGTGCCCTTCCAGTATGCCTCCCATCCTGCCAATCTCTGCTGTTCTGAAGTCCACTATCTTTGCCTTGGTTCTGGCCACCTCCTTATCTAGACTAAGGAAGAACTACACTGCACGGTGGTTGCTTCCTGCCAGGGGGTCTTCTATCCATACATCCTGGACATGCTCCCTGTCTGTCAACACAAGGTGCAGTATGTTTCCTTCCCTGGTTGGCTCCATTACCCTCTGCATCAGGAAGCAATCCTGTAACGCCTCCAGGAGGACCTGTTCCCTGACACTCGCGATAGCTGGGGACCTCCAATCTACCTCTGGCAGATTGAAATCCTCTACTATCACAGTATTGCTCTTACCACTAAACCTCCTAATTTGCTCCCCCAACTCAATTTGATTCATTGATTTTATTGTTGGTCTGGAAGCCATTACAATGTATTAGGACAGGGTATTACAAGCCGTAGGAGGTAAGTGGTAATCCCACTGTACAAGACACTGGTTAGGCCTCACCTAGAGTACTGTGTGCAGTTCTGGAGGCCGCACCTGCATAAGGATATTGTCAGGGTGCAAACAATGGAGAGGAGGGTAACTAAGATGGTGAAGGGTCAGCATGACAAGGCATATGGGAATAGACTTAGGGACAGCAATATGTACACATTGGAACAGAGACGGGAGACAGAAGGAACATGACTGAGACTTTCAAATATCTTAAGGGCATAAATAAGATGGAAGGAGATAGATCATCCAGTATAAAAGTACAGTAGAACCTCCTGCTTAAGTACACATCTCTTTATTTTGTTAAGCTACTCTCTGGATGATCTTAATACTCACTAAGAATAACCCTGGGCATTAAGTTCAATATTTTTGTCAGTAAGAAATGTTGGAGTACCTAGGATCTTATCCACAGGCTAGGGTAGTAGTTAATGTTGTTTGAGTAAGAACCTGAAGGACAGTTAGGGGCAGGAAGATATATGTAACTCCTATATCCTGGTAAGGTATGCATAACCTGGAGTATTTAAATGAGTACTCTACACTGTATGCTAAATATATATACCTCTCCTTGTTCATAATGATACTGAAGAAATAAAATGTATTCTACCATAAATAAAGGTACATTAGAACTAGAGGGCATAACATGAAATTGGAAGCAGGTCGCATAAGGGGTAACATGAGAACGTTCTTTTTTACAGAGAGGGTGGTAGATGCATGGAACGCCCTGCCTCAGGAGACAGTGGCAGCACATACAGTGGAGGGATTCAAGAGGGCATGAGATAGGCACAAGAGAATCATACATATGAGGGGGCATAGCTGAGGCTGCTGAACCAGTAAAAGCAGTGGGAGCAAATTGGTGAAACGGGCAGACTGGATGGGACTTGCAGTCTTTTCTGCTGTCAACTTCTAAGTTTCTATGTTTCTATGCAGGACAAGTATAACATTTCATACAAAACACAATATAGAAAATATAAAAATTAAATATCAATTAAACATACTATGATTCCATATATACGTTTTCCAGCTGGGACAAACCAACTTATAGAACTTATTCTCTTGTTCATGTCCGTTAAGTCAGTAATACTAAAAAGTTTTAGCACTCTCTTAGTTTATACATCCATAAGTAACAAATTAAAATAGAAAATGTTACTTGTATTTAAAGAGCTTATTAGTTATTGGTTATTTCTGTTAATAAAATTCTATAATATACTAACTTGTGATGTCTAATTATTTGACACTTTTAATTAATAAAGCACCCTTAGCATTTTATAGCCAGTAATATGGGTCTTCACAACAGGAAGCAAATTCAAGACCAAATGGCCACATATGCCCTCAAACCAGGAAAATCTCATCTGAAACTCCTTATCAAACCCTCATTCCTAGTAATCTAGAAACATATACTTTGATGGCAGATGAGGGCTGCTTGGCACATCTAGTCTGCCCAATTCCCTACCTATTGGATAAGCTGCAGATCCTAGTTAACCAACAGCCTACACCTTCCTAGCCCCACCAGAATTGCTTTTATGTCTGTCCCATGCATTTTGAATTCCTCACTGTTTTTGACCCCACTACCTCTTCAGGAAGGCCTTTCAATATGTCCACCACCCTTTCCGTGGAAAAAATGCTTCCTCACATTGCCCTTGAGCTATCTCCTCTATCTTTATATTGTGTCCCTTGTTCTTGCACATCTCTTTTCTGAAAGATCATATCCTCCTGGACTTGAGGTACTTGAAAGTTTCTATCATGCCCCCTCCTTGTTCTGGGTATACATATTAAGCTCCTTTAGTCTCTCTCTCTTTGCATGGCTTTTTTGCAGACCCTGCACCATTATAGTTGCCCTCCTCTGGACTGCCTCCATCCTGTCTATGTCATTGCAGAGATGGGGTCTCCAGAACTGCATGCAGTACTCCAGATGGGGTCTCACCAACTGTCTGAACAGAGGGATAACAACTTCCTGTTTTCTACTGGTGATGCATCTTTCTCTACATCCCAGTATCTCCCTAGCCTTCCTTACTGTCTTCTCACATTACTTGCTTACCTTTAGGTCATCTGATATGACTACCCCCTCCATCCATTTCCATTTTTGTTGTTGTTAGTACCTTCCCCCCATTGTGTACTCTTCCCCTGGGTTTTTGTTTCCCAGGTGAATTACTTTGCAGTTCTTTGCATCAAATCTAAGCTGCCGTACGTTTGACCATTCCTCCAACCTTGTTAAGTTCCTTCTCATCCTTTCCACCTCCCCTTGTGTATCAACCCTGTTGCAGATCTTTGTATCATCTGAAAAGAGGCATACTTTTCCTTCCAGTCCCTCTGCAATGTCACTTATAAAGACATTAAAATGAACCAGACCCAGTACTGAACCCTGTGGTGCCCCGCTAGTAACCCCCCTTTCTTCAGAGAGGACTCTGTTTACTATTACCCTCTGTGTCCTGTTGTCCAGCCAGTTTTTTACCCAGGCTACTACCCTGGGACCCACTCAGTTGCTGGCTAATTTGTTTATTAAACTTTTGTGTGGGACTGTGTCAAATGCCTTGCTAAAGTCTAGGTAGCCCATATCCACAGCCCTTCCTTGGTCTACTACTTTGTCACCCAGTCAAAGAAATCAATTAGATTTGTTTGACATGACCTTTCCACTGTGAATTCATCTGCTTTGGGTCCTGTACCCTGCTAGCCTCTAACTACTCAATAATTATTTCTTTCAGAAGTGATTCCATAATTTTCCCTACCACTGAGGGCAAACTGACAGGTCTGTAGTTTCCTGCCCCTGATTTGCTCCCACTTTTGTGAAGGGGAATCACATCCACCCTTCTCCAGTACTTAGGTACCACACCATCCTTCCATGATTTGTTAAAAAGGGTAGTCAGTGGTGTCACTAGTTCTCCCCTTAGTTCTTTTAGAATTATGGGTGAATCTCATCAGGGCATACTGCTTTGTTCACCTTCAGTTTTAGGAGTTCTTTCAGAACCCTTTCTTCTGTGAATGGACTGGTATCAACCCCCCCCCCCCCATCCAGAGTGCTTCTATTGATTGGATTAGGTACCTTCGCCTCTTCTTCCTTTGTGAATACTGAGCAGAAGTATTCATTCAGTATCCCTGCATTTTCACCGCCACCTCTGTCTACACACCTCCCTTTATTAAGCCTCACTATCCTTCCTTGGTCTTTCTTTGATCCCTAATGTGCCTATAAAAGTTTTATACCCTTCTTAACTGAGGTGGCTATTTTTTCCTTGTTTTGGAACTTAGCTATTCTGACTTTCTTCCCCGCTTCATTCTGCTTTAACTGGTACAGTTCCCTGTCCTGCTCCCTCTGTGTTTCGTTATGCTTCCTGAATGCTATATTTTTCTCCCTAACCTTCCCCGCCACCTCTTTTGAGAACCATAGTGTTTTTTCCCTTCATTTTAATTTATTTGCTTCACACAAAGACTTGTTACCTCTGTGATGGCAGTTTTGATGTTTCCCCATTGTTTCTCCACTTCTCCTTCTTGACCGTTTGCTAGTGTTTTTCGGAGACACTCTCCCATTTTGACAAAGACAGCCCTCCTAAAGTCCAGAACCCTCACTTTTGTATGGCTTGGCTCTATAGCTGTCATGAACCACACTTTTTTCTGGTCTCTTGTTCCCAGATGGCTATCAACTTCTAAATTTGAGATCTCCTCTCCATCCCCATTTGAGAGTACCAAGTCTCAGATTGCTCCCTCCTGAGTGGGTTCCAACACTAGGTGTCTGAAGCATGCCCCCATAGGGCATCAAGAATGGCCCTGCTCTTGGATGTGGCTGCAGCAAAGGTGCTCCAGTTAACATCGGGCATTTTCAGGTCCCCCATCAACAGTATCTCCCTTTTCTGGCATCCTAAGGATGTCTTCCAGGCATGTCCATATTAAATGGGTACATTCCACCACATGCACTTTTAACACTCAGTAACTCTACAAAGAGTGTTTAAATATATTTAAAAACTGCACTGCTGGCTATTACAGAAGTTAGTGGGATAACATAAATAACTTCAGCCACCTAATACTTACAAAATATATATTTTTTAAACTTACAGATTTGTTCACTGGTTTTGCATTGGCTAGGTGGGACATTTCAAGACACCACATGTTGTATGCTTTCTTCTACCTACCAAAATGCTGTGCTGAAAAATAAGTCTCCCTATGCATTTTACATAAAGAGCCCTGTAACATCACCATGTGTGTGTGTGTGTGTGTGTGTGTGTGTGTGTGTGTGTGTGTGTGTCCTTAATATATTTTTATTTTTCCAGAATGAGTTAAAAAGTGACACTGTTGTATGCAACCTTCTCTGTCCCCCTAGGTAACATACGGGACTGACTGGTATAAATGTGAAACTGTGCAAGAATTGGGGCACTGGATGACAGGAACTGAAGGAGGCTCAGTTAGTTTGCTGTTCTGGCTGAAAAAAACATTTCAAAACTGCAGAGATGCTCTGGCTGCCTTTAAAAGTAGAACCAGGCTATCTGTCTCTGTCCCACCCCTATCTACGTATGTAACAGCTGTTTATCATGCCTGAGGAGTGTGACTTTTTTTCACAGTGTCATTGGCTTATTTCTTGCCAAGCAACCACATTAAGTCCCTTAAACTTTGCTTTGCCTGTGGATCAGTCAATTTTCTTCCCGAACACCAAATAAGAACATTCTCTGTCTCCTCCAAACTTGCCGTTACAAACGTGTGACTATATTACAAACAGGAATGTGGAAACTGGTCAGCAATGTAAGCAGACATGAATGGGCTCATAGCAGTGAAATAATGATTTTATACTGTCTGCTATAAATCTGATTGCATTTTGTTGCTGGATTTGAAATGGGAGAATGCTGTGCACAGACTAGCATTCAGTAAGGTCTCTGGGGACTGAGAAAGGTCAATCATGTTTGTAACAAGGACAGAGTTAATACATTTGTCCCTGTTACAACAGGATTTAGTTACTGAATATGGTTAATTCTGTTAAATAAAGTTTTAATTTATAATGTATTTTACTGGGGCTCATGACTGCTGTTTAAATATATGCATTTATGTCTGAAAATGGCAAGTATTTGACATATTATTCAAGGTTATCTAGTTTGTGGCTCTAACAACTGCCTTCTGTGTGTGAGACATGCTGTGAATTTCATAGCTTTGCAATGTGCTAAACAAGTGTGTAAGTCTATGTAATTCATTGTGGATGTATGACTTTTGCAGGCTTCCAAACATCTTTTTTAAGTGGTCTTATGGTACTGTCCTGAGTGCATCAGGGACAGAGGTAGCATGCTAATGTTTGTAATGGGGACCTCCTAAAAATCTCTAACCCAGTTACAAACAAGACTTTTGGTGTACTTTATTTTGGAATTGTGATTAAGAGATTTATTAAGATTTTTGTTTGCTTTTAGTGTGCATTTGTTTAAGGGGTGTAACAAATGATTTTGTTTTAAATGGCCTTTCGCATGCTTTGGGGGAGTGGGGCTGCCAGCTCATCTGAAACTAAATTATTTCTGGAATGTTTGCTGCAAAGGTTGGGATTAAAATATTAAAGTACTGGGTGCTGTAATCATTTACTGATGCATTTTAGTGGAAAAATCATGGAATCCAAAACAGCATTTTCAAAAGTTGTCATAACAGCCCACAGTCAAGTTCAATCATGTTTGTAATAGGGACTCAGGAAACCAGCAGTCCCTGTTACAAATGAGACTTCTGTGGTGCCTACTTTTCATTGTTAGTATTAAAAGATGTTACATGCTTTTTGGTTTGATTTGAGTGAGCATTTGTTTGGGGGGTGTAACAAGTAATTTTTATTTTAAAATGGCCACTCACATGCTTTGGGGGGCGGGGGCTGTCAGCTCATCCAAAAGTAAATTAGAAATGGAATGTTTGCTGCAAAGCTTGAGATTAAAACATAACAGCATTGGTTGCTGTAGTCATTTACTGATACATTTAAAGTGAGAAAAGCCTGGAATCTGTTTTAGCATTTTCAAAAGTTGTCCTAACAGCCCACAACCAAGTTCAGTCATGTTTGTAACATGGATCTCAGGAAACCAGTGGTCCCTGATACTAATGGATGGAACTTCTAGTGGTGCCTTATTTTTTAATTGTGATTATTAAAAAATTCTACAAGATTTGTTTGTTTTGACTCAGCATTTGTTTTGGGGATGCAACAAAGGCCTTTTATTTTAAAATAGTTACCCACATGCTTTGGGGGCTGCCAGTTGATCCGAAAGTAAATTAGAAATGGAATGTTTCCTACAAAGTCTGAGATTAAAACAATAGACATTTTGGGTGCTGTAGTAATTTCCTACTAAATTTAAAGTGGACAAATGTCAATGACAATATTTTAGTACAAAAAAGTTTTGCAACTAAAGACCCTTGTATGTTATAAAAATAAAGATTGCAGTGGTAACTTGCTCTTTGGAAGCACAATGGCACCAATTAAAATTACAAAATGGTTCTGGCCAAGGTATGGCTAATAGGGCAGCAGAGAGGGAGACAGTTGCCACCAAGTACCCTTGGGACTGCTGACAGGATATGGAGAGGGATGGGAATGACCATAAGTCCCATTGTACAGCTAACAGGGCTAGAGAATTTTAGGAGTGTGCCACTAGGACCATTGAGACTGCTGAAAGAGATGGGATTGACCTTACATTCCAGGGGTCCAATAGGGAGGGCAGTGGGATTGACCTTGGATCCCAAGGGACTGTAGATTTGATAGAGCATGCCAACAGGCCCAAGAGACTGGGGAGGGGGATGGGACTAACCTCACATGCCAGGGGCTGATGGGGAGTGGTGGGACTGACTTTGGGTACCATGGGACTGCTGATGGGTCTGGAGAGTTTTAGGAGTGTACCAGCAGACCCCAGGGACTGGGGAGGGGGATGTGACTGACCTTACATACCAGGGGGATGATTTGGAGAAGGGTGTGACTTACCTTGGGCTCCATGGGACAGTTTGTTGAAGTGTGCCACCATGCCCCAGGGACTGGGGAGGGGGATGAGACTGATCTTACATGCCAAGGGGCTGATTTGGAGGAAGGTGGGACTTACGTTGGGCTCCACAGGACAGTGGATTTGTTGAAGTGTGCCACCAGGCACCAGGGACTGGGGAGGGGGATGGGGATGGGACTGACCTCATGTGCAAGGGGGCTGATGGGGAGGGAGTGGGACTGATCTTCAGTTTCATGGGACTGTAGATTTGTCAGTGTGTGCCATTAGGCCTCTGGGACTGGGGAGTGGGATGGGATAGACCTCACATGCCTGGGGCTGATGGGGATGTGGGACTGCCCTTTGTCCAATGGGACTAAGGATTTGCTGTAGTGTGCCACCAGGCCCAAGGGACTGGGGAGGGGGATGAGACTAACCTCTGTGCCAGGGGGCTGATGGGGATGGGGGTGGGACTGACCTTGGATCACATGGGACTGCTTACAGGACTGGAAAATTTAGCCACTTACCACCAGACCCTAGGGACTGCGAAAGGGTGGAACTGAACTCATGTACCAGGGCAACTGATGGGGAGGGGTGGGACTGATCTTGGATGCCATGGGACTGCTGACAGGGCTGGAGAGTTTTAGGAGTGTGCCACAAGACCCCAGGGACATGGGAGAGGAATGGGACTGGACTCATGTACCAGGGGTCTAATGAGGAAAAGCTGGAACTGACTTTGGGTTCCATGGGACTGCAGATTTGTTGGAGGGTTCCACCAGACCCCATGGACTGGGTATGTGGATGGGACTTACCTCATGTGCCAGGGGGGTTGATGGGGAGGGTTTGGGACTGCCCTTGGATCCGACAGGACTGCTAACAGGGCTGGAGAATTTTAGGAGTTTGCCACCAGACCCCAGGGACTGGGGAGATAGATGGGACTGACCTCACATGCCAGAGGGCTGATGGGGAAGGGGTGTTACTGATCTTGGGTCCATGGGACTTCTTACATGGCTGGAGCATTTTAGGAATGTGCATCAAGGCTCCACGGACTGGGGAGGGAAATAGGACTGACCTCACATACCATGGGGCTGATGGGGAGGGGTTGGACTGATCTTGGGTCCCAGGAGGGCTACTGACAGGGCTGGAGAATTGTAGAATGGTCTACCAAGCCCCAGAGACTGCTGACATGGATCTGGAGGGGGGATGGAAATAGTGCCTCCATTTTGCTTGAAATCCTGTGGGTGTCCGGGCATGCCTCCCTTTTGTTTGCAATTCTGTGGGTGTCCATGCTTTCTTCCATTTTGTTTACAAGCCAGTTGCTGTGGTCATGAATGCCTCCATTTGATTTGCAAGCCAATGGGTGTCCAGGCATGCCTTCATTTTGTCTGCAATCCAGTGCTTGTGTCCATGCCTGCCTATATTGTATTTGCAATTCAGTGGTTGTGTCTGTGTCTGCCTCCATTTTGTTTCCAAATCCAGTGGGTTCCCCACATTATCATCTGTTCTCATCTGGTGGATTCAATTATGTCATCACCTGGGGTCTGCCAGGTCCCTGGTCAATCTTTCATGGGGTCCTGGTGGGTGTGCAAGTGGATTACTGCACACAGCAGCTTGACTTGAGTCACAATGAACGGGAAGGATGGGACTGATCTTGGGTCCCAGGGGGCTACTGACAGGGCTGGAGAATTGTAGAATGGCCTACCAGGGTTCTTGTCTGGTGGATTTAGTTACACCATCATCTGAGATCTGCCAGGTCCCTGATCAATCTTCATGGGCCTGGTGGGTGTGCAGTTTGTGTGCTGCACTCACCTGCTAGATTTAGTCACTGTAGGCAAGCACCCATGTTCTGCTCTGATGGATTCAGTTACACTGTCACCTGAGGTGTGCCAGGTCCCTGGTCAACATCTCATGGGGTGCTGGTGTGTTTGCAAGTGGTGTACTGTGCACACCGCTTAGTGAGTCACTGTAGGTTGGTGTCCATGTCTGTGGATTCCAATTACGCTGTCACATGGGGTCTGCAGATGTACATTTGCACATTTGTTGGAGGTATTAGGTCTGTAATAAGAAATGGGGTATAGTGTGTATATTGTGGTGTTATGGTTAGGGTTTTAATTAATTTTACTTTGTTTGTCTGGTATTTCTAGTTAGTATAGTGAATTTGTTGTATTATGAACTTCCTTTGTGGTGATGGTATGCAACCGAGAACTTTTATGCTGATTGTGTCATAACTTTTAGACATTAAACATAAAATGGAAAAGAATAAAGGACTCCAATTGCCTGATTTTCTTTTTCCACAAAGTTTTCTGGGACTGCTTAAAGTTTTGAATTTTCTCTGTCCTGTTACATACGTTAATGAAAACACTTTTCACAGATCTTGGAGTTTAATTTTAAAGTGATCAAAAAGTTTTAAGTATCATCTACTCTTATCCCCAGTTATGTATAAATGCATTTTAATCTGTGACTACCCAAGAAATGTTGGGGAGGGAAACTTTGAAATTACTTTGCCCCTTAATTCTATGCCACGTGTTACATTCTTTTGCATGCAAATATTTTGGAGTTGCTTAGTGAATTAACCAAAAGAGTTAAAGTGCTGCAAATTCATGTAGAGATTCAAAAATATTTATATTTAACTTGTTTTCTAGTTAACACATTCTCTGTCCCTCTTATGTACGTTACCTGGTTACTGTTTCCAAACATTAGGGACGGTACTCAGAAAACCACAAGTTATATTATCTTCCTGTTTACACTTTTAGTAAAGGACATTAAGGGTAAAGTATTGATGGTGAAAGAAGAAAGAAATGACAACATTTATTTTTCCACAGTCATGTCCCACATATGTCTCCTATTACTGTGGATAGACCCTTCTATCATTTCCTTGTCCCTTTCCTCCCCCTGAGATAGAGGTCTGTATAAAACATTCATACAGATTGTGGTTCCATTTCCTGCCTCCAGGGTGACCTACAGTGCCTCCTCTCCTCCCTGTTTACCCTTTAGTTCCATTGCTTTGATACCTTCCCTTACATAAAGAGCTACTCCTTCTACTCTTCTACCCTCCCTGTCCCTCCTGTAGACTGTGTGACCTGGTATGTTGACCTCCACTCTTGGTTCTTGTGTACCATGTTTCTGTGACTGTCATGATTTTCGGCATCCATCTTCCATCATAGCCACTAGTTCAGGGAGCTTGTTACCCAGACTATGGGTGTTGGTACTTATCGTCCTCCATTTTTTGATGGCCTTACCCCTTTTAGCCCCATCCCTGTCCTTACTGTCTTTGCCCATTTCTCCATTTACCCCGTCCTTCTCCCTATTGACTTCTCTATCTTGGTGTTTACCTAACTACTCTGTTAGTTTTTTTTTTGGGGGGGGGCTGGCATTTCCCTGCTACTTTTCAGTGCCTCTCACCTTGGCTAGTTTAAATGCTTGCCAATGAAGTATTTAAACCTATCACCTAGGATCCTGGTTCCCATCCTGGACAGATGTAGACCATTGCACCAGTATAGGCCTGTACCCCTCCAGCTGGACCCCCAGTCCCCGATGAAGCCAAAACCCTGAGCTCTGCACCAGTTTTTAAACCATTGCTTGAATCCCATGGTGTGGAACACCCTAGCCTCACCAATACCATAGATAGCCATCACCTAAAAGAAGATTACCATGTGTACTACCTGTCTAAGGCCCTTCCCCAACTCCACAAACTCCTTCTGCACTGCTCTGATCCCATTCCCAGCCAGGTCATTTGTCCCTAGGTGTATAATGACATCCAGCTCCCTCTACCATGCAGCTGCTCCCACAATCCTGAGGATTTGCTCCCTGTCCCTCCAAGCCATGGTGCCTGACAAGCACCTTACCTCCCTCTCCCCTTCCTCCTCCAGTTCTACCACCTAACAATTGAGTCCCCCACCAGGAGTTGTTTCCTTCCCCTGTGGGGTCCCGTGCCACCCTCCTGTGGGTCTCCTTTGTGGAGGTTTCCAGCATCCTCCTTGGTCTCCACTGTGGGTGCCTCTACAAGAGGAACCACACTCTGTCAGAATGGCGATGAATTGTGGAGAGGTACAACTGAGGATGTGCTCTCTTCCTCCACCCTCACCCCTCCTGAGCCCACCGTGGTCCAACCACCCTCTTCTTGGCAATGTCTGAATCAGCGTGTTGGTCCTGGTGGTCCCTTGGTGGGAGAGGAGGTCCCTTGAATCCTGGTCAACTCAGCCTGGAGACAAGCAACCTCCTCCCTCAGCCCAGAGAGGTGCCTACAGATGGGACAACATCGCATCCTCCAGAATGTCTCTTGGAAGACTGCCACTCAGCAGCCACTGCACTGCACCACTCCCATAATGTCTTATTTGTGGCCCCTCGACTGTTGTTTTGTATGCTTACTCTTTCCTCTCTCCGTTTACGATTTTTTTTGGTTTTGTTTTCCTCTCTGCTTTCCTACTGCCTCCACACCTTTACAGATCCTGCTGTTCCTCAGAAAGTTCCTGTATTCCTCAATCATCTCCTTCTTACTTGCTCAGAGACAGACCTCCAGAAGATAGGGGGTGAGGGAGAGTTATTCTTTTCCTTCTAGGATACTGAGTCTTTTGTGCCTCTGTGATCACTCCCTTCCTTCTCCCAAACTCATTCTCTATAACGGGTCATCAGTGAGCACTGTGGGGTGAGACTAGCTCATACCTTTGAGGTCATGATGTCTGACTTTTAGGTTAAGACACTGAATTACTCTGGCTCTGACAGAAAAAGCAGCCTGTGTCTACTGGATCCAAGATAAGCCAACCTGTGTGGTCAGTGGAAGTGAAAAACATGGAGAGTACCACCATGGTACCATGCAACGCATACTGATCCACACCTCTGTTTTCAATTCCATAGTTAATAGCTCCCTCCAGTCAATCCTTGTGCAATTAAATATAGGATCCTATGAATGGTACCTACAATGAATTTCAGCTAATTTTATCCAGCAGGTACAGACCTATTATCAGGCACAAACCAACAGGTTACAGCCAACCCTAGTCCCCCTGTAACTCCTATTGTCTGTCAACAGAAAACATGTTAATATTAAGAAGAATGAGACTCCTAGAAGATCTATTTAAGTCCCCTGGAGCTGACTGCATTAGGCCCTTTAAGATCCCTACTAAGGCATCCTGTCCTGGTAGCCAACATCATCAGCCTCAAAAACTAATCTACCACTTCATTAAGTTTAACAGGTGTTCCTACTCTAATAAAATAGTTATGTTTACATTTCTAGTATCTGACCATAAATCAGACAATCATGGATATAACTACAACTTACTCAGTAACTATCTTAATAACACACAGCATCAGCAAATATGGTTTCAAGTATAAAAAAAAGCCCTATTATATCATTATATTATACTAAGCTAAGATAACACCATATTTATCTAATTTAATGTACGTGCTGCCTTTAAGGTTGTAATCATAAATCTGTGCCAACAGCACAGTCAACTGATTGTAATCATCTAATCAGATACGGTTAATGGAATGATTCATCCATGTGCAGAACTAAGAACTTGGCTCAAATTACATGCAAACAACAAAATATTTAAAACTTTTTGATAAACCATAAAAGCTTCAAAGGCATACAATTTCCTTTCACATAAAAGTTAACAAGTGTCCTATATTACACGCCAGGCATCCATATCATATAACATTTTAGTAACAGGACTCTTGTTACAACCTATTTCATTTAAATGTATTTTTTAAATAATTTTATTTCAGCAGAACTTAAGGTGTGACTGCCAATCTCAGTTTCCATAAAAAAGTTCCACAATCCTCTGACATTCTTTTGTTGAGTAAGTATTTGAAAATCCAAGCCAAAACTGTAGTATCAAGTGCAACAGAGCTCCAGGACATATATTTCATAAGACTTTCCTTAACCATTTAGGCCTTTCAAACCTGGTTACAGGTATGTGCACAAACATAGTTCCAAACAGGAGAGATCATGGTTTAAATTGACACCTAGAGCCAAGGCATTCAATAAGTTAAAATATGACATAAAAATCAAAGCAGTACCTCTGAGAAGAGACTTGGGCCAGACACTGGAAGGTATTGTTTGCTGGTGTCACAGCATGCCTTACTCCGATATTAATGTTTAATTTAATAATCAGGTAACTATCTCAGTGAAAACTCATTCACCTTTTCTGGAAAAGTGATCCGTCTCAGTCTCCCTACTCTGGGAGTCCTTTAACATTTCACCATTCTTCTTTTCAGTTTGGAGTGATCACCCCTCTCTATCTTCCAGCTCTGGTGATATGTACTTCCTATTAAATCAAAAGAGAAAAAGCACTTCGCTAAGTGCAGTAGATCAGTGTATCAGGTAGACGAACAGTAACAATCCATATCCTCTAGGCTAAAATGGCATACCTTTTAAAAAGGTTATGCAAGCCTGTCAGCACTGAATGTGCTACCATAGGAATACTCTTCCTCATTTGTATGTGCTTCACAATACATTTCTTACATGTCTCCATCAAGCCTGTCTGGTGCATGGATCAGGACGCCAAATAAACAGTAAACTTTGCCTTTCAGCTTCTGCCTTCTTAGCTTCTGCTTACTGCCAGGCAAGCTTCAGACCAAACCAGTGTGAGTTTTATTCACCAAATTCATTGAATGAGAGAAAAAAAGCATCCAGTTTGTCGCCCAACTTCACCTTGCCCCATTGGCTCTGAACAAATGGCACTCCAGGAAAAAGAATGCCAGTGAGACTCCTGACACTCCATCTGCTCCACAAAAAAACTAGAACGAACAGCCAAAAATTGCAGCAACTGAGATGCACATAGAATCATACAAAACTCAGCCTGACAAAAAATCCCCTCAAAGAACTTCAAATCTGGAAGCAGAGCAACACCACGGGGAGCAGAGCAGCAGTGCGACTTCCCCAACTCCCTGTCAGTTTCCTCATTTTGAGAGGGTGGCCTGTACACTCCCCAGTTTAACCTTCCTGCCTTTTGAATTCTAGAGCTGTACTATAAGGCTTCAGCCCTGCTCGAACAAACAGCACTTCAGCAACAAGGACAACAGTGAGACTCTGACACTCCATCTGCTCTGCACAGAAAAATATGGAATGATCAGCCAAAAGTCTCAGTAACTGGGAGGCACATAGAATCATACAAAACTCAGTCTGGCAACCCCTCCCCATAGAACTCCAAGTCCGGAGGCAGAGCAACACCCTGAGTGGAGCAGCAGTGCGCTCCCCCAATTTCCTGTCTGTTTCCTCATTTTGAGAGGGTAGCCTGCACACTATCCCCAATTTAACCTTCCTGCCTTTTGAGTTCTGAAGCTATATGAATAAAGATTCGGCCCTGCCCTCCTCAACTTCCTCCCTGTTGCACAATATCCCTTCTCTTACATGAATAGCCACCCTTCCTCCTTTTTCTCTGTCCCTAGGGTACAGTCTGTACCCAGAGATCACTAAGTCCTAGTCCTGATATTGGATGGACCATGTCTCGGTGTTGGCTGCAATGTCCACCTCTCCTTCCACGATCAGTGCCTGCAGCTCTACTGCCTTGTTTTCCAGGCTCCTTGCATTCAAGGAAGCCACCCTCCATTGTGACCCTGCCCTCCTTGCCCTTCCCTTCTCCCCTATCACCTTCCTTTTGAATTCCCACCTGTCTAGTTGGGGGACCTAGTGGACTCCTCGCCTGGTGTCACTGTCTGTCACCAACCCTTTGCCCCTTACTTAGTTTAAATTAATTATGGATGCTATGTACTCCCACAGCTTTTGCTTCAGGACCCTGAGCCTTTCTTACTCAAATGCAGTCTATCTGTGCATACAGATCCTTGTTCTCCCAATTACTACCCCCACCAGTCCATACCCCATGGTTTCTACCATTCCTCCAGCCATTCATTGAGCTTCATAATTTTTGTTTTCTGGTCATACTTGCTCTAGGTATCATTAGAATCTCAGAGAAAACAACTGAATGTCCATTCTTATTGCATACCATTCCCACTTCTTTGAACATCTCCTGCACCTGTTCAAGCCTACTCCCTCCAGATCATTTGTACCCAGGTGCAATACAATGTGAGGTTTCTCCCCATCCATCCCTCACACACTTAGTAAAAACTGCACCACTATTCCTGCCATCATTCCTGGCATACATTCCACCCATATGTGTCTTTTTCTAGTGCCCTTACTGCCCTATTTTATATCCTTCTGTATCAAGTCCTCCTTTTTCCTGCTCTTGTCCTTGGTCTTTCCCATTCTTCTGCTCACATTAATATTAATAATAATCTTTATTTTTAATGCCCCTTTCAAGTATCAAGGTGCAGTACAAATTAAAACAGTTTAAAACAATGCTGCACCACAGTAATAAATATACTGTACAGTTAAAATCTGTCTTCCACATCACCGTATGCCATGCTCCATAAATGCATCTTTAATGCCTGTTTAAATCCCCCCACAGTCATGCACTCCCCTATCCGACAGGGTAGAGAATTCCAGAGGTTGGGGCCACAAACATAAATGCCCGTGCCCCGAAGATTTGAATGAAATCTCAGAATCTCTAGCAACCCCTCTTCGGCCGAGTGGAGCGGATGCACAGGGTGGTAATGGACCAGAACCTCTTCAGGTAGTCAGATCCCAGTCCGGTAGGGCTTTATACATCAGTAATCCGACTTTGAAGGTGATCTGCCACTGAACTGACAGCCTGTGCAGTTCCCGCAGCACTGGTGTGATGTGGGAGGACCGGGGAGTCCCCATCAGCAACCGGGCTGCAGAATTCTGCACCAGCTGCAGGCGGCAGATATCAACCCCTGGCAGCCCAAAGTAAAGGAAGTTGCAATAATCCAAATGCAAGGTCACAAACGCGTGTATCAATGTAGGAAGGTCACTGGATGGAACAAGGTGCTTGATCCTAGCGATGTTCCTCAGATGGTAAAAGGGTAACTTAATGACAGCCGACACCTGAGACCGAAGTGTCAGCCCTTCATCAAGTATCACCCCAAGGTCTCACACCCGTTCAGAGGTAGGGAGCTCAGAGCCCCCCAGGAATAATCCCGTGGGTTGACCTGCCCCCAACCCCCCCATCCGGTGACCTGGATCCACAACCATCACCTCAGTCTTCCCAGGGTTCAACTTCAGCCAGTTTTACTTCATCCAATCCTGGATTTCAGTGATGCAGTCGTTAAATACTGAGAGTGCTCCATCCTGGTTGGGCGCAAAACACAGGTAGAGCTGGGTAACATCAGCATAGCAATGAAACCTCAGCATATGCCATCTTACAATGTCTCCGAGGGGCAGCATATACACTCAAAACAACATGGAGGACAGCACCGGAACCCTGGGGAACCCACATGACAGAGAGAGATAGGTTCAGAGGAAAAGACCCCAACACCACCCTCTTAGTTCTACCAGTGAGGAATGATAAACCATCTGTGGGCCAAACCAGAGTGCCCACAGATGAATCTCAGGTGCTTGAGAAGTACCCCATTGTCCACGA
This sequence comes from Neoceratodus forsteri, assembly GCA_016271365.2. Lineage (NCBI taxonomy): Eukaryota > Metazoa > Chordata > Ceratodontiformes > Ceratodontidae > Neoceratodus > Neoceratodus forsteri. The sequence goes on from CM057449.1 coordinate 1,514,859,237, forward strand.
TGTCAAAAGCTGATGACAGATCAAGAAGTACCAGAATGGACAATTTTTTCTGATCTCTTGCCATCAGGAGATCATTGAGCACCTGAATCAGTGCAGTCTCGGTACTGTGCCTCTTTCAGAAACCGGACTGGAGAGGTTCGTAGATGCTATGGATGGTCAAATGGTTCTCCAACTGTACAGCCACTACTTTCTCAATCACCTTCTCCACAAAGGGAAGGTTAGAGATGGGTCTGTAGTTTGCGAGAGAGTCTGGGTTCAATGAAGCTTTCTTCAACAGAGATGTCACCACTGCCTCCTTCAGGGAACAGGGTACTCACCAGAGTCAAGGGAGCACCAGACTATCTGCACCAGAACCGGGCCGATAGTATCCCAACAGCCCATGATCAGGACTGTAGGGCCCAGATCTAAACTACAGCATGTAGAACGCATACCCTGGACAATTCACATAACGTCCACGATTTCCGGCCGGTCGAAACAACTCCGGGAAAAGGAGGGATAGTGGCCAAGCATCGATCATCAGCAATTCTATAGAGTGTGCTGAATGGGTCTCCAACCTGATGTGCCACCTTATCAGAGAAGAACAGAGCAAGCTCTTCACACTGAAAATGTTCTTCAAACTTTCAGACAGGCTGGGCTGCACAGCCTGTCCACAGTTTGAAAGAGCTGAGCTGGTCGGTTCTGAGCCGCAGCAATCTCCCAGACAAGAACTCTGCCTTCTTACAGGAGATTGCTGACTGATAGAGTCAATAATGCTCTAGCAGTCTAAGATGGTCGGCTTCTAAGTTGGATTTCTGCCAGAACCATTCTAACCAGCGTCCTAGTCGCAGTAACTCCCTCAAAGTCTCATCAAACCATGGAGACCAAGAGCGGAGGGAGAGAAGACGTACACGGACTGGAGCAATGGAATCCAGTGCTGAGGCAATGGCCTGATTAAAGGCCAGAACCAAAACCTCCAGATCCATGCTTGCCATAGGAAATTCTGATAGATCAAGTACCACTGCTAGCCCATCAGGAGTCACATCTCGTAAAGGGCGGTACTTGACCATCTCCATAGGGGTTGGCCTACGAGGAGGGGTGCAAATATTGAATCTCACAGTGTAGTGGTCGGACCATCCAACGGGTTCCACCCCCACGTCAGAGGCCTCGATCCCTAGGAGGAAGACCAGGTCAAGAGAATGGCCGTATTTATGGGTAGCAGAGGTAACTATCTGTGTAAGGCCCAGTGAAATCATCAACTGGAGGAAGTGTTGTCCAAATTGCCAAAGTTGGTCGTCAATCCAGGCATTGAAGTCACCCAGGACCATCAGCCTAGGTGACTCAAATGCCAGGTCGACCATGAAGTCCGCCACTTCCTTAAGGAATAGATTCTCATCCCCGGGTGGATGGTAGATGAGAGCCATCCTATAACCCACACCTGCTACTATGGCACACTCAAATGACCTGGCTTCCTCAATTAGTACACTTGTGAGATCCAATTTGGTGTTGAAACAGACCGCAACCCCCCACGGTCCATTCAGGTGGTGTATCACCCAATACCCGCCAGAATTGCAGCCTCAAGTATGGGGCCTGCATTATTATCCAGCCAGGTTTTAGTGATACACGCCAGAACTGTTGTCCCGACAAGACCTGTAATAACTGCAGTCTTGTTCTTGATAGATCTGGTGTTACATAACACCGCCCATGTTGGACAGAACTCTTGGGCCGCCCTGACCTCCTGCCACCACCAACGGTGGTACCCTTGGGTATGGGGACTAGACAAGATGGCCCATGTTCTAGACTACATTTCACCCAGGGTGTCTTCTGGGCTTAACAACCTCAATGTGAGTGCCCTGCTCTTCCAGCCTCCACTGTTCACACTCCACGCTGCCCCTCCTGCCAGCAATACCTAAAGTCCGATAGTGCTGATAGGTGGAAAACAGCAACAGTGGAAGGGAAGGGGCAAAGGGTGTGAAGTGCGGAGGCTGAGTAGCGCATGACCTGGGGGGTAGAACGATAACATATATCCCAGGCCCAAGACATGGAGCAGGGAAAAACTAATGCAATTCAGATAAAAATGATGTACACAAATTCACAAGAATGCAAATAGTATACAACCCCGCAAATCTTACCCCTTTCCTAAAATTCCCCACTCACTTTCCCCAAAAAGAAAAATCCAAAATTACACAAAATGATCATCAATTCCACGTGAAACTTACAATAACAAACAACTAAATTAAATAACTAATTTAATTAACTAAATAATGCAAAACAAACCTTAAAACATTTATTTAGCCCAGGTTCTCTCACTACCTGGGACCTTACAAAACCTAAACTGACTAATTTAACTAACTAAAACCCTAAAACATTTAAACAGCACACAGGTCCTCTTACTACCTGGTGCTCTACTTAATCTAAGCACTCTCACTGCTTAACACAAACAATAAATACATAATTAATAAAATAAAAAACTAAAGGGATTTGAGGAAATAATAATAAGGAGAGATCTCCACCAGACAATATCTGTCACATATATCTGAAATTAGCAGATTCTCAGCTGTTAAAAGCACTTCACTGCCAACAAAATTTCCAGAAAATTAAAATAGAGTCACAGAGTACTTGCAGTCAGAAGAAGTCCAGCCCAGCAGTAGGCTCATCAGACAGGCGACCTTTAACACACTTAAGTTCCAAAACTCCGAAATACCGGCCCCAATATCATTGGAAGCATCCAGTAGGCCAAAAAGTTCCAAAAAACTTCCAGTCTCAGAGTTCTGACCCAGATCCCAAAAGAGCCATCCACCAGCCCACAGGTTCCTGCCAGAAATTCAAGAGGTGACTACCCCAGACTATACTAGCGGCTCACTACCTCGACTCCAGATTAAATCAGCTCCCCAGCCGACTACCCTGGGAGTCTAGGGGAATAGAATCACCGGGCCAGCCCTCCAGCAGGACCACCCCAACCCCTGTGTGGTTCGCTAACCCTCAGACACCTCAAGAGACCCACAGGTCCCAGCTATATAGATCCTGGTCCTCAGTTAAGAAGGATCACTACTACACAACCTTTAGCCCAGCACTCCGAGAAAATGGAAACTGCAGATTCCTCTTTGACATCTCCACAAGCTTGTTAAATCCCAAGAATAGAACATTCAAACTCCTCAATGAGCTTATCCCCAGCGAATCCCTGCTCCTCCCAATCCCATTCAATGCACAACTAATCCTCCTAAAGTGCTGAGAGAGATCACGCTCGGGGATACAAACACTGACCAAATCCCACAGTGAGCGGTGACTGTCAAGCCACAGAACCACCCAAGTTCTTACAGCAGTCCAAACACCAAGCCAAACAGCACCCAACAAAATGCTGAGCAGTGCGGGAATCTGGACCGAGTGCATCCAGCTGAGTGCCCACAAATCACAGTATTGGTACAGTAACAGGGAACAAAACGCAGAACCCTCAAAGGCATAAACGCTTAGCGACAAACACTCAGCAGCTTCACTGTGCCCACACAACCAATTCTGATATGCAGTGCACTCGAATACAAACGACAGGAGCACAAACAAAGACTGTAAATGCTGCATTAAAACAGCAAAGTGCTTTAAAATGCCAAAATGCCAAAATGGAGAACACAGCAAACAGCAGTCCGATGCTAGCCAGCATGGCCGCCATCTTAGTTCATCCCCGATTCCCAATCCCTCTCACCTCTTCCTTGCCTGCACCCCCATTGCCTCACCTCGATCCCTGCTTTACCCTTTCCTTCATTCCTCTCCCACCCTCCCTGGACTAACACATCCCCCATACCATCCCCCCACCTGCTCCTCCTCACCCTTATTTGAATCCACTACCACTCTCCTGCCTTAACACTCATTTGCCAGTGCTACCCTCTGGCACACTGACCTTGCTTCTTGCCACCCTATTAGTCCCTCCCGCTACTACTACTACCCTTCCCTTACCTTTCTATGACTCCCCTCGAACCTCCAGGCTGGCTAGAACTGAGAACCTGTTCCTAGACTGCCTCCCCTTATCCTGAGCCTTCCCATATGCCCTGCCCTGTGACTTAATTCCATGCTGTGTCACTGATCCTATCCCTGTTCTTAACCATCCTCCACTTATCTGACTCTGATCCTATCAGCTCCTGAGTAGATGCTGACTCTGCCCCTTTAGCCTCCCTCCTTGTTTTAACCTCTGTTTGCCAGCTGTGATGTCTGAGGGACCCCTATCCCAGCTCCTTGGCCCTAGATGCCTCCTCCCAACCCTGCCCACTCCCTCTACTCAGCTCCCTTCTCAGCCATACAACCTCTTCCCTGTTGCCCAAGCTGCCTGCACATCATACATCCCCTGCTCTCCACACAATCCCCAAGAAGATGACTGCCCCACAGCCATTGCTGAGCTTACTACCCTCCCTGCACCCCTCTGTACTGCTGCCACCAAACATCCATGATCTCTGTTTCTCCTCATGACTGCTGCCTGCCCCAGTTCCTAGGTCCTCCATCTTACCTGGTATCCTTGTTTAGTATGTCCCGTGCTTAGGTCCCACAGTTGGGCAATGCAGGTAGCAAGGTATTTTCAGTTCAAACAATTTGCTAGTGCTGGCAAACCTGTAAGTAGGTTAGCTAAGCTCTGACCTAGTAATGATATACCCAATCCCACAAATTGGTTAGTACTGTAAAATAGTGCAAATAAAATGACTGGTTTATGACTAAATCAGCCAAAATGATACCCCACTTTGATACACTAATTGATCACTTGACTAATGTGCTCCCATGACCCAGCCTGTTTCCCTGCCTCCCCCAGGCTCTACATGTCACCAATTAACCTCAGCTATAAAATTTGAGTTGAGTTGAGGGAATATACTATACACAGACCAGCAAAGAAATGGGAGCACAGTGAAGTCCTTGCTGCTTTTATATAACAACAGCCTTTGGTGAGTCAGAGTCAAATAAACAGCAGGCTGATGATGTAAGCCCAGAGAGTTGTCTCCCTCACAGATGATTCCTTGTCATGATTCAAATAAACAGCAGGCTGACAATATAACCCAGAGAGTTCTCTCCCTCACAGATGATTCCTAGATGAAGTGTCCCCGAGGTCCCAACCGGGTGCGACTCCATCTGAGGCAGTGCAGCATTTCTACTGCTGCCACCCACCCTACCTGCACATCTCATCAGCTGAAACCCTCAGTGTCCCTGAGCGGGTGCGACTCCATCTGTGGTGGTGCAGCATTTCTACTGCCACTGCCAACCCTGCCTACACATCTCGCCAGCCAAAGCCCTCAGTGTCCCCAAGCCCCTGACTGGGTGCGACTCCTTCTGTGGCGGTGCAGCATTTCTACTGCCACCGCCAGCCCTGCCTGCACATCTCAACAGCCGAAGCCCTCAGTGTCCCCAAGCCCCCGACCGGGTACGATTCTATCTGTGGCGGAGCTGCATTTCTACTGCCGCCATATGCCCTGCCTGCACATCTCACCAGCCAAAGCCCACAGGTATGAACCGCTTCTTCATCTGCTAAGCCAGGCTCCTTTTTCAAATTTTGGCACCCTTCAGCCAATTCGCAGATTGTAGTTGTTGCTGCTGCAGGGCCTGATTGGTGCTGTACTGAGAACCTGTTCTATCAGATCCACTGCTCAGGATCCCAGCCTTGCAGCTTAGCTGATCAATTACTGATGCCCTGCTCTGCTGCAGCTTGTCTGCTGGCTGATGCAGCTCATTTTCTCCCTCTCATTTCATTCTGGGGAGATTTTTGCCAGCTGTTAGAACCAGATTTTCAGAATAGGCGCAAATGAAATGTACCTGCTATTTCAGGAGTTTGCATTTAATTAGCTTCCTGTGTTTTGCTCTAGCTGACTTTTAGTCTGTGTAGGCTTTAAATATACTTAACCTGCTGCTGTGTGAGCTGGTTAGTTGCTTTTGAGTTCACTGTATTAGATTTTTTTTTTTTAATTCTTGAACTGTTTTGTTGTTACCATGACTGCTGTATTAAGCCTGCTTTATGTAATTAATTAGTCAGAGCTGTACTTTTGACTGGAAGTCCTTGTTCTATTTAATTTGGCTGTATCAAGCCAGTTTAAGGTAATTAATTGGTCTGGGCTGTATTTATTTGACTGGTAGCCTCTGTTCTTTTTTATTTTGCTATCCTGCATTATTTAATGACTAACCTGCACTATCACTGCTCACTATTTCCCTCTCTCTGTCCCCACTCTCTACCCTAGTACTCTGTAATTCCTTTCCTCATTTTATTTTGTAAACATTGACTCTGCTTACTTAAATGGTCCTAAACATAAAGAAAACCAAGGCCATGCTTTTTGGCTCTGCCCCTAAACTCCGTGAGGTGCCCTGTCTCCCTTACAGTCCATGACTCAGGTGATACAAAACTAGAAACTGTCTCATCCTTTAACTATCTTGGTGCCATGCTCAACCAATCCCTTGATCTGAGCCTGCACATTCAATCCATCTGCAAGACTGTAAATTGCAAACTCGTGCTGCTTATAAATCGGATACTTGCTTTACGCATCTGCTAAAAAGCCATTGCCAGGGGTGTACTGCTACCTTCCCTAACCTACAGTATCCCATCCTCTCTAGTGCTCACAAAACTGCCCTCCAGAAATGGGATGTCACCTACCATAACATATGTCAATATGCATCCTCCTCCTCAAGACAAAAGCACCGCTGTCAGCTTTACGATGACTCAGGATGGCTCTCCCCCATGGCAACAAGAAAATATTATCTTGGCTCCCTTACTGACTCTGTTGTAAGGCTCAAATCCCCTAAATCTCTGGCAAAACTTTTAATTCCCCACTCCATCCCTCGTGGTCTGAGGTCTGCTGAAAACTCTCTACTCCAAGTTCCAAGATGCTCTACCACAAAAGGCACTGGGGCTTTCAAGTGTGCGGCTCCCCAGTTCTAGAATACACTTCCCCCTGAGCTCAAATTGGCTGGAACTCATCAGAGCTTTAAAAAAGAACTTTACTGCTATCTATCACATACTGGCCCCTACACCTGCTTTGATCCCACCTGATGGTCTTGTTTATGTTGTGTGCCCCAAATGCTCTCTCTTTCCTTTCTTTTTTCCTCTCTGTTTATGTCTGGTCCCTATTTTTTCCCTTAGTCCTATAGACTTGCCTTCCCTTGTTGTTTCTCCAATCTCTCAAACCTCTATCTCCCTCCTCCTGTATCCCTGCTCTAGATTCTTCATACTATGATCTCTCTGCCCTGTCACATTCTTGCCTGACCTCTACTTCCTACCTCCCTCTAATACATGTCCCTCCCTACCCCTACTCCAAGCTACGACTCCTCTGTCCTATCTCTCTCCTGCCCTATCATCCACCTTTCTCACTTACCCCGACCACTCTTCTTTCCCCAAGCCTCTTCTAATTTTTACCCCATTTCCTCCCCTGCCTTCCTCCTCTACTCTAATTCCAAAAGACCTTTTAGAGTTAGACCTTTTACACGAAATCTCTGAAAACTGTATTTGCTTGACCTTATCCTTGTTTACCCCCCAACAATTGCTACTTGCCTTGCCCACCATGGCCTACAGATGTTTGTTTTCCCTCCTATTTAAGCCATGGTATCTGCTTCTCACTACGTGAAAACCTGTAATGCTACCTATTACCTCAGTTATGTTAAATAAGTTCTTTCTTCCAAGGTTTTTACATTATGTACCTTTGCTTAAAATTATGTTTGCTTTCTCCCCATGTTAAAATGTACATGTTTCTTGTACCTGTTTTATTTTATGTTGTACTCTTCCGGGTTGTACCTGAAAATAGTCATTGTGTTGGCTAGAGTACTTACCCGGTAAACAAAAACTAAATAAAAAAAAAACTAAATAAATCCCCCTACTTTCTTCTTCTGTTAGCCTCCATCCTCTTCCCTCCCCTGACCTCTGCCCGCCTCTGTGGGTCTGTCCCCCGCTAATCAGCTCTCTTACTCTCAGCTAATTGTTGCTCTTTAACCCTCTCAATTTACTGATCTTATTATACTTTCACCTGTCCCACCCGATTTAGCCTGGCGCCACGCCCTACCCCTGCTGCCTCTCTCTTCTGTCCCAATCTAAATCTGTTTACGCCCCTTGGCTGCTAGAAATTAATTAATTCTGTTCTTGTCTCCTTCTTGCAGTGTCTCTGAGCCCCAGTCCTGGAGTGCGACTTCATCTGTGGCAGTCGACATTTCTGCCTGCAGCTGCCTGCCTGCCCATCTTGCCAGCCGAAGCCCTCAGGTATGGAGCGGCTCCTTCATCTGCTAAGCCAGACTCTTTTTCAAACTTTGGCACCTTCAGCCAATTCTCTATTGAAATTGTTGCTGCCACTGGGACCTGATTGGCGCTGTACCAAAGCCTGTCCTATCTGATCCATGGCTCAGGATCCCAGCCTAGCAGCTTAGCTGATCGAGTCCCAGTGCCCCGCTCTGCTGCAGCTAGTCTGCTGGCCGACGTGGCTTGTTTATCTCCCTCTCATTTTATTCTGGGGGAGATGTTTGGCCCACTCAACCTTCCCCACCCCCGGCCTTAATTAAATACTTCTTGTCTCTGCCCTCTCCACACTTAATATCTCTCTATTGACTGTAAGGTACAGCATCCTATTTGGCATCAGTCTCTGAATACATATTGGATTTCTCTTAGCTGCAGCATTCCATGTCACATTGTATGGTGACTAACCTATCCGCTATTTCTAGCTAGTCTAGTTATGTAAGTTTCTCTTGCTTACATTGGCCATTTAGGTCTTTTGCCTCTGACTACTTTCTTTCCTGTAGCCTCCTCACCAACTCCCACTAACATGTGCTGCCTCGGAAAGGTAGTACACTATTCTGCCCTCTAGTCTATGCCTTGCTGACCAGTCTACTGCATTGGCCTTATGTTGCCCCCCTTTGGACTGTACTCCTCTCTCCCCTTGCCCAGTCTGGCCTGACAACCCCTGTGTCTGCTTACTTATACTGTGTCTTCCCAGATCTGATACAGTGCTCCTAGGGTTCTGGCTTCATAAATGTTTGCATATTCCCTTCAGCTCCAGAGTCCCAACTATGCTGCTTCCATGTGCTTCAATGTCATTCCACATTCCCACTCTCTTTCTGGTACTAGCAGAGAACATTGAGCTCAACCCTGGGCCCCCATGTCCCATCCCAGTTTTAAACCCTGGACCTGCTATGTGTGCCCCATCGAAAAGCCTGAGACTTGCCCACATGAATGTTCGAAGTATCCAACCAAAAATGGCTGAGTCAGAGGCCTGGGTTAACCAGAAGTCTCCCGACATTCTCTACATTACTGATTCTTGGCTCAAGCAGCTATTAAACAGCATGAGGTGGCATTACCTGGTTATACCTGCTTCAGGAAGGACCAGCTAGGTAAAAAGGGCTGGTGGAGTTCTGATATACACCCATTCAGACCTGGATCTGGCTGAACTGCCTGTGCCTGATATGGAATCCCTGTTACTAGAAGCCCTGTTCCTCTCCCTGACCCTTGGCAATGTCAAGAAGATAATTATTGGTTGTGCCTACCTGCCCCCAACAAGGCCATCACTGGCCTTCCTCCCTTCATCTCCTTGTTTGCCAAACTTCCCCACCACGATCTCGTAGTGTGACGATTTCAACGCTGACTGGCTTAACCCAGCTACTGATAAAGTACGTGTTACCCTAGCTGACTCCAACCTAGTGCAACTCATTCAAGACCCCACTCGTATCAACAACAAGTCTGGCAAGGACACCTTACTGGACTGGGTTATCACCAAATGTCCTCTGATGGTCAAATATGTAGGTGTACTGTTGGACAGTATAGACAGTATAAGCGATCACCATCCCACTATGTGTGTCTGGAGGAATAACTGCCCTAACCCCCACCTAAAATTACCCTCGTCCAGGATATTTCCAAGTTAGATGTTAACAGCTTCATTACCTCCATCAACCACATGGACTGGAGCCCCATTATGACTCTCTCAGATATCAACCAAGCACTGGATTATTTTATAACTACCTTTACTCATATTGTTGATATCCATGCTCCCGTAAAAATGCAGATACAAGGGTATCAAAGCTCCCTGGCTCAGCAAAAGCTAAAGATGCTTATGTCCTCTTGTGACTGGGCTTGCAGTCCTTTAAAAACAGTGGATTACCCTCTGACTGGCTTGTCTACAGGCAGCTCAGAAATCAATGTAAGAACTCCCTTCATTGAGCCAAACACCATTACTTCAAAATGCTACAAACTGAACACCTTTATAACACCAAAGAGCTCTGGTGACAGGTTAATTCTCTGGTCAAAGGGAAGGTCACTGAACTCCCGAACTCCCTCATTGCCCAGGGCACCACCCTTACTGACCCCCTGTCTATTGCATCCAGATTTAATAAATTTTTTAGTGATATGCACAAATATACCTCACTGTTTCTACAGTCTCCCAACCCATCCTCAAACCTACCACTGAAGGCTACACTGGAACTCGACCAGCCTTCCATCTGAAGTTGACCACCTGCAAAGCAATCCAGAGGCTTTTGCAAACCTTCAGGCTGAGAGTTCTCCTGGTCATGACACCCTAGAGCCTAAATTACAAAGCTTCTGTGCTCTCCCTTGCTCAGCCTCTGTGCGTGATTTATTCAACCGCTCTTTCCTGTCCAGCACTGTACCAGACAAGTAGAAAGCTGCAGTAGTTGTACTGGTGCACAAAGTGGGGGCCTAATACCATTGTTGAGAACTTCAGACCGATCTCTATTCTCTGTCCTCTTGCCAAGATCCATGAGCGTATTGTCTACAATCATCTCCAGGTTTACTTAGAGCACCACAAACTGTTGTCACCTTACCAGCATTGCTTCAGAAAGAGCCACAGCACCCTGACAGCCCTGTTGAAAGTAATTTCTGATATTTACCAAGCCATGGAGCAAGGATCTGCAACCAGAACCCTCTTTGTTGACCTAACAAAACCGTTTGACCTTGTGAATCATGGTCTCTTGCTGCAACAGTTGCAGGCTATTGGTTTGGATACCAGTGCCCTACTCTGGGTCAGAAGCTATCTCTCCTGCCATTCTCAAGAAGTCAAATGGGCTGGTGCTCTCTCAGGCTTCAAACACATAACCCATGGTGTCCTGCAGGGCTCTATATTGGGTCCGATGTTGTGCTCCCCTATTTATAAATGACCTACCAAGACATCGTGAGGGAACTCTGTGTACCTCTATGCAGATGATGCTATTATTTACCGCTTCTTCTCCTGTTGTTGCCATGATCAATAGGGAATCCTTCCGCTGACTTTATGGATATTGAAGATTGGTTTCAGTGTAACCAACTAGTCCTCAGTACATAAAAACTAAATGTAGGCTCTTCTATCATCATCCTCCTCCTCCAGGCCCTCTCCTCTCTGTATTACCTCCTTAGTGGTGATGATCTAGATTCTGTCCCCACCTTTTAGCATTTGGGCATTACCCTGGACACCACATTATCCCTTAGTGCCCATGTCTCCACCCTGGTCAAAACACTGAACCTGAAGCTGGGACTCCTTTACTGTATCCACCTCTTTCTCACTTCTGCCTCTTGTATCAAGATCGCCTCCTCATCTCTCCTCCCTCTTCTTATGTAAGATGCGCCATTACTACTGTCTACCAATATGTTTAACATGGCACTTCCTGCCTGAGCCTACCACAGAGTGGGAAGGTTCCCCCTAGGGGTCAATTACCACCATCACCACTGCGACATCCTCTCTTAGTTGGGTTGGCTCCCTTATGAATCTAAAGACACCAGCGACCAGCCCTGCAAACACAGACAGAGCTCCCTCGAGGAGTGGACCTCACGAGTGCCGAAAGAGGTAATTAAACTACCTCAAGCAGCAGCACCCTTGTGAGGGGGTTAGCCTGTCAACACGCTGCACTCATCGACTGCCCCACCCTGACTCGGCACTTCCTATATAGGCACTGTCTTGTGACATCACTTCCTGGGTATCATTTTACTAAGTCCCCACTTTTCCATTTGCAGGTTATACCTGCTAGCCACTAGAGGGACCCTCTGACTTTTCACCACTAACTCACCACCTCAACTTCCTCTTCTTCCTGCTTCCTGGAACCCCTCTACCTACTTATGCTACTTCTCTCCCCTGCTCTCATTTCTGCCTATGCCCACACCTCACCCTCACACCCAGCCTCCTAGCTAATCCTATATACACACCTCTGCCTTACCACCGGACCCATACTCAGCCTGCCACTAACCCAGTGACCACTAGGAGTCACTATTTCCACCCTGATTTTGGCCCAAACCCAGCCTGATTTGAGTCCACCAGAACCTGGATCCCTGCTCTCACCCAGGTCCTAACTCAATGGCCCTGCCAGGGTCTCTCAACCTTGTACCCTGTCCTCCAGAGTCCGTGACACCACCACTACTCAAAGTGGTATCTATAAATTCTGAAGGGCAGCCAAGATACTTGAACCTTTCTTGCCCAGTTGCTACCTTAGGCACTATGTTTGTAACTCCTCCCTCAAATGCCTCCCTTATTTACATGCTAGTACCCACATCCCATCAGCCAGACATCTCCCTGGCCCACTTGTGCCAGCACCCATAACTCTTCCTGACCTAGTCCGAGTCCCACCCCTACACTGACCATGTACCCTGGCCCACAGCACCCACCCCTGGATGCCCCCCTGCAGCCTACCCTGGCTCCCCATGGTTGCTCTCTGCTCGCCTCCCAACCCCTCAAACACTGCCCATTCCGTGTTCCCCTATGGCCTCCTCACCATCCCAGCGTTCCCCCTGAAAGCTTACAAACTACCACCACCTGGTCAGAGCCTTGGTTTTCCTACTACTCCTATCGGGTAATATACGTCCAAACTCAGACCCCGCACCCTCCAGCCCACCAGCTGGGTCCACTGGTCTCCACATAGCCTCCATGAATATATGCAGCCTACTGAAAAAATTTGATGCCCTCCAGTGCTGGGCCATGCTACATCAACCAGACATCATTGCCCTGGTGGAAACCTGATTGTCCAAATCCACCTCTGACTCCTTAATCTCCCTCCTAGGCTATACCCTGTACTGGGAAGACCAAGTAGGCAAACACGGGAGTGGCTGTGCAATCTATACTAGGGACACAATCATCGGACAAGCGCTCCCTACCCCTGCTCTTGTAAATGGGGCCCAGGCCCTTACCCTCAAACTTGCTCTTGACCCCTCCAGGGGCCCTCTTTATATCACCAATGCCTAGGTTCCCCCAAAGAACCTGAACCCGGAGCTGATATCTTTAACAGAATATCTTGCCACCCTCCAGCACAAGGCGGAACAAATCCTAGTGGGGGACCTAAATGTCAACTGGCTCAGCACCTCCTCTTCCACTACCCGAGATTCTTTCGCTGTCCTAGACCTGACACAATTCATTTCCCAGCCCACTAGAGTAAATCCAAAGAGAGGTACCAGTACCCTTCTGGATGTAATAATTACCAACCGCCCCCCACAAATCCATAACATCCAGGTCCTCCCAGACTCACTAAGTGACCACTCCCCTATCCTTTTCCTTTGGGTGGCCCCCATTCCCAAACCCACAGCCCTGACCACACTCTGCAGGCACCTCCGACCTGGTGGACTGATAAAACTCAAACAATTTCTTGCCCAGACTAACTGGTCCACCATTCATCATGCACCAGACTTAGACACTACCCTTGCCTTTTTCTCCCAAACCTTTAACAAGGCCTTTGACCTCTTCGCACCCCTCACAAGAATTCGATCCAAGAAATGTAATGCACCCTGCGTTACCCCTTCCCTGCTACAAATGCTCAGAAATAGGGATAACCTCTGGTACCTTGCCACTGAAATGGGCCGGATGGCTGATAGACAGGCCTACAATGCTGCATGGAACAGGTGCACATGGGCCATCCATAAAGCCAAGGTCGACCATTACCAGGCAACCCTCACCTCCTCCTGGGAGTGTGCCCGGATGTTCTGGGACAATGTTAAACAACTAAATGGGAAATCACTCTCCCTTCCCTCATTCCAACTCACTATTGATGGCTCTACCTCCACCAACCCTGCCTGCATAGCTAACTACCTTAACACCTCCTTTACTGACCTTAGCTCTGTCCTCCCCAGTAATTTCTTTGACCCTCTCCTCAACCTACCTCCCCCTGTCCTCCAATGCCCCAGCTTCCACCTATGCAGGGTATCTGCCCAGGAAGCCAGACCTCTCCTAATCAAAGCATTAAATAGTAATAGTCCTGGCAGCGACTCCATGGACCCCTGTATTCTCCGGCTGGTGCTGGATGAAGTCCTTGCCCCACTCACCAGCTTACTCAACCGATCCCTCTGCCTGGGGCAATTCCTCACTGCATGGAATACGGCCATAGTCACACTGGTACATAAAGGAGCGACAGGTCCTCCGCCAGGAATTACTGACCAATCTCCATCCTCCCCCCCTCCAAAGCCCTGGAAAAAATGGTGGCCATTCAAATCACTGAATATCTGACCAAGCATAACATCTTATGCCCAGAGCAGCATGGTTTCCGTGCTGGTCACAGTACCGGCACTGCTCTAGTTGAGTTCTCCAATTTCCTACACTCCTCCCTGGACGCCAGCTCCCTAGCTGGTGCAGTGTTCGTTGACCTCTCAAAGGTCTTTGACACTGTCTCCTACCCTCTTCTGCTGGATGCCCTCTGCCACACTGGTTTCTGTGTTGGCCCTCTCATCTGGTGTACAAGCTATCTATCTGCTTGCTCCCAATGTGTAAAAATCAATGGGACACTCTACAAAACTCTTCCCATCCACTCAGGGGTACCCTAGGGCTCCATCCTGGGCCCCCTACTCTTCTCACTCTTTCTAAACACCCTGCCCAGTGCATGCTCTGGCAAAATTCTTTTGTATGCAGACAACGCTGTCATTTTTGCTACCCACCGCAATTCCACCTCCCTCCAGAACACCCTACAACAATCCTACAATGATGCTGAAGCCTGGTTTAAAGAGCAGAGACTTGTCATTAACCTCAAAAAAAAAAAAACACGCTTTTGCCCACCTCAAAACAAAGCCTGCAACTTCCCACCCAGATCCTCCCCAGTACCAAACAACCACTTGTCAAGTCTGCTTCTATAAATATCTTGGGTTTCTTTCGACCAGCCCTCACCTACCACAACTACACATTGATGCCCCTTGCATCTGCCACTAACACAAGGTTTGGAATCCTTTACTGCTATAAAACTGCCTCCCCTGATGCTCTCTGACTTGCAGTTACATCTTCAGTACTGTCCCTTAGTTGACTATGGCTGTCCGGTTCATGGCACTGCTCACACCACCGCCTCAACAAAATCAGGCTTACCGTTACGTGATACAGTGCACCTAGTGGCAGCATAATCGATAGCTCTCACCTACCAACCAGCTAAATTCCATTTTTTTGCCGATTTTGTGGCGTTTTACCAATTTGAGTCATCTACCAGCCTGCTTTACCTATCAGTAACGCAACTGTACCTAATTTGTACTCGGATCTTAAATTGGATCACTTTGATCTCGTGGAGACCATGGAGGCCCAGATGAAGCCTGCTGGAGCCAAACACACACCGCTGACTACCCCGGAGAAGGCTCCTAAAAATCGAAACCCAGAATGTGCGGCACGTTGCTAAAGTCAGTCCCTCTGGTTCCTCTTCCAACCCTCCTACGGAGGACCGCTTTTGTAAGAATTAATCCCATTCCGGGAAACACTACAAGACATATCCATGGAATTAAAATCCATAACGGCGATCTCGCCACTATAATAGTTGGAGACCGAAGCTAGAACCTGCTCGTTGAAAGCTGGAAAGTGAAAACTGACCCAGAAATCACTTATCTTAAGCAGCAAATAACCAAACTCCAATTGAAAATGGAAGACCTTGAAGGTCGAAGCAGGAGGAACAACATCCTAATCCTAGGCCTACCAGAATCAAGAGTGTGGATATCATGGCCTTCATTCAAAAGCTGCTGAACAAGATAGTGGGTCCTCATCCTTAACCCACAATACCACATTGAAAGGGCACATTGCTCCTAAAACCAAAGCCTCCACTGAGCTCCTCTGAGGCCCATAGTTATTAAGCTACTCAGCTTCTCGAGAAGCAACACATTCTGCCAAAGTCAAGGAACTGCAAACAATTTACTGGGACAGTATCAAATTGAGAGTCACCCAGGACTTACCCTATGAAACCTGACAGAAAAGAAAAGACTTTCATCCGATAGTGAGCAAGCTGATAGCAGCGGGTATACGTTTTCAGATGGGCTACCCGGCGAAATTGCAGGTGGTGCTGGATGGTGTGTGGCATGCATACAAAAAGCTGGACCAGACCATGGCTGATCTGACCCTGAAGCAGCCTAACCTGTTTAAAGCTGGCTGAACTGTGATCCCAGAGAGCTACTTAAATAAGTTTTCTTGTACAAGTATCGATGTTGAGCTGTTTTCCTACCTGGTGGTTTTTTGCCTTGCACTTCCTTCTGTTTTTTGTTGTTGGGGGTGTTGACCAGAGTCCAGGTACGGCCTAAAGGCTCAGACTGGCAACCACGGGTCTGCTGTCCAGCTCTGGGAGGAGGGGGGTAGGAACCAATGTTCCTGCCAATGATTTCTACCGGTTCCTATTTCAGGTGGACCAATTGGTCCTTGAGATATTATGCCCCTGTCTCTTCCTGTTTCACGGAAGTAGCGTATATCACAGCAGGAGTCACACTTACTGTTTGTCCAAGTCTATAGTGAGGAGTCCCGCTAGCTCATCAGCGAAATCCTGAACGATACACCTACAAGTCTAGTTCAGGTGAGACGGAGCTCCACTTCATTGAGGTTTCTCCGCATTTGGAGGGTGCTGGTAGGGCCTTTTCAATAGATATCCCTTCCAATCCATTTGTAGTGACTTCCTCCAAGGGCCATGAAGTTAAAATGCGTTAAGGTTTTGGCTGGGTCGGGGGGGCTCAAGGATTGAGCTAGCTCTGGGCGACCTGCCTCGCAACCTGTGGTATAGGGGGTGGGCTGCAGTACCCTGGAGACCAAGTTATTTTTGTCTGTTTCAGGCTGTTGTTCTTGCCTTACTTATAATGGTTCAATTTCTTTTTAGTCAAACAACCGTTTCAACAAAGCTTGGGTCTGCAAGCCTTGGGGGACGATCCTTGTTCAATATACTTGTTCGGTCAGGTTATGCTCTGTTAGGTCCAAGGGGACTATTTGTATATAGTTTATGGGGGGGTATAATTGAATGTAAGGTTGGGATTAATGGGGGGGTTGGGGATGGCAGGGTATTTCATCGTCCTGGTTAAATAGTTGCAGGGTGTTGTTTTTTGTGCTCAGTGTTCATTACCTGCAACCCAATGCTCTAGATTCTGTGGAATGTTTGTATGTTAACCATTATTTCTTATGGGGACCAGGGGGGGAGGGATGTTTGGAGAGTGCCAAATGTTTCTGATCATACTAGAGGTGCTATTATTTTCTGGTGTTTTCAAACATGTTACCAACCCATATGGCTACTGAGGCCGATTATGTTTGCTAGCTGGCGTCAGAAGCATCAAAAGACCCTACCAAAAGACATCAGGTTCTCCAAAACTGTTCTTTACTAAATGTGGACATACTTTTCATGCAGGAGACACACTTGTCAGCCTCAGAAGCTAAGGGGCTACGTCGGCTGGGATTTTCTCAGATTTTTACAGCCAGTGGATTACACGCTAGCAGGGGGGTGGCTATATTAATTAAACAACATATTATGTTTGTAGTGGAGGATAGCATTATAGACCAGGATGGTAGATTTGTTTTGGTCAAGGGTCAGCTCAATAATAGCAATGTGGTACTAGGTGCAATATACGGTCCAGTTGGGGATGATCCCCCATTTCCTCATGTCCCTAGCGGATAGACTGAGTGGACTCCTGCCCTCCCTATTTATCCTAGGGGGCAATTGGAATATAGCCCCATCCTAGGAGATGGATCAAACCTATAGGCCTTTAAAACCTTCGTCCCCATCTCAACAGGCTCTCAAAGATTTCATGCATTTGTTAGGCTATGTGACCCTTGGCGTCTGCTCAACCCTAAGGGCCACATCTTTTCCTTTTATTCCCAGGTCCACCAAACATGGTCAAGAATTGATTACATCCTAATCAGTTCCACCCTTCTGAGTAATGCTCATCAAGTAGGCATAGAGCCAATAGTTATTTCGGACCACTCCCTGGTATGGCTCACGGTTTCCCCTGGACCACAGGGGCAGAGGGATACCTCTTGGAAATTAAATATGCAACTTTTAAAAGAGGATCGAACAGTCTCCCATATTAAATCTAAGATCTTATACTTTTTAGAATTTAACCAAGGCTCTGTTCCCAGGGACGACATACTTTGGTGCTCTCTTAAATGCTTTATTAGGGGTGAGCTCATAAAGTTAGCTTCCAGAAGGAAAAAGACAAGAGAGGCTAAAGTTATTTTACTGTCCAATCAAATCAGTTATTTTACTGTCCAATCAAATCAGGATAGCCGAAAATGACCTCCTTCTCTCCAATTCTCAAAAAGATCTGGAAACTCTACTTAAACTCAGGAGCGAATATAATGGTTTATTAAGAGAAAAAGCAGAGTATGCTATGCTCAAAACTAAGACTCGATATCTGGACCAAGGAGAGAAACCGGGAAGATTGCTAGCCCTTAGACTGAGGGGGATGGAGAGTTCAAGGTTAATACCGGCACTAAATTCCCATGACGGCTCCGTTAAAACTTTGCTTAGAGATATAGCCCTTATTTTTGAATCCTTTATAGGGAGATTTATGGCAAAGGTACTTTCAACTACCTCTCCCATGGTAGAGCAGTTTTTGGATGGGGTTAAGCTCCCTTCCCTTCAAGTACACCACTGTGATATATTATCCTCCCCCATCACCTTAACTGAGGTAGAGGATGCAATTAAAGGGCTGCCTCTGGACAAGGCTTCAGGTCCCGACGGCTTCCTCCAAATTTCTATAAAGTCTTTTTTAAAGAGTTATCCCCTCTACTTTTGAAATATGACTATATGTTTTCCTCAGACTGCCTTGATCCCTCTCTGTTAGAGGCCACTATAATTTTAATTCCGAAGCCAGACAAACCTTTGCTAGACCCAGCCAGCTGCCGCCCAATCTCACTATTAAATTATGATATCAAAATCCTATCCAAGATTCTCTCTTTTAGAATTAAGAAGATCTGGCAACACCTGCTGAGCCCTGAACAGGTTGGTTTTGTTCAAGGCAGATCTGCAGCAGATCATTAGTGAACCCTTTCCCACATCTTTCAAACTGCTCAAGACTCTCAGTCCCCTATGGCATTAGTTGCGCTAGATGCAGAAAAGGCTTTCGATAGGGTGAACTGGGACTTCTTGTGGGCCACTCTGAAGAGAATGGGCTTTCCTGACACCTTTATCCAGTGGATTAAAATGATTTACAAATCACCCTCAGCCAAGTTTACTGTAATGGGGTCTTCTCTTCTCGATTCCCCTTATGTTCTGGTACACGACAAGGGTGCCCTTTGTCCCCCTACTTATTTAATTTGTATTTAGAACCCTTGATAATTAGCATTAAGGCCTCAACACAGGTTACAGGTTGCGTTATCTCTCAAATCCCATTGACTTTGTCGGTCTTTGCAGATGATATTTTACTACACCTTACCAACCCAGAATCATCTTTAGCACAGGCCTTACAAATTATTGAACAGTTTGGCCAGGTGTCCAATTATAGACTAAACTTATCTAAATCAGTTATTTTCCTGTTAAACTCTTTCACCATTCATGCTAGCTTCACCCAGTTTGGTATGAAGTGGTCCCCTGTTTCGCTTAAGTATTTGGGCATACATCTGGCCCATGAGGCTGAAGTGGTCAGGAAGCTCAATTTGAACGACTTGCTGATAAAGGTCCAGAGAGACCTTAGCAGATGGGAAAGCTTGCCAATGTCCCTATGGGGGCGCATCAACATTGTTAAAATGAATGTACTACCCCGGATCTTCTATCCCCTAAACTTATTAAACATATGGCTCCCCAGATCGTATTTTAAACAGATACATTCTGCTTTATCCAGTTTTATCTGGAAAGGGAAACAACCTAGATGGACCTTTCTCAAACTCAGTGTACCTAGGGATAAAGGGGCCTCCACCTCCCTAACTTTATTATACTATTGGCTAGCCAATTATATAAAATAGGAAATGGTCAACTCCCAATTCAACTTACCCCAGCCAACATGGTTACAATTGGAGTTCAAACTTCTGGATCAATTTAATCTTCGACCCTCCCACATCTTCTGCTACTCCTTCTCCACATTACCGTAGCCATACAAAATTCTGTTATAGGTCTCTCTATCAAAATTCTATCCCAATGTTGGAGTTTCTTCAACATACTATATACCAAGGATCTGGGGCAGCCCCTCATATTAAATCCCAACATCAAAATAGGGGGCATCCTGCTGACCTCTGAGTGGCTCCCACAAATTCAGGACTCTTCAGTGGAGTCCCTGTATTCTCAGGGCTCACTCTTATCCTCCGCAGATATTTTAACCTCTTTTAACATTTCCCAGAAACACATTTTTAAGGTTTTCCAACTGAGACACCTAATAGTTAAGCTATTTGGGTCTGTATCTATACCATCCAAAACAAGGCCTTTCCTGGAAAGGATCCAAGAATCTGCAGTTAAATCCCATGGTATTGCCAGAATCTATGCCTACCTGCTGGATGTCATGTTTCCCATTACCCTGGAGGGCTCTAAAATCTGGGCACCTCTCATACCGGATTCTCCTCTACCCTGGAGTCTGATCTGGAAGGACACATACAGGTACCTATCCCAGGACAATCACAGACTAACCCAGTACCATATTCTGAACAATCTCTATTATGCACCAATCAAATTGGCTAAATTTGGTAAACTTAAATCATCCAACTGTACTCGGTGTGGAGTAACTGAAGGGAACCTGTTGCATATCTTTTGGTATTGTGATAGGGTGGCATCTCTATGGAACACAATACGAAGTAACCTAGACCCACTTCTGGGGTTAAAAGACCTCTTCACCAAAGAAATATGTATACTAGGGATATATTCTAACATTGAGGTGAGGGAACGTAGGTACCGTATGGCTTTAATCTCTATAGTAGTCAAAAAACTGGTCCTTAGGCATTGGATGGATCAAAATTCCATCACATATACAGAATCGCTCAAAGAAATGTCCCTCTGTTTTAATACTGAGAAGTTAATAGGCAGCTTCCGAAATCATATGGCCTCTTTCAAGCAGAAATGGGGTAAATTATACGCTTTATACCTGAAGTAATCCCCATACAATGATGGCTTCTGACAACCACAGCCTAATTTGCCTCTCTTGGAATAATTCTGTTACTTGGGGTTTTCTTTTCAATACCCTTCTCTTTCTCTGAATTTTGTTATGACACTCTCCTGGGTGGGGGGGGGAGTTAGAGTTGGTTTGATATGGATTTTCTTAATATGTAAGTGCATTGTTACTTTTCACCCTTTAGGGGACTGTTATCTCACCAGCTGTTTATTACTTTATCCAAGTACAGTATGTTACACAGTCTCTATTTCATGTATTGGTGGTTTTATATAACTCAATAAAGATGCTAAATTTCAAAAATAAAATCAGGCTTACCCTAAATAAGGCCTGCAGGCTGGTTACTGGTGCCCCCTGGCTCACACACACTTGTCAACTCTATGACGAGGCAAAACTGCTTAACCTGGATGAACGGCTACACTATCAAACCTGCCTCATCACAAAAAAAACTCTACTCGGACTATCCCCTCCCGGGATGACAGCCTCCATCTGCCACACCAAACCCACCATCACAACTTGAACCTCTGACAAGACCACGCTACTGGTTCCCAGATCCAGGACCACCCATGGTCAGAGGTCCTTCTGTTACAGAGCTCCATCTTGGTTTAACTCTCTCCCTGCTCCCATCTCCAATGCCCCCACAATCTCCAACTTCAAAACTGCCCTTCAGAGCCAACTATTTAGCACTCGCAGCTGCTCCTGTCTCTAAATATGGCCTTGACTCTCCACACTTGACAACGCCCACTGGGCGTGCACTCCACCTCCACCACCCCCACAACTTTCCCCATTGCATATTGCCTCTATTAATGCCAGCATGTGCTCAGCTGTATCAATGTAATTGCAACTAAATTGTTTAAATGTATGAAACCACCTGTGTACCTCCTAATGACATGACTTTTATGCTGTAACCTAAATGTTTTATGCTGTAACCTAAATGTGTTTCTGTCTGTCCTCTATGTGACGAGGTACCTTTGGAAATGAGCCTCTGGCTCAAAGGTTGTAAACTGATGTACAAATAAATAAATAAATAAAATAAACTAAGATATTCAACCTTGAGTTTTGTGTATAAGCTTGTTCACAAGTTTACCCCTCCCTGCCTCAGTAAGATTATTTGCCTTAGGAAATCTACACATCCCTTCTGATCTGCCACCCTGCCCCTTCTCGAATGGCCTCATCTGAGGCTTATAGTTGCACATAAGTCCTTCTCCTTCACAGCAGTATCTGACTGGAACTCCCTGCCTTCTTCCATCCTGTCCTGTACCTCTCTACTCTTCTTCCAAACCACCTTATTTGCCTTCCTCACCTCCTCTGCTAAATGCACCTGTTTCCATTGATTCTCCCACTCCACATCCTCCTTTTCTTTGCTGTACCCTCATGTCCTTACCCTCTCTATCCTCCTGCTATCTACTCCACCTCTAGTTCTGACCCCCACATTCACTTCACCTCCCCATAATTAACCTGGCTCCCTCCCTATTCCACTCATTATGTTTGCTCAGTCTTTACAGGCAACACTTGACCCCATTACATTTCTACAGGCAATCTCTCTGACCACATTATGTGATATGTTTTGATCCTTTGTATAATGTGTATATACTTAAAGTATTTATCCATTTTACTGATATTTTGTGTATACTCCATTGTAATTCTTCATTAGGTTTTGTACTCTCTTCAAAATGTGTTTACTCAATGTATTTATCTGTTATACAAGGTCAGACTTGCATAGTGGCTCTATACTCATATGTTATTCAGTAACATGCTTTGAATTGTTATGTCTTCAAATCTCCCAGTTGGCTGCTGTTCAGAATGTTATGCTTCTGTTTTTCTGAATTTCTTAAAGTTGCTTACTGTATTGTCTTTATATTGCTGTCTTTCCCCAGCTGACCCTGAAAAAGGGACTGTAATTGTCTCAGTGGACTTATCCAGTTACCAAAATTCAAATAAATAAATAAATATGATTGTATTGAAAGAGAATTATACAAAGGTAAGTGCCAAGGTTCCATGCAGGATTTGCATTAGCCTCTCACCCTCATGCAGTGATCTGTTACCTGCATCAGCCTGTTCTTTAGTAAGGCTATTGTACTACTGATGCAGCTTCCATTCCTAAACATGTGGCATCTTCTTCTCTTATTTATATTCCCCACAGTGAAATTGCCTTTGTTGAATAAGGATATTACATGTAAACTAAGTCTAGATCTTGCCATCCAACTCAGCTATTCTGATTCATGGCAGCACTTGTGGGCCCTTAATACTATTCAGCTTGCTATTTACCTGACTAGTCATAATTCCCTATCTTATAAGCCTCTGAATTAGCTACTATTAGCTCATTAGACAAATGGAGTTCTATTGCATCTCACATACTCTCAAATCACACAATTAGTTACAAGTACACCAATGGGTATATAAAATGCTGTCTACCTAAGTAAACACTTCCTTATGCTATTGCTACCTGTTTTGGCAACATTAAGCTAAACTCCATCCTCCTTCTTTAAACATGACAACTTCTGACTTTGCTATGTCTAATGGGCTAAAATTTATGACCATCAATATTCTCAGCATGCTAAACAAATTGGACATACAATATTAAAAACATGGGTTACCCAAGCAAATTCAGATGTGCTGCTATTCACTGAATCTTGCCTCAGCACATCCACTGATACTAATGTGATCTCCATTCAGGAGTATGATCTATATAGACAGGACCGACTGACGCACGTTAGTGGATTAGTCCTCTATGTAAAAAACAAGTTTGCCTCCTCCTTAGCTAACACCCAATCCAAACCATCTGAATTTGAAAGTATTACAATTTCTGTAACTCTCTCAAAAGCATAAATGATTAATGTAATTGTCTGTTATAGACCCCCCTACTGGGGGATCTGATATTTTACAGTACCTGTAACTGTGCCAACAATAACAATAATTAAACACTTACCATGGGAGACTTAAACTTTGCTTGGCTGACCTCAAAATCAAATTATCTAAAATGACTATGATGATTCTAGTTTTATACAGGTTATCACAGAACCCACAAGACCCAATAAACAAAATCCTTTAAACTCATTCCTTTTAGAAATTATACTTACTAACAGACCCCATATTATTTTATTGTCAGCAGTCTTTGACAATGTCTTTAGTGATCATAATGTGGTGGTCTGCTACAAAGGAGTAAAATAGTTATTCAGTAAGCTATCCTCTACTCATTTTACTGTACACGAATTTCTCCACCGCCTGGCTGCTATTAATTGGCAAGATTTCTACTTAACACCCTCAATTCATCAATTCATGACAAGAGGCATGCAAAATCTTTACCCAATAGATCTTACAAGTCATAAACCTGCTCGTCCACTATGTAAATTGAAGAACTAGGAAAAAAAGCTCCCCATGGTTTACCAATGAGATCAAACAAGTCCCGAGCAATAGAGTCCTATGTTGGGCCAAAGCTAAGGCCTCCAAAGCAGAGCAGGATTGGGCAAACTTTAGGCAAAGGAGAAACAGGTGTACAAAGTTAATTCGACTGACCAAAGTGAACTACTATATGTCCCTGTTGGACAAAAACAAGCAAGACCCATTTAACTTTAGGCAAGCTATAGAGTCTATGGAAGGTGGATCAGTCCCTCTATCATACCTAAGCAGCTACAATTGGGTAATATAAACTAAGTACGGATAAACAAATAATCCTGGAGGAGCTGAATTTGTACTTTACTATTGCTGGAAACACATTTGACAACTCGACCATTGTCCTGACCTCTTTACCATTCCAAAAATTACCTAATCTCTTTCCCAACAGCTAAAATCTCTATCACTTCCAGCAGTTCTCCTACAATCAGGTAAAGCAGCTCCTTCAGACTCTGACATCAAAAAAGTTCTGGGGCACAAAACATTGAACAGCTCTTCCTAAAAGTCAGGTACCCAATCTTAACCCACCTATAACTCATCTCTTCAACCTATTGATCATAAACTGTGACATTCCATTCCTTTGCAAAATGGCTCTTATAATCCCACTATTTGAACTGGGTGACAGAACCTCTGCAGGCAACTATAGACCCATCTCTAGCTTACCAGTTTTAGCCAAACTGCTCCAGAAATTGGTACATGAGCAGATTAGAGAATACCTGGAGAACTATAATAACTCCTAACCACTCAGGCATCTGAGCTCAGCATAATACTCACCAATGTGGCAACATTCCAAGTTCTGAGCAAAGCATTCAATACTGTGGACTGTAGTATCCAACTGAATAAACTCAGGAATGCTGGCTTAATCCCTGATATGGTTGCCTGATTTAGTTGTTACCTCTCTGGGAGATGCCAGCAGTTCAAGGTGGAAGGCATGATCTCCTCTTGTGTCCAAATATGCAATGGACTGCTTCAAGGTTCTATTTTGGGACCTTTGTTATTTAGGTTGTATACTAATGACTTGGGTGATAACACAGCAAATGCAAACCTGCATTTTTATGCAGATGATACTGTTCTTTACTCAGCAAGCTCCGCACCTAGGATGGCTGTGAACTCAATACAAGAGGCATTTGATCAATTGTAAGTTAATTTATGCTCCTCTAAGCTACTCCTAAATGATATCAAAACTATGTACATGATTTTTGCTCTAAAGGCGTCTTCTACCACCCACCACCACTACATTAGGAATTGCAACTCTAACATGTGAAACATTAGTATGTGGTTGGATAATAAGTTATCCTTCACTGTGCATATCGAAACCACTAGAATAAACTATGTCAGAGACTAGGATTTTATTACAGAAACAAATTCTGCTTCAACCTGGAAGTTAAGAAAGAATCACCCAGGCAACATTTCTTCCCAGCTAGGCTATGGTGATAGTATATAGAAGCATTACCAACTCTAATTTGACACATTAGATGTGTTCTGCCACAGAGCACTCCAGTTTATTTCAGACTCATGTGAAACCCATCACTGACATCTATACAAAGAAGTGGATGGGCTTCTTGTAGTCGAAGGCTCAGATATCTAAATTATTGGTCCTTTAAAGCACTGCAGAATTCATTATCATCATACATCTCTTTATCTGTTTTGTAGATCTTGGGTTATACAGTCTGAGAAAGCACAGTGCTATCATGCTCAATGTCCCTAGGCACTTTTTAAATCTTGGTAAGATGACTCTTAGCTGGGCTGCTCCCATGGCTTGGAATGCTCTCTGGGAAACAAATTAAGTTGACTTTTCAGTACTCATCACTTCCAAACCCTACTTGGCCAATATTGTGTGGACACAGGTGTTTGCTATTAGAACTTATTTCATCCTTATATTACTCTCAAAACACCAAAACATTATTCTCTTTTTCTAGACTGTATTCCTATATCAAAATGCTATTGCTGTTTTTGTCCTTGTACTTGAGTAGAACTGATGACTTGTATGATGAGCTAATCTCCAACTCTGTATTACATGAACTGTTGTGTATACTGTCATTTCATTTGCTGTATTGCAAACTGTCCTACCCAGGACCTCCTTGCAAATGAGCCTTGTTCAGTGGAACATTTTTCCTGGTAAAATAGAAAATACAAATATGTGCACTTCTAGCTATTACATAATTGGCAATACAGAACAGCCATAATAAGGCAAAAGAAAAAAAGAAAAAGCAAACACATATTTTTTTTTTTAAATGTATGTACCTGGACTATATCTCCCTCCCACACATACAGGTCCCATACCTGGCACAGAGATGCTTGCTGGGGAGAGGGTCAAGACCTATGTGCAGTGAACTACAGTTACAGTGGCTACATTAGGACAAAAGTCCTAATAAAAAACACAAAAAAAAAACAGAGCAACTTGAATGGAGGCACTACGTTATAAAATAAGTTTAACTTTTAATTCATCATGTTTTATTGCTTACTTAAAGTTTAAACATGTACAAGTGGTGTGGAGTTCAAACAAATCTCAGCTGAGACTCAACATTTCATGGGACTGCACTTCTCAGATGCCAAAACATCAAGTCTCGGCTGAGCTACATGCTTGTGCAATTTGGCACTTTAATACAATATTTATTTATGATTTTATACACTGCAATACAATATATAGTGTCTGCTTATTTTGCATCATTAATGTGCCTTCAACTTCAGATTTGTGTTTTTTTGCTTTTAAGTAAGTGTTTTGACACTGCTATCATTGCCACTTTGAGTGGCATTTTCTTTGCACACTGATATTACAGGTATAACCAAAACATGGTGAGAGGGATGACTTGTGTAACAATGTTTTGTGTTTTAAATTATTTAAATGCATTAGAACATTAAGAAATGGAGGTTGTGTAGCCTTATTTTTAAAAACAAGCTACTGCACAATACATGGAATCAAATGGCGTTAAACAGAATTAAAGCTCAATGAAGTGTGTATGGATTAAATTAACCAAGTTTTGAGGGAGACATGAAAATATGGGTCAATGCTTCTGTACAGACCTCCTGATTGTAATAGCAGTTTGGAAATTAAACTTTGTCATGAAATGTAATTAGCAGCTGAAAAGGTGATTGTATTATAATGGTAGAATTTAATGATCCAAACATAAAATGGATGAGCATGGATCAGCCACTGGTAAATGTACAGTAGTTTTTTTTTTGGGGGTATGTTTTCCAGTTATGACCAGAGTCAGTTTGTTAGTGAATCCACAAGAGGTGTAAATATTAAACTAACAAATATACAGATTGGTATCAGTGGTTATACCATCAAAGAGCATTTGGGTACAAATGACCAAAGAGGCATTCAGTCAGCTTCAAGTCAACCTACACACATCGAAGCTCCTGTAAAATGCAGAAAAAACAACGTATATGTTCCTCTCCCACAAACCTATCTGTCTCCCCTACCCTAGGCATCACCATTATTTCTAATGATATTTTGGAATTGGTAGACTCATACTCATTCAGATATTTGGGCATGTGCCTGGATAACAGACTATTGTTCACAATAAATGTAGAAAATCCCTAGAGGCACAGGTTCTTTTTCCAAAACAAATCTTGTTTTAAACTTAAAGCTAAGAAAATACTTGTCCAAGCCACATCTCTCCCCCTTATTGGATCATGGAGACATTATATATAGAAATGCCATTGCCACTAATTTGGCCTGTCAGATGTGTTGTACCATAGAGCACTGTGTTCTATTACAGACCTTCCTTTCAACACTCACTATTGCCTCCTTTACAAGTAAGGCCCTCTCTTGATACCAGAGGGCTTAGACATTTAGTCAACTGGTCCTTTACAGCTCTGACTAATTCCCTTCCTTAATGTATTGCCACACTCCTCTGCAAATCCTTAGGGCTATGCAACCTTAGAAAGCAAATTGTCCTCCTGCTCAGTGTCGCCAGGCATCTTTCAAAATATGGAAAGATGGTCTAAGCTGGGCTGCTCCCATGGCCTGGAATGCATTGTCTGGCCTCAGTTCTTCCAAACACTGCTTGATGAACATTGTGTATAGTGTAGACAAATGTACCTGCTGCTAATATTATACCTACAACCCACACTAGCTGTCGTAATTCCTGGTGCATTGTTACATTATTGTATTGCAATTATTTGTGTAAAAATGTAATTGTAACCTTGTCATTCTGTTATCTTTTTTATATGATGATACTTATGTAAAATTGTTCATTGTCTATCATTGTATGTTATGCTAAGCTATTTCTTATTGCTCCGTATCACAATACCTGATCTCTCTCTCTCTCTCTCTATATATATATATATATATATATATATATATATATATATGTATAGACAGTTCATGTCTTATATGGTATTTGAACTGTACTAACTTGCTATTATTCCTATGCTATCAAACAACTTACTGTATTGCTGTTATTCCTATTTTACTAAATTGTTTACTGTATAATATTCTGTTCTACCAAGGACCTCCTTGCAAATGTGTTATGTTCAATGGAACTTTTTGGTGGTAAACTAAATAAATACAAGTATAAATAATATGGTAAAGTTTAAACTTGAATGAAATACTATAAAAATCATAGGCGGTACATCTTCCTATTTGTACAATAAATCTAATTTGGAACCATGAGGTGCAAACTAGCAAGTTATAAGTGGGAGTGTAAACTTAACAACAAATTTAACAATAAAAATGAGGAAATGCAATAGAACACGTTTAAATCCAAGCTCCTAATAGTAAAGGCCACATAATTAATAAATATAAATTCTAAGCAGGAAAATCCACTATAGCTAGTATTGTGGGTGATCAGGAGCATATTAAATAACATTAGACTATCAACAATACAGTTGTTGGTATTGCTAAATATAAATGTGAACTATGAAATTATAAAAGGAAATTAAAAACAAGATCTAATGCTGAGTTAAAATGAGCTCATATTAAAACAAACTGCAAGTCTTGTCATGGTTATATTAACAATCTAAAACAATTAAATAACTGAGCTGTGCCCTCATAGCTGATTCTACTAAAGCCTAGGATTCGGAGACAATGGCTCATCTCCTCAATAATTATTTCTGTTCTGTGTTCGATAAGCACATTTATAACATGGGATATAATAAACAAGCAAGGCAATTGGTCAATCAGCATCATCTGACCATGCATTAATGCTCAATATATGCACAGTTGCTGTGAGTCACCTTGAAAAGACAATCATTGGGCAGAGCAAGTCTCGTTATATATTTGACAGAAGCAAACTGGAAGGCAGTCATTACTGAAGCGAGAGGAGGGACAGGTAGTGAATGAAATGTGTAAATTCTTATGATGTGGATTAATGCATGTTCAGGTAAGGCTGAGTCATCAGTTGCCTTGCTTGTTTATCATACCCATATTGTTTTCCTTGTCCGTGTCCTCCTGATCCATTTGTCCCGCTGTTCCCATTGCCATTCATGGCTGTTTGTCCCAGCCCTGACGCTGCATTTGTTCCCATTATTACTAAATGCAGTTTTCAGTGACAGGCAGATAGTGGCATCAGCACATGTGATGAAATGTCCTGTAGTGTCCTTTCTGCAGGTCCCAGTTGTGCACCATCAGCTGTCTGTTGCATGCCCCCATATGATCCCTCTTTTATCTCCTCTTGTCTGCAGATTGAGAGAGATTGAAAGAGAGAATAGACTCTCCAGATAATTGACATGTATCTCCTCCTGTCTGCAGATCAGAAAGAGAGAGAGAGAGAATGGGCTTGCAGCCCTTCAGTGACATCAGACAGTGACACCAGCACGTGTAATGAAAAGTTCTACAGTGTTCTGTCTGTGAGTCCCAGTTGTGCACTGTCAGTTGTGTGCTACATGCCCCCTGAATGATCTGCAGTATATCCTCCTGTCTGCAGATCGAGAGTAAGAGAGAAACCAGGCTATCCCAATGATTGACATGTATCTCCTCCTGTCTGCAGTTCGGAGTGAGAGAGAACAGGCTGCCCAATTATGTACACCCCTCAAACAACATAGAGTATGTCAGACAGAGCACGCCGCTGGGGAGAGACAGATACAGAGTGGGAGCAACAGAGGATTAAGACAGCAGTGAAGCTGCAAGCATTCTCAGGAACCAGTGTGACCAGTATAACAGTGATGAGACTCTCAGTCTCTGCAATGTTCTGACTAATGGTGAATCACAACCAGGGACATGTGATAGAGTAATTAGTAATAACAATTATTACATGTTTCCCTAAGACAACAGTAAATTACAACTTACCATACCTGGAGTTCACATAGAGATCACAGTTAATTGGACAAAAAAAGAAGAACAGTGTTTGGCCTACCTAGCACATACTACAGTATATATACAACAAAGGCACATAATACTACCCTACATTCTACCTTACTAAACATATCACAACTTAGTTATGATATCATGGATGTCATGTGAGGTACCAGAAGGGGGTTGGGCAAGACTACATAATCCCCCCATGTTGCCTGGATAAGGAGGCAACAACTAATAGGGTAAGTGTGAGGGTAATAGTTATCATGAAACTAATGGAAAATTCTTGAAGAAGAACAAAACCTTTGCACAGGAACATTAAAGCATTTGCTTTAGTAATAATATTACTTGTAAGACGAATATCTTTGCTGTGCACATGAACACCTTGTTATTGTATTTACAATTTGAAAACATTGCATGATATTTTGCAACACAGTATTATTTATCATATGAAAAACCATGTTAAAACTGGTGGATAGCATACAGATAGGGTAACTGTGAAACTAGTTCTATTCTGGAGTTGTTACAGGGGCAATCACAGCTGGTTTGTTTGTAAGACACAAAATAGAAATTAGGAATCTCAACACCACAATTGATATGTGTATAAGAAAAGTTATTGATGTTGGTTACCACACAATTTTGTTTGTAAAAACAGTATTGAATGCATTATATACAAGAAAATATCATGACACAACATTGCCCATTGATCATAAACAGTCCGTTTTGAGAGTGGATAAGGCAGATGACGGCACCGTATGTATTTGTTGATTGAAGAATCTGTTGACAATGTCCTTTGACAGATAGGTAATTATGAAACATATATGACCAGTCCATAAAGTTCATATGAGTAACCACAAATTGGCATAGTTACAGGTTAAATGTCATCTGCAGAAAGGTTGTAACCCCATGTGGCATATGGGGCTACACAGATGTGTAGTTAAAGATAAACCACCAACATGGTAAAAGCATTTATGTTGCTGGCTAGTGGATGGCTGGATTTGCAGAGGCCTTGGCAGGAGGTACATTAGATTGTTTATTGAGTTCTGTAATGGAATAGCCACACACACTGGTATAGTGTTTTTTTGTTTGGAAAATGATCATACCCTGTACAAGTATTAACAGTCCATGAAAGAACAATCATGAACACAGTCCATAAAAGAACATTCAGTTTGTATGAGGTGCCAGCCAGGGTTGGAAATCACCAGCATTGAAGAAAAGTTGATGTCTTTCTAGAAGATCTAACCTGTGCCAGTCTGTTGAAACCTGTGGACTTTTAAAACTCTATTAGCAACACAGTTTATGAAACACACATAGCTATTTTGGATGGAAAAATTCAAAGGTTATTAGCAATGTCTTTGATTATGGTGTGGTGTGACATAGAAAAGTGAGGGTGTTGGCTATACACTTGGGGGTGCAGGCCGAGGTCCAATAATGAGAATATACAATTTGTTCATCTGTGAATACACCCTGCTTCCAGGTCTCAGAAGAGGTTGTGACAGTAGTGAAAACATAGTTTCCTGCCATACATTGCAGTTTGGCCTAGTTTAGGCCTGTCTTATGAAATGAAAGTGCAATCAATAGCATGCACTTTAAACCTTTAACTTATGACTGTATGCTATCTAAACCATGTAACACTGAGTAAATACATCTTGGCCTATACCTGTTTGGACCTTTAAAGTTTGGCTTTTGATTGCAACCAATTCTGCTTGGTGTTAAATGGACATACCAGTTTTAGAATAAATTGTGACAGTGCCTGTTACACCTGTGACATCTTAAAGGTGTCCCTCTCGGGTCTCCTTTCCTTTTGTTTTCTAGGATGAAATACTCCTAGGTATTCAGTAGTATGGAACCCTGCTACTGGGTCTTGAATATGTATCTGGTATGCTTCAAGGAGGTCAAGCAACATTGCGCCATGAAACCTAGAAGAGTTGGTACTGTAGCAGAGTCTAAATTATGCTATGTTGTAGTGTGTGAGATTTAAAACCATAGAGATGTGCATGAACTGCATATTATTTACAAGGGTACCTGGGAGTCAGTGATGCAACCAGACCACTAGTTGTTCTGGATTCCTGCATGGAACATTAGGTAGGCTTTCTCTGTTGGGGTTACAACAGTTGGAAACATGGCAGTGCTAGCAATGGAATGAAGTGCACAATACTGTCTAGTAGTATCATTTGGAAGTTGAGCACAACAAGTTGAGTTTATAAGTACAGTGTGATTGTATAAACCTGGGTGCTCTCATTGGGCCTGATGGATAGACAGGGAACCAATGGGTTAAATTCTGGTGTTGGGCCAACCTCGAAAGGTGCCTTTGGCTGGGTGGGCCATGGGGATTTGTTTTCCATTGCTATCAGTCTGCTTCTTATTTTGTAGTGAAGATTGGTCAGATGCCACCGCCATAGAATTTAGGTATGAATATTGTACCTTGCTGTAATTAATGTGGATGGGACAGCTATGCTGACCCCTTTGTCTTAGTGTGGTGATGGCACATAACCTGGAGGAAAGAAGCAATCATCCCATGTGGTTGTTGTTGTTGGGAGGCTTT
Organism: Neoceratodus forsteri; assembly: GCA_016271365.2. NCBI lineage: Eukaryota > Metazoa > Chordata > Ceratodontiformes > Ceratodontidae > Neoceratodus > Neoceratodus forsteri. The sequence continues at coordinate 1,514,892,585 of CM057449.1, forward strand.
GAAACATTATGAACTTTTGAAAACAACTAATTTGTCTTCCAAGTTCTTACGACACCCCCTTGTTAGATTGACATATTAAACCCAGATAGAGCTAACATGCTCACCAGGCATGTTACACCCAAATCCTGCACAAGGTGTGTAGTGGAACATGCCTAGCTGTGGAGCAGATTTTTGAGCTTATACTTGATAAGCTGCAACTATATGTAAAACATAATAGCATGAAACATATTTGTAATGACACAATGACCATAGTGGGCATAGTGCACCACAATGCCTTTAGATTTACAGAAACATAAATGTTGTGAGAATACCAGAAATTGAATTTGTAGTCAGGCCCCTGGGTGGGCGTGGCTTTAAAGTAGGCCTTATGAAGGCTGTTGTTAAAGGGTGAAGGTGCCAAAATGCGTGTGACCCGTTTGTTGGCCACTTGGTGGGATGAGGTGCAGAGGGTGGATATATCATTATGTTAGTGGAACCACATGGTGTTGAATGTTTTTGTGTTTTATAAAAGGATTATTATTTTGGTATTTCACCAATCCGTGTTTGTGGGTTTGAAAAAGAAAAAGGGGGCCTGGACTACATACATGTATATTTTGCCCGGCATATGGTTCAGGATACGTCATCTGGATCCATGGATTAATTGAGTGGAGCTCCTCTATATCTGAAAAAGGCAGATATTTCTTCTAGTCCTGTAAAGAGAAGAAGGATTAGGTGAAGGTACAATCCCCGAGCTTCTTTTTGGTGAAAGTGTCCAATCGGTCATTGTAGTAATGGAAGTTTGTGCTTTGGGTTTGGCCAATGCTAAAGCAGAGGCAGGTTAAGAAATTATTAAGCTGCACAAAGTTTACTAGTAACAGTTTTGTAGAGGTCAGATGACACTCTATTTACAGTAGGAGTGTGGACATTTAACCAAAAGTGTTTTGGCAATCTGATTTGCCAATACGTCACCAACTAACAAGGTGTACAGTATGCTGAATAAATACTGATTTGGTAATCCTAATTTGCCATTGAGAATAAGGCAATAGAGTACCCAATATTGTTTAAACATTTAACAGCATTATGTCTGAAATTAGCTTACTTCATACTTTACCAGAGGTGGTTTGGTGCCCCCCTCCAGAGGGATGGGTCTTATGTATAGTGATTCAGTCCCTGGCTAGAGGGACCCCTTCTTCCTGATAGAAAGTAAAGAAAACAAGAACACAAGAGCAAGGTCATTTTTTAAAGACCATTTTGTCAGTGATGGATTAGCATTGATTTTTAAAATGCTGCTGCATTGACTTTACAGGTGTATGCCTTGGCTACCCCAGGTAAGTAGGTGATCCTGTGACTGCTTAGCCACACACTACGATTCCAAAAATCAAACAGAATTGGTATAAAACAAGAGGAAAGGTGTCACTTTTCTCTTGGTTTAAGATACAAAACAATATCAGTTGAGCTCATACAAAATCTGGATTAATGCCATGGCGTTATATCGTACATTTTATGTTACATGTAAAGGTGGCAACATTCAGGCCTGAAACAAAAGGTTAAAAATTAAAAGTGTTTGGGAAAATCTCTTTGCACTTTGGGGCAACACTAAGTGTTGTAGAAATGGATTTTGGACAAAGACACAGTTGAGCTGCCTGCCCTTGAACGGGGTTGCTTTAGCTCCCCCATGGTTGTCTGGCACCCAGCCAGCCACTGACTGAGTCCAGGACGCCTGCCTGCAGCTCCTTGGAAGCTGCCTGCCCTTGAACTGGGCTGCTTCAGTTCCCCCATGGTTGGCCGGCACTCAGCCAGCCACCGGCCAAGACCAGAATGCCTGCCTGCAGCTCTTTGGAAGCTGTCTGCCCTTGAACGGGGCTGCTTTAGCTCACCCATGGTTGTCTGGCACCCAGCCAGCCACCGACCAAGACCAGGATGCCTGCCTGCAGCTCCTTGGAACCTGCCTGCCCTTGAACAGGGCTGCTTCAGCTCCCCCATGGTTGGCCGGTATCCAGCCAGCCACCGACCAAGACCAGGACACCTGTCTGCAGCTCCTTGGAAGGTACGGTGACAGCGCAGCCAATCAGAACACGGGCACTTCCAGCAAACCCGCCTGGTTAAACCCAAAACTTTGCACCTTATAACTTGCAAACTCGCTTTGATGGATTTGCCTGAAATTTGGAATTTATGATCAAGAACCACAGGCCTTGGGATCTGCCAAGTTTTGTACTGGTCGGATATACGGCTGTGGAGTTATTAAGTGGATTCAGCACGCTACGCTTTTCTGGAATTCTGTGGTCGCACCTACAGGTCGGACGGTTTGCATGATCGGCCCGAAATCTTCAGGGAACATGGCAGCCAGGGTCCCTAATGTGCCTTCAAGATTTTGTGGAAAAATATTAAACGGTTCAAAGTTATTGAAAACAGTTTCCTATTATTAGTCAATGGAAAAGTTAATAGAAAGTTCAACACTTTCAAGAATGCATTTTTTATTTCGCAATGGCCTGTTACTTTACAAATCGCCATTTTGTTTTCAGTTGGTGATCAGAAAATGGTTGCATTTAAATTTGGGACCTCTAGCAACCTCATTATTTTTTTTGTATTCACCTAGTCGGGCCCCTGAGGATGCTTGCACATGTCTCTTTATTTTTGTGGTAAATACCCCAGAAATATGTTTTTCAAATTTCTGGAAAAGTACTTTCACAAATTACTTTTGTATCACGAAAGTGTCGCGAATTTTTATAAAGCTTCAAATTGCGACAGTAGTTTTCTTTCAGGTCTGTGGAAAATGACAGCATTATTTGGCACCGCGCTACAAAAGAACCTGTAGAGTTTTGAGCTGAAATTTGAGGAACGGAGCCGACATCTCACAGATGTGCCTTTTCAGTGTTGTGTTGAAAAATATTACATGGCGGCAAAGTTACAGCACTCCAAAGTTGACAGTTTTTCCTATAGATAACATTACGTCTCCCGACGATTACATAGAAACTTTGGCACCCTGCTGCAAAATAACGGTTTGGTCTTTTTTCCTGAAATTTGGAGGGAAGACAGCCAACTGCCCACAGATGTGCCTTTCAGTGTTTGGTGAAAAATATCACACGCGGTAAAGTTACAGCACTCCAAAGTTGATATTTTTTCCATAGGATAACATTACGCGCCTAACGCATAACAGGAAATCCTTTTGGATCCTCAAGGCAAAATAACGGTTTGGTCTTTTTCCCAAATTTGAGGGAAGATACCAACAGCCCACAGATGTGCCTTTTCAGTGGTTTGGTGAAAAACATTACAGGAGGCAAAGTTATGGCACTCCGAACTTTTTTCCCATAGGATAACATTACGGCATTCGGCTGTGTTTTTTCAGGCCCGTGATTCAGAAACGGTGCGAGATACGGACTTTTCGTCGGAAAACTTCTTAGCCCCACAATGGGGCTAAGATACAAATTAGCCAGGACAGTTGTAAATAATATGACTTTTAAATTTTTTTTCTATGTCGTACGGTTCCTGAGATATAATGTATTTAGTATTCCAAGATCTCATTTTCTGCGCCGATACTCATTATTTTGCATACATTATTTGTACTCACTGTCTTTCTCAATGCAGGTTTTGTGGAAAACCAGCCTGTGTGCTTACAATACTGTTACTGTTGCCCTTTCCGCTGACGGTTCCGTACCCGTTTCACTTACCGTTGATGTCTACGCCACCATGTGCGTTCTCCTTTGCGTTTTCATTTGCGCTTGTGTTTCTGTTATTTTTTGCCATTTTCTGTCTACAGTACTGTTTATCTTTCTGTTTCACTTTACATCACCATGCCCATTGACATTTCTGTTTGCAGGCACCATGTTACTATGTGACAACACATCACATGGCAGACCATTCCCGTCTACGCCACCATGTACGTTACCCTTTCTGTTATCATTCATGGTTGTGTTACCATGTGTGCCACTGTTAGCATTTCTGTTTGCATTGCTGCTCCTGTTACTATGCCACAAGACATCATGTGGCGGGGCGCGGGGCCCTTACATTCACTATTTCTCAATATCATTCTCAAAAAAAAGGGAAATTAGAGGCAAAAAACTCCGTTTAATGCATTAGTTAGGGTTGTTCCACAGCGACAAAAGTGAAGAAATTCGCTGTTAGGGTTGAAAACCCTAACTCCGAATTCACCCCCAGCACCACACACACACAGACACACACACACATTCAAGTATGGGGGAGGACCAAGTCAACACAACCAATGACAGACATCCAGCAGCAGGTGACAGAAATAACAAACAATTGTCTAAATGTACTACGAGACATCCCCACCCACCTGACCAGGTACTGCATGCTCAGTGGAGATCAACAGCAAAACTGAGGCCATGTACACAAGCGTACACATCCCTGATTGCAGCTGCACACGTACCACACTTAGTAGTTGCATGGCCTTACCTACCGATGCCCACACCACACCACAACTGGTACTGTGCCGTTATTCAATATAAATGCTGAAGGTGCATGAGGACAGTTGTAGAAAGGTTTTAACACTACTGAGTATACATTAATTAAGAGAAGCACATAAATTAACTACAAGACACTAGCATGCTCAAGATAAAAGTAGTGATACATTTAGTAGATGATTTACATAGTAGTACATTTACTGCAATGGTTTACTCAACATAGAGAGGCTGATGTAAATGTATGGAAAAGCATTGCTTGTTCAACGCTGTGAAATTGGTACTGCCAGTATCACATGCATTCTTACTGATGAAGGTGTACTGCTGATGTACATACCTAGACCTTCAGTGTGTTTCAATATTAAAGATGCAGTAAGTATTCTTTGTAAGAAAGATTGTAATTGCATGGATCAGGCCAAGCAACTTCTAAATATCATAGCACTACTGAGCCAACAATGATGTACCTGTATCGGACATGTATATAGGATAGATTTTCCTGTAGGCACTTACTGAGTATGTTGTACCTGATAAAGACAATCTCATTATATCTGTGATGACTAACTTATTCAAATAGTAATACATGTGCTATTGTTGCAATGAGTGATCTATGCCACTTATGGACACAGTGTGATTTTTTTAACAGTTGTTTCATACTCAGGCTGTATGCCTACTGTTTGGGTTTGCCACACTTCTGTCATTGATGCTATCAAAGTGATAACTATGTTAATTCTGCTACAACAGGAATCAAGTAGGTATGGTGTAGATATAAACAGAATGTCTTTTAGTATTGATTTAACTCATAATGGGGTAAATGTACTAGGACAGCAGGGGTTATCCTCTATCACTGAGTCTGTCAGTTATAATCACACTAGGGTTTCGATGACTGCAATGATCAAGTTACACTGTTCATCTTTATGAGTTCATATTCACAGCCATTCTCCAGCAACTAGACAGTGTATGGTGTAACTGGGTGGGACACTGTGTTGCAAAGCTGCTGCAGTGCCTAGCAGAGGGAGAGTATCTACTCATAAAGACAATTAAGCAATAAGGCATGACCAACAGTTATGTTAAATGGTCTGTTAATCACCCTGTAGGGGTTTAATGTTGAATGAGGCATATCCGAGTGCCACATGTCCTAACAGTGATAAACTGACCATTAACATAATACCTGGAGTGGCTTATTGCTATCATAATAAAACTGTTTTTTAAACATCATTAAACCATGTTCATCATATGGTTAGGCTCTACATGTATGTTAATAAAAACTAAACATAAGGCTGTTACAATGTTTACAGTCAATTAGAAAGCTGCATTTCTCAAACCCTTGTTATAATCAGAGATATTATACCTGTACAACTCCTTGGTTTTGCTTAACTCTACTGCTCAGGTGGCCACCACAAGTGGTGTGGTGTGGTGTGGGGCATCGGTAGGTAAGGCCATGCAACTACTAAGTGTATGGTACGTTGTGTGCAGCTGCAATCAGGGACGTGACGTTTGGTGTACATGGCCTCAGTTTTGCTGTTGATCTCCACTAAGCATGCAGTACCTGGTCAGGTGGGTGGGGATGTCTTGTAGTACATTTAGACAATTGTTTGTTATTTCTGTCACCTGCTGCTGGATGTCTGTCATTGGTTGTGTTGACTTGGTCCTCCCCATACCTGATGTGTGTGTGTCTGTGTGTGTGTGGTGCTGGGGGGGTGAATCGGGTTAGGGTTTTCAACCCTAACAGCAAATTTCCTTACTTTTGCCGCCAGGGAACAACCCTAACTAATGCATTAAACAGAGTTTTTTGCTCTAATATATATATATATATATATATATATATATATATATCTCACTCTAGTGGTTTCCTCTAGCAACTCATTTTGTAAATAATACTCATAGATAGGGTTAGATTTTCCAAAATGCATGACTTTGTACTTCAAGGTCTTAAATGACAAACTCCACTTCTCTGCCCATATTGTCAACTGGTCCAGATTCCCCTGTAATTCCTCATAATTTGCTACAGTATCAACCCTACCTCCCAGCTTGGTATCACCCACAAAGACACTATACCAATATTTCAGTTCTCTTCCAATGTCAGAAATGTGTATCTTAAATAACATAGAACCCAGTATTGAACCCTGCAGTACCCCACTAGTGACTCTAATTGGTGATGATACACTTACATTTATTCTAACCCATTGTTCCCTATTGCAAAGCCATCACTCAATCCAGTTTATCAAACGCTGGTTAAACTTAAATTCAGATGGTTTATTTATTAACTTTATATGAGTTACCACATCAAAAGCTTTCTTGAAGTCAAGGTAAATAAAATCAGATGGTTTGTTGCTATTGAGATTTTCACTTACTTTTTCATAAAAGCACAGCAAATTTATTGTGCATGATTTACAGGGGGCAGGCCTTAGACAGCTAGTGTTGAAACCCACTCGGGAGGGAACAGTACTAGACCTGGTACTCTCAAATGGAGAGGGGATCACAAATTTAGAAGTCAGTAGACATCTGGGAATAATTGACCACTGCACAGTGTGCTTCACCAACTCCTAAAACTCAAGGTGGACAAAGCAATGAGGCCTGACAGGATTCACAGTGTGCTTCACAATAAGTACAGCCATAGAGAAGAGCCATACAAAAACAAGTATACTGGACTTTGGAAGGGCTGACTTTGGCAAAATGGGTGAATACCTGAGGAATACACTAGCAAATGGCCAAAAAGGAGGGGTGGAAGAATAATGGAGAAAAATCAAAACTGCAGTCATAGAGGCAACAAGTCTTTGTGTGAAACAGATAAAGAAAACAAAGCGGAGTAAAACCACTATGATTCTCAAAAGAGATGGCAGGGAAGGTTAAGGAGAAAAAGGCTGCATTCAAAAAGTATAAGGAATCACAGAAGGAGCATGACAGGGAACTGTATCAATTAAAGCAGAAAGAAGTGGGGAAGGCAGTAAGAATAGCAAAAGCCCAAACTGAGGGAAAAAATAGCCAATTCAGTTAAGAAGGGGGATAAAACCTTTTATAGGTACATTAGGGAGCATGAAAAGGTTAAGGGAGGAATAGTGAAGATTAATAAGGGAGAGGGGAGGTGGGCAGAGGGAGACAGTGAAAAGGCAGAGTTACTAAATGAATACTTTTGCTCAGTATTCATGAAAGAAGATGAGGAGGAGTTACCTAAACCTGACTATAGAAGCACTCTGGGTAGGGGGGTTGACATCAGTCCATTTACAGAAGAAAGAGTCCTGAAAGAACTCCTAAAACTAAAGGTGGACAAAGCAATGGGGCCTGACAGGATTCACCCCAGAATCATAAAAGAACTAAGGGAGGACCTAGTGACACCACTGACCACACTTTTTAACAAATCATGGGAGGATGGGGTGGTACCTGAGGACTGGAGGAGGGCAGATGTGATTCCCCTTCACAAAAGTGGGAGCAAGGCAGAAGCAGGAAACTACAGACCTGTAAGTTTGACCTCAGTGGTAGGGAAAATGATGGAATCACTTCTGAAATAAAGAACTGTTGAGTACCTAGAGGCCAGCGGGGCACAGGACCAAAAGCAGCATGGATTTACAGCAGGCAGGTCATGTCAGACGAATCCAATAGATTTCTTTGACTGGGTGACCAAAGTAATAGACCAGGGAGGGGCTGTGGTTATGGCCTACCTAGACTTTGGCAAGTCATTTCACAAAGTCCCGCACAAAATATTGATAATCAAGTTAGCCAGCCTGGGAGTGGGTCCCAGGGTGGTAGCCTGGGTAGCAAAGTGGCGGTACAACAGGACACAGAAGGTAATAGTGAATGGAACACTTTCCGAAGAAAGGGGGGTCACTAGTGGAGTACCTCAGGGCTCAGTACTAGGTCCAGTCCTCTTTAACATCTTTATAGGTGACATTGCAGAGGGTCTGGAGGGAAAGATATGCCTCTTTGCAGATGACACAAAGATCTGTAACAGAGTTGATACACAAGGGGGGGGTAGAAAGGATGAGAAGGGACTTGGCAAGGTTGAAGGAATGGTCAGACATATGGCAACTTAGATTCAACGCAAAGTGCAAAGTAATGCACCTGGGAAACAAAAACCCAGGAGAAGAGTACACAATAGCAGGGGAGGTACTAACAACAACAAAAATGGAAAGGGACCTGGGAGTAGTCATATCAGATGATCTAAAGATGGGTAAGCAATATGAGAAGTCAGTAAGGAGAGCCAGGGGGATACTGGGATGCATAGGAAGGGGCATCGCAAGTAGAAAAAGGGAAGTGGTAATCCCTCTGTGCAGACAGTTGGTGAGACCCCATCTGGAGTACTGTGTGCAGTTTTGGAGACCTCATCTAAGCAAGGACATAACCAGGAAGGAAGCAGTCCAGAGGAGGGCAACTAAAATGGTGCAGGGTCTGCATCAGAAACCATATGAAGAGAGACTGAGAGAGCTTAATATGTATACCCTTGATGAAAGGAGGGACATGATAGAAACATTCAAGTACCTCAAGGGAATCAACAAAGTCCAGGAGGGTAGCATGTTTCAGAAAAAGAGATGTGTAAGAACAAGGGGGCACAATTTAAAGATAGAGGGGGGACGGTTCAAGGGTAATGTGAGGAATTTTTTTTCACAGAGAGAGTGGTGGATGCTTGGAACTGCCTTCCTGGAGAGGCTGTGGGGTCTAAAACAGTGGAGGAATTCAAACATGCATGGGACAGACATAAGGCAAGTATAGTGGGGGGCTGCAGGAAGTAGGCTGTTGGTTAACTAAGATCTGCAGCTTATCCAGTAGGTAGGGAAATGGGTAGACTGGGTAGGCCAAGTGGTCCTTATTTGCAGTCAAAGTCTATGTTTCTATTCTATGTTTCTATTTCCCTTTCATAAATCTGTGCTGATGTTTGTCCTTTAAATTCAGTAGCTCTTCCTGTATATTCAACCTATCCTTAATGCAACTTTCTGTAATCTTCCACAATATGTTAGTTAAGCTAATAGGTCTATAATTCTGAGAGTTGCTTTAAAGACCCTTTTTATATATTGGGACCATAACCGCAGTTTTCCAGTCTTTAGGTACTTTACACCTTCCAAAATACAAATTAAAACTGTAAGTCAAGCGGGCTGCCAATTCAAAAGCAATTTCATTAAGTAACCTATGTCCCAAGTCATCAGGTCAAGGTGATTTTGTTACATCTAACACAAGGAGCTTGTCCAAAACCTCAGCTTGGTTGATTATTCTTAGGGGGTTATCATCACCTTCTCTCCTACTCATTTTATGCATCACTGCAGAATTTAGGAACACACTTGTTTGAAACACATGTTGTCTTTTAAATAATTCAAGTCTGAACCCAGTATATAATGACTGACTGCCTTTCCTTTATTGCTGCATGATAGAATTCTCAATTAAATGTTGTAAGAATTTTATATGCTGCATGTATTTTGGTTTCTGAAAGTTTTGCTAAATCATTTTGTGCTGCAATATATTTATTTCTGTGTTTCATTCCTGATAACACTTCCTCCTCCTAACCTCTCTATACTCCCAGGATGCACCTGTAAATAAGCTTCAGCTCAAATGCACCTGAAAACAAGATTCGGACAGTGTCCCTTTCTCAACAAAGAAAGTTCTGAAATAAACAATTAAGAAGTACTGGATTTAAACATGACTAAATGACTCCTACCGTCTATCTATAAACCTGGCACTGATTGTAACTATGAGGGATGAAGAGTGTATCCAGAGGGCGCTATGATGCCAGTTCGACAAATTTTTTATTGACTCACATTGCAATGATGGATTTATGTCAATCGCAGTTTGTGGTTGACATAAATCCATCTGGAGAAACAGTTGCTGTTCATATAGAGGCATCTGTGTGGGCTTTTACAGAACACTGTCGATGTTGTCGGCATCTACGTGTTCACTGTAAAAGTTTCACTGTGTGGAGGGCATACTTATCCAGAGGATCTCTAGAGAAACAAAAGCTACGATGGAGCTAGGTGTCATTCTCCAGCTGGTGACACATTACCTGGAAAGAGACGGGGTAGAGGTATTGCAGGGTAACTTCAAAGAGATGGGGGGGACCTTAAGCAGGTAGCATGCACTGTGACTTTTTCTGAGGTGTTATTTGTGTATGGGGAGATGGAACAATACTTTGTATCAGGGCATTTAATAACTGCTTGAAGGCATGGTGTATTGTGCATGGAAGAGGGCTTCAGCTACATCACGGACTGGGGCCAGCCTGGGAGCATATGGGCCTATATAAATGAGCAGGTGTGCATCCTTCCAGGAGGGGGATCACAGTCCTTGGTGGAAGGTTATATGTTACTTGGATGTGCATTCATACTAGCCAGGGGGAGGCAGTAAAACAAAAGGAGGCAACAATTTCCCCCAGATGATGCAAAGCAGGAAGGGAGGACCCAAGGGGAGAGAACTCCCCTAGGGTAGGGGCAGAGAAAGGCAGAGATGGAGAAAAGGCAGAAGGAAAGTGGGTTAAAATCCAGGTAAGTGAAGGTAAAGGATTGAAGGATTCAATCGATGGAGAAATTAAAAAGGTAGAAGAAAGTCAGGAGGAGCATCAGGAAAAGAAACCGTAAAGAAAGGGAAAGGGAAGCAGAGCAGCAGACTTGGCTGAAGGAAAGTGTGGTGAGCCATGTGCACCAATGCATGGAGTCTTGGAAACAAAATTCTCAACCTGGAAACCATTGTGGCAGAGGCTGACATGGATTTGGTGTCCATTAGGGAGTCATGGTGCACTGCACACCTTGATGGGACATGGCCATACCGAGCTACTTCAGTGTTCAGGAAAGACAGAACAGGGAGTAAAGGAAGAGGTGTTGTTACATATGTGAGGGAGGGAATCAAGGCCATGGAGATATGGAACACCAGGATGAAAGGAAGTGCTACATGTGCTGTGGGTCACCTTGGAGACAGGCACTGGGGTTGCTATCCATAGCAAGGCGAAGGAGTTGAACAAAGCGGTCTTCCACTGGAGGCCTGCACCTCCTTTAGATACCTTAGGGTCTGGCTTGACCAGCACCTCGAATTTTCTGTACATATCTATGCCATCCACAAAAAAGTTGCACCACAAGTTGGGTGCCCTATACAGCAACTGTAGATGCATCCTGCTGCTATCCTGCTGTGCAATTGTGCAGAAAATGATCCTCCCTATTTTAGATAATGGTGATAATGGTCTACAGAGCAGCTTCCAAGTATACCTTAGCCAGACTGGACACTCTCTACCACTCCTTCTGTCACTTCACCCTTGACTGTCCTCCCACCACTCACCACTGTGTCCTCTGCCAGTTCCTTGACCTCTGCTCACTCCATGTTAGGAGACAATCCCACTGTTCCAGACTAATGGCTAAGTTCTGGACCCAATCCTTGCCATCATACCTCTCCTCAGTTCTAACAGTCGCTCCGCCTCCAGCATACCCACTCAGAAACTTCAACTCATGCTTCTTGGCTGCCCCACACATGTCCACCATGGCAGGCCAGGCAGCCTTTAAATATTGCATGCCTAAACTGTTGAACTTCCTCATATGGACATTAGGCATGCCCCCCCCCCCCCCCCCACTTAGCACCTCAGCTCCCTCTTCAAAGCTCATTTCACCTACCTGCTTATGTGCCTAAGATCTGTTTTATACACTAAGCCTAGCATCTCTTTGTGTTAGTAATGTATGTGCAGTATAGTACTTGTAAATGTTTTAGTGACTTGCACAACTACCTACCATTGCAAGTGTATGCCTACCCTACTGGTTGTTAGGTTTCTTCATTTTACCATGTACCAATTATGCCTTAATACCTGCCACTATATTGTTATGTTCTTGTCCTAATCATTATGTGCATGCTCTGTATTCTCTGTAATTTTTCTCTGCAATTATGTATTCTCTGTAATTATGTATTCTCCTCTGCCTTCCACCCCCCAGGACACATCTGGAATTGAGCAGTACTCTGCTCAGAATGCCTTCCTGGTAAAACTTTTAAATAAATAAAAAAAAGGAATTTGGAGGAAGCCATTATAAAAATGGCAAATGAGGAGGAAATCTGCTATTTGGTGAATTCATTTTGCCAGACATGATGTGGAGCCATGCAATAGAAGCTTCCACAAGGAATAGAACCATCCTGGACTCAGTACAAGAGTCACAGCACCAACGAGGGATGGGGCAGTGTAAGAACTTGTGCTTGCAAACAAGGAGAGCTTTGCAGATGTCACAGTGGGCAGTCCCCTGGGCACAAGGGATCGCTATACAATGTGATGTAAAACTAAGACAGGAACAAACATTAACCACAGGAGGACAAGGATCCTGGACTTTAGGGAGGGACGAAGGAACAATGACAGACATAAGAGAAGGTATAACTAAACCAGCTAAACTCTTTGTAAAAGAAATGAGCAAAAGTTGAAGGAAAAAGAGATGGTTATGGTTCTCAAAGGAAGTGGCAAAGGTGGAGAAGGATCAAAGAGTGTTATTCAAGAGATATAAGGACACAGAATGAAAAGGACATGAAGTGTACCTAATAAAGCAGAAGGGGACCTAGAAAAAGTGGACATTCTTAAAAGGCATTTCTGCTCAGTTTTCATGGGGGGGGGACAACCAGGGAAATAGCATGAATAGGAAAGGTGGACACAAGTCCATTTTCAGAAGAAGAGCTCAAAAGGGACTTGTAGTTCTAAAGGTGAACAAAGCTACAGGACTAAATGGGATGCAACCCAGGGCTCTAGAGGAACTCAGGGAAGTGCTAGCTGCTCTGCGGACAGCCTTGTTCAACAGTTCATGGAAAATAGGCATGGTTCCAAAGAACTGGATAAGAGCTGACATGGTCCTTCTAGATAACAGAGGCAGCAGGGAGGAGGCTAACTATTATAGTCTGGTCAGCCTTATGTAAGTGATGGGGAAATTAATGTAAACCCTGCTCTAAGAAAGACTTGTACAGTATCTTGAATCCAGTGGGTTGCAAGATAACAGGCAGCATGGATTCATTGAGGAAGGGGGCAGGTCATGCCAGACAAATCTGATGGATTTTTCTGACTGGGTGACCAGGAAAATAGATCAGGGAAGGCAGTGGATGTGGCCTATCTGGATTTTAACTAGACCTTCAACACCATGCCACATAGCAGGCTAATAAATAAACTAAGCAGCCTGGGGGTGGGATGCAAAGTGGTGTATTTGGTTAGGAACTGCTTAACATATTGGAAACAGAGGGCAGTGGTAAACTGCACTCACTCAAGTGATGGAAGAGTTACCAGTGGAGTGTTGCAGGGCTCAGTACTCAGACTGGTCCTCTTCAATGTCTTCGTAAGTGATGTTGCTGAGGAACTGGGGGAAGGGGGAGTATGCCTTTTTACAGATGATACCAAAAGCTGCTAAGGGATGGACACTCAGGGAGCAGTGGAGAGAATGAGCAAGTATCTGAGGGAACTTGTGATATGGTTTAAAGCATGGCAGTTTGAGTTCAATGCCAAAAGTGCAATATCATGCACCTAGGGCATATGAACTAAGACACAGAGGCACTGATGGGGGAAGCTACCGACAGCCAATAAACAGGTCAGGGACCTTAGGGTTATCATTTTTTTTTAAATCAACTTTATTTTCACTTATTCTAAAAGAAATCACATCACAATCCAAAAGGGATCAGACATAGGCAGAAAGTTGAAAAAATAGAAAAGGATATAATTTATAAAAAAAAAGTATATATTCCCTCGTATGCCAAAAATAGAGGTTCTTTTTAGGACTATCATACAGTATTTACTATATAGTATCATCTATTTACCCAGTCTTACATTTTAAGGGGTGGCAGCGGCAAAATACTACATATTTCATTCCAAGTTTGTATCATTTTGATCATAAGCAGAATTGCAATTCATGAAAAAATGTTTTAACATCTTAGTGTATTTTTGATATTACTGTGCCATTTACCACCCTATCTCTCCTTGCAGGCATGGTAACCAGTACACAGACTGTGTGTATACCCGGCTGCATATGATATCCCTAGGAAACCAGTTTGCACTCCAGAGGGACGAAGGTTTGCCTCTCCTCCTCCTCCTCGACCGTCTCCCCATCCTCCCTTTCCTTTCCCCTGCCACACTAGTTCTCTACTCTCCTTTCCTTTCTCTGTTCTATGGGGACATGCATCCCTTACCTAGTTTTAGAATATCATATTTTTTCCATATGTGTTGGCCTTGAAAACATAATTCCAGCCATACATATCTGTTCTCTGTTATTTTAAATCACTGTATAAAATTGTAGTTTATTGTATCTTTGTTACAGTATAGTGCAGTGGTCTAAGGCTCTGAGCTGCAATCTGGTGACATCCAGCAGACCTGACCTGGGTTTGAATCCCACAGCTTCCACTTGCATACTGTGTGACCCTGAGCAAGTCACTTGTGCTCCCAGGTCGCTCCTGTAAAAAAAGCTTTCAACTTAGTGTGCTATACCTGGTTAAACAACTAAATAAAAAAAAATCTATATATCAATTGACTTTCCCATTTTCCCCTCTCCCCAGGATGCACCTGAAATGAGCTATTCCAGCTCAGTATGCCTTCCTTGGTAAAACTTTTCAAATAAATAAATTTATGGAGATTAAAGGGTGGCATGTTTGGACTATTCCAAGATTCTAAAAGTAAACTTTTTGAAGTCATAGCTATAGCCAGTAAAACTTGTTGCTTACTAAGGTTTAATTTACAGAAGTCGTTCAGTAAAAAAATGTCTCAATCGTCATGGGTATGACCATTTCTAATAATGTCAATATCTTTTTTGTTTGTGTTTACCCATAATTGTTCCCTCTTAGGGCATGACCATAACTGGTGATATTTTATTTATTTATTTAAGAGATTTACCAGGCAAGCATACTGAGCAGGGAACGCTCGTTTCCAGATGCAACCTGGGGAGTTACAGAGAAATACAGAAGAACAAGCACATACAGGGATAAAAACAAAGTCCAAGTAGTCACAAAGCTGGACTCATATTTGATACATCAGCTGTTACAAGGTTTAGTCCTAACTGCAGAGTATAGACAGGCAGAGAACATACAGCTACACAGTCATTTTGCTGAGAGTTTATACTGGCATGGTACATTTAGATGCATCTTGGTTGAAGATTTGGGTTGCTGGTAGCAGTTGCATATGTCAGAAAAATGGTCATGGAGGAGTAGTTTAAGGAGTCTTAGGGAAGAGGTGAGCCTGATACCAGCAGGAAGATCATTCCAGAGTTTCAGAAAATGATATTTGAAGGCGGATTGGACCTTTGATGTGTGCATGAATGGGACATGGAGAAGACTGGAGTAGGAGCATCTGAGAGAGTAGGCTGGGAAGGGTTGTGCTGATAAGGCAGAGCTAAGGTAGGGGAGGAGGGAATTTGTCCAGAATTTAGCTATGACATTTGCTCAGTGTATCTGTCATCAGGACTCAAGTGAGTGTAGTGCTAGGGAGCTGTATAGGTCACAGTGATGGGACGTGGGGGGGGGGCATTCCAGGATGAAGCGACAGAAGAAGTGAAAGAGGGTGTCCAGGCTGGCCAAGGTGGATGAGGGTGCTGAGCCATAAACCACGTAGCCATAGTCAAAGATAGGGAGAATCATTTTATGCAACTATTTCCCTCCGGACCATGGTGGGCAAGAACCCTTTATTACGATAAAGTGTGCCCAGTTTGGAGTGCAGTTTTTTGTGTAGTGAGTCAATGTGAGCAGAGAAATTAAGGTTTTGATCAAGCCATACTCCGAGGTATCTAAAGGAGGTGCAAGACTCCAAAGGGGACCCATCCAGGGAATGGAAGGAGTGGGGAAGCAGCTAGGCGGGAGAGTCAAGGTTGCCTGCCGAAGGTTAGGGAGATGGTTTTCTTTGAATTTAGTACTAGTTGATTGGACCTCAGCCATTTCTGAATGGCATCAAAGTTCTGTTGGAGGGCAGCAGATATGTTTCCAGTGGAGGGGCCGGAGGCATACAATACGGTGTCGTCTGCATACATTTGTATGGCTGAATTTGAGCAGATCAGTGGGAGGTCATTTAAAAATATGGAAAATAGTAAGGGGCCCAGGACAGAGTCTTGGGGGACCACCATGGTGACTGGGAGTGGGGGGGATACTTGTGTGCCAATTTTTACTGATTGTTGTCTGCCAGTCAAGTAGGCCTGGAACCAACTAGTGGCAAGGCTGGAAAGGCCTGCGTCATTTAGTTTTGCAAGTAGCTTTGGGTGGGAGATGGTGTTGAAGGCCTTGGCCAGATCTATGAAAATAGCCGAGGTGATATGCCCCTTGTCCATCCCTGAGGAGACGTAATTTGAGAGTCTCAATAGTGCAGTGATGATGGAATGTGATTTATGAAACCCTGACTGATAAGGGTTGAAGAAGGAGGTAGAGTCAAGAAATTGAGTGAGTTGGGCAAGGGCTAGGTGTTCCTGAACTTTGGCCAGTATTGGGAGAAGGGAGATGGGGCGATAATTTCCAGGTGCAGATGGATCACCTGCATTCGGTAGAGGTTTAGGAGGTCGGCTAGTGGGGTGGCAATGGTGGGGGCTGATAAGTGGAGAAGTTTGACGTCCAGGCCTAGTGGGCATTTGCCTTTGTTGGGGTCTAGAGAACGTAGGGCATGGAGTATTTCTGCCGTGGATACTGGGCGGAATGAGAAAGTGGTGACGGAGGAGAGTGCTGGGGTTGAAAGGAGGAACTGGGTGTGGGTGGGGTGATCGGATGGTTTGTGAGGAGGGACGAAGCGCAGTTAGTAAAGAAGGTGTTGAAAGCAGTGGCAGCTTCACTAGGATCTGAGACAGTGTTGCTGAGGATGGATAAGGTTGGGGTAGGCGGCTGGGCTGGGGGGATAAGGAGGGTTTTGATGGTTTTCTAGAAGTTAGATGGGTGGCTAAGGTTGGAGGAGAGAGCTGACTTGAAATAGTTATTTTTTGCCTGCTGTATAGATTTGGTGCAGGAGTTGCGGAGGGTGCGATATCACTGCAGGGATTCTAGGGAGCAGGTTTGCTTGTGTTTTTTCCAGGCCTGGTCCCTAGCTCGGCATCTGCTGATGATGTCGGCGGTGAGCCGGGGAGATGGGAGCACTTAACCCTATTGCATCTTAGGGGAGCGTGATAGTCCCATACAGCAAGCAAGTTTGCTCTGAACATTCTCGAAGGCGTAGTCAGTGGTGGGTGCCATCTGAATGAAGGACCAGTCGACATGAGCAAGATCATTTAGAAGGGAAGGTAGACATAGGGATTTATATGCTCTCATGAGGAGCGTCCTGGGGGGTTAGCAGGTCTGTGCACTTTCCTGACCATATAAACCATATGGTGATTGCTCAGGGAGTCAGGGAGGAGACCAGCTTTAATTATGCTGTGAGGGTGGGTTGTGAGGGCCCAGTCCAGGAGGGAGTGGTTTTGCGTTTTTGAGTTTAGTCAGGTGGGTTGATCTATTGGTTGGGAGAGGTTTAGGGAGTGAACTTTGCTCCATAGTTTAGAGCAGTCTTTTGCTAGCCAGTTGTAGTTGAATTCCCCTAGGATGTAGAGCTTGCCAGCTATGGCAGCAGACTTTAAAGTGGCTAGGTGGTCTAGGACGCTGGGTGCAGGGGTAGCAGGGGCGCAGTAAGTCCCTGCCACGTACACTGGGGAGGAATGCGGTAGAGCAAGCTTAATCAACAAGGATTCTATTTGGGGTGTGGATCTGGGGATCTGGACAGAAGTGAACTGGATCCTGGTGGATATGTACATGATGATGCCGCCTCCTTTCTTTTTGCCCTGTCTGTCCTGCCTGATTACTGTGTAGCCAGGGATGGCTATTTCTGAATCAGCATGGTGTGGTTTCAGCCACATCTCAGATATAATGCAGATGTCTGGGCGGAGGGTTAGGGCAGTGAGTTGCAACTTGGGTATTTTGTTCAGGAGGATGCAGATGTTTAGGTGAAGTAGCCTGAGGCCCTTGAGGAGGGTTGGGGGGATAGAGTGGGGCGTTGGACCTGGGTTGGTTTCAACATCTCCAGCCAAGAGGAGAAGCAGAGTGATGTAGTGCATGGAGGAGTTCCATGCATATCTGGACTTAAGCTTGGAGTGGGTTGTTAGTGGGGTGGAAAGGGAGGATGATGTAGCTAGGTTGCGTAGGATGGATAGGTCTGGGAAGAAGGAGGGAGGGAGGATGGAAGAGCTTAGTGCCCGTGTAGGGGTGGGCATATGTGGCTGGAGCTGTGAGGTGGCGGTAGATAGGGGCATGGGGGAGAGGGCATGGTGTAGTGGGGGTGGAGGTTTGGGTCCTGCATGGACTGGGTTGCTGGGGGGAGAGAGAAGTAAGAGGAAAAGTTAGAGAAAAAAGTGGTAGTAGATAGAGGAGTATGATGGATGTGTGAAAACTTGCAGTGACAATCTGGGACTCGGTAAAGTGGCCGCTAGTGGTGGGATCATATAATCTACTAATCTGAAAGTGGGCTGATAGGTTCTGGTGCATCACCTGACTATAGTGTCACCTGACTAAAGCTATAAAAGTGAATGCCAACCAAGGGTGCTGGTGGGGGCAGTGGGAAGTCGGCGCGCAGTGCCGGCAGGGCAGAGAATCACATGCTGACTCCAAGCGCAGGGAGCTGTGGTCTCCTTATGTGCTCCATACCTTGCTGCACTCCACTGGGTGGGGGCTCCTGCTGCTGTCCGCTGGTGAGGGTGGTTGTCTGGGGAGGCCCTCGCGGCCCTCGTGGGGTTCCTGGGGGAGGGCAAGCATCTCTGGCCCTCGCGACCCTGCTGTGAGAGGAAGAGAGAGAGGAGAAATCAATTTATGTGCAAAATTGAGGGGCAGAGTTATTTACCAGGTGAGTGTAATTCAATGTGTTGCCTAACACAATATTGCTATCTCTGAAACAACCCACCCGGTTAACCCTGGAAACTACTGTAATGTGAGCTGCGCAGTTCAGCCCTTAAAGTGCATGCTACGAGCCCCGAAATTAATTAAGCAGAGAGCATGAGGCATAAATAAACTATCAGCAGAGCTACGCCGAGCTTTAAGTCTGCAGTACGGCACTATCGATAATTTAAAGCTACAGTTAAAGGCAAGCAGTGATTCAGTTCAAGGTAAATTTTGAAAGTGGTTTTCTTCCTTGGCGCCAAAAAAATACAAAGAGAATCTCACGCCGACTCCAAGTGCAGGGAGCTGCAGTCTCCTTATGTGCTCTGTACCTTGCTGCGCTCCGGGGGGGGCTCCTGCTGCTGTCCGGTGGGAAGGGCGGTTGTCTGGGGAGGCCCTCGTGACCCTCGTGGGGTTTCTGGGGGAGGCAAGCATCTCTAGCCCTCATGACCCTGCTTGCTGTGCTCTGGTGGGGGGGCTCCTGCTGCTGTCCGGTGGGGAGGGCGGTTGTTTGGGAAGGCCCTCGTAACCCTTGTGGGGTTCCTGGGGGAGGGCAAGCATCTCTGGCCCTCGCAACTCTGCTAGCTACACTCCAGTGGGGGGGGGTACTCCTGCTGCTGTCCAGTGGGGAGGGCGGTTGTCTGGGGAGGCCCTCTCGACCCTCGTGGGTTTCCTGGGGGAGGGCAAGTGTCTCTGGCCCTATCGACCCTGCTGTGAGTGCCTGTTTGAAAATGTTTCCTCCAGCATGTAGGGGTGTCTTTAAAGGCCATTTCATATAAGCGACATGGTATAAAGTACTCTTTTTATATTAGTTTAATTTGTATGGACATGTTTTTAGCAGATTTATAATATTTTTTTGAATTGCACCATATCTGTTGCCTCTTAAATTCTTGTATAAATGGAGCATCTTCCTTCTTCCAAGAGTTCTGTATTTTGGTGTTATAATCAATGGCTTTTTTTTTAATTAAGTAAACTGCATTAAAGAAATTTTAACATACAGTACTATACATAAATATGCAAGAAGGTGAAAGAAAATAGACAGTCAAGAGCTCCACCCACCCCACGCATCCATATCTCCCTCCCATAACCTCCCCCCAGAAAGAACAGGGACCGGGCCTCCATGCAGTACTGGAGTACATCAAATCACTCCCACCTGACTCCAAAGTCATCACACTTGGTGACTTCAACACAAACTGGTTGGGACCTGATGCTGGCGACACCAGGGACATGGTCACACCTGCAAACCTCACACAGACATTGGACTCCACAACTAGAGTGAACTACAAAACCGGCACCAGCACTTTACTGGACTGGATCCTGACTACTCACCCTTCCTGGATCACTAGCTTCGCCGTACTGCCTGACTCTTTCAGCGACCATTCCCCTGTCAGCTGCACCTGGTCAAACAAATTCTGGAAATCTCCACCAAAGGTCATCCTCAGCAGAGTCCTACCCCATGGGATGCTAACCCACCTAAAATCACACCTACTAAATCAAGACTGGTCCCCCATCAACCTGGCCCCTGATGCAAATACAGCCCTTGATCAATTCATAGGCATTTTCAATGAAGCTTATAACATCTTTGCCCCACCAAAAAGTTAAAAATTAAACCCCTCTGCAATCCTTGACTCACAGGTTCCCTCTTAAAGAAGCTGAAACACAGGGACCACCTCTGGGAACTAGCCAGAGAAACAGGAAAACAGGTGGACATCCAAAATTTCAAAAGAGCTAGAAATGATTGCACCAAATCCATATGCCAACAGAAATCTGAATACCACAAGACTGCACTCGCTGACACATGGGGAAATGCAAGAGCATTCTGGAATAATATTAAAGATGTTACCGGGAAGGAGTCCAAATCACCCCCTACTGCTATCACAATAACCGGGAATACTATTCTGGACCTAAAAGTCATAGCCAACATGTTTAATGATGCCTTCACCGACCTCAGCAGCATCCTCCCCCCTGACTTTTTCAATGACAGCGACCCCCCCCCTTCCCACCCATCAGTCATCACCTATAAATTGTCCCCCTTTCTACTTCAGAGCAGTAAACAAAAATACCATCAGGAAATATATGTCCAAAGCCATCAAAAGCACTAGAGCAAGTGCTGACACACTGGACCTCAAACTTCTGTCACTCACACTAGATGAGGTTCTGGGGCTTCTCACCAGGATCTTTAATCTCTCCCTCTCTCTCAGCCAATTACCTGACAAATGGAAGGCAGCAACTGCCACACCTATACATAAAGGTGGTGACCGAACCTCCCATGTGAACTACTGACCTATCTCTATCCTGCCTACCCTCTCTAAGGCCCTGGAACGGATAGTAGCAGACCAGCCCACTGATCATCTGGACAAGTACGACATCCTTTGCCGGCAGCAACACAGATTTAGAAAAGGACACAGCACTGCCATGGCACTTCTTGAGTTTATGGGAGCCATACACAACTCCCTTGATCAGGGTCACCTAACCGGAGCTACATTCATCGACCAGTGAAAGGCTTTTGACACTGTCCACCACCGCCTCCTGCTTCATCAGCTACTGAACATTGGCCTCTCTGTGGAATCAGTGAAATGGTTCAATAGCTATCTTGACAACAGGTCCCAATGTGTAAAAATATCAGGCGTGGTCTCCAACATAAAACAGGTTTGCTCCGGTGTCCCTCAAGGCTCCATCCTGGGCCCATTGCTGTTCAGCCTGTTCCTCAACTCCTTCCCCGACTCCACCTCTCAGCAAGTCATACTCTATGCAGATGATGCAGTGATTCTTGCCTCTCATCATGACCCAAGCCACCTACAACAAACACTTCAACACGGCTTCACCTCTGTTGAAAGCTAGTTCAAAGATCATAAGTTAATCATTAACCAGAAAAAAACGAAGACCATGATTTTCACCAGCCACCAAAACAAGCACAAACACCACCAACTCTCCTTAAAAACCTGCCTTGGGGACTCCCTGGAGCAGGTTGACTCCTTCAGATTCCTAGGAATCACCTTAGACCCACACCTATCCTTTGGAACCTATATAACCAATGTCGCTAAAACTGTGAATACTAGACTGGGCTTACTCTACCGGCTTCGTCGGCACCTGACTAAAGAGGCCCTCTTTACTGCAGTTCAAAGCTCCATCATCTCCCAAATTGATTATGGTCTCGTCATCTATGGCACTGCCACTACCACTGTACTCAGAAGGATTACTACTACCCTAAACAAGGCCTGTCGACTCCTCACTGGGGCAGAACGGATCACACACACACGTGACCTCTACTCACAAACTAACTGACTTCAACTTGATAGTAGAATTCAGTACCAAACCTGCATGGTTGCTAAGAAAATACAGTTGGGAACTGCCCCTCCTGGGGTCTGTTCACTCCATCCAACGAAAACCAGCTGCAGAATTACTAGGTGATCAAAGCCACAACTTTTCCATATCCCTTGCTGCTGCGCAGCCATTGGCCAGCGTTCATTCACCTACAGGGTACCCACTTGGTTTAACGGTCTTGCCAATGATACTATCAATACCACTGGGCTAGAGGCCTTCAAATCCAGGCTCCAAAACACCCTGGTCGCTTCCAGCATCTGCGACTGTCATGGATAATGTCTATACAACACCGCTCCGCTACTGCTGTCCTATATCTAGCTCCTTACATAACGCACTTGCACTAGTTTGGCCTCTACCCCATCCGCTCTCCAGCACCTGACTAATGCCACCTTCCTGGCTGCTTCACCCCCCCTCCCCATATCCTTACCTATCCCCCACCTCTCCTCTCTTCTTATTTTCTTACCTCCCACCTTTGCCCCTCCCATTTCTTTCTACATCCCCCTCCTCTTCTTGTCCTCTTCCTTTCCACTTTACCCTCTCCCTGTCTGTTCGAAATTAATTTGATATCCTTTACCCTTATTTGTGTAACAATTTTGTCTATTGTTATGTGGTACCAATGTATTGATGTGGAACCTTTGTAAAAGAGCCCTGGGCTCAAAGGTAATTGTAATCCTAGAATTGAAATAAAATAAAAAAATTAAAAAATAAGAGACAGAAACCACCTATCATTTGTGAAGGACAGGTGCCCACATATGCCAGAAATAGGAAAGGTGTTATACCAAGGTGGACAACAAGGCATCCAACAGGCCCCTGTGCCAGACATATGACTGATAACATTTCCGCATCAAAGCTAAGGTGCATTCTATTTGAAAGTATCTCTAGCATTTCCTTATGCCATTCTACAAAAGAGTAGATGGATTGGTCCATCCAATGTTACAGTATAATTGTCTTAGTGACTGTAGTAATCAGCATAAAAATGTAATGCCTGGTGCCTTTGATGGCCTGTATGCCCAACCACAGGAAGTATTTTTCTTTTATAAAAGCCTCACCCAAGCTCAAAATGCAATCCAGCATAGATATATTTTCTGTTACAAAGGTCAAGCTTTTGAACAACCCCATAAAACATGAAGAAGAGTGTCTTCCCTAAAATTACATCTAGTACAATGAGGTGAATTCAGAAACTCCCACCTGAATAATTTCCACGTTGTGTTATAAATAACAAGAATGATTTTAAATTGAGTGAAGCAATAGCCATCATATTAAATATAATGATGAATATCACCCCATAACACTTCCCACTGTTGGCCATCAGGTCTCCAGTCCAACACAATGGACCAGTATTTAGGAGGAGGGCCATACATATTTGACCATGCTTTTATAAGGGTCTGGTAAATCCTGGAAATAGCGTGTCAGTTGACACTCAGCTCCAGCAATGCAGGGCCTGGTGGTTCCTCCAAGATAAGTGTCCCTAACCATTACTGAAGTAGGTGGTGAAGTTGGTAGTAAAAAAAATAATACCTATTATCCAATTTGTACTGCTTCTGGAGAGTTGCAAAAGAAGCCCTCCACTGACCCTGAGCAGGATGGAGACCTGAACTATGCCTTTGTCTTGGTGAATAGCTTTACAAAGCATTTTGCCTAGGAGTGTGAGACTGGGGTTTAACCAGATTGGTTGATCCAGAGGGTTACATGAGAGGAATTTTAGAATCCACTGTAATTGGTTATAGATCTGGACTGAAATGCCAACTGGAACATCCCTGAGAAGTTTGAGTGAGTTGGCTCACACAATATAAAATGATGGCTTCAAGCTAATTACCTTTTGATAACAACAGTCTTCCTCTATAGTATGCCATAATGGAACATAGGATGGAGACTGTTCCTCACCTGGGAGTGCCCAGCAGAAATATTTAGCTCCATGAGCCACATGGAAATAACCCAGGATATCAGGCATGCACAAGCCCCCTCCATGATTAGTTGCAGCTAACTTAAAATATCTGAGCTTAGGCTTCTGTCCCTTCCAAAGGAAGGCAGAAAGCATAACACGGAGATCCTGGAACCAGTGCAGAGGAAGCCTCACCACCAGCATGCTCATAGTGCACAGCAGGTGGGATAGAACATTCATTTTAAGGATACTAGCCTGGCCCCGTAAGGTTAAGGGTAACCCTTTCCATCTGTCTAAATCACATTTCTCTATGCAAAGTAAGTCAGTAAATTTTTTCTTGATCAGCCTAGTGCTGAAACTAGTCAAATGGATATCTACATGTAGGTAGATTATATCTCTAGGAAGCCAGTTGAGCCGCATGACAACCATTTCTGACTTCCTAACATAAGTATTGAGTGGTAAAACCTGCATTTTCTCTGTGTTTAATTTATACAAGGAGATTAAGCCAAACTGACAAATCTCCTCCTCCTAGGCCATTTTAAAGGAAGTGGTGTGGTGTGGTTTGTAAGATGCAGAAGAATATCATCTGCATAAACAATTTGTTTTGATGGGATCCAAGCAGAATACCTTTTATATGTGGGCTGAGTTTAATACCACACACCAGGGTTCTGAATATAAGTTAAACAAAAAAAAGGGAATAATGAACATCGCTGTCGGGTTCCATTTTTCAGGGGGAAACTACAAGAAAGAACTTTATTACAGCATCCTCGTGCAGTAGGGTGTGAATTTAGGAGCTGTATACATTGAATAAATTCCTTAGGGATACCAAACTTGCCCAAAGTCCTAAACAAATACTTCCATAAAACCCTGTCATATGCTTTCTCCACTTTCTCCATATCCAGGGAGGCCAGCACCACTGGGGTCATACACACTCTCAGGATGTGGAAATAAGATGCTGGGGTTTCCGGATATAGTCAGACAAAAGACAGCCTGTCATAAAACTGACCTGTTCTGTGCCGATTAACTTGGACAACACCTGTTGTAGCCAGGAAGCCAGTGCCTCGGCAAGAATCTTGAGACCAACATAAGCAAAGAAATAGGTCAGTAATTAGAGACCTTGGTGTGGTCATGATCGAGCTTAGATAGGACCAAAATAAAGGCCTCCTGCATGGAGGCCTCTAGTTCACCCTCCTCAGAGGCTTCCCTGTAGACTTTCAAAAATTGGGGGTGAATTTCTTTAAAAAGGGCATTGTGAAAAGAAATGACAAAGCTCTCCTGGCCAGGGGATTTATCTCGAGCCATCATGTTCAAGGCAGCCTGGAGTTCCGAAACAGTAAAAGGACGTGCTAACAAAGCCTGTGCCTTTTCATCCAGTTGATGAAGTTGTATGTTATTGAGATAATTATCTGTATCACCCAAAGCAATGTTTTGATTTCCTTGATATTTGTTAACTTTTCATTGCATCTGGCAACATAGCCAGAACTCTCGCTTACACTGGCTGTGGATTGTAATGTGCTGTAATAAATCCTGAACTCTTCAGCTATTTGAATGGGTTGGGCAATTACTTCCTGTCTATTCTGACTACATAAGTGCTTGATCAAGCAAGACACCTCCTGTGTTTTAAGGTGTAGGCATAGAGCCAATAGCTTACCAGCCCGTTCTCCTGATGAAACATATGACACTTTGCCCTTTAATAGCGCTAATTAGGCTTGTGGTTGATTGAGCTCTTGCTATTGTTTCCTAACTGTATTTAGATGTAACTCTGTCTGGTTAGAGGGGTTTGAAAACAACTGATGTTCAATGGATGTTATTTGCTGAAGCAGTGCCGTGGCAAATACTTGTCTGTCTTGCTTAGCCACTGTAGCTAGCTTAATAATCTCACCCCTGATGGCACATTTATAAGCACCCCATAAAGTAGCTTCTCTGGAGACAGTACCCTGGTTTTCATGAGTGTCCCCTAGTAAAGAATCATTCATCCACCATATTTTGTCAGAATCTAGATTCTTCTCCAGTGACAAAAGTGTGCACTGGAGAATGGTCTGAAATGATGCTAGGAAGAAATTTTGCCTCCTCTAACTCCTGTAAAATCATTTGACTAAAAAGAAAATAATTTATTTTGGAATAAGTCCCATCTGGAGAAGAGAAAAAAATATATAGTCTTTAGTAATGGGATATATAGTGTCCGCCAAAGGTCAAGCAGAGCATATGTATCAATAAGCTCTCACAGGGCTCTCTGATAAGGTGTAAGAGAGTGTAAAGATGGATCCAACCCATCCATAGCCCCCTGCACAGGAACATTACAATCCACAGCCAGTGTGTAAGTGAGATATCTGGCTATGTTGCCAGATGCAATGAAAAGTTAAATATCTGGAGAGCATCTTGATTTGGGTCATAAAATGAGGCTGGAACCAAATTTACAATGTATTCTGCACTATAATGTATCTGTCTTGGGGGTCAGTAATCACCAGGTGCATTAAATAATCTACATTCCTAGCTACCAAAATAGCTACCCCTGCCTTTTTTTTATTAATATCCACCCCAAATACCTGGCCTACCCACGTACACCAGAGAAAGAGTTTATCCAGCATAAGAAAATGGGTTTCCTGAAGGAAACAATAGAGGGATTATATTTCCTTAGATTATTTAAAATATGAGATCTTTTTGTAGGGGAATAAGCACCCTTAACATTCTAAGTTAAAAAAGAGTGCCAAGGCATTATGGTACTTTCGGTCCATAAGCGTATCTCTCGGTCCAAAGCCTAAGGTCTGGGTCAGGACCACATAGAGGCAACCTTTTTTCTAAGGCATAAGGTTGAGAAATGTGAGTACTTACCTTCAGTAAAAAAAATACTACCCTGCCCCAAGTGAAACTAAAACACTTGCCTTGCCTAAACCCCAACCTTGCATCCCTTCCCCACATACATTTCCCCTACCATAGCCCCTAGAAAGGTAAGTCAGAAATCTCATACTTTCTCCCCTCACCCCCATTTGTTGACCCCCCATCCGTCAAGCTGCTACCAGGCTAAAGCCATCAGAGGGCTAATGCAGGAATGGCTTGTAGTCTAACAGAAAGCAATGATAAGCCCCCCAAGTACAAAATAAAACTAGCTCTGCTGTCCAAAACAATTGACAGTCAAAAACCATTACCAGAGTTGCAAACAGAGACAACAAAGAGTTAGGAACATTCCCTTGCACAAACCATGTGCAGCTAAACAATATTCTAATCCTGAAAAAGGCAATAATTAAAAATCATGTTAAGGATACCAATTGTATTGTTAAGACACTAACAGACCACTACAGGACTAAAATTTTGTATAATACCAAGGATGCCCAGTGTCTCCTCTGGAAGTTCATAAGTGGCTAATGTGGGAGCGCCCCTCAAATACAGCCAGGAATGTCTTCAGAAGTTTTTGTCAGGTTTAATGTCCTGAAATCCATGTATGCAGTCACAGAGCATGGGTGCTGTCCAAACCATAGAAAGTAATACTGTCTCTGCCAGTATGTTAAGAAGGCAAAAGGACAGAAATGTTTTGATAATGAGTACAACCAGTTCCTTAGATCCGTGGGTGTCCACTCATGAAGCCTTTGTTCTATGGCATATGGACATATTGTCACCATTTCAATTCACTGCAGCCACAATGGAGCGGTAATTTCATTGAAAAGACTTGCTGTCATCTTGATAGAGGTCTCAGGAAAAAAGGAGCTACAGCTACCATTTACTGGTGACAAGACGGTTGTCTTAACAACATTTTGCACCATTGCAGATGGACATGAAAAGCATTTTGCCCCTGACTCTATGAGGTACCCTTGTACTTTTACTGCCAAAATGCTCAGTGCATTGCCCAATTAGCCCATTTAGCCCCATACATCTTAAAATGCTGACTACAACTTACATTTACAGTGCTTCTTTCCTCCAATTGGCTATATGTTGTGGGGTTTCCATTTTCCCCCTGTTCTCTCCCATGTTTTCTCTGTGCCGCTCCC
This sequence comes from Neoceratodus forsteri, assembly GCA_016271365.2. Taxonomy (NCBI): domain Eukaryota; kingdom Metazoa; phylum Chordata; order Ceratodontiformes; family Ceratodontidae; genus Neoceratodus; species Neoceratodus forsteri. Next base: position 1,514,920,934 of record CM057449.1, read on the forward strand.
TCTGCATCCTGGTCTGATTCTGGGTCCCCCTACTAGCATAACAGATTCCTTTCTTTGTTGTAGGGTCTGTTTGGTTACGAGGCATCTCCAGTTCCCTGTTTTCTCTGTGCTCGAGCAGTTTGTCACTTTTTTTGTCTTGTCTTATGCCCATTTGCTGCTCTGCAATGCCCTCGCCCCTTCCTCCCATCTGTGGTCATTCAGTGATTGTATCCTGATGGCATTATGTGGGGGAGTGGGGGACACCTGCTATCATGCTGCTCTGAAGTCCCTCATCAAAGCAGGCAGGATTTGTTTCCCCCTTCAGCGACTAATTAGGTTTTGCTCCATTTTGTCTGGCAACAAATGATGACAGCGACCATTCTGGTAACTGTCTTTTGTCTCAGCAACATAATGTCCGCTACTAATTAACCGCGACATGATGTCCAGGGACCAAACCTCTGTACACGTGTTCTACAGGTATAGTAGCAGCCACAGACATTGCCAGCTATTTTCCTAAAGTTATGTGATATTTCTAGAGGAATCTCCTGCTTTCTGCATTACCACAGTACTGGCAGCAGAGAGAAACTCTTTACTAATGTCGTGAAATATATGGAAATAGCTGGCAATGTCTGTGGCTACTGCTGTAGCAGGCTTACTGTTTTGCCCATTTCTTGAAAGCCCATGGTGAAAGATCCAATCTGAAAAGTAAAAAAACAAAGGAACCGAACCAGCCAACTCAAAGACAGTGTTCTCTAACACAAAATATGCCACCTGCCACATATGTGAAGATCCAACAATATATAAGAAATAACAAAACCACATGGACATGCAACTCTGGCCCAATCAGAGGGTAAGGTTAAATATATATAACACCAAAACTGGACTGGTGAAACAGTACTGTCCCAGTGTGCTAAATGATAAGTCATTAGTCATACCAAACAAGCAAATACATCAGGGAATTCAGCAAATAAAAATAGGGAGACATACACACTAAGATGAGAGGGATTCCATGGGAATTAAACCTTGCATTGTAACTTCATGGCAGGGGCGTAGCTACAAGGGTGCAGGGGGTGCAGTGGCACCCAGGCCCATAAGGTTTGAGGGACCCAAATCAAAATTTTGATGTTTATTTAAAACTGGAGAGGGGCCCTGTAACAACGCCTTGCACCCAGGCCCTCTGGGAATTTGCTATGCTACTGCTTCATGGGCATCGATCCAGGAAACTGTGATGAAGCGCATGACTGTCTCTCAAAGATGTCTGGTCTGAAGAAGCTGGTAATAAGTAGTTCAAGCCAAAAACGGAAAAGCAAAAGACTGAGCAAGCCCAATCAAAGTCCAGACCCACTGGAACAAAAATGCCAACCTGAACAAGAATGATGATCCAAGACTAGAAAGGTTGCTGGTCAGTCTGTGCAAAGAAAGCAAGCCCCACTACAACATAGGTCCCAACTCAAAATACAGAAAGAAAACTTACAGAATGCCACTGTCCCAGCATATTAAGGTGTAAGCAGGCAAGACCCATACATACAATGGGGTCTGGAGCAGATGGTAAATTCCAATTCTTGATACCCTATGAACAGTTTGCTGACCTCAGCGAGCTGTCCCGTCAGTTGACCATTGTGGCATTACTTTGGGAAACAGGTCAGGCAGGACATTGGGGAGATGTTGCTTCACCACTTTGGTGGAGTCAAAAGTAAAGGTGCCATGAGGGAACTGAATCACTAATTTGACGGGAAATGAAGCCTAAATTTAATGCTACCATAGTGAAGTTGATGCTTGATCTCCTTGTAGGCTTTCTGTTTTTCTCTGACTGGTTGGCCAAGGTAATTAAAAATATAGCAGCCATGCTGTTGCCAATAGAGTGCAGGGTGCACCCAAGCAGCTAATTGTACCTGTAACTTGTCCTGGAAGTTCAATAGACAGCAAATCAGAGATTTTGGTCATTCTCTAGGTGGAGGGGTCAGGTGTAGAGCTCTATGTGCTTGTTCTGTCATATAGCCCTGTCCATTCTCCAGTAGCCCCATTAATTGGCAGAAAAGATTGTTGAAATATTTTGCAGGGTTGGAGCCCTCTACCCCCTCTGGAATTCCAACCAAGAGCAGGTTATTCTCCTGCTCCTATTTTCTAGATCACCTACTTTGTCTTCTAGCTTAGCCACTCTGCATCTTAATACAATCAGATCCCATTCTTTCAGTTTGTGCCCAATCCTCCAAAGAACTGACCTGGGCCACGACATCTCCGACCCAGATCGTTAAGGATTCCATTGTCAGCTGGAGTGATTTCACATCTGTGACCAGCTCAGTTAGAATAGCTTTGATTAATGCAAACTACTGCATACAGGATTTTGAGTCTCTCTGGGCTGCTCCGGTAGGGGAGAGAGGTGATTGGTGCAAAAATCAAGCTGGTGGCATTTCGGGGGCTGGTGTTGCTCTGGGCTCAGTGGCAGAGAAACCAGCTGTTTCATAGGTTTGGAATCGGTCTTCGCCATGATAAAATAATACGATTTGCACAAAATCTGCTTCAATAAATGTTACCAGAATAACTGCACAGGGTAACAGTAATATATCAAGGGGTTTTGTGAGTAAAACCAAGTGATTAACAGTAACCCACAATGGAACTCAGTCCCTCACAACTGCTGTTATCAGCTACGTAACTCGAAATCTCAATCAATGGCTTTGTGTTCATGCAGAGTAAGTATTGCTTTACATATTTTACATTATTTTAATTTCTCAATATATAATTTATTTATATAGCATTTATTATGCCAATCTCTAATATGATTAATATAAATTTAAGTTTAATATTTTCTTACTCCACAATATATATATAATAAACCCATTTAACTTTAATCTTGGATTCCATCTGGATTGTGTACTTGGTCTATTAATTACTAACATAATTTTTTCCTTTACTTTGTCATGTCTTAAGTAATGTGTATTTTCATTTTTTTATGTTATGTATTAAATATTGACATGTGTATGTTATAATACATGAAAATCTCATAAATAATGTATTATACTGGTGCAGTAGTGCCAGTATAGTTAGGGTTGAGGAATTACTTCTATGTGAAACCCAAACTTTTGCACCTTAATAACTTTGTCATGGTTCCAGAGATGTTCACAACATTTTGCATACATAATCTCTTGGTGCAGGTCTCTTGATGTGGCATATTTCGTGTGGCTCTGTTGTGTGGTTTTTTGAGATACAGATTGTTACAAATTATTAAATTTACATTTTTTGGGGTGTTTCTTTGTCCACCTATATCTCAGAAACTGTTTTAAACTGAGGTCTGAATATTTCATGGTAGAAAGCCTTTGCCTCAGAGATGTGCCTTTTGCTGGTTTGGTGAAAAAATACTTATCCATTCCAAAGTTATTACATTTTGAAGTTCCCATTATTTTATTTTCAAAGGGGAAAAAATAGATGTCTAGCATGAAAACGGATATAGTGTCGCAGGAGCTAATCCATTTTCTCCAACAGGTCATCCTGTGTCTGCCATTTTGTTTTTTCGGTTAGCAAGAGAAAGAAAAGTAAGGAAACATAGAAAAATGAATAAATTTTAAAAAAACGAACATCAGAACCTTGATAAACAAGACCTGTTTAGCTACAACCTGATGTTTATTTTCTAAAATGTTGGCAAGAAACTTATTTTCTGGGCAACCGAAATCCCAGATGGCCAGCTTAGAGAGAGGATAGCTTCTTCTGCATTCTCTGTATGAGAACAGTGGGAGTTTCTTGACTTCTGCAGCCTCACTGGAACGTGTGCTGATGACTACAGTTTCAGCTGTGAGCCGCTGTTTCCCTGGTGTCTAGTGGTACCCTCCAGTCGCCATGTTTCATTTATTCTTTGGTGTTAGTGGCATCCTTTCACCCTCCCACTCATAAAAAAAAATACCTGGAAGTCTAGTGGTCCCTCCCCCCTCCCAGATGTCCGATCCCTTTCCCTGTAATAACGTATCCACAAATTACCTGGTATACTACTGGTCCCTCCCCCTCCCTGATGTCCATTCATGATCTTGTCATAAATGGAAGATTCAAGTGAAGTGATAGTCCCTCCCCTCCCCCAATGCTCGATCCCCATTCCAGTATGAAAAAAAATCCTGATAGTCTAGTGCTTCCTCCCCATCCCTGATCCCCTCCTAGAAAACCCTTTCATACTCCTGGTGGTCAAGTGCCCCCACCACCCTCACACCCTCTTAGGTAATGACTGACCACCCCCTCCCCATCCCTGTTCCCAGTCTGCAACCAGCACAGCCCTCCTCTCATCTCAATGGCTGGCAGCAGACTGCTCAGTCATACTGCATTTTGCAACAGCACTCATTCTTAATGCTGTCTGTGGCCAGTTGTGGAGGTGAGAGGAGGGCTGTACCAGTCGCAGACTGGGAAAGGTGATGGGTGAAGTGGGTGATCAGTCATTACTTAAGAGGGTGTGGGTTTGGGGGGGCCACTAGACCACTAAGAATATGAATGGGTTTTCAGGGGAGTGGGATCAGTGAGAGAAAGGGACCACTAGGCTACCATGTAATTTTTATACTGGGATGGAATTGGGTATGGGGGAGGGAGGGACTACTACTCTACCTGAATCTTCCATTTATAACAAGACTGTGAATGGACACCGGGGAGGGAGGGGACCACTAGACTACCAGGTAACTTTTTATGAGTGTGAGGGTGGGGCGCCACTAACACCAATGAATAAATAAAACATGGGGATCGGAGGATGGGGTGGCACTAGACACCAGGCAGGATGCCACTAACAGCAAGGAATAAATAAAATGATTGAGTATCAGGGGGAAGGGGGAGGAACCACTAGACTGCAAGGTAACTTTTCTTTATATACTGGGATGGGATTGGGCATCGGGGGAAGGGAGGGGGAGGGACTACTACAGTACCAGCATCCATGTCAATTGGATTAGCCCGATTTAGGATCCTGTTTTGCAAAAGGATCCTTTATCATGCTTTTCCATTGACTACAATGGGAAAGCAAGATAAATGACTTTTTTTTGGTGAAACAGGATTCTACATTGTGCTAAACCCTTTGTAGTCAATGGTGAATCATGATATAGGATCCTTGTGTAAAACAGGATCCTATTTTGTGCTGTGCTTCAATGTATTTCAATGGGGTTTTCAACTTTGGTTCATAACTCAGCTGTTTCTTAAAATTTTTTACCCAAATTTTCAATGTGGCCTTTTGGGGACCCCACCTCATGAACAATAGAACTGTCATTATGCAACTCTGGACCCAAAAATTATTTTGTGGTCGCTTGGTGAAATCACCTTTTGGAAGGGATTTGGAAAAAGTTTCTGGCCGTTTTCATGATGTGGGGTCATAAGAAGGCAATGCTGAAAATCGGGGGTCAAAATATGTAAAAATGACAAACCATTCATTGCAATTTTGCTATGCATGATCGTAACTTTGGAAATTTTGAATATTTTCACCTAAGATTTTCAACGTAGTCTTCTTATTACCCCACCTCATGTATGTCACAGCTTTCATTTTTCAAATCCTGGCCAAACTGTTTTTATGCCTTTGGCACAGAATGGTGTTGCAGTTGTGCAGAATTATATTTTGCTAGAGATTTGAAAATGTTCTATACCAGGAACATGAGGTGGGGTCATTTTTATTTATTTATTTATTTAAAAGTTTTACTAGAAAAGCATACTGAGCAGACAAACTGTTCAATTCCAGATCGTCGGGCGGGGGGGACAGGAGGAATTGGAAACAATACATGAAAACAGCAAAGAAACAGTACATCATACACAGTTACAGCAGGTATTATGATACAATGCAGTGCAGTAGGAAATTACTTAAGGTAACAATCACAGGTGATTTCAACTAGTCCAGATATAACATTTTGTTGATGTTAAGTCTGGCAGTATGAACAGACATCCATGCCAGACAAGTTGTAAGTGCACAGGCCTAGGGCAGGGAAATGATGGGATTAAGTGCATGAGTAGCTGAATTGTGCTTTGAGGAGAGAGTTGAGGTAGTGTGTGGAGGAGGTGTGATGAATGAATAAATCAATCAATCAATCAAATTATCCAGGTGAACAACATTGAGCAAGGTTATTTACAAGGTGGGCCTGCATTACACAAGTCAAGTAACAATGCATTTATATAAAGACAAATAGACAGTAGATGCAAAAGTACAACAGTACAGGTAGGCCTACAATAGACAGGAAACATAAAAATACATTTGGGTTCAGGTAAAAGGCAGTCGGTAAGGGTATACATAACAATAGGGTAGCAAGTCAGTAAAAATGTATGCCAGATACAACAACATACATAGTTTAGTATTCCTGTAAGGTAAAGGCATTATAGTCCAGCAAAGAGATTAGTTGAAGTGGATGCTACAAGCGAAGAGACATACATAGTCAGTTTAAAAAGACCCAGGCGTATCAAGGGGGAAACATGTGTTGGGAGAAGTGGGCAGCCGGGGGAAGTCTGGAACTGGGATAATACAAGGAGCGAAGGAATGAGATGCTGTGGGTATACAAGGAATAGGTGGATGAGGGAGGGTGAGATTTAGGGCGGTAGATAAGTAGGTGGCTCAGGGACATGTTATGCACTGATACAAGAAGGAAGCAGGATGGGAAAAGCAGGGAGGATGTGAATGGCCAAGAGGAGTGAGTTCCACAATTTAGGCATGTGGCATGAGAAGACTGCTTGGCCTACAGTGGTGGACTTATGAAGAATGGAGAAAGAGCAGGGGTCATAGTGTCTGAGGGAGTGGGGGGGTGACGAGAGTAGGGCTACATAGAGATACAGGGACAGTGACTGAGTCCAGAACCTGGCCATAAACATTGCACAGTGAGATAGCCTTCTATCCTGAAGAGAGGGGAGGTGCAGGGATTGGTAGAGGACACAGTGGTGGGTACTAAGAGGGCAAGCAAGGTCAAACTGACAGAAACAAGCTCTGGCAGAGCTACTACTACTGGGAATGCATTAACTAAATAAGGGTGTTTCATGGGCTTAAACATGAACATTTATTTATTTACTTATTTAAAAAATATCAGATTTACAAACCTATGAGTCAGAGACTCATTTACAAAAGCACCTCATCAAAACTAATACAAAGACAGCACAGTTAACAAGTCAAAAAACAATGGCTCGGAGAGCAGACAGTTATAACAGTCATTCACTGGAGATAGATGGGTAGCAGTAGATAAACAGATTACGTAGTTTAGGTACACAGGCACCACATCAAGAAGACCAAAGCAGTTCAAACAATATACAAAAGCTAAAGCAAATAGACATCAGGGGTGGGATATTCAGACTGCGCCAGGCTGTGGTGCAAGCCTGGGCGCAGTGCAACTGGGATGTGCCAGGGGCTGACTGGATGATATTCAATGGTGCTGCGCCATGGCTCAGCACCATTGAATATTGCTGTGTGGCCACCTGTATTGTGCATGGCTCAGTGGCACTGCAACAGTGCAAGTGACCAGAGAGAGACAGGGGGATACGCTAGCGCAAGTGCCGTTGCACCAGGTGCATCAACCACGATATTCAAGTGAACATGCAATGAGGCCATTATGCATGCAAAGGTGCAAATGGAGTCATTTGCATGTCATTCTCTTCGTTACATGCAGGTGCGCCCCATCCCGGCGACTTAGCCTGGCGCTCTGCCAGGCCTGCAGCAACTGGGACGGCCCCTGGCGTAAAAGTGCCCCACAGCCGATCGTGGGCATGGTTTAAATATAATGGCTTACCTATATCCTGGTGTCAGTGGACCACTCGCAGCCCAATCAGGGCAGAGTCTAAAAGATTAGATCCATCCCTGGTGGTCCAGCGGTACCGCCCCTCCCCAACCTCCCGCTGAAGCCCACCACCCCATTCCCCCCAGTCAGTGGTGGGTGGTAGCTCACCACCCACAAGCCGCCCAGCCGCCTGCTGACTGATTGCGTACAGTACAGCTGTACGCCCATTGGTCCATAGCTTGGGAAAATGGGTGTGCAGATTGTACCGTACTACACAGTCCAGATATGTGAATGAATCCATTCACATATCTGGTATATAATACAACACTGATCTGCATGCCCATTGGCACACGCTGTGGACCAATGAGCATACAGCTGTACTGTATGCAGTCAGTTAATGAGGTGGCCAGGTAACTTACGGGTGAGAACTGCCACCCATCGCTGACCGGCCGAAGTGGGGTGGCGGGGCTCAGTGGGAGGGTGGGGAGGGAGTACCGCTGGGCCACTAGGGATGGATTTAATCTTTTTATTTCTGCCTGTGATCAAGGTGCGGTCCACTGAACACCAGGGATATATGTGTTTATTATATTTATACTTATGCCCGCGATCTGGCTGTGAACAGTCCACTGGACCACCAGGGATATAGGAGTTTATTATTATCATACTTATGCCCGCAATCAGGCTGTGAGCAATCCACTAGACCTCCAGGGATATAGGAGTTTATTATTGTTATACTTATACCCGTTATTGGGCAGCGAGCAGTCCACTGGACCACCAGGGATATAGGGGTTTATTATTATCATACTTATGCCCGTGATCAGGCTGCGAATGGTCCACTGGACCACCAGGGATATGGGACTGTTTATGTCCTACTTCTGCCCATGATTGGGCATGGGGGGCACTACCCAATGGAGGGTGTTGTGCCCTGCAATACAGCAGCTCACCTGTGGGTGGCTGGCTGTTGCTCCTTTATTTTTTTGAACAACTGTATGCGGCGCATGTAGGGGTTGTGCCTGCATTGGTGCCACACATCCCAGGCTGAATATCGGGATGTGCGGGGGTATGCATGAGCACGCCCCCCCTACTTGGGCTGCATAAATTACTGATGCACCCCAGCACATAGGGATTTGTGCCACACACTTTCCCCTTTTGAATATCGCACCAGAGCACATCAGTGGGTTGCACATGTTGCAACTGTGTTGTGCCATGTGCAACCCTTCTGAATATCCCACCCCAGGAGTCAAAGAGAAACTCAGAGTGTTCACATGAAGGCTGTTGCATATACACTAACTGAATCAAAGTACAGTACATTGAGAAAGGGCATATTTAAGCAATAAGGCACTCCAGGGTGTGTGTTATCATGTAATAATGTCACTACTGGGGTGGGTTGAAGCATGGGATGAAGCCGAGTGCTTCCACCACGCCAGGAGTGATGTTATTACAAGATGAACACACCCTGGAGTATATTCTGATGCTCTAATGTTTTGTTTTTACATACAGAATAAAAAAAATACATTTTAAAGGATATTTTTGTTAGTGGGGAAAATATTTCTTAAGAGAAAATGCAAGGAATTATCCAAATCCAAAGCTACGGTGTTGTTATTGTGTAATAACATCACTGCTTCAATTGGACAGCTGCCAATCAGCTTCTTACATTTTTCCTTGCCATTGTATAATTAAAAATAATGCCACCATCTATATTACAGTTACCTATACATTTTGCATTTTATTCTATGCACTGTTATAGCAATTAACTCAACAGAACCAGGCCATCATGTACATGGAGGTACTGTACCCTAACTGAAAATACTGCTGAGACAACTGTATGTTGTGACAAGGTGGAAGATAAACACAATGTTGAAACAAGTTTTTGAAGACATTTGATGTGTTTAATTGTTTTTTTTAGAGACTGATATACAGTTCACACACAAAATTCATATAATATAAAAGTGCATATGCCCAAATGCCAATGTAAATTCAGCACATTTCATTACAAGCTGTTTTCTTGAAGGAAGATATTACTATATAAGGCCTAAAAATGGGCATCAGGTAAATGTAAACTGGGCTAGGTGTGTTATTGAGGGTATTGCATAGTTTATCTTTTTTTGCTGCTCCACTGGATCAGCAATATTTGCACAAGCTGTGGTCAGTCCAGATTTTACAGTTCTGGCCTGGGTCTTGTGATGTGGGTGTTATCCATACCCCACAGCATGTGGCTTAGTGATGTACTGTACAGGTGGCTACAAAGTCTAACCCATTGAAGGTTGAAGTTTCAGAAAACCATTATGCTAAAAATATCAAGACTCACTCCCTCCCTCACCCCCCCCCAGTCATAATTAATCCTCTACCAAAGTCATGCTTAAATACTGGTGCCTCTGCATCCACACCACTAAGCTTTTAATGCCAACATGCTTCTTTTTTCTGCTGCTGTGAGTTCTCCCGTATGTGAAGTCCCATTCTTCTTGTGGGCGCCCCCTCCCCCCAAACCAGAGAATTTATTTAAAAACATTTTGTTGAGCAATTTTTGTTTTAGGATATCCATGGTCAGGAAAAATGAATTTGTAAAAGAAACCAAAATCCCCATTTATCAGTTCATTGAATCACAATACAGCATGTTGTGAATTTTTCAGATTATATGTATAACCTACAGTAAGTCAAACAGAAATTAGACACACAAATGACTGCCTAGTTGCAAGTGAAGCAAATGTGGTTATTATCATTCAGTTATAAACACCTATAGTCACAAACTGCAAGTTATGAAGATTCAGTAGAATATAAACAATAGCACAAGGCTGGGTCTCTTCCTATACAATGTCTTGCAAAGATGGTGGTGTCAAATGGCTTATAGATGAGGTGCTGTGAGGTGCCTAAGGGAACTTTTTATACAGAAAGTTCCAGGAACACAGTGGTAAAAACCGGAATAGCAGGTTCCAAGGAGTAATTAACTCACCAGGAATGTTACAAAAAACTACCCCATTCATTCACAGGTGTCAATAAATGTATTTGTTAACCATGTTGGCTTATCTTCTTGCTTCCCTCATGATAAAAATGTTAAACTACATTTGTGTTATTTTAAATGAAAAATGAGTGTTAAATAGCTTATCCAGTTGGATGGCAACTCTGATTGTTATTCCAGTCTTTCTTTTCACTGATATAAACTGAGCCAGGAAAAAAAAGTAAATAGGAAAAAAAAACAGCATTTTGTTTCTACAAGTAGTTGCCAATTGCAGCTGGTATTTTTACATGTGCAAGTCAACTTCACTTCTCAAACTTAAAAAGAAAAATACACTTCAACACAGACTGTGTTTACCAAGTACTGTGCCCATTTTAGTATATAAATGTTTAAGAAATACCTGAAAGCTGTCTATTTTCCTTGGAAGCTGAATCCTTAAGCTTATCCTAGTCCTTAACAAAATGCAGGGACTCCACAGATTTGTTCTGTTCCTAGGTCCAGATCATACTACTGATTCTTCTTTCAACATGATACATGCATCTCATGCCCATCCCACATGAATAAATAAAAAAAAAAGTGGTCTGGATCTTTAGGAGCTTCTTGGGTGGAGGTGCGTTGGATCTTATTTCCCCCCAAAAAACAATGCTGCCTCCCACTACTCAGGTTCCAGTTTTGTAACACCCATTTAAGAAAGAAAATAGTATCCTGCAACCATTGACTAACATGAAAGTGTATTTGAGGACAGAAAACATTTCTTGGAGGAGGGTAAGGTAGAGGAGACTATTTACACCTTCAGTCAGTTCCATGGACAGAAAACATGACATCACTCCTTTTGTACATGCAATAGTCCTGTAGGCTCCACCCACATTCATAAAAATGGAAGATAGTATCCAGTCTGGTTAGGGAAGTTTTGAGAGCGGCACTGTAGACTACATCACCGTAGTCAAAAATTGGGAGAATCATTTTCTGTACAATAGCACAGCAGGCCTGCAGTGGGATACATCCATGGTTGCGATACAGGGCTCCCAGCTTGGGATGCAGCTTCTGGTGGATGGTCTCGATATATACAGAAAAGTTAAGGTGCTGGTCAAGCCAGACCCTGAGGTATCTAAAGGAGGTGCAGTCCTCCAGCTTTGTCCCATCCAGGGTGTTTAAGGTGGGGAGGGAGGGGAGCTGAGTGAGTCTCTTCCTTGTGCCAAAGGTCATAGAGACAGTCTTCATAGTGTTCAGGAATAGCTGATAGGAGCAAAGTCAGAGCTGGACATCATCAAACTCATGTTGAAGTTTGGTTGCCACATCAGAGGACAGGGGGCCAGATGCGTACAGGACAGTGTCATCTGCATGCATGTGAATGGATATGTGAGGACAGACAGAGGGCTAATCATTGAGGAAGATGGAGAAAAGTAGTGGGCTGAGGACTGAGCCTTGGGGAACACCAGTCATGATGGGGAGTAGCGAAGAGATGGAGTTTCCAATCCTGACAGACTATGTCCTACCTGTGAGATAGGAGTGGAACCAACTGGTGGCCTCCCTAGAGAGCCCAATGAGGGACAGCTTGAATAGGAGGAGAGGGTGAGATAAAGCCTTTGTGAGGTCGACTACAATTGTGGAGGTGGTGTAGCCTTAATCCATACTGGTGAGGATGGAGTCAGTGAGCCTCAGGAGGGAAGTGGTGATGGAGTGGAACCTCTGAAACCCAGATTAGTAAGGTGTTAAAAAAGAGGTGGAGTCAAGGAAGGGGGAGAGTTGGGAGAGGACTAGGTGTTCCTGGAGTTTAGCTAGGTTGGGGAGGAGGGAGACAGAGTGGTAATTACCAGGGGATGATGGGTCAGCACCTTTTGGCAGGAGGATGATTTTGGCATGTTTCTATTCAGCTGGGATAGAAGCTAGGGAGATGGAAAGATTGAAAAGCAATGCCAGTGGGGAAGCAATGGCAGGGGCTGCCAGGAAAAGTAATTTGGAGTCCAGCCCAGTGGGACATTTACCTTTGGAAGGGTTAAGGGAGTAAGGCATTGAGAACACTGTCTTGGGTTACATAGAGGAAGGAGAAGGCAGGGGAGGAGACTTGGGTAGGAGGGGTGTGGTAGCAGGGGCTGGAGGGGCACGTGGGAGAGTGGAAAGGAGTGTTATAATACAATTTTTGAAGAAGCAGTTGAACTCTGAGGCCACTGTGGGGGGTTCAGTTACTGTGGAACTGCCTGCCTGTAGGACAGGAGTGGGGTTTTGGGATGGGGGAAGAAAATGATTGTACCACTTGTACCTCACAATTATGTGAGGGGACAGAAAGATCAGTAAGGCTTTCAGAAATACTTCCAGTGCCCAAGCCAAGCACAACAAGAAAGCAGAGAATAGAGGAATTTAATGGATGGCTAAGAACCTGGTGTCATGCTAAAAGGTATGGGCTGTTTGGAGGGTAGGGAGGGACCTGAGGGACAGTAGTCTGTATCTCAAGTACAGACTACACTTGAGTGAGGAGGGGAAGAAAGTGCTGAAACAGAGGATGGAGGAGTACATAGAGGAAATAGGGAATTTAAACTAGGAGTGGGGGTGGCAAGTGGGCAAGAGACATGCAGAGACCACAGGTTGGGAAACCATATGAGCTTACACCCCAGCACAGTGACAAAGGACAAATGGCAAGTACTATCAGTGATGCTAATAAAGGAGGGCAGGATGGGAGGGGGAGGAAAAGGTGGAAGGTGGTTACCCTTAATGCTAGGAGCCTTGGGAGGAAAACTGCAGAGTTACAGGTACTCATGGCAGAGGGAGATGTGGACATTGCAGCCATCACAGAAACATGGGCCACCCAATACAATGAATGGGACCTGTCTGTACTAGGGTACAGGTTATTTTGTAGGGACAGGGTGATTGGGAAAGGAGAGGGGGTGGCACTATATGTGAAGGAAGTACTGAAGTGTGTAAGGGAGGAAGGGGAGGAGGGTAATACGGAGTCACTTTGGATGCAAATCCAGGATTCCAAGAATAAGATTCTCAGAATGGGAGTGGTGTACAGGCCGCCATCTCAGATGGAGGAGTTAGACAGGGAACTAGCAGGACAGATAAACAGGACCTGCGAGAAGGGTAGTGTGGTGATTGTGGGGAACTTCAACATGCCAGGGGTGGACTGGAGTACACCAACAACCAGGAATAGAAGGGAACAGGTACTGCTGGATGCCTTCCAGGACAGCTTCCTGCAGCAAATGGTTAGTGAACCATCCAGGTTAGGGAATACCCTTGACCTTGTACTGGCAAATGGGGAGTTTGTGAGAGAACTTACGGTGGAAGAACTGCTGTCAGGGAGTGACCATCACTCAGTATGGCATACATTGGATATGGACAAGGAAGGAGTGGAATCTGGCACAAGAGTGCTGGACTTCAGGGGAGCTAACTTTGGGAGGATGGGGGAAGTGGTAAAAGGGTACCTAGCCAGAATTCAACCTAGTATGGGCACTAACCAGAGGTGGGAGCTCATAGAGCTGGGGATAGTGGAGGCAATCAAAACCTGCTGCAAGGCCCAGAGCAAGAAGGTTAGGGCTAAGAAACCCAGCTGGCTGAGCAAGGAGGTCATGGAAAAGGTAAGAAGGAAAAGAGCTGCCTTTAGGAGGTGCAAGAAAACAGGGAGGGGAGAGGAGAGGGAGGAGTACCTGACAGAATCAAAGGAGGTGACATGGGCAGTAGGGGCCAAGGCATCTCCAGAGCTCAGGCCGGCACAAAGGCATTAGAAGGGAGAAGGACTTCTTTAGGTACATCAGGGAGAAAGGACTGTAAGGACCACATAGTAAAAGATTAGGAAGGGGTTGGGTGGGCGGGGTGCGATAAGGCAGAAGCTAAATGATTACTTCTGCTCTGTATTTACTCAGAAGAAGAAGGGGATGATACACAAGGGGGGAGGAATGGTAGAAACAGGGGGGGAGGGGTGACAGATGGGGAAATCATGGAGGGCAGAGTTCGGGAGGGTTTGAAGGCACTGAGGGTGGACAAGGCTCCACACCCAGATGGCATCCACCTCAGGGTACTGAAGGAGCTGGCAGAGGTCCTTGTGGGACCTTTGGCAGACCTATTTAATGCCTCACTTCACTCAGGGTGTGTACTGTACCTCAGGATTGGAAGATGGCTCAAGTGGTACCCCACCACAAGAGTGGCCCCAAGGATGAACCAGGGAACTACAGACCATTGAGCCTCACATCCATCATGGATAAGGTGATAGAGACTATCCTGAAGGAGAGGCTGGTGGCCCTCCTAGGGGCCAAAGGACTACAGGACAGCAGACAGCGTGGCTTCATACATGGTAGATTTAGCCAAACCAACCTGGTGGAGTTCTATGACTGGGTAACTAGGCAACTGGATAGGGGCCATGCAGTGGATGTCCTATATCTGTACTTCAGTAAGGCATTCAATTCAGTGATGCATGGGAGGCCGGGAAGTAAGTTAGAGGGCACAGGGTTGGGTACAAAGCTGGTGAGATGGGTAGAAAAACTGGCTTCAGGGAAGACAACAGAGGGTGGTGGTGGGTGGGGAGCTCTCACACCCAAGGTTAGTGACAAGCAGTGTCCCACAGGGCTCGGTGTTAGGACCAGTGTTGTTTGGGATATTCATTGCAGACATATCATTGGACATCAAGAGCAAGATCAGTCTGTTTGCTGATGATAGTAAGATGGGATCAGTGGTGGATGACCTAGGAGGATGGCAGGGGTTGCAGAATGATCTAGCAAAGCTTGAAACTTGGTCAGACACCTGGCAACTGGGGTTTAAGGCCAAAAAGTGCAAGGTGCTACATTTTGGGGTGAATAACCCATGGAGGAGTTATCTGCTGGGGGGAGTGCAGCTAGCCCAGACAGAGGAGGAGAAGGATCTGGGGGTGCTCATTACAGGGTCAATGAACAACTCAGCTCAATGTAGGAAGGCAGCTGAAAAGGCCAACAAAATGCTGGGTATATCCTTGAGGAGGGAGGAGGTGATTCTGCCACTGTATAGGTCATTAGTTAGACCACACCTAGAGTACTGAGTGCAGTACTGGCACTCATATCTGAGGAGGGACATTAAGTTCCTGGAGGAGGTGCAGCACAGGGTAACAAAGATGATCAAGGGGCTGGGGGACTTATCATATGAGAGGAGGCTGAGGGAATTGAACATGTACTTGCTGGAGGCGAGGAGGGACAGGGAGGACATGATTGAAACCTTTAAGTACATGAAAGGAATAAACAAGACAGACACAGTGGGGCTGTTCAAAGTAAGGAAGGGGAGAGACACCAGAGGCCATGATATGAGACTGGAGGGAGGGAGGAACGGAGGGAGGAAATCCAGAGGGAGATGAGGAGACACTATTTTACAGAGAGGGTGGCAGCTGGGTGGAATGCTTTACCTGAAGAAGTGGTATCCAGTAGAACAGTGGACTGCTTCAAAAGGGGATGGGACAGGACAAGGGGGAGGGTTAATGAAGGGGAAGGGTGAAGGGAGGGGCAGCTGCAGAATAAGGGTTGCTAGCTGCACATTTGAGCAGACTTGATAGACCTCTAGGCCTTTATCTGCTGGCAAATTTCATATTTTTGTATGTTTCCAGAATTTGGAGAGGTGTTTGATGTTGGAGTGGAAGGTGGATTTAAGGTATTATGCTTTTGCCTGTTGTATTTGCCTTGTGCAAGCATTGCGAAGAGTACGGTGCAGCTGGTAAGCAGAGATGGAGCTGGTAACTTTATGGGACCTCCAAGCATGGTTCCTGTCCCTGAGACTGGCCATGATATCAGCAGTGATCCAGGACAGGTGAGTGCCCTGCACCCTAGTATGCCTGAGTGGGGCATGGGTATCCCAGGCTGAGAGGAACTTGGACTTGAAGTAGTCCAGGGCAGAGTTGATGGAGGTGGCATGGGGGATAAATGACCATCTGACGTTAGCCAGGTCATTTAGTAGGGCAGTATGATCCAAGGATTTGAAGGACCGAACCAGTAAGGTGTATTTTTATGGGGGGGGGGTGCCTTAGGCCTACGCACTTTTCTCACCGAATAGGTTAGATGGTGGTCACTTAGGGAGTCAGATAAGAGACCTGCTGCTATTATCCTACATGTGTGGGAGTTGAGTGACCAATCTAGCAGAGAGTGATTGTGGGTTTTTGAATTTAGACAGGTGGATTCCATTATCAGTAGTGTCAGATTTAATGCAACTATGTCATTTCAAATTTTAGAGCTAGAGGTGGAGAGCCAGTTTACGTTGAAGTCTCCAAGGACATGTAGCTCACCACCTGACACATAGGAATTGAGGGCAGCTATGAGGTCCATGACAGTGGATACAGGGGAGTCAGGGGGTGGTAAGTGCCAGCTACAAAAATGGGGGTGGAGTGAGGAAGGGTGATTTTCACCATCAGGGAATCTATATTTTGCAAGAGGGGCTGTAAAAGTGACACGGGGGTGAAAAGGATGCTGGAGTCGATGTACACGGCGAGATCACCTCCTCTTTGGTTGCTGGGCCAATCATGACAGATGTCTGTGTAACACGGGATTGAGATGCAAGCATCCTGGGTTTGTGATTTTAACCATGACTCCATAATAATCACTACGTCCAGTTTTAGGGTTAACACAATCAGCTGGAGCAGTGTGATTTTAGGGAGTAGACTCCTGATATTTAAGTGGGCTAACTTTTGGCCCCATGGTAGCTAAAAAGGAGTGGGAGTGGCCGGACCGAGGTTGGGCTCAGTATTCCCGGCCATCAATAGCAGGATTATTACCAGGATCCTGGATAGGACTAACAAAGCCTTACAGTCTGGGGAAGGGAAAAGGTGGGGTAATGCTGGGGTTGCCTGCTTGGGGAACTTTAGAGCTAGCAGGCCACAATGGAAACTGGTGGGGGGTAGAATGGTTGGATCAGTTGTCCAGATGCTGGGGTGATTAATGGGGGACAGAGTGAGAGAGGAGATAGCTAAGGGGTATGAGAATGGTAACACGGGGTGGATTAGTGAATAACAGATCAGTGGCAGCGGGAAGAAGGAGGAGGGTGGAAGGAACACCGTGGGCATGTAGAGGGTGATGAGGGCAAGTGAAATAAGGAGCATGATGAGAAAGGTACGGGTAAGACAGGGCTCCAGCGGGAAGCCCATACCAGGAGACTGTGTGAACTAGGGAGAGGTAAAGAAAATGCAGTATTTCTTGTCTGGAAATTACTAGAGCGGCATCTAGTGGTGAGCTGTGATAAGCTGCAGATGAGGAAATAGCCTGGTTTTTGCAGTCACGTGTGGTGGGCTGTACAAAGACAATATAAGCAAAAGCTCACCAAGGGTGATGGTGGGGGCAACGGGGTAGCCAATGCATAACATTGGAGGGGCAAGCACTCGCAGATGCTGAAACCCACCTCAGCAAGCACAGTGCTGTAGCATACCTGGTTTCAGCAGCTCGGGGCAGAGCAGGACGTTTTCAGCTTCAAGAGCCCTCTTGACCTCACCGAGCAGCTGTAGAGAAAGGATCACACATATAAGCAGGTATTAAGGAAGGAGGGATATGCGGGAGGGTGGAAATAGAGTGGTAATTACCAGGGGATGAGGGATTAGGGCTGCTGACCCCAGTGTGCACTTGAAGCGGTTGGGGGGATTGGAGTTGGGGGGTCAAGGGGGTTTTCAACCTAACACTGAATTTCCTCACTTTAGTCACTGTGGAACAACCCTAATTGATGCATTAAACAGAGTTTTTGCCTCTAATATATATATCTATATCTATATCTATATATATATATATATATATATCTATATATCTATATATATATATATATATATATATATATCTATATACATATATATATATATATAGATATAGATATAGATATATATATATTATATATATCTATATGTATATGTATATATATAAAGAAAGTAAAGAGAGCAAGGGAATGAAGCTGTCATATTGGCTCCAGACAAGCCGTGGAACCCACATTTGCAGGATTTTAGTAAAAAAATCCATGAAATCAGAATTTACTTATTTTACTCAGTCGTATTTCTTGGTTGTTACTAGTTCATATCTATCACATATTTTAAAGAACATGACGGTTAAAAATAGGAACAGCATTGTCTACATTTCCAAAACTTATAAAAGAATCCCAATTTACCTGAGGTAAATCCATGAGTATGTTCTGAGTATGTATATTATAATTCTGTCACCTTATTATCCATTTAGGTAGTCTCTTTGTGACATTATGCTTCCTTGGGCAGCAATTCACCATTTGTCTGTTATGATCAGTGCAAGATCAGTTATTCAATATAACTTACTGTCATAGAAACATAGAATTTGATGGTAGATAAGGACCGCTTGGCCCACCTAGTCTGCCCATTTCCCTACCTAACAGATAAGCTGCAGATCCTAGTTAACCAACAGCCTACTTCCTCCTACCCCCCACTAGAATTGCCTTGTGTCTATCCCATGAATTTCCCACTGTTTTTGACTCTACCACCTCCTCAGGAAGGCTGTTCCATGTATCCACAACCCTCTCTGTGAAGAAATACTTCCTCACATTGCCTCTGAGCCGTCCCCCCTCTACCTTCAGATTGTGCCCCCTTGTCTTTGCACATCTCTTTTTCTGAAAGATGCTACCCTCTTGGACTTTGTTGATTCCCTTGAGGTATTTGAAAGTTTCTGTCATGTCCCCCCTCTCCCTCCTTTCCTCGAGGCTATACATCTTTAGTTCCTTTAGTCTTTCTTCATATGTCTTCTGATGCAGACCCTGCATCATTTTGGTGGCCCTCCTCTGGACAGCCTCCATCCTGTCTATGTCTTTGCAGAGATGGGGTCTCCAGAACTAACATACTAACATACTATTTGCCAGCAGATTAGGCCTTATGGTCTATCGAGTCTGCTCGAACCTAGATCCTTAGTTGGGTGCCAAGACCCTCCCATCCCTTGTGCTCCAGAAACCCCTATCATCCCCCCCTCCGGGACAGGCCATCATCTGATACATCCCCTTTCTGTGTCTGTCCCACCCTCTCTTAAAACCCTCCACTGTGAACCAGCTCACCAGGCAGTGCATTCCAAGGGTCCACCACCCTCTCAGTGAAAAACCTCCTCCTCTTTCCCACCTCACCCTTCCACCTTCCAGCTTCAAACCATGCCCTCTGGTGATGCCTTCCTGCCTTAGTCTAAAGATCCCCTCCATGTTTACCCTATTTATTCCCTTGAGGTACTTGAAGACCTCAATCATGTCCCCGTCTCTCCTCTCCTCCAATGAAAACAGGCAGAGCTCCTCAAGTCTGTCCTCATATGTCAAATCCCCTAGCCCTCGTGTCATCTTAGTTGCCCTCCTCTGTACCCTCTCCAGGAGCTATATGTCCCTCTTCAAGTGTGGTCTCCAGTACTGTACACAGTACTCAAGGTGTGGTCTAACCAGTCCATTGTACAGTGGCAGAATCACTTCCTTGCTCCTAGAGGTGATCCCCCTCACGATGCATCCCAACATCCTGTTTGCCTTGCTAGCTGCTCTCCTGCACTGCTCAGAGTTATTCATACATGTATCCACCATGACCCCTAGGTCTTTTTCCCTATTGAGGCTTCCAGCGCCTCCCTCCCCCTGTGTTTAGGGTTTTCCGACCAAGATGCAACACCTTGCACTTGGTGATATTGAATTTAATTTCCATGTATGAGCCCAGCTTTCCAGGGTGTCCAGGTCCCTTGCAGGGCCAACCTCCCTCTTCTCCCTCAGCTACTGCTCCCATCTTGGAGTCATCCACGAAGAGACTCATTTCACACCTATACCATCCCTGATGTCCGATATGTATGCATTAAACAGGATTGGACCCAGGACCGAGCCCTGCGGTACCCCACTACCAACCTCTCTAGGGTTCGAGAGCTCCCCACAGACCACTACTCTCTGGGTGCGTCCAGCTAGCCAGTTTTCAATCCATCTGACCATCAAAGGGCCTACTCCTAACCGCATCAGTTTCTCCACCAGACCATTGTGGGGGACAGAGTCAAACGCCTTGCTGAAGTCCAAGAATAATACATCCACAGGCTTACCCCTGTCCAGTTCTGATGTTACCCATTCATAGAACTCCACAAGGTTGGTTTGACATGACCTACCTGGCACAAACCCATGTTGCCGACTATCAGACCTCCCACCTCCTCCAAGTAAACCCCCAATGGTTCCTTTAGTATACTAGCATTAATTTTCCCACCACCGAGGTCAAACTGATGGGTCTATAGTTACTGGTACTTCCTTTGACCCCCCTTTATGGATTGGTACCACATGTGCCTCTCACCAATCCCTAGGTACCTCCCTGTCTCAAGTGACCTGCTGAAAAGCTCCGCCTAGGTGCAGCCAGTATGTCCACCAATTCCATAGTACTCTGGATGAATGCCATCCGGCCCAGGAGATTTGTCTTTCTTTAGGGCCTTGAGGGCTAACCACACCCTTTTGGCGGGGATGGCATCATCCGTCCCCTCCACCTTACTGGTCTTTTTATCCTTATCCAGATGTGACACCCCTGGGGTACCTATCCCTCCCTTTTGCTCCATTTCTGTTGCTCCCCTGATCCCACTCCCTGCCGCTTCTATCCCCTTTGTGCCTTGCTTTGTAGATATCCCATCTCCCTCCCTAGTGAACACAGAGGCAAAGTACTCATTAAAAACCTCTGCCTGGTCCCTCGCCTCTTCCACCCACCCTCCTTCTGATCTCAATCTGCTGAGATGGCCCTTAGCTTTTCTCCGCTCCCCAATGTACCAGAAGAACCCCTTTTCCCCTCCATGTATCCCCTGTGCCAGCCGCTGCTCTTTACTGGACTTTGCTCCCTCACCATCAGTTTGACTTTTCTAGATGCAAGCTGGTGTATTTCTTATCCTATCCCCTCTTGTTGTTTTATATTTTTTGTAAGCTGCCTTCTTTTCTCTGACTGCTACCTGTACCTCACTGGACCACCAGCATGGTTTATGTGACCTTGCTCCCTTACGTTTCAACAGCGCAGATCCTGACTGCCTCATGAAGTCCCATTTATGACCTCCCATCTCCTTTCCACACTTGTCGTTGAGGTAATCCCTTCAAGTGATCCTGAGAATATTTCCCATGCCCATAAAGTCTGCCCCCTAGAGTCCACTGCCAGTGTCCTAGATCGCACCCCCACTCCCCCAATGCTTATTTGAAACCAGACAGTATTGTGGTCACTCCCAGTCAGGGGGTCCTGTACAACCATGTCCCTTACCAGATCCCCATCTGCCAGAAACACATCCAGGACATGCCCCTCCCTTGTGGGCTCCATCACATGCTGTGTTAAGAACACATCCTGGAAGCCATCCAGCAGCCTCTGCTCCTTGGCCACCTTAGAGGACATGGTTCCCCAGTTTGTATCTGGCATATTAAGGTCCCCCATCAACACCACTCCTTCCCCTTTTGGACCACACTGGGCAATGATGTTGTCCAGCAAACCATCCTCTAGAACATCACTCATCCCGGGGGGCCTATATGCTACTCCCAGCTTAACCTTATCTCCTGCTGGGGATCATAAGGTGACCCATAAGGCCTCCATGTTTCCCTCTGCCTCTTCTACCATAGCAATTTCTATGTCATCTGTAATGAACATAGCCACTCCACCCCCTTTCTATCCTTCCTAAGCATAGTGTACCCCCGTACATTTAGGTCCCAGTCATGGCTTTTGTTGGCCCATGTTTCCGTGACTGCCGCCACATCCACCCCTCCTCGAACAGCATGGCCTGGAACTCTGGCAACTTGTTTCCCAAGCTCCTGGCATTTACTAACACTAACCCCACCCTTATCCCTGATCCTGTTTGTGAACCCCACCCAGATTCCTATGTCCATCCTCCCCTGCTCCTCCTGAAACCTCCACCTCCAGTCTGTTTCCCCCCTCCCCTTGAGCAGAAGAGGCTACTCCTCTCATCTGGAGGAGGGCTCTGATCAGCCCTCATTATCCCTTCCCCCCATACAAGTTTAAACCCCACCTTTTTTGTATGTAGTCAGCCATCCCTGTTTAAGGACTTCCTTCCCTAATGGGGCAAGATGAAACCTGTCCTTGGCATATAGTCCCTTATCCTCCCAAACTCCATTCAGTTCCCACACTCAACCCATTCTCTTCACCCACTTCCTGAGCCAGTCATTAACCTCTGTGAGCTTCATTTTTCTCCACTGAGCCTTTGGTACTGGCAATATCTCCAAAGGAATGTTGCATCCATTATCCCGACAGACTCTGGCAAGTTCTTGGAACCTTGCTTGGATTTCCAAATGCTATTTCCTCTAGATCATTAGTTCCCAAATGCACCAGGAATCGGTTTCCTCCACAATCCCTAACCATTTCATACCATGAACTTTGCTCTGTGCACTGTCAGCCCAGAGATACTCACTACCTTCACCTGGCTAGGCATCCACCCCTGTCCCTCCCAATGGATACCCTAATCATCGAGTCTCCCAGTAACAGAACCTTAACACCGCCATCATCCTTATGGTTACCTCCACTATGCCCTCTCAGCCCCCTCCCCTTATCCATGATCGCAATTTCATGGGAGTCTTCCTGCCTTATTAGAGACCCTTGTCACCCTCCCTTTCTGCCTCCCTTGCTATTTTGCCCACTAACTCAAACCCCTCTGAATAGGTGTCCCTTAACCCTCTCTTATCTGAACCATTTATCCTGGTCCTGATGGTTTCCCTTCCCCACCACCATCCCCCCTTGTAATAGTACCCTGTCTCCAGAGGCTCTCTGGGGTCCCCTTAGCTAGGGACCCATCCTTGGTACTGACTCCCTGCTGAAGGGGCCCTCTCCCACCCATGTCTCCCAGTTTCTCTCCAATCATGCTGTCCTCCCTCATGTCTGGAATATGTTGCATCTCCCCATTTGCTTAATATATATGTTTCTTCTCCTCTGGGACTATGTCTATCCTTTCCATAGCTGGTCTGTGATGCCCTATGGGTATCTGACTCCCCTCCGGCCTCTGTATAAGTTTCCTCATTTCCACCAACCCTCTCCCCTCTAGGATGCTTAGTATCTCAAATTTATTGTGACATTATGTCAGCCTCCATCAAGTAACCCGAGTTTCCTGACTGCATCTCTAAACTGAACCTCTTCTTCCTCTCTTGCACTGTTCACCTTAGGAGCTCCCTTCCCACAGTCTGCTGTTTTAGGCTTGCGCACAACAGCCCCTCCTGACTCTTCCCCCTCCAGTCTCTTTGAATTCAGAATGTTCACCCTGTACGCTTTCCCCTTAGCATCAACTTCCCTATCTAAGGGTCCTCTGTCCCTAATATCCCCCCTTCTGCTTGCTGCAACATAATGTCCTGTAATTTCAGAGCGTTGCCCCAGCCTCCTCTCAGCCCCACCCTTCTGCTGCCCATATTCACACCCCTTATCCTTGGACACCCCCCAGCTCCAACCTCCTTAACCAATATACCTCACTCCTGATACAAGATAGCTGTCTACAGGTGGGCGGCCTCCAGGCCCAATTTAGGATTATTGCCATCCCACAGCCTGTGCAGCCTACAAACCTTCCGCCAAGATGCCTGCCATGGGTGGAAATTAGCCACCCTGATTATCCCCCTCTGTTTATAATAACTGTATACAGTACTCCAGATGTGGTCTTACCAACTGTCTGTACAGAGGGCCAACAACTTCCTGTTTTCTACTGGTGATTCCTGTTTTCTACTGGTGATGCCTCTCCCTATGCATCCCAGTATCCCCCCAGACCTCCTTACTGCCTTCTCACATTGCTGGCCCACTTTTAGGTAATCTGATATGACTACCCTAGGTTCCTTTCCACTTTTGTTGTTGTCAGTATCTCACCCCCCATAGTGTACTCTTCCCTTGGGTTTTTGTTTCCCAGGTGCATTACTTTGCACTTCTTTGCATTGAATCTAAGCTGCCATATATTTGATCATTCCTCCAACCTTGCCAAGTCCCTTTTCATCCTTTCCACCCCACCTTGTGTATTAACCCTGTTGCAGATCTTTGTGTCATCTGCAGAGAGACACACTTTCCCTTCCAGTCCCTCTGCAATGTCACTTATAAAGACATTAAAAAGGACCGGCCTCAGTACTGAACCCTGCGGTACACCACTAGTAACCCTCCTTTCTTCACTGTGGACTCCATTTACTATTACCCACTGTGTCCTGTTGTCCAACCAGTGTTTTATTTAGGCTACCACCTGGGACCCACTCCCAGGCTGGCTAATTTGTTTATTAATCTTTTGTGCGAGACTGTGTCAAATGCCTTGCTATAGTTTAGGTAGGCCATGTCCACAGCCCCTTCCTGGTCTACTGCTTTGGTCACCCAGTCAAAAAAATCAATTATATTTGTCTGACATGACCTTCTCTCTCTGAATCCATGCTGCCTTGGGTCCTGTTCCCTACTGTCCTCTAGGTAGTCAACAGTTCTTTCCTTCAGAAGTGGTTCCATCACTTTCCCTACAACTGAGGTAAAACTGACAGGTCTGTAGTTTTCTGCCTCTGTCTTGCTCCCACTTTTTTGAAGAGGAATCACATCTGTCCTCCTCCAGGCCTCAGGTACAATGCCATTCTCCCATGATTTATTAAAAAGGGTAGCCAGTTGTGTTACTAGTTCTTCCCTTAGTTCTTTTAGAATTCTGGGGTGAATCCCATCAGGCCCCATTGCTTTTTCCATCTTCAGTTTTAAGAGTTCTTTCAGAACCCTTTCTTCTGTGAAAGGACTAATATCAACCCCCTATCCAGAGTGCTTCTATTGACCAGATTAGGTATTTCCCCCTGCTTTTCCATTGTGAATACTGAGTAGAAGTATTCGTTCAGTATCCCTAGCTTTTTCACTGTCACTCTCTGCCCAACCACCTTCCTCTTTGTTCAGCCTCAGTATCCCTGCCTTAGTCTTTCTTTTGCTCCCTAATGTACCTATAAAGGTTTTATCCCCTTCTTAACTGGAGTTGGCTATTTTTTCCTCGGTTTGGGCCTTTGCTATTCTGACTGCCTTACCGCTTCCTTCTGCTTTAACTGGTACAGTTCTCTGTCCTGCTCCTTCTGTGTTTCCTTGTACTTCCTGAATGCTATCTTTTTCTCCCTTACCTTCCTCGACACTTCTTTTGAGAACCATAGTGGTTTTTTCTTTCATTTTGATTTGTTTATATGCTTCACACAAAGGCTTGTTGCCTCTGTGATGGTGGTTTTGATGTTTCCCCATTGTTTCTCCACCCCACCTTCTTGCTTGTTTGCTAGTGCTTTTCTGAGGCACTCTACCATTTTGACAAAATCAGCCCTCCTATGCCATCCAAAAACAATCACCTACAACTCTTACCCTCCACCCCAGGGAGTGCCTTCCATTCTTTCAGGCACCTATTTCACAAAGGCTAAGTAACAGGTCTAGTCACAACTGATTGCAAATATCTCCCAGCTACAGTTCCTCCCTGGCAAATTAAAGTTAAAACTAAGAATAGTCCACCCCAAAAACAGAATCAATACTAGTTACTTACACAGGTCCAAAAAGTAATAATTCAGTTCAGTAAAGTCTAGAAAATAACCTCCTTAATACAAGGAAGCTGTGGCTGCTTTTTCACTCTCCCTGTCTCAGTCTAAGCAGACATAGACCACAAACAACTCCAGTTAAAATTCCTAGGCCCCTTTCAGCTCCTCCCCTTAACAGACACCTATTTCACAAAGGCTAAGTAACAGGCCTAGTCACAACTGACTGCAAATATCTCCCACCTACAGTTCTTCCCTGGCAAATTAAAGTTAAAACTAAGAAAAGTCCACCCCAAAAACAGAATCAATACTAGTTGCCTACACAGGTCCAAAAAGTAATAATTCACTTCAGTGTAGTCTAGAAAATAACCTCCTTGATCCAAGGAAGCTGTGGCTGCTTTCTCACTCTTTCTGTCTCAGTCTCAGCAGACAAAGACCACAAACAACTAGACAGCCAGACAGTTATTCATTGAAAAAGACATAACTGTGATCCATTATTCAATTTAGTCACTCCCACAGATGGTTATTCACTGAAAAATTTACACCTATGACCAGTTAAATCTCTGCCACTTCAGTATACAAAACATTAATTTTGAAAGCTCCCCTGTTTAAGCAGCATTCAGTGTGCTGGAGTACTCTTGCAATAATTCAGTTCTATGGGTGATTATATTGGCCCCTCTCACCCATATTCTTAATGTCTCTCTCAGGTACTTGCACTTCCCTGACAAGTGGAAGTCCATGATAGTGACTCCAATTTTCAAGAGTGGAGATGGGGACCTTAGTGGGAACCATTGCCCAATCTCCATTCTGCCACCTCCCTCAAAAGCTATAGAGAGAGTAGTAGCAGATCAGCCCAGCGAGTACCTAGAAAAGTATCAGCTACAATGCCAACAGCAATATGAGTTTAGAAAGGGCTATAGTACCACAACAGCACTGCTTGAATTTACTGGTTACATACACAGTTCCCTCAACCAAGGTCTACTTGTTGATGTGGCCTATATCGACCTATCTAAGGTGTTTGACACAGTCAACCATGCTCTACTGATCAAGCAGCTTGAGGTCATTGGGCCTTCTCTCTCTCTCTTTCTCTCTCTCTAGACACTGTGGCTTGGTTCACCAGTTATCTGCAGAACCGGATACAACAAGTCAAGATTGGCAATATCTAGTCCAATAGTAGGTCAGTCAACTCTGATGTTCCACAAGGGTCCATTCTGGGCCCGCTCTTATTTAGCATTTTTTAATCCAACTACCCCACACCTGTCAATGTCGTCTCCTGCTCTATGCTGATGACACTGTTGTGTTTGTCAAGGACCTAAATCCTCTCGTTCTCTAACGTAATCTCCAGAACAACTTCTCAGCAGTCAAAAGTTGGTTTAAAGACCAGAAACTTGTGATGAACTATTCCAAGATGAAAATAATGCTGTTTTCCACTGCCCAAAACTGGTACAGAACTCACCCCCTTCTTATCACTAACGTGGTAGCCCCCCCCCCCGGAGCTTGTGCAACATTTCAAATACTTGGGAGTTACATTGGCTAGCACAGTGTCTTTTGACCTCCACATCGACAGTCACTAAGGCCATTAATACATGGCTTGGACTACTGCATTGGCATAAGAGCAGCCTAACACCAGAGGCCCTTAAGCTAGCAGTGCACAGCTGTCTGTTGACTCTCATTGACTATGGGTTGGTAATATATGGTTCAGCTACAGACACCACCCTACATCACATAAAAGTAACTTTAAACAAATCCAGTTGGCTTGGCACAGGAGCAACCTGGTTGACCCATATGTGTAACCTGCATGCCCAGCCAAACTGGCTACAGTTCTCAGGCAGACTTTGGTACCAATCATGTCTATTGACGATAAAAGTCAGTCTAGGCCTGATGCCACTGGGGTACAGAATCTTCTCAATCACAGTGATAACCATTGCTGCACCCTCAGTTTGGACAGCTGAATATTTAAAATTCCCCACTGTCGTACCTCCATGGGTAAAAGATCTTTTGCCTATCGCACCTCAGAATGGCTGAACTCTCTACCCACTGACATCACAGCTTTAACTTCAATTGGACTATTTAAAAGAGGGCTGCAACAACAGCTAACAGTGAATGCCGGCTGTGATAGCTTCCACTGACAGACTTCACATCTACTGCATCTCTGTTCTTTCCTGACTGCTTCCTGCCCCACAGTGCCTGGCACCTACCTCCCCCTTCTTGCCTCCTAGTGTGTTCAGTCACTGCCTGCCATCCCCTTCCCTCTTTCCTGTGATCTCTTCTATCCTCCCTCCTTCAAACTCACATATCACCACCCCTAAATGCCCAATGGTCTGGAATCCTGTACCCTTCCCTCTGCCTTCCATGATGGCCAAGCAACCTGTGCCCTCCCATCTTCCATCTCCAATTTTCTTTCAGCAACCATGCCCTATGAGTTTTATGTATAGGTTCCCCCTGTCCTATAGCCCAGTCTGTCATCTTCTGCATCACATCCTGCTAATGTCTCGGCTTTCATTAGTGACTACGGCTATTGGTCACTGCCTATGATTGTGCCTGTCTACTAGGTAAAACCATCCATGTTAAATTGTTTTATTTTGTTCTTATCAAGCTGTACAATGTCAATAATATTTGTTATCCTAATGTGGAACCTATGTAATGAGCTTGTCATCAAAGGTGGTAATCCAGGACTTCAATAAATAAATAAAATAAATAAAAAAAGTCTCAGCTTTAAGCCTCAGGTGTTTAACTAAACACATCAGTCAGACACAGCTATGTATACCACAGCACAAGGACCAGATATTCAAGGGGGTTGCACCAGCACAACCCCGCATTGTGCCCTGGTGGGATATTGAAAAGGCTACCTGGCACAGTGCAAATTCCAATGTTCCAGGGCGCAATGTTTATGCATGCAATGCAGATGCAGGAGGCATGCCCATGCATATGCAGCACTTCCCGATATTCAGCCCGAGATGTGTGGCGCATATCCTGGCACAACCCTGCATTGCGTCACATTGGGGGGCTCAAAGTTGAGCCCGTGAATTGGTGGAACAACTCCTGGCCACCCACAGGTGGACTGCTGTAGTGCAGGGTGTAACACAGCAGCCGCCAGCCATAGATGGCCACTCGCCCACTCAGAACACCGTCCACAAGCCCCCACACTTCCCTGGTAGTCTAGTGGTACTCCCTCCCTCCCAATTCCCTGATAAATGTATATTAACGTCAGTCCCTGGTAGTCTAGTGGATCCCCATCCTGTTTCCCCCATTTGCAGTAGATCGCTGTAAAACAGTTCCCTGGTGATCCAGTGGCACCACCCACCCTTATCCCCACATAGGACCCTTTGCCCACCCTGCTCCCCCCATCATCGGTGGGCAGCTGCAATGCACCCACATACCACCCAGCCACCCGCCGAATGACAAGTACAGTATGAGCTGTAAGCCCATTGGTCCGCAGTGTAGACCAATGGGCATGCAGGGCATTCTGTACTAGACAGTCTCAAATATGGTTGCCGCTGCCAGCCAATGATGGGGGGGAGTGGTGTGGGCAAAGGGTCCTGTGTGGGTGGGAGGGATGGGGGGTGCCACTGGATCACCAGGGAATTATTCTATGGTGATCTACCATGATCTGGGAAATAGGAGGGGAGTCCACTAGACTACCAGGGACTGACTTAATATACATTTATCAGGGAATTGGGAGGGATGGGGATACCACTGGACTGTCAGGGAATGGATTACTATACATTTACTGGCGTGCGAGGAATTGGGAGGGGGGTACCACTAGACTACCAAGGAATGAATTACTATACATTTACAGTCTATCAGGGAATCAGGAGGGAGGGGGCTACCACTAGGTTATGAGGGATTTGTTCTATGGTGATTTACCATGATGACGGCTATGGGACAGGTGATGCCCCGGGACCCCCACTGTACACATGTCATTCTGTGCAGGGTGCCAGGTGCAAGTTGCTGGGCAGCCCTGTGAAAGGCATGGAAATGGGGCCATAATGACATGCAAATGGACCCATTTGCACCTTGCATATATTATGGCCTCATTTGCATGCCCTCTGCTGAATATTGTGGGTGATGCACCCAGCACAACTGCATCTGTGCTGGCACATCCCCATGCTTCCTATCTGTGGCTTGCGCCAGTGGAGTGCCACTGTGCCATGCACTGTCCGTACCATATTTAACCATGGTGCATTACCATTGAATATCACCTGGTCCTGGCCCCAGTTCATCCCAGTTGCGCTGTGCCCATGCTTGCACCACTGCCTGGTGCAGTCTGAATATCCAGGCCTTTATGTTTACAATTAATTATAATCTTGTGACTGTGTTATTACTGTACATTGAAATACAGTTTCAAAGAGAGGTGGTGGCATAGCCACTTACGAATCCTCCCAGGTACAATTCTCACCTGTCTCGCTACCTGCCTTCCCGGTAAACATCGACTCCACACTAATAAAAATTGTCTTACCCTATTCCATCCCTATCTTTATAGCAGGAACCTACTGTTCCCCTGACTCCCTTTTAAACTCTGTAGCAACTCACCTAGATACCCTAAAATCCATTACCTTGGGTGGAGAGCTCCACATCCTCAGTGATTTCAATTTAAACTGGCTCACCAGTGCTAGCACCATACTCCGACACCATGTAGCTAGTTTAAATCTGACTCAACTCATCTCTGAGCCCACGTGGCTAAACCACAAACTCAAAACCACTCCTGCTCGGACTTAGTCCTCACTTCTCACCCACACAGGATTATAACCTCAGGCTTCCCTACCGACTCTCTGAGCGATCACCATATGATATATATAATAGTGAAATATTCAAAGCTAAGTCACCGCCCCAAAACTCTCCTTATTAGATCATATAAATCTCTTAACCTAGATGGTCTCCTACTTGACCTAGCGAACTTGGATTGGTCCTACATACCCAGGGCCCCTTCCATGGATCATGCCCTTGACTTCTTCAAGTCAAAATTTCTTGCCATCTGGGACTATTATGCTCCACCCAGAAAGGTTAGAGTCAGGGGAGCTCATCTGCCTGGGATCACTTCCGACCTCATGGAGCACCTCCGTGTCAGAGATCAGGCATGGAAAACCTATAAGACAACGGGGATGCACGTCGATCACCTACACTATCGAATGCTTAGGAATGCCTGCACCATGCTTATCTGCCAGGCTAAAGCCCACTACTTCACTTGATCCCTCCAAAAAAACTTAAACCATCCAGCCAAGTTCTGGAGGTCTATAAAATCACTTTTCTCCCCTCCCGCCCAGCCACCCACTCCTGCCCTAGATGTGGGTGGCTCCATCATAACTGAACCACTAGCAGTTGCCTCGGCCTTCAACACTGTGTTTACTAGCAGGCGGGTCCCCTCCTTACTCAAACCCCCACCTGCTACACCTGGCGTGTCTTAAGTCTTCACACCCGCCAACCCTCACCCAACCTTCTCCTTCCTTCTCCTGGTTACCCCACAAGAAGTACTCCAGTTCTGCTTGCCCTAACCTCCATGTAGATGTACCATGCAAGCATGGACACCAAAATGCTCACCTCTCTGCACCTGCTATCACCATGCCTTTAGTGTCTCTTTTCAACCTCTCCTTCACCTCTGCCTGTATTCCTTCAAAATGGAAGCATGCCACTGCCATCCCCCTGCTGAAAAGTGGAGACCCATCCTCCCCCAGCAACTACCGTCCAATCTCCCTCCTACCCACCCTAGCCAAGATTCAAGAACACCTCGTCCTCTCACAACTCAGCACCTTCCTTGACTCCTCCTCCTTCTTCACCCCTTACCAGTCTGGCTTTAGAAAATCCCACTCCACTGTCACGTCCCTCCTCAGACTCACAGATTCCATCCTCACAGGTATGGATAAAAGCCATATCACATCTGCCATTTTCATCGACCTAGCCAAGGCATTTGACACAGTCTCACATACCCTCCTCCTGTCGAAACTCTCTAAGGCAGGCCTCTTCAGTGCAACTACACACTGGTTTAACTCATACCTGGGTGACAGGTCCCAATCAGTAAAAATTGGCGCCTCAATCTCAAATCCCCTCCCTGTCTCCATTGGTGTCCCCCTAGGCTCTGTCCTTGGCCCTATCTTATTCTCCATTTTTCTCAATGACCTTCCATCGACCTGCCTGCATGCTGACATCCACATGTACGCAGATGATACAGTCCTGTACGGCTCAGAACACTCCCCGCTGGAAGTTGCATCCAAGATCCAGCAAGACTTCACAGAAGTCCAGCACTGGTTTTGCAGAAATCAACTTATTCTAAATGCCAAAAAAACAATCTCCGTGACCTTTGGCACAAGACAAAGACTCTCCCACCTCCCTGCTTTTCCCACTCTCAAAACACTTGATGGGACCCCTTTAGAAGTCTGCACCTCTTTCAGATACCTAGGGGTCTGGCTGGATCAACACCTAGACTCTTCTATGCACATCGAAGCAACCCACAAAAAAAAACACCCTAGGCCTGGGGTGCTATACCAGAGTCATCCAGCAGCATCCCTTGCCTGCCCAAGCAAAGAGATACTACGAAAATGATCCTCCTATTTTCGACTCAGGGGACGAGTCTATAGTTCTGCCCCAAATCCACCCTGGCTAGACTGGATTCTTTTAACTCCTTCTGCCACTTTGCTCTGGATTGTCCTCCCTCCACTCATCACTGTGACCTCTACAGCTACCTTAACCTACTCTCCCTCGCCAATAGGCACTTTTACCACTGTAACAGACTTACAGCCAAATTCTGGACCCAGTTACTGCCCTCCTACCAAGCCTCTACCCTAACAGTTCAAACACCATCAGCATACTCACTCAGAAGTTTCGACTCCTGTCTACTACAAATCCCACACATGGCTACCTCTGCTGGACAATCGGCTTTCAGAGTCCATCTACCAAAACTTTGGAACTCTCTTCCAGATGTCATCCGGCTCTCCCCCTCCCCTCGGCAACAAATCTCCCTTCTAAAAGGGCAAGTCCCCACTAGCTGCTCATGTCAACTTGATGTGCACTAGCATGGGCCTTGTCAATTGGTGTGCACAATGTAAAGGGCCAACCCCCAAATGCAATCTGTGCTGCCCACTCTAATGCTTAACCATCAAATTTTGTTTGCCATTTCCTTCTCTACATATTCTGCCTAACATTATGCTGTGCAATCTCTGTTTCTTGCCTCCTGTACATACCACCTCTAGATTTTTATCACTGTTAATTATAAAACCTTGTACATACTGTATGTAACCTATGTAAACTTTTGCTGTTCTCTAATTTCTGTATTGTTTACTTGAAATGTACTTATCCTGTTCCCTCTACCCCCAGAACGCTTCTGGAATCGAGCGGTAGTCTGCTCAGTATGTCTTTCCTGGTAAAACTTTTAAATAAATAAATAGACCATCTACTCTACTACAGCATATGCAGCAATGTAGATGTGTTCACTTTTGATGTGCTCACTTTTCATTGCCTCAAAGAAACAGGACTAGAGATGGCATTTTAATTTATTGGGAATTATTCATTACATGTAACAATATCCCTTAAGTCATAATTTCTTCTTAATTTTCTTTTAATCCATGATGGTAAACATTGCTATTTTGGAACCATGGTATATTAAAGGAATAATGCATGACAGGGTGTGTGTCGTGCTGGGATAACGTCACGCCTGGGGTGATTAGGCACGAGGCCGCAGGCCGAGTGTGATTAATCACCCGAGGTGACGCCATCCCAGTACTATATACCACCCTGGAGTGCATTATTCCTATTATACAATGGCTTAATTAGGAACAAAGAAACAAAAAGATAACAAATATATTAAAAGTAGATTGTTTTTGTCATTTTTTGTAATGGGTAGGATTACATTATGCAAACATAGTGCAGTTCTCTTGTTTAGTCAGTAGGTGGAATTGTCCTGTTTTGTTGTGGCTTTGTGCTCCTGTTAGCAATCTTTGCTACTGCTGTCTTCTTTTATGAATAAGGCTTCCATATTAGCATAGCTCATTAGAGGGTTACCTTTTTTTTTGGTATAATTCCTGCAGTCGCTATGCATTGTAGAGGCAGCCCCCACACACACACACACACTCAGTTGTGCGTTACGCTGCGTCTCTGCGCTTCAGAGGATTGCTGTATTAAGGTAGGGACAGGCTGTAATATTGTTTTGGGTATTTTTGGGTGGTGAGTTCTTGTTTTAAGGAGAACAGGAAAGTGTTTTGTTGAAGTGAGGCGAGTGGGGCCAGCTGACTGTTGAAGCCTTGGTTTTCATTCTCTCACTTAGGCTGTTCTGTATATAGGTCCCGATCTCCTGTTTTAAAACTGAAAACAGGAGATTTTGATGCTTGTGTTTATTGTGTTATTTGTGATGGCTGTGGTGTTTCTTTGTGCCGTTTGTTGTGGGGTGATGGTAGGTGTTATGGCGGTTTCCGGTTTTATGATGACAATGGTAGCTGGCAAAGCGGAGACCAGGAAGCTGCTCGTAGGCAGCAGAGTGATGTTTTTTTTAACTGACATGCGGTCATCAATGTGCTGGCACTAGAGCCATGATGTTATGCCAGGATAACATCACGGCTCCAGTGCCAGACTGACCAATGGGGATGCAACATTTGTTCTTGCCATTGTATAATTACTGACATAGACTTTTACTGGAAACTGATTTTTTTTCTAAGAGATATGGGAGATATTGGAGATATGGAAAGGTGCAGGGAGGTACTCCATTTCTAATAATCAATTACTTACCTGAATCCATTTTTGAGATATTTAGCTGAACTGAGTTCAACTGATTGGCATATGAAAACAACTCACTCGTATCACCATCTTGATACTTGCCTGCCCTCCACGCACTCATCCCTGTGACCTTTATTCCTTGCTCTTCTTTCCCTCTTTTCATGCAAGACACCTGTCACACACCGCTAATTTAGTTGGAAAGTTCTGGCTCAGTTCTGTGCCGCCCTATTTGTCCTCCCTCTTATCAACCTCCCTCCCCTCTTGCTATACCCTCTGCACCTCCACACATAGAATTCTTGCCCTCCCACCATGGCACATTTCATCTGGCTGTACCACCTTATTATATAAGTTCCCTGATATCTGGAACTTCCTCCCGCTAGAAATTCACTCTGCAAAATCTGACCATTTACTTTCACTCCTCCTCCAGAAGCATACTATTCATTGCTGTAACTGCACCTAATACCTTTCTCTGCCAAATAATTTCCCACCGCCTCCTCCTCACTACCCTCTCCCCCCATGCTTTCCCTCTCCATTTCTTGGTTACCCCTAGCAAGATCCTCCTTCACCTCCTTCCCCGCCTCTCCTTCTGCTTCTCCCCACTACTCCCCTTCCCCCCTCTCTCCACCTTATCTGCCGGGTCCTGTCCCCTTGCAGGGTTCTCAGCATCATGAACGGGAATAGTTCTTGGTTTGCCTCTCTTCCTTCCCTCCTTCCCGCCCTTCCCCTGCCCTGACCTCCCCCCTTCACCCCATTGTGTTATAACTGCTTTCCTTTTTGATCTAAATTAGCACTTATTAGCCCTGTGCTCAGCCTGCTACTTCTTGCACTTCTAGGTGTTCTCCATTTCCTGGCCTATACCTTACAGGTTACCTGTTCTTGGTTTAGTACCGTATATGTTATAGCTGTATATTATTTTGCTTACCCTAATATGTCTCATCCTATGTTTCTGACATTAACTTAGTTGTTCTACCACACTCTTTTTTTATACAATACTGTGTGTGACTTGGATTGAAATGTACTGTATTTATACTTCACCTAATGTATTTGAATTGCACTGTATGTATTTTATATTGTTATGTTTTTGCTTGATCTCCCCATTTTTGTAACCCCACCCCCTCACGGATGCTTCTGGAACCAAGCTCATGCTGTCTTTCCTGGTGAAACCTTTTCAAATAAATAAATAAATAAGGAGCGGAGGTCGCGAGGGCTCGTTCGCCCTCCCCCACAGCCAGACCCCACATGCAAATGTAATACAGCCTGCCTGAAAGAGAATCCTTGGTGGAAAATTGGCACCTTTTTTTGAATCGTCTTCACTAGACTCCCTGCAATCGGCCCTCAGTAAAGATCCACAGCCTGCCTTACCTTTGGGAAGAACCTGCCCTGCTGTTTCCCTCGGCGCAGCTGTGGAGATAGCCTTGCTATATTTGACTTGGGACTAAAATGACAGCCTTTTGATAATTTCATGTTTCTATTTTGGTGCTTGCACTGCAGCATCTGAAAGGAAGCTCCCTTAAAGCAGTACTCCCCTTTAAAAAAAAAAAAATAAATTATATAATCCAGCCAGTAACTACTGCTTAAGTTCTGTGAACAGTCTTACTATATTTTACTGTCCCGACTTGTTCTGCTTGGCTGGATGAAACTGTTAAAGTGACTGCAGGCTGATTGTTAAGAGCCTTGTGCTCCAGTTGGTTACGCTGTACAGTAACGTTTGGGACTGAGCTTTCCTTTGTTGGGCAGCCGGCCGCCAATCGCAACCCCCCCCTTTGGCTGTTAGCCTTACCTCCCCCAGTTCTCCTCCTATAATAACCCCTGTTCTTTCATTTCTTCTCAGGCCAAAACCCCCCGAGGAGTGCAGGTCGCGAGGGCTCGTTCACCCTCCCCCACAGCCAGACCCCACACACAAAGGTAATACAGCCTGCCTGAAAGAGAATCCTTGGTGGCAAATTGGCACCTTTTTTTGAATCGGCTTCACTAGACTCCCTGCAATTGGCCCTCAATAAAGATCCACAGCCTGCTTTACCTTTGGGAAGGAAGCTTTACCTTAGGAAAAGCCCTGCTTTTTCCATTGGCGCAGCTGTTCTCACCCTGCCGAACGCTGCATGTTCGGCTCCCCACCACCACCACCCTTGGTTGGCTTTCCCCTATATAGGCTGATCGCGGTCACATGGGGGCTGATTTTATCCTATCAGCCTAGTTTTCCATTTGCAGGTTATATTAACCTGCCACTAGTGGCCCCCCCCTACTTCCCTGCTACTTTAAGGCTTCTCTGCCTGAGCACTGCCTGTTTTCCTCCCATTGGCTGGGACACGCTGCTCTCTAGATACCTAGTCACTCCTCTAGCCATTCATCTCACCTCCTCTACCCCTTCTACCCCTATCTGACATGCGGTCGTGCCTCCCTACCACTGTCTCTCCCTGGGTGTCCCCTCCTCCCCCTGGCCTTGTATTTTCCCCTGCTTTGGTACAGCTATCTCACACCACCAGCTTATCATGGCAGCTCCCCCCCCCACCTGCAAGTATGTCTGGGGCTGCCACCTGCCCCAGCCAGGCTGTCCCCTTCCCCTCCCTCAAGTCCCCACCTGCGTGGTTCTCCTCCAAGGGACTAAAAATTGTCCACCTCAATGTTTGGAGTCTCTTACGTAACCTTGCGGAGCTTACTGCCTGGGTTGCCCACTACAACCCTGATATCATGGGTATCTCAGAAACATGGCTCAAACCTCACATCCCTGACGCGGCATGCACCCTACCAGGATATGGCCTCATCAGACGTGATTGGTAGGGGAACAAACGAGGGGGTGGTCTGCTACTCTACTATAAAGCTCACCTGAACGTGTCCATCCCTGGTGCCTCAACATCCGACGCCTCCCCCTGTGAGTTCCTACATGCCCTTCTCCTCTTGGGCCTCACAAAGAAAATTCACCTCATTTGTTGTTACAACCCCCCCAAGGGTGGTCTGCCTGGATTCTCCTCTCTACTCTCCCTCCTTGGAGAAAAAACGGACCCCAGTGAAGTCCTCATCATAGGTGATTTCAATCTCAATTGGATGGGCTCCAACTGTAAGCTTCGAGCCACTGCCTCAAGCCTTG
Source organism: Neoceratodus forsteri (assembly GCA_016271365.2). Classification (NCBI taxonomy): domain Eukaryota; kingdom Metazoa; phylum Chordata; order Ceratodontiformes; family Ceratodontidae; genus Neoceratodus; species Neoceratodus forsteri. Next base: position 1,514,958,729 of record CM057449.1, read on the forward strand.
CACTAGCCAAATAATCACCGAGCCCACAAGGCCCTTTCTCCGGGGGACTTAAGGGTCACTACTTGATTGGGTCCTTACCAACAGGCCTGATAGGATTACCACCTCAGGCATCCTACCTGATGCTGTCTCCGACCACTCACCAACCTTCTGTGCCTGGGGCATTTCTCAGGCCAAAGTGCCCAGCAAAGTGATCCAGCTGAGGGATTACTCGAAATTCTCCCCATCTGACTTGCTTGGTGACCTCGCCCTAATTGACTGGTCTAGGGTCACTGCATCAGCTGACCCAGCCCTAGCCCTGGATATTTTTCTATCAAAGTTTATCCCTGTTCAGAACAAGCATGCCCCCCTCACTAAAAGGAGGTTAGGGGCCCTGTCACCAAATGGCTTCACTGGACTATTCTCCCTAATGAAACAAAGGGATAAAAGCTGGTGGCCTACAAAGCCTCCCTAAGTAAGTCATCAATCACCTTCCTTGCATACAGAAGGCCCAGAAACTCCTGTAAAGTCATCCGGCAGCAAAAAGTGAGGCTTTGGCCGATCAGGCCCTTGCCTCTGCCAGCAACCCGAGGAGTTTCTGCAGAACATCAGAAATGTTGTTGGGGTCTCACCAAAGTGCAACCTACTGACCTGCCCATAGATGGGGCCAGCTGCAACAACCCACTCACAATCTCTAACGCCTTAATGCTGCATTCACTCAGCTACCCGTCCCCCCACCCACCACTCGCATCGTCCCTCACCCCCCTCCTGGCCCCAAGTCCCCCCTTCCTCCTTCATCATGTGTTGGCTACCGAGATCCAAGGGCACCTTGCCTGCCTCTCCCCACAAAGTGGGGTGGGGCACGACTGCCTAGAACCTAGACTCCTCAGACTTGGGGCCTCCCTTCTAGCCCGACTGCTAACGCATATCTTCAACTCCTCCCTAACCACTGGCATTATCCCTGACCTCTGGAAAATTGCCAAGGTAACACCAGTTCTAAAGCAAGCTAACCCCAGAGATCCACTCAACTATCGTCCCATCGCCATCCTGTCAGCCACCTCGAAGATCCTGGAGAAGGTCGTGGCCTCTCAGCTCTCCTGGTACATACAAGAACACAACCTCCTCTCCCCCACTCAACATGGGTTCAGGAAAGGACACAGCATGGTACCACCCTTACTGTTGTTTTCTCGATGATTAGAACCGTCACTGACCAGGGCAACCTCACCGGTGCCATCTTTGTGGACCTCTCCAAAGCCTTCGACAGGGTTGACCACACTCTGCTTAGCTCCACCCTTCTCTCATTTGGTCTCTCCCCCCCTGTTCACAACTGGTTCCTCAACAACCTGTCTGGTCGGAAGCAGTATACCAACTTTATCTGTACCCCGTCCCACCTCACTGATGTCCTGTGCGGGGTTCCCCAGGGGTTGGTCCTCGGCCCTACTCTTTTCTCCCTCTTTATCAATGAGCTGCCGTCCATCACCTCCCACGGGCACACCACTCTATATGAGGATGACCTGGTTGTTCTGTCAAGCGCCCGAGACATTGTCACTATTAACTCACAACTTAACTCCGACTTCGCACAAATCCAATCCTGGTTGGTTGAACATAGGCTTACTACCAACCTCAAAAAACCCAAGCTATGCTTTTTGGGTCCCAGTGCAAATTTAAATCTTGCCCTGCCCCGCTCAGAATCCTTGGGGCTGATGGCTTCCCCTTGCAGATGGTGGCTGCGTCAAATACCTGGGTTGCAACTGAGCCTCAGCTGGATCTCACTATGCACATCCGAAATGTCTGTAAGGCTACAAATGGCAAACTGGGCCTCGCCTATAGATCCAAAAGCTGCTTAACCCCGGTGGCTCATGTTGCCCTAGCCAGGCGGGTCCTTCTTCCATCTCTCTGCTATGGGCTAGTTGCCTTTGCCCCCATGCCCAAAACTAGCCTCTCAAAGTGGGATACAGCTTACAATAATATCTGCCGCTTTGCACTTGCAGCCCCCCCCAACTCACCGCTGCGACCTCTACTCACGTTTACAGTGGCTATCCCCCAAGAAACACCACACCTTTGTAGTTGGGAACTTCATTGACAACATTGTCAGATCCGGTACTCCTGCATCCCTTGCCCTTTCCCCTACCCCGACACTTCCTCCTACCCACTCCGGTCGAGAGCTACACCTGACCGCCTGGTTCCTAGAACCCGTACCCAGGCAGGTGACTGGGCTTTCGCCGTATATGCCCCTAAAACCTGGAATTCGCTCCCTGCCAGTACTCGGTCCTCCTCCTCCCATCTGGGCTTCAAATCCTCCCTATGGCTTTACCTGAAGGGTCCCTCCACTTGTTCATGCATCCCACAATACTCGCGCTCTGACATGACGTGACAGGCCCTGCCTTCTTAGGGGCTACTATAATTGTTATTTAACCTCTGCTACCTGGCCCTGTAACTGTCACATGTCTCACCTGAGCCTGTCCTACCCCCCCGGGTGGCCTTTACCCCCCCAGGTACCCGCTGGCACTTGTATTCCATTGCATGATTTTCTGATGGCATAAGGGTATTCTCACCTCTATGCACCGAGCTACTCTGGGGTATATTTTATATAGTATCCCCTGGAGTACTTACCCCTTGGGTAACCGCATCTTCTGTTGTATTGCACTATACGTATCCTGTACTATATTGTCTCCATTTGTTGTTAGCTCCCTACGATAGCCCTGTTTAGCAGTCATGTATCTTGATGTAAACCTTAGGTTTTTGACTTACTGTTTGTTCACTCAATCTCTTCTTACCCCAGTTTATGCTCGTCCTGCATCTCGGTGTAAATTTTTTTTGACTTACTGTTTGTTCACTCAATTGCTCCTTACCCTGTTTATGCTCGTCCTGCACCTTTATGTAAACCTCTCTCATGATTGTATGTAAGTTTTCTGTAACCCAGTTTGTAACCTTCCCGGGTCTCACCTGAAAATAGGCACTTGGCTGTCTAGTGTGACCTACCCGGTTAACAAAAGCAAATAAATAAATGTCTGAAAATTTTATTTGGTCAAGCAAAAGCAACACAGTTGTACAGTGCTGTAAATGACATGCGCAATAGATGGCTTTTTATGAATGAACAAGCACATAAATACATTACAATAGAGATGCACTGAAGTTTTAATTCACCAATGAAGTTGACACAAAACAGAAAATTCACAATTTGCCAAGCTTTTTGAATTTCATGATGGGTGCATCAACTTTGCTAGTGAATTTTTTTAACCCCAAAATTGTATAAAATTCCTCCATCACCCGCTGTCCTGTAACTCCACCCCTCCCACCTCCCAAACAATATTATATTTCATTACCCCCTCCCTTCCCCCCACTAGCAACCTACTCACTCCCATTAATGCTTTCAATGGGGGCTATGCATGAATGGAGCAGAAGGTACCAACCAAAGGTGCATACCCTGACCGTGTAGCTCCATAACTCTTGACAGGTGCAAGATGTGCGCTATTCACTACTGCATGTACCTGCAGGGCACCTTTTCATAGCCCCCACCCCAGCAAAAAAGACTGATCAGGACAGCCGGGGGTGGGGAGTAGCTGACCCAGGTGGCCATTCAGTTTGATGCCTGCCCTGGATCCCAGAGTGGATTGCTTGCACGTGAAGACATGGTTCCAGATGAGTGAATAGCAAGGTGGGCACACAGACCCATGCATCCATGCTCCATTGGCTGGAGGACCCACTGCCCAAGCCCCCGGTGCACTGCAGCCTCCCTCCACCATCTGGACCCCCTCCCCATGCTGTATGCCAGCTCCCCCAACACATGTCTGTCCTGTTCCGGTTTGTTCAATGCATAACCCTTCAAACACATCTATACCCCATCCCCGGTGTAAAACAAATCACCCCCCCCACACACACAGTGGTGTCCCAGTTCACACAACCCTGACACTAAAACCTGGTATCCCAACTGCAGCTTTGGTCACCAGTGGACCCACTACCCACCTGCGGCATGGACATCCCCACTCAAATCCCATACCCGACAGTCCATGCCACAGGCATAGATGGCTACCAGCACATCTCTCTGCACACCTCCTCAGCTGCCAGCCATCTAAATGACGATGGGAGTGTGCCACCTATTTATAGCAGTGCATACCCAGCATCTGTTGGATGGCTGTGGAGGTGTGAGGAGGGATGTGCCACTTGCCATCTATGCCCATGGCACCAACTGTCAGTTATGGGGTTTGGGGAGGTTGTCAGTGCCACAGGTGGGAGGGAGAGTCCTCTGACCAACAATGCTGCATCTGGGGTACAGGGTTTGGGGGTTGGGGTTGTGTGGACCTGGGCACCTCTGTGTGTGTGTGGGGTGAGATGATTGTTCTATACTGGAGATGGGGCAGACATGTGTGTGGGGGGGTTATGCATTGAACAAATGGGGACAGGGCAGATGTTTTGGGGCAGGGGATTATGCATTGAACAAATGGGGATGGGGCAGATGTGTGCAGGAGGGATGTTATATCTGTGCATGAAGACAGTGCACCGATGTGTGGTGGAGAGTGGGGGGGTTGGCTTCTGCATCTCAGATTGGGATGGGGCTCTGATGTGTGTGTGTGGGGGGGTCTCTGGCATACGGGACAGGGTCAGGGTTGCTGTTGGGGCAGTGGGTTTATTACTGGCAGCTTGGACCCAGTAGGGGTCTGTGAATGCACTGAAATGTGCAGTAGTTATGGTAGGATCTCCCCTGCCACAATCTGATCACTCCTATGCCCCCCTGCAAGCAGCAGTATGCACCTTTGTGAATGGCGTGTAGTGCAGGCATGCCCCCTACATGCCCCCCCCCACCTTCCTGCCCCTGGTGCATTGCTGACCATGTGGCAAAGGGATCTGGCATGTAACTGACTTGTACACCATTCACGAATGCCACCAGGGGGCCACAGGACCCCCACTGGACAGCATTCATACGTATCTATGCCTATACACCCGGTTTCCGCAGTACATAGGCATAGTGCATAGGGCCCATTATGAGAGATTAGCTAGTACACAGAATGAATCATTGTTGCTTGATAATTTTCAAAGTAAGAAACAGGAAAGTAGGATAAAGAGAAGGAGAGAGAGAGAGAGAGAGAGAGAGGTGTTGTGCTGTGGTTCTGTATGTTGCCATGGATATGTGCTTGAGGGACTATTTATAAAGAACTGAATAGTCCATATCTAACAGCTAAAGCAGAGGAATTGATTGGTTTAATGTGACTATAATGCTGAAGGCAAAATCACTAGCAGAAAACCTTTTCATAAGCATGCATCAAGGCTGAATGTCCTATAGACTTGGTTCAGCAATATTATCTTCTGTTTATCGGTCAGGTTTACATATAATGCTCTTTAGTTTAGAGCACAATTTATACTATTGCTATTTGAGATAGTGTGCAGTTTAAAATAAATACAGGACAAATAATGCTCAGCTTGAAACAATGGGGGGATGTTTGATATGACTGTGGACAACCTCTGGGGCCTACTGTGTATTAGCCTTAAGAAAAAAAAGCATTTGAGCATCCATGTGCAAGTTATTTTTTTCGCAGTTTATGCTAGAATGTAAACAGGCCTCATAGCAACAATGGAGCTATCTGTACTGCTGCTAGAGTATTGCACAGCATTTTTCTAGCAATTGAAACACTTGTTATTCCTGCCCTTTTTGGAGTTAGCAGGACTGGAGCATGTGGTGCTTGTTTCTTGTCTTAAATGTTATTTAATTTTACTGAATATAACCTACAATATGTTGTCTATTCTCTGGTTGAGATGTGAAAAAAAAGCATGAACCATTTTCCGTTGTACTTTATTGCGCCTTAATATGACCATTGCCTTGATATGATATTAATGAAATAGATGCATATTCAGCAGGGCTTGTTTAGTGATGATAAATGTGCTTGCAAATCATTGTATGCTAGCTAAGGCAGATGGATAACACTGGCTTATAAAATGAGGTTAGAAAATGCTGCATTCTGATTGGCTAGCAGTCATGCTTAACTACACTACTACCAGTACCTAAGAAAGTCCCAGGCTGCCCTGCCTTTTTATTTTTTGAAATACCCGCTATTTATTCTTTTACACTTGAGCTCCTGATACCACTAACCTACCTGATACCATTTCTGCTATCATTCCCGCTGCTTACCTACAATAAATCACTTAAAAATATATTTTTGAGCAGTATCTACAGTCTTGTGTGAAAACAAGACAAATGCTGTTTACTACCTGACACTAAACCTAACATCACTGTGTACTCTCCTACTTGCCCACCCACGTCAAAACATTGTGTACAAACTTGACAATCATAAGAGGGAGAAAAGAAACAAAAACGTACTTGCCACACTTCACTTAAAAAACACTGTTCTGCTCAGTAAAGATACAAAGTAGTAGTTTACCTTTAAAAAGAAAACAACAGACTCTCACAAAAGGCTACTGGTGGTGGGACAGGTTTAAATAAAAGCAATCAGTGTGCACCTTCAATCAGTCTCTATTGTGGAGGAGGAGGAGGAATCGTTTATCAACATTATTCAGGTTTCTCACAGTTTTTTATTTTTCTTGCTAATGTTACATAAGACATTATTTTATAACCCCAATAAGACATGTTAGGGTATTGGCAGTATTGCCCAGAATGCATGTCCAAGTATTGAAGGCACTCTGTGCCTTATTAAGCCTTAGGGTGTGAATTCATGGCACTACTACCACAGTATTGTGTCTTATTGCTTACTTATACTTTCTTTCCAAAAGCTTTATGAGCTGACATGCATACTGCCCCTGTAATTCTGTATTGAAACTATATAATCATACACTATTGCTGCAAACCTGTGAAGTTAATCTCTACCACCTCTTCAGAATCAATGTTTGTGGGTCAATTTGTTATTACTATCATGCTGTTTTCTGAAAATATAGTTTGCTTTTCTCAATGCTGATAATGATTTGAAATAGCAAAAAAATGACAAGATAAGAATATTTAATACCATAGCTGGTAACCTATTGTCTGCCTTTAGTTGTTGGTATTGTATGAGGAAAAAACACTGAAAATCTAATAAAAAAGTGAGAAATTCAAGGGAAACAAATTGCCTCTGAAGTAGCAACATTTGTTGTTTTCTTGGTTTGCAATCAGTTTGGCAAGCTTAAAACAGAGGAGTTATATTGATTTTAGCAACTTCATGCACAGCACCCAGTGTTTGTGTGATATTCTCATTCCCTTTCTGTGTATCTCCTTTCTGCATTGATTGACGTTAAGACAAGTATGGTAACGTAGGATCCTTTTACAAGCTGGATTTGTTCACTTCTGTTTCTTGCAGTGCAGTTTGAACTACACTGAAGAGAATGCATGACAGTACTTGTAGGCAGCAACATGCATCTGTGAGCTGGATAACAGCATGATAGTTGTCAAAAGGAAAATTAAATTCACTTGTTTAGATGTGACCCATGCATGCAATCAAATTAAAGAAATATTTCACCATGTACCTTTGCTTTTCAATCAGCTCACAGCTGCCCAGTGGTAAGAGTTATGAAACATTAGAGCCAGGCTGACAGCATGTCAGTAGTGATACTATTTCTGATGCTAGTGACTGGGTTTGGGAACAAGCTTGGCTCTTCAGGTGCTGGGTGGGGGAGCAGGATTGAGTATCCTAAAGGACGTTCTCCTTCACTGGGGAATGAGGACTTTGTCTACCACTACCACACTGCCCCCTGGATGCAGTGGACAGTAAGGAGTGGTGAGGCTAGGGGACGAAAACATTGCGCTGGCTGCAGATGACATCATGTTAATGAGTGTACATCCTTGTAGCCCTTGCATGCATGGCTCTTGTGGGAGTGGAACATGAACTAGGAAAAAGATTTAGCCCTGTACCTAATGAAGAAGGGTTCCCAATGCTAGCATATCCCCCTTGCCTTGCAAGAGATTGATGTGACCAGAAAATTTCTGTCTTATACCCACTCCACCTGTCTCCCCCCGGGAGGGGGGCAGGACACGGCTTTGTGGAGGATGACACCTCTAGAACTATAGCAAGGACAGGATGAGTGGTTAACCTTGGGGTTCTGGAGGAAGGTTGGGTTAGTGTGAGGGGGGCAGAAATAGAAATGACAAAAACAATGTAAAATTTTAAATTATATTATCAAACTGGAAAAATAAAATTCCTTTCACATCAATGTGCACAGCCATCCTCACATTATAGTGTACTTAACAGTATGCAGGTATTTCTATTGCATGCATAGGCAGTGATTAGCATATGACTATGCATGATCTATACAGGTTTTGCATGACCATGTACAGTATAGTATTAACGTATCAAGTAATAAAACAGAAAACAATATGAAGTGGCCCATTATTGTATTGTTACTGTGGTTCACTGTATAATAAAATAAAATGTCCCTTCTGGAAGATCTCAGACTATAAGGGACTTCAGCCAATGGGCCCACCCATTCCCCTTGCAACTTCTCATCTCCGTCTCCATCTCCTTCAGCTGGAGGCTGGAAGCTAGAGCTAGGAAAAACAGATGAACCAGTTTGACCAGCTATGGCAAAGAAGCTGGGGGAAGAAGGCATACAGGATGAATGAGGTGGACCTGGGGGAACAAGATCAATCAGGAGAGCAATAGTATAATGGAGAGGTAGGGGTAAAAAAGGGTAAGGCATGAGCATGTTGGCCTCTTGCAGATAGTACATTGTTTGAAGCAATACCTCAACCTAGAAAGCAGCACTGGATCAGCCTCCACAAGAAGCACACTAAGGCAGGAACTCTCAGTATGCATTTGGCAGTTAGAACTGGTGTTTTTTTGGAAGACATTGTTTGAGACTTGGGCCATCTTCTTGGCTAGTCATGAATTAAGGTTGTAGTTGAGACCAGTTCCTGACTATGGGAACACATTTTCAGTATGTTTTCAGTATAGTGTTTTAATGTACCAAAAAGAGAGAGTAGCTCAAGTGAGGACAGTCAAACAGGCTAAGCTGTCAAGAGAATCCTGGGTTGCATAAATTATTGCAGAGGCTGGTACTTCAGTGGGTGGCAGAAGCTGAGGACAGTTGCACTGGAGAATGGCATTTAGCATGTGATGCAGCCCTCATGCGTGTGTGTGTGTATGACAACAACAGATATTCAGACAGAACAGAAACAAATGACTGGGTGCATGCTCCACCCAATGCCTTGGCTGTTTGATGATTGTGCCAAGCACCTCCACCCTTGTGTGCATTCTCCTTATTCTCCTCCAGCAGGGCCACCCTGGGGAAACTCCCAATCTGCCTTCTATATCTAGCAGACAGCTCAAGTCACCAGAGGCCATAAAATAATAAAACAAAAGAGGGGGGCTTCCCACAAAGGCAATAAAAAGAGAGATAATTGACAATGGTATTTGCCACCAAACCCACCTGCATGGTTTGCAGTCTGGCCAGGAGGAAAAAGCACCACAGTAAGGTTGTTGGCACAAACACCTGGGGCAAAAGAGCATCAGGGATATAGATAATGTATTTAATGATCGTTAGGTCAATAGTCAGTCTAGCTTACAGTAGTTGAGGGTCATACAGTTGGTGAACCAAGAGACCAAGATTCAGATCTCATGACTGCAATTTGTTGGATGAATCAAAATGAGGCATTTAGTTTCCCTGTGCTTAGATCTGACAAAGAATAATATTAAAAAATGCGCAATATAATAAGGTGAAACACAATCAAGAGGAGAAATGGTGATAGTCAAGTATCCACATTAGGCAACAGAATCAGTTAGGGGTGAGCAGCTCATGCTTAAAGAACTTCATTGCAAGGAAGAGGAAGTGGAGCAGTGTCTGGATGGCCTATAAGAGCAAGAGGGACCCAGCACAGCTGACTGACTTCTTGATGAAGCATCTCCAGAGATGGTGGCCTATATGGGGTCTGTGTTGATGTAGGCCTGCTGCAGGTACCAGTGCAAAAGAAAAAAATGGTCTGATGAAGCCCTGTATGCAGGGTGATATGAAAGGGAGACATGCTGCATCCATTTTTTATTTGTTATGCCACTACAAACTTTGTTTTCTAGCTATTAACTTCTGGTGAGTCCACTGTTTTTTTGTTTTTTTTCTTTTGCACAGGTATGCACCAGTGGTCTCGAACAGCAGCACCATTTCTGTGAGGTATGCAAGGCTTCCTTTATGCATCTGCTAAAGGAACCAGAACAGCTTAAGGAGTTTCCCCAAGTTGGACTGATATGAAATGATAACAAGAGGCAGATTTTACAGAAAGGTAAGAAAGAAAAGAACATGAGAATCTCAGCCCTGAGGACGTGGATTGCAAAGCCAGCATCATGGAAGGTGAATCATGCTCAAAATGGAGGGAAAACTGCTGGGTCTCTAAAGGTCATAATTATAAAAATATGCATGGACGACTACTACTGTGGAGGTCCTTTATCCTTCATAATGTGGAATTTGCCTTTTCATTATTATCCAGTTTTTGAACAGTAATTCAAAACACAGACATAAAATATGAAGATAATGTAGGACAACGATGCATAAAGGAAATAAGGATCATGCTGTCTTCTTGAAGTCATGGTAAAGGGAAACAAACTCTAAGTAAGAGCCCTGTTTTGAGAATGTGTGACCCCCTCTTAAATCCTTCAGAAATGTTTTGCTAGGTCTTAGACACTGTGAGACACAGCACCTCTAAGGATATGTGAGCACAAGGGGGGAGGAACTGTAAAGGTGGACCTCAGTCTGCTAAGGCTGGGGTGGAGTGGCTGAGAAAAGCTTAGACCCCCCCACCAGAGTGGAAGAGTTCAGACAGAGCTGTCTTTAGAGTCAGAAGGATAAGGGAAAACACGTAACAATACCAAAATAGTAGGCAGACCACCAAGCATTCTAAGTGGAGCAGAGGTTAGACAAGCCACTAGTTGTGACTGATAACATGTTTTCTCAGTGGCCCATGACAGTGACCCCATGATCCCAGGGGTACAGTAAGAAAGCAGTCTAGGGATGAAGGCAAGGGGCAAGTGGCTTGCCACCCTTATGTCAGCATACTCAAACTGGTGGATGACCAGAGTAAGATTAAGCAGCAGATAGTGAATTGTGGGTTCATTGGCATGTTCTTTTTGACACCTAGGAAAAAGGGTAAGGACATGGGTGAGAGGAAAGGGTAATCTTTATAGGTAAAGAAAACACTCTAATTTTGAAGAATAATATGTGAAGTGGTCTTTGGCAATCATTTTAAATGCCAGTGTTATTTTGTAAAAAAAAATCTCAAGCAGAGCTTCAGATTGATTAAGTACTGGAACAAAGTGCTGAAGTCCCATGTGATTGTAGTAGGCATGTCATAGCTCTGGTATGTTGAGATATTGCATCAGTTCAGACAGTTTAATTTGAATTAGGAATGGGGGAACCAAATTTATCTCTGCATGGAAGAAAAACCATCCAGAAGCACACATTTACACAAACTTTTACTAAAGAAAGAGGTAAACTAGATGTCCAGATTTAATATCATGAAAAGACATGTCATGAATGATGGATTCAACTGAGTAGAGTTACAGTGACTGGTCTATTGTTTCTCTGTTTGTTGAATGTGTTCCTTTTAAAAACTGCATTACTATAGCCATTTTCAACCTATTAGATGGGAGTAGCACATCAACTGTACATGTGGACATTATGTTTTACATTTAGAATGTTTTCCTTGAATTTTCTAACAGATATTTTCATATTTATATGATTATTATGCCATTGTTATGTTAAAAGAGGCTACAACTTATTTAGATTGATTGACAGTCTTTCTGTAAACGCAGTAGATCAGGTGCTTCATTGAGATTGCAGAACTCATGACATTCCACTCAGTTTGGAAAAGAGTTGGTGATTTGTAGAATCCACAAGAGGGAGCAATTTTGAGCTGTTTGCTTTAGACATGGTACTGCATAAGCTTTATATTTAAACATAGACAAGGAGATGGATCGTTGTTCTCCCTGAAGAATTGAGAAATTTGAAAAAGAAGGTTAGTTAACTTATTAAGATTCAAGATCTGATGTAGTCTTTTTAAATCATTGTGAACATATTCACTAACATACCACTCTAATATGAATCCAATTTATTTTCAATGGGAGATGGAAATAAAATACATTAAAGATAGATAAGCTGAGTAATAAGGTCATTAATCCTAAAATGAAGTTTTGTTTTTGAAGGAGTATAAAACAAAATATTTGTAAAAGTGGGTGTTCAAAATAAAATAAGTATTCTAGAAATAATCAAGGGGAAACATATAAAACTAATAGCTGACACTTTCAACTATCAGGAAAGAAAGAGATACAAAGTAAGGCAATGAAAAGCAATTCTGAAGCTGGGTTTTATTATGAAATGGATTAGAAACTGCATAGGAATGCCTGATGTCACAGTGATTTAACAGCAAATATTCAACTAACTGCAAGATTTTATGAAGTAGTGAAATGGTTCCTGACATTTGTGTAAATTATTATTTTACAGTGGTATTGTTTTAATTTCTGAAAATAAATAAAACAAACTTATCAGTTCACTGTGTGTGTACTTATTCAGAGTTACGTAAGGCGTATCATGTTGTTAACACAATATACTGTACTGTCTCTGATGGGGTAATGCATAGGTTTTATGCAACTGGAGCTGCACAGCATAATGGATGAAACACATCATCGACATATTAATTCACTACACTCTGACATCTCAGACATCAGCAAGGATGCATCCAAGTAGCTTAAACTCAAGAAGAAATAAAGAGATTGCTATTTGGCATCTCAGTAGAAAGGCAAATTTTCAAATAAGTAACATATCATTTATTAGTATACTGGAGATGATGTAGTATTTTTTTTTTTTAATTATTGTAAAAAGATTCACAAAACATAACTCTAATCTGATTCTAATTTATTTTCAACAGTAGATAAAAATAAAATACATTAGAGATACAAACAGTGATTAATAAAGTCAGCGAGCACCAAATCATAGCAACAGTATCATTGGTAACATAGGTGACTATGAGCTGAGTAACGTATTGCCCATGCCAGTTCACTGAAGATTAAATGAGGTATCCTAGTATATCACTGGACAGACAAAAGTATCTAGTTTCTTTTAGAATTCAGTTATGTTCATGCATTCTATGATGACAAGTGGCAGAGCATTCCAAAGGGGATACCATCCTTTGGTTAAACCAAGTGGCTGTCTCCTTATTATGACAATTATCACCTCTTAACTGCAAAGTATGTCATCTAGTGTCATAGTTTGAATCCATTATCCTATGTAGAGAAAAAAAAATAAATATGTTGCAGGTGATACCTTTTATTAGACTAACAAAATTATTTCTAAGGCTAGCTTTCGAGAGATAAAACCCTGTTCCTCAGGTCAAAGTGGAAACAGCTGAGCAGCATGACAGGTATAAAGGTTGGTTGTGGATTCAAAACATAGACTAGCAGTTTACAGATCAAAGCACTGCAGTCAATTTGCACCCCTCACAAACAGGAAGACTAATTTTCACTGGAGTGTGTCTGTTGGCGATATCAACTTGTAAGATCAAAGGGCTGCTTAATTTTACTGTGCTTCTGGACCATCAATTAACATTTCTAAAAAGTCAAGATAGAAAACAAATACATACCATTGTCTTAAGAGGGTACCAGTTAAAAGAGCCAGAGGGTGCTGATGTGAGGGTTTAAAAAGAAACTCTGAAGCACTGGTTTAAATATAATCACTGATAGTGTATTAAAAAAACAACATCTTTAATAAGTCCTTTTTCTTTAGTGTCAAAATATTGTATCATTTTTATTTCAAATGTTTGCCATTCCTGGCTGTTTTTGAAGTTACCTTTTAACACTCTGACAGTAAAATCACTGGTGGCATGATCTGGTCTTGAAAAATGTTCCCCTACTGGCATATTTTCATTTTTATGGATAACTGTGACTCTGTGGAGATTCATTCTTGTTTTGAGTTCCTGTCCAGTTCCACCAATATAGCAGCTATCCTCACATTTTCTACATTGTATCATGTATACTATGTTGCTAGAAGAACAGGTATATGAGTTTTGGATTGTACATTGTTTTCCATTATGACTGACGCATGTCTCAGGAGAGATATGTGTACATAGTTTGCAGTGAGGTGCTTTGCATGGTTTTGTACCTTTGTCACCTAGTTGAAGCTCAGAGGGAAGTTTGCTTCACACCAGTTTCTGCTTCAGGTTTGGTGGTTGGTGGAAGGCAAGCACTGGTAGAGTGGGAAATATATATTTTTAGAGTTTCATCTTCAGATAGAAGTAGCTGTACATCTTTAATTATTTTCTGTAGTTATTCCAGTTCTGGGTTGTAGGTTACTACCAGAGGTGTGCCATCAGATGTTCTCTGTGGCTTGTACCATAGTAGTTCATCCCTAGGCCTATGGAGTGAAGAATGGCTATTCCTGTCAATGTAGCTGGTTTTATATCCATTCTGTCTGAAAGCTTCTCTTAGTGTAATAAGGTGTCTGTCCCTGTCATCTTGATTTGAGCAAATGTGGTGGTTCTGAATGGCATTGCTCCATATAATGGATGTTTTGGAATGAGAGGAACAGTAGCTCGAGCTGTGCAGGTAACTGCATCTGTCTGCAGGTTTTCTGTACACAGTTGTTTGCAGTGTTCCATTTTTTAGTGTGGCACTGGTATCCAGGAAATGCACACACATAGAGTAATTTAATTGGAATTTAATGGAAGGATGGAAGTTATTGAAGCTGTCAAAAAATAGTTTTAAGTTTTCCTCTCCTGCTGTCCATATGATAAAGATATCATCAATATATCAATAGTATTTTAATGGCTTATAATGTTGCATGCTGAGGAATTTTTCTTCTAGATCTGCCATGAACAGATTGGTGTACTGTGGTGCCATCCTGGTGCCCATAGCCATTCCAATATTTTGAAGGGAAATGGGGTTTAAGTTGAAATAATTGTGTGTAACAATGTATTCCATAAGTTTGGATATCACATCTGGCAGATATCTGCTCTCTATGGTGGCTTTTAGCAGGTATTCGTAGCATGACATTATGCCATCTCTGTGAGAGATGTTGCTGTATAAGGAGTCAACATCCATTGTGACCAAAACAGTGTCAGGTGGTAACTGGTCAATACTGTGCAGTTTGTTTAGAAAGTCTGTAGTATCCTGTATGAAGCTGTTTGTGTTTTGCACCAGTGGTTTGAGTACACCCTATATGAGTCCAGAAATTGACTCAGTTAATGTGTTAATTCCAGATATAATTGGTCTGCCAGGGTTTCCATATTTGCAAATTTTTGGTAATGTGTAGAAGGTTCCTAGTGTTGGCTTTCTTGGTATCAGATTTTCTAGTTCCTTATGTATATGTTCCAGAAATGTGCTTATTAGTTGTTTCAATTCTTTCATGAATTTCTTTGTGAGGTCTGCTTTTAGCTTCCTGTAGTAGGTGTTGTCCAAAAGCTGTCTGTAGCCTTCCTGTATGAAGTTGGTTGTATCCATGACCACAGCTGCACCCCTTTTATCAGCAGGTTTAATGGTGATGCTTTTATTGTTTTGTTGGCTATCAGTTGCTTTTCTTTGCAAAGGTGAGAGGTTGTATAGAATTTTCCTCTGTTTGCTCGAGATTTGTGATTGTACCCTGTGTCTAAAGCTGTCTATATAGTTGTCCAGTTTAGGGCTACCTCCACTCGGTGGAGTAAAGTGGGAGTGATTCTTTTTTTGGTTATAACTCCTACTAAATGAGCCCTCTTGATCATGAAAGAATTCTCTCAGTCGTAATCTTCTAAAGAATTCCTCTAGGTCTGAGTACAGTTGTATTTCATCAAGTTTTGAAGAGGGACAGAATGTCAGCCCTTTAGAGAGAGCTGACATTTCTGGCTGTGATAGCCGATGGCTAGAGAGGTTAACTACTCCATTGGATATGGTCATCCAATTGCCAGTCCTAATGATTTCTGATTCAGTGTTCATTGTGGACCTACAGTATATCTGAGGTGTATATTCACTTCCATTTGGCAACTGGTGTGTGGCAATGTATGGTCCTCTGCATGCTGTATAGTTTTAATTCCAAGAGTTTGAATGTCTAAGGTTCCCTCTGAGGCTGACTGTTGTGCGCACTTTGAGCAGGGATCCTCTCTAGTCTGTGTTGTATTGGAAGCAGTCCACAGGAAGGTAAGGTCCTCAATTTCTGTGTCACTGTCATTGTGAGACATGAAACCATCATGCTCCTTCTGTAGGAGAATCTGTAGTTTCCTTTGTTTCATTTTAATTGCAGCTCATTGTTCTCTGATGTAGAGGCACTGGAGTTCCTTTTCTAATTCTTCTGTTCTTCTATTTTGCTGTTGTAGGTTTTGAAGTATTAGTCTAGTCTGTGAATTTATCATTTTCTTTTTTCTGTACAGTTGGTGTATAAGTCCATTTCACAGTCTTTCACTGGTACGCTTGCAGAGTCATTGTGCATACTATAAGTTGTTTGTAGTGGCCAGTGGGTTCTTGATTAAAAGACCTCTTGGAGTAATATTCCTTTTTTTGCAGGTTGAGAGGAAGAATATGTCACTATTGAGTTTGGTTTCCTTTTTTGTCAGCTTGCTCAGTTTCCACTTTTTATGGCTAAATACGGTATCCTCCATGTTTGTAAAAAAAGAAATGTGATAGCTGTGTTAGTCCAGTCAACAATGTAGAGGAAAAAAAAAGAAAATAGGTTGCAGGTGATACCTTTTATTGGACAAACAAAATTATTTCCAAGACTAGCTTTCAAGAGATAAAACCCTCTTCCTTAGGTCAAAGTGGAAACAGCTGAGCAGTAAGACAGATATAAAGGTTAGATGTGGATGTCTCTCCAACAGACACACTCCAGTTAAAATTTGTCTTCCTGTTTGTAAGAGGTGCAAATTGACTGCAATGCTTTGATCTGTAAACTGCTAGTCTCTGTTTTGAATCCTCATCCAACCCTTGCCCCCACCTTACTGCTTTCCCATGAGCAACTATTAGGACTTTTACTAAGCCTCAGTTGTGTATAAAACCTTTATTTCTTCTTGCACCCACCACTTCTGCTGGTAAGCTGTTTCACAACTTAGCAACTCGCTGTAAAATAAAACTTTCTACCATACCTCCAGAATCTCCCCCCTGCCATCCTGTACCCATTTCATTCATTTCATTTAATTATATTTTGTTATTGGGTAAGTACTCTGAAATGCATTGACTTTCCAGCATGACCCAGAATCCTCCCAAAAATGATTTACTCACTGTAAAATAAAACTTTCTACCATACCTCCAGGATCTCCCCCTTGCCAGCCTGTACTCATTTCATTAATTTAATTTAATTTTATTTTGTTATTGGGTAAGTACTCTGAAATACATTGCTTTTTGCAGCATGACCCAGAATCCCCCCAACAATGATTAAAATACAAGATACAGATTTAGAAATACAATATTACATGTTGTGTTTAGTACAAATGATATACACAAATAAGAATTACAACAAAAGCTTGTTAAACTCTGTAGATGTGTATTTTTAATGTGAGAGAAAATTGCTGATGAGAAAGTGCTGAATGAAGGTAAACATTAAAAATCAGGAATTGTTTTCCAAACGGAAGCTGCAGAATATGGGAAAGTTCACTGATGAACTTGTAGATGATGCAAATGTGAAGAATGCAAAGAGAAATGAGAGGTAAAGTTTGATTTGAAGTCCGGTAGTTGTTTACTTAAACAACATGGAATTCCTGTATCCTTTCTTTTATAAACATAGTGAGACATAACAAATGAGAAATTCAAAGAAACGGTGAGCCAGTCTAGTCTACCGAGTGCCCCACATTGGTCTGTTCTGTTAAAAAGCAAAAGGGCAATCTTGCCTTTTTTGTGCAAAAGTACAGACTTTCTAGTTAGAGTGCAAGAAGAAGCCAGGTCCATAACCAAATATGTATAATTGAAAATAGGGAACAGGTTTTGACTAGAAATAGCCATCAAGGCTTTGATATCAGGTAATGCCTAATTCTGTACAATGTGTTGATTTTTGAGTTAATTGTCACTGTAGTGAGATCCACGTGAGGACCAACACTTGAAGTAGAAGCCAACATAACCACTAGCTATTTCAATACAGTGACACTTTCTAAAGAAGAATCATCAATAGCAAAAATGTTGAAGTCATCAACATACATTTTTTTTACCTTGGAGCTGTTCCAAACACCGTGGTCTTCATTTGGTATATTCCAGATTAAGTTATTTGCACACAACCATTCTTGACCCTCTGAACAGAGTCAGGTTCAGATTAGTGGCTGAACCCCCATGACAAAATACCACAGCATCATCTGTGTACAGTAGAAGTTCTAAATCTCAAGTGATGCTGGATAATGGGTCACTCAATAGTGAAAATAATATAGATCTAAGTATTAAGGCTGTACAAGGTCCAGATATCATTTCTCTGAATACCACAAATAGTATGCTGAATATTTGGGAAGTAATAATGAATTGGTTACTATTGATTTTCAAGAACTAGTATAAAGAAGGGAGGGAAGAAAACAAAATTAAATCCTTTTCCCACCTCCCCTTTCCCAGCCTGTGCAACTGTTGAAATTAAAAAAAAAATTGTCTCCTGGCTGATAGCATAATATATATGTTGAGTTACAGTCTACAAGACAATAGAAACCAAACCTTCCCATGTGGCCTCAGAACTTAATATCACAAAGCAAGGCAGAAGCCCAGAACTTTATCCCAATCCTTGCTCTGGAGGAAGCAGTCCAACCTGGGTAGTCAGTTGCACTCTCAAGAAAGCTGTCCTCTGAACTCCTTATTCCACTCAGATGCAGTTTTAAGAAAAGCTACCTATCATGAAAGGGCAGTCAGAGCAGAAATATACAAAGCAGTAATAAGCATGTAAACATAGCAGATTTTGGATGAACAATTAAGCTTTAAGTTGCACCTGCAAAATCTATCACATTACAGTGGTTACTGGGGTTCTTTTATAAAATTAAAACAAATTTCAATTGCTCATTAAGGAAACTGTTGGTAAATGTATTTTTTCTTCCCATTTTCAATTATGGAGATTGCATCTATATGAAAATTACAAGTTCAGTTTTGAATTAATTGGACCCAATGTACCACAGTGCATTAAGTTATGTGACTGGATTGCCTTACAGAACCCATCGTTGTTTGTTATATTTAGGATGTCCCACTTTATCTGATTGTAGAGAATTCCATTGGCTTATGTTTGTTTATAAGTTTGTACTTAAATCACTGCCGTCATTCCCATTAAATGTTTTACAGCTTAAAAAATTTCCAAAGTACAGTTTAAGATCTACTAATATTTAATCTTATCATATTCCAAGGATAAGAACTCATGCTGAGGAATTTACATTAGCTGTTAGTGTTCCACGAACATGGGAGACAATCCAGAAAAAATGTAACTTAAATGTACTACTCCCATTTGCATGCTTTAGGACCTCCTTAGAAAGTTTGTCACATAAACATTGTATTTGTTTTGGTTGAGCAAATTGTATAACATAATGATAATCTGACTATTATTCTTAACTTTTAAACCATTTTATGGAACTTTGTGTATTGTATTTCAATGTATTTTTAAATGTTTGGATGCAATTATAAAAGAGAGATCTTCTCTCAATTTGCCTATCCAATAAACAAATGATTGATTGCCTGAGATTAAGTGCATAATGGGTATTGAGGGGGCAAAGTGAAGAGAATCATTCATGACGCTACACAGATTGATTGGTCATAGCCCACTTAGCATCATCAATAATGTTTCTCGCTCTATTCCCTCCCTTGCCATTACATACCTGATCTGCCAAGTTTACCAGGTTATATTATCATTCTATATACTTCTCCCCTGACTGTCCCTCCATGTTAGGTGGGCTTTTCTGAACTGCATGTGAGTGGAATCACCATAAGAATATAATATTAGACTTGATTCTCTCAAATGGAGATGGAGAGAGAATCACAGATGTAGAAGTGGGTAGCCATCTGGGAACTAGCGACCATCAAACAGTATGGTTCACAATAAACACAGCAATAGAGTCAAGCCATACAAAGACAAAAGTACTGGACTTTAGGAGGGCTGACTTTGCCAAAATGGGTGAGTGCCTAAGGAATGCACTAGCAAATGGGCAGGAAGGAGGGTGGAAGAACAATGGGAATAATAAAACTGCCATCGCAGAGGTAATGGGCCTGTGAAGCAACAACAAAACAAGACGATGTAAGAAACCACTATGGTTCTCAAAGGAAGTGGCAGTGAAGGTTCAAGAGAAAAAGAAAGCATTCAGGAAGTACAAGGAATCACAGAAGGAGCAGGACAGAGAACTGTATCAGTTAAAGCAAAAGAAGGCTGGGAAGGCAGTCAGAACAGCAAAGGCCCAAACCGAGGAAAAGATAGCCAACTCAGTTAAGAAGGGGGATAAAACCTTTTATAGGTACATCAGGGAGCAAAGGAAGACCAAGGGAGGGATAGTGAGGCTTAATAAAGGGGAGGGAGGGTGGGCAGAGGGAGACTGTGAAAAGGCAGAGATACTAAACAAATATTTTTGCTCAGTATTTACAAACGAATAGGGGCAGGTACATAAAACAAACAGTAGTAACACTCTGGATACAGAAGTTGATACCAGCCCATTTACAGAAGAAAGGGTTCTGAAAGAACTCTTAAAACTGAAGGTGGACAAAGCAATGGGGCCTGATGGGATTCATCCCAGAATTCTAAAAGAGCTAAGGGTAGAACTAGTGACACCACTGACTACCCTTTTTAACAAATCTTGGGAGGATGAGGTGGTACCCGAGGACTGGAGGAGGACAGATGTGATTCCCCTTCACAAAAGTGGGAGCAAGGCAGAAGCAGGAAACTACAGACCTGTTAGTTTAACCTCAGTGATAGGGAAAATGATGGAATCACTTCTGAAGGAAAGAATTGTCGAGTATCTAGAGGCCAGAGGGGCACAGGACCCTAGGCAGCATGGATTCACAGCGGGAAGGTCATGCCAGACAAATCTGATAGATTTCTTTGACTGGGTGACCAAAGTAGTAGATCAGGGAGGGGCTGTGGACATGGCCTACCTAGACTTTAGCAAGGCATTTGACACAGTCCCACACAAAAGATTAATATACAAGTTAGCCAGCCTGGGAGTGGGTCCCAAGATGACAGCCTGGGTAAAGAATTGGCTGGAGAATAGGACATAGAGAGTAATAGTAAATGGAGTCCACTCAGAAGAAAGGAGGGTTACTAGTGGGGTCCACGAGGTTCAGTATTTGACTGGTCCTCTTCAATGTCTTTATAGCTACATTGCAGAAGGACTGGAGGAAAAGTATGTCTCTTTGCAGATGACACTAAGATCTGCAACAGAGTTGATGCACAGGGTGGGGTGGAAAGGATGAGAAGGACTTGGCAAGGTTAGAGGAATGGTCAAATGTATGGCAGCTTAGATTCAATGCTAAGAAGTGCAGGTAATGCACCTGGGAAACAAAACCCAGGGAAGAGTACACACATGGGGGGTGAGATACTAACAACAAAAATGGAAAGGGACCTGGGGTAGTCATATCAGATGACCTAAAGGTGAGCAAGCAATGTGAGAGGGCAGCAAGGAGGGCTGGGGGTTACTGGGATGCATAGGGAGAGGCATCACCAGTAGAAAACAGGAAGTTATTATCCTCTGTACAGACAGCTGGTGAGACCCCATCTGGAGTACTGTGCAGTTCTGAGACCCAATCTCAGAAAGACATAGACAGGATGGAAGCTGTCCAGAGGAGGGCAACTAAAATGGTGCAGGGTCTGTACCGGAAGACATATGAAGAGAGACTTAAGGAGCTTAATATGTATAGCCTCGAGGAAAGGAGGGAGAGTGGGGACATGATAGAAACTTTCAAGTAACTCAAGGGAATCAACAAAGTCCAAGAGGGTAGCATCTTTCAAAAAAAGAGGTGTGCAAGAACAAGAGGGCACAATTTGAAGATGGGGGGCTCAGAGGTAATTTAAGGAAGTATTTTTTCACAGAGAGGGTTGTGGATGCATGGAACGGCCTTCCGGAGGAGGTTTTGGAGTCAAAATCAGTGGTGGAATTCAAGCATGCATGGAACAGTCATAAGGCAATTCTGGGGGGTGGGGGTAAGAAGAAGTAGGCTGCTGGTTAACTAGGATCTGCAGCTTATCCAGTAGGTAGGGAAATGGGCAGACTGGGTGGGCCAAGCAGTCCTTATCTGCCATCAAATTCTATGTTTCTATGTTTCTAAGAAGAAAGCTTTCTCATGTGGAGTGTGACTGACTAGTCAGAATGTACAGCTCTACTAAGTATGGAGCTCCGTGGCACTCCATACTGCACCATATGTTTACTGGAGGTACAGCCACCAAACTTGGTAAACTGATATCACTTACTCAAGAATTCAGCAAACCAAGACAGAGATGGCTTCCCCAGTCCCAAACTTTCTAAACAACAAATAGGAAGAGTACAGTCAAAAAGACAATGATTTGGTTAGTTCCACAAATGCAGCACCAGTAAGACCACGTTCTTCCATGGCTGTATGTACTGCGTCCCTGTCCCCATATCTTTATTTCACCAAGAAGGAAAATACAGTACAATCTGCTTCAGAGTAGAATTACCAGGTGACTGACCAGGAAACTGGTTGAAATGTTCCAGTTCCAAATGAGCTCCTATCAGTAGAACCACTCACACTGCAATCTTGAACAAAGAATGTAATACATGTAGGATCAGCTCAGGAATGCAGAATTTATTTGCAGTAAAGTGTACAGGGAAACCACACCGCTGTTTAGATGCCCCAGTGCTTCAACCAAGTAGGTCTCTGTCAGGAGTTGGGGATGTAGAATGCGTTGTACTTTGGAACTGTGTTTTTGGTTTGCCAGTTCTGCTGAATATTTTTCCACAATCTTCCTTGCTCATTCCTTTAAAGAACTTGAAGGCCTCTATCACGTCTTCCCTCTCCCTCCTGGTCTCCAGTGAGTACATATTTGAGGGCCTTAAGCAAGTCTTCATAGGATCTGCCCTGCTGGCCCTAAATGATTTTGTTTAACCTTCCCTGTACTGTCTCTAGCCTGTCTTTGTCTTTCTTTAGGTGGTGGATCCAGAACAGGGCATAGTATTCCAGATACAGCCTCACCAGTAATCTACTGAGAGGGAGTATCACCTCCTTCCTCTTGATGTCAACCCTCCCCCACCTGATAAACCCCAACATTCTAGTGCCCTTGCTGTAGACATTGCTTGCTTTAGGCAGTCACTTATTATGAAACATAGGTCCCTATAGATGGGGACTTAAAGTAGGTCTTGGTGTCACCATTCTTCTTTAGTTTAGAAATAAATGCCTGATGCAATAAAACCCAGGCAGTGTAAGATGTTTATCTGGAACAGTCGACCTTAGCCATGTTTCAATTATAAAAAGAATATCAAGTTGAAAATCAATGACCTAGACTGAGATCATTGAGGTTTGGGAGCTGACTCTTGATATTTAAAAGGGTGATTTTAAGGATGTTAACATCTTGCCATGGGGGTAAAGTCAGAATAGGGAAGCATTATCCCAGAGCCATAGTTTAGCTTTATGTCTCCAGCAGATATCAGTTGAATTTTACATCTTGCATCTCTGATGCCATGACCTCCACTGAGGTCTCCATCATCGTGATCTGGGTCATAAGGTAACCATAAAGTAATCAAATGTAATATTTATAATGGTCATGGAAGTAAGGAGCTGCTGCATTTTGTGCCAAAAGCTTACAGCATTTCCTCCTGGCTTTCTCTGTCTGCACCTCCCTGCTCCTGCACCTCCCTGCTGTAGTAATCACTTGATTGGTCTGGCAAAGGCTGACATGTTTGCATCTTCATGGCCATCTATCAGAACTTGTTTTCAATTTTGATTGACTATTATATCTAGCAGTATCTACAGAACCTGATGCTATAAATAGTTTTCTATAAATTAAAAACAGGTAGAGAGAACCAAAGTTCCATGCAACTTCAAGTTAAACCCAGACTGTGATTCATACCAAAATTTGATTTAATGTTGGGAAACATTCATTGGAAAAGATGTTCCATAGTTCTGTAGTGTTAGTACCTCCATGGTGTCCATTTGCAGACATCACAAAATGTCTCAGGGTGGAGGTGGAGCTGGAGTTCAGAAATTGGAATGGATCAAGCATGTAGCCTCTCAATGGCAGAGTATAGTCCTTTCCCTTCCCAAAGTGGAAGCATTAAAAACTGTAAAATTACTGTGGAGGTGCTCCTGTTCAGATAAGGAAATTTCCTGTTTTTTTTTTGTTTTTTTTGTATCTTTTGAACACTGAGAAAGATGCTCTTTAATATAGGAAAAGGTAGGGTGGCCACTCTGGGCCAGAATATGAGCCCCGATACAACTCTGAATACTGAATAAATAGATTTGATTTTCTTATTTTAATCATATACACTTTTTTAAATGTAAAACTTGCAGGGATACACATAATTAAGTGCATTCCCAATTACATGATAAACTGAAATATAGACAGTTAATTAAATGGTTATTGTTCCATATAATATTTTTCTGAGAATGAATGTTACCAACACAAATATCATATTAGTCAAATAACACCACCCCTTAGGGCAATGTACAGTACAAATCACATTAAACTGTTCCTCCAATGAGTTGGTTTAGCACTTCTGATTGAGTTACATAAGTGTTGCTGGATCCAATACAAAGCTCTGCACAAACTGTTTCTTGAGAGTTAAAACTCAGTTTTGCATTTCATTGTGACTAGACTGCAGATGTAGTCCAAATGAGTTGCAAAAGCATTTTACAAACATTGCTCTTGAGCTGGTTAAGCACTGAAAAATAATGCAATTTGAATTGCCAGTACATTGCCAGTGCATTGCCAACTCAAAAAAACAATGCTAAACCAACTCATTGGTGGAACAGTTTAATGCGACTTGTACTGCAGTGATGAGATTCACTTCAATTTATTACAGCTTGATCCTCTGTAATTTGTATATATATTACTCTTATAAATAAGTGAATTAAAATATTACATGAAGAAATAGTACAGTGAGTTAAAAAGGCAATGTACCTGATGTAATAGTGATGAAATGGTATGGGAATAGTACAGTAACAGTACATTTTATATTGTATTTTTAATTTACAATATGTTTCCCTTGAATATTCTCACAAATCTATTCACATTTATGTGACCACCAAGCATTGTTGTTAACCAATGGCAAATATGTTTTAACTGTCTTGATAATCTTGCTTCATTTTTGTTTCAGAGCTCAAGAAATTACTGTCAGTTTGGGAAAGATGAGTGATTTACTTAGAAGAAAGTAAGCAAATAAACAACACTGATTAACATTCATATTAAGGGAGAAAAAATAATTGATGCTAAAATAAGGAAAGATCCTACATCGGGTGAGTTGTGGATTTACATAGTTGACTGGGAGAATTTAAACAAACCGGTAGCAAATAACGGTGACAATGTAATGCAGTTATCACTCTGTCTTACATGAGATTGACATAAGGATACTACAAAATAACTTGTTCCCAATAGCCCTTTGGAAAATCATGTTTCTGTATTATCATGGAGCATTGCAGGGATGATCACTAAAATATTATATGCAGATTGGTTGAGCTTTACAGGATATCATGACTTTCTTTGCTTTCAGAAAACCTGGGCTCATGATGATTATAATCTAAATGGATATAAATGTATCAGTGCGCCAGCACTAAAAGTGAAAAAAAAAATGGAAGAGCCATGGGGGTCTCACAATTTATTATAATAATTCACCAAACATTGAAGTACTTGAGATCATACACAAAAATTAAAATATGGTATTAGTTTTGATAAAAGTTAACTCTACTACTATCCTTTTAGGAACTGTATACATTCCCCCGAGGCCACTCAATATTATAAGGAGGTACTGTGTGATTGTTTATCCCAGAATGTGGGGGATAGCTTCATTGCATATTCTGGAGCAAACCTAATGCTAACTGGTGATTTCAATGCACCAATAGGCTTATATGACAATATGGATAGTTTAGGTGAAATGCCCCAGTTATCCAATGCTCAGGCTAGGAGTACCATGCATTTAATTCAAAATGAAAATGGGAAAAGGTTTATTCTAGTCATCATGGCCTTTAACTTATTGGTACTAAATGGAAGGGAGATTGGAGATCCCTCAGGAAACATATACGTACTGTAGCTGACAAAACTTTTCATGGAAATTAAGAAAGTTCTATATAAAGATTGGGTTATGTCTAAGAAGGCCATGACAAGGTTTAACAAAAGTGCTGTCTGGCTAAAAGGAAATGAAATGCTCTGTCAGATGGACCAAAAGGAACCCCACTAGACAGAACTTTGAGTCTATTAACAAACATAGAAAACAGTATACACATCTATTGCAGAAAGAAAGGAAACAATTTCAGGAGGAACGGTGGAGCAAAATGTTAGATGTATTGAAAACAGGGGATGCAGTACAATTTTGAAGATTGGTAACCAGACATAAACTTGTGTATTCACACAAAATTCTAACATTAATCCCACGTGAAACCTGGATTATGCATTTTTAAATACTTTATTTTAAGGATCGAGTTGGGGACCTGAATAGTTGGAGGATTGAGAACCTGGATTGGTCAACTATGCCCCTTAGGATAACTTTTGGGGAAGTGGAAGAAGCTACAACAAAACGCAAACTGAAAAAAAGGCCCTGGGCCCAGAAGGGATACCCAATAAGGTCTATAAAGCTCCTTTAAACATATGGGTACCAGTACTGACTAACTTGTTTAACAAGCATTTAAGTAACAGATTTACACCTGATTGTCGAGCTAAGAATATTGTTGTTCATATATATATATATATATATATATATATATATATATATATATACATAAAAGGAATTCAAACAGACCCACAAAATTATTGTCCAGTTCCTTTGCTGAATTCCATCTCCAGAATTTTTGTCTGCATTATCTTCCACAAAATATTGGTTTGGATAGATAATGTTAATATTCTCTAACCACTTCAAGCAGGATTTAAAAAAAATTGTTCCACAATTGATCATGTTTATGTTTTACAACACTTATTAGAAAACTATATAAAAATGAGTAAAAACAGGTTACTTGTACTGTTTATTGATTCACCAATGCATTTGATTCAGTGAATAGAATATTTTTGGGGAGGACTAAGATTAACTATGGTCTCAATCATGCTATACTCATACCAGTTATTCTAATTTACAGTAATAATACATGTATCAGGCAAGATAACAGGGGAAAGGTCTCAAGACTGTATGTACAAACAAACTCTAGGGTAAAGCAAGATTGCCATCTGCCCTGTGTCTGTCCAACTTGTATTTAAATCAAATAATAAATCAATGCTTTGACCCAAATTTTCACTCACCAAAAATAATGGGAAAAGAATGCCTGATGTTTGATTATGCCGGTTATCTAGCATTAGTATTTCTAACTATGCCTGGACTGCAACACAAGTTGAACAAAGTGGAAAGTTTATGTACCAGATTAAAACTTAATATAAACATATCCAAAACAAAACTTTTAGTTTTTGGATGTAGCAAAAGTTATAATTGTCACTTGCATAGGAAACAAACTGAACAAGTCAAACAACACATATACCTTGGGGTTATTTTCTATTAGATGGGGAAATGGACACCCCATGTTAATCAGCAAAAGAAAATGAAACTGAATGCCAGAGGGCTACTTAAATTTAATTCAAACTATGGAGGATGGTCAGTCATCCCAGCATTGTGAGCAGCCTAGATGAAACTCAATCCCACGCGCCTGTATAGTGCCGAGGTTTGAGGATATCAAGTATCAGAAACTATAGATACCACAACTAATTGCTATTACAAATTGCTAATTAAAGTCCCTAATTTAGCTCCAAACTGTCTAGTTTGCATATAATTAGGAAAGATCCCCATTAGTGCAATGGCCTCTCTTAGGCTAATAGTGTACTGGTTGAGATTAATTAACAACAAAACTACTTTGCCAGCAAAATTAGCAATACTAGAAAAAGTAAACTGGCACCAACAAGGACTGACCTCCCCATGGCCCTAACATTTTAATAAGACATTGCAAGGAATTGTGTATGAAGGACTGTGGCTTATGTATTTGAATAAAAGTATAATTTCCTTATCTTACCAAAAAAAGGTTTAAACAGAAAATGTTTCATAAAGCGGTTAAAGACCAAATAATTAAGATAAAAAAAACTTAAATTGGCTCAGTGGTATGCATTAAATAGAAAACAACATAATTTGGAAAATTATCTTACTTTACCTAGTTCACTGGAATATAAAAGATTACTGACAATGGCCATGATGGAGCTCTTACCAACTAATTGGAGAGAGTCTAGGCTCAAAACAAAGGAGGATAACACCTTTGATAACATTTGCCCATGTAAGAATGGACATGTAGAAACTCTACAGCATATTATACTTATTTGTCTTGTCCACACAAAATGGAGGAAAATGTATGCAGAAAAATAAATTTCTATATATGCATATAATTTGGAAGATGCACTATACATGTTGTTGCATCCTTTTGATGCAAGGTAAGCCATAGACGTGGAAAGATTTTATAAGGAGATGATACAATGTAGGAAAACCATAAGAAATACATAACATTTGAAATTTTATCTCATGAAATGATTATATTGCCACTTGATCGTCTCAAAAACACCCCAGAAGGCAACACTGAGACTTCCTTAAAAACACTATTTTATTAACACTGTAATAATCTTTTTCATCTGGAATACTGAGGTAAAAGCACTTTACTATGAGGATGTTCATTGTAAACCTCATTTGCAAACTATAATAGTGAAATTCTGGGGCATTCACTGTGTTTATCAATAGTCTTCAGACATGCTGATTACGTAAGAATTGCAAACAAACAGGTGGTCTGCATTGGATTAGAAAGTTTCTACTATGTGCATTTGTAGATCTTAGACATGTTGGCCTTTAAAATATAGCAAATGAAAGGTTGGCTTTCATAGGATTTTAATGTACAGAAATCTATTTTTAGTTATGTGAAATAAAGTATTGTTCTCAAGTTTGTAATGACATTGTCATGTCCAACAAATGAAACATTGAATCTGAAACTAGTATCCGGTGACCCTCCCTGCTAATTTGCTAGTATTTCACTATGCCTATCCCATACATGCTTGAACCCCCCCATGTGTTCTACCCACTACCTCTGTTGGTAGACTGTTCCCAGCTTCCACAGCTCTTTCAGTGAACTAATATTTCCTCACATCCCTCCTAAACTTCCCCCCTTCAAGCCTCATTGCATGCCCTCTTGTCCTGGTGCACTTCTTTATTTAAAACAGACTCCTGTCCTGTACCCTGTTCACTCCTGTGCAGTATATATACAGTACATCTTTATCATCTCCCCCTCTCCCTTATCTCCTTTAGTATGTACAAGTTGAAATCCCTCAATCTCTTCTCATGGAATTTCTCATGCAACCCATGCATCATTTTATTTGCTCTCCTCTTGACTGCCTCAACCCTGTCTATGTCCTTTCTCAAATATGGGCTCCAGAACTGGACACAGAACTCCTGGTGGGGTCTCTCCAATTACCTATTTAGTGGAACACCACATACCTCCCCCACTGGTATACCTTTTCTTATGCACACCAGCATCCCACTGGCTCTGCCAAATGTCCTGTCCCATTGCCCAGCTGCTTTGTGGTAACTGGACATTATAACCTCAAGGTCTCTTTCCTGCTTAGTGACCATCAGTACCTCCCCACACCATTTTACAATCAGTTGCTGGTTTTCTATGCCCTAGGTGCATGCTTTTGCACTTCTTTGCATTCAACACCAGTTGCCATACTCCTGGCCACTCCTCCAGTTTTCTAAGTTCTGTCCTTATTATCTCCATTCCCTCCTGAGTATAAACCCCATTACAAATGCTGGTGCTATCTGCTAAGAGGCATACCTTTCCTTCCAGCTCTTATGCAATGTCACTGATGAAGACTTGAAGATGACTGGTCTCAGTACTGAGCCCTGTGGCACTCCACCGGTCACTCTCCCCTCCATAGAGTGTATGCCATTTACCACCACTCTCTGCCACCTGTCAAGTAATCAATGTTTTACCCAGTTTATCTTTTTGGATCCCACCCCTAGACTGCCAGATTTCTTCATCAGTCTCCTATGTGACACAGTGCCAAATGCCTTGCTGATGTTCAAGTAGGCCACATCCACAGCCCTTCCTTGATCTATTTCCTTGTCACTAGAGATGCAGCGAATTTAAATTCCACCAGCGAAGTGGGCACTTCCCATTGCCACTCCACTACGTGGAGTGGGCAATGCAAAGTGCTCACTCCGCCTTGTCATTACCACTTTGCATTAAGGTGGAATGTCAATGTGAAGTAAGGTGAAGTCATTGTTTTTAATGGACTTTGTGTTCCTCATTATGATTCTAAGTGACCTACTTGGTGTTTCAGATTTGACAGCCACCCCACACATCACATGGCTTACAGTATTGTAAGTCACATGATCTTTAGCTAGGCAGGAAGAAAGTGAGTCATACAAGCAGACACTTTTACTTTCTCTTGTGTAGAAGGAGAGAGAGTACTGTGTTTTGTGACTGCTGATAGTTTGAGGTCAGAGAGGAGGAGGAGATTTAAACTTTGATTTAGACCCAACAGCTTTTTTAAAAGCTACATTTCTTTGTCTTTTCTGTACTCTTTTTTACTTAATTTGCTCTTTCTGTAAATTTTATTTTTCTTACAGGCTTAAAATACATCCAAGTAACTATTAAAAAAAATGAATGTTGTGATTCGTGATGTGATTGTAAATCATAATTTGTGACTGCATTTGTGACCGTGATGATGATGAAATGCGAATGCCTATGGCTGTACTTCCCTGGGCCCCCCCCCCCGATGAGGTGTGACACAAACTCCCCGACTTAAAAACACTCATTAATGAGTACAATGGAGGAGTGGTGAAGCATGGAGACATACTACAAAACAGGCTTACAATACATCCAAGTAACTATTAAAACAAGATTAATGTTGTGATTCAAGATGTGATCGTAAATCGTGATTTGTGACTGCATTTGTGACTGTCCATGATGATGAAGAATGTGATTTGTATGATGAATGACTCGTGATAATGGTCCCAACTTAAAACGCATATTAATGAGTACAGTGTTCAGGCAGAACTATGCACCACACTTGTCCAGTACTCTAAAGGGAAGTCAAAGAAACAATTGTGACTTAAATTAGAGATGGAGATTAGGCCCTAAAGAGATGCAAATGCACAGACAGATTAAGATTGCGCTGCACACTGAAGAGATGCAGATGCAAAGGCACAACACTTAATCAATACTCACCATCAGAAATTCAAAAATCTGGAAAATAATTCCTTTTCCGGTTGGGGCAGGCTGTGGGGGGCACTGCTGCAGTAACAGTCACTAGTACTAGTACTAGTGAAGATACCACAAAGAAGCACAAAAATTACATAGCTGCAGTGGATAGCATAGCATAGCAGGTTCACATTGCTGAAATTATGTGGCACAATAAAAGGTGTCTGATTTGATGACACGCATCACACTCATACTCACACACACACTAAGTAATGCATAGCAAATTGAAAACTTCAGTAATATAACCACATATTTTAAACAAACTAAAATTATGCACTGCAGCACCACAACAATCAGCAAAAGAAGGCAAGAATTATTGAAAATATTACTGTGTGTACATTAACACAGTTATGCAAGAAAAATATCACCAAAACAGAAAGCTCTGTCTTTTTCTCCATGTTAATCTACCTACACCACAGAAATGCCCCTCCTCAAAGCACACTTTCACTGTCTTTCAGTACACAGACTGAATATTGTAAATTAACATTCAAAATCCACACACAAACAATAAACGCTCAATGATATAAGGACAGTAGGGTTTCCTATAATCGATGAACTAAAGGTTCAGCAAAACAAATGACTCCAAAAGGCTTTTTTAACAGCTTTTAGAAAGTTTGCATCACAGAGCTCTTAGAGCAGATTCTCTCCTACAGCTTCATACACACACTACCCCAAACTGAGGCTGTGCAGAACAATCTAGAGCACATATGACCTGAAATCCCATGAATCACTGCAAAATTCACCTTTGGAGCTTAAAAACAAGGCGAAGTGAGGCGAAGTACAC
Source organism: Neoceratodus forsteri (assembly GCA_016271365.2). Taxonomy (NCBI): domain Eukaryota; kingdom Metazoa; phylum Chordata; order Ceratodontiformes; family Ceratodontidae; genus Neoceratodus; species Neoceratodus forsteri. The sequence goes on from CM057449.1 coordinate 1,514,990,715, forward strand.
TGTTTTCAATGTACTTCACCTTAAGAATTGGTGGAGTTGTGGTTTGGGAAGGTGGAGTAATCACGAAGTCATTGTTTTTCAATAGACTACATTTCCATTATAATGTGAAGTACTCAACTTCACGTTGCAGAGCACTCCGCGAATCCGACTTCACTCCAAGGATCACTTTGTGGAGTGAATTGGGGCCACTTCGCCCACCAGGTATTAGAGTATAGTTTTTTACTTAAGTTTGGATCTATGTCCATATTGTAGATTTGAACCCATAAGTGTTCTCTATCACTTGGATCAAATGCAGACCTAAAATCCATGAACAAAACAAATAACTTTTGTTTTCTCATTACAGAATATTTTTGAGTAAATGGTTCAACAAAAATATTTGAGTAATAGTACCACATCCTTTTTTAAAACCAGCCTGCAAAGGAGAAATACTTGAATGTTTTTGCAACCAGTCAAGCAATCTGTTCAATAAAATGTTTGCATACACTTTAGCTAATGAATCAATTCAGCTAAATGGATGATAGTTTCCAGTAGGGACCTGTCCCCTATTTTGTACATTGGCATAATGTGACCACCAGACCAAGAGGAGGGTGTATATGCATACACAATATATTTGTTGAAAAAATCTGATAGCAGTTCTGAGCACCATTCAATGTCAATTACATAGAAATTTAAAGAGATTCTATCCAGTCTGGGTACTTTATTTTTCTTAAAGCTATTAAGAGCAATATAAACTTCATGGGAAGTAACTCAATGAAAATGTTCATCTGTTTCCATTTGAATATTTACAGTATTAAATTGAGCATCAATTTGTTGAGATTTGATATCAAAGATATCATAATAGTAGTTAACCAATTGATCAGGTGGAATATGAGAATCTATTTGAGTTTTATAATGATTTGTACCCTGAGAAACCAATCTCTGAAAGGAGCTATCATCCTTTTCATCAAATAACAGCCAGAATTTTACCCCATAATTCTTTTTTGATTTATGGATCTTTGCATATTCACATCGGAGCTGATTCCAAGATGGCTGGCATAACTCTCACACAGTTCAGAGTTACACTGGTCACCTCTATGCCAGGAACCCCTATACCGCATTCCAGAAGTGGCAGGGTCCAATTGAGACTTGTCATATATGCCATGTGTGTGGCAGTAGCCCCAGCATGGTGTATTCCAGCCACAAGTTGCAATTCGTAAAGGGCAACAGGCATCCCCCAAAGCACCCCCCACCCATGAACACCACCAGATGCACCAGGTGGTATGGAGGGGGGATGGACATGTATCAGGGGGGCATGTCTGAGAATGGACCCCCGGGGTCCCTGCTATTTTTGGGGTGGGGCAGGGGTATGCATTAGGAGACATGGGGGGACACATCTACCATATTGCTGTGGCACCAGGAGGTGGGTAGCCACAGGATGGTACCATTGGTTGCCACTTAGAGCTGCTCGGAGCTGTTCTATCTTAGCCACACCACTGTGGGTTCTGTAATTCTGCTTGTGGGTTAGGACAGATGCCCTACTGAAATTGTGCTAGGTTGCTGTCATAATTCTCAGTTGCGCCAGGCATTGTGGGTTGTGGTATAAGTGTTGCCACTGCCTGCATTTGTCACAGCCTGCAGATGCCAAGGTGCAACTCATCTCTTGGAATAGGAGCTGGCATATCACTGGACATAAGTAGCAAGATACACCATGGAGTTTGGCGTATCTCACCTTACGCCAGTGTATGCCCATCTCGAGTTGGGCCCATGGTCTTTGTATTCCCTTCTATAATTATTCAACTTCATAAGATTAGATTTTGTTGGACATTCCTTAGCTTTTCTAGAAATTCTAGCAAGTTCTCTCTTTTTTTGCAGACATGTTTTGTAAAACCAATTTTCATATTTAGGAGTTTGTTGCTTGTTTATATTCTTATAATTTATTGTGATCCCATGATGGGCTGGCAGTATAGCCTATAGATTAGAGGAACAAGGTGTGAACGAGCTTGACACATCCAGGAGACCAGACCTGAGTTTGATTCTCACAACCTCTACTTGCATACTGTGTGACTCTGAACAAGTCACTTAACCGCCCAGTGTTCCCAGGTCACCCCTGAAAACAGGCACTTGTGCCTAGAGGGCCTTACCCAGTTACCAAAGACTAAAATAAAAAATTAAAAAATGTATACTTAGGATAGCTTTATAACTTTTTTTATGGATCCAGTTCTTTGTCCACAAGGGAATTAAATTGTTCTTGAAAAAGGATCATTACATTTACTGTGTGTTCAATACTGAGCATATTTCACCTAATTATTCTAATGCTTATAATGTCTATGTTAGGATCATATATAGTCTGTAACTTTATTTCTAATTTCCTTACAGTAATGGTTGTGAGATTTTAGCTCTCTTCACTATGGATTCAGCAACTTTAGCATTCAAAGAACAACAACTATAACCAGCAAACATCATATATAACAGTAATTATCAAAATGGTATATGATTCAATGTAGCTGAGCATTTTAGTGGACCCAGAGATAAAATAAAATCTCATCTAAGTCCAACCCATCCTCCCCTTGCCAGTCATTCAAGTCTCCTCCACCCACCCTTCCACTTACCCATATCCTAATAACAGATTCCAACAAGCCAGTCCTTCCTCAGCCCTCCCCCTACCATTACATGGCACACAATGGCATCCAGGAAAATGATTCCTTCTCCTCCAGCCCCCACCCAACCCCAACCCCAGCAAGAAAAGACATAACAGTATCTTTCAAATGGTCTTCTAATAGAAGAAAGCATTTATCTACTCAACTGTATTCCCCCAAATTTCCTAAGTTAAGTGTTCAGTTGCTTACAGTGTATTTACTGTCAAATAAAATAAAGGGGACAGTTGCCCTTTAAACCCTTTCCACCCTAACAGTTCTAATCTGACATAACTAAAAATAGATACTTCATAACAATTAAGCCTGGCTGTCAGTATAAATTAATAATTATTAGAGACCAAGTCCCTAAGTTAGGGGGAAGTAATAAATTAAAGGGAGATCTTTCAACCAATCTGGGGGTGCTACATCTTTGACCTCCCAGCATGTACAGTATGTATTCTCAAGGACTCAATTAATATGAAAATTTAGTAACAACAACCCCTATTGACAAGTAATTTTTAAAGATAGAAAATAATAAAAAAAAAACTATAAAATGTGCAACTCCATTATTCCGTCTGAAAATGAAGTCCAAAATAATTACTACTGGATATCATCAGCTTAGATGAGAGTGATTAAACATATAAAAATACTACCTGCATACAAAACAAAATCTATAGAGAAAGCATGAAATAGACCAGGGTTACCTTCCCTTCCAATGTACTGAAACCTTAATATAGCTCATAATAACTAAACAAAACAAAGCAAAAAAGAGGGACCCTTTTGATCCAGAAGCCATGTCCCCTAAATCTGACATGTAATATAACACAACACTACTGTCCCAACAGAAAAATAGCAATCTTGCTGTTCAGCAATATATGTAAATGGCTCCACATTGACTAAGGGTCCCAGTCTGAACTACGATGTTCATGCTCCCCTGAAACAATTGGCTAAGGATCCTAGTCCAAATCACAATCCTCTTGCAGTCCTAAAGCAATCAGCTGAAGATCCTAGTCCAAGCCACAATCTAGGTGCAGTTCAAAAATGATCAGTTAAGGATCCTAGTCCAAACCACAATCTTCCTGTGTTGCAAAAACAGTCAGAAAATGATCCTGGCCTGAGCCACAATCTCCTTACTATCTACAAAACAGCTGTGCAGCACAGTCTATAATTACATGTTGGGAGCATTCCAAGGAGGTCTGTAGGAGAGCTGCACCAGCCTTATCATTCTGTCCTGAGTGTTCGCCAGTAAAAGAAAGTCAGTTTGGTGCAGAAAAATAAGTCACATGGGGTCAAACATCTATGCAAAACACTTTGTTAAGCCTTGTGTCATTGGAAACAAATAGAATGCACTGCTGGAGTGACAAAGGGCAGAGTACCACAAAAAGTAAGATAGTTCGACTGTGGATCTCATAGTAGGTAACACCATCTAGAAAGGAAGTATGATTCAGCCTTGAAATCAGGTTATTTCAAGCTCACCCTTAACAGAATCTGGGCTAAGAGCATGATTAGTTCAAAATCTTGGTTTGATGTAAAGTCCTCAGACAGAAGAAAAGAGCCAAGTGTTGAGCCCATAGTTACACATCTGTTCTCCTGTAGATACTGAAAGATTCAAGGTAGAGACCATTTTCAAAATGAAAAAGAGTAATTGAGAGGTCTCACAGGGGTGAAAGTCTTTGACCATTATCCAAAGATAATCAGTTTCCTCTGGCAAAATAAAGTTTGGTAAATGTCCAGGGGTAGAGCATTGCAGTAGGATATGCGCTTTTTTAATTAAAACCAGAATCATGTTACAGAGGGGGATGCCAGAGATCTAATCATCCTTAGCACTGATTCTGTCAGGCCAGAAGCATTTTAAGTACATTGAGACACAAAATGGACAAGGAATTTAAGGAGACATATGTTTAGCATTCCAGTCTTACAGCTCTTGCTTGCCTATGACTCAAAACCTCAAAACAAAAAATGTCCCTACCAGGGTGCAGTTGCCATTGCTCAGAATTCAGCAATCTTTAAACAAGCTAGGTAATAATTCCTTCAGTGCAGGGTTGGCTTCCTTGGCCAACTCCCAAGACTTCCATGTGTCTCCAATTAAAACCTGGAGCCAGGTGGGATACAGAACCCTAAATTGGAGACCAGGTGCTATAACCTTGGTAACAGTAGGATGATATGTCACTCTCTGCTGACAAACAATACTAGGTAGATCCTGGACAAGCTGCAGTCTTGCACCCTTCAAGGTAATGTCTTGTGTTTCTCATACTTTTTTCAACAAGTGTTGTTTATCTAAGTAATTTAAAAACTTAAATATAAATGGTCATGGTGGGGCTTCATTGGCAGGCAGTGGTAGAAGAGAGCAATGGGCTTGCTCAATAATGTAGGTGATATCATTGGGAGATGGGCCAGCTACTTTGTCACATAGTTTCTGTGCAAACTGGATGAGATTCAGAACTCAGCTTTTTCTGGGAGACCAAAAATCACATCGTTAGAGCTCAGACTTCGCACCTCAATATCCTCTAATTTGGTTTCCATTCGGGCTAACTTTTGCTTCATGGTTTGCCAATCTGTGTCCCTCTTATCTCTTCATTTTTCCAGAGAAAATGTGTAGGCTTCTTCATCACCCACTCTTTGTCCCATATCATTGATAACATTTCTTTGGGACTTAAGCTCTGTTGTAATATTCTGTAGAGCTTCTGTGAAGGGTGTTATTTCATCCAAGAATTGCTTTGCAGTTAATGGTGTAGCAACGATTGTAGAAACAGTGACCAATGTAGGAATAGCTGAGTGGCTAGATCCTGGTGCTTGGGCCTTGGACTTCTTTGAGGTCTTATCAGGAGTGGAAGGTGGGGTGTGCTTTGGAGGTGCTGTATGCATCTCAACCTCCATTTTTCCACTTGAGTTACTGTCTCCAAGATGCTAGATACTTTCTTTAACAGTAGGTGAAGTTGAATTGTCACATTTCTTGTAGTTAAAGATGAATTTTGCTGAATTTTAGGTTTAGGAGGCAGGAGCCGATGGAGCATCACATGACCCCATCATCTCCTTTGAATATGTGGGTAAATATTACTTTTTTCTGACTAGGGAGACATTTTTGTTTCAAAGTTAGTTCTTCTTAGTGTTCATTAAGCGTCTGCAGATAATTTATTCCATCATTTACTACATCTGATAAAACTAATCAAAACATTAATATCCTTGTAACCAACAAGTTCTGAAAGGATAGTAGTAAGCAATAAGCCATGACTGGCTGTGCATTAAAGGAATAATGATGCATGCTCCAGGGGAGTAGTGAGACATGACACTAAAGACTGAATGTCCTTATGACAACCCTGGGAAGTGCATTGCTAATCCTCTGATGCATAGCCTGAATTGGCTTATTACAGTTTTAAAATGGCTCATTAGAATTGCAAAGATAATGTTTAAAAAGTATGCAGTGTTAGTGCATGTTAAAAAAGTTTAGAGTGCTTTTATATGTCAATAAAAGTAAGTAATAAAATATGGTCTGTCCTGGTTAATCCATGCCTTGCTATTACATATACCTGATTATCTGAACAGGAAACCTCTGAAACTGATTGTTTGCCATGTTAATTGCCTCTTTAATATGGAAACCTGTGTTTCTGAATCTGAATCCTGTGTTCAAAGTACAGAGACCGTTATCTCCATTCATTTTAACCTGGATAATCCATTGCAGGTGTTAATGAGTGTGCTAAAGGCATTCTTCTTAATCCCCGCTGTCATGTTAAAGGTGATAGGAAATGAGCTTTAGATAGTTAACAGTCCTCCCATTTTCCTTTTCATGCCAGTTTGTATTCTTATATGCTTTGACCAATTTTTTATAAATAAATGACCTAGCTTTGGGATGCACTCAGCTCTATCTCAAGTTACACTCTCTTCACCAGCTACTGCTCTTTCTTTTCATGTTCCTAAACATTCTATGGAATCAGTGACACTGTTCCAGGCGATTCATATGAATGCCCTGGAATGGTGTTATTAATGTCATAGAATGTCCAGGAAGTTGAAAAGACAGAACAGCAACTGTTGAGGAGAGAGGGATCTTTTGTAGTTACAAAGGCAAAAAATTAATTATTAATGTAACAAAAAAGTTCAAAACATGGAAACTAAAATGTTTTAATTGCTTAGCACTGTAATACCAAATTTTCAATTTTATAATAAAATAAACCAACAAAATCATTTGGTCATTGTCTGGTTACAACGTATATTTTTATTGTATAACAAAATGGTCAAAAACAAATGTTTATGGATTAACCAGGTCTGCCTGTAGTTCCATTTTTGTTTTTCCTCCAGCAGGGACTGCCAGGAAGAAGCACCCATGGTAGTGACAAGGGGAATGTGGGGGCTTCTGCAGTGGAGACCCCAAGGAGGGTGGTAGAGGACCCCAGGTGTGGAGGAAGCAACTTCTGGAGGGGGACTCCATCATGAGGGGGGTAGATATGGGAACAGGAAAGGGGGATAGAGGTAGGTTAGATGCCTACATGGTGCCATGGCCCAGAGAGATGGGAAGCAGATCCTGAGGATCACTAGGCAGCAGGATGGGAGTGAAAGCTTATGTCATTGTCCATGTCATTGGGGACTAATGACCAGGCTGAGGAATGGGTCTGGGATAGTGCAGGGGGAGTTTAGGAAGCTTGGAAGGGGTCTTAGGCAGGTAGCTCACTCAGTGACTTTTGCTGAGGTGTTGCCTATCTATAGCAGTAGACAGGAGAGGAAACTCCAAACCTGGCTGAAGTAATGGTGCAGAAAGGAATGGTCCAGCTGCATTGGAGGCTGGGGACACCCCTGGAAGGATAAGGGCCTATACAGGGGTGATGGCCTGGATCTATCCAGAAGGAGAACCACACTCCTCAGTGAATGACATACATGTTACTTTGATGAACATTTAAACTAGCTAAAATGGGTGGCAAAAGAAATGGGGAGTCAGAAACTGTCCCCCACCAGTTAGAAGTAGAGAGTAATGATAATCCAATTGGAGAGGAATCCCAGAGAGTGTGAATGAATAAAGGGAGCAGGGTGGTAGAGATAAAGGGGAAAAGGAATGGGAGCATTAAAAGGAGATATAGGAAGGAGAGAGGGCAAAAAGGAAAAATGGTGGACAATAAGCAGAGTGGAAACAAAATATGAATGACCAAGTATGTGAATGCTACAAGTCAAAGAAAAAGGATTCCAGACCTAGAGGTCATCATGGGAGATGCCAACCTGGATACTGTGGCCATTACTGTGTCATGGTACACCGAAAACCATGACTAGGACATGGTGATAAAGGGCTATACTCTGTTAAGGAAATACCGAGTGGGAAAGAAAAAACCGGGTGTGGTGCTTTTTTGTGAGGGAAAGCATAAAAGCCATGGAGATACAAGGAATACAGGGAGAGGCAGAGGTACTCTGGTTCACCCTAGAGATTGGGAATGGAGCCACTGTTCGTACTGTAATGATCTATAGACTTCCAGCACAAGGGAAGGAATTCAGAAATGTACTGGTGGGAGCCATTGGCAAGAGGGCAGAAAATGGGGAGGTGCTGTTGGTGGGGGACTTCATCCTGTCAGATGTGGATTGGAGCCTCCCAGCAGCAGCTTCACCTTGAAGCAGGGACATTCTGGTCTCTCTATAGGGGGCATTCTTCAGGCAACTAGTCAGTGAACCTACTTGTGATGGGGCAATATTGGACCTGGTACTCACTAACAGGTACAGTGTTGCAGACATCAAGGTGAAAGGTCACTTGGGGACCAGTGATCACTGTACGGTGTGGTTCAATATAAGGATGGCTGTGGAATTGAACCACACAAGGGGGGGTCCTGGAGTTCAGGGGAGCAGATTTTAAAAAGATTGGTAAATGTCTCAGGGATGACCTAGCACAGGTGGATGACCTGGGTGGGGTGAAGGAACAGTGGATGAAGATAAAAGGGAGTATAGTAAAGGCAACAAACCTCTGCATTAAACAAGTGAGCAAAAGGAACAGGAGGCCACTATGGTTCTTGAAAGTGGTAGCACTCAGAATATATAGGAAGATGCAGAGGGAGGAGGATAGGGAAGTCTATCAGGGGAAATTGAGGGAAATCGAAAAAGTAGCAAGGAGTGCAAAGACACAAACTGAACAGATAATAGCCCAGGAGGTAACAAAAGGGGACAATATTTTTTTTAGGTATGTAAGTGTAAAGAGAAAGACCAGGGGTGGGACTGTAAGGTGAAAAAGGGACGGGGGTGCTGTACAGAAGGGGACCAGGAAATGGCAGACATGTTGAACAAATTTGTTTATTCACTGTTCACAGATAAAGGAGAAGGGGATGTGCCACAAAAAGATAACAGCTTTGGAGGGAGAGAGAGGTGGACACTAATCCTATTTTGGAGGTGAGAGCCCTGAAGGAACTTGTTAATTGGAAGGTGGACAAAGCAATGGGGCCACATGGGGTGTATCCAAGGGTATTTAGGGAGCTCAGGGGAATACTGGCTGCACCTCTGACAGTCTTATTTAGCAGCTCACTGGAAACATGAGTGGTTCCAAAGAGGGAGGATGGAGGGAGGGAGGATGCAGTCCCAAAACACAAAAGTGATAGCAGGGATGAGGTTGGCAATTATAGGTCAGTCTGCGTAACATGTGTGGTGAGAAAGTAAATGGAATCACTGCTGAAGGAAGGGTTTGTGAAATATCTTGAACCCAGTGGGTTACAAGACCCAAGGCAGCATGGTTTCACAGCAAGGAGCTCATGTCATACAAATCTGATAGATTTCTTTGACTGGGCGACAAAGGAACTGGATCAGGTTGGAGCAATGGACATGGCCTACCTGGATTCCAGTTATGCATTCAACACCATTCCACAGAGGAGACTAGTAAGCAAGGTGGGTAGCTCAGAAGTGGGTTCAAGGTGGTAAACTGGATAAGAAATTAGTTAGGGGATAGGTGACAGAGGATGGTGATATAAGCAGTTCACTCTAAAGAAGGGAGGGTGATGAGTGGGCTGCCTCAGGGATCAGTGCTGGGACTGGTCTCTAATGTTTTTATAAGTGACATTGCAGAGGAGCTGGGAGGAAAGGTCTGCCACTTTGCAGATAACACCAAAATCTGCAATAGGGTGGACACTCCAGCCTGGTGGAAAGGATAAGCAGAGACCTGAGAAAACTGGAGGAGAGATCAATGGTATGGCAGCTGGGTTTCAATGGGAAAAGTGCAGTATAATGCACTTAGGGAACAGAAACCTAGGGGTGGAGTACAAAATGTGTGGAGTGGTGATGAGGACCACCAAGCAGGAAAGAGGCCTGGGATAATCATACTGGATGACCTAAAGGTAGTCAGGCAGTGTGACAAGGTAGTAGGGGGGCAAGTGGGATGCTGGGGTGCATAGAGATGGGTATCACCAGCAGAAAGAGGGAGATGGTGTTGACTCTGTATAGATCACTAGTAAGATCCCACCTAGACTAAGTTTTCCAGTTCTGGAGACCACATCTCTGGAAAGACATAGAGTGGAAGTAGTCCAGAGGAGGACAACTAAAGTGGTGCAGGGTCTGCATCAAAAGCCCTATGAAGAATGACCAAAGGATCTCAATATGTACACCCTGAAACAGAGAAGGGAGAGGGGACATATGATAGATAGCTTTAAATACCTCACGGGGGTAAATAAGATACAGGAGTGGAGTATTTTCCAGAAGACAAGGTGATCAAGAACAAAGGGACCTGCTATGAAGCTGGATAGGGGTAGATTCAAGAGAGATGTGAGGAAGTATTTCTTCACAGAAAGAGTGGTGGATTCCTGGAACAATATTCCATGGGAAGTAGTATTGGTGAAAACAGTGGTGGGGTTCAAGAATGCATTGGATAAACACAAGGGAATCATAGTGGAAAGAAAGGAGGGAGGGAGGGAGAAAGAGCTATAGATCTGGCATGGTCTGAGGTAATAGTGTAGGTGGGGAGAAATGGAAAGCTTGGATAGGCCAAGCAACCTTATCTGCTGTTAAATTTTGTTTTTTATGTTTCTAGGTGGTGCTGTTAAAACATGTACTGATGGGTAGACTGGATAGGCCAAGCAGTCCTTATTTGCTGTCAAATTCTATGTTTCTATGTTTCTAGGTGGTGCTGTTAAGACACTAACTGACTTACAGAGCTTTGAGGCTTGTGGAGTTTAAAGAGATAGACTGCTCTTCATGCTGATTTTTTTTAATTGTTGGTGTGGTGCAGTTTTAGTGGTTTTTACAAGCAGTTTGCCCCTCTTGGTGCAGCAGTATGGCATCTTTTCACCTTCTCAGTATGTGTGTATCCAATGATGCCCATTTGCACCACTTGTTCATGACAGTTCACCGGTGAAGCTCGTATCTGCATTTTAAACTGTCATCACATAGACTAGGGTTTCAAAGTGGATTGTATTTCTTCTAAATAAAACAATCTCTCCAGTGAGACTTTTGGCCCCAAGTCCTTTAACTGAGGTCTCTCCTGAGGCATCATGCTGATCCCACATGCTCACCCATCAACTTGCTTTTTCAGCTTATCGCATTTAAAAATAGTCTAACCCCCTTCCCCCAATTCATGTTCCTGACTTCTCCCTGTCTGGTCCATTGCTCATAAACATGAGTGCAGAGTACTGAAGCAGAGCATGAGGATGCTGCTGAAATGTCTGCAGGATAGGCATTGCTGCACAATATTGCTTTACTGCATTTACAAAACTGCATTGACAACTGTAAGAGCTTTCAGTTGTTATTCTGACACCAGTCAGTCCACTGGTATTAAAACATGGCTGTTGCAATGAGTGCATGGCAGTGCACAGAAGTGAGAGATGTTGACAGAAAAATCGTTTGTTTAATGTAAAGCCATGGAACAAAGTATCACAATTCTGGAGTTTAGGTATATGAAATCATTTGTGGAGATCAATGAGAATTATAGTGAGAACCTGCGAGTCACTTTCTTTTACTCAGAAATGTTCATTATGTAGACACAAGGGGTGGGATATTCAGACTGCACCAGGCAGGGTTGCAAGCCTGAGCACAGCACAACTGGGCTGTGCCAGGGCATGAACCAGGTGATATTCAATGGTGCAGCACCATGGCTCAGCACCATTGAATATGGCACTGAGGGCTCACGCACTGCGCCAGCGCAAGTGGAAGGAGGGGAGCAGGGGGATGCGCTAGTGCAAGTGCAGTTGTGCTAGGTGCATCAACCACAATATTCAGCACTGGGCATGCAAATGAGGCCATTATGCATGAAAGGCACAAATGGGACCATTTGCATGTCATTATGGCCCCATTTGCATGCAGTGCCCCGATCACCGGCAACTTGCACCTGGCACCTTGCCAGGCTGCAGCCATTGGGGACCGATGACCTACTGCCCCTCAGCAGGCTCTGCTCCTGTTCACTGAATCATGGGCATATGTTATATTAAGCCATGGTGGTCCAGTGGACCAATCCCCATCACCTGATCATGGGCATATGTTACAAATCCTTGGTGGTCCAGTGGAACCCCCCCCAGTGCCCGATCTCAGGTGGAATGATCAAAGGACACCCTGGTGGTCCAGTGGTACCTGCCTCCCCACCCGCCCACTGACGCCCTGCCACCCTGCACCCCCCAGTCAGTGGGACCAAAAGAAAGAAGAAATATATATTAAAGACAGGGGAAAACATTGAATTAGGCTACTAAAGGAAATGATTTGTTAATTATCTTAACTGTTATGGGGTAGCTGCTCTGATCTATTAATTAATGATTAGACCTTCTGCTGTGAGTATGTGCAATAGAGGCGTTGGTAGAGAATGTCTCTGCAAATGTGGGGTGGGGTCATTTGGTACAAATATTTGTCTGATTCTGAGTAATTATATAGGGGAAAGCTGGGATGGGGTTTTCTTTTCACTAATTTGGCTTAGTTTGTTAGCTGGGGTCGGGAATTCCATACCAGTAATGGAAAGGGAAACTGACAATGATCCTAATAAATGCTGGATAAGATTAGGTTAGCAACGTGGAATGATAAGGGTCTCAGAAATAAAGTTAAGACAACAAAAATTGTAATGTATCTGGAAACTATAGGCATTAATTGCATTTTTATGCAAGAAACCCACTTTCAACAGGAGGACTTTAGGTGGTTTCAAAGATGATGGACACCAGGCTTTAACCAGGTGTCACATAGGGTGGCAATATTTTTTAAACAGAGGTCTCTACCTGTGGTTAGGATAAATAAAACCATTAATGATTCAGCAGGTAGATATCTTATATTGGAAATTGTATTGGCAGGTAAACAATTTACCTTTTCTGCAGTATATGGGCCTAATATCAATACTCCAAAGTTTTTCTCTGATTATTTTTTGCAGTTAGCAATGTGTGGTTCCCTATATGTGATTGGTGGGGATTTAAATTTGACACCGAGTAAGCAGGACAGAACATCTGTTGCCTATTCAGAATTTGGATCTTCAGTTAAAGTAATTAAAAATTGTATGAGTGAATTAAGGCTTGTTGATCCATGGTCTGAGTCTTCTCAAGACGTTAAAACATTTTCTTTTTTTTTCAGTGTATCATCAAGCTCTCTCTAGAATTAATTTTTTTAAATTTCAGAATCACTGATGCATGCTATTGGTAATATTGATTACCCGGGTATAATTATATCTGATCACTCCCCATGCATAATGGATTTACAACTCTCAGTTAGTAATGCTATTAATCATTACTGGAGAATTGATTTTACTTTATTAAATTAATATGGAAACAATGCTTTTTTAACAGAGATTAAGTTCTTTTTTTCAATAAATAAGGCAGCAGATGTTAGTATACCTGTACTTTGGGAATCTTTTAAATTGTGGATAAGGACCACTTTCCAACAAATGGCAAATAGGAGGAGAAAAGGGTGGCTTAAACAGGAATTACAGTTACAAAATGATATTGCAACATTGGAACAGTTATATATATTAAATCAGGATATAGATATAGATAATATGTTGGTGAAAAAGATAACTATATTAAATAAACTCTTGACAGATAAAGTGGAAAAACATATATTGAGAATTAGATCTAACTACTATATATCTTCAGATAAGCCACTTCAAATAATGGCTTGGCAGTTAAAAAAGATTAAAAAAAAATAAGGGTATAAATCAAATTAAAGATATAGACAGTTCCCTGCATATAGGACCGCTACAAATCTGTGGTACTTTTTTTGAATATTATCAGAATTTATATTCATCAGAAAGAGGGGATAGGAAGAGATTGGAAGAATTTTTGGATAATTTACAATTAAATCAATTGATTAATCCCATTAAAGATGTCTTGGATAAACCTATTCTGCCTGCTGAGATTAATAGAGCAATTGATGCTTTGCCAGCTGGCAAGACACCGGGCCCGAATGGGATACGAATAGATTTTTAAAAGAGGTTTAGAGAAGTTTTGGTCCCAATCATGAGTAGGCTGTTTAACTGCTTTGATGATGCTGTGAATTTGTCAATTTCCTTTAAACAAGCCATAATTTTATTTTTTCAAAAGCAGGGTAAGGATCCAGATTTATGTGGCTCATATAGACCCATATATTTACTGAATTCCGACAATAAAATCTTTACTAAGATAATTACAATGAGGCTAGAGGGGACACTCCCAGATCTCATTGCACCTGATCCAAATGGGTTTGTGAAAGGGAGAAAATTAGTGATAATTTATGAAGAACAATTGATATTGTACCAAATAATAAACATCTAGATGCTGTACTTCTTGCGATTGATGCCGGAAAGGTAATTGTTCGCACTGAGTGGTCTTTTTTTTATTTGTGCTTCTTGACAAAATTAATTTTTGCAAACAGTTTATTAATTGAGGCAGTATAGCGCAGTGGTCTAAGGCTCTGAACTGCAAATCTGGTGACATCCAGCAGACCAGACCTGGGTTTGAATCCCACAGCTTCCACTTGCATACTGTGTGGCCCTGAGTAAGTCACTTAACCTCCTTGTGCTCCCAGGTTGCTCCTGTAAAAAAGCTTCCAACTTAGTGTGCTATACCTGGTTAAACAACTAAACAAAAAAAAAAAACAAAAAATAATTGTATTAGAATATTATATTCAGCCCCAGAAGCAGTTATTAGAATAAATAATATGTATTCAGATAAAATTCAGATGGATAGATGTATGAGACAGGGCTGTCCCCTTTCACCTTTGCTTTTTACCCTTGTGATGGAGCCATTTGCAATGGCAATTAGGAAAAAAACAGAAAATTTCTGGTATACAAATTAAAAATTCTGTACACAAAATCAGTTTGTATGCTGATGATGTGTTATTGTATCTAACTAATCCCTTAGTCTTTATCAAAGAAGTTAATAAATTGGCTCAGGAATATGATAAATTGTCGGGTTATAAAATAAATTAGCAAAAAACCCTGTTAATGAAATTGAATGCTGATTATAAACTATTTATTCCTGAAATAGGGGTGGGGTAAGTAGCAGATTGTATAAAATATCTAGGCATCAATCTGACTAGCCGATACAATCAAACTATATTAGGCAAATTTTGAGCATATAATTTGTGTGATTAAGAAAGATCTTGATAATTGGATGCATCTACCACTGACATTAATAGGGAGGATAAATGTCATAAAAATGAAAATCATCCCTAAGTTGCTTTATGATTTTCAGGTTATATCTGTAATAATACCAGATTCTTTTCTTGATAGATTAAAAAGGATTATTACTAACTATATCTGGAATAAAAATGAAACAAGAATATCTTATCACAAACGTACCCTTCCTAAGAATAAGAGGGCTTAAATTTCAAATTATATTATGTTGTTCAAATACAGGAAATTTGGTACCAATTGAGGAATGATAATGTTCTGCCTGCTTCTGTCAATATGGAAAATGAGATGAATGAGTGCTGCCTATTAAGGCAGCTATTGTTTTCAGGGTATTATACCAATAAATTGAATTGTAAAGTAGTTAATACAGTTACATAAGCAACAATAAGGTGTTGGTTACATTTGCATAAATATTTGAGTTTAAAAATTCCTATTACTAAGTATTCACAGATATATAATAATTTTTGTTATTACCCGTCTATAAATAATAGAATCTTTGAGGTTTGGCTAGAAAGGGGCATATCTGAGTTCTCTCAAATTAGTAGTAATGGCCTGCTTATGTCTTTTGGTGATATTCAGGAAAAATTTAATATTAAATTTTCTCATTATTTTAAATATTAAAAATAAAACGTTATATTATGAAGTATAATACAAGTGATCTATTTGGATCCAGTATTTTCTTGGACATATTGGAAGCTAGCCCATGTAAGAAATTGATAACAAAGTTGTATGGTAATATAAATAATAATACATTACAGGATCATGATATAATAAAATTAAAAGAAAAATTGACTAAAGATTTGGGAATAATTATATCAGTAGATCTGTGGAATAAGATCCTTGCCTTCCCCATAATAAATATAAAATCATCCAAGTTACAGCAAATACATTTTAACACCTTACATAGGACATACTTAACACCTTATAAGTTGCAAAAAATGAATAATTTAATCTCTCCAATCTGTCCTAGGTCGGCCAGCACTTCAGGTATGCTGGTACATATGTTATTTGTATGCCCTTATCTTTCTAACTTTTGGTTTAAAATGTTTTCATTTTTAAATAAGGCCTTGAAGATAAATATAAAAATGGATAAAATGTTAGGACTGCTGGCTTTTTCTAGTCAGGTATCACTACTCACACAGCAGCAGCAATTTTTTTTCCATAGCTGTGATTTTAGGTAAAAAATGTATCCTTCTGAAATGGAAAGAAGCAGTCCCCCTTCCCCCATGTTTGACACCTGGTTAAATTTCCTAATAGATGTGATAAAGTTAGAAAGAATACATTATCTGAGATCTGAGGATGTGTCTACTTACTGTATGAGAAAATCTGGGTCCCTTTATATCTCCAAATACAGAATGGTGTTAAATAATTAGAGGCTCAGCTTAGGACGGTCATCTGAATTTAAGTAAAGTTGGGGGTGGTGGTGGAATCCGAGACACAGCTAGTTAGGAGGGATATGATGATGGAATGAGAGTGCTTTCTCTGTTTGCTTTCTAGCATTGATAGCTACCTAGCTTTGATTATATTTGCCTGCTTTGAATCTCAATCTGAACCCTCTCCAAATAAAAGAAAAAGGAAGCACCAATGCTTAGTGCAAGTGACACTTTTATATTCTTAACAGTGTCAGTCATGCTGAGCAGTACATTTTCTTGCTGACCAGTTTTAACATTTATCTTGCATTGGACCAGAAATACTAACAACAGCTTCCAATTTTTACACCACAACAAACCATGCAAAATATCACAAATGTGCCACAATATTGGTCACAAATTTCTGAGTATAGTGGCAAAAATTTAAAATATAAATAAAATTGTCTACAGTGCATGGTAGCTCCAGTTGAGTAGGCAATTAACATCCATAACAATTACTAACATTGCAGTATTACAGATGAGTGGCAATGGTAAAGCAGAACTTAAAAATCATTGTGAATTGGAGCATCATTCAACACCTGTATTATGATCGGTAAGTACTAGTGAAAAATAATATAGACACATCATACAAACAGTAGTGTGATGCAATAGAGACACACAGAAACAGATGAACTTTTGCAGCTGGACAATGCCATTTTCAAAAAAACAGCAGTTTTTTTTTTCAGTGTGGCTAATCTGAACTCACACAATAACGAAATATATATAGTAAATCAAACGTCCCTTCTTCATGAATGTTTTGGTATGCCTCTGTTACTGTGACAACCACAGCCTGGTAACTAGTGCTTTGGGGACAAAAATGGCACCAACATAAATCAAGAACATATGGTGATCAGATGCCATTGTGGTGTGTCAGGCATCAAGGATACAGATAGGATAGGAAGAATGGTAGAAGTGGGGGAGGAGGAGCTATGAGTGTTGGTACATTTGGGTACCTATTTTCTGGTTAATCAATGTATCAAAATGGTGAAGTATAACTTTCAAAGGCTCAGGGCATATTAAGGATGCACTTATCTTCCCTAACCTAATCCAGAATCCCACTGTGTCAATTAGAGATTTTAAGGAGGACAGAGTGAGGAAGGAGGAGATTTAGGAGTTTAACAGGGGATCTAAGTGATGGTGTCAGGAGAAGGGATACAGTTTTGTAGGGGACTGGGGGGCTTTTGCAGAGGAGGCTGTTCAATGATGACAACCTACATTTAACAGCAGAGGAACCAGTGCACTGGGACAGACATTAGGAGTCTGCATTGCTGGACAGTTAAACTAACTGTGGGGGAGTCTGAGTTGGAGGAAAACTAACTGGTGCTCCCCAGAAATAAGGACTAGGAGCATTGAAGAGGCAAACAGAAAGGCAGGGGGTTGTGATAACCTAAGAAAGGTGGCCAGAGAAGGAGGATTTCATTAAGCTGGCAAAAAAATAGGAAATACCTGCTGCACTTTTCTTACACTACCACCAGATGGAGGCATGATGGTAGGGCAGTGGTAGTGCCACAGTACTGGGGGGACTGGCCAGTGACTGGTGCATTGTGCATGTGCACCTCAATGAACACATTCCCCTGAATCACTACGCCACCTGGTCAAGGGGAAGAAAATGGGAAAATTGGGGGCTGAGCCTAAGAAACCATTCTTGCCAGCTCTGGCCTATATCATTGCCCCAGAAGTCTGTTGACACTTGGACAATGTTCTGGGTAGGTGGAGGATGGTCCTCCCCTTTCTGGTACCACCACAAGGGGTGAGCCATGGGAGAAAGAGACAAGCAAGCTCTGGGGGAGGCAGATGCCAGTTGGAGAGGGTAACAGTAGCTGAGAGCCCTGCCAGCACCCTGAGGGCAGAAAAAGCTGAATAAAATAACACATAGTAAGAGTACATAAAAGTAGTACATCAATACATATAAAGGGCATTTGCAGAATAGTAATACCTTGCAAGTGTATCAACAGGAATTTTCTATATCAACATGACTCCACATTTTCATTTATAAAACATAAAACTATAACTCTAATGGTTCCAATCATAGTTCTTTCTAAAGATAATTCCTTTAACAATGTCTTTGAAACTGTAAGGGACAGAAACTTGTTTTAGATATTTTAAATAAAAGCATGGCTGTATCCTGTCAACACAAGTTTTTTGCATTGATATACATTTTTACACATCAATTTACAATACCTTAATACTCTTTAATCACTAATGTTATGGTCAAAAGTGTATTGATGTACAGTACATTCACATACAGAAAGTGTATTAATAGGACTTATCCATGTCAACCTTACTTCATGCTTTTATTTTAAAGCAAGTTACCAGCCTTAAACATTTTGATAATAGAATGCAAAATGGTATGCACTGGTATGGTGATGCTCACGATACCAAAAGCTCACTTGTGTTGCTAAGTCAGGCACTCACTACCTCTAAAGGTGCAGATCCAAAATGCGTAAGGTGGGCATACAGTATATGGGTGTCTCCTTTTTTAAGTTGGACTCTTCTTGTAAATAAAAGACAATGAAGTAATATATTTTTTCTTGGAGCCCCATGTCATTCCTTTAGAGGAGGTGAGTGCCTGACTTAGTAATACAAATGACATGTTGACAGTAGAAGATCATTTTTTTTTTTTATTGACAATTTAGGATCCATCAGGGACAGGAACTGCATTAGTTTTAAGCCAGTTATTGCAGTCAGGTTGATGTGGCTGAATCTTGTAAGTTCAGTTTCCATATACAGATGCACAATGATATATATATCAGTAAACAGCGAATCATATTTCTACTTAGTTTAAAAGGAGTCAACACATTTAAACACTGGGGGTGGGATATTCAAAGGGATTGCGCATGGTGCAACAGTGTTGTGCCATGTGCAACCCATTGATGCGCCCTGGCACAAAATTCAAAGGTGGAAGTTGTGCTGCGCAGATCCCGATGTGCCGGGGTGCACCAGTAATGTATGTGGTGCAAGTTTGGGGGTCGTGCCCATGCATATTCAGCACATCTCTATAATCAGCCCAGGATGTGTGGCGCATATGCTGGAACACACCCACCTTGCACCGCACAGGGGGGTGCAATGATCCTCTCATAAAAAGAAGGAGCAAGGCCTGGCCACCCACAGGTGAGCTGCCATATTGCAGGGCTGCCAGCTGTGGGTTACCACCCGACCTCCAGAGACAAAGTCCGGGCATTGTTGCCCCACTCCTCACCTGATCGCGGCCATTATGAATACATAAATTCCCTGCTGGTCCAGTGGACCTGTTCCCCAGCCTGATCGCGAGCTTTATAAGTAAAAATAAAATGGTTTCATTCACATTTCAGGACTGTGTAAAATGGTTTCATTCATATTTCGGGACTGTGTATTACAATACGGTCTGCACGGCCAATGGGCGTACAGTTGTACTATGTCTTTGTCAATGGTGATGAGCAGCAGGCGGCTTCTGAGTGGGAGCTGCCACCTGCCACTGACCGGGAGGAAGCAGGGTGGCGAGTCTGAGTGGGTGGGTGGGGAGAGGGGTACCGCTGGACCACCAGGGATGTTACGTTTGCTAAAGCCCATGATCAAGCTGGGGTTTGGGTCCACTGGACCACCAAGGAATTATTTATTTTACTTAAGCCTGCGATCGGGCTGGGGAGTGGGTCCACTGGACCACCAGGGAATAATTTGTTTTACTTAAGCCCGCGATTGGGCTGGGGAGCTGATCCACTGGACCACCTGGGAATTGTTTACTTTACATTAGCTCGCGATCAGGCTGGTGAGGGTGTCCACTGGACCACCAGGGACGTTTAATTTCACAAAAGCCTGAGGTCGGGCAGGGGTGCAGGTCCACTGGACCACCAGGGGGGTTTCATTTATCTAAAGCCCGCAATTGGGCAGTGAGGTAGGGTCCACTGGAGCACCAGGGGTATAATATTAATTACAGACCACAATCAGGTGTTGAAGCACATTGTCTGCTGAGGGGGAAGGGGGCGTCGGTCTCAAACGGCTGCAGCTTGGCAGGGCGGCAGGTGCAAGTCGCCAGAGATCGACTCATCTGCATGCAAATGGGGCCATAATGATATGCAAATGGCCCCATTTGTGCCTTGCATGCATAATGACCTCATTTGCATGTCCAGCACTGAATATCACAGGTCATGCACCTAGCACACCCGCACTTGTGCCTGCACATCCCCCTGCTCCTCACTTGTCACTTGCACTGGCACAGTGCCACTGCACTGTGCACAGTGCACACGGCCCCAGTGTCATATTCAAAGATGCTGAGCCATGGCACAGTACCGTTGAATATCGCCCAGACCATGCCCTGGTGCATCCCAGTTGCACTGCACCCAGGCTTGTACCCCTGCCTGGTGCAGTCTGAATATCCCACCCTGTGTATCAAAATGCAGGTGCCCCAATACTCTGTTAGTGCAAATTATAAGGGAAAACGTCCTCTCGCTGAACATGTCTGGAAAACTAGGCTGGTCAATCTAGATCTGTATAAACTCGGATATTGAAGGCTCAGAGGAGGTCTCGGTCTAGTATTCAGATCCTTTATTAATGATGGCCTCTGGAACTGTTTAGGTTTTAAACTCAGAGAATAGAACTATATAACCCGGTCTCATGACTTACAACTACAAGGTGGTAGGAGTAAAACAAAAAGAAGGGCAAACTGGTTTAGTCAGAGAGTTACCAGTGTATGGAATAACCTTTCTTTAGATGTTATTTAAGCAATAAGGTATGACCAGGGGTTATGTTAATGTTCTAGTTAATCATCCCCTGTTGGCATAATGTGGCATGAGGTGCAGTTGAGTGTCATAATTCCCAAGGGGGTGATTAACTTGATCTATTTATTTATCAAGTCTAGGATTACAAATACCTTTGAGCCTTGGCTCTTTTACAAAGGTTCCACGTCAGAGAAATACAAATTATGGGGAACATCAAGACAGACATTACAACAATGTAGACATTGCAAACAGAGTACAGATTAATACAATTCAAGGGTAGCTACATAACCCCTGTGAGTACCTTATTGCTATTATTATAATTGGGTTCAGTTTTTCTTGCCATTTTCTAATAACACATAGTATTTATTTTAGTTATTCTTAATCCTTGACATTAAATAGTCCCTACGCCAAAGGTCTACATGGGAAAAACAAATCTGTTCTTTGGCTGTGAGTCAGCAGTGAGTCTGCTGTGTGTGTGTGGGGGTGGGACTTCATTCTTCTCAGCTGTGATGCAACTCTTTTATTCAAAATTGAAATTCAAAAGTCTGTTTCTTTAGCTCTGCTGGTAACAGTACTTTAAAGGAGTGTCTTACAAAGAGTTTAATTTAGTAAATGCTGTATCCCACAATCAAGCATATCTCAGCCATAAAAACAGGAAAAAGTAGCAGTTCAGTGTTTAATTTGACCTTTCTTTCAAACATGGGGAAATGATTCCTGACACTGTCAGCCTTGCTCTAGTGGTTGCATCAGTTCCAGAAATAGAATGCTGCAAATGTAAATAGGACCTTGATTCTTTAAATCAATACTCAAGTGATCAGTATCTACAAGTATGGTAATAAGGAGATGAACGTAAGGCTCTCAGAATGCTGACAGACAATCAGATTTTAGCATTCTTGAGACCCTTGTAATAATGGTAGTTGTACCATGATTATCTTTAAAAATAGATTGGATACTTATTTTTCTGAATTAGGATTCCCAGGTTATTCCTTTGTGTAAAGGGCAAGCCTCAAATGGGCCTATTGCTCTCTTGGCCTGTACAAAAACCTATGAATTTTGAAAGACAGGTTCATAGAAGGTTTTTCAACTGTGGATCATATCTGCACTTTAACCCACCTTATTGAAAAATATGTTTTAATCAACAAAACCTCATCATATGCTGCTTATATTGATTTCACAGCAGCATTTGACACACTAGATAGAAATATATTGTGGTCAAAGTTTGTTAAGTTAAACTTGAAACTAATCTGTTGGTCCCAATTATGCAACTTTATTCATGTAATGAATTAAGCATTTGAAATGATCTGCTGGAAAATATTATTAGTTCATTCCCAAAAAATAGGGGAGTGAAGCTGGGGTGTGTACTTCCTTCAACCATTTTTAATATATATTTGACTGAATTATTGTTAAACATTGAGTTTCCCAACTACTATTCTGTGTTCATATTTTCAGCAAAATGACCAGGATGAGAGGCAGCATGGGTTTATGGGAAGAAGATCATGTCAAATGAATCTAATTCACTTTTTTGACTGGATCACTAAAACAGTGGACAGGGGCCAAGCAGTGGACATCCTTTACCTGAACTTCACCTAGGTCTTTGACTGTGTACTCCACAAGAGGTCGATAAGGAAGTTGGCAGATTTCAGGGTTGGAGAAAAGTTAACCAGATGGGTGGAAAAGTGGCTAAGGGAGCAGGATCCAGAGCATGGTGGTGGTGGTAGTGGTGGTGGGGGAAGCTATCTAGAACCAGGGAGGTCACAGTGGGATCCCAGAGGGCTCACTGCTCAGACCAGTGCTGCTCAATGTCTTCATCAGTGATATTGGGGATGGCATTAAGGGCAAAATTAGCCTATTCGTGGATAACAAAAAGCTCTGCAGGAGGGTGGACACAGCAGAAGAGATACAAGACCTAAATGAGGATCTGGAAAAACTAAAGAGGTGGTCTAGGATTTGGCAGCTTGGCTTAAATGTAAAGAAATGCAAAGTAATGCACATTGGAGCCAAGAACCAGGGGACTGAGTACAGCCTGGAAGAGGTCAGGGTAACTGCATCAGAGAAGGTAAAGCATCTGAGAGTGATGATCACTGGTGACCTGAAGCACTCCATCCAATGTAGAAAAGCAGCAGCAAAGGCAAATACAATTTTGGGCTGCATTGCCAGAGGGACCAGCAGCAGGCAAGGGGAAGTAATGCTGCCCTTGTACAGGTCATTAGTGAGGCCACATCTGGAGTACAGTGTATAGGACTTGTGCTTGTATGGTGCCTATACCTTAAAAAGGACCTTAACCAGCTGAAGAGGGCCCGAAGGAGGGCAACAAAGATGGTCATGGGTCAGCAGGGTAGGATGTATCAGGAGAGGTTGGAGGCCTTGAACATGTACTGCCTAGAGAGAGGAGGGAAAGAAAAAGGGGTCATGACTGAGACCTTCGAGTATTTGAAAAGAATAAATAGGGTGGATAATTAGGGTTCCTTCAATTTTAATGAAAACCAAAACATGAAGGGACACAGTCTCTAGCATGGGGGGGTTAGGAGAGAGGCTAGAATGCACTTCTTCACAGAGAGGGTGATGGTGGGTTGGAATATGCCTCTTCAAGAGATGGCTTCAGTGAAATATGCTAGGCAGCTTTAGGAGAGACTGGTATAAAGTTAAGGGGAAAATAAAGGTCAAAGGAGGGGTGGACAGAGGGTGAGGTGGATCGGGGGGGCAGAGTCAGCAACTTTAACTAAGGACCCTGCAATAGAAGCAGAGTAGATAGAATAATTGCCTTACTCTGGTGGCTTCTTCATATGTTTGTAGGTACACATGTGACTTTGAAATGAAACAGTAATTGTACAAAACATCTCAACAGTCAAATTATGAAACTTAAACAAAGCAAAAGTGCTCTTCTAAGATTTAATGGAAAGTACAGAGGCCTATCAGCAATACCTTCATTAAGGATGGCCAAAATGAAATTAAACCCTATAGCTTTCTATGTAGCAGAGGTTTTAGTCTACATTCAAAATACCACCATTGGGATACCTTTTTCTGACCTCAGTTAGGCCCTATTAGGAGCCTCAAGTTCTATGGAGGGATCTGAACTGAGGATGATTAAAAGTAATGCTTTATCAAAGTATAGACTTTCATCATATTACATAAGACTGTGGTTCTTCCCAGTAAACTCACTGCACTTGCAATCAGGAGAAAGTGCAATTGCAACCACCCATAGTTGATAGCTATGATAAATATCTAGACTGATGTAAATCGTACCCACTAATGGCAAGTTAGAAATTGTGGCATTACAATTTTCAGTTCTTATAACCTATTATGAGATTAAGTTTGTTTGACCAGTCAAACCTAAAGAACCTGTTGGAAACTAAAATGTAATGCATTTTCTTTGATTTGTGCAAGATAATATCTTTAACTTGATGGATGGATACTTAGTACTGTGTTTGAAACCTGTTAATAGGTAACTATTAACTCTGATAAGAATTTTATTTCATGTATTCAAGGTTAAACCCACTGAGCTGAAGCTCATTTGCAATGCGGAGCTGTTATGCATAAAAAATGCAAGTTTCACATAAATGACACATAAATACAAAGCAAAGACAATAAATAAAATATACACTGTACATACTGTAATTAAACTCATATTCACTAATGACATTAAAATAACAATAATCAGGTGATGTCAGTTGAGAAAAAAAAACAGTTGAAACTACCCAAGGACCAAGAATGTAAAGCAAAAACTGAGGGATGTTTGATGTTGACTAAGAGGAACTGAACCATGAGGGAGTTTCACATCATGGGTACAAAACGACTGAAATAATACTATGTGTGGTTATAGCACAGGAACTGTCAAGCTCACAAAGGTGGCCATCACACAAGAAATATTTAATGGTATGCCGTTGCGTTATCAAAAAAATTACAGAGAGCAGTAATTTACAGTGACAAAATGACAGGTCACTGTGATGGCCACGCAGCATCAGTGGGACCTCTTGCACAGCTTATCTGTGGGTTGTGCCCCTTCCCCAAAACACCTTTGCTGAGGAGGTGATTTTGATAAAATATAAGGGGTGTAGGGGCAAACCTCCTCACACAAAAGACACTTGTATTCCCGACCGCACAATGTGGGCCGCAATTGTGGTCAGCATTTGTGCCATCGCTGTAAAGCTGGTCAGCAGGTTTTCTGTCAAACCAGCTCAGTGGAACTGATTTAACCTTTGTAAAAATAATACACTCCGACAAATATTCTGGAGATTATGCAAAAATCCATTAATATACAAAAATATGTTTATTAATCTTTCTTCTATTTTTGAGTGAAATCCAATCCAGCCTCTGACTGAGCTCACAATCATGAGTGAATCAGGTGACAATTAATCTTGCCAAATGATTGTACAATACAGTACATTTGTGGAGCTTGTCATTTAAAACTCAGAAAAATTTGAACCGGCACAATCTTCTAAACAGTATCCAAATTTAAACTGCTTGTGTTCCGCTAGGTGGTTCCCACCCCTGTACTAATTTTTCCTATCAAATGTTCAACATGCTTATTTCCAGAACCCTTGGGTCTAACCAGAATCCAAGGTATTTGTCTGAATCTAGTGTCCCAGTAGTACACCAGTATAAACAATAATGTTATGATCAATGATTTCTTTAAATGTAGATGAATGGCCTAAAGGCATAAATTTAGTTTTGGATGAGTTCAGACTCAGATGTGAATTAAAAAAATGACTGCAACACTTCAAAACTCATCTGGGGATCTGTATGACCATACAAGATTTACTAGAGGTTTAAATGAAAGTGCAGTCCACATACAGATGGTATTTTGTGCTTATGGCACTGTCATTGAGACCCCTAAAATAGTTTAGGAAAAGTAAAGGGCTGAGTGCTGAGCCTGTGGTACACCCCTTAATATAGCAAGGGTACTAGACTCTATCCCATTCACCACAGTAAATTGCTTTCTTAAAGATAGATAAGCCACACATCAGTTCAAGGCATCAACTGCAATACCTACCTTAGTCAATCTAGACAGCAAAATTTGGATAGCTTGGTTGGCATCATCTAAAACCTTCAACATGGCACCCACAGTACAGTGTTGTTTTCTGAACCTAGACTAGAATTTGTCAAATAGTAGACAGTCATCGCTGCTTGGCAATTAATCTTTCAAAAAGTTTAGAAGTGACCGTCAGTAGGGAAATAGGATGAAAGCTATTAATTTTTCCTGGTCTCTCCCTTATAGAAAAATAAGGATAGCTGTAGCAAATTTCCAGTCATAAGACAGTAGCCCCTTAAAAAGGGACCATATAAAAAGACATGTTAAGGGTTCAACAATCTAGGGAAGAGAAATTTATAATAAAGAGGGAGGCAGTCCATCCAAGACCCCACTGTTAACAGAGTTTAAATTTAGGACAGACTCAAGTACCTCAAAAGTTTCAGTATCCAGAGATAATAGTGATTCAAAATGAGTGAATCAATTACAGCGAATGAAAAATAGTACTTGTGAGTTGAGCATCGAGGTTTTCATAGTGCATGTGTAGTTCAGCACTTTGTGTTGTCCTTTCTGCCACTGAATGCTTGGGGGGGTCCTAATGAGAAATGAGTGGTGTTTGGACAGGTTGCTAGTAGTCCAGTCATCATAGCATAGTGGGTAGGGTAGGGTAGGGTGCAGGCTAGAAAGGTTGTGTGGTCAGGGCTTTGTAGAATGTGTGGCTGTAGGTTCGATTCTGGCTGCTGAGAGGATTGATTTCAGCTGATTGATTTTTGTTTTATTGCTGTTGTACTGTATGGGTGTTTCGGTGAGAAGGTTTGTTGGCATTCTTTAGATTTGGCTTTGATTGGCTTTTTCTGGGTCACAGGGTATATCAAAGTCTGGTTATATACAGTGCAAGAAGATGGGTGCAGGAGGCAGAGCCCCCAGATAACATTATGGAAAAAATGTGTCTGCGATATTCTGTGACACAGAAGCTGCACCCACTGCTTTTCGCTATTCTGACGGTTTGCTGCTGTTTGATATTGCTGTGTTTGTCGGCACTAATCGTTATGCACTCATTTTATCTTTGTTATTCTATTTTTGCTATTCAGAAATAGAACCAAAATTTTCTACTTTAGCAAACTTAAAATGACCTGTACTCCATATAGGTTGGTAGGACCCCAAATCCTGTTGATTGTTGTCCGTTTGGAAAAAAAAGAAAAATGACTGGACTCACTGAAAAATGTATTAAAGGTATCTGCTAACACATTATCCTGAACCACAGTTCCAGCAGCATGCTGAAATTTTATGATGGACCTTGATTTAGTTTGACAGTTCCAAGTCTTAATAATTCATCAGGATTTAATAGGGTTCCCTGCTGCTTTGTTTGCCATATCATTAAAATAAGAGTTTTGGGGTTTCATAACTTCTAGGACCTACAGCACTGGACATCCAGGGCATACCGACTATGAAGTTTCCTGTATGGTTTCCTATGGTTCCCTGCACAATTTAGAATTATGTACAACCTTCTAAGCCTTATTGTATCCCATTTTATTTTGATTAGTAAAGAGGACTACCACAAAGCCAAAGAAATTTTGACATTTTTGGCTTTAAAAGGTAGCTGCTACTGTTAGAAATTTGCATAAAAAATAATCCCATCCCGAATGAAGTTCAAGGATCAGTTTTAACCTTTCCCACTTCATAGTTTCAAGATCCAAAATAAAATTAAAAAAATTAAATGATTTAAAAGAACAGAATCTGATAAATTTTGATGTACTGGAAACTCTGGGCTTGTGTTTCAAAGTGCTGGGAATGATACAAGGGGCCAGTGTCAGACATATGACCCAGGGGCACAGTGCACCCCACCTTATGACATTCCTGATTTTCAAATGTTGCTTGCAGCAACGGTGGGACCAGGTGTGCCTAACAGGCATGTGCCAGCCATGTGGTGATACACAACCAGTGTCAAGGTGGTGAGCGGACATGTGCCACACCTTGCTGCAATATCCACAACCGTGAGATTTTCAAATCTCTGCACTGTTCACAAACCTCACCCATGGTTGAGGCCAGCCATAGTTGGTCTAAAGACTCCATGTGCCATAAAGGGTCTGACAAGTGGAACAGCTAGGGAGAGGCAATGGCAGTAGTAGAACCTGACATCCATAATGCAATGGGCTCCCAGTCAAGTAGCGCATGTGGGCCAGCTGTTCAGGTAAAATACTGCATACATATTTACCTTAGGGGTGTGATCTGCAGAGTGACAGCAGGAATGACAATTATGGACACTAGCACATCATCATGTACTCTCCCTAGTGATTCCAACTGTCACTGTAGCTGGGGTGGATGGTGTGCTGGTAGGCCAATGGGTCTGCAGGTATACAGTAGTGCTGACTCACTGCATGGACAACCCATCCCAACACACCCTACCCTCCAGCAAGCTGATAAGCTGCTGTTGTGTTCTTTCCATAAGTTACAGAAGTTTACCACACAGAGCTGGGTGGCTGCAGAACTGTCACCAGCACAGGTTTTTAGTCCATGTGTAGTTATTGCTGTCTTATCATGTCCAATTCAAAGTCCTGCTGGTAAAGGTTTGCCAGGAGAAGAGCCCCACATCCATTCTGCAAGTGGCTCACTTTCACCTACTGTACGTGACCCATTTGTTCACACAATATACTATATACATATGCATTGCAGAATCTATTAAACATTTTTTAAAGCTGCTTTAAAATCAAAAACTAACATTGCTACTTGGATTACCACTTGGATAACAGGACGACAGTGGGCAGCATAACCCATCTGTATTGTCCCCCGTAATTGAACCATTCTAGGATTTGAGAAAACAATGCTATCTAGTGTATTTTTAAATTCCATGAAGCTGGTTGCCTCAATTACTTCCTTAGGCAGCCTATTCCAGCCCTTAGTAGCCCTTACAGTGAAATAATTATATTTTTTTGATGTTACAGAACTTGGGACAACTAGTTTCCATGTATGTGACCTTAAGCAGTCCCTTATAGAAGTTTGTATAAAAGCAAAAGGTCACCGCTTTGGCTCCTGTGTTATAGTGAGAACAAACCTGTTTCTTTCAGTCTAGTGTTGTAAGGCATCCTTTTTGTAAAAGGAATTAATTTTGTGACATATTTCTGTACACCTTCAACCATATTTATCTTTTAATAAATATGGTGACCAAGCAGGAGAATCATAATCAAGGATGGGCCTAACCTAGCTGTTGTAGACAAGAATGATGAATTGTTCAGATTTACAAATAAAAGAACAATTTATTTTTCTGACAAGGCCTCTAGCTTTGTTTGTAACAAGTCTATAATTTATTTATTTATTTATTGAAAAATCAGAATTATGCCCTTTGAGTCAAAGATTCTTCTGCAAAGGCTCCTAGTCAGTGGACATAGTATAACATCACAAATACAGGTGCAAGACATCAATCAGTCCATATATTACATTATCAGGTAAGGTAAAGAACTGAGTAACATTCCATTGCAGAGGCAGAGACAGTCCAGAGTTGTCTGCAGAAACAGAAGATAGTGCAACATCACAAGAGCAGGTGCAAGATATCAATCAGTCCAAATATTACATTAGTAGGTACAGTAAAGAACTGAGTAACATTCCTTAGCAGAGGGCAGAGACAGCCCAGAGTCGTGTGCAAAAACAGCAGAAAAAATTATGGAAGGCAATATACAGATTGTAAAGACAGAGTGAGGGAGGCGGCAGGGGCTGAGTTAGTATAGTACTACTAGGAGCAGTCACAAGTAGAATTGTTAGCGAGAATAATAATAATGATCGGATGATGTAAGTTTATTATTTATTTTAACCCTAAGATTGATTTCAAATTTAACCTTACGCAAAATGGAGTTACTTACCATATAATTATGATCACATTTTTTAATACCATAATGCATGACAATGCATTTTTTAGCATTGAATTGCATACCATTTTGAAAAGACCATTCCATTAACTTGTTAAAGTCATTTACCAATGACAGATGTTTGTAAACGTGTCGACCTCACCACTTAGTTTAATGTCATCTGCAAATTTGATCAAGTTATTTGTTATGCCTTTATGTATGTCACTGACAAATATACTAAATAGTATAGGGCCCAAAACCAAACCTTGGGGGACTCCACTAGTTACTTTCTGTTCATCTGATAGACATCTGTTCACTTTTACACGCTGTACTCGATCCTTTAACCAATTATTTATCCACCACACTAATAAGGGGCTATGGCCAAAATCAAGTAATTCATCAACTAAGATTTGTGTGGGACCTTGTCAAAGGCCTTTGAAAAATTTAACAGTATAACGTCAGATGGGCAGCCTTGGTCATGGCTCTGACTAATTTGCTCATAGAAGGTAACCAGATTAGTTGTACACGATGTTCCCTGTTTGAACCCATGTTGGTATTTATATTCTTCTAATCTTGTTTTGAAGAGCCTCTCCATGATTTTGCAGGGGATGGAAGTTAGATTTATAGGCCTGTAATTTTCAACTTTGGTTTTGTCACCTCTCTTAAAAATGTGCATTACATTTGCAACCCTCCAGTCATATGGAACAACCCCACTCTCTAGGGACTTATTAAAGATTAAGGTTAGGGGGTGAGTGAAAAAATGAGCTGCCACCTTTAATAGTCTCAGGTGGGTGTTATCAGTTCTTGGACTAGTGGAAGTTTTAATTCATTGTAAATACATAAAATAACATAATGTGACAGCATTTTTGTAACTGATGATTCTTTTGCTTTTTTAATCTTTTAGGATATTGTAATGACATTGATTTGCTGACCACTAAAGTCTGAAACTAAAAACTTTTAGCAAATTAGTGTAGTTTAAAATATATAAGCATTACTTGTGGACTTTCATTTTGTTATTTTTTTTTTATTGTTCTATCTGGAGCAAGATACAGTATTCTATGGAGCCAGAAGAAAGACAAATTTTTGGACTTGAAGAAAATGAATTAAGGGATTTTCCTTGAAATTGTAACCCTGCAATGAAAAGCTGTATTTAAAATTAAAAGTTAAATCCTGTGCAGCATTAGAAAAGGGCTATACCAGCCAGCTTGTCTTTTTCTGGCTGAATCATTTAGTGCCAAGATACTGAACATTAAGAGTTAAAAGTCATATTCATTTTGACTCAGAATTTGTAACACAGGTATGGATATTCAAAAGTCATAAATGGACGCAATCCCTAATTATGTCAATTTTAAAAACTGTTATAGTATGTTTAGACTATGATTTATCTTGTTGGAGCTATTTTAAACAAGCATTTGTCAATGCTGAATGTTGTCACGCTGGCATTGGCATTGGCAGGGACAGAGCTAGAGATGCATAATAGGAATGGCAGTGAAGTACTGAAGTGATGCCAACCCCACCCCCACTCTGTAGAGAATGACAGGCATTGGGGTGTGCCTTTGGATTGTCAGCTATAATGCTCATGCTTTTGTACCTCACCCTACCCTGTAGACACTGACTAGTGTCATGGTGTGCTTTGGGGTCTTTGGGCATTATACTTACCCCATTCCATTAGGAAATACACTGATGTGGGTGCAGTATAGGAGCATGGGATGAAGTTTGTGGCCGAACCGTGCAAGACACACCATGATGCCTATCTGTGGCTGCAGGGTGGGCATGGGGAGGTGGAATGGCGTGAGTATTACATCCGATGATCCCAAGTCACAGCCCTGATGCCTGTCAGTGCATACCAGGTGGGGTGCAGCAGTTGGAAACCCTAACACCGTAGGCATGTTGTGGTAGTTTCACTCTACATGTTCAACATGGGCTGCTTGTCAGGCCACCTCATGAAAAGCAGCACAATCACTTTGTCAGCTGAAATGTGGTTTTGCACAGTGGCTGTGGCATTTGGTGACAGAGGGATGAAAACACAGTTTTGAGCAGGATGTGGAGAATGACAACTATATTGTTCATGAGGAGGTGTAAAAAATGGCAACATTGAAAATCTGGAGTGGTAATATGAAATATTGGTGATGCAATGAACATGCATACAAACTGCACAGCAGACATCTGCAACCCAATTACTTGTGGGAGTTTTTTAGGCACATTTTCAACATAGGTATTTTGGGACCTCCCCTCATGAACACTGCCGCTGTGATTTTGTTAATGTGTCCCAAAAGGTGATTTCCCACAGCAAGCATGCCATTTTGCGCCACAGTTGCGGGGACGTGTTTTGGGCAGGCTGTGAAAAATGACAGTTGTACTGTTGATAAGGAGGTGTGCACAAATGTCAGTGGTGAAAATCTGGCATGAAAATATTGCAAATGTAGGAAGCGACAAGGCTGCGTGGAAACTGTGCAACACACGCTTGCAGTGTAGTCATTTTATGGACTTTCGGCACCAAATTTTTAACTTAGGCATTGTAGGACCTCTGCTCATGAACACTGTCATCATCATTTCCTCAAACTGCCCCCAAAACTGATTTTGCACAGTGGCCATGCAATTCTGCACCAGATGTGAAAACACATTTCAGCCATGATATGTAAAATGACAGCTGTACTGTTCATAAGGAGGTGTCGAAAAATGCCAATTTTGAACATGTGGAGTGAAAATATTACAAATGCACGAAGTCACGAGCGTGCATGCAAACTGCACAATGCACGCTCATAAAACACTAATTTTATGGACTTTGGGCCCCAAATTTTAAACATAAGCATTTTAGGACCTCTGCTAATGAACAGTGTCACTGTCATTTTGATAATGTGTCTCAAACATGGACTTTCTACAGCGACCGCGCAATTCTGCACCCGGAACTGCTAAAACACATATTGGCCAGGATGTGAAAAATGGCAGTTGTACTGTTCATAAGGAGGTGCAGAACAATGGCAATGTTGAAAATCCGGAGTGAAAATATTATAAATTCGTGAACTTACGAGCGTGCATGCAAATTGCGCAACGCATGCTCGTACCACAGTCATGTTACAGAGTATCATCACCAAATTTTCAGCATAGGCATTTTAGGACCTCTGCTCAAGAACAGTGCAACTGTCATTTTCATAATTTGTCCCAAACACTGATTTCCCACATCGACCGCGCTATTCTGTGCCGGAAGTGCGAAAACACATTTCGGGCAGGATGTGAAAAATGACAGCTATACGGTTCACAAGAAGGTGTGGAAAAATGCCAGTGCTGAAATGTGGCATGAAAATATTGTAAATTTGCTAAGTTACGAGTGTGCATAGTACCTGCGCAACGCACGCTAATAAATCAGTCATTTTTTGGATTTTTCCCACTAAATTTGCAACATAGGCTTTTTGACAGCCCCCCCTCATGAACACTGGCACTTTTATTTATCAAGTCTAGGATTACAAATACCTTTGAGCCATGGCTCTTTTACAAAGGTTCCACGTCAGAGAAATACAAATTATGGGGAACATCAAGACAGGCATTACAACAATGTGGACATTGCAAACAGAGTACAGATTAATACAGTTCAAGGGTAGCATTGTATCAAGGCAGCCAGTGGCATTTGTCAGAGAAAATAAACAACAGATAAGAAGTGCCAGAGTCATAGGGAGAGGGAAGAGGGTGGGGGAGAAGGAATGTAGGAAGGGTGGCAAGAGGGTGAAAAGTGCAGCATTGGGTATACCAAGATGTGAGGGTAGAATCCAGTGAGGAGGGGAGGGGGGGACAATTAGAGCAGAAAGGGAAGTGGAGAAACAGGGTTAAGTTGGGAAGTCACAGGAGCTGTTGGTAGTGAGATAGTCCCGGAGCCTAGTTTTAAACATACCAATAGTTGGGGCAGAGGAGATGGTTGGGCTGAGGCCATTGAACTAGAGTGGTGCTCGATAAGCAAAAGAGCGTTGTCCCTGTGAAGTGTGATAGTGGGGGACTTTCCGTAGCTGTAGCATGGATGTCCTAAGGTGCCATTTGTTAATTCGGTGTTGTAACAGAGTTGAGACCCCAGAATTTGCAAGGCCAAGGTAGATTTTTTTCACCATGGAGCAGGTGAGAAACTTTATGCGGTTTGATAGTTGGAGCCAGCCGGTCTGAGTGTACAGGTCATATGTGTGGGTGAGACGGTGAGCACCAGTGATGAGCCGACATGATTTATTTAAGGTAGTTGAGAGGCATCTAAGGGTTGTGGTTGTGGCCGAGCCATAAATGATGAGACCATAGTCTATTACAGAGATTGCAGAGCTCAGGACTGCAACCTTCAAAGCTTCTGGCGTGAGGTGTGGTCTGTGTTTGGAGAGGAGACCAAGCCGTGTATTAGCAGCTCTAGCTACATTATCTACATGAAGTCCATAGGAGAGATTAGGGTCAAGCTGTATCCTAAGTATCTGAAGGACCCCACCTGATCTAGAGTGTTCCCTGGGTGGTGGAGATAGCCAAGTGGTGTAGCTTGTGTGGGTTATGAGAGCTGCAGAAGAGCATAGATTTGGTTTTCTTGTCATTGAGGACCAGTTTATGATTAAGAAACCATGTCTCAACAGAACTGAAACCAAGTTGAAGGTTGTGTTGAAGAGTTGCAGGATCTTTGTGAGTGGAGAATTCAACAGCATCATCGGCATATAGTATGATCTGGTCAGATCAGTGGTAAGGGAGGGAGTTTAAGAAAAAGCTAAAAAGGAGGGGTCCCAGTATGGATCCCTGTGGGACACCCGAGCGAACAGGCAGGGTGTTAGAAAGAGCGTCCACAATTTTTACTCTCTGTGACCGGTTTTCTAAGTAGCTTTTAAACCAGAGAAGAGTCAGGTTATAGCCCGGCATTCAGTAGTTGGTGTATTAATAATCTATGGTGTACTGTATCGAAGGCCTTGGAGAGGTCGACGAAAACGGCCACTGTGAGAAGGCCGTTGTCAAGAGATTTGTGCAAAGCTCCAGTGAACTCAGAAGGGCTGTGGTGGTGCTGTGACCTTTCGGGAAGCCGTGTTGTTGTGGACAAGGTATATTGTATTTATCCAAGTGGTCAGTAAGTTGATCAGCCATGATGAGCTCAAGTGCCTTAGAGAGTGGGGCAGTATGGAGATAGGCGATAATTTGGTGGATCGTCTTGTCCCCACTTTTATGGATGGGTGTCACGTGGCTGTTTCCATAGGTCCGAGAATTTTCCACAGCTGAGAGAGAGGTTCAGGATTTTTGTTAATGGATGAATTACCTCATCGAGGGTGAGCAAAAGAAGCTTAAGGTCCAGGGTGTCGCTACTAGATCTAGATTTAGAGATAGCTGCAGTAATATAGCGGCGAGCTTCATTCAGTCTTACCTTCCTGAAGTAGAAGAGGGGATGGTTAGACTGAGGGGCTGAGGTATTTGGGGAGCAGGCCCTGTTTTCGAAAAAGTCATGGGGTAGAACAGCACTAAGGTCTGAAAATGCCATGTTAAAGATGTTTGCGATCACCTTGGGGTCAAGGGTTGAGGATCCATCAACCATTTACATGGCCGGAGAAGTTTTTGGCTGCTTCCCTGTGACATCCTTGATATTGTCCCAGAAAGCATGATCATTTCCCCATGTATTGGTGAGAGCATCTTTGTAATAGGTGGATTTCATTAGCCGTATGGCTTTTGTGCAGGCATTTCATGCTTGTTTGTAATTTTGGATGTCAGTTGTTTGCCAGTGGCCTGGCAACTGCCCGAGGGTGATCCCTAGTTTCAGCTGTGAGAGAAGAGCCGCGGTGACCCATGGGTTAGAGAGAGATTTTGTTTTGTGCCTTTTAGCAGGGGCAAAGAGGTTGCAGGCTTTGTTGAAAATTGAGATGAAGTGAACAAGAGCCAAGTTAACATCTGTTGCTTCATAGATGGGTAGCCAGTCTTGTAGAAGCAGGTGTTGTTTGAGATGTGGAAGTTTTCCACGAGGAAGGACTCTGCTAGCGATAATTTTGGGAGGGGGCTTAAAGAATTTGTTAGACCATGCCCACATGACTGAGGAGTGGTCACTGAGTGAGTCTGGGAGAATGGTTGTATGAGAAATCCTTGTGGGGTGAGTGGTGAAGACCCAATCCAAGAGGGTACTGGTGCCAGTCTTGTAGTTAATCCTAGTAGGGGAGTTTACCATTTGCATGAGGTTAGCAGCTGAGATGGAGTCTTTATAGGTACTGGCACTCGATGCTAACCAGTTTATGTTGAAATCCCCTAGTAGAATAAGTTCAGTTTTAGGAGGATGTGAGTTGATAAAGTTTAGGACATCATTGAATCCATGTTTAGGGTCCCTGGGTGGGATATATATGGAGACAATAGTCAGAGCTTTATGGTTGGGACCTAGGATGATTTTTATTGGCAGAATCTGGGCTGAGGCAGAAAGTGATGGAGTTGCTACAGGGTGCCAAGACAGGGAGTCTTTGACATAGATTGTGCAACCACCGCCTTTTTTGGATATCCAGTCCAGCCTGTGAACATTGTAGCCCTATATTGTTACTGCTGAGTCAGGAACTTTAGGTATCAGCCAAGTTTCCACCACTGCAAGGATGTCAGGGTTGTGTTGGCATATGAAGGCTTGGAGTGCATCCAGCTTTGGTAGTAGGCTGCAGATATTAATGGTTGCAAGGATAAGGGCACCTGGAGTTTGTGTATGGCCTGAGCTTCTAGGGCCAGGATTGGGATGGACGCTGCCTGAGATGAGAAGGAGGAGGAGCAGGAGTTTTAAGGAGCAGAGTTGCAGCGCTTTGAGAGATAGTTTTGATTGCTGTTTCCTGGAGTAGAAGTTGTAAGGTTCCAGGCAGTGTCCCATATGGACTGCAAGGTGGTACAGTGTAGAGAGGTGGCCACACTTGTTAAGAGTAGTGGTCGTGTTAAGTAACCAGGAATATCCAAATGGTGCACCAAGCACAAGTCTCGAGTGGAGTGGAGGTTCCTTGGGTTGCAGTGGAAACCAGAGTAGAGGGTGGTGGGGTGGGGTGGGGGTGGGTGTGGCTAGGACCAGGGAGAGAGAAGAGGGGGGCCAGAGCAAGGAGGATGAGGAGAGGTGAGAGAAAGGCAGAGAGAGCCCACATGGCTTACGTACTAGATAAAGAGATAGAGATATAGCCCTCTAGTAGTGAGAGGATATAATCTGCTAATGGAAAAGTCCCTGAAATAAAGTAGAAAAACAGGATTTTTAAAGGCTGGAGAAGTGGGCTGGTCACATCAGAACAAAGAGAATAAATATAAGTGGGCAGGTACAGAAAGCAAAGCAGACGGTGTGGGGGAGAAGAGAGGAGAGAGGTTGCAAAGCAGACAGCAAAACAAGGATTTACACAGTCAAGGCTCTAAATTCACTTCTAATATCAACTCAGAACTTAAAATGACTGTAAGGATTAAACAAATCATTAAACCCTAGCACATAAATTCAACTAGAGACACAGAGGGAGATACAGTAGTTAGAGGTGTGTTCAGCAGGAGCTGTATGGGCCACTTGGAAATCAGCTTCCACTGGTACCAAATCCAAAAGTCAGGGCTAGTACCTTGCAGTACTGAGGATTTCTGAAAAACTGTTTAGGTTCCAGAAATTGAGGGGTCCGTGGCCTGGTCAAGGCACGCTGGATCCCTGAAATAAAGTAGAAAAACAGGATTTTTAAAGGCTGGAGAAGTGGGCTGGTCACATCAGAACAAAGAGAATAAATATAAGTGGGCAGGTTCAGAGAGCAAAGCAGATGGTGTGGGGGAGGAGGAGAGAGGAGAGAGGTTGCAGAGCAGACAGCAAAACAAGGATTTACACAGGCAAGGCTCTAAATTCACTTCTAATATCAACTCAGAACTTAAAATGACCTTAAGGAGTAAACAAATCATTAAACCCTAGCACATAAATTCAACTAGAGACACAGAGGGAGATAGAGGTGCGTTCAGCAGGAGATAGTATGGGCCACTTGGAAATCAGCTTCCACTGGTACCAAATCCAAAAGTCAGGGCTAGTACCTTGCAGTACAGAGGATTTCTGAAAAACTGTTTAGGTTCCAGAAATTGAGAGGTCCGTGGCCTGGTCAAGGCACTCTGGATCCCTTGCAGTACAGAGGATTTCTGAAAAACTGTTTAGGTTCCAGAAATTGGGGGACCGTGGCCTGGTCAAGGCATGCTGGATCCCTTGCAGTACAGAGGATTTCTGAAAAACTGTTTAGGTTCCAGAAATTGAGGGGTCCGTGGCCTGGTCAAGGCACGCTGGATCCCTTGCAGTACAGAGGATTTCTGAAAAACTGTTTAGGTTCCAGAAATTGAGGGGTCCGTGGCCTGGTCAAGGCACACTGGATCCCTTGCAGTACAGAGGATTTCTGAAAAACTGTTTAGGTTCCAGAAATTGAGGGGTCCGTTGCCTGGTCAAGGCACACTGGATCCCTTGCAGTACAGAGGATTTCTGAAAAACTGTTTAGGTTCCAGAAATTGAGGGGTCCGTGGCCTGGTCAAGGCATGCTGGATCCTTGCAGTACAGAGGATTTCTGAAAAACTGTTTAGGTTCCAGAAATTGAGGGGTCCGTGGCCTGGTCAAGGCAGGCTGGATCCCTTGCAGTACAGAGGATTTCTGAAAAACTGTTTAGGTTCCAGAAATTGAGGGTTCCGTGGCCTGGTCAAGGCACACTGTATCCCTGTCATTTCATTCCTGACTCCCAAAAGGTCTTTCCACGCAGTGACTGCAAAATCACATTTTGGAACCGAATAACGCCATGACAGTGCAAGAATTCATGAGGAGGGGTCCCAAAAACCCCTTGTTGAAAACTTGGTGCCCAAATTCCATGAAATGCCTGAGATATGCATCAAAGTTAAAAAAAAAAACTATTTATTCTATTATACAGCTTACCGGCATTTCCTCAGTTCACGGTTTACTTTGAAGACTGTAGACGTGTTGCCGGTCCACCAAAGATCATTGTGCCAGACTCTGGAGGTAAGTATGGGGTGAGGGGGGTGTGGGGAGGCAGAGTGTACAGTGGGTGGGTGCAGGTGGTGGGTAGGGAGACTACGAGGGATTGATTTTGTGTTACAGAGTGAAAAAAAAATCACAGAACAGTTTTTTTTTTCTCAGGGGATTTGACTCATTGGGGTGGGCTCCCAGCATGCCACCTAACTGTTTGGGGTGGTTGCTGCAGCCGATGGGGGACTGGGCACCCTCGTCAGCACACACCGAAAGGGGGGATGATAATTTATGCCAGCGGTTTGGGCACCCCTGTCGGCACACAAGGAAAGTGGGGGAGTGAGCCAAGGGGAATTGGGCACCCCCCTAGGCATATAACACATGGAGGGAGTGCTTTATGCCAATGGGGAGTGGGCTCCCCCATCGGCACATAATTGGGGTCATGGGAAGCCAGCAGGGGGATTGGGCACCCTGAAGTCAGCAGTTGGGTGGCCACCCACCATGCTAACAATGTGGCCAAGCACATAGGAAGGTCCGCTGCGTCTGACGAACTTTGCTCGGATTGCAGCGGACCTTTCCTTAGATGTGCTTTCCACATGAGTATGCATGGTGTGGCACCGGCATGCAGGCTGATTGGGGAATGAGGGATGCACCTACTGATGCGTGCCCTGCATTCTACCAACAGCGACCATGCCTCCAAATCTCCACTGCCGCAAGATGTTGGCTGCACAAGCATGCCAACATAAAAACTGAATTTATCTGCAGAATTTTATGCTGTTTTATGGTACTTTATATCCAGTATTGGATAAACAAATACTAGGTATAGATGAGAATAGAGACTTGGGGTAGGATTCACAAACACAGCCAAAATCCCACAGCTGTGGGAAAAAGGCCAGCAGCACTGCAGAAATGCAGTTGAATGATATTCATAATGAAATTTTGAGCAGGTGCGGAATTCCAAAAAATACCTGCAGCTGCAGAAATTCAGCAGCTGTGGAAATTGAGCAAGAGTTGAAAATCTGCAACTGCAGATCTGAAGCTGCAGAAATAGCTTAGGAGGCACAGCAACAGTGAACTTAATTAGCTGGAGCAGCAGCCTTTAACATTGCTGCCATAGAATGAAGCTGAAAGCACCCACAAAGAGACCAGCAATCAGTCCGTCAACTGGGACCACTGCAGCACCACAGGTACCAGCAATACCATGGCACCACAATGTCCGGCTGCCACTGCCGGTCCTCCCTCCCTCCCTGGGGTGTTCCTGTTGCTTGAAGGGGTAGCACTCATAACAGGCTGGCCAGGCTCTACTGCCTGTGGGGCTCAGTCATGGGCTGCATTGGGTCTGGTGGTTGTTGCCTGTTGCCATATCATGGAAATGTGTGCTTTTGTTGCTGTAACATCAGCCACTGCTATACTATCTGGGATGCAATTGCCTGTGTCTCACCTCCACCTTAATTGATTCCAGTTGTTGGGGCACTACTGCAGTTTGCTGAGGGAAAGTTAAACTTCATTCCACTGTGTGTAACATTTTCTCCGCAACTGCAGAAAAAAACTGTTTGTGAATAACCTTTCAGGGGATGTGCCTTACTTATCTCACACCATTTTTTCCTCAGGGACTTTCGCAGCTGCACTTTTTTACACAATCTGTAGTGTTTTTTCTGCAGCTGCAGAGGGTTTTGTGAATAGCACTCAGTGCAAATTTCCCTTTGTTTCCATAGCTACAGCAGTTTTGGGGACTTAGGGAAGGTTTTGCACCTTCAGAATGCTTTGTGAATCCAGCCCTTGGTTACAATAAGTCTGCAAATTGTGTCCAGGCACATTTACTGTATATCTGAATTTTACAAACTGATCATAGTTTTGAAAATTGGACTTGGTTAGAAAATGGGCTAAGAAATCTCTGAGCTCTGATTGGCTGATAGCTCTGGCAAGGTGGGCATCTATCAGACAATAGATGCCCACCAAATAAAAAGTTTGATCTGAGACCTGCCTTATGCCCACCCAAGTATATTTGTGCCCAATCTGATTCATTATTGGCTGAAGCACTGGGCATGCAGTTTCAAACTGCCGCCATTTTTTTTTTATCGGTTAGCGAGAACCAGCTGCCTGTGAGTTGGGTGTTTGTTGCACTTGCCTCCTGTCATGTAAACAGCTCAAAGCCAGCTGAGAGGAGGAGCAGGCGGCAGTGGTGTTGGTAGCTGCGGCAGCTGAAGCGGTGGGCACCTGAGCTCAGGCATGCACTAACCAACCCAAATCGACCCCATCAGCACCACAAATGACTGAAAATAGCGGTGTTGGACCGGGAAAGGAGCTGTGTGCGGTGGAGAAAGAGTGAAGCATGGATAATGTTAAACGGGAGGAACCACTGGGTTAGAGTTGAACAGATTTAGTTTTTAAATGAAGGAGTGTGAAGGCGCAAGCCACTGACACCGGGTGTGGGGGCTGTGACTGTGGCAGAACCGGAGACTTTGAGCTGGGGCTCCACAATTGGGGCTAGGAGAGCCTGAGTAATGGCAGCATTTTAGAGACTGGCAAGGCAAACCCATTTTGGAAAAGGAAACCAAGAGTGGGCAACCGAAGAATCTTGCTTGAACTACTTAAAGCAGTGACAAGACTGAAGAGTTGCCAGTATAGAAGGGAGCCCAAGCGGAGTGTATATGTTATTAGAAAGCAGGTGAGTGGACGAGTACGTTGTAGAAAAGGGTGATGTATAAAAAATGTAATTTATTTGTTTGTTCTGTGAGGAGACATACAAACATACATACAAAAATACAGTCTTGTTAGATGTGGAAGTAAGTCAGAGTTTGTTGGTAAAGGGGTTGTGCTGCTCCTGCCTGGGAGAATGTTTGGTTAAACAGTAACACATGAAAAATCACTCCGCTAGCTTCCTTCTCTCTCTCTCTCTCTCTCTCTCTCTCTCTCTCTCGCTGTCTCTCGTTCTCTCTCTCTCTCTTTCACTCAGACACCAGCACTCAGCAGTGAAGAACTGCACAGTCTGCACTTCACGTGAGGCTGTAAATTTTAAATCCCAACGAAATTTATGCTGCTCATGCAGGTAAGCAGCTACACTGTGTGTGTCTGTATATGGGGATATCCATGACAATCAGCTCCCTACTCTTCAAAACTCCTAGTTAAAATAAAAGCATTCTAATGCAGGTGGAGGAACTACTTTATTACAAAATGAGTTTTAGCATTTAAACAAATGTTTTTTCTTTTTTAAACATATATTATACAGTGGTCCATTTTCTAAGTGCAATAAAACCCATTAGGGTAGGTGGTATTTGGGCTATACCAGACCTTCCAGAGGCTATAAGGCACTCTGCCGGTAGAGTCGGGCCTCATTACACCCCTGGGCAGTCTGGTATAGCCCACTATTGCCCACTCTGTCGGGTATTATTGCTTACATACATCCTAGCTTTGAAAATTGACATGGGGCAATTTGTTCTTATGTCCCCAGTTGTACACAATAGATAATTGCGTCTAGAAATATGCTTTGAATCCCCCCATGTTTGATAGTCTTGCAACTGAAACATTTAAAGATCTCTGAGTGACCTGTTTTCTTTGTGTTATTTCTAATATACTTATGGGCCTAACCAGAGGTAGGTTCATTTCTGCTGCTTTGTGGTGCAGCATAGTCTGTCAATGCTACTGCAGTTGCCCATTAGTACAACCAATAGTTAAACATAGAGGATACTGGATGGACAACTATGCACAACCAATGTGTTCTGCCACAGAGAGGTTCTGACTCCTTCTGACCTCGAAAGCGAAGCTCGAGATGTCCGTGGGGATCAGAACCCTGAGGTGGCAGAACACACTGATTTTGCATAAAGTTGCTCAGCCTGTATTTTTATAGCATATAGTATTAGGTGAAATGCGTGTAATATGTTTTTTCCTCTTTCACAATGAAATTGACTTGTGCAGTCTCTAGAGGTTCTAGAATGCTGTTCTACCACAGAAGAGTATAATCACATTCCATTACCTTTGAACTGTGGTACAACAGCATTTTGAAAAGGATGGATTTGTATATAGAACAATGCTCTACTATACATTATAATAGTTTATTTTGTTTGTATGGTACCATTTACTGCAGTCTGTAGTTTGATCTTCAGATCTGACATGCTGCATGGCAGATCTGTACCTGCAATGCAGCACCATAAAGAAAAATGTGTAATAATGTTGGTGAACAAACTCATATATGTATTTATTTATTTAGTTTTTGTTTAACAGGTAACTGCTCCAGCCATAAGAATGACTATTTTCAGGCACGACCCGGGAGGTTACAATGAGCAGTACAAAATACAGAAACAGGATATGGAGGTGATACAAACAATGCAGAAACAGGTTACAGTGAACAGTGCAAACAAAATCACGTATATGTAGGTAATGCAAACAATACAAAACCAGGATACTTGAGATGGGGAACATTACAATTCACAATGAATTATAGAAACAATATCAAGTCAGCAACAATCAGTAAGGACCAAATTTAGTGAGAAGAATTATGAGGCAAAATACAAAGTCTAAGTACAGCAATTAATGAATAAAGAGGGGAGAAATAAAGAGGCAAGAGAAAAACATACTGAAATGAGAAACATCAAATGATAAACAAGGTCAAAAATGAAATCTATATATAGAACAGATCAATGGTAAAAAATAAAAATAAGCTAAGGAAAAGAAATGGAAATAGCATTTATAGTGGCGGGGGAACACGTTAGGGGACAGGGCAACAGAAACGATTAGAAAGGCATGGGTGAAGCAGTACAGGATTAGTGCAGCTAAGGAAGAGGATAGGAAAGAAGGGGGAGAGGCAGATAGCAGCAGTTCTGATAATGTCAACCAGGTAGTCTGAGCAGGCAGGGCATGGAAAAATGGACTAGAGTCAGAGTTTGGTGTAGGAAGAGGAGAAATGTCATACAGCAAGAGTGAGCTAAGGAGGATTAAAGCACATACAATTGGCTGAATTGGACAGGAATGTAAGATACCTCTTTTTACAGTTAGCATTAATTGATGACTAATGGATTTCAAGGGGGGGAGAGTTCCAGTGTTTAGTGGCAACATGGGAGAAAGCACAGAAACCCTTTACAGTTTTACACCTAGTTATGCATAAAAGAGATTTGTCAACAGAGCAAAGTCCATAGAAAGAGGATTGGGGGAGAAGCATAGAGTCCAGAGA
Source organism: Neoceratodus forsteri (assembly GCA_016271365.2). NCBI lineage: Eukaryota > Metazoa > Chordata > Ceratodontiformes > Ceratodontidae > Neoceratodus > Neoceratodus forsteri. Next base: position 1,515,034,830 of record CM057449.1, read on the forward strand.
CAGGGGTGTGTGTGACATAATAATGCTGTCCATCAGGGAGCCAAGAAAGTAAAGTCTGAGTGCAGTGGGGGAGAGTTAGTTTAAATCATCATAAAGCTGGCAGTGATGTTTGCGCTGAGGGGATGAAGTGGCATAGCGACATATATTGCTGTAAGTAGTGTCCCACATACGAAGAGTGGATTTAGGTACGTTAGCATAGGTAGCAACACTGTAGGTGAGTGCTGGCAGCAGTATGTCTTTGGCAATGGCCATTATGGCAGAAGGAGTTGGGACATAACTTGTTTTGTGGGCAATTCCTAATTTAGAGTTGACAGATTTACAAGAGGCCTGGATATGGAGATCAAAGTCAAGGGACTCATCCAGTACAACACCAAGGTATTTAAAAGAATTCTCAGAAACTATTAAGGATGCATCTGATCAGGATACTTTGAGACAATCTTCACAGCATTTAAGTTTGGATGGGGAGGCAAAACACATAGCTTGCATTTTGCCCACATTCAGAACATTTTTTTGTGCAAAGAGCCAGGCCTGAATATTTTGGGAGGCAGAGGAGAGGTTACGGTTTATGTCCAATAGATTTTGGGAGCTGGTATACAGGACAATATAGTCAGTGTAGAGTAGAAAGAGCAGTCGGTGATGGCACTAGTGATGTAATTGATAAAGATAGTGAAGATTAGGGGCCTAGGATAGGTCACTGGTGGAATCTAATGTTAATGGTAGCAGGGTCAGAAAGGGCAGAGTTAAATTTGACAACTTATATTCTATTTGATAGATAGCTGTTGAACCAAGCAACTACAGGAGGGGAAAACCCCATTGAATGAAGCATGGAAAGGAACAGTGGGTGGTCTACAAGATCAAAAGCCTTGATAACATCAATAAAGACCGCACCTGTATGAAGGCAGGAATCCATGGCAGAAAGAGAGTATCACTGGTGAATTTAACTAAGGCTGTGGAATTGCTGTGACCCATGTGGAAACCATGTTGATTGACAGAGAGGAGGTTGTATTTAACTAGAAATTCAATTGTTTGTGAAGCAACCAGCTTTTCAAGCATTTTACTCAGGACAGAGAGAATAGCGATGGGCCAGTAGTTTGAAATATCTTTAGGATCACCTTTCTTGAAGACTGGGGTAACTCGGGTGATTGTCTAAATATTTGGGATCTGGTTATGACATAGGGTGGAATATTCACAATTATGCTTGGAGACAAGAATCACTAGGCCATAAACCACAGAATAATATTTGCATATACCAGTTTAACACCTTTTATGAAGTTACTTTTGAAACATACAGAAAGGTGATATTTGTGGAGAATTATTCTTGATAAAGGGATATACACAAGTTTAAAAGAAACCTATTTAACACTGGACAAACTGGGATCCTTGAAGATGTACAGTTCCAATGCTTTACAATCTGCTAAGTGCCTGAGTTCCAGGTGTAGAAAGGGAAATGTATTTCATTATTTATTGAAAAACTGATAACCAGAAGAGGTACACTGAGCTGAGGTTCATTTCTAGATGTGACCTGGGGGAAGGGAAAAGTGGAAGAAATAGCACAGTATAAATAACAGCCAGTTGAACAGCATTGAGAAACAATGGTATGGGGTACGTTGGTATAAGTTATATTAATGTTAAATTCATAGACACAGAGAATAAATTGTGTTTACAGCTCAAAAATAATCACATAATTCAAGTGAAAATTAAAAGTGGCAGCAAGACATATTGACAATATGAGAGTGAACAATGGGATGAGTTATTGCCTGGCCTCCTAGTGGGTGGAGAAACTGAGGAAGTGTGGTAGTGAACTAGAAGACATGTATTGGGAACCTGACTGACTGACATACCAAGGGCAGAAAAGGCTTAGGCCAGGTAGGTGTCAGGAGGAAGGGTAAAAGGAACAGGTGTCTGGAGGAAGGGTAATAGAAAGCATGTGGGCAGGGGAAGGGAAAGGAGCTTCAACTGATGTATGATGAAAAGGCAGGTGATCAGTAGAGTCAGAGTGAGAAAGAAAGTTGGTTTCAGAGAAAGGGAAGTCAATAGGACAAGGCAGATTACTCAGTGGAGGAGCAGGGTGAGGAGTGACAAATGTGCGAGGTCTCTGGGGCAAAGTGAACAGGATGCAGGGGGTAGTTGGGAGAGGAGAGATGAGAAAGTTGGAGGCAGGAATCCAAACTAGTATTTGCATATGAAAGAGGTGCAGTGAGCCTGGTGACATGAGGTCAAAAGGAGGATGGATAGGGAGGGATAGAGGGCACAATGGTGGGTATTGGGGAGAGTTTGTGGCAAAGCAGCAGAAGGAGCTACAAAGGATATAGAGTCTGGAGAGGGAAGTGAAAGAGGTGGTTGCCATAGACCACATCTGCATCCTCAAATACAGGGAATACCATATTGGTAACAAGCTCCCTGCAGACATGCAGAGATAAGCTGTCTTTGTTGCAGTACAAGGCACTGAACTTGGAATGGAGGCTTGCATGGATGGCATTGATGTGGGCTGAGAAGTCTGTCTTACTATCTAGTAACACACCAAGGTACTTGAAGGATTGAATTGCTTCAAAAGGTGTGCAATCCAGATGGGTGAAAACTGGGGGAGCAGTGAGTTTGGCCATTTTCTGACTGGTACCAAAGGTCATGGACTCCATTTTTTTTAGTGTTGACTCAGGCAGTTGGATTGGAACTAATGCAGAACATTGCTGAAGTCCTGCTGGATCGGATCTTCCACTGCTGCTGTATAGGGACTTGAGGTGAAGATGGCTGTGTCCTCTGCATACATGAGGATTTGTGAGTTGGCACAGGCAGAGGGGAGGTCATAAAGGAAAATGGAAAAGAGTATGAGACCCAAGATGGAGCAAACTGGGACACCATCCTGGATGGGTAATGGAGGTGACAGGATGTCTCCAATTTATACCATTTGATGATGTCCCATAAGGTAGGAATGGAACCAATCAACAATGAGAGCTGAGAAAGCAGCAGAGCCCAGCTCCAGAATGAGTAGATGGAATATGGACTCAAAGGCTTTGCCCAGACTTATGAGAATAGTGTCCATTATGTGGCCCTAGTCCAATCCAAAGATGACAGAATCAGTGACACAGAGCAGGAAGGAGATGGTGGACTGTTGCTTTCAGAAATCAGACTGGAAAAGTGAAAAGAGTTGGAGGATAAAAGGATGCCAAGGAGTCTGGAGTGGACCAGTTTCTCCTGCAGCTCTGAGAGGGAGGGGAGGAGGGAGATGGGATGAAAATTATCAAGGAAAGAGGGGTCACCCCTTTCATGAAGTGGCTTTTTCAATGTCCAGGATTCAGGAACAGCACAGAGGGAGAAGAAAGGTTTGAGTAGGTGAGTAAGGGGGGTTGCAGTGCCAGGACCTGAGAGGGTAAGGGGGTTTAGAGTCCAGACCATTGGAGTTGGACTTAAATGGGTTGAAGGAGAACAGATAGCAGGGTTTTCTGGATGGTGACGGGGGGGGGAGTGGAATCCCAGTGATGGGTGGGGGAGGGAGGGAGGGTGAAGGTGGAGAACAGAAGGAGCCAGAATGAGGAAAGGAAGGGAGGGCACAGGTTGTGAATAACTTGTTGAAGTAAGCAGCAACAGAGGAAGGGTCAGACACAGATGAACCATTTACCTCAAGAATTGGGGGAGCAAACTGGGCATGGGGGTTGAAAGGGGAGTGGATATTCTTCCAGAATTTAGCTGGGGAGATAAGGTTTTTCTACAGGTTTTTCTACAGGTTGGTTTTGAGTGTGATTTTGCAGCCCAGACAGCCTTAGTACAGTTGTTTCTCAAAGCCCAGTATGAAATGAGATCAAGGAAAGGAGAAAGATAATTTATAGTAAACCCAGGTGAAATCACGGCATTTGCACTGGTCGATGATTGGAGGTAATTTAGGGGTGGTGGGAAGTTCTGACTCTGAATTTTCCTGAGTGGAGAGTACATGTTCCAGAGAGAAGAAAAGAGGACTAGAGTCTTACTCTAAATATCTGAAGCATTTAAGGATTTTTCAAACAATGTCTATACTGAATTCCATTATATGTTTTTCCCATGCGGAATATGTTCCCTTTCATATGAGCTATAATATGGATTTGCATACTAACAATAGTTGGTACTATAAACTGATTTCTCAGATATAAAACTGATACATGACTAGAATAATTTAAAATGATTCCTAATATTATGTCTGATATGGGACTGTGACTCTAATTAATGTGGCTATCTCTTACTAAATGTAATGATCTACAAGGAATGATGTAATCAGATCACATGTGCTATATTCCAAAGAAAGACACTCCTCTTGGAAGTAAGCTGAAGAGAGGGAGAACTGCCCCTCTGTGTTTCAAAGCTGGCCAATCAGCCAGATTGGGAGCTGTGGGGTACCAAATGGTGGCTTCAGCAACCCTATAAATGTCCTGGATAGGAACCACACCTTCAAAACACTGAAAATGAGTTTTCTGGGAACTTGTTGCATCTCAGATGAACATCTAGCCGGGGGGGGGGGCAAAAAACAGTTTGAGGAATTAATTCGGAAAACATGCAGAAGTCCAACACAAAAGAAATGAAGCTGCCTAACTAGTTTTAAGACTTTTCAAGAAACAACAACAAGGTTTCCACTAATAAAGAAAGCTGTTTCAAGGTCTTCTGCATTATATTGTAAAAAAAAAATATCACCATGATCTATTCCCTTTTTGGACTACACAGGATTAAGTATCCCTTTAGATATTTTGCTGCATAGTACAGAGTGGGGTCAGTAAGTGAATTAATTAGTCAATTAAGTAGCTTGTTAATTAATGTTTCATTTTTAATATTTATAATTCCCTTTTGTCTTGTTATAGAAATATGGGTATAGAAAACAGTGTATTAAACTTGAAAAATTTCAAACAATTTTCTTTTTTTCCTTTTTTCTTTAATGAAAACTATGCTGATATATGCTGCATTTGTACTTTTTTCACTGTTTTTGTATGTTATTCTTTCTCTCTCAGAAACATATTTATTCATATTTTTAACGCACAGTAATTTCTAGTAATGTTCACTGTTTTAAATTAAAAATAAGTAGCACCACCCTATAAAACCACAGATTTTCAAGGAAAAACTTGAGCCATTTAGCCATATAAATGTAAAGAATTTACTGTAAGTTTAACATTTTAATCAGAACAGTATTTAGATTCAATTCCCAGTCTTTTGTTATGGCAGCTCCAATAGAAGAAGATTATGTTTAATAGCATGTGGCTGCTGCATAGTAAGATATTAGTGGTATTCCACTGAGGAGGACCACATCCATGTTCTAGTTCATCTCTAATGTTCCATCTAGTGTTCAGTGTTCCTTACTTTTCTTTTGTCCCACAGCCTAGCTGTCTTCCCAGAACAAAAGACAGACAAAAAACTTACAGTACTTTGATAATCTGACAACATAACAAATAGGTTAACTGCTACATGACTGTTTTACCTCTCAATAAAAAAAAATGTTGAGAAATCATCTCTGTCATAATTAAGGGCAGTAATAAATCATGCCCCACGAGATCCATCAAATTCCAGGAATACTTGCATCAAGACAAATAATTCATGATATGTAAAAGATGTTTATTGGTTTACTAAAAAAAAATCTAAAAAGAGAACAAGTTATTTCCACCCACCATTCTTCATTGCAATCTGAAATAAGTGTGAGTCAGTGCTAAATTTGCATTCAGTCAACATTCTGACATACTAAGTTTGGACTCAAGTGAAGCATTTCTGAAGGAACTCAGTTTTCCTTCAGTGTTTCAGCATTTCTATGCCATAATGCAGCAGTTTTACAGGGAGGCTGTACTGATTTGTTCAAATTGTTGGCAAGCCATATGACATGCAATAGCTAATCAGCAACACTGAAGATCAAGAACTCCTTGTGTTGTACACATTTCAATGCCATTTGCAGCTCTGTCTCAGAGAGGAAGAATCTGTGGCAATAAGAGAGCTCCTGTTAAGTGATGAGTGACTTTTGATGGAAAACCTTTAAAATCATCACAGAACTGTGCATCATCATTCTAATTAGTTAATTCTCACTATGTTTAACTGTAGTTTCAAACAGCAGTGAAACTGTGTTGCAGAAGTATGAGGAGAGAGGCAGAGTATAACCCTGCACTAGCACCTGAGGGCACTGCAGTAGGCACAGGCAAAGTGAATCTAGCAACTAAGAATGGTTCAGGCAGGATTTTTAAAAGATTTAATTGACAGCTGTGTATGTTTTAATGAGCACAGCTGGTGTAGTACAGTACACAGAAATCCATAGTTATGTCCCTTACAGGGATCAGTCCTTGGGCCCCTCCTGTTCAAACCTAAGTCTCTGACATAAGCAAGGGTATCAGGAGTGAGATGAGTCTCTTTGCGGATGAAACTCAAAACTGGGGGCAGTGGTGCATGGGGAGGAGGGGAGGGTGGCACTACAGGGGGACTTGGAGGCTCTGGAAAGGTGGTCTAGAAAGTGGAAACTGAGGTTCAATGCAGGGAAATGCAAGGTACTGCACCTGGGAGCCAGAAACCCAGGCCAAGTGTACACCCGGGGGGGGGGGTGCTACATGTCTCGATGGCTGAGAGGGACCTGCGGGTGGTGGTGGATGTCAAGATGAACAACTTGGAGGTTTGTAGGAGGGCAGCGGCAAAGGCCAACAGGATGCTTGGATGCATTGCTAGGGGGATCACCTCCAGAAGGAGGGAAGAGATACTCCCACTGTATAAGTGCTTGGTGAGGCCGCACCTCGAGTACTGCGTGCAGTTTTGGAGGCCACATTTGAAGAGGGACATGGAACTCCTGAAGAGGGTCCAGAGGAGGGCAACCAAAATGATTTGGAGCTTGGGGGATAGGACCTATGGGGAAGGGCTCGAACAGCTAAATATGTACACATTGGAAGAGAGAAGGGGGACATGATAGGGGTCTATATGATAACGGCGAATGCCTAAAGGCGATCACCGTTATTGCTCAGTCAGAGTGCCAAACACATTTTAGGCACTTGGACAACCCTGACGCACTAGCACAATGGTGTCAGGACATATTTTTACAGCTTTCTGTTGAGGGGCTGTGCCCCCCACACCCCCCCTCATGGGGGGCTTCACCCCCGCATCCCCTTACTGAAAGATTTTTAACTCCAGGGGGTGCATGTCGGGGGGGGGTGAAAGCAGTAAAAATAAAAAGGGTTGGACTGGGCGCAATAAAAATTGCACCAGCGCCCGGACCTGAACCCAGTACCTCAGCCACCCCAACCACTAGGCAATCCCCAACACCACAATGCAGCTCAACCGGCAACCACAGTCTGACTCCCTACAGCCCCTCCACCCCCTGCCAGCCCATGCTCGCAGTGCTTGCTCCCACCTACCTCCACACGTACGTATAGTGACATTCTGTCGCCTAGTTCACCCACCCCCTCATCCGGTTGCTCTACCTGTCCATCGCTGTGAGTGGATTGCATGGGGAAGGTGTCGCCGTAACTGATGGCACCCTTCCTCATGCGCCCACTTCAGGGGTTACCACATGATAGAGATCTTCAGGTACATGAAGGGGGTAAATAGGGGAGGAGCAGTCAGGGTCCTCTGAAGGTAGGGGGGCAATTAGCGGACATGGGTGGAAGCTGGATGGGGGGAGATTCAGGGGAGAAAGGAGGAGGTGCTACTTCACTGAGAGGGTGGTGGAGCCATGGAATGTGCTGCCCAGGGGGCTGATGGAGGCAGAGATGGTGGAGGGGTTCAAGAGTGGGTGGGACAGGTACAGGGGAAGGGTTCTGGAAGCAAAAACCAGTGCAGAGAGAATATCCGGGACTGGGAAGGGAAAAAGCCAGAGAAGGAGAGAGGGGCAGCAAGGTCAGCTCCCAGGGTGGGGGCTGACCAAACGAGCAGACATGAAAGACCTTTAGACCTATTCTGCTGGCATTTTAGTATGTTAGTATGCATGCTAGTGTGTACCCCACTGCAGCAGGAGCAGGGCAGATTAAATGCCAATATCTCAAAGAGCAGGCACAAGCTCCCAATCAACCATTGCTGATGCAAAAGCAAACCACACATAAAAACACAAATGCAGTGCACCATAAGAGCAACAAAAAGGCACTTACAATGTGTGAATGCCAAACATTTTTTTCAAATGTTCCAATGAAAACCAACAAGAAGCAGCCACAGACTATGCCAGTACTGTGCCTCCTGTTAATGAGGCTTCATTTGGGGGCAGGGAAAGGGGAGAGAAGGTGGGCTTTTATGCATTTGCATAGGGGAAGTGTTCTCTTGATAATCATGCAATTCTCAAGCTACAATCTAAAAGTATTGGGCTAAGAAAGAAAAAAGGGAAAATAAAAAATGTATTAAAGCACAATATCCATTCAAAACCTAAGAAACTCAAACCATAAAATATGTGTATGCTCAAACAAAACCAGCATACTTTGCTTTTCTCTTGACATATGTGAGACAATTTACATATGCATATGATGTGCCTTTATCAAGTACAAATGAATTAAAGATAAATATGCAAAATCTTTCCCTTGTTTTAGCTTACAAAAGCATGTTTTGATCACAGCATGGGAACTGCAGGATGATCAAGGGTACACTCTCCCTCTATGTCTGCATAACATCAACCTACTCCAGCTTTTCCTGCCCCCTGACAAAGCCTCTTTCACAAGAAGCAAAGCTCTTGAGTAGATTGTGGCTGTTCACTTTTGTTTTAAATTGGCACATTTGAAATGAAAGAGTTTTTGACATTTATGTACTGTATGTGCTTTGTGTTGCTCTTACAGTGCACCATACTTGCATTTCTGTTGCAGATTGAGGGTAGCAGACTGGAAAAGGTGCAGGAATTTTTTTTATAGAAATCTTTTTTTACTGACTTCTGTAGGTGCAACAGGGCAAAATAATTCTTTTTTTTTATTATTTTTTTGCCTGTGTGTAACCTTGCCATCCATTGAGTGCATGATAAGTCAATTAGGCTGTTATGTGAAGCTATGTGGACTGCTATGTGGATTATGGGACACTTTTATTCAGGGTTACGCTTTGGATGAGGGGTCACTGCCCCTTCCACAGGACCTTTGCAGAGCTTTGTGCTCAGCTGATTGCAGCAAGGGAAGAGCTATCTATCCTGGTACACCAACTCAGTTGGAGCCTACACCCCCACTCCACAAGAAGCTCACTTATCCAGGCAGGTGAAAAGTGGTTTGGAGGGGGAAGGATGGCAGGAATAGCCACAAGGAGATCAACCAAACCCACACCAACCCAATGGCAAATTGCTTTGCACCCCTGGAGGAAACTCAGTTACTTGGCTCCACCGTGGAGACTCCGGGAAAGTCAGTAAAAATGGGAGAGATGACATGGGGCTGCTCAGAGGTGACAGTAACCAGAAGGCAGCTAGAAGAGTGTAGGTGGTCATGGTCTCTATGATCAGGGGAGTAGAGAGGGTGGTAGGTGGGGTTAGAGTGGTGGGGGTTGATCAGGTGCCTTCCCGCAGCATCAACCATCTGGGATATAGACAGAATAGGGAGGATAGTGCAGAGGGAGTGGGAGCTGGGGATGCTGGTATGCTTGGGTAGCAATACTTGGGTAGCAGTGTTCTGGTGAACCAGACTGTGGATAAAGTGAAGCAGAACATTCAGAGTCTGGGAGACAGATAGCAGGCACACTTGACCACCCTGGCCTTATCTGAGGTCCTCCATGTGTGGAGTATGGTGGGGTAGACTATGGAAAGAAGTGATAGAGGAATTAAATGGATGGATAAAGGGATGGTGTCAAAAGAAAGAGTACTGCTTTGTCATGGACTGGGGGACTTCAGGGAGAGGAGGCTTTTCAAAGGTGATAACCTTCCCCTGATAAGAAAGGTTACCAATATGCTGGGGCAGATGTTTGATGTCTATATTGGACAGTTAAACTGACTGTGGGGTACACTGATGCTAGGAGAACCATTGTAAAGAGAGGGAGTGAGGAAACCTAGCTAATGCTCCCTTATGCTAAAGACTGATAGCAGTAAGGTGGATACAATAAGGCCGAGGACCACAATGGAGTAGTGGAAGAGGCAAAGAGAGAAGCCTCTAGGGGTCTGCAAGCTATAGCAAAAATAATAAGACAAGGAGAAAGGAAAAGAATGCAGGTATAGAATCACATAAAAGTAAAAGATGATCCTAAGCTAGCTGGAAAGGGGTCTGCCATAATGCCAGGAGACTGGATAATAAAATCAGTCAGCTCTGGTGGCAGACACTGAGTTGGATCTTGTAGCCATCTCAGAAACTTGGGCCACATTAAATAATGACTGGAACTTGTCAGTCCCAGGGCACACCATATTTAGTCAGGATAGAGGGAAAGGCAAGGGGGGGGTAGTCCTACATATCAGGGAGGGCATGGAAACTGAGGAGGATGGACACAGGGGAAGCAGTGGGGAAACAGCGTTGCTGTTGGTTTACCTCACTTTGCCCTCAAGCAAAAGGATGCAGGTGGTGGATGATCAGATTGGCCCTCAGGACCAGAACGCTCTTATCAAAAAACATTCCTAGATTTCAGAACAGCAGACTTCAACCAGATGAGGGAGTTTATCCAAGATGTACTGACCAAAGGGGGCGGCATCAAATGTATAGATGAAAGATTAACGGCAATTAAGGGGACAATTCTCAAGGCAAAAAGTAATGCATCAGAATTGTTATAAAATTAAGCAGGTACAAGAGACCAATATGATTCTCATAAAAGATCAGAGAAGCAGTGAACATCAAGAAAAAGGCATTAACTAGGTACAGAAAAAACAGGGGGAGGAAGAGGAATAGGGAGAGCACAAAATAAAAACTAGGGAACCAAAATGGATGGTCAGGGAGGCAAAGGCAGAGATCGGAATGCATATTGTGCCGTGGGCCAAAAGTGAGGAAAAAATTCTTCAGATATATTAAGGAGGAAAAAAAACAGGGAGGGGATATTATTAGACTATGGTGGGTACTAAAGGAAGATGAACAAAAAGCAGCCATCCTCAATTACTTCTGCTCTGTCTTCACAATGGAAAAATGGTAGGCCCCTGCCTGGAAGTAACACCTATGCAGTGGCAGGAACATTCCTGAAATAAGGCAACCAGTATTTAACAGAAAAAAGGATCATGAAGGGGCCTGAACTCTAAAAGTAGACAACGCCCTTTCAACTTGGTGCCACACAGATGATTGCTGAAGAATCTGGAGGATCTGGGGCAGCTAGGGACATAGTTCGATGGGTAGGAAACTGGTAGATGAGAGGTAGAAGAGAATGGTGGTAAATGGGGTCAAGTTGGAAGAGAGGGAGGTCAGGAGTGGGGATCCATAGGAATCTGTCCTGCATCCTGTCCTCATCAATATGTTCATCAGTGACACTGGAGATGTCATCCCAGACAAGCTGTGTCTTTTTCCAGGCAGATGATGCAAATGACGCAAAGCTCTGTGGTATGGTAGATAGCAATAAAGAGATCAAGGGGATGCAGAGGGATCTACAAATGTTAGAGAGGTGATCTAAGATTTGCCACATGTGAAAAACTGTGCTGATCTGTAGTCATCTGGAGTCATCAACCAGGGAGGCTGGTGACAATGACAGTGAAATGCAGGGTGACCAGCATGATTCAGAGCCAAAAAGGGCAGATCTGATGAAGATCATCTGAAGGCATTGATGTATTCAACAGTGACCAAGTGAGCGAGGGGGTATATGATAGATACCTTCAAGTTCCTGAAGAGAATAAACAAAGTGAACTGCTGGGAACTTTTTAGCAGAAGTACAGAGTTAGGAACCTGAGGTCATAAGTGGAAACTGCATTGGGGAAGGTTTAAGAGGGATGTGAGGAAGTTCTATATTATAAAAGGTGGTGGAATCATGGAACAGTTTGTCAATGGAGGTGATGGGTGCCAGGACCATAAATGATTTCAAGTATGGCTGACGGAGAGGATTTGGTTGGTGCTCAAGTCAGTAGGAGTAGTGAGGGGAGTGGGGGGTTGGGAGGGATAAAATGCAGTATGGACAATGGGTCCTGGGGCAGATACAGATAGGGAACTTCAGGCAGACTAGATGGACCTTGTTTTTTTTTCTTTTCTGTTATTATTGCTCATGTTTCTATGTGAGACACAAGATCACAAGGTCTTTCAGTGGGATGTGGCCTTGTGGTGTCACTCTTCCCTATCACATTACAAGTCATATGGCACTGCAGCTTGTCCATGCACCAAGAGTAGTGTGTGTGTGTGTGTGTGTGTGTGTGTGTGTGTGTGTGTGTGTGTGTGTGTGTGTGCTTTAAGAATCATTGACAATCACTGGGAGTCATTGTTTGCATCCAGTGGCTGCTGCATTATTTCAATATTTGTAATACATGTATTCTTGATGCATGTGGAAAGCATGAATAGAGGTGGAGGAGAATGGTTTTTGTCATAGTGGAACAGGAGTAGGGATGCAGCAAATGTAAATTTCGCTGGCTAAGTGCCGGCCAAGTGGCCAAATTCGCCTGGCAGAGCAGTTCGTGAAATTTTTCTGCATTACGCAGAATTTTGCCTATGAGAAATTTCACCTTCCAAGGTGAAATTTCACCTTCTGGGGGTGAAATTCGGCCTTTGCATTTCACTACAGAAATGGGCAGAATTTCACAGATTAGTCCTCGAAGCGAATTTCACTCACTTCACCCACCACTAAACAAGATCTGGGAGTAATTGTTATGGGGCTGTGGGGGCAAGAGTTGCTGGACAGGGTACATCATTGTACAGCCAAAGAAAGCATGGTTGGTTTGTCCCTAGAAATCCACCTGTTCCTCCCTCTACTGCACCAGCCTTGCCTGCCACTCATCCGGTGCATCTGGTTATAAAACCATCTTGAACAATCCAGAAGCACACCAGTTTCCACCTCTTTCTTCTTAAACTGCCTCCAGTTTACCTCCTTGGAAGTGAAGTGATCCATCCAGAAACGTAAATTCTAGTTCCCCAAAAAATAATCTTGCTTTGGCTACTGAATTTGTCAACCATCATTGTCACTAGTAGCTTCCGAAAACAGCATGAAGAAAGAGATTCAAGCAGCAAGCCCATCTCACAAGTTTTGTTTCAAGGTTCACATTTTCATGGTACAAAAAAATATATTATCATTACATAATAATATAAACAATCATATATCAGATTACTGCATATTACAGTATACCATATCATTTTATAACAGATGATATTATCTGAGTATATATTATATACTATATACCAGATTATATTATTTTGTCATGTAGGATATCAGAATATATTTTTGTAATACATGGATGGGAACTTTTCCCCACAGAAAAGGCCATCATTTATTTCCCTGTACACCTGTGACTAATCTATCAATTAAAAGTATACAGTTACCACCACTTATATCGCCCATGGTTTAAGTGGGCAGTCGGTTTGTATGGGAAAATTTCAAAATCCATTTGCTGCTGCCATACAAATGCATAGAAAACAATGGCTTTACAGCTGACATTGGGTGCCATCTATTTCTCCCATTTTTGACTTGATGGTAACCATTTTTAAATTAGAAAATGTAACATTTTTGTACAGTACTGTACTGTAAATTGCATGCAGGCATTAAATGCAGTGTGCTCTTCTCTTCTCTTTGTTTTCACAACTTGACATATGACGTGCTCACTAAATGAGTAATTAACTAGTTGATCACTTAGTAAGAACTTTAATTAATGCTTAATTATCTTCAGCTCTCCTGAAAAGGGATTTAATCCTCACCGTCTTTGCAGCATCAGTCATGCTCTGTTCATGTGTTGCAGAGATGGCTACCAGCAGATTAAAATGTAAAGAAAGTTCACTCACAGAGAAAGTTGACATTTTAAACAAAATCTAGAAGCTCCCCCACATGAGTCAGCGTGACATGGCACAGCACCTTTGCATGCCAAAATCCAGCATTGCTGACTGAATGAGGCAGAGGGAGCAGATATTTGCAGAGTGGCATTCAAACACAAACCCTAACAGAAAACACTAATGAGAGAGTAAGGATGAAGAAGTGGAGGAAGCCCTTCTCCGCTGGTTTGAGAATGCTAGAGGCTGAGATGCTTCAATAACTGGTCCGCTGTTGACAAAAAAAGCTGAGCAATTGGCGTCAGTATTAGGGCACTCCAACTTCATCCCCTCTGAGGGCTGGCTTGGGAGGTGGAAAGCTACAGTAGGAACAACATTGACTTTTGGAGAATGTGACTAATCTATCAATTCAAAGTATATACCTGTACTAATTAAATAATTGCAGCTAAATAACTACACTAATTGAACAATTAGAAGTACATATATGAACTAAAAAAGTATATAACTGCACTACATTAAACCTTAGGGGACACCAATAATAACACAATTAATATAGCATTAAGAAGCTAGCCAAATGAATTAACAAGCTTCAAAAGAACCTGGAAAAAAGACACTTACACAAAACCCTCCCAAACCCAGAAATCCTCCCACCTGCACTCACTACACACCATTCCCTCCTTGTTGCAAGAGATGTTCAGGTGCCTAACGTGATTGTAAATACAATGACCATCCTAATATAGCATACTCAACAAACAATTGGTAAGGGTGGAATAATCAGAAGTATACTCATCTCGGGAGCTAATTAGGGCAATAAAGCCACTTGTCCATTGGGCTTGTGGCCTTATAGCCCTAATTAGCCCCCTCGATAGGTATACATCCTTGTATACCACCCTTGCCCATTATTTATTGTATATTTATCATGTAACATATATTTTATAGATTATATTACCATCTCATATTATATGGTATTGTATTGTATCGTGCTGTGTTGTATTGTATCATACCATACCATATTATATTAATAATATATCATATCCAAGGCCACTTTTTTTCAGTTTTTACCGGAAAATCCAGTAAAATTCCGGAATTAGGGCTGCCTGAAAACCAGTAAAAACAAAGATTTCATGGAATCTGGCATTTTATATCAGATCAGTAGATCTACAAAACTTGTGTTTTTCTTTTAATTCCTTCCTGTACTATTTTCAATTTGCTCTATTTAATGCTCTGTATATTAAGCCTTCTTTAATTCTGATTACTTATGCACATACTAAAAGAATGATAGCAGAATCCCGGTAAAATCCGGAAATTAGAGTAACAATCACTGGTGTAATTCCGGAATCTGAAGTCTTGAAAATGGAATTTCATTATTTTAGTCACCGTAAATCAGTGGCCTTGATCATATCATAGCTGCTGTTTGCCCAATGCCATCAAAAGGAACATCATTACTAAATGGCAGAAAAGAAAAGAAATCATCTCACTATTCTTGCACTGGCCCTCACGTTCACTCCAGAGGTACCTTTCTGCCCCACCCCCCAACATCACCTCTCCACTCAACCTAAAAAATCAAATGGATCCTCTGTAGTGTGGAAGTGCTCTTCCAATGGCACTGAAAATCCACAGAAGCGAAGTTTTATTGCAGTATAAATAAAGTCACATTTAATAACAGGAATGAATAATAATTTTTGCATTACAACATAAAAGGAATTTAACTTCAGAAAACAACCCATCCTCTTCAACATCATCATCCTCATCCTCCCTCCATCATGAATCACATTTTCCTCATCATGCATCACTGCTGGATGTGGGTAACACCACCTTCTTCCCTACCTGCATACTGCCCAGCAAACGATACAATACAATCAGCTAGTGCCACCACAGTCATTTGTGCACCATGGGCTGCAACAGCTGCCAGTCTGCCTTGAGGCATTATAAACTGTGCTTTTATTATCATCCTCATGACTCATCCTGTGTTCATTCAAAAATCATATTTGCAAGTTAGTCTACTATTCCTTTCAACATGAATCACATTTTCTTCGACATGCAACATTCAACATTGTTCAAGGAATGAAGGATAAAACATATGAATATAGATTGAAGAAGTTAATTTGTACCCTCTAGAGATTAGAAGGGAGAGAGGGGTTATGATTGAGATATTTAAGTACATCAAGAGGATAAACAGAGTAAGAGATGGAAGTATATTTAAAAGAAAACTTTAGGTAAAAACAGTGGGTCATAACTTGAGACTAGAAGGAGGTAGATTCAAAAGTATTGTGCAGAAGTATTTCTTCACAGAGAAGGTGGTAGAGCCATGGAACAGTTTACCTGAGGAGGTGGTGGGTACTGAAACTGTGGAAGGATTTATAAGAGCCTGGGACAGGTATAAGGGGTTGGTGGAGGGGAATAAAATAGAACATCTGTTAAAGGGAAATGGGTAAGGGAGGGAGAAATTGGGCAGACTGTATGGACCAGGATGGTCCTTTTCTGCCATCACATTATTATGAAACTATGAAATGCACCACTCAGGCTATGGTTGACAGTAAAACCACTTTCTTCCCTGCCTGTACACTGCACATAAGATTAACCCATGCCACTGCAGTCACCTGTGTGCTGTGGGTGTGGACAACTGCCTGTCTGCCTTGAGGCACCATACATAGTGCTATTTATTATTATCTCCATGACTCACATATTCATATAAAAATCCTGTTTTCTTGTCAGACAAACAAAAAAAATGAATAGTATTAAAATATTTTTTACTGTACTACCACCTACTCCAATAAATCTGCTGACATGTCACTGGGACACAGTTGGCTGCACTCCAAACTCAGCACTAGTGCATTAATGCAACCATTACCATGGTCCTTCCCATGCTGAGTCAACTTGAATGCCACACAAGGTACAGTATTATTTATCATCTACTATAGCAGCTCGATGAAGCACACTATTACATGATCATACAACTAATTTTCTAGGTATATAAGTAGAAAATGAAAATGACTAAAATTAGATTATAACAAAATCCACAGACGTCAACTACAGTAGTTCTTTTAAACACAAAACATTCATTTGCACATATCATGTTGTCTTGTCATATAAAAACTACATAATGAATAAATAACACATTTTTATATTATATATTTATTTATTTAAATTTTGATAACCTGGTGGGCCTACTGACACAAACATCTCCCTTTTTCAGGGGAGACCCATAGTAAATTTTGTCTGCAGAAAAGGATTGGTTTGCAGGCTGGCTAGCACAGTGGTAGAGCTACTACTTGCCATCCAGATGACCTCAGTTCATATCCTGAGTCCAGAACATCTGGTGCCAACCGGTGAGGAAGGGTTGGGCATCCTTTGGACACCTCCTACCTTGGGGAGGGAGGGAGGCACCTCCTTCTGATGCACAATTGCCCCCTGGTGACCCAGGGGAGGGGGATGCCATGCAGGAAGGAATAAGTGGACCCTATGGGGTGACCTCACACCAGCACATACCCACTCACCTGGCAGGTGACACAGACACGTAACTCCCCCCAGAGTAGGTGCTGGTAGGGGAGCACTGAAGGAGGGGTGGGGCTTATCTACCCTTCCAATGGCCCCGATAGGCTGATTGCTGTGTCACCTCTCAGGACCATGCAGTGGGGTGGGATAAGGTGGTGGCTTAGCATGGGCCAAAATACCCACAGCAGCACCAAACAGATAAGACCACCCTGCCCCTCATGCCACAGCAGGGTCACTTTGACTCCTCCCATGTCTTGCCAGCTCCTTCTCATGGGCCCCAACTCTCAAGTGAAGTATCTCTTCCCAGCTTGGGGAACCAGGGGGTCCTGCCCATGGACAACAAGCTAAGGGGTTACAGTTGGGGTGTCAGGGAGATTGTACAGTGAAGGCTGGTGATGGGTAGGACCACAGAAGGACTCTTGCAGCAGACATAAGGGCTTGGGTAGGTGGAAGGAGATCCCAGCAGCTGGTGAGGTGAAAATGGAGTTCAAAAATAGAAAATTTAAAAGAAAAGGACTGGTATGCCCATCCAGTCTGCACTATTTTTCCCAAACTATTCTGACACCTAGGATGCTATTTGTTCAAGGGTAACTCCCACTTTCCTTTCTTGTACTTACTATGCCTGTGTACCTATCCATGTATGCTCCCCATTGTTTTCGCCCCCACCACCTCTTCTGGCAGGCTGTTCCAGACAGCTACCATGCTTTCTGTGAAGATGTATTTCCTCATATCCCTTTTAAAAATCCCCCATCTTCATTACATGCCCCCATGTTCTGGGTTTTTTTCCTCCACTGAAATAGTCTACCCACCTGTACCTTGTTCACCCCTATGAGATACTTATAGGCCTCAATGATGCCCCCACTTACTTTCTTCTCATTTAGGGAGACATGTTAAGATTCCATAGCCTCACCTCATATGGCTTCCCATGCAACCAGACACAATTTCAGTAGCCCTCCTGTGGACCATTTCCACTCTGTCAAAGTCTTTGTGGAGATGTGGCCTCCAGATCTGGACACAGTACTCGGGGGGCTCACTAGTAAACAATACAGTGGTAACACCACCTCCCTTCTACTGCTAGAACCCCCCCTCTATGCACCCCAGCATTCTACTAGCTTTGCCTGCTGCCTTGTCACACTACCTTGCTACCTTGAGATCAACAGATTTGATTACCCCATGGTAGTTGTCTTGCTTGGTGACTATAAGTACCTCCCCCCATCCTATATATAGCTCTCAGGTTTCTCCACCCCAGGTGCATGACTTTGCACTTTTTGGCATTGAAACCCTACTGCCACTCTAGACCACTCCTCCAACTACCCCAGATCATTTAGCATTCTTTTCACCCTTCCTGAGTGTCCATCCTGTTGCAGATGTTAATTACATACAGTAATAGAAATTGCACATATATCATAAATTAAGCAGAGGTTGCACTGATCCAATATACATTCATTGTACAGAAGTTAATTACAAATAGAGACAATAGAAATGCATTAAATTTTCAATCATCATAAGAGAACAGTTGCATACTGCACAGTAGGTAGAGTATCAAGCCCCTTCATAAAGGACAGCAGGTACCTGGAGGAGACCCTAAATATATAGGCTGAGTAATTTTAGAATCAGTGTTGCACCTGCATTAGTTCCTCACTGAAGATTAGGCCTGGAACCTGATCTTAAACATTATAAGTGTGGAGCATTTTAGTATCTCACTCAGGAGTTTGTTCCACAAGGATGGGATATAAAGGAGAAGGATCACCTGCCAGTGGCCGAACTTTCCCGTTCAATTTCCAGTAGTGGGCTTGAAGTGGAGCACATGTATCTCTTATGTTGTTTGGGCTTGAGGATGTCCACAAGATTAGGGAGTAGTGATTTTAGCCAGCCTGAAGGCTAAACAGAGCAGTGGATACTTCATTCATGCTTCAAATGACGGCCACTCTAAAGCAACAAGCACATCACAGTGGTGATCCCTGGGAGAGGTACCTGCCACAGTGTGTTCCACTGTATTATACAAAGTTATGAATCTGTTTTGCTCAGTGACACAAAGGGACAGTAGAATGGGGGCTTTATTGAGGAGGCCAAGTTTCTTATGTAGGACTTTGGATGCAGCATACACATGGGTACGGAAAGTTAGATCCTAGTCAAGCATAACCCCTAAATATTTCAGTCAGCTCACGACTTCTAGATGAGAATCTCTGAGGGTGCAAAACCCAAATAGATTTTGTCTTTCACTGCCCAACTGCCTGGAGCCAAGAAAACATTGCTTTTGACTTTTTGGAATTGTTGATGAATTGGTTTCGCAAGAGCCATGTCTCCAGCAGCTCGAAATCACTCCCCAGTTCCGAATTAATCCTGTTTATATCTGCAGAGCACCTGTGTAGGACAGCATCATTTGTGCAGAGTTACTGTGAGACCCTCCACACAATAGCTGGGCATGTCATTGATAAAAAGGTGAAAGAGTAGGGAAACTAGTATTGAGACTTGGGGTAGGCCACCCATAATATCCCTTTGTTCAGAAATGCCACCTTGCCACTTCACATACTGTTTGTGAGTTGATCAGTAATTTTAAAACCATCAGCAAACAAGGTCATCTAACCCAATGACCATTAATCTGGCGAGCAGGAGTTTGTTCTTTACTAAGACAAAAGCTGTAGTGAGGTCTATAAAACTTGCACCAGTGGCCATTCTGTCCTCCACTGTGTCTAGGATATTTATTGGAAATCACCTGCACCAGGATACTGTCAGTGCCAAGATTTTTTCTAAATCCATATTGGAAACTAGCAAGGGAGTGATGGTGTTCAAGGTAGTCCTGACACTAGTTCTATAGTAGTCTCTCTTGGATCATATTACTCTCATCATATTGCTATTCATTACCTAGTATGAAAACACAGTATAACAAGCATTTGCCAATGCCGAATGTTGTCTTGCTAACATTGGCATTGGTAGTGCATGAGTTAGACAGATGCATAAAAGGAATGGTAGTGAATTACAGAAGTGACTCCAACCCCACACCACCCTGAAGAGACTGACAGGCACTGAGGTGTGCCTTTGGCTGTTGGCCATAACTCTCATGCAATTTCACTTCACCCTACCCTGCAGAGCCTGACAAGTATTGCGTTCTGCCTTGGGGTCCTCGGGCCTTTTGCTCACCCCATTCCTTATGAAAATATGTTGAAATGGGTGCAGTATAGGAGAATGGGGTGAACTTTGGGGCTGAAGAGCGAAGGCACAGTTTGATGCCTGTCAGTGGCTGCAGGGTGGGGTGGGGTGGGGGTGGAATGGCATGAGAATTAGAACCGACAATCTAAAGTCACACCCCTGATGCCGGTTAGTCTCTACAGGGTGGGACGTTATGGTTAGAAACCCTAACAGCCCGGGCATTTGTTGGTATTTGCACTCTGAATTTTCACACATGGGCTTTTTCTCACCCCACTGCATGAAAGCATTTGGGACCTCTGCTCATGAACAGTGGCACTGTGATTTTGTTAATCTGTCCTCAACGGAGATGTTCTACAGTGATTACGCCTTTCTGTGCCAGTAACTCGAAACCTCATTTTGGGCAGAATGTGAGAAATGACAACTGTACTGTTCTTAAGGAGATGTGCAAAAATGGCAATGTGGAAAATCTGGAGTGACAATATTAAAAATTCTCCAAGTTATGAGTGTGTATGGAAACTAGGCAATCCAAGCTCATAACACAGTCATTCTGTGGAATTTTCCCACAAATTTTAAACATAGGCATTTTGGGACCTCAACTCATGAACAGTGTCACAGTGGTTGTCTTAATCTGTCCAGAACATTGATTTCCTACAGCAACTGCACCGTTGTGCACCGCATGAGCAAAACCACATTTTGCACAGCATGTGAAAAATAACAACTGTACTGTTCTTAAGGAGGTGTGCAAAAATGGTAATGTTGAAAATCTGGAGTGAAAATATTAACAGTTCTCGAACTTACGAGTGTGCATGGAAACTGTGCAAAGCACGCTCATAAAATAGGCATTTTGTGGAATTTTGTCACCAGATATTCAACATATGCATTTTGGGACCTCCGCTCATGGACAGTGTCACTGTGATTTTCTTACTCTGTCCAGCACATGTATTTTGCACACCGACTGTGCCATTGTGCTCCACATGTGCGAAAAAACATTTCAGGTGAGATGTGAAAAATGACAGCTGTACTGTTCATAAGGAGGTGTGGTAAAATGGCAATGTGTAAAATCTGGGGTGAAAATATAAAAAATACTCGAAGTTACAAGAGTGCATAGGAACTGCGCAACAGACGCTTGTATCACAGTCATTTTTGAGAATTTTTCCACCAAATTTGCAACACAGAGTTTTTGGGAGCCTATCACGTGAACTGTGACACTGTCATTTCATTAATCGGTCCCAAAAGGTGATCCCACACAGTGACCACAAAAATCACCTTTTGGGACCAAATAACAAAATGACAGTGACTGAGTTCATGACATGGGGTCCCAAGAACCTCATGTTGAAAATTTGGTGAAAAAATTCCCCAAAATGGCTGAGATATCTACCAAAGTTGAAAAACCCTATTGGTGCCATTATACAGCTTACCAGCATTTCTTTAGTTTGCGGTCGGCTTTGAAGAGTGCAGACATGTTCCCGGTCCACCGAAGATCATCGAGCCAGCCTCCGGAGGTAAGTATGGGGTGAGGGGTGTGTGAGGAGGTGGGTGCACAGAGAGTGGGTGCAGGTTGGGGGGCATGAGAGACCACGAGGGACCATTTTCTATTTTTACAGGGGAAAAAGAAAACAGCAATGTGGGATGCTTTGGGCATGCTGGGGTGGGCTCCCAACATGCCGCGCCCTGGATGTTTCTTTAGGGGGTGCTGGAAGCTGACGGGGATTGGGCACCCCCGTCAGCCGCAATGTGTGATTTTGGGGGGCAGCATGAGCTGAGGGGGATTGGGCACCCCCACAGCTCACAACAAATTTTTTACGGGGAACATTATGCTGACAGGGATTGGGCTACCCCATCTGCAAAAGAACTGGTGAAGGCAAATGCCAAAGGGGGATTGGGCATCCCCAATGTCGGCTGTTATGGGGACTATGAAAGGTGGACGACTGCGTCATGTTTATTGAAATGTTTCACCATGGAAGGCATGCCCTGCAATGAAGGGGCACTCCCTTATTGCAGCAGCTAAATCCTTTCAAGGTGGTGGCATGCTTTTGCACTGCTGTCATAGACAGCATGCAATCGAATTTGTGCCACAGAGCCTAGCCCAAAAAAGCAGTGGTGCCACTGGCCACTACAGGACCACACCTCCAAAACCTACTATTCCAAGTTACAGCAATATGTTTCTTGCGCTCTTGTGCATGCGCAAGACAACATAAAAATTATAGAATAGATAATATATAATAATTATGATGTAAACTATTGTAAAATCTATGCTGCTTCAAGGTAAAATATAGTAATTGGCATTAAAGAAAGAAGTGAGTCTCAGGCAACAGGAGTATACACCTTGGAGTTAGTAATTAATAGTAAGTATTACTGTAGCTTATACTGGACCTTGACAGTTTTAGTGGGTTTTGCAGACTTTGTTGATGTACACCACTACAACGGTAATCTGCTATAGATGCATGCCAACAGCACCTGCCAAAAGTAAGCTACTGTAATTCATATCCATCGCTGACCTCAAGCCCCCATGGCTATTTTAGTCTCTTTTATCATATGCATTTTATTGTATTGGGAGCCAGAGTGCTTTAGCCAGCTTAGCAAAGACAGATCACATTTTAAGGTACCAACTTGAAGCTTAACTAAAGATTGTTCTAACCCACTTCTCTCATCCTCAATTTGACAACTTTGCAAAACTGATTGAAATTATCAGGATTCAAACATCTTTCTTTTCAGTGGTCTCTCTCTCTTTCTCTCGCTCTCTCCCCCCCCCCCCTTTCTGTCTCTCTTTCTTTTTCTCTCTTCCTGTATCTCTTCCTCTCCACTTCACACTGAGAGGCAAAGATAAATCTCTGAATGTCAGATTACCCTTCAGTATTCATAGATTGAACAGGAATGGACTGAAGCCTGTATTTTCATAGGTTTTGATGTAGGATTTGTGGCAGTTATCCTGCATAGCTGCATCTTTTTAAATATGCCAAAACATGTGTGGTCTATTTTCAAACATTTTGACACATTGCAACTCTTAACTACAGGACATGCAACACTTAATGGCAAACAATGATGCAAGGATCATATTTTTGATGCATGTGTCATTTTTGATGCACAAATTGCTCACATTATAACATGAATTTAGACACCATTTTATGTGATCCAACAACTATATTGCAATTAGAGCGAGTGTGGCAAAATCATGTAATAATTCTTTGAAAAATCCAGCCCCATCTGTTTTACTAGCAGAGTTCAAAGAAAATATTCTGATGCAGATACATAAGATACTGTATGTTGACATCAAGGGTCCAATATTCAAAAATGGATGAAAACAGAACACAGAGGTTTGCGCCATACTTGCCCTTGCCCACCACCCCAAGTATGCCATATTCAGTTGGCTAGAGCACCAGCGTTATATGACTGAATATAGGCACATGTTGGTGCAGCACTAAACTGAGCAGTGTTGCCCTGACATGGATCTAGGAAGAGCAGGAACAGTGCCCCCTACCCAATAGTACCAGAATCCACCAGTGTGATATTCAGCTAGTACCATGCAAATTATCCCATTGTGCATGCAAGGCACTAAGGGCCCATATGCATGCCCAGTATAGGCTCATTTGCATGGGGAATAGAGATGTGGGAAATTAGGAAATTTCATTATGTGAAATATTTTACAAAATTCATGCATAGGAGGCAGTATAGCGCAGTGGTCTAAGGCTCTGAGCTGCAAATCTGGTGACATCCAGCAGACCAGACCTGGGTTTGAAACCCACAGCTTCCACTTGCATACTGTATGACCCTGAGCAAGTCACTTAACCTCCTTGTGCTCCCAGGTCGCTCCTGTAAAAAAGCTTTCAGCTTAGTGTGCTATACCTGGTTAAACAACTAAATAAAAAAAAAATATATTATGTGGTTGCGAAATGCAAAATTCTGCTGGTGAAATGCAAAATTTTACCCATGGAACAACAAAATGGGGTGAAATTTTGCTGTTTTGGGCAAAATTGTGTATTTTGCAGTGAAATTCTGTGTTTCGTAGGCCAAAGTTTGCAACTTCACACCGCCAAAAAACTTCATGAACTGGCAGAATTTTGCGAAATGTTTTACATGATGAAATTGCCAGTTTCATGGCAATTTCACCACTGCAATTTAATTTTGCAACATCTCTAATAGGGAACAATGGCAGATTTGCACCCCTGTGACTAGCCTCCCCTACCCCAGTCGCCCATCTCAGTACGAAAAGACCTCTTCCCTGGTATCCTGTGGCACCCACCTATTCCAGTTGTCATCCTCATTGTTACATATATTCCCTGGTGTTCAGTGGCACCCTCACCTTCCAATCACCATCCTTGTATTTAAATATATATTCTGTGGCCTCTAGTGGTGCCCTTACCATCCGGCCATGGGCCCCACATGTACAGTGAAGCCCACAAGGATGAAGCGCAGCACTGCAGAATTCTGCAGTAGAGTTACTGCGGCAAACAATGCAATTTCAATGAGAGTTAATCCCCTTTGTCGTGCAGTAAACCTGTGACACTGCGCTTCATCCTGTTGGGCTTCACTGTAACTACTAATTCCTTGGTTTCTATTGGCACCTGGTACCCTCCGATTACCATCCCCATAGTTAAATATATATTCCCTGGTGACCAGTGACACCCCCATCCTCCAGTCTCCATCACTGACTTAATTCCACCAGTCCCTGACATCCAGTGGTCCCCCGTCCTATCATGTTCCCATTACAATTCCACCAGAACATGCTGTCCAGTCATTCCCCCTTGCCCTCTGATTGCTTGCTGCTAATGAAAACTTTCATTCTCTGTGGTTAGTGGTACCCCCACCCTCTGACCACTCTTTGCTAACTAAAATGTGCAATCCCTGGTGGCTTGTGGCCCCCCTCCACCCTCTGATCACTCACCACAGTTTAGTAAAGGAAGTCCCTGGTGACTAGTGCCACCTCACACCACCCACACTGGGTACACCACCCTGTCACCACTTTATTATAATCACCATTGCTACGAGGAGCCCGTACAGCATCCTGCATGACCCTCCCCTCACTTCTTTAGCCAGCCACCATATGGACTGTCAGGGAGTATGCATTCTATGTACTGTACAGTGTGTGCATGCTCTGTATTGTACAGAAAGTATGCAGCCTGTGTACTGTACAGGGATCACATGACCTGTGTACTGTGCCAGGAGTGCATGGCCTGTGTACTGTACAGGGAGCATGTGCTCCTTGTATAGTACACCAGCAGTGCTTCCTATACAGTAAAGACAGCATGCCCTCTGCACAGTACATAGGACAAGAGCTCCCTGACTTTTCATATGGCAGCCAGTCTAGGAGGTGAGAGGAGGGCTGTGCAGGTCACCAAATGGGTTCACCACGGCAGCTGTGATTATGATAAGGGAAGATGGTAGGGTGGTGTACCTATTTTAGGTGGTGCATGGGGGGCTGCTAGATGCAAGGGACTTTGCTAAACTGTAGTGAGTGATCAAAAAGAGGGAGGTGCCACTAGCCACCAGAGATTGCATCTTTTAGTTAACGTCTAGTAATCAGAGGGCAGTGGGATCCACTTGCCAACAGAAACTGGTGGAATTACACTAGGAATGGGGATATGAGGGTAGGGCAGACCACTGGACACTAGGGAATATATATTTACATACAGAGATGGAAGTTGGAGGGTGCAGGGTGCCACTGGACACCAGGGACTATTTATTATAATATGGGGATGGGGATCAGAGGATGGGAGGTGCTACTAGATGCCAGTGAATATATATTTACATATGAGTACATCAATCGGAGGGTGGTGGTGCCACTAGATGCTGGGGAATATATATTTGCATAAAGGGTCAGCAATCAGAGGGTGGGGTGTGCCACTGGACACCAGGCACTATTATTATAATGCAGAATGGAGATTAGAGGGTGGGGTTGCCACTACGCACCAAGGAGGAGGTGTTCTCCTCCAACCACCAATGTTGTTTTTGAGTGCAGTGGCTCTGCCAATCACTAGGGTTGCCCAGAGTAAGTTGGCCTTCTTCTCAGAGGTAATTGCACAATGTAAGGTGACATGCTATTCCTTTTGCATGACACTAATGGGCTGAATATTGTGCTGGGCCCATATTCATGTCCCCATCCCTCCTTTTGCACACTGATCCTTGTGTGCATACTAACCCATTTATCACATACTCCTGACCCCCTTTGAATATAGAGCACATGTGCAAACCCTGGGCAAACAGCAGGCAATCACTTTGCCCATTGGGCAAACTTTTGAATATCTGACCTCAGAAGACTTGCATTTCATCCACTCAATAATCGAGTTATCTCTTAGTACTGTGTAATGTTTGTTCCAATATATCACTGAATTCTTTTTTTCATACTGAAAATGTGAGGTTATCGGAAATGATGTTTGTAAATTTGTTTGATTGGTTTTATTTGCACAATAATAGCTTCAGAAGAGAAACTCAGATGGCTGAATATTCCTGTGTACTATATGACTTAAAAACATATTTGCAAAGATCATCTTGTTTTATTTAAGCTCTACTTTACCACTGAATATTACAGTCTTTCATATTTTTTAACCATTTTTCAAGATCATATGCAAATTAACAGGTCACAATCACATAATGATGCAATAGCAAAGGATAGCAGTATGGTGGGATTCAACAACTAATATCATTCTATATTTAATTATTTATTTTATTTGACTATTTAGATGTCTGTACACCTGTATAATCATATTTAGATATAGCATCTATTTTAAAAGAGGGTCATGGGACATTACAGGAACAGCATAACTACATTAGGATTAAGTTACATTGCACAAAAATCAAACTACCTGAATAAATACACGTATATACAATGGACTGTGCAACTCTGTATGGAAAAACAACCAGTTGCATTATGTGAAACAATGCTCAAGAGAAAAGTGTGTGGGAAGAAGCAGTACAGGGAGAGCGTAGTAACTTAGAGATTTCTAGTGGTATAATGCTACAACAGGCATGATCAGCAGTTGCAAATGCTGAGGAAGTAGTTGTGCCAGGCCTTCTTGAAGATTTTAATAGTTTTGGAGTCTTTTATGTTTTCTGGAAGCAAATCCTTATTGAGTAATGCAGTAGTGGTTAAATCATTACTTCCAGTGGCTTTGTGTGTTTTATGGACATTGAGTATATGTCTTCAGAGAGTTGTGATTTTGTGTGATGTGTTTATCTTGGATAGTAAGTTAATAAGGCAGGTGTGATTGAAGCCATGAAAACATTTGTAGATCAGTGAGGTTCATTTGAGGTCCCTTCTTTGGTCAAGTAAATAGATACCTAAGTTGTTTGCAGCGATGAGTCAGCCGAGATCAACATACCGTAAGACAAATCTGCAGATGAAATTGAATCATTTATCTCATGCAGCAATGTGCAATTTACTGACCTATGAATTTCACTTCCATACACTAGTGCTGGCAGAGGTGATTGTGGAGTACCAAATTTCTAGTGTTTTTTGTCATGGCAGTTATGGTTGAGGTCTAGCAGTTCAGGTTTTTAGGGCAGGCAAATAACAGATTATGTATTATGGTTATTAATGACTACATTCTGGTCTCGCCATATCCCAACATATTTGAAGTTAGCAACATTTTTTGGGTAAGGTCCAGTTGCTGGTGAGATGTATAATAAGTTGTTAAGCGATGGTTTAAGTCACTGTAGTGTGCGATGGAATGCTATACTCATTCGTTTTTCCACCCTACTAAATCTTTGTTTAGCCACACAAGCAACAATGAATGGAATGCTGTACTGAAAGTACATGCAGAACAGCGTTCCATTAATTTATGATGGCAAGCTCGAGCCACTCCTGAAAGCCCTCATAAAAAAAAGCTGCGCCTCAATAGCATTGAAATATGTTTCTAACACGGAAGTTGACGGCGGTGTTTTTTCAAAATACCTCACTGAGCAGGAGCATATCTTTCTCGATGATGAGAACCAACCTTACAATGAAGTTTCTGCCTCCAGTTCATTTATTTTCTTGCTAAGTGAGATGTCTGGCTGCCATGTTTTTTTTTTGTTTTGAAAAACCTGCCCACACTAGAGCAGCAACCAATGAGAGTGTGCACTGCTAAGGTAGGGACGCCCAGTCTCTAGCAACCACATAACTCAGCATGAACATGCTGTAGCTCCCAAAATAGGAAATGGAAGACAACAATTTCTTTCTCAACAAAAAAAATATATTTAGAATTCCTAAAATAGTACTGAAATAATCTGAGGGCACCATACACTACAGTATAAAAAATACTGGATGGGCAACCCCATGCAGAACCAGTGTGCTCTGCTACCTCGTGGTTTGATTCCTATGGCCCTCTCTAGCTTCGCTCTTGAGGTGACAGGGTATGAAACCCCTCTGTGGCAGAACACATTGGTTCTGCATGGTTGTCCATCCAGTATTCTCTATATCTTGGAGCCATTTGGTAGAAGTCCATTTGTGCATATCAAGTCCTAGGTTTTGTTGACTATTGTCTTCAAGGGACTGCTAAGTTTCACTACAGCCTTGGACTTGCTGTAGAAAATTATCAATGGCACAGAGAGGCATGTTGTTGTCGGAGTCATTGCTGATATTCAGAGGGTCATTAAAAAACAAGCTGGGGGGCCAGCCTACCTGTGCAGTGGTAGCACTACCACATGCGACACCAGTGACTGGGGTATGGTAGCGAGTCAGCAGGGGGAAGAGGAATTGAGCACCCGATGGGCCACTCTCCTTCTCCGAGGAGGGAGGGCTGCAGTCCTCACTGCTATACCACCACCTGGGTGATCACAGGTGGTGGTGCAGCTGGAGATGCAGTAAACATTGGGAGAGGCAGACGTCGGCTGAGGACCTGAGTTGAAGGCAGGTCTCTGCATGCCTCCATCTCATTGGTTCTTCTCGAGTGCCAGCGACCACAGGGGGCGAGACCAGAGCAAAGGAAAAAGCCACATGTCTATGCCAGGAGACGGGCCCTGCATCAGTGACAGGGGGGCTGAGGGATGCAGCTCCAGGTGTCCACTCCCCTGAGGTCTCAGAGGGGGTAAGGGGAGTCCTCCTCTGTCCCACCCAGTGGGTATCCGGGAATGGATTGTCCACTTGGGAGTGGGGCACTTAAGGGAGCAAGTATCCTTCAGTCCCTCCTGGCATTGCTGTGTGGTACATTGGGGACTCAGAGGAAAGGGGTGGATGTGGTGAGAGAAGGAGCATAAAGAGTAAGTAAAAAAAAAAAAAAAAAGCTGAATTACAAGGGTCCCAGTATGAAGTTTTAGGGGATCTCTGGGCTGGGTGTTATGGAAGATGAGATTGAACAATTTATTTACATTTCCTGGGACATACTTAGGAGACTGTATTGTGGGATAACCCTAGTTTGTACAGCTTTCTTAGTAGGATGTCTTTTTTTTTTGGGTTATTCTATTTCCGCACTTTTCCCAGTTGGCACTCCATCTCTGCCATCCTTCCAGCCCCATACCCTGAAATCAGGCATATATTCCCCTTCTTCCCCCATGGCTTCCCCTCCATGACAGGGCAATGAGAAGCCCCCACTTAGCTCGCCTTCTTATAGGATCCAGATTCCAGAGAAGTGCCTTCTTGGGGGTGGCACCTGCAGAAGATAGCCATTCATGCCACTTAACTTGGGACCCTTTTTCCCTTTTCTGATTTGTCCCCTGGGTGGAGTGTGCAATGTCTCTTATGGTTGAGCTGCATGCACTTCTGCCCACAGCATGCCGGCTGGCGGATCCACCTCTCCCTTCTTACTTGAGGGCTCATGGCATGCTGACACCCAGCCTCTGCTAGATATCAGGTGAATGCCGACCATGAACACCCCGCCCTCTTCGGGAGAGGAAGGATGTCCTTCAGATCCTTCTCCCTCCCTGGCCTACCCCTGGTGGCCTGCTTGCACTGCAAACATAGGTCGCTGGCATGGCAAGAGGTAAAGCACAGATGCCTCAGCCCTCCATGACACTGGGCTCGCTCTTAGTAGGATGTCTTAACTGAGGGTATCAAATATCTTTGTGAGATCAACAAACATGGCAATTGCAATGCAGACATCATACATTGAAAGTGACAGGTGATGATTAAGTTACCTTCAGCAGTGCTGTGTTGGTTGAATGGCTTTGTTTGAACCGGAATTGTATAGATGAGAGTATTTTTAAAGTAATAAAACTTTTGGTATAGTGCTGTTTACTGTGTAGTCCATTTTAAACTAAGTCCATTGAAATTTAATGAATGTGTTCTGGTTTAATGCAGTCTACAAACAGCTGGAGCCAGAAAGCAGGGCTAGTAGCCTCAGGAGATTCCTCAAGTCTAGCAATAGAACACCAGGTGTTCAGTAAATGAAGATTCATAAGGACTGCTAAATTCTCAGTTGAAAGCACTTGTGATGCACTAGCTCCTAGCAATTGTAGCTCCAGTTCTTGGTCCAGATAACAGTTTAAAATGTTGCTTAGGATGTTAAATACTTCATCTGTAAGAGTGTATTTTAGAAATGTTATTAGCATATGCCTAGAAGTTCTTTAATTCTGTTACAAATCTATTGAAAAGCTATAGATTTACTGGAGTAGAATATGTCCTAAATGAAGTAGAATATACCCTACTATATATGTTAAACTTCATTTTCTATAACTTTTTCCTTAGTGAAATACTACTGTCTTAGCACTTATTTCATGCATATTTTAATGGAAACCTTTCCTTAAATTCTTTTCATATTTTTAACCTACTTTTAATAGAGTTATGCAAAATTTGTTATAAAATTGGTCAGGTATTATGTAACAATTGCAGAAATGTGACTACTCAAAAGGACCTTGGCAGGAAAGAGAATACAGCCCTCAATCCAGATCATATGGCATGGGCATTAAGATCATTCTTTCATCTACCATACCTGAGCTTCCCTGAAACACTGCAGTATGGCTACCTTGCTCCACTGTCTTTTAAGCAACATTCAGTGGCTCAATGAGGCAAGCCCAGTATGTACTACATAAGTGTTGCAGGGGCAATGCTCACCTATTTCACACCAGCCTTGATCAGCTGCAACCTTGACCATAAAAGAAATCTGAATCAGCAGTTTTGCACTGTATTGAAAGAGAGCTCAGTAGGTAATGAAAATATTTGTGTAGCATACTTACCAGGGTCGGGAAGGTTTAGATCCATTTGTCACTCAGATATCACCCTAGTGCATTAGGATAATGGTGAAAAGCTAAATCCTAGGTGCCCAATTTCCCAGCCAGGACAGACAATCTTCTTTAAAACAGTAGTGTTTTTATGTGAAAAACATACTATTAAAGACTTTTTTTTTATAAAATAGAAATTCTGCATGTCTGTCCATTATATGAATGGGAAATGGCATAAATTGTAACATCTGGGCCATGGGTTGCTCTGCAGCATAAGTACTTCACAGTTGGTCAAGGGCATTGAGGTGCACCCCATGCCTCATAATGCAGCTAAAGCATATTTATTTGTTTATATTGCTCATTTGGAGGACTGGAGGACACACTGAGCTGATGTAAGTTTGCATTTTGGTGCACCATGGGGTAGTGCAACTTTGACACATGCTAACCAGAGTAAATACAAGGCATATATTTGCAAAATGAACAATATAAATAATTCATACGGGACTCAATATTCAAAGGTTTCTACAGGTGCTAATGGATCTTTGACCACACAAACTGGCATTTGCTCCAGATCCCCATATTCAAAATGTGCTGTTGCATGGGCAAAGAGGGTTAGAGCCAGAGCAAAACATAATGTATGCAGGTGGGCATGGGGAGCAGTGTAGCCATAAATAGCATTGTTACACTATATTCAGCAGCTTTGCGCTGTGAAAAAAGGGTTAGTGTGGTCCGTTAGTGGAGTGGAAATACCACCAAATAAAACCCAGACTTATTCTGGGCAACCCTAGCAACTGCTGAATGCAATGCAGTCACACCCATCCTCTGTGATCTGTGGCACCCTAACTTCACTGATTGCCAGCCCACAATGTCAATAAAAAAATTCCCTGGTGCTCATGTCCCCTCTGATAGCTGGTCCATAGTGTGAATAGAAGAACCCAGGTGCTACTGGTCCCCTCCTTCTGAACGCCACATGGTAGTGTAAGTAAAGAATAACAGGCGCTAGTGGTCCCCCTATCACCAGCCTGTAGTATGAATAGAAAACTCCCTGGTGCTAGTGGTCATCTTCTCTAATTACCAGCTACTACTTACAAAACAAACCCTCCCTGGCATCCAGTGACCCCCCCCAATGTGCACCATTCTATGGTACCGCTGCTAGGAATACCATAATCCCTGGCATCTAGTGGCCCCTCATAGCACCAACCACCCACCCACCATCACATTACCAGTACCCTTGGTGCTGTGGCTGCATATATGGTGATCAACGCAGCTGTTCTTACACCTCCTCAGCTGGATGCCATATGTCCAGCCAGGGAGCATGCCTCTTATTTCTAGGACAGGGTATGTCACCTTGGCATGGGATTATAATGTTGCAAGACATTATGCCACTGCAATATACTGCACTGCCAATACAGTGCAATATATTGCCAGCGGCATATGTCTTTGTTTTGCGGGGAGGGGCTATGTCCCCACACCCCCTGACCTCCCCAACTAAAATAACTAACTCTGGAGGGGGTTAACAGTTAAATTCACACAAAGGGTGAAAATTAAAAAAAACTCCATGTGTCTGGGACTCAAACCCCGGTCCCAAATGCACTGCTTGCCTCCCTTGCTGCCTGTGGCTCATCTCTTTAAGCCATGGCAGCTGCTCTCTAGTCTCTTGTCCCAGCAGAGGTCTTATGCTCTGCCTGGGAGGAGTGTGAGGGTGCACTACCACGCATACATCCTTTTATGGTTTTTCACCCTCTCGCTTTACCGTACCGCTCTGTTCCTGTTCTGCAGTTTTGTTGTGCACAATGAAGCATGCAACATATTGACCCTGTAGGTGTCACCTTTGAATATTGCAGATAGCACTCTGGTACTATCCATTCTGCCAGTGTACTTTGGGATCTATATCAGGGCAGTGTTACTTTACTAAGCACTGTGCCAACATGGCCCTTTATTTAGTCAAATAGTGCCAGTGTGCTATTTGACTGAATATAGCATCCTCAGACTCCCAGGCAATTGCAAGGAGGAGCACAATGTTTTGTGCTTCATTCTGCACTATTTTGAATATTTGGCCCTTGATGACAAAAAAAAAAGGCAGTGCAGGAAGCATTCCAGAACATTAATGATTTACCAATTAGAGCAAACTCCTGAGACAGAAGCCATACAGAGGAGAAGACAATGCTTGTAGAGGGACCAAAGGTAACATGGTCAGGAAGTTAATTTTGAAGTTAAAATCAGGGTCAAGGGAGGGAATGTGAGGATTGAAAAGAGAGTAAAGGAAGAGGACAAAGGGGAAAGTGTTGAGAGAGGGAGAAGGGATAGAGGAAAGTATGGGCTTATGAGGGGTGTTCCAAAAGCAGAGTTTTCAGGCTGGTGAGGTACAGTACAAGGAGAAATGGAGAGGAGGAGGAGAGGGGATAGACCAGATATGAGAGAGCTTGTAAGAGAAGCAGCATGCTCAGCTGTGGTCTTGCAGCAGAGACAGGATAAATTATGAGATTGGAGATTCTAAAAAGAGTAGGAGGAAGAAAGGAGCTACTTTACAAAAATATTAAGGCAGTAGCCTGGGAGGAAGGTGGTGTCAAAGAAATCTGCCAACTAGTGAGAAAAAGAAGAAGGAGGAATCTACGGAAGAGTGATGGATTTGGGGGGAGCCTTACAGAGAGATACAGCAGATCGAATTATAGAGGAGGTCATAATCTCTTTAAACAGTCTGCTGGAAACTCCAGCTTCCGATGTTTGATTATAATGTTAAACAGCAGTGGCCTAAGCATAGATTCTTAAGAGACACAATGTAGTACTAGTTAGTGTGTAGTAGATCACATTATCCACAACACTCCATTTCCTTCCCTCAAGCCAGTTTGCATTCCGCCATGTGCATGCACCCTGCATACCACACTGTTGCACTTTGGCCAAATGTCTGTCATGTGCAACAGTGTTAAAGTCATTGATAAAATTCAGATAGACTACATCTATGGCACTGCCTGTCCCACACTGATTTTATTGCTATCTCTGTTGACAGTCCCTCTTAAATCCTGGAGGAAGGTTTTTCCTCAAAGCACATTCACCTATAGTTCAGAATTTCTGCCAGCTGATCTCCAGTTTCCCTTGCATCTGAAGATTTCCTTTGACTTTGTCAGTTTACTTGGTGACTGTGACAGCAGCTGAGTCAGTGAAGAGGTGATGAAGAGGTGCGATTCTTGACTTCAACTACATTGGTACACCAATTGTTTTGCCTCTCCTGGCTGCAGTGTTTGGGCAGGCAGGGGTCTTCATCAGTTGGGGCCTGGGATCCACGGTGAGAGAGGTGTCTCCCTGGTCTTGAACTAATTGCAACATTGTTCTGGGCACCAGGTTACTGTTGTGAGACAGCGGTCCTCCCATCCCTTTTTGCTGACTATCTCTGTGCCTGCATACTCTGAAGAGTGAAGATTGGACATTTCCATTACCCAGAAACTGAGATTCTGGGATTAAAGGCCATGTTGCAGACATGTTCCAGAGTGGATTCTGCTTGGACATGCTATAGGCTCACTGGTATCTGTCATTTGGCTGAATAGTGAATTTGTCTTTTGATCAGTGGGAACACCTAACTCACTTTGGACCTACCTTGTTTTCCCTCTCACCTGGTGGCAGGAGATAAGGAGTTTAACCTAAACTTTCACTAAACATCGTACTCCATACTTTTACTTTCAGCTGAAGTTATATATTTCTTTTCTGCTTATTATTGCACTTCAACACAAGTAGTTTTTTGTTTGACCTCAGTGAACTTGTGAATAATTGAAATACTTGTTTTTGTTTGAGAGAAGGTTAGTGTCCGTATTATAGTGATGCCGTAGTGCCATCATAGTTAGGGTTGAGTAGGCTGTTTGATCTTAAACCCATAAATTTGCATCTTAATGTCTTTGCCCCATTAAATGGAATTGCACAACATTTTGGATGCACAGTCTGGAGGACAAGGTGTTTTGCTTTCCCAAGTTTAATACCAGTTACATGTGTGGATTCTCAGATCTGGATAGAGCATTTTTATGAAAACTTGGGTTTTTGTTGCTTTCTTTGTTATTGCCTACAGCATACATGGATTGGAATTTTGATCTGAAAATTTCAGGGCAGAATGGGCTTGCTCCAGAATAATGCCTTTTGATAGTTTGGTGAAAAAATACTTCACCATCCCCAAGCTGGATCTGAACATGCTCAGTTGGGTCTTTTGAATAAACATTTGATAACATACTGAGCATGCTCAGAACCATAATTTAAAAACCTTATAACTTGGGAAATGAGTAATATTTTTTAACCAAACCAACAAAGGACATTATTCTGGGGAAAGCCCATTTCACCCTGAACATTTCAGACCAGAATGCCAAACCATCTGGACTTTAGGTGATGGCGAAACTAAACAAAACAAAAAAAACAGAAAACCCTGATTTTTCCTACAAAGGCACTACCTGTTTCTTGGAATCCACACATCTGATTGAAACAAAACTTGGCAGACCAAGACACCTTGCCTCCCAGAATGCACTTGCAAAATTTGTGCAATTCTATATATATGCATACAGTATTACAGTGACTTGGTAGCGCCACTATAGTTAGGGTTCAGCAGACTGTTTAATGTTGAACCATTAACTTTTCACCTTAATAGCTTTGTCCCTGTTCAATAGAATTGCACAAAACTTTGTTTGCACAGTCTGGGAGGCAAGGTCTTTTGATTTTCCAAGATTCAATCCAGACAGACATGAGAATTTCAAGATCCGGATGGTGAGTTTTTAGGAAAAATTGGGTTTCTGCTGTTTTTTTGTCATTACCTACAGTCCAGATGGTTTGGAATTTTGGTCTGAAGTTTTCAGGGTAGAAAGCACGTGCCCCAGAATGATGCCCTCCATTGGAGTGGTGAAAAAACTATTAATCCATTCCCAAAATATAAGGATTTGAAATTTTGTTACTGAGTATGCTCAGTAGGGTCTTTTGGATAGACGTTTGATGCCCTAGCATATTCAGAATCAACATTTCAAATCCTTTTAACTTGAGAATGGATTAATATTTTTTCTCCAAACCAATGAAAGGTGCTAAATTTAGGGGCCATATAGAAAATGATAAAAATCAAAATGTAAAAATTATCATAGGATACCATTGCAAGTATATTACTTTTTTGGACTGCATCTATGGGAGGGATGGAAGTACAAGGCCCTCCTAGGTACTGTAAATGGATGAATTCATGCAGGCCTGAAAGGGACCTGCGTGAATGAGGATACGATTCTATTATTTCAAAAAGTAAGGAAATCTTTGCAAAAAACTTCATTAATGCAGCAGTTAGGATACAGATTAAATCAACAAAAGTAGGAAAATGTGATGCTAGGTTTTCCAACCCTAACACCACACCGCCACCCTGCAGGCAAAAAAAGAAAAAAACATTATTGTTCTACCTTTTCTGAGTCTTCACAAAACAGGCTTGGGGTCTTCCTTGGGGTTGTCAACACTAACACTCACCCCATTCTCATATAGTCTGCACATCTGAGCTTGTTTGCTGATGGAATGGGGTGAGCGTTATGGACAGTTTCTCTCACACACACCTCATGAAAGGGATGCTAAAGTCAAATGTTCATTTATTAAAAAGTCATTTATTTACCAAAAGCAGACCACATCCCATCTGACATGTTTCGGATGCTGAATCCTTTTTCAAAGGCTGAGGAGATTTCATACCACCAACATTTAAATAGGTACACAGACAACATGTGATGTAGTGACACCCCAGTGACACGCATCATTCTGACTTATTAAAAGGTTTTTTTTTTAAAAGTACTTCAGTCTTTAATCGATAATTTAAAAAAGCAGAGTAACAAATATTCTATGGAATATAGTTAAGCAAACTTCATACCCTAAAAGCTTATAGCACACCATGTGTAAACCATCAACATTAATAATATCGTAACACAAATGAAGTTTAAACACTTTAAACACACTGGCCCAGATATTCAAACTACACCAGGCTGTGGCGCAAGCTTCAGCGCAGCTCAAATTGGCTGCGCAGGGTGTGGCCTGGGTTATATTCAAAGGAGCTGCGCCATGGCTCAGCAGCTTTAAATATTGCACCCTGGCCACCCCCACTGTGCATGGTGCAGTGACAAGTGGCCAGAGTGGAGCATGGAGATGCACTAGCGCAAGTGCCATTGCGCCATTCACAGCACCCGCGATATTCAAAAGGTGACATGCAACTGGGGCCATAATTTATGCAAGGCGCACATGGGGTCATTTGCATGTCATTATGGCCCCATTTGCATGCAGGGTGTGCCAATCCCCGACAACTTGCACCTGGTGCCCTGACAGGCAGCAGTCATCGGGACTGACGCCCCCTGCAGCCCGATCGGGGGCATCTGTCCAAAAATAGAATAATCCTATATCCCTGGTGGTTCAGTGGACCTCACTCTGCCTGATCGCATGCATCTGTTATAATAAACTCCCCCCCGTCCAATATCCCTGGTGGTCCAGTGGACCGATTGCTGCCTGATCGGGGACATCTGTTATAATAAACCCCCCCATCCAATATCCCTGGTGGTCCAGTGGACCAAGTGCTGCCCAATTGCGGGCATCTGTTATAATAAACCCCCCTGTCAAATATCCCTGGTGCTCAGTGGACCAATTGCTACCCAATCATGGGCATCTGTAAAACAGAAAATGTCCTATTACCCTGGTGGTCTAGGGTACCACCCTCCCCACCCGCCCACTGAGCCCCACCACCACTCCCCCCAGTCAGCCAGGGGTGGCAGCACCCCCTGCCTGCCGCATGCC
This sequence comes from Neoceratodus forsteri, assembly GCA_016271365.2. Lineage (NCBI taxonomy): Eukaryota > Metazoa > Chordata > Ceratodontiformes > Ceratodontidae > Neoceratodus > Neoceratodus forsteri. Next base: position 1,515,073,037 of record CM057449.1, read on the forward strand.
GACTGACACCTCGGTAGGGCTGCCGCCCATTGGTTCTGGCGTGAGCCAATGGCGTACAACCATACCATATGCATTCAGATATGTGAATGAAATCATTCACATATCTGGAATATGTGATTATGGGCTGCATGCCTATTGGCTCATGCTGTGAACCAATGGGCGTGCAGCCCTACCAAGGTGTCAGTTGGTAGGCGCGGGCAGCAGGCAGGTGGTGCTGCACCGCTGGCTGACTGGGGGAGCGGGCGTGGGCTCAGTGGGTGGGTGGGTGGAGAGGGTACCCCTAGACCACCAGGATAATAGGACATTTTCTGTTTTACAGATGCCCACGATCAGGCAGCGTGGACCACTGGACCACCAGGGATATTGTCCAGGGGAGTTTATTTAAACAGATGCCCATGATTGGGCAGCAATGGTCCACTGGACCACCGAGGAGAGGTGGATCAGGGGGTTTATTATAACAGATGCCCGCGATTGGGCAGAGTGCGGTCCACTAGACCAGCAGGGATATAGGACGGGGTTTTGTTTTTAGGAATGCCCGCGATTGGGCTTGGGGGGGCACTGCCAGGTGCAGCCGGAACTTGGGTGGCCATCCACAGGTGGCAGCTGCCATGTTGTGCCCTGCAATGCGGCAGCTCACCTGTGGGTGGCCATCAGTTGTTCCTTTTTTTTTTGGCTTAACTTTGTGCTGGCGCAGGTAGGGGTTGAGCATGCATGGCTCTGCACATCCCGGGCTGAATATCGGGCTGTGCAGGTTATGCATGGGCACACCTCCCCACCTGTGCCTGCATACATTACTGATGCACTACGGTGCATTGGGATTTGTGCCACGTACTTTTCCCTTTTGAATATCATGCCGGGGTGCATCAGTGGGTTGCGCATGGTGCAACACTGTTGTGCCATGAGCAACCCTTTTGAATATCTGGGCCAATATGTAAAAGCCATCAATATCAGCAGTATCATAACAATATATGTCAAGGTTTGAGGAAGGGGGACAAAAAGAAAATAGAGATTGAAGGAACAGAACAGGGGGAAAGGGAGATAATACGGGTGTGTGTGGGTTGGGGGTTTGGAAAGGAGGGTTAAGGAAGAGGGGATGAGAAGGCAGTATGGGGAGGGGGAAGGGAAAAAATACAAAAGATGTAAGAACAGGTAAATAAGTGGAGGGACAGTACACTGTGTGGGGGAAACAAAAAAAAGGAAGAGGTGCAGAGTTTTGCTGACCCATTTTCAGATACTGCTGTGCAGTATGTTGGCTATGCATTTAACTATGATGTGTATGTGAGAAACTGTCCAGGTAACAATAGTTTAAGCTAGTTACAGGTATTTATAATATTTATAATTCTTGCATTATTTATTAACTGATTTATTTTTATTGTCTGTTTTTTTGTTGTTGTTTGTTTTCCAGTGAGGCATCTCAAACCTTTTTGGAAAGGGCAACTAAGAAATAACAATTGCCATGCCTGTCTGATCTTGCCCAATTTCAACTTTTCTGTCTTCTGGCACTACATCAAGCTGGATACACTCATAAAAGATTATTGTATTCTGCCCCACCAATCATTCCTTCAGTTCCACTGTGATCCAGAAGCTTATCCTGTCTGCCTGTTGGGACATAGCTGGTTTGATTTTTTACCAGATAGTTACCAGTGTAGGTGTGATACTTCAGGCTGCTATATTCAAAGGGAGAGGTCACCCACCAGCTCTGGTTGTGTAAGGCTAAAAATTCAAATATTACAAACAAATGAAGCCTTGCAACTCACCCCAAAACCACTAGTTGTAAGAGGCATAAGAAACAGTGTGTAAAGAGAACAGAAATGCCTACACCAAAAAGAAATATAATTGCACTGAATAGGTGCCACCCCCACAGTCCATTAGCTGGAAGTCCAATGGTGTTTCACTTCCACCTCTGGAGCTTTATCAATGGCTAATGTACACCATACCTAACTGAAAGAGTTAAAATAGTAATGGTTACTATGACTATGCTACCCTGGCTTCAACACCCTCTTTGGCATTCTTAGGTGATAGTTTTGCAGTCCCACTGTGCTGGCATGTATCACTTTCCCTCCTAATACCTTTCTGCATGCACAGCATTTTCTATTGTAGAGCCATTTGTGATTGGCTCTGAGACTTATGGTAGCTTGCAGCTGTTTTTTTGGCACAGTTGAACCATTATACTATGCCTGGCAGTACCATGTATAGCATCTCCCTCAAGATGGGAATGTGTCCCACGGGGGCTGCTGACCCCCCCACCCCCGGCTCATCCACTAGGGACAGAAGAAAACCTGTCATGTACAGATATGTCCCCATCGCATTATGAACAATGCCAAAAGGGGTTGTTTGGTGATGCCTATGGTTGACTTGGGCTTGCCAGAGCCCTCACAGCTGTGCAGCTGCCAAAGTGGAAAATAAGAACTGATGCCCATGTGGAGATTTTCTGTGTCTGCACCAATGGTGGCAGAGTAGGACTTAATCCCCAAATCTTTTGAAAATCTTGCCCCTGGTGTTCACCTGTATATATTCAGATGGAGAATTTACAAACAATGTATGTAGTATTACAAAGACAAACCTGTTTTACCATTATAATTTATGTACCTCTGCCAGATAAGATGCAGGGCAAGATAGCAGTGAAAATTATGAGCAATACCTTTTAATTCCATTTTAGATTGCCCTCTTGTGATACACTTTTTTCTCAATTCTGAATCTGCTTTAGCACTTTTCTTTACATTTAAAATAATACAAGGAGTATACCTTTTAATATGACTTAGTGTAGGATTTTCGTCAGTATTCACTGGTGCTTTAAACACCCATTGTTTAACATCACTTTCACAAAAATGAACTAGCATGCAGCAGGCATTGCTCACTGACAATATGGGACTTCAGTTGGAAAAAATCAGCTGAGAATACTGATAAAAACTAGGAGTGAACCATATTACACCATATTTAAAGGTATGCTTCTTTTATTAAGTGTCCAAAAAAAGTGCCCAAAAAAGACTCAGAATGGGAAAAAGAGAATATCATACAAGACAGAAGATAAGGGGCAATCTAAAATTAAATAAAAAAGTACAGGTAAAATGTTTTACTGGTATTATACACTGCTGCTTTAAACTAGTAAACAGGCACTATAAATAATACAGTAAAATGTCTTCTGGTAGTTGGAGTATACTGGGGACCCCTTTAGGGCATCATTGATCTATGGGGACAACGCTACTAATGTATTTCAGGCTTGACACTACCTTTCAATGTTTCACTACTTTTGTTCAACTGTCTACAGTACCTCCAGACAAGACAAGAATGGGTATAGTTTCTTGAGCTGTTATACCGTTCATGAATTTACCTAGCTTAATTTTTTCTAGGCTTGGGTGAAGTTCTGAAAATTAGATTTCATCACTTGAGATTCTGACTTTTTATTTATCGACTAGGGCTTAGGGTCACACACCACAGCATGACTGAGTACTGCAGTGTGGGCTAAGCCACATTAAGCAGCTGTATGCATAAGCATCTTTTGCCTATAACTGGTGGATATAGCAATATAAAACGACTGTAATCTTTAAAAGAATGCCATTTTACAATTTAGTTATTTACCTAATTACAATTTAGTTATTTACTTAATTGTTAAATACACAAATACTGTAATGCATCAATTAATTCAGATATGCTTCTGCAATGAGTTGAAACTGGACACTAATTAAAAGTGTAAAATATTTGATATCCCTTTATTTTTAGTGTTACATATACTAGTGTAATAGTAGCATACACTCTAGCCACTCTGTTTAATAGAGTGTCTCTCATTCTGTACATAAGAAAGGAACCTTTTGTAAAGCAGACATTGCAGTACTGGTCTGTACTTAACTAGATGTCCTTGCACTTAATTATCTAAATTGCCCTTGTCTATCATGTTCAAATGTATTAATTGCCAAATCTACATGCCTGGTAACCCTCTTCAATTGTAAATTTATGCAGAATCCCCTGCCATCTGCTTTTGCTGTAACACACATTTTTAGTTGTTCCATTTCTGTCCTTTAACTAATCATTTGGCTTACTCTTTGTAACAAAAAAACTATGCTTAGGCCCCTGACCCCTTATTCCCTTGCCCTAATGTAATCCATCCCTGAATTCCAGTGCCAATGTTTCCCTCTCTGTGCCCAAATCCAAGCAAGTCATTATCATCCTGTGGCATCCCATCTCTCAGTATGCCATTGTGCCAACAAGTCCCATTGGTCCACTGCAACACTTCTCTAGCCCTGCAAATACTCTGAGCAGTGTCTTGCATCCAGTGGGACCCTCCTACCTCACATTACCCAATCCAAATAGTCCCTGGCATCAAGTGGCATCACCCTCCATCACCCTGCCCAAACTAATCACATTGCTATCCAGTGGCACCCTGTCCTTCATCATCTTCTAAACTAATCAGACCCCAGTGTGTGGTGGTACTCCTCACCAATCACCCAGCCAGAAGCCAGCAGCAACCCTCATCTCACCTTCTCAACTGGCTACCATTTGAAAAAGAGAACCATGGGGGCACTGTGGAGCCCGAGGTGAGTAGAGGCAGTTTTTACAGTTCCTACAGTTTACTCCAAAAATCCATTAAAATCTGAACTTTGAGCTGCTTTAACCTCTAATCTGAGCTTTTCAGTGAAAAGAGGGACTGTCATTTGTTAAGGATGGCTAATCATAAGCATGACAAAGCTACCGGAGGCATCAAAAAAGGTAAAGGATCTGGTGGCGCACAAACCTCATGGTCTGGTGTGGAGGCCTAGGCCGTGACCGAAAAGGGTTCAAATAAAACATCTACATCTCTGGGTCTGAATCTTCAAAAGCTTATTCTTTCAGTGACTGCTCTATCCCAGAAGGCTGGTGAACTTAACAGTTGAGTTTTGATTCTCAAGATGGCTTTGGAAGAACTGAAGGGAGATATGACCAAGGTCCACAAGCAGGCTAATACTTCAGTGGGTGCTATAGCACTTATGTCAAAAGTACTTAAATAAACTTTTATTTTTATGGCACTCAGTCCCAGGGGCTTTGAGCACCTTACAAAAGGATTAGACATAGCAGGAATTAAACAAAAAATTCATACAAAATCCTCTGACAGATAGTAATTAAAATTCATAGTAAATAAATAACAATAAATAGATAACACTAAAATCAGCTGTAATTAACTAGAAAAGGCTTGTCCCCTCTTAAAAACCTCCACTGAAGGGGCCTCCCTCAGTGGTTGGGGAGTGAGTTCCAGAGGACCAGGCTAGCCATCTTGAATGCATGGTCACCAAAGGCTTTCAACCCAGCCCTTGGAACCGCTAGCAGGCCCTCAGTGGAAGAGTGAAGAGACTGCACTGGAAGGGCAGGGGTAAGGAGGTCACTCAAGTAGCCAGAACCAAGCCATATAGGGCCTTATAGGTGAGCAAGCCCACATTTAAGATGACCATCCACCTGACCAGCAGCCAGTGCAGGTCTCATAGGACCATGGGTCACATGACAGGACCTAAGCAGGCCCTTCAGCAACCTGGCTGCTGTGTTCTGTACCAGAAGAGATGCAGCATTTGTGAGCCAGGTTAGAAACAACTGAGAACCAAGTTCACTCAGTTAATATTCAGTTGCTGGGCTTACCAGAGGAGTGTGATGGAGATCACCCCATAATGTTTGTCAAAGAATGGCTGGCCAAGAAGTTGGTGCCAGCAGGAGCAAACACAACTACAGACATCAAAAAGTTTATTGTATTACTTCTCTTGGATGGCAGCTGAGCTTGGAGGAACCTCAGACTCCATCAATTGTGATGATGGGAATCGGCATCTGCGACCGCATATTGTAACTTGCATTCAGAGAAGGCTCCTTTATGCAGGACAGTCACCAGATCTATGTTTTCACCAATATTAGCTATGATACAAGGCAATGTCAGAAGACATTTGAAGGGGTCTGGAGGATGCTGAGAGGTGTTGCAATCCCACACTCTTTCTGGTTATCTGGTTGTGAGATAGGTGTTAATCATTGTATTAATATGTAATTTATCCTACGGAACCTCTTATATATGGAAACTGAGTAAATGTACTATGGGACCTCACTGTGAATGTGTGTTGCTCAACTGAGAACTTCCCTTTCATGGTTTATTGAATAAAATTATTGATATATTGATTGACTGATTTATCCAGCTTGACTCCAGATTGTTTTCGAAGGAAAGCAGTACCTCTTCTTGGAGCCTGTGGAGGCCGGTATGTGGGCCACTCATCTAACAACTGCAAACAGGGAGCAATCTGTGGAAGAAGATTCAAGTGAGACTGCTGGGGACACAGACAGTTTTTTTTTTTTTATTCCTGTCTCTCTTTTGGATATTACGTTACTATTGTAGGATTGCTCACATTAGCCCTCAAAGTTTCATACAGTCTATCATGGGATGGCTTCTAACCACCATGGTGTTTTGTTCTTGTTATTAAATGGTTCCTCTTTAATATGAAACTGGTTTATCAAAAGTGTAATTTGCATTGAGGCTTAGTTTGCTTTTTCTAAGTATGGACTGAGGTGGGATTCTGGATTTGGGAGGAGGCAGGATTCATTTCTCTATATCTTTAGAAACAATATGCTGCTTAAACATCTTTTTTAAAATCCTGTTAACTTTAAGCATTACACATGGCACCATGAAAAGGCCTCTGGCTGCCATATTTTCTTTTCCTTCTCTATCTGGACTCTGCTCTCTCATCTCCCCTACCCCTTCCTTACTCTTCCCCTTCCCCACCCCACCTCTGATCAGCAGTGTTGCTTCAAATGTACCTTATGGTTTTTTATGCTTGCTTGTAATCTTGTGTGTAGCACTGTTCCCACTTAGTTACCAGTTGACTTGCTGTGCTCCGATGATACCATGAATCTGTCTGTACCTCCGTTGATACCATGAATGTTGCCTATAACTCCCAACCGTATTGTCACCCTTTCCTTTGACGTGGAACCTTTGTAAATGAGCTGCCCCTAGCTCAAAGGTATTTGTAATCCGAGATTAAAATAAATAAATAAAGTCCCAGTTGGGACCTGATATTTTTGGGACTTGATGGATAATTATTGATATTTTGAATTAGCCATGTTGCTCTTGGACTCAGTTACACAGCCTAATTTATATTATCTTCAGGGTTTAGAATATATAAAGGTTTTCATCCCATGTGGTATCTCGGTATAGTGAATGCATCTTTTCTATCATTAAGGGACACTTGTCCAGAAAATTTCTGTATTCATGGATTGTTCACTATATGTAATGCCCATTGTCTTGTCCACAGAAAATTATAAAAATAAAATATAAAAAAAAAGAAAATGAGAACCACAATCACAATCACAAAATAGATATAAATGTGTCTATTGTTGTAAACTGCAGAAATGAAATACTGTAGAAGAATTTTGTCTATGTCATGATTGTGTTCATTGTAGTCTAATTTAAAACGATGTTGGAAGAGGAGGAGAGATTAATATTATTGCTGGCAACCAACAGGGGGATTGGAGCTGAGGAACTACAGCATTGTAAAATATGGATTGTTAAAATAAAAGCATCGAAAACTATGCGAGAAAAATCTTGTAATATACACTTCACTCCCAATAATACCATCGTTTCTTTGAAGCGATAGTATTATCACTCATAAACAAATGTGCAAGTGCAGCCTGATGCTTCGTGCTGACAGTGAACCGACTTTTCCAAGCATCAGCACAAAGGATTTGAAAGCCAGCTTCACGGTAACCGAACAATACCATACTTTAAAAAAAAAAAAGAAAAACGAGTAACAGTTGCACATTCCGTTAAAGTGTAACTACATTTTGCCTCTTACTATTAAAAGAAGTTTCCTGCACTTTCCTGTTCAGCTCTTCAGAAAAAAAAACACACAACTTCCTGATTCCTCATTGAACATATCAGCCTACATAACACTTCACCAAGTAAGACCTCGACAAGTTCTCTCATTCGTATATTACAAAAAATAGGTTACAATGAAATACTCAGCTGAAATTCCATCTCGAGGCTCTGGGGACATAGAAACCTCTCAAGATTCACTCTTGAGGTTATCTGTGTTCCCAGAACCTCTCGATGGAATTACAGCCTTGTAATTCACTGTAACATATCTATTATTCTATTTAATATAGATGGAAAGGGCAGAAGACGGCAACCAGGAGAACGAACTGAGCCAATGGCTATGAAATAAGAACCAAACAGCAACAAAAGATGAGCTAAGTTTCACACATTGAACAAAAAGCGGAAAACATTGACTGTAAGTTAATACATTTATTACAATGAAACATAGCACTCATCCACAGTGCTAACATTTTATGCAACCTACTTGTGCTTTGTCAAGGTGCTTTTAACAAAGTACACATGGGATGCATGAAATGTTGACATCGTGAATGAGTGCTGCTTTTAATTGTAATAAATGCATTAACTTTCAGCAAATGTTTTTGGCTTTTTATTCACTCCATGAACCTTAGCCTTGTCTTTTGTTGTGGTCACTATAGATAAGCTCCCTGTGGTCATTGTCATTGTGGGGGGAGGGGCTTCTGGTGAGGGAGAACCAGCATACAACTAGAAATAGGCTCAAGGTGGCAATCTTTTCTGTTATTTACTAGATGGCAGACATCTTAGTGGGTGCTCAGTTTCAGAAGCAAGGTCAGGGAAGGGCTCCTTGTGATAGCATCATTACTTTTTTTGTGACACTAAGGTGTTTAAACTAGAATTCAGGTGGTTGGCAAAATTGGAGAGTTGGGATAAGTTCCCATTAGCCTCATAATGCTTTGCTTTCAATGGTCACAAAATGGGAAAAATACAATAGAAATGTGTTCACAAATGTGTGAGTGCTTTTTTAACTACCAAGTTTGATTTAAAACCACAAACTTTATTGGTGGGAAGGTTTTGACCATAGGTTTAGCTGTAGCACATATAACAGTTTTTGAAATGTTTGTTTGTTTTGCACATCAGCTGCCACTGGCTGTTTATTTTGTTCATAACTTCTTTATCTTAAGTTATATTACTCCCAAAACACTTAATGCCTACCTTTGGCAGAACCTAACAAACCTAAAAGTGTCAGGTTTTGAACTGGTGCTGTGTTCCTTTTTTTATTTTTTATTTTTGTTATTGGGGGTACAAAAATAATCGTACCTTGATCATTTTTATATTTCCACACTTACTGTATGTTTAAAACCACTAGACAAAATGTTATCATGTTACAGAATTTGGGGATCCTGACAGTGTGTGAATCCCAGTTTTTAATCCTTGAATCAAAGGCCAGCCAAGCTACTGTATGAACTGCTGTAAACGGAGGTTTAACACTGAAGTGCCTACTGAACCCTAACATTAGCTGCTGCCTGCCGGCAGCCGGATCTCTGCATCCAGCCCACCACCCTCTGATGAAGGAAAACAGGTACGATCAGTCAGCTCCTAGCTCGGAGCTGCCAGGCTTCAAGCCCCATAACTGGACTGGCTCCTGGGGACTGTGACCGCGTCCCGATTGGATACTGCAGATCCCCATAGAAAAAGCAAGTGCCCAAGGCATCTTTTTCCAATCACAGCTCAGCCACTGCCTTGCTGTACTACTCACTGGACATATTTTTGCTGAATTTACTGCTACTGTGTAAATTATTTGTTTTCTTCTGGGAATTTTCTGCTGTTTAACCTGCTGTACTAGCTAAGCCTGACTTCTATATAGATTATTGCTTGTACTGCTGAATTTTGTTTTACTGCTTATACATTTTACCTTTAAACTACTGCATTGTATATGTAGGAATTGCCTTCCAGAGTATAATAGAGTTATAGGGAACCTTAAGTGACTGCTTGACTTCTACAGTATATAGCTTACTGCTTGTAATACTGAATTTTTACTGCTGAACTAATTTGCCCAATATTATAGGATAGTTTGAACAACTGCATACTGTTTTCTGACCCCCCCCCCCAAACCAGCATATTGTGTAAATATTGCCTGGCATTTTTGGCCATCTTCTAAACCCATTCCAGACTACCCTGAATTCTCACCACCTCATGCCTCCTTCTAGCTCTCCCTGGTCACATTCAAGGCCCCTCCTGCCCATCAACCTCCTGAACCAGCCTTTTGTTTTGCTAAATTCCCACCTGGCACCTTTGACCAGACCTCTCTGCAGGAACCCTTTCTCTCCCACTATTTGCAGCTACTTCTGCTCTGAACAGTAAATTGTTCAGTGCCCTCCCATCAATTTGCTTGAGCTTTGTCTATATTTTTTTTAACTAATAGCCTGCCTTTTTTCTGCTCTTTTTTAGCCACAAGCCCAAATCTGGCTCTCCACTTCAGCTGAGTGGCCCCAGCACTGCTACCTGCTGGTGGCCGGACCTCTGCATCCAGCTCACCACCCCCTGACCAAGGAAAGCAGGTACGATCAGTCAGCTCCTAGCCTGGAGTGGCCAGGCTTCAATCCCCATAACTGGACTGGCTCCTGGGGACTGTGACTGCTTCCTGATTGGATGCTGTAAATCTCCATTGAGAAAGCAAGCGCCCAAGGCACCTTTTGGACATTTTTTCACCCCCCTTTACTAAATACACTTCCTCAGTGATCCCTGTCCCCTGAGGCCTCATACTAGTCAATTACAGCAACTTCTTAACAGGGCTCTCCTTTCCTACAACTTCTTAAAGGGGTGACCCTCTCTCATGCTCAGATTTAACAAACATTGCTGCTGCCTTATCTTTATCAGCCCTTTAGTTCTTGCATCCTTCTAGAGTAGTATTAATCTTAGATCCCCCCCCCCAACAAATCTTGACTTCGGTAACCTATCCCTAGTGCTCTCCTGCTCGAAGACAATTTCCTAGTGCTCTCCTGCTTGAGGACAATTCTACCTTTCCTAAATAAACTGAGAGCTAAATAGCCCTTAAAGCACAAATTTCAACTCCATAGTTCTCACCTGCTTGTGGGCTTATCTGTCACTCCTAGCATTATCTGCTCAGAACTAGGCTGCCCTCCTCACTTTAAATTAACAGGGACCCAGCCATAACAGAAGAGCTTGTGTAGGCTCATATCATTAATAAGACAGAGTTGTCAGGAGCACAAAAGCATAAGGAGTCTGTATAAAAAGGCCAGCCACCCTGCACAGCACAAAATTCTAGCAGCTCAAGACTGCAAATCTCCCACAGAAAGGGAAGATACATACTATTACTCCTAATAATGACCACCAAAGGGAATGTTCACTACATTCCAAGGGGTACCCCCTAGCAGCTGCTCCTTCTCCTGGTGACTGTCCTGGGACAAAAATACCATGATTCCACTAATGCCACTTGCCATACTGACTATCCTGTCCTACAGAGTAAAAAGCCATCACAGTGGGAGACTATCATTGGAGCATCCCCACAAGCTCACCCCTTGCAACAACTGTCTTAGTCCATCACTATTGCAGGGATCTCATTCCCTACCTTATAGCTATTCCCCAGCCTAAGCGCGGCAATTAGAACCCCAGATATTAATTGCAACTCACAAGATCACCAGAAGTCTAAAGTAAAGTTCCTCTTCACAAAAATAAGCAGGAAACTCATTTTAATACTACTGTTGATGTCTGGAAACATCCACCCCAACCCAGGCCCACTGGCTTCATCAGCCCAGACCCCAGCTAATAATGGACAACTAAGGATTGTGGCTATCATTATATGCAGCATCCTAGCCAAACTGACACAGTTTGAGGCTTGGGTGACACTTACCCAGCCTGACATCATTGCATTAACAGATTCTCAGCTCATAACGTGCACACCCAACTCAGCAGTCTCCATATCTGGCTACAACCTGCATAGGTTGGACCACACAGGGGAAAAAAGGAGGTGGATGTTTAATCTATACTCGCAACAATCTGCAATGCCAGAGTCCAATTGTCAGCTACTAATAATGACTGTGAATGCCTAGCTATAAAAATCCTGATAGGCAAAGGGGGTAAATGTCTGATTGTTATGGCTGTATACATCCCACCAGGGTGGCAGCAAGTGGGGCTAGAAGCTTTTGCTAACCTCTACACCAAGGCCAGCCAGAATAAAAAAACAATCATACTTGGAGACTTTGACTCCAACTGGCTTGCCAGCTCCAGCTCTGCACACAGAGATATGGTATTTGGGCTATATCTAACACAGATGGTCAAGAGCTGCACCCGCACAAATTACTGCACAGACTCTAGTACACTGACTGACTGGGTGCTGACAATGCACCCGAAGCAGCTAAAGAATGTCAAGGTGCTCCCTGACACCCTCAGCAACCACTCACCTGTTCAATGTGAGTGGACGACTAAACAGACTAAGTCCCCCCTAGAATGGTAAGGAATCGAGTCATAAAAAATTCCACAATGGGTGGCTTTAGGAATTATGTCAAAGGGATAGATTGGAGCTTCCGTGACTCATACCCCTCTGTTGACACAGCCCTGGAGCTCTTCCTCAACCACTTCAATGTGGCAGTGGATAAATTTGCTCCATTTCAAAAGAAACTGATTAAAGGCTCCTGCTTGGACTGATCCACCCCACAATTCCTTAGCCTGTTGTGACAGCATGATCTACTTTGGCACTGGGCTAGAGCAACTGGGACTGCTACAAATATCCAAAGCTACAAAGCAGCCAGAAACAGGTGCACTTAGGCTATCCAACAGGCTAATGCTATGTACCACAAAAACCTTCAATCTCAATGCTTGGGTGTCGGCAAGAAAGCTGACCAACTCATGGACCATCTGCACAAATACAATCTCCTCTCCCACCAACAGCATGGCTTTCACAGACTGCACAGTACAAACACCACCTTTATTAATTTCACTGGATATGTACATGAGGCACTCAAACAGGGTCACCTGGTTGGGGGAAATCTTTATACACCTAACCAACGCCTTTCACCTCGTGGACCATCAGCTGCTACTTCACAGGTTAACAGGCCTAGGGCTGTCCCCTGGCTCAGTCCAATGGCTCTCCACCTCCCCGATGCCTGCCCCACATCTGAGATCCTGCTATATGCAGATGACACAGTGTTATTCTCATGAAACTCCTGCCAGGAAGCACTGACTAAGGAGTTGCAGAACAACTTTTAACCTACTACAGGAATGGTTCAAGGACAGCATGCTGGTGCTCTATAGTAAAAAAAAACAAGGCAATGCTCTTTGCCAGATGACAAAAGAAGAGGTCCACCACACCTCTCTCAATTACCTGCAGTTCTCACACCACCCTGGAGTATGTAACTTCCTTCCGGTATCTTGGTCTCACCATAGATGAGTCCCTATCATTCGATGAACATATACGCAATATTACATGGAGGTAAATAGGAAACTAAGAGCTCTGTACAGGCACCAGTTCTGTCTTACACTTGAGGCCAGGACACAGGCAGTCAGAGGTACAATCCTTCTAATCGTGGACTATGGGAATGTAGTCTATGGGGCCACCACTGAAACTAGCCTGCTCAAAGTGCATGCCTCCTTAAGTAAAGCCTGTAGGTTTGCGTTAGGGGCAGACCCCCTATTGCATATATGTGAACTGTACATACGGACTGAATGGCTCCCATTTATGGACTGCATTAAGCTCCATGCCTGCATCTTGGGACAGAAGGCCCTACTTGGACTTGCACCTCCCTCTATACAAGCCTTATTCTATCCTGCTCCAGCTGAACATGCCACAAGAAGTGCTACCAAACATGCATTAGCTGTACCATTCAGAAGGACTGCCTTGGGGAGATGAGCCTTTGCCGTCAGAGCCCCTGCTTGGATAAACCAACTGCCATCACAAGCCTTACCCAACTTGGGTCTTCCAAGTCCAAGCTAAGGAAGTCTATCCACCCTCCTGTACATTGCTATTGCCACTCTTAACCCACGAGCCGGCACACCTCTGTCTCCCAAAGCCATGCTCCTAAAGATTATTTCCCCTCCTGTATGCTGCCACAGCCACTATTAGCTTAGCAGGTACAAGAACCTTAGGCTTGCCAAGGTTCATGTTTCACTCTACAATTTGACGCAAAACTCCCTGCTCACCACCTGCCCATGTCTGCCCATCTGCCTGCTCACTTTTCTCCTGTCACACTCTCCCTGACAAACCTTCACCTGCTGACCTCCTTACACCACCCACCTTTGAGCCTACCGTCATCCCCCTCCTCTTATTCCTTTTCTCCTACCTAATCCTGATTGGTTCCCTCTACCCTTTCTGACTACTATGCCTAGGCTGACTCCTTTGGCTATAGCCTAGTAACCTTTGGGTATCAGTTCTGATGAACAGCTCCATCTCCTGTTTCCTCCCAATACAAGATCCTGCCTAGCTTCCACCTCTGATTTTTTCTCAAACTAGCACTTAACTCTGACTTAAGCACTTAATTGTAGGGCATGAAGTGTGAACCCAACCCCATTTACTATGTATCTTTGTTCTGGTTATATGTTGCTATTTGCCTATGTTATCCTACATTGTTATGCTATTGCCAATGTTTACTGATTTTTCTTGTCCACATTTTTCTTACTATTAGATGTTCTTGGATGTTATTAGATGTTCTTGACAATGCCTATTAAGCTGCTACTGACTCCAGACTTATGTACCCTTGTGACGATGATCCTATGTAAATGAGTTTTTAGCTCAAAGGTTGTAATTCTGATTACTAAATAAATAAATAATTAGCAGTAAAGTTTTACAAGCTTTAATCAATAGGACTTATGTATAAAATCTAAGATAATAGTTTCCACTACCTGAAAAAGAGATCTTCCCATCTTAAAAGCTCATATATAAGACAGTTTGGTGAGTATTCTAAAATATATTATTATGAAATTCTAATCTTTGCATGATAGTTTATTAACATCTAGATTATTTAAACAAACCTTTCTTATAAGAAAGGTATGGCACTAGGAAATAAAAAGGCAAACCACAAACAAAATAAAAATAATAAAAGAATTGAGAAGGAATAACTACTAACAACAATTCAGTAAATTAAGTAATAAATATGCATTCTAAATGAACATTCATTAAGTAAAAAAAAATAATAATCTGTAAACAGCACCTTTAAGAATCATGAGTCAGGGAATGCCTGGAGAAACAGGATTTAAAAGGACAATGTCAACCATTTTTTGTGTTATACTATTTCTAGTTGAAACTCAATATTTTATGATTGTTTACCTTCTGTAAGATTCATTGGTGTTGCTGGTTGTTTAATCTGCCTCTTTTCTTAGTAGAAATGAAATGCTTGCTAATGGTGTATTTGTCAAGGGAACATCCCCACCTGAAATAAAACACACACACACAATGCTTTTGGGTACTCAACTAGCAAAATCTATTTAACTGTTAAACCTCCAGCTTGTTTCTTCCAGTATAGGAAATGCATAATATCACACATAACAATCAATCCCAAAATCTCTTCTCGAGTCCGAGTGTGTCACCTGGTACCCTAAGATGCCTTTTCCCATCCTTCTCTGTTTGTCTTGCAGCTCAGGTGTCGCACCTGATGCCCTGTTCTGTTCCTCTCCATCATGTCAGCTTTTCCTCAGGAGGTGCCCCCTGCCACCTCGGTGTAGACCCAGCCTAGGCCTACCGTTAGTGCCCCCCCATCCTGATGTCTCCTCCACTTTTCCTTTTCTTCCTTCCCTTTGCTGCCGTCTGTTGGCAACCCACACTTTAATGTCCAGCTCATTGCTCTCTGTTAGCAACCCATAACCCTGATGACTGGCCACTCACTGTTGCCTCATATGGCCACCCACATCCTTATCCCAGCACCCACTGCTTCCGGGCCCCTTTCTCCTTAACTGAGGGTGGGAGGGTGGGATCTCAGAAATCCAGCAGAAAGTGGCCAGCCCACTGCCTGCCACCTACCAATACCCCCTAGTGGCCACTCCCATTGTTCCTGTGGCCAACTGCCTGGCACCCATCCCCCTGATTAGCACCCTAGCTCTTCCCCTTAGCGTACCCTTTTCTTCTCTCTCTCTCTCTCTCTCTCTCCTCTCTCCCCCTCCTCCCATTTCAAGTAGGGATGCCCCTGACAACCTGGGCCAGCCATCATTGGCAACCCCCTTTGTCAAGGGGACAACCCCACTTGAAATAAAACTTGCACACACAATGCTTTTGGGTGCTCGATTGGCAAAATTGATTTAACCGTTAAACCTCTAGCTTATTTCTTCCAACATAAGAAACACATCATATCACACAAAACAATCAATCCCCCAAATCTCTTCTTGAGCCCAGGTGTCACCTGGTGCCCTAAGATGCCTTCCCCCATCCTTCTATGTTCGTCTTGCAGCTCAGGTGTCAAACCCAATGCCTGTTCTGTTTCTCTCCATCATGTCGCCTTCTCCTGAGGAGGTGCCCCCACCTTCCTGGATGTAGACCCAGCCCAGGCCTGCCAGTAGTGCCCCCCCACCCTGATGTCTCCCCCCATTTCCATTTCTTTCTTTCACTAGTGTGCCTCCAGCTCTGCAGTGGATGGCACGCTTCCCCCCACAACTCCCCTTTCCCTCTCCCATCCTTCAGTAGCCTTGTCAAGTTTGCTTGTGAACAATGCCATGCCCACCTCTGACAAGTGGACCAAATCCTGTCTGTACACCCTTGGACTATTACAAACAATGTCATGGAATCACTTCTGAAGGAAAGAATTGTTGAGTATCTAGAGGCCAGAGGGGCTCAGGACCCAAGGCAGCATGGATTCACAGCGGGAAGGTCATGCCAGACAAATCTGATAGATTTCTTTGACTGGGTGACCAAAGTAGTAGATCAGGGAGGGGCTGTGGACATGGTCTACCTAGACTTCAGCAAGGCATTTGACACAGTCCCACAAAGATTAATATACGTTAGCCAGCCTGGGAGTGGATTCCAAGATGACAGCCTGGGTAAAGAATTGGCTGGAGAATAGGACACAGAGGTAATAGTAAATGAGTCCACGCTGAAGAAGGGGTTACTAGTGGGGGTGCCATGAGTTCAGTGTTAGGACCAGTCCTCTTCAATGTCTTTATAAGCGATGTTGCAGAGGACTGGAAGGAAAATATGTCTCTTTGCAGATGACACAAAGATCTGCAACAGAGTTGATGCACAAGGTGGGTGGAAAGGATGAGAAGGGACTTGGAAGTTAGAGGAATGGTCAAATGTATGGCAGCTTAGATTCAATGCTAAGAAGTGCAAGGTAATGCACCTGGGAAACAAAACCCAGGAGAAGAGTACACAATGGGGGTGAGATACTAACAACATCAAAAATGGAAAGGGACCTGGGGTAGTCATATCAGATGACCTAAAGGTGGGCAAGCAATGTGAGAGGGCAGCAAGGAGGGCTGGGGGATACTGGGATGCATAGGAAGAGGCATCACCAGCAGAAAACAGGAAGTTATTATCCCTCTGTACAGACAGTTGGGTGAGACCCCATCTGAGTACTGTGTGCAGTTCTGAGACCCAATCTCGCAAAGATATAGACATGATGAGGGCTGTCCAGAGGAGGGCAACTAAAATGGTGCAGGGCCTGCGCGGAAGACATATGAAGAGAGACTTAGAAGCTGAATATGTATAGCCTCGAGGAAAGGAGAGAGAGGGGACATGATAGAAACTTGCAAGTATCTCAGGGAATCAACAAAGTCAGAGGGTAGCATCTTTCAAAAAGTGTGCAAGAACAAGGGCACAATGTGAAGATAGAAGGGGTGCGGCTCAGAGGTAATTTGAAGATATTTTTTCACAGAGAGGTTGTGGATGCATGGAATGGCCTTCTGGAGGAGGTTGTGGAGTCAAAAACAGTGGTGGAATTCAAGCATGCATGGGACAGTCATAAGGCAATTCTAGGGGTGGGGGTAGGAAGAAGTAGGCTGCTGGTTAACTAGGATCTGCAGCTTATCCAATAGGTAGGGAAATGGGCAGACTGGGTGGGCCAAGTGGTCCTTATCTGCCGTCAAAATCTATGTTTCTATGCCTATTGTATATTCCACCCTATGCCTTGAGAAATGCCGCCATCCTCCTGTTTATCCTTTTTCTTGTATTTTCTACCGTTATCAAATTCCTGGCCTGCCTCCAAATCCTCCTGGGGATGATTTCCGACCATGCCACCTTAACCCCAGGCCACCAAGCACATATTATTCACATATCACTCTGAATCTCCCATAACAAATCCATCCACAGCCTTTGCCCTTGGTCATTGCTCTCCAAATGAACTATTAATAGACCTGGTTTTTGAACACTGATCCTTTCCTGTTCCAACAGTGGGAACAATTGCCCCCATCTCATCCCCCATATTCCCTTCCAATGCACCCTTATTAAATCCACTACCCTCTACATCTGCATGCCACCTGACCTGCTGATGACACTCCTTTCATCCCAGAAAATGAAGGAGTGCCCAATGATCCACACCATCCTTAGGTGCCCCTCACCTGTAATAAAAAGAGCAAAGGATTGAGACAAAACTAATCCAGCACGTATGACTTGTAACTATCTGACTTCCATCCCCCCCTGTCCTTGATGACCTCCACTGAGGCCCCCCCTGCCGCTGCCTCTGATGCAGCCCCTATCTGGAATGAGTGTGAGGGAAAACCTGATGTGGTCCTCCCCTACAAATGTCACCCCCCTCTTGATGATGGCTGACATCTGGTATGCTGTCACTGGCTTCCCATTCTCATGCACAAAGAAACATGACCCCCCGATGGGTCTTATGACCCTGAACTCATCCAAGGCACTGCAGATGCTCCCTATTCCAGCTATTCTGTCTTGCAAATGGACCCTAACTCCCTTCCCGCCATGATCCATCTTTGAGCTCCTCAAATGAATTTCTACCCCTTCCCTGTCCCAATATATGTCCTCCTCCCGCAATCCACCCTGCCTAGCTTCTTGTCTGCTCAATTCCACCTCACTGACTCTGAAGGTCCCTAGCTGCATGAATAAAAATATGGCCCTAAATACCGTCTCACCATATATGGACCTGCAAATGCTGTCCAGGCTGAGCAGTAGCCTCAGAAAAAGTTGACATAAATGGAGCGCCTCCCATCCTTCAATTTCCCTTTTAATCTCTGCCATCCCAATAGCATTCTGAGAACTACCGGCACTTGGTGGGAACCCCCCCACCCCCTCGCTTCACGAGCTGCACCTATGCCTGCTAAATATGTTCCCATGGTGGAATGCGCTAACTCATCCCATTTTTGCACTATGAACCTGCTGAATTGTTGTCCTAATTCCTTCCCTTCCAAACCCCACCCAATCTCTTGCCGGATATCCTGAAAAACCTCCCATGCTCTATCATATGTCCTTAGTGTGATAGCTGACCAGGACTCACAGTACAGCATGCTGGCTCTCCTCACCCCATCTCCCATAATGGGGGGGGCGATGTCTTCTCAGCTGCTGAGGCTGTGGCTGCCTCTCTGAATCTTCACAGCTGCAAACGGGAAAGGATGTCAGTTATCTCAGTGTGGATCCCTGCACAATGCTTTGCCTTGAAAAACAGGTTCAGCCTTAAACCCTCTAAAGTCATCTGCCACATTACCCTGTTGACTCTATCCGTGGAACCTCCCTTCTGATTTAACATGTCTACCACCCCCATATTATCACGCCAGAAAATGATTCTTTGGTTGCGCAACTTCTCTCCCCAGCATTTGATTGCTACCCAAATAGGAAATATCTCCAGAAAGGTGATGTCTTTTAGCAACCCCTCCTTCCCCCATCTGCTTGGCCATGCTTCCGCTATCCATGTCCCCATCCCACTTGCTCCTGCCACATCAGTGTACAGTTCTAGCTCCATATTGTGGACCCAATCTTCTTACCGGAATGTCTCCCCATTAAAATCTTCCAAGAACTGCTCCCATACTCTGGTCCTCCCTCACTCCTGTCTGGATGTCCACCCAGTGGTAGGGCAGCTTTGCCTGACCTGTAGCCCTTGTTAGCCGCCATGTGAATACCCTCCCCGGGGCCACCACCCTGCATGTGAAATTGAGGTGACCCAAGTGTTGCTGCACTACTGACAACTGTACTCACTTCCTGCTGATGACCCAGCTCAATAACCCTTCCAACCTCTCCACTTTGTCCCTCAGTAGCCTGAGCACCCTTCTCTCTGTATCCACCTTAATCCCTAAAAACTCTGAGTTCTTCACTGGTCCCTCCATTTTGTCCTTTGCTAGTGGTACCCCCAGAGTTAGGCACATATCCTGGAACTGCCCCAACATTCGCCTGGTCCTCTCTTCCCCCTCCCCCATGAAAAAAAATCATCCCAGTAGTGCTACCACCACCTTGTATCCCCATCTGTGCCCAAACATCCACTGTAGCCATGTGCTGATAGTTTCAAAGGCTGTGCATGCCACCGACTAGCCCATTGGCATGGCTTTGTCAAAATAAAATTCCCCCTGAATTGAAAATCTAACAAGTCCCAATCCTCCTTCCTCACTGGCAGTAATTAAAAGGTGGACTCGATGTCCATCTTTGCTAGCCAAGCCCCATCCACTGCCCTGATTAAGGCAATGGACTAATCCAACATGGCATATAAAACTGCCCTATCCCCTTCTGAAATACCATCATTTAATGACCTTCCTTCTGGATACAATAAGTGATGAATAAGCCTATATTCCCTTGGCTTCTTCTTGGGCACAAAGCCCAAGGGTGAAACCCTCAGTTCTGCCCATGGTGGCTCTGTGAACTGTCTCTCTACTCTTCTTGCCTCTATTTCCTTCTCTATCTTCTTCATTACTATCCCCTCTCTCCATTTTGTGGACCCCAAATTCTTGGCCCGCATCCCTACCTGTGGCCCTGTGTACTGCAGGCTAAACCCCTTTGTGAAATTTTCCCTGAGTCTCTCCCTCGCATCCCTGCTCTGGTATCTCTCTGTCCATTCCCACAAAAATCACACTTCTGATCAGTGTATATGCCATCCTGTACCCCCTACTCTCCCATCTCACTCCCTTTTCCCCTGTCCTTAATTGTTTACCCCTGCCCCAAACGTCCCGCTTTCCCCATAACCCCTCCCTCTTCCCCCTTGTCCACTGCTCCCCCTAGTGCCCCATCCGCTCCTGTGAAATGGCTGCCCTCCAAATTGCTGAAACCCCAGTGTCTCCCCCATGCTCCTGTATCTAGCCACCAGGTGTGGCTCTAAACATTTCGAGCAGTCCTGCTGGAATTTTCAGTTCACCCAACTGCATGTGGTTTTGTTAAATCCCCAACACGTCTTGACCCCTGACCCACGGAGGTTCCTTGTCCCTTCAAACAGGCCCACGTTGTAACCCATCAGGGTTCAGACCCACAGATCCGAATGCATGATGTTCCATCACACATCTCCTCATTCCACCATGCGCTGGCAGAATCGCTCATCATATATGAGCCATCCACAACCCCTCTCTGCTTTGTATACATCCCTTATCGTGGCCGAGTTTGTTAACAACGGGTTGGCCAGTTTGGGATGTTTCTGCAATAAGATGGCGCTGAAGTTCGTAAACTCCACTAGCCAATTATCAAAGGTTTTTCCTTTGAAACCCTTATCTTCTGTGGAATTGCCCACCAACGCTAGTGCCACTGTTATCTCTGATCTCCCCACCAACTTTCTCTCTGCATTTTTCTTCACTGCCTCTTTGTCCACCATGGCAAATATATCTACAAATTTCCTTTTCCATATCTTCTCTCTTATTGCCTGTGGGATATGATCCCCTAGTGTCATCCCTATAAACTCACTCCCTTGTCCCTCCTCCCCTTCCTTGTCCCCCATATCTTTTCCCTTCCCTTACATCCCTTCCCCTTTTAATTCTGTATGTGCTTTTTCCATTTCCTCAAAACCCTTCTTCCCTCTCTTTCCTATCAGCCCCAATAAATACTCCTTCAAGTTCCCATCTACCATCAAGTCAACTTTGTCCTTAACCACCTCCAACTGTGCCTCCTCCCTTGTCACCTTCTTTGTTTTTTTCTCTCCACTCATCCCCTTTCTCCTTGTTCTTCTGATGCCTTCTGCTTCTTTTTCCTGAGCTCCTCTTCCTCCACCTTGTGATCCTTCTGCAGAATGCCTTGCACCTGCCCCATCATCATCGCCGCCTGCTTGGTCAACTTTTCCATGGCTGTCTCCTTCTTGCCCGTGCTTCCCAAGGAAGGAACTGAACATGTACTCCCTGGAGGAGAGGAGGGAGAGAGGGGATATGATAGAGACATACAAGTATCTTACAGGGAGGAACAGGGTGCAGGAAAACACTATTTTTAAGCGAAAAAGATGTTTCAGGACTAGAGGGCATGGGATGAAGTTGGAGGGAGGACGATTCAGAGGAAACATGAGAAAGAATTTCTTCACAGAACGGGTGGTGGACAGTAGAACACCCTGCCAGAGGAAGTGGTGGGGCTGAAACAATCACGGATTTAAGAATGCATGGGATAGACATAAAGGAATTCTAGAGGGCAGGGGTAAGGGGAAACAGACTTCTAGGAAAACAAACTGAACTTACAAGCTCAAATGGGCAGACTAGGTGGGCCATAGGCCCTTATCTGCCGACACTGTCTATGTATCTATGTATCTATGCTTTTCTTGGGTGCCATCTGCCATCATCAAACAAAGAAATCACATGTTATCAGCCTTTAAAATATCCCCTAGATGTACCGTCCCCTAACGGCACTCATGGCCAGTGTAAACTGAGCTGCTGATTCTTGTATTACCCTGCCCTGAATATGCCACTGAATCCCTCCCCGAGTGAGCCTTTTTTTAGCTTGTCTTCATTAATATCGCCCCCCACCATTCCCCCATTGTTCATGCTCAATAAGCAAACCTTTCCCTGTCACATGTTGCTCCCCATTGATCAACATCCCCTCCCCACCAGGCTGATTTATTTACTTGTTTTATCTTACTATTTATTTTATTTTTTTTTTTTATGTGATGCAGCTACAGTCCGAATTATGGGCCAGGACCCGGCATCCCAGGGAAGAGCCATTTCACAGGGGTCCAGTGACCATGCATCACCTTCCTGCCTGTAACTAATGGACCATTCTTAGAAAAGTCTGGGACCAAACCAAACTCAGGACACATCTGACATTTTCTGACATGCACGCAGGCTTAGTGTAAAATACATTCTTTAACAAAAACCAGGTCTATAACTTTTGTTGTACCTTATTTTCACCCCACCCCTTAATGTTTGGTCACAAGGCACCCTTTCTGTGAGGCCAGAGTAAAATTCTAAGGCAAACCTCCAGGACATCCCTGTAACTCAGGGGCTGCTGATGCACTGACCCTGATATGAGGAAGCAGCACCCCCCTTCATTTAACTTTGCCTCTGTATACGCTGCAATTCCCTAAACCCCCATATTCACACTGCAGCTTGTGTGTCAAGGAAGAGCCATTTTTTGGCAGGGAACTGAGCCACATCCCCATGAAGAGAAAACCACTGAAAAGTCTGCCCCCCTTTGCAGGTGAGTTGTGCTTGCCCCCTGCCCTTCTCCCTGCACCCCATGGCACAACCCACAGACTGGTTGCCACCTCATGGCCATGTGGCTCTACTCACATGATGGCCCTTCATGGCCGCGCTGTTGATTGTGAAATGGAGGCTGCCTAATGGTTCCCTGGAATGGCTGGTCTGCCTGGCAACCTTCATGGCTGTGTGCTACCAGCCTCCTTGCTCCAGCCTGAGTGGTCTTCCACTCCCTCGCCCCCTCCTGGGGTCAGTTTTTCCCCATCTTCTTCTTTTTTTTTTAAACAAAGAGGAAAAACCAATACTGAACAGCCATCAGATGCGTCGCCCCCTTGCTGTGCCTGCCACCTATCTTGCCGTGATCCGCAGTTGCCAGGGGAAAAGCTACCACCACCAGGCAGCGATGTTCCTTGGTGCCCACCCTCCATGCCTGCCAATGCCGCCAGGATGCCTGCCAAATCCCCCCAGCTTGTGCAGGGCTGCTTAGTGGTTGTCCCCTGCCTGGTCCTCCTAGCAGTGCTCTCTCAAAGGATCCCTGACTTGACCACCCCATCCACCAACATATATCACTGAAGCACAGCCAGCCCCATGCCTGGCCAGTGAACGTGGTTCAAAACAAAACTCAGGATTTAATTGATGCACTGTGGGTACTAGGGTGGTCTCCCTAGCTGCCTAAGCCTGGCCTCATGTCCTCCCACAAGTGCCCAGTCACACATGTTCCTTCTTCTTCGCAGAGTACCGCACCTGGGGGTCCTTGCTTAAAACAAATTGCGGCTCCCGCTGTACCAGAGAGTTCACCTGAATTCACCTCAAGTTGTTGCCTGCTGTCACTCCCCCTGTCACCTTATCACCCTCCTCCCCAGTCCCATGGCTTACTGCTTCCATATGCATATGCAAAAAAAAAATCTATACCTACCTTATGCCCCCCAACTCCTCTACCTTACCTTCTTTTCACCCAACCTGTGCCAATCGATGTGTTGATTCTGGATATCTCAGAAATCCAGCAGAAAGTGGCCAGCCCCCTGCCTGCCACCTACTAATACCCCCTAGTGGCCACTCCCATTGTTCTTCTGGTCAACGCCTGGCACCCATCCCCTTGCTTGGCACCCTAGCTCCTCCCCTTATTCAGTTCACCCTTTTCTTCTCTCTCTCTCTCTCTCTCTCCTTCCCTCCAATTCCAGATGGGGATGCCCCTGACAACCTGGGTTGCCTGTCATTGGCAACCCCTTTGTACTCAACATTGTTTTGTTTCAAATTCTTGATCTACTTCTATTGCATGCTTGATAAACGTCAGGAACACCCCCAGACAACAGCCAAGCATGGTGCAATCGTCTCCTCTCCTCCCACTACACCTGGAGTGACTACACAGTGTTGGTGGGGTTCCTAAATCCAGGAGAGATGTGGGAGTTGATCAAGGAATGCAAACAAGCACATTTTTGTGTGGTAAAACCAGCAGTCGGTTTGTCACTTTTAAAAAGAAACAAATCAGAATCAAACTACTAGCTACATCAGCACATTATACAGAATGTGAACAATCATAAAATGTGTTTTTTTTTAAACTAGGGACAGTTTAAGGCCTAAAGGGGGCTGACAGTGTCCCTTTAAAGCAATATTAGAAAAAATTAACTGAGGGTGAAGTCTAAATGTCAAAGAGGTGCTCATTCCAAACTTGAGGGAGGAAATCGAAAAACAGAAAATAGCTATTACCCAAGACTTTAAACAAGACATAAGGATGTTCAACAGATAACAAGTTGAATAAAACAACTACTGGACAATGGTGTAAGTTACAGGGAGACCACTGAGGTTGAGAGGGTTCACTCTGTGAAGGGCCTTACAACTCAACAACAGAATTTTAAAATCTATACACATCTAACTGACAGCCAGTACAAGGGATGCAGCTGGACATGAATAATATGCTCTGTTCTCTAGGTAAAGGATAATAAACTTACCCTTCAGTTCTATACCACCTGTAGACAGTAGATAAGTCTAGTAAGAAGGACACATTAGACTTTGCCAGCCAAAAAAAAACTATTTAGGCATCAGTTGCAGTAGGGTTAAAACACAAAGCTTCAAAAGCAGAAAAATGTAGTTTTAGGGATAAAAAGTACCCTGATCATTGAATAATTTGTGGCATGGTGTTCCTCAGAATTTGAACAATTGTTCAAGGCAGTAACAGCAGTGCACTAATCTTAGCACCATTTTGCAAAGCAAGGAAATTTACTCACACACCAACAATTTGATTAAGCGTGCCAAAATTAGGACATCATTAATACTACTTTGAGCAGTTGTTCATACAAATACAGATATAGCATGATCTACCCTTGCTCATTCACAGTTGTTCAGATTTTGCAGAACTCCATGCCAATCATAAAAGAAGTACGTCAGTGGCTACTTTGATTCAGCTTCAAGCTGGGGTACAAACATTTGGTTTGACTTCACAAATTCCATCAAACTACTTTGGCTCCCAATGAAGGATAAAAAGCCTTGAGGTCAGCTATGAATATTAATTTCTGTGGCTTATTTGTGGCAGGTGCTGTTGGTGTGCATCTGCTGTGTTTACTGATAGTGTTGTAACAGAGTCTGCAAAATTCACTGAGTATGCTACAACCCAGAGTGAGATACACTAACAGACAGTTACAGTGAAGCCTGCCAGGATGAAGTCCAACTCTGCAGAATTCTGCAGTAGAGTTACTGCAGAAAACAATTCAGAAACACATGATTTGATACCGTTTATTGGACCAACATGGATGTTACAGAAAAGAACAAAGTGCTCTAGCTTTCTAACCTACCCGGTCCTTCTTCAGAAGTTTCATGGCAGTTATTTTGAAAATCCCATACTATTAACAGCAGATTATGTTGAAAAAACAGAAATAATTCTCATTGGCTTAATATATACATTTAAAACATAACAGAAGATTACGTCAGAGAAGCTAATTAAAACCAGTATGCTTTTAACTGAGGAGCCTCAGAAGGGCAAAGGTTATCAAGAATTCTCAACAAGCAGAGAGTTCTTCTCACATAAATTTTAAAATGTCTCTGTATGCTAAGAAAGCATTCTAGTGATAAAAAAAACCCTGGGATAGCATTCTCTCTAATACATGTAAGATGAGGTTACAACTTACATTCCAAGTGTCCTGATGTATTAAAGAACAGATCATGAGAAACACAGTCCTGAAATTAGGTATAACTGCAGTTGAAAAAGAGCCCCAAATCAAACATATACATATATACATGATGCATGATAGTATCACTTGTAAGTGTAAGTGCCAAATAAATATACTTGTCAAGGACCCCAAAGAAAATGAGACCATGAGCCTGATAAGTGTAGATTTATGCAGAAAACAATGCAATTTCAATTTCAGATACTGGACTGTCATGTACGGTATGGGCTGCACGCCCATTGGCTGTAGCTCTGCACCAATGGGCGTGCAGCCCAGGCTGATCGAGTCGTGAGCGGCGGGCCGTGGCATGGCGGATGGGATGCTGTCGCCCGTCAGCTGCGGGGGTGGAGGCGGGCGGAGGGGTTTCGTGGGTGGGTGGGGGACACTAGACACCAGGGAGATGTTTGGGGGTTGTGATGTGACATTCTGCCCGCGATCAGGCTTACGGTCCACTGGACCACCAGGGAGAATATTCGGGTTGGGGGAGGGTTACATTCTGCCACGATCGGGCACTGGGGGTTCATACACGTTCTGCCAGCGATCGGGCTGTGGGAAATGTGTGTGGGGTTCCTGTACCTGTACTGCCCTTGATCGGGCTGTGGGATATGTGTGGGGGTTTCATGTAACTGTGATGCCCTTGATCGGGCTGCATTGTGCGTCGGTCCCCGATGGCTGCTGCCTGGCAGGGTGGCCAGGAGCAAGTCCTCGGGGATCGCGCACCTACATGCAAATGGCATGCAAATGGGGCCATAAATAGATGCAAATGGCCCCCCTAGCCTTGCATAAATTATGGCCCCATTTGCATGTCACCTTTGAATATTGGAAATTTGAGCATGGCGCAATGGTACACTGCGCACCTAAAGGTTAATGCTCAACTCTGGCAACTTGCGGTGGCACAAGTTCCACTCGCCATCTTGTAAATCTTTGTGGCTGAGGGGTGATATTCAAGGGTTGCTCAACAGCGCAACTCCTTTGAATATCACCCCGGCCACACCCCTGCGCAACTATTTTGAGCAGCACAGGGGCTTGCGCCTCAGAATGGCGCAGTTTGAAAATCTGGGCCTATATCTGTATCCTCACTGTTATAGTGATTCTGAGATCTGAACCAGTCATAGAGATCCAGAGTGTTATTACTTACTGGGATCTTCTATAGTTTTTCCCCCAGATAATGAAATTGTAATATACATTAGCTACATCGCACTGAAGAGTCCTTAATATGACACTATATACTGTAATCTGCAGTTTGCAGCTTTTGTGGACTATTCATGAGGCATTTTGGAACTTTACAGTCAGTATAAAGGCAACTTAAGTCAGCCGAAACATCTTCATTATTGTTGCAAATGTTTATTGCTCAAAAGTTGCACTAGGTGGTCTTGCATAATTTAATGAAACTTTGAACTATATGAACTATATAATCAAACCTTACATGCCTTACCAGTGCCTATTTTGTATCACAAGTCCATGTTTAGGATTAATGCAAGGCAATTCCCACGTGCCTACAACAGAAACACACTAACGGCTGATAAAACTAATTGCTTCTGTTGTTAACTTCTGTAGGACTCTATGAGGTAATTAAGTAGACTAATGTGTGCATTTGCATTTGAGGAAGTGTGCATTTTGAATGAAGTCAATTCTACTAACAAATATCACCATTTGATGTGACAGTTTGTAAATGGATGGAATGTGTATTTGTCACTTGGAAAAGTGGTGCTGTTAAGCTTCTAATATGGAGTAGCTGAAGGTCAGACATACTGTAGTCAACATTTCTAAACAAAGCATCATCCATTTTAACCTAAAAATGCATCACATTTTTCACATTGTATGGTCTTTCATAAGCAAACTATTCATCATTGTTTCTTAAATTACTTTTTCTTCTTACAATCCAGTAGTTATTCAGTCTGCCCACTTATTTTACTAAGCTTCTTTCTGCAGTTTGTGAGCATACTAAATGAGTTCTACTTAACAAAGATATCATCCAGTTGTGTATGTACAGTAATGACATATTTGTTGTCATAAATACTGCATTTTCATCTTTAATTCTGAAAGGCTTCCTTAATAACATGTTTGAAAATGTGTTCCTCTGTAATGAACTTAGCAGTATAATAAGTTATACTTTGCATTTAGATGTACTAAACATTTTGGAGGGAACATTTGAATTAATTATTGCTTCTAATGGCATGCAATTGAAATCTGTGGTGTTGTCATTTTACAAGGATCTTCTAAAGTGATTATATAGATTATGATAACAGGTATTATGTGGTGCAGCAACCATTGACATGTATCCTCACAATGGTCAAAATACTGAGTTAAAGACAATTTAATTTCCAAAGGTGATATTCTAAGTCCTCAACAGTTTTACGAGCCTTTTTCTATAGGAAAATTCTCAAAAGGCACAGAGTTACCAGTTGTGCTGTTAAACTAAAACTCAGAAGTAATTAGTTTCATTTCACATATTAGCATATAATATAATAACAATACATACAGAAATTGTAAGAAAATTTGATCAAAAGTCTATTGACTAATATTTAATGAGTTATTAAATAGTGAGCAAGGGAACCTTAAAGGTAAGTGAGAGTGCTAGTTATGCCAGCTTCTAAAAATTAGCTGTTAGGAAAAAAGTCTCCCAAAAGAATTCTGAGGGAAAAAAAGTGCTGCAAATGTATAAAATAACAAATATACAAACTACTGCTGGTCATTCTCAGAATAGAGCTGATTGTGCTATCTAGCAAAGAGAACAAGAGAAAACAAGGAGTGGCAGGTGTTAAAAATATGTTTTACATTTTAAATATATTCATTCATGCGTATTAAGCCAGGGTGAACATAATAGGCCTATAGTCCATTACAGCCTTAAATTATATTGCTGTGTTAGTGGTTCCGTGGTGTACAGTACATACAAATTGTCAGATACTCCATGATGTCCCCTGAATACCCAAGACAGTGAATCATTTTTGATCTAGTCTGTTTTGTCCAGATAGATACACAAGTATCTGAGTCATTATATAGTCAAATAACATTATCCCAGACTGCCTGGGCAAATTACAGGTCAGACCTATGTTCCCAGATATGGATACTGAAGCTAATTGAAGCTAACTGATGATAGTGATGGCCATCAGATAATATAGCTTAAGAGCATCTTCAATTGTAACTTAGAAAAGTCTCCTTTCAGGTGGAATGGATGACAATGTTCTTTGAATTAGTGTCCCCAGATCAAAGACTGCAACAAAAGTAGTCATTATGGATTTAATGCACAGAAGTAGTAACCTACTATATAGTCTGCCATATGACTTGCATGATGCCAATCCACCAGAAGCCACCAATACTGTGTTTACCCCTACTAAACTACTATAGGTTAGGATGAGGAGTCTCCCATCACCCATGCAAGCAGATAAATAAGCATTATCCAGCTTTATTCCCATACCTTATCAATGCTCCAGGCCATTATAACCACTTGGCAGAACATAAGATATTTGGGGATATAAGCCCTCGCAAGGCTTGTTCTAGCCCTTCTTCCAGACGCTCCACTGATTAATGCTAGAAGCCACCATATACTAACTTGTGTGCCCAAAAACAAATGATTTAAAAATAATGGAAATGAATGTTCGTGCAACTGGTTGGCTAGCACCAAAGTAGCAGTAATACTTATCATCTGGGCAACCCAGGATTATGGCTCAGGCCAGGGACATCTGGTGCTAACTAGCAAGAATGGGTTCTTTGATACACTATGGCTACCTTCTGCATTGGGGAGGGTGAATACTTCCTTCTCCTGCATGGCTGCTGCTAGTGGCCCTGGGGGGGGGCATCATGTAGAAAGGAACATGGTGATCTCTTAAGAGTGGGATTACATAGAAACGTAGAAGTTGACAGCAGATAAGGACCACAAGGCCCATCCAGTCTGCCCATTTCTTTTTTCTGCCTTATAAATGTGCCATTGGCCTTTGCTCTGTCAATGGTCTACCTATCCATATTTATCTGTATTGCTCCCTTATGCTTATCCCAGGCCTGTTTGAAACCCTGTACTGTATTCATATCCACCACTTCCTGAGGTAGGCCATTCCATGCATCCACCACCCTTTCTGTGAAAAGAACTTCCTCACATTACCCCTTAATCTGCCTCCTTTTAATCTCATGCTGTGTCCTCTTGTCCTGCTTTTTTTTATATTGAAACATGTTAGACTCTTTCACCTTGTTAATGCCCTTAAGGTGTCTGAATGTTTCAATCACATCACCTCTCTCCCTCCTTTGCTCAAGGGTATACATATTGAGCAACATTAATCTGTCCTCATATGTTTTCTGACGCAGTCCCTGCACAATTTTGGTCGCCCTTCTCTGGACTGCCTCAATTTGGTTAATGTCTTTGTGAAGGTGTGACCTCCAGTACTGCACACAGTACTCCAGATGGGGCCTAACCAATGTCTTGTAAAGAGGGATTATTACCTCCCTCTACCAACTTGTGATACCCCTACTAATACACCCCAACATCCCTCTAGCCTTTCCTACTGCTTTAGTGGTCTGTTTGGATGATTTCATGTAGTAGATAATGATGATGCCAAAGTCTCTTTCTTCCCTTGTGACTGCCAGCAACTCCCCTCCCAGCCTATAGGTGGCTTCAGGTTTTCTCTTCTCTATGTGCATGATCTTGCACTTCTTTGCATTAAACCCCAGTTGCCACTCTTCTGACCATTTTGCTAGTTTATCCAGATCTCTTCTCATTCTTCCCACCCCATCTGGATCCTCTACTCTGTTGTAGATCTTGGTGTCATTTGCAAACAGACAAACCTTACCCTCCAGTCCATTTGCAATGTCACTGATGAAGATATTGAAGAGGACTGGTCCCAGGACTGATCCCTGAGGTACCCCACTTGTGATTTGCATCTCTTCTGACTGTATACCTTTTATCACCACTCTCTGTTTTCTGCCCGTCAACCAGTTTGCCACCCAGTTGACCAACTTCTGACCCACCCCGAGCCTACCCAGCTTATTTTTTTTTAGCAAGCTTTATTGATTTTTAATGCATTGAAACATAAAAGCAAATAAGAATAATATAAAGGTTAGTTACATAATATACATTAAATATGCATTTACCTTCATCACCATGTATTAGGTCAAACATCTCTACATAGATAAATTATAGCACATTAACTTATGATCTGGTGGTTGCATATAATTTTAACATAACAGTGCATTGTAGTCTTACTGATGTGTCACATTTGACCTTTGGGTAGAAGAGAAGAGGTAACATCAAGAAAGTGTGTCAGAAAGAAAGAAAAAAAAAAACAGCCCCCCCACCTCCCAAATCCCCCTCACCCCTGAGTTAGTTTATCTCCATCCTTGTTCACTCCTCTCTCCATTAAAGCAACACTAAGCACTAGTCATTTTCTTCTACTACTGTTTGGGACATTTTTCCCCCCAGATCAAAACCTGTTACTAGGCGAGGGTCAATGATCATCAAGTTATTTATTTTTAGGGTTCCATGTAGTTAGTAATGCATCTAAGACGCCCCATTTTTCAATATAATTTCGCAGGTTGTTCATACTTGCAATATGTTTTTCCAGCTGTAGGGCAAGTAACATTTCTCTATACCATTCCAGTGTAGTAGACAGGGTATTCAGGGCCCAATGTCTCATGAGTATAAGTTTGGCCACTGACGAAATAAGGGCCGTGTAATATTTCTTTTGTTTCAAAGTTCCTATTGGGAAAGAATTGAGTAGGCATGTGTCTGGGGAAAACAGTGAGTTTAGAGCCAGGATTGGGCTCAGGGAATTTTGTATGTCTTTCCAAAATAATTGGACTTTGGGACAAGCCTATAACATGTGGCAAAGATCCCCATTCTTATAGGAGCATCGAGAACAACAGGGAGTAATTATTTTGCCCATTTTATGAAGCCTTTGTGGGGTATAGTATATATTCTGCATCACATTGAATTGTATAAGTTGTAAACGATCTTGCTTGATAAACCTATATAGGTTATTCCAGAGTTGTTGCCAGAAGTCAGGTACAGGTGGGAGAGATAGGGTCTTAGCCCAATATTGGCTTGTACCTAATGGTAATTGTGTATCGAGGGACTTTAGTTCTTTGTATACTGCGGATATTGAGTGTGGATGGGTAGCAATGTTTAATAGGTAGGATAAGGCAGTCCTAGGGGGCTCAAAGGGTCAACCCGTATTTATAAAAGAAGAAATTGCATCCATAATTTGCCAGTATTTAAAAGGGTGACCACTTAGTTCAGGGAAATTCCGCAGAAATTGGGTATATGGTAACAATTTACCATTGTCAATGACATCTTTAAGTTTGGCATCCTTTAGGGCAGGCCAGAAATTTAATGGGACAGGTTTCTGCTGGATCATGAAATGAGGGTTATTTAAGAGTGGTTGCTCTCCATCCACATGCCAGTTTATTTTCAGATGGTTCTGTAGTTGATTCAGAGCCCTCAATGACCACCCTATTGGAGAGTTTTTGATATGAATGGGAATATGTTTCAAGGACGAAAATAGTAGCGATTGTAATGAGCATGAGGTAGAAGACATAAGGGTCTCTTCTATATTTAGCCATGCTGGGGTATAAGACCCTGATTCTCTCTTGTGTGGGTCGGACATCCAGGAAGCTAGCTTTGTAATGTGGACTGCTCCATAATAATTATAAAATGATGGGAGGGAAAGCCCTCCCTGGGACTTTGGCGCTGTCAACTTGTGGTATGCCCGTCTCACTGGTTTACCTTTCAGATAAATTTATTAATTGTATTCCTAGTTTAGTAAACCATATTTTAGGAAGATAGGGGCTAACATATTGAGAGGGTAAGGATTCTGGGAGAGTATTCATCTTAATGATGTTGATTCTTTCCCATAATGAAATCTGCAGGGTATTCCATTTTTCCAGATCTGTTTTAATTACTTTTATTAACTTAGTGAGATTCTCTTTAACAATGGTAGAGAATGATTTGAAAATTTTAATACCCAAATAGGTTATACTTTTATTTTCCCATTGTAATCCGTACTGTTTTATATCACTTTTAAATAATTTATGGTTTAAGGGGAAAACAGTGGATTTAGTCAGGTTCAGTTTGTAGCAGTAAATCCTTGAAAAGGTTTCAATTTCTTGCAGTAGGGCAGGAACACTTACACTTGGGTTCATTATGTGTATTAAAAGATCATCTGCATAGGCAGATAGGAGGCGCTGTCTGTTTCCTACGAGAATGCCTTGTAAACCTTGAGTTATAAGTAACTTATGGATAAAAGGATCTAAATAAAAATTAAAAAGGAGTGGTGAGAGGGGGCATCCTTGCCTAGTGCCACGACTTAGTGGGAACGGTTCTGAAAGATGAACATTGCACCAAATCCGGGGTGTAGGGGATGAATAAAGCAGTCTGACCCAATTAATAAATATTTGTGGGATACCATACCGGGAGAGTGCAGTAAATAAAAAATGCCAGGAGACCCGGTCAAAGGTCTTTTCTGCGTCTAAGGCTATTAGGGCAGCAGGTATGGGTAGCTCACTAGCTATGGAAATGAGGTGCAATAATCATCACATATGATCACTTGAAGACCTTCCTGGCATGAATCCCACTTGTTCACTGCTAATTAGTGTGCCCATAAAGGATCCCAATTGATTGGCTAGTATTTTAGCTAGTATTTTAACGTCAGTATTAAGGAGCGAAATAGGGTGGTAATTTTTCACATAGTGTGGGTCTCGACCTGGCTTGGGAATAATAGTAATCAGGGCTTCAAGTTATGTGCATTCTGATAGACCTGATTCGTACCATGAGTTGAAAACTCTGGCTAGTAAGGGGGCAAGTTCTGCAGTGTATAATTTATACAGATTGGTAGGAAGGCCATCCGGACCAGGTGATTTGTCTGATGCAAGCTGCTTAATTTCTAGTACTACTTCCCATTCCATAATGGGGGAGTTTAGGAATGGATGTTTATCTTCGGGCAGTACTGGAAGCATTAACTGATCAAAGTAAGCCTGTATCTGCTCATTTGGAATTTCCTCATTTTTGCAATGATATAAATCTCTATAGTATTTTGCAAAATTGGATACAATTTCCCTCGGATCTGTAATAAGAGGGCCTTCTCTACTTGAGTATAACCCGGGTATAAAGCGGGCTGCTTCCGCTTGTCTAAGTCGGTATGCTAGTAGCCTGCTAGCCCATTCACCAGCTTCTAGATATTTTATTTGGACACGTTTTAAGGATAATTCCGCTTTTTGGTAAACCAGATCTGAAAATTGGGCGTGTAATGTATGGAGTTTGGTCCATTCAGAATCTGAGGATTGTTTACTAATATTAGATTCTAGCATTTTTATCTCTTGGAGTAGAGATTCAGTTTGCATGCTGTGTTTTTTCCTTTTTGACTGATGCTATTCGTATGCATTCCCCACGCAAGGCACACTTCAGGGCTGACCAGACTATGTCAATTTTAGAGACGGTCCCCATATTAGTGTTCAGAAAAGACGTAATAACATTTTTGAGGTGGGCCTGCATATAGGAGGTCTGGAGTAGTTGCGTGTTCATTCTCCACATGAAATCTCTTTTGATCTCGTGTCCAAATACTCCAACAAATGAAACTGGGGAGTGGTCTGATGTTACTCGTGGGTGGATTAAAGCTTCTATAACTTCGGGTAAGATGTAGGAGCTAGCCAAGATATAATCTATGTGTGAGCAAGTATGATGGGGGTGAGAAAAAAAGGTATATTGTTGCTCAGTAGGGTTTAATATCCTCCAAATGTCTAGAATGCCCAATCCATTCATTAGGTCTTGCAAGGCTCTCTGAGCCGGGGAGAAGCCAGTTTTCTTGGGGTCCGATTTGTTTAATGATGATCGGGGCATAATGTTCCAGTCTCCTCCCAAAACTATAGTTCTAGGGGGCGTAGTGGGCACGATTCCCATTAGTTTAGTGAAAAAGGCTGGAGAGTCCCCATTTGGTCCATAGTCCGATCCTATTGTCAAGTGATGTGTACCCAGAATACCATGTAATATTATATATCGCTCCAGGCTATCCCATACCTCATTTTCCAGCGTGAAAGGGACATTTTTATGGAAAAGAATGGTGACACCACCTCTATTTGTGAAAATACCTGCCCCATAGGACTGCCCTACCCATCCTCTACACCATAATGAAATGTCTTCCCTCTTGAGATGAGTTTCTTATAAACAGATGATATCAGCTCTAAGAGATTTCAAGTGCCTTAGTATTACTTGCCACTTAGTTCTGTCCTTGGCGCCTTTTATATTCCAGCTAATGATCGTATAAGGTCCTGTCATTGTTAGACAATAATATTAGGTTTTCCAGTTTCTCTGGGGAATATCAGAATTTTGGTGGGAGTGCTTACTGTTTTTATTAATACTTAGTGTACATAGGTAGAGAGGAGATGATCTGTTAGAATGCCTTCCCACCCCCCACATTATCCCACACACACCCTAAAACTACTCTCAGTTCCAACGAACTAACTACTATTTGTTATGTCAGGTGATGTAAAACCATCAAACAACCTAGAGGCCATTACCCCCCCCACCCAAAAAGCCTCCATTCCAATTTGCTAGCTTATTCTGGCATTTTAACTACAGCAAAACCTTTGGCTGTTTATTTTTAAAGGTAACGAAAGAAAAGGTTTGTGGGTTAATTTAAAAGAATATTGGGCTAAAGAAAGGAGGTAAGGTGAAAACCTTCAGGGTAGTCAAAAAGCCACAAAACTTGACTACACAGGTGCCAGTCATAAAGGGCTAGTGCCACAAATAGCCTATTAACAAGCTCTAAATTAAATCTCATCATAATCAATATATTTTTCCCACTATTTAGGGTAAGATCCAAGCATTCAACTCGTGCAAACTTGACTATACAAACAGATTCTCGTATCATAGTTCATGACACTCCCTTCATGTCGAGTGTATTTTACAAGGCCAATTTGGGGTTTTCCCTTTTATAGGGGTGAAATTACATTTTCTCTTATGTTATCTCAAAAACTGGAAACTCGCATTTCCTCCAGGTTGGATTCGCAATGATCGCTCATTGTTTATAGGGGTGATGATATTATCCCTGTGCCAGGAAACAGTAGCAGTCTGATTATGCTGAAAGTCATGCTTTAGGTAATGGTGTCACAAGAGAAACAAACGTGCGGGTAGAATCAGACTTCCCTGAGCATCAATTGACTGGAAGTAGAAATTGTTAGGGGTTATCCGCAAATTCCGCGAGCTGTGATCTCAGTAACTTTGGCATGAAAAAGCTGCCACTACGTGTGGACCCATGTTGTTTACTTATGTATTAGTTCTTTGCCCAAGGATCGCTGGCATGAAGGGATGTCATTACAGGTAGAATCCAGCTTCTCTTATTATTAAGTGATCCAATGTTAAATTGTAAGGCATTGAAACATCAACTGCAGCTTTAGTAGCATAGGCACAGAAAGCTGCAGCTACTTATAAACTTGAATGCCGTGCACTGATGTCTCTATTTCACTTGAATAGGTCTGGAAGTGCTGTTTTTAATTCACACTTTGCTTGTTCAGGGGATTCAAAAGACTGCCAGTGGTCGCCAAGTTTTACTTGTATTATTGCCGGGTACTTAACTCGGAAGGGCTTGCTTGCGGCTATTAGTTTTGTAACAAGTGGATGAAGCTCCTGTCTTTTAACATGGACCGGGTGAGGCAGATCTTGGGTTACTCTGATCTTTTTTCCTTCCCAGAGGACTTCTTGTAGTGCTTTACTCTTTGCCATTATATATTGTTTGTCTTGAAAATTAAGTAATTTAAAGATGATAGGCCTGGGTGCCGAGCCAGGGGGTGGGAGTGGTCGAAGTGCCCTGTGCGCTCTCTCCACAACATAGGTCGAGCCGTTAGGGGAGGGCCCTGCAATTTTCTCACAGAACTTCTGGACAAAGAGTATGGGGTTTGCACCTTCTTCCTTTTCTGGTATGCCCATTATTAGCAGATTATTTCTACAGCTCCTCACTTCAAGGTCTGTTAGTTTATCTTCTAGTTTTTTAATTCTACAGTTGGTTAAGGTTTGATCAATAATAGTCTTATCCAGTTTTTTCTCTGCCGAGGTGAGGCGGGCTTCTGAGTCTGTCATCCAAGTATTTAAGGAGTCGGTAGTCATTTTGATTTGTCGGATTTCTTCTACGATATTATCGATCGATTCCTGCATGGGCTTCATAATTTCTAGAAACCTGTCTTCTGTTAACAGTGATGAGTTTGCAGGGGTTTTCGACACTTGAGCTTTAGGCCGCTTTGGGGCCTTGTCCTTCTCAGGGGATGGCAGTGGTGAGTGTCGCGGAGGCGCTTTCCGCATAAAGACTTCCATTTTTAGCACTTTCTATTATTTTGTGGAGTCTTTCTCTAGTGATTTTGAGCTTGAATCCTTCGTCTCAGGTTTGATGAGCTGTCAATTTAAGTGGTTTTAGCGAGTTAGGTATGGAGCTAATGGAGGTTGCTTCTGCACGCTTAGGCTGCCATCACATGACCCCTACCCAGCTTATTAATCAACCTTCTATGTGGAACAGTGTTGAAAGCTTTGCTGAAGTCAAGGTAGGTGACATCAACTGCTCCCCCTTGGTTCACCACTCAGGTTACTCAGTCAAAGAAATCTATGAGCTTAGATTAACAGGACCTTCCTTTTGTAAACC
The DNA here is from genome assembly GCA_016271365.2 of Neoceratodus forsteri. NCBI lineage: Eukaryota > Metazoa > Chordata > Ceratodontiformes > Ceratodontidae > Neoceratodus > Neoceratodus forsteri. Next base: position 1,515,111,070 of record CM057449.1, read on the forward strand.
CATGCTGTCTTGGATCCTGTGCCCCTATGAATTCCAGGTGTTGCACTATCCTTTCCTTAAGGAGTGCCTCCATAATCTTGCCCACTACTGAGGTAAGACTGACTGGCCGGTAGTTCCTTGCCTCTTCCTTGCTACCACTCCTGTGGAGTGGGATCACATGAGCCCTTCTCCAGTCTTATGGGATCTCTCCTGTGCTCAGAGACTCATTAAACAGTTCTGATAATGGCTCTGCAAGTTCCACCCTTAGCTCCTTTAGTACCCAGGGATGTATGCCATCAGGTCCCATTGCCTTGTCCACCCTGAGCTTATCTAGCTCTTGTAGGACCCTTTCTTTTGTGAAGGGACTAGTGCACACCTCCCTCCCTCCTCCCTGTGTCCACGGTGCTGAGCTATGGGTCCTGCCCTACCTTCTCTTCAGTAAATACTGAGCAGAAGTATCTATTTAGGATAAATGGTCCTCTTCCTCACACGACCCCTTATCTCCTTTGATCTTATCAATACCCCCTCTGGTCTTTCTCCTTTCACTAATGTATCCATAGTACGTCTTGTCACCTTCTTTTACTGTTTGTGCTAGTGTTTCCTTGGTTTGGGCCTTTGCCTGCCTTACTGACGTCCCTGCTTCCCTTAGGGAAGTTTGGTATGCCTCACTATCTTCAACCTGCTGCATTCCCTTATATTTCCTGAGGGCCAGCCTTTTGGCTCTGATCTTTTCTGCTACTGTTTTTGAGAACCAAACTGGTTTCTTTCTTCTTTTGCACTTCCTTTTCTCTCTAACACAAAGGGATGTTGCTTCAAGTATTGCATCCTTAATGCTTGCCCACTTTGCCTGTACCCCCTCACCTGTATTTCTTTTTACCAGGGCTAGCTTAACTCTGTTGGCCATCTTATCAAAGTCAGCTCCTCTGAAGTCCCATCTTTGTGCCTTGGAATGGAATGATTTAGTTCTAGAGGCCAAATTGAACCATACCATGTGATGGTCACTGGCCCCCAGGTGACCTACCTGGAGATCTGTGATCCTTTCCCTGTTAGTCAGTACTAGATATAGGATATCCCTGTCTCTTGTGGGTTGTTGTACCAGTTGTTTGAGGCCTTCCCCCTGCAGGGAGTCCACCATGTGTTTACTTCTGGCAGATGTTCCTGCTGGTTTTGACCAATCTGTATCTGGCATGTTCTATTTACCTATTCACCTGGCGAGAGACCTGGAGGCATCACACACCCAAAGCAAGGCATGCAGTGAATGCCAAAGGTGATGTAGGCCTCACCCCCATTCCAATATTCCCAATAGATCATTTCACAAGACCCCACCTCAGGAAAACACTGTGGGAGGTTAAACAAGGGAAGGAACACAGAGGGCGAAACAGCCCAGTGGCCCCAGGTAGATAAAGTGACCCTAACTCCATGCCACAGTAGAACCATACTGCATCCTTCCTTTCCTCATTGGCTCCTCCGCTTGGATCTTGGCCAGGGAATGAGCATGTTATCTATGGCCTGTGGAGCTGGGAGTCCCACCAACAGAGGATAAGCTGTGGGCTACATTCAGAGGTTCAGAATAGGCATATCAAGCTGCCATCTGCTGACAGAGGTCTGTAATTATTGACAACTGCTATAGCAGGCAAAATGGCTTGGGCAGATGGATGAAAAAATAAGCATTTGTCAATCCCGAATGTTTGCTTGCTGGTATTAGCATTGGAAATGCAGGAGTTAGACAGATGCAGAGTAGGAATGGTAGTGAAGTATTGAACTTCACACCAGCCCACCTCCACCCTGCAGAGGTGGACAGGCATTGGGGTATGCATTTGTGTTGTCACTCATGACGTTCATGCCATTTCACCTCACCCTTTCTTGCAGACACTGACAAGTGTTGAGGTGTGCCTTGGGGTGTTCGACTTTACAGTCACCCCACTCCATAAGGACAGACACTGACATTGGTGCAATATAAAATGGGGTGAACTGTGGGGCTGAAAAGTCGAAGGCACAGCTCAATGCCTGTCAGTGGCTGGGGTGGGGGGGTTGGATTGGCATGAGCATTGCAGTCAGCAATCCAAAGGCACACCCCTGATGTCTGTCAGTCTGTAAAGGGTGGGACGTTATGGTTAGAAACCATAACACCCAGGACATTTGTTGGTATTTGCAGAACAAATGTTCAACATGGCCATTTTGTGGCCCTCACCTCATGAAAGCATTTGGGACCTCTTCTCATGAACAGTGGCACTGTGATTTTGCCAATGTGTCCCAAAATCTGAGTTTCTACAGTGACTGTGCCATTGTGCACCTGATGCACGAAAACACAGATCAGGCAGGATGTGAAGAATGACAGCTATACCATTCATAGGGAGGTGTGAAGAGATGGCAATGTTGAAAATCTGTAGTGAATATATTAAAAATGCTCAAACCTCTGAACATACATGGAAACTGCGCAACACATGCACATAAGACAGTCATTTAGTGGAATTATTTCACCAAATTTTCAACATAGGCATTTTGTGACCTCTGCTCATGAACACTGTCACTATGATTTTCTTAGTCTGTCCTGAACATTGATTTCCCACAGCAACCATGGTATTCTGCTTCAGATATGTAAACATATTTCGGGCAGGATGTGAAAAATGATAGCTGTACTGTTCATGAGGAGGTCTGAAAAAATGGCAATATTGAAAATCTGGAGTGAAAATACTAAAAATGTGCAAAGTTATGAGGATGTGTGGAACCTGCACAATGCACGCTTGTAACATAGTCATTTTATGGACATTTGTCGCCAGATTTTCAACATAGGCGTTTTAGGACCTCTGCTCATGAACAGAGTCACTGTGATTTTACATACAAACATACATTCGAACATACGTGTGAACATATGAATCTGCCAGCAGAACACACCATTCGGTCTATGTAAGGCTGACCGAGTATGCAGCTAGCACCCTAGATTGCAGCTGCCCCAACCTCCTCCCCCTCAGTTCCTTCCCCGCTTGTTCCAGCTCCTGCCCCCCAACTCTTCCTCTTGCTTTATCCCACTCCTCCTTAAAGCAATTAACTCTCCTACATGTTACCACCCCCTCTGGCAGTGCATTCCAACTAGACACCACCCTCTCAGAGAAGTAGTGCCTCCTCATTTCCCTCTTGAAATGTCCCCCTTCCAAACTTAGTCCATGCTCCCTCATCTCTCTTCCATGCCTCAGTTTAAACACCCCCACAGTGCTAGGTTTATTTACCCTCTCAGGTAGTTAAACGCTTCAATCATATCCCTCTCTCCCTCTTCTCCTCCAGTGTGTACATGTTCAGCTCCTTCAGCCTAACTTCATATTCATTTCCTTCCATCCCCTTTAACATTTTGGCTGCCCTTCAGTAACTTTATATCTCTCCTCAGGTATGGCCTCCAATATTTCACACAGTACTCTAGGTGTGGTGTGACCAATGATCTGTAGAGAGGTAGGATCACATCCCTGTGTCTGGAAGAGAACCCCTTTGTGATGCATCCCAGCATCCTGTTTGCCTTTGCTGCTGCTTTCCTTCACTGGGCCGAATTGTTCATGCTCCCAGTTACCAACACCCCTAGGTCCTTCTCCTCCTCTGTGATCCCCAACCAATAGTCCCTCTTTTGGTTCTTAACCTTGAAGTGCATCACCTTACGCTTCTTTGTACTGAATCCTAGTTGCCAGTCCACCGACCATGTCTGTAGTTTGGTTAGGTCCCCCTACAGTTTTTCCCATCTGCCCTCTTCGTCCACCACCACCACCCCCAATTTGGTATAATGTGCGAACAGACTAACCTTGCTCCCCACTCGTTGTGGTATATCGGAGATAAAGAACCCAAATAGCACCAGACCCAGCACTGACTCCTGCGGTACCCTGTGTGTCACTGCTCTTGGTACCGAGAGCTACCCCACCACCGCCACCGCACTCTGCACTCTCCCCCTGTAACCAGTTCTTTATCCATTTAGTCAGACCACCTTCCACTCATACCCCTCCTCACCTCACTCTTCTCCTCCTTGGCCTGTGTCCCTCCTCCTGGTAGTCCGCACCCTTTCCCCTCCTTATACTTACCGGGTGGTGGAGCCTTCTGTATTACATTCAGACCACTCGGCCCCTCGCCCCCTCCCAGGGTTACTACACCTCCACCTTTACCTATATCTAGGGGGGTGAGCTCATTAGGCTCACCTGTCTGGACCTTTTTATCAACCTCAGTCTTTTGGCCACCCCTACCAGTTTAAATCCACCTTACTAGGGATATACCCCTCTAATCCTGCATTTAATACTCCCATCCCCTTCCTGCTCAAGTGTACCCTTGTCACCCACGTACAAGTCACTATTCCCCCCAGACCCTACCCCAGTTAGTCACTAACCCATAATTTTTGGTGTGACATCAATCCCTTAGTCACTCGTTGAATTCCTCAAGCCTACCCTTTCTCCCCATGCTTGCATATGGTACCAGCAGTACCTCAGAGAATGCCACCGACTCCCCCCCCCCTCACACTGCCTGCTCAACTACTCAAACCTCCCCCTCACTACTTCCACAGTCTCCCCCGCCAAGTCATTTGTGCTCACATGCAACACTAAATGAGGTTTCTTCCTCCCCCCTCAGTGCACACTTGAGCAGTGCCTGCCCTGCCACTCCTGCAGCCAACCTGGGGGTAGCTTCAACCCAAATATGGCTGTGTCTTTCCCCACTTCCACCCCATCTCACCCCTTTCAGTACAGAATCCCCCAGGACAAGTACTCCCGTCCCTTTCCCCTTTCCCTTCTAATCCCCCTTCCACCACCCCAGTATTCATTCTTCCCTACCCCTTACCCTCACCAGCTGCTCCCTCTGTGACTTCTGTATCTGTACCCCCTACTTCCGCCTCACCCCTTTTCTCTGCCTTATTCCTCCCATCCCCTTTGAACCCCTTCCCAGCCTGACTACTTCCTACTGGACTTCCTTTGTCGACCTCCCCTCCTCCCATGCTGATTTCCAACCCTTCTCCTATCCCCGCTGTTGTCGATTTAGAGCCCCCATTCCCTTCTACCCCGATAGTGATGCGGCTTCCATCCTTCCCCCTTCCCATAGCCTTCTTTCCTCCCATCATCACCCCCTCCTTCCTTACTAGCCTCCATTCTACCCTTTTTTTCCTCACTATCTCTTCCCCTACCTGTTGCCATCCCTCTCATGCCCTCTTGTCCTCCCCCCTTCAGTATGTGCCTGCTCCCCCTCTCTCTCGCCCATAGAAAAGGTTTGAATCTATTCCTAGTTGATACCCCTCCTACATCTCTTCCCCTTATCAGTTCCCCCCTCCTACTTGTTCCCTTCTGTGCCACCCTGGTCCCACCCCTGGTCCCTCCATACCTGCAGCCATCTGCTCTCTCCCCTGGTACTCCTCGTGGTCTCTTCCTCCCCCATCAGGAAGCCCCCCTCATCTCAGGCACCCCTCCCTTCTCCTATCTTTTCTGTTAGTGCCACTGTTAGTTCCACTGATATTGGGGTAGGCTTCACTCCTAGTTGTTCTTCCTCCATCCCGCTTTGCCATCCCCTATTCCTCCTCCCAGCAAGGATGCCTACCATACTCATCTGCCCTGCCACTTAGACTTCTCCCTAACTTCCACAGTTCCTCCCTCAAACTAGCCAGTCATCTACAGACCATACACATCCCTATCCTCCAAGACCAGTCCAGGATCATGGTGGACCCACACCCTCTACACTCCAACACCCTTCCAAAGATGCCCGTCCTATTGACATGTGGCATCTGCCCCATTTTGGCCCCCATCTTAGGTTACGGGCTCTTACTCCCAGGTTCTGTACCCTACTGCAACTGTTAGGCCCCTATTTGCTTAAATTTCTGTCCCTCCCCCACACTAGACCCCCTACTGCCCCCTTGCTGACCGGGTTAATTCAGTCTCACATCTCATCCATTAGATACTGTATTACTGTAGCGATACTAAAGCCTCCTTGTCTCTTTTTCACCCATCAGCTGCCATACTTTTTGTTCTCAGCTCTTATATAGTTTAACGTAGCCCAGTTAGAAATCCAATTGCACTCCAAGTATTACTCAACTCAGTTAGAGAAATAAACGGAACAAATAAATATGTATTATTACAGCAATCATAACAGTATAGCTCAGTACTTAGCTCAGTTAGAGAAATAATCAGAACAACCAAATCTGTATTATTACAGCAATCCTAAAAGTATCCAATCATTGCTTTGTCTCCACGTCAGAGACCCTGCTGTAATATAGGACCGTAGAGGACCCTGGGTGGGAGGATGGGCAACTCAAAAGGCCTGGCAGAGCTCCATTGAGCTCACACACTCCCCCTCTCTCACTTGCTCATTCTATTTCTCCTGGCGCTGCAGGCTGCCCTTTTGTACTGGGCTCCTGCTTGCGTTGGCGCATTTTTGTGCCCACAAAGAAATAAGCAGCAGTCCCGGCAGAGCTCTGTTGAGCTCGCTCACTCTTCCTTTCTCACTCACTCACTCATTCTGTTTCTTCTGGCGTTGCAGGCTGCCCATTTGTACTGGGCTCCTGCCTGTGTTGGCACCTTTTTCTGCCTACAAAGAGATCCGCAGCAGTCCCGACAGAGCTCCATTGAGGTCTCACTCCCCCTTTCTCACTCACTCGCTCATTCTGTTTCTCCTGGCACTACAGGCTACCCTTTTGTACTGGGCTCATGCCTGTATTGGAGCCTTTTTCTGCCCGCAAAGAAATCCACAGCAGTCCCGACAGAGCTCCATTGAGCTCGCTCACTCCCCCTCTCTCACTCACTCATTCTCTTTCTCCCGACACTGCAGGCTGCCCTTTTGTACTGGGCTGCTGCCTGCATTGGTGCCTTTTTCTGCCCACAAAGAAATTCACAGCTGTCCTGACAGAGCTCAGTTGAGCTCGCTCACTCCCCCTCTCTCACTCGCTCATTCTGTTTCTCCCGGCACTGCAGGCTGCCCTTTTCTACTGGACTCCTGCCTGCATTGGAGCCTTTTTCTGCCTGCAAAGAAATCTGCAGCAGTCCTGACAGAGCTCAGTTGAGCTCGCTCACTCCCCCTCTCTCACTCGCTTGATCTTAATCTGTCCCAAACACTGATTTCCCAAAGTGACCATGCTATTCCACGCCAGAAGTATGAAAACACATTTTGGCCAGGTGGTGAAAAATGACAGCTGTTCATAAGGAAGTGTAAAAAAAAGCCAGTGTTGAAAATCTGGCGTGAAAATATTACAAATTTGCAAAGTTACAAGGCTGCGTGGAGACTGCACAACGCACACTTGTAACACAGTCATTTTATGGACTTTTGTCACCAAATTTTAAACATAGGCATTTTAGGACCTCTGCTCATGAACAGTGTCACTGTCATTTTCTCAGTCTATCCCGAAAACTGATTTCCCACAGCAATCACGCTATTAGGTGCCAGAAGTGCGAAAACACATTTTGGCCAGGATGTGTAAAATGGCAGCTGTACTGTTCATAAGTAGGTATGGAAAAATGGCAATGTGGAAAATCGGGAGTGAAAGTATTACAAATTCACAAAGTTACGAGCGTGCATGCAAACTGCGCAACACCCACTCGTAAAACAGTCATTTTGGGGATTTTTTCCACCAAATTTGCAGCATAGGCTTTTAGAGAGCCCACCTCATGAACAGTGGCACTGCCATTTCGTTAATCAGTCCTGAAAGGTGATTCCATGCAGTGACCGCGAAATCACCTTTTGGGACAGCATAACACCATAACAGTAGCTGAATTCATGAGGAGGGATCCCAATAATCCCATGTTGAACATTTGGTGCCAAAATTCCGCAAAATGCTTGAGATGTGCACCAAAGTTGGAAAAAACATATTTATGGCATTATACTGCTTAACGGCATTTCTTTAGTTCGCGGTTGGCTTTGAAGAGTGCAGACGTGTTCCCGGTCCACCGAAGAGCATCGCGCCAGACTGCGGAGGTAAGTATGCAGTGGGTGGGAGTGGGGAGGCAGGGTGAGCAGAGGGTGGGTGCAGGTTGGAGGAGGGGCAGGGGCAACCAAATGCAACAAGGGACCGTTTTCTGTTTTACAGGGTTTAAAAAAAAAACGTGGGATGGTTTTTGGTTTTACAGGGACATTTGGCATGCTGGGGTGGGCTCCCAGCATGCCATCTGAATGTTTTTTTTGGGAGGCTGTAGCTGACAGGGGATTGGGCACCCTCTTCGGCACATACGGGGGGAAGAGCTGAGGGGGATTTGGCAAGGTACCGCCCTGCAATGAGGGGTTGTTCCCTCATTGCAGCAGAATGGCTGATGCTGCAATGATGAGGTGGCCCCTGATTTCAGTGGTGAAAACCTTTCAAGGTGGTGGCATGCTGGCTGAACTAGTGTCAGCAGCATCTTGCCACCTCACTGGGGAAAGCAGGCCTAGCCTCAAAAGGCACCAGGGGCATTGGCCACAACAGTGCCGCACCTCCACAACCTGCTTCTGCAGCAAGCTGCTGCAACATGTTTCTTGCATATGCACACAAGCAAACATAAAAAGGTAGTAAAAATAAAAGGTATAAAAATGGGTTGTTTTATTGTATTACCCAAATGGCTGCCAATGTTGTATTTTTATGGGCCTATTAAGCAATGAAAGTAACTTTTTCACATAGACACTCCTTGGACTTTCCTTGGAGTGCTCTACTATGTTTGTGTTCTTTATTGACTCTCTGTTTTTGTAGCACCCAGACTTACTTTTGCATATTTTCTGGTATCTGTGCATCCTTAAATGTTCACAACCGAGCCCCATTTGTCTTCTCCATGCATTAAAATTTTTCCTCCAGTTACTCATGTGCTCACGCAGAAGTACATGTCTGTATTTTATTTGTATGCTGGCAGTCAAGAGGTGGCAAGGGGAGGTGGTAAAGCCAATCATTCATACAGAGCCCCCATGGCTACAGTATACTGGTGGCACCATTGTCACTCCCAGAAGGGCCTGATTGTGCAAAGGTTCATACCAGAGGAGCTTAAACAATTTATTTTAATTTTGGGTTGGTTCAGCAAATTAACAAATCATGCTCTTGAACTTTATGTCATCAGTGCACTCTATTCAAAGGTAATTGGCTGCACTAGCTAAAGTGGGCTGAAAACACAGACAATGTTAACAAGCATTTGTCAATGCCGAACGTTCGCTTGCAGGTGTTTGCAGTGGTGTTTGGCATGTATGGTGCTTTACCCTAATGCCCTGTGCGATTGCTGGTATTTGCACAATAAATTGTCAGCATGACCTTTTTGTTACCCCCATTGTGCGCTACATAGGCGGAAACATGTTTTGGGCAGGATGTGAAAAATGACAGCTGTACTGCTCATAAGGCAGTGTGGTAAAATGGCAATGTTGAAAATCTGGAGTGCAAATATTGAAAATTCGCAAACCTAGGAGCGTGCGTGGGAACTGTGCAATGCACACTGGTAAAACAGTGATTGTTAGGAATTTTTTCACCAAATTGTCAACATTGGCAGTTTAAAACCTCTGCTAATGAACAGTGACACTGTAATTTTCTTAATGTGTCCCATACACTGAGTTCGCACCGACAGTGCCATTATAGCTTCATGAAGTAGGAAATACATTTTGGGCAAGATGTGAAAATGACAGCTGCAGTGCTCATAAGGAGGTGTGGTAAAATGGCAATGTTGAAAATCTGGGTGAAAATATAGAAAATTCGCAAACTTACGAGCGTGTGTAGGAACTGCGCAACGCAGACTAATAAAACAGTCATATTTAGGAATTTTTTCACCAAATTTTCAGCACAGCCATTTTAAGACCCCTGCTCATGATCAGTGTCACTGTGATTTTCTTAACGTGTCCCATACATTGAGTTCGCCACCGACTGCGCCATTGCGCTACATGGGCAGAAACACATTTTGGGCAGGATGTGAAAATGACAGCTATACAGCTCATAAGAAGGTGTGATAAAATGGCAATGTTGAAAATCTGGGTGAAAATATTGAAAATTCGCGAACTTACGAGCCTGTGTAGGAACTGCACAATGCACGCTCGTAAAACAGTCATTTTTTGGAATTGTTGCACCACATTTTCAACATGGGGTTTTTGGGACCCCTTGTCATGAATGATGTCACTGTCATGGCATTATTCAAGGCTGAAGGGTTATTTCCTGCAGTGCCTGCGAAATCACCCTTAGGGCCCGAATAACACCATGACAGTGACATCATTCATGAGAAGGGGTCCCAAAACCCATGTTGAAAATTTGGTTAAAAAATTCCAAAAATGACTGAATATCTAATAAGTTGAAACCCCCTATCTAGCCCATTATACAGCTTACCGGCATTTCCTCAGTTTGCGGTCGCCTTTGAAGAGTGAGACGTGTTCCCGGTCCACCGAAGATCATCGCTGGAGTCGGGTAGGTATGGGGTGAGGGGTGTGGGAGGCTGGGTGCACAGTGGGTGGGTGCGGGTTGTGGGGGTTGGGAGGCGCCACAGGACAGTTTTTGTTTACAGGTTTGAAGAAAAAAAAAAGCGGCGTGGGACGTTTGCCACACTGGGGTGGGCTCCCAACATGGCAGAAGATAGCTGGGGGCCGAGGAGCCGACGGGGTTGGCACCCCGTCGGCAAACTCGCTGGGGAGGGGTGCCGAGGAGCTGGCGGGATTGGGCATCCCCATCGGCAAATAACATTTACCACACTGGGGTGGGCTCCCAGCATGGCACCACAGCTTTGGAAATTTGGCGTGATGGACGTCTTGTGAGAGGTAGCACATGACGCAGGGGGTGGCGCTCAGTATGGCAGTGGTGTTTTCTTTGAAGCAGAGGAACACCGCTGTCATACTGAACTGCTACACCCATTGGTGCAGAGACCACCATGCCTGCTCAAGGGAGCAGTGCATTGCGGGAGAGGCACAACTCTAGTGTGTTGCTTTCCAAACGCTCCTTGCCTGCGCGCAAGCGAACGTAAAAATGACCATCTTGTTGAACTGCAACTGTTCATTACAATAAAAGCAGAAATAGAAAGTTTACAGATAAAAATATATTTTAGTGCTAAAATCAGAACAAAAGGTCTTGTTAAAGAAGTTGGTGCTATTTTTAGCAAGTGAAGCTTTTTAATCAAATGAAAATATTACTTGTTCTTCAGTTTTACAGATTTTCTGTCATTCAAACACCCACCAAATAAAAAGTTATGTTTCTTTCAATCAAGTTAGAACAAAAACTGGTATATAAGCTATGCAAACAGATTCAAATTTTAGTAGATGCCAGGAGTGTTGTTGTTTATCCACACTCCTTCTGGAGGGTTAATTTAAATATCAGACCTGTATTTTGTTTGTTAAAATCATCTTTGGGGCTGTGTTGATGTTTTTACTTTGTTGCAGCTGACTTCCTAATTCAGAGCCAGGAGGGAAGGAAGTAAGCATTTGCCAGCCAATGGGAGGACGCCAGAGGTGGCAAAACAGTTTTTTTAAAAGAACATAACTTACTGTAAGTGTCCACATGCCTTCTGTAGGGCTTATTTAACTATCAGACCTGTATTTTGCTTGTTAAAATTGGTCTTGCGGGTGTGCTGTTGTTTTTACTATGTTGCAGCTAACTTCCTAATTCAGAGCCAGGACGGTGGGAAGTAAGCATTTTCCAGTAAATTAGAAGATGCCAGAGGTGGAGAAACAGTTCTCGGGCTCCTATTTCTGGCAGTGACAACCAAGCAGATCTCTGCTTTAGGATCACAGCGCTAAGGACTGCAGCACAAAGGACATCATCCAGGAGTCTGCCGGAAGGGAGTCAGCCAGGCGAGGCAGCTGGTGGTCATACACTCGACACCTCAGCAGTGAGTAAATGAAAGAGGAGAACACAAGCAACAGGTGACCACAGGAGGAGACGGAGGACCAGGAGATCCTACTATGATAAGTTTCCTGTTTAAACTCCTCTTCTATCACACTCACTACATGGGACAGAGGACAGTCAAGGGTACACATTAATTTGGGAATAGGAGAAACACCCTATATAGGGTAACAGAATAAAGGGCTTTCATAAGACACAAAATTAGGGAGTATGTTATATGCACTATATAGGGTAAGAAAATAAAGGGATTTCTTGAGACACACAATAAGGGGGTAAGTAATACATCCTATATGGGGTATAGAAACAAAAGAGCCTCAAAGAAAACAAAACTGGGGAGTAGGTGATATGCACTATATAGGGTAAGGGAGCCAAAGGGTCTCATAAAGCTAAACAGAAACAGGCAGAGTTGTAAGCAAGGATGATGGGAGTGGTGCAGTGCAGGAGCTGTGGGGCAGCATTTTTCAGGGAGACCTTATGGAGGCTGCAGTGCTGCCCCATCTACATGCACCTGTCTGAGCTGAGGAATGAGGTTGCTGGACTCCAGGCTGAGTTGGCTAGGATTTGGGGAACTTCCTCCCCCACTCAGAGACTGCCAAGTCTGCCACCACTTCCTCAAATGTTGCCTTGGAAGAGGAGCAGCTGGACTACAGTAGGCTCTGGGAGGGTGAAGGTGGTGGGACAGAGGTACATCCCCCATCTGGTTACACAATACAACTCCTATGCCACTCTGGCAGGGTGGGACTGTCCTATGGAGGGACTCGAGGAAGTGACCAGGGAGGATGTGGGGTTACTCCATAGTGGAGACCCCAAGGAGGGTGGCAGAGGACCACTGAGGAGAAGGAAGCAATTCCTGGTGGGGGACTCCATCTTGAAGTGGATAGATTTGGGGACAGGAAGGGAGGGGGAAGGGAGTTTACATGCCTACCCTGCGCCACCTAGGAACAAATGACCTGGCTAGGGACAAGGAGGGGATAGTTCAGAAGGAACTCAGGGAGCATGGAATGAGTGTTATGCAGATTGCAAGCTCAGTGACCTTTCTGAGGTGATGCCTGTCTATAGCATGGAGGAGGACAGAGTACTCCATACCAGGAACTTCAATCAGTGATTAAGGGAATTGTGCAGAGAGGAGGATTTTGGCTACATTGGGGACTGGGGTCACGCCTGCAATGATGGACACCTGTATGGGAGAGATGGCCTGCATCAGTCTAGGAAGGGGACCACGGTCTTCAGTGAATGGCTTAAATGTTACATAGGCAAGCATTTAAACTAACCAAGGGGGTGGCAGAAGGAAGCAGGGAGACATAAACTCCACTCCCCCACAAGCTGGAGAAGCTATCAGGAAGATCCCTAAGGGAGACAAATCCCCAAAGGTACCTAGTAGAAGGGAAAAGAAATTAGTAGAAGAAGACAGATGAGAATGAGAACAGAGTGGGTAAAGAGGGAGGGCAAAAGGGAAAAAAGGGGGTCGACAAGCAGTGTGGTACTAGAAGATGGAAGACAATGTGTGCAAATGCTTGAAGTCTGGGAAATAAAATTCCAGACTTAGAGGCCTTTATGGCAGAGGCCAACCTGGACATTGTCGTCATTACAGAGTGATGGTGCACTGAAAACCATGACTGGGATATAACCATACCTGCCTATGCTCTGTTCAGGAAAGACAGGGTGGGAAAGAAAGGGGAAGGAATTGCTCTTTATGTGAGTGATAGCATAAAAGCAACAAAGGTACAGGGCATACAGGGTGGGGCAGAGGTACTGGGGGTCACCCTAGAAACAGGAAATGGAGCCTCTTTTTGCATTGGCAAGATAAGGGTTAGATAAGGTTCAAGGAGAAGCTATCAAAAAAGATGGCAAATAAGGAGGAGGCACTGTTGATGGGGCACTTCAGCTTGCCTTATGTAGATTAGAGCATCCCAGCTACAGCCTCAGATAGGAGCAGGGACATCCCAGACTCCCTCAAGGAAGCATTCCTCAGGTAATTAGTTAGACGCCCACACGTAAGGGGCAGTACTGGACCTTGTACTAACTTATGGGGACAGTGTTGCAGATATCACAGTAGGAGGCCACCTGGGGACCAGTGATCACCATAGTGTGTGGTTCAGTATAAATACTGGGGCAGAATCAATCCATATTAAGATGATGGTCCCATATTTCAGGAAGGTCAATTTTATTTCTAACTAAATATATTTTAGTCAGTTTTTAAATCACATCCAAATTTTACCAAAAGTACAACCTTATAGTAACCCAATACAAATGGATATACAGATTTGCAGTGGTCAAAACAAAAGTCATCTTAATCAGTATGTGACATGATAAAAGATAGTCTGACCTCTCAGTATAAAAACTTTTAAAACAGTGAAGAACAAAGGAGGCTGATTTTAAAAAGATGGAGGAATACCTCAGGGATGCCCAGGTGTGCGGTGTTGTTGGGGGGATTGGGTGCAGTGGAGGAGCTTTGGGTGAAAATAATAGGGGACATAGAGAAGGCAACAAGCTTCTGTGCTAGGCAAGTAAGCAAAAGCAAGAGGAAAAAGAGACCACTATGGTTCTCTAAAGAGGTGACAGGGAAGGTAGAGGCAAAGATGTTAGCATTCAGAAGGTACAAGAAGACACGGTAAGAGGAGGATAGGGAACTGTGTCTAGAGAAACAGAGGGAGGGAGGCAGGGAAGGCTGTTAGGAACACAAAGGTGCAAACAGAGGAGAAAATAGCCCAGGAAGTAAAGAAAAGGAGGCAAGGCATTTGTTAGGTATGGAAGCAAAAAGAGAAAGACAAGGACAGAAATTGTAAGACTTAAAAGGGAAGGGGGAAGATTCTGTGGAGGGGTACCAAGAAAAAGAAGAAATCTTGAACACAAATTTTTGTTCAGTGTTTACATTAGCAGGGAAGGTGAGGGGCACAGAAATGTCTCAGGCATATAAAAGAAAGGGAGGTGGACACTAGTCCAATTACAGGGGAAAGAGTCCTGAACGAACTCACAAATCTAAAAGTGGATAAGGCAATGGGGCCAGATGGGGTCCATCCAAGGATACTGAGGGAACTCAGACGGTGCTGGCTTCACATCTGACAGTCCTGTTCAACCTCTCACTGGAAACAGGAGTCATTTTGGGGGACTGGAAGAGGGCAGACTTAGTCTCATTTCACAAACGTGGTAGTAGGGAGGTGGCTGGCAACTACAGGCTCATCAGCCTGACTTCAGTAGTGGGGAAATTACTGAAATCACTACTGCAGGAAAGGATAGTGGAGAAAGATGGTGATGATGTTGCCCCTATATAGATCACAGGCGAGACCCCTCCTTGAGTACTTTGTCCAGTTCTGGAGACCACATATCTGGAAGGACATAGAAAGAGTGGAGGTGGTCCAGAGGAGGGCAACTAAAATGGTGCAGGGTCTGCATCAAAAGCCCTATGAGGAAGATTGAAGTACCTCAGTATGTACACCATGGAGGAAAGGAAGGAGGGGTGGAATGATAGAAACTTTCAAATATCTCACAGGTACAGTACAAATAAGTTTCAAGATGGTAGTATTTTTCAGAGAAAAAGATGCTCAAGGACTAGAGGTCATGCTATGAAGCTGGAGAGAGGTAGACTCAGGGGAGATATGAAGAAATTCTTCTTCATGGAGAGGATGGTGGATGCCTGGAACAGCCTCCCAGTAGAGATTATGGGGCAGAAGCTGTAAGGGGTTCAATGGGATTGCCACAAGGGAACCTTACTGATAGGGCATGGGGGAGAAAGCCGGACATCAAGTAGGGTCTGGGTGATACAGTAAGTAGGGAAAAATGGGCCGACTAGGTGGGCCAAGAGATTTTTATCTGCTGTCAAATTCTATGTTTCTATTTTTCACAAGCTTCTTTCATATCTTATGAACAAAGTGAAGTATTTGATACCTCATATTGGACCAAACAAGTGATTTACAGAATTTAAGCTTTCAAGATACAGAGAGCTCTTCATCAGAAAAATGCAGGCTGTGTGTACCTTGAAAATCTCAATTCTGTAAATCTCTTGTTGGACCAATAAAAGGCATCTAATCACCCACTTTCTTCATTTTTTTGTATAAAGACCGATACGGCAAAAACAATTATTTACATACTTTCTGCAGGAAAGAGACAGACAAAGCCGGCCTAGTGGCACTGAGGGTTGAGACGCTGGACACCTTACCTCACGCTATGCAAGCAACATGGGTTTGGGAATGACATTGGGTCATAGGGGTGCTGGCGTGGGGGGGAGAGCAGGATTGAGCAGATCTGGCAGGCTGCTCGCCTCTCCCGGGGTGGTGGGGGTGGGTTGTCGCCCTCCCGTAGTTCCACTCCCACCAGGTTGAGGTTCTGTGGGATGGCAGAGGGGGCGGCAAGGTCAGAAGGGTGGAAAGGAGCTGAGCTGGCACCATGGTGTGCATGCATGCCTCCACACATACATACGGCCATATGCTGGGCCTTGGTTTGGGAAGCTACCTGCAAAGAAAAAAAGAAAACATAAAAACCTATATATATATATATTAGAGGCAAAAAAATCCATTTAATGCATCAGTTAGGGTTATTCCACAGAGACAAAAGCAAGGAAATTCGGTGTTAGGGTTGAAAGACCCCTTGGACCCCAGCCCACCCCCAACTGGATTCGGGGTGCATGTTGGGGTCGTCGGTCCTAACTCTCACCCCATTCTCCTATACCTTTGCTCCTTACGCATGTGATGGGGTGAGAGTTGGGACCGATGACCTAGCAGCACCCGATGCCAGTTGGGGGTGGGCTGGGAGGTTCAAGGGGCTTTCAACTCTGACAATCAATTTCCTCACTTTGTCGCCATGAACAACCCTAACTGATGCATTAAACTGAGATTTTTGCCTCTAATATATATATATATATATTTTATGGTAGAGGAGCCATTTACAGTACATGTTAAACCCAAACTTTTGCACCTTAATAACTTTGCAACTGTTTGATGGATTTGCCTGAAATTTGGAATACGAGATCAAGACCCACACACCTTGGGATCTGGAATGTTTCATACTGGTCGGCTATACAGCTGTGGAGTTATTAAGCATGATCTGCGCGTGCGTTTACGCTTTTTTGGGAATTCTACGGTTGCGCCTACAGGTTGCACGGTTTGCGCGACCGGTCCAAAATCTTCAAGGGACGTGCGGCCAGGGTCCCCGATGTGCCTTTCAAAGATTTCATGAAAAAATATTAAACGGTTCAAAAGCTATTCAAAAAACAAGTTCCCATTATAAGTCAATGGGAAAAGTTAACAAAAAGTTCGACAGTGTCACAAATGCAGTTTTTACTTTCGCAAATGGCCCTTTTACTGTCACAAATCCACCATTTTGTTTTCAGTTGGTGATCAGAAAAATGCTTGGCATTTAAATTTGGGACCTTCTTGCACCCTACTTCTTTTTGTATTCACCTAGTCGGACCCTGAGGATGCTAGCCATGTCTTTATTTTGGGGTAAAACAGCCCAGAAATATGTTTTTCACATTCCTGGAAAAAGTACTTTCGCAAAGTACTTTTGCACTTGCGACACTGTCGAATGCATTTGCAAAAGCTTTTGCAAATTGCGACAGTACTTTTGTAGGCTGTAGGAAAATAACAGCAATTCTTTGGCACCCTGCTGCAAAAGAACGGTTTGGAGTTTTGTGTTGAAATTTGGAGAGAACGCAGCCGACATCTCACAGATTTGCCTTTCAGTACTTCTTTGAAAAAATATTACATGGCGGCAAAGTTACGGTACTCCAAACCTGACTCTTTTTCCCATAGGATAACATTACGGCATCCGACGCATTGCAGCAATCCTTTGGCGCCCTGCTGCAAAATAACTGTTTGGTCTTTTGGGCTGAAATTTGGAGGGAAGACAGCCAACATCCCACAGATGTGCCTTTTAATGGCTTGGTGAAATAATATTACAGGGAGCCAAAGTTATGGCACTCCGAACTTCTCTTTTTTTCCCATGGGATAACATTATGGTGTTCGCCGCGCCTTTCAGGGCCCATATCTTGGAAACGGTGCGAGATATGTACTTTTCGTTGGAAAAATGCTTAAAATTAGCCAGGAAAGTCTTAAATATATGACTTTCATATTTTTTTTTTACGTCGTACGGTTCCTGAGATATAAGCAATTCAGTATTCCACCTCCTCATTTTCTGCTCCGAGACCAATTATTATGCATACATTCTTTGTACTCACCGTCTTTCTCTATAAAGCTTTTGCAGAAAACCAGTCTGTGCGCTTCCATTACTGTTACCATTGCCCTTTCCGCTTGCTGTTCCGTACCCGTTTCACTTACCGTTTATGTCTACGCCACCATGTGCGCTATCCTTTGCGTTTTCATTTGCGCTTGCGTTTCAGTTATTTTTTACCATTTGTGTCTACAGTACTGTTTCTATTTCTGTTTTGCTTTGCGTCACCATGCCCATTACCATTTGTGTTTGCGGGCACCGTGTTTCTAAGTGACAAGACATCACGTGGCGGACCATTCCCATCTACGCCACCGTGTGCATTACCCTTTCTGTTCTCATTTACGCTTGCATTACCATGTATGTCACCGTTAGCACTTCTGTTTGCTTTGCTGTTCCTGTTAGTATGTCACAAGGCATCATGTGGCATCGGGCTCTTCACTCCCGCCATCGCCCCGTGCTCCCGCTGCCGCATTACATTCACTATTTCTCGTTATCATTCTCAAGAAGAAGGGAAATTAGAGGCAAAAACTCTGTTTAATACATCAGTTAGGGTTGTTCCACAGCGACAAAAGTGAGGAAATTTGGTGTTACGGTTGAAAACCCCCCCTTGGACCACCTAGCCCACCCCCACCCGGCATTGGGGTGCGCATTGGGCCTTCGGTCCTAACTCTCACCCATTCTCCTATACCTCTGTTTCTTCGCACATGATGGGGGTGATAGTTAGGGCCGCCGACCCCAATCACCCCAATGCGGTTGGGGTGGGCTGGGTGGTCAAAGTTCACTACATTTCACTGCTCGCTCATAATAACTAACTCTGATAAATGAGTTTTCACCTCTAATATATATCTATATATATATATATATATATATATATATATACATATATATCTGTATATATATATATATAAATATAGATCAGATGATATATATATAGATATAGATATAGATATAGATATAGATATAGATATAGATATATTGCAAACAACTTCATTAATATATCAGTTAGGATTAAAGCAACAAAAGTGGTGAAATGAGATGTTGGAGTTGAGCCCCTAACCCCACCTAACCCCCATCCTTCACAGACCGACAGATGCCGGGGGCAGACATGTGGTCATCAAGCCCAACTCTCACCCCATTCCATATGTAAACAGTTTGACATGCAACAGTAAAGGAGAATGGGGTAAGAGATAGGCCTGATGACCCCATGGCGCACCCCAGTGTCTGTTAGACTGTGGAGGTTTTGAAGTGGTGGGGGGTGAGTTGGGTTAGGGGCTCAACCCTAACATCTTATTTCCCCACGTTTGTCACTATAACCCTAACTGATGCATTAATCAGGTTTTTTGCAAGCAATATAATTACTTTTTGAAAAAGTGTAATATAACTAGTAAAAGGGACCAGCGTTCTCAGCATGCTGCCCATTTGTGCATAGCAGTATGCAACAGTGGGAGTGCGGGGCCCTGCTCACCCACTTACACCTTAAATATGGAGCCATACAGCTGCCCTATAGGACAAGAAACACTTGTAACACTAATTCGCTGATATCTCAGTAACCGTAGCAGCTATGAAACAAATTCCAATGTCTTCACAATCATGATAGTTAGACCTCTATGGTAGATGAACCAACAAAATCTGTATCTTACATTGTTTTTCGAGATGCAGGCACCGAAAGGCACTGCAGGAGCCATAATTCAATGGACACATGTAATTCAGGCATTTTTAGGATTTTTTACACCCAATTTTCAACATGGCATTTTGGGGACCCCACCTCATGAACAATGTCACTTTCATTTTGTTAATCTGTTCTGAAAGTTGAGTTCACACAGCGAATGCACCATTCTGTACCACAGGTGCAAAATCATGTTTTGGGCAGGACGTGAAAAATGACAGCAGTATAGTGTTCATGAGGAGATTTGGAAAAGGCTAATGTTGAAAACGAGGGAAAATATGAAACATTGTCAAAGTTATGTGCATGCATACAAAATGTACAATGCACACTCGTAACGTGGTGAAGTTTGGGAATTTTTTTACCAAATTTTCAAAATGGGATTTTTGGGAAATCTCCTCATGAACACTGGCACTGTGTTCATGAAGAGGTGTGAAAAAATGGCAATGTTGGAAATCTGGAGTGACAGTATAAAAAATTGGCGACGTTATGAGTGTTCATACCAAACAAACAAACCCCCAGGGCTATAGGCAAGTTCAAAGAAAAATCCCACTTAAATCATTGGTAAAAACATATTTTTTCACCTCTCTGTAACTCAGATACCACACATCCGACAGGAACGAAACTTACCAGATCAAGAGATTTACATGACATGACCAAATTATGGGCAAATCCATTTAACAGTTGCAAAGTTATTAAAGTACAAAAGTTTGAGTTTAACATTGAAGTGCCTACTCAACCCGAAATATAGAGTCACAACCACACTCCCATAATATACATATGCACTATGGCCCAGATATTCAAAAGGGTTGCGCCATGCACAACAGGGTTGCGCATGCGCAAGTCCTACATTGCTCCATTCTGCGATATTCAGCAGGAGGCAGTTGCGCCACTGAAAACAGGTTGAGCAACAGCACAATGCAAATGAATGCATGCTCAACAGGAGGGGGAGGAACCATGCATAAACTGCGCAACCCGATATTCAGTCGGGTTGTGCAGAGTTACTGAAGTTGTGCAGGCACAACCCCAAACCTCGCCTCCACAACTTTGAGCCAAAAAAAGGATCAAGTTGAGAGCCACCCACAGGTGAGCTGCTGTATTGCAGGGCACAACACAACAGCTGCCACCGTGGCTGGCCCCAACTCCAGTCCCTGTGCCCCCCCACCGGCCCGATCCACGGGCAGAACATAAAAACAACCCCCTCCCCGCCCAAACATCTCCCAATGCCGATCACGGGCAGAGCGTAAAACAACCCCTCCCCGCCCAAACATCTCCCAATGCCCGATCACGGGCAGAAGCGTAAAACAACCCCCCCGCCCAAACATCTCCCAATGCCCGATCGCGGGCAGAATGTAAAACAACCCCCTCCCCCCACCCAAACATCTCCCAATGCCCAATCGTGGGCAGAGCGTATCATGACAACCCCCGCCCAAACAGCTCCCAATGCCCGATTGTGGGCAGAACATGAAACAACCCCCAGTGCCCGATCGCAGGCAGAATGTAAAAGACCCCCCAGCCGAATATCTCCTGGTGGTCCAGTGGACCGTAATGCCCGATCGCGGGCAGAATGTCAGTGACAACCCCAAACATCTCCCTGGTGTCAAGTGTCCCCCACCCACCCACAGAAGCCCCACCACCCGCTCCCCTGGCAGCTGGCGGGTGGCAGCATCCACCCGCCTGCTGCCCGCTGCCCGCCGACTGACTGTCGGTAGGGCTGCACCCCATTGGTGCAGAGCTAGAGCCAATGGGTGTGCAGCCCATACCGTACATGACAGTCCAGATTTGTGAATGGGTTCATTCACAAATCTGGACTGTCATCTGTCTGTTATGGGCTACACACCCATGCTCTAGCTCTAGCGCAGCGCTGCCGGACGGTCATCCGGCGGCGAGCAGCTTGCAGGCGGGTGGGATGCCTACTGCCGCGGCGCAGGAGGGGCGGTGAGCCGTGGTGAAAATGAGGTGAAGACACCAGGCCTGAGGGACGGGCAGAGGCTTGCTGGACATTCTGCCAGCGATCGGCGATATCACTGAACCACCAGCGTGTTGGTTGAAATGTTGTTCTGCCTGTGTCGGCGCTGAAAGGTGTTCACGTTCTGCCCGCGATGTCGAGCTGATGAAAACTAATTTGAAACTTGAAAATGTTATCATATGTTCTGCCTGCGATCGAGCGATGGGAAGATATGGAAGCAGGGTTGTTTCACATTGTGCCAGCGATCGACTACATGCATCGGTCCCCGACGGCTGCTGCCTGGCAGGCGGCCAGGCGCAAGTCCTCGAGGATCGGCACCTCATGCTAATGGCATGCAAATGGAGCCATAATCAAATGCAAATGGCCCCCTAAGCCTTGCATGAATTATGGTCCCATTTGCATGTCATCTTTGAATATCAGAAATTTGCATGGCGCAATGGTACTCAATGCCACCGCCAGTTTAATGCTCAACTCTGACAGCTTGCGGTGGCGCCAAGTTCCACTGCGCCATGCACAGTAGCTGTGGCTGGGGTGATATTCAAGGTTGCTCAATAGCGCAGCTCCTTTGAATATCGCCCGACCACACCCTCTGCTAACTATTTTGAGCAGCGCAGGGGCTTGCGCCTCAGAGATGCCAGTTTGAATATCGGGCCTATATATATATATATATATATATATATATATATATTAGGCAAAAACTCCATTTAATGCATCAGTTAGGGTTGTTCCACAGCGACAAAAGTGAGGAAATTCAGTGTTAGGGTTGAAAGACCCCTTGGACCCCCAGCCCACCCCAACCGACATTGGGGTGTGCATTGGGGTTGTTGGCCCTAACTCTCACCCCATCACATGGGTAAAAGTAGAGGTATAGGAGAATGGGGTGAGAGTTGGGACCGAAGACACCCAATCGCACCACAATGCCAGTTGAGGGGGTGAGCTGAAACTCAACACCAATTCCTCACCTGTCACTAATGGGCAACTTAACATATGCGATTAAATGAGTTTTTTGCCTCTAATTTCCTTTCTTTTGAGAATGATAATGACAAATAATGAATGTAATGCAGTGGCGGGAACACGGGGCCCTTTGGCCCACTCTCCCACCACGTGATGTCTTCATACATAGTAACACAGTGCCCACAAACAGAAATGGTAATGCGCATAGTGCGACAAAGCGAAACACAAAGATAAACAGTACTGTAGACACAAATGGTTAAAATTACAGAAACAGAAGCGCAAATGAAAACACAAAGGGTAACGCAGAAGGTGATGTAGACAGGAAAAGTAAGTGAAGCAGGTACAGAACCAGAAGCAGAAGCATTAAGGGTAAGAGTTATGGAAATGCACACAGTAGTTTTCCCCAAAAGGTGCATATAGAAAGACAGTGAGAACAAAGAATGTATGCAACCTAATGAGTTTCGTAACAGAAAATGAGGACTTGGAATAGTAAATTGCTTATATCTCAGGAACCATACGACATAGAAAAAAAAAATAAAAGTCATATGAATTATCACTTTTCTGGCTAGTTTTATACTTAGCCCCCATTAGGGGGCTAAGTATTTTTCCGACAAAAAGTCCATATCTCGCACCGTTTCTGAGATACACGCCCTGAAAGGCACGGCGAATGCCGTAATCTTATCCTATGGGAAAAAAACAGAAGTTTGGAGTGCCATAACTTTGCCTCCCTGTAACGTTTTTTTTACCAAACTACTAAAAGCCACATCTGTGGGATGTTGGATGTCTTCCCCTCCAAATTTCAGCACAAAAGACCAAACCATTATTTTGCAGCAGGGCGCCAAAGGATTGCTGCAATGTGTCGGATGCCGTAATGTTATCCTATGGGAAAAAGCATCAACTTTGGAGTGCCATAACTTTGCTGCCATGTAATATTATTTCAATAAAACACTGGAAGCACATCTGTAAGATGTTGGCTACGTTCCTTCCAAATTTAAACCCAAAACACCAAACCGTTCTTTTGCAGCGGGGTGCCAAAGAATTGCGATCATTTTCCCACAGCCTAAAAAAGTACTGTTGCAATTTTCGAAAGCGTTCACAAATTCATTCGACAGTGTCGCAAGTGCAAAAGTACTTTGCGAAAGTACTTTTTCCAGAAATGTGAAAAACATATTTCTGGGCTGTTTTACCCCAAAATAAAGACATGGCTAGCTTCCTCAGGGTCCGACTAGGTGAATACAAAAATAATTAGGTTGCTAGAGGGTCCCAAATTTAAATACCAAGCATTTTTCTGATCACCAACTGAAAATAAAATGGCAGATTTGAGACAGTAAAAGGGTCATTTTCGAAAGTAAAAACTGCATTTGCGACACTGTTGAACTTTTTGTTAACTTTTCCCATTGTCTTATAATGGGAACTTGTTTTTTGAATAACCTTTGAAACATTTAATATTTTTTCACGAAATCTTCAAAAGGCACATCGGGGTCCCTGGCCACATGTTCCCTGAATTTCAGACTTCAATCATTACAAACCGATGCGACCTGTGGTACAACGTAGAATTCCAAATGCATAAACGCATGTGCAGATCACGCTTTATAACTCTGCAGCCATATATCTGACTGAAGCGAAACTTGGCAGATCCCAAGGCGTATGGATCTTGATCATGTATTCCAAATTTCAGGCAAATTCGTTGAACGGTTGCAAAGTTATTAAGGTGCACAATTTTAGGTTTAACATATAAATGGCTCCTCAACCCAACTATGGTAGCACTACCATGCTACCATAATATATATATAGATATATATATATATATATATATATATAGAGAGAGAGAGAGAGAGAGATAGATAGATATATTCAGTCTCACAGTGGTCATTGCTGCTCTTTAAAGAAATCTTTTCACTGCTTCTGCACCACTGCCCTCATGTCTATGGACCCTATCTTAGTAATCTTGGAGTCTGGGAACTACATGGGAGCTTCAGGTAAGCTCCTGGAGCACCTCTATTCAAGCAGGAAAAGGATGCAAACAAACACATGTGCAGACCACCAGCTTTCACATTCATGGTGTGGCTGCAGGCCAGTTTGCACTGTTCCCTCATTGCCTCATTGGCTCAAATCCCTGAAGGTGTTTCAGACTCTGTCTGCCCACACATACCATTTCTCCTTGTAAAGATAAGCTGGAGGAGAGATGTAGAAACACTTGCAGCCAAACCAAGAATGTGCGAGATGATGGTATGTGCATGCGTGTTGATATGCATCCATTTACTCACCATGATAGGTGTGCCTCTGGAGCTATCCCATTTCTCCTGGGCCCCAAAATCACTTGTCCCCAGTCTTCCCCTCCGAAATGATTTGAATGTCCAAACCGAATAAAATGGTGCACAAAAGCAAATGTTTATTTACCTCACTGTACATATTTATACACATTTCATCAGACAATCTTATTTCCAATGTATCAGTTTTATTCACAGCAGTCTTATTACAACTGTCCCCAAATTTAATCTTGCATTGAATTCCCTTATCCTTCTTCTTTCAGGGACTGGATGCCTCATCCAACCCCCACCCCGTACTATTTTGGCTAGGTCTAGAAGTTTTAGACCCGACCCCTAGCCATTCTATCCACCCCTCCTCCCCCAGCTAAAACACGTCCAGGTGCCTACCACTGGACCACCCTCCTGCTTCCCCATTGACCCTGCCTGCCCCCCTTCTTTCTAGGCCCCTCCCTCCTACCCCCTAATTCCCTTTCCTTCCTATTCTTTCCCCAAACCTTTCAATTTATTCCTACCCTCCATTTCTTCCAAACTGTCCATATGTTCTTCCCGCAAAATGCCCCATATCACAGGAACTGTCCACCTGCCCCAGTGCCCATGACCTGTATCACAGGAATCATCTTCCAGCCCCGTCAGGCTCTTAACATATAGCAGGAACTGACCACCTGCTCCAGGACCCACAGTCCTCCATCTGCTCCCTTTTGCCTTCCGTGCTCCTCTTCATCTTTTTCTCAGAACAAGGGTGAGTGGGTGGGAAATTGAAAAATCACAGTAGAAAGAGGGAGAGCAACCCTCTCACCAAGCTTATAAAGCCCCTAAGGACACCTTGCAAAGACCCTTACAAGCCACACCCCTGGCCAATCAGGTGACCCCCTTCAGGTGTACGCATCATCCACTCTCACCTGTCCATCATGACCTTACCTGTCCCCTTCCCTTTTCCCTTGTGACCTCAATAGGCTCCTCCCCTTCCTTTCCAGCCCTAGCCTGCCTCCCCATCCCTCAGCTTCTCTCATTTCCTCTGGGATGCCATTAGACAATTTCAGGTTGCCTTTTATTGGCAACCCTACATGTCCCCTGATCAACCCCTTCAAAATGATTTGAATATTCAAACCGAATGAAATGGGTGCACAAAAGCAAAGATTTATTTACACCACTGTACATATTTATACACATTTCATCAATCATATTTTCAACATGTCAGTTGTATTCACAGTAGTCTTATCACAACTGTCCCCAAATTCAGTCTTGCATTGAATTCCCTTGTCCTTCTTCTTCTTCTTTCAGGGTCTGGATGCCTCATCCAACCCTTCGCTTCTCTCCCTGTACTATTTTGGCTAGGTTTGTATGTCTTAGATCTGACCCCTAGCCATTGTATCTACCCTTCCTCCCCGCACTAAAACATGTTCAGGTGCCTACCCCTGGCCTGCCTCCCCCTACTTCCCCCCGGCCCTGCCTGCCCCTTCTTTCTAGGGCCCCTCCCTCCTATCCCCTGTTTCCCATTCCACTAATCCCCACCTCCAGCCTGCATTGGATGGTGGGGCTTCCCCCCCTTGTGGTGCCTGGCTCTACCATAGTTTTAATGCAGCCACCTGCCATAGAGCTAGTAAAAAGACCACCAATCACCTATCCGATAAATGCACTCCATCCCCTCCTGTAAAGGTTTGGTTTGTCAAAGTTAATCCCGGGATGTGGGACACACACTCCACCCTTCCCCTTCATAAATGCTGACATCCTCCTATTTAGCTGCTTCCAGGCTCTCACGATTGCCCCAATGTAGGTAGCCTAGTGCCAAACCTTCCTGGATATGATGTCCGGCCAGACAATCTGTACCCTGAGCCACCACTTCTTGATGGTCCTAAAATCCGCCATGATGGCCCTCAATAGGGCCACCCAAGAGATATTCCCTATATCATTTCCCCCCCAAGTTGGTTGACTAATACATTTGGCCTACACCAAGTCATTCCAAAACAGGTAGCAACTGGCCACAGTGCATTCCCCAGATCCCTTTCCACCGTATATGTGAGCTTCAGAGTCCTCTTGCAAACTCCTTCTCCCTTTGGCTCCATGCTATGTGTTTTTCTGCTTGCAATCCCTACTGCAAACCTTCCAACACTTGCAAAAACAAAACATCTGAAACAAAACCCCAGGCAAATTACCCGCTGAGGTGTTTTTTTTTTATTCAGATCTGAATCCATCGCATTAATCAAGTCTATTTCCCACATGCATTCTGCTCCACCTTTCTAGCTATCTAAAACCAACCCCAAACAGAAACCTCCCTTGGCTGCCTGATCCAGTCAGCTGGGCCTCAGCCTGCCACATGGCCGCCCATGTTGCAGAAGGCCCAAACAACCTCTCACTCATACCATCCTCTAAATCACCCGGTTAACCAAAACATCTAGCAAAATGTTCTAATCAGCCCCAATCCATTCTTAACTTGCTGGTTTTTAAACAGCTAGCAAAACTTTCTTAAAACAGCAGCCATATATTCTGGAATTGCCTGGTTTCCAACAGGGAGCAAAACTTTCCTAATCAGCAAACCATAAATTCTTAAATCACCTGTTTTTTTAACAACAGCTAGCAAGCAGTGGCCAATCTTCCAGTGTATCTTTTTTTTTTTTAACAAATCTTAGGAATAAATAACTTAAGCCATGAAAATTTAATTCTGTATTAAAACTGTCTCTACCTTGATCTATCAAACCTCTCTTACAAAAGGACACTACTGGCTGCCTGAACCAGAGTACTAGGCCCTAAATGCCATGCAGTCAGCCATGCGGCCAGTAGGCCAAGACAAAACCTCTCACCAAGCCAGCCTGTAATTTATCTGTCTCCAATAACTACTTTAACATATCTAGCAAACTTTCTTAATCAGCAGCAACTATACGTTTTTTGTCTAAAACCAACTATTGGAAGGAAAAGAAAACCCTCAAGGCCTGGATGCCCAGGCCCCAGAGTTGCAATACATTATCCAGTGGTGTAAGCAATTAGAAAATTTGCCAATGCTGTGCTGAGATCCACTTAAACTGAAAAATCCCAGCATAAAGAGGAAGAGCAACCCTCTCACCAAGCTTGTTAAGTCCCTAAGGAACCCTTGCAAGGACCCCTACAAGCCACACCCCCAGCCAGTCAGGTGACCCCTTCAGATATATGCATCATCCACTCTCATGTGTCCATTCTGACCTCACCTGTAACCTCCCTTTTTTCTTGTGACCTCACAAGGCTACCCCCTTTCCTTTCCAGCCCTAGCCTGTTCCCCTACCCCCCCTCCTATACCCCAGCTTCCATCATTTCCTCTGGGATGCCATTAGACAATTCAGGTTGCCTTTTATTGGCAACAACACTTATTTGAGAAATGAGCAGCAGAGCTGATGCCTCAAAACTATTTGTTTAAAGAACAACAAAGACTGCTCTGGGACAGAATACATACATAGAAAAAAGCTGCTCAAGAATACTAATAATTAATAAAAAATAAATCAGCATCCAATCAAGGCCAAATGTATAGAAAAAATATTTATTTTGCAAACATGCATCAGTGCAAAACTACTAGTTCATACAGGGTAATGCTAACAGGCAAAAAACATCTTACGTTTCACAAGGCTAGATGCCAAGCTTCATCAGAGATCAAGAATACTAATGAGGTACTTATGAATGCCAATGGACTGCTCATTAATATTGAGCAACTGCTAATTAAGATTAATGGCCCCATTAATGAGCAGCTTATATATATATATATATATATATATTTTTTTTTTCACTGCAAAAACTTTGTTAATGCATCAGTTAGGGTTAAAGTGACAAAGTGATGAAATGAGATGTTAGGGTTGAGCCCCTAACCCTACCCACCCCAATCCTCCACAGACTGACAGATGCCGGGGTGTACCATGGGGTCGTCAGGGCCAACAATTACCCTAATACATATCTAAACAGTTTGATTGCTACAGTAACAGAGAATGGGCTGAGAGTTAGGCCTGATGACCTCATGGCACACCCCAGCATCTGTCGTTCTGTGGAGGATGGGGATGTGGGGGGGGTTAGGGTCTCAACCCTAACATCTAATTTCCGCACTTTTGTCACTTTAACCCTAACTGATGCATTAACAAAATTTTTTGCAATGAATTTCCTACTTTTTGAAAAATTGTCGGTTACGAGCACGCATAGAAACTGCATAACGCATGCTCATAACACTACTTTTTGAAAAATTGACGGTTACGAGCACGCATAGAAACTGCATAACGCATGCTCATAACACGGCCCTTTTTGGGAATTTTTTAACCAAATTTTCAACATGTGCTTTTTGGGAAATCACATGATGAACATGTGCACTGTGGTTTTCTTAATCCATCCCAAAAGCTGATTTTGCCCAGTGACGTGCCATGCAGCCGTAGAGGTGTAAAAACACATTTTAGGCAGGATGTGAGAAATGACAGCTATACAGTTCATGAGGTGGTGTGTGAAAATGGCAATGTTGAAAATCTGGAGTGAAAATATTAAAAATTGGTGAAGTTACGAGAGTGCATAGAAGCTATGCAATACGCGCTTGTAACATGGCCATTTTTTGCACCAAATTTTCAACATGTGCTTTTTGGGGCCTTGCCTCATGAGCAATGGGACTGTCATTTCATTAATCAGTCCTGAAAGGTGATTTCTTGTCCCAAAAGGTGATTCCATGCAGTGGCCATGAAATCACCATTTGGGACTAAGTAAGGAGATAACAGTGTAGGTGTTCATGAATTGGGTTCACAAAATGCCTGTGTTGAAAATATGGAGAAAAAATACCAAAAAATGGCTGAGATATCCACTTTTGAATTCTGTGTTTGTATCAGTGTCATATGACTTAGGATCCTAGTTTGCATCGTCATATGATCGAAGATCCTACCTTGTATGATGCCGATACGAACAAAGAATTTAAATGTTAAATAACACATGTTTTAAGGGAATTTTCCAAACATTAAAGAGCAGAATGCACCTAGGGTGCCACAATAAGAAAGTTACATGTGTTGGTTCATCCCCAGAATATCATTTTGGGAGGGTTCTAAAATTGAATTTCAGGCAAATTAGAAACAAGATGTAGACATACGAAAGTGGTCTTTTCTCATACAATGCAGAATTCCTCTTTCGTATTAACCAGCTATATTGTAGTGCCTACTGAGCATGATCAGAAATGATTTTTTCACATTTTTAAATTGCAATAACTTAAAAAACGGCTCGTTATTTTTTCACCAGATTGGCAAAAGGCACATTTATGGGGTAGTCCCTTTCTGTCCTGAAAATGTCATACCAAACAAGCAAACCCTCAGGGCTGCAGGCAAGTTCAAAGAAAAATCCCATTTAAATCAAAGGGTAAAAACATGTATTTTCACCTCTCCTTAACTTGTAAACCACATATCTTACTGGAGCAAAATTTGCCAAATCAAGAGATTTACACCACAGGAAGGTGCATACCAAATTCTGGAAAAATCTGTTAAACAGTTGCAAAGTTATTAAAGTGCACAATTTTGAATTTACTATTGACATGATTACTGAACCAAACTATAGGGGCATGACCGCACCCCTATAATATACATATCTATATCTATCTATCTATCTATCTATCTATCTATCTATCTATCTATCTATCTACCTATCATCTAGCTATCTATCTATCCATCCATCTATCTAGTCAGTATCAGAGCTGTCATTGGTGCTCTTTAAAGAAATCATTTTGCTGCTCTTGCACCACTGTCCTTGTGTCTATGGATCCTATCTTAGTATTCTTAGAGTCTAGGATATATACAGGGGAGCTACAGGTTAGCTCCTGATTCACCTCTATTCAAGCAGGAAAAGGGATGCAAACCAACACACATGTGCAGACCTCCAGCTTGCGCATTCTCGGTGTGGCTGCAAGCTAGTTAGCACTGTTTCCTCATTGCTGCATTTGCTCAAATCCAGCATGATGTTTCAGCCTCTGTCTGGCCACACATACCCTTTCTCTTTGTAAATAGGTGCCCCGAGAAGAGGTGCAGAACTGCTTGCAGCCAAACCAAGAATGTGCAAGATGACAGTATGTGCATGCGTGTTGGTGTGCATCCATTTACTTGCCATGATAGTTGTGCCTCTGGAGCAATCCCAGTTCTCCTGGGACCCAAACTCACTTAGATGAGATATGAGCAGCGGAGCTGAAGCCGCAGAACTATTTGAATAAAGAACACCAAAGACTGCTCTTGGACTGAATATATACATCAAGAAAAGATGCTCAAGAATATTAATGAGCTACATATAAATATCAATGAACTGCTGATTAATATTGATGAACTGCTCATTAAGATTAATGAGACCCCTATTAATGATTAGCTCATATAGATGTATTCATTGCAAAAAAAACTTGTTTAATGCATCAGTTAGGATTAAAGTGACAAAAGCAGGGAAATGAGATGTTTGGGTTGAGCACCTAACCCCCCCCCATCCACCCATCCTCCATAGACTGACAGGTGCCGGGGTGTTCCATAGGGTCATCATGCGCAACTCTCACCCCATTCCATGTTTAAACAGGTTGACATGCTACACTAAAGGAGAATGGAGTGAGAGTTAGGCCTGACAACCCCTTGGCACACCCTGGCATCTGTTGGTCTGTAGAGGATAGTGGTGGGGGTGCGAGGTGTTAGGGGCTCAACCCTAACATCTTATTTCCCCACTTTTGTCACTTTAACTCTAATTGATGCATTAATGACATTTTTTGCAAAGAATTTCATTACTTTTTGAAATAGTGTAATATAACTAGTAAAAGGGCACAGTGGTCCCACCACGCTGCCTATTTGTGTATAGCGATATTCATCTGTAGGAGCATGGGGCCTGCACTCCCACTTACAAATTAAATACGGAGCCATTCAGCCACCCTATATGGCAAGGAACACTTGAAACACTAATTTGCCATTATCTCAGTAACCATAGCAGCTATGAAAAAAAAAAATCCAGTGTCATTGTAATCATGACAGCAAGACCTCCATGCAAGATAAGCTGACAAAATCTATAACTCACATTTTCTTCCAAAATAAAACAAGTGCTAGGATTTCTGGTGCTGCTGGAATACTCAGTACTTTTCAAAATTAGATATAGCAGCACCTACTCCTCAAAAGAGAGATAGTAGAATTTCTTGCTTACTCAAAATTCATTTATTGTAGCATAATAAGTCCACCAAAAGTTCACCAAGAGTGAGAAGAGAAACATAGCAGTGGAAAACACCACTGCTCCTTACGTTTCACCCCCCACACACGGGGGTTTCTCACATTGTTTTCAAGATACAGGAGCCGAAAGGCTCCACGGGTACCACAATTCAATGGACATGTATAACTCAGGCATTTTTAGGATTTTTTCCACCAATTTTCAACGTGGCATTTTGGGAACCCCACCTCATAAACAAAGTCACTTTCATTTTGTTAATCTGTCCCGAAATTGGAATTTGCACAGTGAACGTGCCATTCTGCACCACAGGTTCAAAATCATGTTTTGGGCAGGATGTGAAAAATAGCTGCTTATACTGTTCATGAGGAGGTGTGAAAAAAGGATAATGTTAAAAACCAGGAAGGAAAATATGAAAAATGGGTGATGTTACAAGCACATGTAGAAACTGCACAGCACATGCTCATAACATGGCCGTTTATGGGAATTTGTTAACCAAATTTTCAACATGAGTTTTTTGGGGATTCCCCTCATGAACACTGGCATTGTGATTTTGTTAATCCATCCCAAAAGTTGATTTCATACAGCAATGCGCCATTCTGTGGAAGAGGAGTAAAAACACATTTCATGCAGGATTTGAGAAGTGACACTAGTACAGTTCATGAGGAAGTGTGGAAAAATGGCAATGCTGTAAATCTTGAGCAAAAATATTAAAAACTGGCAAAGTTACAAGTGTTCTTAGAAACTGCTCACCAAACGCTTGTGATACGGCCATTTTTTGCATTTTGTGCACCATATTTTCAAAATGGGGTTTTTGGGACCTCCCCTTATGAACACTGGGACTGTTATTTCATTAATCAGTCCTGAAAAGTGATTTCCTGTCCCAAAAGGTGATTCCATTAAGTGACTGTGAAATCACCTTTCGCGACTGAGTAATGAGATGACTGTGCCAGTGTTCATGAGGTGAGGTTCCAAGATGCCTATGTTGAAAATTTGGTGAGACAATACCAAAAAAGGGATGAGATATCCACATTAAAATTCTTTGTTTGTATCAGAGTCATACAACGTAGGATCCTTGTTCATATCGTCCTATGAACTAAGATCCTACATTATATGACACCGATTTGAACAAAGCATTTAAATGTTAAATAACATACATTTTAAGGGCATTTTCAAAAGAGTAAAGTGCAGAATGCACTGAGGTGGTCACAATAAACAAACTACATGTGTTGGTTCCTCCACAGAATATCATTTTGGGAGGTTTCTAACAGGGGTGTCATTTAGGGGTCACCACGGGTCGCATTCGTGACCCCTATTAAACTTTTGTGACCCCTATGACAGGTCTTGTGACCCCTGCCCTTGCCATGGCTTAATGGATGCTTAAAAAATATTAAAACATATTTTTTTGCCTCCCAGGCATTACGTGCCTGCCCGTGCGCCTGTGGCTTGTGCAAGTTGTTGTGCTGCTGCTGTGTGGAGGAGAGTTTTAGCAAGGAGTCTGTCTGTCTGGCGTGGTGGTGCCTGGCGCACACTGCATGCATTCTGTCAGCCCCCCATCCCCCCACTCATGACCCCCGACATCCATCCTGTTGCTGCCATCATTGAGAGAGGGTCACCTGACAAATTGGAGGATTGAGCAGGAGCAGCAGCATAACCTACCCAACCACCACATGAAACAACTTCCAGATTGAAGGTGTGTGACAGTCGCATGTGAGCAGAAGGCGAAGCTAGAGCATGAGACAGTCAGACTCGAGTGATTTTTGAAATTCAGCCGGTAGTTACTTAAACCGGGCGGCGGGCGAGGAGAGCGAGCAGAGTGAGGAAAGAAGCAAAGCATTGTTTATGTGTCAGAGAAGGGCAGAGCAGTCCAGAAGCCATAAGGTAAGGATGCAATCCAAATCCCCACTCCCCCAGCACTACAGGTATACTAAAAACACTAAAGATATATTGTCAGTAAATATAAACTGCGCTGAGGAACCATGGGCAAACCACAGATAGCCTGCCAGGTTTTAAAGCAATAAATCTAACTGTAGCACTTGCTCTCCTCAAGTGGCCTATAATGTTTATTGTTTAAATGATATTCTCCTTTCCTTCTAATGGTGGTTTAAATGATAAGTGAAGGATGTGTCAGTTTAGTCATTTGAATTAGATTCAAACCCACCAAGATTTAATTGAGCCTTCCAGTCTTTCCATAATGTGAACTAACTGCAAGTTTTCATGAATATTTTTTTTAAAGGAGGCGAGGCTTACATTTCCAGCAATCAGTATCCTTACTTTTTAAAAGCCCCAAATGTATAACAGTTAGCAAGACATTGGTTGATGACCTGATTTTGGGGTCAAGACTGGGGTGGTCAGTAGCAGCTGAGGGAATGCAGGAGGATCAAGTGATACTAGGGTCACTCCAGTCAGACCTAACCTCATCCACTCTCTCTCTTCATCCAGTCACTTTTGTAACAAAAAAAGTCTGGGGAAGGGTGGAGAGTGATTGGGTGGTAAAGAAGAAGTGGCTATAGGACTAGCCTTGGCCACTTATGAAAGGCTAGACATTTTTTTTTTTATTTCGCCAAAGGCTGAAGTGATCCAAAATGGCCCAAAAGTTCAGCTGGACTGAACTGAAGGTAAACGAGCCAACTTTCAGCAAATTCACTGAATACAGATTAGGTACTGACTAATTGTTACACTCTGTGGAAACAGGGGTTCCTAAAAGAGGGCTAATTGCATGGGATTGAAGGAACGATAACATTACTCAAGGCTACTGAAATGTCAGCAGTGCTAGTCTGGAAATCCACATCAGGGCTACAAGTGTGTCAGAGGTGCAGGCCCATCAGTCTTTCTCAGGGCTATTAGAGTGTCAGCAGTGTTAGCCTAGCAGCCTTTCCCAGGGCTGCAAGATTGTTGTCAGTGGTGGAGTTAGCAGTGTTCATCAGCACTAACAGAATGCAAGAATGTTAGCCCAGCATCCTTCCCCAGGGCTGCTACTGTCAGTGATGTTTGCAAGGATACTAGTGTCCGTGGTGTTTATGGGAGCAACCACATCCCTACCTAGACTTTCGTGCTGATGCTAATATCATTGGGCAGTTGGCATGGCTTAAAAAGTTGGGGGGGACTGGCACCCCATCCCTCCAGTGGTTGTGTCCATGTATTAGCCCCAAAGCCTTCTCTGAGGCTAGCATGTCAGTGGTGTAAGCCCAGTAGCATTCCTCAGAGCTATCGGTGTCAGGATTTTAGCCTAGCAGCCTTCACCAAGGCTGAGTGCCAGCAGTACTAGCCTAACAACCATTCCCAGGTCTACCAGGATGTCAGCAGTACTAGCCCAGCAGCCTTCCCCAAGGCCGCTAGAATTTCAGTGATATTAGGTCAGTAGCTTTCCCCAAGGCTACCACAGTTTTTGTGGTGGTAGCCCAGCTGCCTTACCCAGGTCTGCTAAAGTGTCAGTGATATTAGCCCAGCAGCCATCTGCAAAGCTACTAGAAAAAAGAGTGTCTGTGATGTTACCTCAGGATTCATTTCTAGGGCTTACACAGTGTCAGCAGTGTTAGTCCAGCAGTTGTCCCCCAGGGGTGTCATTTAGGGGTAGCCAGGGGTTGCAGTTGCAACACCTATGATGTCCACTGCAACCC
Source organism: Neoceratodus forsteri (assembly GCA_016271365.2). NCBI lineage: Eukaryota > Metazoa > Chordata > Ceratodontiformes > Ceratodontidae > Neoceratodus > Neoceratodus forsteri. The sequence continues at coordinate 1,515,146,600 of CM057449.1, forward strand.
CTGCTTCCCTAGAATTATTTTATGAAAAGTGAAGTGAGCAGGGATCTTTGCAACCCCTATGATTCTGAAGAAATTACAGTACTGCAGCCAATTAATGCTTATTAACAAAGGGAAATACTCTTTTAGCGAGTCTGACGCTTAGAAGGCTCCTAACTGACCTGACAGCTTGTACTATCACTTGAACCACATTCTCTGGGTTAAGAAAAAAAGCCAAAGCAGGGTTTTCTTTGTGGGCGGATCCCTGGATCGCTTTCGAACTGGCAGAATGTCGGGCAGTCGGGGACAGCCTTGGAGGTTGAATGTGGTACAGACAGGGTCTTGTACGTCTGTGATGTGTAGGGGGTCCCTAATGATCTTACAGGTCTTGTAACTGCACTCACACTGTTTTACCAACAAAAAAGGGATTTTTTCTTTTACTTCCACCACAAAGCTGACACAGCTAAGCCAGTCACCCTACTCGCAAACAGTTGATCCCTGACACTGAGTAGCAAAAAATATTTAAATGATGTGAAGATGTGTTTCCTATAGCCAGGGACCCCTCCACACATCACGGACGTACCACCTCTCAGTCAGATATCTTGTCACACATTCTATAAAGGGATGTAATTGGAAAATTCCAGGAGGGCAGTGGAGGTACTATGGCCTTGCCAGAAGTCATGTTGTTCAGAGGATAGGAGGTCATTTTGGGTGAGGTACTCGGTGAGCTGGTCCAAGATGATGCATTCTAGGGCCTTGGAGAGAGGGGGAAGGATGGAAATGGGGTGATAGTTGCCAGGGGAGAGGCAGTCACCAGATTTGAGGATGGGATAATGATGCCCATATTCCAGGTGATGGGGAATTTACCAAGTTGGAGCAAGAGGTTAATAAGGTGGGGGGGAACTTCATCTTACACCAGGTGCAGCATCCTAAGGTCAAGTGAGTTGGTGCTATGGTGGGAGCCACTTAGGGCTTTATGAATGTGGGGTGAGGACCCAGAAGCAATTACAGTGAGTTGGGATGTTGGGGGTGGGATTGCCATTGAGGGATTTCATATTTTCCCAGAGTTTGCAACCAGATCCCAAGGATGTGTTCAGTGTGGCCTTATAGTGTTCAGCCTTAGTCTTCTGGGTGGCTTAGGTACACTGATTATGGGCAACCTGGTATGCTTGACAGTCCGCTGGATTACCAGAGTTGAGAGCTTTTTTCAATAGGTCGTCCACGGTCCTGCCACTGCATAAGGTCCAAGAGGGACGAGGAGATCCAAGGGGTATCTAACCCTTTGGCCATCTTTCTGGTGATGGGGGCAAATTTTTTACAGGCCTCATTAAAGACACGAATGAAGTAGTCAAGGGCTGCATCAGGGTCCAGGGAGCAAAGAAGGGGAGACCAGTTCCAACAGGAGAGATAGGATTTCAGGTGGCTGAGCATACCAGGTAGGAGCTGTCTAGTAAGGATGGATTTGGGAGGTTGCTTCTTTACAAGACAGGACCAGGTGAAGAGAATTGGGGAGTGGTTGCTATCTCATTGGAGAGGACGGTGATATCCATGAATTTGTGGGGGCAGTTGGTCAAGACTAGGCCTAAGAGGCTGGCAGTGCCAGTTTTATGGTTGAGGTGAGTGGGGCAAGTAAGCAGTTGGGTTAAATCCTGGGCTGCCAGGGCATCACGGTAGTGAGAGGCTGAGGAGGAGAGTCAATTTATATTGCGGTCACCCAGCACAATAAGCTCAGCTTTGGGGGAAACTGAGAGAGATATTCAGTGAGATTGGAAAGTGGATTTCTGGTCCTGTGGGGGAATGTAGACTGCTGTGAGAATAAGTGGGGCCTTTGAGGGGCCAAGGGAGATATTGAGGGCAAGGGCTTGGGCACCATTGGCAAGTTGGGGAGGGCATGCGCTTGGAAGTTGTCCCGAAGGTAGATGGCGCAGTTGCCCATTGACAAATGCCACCCTCTCTGGCCCCGCCCACACCGTGGCCCTGCCCACATCGTGCCCCCCCACCTTGCTACCCCTATGATTTTGCTGAAATGATGCCCCTGGCTTCTAAATTTGAATTTCAGGCAAACTGGAAACAAGATGGCTGCCATACGAAAGACAAATTTTCTCATACAATGCAGGATTCCTCTTTTGTATCAACCAACATTATTGAAGTGCCTACTGAGCATGCTCAGAAATTATTTTTTCAAATTTTTAAGTTGCAGTAACTTAAAAATGGCTTGTTTTTTCACCCGACAAGCAAAAGGCACATCTGTGGGGAAGTCCCTTTCTCTCCTGAAAATGTCATACCAAACAAACAAACCCTCAGGGTTCTAGGCAAGTTAAAAAAAATCCCAGTTATGTCAAAGGAGAAAACATGTTTTTTCACCTCTCTGTAACTTGGAGGCCACCCATCAGACAGGGATGAAACTTGTAAGATCAAGAGATTTGTACCACAGGAACTCACATTCCAAATTCTGGGCAAATCCATTCTACAGTTGCAAAGTTATTAAAGTGCAAAATTTAGAGTTTAACCTAAAAATAGCTACTCAATCCTAACTATAGGAGTGCGACCGAGCCCATATAAGATATATATATCTATATATATATATATATATATATATATATATATATATATATATATATATATATATATAAGATACATAAGATATAAGATACATAAGATATAGATATAGATATATATATATATATATATATACATTAGAGCAAAAAACTCTGTTTAATGCATCAGTTAGGGTTGTTCCACAGTGGCAAAAGTGAGAAATTCGGTGTTGGGGTTGAAAGCCCCTTGGACCACTCAGCCCACCCCCAACCAGCATCGGGGTGCGTTGGGGTCATCAGTCCTAACTCTCACTCCATTCTCCTATTCCTCAGCTTCTTTACACATCTGATGGGGTGAGAGTTGGGCCATGACCCCAATGCGCACTCTGATGCCAGTTGGGGGTGGCTGAAGGTCCAAGGGGCTTTCAACCCTAAGACTGAACTTCTCACTTTTGTCACTGTGAACAACCCTAGATGATGCATTAAATGGAGTTTTTGCCTCTAAAATAAATAAATAAATAAATAAATAAATAAATAAAAAATATATATATATATATATTAGAGGCAAAAACTCCATTTAATGCATTAGTTAGGGTTGTTCCACACTGACAAAAGTGAGGAAATTCAGTGTTAGGTTGAAAGCACCCTTGCCCCCCAGCCCACACCCCCTAACGGCATGGGTGCGTGATTACAGTTGTCGGCCACAAATCTCACCCTCATCACATGTGTAAAGAAGCAGAGGTGTAGGAGAATGGGGTGAGAGTTAGGACCAACAACCCTAACACCGTATTTCTTTGCTTTTGTCGGCATGAGCAACCCTAACTAATGCATTAAATGGAATTTTTGCCTCTAATTTCCTTCTTTTGAGAATGATAACGAGAAATAGTGAATGTGGGTAGGGCCCCGCAGCGCTCCTGCTGCGTGATGTCTTGTCACATAGTGACATTGTGCCCATCAAGCATAAATCATAATGCACATGGTGGCGCAAAGCAAAACAGAAAGAGAAACAGTACTGTAGATAGAAATGTTAAAAACAATGCAAACGCAACCGCAAATGAAAACACAAAGGGTAACGCACATGGTGGCGTAAACGTGAACGGTAAGTGAAACAGGTACGGAACTGCAAGCGGACACGTTAATGGTAACAGTAATGTAAGCGCACAGGCTGGTTTTCCCCAAAAGCTGTATAGAGAAAGACAGTGAGTACAAAGAATGTTTGCAAAATAATGACTCTCAGAACAGAAAAATGATGACTTGGAATAGTAAATTGCTTATATCTCAGGAACCGTACGCCATAGAAAAAAAATGTAAAAGTCATATCAATTATCACTTTCCTGGCTAGTTTTGTAAGTAGCACCCATTAGGGGGCTAAGCAATTTTTCGACAAAAAGTCCCTATCTTGCACCGTTTCCGAGATACGGGTCCTGAAAGGCACAGCGGATGCCGTAATGTTATCCTATGGGAAAAAAACAGAAGTTCGGAGTGCCATAACTTTGCCTCCCTGTAATATTTTTTCACCAAACTATTGAAAGGCACATCTGTGGGATGTTGGCTATGTTCCCTGCAAATTTCAGCCCAAAAGACCAAACCGTTATTTTGCAGCAGGGTGCCAAACGATTGCTGCAATGCGTCATACACCGTAATGTTATCCTATGGGAAAAATTGTCAGATTTGGAGTACCGTAACTTTGCCGCTGTGTAATATTTTTTCAGCAAAACACTGAAAGGCACATCTGTGAGATGTCGGGTGTGTTCCCTCCAAATTTCAGCCCAAAACTCCAAACCGTTCTTTTGCAGCAGGGTGCCAAAGAATTGCTGTAATTTTTCCACAGCCTAGAAAAATACTGTCGCAATTTGCGAAAGCTTTCGCAAAAATTTGCAACACTTTCCTGAGTGCGAGATCATTTCGCGAAAGTACTTTTCCAGAAATCTGAAAACATTTCTGGGGTGTTTTACCCCAAAATAAAGACATGGCTAGCATCCTCAGGGTCCAACTAGGTGAATACAGAAAGAATTAGGTTGCTAAAGGGTCCCAAATTTAAATGCCAAGCATTTTTCTGATCACCAACTGAAAACAAAATGGTGGATTTGTGACAGTAAAAGGGCCATTTGCGAAAGTAAAAACTGCATTTGCGACACTGTCAAACTTTTTGTTAACTTTTCCCTTTGACTTATAATGGGAACTTGTTTTTTGAATAACTTTTGAACCGTTTAATATTTTTTCACGAAATCTTTGAAAGGCACATCAGGGACCCTGACCACACGTTCCCTGAAGATTTAAGACCGGTTGCTCAAGCCATGCTACCTGCAGGCATGACTGTAGAATTCCAAAAAAAGTGTAAACGCACGCGCAGATCATGCTTAATAACTCGGCGGCCGTATATCCAACCGGTATGAAACTTGGAAGATCCCAAGATATATGGGTTTTGATTCTGTATTCCAAACTTCAGGCAAATCCGTTGAACGGTTGCAAAGTTATTAAGGTGCAATATTTTGGGTTTAACATGTAAATGTCTCCTCAACCCTAACTATGGTAGCACTACCGTGCTACCATAATATTTATATATATATATAAAGGAAAGCAACAGACAGACAAGCAGAGATAGACAGAGAGAGAGAGAAAATGTGAGAGTGAGAAAGAGAGAGCAGAGAAGAGATGGAGATTGTACTTGACTCATGCACAAGTGGATTCAGTTTTGGGACAAATTCAATTCAATATGTTTCTTAATGTCCTGGAGTCAGGGGTCTAAAGCAAAATAATTACATTTGTAGATGACATAAAGCTAGTGAGAGCAGTAGACACATGTGAAGAGGAAAACAAAAATGAATTGGGAAAGAATGGGTAAACAACTGGCAAAGAAATTCAATGAGGATAAGGGTAAGGTGCATGAAGACCCCAGTAACACCCCCCCAACACCACCCCACTTTCAAACAAAGGGTGACATGGGTGGCACATATGCTGAAGTGGACCTAGTGAGTGCAGGATGAAAACAGTAAACTTAAAATTACTTAATATCTTCATCCATCTTTGCCTATTATACACCTTTAGTACTCAGGCCCACCAAATACTCAGTGATAGCATCAAATGTTTGATAAGTGCCCAGGTGCAAAAGTTTATGAGAAGAGGATAGCAGATTAACATTTTCAAACTAGAGGAAGTGAGGCTGATCAGACATTTTCTCAGTCCTTGCATATTCAACGGTATTGCACGTTTGAGCATATGGAGACATTTGAGCTGTAAAGCAAAAAGACACCCTGGAACATGGATTGTGCTGGGTTTACTGCAACTCATTAAGCAATAATCCATGACAGGGTGTGGGTTATGATGGGATTTACCCACACCTGGAGAGGTTCGGTCATGAGGCAACATGCCAAGTGACCAAATCCACACCAGAAGTGGGTAAGTCCCGGCATAACCCACACCCTGAAGTGATTTATTGTGATAATACAATGTCTACTTTATTTTGTTTCTGACAAAAAAAAGAAAGAAAAATGTTTTTTTCTTATGTTTTAAGTTATTTTTATTGAATTTGTTGCTCCACGAGACAAAATAGTCTTGGATTGCTAGGGCTGCATCCTGGGTTGCTAGGGCTTTTATTGCCTGCGCATGTGCAGGACTGTTTTGCCATTCCCAGCCCAATGCTGCGTCTGGGTTTGGGAAATCAACACTGTTCCCCATGTGGCCAGTTCACTATGTCCCAGCTCTGCTTTTGTTGCAGGAGCCAGGACAGCCTTGTCAATTGCTCCACGGCCCAATCTGAAGTAAGGCGCATTGGCTCCATTGTTGGCATATTGTGTGTATGCACAGCAGTGTACATTGCTGCCAAACTGTATAATACTTGTTCCCCAGCCCTCTTCCACTTCTGGGGTGGGGAAACAAAGTTACTGTGTTTTTTCTGCCCCCCACCTCGTTCCCCCTGGGAGAGGGCCTGATGTTACTTACAGGGTTCCTGGTGGCAATGGCCCCAGATGTCAATTGTGGAGCTGTTGAGTGAAGTGGAAGAGGCTGAGAGTGGTGAGAGTGAAGTAATGAGGACTCAGAGACCTTTTGAGGTGAAAGTAATTATTTTAAACATTGTCACTAGGAGACAGTCAACTATTGTCAGAAATGTATTCATTATCTTTTTTCCCACCTGTTTCAGGAGGCTTTATGACCGCTAAAGCGACAACTCAGTATGGCATTTTTTCCGCTTTAGTGTTTGGGGGATCAGACTGATATTGAAAGAGTGGGATTGCATATGAAGCTGACTGCCACCTTTTTCCATGGGTCATGCTAGGATTTACCACAGCTGAAAGGTGCCAGTCAGCCAATCAGCTTTCAGAATTCTTGGATCCCATTGTGTGGTCTAGTTTAACTTGCATAATTTTATCTACTTCTATTATTTAAAGACTGCTTTTCCTGTTTGCAATGCTGGACAAATCTGGCACACTAGACTTAAACAGAATTCCTGAAGTCCAAGACCTAAACCCTAGGCAAATCTAAGACATAGAACATATTTAAGATTTAAAAGTGGAAGGTACAGTACCCTATGACATTTTCTGCACTCTTGGCAGGATAAGTTTCAGAATGTTTGCTGACATGAAGATGGAAGAAAAATGCTGCACTGATTTCCAGAGGCTAAATATATTTACATAAATGAATCTAAATGCCATATTAAATCACTGCAAAGTGCTGGATAGATTACACAAGTCAGGTGCTGAAGCACTTTACACTGCTACTTTGGATTTTGTAAACATATTTCACATCTTAAGACTATGACATCTCTTCCTTTAAGCAGAACAAGCCCACTGCTAAATAAAGAACAGAATTTGAACTACCAAGAAGAAAGACCAAATATCAGTAGCTTATCTAATTTACTTTGCTTTTTGTAGCAGGGCATAGACACATAGATGTTAACAAAAAGAGTCTGTTAGTTAATCCAGTCTGCCCCATATTAACCTATGCTACCCGCTGATGTATTGTCTATAATGGGGTTTTGCCCTCACCTCCCCCCTCTTGCTACTTGCCTTACTCATACCCCAGAGTAAGTTTTAAGCCCTTTACTCCATTACAGCTGTGCTTGAACACACTAATGGTTTATTTTTCATCCACCACCTCAGCCAGTAGACTGTTCCATGGCTCAACCATGCCTTCAGTAAAGTAACATTTTCTCACATCCCTCCTGAATCTGCCCACCGGTTTGCATTCATGTCCTTCTGTATTTGACTCTCTGTTCCTGCTAAATAGTTCCTCATAGTTTACCTTGTTTATTCATTCCAGTAACTTGAAGGTCCCTATTATGTTGCATCTGTTTCTTCTGGCCTCTAGAGAACACATGTTCAGTACCCTAAGCTGATCCTCGGGTTCCTCTCTGTTGGCCCTGAGTCGCTTTGTTTACCCTACAGTGCACCATCTCTAGCATGTCTCTGTTCTCCTGTATGAGGGGACTCCAGGACTGAGCACAGTATTCCAGATGGATCTCACCAGTAATCTGTAGAGAGGTAATATTACCTATTTAATCCTGCTTTTGAAACCCTTCCCAACACACCCCAACATTCTGGTTGCCTTGCTGTAAACCTTTTTGAATTGCCTAGATTGTTTTAGGGAGTCACTTATGACTCCCAGGTCCTTTCCATCTGAAGTAGTTCCATATGTGCATCACCTTGCACTTTTGAATTTAACTTCCAAACCTTGGACCACATCTCTAACCTTTGAAGGTCCCTCTGCAATTTGCTTAGTCCCCATTTTGCTGTCTACCCCACCACAGAGCTTAGTGTGATCTTTGAAGTGATGAATCTTGCCCTGTTTTCCCTCTCCTATGTCACTGATGAACGGACTCCAGGAATGACCCATGCAGCACCCCATTTGTGAACTCTCTCCCCTGATTTAACTTGTTTTACCACCATCCTATTCTGTCCAACCCCCCCCATTTGTCATTGGTGAGGTGGCATCTGGAATACTGTACCCAGTTCTGGAATCCACACCTAAGGAAATACAATTCCAGGTTGGAGAAAATGCAACAGAGGTTAGCCAAGATGATTCAGGGCCAACAGTGCAGATCCTATGAGGATTAGCTTAGGGCACTGAACATATAATTGCTAGAGGCCACAGGGGAGACCTTTATGATCCAGAAAGGAACTGACAAGTTAAACTGAGAGAAACTATAGTATTTAGCAAAGATAATGAGTCAAAAACACATGACATGAGTAGAAGCTGGCAGAGTGAGAGTGGCTAAGTCATGGAATAGCCCACCAGCAGAAGTGGTGGTCATAAATACCATTGATGGTTTCTAGCACGTCGGGGACAGAGTGAAGGTCTTAATAGTTACTCGGGGGGAACAGAACGGCAGGGGTCAAGTGGGGGAGGTAAGAGCAACACCCTTTCCACAAATTGATCTTGGGGCAGGAGATGGTATAACTGGACAGACTGAATGGACCAATGATCTTTTTCTGCCGATATTGTCTTTGTTTCTGTACAGTGCAATTAATATACCAGTTGAACTGTTTATTAATGCACACCTAGTACATCTAATTATTCCATTTGCTTTTACTGTAATTTTATCACTCTCTGCATGTTGAAATTTGTGGGTCCTCCTGTTTGTTTTTTATTGTCTGCAGACTGAGCCAGTTTGTTACTTTTAAATGCATGCCTGTTATAGATTATGAAAAAAGGCTTAATCCTCCTAGTATAGAACCTTGAGGCACTCTGCTTGTAACCAAGTCCTTGTCTAAAAGTGCTCTGTTTATATGTATGGATAGTGCTATGTCTATTAAACAATTTTGGATGCAGGGCCAGCCCACCAGTGCGGCAGTAGCGCTACTGCCTGCAAAGCTGATGACCCATGTTCAGAAGCAAATGCAGTATGTCAGAGGATCAGTCAGGAGAAGGAGGTTGGCTGAGCATCCCATGGACAGCTCTCCTCCTCCTCCTCCTCCTCCGGGGGTTGCATTTTTCCAGCAAATCAGCAACACCCAGTGGAGGCAGGGTGTTTAACAGCCGGGGACACTCTTCAGTGGGGAGGCAATGGCGGACATCTATAGGTAGGGTGTGGGAGTGTGCCCAGCCTGTGCTGACAACATTGCACATCTACACCTATGGGGAAACTATTGGGGAAAATCTTTGGGCTGGCAGCACTGTGATATCCTCAGACCTCTGCCTGAATGATGCCTCAGGTGCAAGCCTCAGCTAAGGCCTCTGGTTCATCTTGGTCTCTCCCCCTGCCCCCTCAGGGAAGCCTGGCCAATTGATGCAAGCTGTGGGCCTCCCAAGTCTGGGCAGCCTGGAGGGGATGCCTGGTGTGAGGTCTGGATGCTGAGAGGGGGTGAATCCCCACCCATAACAGAAGCAGAAAAATAGAGTTAAAAAAAACAGAAAGCAGTTTTGGATGCAGTTTACCATACATGAGCTACAGCCAAGAATTTTAACTTTTTCATATCAAATAGTCATGTGGCAAAATGTCAAAAGCTTCACTTAGTGTGGAAAGAACACATCATAAGATGAACCAGTAATGTGTTTCTTACTGACTGTCTCATAAATGGACAACAGATTTTTCAGACATGTCCTGTTGCTAGAGATGTGCGAATTTCACCTAGCAAAATATTTAGTGTAATTTTCACATTACGCAAATTTTTTGGCCAAGGAGAAAGCAATAACTTCGCCTCTGATTTTCGCGTAATGCGAAATTTTGCCCAATTTCACCCATTTTGCTTTTGAGTAAGGTGAAATTTAACCAAATTACCCTGAATTTCACCAATGTTTTTCAATTTCACCAGTGAAATTGCAATTCATTGTGGGTAAATGGCTGAAATATCCTGTGTAGGCTGCTTCGTGTACAGTATATTGTCTGCTGAGTCAGAGAGTAGTTCAATGTGGTGTATCACAGCCAGTAAACCCTTTGGAAAACTTTTTATTTGTGATTTTTGAGAGTTAATTGCTCCCAAAATCTCAGTTTAGTTCCTAGTGCTGCTAGTGAACCTTTTTTTGTTTTGGTATCTTTAGATAATGCTTAGTTAAACTTAGGTGGTGTTTTCAGTTTTCTCTGTGTTTGTGTCTGTGAGGGAGTTGTGTGGGGGAGGGTAGACCATGTGGTGTGTGTGTGTGTGTGTATGTAAAAGCAGAGCAGGCTATTTCCTAATATTTGAAATTTCCAAAGAGCAAAATTACTGTGCTAATGCATGGAGGGGTTCGCAGCCAAGGTAGACAACACCTGCAACACAGTGTAAGGAAAAACCAAAAGGTAGCACTCTCAAACTAACAAGACGGACTGCACAAAGCACTTAACAGCACTTAACAACAATTGTTGGATTAATTACTCACCGCTTTGTGGGAGCCCCTAGCTCCTTGACAGAGTGCCTTCAAGGGGGTGTGATACAAAACCATACAACATCCATTTAAAAACAAACACAAGTGTGACATCACATAATGATTACCCTATCATGAACATACTTTATAAATCGTGACACTACATTCAATTTAATTAAGGGGGGAGAGAGAAGGGAATAAAAAAAGGAAAAATAACTTTCTTAAACTCTTATGGAGTCTAGGAGACATAGAGATATCAGAGCTGAACACAACATGTTAATATCCACTCACAGATAAAGGCCTGAAAATGAAATTTCATTATTATCAAGGGGTTGTCCGAGGACACTAGGGATACACCATACTTTTACATCAGAGCCTTACTGCACGTGAATATTATTAACAGTGCATAATTGTAGCTTATTACTGCATGTCACTCAATATCCTAATATTTAAATATTAATAAATCATTCTTGAGGCAAAAGCAAAATATCAAAATATTCATAACACATCTAAACAATTTTATAATCATTCACTATAATTTGTTGTAAGTATCTTACAGTTGAGGAAGAAGAGATAGAGACAGAGGAATTGTAGTGGAATCCAACTGTGCCAGAAGAATACAGGAGAGCCAACTGCACTGGAAAAATCATTATTTCCAATAAACAACCTATAAAAAATAGGTAGAAATTAGATCAATTTGGGAACACACACACACACACACACACACACATATATATATATATATATATATATATATATATATATATATATTTATAAAAGAAATATACCAACATGTAACAGCATCATTTAAAGTCATAGATCTGGATCCAACACTTTAAAGGGTTAAGTAGAAAATAACACCATTCCATCTACATTTACAATATTAAAATTCTTAGGAATGGTTTAAGGTCCCATCTCTCATTCAGACCTGATGGAGCAACCGTGTCTGCTTTGAAAATCCAAACACTTTCTTTTTGTAATAATTTATTGGGCCTATCACCACCTCTAGGATTTCCTTTCACATGCTCCAGTCCCATGAACTTAAATTGTTACACACTATTATTATTACGTGTTGTAGTAAAGTGTCTTCCTATAGGGGTGTCCATTTTTTGGTTAATAATGGACCTTACATGCTCCTGAATACGTTCTTTGAGGGGTCAGATTGTCTTACCTATATAATATAGGTCACATGTACACCATAATATATACACCACAAAGGAAGTTGTACAAGTAATACACTCTCTAACATCTATTTCAAGACCATTAGGCAATGATAAGTGGTTACCTGTATCCATATATTTACATATATTGCAATTCCCACATTTGTGGTTTCCCATAGGTCTTTCTGGTAACAACATCCTTTTTGGTTCGGTTGCCTGATAAAAATGGCTGTTTACTAACTTGTCTTGAAGATTTGCTGTTTGTCTGAAGGTTAAATTTAAGAGAAAGGAACAATGGCTACAAATTTCTGAGACAGCATCTCTAGCCTATACTAATTTGATTATTGAGGAGGACATTGAAAATTACCAAAGCTTGACTGAGGAAATGCAGGCAGCAAAAGAAGAAGTTGGATCTTTCAAAGGGCATAGCTCATTTGCAAGTCTAGATAAAGACCTGCGGAATAAAATTCTAAAGCATGAAAAAGAGGTGATAGAAAGGAAACAATCCAAACACATTAGAGATGACAGTGATTATGAACAAGGCCTTGCATATATTCCAGTAAAAAACACTGAGGGGAGGTCACAATTTGGCATACGAGGGTCACAAGCTGTCGCTGCATCAGGACATGTCACTCAGAATACTGAAAAAAAGACAACAATTTAACATACATATGGATAACCTGAGAAAACAAGGTTTAGAGTTTTTCATGATATACCCAACAACGGTTAAAGTGAAAGTGGAGGGAGCCACCTTCTCCTTCTGGGAAGCAGAGAAGCTGCAGGCCTTTATAAATGAATGGGATAGGGAAAATAAGAAAACATGAGAGACTGTATTTCACCCATGAGATGGGAGGTGCCTTTCCTACTGGACGGGGCATCCATTGGTCAGCTAAACCAGATTTGCAGTTGATCAAACATTAAAACGTTAAAATAAAAATGGTATAGTTAAAATATAAAGGATTAGAATGTAGGTCCTTGAAAACCTCCCCACTTCATAATCTTCCTATTGTTAGCTGGAATGCAATGTGATGACCGTGAACCATGGTGGAATTGTTGAATTGTTGATATAGGTCAGATGCATTTAATATGGGGTGAAGAAAGATCTCATCGCTGATCTTATGGGAGTTCGAGGCATTGAGTGTCCATAGTGATAAACTGACCCCCAGATGTGGACTAGAGACAGAACTTTTTCCCTTAAGGGACAGATTGCATCGAGGGGATCAAAAGCTAAGTAGACGAGTGGAGGCTTTAGTGGGAACATAGCGATGGACTGCACAGCTTTCCACAAAAAGAAATAACAGGTGGAACACTCGCAGACAGAGGAGAAACTCTGCAGAACTACAGGCAAGTGGAATAATGGCCAATATATATTTAATAACTGATGGGAGAAATTACTGGGACATGAAGAGTTGGGGTGGAAGGGAAGCGGGTGAGATAAAGGGATACTAAAGAGCAATTTAAAAGTTAAAAGTTAAAAATTTAAAAGTGGAAGGTCATGACAAGAAGCACTTAAGTTGGAGGGGTTAAGCAGGGAAGGGGAGTGGAAATTGAAACATGAGGGACATATATGCACCTAGGAGAAATCAATTTCATGCCTGAAACCACATCGCAATGAGGTGAATTAAATGGGGAAAAAAAGAATGAAATATAGCAAGCACGCCTGGGAGAACACTTTTGTTAGAGCGGAGCTGGAGTATGGCATAGTAGGGGATGAATAACATACTTAAAATAACGGTATGTTTTGAGAGGGGAAAAAAGTTGGGGTTAGGGAGGGATAAGGGGAGGGAGGGAGAACAAATGTTTAAAATTGTCAAAGAGGGAAAACAGATGGGGTTAGGGAGGGGGTGAGGAGAGAGGGGGGATTGTTTGTTTATTCGCAGAGACAGTTGGGGAGGAGGGTTAGAGTTAGTAGTATAGGTTTAAAGTTTACAGATGTTCTTAGTAATGTTAGTGTTAAAATGGTCTGTGTATTGTATGTCTCAAGTGTAAAGAGTAGTCAAACTGATGCCTGGATGTTTAAGGAATGTGACATATGGGAAGATGGCTGATGTAAATCAGGGACCTACCTATGGGACCAAAATAGTCTCATGGAATGTGAAGGGTTTTACATCCCCTGCTAAGAGAGCAAAAATACTGGTGTCTCTTAAATGGAAGAACGTATCAGTACCTTTGCTTCAAGAAACTCACTTATCTAAATGTGAATATAAAAAATTGGTGAGGGGATGGATTGGGGCCTGCCACGCAGCGGCATATATTAAAAATAAAAGAGGAGTGGCAATTCTAATAAACAGTTTCCCTTTAAAGTTCAAAGGGTAGTACGTGATCCCATGGAAGGAAGATATATTTTTGTGGTGGGGGAATTGGCAGATAAGCCAATTACATTTGGTAATGTATACACACCGGTGGACAATGATAAGGCCTTTTATCAGAAGCTACTTGATGTGTGAATTAAGGAATAATTCCCTAACCTTATTCTTGGAGGAGACTTTAATTGCGTGGCAGACCCCAAAATGGACTATCTGGGAAATAGGGACAGAGCAGATAAAGCAATACAACAGTGGCTAGTTGGGTTGGCAGAACTGGGACTAATTGATGGGTGGCAAACGGCTAACCCAGGACTGAAAGAATATACATTTTATTCCAGCCCACATAGTTCATTGTCACAGCTGGATTATATCTATATTCAAAGGAATCTGTATCAATATACGAAGGCAATGGACCATAGCCCAATGTTTCTATTGGATCATGCTATGGTGGAGATGGAGATAGAACTAACACAGGGTAATGACCAGAGGGGGAGATGGAGGTTCCCTACCTATATGCTGTACGGGGAAGATTTCAGGGAGTATATAAAAGAACAATGGAAATTCTATGAGGAGCAGAATAAGGAAACAGTAGAAGCTGACAGCACATTCTGGGAAGCAGGTAAAGCATATATGCGAGGAGTTATATTAGGGTTCACAGCTAAGAAAAAGAAAGAATGGAGACAGAAACAGAGGGAGCTAGAAATTAGAATAAGAGATTTGGAAAAAGAGGTACTTAAAGGAGGAGCAGAGGAAAAAAAAAGAGAATTGAGGCTGGCGAGAGAAATGCTTAATGCAAATCTAGATAAGGAGGTTAATACTAGAATCCTCTTTGCAAAACAGAAGATATATGAATGTGGGAATAGGCCGGGCCCTCTGCTACTTAGGTTAATGAAAGGAGGGAAAAGTAGCCATAGAATAAACCAAATAAAAGACAAGATGGGGAGACTATTAAAAGAAAAAAAGGAAATTAGGAATAGATTTAGGGAATATTATGAAAGCTTTACTGTGTGGAATGTGGAGGTAATGAAGGGAAAGAGAAGATTTTCTTAGAGACCTTAAAATTCCAAAGTTGAATAAGGAACAAATGGAGAAATTAGGGGTAAAAATCACTACAGAGGAGGTCAAGAAAGTGATAGGATGGCTAAAGAATAGTAAGGCTGCTGGTTCCGATGGGTTTGGGGCAGAAAATTATAAGCTGTTGAGAAAGGAAATTGCAGGTACCCTATGCAACATCATGGAGGAAGCTAGAGAGGGTCAAGGAATACCTGGAACATGTTGTCAAGCTCTTATTACAGTTATCCCTAAGCCAGGCAAAGATTTAAAGGAATGTGAGTCATTTAGACCGATATCTCTTTTGAATCAAGATTGTAAAATAATGACAAAAGTGCTAGCTGGGAGGTTGGAGGAAATGCTCCACCTGTTGGTTAGCCCAGATCAGACAGGATTTGTGCAAGGTCGGCAATCGTACCACAACCTAAGAAGGTTATTAAATGTGATATGGTGGGGTACTAAATATCCAGGGAAGGCCTGTATTTTGTCAATGGATGCTGAAAAAGCATTTGACAGAATTGAATGGGAATATCTCTTGCAAGTTTTGCAGAGATATGGACTGAGGAAGGGATTTATAAAGATGGTAAGTGCTTTTTACAAAACCCCGAGAGCACAGGTTTTGATCAATGGGGTATCCACCACAGAATTTAAATTGAAGAAGGGGACACGACAGGGATGTCCATTGTCACCCCTGTTGTTTGCTTTAGCAATAGAACCATTGGCAATCAAGATTAGAAATGATAGCCACATTCAGGGAGTTAAGGGGAAACAGGAAGGGAAACATGTTATTATGTTATATGCAGATGATATTCTGCTGTTCCTCACCGAGCCGGAGATATCGATCCCAAAAGTTTTATCAATCATAGAACAATTCTCAGAATTCTCGGGTTATAAAATTAACCTTCAGAAATTGGAAATTATGTTTATGGAGGGGGGAGGTGAAAAGAAAAAGGAGGCATGGGGTTTAAAAGTAGTGCAAAGAACATTTACATAGTTAGGTATAAGAATAGGGAAAACATTGGGAGGACCATATGATGAAAACTATAAGCCATTAATAAAAGAAATCATACAGGACCTCAGTAGATGGAAGGAGTTGCCAATATCCTGGATGGGAAGAATCAATCTATTAAAAATGAATGTGCTCCCTACAGTGTTATATATTATGCAGATGCTACCTTTTGGCCCAAGGAAGCAAAACATAAAAAAGTTAGAAAAAGCTTTTACAGGGTTCATTTGGAGGGGTAAACATCCAAGAATTAGTCTGAATAGACTAAAAGCGCCTGTAGCACAGGGGAGACTTAATTTTCCAGATATTATGGGATACTTCCTAGCAACACAGTATAGATATATTCAAAATTGGGTAAACAGAGGAAAAAATAGCTAGTTGGCTGGATTTAGAGGAAGAAGGGATATTAGGAAGGGTGTCAGGATATTTGGGAGCAGAGGGCCTAAAAAAGATATAGTAGAATGAAAGCACCGAATCCTATGGTTGTGGCGAGTTTGAAAGCATGGGATAAAATTAGGAAGAGGCAAAGTACAGAAAGGCCTGATACACTGTTAGTGCCACTGGTAGGGAATCCAGAATTTCTTCCTGGATTGGAAGATGAGGGATTTAAGTTATGGCAAACTAATGGGATAAGATGTATGGCAAATCTAGTTACGGGGAATGGTATGTATACCTTTCAGGAAGTAAAAGAGAGACTGAATCTCCCAGCCTCACATCTATTTAGATACATTCAGGCGAGGGACTATTATAAGCAGCTAGTTGGTACCCAGGGTAATTTGGATCAGCTGTCCGAAACAGAAAGAAAAATATTAGGAGCCCTTAAAAATGAGAAGGGACTTACAGAGAGAGAGCAGTGAAAACAGACAGAAAGTTCTTCCAAACATCTGCACAGGTGGCTAAAAAGTGGTGGGAAAGAGATATAGGAGAGGACATTAGTGAAACTAATTGGCAACAAATGCTGGAGTCTCATAAAGGAAGCACAATTCAAGTTTATACAAAGATTATATTATCCGCCTGACATAGTACATAGATTTAGACCTGGGATATCTCCAATGTGTAACAAATGCAAAACAACACAGGGTACATATAAACATTACTATTGGGACTGCGTCAAGATTGTATCTTACTGGAAAGATATTGCAAAGGAAATATCAGCTATGAAAGGGCAACCTATGGAATTCTCATAAAAATCATTATTACTGGGTGTGGAAAGGGTAAACGAGGATGAGGAATGGATTATGTATCTCAGATGGATTAGAATCCTTTTGGTAGTTGCTAGACAGGCAATTCAAAATGTTTGGACCTTAACCTGGGCCCCCACATTAGAGCAATGGAAAGAGCTCACACTAAAAGTCCTTGCAGTAGGTAAATTAACATACTGTCTGAAAGGAGAAGAAAATAGATTTGAAAGGGTCTGGACTGAATATCTAGGCACATTAAATGTAAGAGACAGATTATTGTTAGAAGGTAGTGCCACAGTGTACTAAAAGAGGTTAGTGGGTAAGCAAGGGGATGGAAGGGATACTTTGCATAGAGAAGTAAAACTGGAAAAAAAGGAGATACACTTGTATAAATTATATTGAAATAAAACAGACACAGACATAGACCAGATAAAATTTTAATTGTAATTTTAATTTTAATACCAAAAGTAATTTGGTTATTGACTTTTGTTTTTGCTGTCTTTTTTGTTTTTTTGGATTAATAGTTTTGTTCCTGATAGATAGCTATAGAATGTAGATAGTGGTAGACCTGGAAAATAAAAAAGAGAAAAATGACAGTAAGAAATTGAAAGTATCTGTAAAATGGCACATATAGACTAAGATTGAGTTGATCTTTCAAACTGCTATTACTGATGTATTAATCAAATGTAATGATTGTAATTGATTGTCAAGCAATGTCATATGATAACTGTCATTCAATGAATATATTAAATAAACAAAAAAAAAGTCCCTGCTACCAGCTGCCTGCTTCTCCTCTCCAAGTTTCTAGCTACATAGAAAGGAAATGAACCACTCACTTCCTGCCTGTATTTATTTATTTATTTATTTATTAGATCATCAGTTTACAGACCTTTGAGTCAAAGATTCATTTACAAAAGCACCTCATCAAGAGAGCAATACAACACAGCAAACAAAACAGTACAGTACATAATGCTTAGATTAAAAAAAGCAACCAGTGTTACAGACATTCACTGGTAGTACACGCTTGGTAATAGGTAGACCACAGTAGTCATAATATAGGTACACGAGTACCACGTAAGGTAGCAACCAGAGATATTTTATTACATCAGTCAGCAAATGTTGCTGGAGACCCCAGGTATATACAGCAAAAGAAGACAGAGCAGACCCAGCCTAGGGGTGAGGGTAAGGGGCAGGTGGGGATTTATGTGCAGTTGCAGCAGCGAGTGCTTGTCAGATGGCTTCTGAGTGAGACCTTGGAAGGACCATGCTTAGTGGAGTCAGCTATGTTGGCTGGGAGGGAATTGAACCAGGAGGGAGCCTGATAGTAACAGGATCTCTGGGCCATAAAGGTCCTTACCCTGGGGACAGTAAGGAAGGTTTTGACAGTGCTGCAGGTGGAATCTGAGCGGAAGGCATGCTGCAAGGAGGTGGCTACCCCAGGGCTGGGGGGGAGAGCCCTAGCAGGGTCTTTTTTACAAGAAGGTAGGTTTGGAAGCGAAGTCTTTCTTCAAGGTTAAGCAAGTTGGTGGTGGAGTACAGCAGGCATGTTTGAGTGTGCCTAGGGGCTCCCAGCATTAGCCTGCAGGCCTTGTTTATAGAGAGCTGGATTCTTGCAAGCATAGTGTTGTCAGATGCAGCATAGATGGGCAGCCCATAGTCGATTAGCGACAGGACGGAGGAGGTAATTGCCAATCTAAGGGCTTCTTGTGGTGGGCAGTCCCTATGGTGGTATAACAGTCCAATCCTGACATTGGTGACAGCAGAAAGGGCATTGATATGGGAATGGAAGGAGAGTGCCAAATCAAAGGTAATGCCTAGATACTTGTAGGAGGAAACCTGCTCAATGGGGTTTAGTGTGCTAGGCAGTATCACGAGAGGGACACCACTGGCTTTGCTTTGGTGATGCGAGAAGAGCATAGCTTTGGTCTTTTTTAGGTTCAGGACTAGCCTTCGGGATGTGAACCAATGCTCAGCTCTATCAAAATCTTGTTGGAGGGTGGCCTGGAGTGTGTTGGGGTTGGGGTCAGAGGTGAAGAGCACAGCGTCATCCACGTAGAAGAGGATCTTACTTGGGCAGGCCAAGGGGAGGGAGTTGAGGTAGAGACTGAAGAGGAGATGGCCTAAAATGGAGCCCTGGGGAACCCCAGAGCAGACAGGTCATGTGTCAGATAGGGTACTATTGATTTTTACACACTGAGTTCTGGCAGAGAGGTAAGCTGGTGAACCATGCAAGGGGGCCGGGGGAGAAACTAAGGCATCTGAGGGGCTCAAGTAGGAGGGAATGGCAAACCATGTCAAAAGCCTTGGAGAGGTCAATGAACATGGCACCGGCAGGACTTCTGGCATCAACAGCAGAGTGCATAAAGTTGGAGAATTCAAGTAGCGCCGGTTGTGGTGCTGTGACCTGCATGAAGGCCATGCTGTTCAGGGCACAGGATATTGTGCATGGCCAGGTATTCGGCAAGCTGGTTGACAACTACTTTTTCAAGGGCCTTAGAAAGTGGGGAGAGGATGGAGATAGGATGATAGTTACCCGGGGTTGCTCTATTTCCGCTGTTTAGGATGGGAGTGATGATTTCAGTTATCCATGTCCTGGGGAACTGCCCCAGGCACAGAGAGCGGTTGAGCATCTTTGTAAGTGGGACCAGGATAGCATCCAACATCAGACGAAGTAGCCTAGTGTCCAGTAGGTTGGTGCTGGGGTTGTTACTACTAACGAATTTTTGCAGAAGGGGTCTAGCCTCCAATGGGGAAATGGTACGTAGGTAGAAAGGAGATCTCTGGAGAGTGGGCAGTGATGCTACTGGGATGGGGTCAAAGAAGTTGCTGTGCAGGACTGAACTCAGGTCTGAGAAAGTGTGGTTTAGGCAGTCTGCAATGCCAAGGGAGTCAGAGCAGACAGTTCCATTGAAGGAAAGTTGAGAAGGTGGTGGGGAGTGGGATTTCCCATTCAGCTCCTTTACATTATCCCAAAAGTTTGTAGCCGACCCCCAGGAGGAGACAAAACTGAATTGGTAGTACTGGGCTTTGGCCTGTCGAATGGCCCAAGTGCACTTATTGTGCTCAGCTTTGTATGCTTGCCTATCAGCTGGTTTGCCAGATTCCAGGGCAATGTGCCATAGGTTGTCTCTCATTTTAAGTTTGTGAAGGAGGGACGGGGAAACCCAGGGCGTGCTTTGCTTTTTGGTGCGACTTCTAGCAAAGGGGGCATAGAGGTCACAGGCAGTGTTAAAAGTGCTAGTGAAAAAATCCAATGCCTCATCTATGAACAGTGCAAGCCTGATTGGGGACCAATCCAGTTGTGAGAGGTACAGTTTAAGGTGATACAGGCTGCCTGGGAGTAGGCGATGCCACTTGGTGGTTTGTGATGCAGGTTTGCTGTTGGCAGTGGACCAAGAGAATACGACTGGGGAGTGGTCACTAAGTGAGTTGGGAAGTACACTGATATCAAGCACCCTCTAAGGGCAGTTGGTAATGGTGATATCCAGGAGGGTGCTGGAGCCAGTAGAGGGGTTGAATCTAGTTGGAGTGGTGACAAGCTGAGACATGTCAATGGCGGCAAAGATATCTCTGGTTTGAGAGGCCATGGCATAGAGCCAGTTGATATTCAGGTCACCAACAATTATCTGGGCCATTTTGGGTGGTAGGCAAGAGAGGTAGTCAGCACGTGCCTGAATGGTGAGGTCTTGATTTCTGGGGGGAATATAGGCAACGGTGAGAAAGAGTGGGCCCTTACCAGGGTTGGGGGAGATTTTTAGTGTGAGGGCTTGTGCCCTGTTATCAAGCTTGGGTGGTGGAAGTGCATGTCCAAGGAGGGAGTCACGCATGTAGACAGCACAACAACCTCCACGCTTACCTACCCGATCTTCCCTGAAAAGGGTGCAACCAAGGAGGAAGATGAAGGAGTCAGGGGTGGATTTGGATAACCAGATTTCAACGAGTGTGACAATGTCTGATTGGTGCTGAGTAACACAGCATTGGAATGCAGCAGCCTTCTTAAAGAGGCTGCAAATATTCATAGAAGCTATGTGGAGTCCTTGAGCCTGGGCAGGCTTGTTGATAAGGTTGGGCATGGGGCTAGGGTTTGGATGAATGTTACCTGATAGAAGCAACAGGAGGGTGATTAGGTGCACCAAAACGTGGTAGTGATTGTGGCATCTTCTCTTGTGACTGGACACAAGGCCGAGTGCTGGGGTGCAAGGGGTGGGTAGAGAACGAAGGGTGGGAAAGGCATTAAGGAGAAGAGACCAAGCCAGAGTGGGAGTAAGAGGTAGCAGGGTGGAGGTGTGGGGGGTACTGAGGGGAGGTAGTCAAGCATTGGGGGGGTCTGGTAGAGGTGTTGTAGATAAGAGAGGGGTACTATGTGTAGAGGGTGATGGTCCTAAGTGAGGTGGGGCTGATGTAGGAAGTAGGAGGAGGACCATAGTCAGTGTCAATGCACTTGATCCCAGATGCATTGAGGATGATAAGTTATTTGAGCACTACAGAGGAGCACCCCTTTAAGAAGTTACAGAAAGGAAAGCCCCTTTAAGGAGTTGCTGTAATTGACTAGTGTGAGGCCTCAGGAGGTGGGGATCACTGGGGAAGTGTGCTTAATAAAGGAGGGAGGAGGGGTGGTGGGTTGGGGGAAAAAACTGTCCAGAGAGCAGTACAGCAAGGCAGTGGCCGAACTGTGTTTTGAAAAAGGTGCCTTGTGTGCTTTCTTTCTCAATGTGGCTCTGCAGCATCCAATCAGGAAGCAGCCACAGTCCCCAGGAGCCAGTCCAATTAAGGGGATTGAAGCCTGACAACTCCGAGCTAGGAGCTGACCAAACGTGCCTGCTTTTCTTGGTCGGGAGTAGCGGGCTGGATGCAGAGGTCCAGCCGTAAGTAGCAAAGCAGGGCCACTCGGCCAGCGGGGAGAGCCTGGTCTGGGCTTGTGGCTGATTTCTTTGGTCAGGGGGTGGCAGGCTGGATGCAGAGGTCTGGACACCAGCAGGTAGCAGTGCCAGGGCCACTCAGTTCAGGGCCACTCAGGTACACTTGGTCAGTCGTGACATTTCCTGTGGCAAAGCAGGAAGGGGCGGATCAGTGGGCTATCCACAAGGTGATCTCATTTACAGTGGCACTAGTAATTGAACTTGTTATAACAAGTTATACAAAAACAAAACATAAAATCAAACCATTACTTGCATTTTTTCCTTCTAATCACTCTGACCAGGTTATAAACCCAGCAACTTATCTGGAATGGATATCATTAACTGCAGGTACTGTGGAACACTTTTCAGAAGGACAGTCTTACAGGATTTAAGACACTGTCCTACATGCTGGACCATTGGAGATCTTAGGGTTCAGAGCCGATCAGCATGGGCAGAGATTGCGCGCCTCAAATTTCATATTCAAGAGGAAATACATTATAAGAACCACCCGCTATTTCCCCAACATCCAACAGAAGAACCTCGACCGCAGAGGGTAGTTGGTCTGGGAGGTTGGCAGGTGGTTAGGAGGGGCAAATCAGGTGCCCCATCACTCTGTGCTCTCCAACATATTACCTCCAAAAACCATATAAACACTGCAGACAGGTATCTGCCTCTATCTCCGAAATCAAACAAAGGGGCAGAGGACACTGCGGAGCAGAACACTGCAGCACAGGATCTAGCACAACAAAACTTGCCCAAATCAGGAACCAAAACAAAAAAAGCAAAAAGGAAATCCAAAAAACCTCTGATCACAGGAGACTCCATGATTCAGGGAGTTGATACCTATCTCTAGCCAGGGGTAATGGTCAGCTGTCTCCAGGTACATCAGCATGGAGAGACACTGACCACATTGCTAAAATTGTTCAGGAAGCAGGAGAAAACATTGACATCCTGGTACACATAGGGACTAATGATGTCGCCAGCCGGTCAGTTTTGGAGACCAAGGAACACCTGACCAGGCTTGGTGACAAACTATCATCCATTTTGTCTGGCATCTCCTTCTCTGAGATCATGCCAGTCTGGGAGGGGGGGCAGATGGACAGAAGGTCAGAGAAGGGGAGATAGGGGAGCTAAACATGTGGCTCAAGGGCTGGTGCCAGAAAAAAGGACACAGATTTGTAGGGAACAGGCAACAGTCTTGGGAACAAAAGTTCTTTCAAATTGATGGACTGCATCTGACTAAGGAGGAAGTCAGTGCATTGGGGCAAAAGTTTGATGTATTTGCAGAATATTTAAACTAGCAAATGGGGAGAGGGGTGCAGCACCCCATACGTCAAATGGGAAGAACACCCCTCCCCCCTCAGCTAGTGGTCAAACAGGGATTCAGCATGTTTGCAGTTCATTTGCATCACCAGGTAAGAAAAAAGGTCCGTCTCCCCATACAACGCACAGGGAAAATGCCAGATCTCACCCAACAACTAACACACTGAAATCTGGCCAATGGAAAATCATGTATACAAATGCTCACAGCCTGGGAAATAAGATCCCAGACCTGCAGGCAATAATGTCAGAGGCTAAACTGGATATGGTTGCAATTAGTGAGACGTGGTTTACCAGTAACCACACTTGGGAGACTTCAGTACCTGGCTATGTACTGTTCAGAAGAGACTGAGGTGCAAAAAAGGGGGGTGGAGTGGCCCTCTATGTCAATGAAAATATCAAAGCTACAGAAATTCAGAATACACATAAGGAGTCAGAAGAACTGTGGGTCACCCTGGAAACAGAAATGGGACAGCCATAAGAACTGGGATTGTCTACAGGCCCCCAGTTCAGGGGGAGGACATAGACACATTATTGTTAGAAGATATAAAAAACATGACAGTTAAAGGGGTAGTTCTGATAATGGGAGACTTCATAATGCCGGATACAGATTGGTCAATACCACCAGGAACATCTGCCAGAACTAGACACATGGTGGATTCCCTGCAGGGGGAGGGCCTCAAACAACTGGTACAACAACCCACAAGAGACAGGGCTATCCTAGATCTAGTACTGACTAACAGGGAAGGAATCACAGATCTCCAGGTAGAAGGTCACCTGGGGGCCAGTGACCATCAGATGGTATGGTTCAGTTTGGCCACTGCAACTAAATCATCCCATTCTGAGGCAAAAATATGGGACTTCAGAGGAGCTGACTTTGATAAGATGGCCAACAGAGTTAAGCTAGCCTTGGCAAAAAGAAACACAGGTGAGGGGGTACAGGTAAAGTGGGCAAGCATTACGGATGCAATGCTTGAAGCAACATCCCATTGTGTTAGAGAGAAAAGGAAGTGCAAAAGAAGACGGAAACCACTTTGGTTCTCAAATACAGTGGCAGAAAAGGTCAGAACCAAAAGGCTGGCATTCAGGTAATATAAGGGAACACAGCGGGATGAAGATAGGGAGTCACACCAAACTGCCCTAAGGGAAGCAGGGAAGGCAGCAAGGCAGGCAAAGTCCCAAACTGAGGAAACACTAGCACAAACAGTAAAAGGAGGTGACAAGACTTTCTATTGATACATTAGTGAAAGGAGAAAGTCCAGAGGGGATATTGCTAAGCTCAAAGGAGAAAAGGGGGCATGTGAGGAGGAGGACCCTGTAAAAGCATCTATCCTAAATAGTTACTTTAGCTTAGTATTTACTGAAGAGAAGGCAGGGCAGGGCCCACAGCTCAGTACCATGGACACATGGGGGAGGGAGGTGAGCACTACTCCCTTCACAAAAGAAAGGGTCCTACAAGAGCTCTTTAAGCTCAGGGTGGACAAGTCAATGGGACCTGATGTCATACATCCCAGGGTACTAAAGGAGCTAAGGGTGAAACTAGCAGAGTCATTAGCAGAACTGTTTAGTGAGTCTTTGAGCACAGGAGAGGTCCCAGAAGAGTGGAGAATGGCTCATGTGATCCCGCTCCACAAGAGTGGTAGCAGAAAGGAGGCAGGGAACTACAGACCAGTCAGTCTTACCTCAGTAGTGGGCCAGAATACGGAGGCACTCCTTAAGGAAAGGATAGTGCAACACCTGGAATCCATAGGGGCACAGGATTCAAGACAGCATGGGTTTACAAAAGGAAGGTCCTGTCAAACTAATCTTATAGATTTCTTTGACTGGGTAACCAGAGTGGTGGACCAAGGGGGAGCAGTTGATGTCACCTACCTTGACTTCAGCAAAGCTTTCAACACTGTTCCACATAGAAGTTTGATAAACAAGCTGGGTAGGCTCGGGGTGGGTCAGGAATTGGTCAACTGGGTGGTAAACTGGTTGACATGCAGAAAACAGAGTGGTGGTAAATGGTATGCAGTCAGAAGAGATGCAAGTCACAAGTGGAGTACCTCAGGGATCAGTCCTGGGGCCAGTTCTCTTCAATATCTTTATCAGTGACATTGCAGATGGACTAGAGGGTAAGGCTTGTCTGTATGCAGATGACACCAAGATCTGCAACAGAGTAGATGATCCAGATGGGGTGGGCAGAATAAGAAGCGATCTGGATAAATTAGCAAAATGGTCGGAAGAGTGCCAACTGAGATTTAATGCAAAGAAGTGCAAGATCATGCACATATAGGCTGGAAGGGGAGTTGCTGGCAGTCACAAAGGAAGAAAGGGACTTGGGCATCATCATCACCGATGACCTGAAATCATCCAAGCAGACCTCTAAAGCAGTAGGTAAAGCTAGGGGAATGTTAGGGTGTATTAGTAGGGGTATCACAAGTCGTAAGAGGGAGGTAATAATCCATCTTTACAAGACACTGGCTAGGCCCCATCTGGAGTACTGTGTGCAGTACTGCAGGCCACACCTTCACAAGGACATTAACCAAACTGAGGCAGTCCAGAGAAGGGCAACCAAAATGGTGCAGGGACTGCATCAGAAGACATATGAGAACAGATTAACAGAGCTCAATATGTACTGTATACCCTAGAGCAAAGGAGGGAGAGAGGTGATATGTTAGAAACATTCAAAGACCTTAAGGGCATTAACAAGGTGAAAGAGTCTAACATGTTTCAATATAAGAAAAATAGCAGGACAAGAGGACACAGCATGAGATTAGAGGGAGGCCGATTAAGGGGTAATGTGAGGAAGTTCTTTTTCACAGAAAGGGTGGTGGATGCATGGAACGGCCTACCTCAGGAAGTGGTGGCTATGAATACAGTGCAGGGCTTCAAACAGGAATGAGACAGGCATAAGGGAGCAATACAGATGAGTATGACTAGATAGACCACTGGCAGCAAAGGACGATGGCACATTTATAAGGTAGAGAATGAAATGGGCAGACTGGCTGGGCCTTGCGGTCCTTATTTGCCATCAACTTCTATGTTTCTATAGGAGTGCAAGGGCCACTCAGCTGAAGTGGAGAGCCTGGTTTGGGCTTGTGGCTGATTTCCTTGGTCAGGGGGTGGTGAGCTAGATGCAGAGGTCCGGTCACCAGCAGGTAGCAGCGCCAGGGCCACTCAGCTGAAATGGAGAGCCTGGTTTTGGCTTGTGGCTGCTTTCCTTGGTTGGGGGGTGGCTGGCTGGATGCAGAGTTCTGGCCGCCAGCAAGTAGCAGCGCCAGGGCCACTCAGTTGAAGTGGATAGCCTGGTTTGGGCTTGTGGCTACTTTCCTTGGTTAGGGGTGGTGGGGTGTATACAGTCAGCCCATGTGACCTGCAGAGAGTAAGCCATGTGGAAAGCCCAATTTTACCTGATTTCACCTGATTTTGTCAAATAGTAACGCAAGGTGAAATTTACTGATGAAATTTACCAGTGAAATAAAATTTCACTATGTCTCTACATGTTGCTGATAAGACCATGCTGCATGTTGTCTTGCAGACACTTATTAGAAATTTGGGATTCTAGAGGACCTCTTTGGAGAGTGGGGAATTGTCTCATCTACAGGAATCTACACAAACAAAAGACACAGCTGAATGCAGCATGGCAGGAGATATCTCAGCTGCAGAGCCTACTATGTTGGAACAGAAATTGGAATCCATGCCCTCTTGTTCCGCAAAATCAGTTTCTCCCCAGAAGTTCACTCCCACAGAGAAGATCCAGTCCAGGGGGGTGGAAGGTGGTACAGTAGGGAGGAAGTAAACTCTGCAGGATGGATCAGCAAAACCTTTTCTATGCTATGGCCATCCCAACTGCAGACCATTTTTCACCGTTGATGGAGGAAAAGGATCTTGGCCAAATAGAAGACAACAGCAAACCAGACAAAGGGCAAAGACTGCAACCAGATAAGGAGAATGGTGGAGGCAACATAAAGGTCAAGAAGGAAAGAAGTTGGAAAGTAATCATCATGGGGGACTCCATGATCATCAGGAGAGTAGAGACCCAACTGAGCAATTACAGATGTACAAGGGTGCTAGTCAGATGTCTCCCAAGGGCCTCAGCAAAATGTGACACTGATCACATCGGAAGGATAATGGAGAAAGAAGAGGAGGACCAAAAGATTCTGGTACACCTGGGGAAAAAATGACCTGGCAGTGCAGTCAGTAGAGGAAGCCAAGTAAAACCTAGTTAAACTAGGAGATTGATTGTCCACTCAAACAATCTCCCTGGCCTTCTCCAAGGTCATTCCTGTGTGAGGCAAGGCAGTAGCACAGACAACATCAGGAGTAAAGAAATCAAAGAGTTCAATGAGTGGTTACAATGCTGGTGTCAAGAAAGAGGCTACCATTTGGTTGGTACATGGGGAGACTTCTGGGAGAGCAGGTTCTTCAGGTACAATGGACTGCACCTAATATGGGAAGGAGTAAGAGCACTGGGCCATAACTTTAATATGTGCATTGGGCATTTAAACTAGGGAAGGGGGAGCCGGAGGCAAAGCACCCTATCAAAGACACCCTAGAAGATAGGGACTTGGTTGTAACTCCCCATGAAAGAGGAATTAATCACAGAATGCAAAAAGGGACTAGCAAGAACACAAAGGGAGGTAAAAAACACAAATGGAAGTGGGACTTAGTAGTATGCCAACTGGAAAGAAGCACGAGGTAAAACACAAGGTCAGGGGAGGAAAAATTAAAAAGAAGGCTGACAGATCATGGAGAGCTATCAGTGCTCGAATTACAGAGGGGCTTGGGGGGGCCAGCCCCCCTTACTTTTTTGGAGGGCCCCCTGAGTTTTGTGTGATTGAAAGGTGCCAGGGGGAGCCATGGTTTTGGCCCCCTCACTTCTCACTGCTGAAGCTGCCGATCTCCATTCAGTCAGGAACAACAAATTGCAGCAGTCCTGCTTCAGTGAAAAATAATAATTAACATCAAGTTTTTCCTTTTAAGAGCCATCCAAGAAAACAATACCCTCTCCCCAACCCATAACCACAAAACTGGTATCAAAGTGAGTTAAGGGATACTTGAGACAGATATTTAACTAAAGCCATGTTTACACAGCTGCAGTGCTCTTGCATTTGCACTGCTCCCTTCCTGTTGTTCTGTCTGCACCTCCATCAATTTAGTGTTTACACAGCCCGCCCTCACAGCGCTGCAGGTTGCTCTGAGGAGAGGCTATATATTCAGTGAAGGATGGTGGGAGACACTGGGACAGAAAGATTTCCATCGGAACAAGCTCATTAAATGATTTGCAACATTGGTTAGTACACTCGCTCCGATATGAGTACCCACAATGGAGCCACAGAAAAAAAGGGATATGTAGCACATTTACAGCACTCTGGAAAGTGTCTATGAAGCTGACTTTGCGTTGTATCAACCTGCATGCATGGGATGATGCACTGCAAAATCAGTTGTGTAAACAAGCCTTAAGAGCTAGCATGCCATTGCTCGACTGCTTTGATGGCCACCTTCCTGGAAAACAAATAAACAAAAGCATCCCACAGCTAAAAGTAGTATCCACAGCTGGCACCAAAGTTAGTCCTTCACTGTTACTTTAAAAGGTGATAGTCAGAGATCCTTATCTTTATCCTTACTTATTGTGAAAAAAAATGTTGCTCTGATTGCCTTCTTTGATGTCCAGTGTGACACCTCCTTGAACGAGCACAGTTAGGGGTGTTCATTCCAGTTCAGACTATACATGACTTAAGGTAAAAGTAGTAGCCAGTAGCCCCTTCACCGAGCCCCTGGGAACAACTTGCTTGTTCACTGTTGCTGAGTTATCAGACAGAGAGAAAGAGAGAGAGAAAGAGAGGGAGAGAGAGAGAGGGAGAGAGAGAAAACAAGTGCAGTTTCAGGAGCCCATAGGACTAGTGTGACACCTCTGCTGTATTGCCTGTTGAAATCAGATTACTGCTGGCTGTTCTGCTGGAGGAGTCTTGTTATTTTAGACAAGATACGAAAATCAGAAGCACACAACCCCAGACAGTATGTGAATTTTTTTTATGTGTGTAAGGGGGGGGTAGACTGGAATTAGGATGAGTAGGTCAGGACACAGAGGAACTTAGGTTGGGCAGACAGTGCTAGCTAGCTGGGGCTGGAGTGTGGGGTAGGGCCAGATGTGGAGCTGTAATAGATCCTGGACTGTCTGCCAGTATCAACACAAGCTGCCACCATAGAGAGAGAGAGCTGAGAAAGCGAGAGAGAGAGAGAGAGAGACAGAGACAGAGACCCTGAATGGGCCAGGGCCACACTCTTTTGGCCTCCTCAGCCTGCCCTTGCATACAGGAATGGGGTTACTTTAGTCTACAGAGCCAATGTGTGGTAAAGCAAGCTTGGGGAGGGGTTATTTGTACCCAGTGCTAACGAAGTAAGGTAAGGATCCTAGAGTGAAGGTTGTTTTTTTGTCTCAAGAGCCCATGTAAAGTAAGGCAAGGCTTTTGGGGTGGGGGGTTGGGTCTCTGGGCCCCTTGTGAAGTAATGCCAGGTTGATGAGGGGGGTATTTGTCTCCTGAGCATTGTGAAGTAAGGTAAGACAAGGCAGCAGTTCCTGTTTGTCTCCAGGCCACATGTGAAATAAGGCAAGGCTAAGGGGGGAGTTTGTTTCTAGATCCCAGATGAAGTATGGTAAGGCAAGGTGGGGGTTGTTTGCTTTGTGTCTCTGGAGCCCATGGGAAGTAAGGCAAGACTAGTGATGGGTGTTGGGAATCTTTGGAGCCCATGTGAAGTAGGGAAAGGTTAGGGGGTGCTTTGTGTCTCCAGAGTCCATGTAAAATAAGGCATGGTGGGGGGGGGGGGGTTGCTGTATGTCTCTGGAACCCATGTCAAGTAAGGCAAAGCTTGGGGGTGCCATGTGTCTCCAGAGTCCATGTGACACAAAACTGTGGGGGTTGGGGGGTGGTGTGTTTGGGTCTCCGGAGCCCAAGTGAAATATGTATATTATAGAAAATAGGCAGTATGTTGCTTTCTCCCACTCAAGTAATGCATACCAAGTGATTTGCATAGTGGAGCTGAGGCATATCCACAAATTCTCAGATTTTTGACCAATAATCAAGGAGAGTTAGCCTGTATATGTATAGCAAGACAGAAATTCAGTGCAAGATCCAGCAAAAGAGATCCTGTAAATTATGAATATTTTTAATAGCGGTGTGACTGTGTGAGATGTGTGTGGGTGTGGTGGCTTTGGTCAAAATAAGGAAGCTACTGAAAATAGGGAGACCTGGAAGAAATACTGCATGTGTTAAGAAAAACACTTGTTAATCTCACTGTCTCCTAAACCTGCCAGCAGTGACCCTTGGAAAGTGTGACAACATGCCATCAGCCAGCGCCTTCATTTAATTATTTAAGAGGAATGTATTTGACTCCTAACAGTGAAAAATGTAGATGACTTTGAATTTTGCAGGCATGGAGGTCAAACAATGGTGTGATATTTTTCTGAATGAATGGGGGGAATGGCATTATCTGTAATGTGTATATTACAAAATTATCTCTGACAACATTATATTGGCTTCCAAAGTTATAACTTGGAAAGTATTTTGACTTCCCCAAAACTGAAATGACTTTCATATTTTGATAACTGAAGTTTTTGACATCAATCATCCAAAATTAACTGAACCTCAGAGATCATAAGGTATATCAGTCGTATTTAAGAAATAAAGTGGGTGGCATGTGTGTGTGTGTGTCTGTGTGTGTGGGGGGGCATTGTTAACTGGTACAGGATGCATCCACGAGTTTAATTTCAGTTTTTATTAATACTCTGACTATCATCATAATGTACAAATCACCTTTTGGTTGCCCCTTAACAGTAGCGGACTGGTTCCCTTCCCCTCTGTTTTCATGATGCTCTAGTGCTCTGCTGCTGTGTCCCTTTTTAAGTTTGCTGCACAGTGCGTGTGCAGGGAACTTTCTGTAATGAGTGGCTTGTGTGAAAACTTCAAAGAAAAACCAAATATGTGGAATACATCCGCACATGCACACTAGAGTCACTGCTTGTGCGCATGTGCAGAGTCCTACATTTACTTTCATACCCCTCTGCTTATCCCTGTTCTCTGTATGAGAACACTGGGGTTTCCTTGACTTCTGCAGATGCAGCTGGAACTTGTGCTGCTGCCCGAAGAGTCATCTAGCTGACCGTTTTCCTTGGTGTCTAGTTTACTTGTGCTAAAATCAGAATGGCAGCTCATTTGATAATAATCATTTGCATAAGCTACCTTGCTTGTCCGCTTCTTGCAATTGGGTTATTGTGCGTAACTTGCAGGCAATGGGCTAGCAAAAAATCCTGGGAGGTTTGAGTTGGTGGAAGAAAGAGGTCATTAACAAAGGGGGTAAGTGTGATCTGGGGGATCTGTTTCACAGTGTGTGAGAGAAATGGGGAGTGAGAAGCAATCCACTTTACAAATGATGCAAAGAATGCAATTTCCTAAACAGTTAAATTTTTGAAACATTCTTGCAGGAAACAGTAACATCCTTATCACAAAATGTTTCATCCTGGTGGGCTTTAACCCATCTTATTTAGCTCTAAAATGCAGAAAAATACACAATTTACAGTGATGTTTAAAATAATTCCTGGGGGGCATGCCCTCAGACCCCCCCCCCAGAGTTCTGTGATGATTTTTGCACTCTCTTTTCATTGACTGTGCGCATACTTCTGAATATGGACTGTTGGGCCCCCTTCTTTTTCATCATAATTCTAGCACTGACAGCCATGTGCACGAACTCTCACAGCCTGGTGAATAAAATCCACAGACCTAATGGCCTTGATGTCAGAGGCTGACCTGGACATTGTTGCTGTGACCAAGATATGGTACACAGGGAACCATGACTGGGATATAGCTGTGCCACGGTACACTCTGTTCTTAAAAAATAGGGTAGCAAAATTGGGGGGAGGAGTGGTTATCTATGTTAGGAAGGAAATAAAAACTTCAGAAGTACAGGGCATAAGGGAGGTAGGGAAGGCACTGTGTGTCATGCTGGAAATGGGGAATGGTACTGCCATTCGAGTATGTGTGATCTACAGACTTCCAGCACAGGGAGAGGATTTGGACAATGGGCTAGTGGAAATAATTCACAAAATGGCAGCAAAAGGGGAGATATTGCTGATGGGAGACTTCAATTTGCCAGATGTCAATTGGAGCACCCATACTGCAGCCACAGCAAGGAGCAGAAACATCCTGGAAGCTCCTCAGGGGGCGGGACTCAGACAGCTAGTGGTAGAACACACCCATGAGGGGGCAATATTGGGCCTGGTGCTCACCAATGGAGAAAGGATAATGGATGGAGAAGTGGGGAGTCATCTGAGGTCCAGTGATCACAATACAGTATAGTTTGACATGAGGATAGTAGAGGAATCCAGCCACACAAAGGCAAGGGTCATGGATTTCAGAAGGGTCAATTTTGCAAAGATGGAGGGATGTTTGAAGAAAGCCCTAGGGGGTAGAGTGGGAAAAGGGGATGTACAGGAACAATGGGCACATCTTAAGAGAGCCATAACAGATGCTACAAGCCATTGTGTTAGGCAAATAAGTAAAACAATCAGGAAGAAAAAGCCACTCTGGTTCTCACAGGAGATGTCAGGAAGGGTGAAGGAAAAAAAAACAGCATTCAAAAAATACAAAGAAACAGAGGGAGAAAGATAGAGGAATGCATCTAGAAAAGCTAAAGGAGGTGGGGAAGGCAGTCAGTAAGGCCAAGGCACAGACATAGGAAAGCATAGCCAAGATGATAAAAAAAACAACAACACCTTTTTTAGATACATTATAGAGAAGAGAAAAATCAGGGGTGGGATAGTGAGACTAAAAAGGGAAGAGAGGGGGTCAGCAGAAGGGGAATAGGAAAAAGTCAAAATCCTGAACAAATATTTTGGTTCGGTGTTCACAGTAGAAGGGGACAGGAAGGGACCACAGCTAGGTGTAAGAAATCCCATGGGGAGGAGCATAGATACCAGTCTATTCACAGCAGAGGGAGTCCTAAAGGAATTAGAAAGACTGAAAATAGATAAAGCAATGTGGCTGGACAGAATACTTTCCAGAATTCTAAAGGAACTAAGAAAGAAGCTAGCAGGACCACTGACAGCCTTGTTCAACAAATCATTAGAAATGAGTGTGGTTCAGGCATACTGGAAGAGGACAAAAGTTGTCCCTCTCTATAAGATCTGGAGCAAGAAGGAGGCTGGTAACTACAGGCCAGTCAGCCCAACCACAATGGTAGAAAAATTGATGGAATCATTACTCAAGGAAAGGATTGTGACATACCTTGAATTCAGGGGACAGCAGGATCCGAGACTGCATGGTGTCATGCCAAACAAACCTAATAGATTTCTTTGACTGGGTGACAAGGAAGACTGATCAGGAATGGGTGATAGATGTGGTCTACCTGGATTTTAGCAAGGCCTCCTATACCAAACTGCATAAAAGGCTAATAAACAAATTGAGCAGCCAGAGAGTTGGATCCGGGATTGTTAACTAGGTTAGAAATTGGCTGAATTGTGGGACACAAAGGGTGGTAGTGAACAGCGTTCAGTCCATAGAAAGGGAGGTGACCAGTGGGGTGCCTCAAGGATCAGTGCTAGGCCCTGTTCTTTTTAATGTTTTCATAAGTGACACTGCAGAGGGTCTGGAGGGGAAGGTGTGCCTCTTTGCAGATGACACAAAGATATGCAATAGGGTAGATACTCCGGGGGGGGGTGTGGAAAGAAGGAGAAGGGACCTGGGAAGCTGGAGGATTGGTCAAATGTGTGGCAGTTGAGATTCAACACACAGAAGTGCAAAATTATGCACTTAGATTACGGGAACCCGAGAGAAGAGTACTCAGTGGGGGGTACTTTTGGCCACCAAACAGGAGAGGGATCTAAGAATAATTATATCTGAGGACCAAAAGGTGGCCGGACAGTGTGAGAAGGCAGTTAGACGGGCCAGCAGGATATTGGGGTGCATAGGAAGAGGCATCACAAGCACAAGAAAAGAGGTGGTGATGCTACTATACAGATCATTAGTGAGACCTCATCCGGAGTACAGTGTCCAGTTTTGGAGGCTGCATCTCAGGAAGGACATAGGCAGAGTGGAGGCAGTCCAAAGAAGGGCTACAAAAATGGCACAGGGGCTGCACCAGAAGTCATATTAGGAGAGGCTGAAAGACCTCAATATGTATTCTTTAGAGATGCGAAGAGAGAAGGTAGACATGATAGAGACGTATAAATACCTTAAAGGGATTCAAGTCTGGTACAGAAGGGTAGCATCTTTCAGAAAAGAAGATGGGCAAAAACTAGGGGACACGAGATGAACTTGGAGGCAGGAAGAATCGGTAATTTGAGGAAGTATTTCTTTACAGAGATGGTGGTGAATGCTTTTAACAGCCTCCCCGCAGGTGTGGTAGGAGCAAAAATGGTGGAGTAGTTCAAAAATGTATGGGATGCACAAAAGGGAATCCTAGAAAAAGGGAAGAGTAGGAAAGCCGCAGATCAACTACAGTCTGCAGCATAAGTTAAAGTTAGAAACAAATGGGCAGACTAGATGGGCCAGGTGGTCCTTATCTGCCAAAAAATTCTATGTATCTATGTAAAATGGCCTTAACACCCATCTTTATGATTGTTTCCTATGCCAGGACTCAAACTGATAGTTCTCTACTTCATAGGTTGTGACTTACTGGTCTTTTTTTGGAAGGGTATGCCTGTAGTTCAATGGATCAAACAACAAGCCACACCCCCTTCTTGAACTACATAAGCAGTTCCTCTCAGCCTCTCTCTGAAGCACTTTTTCTTTGCAGTTGGAGGCTCTATCAGTCTGTCTTTTCCCCAGGAGCCCGCTGGGGCCTTGCCCCCGCCCCCATGTTGCTGTGCTTGGACTTTTCTTGGTTTGTGCTGGACTTCATTTGTTTGTGTTCCCCTGCTTCTATTATTGTGCCTCCACCTGTGCTGTGTGCTTCCTTGTGTGCCTGTTTTTCTGTTCTCCTGTGTCTGTGTTTTCTTTTGCATTTCGTTTGGGTTTTTTAGTTTTCCTAATATCTTGTTGTCCTCTGTTTGTTCTGTGTTCATCTGCCTGTGTTCCAGGCTCCCACAAAGCCTCAATTTTCCTGCCCTTGTTATTGTTTTAGCTCACTCTGCAGTTTGCTGCCTCCTGCTCCACTTAATTGATTACACCTGGCTCATGGCTCTGCTACCTAGCTAGCAACTACTCCCTGTTTTACTACCTTACAATACCCTATCTATGCCTTAAAGGCATTTACAGTATCATGCCTCTCATTCAGTTCACTGTTCCTTCTGAAACCATAGCAATCATCTATTAAACCTCATCAATTCATTTATGCTAAATCTCAATCGCTGGCATTCCAATCTCATTAGTTCAACCACTGGCATCATAGTCTTTCACTGCCTACATACCTATCTTCTATGCCACCGACTTGGTGGGACTCAGACCTGAGTCTCCTGAATCTCTATATACTCTCCATAGGCATCAAACCTGCTTACATGCAATTATTACAAGCAATTGATGTTGTTTTCAGAACATTGCCTTTCCTTACACTTCCTATACTCTGGAGGTCAGCTCAGCTACAGCTGTCACTGTAAACAAGTTTTAAAATCTGCATGTGGGTCACATCACTTTACTGTGGCTTCTTTGTTTTTCCTATATGGGGGACTGGGGGATTGTGGTGGAGAGTCATGGCCCAGTGTGTTTCAAATGCCTCATGTTCAAATACTGTCTTCGCTGCTAAAATCCTCAGAGCATTTATGCCCCCCTTAATTTAGCTCTGCAATGGATTTGGTTGGCTTGCTTTTGCTGACTTTGCTTATATTGCTCAATCATTTTCAACCTTTCTTCCATCATTAACCTTCACATCCATCAATTTTATCACCCATTCATATCAATAAATGGAATCAATCAAATCATCTCAGACAATCATGCCATATACCAATACCTACCCTATGGCTGCTGGCTTTGCCAGGCCCCTCATATTAGCACTTCATAGTTATCCCTATTCTTTCCTTTATAAATGAGAGGCTTGCCAACCATGACCATTACCTTT
Source organism: Neoceratodus forsteri (assembly GCA_016271365.2). Taxonomy (NCBI): domain Eukaryota; kingdom Metazoa; phylum Chordata; order Ceratodontiformes; family Ceratodontidae; genus Neoceratodus; species Neoceratodus forsteri. Next base: position 1,515,183,346 of record CM057449.1, read on the forward strand.
TCTGGCTCAGGCCCCCTGCAGCCGACTGTCTTGCTCTGCACTTAAGTCCGCATCTTAAGCATGTGAAACCAGGGTTGGAATCCTTCTCATCAGGCCCATAGTGGAAATGTCCTAGCTCTTGGCATCGCTTTATCTGTTCTGACAATGGCTCCTGATGTATTTATGACTAGCTGTGAATAGTGGTTAAATGCAATCTCCTTTGGCAGTAGTATTAATTAAGTACCATTCACACCTTCAATGCATTCAACTTATGACTACTTTTGGTTTGCTTGATTTGAGATAGTTGCTAGGTCAAGCAGCACCTCAGCAGTAGTTCTCTCCTCCTCCTCCCGCCTTTGCTGAACTTGTTGCAGAGACTTGCATCACAACCTTCAAAGACATTTCTGTTAGAGGGAATGAGTGAGAGCTTCCTCTAAATTAGAATATTTTCAACTTCCCAACCAATTCAATCTCTAAATTGCAGCAGCCGAGACATCACTAAATAAAATATCCCAAGCCTGGAGGGGAGACAACCTAGGCCTTAGATCCCCAGAAATTTCCTCCTTATAGGGTTTTTTTTTCTCTCTTTCCTCAGAGTCAAAGGTCATAAACTTCGTTTTCAGTGGTATTCCCTAGTTCACTTAGATAGGCTCTGCTGTTGGATGGAGGTGGATGGTGATCCTACTCACCATTTCCTCTCTCCATAGGAAACCCTCATGTCATCAGTGCAATCCTGACAACATATGCAGCTCATTTGTATTCTCAATTTGTCTAATTGCTGACAATATGATTTTCAACCTCATAATCAATGTATAACTGCTCAGTGCTCCTTTTTGGGGCTCCTTCTTAAGGTACCTTTAGTCAAGGGAATCTTCCTGCGGCACCTCTGATGGTGGAACCCTCTTTGAGGGTTCTTTTGTAATCCCTACAGGGTGGTAATTTCCCATGGAATAGAGAGTGTGAACAGCCAAACAGTTATTACAGTTGCACTACTCTGGTTGTTGAATTGAATGACTATGCTGTAGTTCAGTGGGGCAAGCAACCAGCCACACTCCTTCCTAAGCTATATAAGCAGTTTCTCCCAGCCTCTCTCTGAAGAACTTTTTCTTTGCCCAACCATCCTTCCCTCATCCTCCTCCAGGGGCATGCCTCTCTCCTCTGGGGACTCCTTCCTAAGGTACCTTTAGCCAAGGAAATCTTCCTTCAGCACCTCTAGGGGTGGAACCCTCCTCAAAGGTTCCTTGCCTTTGATACCCCTACAGGGTGGTAATTCCCCATGGAATAGAGAGTGCAAATGGCCAAACAGGTATTACAGTTGAACAAGCATAACACTACTCTGGTTGTGTAGGCCCATTGAACTAGAGTGGTACCACAGCTGCATGTAACCAATCATAGGCACTTCCCTGGTGTTAAAGGAGTTCCTAAATATCATTTCTAATGGCTTGGCTAGGTCATGAACCAACTTCTTGAGCAGTCTGGGATGGAGCATGCCAGGCAAAACAGTTTCTTGATAACAGGCTGGTGTATTATTATTTGGCTCCAACCCAGCTGAATTGTCCATTACTTCAGTAAGCAATAACCCATGACAGGGTATAGGGTTACTGAGGATTAAGCAACACCCCAGGTGTGTTGTGAGGCATATGGCCACAGGCTGAGTGCCCTCACATCACCCAGGGTGTTGATTAATCCCCAGTAACTCCATACCCTGGAGTGGGTTATTGAGCTTATAACATGGGGTAACAAGAATTGTGAAAACATGAATAGAAATGTGTTTTTAAACACTAAAAATGTGCAGTCCTTACTAGGTGTCCTTCCACCACATGAAGTAATTCCACTATGGAACTACTATCAACAGTGCACACAGCAGCTAATATGCTGCCACACTGTTAAAGACCTGTACTGTTTCAGCTTTGGGAGATGTGAGCATTGCTTACATGTCACTTGAAAGAAGTATGCCACTGTCTTCTGACATTCACCACTGTTGTTGGCTTGCCCAAACCCCTTCTGGTACCCCACATGACAGCCATGATATCATAACTAGGATTGAAATATGTTTAGTAAGGTAGAATGTAGGATAGTGTTATGTGTTTTTGTTATATATGATTATAGTATGTGCTAGGAAGGCCAAACACTGTTAGCCTTGCTTTGTACAGGCCACATGATGCAGTTCCAAGTATATAGCTGGTACATCTGTATTTCTTTTATTCAAGCTAAGCATTTCCTTTGTGCTGGAACCCAAGAAAGCCAGTTCTAGCTAGTTAGCATTATCTCTGTCTACGTGCAAAACTAAGGATGAGCTAATCGTCTTTCGACCAGCTACATGCCAATAGGAGAGCCATATTTGCTATATGCCTCCTTCTTATCTCTAGTATAATAGTTTATGTAATTGCATTTTTGCTCAGAGTTCTTCTTTTTTTGTCCAACTTAACTGTGATCTCTATGTGAACTCCAAGTGTGGTAAGCTGCAATTTACTGTTGTCTTAGGGAAACCTGTAATAAATGTTATGACTAATTACTCTTTCACTTGTCCCTTGTCTTGATTCACCATTAGTCAGAACACTGCAGAGACTAAGGGTCTCATTATTTCTGGCAACTGTGGCAGTGACTAATTGGACTGAACTGAGCCAATAAAAAATGCAAGTAATTAGAGCAACAACTCTGGGACAACGCAGGGACTCAAACCTATGTCCAGCTGTTAAGAATCTGGATTGTCTCCCAAGCCATTCCACAACATTGGGCACTAAATGATACCAATTACCCTGTTCTTTGGTGGTATCATCCTGAGGAGAGTTCAGATTCCGTGAGACAACCTGTCTAATTAGGTGGGTGTTAAGTGGATACACTGAGTGCCAACAGTTAGTGCAAAAACAAAAACTTAGATATCACTAAAAATGACCATCTGAGGAAGACCTCAAAAATGATAGCTAATCTGTACAGAACTGAGACTAAATGTCTCAGTTTTTTTGCCTTACATGGAGGCAATAAAAATGGCCATCTGAAGGAGACCTCAAAAACTATGGCTAATCTGTATAGAACTGAGACTAAACAACTCAAACTTTTTGCCTTCCATGGAGGCAATAGTGACTTCATGCTGAATGTTTAATCACAAAATTATCCAATACAGAATGTGGGCACACTGTATCTGAAGTCCAAAAATATAGCTGAAAAACATGGCCTAAAAGGGTTAATGTCTGCAGTTCTCTCCTACATGGACAGCTTGTGTCAGACCTCCAAAAGCTAGTCTCCAAGAGACTGGATAATTTGGCACAGAAATTTGATCGGGGGGATGGAATAAGTTACCCTAAAGTTAAGGCTTTAGCTGTAGTGTCTAAGAAATAAACTGTTTTTAGGTTGAATGTTGGCTACACGCTGCAATCTTTTATAGTTTTCTAAATTGCCATGTAGATATCAGCAGTGTTCAAAGCTTTGAAAGGTTTTTTTTTTCTCCCTGGTTAAACAACAAATGGTCTTGTGTGATTCTCAAAGCACCAAGATTATTCTGAGCTGAGATAAAAGGAAAATGTGTTGCTTATTAGTGTTCTTGCCATCCTGTCTTCAAGATTGATCACCACATGTAGTAAAGTATTTTACAAGAAAAGAATCATGCTTGGCTGACTATAGGAATATTGATACAAACTGATTTAGTATGTGTTAACAGGGTAAGAGATAAGTCTTATGTTTGTGCTGAATTTTATATGCCATTTGTTGGTTTATTGAAAGGTGTAGATATACTGAACATAAATATTTTGTTGGAAAAAAAAATCTGAAAATTGCAACCAGAGTGTAAGAAAGACAAGGAAATTAGTATGTTAACAAAGAAAAAGATATGCTCGTAATGTCTGACACACATTTTGGCATCAGCCCAAGGGCATTGGCTAATCTGTCTTGCAGTCAATGGTATTACAGATCACAGTGCTAGCTGAAAGGAATGGATATGATGATTTTTTTTTTTATGTTGGAACATGTTTCAAAAGTTAGAGCCCAGAAAGATTTGCAATGCTTTAATTAATGTGATTGGGTTGGTGAGAGAAAGAAGACAGGCAACCTATATTTCAACTACTTGTAAAGTTTCCCATAATACAAATAGGCACTTTGTCAGCACTCAGTAATGTGTCATTGTAATCATACACTGTGTATTAAGCAACTCTGCACTTCCTCAGCCGGCAGCTCGCATAATGCTTAAGGCACTGCACATACAGCTTGGTTTGAATCCCAGCCGTCATCACTAGCACAATGTGTGACCTTTGGCAAGTCACTTGACCTCCTTGTTCTTTCCAAGTTAAAACTGACTACTAGTTCAGACTTGAAGTGTTTCTCTATTTAAACAACTATTTTTCACTTGAAATGCACATTTTAGGGGACACACACCAAATGTGAACCCTGGAATTTTACTTTTTTTAATTATTACAGTGCATGCACTCTGTCCGAGGAAAAGGGACAGTCATTTTCTCCAGGGCTTGCAGCCATAACCTTCTGGCTGATCTCTTAATGCCAAACCCTACATATGCTCTTCCTCCATGAAGCTTCACTGTCACCATGGCTCTTTGTTCAGTAAAATACCACATAATTACCCTGCCAAGCAAGGCAATCAGTGGGGGGGGGGCTAAAATCTCCCAAAACACCCCCTGCATCTACAACAAGCTGTTTACTTGAAGATCACAGGAAAGCAAAGCAATGTCACTTGCTATACAATTTAAACTGCTAAAGAAAGAAAATATTTATTTTATTTATTTATTTTAATCTAAGATTACAATTCCTTTGAGCCGAGGCTCTTTTACAAAGGTTCCATATCAGCTTGTGCAACAGTCATCATTTTCAGTTACAAACATATAGTCATTGACTTACAGATATGTAATAACGGTACAAAGACTTGAGCTATAAAGCAAGACAAGGGAAGGTGGGTGGCTGGGGGAAGTGAGGTAGGAGATCAAGGGGGAAGGAGGTGCAGGGGCTAAGGGGGAGTATGTGAGGTGGTATGGGGCAGGGGCAGAAGTTGAGATATGGGGGGATGTGGGTGAGGGTTGGAGACAGTGCAGCCAGGGGGCCTTGCAGAGGGAATATGAGAGGTAAGGTACTAGGGGTGCAAAGACTGATTGTAAGTGCTGGGTGCAGGGGCATGTGCAGCTGGAATGGTGGAAATGTTAATATGGGCAATTGCAGAATACAAGCAGTGAGAGGATCAGCTTGGATTTGAAGAGTCAGAGTGTTAGAGCGGTCACTATGTTGCTGCCAAGAGAGTTGAGCCAGTTGGATGCCCGATAGGTGAATGATCTTTGTCCTTGGTTCGTGCGACATCGTGGGATATGTAGTAGATGGGAATTGGATCTCCTTGTAGTGACATTCCTATGACTAGGCTTAAGGAGGGCACAGACACCAGGTGAGGCAAGCCCCATTATAATTTTCTTGGCCATGATGCAAGTTTGGTATTTTCTGCATTTGTCTAGTTGAAGCCATCCAGATTGGGAATAAAGGTCACATATGTGGGTACGGCGATGTGAGCCAGTGATGAGATGACAGGCCTTATTCAGGGAGGTCACGATACATTTGAGAGCAGTGGTAGTTGCAGACCCATATATCATAAGACCATAGTCTATGAAGCTGATGACGGAGCTTTGAACTGCCACTGACAGTGCTTCTAGAGTTAGGTGTTTCCTGTGCTGGAATAATATACCTAACCTCGCATTGGCAGACTTTGCAACATTGTTGATATGGACAGCGTATGAGAGGTGGGGATCAAGGGTGATGCTGAGGTACTTGAATGACTGTGTTTGCTCTAGGATGGCTCCTTGTTCAGAGAGGTGGAGTTGTTTGTTTTTGTTGTGGGTGCTGCAGAAGACCATAGACTTGTTTTTTTTTTCTAATTGAGAAGCAGTTTATGATTTAGGAACCAGGATTCGAAGGAGGAGAAGGCCCGCTGAAGTTTATTTTGTAATTGGATTGGATCAGGGTCCGAGGTGAGGATCACAGCATTGTCAGCATAGAGAATTATTTGTTCTGGGCAGCTGTCCATTAGTGAGTTTAAGAATAGGCTGAAAAGGAGGGGTCCCAGAATGGAGCCCTGGAGGACTCCCGAGTGGACCAGTCTAGGATCCCGAGACTGTATCAGCGATTCTTATTGTTTGGGACTGTTCTTCAAGATAGCTCTTAAACCAGTCAATGGAGTCAGTTGACAGCCCAGTGTTCTGAAGCTGGACAAGCAGGACATGGTGATTGACGGTGTCGAAGGTTTTAGTTATGTCAATGTACTGTAGATTGAGCCTAGTAGTTCACCGGAGTCAAGTGCATTGTGGATTGCGCCGGTGAATTCAAGTAGGGCTGTGGAGGTGCTGTGACCTTTGCAGAACCCATGTTGTTGCTTGCACAAGATGATGTACGTATCCAGGTATTCTGTGAGCTGGTTCGAGATGATGCGTTCTAGTGCCTTGGAGAGTGGGGGTAATAGGGAGATTGGTCTGCAGTTGTCGTGGGCAGTCTTGTCATCACTTTTATGGATTGGGGTGACAGTGACAGATTTCCATCTGTCCGGGAACTGGCTAAGGCTGAGGGAGAGGTTAAAAATTCTGGTCAGAGGACTAAGCACTTCATCTGGCGTGAGAGACAGGATTTTGAGATTGAGGGAGTCATTACTGAATCTTGATTTACCAAGGGCTTTGGTAACATATTTGTATACTTGGTGAGCCTTGACTGCTTTGAAGTAGAAGCGGGGGGAGCTGGTGGGAGTAGTGTTCATTGTGGACAGAGGGGCTTTACCATCTTTGAAGTATTCCTGGGGTAGGACAGCGCTGAGGTCAGTAAAGATCTTGTTAAAGGTATCCGCAATGGTTTTCAGGTTGAGGATTGTGGTTCTGTTAATGTTGAGTATTGATGGGGGTGTTTTAGGTGGGTTCCCGGTGAGTTCCTTTATGTTCTTCCAGAATTCCTAACCATTGCCCCAGGAGTTTGTGAGGGCATGCTTACAGTAGGCAGACTTCATTTGCTGAATGGTTTTGGTGCAGTCATTGCGGGCACATTTTCAGTTTTGGATGTCGTTATGCCTTCCACAGTTTCCGGCCAACTCCCATAGGTGGTCTCTTGTTTTTAGCATCCTGAGGAGGTCACCTGTAAGCCAAGGGTTACTGAGTGATTTGACTTTGCATTTCTTAATAGAAGCATACGTGTCACAGGCCACAGTGAAGATGTTTATGAAGTGGTCAAGGGCAGTGTTTACGTTGGTTGCATTGAAGATAGGGGACCAGTCTTAATGGAGGAGGTGGGATTTGAGTCAAGGAAGGTGACCACTGGGTAGAACCCTGCTGGTGATAGTTTTTGGCAGTTGTTTGAAGAATTTATTTGACCAGGTGCAGCTAACAGGGGAGTGGTCACTGAGAGAGTCAGGGAGGACATTAGTGTTAGATATCCACGATGGGTGACTGGTAAGAATCCAGTCCAAGAGTGAGCTGGTGCCGGTCCTGTAATTTTTCCTGGTTGGTGAGTCAACCACTTGTGTGAGGTTCGCCGCAGGAATGGTATCCCTGTGTGCACCAGCATCGGCCGCAGGCCAGTTGATTTTGAAGTCACCTAGGAGGATGGATTCGGTGTCTGGTGGGAGTGACTTTACAAAGTCAAGAGCAGCTGTTAGACCAGTTCCCTGTTCTTTGTGAGGGATGTAGATGGTGGCAACAGTGAGGGTTTTGTTTTGGGCTCAGAGGAGGATTCTCACTGGCAGTATCTGAGCAGTTGTGGGTTGGAGTGAGGTAATGATGTGGTACCACTGTATGGAGTCTTTTTGGTAGACAGCGCAGCCCCCACCTCTTTTGGAGAGGCGATCCAGCCTAAAGACGTTGTAGCCAGGAAGACTGATTACTTGGTCTGGTGCTGATGGCGAGAGCCAGGTTTTGACAACTGCCAGGATGTCAGGGCAGTGTTGGCTGGTGAAGGCTTGTAGGGCATCCATTTTAGGAAGGAGGCTGCAGATGTTGATTGATATGAATGAGAGGGCACCCAAAGGCTTGCTTAGATTAGTGGCTTTAGAGCAGAATGGGCCATGGTTTGAGTGCACGTTGCCTGACAGCATTAGGAGGAGGAGGACTAGCCTCAAGGAGCTGTGGCATATTTCTTTAAGGGAATTCTTTCACCTGCTAGCATCTCAGGAAGTTGCAGAGCATCGGTGATAGTGGGTGAGGGTAAGCATAGACAGGGGGGACCAGAGTGGAGGGCTAGGACCAGTGTGGGTGTAGGACAGTTTCATGGTGGTAGGATGGACCCTGGGCAAGGGGCAGTGAACAGTGTGCAGCGTGCCTATGTGGAGGAAGGATGTAGGAATGTGGAAGCTATGGGGGAGGGAGGAAGGGAGGGAGGGAAAGCAGGCTTTTGGGGCATGTGGTAGGGGAGGAAGACTGGCAAGAAGAAATAGAATGGGGTAGAGAACGGTGGAGGCGCATGATTAAGGTAGGATTCAGGGTAGGTGGGGGGTTAAGACAGGCTGGTGGGGCTAAGAGAAAGGGGCAGAAGAGCAGTAGCTGGATCAGTGGGAAATGAGAATACAGCCAGAAAGGCCAGGCAGCCAGGGAGTGGGATGTGGTTACTAAAAGATGGGGGGAGTCCCAAAACAGGTACCCAATTGAGCATGAGTGGGGGGGGCAGAGCTACCAGGGGGCATGGAGGAAGGTCTATAAAGTTAAGGTTGGGGGGCGGGCATAAAATTTTGGCCGTTTGCCATAGAAATGAATGGGCACAGCAGCCCCGAACAGAGCAAAGTTTTAGCTGGCTCAAGAGCCAATCCCCGAGCAGGAGGCAAGAGAGTGTCCAATCAGGGTGTGGTATAGATACCGTGGGGTCAGTGGCATGGCTGCCAGCAGTCCCGTGGTTCAGGGAAGTCTTACCCGGTTCGAGAGGATCTCGAGGGCGGGAAGGAAGGAAGGAAGGTATATAGCAAGTAAAGCAACTGTGTCTTTCAGAGGGTAGACTCCTTTTTTTAAATGAAAGAACAAGAATCCCTTTAGTGGCAGGTCTGAATAACCTGCTAATGGAAAAAAAAACTCTATTAGATACTTGAAATGTGCTTAGCTCTATCTAAAATCTATTTGTAAAAAGTGCCAGGTGGCAAAAGCAGGGGAAAAGTCCTGGCTAATCAGAGCGGGTTTGCTGGAAGTGCCCGTGTTCTGATTGGCTGCGCTGTCACCGTACCTGCCAAGGAGCTGCAGACAGGTGTCCTGGTCTTGGTCGGTGGCTGGCTGGATACCGGCCAACCATGGGGGAGCTGAAGCAGCCCTGTTCAAGGGCAGGCAGGTTCCAAGGAGCTGCAGGCAGGCATCCTGGTCTTGGTCGGTGGCTGGCTGGGTGCCAGACAACCATGGGTGAGCTAAAGCAGCCCCGTTCAAGGGCAGACAGCTTCCAAAGAGCTGCAGGCAGGCATTCTGGTCTTGGCCGGTGGCTGGCTGAGTGCCGGCCAACCATGGGGGAACTGAAGCAGCCCAGTTCAAGGGCAGGCAGCTTCCAAGGAGCTGCAGGCAGGCGTCCTGGACTCAGTCAGTGGCTGGCTGGGTGCCAGACAACCATGGGGGAGCTAAAGCAACCCCGTTCAAGGGCAGGCAGCTCAACTGTGTCTTTGTCCAAAATCCATTTCTACAACACTTAGTGTGCCCCAACAGGGTGCAAAGAGATTTTCCCAAACACTTTTAATTTTTTTAACCTTTTGTTTCAGGCCTGAATGTTGCCACCTTTTACATGTAACATAAAATGTACGTATATAACGCCATGGCATTAATCCAGATTTTGTATGAGCTCAACTGATATTGTTTTGTAATCTTAAACCAAGAGAAAAGTGACACCTTTCCTCTTGTTTTATACCAATTCTGTTTGATTTTCGGGAATCGAGTAGTGTGTGGCTAAGCAGTCACAGGATCACCTACCCTACCTGGGGTAGCCGAAGGCATACACCTGTAAAACGTCAATGCAGCAGCATTTTAAAAATCAATGCTAATCCATCACTGACAAAATGGTCTTTAAAAAAATGACCTTGCTCTTTGTGTTCTTGTTTTCTTTTACTTTCTCTATCAGGAAGAAGGGGGTCCCTCTAGCCAGGGACTGAATCACTATACATAAGACCCATCCCTCTGGAGGGGGGCACCAAACCACCTCTGGTAAAGTATGAAGTAAGCTAATTTCAGACATAATGCTGTTAAATGTTTAAACAATATTGGGTACTCTATTGCCTTATTCTCAATGGCAAATTAGGATTACCAAATCAGTATTTATTCAGCATACTGTACACCTTGTTAGTTGGTGACGTATTGGCAAATCAGATTGCCAAAACACTTTTGGTTAAATGTCCACACTCCTACTGTAAATAGAGTGTCATCTGACCTCTACACAAAACTGTTACTAGTAAACTTTGTGCAGCTTAATAATTTCTTAACCTGCCTCTGCTTTAGCATTGGCCAAACCCAAAGCACAAACCTTCCATTACTACAATGACCGAGTTGACACTTTCACCAAAAAAGAAGCTCGGGGGGATTGTACCTTCACCTAATCCTTCTTCTCTTTACAGGACTAGAAGAAATATCTGCCTTTTTCAGATATAGAGGAGCTCCACTCAATTAATCCATGGATCCAGATGACGTATCCTGAACCATATACCGACAAAATATACATGTATGTAGTCCAGGCCCCTTTTTCTTTCAAACCCACAAACACGGATTGGTGAAATACCAAAATAATAATCTTTTATAAAACACAAAAACATTCAACACCATGTGGTTCCACTAACATAATGATATATCCACCCTCTGCACCTCATCCCACCAAGTGGCCAACAAACGGGTCACACGCATTTGGCACCTTCACCCTTTAACAACAGCCTTCATAAGGCCTACTTTAAAGCCACGCCCACCCAGGGGCCTGACTACAAATTCAATTTCTGGTATTCTCACAACATTTATGTTTCTGTAAATCTAAAGGCATTGTGGTGCACTATGCCCACTATGGTCATTGTGTCATTACAAATATGTTTCATGCTATTATGTTTTACATATAGTTGCAGCTTATCAAGTATAAGCTCAAAAATCTGCTCCACAGCTAGGCATGTTCCACTCAATACACCTTGTGCAGGATTTGGGTGTAACATGCCTGGTGTGGAGCATGTTAGCTCTATCTGGGTTTAATATGTCAATCTAACAAGGGGGTACGTAAGAACTTGGAAGACAAATTAGTTGTTTTCAAAAGTTCATAATGTTTCAAAGCCTCCCAACAACAACAACCACATGGATGATTGCTTCTTTCCTCCAGGTTATGTGCCATCACCACACTAAGACAAAGGGGTCAGCATAGCTGTCCCATCCACATTAATTACAGCAAGGTACAATATTCATACCTAAATTCTATGGCGGTGGCATCTGACCAATCTTCACTACAAAATAAGAAGCAGACTGATAGCAATGGAAAACAAATCCCCATGGCCCACCCAGCCAAAGGCACCTTCAAGGTTTCCCAACACAGAATTTAACCCATTGGTTCCCTGTCTATCCATCAGGCCCAATGAGAGCACCCAGGTTTATACAATCACACTGTACTTATAAACTCAACTTGTTGTGCTCAACTTCCAAATGATACTACTAGACAGTATTGTGCACTTCATTCCATTGCTAGCACTGCCATGTTTCCAACTGTTGTAACCCCAACAGAGGGAAAGCCTACCTAATGTTCCATGCAGGAATCCAGAACAACTAGTGGTCTGGTTGCATCATGACTCCCAGGTACCCTTGTAAATAATATGCAGTTCATGCACATCTCTATGGTTTTAAATCTCACACACTACAACATAGCATAATTTAGACTCTGCTACAGTACCAACTCTTCTAGGTTTCATGGCGCAATGTTGCTTGACCTCCTTGAAGCATACCAGATACATATTCAAGACCCAGTAGCAGGGTTCCATACTACTGAATACCTAGGAGTATTTCATCCTAGAAAACAAAAGGAAAGGAGACCCGAGAGGGACACCTTTAAGATGTCACAGGTGTAACAGGCACTGTCACAATTTATTCTAAAACTGGCATGTCCATTTAACACCAAGCAGAATTGGTTGCAATCAAAAGCCAAACTTTAAAGGTCCAAACAGGTATAGGCCAAGATGTATTTACTCAGTGTTACATGGTTTAGATAGCATACAGTCATAAGTTAAAGGTTTAAAGTGCATGCTATTGATTGCACTTTCATTTCATAAGACAGGCCTAAACTAGGCCAAACTGCAATGTATAGGCAGGGAAACTATGTTTTCACTACTGTCACAACCTCTTCTGAGACCTGGAAGCAGGGTGTATTCACAGATGAACAAATTGTATATTCTCATTATTGGACCTCGGCCTGCACCCCCAAGTGTATAGCCAACACCCTCACTTTTCTATGTCACACCACACCATAATCAAAGACATTGCTAATAACCTTTGAATTTTTCCATCCAAAATAGCTATGTGTGTTTCATAAACTGTGTTGCTAATAGAGTTTTAAAAGTCCACAGGTTTCAACAGACTGGCACAGGTTAGATCTTCTAGAAAGACATCAACTTTTCTTCAATGCTGGTGATTTCCAACCCTGGCTGGCACCTCATACAAACTGAATGTTCTTTTATGGACTGTGTTCATGATTGTTCTTTCATGGACTGTTAATACTTGTACAGGGGTATGATCATTTTCCAAACAAAAAAAAAACACTATACCAGTGTGTGTGGCTATTCCATTACAGAACTCAATAAACAATCTAATGTACCTCCTGCCAAGGCCTCTGCAAATCCAGCCATCCACTAGCCAGCAACATAAATGCTTTTACCATGTTGGTGGTTTATCTTTAACTACACATCTGTGTAGCCCCATATTACCATGGGGTTACAACCTTTCTGCAGATGACATTTAACCTGTAACTATGCCAATTTGTGGTTACTCATATGAACTTTATGGACTGGTCATATATGTTTCATAATTACCTATCTGTCAAAGGACATTGTCAACAGATTCTTCAATCAACAAATACATACGAGTCCGTCATCTGCCTTATCCACTCTCAAAGCGGACTGTTTATGATCAATGGGCAATGTTGTGTCATGATATTTTCTTGTATATAATGCATTCAATACTGTTTTTACAAACAAAATTGTGTGGTAACCAACATCAATAACTTTTCTTATACACATATCAATTGTGGTGTTGAGATTCCTAATTTCTATTTTGTGTCTTACAAACAAACCAGCTGTGATTGCCCCTGTAACAACTCCAGAATAGAACTAGTTTCACAGTTACCCTATCTGTATGCTATCCACCAGTTTTAACATGGTTTTTCATATGATAAATAATACTGTGTTGCAAAATATCATGCAATGTTTTCAAATTGTAAATACAATAACAAGGTGTTCATGTGCACAGCAAAGATATTAAGTCTTACAAGTAATATTATTACTAAAGCAAATGCTTTAATGTTCCTGTGCAAAGGTTTTGTTCTTCTTCAAGAATTTTCCATTAGTTTCATGATAACTATTACCTCACACTTACCCTATTAGTTGTTGCCTCCTTATCCAGGCAACATGGGGGAATTATGTAGTCTTGCCCAACCCCCTTCTGGTACCCCACATGACATCCATGATATCATAACTAAGGTTGTGATATGTTTAGTAAGGTAGAATGTAGGGTAGTATTATGTGCCTTTGTTGCATATAATTGTAGTATGTGCTAGGTAGGCCAAACACTGTTCTTCTTTTTTTGTCCAATTAACTGTGATCTCTATGTGAACTCCAGGTATGGTAAGTTGTAATTTACTGTTGTCTTAGGGAAACATGTAATAATTGTTATTACTAATTACTCTATCACATGTCCCTGGTTGTGATTCACCATTAGTCAGAACATTGCAGAGACTGAGAGTCTCATCACTGTTATACTGGTCACACTGGTTCCTGAGAATGCTTGCAGCTTCACTGCTGTCTTAATCCTCTGTTGCTCCCACTCTGTATCTGTCTCTCCCAGCGGCGTGCTCTGTCTGACATACTCTATGTTGTTTGAGGGGGGGGTGTACATAATTGGGCAGCCTGTTCTCTCTCACTCCGAACTGCAGACAGGAGGAGATACATGTCAATCATTGGGATAGCCTGGTTTCTCTCTTACTCTCCGATCTGCAGACAGGAGGATATACTGCAGATCATTCAGGGGGGCATGTAGCACACAACTGACAGTGCACAACTGGGACTCACAGACAGAACACTGTAGAACTTTTCATTACACGTGCTGGTGTCACTGTCTGGATGTCACTGAAGGGCTGCAAGCCCATTCTCTCTCTCTCTCTCTTTCTGATCTGCAGACAGGAGGAGATACATGTCAATTATCTGGAGAGTCTATTCTCTCTTTCAATCTCTCTCCAATCTGCAGACAAGAGGAGATAAAGAGGATCATGGGGGGGCATGCAACAGACAGCTGATGGTGCACAACTGGGACCTGCAGAAAGGACACTACAGGACATTTCATCACATGTGCTGATGCCACTATCTGCCTGTCACTGAAAAACTGCATTTGGTAATAATGGGAACAAATGCAGCGTCAGGGGCTGGGACAAACAGCCATGAATGGCAATGGGAACAGCGGGGACAAATGGATCAGGAGGACACGGACAAGGAAAACAATATGGGTATGATAAACAAGCAAGGCAACTGATGACTCAGCCTTACCTGAACATGCATTAATCCACATCATAAAGAATTTACACATTTCATTCACTACCTGTCCCTCCTCTCGCTTCAGTAATGACTGCCTTCCAGTTTGCTTCTGTCAAATATATAACGAGACTTGCTCTGCCCAATGATTGTCTTTCAAGGTGACTCACAGCAACTGTGCATATATTGAGCATTAATGCATGGTCAGATGATGCTGATTGACCAATTGCCTTGCTTGTTTATTATATCCCATGTTATAAATGTGCTTATCGAACACAGAACAGAAATAATTATTGAGGAGATGAGCCATTGTCTCCGAATCCTAGGCTTTAGTAGAATCAGCTATGAGGGGCACAGCTCAGTTATTTAATTGTTTTAGATTGTTAACATAACCATGACAAGACTTGCAGTTTGTTTTTAATATGAGCTCATTTTAACTCAGCATTAGATCTTGTTTTTTTAATTTCCTTTTTATAATTTCATAGTTCACATTTATATTTAGCAATACCAACAACTGTATTGTTGATATAGTCTAATGTTATTTAATATGCTCCTGATCACCCACAATACTAGCTATAGTGGATTTTCCTGCTTAGAATTTATATTTATTAATTATGTGGCCTTTACTATTAGGAGCTTGGATTTAAACGTGTTCTATTGCATTTCCTCATTTTTATTGTTAAATTTGTTGTTAAGTTTACACTCCCACTTATAACTTGCTAGTTTGCACCTCATGGTTCCAAATTAGATTTATTGTACAAATAGGAAGATGTACCGCCTATGATTTTTATAGTATTTCATTCAAGTTTAAACTTTACCATATTATTTATACTTGTATTTATTTAGTTTACCACCAAAAAGTTCCATTGAACATAACACATTTGCAAGGAGGTCCTTGGTAGAACAGAATATTATACAGTAAACAATTTAGTAAAATAGGAATAACAGCAATACAGTAAGTTGTTTGATAGCATAGGAATAATAGCAAGTTAGTACAGTTCAAATACCATATAAGACATGAACTGTCTATACATATATATATATATATATATATATATATAGAGAGAGAGAGAGAGAGAGAGATCAGGTATTGTGATACGGAGCAATAAGAAATAGCTTAGCATAACATACAATGATAGACAATGAACAATTTTACATAAGTATCATCATATAAAAAGATAACAGAATGACAAGGTTACAATTACATTTTTACACAAATAATTGCAATACAATAATGTAACAATGCACCAGGAATTACGACAGCTAGTGTGGGTTGTAGGTATAATATTAGCAGCAGGTACATTTGTCTACACTATACACAATGTTCATCAAGCAGTGTTTGGAAGAACTGAGGCCAGACAATGCATTTCAGGCCATAGAGCAGCCCAGCTAGACCATCTTTCCATATTTTGAAAGATGCCTGGCGACACTGAGCAGGAGGACAATTTGCTTTCTAAGGTTGCATAGCCCTAAGTTTGCAGAGGAGTGTGGCAATACATTAAGGAAGGGAATTAGTCAGAGCTGTAAGGACCAGTTGACTAAATGTCTAAGCCCTCTGGTATCAAGAGAGGGCCTTACTTGTAAAGGAGGCAATAGTGAGTGTTGAGAAAGGAAGGTCTGTAATAGAACACAGTGCTCTATGGTACAACACATCTGACAGGCCAAATTAGTGGCAATGGCATTTCTATATATAATGTCTCCATGATCCAATAAGGGGAGAGATGTGGCTTGGACAAGTATTTTCTTAGCTTTAAGTTTAAAACAAGATTTGTTTTGGAAAAAGAACCTGTGCCTCTAGGGATTTTCTACATTTATTGTGAACAATAGTCTGTTATCCAGGCACATGCCCAAATATCTGAATGAGTATGAGTCTACCAATTCCAAAATATCATTAGAAATAATGGTGATGCCTAGGTTAGGGGAGACAGATAGGTTTGTGGGAGAGGAACATATACGTTGTTTTTTCTGCATTTTACAGGAGCTTCGATGTGTGTAGGTTGACTTGAAGCTGACTGAATCCTCTTTGGTCATTTGTACCCAAATGCTCTTTGATGGTATAACCACTGATACCAATCTGTATATTTGTTAGTTTAATATTTACACCTCTTGTGGATTCACTAACAAACTGACTCTGGTCATAACTGGAAAACATACCCCCCCCCCCACAAAAAAAAAAACTACTGTACATTTACCAGTGGCTGATCCATGCTCATCCATTTTATGTTTGGATCATTAAATTCTACCATTATAATACAATCACCTTTTCAGCTGCTAATTACATTTCATGACAAAGTTTAATTTCCAAACTGCTATTACAATCAGGAGGTCTGTACAGAAGCATTGACCCATATTTTCATGTCTCCCTCAAAACTTGGTTAATTTAATCCATACACACTTCATTGAGCTTTAATTCTGTTTAACGCCATTTGATTCCATGTATTGTGCAGTAGCTTGTTTTTAAAAATAAGGCTACACAACCTCCATTTCTTAATGTTCTAATGCATTTAAATAATTTAAAACACAAAACATTGTTACACAAGTCATCCCTCTCACCATGTTTTGGTTATACCTGTAATATCAGTGTGCAAATAGAAAATGCCACTCAAAGTGGCAATGATAGCAGTGTCAAAACACTTACTTAAAGCAAAAAAAAAAAACACAAATCTGAAGTTGAAGGCACATTAATGATGCAAAATAAGCAGACACTATATATTGTATTGCAGTGTATAAAATCATAAATAAATATTGTATTAAAGTGCCAAATTGCACAAGCATGTAGCTCAGCCGAGACTTGATGTTTTGGCATCTGAGAAGTGCAGTCCCATGAAATGTTGAGTCTCAGCTGAGATTTGTTTGAACTCCACACCACTTGTACATGTTTAAACTTTAAGTAAGCAATAAAACATGATGAATTAAAAGTTAAACTTATTTTTATAACGTAGTGCCTCCATTCAAGTTGCTCTGTTTTTTTTTTTGTGTTTTTTTTATTAGGACTTTTGTCCTAATGTGGCCACTGTAACTGTAGTTCACTGCACATAGGTCTTGACCCCTCTCCCCAGCAAGCATCTCTGTGCCAGGTATGGGACCTGTATGTGTGGGAGGGAGATATAGTCCAGGTACATACATTTAAAAAAAAAAATATGTGTTTGCTTTTCTTTTTTTTCTTTTGCCTTAATATGGCTGTTCTGTATTGCCAATTGTAATAGCTAGAAGTGCACATATTTGTATTTTCTATTTTACCAGGAAAAATGTTCACTGAACAAGGCTCATTTGCAAGGAGGTCCTGGTAGGACAGTTTGCAATACAGCAAATGAAATGACAGTATACACAACAGTTCATGTAATACAGAGTTGGAGATTAGCTCATCATACAAGTCATCAGTTCTACTCAAGTACAAGGACAAAAACAGCAATAGCATTTTTGATATAGGAATACAGTCTAGAAAAAGAGAATAATGTTTTGGTGTTTTGAGAGTAATAATAAGGATGAAATAAGTTCTAATAGCAAACACCTGTGTCCACACAATATTGGCCAAGTAGGGTTTGGAAGTGATGAGTACTGAAAAGTCAACTTAATTTGTTTCCCAGAGAGCATTCCAAGCCATGGGAGCAGCCCAGCTAAGAGTCATCTTACCAAGATTTAAAAAGTGCCTAGGGACATTGAGCATGATAGCACTGTGCTTTCTCAGACTGTATAACCCAAAGATCTACAAAACAGATAAGAGATGTATGATGATAATGAATTCTGCAGTGCTTTAAAGGACCAATAATTTAGATATCTGAGCCTTCTGACTTCTACAGAAGCCCATCCCACTTCTTTGTATAGATGTCAGTGATGGGTTTCAGCCTGTGAGTCTGAAATAAACTGGAGTGCTCTGTGGCAGAACACATCTAATGTGTCCAAATTAGAGTTGGTAATGCTTCTATATATACTATCACCATAGCCTAGCTGGGAAGAAATGTTGCCTGGGTGATTCTTTTCTTAACTTCCAGGTTGAAGCAGAATTTGTTTCTGTAATAAAATCCTAGTCTCTGACATAGTTTATTCTAGTGGTTTTCGATATGCACAGTGAAGGATAACTTATTATCCAACCACATACTAATGTTTCACATGTTAGAGTTGCAATTCCTAATGTAGTGGTGGTGGGTGGTAGAAGACGTCTTTAGGAGCAAAAATCATGTACATAGTTTTGATATCATTTAGGAGTAGCTTAGAGGAGCATAAATTAACTTACAATTGATCAAATGCCTCTTGTATTGAGTTCACAGCCATCCTAGGTGCGGAGCTTGCTGAGTAAAGAACAGTATCATCTGCATAAAAATGCAGGTTTGCATTTGCTGTGTTATCACCCAAGTCATTAGTATACAACCTAAATAACAAAGGTCCCAAAATAGAACCTTGAAGCAGTCCATTGCATATTTGGACACAAGAGGAGATCATGCCTTCCACCTTGAACTGCTGGCATCTCCCAGAGGTAACAACTAAATCAGGCAACCATATCAGGGATTAAGCCAGCATTCCTGAGTTTATTCAGTTGGATACACAGTCCACAGTATTGAATGCTTTGCTCAGAACTTGGAATGTTGCCACATTGGTGAGTATTATGCTGAGCTCAGATGCCTGAGTGGTTAGGAGTTATTATAGTTCTCCAGGTATTCTCTAATCTGCTCATGTACCAATTTCTGGAGCAGTTTGGCTAAAACTGGTAAGCTAGAGATGGGTCTATAGTTGCCTGCAGAGGTTCTGTCACCCAGTTCAAATAGTGGGATTATAAGAGCCATTTTGCAAAGGAATGGAATGTCACAGTTTATGATCAATAGGTTGAAGAGATGAGTTATAGGTGGGTTAAGATTGGGTACCTGACTTTTAGGAAGAGCTGTTCAATGTTTTGTGCCCCAGAACTTTTTTTTGATGTCAGAGTCTGAAGGAGCTGCTTTACCTGATTGTAGGAGAACTGCTGGAAGTGATAGAGATTTTAGCTGTTGGGAAAGAGATTAGGTAATTTTTGGAATGGTAAAGAGGTCAGGACAATGGTCGAGTTGTCAAATGTGTTTCCAGCAATAGTAAAGTACAAATTCAGCTCCTCCAGGATTATTTGTTTATCCGTACTTAGTTTATATTACCCAATTGTAGCTGCTTAGGTATGATAGAGGGACTGATCCACCTTCCATAGACTCTATAGCTTGCCTAAAGTTAAATGGGTCTTGCTTGTTTTTGTCCAACAGGGACATATAGTAGTTCACTTTGGTCAGTCGAATTAACTTTGTACACCTGTTTCTCCTTTGCCTAAAGTTTGCCCAATCCTGCTCTGCTTTGGAGGCCTTAGCTTTGGCCCAACATAGGACTCTATTGCTCGGGACTTGTTTGATCTCATTGGTAAACCATGGGGAGCTTTTTTTCCTAGTTCTTCAATTTACATAGTGGACGAGCAGGTTTATGACTTGTAAGATCTATTGGGTAAAGATTTTGCATGCCTCTTGTCATGAATTGATGAATTGAGGGTGTTAAGTAGAAATCTTGCCAATTAATAGCAGCCAGGCGGTGGAGAAATTCGTGTACAGTAAAATGAGTAAAGGATAGCTTACTGAATAACTATTTTACTCCTTTGTAGCAGACCACCACATTATGATCACTAAAGACATTGTCAAAGACTGCTGACAATAAAATAATATGGGGTCTGTTAGTAAGTATAATTTCTAAAGGAATGAGTTTAAAGTTTTGTTTATTGGGTCTTGTGGGTTCTGTGATAACCTGTATAAAACTAGAATCATCATAGTCATTTTAGATAATTTGATTTTGAGGTCAATAAGCAAAGTTTAAGTCTCCATGGTAAGTGTTTAATTATTGTTATTGTTGGCACAGTTACAGGTACTGTAAAATATCAGATCCCCAGTAGGGGTCTATAACAATAATTACATTAATCATTTATGCTTTTGAGAGAGTTACAGAAATTGTAATACTTTCAAATTCAGATGGTTTGGATTGGGTGTTAGCTAAGGAGGAGGCAAACTTGTTTTTTACATAGAGGACTAATCCACTAACGTGCGTCAGTCGGTCCTGTCTATATAGATCATACTCCTGAATGGAGATCACATTAGTATCAGTGGATGTGCTGAGGCAAGATTCAGTGAATAGCAGCACATCTGAATTTGCTTGGGTAACCCATGTTTTTAATATTGTATGTCCAATTTGTTTAGCATGCTGAGAATATTGATGGTCATAAATTTTAGCCCATTAGACATAGCAAAGTCAGAAGTTGTCATGTTTAAAGAAGGAGGAGTGGAGTTTAGCTTAATGTTGCCAAAACAGAGTAGCAATAGCATAAGGAAGTGTTTACTTAGGTAGACAGCATTTTTATATACCCACTTAGTGTACTTGTAACTAATTGTGTGATTTGAGAGTATGTGAGATGCAATAGAACTCCATTTGTCTAATGAGCTAATAGTAGCTAATTCAGAGGCTTATAAGATAGGGAATTATGACTAGTCAGGTAAATAGCAAGCTGAATAGTATTAAGGGCCCACAAGTGCTGCCATGAATCAGAATAGCTGAGTTGGATGGCAAGATCTAGACTTAGTTTACATGTAATATCCTTATTCAACAAAGGCAATTTCACTGTGGGGAATATAAATAAGAGAAGAAGATGCCACATGTTTAGGAATGGAAGCTGCATCAGTAGTACAATAGCCTTACTAAAGAACAGGCTGATGCAGGTAACAGATCACTGCATGAGGGTGAGAGGCTAATGCAAATCCTGCATGGAACCTTGGCACTTACCTTTGTATAATTCTCTTTCAATACAATCATATTTATTTATTTATTTGAATTTTGGTAACTGGATAAGTCCACTGAGACAATTACAGTCCCTTTTTCAGGGTCAGCTGGGGAAAGGCAGCAATATAAAGACAATACAGTAAGCAACTTTAAGAAATTCAGAAAAACAGAAGCATAACATTCTGAACAGCAGCCAACTGGGAGATTTGAAGACATAACAATTCAAAGCATGTTACTGAATAACATATGAGTATAGAGCCACTATGCAAGTCTGACCTTGTATAACAGATAAATACATTGAGTAAACACACATTTTGAAGAGAGTACAAAACCTAATGAAGGAGTACAATGGAGGTATACACAAAAATATCAGTAAAATGGATAAATACTTTAAGTATATACACATTATACAAAGGGATCAAAACATATCACATAATGTGGTCAGAGAGATTGCCTGTAGAAATGTAATGGGGTCAAGTGTTGCCTGTAAAGACTGAGCAAACATAATGAGTGGAATAGGGAGGGAGCCAGGTTAATTATGGGGAGGTGAAGTGAATGTGGGGGTCAGAACTAGAGGTGGAGTAGATAGCAGGAGGATAGAGAGGGTAAGGACATGAGGTACAGCAAAGAAAAGGAGGATGTGAGTGGAGAATCAATGGAAACAGGTGCATTTGCAGAGGAGGTGAGGAAGGCAAATAAGGTGGTTTGGAAGAAGAGTAGAGAGGTACAGGACAGGATGGAAGAAGGCAGGGAGTTCCAGTCAGATACTGCTGTGAAGGAGAAGGACTTATGTGCAACTATAAGCCTCAGATGAGGCCATTCGAGAAGGGGCAGGGTGGCAGATCAGAAGGGATGTGTAGATTTCCTAAGGCAAATAATCTTACTGAGGCAGGGAGGGGTAAACTTGTGAACAAGCTTATACACAAAACTCAAGGTTGAATATCTTAGTTTATTTTATTTATTTATTTATTTGTACATCAGTTTACAACCTTTGAGCCAGAGGCTCATTTCCAAAGGTACCTCGTCACATAGAGGACAGACAGAAACACATTTAGGTTACAGCATAAAACATTTAGGTTACAGCATAAAAGTCATGTCATTAGAGGTACACAGAGTGGTTTCATACATTTAAACAATTTAGTTGCAATTACATTGATACAGCTGAGCACATGCTGGCATTAATAGAGGCAATATGCAATGGGGAAAGTTGTGGGGGGTGGTGAGGTGGAGTGCCGCCCAGTGGGCGTTGTCAAGTGTGGAGAGATCAAGGCCATATTTAGAGACAGGAGCAGCTGCGAGTGCTAAATAGTTGGCTCTGAAGGGCAGTTTTGAAGTTGGAGATTGTGGGGGCATTGGAGATGGGAGCAGGGAGAGAGTTAAACCAAGATGGAGCTCTGTAACAGAAGGACCTCTGACCATGGGTGGTCCTGGATCTGGGAACCAGTAGCGTGGTCTTGTCAGAGGTTCAAGTTGTGATGGTGGGTTTGGTGTGGCAGATGGGCTGTCATCCCGGGAGGATAGTCCAGTAGAGTTTTTTGTGATGAGGCAGGTTTGATAGTGTAGCCGTTCATCCAGGTTAAGCAGTTTTGCCTCGTCCATAGAGTTGACAAGTGTGTGTTGAGCCAGGGGGCACCAGTAACCAGCCTGCAGGCCTTATTTAAGGTAAGCCTGATTTTATTTTTGAAATTTAGCATCTTTATTGAGTTATATAAACCACCAATACATGAAATAGAGACTGTGTAACATACTGTACTTGGATAAAGTAATAAACAGCTGGTGAGATAACAGTCCCTAAAGGGTGAAAAGTAACAATGCACTTACATATTAAGAAAATCCATATCAAACCAACTCTAACTCCCCCACCCAGGAGAGTGTCATAACAAAATTCAGAGAAAGAGAAGGGTATTGAAAAGAAAACCCCAAGTAACAGAATTATTCCAAGAGAGGCAAATTAGGCTGTGGTTGTCAGAAGCCATCATTGTATGGGGATTACTTCAGGTATAAAGCGTATAATTTACCCCATTTCTGCTTGAAAGAGGCCATATGATTTCGGAAGCTGCCTATTAACTTCTCAGTATTAAAACAGAGGGACATTTCTTTGAGCGATTCTGTATATGTGATGGAATTTTGATCCATCCAATGCCTAAGGACCAGTTTTTGACTACTATAGAGATTAAAGCCATACGGTACCTCGTTCCCTCACCTCAATGTTAGAATATATCCCTAGTATACATATTTCTTTGGTGAAGGTCTTTTAACCCCAGAAGTGGGTCTAGGTTACTTAAGTATTGTGTTCCATAGAGATGCCACCCTATCACAATACCAAAAGATATGCAACAGGTTCCTTCAGTTACTCCACACAGTACAGTTGGATGATTTAAGTTTACCAAATTTAGCCAATTTGATTGGTGCATAATAGAGATTGTTCAGAATATGGTACTGGGTTAGTCTGTGATTGTCCTGGGATAGGTACCTGTATGTGTCCTTCCAGATCAGACTCCAGGGTAGAGGAGAATCCGGTATGAGAGGTGCCCAGATTTTAGAGCCCTCCAGGGTAATGGGAAACATGACATCCAGCAGGTAGGCATAGATTCTGGCAATACCATGGGATTTAACTGCAGATTCTTGGATCCTTTCCAGGAAAGGCCTTGTTTTGGATGGTATAGATACAGACCCAAATAGCTTAACTATTAGGTGTCTCAGTTGGAAAACCTTAAAATGTGTTTCTGGGAAATGTTAAAAGAGGTTAAAATATCTGCGGAGGATAAGTGAGCCCTGAGAATACAGGGACTCCACTGAAGAGTCCTGAATTTGTGGGAGCCACTCAGAGGTCAGCAGGATGCCCCTATTTTGATGTTGGGATTTAATATGAGGGGCTGCATGAATCCTTGGTATATAGTATGTTGAAGAAACTCCAACATTGGGATAGAATTTTGATAGAGAGACCTATAACAGAATTTTGTATGGCTACGGGTAATGTGGAGAAGGAGTAGCAGAAGATGTGGGGAGGTCGAAGATTAAATTGATCCAGAAGTTTGAACTCCAATTGTAACCATGTTGGCTGGGGTAAGTTGAATTGGGGAGTTGACCATTTCCCTATTTTATATAATTGGCTAGCCCAATAGTATAATAAGAAGTTAGGGAGGTGGAGGCCCCCTTTATCCCTAGGTACACTGAGTTTGAGAAAGGTCCATCTAGGTTGTTTCCCTTTCCAGATAAAACTGGATAAAGCAGAATGTATCTGTTTAAAATACGATCTGGGGAGCCATATGTTTAATAAGTTTAGGGGATAGAAGATCCGGGGTAGTACATTCATTTTAACAATGTTGATGCGCCCCCATAGGGACATTGGCAAGCTTTCCCATCTGCTAAGGTCTCTCTGGACCTTTATCAGCAAGTCGTTCAAATTGAGCTTCCTGACCACTTCAGCCTCATGGGCCAGATGTATGCCCAAATACTTAAGCGAAACAGGGGACCACTTCATACCAAACTGGGTGAAGCTAGCATGAATGGTGAAAGAGTTTAACAGGAAAATAACTGATTTAGATAAGTTTAGTCTATAATTGGACACCTGGCCAAACTGTTCAATAATTTGTAAGGCCTGTGCTAAAGATGATTCTGGGTTGGTAAGGTGTAGTAAAATATCATCTGCAAAGACCGACAAAGTCAATGGGATTTGAGATACATAACCTGTAACCTGTGTTGAGGCCTTAATGCTAATTATCAAGGGTTCTAAATACAAATTAAATAAGTAGGGGACAAAGGGCACCCTGTCGTGTACCAGAACATAAGGGGAATCGAGAAAGACCCCATTACAGTAAACTTGGCTGAGGTGATTTGTAAATCATTTTAATCCACTGGATAAAGGTGTCAGGAAAGCCCATTCTCTTCAGAGTGGCCCACAAGAAGTCCCAGTTCACCCTATCAAAGCCTTTTCTGCATCTAAGCGCAACTAATGCCATAGGGACTGAGAGTCTTGAGCAGTTTGAAAGATGTGGGAAAGGGTTCACTAATGATCTGCTGCAGATCTGCCTTGAACAAAACCAACCTGTTCAGGGCTCAGCAGGTGTTGCCAGATCTTCTTAATTCTAAAGAGAGAATCTTGGATAGGATTTTGATATCATAATTTAATAGTGAGATTGGGGCAGCTGGCTGGGTCTAGCAAAGGTTTGTCTGGCTTGAATTAAAATTATAGTGGCCTCTAACAGAGAGGGATCAAGGCAGTCTGAGAAAACATATAGTCATATTTCAAAAGTAGAGGATAACTCTTTAAAAGACTTTATAGAAATTTGGAGGAAGCCGTGGGACCTGAAGCCTTGTCCAGAGGCAGCCCTTTAATTGCATCCTCTACCTCAGTTAAGGTGATGGGGGAGGATAATATATCACAGTGGTGTACTTGAAGGAAGGGAGCTTAACCCCATCCAAAAACTGCTCTACCATGGGAGAGGTAGTTGAAATACCTTTGCCATAAATCTCCTATAAAGGATTCAAAATAAAGGCTATATCTCTAAGCAAAGTTTTAACAGACCGTCATGGGAATTTAGTGCCGGTATTAACCTTGAACTCTCCATCCCCCTCAGTCTAGACTAGCAATCTTCCGGTTTCTCTCCTTGGTCCAGATATCGAGTCTTAGTTTTGAGCATAGCATACTCTGCTTTTCTCTTAATAAACCATTATATTACGCTCCTGAGTTTAAGTAGAGTTTCCAGATCTTTTGAGAATTGGAGAGAAGGAGGTCATTTTGACTATCCTGATTTGATTGGACAGTAAAATAACTGATTTGATTGGACAGTAAAATAACTTTAGCCTCTCTTGTCTTTTTCCTTCTGGAAGCTAACTGTAGGCTCACCCTAATAAAGCATTTAAGAGAGCACCAAAGTATGTCGTCCCTGGGAACAGAGCCTTGGTTAAATTCTAAAAGTATAAGATCTTAGATTTAATATGGGAGACTGTTCGATCCTCTTTTAAAAGTTGCATATTTAATTTCCAAAGGTATCCCTCTGCCCTGTGGTCCAGGAAACCGTGAGCCATACCAGGGGAGTGGTCCGAAATAACTATTGGCTCTATGCCTACTTGATGAGCATTACTCAGAAGGGTGGGAACTGATTAGGATGTAATCAATTCTTGACCATGTTTGGTGGACCTGGGAATAAAAGGAAAGATGTGGCCCTTAGGTTGAGCAGCGCCAAGGGTCCATAGCCCCTAACAAATGCATGAAATCTTTGAGAGCCTGTTGAGATGGGGACGAAGGTTTTAAAGGCCTATAGGTTTGATCCATCTCCTAGGATGGGGCTATATTCCAATTGCCCCCTAGGATAAATAGGAAGGGCAGGAGTCCACTCAGTCTATCCGCTAGGGACATGAGGAAATGGGGATCATCCCCAACTGGACCGTATATTGCACCTAGTACCACATTGCTATTATTGAGCTGACCCTTGACCAAAACAAATCTACCATCCTGGTCTATAATGCTATCCTCCACTACAAACATAATATGTTGTTTAATTAATATAGCCACACCCCTGCTAGCGTGTAATCCACTGGTTGTAAAAATCTGAGAAAATCCCAGCCGACGTAGCCCCTTAGCTTCTGAGGCTGACAAGTGTGTCTCCTGCATGAAAAGTATGTCCACATTTAGTAAAGAACAGTTTTGGAGAACCTGATGTCTTTTGGTAGGGTCTTTGATGCTTCTGACATGCCAGCTAGCAAACATAATCGGCCTCGTAGCCATATGGGTTGGTAACATGTTTGAAAACACCAGAAAATAATAGCACCTCTAGTATGATCAGAAACATTTGGCACTCTCCAAACATCCCTCCCCCCCTGGTCCCCATAAGAAATAATGGTTAACATACAAACATTCCACAGAATCTAGAGCATTGGGTTGCAGGTAATGAACACTGAGCACAAAAAACAACACCCTGCAACTATTTAACCAGGACGATGAAATACCCTGCCATCCCCAACCCCCATTAATCCCAACCTTACATTTCAATTATACCCCCATAAAACTATATACAAATAGTCCCTTGGACCTAACAGAGCATAACCTGACCGAACAAGTATATTGAACAAGGATCGTCCCCAAGGCTTGCAGACCCAAGCTTTGTTGAAGCAGTTGTTTGACTAAAAGAAATTGAACCATTATAAGTAAGGCAAGAACAACAGCCTGAAACAGACAAAAATAACTTGGTCTCCAGGGTACTGCAGCCACCCCTATACCACAGGTTGCGAGGCAGGTGCCCAGAGCTAGCTCAATCCTTGAGCCCCGACCCAGCCAAAACCTTACGTATTTTAACTTCATGGCCCTTGGAAAGTCACTACAAATGGATTGGAAGGATATCTATTGAAAAGGCCTACCAGCACCCTCCAAATGTGGAGAAACCTCAATGAAGTGGAGCTCCATCTCACCTGAACTAGACTTGTAGGTGTATCGTTCAGGATTTAAGCTGATGAGCTAGCGGGACTCCTCACTATAGACTTGGACAAACAGTAAGTGTGACTCCTGCTGTGATACGCTACTTCCGTGAAACAGGAAGAGACAGGGCATAATATCTCAAGGACCAATTGGTCCACCCGAAATAGGAACGGTAGAAATCATTGGCAGGAACATTGGTTCCTACCCCCCTCCTCCCAGAGCTGGACAGCAGACCCGTGGTTGCCAGTCTGAGCCTTTAGGCCGTACCTGGACTCTGGTCACACCCCCAACAACAAAAAACAGAAGGAAGTGCAAGGCAAAAAACCACCAGGTAGGAAAACAGCTCAACATCGATGCTTGTACAAGAAAACTTATTTAAGTAGCTCTCTGGGATCACAGTTCAGCCAGCTTTAAACAGGTTAGGCTGCTTCAGGGTCAGATCAGCCATGGTCTGGTCCAGCTTTTTGTATGCATGCCACACACCATCCAGCACCACCTGCAATTTCGCCGGGTAGCCCATCTGAAAACGTATACCCGCTGCTATCAGCTTGCTCACTATCGGATGAAAGTCTTTTCTTTTCTGTCAGGTTTCATAGGGTAAGTCCTGGGTGACTCTCAATTTGATACTGTCCCAGTAAATTGTTTGCAGTTCCTTGACTTTGGCCAGAATGTGTTGCTTCTCGAGAAAGCTGAGTAGCTTAATAACTATGGGCCTCAGAGGAGCTCCAGGCGGAGGCTTTGGTTTAAGGGAGCAATGTGCCCTTTCAATGTGGTATTGTGGGTTAAAGGATGAGGGACCCACTATCTTGTTCAGCAGCTTTTGAATGAAGGCCATGATATCCACACCCTCTTCGGATTCTGGTAGGCCTAGGATTAGGATGTTGTTCCTCCTGCTTCGGCCTTCAAGGTCTTCCATTTTCAATTGGAGTTTGGTTATTTGCTGCTTAAGATAAGTGATTTCTGGGTCAGTTTTCACTTTCCAGCTTTCCAACGAGCAGGTTCTAGCTTCGGAGTCTCCAACTATTATAGTGAGCGAGGCGAGATCACTTCGTATGGATTTTAATTCCATGGATATGTCTTGTAGTGTTTCCCGGAATGGGATTAATTCTTGCAAAAAGCGGTCCTCCGTGAGAGGGTTGGAAGAGGAACCAGAGGGACTGACTTTAGCAACGTGCCGCACATTCTGGGTTTTCGATTTTTTAGGAGCCTTCTCCGGGGTAGTCAGCGGTGTGTGTTTGGCTCCAGCAGGCTTCATCTGGGCCTCCATGGTCTCCACGAGATCAAAGTGATCCAATTTAAGATCCGAGTACAAATTAGGTACAGTTGCGTTACTGATAGGTAAAGCAGGCTGGTAGATGACTCAAATTGGTAAAACGGCCACAAAATCGGCAAAAAAAAATGGAATTTAGCTGGTTGGTAGGTGAGAGCTATCGATTATGCTGCCACTAGGTGCACTGTATCACGTAACCCCCGGTAAGCCTGATTTTGTTGAGGGCGGTAGTGTGAGCAGTGCCATAGACCGGCAGGCCATAGTCAACTAGGGACAGTACTGAAGATGTAACTGCAAGTCAGAGAGCATCAGGGGGGAGGCAGTTTTTATAGCAGTAAAGGATTCCAAGCCTTGTGTTAGTGGCAGATGCAAGGGCATCAATGTGGGTGTGGTAGGTGAGGGCTGAGTCGAAAGAAACCCCAAGATATTTATAGAAGCAGACTTGACAAGTGGTTGTTTGGTACTGGGGAGGATCTGGAGTGGGAAGTTGCAGGCTTTGTTTTGGGGGTGGGCAAAAAGCATTGTTTTTTTTTTTTTGAGGTTAATGACAAGTCTCTGCTCTTTAAACCAGGCTTCAGCATCATTGTAGGATTGTTGTAGGGTGTTCTGGAGGGAGGTGGAATTGCGGTGGGTAGCAAAAATGACAGCGTTGTCTGCATACAAAAGAATTTTGCCAGAGCATGCACTGGGCAGGGTGTTTAGAAAGAGTGAGAAGAGTAGGGGGCCCAGGATGGAGCCCTAGGGTACCCCTGAGTGGATGGGAAGAGTTTTGTAGAGTGTCCCATTGATTTTACACATTGGGAGCAAGCAGATAGATAGCTTGTACACCAGATGAGAGGGCCAACACAGAAACCAGTGTGGCAGAGGGCATCCAGCAGAAGAGGGTAGGAGACAGTGTCAAAGAGACCTTTGAGAGGTCATGAACACTGCACCAGCTAGGGAGCTGGCGTCCAGGGAGGGTGGAGAAATTGGAGAACTCAACTAGAGCAGTGCGGTACTGTGACCAGCACGAAACCATGCTGCTCTGGGCATAAGATGTTATGCTTGGTCAGATATTCAGTGATTTGAATGGCCACCATTTTTCCAGGGCTTTGGAGGGGATGGAAGATTGGTCAGTAATTCCTGGCGGAGGACCTGTCGCTCCCTTTGTACCAGTGTGACTATGGCCGTATTCCATGCAGTGAGGAATTGCCCCAGGCAGAGGATCGGTTGAGTAAGCTGGTGAGTGGGGCAGGACTTCATCCAGCACCAGCCCGGAGAATACAGGGGTCCATGGAGTCGCTGCCAGGACTATTACTATTTAATGCTTTGATTAGGAGAGGTCTGGCTTCCTGGGCAGATACCCTGCATAGGTGGAAGCTGGGGCATTGGAGGACAGGGGGAGGTAGGTTGAGGAGAGGGTCAAAGAAATTACTGGGGAGGACAGAGCTAAGGTCAGTAAAGGAGGTGTTAAGGTAGTTAGCTATGCAGGCAGGGTTGGTGGAGGTAGAGCCATCAATAGTGAGTTGGAATGAGGGAAGGGAGAGTGATTTCCCATTTAGTTGTTTAACATTGTCCCAGAACATCCGGGCACACTCCCAGGAGGAGGTGAGGGTTGCCTGGTAATGGTCGACCTTGGCTTTATGGATGGCCCATGTGCACCTGTTCCATGCAGCATTGTAGGCCTGTCTATCAGCCATCCGGCCCATTTCAGTGGCAAGGTACCAGAGGTTATCCCTATTTCTGAG
Organism: Neoceratodus forsteri; assembly: GCA_016271365.2. Classification (NCBI taxonomy): domain Eukaryota; kingdom Metazoa; phylum Chordata; order Ceratodontiformes; family Ceratodontidae; genus Neoceratodus; species Neoceratodus forsteri. The sequence goes on from CM057449.1 coordinate 1,515,214,182, forward strand.
CATTTGTAGCAGGAAGGGTAACCAGGGTGCATTACATTTCTTGGATCAGATTCTTGTGAGGGTGCGAAGAGGTCAAAGGCCTTGTTAAAGGTTTGGGAGAAAAGCAAGGGTAGTGTCTAAGTCTGGTGCATGATGAATGGTGGACCAGTTAGTCTGGGCAAGAAATTGTTTGAGTTTTATCAGTCCCCAGGTGGGAGGTGCCTGCAGAGTGTGGTCAGGGCTGTGGGTTTGGGAATGGGGCCACCCAAAGGAAAAGGATAGGGAGTGGTCATTAGTGAGTCTGGGAGGACCTGGATGTTATGGATTTGTGGAGGCGGTTGGTAATATTACATCCAGAAGGGTACTGGTACCTCTCTTTGGATTTACTCTAGTGGGCTGGGAAATGAATTGTGTCAGGTCTAGGACAGCGAAAGAATCTCGGGTAGTGGAAGAGGAGGTGCTGAGCCAGTTGACATTTAGGTCCCCCACTAGGATTTGTTCCGCCTTGTGCTGGAGGGTGGCAAGATATTCTGTTAAAGATATCAGCTCCGGGTTCAGGTTCTTTGGGGGAACCTAGGCATTGGTGATATAAAGAGGGCCCCTGGAGGGGTCAAGAGCAAGTTTGAGGGTAAGGGCCTGGGCCCCATTTACAAGAGCAGGGGTAGGGAGCGCTTGTCCGATGATTGTGTCCCTAGTATAGATTGCACAGCCACTCCCGTGTTTGCCTACTTGGTCTTCCCAGTATAGGGTATAGCCTAGGAGGGAGATTAAGGAGTCAGAGGTGGATTTGGACAATCAGGTTTCCACCAGGGCAATGATGTCTGGTTGATGTAGCATGGCCCAGCACTGGAGGGCATCAAATTTTTTCAGTAGGCTGCATATATTCATGGAGGCTATGTGGAGACCAGTGGACCCAGCTGGTGGGCTGGAGGGTGCGGGGTCTGGTTTGGACGTATATTACCCGATAGGAGTAGTAGGAAAACCAAGGCTCTGACCAGGTGGTGGTAGTTTGTAAGCTTTCAGGGGGAACGCTGGGATGGTGAGGAGGCCATAGGGGAACACGGAATGGGCAGTGTTTGAGGGGTTGGGAGGCGGAGCAGTAGCAACCATGGGGAGCCAGGGTAGGCTGCAGGGGGGCATCCAGGGGGTGGGTGCTGTGGGCCAGGGTACATGGTCAGTGTAGGGTGGGATCGGACTAGGTCAGGAAGAGTTATGGGTGCTGGCACAAGTGGGCCAGGGGAGATGTCTGGCTGATGGGATGTGGGTACTAGCATGTAAATAAGGGGGAGGCATTTGAGGAGGAGGTGTACAAACATAGTGCCTAAGGTAGCAGCAGGGCAGAAAGGTTCAAGTATCTTGGCTGCCCTTCAGAAAGCATAGATACCACTTTGAAGTAGTGGTAGTGTCACGGACTCTGGAGGACAGGGTACAAGGTTCGAGACCCTGGCAGGGCCATTGAGTTAGGACCTGGGTGAGAGCAGGGATCCAGGTTCTGGTGGACTCAAATCAGGCTGGGTTTGGGCCAAAATCAGGGTGGAAATAGTGACTCCTAGTGGTCACTGGGTTAGTGGCAGGCTGAGTATGGGTCCGGTGGTAAGGCAGAGGTGTGTATAGAGGATTAGCTAGGAGGCTGGGTGTGAGGGTGAGGTGTGGGCATAGGCAGAAATGAGAGCAGGAGAAGTAGCATAAGTAGGTAGAGGTTCCAGGAAGCAGGAAGAGAGGAAGTTGAGGTGGTGAGTTAGTGGTGAAAAGTCAGAGGGTCCCTCTAGTGGCTAGGAGGTATAACCTGCAAATGGAAAAGTGGGGACTTAGTAAAATGATACCCAGGAAGTGATGTCACAAGACAGTGCCTATATAGGAAGTGCCGAGTCAGGGTGGGGCAGTCGATGAGTGCAGCGTGTTGACAGGCTAACCCCCCTCACAAGGGTGCTGCTGCTTGAGGTAGTTTAATTACCTCTTTCGGCACTCGTGAGGTCCACTCCTGGAGGGAGCTCTGTCTGTGTTTGCAGGGCTGGTCGCTGGTGTCTTTAGATTCATAAGGGAGCCAACCCAACTAAGAGAGGATGTCGCAGTGGTGATGGTGGTAATTGACCCCTAGGGGGAACCTTCCCACTCTGTGGTAGGCTCAGGCAGGAAGTGCCATGTTAAACATATTGGTAGACAGTAGTAATGGCGCATCTTACATAAGAAGAGGGAGGAGAGATGAGGAGGCGATCTTGATACAAGAGGCAGAAGTGAGAAAGAGGTGGATACAGTAAAGGAGTCCCAGCTTCAGGTTCAGTGTTTTGACCAGGGTGGAGACATGGGCACTAAGGGATAATGTGGTGTCCAGGGTAATGCCCAAATACTTAAAGGTGGGGACAGAATCTAGATCATCACCACTAAGGGAGGTAATACAGAGAGGGGAGAGGGGCCTGGAGGAGGGAGGATGATGATAGAAGAGCCTACATTTAGTTTTTTATGTACTGAGGACTAGTTGGTTACACTGAAACCAATCTTCAATATCCGCAAAGTCAGCGGAAAGTTCCCTATTGATCATGGCAACAACAGGAGAAGAGCGGTAAATAATAGCATCATCTGCATAGAGGTACACAGAGTTCCCTCCACGATGTCTTGGTAGGTCATTTATAAATAGGGAGCACAACATCGGGCCCAATATGGAGCCCTGCAGGACACCATGGGTTATGTGTTTGAAGCCTGAGAGAGCACCAGCCCATTTGACTTCTTGAGAATGGCAGGAGAGATAGCTTCGGACCCAGAGTAGGGCACTGGTATCCAAACCAATAGCCTGCAACTGTTGCAGCAAGAGACCATGATTCACAAGGTCAAACGGTTTTGTTAGGTCAACAAAGAGGGTTCTGGTTGCAGATCCTTGCTCCATGGCTTGGTAAATATCAGAGATTACTTTCAACAGGGCTGTCAGGGTGCTGTGGCTCTTTCTGAAGCAATGCTGGTAAGGTGACAACAGTTTGTGGTGCTCTAAAGTAAACCTGAGATGATTGTAGACAATACGCTCATGGATCTTGGCAAGAGGACAGAGAATAGAGATCGGTCTGAAGTTCTCAACAATGGTATTAGGCCCCCACTTTGTGCACCAGTACAACTACAGCAGCTTTCTACTTGTCTGGTACAGTGCTGGACAGGAAAGAGCGGTTGAATAAATCACGCACAGGGCGAGCAAGGGAGGGAGCACCGAGCTTTAGTAATTTAGGCTCTAGGGTGTCATGACCAGGAGAACTCTCAGCCTGAAGGTTTGCAAGAAGCCTCTGGATTGCTTTGCAGGTGGTCAACTTCAGATGGAAGGCTGGTCGAGTTCCAGTGTAGCCTTCAGTGGTAGGTTTGAGGATGGGTTGGGAGACTGTAGAAACAGTGAGGTATATTTGTGCATATCACTAAAAAATTTATTAAATCTGGATGCAATAGACAGGGGGTCAGTAAGGGTGGTGCCCTGGGCAATGAGGGAGTTCGGGAGTTCAGTGACCTTCCCTTTGACCAGAGAATTAACCTGTCACCAGAGCTCTTTGGTGTTATAAAGGTGTTCAGTTTGTAGCATTTTGAAGTAATGGTGTTTGGCTCAATGAAGGGAGTTCTTACATTGATTTCTGAGCTGCCTGTAGACAAGCCAGTCAGAGGGTAATCCACTGTTTTTAAAGGACTGCCAAGCCCAGTCACAAGAGGACATAAGCATCTTTAGCTTTTTGCTGAGCCAGGGAGCTTTGATACCCTTGTATCTGCATTTTTTTACGGGAGCATGGATATCAACAATATGAGTAAAGGTAGTTATAAAATAATCCAGTGCTTGGTTGATATCTGAGAGAGTCATAATGGGGCTCCAGTCCATGTGGTTGATGGAGGTAATGAAGCTGTTAACATCTAACTTGGAAATATCCTGGACGAGGGTAATTTTAGGTGGGGGTTAGGGCAGTTATTCCTCCAGACACACATAGTGGGATGGTGATCGCTTATACTGTCTATACTTCCAACAGTACACCTACATATTTGACCATCAGAGGACATTTGGTGATAACCCAGTCCAGTAAGGTGTCCTTGCCAGACTTGTTGTTGATACAGTGGGGTCTTGAATAGGTTGCACTAGGTTGGAGTCAGCTAGGGGTAACACGTGCTTTATCAGTAGCTGGGTTAAGCCAGTCAGGCGTTGAAATCGTCACACTACGAGATAGTGGTGGGAAGTTTGGCAAACAAAGGAGATGAAGGGAGGAAGGCCAGTGATGGCCTTGTTGGGGGAACAGGTAGGCACAACCAATAATTATCTTCTTGACATTGCCAAGGGTCAGGAGAGGAACAGGGCTTCTAGTAACAGGGATTCCATATCAGGCACAGGCAGTTCAGCCAGATCCAGGTCTGAATGGGTGTATATCAGAACTCCACCAGCCCTTTTACCTAGCTGGTCCTTCCTGAAGCAGGTATAACCAGGTAATGCCACCTCATGCTGTTTAATAGCTGCTTGAGCCAAGAATCAGTAATGTAGAGAATGTCGGGAGACTTCTGGTTAACACAGGCCTCTGACTCAGCCATTTTTGGTTGGATACTTCGAACATTCATGTGGGCAAGTCTCAGGCTTTTCGATGGGGCACACATAGCAGGTCCAGGGTTTAAAACTGGGATGGGACATGGGGGCCCAGGGTTGAGCTCAATGTTCTCTGCTAGTACCAGAAAGAGAGTGGGAAAGTGGAATGACATTGAAGCACATGGAAGCAGCATAGTTGGGACTCTGGAGCTGAAGGGAATATGCAAACATTTATGAAGCCAGAACCCTAGGAGCACTGTATCAGATCTGGGAAGACACAGTATAAGTAAGCAGACACAGGGGTTGTCAGGCCAGACTGGGCAGGGGAGAGGAGTACAGTCAAGGGGGCAACATAAGGCCAATGCAGTAGACTGGTCAGCAAGGCATAGACTAGAGAGGCAGAATAGTGTACTACCTTTCCGAGGCAGCACATGTTAGTGGGAGTTGGTGAGGAGGCTACAGGAAAGAAAGTAGTCAGAGGCAAAAGACCCTAAATGGCTAATGTAAGCAAAGTACAGAAAACTTACATAACTAAACTAGCTAGAGAAATAGCGGATAGGTTAGTCACCATACAATGTGACATGGAATGCTGCAGCTAAGAGAAATCCAATATGTATTCAGAGACTGATGCCAAATAGGATGCTGTACCTTACAGTCAATAGAGAGATATTAAGTGTGGAGAGGGCAGAGACAAGAAGTATTTAATTAAGGCCGGGGGTGGGGAAGGTTGAGTGGGCCAAACATCTCCCCCAGAATAAAATGAGAGGGAGATAAACAAGCCACGTCGGCCAGCAGACTAGCTGCAGCAGAGCGGGGCACTGGGACTCGATCAGCTAAGCTGCTAGGCTGGGATCCTGAGCCATGGATCAGATAGGACAGGCTTTGGTACAGCGCCAATCAGGTCCCAGTGGCAGCAACAATTTCAATTAGAGAATTGGCTGAAGGGTGCCAAAGTTTGAAAAAGGAGTCTGGCTTAGCAGATGAAGGAGCGTTCCATACCTGAGGGCTTCGGCTGGCAAGATGTACAGGCAGGGCAGGCAGCGGCAGTAGAAAATGTCGCACTGCCACAGATGAAGTCGCACCAGGACTGGGGCTCAGAGACACTGCAAGAAGGAGACAAGAACAGAATTAATTAATTTCTAGCAGCCAAGGGGGCGTAAACAGATTTAGATTGGGACAGAAGAGAGAGGCAGCAGGGGGTAGGGCGTGGCGCCAGGCTAAATCGGGGTGGGACAGGTGAGAAAGTATAATAAGATCAGTAAATTGAGAGGTTAAAGAGCAACAATTAGCTGAGAGTAAGAGAGCTGATTAGCGGGGGGACAGACCCACAGAGACGGGCAGAGGTCAGGGGAAGGGGAAGAGGATGGAGGCTAACAGAAGAAGAAAGTAGGGGGATTTATTTAGTTTTTTTTTTATTTAGTTTTTGTTTACCGGGTAAGTACTCTAGCCAACACAATGACTATTTTCAGGTACAACCCGGAAGAGTACAACATAAAATAAAACAGGTACAAGAAACATGTACATTTTAACATGGGGAGAAAGCAAACATAATTTTAAGCAAGGTACATAATGTAAAAACCTTGGAAGAAGAACTTATTTAACATAACTGAGGTAATAGGTAGCATTACAGGTTTTCACGTGGAGAAGCAGATACCATGGCTTAAATAGGAGGAAAACAAACATCTGGCAGGCCATGGTGGGCAAGGCAAGTAACAATTGTTGGGGGTAAACAAGGATAAGGTCAAGCAAATACAGTTTTCAGAGATTTCGTGTAAAGGTCTAACTAAAAGGCTCTTTTGGAATTAGAGTAGAGGAGGAAGGCAGGGGAGGAAATGGGGTAAAAATTAGAAGAGGCTTGGGGAAAGAAGAGTGGTCGGGGTAAGTGAGAAAGGTGGATGATAGGGCAGGAGAGAGATAGGACAGAGGAGTCGTAGCTTGGAGTAGGGGTAGGGAGGGACATGTATTAGAGGGAGGTAGGAAGTAGAGGTCAGGCAAGAATGTGACAGGGCAGAGAGATCATAGTATGAAGAATCTAGAGCAGGGATACAGGAGGAGGGAGATAGAGGTTTGAGAGATTGGAGAAACAACAAGGAAGGCAAGTCTATAGGACTAAGGGAAAAAATAGGGACCAGACATAAACAGAGAGGAAAAAGAAAGGAAAGAGAGAGCATTTGGGGCACACAACATAAACAAGACCATCAGGTGGGATCAAAGCAGGTGTAGGGGCCAGTATGTGATAGATAGCAGTAAAGTTCTTTTAAAGCTCTGATGAGTTCCAACCAATTTGAGCTCAGGGAAGTGTGTTCTAGAACTGGGGCAGCACACTTGAAAGCCCCAGTGCCTTTTGTGGTAGAGCATCTTGGAACTTGGAGTAGAGAGTTTTCAGCAGACCTCAGACCACGAGGGATGGAGTGGGGAATTAAAAGTTTTGCCAGAGATTTAGGGGATTTGAGCCTTACAACAGAGTCAGTAAGGGAGCCAAGATAATATTTTCTTGTTGCCATGGGGGAGAGCCATCCTGAGTCATCGTAAAGCTGACAGCGGTGCTTTTGTCTTGAGGAGGAGGATGCATATTGACATATGTTATGGTAGGTGACATCCCATTTCTGGAGGGCAGTTTTGTGAGCACTAGAGAGGATGGGGGTACTGTAGGTTAGGGAAGGTAGCAGTACACCCCTGGCAATGGCTTTTTTAGCAGATGGCGTAAGCAAGTATCCCGATTTATAAGCAGCACCGAGTTTGCAATTTACAGTCTTGCAGATGGATTGAATGTGCAGGCTCAGATCAAGGGATTGGTTGAGCATGGCACCAAGATAGTTAAAGGATGAGACAGTTTCTAGTTTTGTATCACCTGAGTCATGGACTGTAAGGGAGACAGGGCACCTACGGAGTTTAGGGGCAGAGCCAAAAAGCATGGCCTTGGTTTTCTTTATGTTTAGGACCATTTAAGTAAGCAGAGTCAATGTTTACAAAATAAAATGAGGAAAGGAATTACAGAGTACTAGGGTAGAGAGTGGGGACAGAGAGAGGGAAATAGTGAGCAGTGATAGTGCAGGTTAGTCATTAAATAATGCAGGATAGCAAAATAAAAAAGAACAGAGGCTACCAGTCAAATAAATACAGCCCAGACCAATTAATTACCTTAAACTGGCTTGATACAGCCAAATTAAATAGAACAAGGACTTCCAGTCAAAAGTACAGCTCTGACTAATTAATTACATAAAGCAGGCTTAATACAGCAGTCATGGTAACAACAAAACAGTTCAAGAATTAAAAAAAAAAAATCTAATACAGTGAACTCAAAAGCAACTAACCAGCTCACACAGCAGCAGGTTAAGTATATTTAAAGCCTACACAGACTAAAAGTCAGCTAGAGCAAAACACAGGAAGCTAATTAAATGCAAACTCCTGAAATAGCAGGTACATTTCATTTGCGCCTATTCTGAGAAAATCTGGTTCTAACAGCTGGCAAAAATCTCCCCCAGAATGAAATGAGAGGGAGAAAAATGAGCTGCATCAGCCAGCAGACAAGCTGCAGCAGAGCAGGGCATCAGTAATTGATCAGCTAAGCTGCAAGGCTGGGATCCTGAGCAGTGGATCTGATAGAACAGGTTCTCAGTACAGCACCAATCAGGCCCCTGCAGCAGCAACAACTACAATCTGCGAATTGGCTGAAGGGTGCCAAAATTTGAAAAAGGAGCCTGGCTTAGCAGATGAAGAAGCGGTTCATACCTGTGGGCTTTGGCTGGTGAGATGTGCAGGCAGGGCATATGGCGGCAGTAGAAATGCAGCTCCGCCACAGATAGAATCGTACCGATTAGGAGAGCTTGGGGACACTGAGGCATGACTGTTGAGATGTGCAGGCAGGGGCTGGCGGTGGCAGTGAAATGCTGCACCGCCACAGAGAGTCGCACCCAGTCAGGGCTTGGGGACACTGAGGGCTTTGGCTGGCGAGATGTGTAGGCAGGGTTGGCAGTGGCAGTAGAAATGCTGCACCACCACAGATGGAGTCGCACCAGCTCAGGGACACTGAGGTTTCAGCTGATGAGATGTGCAGGTAGGTGGTGGCAGCAGTAGAAATGCTGCACTGCCTCAGATGGAGTCGCACCGGTTGGGACCTCGGGACACTTCATCTAGGAATCATCTGTGAGGGAGAGAACTCTCTGGGTTATATTGTCAGCCTGCTGTTTATTTGAATCATGACAAGGAATCATCTGTGAGGGAGACAACTCTCTGGGCTTACATCATCAGCCTGCTGTTTATTTGACTCTGACTCACCAAAGGGGCTGTTGTTATATAAAAGCAGCCAAGGACTTCACTGTGCTCCCATTTCTTTGCTGGTCTGTGTATAGTATATTCCCTCAACTCAACTCAAATTTTATAGCTGAGGTTAATTGGTGACATGTAGAGCCTGGGGGAGGCAGGGAAACAGGCTGGGTCATGGGAGCACATTAGTCAAGTGATCAATTAGTGTATCCAAAGTGGGGTATCATTTTGGCTGATTTAGTCATAAACCAGTCATTTTATTTGCACTATTTTACAGTACTAACCAATTTGTGGGATTGGGTATATCATTACTAGGTCAGAGGCTTAGCTAACCTACTTACAGAGTTTGCCAGCACTAGCAAATTGTTTGAACTGAAAATACCAGTGCTACCTGCATTGCCCAACTGTGGGACCTAAACGCAGGACATACTAAACAAGGATACCAGGTAAGATGGAGGGACCTAGGAACTGGGGCAGGCAGCAGTCATGAGGAGAAACAGAGAGATCATGGATGTTTGGTGGCAGCAGTACAAGAGGGGGTGCAGGGAGGGTAGTAAGCTGCAATGGCTGTGGGGCAGTCATCTTCTTGGGGATTGTGTGGAGAGCAGGGGGATGTATGATGTGCAGGCAGCTTGGGCAACTTAGGGAAGAGGTTGTATGGCTGAGAAGGGAGCTGAGTAGAGGGAGTGGGCAGGGTTGGGAGGAGCATCTAGGGCCAAGGAGCTGGGATAGGGGTCCCTCAGACATCACAGCTGGCAAACAGAGGTTAAAACAAGGAGGGAGGCTAAAGGGGCAGAGTCAGCATCTACTCAGGAGCTGATAGGATGAGAGTCAGATAAGTGGAGGATGGTTAAGAACAGGGATAGGATCAGTGACACAGCATGGAATTAAGTCACAGGGCAGGGCATATGGGAAGGCTCAGGATAAGGGGAGGCAGTCTAGGAACAGGTTCTCAGTTCTAGCCAGCCTGGAGGTTCGGGGGGGGGGGAGTCATAGAAAAGGTAAGGGGAAAGGGTAGTAGTAGTAGCGGGAGGGGGACTAATAGGGTGGCAAGAAGCAAGGTCAGTGTGCCAGAGGGTAGCACTGGCAAATGAGGTGTTAAGGCAGGAGAAGTGGTAGTGGATTCAAATAAGGGTGAGGAGGAGCAGGTGGGGGATGGTATGGGGGGATGTGTTAGTCCAGGGAGGTGGGAGAGGGAATGAAGGAAAGGGTAAAGCAGGGATCGAGTGAGGCAATGGGGGTGCAGGCAAGGAAAGAGGTGAGAGGGATTGGGAATCGGGGATGAACTAAGATGGCGGCCATGCTGGGCTAGCCGTCGGACTGCTGTTTGCTGTGTTCTCCATTTTGGCATTTTGGCATTTTAAAGCACTTTGCTGTTTTAATGCAGCATTTACAGTCTTTTTGTTTGTGCTCCTGTCGTTTGTATTCGAGTGCACTCGCTTATCAGAATTGAATTGTGTGGGCACAGTGAAGCTGCTGAGTGTTTGTACGCTAAGCGTTTATGCCTTTGAGGTTCTCGGCGTTTTGTTCCACTGTTACTGTACCAATACTGTGATTTGTGGGCACTCAGCTGGATGCACTCGGTCCAGATTCCCGCACTGCTCAGCATTTTGTTGGGTGCTGTTTGGCTTGGTGTTTGGACTGCTGTAAGAACTTGGGTGGTTCTGTGGCTTGACAGTCACCGCTCACTGTGGGGATTTGGTCAGTGTTTGTATCCCCTGAGCGTGATCTCTCTCAGCACTTTAGGAGGATTAGTTGTGCATTGAATGGGATTGGGAGGAGCAGGGATTCGCTGGGGATAAGCTCATTGAGGAGTTTGAATGTTCTATTCTTGGGATTTAACAAGCTTGTGGAGATGTCAAAGAGGAATCTGCAGTTTCCATTTTCTCGGAGTGCTGGGCTAAAGGTTGTGTAGTAGTGATCCTTCTTAACTGAGGACCAGGATCTATAAGCTGGGACCTGTGGGTCTCTTGAGGTGTCTGAGGTTGCGAACCACACAGGGTTGGGGTGGTCCTGCTGGAGGGCTGGCCGGTGATTCTATTCTAGACTCCCAGGGTAGTCGGCTGGGGAGCTGATTTAATCTGGAGTCGAGGTAGTGAGCCGCTAGTATAGTCTGGGGTAGTCACCTCTTGAATTTCTGGCAGGAACCTGTGGGCTGGTGGATGGCTCTTTTGGGATCTGAGTCAGAACTCTGAGACTGGAAGTTTTTTGGAACTTTTTGGCCTACTGGATGCTTCCAATGATATTGGGGCCGGTATTTCGGAGTTTTGGAACTTAAGTGTGTTAAAGGTCGCCTGTCTGATGAGCCTACTGCTGGGCTGGACTTCTTCTGACTGCAAGTACTCTGTGACTCTATTTTAATTTTCTGGAAATTTTGTTGGCAGTGAGAGTGCTTTTTAACAGCTGAGAATCTGCTAATTTCAGATATATGTGACAGATATTGTCTGGTGGGAGATCTCTCCTTATTATTATTTCCTCAAATCCCCTTTAGTTTTTTTTATTTTATTAATTATGTATTTATTGTTTGTGTTAAGCAGTGAGAGTGCTTAGATTAAGTAGAGCACCAGGTAGTAAGAGGACCTGTGTGCTGTTTAAATGTTTTAGGGTTTTAGTTAGTTAAATTAGTCAGTTTAGGTTTTGTAAGGTCCCAGGTAGTGAGAGAACCTGGGCTAAATAAATGTTTTAAGGTTTGTTTTTGCATTATTTAGTTAATTAAATTAGTTATTTAATTTAGTTGTTTGTTATTGTAAGTTTCACGTGGGAATTGATGATCATTTTGTGTAATTTTGGATTTTTCTTTTTGGGGAAAGTGAGTGGGGAATTTTAGGAAAGGGGTAAGATTTCCGGGGTTGTATACTATTTGCATTCTTGTGAATTTGTGTACATCATTTTTATCTGAATTGCATTAGTTTTTCCCTGCTCCATGTCTTGCGGCCTGGGATATATGTTATCGTTCTACCCAGGTCATCCTTCTCAACCTCCGCACTTCACACCTTTGCCCTTCCTTCCACTGTTGCTGTTTTCCACCTATCAGCACTATCGGGCTTTGGGTATTGCTGGCAGGAGGGGGGGCAGCGTGGAGGTGTGAACAGTGGAGGCTGGAAGAGCAGGGCACTCACATTGAGGTTGTTAAGCCCAGAAGACACCCTGGAGTGAAATGTAGTCTAGAACATGGGCCATCTTGTCTAGTCCCCATACCCAAGGGTACCACCGTTGGTGGTGGCAGGAGGTCAGGCCGGCCCAAGAGTTCTGTCCAACATGGGCGGTGTTATGTAACACCAGATCTATCAAGAACAAGACTGCAGTTATTACAGGTCTTGTCGGGACAACAGTTCTGGCGTGTATCACTAAAACCTGGCTGGATAATAATGCAGGCCCCATACTTGAGGCTGCAATTCTGGCCGGGTATTAGGTGATACACCACCTGAGATTGGACCGTGGGGGGGGGGGTTGCGGTCTGTTTCAACACCAAATTGGATCTCACAAGTGTACTAATTGAGGAAGCCAGGTCATTTGAGTGTGCCATAGTAGCAGGTGTGGGTTATAGGATGGCTCTCATCTACCATCCACCCGGGGATGAGAATCTATTCCTTAAGGAAGTGGCAGACTTCATGGTCGACCTGGCATTTGAGTCACCTAGGCTGATGGTCCTGGGTGACTTCAATGCCTGGATTGACGACCAACTTTGGCAATTTGGACAACACTTCCTCCAGTTGATGATTTCACTGGGCCTTACACAGATAGTTACCTCTGCTACCCATAAATACGGCCATTCTCTTGACCTGGTCTTCCTCCTAGGGATCGAGGCCTCTGACGTGGGGGTGGAACCCGTTGGATGGTCCGACCACTACATAGAAACATAGAAGTTGACGGCAGATAAGGACCGCAAGGCCCATCCAGTCTGCCCATTTCTTTTTCTACCTTATAAATGTGCCATCGCCTTTGCTCTGTCAGTGACCTATCTATTCGTAGTCATTTGTATTGCTCCCTTATGCCTATCCCATGCCTGTTTGAAGCCCTGCACTGTATTCATAGCCACCACTTCTTGTGGTAAGCCATTCCATGCATCTACCACCCTTTCTGTGAAAAAGAATTTCCTCACATTCCCCTTAATCGGCCTCCTCTCTCTCATGCTGTGTCTCTTGTCCTGCTATTTTTCTTATATTTAAACATGTTAGACTCTTTCACCTTGTTTATGCCCTTAAGGTGTTTAAATGTCTCGATCCATATCACCTCTCTCCCTCCTTTGCTCAAGGGTATACATATTGAGCTCCGTTAATCTGTCCTCATATGTCTTCTGATACAGTCCCTGCACCATTTTGGTTGCCCTTCTCTGGACTGCCTCAATTTGGTTAATGTCCTTGTGAAGGTGTGGCCTCCAATACTGCACATAGTACTCAGATGGGGCCTAACCAGTGTCTTGTACAGAGGATTATTACCTCCCTCTTGACTTGTGATACCCCTACTAATGCACCTAACACCCCCTAGCCTTACCTACTGCTTTAGAGGTCTGCTTGGATGATTTTAGGTCATCAGTGATGATGATGCCCAAGTCTCTTTCTTCCTTTGTGACTGCTAGCAACTCCTCCCAGCCTATAAGTGGCTTCAGGGTTTCTCTTCCCATGTGCATGATTTTGCACTTTGCATTAAATCCCAGTTGCCACTCTTCTGACCATTCTGCTAGTTTATCCAGATCTCTTCTCATTCTGCCCACCCCATCTGGATCATCTACTCTGTTGCAGATCTTGGTGTCATCTGCAAACAGACAAGCCTTACCCTCTAGTCCATCTGCGAGGTCACTAATGAAGATGTTGAATAGGACTGGCCCCAGGACTGATCCCTGAGGTACCCCACTTGTGACTTGCATCTCTTCTGACTGTATACCATTTACCACCACTCTCTGTTTTCTGCCAGTCAACCAGTTTGCCACCCAGTTGACCAACTTCTGACCCACCCCGAGCCTACCTAGCTTATTTATCAATCTTCTATGTGGAACAGTGTCAAAAGCTTTGCTGAAGTCAAGGTAGGCGACATCAACTGCTCCCCCTTGGTCCACCACTCTGGTTACCCAGTCAAAGAAATCTATGAGATTAGTTTGACAGGACCTTCCTTTGTAAACCCATGCTGTCTTGGATCCTGTGCCCTCATGGATTCCAGGTGTTGCACTATCCTTTCCTTAAGGAGTGCCTCCATAATCTTGCCCACTACTGAGGTAAGACTGACCGGTCTGTAGTTCCCCGCCTCCTCCTGCTACCACTCTTGTGGAGTGGGATCACATGAGCCCTTCTCCAGTCTTCTGGGACCTCTCCTGTGCTCAGAGACTCACTAAACAATTCTGCTAATGGCTCTGCTAGTTCCTCCTTTAGCTCCTTAAGTACCCTGGGATGTATGCCATCAGGTCCCATTGCCTTATCCACCCTGAGCTTAGAAGCTCTTGTAGGACCCTTTCTTTGTGAAGGGAGTGAGTGCTCACCTCCTCCCCTGTGTCCATGATGCTGAGCTGTGGCCCTGCCCTACCTTCTCTCAGTAAATACTGAGCAAAAGTATCTATTTAGGATAGATGCCTTTACAGGGTCCTCCCTCCTCCACATGCTCCCTTTTCTCCATTAAGCTTAGCAATACCCTCTGGACTTTCTCCTTTCACTAATGTATCTATAGAAAGTCTTGTCACCTTCTTTACTGTTCGTGCTAGTGTTTCCTCAGTTTGGGACTTTGCCTGCCTTACTGCCTTACCTGCTTCCTTAGGGAAGTTTGGTATGCCTCCTATCTTCATCCCGCTGTGTTCCCTATATTTTCTGAAGGCCAGCCTTTGGCTCTGACCTTTTCTGCTACTGTATTTGAGAACCAAAGTGGTTTCCTTCTTCTTTACACTTCCTTTTCTGTCTAACACAATGGGATGTTGCTTCAAGTATTGTATCCTTAATGCTTGCCCACTTTGCCTCTACCTCCTCACCTGTGTTTCTTTTGCCAGGGCTAGCTTAACTCTGTTGGCCATCTTATCAAAGTCAGCTCCTCTGAAGTCCCATATTTTGCCTTGAATGGGATGATTTAGATGTAGTAGCCAAATTGAACCATACCATGTGATGGTCACTGGCCCCAGGTGACCTTCTACCTGGAGATCTGTGATCCCTTCTTTGTTAGTCAGTACTAGATCTAGGATAGCCCTGTCTCTTGTGGGTTGCTGTACCAGTTGTTTGAGGCCCTCCTGCAGGGAATCCACTATGTGTCTAGTTCTGGCCGTTCCTGCTGGTATTGACCAATCTGTATCTGGCATGTTGAAGTCTCCCATTATCAGAACCTCCCTTTAGCTGTCATGTTTTGTATATCTTCTAACAGTAATGTGTCTATGTCCTCCTCTGGTCTGGGGGCCTGTAGACAACCCCAGTTCTTATGGCTGTCCCATTTCCTGTTTCCAGGGTGACCCACAGTTCTTCTGGCTCATTATGTGTATTCTGAATTTCTGTAGCTTTGATATTTTCATTTACATACAGGGCCCTCCTCCCCCTTTTACCTCGGTCTCTTCTGAACAATACATAGCCAGGTACTGAAGTCTCCCAAGTGTGGTTACTGGTAAACCACGTCTCACTAATTGCTACTATGTCCAGTTTAGCCTCTGACATTATTGCCTGCAGGTCTGGGATCTTATTTCCCAGGCTGTGAGCATTTGTGTACATGATTTTCCATTGGCCAGATTTTGGTGTGTTAGTTGTTGGGTGAAGTTTGGCATTACACCTGTGCATCGTATGGGGAGACAAACCTTTTTTCTTACCTGGTGATGCAAATGAACGGCAAACACGCTGAATTCCTGTTTGACCACTAGCTGAGGGGGGAGGGGTGTTCTTCCCATTCGACGTATGGGGTGCTGCACCCCTCTCCCCATTTGCTAGTTTAAATATTCTGCAAAGACGCCAAACTTCTGCCCCAATGCACTGACTCTCTTTAGTCAGATGCAGTCCATCAAATTTAAAGAACTCGCTCCCAGAACTGTTGCCAGTTCCCACAAATCTGTGTCCTTTTTCTGGCACCAGTCCTTGAGCCACGTGTTTAGCTCCCCTATCTCCTTCTCTGACCTTCCGTCCATCTGCTCCCTTCTCCCAGACTGGCAGGATCTCAGAGAAGGAGATGCCGGACGAAATAGATGATAGTTTGTCACCCAGCCTAGTCAGGTGTTCCTTGGTCTCCACAACTGACCGGCTGGCGGATCATTAGTCCCCTATGTGTACTAGGACATCAATGTTTTCTCCTGCTTTGTGAACAATTTTAGCAATGCGGTCAGTGTCTCTCCATGCTGATGTACCTGGGAGACATCTGACCATCACCCCTGGCTGGAGATGGGTATCAACTCCCCGAATCATGGAGTCTCCTATGATCAGAAGTTTTTTGGATTTCCTTTGTGCTTGTTTAGTTTTGGTTCCTGATTTGGGTGAGTATTGTTGTGCCAGCTCCTGTGCCGCAGTGTCCTGCTCTGCAGTGTCTTCTGCCTCTTTATTTGATTTCAGAGATAGAGGCAGATACCTGTTTGTAGTGTTTATATGGTTTTTGGAGGTAATGTGTTGGAGAGCAGAGAGTGATGGGGCACCTGATTTGCTTCTCCTAACCACCTGCCAACCTCCTGGACCAACTACCCTCTGCGGTCGAGGTTTTTCTGTTGGATGCTGGGGAAATGGCGGGTGGTTCTTATAATGTATTTCCTCTTCAATATGAAATTTGAGGCGTGCAATCTCTGCCCATGCTGCCCGGAGCTGAGACCTAAGATCTCCAAAGGCCCAGCATGTAGACAGTGTCCTAAATCCTGTAAGACTGTCCTTCTGAAAATTGTTCCACAGTACCTGCAGTTAATGAAATCCATTACAAATAAGTTGCTGGGTTTGTAACCTAGTCAGAGTAATTAGAAGGAAAAAATGCAAGTAATGGTTTAATTGTGCTTTGTTTAACTTGTTATAACAAGTTAAATTACTAGTGCCCTGTAAATGAGATCACCTTGTGGAGCCCCACTGATCCGCCCCTTCCTGCTCTGTCACAGGAAATGTCACAACTGTGGTACCCTATAAAAGGAGTGTAGCGTGGGGTGGTTGGGGATGGGGTGGGTGGCTGGGCCCTTCCCCTGCCTAAAAGAAGAACCACGGACGAAAGAACAAGGAGGTAAGAGCAGAAACAATCAGTCAACAACAAATGCAGTAACCCTGAAAGCTTATCCTAATGTTAGATAAAACTGTAAAACCTGTAAAGCACCACCTGTAATAATTTCAGAGAAGATATACCCTGTAAGAAACACTTTGCTCCAGAGAAAAATAAAGCAGTAACAGAAGATATACCTTGCAAAAGTCAATTTGAATCAGAAGATTACAGCAGCACTCTGTTAGCACACACCTGTAGGCACACCTTGTAATAATGCAGAAGAAGGTATACCAGCAACAACAATTTGAATCAGAGAAAAAATAAAGCAATGAAATGTTAACAACAAACAGTAGCAATCCCTGTGAGTAAAAAATAAAAACACCACCACACTACACTGTGAGATTCAATATTTGCACCCCTCCTCGTAGGCCAACCCCTATGGAGATGGTCAAGTACCGCCCTTTACGAGATGTGACTCCTGATGGTCTAGCAGTGGTACTTGATCTATCAGAATTTCCTATGGCAAGCATGGATCTGGAGGTTTTGGTTCTGGCCTATAATCAGGCCATTGCCTCAGCACTGGATTCCATTGCTCCAGTCCGTGTACGTCTTCTCTCCCTCCGCTCTTGGTCTCCATGGTTTGATGAGACTTTGAGGGAGTTACTGCGACTAGGACGCTGGTTAGAATGGTTCTGGCAGAAATCCAACTTAGAAGCCGACCATCTTAGACTGCTAGAGCATTATTGACTCTATCAGTCAGCAATCTCCTGTAAGAAGGCAGAGTTCTTGTCTAGGGAGATTGCTGCGGCTCAGAACTGACCAGCTCAGCTCTTTCAAACTGTGGACAGGCTGTGCAACCCAGCCTGTCTGAAAGTTTGAAGAACATTTTCAGTGTGAAGAGCTTGCTCTGTTCTTCTCTGATAAGGTGGCCGACATCAGGTTGGAGACCCATTCAGCACACTCTATGGGAATTGCTGATGATCGATGCTTGGCCACTATCCCTCCTTTTTCCCGGAGTTGTTTCGACCGGCCGGAAATCGTGGACGCTATGTGAATTGTCCAGGGTATGCGTTCTACATGCTGTAGTTTAGATCTGGGCCCTACAGTCCTGATCATGGGCTGTTGGGATACTATCGGCCCGGTTCTGGTGCAGATAGTCTGGTGCTCCCTTGACTCTGGTGAGTACCCCTGTTCCCTGAAGGAGGCAGTGGTGACATCTCTGTTGAAGAAAGCTTCATTGAACCCAGACTCTCTCGCAAACTACAGACCCATCTCTAACCTTCCCTTTGTGGAGAAGGTGATTGAGAAAGTAGTGGCTGTACAGTTGGAGAACCATTTGACCATCCATAGCATCTACGAACCTCTCCAGTCCGGTTTCTGAAAGAGGCACAGTACCGAGACTGCACTGATTCAGGTGCTCAATGATCTCCTGATGGCAAGAGATCAGAAAAAATTGTCCATTCTGGTACTTCTTGATCTGTCATCAGCTTTTGACATCGTGGACAATGGGGTACTTCTCAAGCACCTGAGATTCATCTGTGGGCACTCTGGTTTGGCCCACAGATGGTTTACATCATTCCTCACTGGTAGAACTAAGAGGGTGGTGTTGGGGGTCTTTTCCTCTGAACCTATCTCTCTGTCATGTGGGGTTCCCCAGGGTTCGGTGCTGTCCTCCATGTTGTTTGCGGTGTATATGCTGCCCCTCGGAGACATTGTAAGATGGCATATGCTGAGGTTTCATTGCTATGCTGATGTTACCCAGCTCTACCTGTGTTTTGCGCCCAACCAGGATGGAGCACTCTCAGTATTTAACGACTGCATCACTGAAATCCAGGATTGGATGAAGTAAAACTGGCTGAAGTTGAACCCTGGGAAGACTGAGGTGATGGTTGTGGATCCAGGTCACCGGATGGGGGGGTTGGGGGCAGGTCAACCACAGGATTATTCCTGGGGGCTCTGAGCTCCCTACCTCTGAGTGGTGTGAGACCTTGGGGTGATACTTGATGAAGGGCTGACACTTCGGTCTCAGGTGTCGGCTGTCATTAAGTTACCCTTTTACCATCTGAGGAACATCGCTAGGATCAAGCACCTTGTTCCATCCAGTGACCTTCCTACATTGATACACGCGTTTGTGACCTTGCATTTGGATTATTGCAACTTCCTTTACTTTGGGCTGCCAGGGGTTGATATCTGCCGCCTGCAGCTGGTGCAGAATTCTGCAGCCCGGTTGCTGATGGGGACTCCCCGGTCCTCCCACATCACACCAGTGCTGCGGGAACTGCACAGGCTGTCAGTTCAGTGGCAGATCACCTTCAAAGTCGGATTACTGATGTATAAAGCCCTACACGGACTGGGATCTGACTACCTGAAAGAGGTTCTGGTCCATTACCACCCTGTGCATCCGCTCCACTCGGCCGAAGAGGGGTTGCTAGAGATTCTGAGGATTTCATTCAAATCTTCGGGGGCACGGGCATTTATGTTTGTGGCCCCAACCCTCTGGAATTCTCTACCCTGTCGGATAGGGGAGTGCATGACTGTGGGGGGATTTAAACAGGCATTAAAGATGCATTTATGGAGCATGGCATACGGTGATGTGGAAGACAGATTTTAACTGTACAGTATATTTATTACTGTGGTGCAGCATTGTTTTAAACTGTTTTAATTTGTACTGCACCTTGATACTTGAAAGGGGCATTAAAAATAAAGATTATTATTAATATTAATGTGAGCAGAAGAATGGAAAGACCAAGGACAAGAGCAGGAAAAAGGAGGACTTGATACAGAAGGATATAAAATAGGGCAGTAAGGGCACTAGAAAAAGACACATATGGGTGGAATGTATGCCAGGAATGATGGCAGGAATAGTGGTGCAGTTTTTTACTAAGTGTGTGGGGATGGATGGGGAGAAACCTCACATTGTATTGCACCTGGGTACAAATGATCTGGAGGGGAGTAGGCTTGAACAGGTGCAGGAGATGTTCAAAGAAGTGGGAATGGTATGCAATAAGAATGGACATTCAGTTGTTTTCTCTGAGATTCTAATGATACCTAGAGCAAGTATGACCAGAAAACAAAGAATTATGAAGCTCAATGAATGGCTGGAGGAATGGTAAGAAACCATGGGGTATGGACTGGTGGGGGGGGGTAGTAATTGGGAGAACAAGGATCTGTATGCACCAGATAGACTGCATTTGAGTAAGAAAGGCTCAGGGGTCCTGAAGCAAAAGCTGTGGGAGTACATAGCATCCATAATTAATTTAAACTAAGTAAGGGGGCAAAGGGTTGGTGACAGACAGTGACACCAGGCGAGGGAGTCCACTAGGTCCCCCCCCAACTAGACAGGTGGGGAATTCAAAAAGGGAAGGTGATAGAGGAGAAGGGAAGGGCAAGGAGGGGCAGGGTCACAATGGAGGGTGGCTTCCTTGAATGCAAGGAGCCTGGAAAACAAGGCAGTAGAGCTGCAGGCACTGATCGTGGAAGGAGAGGTGGACATTGCAGCCAACACCCCGAGACATGGTCCATCCAATATCAGGACTAGGACTTAGTGATCTCTGGGTACAGACTGTACCCTAGGGACAGAGAAAAAGGAGGAAGGGTGGCTATTCATGTAAGAGAAGGGATATTTGCAACAGGGAGGAAGTTGAGGAGGGCAGGGCCGAATCTTTATTCATATAGCTTCAGAACTCAAAAGGCAGGAAGGTTAAATTGGGGATAGTGTGCAGGCTACCCTCTCAAAATGAGGAAACAGACAGGAAATTGGGGGAGCCGCACTGCTGCTCCACTCCCAGGGTGTTGCTCTGCCTCCGGACTTGGAGTTCTATGGGGAGGGGGGTTGCCAGACTGAGTTTTGTATGATTCTATGTGCCTCCCAGTTACTGAGACTTTTTGGCTGATCATTCCATATTTTTCTGTGCAGAGCAGATGGAGTGTCAGGAGTCTCACTGTTGTCCTTGTTGCTGAAGTGCTGTTTGTTCGGAGCAGGGCTGAAGCCTTATGAGTACAGCTCTAGAATTCAAAAGGCAGGAAGGTTAAACTGGGGGGAGTGTACAGGCCACCCTCTCAAAATGAGGAAACTGACAGGGAGTTGGGGAAGTCGCACTGCTGCTCTGCTCCCCGTGGTGTTGCTCTGCTTCCAGATTTGAAGTTCTTTGAGGGGAGATTTTTTTGTCAGGCTGAGTTTTGTATGATTCTATGTGCATCTCAGTTGCTGCAATTTTTTGGCTGTTCGTTCTAGTTTTTTTTGTGTGGAGCAGATGGAGTGTCAGGAGTCTCACTGGCATTCTTTTTCCTGGAGTGCCATTTGTTCAGAGCCAATGGGGCAAGGTGAAGTTGGGCGACAAACTGGATGCTTTTTTTCTCTCATTCAATGAATTTGGTGAATAAAACTCACACTGGTTTGGTCTGAAGCTTGCCTGGCAGTAAGCAGAAGCTAAGAAGGCAGAAGCTGAAAGGCAAAGTTTACTGTTTATTTGGTGTCCTGATCCATGCACCAGACAGGCTTGATGGAGACATGTAAGAAATGTATTGTGAAGCACATACAATGAGGAAAATCTATGGTAGCATCATATGGGGCTTGCATAACCTTTTAAAAGGTATGCCATTTTAGCCTAGAGGATATGGATTGTTACTGTTCGTCTACCTGATACACTGATCTACTGCACTTAGCGAAGTGCTTTTTCTCTTTTGATTTAATAGGAAGTACATATCACCAGAGCTGGAAGATAGAGAGGGGTGATCACTCCAAACTGAAAAGAAGAATGGTGAAATGTTTAAAGGACTCCCAGAGTAGGGAGACTGAGACGGGATCACTTTTCCAGAAAAGGTGAATGAGTTTTCACTGAGATAGTTACCTGATTATTAAATTAAACATTAATATCGGAGGTAAGGCATGCTGTGACACCAGCAAACAATACCTTCCAGTGTCTGGCCCCAAGTCTCTTCTCAGAGGTACTGCTTTGATTTTTATGTCATATTTTAACTTATTGAATGCCTTGGCTCTAGGTGTCAATTTAAACCATGATCTCTCCTGTTTGGAACTATGTTTGTGCACATACCTGTAACCAGGTTTGAAAGGCCTAAATGGTTAAGGAAAGTCTTATGAAATATATGTCCTGGAGCTCTGTTGCACTTGATACTACAGTTTTGGCTTGGATTTTCAAATACTTACTCAACAAAAGAATGTCAGAGGATTGTGGAACTTTTTATGGAAACTGAGATTGGCAGTCACACCTTAAGTTCTGCTGAAATAAAATTATTTAAAAAATACATTTAAATGAAATAGGTTGTAACAAGAGTCCTGTTACTAAAATGTTATATGATATGGATGCCTGGCGTGTAATATAGGACACTTGTTAACTTTTATGTGAAAGAAATTGTATGCCTTTGAAGCTTTTATGGTTTATCAAAAAGTTTTAAATATTTTGTTGTTTGCATGTAATTTGAGCCAAGTTCTTAGTTCTGCACATGGATGAATCATTCCATTAACCGTATCTGATTAGATGATTACAATCAGTTGACTGTGCTGTTGGCACAGATTTATGATTACAACCTTAAAGGCAGCACGTACATTAAATTAGATAAATATGGTGTTATCTTAGCTTAGTATAATATAATGATATAATAGGGCTTTTTTTTATACTTGAAACCATATTTGCTGATGCTGTGTGTTATTAAGATAGTTACTGAGTAAGTTGTAGTTATATCCATGATTGTCTGATTTATGGTCAGATACTAGAAATGTAAACATAACTATTTTATTAGAGTAGGAACACCTGTTAAACTTAATGAAGTGGTAGATTAGTTTTTTGAGGCTGATGATGTTGGCTACCAGGACAGGATGCCTTAGTAGGGATCTTAAAAGGGCCTAATGCAGTCAGCTCCAGGGGACTTAAATAGATCTTCTAGGGAGTCTCATTCTTCTTAATATTAACATGTTTTCTGTTGACAGACAATAGGAGTTACCGGGGGACTAGGGTTAGGCTGTAACCTGTTGGTTTGTGCCTGATAATAGGTCTGTACCTGCTGGATAAAATTAGCTGAAATTCATTGTAGGTACCATTCATAGGATCCTATATTTAATTGCACAAGGATTGACTGGAGGGAGCTATTAACTATGGAATTGAAAACAGAGGTGTGGATCAGTATGCGTTGCATGGTACCATGGTGGTACTCTCCATGTTTTTCACTTCCACTGACCACACAGGTTGGCTTATCTTGGATCCAGTAGACACAGGCTGCTTTTCTGTCAGAGCCAGAGTAATTCAGTGTCTTAACCTAAAGTCAGACATCATGACCTCAAAGGTATGAGCTAGTCTCACCCCACAGTGCTCACTGATGACCCGTTATAGAGAATGAGTTTGGGAGAAGGAAGGGAGTGATCACAGAGGCACAAAAGACTCAGTATCCTAGAAGGAAAAGAATAACTCTCCCTCACCCCCTATCTTCTGGAGGTCTGTCTCTGAGCAAGTAAGAAGGAGATGATTGAGGAATACAGGAACTTTCTGAGGGAACAGCAGGATCTGTAAAGGTGTGGAGGCAGTAGGAAAGCAGAGAGGAAAACAAAACCAAAAAAAATCGTAAACGGAGAGAGGAAAGAGTAAGCATACAAAACAACAGTCGAGGGGCCACAAATAAGACATTATGGGAGTGGTGCAGTGCAGTGGCTGCTGAGTGGCAGTCTTCCAAGAGACATTCTGGAGGATGCGATGTTGTCCCATCTGTAGGCACCTCTCTGGGCTGAGGGAGGAGGTTGCTTGTCTCCAGGCTGAGTTGACCAGGATTCAAGGGACCTCCTCTCCCAGCAAGGGACCACCAGGACCAACACCGCTGATTCAGACATTGCCAAGAAAGAGGAGTGGTTGGACCACGGTGGGCTCAGGGAGGGTGAGGGTGGAGGAAGAGAGGCACATCCCTCCAGTTGTACCTCTCCACAATTCATACGCCATTCTGACAGAGTGTGGTTCCTCTGTAGAGGCACCCACAGTGGAGACCAAGGAGGATGCTGGAAACCTCCACAAAGGAGACCCACAGGAGGGTGGCACGGGACCCCACAGGGGAAGGAAACAACTCCTGGTGGGGGACTCAATTGTTAGGTGGTAGAACTGGAGGAGGAAGGGGAGAGGGAGGTAAGGTGCTTGTCAGGCACCATGGCTTGGAGGGACAGGGAGCAAATCCTCAGGATTGTGGGAGCAGCTGCATGGTAGAGGGAGCTGGATGTCATTATACACCTAGGGACAAATGACCTGGCTGGGAATGGGATCAGAGCAGTGCAGAAGGAGTTTGTGGAGTTGGGAAGGGGCCTTAGACAGGTAGTACACATGGTAATCTTCTTTTAGGTGATGGCTATCTATGGTATTGGTGAGGCTAGGGTGTTCCACACCATGGGATTCAAGCAATGGTTTAAAAACTGGTGCAGAGCTCAGGGTTTTGGCTTCATCGGGACTGGGGTCCAGCTGGAGGTACAGGCCTATACTGGTGCAATGGTCTACATCTGTCCAGGATGGGAACCAGGATCCTAGGTGATAGGTTTAAATACTTCATTGGCAAGCATTTAAACTAGCCAAGGTGGAGAGGCACTGAAAAGTAGCAGGAAATGCCAGCCCCCAAAAAAAACTAACAGAGTAGTTAGGTAAACACCAAGATAGAGAAGTCAATAGGGAGAAGGACGGGGTAAATGGAGAAATGGGCAAAGACAGTAAGGACAGGGATGGGGCTAAAAGGGGTAAGGCCATCAAAAAATGGAGGACGATAAGTACCAACACCCATAGTCTGGGTAACAAGCTCCCTGAACTAGTGGCTATGATGGAAGATGGATGCCCGAAAATCATGACAGTCACAGAAACATGGTACACAGAGAACCAAGAGTGGGAGGTCAACATACCAGGTCACACAGTCTACAGGAGGGACAGGGAGGGTAGAAGAGTAGAAGGAGTAGCTCTTTATGTAAGGGAAGGTATCAAAGCAATGGAACTAAAGGGTAAACAGGGAGGAGAGGAGGCACTGTAGGTCACCCTGGAGGCAGGAAATGGAACCACAATCTGTATGAATGTTTTATACAGACCTCTATCTCAGGGGGAGGAAAGGGACAAGGAAATGATAGAAGGGTCTATCCACAGTAATAGGAGACATATGTGGGACATGACTGTGGAAAAATAAATGTTGTCATTTCTTTCTTCTTTCACCATCAATACTTTACCCTTAATGTCCTTTACTAAAAGTGTAAACAGGAAGATAATATAACTTGTGGTTTTCTGAGTACCGTCCCTAATGTTTGGAAACAGTAACCAGGTAACGTACATAAGAGGGACAGAGAATGTGTTAACTAGAAAACAAGTTAAATATAAATATTTTTGAATCTCTACATGAATTTGCAGCACTTTAACTCTTTTGGTTAATTCACTAAGCAACTCCAAAATATTTGCATGCAAAAGAATGTAACACGTGGCATAGAATTAAGGGGCAAAGTAATTTCAAAGTTTTCCCTCCCCAACATTTCTTGGGTAGTCACAGATTAAAATGCATTTATACATAACTGGGGATAAGAGTAGATGATACTTAAAACTTTTTTTGATCACTTTAAAAATTAAACTCCAAAGATCTGTGAAAAAGTGTTTTCATTAACGTATGTAACAGGACAGAGAAAAATTCAAAAACTTTAAGCAGTCCCAGAAAACTTTGTGGAAAAAAGAAAATCAGGCAATTGGAGTCCTTTATTCTTTTCCATTTTATGTTTAATGTCTAAAGTTATGACACAATCAGCATAAAAGTTCTACGGTTGCATACCATCACCACAAAGGAAGTTCATAATACAACAAATTCACTATACTAACTAGAAATACCAGACAAACAAAGTAAAATTAATTAAAACCCTAACCATAACACCACAATATACACACTATACCCATTTCTTATTACAGACCTAATACCTCCAACAAATGTGCAAATGTACATCTGGCAGACCCCATGTGACAGCGTAATTGAATCCACCAGACATGGACACCAACCTACAGTGACTCACTTAAGCCGGTGTGCACAGTACACCACTTGCAAACACACCAGCACCCCATGAGATGTTGACCAGGGACCTGGCACACCTCAGGTGACAGTGTAACTGAATCCATCAGAGCAGAACATGGGTGCTTGCCTACAGTGACTAAATCTAGCAGGTGAGTGCAGCACACAAACTGCACACCCACCAGGCCCATGAAGATTGATCAGGGACCTGGCAGATCTCAGATGATGGTGTAACTAAATCCACCAGACAAGAACCCTGGTAGGCCATTCTACAATTCTCCAGCCCTGTCAGTAGCCCCTGGGACCCAAGATCAGTCCCATCCTTCCCGTTCATTGTGACTCAGTCAAGCTGCTGTGTGCAGTAATCCACTTGCACACCCACCAGGACCCCATGAAAGATTGACCAGGGACCTGGCAGACCCCAGGTGATGACATAATTGAATCCACCAGATGAGAACAGATGATAATGTGGGGAACCCACTGGATTTGGAAACAAAATGGAGGCAGACACAGACACAACCACTGAATTGCAAATACAATATAGGCAGGCATGGACACAAGCACTGGATTGCAGACAAAATGAAGGCATGCCTGGACACCCATTGGCTTGCAAATCAAATGGAGGCATTCATGACCACAGCAACTGGCTTGTAAACAAAATGGAAGAAAGCATGGACACCCACAGAATTGCAAACAAAAGGGAGGCATGCCCGGACACCCACAGGATTTCAAGCAAAATGGAGGCACTATTTCCATCCCCCCTCCAGATCCATGTCAGCAGTCTCTGGGGCTTGGTAGACCATTCTACAATTCTCCAGCCCTGTCAGTAGCCCTCCTGGGACCCAAGATCAGTCCAACCCCTCCCCATCAGCCCCATGGTATGTGAGGTCAGTCCTATTCCCTCCCCAGTCCGTGGAGCCTTGATGCACATTCCAAAATGCTCCAGCCATGTAAGAAGTCCCATGGACCCAAGATCAGTAACACCCCTTCCCCATCAGCCCTCTGGCATGTGAGGTCAGTCCCATCTATCTCCCCAGTCCCTGGGGTCTGGTGGCAAACTCTAAAATTCTCCAGCCCTGTTAGCAGTCCTGTCGGATCCAAGGGCAGTCCCAAACCCTCCCATCAACCCCTGGCACATGAGGTAAGTCCCATCCACATACCCAGTCCATGGGGTCTGGTGGAACCCTCCAACAAATCTGCAGTCCCATGGAACCCAAAGTCAGTTCCAGCTTTTCCTCATTAGACCCCTGGTACATGAGTCCAGTCCCATTCCTCTCCCATGTCCCTGGGGTCTTGTGGCACACTCCTAAAACTCTCCAGCCCTGTCAGCAGTCCCATGGCATCCAAGATCAGTCCCACCCCCTCCCCATCAGTTGCCCTGGTACATGAGTTCAGTTCCACCCCTTCGCAGTCCCTAGGGTCTGGTGGTAAGTGGCTAAATTTTCCAGTCCTGTAAGCAGTCCCATGTGATCCAAGGTCAGTCCCACCCCATCCCCATCAGCCCCTGGCACAGAGGTTAGTCTCATCCCCTCCCAGTCCCTTGGCCTGGTGGCACACTACAGCAAATCCTTAGTCCCATTGGACAAAGGGCAGTCCCACATCCCCATCAGCCCCAGGCATGTGAGGTCTATCCCATCCCACTCCCCAGTCCCAGAGGCCTAATGGCACACACTGACAAATCTACAGTCCCATGAAACTGAAGATCAGTCCCACTCCCTCCCCATCAGCCCCCTTGCACATGAGGTCAGTCCCATCCCCATCCCCCTCCCCAGTCCCTGGTGCCTGGTGGCACACTTCAACAAATCCACTGTCCTGTGGAGCCCAACGTAAGTCCCACCTTCCTCCAAATCAGCCCCTTGGCATGTAAGATCAGTCTCATCCCCCCAGTCCCTGGGGCATGGTGGCACACTTCAACAAACTGTCCCATGGAGCCCAAGGTAAGTCACACCCTTCTCCAAATCATCCCCCTGGTATGTAAGGTCAGTCACATCCCCCTCCCCAGTCCCTGGGGTCTGCTGGTACACTCCTAAAACTCTCCAGACCCATCAGCAGTCCCATGGTACCCAAAGTCAGTCCCACCACTCCCCATCAGCCCCTGGCATGTGAGGTTAGTCCCATCCCCCTCCCCAGTCTCTTGGGCCTGTTGGCATGCTCTATCAAATCTACAGTCCCTTGGGATCCAGACAATCCCACTGCCCTCCCTATTGGACCCCTGGAATGTAAGGTCAATCCCATCTCTTTCAGCAGTCTCAATGGTCCTAGTGGCACACTCCTAAAATTCTCTAGCCCTGTTAGCTGTACAATGGGACTTATGGTCATTCCCATCCCTCTCCATATCCTGTCAGCAGTCCCAAGGGTACTTGGTGGCAACTGTCTCCCTCTCTGCTGCCCTATTAGCCATACCTTGGCCAGAACCATTTTGTAATTTTAATTGGTGCCATTGTGCTTCCAAAGAGCAAGTTACCACTGCAATCTTTATTTTTATAACATACAAGGGTCTTTAGTTGCAAAACTTTTTGTACTAAAATATTGTCATTGACATTTGTCCACTTTAAATTTAGTAGGAAATTACTACAGCACCCAAAATGTCTATTGTTTTAATCTCAGACTTTGTAGGAAACATTCCATTTCTAATTTACTTCGGATCAACTGGCAGCCCCCCAAAGCATGTGGGTAACTATTTTAAAATAAAAGGCCTTTGTTGCATCCCCAAAACAAATGCTGAGTCAAAACAAACAAATCTTGTAGAATTTTTAATAATCACAATTAAAAATAAGGCACCACTAGAAGTTCCATCCATTAGTATCAGGGACCACTGGTTTCCTGAGATCCATGTTACAAACATGACTGAACTTGGTTGTGGGCTGTTAGGACAACTTTGAAAATGCTAAAACAGATTCCAGGCTTTTCTCACTTTAAATGTATCAGTAAATGACTACAGCAACCAATGCTGTTATGTTTTAATCTCAAGCTTTGCAGCAAACATTCCATTTCTAATTTACTTTTGGATGAGCTGACAGCCCCCCCAAAGCATGTGAGTGGCCATTTTAAAATAAAAATTACTTGTTACACCCCCCAAACAAATGCTCACTCAAATCAAACCAAAAAGCATGTAACATCTTTTAATACTAACAATGAAAAGTAAGGCACCACCAGAAGTCTCATTTGTAACAGGGACTGCTGGTTTCCTGAGGTCCCTGTTACAAACATGATTGAACTTGACTGTGGGCTGTTATGACAACTTTTGAAAATGCTGTTTTGGATTCCATGATTTTTCCACTTAAAATGCATCAGTAAATGATTACAGCACCCAGTACTTTAATATTTTAATCCCAACCTTTGCAGCAAACATTCCAGAAATAATTTAGTTTCAGATGAGCTGGCAGCCCCACTCCCCCAAAGCATGCGAAAGGCCATTTTAAAACAAAAATCATTTGTTACACCCCCTTAAACAAATGCACACTAAAAGCAAACAAAAATCTTAATAAATCTCTTAATCACAATTCCAAAATAAAGTACACCAAAAGTCTTGTTTGTAACTGGGTTAGAGATTTTTAGGAGGTCCCCATTACAAACATTAGCATGCTACCTCTGTCCCTGATGCACTCAGGACAGTACCATAAGACCACTTAAAAAGATGTTTGAAGCCTGCAAAGTCATACATCCACAATGAATTACATAGACTTACACACTTGTTTAGCACATTGCAAAGCTATGAAATTCACAGCATGTCTCACACACAGAAGGCAGTTGTTAGAGCCACAAACTAGATAACCTTGAATAATATGTCAAATACTTGCCATTTTCAGACATAAATGCATATATTTAAACAGCAGTCATGAGCCCCAGTAAAATACATTATAAATTAAAACTTTATTTAACAGAATTAACCATATTCAGTAACTAAATCCTGTTGTAACAGGGACAAATGTATTAACTCTGTCCCTTGTTACAAACATGATTGACCTTTTCTCAGTCCCCAGAGACCTTACTGAATGCTAGTCTGTGCACAGCATTCTCCCATTTCAAATCCAGCAACAAAATGCAATCAGATTTATAGCAGACAGTATAAAAATCATTATTTCACTGCTATGTAGCCCCATTCATGTCTGCTTACATTGCTGACCAGTTTCCACATTCCTGTTTGTAATATAGTCACACGTTTGTAACGGCAAGTTTGGAGGAGACAGAGAATGTTCTTATTTGGTGTTCGGGAAGAAAATTGACTGATCCACAGGCAAAGCAAAGTTTAAGGGACTTAATGTGGTTGCTTGGCAAGAAATAAGCCAATGACACTGTGAAAAAAGTCACACTCCTCAGGCATGATAAACAGCTGTTAATACGTAGATAGGGGTGGGACAGAGACAGATAGCCTGGTTCTACTTTTAAAGGCAGCCAGAGCATCTCTGCAGTTTTGAAATGTTTTTTCAGCCAGAACAGCAAACTAACTGAGCCTCCTTCAGTTCCTGTCATCCAGTGCCCCAATTCTTGCACAGTTTCACATTTATACCAGTCAGTCCCGTATGTTACCTAGGGGGACAGAGAAGGTTGCATACAACAGTGTCACTTTTTAACTCATTCTGGAAAAAAATAAAAATATATTAAGGCACACACACACACACACACACACACACACACACACACACACACACATGGTGATGTTACAGGGCTCTTTATGTAAAATGCATAGGGAGACTTATTTTTTCAGCACAGCATTTTGGTAGGTAGAAGAGAAAGCATACAACATGTGGTGTCTTGAAATGTCCCACCTAGCCAATGCAAAAACCAGTGAACAAATCTGTAAGTTTAAAAAAAATATATATTTTGTAAGTATTAGGTGGCTGAAGTTATTTATGTTATCCCACTAACTTCTGTAATAGCCAGCAGTGCAGTTTTTAAATATATTTAAACACTCTTTGTAGAGTTACTGAGTGTTAAAGTGCATGTGGTGGAAATGTACCCATTTAATATGGACATGCCTGGAAGACATCCTTAGGATGCCAGAAAAAGGGGAGATACTGTTGATGGGGGACCTGAAAATGCCCGATGTTAACTGGAGCACCTTTGCTGCAGCCACATCCAAGAGCAGGGCCATTCTTGATGCCCTATGGGGGCATGCTTCAGACACCTAGTGTTGGAACCCACTCAGGAGGGAGCAATCTGAGACTTGGTACTCTCAAATGGGGATGGAGAGGAGATCTCAAATTTAGAAGTTGATAGCCATCTGGGAACAAGAGACCAGAAAAAAGTGTGGTTCATGACAGCTATAGAGCCAAGCCATACAAAAGTGAGGGTTCTGGACTTTAGGAGGGCTGTCTTTGTCAAATGGGAGAGTGTCTCCGAAAAAACACTAGCAAACGGTCAAGAAGGAGAAGTGGAGAAACAATGGGAAACATCAAACTGCCATCACAGAGGTAACAAGTCTTTGTGTGAAGCAAATAAATTAAAATGAAGGAAACACTATGGTTCTCAAAAGAGGTGACGGGGAAGGTTAGGGAGAAAAATATAGCATTCAGGAAGCATAACGAAACACAGAGGGAGCAGGACAGGGAACTGTACCAGTTAAAGCAGAATGAAGCGGGGAAGAAAGTCAGAATAGCTAAGTTCCAAAACAAGGAAAAAATAGCCACCTCAGTTAAGAAGGGGTATAAAACTTTTTATAGGCACATTAGGGATCAAAGAAAGACCAAGGGAAGGATAGTGAGGCTTAATAAAGGGAAGGGTGTGTAGACAGAGGGTGACGGTGAAAATGCAGGGATACTGAATGAATACTTCTGCTCAGTATTCACAAAGGAAGAAGAGGCGAAGGTACCTAATCCAATCAATAGAAGCACTCTGGATGGGGGTTGATACCAGTCCATTCACAGAAGAAAGGGTTCTGAAAGAACTCCTAAAACTGAAGGTGAACAAAGCAGTATGCCTGATGAGATTCACCCATAATTCTAAAAGAACTAAGGGAGAACTAGTGACACCACTGACTACCCTTTTAACAAATCATGGAAGGATGGTGTGGTACCTAAGTACTGGAGAAGGGTGGATGTGATTCCTTCACAAAAGTGGGAGCAAATCAGGGGCAGGAAACTACAGACCTGTCAGTTTGCCCTCAGTGGTAGGGAAAATTATGGAATCACTTCTGAAAGAAATAATTATTGAGTAGTTAGAGGCTAGCAGGGTACAGGACCCAAAGCAGATGAATTCACAGTGGAAAGGTCATGTCAAACAAATCTAATTGATTTCTTTGACTGGGTGACCAAAGTAGTAGACCAAGGAAGGGCTGTGGATATGGGCTACCTAGACTTTAGCAAGGCATTTGACACAGTCCCACACAAAAGTTTAATAAACAAATTAGCCAGCAACTGAGTGGGTCCCAGGGTAGTAGCCTGGTTAAAAAACTGGCTGGACAACAGGACACAGAGGGTAATAGTAAACAGAGTCCTCTCTGAAGAAAGGGGTTACTAGCGGGCACCACAGGGTTCAGTACTGGGTCTGGTTCATTTTAATGTCTTTATAAGTGACATTGCAGAGGGACTGGAAGGAAAAGTATGCCTCTTTTCAGATGATACAAAGATCTGCAACAGGGTTGATACACAGGGAGGTGGAAAGGATGAGAAGGAACTTAACAAGGTTGGAGGAATGGTCAACGTGCGGCAGCTTAGATTTGATGCAAGAACTGCAAAGTAATTCACCTGAAACAAAACCCAGGGAAGAGTACACAATGGGAAAGTACTAACAACAACAAAAATGGAAATGGATGGAGGGGTAGTCATATCAGATGACCTAAGGTAAGCAAGTAATGTGAGAAGACAGTAAGGAAGGCTAGGGAGATACTGGGATGTAGAGAAGATGCATCACCAGTAGAAACAGGAAGTTGTTATCCTCTGTTCAGACAGTTGGTGAGACCCCATCTGGAGTACTGCATGCAGTTCTGGAGACCCCATCTCTGCAATGACATAGACAGGATGGAGGCAGTCCAGAGGAGGGCAACTATAATGGTGCAGGGTCTGCAAAAAAGCCATGCAAAGAGAGAGAGACTAAAGGAGCTTAATATGTATACCCACGAACAAAGGAGGGGGGGGGGCATGATAGAAACTTTCAAGTACCTCAAGTCCAGGAGGATATGATCTTTCAGAAAAAGAGATGTGCAAGAACAAGGGGACACAATATAAAGATAGAGGGGAGATGGCTCAAGGGCAATGTGAGGAAGCATTTTTTCACGGAAAGGGTGGTGGACATATTGAAAGGCCTTCCTGAAGAGGTAGTGGGGTCAAAAACAGTGAGGGAATTCAAAAATGCATGGGACAGACATAAAGCAATTCTGGTGGGGGCTAGGAAGGTGTAGGCTGTTGGTTAACTAGGATCTGCAGCTTATCCAATAGGTAGGGAATTGGGCAGACTAGATGTGCCAAGCAGCCCTCATCTGCCATCAAAGTATATGTTTCTAGATTACTAGGAATGAGGGGTTTGATAAGGAGTTTCCAGATGAGATTTTCCTGGTTTGAGGGCATATTGTGGCCATTTGGTCTTGAATTTGCTTCCCTGTTGTGAAGACCCATATTACTGGCTATAAAATGCTAAGGGGTGCTTTATTAATTAAAAGTGTCAAAATAATTAGACATCACAAGTTAGTATATTATAGAATTTTATTAACAGAAATAACCAATAACTAATAAGCTCTTTAAATACAAGTAACATTTTCTATTTTAATTTGTTACTTATGGATGTATAAACTAAGAGAGTGCTAAAACTTTTTAGTATTACTGACTTAACGGACATGAACAAGAGAATAAGTTCTATAAGTTGGTTTGTCCCAGCTGGAAAACGTATATATGGAATCATAGTATGTTTAATTGATATTTAATTTTTATATTTTCTATATTGTGTTTTGTATGAAATGTTATACTTGTCCTGCATAGAAACATAGAAACTTAGAAGTTGACAGCAGAAAAAGACTGCAAGTCCCATCCAGTCTGCCCGTTTCACCAATTTGCTCCCACTGCTTTTACTGGTTCAGCAGCCTCAGCTATGCCCCCTCATATGTATGATTCTCTTGTGCCTATCTCATGCCCTCTTGAATCCCTCCACTGTATGTGCTGCCACTGTCTCCTGAGGCAGGGCGTTCCATGCATCTACCACCCTCTCTGTAAAAAAGAACGTTCTCATGTTACCCCTTATGCGACCTGCTTCCAATTTCATGTTATGCCCTCTAGTTCTAATGTACCTTTATTTATGGTAGAATACATTTTATTTCTTCAGTATCATTATGAACAAGGAGAGGTATATATATTTAGCATACAGTGTAGAGTACTCATTTTAAATACTCCAGGTTATGCATACCTTACCAGGATATAGGGAGTTACATATATCTTCCTGCCCCTAACTGTCCTTCAGGATTCTTACTCAAACAACATTAACTACTACCCTAGCCTGTGGATAAGATCCTAGGTACTCCAACATTTCTTACTGACAAAAATATTGAACTTAATGCCCAGGGTTATTCTTAGTGAGAGTATTAAGATCATCCAGAGAGGTAGCTTAACAAAATAAAGAGATGTGTACTTAAGCAGGAGGTTCTACTGTACTTTTTATACTGGATGATGCTATCTCCTTCCATCTTATTTATGCCCTTAAGATATTTGAAAGTCTCAGTCATGTTCCTTCTGTCTCCCGTCTCTGTTCCAATGTGTACATATTGCTGTCCCTAAGTCTATTCCCATATGCCTTGTCATGCTGACCCTTCACCATCTTAGTTACCCCCCTCTCCATTGTTTGCACCCTGACAATATCCTATGCAGGGTGGCTCAGGAACTGCACACAGTACTCTAGGTGAGGCCTAACCAGTGTCTTGTACAGGGATTACCACTTACCTCCACGGCTTGTAATACCCTGTCCTAATACATTGTAATGGCTTCCAGACCAACAATAAAATCAATGAATCAAATTGAGTTGGGGAGCAAATTAGGAGGTTTAGTGGTAGAGCAATACTGTGATAGTAGAGGATTTCAATCTGCCAGAGGTAGATTGGAGGTCCCACTATCAGTGTGTCAGAGAACAGGTCCTCCTGGAGGCGTTACAGGATTGCTTCCTGATGCAGAGGGTAATGGAGCCAACCAGGAAGAACATACTGCACCTTGTGTTGACAGACAGGAGCATGTCCAGGATGTATGGATAGAAGACCCCTGGCAGGAAGCAACCACCGTGCAGTGTAGTTCTTCTATTAGTCTAGATAAGGAGGTGGCCAGAACCAAGGCAAAGATAGTGGACTTCAAAGCAGCAGAGATTGGCAGGATGGGAGGCATACTGGAAGGGCTGTGTAACATCCACCCAGACATGGATGCTGACCAGAAATGGGTCATCATCCAGTTGGTTTGGCACAGGCCACCAACTCAAGTACAAAGATTCAAAGTAAGAAGTCCAGGTCCAGAAAACTGAGCTGGTTGAGCAGGGAGGTAGTAGTGAGGTGAGGGAGAAAAGAGCTGTCTTCAGAAGCTATAAGAGATCCAAAACAGTGGAGGACAGGGAGAAGTATGTGAAGAAATCCAGAGAAGTGAGTAGAGTAGTCAGGGCAGTCAAGGATTCAAGACAGCTATGGCTGGCACAGGGGATCAGAGAAGGGGAAAAGGATTTCTTCAAGTACATAAGGGAGAAGAGAAGCTGTAAAGTTCAGATTGTCAGGATCAAGAAAGATGGAGGGTGGGCAGAAAAGGGGGCTGTTAGGGTCTCTGAGCACTGGTCAGATTCTTGGCAGTTATATACTAGCAAAAGAGACACAGAAAAGTGGCATATTCAGTAATAAACTTGTTTATTACACAAAATATAATCAGTTGCCCTAAACAGGTCTTACCATTAGACACAGGGAGCCAAAGTTTCCCAAATACCTCTAGGAGTGAATATGGTCGGGGGGGGGGGATATGTAGGACAGTAGGTTATATAGTTCTGATTATTGCTATAGTAACCAAAAGACTAGCTAAATAAAATAGGCCATATTGCCCAAACATTAGGTGGTTCCACAGTGTTATCTATTGTTCTACAATATTCGTAAAGTCAGCTAAAAATACAGAACAAAGGACTCTTACAAGATACAGAATTTATTGCAGTATTCCATAAATCTGCAATGGCAGTGTAGTCTGTACAATAATTTCTCAAAAGATAAACAAAGGCACAAGTGTGTCTTGGTGCATTACTTGTAGCATGTTACATAGCATAAAGCAGCATGCAGATTACAATTATACTTCTGGCTCCTTACTTTTATACAGTAAGTGCAAATGCCTTATATGTTAGTACATTAGGTATCATAGCAGATATATATACATATATATACAGTATATATATATATATATATATATATATATATATATATATATATATATTATAGTGTACGGCTGCACCACTATAGTTAGGGTTCAGTTGTCACTTCTATGTTAAACTTAAAATTTTGCACATTAATAACTTTAGACTCATTCAATGGATTTGCCTGAAATTTGGTATGAGTGGTGGGGCATGGTG
This sequence comes from Neoceratodus forsteri, assembly GCA_016271365.2. Lineage (NCBI taxonomy): Eukaryota > Metazoa > Chordata > Ceratodontiformes > Ceratodontidae > Neoceratodus > Neoceratodus forsteri. Next base: position 1,515,250,588 of record CM057449.1, read on the forward strand.
GATCTCTTGATCTGCCAATTGTGTTCAGTGAGGACTTATAGTCTTTTCGTACAAAAATGCTGAAAAATGCACAATTATCCATTTTTGGAGGCAGCTTTTGGGATTTTCGATGTGGTCCTGCATGGCTGTTGTGAGGTATGCTGCTCTGCAGGATGACTCATTTGAAAGATCTTTGGTGGCTAAACATGCCGCTTTTTGTTTGGTGAAAAAATATTACGGCATTCAAAAGTTATGCCACTTTTAAGTTCCCATTATAAGTCAAATGGTAAATTTATATGTATGTTTTGGGAACAAAGAATGGGGTTCTGGCCATCTGGTCCCACCTGGTGATAAAAGAATTTGCAGCCTCACAGTTCAAGAATCTTTTTCTCTGAGAATTTTAAAAATTCTTTGATCGTGAGGTCCGCCATCTTGTTTTTACATTTCCGATTGGAAAAACACAAATATCTCGGCTCAGGGGTCACTTCTGAAGTAAAAATTGGATGGGTTTTACTCAGGGGACTCTGCTCTATTGAGCCATGCCTTTGGTTTCATCCAAATCAGTCAAAAACTAGAGTTATGAGCTTTTAAAATCTTAATTTGTGGCTCGCTAACTGTCTTTGATCACAAGCCTGCAAATTCTTTGATCGTGAGATTCTTTGATCACGATCATGCATCATGAGCGAGAGACAAGATGGCCAGATTTAAAAATCTATTTTCTCAGCCCAGGGGTGCCCTAGGAAGTTAAATGAGGGTGGGGTTTGCTCAGGGGGTGTCGTTTTTCCTGATCTGAGTAAAATAAATCATGTTTTCAATATTCTTGGCAGTCTAGCGCCCCACTCGATCTGTATAAAAAAAATAATGTTCTGCATTTCCCTGGTAGTCTATCGGCCCTCCCAATGTGCATTTAAGAAATAATGTTGCCCATACCCCTGGTGATCTTGCACCCCAATGTGTGTTTAATAAATAATGCTTTGTATATGCCTGGTAGTCTAGTGCCCCCTCCTGATCTGTATAAAATTAATATCATCATCCATATCCCTGGTAGTCTAGCAGCCTCCAGTCATCATAAAATACATTATGATCTCCAATTCCCTGGTAGTCTAGTGTCCCCACCCAGCCATGCCAGCCACCCAGCACCCCCCCCTTCCTCAGCTGGTGACTGGCACAGCCACCTCTCATCTTCATGGCCAGCTGCTGATGTGTGTATATCAGCGCTAATGCAAAGAGGTGATCAGAATTATTTCTGAGTTCTCTTTGCATTAGCGCTTGCTAATACATACAGTCGTGCGGCTGGTCGTGGATGTTACAGGTGGCTGTGCCAGTCGCCGGTTGAGGAAGGGTGGGGGTATTGGGTGGGCTGGCATGTGGGTGTGGGTGGGGCCACTAGACTACCAGGGATTTGGAGACTGTAATGTATTTTATGATGATCGGGCGGTGGGCACTAGACTACAAGGGATATGGGCAAAAATATTAATTTTATACAGATCGGGGGTACCGCTAGACTACCAGGGATATACAAAGCATTATTTATTAAATGCACATTGGGGGGGCCTCTAGACTACTAGGGATATGGACAACATTATTTCTTAAAAACATTGGGGGGCCGCTAGACTACCAGAGAAATGCAGAACATTATTTTTTTATACAGATCGGACAGAATGAAGCCCCCTGAGCAAAACCCACACTCATTTAACTTCCTAGGGCTCTCCTGGGCTGAGAAAATAGTTTTTTTTAATCTGGCCATCTTGTCCCTCACTCTTTGTTCGTGAGCATGCAGTTTCTTTGATCGCAAGCCTGCAAATTCTTTGATCGCGATCATGCATCACGAGCGAGGGATGAGATGGCCATATTAAAAAATCAATTTTCTCAGTCCAGAGGTGTCCTAGGAAGACAAATTAGGGTGGATTTTACTCAGGGGGCTTCGTTCTGATGTACCATGGTGGTGGTTTACTGCAACTCTTTGAATGTTGTAAAATTACAACAGTTTTTATTCTTTGGTTCGTGACCCTGCAAATTCTTTGATCACGAGAGTCTTTGATCGCGATCGTGCATTGTGAGTGGGGATGATATAGTCAGATTAAAAAATCTATTTTCTCAGCCCAAGGGTGCCATAGGAAGTCATATGAGGGTGAGTTTTGCTCAGGGGGGTTCGTTCTGTCGATCCATGGTGGTGGTTTACCGCAGTTATTTCAATTTTTTAATTAATAGCATTTTTTATTCTTTGTTTGTGAACCTGCAAATTCTTTGATAATGAGATTCTTTGATCGCCATCTTTGATCACTGGGGGGACAAGATGGCCAGATTTTTATAATTGGATAGATAGGGAAATTTTACCAATCTTTAACATTGAAAATCTCGGAAGCGGTTTGCTCTTTTACTTGAAATTTGGAGGGTGTTTTAGCATGTCCTGTAGATGTGAAGCATTGTGCTTACATGTCAGAGAACATCTGTTGCAGAGATATTGTGTGACATACTTACGTGTTGTGGACAGTGTTTTGGATTGTGCTGGTGGCTTGAAATTGATAGGGTCCTAGTCTTAGTGTCATGGATGTAGTTTTTAGTCATTGTGTGTATTAAATGTCAACAGGTGCAGAACTGAGCCACTCTGACAAATGAAAATTTCAAATTTTGACATGTTATATCTCAGACACGGTTTGGTCTTTTACTTGAAATTTGGAGGTGTTGATGGCATGTCCTGTAGATGTTAATAAGCGGTGTTTATGTGTTGGACAATATATTTTTGTGGAGATATTGTGTGGTGCAGTTTACGTTTTGTGGACAGTGTTTTCAATTGTTCTACTAGATTAACATTTGTTTGGTGGCTGGCCTTGCTGTTGTCAATGTACCTTTTAGTCATTGGGTGTGTAATGTGGCCCGACACTTACAAGTTGGTGGGAGCACAGGAGATTCGAAGGGCCCCATGCTCCCACCAACTTGTGCAACTTTCTATTTATCTACTCTTTCTTAAAAAGTAAGGAAATTCTATGTAAAAAACTTTGTTAATGCATCAGTTAGGGTTCTTCTACAGTGACAAAAGTGAGGAAATTGGCATTAGGGTTACCACCCATTGAACCCCACTTCCACCCAGTCCCCATCAACAGGCATTGGGGTGTGTGTTGGAGTTGTCAGCCTTAACTCTCACCCATTCTTCTACACTGTACCACCTCAGCTTGTTTACACATGGGATGGGGGTGAGAGTTAGAACAACAACCAACACGCACCCGATGCCTGTTGGAGGGGGGATGGGGGTGGGATTCAATGGGTGGGAACCTAATGGTGAATTTCTCACTTTTGTCACTGTAGAAGAACCCTAACTGATGCAGTAACAAAGTTTTTGCATAGAATATATATATATATATATATATATATATATATATATATAGTCTATGATGAATAGTGAGTGTCCAATTAGAGTGTGGGGACCTTGCATTACAGGATGGAGCATTCAGAGGTACTCAATGAGTACTTCTGTTCAGTGTTTGCCAGGGAGAGGGATGGACCTATGCCACAGGGGAAAGGCAGGGTGGGAACAGGTGAAGCAGGGGTACCAAATAGGGAGATGCCAGTGAGCAGGGTATTGGAAGGCCTTAGGTCCCTGCAGATGGATAAGGCACCAGGGCCAGACGGTATGCACCAAGGGTCCTGAAGGAGTTGGTGGAAGTCCTCGCCAGACCTCTGGAAGACTTGTTCAACAACTCCCCGAGGACTGGGTGTGTGCCCATGGACTGGAGAATGGCACATGTGGTGCCCCTCCATAAAAGTGGGCCCAAGGAAGAACCAGGTAACCACAGACCAGTCAGTCTTACCTCCATCATGGGGAAGCTAATGGAGACCATCCTGAAAGAGAGGTTGGTGACCTTTCTGGAGGAAAATGGTCTCCAGGAAGATAGTCAACATGTGTTTGTTTCGGATAGATCCTGCCAGACAAACCTGGTTGACTTTTTGACTGGGTGACAAGGGCACTTGATAGGGGCCATCTGGTGGACGTCCTGTATCTGGATTTCAGCAAGGCCTTCAACTCGGTACCACATGGAAGGTTGACTAGCAAGCTGAGAAACCTTGGAGCAGGTGAGAAACTGGTTGGATGGGTTAGCAGCCAGCTGTGGGACAGACAGCAAAGGGTAGTTGTAGGGGGAGAACTCTCAACTCCCAGAGCTGTAACCAATGGGGTCCCACAAGGCTCGGTACTAGAACTGGTGTTATTTAAAATCTTCATTGTCGACACATTGGATGGGATTAGGAGTAAGATCAGCCTTTTTGCAGTCAACACAAAGATCAGGGTGGAGGTGGATATTGTGGAAGGGGGGCAGGTACTCCAAGAGGGTTTAGCAAGACTTGAGCACTGGTCAGGCACATAGCAGCTGGGGTTCAATGCTAAGAAGTGCAAAGTCATGCACTTCAGAGCTAGGAACCCATGGAATTGCTACTGGCTGGAGGGAGTCCAGTTATACACTTCATTGGAGGAGAAGGATCTGAGGGTTCTAGGCACAGGGAACATGAATCACTCAGCACAGTGTAGGAAGGCAGCAGCCAAGGCTAATAAGATACTGGGCTGCATTGCTAGGGAAATCCAGAGGATAGAAGGGACATAGGGGATATGATTGAGACCTTCAAATACTTACAGGGCATGAATAGGGTTAGTACTGTGGTCATGTTTAGATGAAGGGGGAGGACACAAGTGGACACCGTCCGAAAGTGGTGGGTGGAAGATTCAGGAGGGAAATGAGGAGGCACTACTTCACAGAAAGGGTGGTAGCAAGGTGGAACGCACTGCCAGAGGAGGTGATAACATTGAAATCTGTGGGGAGTTTTATGAGGTTTAGTTTAGTTTAGTTTAGTTTAGTTTATTAGTCTAGGAATTAATACCTTTGAGCCAGGGCTCTTTTACAAAGGTTCCACGTCACAAAGAACATTTAACAAAGCACGATACACATTACAGGTAAAACCAGACAGGAAAGTTACATCATAAATTTGCTATTAACAGTTTAAGGCAGTAACGTTTTTAAGTTTCATAGAGAAAACAAGCTATAACAGGTTCAAGCAAGTAGACAATTTCGAGGTTAAAGGAAACTTCCAGGGAGAGGGTGATCATTAGGCGCCAAAGGAGGCTAGAGAGGAGGGAAAGGTGGTGAGCGGAAGTAAGTGAGAGGGACAGGAAAAAAGGGGGAGGAGTTTGGGTGGGAGACAGGAAGTAGTAGAGGTACCAGAGGGTTCATTAGTCAGGGAGGAAGAGGCCTCAGATGTGAGGATGGACATGAGGAGTAGTAGTCTTTATCTAGCACAATCACAGTTGCTAGTGGTGGTGAGGTGGGCATAGAGCATGGATTTTAAAGCTTCAAGCGAGGTTGAGGATAGAGTAGGTGGACTAAGCACATTGAACCATGTCAGGGCCCTGTATGCGAAAGATCTTTGGTGGTGGGACAGGGTCAAAGGTAAGGCCAAAACTGGGGGTAGCTGCGGAGGGGGAAGTTGGAAGAAGGGGTGATAAATTAGATGAATGGGCAAGGGGTGGGGGGGCGACTGCAGTAGATTAAACTAGGAACTGCACACTCGAACGGACTCGATAGACCATATGGCCTGTATATGTTGGCATTTTCATATGTTTGTATGTTTCTATCTTCTAATAATTCAATACATAAATGGACAGTGTGTGAGACAAAGGAGAATGACAAACCTTGTAAGAGTACGGCCTCAAAAACACATAGGGTGAAAGTGGCAAAGGCAGGCATACCCTAAATATGCTATTTGTCTTAGACCAGTGAAACTGATAACTTCATACTATGGGCTTCCCTAGCAGGAAATGTAGCATTGAGTTTAACCAGCACTAATAGCAATTTTATTTATCTTTGACTACACTATTATAATGTGACGTAACAATATGCAGAAGTGTAACTTTGCAATAGACTTTCTCAGCAGGGCGTTTTGGTTTGCACCGGAAATAGGCAATGTCTATGCCTCTGATAACACTAGCATATTATGATAGCTAGACAAACAAACAATGTCAGTACCTTAGTGTCCTTTCATGCAGTATATTGCGAAGTAATGTCTGGCCCTGAATCTATGAGGTGACCAGTCGACAGGCAGAGTGTCAGCTGACTCAAGGCAGACAACTATCCTTTGTGTTTGTGGTCCTTCGTACGGGGAGGGCACAATGTGGGGGACCACTTGGGATGGTCCTCTGAAATACAGAGGGATAGAAATGCCCCCTAGTCTTGAGCAGCCTCCTGATAGTCTCCAGCCCATTCAGGGAGACTGGCACAACATTTAAACTGCTGATAGTCTGCTCTTTGCTGGTGTCCTCTGGCTGTCTGTGGGGGGCAACAGAGGAATAGCCACCTGCTCAACCCCTTACAGCTCCAATGAAGATCTGATATCTAAGTTGCAAAAATGCCGACTTTGAGAATGGAGTTTAGGTGTGCAGAGAAAACCAAACACCCCTAGTCCTAAGCAGCCTCCTGATAGGCTCCTGCCCATTCAGGAAGACTCTGGTGCCTAATTTAAATGGCCAATAGTCTATTCTTTGCTGGTGTTCTCCAGCAGTCAGTGAGGGGGAGGATTCAACAAGGAACAACCACCCCCATGACCCCTTGCTGCTCCAATGAAGATCTGAGGTCTGTTTCACGAAAATGCTGACTTAGAGAATGGAGTTCAGGTGGGCAGAGATCACCAAATACCCACTAGTCCTGAGTAGCCTCCTGATAGGCTCTTGCCTGTTCAGGGAGTCTGGCACCAGATTTAAACTGCTGATAGTCCATTCTTTCTGGCATCCTCTGGCAGTCAATGGGAGGAAGGCTCAACAAGAGCAACTCAAGGAAGTTCTTCTTTACAGAAAGGGTGATGGAGCCTTGGAATGTCCTCCCCACACAGGTGCTGTGGTCAAAGATGGTCAGGGAGTTCAAACTGGCATTGGACAGCGCTGTAGAGAATGTAACACAGTGGCCTGAATGGGGGGGGGGGTAGTATACATGGGCAGACTAGATGATCCATATGGACCCCATCTGCTGATGCATTCTATGTTTCTATGTTTCTAACTGCCTTCACGACCCCTTGCAGGGCCATCACATTGCAGAAATAACACAAAACAGCCTCCGTTTTCACAGCTAAAAAGATATGCCATCAGCAGTTGTCTAGTAATGAATGCTCAAACATTTTTTAAAGCTAAGATTGCTTTTTGTGATTTCTCACTCTGAAATGAGTAAGCAGGCAGGTGGGAAGGCTTTCAGAGAATGATGCAGGTAAGAGGGTAAGCTGCAGGATGACATTTCTGAAACAAATCATTGTTATAAAAAAAATATATATTTGAGGTAGAAAGAAATGTGGCAAAACAGTCCCTTTTCGATTTGGAGGAAATATTTTAAACAGAAAATATAAACAGATTTTTTTAACTCCCTGTATGTACTGAGGAATAGGGGTGTGTGAAAAAAACTTTCACTGGTGGAATTGAAGAAAAACTCAGACTTTTGCTTCAGTGAAAGTTTAGAAATCCATTTCTGAATATTCGTGGAATTTCTGCCTCCCCTGCAAGGCTGTCTGATTGCCTGATAATTTTAAAAATAGTGGAATTCCCAATCCCTGGTGGCTAGCGGTCCCTCCCTCCACCCAATTACCCACCTGGCCAGTCCAGAGCACCATGCCATTAGCCCTTTCAATAACCTGATTCCCCTGCAGACCACTGTATACAGTCAGTATAGTAACTAAGTTACTATTTAAAAAAATATTTCTCCCTGGTGGCCTAGTGACCCTCCCTCCATTTCCCCAATCCCTGACCCTGTCTGAACGGGGGGGAGGGTGATGTGAATTAGAGTTGAAAACCACAAGTAAGACCCCACCAATACTCTGAAGGCCCAAATCCCTAATGGTTTTCTTTTCCCGTCTTTGTGTGCTTTGCGTTCTACAACCCTAATGTCTACTTTAATGCAGTTTTTTGCAAATAATTTCTCTTCTTTTTGTAATAGTGGAATTGTATCCTCATTTGTGTAGGTTCCAAAGGAGATAAATACAATACTGGAGACAGTCCTGACCCAGTGCATGGACCCAGCAGGTCCCAGCACACATGTCCATACCTTGTGGGTGAGGTTCCTTGACCCACCACAGAGTGTGGCGTCTTCACTGAAAAATTGTTGTATTCCTACCCAGGCCAGGTCTGGTGCTGCATGCTGCAGCACTTTCCCCATCAGCCTTATCCCATTAAACTGGCTGACTGAGTTCACACCTGAACTCAGCTCAGTGGCATGGTAAGGCAATGTGTTACCCAGTGGTGCAATGGACATCCCTGCAAACAACATTACTTAATAACATCTTTGTTTTTTAACATTTTGACACCAAACTTTAAACAGACTCTTCTTATGACCCCACCTCATAAACCCCGCAGGTGAAAATGTTCAAATCCATGCTGAAATGCTATTCTGCACCTCAGGTGTGAAAACACATTTTGGACAGGATGTTAAAAATGACTGCTATACTGTTCATGAGATACTGTGAAAAAATAGCTATGCTGAAAATTTGGAGTCAAAATATTGAAAATTACCAAAGTTATGGGTGTGCACAGAACAATTTCAATGAACAGATATAACTGGGCCATTTTTGGAATTTTTTCACCGAATTAACAACATGGACTTGTTGGGACTCAACCTCATGAACACTGGTGGTAAAATGTCTTTATTCAGTCCCGAAAGGTGATGTCATGCTGTGATCACAATTAAGTTACCATACAGGTCTGACTAATGAACTAACAGTGCCAGTGCTCATAAGGTGGGTTCCCAAAAAGGCCATGTTGAAAATTTGGTGAAAAAATTCCAAAAAATGGTGAACTTGTGAACATAAGTTCACAACGCCATTGAAATACATTATACTGCACTTACCTTTATTCCTCAGTTTATGGTTTGGCTTTGAAGAGTGCACACGTGTCTCGGTCCACAGAGGATGAAAGCATATGACCCCAGTAGGTAAGTATAATTTAAGGGGGGATGGAGTGGTGGGTGCTCACTGGGAAGGTTGGATGGGGAAGGGGGACAATTTTCTTTTTTTCAGGTAAAAAAACAAAAAAGACATTGCGGGAAGTTTTTTTCTTTTCAGTGGCATAATAATAAAATAAAACTATTTTGAGACACCAGGGGTGGGCTCCTCAGTGTCCCACACTGCTGGGGTAGTTGTAAATACTGACATGGGGATTGGGCCCCCCGATGTCAGCACTGTCAGTATAAAACAGGCTGGAAGGTGTCTGATACAGGGTGTGGGCATCCCAGTGTCAGATTTATATATAAATATATATATTAAAAAATATACATATGTGTGTATATATATATATATATATATATATATATATATATATATATTTGTGTGTGTGTATATATAAATATAAATGTATGTGTATATAATATATATATATATATATATATATATATATATATATATATATATATATTATAGTGGCACGTAGTGCCACCATGAGTTAGGGTTGAGGAGCCATTTACATGTTAAACCCCAAAACTTTGCACCTTAATAACTTTGCAACTGTTTAGCGGATATGCCTGAAATTTGGAATACACGATCAAGAACCATAGGTCTTGGGATCTGCCAAGTTTTGTACTGGTCAGATATACAGCTGCGGAGTTATTAAGCATGATCTGTACACGTGTTTACGCTTTTTCTGGAATTCTACGGTCGCGCCTACAGGTCATACGTTTGCACGACCGGCCCACAATCTTCAGGGAACATGTGGCTGGGGTCCCCGATGTGCCTTTTGAAGATTTCATGAAAAAATATTAAACGGTTCAAAAGTTATTCAAAAAACAGTTTCCCATTATAAGTCAATGGGAAAAGTTAACAAAAAGTTAGACAGTGTCGCAAATGCATTTTTACTTTCGTAAATGGGCCTGTTACTTTTGCAAATCGGCCATTTTGTTTTCAGTTGGTGATCATAAAAATGGTTGGCATTTAAATTTGCGACCATCTAGCAACCTAATTCTTTTTGTATTCACCTAATCTGACCCTGAGGATGCTTGCCATGTCTTTATTTTGTGTTAAAACACCCCAGAAATATGTTTTTCAAATTTCTGGAAAAAGTACTTTCACAAATTACTTTCGTGCTCACGAAAGTGTCGAACACTGGCAGCTTTAAGCAAGTGCAACAATGATTTTCCATCTGTGGGAAAGTGACAGTGATTCTTTGGCACTGCGCTGCAAAAGAACCGTTGGGAGTTTTGGGCTAAAATTTGGAGGGAACGGAGCCAACATCTCACAGATGTGCCTTTCAGTATTGTATTGAAAAAATATTACATGGCGGCAAAGTTACGGCACTCCAAAGTTGACAGTTTTTCCCATAGGATAACATTACGGCGTCCAACGCATTACAGACATTCTTTGGATCACTGCTGCAAAATAACGGTTTGGTTTTTATTCCTGAAATTTGGAGGGAAGACAGCCAACAGCCCACAGATGTGCCTTTCAGTGGTTTGGTGAAAACATATTACACGGCGGCAAAGTTACGGCACTCCAAAGTTGACGGTTTTTCCCATAGGATAACATTACGGCACCCGACGCATTACAGAAATCCTTTGGATCCCTGCTGCAAAATAATGGTTTGGTCTTTTTTCCTGAAATTTGGAGGGAAGACAGCCAACAGCCCACAGATGTGCCTTTCAGTGGTTTGGTGAAAAAATATTACAGGGAGGCAAAGTTATGGCGCTCCGAACTTCTCTTTTTTTCCCATAGGATAACATTACGGCGTTCACCGCGCCTTACAGGGCCCGTATCTCGGAAACGGTGAGAGATATGGACTTTTCATTGGAAAAAATCCTTAGCCCCCAGCACCAAATTAGCCAGGACAGTTGTAAATAATATGACTTTAACATTTTTTTTCTACGGCATACAGTTCCTGAGATATAACGTATTTAGTATTCCAAGTTCTCATTTTCTGCGCCGATACTCATTATTATGCATACATTATTTGTACTCAATGTCTTTCTCTATGCAGGTTTTGGGGAAAACCAGCCTGTGCGCTTACATTACTGTTACTGTTGCCCTTTCCGCTTGCGGTTCTGTACCCGTTTCACTTACCGTGGACGCCTGCGCCACCATGTGCGTATCCCTATGCTTTCTTTGCGCTATGCTTCTGTTATTTTTTGCCATTCTGTCTACAGTACTGTTTATCTTTCTGTTTCACTTTACATCACCATGCCCATTGACATTTCTGTTTGCAGGCAGCATGTTACTCTGTGACAACACATCACGTGGCAGACCGTTCCAGTCTACGCCACCATGTGCGTTACCCTTTCTGTTCTCATTCACGCTTGTGTTACCATGTGCCCCACTGTTAGCATTTCTGTTTGCGTTGCTGTCCCTGTTAGTATGCCACAAGACAGGGTCCCGCGCTCCCGCCGCTGCATTACATTCACTATTTCTCGTTATCATTCTCAAAAAGAAGGGAAATTAGAGGCAAAAAACTCTGTTTAATGCATTAGTTAGGGTTGTTCCACAGCGACAAAAGTGAGGAAATTCGCTGTTAGGGTTGAAAACCCCTTGGATCACCGCACCACCCCCCAACCGCATTGGGTGTGCATTGGGATCATGGGTCCTAACTCTCCCCATTCTCCTATACTTCTGCTGCTTTACACATGTCATGGGGTGAGAGTTAGGGCTGATGATCCTAATGCGCACCCAATGCTGGTTGGGGTCCAAGGGGTTTTCAACCCTAACAGCAAATTTCTACTTTTTGTCGCTGTGGAACAACCCTAACTAATGCATTAAATGGAGTTTTTGCCTCTATTATATATATATATGTATGTGTGTATATATATATATATATATATACACACACACACACACACACATATATATATATATATATATATTTATATGACAAAGAACCTCTGTATGCAAGCACTGAGGCAAGGGTCACCTCAAAGGGCATTTGGCCGGGAAGCCAAGTTTCAAAGAAATACAAAATCACACATGCCACTACAATGCAAAGCATCATGGGCTGCATATGCAAATCACCACAGAATACTATGCTGGATCAACTTTAAGCAGAAATGCATGTGCCAAAAGGCCTCTCACACAGTTTGCAAAGGGTGCCAACAGAAGACATAGACATGTGTTCCATCCTACCAGGACTCATCAGTATGCCTCATCTGTTTAACACCCCAGTGTAATGAATCAGCTACCCTAAGATGGTCTCTCTGGGTTATATTGTGGTGAACCCAATTAAAACAAAAAACTATTTAAAAGACAATGAACCTCTGTGTGCAAGCACTGAGACAAGGGTTACCCCAAAGGGCATTTGGCTGGGAAACCAAGTTTATATATATATATATATATATATATATATACACACACACTGTCACCGGAGATTGGGGCCCCCAGTGTGCAGATACAGTTTGAGGTGCAGCACAGTCAGGATGGTGGGGCTATAAGGACAGTAACCCCATCCCTGAAATACATCATGACACAGCCGGTTGCACTTCATTACTTCATGACAGAGCTGTCATTTGTTAGTAAATGACAGATGTGTCATATAATGCAACCAGCTGTCATACCTTATAAGGAAAATTTAGAGTAAAAAGGATGGTATGGTAGGTGCTCAGTGGGACAGTCAGGATGGGGGATGGGGACGATGGTGACAATGAGGAACAGTTTTCTATATTTCAGGTTAAAAAAGCAGAAAAGACATTGGGGGACTTTTTTTAGAAACAGACAAATAAAAAAAATTTATTTTGGGACACTGGGGGTTGGTCACTCAGTATCCCACACTGCTGGGGGGGGTGTAAAAGCCAACACAGAGATTGGGCCCCCCAATGTCAGCTCTGTCAGAAGGAAATGGGCTGAAGGGGCATTGACACCGGGGGTGAGCATCCCGGTGTTGGATTATGCAAAAATAAATTAGAAAAATATATACATATAAATACACTGCCTCTGGGGTTTGGAGCTCCTGGTCTGCAGATACAGTTTGAGGTGCAGCACAGTCAGGATGGCAGGGCTATAATGACAGTAGCCCCATCCCTGATATACATCATGACACAGCCTGTTGCACTTTATGACAAAGCTGTCATTTGTTAGTACATACAAACATACAAATTTGCCAGCAGATAAAGGCCTTATGGTCTATCGAGTTTGCTTGAGTGTGCAGCTAGCAACCCTTATACTGCAGCTGCCCTTCCTTCTCCTCCCCGACCCTCCTTCTTACCCTATCCTATCCCCTTTTGAAGCAGTCCACTGTTCTACAGGATACCACTTCTGCAGGGAGCACGTTCCACCCAGACACCACTTTTTCCATAAAAAAGTGTCTTCTCATTTCCCGGAGCATGGGGTCTGCAGTTTCCTGGTTCATCTTTGGGACCGCTCTTATGGAGGGGTACCAAGTGAGCCATCCTCCAGCCCAAAGGTACACTTCCTGAGACACATGTGTTGCATAATGCAACCAGCTGTCATATATTATAATGTAAATATAGGGTAAGGGGTTGGGGTGGTGGGTGCTCAGTGGGACGGTTGGGATGGGAGGATGGGGACGATGGTGATGATGGTGATGATGGTGATGAATATTTTGGGACACTGGGGGTGGGCACCTCAGTGGCTCACACTGCTGGGAGGGTTGTAAATGCCGACATGGAAATTGGGCCCCCAAATATTGGCACTGTCAGTACAAAATGGGCTGGGTGTCATCTCCCACCCTACATAACTGTCCCTATGATATTTTGGGAGCCCAGGGCTCTTTGGGCCCTGCACTCCCATGCTCAAAGATTTGCTTTATTTTCTTATGGGAGCACAGGGCCCTTTGGACCCTCTGCACCCATCCCTCCATAGATGCATAGCCAAATTATCAGCATAGACATCTTATTACTCCAGCACATGGACCTACAGAGAAATGTTAAAATCCCCACCAAAACATAATTCTGCACAACTGCAATGCAATTCCACGCCACAGGTATGAAAACATGTTTTGGGCAGGATTTTAAAAATGACAACTGTGACATACTTGATGTTGGATAAAAAAGCTATGCTGAAAATCTGGAGTCAAAATATTTAAAGTTTCTGAAGTTACAAGTGGATGTATCGAAATTGCAATGAATTATCATAACTTTGGCATTGTTTCATATTTTGACCCCAAATTTTGAACATAGTCTTCTTATGACCCCATCTCATAAACCCCATAGGTGAAAATGTTTGAATCCATGGCAAAACCCCATTCTGCTCCACAGGTGCAAAAACACATTTCAGACAGGATGTGAAAAATGACAGCTGTACTGTTCATGAGGTGGTGTGAAAAAATGGCTATGCTGAAAATTTGGAGTCAAAATATTAAAAACATATGCACATGTGTAGAAACATTTCAAAGAACACTCATAACTCAGCCAGTTTGAGGAATCTTTTCACCAGATTTTCAAAATGGGCTTTTTGGGACCTCACCTCATGTACCCTGGCACTGTCATTTCGTTACTCAGTCCCAAAAGGTGATTTCACACAGTGACCACAAAATCACCTTCTGGGCCCTATTATTGAAGTGACAGTGACAGTGTTCATGAGGTGGGGTCCCAAAAAGCCCATGTTGAAAATTTGGTGAGAAAATACCTATAAATGGCAAAGTTACAAACATAAATTCAAAACACCAATGAAATACATTGTATGGCACTTACCTTGATTCCTCAGTTAGCAGTTCAGCTTTGAAGAGTGTAGATGTGTCCAGATCCTGAGCAGATGACAGCGGACTACCTCCAGAGTTAAGTATAAGGCAAGAGGATGTGTGGGATGGTGGGTGCTTAGTTGGAGGGTTGGGATGGGAAAGGGGGAAGGCGAGGATGACAAGGAACCATTTTCATTTTTTCAGGGACAAAAAATAAATAACGTCGGGGAACAGTCTTCTTATTTACAGAATAAATTAAATAATTATTTGGGGACACTAGGAATAGGCTCCCACATTGTCCCACACTGCTGGTGGGGTCTTCCAGTGCTGACATGGGGTTTGAGCCCCTGATGTCAGTAATTAAATATTAAAAAGAAGGGACAGTGGGGGAGGGATGGGACATCTGACACCATGGGTGGGCATTCCAGTGTCAGATTATATAAATGCATGAAATTAAATAAAGCAAACCAAGAACTGGAGGGTGGGGGGGGTGCCACTAGACACCAGGAAACAGCAGGGGTGCCACTGCAATACAATAGTTATACACACTGTGACACAGTGTCACAGGGAGCCTATATTTTTGCACAGGTTCCTGAGGGTGCCAGTACACACAGAGGAAACAGCGGCTCACACTTGACAGTGCAGCCGGCAGCATGAGTTGCAGCTACAGCTGTAAAGTCAAGCAAATCCTGCTATTCTCATATAGGGAATGTGGCAGAAGTGGTCCTCTCACTAACCTCAGCACCTGGGATTTTGGGTGCCCAGAAAAGATGTTTTTGGCCACAAATCTGAAACATAAACATCAGAGAGTAGTTAAACAGGGCCTGTTTAGTTAAGTTTTGATGTTTGTCTTTTTTTCTGTTACATTTATTTTTACATGTTTTCTTTATTTTTTATCTCTCACTAATGGGAAAACAAGATGGTGGACACAACAGAGCTCTGTGAAAATACACCACACTCCCTGTGTCACTATGTGACCCTGTCTTTGAAAACAAACTACCTCCTCCGAAAACAAAAGTATTTTCATGCAAACGCAACAGAGCTCTGTGAAATTACACCAGGCTCTCTGTGACACTATGTGACCCTGCCTGCAAAACCAAAGTACCTCTCTTCGAAAACAAAAATATTTTCATGAGGAACATCTAACTTTTCCCATAGGAAATAATGGGAAAATTAAAAATGAAATTATTTTTGAATGGATTCATATTTTTTTTACCAAACCTTCTAAAGGCACATCTGTAAGGCAAAGGCTTTCTACCCTGGAAATTTCAGGCCACAGCCTAAAGCTGTTTCTGAGATAAAGCTGTAGAAAAAATGGCAAAAAAACATGTACATTTAGGATCTTTTGAGACTGTATCTCAAAACTAACACAAAGGATTCCCACCAAATGTGGTACCTCAAGAGACCTATCCCTAGAGATTATGCATGCCAACATTTGTACAAATCTGTTTAACAGTTTCAGAGTTATTAAGGTTCAAAGATTTGGCTTTAACATACAAGTTTGCACTCAACCCTAACTATAGTGGTGCTATTGCATATATACAAATATATATATATGTGTGTGTGAAAAATAGGTAGTAAACATGATGTCTGCTGATTGGTTGCAACACATCACGTGACTGTGGGTATACCAGAGCGTGACCACATACCTGCACTTTCACCCCCCTCCAAAACAATTTTGCCATTTTATAAGCTAGAGAACCCACTCTGGGATGTGTGGTCATGCTTTGATATATGTATGCCTTGGGTGGTTGACGCAGAGGGCCTGTGGCTTCATGCGTAACAATGAACACCAAGGCATGGGTATATCAGAGCGCAACTGCACACCTTAGAGTGTGTTATCTATTACATATATATATATATATATATATATATATATATGACAAAGAACCTCTAAGCAAAACACTGAGGCAAGGGTTACCTATATATATATATATATATGTGTGTGTATATATATATATATATAATATATATATATATATATATATATACACACACACACACACACAATCAATCAATCAATCAATCAAAATCTTTATTTATTCAGTAGTTGTCATTGAGCATAGCTCATTTACAAGATGGACCTGAGTGGTCATAACAATATAGGGTTACAAATTTTACACAAAAACATATACAACACACACACACACATATATATATATATTTTATAGTGGCCCGGTAGTGCCACTATAGTTAGGGTTGAGTAAGCACTTTAATGTTAAACCTCAAGTTTTGCACCTTAATAAATTTGCCGCTCTACAACGGATTTGCCTGAAATTTTGTATGTCTGGTCTGGTACCATAGATCTCTGGATGGAGCAAGTTGCGTTTTGCTTGGATGTACAATTGCAGAGCTGCAGAATGCAAAAAAGCTGACTTTTTGCATGTTTCTTTGCTCACACCCACAGCCCACATGGTTTGCCCGTTGGTTTGAAAGCTTCAGGGGAGATGCAGACTTGGTCACCAATGTGCCTTTCAAAGATTTGGTGAAAAAATATTAAACCATTCAAAAGTTATTCGAAAAACAAATGTTCCATTATAGTCAATGGGAAAAGTTAGCAAAAATTATGAAACTTTCGCAAATGGCCATTTTTACTTTTGCAAATGGCCCTTTTACTTTCGTGATTCAGCCATCTTGTTTCCAGTTAGTGACACAGAAAAATGCCTGGCATTTAAAATTGGGACTCAGTAGGTAAACACAGATTGTTGTGTTTACCTAGTCAGGTCCTGAGGATATTAGCCATATCTTTTTAAGGGGGGTTAAAGCCACCAGAAATGTGTTTTTCAACTTTTCTGAAAAATACTTTCACAAAATACTTTTGCAAATGCCAATGTTTTGTGACTTTTTTTTTTTTTTGCAAAACGTTCGTGATTTTCGAACGTAATTTGAAAAAGTTTTCCCAAAATAACTGCAAAACTTTGCCATTTTCCTGCAACAAAATGCTTGGGACTTTTGGGCTGAAACTTTCAGGGTGGAAAGCCCTTGTCCCACGGATGTGTCTTTTGGTGGTTTGGTGTCAAAACATTACAGGGACGCAAAGTTACAGCATTCCAAAATTCAGAGATTTTCCCATAGGATAACATTACGGCGTCCGTGGTGCCTTTTGGGGCCCATATCTTGAAAACGGTTCGAGATACAGATTTTTCATAGTAAAAATGCTTAGTCACCAAGGGACTAATGCAGAAGAAGGCTGGAAAGCCATAAATAACATGAAATTTGAATGTTATTTCTTCCTTGCACAGTTCCTGAGATATTTGGGATTTACTGTTCCAATTGTTCATTTTCATGTTTGTAGGCCAGTATTATGCCCTCAAAATTAGTACTCAGAGTACCCTTCAGTGCCCGTATCTGGGAAACAATGCGAGATATGGATTTGATCGACCTATATTGTGAAAACTACTCACTCTCATGATTACAATGACATTTGATTTTTTTTTCTACTTGCTACAGTTCCTGAGATACTGGCAAATTAGTGTTACATGGGTTCCTTGCCCCATAGGTTTGCTGTAACACTGCATTTCCACACTTTTGTCACTATGGAAACAACCCTAACTGATGCATTAATGAAGTTTTTTGCGATTAATATATATATATAGGCACAATAGCACCCCTATAGTTAGAGTTGAGTAGCATGTTTAATGTTAAACCTCAAATTGTGCACTTTAATAACTTTGTAACTGATCAATCGATGTGCTTAAAATTTGGAATGCACTGTCCTGTTGTGTAGATCTCTTGATGTGGCAAGTTTTGTTCCAGTTGCTTATGCAGATTCTGAGATACGTACAGTGAAAAAGTTATAGTCACCACTTTTTGCAGTTTGTTCCTCATTGACCTGCATCCAGACAGTGTGGAATTTTTGAGTGATCTTTTTCATGGTAGAACCAGCTTGGGTAACAGAACAGGCATCCCCCCCCCCACACCTGAGTCAGGAACCACATTTGTAAGGCACATTTGCAATGACCTCTTAACTATAAAAGCAATTACAGAGTTCCAACTCATAATGCAGGGAATAGGTGTGCACGATTCGGGGTATTAATATTTATGGAGAATTCTGAAATTCACTCTGAGTTTTAGCCCCTGCAGAGTTCTCATGATTTTAGATGATTGATATTATGGAACTGGGAGGTTTAGCTGCAGCATATGACTGCACAAAATGATGTGTGTCTCTGCACAGATTCCCCCTACAGAAATGCTTGTCTGTTGCCCTCCCCCTCCCCCTCTCCCTCCGAATGCCATCCACTGTTTTTTGTGTTTCCGACACCGTGATGCCCACTACCAGTGCTGGATGCCCCCATGCCCCTGCAGATGGTTGTTGTCTTTATTCACCGACATCAGGTGCCCAATACCTGTGTCAGCATCTGGAGTCCCCCCAGCACTGTGGAACACTGAAGAGCCCATCCCAAGTGTTCTGAAATATGTACTGATTTAAACCCTGCGAAAAAAGAAAATTGTTCCCTGACATCTTTTTTTTTTTACACCTGAAAAAAAGAAAATGGTCCGTCATTTTCCCCGCTGTCACCCTCCCCCATCCTGACACTCCCACTGAGCATGTGTCACCCCATGCTCCCCCCTTACCCTATATTTACCACCAGATGTACTGGGCTGTCATCTTCTGTGGACTGGAACATGTCTGCACTCTTCAACGACAAACCCTGAGCTAAGTAATCAAGATAAGTGCGATATATAATGTATTTCAGTGGCATTTTGAACTTCTGTTCATAACTTTGCATTTTTGGGAATTTTTTCATCAAATTTTCAACATGGCCTTTTTGGTACCGTACATCATGAACACTTTAACTGTCATTTTGTTAATTGGGACCAGAAGGGGATTTTGCAGTCACTGTATAAAGTCACCATTCAAGCTTGAATAACAAAATGACAGTTGCAATGTTCATGAGGTAGGGTTCCAAAAAGGTCATGTTGAAAATTTGGTGTAAAAATTCCTAAAAATGCCCAAGTTACATGTGTTTGTTGAAAACATTTTTTATCCACGGGCATAACTTTGGTAATTTTCAATATTTTGACTCCAAATTTTCATCATAGCCATTTTTTCACACCACTTCATGAACAGTACAGCTATCATTTTTCACATCCTGTCTGAAATGTGTTTTTGCACCTGTGGTACAGAATTGCATTTTGGCATGGATCTGAACACTTTCACCTACAGTGTTTATGAGGTGGGGTCATAAGAATAGTATGTTGAAAATTTGGGGTTAAAATATGAAAAAATGCCTAAATTATGACCATTTATTGCAATTTTAATATGCCCGCTCGCAACTTCAGAAATGTTACATATTTTGAACCCAGAATTTCAACATAGCCTTCTTATTACACCACCTAATGTATAGTATGTCACAGCTGTTATTTTTCAAATCCTGGCCAAAATGTGTTTTTGCACCTGTGATGTAGAATGGCGTTGCAGTTGTGCAGAATTACATTTTGGCGGGGATTCAAAACTTTCCTGTACTGGGTACATGAGGTGGTGTAATTAGAAGGCTATACTGACAATTTGGTCACTGTTGTCCTATAAATGGAAGTGCAGGGCCCAGAGTGCCCTGTGTTTCTACAGCTACATATGTATACGTATCTATGGAGGAATTGGAATGCAGGGCATGAAGTAAAATAAGGATACAATTTTACTATCTCAAAAAGTAAGGAAATAAATTGCAAAAAAAATATTAATGCATTAGTTAGGGTTACAGTGACAACAATACGGAAATGTGGCATTAGGGTTACCAACCCTAATATCCCACACCCTCCCTGCACAGACCAAGAGCCATCGGGGGCCAACATTGGGGTCATTAGCCCTAATGCTCACCCCATTCTCCTATACTGTACTCACCCAGCTTGTTTTCTAATGGAATGGAGTGAGCATTAGGGCTGACGAACCAAATGCCAGTCCCCAACACCTCTTGGTTGGTGCAGGGTGGGGGTGGGGTGTTAGGGTTGGACACATTTCCCTACTTTTGTCACTTTAACCCTAACTGTTGCATTAACAATGTTTTTTTGCAATAATAATAATGCTATATATATATATATATATATTATAGGGGCGCGGTCACGCCACTATATTTAGGGTTATGAAGCCACTTCTATGTTAAACTTGAAATTTTGTGCGTTAATAACTTTGGACCTGTTAAACGGATTTGCATAAAATTTGGTATGCATGGTGGGACTTCATAGATCTCTTGATCTGCCAAATTCCATTTCAGTCGGACTTACGGTTTTTGTGCACCAAAACGGTGAAAAATGCACTTTTTGCCAGTTATGTGGGCAGTTTTTTGGATTTTATCCGTGGCGCTGCACAGCTGTTGTGTGGTGTGGTGTGCTGCTCTGCAACTTGGCACATTGAAAGAGCTTGGGTCAAGGAACATACAGCTTTTTGGTGAAAAAATATTAATCCATTAAAAAGTTATTAAAGTTTTAAGTTCCCATTATAAGTCTATGGGAAAATTTATATGGTTATTTTGCAAAAGAAAAATGGGGTTTTGGCCATCTGGTCCCTCCTCATGATCAAAGAATTTGCAGACTCGCAATCAAAGAACATTTGACAGTGAGGAATTCTTTGATCGCGGGGGCTGCCATCTTGTTTTCATTTTGCAGTAGGAAAAAAACAAATATCTCGGCTCAGGGGTCACTTCTGTTGTTGAAATATTTTATTATGTTCAGAAAAATGTCTAAACATACAGTTTATGACCTAAATGTTCAAGGAATCATGTTAGGTACAGGTACATAGGTCCACTTCAAGAAGAAAAAAGCTAACATTATACAGAAGTAACCATAAAGTATTATACATAGAGTCAATTTGACAGCAAGAGAGGCAGGGTACAGAAGCTATACTACTACTACTACTACTACTATTCAGTGTCTCAAAGGGGCAATATCTTATAGTTGCACTCACTGAGAGGGAACTTCTCTCCATTAATCATTGTGAGACATAAGCACACTGGGTGAGCCTCTTCCTTGATTCGGACCAATCCCTCTTCAAGGCTTCGGGAGAGGAACCGAGTTCTGTGTGTGAGTATCTTCAGCAAGGTCCGGAATATCTGGAACAGAAGCATATAAATTCGAAGAATCTATTGGATAGCTGGAGTGACATTTATCATGCTGAAATACTTTTAGAGACGTATACAGAATAGCGAGAGCCACAGTTGTTATTTGTGTCTGATGGGGATAATGTGTCCTTTACTATATCTAGAGATTGTAACTTGAACCCCTGACAGCGAAGGCATTATAAGGGTCTTAGAAAATCAATCTGTTCTGGTAGTGCTACAGGGTTATAGCTCCCCTACAGGGGCTATTGTCTGCATTCTGAGTAAAAGATTATATCCCCATTGCATATAGCAGGCCATCAAGGAATACTCAGCATATGCTTACCTGGGGATTGACATAGCTCAGATATGGGGCCCAACATAGTCTGAATTTGGGGAGTTGGTAGTTTTGGAGGTGAGAAAGCCTATCTAATTTGGTAAGGACTGAAAGAGAGGCCAAGATTTCTGTCAGTGTGGGGATTATTGAGGATCTCCATTTATAAAGCAGAGCTCTCTTTGCTTGAAGGGACAAAAGGGTAAGCCATCTGAGTTCAAGAAAGGATAACTTTGAGAGGTTATCTCTAATTCCAGGGAGAAAGAAAAGGGGACTGAGAGGGATCTGCTGATGCAGAACCTTGGATGCTACAGCCTGTATTTCTGTCCAGAGTTGCTGAATCCATAGACACCGCCACAAAATGTGTAGTAAATCCTTCTGCTCCTTGACATCTCCAACAATCATCTGAGTCCAGCAGTTTAGCCTTGGCTAGAACCACCGGAGTGCTGTACCAGGAATGAGTGATATTATTCTGGATAAGCCTAGACCTGGCATCTCTTAACCAGATGTGTGTGTCTTTCCAAGCCTGCTTCCAGGCCTTAGAGGGGATGGGGTGGTATAGCATTTTTTCCCCTTTATGTTTTGCTTCTGCAGATTGGGAAGGGAGTGTATCTCTGAGTGCTGCGTAAATGCACCCTGTGAGGCCCTTCGGGTGTTGTAACCAAAATTGTAGTGCTGATGGTTTACCTTGTATGGGGGGGGGTCCAGGTGATGGCGGAGTGTGTCCCTGAGTTGGAGGTATCTCCAGAACTCTGACTGGGGAATATCCCATATCTGCTGGAGAGAAAATGAAATGTGTGAAGGACCATAGAGTTTTGGTCTGTGATATCTCCAAGTCTGTAAATGCCCAGAGCTGCCCAATGTCTCCAACAGACCCATCGTCCTCCACAGTTATCAAGGATTTTTGCTAGAGAGGGATGACAGCACATGGAAGAGGGTTAATTTTCATCCTTACATCCTTACATGTGTGGTAAACCAATTAGTCGTGGAAACCTCTACCATCAGTGAGGTAGGCCTACGATGAGGCTTGTGAAGGGGATCTGTCTTGGGGTATTTACTAGAGTAAAGGAGTGAAGATGGGTGTATAGTCCCTGTGATACCTAGTTCGATTTGAATCCACTGTGGAGCAAGAGGCGAGAGGGAAGGGCTTGCCAGTAACCTTCAATCCAGGGGAGATTCCAACCCCCCTGTTCCTAATGGGCCCTGAGCTTGGAGTGACTGAATCTGGGCTTAGTGCCTTCCCAGAGAAAATCTCCAAAGAGCTTGTCTAAGGGCTTACACCACTGTTTAGGTAGGGGGATGGGAATGTGCTTTAGTAAATAGAAAAGCTTGGGGGCTGAAACCATTTTTATGGCGGCAATTTTCCCTGCCAGAGTAAGCCTGAGAAGTTTCCATCTCTCAAATTCTGTCTTGATAGTGGAGAGAAGGGGTTGCTTATTTGCCTGCCAGAGATTGTCAAGTGTTGGAGTAAGGAGAATACCCAGAAAGGTAATTCCTTTAGGAGCCCAAAGAAGATTTACTGCTTCTGCCAACTGCTGTTCACAGTGGTTGCTCAGGGGAAGTAGTTCTGTCTTACTTTGGTTCAATTTGAGGCCTGAGTACTTAGGCAAGGTGGTTAATAGGAGAAACAGAGGAGATATGGAACACTGGGCATTTGCCAAGGGGAGGAGGAGGTCATCAGCGTACATAAGAGTGGTGTATGTGGAGGTCCCCACTAATACTCTTATAATATCAGGGTGACTTCTGATGACATTGGCCAGTGGCTCAACAGCCAGGACAAACAGAAGGGGAGAAAGGGGGCATCCTTGTCTTGTCCCTCTTTCCAACAGGAATGGGGGAGAGAGGATAGAGTTTGTGTTGACTCTAGCAGAAGGGGAGGTGTATCTAGCTTGTACCCGGGAAAGGAAGTTTTTGCCATTCCCAAGTGAGTAAGGACTTGATACAGATAGGTCCATTCAACAGAGTCGAATGCCTTCTCAAAGTCCTCTGCAATGGCCACAGCTGGTGTGGGAAGGGATCTGGCAAGATGTATCAAATTCATAAGGGTCCTCAGGTGATCTGAACTGTGATGGCTGGGGATAAAGCCCACTTGAGATGGGTGTATGAGATCTGGAAGTGAGCGACTAAGCCTGGATGCTAAAATTTTGGCATGCAGTTTGCTGTCCATGTTAATGAGAGAGATTGGATGATAGTTGCCCGGGTGTCTAGGGTCCTTTCCCTTTTTGAGGATAACTACAATGGTAGCTTCCCTCATGGAGGGATGGTTCTTATTAGCTCTATCTCTTGAAACACTTCTGTAAGAATTGGTGTAGTCGTTGGGGCTAATGCCTGGTAGAAATTGGCTGTGTAGCCATCATTACCAGGTGATTTCCCCAGCTTCAGATGTCAGATAGCTGAGCTCACCTCTTTGCTAGAGATAGGGAGATCCAATGCTAGGGCCTGTTGTGGGGTCATTTTAAGTAACGAGAAAGCGTCCAGAAAAGTCTTAGTCTCTCTATTATTCTCCTGTTGTGTGGAGGTATAAAGGGATCTATAGAAGGAGGCCATGGTCGCATTGATCTTCTCCATGGTGGTGGCCAGCACCCCTTGGACATCTTTCAGGGCAGAGATGTGCCTACTGGCTTGCTGTTTCCATAATTGTTACGCCAGTACCTTGCCACCCTTATCACCACCCTCCCAAAAGGTATGCCTAAGGAGCAGAATTGCTACTTCTGCTTTCCTATTGAGGAACTGGTTAATTTCAAACTTTAGGCCCAGCATAGTTCGACCTGTAGCAGATTTAGGGGAAGGGGATGGCATATCCTTGAAGACAGCTTCAGCAGCTATCAGTTTTTGCTCAAGAGTAGCCAGATGTTGTTCTCTTTCTCTACGTTTAGCCACTGTGAAGCCCATAATGCCGCCACACATTGTGACCTTGAATGCCTCCCAGGTGTTACTCACCGTTGTGTCAGAAATGGGGTTTTCAGATAGGAAGAGGGGTGCTTCATTTCAGGCCCAGGGGATGAAGTCTGGCTGTCTCATTAAAAGAGGATCCAGTCACCATTGATGAGGTGGGGGGGATACAGGGTCCCATTGGATAAGGACGGAAACAGGGGCATGATCTGAGATGACTCTTGGGAGGATACTTACATCCAGGACTTTTGTCATAATGGAAGATGAGCCAAGCCAGAATCTAGTTTGCTATTTGAGGCATTCAGCTCTGAGTGAAAAGTATAATTCCTCATCCTGGAATGAAAGACTCTCCAAATGTCTGTCAGGCCTTGATCCTCAATTAACTGGTGTACTGCTTTCCTGCTCCTGAGATGAGACTCCATGCCCCTATCATTTCTATCTAGAGATGGGACTAGCGTTAAATTAAAATTGCCACTTATAAGAAGGGGACAATCACGGGGGGTAAACTCCAGTATCGCCTCAGCAAGATTATGAAAAAACTGGGGGCTACCTTCATTGGGGGCATAGAGATTACAGAGGGCAATCAACCCTGAGGGGGTGTCAAAATTTACAATTACCCATCTGCCACCAGAGGTGGAGAGAGTTCAGGTAAGAGACCAAGGGAGAGACTTATGCAGGAGAATAAGAACCCCACATTTCCTGGAGGTAGCACTCGAATGTACTTGCTGGCCCACCCAGTCCTTGGACAAGTACTTGTGGTTCTCCCAGGATACTTTAGTTTCTTGAAGAAAGGCTACTTCCGTGTGCAACCGTTTCAAATGGGTCAGGATCTTTTTGTGCTTCACAGGGGAGTTTAACCATCTAACATTCCAGGTATGGAATGCAATGTTGGACATGCTGTCCTATTGTGGAGATGTGTGGATAGGAGCTGATTTAAGTTCCCGGGTACAAGCAGGAAGGAGTCTTAGGTTTCTGTTTAGAAAAGTCTAAAGAGATTATCTGAAAGGTTGTCTTGCCCTACTCTAAAGCTGTCCCTCCAGAGAGGGATAGAGGGAGGACTGACACTAAGTGATTGTACAAAAAGCTGATCAGTATTGTAGCATCTGGTTGTTCCAAATGACTTCTGGTATCTTACAATAAAATAGAACCTGCACCTGTATATTGAGACTACAAGCATAAGCTAACTACTGATAAAAAGAAAGATACTATTATTATTTCAAACCAAACAGAAGTAAAGAGTGCAAGAGGACTTAACTAGCTGGATCCCTAGCCAATGGTGTGCCCTGATGTGTCTGCAAGGCATGGGAAAAGTATGTCAACTAAGAGGAGAGAAACAACTCCCCCATGTTCCAGCACTCTGAGGGGACAGTACGTCAAACAATGGTAACACAAGAATTTGCTGCTGTACCACTATCCAGAGCCCATTATAAAGAGGGTGTCTAGCGGACCACCGAACTAGGGATAGGAGGGTCCGTAGGAAGTGGTGGGCTACAAACCAGATGGGGGAAGAGTGCATAAAATCTAAGGAGAAAAGAGGAGGGAGCAGATTAATGGGCTGGAGAACTATTCAAGAGTAGCTGGGCACTAAATTTAACTCTGTTTCTCCATATCTAATTACCAGGGAGGGGGACTGGGAGGTCTACTAAGGAAAGATTGGAACAAGGGCAAAATCGCCATTGCAGTTTTGAGAACAGACACATGCTGACCTATGGCAACACTTAATCTGTAACAGTCATGAAATAACACTTCTACACAACATTATAAACAATGAACATTTCTCCAAGGTAGGGTGTTTCATGATGGGGTGAGGTGTTTAAGGCCCAGCCCGTCTTGTGTCTTATGGCTAAGCCCAAAAGGAGAAAGGCCTAGTCAGAGGTTCCACCTAACTCAGCAGGAGTTCGGAGTCATTTTCTCCATTCAGCTATTACCTCTTTTGTCTTCCCACCTCGCCTCCCCTTACTCCCCGAGACACAGAACCTTCAGTACTTATCTAATTTCAGCAGCCCGGTCAGCCTGGGTGTTCTATTTGGGTGGATGGCTGTGTTGCAGGTATGCTACGGGCTGGCTTGTGGCCTGTTGGAGTGGAGGGAGCCCCAGTGTAAGAGTCTGCAACTGAAAGCGGTTGGGCGGCGTCCATAGTCGAGGCCCAGGAATCAAGTATATTTTCAGGTTGCCCCCCATCAGAGGTTACTGGAAGCATAATCGGGTGAGTGTCAATATCTTCTGGACTGAGACTATCTGGATAGTTCCCCAGGAGACAGTAATGATTTCATGAGAAATAGGTGCTGACATACTCAGTTTCTTCTCCTTACGTGTCTCCAGTACTTTGAACATCTCTGCTAGGAGAACTTCTTCGATACTGAGAGTGTTCTCACTTACAGTGCAAAGATTTTGGCAGCCTTTTCCTTACCTTCGATCTGCAAGCTTCCAGTGGTTTGCTGGGCATCTTGGGTGATGTCTCCGGTGCAGATCTTAGTGCATCTCCCCATGGCTGAGGACGTTGATCGGATCCATTCCTGAGGTCCATTGGTTGTGTGTGGTCAGTGTCAGATGGTCATGTTGTCAAAATAAAAGCCGTGGTGGCATCCGGAGTGGTGAATTGGTGTACAAGGCCATTAACTGTAAGTTTTAAAATGGCCAGGTAGCACAGCATAAAGGCAGTCTTCAGGCCATGCAATCTCTGTCCACCTCCGTGAAGGCCTTTCGCTTAGCCGCTAGGACGCTGGAATAATCTTGGAAGATCAGAATTATATGATCTCTTCAATGAAGTATGCCCAGTTCTCTGGCCCTGGCCTGGATGGCCTCCTTCTCTGCAAAATTCAGGATTCGGGAGATTATTGGTCTAGGTCGGTCGCCCTGGGTAGGTTTCAACTGGAGGGAACAGTGTGCCCGTTCTGTCGTGATTTTAGTTGAAGGGGGGAGCTTCAATATTTCAGGAAGTATTTGTTGAAGAAAAAATAAAGTTTTTCCCCCCTTCACAGCCCTCAGGAAACCCTAGGAGCTGCAAGTTGTTGTGGCAGCTCCTATTTTCTAGGTCATCCAGCTTATCTTGCAACTGTCGAATTTGTGCCGCCTGCTCCCGCATTGTTGCACAGTGCCCTTGGAGGACTTCTTCCTGAGCATTATCTTTTTGTTCCATCTTATCAATTCTGATGTCTAGCTGTTGGATAGAGAGTGCAGATGTATTGGAAGCTAAGGTGACAGCACCTATACTGTGGATAATCGTTGCAAACATATCTCTGATGGAAGGCTCTGGTGGGTATGAGTCGTCTGGCTATGAGAGGTAATATCTCGACAATCCTGCATCGTATACTCTTGATATTCAAGAAGGAGGTAGAAAAACACTTCTGATTATTGGTATTATAGAGTTTTCCCTCAGGGTTGACTATTCACAGGAACTGTTGGGTGCTAGGCTCTGGAATCGTGAAGATAATAATTTAAGTCACCATCTTTGTCAGTGGTTGGCCACGCCCCAAGGGGTCACATCTGAAGTAAAATTATGTTGAGTTTTACTCAGGGGTCTTCTCTCTATCGAGCCATGCCGGTGGTTTCTTGTAAAAATGTCAAAAAACAGAGTTTTAAAGTTTTTAATTCTTTGATTGTGGCTCGCTAATGATCTTTGATTGTGAGCCTGCAAATTATTTGATCGCGAGATTCTTTGATCGCAAGGCCGTGATTAGATGGCCAGATTAAAAATCAGATTTCTCGGCCCAGAGGTGACTTATAAAGACAAACTAGGATGGGTGTTGCTCTGGGGGCTTCTTTCTATTGAGTCATGGCAGTGGTTTCATTTATTTATGTGTAAAAATTGAGTTTTAAAATGTTTTATTCTTTGATTGCGAGCCTGCAAATTCTTTGATAGCGAGATTCTTTAACCATGATCTTTGATCGCGAGGGCACGACTAGATGGCCAGATTAAAAAATCTATTTCTCAGCCCAGGGGTGACTTATAAAGACAAACTAGGATGGGTTTTGCACTGGGGGCTTCATTCTATCGAGTCATGGTTTCATGTATTTATGTGTAAAAATTTAGTTTTAACATTTTTTATTCTTTGATCATGAGTCTGCAAATTCTTTGATTGTGAGCCTGCAAATTCTTTGATCGTGAGCTTCATTGATTGCGATCTTTATTCGTGAGGGAGGGACTAGATGGCTAGATTTGGAGGGACCAGACAGCCCAATTTTAACAACTTTTAAAATTAAATATCTCTTAAACAGTTTGGTCTTTTAACTTGAAATTTGGAGGGTGTTGATGGGATGTCCTGTAGATGTGAATTATCATGTTTAGGTGGTGGAAAACACATATGTTGCGGAGATATTGCATGACGCAGTTTACATTTTGCAAACAGCATTTTGCATTGTGGTAGTGGCTTGAAATTTATAGGGTAGCTAGCTTTACTGCCATGGATGTACTTCTCAGTCATTAGGTGTGTAAAATTTAAACAGGTGCAGAATTCTGCCACTCCAATAAATGTAAATCTCAAACTTCAAAATGTTATATCACGGACATGGTCTGGTCTTTTAAATTGAAATTTGGAGGGTGTTGAGGGGATGTCCTGTACATGCGAATTATGGTACTTAGGTATTGGAAAATTAATTTGCTGTGGAGATATTGCATGATGCACTTTACGCTTGTATATAGTGTTTTGCACTGTGGTAGTGGTTTCACATTTATAGGGTATCTAGCCTCACTGCCATGGAGGTACTATTCAGTGGTTAGGTGTCTGACATGTAAACAGGTGTGGAATTATGCCACTCTGATGAATGAAACTTTGTTTTGTTTCAAGGTGGTGGGATCGTATGGCTCTAAGGGCCTCATAACCCCAATGACACACCCCGTTATCTGTCAATCTTGGGAGGATGGGGTAACACGAGGGGGCAGGGGGCAACCCTAAAGGTCTTATTTCCTCACTTTTTGTGTTTTAACCCTAAATGATGCATTAACTAAGTTTTTTGCATACTATATATATATATATATATATATATATATATATATTCTTTGCAAAAACTGTGTTACTGCAACATTATGGTTCAGGCTAAAGTAAATATGGTTTTAGGATTTCCAACTCTAAAACCCCACCCCATGCCTGAAACAAATCAGTGATACAGTTGTCCTTAAGGTTGTCAACCCTAAAGCTCACCCCATTCTATATACTCCAGAAACACACAACCCTAATGGGTGGGCTTTAGGGTTGACAACCCCGAGGAAGACTGCAACCCTGATTTGTTTTAATCATGGTGGTGGGGTTTTAGGGTTGGAAACCTTAAAACCACATTTCCCAACTTTTTTGCAGTAGCCTGAACCCAAAATGTTGCATTAATACAGTCTTTCCAAAGAAAGTCCTTACTTTTTGAGATAGTATAATCGTAGTCTTATTTGCCTGTGGGAGCATGGGCCTTTCTGCACCCTGCACTTCCATCTATCTATAATTTTTGAGACAGTATAATCCTATCCTTATTTTCCTGTGGGAGTGCAGGGCCCTCAGGTCCTGTACTCCCATCCCTTCATAGATGTATATATGTATGTTGCTGTGGAAGTGCAGGGCCCTCTGACTGCTGCGCTCCATTTGTAGGACACCAGCAATCAAATAGTCAGCATACCCTTCTTATTACCCCATCTCATGTACTGTACATGTTACAGACAATTTTCAATTCCCCGCCAAAATGTTATACCACACCACCGCAATGTCATTCCTCATCACAGGTGCAAAAAGACAGATTTGGCAGGATTTGAAAAGTGACAGCTGTCAAAGTCATGAGGTTGTTAGAAAAATGGCTATGTTGAATATTTGGGGTCAAAAGACCAAAAATTTCCAAAGTGGGGGTGCTGATGAGCAGCCTAAGAGGAAGCAGTACTTCACTTGGGCTTCCAGGAAAATTGTATTAAACTAATATTTTAATTCATTTTTGCTATTCATTTTCAGCCACATTTGGCTTACAGTTTTTCTGGCTCCTATAACTACAATATGGGAAAATCTAAAGGCTCTGGGCCATCTTCCAAGGAGTTTTTCAAGCCTAAAGGACAAAAGTGAGCTGAACGGCCTGTGCATCAAGATGTATCTGGGAACTTGGTTGACTCGTCGGCTGGCTAGTTGACTCTATTCAATATTAATAACACACTGGGTCAGTCAGTAAAAATGGTTCAAGAACTGGACCTCACATTCGACACTCTGCACCTCTGGGTTGCATCCCTGGAGAGTAGAATGGATGTCATTGAACAATTTGCCCAGCGGCATCAGACCTCGATGGCCAGATCAATTGATGACACAGCTTATCTGGTAAAGGAGAACTCCCTACTGAACCAAACGTTGGAGAATTTAGAAAATCAGGCACATGACTGGAATGTCTAGATCACTGGGCTTTCCGAGTTGGCGGAGGGTGAAGATTGCCTGGATTTTGTCCAATTACTTCTTTCTTCTTTGTTGGAATTTTCAGAAATGGATCCTCAGATATCTATAGAAAAGGCCTATTGTATTTCCCCATGGCAGGTGGCTATGGCAGCCAC
This sequence comes from Neoceratodus forsteri, assembly GCA_016271365.2. Lineage (NCBI taxonomy): Eukaryota > Metazoa > Chordata > Ceratodontiformes > Ceratodontidae > Neoceratodus > Neoceratodus forsteri. Next base: position 1,515,281,949 of record CM057449.1, read on the forward strand.
TACACCCTAGACCTTCATGATAGTATGCACTGGGATAGATGACTGGGATAAGATTTTGGCAGTAGCAAGAAGAAAATGAGCTCTTCGATATGCGGAAGATGCGGAGTGTCTGTTCCCATATCTCTCTTACAGTACACATCAAAGAAGGAAGGTTTTTGATGGAATAAGGAGTTAGCTCCAGCAACAAAAATTACAACATCAACTCCTTTTTCCACAGAAATTGCACATACAATGGAATGGATGTCATATCTTTTTACAGACCCAAAAGATGCTGGGAAGTTGCTGCAGTGTATTGAGGCAGATCTATTGATTCGGGATGGTGATGGGGAACCTTCGGATGGGGACTAAAGTCACAGACTGGTTATAGCAGTGAGTGGTTAGCTTTCCATGTTCTTTCAGGCAGTATTATAACTTAAGAATACATATTTGATTATGGTTTTTACTGACTGCCTACAGCTGCTCCGTGCATATGCCGCTGCAATTTTCTTGGATTTATAATAAGGAGTGCAGCTATTGCCAGGTGACTTGTTCTTTCCAATGGCAGATTTTCCCACCAATTCACAATGTTTGACTGAGTTTTTCCTGTACAGTACTGTGTTCACCTGTTTGAACTGCATTCTGTTATGTAGGCATGGGGAAATTATTTGCAAGCATTCAGACATAGTATATGTTCAGGGTCACATGGCATGTTAATAACCACACAGTGTTGAAGCTATTTGCTTACTTCTCTTTCTCAATAATAGAATCATATTAAGTATCTGCTTGTGGTTCTATTACAGTGGATTATTTACTATTGTATATTTGAAACCTAAGAGTCGTCTGGGCCGTTATGGTACCCAGTGAGAACAGCGACTGAATATGAGCAACCGTCAAAACGATGACTCATAATCAGCACTATTCTTATGGGCTACCCTGCAAGGGTAGCAACTGTATGTGAAGGTGACCATGGGGGAGGGTGACTGGAAGAGGAGACTAGCAAGGGGAAGGAGAGGGTTAGTGAAGAGGGTTTATCAGGTGGGAGTGTGCCTGCTACAGCTGAGCTCTCCACTTGGTGTGGTGGTGAGGGTGGCTAGATCTGGCACAGCAGGTACTGGCTTCAATGCTGGGGAACAGGGGGAAAAATGTTCCTTCTTGCTGCCATTGCATTTTTTTTTTACAGTAGCAGCAGCAATCCGGAGTGTCGCCCCCTCCCAAACATGCACCCCTGGAGTTGATAATCCTTTAGCAGAGGGTGCAGCCCCCCCCACATAAACACTTGTATTCCTTGCCGATGTCTGTTCACCCACATTTGCATATCACAGATTTGCTTTATGGCAATATACACTTGCCATAATAGCGATCGCTGTTTTGCAAACACTATTATGACATGGAACCACCTGTTATAGCTTAATTGATGTTTTGTTTGCTGCCTGTTTAGGGCAATACTTTTATTTTCTCTTTTTCTCCCTGGAAGGTTGAGGGGATTTTTCTATTGATGCATTCCTTTTAATACATGGAGGGATTATTTTAGAACAATTGGTTGCTTTGGTAAACAGTAGATATGAGAAAGTCATTAACTACATCTCGCATTAGTTTCCTTGACTGCATGCTAATGTATACTTTATTAAGGAGGCAGTTGTTATTCTGAACGTCACCTGATGATGATGCTAAGAAGGGGGAGGTGTCTGAAATATATCCTTTGTAAGTGAACTATATTATTTGACAATATTTTCCTGTTTTCCTCCCGTGCATCAATTTGTAGGATCTTGCTTGCAAAATCAATAAAATAAATAACAAAAAGTTGCCAAAATTACAAGACAGCATAGAAATTTCAATGGATACACACAACTTTGCCATTTTTACACATTTTGACTCCACATTTTCAAACTAGCATTCTTATGACCCCTCCTCATGAACATGGTGGTGAAACATTTCAAATCCCCCCCCAAAATGTGTTTTTGTCAAGTGACCTCAAAATGACCTTTTGGGCAGGATTTATGCAAATCCACTGATATTGTTCATGAGGTGGGGTTTCAGAAAGGCCAAGTTGAACATTTGGTGTAAAAATATGCAAAAATGGCAAATTATGCATCCAAGTTGAAAACCCTAGCCGGCTCGGTGGCGCTGAGGTTGAGAAGCTGGATACCACACCAAGTGCCACACTGGTGACCCGAGTTTGGGAGTGAGCTTGGGCACAGGGTGTCAGCAGGGGAGGGACTGGATTGAGTGCCAGCCGGGCTGCTGTCCTGTCCTGGGGGGAGGGCATCAGGGAGCTTGGCGCTCCAGCAGCTCCTGGTGGAGAATGGGGGAGCTGCAGTAGCACAGAGCTGCACGTACTAGCGTGCCTGATGCTGGCAAGGTAGCTGTGTGCTATTGCATCAGGAGTGCACACTCATGGGAAGGGAGACGGGCACAACAAGAACACAGGAAAACCCCAGTTCTGGGAGTAGGCTATGGCACCAATCCCCATGTCCACGACCATGTCTAACTCATCTGGTCCTCATTGATCCTCTGCCCAGGACCCACGTCAGCAGCTGGAGTCTACAAAGTTAAGAGTGCCCAAGGTAGGAGGGGTGGCCCCACCCCGGAGGGGTTAAGCTGGGGGTGCCAGCTGTGAGGTGGGGGCACAGGAGAGGAGGGATCAGTCAAGGAGACTTCAGGCAGAGCAGGATAGGGTTGAATGCCTGAGAGAGGCTCCTAGAACCGTGACCGGAGGGAAAAAGGATTGGCAAAAAAAAAAAAAAGTTGTAAACCCTGTTGAAATACATTAAATGGCATTTACCTTACTTTCTCATATAGCAGTCAGTGTTTCCTGCAGCAAGACATGTCTTCCATGGGAGAGTGGATCTTCACTCTGGCACCTGTTAGGTGAGTGAGGGTGTGTGGTGAGTGTGGATTGGTGCAAGGTGGTGGGTGCTGAGTGGGAGGTTAGGGTTCTGGGGGTCAGATCGGTGAAGGACAGTTTCTTTTGCAGGTTTAAGAAAAAAGACATTGAGGGACCATTTTCTTTATTTCAGGCTGGATGGAGATCGAAGGGTGGGGGTGCCACTAGACTCCAGGGAAGGAAAATATGTGAAAGGGGATGGTGATTGGACAGTAGGGGTGCCACTAGACACCAGGGAGAGGCAATAAAATAATGGGGACAGCGATCAGATATTGGAGGGCTGCCACTAGACACCGTGGAAAGCAAACATAATTAAAGGGATGTTGATCAGAGAGTGGAGGTGCCACTAGATACCAGGGAAAGTAGTATTAACTAGGGGTGGTGGAGATCAATAGTTGGGGGTGCCACCAAATACCATGGCAAGCAAAATAAACTATGAGGATGGTGATTGCAGGGTGGGAGGCACCACTAAACACCAGTGAATGATTTAATAATGGGGACAGCAAGCCACACAAACATTTTTGTATGATATTTTCATATATATGAAAATGTTTATAGTAGAAGCAAGTCATGAAAAAGGATATAACATATTTAAAAAACATATTTAGGGGGTCATTTCTCAACAGTTAAGTGCAGAATCCACCTAACAGAGTCCTGATGAGCAAGATTGATGCTTTGGTCTCTTTCCAGGGTGTCATTTTTGTGGGTGTAACCCCCCCTTCCTTCCCCATCTACGGGCACACTTTTTTACTTGCAGTTCTTCCAGGCAGGAAGAAGGGAGCAATCAAAAGCATTAACATTCAAGGCCTTGCACATCACTGAAACAGGGGAAAACTGATGGTCACCTACTTGCTTGCTGTCTTCAATCTGTACACTTTACCTCATCAATCTCAACATCTGACCTCCTCCCCAAACCAACTGCCAGACTGAGACCTCCCTCTTCTCCTACGGAGGTCTCACAGAAGCCATTGCAACCCAAACAGGCTGGATTCTGCTCCTGGAATATAACTCATGAGAAATTAATCAGACTGCATATATGAGGGTGAAAAATTATTTCATTTAATTAAACTCCCTCCCACAGTCAAATAAGCCACAGACCACTGTTTCTCCCTAAACTGGCTTTTTTTTCACCTGCATGGCAAACAATTCAAGCAATAAAGGGGTCACCATTCTTCTATGGAAAACAAATAATCAGTTCCATGGGGCTACAACTTTATATACTTTGGATGGACCTAAATAGACAGTAGAACCAAAAAATTGGCATACACCGGAAGGATTCTCTACTCCTACCCTTTCTTTCTCTCATGTGATCTACCCAAGACCCTAGAACCCAGATCCCTGCAATCTCCTGGCATATAAAGGATCTGGTAAGCCAAGCCTTCCTTTAACTTTTCTCTAAATGGGTCTGGCACTGGTCATCCCCCTTTTTACTGGCATGGGAAAGAGATCTGCCTTGCTACCTGGACCCCTGGGTGTCGACCAAACCACACAGGCATCCAGGATTTTTCTTGACAACCCAGGCCCTGACCCACACTCCAAACAGCCGGCACATATGTAAAACAGGCTGATGCCACTTTCACACCAATCACTTGCCTCTGCCTCAGCCATCCCTGTCCACCAATTCACTCTGGTATGTTCTGCTGTTACCTTTTTCCTACAGGAAGTCCCTGCCAGGCCCACATCTCTCCAATGGTTCCTGGACTTGAATTAAGCTTCAGCACGGGGACCACCCTCCAAGGTCTAGCTTCATGGGCTGCAACCCACCTTTATGGACTGGCACCCCAGGACCTGTCCCTCCAAACAGTCTCCACATATGGGTGAAAGATTCTCAGGCTCCTTCAACCCCCCTAGCCACCCTGCAACACCTGGAATGAGGGGAATCTCTGCCACTGGTTTCCCTCCTGAAAGGGCCCTGCCACAGCCCTCCCAGCCCTGGCAACCTGGGTAGAACACAAATGGGCTTCCTAGGGGCTCCTACATCTCTCAGCTAGGCTTACTAAAGCATCCTAACACCCTAGCCCCTCTCAACACAGGACCTGGCTACCTGTGTCCCCTACGGAGTTCCATACCCCCACTCCTCATTGGCCATGGTGCATAAAACTGTCCTGACTGCACTCCACTTGGGGAGTTTCCCCACTGGCCTTCCTGGACCACTGAGATCCCTCACTTGCCCATCTATTCTGGTCCTGATTCTACTCTTCCAGCCCCCCTCCAGCCCCAAGCCTAATGCCCAGGCTGGAAAAGCCCCACTACTTCATGTCAATCACTTTTTATACACTTGCCCTACTCTCTGCTGCCACCTTGAGGCATCTAGAGCAATATCCCCCAGAGCACTACACTCATTTCCTAGCTATGGGGGGGTAGGAGGGGGAAAGAGATGCCTACAGAAGGAATATAAACCCCACCTTTGCTGGGGGCTTTAATGGGTTTTGAATTTTTTTTCTTATGAAAACCAGAAAACAAGATGGTGGTAAATGAAAAAGGATTTTCCCCCTCATAAACAAAGATTGGCCACAAACAAAAAAAGGATTCTTTTTTCATTTCATACAGCTATTTTGAAGAGATCACTGAGCATGCTCAGAAACTGACATTTCAAAATTAAAGAACTTTAGAACAGATTCATATTTTTTCACCAAACCAGCAAAAGGCACATCTGTGGGCCAACCCCTTTCTACCCTGAAAAATTCAGATCAAAATTCCAAACCGTCTGGGCACTGCAGGTGTCAGAAGAAAACTGCAAAAAAATCTGAAAAAATTCACTTTTTGCACTATTGGTATCTCAGAATCCACAGATCCAACTGACACAAAATGTAGCACATCCAAAGATCTGCCCTATGAGACCATGCATGCAAACTTTCATGCAAATTGGTTGAATGGTTGCAAAGTTATTAAAGTACAAAAATTGGGGTTTAACATTAAAGTGCTTACTCAAAGCAAAATATAGTGGTACTACCACACCACCATAATACATATACATATATACAACAGAAGCCTATTAGATCTCCCATTTGCAAGAGTTTGCTAAAGATATTATGCTGTATTTAATCCAAATATACAATTTCTTCTACACCTCAAATGTTTACTGCATTATGGAGTAATGCCAAGTTATTTTAGATAAATTTATGAATATTAGGGGCGTGGTCTAGCCGCCAACAAGATGGCAGCTTAATCTTTAGAACTCTCTTCAGCCTGGGGAACATTAGCACTCTAGGTTCCAGATCCTGGAACATTGAGACCCCCTTTTGCTAACTTTTGCTGGGGTAACCCACCCCTTACCAGCCGACGCTAACTTGTTTCTGATCCGATGTAATTTACAGTGGCTTGGCAGCATCGATCTCTGTGTGGTACTCCGATTTGTAGGCTGCGAAGGCCCCACTACCACTATGACTAGGCACCCAAAATCTGAGCAGCTGGAGCATCAGGACCTGCCACCTCTCTCCACTCTGAACAAAGGTCACAGACTCTCTTTTTCTCCTCTCTGCTTCCTGACCTTATGCATGGAGACAGCATGACCACGCAAGGCGACATTAACCAGGCACTCTCACCAGTTCAACCACCCACCCAGCCTCCATCAGTTGATGAATTGCTTCAATATATAACACAGATGTTGGAGGCTGTGCTGACCCAAGTGGAAGATATTAACACCACATTATCTGGCACAGCTGCTGATGTAAGAAACCTCCAAGACTGCATGAATGTGACTGAACAGAGGGCAGAGGTATGCGAACAGCAGCAATCCAAATTATTACACTGCCTGCAACTGCAAGAGGAAAAGCTGGCAGTGCTTTGGGACAGAACTTAGGACCAAGAAAATCAAGTCAGATGCACTAATTTGTGTATAATAGGGATACCAGAAGGAACAGAGGGGCAATCCATGGAGAGGTTTTTGAATGAATCATTATCAGCTATGCTGGAAGACAGATGGGGGTGCAATGGACATGGAGAGGGTGCATAGACTAACCGGCCACAGAGACAGGAACCTTTCCACACTCAGGCCAATCATTGCATATTTTCTACAATACACTACAAAAGAAATAATCCTGAGAGCTGCTAGGGATCTAGGAGACGTTAGCTGACAAGGGGATACTGTCTCCTTTTACAGAGACTTCACTCAGGAAACTGCATCCAAATGAAGAGCCTTTGGCCCTCTTAAAAAATTCCTGTACCAATTCAATTTCCAATTCAAATTTAGGGGACTCACCAGCCTGCTTCTTGTTACTAAGGATAGTAGAGAACTGATGGCAGATCGTCCGCTGGACATCGAGAGGTAGTTTAGTAGGTTCTGGCCTGATCTCCCTGTGCCGACTACATTATCCAGGAAGCTTTGGGAACCAAGCAAAGCCAGCACTCCTAAAGGGAACCAACTTGGTGGGAACAGAAATCCAGAGGACAATTTTGCAGCTGGAAGTGCAGCACCAGTTGGCGGTCCTCCTGTAGCACCAGACCCTCCTGATCATAATCTGCCACACTCTGCCTTTGTACCTCAGTTTCTTTTTAATGCTACCCCTGCCATGCCTCCTCATTCCTTAGCTGCTATTCCCCACCAATGCCAGAGGACCAGAAGTGGCACTCAACCAATATAGGACTCCCACATGGAAGCTCTCCCTGCAAAAGTCTCTTGGGAAGATAGAGACTCCCCTCCTCCTAGGGCACAGGCCAATCCTCCTGAATCCCTCGACATGGATACCACTGCAGCTTCTGACTGGGCAGATCTTCCAGAGGCCTCTATGATGAAGGCTGTGGATGCTTTGACTCCCATACAACCTGGTCTCATCTCATATATAGCAGCCATGGCTACGGAGACTCCGGGGACTACTGCTCCTCCCCCAATGGGTATTGGGCATGCCGAATGATTCCCTGGTTAAAATGTAAACTTTTTGTGTCTGTGTTATTCACCATTTGTTGAAACAGTTGCATATTGTTATTTGGGACTGCTATGTCCCCCAACCACCTATACCCTTCTACGTGCATGGGTGGCAGTTTTTGTCTATAGCTGGCACCCTAGACCACATGGTATATTCTCCCCAGTCCTTCCCTGACTATACTGGCACTCGGGGCATTGAGATGGTCTCACATGGTGCACCCTTTGTGTGGCTCCTAGGTCCTTTCACTATTGCCACTGCTCTAGCTGACTTGGGGTGGGCCTTATACTACAGGGAGCATGGAATAGGTCTAGCACTAGCGCTCCCTTCCCTATATTGTTTTGCTTCAATGTGTATGGTGGGCCTCTAATATTCTGGTAAGGAGGTTCCCCCCTCCCTCCCTCCCCCCAACTAACCTCCTTCAATCTCCTTCTCCCTTTTTCTCCCCACTACCTACCCTTCCCTTTCCTTTTCCCCTCCTCCTCCCCTTCTCCTCCCATGGGTCGTATGCCTGACCTTCTACATGTTCTCAGTCTGCAGGTCTCAATCTGGTTGGTTATAGGCACCTCCACTTTACTAGGCTTCGAGAGCTAGTGTAGATGAGGCTAACAAACATACAATTAATCTCTTTCACATACAGCTTCGAACCTACAGCGTGTTTGTGCATTGTTATATTATCTCCTGTTTGAGTTCATTTGTGTAAATTGTTCTTTCTGGTTGGGGCAGCTTTCTTAGCTGACTGCCCATTGGTTAAATTACATATAGATATATCTGACATTGTTTGATTACAGTACCTGTTTTTCTCTTTATTACAGCTCGCTCTTTTTGGTGTATACACTCTCACTACTTTCTCGAGCTTCTTCCCCCCCCCATATATGGCATCACAGGTTGGTACTCCATTTATCTAGGGCTCCGCTTGGGAGACGAGTGCATCCCTCAGTTCACCAATACTATCCCCCCCTTGGGTCTGAGTGAGTACTATTTTTCTATTCCAATACTCCCCTGTTTATACATGGCAATGGCAGGTCCTACCACCTCATCGTCAGTATTGGTATCCTGGAATGTAAAGGGTCTTAACCACCCTATCAAATGAATCAAAGTACTTCAACATCTCTGATCCCTTCACACGGATATTGCCCTATTACATGAAACTCACCTTCTGAAGAAGGCAGTTCCTTGGTTAAGGAAATCCTGGGTGGGCAGTGTCTGCGCCAGCTTGTCCCCCTCTAAGACTAGAGGGGTAGCTATCCTGATCCGGCATTCATCCCCCTGGGTTGTAGAGAAATCTCGGCATGACACACAAAGTAGATGGGTAGCTGTTAGGCTTTCTTCCCTGGAGGGGCAACTGATTCTCTTTAATGTGTATGCCCTGAATACGGATCATGTGGGTGTATTCCCATCGATTAGCCAGGCCCTCTCCTCCCTCTCTTCGGCAGGTGTCACTATCCATTATCATAGTTGGTGGCGATTATAATATGGTCCTGGATGTGTTCCTGGATAAGTCAGTGCCTACTCCACAGGCCAGACCCAAAGCAAGCTTAGCCCTCCATGAGCTGCAAAAGGAAAGGGGGTTTGATGATGTGTCATGCAAAGATAACCCCACTGGACATGATTATACTTACTACTCTCCAGTACATTCTAACATTCTACATATAGCCATATAGATCTTTTAATAGCCAATATGGCAGCATCCCAGACTATTTCTAATACTAAAATCAGGAATATTATCATTTTGGATCATGCCCCGGTGGTAACATCATATATGTTGGGAGGGCAACCCTCGATTGGCACCTGCTGGAGATGCAACCCATTGCTCCTAAAAGATGCAGACTTCCATCAAGTGATTTTGCAAGCTGCAAAAGACTACTTTGCCATTAACTCTTAGTGCGGCGTTTCCCCGGGTACAGTCTGGGAAGCCTTCAAGGCAGTCCTCAGAGGCCGCATTTTTGCTTTCTTGGCTTCTAAAAACAAAGCACGGAAAGCTACACTGGTCAAGTTGCAAGCCGACCTGGCAATGCTAGAGAATCGCTTTAAAGCTAACAGCTCTTCTAGAGGAGACAATTCTCTCATACAACTTATCATGGGCCTCAAAAACTAAATCAGTGCCATACTACATCACAAAGCTGAGTGGCTGCTTTTGTGATCCAAGCATGCCTATTGGGATGGGGGAGAAAAAAGTGGTAGTTTGCTAGCCTTTAGGCTTTGAAAGCAACAAGCCTCCACCCGCATACATGCCTTGGGTAAGATTGTACATGGCCCGCAAGAAATAAATTACACCATGAGGGCCTTTTATCAAGACCTTTATCGGTCTCAGTCTTCCCTTTCTCTGTCGCAACTAGAGCAAGAACCTGATAAATTCCTCCTTCGGTTTGATAGGCTGGGGCTTACCCCCACCCAAGTGGCTAATTTAGACTCCCCAATCACCCCCATTGAGCTTCACCAAGCCCTGACTCAAATGACTAAAGGGAAAGCCCCTGTCCCAGACGGGATGACTGTCCAGCTGTACCAAGTATTGGCAGATGAAACAACCCAGCCCCTACTACTGGCCTTTTAAGAAGCTCGCACAGCTGACTCCTTCCCCCCAACTATGAGGGTAGCCCTCATCACGCTCCTCCCAAAAAAGTCCAATAATCCACTGGGCTGTGCAAACTTTCGTCCCATCTCCCTGCACTCCATGGATACAAAAATCTTGGCTAAGATTCTGGCCACTAGGATGAGTGAAGTGTTACCATCCATTATACACCCTGCCCAGGTCAGTTTTATGAAGGGTAAATCTGGCTTGGACAATACCAGACTGTTACACAATTTAAAATGGATAGCCTCTTGCTCCCCTCTCCCTATGGCTGCACTAGCCATAGATTTTACTAAAGCTTTTGATTCTGTTGAATTGCACTACATACACCGGATCCTGGGGTTACATGGTTTTGGCCCTACTTTCTGTCAGTGGGTCTCTACACTCTATAGTTCCCCAGTGGCTAAAATCTTAACCAACACTACAATATCAGTGCCCTTCTTTTTACATAGAGGAACCTGGCAGGGCTGCCCCCTATCCCCTCTCCTTTTCTTAGTAGCCCTAGAACCCCTTATAAGAGCTATCACTGCTTCGAAGGAGATCTCTGGTATTACTGTTGCTGGCAAATCCTATTTGGTGGTAGCCTATTCTGACGATCTTTTTCTGACCGTTTCCCAGCCACGACAGGCACTGTCACATGTCCTATCCCTCCCACAGACCTTCTCGACCCTTTCTAGCCTACGGGCTAACCAGAAGAAAACAACTCTGGCCCCTTTAAATACTGCCTGCTCCAAGAATTGCTTGCAAGGAACAGAGCTCTCTTGGGCAGCACAGGGCTTTTCTTCCCTTGGAATAACTAACCCCTCCAAATGGTCAGATTTAGAGTCAGTTAACTTTTCCCCACTTCTGACTCAGCTGTCTGCAGAAATAGAGAGATGGCGGAAACTTCAGCTATCCCTACCAGGAAAGATTGCTGCAGTCCATATTCTCCTGCTGCCATGAGTCATGTACCTTTTCAAGAACTTACCAATATGTCTCTCCCCCAAACTCTTTGCCTCCTTAGAAAGTCAGGTCTCTCGCATCCTCTGGGATGGGAAAGCTCCTAGATGGAGCAAACACAAATTGAGAGTGCACTGATCTAACAGCAGTTTGAGATCCCCCTGGTTTCAAGGTTATCACCTGGCCTGCACGTCTGCCTTGGCCACCAAGTGGTTCATTCCCACCCCTCTACCTTCTCCACCCTGGGTACAGCTGGAAGCTGACTTAGCATTGAACGCAAGCCTGTGTATGCTCTTACATCCTGAGAGTCAATGCCCTCGCACCCTTACCCCTTTCTGTCTGAGACTAAATGGGTATGGCACTCACTTATGTCCTTGTCTCACACACCTCAGGCTACCCAGGCCCCCCCCCTGGCTTTACATACCTATTTGGTATAATAAAGCTCTGGCAATCGGTGACACCCCTTTACATTGGCCTACATGGGAATCAGATGGAATCTGTCATGTGCAAGATTTATGCATACCAGGTTCCAACATCCTGCTATCCTTTGAACAAATACAGAACAAGTTTCATCTCCCGAGCAGTGATTTTTGGAAGTTCCTTCAGCTAGGCAGTGCGCTGAAAGCCATCATGCCTCTCATCAGTCCTGACCCCAAATGGACCTGGCTGGCTCAGCGACACAAATCCCCTTCCTCTGCAGGCCTTGTTGATTCCTTTTACAGGACTTGAAGTGATGCTTAGGCAGACCCCTTGACCTCTAGTTGGTTGAAATGGATGTCTGTTCAAATGTCCACATTTCTGAAAAGGCCTGGACCCACTATATCCGAGAGAGTCATTACACCAACACTGACACTAAGAGCCTCTTCTTGCAGCTTAAAATACTGCTGTTTTGGTACCATACCCCCACAGCTCTACTATCCCATGGCCCTTTAGGGCACTTGAACTGTTGGTGCTGTCACCAGCCTGGAGCCCATCTGCTTCACATTCTATGAACCTGTCCTCAAATCTCATCACTTTGGGCAATGGTAGCCCAGGACTGTTCTAAAGTGCTCGGCTCCCAGATACTCCTGTCTGACCCAAAGCTCCTTTTAGGAGACACCTCCTCCTTAACTACTTTAACTCAACCTCAGCAGAAATGGGTAGCACTAGCCCTACTTGAAGCTAAAAGACTCCTACTTATGTACTGGTGCCAATTAACATTATCGATCCGTACCATCTGGCATGCTGCTCTTCCCAAATTGTCTCTACTAGAGCATCTGTCCTTTGCACACCAAGGCCGTATGGACCAATATTTTGCCAGATGGGAGGCTTACTTCCATTTACCACTCTATAACACTCCTATCCCAAACTGCAACCCTTCTATTTAAACCCTTATGATACTCACCTGCCACCATCTTTTCCCATCTTAATCTTTGTCTCTCCACTCTCATTCCCTCTATTCCTACCTGCTTACTTTCTATTGATAAGTGAATTGTTGTATTTCAGATGCCGTGTATAATGAATCTATGTCCTCTGATGGCATTTTATGTATACACACCATCATGCAAATATGAATACTTCTAACTGTGTGTTGGTTGTGCTGTCTGTGAGCTGTACCACTTTTCTTAAAACTAATAAAAGTATTCTATGATAAAAACAAAATATGAATATTACAGAGCATTTTTACAGATGGAGAGAATACTTAACTTAAACAGTGACTGCCAAAGACTTCAAACTATTTTTATTGTTAGACTCTCAATGATTTGTGCCTTAGAATAACTACAAAAAAAATCTATTGTATTTTCGTACTATGCACTCCATTGGGAGAAAGAGTTAAGCATTGATAGATTAGAGTTAAAAGCACCTGACTCACAGAATTAGTCTTTTTTTTCAGAATTCCATCCACAAATGTTTATCCCAGGCTACGTCTATGGCAAAAATCTTTTGTAGATAGGGCCCAAAATGAGTAAAGTAGTTTTGAAATTAGAAAAATGCTTAGAAAAAGTGGAAATGTCATTAAAAGAGTGTTTGATCCTACAACTTTTATATTTGAAGTCAAAAAAGAGTGTTTCAAATGCTAGCTTCTGTGAATTATGCCACAGAAACATAGCTTAATTTCTGAAGGCCAGCAGGTGTCATGATTTTCAGCATATTATTATTAAAGCTCCAATTGACCCTAAAATAAAAAGACATTGTTAGATTAAATGATGACCCCCATGGCCTTAACATGATTAAAAAATTTAAATGCTGTTCCAATCCAAAACCTCTTGTCACTTTTGACTTCTTTCTCATAAAGCATTCAAATGGTTTCAGATTCCTCTATGTGCCTTTTCTTAAATCTTTTGATCTTCCTCTCTCTTAATGCTTTGCAAGTCTTTGCACTGCCATAGGCCATAATTTTTAAGACATTTGTGATGCCAGTCATTTCCAAAATCATTATACTGTGTATTATTTATTTAAAAAGTTTTACCAGGGAAGATATAACTAGCTGGTAACAGTTCATTTTCAAATGTGTCCTGGGAATGGGGGATAGAGAGTAAACAAATTCAAGTGAGGATAAAATGCTGACTGTGCAAAACTAATAAGAAAATAAAATGCAGTGTATTTGTAATAAAAATACATTACAATAAAAACTAAGTAAAATACATGCAGATGTGCAGTCACAAAATACAACAGGTAATCAGAGGAACAACAAAATAAAGATGCAAAACAATGCATTAGGCTACAAGTGTAATACAGAACTGGAAGAAAACTTCAGATATGCAGGAGAGAACTAATACCTAGGACAAGAGGTGCTCAAGCTCAGGTGGTGCGGGGGATTGTGGTGCGGGTATGGGCAAGCCAGCTCCACAAGTACATCAAAAACCAACCAAGAGGTACTGCACTCAGGAACAAAATACTGCCAACTCAAGAAGTTACAAAGTCTAATGCTCTTTATTGCAGATTCTCACAATTTGGATAAGGCAAGTGTAACACAGTGGGCTGAGGAACAGCTAGCTCACCACTTAGATATGCAACTTCTTGATTAGGTGGTGCTTTGTTTCTGACTGAGTACAGTACCACCTGGTTGTTGAAAACTAACACCCACCCACAAAGGTGCAACAGTTATCAGAGTCAGTGCAATAAGGAGGGGCATGGCCTGGCATTCAAGATGGCAGCAGTCTTAGTTCCTAGCTCCTACCTACCTCCTGGCATCCTACACCATCCTGCTCTAACTACAGCCGGAGTTAAACTGTACTGAAATTCTACAGGATATTTGTATATAGGTGGATGGGATAGTGTGGGTTTTGACTGTTTAGCTGCAATACCACTTACATAATTTGTCTGCATCAGTTGCCCGGCCTGCAGCAGCACATCCTGAAGGCCTCACAGTGCAGCATGTCTCAGTCCAGTGACAAACTTTCTGTCAGGACCCCAGCTGGTCTAAAAGAAATGAGAGATGTTTGCACAACTGCTGATCGAAATAGGGGACTTATAGCAACAGAATACTTTAACCAAGCAAGATCTGGTGTCATTATCTCAACAGGTATTATATAATGAACTGTAGCTATCAATCCAAAGAAACACCATGGACCACCTTTCAGATCACATCAGGGAACAAGATTGGGTGATTAAACATCTAACTGAGAAGCTCAACAACTTGGTGAATTGGGGGCACCACAAGAATCTGCGCCTAGTGGAGTTTCCAGAGGGGCAGAGAGATGGGACACAATAATATTCCTGCAACAATACTCCCGATTGTACTCACAAATCAGGGGCCTAATCTGCTGGAAATTGAGAGAGCTCACCACTCTCTTGCCCACCTCCCAGTCCAGATAGCAGCCCCAGACCATGACAGTGAAATTTCTCTGGTTTCCACTGAAGGAAAGAATAGCCCAAATCACTAGAAAATGATGGTCCCTGCATTGTCAGGGACACAGAATCCAGATTTTTTTTTAGACTTCTCTTAGGCTCTGTCTGAGTGGCACAGGGAATTCATGGAGGCCTGACATGCATTAGTGGACCTGCAAGTCTCATAAAGCCTCTGGTATTCAGTCGCACTAAGAGTCACTTGAAACAGAGTCCCTCACTTGTTTGAAGATCCCAAAGAAGCAGAAGAATTCATCTGTCAATCCTAGCCTACAGCACACTTCCCTGGCCCTGGTCCTTACAGAAGGCATGACAGCATGGACATTACCCTGGCTAACAATGTTCAAGGATGGAAAACACCCGAAGAGCACTGGAGCAGTGTCCCACCATCTGGAATTGGAGGGTGTCTGGTCATCTGCTGGCAAAAAGTGAGTGAGAGGGAGGACTAACCACAAAAAGAAGGCCAACAGTAGAATGGAGCTCTTCTCCCCTCCATGCCAAAGCTCCAGCCAAAGTAGAGACAAAGAGGCCTCTGACGGTGACTCTGACCATGAAATATTCAGCTCCAGATATGCCTGACATAGCCAGCAGCAGACAACTGATCCACTCGAGCCCAACCCCCAGAGGTATTGCACTGCCAATCTGGTTGTGTCTTCCTCCAGTCAAGATGTGGATAAGGCTGAAGCTACAGGACACTTACCTTGAGAGCCCAGATCATCTGCCACCCCAAAGCAATGCTGGCTGACTTCTGCTGCCACAACCACATCTAGGGCCCCTGATGTGTCCCCGGTCCTGGTAATGGCTAAGGTGGACATCTATGCTCTCTTGCTCATGCTTTTCTATCCTCAGATGGGGCTCCAGTAAAGGTTGTTGATGGGTTAGACCAATGTCTCCTCATGGCCCACCCACACTGTTTTTTGTTAAAGTGGTGTCCCTGGTGTTAAAGCAGGATATCAGCACTCACATTTCCAGTAGCACTCACTGAGAGCACATAAATATATTCATTTTAATGTTGTTGTTTATGGCCCCACTGGGACCAAGTATAAAGTATGTTTCATACCCTGCAATGTTAAAAAAAGATATAAAATGTCTCTATATGCAAGGGACTGTTTCATTTACAGTGTAAGTGGATGAATATGGATGATAGATTATCCCATTGCTGAGGCACTGAAGATTCTGGGAAATGTTTTAAGGTCCCCTGAAAATCAATACTCTGTCATGTCCCGTCACCCCAGTGACAGGTGATATAAAACTCAAGGGGGCATTTGCTCTCTCTTGCCCACTTAGGTCCCAAGCTGCGTCCTATCAGAACCAGTATTTGGCATGACCACTTGCCATGTTGAGGCACTGCAGAGTTGTTCACCCATTTGGAGGGGATGTGGATAAATGAAGGCTCTGATTAAATGCGTGGTTGTCATCGCAGTGCTTACTTAAATAACCTACTAGGCACAGAACATTATGGGTCTAAGGATCCAAGTGGTGAGTCTGTCAATGGTCAGGTAGGCTTACATTCAACTCTGCCTAATAGCCCATGGAGAATTCTGTTTAATACAGCTTAGCCTTACATAGGGGCAGGACTCCCAGACAGCATAAGGATGCTGAGGGACATCATAAGCCTTAATGGCCAGGCTGTAGTGAACTCAGCTGTTAGGCACTGACATGTCACACATACATATATGGCACACATCCTCACCTTCCTTTGGGATATCCCCCCCAAACTGCATCTAATATGGCCATAAGGTGTCATTTGGAAGGAGGGTGTGAGATGGGATGCCGAACTCTAGACCCTGACTAAGGTTCCCTGGTAGCCGGGGTTGACAGTCATCCTCTGTCGCTGATATCTGGTGGTAACATCTCAAACCCATCTCTGAATACCAGTGGCAAGATCAGGCAGATTAATAAGATCATGTTCAGTATGTCCCCTGTCCCAACCCGGATCCCCCAGGGGAAGAAATGTAATGTCTTGCTGCCATACTTATGTATTCTAATGTTCTGCAGAAATGATTTATGCTGTAGTTTTGAGGGAAAGTTGTGTTATATATGGGGGGGGAAGTGATCCCATGCTCAGAGCAGGCATTTCAGCTTGGACGCAGATGATGCTACCTCGGATTTGAGTGCCCAACTCTAATTGGGAAGATGATATCTGTAACATAATACCTTACTCTAATCGATCCAAAATGAATGATTGTATATATTTGGCCCTGTTGGGCCCTTTAGTGTATGCTATTAGAGTGTATCTACTCCGAGAGAGATCAACCAAGGAACTGCATACCTTAGAGGGTTACAGGTGCAGGGCTATGTCTCTTCAGGACTAACCACGGTATACGGGTCACATGTATATTGAAGCCAGTCCCTATTGTTTGATATTATGGTGGACCTAACTTTTACATAATGGAATGTTAGGGGGCTTAACTCCTTGATCAAGCGGAAATAAGTTCTGACCCACTTGAAGAAATTGCACACCAAAGTGGCCTTCCTCAAAGAGACAAAGCTCTCTGACCACGAAACTACCAAGTTATGCAAAGAATGGGTAGGGGCAGAGTGGCACATTACCCACTCTCCTTCAAAAAAGAAGGGTTTCTATTCTATTGCAGAAATCCCTAAAGTGGAAGCCTGTTTTGATGGTGGGAGATACAGAGGGGAGGTGGGTTTTAGTCAAAGTCGCTACCCTCGAGGGGCTCTTGATATTAATGAACATATATGCACCTAACACCAATGACCCCCTGTTCTTTGCTCAAACAGTGGAGGCATGGGGGCTGCTAGCCCATCCCATTCCCCTGTTTTGGTGGCTGGTGACCTTAACCTTACCCAGGACCCAGGCATGGACAGGTCATCCCATCTTGACAAACCCAGTGTCAACGTGGGTTCAGCTCTGGCTCAAATGAACAAAGAGCATGGCCTCACAGATGCATGGCATCTCCTCCATCCGACAGATAGGGGATTTTACCTTCTACTCCAGTGTCCATGAGTCATTCAGTCAGCTAGATTATTGGTTTACTAATCAGCATATAACCCCAGATGCAATGGACTCCATAATGCACCCCATACTCATCTCTGACTGTTCTTCCATCTCCATCCAGGTTACCTGGGGCCCACCTTGGCCTAGATTGGCCAACTGGAGACCAGACCCCCTATTACTGAGGGACCAGGGTTTCAGTCCATGGGTAAAACAGGAGATCACAGAGTTTCTGGGGTATAATGACAATCTTACTGTCTCGATGGCACACTTTGTGAAATGCTAAAAGAATTGCTTAGAGGCAGAATTATAGGTTATGCCGCACATAGATGAAATGCCAGGGTTCTAGAGGTGTTTAATCTCGAATCCTGGCTGAAGGCACTAGAAAGCAAACTGAACGTCAACCCCAAGGTGGATTTGTGAATGCTGCTCTCCGTTAGGGCAAACCTCAATGCCCATTACTCCAGGAAGGTGAAGCTGGTGCTGTTATGCCTTAAACACACATACTGGGAAGGGGGAATCTAGTAAGGTGCTGTCAAATCATATTAGGAAACAAAAGGTGGAATGACACATACCTGGTTTGATAGATACCCTGGGCAGACCCGAACCTCCCAAAAGGAAATACCCTGCATCATGTCAACCTTTTATATGACACTGTACACATCCACAGCACCCCTAACATACAGAAGATACCAGAATTTTTTGCCTCTCTCAATCTTCCAAAGCTGTCTCCTGTCCAAGCACAAGGGCTGGGCAGGCCTATCACTATGGAGAGGTGAGCAAAGCCATCTGTAGTATAAATAAAAAGAAGTCTCTGGTGGGGGAGACAGTTTTCCCATATACTTTTATCAGGCACTCCTCTCTGAGATGTCCCCCTCCTACAAAGGGTGTATTCCGCATCCCTGGGAGAAAAAAGTCTGCCCCCTATGATAAGAGAGGCAATAATCATGGTGCTGCCCAAAAAGAACAAAGACCCATTCCACTCAGCCAGTTATCACCCAATTTCATTGATGAACATGGATGCCAAAGTCCTAGCTAAGGTTCTAGTGACAAGGCTGGAAAAGGTACCCCCCCCCGGACACTCCTCTGAGGTGGGATTCATGAGCGGGTGGCAGAGCTCGGACCATCTGAGAACCATTCTTAACCTTAGCCATGCAGCAAAATCCCTCCCCGCTCACAGTTGACAATGAAAAAGCCTTCAATTCTGTAGAATGGGAATATCTCTTTGGAGTCCTATTTCGCAGGGGGTTTGGCTCATTTTTTCTGAATGGTTTACAGATCTTGTATGCACCCCTACTGCAAGGGTGCTAACAAACAGTGAACTGTCCTAATCCTTCCACTTGGCACGAGGTACCCGACAATGTTGGTCTTTATCCCTGTTTCTTTTCTTACTGGCAATTGAGCTCCTCACAGCAGCATTAAGAGATCGCCCCAGTATCAAAGGGATTCAGGTAGGACCCTCTGAGTACAAATCCCTGTCATATGCTAATGACCTCCTGATCCTATCCAGTGATGCACCCAAGCACCAGAACTCCTCTATGACAAACACTAGTCATTTCACCAGCATCTCCGGGCTTAAAGTTAACCACAGTTAATCGGACGTACTCCCACTTAACAAGCAGTGTGTTGCCAACTTGTTCCAGCAAACCAGTTAGAAATGGTCCAGTACAGGGATTACTTATCTGGGGATTCATATCACACGTTCGCCAGTGGATATGTGCAAAGCTAACTTCCCCCCTTTGTTGGCAGGCTTCAAAGCTGATGTCAACAGATGGCGAGCCCTACATTTTTGTCCAACGGGGAAAATAGCTGCTATTAAGATGATGATGGCATCAAGGGTGCTGTATTTACTCTCCCTCCTACCCCTGTTCAACCGGAGAAATGACTCTCTCTCTCTCCTCAACAAAATTATAGGACAATTTCTATGGGAGGGGAACCCCCACGTCTTAGTAGACCTAAGTTAAGGAAGCTCTGGAAGGATGGTGGATGGCGGCTACCCAACTTCGCAGCCTGCCACATGGCTTTTACTACCACAGAAATGTGGCAATGGTGTTTGGATTGAGAGATGGTGCCAGTGCAGTGATCAGCTATAGAAAGCCATTTAGTTGGAGCCTGTTCCCCATGGTATTTATTATATGCCAAACCCCCCTCTGGTGTCTCCCAACTTCCCATTATTTCACTCTCCCTCTGCTATTGTTGAAAGTTATGCAAGGACTTTGATATTGATAACATGCCAATAAATCTTGCCCCCCTCTGGGATAACCCACTTTTCAAGGTCGACCACAAGAACTTGTGGTGGGCCTCATGGATAAAGGCTGGCATAAGGTTGTTGCAGGATCTATGTGTACCCAGTCAGAGGGTTATCCAAATGTTCCAGGACCTAGCATGTACCTTCCAGCTACCCCAAGCTGACTTCTGGTGATATCTCCAGATTAGAGCGGCAATTGCCCCATATGTTTGCCATGTACCCCCCAATACTGGGACACCCAATGCCATAATCACCCAACTGACCAGATTAAAGAAAGGTAGGGCTGGATGCATTTATAAATGCATGCAGGACAGTGGACCATCACTCACAAGCCACTGTAAAGCCACCTGGGAAAAAGAGCTGGGAATCAGCATATCTGCCCAGGACTGGAAGGGCTGTTGGGCCAAAGCCCATGTGGCCTGTAGGGATACCAAAGCTCAACTCATCCAGCTCAAGATACTCCATTATTGATATAGGATTCCCTTATACATGTTTCAGCGTAAGTTATTCTCCTCTGACAAATGCTGAAGATACAATCAAGGCACTGGATCTCTCTCCCATATCCTATGGTCATGTATGAAGATCCAGCCCTTTTGGTAAAGCATGAAAAAATGCTGCCAACCCCTCATGTCTCAAGATGTCCCATATAATGAACCTTTTGCCCTTTTAGGACTGCTTGATAATCAATGCACTGGGCCAAAGGGTAAGCTACACTGGGAATAATGGTGACCTTAATGGTCAAATGACTCCTGCTGTGAAGGTGGAGTACCCTGGATGTCCCCACCTTCAGTGAATGGTTGCAGAGTACTAATCAGCTAGCTACCTTAGAACACCTTTCGTACATAGTCATGGGCAAGTTTCAGCATTATCATGATATCTGGGTCCCTTTCTATGACTTAGGAATGAAAACTGCTAAGTATAGAAGGACTGAATGTGATTATACACCAAAGGGAGGTCTCATACCCCCCCCACCATAGTTTTCTGCAATGTCAGGCCATACAGGTAGACTCCTTTATGTATTTCTATGATTTTTTCAGAAATTATTAATGTACTATGTAAAACCTCTGTAAAAAACAATGTGTTGTCCATCTGTGATGCACTCAAAAGATTTCTGTTCTGTGTTTTTAATATTTCTACCACTGTACTGTGTGGTGTTGTTGTGCGGAAATTTAATAAAAATGTTAACGTCAAAAAAAGAGTCAGTGCAGTAAGACAGGTAAGGAAGTACAACATTACCAGACGTGAATTACTGGTGGGTAGAGTTTGACGCCACTCAAACCAGGAGCTCAGAGGGGTAGGAAAAAGCTCACATCTGGGGAGGGGGGCATGGGGCAACAAACAAGGAGTGGTGGAAGGGGGAACATAAGAGTTTGGGGTCAGGTACAGATGCAGGAGGGGATAGAAAATTCTTTAAGAAAGGCTTTGAGGGAGGAGCATGATGAGGCTAAGTAGATAGACATGGGAAGAGAGGATCAGAGCTTAGGAAAATGATACGAGAAGGCAGCTTGGGCCATGGAAGTTTTCCTGGAGGAGAATGAGAGGAATGGGAAGGAATGTTCTAGAGAAGGTGGGAGGAAGGAAGGGGGATTTCAGTCAGTCAGCACAAAAAGCCACTGTATCTCTTATCCTGCATACAGTGGTTTCTTGTGTAGAAATGTTAGGAGCGGAGTGTTCCATTTCAAAGCTGAGGGAATGTCAGTTTGACTCCCAATGGAAGAAATTAGAATTTCATTTAAATGATATGTATGATATAAAAAAAAATAATAATTTTTTCCTCTCCTGGGAAAACCTCTCCATTGAGAGATTTCACAGGTATCACCTCACAGGTCCTAGCTAACTGGTTTAAAATGCGAGAAAAAGAGCACCTCCAATCAATCTATGAATATTGCAAAATAATTTCAGAGGACAATTTTTTCATTCCATCCCACAGTGATCTAACTTTTTCTCGTAGGCGCAGACTGGGGTTGGAGCAGGCTTTTCAATTTTTAGGACCAAACGGGATTTTACCGTTTGAAGAATTAAAACTTAAATTTAATCTTCCAAATGTGGATCATTTTAGATATCTCCAAATAAGAAACCATCTACTTCGCAATAGAATAATTCAGGTTAAGCTGACTTCCCCTCCTCCTCCCCTATTAAAATTATTCCTGGACCACTCGGGGGGGACAATATTGGAATCACTTAATTGGTCATCTACATAAAATGATGCGAGACAAATCTAAAGAATCTACAAATTCAATATTAGCTAGCTGGAACAAAGATCTAGATCTTGAAGTATCTGAATCAGAATGGTCCTCCTCGTCCTTTCGGGCGGTCAAGATCATCCAGTCTCACATTTGGAGAGAATACCCTTGGAAATGTAGATCAAGAATTTTTAGGTCTCCGACTAGTCTGACTAAATATCTTCCGATGGAATTTGGAGTATGCTGGAGGGTGTGTGGCGCCGACATAGCAGATTTAGCACATATACTGTGGCATTGTCCATATCGAATGCCTTTTTGGGTAACATACAAAAAGAAATTGGTGAGGGCCTTGGGGAGTATGTCGAGCTCACAGCAGAAATGGTGCTTATGGCGGTTTACCCGGATCGGTCCTCCCCCCCCGGACAAAAACTCTACTTCCTGTCTTACTATTGTCGGCAAAAAAACTTTAACAAAGAAATGGATGACCAAAACAATACCAAACATTCATGAATGGAGACGAATTGTGTATTCTATATGTCAGATGGAATATATCACTGCAAAATTAAATAATTAGGTGGATAGATTTGCCACCCTCTGGCAGAGATGGTCTCTTTACCAGGCCGGAGTTGATCCTGAATTTTGTTCATAGTGGGCAGGAACTGAGTTAGAGAGAAAACGAGAACAGATTGAAGTAAAGGGTCTATTTATTTTCTAATAATAACCTCTATCAAGTAAAAAATATATTTATGCAAAGTAAACCTGTATCATAACAACTCTGATGTAACCATAGAAAATGATGCGATTGTACAATGTCTCCTGGACTACAAGAAAAAGGAAAAAAAAACCTTAATAAAAATACATTAAAGAAAAAAGCTGAGGGAATGGCTAGATTTAAATTTAAAATATAAAAAAATTGTGAGAGAAGGGATGTGATGTTTTGCTGGATCCAAGATAGTCGCTTAAACCTATACCTCTGTTCCCTCTAGGAGCATATCCATGCAATATCCAAGCCATCAGTACCAAATACGGGTTTACTACACAATTGCAGGCAGCCAAAGACCCAGGCTAATGATCTATCAAAAGAGAAAGTGACGGTCAACAGTATTCCAATGGAACATGGACTGAGAGATAACATTACGCTGATGAAAATGGCCACTGGGCCCAACCAGATATGTGACTCTTCTGTGGTGGAGGGGACGTTCTCCCGGCTACTCATCCAGATGTCAGAGATAACCAGTGCCACGCAGCTCACCACCCAGACTTTACAAAAAACAGAATCCAGACCCCTATAAACAGAGATGAGAGTGATGGAGCAGGAGAATGCGCTATAAGACTTGTCCACAACAGTCCAGGAGCAAGGCCAAACAATTCAGGCACTTCTTGATAAAGTAGACAATTTAGAGAACCGCAGCAGGCAGAACAACCTGTGGATTCTCTGGTCTCCAAAGGGAGTTGAACTCCAGAACACAGCAGCATTACTCCATCATGCACTCCCCATGATCTTAAAGCTGCAGGGGGATGTGCACTTCAACACTGACAGAGCCCACAGAATTTTGGCTCCTATCCATTCTAGCCAGATTAAGGGAACTGGGGCCGTTGTACTGGCAGGAACTCCAGATCCATATAGAACAAGACTTTTCAAAAGATTTGTTGGATAAACAGAGGGCCTACATGAAAACGTGGCATGCCATGCACCACAATGGCCTACAATTTTCCTTGTGGTACTCTGCAGTCATGAAGGTCATACACAAGGGTAACCCCATCTCCTTTTCCACTCCTGAAGCACTGAGGGATTTTCTATGTCAGAAATGGTCTAATGAAATGAGAAAAGTGGAATGGAGTAGAAGTCAGCATGGGCCCACTTCATGGGCTAGGTAAGAAAAGGAGCTGGATCAAAGAGCACAGCCGATAGAGTACCAGAACACAGGTGAGGAGGGCGAATAGGGCTTTCTCTGCAGGAACAGAAGGCAGAATGGCCAAGTGAGCCACCACAATGGAGAACACCTAAACAACAGATGATGGTCCCACAGGGGCAACAGAGACTTTGACCCACCTGAAATCATGGATGTCCTGCTCCCCATGCTAGAAAACAACCGCTATGCCACCCTGAGGCCTGTAACATCGGAGCCACCCCAGCCGGACACCATCAGTCAGCCTGCCAGAGTCCAGACCCCACCAGCACCACCGGACAGCCTGCAGACCAGTACTGGACGTAAGGGAACCAAAGCAGCAGAACAAGAACAGAAGGATGGACAACACTGTGCCCCGGAGATGCAGGACATTGAGACAGCATCTGGGCTATTCCAGGAGGTGAAGGAAGAATGGGACAGACTGCAAGAAGCAGCACAATAGGAATCAGGATGAACAGTCAGATAAGTGGGCTCATTTTTTGTCATTTTGGAAAAGGGTGAGGGAGGGTGGTGGCATGGGGGGGGATATGGATTTTACCCTGGTTTTTGATGTATGGATGAGACCCCTAGACAACGCCGAAGGGCAGGGTATGCTGCATGGAAAAGCGTCCTCCTCCCTCTCCTAAGGAGGGAAACCTGCTCCACTTAGTAGCCCCACACCTGGTCAAACTGGCACAATGCCCCATATTGGCACACAAGACTGTCTGAACAATATACAGAAGCACAAGACTGCCTGACAGGAGAATGTAAATGTTGGTACAATGGGCCTATGCAAAAGTTGATGACGCCGGCCACATGGCCACTTCACAGTACCCCCCCCGGGCAGGAATGGTAAGTGTGGGCACAGGTTTGTGCCATAACTAGCTGAGCCAGAGACCTGCTTTTAGAAGAGGCAGATTGCCTGGATATCACATAAACCAACCCTCAACTGCTTAACTCAGGGTGCTCTGTGGTCACACAAGGGGTATAGCTGGTACAATATATAAGACAACCCGGGGGGGGGGATAGTTAAATGTATGATAAAAGTGTTTGAAAAGGGCCCCCCACATGGATGGGAGGGGGGATAAAGAGGCTAATTAGAACCATAGATGCCCACTATGACAAGTGACAGAGACGGAAATCAAGGCTCATGCAAGTCACTATTTAAGAAGCTTGGCACTCACACTGCATGCCACATAGCACATGTCCCACATCATATTAGGGACGGGGCAGACAAAAAGAGCCAAATATTCCAAGCCAAAAGGGCATCAGCCCCCAGGACTAGCCTGATAATACACAGGGCTAACAGTACCCTCCAACTAAGTACTAACAAAAGGACCCTTGAGGGTTGAAGGAGCAGAAGGATACAAGTTCTAGGGCAAACCAGGTAAACAGTAAACCTTAATCAGACCACAATCATGGCCTACAGCATTAGACCCTGCATGGGTATTGAGGTCCCTCCCCCAGGGACGCACAGGTGGTAACCTCTTGGGGCTGCTAGACCTTCTCCTCTGCAATCCTCCACAGGAGATGGAATATCAAAGTGTAAACAGTTTTGTTGGAATGTTGTTTGAAAATAATAATGTGTTGTACAGTGATTCAAACAAAGGATGTAATGTGAATCATAGGCAGTATGATAAGAATGCCAATAGCAGGGACTTTGCTGAACTTGGGACAGGGAACAGGTGGGAAGCTGGGTGGATCATAATGTTTGATGTGCCTGTGGGTCTTAAATGCTTTACTAACATACTAAGAATGATGGTACTGTGGATGTACAATGGGGCAACTCCTAACAGTCAAAAAGTGCAAAAAGATGCTATAAATGTATATGGCCTGACAAGTGATGCAAGGGCAGCAGGTTCCCCCAATGTCCCTAATTTAGACCTAGGATGCTCAGCCTGGCCTTCCTGCAGCACAGCCAATATACCTTCTTGCATTGTACCCCACCCCCGATATGTCAGAAGACTAAACACTCCAGTTTAAATGAAGAAGGTGAAGTCACATTTAAAAAGCTAAAGACTCATCTGGCACTCCTGCAGGAGACCAAGCTGAAGAAGGTGGATGGCAAAATTCTGATCAGGGACTGGACAGGACAGGTATTCTGTGCATCTTCTTCCACCAGGAAAAGAAGGGTAGTGATCTTAGTCCACAAATCCCTCTGGTGGACCTCGGTCTGCACAAAATTAGATGGGCAAGGGTGATGGGTGATGGCATTCATAGATACCCCACTGAACAAATCATCGTGGGTAGCATAAATTGACCCCAGTGAGGATGACCCTCAATTCTTCCACACAGTGGCACAGACCCTGAAATAAATGGCAGATAGCAGGATATTGGTTAACCTGGGGGTGGACTTCAACCTCATGTTGGACCCAGTAGTAGACAGGCGCTCCACTGGGGTTGAACTGCACCATAAAGAGAGGTGGGCACTCCTGCAACTAATGCAGGAGCAGGGTCTAACAGACATTTGGAGGACATTCCACCCCAGGGAGTGGGACTACTTCAATTCTATTGTTCTCAAGTCCCACAGTAGGATAGATGTGTAGCTGACATCCCCTTCCATCACCCAGGCCACAACTGACTCGATAATTCTTCCAATGGGGTTCCATGTCATAATCACGGAAATGATATGGTGACTTGCAGAAAAGCGAGCACATTTTGCCAAAAGCAAAATAATCTATCTGGCCAACACACCAAATTCCAAGACAGAGATGGCCACGGATTATATAATTTAAAGCTCAATGCAGACATAGCCCTCAAGATCTCCTTTTGTGGGAGCAAGCCTCACACCCCAAATTAAAAACACCAACTCCAGGGGATGGACACTGGGGCAGGGAACACACCAGAAGGGTATACAAAAAAATCTAACAGCTCCATAACAAAACAAAAAACTCATCAGTAGACAGTCCTGAACCTAGAACCATCACCCCTTCAGGTGGTGACAGTAATCACCACACCAAGCTGCCAGCTCAGCAGCAGCAGCAGCAGGCTGCACTCACCTACTTAACTCCTAGCACTATTCCATGAACCCCCCCCATCAGTTGCTCTCACTGTTTTATCCTTTCTCACTGTTTTTTCATTTCATACTCACTGTTCCCTCCCCTTGCTATACCTTCCCAGTTGCTAATCCCTAGGGTGCGGAGACTGAGTCGCTCTTATATGAGTAACATTTGCTTCACCTAATTTATAGGATACCTTCCAATGGTCATCTCAGATCATGCCCCAGCACAGGTGTCAATTATGTGGGGTCCTCCAAATCCACCTCCTTCTCCTAGAGACTGGGCCCCATGCTGATGAATGACCTGGAGTTTACCCCATGGGCTCAAAAGGAGGCTACCCTACTCTTCCTGGAAAACCCAATAGAAGACACAACAGCAGGCAACACATGGGAGGCTTTCAAGGCCTCCATGAGGGGGAAGATAATAGGATATGCCACCCATAGATGCAGGGAGAGACATAAGAGGCTACAACAACTAGAGCAGGCACTTAAGACAGCTGAAACCAGTTTTAAGGCCCTGGCTCACCCTAGCTTTCAATCCCCTTGAAGACAGGAAATCCTGGGGATAAGACTAGAAATCAACACCCTTATGTTAAGGAAGGTGGAGATTGCCATACAAAGAATAAAGCACAAAAACTGGGAAGGGAGAAGGGGGGGATTCTGGTGTACGAACTCTGGAAACAACAAGTTGAGCAGCACATTGCTGGCCTGAAAGAGATGGATGGGAAAGTAGCTACCACCTCATTGGTCATTAGTGACATTATGGAAAAATGTTGTACTAAGCTGTATGCTACCTCTCACCCTCCAACTCAGACAGCAATGCAAGCATTCCTTAGCTCCATACACCTCCCCAATCTTTCCCCACAGCAAGCGGCACAGCTGGACACCCCCTTGCAGTGGGAAGAAATTGCGAAGGCCCTCACCTCACTAAACCCAGGCAAGGCCCCAAGAGGAGATGGCTACCCAGCTGAATTCTGGCAAGCTCTGCCCCAATAATTACTCCAATTATACAAAAGGTATACGTAGAAGCAGAGGATAAAGGTATTTTCCCACCCTACCCTATGAAAAGCTGTCATCACCATGATTCCAAAAAAGGGAAGGATCCCATATTATCAAGTAATTATTTCCTGATCTCCTTGATCAATGTGGACAGCAAAATCTATATGAAGGTCCTGGTCAATAGGCTAAACCGACTGCTTGCACAACTTATAGACCCAGCATAGATGGGATGAGTGCAGGGCCCTTACAGTGTAGACCATAGCTGGAAATCAATCAACTTAACCCTAGTAGTGAAGTCCATGCAGTCTCAAGCCACAAAGGTGGCAATTGACTTTTAAAAAGCGATTGACTTGCTAGAGAGGGATTACCTCCCCAAGGTGCTAGAACACATGGGCATTTGGCCAAGCTTTCAAAAACAAATCCTATCCCTATATACCTCCCCTGCAGCCCATATACTAACTAACTGCATGATGTCCAAACCTTTTGCTCTGGGCTGAGGCACGCAGCAGGGATGCCACCTCTCCTCCCTTTTGTTCATCCTGGCAATGGAGCCTCTAGTTGCTGCAATTCACCAGCACGAGGATATAAAGTGCATCCAGGTGGGCACCAATCAATACACTACACTGCTGTATGTGGACAACCTCCTAGTTCCCCATCAGACATTCAGACATCACTTAAACCCCTAATTCACCTCATAATGGAGTTTTCAACCCTTTCAGACTTCAAAGTTAATCAGTCCAAAATGGGGTGCTCCCCCCAAATTCTCACTATAACCCCCAAGTAATAGAAGAGCTATGCCTGGCATGGGCATGGGATGGCATCACGTATCTGGGGATAAAAATAGTGGCAACCTCACATAAATTATGGGAGATCAACCTGCAACACCTGCTTACACAAACAGTGATGGAGCGTGACCACTGGAAGAAACTACAGCTCACCCTAGTAGGGAAAATTGCAGCTATTAAAATGGTGACCGTGCCCACGTTATTTTATATATTATCTCACATCCCATGGAACTTCCCTCTAGCTGGGGACAATGCACAGATAAAATTATAGGGAGTTTTCTGTGGGAAGGGAAATTACCAAGATATAGCTGCAATAATCTCTGGGTGCTCTGGAGGCATGGAGGGTGGTGTTTGCCATGAAGGGAAGGCTACAAATGGGCATTCCAGATGGTGCAAACCCTCCAATGGTTTGTGCCAATGGTGGAGGAGAAACCACAATGGGTTTACATGGAACAATCTGTCAGCAAGATACACTCCCTTCCATTGCTATTGCACAATACCCCTCAAAGAGAATCTGAACACACCCAACAACAGGCCAGTCTATCAAATATTGTAATAAAGTGCACAAAAAGATAGGTGTACACCCAGCCCCTTTGAAGTTGACATAGGTATGGGGGAACCCAAGGATAACAGTAGGCAAAGTCCCATCACATAGTCTATGTGGGCCACTTCAGGGATAGTTACACTAGGGGACTTAATGATACCTGGAACTCGGTCACTAGACACATTTCAGGCTCTAAGAAACTGCTACGGTCTCCCAGATCAAGACATTTGGAGATATCTGCAACTGCTTACTGCAGTACAGAGTTATATGGGATAAGTCCAGAGCATAGACGCAACTGCTGTAGCGCACACGTGGCCAGCTCTTAAGAAAGGTCAGGCCAGTCGGATATAATCTGCTATTAGGGACACTATCCCCAGTCAATCTGGAATATCCAAGACAAAGTAGGAAAAGGCTCTTTGTATTAATATAACTGAAGCACAGTGGAACGTTTGTTGGAAATTTGGACACACAGCCTTCAAAGACTAGAGCAGTAGACTGATCCAGAATAAGATTCTGCATCTATGGTACAGAACTACAGAAGTGCTTCACTGTGTGGGGGTTCTCAATACAGATATATGCTGGAGATGTAATGGAACTACAGGAGACCTATTGAACATCATTTTGTCCTGCGCCAGTTTGCAGCAATTCTGGTCTCAGGTAAGCTCCATTAGTGCTAAGGTCCCAAACAAGAACATCCCTCTCTCAGCACCATTGCTGATACTGGGTATGAAAGAGGTTGCCCTACATCTATCAGGACTAGAACGCAGATGATTTGCCCTGCTCACCATGCAGGCCAAATGCCTCATACTTAGCCAATGGTGGACCACCGACACCCCTATAGCCAGAGAATGGCTGTCGGTGGTTACACAAGTGTCTAACCTGAATCGGCTCTCACATGTGTCTACCAACACCCTACACAAATACAAAGACTGCTGGCACCCCATCTTAGCTATGTACACCCCAGAGTAGAAGTCGGCCAAGTAGCATGTCCAACTGCCCTCCCTCCACACACACATTTGGAACACCAGGCTAGTTAGGTATCTACAGTGTGTACTGCTTGTTATTTCCAGAATCTCTGTTTGTAAATAGGTTAATATATATAGTTTTGTGCGGATTTGGTTCTTTGGTCTGCTGTATTTGCTTGCAGGGGAAGGTTGCCTGGACTGCACCTGCCATGAATCTACATGCTGTATTAGGAGATCAGTAGGTGAGTGCACCTACATATAACTGTCTTTGCAAAATATTATGGTATGTACTCTGAATAAAACCTCTACCCTGCACTGTTAGTTTATCCTCAATATGTTGTTGACAATTGTAAAATGAAAATGATCAATAAACAGTTTAACAGCAAAGACCAATTGTGACATAAAACTTATCATAAAATGGCAATGAAAAATCCTGAAACCTTACTGACTGGGGGACATCACCTAACTATGCATTACAAATCTAGCAATGCATGGCCAGATGCCAGATCTCTTTGTCAAAGCAAAGAAGTCTCATTACCTTCAAAATCAGAGACTAGTTCATGTATAAATAACTTTGTCATTTAAAATGTATTTGAAGAAATTATTCAAAAAATTGTATTAAAATGTTTCATTTTACATATAATGCCTAAGAGGAGCAAGCCATTTTATAAGCCCAATAAGTAATTCCAGGGTGTGCATGACAGGATTTGAAAGAATGAAGTTTGAAGGGGCAAAAGGACACGTTGCCTTCTGCCTCATTCGTCACTCCCTAGGGCGTGTAATAAGATCCTTTAATGAACAACCTGTTTTAGATTATAGCTTACTTATAAGTCACTCTAGCTAACTCAAGTGATTTATACTGAGTTAATAGTGCCCCTGTGGGGCGTCTTTTATGATATAATACACTCCTCTCATGAGGTTTGGGAAGCCTGAACTATGTACTCATCTTTGCTTTGTGAGCCTCTTTCATGCTCAGAGTTTTCTTTATTATAAAAGACACCCTGCAGATGCCCTGTTGACTTATAGACTGTATTTTGCGTTCATGTAGTTGGAAATCAAATGTTAAGACAAAATCATACAAAATCTTGAAGTCCACATCTACTTGTTATGCAACAGTTTGCTCTTTGATAATGACAATCTATGAAACTTAATTCTTTTTACAGCCACTTTTTGTTGTGGTTTCTTACAGCTTGCTCTCTCTCTCTCTCTCTCTCTCTCTCTCTCCCCTCCCCCCCCCATATCTCTCTCTCTCTCTCTTTCTTCTCATGCTATCTCTTTTGCTTTTTGTCTCCCAGAAGACTTGATTATACAAAAACCAGGAATGAAGGAAGATCTTTGATTTGCAAAGATCCTTCTCTCACCAATTTACTTATCCAGTCTTAATTTGAACTGTTTATTTTTTATTTTCTGCAGTTTACATGTACAGTATAGTCTATGTCAGGTTGTGGGGACTATCAATAAGGGTATAGGGCAAAGCACCCCATGATGTCTCCATTATCAGTATAGCATCAATCAAGTTTAACAGCAGAGTGCAAGGGGAAGAAAGGATGGTGGCAGAGTTCAGACATGCAGTGTTACCCCTGCTGCCTAGCACCTGTTACATCTGTTGATGTTGCCATGTAGTTTCTACCTGCCTCTAGCTGCTGTCACTACACAGCACAGCCATTCTAACTGCTGTAAGGCAATGCAACTTCCCCCTTCTGGGACTGTTCTGTGCTGTACCACTGATTGCCTGCCACTGGAGTTTAAGTGTGGCAGTTTACATCCTGACAGTATGCTGAGTAATAGCCATTAGCTGCCCATCTAGAGAACTGCATGGTTAGTACATCTGAGCCCTTGCCTCCCGGTAAAATCAGTGTACTGAGGCTTTTGTGGGCTGAGTTAAAAAACTGAGACAGCTGCTCTTGGTATTTGGCTGGGTTGCCAGAGAAGGCTGATCTCTACATACACTCATGTCCACCGCCTGGTTACTTCCAGTGCCTGACTCCCCTACCCAGTAGTGACTGCGGCAGAGCCGCTGGGGGTGGGGTGGCTAAGTTCAAATGCCAGGGCAGTCAGATGCAGCAGCATCTTCAAGGCACTGCTGAGTCAGCCAGAATCAGCCAGAGCAGCAGAGGTCAGAGTGCACAACTATAGTAGTGAGCAATTTAACATAGTTACATCTCTGAACACTGGGCTAAAGGTTATCGGTACCTAACAGAAAGCTTACTGAACTGATTAAATATTGGGGGCTTTAAAATGATAGGTTTCCTCCTGTTAATGGTTTCTGCTGGTATAGTAAATATGTGTAAATGCATTTATAGGAAAGAGGATAAAATGCACAGAAAAGTAAATATCCTTGATAAAACCTGTATGCTCAACAGGTAAAATGAAAACTTAAGGGAGAAAGGGATTCTCAGCAGCATGGGCTGATTATGAAAGAAGTAAAACTGTAACTGTAATAAAAAAGATAGGGTGGGGTTTAAATTCCAACCAGCATGTACCTATGCTTTATTTACTGCTGTCCTTGCGTGGAGATGTGGAGAGGAACCCAGGTCTTAAAGATAACAATATCCTGGCCTGTCTGTTGCCCATGACAATGCAAGGAGCATTCTAATGAAAATAGTCTAATGATATGGTAAAAGGAAAACCATAATATTTTTGATCTTTTGGAGACCTGGCTAAATAATAATATACTGTAGGTACAGTAGCAGAAAGGTTATGATAGTAAAGTAGTAAAGTAAAGTTTATTTATTTCAAGCTCCCTTTCTAAGCTCAGGGTGCTTTTGCAATAGTTTAGACACTTTAAAACACAACATATAAAACAATAAATACAGCAATCAAAAATAACTCCCACTTATTACATCCCAGTAAATGCTTGGGTAAAGAGGAAAGTCTTTAGCTGTTTTTTAAAACTTTCCACAGTCAGGCAATCTTGTATCTGACAAGATAGAGAATTCCACAGGGTAGGTGCCATAAAGGCAAAGATCTAACTCCAAACGTCTTCAAACGTACCCTGGATATCTCTAGCAATCCCTCATCAGAGGATCGAAGTGAACAGGCAGGACAGTAAGGCACCAAGAGCTCTTTCAGGTAGTGAGGTCCCAAATCATTTAGGGTCTTAAAGGTCAGCAAAGTGACCTTGAAGGTGATCCGCCACTGTATTGGCAGCCAGTGCAGATCTCACAGCACAGGTGTTATATGGCTAGATCTTGAAACTCCCATCAACAACCTGGCTGTTGTGTTCTGCACAAGCTGCAAGCGGTGTATATCCACCCCCAGCAGCCTTAGATAGAGGGCATTGCAGTAATCAAAATGGCTGGTGACAAGGGCGTGGACCAGGGTAGGAAGATCTTCAGGTGGGACCAAATGTTTCACCCAGGCTATGTTCCTCAGATGGAAAAAGGCAGATTTGACTATGGCTATTTGATACAGGATTACCAAATAATTAGACAGGACACAGCGGCAAAAGCAGGATGGGTTATGTTACATATCAAACATTTTGGAATGCAGATACTTTGTCAAAGTGTATGGAAGGTGCAGATTACTTGGATATGGAACAGACTCCTTCCCTCTCCCCATCCATCTCTCTTCCTCCCTATACTGTCTCAGACACCTCTTACTAATACACTTCTCAAACGCATGCACTTGCAGCAAGGCTTTTTCTTCTTCTCAACATTACGATGCTCCATTTCTTATACACACACACACACACACACACACACACACACACACACACACACACACACACACACTTTCACCCATTTACATCTTACTGTATTGTACAGCTTAAACTTAGTGCATTCTTTCATTTCAACTTTTTGCCATCATGATTCTGTTATAAATATCATGCCATACATTGATGACACCCTCCCTTAGCTCTCCTCCTGGCAATGCCCCTAACCAATGTACTTTGTGCACATTGTATATTGTTTTTTTCTATTTCTACAAAATTCTCTACTTGTACTGTGATTTTACTTTTTATGTACCTGCACTCGTTGTTGTCACGTTCTTGTTGTTGTTTCTCTTCCTGCTATATCCCTTCCACCGGGACATACCTGGAAACTAGCTCCAGCTCTTTGTGCCTATCCCGGTCACAAAATTTCAAATAAATAAATAAAGAAATCAATCAATAATTAAATACAAAAATCCATCTATCTTGTCAATTTAAAATTATTTGCAGGGTTATGTATTCCCCATCACAAACTAAGCTAAGTGGCTTTCAGATTTTGTTTCATAGGAAATTCAGGGATGTATAGAAAATAGAGAAGTTATAATGGAAGATATGAATGCTTAGTGCAGGCAATGGAGGTCTATTAGATTGCAGGAGAGTTTGGGGATATTATAATTTACACAGAATATTTCAAAGCCTACTAGAAGTTATAAATGAAGGAACAATTTTAGATTTAATGTTTACCTCTTCAGGTCTGGACATTTCAGACGTACAGCTAAAAATTCCAAACTTACGAGATCAGAACTCTATCAAGTGCAATAAAAATATATAATTAACAAATAAAGGAGACTATAAGCAATGCTTTAAAAGGAATTTGAAAAGTTATAGGGAGAAAGAGTCACAAGATTGTTTTAACAAAGTGTGATAGGATAGATGTTATCTGATTCCATAGTTGCACTGCACAGTTGATTTCTTTACTGAGGTTTTTTTTCTTAGCCCACTCTGACTCTGATATCCACTGTCTCTAGGATTCTGCATTCCACCCTGGCTCATCCATGTGTCTGTATCCTAAAGGCCCTCTTGGAGCCTTGGCTATGCCCCAAACTAATGTCAGAGGCAGGCATACACCAGCAAGTTCTCTGGTTTTATTAGGCAGCTGTGATTGACAGGTCCTGGATGTACCAGGGTCCTTTCTCTAGGGTGTTCATACCATTTTCAACCTAGTTCCTCCCTGACTGTCTATGTGCATGGGGTTCAAGCATCAAGAAGCACATGAACAAGCTGTACACAGGCCCAGCCAATGACCTCCCTAAACTGCCTACCTCACCTAGGTAGCATAATTGTGGTGAAGTTACTGACCCTCCCTTCCTGAAGGAGGAAGAGAAGAAGGAGGAGGACATCATCCTCTGGGATGCTTACTCTTCTTCCTTCACTGGCCAACCCGTGACAACCCTGGTTCACTCCCAAACCCATGTTACTGGGTTGGAAGTGTTAATGCTACCACTGTGGCAATGGGCTCATCTCCTTTTTCTGAGAATTTTAGGGAAATCTGGGATTGGCATGTCTCATGGTAGAAAATAACCATAACAAAGTGACATCTGCTATAGGTTATATATATATATATATATATATATATATCTTTGCAAAAAAAACTACATTAATGCAACAGTTAGGGTTTTTTATAGCAACAAAATAGAGGAAGTTCGCCTTTAGGGTTATCACCCCTTGCAGCCCAAGACCACTCTGCCTCTACCAACAGGTATTGGGGTGTGTTTTGGGTTCATCAGTCCTAACTCTCACCCCATTCCATGTGTAAATAAGCTGAGGTGGTGTAGTATAGGAGAATGGGGTAAGAGTTAGGACTGATGACCTCAACACACACCCCGATGCCTGTTGGTAGGGGATGAGTGGTCATGGGGTGCAAGGGGTGGTAACACTAATGGTGAATTTCCTCACTTTTGTCACTGTAAAAAAACCTAACTGTTGCATTAATGCAGTTTTCTGCAAAGAATTTCTTTACTTTTTGAGAAAGCATAGTAAAGTACAATGTCGCACAAGTGGTGGGAGCGTGGGGCCCAACTTGCAAATTTCTGCCTAACATAACAGTACAAGTAGTGATTATCATATGTATTGGTGGATGTGCATATTGGTGGGAGCGTGGGTCCCTTTGGGCCCCACGCTCCCACCAACTTGAAATGAACCAAGTTTTGATTAGTCGGAGTGGCATCCGCAGAACACTATCCACAAAATGTAAACTACATCATGCAATATCTCTGCAGCAAATTAATTTACTGACACCTAAATGGCATATTTCACATTTGCAGAACATCCCCTCAACACTCTTCAAATTTTAAATTAAAAGACCAAACTGTTTCTGAGATATTTAATTTTAAAGTTTTAGATTTTCATTTGTCAGAGTGGCATAATTCCACACCTGTTTACATTTTACACACCTAACCACTGAAAAGTACCCCCATGGCAGTAATGCTAGCTACCCTATAAATTTCCTGCCACTACCACAATGCAGAACGCTATCTGCAAAACGTAAACTGCATCATGCAATATCTCTGCAGCAAATTAATTTTCTGACCTAAACACCTCACTTCACATCTACTAGACATCCCCTGAACATCCTCCAAATTTCAACTTAAAAGACCAAACTGTTTCCTAGATATTTAATTTTAAAGTTTTAGCACCTTTAAAAATTCTTTAATCACTAGAATCGACTGTGAATTCACGATCAAAGATCATCTTTGATCATGAAGGGACATCTGGTCATGAAATTTGGGCTGCCTGGTTCAGTGAAAATCTGGCCATCTCGTCCTGCCCTCATGAACGAAGCTCATGATCAAAGAATTCTTGCAACCAAATATTTTGCAGGCTCATGATCAAAGAATTAAAAAATGTTCAAACTCCATTTTTTGACACAACTACAATAAACCACAGGCATGGCTCGATAGAGGGAAGCCCCCTGAGCAAAACCCATCCTAGTTTTACTTCACAGGTCACCCCTGGGCTGAGATATTTTTTTTCTAACCCAAAAATCTGGCCATCTCGTCCCTCCCTCATGAATGAAGATCGCGATCAAAGAATCTCGCAATCAAAGAATTTGCAGGCTCATGATCAAAGATCATTAGTGAATCACGATCAAAGAATTTAAAAGTTTAAAACTCAATTTTTGGCACAAGTACATTCAACTACAGGCATGGCTCAATAGAGGGAAGCCCCCTGAGCAAAACCCATCCAAGTTTTACTTCAGAAGTCACCCCAGGGCTGAGATATTTGTTTTTTCCAACCCAAAACTGAAAACAAGATGGCGGCCATTGAGAGCAATTAATTTCTTGTGATCAAAGAATCTTAGATCATGAGCCTGCAAATTCTTTGGTCATGAGGAGTGACCAGAGGGCCACGACCCCATTTTTCTTTCGCAAAATAACCATATACATTTTTCCATAGACTTATAATGAGAGCAAAATGTTTCATAACTTTTGAATAGATTAATATTTTTTCACCAAACAAAAAGTGGCATGTTCCTTGACCCAAGCTCTTTCTACATGCTGAGTTACAGACCAGAACACTACACGGTGGCTGTGCAGTGCCAGGATAAAATCCAAAAAACTGCCCTCAAAACTGTCGAAAAGTGCATTTTTCAGTGATTCACTGCGCAGAAACCATAAGT
The DNA here is from genome assembly GCA_016271365.2 of Neoceratodus forsteri. Classification (NCBI taxonomy): domain Eukaryota; kingdom Metazoa; phylum Chordata; order Ceratodontiformes; family Ceratodontidae; genus Neoceratodus; species Neoceratodus forsteri. Next base: position 1,515,319,911 of record CM057449.1, read on the forward strand.
CTGACTGAAATACAATTTGGCAGATCAAGAGATCTACTATGCTCCACTGCATGTACCACATTCCATGCAAATCTGTTGAACTGGTCCAAAGTTATTAACATGCAAAATTTCAAGTTTAACATTAAAGTGCCTTCATAACACTAACTATAAGGGTGCAACCGCACCCCTATAATATATATATATATACACATATATATATAGATATGTGTGTGTATATGTGTATATATATATATATATATGAGCTGATATCCCATACTTTATTTCAGCATAAAACCACCACCATGAGAGTAACTTAGCAGCCTACTTCAGCAGAGTGTGATAACGAAAAATAAAACCGCTGTGTTTACCTCATCACAAAATAAACCACTGTAGCTACCTCATTAGCAACCTGCTGCTCTCTTCCTCATCTTTCCTTAGAGCTGCATTCTGGCTTTACATTTCAGACAGAAAGGAGAAAATGAGCGCTAAATATAGCACATTCACACAGAAAGGAGCAAAGCACTACACATAGCACAGAAAAGTACAGCAGTTACCGTTTTAACCAAAGTAAAACAGCAAAATGTTCTTCAATTCAGCAGAAGAGATTTCTAAAAAAAGACTACCAAGTAAAAATAACATAAACCACACACTAAGAAACAGCAAAAAACACAGAAAATAAGTAGAATACAACATATCATCCAACCCTTATTGTATAAACAGCATACATGATGTGCTGTCTTGTGCTATGGAAAATGTTTTCACTCCTGCAGTGACTTCTGGATACTCTCACTCGTGGCTTCACCACTCATGAGTATTCTGAGGTCACTCTGCGGGAGTGAAAATATTTTCCATATCACACTCCTGCCCATCATCAGGGATACCTGTTTTCCACATGCACAGAAAAACTGAGTTTTAAACAGATTCCTGATTGGCCTGTGGTATTTTGGCACAAAATTGGAAGTAGCATTTATTCATGGAGTGTCCATGAACTGTAGCCCTTTAAAAATCAGAGCACAGCGTGGTTTTCTTTCTTGTTACTGCTTGCTTGTTTTGTTGTTTCTCACTGCCTTTCTGATTTGTGTTGATTTACCCCAGACCATAGTTTGCCATAAAAAAAGAACAGAAATCTAGCAGTGGAGTCACATTCTGGTAAGTTTCATAGCATAGTACTGTATTTCATTTAATTCTATTTGCCTAACTCTGCAGCTCTTTTGAAAATTACCGTGACGCACCAGAGGAAGTTTAAAATGTTACCCAATCTCTCCACATCTATAATAATTATAATAATAATAATGTGTAAATGTTTTTTTTCCCCGTAGTATCCCTCGAGTGCTTAGGTAGTGAAGAGAATGTGTTGAACTGCTGATCTGAGGTTCTATTTGAGAGCAGATGGGTGAGCGGGGTCACACCCAGGCACACACCTTCTCCGTCCTTGCCTACATTTGTCTAGAAATTGTAATTTCTAAAATAATCCATTAAAAGCTGTCCCTCCTATTTTTATTATGCTTTCTGCAGTGCTAGCCTGTGATTTACCCACAATTGTCTCATCCGATGGTCCGGATCTCTGTGTGACATGCTCCCCTTGCTCTGCTTTCCTTGCTGATAAAAAAAATGAACACCATCAGTAAGTTTAAGCTGTGTCCGCTAAAGGCATTTAAGATGTGATGCTGTTTACTTTTTTTGGAAGGGGGAGGTGGATCACGCTGCTACCGGACCAATGCCATTTTACAGCACTGCTTAAAGATTTGGTGGAACTTGAACTATTTAATCAGAATGCTCACATGTGAAATAAATGGAATACGATTCACTTTCCTTTGCTGCTAGAGCAGATGATAACATTTTGATTAAAATGTAGTTCCACCTAATCTTGGACCCAAATACACTACATTTCCATTACTTGCCACCCATGTGTCCTGGAGGAGGGGTACTGCCCATATCTGTGTCCTGGGTGGGGGTCTGGCCATGCCCATGTGTACAGGTGCTTTAGCTGTTGCTTTTGGTTGTGTGTGTCTTGGAGGGGAATAAGTGATTTTCTGGCTGTGTTTGGGGGGATTTGTTGGCTGGGGAATTTGCTGGTGAGGTGTCTGGGGTTTTTGCTTGAGGTAGGAGACTGTTCACTGTGTTTTGCTGGTGGAGACAGTCTGTGTTTGGCATGGGGGGTCCATGTTTGGTCTTGTCGTGGTTTGTTGGCATGTTGGCAGTTTGCCTGGTGGGGGCTGCCCATGTTGGTGGGGCTGGTCCATGTTTGCTGCTGGGTATTGTCAGGGTGGGGAGAGGTCATGCTGGTCCCTTGGGGTGGTAAGAGTGGCTGCCATGCTGGTCCATCGGGCTTGGGAATTTGTTGGCTGGGTGTCTGGGGGGATTTTCTGGCTATGTGTCTGGGGATGACTGAGGTAGCTGGGGGATGTTCTGTGGTGGTGCTGGGGGAGATGTTCTGTGTTTGGTGAGGCTGGGGTTGATGGCCTGTTTGGTGGGGCTGGGGTTGATGGTCTGTCTTTGGTGGGGCTTGGGGGGCAGTCTATGTTTCAGGGGTCAAAATTACATTTGTCAGCCACTAGCCAGCAGGCCTACTGACATGGGAAAATTCACAATCCCACAGACTTGCCCAGCTGGTGTAGTTACTGAAATGTTAACTTCCAGTGCAAGTCCACAGGGTTAAAGGAAAACCTTACTAGCCTAATACAAAATCTACCAGCATTTGGCTAGCGGACTAGAAGAGATATGCCTTGCTGGTCTGTTAGGGTGAGGAGAGTATCTGTGCTGGTCCTTCAAGGTGGTACTTCAGGGGGAGAGTGTCTGTGCTTGTGTGGTGGGGTGAAGACAGTGGCCATGCTGTTGGGATGAGGTGGGGACAGTGGCTGTGCTGGTGGGTTAGGGTGGGGACAGTGGCTGTGCTGGTGGTGTGTGATGGGGATAGTGGCCATGCTGTGCTGGCAGTGTGTGGTGGGGACAGTGGCCATGCTGGTGGGGTGGGGACAGTGGCTGTGCTGGATGGGTTTGTTTGGTGGGACTGGGGGTGGTGGTCTGTGTTTGGTGGTGCTGGGAGGCATGGTCTGTGTAGCTAGCTAGTCTACTGACTGGGAAAAATTCACCAGCCCAACAGACTTGCCCAGCTGGTGTAACTACTGAAAAAAGGACTGTCATGTGCTCAGTGGGTCTACCCAGTTACCAAAATTAAATAAACACTGAAATGCTATCTTCTCCAGTGCAAGCCCACAGTGGCTGTGCTGGCAGGATGTGGTGAGGTGGAGACAGTGGCTATGCTGGTGGGGTGGAGACAGTGGCTGTGGTGGTGAGGTGGGGACAGTGGCCATGCTGGTGGGGTGGGGACAATGGCCGTACTGGTGGTGGGAAGAGAGGCCATGTTGGTGTGGTGGGGTTGGGACAGTGGCTGTGCTGGCTGGGTGTCTGGGTGGATTATCTGACTGGGTGTTTGGGGGAGTGGTGTGGCTTGGGGTATGTTCAGTGTTTGGGGATGGGGCGTTCTGTGTTTGGGACTGGGGGATGGTCTGTTTGGTTGGACTGGGGGGATGATCTGTTTGGGACTGGGGAAGGTCTGTGTTTCTTGGGGCAGGGGGAAGGTCTGTGTTTGGTGGTGCTTGGGGGGGACAGTCTTTGTAGCTAGCAGGCCTACTGACTAGGGAAAATTGACCAGCCCATCAGACATGCCCAGCTAGTGTAATTACTGAAATGTTAACTTCTCCAGTGCAAGCTCACAGGGCTAGTTAAACCTTAGTAGCCTGAGTGATACAAAATCTATCATGTGTTACTAAAGAAACAGAGAAAAAGATTTGACAATCAGAAGTTAAAACTAGAGAGACTGAAAGCCAACTAATAATACTACTCAGTTCGAATATAGAAGGTGCATTGTGTAAATTTAGAGACAATGGTACTGTAAAATGTATACAAGCACACATAATTATGTTGCAAGAAACCTGGGTAAATAAGGTAGAGAATTTTTTTTATCTTGAAGCATATCAAGGATGGCATATTCAAGCAAAAAAAAGTGTGAAATTTGGTAGACCATCAGGTGGGATTAGTACCTTTGTCAAAATAAGTGAAGACCTGACATGTAAATGCATCTGGAGTGACATGAGGCATTACATACAGGTTTTGCAGACCTCTATAAATAGCAAAGTGGAATGTCTAATGATAAATGTTAATTTTCCACCGGACACCACTGCATCTCCCATAATAGTTTGCATTAATACATTTGCAAATATAGTGGACGAGATGCAAAACAAATATCTAGGGAAGATGATCTTAATTGCAGGTGATTGTAATGCAATGGTGGGTGTAAAGCTACAAGAAACAAACATTTGTCAATGCCGAATGTTGTCTCCCTGGCATTGGCATTGGTAGTGCTGGAGTTAAAGATGCATAATAGGAATGTGAGTGAAGTACTGAAGTGACGCCAACCCCCACCACTGCCCTGTAGAGACTGACAAGCATTGGGGTGTGCCTTTGGGATTTCAGCTATAACGCTCATGTCATTGTACCTCACCGTACCCTGTAGACACTGACAAGTGCTGTGGTGTGTTTTGGGGTCTTTGGGCATTATACTTACCCCATTACATAAGGAAATATGCAGAGGTGGGTGCAGTATAGGAGAATGGGGTGAACTTTGTGGCCGAACACTGCAAGGCACACCACAATGCCTGTCACTGGCTGCAGGGTAGGGGTGGGGGTGGAATGGTGTGAGCATTACAGCTGATGATCCCAAGCGACACCCCTGACACCTTTCAGTCTCAAAGTGGGGTGCTACAGTTGGAAACCCTAACACCGTAGTCATGTGTTGGTATTTTCACTCCAAATTTTCAACATGGGCTTTTTGTGACCCCACCTCATAAGGGAGTGGCACAATCAGTTTGTTAGCTGAAAGGTGGTTTTGCACAGTGGCTATGCCATTTGGCGACACAGGAATGAAAACACATTTTGGGCAGGAATGTGGAACATGACAACTGTATTGTTCATGAGGCGTACAAAAATGGCAGTGTTGAAAAACTGAAGTGAAAAAAATGAAAAATTGGTGAAATCATTAGCATGCATACAAACTGCGCAACACACGTCAGTAACCCAATTATTTGTGGGAGTTTTTTAGCCACATTTTCAACATAGTTATTTTGGGACCTTCTGTCATGAACAGTGGTGCTGTGATTTTGTTAATGTGTTGCAAAAGGTGATTTCTCACAGCAACCATGCCATTGTGAGCTACTTCCTCGGAAACGCATTTTGAGCAGGCTGTGAAAAATGACAGCTGTACTGTTGATAAGGAGGTGTGAAAAAATGGCAATGTTGAAAATCTGGCATGAAAATATTGCAAATTTGTGAAGTTACAAGGGTGCATGGAAACTGTGCATGCACGCTTGCAACATAGTCATTTAATGGACTTTTACCACTAAATTTTCAACATAGGCATTTTAAGACCTCTGATCATGAACAGTGTCACCGTCAGTTCCTCAAACTGTCCTGAAAACTGATTTCACATAGCGACTGTGTAATTCTGCGCTGGACATGTGAAAACACATTTCGGCCAGGATATGTAAAATGACAGCTGTACTGTTCATAAGGAGGTGTGGTAAAATGCCATTTTTTTTTAAATCTGGAGGGAAAACATTACAAATTCACAAAGTTACAAGCGTTCATGAAAACTGCGCAATGCATGCTTGGAAAACACTCATTTTATGGAGTTTCATCACCAAATGTTCAACATAGGCATTTTAGGACCTCTGCTAATGAATAGCATCACTGTCATTTTCATAATGTGTCTCGAACATGGATTTCCCACAGTGACCATGCTATTCTGAGCTGGAACTGCGAAAACACATTTTGGCCAGGATGTGAAAAATGACAGCTGTACTGTTTATAAGGAAGTGCAGAACAATGGCAATGTTGAAAATCTGGAGTGAAAATATGATAAATTCACGAACTTACAATCGTGTGTGCAAACTGCTCAACGCACACTCGTAGCACAGTCATTTCCTGCAGTATCGTCACCAAATTTTCAACATAGGCATTTTCGGACCTCTGCTCATGAACAGTGTCACTGTCATTTTTGTAATCTGTCCCAGACACTGATTTCCCACAGCAACCATGCTATTCTGTGCCGTAAGTGCGAAAACACATTTCGGCCAAGATGTGAAAAATAACAGCTGTACTGTTCACAAGGAGGTGTAAAATGCCAATGTTAAAAATCTGGCATGAAAATATTGCAAATTTAGCGAAGTTATGATTGTCTTTGTGCTAACTGCACAATGCGCTAAATAAAACAGTCATTTGTTTGATTTTTTCCACAAATTTGCAACATAGACTTTTTGAGAGCCCACCTCATGAATGCTGGCACTGTTGTTTCATTAATTGGTCCCAAAAGGTGACCGTGAAATCACCTTTCAGGGCTGAATAACACCATGACTGTGACAGAATTCATGAGGTGGGGGTCCCAAAAACCCCATGTTGAAAATTTGGTGCCAAAATTCCAAACAATACCTGAGATATGCATCAAAGTTGAAAAAAACCTTTTTATTCCATTATATAGCTTACCAGCATTTCCTCAGTTCATGGTCGGCTTTGAAGAGTGCAGACATGTTCCCGGTCCATCGAAGATCATCGCACAGACTCAGAGGTAAGTATGGGGTGAGGGTGGGGTGGGGAGGCAGGGTGCAGCAGAGGGTGGGTGGAGTTGTGGGGGGTAGGAGATGGCTAGGGACCATTTTTTTTCCACAGGGTAAAAAAATATTGCAGGACAATTTTTTTTACAGGGTATTTGTACGCTGGGGTGGGCTCCCAGCGTGCCATAATATTTTTTGGGGGTGCAGTGGCCAATGGGGTGGGCACCCCGATCGCTTCCTATGGAAGAGGAGGGGAGGCATGAGCCGAGGGGATTGGGCACCCCTGTAAAGAAGAAAGGGGACATCATCCCCATGGGAATTTGGCTCCCCGTCAGCAGATCTAACTGAGAAAGGAGGGGAACTGAAGCCAGCGAGTTGGGGTCCCCATCGGCAAGAAAAAGCATTTTTGCAGGGTAGGCGCATGATGCCGAGGTGGATTGAGAACCCCCTCAGCACCTAGCGGAAATGGGGAAGAGGGAATTATGCTGACGGGAAGTGGGCTTCCCTGTCAGCATTGTGACAGGTGGTGGCAGTTACTGCTGCCATGTTGCCTGCATGTCAGGAGTCATGATGTGGTCATGCTGCATGAGCGCTTCACTCTCATTGCAGTGGACCTTTTTCTCAGATGTTGTGGCCACATTAGATATGCAGGGTGTTGACCCCTGCTGCTGGCTGATTGGGGAATGAGAGACGCCCCTACTGATGCATGTCCTGCATTCACCCAACAGTGACCACGCCTCCATATCTGCTACTACTGCAATATGTTGACTGTGCATGCGTGAGCCAACATAAAAAGTGCACACTGGAATTTAGATGATACTTTTTTAATTCCATTGAGAAAGTCACTGGATAAAAAAAAAACAAAGCAGGGGAAATATTCTTAAAAGCACTGAATAAGCTGAATCTTAGCATATTGAATGGGAGATGCCATGGTGATAGGCTGATAAATGGTACTTATGTGTATAAGCAAGGAATAAGGGTTCTAGAGTACGGAATTTTGGATGTATATTCTTATAATAAAGTACAACAACTGTAAGTTATGAATAATTTGGGATAGTGACCATACACCAATTATAATATGGGTCAAAAGTAGTAATGGGATGTCTAAAGAAAATAAAATTAAAAGGGAAGGATTAGATAATATTGAAATTAGAAAAAACAAATGAATAAAATGGCAAAAAGCAAACTCAGAACATCTACACAATTTTATAAAAACAAAGAATATGGACATGAAACAACTTTGTATGTTAAAACTAGAGGGGAACTTAAAGAGAAGGAGGTAGGAAAAGAGATAAATCAAATATGTTTGCTTTCTGAATCTAGAATTGTGAACTAGTTAGAAGGGCAACAGCACAAAAGTGCAAAGTGTAGCAACATATACATAGGAGACTGGTTTGATGCTAAATGTCAACAAAAGAGAAAACTGCTTCAAAAGTTGGCAGAAGGATAGCAAAATGTAATGACGTAGAGAGTTGTAAGGCCTTGAAAAAACTTAAAGCAGAATATGAAGACCTGATAATAACAAAGAAAAGAGATTTCCAAAAAGAGCTTTGGAACAAATTACAAACTACTATCAAGGAGAAAGATAGCAGTGCCTTTTGGAGCCTAGCAGCTCAAGGCACAAATAACAGCAGGTTTAATATACATGCAGTTATTCCACCAGACAAATAGGGAGAATATTGCGAAGGATTTTTTAACAAAGACAAGGGCTCAATACAAGTAGAAATCGAATGTATCAATAGGGTGGAAAAGAATAGATGGTCGGATTTCACCAACGAGGAAGTGATAGAAGCAATAAAATCACAAAAGAACAACAAGGCACCAGGTACTGATAATATAGGAGTAGAATTATATTATATAAATGCCGAATGGTGGGATTATATTTTATTAAGCCTATATACTGTAGAATTATAGTAAAATATATGACACTTCCAAATAATTGTAATGAGGGAATATTCATAACCCTGAATAAAAAAGGATCCACTGAGAAGCTAGAAAATTATCGTCTGATCACTTTATTAAATATTAATCAGAAAATATTTTCACGATTGATATTGAAAATAATTCAATATTGGATACAGGACAATAAAATCTTGTAATTAGTACAGGCTGGTTTCTGTAGAGGAAGATCCACGGTGGATCAGATTTTTGTTTGAGATATAGAGTTGAAAAATATGTAACCATCAAGAAAATGAAGATGTATGCAGTATTTATAGATATCAAGGCAGCCTTTGATTCAGTTAACCATAGGACGTTATGGGATATCCTTGCTGAAAAGGGCATAAATGGAAAGTTATTAAATATTATTAAGTTGCTGCACAAGGATAATACAATTTTAATAAAATATAATAAGGAAGGGAATACAACAAGCTCAATGAATGTAAATACTGAAGTTAAACAAGGGTGCATTTTGGAACCAACATTATTTAACTTATACATTGGTGGAGGACTTAAAACATGTGGAGACATTTCCCCCCAAAATAAATGGGGTTGATATCCAACTTTTATTATACGTAGATGATGTGATTTTGCTGTTCCAAACCCCATTAGGTCTAAGGAGGGTAATCTCAGCAACAGCAGAGACTTAAAAAACAATGGATATGACAATAAACCAGGAAAAAACTAAATTGTTGATTTTCTGGGGAAAAACATCAAAGTTGGAAAATTGGAAAATTGGAGATTTATTGATTGAAAAAGTTAACTTCTGTTATGTTGGAGTTATATTTAATCAAAACTTAAAATGGAAAAGACATATTTAAAACGTTTCTGAAAAGGCAGTAAAAATGCCAAATAGCATTAAACATTTTGCTAATACAATGGCTGGGAATTCATTCACTACTCAATACAGGTGCCTAAGAGCCAAATTAGAAACACAAATGATGTATGGAGCAGACGTTTGGGGAATAACATATACAAATAATTTAAAAGAACTTGAGACAGAACAAAATAAATAGTTGAAAAACCTATTAGGACTACCAAGTTTTGCTTCAGCTGCAAGGGTTACAATGGAAACTGGAACCTTATCAGTTTTTACCAGAACAGTTAAAAAAGCATTGTTATTTTGGAGAAAAATGGTTACCTTCACAGAAGGAAGTGTAATACATAATTGCTGGCTGGATATACAAAAATGGCAAAGTGGGAAATAATTAATGTAGTTTGGAATATTGAATGACAAGCTAAATAAAAATGGCCTTGAGTAGAATTATATTTTCAGGGATTTAATAAACATATCCAGATTTATGGGTGAGGCCGTACAGAGAATACGGGATAATGCAAAGAATATGGACTAAGTTAGAATAAAAGAGTCCTAGGAAAATGACCCTCTGAAATTTATAAAAACGGAATTTAAAGTAGAAAAGTATCTTTTAAAATGTGAACATGTAAAACAGAGGAAAGCATTAGCGAGGTTAAGATTTGGCCTATTCACAGGATGGTGCAATAAAAATATATGGTAATAGTGTAAATATTTTCTCAGGTTGTGAGGATGAAATTTTGTCGAGTGCACATTTAATTTTTGATTGTAAAGCGCTTGTGCCAGAAAGAGAAATTGTATATTAATCAGCATTTTAGCAATTTGGGAGAACTGACTAAGCAGGAGAAACTGATATTTGTTTTAAACTGTAAATGCACAAAGCAACTTTTTGCAATTGTAAGTTTTGCACAGAAAATTGCTATGAAATTAAAATGGAATGTATAAATTGTTTTTTCAGTTTACTCGGTTTATTAGTGGTAAGAAGGTAGGAAAGTGAGATGAAATGATTTTATGTATAATGAGTGTTTGTTTATTTGATGTAAGCTTGTGTATGTGACATTTTATTTATATACTGTACATACATTTAATTAACTGAACTGAACTGATAAAAAATCTGTCAGCATTTGACTAACAGAGTGGGACAGTGTCTGTGCTGGTCCATAAGGGTGGGGAAGAGTGTCAGTGCCAATCCATCAAGGTGTGGAAGAGTGTCCATACTGGTCCGTCAAGATGTGGAAGAGTGTCCGTGCCAATCTGTCAGGGTGGGGAGAGTGTCCATGCAGCTCCATTGGGGTGGATAAAGTGTCCATGCAGCTCAGTCAGGGTTGGGAGAGTGGTTGGGCTGGTGGGGTTCGGTGGAGAGAGGGGCCCAGCTGATCTGTGGGTGTGGGGACAGTGGCCATGCTGCTCAGTCAGGGTGGGGAGAGTGGCCATTCAGTCTGTGGTGGGAATGGGAGAGTCGTCATTTATGTTTGTGGGAGTGTGGAGAGTGGTAGTGCTGATTTGCCCTGCCAGCTTTGTGTGCTAACCTGCCCATTGTGCTTCCTTGTGCTGCACCTGACCTGCACTGCCATCTGCTGCTGTAGGACTGCTGCCTTTTTAAGTGTCTGCCATAGTCTGGTAAGGTTTTTTTTTCCCAGATTGTCCTGCTGCTGTCATTTGAAGGGGAACACATAGGAGTGAAGATGGAGGGGGAGGGTGCATAAGCTGGTAAGATTAAAACAAAAAGTAATAATGATAATGTTTTGGATATAGTACATGTGCTGAAAAAAATGGTTCTGGCCTCTGGTGAGGCAGGAGGACAGAGCGAATGAGCAGAGTGGCACAGAACCATTTATTCCAACATGCATGCCGGCTCACCAGGTCTGTGCCATGCTACTGTGGTTGGTTTTTGATGACTGGCAGAGGGATGGGCTTGTCCGACTGGTACACTTGCTGTGGGGAAAAATGGTTCTGGCCTCTGATGTTGGGAGGTAGGGGGGGATGGGCAGATTGGCACAGAACCACTTTTTTCCACATGTATGCCAGTCCACTGGGTCTGTAGCATGCTCCAGTGGTTTTTTGTTGGTCAGTGGAGGGATGGGTTTGGCAAACTGGTACACATGCTTTGGAAAAATGGTTCTGGCTCCTGATGTTGGGAGTTAGGGGTGGACGGGCAGAGTTGCACAGAAATTTTTTTCCCACATGTATGCCAGTCTGCTGGGTCTGTGGCATGCTCCAGTGGTTGGCCATTGGTGGTCAGAGGGACACGCTTGGTGGACTGGTACACGTGCTGGGAAAAAATGGTTCTGGCCTCTGTTGATGGAGGAGGGAGGTGCGGTTGGGCAGAGTAGCACAGAACCATTTTTACCAAAATGTATGCCAGTCCACCAGACCTGTATCATGCTACAGTGGCTGGTTGTTGATGGTCGGCAGAGGGAATGGATGGCCAGACTGGTCCACATGCTGAAGAAAATAGTTCTGACTTCCAGTGATGGAGGAAGGAGGGGTAGAGGGACACAGTGGCACAGAACCATTTTTTTCCAACACGTATACCAGTTCACCAGGTCCATGCCATGCTCCAGTGGTTGGTCACTGATGTTCAGCAGAGGGATGAACTGGGCAGACTGGTACACATGCTGAAAAAATGCTTCTGGCCTCTGGTGAGGGAGAAGGGAGGGCGGTGGGCAGTGTGGCACAGAACCATTTTTTCCAACATGTTTGTCAGTCCACCAGGTCCATTCCATGCTACTGTGGTTGGTCATTGCTGGTTGGCAGAGGGATGGGCTTGGCTGACTGGTACACTTGCTGTGGGGAAAATGGTTCTGAGGTTCTATATATGGCCCAGTTGGTGGAGATTCCGATTTCTTGATGGGTCTAACGGACCTATTGAGCGTGTTTCTTCCATCTAATTTTGTTTTGGGTGGAGATTGGAATGTTGCACCATCACCGACTCTAGACAGGTCTATTAGTTGTACCAGGACCACGTCACCTGCCCAGTTAGCACTAGCAGATTTGATTTCGTTATTAGGTTTGGAAGATCCCTGGAGAACCCTGAATCCTTCCACTAGGACGTATACTTTCTGTTCCCAAACCCATAATTCATGGTCACGGATAGACTACATTTTAGTGAGCACCAAGCTTCTAGCTAATACTTCCTCCACAGGAATTGAACCTATTGTCATTTCTGACCATGCTATGACATGGGTCAAACTTGCTCCGGGACCTCCGGGACAACGAGACACCATTTGGAAGCTCAACAACCAGATTTTAAAAGATGAGCAGATCATATCTTTTTTTTAAAGCCTTGATCTCGTCTTTCTTGGAGATTAACCAATGCTCGGTCTCTAGATATGATTTAGTTTGGTGCTCACTGAAATGCTTCCTCAGAGGTGAATTTATTAAAGAATCATCCAGATGGAAAAAATTGAGAGTAGAGAAAATTAACTCCCTAGCTATTCAGATCAAAGCTGCCGAGGAGAAACTCTCTATCTTGCATACTCAAGGGGTTATGGAAGATCTCTACAGGCTCAAAGATGAATATGAGGACCTAATTCGAGAGATAACAGAATACTTTATTTTGAAATCCAAAATGAAATATCTTGATCAGGGGGAGAAGCCAGGTAGACTTCTAGCCCTCAGACTTAAAGAAGGGAAAAGTTCGAGACTGATTCCCGGCATTAGAGCCAGAGATGGATCCATCAAAACTAATCCGAGAGACATTGCCAGAGTCTTTGAAGATTTTTACAGGGACCTCTATGGGACCAAAACCCCTTCATCGTCACTTTCAGATATATTGGATTTCCTCGAGAGCACACCTCTCCCTAGGCTTCACACTGCTCACTTGGATGCACTTTCATCTCCCATCACCTTGGAGGAAGTTATAGGTGCTATTCAAGATCTCACCCTGGACAAGGCTCCTGGCCCAGAAGGCTTCTCTTCAAACTTTTACAAATCTTTCTGCAGTGAATTAGCCCCCGTATTATTAAAATTGTTTAATTACATTCTCACTTCCGGGCCCTTAGACCCCTCCTTGTTGGAAGCTACCATAATTCTCATACCCAAACCAAATAAATCGGCTTTAGACCCGGCTAACTATAGACCGATCTCTTTACTTAACTATGATATTAAAATTCTGACCAAAATCCTCGCACTGCGAATTAAACAAGTTTGGCTACCACTTCTAAGTGTGGAACAGGTGGGCTTTGTCCAGGGGAGATCGGCATCTGACCACATGAGGACTCTCACACACATCTTCCATGCCGCCCAAGAATCTCAACTCCCTACGGCCCTTGTGGCCTTAGATGCCGAAAAGGCCTTTGATCATGTCAGGTGGGAATTTTTGTGGGCCACCTTAGACAGGATGGGCTTCCCGGCACAATTTATTCAGTGGATTAGGGCAATATACAGCTCCCCCTCTGCGAAAGTCTATTGTAATGGGGTTTCTCCTCCAGATTTCCCTATACTCGGGCACCGTCAAGGTTGCCCACTTTCACCGTTTTATTCAACCTTTATTTAGAACCCTACTGGTGCACATCAAGTCTTCACTTGACATTACAGGTTGTCTTATAGGCCATCAATCACTCACCATATCGGTTGCAGATGACATCCTGTTGCATCTCACGAACCCGGTTAAATCTATCCAAGGGGTTTTAAAGATTGTTACTCAATATGGCGAGGCATCAAACTACAGATTGAACCTGTCTAAATCTGAAATTTTTCCACTTAATCCACTATTCCAGGCTGACGAACTCCACTTCGGAATGAAATGGGCCCCCGATCATCTAAAATATCTAGGTATTTATTTAACCCGTGATATCAGCAAATTTAAAAAACTTAATTTGGATGACCTGATAGACAGGATTCAGAGCGACCGTAACAGATGGACGAGTCTTCCCTTATCTCTAGGCGGGAGAATTAACATAATTAAAATGAATATACTTCTGCGTATTTTTTACCCTTTAAGCCTGTTAAACATATGGTTGCCTAAACCCTTCTTCCAAAAGGTCCACTCTTCCTTAATTAGATTTATTTGGAAAGGCAAACAACCGAGGAGATCCTTCTTTAAACTATGTTTGCCTAAAGCTAACGGGGGCCTTCGCCTACCCAATTTCGAATTCTATTATTGGGCTAGCCATATGGCAAAAATGAGCAAATGGCTGTCCCCTTCCAATGATCACTACAGGCCCAAATGGTTGCAGCTGGAGATCGAACTCCTGAGAGATCACAATATAGATCCCCAATCCATTTTTATTGCAATCTCTCAGTTTTGCCAACTTCATTATAAGTAATTCATTGATTGGAATCTCAATAAGTTTTTAATCAATACTGCACATCGGCTAGAATCCATAATTCAGGGACCCAGCCCAGCCGCTAGTTCTTAATCCCAACATTAAGCTTGGGTCCAGCTGGCTGCTCCCATCCGGCTACCGCAAATCTGAAATGGTACTGTGGAAGATACTTATATTCAAGACTCACTTGGTTCCTCCAGGGACCTGATGTCAAAATTTAATATCCTCTCACAGTGTATTTACAAGATATACCAACTGAGACACCTCATAGCTAAGGACTTTGGTTTGGTGAAGATCACCTCTAAGTTGCAATCCTTTCTTGACCTGCTTAATCCCAGGTAAATAGATCCGTCATAGCTAAGCTCTATGCATATCTTCTTCTCAGTAAAACCCCGAAGCTTTAGCGGCTCCAAGGTTTGGGAACCATGGATTGCTAATTCCTCTTTATCCTGGAGCCAGCTGTGGACAGATTTACATAGGTTCCTTTCTTTGGACAGGAATAGACTTACACAATTTTACATAATCAACAACATGTATTATACTCCAGTGAAACTAGCTAAATTTGGGAAAGCTAGTTCTGCCACTTGTACTAGATGTGGAAAAGATCAGGGTAACATAATGCACGTATTTTGGACCTGTGAGAAGGTTGCTCCATTGTGGAGACACATTTGTAATAGTTTGGATCCACTATTGGGGTTAAGGATTTATTTACACCTGAAATTTGTATACTAAGTTTTATTCCAGTATCAAGATTAATGAAAAATACCATATGGCCCTAATCTCGATGGCGGTCAAAGATTAGTGCTCCGCCACTGGCTGGACCAATCCGAAATCTCGTATCAGAATGGGTGGCGGAAATGTCCCAAAGCTTTAAAATTGAAAAACTGATTGCTAGTTCCAGGCATGCCATGTCAGCATTCCACAAGAAATGGGGCAAACTATATGCCTTGCATCTTCACTAAGACCCTGCTCGGGGCTCCTCATACTCCCTCCCCCTTTGAATTATTACCGTTATTACTATTATCTTTGAATTCGACTCAGACACCTCCCGGCTTTCCTCCCCTTTTCTTCCTCTTTATCCCCGGACAATAGCTACTTCACTTAGGCCCATTGACTGCTGGCATGCATCCCCGGGGAGGGAGGGGTGGGCATAGGTTTTGTTGTGTTTTGTTTCTGTTTTGTTTGGGTTTTGGTTTTACTGTTTTATGGCCCTCCGAGGTTATTTGTCACGACTGTATTTGAATCTTTGTTTGCTGGCTTGTTTATAAAATAAATAAACTGTGAATTTCAAAAAAAAAAGAAAATGGTTCTGGCCTCTGATGTTGGGAGGTAGGGGTGGATGGGTAGATTAGCACAGAACCACTTTTTTTCATATGTATGCCAGTCCACTGGGTCTGTGACATGCTCCAATGGTTCATTGTTGGTCAGTGGAGGGACAGGCTTGGGAGGGTGAGGCAGATTGGCTGAGTTGCACAGAAGCATTTTTTTTCCACATGTATGCTAGTCTGCTGAGTCTGTGGCATGCTCCAGAGGTTAATCATTGATGGTCGGAGGGACAGGCTTGGTGGACTGATACACACGCTGGGGAAAAATGGTTCTGTCCTGTGGTGAGGGAGGAGGGGGAGCGGGTGGGCAGAGTGGCACAGAACCATTTTTTCCAACAGGTATGCCAGTCCACCAGGTCCATGCCATGCTGCTGTGGTTGGTTGTTGATGGTCATCAGAGAGTTGGGTTGGCCAGACTGGTACTCATACTGGAAAAAATAGTTCTGATTTCTGGTGATGGAGGAGGAAGGGGTAGAGGGGCACAGTGGCACAGAACCATTTTTTCCAACATGTATGCCAGTCTGCCAGATCTATGCCATGCTCCAGTTTTTGGTCATTGATGTTTGGCAGCAGGCGGGCTGGGCAGACTGGTACACATGCTGACAAAAATGGTTCTGGCTTCTGAGGGAGGAGCAAATGGACAGTGTAACACAGAACCATTTTTTTCCAACATGTATGCCAGTCCACCAGGTCTGTGCCATGCTACTGTGGTTGGTTGTTGATGGTCGGCAGAGGGATAGGCTGGGTGGAATAGTACACATACTGAAAAAAAGTGGTTCTGGCCTTTGAGGGAGGAGTGAATAGGCAGAGTGGCACAGAACCATTTTTTTCCAACATGTATGCCAGTTCACCAGGTCCATGACATGCTTCAGTGGTTGGTCATTGATGTTTAGCAGTGGGACGGATTGGGTGGACTGGTACACTTGCTGTGGAGAAAATGGTTCTGGCCTCTGATGTTGGGAGGTAGAGGTGGATGGGCAGAGTGGCACAGAACCACTTTTTTCCACATGTATGCCAGTCCGCTGGGTCTGTGACATGCTCCAGTGGTTGGTTGTTGGTTGGCAGAGGGACTGGTACATGTGCTGCTGGAAATAGGTTCTGGCCTCTGATGTTGGAAGGGTGGGTGGATGGGCAGAGTTGCCCAGAAAAAAATTTTCACGTATATGCCAGACTGCTGGGTCTGTGGCATGCTCCAGTGGTTGGTCATTGATGGTTGGAGGGACAGGCTTGGTGGACTGGTACACATGCTGGGGAAAAATGGTTCTGGTCTCTGGTGAGGGAGGAGGGATGGGTGGACGGGCAGAGTGGCACAGAACCATTTTTTCTAACATGTATGCCAGTCCCAGTGTCACTTCTGTGTTTTTTGTTGCCTGACTTTTAATGCAAATGTCCTTGTGGAGGAGTCTTGTCTGGGCTAGGCAAATGTACTACTCTCCATTTCAGAAATAATAACATTCAGTACAAAATGTGTCATTTTTTTTTGGTGACTGCAATTGGGGTGGTAGAGACACTGTTCTGGATGCCTGGCATTTGTGGGGAAGGGGGCATTGAGTGTCCATGCTTGTGGGGTGGAGAGATTGTGCATGCTGGTGGGGTGGGGTGGGAGAGGGTGTGCTGGAGGGGTTGGGTGGGGAGAGTGACCATGCTGGTGGGATTGGGTGGGGAGAGTGGTCACACAACTTCATCTGGGTAAGGACAGTGGTCTGCACTGGTTCTTCAGGTGGGGAGAGGCGCCATGCAGGTCCATCGGGGTGGGGAGAGGGGCCGTGCACGTCCGTCAGGGTGGGGAGAGGGGCCCATCAGCCTGTTGGGGTGGCGAGAGGGGCAGTGCAGGTCTGTTGGGGTAGGGAGAGGGGCTGTGCACATTCAGGGTGGGGAGAGGGGCCATTCAGTTCCATCAGGGTGGGGAGAGGAGCCGTTCAGCTCTGTCGGTGTGAGGAGAGGGGCGATGCAGGTCTGTCGGTGTGGAGAGAGGGGCTGTGCAGGTCTGTTGGGGTGGGGAAAGTGGCCGTACAGGTCTATCAGGGTGGAGAGAATGCCCGTGCTGGTCCGTCTGGGTGGGGAGAGGGGCCGTTCAGATTCAGGGTGGGGAAAGGGGCCATGCAGGTCTGTCGAGGTGGGGAGAGAGGCCATGTAGGTCCATTGGGGTGGGGAGAGTGGTGGTTCTAGTGTGGTGGGGAACTGTTATTCATTTGTTTACCTGCTGTCACTGTCACACCTGAGTGGTGGGGGCTGCAGTGCTGCACCTGCTGCTGCCACCATCGCACCTGAAAGGTGGGGGCTACAGTGTTGCACCTGCTGCTACTGCTGTCACACCTGAGGGGTGGGTATTGCAGTGTTGCACCTGCTTCTGCTGTCACCACACCTGAAGGGTGGGGCCTGCAGTGCTGCACCTGTTGCTGCCACTGTCATGCCTGAGGGGTGGGCGCTGCAGTGCTGCACCTTCCGCTGCTGTCACATCTGAGGGGTGGGGACTGCAGTGCTGCACCTACTGCTGCTGCTGCCACAGCTGAGGGGTGGGGGCTGCAGTGCTGCACCTTCTGCTGCTGCCACCACACCAGAAAGGTGGGGGCTGCAGTGCTGCTACTGTCATCATTGCACCTGACTGGTTCCACAGTGCTGTTGTTGTCTGACCTGGCTGCTGTATAACTTGGAGGATTGAGGAAAGACCACTCTTGCCATTTTGCCTGGAGTTGGAAGTTAAAGTCACTGCTCAGTGCTTTTAAGGATGTGCACTGCAATGGATCTTTACTGCTGTTCAGCTGCCACACAACCCTGGCCTCTGGACTGATGCCTGAACCTCAGACCGATGAACCGCATCATGTCCTGCGATTGTGCCACTGCTCCACTCAAAGTAAGTTGTGGGTGTCTGCTTCATTTTCTTGGTCAGGGTTGTGGGCAGTGTTGTCTGGTTCAGTTTATTGGTCTGGTTGGAGGGCAACAATAGCTATTCGAGATAGTATTCGGTGACTGGAGTGTTAGTGCCAAGTTAGGCTGCCGAGACAAGGCTCCACCATCAGCAAAGATTACAATGATACAGCAAAGGTACTTGCAAGGATAAAGACTCCAACCCTGGCTGGATACTTGGTCCATAGTGCCCTGGTGGTAGTCCTTGAGAATTCTGGTTATCATCCACAGTGGCAGTGTGTTGTGTTGCTGCACCCCGCTATGTTTACCCAGAGCTCTTCATGACAAGTATATGGGGGTCTTCCACTTTAAACATTTATACTAGCTATGGTTTGGCATGAAGGTATGTTTTCAGGTGGATGGTAGTGATATGGGTGCTGGGGCACAGGGGAGTGTAGGTGGCAAGCTGGGCCACCACAATAAGGCCCTACCTCCATGGAACCCTGCTTGAAAGTACTTGACTTTCAGGGAAGTTGGATCCAACCATGGCTATTGATATCACCGTAGCCCTGGTGGCCTCTGGCAGAAGTTCAGGTTCTGGCTCTGGGGCTCTGGGTGCAGGAGGCAGATCAGCTTAAGTATCTAAATAGGTGGTGTTTACTCATTCTTGTGTTGACTGATGTATGTCTTTCAAGAGGTGATGTTATTGTATCAATTTTAAAATGATGTGTTTAGGTTTTAAAAGTGGTGCTGAATGGGATCTGCTGCTGCAAGTCCTTCTCATTTTTTGTAAGGTACAGTATGCTTTCTAGTGCTTCATTTCCATGTAGACTAAGGTAACACTTTGTGGCTTATACAAGTCTGGTGTGTGTGCGTGTGTGTGTGTGTGCGTGTGTGCATGTGTGCGTGCGTGCATATGAGTGTGTGTGTGTGATCCATATTTTCTTTGGATAACTATTTATATTTTCTTGTAGGTCTTCAAATTGCAGCTGCCTGTAAGTTGCTACTGCAAGGCATCATCATCACCATCCACATCCTCATTATGTCAGAAAGATATCCTGTCTGCCTGTGAGTTGCTACCAGAAGTCACTTTGAAAAAGGCAGTCTATATTTAGACAACAGTCAATGTTGTAAAAATTGGGCACTCACCAGACCACAGAATAGAGACTCTGCATAAACATTAACATAGAAATTGTTGGCAGATAAGGACCGCTAGGCACATCTAGTCTACCTGTTAGCTGCACACTTGTTTGTGGTCTCTGACCCTATCTGGTCAATGGCTTTTATCTCCCCTTTGCACCTCTAAGGTTCCCTTATGAATGTTCCAGGCATGTTTAAAGATCTCTACTGTACTCACCTCCACCTTCTGTAGAAGAAATGACAGAATCTGCAAGTTTTCTGGTACAAACCTGTTACCATCTTTGTAGCCCTTCTCTGGACCACCTTTATGATATGCAATATTTGTGACTGCCTGGGGCCATCTTCTATTGCTGCTCCCCTTGATTCTCCTATTCATGGAGGTTGTAGGTCATTGTCCTTTTGAAGCTATCCTGGGCCAGCTTCTATTGCTGCTCCCCTTGATTCTCCTATTCATGGAGGTTGTAGGTCATTGTCCTTTTGAAGCTATCCTGGGGCCAGCTTCCATTGCTGCTCCCCTTGATTCTCCTATTCATGGAGGTTGTAGGTCATTGTCCTTTTGAAGCTATCCTGGGGCCATCTTCTATTGCTGCTCCCCTTGCTTCTCCTCTTCATGGAGGTTGTAGGTCATTGTCCTTTTGAAGCTATCCTGGGGCCATCTTCTATTGCTGCTCCCCTTGATTCTCCTGTTCATGGAGGTTGTAGGTCATTGTTCTTTTGAAGCTATCCTGGGGCCATCTTCTATTGCTGCTCCCCTTGATTCTCCTGTTCATGGAGGTTGTAGGTCATTGTCCTTTTGAAGCTATCCTGGGGCCATCTTCTATTGCTGCTCCCCTTGATTCTCCTCTTCATGGAGGTTGTAGGTCATTGTCCTTTTGAAGCTATCCTGGGGCCATCTTCTATTGCTGCTCCCCTTAATTCTCCTATTCATGGAGGTTGTAGGTCATTGTCCTTTTGAAGCTATCCTGGGGCCATCTTCTATTGCTGCTCCCCTTGATTCTCCTATTCATGGAGGTTGTAGGTCATTGTCCTTTTGAAGCTATCCTGGGGCCATCTTCTATTGCTGCTCCCCTTGATTCTCCTGTTCATGGAGGTTGTAGGTCATTGTCCTTTTGAAGCTATCCTGGGGCCATCTTCTATTGCTGCTCCCCTTGATTCTCCTATTCATGGAGGTTGTAGGTCATTGTCCTTTTGAAGCTATCCTGGGCCATCTTCTGTTGATGATCCCCTTGATGCTCCCCTTGATTGTCTTATTCATGGAGGTCACAGGCAATTTATCATCTTTTTGGAACTGTCCAGGGCCAGCTTCTGTAGCTGCTCTCCTTGATTCTCTTATCCATGGAGGTGGCCAGTGAGTGACCTTCATTTTGTGACCTTCTAGGGCCAGCATCTGTAGCTGCCTCTCTGGACTCTCATCCACGGCGGCTTGTAATTAAATGATGCTGTTGGTATCTTATGAATTTCTGTTGACAGCTTGTTCTGTAGCTGCTCCACTTGATTCATTCTTCCATGGGCTCACAATTACAAAATTTGTGTCTTGTCTGTAGGTACTGATGTAGAAATTGGTCGTGTATCTGATCTCCAATTAATTACAAGTTTCTCTGTACCTTCTAGTCAGCCTAGATGTGCAGTTTTAAAATATCTTGGAATTAGCCTGAACCTATGCAACATCTTAGTCTTATGCTGCACCTTTGTGCAGCTTTGTTTCATTTTTTTATACTGTGCTTCACTTGCAGTTCTTTGGAGATAACTGGACTACTTGGAAAAATGGCAGCCCAACCACCACAGAAAATAGCAATGATCAGCAACGTCTCTGCAAAGGAATGTGCAGTACAATTCAAAGCTTACAGCATATACGAAGGAGGAAAAATGTTCTGCTGCTTCTGTGACGACACGGTTGATTACATTTAGAAGGATACTGCAGTGGATCATTTCAAATGCAAAAAGCATACAAAAAATCCACGACTAAAAAATGACACAAATGCCAGACAGACAACTCTGCATACTAGTTTTGGTGCCATGACTTCTGTAGCAGCTGCTCGTGAGGAAATTGTGATGGACACTTTAAAGGCTTGGAGTGGTGCCAACATTCTGATTGCAAAGTTGGATCAGCCCTGTCTGCGAGATTACATGGCAAAGTACATAAAAGGAATTGGATCACTCCCGAAGGTGGATACATTGCATCAAAACTACTTGCCAAGACTAAAAAAGTCCCTTACTGAGACTGTTAGAGAGGAGTCTCTTACAGTCATGTGTGATGAATCAACTGACGCAAACTCTTGCAGCATGCTGAACATTATTTTCATGATAGGGATGGCAGGTCTTATATTGCCAACATGATGGAGATGACTGCAGTAAACCACTCGACAGTTGCGCAAGCTGTTATGAAGACACTGCAGAAGTATAAAATAGGAATGGAGCGTGTGATTGCATTTGTGAGTGATAATGCATGCTATATGATAAAATGCTTTAATGATGTTACTAAAGGCATAATAGGAGACCACAATATCCATGTTGCTTGTTGGGCACATGTGCTATCCCTAGTAGGTGACACATACAAAACTGGTAAACCACTTAGACGCCAGTCCTTCAGTTCTGTTCTTTAAAATCTGTCTGATTTTGGACCCACATAATCTCTCTAAACTGAGCAGATACTTCCAACAGTATGCTGAGGAAATGCCCCTTTTCAGCCTGTACAATAGGACTGCTCTGCAGCAGGATTCAGAACTGTACATAAATCAGGACTTAAAAGAGCTGCCAGAAAGGTCAAACTTTGATGTCGGGCAGTACTAGATTGTAATGGAAAACCTTACACCAGTACTAGCCAGAGCAGCACGACAAGCAATTTGGATACCTGTCTCCAGTGCAGTTGCAGAACGCTCATTCTCTGTGTGTGGGCAAATCCACACAGCTCAATGGAGGAACTTACTGGTGGACAATTTGAAGACACTATCTATGCTGATGTATAATAAGTGAGAATGTTTCTGGGAGTTTTCATGGTTTTGTGCTTATTGTCCTAGGTGTACAAGTTTCATTCAGTTTCGTGCCATTTTCCATGCTGTTTGCTATCCCGGAGCCTGTTGCTGTCTAGGTAGTCTGAGGTCCTCTTTGATCACTAATCAGCTTCCCTACTATTGAGGTTAGGCCTACTATTGAGGCCTGTGTAGTTTTCAGTACCAGAAGTCCCAACCTGTCCCATACTAAATGGTACCCCATGGCACTCCACCAACCCTTAAGCAAACTATTATTTCAGCAGTCCAGATCCAATCCTGCATCCATTCCTGCCTCACACAGGGAGGACTTTGGAAAAGGCAAGGGAAGCTAAGTGTGTTACCCCTCTGCCTCCAAGTCTACAGACGTTCTTCACAGTCTCAAACAACTGGTTTGTCAGATCGTAGGTACGTAGGTGTAGCACCAACCTTGCCCTCTCCGCTCCCTCTCCATCATCCTCCTCCCTATTCTGTCTAAATCCCAGATTGCTAAGGCTTTAAGCAGGCTACACCTCTATTGCAACACACTTGCTTATTTTATTTCCACTTCCTGCTCATTTATGCAAATGTATACAGATTTTAATTGTATTTATGATTTTTGGTGAAGTGTTTTGTATTCTGTACCACTTTTGTACATTTATAGGTTTTGTTAACAGCATTTCATGTGTATTTTACATAATTTCCAATAGTCTGCATACAACACATTTGCACATCTTATTTATAGGTTTTAATTTAGCTGATGAATTGCACTGTTTGTATCTGAATATTTTCTGTATTTACCTATTTAATTAAGCTGAAGATCACTGTTTTGTTGCACAGTTTTATACACGTTAGCCTTTTTGCACATTCATGAATGCTACCCATTTGCACATCTTACTTTATTTATAGGTTTTAGTTCAGCTGGCAAATTGCACTATTTGTATCTGAACACTATTTTAATGTATTTACAGTTTTTCACGTAGCTGAAAATCACTGTTTTGTTGCACAGTTTTGTACACGTTAATCTTTTTGAACGTTTATATTAAAACACTACTTTTTTTTACACATTTGCAGTTCATCATTTCAGTGTATTCAGTATATATTCTATAATCAATGAATCAGTTGGTAACTGGTAAAGGGCAAGGTGTGCTCATTGAGACAAGGCTGGATTCCACATGTTCTGGGTGGGAGGGGGCACTACAGAATTCAAAGGGGACAAACTGACACATACACATATGATATACATGCATAAAATGTATATTTGAATTATTGGGGTAGACAGGGATGGATAAAGGAAGAAGGACTGTATACAGTACATACAGGAGACAAAGCAAATAGTGGTAAAGATTGAGCTCATCGTTATGCCATATTACAAGTACTTTTTATAGGTACAAGGACTGATCAACAATAGTAGTTGTCAAAATAGCTAAAATGCATGCTAGTGGAGTAAACAAATGGTAAAATATGTGTCACAACTTGAAACACTGCTAAAAACAGGTTTTTGCATTGCTGACACTGGTGTCAATACTGTTTTTTAAAGTCTGCAAAATGGAATTTGCCTTTTCTTAATCATGGTAAACCAGTGTCCCTGCCCATCATGTATCTCATTTATCTCTATATATATATATATATATATATATATATGTTTATAAAATGGATTAGGACAAAGAATCAATAACATTGGACAAAGACCATCAGGTGACCATGCGTATATCAGAGCGTGACCGCACACCTGCACTTTTACCCCCCTCCAAAACAATTTGACATTTTATAAGATAGATAAACCACTCTAAGGTGTGTAGTTGCACTCTGATATATGCATGCCTTGGGTGGTTGAAGCACACCAAGGTGTGCGTATATCAGAGTGTGACCACACAACTCAGGCGATTTATCTATTATATATATATATAGATATATATATACATATATATATATATATATATATATATATATATATATATATCTATATATATATAAGACAAAGAACCTCTATGCGCAAACACTGAGACAATGGCTACCCCTAAAGGGCATTTGGCTGGGAAGCCAAGTTTCAAGGAAATACAAATCACACATGCCCACACAATGCAAAGCATCATGGGTTGCATATGCAGATCACCACAGAATATTATGCTGGTTCAACTTTAAGCAGAATTGCATGGTGCTGGAAAGGCCTCTCACACAGTTTGCAAAGGTGCTAAAAGATATATATAGATATATATATATATATATATATATATATATATATATAAATGGGTAGGAAAAATTATCTCTGCTGGTTGGTTGAAACACATCACATTACCGTGTGTATATCAGAGTGAGACCGCACACCTGCACTTTCACCCTCTAAAACAATTCTGCTATTTTATAAGATAGATAATCCACTCTAGGATGTGCGGTCCCGCTCTGATATACTCATGCCTTGGGTGGCTGATGCACACCAAGACGTGTGTATATCAGAGCGCAACTGCACACCTTAGAGTGGGTTATCCATTACATATATATATATATATATAAAATATATGTATTAATATATATAGCTATATCATAAAGAAATTTTTTTGAAAGAAACCAAAACAAATACTGAATGAGAAAGATTTATTGCAGTTTAAATTGTTAGGACTCAGTATGAAACTTTGGCTGATATAGAAAGATTCACTTATTTTAAATCACGAATGTCCCAATCAGAAAGTCCTAGGGATTAACAAAATTTTGTAAGACAACTAAATAATCCAGTAATCAACAAGCCACAATTCAACAGTTCCATGTCATAACAGCGAACAAAGAATGACAAACCGTCACAACAGCACCGCACCCACAGAGTGGACACTTAATATGGATTCCAGCTTGGGGGGTCACAACTTAGGGATGGGGGACAATGATCACGCGAAAGAGTCTGTGCGGGTTCCGCCACCATTGTGACGGTTCACCGTTCTTTATTCACCATCTTCACATGCTACTAATTAAATTACTAAAGAAGGGCGAAGATGGTGAGAACCATAGGACTGTGGCTGAAATGTTGACTAAATATATTATTGAGTTACTTGATGTGAAAATGGATGATATGAACTATCCAAAATTCAATAAGGTGGAGGAAAGAAGTGCTGGAGATCCATAAGGTGGGAAGATTTTTTTGATTTAAAATAGCTATGACAAAAGAGACCTATAAAGTTTTAAACAAATGGAACCCACGTGATGCACATGTTTCAGACAGTTTGGAAGCCAGGCTCTTAATAACTGGGCTGCAGAAAAGGCTCCAGTCTTGACCTGTATTTTTAATTAAAGCTTGTGTCAGGGGAATTCTCCCAGACAAATGCAAATTAAGAAAAGTTATCCTGATTCCAAAAGAAGGAAAATGTTTACATACATTGTATTACCTGCCAGTAGCTCTTCTGTCCACCCTCTAAGATTCCAGAATGATTAATGTACAGAGAATTGTACAATTACTTATAGAAAAACAGGTTGTTTACAAAGCATCAGCATGGTTTTAGAAAAAGTCACCCTATGGATACTGCCCCATTGAATTTAAGAACCTAATAGCTGAAACTCTGGAAAAGAAAGATAGATAAGGGCCATGTTCATGGGCATGACAAAGTCTTTTGACCTGGTAAACCACCCTTTACTGTTGGAAAGGCTATGTGGGATCAGTCTGACTCCAGATTCTCTGGAGTGGTTCAGAGCATACATAACAGGCAGAAAACAAATGGTTAAAATAAATGACAGGTGTTCAGATATTGGATATTTATGTATAGGGGTCCCCAAAGGACTATTCTGGGGCCTGTCCTGTTTATACCCTTTACAAATGAATTACCCAGCAGCTTTGTTCACTCAGAGGTTAGGATGTATGCCAGTGACACAGTAATATTGGCCCTGTAACATCAAGAAAGAAGCTACGAGACAAACGTCAAGCATATTTTATTGCCTTAAGGGCAGGATAATCAAATCAAAGCTATACTAGTTATGAGTGTAAAAAAAAAGTATGGCTTTTAATGAAAAAACACTGGAAATTTTAGTAGGGACAAGGGATTAGAAATTAATGACATTAAGAGAAGTAAGCTGGATGATGTAAAATAATATAAGTATCTAAGGATGACAGCTGAACCAGAGCTAAACTTTACAAAACATGTTTCAATAGTGACTAAAAAAGTGAATGAAACATTAGGTGCATTGAGATGGAGATCTGATTGTCTGAACAACACAATTAAGAAAAAACACAGTACAGCTGATTATTCTGCCTGTGCTGGAGAAGGGTAGTAGTATCATGTATATGAAGTCAAGGAAATCTGACTTGGTGAGATTAGATAGGACTTACTAAAGACTGGCTCGATTTATCCTGAAAAGGAAAATGAATATGCATCACTGTCAACTGTATAGTGAGTTGGAGTGGAAATCATTAGAAGTTAGAAGTAAGAGAAAAGGGGTTATCATGAGAGAGACAACAGAGATAGTTCAGGGGAGGTTTGAGGAGCTAGAACCAATATGTGAGGAGGCAGAAAGATCAGTAGCTTTCTCAGAAGTACTTCCAGTGACCAGGGCAGGCACTGCAAGGAAACTGAGGCTAGAGGAATTTAACAAATGGCTAAGAACATGGTGCCAATCCAAAGGTTATGGGCTGGTGGGTGAGTGGGAAGGGACCTGGGAGGACAGTGATCTCAACGGTAAGGATAGAATTCACCTGAGTGAGGAGGGCAAGAAGGTACTGAAGCAGAGGATGGGGGATTACATAGCAAAAGAAGGGCATTTCAACTAGGAGTGGGGGGTGACAAGTGGGCAGGATGCTTTCAGAATCCACAGGAAGGAAAGCTGAATGAGCTTAACCCCCCATGCTATAAGCAATGGAGAAAAGGGAGTACTAGAGGGGATGCTAGGGAGAGAGAGCAGGAGGGGGGAGGGGAGAAGGAAAAAGGGTGGAGGGTGGTCACCTTGAACGCTAGGAGCCTAGGGAATAAAACAGCAGAGCTACAGGGTCTTATGGCAGAAAGGGAGGTGGACATGGCAGCCATCACCAAAACATGGGCCACCCATTACCAGGACTGGGACCTGGCAGTACCAGGGTATCAGAAATTCTGCAGAGATAGGGTAAATGGGAAAGGTGGGGGGGCAGCACTGTATGTGTGAGAGAAGGACTGAAGTGTATTTGTGAGGAGGGGGGAAGGAAGGTAGTAAAGAGTCTTTATGGATGCAAATCCAGGATTCCAAGAATAGGACTCTCAAGATGGGAGCAGTGCACAGGCCACCATCTCAGACAGAGGAGTTAGACAGGAAACTAGTGGGACAGATCAGACAGGCATGTGGAAAGGGTAGCACGGTGATTGTTGGGGACTTCAACCTGCCGGAAGTGGATTGGAGTACCCCAGCCGCCAAGAATAGAAGGGAGCAGATACTTCTGGATGCATTCCAAGATAGCTTACTAATGCAAATGACCAGTGAGCCAACCAGGTTAGGGAACACCCTAGACCTCATACTGGCAAATAGGGAGTTTGTGAGGGAGCTGAGTGGAAGAACCGCTGGCAGGGAGCAACCACCACTCAGTGTGGTTCATGTTGAAAATGGGTAACGAGGGAGCAGAAACAGGTACAAGAGTGTTGGACTTTAGGATGGCCAACTTCAGGAGGATGGGGGAGGTAGTCAAAGGGTATCTAGCCAGAATCCAAACTAATATGGACACTAACCAGAGGAGGGAGGTCATAAAACTCGGGATTAAGGAGGCAAACAAAACCTGCATCAGGATAGAGAGTAAAAGAGCTATGGCCAAGAAACCTAGCTGGTTGAGCAAGGGGGTCATGGAGAACGTAAGAATTAAAAGAGCTGCCTTTAGGAGGTTCAAAAAACAGGGAGTGTGGAGGACAGAGAGGAATACCTGAAGGAATCGAAGGAGGTGACAAAGGCAGTAAAGGCAGCCAAGGTGTCTAAGGAGCTTAGGCTGGTGCAAGGCATCAAGAAGGGGAAGAAAGAATTCTTCAGGTATATCAGGGAGAAAAGGAGTTGTAGGGACAAAATAGTAAGGATTAAGAGAGATGGGGTGGGTGGAAACAGGGGCAGAGCAAGCAGAAGTGATTAATGAATACTTCTGCTCAGTGTTTACTAAGGAGAAAGGAGGGGCGCTACCAACGGGGGTGGTGGGAGGTCAGGGTCGGGGGGGAGAAGGTGACAGATGGTGGAATCACAGAGGGCAGGGTACTGGAGGGCCTGAGGGTACTGAGGGTGGACAAGGTGCCAGGGCTGTATGGCATTCTCCACAGGGTACTGAGATAGCCAGCAGAAATCCTGGAGGGGCCCTTGGCAGACCTGGTCAATGCCTCCCTGGTCTCAGGAAGTGTACCTCAGGACTGGAGGATGGCTCACATGGTACCCCTCCATAAGAGTGGTCCTAAAGATGAACTGGGAAACTACAGGCTGGTAAGCCTCACATCCATCATGGGAAAACTGATGGAGACAATCCTCAAGGAGAGGCTAGTATCCCTTCTGGAGACCAATGGGCTGCAGGACATTAGGCAGCATGGGTTTGTCATGGACAGATCCTGTCAGACCAACCTGGTGGATTACTATGACTGGGTAACTAGACAGTTGGACAAGGGCTATGCAGTGGATGTCCTGTTTCTGGACTTCAGTAAGGCATTCGACTCAGTGTCACATGGGAGGCTGGGTAGTAAGCTGGCAGGTACAGGTGCAGAGGCTAAAATGGTGGAATGGGTAGTAAACTGGTTACAGGGAAGGCAGCAGAGGGTAGTGGTGGGAGGGGAGCTCTCATCTCTGAGGACAATGGCAAACGGAGTACCACAGGGATCAGTGCTGGGACCAGTGTTGTTTGGGTTGTTCATATCAGACATCTCATTGGGCACCAAGAGCAAGATCAGTTTGTTTGCAGATGACACCAAGACTGGAGCAGTAGTGGATGACCTAGGAGGGTGGCATGGGTTGCTGGATGATCTGTCAAAATTGGAGACCTTGTCAGACACCTGGCAGTTTGGGTTCAATGCCAAAAAGTGCAAGGTGCTACATTTTGGGGCAACAAAACCAAGAAGGAGCTACCAGCTGGGGGGTGGGGTGTTCAGCTAGCCATGACAGAGGAGGAGAAGGATCTGGGGGTGATTATAATGGGCTCAATGAACAACTCAGCACAATGCAGAAAAGCAGCTGCAAAGGCCAACAAAATGCTGGGTTGTATTGCCAGGAGTATATCTTCAAGGAGAGGGGAGGTGATCCTGCTATTGTATAGGTCACTGGTTAGGCCACACCTGATGTACTGCATGCAGTACTGGTGACCATACCTGAAGAGGGACATTACTGTAGGGGGTACAGTGCAGGGCAACAAAGATGATCCAGGGACTAGGCGACATACCCTACGTGAGCAGGCTGAGGGAATTGAACATGTACTCACTGGAGGAGAGGAGAGACAAGGTGATATGATTGAAACCTTCACGTACATGAAGGAAATAAACAAGACAGGCATGGAGAGATTATTCAAGTTAAGGTGGGGGTAGGGACACTCGAGGTCACGATCTCAGATTGAAGGGGAGAAAGTTCAGGAGGGAAATGAGAAGACACTTTTTTACAGAGGCAGTGATGTCTGGGTGGAATGCGTTGCTTGCAGAAGTGGTATCCTGTAGAACAGTGGACTGATTCAAAAGGGGATGGGATAGGGTGAGAGAGAGGGGTGGGAAGGGCCGCTGCAGTGTAAGGGTTGTTAGCTGCACACTTGAGCAGACTCAATAGACCATAAGGCCTTTATCTGCTGGCAAATTCACATGTTCATATGTTCGTATTTTACATAAAATCATTAAGACAGAAAAGTCAGCACTAAGAGCCTTGCAACCAAATATGTTACTGATCTCAAAATGCATTTTGTGTGCCTATGATGAGTTTTCTGGCATTCCAGCCATGCCTTTGACAGGCAGTGCAAGAAGATATGACCCTTGCAAATTGCTTTGCAAGCAGAGATGAAGTAGCCAAGCAGTTTCTGGAGCACCGCAAGGTTATCTTGCATACCCCTGCCACCCTAGCAAGTAATTCATACAACATCTGTATCTTCTCCTGTTGCAGATGAAACTTGGTAGACTGGGTATCAATCTTGATAACCAGGAAAGACAAGCTGGTGTACAGCCCCTGTTTTATTGTGAGCTGGGGGACCCACAGGTCTGCACCTATACCCTGAAATGTTCACAGGAGGTATCCAGTTCCTCAGTCCTAGGCCTGCCCACAAACAGAAAATTGTCCATGAAATGGACTACCTTGGCCCAACCCACCTTGCTGAGTATTACCCAGTGCAGGAAGATGCTGAATTGAATGAATGCAGCACAGACTATTGCACACCTCATCTGCATGCAATTATCCATGTAGAATCACCCCTTGAATTTCATGCCAGCAGGTCCATATCATCTGAGTGGACTGGCAGGAGCTAGAAAGCAAATTCCATGTCAGCTTTAATCATAAAGGCACCACTAGCAGCAGGTTGCACCACGTTAGCTGCTCTGTCAAATATTGCATAGGACAGCACCATGTACTACACAGAACATAGAAGCTGAAGGCAGATAAGGACTGTAAGGCCCATCCAGTCTGCCCATTTCTTTTTCTACCTTATGAATGTGCCATCGGCATTTGTTCTGTCAATGGCCTATCTATTCATACTTATCTGTATTGCTCCCTTATGCCTATCCCATGCCTGTTTGAAGCCCTGCACTGTATTCATAGCCACTACTTTCTGAGGTAGGCCATTCCTTGCATCCACCACCCTTTCTGTGAAAAAGAACTTCCTCACATTACCCCTTAATCAGCCTCCCTCCAATCTCATGCTGTGTCCTCTTGTCCTGCTATTTTTCTTATATTGAAACATGTTAAACTCTTTCACCTTGTTAATGCCCTTAAGATGTTTGATTGTTTCGATCATATCATCTCTCTCCCTCCTTCCTGTAGGGTATACATATTGAGCTCCGTTAATTAGTCCTCATATGTTTTCTGATGCAGTCCCTGCACCATTTTGGTTGCCCTTCTCTGGACTGCCTCAATTTGGCTAATGTCATTGTGAAGGTGTGGCCTCCAGTACTATATGCAATACTCCAGATGGGGCCTAACCAGTGTCTTGTAAAGAGGGATTATTACCTCCCTCTTACGACTTGTGATACCCCTACTAATACACCCCAACATCCCCCTAGCCTTACCTACTGCTTTAGTGGTCTTCTTGGATGATTTCAGGTCATTTGTGATGATGATGCCCAAGTCTCTTTCTTCCCCTTGTGACTGCCAGCAACTCCCCTCCTAACTTATAGGTGGCTTCAGGGTTTCTCTTCCACATGTGCATGATCTTGCACTTCTTAGAGTTAAACCCCAGTTGCCACTTTTCTGACCATTTTGCTAGGTTATCCAGATCTCTTCTCATTCTGCTCACCACATCTAGATCATCTACTCTTTTGCAGATCTTGGTGTCATCTGCAAACAGACAAGCCTTACCCTCCCGTCCATCTGCAATGTCACTAATGAAGATATTGAAGAGGACTGGCCCCAGAACTGATCCATGAGGTACCCCGCTTGTGACTTGCATCTCTTCTGACTGTATACTGTTTACCACTACTCTCTGTTTTCAGCCCGTCAACCAGTTTGCCACCCAGTTGACCAACTTCTGACCCACCCCGAGCCTACACAGCTTATTAATCAATCTTCTATGTGGAACAGTATTGAAAGCTTTGCTGAAGTCAAGGTAGGTGAAATCAACTGCTCCCCCTTGGTCCACTACTCTGGTTACCCAGTCAAAGAAATCTATGAGATTAGTTTGACAGGACCTTCCTGTTGTAAACCCATGCTGTCTTGGATCCTGTGCTCCTATGGATTCTAGGTGTTGCACTATTCTTTCCTTAAGGAGGGCCTCCATAATCTCCCCTGGGTGGCATGCTTGCCTTCACAGTCCGCCCAGATCAAGTCTAGGGGTCCACATAGCTGTCCATATAAGAGCTTGAAGGGCGAAAACCCTGACGACTCTTGGGGTACCTCCCTGTATGCAAACAACAGGTGGGGACGGTATTTCTCTCAGTCCCTCCCATGCTGTTCAGCAAATGCTTGGAGCATTGACTTAAGGGTACTGTTAAATCTTTCCACAAGCCCATTGGCTTGTGGGTGATAAGGTGTTGTGCATCTCTGCACCACCCCACACTTCTCCCACAAACACTTCATCAGGTCCGACATGAAGGAACCCCTTCAATCGTGATAACCTCATGCATAAACCCAACATGGGAGAAAATCCCAAGTAAGGCATCTGCCACTTTGTCTGTCCTCAGTGAGGATAGGATGAATGCCTCTGGATACCGGGTGGCATAATCTACCAGAGTCAAGATGAACCTCTTTCTGGAGGAGCTGGGGGTATTTGAGGGCCCTTTAATATCCATTCCACCTTCTGGAATAGCTCCTCCACTATGGGCAATGGAATTAGGGTG
Source organism: Neoceratodus forsteri (assembly GCA_016271365.2). NCBI lineage: Eukaryota > Metazoa > Chordata > Ceratodontiformes > Ceratodontidae > Neoceratodus > Neoceratodus forsteri. Next base: position 1,515,353,219 of record CM057449.1, read on the forward strand.
ACTTGGGTTTTCTTACCTGCCTTCCCTATTTCTTGGCACTGGAGACAAGACCTGCAATACTCCTTCACCTGCTGGGTAAATTTGGGCTAATAGAAATTTTGGGCCAACCGCTGCATAGTGCTCGTGATTCCCAGATGACCATACAATGGAATATTGTGTGCAGTCTTGAGCAAATGCTTATGGTACCCCTGGGGAATGACAAGCTGCCTGCCTATCACCCCTCCCTCTGTCTTTACAGCTTGAGTATACATCAGTCCATTTTCCCAATAAACCTTATGTTTACCATCATTTCCCTATGCTCCATCAGAGTCTACCCAAACACTCAGCTTCTCTAGACTTTTCTGAGCAGTTGCAAACTCCTTACACATTCCCAAGGCATGGGACAGGTCCCCTTTAGTCTCTAAACTAGGGTCCCTACCATTAGCATCAGGGCACTCAGGATCACTGTATCCCTAACCCTCTGATAATGGGTCACCCTTCCTTCCTTGAAGTAACCCTCCGAAGCTGTTTGGTAAACTGCTACCAGGGAAATTTCTACCCTCCTTTCATTAGTCTTCATATCAAGAGACCAAGGCTGGGGAACCAGCCTCCCAGTGGTTTCCACAGTGGCTTCTATGGGATCTGGGGCACCACAATTTTCCTTTGCCGCTTGGCTGTGGGTAACTGCACATACCATCCCCTGTTTGAGATTGTTGCCAATGATTACATCAACAGCTAAAGTTTCGGCTATGGCAACCTTTTGTATAGTCCCCCCTGTCTCACCCCAGTCTAGGAGGACACTAGCAAATGGCAAGATTTTCTCCTCCCCAGTGAATCTTCATACAGTTACAGATTGATTTGGTATAAGCTGATCAGGGTCTACCAGATCCCCTTTTCCCATGTCAGGGATGCTTCTGTGTCTCTTAACCCTTGTATCTGTACACCATTCACAGTGACTGGGTGCATGTGTTCCCTCATGTTTACAGGAATGCTTTCAGGAACACATAAACAACCCACTTCTTTCCTAGCACCACTTTGTGTTTTGCTCATCCTTTTGGGACACTTTCTGGCAATATGCCCAGTTTCTTTGCAAACCCAACATTCATTTCTTTTCTCAGAAAAATCTTTTCTTTGAAACCTGCGGCTAACTGGTTTTGGTGGAGGCAATGAGGGTTTTAGCTGCCCTGAAGGTGTGCTTTTCTCTTTCTGAGCTACCATGCCTGCCCCATTCACTCTCAAAAAAGGTCTGCTCTTGGCATAGCGGTCCGAGAGTTCAGCAGCCTCTTGCACTGTTTTGGGATCTTGGTCCTCCAGCCAGGTTTTCAGCTCTGCTGGGCATGCCCAAAAAAACTGCTCTAACAATACAGTATTTTCAATTTTACCTACAGAGTTTGCTTCAATTCCTTCCCGCTAACATTTTAAAAAGTGACGTTGTTTCATTGCTTACTCCTCATAGCTCATGTCAGGGCTTCTTCTGAGCTTACGGAATTTAGCTCTGTATGCTTCTGCAGTTAATTCATACTTTTTTAGAAGTGCAGCTTTAAGTTTGCTGTAATCATTACTGTCCTCATTGTCCATTTGACCCTATGCATCCAGAACTTTCCCAGTAAGTAGCAGGGATAACTCAAAGCTTCAGGACCCTCTAGGAATATTTGCCTGAATATAAACTTTTTCAAAGGACTTTAAAAAGGCATCCATATCCTCCTCCTCTTTCAAATTCAGCTATCAATTTGGAATTTAATTTGTAACCCAGTCCTGTAGTTCCAGTTAAACTCAGGCCACTTACCTGCTCTGGTGCTGGTGTTTGGAGTCGTAGCTTCTTCAGTTCGTATTGCCTCTGGTGTGCATGCTCTTCACGGTCAGCTTCTCGCTGTTCTCGCTCCCTCTTCTCCTCTGCCTCTCGCTGCTCTTGCTTCTCCTCTCTCTCAAATTCCTGCTTCCTCTGTTCGAACTCCAGTTCCATCCTCTGCAATTCCATCTGCAACCAGATCACTTCTGGCTCCAGAATACTGGTGACCTTCCCCTGCTGCTGTGGCCCTTGGGTTGCACTGGCCCTGCTGTCCTCCTCACCAGATCTGGATACTGCACTGGCCACTGGCCCCTCCATGCCCAAGGTTTGGTTCTTTCCAGTCATGGACTATGACTCAATGCTCTAGCCATTTGGTGGCCATCAGAGCATCTATGAGGGTCTGCTTGTTGGCTTTCCCCTCATACTGGACTCCTCTGTCCTGGCACAACTGCCTCAAGTAGTCTGCAGTGTACCTGCTGTAGTGGGAAGCCATCTTCTTCCCTAACTACAGCTACTCTAACTTGCACTTGGAAAAAAATAAGACAGCTAGGAACTTACACTGTAAGCAAAATGATATAGTTCTCTTTACCTTTTTAAAATAAACCACTGCCTTCTTCTGAAAGTGAGCTGTACAGTATTAAGCTGACACACTGAACTGTTAAAGCTTGTGTTACCAATATTTTAAATTACACCGCTGCCAAGCAAATCTGTCAAAAACGCACTCCGCAGGTCAGGCCCTCTGCTCCCACAGTGCCAACCTCAGAGTGTAATAGTGTGAACAGGTAACAGACAGGGTAACCCTCCTGTCTGCTTTAGGTCTGACTCACCTGTTAGCCTCAAGTTCTGGAGGGATTCAAACTGTGAACCTTATGCTAGCATACCCAATTACAGGCTCAGATATGTACCCTCTGCAGAACTGCAGTACAATCTTTAGCCAGAGCACCCAGCCAGGTCTCCAAAATGAACCCTTAAAACTCTATAAGAGATCTTAGGTATATTCTTACCTTTTCCAAGCTTAGTAACACCATCAAGCCATTTAACAGCTGTCAGACTTAACCCCATATACATCACATGCAAAAAGAAACTGAGAAGACACCCAGGCAGTATTTCAAAGAAATGGTTGTTTACTAAAATATGACACAATGGTAAAATTAAACACAGAAAAATATATCATACAGCTTACAAACCTGTAAAACAAAAAAAGGAAGTTACAGACAAAACACTCCTACCACAAAGGCTTAATTTCTTTCTAACTATTACCTTTCTAGGTGCTTTTCCAGTCAGAGTCTAGAATTATATGTCACAATCCCATATACAAATTTTCATTTTTAACTCTATCTGTCCCCACCCCCTTTTGATAAGGTCAGCTAAAAACTCCCTTAGATAATTTCTGACATAAGTGTCTCTTAGGATGTGAGTCACTGCTTTGAAAAATCTGTAACTAGCCATTTCCCAAATGTGACAGTCTTTAATTAAACATTTCTCTTTGAACTTAACAATCTAATACTCATGTCCCTTAGGCTGATTTCCTGTGCTAATATGATCTGAGGGATTGTTTGACTCTTCACACATTTCTGGTTATATGCTAAAAGGAAAGGAACTAGCCCAATTTCCCTGCCTCCTGTAACATCATAAAACTCACATTTAGTTTCAGCTTCAAATGCATGGGCAGGTCATTAAAAGGTAATAAAATACCCTTCTGTAAATAAGTCTTCATTAACTGGTTCTTCTGGTCTGTTGTACAACATCCTGTAGTTACAGCTACTGACCTTGAAAGTTAAAGGCCAAATCTCTCACATACTGACATTTCATACACAGACCATTTATTTGTAAGATAAATATCATACAGGTAACCAGAAGCAGGGGAAGAGCATCACATATGGTATGTTCTATATAAAAAGTTAAGCTGTATCCACCTTAGCTTATTTTATGAAGAGCAGTAGTGCACTTACCCTATGGCCTCCTGCCATGTCTTGTCATCTATATCCTCTTCCAGGTCTTTGCCCCACTGCTCAAGGGCCTTTATATTAGGTTCCGGGGAGCCGCCAATAAAATGTTTGTGAAGTTCTGTGAATGGTTTGCACTCTGGCTGCAGTTTGAACCATGTACCATTGCAAGGGTGACTCCTTTATGGCACAGAGTCAAAACAGAGCCAGATTATGGTGACTGACACAATCAGTGCACTCTCTGTACCCCCTCCCTGAGATCCCCGCGAGTTGGTATATTTAATAAGGAGGTGGTGGGGCACAGCCCCCATCAAGGGGATGCTTGGAGCACAGCCCCTACAAACAGAGTGTTCGCCGTTTGTGTCAGTCACCATAATTTGGCAATGTTTTGACTCTGTACCATAAAGGTGTCACCAGTATACCATGGAACCAGTTTAAACAATATCTTCTCAATGGGGAATGGTGCTAGTGTAACTCCAGAGAGAAAAATGTCGTATTCTTAGATAAGAAAAAATATCCTTTGTGTGTATACCAAGTTCAAGTTAGATATCCTTGAAAGATTTTAGTTTACCTTCCTCATAAAGGTAAGAAATCCTGTCCAACCCCTTTTTCCTCCATTGTAGTATAACCTGGAGCAGGTTTACATTATAGCCCTGTAAGCCTTTCACTGTCTCCAAAATTACCACTCTAGGTGATACTCCTGGTTTATCTCATACTATGAAACATTATTGTGCTGAGTAAACTCATGTAAAATTGATGTACTAACAGTTCTTTTTTAGCTAAAACTTGGAAAGATGTATTATTTTTACTTTCTGGAGCCCTGGGACCTTACCAGAACCAGGCAGAGAGGCTGTAGTTCGCTAGCTGGAATCCCGAACTACAAACTTACTTTTCCAAGCTTATTTATTTTTTTAAAACATTTGTGAGGCACATAGAGAAGTGTAGACAGCTACACAGCTACATTTAAGCAAATAAATTAGTACTTTTTGGCTCTGATTAAAACGAGTGTCACAGGGGCTACTTCCGGGTTCTGTAGAATAAAAACAGTTCCACCGGCGAGTGGAGCTAGCCGAGTGGAGAGCGTATTCGCATGCGGAGACGCACGCAGAAACACGCATGTCGCATGTCTGCTGTGTCCGCTGGGGACACGGAGGACTACTGGGGATTAGCCATTATATTAAATAAGAAATAGATTAAGACAAACATCCACAGTGGTATTTTGGAAAACCGGGTTGGTGAGTAAATATAACTTGGAAATGGCTCTAAGTAGACACAAAAAACTGAAGGGTAGGAAAACATGCTGGGAATGTCTTATGTTTACTGAAGAAGTCACAAATCTCAACTTCACATGTGATAAATGCATAAAAAAATTCTGCTTTGCTGAAGGAGGTACAAGAATTAGAACTCAGATTACAAACACATAAAGATATCTCTAGGTTGGAGGAATACATTAATGAGGCAGTATGTGATATTAGTAACAGACAATCTGTGAATTTAAATAAAACTGAGCATCAAGAATATGTAAATGGTTCAAGTGAAAATATAGATGTAACCTTTCATGATAAGGATATAGGTCCACAGTTTAATCCCCCACTGAAATTAACCAGCAGATTTGAGTGCCTTAAAACTGCTACACCTGATACCCTGGATGTATTGAGTAATTGTGAGTTAATCAAAGGCCTCCATAAGACACCTGATAACTTTGATGCACTGAACAAATATGAGCTAACTCAAGACCCCCCAAGACACCTGATACTAATGAAGCACTAAGCAAAAATAATGGCCTTTCCATAACAGACTCTGAAGTGCATAATAAACTAGGGGACTACAACAAATTAAATGTTATTGATATAACCAGTACTACTGGTTCTGATAATTTAAAGGCACACAGTGAAATTAAATTCATGGAGAGGGACATCCTGATCATTGGAGACTCAATAAAAGGTATTGATACCCAAGTTTGCTTTAAGCGTAAAGAGCATACTACTGTTATCTCTCTACCCAGAGCTAAACTACAAGATATTCTGTGTCTGTTAGATGGACTGTTTGAAAATACAGTCACCCCCTTGGTCTTCCTCCATGTGGGAGCTAATGATGTGGGAAAAACAAATTGGATTAATATGCAAAGGGATTATAAGTACATTGTTGAAAGAGTTAGAAATTATGGAGGGGAAATCATCATATCTGGCATACTCCCTATGCAGGGACATAAAGCTTATAGAAACAAACAGATAATAACAATAAATAGCAGGCTCAGACATTTCTGTATTGAAGAAGGGATTGGTTTTATGGATAATGCAAGGACATTTAATAGAATATCTTTATTTAGAAATGATGGTATCCATTTAAACCATGCAGGTACAAGGATTTTTGGTAAAAATTTTTTGGAGGTAATTAAGTTCCATTTAAACTGGCTCGGGGGGGCACTGACAACAGCAGCTTGAATAGATCCTCATCTCTCCCTCATTATACCTCGGAATGGAATGCAATACTTTTTAATGCCCGCAGTTTGCTGAACAAATATGATGAGCCCAAAATTATATTGCACAAGCACAAGACACACATTGCTTTAATTACAGAGACATGGTGGAATGAAAATGACCAATGGGAGAAAGAAATTGATGGCTACAAACTATTTCTCCATTGTAGAAAATATAGAAAGGGTGGAGGGATGGCAATTTATATTCAGGAAGATATTGCATGTGAGGAAATTACATGGGATACAGGTTCACTCGAGCTCTTATGGGTTAAGTTGCTTCCCATTAATAGTCCCAGAATTATATTGGGACTTTTATATAGGCCCCCTCTATATCACAAGAAGATGATAAGGCCATATTACAAGTTCTTGGTGATCTTGATCCAACTAATAGGATATTAATAACAGGGGATTTCAATTTACCTAATATAGATTGGGGTAAAGGTACTGGTACATGTCCCCTTGACAGACAATATATTGATGTTATAGACCATGGGGGATTAGAGCAGTTGGTACTAGATAAAACTAGGGGAAGTAACACTCTGGATTTAATATTTACTAATATGGGGGCCACAGTTAATTCAGTGGAGATTAGTACTCCCTTGGGGAACAGCGATCACAGTTTAGTTTTATTTAAAATAAGTGAAATACAATCTTTCAAACCCACTGGAACTACTACTAAGCTAAACTTTTGGAAAGCTGAGTTTCAGAAAATGAAAAATAACCTACTTTGTTGGCACTGGAGATCGGAATTTGTAAATAAGCCACTACAAACTATCTGGGATTCCTTAAAAACCAAGATTGAGATTTTAACCTCTGAGTATATTCCTGTCACCGTTAAATATCATAGTGATAAGACTAAAAAACTGGTTTGGCTTTCTGCCACAATAAAAAAATTAATTAACAAGAAAAACAGGTTATATAAGAAATTGGAAGTATCTAAATCAGCAAAAACATATACTGAATATAAAGACTGTCTCAAGAAAGTTAAAGTGAATATCAGCAAAGCCAAAGCTCAATGTGAGGGAAATCTTGCAGATAGGGTACAGGACAATAAAAAGAGTTTTTTTCTCTTACATTAATAATCAGAGGAAGGTCCAAGGTAGTATTGGGCCATTTACTACTGAGGCAGGACTTATTTCTACAAATCAACAAATGGCCAATATCCAGAATAAATATTTTTGTTCGGTATATAATATAAATGATACTGATTCATACAATATTAGTAGTCCTTCTGTACCTGGTACTATACTATTAAACCCTAATACTATCTATAAACATCTGGTCAACCTTAATGTCAATAAATCCCCTGGACCAGATGGAATGCACTCTAGGGTTCTGAAAAGAATTGGCAGATGGGTTGGTACAGCCAATAACTTATATCTTCCAAGCCTCTCTTAATACTGGATTGGTCCCTAATGATTGGCAATTAGCTAATATTGTGCCTATACTAAAAAAAGGGCCTAGAACTCTACCTGAAAACTTTAGACCCATTAGTTTGACTTCGACATTAGAAAAGATAATGGAGAGACTAATTAAAGACATCATAACAGAATATCTTGTTAGTAAGGATATGATTGATGCCCTACAACAGGGGTTCACAAAAAATAGATCATGCCAGACTAATTTACTGACATTCTATGAAAGAGTGAATAGAGAGCTAGATGTGGGTAATTCTGTCGATATGATCTTCCTTGATTTTGCAAAGGCTTTCAACATACTGCCACACAAAGAATTATTGTTAGCACTAGAAGGCATAAATCTGACTAGTAATATTTGTGATTGGGTCTCAAATTGGCTCCAGGATAGAAGGCAGAGAGTGGTCATCAATGGGGAATATTCTGCCTGGGCTTCTATTTCCAGTGGAGTCCCCCATGGTTCAGTATTGGGAGCTAGTCTATTCAATATTTACATCGCTTCATTAAAAATTAGTAATAATATCTGGATGTACAAATTTGCAGATGATTGTAGGCTGGGGTCAGTAGTTAATGATGTCGAACAAAAAGCTACCTTACAGCATGCTCTGGATTCAATATATGAATGGACTAACCTAAATAAACTAGTATTAAATATAACTAAATGCAAGATTATGCATCTAGGTAAGAACAATAAAGAAGAAACATATCTATTGGATAATACCCCCTTGGGGGTTGTGAAAGAGGAAAGAGATTTGGGGATTACTGTTACTAATGATCTAAAATTTAGATCACATTGCAGGATTCAACTTAGGAAAGCAACCCAAAACTTAAATTGTATACTCAAACATATAGCTAGTAGAGATGGGAAGGTATTGATTCCACTCTATAGTGCATTGGTCAGACCTCACTTGGAGTATTGTGTTCAGGTTTGGCCACCACAAAATAGGGACAATATTATATTCCTAGAGGGGGTGCTGAGAAAAATAACAAAACAAATAAAAGGTCTAAAGAATAAAAGCTATTGTGATAGACTGGTCAGCCTGAATCTTTTTTCTTTATATTATCGTAGATTAAGGGGAGATCTGTGTTTCCTATATAAAATCATGAAGGATGAAGTTCTGCTGGAAGAACTGGGTCTTAGACATAATTTTGGTAGAACTAGTACTAGAAAGCACACAAAACAACTATATCAGCAAATCTGGAATCATAACTTTCGTAAACATTGGTACAGTTGTAAAGCAGTTGGAGTTTGGAACAATCTTCCAATGTATATTGTGGATAGTACTACCATGAATGTGTTTAAGAGCGGTTTGGATCATCACTTTGGAAATAACAAATTTACATTTTAAAATACAGATAGGCAAGCCTTATATAGAAACATAGAAACACAGAATTTGACGGCAGATAAGGACCGCTTGGCCCACCCAGTCTGCCCATTTCCCTACCTACTGGATAAGCTGCAGATCCTAGTTAACCAGCAGCCTACTTCTTCCTACCTCCACCCCCTAGAATTGCCTTATGACTGTCCCATGCATGCTTGAATTCCACCACTGATTTTGACTCCACAACCTCCTCCGGAAGGCCGTTCCATGCATCTACAACCCTCTCTGTGAAAAATACCTTAAATTACCTCTGAGCTGTCTCTATCTTCAAATTGTGCCTCTTGTTCTTGCATACCTCTTTTTGAAAGATGCTACCCTCTTGGACTTTGTTGATTCCTTGAGGTACCTGAACATTTCTATCATGTCCCCTCTCCTCCTTTCCTCGAGGCTATACATATTGCTCTTTTCTCTCTTCATATGTCTTCCGTGCAGACCCTGCACCATTTTAGTTTCCTCCTCTCTGACAGCTTCCATCCTGTCTATGTCTTTGCGGAGATTGGGTCTCCAGAACTGCACACAGTACTCCAGATGGGGTCTCACCAGCTGTCTGTACAGAGGGATAATAACTTCCTGTTTTCTACTGGTGATGCCTCTTCCTATGCATCCCAGTATCCCCCCAGCCCTCCTTGCGCCCTCTCACATTGCTTGCCCACCTTTAGGTCATCTGATATGACTACCCCCAGGTCCTTTCCATTTTTGTTGTTGTTAGTATTTCACCCCCATTGTGTACTCTTCCCTGGGTTTTGTTTCCCAGGTGCATTACCTTTGCACTTCTTAGCATTGAATCTAAGCTGCCATACACTTTGACCATTCCTCTAACCTTGCAAAGTCTCTCTCATCCTTTCCACCCCACCCTGTGCATCAACTCTGTTGTAGATCTTTGTGTCATCTGCCAAAGAGACATACTTTTCTTCCAGTCCTTCTGCAATGTCGCTTTTAAAGACATTGAAGAGGACTGGTCCTAATACTGAACCCTCAAGTGTACCCCTACTAGTAACCCCTCTTTTCTTCTGAGTGGACTCCATTTACTATTACTCTCTGTGTCCTATTCTCCAGCCAATTCTTTACCCAGGCTGTCATCTTGGGACCCACGCCCAGGCTGGCTAACTTGTATATTAATCTTTTGTGTGGGACTGTGTCAAATACCTTGCTAAAGTCTAGGTAGGCCATGTCCACAGCCCCACCCTGATCTACTACTTTGGTCACCCAGTCAAAGAAATCTATCAGATTCGTCTGGCATGACCTTCCTGCTGTGAATCCATGCTGCCTAGGGTCCTGTGCCCCTCTGGCCTCTAGATACTCGACAATTCTTTCCTTCAGAAGTGATTCCATCATTTTCCCTATCACTGAGGTTAAACTAACAGGTCTGTAGTTTCCTGCTTCTGCCTTGCTCCCACTTTTGTGAAGGGGAATCACATCTGCCCTCCTCCAGTCCTCAGGTACCACCCCATCCTCCCATGATTTGTTAAAAGGGTAGTCAGTGGTGTCACTAGTTCTACCCTTTAGTTCTTTAGAATTCTGGGATGAATCCCATCAGGCCCATTGCTTTGTCCACCTTCAGTTTTAAGAGTTCTTTCAGAACCCTTTCTTCTGTAAATGGGCTGGTATCAACTTCTGTATCCAGAGTGTTTCTACTGTTTGTTTTATGTACCTCCTCTCTTTGTAAATACTGAGCAAAAATATTTGTTTAGTATCTCTGCCTTTTCACAGTCTCCCTCTGCCCACCCTCCCTCCCTTTATTAAGCCTCACTATCCCTCCCTTGGTCTTCCTTAGGCTCCCTGATGTACCTATAAAGTTTTTATCCCCCTTCTTAACTGAGTTGGCTATCTTTTCCTCGGTTTGGGCCTTTGCTGTTCTGACTGCCTTCCCAGCCTCCTTTGCTTTAACTGATACAGTTCTCTGTCCTGCTCCTTCAGCGATTCCTTGTACTTCCTGAATGCTTTCTTTTTTCTTGAACCTTCACTGCCACTTCCTTTGAGAACCATAGTGGTTTCTTACATCGTTTTGTTTTGTTTATTTGTTTCACCAAAGGCTCAGTTACCTCTGTGATGGCAGTTTTATTATTCCCATTGTTCTTCCATCCCTCCTTCCTGCCCATTTGCTAGTGCATTCCTTAGGCACTCACCCATTTTGGCAAAGTCAGCCCTCCTAAAGTCCAATACTTTTGTCTTTGTATGGCTTGACTCTATTACTGTGTTTATTGTGAACCATACTGTTCGATGGTAGCTAGTTCCCAGATGGCTACCCACTTCTACATCTGTGATCCTCTCTCCATCTCCATTTGAGAGAATCAAGTCTAATATTGCTCCCTCTCGAGTGGGCTCCAGTACTAGTTGTCTAAGGCATGCCCCCTGTAGGGCATCTAGATTAACTCCACTCTTCGAACTGGCAGCTGCAACTGCACTCCAGTTAACATCTGGCATATTCAGATCACCCATCAGCAATATCTCCCCTTTTTCTGCCATTCTAAGTATACTTTCTATCATTTCCTTGTCCATTTCCTCCCCCTGAGAAGGGGGTCTGTATAAAACCCCTATGCGGATTGTGGTACCATTGCCTGTCTCCAAATTTACCCACAGTGCTTCTTCTCCTCCTCCCTGTTTACCCTTTTGTTCTGTTGCTTTTATTCCTTCCCTTATGTGAAGCTACTCCTCCCCTCTTTTACCCTCCCTGTCCCTCCTGTAGATAGTGTATCCTGGTATGTTTACGTCCCAGTCATGGTTTTGTGTGTACCATGTTTCTGTGACTGCCACAATATCCAGATGTTCCTCCTCCATCAAGGCCACTAATTCAGGAAGCTTGTTACCCAGACTACGGGCATTGGTACTCATTGCTCTCCATTTTTTGATGGCTTTACCTTCTGTTGCAGCATCCCCCACTGACCGTTCTACCTCAGTCTTTTTCTCATTTAGTACCCTGTTTTGTAGGGAGAGGCTGGGATTTTCCTGCTGCTTGTCAGTGCCTCCCCTTTTGACTAGTTTAAAAGCTTGCCAATGAAGCATTTAAACCGATTGCTCAAAAGACTTGTTCCCTTCCTGGACAGATGCAGACCATCCTGCCAGTATAGGCTGGTGTCCCTCCAGGTGGAACCCCAGTCCCCAATGAAGCCAAACCCCTGTGCTCTGCACCATTTTTTCAACCATTCATTAAACTGCATGGTGATAATTACCCTCGCCTTTCCCCATGCTCTTGACAGGCAGCACCTCTGAGAAGGGATACTGTGTGTGCTACTTGTCTTAGGCCCCTCCCCAACTCTGCAATGTCCTCCTGCACTGCTCTAATCTCATGATGAGCCAAGTCATTTGTCCCTAGGTGGACAATTCGTCCAGCTCAGACTCCCTTGCAGCTGTTCTCGTGATCCTGAGGATCACGCTTCCTGTCCCTCAAGCCATGGCACCAGGTGACACCTTACTTCAGTTTTCCCAGCTGCCCCAGTTCTATACCCCTAATAGTGAGTCCCCCACCAGGGCTGCTTCCTTTCCCTGTGGTGTCCTCTGCCTCCTTCCTGTGGGCCTCCCTTGTGACAGTTGTCATCAGTCTTCTCTGCGGGTGCATCCATAGGGGAGCTATGCTCCCCCAGCATAGTGTATGGATTGTGGAGTGGAACAATTGACTGGGTGTGCCTCTGTTCCACCATCCTCACCCTCCCTGAGCCCACTGTGGTCCAACTGCTGTGCTTTCTTCGCAACCTCTGAGGTAGGTAGGATTCTATCTTCTGGCTTGAACGTACCTATGATACCTATGATGCTGAATCAGTTTGTGGGCCCTTATCCATATTCTTATGAGCTGGTGTGTATACGGTTACCACTCTTTGGGGAGGTGAGTGAATTCAATGTTGGCAACAACAGGCCACATAAAAGCCTATCTACATATGCCACCCCTTCTAGTGTCATTCAATCTGGTGGTGAATTTCCAACACCATCTGCTAGTATAGCCAACTGAGCTGCCAAGTAATAGTATTTTGCATTGAGAAATGCTAAGCCACCCTGTTTTAATGGGATTTGGAGAATAATTCCTAGGAATGCAAGCTGGCTTCCCCAACAAGACTGTATGTAGAGTGCTGTTACTAGCTTTAAAAAATTATTCTGGGACTCATTGGGAGATTCTGGAATAAATATAGGCACTTATGGAGGATATTAATTTGTACCCTGTTGATCCTACCAATTAGACTGAGTGGGAGGCCATCCATCTATCACTGTCTTGTTTATAGTTGTACTGAAATATCTGGGATCTCCTATTGATGATGTTTATTCCCAGATATTTAAGGGGTGGGAACCATTCTCATATTGAGTGGGTTATTTAGCAAAACTTGCCTAGACCCACCACCCACAGGCAATATTTCACTTTTTGTCCTTTACTTCTTGGTCTGACAGGTATATCAGCATGTCATCAGCAAATAATGATATCCTGGAGTGATGCTCAGATATGTAGAACCTGACCACCCCTGGTTTATTCCTAATCACCCCCGCCAATGGTTGCAGGACTAATACATACAGAAGAGGGGAAGAGGTGGCACCCCAGCCTGGTTCCCCTGATCAAACAGAAAGGCTGGGAAAGGTGTCTATTTACTAGGACCTGAACTGTGAGTTGATTGTACAAAGTGGCAACCCACTTCATCATGTTGGGGCCTAGACCAAAGCATCTGAGTGTACTAAACATGTAACCCCATTCCACATGGTCAAAGGCCTTTTCGGCATCGAGTCCCAAAATTGCAACTGCTGCCCGATTATCTCCTCTATTACCTCATCTCATGAGAATATTTAGAGTCTTATGAACATTATGTTTACCCTGCCTTCCCTGGATAAACTCTGCTTGGTCAGGATGTATTATGGTGGGTAGGACAGCTTCCAATCTCCCCACTAAGATCCTTGCAATAGTTTTATAATCAGTCATTAGTAGTGCAATAGGTCTGTAAGATCCACATTGGGTTGGATGGATCCTTGCCCTTTTTGGAAAGAACTGTGATTATGGCTGACCATGTGGAGCCAGGCAACACCCTCAACTAGAGGGACTCCAATATCATATCTTCCAATGGATCTTGTAGGTCCTCTAGCATGATCCTGTAGAGGTCCATGGGGAACCCATCTGGGCCTAGGGATCTCCAATTTCTGAACTGCTTTAGCAATCTCATCCCAATGTACTGCTCTATCTAGGACCTGTTTAATATCCTGGTTAAAGGACTGCAGCCCAGCTCTATCCAGAAAAACCTGAATATCCTGTTTATTTGCTAGTGATTCTGATGGGTATGCATCCCTGTGGCAAAACCCCTACAGTAACTACCGTCGCTACCGACAACAGCGACATGTTGCTCTAAGAGTTGCGTCTGAGACTGAGCAACACTTTCCCCCATCCTGCACCCCTCCTGAACCAACTCCGACCTGGGTTGGTATCCTTAGGTATGGAGGGTGCGTCGGGCAAAACCCCCTGTGTGGGGGATTCAGGGGCGAAGCCCCCCACAGAGTAAACAGACCCTACTGTCAGCGGCTCCCTGCCAACTGCAAATCACAGTCAACAGGAAGCCTGGCCCTGTGATGCCGGTCAATGAGTTAGCTATTGACTTGGCATCGTATGTATATACAGTAGGTCCTGGTAGAACTGTCTAAACCACTCTCCTATATATTGATCTTTGTGCTTTAGCTCCCCTTGTTTGTTACAAATCTTAGCTATATTTTTTATGCTTTCTTGGTGTTTGAGTTGACAAGCCAGCCATTTGCCCCCCACTTCCCCCTCAAAATTCAAAGTGGCCTGGTTCAGTAAAACTTTAGCACTGTAGATCTGATTAAATTTCCATTTAAATTTTTGTAGCTCATTATACTTATAGTATCAGCAGTGGGATACTGCATATGCTGTTTTTCAACACGCTGGGGCGTTACCATTGTATCAGAGTATATTTTGTTTTCTGTTCTGTGCTCATTACTGGAATAGGAGATTATTGTCCCCCCTTAACACTGCCTTCATTGCTTCCCATCTAATAGAAACATTAGTATACATCCTTTGGGTTGTTATGAAGATACAGGGCTTGATTTTCACAGATGGCTTTGATCAGCACAAGGTGTGGCAAACAGCAGCCTGTGCCAAAGACTGGTGCAACAGCGACCCTGCACCAGATTCTGGTACAGAAGGCAGTGGCAGAGCTGGGGGGGGGGCTTCGGGGGCGGTCGTTCCTCCTGGCTGCCCCAGTGTGAGTAGTGGTGCCCTGCCACCAACTTTATTCAATGTTTAGTGCCCATTGTGGAGCCTGTGATTGACTGAATGCCCCCCCCGGCTCGCAAACTCTCCTAAACCTGGCTCCACCACTGACAGAAGGGGTCCCAGTGCCTAAGTCCCGACATCTACCGCATTCTGTCCCATGCACCAAAAACACAGCACACCAGAGGGGTTTGCTGCAGACTCCCTGTGGCTGACACAAGCAATCCCCGATACCATAATATGCAATTAACCAGTGCCAGAAGCGGCACTTCACAGAAGCCAGGTGGATCTCTTGCCACTTCCAGTCACTGCTGCCTGACTTCTCAGACACTGTGTGACCGCCCTCATGGTCCTCAGCCCCAGATTCTCAGCACAGGGTCCAGCGCCAGAAGCGGCACTTCTCAGAAGCCAGGTGGATTTCTTGCCACCACTGGTCACCGCTGCCCAACTCCTAGGACACTCCGTGACCGCGCTCGTGGTCCTCAGCCCGGATCCTCAGCACAGGTACTGCCACTCTCTGGATTTTCGGTCCCGAGGCCTCTGATTGGTGCGGCACTTGGCAAGCGGATATCGATTGGTCTGCTCTGCCCCTGAAGCCTGTCCTGATTGGTGTGCCTTTCCGCATTTGCTCTGCATTGAAATTCTGGACTGCTTTGCTAGCTAATTCCTCGGGCACCACTAAAGCGGGCTAAATTTTAAAATGATATTATTTGACTTTCTGCTTGCCATTACTGTATTAATTTGTTTGAGATATTTTAATCATTTTATCTGACCTGCTGTGAATATAATATGAGTTTATCCTTATCTGCTCTGTGTATTACAGTTCTAAGGCTATCCTTATATGCTCTTCTACTTTCTACCCGCTTCTTGCCATTAATTGTAGCTCTGTCTAATCCTCTTTTCCCTGCTACTCTGTCTTGTTCTAAGTCTTAAATTGAAAAGCTCTATTGTCTATCCCATCTAATCCTACCTCTGCCTTCACTTCATTACTCCCTCCCTTTCTCTCAGTAGCTCTGACTGCAAACCTCAGCCCCTCCTCTGCCAACGCTCTCACCTCCTTGTCTCCACCCTCCCTCTCTCCACTCATTCTCTGCTTCTTCTCACCTCCACCCCACCCCATTCTAATGTTGCCCTCTCTTTTGTTTTCTTAAGTGCCAGCTCCCAACCCCCTGTTATCAGACTAGTGCTGCCACCTGCCCCCTCGTTTACTGTGCTGCTTATTTATCTGTTTCTCCCCTCTCCTCTCCAGGGGCCAGCACCGGAAGCGACACTTCACAGAAGCCAGGCAGATCTTTTGCCACCTCCAGTCGCCGCCGCCTGACTTCTTAGACACTCCATGACTGCCCTCGTGGTCTTCAGCCCTGGATCCTCAGCACAGGTACTGCTGATCTCTGAATTTTTGGCCCCAAGGCCTCTGATTGGTGCAGCACTTGGTGAGCGGATACTGATTGGTCTGCTCTGCCCCTGAAGCCTGTCCTGATTGGTGCACCTTTCTGCATTCACTCTGCATTGAAATTCTGGACTGCTTTGCTAGCTAATTCTTCATGCGCCACTAAAGTGGGCACATTTTTCTCCCACCCCCTCACCCCTTCCCCAGCCTCCATTAAATATTCAGTTGCTCCTCCTCTTTCTATCTATCCTATCCTTGAATTGCATTGTGCAGGCCTTATTTTATTTACTTGGCACATACCAATAACAAATCTCACTAACTTCCTTCCAGCCTTAGTACATCCATCTCTCCTTCCTTCACAGCAGTTCTTGTTAGCTGACTGATAATTATCTCACAGGCTAGTGCTATGCCTCCAGCCAAGATCTAGTGAGGATAGGGATACTCAAATATTAAAGGTAGAGAGGGTGCCTGCTGTCATCTGCAGGGACATAGGCCTTGTAGGTCTTATAGTGGGACTCTCCTTGTTGCATATGATCACCTCCCCCCCAATAACACTGGGTAACAACTGGGGATGGTCATCCACCTACGAGGTCCCCGACTACACCTTCTCCAATATCTGTGTGATCTCCGAAGCGCACTGCAGCATTACTTGCTGTCTAGATCTTCTGTGTCTTATGTATACAAGCAGGTAAAGCGCACCTGCTAAAAAACTCAGGTTGTCGCTTATAGGAGGTGGTATCTCCTGGCTCCTCCTACTTGCACTACTACTGGCCGGTGATGTTGAAACCAACCCTGGCCCATTTAATCTGACCCACAAAATCCCTCCCGTATGGGGCATGGGTAAGGGGCTAAAAATAGCTCATCTTAACATTAGGAGCCTGCTACCTAATCGTGATGGGCTATTAGCATGGGTTGCACTCTACAAACCCGACATCCTAGAAGTGACGGAGACCTGGATGAAACCCTCTATCCCTGACTCTGCCTGTGAACTCACTGGGTATGAATTCACCCAACTGGACAGAGCTGGGGGCAAGAGGGGGGGTGGCATACTAATCTACCATAAGAGCCACTTAAAAATTTCCCAAATTGCCCACCAGGATTCAAACATGTCCCCCTGTGAGTTGCTACATGTGCTACTGCTACTTGGGGACGCAAAGAAACTGCACCTGGTGTGCACTTATAATCTTCCAAGATGTGGGCTACCTGGATTAACTCACCTCATGGACAAAATTGGTCCCAGAGTCAGGGATAATGAACTCATAATCCTGGGGGATGTAAACCTTAACTGGGATAGTGGTAATGTTAAGCAGTTTGAGCCTCTGCTTGCTAACCTTGCCCTGACCCAGCTCATCCAGGAACCAACTAGGCAGACAGCAAATGGATCCTCCAGCACCTTACTGGACTGGATCATGTCTAACCATCCTGACAGGATCTCATCAGCGGGTACATTATCTGACTCGATCTCTGACCACTCACTGGTTTTCTGTGTATGGAAAATTCCCACCCCCAAAATTCCACACAAAATTATGCCTGTCAGAAACTACTCTAGATTCGATACTGAGGAGTTCCTGGAGGACCTAAGAGTTACTGACTGGTCTGGGGTGTGTGGTGCCACTGACCCTCGGCAGCAACCTCTTACTTCCTCTCCACCTTTGGGGCCTTGCAAGACAAGCATGCTCCCAAGGTCACCCGTAGGGTGAGGGGGTCTGCTACCCTCTGGTTAAATGGGAATCTCCTAGCCCAGATGCGGGAGAGAGATAAGTGTTGGGCTCGTTCCAAAGGTACCAGTGATCCCACGATTATTCAAAGGTACAGACACCTCAGGAACAAGTGCAAAAAGGCGCCGTCAGGGCAGCAAAGAGTGACTTTTGCAAGTCCGCCCTACTAAGCTCTGCCAGTAATCCCAGGATGTTCTGGAGAGATATTAAATCCCTTGTCAGTGGATCCTCCCACCCGGGGGTTATGGACATGGTCATAAATAGAGTCTCCTGCAATAATCCCCATACTATTGCCAACTCCTTAAATAATCACTTCTCTGGCCTCTCGGCCTTCACAACCCTCTTCTCACCTAATGAGGCTCTGTCCTACCCCCCTTCCCTCCACTCTGCTGAAGGGTCACCCTCCTCATCAAATGTTCCACCTCAGGGCTGTATCAGTTCAGGACTTGCAGAAATGCCTAGCTGGCCTCTCCCAGTACTCCAGTCCTGGCCTAGACAACCTGGAGCCTAAACTCCTTAAGCTTGGTGCTGCACACATTGCCTCACCAGTAGCCTTTATCTTCAACCTATCCCTTGGTCTGGGGACCATCCCAGACATCTGGAAAGAGGTGAGGATTGTCCCTGTACTGAAGCAAGGAAATCCCAAACTGCCTGACAATTATCGACCGATTGCCATTCTCCCAACCCTTAGCAAGCTCCTTGAAAAGGTAGTGGCTGAGCAGCTTTCAGAATATATCCACTCTCATGATCTTCTGTCCCCAGCCCAGCATGGCTTTCGTATGGGAAACAGCACCACCACAACCTTAATCTCGGGTTACATCAAGTATCCGGACAGACATGGACCAGGGCAAACTCTCTGGTGCAATATTTATCGACCTATCCAATGCCTTTGACCTCGTTGACCACAAACTGCTTGGTGCACAGTTGTGGTCACTTGGCCTCTCCCCATACCATGAAATGGCTAATGGGTTATCTACATGGCAGAAAGCAGCGTACCTGCTTCAATAAAGTCCCCTCTGAGCCCATACCAGTGACCTCCGGAATGCCGCAAGGCTCGGTATTGGGTCCCCCTCCTCTTCTCCCTCTTCATCAATCAACTACCCATGGTTACTACCAGCTGTAGTGCCACCATGTATGCAGATGATCTGGTAATCCTGGCTCACTCCCAGAATGCCACTACCCTAAACCAGAACCTGACAGATGACTTTAACAGGGTATTGTCATGGGTTACTAGTCACAAGCTGGTCCTGAACCTGAAAAAGACACAGGCTATGCTCTTTGGCTCAGTGGCTAAAATCAAAGCCTCATCGGCCTGCTTACACGTCACCAGTGCAGATGTATCCTCACTACCCATAGTGAGCTCCATCAAATATCTGGGGGTAACACCTGACCCCAACTTGACATGGGTAATCATATCTTTAACATCTGCAGGGCGGCAAACTGCAAAAATGGGTCTGGCCTATAGGGCCAAGTATAACCTTACACCGGCAGCCAGGCTTGCCCTAGCGAAGGGTGTGCTCCTTCCCTCCCTCAGCTATGGACTGCATCTATTTGCTCACTCTCCAAAGACACATCTCACCTGGTGGTACACTGCTTATAATAACATTTGTCATTTTGCCTTGGCTGCCCCCTGACTCACCCACCACTGTGAGCTACTGTATATGAAAAACTCTGCTGGTTCTCACCAGCTAGATACCTTGATTTTGGTTTGGGATGCCTCTCTGGGAAAGTGATCTCAACTAGCACCCCCCAGGGGCTGGCCTGGCTTCTGCCTAAACTGAATCCCACCCCCTACCAACTTAGGTCTCTCACATCAGGGATGCTCAAAGTCCCTCCTACCCGGACCCTCATGGGGGATCGGGACTTTGCCATAAGTGTGCCTAGACTCTGGAATTCACTGCCTGTGGATATCCAAGCTGCCCCCTCCTATCTGAGTTTTCAAAATTCCTGTGGGTTTCCTAAAACTAGCATCAGAGTGACTGCCCCAAACCTCCCTAGAGTAAAGTGTCAAATTGTTTTGTCTGAACCTCCCCAGGTGTCTCCATTGAATTCCTGGAGATATTTTCCCACTGTATCAATGACTTCTGACTACTACTGCCTAAAAGCCTTGGGAATTTTACACCATTATTGCTCCACGGTCATAGGCTAACCATGACATATTGTACCTTGGTCACTTGGTAGAAACTTGTACTACCAAGTGTTTCTGTTTCTGCCTACATGTGCATATTTAGAAAATGTGATGAGCTGTATATACCTGTCATGCATCCAACTAGCCTAGGGTGTATACGACAATGTTATAAGTTATATTATAACCAATCCAGTCCTTGAGCTATGCTCCACTCCTATGTATGATGACCTGTATATATCTGTCAGTTGAACTAGCTAGTCTAGAGTGTAAAATCTGAAATGTGCTTACTGCTATATGTTTCCCCTAGAGTCAAATGATGTATTTCCCACATGTTTGTTTACTGTGACAAAAAACTGTACTCTCTTTGCCATGTCTTATTGACTGTTGTTCCTCATGTTGTATTCTCCCGGGTCATTCCTGAAAATAGGCATACTACTTGTCTAGTGTACTTACCCGGTAAACAAAACTAAATAAAATAAATCAATAAATAGCTCCCATTGGCTGCCTGTACTTTACACTTTTTTCACAACCCTATCAGAATAAAACTTTGTTCTTCACCTGATCTTTAAACATTTCACTATCATCTGGCTCTCTTTCACCACTGTTAGCTCTTTTTCACACTTCTATTTCCATCTGGGTGCTCTGGTCACTCATCCCCTACACCAGAATTTTCCTGAATTTTCTTAGGTCACTAAGCTATGAAGCTCTCAATCTCATTGTACCTTTTTGTGCCCTCAGTTGCATTGCTCAACTTATCCCTGTTGTCTGTACCCCTCGACCTCTCTGCTATCCCACATTACTTGCCCCATGACTATCAATTCTCTCACCTTCTCCTTCTGTCCCTTCTCCACTGTGACCCTAATCCACTTTTATTGCACAGGCCCTGGGTCCATCTTGTTTCCTATACATGAAAATTCTTCCCCTTTAATTTGAATACCTTGCACCTTTTGCTGCGTCATAAACTCTGGTAACTCCTTCTATTAACCCTACTGCTCTCTGGAGATGTGCACTCCAACCCGGGACCTACCTATGATGCAAGATATCACCTTACAAATGCCAAGGGTCTTACGGTGGTGCATCATAACATCAGAAGCCTGTTACACAATTTTGCTGAATTTGAATCCTGGATTACTCTACATAAACCCGATATCGTATGTCTAACTGAAACATGGCTTAACTGTCAATGACCGTCACTGCTGGCTAACCTCCTACAACCTTTTGAGAGTTGACAGGCCTGTTCCCAAAAGATTTGGTGGTACTGCTGTCTACTTTAAGAACAACCTCAATCTCACCATGATCTCCTCAACTCCCCTAGTCCATAGCAAAGCTCTATACGTTCTTCTCACCCTAGGCTCCAAAAATGTCATATTGTTTGTGCTTGCAACCCCCTTTCCAGTGGTTTAAAAGGTCTTGATGAACTGCTTAATCAAACCTCTCTTGTCTCGGGTAGAAATGTGGTTCTTTTACTTGGTGATCTCAATATAAACTGGCTGGATAACTCCCAACCTACATTACTATCCAAGATCCAAAGTTTCAACTTTCGCCAGCTCATTACTGATCCAACTAGAACTGCCCATCACTCCAACTCTGCTACTCTGCTAAACTGGATAATGTCCAACCACCCTGAAAACATTATATCCTCTGGCACACTAGCAGATGCCATCACAGATCATTCCCCCACCTTCTGTATTTGGGGTAAGACCAGGCCACCCCAGTCTCAGCCTCGGTTTATCACTTTTCAAAACTATGCACACCTCGACCACTAGCCCTTCCTACAGGATATAGCTTCTATCAACTGGACTCCTCTTTTTAAATTAGATGACCCTCAGTCCACTCCAGACCTATTTCTTAATCGCTTTCTGGCAATTCAGGACAGTCACTGTCCCCTCATTACCCGTCATGTAAAGAACAAGTATACTTGGTGGCTAAAGTCTGACCTTCTCTCAAAACTATGACTGCGGGATAAAAGTTGGCTCCATTACAAAATTACAGGACTGACTGCTAACCTCAATTCTTGCAAGAAGGATATTATAAGGGCAAAGTGTTCCTACTATAAAGATCTTCTAGCTAAATCTTATGGTGACCCCAAAAAATTCTGGTCCCACATAAAGAGCTTCCTAGGTTCAAATCCAGACCCCACCCCAACTGACATGTCTCTTAATGGTGACAACTGCAACAATCTGTCCACTATCGCTAACTTTTTCAATGCCCAGTTCTCCGACCTTACAAATTATATATCATCCTTCCTACCTTCACTTAACTCACATGCTCAATCCTATGCCCCTGGGCCTAAATTTCATTTCAAGTCTGTCACCCGTCAGGATGTACGTAGACAACTCAATAACATCTCTGACTTTTCCTCAGTGGGATCTGACAATATTGAACCTAAGCTGCTAAAACATGCTGCCCCTTACATAGCTGCACCTCTAGCTAGGATATTTACTCTGTCCCTGTGTCACAGCTATGTTCCTGCTCTCTGCTGGAAGACAGCCAGGATTACCCCGTCTTCAAAAAGGGTAACCGTAATAATCCTTCTAACTATAGGCCTATTGAGATATTGTCAGTCCTCAGCAAAATCCTTGAGAAGCTCATTGCCTCCCAAACACTAGACTTTCTTCAGAAATATGACCTTCTCATGACTGCCCAGCATGGTTTCCGTAAGGGTCATAGCACCACAACTGCATTACTCAAATTCACATCTGATACCCTATCGGCCATGGACTCTGGTCTCCTAACAGGTGCAATTTTTGTAGACATGACAAAAGCATTTGATCTGGTCGAGCATCCTATCCTCCTTGCTACTCATAGAACCCTAGGTTTCTCACCAAATGTCACACACAGCATGATTTGGTAGCTACTTATCTGATCGCTCCCAGCAAGTTAAATTCAACTCTACCTTATCTGATTTCACGACCACAAATGTTGGTGTGCCAGAAGGTTCTATCCTTGGTCCATTGCTTTTCTCCATTTTTATAAATGGTATTACCTCTAACCTTCTTCAGACTGCCTCCCTGCTATAGGCTGACAACATTGTCCTTTATGCTAGTGCGAAACACATTATGGAAGTTAACCAATGACTTTCCACTGATTTTCAATGGACTAAGCAGTGGTTATTCAGCCACAAACTTCTTTTGAATGTATCTAAGACCCAAGCCATGCTATTTGGTTCTAATGCCAAACTCAAACTCTCTCAACCCACTTTCAAAGTTTCTACCCTAAATGGGTCTTCTGTTGGAGTGGTACCTTCATTTAAATACCTTGGTCTCACACTTGACCCAACTCTTTCTTTTGATCTCCATATACAACAATCCTGCAAGATGGCCAACATAAAACTTGGTATGGCCTATCATTCCAGCTATATGCTCACACCATCAGGCAGGCTTGCCATAGCCCGTGGCGTACTCCTTCCGTCACTCACCTATGGAGTTGCAGTGTATGCCTCAGCGAGTAAAACTTTTCTCCGGAAGTGGGATGTCACCTACAACAATATCTGTAGGTACGTGTCCTCCTCTCATCGGATGAAACACCATTGCCTCTTATATGCAGAACTAGGGTGGCTTTCTCTGAATGCATCTAGAGACTTTGCGTATGGCTTGGTCATAGATAACGTCATCTGTAACCAAACACTGAAGCCCTTGACGGAACTATTCCTCATCCAGCCATTCAAATATGGTCTTCACTCAACTGCTAATGCCCCTGTGCTTATTCCTCGACACTACTCCACCAAAGGTGCTAGTGCTTTCTTCTGTTATGCCCCCTATTACTGGAATTCCCTTCCACTAGCTGTAAGGTTAGCACCATCCCATGCCTCTTTCAAAAATTGCTTCATGATCATCTTGCTTATTCCTGCCCATGCTCAGGCTTCATACCTCCCTAACCCTTTTCTTTCTCCTGATCCTACACCCTCTCACCACAGGTAAAGCACTGTACACTCCTCTAGTCGTCTCCTTGCAATTTAATATACCATGTCCCTATCCTCCTACTTTTTGTCTTCTTTCCATGCTATCCTATCCTCCTCCCCTTTTTATTGCATCCCCACCCTAGTCATTTCCTGTCTCTATTTTATCCTTATTTATAATTATAATTTTGGTAATTTGTTCTTATAATTACCACTTTCTCTACCTGGATTACTGCATAATGGTTTTATTTATTGTATGTGCTCTTTTATTCACTCAATGATATTGTTGATTAATTTGTATTTTTGTTTGGTTCTTTGCGGACTATTTGTATTATTACTCTCAAAGTTTTTACTGAATTGTATTTTCTGTATTGTACTTGTTGCTACCTCTGTTGATCAAATGTTAATCATCTGTTTTGTCTCTGTAAACTCCCTGGTCATGCTTGAAAATAGTCATTGTTATGGCTAGCGCACCTTACCCGGTCAACCAAAAACTAAATAAAATAAAAAATATAATGCAGAATTCCCGACAACCACAGGTGGTCTAGTGGCTCCCCTCCCCAAACAGCAATTGTGCTGCCATTGAAATAATATAAAAAAACTCCCACATCACTATAGTGGCCCCCTTCCCTGAAGTCTGATCCTGCTGTTATTGAAATAATATAGATATTCCCACATCCATAGTGTGCCCCACTTCCCAAACCCCAATCATGCTCTATTTAATTAACTTAATACATCACACATCTCTGGTGGTAAAGTGGCCACCCCCAACCTCCCAACCCCAGCAGGTAGTGTTCACCACCCCAATCGCCTCAACCCAACTCAGAGCCAGCGACCAGCACTGCCCACCACATTCTCCACAGCTGGCTACCGCGTGAACTGTCAATGACAGTACTGTAAAGTGCCACAGAGCATGTACACTTTATAGTACTAGTACTCTCATTGTCAGTTCAGTCAGTTGCCAGCTGCAGAAATGTGAGGTAGGCTGTGCTGGTCACCAGCTCTGAGCTGGGCTTGGGGGGAGGTGGTGGACGCCACCTGCTGGGGTGGGAGGTGGTGGCTACTATACCACCAGGTGTGTGTGTGATGTATTAGTTTAATTAAAAAAGGGCAGGATGAAGATCACGTGATGCAGAGTGCTGAGTAGCAGCTCCCTCAAGAAGCTCCTGCCTCCCGTTTATTATTTTATCTCGTTTTGGTGTTCTAAGTCACTATTTTCCTTTGCTTCTGAGATTCAACGCTGTATTATAGCTGTCACACTCTGGTCTGGTTATATCTTGAGCAGATGGAGGCTTACATGAAGAAAGCCCCACAGAAGCATACCCCTCCAGCAACTCCCGAGAAGGCCCCTAAGAAATCCAGGGCCTCGGGTGGTTCTGGGCCTGATTCCCCAAGCCAAAGTGGTGATCAGGAGCCTTTAACGCTTTCCAGATTTCTTGAGGAATTTAAACCCTTTTGAGAGGAAATGAAGGATATGGCAATGGATGTGAAATCGCTAGCCAGAAAACTAGATGAACTCTCATTGTCTGTGTCTGATAAGACAGCCTGAATTGCTTCTATTGAGAAAAGAATTGGTAGTCTCAACCCTGAATTGGTTTCGATGCACCAGAAATTGTCTCATTTTGAAGCTAAGCTCGAGGACCTAGAGGGTCGGAGCCGAAGAAATAACATAGTGATTCTCGGTCTACCGGAGGGAGAGGAAGGCCAATATGTTGTGGCATTTGTTCAGAAGCTGGTTGAGCGGGTGGCTGGCCCATCTCCATTCAGCCCTGGCTACATTATAGAGCATGCCCACAGGGCTTTACGGCCTAAACCATCCCCTGAGGAACTTCCCCCCGCCCTATTGTGTGCCGGTTCCTGAATTATTTGGAGAGACAGCATTTCCTACAAAAGGTGCGAGCTTTGCAAGAGGTTCACTAGGAACATATAAAGTTGAGAATCTCACAAGATCTACCCATTTTGGGCCGCTTGAAATGCAAGGCATTCCACCCTATTGTTTCTAAGCTAATTGCTGCAGGTTTGTAGTTTAGGATGGGTTTTCCGGCCAGACTACAGATTTCAATTAACAGATCCTGGAAAAGCTACAAAGACCCTGAAGAAGCTTTGAGGAGCCTTAAATCCATGCTGCCAGATCTCTTTAAGGACTCTTGAATGGTTGTGGTGCATTATGGAGTACTGCACGGAGTCGAGAGTTCAAACTTATATTTTTTCCCTTAGAGAAATTTTTTAAATGTGAAGACTTGGAAATTGCATCTACCACTTTGGACTAGTGGGATCATTGCAGACCGCCCTGACTTTTATTTTCTTTCCGTCTCATAATGGGCCCATGCTGGTCTGAAGAAGTGGACACTCGGGTTTGGGGCCTTCTTGGGGGGGGTTTGTGAGCCAGGTTTTGGCTGCTACTTTTGTTGGGGGTTGAAAGAGTCCAGCTCGTTTGGTTGTAGGCTAGTTTCTCATTTTTTTCTTGCTTAGATTGGTACTTGGATGGTCCTGGGCTTTCTCCATTTCTGTTTCTCATTTAGTTAGATCAGGGAACTGACCACTAGCGGGTGTTCCAACTCTTGGGGATTCACGAGGAAACACTACTCGAGGAGGAATTAACAGTGTTTCACTATTTAGCTGGGGCGTAGCACTCTCAATTTTCCAGGGAGGACCTGTCCATGGGATGCAGGCTTGTAGTGGGTAGAGGCAGCTTTTATGCCCTCCCCTCCGGTGGAGTGATCCCAGCTTTTCCCATCTCAATCCTCGCTCCTAATAGGAGCTGGGGTATTTTTCCCTTTAGGAGTTTCTGGTCTGGTTCTGGTTTCAGGTGGCTCACCCTGCACTTCTTGTCTCAATCTGGGGTATCATGAACATCTGGGTAATGAAATGGTTTTACTATGGTCCCTCTATGACAAATTCTCTTATGTCCATGCTCTGGTTGGACTGAGGTGAAGGCCCAGGACCATTCTCCTTCGTTAGGGGTATAACTTGCAGTGTTTGGTTTCTACAGACTGTGATTTGTGTGCAGCAGCGCTAATTATCTGGGTTCATTTATGGGGGGCGGGAATAGAGGGATTAGAACCAGCACTGTGCTGAACGTTGCTTGTGATAGTTTGGTAGGGGGAGTGTGGGTGGGGTTTGGGGCACGGTTTGTTGGTGGGGGGATAGTGGGGATGGTTGTATCTATTTCTGGGGGGGCTAGGGAGGAGGGTGGGCATTACTGCAGTAACGCTGGGGATATGTGTAAAGGAGATTTACATCTCGTGTGCTGAGTATAATTATTTTAGCTCGATCATCTCTCCTAGATGGCTAATGACTTAACATTTGCATCTTTGAATGTTAAGGGGATCAGAAAACAACACAAGCAATATCAGGTTCTCAAACATTTCAGTCTGTTCAGTTCACAGATAACCTTTTTGCAAGAAACCCATTTAATAGAAGCGGAAGCTTTGCAATTAAGGAGACGACAGGTGGGATCGATTTATAGTGCCCAGGGCACCACGAATAGTTGCGGGGTCATGCTCATGATTAACAGGAGTATTCCATTCTCTTCCACACAAGTGTTTAATGATACCGAGGGTAGGTTCATCCTGGTTAAAGGTACCCTCTGGTCTGCCCAATATTATTGGGCTGTGTTTATGGCGCTAATCTGGATGACCCTGGATTTTTTATGAGGCTTATATCTATCATTCTCCCAATGCTTCCCATTAAAATTATTTAGGGGGAGATTTCAATTAAGTACTTGATCCTCACCTAGATAGACTGGGCAGTGGCCTGGGTGGGGCTACCCCTGGACAGAAGGCATTTAGTGATTTATTAGATCAATGCGGGCTCTGCGATGTCTGGCATGTTTCACACCCTGATTTCAGGGAGTTTACCTTTAGGTCTATGGCACATGGCTCGCAGTCCGGTATTGACTGTTTACTTATTTATCAGCGTCTCCTGCCCGGGGTGAAGACCTCCTCGATTCAACCCGACCCAATCTCCGATCACTCACTAGTGGTATGCAATTTGGTGCTGCTTAATTCATCTAATAGGGAAACTAGATGGAAACTCAATGACCAGCTCCTTAAAGATGTTAAATGTTGCAAACTTATTAGGGAAAAAATAGAGTTCTTTTTTTCACTAAACCCTTTAGATGGTGCAAAACCTGATATCTTGTGGGGGGCCTTTAAAGCTTTCATGAGAGGGATACTGATTAGCATGGTGGTTGGTAGGAAAAGAGAGCGGGAGAAAGAGCTTAAATCCTTATTAACCCAAATTAGGTCTCTGGAAGTTAATCTTCCAGCTTATCCTCTAGATGAGGATACTCGGAAACTCTTGACACTAAAGGATAAATACTTGGGGTTACTTCAAGAGAGAGCAGAACTAGCCATTATTCGTACCAGAGCTAATTACACTGATCAGGGGAAGAAAGCGGGACGTTTACTGGCATTGCGTATCAAACAACAGGAATCAATGAGATTTATCCCGCCCATCAGGTCAGTGGCAGATGGATCTCTTAAGGTGTCTCCCACTGAGATAGCTTAAGAATTCGCTGCTTATTATTCTAAACTGTATAGCGACATGGAGCACCCCCCTGCCCTGAAGACATAGAGGGTTACCTAAGGGACTCCCACTTGCCCCCTCTCTCTGACTGGTGTGGTGACACTCTGATTACCCCTATTACCCAGGAGAAAATTGCTAAGGTTATTAGTGAGCTGCCTGCCGATAAGGTCCCCGGTCCAGATGGATTTTCTGCTTTATTTTACAAGGTCTTTTGAGACCTTCTCTTACCAATACTTGGTCGCTTATTTCAGCAAATTCTATCTGGGGCGGAGACAAATCCGTACCTCTATGAGGCCCTGATTGTCCTGCTTCCCAAACCTGATAAAGACCTTGATCAGGTTCAAAGTTACAGACCTATCTCGCTTTTAAACCAGGATATTAATATACTCTCTAAAATACTGGCTAGTAGGTTGGCACTGGTGCTTCCTGGGTTAATAGGTACAAACCAGGTTGGATTTATGAAAGGGCGCTCATCTTCAGATCATTTGCGCACCTTGTCGCATGTCTTCTCAGCTACCAGGGATGCGGAGTTCCCTGCGGGCTTGGTCTTCTGGATGCCAAGAAGGCATTCGACTGTGTGAACTGGAACTTTATGTTCCACAGTCTGGAGGCCTTCCACTTCCCCTCTCTTTTTATCTCCTGGATTGCTGCCCTCAATAAAAATCCCTCGGCAAGAATTTCCATGAATGGGGCCTTTTCCCATTCTTTCTGGCTTCACTCGGGTACTAGACAGGGGTTCCCCCTCTCCCCTTTATTATTTAACTTATATCTTGAACCTCTTATTCAAAATATTCTCAATAATGATTCTATACAAGGGGTGAGAGTTGGGTGGCATGAAGTTAAAGTCACTGCATATGCTGATGACCTGTTAATACATCTGTCCCATCCGGTATCCTCTGTCCCGGCTTTACTAAGGGAAGTAGCAAGGTTTAGTGCTCTGTCCAATTACAAACTGAATGCCAGTAAGTCCCTATTTTTCCCATTAAATCACAAAGTTTTCAAGACTGACATTAGCCCTTTTGGACTATGTTGGACACCCAGGTCTTTCAAATATATGGGTATCAAACTTTCACATAATCCCCTAGCATGGTTTAAGGAAAATTTGGATTCCTTATTACAGGGAATTACACATGACCTTGAGAGGTGGTCTAAACTCCCTATCTCTCTGTGGGGCTGAATTAACATAATTAAAATGAATATATTTCCTAGGATTTTCTACCCATTGTCCCTTCTCAATGCCTTTATTCCTTTACTCTGGTTTAAAAAAGTACATGGTGTTTTCACTAGATTCATCTGGGCCGACAGGTATCCCTGTTTGGCTTATCATAAGCTGGCAGCCCCAAAGCTGGAGGGGGGCTGCGAATCCACCATCTGGCTATATATCACTGGGCTAGTCACCTTGCGAAATGTTTGCGGTGAGTATCTCCCAGCCCAGAAGAAACTCAACCTATCTGGCTAAAAATAGAATTGGATGCAATCAATGCCAAAAACCTGGACCCTCTCGTGTTATTTTTTTCTTAGGTTATCCCAAGTAAGTGTGGCTATAGAGTGTTCCACAATAAGGACCTCCTTAAAGGTCTATTCACAGATATGTTCCTTTTTGCATTATTCCCCCCATTTGGACCTGGCCCAGTCTATCTGGAACTCTCCATCATTTACTATTAACAAGAGTCAAATTTCCTGTCTTTGGTTACCTCAATTGGGAGAGGGGAAGCTCTTGGCTTTTACTGATGGTGGGGGGCATTGGTTATCAGTGGAAGAGATGGTTAGGAAATTTCTCATCCCGACCTCTTCTTATTTCAAAGTCCTGCAATTGAAACACTTACTTGTAATCACCCTGGGTAGTACTCCTCCTTCTCAGAATATCTCTTCTCTGATACCCGAGGTATCCCCACTTTCTGGATCTTCTGGTGTAATTTTTAAACTATATCAGGTTTTGTTTCATAAAAAGTTCGAGGGTCCATTTGGGCTTTCAAGATTTTGGAGTAATTTTTTCCCCCACCTTCAGCTGGATTGGCATTCTCTCTGGAAGTCATGTCATAAATTTATTTCTCAAGATAGACTGCGTCTTATGCAATATCATGTATTGCATAACTTATATTACTCCCCGGCTAAACTTCATAAGTGGGGCTATCTAGACTCAAACAAGTGCAACAAATGTTTGCAGGATGAGGGCACACTTTTTCACATGCTTTGGTCTTGCCTAAGAATTTCCACCTTATGGATGTCAATCCAAACTTCCTTAGACCCCTTGTTGGGCCTCCAAGAATATTTAACCCCCGAGATATGTGTGTTAGGGGACCTGTCCTCTATTAGAGTCAAGGTGCATAAATTTCACATTTCCATGGTTGCCTTGTCAGCTAAGAAAATAATTCTCCATCATTGGAAAGACAGGTCCTCCCCTTCCTTCCAGGAATGGGTCAGAGAAGTATTATCCAACTTGCACACGGAAAAAGCAATAGCCAGTCTACACAATAGTCTGGCAGTTTATACTAGAATTTGGGATCCCCTTCCCTCACTAATCTCTCTGGTTCCAAACTAAACCTATACTAGGGTTGTTGCATCTATATGTTTTTTTGATTAGAGGCTCGGCATCTACGGGTACCGAGATGGGTTACTGCAGTAAGGGGAGATGAGGGGGGGCAGCATCCTTTCACTATGTATCAATGAGTCTCTATCAGTTTTCTCTGTATGCTGCCTTTTATGGTGGAAAAAAATTAAAAAAGGGCAGGATTTGGGGTTCAGGGAGGGGGTGCACTAGTGATGTAGGAAATATTAAATGATTTCACTATTAGAGTGATTGAGGTTCAGGAAGAGGGAGCCACACTAGGGATGTGGGAATATTTATATTATTTCTCCATCAGTGTAATTGGGGTTCAGGGAGGGGGGCCACATTAGGGATGTGGGAATATTTATATTATTTCATGATCAGTGGGATTGGGATTTGGGGAGGGGGCCACACTTGGGATGTGGGAATTATTAAATGATTTCACTGACAGCACAATCAGAGTTTGAGGAGGGGGGCCACACTAGGGATGTAGGACTTATTCATTGTTTTCATTAATGGCAAACTCAGGTTCAGGTAGGGGTGGCCACCTTGTGAATGAGCTTGCTCAATGGAGTTTTCCTGCAATAAACTTGAACTTGAACTTGAATTAGTCCAACAGGGTTGGGGCTTACTTTACATTACTCCTGTGGCAACATGGAGATACGGGGACTGAGGCACATTGATGCATGCAGGACAACTATCCCAGTGAGGAGTTTTCTAAGTACCCTTAGACCAGCCCTGGCTGGTCTAAGGGTATATTGAATTTCTCCTTCTGGGGGAGTTCTGTGAATAGTATTGTTGGGGATGTGGCAGCTTGTGTCTGCCACATGCCCACTAGCATCAGGTCGCAGCCCATGTTTGGGTGCACTGGAGGTAAGCAAGCCCCATTTGGGGCAGGCACTCTGCAGTTGGCACAGGCTGCCTTTGAGTATACTGTAGCTGTAACAGCAGTTTTGAGCACAAAGTGCCACTTGCACTATATAGGTTTGGCGCAGGCATCTTGCACCATTTCCAGGGCTTTGAGAACCAAGACCACTGTTTTATCTGGACTCTAATAAAATTGATGAATTCTGTTTTTTCTTTTCAGTAGGACAGGATCTAGCTGCCAAGATCTGCTAGTCACAGGTACACCCCAGTTCCCCCCCCCCCGGTCTAGCATGACTGGGGTGTGATCAGTGGTTGTCAGCTGACCGTGCTGTGGGTAGTGGATGTAGGGAGTCAGGGACTTGGAAATTAAGAAGGCATCCAGTCTGGCATAGGTGCCTGCAGAATGTGAGTAAAATGGATATACGTGGCCTGTGGGATTTCTGAACATCCAATCATCTATCAAACTATAGTCTGCAATAGTGTTTGCAAGTGCTTTGGTGTTCTTAGTCATAGGGGATGTAACCCTTGAGGATCTATCCATTACCACATCCTGAACAGGATTATAGTCCCTACCTACTGTAGTATCCAGTGCCCTTTAAAATCTGATATTTGTAGTTTTAACCATTGGTGGAACTCTGGGCTTTCTATGTTCAGACCAGATACAGATCCTACTGCCACTTTGTGTCCAGAATTAATTAGGATTTGTGCTAGTTTATATATATAGATATATAGATATATTTATATATATATATATTATATATATATTTCGATTGTTTAACCAGGAGAGACACACTAAGCTGAAGGCTTGTTTACAGGTACAACCTGGGAGCACAGGGAACCAGGAGAGACACACAAATTTAAAGCCTGTTACAGGTGCAACCTGGGAGCACAGGAAAGTTAAGTGGCTTGCTCAGAATCACACAGTATGTAAGTGGGGGCTATGGGACTCAAACCAGGTCTCCAGATTTGCAGCTTAGAACCTTAAACAACTGTTCTATACTGCCTGCCTTATATCTCCCCCATGTCGGAGTACATTTTAGTAACTGTCCCCGGAAAATATGGCCTCATACAGATAGATGCCCCCCTGGCCTTGGGTGAAAAATAAGAGCTAAACTATTCACCCCCCACCAGTACTTATTCATGTGGGCCCCCTCCTTTTCGGTCATATGCATTTCTTAAAGGCATACAATGTCTGACCTCATTGCTTTTATCTTAGCCAAAACTTTTTTCTTTTTCATGAGAATTAACACTATTTATATTCCAAGAACTCACTAATAGTGCATTATCCCCCATGATATTTCCATTGCCATGTATGCTGTCTACCTAATGAGCCTCTTCGATACAGTCTAAGTAAATTGATCGTCACAGTACTATTTTGTGAACTAATAAGTTCATCAACAGGATGGACAGAGAACAAATAAGAACTTGCAGTCATTTAAAAACCATCCCTCTCAGCAAACATTTTAGTGTAGTACTTAAACACTCCCCTATTACTATACCTCCAACTGACCCACCCCTCCTCCCCAAACCTAGAAACATATAACAAAGTAAATGTAACATTACCTACTGTTAGCCAATCCCCCCATTCATTAACCCCTCCACCCTACAGTTAAGAAGCAACAGATTCCCTTTTGCAAACTGAGCACTAAACAGCGCAGATTCATCCAGGTGAACCTTGGACATTTGTTGACCATCTGGCACCTATTATCCACACAAACTGTAACAAAAGAAGAAATGATAACATTTTAAATTGAAGAAAACATTATATTAATTGGTGGCAAAATATTTAGTGCTACAACAAGGAGGTGCCATCTCCTCAACATATGGGGGGAATAGCCTTCCTGCCCACTTGTGTATATTTTAGCACCTTGGAGACCTAGACACTTTCCAATCTGGACAGGTTGGTTAAGGGGTGGCAGCTATAAGCCACTTATTGCACTTCCTGGCAAAATGGCCAGGGTAAGAATATGAAATAGAGATGAAAGCTTTTCCTGCCCAACCCCAACACAGGAGTCTGGATGCAGCAGCTCTATATACAGTAGCATTGACCATGTCTTGTGTATAACTTCATGAAGTCATAGTCATAAATTTAATGATTACAGAGCATCTCTGATCCCATGGATCTGCCCAACCTATCAAACCCTTCCCCCCCCCCCAGCCATTGGCAGAAACAGGAAGACACGTGAATACCCTCCTTGGCTAAGGAACCACCAGAACAAGGTCTAATCCCCCAGCCACTCCTGCTTGTTAGTGTCAGCTCATCAGCTATGACACCACGAGTGCCAGGAATATCCCCCTTAATCCAGAAACATCAGAGCCATACAGGGCATTGACTCTCATTGACCAGTTTCCTAGGACCCTCCAATGGGTTTATTACAGCATGTTATTTTAACTTACAAGGTTTAGTCACACCACTGGGGGAGGAGGGGATGGGGGAATGCACTATCCACTAAACAGGTGGATGGTGACATACATATGCAGTGTCAGTGGCTCAGCAGGTAGTACACTCACCTCTGAGGCTGGGAGATCAGAAGGCTGTGGGTTCTAGCCCCACACCAGGCACTTGGGTTAATATCCCAATACTGACACTGCAGTGCAGCACAAGGGGGGTGCTGCACTCCTGAGGTGCCGTCTTTCAGATGAGACATTAAACCGAGGTCCCATTGGCCTGTTCTGGTGGTAGTTCAGGTAGATGTTAAAGATCCCATGGCATTTCTCGAAAAGAGTAGGGGAATTTTTTATTCAAAAACTGAAAACAAAATGTAACCCCCCTGTTACCCGGTGTTACTAGAATCCTGGTAAGACCTAGTGGTAGGCAAGGAAGGCAGCTTGTGAAACTCCAGTTAAATGGATTTCACACTGTCTCGCTCTGTTCTCAGTCTCAGCTGAGACTGAGGGATGACATCACCATAGAACTATCGCAGCTGCATGAGCCACATTGGAATCTGCAGTTGGTAGTTAGGTTAGAATGTTGGGAGTTTTTGAACAGTGAGCAGCAGCAGTTGTGTGTGAGCAGTCTTGAAGAGAGGAGCACAGCAGTCTGTGCACAGGTTCTTGGAGCCTAAAGCTCTGCTATAGAGCTACTTTAAGGGAAAGGTGTATGTTTCCGCCAAAAGAGGAACACAGTAAGCTGTTTGTGAAGTGGTGGAGACCGCTGTTCCTGGTCTCTGTGCCACATCCCTGAGGGGATGGGGGTAAAAGGTTTGCCTGTTATTCCAGGGGCAACCTCCTGGTTTTGGCTAGGGAAGAAGCTGCCTCATTTTTCTAAGCTGTGCTGTGGCACCAGAAGCTGTCAAGAATCGCCTGTGGGGCACCTGCAACCAAAGGGTGAGTTCTGCTCTTACATGGGGCCCTATGTTTCACCTGAACTGTTGTGAAGTGGGGATTGGACTGCTTAAGTGGGAGGCCTAGAGGAATAGGCTAAGTCAAAGTAAAAGTATGTTCTAGTCCAGCACAAGGGGAAAGCCAAGACATGTAGAGGAAATGTGCCAAGCATTTACCCTTTAATCTACACTGCCAAGCTTTTCAGAAAGATATGTTTAATGTCCAGAGAAAGGGCCGGGTATGGATTGTGGAAGCAAGAGGTGGGAGATACCCCATCTTTAGTAACCAGGTTCACCTCTATGGATTTGCTCTGTGGCCCTTTTACTTTGCTTCAGGCACTTGGCCAGTGTTGAGGGAAGTACCCAGACGTGGGATTGAAAATAAATTTTCCTTATGGAGTCGAAGGCTCTAAGGTGGTTTAGGGAGCCACAGGAAAATGTGTCCATGTCACATGGAAGATGTTTGAGTGGCTGGCAGGGGAGCCGAGCCAGGGAAAACCCCAATAGTGTAAAAGTTGGGCTGTGTACCCAAAACAGCATGCAAGTCCAGGCTGTGTGCCTGGTGGGTCCAGAGCCTGAGGGCTGAAGTGTTGAGGAAATGTTCTGTTTTTCTTATCTGCATTACCAGGAATGTAACCCTGTGGGGGTCCGTCTATGCTTTGTTTGTTCAGTTTGGATGTGAATAAAAGCCACACTTTAGAATCCCGTTCCTGGTATTGGACATTACAGTTATTGCTTCATGTGTTCAAATTTACTTGGGTGCCCCTGTGCAGAGTAGCCAAACCTAAGCCCTTGTGCCAAGTAACCTAGTCCTCCTGGAACCCAGTCCCCCACCTGGTACTGCTGTCAGCTTCAACAGCATACCACCTGTCGTTTGCAAAAAGGCAGGGGTAAGGGGATTACAAAAACATACAAATTGTATTACAGCATACAAAACAGAAGGAACAAAAACAAAAAAAAAACAAAAATAAATATTACAGCATGCAGTACATTCACTTCAAACAGAAATAATCTGTATTGTACATAACCCCTGTCCCATCCCTGCTAAAAGAGTAGGGGAACTGAGTCATTCAAAAGCTTAAAACAAACAAATCATACATCATTGTATTAAGTCATACAAAACATAAGAAAGGAAATCACAATTGTAAAGAAGCATGACATCATATAGAAAACCCAAAAGTAATCACTCCCCAAACAACAGAAATAAAAGCAAAACAAGATCTAAAACAAAAAAGTAACAGGACACAAAAACAATAAAGTTAGGAAAAAATCCATGAGCATGAATTCCAATACTTCCAAAAAGCCCAGGTGTGATTTTTTGGACTCATTTGGTCTATGTGATCCCTGGAGAGTCCTCAACCCCACTTCTCGGAGTTACTCCTTTTCTTCTACAGTTCACCACACCTCTTCCGGTCTAGATTTTATTCTTCTTAGCCTTACAGCTTTGTGGACTGTGTGTGACACTAAGCTCGAACCCCTGCTCTTCTTGGACCATGCTGCTGCCTGGCTTCTTCTTACTCCCCTTTCGGACTTCCAGAGCCATACCTCCTGGAAGTTAAATACCCAACTTCTTAAGGATGAGTTCATAGTTTCCAGGATTAAGGCTGTTATCCAGTCCTTTATAGAGACTAACTTAAACTCAATCCTTCGTGTGGACCAAGAGTGG
Organism: Neoceratodus forsteri; assembly: GCA_016271365.2. Classification (NCBI taxonomy): domain Eukaryota; kingdom Metazoa; phylum Chordata; order Ceratodontiformes; family Ceratodontidae; genus Neoceratodus; species Neoceratodus forsteri. Next base: position 1,515,390,467 of record CM057449.1, read on the forward strand.
TGTGCTCCTAAATGTTTTCTCAGGGGGAAGTTTGTTTGACTTGCCTCTAGAAGGAAAAAACAATAGGAATATGAAGCTTCCTCTCTCTTGAAGAAGATACGGGACATGGAAAGATCCCTCTCTCCCTCTTCACCTCCTGATTCTTTGCTCTCTCTCCAAGAACTATGGGATAAATACATTAACATTCGAAGGGAGAAAGCCAAATTGCCCATTTTGAGAACCCAATCGAAATACATTGACCAAGGAGAAAAGGCAGGATGTTTGCTCAATCTCAGACTGCGAAAATTAGAAAGCTCCAGGGTGATTGCTGCTATTTCTTCCATAGACGGGTCCCTTCAAACTAGCACTAGGGAGATTGCCCAGGTATTTGAAAAGTTTTACAGTAATCTATATGGGAAGTAGTCCTTTCCTCCACTGGAAGAGGATATTTAAAATACCTTGACTCTGTGCCCCTACCTAAACTACCGGAACTTCAACAGACTGCTCTGTCCTCCCCATCTCCACTGCTGAAATCTCCAAGGCCATTGATAGTCTTGCCTTGGACAAATCTCCTGGTCCAGATGGTTTCCCATTGAACTTTTATAAAACTTTTTGCAAAGAGTTTTCACCCCTTTTGCTGCATCTTTTCCATTACATGTTTTCCGCTGACTCTCTGGACCCTAGTCTTTTAGAAGCTACCATCTCTCTTGAAGCCAGACAAACCTCCATCCCAACCAATTGGCTACCGTCCTATTTCTCTTCTTAACTATGATATTAAGATCCTTACTAAGATCCTTGCAACACGATTAGGTACTGTGTGGTTTGATCTTCTCAGTCCTGAACAAGTGGGGTTTGTTCCAGGTCACAACTCATCTGACCACCTCTGTAAGCTGGCCCATATCTTCTCTGTCACCAGGGATCATCCCGGTCCCATAGCCCTGATCTCCCTTGATGCCAAAAAGGCATTCAACGGGGTAGGCTGGGTATTTTTATGGGCCACACTATGGCAGATGGTGATCCCCATATCCTTTATTACTTGGATTCAAGTCATTTACTCCTCTCATACATCTAGAATATACTGCAATGGAGTTTTTTCTTCTCAATTCCCCCTCCACTCTGGCATTCATCAAGGCTGTCCCCTGTTTCCATTTCTATTTAGCCTCTATCTTGAACCCCTCATCTGACAAATCAAATCCTCCTCTAACATTACTGGAGTCCCAGTTGGGGCACTCCTTACACTATATCGGTTTACATGGACGATATTCTTCTCCACCTTGAGCATCCTTGTGATTCCCTATCTGGGACCTTGAAGGTTATAGAACAGTATGGCTCACTATCTAATTATGGGCTTAACTGTGGTAAAACTGAAATCTTCCCTCTCAATGGTCGCACCTACAGATTAGATTTTGAGAAGTTCAGCATGAAATGGACCCCTACCACTGTTAAATACCTTGCCATTCATCTTTCTACCCAATCTTCTCTTATGAAAAAACTTAATCTGGAGGACTTAATCCATGTTCTTCAACAGGATCTTTCAAGATGGAAGGCCCTCCCACTCTCTTTATGGGGTAGAATTAACATAATCAAAATAATCATCCTTCCCTGTCTCTTTTATTCTCTGAATATGCTGAAAGTATGGCTTTCCATCTCTTTGTTTAAACATGTCCATGTCATTATTACCAACTTCATCTGGCTGGATAAAGCTCCCAGGCATTCCTACAATAAACTAGGTCTCCCTAAACAGTCTGGAGGTCTCCAGCTCCCTAATTTTCTTTTCTACTACTGGTTTAGTCACCCATACAAATGTAGTAAGTGGTTACTCATTTCACCTCTTTACAATGGAGGGGACTACATTCCCCCTTGGTGGGAAATTGAAACTTCTTTAATGGCTAAGTTTGACCTTTCTGGCCCCTCCATTCTCCTTTCCTCTCTGAGTTGTCTCCCAGTTCTGCTTTGGAACTCGGTAATAAGGACTTCCATCAATGTTTTTTCTCAAATTTGCACCTTTCTCAGATTCTTCCTCACCAAAGATATCTCACAACCACTCCTTTATAACAACAATATTAGAATTGGGGGTGATACGGGCCCAGCCTCTTGGTTACCACAATTATTGGATCTCATTTTCTCTGATCTATACACTCAGTGTTCCCTCCTATCTTCCCCATAAATCTTGTGGAATGTTGGAGTAGGTACCTCACTAATCTTTAAAGTTTTTCAACTCAGGAACTTGGTCCTTCATAAGTTTGGGCCCTCTTCTAATCCCTCTGGACTCCTTGACTTCCTTTCAAAGCTAAATAACCTGGCTCTTAAACCTCAGGGTATAGCTGGTTGTTATCCCCTTCCCTTCTCTTAGACAACCTAACCTCCTCTCTGGGAGGTGCCTCAAAGATTTGGGATGTTCTATTACCCAATAGCAACTTTAACTGGGACAGTATTTGGAGGGACCTCTATAAGTATACCACCCAAGACCAACTAAGGCTCACTCAATGTCATATTTTGCACAATATGTACTATTTCCTGGTGAAGTTGGCTAAAATGGGATGCCTTAGTTCACCCTTATGTACTCAGTGTGGTAAATCAGAGGGCACTCTTATACATATTTTTGGCATTGTGAAAAGGTTGCCCCACTCTAGGCCTTGATTAAATCTTGAATCAACCCGTTGGGCTTGGAGGAGCTATTCTCTCCAGAAATTTGTATTGTTGGGAACTATAGTCAGATCAGGATTAGAGAATATAAGTATCACATTGATCTAATCTCCTTGGCTTTTAAATTAGTCCTTAAGCATGGGATGGACCAGTCATGTCTCTCACATAAGGAATAGTTACATGAGTTATCCTCTTGTTTCAGAACAGACTGTATGATTGACAGTGTGCATTGTAAGCTCCCTCTCTTTGTCAAAAAATGGTGTAAACTTTATGCTCTTTATTTTCACTGATTGGGGTCCTGCTCATCCTGGTTCTTCCTCTTATTCTAGGCCAGTTGGCCTTTCATTTCAGCTTTGTTACTGCATGCAGTCATTATTGTTAGTGGGCACACTCCAATTGGGGGGTTGGGGACTAGGGGGGCAGGAGGAGGTGGGGTTAGGGGGATGTTGTGCTTTTCCTTAACCTGTTCACATGCCATGCTCTATTGTCTGTATACTTTTAAATCTTAATAAAAATTTTGTTGAATTAAAAAAATTATATATTTTATGTTTTAAATATATATGGCAGGTTTCACGGTGGCAGTACGGGGATGTCTCTGTATGCACCAATAGCCTGTCATTCCCATCTATGACTGTGTATGGGGTCCCTGATAGATGTTCACAGAGGAGGGGAGTCTTGGGTACTCCACAGCTAGTCTACTGTACTTCAAGTTATTCCTTTGAGAACAACCATTCATCTATCTACTTTGTTGCCAGCATGTTGAGGCGGTGCCTGCCGGTAGCCATTAATGTTACATGACATAGCACTAAGCCCTAAATAGATTTAGATAAATGTGGAAAGCCTGGACAGCATCTGGAAAGCAAAAGAATAAAACTTAAGGGAAATTATGTAGCTTACATTTATGTGGTGGAAGTAGCTTATATTTATGTGGTGGAAGTCAGAGATCCTCCTTACAGGTCATCCTTGCTGGGGTCCCCCAAAACTGTAAAGCTGGCTCTGTATTATTTATATATAAATGTGCCACAGAACTTTAAACCTTGCCACAGAAATTGACCTAACAGTGCTGCAGAAGTGCAGAGTCCCTGCTGCAGAATTTACATCATTTTGCCACAGAGAACAAGGGGCCTTGACTAAAATATGAATACGATGCAACTTCAGTCTGCTACAGTTATATGTACTAACTGGCAACACTTTAGATGATGTTCCATGACTCTATTCCAGTTTATTAGGAATGTACAGGTTAGTAAACATGCAGTGTAGTATTGTGAATTGATATGTAATTGTACTCAAAAATATTTCATTTGTATAATTATTAATTGGCACTATAATAATATTGTAGCTTAGATATAATGGTACTATTTTCACAGTTAATGCCTAGTTAACATGTATTTGCAGTTGCACACACTTACATATACCAAATGTTAGTACTCTAGCTGTGATGTAAGTTGCCATTCAGAAAACAGTCCCTCATACACTAGTTACTTAATAAACATACAATCTAATATTGGATGCTGTTCACATAGGTGGCAGGCAATGTGTCAAAAGTGCATTCTCAGGCCTGGTGATCAATAGCAGCTATCCAATCAAATGGTTTGATGAGGAGCAGACTGGATCCTGCAATGTGTGTGGAGTGGGGGAATTGTAGGTTATGAGTAATCTTCCCATTACTGCTGTTTTTCAGTAAAGGGACCTACCGGTCTGCCTATTTTTATCACCTTGCCCCAGCCCTCATGGCATAGTGGGAGCACAAAGTCACAATCGCCACATTCACGATAATGGAAAAAATACTAAAAATGCTAGTTAACACAAATCTATTTCCAAACAAATTGATGCTTCAGCGAAAATAGTGAAAATTATTTGACAAAGAAAATTTCAAGTTCTACATTATATATCACTAATCTACTGTGTGGAGTAATGGTGGGGTGGTGCCAGATACTCATGCAGGGACACTTCCTTAGCCATTACATGCATGTCTTCAACTTCATGCCCCAAACCCTCACAGTACAGTCAACAGGCTCTGGTAGCTTGGTGTGAATGATGGTGCCATGGATGCCACCTCATTCAGCTAGGGGCTGCTAGGACTGGGATAGGGTAATGGGTCCCAATGGATGCCAAGGATTGCTATGAACACTGATAGGATGAGAGAATAATTGTTACTGGATGTCTCAATTTAAATTTAGTTTTATTTAATTTATTAATAAATTGGTGACCAGGAGAGGCACACTGAGCAAAGGCTCATTTCCACTTGTAAACTGGGGGAAGGGGGGTACATAAGACAAATGACAAAAATCCCTCACCATACAGCCAAAAAAACACCCAGACAAAATGGTAAAAAGCTATCCCTGATGAGGTTCAACAGAACCAGAAGTGGAACATTTGCTTATAGCATTGAGTTTTTGTGTTGTGTGTGGCTTAAAAAGAGGAGGCAATGTATTTTAAAGCAAAAATTATTAAGGAAAATGAAAGATTTAGTTTTTTCCCAAAAATGAACTGCTAGACTTTATATATAAAAATTGCTAAGTCTAGCATAGGAGGCACAGCTGGTACAAGTGCAACAAGAGGCAAAGAGACATGCAAAGCACAGCAAAGTACATTACAAGAGTGAAGCACAAAAAGTAGAGCTGGGGCAAGAGGTTGACTGCAACTGAGAACAATGGGCTAACAAACCCAGAAGGAACTGAAAGAGATGAGATAGGCTGACCATTAACCAATAAATAAAAAATATCACTGAGTTAGTTTTTCCAGTCATGGAAGTAGACAAAATAGACAATATGCAAAATTAATCTAATAAAGCTGTTGACAGTTGAATGTCTTTGGAAAATCAAGCTGTTAAAAATCTTGATACACAATGCAGAAATCAGGCACTCACCACCTCGAATAAAATTCAGACACAAACTGCAGTTTCAGATCTTTGATGTCGTTTATTAAATACAATCACATAAAACAGCAAGCACCATTGTGTGCCTGCCCGATGCCTTTCAAACAAAAGTCCTTTATGAAAGACTCTTATCAAAGGACTTTTGTCCAAAATGCATCAGGCAGGCACACAATGGTTTTTGCTGTTTTATGTGATTGTCTTTAATAAATGACAATGGAAAAGCAAGGCAAGGCAAATTTTATTTAAAAGATGCCCAATCCCGGAAGCTCAGGGAGCCATACACAAATCAAATCAATTGCAATAATAAAACCAACAATATAATAAACATTATATTAAATAGAACTGAATTAAGTCACACAATTATACGGTTTAAATAAGTCTGAAAATAATTAAAAATAATTAAATAAATGCCCAGGTGTAGAACTGAATCACAAAAGTCAGGCCTGGGCAAATTATAAAGCAAAGTCCAGGAAGGCCTTAAGGTGGGCTTTGAATATCTCTACTGAAGGGGCCTATCTTACAGCTGGAGTTAGTGAATTCCACAGGATGATACCGGTGACACTGAAAGCTCTGTTGCTGGCTGTTTTTAACCTCATCCTGGGAGTCACAAGAAGACCCCTAGAGGAGCAGGAGGAGCAGAGGGGTGGACTGAGACAGCAGGTGTAAGAAGGTCCACCAGGTAACCAGAGCCCAGGCTGTGTAGGGCCTTAAAAGCTGGCAGACAGTACCTCCAGAGACCAAGAGATAGAGCACATTATATTTACCAAGCCTAGACATCATAAAGGCATGCACCAATGTGAGGAGGTCCATGTGCGGAACAAGGGGCTTTATCCAGGACATATTCCTCAGATGGTAAAGACTGGTATGGACAATGGATGATACCTGTGATTCAATCATCAGTCCACTGTCAAGAATAACACAAAGATCATGCACCCTGGAGGAGGCTGTCAATGGTACAGATCCAGGAAAAAGCCTTATGTCTGCACCAGAGGCCATCCTATCACACCCTCTGTTTGAATCCACCACCAGTACCTCTGTCTTGTTGGGGTTTAGTCACAACCAGCTAGAGGCCATCCAGTCAATGATCTCGGCAAGGCAGATGTTTTGCACATCCACTGTGTTGGATGTCCCAGGGGCAAAGGAGAGATACAGCTGGGTATCATCAGCATAGCAATGAAAATCTAGGCTGTACATACTAATGAGCTCTCCCAGGGGCTGCATGCACATGGTGAACAACATCAGTGACAAGACCGAACCCTGGGGTACTTAGCACAACAGGATTCTAGGGGAGGAGAAGAAATTCCCTATCACTACCCTTTGCCTCCTGTTGGTGAGAAAAAGACTCAAACCAGCAGATGACAGTGCCGGTGAGTCCACAGAATTCCTTCAGGTGATCGAGTAACACACAACAATCCACTGTGTTGAATGCTGAGGAGAGATCAAGGAGAATGAGAATTGTCTCCTCTCCTCGATCTCTCACCCATAAGAGGTCATTATGCACCTGGACTAATGCAGTTTCTGTGCTATGCCTCACATGAAACCCAGACAGGAGAGGCTCATGTAGATCATGGGCCATGAGGTGCTCCTCACGCTGAAGCACCACAACCTTTTCTACAACCTTACCCAGGAATGGAAGGTTGGAGATGGGACAGTCATTTGCCTTGATGTCAGGATCTAAAGAAATGAAGATGGTTTCTTCAGAAGGGGATCTCACCAATGCCTCCTTCAAAGCATCGGGGAAGACCTCCTCCAACAAAGAACACTGGACAATCAAGGCAAACACCAGGCCGATGTAGTCAACACATCCCATCAAGAAACGTGTCAGCACTGGGTCCAGTTCACAATATATGTGCCTCAGCTCGGAAGCAACCTCAGTGACCTCAGTGGTACAGATTAATTTGACTAGGTCTGTTATACTGTCAGTGAGGAAGAGTTTAGATGTTATGAATGCCGTCTCTGGGTTGGCAGGTGGTTCCTCATGTGGGGCTTCATGATTGGGCCTGTGACTGTGATCTAGAGGTGTGCCTAGTTTTTTCTTCAGACAGTGGGTGATCTTTCCCTTGGGAGTTGTCCAAGCCATCAGGTATATGATGTTGAGAGTCCTGACTCTGTGGTAGGGATGCATGGAAAGTGTCCTGCCTAGATGGCCTTGCCATGATTGTGCTGCTGGTGGAGGGTCTGGAATTGTCAATGTTTGTCAGGTGTTCCAGCACTTTGAGCATGAAACTTTGTTGGCTCTACATCATAGCTGCAGTGACTTTCTAGAGGGCTACTGTTGCTTGATCAACCTGCCATTGCTGTCTGGGAATGCTATGTCCTGCCCTTTCAAATTTGTGTGTCTTCATGTCTTGTACGGGGTTGTCCATTTCTCATGTTGGGCAGTATATCTCTTTTTGATGCAGTAACATTGGTGCCTGGCACGACTGGCATTCCCTTCCTTTTGACATCTGCAATACACATAAGGGAATATCTTAAATTCTTGATTAAGTTATTGCTAATTAATGAATCATGATATTCTATGCCCCTTCCCTTTTGTCTCCTAATGTATGTGTCAGTACTCTTCTCTGTAACATTATCCTCCCAGGTTGTTGTGTTTCCCCTTAAGAACCCCTAGTATATGCTCCTGTGTTTCCCTGACCATCAGGAGTTATTGGCTCCATAACTTGTTCCATATATTATTTCCTTGGGCTGTTCCTTATTATAGACAGAACAGGGTCATCTTTTGCACCTTGCAGTCAGTCTGGGGATAGTTCATGCAGAGGGTGGCTCAGAGCTTTGAATCCATGCACAGTACCATTCCACCTCTCCCTGCACTGTTCTGTGGTGCATCTGTGTGAGAGAGCATTCTTAGATGCCATTTGCTATTTATTTATTTATTTCCCTCATAAGATGGCAGCTGCTGGTGCAGTGTGCATGCACATGTGTCAAACATCATTGTGCATGCACGGTAGCACTGCTTCTGTCCATGAGGAAGAATAGAAAACATGCCCATGGACAACCGGGGAGACAGAGTTGGATGGGGGCCATCTTGTAATGGCAGCTGATCTAGTGCCCATCAGGGAATCTACTGACATAGGCTAGCATAGCCTGAGTGAGTGGGACCTTGGACTTGGATAATTCCAGTGCTGGAGGTCCATGTGGTCAAGCTGAAACTCTCTGAGATAGGATTCAGTACGGTGGCAATTGTTCAGTTTTCTGCTAAGGGGGTCTGCCTAGAGGTGCTTCTGTTTCGATAGCTAGTACACTCTGCTATGTGAGAGGAGTGTACTGCTACCAGAGTGTATTCTTTTGTCTGCCTGTGCACTCCGCTACATAAGGGGAGTGTACTGCAGTTAGAGCTTTATGTGGAATTAGCTCTAATCTTCTGTGCCTATGCTGTGTAGATGCGGAGTCAGGATCTACACACGTGGTGGCACCAGGTTTACTCGTTGGGAAAAGTGGAGTGGTAGAATGAGGCATTGTATTTAAAACTGCAGAATGAGATGCACAGATGGATAGACTAGCTTTACAACTTTCCTGCACTGTAACCAGCGACACAGTTTATGTAGGACCCTACTAAGCCTACACTGGAGTATCACAATGGGCTGTACTTGCCTGTCTAAACTGATAAGGTAAAATATATTCAGAAAATATACATCCATGGTAATAATTGATATAACATAAGAATTACATTTGTTCCTTTTCAACCAAAGGAGTACTGTCTGTGCCTAATAAAAGAGTTGCATTATCTTAATTCTCTGATTGCTGGCACTGGAGCTTGGCCAGGTGCTGCAGCCTCATTAGATGCACATAAAGAACTGAAGATAATAAGGATGGAGAAGGGGCTTGGTGGTAGATCGAAGTCCAATTTTAAGTCACATGTGCATCAAGCAACCTATCAGGTGTACATAACCTTAAGGTAATGGATCTGGTAGTCCCATGGATATGCAGGCAACACAATATACAGTAAAGAAGTGGAGGATTGTCCTACACTGTTGGTCAAAAAAAGAGTGCCAATATAAAAAACAGAGTGACTCAGTGAGGCACTGGATGGAATGACTTTTGGCACTTAGATATGCAGGGTTGGTATTTCTTGTTTTATGAGGAGTTATTGTAATGAGTAAGAGGAGACTTTACAATACCTTTGAGGCAGGAATAGGCAGAGGAACACTGTACAGTGTTGGGCTGGATAATGACATACATTAAAATCTGCAAGACCACTCAATGGCATTCTCAAGGCTTGTTAGGAAAGTGGTGGGGTTGAGATGGGCAGTGGTGGGGTGGGGAGTGTTATTTGTTATCCTTATTGGGTTTAGAGTACAAGTGGTTGCTGTGGATGGGGCTGTGAGGTTGCTAACCTGATTGGTCAATTCTGGTGGCAAGGGAAGAAAAATGTAAATTATGAAAAATGCAAGCAAAGGGGCAGCTAACTAAATAAAACAATTGTTTGGGGGGCAGGAAAAGAATAAAAGTATGCTGGATTGACTGAAGAAATTAAAAATAGGAATCCAAGGTAAGAAAAGCGAAAAGCTAAAGATTATTTATATAAGATGTGGAAACTAAATAAGTGAAGAGAAAAATAAATTGAGAAAATAGAGAAAGTCATAATGACATTGTAGATTAAACATTTTTTTAATTTTTTTACATTTATATGTTGCTTCAGGACAATATACAAGGGTGAGCAAAACAGATTTCAAGCTTACTGCACCACAATTAAAAATGCCTCTGAGGGATGAATAGATTTACCCAGAGCATCAGTGCAACTTCTAAGTTTTTTTTTAAAACACAAATAGCTTGAACGTTCAATACAATAGTCCATTTTTTTCTATTCTTTGGTAACCAAGTAAGGTTACAAAAGAGTAAATCTAGAGTAGCCCACCCCCAATTTGAATAAATAAAACAATGGCTCTGTTTATCTGGCAGCCTTATCTCATCTACTTCCCTAGTCTGACATCCAGCCCCAACCCAATGTGTTAACAATCTGTGATAAAATTGAAGAGCATTGCAAATACCGCCCTTTTCCTTCCTGAGTAAGTAGTGGTGTTGAGATGGGTGGAGGTGGACTACACTGGATTTTAAAAACTGGGATCAGGCAAGGCTTTTGGGGGCAGAATCATGTCAGGGAGATGAGAAAATATCTTACTGTCATTAGGTCTAGGATGGGGGAGGTTGCAAAAAGCATTACTACCATCATGGGGAAGGGGGAGGAAAGATAGCATTGATGTGATTAGGTCTGCGGAAGACAGGAGAGGACAGCATTGCTGCCATTATGTAGAATGGAGGAGGAGATAGCATTACTGCCATTAGTGAGGTGGGGAAGGAGAAAGCTTTTCTTTTACAAGGTTTTGAAGAGGGAAGAAGAGAACAGAGGGCATTGCATTTTGTACTGGTCTGGAGTAGAGATGGGAGCACTGCTACCATTTTGTCCTCTGGGGAAAGGGGAACTTTGCCTGACTTAGAAACACAGACAATGATACTACAGAGGCAAAAGGTAAAAAGGGGAAATACAAAAAGCTAACTGAGCCACCCTGCTAGACTAGTAGTAGTGCATTGAGGCTCCATGAAGGCAAACCATGATTATGTGCAATCCTGAGATTACCTGGCTCTAGGACAGCCCATGGTCAGAGGGTCTTGCAGATGCCAGGGCTTTCAGGCTAGGGAAATGAGGTACACATGAAGGAACATAAAAAAATTCAAGCCAATGGAAGAAAGATGACAACAAAGCTAAAGATTATAAATTCAAAATGTGACAACTAAACAAGGAAATAGTGAAACAGAGAAAAAGAAAGAATCATACTGACAGTGCTGATCTTTAATTATTTTTTTTCAGATCACGTGATGCCTGAAACTATAGATCACATGATGCCTGAAGCTGTATGGTAGTCTGGCTTTGGAGCTCCCACCTCTCCTGCCTTGCTTTCAACTAAATCTCCTCTTCAATACAACTTGAACTGACAAAAATGTTCTCATTCAACAGCTGTCTACCTGCAGATTACACTCCAACTGTTTTTTGGTCCGGTTGGACTTATATTTTGGAGGATGAAGGCAGATATGCGACAGGCCCCACCAAAACACACACTGCTGTATTGCACCCTTTTCCTCCAACGCCCCTTTTGATTTGCCCCTGTGGAGATACTGTGGTGGCCGGACTGCTGTTAGGGGTTGGCACCCTCCTTATCTTGTACCACATCTGGAGGCTGGTTGCTAGTGTCTCCTGTCTGCAGCCTGGTCCATGACGTCTTGCCTGTTGGCCTTCATTCTCCCCGGCTTCCAGAACTCTGAAGATGGGAGCTGGTTCTGGAGGGTGGGGAGGAAGGCTGTACCTGATTCCGGTCAGTTCAGATCTTGGGTCCTACCTGGCCTGGTCCATTCTGCTGCCGTCAGGCTTGTAGAAAGTTTCTGAAAGAGCTGTGTCTGCCTTCGACATGTACCATCATAAGAGGTCTGTCTACCCTTTATTATCTTCTTATGTAGCAGTTTAACCCAGATATATGTACAGATGAGCCTGGGGGTTGAGAGGGGTCCAACCTGGTACCTCACTGAATTCTTCCCTATTTGTTCACCCCCCTCCCCCAGCTTGGCTAACCAATGGCTTTCCTGAGGGCTGACTTGTTCTTACCTCACGCTGCAGCTCCCTTAGCTGAATCACAAGGGCCCCTCAGTAAGCACTCTATGTGGAGTTCTTATGGGCTGTACCCAATGCCCCTTGAAACTCACGATCCCAGAGGATCAAGTACACCCTAACTGGCTACAATGACCAATTGGCGAGAAGTGCATTGTCCAACCATTTCGGCCATTCGGGGGGGGTTACTCCCTATAGCTGGGCTGTGCCAACAGACCAATGGACATCATGTCCTAGATACAATGGGCAAGGACCCTGGTTTTACATTTTTACTGGTAACACTGGTAAAAATCACAGAATCCTGCTTGGTTTGCAGATTTTGAATTCTTGTACCGGTGCCTCATGGAAACTGCATGTCACTGCACATAATCCCTAAGATTTCAGCATTTTTTTTGATATTTTTATTTTCTGTTTCTTTGCCCCTTTCTCACAGCATTGGTCTCCACTTTTCAGGGATCGCTAGGATGTGTATCTCTTACAGTAGCTTCACCCCAGGTTGTGCTTTTGAGCTCCTGTGGGCCTGCCCCCATCCTGCCTCAGTTGTACCCCCCAGGTGGGAAGGGAGGAAGGGGACCTCAGGTTATCCCCTCCACAGTCCCTTAGTGTGCATCAGGCAGCCCAGTCGGTCCCCCTTACAGCCAGGTTATGAAATCTGAGGCAGCCTAGTCCCTTCTACCAGTGGTCGATGTGGGGTGTTTGTTCCTGGTTTTCTGGCCTCTATCTCTGAGCGTATTGACACTTGAGGGGATTCAAGTAGGTAGGGCACATAGAGACAGGCCATTGCTCCAGATCCTGGCCAGCATCCTCCCCTCCTGATCACACTGCAGCTCTGTTGCATCACCACCTGCGGTCACACAGGTGGTGATAAAGCAGCAGGACCCACAGCCCATCCCCCCCGGAGGAAGACAGCAGTCCCCAGGGTGCTCAGTCCTACTGCCCCAGCCAGTCCTCCAGCAACTCAAGTTCACTTTTGACCCTGAGTCACTTTCATTGCAAGCAGTATATTGGGAGGCAGTATAGCATAGTGGTTTAGGGCTCTGAGCTGCAAACCTGGAGACCTGGGTTTGAATCCCACAGCCCCCACTTGCATACTGTGTGACCCTGAGCAAGTCACTTAACTTCCTTGTGCTCCCAGGTTGCACCTAGAAACAAGCTTCAGCTTAGTGTGCCTTTCCTGGTTAAACAATTTCCCATTTCCCTTTCCCCCAGTAGCACTACCACTGCACTTGTGGGCCGGCACAGATTTCAGCATCTTAAAATGAATGCTGTTCTGCTGCACATTCTTTCTGCTTTTTTGCTTATAGAATCAGTAAGGAAACCACCCACCCTGTTTTGTTGTAACCAGCCATGCTTCAGTTTAACACCCATGCTTCCCACAAACCTCTCCATCAGCTGAAGACTGATTTCCTTCCTAAAAGCACAGTTTTCATTTAGTATGTGCCTAAACATCTTTTATTATTTACATTACACTGGATGATACAAAAAAAAAAAATACAAGTATCAGCACACTTGGACAGGGCCACTGGAAAACTGCGGAAAAAGTAAACTGAAATTGCAGAGATTTTTGCAGAAATTACCGGGAAATTGTGGGTGTTTTACTATAGACCCTGAGTGCTTCAAAATAAATCCTTTACTGTTTTTTGCAGCACATACTAGTCAGCATTAACTGATAAATTAATACGCTGCCACTTGAATGTTTTAAATATGAAGAAAAACTTATGTAACTAAAATGAATCATAAACAGATAAGATGTGTTGCCTCTCTTCCAAAATGTAAAAACATCTGCCTCATACAGTGCTAAATAGATTCTATTTAGTGAGCCACCAAAAATCAATACTAAATAAATCCAGAATAAACACATTTTATCTGTTTCTGGATGTAGAATGATGAAGCTTGATCAAAAGCTGTTTACAGTGCTCTGTCAACTATTCACCCACTTTGGTGTAAGAAAACATAAGCAGATGGAGTGGCAAATAATTCAGTTTTAGTAAAATGTTGTTAAGTGTTTGATGTTCATAATTTGCACTGTAGGTACTGTACTCTATTACTGAAATCACATATTAAATTATATCTGGGGGTTATTGTGGCTGGCAGTATAGCCTAGAGACTAGAGTAACAAACAGTAAATGAACTGAGTACATTCAGCAGACTTAGGTTTGATTCCCACAACCTCCACTTGCATACTGTGTGACTCCGAGCAAGTCACATAACCTCCCCTGTGCTCCTGGGTCACCCCTGAAAAAAGGGACTTCTGCCTGGTGGACCTTACCTGGTTTACAAAGAATTTAAAAAAATACCAATACATGTTTATCGCATCATGTAGTAGTCAGGGTACCTTGTAATTTACTTGAGTTTTACTTGGGCTGCAATGATTTGCTTAGGTAAAGATAAATGTTCAGATACATTTTATGTGTTTTATGAGCTTGTTTTTATACTTTAGTCAGGTTTTTATTGTATTTTTTTGCATGTGAGCATCTAGGTTGTAATCACAGGATCACTGTTACCAACTAGCTTATTCAAGTTTATAATCAGCAGGACCATCCAAAATCCTCAGTTATTTGAATGAAAAATAGTCTGAATGAAAGTATGTTCACAAGGAAGAAACTACCTTACCACTTACAAAAAGGCTCCACAGTTAGCACCCCATTTAGGTGAATGGGATAATTTGCACCTTTTTTTCCCACCTGCTATTTCAGTCTCTGTGGCAACAAAATGTTTTTGGATAGAAGTGCTTCAGCACAAGTGTACTTATGCTTGGCCAGTGGATTTTGAAACCAAACCAGCCAAGGATTCAAAAGAAAGCAGGGTAACATAAAACCATCCCCTCACCTTGCACTGCATTGTTTCAGGCAAACCCAAGTCTGCATGCAAAATTGTCAATATATTTGAGAGTACTGTATTGAAAATGTTAACACTTTTTACACAGTTCAAAGTAAAAACTTACGGGTGCAGGTTTTCAGTGGCCCTGCACATGGGTCATCGGACTAGGCAGCAGGGGTGACAGTGTCGGATTTACAGTTTAACTACTCCTGCATCTAACCCTTCATTCCCTCAGCTGATATGACTGCTTGCCAACCTGAAAGCAATGTTTTTGTGTAGAAAAAGTATATATCTAAACATTTGACACACTAGATGATTAATAACATTAGAAGCTAAATCCAAGTTACCTGAAAGATCTACTTTGTCACTACTGTCCCCTCCATCTTCTCCGATCCATCGATGAGGGATTGCTAGAGGTTCCCAGGGTATGTTTGCAAACATCTGGAGCAAGGGCATTTAGCTTTGTTGCTCTGTCCCTGTGGCACTCTCTACCTCATCGGGTACAAGATTGCCTAACCATTCAGAGTTTTAAAACGGCTTTAAAAACGTATCTTTTTAGCCTGGCATTTGTTGATTGACGTGGCTGTCTTGGTTTGTTATGCTGCTATTATATTGTCTTCTGCTGGAATTTATATACTTGTTTATAATAATTTATTTTATTCTATGTAATTTATTGTACAGGCACCTTGGTTTTAGAAAGGCACCTTTTTATAAATAAAACTGATTTGATTTGAATTGTGCTGGGCAGTAAGAGCAGGAGTGTTAGGTTTAAAGTTTAACTGCTGTGCATCTAACTCTTTGATCAGCTCTCTCATTGTATGATTAAAACCAAAAAAAGGTTAGTATCAGCACCCTTGGAGAATAAGGTGGGGGGGGTCATTCAGTGTCCTTAACTTCTGCATTTATTTAAATGTATGTATCAGGGAAGTTGAACTGTTAGTCTTGCTGAGCTAGAAGTCTCAAGGGATGCTTGCTGATCTGGATGTCTTTGTGTGGGACCAATCAATCTGGTGGGGTCTTACAACACTGCATGGTCACCCACATTGTTATGGCAGTTCCCACAACCTGCTGAAATATGTCACCCTCAGGTCAGAATGCAGTGCCTCTGAATCACGCTCTAAACCTCATCAGCCCAGAGCAAGGGAGTCTGAAGCAGATCAGCTCACAAATCCAGATCTCCCACTTGCTAGTGCTGCAAACCACAAGCCTGCAGCACTAATTTGTTTTTAATTTTGGGAGTGTTCTTTTTAAGCTGGGTAGGTGAGCTGGGCTGCTGACTGTGTATGAGCTGGCAGTTCTTCATGCTGTTGTTGTTAGTTGTGTGCCCCTAGAGGGGGGCTTAAGTTCTGAGTACCCCTGGATTACTGCATGACTGGGTGCTGTTGTTATCCTACCTGCCAGAGCTTTATACCAGTGTGGGAGGGTGGGGTGCTGCAACAGCACCCAGGCCAAACTGTTCACTCAGAGAAGCAGAGCAGGTAAGGTGCCAGATACTGTGTGATGCTTGTGGGCACAGGGGACTGCTGCTGTTTGTTTCTTGTTTTCCATAAATGAGTTGGGAGCCTGTGCATCAGTATGGCCTTGAATTTACTATATGGCCCAATTGCTGTTGACACTCTACCTGCCACTGTATAATGCCATTATAGGTGAGTAGTTTTCTGCAAACACACCCAAGCCAGAAAGTATACTCAAGGACACACAGAAGTTAAGAACCCTGGGGCTGTATGATGCTGGTGGGCAGAGTGGTGCTCAATTCACATCTGAGCAGACATGAAAACTGAGAGACACCCTTCCCTTTTCATGGAGACCAAGTTAAAAAAAAAAGGCATTCACATGTTTGGGAGATGCATGATTTTCCATTAGAAGGTCCTCCACTAATCGCTTGTGGATTTTTTTAGGTGAAGACAGTTTATTTCAAAAGGAGCAAATTCAGGCAGTTTTTTTTTTTTTTGCTCCTCCGACTCCCTGGCCATCCACTCCTTCAGGCATGCAAAGGCCCCCTACCACCACTGCTGAATCCTGACCGCCATCCACCACTCTTTATTGCCATGTTACTAGGTAACCCAATATAACCCTTCATTGGGTGGGCCCCCACCCCTGTGGGAGGCTACCAGGGGAAGAGAATCACTCTGAAGAGCTTCTTGTGTATACCCGGGCACAGCAGAGGTTGGCACAGACATGTGTGTCTGGGGCATTGGGCATATAGATGGACCAGCAGCTATCATTCAGTTGGCCAGACAGGTGTTTTCCTGTTTTCTTGGGAGCATGATGTGCCATGTGACTTCGAGCAACAAGCAGACATCTGTCACGCTCCCTCCCAAAGTGAGGGTCAATCTGTTGCCATGCTTCTGACCTCTGCCAGGGGCCAGAATATGCTGAGCTGTGAACCCATCTTCCCACCCAGGAGAAGATGAGTGGTCATTGGACACTCAAGCCTTCTCCCCCGGCTGGCCCTCCAACACAAGAGTCCATTTCTGAACCCGGGTCAGTGGTGTCACAGGCAGAAATCCAAATCAGGCAGTTAAATGATTGATGTCCACCTTAGTGGTGGTGGTGGTTCAGATTAATTTACATCTGAGTTCTAACAAGCAAAGAGACCCAGTAATTTGTGACTCGTGCATGTGGAGTGTGGGTGTTGAAGGAAGGGGATCATACTGCTGTCACTACTGCCATCACCCCTAGGGATATGGGCTACATTGTTGTTACTGCCATCACACCGGAGGGGTGGAGGCCATAATTCTTCTGTCTTCACCACTGATGGATGGGAATGTTGCCATCCCACCTGAGGGATGGGGGCCATAGTGCTGATACTGCTATTACACCTGAGGGATGGGGAACATAGTACTGCTGCTGTTACACCCGAGGGATGGGGGCTGCAGTGCTGTTGCTGCTTCTGTTACACCTAAGGGGAGGAGGGCCATAGTGCTGTTGCTCCTGCCATCACACCTAAGGGATGGGGGGCTGTAGTGCTGTTGGTGCTGCCATCACACCTAAGGGATGAGGGCCATAGTGCTGCTTCCATCACAAATTAGGGAGGAGAGCTGTAGTGCTGCTGCCGTCACATCTTGTACCTAAAATAACTTTAAATTGGTACAAGGATAGATGAATGTACAATAGTGGAGGTCAAAATTGCTAAAATGCATGTTAAAAATTGTTAAATAAAGTACACAAAACCAAACACCGGTAAAAATGGATTTTGGTTTAGCAGACACCAGTGACAATACCATTTTTTGCAATGTGCACAATGTAATTTGCCCTTTCTCAATGTCGGTAAACCAGTGTACCTGGTGATACCGTGGTACTTTCAGAATGATAAACAGTGCGTAAACCCTGCAAAATATGAGAGACTATCTGAGTAGCACTAGATATCTTCTGTTGCAGTAAAAAGGCACATCTGGCCTGCCACAAATAAAAATGACAAAATGCAAAAATTAAACATAGAATGCTGGGATGGTAGTGACTCAGGCCAGGGGGATAGATACCATAAATCAAAATATCATATGTAAGGGTTGGAAGAGCCTTCTCTTTCCACTTGTGGGCAAGAACGGTCCACACTGGTTGTGAATAGGGACATCCAAGAAAAAAATGTGACATCATTTCAGGAATGGAAGGTCACGTATCTTGAGGACAAGTCCTCTCCTCTTCAGTCTTATGTTTCAGGTTATCATTAACACCAAGCTGTCCTTGGCAAGATAACCAGGTAACATCCCAAACCCGTTGGGGAATGCGGGGATCTGTCAATTGGTGAAAAACACAGGAGGAATCCAAAACAGTGCCAAGGGAATCCCGTAACACTGGAATGTCCAAGAAGGACGTCCCCAAAACAGAATAATATAAGTGCTTCCTCGAGGAAGAGAGAATCATCGTGGGGTTCAAAGACCACTGATGAATCTTCAAAAAAGCTGGGATGATAAAATGGTGAATATTATATTTACGAAAATTCCATGGAATTTCTATGGTAGGAAGATGCCAGACATCACACAATGGAGCAACCTGATGATGAAGAAGGGACATCCAAAACACCAGTGGGGTTTGCAAAAGGTAAGGACTAGTAAGTTTAAGAAATAAACAGTGAAAAAACATCAAGGGGTTCAACATTCATACCCCACCGAGGCAATAATCGGGATACGTGTAAATCTGTTTAATCGGATTCAAACGGCTGCCCAAGAATCCCTGAAAGAAAACATTATATAAATAGGCTTCTAAGGAAAAAGGGACCAGAAAAAAACAAAGCCAAATGAAGAAATAAAGGAAGAACAAAGGTCTTTAACAACAAAACCCATTTCCATTTGGCAATAGTATGGCATTTCCAGGATGAAACCACGTGGAAAGCCTTATCCAGAACAATAGTCCAGTTTGTGAGGGCATCATCAGTGGTGCCAAAAGTCAATCCTAAAGCCTTGATCAGGGCAAAGTGCAAAGAACTCCAGCCACAAGGTGAAGAGAATCAGTAGGAGGAGACACTGGGAGATACAATGCTGAGCCGTTATTGTAATTCAACTTAGAACCAGACACCCATTCAAAATCTTTAAGAAGAAGGGGATCTACCTCATGAAGTTGAGGAGTGGTAAGAATACAAAGGTCATCTGCATAAGCCAACACCTTAGGAATAGGGCACCCTGAATGGAAATATATGTGAGGAATAGATGGATGATGTAAAATCCTGTGAAGCAAGGGATCAATGTGAAAAACATAAAGAAGAGGACTTAGAGGGCAACCTTGTTGAACCCCAGTCCTACTCAAAAAGGGGGTGGGCAAGGGGCACCATTCACATAAGGCTGGATCCAAGCAGTAGAATAGAGCAATTTAAGCCAATGAATAAAACAGTGTGGAACCCCATAGTATGACAGAACAGAAAAAAGTTAGTCATGATTGACCCTATCTAATGCTTTTTCCTGATCCAAAGAAAGAAGAAGCGAAGGAGAAAAGGAAGAGCTGAAAGTGGAGACATCCCATAGTAGAGAAAGATTAGAAACAATACTACGATGAGGAACAGCACAAGTCTGAACTTCTGAAATGACATGGGACACAACAGGAAGGAGGCGATGAAGCAGGATGGATGCAAAAATCTTATAGTCCATGTTCAAGACACTCAATGGTCTCCAATTCCACATATCCGACCTATCGCCTTTCTTGAACAAGAGAAACATGATTGCATCTGAAAAATGTTGAGGGACCAAATGAGTATCAGTAATAGTGTTAAGAGTAATGTAAGGATGGGAGAAAAAGGTCAGAAAATGCTTGATAAAGCTCTGCCGTAAGGCCATCCTTCCCCGGAGATGTACACCATTTCTGCTTCTTGATGGCCACCTGCACCTCTAATAAGGACATTGGAGCTATCGACAGGGAGCAGAGATCCTGAGGGGGAAAAGGGATCTGGAAACCAAAAAAGGAAGTATCAGCTGCCGCAGTCTCAGTAGGAGTCCCAAAGACACTGGCCAGGTGGGAAAAAACCTTCTGTTTGATAGATGTGATAGAGACATAGACTATGGAGGAGTCAGGGTCAGCAAGATGGTCAATATGAGTGGCTGCCACCCTGTCAGAACAACGCTTATAGATATCGAAAGAGGCCGTAGAAGAGTGGGTGCTGCAAGAAGCCTCAAGATGCAAAGAGCGAGCCCTGTTATATTGAAGATCTTCCATCTGGATCTTCAAAGAAGCAATAAGAGGGGAGTAACCTTGGCCAGATTCACATGCCCTGGAGATAACATCCAGTAAATGCCATCCCAAAAGCAAATACTGATGGTAGGAGGAAGCAGATTTTCTCTTAGCATGCCCAAGAAAGAAACATTGAAGGTCCAATTTGGTGTCCTCCCACCAATGTAAGGGGGAGGCATAAGCATCCTGAGCTGAAATGTGAGCCAATAAAAACTCTCCACAATCCTTAGCAATGCAAGTATCAGACAAAAAAGCGCTATTCAACTTCCAGCGGGAAGACACCAGAAGTGGATGGGAAGACGTGGAAGGAGAACAAAGCAATGAAAGAGCCATATGGTCCGAGGATTCACAAGGGACAACCGATGCCTGTTGAACCATAATATTCTGGGAAAGGAAGAAAAAAAATCTATGTGGGTTTCCAAAGGGCCTCTATAATAGGTTTTTGCTCCCTTAGGATGTACCTCACAGTAGCCATCTTTCAGAGAAGCGGTTTGGAGAATAGTCCATAATGCAGTTGAGTCCCCAAACAGCTTCTGAGTGGAGCCCCCTTTATCTGCTAGAGTAAGGCCACAATTGAAATCTCCCCCCATGTAAAGATGCCGTGAGGTGTGCAAATAAGGTTGCAGCAACTGAAACAAGTCCAAACGAGCCGCAATACCTTGAGGGGCGTAAACATTAAGAATCCCGAGCTTCAGATATCGGAAAGTACAGTCAAGTAGTAGAGCGCAAGCAGGGACTATGTCTACCAGTCTTGTAACAGTACAATCAGAACCAGAAAACAAAATACACAAGCCGTCACATTTGTCTTCACAAGAGGACCAATAGGAAGGGCCTCTGGTCCATCCGGCTGAAGCCCGGGACAGTTCATAACGAGTCTTCAACCTAGTATCATGGATCAAATAGCTGTCATGTGGGAGATCGAAAAGATACTGTAAGGAGGTAAGCAGTTTCCTATGAGACTTCATGCTACACACATTAAGCATGAAGCAGTGGAGGCTCAAAACCACATGCATAAGGAAAATGGAGAAGACCAATAAGAAAAATAAGAAAAAACTGAAACATGTCAAGTAACTGCTGAGTGCTGTCTGGTGTCTGATCAAGAGGGGGAGGGGTCCCGCTGGGAATCAGAGGAGTAGTCCATAAGGGGAGAAGAGGCCTGGGAAGATTCGGAGTCAATTTCCTCATCCATAATGTCACTCCACTGCTTCCATTTAGTCAAGGCCAGATAACGGTTCCTGGTCAGAATGGACTGCCTGGGGGGGGGCAGGAGCCTTCCGCTTACCCTTAGACTTACGCCTCTTACCTGGAGAAACCTCTGAAAAGGGATCCAGATCCGGAGGGGCATGGAGTCAGAGGAAGTAACAATCACCGGGGCTGGATCCGGACAGGGAGAAATCTGACCCCTTAGCTCTAGATCGTCCCCACTGGGGGTGGGAGGAGAAGACGGGAGGATGTCAGTTGAGGGCGGTACCACATCCGTGCGATCCCCGCCACGCTGGTGAAGAACCTAAGATTGAGAGTCTGTAATAAGGGCCACCTGCTCCTGAGGGGGGCGGTCCAATCAATTATGGTCAGCCCATGGACATTGTTGGTAGGTATGACCAGCCTCATCACAGAGATTACATTTCTGTGGGTTAGGGCAACCCAGGCTTACATGACCATAGGCCAAGCAAATAGAGCATTGTGGCTTGTTGCAGGTATGACTGAGGTGTGTCCTTACACCACAGTTATAGCAAATGCAGGGCTGACTGGAATAAAAACACAGACCCCTGTCTCTACCAATATAAAAGCTACCAGGCAAATGTGAGATACCTCTGTCAGTCTGTTTTAATTGCACTTTAACCTTCCAACCCTGAGTCCAGACAAGGTTCTCATCCAAAATGGGACGAGGGGGCTGGAGAATATCGCAGCACTGCTTTAGCCAGTATTGGACATCCGCTATGCTCATTCCCTCATTACGAAAAAGAAGTGTAATAATCTTTACTGTGGGTTTATTAAGAGGAATGAGCATAAAGGGGGCCCATGAAAGCTGAGATTTTACCATATAATACTTAGTCCAAAATCTTTCCAAAGTGTAGACATTCTTAAAGCTTAAATCATAAATTGACTCCCCCTTAACATGAAAGAAAGCAAACAGTTCATTAGTTGTAATACCCATGGAGTCACGTAATAAAGAATGCAACACCATTTTCCTATCGGGTGCAGTAGAGAGATCACCAAAAAATTTCAATCGAACAGCGTTCCGACACTATGCAGGGGTTCCCAAGTTGTGAAAGAGGTCGCTGAGGTGAAAAGAATGGTCCGGTAAAGTCTCACCTGTAGGCTGGGTAGGCAAGACAGAGTCATCCCTATGATGCTGAGTATCAGCATCCATGGAGGTGTGCACAGTGTTGAAAGGTTGCGGTACCGTGGAACAGTCTCGTACGAGCTCAATGGTTGAAGCTGCAGCCGGAGGGTGGTCAACTGTAGAAATTCAGGAGGAAGGCGAAGAGCCAGGATGTAATGTTACCAAAGGAGAGTTTATCGGAGAAGGAATGATGGAAATAGGCAATCCAAGAGCAGAGTTTTCTCTCATGATGTCACTGGCACTAACCGCACGAGGGGATGTCCATGGTGTGCCAGGAAGTGTCTTAGACCAGCCCGCAGCACAGAAAGCAGAAGCTGGGAACCAGACTGGATTGGGAATGGAGGTACCTCCAGGAACGGTTGGAGGAGCAGGGGAACCATGAGCGAATTGAGCTGAACAAGTAGCTGGGTAGTCGGAGTAGACAATGGCGATGAAGCAATGCATTGGGAGTCTTCTTCAAAAACAAACTGCTGCAACAGGGAATGATGTTGATTGAAGAGTATACGTAGATGCAAAGGGGTCAGGGAAGCAGTGCAGGCCTCAGAAACAGCAGCTTGGGAATGATCTGTTGGCAGCGTTTCCACAAGCTCAACATGAGGAGCAGTACGAGAGAGATGCAGTCCTGTCTGAGATTCCAGGCTAGGCACAGAGTCAGTATAACCATGTCTGTGTATGCTGGGCTAAACAACAGGCTGAGGATCTGTAATACCAATCTGAGGACTGAAAACTGTTCCACCACCACCACCACCACCACTGGGGTCTGGGACAGCAGCCATCTTGGCAGGCTACAAAACAGCCAAAGGGTCCCCCTGCTGCAGAGT
Organism: Neoceratodus forsteri; assembly: GCA_016271365.2. NCBI lineage: Eukaryota > Metazoa > Chordata > Ceratodontiformes > Ceratodontidae > Neoceratodus > Neoceratodus forsteri. The sequence continues at coordinate 1,515,414,217 of CM057449.1, forward strand.
AGGGGAATTTCCCCCGGTGCACTGGCCAAATTTCCCCCCATTCACCAAAATACCACCAACAGCTTAATCTGGTTCAAAGTCAGTTGGCATTCATCTGTATCCCCTTCCCCCGGGTCATGCCTGAAAATAGGCAGAATTTGTCTAGTGCACTTACCCGGTCAACAAAACTAAATAAATAAATAAAATATTAGCTGTTTTCCAGCCTACACCCAACAGTTACATTTCCAAAGAGCCCTCCGATTCCATTACGTGCATATCCTGGATGCTGTGACCTATTCCAACCTGTCCTATGCAGCCTAAGTCGAAGCATCCAGAACCCAACACTGATACAGCCCTACAGTCTGCTGCATATAATCAGTAATAGCTGTCCCAATTTCCCACTGCCGTTCCCACACAACTTAATAAATTGACAGATATGTTCAAATACCCCCTCTGCTGTTACCTGTGACCCTAGTCGTAGTCAGAGGGAGGAAGTGAATCCTGAAGGGGAGTTTTGACCACTGGAGGTGACCAGATAGCTGCCAGCCCAAACATGAGTATATTGGTTCTATAGTTATTGGCAAAAGATCTCAGTCTGTTGACTCAGAGCTTGTTTCGGGATCTGCAATGGAAAGTCTTAATTTGTGGAAGTGTTTATCTGACATCCATATAGAGAGAGTACATCATCTGCCTTCTGCCATTACCTGCAACCCCGTCACAGTCAGAAGGTCATGAACAGGAGTAGAACCTGTGGGCTACCACTGGCAGTTTTGGCCATTGACTCAGCAGCGGGAAAAAAAGACGTTTAGATATATTTAGAGTGACACCTTACTTTCCAGCACTAAGTCTGGCCCATATACTGTCTCTAAACTTGATGTTCATTACATTTCAACATATTTATGAAATCATCTGCTGCTTGCTGCAACCTTCAGGCACTGACACAAATAGAGGGCACCCATAGAAGTGCCATAAAGAAAGATGCTATTTTACTTGCTTCGCATGATCGCATGGAAGACAGCATGGTGAGCTTCACAGGGCCTCCCAGTCTTGAATACAGGGCATCAGCTCAAGGGGCACTTTCCTTTTTGATCTTCTGTTTGGCCATGTTGGGCATCACAATAGCCACAATAAAGTCCCCACAAACAACAAACTCAACCTCCAGCTACATAAAACAGATACTCTGGTTGTCTTGCCCAACTTGAAATCACAGTTTCAGGCCATGTAAGACATTCCTGTTATTTGCAATTGTACCCAACCATTCTCACCTCAGGAATTCTTCAGTATGCTTGACAATTGCAGTATGCAAGCTGGGTACAGCTGCCCCGGAGTAGGAATTTATGCTAATAGTTATTTGCATCAGCCAATCAGAGAGCAGAAAGTGGGACTGTTGCCTGAGCTAAAGCGGGATGTCAATCATAATAATCTCTCTGTTGACTGGACAACACTGCCCCAGAGCTTTCTCTTCTCACTTCACTTGAAGAAATTATTTTCTGTGGTATTGTTAGTTAATATTTTATTTCTTTGTGCTGCCTTAGTGATTTTTAGTTAAACATTTTTTTTCTTCTGTTTCAGGATTTTTACTAGTGGTTCCTTTGGTCCCAAGAACACCGATTTTGCTGCCTCAGGGTTCCGCGTGAGGCTCCTGATCTCTTCTCAGGTAAAAATTTAAAAATAATGGTCAGTTTCTACAGTTTAATTCTCGGTTCCCTTTTCTTTTTGAAAACATTGATTTTACATTTAGTGTTTTATTATAAAGCACTTGGTAACTTTTCAATGGTCTGCTGGCAATTGACATGTCAGACAGACCCAAAAGGAGTTCTAGTCTTTCTACTGCTAAAAGCTGTGTGAAGTGTTTCTGTGAAAGCTTTAATCCTTCTGGTAAAATAGTGAAAATTACAGCCAAAAGTTTGGAGATTATGGCTACTCAGTCTGCTCCCCCCTCTAATAAAAGTTCTAAAGTGGGATCTGCCTCTAATAAAAATAAAGGAATGTCTGATGAAGACTTTCTACAGAACAAAAATAGACAAAAATAATTCTGGCAAAGCCAAAAAAAGACATACTGAACAGGTCACTGATAAAGTGTCTGCTAAAAAGAAACAAAAACAAAAACATATCACTGTGCCTCCCGCTGAGAAACAATGGGAGACACCAGTGACACAAACATCTATGCCCTCTGATGAAGAGTTGGCTAAAACTTAGCATTTATATCAAATGGTGCAGGCTATGGGAATATTTTTAATGCCCCTCCTGACCCTAATACCCCTAACATGTTAAACTCTGGTCATACCCAGGGTTTTTATTATGAAGGTGGTGATGATGATGATGGATTGAGTGATGAATCCATAGATCCAGAGGCTCCTTCTGACCCAGAGTTGGCTGGATCCATGACACGACGGCAACAACATTTTTTCAATGTGACACTACAGTGACGAATTTATGTCAATCACAAGTTGCAGTTGGCATAAATCCATTGGGAAACTGTCAGTGTTTTAAGGGGGCAGAGCCCCCCAAACCCTTCATGCAAGGGGCTCTGTCCCCCACACTCCCCGTAACTAAGGAATATTAACTCCCAGTCAGAGTTGATTCTGGGAGGGGGACAAACCCTGGAGAAAGCAGTGCCAGAGTCCCTCAGGTATATTACAGCAGCAACAGCGACTTGCTGCTGTAATGTTCTTCACTATTGAAATGTCATTTCAGCATTGGCATATGGAGTTGGGTGGTTCCACTAATGGCCAGGAGAATTTTCCTCTCATTTTACCTTCATTCAATGTATAGTGGATACCCTCAATCTCACTATACAAGAAACTTCTGGCCAGGGGGTGGAGGAAGACTTTTTAGATATGATGAGTCTCCCTCCTTCCAGGAAGTTGCTGCTGTCCACACATAAATCACATTGCAGGGCAACTTTTAAAGTGCTTGCAAACCCCACTTCCAGCATGGCAGTGGACAAGAAAATTGAGAAAAAGTATGAGCTTGACAGATGTAATGCTAAGTTCCTGTATACTCACCCTGATCATGAAGGGGTTGTGCAGGCTGTTGCTTGTGACAAGGCTAAAGGGCCTCTTTCTCTCCACAACCTCCTGAAAAAGAATCTAAAAGGCTGGATTTTATGGGTAAAGAATCTTACACAACAGCCTCTCTGCTGCTTCGCCTGTCTACTTATATGGCCTGTGTAGCCAGGTACCAAAAAGCTCTCTGGAACTCGGTGCTAGCTATCGCCCAGCAGGTCCCAGACAGAATAGTTCAGGACCTCACATAAACTGTTAAAATGGTCCTGGAAGCTACTAAGTACCAGTTTCACATGGCAGTGGATACTAAGGACACTGTCTCCAGAGTCATGGCCCAGGCAATCTCCCTAAGATGCCATGCCTGGCTACGGGGAACTAATGTATCACAGGATACCCAGAATAAAGCCATGGATTTCCCCTGCAACAATAATTCATTATTTGGGGACAAAACTGAAGTTTAAATGAAAAAGGTGGAAGAATATGAAAGCACCTTCCAGAGTAATGCTGTAAAGGAAAAAGCCTCCACTTCCCAGAGGCCTCAGAGAAGAGGGAATAGAGGCAGAGGCTACTACCCCAGGGCCTCCTATCCCTAGGCCAGTGCCCATGCTCCTGAACTACTCTCACATAAAAGATTACTTCAGGGGGAGGGGTAGGAGGGGCCAGAGGCAAGCTGCTTCCTTTCGTCCCTCTACTACTCAGTTCAAACAAATCTTCTTACTACAAAAGACAAGTCGCTTCCCCTCCCCCAGTAGGAGGAAGGCTGTCACACTTCCGCCCCCATGTGCACTTCATTACCACAGACAAGTGGGTACACAAGGTAGTGATTCAAGGTCTTACCCTGCAGTTCAAAAAGTTCTGCTGCCCACACAGTCAGAAATCTCTAAAATCTCTAACTCCTAGAGAAAAGCTACTGTTGGAGCTGCAAGTAAAGTCCATTCTGTCTGCAAAAGCAGTGGCGAGAGTTCCCCCTTCCCAATGGGGGAAAGGGTCTGTATTCCAGATACTTCCTAACTCTGAAAAAAGCTGGAGATTGGCAACCCATTTTAGACCTCAGGTACCTAAACAAACACTTTGTCAATCCCAAATTCAAGACAGTCACCCTGGCTGTGGTGATGCCATCTCTACAAAAGGGAGATTGGCTAGCTTCTATGAACTTAAAGGACACCTATTTCTACATTTCAATCGGACAGTCTCACAGGAAATTTCTCAGGTTCAGACTGCCTTCAGACCACTACCAGTTTGCAGCAGTGCCCTTCGACCTTACTTCAGCACCTAGGATCTTCACAAAGTACTTGGCAGTGGTGGCAGCCCATCTCGGGAGACAACAGGTGTCTGTTTTTCCTTATCTGGATGAATGGTTAATAGTGAGCAAGTCTCAACAGGAGGTCATAGACTCTCTGAGATTAGCTCAGACTACCCTGGAATCTCTAGGGTTCATAATCAGTTCTCAGAAATCCCATGTTCTGCCAGTTCAGCTTGTTACACGAGGTCCCTGCACCCTAATTGACACCCTCAGAGGTACACCGTAGACAGCTAATGCCTAGGCATAGGTTATACTAATATTTAGGGCTAAGGGCATCTACTGTACAAGAGCAGATGTCAGGATATGAATGCATATTGTTGTAATCCACTTTGCTTTCTAATGCACACATATTATACCATGTATTTTCTGTCTATTTCTTACTTGTCAGATGCCAAGACACCTGTCCTTGAAGTAACTATAATATGTAAGGCAACATTGCCATCCTTTGGTGATGTGCACCACTACACCTTGTTATGTAAGACTCTGTATAAGAACTTCTTTGTTCTAAAACTGATGACTTTACAGAATTATATAATGTTATCTTGGACCGTGGAGCCACCTCTAATTTAGCCAATAGGGCTCATCTCTGTAACTAGAAATGTTTCTATCTTTTAGTAACCATAGTAATTATCACAGGTATATAATGTTATGCACAGGCTTTACACCTCAGAGACCCGAGAGATCCCAAGAGACTACAGAGAAACCTCGAGGTGTAGGGAACGCTTAGCACTGGCTCCCGGTTCGTATTGGTAAGAACTGCTTAGGGCAACTGTGATTTATCCCTTTTGTAGTAATAAACTTATTTATTACTCAAATGCAACTTGTTTGTGATTACTTGCATTCCCAGTATCGTCAAGAATCTGAAAGCGAGGTTTAGACCTCTTACAAGCTACTGGAATTAATTGGGGCAGAACTTGACACACAAAAAGAAAGGGCCCTGCTTCCCCGCCACATGGTACACAACCTGCAAACCCTGGCAAACTTTCATCCTGGTTCAGTCAAGAAGAGCCAGACACTTCCTGAGGCATCTAGGCCACATGGCATCTACCAGAGCTGTGGTACTAGACACCAGTTTTCAAATGAGAGAAATTCAGTAATGCCTAAGAGCCCACTGGTCTCAGAAAAAAGACAATATGTTAAAACGTATTCCAGTCACAAGGGCTTTGCTCCAAGCCCTAGACTGGTGGATGGACTTACAGAATCTCAGGAAGGGGGTTCTCTTTCAGCAAAGGGAACCATCCAGAGTTCTTACTACAGATGCCTTCCTCCTAGGCTGAGAGCACATCTGGCAGTACAGTCCATAAGAGGAATATGGTCCCCCAAGGATCCACTTACAATATAAACCTCCTCGAACTCAGGGCAGTTTATCTGGCAATAAAAGCCTTTGCTCCTCTCCTAAAAGGCCAGTTTGTTCAGACCAGAATAGACAATACAACTGCTATGTTCTACATCAACAAGCATGGTGGTACCAGGTCCACAAAGCTTTGCACAGAGGCCATGAAACTTTGGTCTCTGGCCTGTTCTCTGGAAATTTAGCTATCAGCCATTCACTTGCCAGGTAAGTACAATGTACTGGCAGATGCTGTAAGTCACATCAGTCAAGGCCACCATGAATGGGTCCTGAACAGACAAGTACTGGCCACTGTTTTCAGACTGAGAAGCACTCTAGAGATAGATATATTTGCCTCCTGTCTGAATTGCCAATTGCCCCTGTACTGCTGCAGGCCTCTGGGCCTGGGCATAGTACCATTGGATGCCCTAACTCTGGACTGGACAGGGAAGTTTCTGTGTGTCTTTCCCCCTTTCCCACTGATCCTTAGAGTCATTCTAAAGCTCAGAGCCTAGCCTGCCACCATGATTCTAGCAGCACCAGACTGGGCAAGACTACCCTGGTATTCTCTACTCCTGACCCTAGCAGCCAGGCAGCCAATTCTACTACAATCGAGCCACAGTCTCCTGACTCTACTTCTAACTGGGATAACATACCCAACATTGAGTCTCTTCACCTAAAAGCCTGGTACTTGAAGAGCTAGAGCACCCAGACTCTCAATACTCAGAGCTGGCCCTAAGGATTCTTCGCCTGCCGAAGAAGCCTATCATTGAGAAGATCTATGCCTCAAAATGAAAAAGATTTTCTTTGTGATGCAAGGACAGGCATGCTGTAGTCACCCACTGAAATCTTCCCTTTCTTCAGGGCTTGACTATTTGGTGCACTTACAGGCCTCGGTCCTCCATGCCTCATCTTTGAAAGTTCAAATGGCAGCTGAGTCTGCCTATATTTTGGCTGGGAAAGAAAAGTCTTTAATTTCCCATCTGATCTTTAAGAAATTCTTCAAGGGCCTATCAAACTTTTAACCCCCTCTGAGGGAACTTATCCCTCCGTGGGACCTGAACCTCTGCATAGCCAAGCTCATGGAGCCTCTTTTTGAGCGTATGGACTCAGTTTACCTAAAGCACATCACTTGAAAAACTGTCTTTCTGGTGGCAATCACCTCAGCCAGAAGAATTTCAGATCTGTATACCCTCTTCATTGAACCTAACTACATTATCCCGCACAACAATAAGGTAGTTTTGAGGACAAATAGGAAATTCCTTCCTAAGGTAGTGTCAGAGTTCCATTTGAACCAGTCCATAACACTTCCTGTCTTCCTTACAGATGAATCCATGCCTGATGAGTGATAGCTCTATAGTCTGGGTGTGAAAAGGGCACTGACCCACTATCTGGAGCACACCAAGCAGCTCAGGACTTCTCATACTCAGCTTTTCCTTACCTATGATGAGGTAGGGAAAGGCAGGCCTGCTTCCAAAAGAGCTATCTCTTGTTGGATAGTCTCTTGCATTCAGTTCTATTACAATAAGGCTGGTGAGCAGCCTCTTTGAGGCCTCAAGGCCCACTCCACTAGAGGCACAGCTGCCTTGGTGGCAGCTGCAAGGGACATACCTTTGCTGGATATCTGCAAAGCAGCTACATGGAGGACTGTACACACTTTCACAAAACACTACTGTTTAGATATACAGTCCAGATCAGATGCCAAATCTAGCACAGCAGTCCTGCAGAACCTTTTTCAAAGTAGGTTCTGTACCCACCTCCCAGCTGTACTGCTTTGTAGTCTGCAATTGTCAAGCATACTGAAGAATTCCTGGGGTGAGAAGAAAAAATTACGCATTGTAGTAATATTGTTTCTCCTAAGGTATTCTTCAGTATGCTTGACCTCCCACTTATCCTCACCTACATAATCTGACTGACTAATTCTACAGTCCATACTCTGGGCCAGATTTCACTGTTAACTTCATAATTACAGCGTTTATAATTATGCGTGTTTTTTTGGTTGTTATACTGTATGTAGTTCTTGTTCACATTTTTTGATGGTTCTGATAAGAATTATTGAGGCGTTTGGCCCCTTAACTTTTAAATTAATCTGATTGATCTCAGGCAATACTCCCACTTTCTGCTCTCTGATGGGCTAACGATAATAGCTATTAGCATAAACTCCTCCTCTGGGGCAGCTGGACCCAGCTGGCATACTGCAATAGTTAAGCATAATGAAGAATACCTTGGAAGAAACAATATTACAACGGTGAGTAATTTGCTATGTGGCTATTGTCTAGAGTCACACATCTAACACTGTACCACTCTGATTGATTAGTTAGTTTGGTGGGATCTAAGCTATTTCTTTGCCTGCGGGATCCCATAGCCATGCAATCAAAAATATCCCCAGTACACATCCAGCCCCATTCCAGCTCATCAATTACAAGTCAGTTCCATTGTTTTGTAGCAGTATTTACATTTAAAAGTCAGAGCCACAGCCCTCCAGTCAAAGTCTCACCTCTTAAGCATTTTATGTTCTGTTGTAATGGTGTCAAGCAGGCCTGCCTTGCTTGTACCCGTGATCTACCTTCTCTGGTAGCCTCTTGTTTGCAGACATAATCTTCTGCCTCCATCGGACTGGCAAACATTTTAGTTGGTCCACCTGGGCAAATAACTCGCAATTTTGCCAGATACATGAGTGCAAATTTCCATCCAAGAGTGTGGAGTTTAGATATTACTCCACTGTATTTTTGCCTTTGAAGAAGAAGCTCACAGCTAAAGTCTTGAAACACAGAGACCCTCACCCCATTAACTTCAAATGGGCCATTCTTAAGGGTGGTTCTGAGCATAACCTCTTTATCTGCTACCTCAAGTATTTTATTAAATGGTGGAGATGTCGGCCCTCATCCTTAGACTTAGGATCCATCCTGTGGGTTCTCTGTATTTCTTGTTTGGCAGCTACAGCATCCATTTTCAATTTATCCACTAATAGTTTTGAGATTATTCTGTCCCCTTGTTTACCTTCTAGATTCTCCTTCCTTTGTTCCCCAGCCATCAGCTCTCTCTGACAGATATTGTAGTTTTTCCTTCAAATTATTCCAGTCTCAGATGAGGTCTGCTATGGTATTCTCTAGTTCACTAATTCTTTTTTTCTGTTTCGTCCAGTTGCTTACCATGTGAACTAGAGGTTTCTGTCAGTCCTGTGACCACCGACTGCAGATAAGTAATTTGGGCAGTGGTGTTGGCAAATCCTGTCCTGAATTATTCTTGTAAATTCTGTAGCATTTCAGCCACTGAAGGTCCACTCTCCTTTGCTGCCATTTGATTGCTCGGCTCCAATGCCACCACTGCTACACTTTTGGCCCTGGTGCGAGATTCAGCAGCAGAATTTGCTGGTTCAAATGAAAGCACAGACTGTTTTTTCCTCTCCTGCTAGTTGCCATCAGTTTATCCTGTCAGTTGCTCAGTTGATTCACAGCTCCGGTGCAATTAATTAATATTAATATGCCTTAATTGTCGGTACCATCAGACCCTCGCTAAAAAACTACAGCCATGGTGCAGATGCCAGGCCATGCCCCAAGCAGAGGCAGGATTGTAAGGAACATGACAAGAAAGAGACTCTGCTGAGATGGGAGAAATGGAGATGGAGGAGGGAAAGAGAGCAGTGGAGTTAGTGGGGTGGGGGGAGGTTCCACAATGTCCAATGATGGGAGCAAAATCATGCCTCTATCTAGCATACAACAGGTACTAGTGTCATACATATACCTATATACAGTATATTATATTGTTTTGTATTGTATTATGTATGTGATGTTCTGTATGTCAGGAATGGCTGAAAAAGGGCAGTGTCCAGACCATCTCCCAGTAAAAATTAAAAAAAAATGAAAAGGATCACAAAGTTCTATAAATGATCTGTGAATAACAAATGGGAGTTTTTAGATAAAATCAGTTTATACTTCATCACCCAAAATACAACACACAAGGTCGGAGTTGAGCTGAGCATGAAAAATAAATTAAATAAGCAAACGTGGCTAAATAAAGTTTTACTGCAAAAGTTCAGATTTGTCAAATAAGAACAGTTACCCCAACTTCATTTGTGGATGTGCTGCACCTGCAGAGGTTACACAGAAAATGAGCATGTTAACTAGTTAATTTATAAACATGTTAATATAAAGCACACATTTATCCTAAACATAAATCAAATCTGTTAACTTTAAGCATGTATTATTCATTGATTGATCGATTGATTGATTTAAATGTTGTTAACTGGGAAAGGCACAATGAACAAGGGTTTGTTTCCCAGTGCATCCTGGGGAAGGGGTAGAAGGAGAAACATATTACAAATACAGTACCAGATACAAAGAATACAGGTAAAAAATTAATCACGTCTTACACAGGGGGGTTGATACAACTGTGAGGAAATAGCAAAAAGTCGAGGACTCAAAAGAGGTACATCACTGAAGCAGCCGTGGTCGGGTGAATAGTCATAGAAGAAAAGAGGGAGACATAACTGGTTTTGATGGAAACGGGTGTACAAGGAGGCAGTGGTAAGAGGGAAAAGCAGCCAGGGAACTATTGTAAGCACAGCAGTATTTCTGCAGCAGGCAAAAGGGCTTAGCAAAGAAAGGGCAGCATTAGGAGGACTGAAGCAGGAAGAGGGGTATAGTGTTAGGGAGGCATGCAGGAGCAGGAGGACATTGGACATTGGTAGTTACCTCAGGTGAAGTCTAAAGACAGGGAGTAAGGAAATAGATGGAGAAGAGAAGGGAGCTAATTCTAGAGGAAGGGAGGAATGGAAGGGGATGGAAGGGGATAGAAGAAGGCTACTTGACCAGCAGAAGAGTAAAGGTGGTGGGTGAAGAAGGTTTGGGAATCTCTAGACCAAAGCAAGTAGGAGGAACTAGGAGCAGGGGAAAGCAGGGAGGAAAGAAAGGAGGGCTGAGACCTAAAACAATATTTGGCAGTGAAGTCGGCACTGTGAATCTGATAACATGATGATGGTGGAGACGGAGAGGGAAGTGCAAAGGGAGCAGTTGGGGTATGAGAGGGAGAGTCAGTGGCAAAGCAGAAGAAAGCATTGCATAGGGTATCTAGTCCAGCAAGGGAGGAGGAGGAGGAAGGGATGATGCTGTAAACTATATCAGCATAATCGAAAACTGAAAGCACCATTTTGGTTAACAGCTCTTTATGGACCTGTGTTGGGAGGCATTCTTTGTTTCTGAATAAGGCACCCAGTTTGGAGCAAAGTTTTGAGTGGATGGCGTCAATATGGATGGAAAAGTCAAGCTTGCTGTCCAGTCAGACTCCTAGGTATTTGAATGCAGGGACCACTTCTAATTGTTTACCATCTAGGGTGGTAAAAATGGGGGATGACAGCCTGGCTAGTTTCTGGGAGGAGGTGAAGTTCATGGTCACTGTTTTTTTGGTGTTGACCTTAAGCTGGTTATCATAGAACCACTGTAGAACACTGTGGAAGTCCTGTTGGAGTGGTCTAGACACAGCTGAGGCCATAAGGCCAGATATGTAGGTAACTGTCATCCACATATATATGAATGTTAGAGGAGACACATGAAGAGGGGAGATCATTGAGGAAGATGGAGAAAACAATTGTCCCTAGTATGAAGCCCTGTGGGACTCCAGCAAGTACGGGGAGAGGTGGGGACAGAACACCCCCCCCACCTGAATTGACTGTTGACACCCTAAGAGATACAAATGAAACCAATCAACAGCTTCAGTAGAGAGGCCAGTACTATGGAAAAAGTAGAATCTATCATTTTAAAACCAACAAAACCTGTCAACTTCTACCATGGTTGTAGAATCCTTTCTCAGAGTATAGCACATAGAAACATAGACTTTGATGGCAGATAAGGACAGCTTGGCTCACCCCGTTTGCCCATTTCCCTACCTTTTGGATAAGCTGCAGATCTTAGTTAACCAACAGCCTACTTCTTCCTAACCCCCACTAGAATTGCCTTATGTCTGTCCCATGCATTCAGTGTTGAATTCATCAAACAAATTGGAGTTATCACTAAACATTGATGAGACTAAATAGTGGTGTTTGATGATAGTAAGTGTAAACTAAGTCCATGGATCATAAATGGAATAACAATTTCAGAAGAAGCAGAGTTTTCCTAATTTCAAAATATGGTTTAACAGGAATCTCAGCTGGAGAAATCATATTAGGAGGATAAAAGATAATGCTATAAAAACCGTGTTTGCAATTATACACTTTGCACATACCATAGCAAAAAACTCCTTCATTGCACAATATAGATACTTTGATGCAAACGTTAACTCCAAGCTATTATATGGTTCTGAAGTGAGAGGACTGTTCAGGAATATACAAGAAATTGAAAAGGTTCAAAATCAATTCCTAAAATTATTATTGGGAGTACCTAAATCTACATTAAATATGGCAGTACGAGCTGAGACAGGTACTTTGCACATTTCCACAAAGGTGGTAAAAAGGTGTATTGATTATTAGAAACAGATTACCATGGCTCCCTCAGAAAGTCTACCATAGAATTGCTGGCTGGAAGTGAAGCAAGGAAAACGGGCATTTTCATGGTTTGGAAAATTAAATCATATATTTAAGGGCTCTGGACTCAATTATAATTATGTTTTTGAAATCCAGGAAGATATAGGGAGATTCACAGACTCTGCAATACAAAGAATTACAGGTATTGCAAGACAAAAAGATATTGCTAACATACATGATACAAACAAAACAGCTCTACTGCTTGGAGCATGCACGATAACAATTCAACACCAGAAGGAAGCAATATCAGCACCACTCCATTGTGTGCACAAAAGGCTTCTTTACTGAAAGTACAAAAATTACATACTGCCACAAAACTAAGATGCCCTGCAAGCTGGAACATCTAGTGGTTTCGTACACTTATGCGTCATCAGAAGGATCAAACATGCATGATGCATGGGAATACAGTGTGCTTAAAAAGGTTAAAACTAATTTGTTACTGAAAAATATTTATTGATCTGTGACAAAGCAGAACATAGGAAAGCTCTGACAAGAATGAGATTCGGGATCTTAAACAGTCTTTGAGAATCAGGTACCTTGAGGTCCATAAATCTGCTGAGTAGTTGTAATGATTATAATAAATTAAGTATCCCACATTTTGTATTTGAATGCCTCAAACTGGAAAAAGATAAAGAGAAATGTATCTCTCCATTTTGCCAGAATTTTAAATACCTGGCTATAAAGTCAAAAATGACAATAATGTTAACTACTGATTCACAAGCAACCCTATATGCTTTACCTAGCTTTACACATAGGGCTGTTATTAAACTAAAATTCAGAGTTAGATAAATATTATGTATTAAAACTCCAGTTATACTAACTGGGTAATACATGCATACTGAACTTAGGTGACAGTCTTTTTTTATTCCTGGATACACTGGGGGATGATTAATGCTATTTGATTATAGGAAGTATGTTTCATGAATCATACATTCTAGCACAGATGGTTTTAACTGCATTTTAAAATTTTACCATAACTTTGTACAATGAAACTTGTGTTTTGTATTTATATTTCTGTTGTATGTAGCAAAGTTATTTTATACACACTTTGGTGTGAATAAACTTAATTTGATTTGACTTACATAGTTCACATTGAGTGGAGTTACTTGAATGACATCCCCGATATTGATTCTGCTATTGACTTCTTAAGTAAAATAATTTTCTGCAGCCTGTGATAAATTTGTCCTTCAAAAAGCATAAGGTGTGAAGACCCTGTGTAGATGGATCTCCCCTAATCTCCTGAGCCTCATGAGAGAAAGAAACAATCTGTGGTCCTTGGCAAGAGAGACCAGGTCACCAGCGCACCCACAAAAGTATGGAGAGGCACAACATTGATAACACCAGTAACAGAAGGCTGGTTAAACCTAAATACTACAAGGCCTAACAAACAAATGATTGTAGCAATGGGAAAAAAATTCTGAGAAAATAGCTGAGCCCCTGGGTAAAAGTGAAAAGTAGCCCCTGAGAATGCTCAAAGTTGATGGGACTGAGATCCTGGACCTGACAGACAGCAAACAAATTTGTCACAGCCTTTACCAACCTACGTTCCCTAATCCCAGGCAGTCCCGTACAGACATCATGAAACGGTGACAGTCTAGCATGTTTAGCAGACATGAGCCTGAGACAGGTCACCCAAAATTCTATTGCAGTTCTATCTATACCAAATGATGCCCTAAAATATGTTAGAAAAGTACTCAGTAAAACCAGGGCAAAGAGCGTTACGCTTGACATGAAGTTGCTAGCCCTAGCTCTTGAGGAGCTTGCCCTCCCCATTCTCTAGTTATACAACTTTTCCCTGCAGTACTAACAGTTACCTGGGGTATGGAAAACTGCACGATTTATGCCAGTATTTAAAAATTATGATCTGTCAGCCCACTGATACAGCACTAGCTCTACCACTTGTGACACCAGCAACCCTGGTTCAGGAATGAGCCTGGGTCATCAGAGACTGGCCAGGAAGAGGAGGCTTGAGCATCCCATAGGATGTTCTCCTCACTAAGGGGGGACAAGCTATCACATTTCCCAATTCCCACCACCAGTGGATGCACGGCCAGCAGCATGGGACTTGTGGTGTGTGGAGAGGGGAGGACAAGGTTAGGTGTTTAGTTGAGACATGCATCATCACATCTACAGCCTGGACTTCTGTCCTTTGTGCTGTTGTCCTTAGGGGTAGGGTATTGGGAAAACTAAGGTAAAAAGCCCCCACTCCTGTGCAGCATGGTCGCCAACAGCTGGAGGGGGGACAGAGCACAAATGGTCAATATAACCACCACCGAGCCGGTCAGCAGTGGGAGATAAAACATGTTAAAAATGGTGATCCCTCCAATCTTCCTAACTACAGACCTATTTCAATCCTCTCCTCTCTTCTCTGTCCGAGGCCCAGGAGAGGATTGTATCAGAACAACTTGTCACTTAGCAGGAAAAATACAATATCCATTGCACACAGCAGCATAGATTCAGAAAGCTTCATAGCACTGTCCTGGTAGAATGCATTAACTATCTGCTTGATTCCATGGACAAATGTGACTTGGTTGAAGCCATCTCTATTGACTTGACTACAGCCTTCCACTTTGTAAGCCACAATCTCTTGCTCGACAAGTTCATCTGCCTTAGTCTGTCCCAAGACACAGTAGCCTGGTTTCATAGCTACCGCTCCAGTCTTTCCCAGTGTGTGTGAAGATCAATGGTTTTCTGTCTGGTGACAGAAGTTTCTCCATAGGGGTGCCCCAGGGGTCAACACTTGGCCAAAATGAGCAGGTAAAGATGAACTCCACACATAAAATCTTCAGTTATTCTTTTATTTTTTCATATACCTCATTTGGCTATGTTTCATGGCCTAAGCCACTTCATTAGGCCACAGTGTTATCTCAGATCTAGTAAAACAATATAAAAAAGTGTTAAGTACATGTTATAAACAAACCATATCATTTGATCCACTTTGTAACACCATGTAAATGCAGGACAAACATGGGATGATCATTTATTACAAAGGGAGGTGTTCTTGATTTTTTCTTCGGACACCACAAACAGATGTTTTGAATTTAATGAAGAATGTAACTGGAGAGTATGTTGCTGAGTCCAGACCACTTGTGTACTTTTGTATTTTTTGTATATTGTCTAGATTTAGATATACTGTTATGAAATAAGTATAAAAGTCCTAACTTCATCTAAAAAAAAAAATCTGGTTATAAGTCTGCTATCCTCCATGTGGAACTCTTATCAAGTGGACTATCCTTTATTTTCCTTAAAAATTAAAGAAAGTGAAAAGATTTCACCGATTTAATTATTAAATTAAGTTAAATCTAAGTTGTTTAAAATAACAAGCAGTAAATTATTTATTTGTGGAATCACCACAAGCAGAGGTTGAACTGCTGACTTGATGAACAGGCTGACACTGAATGAGTTGCAGTCTGGGATCTTTTCTAAGTGCCAGAGAGCAGTTCATCACCCCCCGTGGCAGCCAGCATAAGTGCAGCAGCAGCAGCAGCAGCAGCAGCACTTAAGGTGTCACAATTGTGACATCAACACCCCACACCAAAATGAAGCATTCAAACCGCGCAGATGACGCAGCAGACAGACACCATTAGGTGGAGGTCTGCTTCAGTTCTGCATTGATGTCCCTTGAAATGGGTAAGCACTGCCTCTATCTCCTGCTGAAATGTTTATGTTAATGTAATGGATTTTGAAATACTGAGCATACTTTATAAGAGAAAGCAATGAAGGTTTACATGTGATGTTTATGTTTATAGAGGTTAACACAGGAACCTAAAGGTCATTTTGAACAGAATGAAGTAATAAAAAACTAGAGGACAGTACCCTGCAGGTAAATGTTATTTTGAAAAGTTGTAGGGCACTCATCTTTCCCTTTCTGGAGGGCAATCTGTAATGAATTACAGGAAGTTTTGTTTATTTATTTAAAAGGAACTGTAACTGTTTGAAGGACAGTGGAAAAAACAAAACAGAGTAACTTGGAAGTTTGAAACAGTGTTGTTTGTTTCACTACAGAGTAAGTGTTTCTGATTTAAAAACAAGTGGTATTTTGATGGATGTATGAAGTGTGAACCTATCTTTATGGTGTTTTGTTGTTATTTTAATAAGGGGAAGGATATCCCAGAAGAAATTAAATACAGTATTAGAAACAGAATTGTTGAAATCAACACAACAGAATAGGAAGATGTAAATGTACCCACGAGACCTTAATTATTTATATATTTTTTCAAGAGTATAAATAAAGAAATAACACTTGAACTATAGCAAAAACTGTAGAGGTAGTACAGCTTTCCATTCTGGACATCAGTGATTTTTTTGGAAAGGGACTCTAAGAACTGCAAATAACATGAAGTACTGATAATTAGTATTGTATATTTTGGGTGTTACAAAGTGTTCCAAATGATATGGTGTATTTACAAAAATAGAAACATAGACTTTGACTGCAGATAAGGACCGCTTGGCCCACCTGGTCTGCCCATTATAACATGTACTTAAACACTTTTTTATATTGTTTTACTAGATCTGAGATAACACTGTGGCCTGATGAAGTTGCTTAGGCCATGAAACATAACCAAATGAGGTGTATGAAAAAATAAAACAATAACTGAACATTTTATGTGTGGAGTTCGTCTTTACCTATTCATTTTGGATTTGCTTCTGGTCACAAGAATGATGACCCAAGTGATTCTATGGACTTTTATCCTTTAAAGGGTAGGGGCATTGTGAATTTGCCAATGTAAAAGTCAATACTTGGCCCCCTCCTATATGGCCTGTTCATCAACAGCCTACCAGAGGCCTGCTATTCTACAATAGTACTCTGATATGCTGATGATGCCATCATTTTCACAAGCAATGCAGACCACAGTAATATTTCTGCTGACCTCCAGGCCATTTTCAAGTCACTACAAAATGATTTACCAACAACAAATTGGTGCTTAATTACTAAACAAAAAAACATGTTTTTCACTGGCCCACAAATGAAAAAAAAGCCTCCCCTCCCCGGCCATTTGTAATACCAAGGACAAAAGTCTTAAAGAGGTCAAGACCTTTAAGTATCTTAGTGTTGCTCTAGGCAACATCCTATCACTTGCCTCACATGTCGACAACACTGTTAGCATGGCTAACAGAAGACTGGGCATCCTATATAAGAACTGCCTCAACTTTACTGCTAAAGTCAGATATCTTGTATCCAGTACAGTCCTGACACTTATTGGCTATGGCCTCCCTGTCTATGCCGCTGCAGGCAATATTCTTTAACAGAGTCACAGTGATATGTAACAAGGCCTGTCGTCTTGCACTAGTGGCAAAGAAGC
Organism: Neoceratodus forsteri; assembly: GCA_016271365.2. Taxonomy (NCBI): domain Eukaryota; kingdom Metazoa; phylum Chordata; order Ceratodontiformes; family Ceratodontidae; genus Neoceratodus; species Neoceratodus forsteri. The sequence continues at coordinate 1,515,431,657 of CM057449.1, forward strand.
CCATCCACAGCTGCACCCTGTGTACATACCCTCAGAGATTAGTTACCCTACATGACAGGCTAAAGTACCAAACCTGTCTGCTTAACAAAAAGGCATTATTCGGTCTTACCCCTCTGGACATATGTAACTGCTTCCACCCTGTTACCAGCCAATACAATTTGAGGGGCATGACTTGGAATGCCCTAGAACTGCCTTTCCAGAGAACCAATCAGGGGTAAATGCTCCTTCGCTGTAAGGGCAATAGGCTGGCTGAATGAACTGCATAAATCCCTGCTTTTTCTGCCAAGTATTACCCAAATCAAAAGATCACTGTGGCTTCCCTCATTTCCAGCTGAAACTGTACCTGATTTAACTGATCTGTATACCTGCCTAACTGATGTTCAGAGTAGTTGTGTAACTTGTTTTGCTGTTTAAATTCATTTATCTATCTATGCATGTTGTGCATCCTGACTTAGAATATCACTCTGGAATTGATGAAGAAACTGTCTTTGTATGATTGTTCTGTCACTGATCTGGAACTGCGCTGAGTTGTACTTTCCAAATGAAGGAATAAATACATGAGTTAGACTATGTTGCCTAATTATTTAAAACAATGGTGCTAGCTCAAAACTATTATTAACACTGGGGTATTGAAGTGCTTCCAGTCTGAAAATCCAGAACTATTCAATTTGATTTTACAGATTCTCAAAGTCTCCCCCTTTTTGAGTTTGCAAACACTCTTTCCATCCAAATTACTCTCACCTCATATTGCCTCACTCCTCCATTGTTGCTGACATGGACTGGTTTTGCATATTATTTATTGTTACTAGTGCAAGACGAGAGGACCTGTTACCTTCAAAGGAGGGTATCGTCACTAGTGGGCTGCCTCAGGGGACAGTGCTCGGCAGGGGTGTAGCCATGAATTTTTTTGGGTGTGTGTGTAAATATGACATTTTTTGAAATTGTACAAATAAGAGCCAGGGGTCTGGGGGTCACTTGGCCCCCAGAAGCTCTGGGGGATGTACATGCTCTTTGGTGAATTTTGGGGCATTTCTTGAAGAAAAAACACACTTTGTTACATGTTCCCCACCTCTACTTTCATGGGAATTTTTTTTTCACATGGATTCAGAGGTGTGGAAGACTCTGGCTGGCATTACAGTCTGCAGAACATCCAATGGTTGTAGACAACTGGCTATCCAACAGTGCCATCAACCACCCATCCCATATGCAGTTTTTGTAATATACTGTAATATCTGAAAGATTTCTACATAAAGGCTATGGCCTGAGGTATGGGGGGCTGCAAGGTCCCAAGAAGCTCTAGGGGGTTTACATGTTCTGTGCTGAGTTTTGGGACTTTTCTTGAAGAAAAAACACACTTTTGTTACATGTACCTCACCCCTAATCTCAGGGGAATTTTTGTTTCCCATGGAATCAGGGATGTTGGAGACTCTGGCTGGCATTACAGTCTGCAGAATCTCCAGTGGTTGTAGACAACTGACTGTCCAACAGTGACATCAACCACCTGCCCCATATGCAGTACAATATGCAGTGCAATGCCATCACATAAAGTGTGTCCACCATTGTTTTGTACCATGGCCTTCTTTCTTCCTCTTTCTGTGCCCCCCACCCAAAGTTGACAATACCACAACTGCAAATGTTCAATCAAGCAGTCCTAGCTCTGCACACACAATAGCTGATGTCGTTATGCACTTCACCACACTGTCACCACTACCCACATGGTAATGAACAGAATCAGGCAGAGAAAAACACACTGAGCCGCCACCATATAATCAACTGGAGACCTGCAAGTCTGGAAGTTTTCATACAGTGTCAAGTGAGCCAGGAACACATCTAGGAATTCTTTCAGGAGGGGACTACGCAACCTAAGGGGCTTGGGAAACAGAAAACTTCAAGACATTCTCATTTGTAAAAGTACTGATTGAAACACATTTTGCCCCATCAATAACATTGTTTTTAAAACTTTGTCCTTTCTTTGGCCCAATGGAAACAGTACACAGGTATGATGCTGTACAACACCTTTTTCTATACAGAATAAACAGTGCACACCAGGAAAGGCAGGAATGCCTATTTTAACCCTTCAGATTATGTATGGATGGTGTATGCTGGCATGGTTCATTTAGAAGTGTTGTGGACCCCCTACAGTTGCTAATAATGGCAGCTATTGATCTATAGATGGTCATTTCAGAGTTTGGTCTGCAGTGGTGCACAGGGAAAGTACAGAGCTGAGAGATTTGGAGGGGAGAGGGAGCAGCTATGGTGATGCTGGGATAAAACCCTTCAATTGCAGGGCAGACCCTATATACCTCTTAGCATTTTGTCACTGAAATGTCAGATACAAGTACTCAATATGTAGGAAAATATTGTCAGACAGAGACACATTCAGAAAACTGGGAGCTGGTGTGTTAACAGCACTCTACCATTCTACCCTTGATCACACCCTGAACACTAGCTGACTGTCCTAACAGTGGAGTGATAATGTTTTTGGTGTGAAGCCCCTCTTCAACTGCCAGATAATTGCTACTCTTGATGAGCTGTTAATCACACCAGGCCATCTTAACATGAGGAGTACAGCCTGCTAAAGTAGGGAATTTAAGTTCATTAACAGCAATGGAAAAACTGCACTAGTCAAGACGGCCAAATAGAGAGCTAGCTGCACTAGCCCGGCTCAATTTGCACTAGGTTTTGGGCTAGTAAAGCAATGTTAAACTCAACCCATGATCCCTGACATACAAATACACAATATGCTTGCACACATAGTAACATGGGGGGGGGGCAACTAGGAAACCATGATAAAAAACATGGGTGAGTTATGGAGGGTGACCTGGTGCCGGTGGCATGACATTCCACCATCATCCATGTAGGTGGTGGTACAATGCCTTGTTACCAGGCATTACTAACACAGCAGGTAGAAGAGGAGGTTAACCACTTATGGGGGGGATGACCCTTTATACACTGTCAGAGACACTACTGCAAAATGAATAGGACATGGGTGATGCAATTGCCAGTATATATAAATTTGTAATCACTGGTGGGTTTATAAGAAAGGGGGTTTCAGATCAGGAGAATGGGCCTGAATGATCAGGCCCATTCTCCCAACCTGAAACCCCTTTCTTATACATCCACCAGTCATTAAGGATTTATATAGACTGGCATCACACACATCCTGGGCTCTTAGATTCCTCCTATTTTGATTTCTTATGTCCATATCTAGTTTGCTGCTTTGAAATGAGAGAAGTAGGAATGGGGTCCCCAGTCCTACCTCTCATTTCAAATCAGCAAAGTAGATAAGGACATGGGGTTATGTATCACAGGATACAGCCCAGAATCTCACTGTTCCATGAGCCCCACGTAGCAGTTTGTTGCCAGCTGCCTCAGGAGGAGGAGCAGAAGATGCAGCAGGAGCCAGACAAGGACTATTTCTACTTCTGCTTGGGGCAGACTGATTAATGCCTTGTATGAAAGCACACAGGGTGGTTTGATGACCTCCTTAGGTCCCAGATATTTCTAAATATAATTGTTTTTCACACACACTCAACTTTGCTGTGTCTGTTTTATTTTTGTAAAATTGTTACTCTCTTAACAAGTTCCAACACAACTCAGAAAGATTCAGATGGGAATCATATATGGCAAATGTAATAGTAGATCCAGTCACTGGTTATACTATTATATTTGCCACCAGTACACTAGCAGACAATTGTATCTGATCCAAGATAGAAGAGATGGGACAGAGTGAGGAGGGGACTGGGACCAGCAGGTTAGCCAAGGAACATTACAGGAACACATGAGTAGTAAGATAGGAATCATTCTCACACACACACACACACACACACACACACACACACACACACACACACACATCACATTACCCATATTGTAGTTGTGTGAGATGATGGCCAGCAGTGAAGGAGAACAGAGGTTAACTAGTGGCCACCATCTGGAGTCCAGGTGGGTAATTGACATCAGGCCAGCACCAGCAGGAGGGGGTAGGCACTGCCACTAGACTACAAGGTCGTTTTTTAATGTCAAACCTGGGACTAGGTGAGGGAGGAAATAATACCACTGGTACCAGCCGGGGATAATCTTTCATTTAAACGCATACTGGGACCAAGACAGTGAGGGGGCCACTTGCACCCTAGGAGCATCAGGGTAGGGTTACATGGTGAAGCATTTGCTGAGGGACCATTTATGTCCAGACTTCAGCTTAATCCCTCTCATTCAATACTCAGTTCTGGTGTCCCTGTTCTCATTTGAGCAGTGACACATAAAACAGTGCAACTGCATTGTGGAGCAAAGAGTAAGAGTTTGAGACAGAGACTGTGACCCTGTATAAGTAGGCTTGACCTTGAGGTGATTAGCTAACTAGTGGGATGGAAATACCAGCTCAGTGCTGGATAGCCCATTGCTCAAACAACCAGGAGCATGGCACATTGTTTGGGAATACAGTGACTGAACCCATTCTCTTGAACAGAGGGCAAGTGGTGTGCATTGGCTAGCCTGAATGGGCAGAGGAAAACTTTACCTCTGCCCATTCAGGCTGACCAATGCACCACTTCCTGTTCAGAAGAGAATGTCCTGAACCCACTATTCTTTAATGTATTTATAGATGGCATAGCGGAGGGGCTGGAGGGAAGATTGTGTCTGTTTGTGGATGACACGAAGCTCTGTAATAAAATGGATATGACTGAGGGGGTTGAGAGTATGCAGAGAGATCTGCAGAAACTGAAGGAATGGTCCAAGAAAGTGGCAATTGTCGTTCAATACAAAGAAGTGCAAGATCATGCACTTATGCATGAAAAAATAGGGTGCAGAATACAGGATGGGAGGACGTGCCCTAGAGGTTAGCAAGCTGGAGAGTGACCTTGGTATAATCATTTCATGGAACCTGAAGATGGCAAGGCAGCATGAGAAGACAGTGGCAAGGGCCAATAGGATGATGGGTTGTATCGGTTGTGGAATAACTAGCAGGAAGAGGGAGGTCATAGGGGGCACTGCTGAGCACCCTAATAGGAAGCAGCATTTATTTCATGCTCCCAGGAGAAAATAATTTTTTAAACTTAAAATGCTATTTTTCCTTCATCCAAGTTCTGACTGAAACATTTAGAGAATACTGAAATACAATCTCATTGGGAAAATGCCAAGATGGGCAAAAACAAAGGAACAGTTGCTGCAGCAAGAGATTTCTTTACTCCTAAGCAACAGAATCAGGAGGAGAGGCCTGTGCAATGTGGTGCAACATCGGACTCTGGTCCTGGGCCTGCAGAGGAAGCATCACTTAGTAACATCCAGTCCACCCTACATCAATTAGTAAAAACTATGCAGGACTTAGATAAAAAGTTTGACGCCCTAACTCCCAGGGCGTCATCATTAGAAACAAGGATGGAAAAATGTGAGGCTAGTGTGCAGAGATCAGACGCCTCAGTGCTTAAATCTGTGGATGCGATCACAAAACTCATAAAAGAAAATATGCTTCTCCGTCAGTGTCTGGAGATGGTAGAAAATCAAATCAGAGAATGAAACTTACGTATTATCAGCTTGTCGGAAGGGGCTGAGGGAAAGGACATCTTACTCTTTGCCATAACTCTGCTTCCAGCTATCCTAGGCTTGGATAAAACTGATCCCCCACTTTCTCTTGAGAAAGCCTACCGAATCACTCCCCATCATGCCTCATCCGATCCTGCAACTGCAAGGACTTTTTTGATTGTCTGCACTGGTACTGGGGATTGGGACAGAGTCCTGATGGTCACCAGACATCGTAGAGCCTTCAAGTATGGAAAAGATTCCTTGTTATTATTTCCAGATCTATCCTACAGTACACGACAATGACGCAAGGCCTTCAATGGTCTTAGAGGGTGGCTTCACTTGTTAAAAATATTCCACCAGCTGTTGTTGCCAGCCAAGCTCCTGATCATATGGAAAGGCCAGCAATACTTGTTTAACAAAACCCAGGAGGTGAAGAAGCTGATTGCCAATGTGGAATTGGAGGTGGCTGAAGGTGACGAGGGTTCCTCCTTGGATGGGGATTAACATGGCTGGCAAGGCCGTAATGTACTCTGGGGTCCTGAAGGGCCTATAAGAATATGTTTCTCATGATTATTTACAGGACTTGAGTCTTCTGCTGATTCAACTACAATCATACTGTAGACATAGACATGGTCCTTTTGGGTCCTTATAGCTATATCTTTTGGGGGCATACTGGTTAATTAGCAGTCATCTGGTTGATTAAAATAACCTATAAAATTTGCTACACTACCCATGCGGGTTCATTAAGTGACTACCGTTTAAAATGTTCTGGATTCAATAGAATAGCTCTGGTCCTTTCTGTTAAAACATGCATTTTGTTTAAGCACAGGTCCTGTTTTTGGTATCAACTGTATAATGATGCATAATCAGTCTTTCATTGTTTTATAAAATTGTACTTGATTTTTCTTCCTGGGAGCTTGGGAATCTATAGTTACCTTTAATAGTTGTCTGGATAGTACTGGAGGAATCACTTAGACGTTTAGTCAAATATGGTAATATGGCATTTGGTATTATATCATCCTTGGCATGATTCCCCTTTGGCCTTCCCGGCTATATGCTTAGTTATAAGTTACTTAACTGGTGAATGATTGATTAATTCCCCCATGATGTACCAATAGAGGGGGTGTCCTTCATTAGTGCTTTATAAGAAAATATTTGTATATACTGAGATATAATGCTATCCTCCTATGTATAGTTATGATGTAAGTTTTGCTTACAAAATCAATAAACAAAAATTTCAAAAAAAAGAACGAAGGAGGTCATAATACTCATGTACAGGCAGCTTGTTAGGTAGCATCATGAGTATGGAGTCCAGTTCTGGAGGCCATACCTCAAGAAGGATGTGGATAGAGTAGAGCGCGTCCAGAGGAGGGTAGCAAAAATGATAAGGGGCCTCGGGCCTTTGTCATATGAGGAACGGCTGAAGGAGCTAAACATGTACTCCCTGGAACAGAGGAGGGAGAGGGGGGGACATGATTGAGACCTTCAAATATATCAAGTGCATTAGCAGGGTGCCAGTAGGTGATATCTTCCAGCTAAAGGAGCATTCGAAAACAAGGGGCCATGATATGCAGATAGTGGGGGAGGGGGGGAGTTCAGAGGAAACATTAGAAAATTCTATTTCACAGAGAGGGTGGTGGATAACTGGAACAGACTCCCAGATGGGGCGGTGGGGCAGGAACGGTGGTGGGATTCAAGAGAGTGTGGGATAGATACAAGGGCCTTTTAGATCTCGGGGGGAGAGCAGTAGGAAATAGCAAAGTCCTTAGCTGCTAGGTAGGCATATTGGGAAGACTTGGTGGACCTGGCAGGCCTTTTCTGTTATCACTTTCTATGTTATTTTGTGTTGCCCTTATGTGCTTTCCTAACCTACCTCTGAGCTTCCAATTTGTTCGGCCTACATAAAAGGCATTGCATGAACATTGTAATATATAGACAACCCCACCTGTGTGCAGATTACAGCAGGAATAAGTATGTATGATAGTCCAACACACCTCACACAGTCCGTATGGTTTAAAACCCTCCTGTCTTGTTGACCCAAGGGAGTGGGCAGTATTTAAAAGTTTGCACAGGGCACAAATGGGTGTATGCCCACGCAAACTTAGTTTTGCAATGGAGCACAATATTCAAAAGGGGCAATTGCATGGGCAAACCGGGTTAGCAGCTGTGCAAACCATAATGTATGTGGGTGGGCAAAGGGAAGGGAGGGACAGGAACATTCACGCAGTCTCATATTCAGCACCTTTGCACAGCATAAAAAGGTTCGCACGGTCCTTTTGTGCAGCGCAGATACCACCAAACCAAACCCTGTCTTACTCCAGGCAACCCTAGTGGTTGCTGGAGCTACTGCAGCCATCTACTGAGTTGGCCTGTGAGGGAGCACAACTGCTCCTAGGTATACAATGTGCAATCCCCTTTCTGCTGATCACCAGTCCAACAGTGTCAAATGCATATCCTTGGGCCTAGTGGTCCCCACCCTCCAATTGCCAGCCTGACTGTGTCAATGGCATGCCTTGCTGCCTAGCATCCCCACCGGTACCCGATCCTGGCCCTTAAGAGCAACCAGCTCCCTGACGGCTCATGTCCCCCCCCCAGTCTCTGATCCCTGGTCCCGCAAGACAGAAAACACCCTGTCCTGTCAATATGAGTAGACTGACTAGACTATTGTGCAGTGCAAAACCCAAAGCAACATATTTCCTGGTGTTCCATGGTATCCCCTTACCCCCCAATTGCCATACCAACTCAGTCACTGAGATACTCCCTAGATAGGTCCCCTCCTCCACTGCACCGACCACCCACCCTGCCAATGCCCCACCCTTACCTGGATGGTCAGTGCCACAGGAGTCCATGTGATGGCTGGTATAGCCCTCCTCATACCGCCATGGCTGGCCACTGTATACAAATCCAGAGAACACACATCCTTTGTAATGTACTGGGTGCACTTCCAACAAAGAACCATTTTCTTGTTTCATTATTTTCATGTCCAAAAAGCTGATTTCTCAGACATCATAATTCAGCTTGAACATGTGGTCTCATTGCTCGATTCTACTGTAGCTATATCATCAATAACGTGCCATTGCACCACAAAGTTGAGAAGGGCTACTGTATATTTATTGATGAATCAAATACAGACATTTTCTCCCATCTGCCCATGTGTAAACTGACTAGGCTAGGAAAAGGCTGATTGTCCAGCAGAGGAATGCAGATGAGGAAAGACAAAAGAGTAAGGATCCCTGGAGTAGAGGGAGCAGGGGGAAGAAGGAATGGAGAAGATGACAGAGAAGAGGAATGAAGGAAGGGACCCAAATCAGTATTTGGATATGAATGAGGCACAGTGATTCTGATGACATGAAGTTAGAGGAAGAATACAAACAGACGTACAGATGAAAAAAGCCAGAAGTGGGCAAAATTGGTCTATCACGTCTGCTTGGTAGATGATGCAGGGTTCATGGTTTATGCCAATTACCCTGCCCCCCATGTCATACCCTCCCTCACTTCTACCCCTTCTCAGTCGCATGGGTTCCCTGTGTGTTTGTCCCAGGCCTCTTAATGGCTCCAACATCTTTACGGAGTCCACCTCTTCTGGCAACACATTCCATGTGGCCACTACCCTCTCTGCATAAAAATGCTTCCTAACACCTTACCTAAACCTCTCTCCATCAACTTTAAGCTATGCCCCTTTGTGGTTCTGTTGTCACTCATTTTAAACAGACCTTCTCTTTCCACTCTGTTAATCCCCTTCAAGTATTTGAAGGTCACTATCATATCACCCCTTCCCTTCTCTTTTCCAAGGACTACATCTTTTAGGCTCCCAGCCTCTCCTCAAAGGACCTATTCTGTTGACCCTTGATCATCTTGATTGCTCTCCTTTGGCCCCCATCCAGCATGCTGATGTTATTGTTAAGGTATGGATGCCAATGCCTTACTCCATATTCTAAATGTGGTCTTACCATTGACCTGTATAATGGCAAGATGACCTCGCTCCACCTACTACTGAACCCCTGTCTATACATCCCAGCATCCTGTTAGCCTTTTCTGCTGCCTTCTTGCATTCTGTGGTGTGTTTAAGGTCTCTAGTAATCACCACTCCCAGATACTTTTCTTCTTCTGAAGCAGTTACCCTCCCCAGGTAGTACTCCATCCTAGGATTCCTGGCCCCTATGTGCATCACATTGCATTCTTTGGCATTGAAGCCAAGTTGCCAGATTCATGACCATTTCTCAAGTTTTGAAAGGTCCTTCCACAGGTCTTGTATCCCTTCCTTTGTGTCCACTCTCCCACAGAGTTTGGTGTCGTCTACAAACAGGCACATCTTGCCTTTAATGCCTTCCCCAATGTCACTTATGAAGATACTGAACAAAACTAGCCCCAGCACAGATCCCTATATGACCCTGCTAGTGACTTCCTTGGTACTGGAGAACTCTCCTCCCAACCACTACTCTCTGGGTTCTGACCCTTAACCAGCTGTCTACCGCATGGGTTCATAACAGCACCGGCAAAAACAGCATGGCAAAATGCTGCAGGCAAAATGATGAATCCTAAAACAAGGTTGGAAAAAAGATTGACTGGAACAAAACAGCATGCTCCATTGAAAACAATGGGACTTTCTTTTTCTTTGGGTGGGCTTCACCCATTGAACCCTCTGGACTTTAAATAATAAACTCCAAAGCTGCAGCACCAGAAGACCTAGAGGGAACCAAACCGCAGTTCTGGATCACCAACCCTGCTGTGTGCTGGTGCCTTAAGCACTCCAGCACAGGAGTGGCTCAACCAGGCACTACACACATGACAACTTGATCTCTCACTTGTAAGACTGCAGAGTGGCAGGGGTAGTGGTAATTCCCTATCACTATTATACCCCCTGTCGCTCTAAATGCAGGCGGGCTTTACATATCATGTTTATTGCCAAGTGGTTTTTGATTAACGGTATTGACCTGATACCTTGTCTACCCACCTTACCATTTTCTCTCCTACCCCTAGATCCATCAGATGGATGAAGAATAGATAAGGAGAAGTGGAGTGAGCAATGCTGTTTATAAAAGGGATATAGGTAGCAAAATGACAGAAGATAATGCAGAGGGTGTCCAGTCTCATCAGAAAGGAGGTGGGAGCAATACCATGGACCATAACTGCATAACAGAAGACCAGGAATACCAGTGTAGTGACAACCTCATGGCATACCTGCAGAGACAGACAGTCTTCATTGTAGTACAGGGAACCAAGTTAGGGGCAGAGCTTGGCATGGATGGAATCAATGTGGGCAGAGAAGTCAAGTTTACTGTCTAGACACACACCGATGTATTTAAGTGATTGAACCACTCAGGATAGGTGCTATCCAAGGAGCCAAAGGTCATGAACACAAGCATAGTCTTCCCTTTCCATAATAACAATGTTCTCACATTTGTCAGCAAGCTTCAATACAATATGAGAAATCTTTCATTATGCTTTCTTCTGTGGTCACATTGTTCCATCTATGTTTTGTTTTGTCTATTAAGTAAACCCATAATTTTCTTAGTAATCACTTTCTCAAAAGTACTTATGGTTGCACAGGTATTAATAGGAAAAAATCATTGATTTTAGCCAGAAGATTTTTCCCTCAGTCTTTTTATACAATTGCCATAGATACTGTATACCTCTAGATATTTCAATAATCACTTGTACCAGTACCATTTGTTGCTCACAAAACATCATATTAATTTCTCATGTCAGCCAACACATTTAAAGCATTACTTTCTCTACTCTCATTCTCTGTTTCTGATTCATTATACCTTTCATTAAATTCAATGAGTTCCTGTAAGGCTGTTCGATTATCTAATTCCTGATAAGTCCATCCTTCATTTTCAATATCAGTGTATCAACATTTCTGTTTTTAGCTGGAAGACAGACATTTTTAAACTCGTAAGAAAACTCAATTTGAAATATTACTTCTCTTATAAAACAGAAAATATGGGGTTCCTTGATATTGATCTAAATGGACTTGATGCTGCAGAACTTAATAACTGAGCAGCAAAACAGTGATATTGAAAATTAAAAGAAAAACATGTCTCCAATTTCTCTGACCTCAGATAAATAGGGATTGAATTTGTTAGACCTCCAAACAGACAGAGGGACATGCTACAGATCCTTTTGCAGAAGGAAAGCAGACGGGTCTGTGAACTGAAGTCTTTATAGCCAGAGGAACTTAATGAATCCATAGACTATAAACCTTGCCTGTAAACAACCACACCCCTCCACATAGACAGAACATTCTAGAATGAACTAGCATTGTACAGGGTCATAATATACTTTTTCAGAAATTATATATAGGGCTCGATTTTCAGAGCAAAAACTTTGATATAAGGTGTCTGCGCCAAAGGGCTTTGATGCAAGTGGCACCTTGCGTGAAAGTTAGCAACACTCCCGATTTTCTAATGCAGACTGCACTAAAATCAGGATGCCGTGTGGAAAAGCCACCCTGCACTACCCTTGCAGCAGAAGTGCACTTGCACCAGGTAGCAAGGGATCTTACATCATGGTGGGGCTGCACATCCCCTTTCTTGGAATTTTGGAAGGCCTGACGTGTTTATAACATTGGGCTGATTTTAGACCAGCCTGGAGCTGGTCTAATGGCACTGGGCAGTAAGGTGGCTTACGGGGAGCCTACAAGGAGGGGACTGGGGCAGAGGGAGCACTAGGGGTGCCAAAGGGGCTGATGAGAGCACAATGCATTGTCAGGGTGCTGTAGTGGCATGTGGTAGGGGCACAGTGCACAGTTAAAGAGAGCCGATCGGCATGGGTAGAGGGGGTTGGCACAGACAGATCATGACCAGGATCCCTGGTGGAAACAGACCTGGCATCTGTCCAATAGGTTCCACATTCCCCAGCAATGTAGGTGGGCAGCAGCCTGCCTCCACATGAGTGGCTGAGTATCAGGGGACTTTCACAGTGTCCAGGGAAAATTCCTCTCCATCACCTGCACCCTGCAGCCATTGCAACACACTCCATGTAGGGGACCGTGACACCTATGTGGCAGGTGTCAGGGCTGTTTCTACCTTGTGTCCTGGTCACAGTCAATCTGTGCCAGCCCCCCTCTGCCCAGGTCAATTAACTCTCTTCAACTGTACATGGCACCCCTGGCTGGTGCCACCCCAGTACCCTGACACTGTTTACATTCCCCCATCACCTTCTATGGCCACACAGTGCACCGTCTGCCCCCAGTTCCCACTTAAGAACATGCCCTCTGCCACCTACCTGGCCCCTCTAGGGTTGCACTGGGCAGGGGCTGATGGGGCCCTCTGTCAAACCCCAAAGGTTCACCACATGTTTGGCACAACCCTCTGGGTGTGGCTACTCTCATAACTATGGCACAAGGATCCCCACTTTTATTAAATAGGATTCAGGGTCCCTGATTCACCTTGAGTTTGCCACAGCCATAGATCGGAGCAACTTGTATTGATCTAAGAGCTATGTTTTCTTCTGATATGTTATGGTATTAACAAAAAATGTGGTTTTCCGTTCATTTCAGATTTGTTTTCCTTTTAATTTCAGACTAAGGTATCAAGCTAGCTAGCTCTATTGAGGAACTGACTGAGCACAGCAGTAGGGGTATTTTATGAAGCAGGTTATCTCTACCTTTCTTTATTTTCTCTCTCCATTATATTTTGTATAGTAATGTTTATATGCACAGTTTGAATTTGAAAATACAGACAAAATTAATTCACACACTGTCTAAGGCAATAGTAGACAGGTTTGCACTATATAGTGTTAAATAGGCACCACATGAATGGATTTGTGCATTAATATAACCTGTCTTTGAACCCAGTAAAATTCAATAAGAGCCTAAAAGCTTTTTATTAGGAGTTCTATAATGTTTAAGAACATGTGTACTTTATACAAACCAATGGAACTCTGGAAGTACCACGCTGAACATTTAATATCATAGCATTTTGAACTCTTGAAGCATTTCAATCAAAATGGACTTTAGTAGACATAATTTTGGACATTAATGTGCTTTTTGTATACATTTCAAAAGAATGGCAAGAAACATGATGAATTCAATTTAGAAATATGATATAATTAGAATAGGGGTATTTTTTAAAGAGATCAACCCAAGATGCGCCTGCTACTATTTTCAAATAAGAAATGTGTCCAGACCTTTTATACCACCTATTAGACAGCCTATGCTGGACAGAATTGTACTTGTGCACAATTTGGCTGCAATTGCATCAGGGGCTCCATTAAGGGGGGATGGGGGGGAAGTAGGCCTCCTGCATTGCGGCTGATGTAATCGCAGGACCTTTAAATGTCCTGGCTGGATTCTAATGGCTGGGAGCGAGTGAGCAGTGCATACGGCCAGTGCCACAAGGATGAGGATGGAGGCTGGAACTAGTCTGCAGCAGCATTGATTGGCAAATGAAGGGATGGTCCTCTGGTCCAAGTCTGCTTCTCCACTCCTCCATCTCTTTCACATCACCAGTCAATGTAAGAACATGGGTGCATGGCTTGAATTTAGCTGCTTGGTGCTTTGAAGCACACCAGTGCATGCACTGCCACATGGCCCACACAATGTTGCAAGGAGCAGTGAGGACAGAGTTAAGTGCAGATTTGGACTTGCCAGCTGAAATACTTCAGGAGGATTTTTATTTTCTGTGGAGAGTCTGGAGATGGGAGGAGATGGAGTTGAGTACTGGAGTAGTTTTGTTTGTGACCCCTGGCCCTGGCTAGCCTGAGCTACTAGTATGGAGCTAAAATAAGCTGTAATCAGCAGGATCGTCAATCAGAAGGGAATTGGATTCTTGTGGTCATGGCACCACCCGCTGCCATCCCAGATGAACTAGCCTGCCTGAGCCCTTGAGGATGACCTGAATGAGGTGGACAGACTGGTCGGTGGAGTCACTCCACTCCATGAGTTGGAGAAAGTCAGAAGGGAGTTGATTTGCCATTTTGCTTGCCTGGATCAAGTGCCACTGTCTTATTCTCACTGAGGTAAGTCAGGATCTGTACTGGTTATCTTTACTTTGTGTAGCCAGTTGGGGGGGGGTCTCTCTCTGTCTCTCTAGTCTCTGGTGCAGCACTTCAAGTCTACACTGTCTGCTGTGCATCAATGGGTTTAAGGAGTGAGGGAGACAACTGAGTGAGCTTGTCCCAACTGACTTGTTGGAAGGGATTGGTACAGAGTAACCCCTAGTATTGCTGATGCTGTCTTGCAAAAAGCCCAGTTGGGTTGAAGCTCTGGCCTGTGTAAATGGGAAGGAGAGGCTTGAGAGCTGCCTACAGGAGTATATTTATAATGTGCCTCTCTTGTTTCAAAGTAAAATAAATCTGATAAATATAACCCTCCTCGGTCTGAGTTCTGCAATATAATAGCTTCAGGTCCTGGAACTTATCTTGGTTCTAGCTGACAGTGACTGGCTGCTACTGCTAGTGATGTCCATCATGCCCCTTACCAAAGTTGTCACAGCCCAGCCAGCTCTGCTGCTCACTGCTCCCTCTATAGTGATGGCCCTACCCTTGAGTGAGTGTGAGTCACTGACATGATGGATCATGGTGGTAAACTAGTAATTGTTGTGACATTTAAAAAAAAAGGAAAAAAGAGGGTGGTTAACTGAAATAGGAAGCCTGAGGGAGGGATTGTTTCAGTTCAGCTTAGCTTGTGGTGGCCTACATGCCCCTGGCCCAGCCACCACTCAGCCCCTGGTCCTGCCCCCACTCAGCCCCTGGTCCTGCCCCCACTCAGCCCCTGGTTCTGCCCCCACTCAGCCCCTGTGAGTGGTTGTCCCCCCATTGAAATCTGAAATGGTGCCCCTGAATTGCATCTATTTTTGCCACAAATTTTGACTTTTTTGATGTAAATGGATGCAACTTCTGAAAATAGCAGCAGGGCTGCCTGGATGCATTAAAATGGATGCAAGCACAGATGCAGCATGAATTCATGTCTGTGTCCAACCCCTGTGAAAAGTCTGTCTCATGTGTTTTGTGTACTCCATCATCTTTCACCTATGATGTAAATGGAACCAGGTAATTAATAAGATTACACACACACAACCTTGCCACACTGCTGAGGAAGACCAGCAGATCAAAGTACTAGGGTGGGTAGTTGTGAGTCAGGCTCCTGGATTTTCCAGATTGAATGACTGATGCCCTGACCAGTTTTCACTAATAAAATAGCAACAGTAGCAAAACAAAAGTGCAGTAGTGCTTTCAAAGGAGCCCTGTTAGACATGAGTGAGTGCACAGCTTTTTTTTTTATTATATACATAGGCTGGCAACCCAGCAGTGTACTATGTTCCTAGTACCACGAGTGCGAGTGTGCCTTGTTGTTGTTAGGAGAGACCTTAATCAGGTCTGGGACCACTGTCTGACTGAATTGTATCTTAGCCACTTTTTATACCCTGCTCACTCTACAAATTAAGATATTAATAACTGAGTTAATAACATCTGAGCCTTAGGCTTTGCTCTGGATACAGTAATTATAACAACATTGCTATTTTTGTAACTGCATTTGGATTATAGTCTTTTGTGGTCTGCTGCTATTTACCTTAAAATCTAATCTGAAGAGCCTAAACAAGGGAATACAGATCCTGTGGAGTTGTAGATGGTCCAGGCTGAGTGAAGTATTGCACATTAATAAGCACTTGTTACAATACTGGAACTGTAATGTCTAATTTAGCTGCTGTTTGGTCTTAACTACTGACTCTGAATGAACTACTGTAGTTATGAATCCAGTATCAAGTATTGAATATATGCACATTCCACGGAACTGAATTTAAGGCTCTTCATTTTATATGCTGCTTTAAACAAGTGTTACATGAGCATTTATACAATAGAGGTGGGGCATATTGAACTAAGTAAAAACATGTATTCTCACTACCATGAAATAAAACAAAGGAGAACTCTGCACAGTGGAATAAATTACAAATATTCAACTCCAGACCTCAAATATTCCACAGTACTGATGTCACCAAATAAGCCAGGACTACTTCTCAGCACATACACATGAAAGAGAACACACCTGTATCCAATCTTGAGCCAACACCAGAACTCTGCAACTGCTTGTGCTGGTTATAATCCCAAGGGAGACAAATACTGAAAAGGACTGCTGAAGGAAACCTAAAAAGACATTAAAAGAAAAATCACATTAGAGAACGAGCAAACAACGGGTCAAAAGCAGCACAAAATGCAGGGTGCCAAAACAAAGCCTGTGAACAAACTACAAAGAAGAAAAGAGCCAATAACCTGCATAACACAAAGAGAAATAGAATAGAGGACATTTTAACACAAATAGTGAATGATAAAGAACCTTTCCTGGATCCAGAGACAACTCAAGCAGTACCGGAAACTCAAGTCAGCCAGACATTGCCATATACCTCTGGAAATCCTCATCAGATTGACACCCACTACATAGAACAATACATACAAAGCAGCAAAAATAATAACACAAAGAAAAAAAAATGGTGAGAGACATCCAAGCTCTTTGGAGCTACATAAATGAGGAGCTGAATGTAACTGACCCAATTCAGGACATAGCACCAGAATACTTGGACAAAATCCTCTATCAGTACTGTCTGATGTGCCAAATGAAAGACAGCAGAGAGTATGAACTTCTGACCCTTACATCTGTCTTTCAAAGTATTGAGAGATTTCTGAGACAAAAAAGCTATGCAGAATGGCTTACAACCTCCTTAAAATTTCAGTGCTCTAGGCAAGTTATAGAAGCCAAGCAAAAGCCACCTAAAGCAGCAAGGGAAAGGAAACCATCCAATGGCAGCTGACAAAATAACTGATGAAATCATACAGCAACTATATGACTATAACCAGATAGGACCTGACACCCTACATATCCACTCCATGTCTACAATACGGAACAATACCAAAATGGAGCAAAAACCCACAAATAACACCAAAAAATAATAAAAAATAATCAAAAAAATATAGAAACCCTAATCCTCACAAAGAACAATGGCCCTATTGTATAAATTGCACATGTGATGTGCAGTCATGAAATGCAGCAGATATATGAATCCATGAATAGTGACCTTGAGAACCATCACTCGTGCCTCTGCTACAATCTGCCACTCATGAGGTAACCCAAGATCACTATGCACTCATTCACATTTCTGCTGTATTTCATGCCTGCATATCACGTAGCCCCTATATCCTTCATAGAGTTTTGCTGCTATTCGTGAATAAGTTTCCAAGTAAAAAGTTTTGTGTTATTTGCACAATATTGCACAGAGGCATTTTAAACAAAAAATAATTGTGGCTTTAATATAATATACTGCAGTCAATCGAGTGTGATATTCTGCTTTGGAGACCTGAGTGCAAGCTGCCCCCCCCCCCCAAGTTTCCATTTTATAAACAATCTAAAGGTTATATTGAAATCACACAAATTTACACCTAATCACATTTCTATTAAAATTCATATATTAGCTTCATATTTTTTTTATTTATTGAAAAGTTTTACCAGGAAAGGCACACTGAATAATCAAGTTGCTCATTTCCTGGTGCATCCTGGAAAGGGAAGCATTAAAAATGTAGAGATTGCTATGCTAGTTAATAGGGAAGATACAGAGAGGACATCTGTTATGTGAGTGAATGGTAGTGGCATAGTTTGTGGAGGTGACAGAAACTGGCTCAGTTTAAGCTTTGTAGATGTCTAGATGATGTTTTGCTGTCAGGATACAATTTCAAATTGACTGAGGCTGCAGCAGTACAGGATATTTTTGCGTTAGGCCTTACAAGTTCTAGGGATGTTCACAATGTATCTGACCTGAGGTCTCAAGTGGTAAATCTGAAATGAGTTGTTAAGGAGGTTGCAGAGATACTGTAGGCCAGTTAAGGGCCAGACCGTAATGGCTCATTGCTCAAATCAAAAACAATGTTTCTGCTTTTCTTAGGATGCTCTGTGTCATTTAAATATTGTTGTAATTTAAAGTAGGCAGCTTTTCAGCCACCTTTGATCTTCTTTATATATTCTTTACAGAAGTAAGAGTGCCTGATAATTTCACACCTGGTCACTACAGCATGTTTTGAACATTGGAATAATTTCAGATATTTTCCATGCTTCCAGCACAAAACTGGAGGTGTGATATATACTATTTTGATTATTGTGTTATCTATAAGCAGAGTTACAAGTGCTTACAAGAACTGTTGTTAATCCATCTTTTTGGTCTTTCAGTCTTTTAGCTTTGAGAGTTTGAAAGGATGAATTCATGTGAGACTGGCTGAATCTCCAGCACAAGGAGAGAATCTGAGTTTAATCCTCTTTCCTGATCTTATAACATTTTTCTCCTTTTGAAAGAGCTCTGACTGCCTCTGCAAAGTACAGTAACTATCAAAGAATTGAACAATCTGTCTACTTTCAATGACAGTGCTTCCCTCATGGCTGATGAAGAGAAGCATGTTGTCCAAGTGTTTAACAGGTTGGTTTTGTGCCCTAAAACCTTTGCGGCTTAACTCTGCCTGATTCTATGGCTGTTCAAAAATAGGTAGCTTTTACTCTGCTGATTTTGTTTATGACATTATTTTACATTTTCTTGTAGTTTGCCCATTCTATAATTCAATATTTTTAAGATTAAGTTTACATAGCAGATAATTGGTAATTCAAAAGGTTAAAAAGTTAAAACAACTCTTAGTTCCAATCTGTTTTAAGCAGGCAAGTGATTCTAGACATGTGCAAAGGTAAAACAAAGTTCACTCTATGCTAGATTAGCATCAGGGATAAGGTGAAGTCCATCTAGTCTCTCAACTGCCAGAACCTGAAGACATCCACTGTTGTCAGAGCCATTAAAACATCTTCAGGTGCTAACTATGGAAAATGCATAGTCTGAGGCAGATTTTCCTGACATAGGGCCCTATGCATGATGCCAATGTGCTGCATACACTGGGCACATTGGCATCGCTACAACTGAATGCCATGGAGCGGGGTCTCCTGGACCCTGTGCAGAATTCACAGAGGGTGCACGCAGCAGTTAAGCACCCAATCCCTCAGCTGCACAGACAGCAATGTGCCAGGGGTATGTCAGGGGTGTGGCCACACACTGCAACATTCACAAAGCCACGGATTGCTGGGCATGGGAGGCACACTTTACACCAGGTAACACAAAGCCATAAGGGATATGTGCCCCCCCAGGATGTCCCCAGCTGCAGGACAGATGTTGGGGCACTGCAGAACCCCCCCCCACATGCCACTCCAGCTGCTGGGACATCAAGGAGGGCTGGAGGCAGCCTATCTGGCACCAACATGCCCAGAGCTGGTGGCGCATATTGTGCCCTCTGTGAACATCCATGCCCCATGGGCACAAGGGATCCATGAGGGACCAGGTCCAGGCATCCCACTGGATGTGCACCCAGTCTGCAGAAATGTCCTCTGTGTGTCTGCATGCCTGTGGGGCAGGACTGTGGACATGTGTCCTGTGGGTGCATGCGGTAGTGAATATGGCACACCCTGCACCTGTCTGGGGCTGCGGAGTTATGAGAGTGGGATACGCACCTCTGGCACATAATTTCTGGCTGGTTGTGAAAAAGGTCCATAGAAAATTGTGGAGTTGTCTGAAACAGAGATTTAGTTAAGTTTCATTCACCAGTAAAGATGTGGGGAAGAAACAAACTTTGCCATTTATGAAGACCTCAGGAAGTGGCCCAACATTGGTAGTTTATTGAGTAGTGTACTTTTTAAAACTATGTAAAGTGCTTTGTCTGTGAAATTTATAGCATTTTACAAAGGGTGACTAGCTGGGCAGGTCACATGAAAAGCTAATCATTATGGTTACATTGCTGCAGGAAATACAGGGATATAACTGTGTCACCCCCTTCACAGAGGGCACTGTCTGAGGAAGAAGAAAATATACATTTTCTCCTTTGTGCTGTGTGGCACATCAGGCAAAAGCACAAACACTGTTTTATTTAGGGCAGCTATTGGTTATACTTTGTCTTTAAAGTGATGAAAGGCATGAATGCAAGGGAGAAGAAATCCGAAGGGTTTTACACAATGGTTTTACAGCACAGATATGTTTGTAGGTACACTGTGCACTTTAATCTGTGACAGCAGGTATCTGATTCTGTTCTGTGGATTAGCTGGCTATTCAGTTTCACAGTATAAATGCCTCTCAATATTTTTGGGTGACATATTGTTTGAGTAATCATGGCCCCTAATAAACTGAACTCTCTTATGCCATTCACAATAGATGGTGGCAGCTCAAATAGCATATTGTTACAGAAGGCAATGCCAGCCACTCCTGAACATGGTTTGACATGATGCAAGCAACATTTCTTCAGTGTACAAGTTCTTTGAGTAAGTCACGTAGGCATCCACAACATGTTCTGCAGACTTATGACTGACATCTTCCTTTTCCTCTACCACCATCTCCTCAGTATTCATAAATACATGGCACACAGAGGGTTGGAAGTACTACTAGGGTGGCCAATTGAGGTAGTCATGTTGCTGATGCTGGTGTCAGAAATATTCATTGATGTGTCAGGGTCAGAGTCAATATAGGGTTCATTTTGAAAGGCCTGGGATTTTAGGGGGTTTCTTCCCATCCATAGCTTGGTTATCCTTGCTTTCAGTTGCAAGTTTAAGTTTACAGTTGCATTACCATTTATTCATCACAACTTTTAAGATATTATGCAGTTCAATGTACTTATGCAACTTGGTATGATGTTTGCTTGTGTGACTTAGATACATTGTGGCTGTTCGCCTCTCTATCCATGGGATATACCACCCTATAGGGGTACAATGGCAAAGAACCCAGGAGGAGGGTTTCACCCCTATAGGTGCTGCAGGAATGATTCCCTTGGCTAAAGGTAGCTTAGGAAGAAGCCCACGGGAAACAGAGATGTGCTACTGGAGGAGAAGGGGAGGATGATGGAGCAATGAAGAAACAAATCCTGGAACTAGCCAGGAGGAGTGCCCTTTAAAAGCCTGATGGGGGAGTGGTTTGTTGCTCCGCCAATTAAACTACAGGCATAGCATCTACAATTCAATGTGCTTATGCAAATTGGTATGATGTATGCTTGTGTGACAGATACATTGTGGCTGTTCACACTCTATCTATGGGATATACCACCATATAAGGGTACGATGGTGAAGAACCCTGGAGGAGGGTTCCACCCCTATAGGTGCCATGGGAATGATTCCCTTGGCTAAAATTAGCTTAGGAAGAAGCTCAAAAAGAATACCCAAAAGGGTGTTGAGCATCGAAGGAGGTGAGAAGTCAGAAGATATTGAAGCCAGAAATTAAGGTGATAAACATAGATGGGAAGGACAGGTGAGAAATGAGAGATGATGAGAATGATGATGAAATGAAAGCTGACAAGATGCAGAAGGGTGGACTTCCTAAGGAGAGAGGGAACAGCCTGGGCCATCATCCAACTCTGTCCAACTGTGGAACCTAACTACAGACCCTATGAAAAGCACTAAACCTGTCTAATATTATGACCATCGGCATGGAAGAGAGGAAACCCCCATTTGAGGAGAAAACTTCTGGGGATCCAAGGCCTAGGTCACCTTCCCTCCAGGCTGAATGACGGTTTTGTTAGTGACGGCTCAGTTACTGCAATATAGAGTGGATACTGGGGGAAGAGGAAAAGATTCCAATTTAGATGAAGCTCTAGCTCTGTCCTTCTAACAAGAATACTGTTGAGGGTTGTGAGAGATGTCTCTACAACTAGATGCCCAAAAGCAAAGGATGCGAGAAAAGACTGCCAAGGCACTCAGCCAGCCTACATGAGCCTATGAAACAGACCAGGTGAACCAGAGGTGATCAGATGGAGAATGGAGTAGAGGGTGACTCTGAACCCAGTCTGGCAGCCAAAGGGTCCCTGATGATGAGAACCCCACCCACCTCAGCAGGAAGTCATAAATTCTAAATTCAGAGATGTTGCCAAACTGAGAGACAACTGAAGGTTCACCCGGAGTGAAGACATTCTCACTATGAGCCAGGGAGAAGGACTTCACTCTAAGCTTCACATGCTCTTGATGCAGACTTCATTGGTGCAGAGTGAGACTGTCGACTGCGGGCTAGCCCCAAGCCATGGAGCAATGGGCATGGAAGGCACATCTCAGAATGGAGAGTAGATAAAATTGAGGTAGCACAGAACCCATATGAGGGGTATGCTTGATTAGTCAATGTGAATGTGTAGACCTACAGAGAGGTCAGATTGAGTGAAGGAGATTCTGACATGGGTCCAGAGGAGAAAATTGCAAGTAGCAACCACAGGAGTGCATGCCAAATGGGTCCATTGATAGACCAAAATAGGAGTGGATTGATTGCATGAGAGAGAGAGAGATGAGAATGGCTGGGCACAGCCCACAGCCAACAGTGAAGGTATGAAGTACCAGGAGTAATTGCTAGGTATAAAGGTAAGTAGGGTATAGGAGGGATGAGGTACGAGAATGAATGGAGGTTGACACGGAGTAGAGGGAGATACGAGTCAAGTAGTTTGAAATGTAGGACTAGGGTAAGAGAAAGCGACAAATAGGTATGGTGATGGTGGGATAGGGAAACACCCCCAAAAGAAAGCATGTGACGAGGAAGGACAAGAGGAGAGGGTCGAGGTAATGGTCGAAGTCCAATAGCCAGAAAGGCTGGAATGGCACAGTGTAAAGAAAAGATTGCCGCTAGAAGTGAATGGAAGGAGGCGGGAGAGACAAAGATGGCCAGGCAAAACCTGCAGCCTACCATGAGTTGAGAATTCAGTATGGGATGAACTATGGTTGAGAATGAATGAACGATAAATGGTGGTAGATTGAAAGCCTTAAAGGCTGGAACAATTAAGGCAAGGTATGAAATGGATGAAGTACGATAATGGAGTGAAGCCCTGAAGGCCGGTACAGTGATGGTGAGGTATGAAGTGGACGAAGTATGATAATAGAGTGAAACCCTTAAAGGCTGGAACGGTTAAGGTGAGGTATGAAATAGATCATGTATGATGATAGAGTGAAGCCTGGAAGGCCAGTATGGCGAAGGTGAGATATGAAATGGATGATGTACAATGATGGAGGGAAGCCTGGAAGGCTTGTATGGTGAAGGTGAGAATATGAAATGGACGATGCATGAGAAGGGAGGGAAAGCCTTGAAGGCTGGTACAGGTGAGGTGTGAAACAGACAATGTAGGAAAATAGAGTAAAAGCCTTGAAGGGCAGTATGATTAAGGATAGAGAAGATGGCAAGTAGGAAGGACGAGGTTCAGAAATGATGGAGGTTCAATAACGATAGAGACTGACAGGGAGTGGAGGATACCTGAGTCGAGCAGTATGACTAGGGTAATAGGAATATA
This sequence comes from Neoceratodus forsteri, assembly GCA_016271365.2. Lineage (NCBI taxonomy): Eukaryota > Metazoa > Chordata > Ceratodontiformes > Ceratodontidae > Neoceratodus > Neoceratodus forsteri. The sequence goes on from CM057449.1 coordinate 1,515,455,435, forward strand.
TGAATGGGTACAGTAATGGCAGGTGGAAAAAAAAACCCAAAAGAACAGAGAATGAGAAAAGAGAAGAGGCAAGGGGGGTGCGAGAATGATGATGCAGAGAAAATCATATCCAAAGACTAGGAAACGAGGAAAACATTGGAACAGGAATGGAAAAGGAATGCAAGGTCAGACAGGGGATGAGGCAAGGAATGGGCAAAGGAAAATGATGAGCAAAGGGGGAGTAGTGAAGGAGTAAGGAGCTATAAATGTGAATGTAAATAAGGGTCCTGATGCTAAACAAATTGAGGAAGCATATGAACCAGGAGTACCAGGTATAAAACGGGTGGTGGGCCAAGATGGAAAGCCCAAAAGAAAGCTAGAAAGGCATAGTGATGGGCATAAGCAGGAGGGCAGCCAGCAGAGAAAGGGCTGATGTGGACTCCCCAAAGGGAACCAGAGAAGAGCCGGATGTGCCTGCATGGAAACGGGTAATGCCCCTTAAAATTGCAGGCCAAGCAAAACCGGGAACCAGGAACCGGAACCAAAGGGGTCCAGCCAGCAGTAGATGGTGAAGAGATTAGTAGGAGCAAATAGGAGTAAAGGAAGTGCAGGAGAACTGGAGTCCCCTATACCAGCGAGGATGAGAGCACAGCAGGGGAATGAAGCTTGAAAGATTTTTTTTTTTTTTTTAATTGTGGTTGTTTATGCTGTCCTGGAAAGTGCAACAATGCCCCATAGTTGCAAAGGAAATTATTGGTACCGATACATTCGATGTGAAAGGCAGTGGGGAAATGCTGAGTCAGCCAGAAGAGAGTTCCAAAGAGGGATCCTGATACAGAGCTGCAGGACAGAGAAAGGGAGGCAAGGACAAGATGCATGGAGTCAGATGCCCCCAGAGACAGGCAGGCAGGCAGGCATGGTGCAGGGGGAAGAGCAGCAAACTGGCACCTGCGATGGAGCGGCCTGTGATCATGACATGCTTTGTAATGCCAGCAGGAAAAGGAAGCGGTGGCAACGAGCCGAAATACGGCCCCAGAAGATGCACCTGAAAGGACAAGAGGAGATGTAGGATGGATAGACATATGAGGTATGGGGAATGGGAGGGAGAGAGAAAGGAGAGATGGACAACCACAGCAACAAAACAGAGGGAGTGGATGGGGGGGGGGAGACACAGCTGCAAGGCAAAATGACCACACATGGTGGCTGTAAACTGCAGCAGAGAGAGAGGGGAGAAACAAGAAAGGGGGATAGAGAGATGCAGTGAGAGTGGCCGGAGGCAAGCCTAATAGGGGAGGGTAAGCTACAGGAATCAGGGATAGGGGAAAACAGGTGAGGGAGCAGCCGAAGAAGCCTCTGGCTGCAATGAAGAAGTTAATCCTGGAACTAGCCAGGAGGAGCAGCCTTTAAAGGCCTGATGGGGGAGTGATTTGTTGCTCTACCCATTGAACTACAGGCATAGCCTCTGCAAAAACAATCACTAAAACACTCTTTGCTTTTCAAACCACGCTTGGCTAAGAAATACCAGGAGCTAATGAAAATATATTAACAAGAAACAGTCTCAGTCTTTGAAGCAACAATAACTTCAATTTTTTTTTGGTTTGTTTATTGTTTAATGACACTAGCAAAATGTGCAAATAAGGCAATAGTGTATCTCAAAGGACCAGGATAGGACAGAAGGTCCCAAACTATTATGGCACTTTTGCTAGTGTTGTGTGCTTTATGTAGATGGGTAGCTGCCATTTTATTAATTGAACATTCAATAAAGGGTGTTTTAGCAGAAAATCAACCCCATCATCACTTTTTATTACAGGAACAAAATCTGTTTTTTTTTCTTTGGAGAACCCATTAACTTCTCTAAGTATATTAACTAAGCAAAGTTTACAATTGTTGTTTTATATAACCATAAGAAACCCCTTTGTTCACAGTGAAGGTTGTAAGTGCTGTGATTGAGAAAAGGTCTTCCTACAAAAAAAAATACAGGATGACTTGGAGGGAAGAGGAAAGAGCAGTCTATCTGAACAAACATAGGAAAGAAAGTAAGGAGGTGAGAAAGGCTAAAGCTAGTGCGGTGTTGAGAATAACAGAGGGAGTCAAAGACGGTTACAAGATCTTTTCTTGGTACATCAGAGAAAAAAAGGGCAACAGTGAAAGGTACTGTCAAACTGAGATAAAGGGACGAGTGGCTGCAGGAGAGTCGAGGAAATACAAAAGTACTGAATGAATATTTCCGCTCAGAGTTCACTAAAGGAAAGTATGGACCAACAACACAGAGTAGGATAGGAAATGGGAGTTAAAGGGGTGGGTGTGGATGTGCAAAGAGATGATCACAGAGGATAGGGCCCATAGTAGACTTACAGCCCTTAAAGCAAGTAAATCTCTTGGATCAGATGGTACACACTCAAAGGTGCTCAGAGAGCTGGCGGCAGTACTGGCAGCCCTTCTGGCTGATCAGTTCAATAGCTCCCTAAACACAGGTGTGGTGCCAAGAGAGAGAAGAGCTGTGGATGTGGTGCCCGTACATAACAATGGAATAAAGAATGAGCCGGGGAACTACAGACAAGTCAGCTTGATATTAATAATTGCCATGATCTGATGAAAACCATTTTCAAAGTAATGTGGGTCGAGTTTCTTGAGATAAACTGACTGCAAGATAACAGGCATCATGGGTTTATGGCAGGGAGGTAATTTCAAATTAAATTAAATTTCTTCAACTGGCTAACAGAGGAGGTAGATGGATGTTAAGTTTTTTGACATACTGTACCAAGATTTCAGCAAGGCATTTGATTTGGTCCTTCATAAGAGATTGATCAAGAACCTGGAGTGAGGGGTAAAATAACTAGGTGGGCGGCAAACTCATAAAGGGGAAGCTACCAAAAGATTGTGGTCTGGGGAAAATACTCAAGGAAGAGGAATGTTACTTGCCCCCATGGGCAGCAGTCATGATCCAGCCATAGCACCTCTACAGTGCAAGGAGCCTGATCCACCCACCCCCCCAAAGAGACAGATAAGGTGCCACTTGCCCCCAGGGGCAGCGGTCACGATCCAGCCATAGCACCTCTACGGTGCAAAATGCCAGATCCACCCACCCCCCAAAGAGACAGATAAGATGCCACTTGCCCCACTGGCAGTGGTCACAATCCAGCCATAGCACCTCTATGGTGCAAGGAGCCTGATCCATCCCCCCCAAAGAGATAGATAAGGTACGACGCTTGAAAAATTGCCACAATTTCTCTAGGCTGTGTGAACGCTGAACAGGATCATCACTTGCAATTTGCTGTTTTCAATTTCAGCACCTCAGGGCAGCGCTATTGGTTCCTCACCTGTGTAAAGCTTCCTGATTGGCTGGTCTCACTCACCTGAGACAGAAGCACCCGAGACGTATGGCTTAATGTAAGTCTGCATCCCTGTACTCGGCTTCTAATTTATATATTTTAATTTAGCCTGTTCTGCTCGGCCTGTGTAAAGTAACTTACCATTCCCCCCACTGCAGTTTCTCTCCAACTGTATGTGCACTGATTCAGTGCTAGCTCTGTAAACTTCCCCTTGATTTTTCCCCAATTAAGCTTTCACTCTGCACACTACCTTGAACTGAGTTTGTAAAAAAGTTTTACTGGCTTTGTTAATATATTTTTTTTAATCCTATTTAAGACTGTACTGGGTTTACGTGCTTACTGCTATGGACTTAGTTAGAAAATTCAGTGAATTGTAAAATCTGTGTAGCCTCTGTCTTGAGCCTAAGGTTCCTGTCATTGACTTTCATTCTTAATCATCTTCCTTTGTCCCCCTGTCCTCCTCTGTCTCTGTTCTGTCCCTCCTGCCCTCCCCCATCAGTCTGTTTTTTTGTGCTTTGGATTCCCGAGTTAGCTGGCACCTTGCCTCTGTCTGAGACTGCCCCCTGACTTGTCTTTCAAGTTGGTGCTCAGCTCTCTTTGTGTGTCTCTGTTTAGACATCCCCCCATCTGCTCCTATTTAATCTGCTGTCTCCTTCCTTACAGGTGCCACTTTCCCCCACTGGCAGCGGTCACGATCCAGCCATAGCACCTCTACGGTGCAAGGAGCCTGATCCACCCACTCCCCAAAGAGATAGATATGGTACGATGCTTGAAAAATCGCCACAAATTCTCTGGGCTGTGTGAATGCTGAACTGGATCATCACTTGCAATTTGCTGTTTTCAATTTCAGTGCCTTCTTAGGGTAGCGCTATTGGCTCCACGCCTGTGTAGAGCTCCCTGATTGGCTGGTCTCACTCACCTGAGACAGAAGCACCTGAGATGTGTGGCTTAATGTAAGCCTGCATCCCTGTACTCGACTTCTAATTTATATATTTTAATTTAGCCTGTTCTGCTCGGCCTGTGTAAAGTAACTTACCATTCCCCCCATGCTGCAGTTTCTCTCCAACTATATGTGCACTGATTCAGTGCTAGCTCTGCAAACTTCCCCTTGATTTTTCATCCCACCCACCCTCCTCCTCCCAGGCCTCGTTTAAATGCACACAGTCTCCGCCCACTCCAATGTGATGTTTCAATTTATTGGTTACTTACTGTCAACAACTGCAATTCCTCCCATCCCCTTTTTGCAACTAAGCTTTCTAGCAGCTTTATCTCATTCTGTCTTGCTGAGGCATACCATTTTGGTACTTTAGGTTTGCTTATTGCTGACTAGCATATCCTGTCTTGCTAAGGCAGTTGATTTAGGTCAGGTGATCTCTCTAATATATAGTCTGCTCCAGAGTAGTAACTAAGAAATTTGCTTCAAAGCCTCTCTGCCCCTAGTACTACTCTATAGTCAGGTGAACTCTTTTCTTATTAGCCTGACTAGGAGCTGTACTTAAGGATTACTGCTTCAGGTTCCACTGCCTATAGTAGTATTCTGCAGGGATTAAGACATTCTCCTCCATTGAGAATCCCTTCTCTTGCCCACACCTGTAGTGCCCATTGGGTTATAGTCTCATAATGAGGGCATATTTCCTGCTTCTATGCTTTTCTCTGCTCATCTTACATGTATTGGATCTGAACATGAATCAAAAAATAACTCCTAGAGTGGAGAATGGCTCTCTTTTTACATTGTCCGACTGGGACTTTTCCTATCAAGTAGAAGAACTTGTATGTGCTCTAACTTCCCCTAGCCCACTGCTGGTCCTTCACCTGCACTGGCATACAGGAACTCTCATAGAGCCTGCCCACAGGGCTACACCACCTTCTGCATACTCCCACCTACACCCATTGACTCTCCCGGTCAGGGTATTATTGTATGCAGAATCAGGAAAACTGGGAACTAGCCTCAGAACTCCCTATACTGCCGCAGACAAATCACATAACCAAAAGAAGACCCAGCCACCTACACATCTCCTAGAACTCTGCAGGAAACTCTTGTTCCTGCTTTTACTATGCTCAGGAAATGTTGAGCTTAATCCAGGCCCTCTGGCACCCATGGAATCCCCAGCAGAGCTACAAAGCCTCAAGGGGCATACATTCTTGCATGTTAACATATGTAGCCTATTAAAAAAATCACTTCTGTTCAGGCCAGGGTATGACATACTGCTCCAGATGTTCTGGTGATTACAGAGTCCTGGCTCTGACTGGCGACCAGTAACAACGAAGTTAACATCCCCTCCTACCCTTTGTTCAAAGCCGACAGGCAAAAATGAGGTGGTGGGGTAGCTATTTACATCAAGAATAAATTCCCTGCCTCCATAATTGACTCAGCCTCTGTCCCAAAAGAATTCGAAAGCTTGTCATTAAAGATTGAAATTGCCACCGGTGTCTCATTATGTATAATAGGATGCTACAGACCCCTATCAGCTGGACAACAGTTGTTAAAACATCTCGAAAACATCCGGGGTTCAGCAACTTCAGAGTATATCATACAAGGGGACTTCAACTTAGACTGGCTGTCCAGTGCATCCACCCCACTTAAAATGTTCTGTGAGTCCCTTGGGTTGTCGCAGCTAATAAACGAATCTACTCGTCCTAACAAGCTCAACCCTAATAACAATACTCTCTTGGATACCATTTTAGTTAACAAACCCCATTTGTTCTCCCATGCTGGTGTCTTTTTCTCTTATATTAGCGACCATTGCTTCATCGTGTGTGTAAGATCCACTCTTAAATCCACAACTGTACTAAAATTCTCCTTTAAAAGGTGCATACGTAACTGTGATCTCCATGGGTATATATCAGACCTAAGATACTCCATGCGATGGCAGGACTTCTATCTAGCCAAGTCCCCAACTAAGGCTTATGATATTTTCTCAGAAATTGTGCTAGGGGCTCTCAACAAGTAAGCTCCCATAGTAAAAGTTTGTGCCAGTCGGTGGTTTACAGAAGACCTTAATAATGCTTTGCGGAGTAGGTATGTACTCTGGAGAACTGCTAGGAAAACTAATTTAATAAATGACTGGAATTCTTTCCAGAGGGCGAGGAACCTCTGCACCAAAATGGTCAGAGAAGCCAAAGCTAATTTCTACCTCTGTCAGCTGGAGAGCTGCTCATGAAATGCATCCAAATTCTGGAAGACTATCAAAGACATTGAAGGTCACACCACTGTAAATTCCCTACCTACTAAATTATTGATCGACAATACTGTCATCTCCAACAGACCGTCTATCCTCGATGCTCTCAATAATCATTTTGCCACTGCAGGGATAGCCTTTGACTCCTCTCCCGTGAATATCCTCCGTCAACAACTTAGATTGGATACACAAGAAAAACCCATCCCCAGTCCATCCTTCTCTCTGCAGCCTACCTACCTGAAAGAAGTCGAAGATTTTCTCCTTCAGCTGGACACTAGGAAAAGTGCTGGGGCTGACCTAATTGACCCGTACTTCTTAAAGGTCGGCTACCGTGTACACGCAATCCCAATTACTCATCTCTTCAACTTATACTTGTCCCAGGGTGACGTACCGCCCATTTGGAAAAATGCACTTGTGGTCCCTTTGTTTAAGTCAGGAGATCCTAGTGACCTCATTAACTACTGGCCAATCTCCCTACTTCCAATCCTGTCAAAGATGCTGGAGAAAATAATGAACTCCCAGCTTTGGAAGTAGCTATAATCAGAAAAATTGCTCAACCCATTACAATCCAGTTTTAGAGCACAGCACAGTACAATCTCTGCTCTAGCCAAGGTGACAAACGACTGGCAGCTTGAATTAGACAAAAAAAACTTTGTCTGCGGAGTTTTCTTGGACCTAAGCAAGGCGTTCGATACCGCTGATCACAGACTGCTTCTGTCGTTCCTCCGGAACATTGATTTGGATTCCCTATCCCTTAAATGGTTCTCCAACTACCTCTCAGGATGACTTCAACAAGTAAAGGCAGAAGGGGAAGTTTCTCCACCAAAACTCCTATTGAGGGATATACCGCAAGGTTCCATTCTTGGTCCCTTGCTCTTCACCATTTATATTAACAACGTAGATGCCCCCATCAAAGAAGCACAAATACACCTATTCGCAGATGATACGGTACGCTATGCTAGTAGCCCCACACCTGAAGCAGCCGTAAATCCCTTCAAAATTAATTTAATCTGCTGCAACATCAGCTTATAAACCAGAAACTGCTCTTAAATGCAAAGAAAACCCCAAAGCAATGTTCCTCTCACCCCTTCAAAATGCAATAAATCCTGCAATTGCTGGGACACTCCTGCAGATCACTACCATTCTAGGTAAGCAGTTTGACTACGTACCAAAGTTCAAGTACCTGGGGGTGTGGTTAGACCATAGACTTACTTTCACAGATCACTTAGGAGAACTGGTAAAGAAACTTAGACAAAGACTTGGTCTGTTCTTTAGGATTAATAATCTCCTCACAAGAGATGCTAAACTGAAACTGGTTCAAACTGCCTTTCTTTCCCTATTGGATTACACAGACTTTCTACATAGTTAGGGACCTGCAGGTACCCTAGCCAAACTCGATACGCTTTATCACAGAGCCATAAGATTTATCACAGGTCTTCCATACTCAACCCACCACTGTGCATTGTACAAGGCAGTGGGATGGTCATCCCTTGCTTACAGATGGCAAAAAAATGCTATGGTTTGGACATACAAAGCTATCTCAAATAAACTGCCCCAGTATATCTCTGTCTGTTTACCTTTGTGCATTCTGGGGAAGTATGCCCTGAGAAGCACCTCATATATCTACCTTTATGTTTACAAAGCAAAACCTCGCATTGGCAGTGCAGCCATCAGCTTTGTGCTCCCTCAACTGTGGAACAAGTAGCAAAAAACTTTGAAATTAACTCACCCCATCAGCCTAGCAGCTTTTAAATCTCTATATCTTCATATCATAGTAAGGAGTCCTGTGCCTGTCTACCCTAAATAGTGACTCCTATAAGGTCAAGCACACTCTAATTACTACTGTTAAAAGACTGATCACATCTATAATCGACTCTTCCCTCTCCCCTTTTTCTACCCCCATATCTGTCCCTTCCACATTCCTTTGACCCTGGTTCCAGCTCTAAATTCTCCATACCGTATCACTATATATCTTTTCATATTAGGTTTTATTTGTGTTCAGTGCACCTAATATGTATATTTCTTTACTTTTATGACAAATTGTGTCCTACCCAAAACAAGCTGTATCTTCTGTTCCAAACATGTACTACTGTTAATGCTACCTGCTGATACTTTGTATATACTGTATTATTGTATCTCACTTTATTTGTATTAGTACTATTTTCTTGTGTGTTACATCCCATGTATATTGTCCCTTGTTCCTTGTTAACAAACCCAGGTCCACCTCAAAAATGAGCTTGCTCAACGGTGATCACCTGGTTAAATAAATAAAGACTTTGATTGACTTTGACTTACTGGGGGCACCACAGGGGTCAGGGCTCAGTCCATTGCTGTTCATTGTGTTCATAAATGACACTGGGACTCATCAGTTTGGACCTGCTTTACAAAAGTCAGCTGTAGGGGCATGTGGAGTTGCAAAAATTTACTTTATTTTTTGTTTAATTAGATAGTGTTCCTGAGTCACACTGTGTGAGGGTGAGTAACGGAGGTTCAAATAAGCAGTCTATAACTGAGTCTGCCTTACAGTTTTCTAATTTCCTGTATCTGACAGGGTTCTGTCATACACTGTGTGTGATTGTTTTTTGTGTAATGTTTTGCTCCTGATTTCTTAATTAAAAAAATAATAATATTTAACTTTTTGCTTCCCTGCTACATTTAAATGAATGCTTCATGCTTTGTTCCTATTTTTTCAAAGATGGTCCACAGAATATTTGTTTTCAGTCATCCAATTTTTGTTAAAGAAAACATAATGAATGGGCTTAAGCATGGTCACTCCAGAACAGGTTGGTGTTGTCGGACACCAGCAGCAGCAAAGAGGGTGTGACAAAGTTGGCAGCAGAGGGACAGGGGGTTAAGAAAAGAAGGGAGACACCACACTTTTAAGTGCATCAGCTGCAGCTGATCTCCTTCTTGGTTTCAGTAGCAGCAGAAGAAGTAAAGTTAATCAAAGTTCAGCAGCAAGCTCTGTTCTTATGTCCACTTCTAATCCTGTCCACCAAGTGGTAAAAGCTATTACTGAGTCTGAAACCCAGCAAGAACCACTTGTGGCAATGGAGGAAGAAGTCCTGCTAAAAGCACTTGGTATGGGGACATCAAAGGCAGCTGAGTTTGAGGTAGTCCAGGGGGAAGCTCTAGAGGGGGGGGAGGAGGAGGAGAAGGAAGAGGAGGAGGAGGAATTATACTCAGATTAGGGTCATGATGCTGAGGAAGACCCACTATGGCAGCCTGAGGTGAAAAGAAAAACTGGTGGGCATGAGTAGTGTTCTACTAATATTAGCAAGAGTACTGACCATCCACTATTAAGTCTAAAAAGGATAGGGTGTCTATGGACAGGCCACAACTACAGTGAAGCCTGCCAGGATGAAGTGCAGTGTCACAGGTTTATGAATGACAAAAGATGTTAACTCCCAAAGAAATTGCATTGTTTGCTGCAGTAACTCTACTGCAGAATTCTGCATAGTTGGATTTCATCTTGGTGGGCTACACTGCACGTCCAAATCTATTTTGTCTGGTGTTCCTGCTGGCAGTAGTACTCCTTTAAAAGTAATACTATGTCCAAGAAAAGTAACTAATCCCACTACCCCAGAACTGGCTCTCAGATTCAATGAAAGGAAACCAAATCTCTTGTCTGGTAGTCTGGAGATTTTTTCTTATTCAATACCAACGTACACTGAATAACAGTATTGCAGTTGTGTCTGGGAGATTAAACAGAAGGAAGGAGGAAAGGCAGTCATTGTTGTGGGATGGTGGGCCAGCACACACATCTCAGAAAAAGACACATGTCACAGTGGATTGCTCATCAGAAGGCAGCAAGTTTGGGAAACACACTGGCACTGATAGAAGTGGTGGTAGTAGTCTGGGTAAAAAAACTGCAGAAGGAGGAAGAGGGGGAGGAGGAGGAGAAGGATGAGATTATACATGAGGAACATATTACAGTGCTTGAAGGACACCCAAACCAAAGTGACAACATAGGTGACAGCCACAAATCTACATACAGCATCCTGAAATCCCTCCACACCACCAAGTGTTTGTACAAAAACTTTTGAGTAGCTTTAGAAATCAAGCCACCACAATCCCAGTCCTAGACTACCCCTTGTCATGTATATCTGTTTGCCAAAAGGCCAACTCGCAGCACTTTAAAACCAAAACTGCTTCAGCTGACTGTGGAAACTGCAACTTATCAGCATGCAAAATATCCTCTGTACTGGAATGTGGCCTGCAAACTCAATACAGCAAATGTGAGATGCTAGCAATGGATTTACTGCCATTCTCATGTATAGAGAATGTAGGATTCCATCAATTCATTGCAAAGACATGTCTAAAATGGTAGGAGCCCTCACAGACCTACTGCAGTGTCAGCCATGATGCAACACAGTACCTTGTAGTAAATGACATGTCACAAAATATTGCATGAATAAAGGGCTTAATTGCCATTGACTTGCACAGTTCCCTGCAATATACTAAAGCACTCTGCAGTTGTCATTTGAGCACCAAATTAAATTTTTGAAATCCTCCCCACTGAGCTAAAAGGCTTAGAAACACTGGCTGAGTGCCAGTACTCACAGAGGAAGCCAGTGGATCAACGGAGGTCTGAGGGCAGAGTCTTTCTGCTGCAGACAGCCCTTCCCTGCAACAAAAATGGACATAAAAGACTTAAAAAAATAATTTTAAAATAAATTCATTAGGTGACCTGCTCCTGAAGTGTGTGATCAGAACTGAGGTTTTTAAAAGGATTTTTCAACTTCAACTGGGACATAACTGGACAAGAAGCCCTCATTTGGGCACCAAATTCGAATTTTGAAATCTTCTCCCACTGAGCAAAAAGGCTGAAAATCACTGGCTGAGTGCCAGTACTCATGGAGGAAGCCAGTGGATCAATTTGGGTCTGAGGGCAGAGTCTTTCTGGTGCAGGCAGCCCTCCCCCTGCAATGAAAATGGACATAAAAAACTTTAAAAATTGTTTTCCTTTTAAAGTAAATTCTTCAGGAGACCTGCTCCTGAAATGTGCGATCAGAATGTTTTTTTTTCCCACCCTCCTGCTCCTGCCTCCAGAACCTTTTAAATGTACATAGACAATCTCAGCCCATAGGCTGGGTAAGGGAGGAGGAGGAGGAGCCTACTACCACTTCTGCTAATTGGATGGTATGTACACTGAATACCAAAGAACAGAGCTAGGAACTCCATATGTAAAATGATTATATTAATCAATGGCTATGCAATGTAGACAAAAGCAGAAAGGGTAAATCTTTTTAAGTAAGCAATAAGGCATGACAGGGTGTGTGTTAGACACTTTAACACACAGCTAGGAGGCGTAGTGAGGCACGAGGCCACCAGCCGAATGCGTCCAGCCTCCTAGCCGTGTGTTATAGTGTCTAACAAACAGACCCTGGAGTGGCTTATTGCACTTGTGAAATGGCTATGAAAAATACAGATGTATGTGATAGCTAAAATGTAGAGTATTTAATAGTGAAAAAGTAAAATGTTTGTTTAAATTCTTAATAAAATAGTTCCTCTACCTACTGTTTTTTTTTGAGTTGAGGACTTTTGAGCTGTTTAGGCTTCCGTATTTGTATTTTGTTTACCCATGTAGTTGTTATGGCACCACCATTACACCCCCCTCCAATATCCAACTAGCAGCACCCCTAATTTTGTTTTTCTTTTTGCAAATCTGGTTGATCCTACCTTTATTTAACACAAATGAAGTATCTGGTTGATCCTGCTGTTTGCCAGCATCAGGCGGTATCGCAGTACGAGTGGGAATGGCAAGTCTGAGTTAGTTAAAAATTGAGCGCTTCCTCTTTGGCTCCAGCAGTGCGAGTGGGTGGGATGAACAGTTAAACCCTGCATCTCTCAGCTGGGAATAAAGGGAGGGGGTCAAAACTCAAAACCATTGGTTTATCACCACTGTGCTGGCTCCTGCGGCTGCAGCTCATCATCTCTCAGCCAGGAATGAGGGAAGGGCTCAAGCGCCACCTGTGTCATGCGGCAGTTACACTGCAGTGTTGTGTTTTGCAACCGAGCGGCCGGGTTACAAGACAACAACTGCGATCATGGCAGTTTTTTTTTTAATGATGCAGGTTGTGCATTTCACTTGGGTGGTTAGCTTCACAGTAAGGGAGGCATCGCTTGTGGCACAAAACAAGATGGTGGTTATTTCATTTATGAACATTCTTTGTTGGCAGCATCACCCATATCAATGCCCAGTGGGTACTGCCTGGTCTTATTCCTGTGTTGTTAGACACTTTAGCACACAGTCAGTGGCCAATGAGAATGCTTGAATTTCAATGCCCATTTCATAAAGCTGTACAACCCTATTGCCACCCTGCATAAACCATTATTTTAAGAGGAGATTTTAACTGCAGTTTAATTGTACAAGACAGAGGGCAACAAACCAAAACAGCAAAAGCTGTTTGTGATACATCCTGTCTCTCCAACATTGTGAAAACTGCTGGGTTAGTAGATGCTTTTCATTTTACCACAGGACATTCTACCCTCACTGTCCATGAGGATAGATTGACCAGTAGGGTAGATTTTTTTTTCATGTGTAAAACATCCCTATCAGCAGTATTCATACAGTGGCAGTGGAATACTCAGATCATAAATTGTTAGAACTTTATATTGGATGCCCCAAATCCAATGGCCTTGGGCTATGGAAATTTAACTCTTCATTGCTCCAAAATCCCCTATTACCCAAAACATTTCTTACTTTATACAAGCCAGAGAATCTATATTTTTTTCATTATGAAAATCCCATTCAATGGTGGGAAGATACTAAGGGGGAATTAATTATACATTCAAAAAAGTTGAGTAAATAAAACAGGGATATTACACACCTCCAATACTTACATAATAGAAAACACCTACAAAAATTACTTTCCCTGTCACCAGAATCCTCTCATGACTATACTCCACAGATTCAGAAAATAAAACAGAAAATGGTTAATTTTCATCTGCAAAATACTGAACACCTGAAACAGCAACAGCAGTTTAGTACACAAGGGTCACTTACAGTAGAACTTTTTAGCCCTATAATATGTGTCACTTCCTCTCCCAACAAAAACAGATTACTTGCCTCCTAGACTCAGAAAATCTCAGTCATTCTGACCCTGATAAAATAAAACAACTCATTACTTCATCTACATTGGATTCTTTTTCAGAAAATATGGTTACTCCTACAAACATAAACAATTTTTATAGGATAATGTAAGCCCCCCTTGCCCTCCTAATCTGATACATCTTTTTGTACAAGGTATTAAGGCTGTTGAAAAATAAACTGTTTTAAGAACTTAACCAAATGGCAAAACTCCCAGGAAAGATGGGCTAACTAGTGACATTTATAAATTTACTGGGTCTGAGATCTTGGAGGAGTTGACCCAGGTTTTTACTCATATTCTTGTCACAGCCTCACCCCAATATGACTGAAGGTCTCCTTATTTATTTATTTATTTAAAAAGGGAGATGAAAGAATGCTCTAAAATGTGAGGCCCATCTGTACCCTAAACACTGTTTTTAAAATTTTAGCTAAAATACTTACAGCAAGATTGACTCAGTTGGCAATGCATCTCATCTCATCTGCACATGCATGATCCATTCTGGGCAGATCGATTTCAGATCATCTGGTTCTTAGGGATGTAAGTTTGTCAAGGATGAGGTTTTAATGACTCATTGTTTGTTCATGAAATCATTAGTAAACAGTAGTAAATGTTGTGGCACTGTCATCATTGCTACATTCTGATGACACTAGTGAAAGTCATGGAAGTCCTGAATAAAGCTCAAACGTCATGGAATCAATGACGTGTATGACTGCCATGACAAACTTACATCCCTTACTGATTCTCCTTCGAGAATTGGTAGATAAGGGAAATAACAAATAAACTCCCAAGCTTTATATCGTCTCTTGGTCAAAGGAAAGCCTTTGATTCTATTAATCACTTACATTTAGTTTCTGTATTGAAGTGTGATGATATACCTAAAACAATTATTTCCTGGATACAATGCTTATATAGGACTGCTACAGACTCCCATTTAATTAATGGTACTTGTGGACCTGTGATCCCATTTAAAAGAGGGGTGCAACATGGCTGTCCCTTATGCCCCCTCCTTTATGTATTCTGTATAGATCCTTTGTTAAGAGTCTTTAACTCCTCAACATTATTAAAACCCCTGAATAATCCTGATGGTGCTGTACCACTTATATGTATTGCTTATGCAGATGACTTATCTCTTTTAACACATGATGCTATTTCAACTGAAAATGCCCTTAAGATCTGTTCACAGTATGGCTCAGCCACTTTGGCCTCTCTAAATTTAGATAAATGTGTAGGATTAAAATTAGGACTAAGTGCAGTGCCCCTACAGCCTATAGCTGGCATTATTATCACAGCAGGCCCTATCAAAATGTTAGGGTTATATTTCAGTAGTAGTCCCTTATATCTTATAAACTGGGAACCTGAAATTGAACAGAGTAAAACTATTGTTGTTAACTGGAATAAATGGAGGCTTGGGGAAAAAAACATAGTTTTTCTGATAAAACCTCTTTTAATTCCTCAGTTTATGTTTCTAAGCCATGTTTTCCCCCACCTAAACAACTGGAGGTATCCTTACTTAGTGTTTTATCAAGCAGTCTGGTGTAGCAGACTAAACCCTTTAAAAATGAATATCACCTATCTACCTGTAAAACATGGCAGCTTGACTATTGTGAATCCAGTGGTATTATATTTTCTTATATTCCTCTATTCCAACATTAAGCCTATATTAATTAATACAGATAAAGCATTGAGTTCCTTTTTTATGCATATATTGTGAAATGGTTCCAATCTTGGGACTTGGGTACTTTAAAATACATTAGGACTCCTGGTGCAACTCCACCATACCTTAAAACAATTTTTGTTAGACTCAAGACATGGAAGACTCATAGCCTACAACATATATCTTTACCTAGGAAACATCTCTACTCTTATGTCATACATACTTGTTTTACAGAACCAGCAACTGTCCCTTTATGTCCAGTCCCTTCCCAAGCCTTCATATTCGCCTTAATAAAGGAATCCAGAATTTCTGCTAAAATGTGGGATTTACATTGGCTGAGCTGCCATGAAAAAATCAAAGTAAAAAGTAACCACAAGCACAAGTAATTATTAGACAGCTACTACAATAGAGAACAATGTATCCAACAGATTTAATCAATAGACCACCTTTTCTTTTCCTGTTCTAATATCTCAACATTTTAGAATTTTCTTTCCCATTAGCGGTCTGAGCTTCAGTTTTCAGCAGTTACTTATAAAGTTTTGATGTATGGCCACTATGGTTCATCCTGGAAAAAAAGGGACAATAATATTCTCAATGTTGAGTTTATAGTTGTAAAATGGTATATTTGGAATAACAGATGCTTTTTTTTTCTTTCCAACAAAAAGATACACCCATTACTGTGCTAGTTAAACAAATTGTGGATGAATTAAATGACATTTATTTTGAGGAAGCTAATGTTTTCTACCATTGATATTAAGCGCTCACTGGAGAAATATGCCTTGATTGACTAATACTGATGCTGCTGTTACCTGGATTTTCATTTGTATTACTTTATATGAACACTTAAGTTCATATATCAGTTAGATTATATTCCTTTTTTATTGATTTCCTCTGTCTATGTTATTATGTGACTATTATTTGTATTACGTTTTTGTTTGATTTTTTCCCTAATAAACTCCCATACTCTTTTCAAGAAGTGCCATGGGCTCTTTAATGTCCACCTGAACAGGTAGATGGGACAAAGGTTTAATGTTTCACCTGAAAGACAGCACCTCAAGAGTACAGCATCCCCATCATGATGCACTACAGTATCAGTATTGAGCTTTACCCCAAGTGCCTGGTGTGGGGCTAGAACCCACAGCCTTTCCATCTTCTGGCCTCAGATGTGAGTGAGCAACCTGCTGAGCCACTGACACTGTCTGTCATTTGATCTTATTTTGCAGGGAAACAACTTCAGGTAGCATTACTGGAAGCCACTTTAGTTTTTTCCTCTACCCAGGTTATCAGAATTTATATATGAAGTGTCAGCCAGGAAGAATATTTTTGAATATTATTCTAACTAGACATTTGGAGTGTTAAATTCATTAGTACTGGAAGAAAAACTGATTATTAGAGAACAAAAACTTTGGCATTCACTACACTCAGTCAAATGCAAAAAGTCACAATAAATCTTTTATTCAAAGTTCAGCAAACCCTCACAGCAAAAATACATAGCCCAAAAAAACATTCAGTGTTGCAAGCAGCCACACCTGTACTTTGTCAAGACTATTTCAAAATAGTTTACTAGAAAAGACTTGTATTTTTAGCATGCTTTCTGATTCTGTGCTTACAACATCTCCCTTTTAAATCAAGTGATAACTTCCACCTGCTAGAAAACATTTCACCACAAAAAGTGGAAACCACAATTTGTAGCACAGATCTAAAAATCTGACAGCTTTTACTCTGAATTCTTTGGTGGATTGTAGGAAGATATTCTTGTCAAGTAGTAAGTGCATGTACTCCATGAGTACATTTCAAGTTGCTTCATCACTTACTGTACTTCCAGTTGATCATGCACAGTGGATAGGCTAAGCTAGGCTAGGCTAGACTAGGATAGGATAAGGTAGGGTAGGGCAGGGCAGGCTAGGGTAGGCTAGGCTAGGCTAGGATAGTATAGGATTGGATAGGATAGGATAAGGGAGGGTAGGGCAGGCTAGGGTAGGCCAGGCTAGGCTAGGATAGTATAGGATTGGATAGGATAGGATAAGGGAGGGTAGGGCAGGCTAGGGTAGGCCAGGCTAGGCTAGGATAGTATAGGATTGGATAGGATAGGATAAGGGAGGGTAGGGCAGGCTAGGGTAGGCCAGGCTAGGCTAGGATAGTATAGGATTGGATAGGATAGGATAAGGTAGGGTAGGGCAGGCTAGGGTAGGCTAGGCTAGGAGAGTATAGGATTGGATAGGATAGGATAAGGTAGGGTAGGGTAGGGCAGGCTAGGGTAGGCTAGGCTAGGATAGTATAGGATTGGATAGGATAAGGTAGGGTAGGGCAGGCTAGGGTAGGCTAGGCTAGGCTAGGATAGTATAGGATTGGATAGGATAGGATAAGGAAGGGAAAGGGAGGAGAGGAACTTTATATAGTGCCTTTCCAGAGCTCAAAGCAATTTACAGTACAAACATTATTTCAAGTTACAAGCAATACATAGATTTCAATTCATAATTATAAATTAGGAACATGATTATTCCACAAAGTTGGTGGAGCTTATCAGTCTCTTGAGAAGGCCTGTCTAAATAGCCAGGTCTTTGAGATTTAAAACATTCAATGGAGGTGGCAAAAAGGGTGGACTTCAGGACAATATTCCAGAGTCTTGCACAGCTATAGAAAATGCATGGTCCGTGAAAGACTTTAATCTTGCTGCTGGTACTAACAGAATCCCCTGGGTATCTGAACAGAGAACTCCAGTACCCGCTAATCCTCCTGATGGGCTGCCAGTACTTCATGAATATAGAGGGGGCCCTGTTCATTTATGGCCTTATAAACCAGCTAAAGAATTTAAAATTCAGAATGTTATCTAATTGGCAAACAGTGCAACACTTGCAAAGTTAATTTGGATACACCAGTTAGCAATCTAGCTGCTTAATTCTGTAGAAGCTGCAGGCAGTGAAGCTGAGTAGCTGGGAGGCCATAGCAGAGTATGTTTTAGTAGTCAGTTTGCAAGGTAATGAAAATGTTCATTACTGTGCACATATCAGTATAGCTAAAGAAAGGATACAATCTGGCTCAGGTTTCAAGGTTTCAGGTTTCAATGTTTTTATTGTTCAGCAATCAAGCCTTTACAACATACTAAGAACATAAAATTATGTACAAAAAAAGAGAAAGAAGAAAAAAAGAGAAAAAAAATATGAAATCTAATATTACATTTAAAATTTTAACACATAAAAATCCATGAACAAATTAATTGTCATAGGCAGAGAGACATTTTTCTTTGTGTTTCAACACCTGATAAAAAAAACTTGAAAACACCTTAGCCTCCTCCAATGTCTGAGGGTGAAGAAGTATGAATAAAATATCATATTTTGCATTCACATATTTAATAAAGGAAATCATTTAACAAGATTAAGAGGGATTTTATATAAAAGGGCACTGTACCGTAATATGATAAAGATCTTCTTGAAAACCCTTGTTACATCTGCAAAACTCAAACCTAAATTGGGTGGAGTCGTCTTATTAAAAAAAGCATATTTAGAACAGATGATTCCCAGTCTTGCCCAAGTAATCATTTTTCTTTCTAACAGGGTCAGCCCAAGAGTAAGATATTTCTCTATAAATACATCAATTTTATTTTGAGCTAACCATCTGGCCTGACGTTGAGCTCTGAGGAGCTCCATTTGCTTATCATAGGCAAACCTAAGTATTTTCTTTTTGACATACTCCTTAAACACATAAGATATTGATATTGATTTCTCCCAATCTGTCCAAAGATGAAGCATATTAACACTGCCCAAAATCGTTGAATATTTTTGACCCAAGGAGACCTAAAATTCTGTTTGTGCCAGATAATTTTTCTCTAAGGCATAGTAGAGGCATAATATTAGTCTGTTGATTAATAATTTTGACCCAGTAACTCATGAGACGTATATCAATTATTGTAACAATAGGTACTCTACCCAATTCAGCCCTAGCTATAACATTAGAAGTGGCAAGTGGAACCTGCAATAAAATTTATAGTAGAGAGAAAGTGGGATCTCAACCATGAAGGGACATTGTTGTTCCAGACCTCTGCACCGTACAAAAGAATAGGATTAATTTTGGCCTCGCCGGCTATCAATGCCGGCGAGACCAAATATCCTGCATATTTCCTAGCAAAACGTAAGAGAGCCCTAACAATCAGTTTTGCCCTTATCACTTGTCCTCTCCAATGCTCTATCCAATTTCCATTCAAAGCAAACTTCACCCCCAAATATATATAAGAGGATACCACTTCAATAAGTTCATTATTTAAATACATCTTTGGTTTAATTTGATGTCCCTGTAAGGGTGCAAAAATCAGCAGCTTAGTTTTTTTCATATTTATTAATAAGTCCAAATGTTTACATTTAGAGCAAAATTGATTTATTTTATTTTGTAAACCTTGAGCAGATAATGCAAAAATAATCAAATCATCTGCATAGGCCAGACAATGTACTGGGATATTCTTAATTTTTGGGGAATCAAGAATATCTATATCTTTATAAGTCAGAAGGGCATCAATATACAAATTAAAAAGAAGGGGGGCCAAAGGACATCCCTGTTAAACTCCCAAAGTTGTACTGAAATAGTCAGAAATGTTGCCCTTATTATCATATCTAATAGCCAATGTTGTGTGAGAATATAACCTAATAATGGGGGCTAATAAATGTAATGGCATGCATCTATTTAATAATATCTCCCATAACTTGGCTCTATTAACCGAGTCAAATGCTGCAGAAAAGTCTACAAACACAGCATACAGCTTCATTTTACAAAATGATCTGTATTTTTCTATCAGATGGGCTAAGATGTAAATATTATCTGTCGTAGAACAATCCTTACAAAAACCTGCTTGAAACATCGATAAAGGGGAGTTTGAAGTTATCCAATCTTGTAATTTATGTAATGTTATTTTATCAAAAATTTTTCCACTAATGTCAATAAGACTGATTGGACAATAATTAGATGGCAAATGAAGTTGGCCCTTTTTATGGATTGGAACTATTATATTTCTTGTCCAAGATAATGGAATAAATCTCTCTTTTAAACAGATATTGAAAAAATTAGTAAAAAAAACTACCCAATAATTCAAGTGCCCGTTGTAAATTTCTCCCGGTATCAAATCGGGTCCAGGTGCTTTATTATTTGATAAATTCACAATGGCTTCTTCAACCTCTCCAAATGAAAACACTAATGATGTGTATTCCCCCTCAATGTTAAAATTTTCTATCACATCATCATCATTGGTAGAATGTCTATTAAATAGTAGACTATAATAAGATATCCACGTTTCTTTGGGGATATATATGGGAGGTCTAGAATTCTGATCAGCTGTCCCCTTGGACACCAAAGCCCAAAAAAGCTTAATATCACCCTCCTTAATAACTCGGTACATAACACCCCATTGTTTTTCAGTAAATTTTCTTTTTTTCTGATGGAGAAATTCCTTGTACTCCCTTCGCATTTTATTCAAGTTTATAATCGCCATCTTACTCGGATTTTTTTTTTGTCTGCCTGATGGCCCTCATCAAATTTCTTTTCTCTCTCTTACAATACTCATCAAACCAGGATGCTAACTGGGGCGTAACACTATTAACTGAGTAAATCAGTGTCTTAATATGTTGATACCCTATGTTTAATAATTCACTGATCCTTTCCTTTGGAGCCATTATGTACCTGCTGAAATAACTCGACGAAAATAGAAGAGTATAAAAGGTTCCAAACTCCTTGCATCGACTCATTATTCAATCTTAACCTTTTTTTCCCTCTAATCTCAATACCCGCCAAGGGCTTATTGGGGGGGAGGAATGACACTATCAGAAATCCTAAAATCCAGCAAAATTGCTGCATGATCGCTTTCTGTTCTCATAGCCACATATAATCTCCTACAGAAATGATAACTAAAAGGAAAGCATAATATAAAATCAATTACGCTCTTACCAACTGGGGAGAAAAAAGTGATATCACCCAGATGATCCCCTTCTAATCTACCATTAAGAATCAAGAAATTATTTTCTGTGATAAAAGTACTAAAACGTCTCCTACCTCATTTTACAGTCACGTCAGTTGTATTTCTTTTTCCAAATCTGCCATATAATAGTTCTTGTAACAATGATAAATTATCGAACTAAGCTATCCTAGCGTTAAAAACCCCAGACTAAAAGGACAGTATCTATCCAATTTGACTGTATCATTAAATCTATTTCCATTGATAGTTTGGACCAAAATCATATGTAGAGTAAGTGGAAAACATGGTGGAATACAAATGTTAACAATCAGAACCATACAAAGGTCCCAGTTAACCACTACCATAAGGATCTCGGGAGTTGGAGAGTAACTTTTGATTACCCTTAATCGTTCCCTAATTTTGATCATTGTAACCAGACCTCCTTTGTTCCTCCCATGTTTTTTCCCTTTAATCGCTGGCACAAAACTAGTTTCATATCCATTCAGGAAAGGAGATGTTAAAACCCATGTCTCCTGGAAATACAATCTGGCTACTTTTTTCAGGTGATGAAAAAAACACTTTTATTGATTAGTAATTTGAGATGTAAGATTCAATTGACTGTCAAAGATGACTCCCAGACTGTGAACTTCCTTTTTGGGCTGCAGTATCTCTCCATCGAGCACAAGAAGGCCAGGCTTTTCCTTTACTTTTTCACTGCAGCCACCATGCAGTTTGAGTGCACCAGAAGCAACTTAGTTTTGCTGGAATTGAGTTTCAGCCAGCTTGCACTCATCCAGTGTTTGATCTCCATGTTAGCCTTCTCAACCACATGCATCGGATACCCCTGACTGGGTCTAAATGAAAAGTAAAGCTAAGTGTCATCTGCATATCACTGAAAACTCAAACTAATCTTCAGATCACTTCTGCCACTGGAAGCATATACAGTATACTGTGAATAACGACGGGGAGAGTTTACAGCCTGAGGCACACTACCTACAACCAGAGGATGGGCAAACTGACAATTGCCATGCAAACATCAAAACTGATGGCGATTTTCCAGGAAAAATCTGAACCTGTGTAACACTGTGCCAGTTAATCCACAGAAACACCACAGGCACTTAATATACTCCCCTTGATCCACAGTATCAAATGCCTATCATAGTTCAAGGAGAACCAGAACAGAAATTCTCTAGATGTTCTATTACACAATTTGACACTATTTTCTCTATAACCTGCTCTATAATAGGAAAGTTAGAGATAGTCCTGTAGTTGGTGAGATTGTCTGGATCTAAATTTGACTTCTTGAGGAGGGGCTTCACAATGACCCCTTTAAGGCAGTCAGGGAAGATAACCTCTCTCAAGGAAAAGTTCACAAACTCTACAAATACAGGTGCTAGCATCTGCAAGCCTACACTAACCAAATGGGAGAGGGCATGATCTAAGATACAAGTGGATTGGTGTATCACTGACAGCACGTGACAGATTTCTACATAATCAGCTAGCTAAAAAGTCCATCCACAGCACCTGAGATTCAGTTACCTCAGCTTCTCAAATAATGCCCTGTTGACCAGCACCAGTGGAGGAGGCATTTTACCTTATCTTTGCAATCTTTGGCTGTAAAAAATAAGAAAGCCACTCACATCTCTCCTCTGAACTTGACATAGAGTCAACACAGTCTGGATTTAAACTCTTATCAATTCACTGTCTTTGAGGCATGTTGAAAAGGCCTTAAGATAAGAATCATGCCATTTATGAGGCACCGCTGCACAACTGCTCCATTGTTAAAGTTAAGGAAGCTCCTGAGGCATTATGGATGCTGTGAATGGCCATGAATAGTGATCATACAGTACCTTGTACTATTATAATATTTGATCAATCACGCACAGTGTAGTGTTCCAACATGTGATCTCTTTATGGTTCATGTGGTGCTGCGGCAGCCTATATTAAATCTGTAGCTCTAGAAACTGTTGCCTTTCTTAAGATGAGTGGGTACACTGACCACAAATGAAGTGACTCACACACAGTAACTCTTTTATGCTCTGGGCCCAGATATTTCAAAATAGGCAAAGCAGAATGCAATGTTTTGTGTTGCACTTTGCCATTGTCCAGGGGTCTGAGGATGCTATATTCAGTCAGACAGCACCACGGTGCTATATGACTAAATATAGAGGCATGTCAGTGCAGCGCTAAGTCAAGTAGCACTGCCCTGACAAGGATGCCTGCTGCACAGGGAATAGCACCACCAGACCTGATAGTGCCAGAGTGCTAGGTGTAATATTCAGAGGGACCCATGCAAATGAGCCATTGGACATGCAAGGAACTAAGGGGCCATTTGCATGCCCATTATGGATTCATTTACATGGGTAATGGTGACAGGTTACACATTGCAGTCTCCACCTAGATTGACTGGGTCCATAGAAGTAAGAACAGTACCTGGTGCCTAGCAGTACCCTTACCCACTGAATGCTGTCCCAACAGTTGGCTGTAATGTTTCTGGTACTTGTGGCCCCCCGGTCTCCAATCACCAATCCCGTAGTATGGGGCACTGTCCCTGGTGCCTAGCATTCCCCCACCCCTGCATGTCGATGGCTGGCCCATATGTGATGACAGTACCCTTATGTCTACTGGCCCCTGGTCTCAATACCTTGGCCACATGTGACACTAGGCAATAGCCTGGTGGTCAGTGGTCCTCCCATCCACTGATCCCCATCCCTGAGGGCATAGGACATGTCCCTGGTAGGTAGTGGCCCTCCCAAGTGGGTGATCACTTGTCTGGTATGAATGTACTGCAGCTAATTGTAAGGAAGCAAATAACTGACCCAGCAAGAATTACATATACACAGCAACACAAAGTCCTCGGTGATTGAAAGGACCCCCACACACTGGTCCCTGTAGCACCATATGCAGTCCCTGGCAAATAGGGACCCTCCAACATCCCAATGCACCAACCACCCACCCAGTCACACCCTCTGTACCACAGGTGCCAATACTGCAGTGCAACTACAGCAACTGGCACAGCCCTCCTCACACCTCCTTGTTTGGCTGCTGTATGACAAGGCAGGGAGTGTGTGGCCTATGTATAGCATCCAGCAGTCATCCTCTGTACTGTACTGTATGAAGGAAGCATAGCCTGTGCTATAAATAGGCCATGCATTCCCTGCCTTGTCATATGGTGGTTGGCAGAAGAGGTGTGAGAAGGGCTTTGTCAGTCACCATAGCTGCACCATGGCACTGTCTTCTGTGGCACAGAGGGGTTGGCTATATGGGTGGTCATTGCATGGGGTGATAGGAGGACCTAGACACCAGAGACTGTATCCAGTGCAATGGGGAAGGGGGCCAGGGGTGGGTGAGTTCCTCCAGTCACCGGGGATTTTGTGTATATGTGTAATTCTTACTGGGGCAATTCTCTACTTCCTTATAGTTAGCTGCAGTATGTTCATATTGGACTGACAATCATCTCACACCAGGGGGGCCCCCTAGCCACCATGGATATGTATTATGCCTATGGGGATGGGATTGGTAGATGGGTAATCACTGACCACAAGGGTATTGCAGGGTGTCACACAGGTCCAGGGCTTGAAGACCAGGGACCAGTGGATGCAAGGGTATTGTTGTTGCATACCATCTTGTGATTGGCATATGGGGTGGAGGAAATGCTAGGCACCAGGGGCAGTGCTCTGTACTACGGGACTGGTAATCAGAGACTGGGGGGCCACTGGTACCACGTACATTTCAGCCAACTGTCAGGATGGTGATCAGGGGGTAGGGGGACCACTGGCCACCAGGGATACTATCATAGTTAACCAGGCCAGCTTTCAGCTGAGGTGGGACCTCTGGGCACCAGGAGGCAGGTGTGCACCTTCCCAGCTGACTTGACGGGGTTTCAGTCAGTGGTATTTGCACTGCAAAAATGACCCACACTAATCTCTTATGCACAGTGCAAATGCACTGAATATGGGATTGCACAGATATTCATGTCCCTGCCACTCCATTTGCCCACCTGCATGAATTATGTTTTCTGTGGGCACTGACTCTGTTTGCCCATGCAGCTGCTCCTTTTGAATAACACACTCTGATGCAATACTGTGTTTTTCATGGGAAAACACCCATTTGCACCTGTGTAAACATTTCAATATCGGGCCTCTGGTGTTTTGCTGATATTGGCAGATGACTGTGTTTAAAGTCAGTATGTTGTCCAACAGTGCCAAGATCGAATCCTGCTTTGCCTATGCACTGAGGTGCACAACAAGAGCCAGGGACTTTTACTTCACAACCCTACACAAATAACTCTGACTGTTGTCTGGCACAGAAAAAAATATATAAAAGTAAAAATATCAGTAATATAGAAAATGCAGAATATATGGCTTACCCAGGCTGGTTTAATTGCTTCAGGCCTTATTTGAAACAGAGTGACATACACAATGCCTCACATTTGTACATTTTTTAACTTATAAATATGCCCTGTCTGTATTATACCAAAAATGAAACAAAGAAGTTAAAAAAATATATAATATAAAATGAAAAAATATTTTAAAAAGCTATCTGAAAAAAATCAGCTCACTTACAAAATTGCAGCTATGTTGGTCAGTGTCCACTCATAGTCAGTGGTCAGTACAGTGTCAGACTAAAACCACAAAAAGCTACACTGGTAAAAATTATTAGGATCCCATACACAGTTACGAAATCTACTGCAAAGTGATTACATGGACAGTTTTCTGGCACAGTTCAACCTGCACTGCTTTGGGCTATATACAAAGGGGGCCACAACACTTCCTATATCTCAGACTGTTTCACCCGAATCACATCTAGGCCATACACCTTAAGGATCAATAAGCTCATTATGCTAAAGATTCCCAATACCTGCACCCGGTTTGGGAGGGCTGCTATCAGCTATTCCCTAACATTTGTCTGGAACTCACTCCAAAAATCTATGAATCTGAATACCCTCTTACCCTTATCATCCTTCAAAAGATTATACACCACCCTATTTCCAGAGTTGTACAACTGCTTCCATAAGGCCTAGTCTCCCATCCAACCTACACCCTTCCCTTCTGTAATCCACTATGTTTAGTTTCCCTTCTTCTACCCAGTCAGTTATCACATTTCATATAAAAGCCTACAAAAGCCCTATTATTTGATTATTATCCCTGCTATATCTATTATCCTCTTCATTTTTACAGGTTAAGTTATTTTCTGTATTATTATCTATTATTATCTGTAAATTTTGTATATATCTCTTATTTATTTGATTGTACTAATGTTATGCTATTCTCATGTCTTTGTAAAAAAACTTGTACCCTTATTTGTATGACCACTCAGGTCCATCTTGTAAATGAGCTACGCTCAATGATGTTCGCCTGAATAAATAAAGATTTTGATTGATTGATTGATTGATTAATATGCAGGCACAATGTGCACTGTGCAGGTATCTGGAAAGGGTCAGGACTGAAAGAGTATGTTAACAGCATGTAACATTTGGGAGTCCACTTGACTATTAGGGAATAACAGTGAGGGATGACAACAAGCTAAAAAAAACCCCACCAGCAGGCCAAAAGGTAGTGGGTCAGTGGAATGGGAATGACTTTTGGAGGTAGCACCATGCACCCAGACACCAGGCATGTCAGCATGTCACGTGACTGGTGCACTGCCATGCCCAAATGTCTGTGGGTACCAAACTTTCAATATTTGTAGTCACAAATCCCAACTGGGAACATAACATCTGATGGCCAGCATTTGCATTATGACTTAAGTAAAGGGGAGACTCCTGCCCCAGCAGCAAAGTCAGGGCTTTGTCAATTATAGTTTTGGGGGCGGCAGTATGAGGGGCCTCCAAGCACCCCAAACACTACCATCCCTGACTGTGACTGTGAATCGGGGCCTTAAAACTTAGTAAACAACAAAGAAACTGGGAACATTTTATTTAGCTTTCATAGACACCTCCTACTCCTGCTCTCACTCACAGACTGCTCAGTCATTGGGCCCCTACGGGAACATCCTACTGCAGCATGTATCATGTACCATGTGCTCTCTAGCTCCCACTTCACAAAGTAAAATGCACTTAAAGTGCCCTTGATGCTGCTGTGCCAGCTTTGAAAAAAATGTAATGTTTAGACACAATTCAGCTTATGTTTAATATTTTTTTCTGAGATTCTCACCCTTACTTTTTTATTACTGAGGGACATTTTCATGTAAACAGGATCACTTCCTATCTGTTCTGGCTGCTTGCCTACATCTGACATCACAGTTCTGTTTATGACATCACAATCTGCTGCTCTGGATATAATTATGATACCATAAGCAGGGGATTATGATAGCAGGTGTTGGCAAGCAGAAAGAGCTCATACAATCTGAGGGACAGTAATTCTCTTTCATACAACTGCTCTCAGTAATAAAGGAAAAGGAAAAAACATTGTAGAAAACATGAAATATAAGCCAAATTGTGTCTAAATTTCAAATTTTTTTCAAAGTTTTTTTAATGGTGACGGGGCTCTTTAATGGACAATGTTTCACCAGCACAAGATAATATAAAGCCTCAGCCTACTTTGCTTTGCTGTGAAGACTATGTGAAACAAACTCTAGCCACAGCCAATACAGCTATGGCGAGGTGCCAAATGACCAAAGTTACACGCTTGAGTAGAATATTTTGAACAACCGAGTGTAACTTGACCATTTTTTAGAGTTGTTACACCAAATTTTCAACATGGCCTTTCTTGGACCCCACCTCATGAAGAGCTCCACTGTCATTTCATTCACTTGTCCTGAAAGGTAATTTTGCAGGCCAACCATGCCATCATGTGCCACAGGTGCAAAAACACATATCAAGCAGGATGTGAAAAATGACAGCTGCGCCATTAATAAGGGGGTGTGCAAAAATGGCAATGCTGAAAATCTGGAGTGAAAATATTAAAAACTGGCAAAGTTAGGAGCATGCATAGAAACTGTTCAATGCATGCTCATAACACAGTCATTTTGTGAATTTTTTTCACCAAATTTGCAACATGGGCTTTTTGGGACCCCACTAGTATGAACAGTGGCTCTGTTGTTTCATTAATTGGTCCCAAAAGGTGATTCTGTGCAGTGACCTCAAAATCACCTTTTGTGATGGAGTAATGAAATTACAGTGATGGTGTTCATAAGCTGGGGTCCCAAGAAACCCATGTTGAAAACTTGGGGCCAAAATTCCTAAAAATGGCTGATATATAAACATAAGTTGAAAACCACATTGACTGCCATTATACCATGCTTACCTTTGATTCTTCAGTTTGTGATTCAGCTTTGAAGAGTGCAGACATGTCCTGGTCCAGAGAAGATGACAGCGCTGACCTCTGGAGGTAAATATGGGGTAAGGGGGTGGTGCTGGGAGATGGATGCTCAGTGAGAGGGTGGGAATGGGGGAGGGAGGACAGTGGTGATGAAGAGTGACTGTTTTCTTTTTTACAGGTATAAAAAGATGTTGGGGGATGGTTTTCTTTATTTATAGGGGAAAAAAGGAAAAAAAGCATAAATTTGGGCACACTGGGGTGGGCTCCAAGTGTGCCATATGATTTGGGGGGTACATGATGCCGACATGGGGACTGGGCACGATGTCAGCGTGGGGAAAAAAAAAGAAAAAAACATAATTTGGGCACAGGTGGACTCCCAGTGCCATAACTATGGGGTTGAGCATGATGCTGACACGGGGACTGGGTTACCCCAACGTCAGGTAAGGAGAAAAAAGAAAACACATATCTGGGCACACTGGGGTGGGCTTGCAGTGTGCTACATGGAGTTTGGGGTACATGATGCCAACACAGGGACTGGGCACCCTGATGTCAGTGCAGGGATGGGGAATGGAGGGAGTGGGGAGTACAGCAGCAGTGGGAGGGAATGGGAGGGTTTTAGTTGCTGCTGGTGCTGGGAGGGAATGGAGGGAGCAGGGAGGACAGGAGCAGTGGGAGGGTGCGGAAGGAGTGCCATCCACAAGATGGTGGTGGTGACATAACTACGCATGCATGGCATTCACACATGCATAGTTGCGGTGAGTGTCATTATGCTATCCACAAGATGGAGGCACCAGCAGAACTGCACATGCGTTCGAGGTGTGCATGTGCAGTTTTTGTCGTGGAATACAGAAGTAACTGCCAAAATTGTGTGGCTGTTATTCCGTAGCAGCCAATCATGGCA
This sequence comes from Neoceratodus forsteri, assembly GCA_016271365.2. Classification (NCBI taxonomy): domain Eukaryota; kingdom Metazoa; phylum Chordata; order Ceratodontiformes; family Ceratodontidae; genus Neoceratodus; species Neoceratodus forsteri. The sequence goes on from CM057449.1 coordinate 1,515,484,771, forward strand.
GAGTGTTCCAAGCTCCATTGGACTTTCGGAAGGATACTTCCAAAAGTCCAATGGAAGGTGCCACACTTTGCCGTTTTAAAGCTACAATCACAAAAAAAGTAACATACAGACTTTTCCCACCCAAGTCAGTTATCACTGAACACTCCAGATAAGATTATCCTTGGTGGGTTTGATACAAAATGAGAGCAACTATATGAGATACTACTACATTAACTAAACTCAGCTAAATTATAAGTAGAAGAAACAGTTCAGTGTGATTGCAAAGCACCTGAACAGAAAAAGCAGCTTAATTTTCAAGTGACTCAACAAAAGAAGAAGAACTAGGATAACGTGAATATTGCAGAATATTTTAATGCACTAAACTTTCTGCTTAAAGGTCATTGTGTAAAATAGTTGATTAATATTAAAAATAGTTTTACATTTTATTCAGCTGCTGGATAATTATTATGCTGTACATTTCCATGTGGAAAGAACACTTAGTAATAGTGTCAGATATATTTGCTGTATTCAAAGCTATTCTGGTAGATGAAAGGAAATTGTTGATGGAACTGCCAAACTAAATTCTTTGTTCTTCTAATGCAGCTTCTTCAGGGAGGTATTTCTGTATTGCAAAATCTCATTAAAAGAAATGTTACTTTTTCAGCCAAATTTCAAAGTTGGCATCAAGAGAATTTATTACCTACTTGTATATTGGGCATGAAAACTGAATTATGGTGAGGTACCATCCAAATTTAAATCTTTAGTTATTGAGCCTACACAGGCTAGAATTTTTAGAAGGTTCTCTACTGATTCCTTTTATAGTCTGCATAGCTGTAACTGCAAGAGTGGGCAATCATCATTTAGTAACATTTTGGCAGTTTCTGGAATTTGTTGCCTAAGTGTCTAAGGGATCTTGATAAGTTTGGCCTTTTATTATCTCTCTCAAGAAATAAGTCAGTCACTCTAATTCTAGTAATTGTTCTTAATATTGCTTACTTTAATTCCATGCCATTGTATTGTTGTATGTATATTATTGACTATGGTTGGCTATGAAATGGGCACATTTTTTCCATAGGCCTTTATTATAAATAGAAATGAAATGAATACATGAAGTGAACATTGGGGATGGAGCCTCTGATCATGGTTGTCTACATCTTAATGACCCCTGACCCTGGCTGCCAGCTAATCAACGAATCAGACTGTGGAAGCAAGCTGTGAGTAATTCTTGATGCCATTTTGGGTGCCAATAGACTGTGTTTAGTGAGACATTCAGGACTGCTGTGCTTGATTGGCAGCCTGCTGAGCCAATATGAGCTGGACTTTCTTGGAAGATGAAGCAGGGGTTGTGCTTACTTGTGTCAGATGTGTGAGAGATCTTAGAGAGGAAGGACTGCTGTCTAGAGAGAAAATCTGAGCTGCGTCTCTACAGACTAAACAACTGAGAAACACAAACTGTGAGCAAATCATTAGCCAAGCGAGGCGGAATGGACCAACATTCCTGTGCTTGCCAGCACAGAGGGATGAAATTGAAGGTAGAGTATGTAGCATGAGGGAAAGTCTGGAGAAGCTGCAGCAGTGCTGCTATGGAGTCTATTAGCAGGTTCCTCAGCCAAGCTTGAGACTGACTGTACAGAGGGGCTGAAGGCAATGACACTTGGGTCAGAGAACAAGAGAGATAGATGAACCTCCTGGAGTAATCAGTGAAACCAATACCTGAGAGCAAGTAAATTGAGACTAGAGGGGTGGCCATCTGATAAACAAAGACAACAAAGGTTAGGGGCCCAGGGGCCCTGCAGAGTGTTGGGACCCATGAGTAAGATCAGTGTATTGCCCAGCACTAAAGGAAGTGAATTGTGCAAGTTGGACTGCATTATAAGTATTTGGACCCTGATGTGCAATGTTTCATAACCAGTTGGTTAAGATCATTAGATTTCCAGCCTGGACTTAACATGTTACATTTTTTTAGCTCATTATACTTTCTGCTTGGATCTAATGTCACTTTCATAATTAAGGAATAATCCACAATAGCGTGTGAGTTGGGCTGGAATTTACCCCCGCCTGGTGTGGTCACGAGGCCACAGGTCGAGTGACCAACTTCACCAGGTGTGGGTAAATCCCAGTGTAATCCACGCTCCATCATGGGTAATTCTGATTATACAATTAGGAAGCATGACAATTACACAAAAAAGTAAAGGAAAAGCTTTTTTTTATTTTCGATGCTGATTTTCATAAAATATCCTTCATCCTACACAAAATAGTTCCTTGTTGCTTGGCAGAAGTCCTCCCATGCTCGTGAACACAGCTAGCCACAACATGAATGAGCTGAGAGTGCCATGAGAGTGATTATAACTGAAAATGACAACAGTTGGGTTTTAGAATTGCTGGTTTGCTCTGGGTTGTTTCTGACTTCAACACTGCAGCTTAGATCTTTTTTTTTAACATAGTTTTCACATTTTCATAACAGCTTTTCATTTTGCAGAACAGCTCAGTTAGTGGGAGAAATAAAAATGTCTGCTTTGTGAGAGTGTATTGGAACTGTAAGGGTTTTGTGTGGAGTGATTTTACTTTTGTTTTTAAATGTGTGGTCGGCTGCTACATTATGTGGTGGTTATGCAAAGATTACCTCACAGCAAAAAGTAGCAACTGAGCAATCAGGAAAGTGAATTTTTAGGCCTCATTGTATAATTAAGCAAGAACACACAACAGGGAGTGCTTTATCATAGGATAGCGGCACGCGTCGGATGTGTTGTGAGGCGCAAGGCAAAGCTGAGTGCCTTATGCACCTGAGAAGTACCAATATCCTATGATAAAGCACACCCTGGAGTATGTTATTGTGATTATGCCCTGGACCCATACAGTAAAGTAAAAAAAAGGCACCAAACAGGTCTAACAATTAATTTTGTTACTGTTGTTAAACTGTGGAGGAACATTAGTGCATAAAATAGTCCAATGCTGGAGTCATTAATCAGGTAACTGCCCTAAATTTTAATTGATTAGAATAAGGGATTTGAGAGGGCTCAGGATATTGTTTTCTGGTCAGGGGTCTTGTTTTTATCTGTTCCGTTATGAGGGAATATAAGTATGTGTCTGAAATGCTGCTGACCAATCCGTTTCTCTGATTTTTCCTGTCCAGTGCATAATAATTCATAATCAGTTGACCCTTTTATTCATTATCATTGCAGTTGATCTATATGAATATCTATAATTCCGTTGCTCCTGCAAACATCGATAATTTTGGTATCTCTGTTCTTGTTAAATCTCAGGAATTTTCTTGAATATTTGCGGTTCATGCTTATGTAGTCTCCTGCTTATAACTTCCTTTTTGTAAAGAATTTGTTTGAAATACTAATCTTATATCTTTCAGACTGGCTGCTTCTAATTTACATCATAGATAATCTTATTTATTAGGACAGTTATATCTTATATGCCTAGATTAAAATGAATTTACTAGTAGGCATGCTGGTTATATGTTCCTCTTCATCCCACAACCCCCTTTATTCCTTTCTTGTATTTTTGTTTCTAAGTTCTCATCTTACATTTTCCCCTCCTCCCTTATATCTCCACCATTATTGTAGTAGCTTACTGCTTTTTCCTTTATTTGTTAGGTTTTGCACATAGCACTCAAGGAATAACCACACATAGTAGGCTGGGATTTACCCATTCCTGGCATGGTTCATTCACGAGATCGCAGGCCGAGTGACCAACTATGCCAGTTGTAGGTAAATCCCAGCCCAATCCATATCCTATCATGGATTATTCTGATTATACAATTTGTAAACATGACAATTGCCCAAAAAAGTGAAGGAAAAGCTTTTTTTTTCTTATTTTGTATGCTGATTTTAATAAAATATCCCTACCCCTACACAAAATAGTTCCTTGTTGCTGGGTAAAAGCCCTCCAGTGCCCTTGAAGGCAGCTGGCCACAATGTGGATGAGCTGTGAGTGCTGTGAGAGTGAATATAAAGAACAGTTATGTAAGAACTTACCGTAACAGTAGATCTTCGAGAGAATCTTGTGCAGCAGGTCACACTTTAGAAACCTCAGCTGTCAGGCACCAGGACCACATGAAAGCTTCTTCACAAGCATTCTAACTTGAGCCACCTATGTCAACATACTGTAACTACATCGACATCTCTCTAAATAGCTGTTGGATGCCCCAGGGCCTCCTCAGTTCCCTGCTGGAGACCATCCCACGAGGACAAGTCTCTGAGAGAACCGAGGACAGACCCCTGTTGGAAGTAGCATGAGGAGTTGACAGGTGGCCATCCTAGAGAAGGATAGCCAGGAAAAAGGAAAAAGAGGGAAAAGGAGGGAGAGACAGCATGATCTGATGTGAGAGATTTTCTCGAAGATCTACTGTTATGGTAAGTTCCTATGTAACTGTTCTATCTTCTTCGAGGAAATCTCTTGCAGCAGGTCACACCTTAGGATTGAGTCCCAAGTAGTACTGCAATGGAAACTGGAACAGGGGCATGGAAGACAGGAATCTAGGAAAAAGAGGCCCTGTAGCACAGCCAGGCCAAAATAAGCCCATCTTCTAGAGCCGATGTCCAGACTGTAGTGTTTTGTAAAAGTGTGGACAGCGCTCCAAGTAGTCACTGCAGAAATTTCCCCTGTGGAGACATCCCAGAAGTAGGCAACTGAAGTGACCATGACCCTGGTAGAGTGACCCTTAACAGCCTCATGACGTTCCTTGCTGTACTTTCAGTTACAAAAAATGATGCATTTTGACAACCATCTGGACAGATAGTGCTTTGAAATTGGCACACCCTGTTTCCCAGGGGTGAAGGAAACGAAGAACTGCAAGGACTTTCTGGAGTCCTTCATACAAGTAACATAATAACACAAAATTCCATGTACATCTAAGGTATAGAGTAAGGCTTCCCCCATATTGGCATGCTCCAGGAAAAAAACACGCAGGTGGATGGATTGATTCAGGGTAAACTCAGACACCACCTTCAGTAAAAACTTACGCTTAGTATGCAAAGACACTTTGTCTTTGTGGAAAACCAAATAAGGCTACTCACACATGAGTGTCTGCATCTCTGAAATTCTTCAAGCAAAAGTAAAGACAACCAAAAATAATTCTTTCCATAACAGAAAGCGCAACTTGCATATTGCAGCAGGCTCCAAATGAGCCCACGTAAGTTTCTCTAAACTAGAATTTAAGTCCCAGGCAGGAACAGGATTGTGGACTGGGGCTTCAAGTGCAGGATGCCTCTCAGGAAAGTATGAGCTATGTCCCGCTTGGGCACATGGAAGGCAGATATGGCTGGCATGTGCACCTTAAAGTAGAAATATTTAAGGCCAGCATCTGACAGTGACAGCAGATACTCTAGAATCTGATTCACTGGACAGGCGAATGGATCCAGATGATGGAAAGCTGCCCACAAAACAAAATGCTTCCATTTGATGGACTAAGTCACCCTGGTGGAGGACTTCCTGGCAGCCACAAGGACATCAGCTACTTTAGCGAAACTCCAAACCTAGCAATGGCTATGTCTGCAGGAGCCATTCATGCAGATTGAGGGACCATAGGTTCAGATGTAGTAGGGTCCACTGCTCCTGCAACAGGAGGCCTGAGGAGAGGGGGAGAGGAATCTGAGGTTCCACTGCCAACTGCTGCAATTATGGAAACCCAATCTGATAAGGTCAAAATGGACCAACCAGAATCATCATGTATAACTGTGTTAATGTGCACACAGTAATATTTTCAGTAATTCTTGAAATTTTTTTGCTGATTGTTGTGATGCAGCAGTGTATAATTTGTCTGTTTAAAACATTTGGTTATATTACTAAAGTTTTCAATTTTCTACTCATTACTTGTAGTGTGTGAGTGTGTGTGTGTGATGCGTGCCATTAAATCAGACACCTTTTATTGTGCCATAGAGTAATTGCAGCAGTGTGAACCTGCTATCCACCGCAGCTGCATGAATTTTTTATACTGCTTTGTGGTATCTTTACTGGTAGTGGATGGTTACTGCTGTGCACTAATCCCCCAACTGGCAAAATGTATTCCTTTCAAGATTTGGATTTGTGATTTCAGTGCACTAGTTAGGTGTTGTTGTGCCTTTTCATATGCATCCCTTCAGTGCGCAGCGCAATCTTAATCTGTCTATGCATTTGCAGTGCACCATTAATTCTGGGAGACTGCATTTCTTGTTACGCTCTCATTTCACTTCTAGACACAAGACAGTAGCATTTCATCAGCACTGGGGAATTTCTGGCATCTAGACACAAGACAGTAGCATTTTGGGGATGCACATTAATTCTGGTGACTGTGACCACTGCACGCATGACTGAGTGTGCAATTAATTCTGGGGGATTTTGCATTTTTTGTTATGCTCTCATTTCACTTTGTCAGCACTGGGAAGTTTTCTGGACACAAGACAGTAGCACTTTGGGGATGCACATTAATTCTGGTGACTGTGTGAGTGGGGTGCTGCCAATATTGTTGTTACTTCACGTTTAAAGCGGAATAATAACAAAGTAATAATAACAAAATGAAGTGAGCATTTCCTATGGGGCACTCCACGTAGCGAAGCACCAGTGTGAAGTGACCAGTTTGCATGCACTTCGCAGGTGGATTTTAAATAACTGCATCACTACACACAGGCATAGTATAGTTTGAACAACTCTCACCAAGGTAACACACATAAATGACATAGGCAGAGTAATCTTAAAAGTAAGCCAAAAGCTTCACTAATTAATTAATAAATGCAGTAAATACATAAAGACAAATAATTTAGACATTGGTTACAGGATATTAAAAAAAAATGGAAAATACACATAAAAACTTACACCTTAAAACTCTGATATTAAAGTCTACCTCAAGTCCTTATTTCCTGAATTTTGAAGTGCAAAGCCTTTGTAAAGGCAGTTGAAAATCTTGATTCTTGGTAGCACAGAATAATTCTTGAAGGAAATGTCTCTGCTCTCCTAAGCAGGCAGGGTCCGCAAATGCAAAAAGGCCAAAGGCTAAATGCCCTGATGCAGTCTTTGCACCCTTGTTTTATGGGCTTCTCAAAGAGCAGGTCTCAAGGACAGTGGCTTGCCCTGTGATTGGCTAGCATTCTGTCTCTATGGCTATGCAACCAATGAGTTTTTAGTATTTTATTACAAAACAACAAATGTGCATTTCTGAATATGAAAGAAAAAAAGCTCAGAGGTCAGCTAGTCTAAACCAGAAGTCTAGGGGAAAATCCAGCCTCCCTTCTTAGAAATGGCTGTAATTAAGCTATTCTCAAAATAGAGCACTGGGATTTATAAAAAGGAGCTTTATTTCAAGGGACAGAGGCTGTATACTGCCCTTGTATAGGGCATATGTGAGGCCACACCTGGATTATTGTTCTCCTTTTTGGGACCCCTATCATAAAAGTGACATAAATAGATTGGAAGGTGTCCAGAGGAGGGCTACTAAGATGGTAATGAATATGATTAATAAGGACTGCCATACAAGACTTGATGAATTAAATCTCTATACATTACAACAGAGAAGAACTAGAGGAGACCTTCTTCTAATTCATAAATTATCAACTGATAACCAATTAGTGGCGCAACTTGGAATGCCCCTCAATATATGGGAACATGACCTTAGAAGTCACAACCATCAATTATCGCTTACTTATCCAAGAAATAACAAGAAGTGTTATTTCTATACACAAAGAATAATTCCAATATGGAACTCACTGCCAAACACTATATTGCAATCACATAGTCATACAGATTTTAAACACAAACTTCATCAACATCTGTTGAACAAGGGTTGATGTACCAGCAAGTGCTGGAGATACATAACTATGGGCTTTGGCCTTCTTTGTATCTTCCTTTCTTAGTATGAAACTTAGTACAGCCATTTACTTAAATGGTAGCCCATTCAGCTGTAATGGGATTGTCTCAGGGTAGATTTGCAGAGGCAAAAGAAATCCAGACCGAGTGGCACCACTGTATGTCCTGGCCTTTCACAAGCACAAAAGGATGTGCCTTGCTTCCAGCTCTGCTTAATTGTTCTTTTGTATCCTTTTAAATGATCTAATTCAACTCTAGTCCCTGACCAGCAACTGACAGATTTTTCTGCCCCGTAACAAGAGTTACAACATCATTCCCCAGGGCCCATGTCTTTGTACCTATGATCCCTTGCAACTTAACCTGGCTTTTTCATGGCCTTCCCTGGTGTATTATATACATAAAATGATATGAAATATGACCAAAACAATATAGTATGGCTGTATCATGCCACAGTTAGATTGAGAGAGGATTGTGAAAGGTTGTAGCAGGATAATAAGCATGTGTTACAGCTGAATGATTGCTTACTGCTTTGAATGATACAATTCCTCATTCTCACTCTGCAATGTATGAAGAGTTTTGCAAATGCTAGGAAGCACTGGACAGGGAGGGCAGGGCAAATCTCAAAGTGAGCACTGCGTACAGAGTTTTGCAAGAGCATGTCAATAAGGGACAGTACAAAGGCAAAGTGAATCATTCAATGTGTAGAGCCAAGATGATGAAATTACGTCAGCAGTTGGCAATCCTTAAGGGTCATGTGAGAGCTATGCCATATGCCCCGCCTATTGAGCTGATGTAATCAGAATATGGCAACAGTGATGATGGAGGAATTCACGATGGGGTTCCCTGGGATGCCAGAGGGTTGAGGCCTTACCCACCGGTAGCCACCTTGAATAAGAAAGACAGGGAAGAAGTACAGGGCCTGATCCATAAGGCGATCTCAAAGGCTGGGATTTCCAACAGTCTTGCCCGGGTGTTGAGACAAGCAGTCTTAGACCTGTGCTGCTATGCAGGCGCTGGGTGGTGTGCAGCAGCCGGATGGGCAACAGCAGTGGGCTGCAGGTGCCACTGGGCTGCAAGATGCAGGGTCCACCACCAGTGCACCTGCCGTACCCAATCCCCCTGCAGGCCCCACTGTGCAGTGTCCACCAGAAAGGGGGTCTGTGCAGCATGGCCAGTCACCACATGGAGACTGGCATCCAGCCCAGGAGCCCCAGGATGCCAAGCCACTGGCTGAGCACATACATTAGCTCTGGGAGTCCATTCAGCAACAGGTGCTGCTCGCCTCTGGGGTGCGCACACTGTGTGTGAAGGTGTGCCAGTTAGTGGAGCAGCAGGAAAGGGGCACTGCACAGATCCTGGTAGGGATGCAGCACATGCTGGAGGCCATGACCACCTACCTGGATTGCATTGCCACCGTAATCTCATATGGCTTTGCACTGCTAGCTGCCACAGAGCGTGGCCAGGCACAGATGATCCCAGTGTGCTATCCACCCCGTGTACTCGGCGTTGGGTGACCCCTGCCCAGTCGACACTGGGCTCAGATGTTGACATCCCTGGCGCACCCAGCACTGGGCTGTTTGAGTACCTTGACACACCTGAGCGGACATGGTCACAGTCCCATGGTTCCACCCCTGGGGAGCTGTTGCACACCCCCCCCCTCATGGATGATGTGAGCATGTGGCTGCTGATCAGCCTAGGCACGGCTGCCCCTATGGCTGTGGTGGCCAAGGTTCCATGCAGCTGCCCTTATGTGTGTGCATGGGCAGTGTGTGTGTGTGCCTGCTGTGGGTGTGGAACCTGTGTGTCATGCCACACACTTCCTGTGTGCATGCTTACCCAGCTACTGGGCCATGTGGCATGGGCGTGATGACATTAGTCCTGCACCAGTTGCATCTGTGCACTGGTGTGATGCATCTGATCCATGCCACATGTCCACGCCTGTGTGTGTGTGTGGGGGGGGGTGTGCCGGGTGCTGTGTGTGGTTATGTGTGGGTGAATGCCCCCTGTCATCCTTACCCCTGCTTCCCAACTCAGTATGTGCATGCCCATTGCCATGCATGCCCCTGCATGTGTGCTGTACCTGTTTGTGTGGCCTAGTGTTTCGTACCACCTACCTGTGTGCACCAAAGTGCTCCCGTGCTATTGTGTCCCTGTGCCATCTTGCCAGCTGGATCAGCCTGGGATCCCTCCACCCAGGGGGTGACTGTCCACCTCCCTCCAACCTGCCTCCATTGTCCCCACTACTGTCACCCTCATAAGCCTCGACAGCAATCCCACGGTCACTGGACATGTTGTGCAGTATTCAGCAGGCCAGGAATAGGCCACAGGCTTTCAAAGAGCTGTACTGTAGGGCACTGCCTGACTGTCTAGGCAATGGAATCATGCTTTCAGCATGCCAAAGACTCTCTCGATGATGTTGCATGTGCAGGCATGTGCCATGTTGTAGCGTTCCTCTGGTGGGGATGACAGGCGCTGGGAGGGGGTGAGCAGCCAGGGCCGCAGTGGATAGGCACTATCCCCTGTGTGGATAATGACATGGTTAGCCCTCTGCTATGCTAGGCTGTGCCCCTTGCCTGTTCCTGCCACCCACACCAACATGCACACCCTGCCCTCCCCATCCCATGATATGCTCTGCCCATCTCCCCTTGCCCGTGCCATACTCACCCACTAGGTGACCTGTAGGGATATCCACACATTTGAACCTGTGGCACAGCACAGAGCTGTGCCAGATGAAAGTATCATGTGCACTCCCAGGGTGTGTGGTGCAGACACTGGTTATGCGCCCCATGGCATTGCACACCACCTGGCAGTTGACACTCGGGCTCCCCTTCCTATTTATGTATGCCACACCCTCAGGGCCAGGTGGCATGCAGATGCCCATGTGGGTGCAGTCAATGGCCCCAAACACTCCAGGCATATGTGCTACCCTGTGGAACTCCTGCATGGTTGCTGTGTGCTCTGCCTGTGTGCTGGGAAAACAGATGTATTCCAATGCACGTGGCAGCAGAGCGTTGAGGAACTGTGTGAGGATGCAGGATGTGGCTGACTGGGTTGTGCCTATGGTGTTCCTGTTGGTCTCTGGAAGGTGCCTGTGGTGATCAGGCACATGATGGCTGTTACCTTCGTCTCCACAGACATGGCGTTGCTCTGTCTGGTGGGTGCCTGCATCTTCTTACTGCACAGCTCACAGAGCTGCCTCAGAATGGCCCTGTTCAGGCAATACCTTCCCTCGCTCTCCGTGTCACTGTATTGCTCGAAGGTGATGTGGGTGCAGTACCACCTATGTTAGGCATACTGCCGACTGGCCCTTCCACGGCCATGTCACTGTTCCTGCTGACTCCTCACACCCCTCATTACGGCCTCCATCATGAAGGGCACACTATCCATGGCTCTTGCTGTCCTATCTCCCCCTGGGTGGTTGGCTGATGCAGGCTGTGTGCCACCCTGGTGCATAGCCTGGCAGTATGTCTGCCTGTTTGTCACACTCTCTCTGCCCCTGTCTCCCTCTCCACCACCACCTCTGTCTCTCCCCCACTGTTTCTGCCTTGGTCTGTCTGTCTCTCACTTCTCTCTCTCTCTTCTTTCTGTCTGTCTTTCTCTCTCTCTCTCTCTCTCCTCTCACCTGATGCAAGTGCTGTCTGTGTGCTTGTACCCTGTATTTCAAGGAACAAATCTGCTCATCACATCTCTGCTTTTCTCCGCACTTGCGCCATGGTTCCACGGTTGAATATCGCACTGCGCTGGTTATTCATGGGCACACCCCCTGCACTTGCTCCTGCATTCATTATAGTTGCACATTGGCACACTGGGATTTGTGCTGCGCACTGGCTCCCCCTGAATATTGTTCTTTGGTGCATGTCCACACTTGCGCCAGTGCAACTGAGTTGCGCCATGCACAACTGCTTTAAATATCTGGGCCATGGTGTATAACATGCATGATATTGCACATTTATTTAATGAGACCTGAAACAAACTCAATGACTTGATCTTCCAAAATGATAAAGAAGCTTTAGAGCAACATATAGGCAGGGAGATTATTTGTTCAGCTTATGGCACTTTTGCTATTACCACTATCACCAATCTTTTCTGAGATCTGGAAGTAGGGTGGATCCCGGATTTGATCCATGATAGACATATGGCAAAATCATATTGCCCCAATTGTAGAATCATGACATGCAGTACCAGGTGCATGGACAGGACTGCTTCCTTTTCACTGGCCATAACACGGAACCTTGGCTATGTAACTCCACATCCAAACCAAGGACCCTGTTACACTATAGGTCAATGTTTTCTATGAATTGATCTTCCAAAATGATAAAGAAGCTTCAGAGCGTCACATAGGCAGGGAGATTATTTGTTCAGTTTGTGGCACTTTTGCTATTACTGCTATTACCACTATCACCAATGTCTTCTGAGATCTGGAATCAGGGTGGATCCCAGATTTGATTCATGATAGACATATGGCAAAACCATATTGCCCCTATTGTAGAACCATGACATGCACTACCAGGTGCATGGACAGGACTGCTTCCTTTTCACTGGCCATAGCACTGGACCTTGGCTATGTAACTCTGCACCCAAACCAAGGACCCTGTTATACTATGGGTTAATGTATTCTATGGGACACTATGTACATCACCCTTGCTTTGTCCCTCCCGATCCTAGACAAAGATTCTTCAGTTTTCAACAAGCTGGTGAATGTCCACTCTGTGAGTCATCTACAGGGCAGCATCTACTGAGAATGGATCAATTTGTCTCCTATGCTGGTTTTTCATCCTCAACTGGATGCCTGGATAGCCCCACATACTAACTGTTGTGCCAAACAGGGTTACCACTATTTCTGCAAATGTGACATCTTTGATGTAACTACACCTGTTTATGGTTACTCGCCAAACTCTATGGACTGGTCATATACCTTTGCTAATGACCTGTTTGCTAATGACACTGTTAATGTCACATCTCCTTTTGACAAGCCAAATATCACATACGCCTCCAGAGAAGATGTGAAATGACTTACCAGCCGGATGATGAATACCTCCATTACCTGCCTTGTCCAGCTCACGAAGTGGCACCTTCCTCAAGACAGTTACCTACAATACTGATAGACATACTCTGTTGTGACCAACTTATAGACCTCTGGTGTGTGGCATCACTATGCCCAGCTTCGGTTTTATACCTCAGCAGCACACTGTCATTGGCCATACATTTATCACCCCTGTTCCCACCCTGGACCGTGATTACATTGATAGTGACCCTGCCTATCTGAATGCTATTTCACAGTATCTACCAGAGTTTAATGTGCATATCGACCCACTCAGCCTGAATCTTAGATCCTTATTAGAGAGAAAGGATACACACCTTATCCATATTAGTAACAATATTACTAAAGCAGGTGATTCTTTGAATGAGATCCATGACAGTCGGTTGACAAATTCATTATTGATCGATGTTACAGTGACACCTTTATGTAGACTTCAATTGCAGTTGGCATAAAGGCGGCCACTTCAAACTGTGTTTTCTTTGGAGGGGTCCAACCCCTGAACTGTCCCATGCAGGGGGCTCTGCCCCCACACCTCCCGTAACTACAATAATCAACTCCGAGCTGAGTTAATTCGGGAGGTGCAAGACCCCAAGAAAGCAGTGCCAGGGTCCCACATCGACACTATAGTGACATGTCGCTGTTCTTGTTGTGTCGGTTGCAGTAAAATTGCCACCGTAGCGAGGACATACCCTTTGAATGAACTATTTCATGATAGTAATTTAAGTACTGCATTGTCCAACACAAAGTTGGAATTTACTTTTTTTTTTTATCATGTAAAATTTTATTGATTTTCCAACCTTTGCACAACATCGGTAGGATACACAGAGCAATACTATCCATATCAACATCAACAGTTCCAGTTTCGGGCATGCGTAGACCAGACATCAGATATAGCACCAATTGACAGGGAGACATGACTTAAGAAGCAACTTATCTTAGCACATCTGAGGTTGGAATTTACTTTTAAAGGTTTTGTTATTATTCAAGCATTTCTTATTATTTTTTCTGATTACTACCTTATGCAGTCTATGCCACATGCTCAAACAGCATCATGCACAACTGAAATTTCTTTATGAAACCCATGCAGCTAGACTGTAATCAACCGCACTTCCCCTAGTGGTGTTGCTTCTTTATTCAGGAAACAAGGGGGGAGGCAATATGTAGATCTGCCTGACCCACAGTCCCTAATATGCACTAGCATGTTTCTATGATACAGCATAAGAGATATCAGTATTTACTCATGCTTGCTATGATGTACTATTTAGTATAGTTATATTTGTGGTATTAGTGCACCACCTACAGCTAGTCATAATGCTATGATCAGCATATTATATGACTCATTCTATTGTAACCCAAAAGTAGTTTTAGTCAGTATGCCCAAAACCTAATGGGCTTTGGGTGCTAGCTGCCCACCATATCCACCAATAGAAATGCTTTGTTTAGCTTTTCTACCATGCAGATGAGTCCATTACAAGGTAACTTACCCTCTTATCTCTGACTATAACAGTTTTTGTAATCCTGTTTTTCACTGAGTTTTCCTATGATGACACTGGGTGTCCGGAGGTTCTGGACTCCCAGCAAGTATGCTATACATTTTACATGTATTTGGGGAATAAACATTTATTCTGTATCACCTGTCTTCTGTGTCGTGTTTTGCCATCAGGTTTAAAATCCTGCCAAACCCCAACAACCAGCATGGGACCTGGGGACAGGTGGTAATGGAAGGCCTGTAGACTGTACAATACCAATTTCATCTCAAGGACATTGATATGCAGTGATGCCTAGAGGGCAGACCATGTTCCTTGGGTCTGGTAAGGACCCACATGGGCACCCTATCTCACCCCAAAGCATTCGATGTGAGGATCTGGTGAGGGAAGGGAATGAGAAAAGGAACCCTTGCTAGCAAGTGACTGGGTTCCATCCACCATTGATGGACTTTTTTTTTTTTTTTTTTTTTTTTTTTTACAGCAGAGGAGACCAGGATCATCTACTCCAGGTTGTTGTTCCACTGTACCCTCAGGGTCCATTGGGGGATGTGCATGTGGAGCTATGCAAGAGGAACAGTAGTAATGGCTGTGGCCATGAGCACCAGCAGTCTGAGGTATGTCCGAGCCATGACAAACCAGCTACAAAAGAGTTCCTTGGCCTGAGCAATGAGGCACTCTGCTTGTTCCAGAGTGAGGAATGCAGAATCCTGAGCAGTGTCCAGAATGGCCCTAATGTATTGGAGATGCTGGTCAGGGGCCAGGACTGACTTGGCCAGGTTGACTGTGACCCCAGCTGGTGAAAAATCTGCAGGGTATGCTGCAGGGTGACAAGTAACTGTTCCAGGGATGGGACCTTGAGAAGCCAATCATCCAGGTAAGGGAAGACATAGATCAGTTTTGATTAGTTACAGGAATTTTTGCTTAGATCTAAATTGGTTTTGAATGAAAAAAATCTCAGGTAATGGTGTTTCATAGGGGTCACGGGTCTAAAACTGAATATGAGGGGTTACAAATTAAAACATTTTCAGGAAAAATCTTGCAACAAGTTGTTAGTTATAAATATCTGGGGGTGTATTTAGATACAAAATTTAAATGGGACAGTCATATAGATAGTATCTTGACTAAAGTTGGTAAGTGCTTGGGGTCATTATATAGAGTAAGAAATAGTATGTCTTTGGAAATTAGAAAATTAGTCGTAACTGTTGTTGTACTACCCATATTAGAGTATGGTAATTTGATATATATGGTGTGCCTAAAGAGCAACTACATAAGCTTGATGTTATGTATAATAAATTAATTAGATTTACACTGGGAGCTGCAAAAGAGGGTACATGAGTAGATATGTATAAAGAATTAGACTTGGTATACTTTTGTCTCAAAGGCGGCTCTTTAGTACAATTATGTTAATGCTAAAATGTATCTCAGGAAAAGTCCCTAAATATATTGCTGAGTCCATTAAAACAAAAAGACCTATTGAGGGTCTGCGCTCTGCTAATTACTTGGACTGTGCAGTCCCAAGTCGTAGAACGGTTGGGGGGATAAGCATTTTTTTAATATTGGACCTTCTATATGGAATAAATTGCCTGGGAAGCTTAGACCCCTTGAGGGAAATTTTCAGTTGCACCAAATTAAACAATGGCTTATCGAAAATATTAGTTATGATGGGAAATAGTTTGAATCTTAGGATGGTAGATTGTAACTTGTATTAAATGTATACTGTGAATTAATTATTGTTTTTTTGTATGTTCTTCTTGTCCTAGTTTGTTTTATGATTCGGAACTGTGTTATATTTATTGATGTATAATTATAGTGTATGTGTGCTATCCTTCATTATATATTGTTAACTTCTAAGAGTAACTGGAAATGACACCTGGATCTCACTGTAAAGGAGCTTCGGCTCAGTGGAGATATCCTTATTCATTTTTTATATGAATAAAAATTTTTTACTACTTCTACTACTACTACTACTTCTACTACTACTTCTACTACTACTACTACTTCTACTACTACTTCTACTACTACTACTACTACTACTACTTCTACTACTACTTCTACTTCTACTTCTACTACTTCTACTACTTCTACTACTTCTACTACTTCTACTACTTCTACTACTTCTACTACTTCTACTACTTCTACTACTTCTACTACTTCTACTACTTCTACTACTACTTCTACTACTTCTACTACTACTTCTACTACTTCTACTACTACTACATAGAAGCTTTCCCTCCTGAGGGCTGCCGCTACCACCATGAGGCATTTGTTAAAGACCTGAGGTGGTGAGCATAAGTCAAAGGGGAGAAACCTGAACTGGAAGTGCTCCTCCAGGAACATGAATCTGAGGTATTTCCTATGGGAAGGACAAACTTTGATATGCAGATAGGCATCTTGCATATACAGGGAGAAGATCCAGTAACTCTCCTGAAGCAAGGGTAATAGACCAGGGAGGTTGACCATCCTGAATTTTTTGTACTGAATGTAATAATTTAAATTTGTAAGTCCTGGATGGGCCTCAGGTCCCTGGAGACTTGGAGACAAGGAACAAATGAGAATAAAATGCCCTGTTTTGCTGTTTCTTGGGGACAGGTTCTGTGGCCTTTTTGGCTAGCAGAACCTGAATCTCTGCTTGCAGCACTGGCACATGAGCAGGGGGTGAGGTTAAAAGGAGGGTCTGGCATGTGATCCGAAGGCTTCTCCATGAACTCTAGGGCATGGCCCTGATGATTATCTGAAGCACCCATGCATCGGAAGTAATCCCCTGCCATCTCTCAAGATGGAGGGAGAAACGATCCCTTATGACTGCATCCTGAGGAACCAGATTGGGGGAGGTTGGGTAGGCCACTGCTCCTCCTCCCCTTGCAAACTTGCTGGGGTTAGTGGGGTGGGTAGAGCAGCAGCTGCCTTTTTACTTTGTGGGATGCTTGGAGATGGCCCTGGGTTGGTGTGTTTCCCACCAAAAGGGCACTCTCTGACAGCTGTTCTGGTGTGTGTGGTAGAGGGAATGTACTGAACAGAGTCATTGAGGATGTCCTGCACATCACTCCTGAAAAGTTTATGCCCCCTGAAAGAGGCATTCAGGATATATTGGTATACATTGGTCATGAACCATGACACTAAGCCAGGAGTTGCGCCAGAAGCAAATGCCAACTGCTGAGGCTCTAGCCGAGTTGTCCATGGTGTCACAGGCCACACTCAATAAGTGCCTCCCCACTTCTGCACTTGACTGGAGAGCCTTTAGGATGTCTTGTTTCTGCAAACTCTCAGGGAGGGACTGGGCAGCCAATATGGCTGCGTCACAGAGTTTAGCCTTGTACTTTAGCATATGCCTGATATAATTAAGGATAATGATGGCTAGGGTGGAGGAAGCAAAATCCCTTTTCCCCATTAGGTCCAGTTTCCTAGATTCTTTGTTGGAGTGAGGGAGATGAGATGTTGTAGTTACTCAGAGCAGTCATGAGTGCATTGATGGCCACCGAGTCTGCCTGTGGGGGGCTCGGAGAAAAAGGGCCTACCCAAGGGGGCCTGATATAGTTTGCCTGCCTTCCTAGGCAAAGGAGGAACCAGATGTTGCCTATACCTGGTAGCTGAGATAGCATCATCATAGACATCAATGATGGGTGGTATGACCAGGTGTGGAGACTCTGGCAGATGCAAGTAGTGTGCCAAGTTCACACTGGGTATTCATACTAGGTGTTTGGACAGAAGAGGGCTACTTCCCATTGAGTCTGTCCCTCCATCTAGCGGATCCAATTTTGCCCACCCTCCAATATGTAAATCATCCAATTTCTTCATAAATCCTGCGAGAAACATCTTGTTCTACTGAATCAAAGCCCATAGCTGCTTGCAGCTGGTGAATGGCTATTCCAAACAAAGGGTCATCAGAAAGGGAATGAGGCACAGTTAGACGAGTCATCCTCTGCAGATGAGACTGTGGAGGTGCAGGAAGGGGTTCTGGGCCTAGCACCCCACTTGTCATTATCATCCTCATGTGGTTGGAGGGAATCTGGATGATGGTCATTGTCATCATCCCCAGGTCCAGAGGGGGGGACTGAGTACACTGACAAGTGCAAAGGAATGGTACTCGACAATGCATGGTTAGAGACAAAAAAACAACAAACTGGTAAAGAGAAAACTTTGACAATTATAGATGGTGGTCTACTGAAGCAATGGTGCTCCATGGAGTCCAATGCTATGGTCGATGGTGGCAAAAAGGAGGAGGACCTGGGGCCATCCATGACTATATAGGTAGAGGTCAATGTAGAGATGTCACAGTTGGCAAACCCAGTTAGACTGCTTGTGAAAAAGCTTCTGTGAGGTCCTGGCACCTGATGGCTATGGTTCCTAAACTGTACATGCTGCAGAAGATATCCTCGAAGAAGATCTGAAAATGTTAGCAGTTTGATTTTAGTATTGCTGGTTAACTCTAGGTTGTCTCCAACTTCAGCACTTCAGCTCAAATCTGACTTTTTGTTATAGTTATCACTTTCCCACAATGGCTTTTTATTTTGTGGAATGGTGCGGTTAGTGGAAGAAAAAAATGGTGGGTTTATGACAGTGTATTGGAACACTAAGGGTTCTGAGTGGCGTGATTTTACTTTTTTTTTTTATAAATAAATGTTTATTGAGTTTTTACAAAAAACAAAACATTCAGCTTACAAAACACATAAAAGTACAGAATTTGATGGCAGATGAGGACCGCTTGGCCCACCCAGTCTGCTCATTTCCCTACCTGTTGGATAAGCTGCAGATCCTAGTTAACTAACAGACTATTTCCTCCTACCCTCCACCAGAATTGCCTTATGTCTGCCCCATGCATTCTTGAATTCCCCCACAGTTTTTGACCACACGACCTCCTCAGAAAGGCCATTCCATGTGTACACCACCCTTTCCTTGAAAAAAATACTTCCTCACATTGCCCCAGAGCTGTCCCACCTCTGTCTTCAAATTGTGCCCCCTTGTTCTTGCACATCTCTTTTTCTGAAATATGCTACCCTCTTGGACTTTGTTGATTCCTTTGAGACACTTGAACGTTTCTATTATGTCCCCCCCTCCCTTCTTTCCTCGAGGGTATACATATTAAGCTCCTTTAGTCTCTCTTCATATGGCATCTGGTGCAGTTACTGCACCATTTTAGTGTCCCTCTTCTGGACTGCCTCCATTCTGTCTATCTCCTTGTGGAGATGGAGTCTCCAGAACTGCGTGCAGTACTCCAGATGGGGTCTCACCAACAGTCTGTACAGAGGGATAACAACCTTCTGTTTTCTACTGGTGATGCCTCTCCCTATACTCCCAGTATCCCCCAAGCCCTCCTTACTGCTTTCTAATATTGCTTGCCTACCTTTAGGTCATCTGATAGGACTACCCCCCAGTCCCTTTCCATTTTTGTTGTTGTTAGTACCCCCCCTCCCCATTGTGTACTCTTCCCCTGGGTTGTTGTTTCCCAGGTGCATCACTTCGCATTTCTTTGCATTGAATCTAAGCTGCCATACTTTTAACCATTCCTCCAACCTTTCGTTCTCATCCTTTCCACTCCCCTTGTGTATCAACCCTGTTGCAGATCTTTGTGTCATCTGCAAAGAGGCATACTTTTCCTTCTAGTCCCTCAGCAATGTCACTTATAAAGACATTAAAGAGGACCAGTCCCGGTACTGAACCCTGTGGTACCCCACTAGTAATCCTCTTTCTTCAGTGTGGACTCTGTTTACTATTATCCTCTGTGTCTTGCTGTCCAGCCCATTTGTTACCCAGTCTACCACCCTGGGACCCACTACCAGGATGACTAGCTTGTTAGTCTTTTGTTTGGGGCTGAGTCAAAAGGCTTGCTAAAATCTAGGTAGGCCATGTCCACAGCCCCTCTCTGGTCTACTATTGTGGTCACCCAGTCAAAGAAATCTATGAGATTCATCTGACATGACCTTCCCACTATGAATCCATGCTGCCTTGGGTCCTGTGCCCTGCTGACCTCTAGGTACTCAACAATACTTTCTTTCAGAAGTGATTCCATCATTTTCTCTACCACTGAGGTCAAACTAACAGATCTGTAGTTTCCTGCTTCTGCCTTGCTTCCACTTTACTGAAGGGGAATCACATCTGCCCTCCTCCAGTCATCAGGTGCCACACCATCCTCCCACATAGGTTATTAGTGTTTATAGATGTGTGTATTTGAGATGTTTTCATTCAGAATAATTGTATCTCAAATACACACATCTATAAACACTAATAACCTATATTAACAACTAAGAATCATATTACTAACTATACACCATCCAATGTCATACACACACACACACACACACACACACACACACACACATACATACACACACACACACATATACACACACACACTCTGTATTCTATTAATATTAAACACATTTCAATTAACCCTGGACAATATAATCTCTACCTGAAAATTCCAAAATTCATATATGAAAATAATGTTAAACCAATGGCTTTTTAAATTACTTATACTATATTCATTGCATAAAACTACTAGAACCTTTGTCAGTTGACCCAAGAATTGTCATTTAGACTATAATTTAGAAAAAGTTGGCCCAAATACATTAATGCTGGAGAGAGAATGAGAGAAAAAACATTTAAAAAGTATAACAGTATGACAACTGGATTTCAGCTGTCCAAAAGTCATTGTAAAATCCCACTCTGCAACAATGCACAAAAAATATACCTTAAACACATGCATAGGCCCTAATAACGACCGTAAGGTTGGTTGTTCTCTTTTACAACAAATGTACCTTCAAGTTCTAACAACCAATAAGTTCAGTCAATTCCTCTGTGTGCCAGTTTCTCCAAATGTTTAAATCAGAATTGCCAGTTACACTCAAATAATGCTAACAAACCTTTTATTTTATATTGTACCCTAAGATATGATGCAATTCTAGAAACATCAGATTCCTATTCCAATATAGAGCATGGAGTTGACTGTTTTCATTTCATTAAAATTTGTCACTTAGCTTCCACGGCCATAGTGTAAAATAACGAGGGAATTTTTTTAAGTCCCGCCACCAAAAGCAATGTGTCTCCAAAAAGCCACAGTACAGCAGAAAGTGACAAACAAGAACCCATTACCTCCTCAACTCTAAGTTGAACTGCCCCCCAAAACTGTAGTAGAGTTGTACAACTCCAAAGTATATGTGCTATAGTTCCAGGAGAGTTGTGACATCTCCAGCATTCATTTTGAATTGGGATACTTCAGGAGTTCTGTGCCATCTTCCTAAAAGTTATTTTCTGGATAAGTTTATAATGAGGATCTATGGTGCCCTTATGTGCCAGTGGCCAGCATCTATTCCAAGTGGCTGCAGATATCTCCATGTTCAATTCTTTTTCCCACTTTTGTCTATGAATCTCCCAAGAAGGTTCCTCTAAAGTTTGTAGATGTTTATACACCTGACCACCTTTTATCATCTGAGGTTTAGACCATAAATCTATTATAGAATTCATATGTGAAGGGCTATATTTGTACTGTATATGTAGTTTTTTCCCAACCATCCCTAAGGCATTTCTTAACTGTAAATATCTCCAGAAATCTGAAGGAGATATTTCATATTCCATTGAAGACCATGAAAATATTTTTATTTGTTGTCTAATGGGGATAATAGTGGAACCAACTTGTTAATACCGTTTTAACCCAGTGTTGCCAGTGAAACATTTGACCCTCAGTTTATAGTTTGGGATTTTGCCATAACTTCTCTTGCTTTCCATAATGGATTTCCTCCCAATCTGATTGTTTTGGAACAGCTTTTAGGGATTTTTTTTTTTTTTTATTTGTGGTTGGCTGGTACTTTATGCAGTGGATATGCAAAAATTACCCCATGGCATAAAGTAGCAGCCAAGCAATCAGGAAAGTGAATTTTTAGACCCTATTGTATAATTTGCACTTTAATGAAACAGGGTAGTTACATAGATACAAAGAAGCTGTCAGCAGATAAAGGCCTTGAGACTCACCTAGTGAGACCTATCACCCCTAACTGCTGTGTTCCTTTATGCTGTACTTGTATTAGGTTGTTCCCTTCCCCCAACTACCAGTTTCCCTCTATCCCAAGCATTTTTAAATCATGTAATCATTTCTACCCTCACCACCTCTGCTGGCAGGATGGTCCATTTGCCCACCACGTACTTCCTCATGTTCCCCTCTAAACTTCCCTCCCTCCCTCCAGCTTCATGTTGTGTTCCCTCATCCTCGAGCACCTTTTTCTTTGAAAAATTGCATCCTCTTGTACTTTATTCTTTCCTGTGAGATACTTGAATGTTTTAATCATATCCACCCTTTCCCTCTTCTCTTCCAGGGAGTACATATTTAATTTCTTCAGTTTATCCTCAAATGTAGTCTCTGCACCATTTTGGTTGACCTCATCTGAACTGCCTTTACCCTATCAATATCCTTGCATAGATGGAGCCTACAGAACAGGACACAGTACTCAAGGTGTGGCCTCGCAAATGTTCTGTATAATGGAATTATTACTTCCCTTTTTCTGCTGGTGATTCCCCTGCTTATGCATATCAGCATCCTGTTTGCCTTCCCCTGCTGCCTTGTCACACTGCCTACCTAACTTGAGATCATCAGAGATGATCACTCCCAGCTCTCATTCCTACTTGGAGCATTCTGTTTCCTGCCCCTAGATGATAAGTTGCTCCTGGATTTTTGTGCCCCATGTGCATTATCTTGCACTTTTTTGTGTTGAAACCCAGCTGCCAGTCCCTTGACCATTCCTTCAGCTTTTGTAGATTTCCTCTCATTCTTTCCACTACCCCCAGTGTGTCCACCCTGTTGCAGAGCTTAGTGTCATCAGCAAACAGGCATGTTTTCCCTTCTAGACCCTCTGCAATGTCACTGATAAAGATGTTGAGGAGGACAGGACCCAGCATTGATCCGTGTGGTACCCGCAATGCTTAGAGATTTTGACAGTGTTACCATATGGATAAATCACTCAAATTTTTATCCCTACAGTTTGTTTTTCCTGATAATAGGAAGCTGAACCATCTGTAAAGATATGGCACAATGAGGTGCTCTCAAGTATTTGTGATGTGGCAGGGAGGAAAGGACCTGGATCTGGAAGATTAGGTGGTTGCAATGTACAGTCATGGGGTTCTCCTTGGAAAAGGATGCCATGCCCCAGCATGGATGGAATTTTGGTTGGGTGGACCTAGATGTCCCTATCTTGGAGAAGAAGTGACCAATGTGTCAGCCTGGTATTGGAGACTGACACATCCTTTTTTCTGTCTGATAACAGAAAGGTAGTTGGGGTGTGGTTTGTGTTAATGATTAGTGGAGAGTAGCCAATGATATACAAGAAGTGCTTGACTGCCCAGTAGGTGGCTAGAAGGTTCCTTTCACAAAGGCTGGACTTCTGTTCCACTGGGGTCAAGAGCTGCGATGTATATGCAATGGGTCTCAAAGTTCCATGAACCTTCTGGGCCAGCACTGCTCACATGGCTATGTCAGAGGTGGCACATTTTAGATGGAATGGCAAAGCTGGATTGGGGTTAACCAGAGCTGGAGCAGAGGCCAAGTCTTGTTTTAGTGATGTCACAGTCTCGGTGTGAATGGGACCCCAATTCAAGGGAATGTCCTTTTTTAGTAATTTATGCAGTGGAGCAGCCTTTTGAGTAAAATCACAAATAAAATCTCTGGAATAATTTACCATACCTAGAAGTCTTCTAAGAGTGGCTACACTAGTGGGTAATGGCAGATCTTGCAGTCCTTGTATTTTTTTTTTTTTTTTTTTTTAGGTGGGGCTTTGGCCTTGATTAGTTATTCTCAGGCCTAGAAAGAGTACCTCTTTCTGACATAACTGTGCTTTTGCTGGATTGCATTTGAGGTCTGCTCTCTGAATGAGAGTCAATAGTTTACCCAAGAGATCCAAGTGTTGTTTTTGTGTGGCTGTTGCCAACAGCGGGTTATTTACATACTGCAAGAGATCCTGGGGGGTAGAGAAACCCTCAAGGGTGTCCATCATATGAAGATGGAACAGGGACGGGCTGCTATGGAATCCCTGTGGTAAGCAGGTCCACGTGTACTGTTTACCCTCAAAGGTGAAAGCAAACTTATATTGACTTTTGGGAGCCAATGGCAATGACCAGAAACCATTGGAGATGTCCAGGGCACTGAACCACTTTTGGTCAGGGGTCAAGAGTCACAGCACATCAGGTGCTGATGCCACAGTTGGAGCATAACTGGGGGTGACCAGGTTCAGTCTCCTGTAGTCAATAGTAAGTCTTTAGGCACCTGTGGGTTTCTTCACAGGCCACACTGGGGAGTTGGTGTTAGAGACACATGTCTTGATTACACCTTGTTTGAGGAGTGATTTTATTGTTTAAGAGAAGGCAAGGCCTCTAATGGAAAAGGATATTGCCTTTGCTGCTTATGGCTTATGTACTGGGCCTGTCACCTCTATGACAGTGTGCATTCTGCCACAGTCATGCTTATTGGTGGTGAATGCCTCCCAATGCCTTTGTAGAATGGGAGGAGCTTTGGGAAAAGCTCATGGTCTTGAACAAATCTATGACATCATACTCTTTACTGTTGGCAGATATTGTTGCCACCACATGTGAATCAGGAATCATGATGGTATGATACTGACCCTGAATCTGTATCAGTAACAAATTGGCTAGGTCCACCACACAGCCGTGTGTTGCTAGAAAGTTAATTTTGATTATACTAGGATGATCATGCAATACCATTAGCTGGAAGGTGTGATAGGCCTTCAAGTGTCCCAACTCTACATGTAGTGGTAGAGAACGGTATGCAGGCAACCTAGTGCCATTTACTTTTGACATGTTCGTCCTCCATCTGGTGAACCGAGGGGATGTTTCTGGGTGGTCATCATGTAATACAGACACAGCTCACCTGTATCCAGTAGTACTGTCAATAGTTGGCCCCCGACTTCGGCCTCAGTGCATGGCCTTCCATTTGAATCCAAGACTAGCTTGTTTACAATATGGACTGGGGCCTGTAATTGTCAAGTTGTACTTTTGGAAGCATGGAGGGGCTGGGCCTGGCTCCTTTGAACCACCTCACCATGCTGCACTGATGCAATATAGAGAGCCGCTTTCGGGTTTATGGCTGTATGGGCCTGAGGGCCTGTATATTCAGTATCTCCATGGCCTGTTGAGGCCTGAGCTCCCAGTTGTATGGCTGCAAGGTCCTGAGCAGGAACAGCATTTGTTAGAGAGCGCACTTGCCCCAGAAATTCTCAGAACTTCTGATTTTTTGGGGCTATCTCCCTATAGGAAGGGGCTGGTCTTTGTTGTTTACCCTTGTTGTTCTTATGGTGTTTCTTATTCTTGTGATAATTCCGGTTCCCACCCCATTGTTGTTGTTGGGCCTGCTGGGGGTGTTGATTGTCTGCGGGAGGGCTGTTTCTCTTGGGCCTGCCCTTCCACCATGTAGTGTGTCGTGGCCTTCGGAGTAGTTTCCACGGTGGCTACCTTTTTGGAACAGGAGCCCAGATCACAGATGTAGAGTTGATAAACTCTCGGTTTTCTACAGAATGTCAGCAAACCTCTCCATGGTGGTGTAAGTGGCTGGCTTTACCTTCTCCCTTACTGCAGGGATCATGTTCCTAAGGAACAGGGTCTTATACTTATAAGGTCTACATCCGCAGCTTCCTGTGCAAGGTGCTTCCCTACTTAGTAGGCCATCCAGATCCGGTACACCGTAGACAGCTAGTATTTAGGTATATGATATACTAACATATAGGACATTGGGCATCTACCGTATAAGAGTAAATGTCAGGATATGTATGCATATTATTGTCATGCACTTTGCTTTCATATTATATATATATATATATATATATATATATATATATATATATATATATATATATATATATATATATATATATATATATATATATATTTATATATATTTATATATATATATATTTATTATTTATTTCAAACACCATGAAGTTGTGCTATATTATGACTATATGCAGTCAGCCACTGCAGCTGAACTGCCTCCAGAGTCTCTGGAGTTCCACAGCGTGAGGGCGCTATACCAAAGCTCTATCTGGCCAGTTTCAAATGAAACGGTCAGATTCTTTACTCCGCTTCACTGAACAGTCGCTCCGGAGATCAGCTCCTTCACATCGGTTCATTTCTCGGTTCAAGCGAGTATTTTTGGTTCATTTGAACCGGCAAAAGTATTTATTTTACCGCATTTCAGTTAAAAGCTCTATCTGGTAAACCGTAAGTAGAAAATTTAAAGTCTGTGTGGAAATTCAATTATCGGTTCGGTTTTGAACCGATCGGTTTGGTTAATTTAACGTTTTAAAGTGTGGTTGGGTCTTAGAGGCGGGTTCCGGTTTCATCAGTTCTAAAAACCTTGCTTTTAAAATAGGTTTTTTCAAATACCTGTGACACGTTAGGAACCGAGCAAGGGTGTCTTGCCTGGCACTGCCATCAAAAGGGCAAGTTTTTGGTTAGGCTGGCATTATGTCTGAGAAACCCAAAGAAAAACCGGCCCACTGGTTTCAACATCAGGATGTTCTGGGGAAGCCTTTGCCAAGGCTGACCCACACACCACTTGTGTTTATTGTCTGGGGTTGACCACCTCCTGTCAGACTGCCAGGTGTGTAAAAATTTCCCTGCAGCCACCCTGGAAAAGAGATTAGGCCTGCTCAGGGAACGAGAGGCCAAGAAGTCTGCTGACCCGATGGCCAGCCCGGTCCAGTACCAGCTGGACCAGAGGGAGTGCCCTCTGACCAGGGCGAGACTTCCTCGGGCAAAAGGAAGGCTGGTTCAGGGGAAGCAGTCTCAGTGAAAAAGACTAAGAAATCAGTAGGTTTGGAGTCCAAAATTGTCTCTCCAACTGCTGCAGAAATAGCTAAAGCCATACAGATTGTCCAGTCACTGTCTCAGGGTCCTGCCGAACCACCTACAGTTGGTAAAGGTTGGTTCATTCAGTGCCAGTGGTTCAGGAGTATGATGTTGGAGGAATTTTATGAACCACAGGAGAGGGAGGACGAATTTGATCATTACATGTGTGGCTGGGAGGGTCTGGACGTGCCCATTGAACCGGACATTTCTCCAGACAGACCTTTAGAATCTCCTCCTATTCTGTCCGAGTCCCTTCTCATTTTATGTTTTACAAAAGGTTACAGAACCCTCCAGCTTCTTTAGAGGAAGCTGTGGATGAGCAAGAGGAGCCTGATTATGTAGAAATGATGGATATACCAGAGTCTAGGAGGTTGTCTATTCCTTTGCATAAGTCATTTAGGAAGCAAACAACAAAGATTTTAAAAATCCTCATTCTGTCCCTCCTGTAGATAAAAAATGGACAGAAGATATACCTTGTCAGGCTCTGATACAGACTTCCTCACTGAGCAGTGTAGTCATGTAGGTGGTACAAGCTGCAGCCTCGTGACAAGCATATTCCTCTGGCCTCACATCCTCCTGATAAGGATTCCAGGAAGATTGATGCCATGGCTAAAAACAGTATATGGCAGCTCTTTGGGACTCAGGCAGGCAAATTATATGGCTTATGTGGCTAGATATCAGAAATCTAGGTGGGACACAGTATTGAGTTAACCAAGCAGGCCCATGGCCAGCTGGTTAGTGAGTTGGAACAGGTGGCTGCTGATGGCATTGAAGCCTCTAAAGTTCAATTTCATACTGCTGTTGATGTTAATGATGTTTCCTCAGGTCATGGCCACTTCTGTAGCTTCAGTTGGCATGGCTCAGATGCACTAATCTGTCCCAAGATACTCAGTCAAAGGCTATGGATTTTCCTGTTGTGGGTAATTCTCTGTTTGGGGAACAAACAGAAAACTATATGAAAAGATGGATGAATACAGAACTACCTACAAAGTGCCCAGGGTTAAGAGAGGCATGCCACTCCACAGAGGCACGCCCCAGAGTGTAGGGGCAGGCCTTTCCACAGGCCTTTTACCAATTTCAGGCCTCCTCTGCATTTGCACAGAGGGGTTTTTTACAGGCAGAGGTAGACGGGCACAAGTAAACCGTCCCTCCCTCAGCCTAAGGCTACTGCCAAGCAGGAACCCTGATGGGGTGCCCAGGGCTGATTCTCCTGTACCAGTGGGGGGCAGGTTGGTTTATTTCAGCCAGAACTGGGTGTCCCTAACTCGGACAGGTGGGTTCTGGAGTTAATAGGCTAGGGTCTGGTTCTCAGCTTCAAACAGTTTCCAAGATGAGAGCCAGACATTTTCCACCTGCAAATCCTTCAGAAGCCCTTGCTTTGGAAGCAGAGGTTTCTTCTCTTGACTGCAAAGCAGTAGAAAGAGTCCCTCCTTGCCATCAGGGCAAGGGCTGTACTCAAGATACTTTCTTACCCCAAAAGACAGGAGAATGGTGGCCCATTTTAGATTTAAGGTACCTGAACAAGCATCTTTGAAACCAAAGTTCAAAATGTTAACTCGACAATGATTTTGCTCTCCCTGAGGCCAGGGACTGGTTAGCTTCCTGGACCTCAAGGATGCCTGTTTTCATGTTCTGATCAGGCCTTCTCACCGAAAGTACCTCAGGTTCTGAACTACCCTCAGGCCACTACCAGTTCAGGGCAGTGCACTTGGCCTTACCTCTGGCCAAGGGTATTCACGAAATGTCTAGCTGTGGTAGTGGCTCATTTAAGAAGGCAAGGATTGCTGTGTTTCCTACCTGGACGACTGGCTCATAGTGGGTCAGTCCCCAGATCAGGTAAAATCCATCTTGCAAGTCACCCAGCAGCTTCTCACTTCCCTGGGATTCTTGCTGAATTTACTAAAGTCAGTTCTCGAACCAGTTCAGGTACTAACTTTCATAGGTGCAGAATTGAACACAAGTTAGCCAGGGCATTTCTCCCTCAGAAAGGGTAGACAGACTCATTGCTCTGGCATCCTCCTTTACCTCCGGGTCTCTCGACCAGCAAGGCATTTTCTGCAACTCCTAGGGCACATGGCTGCTTCCACAGCTGTAGTGCAAGGAGCAAGATTCCAGATGAGGGACATTCAGTTCCATTTGAGGGCCTATTGGTCTCAAAGGAGGGACCCCTTTCCAAATTGGTTCCAGTGACCCAAACCCTGATCCTGGCCTTACACTGGTGGCAGGATCAAAGCAATCTAAAACAAGGGGTTCCTTTCATTTCCATTTCCCACCCCTCACCCTCACCACGGATGCTTCCCTGTTAGGGTGGGAGCTCACTTGGGCGACCTGTCCACTCAGGGATTGTGGTCTCCCCAGGAATCTCTGCTCCACATCAATCTTTTGGAACTCAGAGCTGTCATTTTAGCTCTTCAGGTGTTTTCAGCTTCTGTCCAGAACAAAGTAGTTCAAGTCAGAACAGACAACACCACAACAATGTGGTACATCAACAAGCAAGGGGGCACTCGGTCATCAGCCTTGTGCAAGAAGCAATGAAGTTGTGGTCTCTGGCTTACTCCTGAACACCTCCCTGATAGCAGTTCACCTTCCAGGGAAGGACAATGTCCTGGGGGATGCCCTCAGCAGGATTTCTAGGGCCATCACAAATGGGCTCTGAATCCTCAGGTGCTGGGGTCAGTCTTGCCAGATGGGGCACCCTCAGATAGATCTTTTCACAGCCCCAGACAACCACCAACTTCCTCTGTTTTGTTGCAGGCCTCCAGTGCTGGGATCAGTCCCCTGGACACCTTTCAGTTGGATTGAAAGGAAGTTCCTGTATGCCTTTCCCCCTTTCCCCTTCTTTTCAGGGTACTAGTAAAAATCAGATCTCAGCCCTGCAAGGTGATTCTGATTGCTCCAGATTGGGCCAGACAGCCCTGGTACCCACTGCTTCTGTCCTTGACAGTCCACCCTGCCCTGAGCTTGCCCAGAGTCCACGACTTACTGGCCTGTGCACAGGGGAGAGTGTGGTATCCGGACCTCAAATCCCTCCATCTCAAGGCATGGCCCTTGAGGAGTTAGAGTTTGCTGACTTACACCTTTCTCAAGGTGTTCTGGATATTTTAAAGGCTTCAAGGAAGCCTTCCACTAGGGCCACTTACAATTCTAAGTGGAAAAGGTTTTCCATCTGGTGCTCTGAGAAGCAGATTATCCCAGAATCTGCTGATCTGCCCATTTTACTGGACTATTTGGTCCATTTAAATTCCTTAGACCTTAAATGCTACCTTAAAGGTTCATCTGGCAGCTGTGTCTGCTTTTCTGTCAGCAGGAAGCTCGTTCCTTTTCTTCTCACCCTGTGCTTTCCAAGTTTTTAAAGGGTTACTTACACCAACCTCCTTTTCAAGAACCAGCTCCCGCTTGGGACCTGAATGTTTGCATTGCTCAGTTAATGCAACCCCTTTGAGCCTCTGTCCTCAGCAGAGCTCAAGTTTCTGACTTGGAAAACTGTTTTCCTAGTGGCTATCACTTCTGCCAGATGCATAAGTGAACTACAGGCCCTGTCAGTGGAAGAAGATTTTATCTCTTTCCACAGAGATAAGGTAGTCCCTCAGGACTAACAGAAAGTTTTTGCCTAAAGTGGTTTCAGATTTCCACCTGAACCAATCCATCTCTCTTCCAGTATTTTTCACTGAGCATTCTTCCTCAGGTGAGAGGAGTCTGCACAGCTTGGACGTCAAAAGAGCCTTAAGCTACTATTTGAAACACACCAAGGGTCACAAGTTCGAATCCCTCCAACTCTTCCTTACCTATGGCGAGGTTGGCAAAGGGAAACCTGCCACTAAGAGGACAATTGCAAGGTGGATTGTCTCTTGTATCCAATTTTGTTATCAAAAACTAGGTAGAGAACCCCCCTCAGGACTGAGGGCTCACTCCACCAGGGGTACAGCTGCATCTCTAGTGGTTGCTAGAGATATTTCCATTCTGGAAATCTGTCAAGCTGCTACTTGGAAAACAGTTCACACTTTTACCATTATTCCCTGGATATTCAGTCCAGGAGATGCTTGTTTTGGCACAGCTGTGCTTCAGAGCCTATTTCCTAAGTAGGTTCTGACCCTCCTCCATGGAGGTACTGTGTAATCTGCATATAGTCATAATATAGCAAGACTTCATGGTGTTTGAAGAAAAAATTACTCACCTTAGTAATTGCTTTTCTTCTCATGGAGTCTTGCTATATTATGACCACCCTCCCTCCCTCCTGCCCTGCTCAGAACTTCTACTTGGGTAGGGGTGGCAAATTAGTGCAAGCACTGTGTCATGCCATTTTAGTTCTTCCCTTCACCCCCTTTATTTAGGGTTAGGGAATTAGGTATTTCTGTTTTAAGTAATATGTTGGCCCCCTTCCTGGACTTGAGTCTTGGGGGAAGGGTGGTCTAATAGTGCTTGTTAGGGAGAAACTAATACTATTATTCTTTGTTATTATTATTATTGCTGTTTATATTGTTGTTCATATTGTTGTTATTCCTACTAGTAGGTAGCCACTTGGCTAGTGTAGAGCTTTCACACAGACTTGTTGCTTAGTGTTAGCTTCATAAAGATCTGACAGTTTCATTGAAACTGGCCAGATAGAAACTTTGGTATAGCGCCCTCGCGCTGTGGAACTCCAGACTCTGGGTTAACTCTTCCTCTCCGGGCAGTTCAGCTGCAGTGGCTGACTGCATATAGTCATAATATAGCAAGACTCCATGAGAAGAAAAGCAATTACTAAGGTGAGTAATTTTTTCTTCTTGCTTATAAGATGTTAGGATGACTGTGTCCTTGTAATGATGATGATACATAAGTCGGCATTGCTGTCTTTTGGTAATTTGTATTATTACACTAATACATGTATAACTAAGCTTTCTTTGTCTTTACAAAGTGATGACTACTACAAAATTGTATAAAGTTATGTTGGACTGTGGAGCCACATCTAATTTAGCCAATAGGGCTCATCTCTCTAACTAGAAATGTTTCTATCTTACAGTAACCATAGTAATTATATAGGTATATAATGTACGACACTACATCTTATACCTCGAGGATCCCTGGAGACACAAAGAAACCTCTAGGTATAGGGAATGCTTAACATTGGCTCCCAGTTTGTATTTGGTAAAAGCTGTTTAGGCCAACTGTGATTTATCCTTTGGTAGTAATAAACAAGTGTATTACTCTTATGCAATGTGTCTGTTATTCCTTGCATTCCCATTATTGCCAAGAACCTGAGAGTGAGGCTTAGCCCTCCTGACAAGTGACAAAGGATAGAATTGCTTTTTTTTATATTGAAGATTTGGGCCAGGGTCATGGCTTTGGGGGGGATAACTGGATTGACTGCAGGGGTGGGAGGGTTCTTTACTTTATTTCAGCCAATGATCAGCGGGGGGTCCAATAGACACCAGGGACAGGGTGGGGTTACTTTTTTTCAAAATAGGGGCCGGACCGGGGATAACTCAGGATGACAGGGAGGGGGTCTTGAATTCAGCCAGTGACCAACGGGAGGCCACTAGACATAAGGGACGGGAGGGATTTTTTTTTTTTTTTTAAAGCTTGGGGATGGGGACCCGGGATAAAGCAGGGTGATGGGGGTTCTTGAATTTGGCCAGTGATTGGCTGGGGGTCACTAGACACCAGGGAGGAAGAAAATAAAATGTAAAATGAATGGGCATATGTGGGCGAAACTGCAGGTGAAATTTGCAATTTCTTTGCAATTTTGTGAAATATTTCGCCAAGTTAAATTGCCGATTTTGTGGCAATTTCACTGGCGAAATAAAATTTTGTAACATGTCTACTGCAGAGTGAATGCCATTTAACCACCCTCTGAGTTCTATTATTCAGCCAATTTTCTACCCACTTCACTATCTTATTACCCACTCCCTTGTTCCCCAGCTTCCCTAACAGCCTTCTGTGCAGCACAGTAGCAAAAGCCTCACTGAAGTCCAGGTAGGCCAAATCCACAGCCCTCTCTTGGTTCACATCCTTGGTTACCCAGTCAAAGAACTCAGTGAGGTTAGTTTGGCACTACCTCCCTCATATGAAACCATGCTGCCTTGGGTCTTGTAGGCTGCTGGCAACCAGGTGATCCACAATACTTTCTTTCAGTACAGATTCCATGACCTTTTCCACTACTCTAGTTAACATATTTGTTGCTTTCTACTACATTGCAATTGCATTGCAGTTACAGTGTAGTTACATTGAAACAACAGCACAGTTAACTGACACTTAAAGTGTAACCCTACTTTACTGTTGGAGTTTGTTGTCACAAGCTTGGTGTTAAAGTAGGATCAATTTATTTTGAACTATATATTATATCATAGGTGATATTTATTATTGTAGATGATACACAAGGGGCTCAGTTTTAAAAGCACCCTTGGAATGATGCACATTGCATTGCTCTAGAGCTGCTGCAAACTTTGGGTTCATCAGGGACTCTGTGCTCAATTTTATAACAGGAGGGTCCCTGCTCCAAAGATACAGGAGTTGCCACTGCTGCAGGCTTGCACAAACTTTTGATGCACCTGCGGGAATTGATGCAGGGATCTGGCCCCTTCCACCCAACACAACACTAGAGGGGCCGTGAAGGTGGAAGAGATGAATACATATGCCAGGATGGGGCCAGGGCAGAAGGAGCATAGGGGATGGCATTGGTGAGACAGTGGAATTGCAGGGTGATGTGGTGGAGGTGCCTTTTGCAATGCCAGGCAACCAATCGGCTCAGACTGCTTTGTGTGTGGTCATCAGGGAAGGAAAGTGAGCTGGTCCCAGGTTGCCACAGCCCTTACACCTGCCCCATAGGTGCCATGATTTCCAACCCTGTAGGCAGGAGGCAGCCTGTCACAATACGGGGGGGCTGGGTACCAGGGGACTATTGCAGTGCACAGAGAACATTTGCCACCACCACTGGCAGCCCTTATCCTACAGCCCCTGCTTCCCATCTACGGGCTTGGGGATCATGGCACCTATGGAGCTGGTGCCAGGGCTGTGCCCACCTGGGTCCAGGTCACTTTCTAGTCCTGCAAAAACCCACAAAGTAGTATAAGTTGATCCACTGCCTGACATTACAAAAGACCCCCCCCACTGGGTGCCACATCACCACCCTGCAATTCCACTGTACCCTTGATGCCATCAGGGCACTCTGTGCTCCTTCTGCCCCATGACATCTCCTGGCAGGTCCCCCTCAATTGTCACATTGTCCCACAGTGGCACATGGGCCTTAGACCATCTTCTGGCTGGTCTAACCTGAGTCCCCTTTTGCATCTATGACTGAGCTTCCAAAATTCCAAAAAAGGGGATGGTACAGCCCCGCCATGGTGTAGGCCCCCTTGCAATCTGGTGCAAGGGCACTTTTGATGCAAGGGTGCAAAAGTTAGCTTAGGTGCAAGGCATCCCAATTTTGGCACAGCCTGCATTAATAAAGCCAGGATTGTTGCAACCTTTGATGCAGAGTGCCACTTGCATCATACCCATTTGGCGCAGGCACCTTGTGTCAAAGAATTCCCTTTTAAAATCAGGCCGAAGGTGTTATTTACGAATGTTTCTTTAAATGTCTTGTATAAATGTAAGGGCACTGAATGATGATGTTGCCTTGAAATAACACTTGATTTTTGTGCGTGAAACATCAGCGATATGGGGACTGAGCTACTAGTTTTTATCTTAAGTTTTTCATTATAATATCCACCCAAATATTGGTCAGTAATAGTCCTTATTAGTTAGCCCTACTCCATTCTGGTGTTGGTATCACCACTGTGATCTCCTTTTTACTATCTGGACACCCACATAAACCTCAGTGCAAGTGGGAACAGTTTTCATCCCCCTCCCCCACACAATTTTGAAAATCACAATGGAGCATGACAGACTAAGCTGTTGGTGAACATGTAAGGACATGGATAGTACAAAGTCACTATTAGTTCTGGGAGTCCTGCCCAGGACTGGCAAGGAACAACTAGCAACTGCCCTTTCCACAGTGAGGTGCTTCAGTAAGGTGGTTCTGTGGGGACATTTGATAGACAATGCCACACAGACTTTGATGGTGCTGATGGAGTGCAGCAGTGCCATGAATGCTACTAGAAAGCATAATGAACTGACCCCAGAGGGAAGCAGTAGCAGTTTGACTGTAGTGACTCATGCCAGTGTGGCACTAAAATTGAACGTCACTCCAAAGCAACAAGGTTTCAAGGAATGTTCCACAAGTAGTTACAGGCTGAAGAGATGTCATCTGCCAAGGTTCAGAAGGAGCCCACCGACATGGCACCTGTGCCACCTAGGACAGTGAGTGTGGGATCCAGATATGTACCACCATCCAGACCCGAGTCATACCAGAGACTGATGATGTTTTGGGGAGTCAAGACCACCCACTTGGGAACATGATCTTTAGAAACTGATGGACTAGGCACTTCATATTTAAAGTGCTAGTAATGTTCAGAGCTGGAGAAGTTGAAGCAACTGGGAAAGATCCTCAGAGGAGTAGCACTGGAAGCTACTAGAGTCCTGAGATCTATGAGCTCACAAGCCCCCCGACACAACAGTATTTTGTCATTCAAACTTGTTGCAGCACTGAATCCAGTACGATCCTTTTCTGGAAATTCAAAACAACCAAGCAATGGAGGGGAGAACCATCCTCAGTATGCATAAACCATCTGGAGAGGGCAATGCAGAAGGTCTACAGGAAAGGGGGCATGACATCCAAGAATGTGAACCAAGTGCAACAGGACTATGTGCTAAAGGCCTCCCAATTGTTGACTTGCTGATTCTTAGGATGTATCTGTAGGAGAGAAGAAACAACCTGCCTTCAGATAGAGTGCTACTGAGAAAGGTGAAAGAGGACAAGGAACAAGAAGAGTAATGGGATCCTCATTCAATGTCAACAGCAATTGAGTGGGACCACACCTGAGAGTCAAGATTTCACCTAAAGCACTGTGTCCAGTTCTGGAGACCTCATCCCTGGAAGGACATAGAGTAGAGGCAGTCCAGAGGAGGGCAACTAAAATGGTTCAGGGTCTGCATAAAAAGCCCTATGAGGAGAAACTGAAGGATCTCAATATGTACACCCTGGAGAAAAGGAGAGAGAGAGAGGGGGATATGATAGAGATTTTCAAATACCTCAGGTGTATAAATAAGGTACAAGAGGGAAGCATTTTTTGGAAAAAAAGTTGCTAAAGAACAAGGGGTCATGCTATGAAGCTGGAGGGGGTAGACTCAGGGGAGATATGATGAAGTGCTTCTTTACTGAAAGAGTGGTGGATGTCTCGAAATGACCTCCCAGTGGAGTGGTTGGGCAAAACTGTAGCGGTTAAAGAATACATGGATAGGCATAAGGAATCTTAGTTGTATGGTAAATGTGGTAGAGCCTGCGATCAAGTAGGGTCTGCGGTAATACAGTATGTATGGAAAAAGGGCAGACTATGTGGGCCAAGCAGTCCTTATCTGCCATCAAATTCTATGTTTCTAGCTAAGAGTTCTGGGATCTTCTGAAAGAATGGAGAGATTTGATGACAGACTGAGTTACTGTGGTATCTTTTTCTGGTGAGCATGATGCCTCTAGGAACCCATGTTCCATGCCAGCCAGTAAGTCTTTTACAGCGATGAGCAATGGAGTACATGTGCAAAGTCACTCACTAACTTGTAACTTCTAGGCAGACTTGGATGAACTACATAGGCTAGTGGTCAAGGTATGTAGAAGCAATACCGACCATTGATTCTTTAAATGGAAGGACTTATAGAGTGAGGACCCACTGTTGTAGGTGACCCCATGAAGACACCAAATGGGAATAGCCACAAGGTAAGGATTTGGGACTGGAAACTAACAGATGGGTCTGCCATGGTAAAATCAGAGTTATAAGAGAGATCTTCTGCTGCCATTGTGGGGAGCACAGTCATCTAACTGATGGACTGAAAAGGCAGTGTCAGTCCACAAAGTATTTACAGAAGGTGAATGACAAGTTAATGGGATAAGCCAAGAAGCAAGGAAGCTTAAAGGGGGGATAGCTAAAGTAGCATACTGGAACCCCAGCCATTGCCAAATCAGACAAGACGACAGCAGCTTTACCAACTACTTTAGACAAAGTTGTGTTTCCCTCTACTGAAACAACTGTTATTACTGAGTGAGTATTGACCCAAGCTCTACTGGAGAGTAGTTCTCAAGTCACATTTTTAAGAACTAATATGACCCAAATTTGTCTTACCAGGAACTACAACTCTTGTAGGGATTACATGTGTGGGGGCTGAGTAACAAGCTCAATAAGACAGATGGAGACAGCCCCATGGTGAAATGTACTAAAAGAATCAGCAATGCAGCAGAACAAGAATTCCAGCACCACCCACCAAAGTACAAGACACAGAATGGCAATTCAAAAAGCCTTATTTATTATTCACATAAGTGCAAGTTACCTCTTACACAGAAGGGGCAGCAGAGGAACCCACAGCCTCCAACCAGTTTTGCTGTACAGGCGTCCTCTGGTGCTTCCTTTTTGTAAGAGGTAACTTGGGTGCTGCTGGAATTCTTGTTCTGCAGCTGAGTAACAAGCCCTAGGCCTACTAAGGCTAGGAGCAGATATGGATCACTTTCCCTATGAAAGTGGCCAAAGTCATAGTACCAGTGGAGACTTTGACATTGGTATGCATTGTGGTCATAATGTATAACAATGTGCTGCTTCTGAGTCACGTGATGCTCAGCAAGGGGTAGGATGCATTTCTGGTGAGCTCCGTCTTTCCACAACAATTTCACCAAAATATCAGCTTCTACATCACCTAATTTGTTAAAACCAGCCACAGAGCTAAATACCCTGCAGAGCTTGAAGACAGTGTCTTTGGAAAAAATGGATGCTGCCTTACCTCCTCAAAGCTCTGAACTGCAGGCTACGCTGGATTCATCCCAGGAGTCTGAAGCAAAGATACTGCACTGCAGCTCAACCCGACATTTCCTAGCCAAACTCCGCACATATTTTTGCCGAGCATTCTACAATCAAGGAGGCCATGCTAAAATTGATGAAAGAGGTAGCCAATATTAAACCGGCAATTGCACAACTCTCCCGCCAAGTGGCCAACTCAGAAGTGTGAGTTAATTCACTGGAATGGGCCCACAAAAAGATACAGCCTGAAGTGGTGGCACTTAAATGTACAGTCTCAAAACTAGAAGACTGTCTGGATGACTTAGAAGGCAGAAACCACTAGAATAATTTAGTATTGCTGGGTCTTCGGGAAGGTGAGGACAGAACACCATCCAGTTCCTCCAACGATTCCTCAAAAAAACAGTTGGACAATCACCTAACGGCCCAGAGTATGTAATTGAAAGAGAACATTGGTCCCATAGGCCCAAGCCTTCTTCCTCCAACCCTCCGAGACACATTATATTGAAACTACTGAATTTCCTCGACAGGGAATATATTTTAAAAGACGCCAGGAAGCTTGCTGCAATCCTTCGGGAGGGCAAAAAGTTAAGGTTTGTACAGGACTTGACTTTTAAAACCAGGCAAATGTGAGCTGCTTTTTGCCCGATTACTTTGAAATGTTGGGCCGCGGGAATCCATCATCGACTGCTCTACGCAGCCAGGCTTGAAGTCACGCTTACTGAAGGGGCTAAAAGATTTGATCCATTCAGAAGAGGCACTTATGGCATTAATGAAAGCTCTTCCTGACTTATTCCCAAACTGAACTGTGTAAAGGCAAACTTAAGGGGTTCTTAACAGCTTTACTGACACTTATATAGACTGAATATTTCTGCAAGTTAGACTCTGGTTCATGTTCTTTTTTGTTTTTGCTATACAGCTGTTCACTGTTTTTTCTGTTTTCAAATGGCTTACTGTGGAGAGTCCCCCCCCACCCCTGCTATAATCTCTGTGTTCTTTGTTTTTGCTCATCCTCTATATGTAGCCATATCATGTTGAGTAAACCACCCGACGAATGAACATTGAGGGGCTTTAAAAACAGCACGGATGGTATGGTGTCACTAGTCCAATTTATATTTCATCCTCATTGTGGCAGGTTAGGCAGCATTTCGATTGTGGTAGAATTGAAACTTTTGGTTCTCCCTTTTTTTTTTTTTTTTGACTATTTGTCGTTTTAAAGAGAACTTTAATTTAAACAGCAAACCCCTTTCTTTTTAGATTCCAAGGAAAAGAAAACATGCTGTGGTGTCTGTTTTTCCTATTCAGTTAATGTTCAGCTACTATAATTAAGGTAATATCCAACGACAGATATTTACACTGAACGCAACCAAAGAGCAGGACTATGATAACCTAGCTAGTCTATTCCTCTCTGAAGGTCTAGAATGTATTTTTCAGAAGGAGTTCTTTTCTCTTTTTCTCTTTATTTTCTCCCTGGGGACAAGGGGTATTACTCGTCTTCCTTATAAGTTAAATCTAGGGGAATGTTTCTCATATGAACCCCCCCCCCGTTGTCTATTCAGTACTGTTGGGACTGGAATTTGCTACCATGACTATTCCTTACTGAAGAGGGTCATCTGCTCACTTCCTCCCTCGAGAGCATTGTGGACCATTGCATGAGTAGTGGGCTTAGGGCCCTGGGGACTGTATTGTACATAATTAGTTGCCATGGCAACTTTGAGTTTAGGGTGGGTGTATTAGTTGGGGTCGGCTTAGTTTTTTATTTTTGGGGGGGAAGGCTGCAAGCAAGCATTCATACCAAGGATCAGTTTCATCCACCAATTAAGCATATTAGTAGTCATGGCTAATTTACTTAAATTGCTTTCTTGGAATATTGAGGGGGTAGGGATAATTCGAAGAAATGTTATTTTCAACCATTTGAGTAAATATAATCCTTCAATTGTATTTCTACAAGAAACACATTTACCACCAGATCATACCAAATATTTACAAAAAAACTGGGTGAGCCAGGGATTTGGAGCAGGTTTCAATTCCTGTAAAAAGGGTGTGGCCATTTTGGTCACTAAAGGGGTTCCATTTACAGCTTCACAGGTAGAATGTGACACTGAAGGCTGATTTGTTTTGGTACAGGGTAAATTAAGCAACTTCAAGGTCCTGCTGGGGTCCATATATGGTCTCAATCAGGATTCTCCCCTCTTTTTTACTAAGCTGGCTTCAATTCTGGCTTTTCATGGCAATATACCAACTCTTTTGGGGGTCGAATGGAACCTTGTCCAGGGCAATGACCTGGATAGAACTCACCACACAGGTTGTGGCCCCTCCCCTGCCCAGAGGGCTTTGCAGGAGCTTATGACCTCCCTAGGCCTAATAGACCCTTGGAGACTTTCCTACACCACAACTAGGGACTTCACTTTCTTTTCACCTATGCATAAGAGTTATTCTCGCATAGATTTTTTTTTTTTTTTTTAATCAGTCAACACTTACTCTCTGCTATTGTGGATTCCCAAATCCATGCTAGGGTGATCTCCGACCACACACTGATATCGGCTAATGTAGTGTAACTATTCCAGGCCCTTCCTTCAGACCTCATACCTGGTCCCTAAATAATAATCTATTAAAAGATAGCCAAATCTCTTCTCGTTTTGGTGTATTCCTTTCTAATTCAGTTCAGGAAAACCTAAATTCTATTCCTGAAATGGATAAGGAATGGGCCGCACTTAAAGCCACTTGGTGTGGCAAACTTATTTGGATTGCTAGGGTATCCAAAAAAAGGAACCAATTTGGCCTTAATTAGTGCTTGGGAAAGATCCGCTCTCTGGACTCCAAGGGGATAGACAAGCTCCCAACTGACAAGATAATGGATTTAGAGCATCTCAGAACCCGATATGCTAGCACCCTTTTGGAAAAAGAAGTGAGAGTAGCCTCCAAGGTGAAAGCAACTTATATAGGACAGGGGAGAAAAGCAGGTAAATATCTTGCATGGCAGTTAAAAGTTAAAACAGCACTCAGAGACCAAGTGGATTCCTGCCATTAAGGATCTCCATACAGGCACCCTTGTCTCTGACCCTCGAGAGATGCTTTCACATTTCAGAAATTTT
The DNA here is from genome assembly GCA_016271365.2 of Neoceratodus forsteri. NCBI lineage: Eukaryota > Metazoa > Chordata > Ceratodontiformes > Ceratodontidae > Neoceratodus > Neoceratodus forsteri. The sequence continues at coordinate 1,515,525,857 of CM057449.1, forward strand.
TATCAAAATTTTATTCTCAATATCAAACTTCAGCTTCCCAATCACAACAGACCTCAACTTTTCTGCTTAAAGCTGAACTTCCCAAATTGCAAAGTAAAGCCCAACAGCTCTTAACTAACCCCATAACGCAGGAAGAAATTGAGGCTGCTATTGGCTCTTGATGCCAGATAAAGCCTCAGGTCCTGATGGTTATACGTTTTCTTCTATCAAACTTTTAAAGCTCAGCTAGCTCCTTTACTCCTTCAGTTGTTCACTTACTGGGATTCACACCCAGTGAGTGATCCTTCTCTTTGAAGGAGGATTATGTCACTTCCTATCCAGGAAAGACCCCACCCAACTTAATAACTATAGACCAATTTCATTGATAAACGCTGGACACCAAACCATGCAAAAAATCTTAGCCACTAGATTGGGTAAGGTCTGGGCCTCCTTGATCGGGATGGAGCAGGCCGATTTGTTGCTGGATGGATGACGCCTGACAACTTTTCAAAAATTGTTATTGATTTCGCATCCAGGGACCCCAACTCTCACAGTGTTACAGGTTCCTGGATGCAGAAAAAGCCTTGATAGGGTGGCTCTGCCTTATTTGTTTGCAGCACTCCCATACTATGGTCTTCCATCGAGCTTTATTAATAGAATTGGTATTCCCTATCAATGCCCCTCCATGAGAAACCTATGCAACAACCACTTGTCAGATATTTTCCCCCTCAAAACTGGAACTAGACAAGGTTCCCCCTCTCCCCTATCTGTTTAACTTATACATTGAACCCTTGGTGAGGGTGATTATACAAGAGGAAGTGATCGAAGGAATCAGAGTGGGACCCCATGAGCGTAAACTTTCACTGTTCGCGGATGATATATTGTTACACTTAAATGGGATTCACTGTCTTGCTTGAGCTCTGAAAATTATCTCTGATTTGGGGGAAATATCTGGTTACAAAGTGAACAAGAATAAAACTGTGGTGTACCCTTTGTCAGTTCTGCTAAACAAACAGCAGGAGGCTGACTTAAATCTTCAATGGGGAAACCAATTGCATAACTTTTTTAGGTTTAAAACTGACCAAGGAGCTAGATAAGCTAAAAGACCTTAATTTAGACACCCTTCTAAAGAAACATAGAAAACATAGAAACATAGAATTTGACGGCAGATAAGGACCACTTGGCCCACCTAGTCTGCCTATTTCCCTACCTGATGGATAAGCTGCAGATTCTAGTTAAACAGCTTACTTCTTCCTACCCCCAACTAGAATTGCCTTATGCCTGTCCCATGCATTCTTGAATTCTCCCACTGTTCCTGACTCCACAACCTCCTTAGGAAGGCTGTTCCATGAATCCACAATCCTCTCTGTGAAAAAATACTTTCTAACATTACCTCCGAGCCATCCCCCCTCTGTCTTCAAATTGTGCCCTCATGTTCTTGCACATCTCTTTTTCTGAAAGATGCCACCCTCTTGTACTTTAATTTCCTTGAGATACTTGAAAGTTTCTATCAATCATGTCCCCTCTCTACCTCCTTTCCTCAAAAGTATACATATTAAGCTGCTTTACTTTTTCCTCGTATGTCTTCTGGTGCAGACCTGCACCATTTTGGTTGCCCTCCTCTGAACAACCTCCACTCTGTCTATGTCTTTGCGGAGATGGGGTCTCCAGAACTGCACGCAGTACTCCAGATGGGGTCTCACCAACTGTTTGTACAGAGGGATAACAACTTCCTGTTTTCTACTGTTGATGCCTCTCCTTATGCATCCTAGTATCCCCCCAGTCCTCCTTACTGCCTCCTTGCATTGCTTGCCCACCTTTAGGTCATCTGATATAATTACTCCTAGGTATCTTTCAATGTTTGTTGTTGTTATTAACTCACCCCCCATTGTGTACTCTTCCCCTGGGTTTTTGTTTCCCAGATGCATTACCTTGCACTTCTTTGCATTGAATCTGAGCTGCCATATATTTGACCATTCCTCCAACCTTGCCAAGTCCCTTTTCATCCTTTCCACCCCACCTTGTGTATCAACGCTGTTGCAGATCTTTGTGTCATCTGCAAAGAGACATACCTTTCCTTCCAGGTGCTCTCCAATGTCACTTATAAAGACATTACAGAGGACCGGTCCCATCAACCCTGCAGTACCCCACTAGTTACCCTCCTTTCTTCACTGTGGGCTCCGTTACTACTACCTTTACGTCCTGTTGTCCAGCCATTTTTTATCCAGGCTACCACCTTGGGACCCACTCCTAGGCTGGCTAACTTGTATATTAATCTTTTGTGTGAGACTGTCAAATGCCTTGCTAACATCTAGGTAGGCCATATCTACAGCCCCTCCCTGGTCTACTACTTTGGTCACCCAGTCAAAAATCTATTAGGTTTGCCTGACATAACCTTCCTGCTGTGAAACCATGCTGCCTTGGGTCCTGTGCCCCACTGGCCTCTAAGAGCTTAACAATTCTTTCTTTCAGAAGTGATTCCATCATTTTCCCTACCACTGAGGTCAAACTACAGTAACTGGTCTGTAGTTTCCTGCCTCTGCCCTGCTCCCACTTTTGTGAAGTGGAATCACATTTGCCCTCCTCCAGTCTTGAGGTACCACCCCATCCTCCCATGATTTGTTAAAGAGAGTAGTCAGTGGTGTTACTAGTTCTACCCTTAGTTCTTTTAGAATTCTTGGGCGAATCCCTTTAGGCCCCTTTGCTTTGTCCACCCTCAGTTTCAAGAGTTCCTTCAAAACCCTTTCTTCTGTGAATGGACTGGCATCAACTGCCCTATTCAGAGTTTCTGTCTTGTTTGGTTTAGGTACCTCCCCCTCCTCTTCCATTTTGAATACTGAGCAGAAATATTCATTCAGTATCCCTGCTTTTTCACTGTCACCCTCTGCCCACATTCCCTTCCCTTTATTAAGTCTCTGTATCCCTCCCTTGGTCTTTCTTCACTCCCTAATGTACCTATAAAAGGTTTTATCCCCCTTCTTAACAGAGTTGGCTATCTTTTCCTCAGTTTGTGCCTTTGCTATTCTGATTGCCTTCCCTGCCTCCTTCTGCTTTAACTGATAAAGTTCTCTGTCCTTCTCCTTCTGTGTTTCCTTATATTTCCTGAATGCTATCCTTTTCTCCTTAACCTTCCCTTCCACCTCTTTTAGAACCATAGTGTTTTTTCCTTGATTTTGCTTTGTTGATTTGCTTCACACAAAGGCTTGTCTCTGCGAAGGGCTGTTTTGATTATTCCCCATTGTTCCTCCACCACTCCTTCTTGCCCGTTTGCTAGTGTTTTTCTGAGGCACTCTCTCATTTTCCCAAAGTCAGCCTTTCTAAAATCCAGTACTCTTGTTTTTGTATGGCTTGACTCTGTGGCTGTGTTTATTGTGAACCACACTGTTTGGTGGTCACTTGTTCCCAGATGGCTACCCACTTCTAAATCTGAGATCCTTTCTCCTTCCCCATTTGAGAGTACCAGGCCCAAGATTGCTCCCTTCTGAGTGGGTTCCAACATTAGCTGTCTGAGGCATGCCCCCTGTAGGGCATCAAGAATGATACTGCTCTTGGATGTGCCTGCAGCAAAGGTACTCCATTTAACATTTGGCATATTCAGGTCCCCTATCAACAATATATCCCCTTTTTTCTGCTATTTTAAGGATGCCTTCTATCATTTCATTGTCCATTTCCTCTCCCTGAGATGGGGGTCTGTACACAACCCCCATGCGGATTGCGGTGCCATTTCCTGTCTCCAGCTTGACCCACAGTGACTCATCAACTTCCTGTTTACTCTTTAGTTCTGTTGCTTTAATCCCTTCCCTTATATAGAGAGCTACTCCTCCTCCTCCTCCTTTGCCCACCCTGTCTCTCCTGTAGACTGTGTATCCTGGTATTTTGACATCCCAGTTATGGTTCTCTGTAAACCATGTTTCAGTGACTGCCACAATAACCAGGCATCCCTCTTCCATCAAGGCCATTAGTTCAGGGAGCTTGTTACACATACTGTGGGCATTGGTACTCATCACCTTCCATTTTTTTTATGGCCTTACCCCTTTTAGCCCTATCCCTGTCCTTACTGCCTTTTTCTGCATTTACCCCTGTCCTGCTCCCTACTGAATTCTCTACCTTGGTGTTTACCTCTCTGACTACTATGTTTTGTTGGGGGAGGCTGGGATTTCCCTGTTCCATTTCAGTGCCTCCCCCCTTGGCTAGTTTAAATGCTTGCCAATGAAGCATTTAAACCTATCACCTAGGATCCTGGTCCCCTCCCAGACAGATGCAGACCATCATGCCAGTATAGGCCTGCATCCCTCCAGGTAGCTCCCCAGTCCCCAGTGAAGCCAAAACCCTGAGCTCCACACCAGTTTTTCAACCATTCATTGAATCCCATGGTACAGAATACCCTAGCATCATCCTTGCCATAGACAGACAGCACCTTCGAGAAGGTTACCGTACATGCTACTTGTCTAAGGCCCCTCCCCACCTCTACAAACTCCTTTTGCACCTCTCTGATCCCATTCACAGCAAGGATATTAAAGAAGACCTATCAAGATGGAAGAAACTTCCCTTATCCTTCTGGGGCATAACCAATGTTATAAAGATTACAATCTTACCAAGGGTATTCTATCCCCTAAATAATCTGGCCATCTTTCTTCCTCAGTCTACTTTCAAAATGATACATAGGCTCTGTTTGGATTTCATATGGAATGTTAAACCCCCCACAGGGCCTATTGGAAACTCTCTGGTCCAAGACATAAAGGAGGACTGCAACTATCTGATTTTTTTTCGCTGTTATTCAGCTATACATGCGTATAGGTTTTTGCACTGGTTCTCTTCCCAGTCTGAACTCTCCTCTATGCCTTTATGGCTACAGCTAGCTTCAGAGCTAGTAAAGAAAGAGTTGATGTCCCTACAAGGTCTTCTACACTGCCCTTGGAAGGCAGTTCCTACACAATTTTAGGACTCACCTATTGGGTGGAGCATTAAGGCCTTTCACCAACCCTGTAACTAATTCCAACTTAGTGTAAAGAAGGATATTTTCCAACCACTTTTTAACAACCCTAACCTATGGATTTGTAACACTACTATCAACCAAAGGCATTACCAATACAATTCCCAATTAGCTTGAAACAGTTTCTGCTGGGAACTTCCTTGCCATTCCTGTCTCAGCTGCAACATTATTGGAATCTCCCTTTAAAATACAATTTTTATCTTGCACAAGTTTGTCATTGCCTTCAGAGATTTTTAGGGAAACCCCCCTTGGGAGGACTGACTGGAATCTCTGCTATCCCCCCTTTTGAATGTAGTTAAAAAAAAAAAACAAGCCTGTCTAAGTTATACAAAGTACTAGTAAACAATTGTTGGCAGAACTATACCTCAGCTGCTTACTATTGGAAGTCTACTCTTGATAACTCGCCCTTGGACACCCAATGACAGTCTGTTTGATTGGACAGTTTCAAGCTGATCAAACAGGACAGATTAAGAAATATTCACTTCAATGTTCTTCATACTTATAATATACGCCCTACAAATTACACAGGATGGGAAAACTCCCTTCATCAGAATGTCTGGATTGCAGTGCCCCTTCAGCCTCACTTTATCATAAGCTATGGTCCTGCCCTAAGATTCACAGTTTTTGGGAATTGGTTAATAGGCATATTTCAAAATATTTACCTTTACTGGCTTATTTTAATGAAGAAGTCTGCCTTTTAGGACAGTACTCAGAAGTCCCTTTGGTTTCCCTGACAGTACAAACAGCTATGGTGTCCATGGTTACTAAACTCATAATTTAAGGCACTGGAAAGATCCCTGGGTCCTGTCCATTAGAGGACGGTGGTCTGAATTTCTCACTGCCCTAAACGCAGAATGGAGTGTGGCAAATTCCACTCACTCTTGGACTTGTTTCCAAAAAAAATGGAAATCCTTTTTTACAAAATTAAAGAATACATATGGACACTAACACTGTCCCTAGGTTTTTCCTACCCAGCTATAACCTTGTTATGGTCATGTTATGGCAAGGGGAAGTGAGATGTTGCCAGTTGTTGGAAAGTTTAGTAGAGGCCTGGTCTCTTGGTTTTACTACAAGTTAATGGGAGGAGTGCTTGCGTTGGTTCTTCTCTTGCCTCTTTTTGTTGGGATGAGGGGGGAGGGTTAGGTTTTCTTTTTTTTCTATATTATGTATGGGATTATTGTGGTCTTCCTATTTCTGAGTTTTTGCCTTTTTAGTTATTTTATCCCCCCTTGAAGGGCTCCAACATGTATGCAACATATCATGACACTGAACTGCTGTTGGTTTGGTTGGAAAATGAAAATAAGCTTAATTGCAAAAAAAAAAACAATGCACTGCTTCTGAATGGAATGAACACCTACATGTTTGGGCACCAGATCCAACTCTGTAAGGAACAAGAAGCACAACAGAACATAAAAACACTGCCTCTGCATGGATTAATAAAGCAAGCCTACCAGAGAGAGATGCCCAGAAGGTGCCTGGAGACCAAGAAGATCCAAAAGGTGTAATGTGGTGCCAGGATATTCATGAGTTTGTATTGCTGCCCAACTCAGACTGCCTCATCAGTGGATTGATCAGACCAAAAAAAAGGATGTGAAAACCCTGTTCTCATGCTCAATGTCCAAGTAGATTATTGATTTCCAGAGGGATTACAGGTGAAGCCTATCATGTTGCCCATGCTTGCAAATGCATACTGTATATGAAAAGTATCATCATTCAAGTGAAAAAAGTGACTGCACATGATATCACTGTGAGAAAGGGACAGATTTTGGTCCTCAAGTACCTGGCACAGATATGGCAATACAGTTCAAACACTCTGAGATGGAGCTAAATGACAAATGGCTTTTAACTTCAGAAACTCACCTCTGACAGAGGAATGGAGGATGAGAGTGAACACAAAGCTGGCCAAAAAGACCAATGTGTTCTTGTTAAGTGACTGGGACATTGGATTCATGATGGGAACAGCAACCTATCTGCTTGCATGACATCAGCCATTTCAAGAAAGAACTTGGCATCTGGTGATAGCAGACGTACTGTAGATGAAATGTGTAGACATCTGCAAGAACTACTAGATGCATGAATTATCCAAGAATCCCAGAGCCCAAATGCATCGCCCATTGTAGACATTTGCAAGATGAATGAAATGGTACACATGTATGCAATGACTGGCCGCTCACCAAAAGAACAGCACCAGACCAGTATATGATGCCAACAATCAAGTAGGCTTTGGACTGCCAAAATGGCAGTCACTGGTTCTCTCTACTGGATCTGGGGAGTAGGTAGCATGCATCTGCTTGCTTGCATTTTATTAGTTTCCCACATATGCCCCAAGTTATCTCAGGCACCCCAGCTACCTTTCAGCACCTTATGGAAAGAGCTGTGGGACATACTAATTTACTGGAGTCCTTCGTCTACCTAGACAATATCATCATTTCTGAGAAGACTTTGACAGAACATGAATTGTGTCTTTTTAATGTTCTAGATCATCTGGAAGAGTTTGGGTTCAATCTCTCGATAGATTAGTGTTAGTTCATTTAAAACTCCATAAAATACCTGGAACATATTGTTTCTAATCAAAGGATTCAAACTTACTCTGACAAGGTCAAAGTATTGACCAACTGGCCTCTGCCTTAGATTCTAAAAATCTACAGAGGTTCCTAGAATTCTCTGGGTACTACATGTGCTTTGTTGAGGACTACACCCATGAGGTAAGATGACTTGAATTTATCACAGGGATAAGCACCAGAAAATACACCTGTGACAGCAATAATGAAGGATGAGACTGAAACCAAAGTTTACTTCAAGGTCCAAAGGCCTCTTGAACCCTAGCGGAATGCAACCTGTGTGAGGGCATTCTGAGAGATTATCTTTCTATGGACTACCACACCCATCTTTTATTTATTTCAATTCTAGGATTACAATTACCTTTGAGCCCAGGGCTCTTTTACAAAGGTTCCACGTCAAGACATAGGTATCACATCACAATAGGCAAAATTGTTACATAAATAAGGGTAAAGGATCTCAAATTAATTTTGAACAGACAGGGAGAGGGTAAAGTGGAAAGAAAGAGGACAATAGGGGGGGGTGGTAGAAAATGGGAGGGGCAAGGGGAGGTAAGAAAATGAGAAGAGAGGAGAGGTGGGGGTAGGTAAGAATAAGCAGGGGGTGGGGTGGAAGCAGCCAGGAAGGTGGCATTGTCAGGTGCTGTGGAGCGTATGGGGCAGAGGACAAACTAGGGGCAAGTGCATTATATGAGAGCTAGATATAGGAAGAAGCGGTAGCGGAGGCGGAGTTGCATAGACATTATCCATGACAGTCGCAGATGCTGGAAGCGACCAGGGTGTTTGAGCCTGGATTTGAAGGCCCCTGGCCCAGTGGTATTGATAGTATCATTGGCAAGACCGTTAAACCAAGTGGGTGCCCTGTAGGCGAATGAACGCTGGCCAATGGCTGTGTGGCAGCGAGGGATACGGAAAAGTTGTGGCTTTGATCCCCTGGTGATTCTGGAGCTGGTTTTCATTTGAAGGAGTGAACAAACCCTGGGAGGAGCAGTTCCCAACTGTATTTTCTTAGCAACCACGCAGGTTTGGTACTGAATTCTATTATCAAGTTGAAGCCAGTTAGCTTGTGAGTAGAGGTCACAGGTGTGTGTGAGCTGTTCGGCCCCAGTGATGAGTCGACAGGCCTTGTTTAGGGTGGTAGTAATCCTTCTGAGTGCAGTGGTAGTGGCAGTGCCATAGATGACAAGACCATAGTCAATCTGGGAGATGATGGAGCTTTGAACTGTGGCAAAGAGGGCCTCTTTAGTCAGGTGCCGACGAAGCCGGTAGAGTAAGCCCAGTCTAGTATTCACAGTTTTAGCGGCATTGGTTATATGGGTTCCAAAGGACAGGTGTGGCTCTAAGGTGATTCCTAGGTATCTGAAGGAGTCAACCTGCTCCAGGGAGTCCCAAGGCAGGTGTTTAAGGAGAGTTGGTGGTGTTTGTGCTTGTTTTGGTGGCTGGTGAAAATCATGGTCTTCATTTTTTTCTGGTTAAGGATTAACTTATGTTCTTTGAACCAGCTTTCAACAGAGGTGAAGCCGTGTTAAAGGGTTTGTTGCAGGTGGTTTGGGTCATGATGAGAGGCAAGAACCACCGCGTCATCTGCATAGAGTATGACTTGCAGAGAGGTGGAGTTGGGGAGGGAGTTGAGGAACAGGCTGAACAGCAATGAGCCCAGGATGGAGCCTTTGGGTACACCGGAGCGAACCTGTTTAGTGTCGGAGACCACGCCTGATATTTTTACACACTGGGACCTGTTGTCAAGATAGCTATTGAACCGTTTCACTGATTCCATGGAGAGGCCAATGTTCAGTAGCTGATGAAGCAGGAGGCGGTGGTGGACAGTGTCAAAAGCCTTTGACAGGTCAATGAATGTAGCTCCAGTTAGGCGACCCTGATCAAGGGAGTTGTGTATGGCTCCCGTAAACTCAAGAAGTGCTGTGGCAGTGCTGTGTCCTTTTCTAAATCCATGTTGCTGCCAGAAAAGATGTTGTACTTGTCCAGATGATCACTGAGCTGGTCTGCTACTATCCGTTCCATGGCCTTAGAGAGGGGTGGCAGGATAGAGATAGGTTGGTGGTTCACATGGGAGGTCCGGTCACCACCTTTGTGGATAGGTGTGACAGCCGCTGCCTTCCATTTGTCAGGGAATTGTCTGAGAGACAAGGAGAGATTAAAGATCCTGGTGAGAGGCCCCAGAACCTCGTCTAGCCTGAGGGACAGAAGTTTGAGGTCCACTGTGTCAGCACTTGCTCTAGTGTTTTTGATGGCTTTGGAAATGTATTTCCTGATGGTATTTTTGCTTACTGCTCTGAAGTAGAAAGGGGGACAATTTTTTGGTGATGACTGATGGGCGGGAAGAGGGGGGTCGCTGTCATTGAAAAAGTCAGGAGGGAGGATGCTGTTGAGGTCAGTGAAGGCATCATTAAAGGTGTTGGCTATGACTTTTAGGTCCAGGATAGTATTCTGGTTTATTGTGATTGCAGTAGGGGGTGATTTGGACTCCTTCCCAGTAACATCTTTAATGTTATTCCAGAATGCTCTTGCATTTCCCGAGGTGTCAGCGAGTGCAGTCTTGTAGTATTCAGATTTCTGTTGGCGTATGGATTTGATGCAATCATTTCTAGCTGTTTTGAAATTTTGGATGTCCGCCTGTTTTCCTGTTTCTCTGGCTAGTTACCAGAGGTGGTCCCTGTGTTTCAGCTTCTTTAAGAGGGAACCCGTGAGCCAAGGATTGCAGAGGGGTTTAATTTTTCACTTTTTTGGTGGGGCAAAGATGTTACAAGCTTCATTGAAAATGCGTATGAATTGATCAAGGGCTGTATTTGCATCGGGGGCCAGGTTGATGGGGGACCAGTCTTGATTTAGTAGGTGTGATTTTAGGTGGGTTAGCATCCCACAGGGTAGGACTCTGCTCAGGATGACCTTTGGTGGAGATTTCCAGAATTTATTTGACCAGATGCAGCTGACGGGGGAGTGGTCACTGAGAGAGTCAGGCAGAACGGCGAAGCTAGTGATCCGGGAGGGGTGAGTAGTCAGGATCCAGTCCAGTAAAGTGCTGATGCTGGTTTTGTAGTTCATTCTAGTTGTGGAGTCCAGCATCTGTGTGAGGTTTGCTGATGTGACCATGTCCCTGGTGTCGCCAGCATCAGGTCCCAACCAGTTTGTGTTGAAATCACCCAGTGTGATGACTTCGGAGTTGGGTGGGAGTGATTTGATGTACTCCAGTACTGCATGGAGGCCTGGTCCTTGTTCTTTCGGGGGGATATAAACGATGATGACTGAGAGGGCTTTGTGCTGAGCTCCAAGCAGGATTTTGATATGCAATAGCTGGGCATTTGGTGTTGGTAGGTCAGTGTGGGCAGTGTGCCCCATCAGGTTGTCTTTTAGGTAAAGGGCACAGCCCCCTCCTCATTTTGATTTTCGGTCAAGCCTAAAGATAGTGTAGCCAGGGATGGAGATTGTATGATCAGGAACCAAGGGGGTGAGCCAGGTTTCTACTACTGCCAGGATATCGGGCTGGTGGGCATTTGCGAAGGCTTATAGTTGATCAAATTTAGATAGTAAGCTGCAGATGTTCAGGCAGATAATGAAGAGATCTTGGAGTATACAGGCCCAGAAAAGTCCTATGTTCTGCATACGGACTTCAGCTTTAGTTGGCGTGGAGTGATCATCTCCCAAGCCAACCTCAGAGGACTGAGACCTGTGACTTTGATCAGTAGGAGCTTGGCTCCATTGCAATGGTATTCCTCTCACCACAAGCTAGAATTTTCAGCACTTAAAAGAGCCATTTATTTATTAATTCAATTAATGTCTTTACACAGCTTACTGTAAAGACAGACAATAATCTTTGACATACGTAAAGACCTTAGTGAAGCTAGATGCTGCTGAACACAGGTGGTTATCCTTGTTGTCAGTCCATGATGACCAGAAATGGGTTGGTGGTCCAGAGAATACCATAAAAGCACTGTTTAAGAAGATTTAAACTGATGAACAACCATCACCTTCCATACGAACATACGAAATTGCCAGCAGAAAAAGGCTCACAGGTCTATCAAGTCTGCCCGACTGTACAGCTCTCAGTTTGATACAACTGCAGCTGCCCCCTCCCCACCCAATTCCCTCCATCCCTCCCTCTCTCAGTCCTTCCCTTCATTGTGGTATTGTCTGTACTTACCCAGCCCCAGACTCTATCCCAATCCTGCTTAAAGCTATCCACTGTCCTCAGTTCAATTAACTCCTCCGGCAGTGCATTCCATCCCACCACCACTCTCTCTGTGAAGCAGTGTCTCCTCATTTCCTCTCCTGAGCCTTCCCTTCCAACTTCAGATTGTGCCCCCTAGTGACCCTACCCCCCTTTAAGCAGAACAGTCCTCCCTCTCTGACTTTGGTTATGCCTTTCAAGTACTTAAAGGTTTGTATCACGCCCCCCCCTTTCCCTTCTCTCTTCCAGTGAGTACATGTTGAGATCCCTCAATCTTTTCTCATAAGGCAACTCCCCTAGTCCCATGATCATTTTTGTAGCCCTATGCTGCACCCACTCCTGTAATCTCATATCCTTCTTGCGATATGGGCACCAGTAATATACACAGCACTCCAAATGTGGCCTTACCAGTGATCTATACAAGGGCTGTATGACCTCCTCCTTTCTGGAGGTGACCCCTCTGGAAATTCACCCCAGCATTCGATTTACCCTTGCTGCTGCCCTCCTGACTGTGCCGATACCTTCATGTCCCCTGTGATTATTACCCCCAGATCCCTTTCCTCCACTGAAGCTGCTACCTGCACCCCACCCAGCCAGTAGTTGGTGCTGGGATTTCTGGCTTTGAGATGCATGACCTTGCACTTCTTCACATTAAACCCCAACTGCCACTCCTTAGATCATTGTTCAAGTTTAGCTAGATCCTCCCTGAGTGCTTGCCTCCCTTCCTCACTGTCCACTTTTGCACAAATCTTAGTGTCATTGGCAAACAGGCTGATCTTGCTCTTGACACCCTTTGCAATGTCTCCAATGAAGACATTGAACAAAACAGGGCCCGGCACTGAACCTTTCGATACATCACTAGTTACTGACCTTGGCTTGGATGTTAGCCCCATTACAACTACCCTCTGTTGTCTGCCCTGCAGCCAGCTCTCAACCCACCACACCAGTTTCTCCCCTGCCCCTATATCCCTCAGCTTGCACAGTAATCTCCCATGTGGCACAGAGCTGAAAGCCTTGCTGAAGTCCAGATACAGGACATCCACAGCATGACTTTCATCAACCGCCCTAGTGACCCAGTCGAAGAAGTCGATAGGTTAGTTTGGCATGACATTCCCATGACAAACCCATGCTGTCTCTCATCCTGCAGCCCATTACTATCGAGAAAGGTTATCAACCTCTCCTTCAGAATGGTCTCCTTCAACTTTCCCACTATAGAAGTCAAGCTCACCAGACTAATTGCCCGGCTCGTCCTTGGGTCCACTCTTGTTAAGTGTCACCACGTGAACCATCATGCAGTCTCTGGGTACATTCCTTGTCTCCAAGGAGGTGTTGAACAGGTCTGTCAGAGGGCATGCCAATACCTCTGCCAGTTCCTTCAGGACCCTTTGGTGTACACCGTCCGATCCTGGTGCCTTGTCCAGCCGCAAGGCTTTAAGGCTCTTCAGAACTCTTTCCTCTTGGATGACCCCATCTGTTATCTTTGCACCCCCCACCCTTGCCCCCTTTCCTTTGTGGTATTGGGCCACCCCTTTCTTTTGTGAACACTGAGCAGAAGTACTCGTTGACTGCCTCTGCCTGGTCTTCCCCTTTTTCTGATCATCCCCATCCCTTTTGAATTTAACAAAGTTACCCCTACAACTCCTCTTCTCCCTTATTTATCTAAAGCACCCCTCCCCGATCTCCTTGGCCAATTTCAGCTCCTTTGCTGCCTTGGCTGCCCTGACTGCCCTGCTCACGTCCCTAGATGCCTTTGTGAACACCTCCCTATTCTCCTCAAGTCCAAATTTTTTGAACTTATTGAAGGCCACTCTTTTTCCTCACATTCTCCTCTACTTCCTTGCTGAGCCAGCTAGGTTTTTTTTTTACCTGGACTGCTTACTCTGCAACTTGGCACACATGTTTGTGGCCTCAATCAGTCCCTTCTTGATGATTTCCCACTTCTGTTCAGCATCCATCCCTGGGCTAATTCCAGCTAAATACCTCTCTAGGATGCTGCCCATTCTGGCAAAATCTGCCTTCCTGAAGTCTAACACTCTTGTCATGGTCTTAGATGACTCCCTTCCTATGTTGAGAAGGAACCACACTGAACAGTGGTCACTTCCTGCTAAAGGGTCCTTTACTACCATGTCCTGGACTTTGTGGCCATTTGTTAGCACAATGTTCAGTATGTTCCCCTCCCTGGTAGGCTTGGTCACTCCATGCACTAGGTAGCTGTCTTGGATAACCTCCAGCAGTACCTGTTCCCTGGTGTTTGTTGTAGTTACTGACCACCAGTCAACCCTAGGTAGGTTGAAGTCTCCCACTGTAACTGTACTCCATTTGTCACTGACCTTCCTGATTTGCTCCCCCAACTCCCTACCCACTTCCTCGCTTTATGAGGGTGACCTGTACACCACCCCATCCTGAGCTTCTTACCTTAAGGGCTTTGAAGCAATACCCATATGGCTTCTGGCCTCGCCTCCTTACCTTCCTCCCTGGTACACAGTATCCCCTCCCTAACATAAATAGCCACCTCTCCCTCTCTACCCCTCACCTGGTCCCTGTAGTACATCTTGTATCCCAGGATCATGAGATCCCAGTCATAGTATTGGGTATCCCAGGTTTCTGAGATGGAGGCTATATCTACCTCCCTTTCTGCCATCAATGCCTGGAACTCTGCCACCTTGTTTGCCAAGCTCCTGGCATTAAAGGATACAACAGTCCACCTTGTGTCCTGCCCCTCCTCCCCATCCCCCCCCACACTTCCATCTTGGTAACTTCCCCTCATTCTCTTCCTTCCTCCCACCCTCCCTTGGGGGGTGAGGCCTTCCGGTGTCCCCTGGAAGGTGACTCCCCCTTGCTTTTCAACTCACCCTCCTCAGTTTAAATCTATTTTGTTGTTAATGTAATTCTCCAGTCCCTGTTTCAACGTCCTTGTACCCTTGATGTTGAGATGCAGCCTATGCTTGGCATAAAGCCCCTTATTATTCCATGTCTCTCCCCACTCCCCTACTACCCTATACCCCATTTCCATGCACCATCTCTTCAGCCATGTATTAAGCTCCTGAATAGAGAAGCAGCAAATTTTTAATCCGCTGGCTAAGTGAACATGAAGTGCCCCCTTCGCGTTGGTGGAACACAACGTGAAGTGGGCACTGCAAAGTACTCACTTCACGTTATCATTATTACTTCATGTTGCCATTATGCCTTAACGCACAGTAAGGTGAAGTGAGAATTAAATAGGCAGCCCCTCACACATCACATGGCTTACAGTACTGTAAGTCACATGCTTTAGTCAGGCAAGAAGGAAGTGAGTCAGAGAAGCAGTTTCACTTTCTCCTTTGCATTCATAGAGGGAGAAGGCTTTGTTTAGAGGAGAGTAGTAGGGAGTGAGTGCTTGATTGCCGCTTGCCTTTGAGTAGTGAACAAACCAACAGCTTTTTTAAAAGCTATCTCTTTATTTAGTTTTTATATTGTATTTGTGATTTTTTTTGTTAGTGAATTTTTTTTATAAGTTCTCTTTTGTTTTGTCAGTGAGTGTCAGTGAGTGTCAGTGAGTGTCAGTGAGTGTCAGTGAGTGTCAGTGAGTGTCAGTGAGTGTCAGTGAGTGTCAGTGAGTGTCAGTGAGTGTCAGTGAGTGTCAGTGAGTGTCAGTGAGTGTCAGTGAGTGTCAGTGAGTGTCAGTGAGTGTCAGTGAGTGTCTGTGAGTGTCTGTGAGTGTCTGTGAGTGTCTGTGAGTGTCTGTGAGTGTCTGTGAGTGTCTGTGAGTGTCTGTGAGTGTCAGTGAGTGTCAGTGAGTGTCAGTGAGTGTCTGTGAGTGTCTGTGAGTGTCTGTGAGTGTCTGTGAGTGTCTGTGAGTGTCTGTGAGTGTCTGTGAGTGTCTGTGAGTGTCTGTGAGTGTCTGTGAGTGTCTGTGAGTGTCAGTGAGTGTCAGTGAGTGTCTGTGAGTTGGCCCGGGGACTTGTGTTGTGTCAGTAAGGTAGGATGGACCCTGGAGAAGGAGACTCGCTGGCCCGTGGGTGCAGTCAGAGGGGAGTGCGGACATGTGGGGGGGTTGTGTCATGCTGGATCACTCCAGACTCCTGGGTGTTGCTTCCCCCCATGTTGAAGCAACAGCAGCAGCAGCAGCACCAGTGCCACCGGTAGCTGCTATGTGTCCACCTTCCTCGCCACTACCACCACCACCAGTAGCAGCTGTAGGGGCTCAAGCAGCACCTCATCCACCACATCCACAGCCACAAGAGGTGCCCCTAGAAAATCAAAGTGGTGCGACTCGTGCAAGGACTGTGTCTGGTCCCCCCCACAGCTTCCCAGTGTGGGAGTTTTTTAACTCTGTGTCAGGAGACAGCACAGTCATGGTGTGCTATCTGTGTGGTGTGCTGGTGCACCGTGGCCCCCGCGGTACACATTTGGGGACCAGTGGCCGGTGCACCCACATGTTCAACCACCACAAGGCAGAGTGGCAGGCTGCCATGGAAGGGCCAGGCATCCACCTGCTGGCTCTTCCATGGCAGTGACCGAGGGTGTTGCTGGGGTCAGAGTTGTGCCTTGCAGTCACTGCTGCAGCAGGAGGAGGGCCAGTACAGCAGCTGCTCCACCACCACCACTGCCACCACAGCCAACAGCACCACCCTCTCCACCACCACCACCCCTGCTACCTGGATTCCCAGCTGCAGTGACCCCGCCACAGTCCCTGCAACACAGCATGACATTTTCCTGGTAGTGTAGCTCCGGAAGAGAACAATCAGAGGGTTGGTGCTTTACAGCAGCAGGTCCACACAATAGAAGAACAGCAGCAGCAAATAGTTAAAATGCTGCACCTGCTGCTGGACCACCATGGCATCCCACAGACACAGTAACTTATGGGATTGTTTTCTGGCCCTGTCCCCCAACCCCACTACTGTGTTGTACTGTTTGTTTGTTTTTTCTTTGTTGTTGTTTAATAATATGCATTTTCCCTTCCAGGGGATTCTTTCTTGCACCACATAGTGCAATACATTTCTGTGAAAAACACCCGTAATTTCATTACAGTGTGTCACGTGATGGAGAAACTCCCATTCTGAAAAGCCACCCACCTTCTGCCTCCCTTCTCGGCAACATTAGGACGTGATGCCAGGGAGAGCACGTCTGCGTGCTCCATTACAGTGAATATTTGATAGTCCAGCAGCTTTCTGAATGTATCTTTATGTTATAATGGTCAGTTTGTGGTGAAATGTGTGGGCATGTTTCCAGTAAGAAGAGCCTTGTTAGTGGAAATGTTCCCACATTTCACCACAAAGTGAAACCTATAACATAAGGAAACATTGGGATGGCTGGCGGACATTCACTACAGTGGAGCATGCATCTGCACTCCCCCTGGCATTTGTTTATTTTATTTATTTATTTTAAGTCTAGGATTACATAATACCTTTGAGCCGAGGCTCTTTTACAAAGGTTCCACGTCACAAGTATAGAGTAATACAGTTTTTGAAATTATGGAGTTAGACCGTCATGACACTAAGTGGTTATAACAACTTGGTTACAAGTACAAATTACACAACATATTCCAACAACAATAGGAGGTGTATTAAAACATAAGTGGGGGGAAAGAGGGAGAAAGGGGTGGTACAGAGTATAGCAGCCTAGAGGGCTTTGTCAGGTCAGAGTATTTGAGTGTAAAGTTGAGCAAGGGAAAAAATAGGCAATAAAGAAGCACTAGGAGTGAGGTCAGCATGGGCAGCAGAGGTTAGGGGAGCTGCAGTAATGATGGGTGCTCAGCTAAGGCAATCACAGGTACTAGAAGCCACAAGGGATTTATGGAGCTTCTTTCTGAAGGTGCACAGAGTTGGTGAGGCAGAGATGTCACTGGCAAGATTATTGAGCAAGCTGGGGGCCCTGTATGAAAAAGACCTTTGTCCTTGAGCAGTACGACAATGAGGGATTTGCAGTAGTTGTGGTTTTGAGCTCCTGGTGTTGCAGTTGTTTACTCTGGTCTTAAGAAGGGAGCAGACTCCTGGGGGGGCATTGCCCATCATTATTTTCTTGGCTGTGATACAGGTTTGATACTGAAGTTGGTTGTTTAGTTGAAGCAACCCAGTTTGAGAGTAGAGGTCACAGGTATAGGTGAGATGGTGAGCTCCAGTGATGAGACGACATGCTTTATTTAGGGAGGTGGCAATTAATTTGAGTGTGGAGGCAGTGGAAGAGCCATAAACTATGAGTCCATAGTCAATAACACTCACAATGGAGCTTTGAACGGCAATAGACAATGCTTCAAAGGTTAGGTGTTTTTGGTGACAGAACAGTAAGCCCAGCCTGGTGTTTGCCATCTTAGCGACATTATTGATGTGGGCGGCATAGGAGAGTTTGGAGTCAAGGGTGATGTCAGGATATTTGAAAGTATCAACTTGATCAAGGGTGGCTCCTAGTTTGGTATTAACGGAGAGGTGGTATTGTTTATTTTTGTTTTGCGAGCTGCTGAAAAGCATGGTATTAGTTTTTTTCTGGTTTAGTAACAGCTTGTGTTGCAAGAGCCAGTTTTCAACTGATGTGAAACCCCGTTGGAGGTTTCCTTGCAGTTCTACAGGATCATGATGGGAGGCAAGGATAACTGCATCATCTGCATAGAGTATAATTTGTTCTGGACTTGAGTCTGGGAGTGTGTTCAGGAATAGGCTAAAGGGAAGGGGGCCTAGGATTGACCCTTGTGGAACACCAGAGAGAACTGGTCTGGCATCAGAGAGTGTTTCAGCTATTTTTACTCTTTGGGACTGGTTGCTTAGATAGCTATTGAACCAGTCAACTGAATCGAATGAGAGCCCAGCCTTCCGTAGTTGGACAAGCAGGAGATGGTGGCTGACGGTATCAAAGGCCTTAGTTAGATCAATGAACGCAGCCCCTGTTAGTTTACCATTGTCCAATGAGTGGTGAATGGCTCAGGTGAATTCAAGTAAAGCTGTGGAAGTGCTGTGACCCTTTCTAAAGCCGTGTTGTTGCTTCCAAAGGATGTTGTGTATGTCCAAGAATTCTGTGAGCTGGTCAGACACAATATGTTTCAGGGTTTTAGAGAGAGGAGGTAGGATGGAGATTGGGTGGACATTTTCATGGGCAGTTTTGACACTACTTTTGTATATAGGGGTCACAGTGGCCAGTTTCCATTTGTCCGGGAACTGGCTGAGGCTGAGAGAGAGGTTGAAGATCTTTGTCAGTGGTCTGAATACTTCTTCAAGGGTGAGGGATAGAAGTCTGAGGTCAAGTGAGTCACTGCTGGATCTGGACTTGGTGATAGCTTTGGTAACATAGCTGTGGATCTGGTGCTATTTGACCAATTTAAAGTAGAAAGGAGGGCGGCCAGTGGGGGCAGAGGAGATTAGGGGCATTGAAGTGTCCTCTTTGTTAAAAAAAATCAGGGGAAGTACAGAACTAAGGTCAGGGAAAGCAGTATTGAGCGCATCTGCAATGATTTTTGGGTCAAGCGTGGTAACCCCGTCTGTGCAGAACATGGATGGGGGGGGAGTTAGACTGCTTCTCGGTGACTTCTTTAATGTTGTTCCAGAAATCTCTTCTGTTTCCCCAGGAATTTGTGAGAGCACTCTTGAAGTAGGCAGATTTAATTTGCCAGATGGCTTTGGTGCAGTCATTTCTAGAGCGTTTATAGTTAAAGGTGTCAATTTGCCTCACAGAGTTTCTAGCTAGTTCCCAAAGTTGATCCCTTCCTTTTAGACGCCTTAGGAGGTCTCCTGTGAGCCATGGGTTAGAGATGGCTTTTACTTTAAGCTTTTTGAGAGGTGCGAATTTGTTGCAGGCTCCATTAAAGGTTTTGATAAAATGGTCCAGGGCGGTATTTACATCTGTTGTATTGAAAATTGGTGACCAATCCAGTTGAGATAATTAAGATGGCCACGGGGCAAGACTCTGCTGGTTATGGTTCTCTGGGTGGCTTGCTGAATTTATTTGACCAGGTGCAACTGACAGGGGAGTGGTCACTGATTACTTCAGGGAGGACAGTGGTGTTGGAAATCCGGGTAGGGTGATTGGTAAGTATCCAATCCAGAAGGGTGCTGGTGCCCATTTTATAGTTTTTCCTGGTTGGGGAGTCAACCATCTGGGTGAGGTTTGCCACTGCTACAGAATCCCTGTGAGCCACCACCTCAGCAGCAGGCATCACATCCTAATGTTGCTGAGAAAGGGGGGCAGAATATGGGCGGCTTTTCTGAACGGTAATTCCTCTGTCACGTGACACACTGTAATGCAATTACAAGTGGTTTTCACAGAAATATATTGCACTCTGTGGGGCAAGAAATATTCCAGTGGAGTAAGACCCCACATATTGGGTTATGTACATCACCATATCTATGTAATGTGGTGAATCTCTGTAAAGGAGCAGCAGAGCAGCAATCTGTTGAGAACTCTGACCTATATTTTTTAATGCTGTGTTACAACTTCCTTTACTTACATCCTGACTGACTGGAATGATATGAGAATTTGCAGTAGTTGAGTCTGCTGCACTACCTTTTTTCATGTGTGAAATAATGAAAGGAGCATTCCTTTTAAATTGGTGCTGACCAGGTCTTTGTCATTGTTTTCCTCTGCTTTTCTCCATCACATCAGTTAGTTGTTATGTATCACTTCTGTTAATTAATGGTTATGCAGCAGGCAGTGTTTTATGACATCATGGAACAATAGTTACTAAAAAGCAGCTGCAAATAAATACAAACCTAATCAGAACAATATTGGAAGGCATGTTCATTTTTTTTCTTACATGAAAAAAAGTAGCCAACTAAGTAAAGCAGACAAATTGTGAAAAGATGCGTATCATTCAAGTCATGACTCAGAGGTAACTAGTGGCTGTGCCAATGTAAAGTAGCATAAAAAGTACAGTTCAAACTTGTCACAACATTCTTGCAATGCTGCTTTAATTATGAACATATGAAATTTGCCAGCAGATAAAGGCCTAGAGGTCTATCAAGTCTGCTCGAATGTGCAGCTAGCACCCCTTATTCTGCAGCTGCCCCTCCCTTCCCCCCTTCCCCTTCATTAACCCTCCCCCTTGTCCTGTCCCATCCTCGTTTGAAGCAGTCCACTGTTCTACTGCATACCACTTCTGCAGGTAACGCATTCCACCCAGCCACCACCCTCTCTGTAAAAAAGTGTCTCCTCATCTCCCTCCTGAACCTTCCTCGCTCCAGTCTCATATCATGGCCCCTGGTGGCCCTCCCCTCCCTTACTTTGAACAGCCCCTCTGTACCTGTCTTGTTTATTCCTTTCATGTATTTAAAGGTTTCAATCATGTCCCCCCTGTCTCTCCTCTCCTCCAGTGAGTACATGTTCAACTCCTTCAACCTCCTCTCATATGATAAGTCCCCCAGACCCTTGATCATCTTTGTCGCCCTGCGCTGCACTCCCTCCAGTAACTTAATGTCCCTCTTCAGATACGGACGCCAGAACTGCACGCAGTACTCCAGGTGTGGTCTAACTAATGACCTATACAGTGGCAGAATCACCTCCTCCCTCCTTGAGGATATACCCCTTGCAATACAACCCAGCATTTTGTTGGCCTTTGCAGCTGCCTTCCTACACTGTGCCGAGTTGTTCATTGACCCTGTGATGAGCACACCCAGATCCTTCTCCTCCTCTGTCTGGGCTAGCTGCACTCCCCCAGCTGGTAAGTCCTCCTTGGGTTCTTCATCCCAAAATGCATCACCTTGCACTTTTTGGCATTAAAGCCCAGTTGCCAGGTGTCTGACCAGGTTTCAAGCTTTGCCAGATCATCCTGCAACCCTGCCATCCCCTAGGTCAACCACCACAGCGCCAACCTTGGTATCATCAGCAAACAGACTGATCTTGCTCTTGATGTCCCATGATATGTCTGCAATGAATATCCCAAACAACACTGGTCCCAACACTGCAGCCTCCTGTGGGACACCGCCTGTCACTGCCCTGGGTGTGAGAGCTCCCACCCACCACCACCTCTGTTGCCTTCCCTGCAGCCAGTTTCTACCCATCTCACCAGCATTGCACCTGCCTCTGTGCCTACTAACTTCCTTCCCAGCCTTCCATGTGGCACTGGGTCAGATGCCTTACTGAAGTCAGATACAGGACATCCACTGCATGTCCCTGTCCAGTTGCCTAGTTACCCAGTCATAGAACCCGACCAGGTTGGTTTGGCAGGATCGGCCACATATGAAGCCATGCTGTCTGCTGTCCTGTAGTCCTTTGGCCTCTAAGGGGCCACGAGCCTCTCCTTCAGGATAGTCTCCATTAGCTTACACCCACGATGGATGTGGAGGCTCACTGGTCTGTAGTCTCGGTTCATCCTGGGGCCCTCTTGTGGAGGGGCACCACATGAGCCATCCTCCAGTCCTGAGGTACACACCCTGAATGTAGTGAGGCATTGAATAGGTCTGCCAAAGGTCCTGCAAGGACCTCTGCCAGCTCCTTCAGTACCCTGGGGTGGATGCCATCTGGGCCTGGTGCCTTGTCCACCCTCAGTGCCTTCAAACCCTCTCGAACTCTGCCCTCCATGATTTCCCCATCTGTCACCCCTCCCCTCGTCTGCCATTTCTCCCACCTTGGGTGTCACCCCCCTCTTCTCTTTAGTAAATACTGAGCAGAAGTACTCATTTAGTGCTTCCGCCTTATCATACCCTGCTTCCACCCAAACCCCTCCTTCCTAATCCTTACTATGTGGTCCTTACAGCTCCTTTTCTCCCTGATGTACTTAAAGAAGTCCTTCTCCCCCTTCTTAATGCCTTGTGCCAGCCTGAGTTCCGTAGATGCTTTGGCTCCCCTTACTACCCTTGTCACCTCCTTCGATTCTGTCAAGTACTCCTCTCTGTCCTCCCCCTCCCTGTTTTCTTGTATTTCCAAAAGGCAGCTCTTTTCCTCCTTACCTTTTCCATGACCTCCTTGCTCAACCAGCTCGGTTTCTTAGCCCTAGCCTTCTTGCTCTGGGCTTTGCAGCAGGTTTTGGTTGCCTCCACTATCCCCAGCTTTATGAGCTCCCACCTCTGGTTAGTGTCCATACTAGATTGAATTCTGGCCAGGTACCCTTTTACCACTTCCCCCATCCTCCCAAAGTCAGCCCTCCTGAAGTCCAGCACTCTTGTGCCAGATTCCACTCCTTCCTTGCCCATATCCAATGTGAGCCATAATGAGTGGTGGTCACTCCTGACAGTGGTTCCTCCACTGTAAGTTCTCTCAAAGTCCCCATTTGCCAGCACGAGGTCAAGGGTATTCCCTAACCTGGTTGGTTCACTGACCATTTGTAGCAGGAAGCTGTCCTGGAAGGCATCCAGCAGTACCTGCTCCCTTCTGTTCCTGGTTGTTGGGGTGCTCCAGTCCACTTCTGGCATGTTGAAGTCCCCCACAATCACCACACTACCCTTCTCGCAGGTCCTTCTGATCTGTCCCACTAGTTCCCTGTCTAACTCCTCCATCTGAGATGGTGGCCTGTACACCACTCCCATTCTAAGAATCCTATTCTTGGAATCCTGGATTTGCACCCAAAGTGACTCTGTACTACCCTCCTCCCCTTCCTCCCTTACACACTTCAGTCCTTCCTTCACATATAGTGCCACCCCCCCTCCTTTCCCAGTCACCCTGTCCCTACGAAATAACCTGTACCCTGGTACAGACAGGTCCCAGTCATTATATTGGGTGGCCCATGTTTCCGTGATGGCTGCAATGTCCACCTCTCCCTCTGCCATGAGAACCTGCAACTCTGCAGTTTTCCTCCCAAGGCTCCTAGCATTAAGGGTAACCACCTTCCACCCTTTCCCCTCCTCCCATCCTGCCCTCCTCTTAGCATCATACTAATAGTATTTTGCTATTTGTCCTTTGTCACTGTTATGGGGGTAAGCTATATGATTTCCAACCTGTGGTCTCTGCATATCTCTTCCCCAACTGCCACCCCCCACTCTTAGTTTAAACTCCAAACTTCCTCTATATATTCTTCCATCCTCTGCTTCACACTTTCTTTCCTTCCTCACTCAAGTGTAGTCTGTCCTTGGCATAGAGACTACTGTCCTCCCAGGTCCCTCCCACCCCCAACAGCCCATACCCTTTAGCACAACACCAGGTTCTTAGCCATCTGTTAAATTCCTCTATTCTCAGCTTTCTTGTTGTGCTTGCCTTTGGCACCGGAAGTATCTCGAAAAAGTTACTGATCTTCCTGCCCCTCACATAATTGTGCTAGTTCCTCAAACCTCCTCTGGACTATATCCACTGTCTTGTCAGCCAGGTCATTTGTCCCAAGATGTATAATTAAATGAGGCTTGTCCCTACCCTTCTAGCATATTTCAGAACAGACTGTCCCACCCTTTCCGCTGTCATTCTGGCAGGCCTCACCCAAATGACTATGCCTCTCCTGCTTGCCCACCTAACTCCTCTTAGTATTGAGTCCCCCAGCACTAGATTCCACCCCTCTTACTCCTGCTTGCTTCCTTTCATCTCCTCCTCATTTCCAGCTCCTCTTCTTCCTCCTGCACATTATTATGCCTTTACCCCTGTTGCAGTTCTCCCAGCAGAACTTCCCCCCGCTCCAGTTTGGTCCAGGCATTTATCAATTACTCCTCTAATTTCATCACTTCCCTCCTCCACCTTCTTCCTCTCTAGCAGTGCAAAACTATTTTCTGAAGATCCTTCACAAATGCCTGCTCCCTCTCTCTGCATAGTAACCTGTTCTCTCCTTTCCACTCCATGACTTTTGCCACTTCTTCGCCTCCCCTCACAAGTCCCTATTGCCTCCTTCCATTTGACTTTTGTCTCTCTGACCTGGTTTCCCAGCCATCGTTCTTTTCTTGGCCTGGGCCCTTTGTCTCTGCTTCCCTTCTTCTGAGCCTCTCCTCACCACTGTTGGCTTAAATTGCCCTCCCTCATCTCCCCTTCTTCCTCCCTCCAGTATTGGGCTAAATCCACCCCCAATCTGCCTTGCCTGTCTTAGTTCCTCCTGCAGACCCTCAATCTCCTTTCTAAGTTTTTCTATGTGGTTGCACTAAACATCCTCCCACTCTCCAGGCAATGTTTAGAAAGATTGGTGCACCGCAGTTGTTGCAGCCTACCACCCTACCCATTGCTGTCGTTGCCCACCAGCGACCCCCACCCTTCAGATGCAGGATGCAAACACTCCCCCAAGTCCCCACTCTCCCCTCTATCAGTGCCAAAACATTCTTTATCCCTTACCTCCTTTGTTGCACCGTTTAGATATGTTGAGCAACTGCTTTTTATATTCTATCCACACTCAAAATACTTTAGTAGCCATTGCACACCTTCTTCAACTCCTACTCCTCCTTTACCCAATGCAATAACTATGTGAAGTAGTAATAATAAGCGCCTAATTTGCATTTACTTCCCTTCCACTGAGAGAGGCCGTCACCTCTTCACTTGCTGCAGTTTCCTTTCCTGGATGTCTGCTTCTGTTATGACAGGTGCAAATCCTTTGCCTGTTCAAGAGTGATGTCAGAACCCTAGTACAAGGAATAATTGACCAGGGGTGGGTGGGGTGAGGGGTTTGGTGGGTGGGACCAGCCAAGATCCTCCGGAAACAATCAGGTAGCTGAGGCCTCTGGTCAGACAATTAGCACCCTTCCCCACTCAAAACTTTGCAGCTAGTGAAGCCAGCAACAATGAATCAATTCTACCCAAGAAACAGGACACAGTTCAAACAACTATCACAACAATACATCAAAATAGGTTTGGAATTATAAGATATGGTCTCCAATTCAAAGAAACAGACCAGTTAAATTACACCACTTATGTTTAAAAAGAGAATAGGCCTCTACAAATGCAGCCTGCCACACGTAAACCAAACAAATGGGCCCACTTTTAGCTACCAAAACAGGTTTCAAAATTCCAACAGCCCCAAACAATACCCTACTAGCCCCTTATAGTAAGAAGAAAATAAACATTCTACCAAGTAGAATCCATGAAAAACAATGTAAAACAAGAAGCTACTGTACTGTAGTCTGACCCTGTCCCCCTTCAGTTCCTTCTCGAAGCCAAAGCACTGACTCACACCTGATTCAGCTCTGCCTCCCTGCTGAGTGAGACCTGGCCAGACAAATTAGCACCTTCCCCACTCAAAACTTTGCAGCTAGTGAAGCCAGCAACAATGAATCAATTCTACCCAAAGAAACAGGACACCAATTCAAACAACTTCACCAACAATACATCAAAATAGGTTTGGAATTATAAGATATAGGTCTCCAATTCAAAGAAACAGACCAGTTAAATTACACAATTATGTTTAAAAAGAAGAAATAGGCCTCTACAAATGCAGCCTGCCACACAGTAAACCAAACAAATGAGCCCACTTTTAGCTACAAAACAGGTTTCAAAATTCCAACAGCCCCAAACAATACCCTGCTAGCCCCTTAGTAGTAAGAAAGAAAATAAACATTCTACCAAGTAGAATCCATGAAAAACAATGTAAAACAAGAAGCTACTGTACTGTAGATCTGATCCTGACCCCTTCCAGTTCCTTCTAGAAGCCAAGCACTGACTCCACACCTGATTCAGCTCTGCCTCCCTGCTGAGTGAGACCACGGTGAACAAATTAGCACCCTTCCCCCACTCAAAACTTTGCAGCTAGTGATAAGCCAGCAACAATGAATCAATTCTACCCAAAGAAACAGGACACCAGTTCAAACAGCTTCACCAACAATACATCAAAATAGGTTTGGAATTATAAGATATAGGTCTCCAATTCAAAGAAACAGACCAGTTAAATTACACACTTATGTTTAAAGAAAGAAATAGGCCTCTACAAATACAGCCTGCCACACGTAAACCAAACAAATGAGCCCACTTTTAGCTACCAAAACAGGTTTCAAAATTCCAACAGCCCCAAACAATACCCTGCTAGCCCCTTAGTAGTAAGAAGAAAATAAACATTCTACAAGTAGAATCCATGAAAAACAATGTAAAACAAAGCTACTGTACTGTAGATCTGACCCTGTCCCCTTCAGTTCCTTCTGAGAAACAAAGCACTGACTCCACACCTGATTCGAGCTCTGCCTCCCTGCTGAGTGAGACCTGGCCAGACAAATTAGCACCCTTCCCCCACTCAAAACTTTGCAGCTAGTGAAATCCAGCAACAATGAATCAATTCTACCAAAGAAACAGGACACCAATTCAAACAGCTTCACCAACAATACATCAAAATAGGTTTGGAATTATAAGATATAGGTCTCCAATTCAAAGAAACAGACCAGTTAAATTACACCAATTATGTTTAAAAGAGAAGAAATAGGCCTCTACAAATGCAGCCTGCCACCGTAAACCAAACAAATGAGCCCACTTTTAGCTACCAAAACAGGTTTCAAAATTCCAACAGCCCCAAACAATACCCTGCTAGCCCCTTAGTAGTAAGAAGAAAATAAACATTCTACAAGTAGAATCCATGAAAAACAATGTAAAACAAAGCTGCTGTACTGTAGATCTGATCCTGACCCCCTTCAGTTCCTTCTGAAGCCAAGCTTGACTCCACCTGATTCAGCTCTGCCTCCCTGCTGAGTGAGACCTGGCCAGACAAATTAGCACCCTTCCCCCACTCAAAACTTTGCAGCTAGTGGAAATCAGCAACAATGAATCAATTCTACCCAGAAACAGGACACCAGTTCAAACAGCTTCACCAACAATACATCAAAATAGGTTTGGAATTATAAGATATAGGTCTCAATTCAAAAAACAGACCAGTTAAATTACACCACTTATGTTTAAAGAGAAGAAATAGGCCTCTACAAATGCAGCCTGCCACAGTAAACCAAACAAATGAGCCCACTTTTAGCTACAAAACAGGTTTCAAAATTCCAGCAGCCCCAAACAATACCCTGCTAGCCTTAGTGTAAGAAAGAAAATAAACATTCTACAAGTGAATCCATGAAAAACAATGTAAAACAAGAAGCTACTGTACTGTAATCTGACCCTGTCCCCCTTCCAGTTCCTTCTGAGAAGCCAAAGCACTGACTCCACCTGATTCAGCTCTGCCTCCCTGCTGAGTGAGACCTGGCCAGACAAATTAGCACCCTTCCCCCACCCAAAACTTTGCAGCTAGTGAAGCCAGCAACAATGAATCAATTCTACCCAAAGAAACAGGACACCAATTCAAACAGCTTCACCAACAATACATCAAAATAGGTTTGGAATTATAAGATATAGGTCTCAATTCAAAAAACAGACCAGTTAAATTACACCAATTATGTTTAAAGAGAAGAAATAGGCCTCTACAAATGCAGCCTGCCACACGTAAACCAAACAAATGAGCCCACTTTTAGCTACAAAACAGGTTTCAAAATTCCAACAGCCCCAAACAATACCTACTGGCCCTTAGTAGTAAGAAGAAAATAAACATTCTACCAAGTAGAATCCATGAAAACAATGTAAAACAAGAAGCTACTGTACTGTAGATCTGATCCTGACCCCCTTCAGTTCCTTCTGAAGCCAAGCACTGACTCCACACCTGATTCAGCTCTGCCTCCTGCTGAGTGAGACCTGGCCAGACAAATTAGCACCCTTCCCCACTCAAAACTTTGCAGCTAGTGAAGCCAGCAACAATGAATCAATTCTACCCAAAGAAACAGGACACCAGTTCAAACAGCTTCACCAACAATACATCAAAATAGGTTTGGAATTATAAGATATAGGTCTCAATTCAAAGAAACAGACCAGTTAAATTACACCACTTATGTTTAAAAGAAGAAATAGGCCTCTACAAATGCAGCCTGCCACACACGTAAACCAAACAAATGAGCCCACTTTTAGCTACCAAAACAGGTTTCAAAATTCCAACAGCCCCAAACAATACCCTGCTAGCCCCTTAGTAGTAAGAAAGAAAATAAACATTCTACCAAGTAGAATCCATGAAAAACAATGTAAAACAAGAAGCTACTGTACTATAGATCTGACCCTGTCCCCTTCCAGTTCCTTCTGAGAAGCCAAAGCACTGACTCACACCTGATTCAGCTCTGCCTCCCTGCTGAGTGAGACCTGGCCAGACAAATTAGCACCCTTCCCCCACTCAAAACTTTGCAGCTAGTGAAGCCAGCAACAATGAATCAATTCTACCCAAAAAGGACACCAATTCAAACAGCATCACCAACAATACATCAAAATAGGTTTGGAATTATAAGATATAGGTCTCCAATTCAAAGAAACAGACCAGTTAAATTACACCAATTATGTTTAAAAGAGAAGAAATAGGCCTCTACAAATGCAGCCTGCCACACGTAAACCAAACAAATGAGCCCACTTTTAGCTACCAAAACAGGTTTCAAAATTCCAACAGCCCCAAACAATACCCTGCTTGCCCTTAGTAGTGAAAGAAAATAAACATTCTGACTAAGAATCCACGAAAAACAATGTAAAACGAAGCTACTGTACTGTAGATCTGATCCTGACCCCTTCAGTTCCTTCTAGAAGCCAAAGCACTGACTCCACACCTGATTCAGCTCTGCCTCCC
This sequence comes from Neoceratodus forsteri, assembly GCA_016271365.2. Classification (NCBI taxonomy): domain Eukaryota; kingdom Metazoa; phylum Chordata; order Ceratodontiformes; family Ceratodontidae; genus Neoceratodus; species Neoceratodus forsteri. The sequence continues at coordinate 1,515,554,989 of CM057449.1, forward strand.
TGCTGAGTGAGACCTGGCCAGACAAATTAGCACCTTCCCCCACTCAAAACTTTGCAGCTGAGTGACCAGCAACAATGAATCAATTACCCAAGAAACAGGACACCAGTTCAAACAACTTCACCAACAATACATCAAAATAGGTTTGGAATTATAAGAATAGGTCTCCAATTCAAAGAAACAGACCAGTTAAATTACACCACTTATGTTTAAAAGAGAAGAAATAGGCCTCTACAAATGCAGCCTGCTACACTGATAACCAAACAAATGAGCCCACTTTTAGCTACCAAAACAGGTTTCAAAATTCCAACAGCCCCAAACAATACCCTGCTAGCCCCTTAGTAGTAAGAAAAGAAAATAAACATTCTACCAAGTAGAATCCATGAAAAACAATGTAAAACAAAAGCTACTGTACTGTAGATCTGACCCTGTCCCTTCAGTTCCTTCTGAGAAGCCAAGCACTGACTCCACACTGATTCAGCTTGCCTCCTGCTGAGTGAGACCTGGCCAGACAAATTAGCACCCTTCCCCACTCAAAAAACTTTGCAGCTAGTGAAGCCAGCAACAATGAATCAATTCTACCCAAAGAAACAGGACACCAATTCAAACAGCTTCACCAACAATACATCAAAAATAGGTTTGGAATTATAAGATATAGGTCTCAATTCAAAGAAACAGACCAGTTAAATTACACCAATTATGTTTAAAAGAAGAAATAGGCTCTACAAATGCAGCCTGCCACACGTAAACCAAACAAATGACCCACTTTTAGCTACCAAAACAGGTTTCAAAATTCCAACACCCAAACAATACCCTGCTAGCTCCCCTTAGTAGTAAGAAAGAAAATAAATATCTCTTACCAAGTAGAACTATGAAAAACAATGTAAAAGTCAAGAAGCTACTGTACTGGTAGATCTGATCCTGACCCCTTCCAGTTCCTTCTGAAAGAAAGCACTGACTCCACACCTGATTCAGCTCTGCCTCCCTGCTGAGTGAGACCTGGCCAGACAAATTAGCACCCTTCCCCACTCAAAACTTTGCAGCTAGTGAAGCCAGCAACAATGAATCAATTCTACCCAAAGAAACAGGACACCAGTTCAAACAGCTTCACCAACAATACATCAAAATAGGTTTGGAATTATAAGATATAGGTCTCCAATTCAAAGAAACAGACCAGTTAAATTACACCACTTATGTTTAAAAGAGAAGAAATAGGCCTCTACAAATGCAGCCTGCCACACCGTAAACCAAACAAATGAGCCCACTTTTAGCTACCAAAACAGGTTTCAAAATTCCAACAGCCCCAAACAATACCCTGCTAGCCCCTTAGTAGTAAGAAAGAAAATAAACATTCTACCAAGTAGAATCCATGAAAAACAATGTAAAACAGAAGCTACTGTACTGTAGATCTGACCCTCCCCCTTCCAGTTCCTTCTGAGAAGCCAAAGCACTGACCTCCACACCTGATTCAGCTCTGCCTCCTGCTGAGTGAGACCTGGCCAGACAAATTAGCACCCTTCCCCCACTCAAAACTTTGCAGCTAGTGAAGCCAGCAACAATGAATCAATTCTACCCAAAGAAACAGGACACCAATTCAAACAGCTTCACCAACAATACATCAAAATAGGTTTGGAATTATAAGATATAGGTCTCCAATTCAAAGAAACAGACCAGTTAAATTACACCAATTATGTTTAAAAAAGAAATAGGCCTCTACAAATGCAGCCTGCCACACCGTAAACCAAACAAATGAGCCCACTTTTAGCTACCAAAACAGGTTTCAAAATTCCAACAGCCCCAAACAATACCCTGCTAGCCCCTTAGTAGCAAGAAAGAAAATAAACATTCTACCAAGTAGAATCCATGAAAAACAATGTAAAACAAGAAGCTACTGTACTGTAGATCTGATCCTGTCCCCCTTCTAGTTCCTTCTGAGAAGCCAAAGCACTGACTCCACACCTGATTCAGCTCTGCCTCCCTGCTGAGTGAGACCTGGCCAGACAAATTAGCACCTTCCCCACTCAAAACTTTGCAGCTAGTGAGCCAGCAACAATGATCAATTCTACCCAAAGAAACAGGACACCAGTTCAAACAGCTTCACCAACAATACATCAAAATAGGTTTGGAATTATAAGATATAGGTCTCAATTCAAAGAAACAGACCAGTTAAATTACACCACTTATGTTTAAAAGAGAAGAAATAGGCCTCTACAAATGCAGCCTGCCACACGTAAACCAAACAAATGAGCCCACTTTAGCTACCAAAACAGGTTTCAAAATTCCAACAGCCCCAAACAATACCCTGCTAGCCCCTTAGTAGTAAGAAAGAAAATAAACATTCTACCAAGTAGAATCCATGAAAACAATGTAAAACAAGAAGCTACTGTACTGTAGATCTGACCCTGTCCCCTTCCAGTTCCTTCTGAGAAGCCAAAGCACTGACTCCACACCTGATTCAGCTCTGCCTCCCTGCTGAGTGAGACCTGGCCAGACAAATTAGCACCCTTCCCCACTCAAAACTTTGCAGCTAGTGAAGCCAGCAACAATGAATCAATTCTACCAAAAACAGGACACCAATTCAAACAGCTTCACCAACAATACATCAAAATAGGTTTGGAATTATAAGATATAGGTCTCCAATTCAAAGAAACAGACCAGTTAAATTACACCAATTATGTTTAAAGAGAAGAAATAGGCCTCTACAAATGCAGCCTGCCACACGTAAACCAAACAAATGAGCCCACTTTTAGCTACCAAAACAGGTTTCAAAATTCCAACAGCCCCAAACAATACCCTGCTAGCCCCTTAGTAGTAAGAAAGAAAATAAACATTCTACCAAGTAGAATCCATGAAAACAATGTAAAACAAGAAGCTACTGTACTGTAGATCTGATCCTGACCCTTCCAGTTCCTTCTGAGAAGCCAAAGCACTGACTCCACACCTGATTCAGCTCTGCCTCCCTGCTGAGTGAGACCTGGCCAGACAAATTAGCACCCTTCCCCACTCAAAACTTTGCAGCTAGTGAAGCCAGCAACAATGAATCAATTCACCCAAAGAAACAGGACACCAGTTCAAACAGCTTCACCAACAATACATCAAAATAGGTTTGGAATTATAAGATATAGGTCTCAATTCAAAGAAACAGACCAGTTAAATTACACCACTTATGTTTAAAAGAGAAGAAATAGGCCTCTACAAATGCAGCCTGCCACACCGTAAACCAAACAAATGAGCCCACTTTTAGCTACCAAAACAGGTTTCAAAATTCCAACAGCCCCAAACAATACCCTGCTAGCCCCTTAGTAGTAAGAAAGAAAATAAACATTCTACCAAGTAGAATCCATGAAAAACAATGTAAAACAAGAAGCTACTGTACTGTAGATCTGACCCTGTCCCCCTTCCAGTTCCTTCTGAGAAGCCAAAGCACTGACTCCACACCTGATTCAGCTCTGCCTCCTGCTGAGTGAGACCTGGCCAGACAAATTAGCACCCTTCCCCACTCAAAACTTTGCAGCTAGTGAAGCCAGCAACAATGAATCAATTCTACCCAAAGAAACAGGACACCAATTCAAACAGCTTCACCAACAATACATCAAAATAGGTTTGGAATTATAAGATATAGGTCTCAATTCAAAGAAACAGACCAGTTAAATTACACCAATTATGTTTTAAAGAGAAGAAATAGGCCTCTACAAATGCAGCCTGCCACACCGTAAACCAAACAAATGAGCCCACTTTAGCTACCAAAACAGGTTTCAAAATTCCAACAGCCCCAAACAATACCCTGCTAGCCCTTAGTAGTAAGAAAGAAAATAAACATTCTACCAAGTAGAATCCATGAAAACAATGTAAAACAAGAAGCTACTGTACTGTAGATCTGATCCTGACCCCTTCCAGTTCCTTCTGAGAAGCCAAAGCACTGACTCCACACCTGATTCAGCTCTGCCTCCTGCTGAGTGAGACCTGGCCAGACAAATTAGCACCCTTCCCCCACTCAAAACTTTGCAGCTAGTGAAGCCAGCAACAATGAATCAATTCTACCCAAAGAACAGGGACACCAGTTCAAACAGCTTCACCAACAATACATCAAAATAGGTTTGGAATTATAAGATATAGGTCTCCAATTCAAAGAAACAGACCAGTTAAATTACACCACTTATGTTTAAAAGAAGAAATAGGCATCTACAAATGCAGCCTGCCACACCGTAAACCAAACAAATGAGCCCACTTTTAGCTACCAAAACAGGTTTCAAAATTCCAACAGCCCCAAACAATACCCTGCTAGCCCTTAGTAGTAAGAAAGAAAATAAACATTCTACCAAGTAGAATCCATGAAAACAATGTAAAAAGAAGCTACTGTACTGTAGATCTGACCCTGTCCCCTTCAGTTCCTTCTGAGAAGCCAAGCACTGACTCCACACCTGATTCAGCTCTGCCTCCTGCTGAGTGAGACCTGGCCAGACAAATTAGCACCCTTCCCCACTCAAAACTTTGCAGCTAGTGAAGCCAGCAACAATGAATCAATTCTACCCAAAGAAACAGGACACCAATTCAAACAGCTTCACCAACAATACATCAAAATAGGTTTGGAATTATAAGATATAGGTCTCAATTCAAAGAAACAGACCAGTTAAATTATACCAATTATGTTTAAAAGAGAAGAAATAGGCCTCTACAAATGCAGCCTGCCACACCGTAAACCAAACAAATGAGCCCACTTTTAGCTACCAAAACAGGTTTCAAAATTCCAACAGCCCCAAACAATACCCTGCTAGCCCCTTAGTAGTAAGAAAGAAAATAAACAATGTAAAACAAGAAGCTACTGTACTGTAGATCTGACCCTGTCCCCCTTCCAGTTCCTTCTGAGAAGCCAAAGCACTGACTCCACACCTGATTCAGCTCTGCCTCCCTGCTGAGTGAGACCTGGCCAGACAAATTAGCACCCTTCCCCACTCAAAACTTTGCAGCTAGTGAAGCCAGCAACAATGAATCAATTCTACCCAAAGAAACAGGACACCAATTCAAACAGCTTCACCAACAATACATCAAAATAGGTTTGGAATTATAAGATATAGGTCTCCAATTCAAAGAAACAGACCAGTTAAATTACACCAATTATGTTTAAAAGAAGAAATAGGCCTCTACAAATGCAGCCTGCCACACGTAAACCAAACAAATGAGCCCACTTTAGCTACCAAAACAGGTTTCAAAATTCCAACAGCCCCAAACAATACCCTGCTAGCCCCTTAGTAGTAAGAAAGAAAATAAACATTCTACCAAGTAGAATCCATGAAAAACAATGTAAAACAAGAAGCTACTGTACTGTAGATCTGATCCTGTCCCCCTTCCAGTTCCTTGTAATGTCAGTGTGACAACATGAGCTCACAACAATCACACAACACACAAAAGTGGCATTGAGTCCCCAGATATTTTCTGCAGGCCCAAAATGCATCCTCCTTGTGTGCAGAAAATTGACAAGTGGTAACACAGCAAAATTGGAGTGTTTCAGCACATACAAAGTCCCCCAGAATTAATGACGCACTCAGTCATGCGTGCAGTGGTGGCACAGAATCCAAGATTTTTTCTGTAGGCCCAAAATGCATCCTCCTTGTGTGCAGAAAATTGACAAGTGGTAACATAGTGAAATGGGAGTGTTTCAGCCCATACAAAGTTCCCCAAAATTAATGGAGCACTCAGTCATGCGCACAGTGGTGGCACAGAGTCCCAGATTTTTCTGCAGGCCCAAAATGATTCCTCCATGTGTGCAGAAAATTGACAAGTGGTAACACAGTGAAATGAGAGTGTTTCTGCACATACAATGTCCCCCAGAATTCATGGTGCACTCAGTCATGCATGCAGTGGTGGCACAGAGTCCCCAGATTTTTTCTGCAGGCCCAAAATGTATCCTCCTTGTGTGCAGAAATTTGACAAGTGGTAACATAATGAAATGGGAGTGTTTCAGCACATACAAAGTCCCCCAGCATAAATGACACACTCAGTCATGCACGCAGTGGTGGCACAGAGTCCCAGATTTTTTCTACAGGCCCAAAATGCATCCTCCTTGTGTGCAGAAAATTGACAAGTGGTAACACAGTGAAATGAGAGTGTTTCAGCACATACAATGTCCCCAGAAATTAATGACGCACTCAGTCATGCGCACAGTGGTGGCACAGAGTCCCAGATTTTTTCTGCAAGCCCAAAATGCATCCTCCTTGTGTACAGAAGATTGACAAGCAGTAACACAGTGAAATGGGAGAGTTTCCACACATACAAAGTCCCTCAGTATAAAATGATGACCGTGAGCATTCTGTTGCTGGTCCAATGTGTTCAGCGAGGCGATTTGAGCAAATGCAATGTAATCATCTCAACTGAACTGAAGGGTGCCCTTTGGTTGTACACTAATAGTAGCCTTGGTGAGTAGATACATATATATATATATTTATATATTTATATAGATATATGGTCGAAGTATTTTGTGGGTGAGGAGGGGGGTTGACATGGACATGTACTCATGGTATTGTTCTGCATCACAGGTCACAGAAACTGTTGGTGTGCACATTGGGGGGGTCATGTTTGCTGGTTTGTCTCTAATGGTTTCTTTTTTTGTTACTTCTTCACAGATTTCATCTACATCATTCTGGAGTCTGGTTGTTGTAATTGTTGGTCATGGTCATCTAATGAAACTACTGCTGCATGTTGCATGTGTGCCCAAGCTCAAGGGAGGGCTGATGTTGAAGACATTTTTTTGGATAAGGCCAGTTTGACAGAACAACAAAGCATCTAGAAGTTTCGTAAAAAAAAACAAAGAATGACTTCTTACAACTTAATTGTTATTTCCCTCCCTGATTCTGAATCTCAAGTCAAGTTACATTGAAACCCACATCTTGTCAACTAACACAACCTGTGTGCAATATTTGCTGCAGTTTTTCCAAAACAATGAAATGGATGAAATCAAATCTTCATACTTACCAGAATGGATTTCACATGGATATTCCATCGGTTCCTCTCTGTACGGTACAGCTGCAGTACCATTCCTACTGATTGTTAGCGATGGAGACTTTTTTGTTAACTTGTAAAAGAAACAAAATAAGTGTGCCGTATGTGTTTTACTATTTCAGCTCTGAAAAGCTACAGAAAACGAAACATACAACTAAAGGAAGTGAAGCAGCATAACAAACTTGAGTACACATACTCACTTTATGGTTTAAATATTAAGAAGCTTTGTGTCTCTGGCTGATGGATGTGGTAGTCCAGACAGACTCAGGCTCAGTGGTGTCAGTGGCTAACAGCAGTCCTGGTGGTGGTGGTCCAGGGGGTGGACAGACTCAGGCTCAGTGGTGGCAGTGGCTAACAGCAGTCCCAGACCGGTGGTGGTGGTGGTGGTGGTGCGGGGGGTGGACAGACTCAGGCTTAGTGGTGGCAGTGGCTAACACCAGTTCTGGACTGGTGGTGGTGGTGGTGATCAAGGGGGCAGACAGACTCAGGATCAGTGTTGACATTGGCTAAGAGCAGTCCTGGTGGTGGTGGTCTGGGGGGCACAACACCTTTTAAAAACTTCAGTTAAAACCTGCCAACATTAACCACATCATCATCCGCATAAGGAAAGCTGCCCTCACAGTTATAGATGTCTGAAGTCTGACCACTGGGAAATTCTTTCTCCATTGTGTCATCATCTACATCAGTGGTCTGCCGTTTCAGGCAGCCACTGACAGTGCCACCAGTATGGTCCATTTCCACATCACCAAAACTACCATGACTAGGCCGGGGTATGGATACCGAGGTTGCAGTCTGTGCTGGTATGTGTCTCTCATTCATTTTAATGAATGTTAGCAAACTAACATTTGCAGGAGACAGGTTTCTCTGACGATCCCTGACTATTGCACCTGCTGAGCTGAATATCCTCTGAACCCTTACACTGGAGGGTGGGCATGAGAGATACTTCAGTGCCACTGCAGTCAGCTCTGGCCATCCACTGACCTTCCCACTTCAGTACAAAAGAGGATCTTTAGTTATTGTCAGATGCCTGTTTTCAGACAAATATAACTCAACTATTCTCTGTGCCACACTAAGTCTAGTTGTTGATGCATCATCCTGTTCTCCCGAATCATTTATTTCACAAATACCTACTTGGGACAAAGCCTCCCAAAGTGGGTTGATGCCAGCCACTTTAGATGACAGATCACCTGGAACTGCAGTCCCTTTCCCCTTGCAGGATATGCTTGATGGTCCTCCAGGTACATCTTCAGCCGGATTATGCTGATGAGGTTTGCTGACCTTGGCATGTGACTTCTGTGCCCCATGAACCAAGCGTACTAGTTGACCACTGATAGTTTTTACCTGTTCAGGCCCTCCCTCCAGTACTGATGCAATTCCATGTTTGTATCGTGGGTCTAGCATTGTTGCTATGGCAAAGTTGTCACTACTCTGAATGCTCATAACATGACGATTCTGGTCGAATACTGTCAGCATGTGTTGCAGCAACATACTGCTACCACCATCTCCGGCAACATCAAGGCTATGCTGTACATTCACCAATGTCTGCCTCAGCACTCGCAGCAGTGGAATTGATTGGCTAATGGAGGCAAACTCGCCACTCACTGCCTGTGTGGCATGTTCAAAATGCCGAAAAATTGTTATTACAGAGTCCATGAGGTGCCACTGTTCAGTAGTCATAGACATGGAGGCCCCAGAACTGGTACTGCTAGTGTTGCTTCACAAGATATTCTGAGATGGCTTTGTATTGTTCACAACCTCTCTGCCATGTATAAAGTGGAGTTCCATTGGGTGACAACTTCCAGCTTCAAGCGGTGCTGAGGCAGGCTATTTTGTATCTGCAACTGCCGCAGTTGGTCACGGGCCTTTCCAGATCTTGAAAAGTGAGAGCAGATAGATTGTGCAATGATCAGCATTTCCTTTACATCAGGGTGCTGCAGAAACTCCTGAACCACAAGATTTAAACAGTGGGCAATGCATGGAACATGAAAAAAAACACCATTTGTGATGCATTTCACCACATTTGACCCATTGTTACTTGCTATGAACCCAGCTCTCAGGGACAGAGGGTTTAGCCATTTGTCAATTTCAGTCAGTATCACATCCAACATGTTCTCACCAGTGTGTGAACAGGTCACATTGTGCATAGCAATTGTTGCATGCTGTCGAATTCCTGGAAGATTGCTACCATGACAATCCACCTTACTGCACTGATTATTCACACTACCAACATCACAAACAACCCCGGCACCTGCGCCCAGTGTGTAGTTATACACAAATATGAACTCCCTACTGTTTTGACACTTGTTCACATATCCATACTTAACTCACTTAGCTCTAGAATGGAATCTTGAGTGAGTGCTGTATTCCTGTGTAAAAATGGCTGTTTTCTTGAGCAATTAGAATGTTCAGAACTAAAATGGTAACACTCCAACTTAGAGTATAAATAATTAAAACACTATAACTCCTGTCACAAAACTTACAGCATGAAGTTTGCTCACAATAAAAATATCTTTAAACTGAGGGGTCACACATGTTAGTAGCATTAACCTTTTTTTTGTTACAGAGCATGTAACAATGAAAATTAAATTTTTTTCTTTAAAAAAACACAAAAAAAAACACCTTAGAAGTTGCAAATGTCTGTTGCACAGATGTTGGTGTGATGGAAAACCATCATACATTACACTGCCAAAGATTAGAGTATTTCTGAGCTATTATACTTACTAAAACAGATCATGAAGTAAGGCATGTGCCAACACATAATGCCAGTAAACCGGTAAACTGAATTCGGAAAAATGCTCTGCACAACTGCCCACATGACGCACAAACCACGATAACTAAAAATGTATGCCTCCTAGCCCCTAGACACCTGCACAGAAAATGTTTACAATAACAAGAACTTTAAAGTGATGGGTCACTCATGTTAGTGGCATTTTCAGATTTTTTTTTTACAGTTCCTGAAATAATAAAAAAAAAAACATTTCTTTACATTTTGTTCCCAAATAAACACCTACATCATAAAAAGTACACCTCCTAGACCCCAGACACCAGCATGATAATTGTCCACATTAAAGAGACCTTTCAAATGACAGGTCACACACGTTTCTAGCATTTACATTTTTTTTTTACAGTACCTGAAATGGAGGAAAATCACATTTTTACAATTTTTTTTATCCCAAAAGAACTAAAAAAAAAAGTACACCTCCTAGCTCCCAGACACCAGAATACTATTTTTTCACAATGAAAAGAGCTTTCAAATTAAGGATCCACGTTTCTAGCATTTACAATTTTTTTTATCAGTACCTGCGATTGACAAAAATAGCATTTTCTTCACTTTTTAACCCAAATTAAAATCTAAAAAAATCTGAAAGGTAGCAAATGTGTCCAATATAAAGTCAGTATTCTGGTAGGTAGGAATGTTTCCTACTGACATGCACTTTCCAATAACCTTATCCCTGATTGGTTGATCCGAAAGTGCATAAGAAGTGCAGGACACACTTATGCGCTCTGGGGATGAGCTATAGAGAACAATGGATGGGGGAGTGTGTGATATGAGAATTTAATGTACACCCGAGGGGTGAGATGCTGCATAAACCCAAGGTCAAAGCCGGGGGGTTTATGAAAGCATCCCACCCCAAAGGTGTGCATTAAATTCTCATATGCACACTTCCCCATCTTTTATTTTATATAATTCCTGGTGAGCAACTTTTTCCCAACCAGACTCCTGTGCTAGAGACACAGACTACACAAACACACACACACACACACACAGAGATACCCACTCACTGAGACACTCACAGATACCCACTCACTGAGACACACACACACACACACAGATGCCAACTCATTGAGAGACACACACACACACAGATACCCACTCACTGAGACACACACACACACACACACACATACCAACTCACTGAGACACACACACACACACAGATACCCACTCACTGAGACACACACACACACATAGATACCCACTCACTGAGACACACACACACACACACACAGATACCCACTCACTGAGACACACACACACACACAGACACCCACTCACTGAGACACACACACACACATATAGATACCCACTCACTGAGACACACATACACACACACACACCCCTCACATGGAGGGAGTCAGGGAAGAGCATAGATTTCCTGGTATGCAGGTAAGGATTGGATGTGGATGAGGGTAGGACTTTTCATGGTCAGCTAAGGGATATGAGAAATTACAACTCTGAGTAATACTTAATATTTTTGTGTATGTGTGTAAGGATGGGATTAGGGGAAACTATGTTTTTCTTTTCTTTTTCTCCCTCTCACTGCATCTCTTTACAGTTCAGGCTTTTTTTTTAATTTATTTGTTTACTTACAGTTGGAGTCCCGATTCCAGTTCAGTAGGCTTATAGGCAAAAATGGATCCATTCCTGCCCGGCTGCTTAGCTGTATTTCTCACAGCGGAAGAACAGCAGAATCAGCTATATATAACTTTTTTTTAATGGAGCAGATGAACAGTTTAAAAAAAAATGTTGGGAGTCGGATCAAGGAGGCATGTTACAGTGGTGGCTCCATTCAGTGACGGTTCCTCGATCGGCTCCTTGATAAGTGAGAAACGGAGCCGCCATCTTTCAGGATCTGTTTAGCCTGCCCCCCACACAGTATGCAAACCAGTGACAGAGTGCTCCTTTTTTGAGTGATGGAGCGCATGTTCGTCATAATAAGCTTCCAGTTATTACAGTGAATATCAACTCGGTGAGCCCGAAAAAAAATTGTTCACCCATAATTATGAAGTGATGCACATATGCACTATGGGGAGTAGAGAAAGTTTCCTGATGATGCACATATGTGCTATGGGGTTGAGTGAGTTAAATGGATGAATGGAGAGGAGGAATGTTGAAGGGCATGTCTTACTGAGTCAGACACAGTGCAGAACAACTCGGGGACAGCACGGGTAGAAAAGTATGTCCTGGATGGGACTTTCCATTTTGGACAGGCACGTGCAGCAAACTGCCGGAACCCAGAATTCTCCACAAAGAAGAAGGGCAAAAGATCAATTGCCAGCATTTCCGCTACAGCAGCATTAAGTTCACGTGGCACTGTATGATTCGGGGGTACTTCAGCTTATGCGCAAAAACACTGTGTAATGTGGGCTGACTTAAACGTTTTACACAGGGTGTGATCACAAATGGTTGTGCTGTGTGATAAATGGCATTGGCAGGGGGTGGAGTGTGGACATTTGATGAAGACGGTTGCACAGGTGATGATGACAAACCCAGAAATGTTGTTATTTTGCCAGATTTGCCAACCGGGGTTGATGTACCACTTGCACTAGACATACTGCATTCACCACCACCACCACCACCACCACAAAAACTGCTACTCTCACCAGCACTGGACAACATTTCAAAGTCATTATGGTCCTCCACCTCATCATGTCTGTAGTAATCCTCTGCTCTTATTACCTCACTACTGCACACATTTAATTTACTACTGGACCTAACAGTCATGGAAGGGGATAACATGCTCGCTATGGTTGCCGGTGATGAGGGTGAACGCCCCACTGTGGTATTTGCTGCCAACTTCTACTGGGTCCACAGTGCCAAGTGCCTATTCTTAAGATGCATATACTGCCCTCCTGTGCCCAGATGGCTCCCCTTTTTACCTCGACTCACACGCACATAGCAAACCTTGCAGATTGCAACTGATTCATTATTTGCATCTTGAACAAAAAAATCCCAAACAAGGGATTGTGATGCTCTGCTTTTAACATGTCCATGATGCGGCTTATTTAAGTCTGTTATTTTAAGCACTGAAGTGGGGGGGCATGTGAAGTTTCGGGCACTGCAAGTCTGGACTGCAACTGACCGCCATGACTACCTATCATATTTATTACTAGGTCATCATCATCAACTAAAACCAGTAGATCACAAGTTTTACAGAGAGTTCCTATAAACAAACCTAGACACAGCCCCTTTGAATTTCTTTTTCTCTGGTTCCCAACTGGGGTCAACTACATCATCATCATATTCATCAGTGTCACACACATCCACATCTTCTGCTTGGATGCTAGCATGTGGACTGCATGTTGCAACAACAGCAACATCATCGTCATCATCACATTCATCATCAGCATCTACACCACCATCACTTGATATTTTTCACCATACTGTGAATCACTGCATGGAAAATGCATAACATTAACTGCCACGGTGAAAAGAATATAACATTGTATGCTATCATTGACTTGATTATCAGAATCCTCAGGCTCAGTTACTGGGATGTTACTAGGAAGTGTGCATCATCTATGCTGCCACTCACTTGCATTGCTTCACACTCAATATTTTTGGATACGGTACACTGGTCGGAATTCGAACTTGACGCAACAGTACTAATACTACCACCACCACTAACACCAGTAGTACTAACACCACTGGCTGGGAAAACATCATATCCTCCAACTATGAGTGAAGCTACTGTTTGGGCTGTAAAAAACATTGCAGGAGAAATACCTTTCCTCACATCAGCAATGCACTTCTGCATCTGCGTACTACTACCACACCCACAGACTATCTTACTGCCAACATTGCCATGGCAAGAAACAGCTTTGCTTGCATGTCTCTTTGCAGGCATTTTGGGGGCTCAACCACAATATTATAACCAAATTCAGATTTTGATATGTTCACTCTCTGATTGGGGGGATGCTGGATGTGAAGCCAAAAAAAACAACTGTAGCTTCAGCAACAGATAAAAGACTAGTCTGTCACGCAATGAAAACAGCTTCAGTAACCAGTGGTGCTGATGAGGTCACAAAAACAATCCAATCTGGTAAAAAACTCCTTTTGCATGTGGGGTTGGGGGGAGCACTGACTGCAGTGCAGATTTTTATGGCATTACAAGCAGCAAAACAAAGAACAGATTCCACAATCACAGTACAAAATCAGGCAGCTGCAGTAGATACAGTAGCAGGTCCACACAGCTGCGCCTGCAATTACACTAGTCTGTGGCACAATAAAAGGTGTATTATTTGATGTCACGCAACACCGTATGCACACTTACACACACACACAGAACAGTTTGTCTACAATGCTGAACGAGTAATGTGCAGCAAATGCAAAAGTTCAGTACTATGCCACGTTACATATTGAAATGTAAACATCCCTAAATGATGAACTGCTGCACCAGATCCACACAACAAACAGCAAGAACATTTCAACTATTACTGACAATATTACTGTGTGTACATTAACACAATCAGTTATATAACAAAAATATAACCAAAAAACAAAGAAATCACTATTTCTCCAACTTAAATCTACCTACACCACAGATACGCCCTTCCCCCACAGCACACTTTCACTGTCTTTCGCTACACACACTCAATGTTTAAGCAATAATGCCCAACAGGGTGTGTGTCATTTGGGATAACGTCATGCCTCAGTTGGTGGATGCACTCGGCCTGTGGCCTCGTGCACAACCACCTGAGGTGTGACGTTATCCCAAACGACACACACCCTGGAGGGCATTATTGCTATTATACAATGGCTTGTTGTTATACATAATAAAAAAATCATTTTAAAGATGTTTTTGTGTGGAAAAATATTTTTGTGTTTTAAGAGAAGATGAAACAATCAAGCAAATGGTCAAGCATATCTAGCTCATCGTATAGCTCATCTACAGGTTCACAGTGAGGCTGAGACCAGACCTGTGATGTTGTACTGGGATAACATCACAGGTCCAGCCCAAGACTGACCAGTCTGAGTCCAGGATTTTTTCTTGCCATTGTATAATGTAAATTAACATTCAAAATCCACACAAAATCAAAAATGCTCCATGATATGAGCACAGGAGGGTTTCCTACATTCGATGAACTAAAGTTGGAGCCCCCCAAAAAACACAAAAATGCTTTTTTAACAGCTTTTAGAAGATTTCAATCACAGACAGCTATCAGAGCACACTGTCTCCTACTCTTTCCTACATATACTACCCCAAACTGAGGCTGTGCAGATCAATATAGAGCCCATGTGACCAGAAATCCCATGAATCACTGCAAAGTTCACCTTCGGAGCTCAAAAACAAGGCAAAGTGAGCCGAAGTACATTGTTCTCAATGCACATTGCCTTAAATTTGGTGGAGTAGTGGTTTGGGGAGGCGGAGTAATGCAAAGTCATTGTTTCCAGTGGACTTTGCATTCCTCATCATAACGCGAAGTACTCCGCTTCATGTTGCGGAGCACTCCATCGAACTCCGCCTTTGTCCGCGAATCACTTTGGGGAGCGGATTGAGCCCACTTCACCCATCACTACTCCTGAATTCTTAGCGTCCTAGCGGTGCTGGCCCTAGGTACCGGGAGTACCTCAGAGAATGTCACTGAGCTTCTCACCTGATTACAGATACTCCCCTTCTCCCTGAACCTCTCCTGCACTTCATCCACTGTACTGCCCTCTAGGTCATTTGTTCCTTGATGCACTATGATATGAGACTTCCCTCCCACCTTCTTCACGCATTTCTGAATGAACCGCCCTACTCTCTCTGCTGTCATACCTGCCATGCACTCCTCCCAGGTTTGGTTCTTTCTTGCTCCCTTACCTCCCCATCTCATCCCCTTGAGCATAGAATCCCCTAGTACAAGAACTCGATCCCCCATCTCCTGCTCTTCCCCCATGGTGTGCCCTCCTACTAGCCCCTTTTCCTCAGTGTCCTCTCCTTTAGTATCATATCCTTCCCCTTCCCTTCCCCACCATTTGCACCTCCACCTGCTCTCTTCCTCCTCCTTCTTTTCTGTGCTCCTTTCTTGCACAACTAACCCTCCACTATTTGTACATCCTCTCACTGCCCCCATCATTGTGCCTCCCTCTCCCTCCTCCCTACTTGTTTTGGCATCTTCCTCCTTTAGTTAGGGTGTTCATGTCAACACAACCTACTTTCTTTCCCTTCCCCGCTTCAACCCCACAGTCCTCCTGCTCCATGCGCCCTGTATTTCTCTCTTTCCTCATGGTCCCTATCCCTTGTTCTATGTTGCTTTCCCCCTCCTCCTGCTCTGTTTCATCTACCAGCACAGCGTATCTGTTTGCCATATCTAACCCTCCTGCCCATGCCCTCCCTTGTGTTCCCTTCCTGCACCCACTACCCTGAACCTCTTTCCTACTCCCTATCCTTCTACCCTTGTTGCCTACCACCTGCCAACTCCCCCTTTCGGTGCTCCCCGGTCCCTGTGGGATTTGGCCCCCTGGCTTCATTGGCCAAGTGGCCCATTTTAGCTTTTGGTAGCCTGGTCTATCCTGGAATGAAGCCATCCCTGCCCCCTTGCCCCATCTTCTCCTCGCTCACTTCTGTCTGCCCCTTCCCCCCAGTTCCCATTTCATGCTCTCTATTCCCAGCGTAAGCTGTCTGAACAGCTTGCACACTGGACACCCCCCACCTTCCACCAGGTTCCCAGAAACACTGCTGCTCCACACCCATTGCACCTCACTACCCTTCAAGCCTCCCTGTGCCCTCAACCCTAGTCATATCTAACCTCCCAACACTTCTCCCCCATTTGTCCGCCTGCCTCCTTCCAGTTCTCATCAGATCGTAGACAATTTTAGAGCTTCTAGAGAATTCTTATCACCAGCCTTTTGAGATTTTCAGTATTAGACTAAACCAGTTTGCTGTATCCAATCCCACAGGGCTTGCAGAGAAAACAGATACTAGACACTAGCTTATGTGACTCAAGTTGAACATCAGGAACCCCTTGTTGAACAGAAAGACCTGAAGACCAGAGGGATTCCCCAGACAGTAACCGTTACTGTGCAAAAAGGTGCAGAAAGGTTGTGCTTTGTGCCTTGCACAATGAGAAGGGACACTCAGAAAGTGAGAGGACATTTGACTGTGCTCATGCATGCTTCTTTTGACCAATAATGGAAAGTAATATGTAGAAAAACAGCAAACAGTGTAGCAGATGTAAGCAAAGGAAATATCTGTTGAAGAGGGGCACCTGTCTAGTGAACACTGTGACAACTGTACTTATGGAGTTGGTGTGTAAAGACTTCCTCAGTCTGGAGCATGATTAAAAAAAACATGGCTAAAATTCTTATGGTCTCAGACCATTTCTCCAGATATGCACATGTATATCCAAAATAGGACCAAAATACTGGTGTGGTTGCAAACATTCTCATGAACAAGTTCATTGTGCACTACAAAGCACAAAAGAGGATCCACTTGGAAAAAGGGTGAAATTTTGAAAGTCATCTTGTAAAAGAACTGTTGTCCCATGGAGAATATGTAAATCTTGCACCACCACTTATCACTTCCAAGGTGTTCCCCAACCAGCGCATTTCAATCAATCATTATTCAACATGCTGGGTACATTGTATCTCAAGGGCAATTGCAAGTGGAGTAAACAAGTGAGTGCTCTCTTGCATGTAAACAATTGCATAAAAAGTGACACCACCAGATACTCGCCATACTCTTTAAAGTTTGGCTGGGATGCCAGGCTACCTGTAGATTTGTACTTCAGTGTCTCCACCAATGGAGTAGACATGCAATGAATTTTACCTTTGCCATACCAGTTGTTGCAAAGCTGGGAATGTCACACTGTGCATATCGGCGTGGTTTCCCCTCTTCACCCCAACTTGGCATGGTGAAGTTCTTTTTTAATAAAGGCTTTTTTTTTATTTTTAAGAATGCTCCCTCCAACAGTAACAAATGGTTCACCCTATCATCTAAAACTTTATAAATAAAATACCTCTCTACCTCTCTCTCTCTTGCACCTCCTTTCTTCACCCCACTGCCAGCTATCCCCGTCCCTCTGAACTACTGACAAGGTATTTTGTGGCTGCTTATTCCCTCCACCCCACCCTCATGAAGTGTTTTTTTTTGTTATTTAACTTATACCTATGTTTTGAGTTATTCTGTAAGTTCTGAATCCAAGCTGTATCATTCATTGTAATGTACATTTGCTTTCTCCTATTGTACTTTGTTTTGCAATCTACGATGTGGAAACTTGTAAAAGAGCTTTCACTCAAAGGTCTTTTCCAAATCACCTCCACTTTGCCACACTCTAGCATCCACCTATCATCTCCAACAACAGTCCATTTAGGTCTACTACTATTAAAAGGATAATTAGGAGTAGATATATTCCCTTACCCAAACCATGCATTATCATGTAAAATACATACCATCCACCTCACCCTATCCCTTGCCTGTCCACACTGAGTCAACAATCACAGTGAAACCCCCACCCTACACCATCATCTAACAGCCAACCTCACACACTCCTCCTTATAGCCCAAAATTTAAAGGATGTGCCGCTCTTCTGTAAAAAGAGAAAACAGTCCAGCACTGTAGTGAGACACTCTCTTCACTCAGTGTCTAGCAATAAAATGAATGAATGAATGATTATGCCCTCACCTATAGTAACAGCTGATTGACTGACAAGCAACCAATCAGGTGTTACTACAGATAAAGACATTGAGTGAAGACGGTGTCTCACTCCAGTGCAGGATGGTTTTAGTTCAAAAAATAGAGCAGCAGTTATGTGCTAAAGGGTGGGGTAGGCTGATGGGTTTGCTATAATTGTTGAGTTAGAGGGACAGGCATAGGGTGTCAATGGTTGGTGATGTGTTTTATGTGACATGGCATTGATGGAGGACAGGAAACAGAAATATAGAAACAGAATTTGCCAGCAGATAAGGACTTCATGGACCACCTAGTCTGCCCATTTTTCCCTGCCTATAGGATCACCGAAGATTCTACTTGATCTGCTGCCCATTCACCCCTTACGTTTCCCTAAGTTTCCCTTATGCCTATCCTATTCATTCTTGAACTCCACCACTGTTTCTTCCCCTACCACCTCAGCTGGGAGATTCCAGGAATCCATCACTCTTTCTGTAAAGAAGTACTTCCTCACAAATCTCATAAATCTACCCCCTCCAGCTTCTTATCATGCCTCCTTGTCCTTGAGCACCTTTTTTCGAAAAATACTTACCTCTTGTATCTCATTTACCCCCCTGAGCAATTTAAAGGTCTCTATGTTGAAACTGGACTGTTGTCCCAACAAATGTATTTCCTGTATAAAAATACATTTTTATCGTCATCTATCATATCCCCACTATCTATCCTTTCTTACAGGGCATACATATTTAGGTCCTTTAATCTCACTTTGTAGGGCTTCTGATGCAGACCCTGCTCCATTTTATTTGCCCTCCTTTGAACCACTTCCACTCTATGTCCTTTCTAAGATGTGGTCTCCAGAACTGGACACTGTACTCCAGATGGGTTCTTTCCAGTGATCTATACAGAGACAATACCACCTCCCTCTTGCTGCTAGTGATACCCCTCACTATGCCCCCTAGCATCCAACTTGCCCTCCCAACTGGTTTGTCACATTGCCTGGCCACCTTTAGGTCATCCAGTATGTTCACCCCCAGGTCTCTTTCCTGCTTGGTGGATTTCAGTATCTCCACCCCCATTTTGCACCCAGCCCAGGGATTTCTGTGCCCCAAGTGCATTATTTTGCACTTTTTCACACTGAAGCCCAGTCACCATACTCTTAATCACTCCTCAAGTTTTCTCAGGTCGCTGCTGGTCTTATTCATCCCTACCAACTGGAGTGTCCACTCTTTTGAAGAGTTTGGTGTCATCTGTAAAGAGGAACGCCTTCTGTTTCAGCTCCTCTGCAGTGTCACTTATAAAGACATTAAAGAGGACAAGTCCCAACACTAATCTCTTTGACATCCAGGTGGTCACCCTCCCTTGTTCTGAGTTAACTCTGTTTACCACCACCCTCTGCTGCCTATCCTTTAATTATTTTTTTACCTAGTTTATCATCTTTGGACCCACTCCTAAGCTAACCAGCTGCTTACTAGTCTCCTATGTGGAACGGTGTTGAACACATTATTGAAATCTAGGTAGGCTGCATCCACAACCCTACCCTGATCTACTTCATTGGTCACCCAGTCAAAGAACTCTATGGGATTTATTTGACATTACCTCCCTAACCCCGTGAACCCATGCTGCCTCCGGACCTGTAATCCACTGCATTCAAGATATTTCACAAGCCATTCTTTCAGAAGTGATTCCATTAACTTTCCCACCACTGAAGTCAGGCTGATTGGCCTATAATTGCCAACTTCTTCCCTGTTACCACTTCAGTGAAGTGAACTACATCTGCTCTCCTCCAGACCTCTGGAACCACTCCTATTTCCAATGACCTATTAAATAGGACCATCAGAGGTGCAACCAGTACCTCCCTGAGCCTTCTCAATACCCTTGGATGGATCCCATCTGACCCCATTACTTTGTCCACTTTCAGATTTGTGATTCCCTTCCAGACTCTCTCCTCTGAAAACAGACTAGTGTCCACCTCCCTCTCTCCAATGCTCCTGTTACATTGTTGATGCCCCTTCCCATCTCTTTCCTCTGTGAACATTGAACAAAAGTATTTGTTCATGATGTCTGCCTTTTTCTGTTCCCCTCTGCATAGTCCTCCCTTCTTTTCTTAACCTTACAGTCACCCCGCCCCGGTCTTCCTTTTTTCGCTTATACAGTATACCTAAAAATGTATTGTCCCCTTTTGTTACTGCTTTGGTTATTCTCTCTTTAGTTTGTGCCTTTGTGCTCCTTACTGCTCTGCCTGCTTCCCTCTGTTTCCCCTGATACACCTTCCTATCTTCTTACCTCTGTTTCTCCATGTATGCTCTGAATGCAACCCTCTTAGCTTTTATCTTTTCTGCCAACTCTTTTGAGAACTATAGCAGTCTCTTCTTCTTCTTTGTTTTGCTCCCTTGCTTTAGGCAGAGGTTTGTTGTCTTCACTATTGCCCTTTTTAGTTTCTTGCACTGTTCCTCTACCCCACCAAGTTTATCCTCCCCAGCCAGGTTATTCACTGAGGCATTCACCCTTCATTTCAAAATCTTGCTTCCTGAAGTCTAGGATGCTCACCTTTGTGTGGTTCGATTCTGTGGCCATCTTTCCATTGAACCACGCTGTACAGTGATCACTGGTCCCCAGGTGCCTCTTCCCCACCTTGACATCTGTAGCACTGTCCCAGTTGGCTATTGCCAGATCCAGTATTGCCTCATAATGAGTGTCTTCACTGACTATTTGCTTGAGGAACACCACCTGCAAGGAGTCCAAGATATCCTTGTTTCTAGCTGGAGCTTGCAGCTGGATGCTCCAATCTACATCTGGCAGATTAAAGTCCCCCATAAGTAGCACCTCCCCCTTTTCTGCCATCTTGTCAGTGGCTTTAATCAGTACCTTATCTAACGTCCCCCCACCGTGCTGGAGGTCTGTTGATCCCACCAGTGTGAATAGATTCTCCATTGCCAGTCACTAGGTTGACCCACAGTACCTTGCCCCCCCCGTATTCCCTGTATCTTCATCACTTTAATGCCCTCCTTCACATAAAGTATCATGTCCCACCCTTTCCTTCCTACCCTGTCCTTCTTGAACAGAGTGTAGCTTGGCATGGCCATGTCCCAGCCATGGTTTTCAGTGTCCCATGACTTGGTAATGGCCACAATATCCAGGCTGACCTCTGCTGTTGTGGCCTCTAGGTCTGGAATCTTGATTCCTAGACTTCTAGCATTTGCACATGTGGCTTTCCAGCTTTGTTACCACTCCATTTGTTCCTCCTCTTTTTCCCTTTTTGCTCTCCCTCCTTCCCCCTCTTTTCAATGCACTTGCTTCCATCAACTTTATTTCTTCCACCCTGCATCTGTATTAATTTGAATCCGGGAGGATTCAACTCTTCATGGTTTCTCCCAATTATCTATTTCAGCCTGGGGGGGAGCAATTTCTGCCAACGATCTCTTCTGTCACCACCTTCATCTAGTTTAAATGTTTATCAAAGTAACATTTAAGCCATCGACTGATGACTGTGGTTCTCCTCCTGTATGGTTGCAGTCCATTACCCCTATGAAGGCCCTTATCCTCTGAGAGTCCCCAGTCCCCAGTGTAGCTGAACCACACCTTTCTGCACCATTCCTTCAGTCATGAGTTGAAGCTCCTGGTGTGGAGATCCCTCCTCCCACCTGACTTCATTTTTAGAATTTTTTTGTTATTCTTTATCTCCTCATCCACTGGCCCCCATTGATCTGATCAACACACTCTCAGCCACTGCCACATACCCCATGACTTACCTCACTCTCAAACACCTCTGGCTTACCCTCCAGGGGCACGGCCACCACCAACTCCCTTCCCCCAACACAGACTGAATGGTAGAACAGGAGCGAGAGCCCAGTCATTGGGGCAAGGTCTGCACCATGGGGGCAGACATCATCATGCGGCAGCAGAATCTTTATTTTCCCATTTTCTCCCAAAGGAAGTGTGTTGTGCAGTGATGCTGGGGCAGCATGCAGAATGTATGACACACCTCCCAAATTTAGTCAGTCCCAGCTGTTGTACATCAGGCTACCACAAGGGGTTACCTGAACACCTGCAATATCCCCACCCCCCTCCAGGGGAGGAGAGAAGTCCATAGGACACTCGATTCTCCTCCCCCAGGTCAGACTGCCAGCTTCTCAGGCTTATTTCTAATCAAGGGTTGTCAGCATCATGAGTGGTAGTGGTACCACTGCACCAGCAGGATGGCTAAATACTGACTCCTCAGAATAAACTGCAGAATAATATTCTGTATTTCACGTAAACCAGTTCATGTAAACCACAAAATAATATTCTGCAGATCATCTAAACTGCAGAATACTATTCCACAGTTCATGTAAACCACAGAATACTATTCTGCAGTTCATGTAAATGACGGAATAATATTCTGTGGTTTTCCATTGTTTACATTAAATTCCATGGCTATTTCTGCAGTCGTGGAATAGCAGAAAAATCGGGGCCTTGACAGTAGTGAACAGGTGCCTTATCTTACTCAACCGGCAGAGTCCCCTGCTTTCTTGCTTCCTTTTATTGATCCCTGCCAATGCCTAAGATGCCAGTTACATATTCCACTCCTTCACTGTTCTACTCACTCACCGGTGCATACTATAAATGTGCTGGACACGTTAGAGTGGAAGTACTTTTATAATGCTCTTGTGAGAAGGCACTTTGCCTCTGTCAGCCCCACATCCCAGTTACACACCTGATTCACAAAGCTTTCTGAATCTACTCACCCCAAGATTAATCTCATGTGCATGGAGGCGACCGCACTGTGTGGAGTCCACAATGGAGGGCATCGGTTTGGGTCCACAGGAGGGTGGACGTAGCTGACTGGTGCTTTCTGGGTTTCTCAGGAGGCCTGCTGGTGAGTGGACCCTGTGCTGGGTACCATAATTGTGGGTCCAGCTGGGCAGTGTGATAGCCTCCTAGGGTGAGCTTTGGGGGGGGCCTTTCCCTCTTGTCCCCAACTGCCATTCTTGCCAGCCGCCATTCGCTGGGCTGTTACGTGGGGACTGCTGGAGTGAGGAGTCATCTCAGGAGAGCTGTGTGAAGAAGATCGTTTTAATACAGGATGAGACTCCTTGGAGGGACTCTGTATGAGATCTTACTACCGGTCAGAGTTTCTTTTTGGAGCTATGATATTTTAAAATTATTTAGACAGTGAGAGTGCCTATAAATCTTTCTCAATCCTCATATAAACTCTGGGTATTCACTCTAAAGTTCAAGTGAGAGTTGACTTTTGGTTTGAAGAACTTGTCTGGTCATTGCCTTGAAGAGGTGAGAGCTCTGAAGGATGCCTAGAAATTCAGCCCAAGAGATTTAAGTGACTGTCTCTTTTTCCATAAAAAACTGACATTCTGCCATAAGTTTTATATAATTTTTACATTTATTTGTCTTGCTTATCGGTGTGTTATTTCTGAAAGAGGTTGGGTTTGGGTGAGATTTGTGGAGTTGTTTAAGGGTGTAATTATTGTATGATTGAATAAGGGTGTGTTTGTAATATGAAGAGTGTTTGTTGTGGGGTTGAGAGGTTGGTTGTGTAGACTAGTGTGGGTGGCATTTTTGAATGGTGTGTTTTGGCACTTTAAAAATCTAACGTATTTGGTTGGGTTCTTTTGGGGCAGGTGGTAGTTTGGGTATTAGTTATTTTGTAAGTGTGTGTGGTGTAGAGTGTGTTTGTGGGTTGTGTATTTTGGGTTAGGGATTACGTAGTCAGGAGGAATGTGTCTGGGAAGGTATGAGGGCCTGGGACGGGCCAGGATAGTGTATGCAACATCCCAGTTGCTCGATCTATGGCCTTTTTTCAGCCTCTCAGTGTCTGTTACTGCAGCAAGGCACTGTAGGGAGGTTGGAATAGGGAGGAACTGTATGATTCGATTGGGTTGGGGTGCCTCATGCACTGCGGCTGGTGGTAGGATTGAGGTAGTGGGGTGCAGAAGGCACCTGAGATTAGACGGATCCTAGAGAGAGGCCAGATGTGTTTAGTTCCTGTCACCAGGGTTCCCACCAGACCGAGTGGGCAGGCAACCAGAGGGGCTGCACTGTCCACCAATCCCCTGAGGGCGGTGCTTTGCAATGCCAGATCAGTCAGAAACAAGACTGCAATTATAGTGGACTTGGTTTCTTCAGCCGATCTGGCTTGGATCATGGAGATCTGGATTGGTGATGATGCTGGCCCAGTTTTAGAGGCCGCCATCCCGCCTGGGTATACCATAGTGCACTGCCCCAGAGCGGAACACAGGGGTTGGGGGGTAGCCATCTGTTTTAGATCCGATCTAGACTTCACCCTGAACCCAGTGAGAGGACCACATTCATTTGAATGTGTGGACATCTGTTGGGGTCCAGTCATAGGTTGCCTGATTCTCCTGATTTACCACCCTTCTGAGGCGGTGGGAGATTTTCTGCAGGAGGTGGCCAATTTCATTGTCGGAGAAACATTGGAGGCCCTCAGATGTGTAGCACTGGGGGACTTCAATGTTTGGGCCGATGACGAATCTTCTTGGCTTAGTCACAACTTCCTCCAGATGATGTCATATTTGAGCCTTGCACAAGGAGTTCCCTCAGCAACCCATCAGGGTTGCCACCTGTTGGATCTGGTGTTCTCACTGGGGCTTGAGATCAATAGTCTCAGGATTGATTGGGTCATTTGGTCCAATCATTGCACGGTGAAGTTCTTGTTCAGGGCCCCCCTTGACAGCCCTCCCCCTGCAGAGATGGTCAGCTATCGCCCTTTGAGAGGATTTTTGGTGGTGGCTGACCTATCTAGTGTGGACAGCGCATGCGTTGGGGGTGTGTGCATGGCAGTTGATGCCTGTAATAAGGCACTGTCTGGTGTGCTTGACTCCTTCGCACCAGTCTGTGTATGACCCAGGTCTTCTCACTTGAGGACCCCTTGGTATGATGGGGAGCTCAAGGAGATGAAAACTTTGGGTCAGAGATTAGAGCGCTGCTGGTGGACGTCTCGCCTGGAGGTAGACAAACTGGCCTTACGTGTGCACTACGGTGCATACCAGGGGGCAATCAACCATAAGAAGGCAGAATTCCTGTCCTGGGAGATTATTGCTGGTAGGAACTGACCAACTGTGCTCTTTCGGACTGTGGACAGGCTTCTCCATCCTTCCTGTCTACAGCTGAAGGTAGCCTTTTTGAATGCATTGTGCAAGGAGTTTGCTCAGTTCTTCTTGGACAGAGTGTCTGCCATCAGGCGGGGGTTCTGCCAGTGGGCCAGAGTTTGGCCGACAGTGGTCACCATGGGTGACAAAGCACTCCACCTGGATGGGTTGAGTTTAGACTGGTGGAGGTGGCTGAGGTCACTGAGATTGCTTCCAAGCCCCGGCACACCTTCTGTGAACTGGACCCAGTGCCAACTTGTTTCTTAATGAGATGTGTTGACTCCGTTGGCCCGTTGTTTGCCTTGATTGTCCGGTGTTCCTTGTCAGAGAGAGTCTTTCCCGATGTCTTGAAGGAGGCATTGGTGAGACCCTTCTGAAATAAAACATAGTTGGACCCTGATGTCAAGGCAAATTACCGTCCCTTCTCCAATCTTCCGTTTTTGGGTAAGATTGAGGAGAAGGTGGTGGCGCTTCAGCTTGAGGAGCATCTCATGGCCCATGATCTGTATGAGCCACTCCAGTCTGGGTTTTGTGCGAGGCATAGCACAGAAACTGTGCTAGTTCGGGTGCATAATGACCTCCTTAGGGCTAGAGGTTGAGGAGAGGGGACAATTCTTGTTCTCCTTGATCTCTCTTCAGCATTTGACACAGTGGACCATTGAGTGTTACATGACAGCCTAAGGGAATTCTGCGGACTCGCCGGCACTGTTATCTGCTGGTTTGAGTCTTTTTTATGTAACAGGAGACAGAGGGTAGTGATGGAAAATTTCTCCTCCTCCCCTGGCCATCTGTCATGTGGAGTTCCCAAGGGTTCGGTCTTGTCGCCAATGTTGTTTGCCGTGCATATGCTGCCCCTGGGAGAGCTCATTATGAAGTACAGTCTGGGTTTTCATTGTTATGCTAGTGATACCCAGCTGTATCTTTCCTTTGCCCCTGGAAAATCTTGTTCAGTGGAAGTGCTTAACAGCTGCCTCACTGAGATCAATGACTGGATGGCCTCCAGCTGGTTGCAACTGAACCCTGAGAAGACGGAGGTACTGGTGGTGGAGTCGAACAGAGGGCATGATAGGTTGGCCTCTGGTGCAGAGACAGGGCTTTTTCTTGGTTCTGTACCTTTGAAGGCCTCCCCTAGGGTGCATGATCTGGGCATTTTTCTTGACAGTGGATTGACACTTGAGTTTCAGGTGGCATCCATTGTCCATACCAGTTTTTATCATCTGAGGAATATCGCCAGGATAAAGCCTCTAGTTCCGTTGCTGGACCTCCCCACCTTGGTGCATGCCTTCATGACATCCAGGCTTGACAACTGTAATGCACTCTATCTCAGGGTCTCTGGGGGTACCCTACTCTGACTGCAGCTGGTGCAGAACATGGCAGCAAGGCTGTTGACAGGACAGCCTAAATATTGTCACATCACTCCAGTGCTGCGTCAATGGCATTGGCTGCCAGTTAAGTGGAGGGTCCTCTTCAAGGTGGATTTGCTCACCATTAAGGCCCTACATGGCCTGGGCCCTGGTTACCTGAAGGACAGTCTTACACTGGCTGTCTTGGTCAGCTTCCTCTTCTCCTCCTCTATGGGCCTCTTTGCGAATCCCAGGACGAGGTTAAAAACAGCTGGTGACAGAGCATTTAGTGTCACTGCCCCATCCTGTGGAATTCACTTTCTTCAGCTGTTAGGGAGGCCCCTTCTGTGGAGGTATTTAAAGCCCACCTCTAAAGGCCTTTCTGTATAATCAGGCCTTCCTGGACTGTGTTTTATAGCCCTTACCTGTTTTCAGAATTCTATGCTTAAGTTAGCCTTTGGCTATTTTGAGTAGTAGTTGCTGCTGCTGAGGGTAGTATTTATATAAAATGTTGTTTTAATTGCTGGATATTGTATATTTATGTTCAATAGTATGTTGTTATGTATTTATCATGATTTGCAGTATGACATTTTAATATGTTTGGTGCCCAGAGCCTTTGGGATGGGTGTTTCTTAAACAAAATTTGCCTTGCTAGGTTCCCCCACACTACCTGTTACAATTTAAAACCCAAGTTTCAGAATGCACCAAACACTGCCTACAAAGTCACAAAGTGCCCCAAACTCTGCTTATGGGTCTCTTCATTTCTCCCCACTTAAACTGCTACTTTCAGTATGAAGAGAAATACAAATAAATATCAATATACCTTTAAGATAAAGCTAGGAGCTTTCACTCCTCTCTATCAGCAAAGTCTGGTCTTCCATCTCAGAACCCCAACTAACATGACCTTTTAAATCTGCCTTTTGTTAGAAGGCACTAACCCTTTGTCAGCTCCATGCCACAGTTACACATCTGATTCACAGGGCTTCCTGAATCTACTCACCCCAAGATTAATCTCCTGAGCTAGTTAAGCATTTACTGTATTGCATATATAATCCTTTATGTTCTTCTCATAAAAATATACAGTATGCAATCAGTGCAGTATTCTAGATACTTAATCATCCCTCGTTCTCCCTTACCTCAAAAAGCACTTCCCTCCTGTTGTCCACCAAATTAATTAATAGATATGGCCACCAACTTCCCGGCCTCTTCTCTCAGCTGACTTAGAGGCAGGCTCCACCTTGGCCTTGTTGCCTCAGCAGAGCTTACTTCAGCTTACACCACTCCTCATATTCATCAAATCGGGGGTCTTTTTTGCCCTAATGTTTCATTTCCCTACTATTGAGACTTTGTTCTGTAATCCTTATTAATGCCTAAATGTATTGTTTTGTAAATAATGTCTGTCCTTGTATTGTTTTTTAAATAATGTCCCTTCTTTATTAAAATGACATTTAATAACAGATGTACTCTACTTTATACTGAAAGGGCTGCCCGTTGTTAGCATTATTAATACCTTTATTGGCAAGCAATCCCTGGTCTCCAGAGGCACTTCCTACCCTCACCTAGCCTATGCCAATCAGTCTCTGGAGTCCACTGGTAACCCCTCATGTAACACTGCTTTTGGTGTCCAGTGGTACTCCCTTGTCCCCACCCAATCCAAACAGTTCCTGTCATCCATTGATACCACCTACATTACCTCACCCTGCCCCTGTAACAGAGATTTCTAAAAGCTGTTAAAAGCAGTTACCACACAGACACATAGTAACATATTTTTATTTATTTTAGTCTTTGGTAACTGGGTAAGGCCCACTAGGCACAAGTGCCTGTTTTCAGGGGTGACCTGGGAGCATTGGGCAGTTAAGTGACTTGCTCAGAATCACACAGTATGCAAGTGGAGGTTGTGAGAATCAGACCCAGGTCTTGTCTGCTGGATGTATCAAGCTTGTTCACACCTCCTTCCTCTAACCTTTAGGCTATACTACTAGACAATGATGACAAAAAATGACCAGTGCATCTAGTCTGCCTGTGGCACCCTATCTAACCTCAGGACCTATTGTCCACCTAGGATTCTAGCCCTCTTCATCCACCCCCCCATTTCCCTCCCAGTTTCTGTCATTCCCAGAAACCACTACACCCTTCAGTCCATCCCAGCTGTGCTTGAAAGCATTAATGGTTTTTGCACCCACCACTTGGCTGGTAAACTGTTCCATGTTTCCACTACCCTTTCTGTAAAATAATTCTTCCTCATGTCCCTCCTGAACCTCCCTCCTGTCAGTTTCTACGCATGCCATTGTAACCTCAAACTGTTACTCATGCTAAATAACTCTCCCCAGTCTACCTTGTTTATTCCTTTCAGGAACGTAAGGGTCTGCCATACCCTCTTCTCCATTCTGGTCTCCAGAGAGTACATATTCAGTACCTTGAGGTGCTCCTTGTTAGACCTAGTTTGTTGGCTCTGAATCATCTTAGTCACCATTTGCTGCACTGTCTTCAGCCTGTCCTTATCTTTCCTGAGGTGAGGACTCCAGAACTGGACACAGTACTCCTGGTGAGACCTCAAAAAGATCTATAAAGGGGTAGAATTACCTCTTTCTGTCTGCTGTAAATACCCCTTCTGATGCGCCCCAGCATCCTATTTGCCATACTATAGGCCATGTTTCACTGGTTTAATTGTTTGAGGGGGTGTCAGAGAACTCCTAACTCCTGCTTTTCAGCCATCGTACTAAATCTTACCCCTAAACCCACCCACAGTACTGAGTTCTGGGGTTCATGTTCTCTAGGTGCATCATCTTGCACTTTTTGGTGTTATATTTCAACTGCCAAATCTTAGACCATGTCTGTAGCCTTGGCAGCTCACTCTGCATTTCTTTGATTTCCTCATCACTATCTATGGGAAGAAGTTCAATTCAAAATTACAGTTTTCAGAATATAATTAATAGTGAAATGTCTACGACTAACAACAAAATGTTTACAGCATAATATTATCAGAATGACAAACATGAAAATGAGTATATCACACACCGAAATGATTATGAGATCTTCTGAAATGGGGATGACCTATACCAAAATGTGTATGATATACACCAAAAAGGATGTGTGTCATATCCATTTCAGTTTGTATCAAACCCATTTTGTTATGTCATATACACTTTAGTATGTGTTATAACCATTTCAGTATAGGCCATATCCATTTCAATGTGTCTCGTAAGTATTTCAGTGTGTGTCACACCAATTTCAGTGTATGCCATATCCAGTCCAGTTTGTCTTATACCCATTTTGGTATGTCATACCCATTTTACTATGTATCATATCCATTTCAGTATAGGCCATATCCATTTCAAAATGTGTCATAATTATTTCTTTATGCATCATACCCTTTTTGGTACAGCATATCCTTTTCATTTTGTGCCATACTCATTTTGGTGTGTGTCATACCCATTTTGGTATGTGTCATATCTATTTTGGTATGCATCTTACCTGTTTCAGTATGTGTCCTACTTATTTTAATAAGTGTTGTTTCTATCTTGGTGTATGTCTTATCCATTTTGGTGTATGTCATAAGCAGTTTAGTATGTGTCATACACATTTTGGTATAGTTCATCCCCATTTCAGAAGATCTCATAACCATTTCAGTATGTGATATACTCGTTTTCATGTTTGTCATTCTGATAATATTATGCTGTAAACATTTTGCTATTAGTCGTAGACATTTCACTATTAATTATATTCCGAAAACTGTAATTTTGAATTAAATGGCTTCCTATAGCTATCCACCCTTCTGCAGATCCTTGTGTCATCTGTAAAGAGACACAATCTGCCCCAGATTTCCCCTCCAATGTCACTGATAAACATATTAAAGGGGACCAGGCCCAGGACAGATCCCTATGGTACCCCACTCATGACCTCTCTCTTTACTCACCTGACCCCATTTACTACAACTCTCTGTTGTCTCCACCTTAGCCAGTTACCTACTCATCTTACTACATCCCCAGCCATGTCCAGACCCTCCATCTTCTTCAGCAATCACGTGAAGGCATGGAATTGAAAGCCTTGCTGAAGTCAAAGAAAAGAAAATCATTTGAACATACATATGAACATACAAAGTGCCAGCAGAAGAAGGTCATCAGGTCTATTGAGCTGCTTGTATTGCAGGGTCCCTAGCTTTCACCACTGACCCTGCCCCCTGGTTCTCCCTTCCACTCCATCAGTCCCTTCAGATCCCATAGTTTCCCCTTCTGCCTATCCCAGGCCCTCTTAAAGCTGCCACTAACTTCCCAGAGACCACTTTCTCCAGTAGAGCATTCCTGCTGGTCACCACCCTTTCCGTAAAGCAGTGCTTCCTAATATCCCTCCTAAACCTCCCCTCTCCAGCTTCAAACTATGGATCCTCATGGTTCGGCTATCCCTTAGCTTGAAAAGACTCTCCCTATCCACCCTATTTATCCCCTCCAAATATTTGATGGTATTTGTCATGTCCCCTCTTGCCCTTCTCTCCTCCAGGGAGTACATTTTTAGGGCTCCAAGCCTCTCCTCATAAAACATACCCGTTGACCTGCAATCATCTTGGTAGCCCTCCTCTGGACTTTCTCCTGCAGGCTGATGTCCTTCTTAAGGTATGGACACCAATATCTTGCTCCATACTCTAGGTGCAGTCTAACCAGTAAAGGGGCTGTATAACTTCCTTCCTCCTACTGCTGATCCCCCTGGCTATATACACTAACATCCAGTTGCCATTTGCTGTTGCATTTTTGCACTGCACGGGATGCTTCAGGTCTCTAGCTATCATCACTCCCAGATCTTTTTCCTCCTCTTTTTCTGCTACCGGAACACCCCCAGGGCGCATTCGGTCCTTGGGTTCCTGGCTCCAACTTGTATCACTTTGCTTTTCTTGGCATTGAAGTCAAGTTGCCAGATCCCTGACCATCTCTCTCTCAAGTTTTCAGAGGTCTTCCTGCAGGTCTTGTATCCCCTCCATTGTGTCCACCCTCCCGAGGAGCTTGGTGTCATCCACAAACAAGCACATTTTGCTCTTAATGCCCTCCCCACTATTATTTATGAAGATATTAAACAACACTGGCCCCAGCACAGAGCCCTACTGGACCCCACTGATGACTTCACTGGTGGTGGATAACTCTCCCCCTATTATCACCCTATGGGTCCTGTCCCATAGCCAGCTTTCTACCCACCTAGTCATTTTCTCTGTAACCCCAAGATCAGTCAGTTTCCTGATCAACTACTTGTGGTGCGCTCAGTCGAAGGCGTTGCTGAACTCCAGGTACAAAATGTCTACTGCTTGGCCCCTATAGACTGTCCTGGTGACACAGTCAAAGAAGTCAATGTGGTTTGTTTGGAATGATCTTCCTCCCACAAATCCATGCCACTTCTCACCCTGGAGACCATTCTCCTCCATGTATCTTACTAATCTTTCCTTGAGTATGGTCTCCATATGTGCCATTCTCCAGTTCTGCAGCACCACATCTGACTCCAGGGAGCTACTGAAGAGGCCCACCAGTGGCCCCTCAAGCTCCTCTACCAGCTTCCTTAGCACCCTTGGATTTATGTCATTTGGTCCCGGGGACTTGTCTACCTTTAGTGCTTGCAGACCCTCCCTCACTCTATCATCTTCTATCAACACATCAGTGCCCCCTTTCCCATCCCCCCCTTCTACCCCCTGATGGCACCCATCCTTCTTTTTCCCTAGTGAAGACCGAACAGAAGTAATCATTTAATACTTCCGCCTTGCACCCATCTTCCTCCACCCAATGATTCCCCCTTCGTAAACCTACAGTAACTATCCCTTCTTTTCTGTACCATTTTTCGATTATGTAAGGAGAGAAAGCCTTCTCTCCTCTCTTAATCCCTTCAGCTATTTTGAGTTCTTTTTGAGCTTTAACCTGCTGCACTACCCTGCATGCCACTTTGGCAAACTTCTGGTAGTTCTCCTTATCCACTTCACTTGCAGTCCTCTGGTATTTTCTGTAGGCCGACCTCTTGTCCCTCACTGCCCGGTCAACCTCAAGGTTGAACCAGATGGACGACCTTGCCCCCAATTTCTTCCTCATGAACCTAACACACTCTGCTGTGGCAGCCAGTATTGCTTCCTTGATGATTGCCCATTTTTGGTCCACTCCCATGTCCACTCTGACCAGTTGGTGCTTTCTTA
This sequence comes from Neoceratodus forsteri, assembly GCA_016271365.2. Lineage (NCBI taxonomy): Eukaryota > Metazoa > Chordata > Ceratodontiformes > Ceratodontidae > Neoceratodus > Neoceratodus forsteri. The sequence continues at coordinate 1,515,587,960 of CM057449.1, forward strand.
GCACTTCTCCCATTTTCCTGAAGTCTGCCCTACTGAAGTCCAGGATTTTGGTCTTATTGGAGATGTTTTCCTGCCCATATACAATCTGAATCACACTGTGTTGTGGTCACCACCTCTCAGGGGTTCCTTGACCACTATATCTTGTATGTGCTCCCTATTAGTGAGCACCAGGTTAAGGATTTTCCCTTCCCTGGTGAACTCAGTGACACCCTGCAGTGCTGCAGTAATGGGGGGAAAAGTGGGGAAGTTGTCTGGGGCTCAACGCTCAGGAGGGGCCCACCTGAGGAGCTGGCATTACCCCTGGCATTAGCTGGTTTGGGAAATGGGCCCATTTCAAGTGACTTGTCTGGGGCCCCAAAATTCATAGCTACAGCCCTGACACCCTGAGTCAGAAACCCACTCTATAACACATCCAGGATCACCTGACTTCTAGCACAGGATGTGGTCAGTATACCCCAGTACACCTTGGGCAGACTAAAGTTCCCCACCACTACCACCTCCCCTTTTCTTGCAGTTTCTTGCAGTTGTGAACTTAGCTTCCTGGTTCTTTCTTCCTCCTGGTTGGTTAGCCTGTAGACCACCCCCAACCTCACCTTTCTCCCTCTATTGGTCTAGAGCTGAATCTATAGTGTTTCCACACCTCTTTGTCTATCTCCTCCCTCATGCATGTTATCTTTTCCCTGATATTAGTTGCCACCATCCCTTGCTTATCCCCCTGCCTCTTCTGTATAACTTGCAACCCGGGATGGAGAGGTCCCAGTCATGGTGTGGTGTGGCCTAGGCCTCAGTAATTGCTGCTGTGTCTACCTTCCCCTCTGTTAGAAGTGCCTGCATGTTTGCCATCTTGTTACTGAGACTACAAGCATTGAGTGACACTACTCTCTATCTTGGCTCAGTGCTCCTTTACTTTACTTTCTTTCTGTGCTTTTCCTTACCTGCCCTCTTCCCATATTTACCCCCTCAACCCTCATACCTACATGCTCCCCATTCCCTCTACATCCACCCTCCCAATTACTACTGCCAGGTGTGGGTTAGGCCTATCAAACTCCCCATTTCTGAATCTCTGTCCCTGCGGCCCCCCCAGCAGTTTAAACTCAGCTTGTTGGCGACATATTCCACCAGTTTGTTTCTCAGTACTTTAGACACTTATCTACTAAGGTGTAATCCACAGTATGGCCATGCCCAGTGTCCTCATCACCCAGTCAAAGTAGACTATCAGGTTAGTTTGACAAGACCTGTCTGTCATGGACCAATGATATTTACTGTCCTGAAGACCACTGCTCTCCAGGTAGTCCAAAAGCTCTTCTTTGACCAATGATTCCATCAAGCTTTCCTGCAACTGAGGTAAGACTGACAGGTTAGCAGTTCCCTGCCTGTTCCTTGTCCCACTCTTTGTGGAGCAGAAATACATCTGTCACACTCCAGTCCTTCAGTACTACCCCTGCATGCAATGAGCTATTGCATATCCCTACCAGGGTTTAAGCCAATTCTGCTGCCAGTTCTATGAGTACCCTCAGGTGCATCTCACCTAGTCCTGTGGCCTTAACTGTCTTTGAGGCATCTCAAATATCAACAACTACAGCTTTTAAGAAATATGTACCAAGTGGATATATGATAACATTTTTCACTTTCTAGCTGCAAGGTACAATTATAGTCTCTTTCAAACAAGTATCACTTTTTGGAGGGCTAAAGCCCATACTTCAAGGGGGTGGTGCAACTGGCCATGCCCATTTGGCTCATTTAAGGGCCGCTCTTCCTCATGCCAAGAAGGAGCGTTTTTCCTTGAGGCCAGAGGTGCCACCCACCCTCGCTCCCCTCCCTGTTTCTTCTCTATTCAGGCTTTGCCCATGTTTCCATGACCACCTCCAACCATCGGCTCAGTCTTCTGCTGCCTGGTCCCATCCCCCGCTTCTGTTTGCATCCCCCTTCCCTGTCCCATCTAACTCTGCTGCCTTTCCCCCTTACCTTTTGTTCTCCATCCTGGCTGTTGCTCCTCTGCCCACCTGACTTGGGCTGGCCTCCACTCCTTGCATCCCCGTATCTTCATGGCTTCTGCCCTGCCACCTACTGGCTGCTGCTCCATGCCCTCTACTGCTTCTGGGGTGTGATGTCACCCTTGGTGTTCGGGCTTCTCCTCCGGACATGGGACTGCCTCCTTGTCCCTCCATTGTGCTCTCTGGGGGTCTCCTGCTCTACCAGCCATTCTTCATTATCCATGATCCTACTCCTACCAGCAGGACTAATGGGCACTCGTTGCCCTCCACATTCAGCATTCATTATTCCCGGTAATTGCCTAACTTTTTAATATGCTGGTTGCATGACCATCTCTGTAACCTATACTTAGCTGCTTGGTGTGGTGGTGTCATGTTTGTGGCTCCTTTGTTTTTCCTATGGCAGGGGACTGAGAAGTTGCAGTGGGCATCATGGCCCCAAGCAGCGGGAGCAGCATTCTAAATGTCGTATGTATTATCTGCCACTGGCTCATCCGACCTCCTACACATCCCTGGCTTGCTCAACCTTCTACTGCTGCTCCACATATCTCTGGTCTTCATGGCCATTGAGGCCTTCCTGTCCTTCCACTACCAGTATTGCTCCCATACCAGCCATTATGGCGCTAATGCAATCAGCTTTCAAGTCTGTTCATTCAGGGACCTCTCACCTTCCTGCACTGGCATCCCCTTCCAAGTCTGGCAGCATACCATGTTCACTTTGAACCACACCTCCTACCATACTGGCTTGCAGCAGCCTCCTCCTACTTAATCAGCTTCACAGCCTCATCCTCTCCAACCATTGGTCCCGGGCTTTGCCTGGCCTCACTGTTCTCATACTTGTAACATACAATTCAATTCACTCCCAATTTGGCTTCCTAATGGACTTGGTCTGCATGCATTCCCATGATTGACAAATGCTATTCACCTTAACTTGACCCACAAGAGGGTCCATATTGCTCAGCCTGACCTACATACAGGTCTCTGCACATAAGCTCTCATCAGGTCAAGACCCATGAGAGGGTCCACAGTACTCAGTCTGACCTACATGCAGGTCTCTCCATGTCTGCTATCATCCACCATGACCCACGTGCAGGTCTCATGCTCATTACAACTCACTTCTCCACATCACGGAGACATGCCAACCATATCCATTACTTCCAGGACTCAGGGCTAGCCCTGTGGCCGATGCTCTCTGTCTACACCACAAAGTCCACATCTTGAGCATGCAAAGCCTGCGGCAGGGTCCATCTCACCTGGCTCATAGTTAGGAAGGTCCTCACTCTGGGTGGACCTTCAGTCATCAACCGTACTGATGGCACCTCTCGATGTAGCATTTAAAACTTCATCGGTGAAAGGATGGGGCTCTCATGGGAAGGGCCTCTTTAGCTGCCTGAGCAGGTTCGGTGGCACCCTTTTCAACCTATTCTCCCTACAACTGCTTCTAGTTCACCTGGTTTGCTCGTAGATCGGTAGGCTGGCTGAGTGCCTCAGTGGCCGTTACTCTCTACCTCCCTCCTTGGAGGTTGGCACTGAGATGCCCCAGTGTTGCAGAGTTCACTTGCAATGGCATTCTCTTTAGTGGGATAGAGCAAGAGTTTTCCCTGAAATTGCAATTCCCTTGGATTGGTTTACTAAACTGCAGTAGCAGAGCCATCACTAAACAAAACTGTGCCAAAGCCTGGAGGGAAGGTGACCTAGACCATGGATCCTCAGAGGTTTCCTCCTGAAAGGGTTGTTTCCTCTCCTCTATGCCAATGGTCATAATACTAGATAGGCATAGTTGTAGTCCCTAAGTCACTTAGTTAGGTTTCTGCTGTTGTATGGAGTTGGGGGGCTGCCCAGTAATTGTCCATTCTCCCCTTTGGATGTTCTCTCTCTCCTTAGGAGACCAAGACTTCATGCCTTACAGTCAGACCTACAAGTGTGTCACTATTCACCCATTATTTCCTGCATAATCTACTCAACCAATATGACCAACTGACCCATGCTATGAACTGAACCAATGTTACCAACCGACCTATGTACAGGTCTTCAATTCTGATAACTGTTTACCACCTTGCATGCTTTACTCAACACTCTTTTGGGCTTCTTCCTGAGGTACCTATAGCCAAGAGAATCACTCCCACGGCACCTCTAGGGGTGCAACTTTCACTTAGGGATCCTTGCCTTCATACCCCTACAGGGTGGCATATCCCATGGATAGAGAGGCAAACAGCCAAAGATTATCTATGTTACACAAGCATGAAACCAGTTATATAGGCACATTGAATTGGAGGGCAAAAGCCCATAGTTCAGTGGGGCTGCGCAACTGGTCACGCCCCAGTCAGCCCATTTAAGGGCCGCTCCTCTTTACATCACTAACGAGCATGTTTTCTTGCCCCTCCATTTGCCCCTTTTCCTCCAGCGGCACACTTCTCTCTCCTGTGGGCTTCTTCCTAAGATATCTTTAGCCAAGGGAATCACTCCCACGGCACCTGTAGGGGTGGAACCCTCTCTTAGAGTTTCTTGCCTTCATACCCCCTACAGGGAGGTATATCCCATGGATAGAGAGGCAAACATCCAAAGATTATCTATGTTACACAGTCACAAAACCAGTTGTGCAGGCACATTTAATTAATTTTAATGCAATAGTGCATTATAGGGATAAACATTTTGACCCATACTTTTTTATTCTATTTTAGATTGCCCCTTATCTCCTAACTTGTATGACATCGTTTTTTCCCATTTTGTCTGCTCTACAACTTTTTTTCACATCTGAAATAAAAAAGGTGTGCTCCTTTTAAAATAGCTTAAACCAGGTTTGTATCACTATTCTTAGCTGTTTTTGTGCACTTGTCTCACAAGGTCAGAAATCAGTGTCTGCTACATGCTAGTTTGTTAGTCACAAGAAAAGTGACCATAAACAATGGATGTTTGAAAACAAGAGACGAGAATACTGATGAACGCCTAGTTCAAGGCATATTAAAAAGACCACTCCTTTTATTATTTTAACTGTTAAAAAAATGGAAGAAATCTGCCAACATGGCACATATGCGAGCTGTGGTCTGGTTTGGCAGCTGTTCCACCCAGCATAAAATTGTTACTTGATCCATGATCCACGGTCTTGGGGAGATCATTTTGGTCTCATCGGATGTTTAAAAAATGCCTCATACAAATTTGAAAGTTGCAGAATGAAATTCACCTTTGATTATGAGCAATAATTGATTTTATCTGGTGGCTCCTGAGTGGCAGCAGGAAATGGCAGATGGCATAGCAGGAGGCTCTGCTTCTTTAGACACACAAAAAATTTAAGCACTGCTCCAACAAGTGCTTAAGGAAATCATTTATTTCAAGTCCTCAAGTGCTCAGACAGGAGTTGGAATGGATGGTGGCACTGCTTGGAGCCTAGGTGAAGGACTCTGAAAACCAATGCTGACACAATAACTTGAGCTTTATTGGACTCCCTGAAACGTCAAGGGTAAGGATGGTGCAGGATATCTTCAGAGAGAACTTTCCCAACTGGTCTGCCTCTCTTGGAAACCCTGCCCTGAGACTGAGAGAGCAGATTGCATCCTTGGCACACAGCCTAAGCCCAGGGAACAGCTACATCCCATCCTGGCTAGATTCCTGAGATTACCAGATAAAAAAAAAATTAGCACTGGCCAGGGATCTTGATCCCCTTAACTGGCAAGGTCATGGAATCCTCATTTTTTCTGATTATTCTACAGAACTGGCTGCAAAAAAGGAAAGGATTTGCAGGAGTCAAGAAGGTGCTACAATCCCAGAACATTCCCGACATGCTGCAGTTCCTGGCTAAGATGACCATCAGTAGAAACAGTGTCTTCCACACATTCCATACTCCAGAGGAATCAACCACCTACATTCAGAAAAATTGTCCTGACAGTCTGCACATGCTACATCAGTATCCCCTGCTACACAATCTGAAGGAGCAATGAGACTTGTCCAAGAAGGATCTTGCATAATTCTGTCTCATGGCTTTCCTATGACCCTGACATGATGGACTGGCCGAAGACAAACAGCAAAAGATCAAATCGCAGGGCAGAGACCGCCATCGATTTGGACATCCACTAGGTGCTCCTAGTAGCTGAGACCCAGCAGAGAATTTGGATGATCAGCAGCCAGCTCCGACTCCACTGGAGAACTAACGCAGAAGCAAGCAAAGAAAACCCAGACTGCACCTGAGGTAGTGTTGCTTCCAGCTTCACCTGAAAAACAACCACCTTGCCCACAACAACCAGCGGATGAGACATACTCCCAATCCTGAGCAGAGAGGGCATCCAAGCCACAGCAGTAAGGAGAGTGCCAAGGAATGGACAAGAGCTGCAGGGGCAGCTGGACATGATGATTGGCTTAACTGGCATTAACCTCCTTCTCGAGACTGGACTCTTAATAATACTGTGCTCTGCTCTCTCAATTTACTACTTCCAGTCAGTTTCCAGTCTCCACCACCGCTCACCATTCCAGTTGTCATGTCTTCTAAAAAAGTACCTTTACTGTAGTGTTTGAACACTTTCAGTTTCTTTGCTCACCCCATCCCCTGCTTCTGTCTGCCTAACACCTACCCTCCCCAATCACCCTGTTTACCTGCTAGTACCCTTCCCTTAGCCCTTCTCAGACTTTTTCCTCCTCTCTTTTATTTGGCTAACCGGTAGAAGAGTTGCAATCCAACAGTTCTGTCTACACATGTTAACAGGGATTACCCAGTTTAAGGAAAGCCAGTCCAGAGTGGTAGTGGGTCATGCTGTAGGGACAATTTATCCCATTTACCCTGGATGTTATGATAAATTTGATGAGGGCTGCCTGTGGCGGCCATATGAGCCAAAGCAGGGAGGTTATCAATGTGTCAGGGATGAGCAGACAGATGGCGTTACTCCCTTCTACATAGAAGTTTTGTGCTAACTTCATTCATTTGTTTTTGCCACTTTATGTGGCCTCCTTCTTACTGCAGTTTTGATACCTAAGCATGTCACATTGGAGGAGGACATCTCTACTGCACCCACTGGCTTTCCCTGACACTCATGCCACTTAACGGGGTTTGCCATCTCTCTGCTGTAAGCCTTGGTCATGCATAGGCCTTCTCTGTGACTTTGCAGCCATATGATGGTTTGATGCTTCAAGGACAGTGAAGATTTCAGCCACAGTTTGGGCTGAAGTTTTTGATTTTGGGGAGGCTTACCTCACAGACTGAGCCAGTCCTCCTTCTTTGGCTTTCTGTGTGTTGCAGTGGACAGGAGATGAGGACTCATTCCAGTCAGTGCTGACTTAAAGCACCACATTGTACCACCTAGTGGACACAGGGATATGTTACTGTACTCAGCTGACCTGTTTGTTTCCATGAGAATGCAGATGATACACACCTGCACTGGGATGGCTTTTAACCAACTGGGCTACCTTCATTAAAGAATCTAGCCCCTGTCTCGGATACTGATGCTTATTGGGTACCAGTGTTCACTATGACTCTCCCCCTCCCCCTTTTGCATAGTCCCCTAGAGTGTAAGCCCTTCCCCCCATCTTATGCATGGCTGGCACAGACATGGTCCACACCTACAAAGTACTCTAACCTTTTGGCAGTTGCGCACAGCTGAGTGAGGCTCTGACAAGGGTTTTTTCTCCCCTGTGCAGACCTGGCCCCTTCCCTGATGCAAAAGGATCTGTTTTCTGTTACAGTTTGAACCTAGTTCAGTTTTTATTATACTGTTGTATAGCTGTTGTATTCTTGCATCAAAGCTTTTATAGTTATGGAACATTCACTGAGGTACTACTGAGAGTTTTTCAGCAATGTGAGGATGTGGGTTGGAGTGCACTGGGAAGACCGACACATGCAATACATCTGTTCCCTGCAACTGCACCATACCACCACTCCACTAACATTCTTACCATGGATGTTCATTTACTTGATAAATTTGATACTCGACTCTTCATATCCAGTGTGGCAGTTCCTTTTCTCTGTCATCACAATGGCCACTGGACCATTAAGTTGCTTACCTGTAATGTTAAAAGGATTAAATACCCACTGTTAAAAGACAGATGACCCTAGATCACTTATGGAGGGTTGGGGCAGGAATTGCCTTCATCAAGGAGACCCACCTCACTCCCACTGAAACAGCTGAATTACAAATGCAGTAGGTTTCACAGGTTTTTGGTAGCTCTTTTAATTTATAAGCAGAGGGGTTGCTACACTGATACACAAAAATGTTTCCTTTCAGGCTGACAAGGTGATCCAAGACCCTGGGGCCAGATATATTATTGTACAAGGGACATTGTTTGGTTTGACAGTTACCTTATGTAATATCTGTGGTCCTAATAAAACCAACGCTACCTTCTACACTTCCCTTGCCCAAACACTGCAATCCCACCTTCACGAGCAACGGATATGAGCAACCCAACCAGGATGAGGAGAGGAACAGGGAACTGAGCTTGCAATTATTGGAAGCTGCAGGAAAAGGGGCAGTGATAATTATGGGGGACTTCAACCTGCCAAAGGTGGACTGGAGCGTACCATCCACAACATGTGCTAGGAGTCAGGTGATCCTGGAAGGACTGCAAAATGGGTTCCTGACTCAGGGCATCACAGAACCAACAAGAGCAGAGGCAATTCTTGATCTGGTGCTCACAAATGGGGAGCATGTACAGAAAATAATGGTCAGGGAGCCCCTGGGTGGGAGTGACCATTGCACAATGTGGTTCCAGTTGGATATGGGCAGGGAAAGCATCCCAACTAAGACCAAAATCTTGGATTTTAGGAGGACGGACTTCAGGACGATGGGCGAAATGCTAAGGAGTCACCTGGCAGGCTTCAGAACAGATGTGGGGGTGAACCAAAGATGGTTCATCGTTACAGAAGGAATACTGGTTGTCACAGAGGAGTGCATTAGGCTCAGAGGGAAGAACACAAGGGCCAAAGTGCCAAGCTGGTTCAGTTTTGGGGTTGCCCTGGCAGTAAGGGAAAAGAGGTTAGCCAATAGGAAATTCAGGAAGTCCAAGAGAGAGGTTGATAGGGAAAATTACCTAAGGTTGCCTAGTGAGGCAAGTAAGGATTCTGGAGAGCTAAGGCACAGAAGGAGCTGCAGATAGCTGAATGAATTGAGAAGAGGGAGAAGGCCTTCTTTCATTATGTAAGTGTGAAAAAAAGACAAGAAGAATGGGATTATTAGGCTTAAGAAATGGGAGGAGTGGGTGGAAGACAATGGGGGAAAAGCAGAGGTACTAAAGGAATACTTCTGTTCGTCTTCACCAGGGAGAAGGATAGACCAGTGCCTTCAGGAGGGAGAAGGGGGCAGGGGGGAGGGGAACACAGATGTAGTGATAGAGGAGGATAGAGTGAGGAAGGGGCTGCTAGCATTGAAGGTGGACAAATCACCAGGCCCAGACAGAGTGCATCCAAGGGTGCTAAAGGAACTGGCTGATGAACTGGCAGGGCCACTGGCAGACCTATTTAAAAGTTCACTAGAGTCAGGAGTGGTACCACAGGACTGGAGAACAGCATATGTGGTGCCCCTCCACAAAAGCGATCCCAAGGATGACCCAGGGAATTAAAGACCAATGAGTCTGACCTCAATCTTGTGCAAGCTCATGGAGACCATACTTAATGAAAGGTTGATAGAATATTTAGTGGAGCATGGTCTCCAGGATGTGAGGCAGCACGGGTTCATGGGGGGTATCATCTCAAACAAGTCTGATTAACTTCTTTGAATGGGTCACTAAGACAGTAGACAGGGGCCAAGCATTAGACATTCTCTATCTGGATTTGAGCAAGGCCTTTTGCTCTGTGTACCACAAAAGGTTGATCAGGAAGTTGGCAAATCTCAGGATTGGGGATAAGATGGCCAGATGACTGGAAAACTGGCTGCAGGACAGAAACCAGAAGGCGGTTGTGGGGAGAGAGTTATCTGGCACCAGAGAGAGATCACCAGTGGGGTTCTACAGGGCTCAGTGTGGGGGCTAGTGTTGTTCAATGTCTTCATCAATGTCATTGGGGTGGCATTATGGGCAAAATGTACCTATTCACAGATGACACCAAGCTCTATGGGTGAGTGGACACAGCTGAAGGGATATGAAGACAGTGGGCAGATTTCAGTGAGGCTTGCATAGGCATGGGGAAGGTAAGGGTCATGGATAGGGAGGATGGGAGGAGTGGGGAGGAGGGAGGCAGGGGCAGTAGTTCAAGCTGTGGTCCTTGCAATATGAGCAGGTTTACCCATATTGGTGCAAAAGTCATTTTGGCGATGCTGATCTGGGCAAAAGGCAATACACCACCTGGCATTTGGGTGCCATGCACTGCAGCTCCCAGGACGTGTAGTGCCAAAGTGCCATCCCGGGAAAAAGTTCTGTTTTGAGAGGGCTTTTCCCCTGCACCTCCCAATGTAGGGAACTTCACCCCTCTCCCCACAACCCTCAAAAATAAATATAATAACCTCCAGGGCAGGCATGCTCGGAAGGGGGTAGAAACAGTATGGGTGCAAAGGGCGACATCAGTGAGGGTCGATCTAAAATCAAGATCACCCCTGTCACTGTCGCCCTTCTTGCCGCGTCCTAATTATGGTGCCAGTTTTAAGTCACCATTCTAACGGTATAACATGCGAGCAGACTAGATTGACAAAATGGCCTTCTGCTGGCTTCTTCATATGTTCATATGTTTGTATTGGGAGGGGATTTTAATACCTCAGTGGATGACTTCCTGGACAGAAGCACTGCTCCAACAGTGTCCCACACTCCAGCAGCACAAGCCCTCATGGCTTGGCAGAAGAACTTTGTCTTACTGACATCTGGAGGCTTATGTATCCCCAGGTGTGGGACTATACCTTCTACTCATCCCCACACCACACCTACTCCAGAATTGATCTCTGGTTAATCCTACATCAATGAGTACTGGACATATCAGTCAGTTATTGGGATGGAGTGGTAATTATCTCATACCATGCACCAACCTCATTCACTTGGATGCCTTCAAGTCTGGGTACCTCCACATGTAAGCCCTGGATGTTTAATACCTCCTTATTAAAGGGTCCCCTCTTTGTCAAAAATACAACAGGAGAGCCAGGGCTTTTGTGATCACAATCCCCCACAAGACACTTGCTCAACTGTAAGATGGGATGCCTTGAAAGATTGATTTTATCAGAGGTAGATGCATAACTTATGCCTCCCACATTAAGAAACAGAGGCTTCAAGACCTGGAGGAATAACTGAAGGCCCTAAAGCAATTAGAAGAGTCCTATAGTGGTAGTCAGGACCCATTTCCCAGCCTCTAAGCTGTCATTATAGGTACCCATTACAAAATGAGTCTTCATCTGCACCAATGTGTGGAATTTACCCTGTTCAGACTTCACTAATCATTCTGGGAGTCAGGTGAGAAGCCCTAGAGACTCTTAGTATACCAGTTTAAGAAGCAACAGAGAAGTCCAGAATAGTGGCTCTTCATGGCCCTGTAGATGCCATCAAGGCAAGAGCTGCAGAAATTAATCAGGCCTTTGTGGATTTTTTATAAAGCTCCGTATAAGCAGGAATGCTCACCCACTACAGTGCAGTTAACTGCCTTCACTGACCCCTTGCAGCTCCCTTCTATCACTACTGAATTCAAAGAGAAACTGGAGACCCCCTTTTCATTAGGTGAACTGGAGTCTGCCTTAAGAAGTATGCCAGCAGAGAAGGCATCGGGTCAGGATGGTTTGCCCACTGAATTTCTTAACACCTTGAAGAATTTGCTATTGCAATCTCTTGCTGATGCATTAAATGAGGCCTGTTGGGGTGGGATACATCCCGAATCCATGCACATGGCTACCATCTCCCTGATCCCTAAGCCGATAAAGTCCCAGCTCTGTGCGGGAGCTGCTGCCCAGTATCCTGGATTATAGCTGATTGCAAAGCTTATGCAAAAATGCTGGCAATGAGACTGCAGAGGGTGATTCCTAGCATGATAGACTAGGACCAGGTGGGGTTTGTTCCATAAAGGAGGGGTACCGACAATATGAGGCTGCTCATTAACACCCTGTGGAAGACCTCATGCATGAAAGAACCTTTTGTGCTCATGTCTTCCACACCATGGCTGTTTTTGGCTTTGGAGAAGCCTTCATTGGGCATATTCTGACCTTATATTAGGGTGCTGCTGTGAGAGTCACCAACAATGCAATGCCACCCTGCCCTTCCCTCTTGGTATGGGAACTAGACAAGGCTGACCTTTTCCCCTGTTTTATTCATAATAGCTCTAGAATCACTGTTGCAAGCAATTAGCATAAAAATATACACAGCATTCCCATGAATGGAGAGCATAGGGTTCCTGCACATGCAGATGACATATTGCTGGCCTTGACTAATCTGAGATAGTCAGTGCCAGCTACCCTGGATCTCCTGGAAACCTTTGGCACTGTATCAGGATATAAAGCCAATGTGGCCAAGTCCCTCATTTTGCCCTCGGCAGTGGCCTACACTCAGCCTGGATTCCCCTGGAGCCTTCAGGTGGTGGAAGAATCTATCAAATACCTGGGTGTCTACTTTTTCTGGACATTGAAAGACTTGGGTAGACTTAATATCTCTCCTCTTATGGCAGACCTAGAGAAATCTCTCACAAGATGGAGCTATTTTGTATCTTCGTATACACAAAGTGAACCTATGTGAACTAGGTCTAAAAGTCAGATTCGCATGCTGCAGGCTTGGCATATGTGCAGCAGGTAAGCTGATGTGAACATCTTCTAAAAATCACATCAGGTTCATGTGTTGCATGCTTGACATGAGTGCATCAGTTAAGCTGGTGTGATTTCATTTAAAAATCACATCAGGTTCACATGTTGCACATTTGCCATGTGTGCAGCAACGAAGCTGGTGCAAATCTCATCTAAAAAACATCAGTTTCTATTTCTCATAATACTGCTAGCAATTAGAGCCATTAAAATATATTTTCATTGATTTCCCATTAAAATTAGGTAAACTCATTAATTTTGATCTTTTTGCAAGTTAATGGCTTTTGATTTTTGTCATGAAATTGCCATTAATTTGTAAAGTATTGTTTGCTTACTACATTAAATGCCTTGGATACAGTTAGCCAACATCCACCATTCCAGATATGTGAAGAGGGACCTCTGTGTTGTGAAGCCGGACCTTTTTGTTTTGGGCCATGCAATTCCCCTTATGCATATTAAGTGCTAATGGGAGGGCTTTGCCAGAATTCTTTTTTGTTCCAGCCAGAGGCGTTGCTCTTTTCTACCTCTCCGCTGCGATTTCTCTTGGTTCTGCAGCTGCCTCCAGCTGTCCATTCATTCCTCTATGCATTTTTGCCTTGTTGATCTGCTTCCTCTCTCCCTCCTGCTGTTCCCACAATCCTGTCACTCACTCACACCCCTCCATGCTATTTCTCTCATTCCTGTTCATTTCCTTCCATCCCACTGTGTTGTTTTTCCCCAGCACATCAAACAAGATGTTTAATTTATTTATAGTGGAAGTGGCAAGAGGTGGCAGGTTGGAGCTTTTAACATCATCTTATGGGGGGGGAGATTCACTAGTTACTTGTGCAATCAGAATTGCGAATGCATTGCTGCAGGTCTGTGTAGCAGTGTCTTGTATCCTCTAATCTTTAATACTTAGAATGTTAAATGATGCAATTCATCCATATACAAAAATAAACAAAAAACTATTGCTCGCTCCGTGGCTGCCGTTGCATCTCTGGTTTCCCCTTTCCCCTGCCTCCACCAGGTTTTCTCCATTTCTGAAGGTGGCTCCTTCCCTTGTTCTCTTCCTCCATTCTGCTCACGTCACCATTTTTGCTCTGCCCTGCTGCTTGCTCTCACCGCCGCTCAGGCTCCCTGGTGTAGCTTTCGGGTCCTTGTGGCATTTCATCTCCCCGACTTGCCTTGCCCTTAGTGGCTTCCCTGTTTTCCCTTGTCTTCTCTCTGGCTTATCGCTTCCATCACAGCACCCTACACCCACTTCCTGGTCTTCCTACATATCTAGGGCTGCTGCGCTCACCTGGTCCACCCTTCAGTGTTCATCCTGTGCTTCTCCGCTTGCCATCAACTATCTATTATAGCTTTCTGCTCCATAACAACCCGAAATTCTCTTACCACTATAAAACCATACTTTGCAGAAATCCAGTTTACCATTATGTCTGTCATGTCCACCTGTTGCTCTGTGTTATGAGCACTTATCATTGTATATTTCTTAAGTCTAAATAAAACAAGCAAAACCAAAATAAAATAAATAAATAAATAAAATAAAAATCCTCTCGGAACTGTACTCATAAGTGTACTGCATACCCTTAAATGCATTCCTCTTTCTTTGACTTATGCAACCACTTTGTTTCGAAGCATTTTCACCAGAGGTCTATATTATGATTCAGCCCACCTTGATTTCAGCCTTCTTGGGCTATCTACAACCAGACAAATTCACTTCTTCCATGGGGAACTTCGAATGGACTCTTGCCTTGTCCGATTTAATTGAAATTTCCAATGCATCATTGATGGATATGTTTTTGCTGGCATGTTCATATGTTTCCACGTGTAATATGACCTCATTGCTTCTGGTTGGAGACATTTTAATGATGATTCCATGTCCTCTTCCCTCACCATGCTCTCGTTGCTCCCTGCTGTGTCTGCCTGCTACATTTGCTCCATCTAGCCTGCTCTTGATCTTTCTTTGGGCATCCCTGTAGTGGTTCATTTGCTCCTGTGCCACCTCATACGACTCTCCCTACTGCTCCTCTGCTACACCAGCGCATTTCTCTTGGGGTTTCCCTATCCTAGCATGCATCAGCTGCCTCAGTCTGGCCTGTGTGCCATTCCACTCCTGCTGCCACCTCATTCAACTGACTTTCCTGCCGTTCTCATCCTGTATCGGCTGAGTCCAATGCTACCCCATTGACCTCCCTCCATCCTTTGTTCTTTCATATCTCGCTTTCCTGTACCAGCCTCCATGGCTTCATTCCCTCTTCATACCTCATCCGTTCCTATTTTTACCTTCCTCATTCTGGTGCCTTTTCTCATCCCCACTGACTCCATCTGACCTGCATTTGATATTTCTTTTGGGCATACCCATCACACCTCACATGCCACCTCATTGATCCGAGTCCCTCCTGCCCCAGTATCAGGTTCCTGACTCAGTCCTCATTACCCATTTCTTATCTCATCGAGCCTCCTTTCCTGGATACATTCTGTCATCAGCTTGCAGATTTAATCCAGTCATGGTTTCACTCCTTATCGTCCGATTTGCTTACATTCCACCATATCTTGCCTCAACCTGCTCTTATCTCTCAATCACTCCATCAATATGCCTTGGCTGCCTCCCTCTAGCCTGCAGTGTCATTCACGTTGATTCAACTTTGTCTCCATTCCTGGTCATGCCTTCTTGTCCGTCGCCCCTTGCTATGGGCTGGCTGGAGGCTATCCTCTATGATTCCAGTTTCCTTCACATTCATTTCCGACTCTACCTCATTTTTAGGAGCCTAATTCACACTTTGTTTTATTCATTTCAGGCTCTACCTCCTTTCGAGAAGTCTACTTGGTCACATTGCTCTATCAAGCATATCATCCCTCTAGTTAGCATACCCTATGGTCCCAGATATGCC
The DNA here is from genome assembly GCA_016271365.2 of Neoceratodus forsteri. Classification (NCBI taxonomy): domain Eukaryota; kingdom Metazoa; phylum Chordata; order Ceratodontiformes; family Ceratodontidae; genus Neoceratodus; species Neoceratodus forsteri. The sequence continues at coordinate 1,515,603,500 of CM057449.1, forward strand.
TTCTTGGCCTCGAAGTATATCTCCTTTCGAGGAGCCTCATTACTTGCATCGCTCTATTGAATCATCTGGTCTCTCATCACCCACACATCCAGATCTACTTGTTCTTCTCGCATGTTCATGCCTTATCAGCCTTGGTGTCTACTTCCTCGCATTGCTCAATCAGGCATACTTCTCACTTGATCTTATGCTCACTGCTTCAGGTTTCCTGCCACCCCAACTGGTGGCGGATGTGGTCCTAGCTCCTCCAGCCACTGTATGGCTCTGCAACCCCCCAGCATGCCAGCATGCCTACTCCCAGACTGACCAGTTCTGAATCCTTGGGTCTTCCACTGTGGCCGCCTCTCTGATCTTTCCGACTGTGCAGCTTGCCAGCTTTTGGATGCTGCCCCTATTTCTTTCACCTTTGGCTACCTTATCATCCTGCAACACTAGAAACTGAATGCTACCAGCTGCATCCTTCTGTGTTATCCTTGGGACTAGTCTCCCTTAGTAGTCTGTTTCATTCTGCATTGCAGGGCTACCCCTTCTTAGTTTCCAGCCCCTCACCTAGTAGACTGCTCCTCATGCTGATTATTGCCTTCTGTGTATCTGAGGATATGCCCTGTAGTTCTGCTTGCTTGCATTCCCCAGCTTCAACAGGTATGTATGCTTCCCCTGTCTATCCCTTGTAGTTTTCAGACCTTTTTGATCATGTTTCTCCTCACCCTTCTTTTTCTTAGGTTTGATCATTTGTATATCTCCAGTGTTTTGTATGGGTCTCGTTCCCTCTGCAGCCCATCAGCTTGGTCATCCCATGCTCATCTACTTCCATTAACTCTGAGCTTCGTTTTTTACTACGTCACTTTCCACATCAACTACTCTTGCTTCAGTGTGCCCTCGTTCTGCTCCCTCTCCTTGGCTCTTCAGCAAATTTAGCCATCCTGGTTTCGATCCAGTCATGGCTTTTATCTCATCGTGCCACAATTTATCTATTCATTTGCCTTGCCATTCGTTTCCTCTGGCCTTCCATGGCTGACTCCATCCAATCTTCCTTCGACCTAAGCCTACGTGCCACCTCATCCAGCTCACCCTCCTGCCCTCTTGCGGAGCCTTCCTCCTTCACGGAGTCTACTTGCTCCATGTCGTCCATCATCGATCCCTTCGTCTGTGATCCTTTGTCTCCTTGGCCCCTCAGCTCCGTGATGCCTGGCATCACCCCTGCTCATCTCATTCAAGCCCTCTCTTGGCATGCCTTTGCATGGTTTGCTGTCATGTTTGCACTGTTCCCTTGCTCTGTCTGGCCATAACTATCCTGAATCATGTACCGCCTAATCCGACTCACCCCCATGCATTTCTCCTTCCATACCAGATGGGTTCTATGCTACACTATTTCCCTCCCTATTGTCCTTTGTCCTTTCATACCTCGCTCTCCAGTACCTGCCTTCCTGGCATCCATCACTCTTCATACCTCATCCATTCCTGTTCCCCTCCTCAGCCTAGCGCTTATTCTCATCCTGACTATCATGGATTCTTTTCATTCTTGGCTTCCCTCCTCATCGTATTTCATCTGATTTGACTCCTCTTGATCACTGTCCTGCACTTGCCCTCTGATTCGCAGACCCCCTGGTTCCTGATGCACCTTGTTGCCCTCGGTGTCTGTCTCCTTTTGAAGAGCATCGTTGTTCATATCGCTCCATAGAGCCTGATGCCTTTGTTCCAGATCTTTGCCTCTTCATTCCCATCTCCTCTTCTTCCGGTTCCATACCGGCTCTTCAGGATTCAGCCATCCTGGCTTCCCTCCGCTCTTCGCTTCCCTTGTAATCATACTTCATCCACTCCTTATTGTACCTCATCCTGTTTTGATCCTCGCTCGCTTCACCTTTGTTGCCTCTGGTTCTGGATCTCCCTTCTTGGCCTCAGGAGCCTACCTCCTTCCAGGTGCCTAATTCCTTTACTTCCTTCATTCCAGTTCATTTTCTGTTCTTTCCTGTCTCCCTCTCTTCCAGTTCAGTTCAGGCAATCTAGGCTTCCTTCCTCTCTTGGCCTGCTCTTGATATTCTTTTTGGGTGTACCTATCAAAATTCCTATGCCACCTATCAGCCGTGGCCATCCTGCCGCATGTATCAAGTTCATAACTCCAATCATATCAAGTTCATGAATCCAGTTATCACTCAGCATTACCTCAAGGTTTATATCTTTACATCATTCACTCAAACATTCCTGTCATTGAATTCCATACTACCTCATCGACTACAACCTCAGGATCTAATCGTTCATAGTCTAATCTCTTACATCGCATAATCAAACATACCTCTTCAATCTCAGTGTATGCTCACTTGTATCGCTCAATCAATCCAGTCTGCATTATCATTTGTCTCCTCATCAGCACATCTGGAATCTCCTTATGAGCACATCTGGATACCCCTTGCTCCTCTGTCTCATACATGGATTTACTACATCCCAGCCTAGCTCCTCTGATCTACTATCTCTCATCGACTACTCTAGCGTATCCTCCTTGGGTCCCTGCTACCTTATGTTCCCTATTTTATCTATGCTTCTTTTGAGCTTTCTCTATCCTATCATCATCCTCCCTACTTATATCCCTCAACTATGAACCATTCTCTTTACCGACATACATCCTCATATCAAACATCTTCAGCCTGGAGGGAAGGTGACCTAGGCCTTGGATCCCCAGAGGTTTCCTCCTCAAAGGGGTTTTATCCTCTCCTCTGTGCCAATGGTCATAATCTTAGTTAGAGTAGTGCTTTCTTCTCATTAGTTAGTTAGGTTCCGCTCTTGGATGGAGGCAGATGGTGGCTCGGCTTTCCCTTCTCTCCTCAGGAAGTTAGTCCTTCTTCTCACAGAATTCATTCATCATCCTCGCCTTTTCAAAGCTTGACATCTTTGTGTATTATTTTTGGGCTTCTTCCTAATCTACCATCAGCTGAGTCATTCATTCCCGGCACCTGTAGTGGGGAACCCTCCTCTAGGGTTCCTTGCTTCGTACCCCTACAGGGTGATATATCCCACGGATAGAGAGGTGGAGAGCCACAAAGCAAATCAAGTTACACAAGCATCATCTCATATTATTTCATTCATTTACATAAGCACATCGAATGGGAGGGCTTTAAGCCCGTGATCTGATGGGCAGAGCAACAATCACCACTCCCCAATCGAGCTTTAAGTGTCACAACATCCTGGGCTTCGCCAGAAGTCTTTTTCGTTGCCCATCATCCAACCCCCCCCCCCAGTGGCTCATCTCTGTTCCCCGTGGGCTTCTTTCTAACCTACCATCAGTCAACTCATTAATTTCTGGCATCTGTAGGGGGAAAATATGGAAATACCAACTTACAAAATTTGCCAGCAGATAAAGGCCTAGAGGTCTATCAAGTCTGCTTGAATGTGCAGCTAGCACCCCTTATTCTGCAGCTGCCCCTCCCTTCCACCCTTCCCCTTCATTAACCCTCCCTCTTGTCCTGTCCCATCCCCTTTTGAAGCAGTCCACTGTTCTACTGGATACCACTTCTGCAAGTAACGTATTCCACCCAGCCACCACCCTCTCTGTAAAAAGTGTCTCCCCATCTCCCTCCTGAACCTTCCTCCCTCCAGTCTCATATCATGGCCCCTGGTGTCCCTCCTCCTTATTTTGAACAGCCCTCTGTTCCTGTCTTGTTTATTCCTTTCATGTACTTAAAGGTTTCAATCATGTCTCCCCACCCCTCCTCTCCTCCAGTGAGTACATGTTCAGCTCCCTCAGCCTCCTCTCATATGATAAGTCCCCCAACCCCTTGATCATCTTTGTCGCCCTGTGCTGCACCCCCTCCAGTAATTTAATGTCCCTCTTCAGATACGGGTGACAGTGCTGCACGCAGTACTCCAGGTGTGTCTAACTAATGACCTATACAGTGGCAGAATCACCTCCTCCCTCCTTGAGGATATACCCCTTGCAATACAACCCAGCATTTTGTTGGCCTTTGCAGCTGCCTTCCTACATTGTGCCGAGTTGTTTGTTGACCCTGTAATGAGCACCCCCAGATCCTTCTCCTCCTCCTCCTCCTCTGCCTGGGCTAGCTGCACTCCCCCCAGCTGGTAACTCCTCCTTGGGTTCTTCATCCAAAATGTAGCACCTTGCACTTTTTGGCATTAAACCCCAGTTGCCAGGTGTCTGACCAGGTTTCAAGCTTTGCCAGATCATCCTGCAACCCCTGCCATCCCCCTAGGTCATCCACCACCACTCCTACCTTAGTATCATCAGCAAACAGACTGATCTTGCTCTTGATGTCCCATGATATGTCTGCAATGAATATCCCGAACAACACTGGTCCCAACACGAGCCCTGTGGAACACTGGTCACTATCATGGGTGAGGCTCCCCACCACCACCACCCTCTGTTGCCTTCCCTGAAGCAGTTTCCTACCCATCTCACCAGCTTTGCACCCACCCCTGTGCCTACTAACTTACTTCCTAGCCTTCCATGCAGCACCGAGTCGAATGCCTTACTGAAGTCCAGATACAGGACATCCACTGCATGGCCCCTGTCCAATTGCCTAGTTACACAGTCATAGAACTCCACCAGGTTGGTTTGGCAGGATCTGCCACATATGAAGCCATGCTGTCTGCTGTCCTGTAGTCCTTTGGCCTCTAGGAGGGCCACCAGTCTCTCCTTCAGGATAGTCTCCATTAGCGTACCCACAATGGATGTGAGGCTTACTGGTCTGTAGTTTTCCGGTGCATCCTTGGGGCCACTCTTGTGGAGGGGCACCACATGAGCCATTCTCCAGTCCTGAGGTACACACCCTGAATGTAGTGAGGCATTAAAAAGGTCTGCCAAAGGTTCTGCAAGGACCTCTGCCAGCTCCTTCAGTACCCTGGGGTGGATGTCATCTGGGCCTGGTGCCTTGTCCACCCTCAGTGCCTTCAAACCCTCCCGAACTCTGCCCTCCATGATTTCCCCATCTGTCACCCCTCCCCCCCGTTTGTGCCATTTCTCCCCCTTGGGTGTCATCCTCCTCTTCTCTTTAGTAAATACTGAGCAGAAGTACTCATTTAGTGCTTCTGCCTTATAGCACCCTGCTTCCACCCAACCCCACCTTCCTAATCCTTACTATGTGGTCCTTACAGCTCCTCTTCTCCCTGATGTACCTAAAGAAGTCCTTCTCCCCCTTCTTAATGCCTTGTGCCAGCCTGAGTTCCATAGATGCTATGGCTTCCCTTACTGCCCTTGTCACCTCCTTCGATTCTGTCAAGTACTCTTGTACTTGCTAAAGGCAGCTCTTTTCTTCCTTACATTTTCCATGACCTCCTTGCTCAACCAGCTCAGTTTCTTAGCCCTAGCCTTCTTGCTCTGGGCCTTGCAGCAGGTTTTTGTTGCCTCCACTATCCCCAGCTTTATGAGCTTCCACCTCTGGTTAGTGTCCATACTAGATTGAATTCTGGCCAGGTACCCTTTTACTATTTCTCCCATCCTCCCAAAGTCAGCCATCCTGAAGTTCAGCACTCTTGTGCCTGATTCCACTCCTTCCTTGCTCATATCCAATATGAACCATACTGAGTGGTGGTCACTCCCTGACAGCGGTTCCTCCACTGTAAGTTCTCTCACAAAGTCCCCATTTGCCAGCACAAGGTCAAGGGTATTCCCTAACCTGGTTGGTTCACTGACCATTTGCTGCAGGAACCCTTCTCTAGGGTTCCTTGCATCATACCCCTACAGGGTGGTATATCCCACGGATAGAGAGGTGGAAAGCCACAAAACAAATCAAGTTACACAAGCATCATCTCATATTATCTCATTCAGTTGCATAAGCACATCGAAAAATGTGATTCTTCATAACTGGTTCAGCTCACTAACGTTCCTTTTATCATTCTGTATGGAGTATATACACTATGGCCATGATCAGCACTCTTTGTGCTGAGAAGGATCTTGGAAGCATGCACCATGCCTCATATTTTGTCACTGAAATGAGGGGCATGGACACTTAAAATGAGGGACAACAAGGAACACTAACCCTCTCGATGATTAGGACACATCCTGAAACATGGAGATACAGTACCTCAGAACACAGTGGAAACCTTTGTATTTACTTGTATCGATAGTAGTACCTGAGAATGAATTTCTACCATAAAGCAGAGGTGCCATTTAGGTAGGGCAGAGGGGGGGGCAGTTGCCCACCCTCACATTTGTGCCTAGGTTGTTCTTATGGTGTATCAATAATGGCATTAAATTTTAATTTAATCTTTTGCACAGTAAGTGTGCCCCTGTCCTGTGTGCACTCATGCTGCAGGTGCTCTCCTGACTTGACTGTGTCTGTATTGTGTTGTCCACTCTCTCCACCTATTAGTGGAGGCACCATCACATATGATGTGGAAGAGCTCCAGCCAAGCAAGACCACATGAGTTATATAAGTGTGACTCTGTCTTTCCCACCACATAGTGGACAGATTGCACACTACAGCTTGGAGGAGTTGGTGAGCACTGAACTCTCAATAGCAGTGTTGTGGCAGTATATTTTTGTTGGTCTACTTTTAGTGAGTCTCCATCTCCTCTAGTGGCTGAAGGGGCAGAGGCTGAGCTAGAAGCCAACTAGAGACTAGACTACCTACTTACTCTACTAGGTGTGCCTCGCAAAAAAAAAAAAAAACAGCACAGGCCCCCGCAGCAGCAAGCTAGGCCTAGCAGCAGTGGTGACAGTGGTGTGGGTGGCCTTCATAGGCCTTGATCAGTGCAGTGCAGCAGCCAAGCAAGAAGCAAGCAGCACTGGTTGGGTGGGTTTGGCTTGTGAGGTGACTTGGTCATGGACCATGTTGGGGACCTGGGATGGTCGGTTCTAGCATCCAGCTTCTGGCAGAAGGACGGAGGAGGAGCAGACTGAAAACTGGGCTGGTGGCACACTGGACCAGGCCACAGGTTCTGACCAGATGGCCAGGTAAGTAAAAGTAAATCATTTTTTTACAGTGGAATTGGAGAAGGAGGAAGAACTGAAATATTGATATGTTTTCACATTTCTGCACCTTTGGGTATTTTCATGACCTATATGGATTGGGTTTTGAATGAAATGGAGTTGGGGAGAGAAATCAGGACAAGGGTTTCTTTTGGGGGGTGTGGGATCAGAACTTCAGCCAGGAAATATAATTGGTGAGTTTAAACCCAAATCTGATGCACTGCTCCGGGTATAGACAGATTAATCTTATATATTTTAATTTTTCCTGATTTGGACGTCACTTTTCAGTTACAACAAATAAGTTTTACCTTTTAGAGGCATTCCAGACATTCTAGAGCTTGCCACTTAGGGGCTAACTAGCACCTGGCCTCCACTGATTGTTGGCTCTCTGCTGAAATCTGAAATGGCACCCCTGCCATAAAGTCTACATTTTCATGGCATCCTCTGTGAGAGCAGCATGTTTTCCATAAGGGATGGATGAGGAACATAACAGTTTTCAGGGATAAAATGAGGGCTGTTCCTTGCATTCATGTACAGTTGAGCAGTATGGACTATGCACAGGCTATTGGAGCCCCACTATAGTCAGGCATATGCCTCCCCAGTGAAGCTGACCTCCACATCCCCATGCTCAGGCACATTATGACATAGGGCATGAGAGACTGTAGGGGTGTGCACCACTTAAATAAATGGGGGTGTTTTTTTATTACTGTTTTATACATCATTGATGGATAGTTGGAGATTAATGAAGGCCACCTCTCTACTAACAACAGTGACCTTCTTTGTTCTCCAACTCACCATCATAATGTATAAAATAGTAATAAAAAATAACTCCATTAATTTCAAGGGGGTACACCTCAACACTCTGACCCATGGATATCATCTCTTAAAGACTCCTGCCTCTGACTCCCTAGTACTCAGGTAAGAGACTCTAAACTTATATCTATACTTGGTGGGTTGTCTGTAGCAGCATGGTCACACTCGCTACAGTGTGTGTGCATGGAGGGGGGAACTGGATATGTGAGTGGATGTCAAGTTATTGTTACTTTTGTGTTTGCCTCTTAAAGTCTGTTTGCATGGAAACATTTTAAACTATAGAGAGAAAATAGTAGGTGTACAGGCCAGACAGAAGTAATTAAGCAGTTTTGTGGGTAAGTGTGTGTATTGGGGGTGGGAAGAACCACTTGTGTTTCCATTGGTATGTGTGCTACAGTTCAGCTGTACAGCTCAGATGAGGGGGGACAAGAAAACTAAAAAGTATAACAGTGACTAAAAGCATGTCGCATGCGTGCAGATGTATGCAGATTTGTACTGAAGTACACTCAAGCCATATGTGTGCAGGTAGTATAGCTTAGTGATTAAAGGCACTGAACTGCAAACCAGGAGACATGGAGAGCTGGGTTTGAATCTCATTGACCCCTACTTGTATATGATATGATCCTGAGCAAGTCACAACTTTTATGGGTGCAGTTATCAGTGACCACTTGCTTTTTGCATGCATGCCACATGCATGCAGTCTGTTCCAATTTAACATAAAAAGCATGCTTTCCACACTTGCTTGCTGCATGCATGCCACATTCATGCAATCTATTCCAATTTAACATTTAGTCATGTTTTACAGCATGCATATCACATGGATAGTTTTATGTGCACAGCATGAAAACATTTCATATAATTATTTCTCTAAGGGAAGGTCTTTATATGCTAGCAAGTTCATATGTTCTCAAAGGGCCTATGAAAAAAGCTCATGTAAAAGCCATATTATACAATGGCAATGACATTTCCTGACCTGTGATTGGTCAGTGGGTGCCTGGCACAGTGATGTTATTACACGATAACATCACTGTATTAAGACCAGGCACACAAATGACCACATCATACAGCATGAAATCATGCCTCCCATACACAAGCAACCGCCAGTCTGGTCATCCCTGTAAAATACTGCATGCCCCTCCCTCCCCCGCGAACGTCACCTTCCCAAAACACCAATTCTCCAGAGAACTTATTCAGTGAAAGAAAATGCAATACTACAAAAGACAAAACTGCCTAATGTTCATGCCCATTTCTTTTCTTCAGTTTTGTTTTTCCCAAAGTGAGTGGCTTCACTAAACCATGGAGACCATAACTTCTGGTCACACGGTTCACTGAAGCCGGTCTGTTCAAACAGCTGTAGTCACTCATCCATTTACTTTTGGTAACAGTGCAAAAATCACTGAAAATGTCACCAAAACATGACATTCAGTTTCTGTGCTTCCAAGACAGAGGAGCCACAAGAGTGACATTACCATTCTCTGTTCATTGCTCCATCAGCGTGTGTGCTCGCTCCTCAGTGCTTGCTTGTTCCTCCACACGTCGCCATTCAAAACCCGATAATACAAACCAAGAAAACTGTCTCAGTTGAAGTACAAGCCCACAGACAATCCTGTTTGTATATGTCTGTCTCTCGCGGATATGGTGTTGGTGGGGGAGTGAGAAATACACAGAACTACAGAATGAGATGGGGCACTGGACCATGAACCACCAGCACCACCTACTGGACTACTTTTTGTTATATTTTCAACATATGCCTCCTACACAAAAATAAAACACACAAATGTCATGGCCAGACATTTTTTTCAACTTTTTATTATTATTTTTAAACAAGCCATTGTATAATAGCAATAAGGCACTCCAGGGTGTGTGTTATTGTGTAATAATGTCACTTCTTGGGTGGTGGAAGCACTCAGCTTTGACTCGTGCTTCAACCCACCCCAGGAGTGACGTTATTACACAATAACACATACCCTGTCGTGCCTTATTGCTTAATTACATTTTTTCAGAAAGTGTTGTTAACACAGTTTAAAATAAAGGTATATTTCCCTTTTTTAAAGTATTTTGTTTCCAAAACTCCAAAAGCACCATATCTGTGACTATATCTAAAAAGGAGGATGCTGGGAACCTCCACAAAGGAGACCCACAGGAGGTTGGCATGGGACCCTACAGGGCAAGGAAACAACTCCTGGCGGGGGACTCCATTGTTAGGAGGGTAGAACTCAGGGAGGAAGGTGAAAGGGAGGTAAGGTGCCTGCCTGGCGCCACGGCCTAGAGGGACAGGGAGCAAATCCTCAGGATCGCAGGAGCAGCTACACAGGGGGGAGGGAGGGAGCTGGATGTCATTGTCCACCCCTAGGGACAAATGACCTGGCTGAGAAAGAGATCAGAGCAGTGCAGGAAGAGTTTGTGTAGTTGGGGAGGGGCCTTAGACAAGTAGCACTCACGGTGACCTTCTTGGAGGTGCTGCCTGACTATGGCATTGGTGAGACTATGGTACTCCACACTGTGGGATTCAATCAGTGGTTGAAAAACTGGTGCAGATCTCAGGGGTTCAGCTTCACTGGGGACTGGGGGGGTCCACCTGGAGTGATGCAAGCCTATACTGGAGTAATGGTCTGCATCTGCCAAGGAAGGGAACCAGGATCCTAGGTGATAGGTTTAAATGCTTCATTGGCAAGCATTTAAACTAGCCAAGGAGGAGGCACTGGAAAGGAGTAAGGAAATCCTAGCCCCACCAAAAAAAACATGGTAGTAAGTGAGGTAAACACTAAGATAGAGATGTTGATAGGGAGAAGGGCAGGGGCAAATGGAGAAAATGACAAAGGTAATAAGGACAGGGATGGGGCAAAAAGGGTAAGGCCATCAAGAAATGGAGGGTAATGAGTACCAATGCCCAGTGAAAAAGCAGGGATACTGAACGAATACTTCTGCTCAGGATTCACAAAAGAGGAAGAGGGGGAGGTACCTAATCCAATTAACAGGAGCATTCTGGATAGGGGGGTCGATCCCAGTCCTTTCACAGAAGAAAGGGTTCTGAAAGAACTCCTAAATCTAATGGTGGACAAAGCAATGGGGCCTGATGGGATTCACCCCAGAATTCTAAAAGAATCAAGGGGAGAACTAGTGACACCACTGACTACCCTTTTTAACCAATCATGGGAGGATGGTTTGGTACCTCAGGACTACAGGAAGGCGGATGTGAGTCCCCTTCACAAAAGTGGGAGCAAGACAGAGGCAGGAAACTACAGACCTGTCAGTTTGACCTCTGTTGTAGGGAAACTGATGGAATCGCTTCTGAAGGAAAGAATTGTTGAGTATCTAGTGGCCAGTGTGGCACAGGACCCAAGGCAGCATGGGTTCACAGTGGGAAAGTCATGTCAAATGAATCTAATTGATTTCTTTGACTTGGTGACCAAAGTAGTAGACCAGGGAGGGGCTGTGGACATGGCCTACCTAGACTTTAACAAGGCATTTGACATAGTCCCACATAAAAGATTAATAAACAAATTAACCAGCCTGGGAGTGTTTCCCAGGGTGGTAGCCTGGGTAAAACATCGGCTGGACAACAGGATAGAGAAGGTAATTGTAAACGGAGTCCACTCTGAAGAAAGGGGGTTACTAGTTGGGGAACCCAGGGTTCAGTACAGGGTCCATTCCTCTTTAATGTCTTTATAAGTGACATTGCAGAGGGACTGGAAGAAAAAGTATGCCTCTTTGCAGGTGACACAAAAATCTGCAACAGGGTTGATACACAAGGAGGCGTGGAAAGGATGAAAAGTTACTTGTCAAGGTTGGAGGAATGGTCAGAAGTATGGCAGCTTGAATTCAATGCAAAGAAGTGCAAAATAATGTACATGGGAAACAAAAACCCAAGGGAAGAGTACACAATGGGGGGGTAGTAACAACAACAAAAATAGAAAGGGACCTGGGGTAATCATATCAGATGACCATATGGTTGGCAAGCAATGTGAGAAGGCAGTAGGGAGGGCTGGGGGGACACTGGGATGTACAGGGAGAGGCATCACCAGAAGAAAACAGGAAGTTGTTATCCCTCTGTACAGACAGTTGGTGAGACCCAATCTGGAGTACTGCATCCAGTTCTGGAGACCCCATCTTCACAAGGACATAGACAGGATGGAGGCAGTCCAGAGGAGGACAACCAAAATGGTGCAGAGTCTGCAAGAGAAGCCATACGAGGACACACTAGAGAAGCTTAATATGTATACCCTTGAGGAAAGGAGGGAGAGGGGGGGATATGATAGAAACTATTAAGTACCTCAGTGGAATCAACAATGTCCAAGAGGGTGGCATCTTTCAGAAAAAGAGATGTGCAAGAACAAGGGGACACAATTTGAAGATAGAAGGGGGCTGGCTCAGGGGCAATGTGAGGAAGTATTTTTTCACAGAGAGGGTGGTGGACGCATGGAACAGTCTTTCTGAGGAGATTGTGGGGTCTAAAACTGTGGGAGAATTCAAAAATGCATGGGACAGACATAAGATAATTCTTGTGGGGGGTAGAAAGAAATAGGCTGTTGGTTAACTAGGATCTGCACCTTATCCTTTTGGTAGGGAAATGGGCAGGATAGGTGGGTCAAGCGGTCCTTATCTGCCATCAGAATCTATGTTTCTATGTAAACCTGAAAGTTTCAGTTTTTAAACTGCAGCTATTTTTTAGTTATTGGTGAACAATAAGTGTCTTAAGGATATATTTCCAAGGGTTTGCATGCCCTAAATCTTCAAAATTAGTGAACCAAATGTGACTAACATTTGTTGTTTTAGAGATCCTGTTGCAAAGGCTGTGTTTGTTAATTTCAGGTCCCCAGGTCAAATGATGGCTAATCTATAAGCATCTGAAAATGGAGGGGTTGAAATTAATGCGTATAATCAGCCTTAACAATAGAAACATAGAAACATAGACGTTGACGGCAGATAAGGACTGCAAGGCCCATTCAGTCTGAATGTGCCATAGGCCTGTACTCTGTCAATGGCCTATCTATTCATACTCATCTTTATTGCTCTCGTATGCCTGTCCCATGCCTGTTTGAAGCCCTGCACTGTATTCATATCCACCACTTCCTGAGGTAGGCTGTTCGATGATTTACCACCCTTTCTGTGAAAAGGAACTTCCTCATATTTCCCCTTAATTGGCTTCCCTCTAATCTCATGCTGTGTCCTCTTGTACTGCTATTTTTCTTATACTAAAATATGTTAGACTCTTTCACCTTGTTAATGCCCTTAAGATGTTAGAATGTTGCAATCATATCACCTCTCTCCCTCCTTTGCTCTAAGGTATACATATTGAGCTCCATTAATCTGTCCTTATATGTTTTCTGATGCAGTCCCTGCACCATTTTGGTTGACCTTCTTTGGACTGACTCCATATTGTTAATGTCCTGCTAGCAAGTGTTCCGTTTGAAGTGGGTTACCAGCACTGGGCTCTGACTTACCATCTTTGAGACTCCTGGGGCTATGCTTGGGACTGACAGCGTGGGATCTTGGCGAGATAGGAGGACAGCTATATGTGCCCCCAGTGCTGGCTCATTTATTATGGGGCCTCCTGGGAGGAGCTGGCTACAGATTTAGTACTAAGGCAACAGCAATGCCTACTTGCCCCCTTTGAGCACCCTGAATATTAAGAGTCATGGGTACCCATTCCCACCCTGGAGGCTACCGGATGATCCATCCGCAAGTGAGAGGAGTCAGGCACCCATTCCCACCCACCCCACATGCAGTACAATAGGAGAACCACACAAGTCAGCACAGTGAGATAAGGGCAAATAGACCTCATATACAGCCACTAGTGAACCCCAGAGGATGGAGGAATAAATGAATCCTCAGGCTAGGGGAAATGGGATAATAGGAAGAATCGTTGAGATCCACCTGAGGAAGAGAGAGGGGAGTAAGACAGACTGGACCCAATGCAGCAGAAAACAAAAGCCGGCAAAGGAGTGACTTGGGAGGCCAACACAATCTGGCTCCAGAAAAGACACCCTTTGCCTCCTAATGCCAGGATATGATCCTCTACCCCAGCACAAGTAAATCGTAGCCAACCCCTGTACATGCCACCACCTAAACAGGGCAAAGCATAAACAGGGGAAACCATAAGTCCCAGTCTGTGCATGGTGATAATAAGCAGTGGGGCCTATTGAAAAGAAACTGCCAAATGCCCAGAGCACAGAACCAGAAAAAATAGTTTTCCTAGAGAAACCGATGGGGGAAGGGGGGCCTCACAGTCTAGACTGGGTAGTAGAGGCCAAGGGATAGTACAAGGGGTCAGAGGAACGGAAGGGGTGACAGCAAGAGGAAGCATGAGAATATGGCTAGGTAACAAAACAGGCCACAGCAGACCATTAGGCTTTCCCTGCTAACAGAAGTTGCTGCTCCCAACCCTCAGGTTATCCCTACAGTCCACGCTGCAAAGCAGTAAAAGTACTGACAAGGAAGGTCCAAAGGCCCCAGTCACCAGCAGGCAGGAGCAGAGAGGATGGGACCAGAGCTACCACGGCTGGCCCAGAAGTAGTATCTTCAGGTCCCAATGACCTAAAGTGAAAAAAGCTGAACTGAGACTACCACAATTGCAGCATATGATTTGTCAGGAGGCAGAGGTGGTGGTGATGGAGGGATGCTGGTAGCTTTATGCCGAGTGGGAGTCTTAGAATGTGATGGGTTGGTGTTGCTTTGGTCTGTCCATTTGTCCTGGGTCAAGAAGGAGTTCTGGAGCAGTGCATAGTGATTATTGGCTAACAAAGCATGGACACCATCCAAAGAATCCTTCAAATTCTTGCCTCAGCTGTGACTTTTGGAGCAGGGAGGTGGCTGGGCCTAGTGTGACTTCTGCTGCTGGCAAGTGGTATAATGCCAGTGACTCCAAGGTGGCAGGGACCAATCATTAGGATCAGCAGGCCACACTTTCCAGGTACTCCATGTGTCAGGGGAAGGCACAGTGTCCACCTCATCAGGAGTCAGTGGCGATCTGAAATCAGAGGAGGGCCAGCCACGTTTTTTGTACCTCTTTTGGCCAGTACTTCACCAAAAAGTCTATTATTATATCAGGGGAGGAAAATATATGTGAACCCCACTGAGGATAATCCACATTGTTACTGGATAGAATAGTGTAAACAAGATCTCAGCTCTGTGCATGATATGGTGGACATCAGTATAAGCCATCTCCTGGCAGTTAGGTTCCTGGAAAAGTCCTTGTAGATATGGATTGCATGCCCCTGCTAGTCCAGCATTACCAGCTCCCTGATCTATGAAGGATAGCCCTTTGGTAGAGACTTGAAGTAAACATGCCAGGATGGGCCTCAGTTGCTTAACATATTTATTTATTTAGCTTTGTTGCCCAGGTAAGTACACTAGACAAGATATATGCCTATTTTCAGGTACGACCCGGGAGAGTACAATGAGCTACAGATATAGTGAGATACAGGTTCATACAGAGGACAACATGACAAAAATTAGGCAGTATACAGAGTCAAAATAGAACCATGTGAACATAACCAGTAGACATTAAGCACAGTTAAGATATGTACAGGAATATATCTACAGAGAGACACCAAGGCTAAGAACAGTACAGTTTTACAAGGTATACACGGCTCCGAGCCACAAACAGAGCCACAGTCTGAGTATCTCCTGAAACAGAGAAAAAATACATTATATGCACCTCAGAGTCCAGCTAGACAGGCTGCATCAGCAGGACCTGAAAGAAGGGTGCTGGGAAGGACATGTGAGTCCGGTGCAGGGGACTGGAACTAGCTATGGAGGTCTAGGACACCCACATGCAGAAGAGAGCTTCAAGTGATACCACAGGGAGCTCCAGAGGCACGAGTGGGAGGGGGAGGAGTGGACCTGAGCGGGAAAGGAGTTCCATAGCCTAGGGGCACATGAAGCAAAACCCCTGTCCCCCATTTGCATGTGGGAGATAGGGACTTTAAGAATGCCAGAGCCCAGAGACCTTAGAGAGTAGGTAGAAGAGACAGCCAGTTTGAGAAGCTCAGCCAGCCCTGGGAGAGTGCCAGTACTGAGCACCTTGCCCATGAAGCAGCCCAGGACCAAGTTCATGTAGTTGGGCGGGGAGAGCCACCCGAGTTTGTCATATAGGTCACAGTGGTGGGTGAGGCGAGGGGAAGTAAGTGCAAAGTGGCAAATGTTATTGTAGGTTGTGTTCCATCTAGTGAGGTGAACTTTGGAGGTGCATGCAAACAGGAGAAGTCCATAGCAAAGAGAGGGAAGCAACACTCCTCTGGCCAATGCAAGGCAAGCAGAAGAAGTATGATTTTTCTTTGCTCTATAGGCCAGACCCAGTTTGCCGTTTACAGCTCAGCATACATTTTGGATATGGCACCCAAGGTCAAGTTGGGGGTCCAGTGTCACCCCAAGGTATTTGATGGAGTCAGTGGTTAGAAGGGGATTACCACTGATGCCAGTAACACACAGAGGGGTAGGGGAGGTCTTAATCTTGGCCAGGGACCCAAAAAGCATGGCCTGAGTTTTTTTAGGTCAAGGACCAACTTGTGAGTCATTACCCAGGGCTGGATATTTCTGAAATCCTCACTTAGTTGATGATTGAAGACCCCAATGTCCCTGGAATGGGTGATGATGACCAGGTCATCCGCATATAGGATAGTACTACAGTTGGTAGCAGTAGCTGGTAGATTGTTGACAAATATAGAGAAGAGAAGGGGCCCCAGGACTGATCCCTGGGGGACACCAGAGGTGACAGGAGTGGTGCCCGAGAGGACCTTGCTGAATTTGGTAAGTTGCTGCCTGCCTTGGAAGTAATTACTGAACCAACTCAGGACAGGTGGGGACAGACCAAAGGACCAAATTTGAGAGCAAAGTAAGACATGGTCAACCAGGTTGAAGGCCTTGGATAGGTCAATGAAAATTTTTTTATTTAGTTGTTTAACCAGGAGTAGCACACTAAGCTGAAAGCTCTTTTACAGGAGCGATCTGGGAGCACAGGGAAGTTAAGTGACTTGCTTAGGGTCACACACTACGCAAGTGGAAGCTGTGGGATTCAAAGCCAGGTCTGGTCTGCTGGATGTCACCAAATTTGCAGCTCAGAGCCTTAAACCACTGTGCTATACTGCCTTCTTATATGCACCTGTGAGTTTGCCCTGGTCCATGGCAGCCCGGATTCCAGAAGAGACAGTGACAAGGGCTGAGGATGTACTGTGCCCTTTTTGAAAGCCGTGCTGTGCAGAGGACAGTAGCTCATGGTCCTGGATATAATCTGTGAGTTGCCAGCCACAACTTTCTCTAGAAGTTTACTGATAGCCAATAAAATGGATATTGGTTGGTAATTGTCAAGTATCTTAGGGTTGACCTGTTTGAAAAGAGGGACAATCCTCACCACCTTCCAGATGTCAGGGATGACACCAGACACAAGGGACATATTGAAGATATGGGCCACTGGGAAGGCTATAAAAGGGGCACCAAGATGGAGGAGCTTAGGTTCCATGCCATCATGGCCAGCACTAGAATGTGGGGAGAGACCAGAGAGAAGTCTCTGCATCTCCAGTGCCATCATAGCCTTAAAGTAAAATAACAGATGTGAGGTGAGGGCCACCTGTGGGGCGGAGACCAGGAGACATCTATCGCTCCCATCAGCAGAGAATAGGGAGGTGAAGGCAGACAGGTCCGAGAAGTGGGAGTTGAATGCATTGGCAATAGTTAGTGAATTGTTACAATTAGACCTGCCCACGAGCAGGTCAGAGACCCCACAATTGGAGGAACCACTAACTATATTTTTTAAGTTCCTCCAAAAATTTTAGGGTCCTTAGCTGAGTTGAGTAGGGCAGTTTTACAGTATTCACTTTTGTCTGCCCTGATTGCTTTTTGGCATTCATTTCTGAGCCTCCTGTATTGCTGAAATATGGCCTGGTCCATCGTAGCCTTGAAGTTGGCCCAGCCCTTGTCTCTAGACTTCATGAGGTCTAGGAGACTCCCATGCAGCCATTTTGTGGCAGACCCCCCCCCTTACTCTCTGCCTGATAAGGGGGGCATGCTTGTCCTGCAGAGTACCAAAGGTGCTAAGAAACTGACTAACAGCAGTGGAAGGGTCCTGAGCATTAAGCACCGCAGACCAGTCAGTGAACCTCAGATCCATGTGAAATGACCCCAGGTCAAATCTGGAACAATTCCTTACTTGGTCTGTGCAGCAAGTGTTCAGTGGCTACCTAACAACATAGGAAATCAGTGACCAGCTGTTAATATGTTAAATAAGAGTGAATTTATTATTATCTATAGGATAGCAGCAGGCACCCTATACTACTGACGTTTTGGGGTATCATGTCACTCCCTCCTCAGGGTGGCAGGTGTATCGAAATGCAAGTTATACAAATCCTAATTTGATTTAAGTCTCATATTAAAAAATGTGCACACACCAATAACCCAATAATAGATGCTATGAATCATAATGTGCACATATCCACTGAATACATGACTATTCATACACTTGTACAGATTTAAAATGTGTCTCAAAGTTGCTATTTTAGCCCAAAACCTTTTCCAGCACAACACCCATCACAAAGTGCCAGTAAACAATACTCACTCTGCATACTTTTTAAATATTCTCCTTTAACACATATCAGTGGTCAGAAACAATGACGTGAACCATTTGTGTAGCTCTTGCAACACAGATATGGCATTCATTATAGTAACTTTTAACACCCTAAGAGTTCAAAATGCAGCCACTTATACATGTTTTGTCTTTCACAAATGTCAACCTGTTATAAATACACACAGAGGATGCACTGCACCATAGAAACAAAAGCTAGGCATTTTGGAGACTCTGCAAGTATCCATATTTTCTCTATACATTTCAATGAAACATCATTTTGCAGCAAAGGTTTTTCATACCAGAGTGAATATGTTCTTGCTCATGGCTCCTCCTTTGCTTCCTGCAGTGAGCGTGGAGCACAGTGTAGGCCCTGTTCATGTATACTGCCATTGGTGAAGATGCCATGATGTTACATCACGCGACAACATCAAATGTCTGGAACATTATGATGAGGGTGGACCCTCACCACACCCTCAACTTGACTAAGTCAGTACTACCTGGCTCAACAAGCCCTACGAATTCTCACCTCTGATGAGACTTCTGGAGTGGGGAGGCAGCTGGACCTAGTGTGTCTTCTGATGCTGGCAAGTGGTGTAGCGCCGGCTGCTCTGCAGTGGCAGGAACCAGTCATCAGGATCTGCCAGCTGCACTTTAGGGGCACTCCAAGTGTCTAGAAAGGCACACTGCCCATCTCATCAGGAGACAGTGGTGATCTGAAGTCAGTGGAGGGCTGGCCTTTGTGAACATCTTTTGGCTAGTAAGTCCCCAAAAAGTCTATTACTGCACCAGGGGAGGCAAATGCAAGCAGATCCCCTTGTGGATAATCCACACTGTGGTTGGATAGCATAGTGAAAATAAGAGCCTAGTTCTGTACATGATGTGGTGGGCATCAGTGTAGTCCCATCTCCTGGCAGTTAGGTACCTGGAAAGGTCCTTGTAGATATGGAATTTGTGCCCCTGCAAATCCAGCAATCCCAACCCCTGGACCTATGAAAGATAGTCTCTTTGGTGGGGAATTGCAGGAAATGTGTCAGGATGTGCCTCAGTTGCTCACCCTGCTTAGGTTGCATTGCAAGCGTTCCCTACCCAGTCAGAATTGTACAACTTCAACAGTGCATGTAAGAACAGCGCTGTTAGAAGAGGGTATCACGGACAGCAACAGGGGTAGAACAGCGAAATGTGGTTACCACTACCCCTGTAGCTGTCACGTCTTGGGGAGTGACTGGTGGGTGGTAAGAAAGGCTAGAAAAAGTTGGAGGCAAGTTGAGCTGCTCCCATGGCTGAGAGGGCTAAGGCATAGGTTAGCTCGGCCAGTAGCATTCTGGAGACCAGGGTTCTAGTCCCGGTCTCCAATCTTTTACTGTGAGATGGATTTCCAAATTTTTTACAAGTCCCATCTCACAGCCCCCACCAAGTTTCACTTTTCCCCCACAATCCAAATCCCAATCGGAGTTGATTATTTTAGTAACTGGTAGTGTGCGGGAGTGGAGCCCATCTCAAAAACAATCTTTTGTGTGGGACTGTGTCAAATGCCTTGGTAAAGTTTAGGTAGGCCACATCCACAGCCCCTCCCTTGTCTACTACTTTGGTCACCCAGTCCAAGAAATCTATTAGATTAGTCTGACAGGACCTTCCCACTGTGAAGCCATGCTGTCTTGGGTCCTGTGCCCTGCTGGCCTCCAAGTACTCAACAATTCCTTCTTTCAGAAGTGATTCCATCATTTAAATGCTTGCCAATGAAGCATTTAACCCTATCACCTAGGAGCCTGGTTCCCCTCCCAGACAGATGCAGACCATCATGCCAGTATAGGCCTGTATCTCTCCAGGCGGAACCCAAGTCCATAATGAAGCCCAAATCCTGAGCTCGGCACCAGTTCTTCAACCATTCATTGAATCCTGTGGTGCAAAGTACCCTAGCATCATACCTGCCATAGACAGACAGCACCTCTGAGAAGGTTGCTGTTCATGCTACTTGTCTAAGACCCTTCCCCAATTCCACAAACTCTTCCTGTATTGCTGTGATCCCATTCCCAGCCAGGCCATTTATCCCTAGGTGGACAATGATGTCCAGCTCCTTCTCCCATGCTGCTGCTCCCACGATCTCGAGGATTTGATTCCTGTCCCTCCCAGCCATGGCACTGGGCAGACACCTTACCTCCCTCTCCCCACCCTCGCTCAGTTCTACCCCCAATGACTGAGTCACCCTCCAGGAGTTGTTTTCTTCCCCTGTGGGGTCCTGTGCCACCCTCCTGTTGGTCTTCTTTGGGAAGGTTCCCAGCATCCTCCTTGGTCTCCATTGTAGGTGCCTTCATAGAGGAACCTCGCTCTGCCAGAACGATGTATGAATTGTGGAAAGGTACAACTGGATGGATGCATCTCTGTTCCACCACCCTCACCCTCCCTGAGCCCACCGTGGTCCAACCGCTCCTCTTTTTTGGCAACCTTTGAGGCAGCGGTGGCAGCCCTGGTGGTCCTTTGGTGGAGGAGGATGTTTCCTGAATCCTCGCCAGGTTGGCCTGGAGAAGGGCAACTTCCTCCCTCAGACCAGAGAAGTGCCTGTAAATAGGGAAGCATCACAGCCTCCAGAACATCTCCCAGAAGATTGCCGCTCTACAGTCAGTGCAGCCACTCTACCAGACGTTTCATTTCATGACATGCAATATACACAAGTACCAGCAGTAGCAAATTAGCTACACAACTCTATACCTACATACAGTATCTGGTATGTACAACAGAATAGCTACTTATTTTCCAGTTGCCAGGCTGAACCTTGGAGAGATGGTTGTGTTCTCAGTGGTTCAAAGGAAATGCTACTGATTTCACAATGATAATTCTAGGGGTGGGAGTTCACTGGCAGAACTGCAGATAGGTTTCTAATGTTCCACTCACAGTTTAAGAGACTGGTCTCATATTCTTTTTAATTAATATTGTTTATCATTATTCTTATGGTTATTACAGTATATGTATATCACATTATGCACTATAATCATATTATTTAACAAAGTATAAAGGCCTTATGAAACAAAAATAGACTGAATTTTTGCATTAGCCAGGTAGCAGGGTTTCATATAGCTGTTAGTTGGCTACTGTATTAAAGTGTATTTAACCCAGCTACAGCAACAGTGTTGTGAAACCTACTACCTTGTCTCCAAGGTATATGGAGAGTTAGTCTTTTGGAACATCACTATATGTTTCCTGTTGTTTTTCTCTTTGTCCACCACCATTTAATTTTTATGAATTTTATTTTAAATTTGTTTACCAGGTTGGGACAGTGGGCAAAAGAACCCTTTTCCAGGATCTACCCGGACAATCAGTAAATAGCATAGCACAAAAATGACAGGCAATAAACAGTACAACTTAAACACAGATTATGAAAAGCAAGTACAGACATTCAATGATAATAAATAGTCTCTAAAATGAGTTTTAAAACTAAACAGAGAGGTAGCAGAGCATATAGTCACAGGCAAATCATTCCACAAATTTGTGGCAGAAATGGTAAAAGAACGATTGCAATATTTGTTCTTATGTGGGTGACTTACCAGAATAACACCCCTAGTTGACCTTAGATCAACAGAATGATCACGAATCAAGATTAAGTCAGAAAGAGGTAAAGCACTGCCTGAATAAATTGCGTGGTAAACCAAACAGCCCATTACATACTGTAAGTAAATTTTAGCCTTGGAGACAACCAGTCAGTGGAGGAGTACAACATACAGTGATGCATTTTAAATGGAGCAGCCAGAACAAAACAACATGTATTATTGGATGCAACAGCCAGGATATGACTCTCCTTTGACCTAATATTATGATATAAGGATGAGACATAGTCAAGGTGATGCAGTAAAGTACCCAAGGCTATAGAGCGTCGGGTTTTGTATGAAAAATATTGTTTAAATTTATAGAGCAATCTGACTTTCTGACCAATAACTTGGCTTACAGCTTTAACCTAGTGAGAAAAAGTCATATTGGGGTCCAAAAGAATCCCAAGATACATGAACTCATATACCTGATCAATAGTGTGCCCTGCAGCATTGTAAATTGTCAAACATGGATTATCCTTCAACATATGCAGGCTGCCAAATAACATCGACTTAGCTTACATTCATAACCATAAGGCTAGTAGAAAGCCAAGCACATAAAAGATGAAATTCAGATTCTAAAACTGAGCAAGCCTGAGAAATGAAGAGGGCCTGATAAAACAAAATAAGGTCATCAGCATATAGGAGACACTCACAATTACTAAAGACTGAGGGCAATTGATTTATGAATATTGAAAACAATAGGGGTTCAAGTATGGACCGCTGAGGAACAGCACAAACAAGTGAACACTGATTTGAGTAAACAGAATCAACAGATACGTACTGAGTCCTGTTTGTCAAGAAATCCCTAAATCAATCTACAGCATCCTCTGAAATACCCAGGTTCCTCAAACTGAAACAAAGCACAGGGTGATGAATAAGTTTGAATGCCCTTGTTCAATGGCCTATGCAGCCAGTATAGTGTTATGCTTGTGCATCTGTGTTAGTTTGGTTTTAGCCATTCGCACTCTCTATTCCAGAGGAATTACCACCCTGTAGGTGTACCAAAGGTAAGGAACCCTCGAAGAGGGTTCCAACCCTAGAGGTGCCATGGGACAATTCCCCTGGCTTAAAGTACCTTAGGAAGGATCCCAAGAAGAACACTGCTGTTGCTGGAGGAGGAGGGGAGGGAGGATGGTGGGGCAAAGAAAAAAGTGCTTCAAAATGAAGCTAAGAGGAACTGCTTATATAGCTAAGGAAATTGGGAGTGGCTGGCTGCTTGTCCATTGAACTACAAGCCAAGCCTTCCAATCCAATGGCCTACGCAGCCAGTATAGTGTTATGCTTATACAACTGTGTTAGTTTGGTTTTGGCCATTCACACTCTCTATTCCAGAGGAATTACCACCCTGTAGGGGTACCAAAGGCAAGGAACCCTCAAAGAGGGTTCCATTCCTAGAGGTGCCACGAGATGCGATTCTTGTGGCTAAAGGTACCTTAGGAAGAATCCCCAAGAAGAATGAAGTAGTACAAAGCATATAAGCAAGCAGTAGCTGTGATGTAGGAGTAGATGAAGCATCAGGCACCTTGATAATGTAATGAGATGCCTTGATAATGTAATGAGATGAACAGGTTAGCAATAGCATGAGTTTGGCGGGTAGTGCTAGAGAATGAGGGACCTGCTAAGGAGAAAGGGAACGGCAAGTAGGGACACCATCCATCTCCATCCAACTGTGGAACGTACCTAATAGAACTAGGAAACACTAACTACAGCTTTCTAACTTTTATGACCTGAGGCATGGAGGAGAGAAAAGGCCCCTTTGAGGAGGGAATCTCTGGTGATCCAAGGCTTAGGTCACCTTCCCTCCAGGCTGGTATATTGTATTTAGTGACAGCTCTGCAGCTGTGATTTGGAAGTCCAATTAAAGGGAGGTGGAAAATATTCCAATTTGGTGGAAAGCTGTCACTTAATCCCTCTAGCCGGAATACTATGGAAGGTTGGGAGAGTGCTCTGCAACATCAGGGGCAACCAAGGTGGGAGGAGAAGAGCAATGACTGCTGAGGCACTCACCTGGCCTACTTGCCCTAAACACAAACCAGGTGAACAAGAGGCAGTCGTAGGGAGTATGTGGTGAAGGTGCCATGCTAGGGAAACCACTAAAGCCAATGAATAACCATTGTAGTGGAACCACTAGAGCTAAAGGAAATTGGAGTAACTACCCTTCACAGCTAGTCTTAAATTCTACATCAGGAGCTGCTGTCACATCAGCAAACAGCTAAAGCCAAGCCCAGAGCAAGGACATTCTCAGCTATGGGCCAGGTGAGAAGGACCCTGCCCCAAGTAGAGCATGCTCAAGATGCAGACTAGAGTGAGACCGTTGGCTGCAGGGAAACCCTGCACCAGAATGGTATATCTGGCATGCCCTAGAACTGATAAGGAGCTGAATGAGTGTTAAGTGCTGAGACCTTGCAAAGGTCAGATGCAGTAGTGAGTGCAGCAGACATCCCAGAGGCTGAAGCTGAGGGGATGGTGGTAGGCATGAAGCAAAGATTGTGTAAGCAACAGTGGACCTGCTCATAGGTCAGTAACAGTGTAGCAATAGCTGGACCTGCACGTAGGTCTGCAAACATAGTAGCAATGAAGTAGCACTGTGAATAGTGGGGCAAGCCAGCCAGTCATTCAAAAAGCCAATAAAGGTGACACATACTCTGAGGATTTGTCAGCGGGTGGAGACAAGATTTGTAACATAAGTAATTAGCCACACAGGGCCACAACTCCCCAAACACCTCCAAGTCCCCGCCATAGGAAAAACAATAAAGTGATGGAAGGGCTGAGACCCACATACAGGTATTGAAACTAGTTGACAGCATCAGCAGTAGCTTAGCTGACCTCAGCGTATAATAGAGTGTAAAAACATAGAAGCAGCATCTGTATTGAATACACTGAGTTGTAAACTTCAATAAACATAGAAAGAAAGGAGACACCATGCTCTGAAGCAGCTATCATCTGGCAATGCAATGAAACTGCAGCAATGAGGTAAGTAGAATGAGTTGAGCGAGCATGATTGAGCTGCATAGCTATGGTTCATTGTGAGCCTGAATCAGGTGAAAGCAGCATGAAGAGCAGCTATGATTGAGGTGAAACACACAGATAATTGTTGCAGTTGCATTGCAAGTAATTTGAGAGTTGTGAGTGACTGAGAGCAAGTAATATGAGCTATGGAGTAGCAATATGCTAAGAGCTTAGAAACAAAGCCCCAAAAGAAAAAATCAAAACACACAAACATGGAGAACTGGGAACAAGGCCCAACGCAAAGATACATAAACACAGAAAACAAGGAGCAAAGACAGAAAGAAGCACACAACTGGAGGCAAAATACAAACTAGAAGCAGGGAAACAAACGCAGAAGTCCAGCAGAGACAAACTGAAGCGGCAAGATGGGGGGGGCAGGTCCCAGGGTAGGCCTCAGCCAGCTGCAGAGGACAGACAGACAGAGCCTCTGGCCAGCAAAGAAAAAAGTGCTTCAGAAGGAGGCTGAGAGGAACTGCTTATATAGCTCAGGAAAGTGGGAGTGGCTAGCTGCTTGTCCATTGAACTACAGGCCAAACCATCCAGTTAGGTCCACAAACACCGCTCCAGTTGTCTTAGTGTAGCCTTATGCAACTAATTTCCATATTTTTTAAACTAGAGAGAAACAAAAAGAGAATATTTTTTGCTAGGTAAATATAATACCTTTATTAGGCTAATGAAAAGTTAAATAGACTAGGCCAGATTTTCAAAGGACCCTTAGACGCCCACAAAATGATGGAAGAGGTATGCTGCATCAGAAATGTCATATAAAGAGAATAATGCAAACTGTGTCAAAAATTCATGGGTCAAGAAGGATTCAAGCTGAGTCAAAATGATGATGATGCAGGGAGCGAGAATGACTTAAGCTGAGTCAAAAAGATGAGTGATGGATGGAGCAAAAATGACACAAGCTGCATCAAAAAGATGAATGAGGCAAGCATTTGACACAAGTTGCATCAAAAAGACAATGCATGCGGAGAGAAATGACTCAAGATGAATCAAAAAATACCACAGATGAAGCGGCAAGACAGCAGCATTTTAAACCCCTAAAATGCTCTACACTGGTCCCGCAGGGGAATATTGGCTCTATGACCAACCTACTACATAATCAAACCTCACTTTAATATGCTCCAGTGTCATTTAGACCAGCTCTGGCTGATCTAACAGCGGCCTGCATCTTTGGTGCAGTGTCAACAGCCTCCACCTTTGTAGATCAAAAAAAGGGGATGATGCATCATTTTTGTGATGCAAGCCCTGTTGTGACATGATGCACCCATTTTTTTGATGCAAGCCTGACATAAGCTACTTTGGTGCAGGTAGTTCTGCTTTTGACACAAGCAACATTAGAAAATCAGGACTGATGCAAGTTTTGATGCAGTTTGCTCTTTTCATCATTCTTTTCTGGTGCAAGCACCATGTGTCATTCTCTGACCTTTGAAAATCAAGCCCACTGTACGAGCTTTCAAGGCCTATAGTGCTGCCTCTTCTTCAGGCATGAGCTAAGAGCCAGTAGTGTAGGCCACGAAAGCTTGTAACTTAAACTTTTCATTAGCCTAATAAAGCTATTAGCATTACCTAGCAAAACAATTCTCTTTTTGTTCCACTCATGGTTCTGTGTGGGTTAGCATGGCACAACACTGTCATATTTTTTTAAGGAAAAAAGTACATTTATTTTTAGTTTGCTTGCCAGACCACCTGTAAGACCACTGCCATTTTTGGTCATCACCACTTTATCAGTACAGGTGGTCTTTTATATCAAGAGCCAAAAATTACCTTAATACAGGTATTTCTAAAAGGTATGCTGACTGGATCGCAACACCATTACAGTGAACACATCGATGCTGATAACAGACAGTTCACTGTAATGGTCTGCCCAAGACCCTAGCACTTTGTCTCCAGGTCCTGCACCTCCTCCCTGAATCAACTCTGACTTGGAGTTGGAATCTATTAGACCAGGGGGTGTGGGGGACAGAGCCCCGAGAATGAGGGGTTGGGGTTGAAGCCCCCAATAGAAAAGTGACCAGGGTCTACTGTCAGAATTATGTCAATCGCAACTTGCGGTTGACATAATTCCATCGCTGTGATGTCGTCGATAACATAGTTGTCAAACCAGCATTGCAGATCCTTTCTCAAAGATCATATTATGTTTTCAAAGATACAGTTAAATAACCTGACTGTGAAAATCACCTCTACAATGTTTTTCACTGGTACTGTTCTTGCTGGTACTTTTATGACTAAGGATCTCTTTCTCAAACGCAAGGCGGAATCTGTGGCATGTAGATAAAAGAGTCAGTCCCTTTCTTGAAAACATTTGAATGTACAGTGCTTGTTTAATCACAAATGGATAACTTTCAAACTTGCCTTCTATGTGCCTTTTACCAATGGAAACTGTATCAATTGTGCCCTTCTGTGCTGGCATCTTCTTTGTGTCCCCTGTCACTAAACGCTAAGCACAGCAGTGGAAGCTCAACTAATAGATTGTCAAGTAGTTATAAATAGTTACAAAAAGATCAACAAGAACAACATTAATAAAAAATAGTTAATTTGCATAATAATATTGTTTAAATGTGCCTTTGAAAACACAACTTGATCTTTAAGAAATATTTAAGTATTATGGTATTTATTGAGCTTTTTTACAGTATTTAGTAGGACCAACACATTTGATTAAGTTGCACCACAAAACATCAGTGGTCTTACAGATGATCTTGCAATCAAACTGAAAATAAACAGTTACTTTTTTGCTAACAATTACTGGATGAAGCTACGTGTTATTTAGCATAGCATGCTCATCAGCGACATCACGTTCTGTCTCAAGATCCCATGACATGGCTGCTGCTATAAATTTATTATTGAATGAGTTAGATACGTGTAACTTCAGACTGCTGATGCCTGTGATGTACCCAATATCTCACTTGAAAGATCATTTCATGGGCTTTCAGAATTTGAGTGACCTGCCATGCTTACCTTCCACTTTAAATTTATGATCCATTAAGATTTTTAAAGATACCATACAAACTATTATCTGGTATTATGTATAAAGTTTAAAATCTGTTACACACTGCATGTTTCTATTGTAATAAATAATTGAACCATGTAGCAAGGGGTCAACAGTATTTGTTATATTTTGTTTGCCATGGTGAATTCCACTACCATCCCTTGGCGCCAATAAATGCATGCTCTGAAGCCAAATGGCAGGCCTCAGTTGTCCTTCAAATTTTGCCAGTTCTCACTAGACACTTGTGACTTCCCAGTGCAATGGAGCCATGTCTTCCTGTGCACCAAGATCCAGTGTGCTTGGGCAAAAACTTCTCAGGCTGCAAACAAATCACTGGGGTGTAATAAGGAGCCCTAGATACTAATGTTATTCTGCAGGCTAGACTTCTCAGTGCAGTCTTTCCTGTGTTTACCCTCGTCAGCTATGCCAAATGTATTGCAATAAGAGGCAGGGCGTTATGTGATAATCCATATTATGAAATGTTTTTTTTTAAATCGTGAAACCTAATTGGCTGAGGATCATCTTTACCAGTGCTGGTACCTCAGCATAACAGCACTGGATAAAGATCCAGCAACCAATTCACAAAAAAATCAATACTAACCACACATCCCTGTTTGTCATCACAAACATGACTTACAACTTTACTTATATAAAACCTTCAGCTAGGCCCTAAAACTAAAACTGCCTAAAATTTAAAAACGTATACTTAAATGTTAGTTGACCTCATAATTCTTTTTATACACCCACATACAGTGCATAAATTACAAACATGAAGTATTACAGTACTTACATTTTTTATTTATTTTTTTTGCTGACTATGAAAAATCCTCCTCATGGGGGGGGAGGGATAAGGAAGGGGCTGACCTGAAGCCCTCTCCTCCAGATGAGGGGAGTAGCCTTCAAACCCAAGGAGAGGGCTGAAAACAAACTGGGGAGGAGTTTCAGGAGGAGTAGAGGATGGAGAGTATAAGGAACTTGGGTGGGGTTCGACAAAGGGGATCAGGGATAAGGGGTGGGTGATGTTAGTAAACGCCAGGAGCTTGGGAAACAAGTTGCCAGAGTTCCAGGCCATGCTGCTGCCTGGGGATGGATGTGGCGGTGGTCATGGAAACGTGGGCCAACAAAAACCATGACTGGGACCTAAAGGTGCGGGGGTACTCTATGCTTAGGAAGGATAGAAAGGAGGGCAGAGGGGGTGGAGTGGCTATGTTCATTAGAGATGATATAGAAATTACTAGGGTAGAAGAGGCAGAGGGAAACGTGGAGGCCTTATGGGTCACTTTACGAACCCCTGCAGGAGGCAAGGTCAAGCTGGGTATAGTATAGTATATAGGCCCCCCGGGATGGGTGATGTTCTAGAGGATGGTTTGCTGGACATCATTGCCCAGTGTGGACCAAAAGGGGAAGGAGTGGTGTTGATGGGAGACCTTAATATGCCAAGTACAAACTGGGGAACCATGTCTTCTAAGGTGGCCAAGGAGCAGAGGCTGCTGGACAGCTTCCAGGATGTGTTCTTAACACAGCATGTGATGGAGCCCACAAGGGAGGGGCATGTCCTGGACGTGGTTCTGGCAGATGGGGATCTGGTAAGGGACCTGGTTGTAGAGGATCCCGTGACTGGGAGCAACGACAATACTGTCTGGTTTCAAATAAGCATGGGGGAAGGGGGAGAGATCTAGGACACTGGCAGTGGACTTCAGGGGGGCAGACTTTGTGGGCATGGGAAATATTCTCAAGGATCACTTGAAGGGGATTACATCAATGACAAATGTGGAAAAGAGATGGGAGGTCATAAAACGGGGACTTCACGAGGCAGTCAGGACCTGCGCTAAGGTAAAACATAAGGGAACAAGGCCACTTAAACCATGCTGGTGGTCCAGTGAGGTTCAGGTAGCAGTCAGAGAAAAGAAGACGGCCTACAAAAAATATAAAACAATAAGAGGGGATAGGGAAAAGGAAATGTACCATCTTGCATCTAGAAAAGTCACCCGGATGGTGAGGGGGGCAAAGTCCAGTAAAGAGCAGCGGCTGGCACAGAGGATACATGGAGGGGAAAATGGGTTCTTCCGTTTACATTGGGGAGGCGGAGAAAAGCTAAGGGCCATCTCGGCAGATTGAGATCAGAAGGAGGGTGGGTGGAAGAGGCGAGGACCAGGCAGAGGTATTAAATGAGTACCGCCTCTGTGTTCCACTAGGGAGGGGATGGGATATCTACAAAGCAAGGCACGATGGGGATAGAAGCGGTAGTGAGTGGGATCAGGGGAGCAACAGAAATGGAGCAAGAGGGAGGGAGAGGTACCCCAGGGGTGTCACATCAGGATAAGGATAAAAAGGCCAGTAAGGTGGAGGGGACGGATGATGCTATCTCCACCGAAAGGGTGTGGTTAGCCCTCAAGGCCTTAAAGAAAGATAAATCTCCTGGACCGGATGGCATTCATCCGAAAGTACTATGGGAATTGGCAGACATACTGGCTGCACCCCTGGCGGAGCTCTTCAACAGGTCACTTGAGACAGGGAGGGTACCTAGGGATTGGCGAGAGGCACATGTGGTGCCAATCCATAAAGGGGGGGTCGAAGGAAGTACCAGGTAACTATAGACCCATCAGTTTGACCTCGCTGGTGGGAAAATTTATGGATAGTACACTAAAGGAATGATTGGGGGTGTACTTGGAGGAGGTGGGAGGTCTGGATAGTCAGCAACATGGGTTTGTGCCAGGTAGATCATGTCAAACCAATCTTGTGGAGTTCTACAAATGGGTAACATCAGACTGGACTGGGGAAAGCCTGTGGATGTATTATTCTTGGACTTTAGCAAGGCATTTGACTCTGTCCCCCACAATGATCTGGTGGAGAAACTGACGGGGTTGGGAGTAGGCCCTTTGATGGTCAGATGGTTTGAAAACTGGCTAGCTGGATGCACCCAGAGAGTAGTGGTCAGTGAGAAGCTCCCGAATACCCTAGAGAGGCCAGTAGTGGGGTACTGCAGGGCTCGGTCCTGGGTCCAATCCTGTTTAATGTATACATATCTGACATCAGGGAGGGGTATAGGTTGTGAAATGAGTCTCTTCACTGATGACTCCAAGATGGGAGCAGTAGTTGAGGGGAAGAGGGGAGGTTGGCCCTGCAAGGGGACCTGGACACCCTGGAAAGCTGGGCTCACACAAGGAAATTAAATTTCAATATCACCAAGTGCAAGGTGTTACATCTTGGGCGAAACCCTAAACACAGGTACACCCTGGAAGGGGAGGTGCTGGAGGCCTCAACAGGGGAAAAAGACCTAGGGGTCATGGTGGATGCATGTATGAATAACTCTGAGCAGTGCAGGAGAGTGGCTAGCAAGGCAAACAGGATGTTGGGATGCATCGTAAGGGGGATCACCTCTAGGAGTAGGGAGGTGATACTGCCACTGTACAATGGACCGGTTAGACCACACCTTGAGTACTGTGTAAGTACTGGAGACCACACTTGAAGAGGGACATACAGCTCCTGGAGAGAGTACAGAGGAGGGCAACTAAGATGATACAAGGACTAGGGATTGCGATGAGGACAGACTTCAGGAGCTCTGCCTGTTTTCATTGGAGGAGAGGAGAGACAAGGGGGAGATGACTGAGGTCTTCAAGTACCTCAAGGAATAAATATGGTAAACATAGAAGGGATCTTTAGACTAAAGCAGGAAGGTATCACCAGAGGGCATGGTTTGAAGTTGGAGGGCGGAAGGGTGAGGGGGGAAAAGAGGAGGAGGTTTTTCACTGAGAGGGTGGTGGACCATTGGAATGCACTGCCTGGTGAGCTGGTTCAGAGATCCACAGTGGAGGGCTTCAAGAGAGGGTGGGACAGACACAGAAAGCGGATGTACCAGATGATGGCCTGGCCCAGGGGGGTGGGAATGGATGATAGGGGTTTCTGGAACACAAGGGGGGGGAGGGCCTCGGCACCCAACTAGGTATCTGAGGTTCGAGCAGACTTGATAGACCGTAAGGCCTAATCTGCTGGCAATTAGTATGTTAGTATGTTAGTATTCTCACCTGTTTACCAGGGAAATCTCTGCAGTGTAAACTGGTACAGATAAAACAGAAGCCCTGGTTCCATCGGAGGCCATCTGTTGTATGAGTGAGGGGGGGTGAACATTCTACCAGTAGAACTGAGCAAAAATTTGAATTCTTGTATTCCCTCCATAGCAAATAATACATTTCTTGAATGTTTTAGGAAATACAGAAAAGACAGAAGGAGTCCAATTCCAGGAGAAATGTCACAACTCACCAGCGCTTGCGAGTTGCGACATATGCCGCTATGCCGGGGACCCTGTGCCAGATTCCAGAACAGGCAGGGTCCCCAGAGACTAAGTCCTGTGACTTGTGGCACCTCCAACATTGTGCTATAGGAAGGGTGCACCTACACAGGATGCTGCAAGCCACATTACCGCCCTCCAACAGGGTGCAGGTCCCACATGACAAGGCCTTTCCCAATGCCCCATCTCCGACACCATGGCAATGCCTCGCAGGGCTGGTGGGGGGCCACAGAATTACCATGGAGTGCTTGGCATGCATGCCAATAGTGGTATGTTGGTGAACTGGGGAGGTAAACTGCCCTGCAGGGTAATACCTGGGAATGGCGGAGTGAGGGTTCCAGCAGCCCACAGAGGGCTACCCTGCCACAGGGGGACAGGTGGGGGCCTATGTGGGACTGTGGAGGGGAGCTGTTGGGGCATCAGGCACAGAGGTGCACCCCCAGTGGACGTAGGGTACAGTTATACCACTGTCTTCCAGGGTCCATCTTGGAATAGCACATTTGCTATTCCATATGCCACCCTCCTGGAATTGGGTGTAACTGCTGCCATAAACCCCCTTGTGCCATGTCGTAGGGGGTGTATGGCATACCCGGTGGTGTAGCGCACCTTTGGAGCAGGATGCCTACGCCATGTTGCAGGCTGCCTTCTGGAATACTAGTTGGCATAATGCATGGTACAAAGTGCTACTTGTGCCATTGGGTTTGGCGTAAGTCACTTTGCGACATGCGTAACCTGTTCTGGAATCTGGCCTAAAGTGCGGAAAAGGGAGAGAATAATTTAAAAAGAAAGAAAGGTGAGGAAATATGTAAATGGGGGGTGGAGAGAGGAAAATGGAGGGCTTAAGGGCTAATTAAAAGTAAATGTATTTTGCTGTGCATAATATTTGAACCTCAGATATCATGTCAGTGTTAGGATGTGCTGGGACTGTTTTGCTGGGGTGGATGAATATTATTTTAAAAAGTTTTCTTTTTGTGGTGAGACAATGGCACTTCTTGGGTGGTTGATGGTACTTGGGGTTGCCTCATGCTTCATAACACACCCAAGGTGTACCATTATCCCACCACAATGCACACCATGCCATGTCTTATTGCTTAAACATTTTATTTATTTATTAGAATTTTGGTAACCGGGTAAGCCCACTGAGACCATGCAGTCCCTTTTTCAGTGACAAACCAGGTGACAATGATGAACACAGTACAATAGATAAATACAATAATAATATACAGGATACAGAAAGATTTAACAATGCTGCAAAAATTATTACAGTGGGAAGCCAGGTAAGGAACTTAGAGCAGATCAGGAATTAAGCATATATAAATAAATAGAATAACTAATATTATACAATATATACATAGCAGGAACATGAGAGCAGGTGGATTATAAAATACATCTATCAGAGTAATATATATTAGGCATTAATGATGCTATAAGAGTTATTTAAAGCAGTTGCAGGGCAGGGGGGTTAGTAGGACAGAGGTACACTCTTTTTTGAAGAAGGATAGGGTGGGGCAGGAGAGTAAGTTAGGGGGAAGGAATTCCAAGCAAAGGGAGCTGAGAAGGCGAATGAGCGCTTACCCAATAGGTGTTGCGTCTTCTGGATTGTTAATAAAGGTAAGACACAAAGGCACAGTTGCTGCAGAGTGGCTATTACCCCCCCCCCAGAGTTTGAGAGTACTGCCTATACAACACTCCATAAACTTCTGTGGCCTGAGGATGAAAAGAAGCAACATTATCAACACAACAGTCTGGAAGGATCAATGGTAGGAACTGGCAGCTCAGGCTGGCATAGCGTAGTCTTGCACTCAGCAGAAGAGTGGAAACAGTTGCATGAAGTAAAGACATGGCAGAGAAACTCTCTCAGATAGAATGACAATTCAGAAGAGATGGTCAGGGCCCTTGGGGGGGAGCTGGGGATAATTCCCAGGGCCCAGCATCAAACAGGGGCCCTGGCCACCTGGCATGCTACAGTACGCAGCTGCATAGGGGCCGCAGAGTCTGAACTTTTCCCAGTGCCTGGAATTCCTCTTACGGGGCCTGTAGATGGTAGCATTTTAAGACAGGCAGTTTCATCAACTGGCATCTGCAGAGGTGACAACAATCTCTGCCAAATAAATACATGGCATGAGTGATCACCTGTAGTTAGTGCTAAGCAGCACATAATTAGGTAAAAAAACAAAGGTTATATACACTGACATAACACAGGATATCAAGATGTATCATGGCACATCACAAGTAATGGCTGTCTGTAGGCATACACAAGTATACACCACGCGTACCTTAAATTATTATATCCCAATTACTATGCACTGTGAGATGGACTACAAAAAATTGTTTCCATCTATTGGTGCTCACTGGCTGCACACTGTGTTGATGTAGTCTGGATGCAATCATAGCTTATGATTATGAGGAATCAGTTTGCTCTAGAGGATAGAGCACTGACCTTAATTTATGACCATCAAGTGGGGAATGCTTGGTGGTGGCTTTACTGCAGAGAATATACAGTATGTTCAAAAGTTTGTGTAACTTTTGTAAAAGGTTGGAGCCCTGCAGGAAATTCCCATTCATTTCAATCAGATTTCTTTGTTATTCCCAATATATCCAGATATATAGTATATCTTGTCACTGGATACCATTGCATAAAGAGTGTGGTAGTAAAGCACAGAATATATGAAATGTGATGGCAGTGAGCCCATTTTCCTTGGCAGAGGATTGTGCTTTTTTTGGAGGAGCTCATGATTGGAGGAATGACAAGTTCTAACAAAGACAAATGGTCAGAAGGGGAAAGTCAGGTTCCAGTTAGATTGGAGATGTCCAGTTCATGCACATCAGTTCAGCCAAAGGTGCTGCCTTCATTTGGAAAAAAACAATGGCAAGTGCAAAAGGAAAAGGTGCATACACCAAGCAGGATGAATATTAAATAAACAGATATTTATCATGGGCAGAGAAACATCAAAAAATACCAGCGCACCCCTATGCACTGTAGCACTGCAAGGCATCATCAGGTGGCAATGCTTTGTGTATTCAACAGTGTCCAGTTAATGTCACCTTTAACTGATAGAGAATACATTCATGTTCAAATGAACCAATCCCATTTTAACCCTGAGAAAAAACATGATTCAATTTGTCCCCAATGCATCGTGCTTCTTATTTCAATATTCCATGATTATCCAGCTCCTGCATGCCCCCAGCTTGACCTGCCCTGTGTACCCCCCTCCCCTCCCCAGTTCACCCCACTCTCACAGCTTGGTTTTACTTCTCCTAATCTCATTGCACTGATATGTTCAATCAGTCATTTGATTGTATTTCAGGATGTAGAGTGTATTTTATTTCTGTCACCTGCTTTTGTCACTTTGCTATTTTGCCATGTTGCTCTACATTGGTTTGCAGCTTGTGTGTTATACATTAATTCTATTGTATTTGCTTGATTGTTCACCCTCCCAACTCTTCCAGGTCACTCATGGAAATGAGCCTTGACTCAGTGTGCCTTTTCCAGTTATCATTTCTTAAATGAATAAATAAAATTAAAATACTTAGATACATTTAAAACTGTTTCCCCCCCAAACATATTAACAGCACAGTGATGAAACATAAAACATCATTGCACATGGTCTAGATAACTCCTAATGCATTTTTCATGGAAAGATTTCTGCATTACTTGTCAGGCAAAATATAAAGGGAGTACAAATCAGGAAAGGGTGAAAAACGTGTCAAGAAAAAGATAGGACAAAAACAGAGAACGAATTAAAAGGGGGGGGCAGTGAAACCTACGAAAAAGAAAAGGCACAGGGAAAAATGAAAGAGTAAGTGACAAGGTATAGCAAATTGGGGGAGGGGAGAACAATGGTGCAAAATGTGAATGAATAATAGCAAAAAAGTTCTAATGTAAAAATATCAGAAAAGAAAAGTGAAAAAAAAAAACTGAAGAAAAATATATGCAGTGTGAGATGCCATAACTGACAAAAACTGTAACTTCGATTAATAACTTGGACATACATAATCACATTGAACAAAATCATCCAGCAAAAAAATTGTCTACCTTACATATTGCACACCTCCAGAAACTGTTATTTACCAGTATTTAAAATTTACTCTGCTGGGGATGCAAATACTCAGATATTTCTTCCCAAAGACATTGATGATTAAAATAATTCCAAAGTCATAACAAGGAATCATTTTACACACAAATTTATTCACTCCAACATAACCCAACCACATTGTGTAGCCTTCAAATTTGCATTTGTGCCAACTATATAATACTAGCACCTATGTGAAATAACACCATGGTTCACATTTGTCTGCTTTATAGATTGATTTTATTGGTTATTTATCATGCATGTAAAACTGGGACAATGTATACAGTACCAGGACTATGTGAAGGAACCACTAATCAATAATCCAAGAAAATACTTTTGTATTTAAACTGAGGTTCACCATAAAATTACATCATTTCATACTGAAATTCACTGAAATGGTTTAAATCCATTTCCATGTCAGACCATTAGGTAACAATGAACTGAGTTTGAAATCCATTCAGTTTCCTTTTTGAGAAGGGATTACATTCTACCCTTCCCCCCCCATGCCAACATATATGATCTGGTGCTCTGAAAGGAAATGCCGAGGTGGTGCATCCATGGCAATCCTGGAAATGATCGCCATGGGAATTGTCCAGACTACCATGCTGAATTGCCTAGACATGTTCCTGAAGCCTTTCTTTGGTGCACCATGTAGTCTTACCCTGGTACACCTTGCCCCAGCTGCACTGCCTAGCATAGACTGCATAGTTAGGTGGGACAGTTCATTTTGAATTTTGTCTCAAATTCATCCCCTATTTTGAAATGTATGAAATTAGGGCCTGTAAGTGCATACCTGCAAAGGTTCACTCATGATGGTGCTTGGGCAATGTAGACGAGGTAACCTAAGGCACAAGAAATATATTGCCCAGCATTAGCGCAGTCAACATTGCATCACAAACAAGTTACACTGCCCAAAGGGGAAAAGTAAAGCTTTGCAGGGAGCTTCACACCAGACTTTGCCCCCAGCAACCTCCAAACATAACTATAACATCCTCGGGGTTGGACATGCCGTGAAGGGCAGCAACATTTTTTTTTTTCTCAGATGAAGCCAGAAGGGGAAGGAAGGAAACATATTCAATTCAGTGCTTTAGAGTAACTGGTAATTGCTATTTTTCTTTTAAACTTAGATTGAGGGCTTTTAGTGACACTATAATTTCTTTGTTGTCTTTACTTATAATTGTTTTTGGGCTGTTGAAAATTTAAAACATAGTGGTGGTGTAATTCTGTGCTGTCTTTAATTGTGCAAATTTTATCTTGGCTTGTCTGACTGCCCTGTAGTTGGGTGAAGGGTGTTAATTGTCTGGCCTCTGACCTCAGCTACGTGATAACTGGAGGTGGGGCTTAGTCAGAGTTGAAGTAGCAAGTAGAGTTCATTTTCTCAGAAGAAGCCAGAAGGGGAAGGAAGGAAACATATTCAATTCAGTGCTTTAGAGTAACTGGTAATTGCTATTTTTCTTTTAAATTTAGATTGAGGGCTTTTAGTGACACTATAATTTCTTTGTTGTCTTTACTTATAATTGTTTTTGGGCTGTTGAAAATTTAAAACATAGTGGTGGTGGTGTAATTCTGTGCTGTCTTTAATTGCTGAAAATTTTATCTTGGCTTGTCTGACTGCCCTGTAGTTGGGTGAAGGGGTGTTAATTGTCTGGCCTCTGACCTCAGCTACGTGATAACTGGAGGTGGGGCTTGAGTAGAGTTGAAGCAAGTAGAGTTCATTTTCTCAGAAGAAGCCAGAAGGGAAAGGAAGGAAACATATTCAATTCAGTGCTTTAGAGTAACTGGTAATTGCTATTTTCTTTTAAACTTAGATTGAGGGCTTCTTAAGTGACACTATAATTTCTTTGTTGTCTTTACTTATAATTGTTTTTGGGCTGTTGAAAATTTAAAAACATAGTGGTGGTGTAATTCTGTGCTGTCTTTAATTGCTGCAAATTTTATCTTGGCTTGTCTGACTGCCCTGTAGTTGGGTGAAGGGTGTTAATTGTCTGGCCTCTGACCTCAGCTACATGATAACTGGAGGTGGGGCTTAGTCAGAGTTGAAGTAGCAAGTAGAGTTCATTTTCTCAGAAGAAGCCAGAAGGAGAAGGAAGGAAACATATTCAATTCAGTGCTTTAGAGTAACTGGTAATTGCTATTTTTCTTTTAAACTTAGATTGAGGGCTTTTAGTGACACTATAATTTCTTTGTTGTCTTTACTTATAATTGTTTTTGGGCTGTTGAAAATTTAAAACATAGTGGTGGTGTAATTCTGTGCTGTCTTTAATTGTTGCAAATTTTATCTTGGCTTGTCTGACTGCCTGTAGTTGGGGTGAAGGTGTTAATTGTCTGGCCTCTGACCTCAGCTACATTGATAACTGGAGGTGGGGCTTAGTCAGAGTTGAAGTAGCAAGTAGAGTTCATTTTCTCAGAAGAAGCCAGAAGGGAAAGGAAGGAAACATATTCAATTCAGTGCTTTAGAGTAACTGGTAATTGCTATTTTTCTTTTAAACTTAGATTGAGGGCTTTTAGT
Organism: Neoceratodus forsteri; assembly: GCA_016271365.2. Classification (NCBI taxonomy): domain Eukaryota; kingdom Metazoa; phylum Chordata; order Ceratodontiformes; family Ceratodontidae; genus Neoceratodus; species Neoceratodus forsteri. Next base: position 1,515,642,242 of record CM057449.1, read on the forward strand.
GACATTATAATTTCTTTGTTGTCTTTACTTATAATTGTTTTTGGGCTGTTGAAAATTTAAAACATAGTGGTGGTGTAATTCTGTGCTGTCTTTAATTGCTGCAAATTTTATCTTGGCTTGTCTGACTGCCCTGTAGTTGGGTGAAGGGTGTTAATTGTCTGGCCTCTGACCTCAGCTACGTGATAACTGGAGGGCTTAGTCAGAGTTGAAGTAGCAAGTAGAGTTCATTTTCTCAGAAGAAGCCAGAAGGGGAAGGAAGGAAACATATTCAATTCAGTGCTTTAGAGTAACTGGTAATTGCTATTTTTCTTTTAAACTTAGATTGAGGGCTTTTAGTGACATTATAATTTCTTTGTTGTCTTTACTTATAATTGTTTTTGGGCTGTTGAAAATTTAAAACATAGTGGTGGTGTAATTCTGTGCTGTCTTTAATTGTTGCAAATTTTATCTTGGCTTGTCTGACTGCCCTGTAGTTGGGTGAAGGGTGTTAATTGTCTGGCCTCTGACCTCAGCTACGTGATAACTGGAGGTGGGGCTTAGTCAGAGTTGAAGTAGCAAGTAGAGTTCATTTTCTCAGAAGAAGCCAGAAGGGGAAGGAAGGAAACATATTCAATTCAGTGCTTTAGAGTAACTGGTAATTGCTATTTTTCTTTTAAACTTAGATGGAGGGCTTTTAGTGACATTATAATTTCTTTGTTGTCTTTACTTATAATTGTTTTTGGGCTGTTGAAAATTTAAAACATAGTGGTGGTGTAATTCTGTGCTGTCTTTAATTGCTGCAAATTTGCCCCCCCCCTCCCTTCCCCAACTCTTAATTATATGCCCTGTTAAATCTGATTGACAGGAGCTAAACACAGGGTATAGTAAGGGGTGTGAAGTAGGAGGGGCATAAGGGGGAAGAAGCCCACCCTCAGCATGACAAGTGTTTTGATTCATTTATTTATTTATTGTTTTCTTTTTCTTTAAAAAAAAATATCTGAGGATCAGTGGCAGGATTTTTAGGACAGTAAATTAATACAAAGGGAACTAGGAGAGCTTCAGTAGCAGACAAGTAGTGGAATTGCAGTATAATGTGGGGAGTGGTGTAATGCCGTGGCTGTGGGGCAGCCATATTCAGGCAAACCTTCTGGACACTGAGGTGCTGCCCTATCTGCATGCATCTCTCTGGACTGCGGGAGGAGGTAGCCAGACTCAGAGTGGAAGTAAACTGGGTCTGAGTACCATCACCCTATCCAGAGACCACCCAGTCCAATGCAACTGCCTCAAAGGATGCAGAGAACGAGGAGCACTTGGATGACAGTGGGCTCAGGGAGGGTTAGACCGGTCAGGCAGAGGCACATCCCAGATCCTATTCCACTCAAGAACTCATATGCCACACTGGCAAATGAGGACAACCAAATAGAGGTACCCAGAGAAGTGGAAGGAAAGGATGTGGAGGTTAGCCAGGAGGTGGACCTCAGCGGGAAAGCAGTGGACCCCAGGAGGAGGAGGAAGCGAATCCTGGTGGGGACTCCATCATAAGAGGGATCCAGCTAGGGACACAGGAGGGGAGGACAGGAGGTGAGGTGCCCACCAGGTGCCACGGCATGGAGGGATGGAAGGAAGATCCTGGGGATCACTGGGAAGGCAAGGCAGGGGAGGGTGCTGGATGTCATTATCCACCTAGGTACTAATGACCTGGCAAATGGGGAGCCAAAGGAAGTTCAGGAAGAGTGTAGGAAACTGGGGAGGGTCTCAAGCAAGCAGCTACTTCTGTCACTTCTCAGAAGTACTACCTGTGAGGCAAGGAGCATAGGAGTGCATGCACCAGGAACTTTAACTCATGGTTGAAGAACTGGTGCTGCAAGGAAGGGTTTGGATTCATTGGTGACTGGGGACCCACCTGGAGAGATGGAGGTTTGTTCAAGCCTGACGGCCTGCATCCATCCTGGAGGGGAATCCAAGCACTCAATGATAAGTTTAAATGCTACATTGCAAGCATTTAAACTAGCAAAGGGGGGTGGCAGGCCAGCAAGGAGGGTACCTACTTGCTCACACCCCACAGCTAGCAGTGGAACCAATGAACCAGAGGAGTGGCTATCTCTGCAAAGCAGTGTGCAAAAGATGGAGATTAGTGCCCAAGAGGTGGATAAGCAGAAAGGGCAAAATTCAGCAGAAGGGCAGACAGCAAGGAGAACCAGGGATAAATGACAACCAAGGAAGGGCTGGAGTAGAACTGTGAAACAGTCTAGGAGGTCAAATCATGGAAAGCCATGTGTGCAAATGCCAGAAGCCTTAGCAACAAGATGGAAGATCTGAGGCTGTCATGGTGCAGTCAGACCTGGACATTGTGGCCATCACTGAAACCTGGTATAATGATAACCACGACTGGGAGATGGCCATACCTGGCTACAACATATTCAGAAGAGACAGAGCAGGCAGAAAGGGAGGAGGAGTGGCACCGTTTGTGAAAAATGACATAAGGGCCACAGAGATCCAGGAGGAACAAAATGGGGGAGAGATACTGTGGGTTAAGCTGGAAAGGAAAATGGGGACAGCCATCTGCACAGGTGTGGTCTATATACCACCAGCACAGGAGGAAGAAACAGATAGGGGTTGGTGCTAGCCATCCAAGGATGGCAGACAAGGAGTGAGGAGTAGTACTGGTTGGAGACTTCAATATTCCAGATGTGGACTGGAGCATCCCAGCAGCAGCATCAACTGAACAGATTTATCCTGGACTCCTTCAGGTGCCTTCCTCAAGCAACTGGTCATGGAACCAACTCGGCAGAAGGCAATACTGGACCTTGTGCTCACAAACAGGGACAGTGTGATGGGGGTAACAGTGGGGAGCACCTGGGAAACAGTGACCACCAGTCATTGTGGTTTGAAATCAAGAAAGAGCAGAACCAAACCACACAAAAACACGTCTCTGGATTTAGGAGGGCAGACTTTGGGAAAATGGGGAGATACTGAAAGAGGCATTAAGGGAATGGGACAGGAATCAGGGTTGAGGAACAGTGGGCAGTATTTAAAATGGGGATTACAAGAACAACAGAATTATGCATTAAGCAGGTTAGCAAGAGGAAAATGAAGAGGAGACCATTATGGTTTTCCAAAGAGGTAGCAAAGAAAGTGAAAGCCAAAAGATTGCATTCAGGCAATACAAAAAGACACAGGCAGAAGGGATAGGGAGAAGTACCAGGAGAAGCAAGGGAGGCAGGGAGGTCAGTAAGGAAGCCAAAGCTCAGACAGAAGAGCACATTGCAAAATCAGTGGTTAGAGGGACAAAACCTTTTACAGGTACATAAGTGAAAAAGAAAGACAAAGGGAGGGATAGTGAGACTGAAGGGGGAGGATGGGGGCCACGTGGAGGATGACAAAAGTAAAGCTGACATATTGAACAGGTATTTCTGCTCAGTCTTTACTGAGAAGAGGAGGGGTAATGGGTCTGAAGAGAGTACAAGGGTGAGAATGGTGAAGAAATGGACACAGTCCCTTTACGAGAAAGCGTCCTGAAGGAACTGGAAGTAATAAGAGTTGATAAAGCAATGGGGCCAGATGGGGTGCACCCCAGGGTCCTAAAGAACTAAGAGAGGTGGTGGCTGAACCTCTGGCTATCCTGTTTAGCCGATCACTGGAAACAGGAGGTACCCAAAGACTGGAGGACAGCAGATGTAGTCCCCTTATATAAAGTGGGAACAAAGAGGAAGCAGGGAACTACAGACCAGTCAGCCTCACCTCGGTAGTGGGGAAGATCATGGAAGCACTACTGAAGGAGAGATTGGTAGAACATCTGGTTGTCAATGGACTACAGGACCCAAGGCGCATGGTTTCACCAGGGAGGTCATGTCAGACCAACCTCGTTGAATTTTTGACTGGGTGACTCGGGAGGTGGATCAGGGAGGCGGTGGACATGGCCTATCTGAACTTCAGCAAGGCCTTTGACACTGTGCACATAGAAGACTATTACACAAACTGGGGAATATGGGTGTGGGCAGGACAGTAGTGTGGTGGGTAGGTAACTGGCTGGGTGGCAGGACACAGAGGGTGGTGGTAAATGGCTGTCACTCCACAGAGGGAAGAGTGACCAGTGGGGTACCACAGGGATCAGTGCTGGGACCGGTCCTATTCAACATCTTCATCAGTGACATTGCACAGGACCTAGAAGGCAGAATTTCACTGTTCGCTGATGACACAAAGCTCTGTAACAGAGTAGACACACCAGAGGGTGAAGACAGAATGAGAAGCGACCTGCAGAAACTTGAAGAATGGTCAGGGGTTTGGCAGTTGAAATTCAATGCAAAGAAGTGCAAGATAATGCATATAGAACAAAAACCTGGCACAATATATCAGCTGGGGGTGAGGATATAGCATGCACCAAGCAGGAAAGGGATCTTGGGGTTATCATCTCTGATGACCCCAAGGTAGGGAAACAGTGTGACAAGGCAGCAGGTAAAGCAAATAGGATGCTGGGATGTATAGGGCAGGGGCATCACCAGCAGGAAAGGGAGGTCATAATTCCACTATACAAGACACTAGTGAGGCCCCACCTGAAGTACAGTGTACAGTTCTGGAGACCATACCTACATAAGGACATAGACAGGGTAGAGAAGGTTCAGAGAAGGGCAACAAAGATGGTGCATGGATTGCATCACAAGTCCTATGAAGACAGGTTGAAGGAACTGAACATGTACCCCTGGAGGAGAGGAGGGAGAGAGGGATATGATAGAGACATACAAGTATCTTACAGGAGGAACAGGGTGCAGGAAAACACTTTTTAAGCAAAAGATGTTCCAGGACTAGAGGGCATGGGATGAAGTTGGAGGGAGGATGATTCAGAGGAAACATGAGAAAGAATTTCTTCACAGAAGGGTGGTGGACAAGTGGAACACCCTGCCAGAGGAAGTGGTGGGGGCTGAAACAATCACGGATTTAAGAATGCATGGGATAGACATAAAGGAATTCTGGAGGTCAGGGTAAGGGGCAACAGACTTCTAGGAAAACAAACTGAACTTACAAGCTCAAATGGGCAGACTGGGTGGGCCATAGGCCCTTATCTGCCGACACTGTCTATGTATCTATGTATCTATGTATCTATGTATAAAATTGTGTTGTCGCCTGACATAGTGTGAGTGCGGGACGTTCTAATATACAGAATGTCCCTGTCACTCACGACCTTGTTGTGGCGCTCACATTATGGCACCCTAATCATGGCACCCGAGCAACGGTATGCCACCTGTGCAAGTATTGCAGTTGTGACAAATGTAAAATCCTTTCCTGTCAGGTCTTCTTATTAATTGCTTTCCTATAATGGCTATTAGTGAGGACACCCTGATGGTTCCTGCCCCTGTGGTAACACATTCTAGGGGTAGTGCCTGCCAGTGGTCCTAATTCACTATATCTTGAGAGAATGTGCCAACTTGATTTAATGACCTTTGCAATTCCATTTGATCCCAAAACAAAATTCATGAAAAGAATATCCTTTTTTGTGAATTTTCTTACCCATCTTTTTGTTTAGACACAAGAAACATTTCCCTAGGTACCAATTCTGCTTTCTTCTCGGCTTTTGTAACCTTCTTAGCTGCATAACCCCTTTGTAGGAACCTGGCTGACAGCATTTCCAAGTGCTTTTTGCATGTTTCTGTGGATGTACAATTACATTTAATGTGTAGGAACTATCCATAAGGAATGCTATCAACTAGGTTCCTGGGGTGGGCACTCACTGTCCTAAGAAGGCTGTTGCCAGCTACTGGCTTTCTAAATGGTTCACAAATAACTCTATTGTTATTGTTTACTTTGAATTGTATATCTGAAAATTCAGTTTTTCTCTAATCCTTATTGTGAGTGCACTTGATGTTTAAGGTGTTATTATTTATCCACTACACAAAATCATCCACATTATCCAGTCCTGCACCACAGATACAAACAATGTCATCAATAGCACAATGCCAAGATCATATGTGTCTGAGGTGGGGGTGGTATCTGTATTTAAGTATTTAATAATCACAAAATAATGAGATGAGAAGCATGATGTATGGAGAACAAATGGAACCGAGGATTTTCTCAAGGCTAAAGCAGGATTGGTTCATTTAAACATGAATTCATTGCATATGAACTATATGTGATGTAAATGGACAGTCTTGAATGCAGGAAGCTCTGCCCTTGATGAAGCCTTGCAGTGCTACTTAGGGATGCTTTGGCATTTTTTTTATGCTTCTCTGCCTGTAATACATTCTATTTACTTAATATTTATCCTGCTTGGGGTGTGTGCCTTTTGCAAACACCTATAGACAGTGTTTGTGCAAGTTCTGGAGAACAGCTATCAGAAACTGATTCCTCCCTAGGTGCTGGTCCAGCCCCTGACTGGGGCTCCACTGAATTCCCTGAGGCAGTGGCGGCAGTGGCAGCAGGAGAACTAGCCTGGCCATGTCACCTCACTCACCTGCAAGACCCTCACTGAGATCAGGTTCTGATCTAGCCCTTGGCCTGGGCTTTGCTTAATTCCCTGAGCTGGTGGCAGCAGCAGAAGAAGACCCAGCCCAGCCATGCCACCTCACTTGCCTGAAAGACCTTCACTGAGATCAGGTGCTGGTCCAGCCCTTGACTGGGGTTTTGCTGAATTCCCCCAGGCAGCTGTGGCAGTGGGAAACCCAGCCCAGCTACACCAATTCACTTGCCTGTAAGACCCTCATTGAGATCAGGTGCTGGTCCAGCCCCTGACTGGGGCACTTCTGAATTCCCCAAGGTGGCAGCAGCAGTGGGAGACTCAGCCGAACCACACCACCTCACTCGCTTACAAGACCGTCATGGAAATCAGGTGCTGGTCCAGCCCCTGACCGGGGATTTGCTGAATTCCTCGAGGCAGTGTCAGCAACATGAGATCCAGCCCGGCCATGCCACCTCACTTGCCTGCAAGACCCTCACCATGATCAGGTACACTGCTAAGGATTCACTGGGACTCAGAGAACAGTTACAGATTGGCTCTGCTTACCAGTCTGGCCCACTATTGGCTGCAGTAATTCACAGCTTTGCCTTTGATTGGCCCATTCACTGGTTGCCAAATGTCTGCTCTTGGTGGCTCGCCCTAGGCATTGCTTTTACTACAGACTATTTCTGCTCTCCATTTTTTGTCCTTCCAGCCCTCCCCGACCTCAGACTCTATTAACTGCACCTTGGCCACTCTTATTTTATCCTCCCCACTGCATTTTGGCCCAGATAGGCAGCTCCTAAATTAAGGTGTACTCAGCCTAATCCCTTTTGCTTCCTTAAGGCACAGCTTTCTCTTCTGCATTCTGCCTATCAGCCCATCTCTATGAGTGACTATCCTTCTTTTAGGTTTTCACAAATCTGGCTGCAACTGGCAACTGCTACAGGTACCTGCTATTCACATCACTTATTTCTGCCAGTGCTACTGCCCTACTTCCCTGTATTGCATTTTAACTCAGACATTTTTAGATCCCTCTTTTACATACGATATGCCTACCCATCTACTCCAGTTCCACTCGCTCCTCATTCTAAAAAACCTTGCTCACCTTTCCCCCTGCTCTCTTTGCCCCTTTCTTTATTCTTGCCATAACTCCTATGCCTCCCTGAATACTCTGGAATAATTTCCCTTACCTTCCCCTTGCTTCCCTATTCTCAGCACCCAACCACCTTGCTTTCCTTCACCTCCTTATCTTCATCTCACCTAGCCCCCACCACCCCCAAATACTCCCAAAATACTCGGCCCGCCACGAATGTCCTAAACTCCACTTCCTCATAACTGCACTCCTCTTACTCCCTTCAGGTAATGTCCATCCTAACCCCAGCCCCACTTCACCCAGCTCTGCCAGATGCAATCCTACCACTAGCTTACTAACTTCCCTTACTCCTTCTGCCCTCCCTAAGGGCCTTAAAATCCTACACTTAAACATCTGCAGCCTAGTCTCAAAAAGAGATCTTTTGCATCCGTTGGTAATCTTCCTAACAGAAGTCTAACAGAAACCTGGTTAAATGCTAAAATACCTGATCTATCCATTGCTATCCCAGGTTACTCTATAATCAGGATGGATAGGACTGGCAGGGGAGGTGGAGTAGCCAAGTATATCCTGTCCTCACTTCAGTTCACAACCATTTTCTCATCCTCACTACCCTCCACTTACGAAGCACTTGTAGTAAACATTACCTTGCCTTTCTCCTCCCCTACATTCATAGCCAGGATCTACTGTCACCCTAGTTTCAAGACATCTGGCACAACGGCTCTCATTACCTCTATAACCTCACTCTCACATACAGATCAGCTATATATCTTGGGTGATGTAAACCTAAACTAGCTGTCTCCAACAACATCCAAGACATGAAATGACATCTCAGCCCTCAATCTCTCTCAACTCATCATGGAACCCCCCCACCTCAACCATACCCTAAATCACTCTGTGGTAGACTGGGCTCTCACCTCCCACCCCCACCGAGTATTAAAGCAAGCGTACTCCTGGATGCCCTTAGTGATCATCACCCTATCTTTGTCAGTCAGAAAGGTCCATAGACTAAAACCACCACACAAAATCCTGCAGCTCTGCTCCTTCAGCTCCCTAGACCTTAACCCCCTTCTCAATGAGCTGGCTGGCTCTGATTGGTCCCCCATTGCCTCTTCCCCTTCAATTGACCAAGCCCTCACCTACTTCAAAGATAAATTTCTAGCTTCCTGGAACTCTCATGCTCCTTTTAAACACACTAAAGTTTGCAGCAACCACCATCCCTGGGTCACCTCTGAGTTAATGACCTGCCTGAGGGAGTGTGATAAGGCATGGAGGAAGCATAAGGCCTCCCAGCTTCCTTCAGACTATGTTAGGTATTGTATGCTAAGAAATTCCTGTACTATGGTCACCAGACTAGCCAAATCTGAATATTTTAAATCATCTTTTCTAGAAAATATTAACTGCCCCTCCAAATTTTGGAAAGTGGTCCACGCTGTATTCTCCCCTCCTATGCATCTGCCTCCCCCAGTGCTTAAAATCAACAACACATTGATCGCTGAACCATGCTTAGTGGCTCAAGAGTTTAAATGCTATTATACCTCCTGTGCCTCAGCCCTTCTAAAGTCTCTCCCTACAAACCCCCATCCTCATTTTCCCACATCCAGTATTCAACTCCTCTGTGTCCACCTTTCCTTCTCCTTTTTTGCTGTCTCACCCAAGGAAACACTAACTGAACTTCTCTCTCTTAATCCTTCCAAAGGCTCCTCACTGGATGACCTTGACCCTAAACTCCTCTACTTTTCAGCTTCTTCTATACCCTACCCTCTCTTCTTAATCCTAAATCTCTCCTTCTTGACCTCATCAGTCCCATCACTCTGGAAACATGTGTTTGGCCTCCTCTCCCTAAGGATGATGACCCCCTCCTCCCCCTGCTAACATTTGCCCTATCTCCCTCCTCACTGCCCTTGCAAAGCTCCAAGACCACCTGGTTCTCTCACAACTAACCTCCTTTCTTCACTGACTCTTCCTTTTTTACCCCATACCAATCTGTCTGTCGGAAGAACCACTCCACCACCACCTCCCTTCTTAGGCTCACTGATTCCATCCTCACTGGGATGGACAATGGTCTCATTACTGCTGCCATCTTTGTCGACCTCGCCAAGGTTTTTGACACAGTCTCCTATGCCCTGCTTCTTGAGTCCCTTATGACTGCTGGTTTGTCTACTCCAGCCCTTAACTGGTTGAGAAATTACCTCTCAGGCAGGACACAATCAATCAAGATCCAGAATGCAATCTCTCCTCCCTCCCCATCTCTACAGGAGTCCCACAGGGCTCAGTGCTTGGCCCCATTCTCTTCTATGTCTTCCATAATGACTTGCCCTCAGTATGCACCCCCTCCTTCTCTATCCATATGTATGTCAAAGACATTATCCTTTTCTCCTCTGGCAAATGCCCCTCCGATGTAGCAACCAACATTCAGAATGACTTTCAGGAGGTTCAGCTATGACTTGCCTCACATCAACTATTCCTAAATGCCAAAAAGACTGCCTCCATGACCTTTGACACTAGGCAGAGAGTCTCTAGGCTCCACCCCCTACCATCTTTCCATACCCTTGATGGGACAATCCTAGAAGACTCCTTCTCATTCAGATACCTTGGGGTTTCGATAGACCAACAGCTCAGCTTCTCAGGCCATCTTGATGCCATCCTGCAAAAACTGCACCCCAAGCATGGCGCCTTATACAGGTACCATAGTTGCATCCCTACTACAGCATGGTGTGAACTAGTCCAGAAGATGATCATTCCCATTTTTGACTACTGCGATGTGGTCTATGGTGTTGTCCAAAATCCTCCCTAACCAGACTGGACATGCTCTTTAACTCCTTCTGCCATTTTGCCCTTGACAATCCTTCACGCACTCATCACTGTGACTTCTACCATGCCCTGTCCTTTCCTCTGCTTGCAGACAGGTGCCTTGCTCATTGCATCAAACTCACTTCTAAATTCTGGCTTGGAGAACTTCCTCCCTACCTCTCATGCTCACTTTCTTCCCCCCCCTTCCCCCTCCCTCTCCCTTAGATCCACTGGCACTCACACTTTGTCAGTCCCCTGACAAACCACCATCATATGGCCAGTCAGGCTTCACCATAGCTTCCCAAAAATCTGGACCCCCCAACAAATATGGCACTCTTCCTCCTCCTCCTCTTTTTCCCTAGCCTCTGCCTTACATAACTTTCTCTCATCTAGCTGCTCCTGCTTCAATCCTTCTTAACTGCCCTCTGCTGATCCTACTCCTCTCCATGTCACTTATTTCCTACTCTACCTCTCCCCCTAGCATCCTGAAATCCTGCTCCCCTGTTGCTCACCTCTCCTTTCACTGCTATCCCTTTACTTCTATCCCTGTCCTTCTACTACCCCCCTCAAATCCTCTAATTACCAACTTGCCTGGGTTAGTTCTGCCCACTGGAAGGGTTTTCAGCATCCTGCATGGGTCCTAGCACAGGGCAAGCTTCTTTCTTCCCACTTCTCCTCACCTGATTCTGCCCTCTGGTAGGCTTCTCAGCATCCTAGAGAGGTCTAGGTTAGGCACAGCTTCTTCCCTCACTCCTTTTCCTTTTCTCACTCATCTCCCCTATTCCTTCTTCCCAATTTGCCCTCACCTAGTGCTGTCCACTGGCAGGGTTCTCAGCATCCTGGAGGGGCCCAGCACTAGATAAGCCTTTTCCTCCCCTCCCACTTCCCTTCTATCCTTTATACCTAACTTTGACCTTGCGTGATTCTGCCCTCTGGCAAGGTTCTCAGCATCCTGGAGAGGCTTAGTTTCAGGTTAGCCTCTTCCTTCCCTTCTCTTCCTCCCTCACCCATCCCCTCTACTCTCTCTATCCAACTCAACCTTGCCTAGTTCCACCCTCTGGCAGGGTTCTTCTCATCCTGGAGAGGTCAAGATTTAAGCAAATCTCTTCCTTGCCTTCGCCTTTACTCTTACCCCCCACCCAATCTACACCCACCTACCTATATATAATTTCCCCTGCCTTTTTCCCTGCCCGTCACCCTTTTCCCCATATTCAAAGTCACCGCCTCATTCAACCACTGGCAGGGCTCTCTGCTTACCAGAGGGACCAGCTCTTGATGTGTTTCCTCCTTCCCTAAGCAATCCTTCCCCCCTCTCTCATGCCCCTCCTCTCTACCATTCCACACTTAAAAAGAAATTAGTTCACCAGATCTACCGGAAGATGAGCAACTTGTTGTTCAGTGTGACTTCCTGGTGAAACATTTCAATAAATAAATAGAAACAGACAGATGGAGAGGATGAAGCAAAGGAACAGAGGAGAATATGACAGAAACAAGACATTTGGAAAACCAAGACTGTCTTGTGCTACTCTGGAGTTCATTCCATTTTTTCCAATTAGAGATGAAGGGAATTTAAAATCCGTCGGCGAAGTGAACGCAAAGTGGCCATTTCACCTTGGCACTTCGCTATGCGGAGTGCCCCATAGGAAAGGCTCACTTAGCCTTGTTATTATTACTTCATATTGTCATTCCACCTTAAACACGAAGTAAGGAGGAGTGACAAAAATATTGGTAGCATCCTACCCACACAGTCATCAGAATGAATGTGCATCCCCAAAGTGCTACTGTCTTGTGCCCAGAAAACTCCCCAGTGCTGATGAAGTGAAATGAGAATGTAGCAAGAAATGCAAAGTCTCTCAGAATTAATGGCACACTGAGTCATGTACACAGTGGTCAGATCACACGCAGAGTCACCAGAATTAATGTACATACCCAAAATGCTACTGCCTTGTGTCCAGAAAATTCCACAGTGCTGACAAAGTGAAACGAGAGCGTAACAAGAAATGCAGTCTCCCAGAATTAATGGTGCTATGCACACTCAAGGGATGCATACAGAAAGGCACAACAACACCTAACCAGTGCTCACAAGTAACAAATCCAAATCTGGAAAGGAATACATTTTGCCAGTTGGGGGATTAGTGCACGGCAGTAACAATCCACTACCAGTAAAGATACCACAAAGCAGTATAGAAAATTCATGCAGGTGTGGTGGATAGCAGGTTCACACTGCTGCAATTACTCTGTAACAATAAAAGGTGTCTGATTTAATGGCATGTTTCGCTCACACACTCACAAGCACACTCAAGTAATGCGTAACAAATTGAAAACCTTTAGTAATATAACAAAATGTTTTAAACAGACAAATTGTACACTGCTGCACCACAACAATCAGCAAAAAAATGTCAAGAATTACTGAAAATATTACTTTGTGTACATTAACACACTTATACAAGAAAAATATAACCAAAACAGAAAGACTGCCTTTTTCTCCCTTAATCTACCTACACCACAAATACGCCCCTCCCCCAAAGCACACTTCACAGTACACAGACTGACTGTTCTAAATTAACATTCAAAATCCACACACAACAATAAACACTTGATGATATGAGCACAGAACGGTTTCCTACAATTGATGCACTAAATTTTGAGCAAAAAATATTACTCAAAAAGGCATTTTATACAGCTTTTAGAGGTTCTGAATCGCACAGCTCTGAGAGCAAACTGTCTTCAGCTACCACTGCACGCACACACTACCCAACCAGAACTGAGGCTGTGCCGAACAATCTACAGCCCATGTGACCTGCAATCCCATGAATAACTGCAGAATTTCATTTGGAGCTCAATTACAAGGTGAAGTGAGGTGAGTTACATTGATTTCAATGTACTTAGCCTTAAAATTCAGGGGCCAGATCTATTAGTTTCATGGCCCCAACCCTGTGGAATTCTCTACCTCATCAGGTGCGAGACTGCCCAACTGTCCAAAGTTTTAAAGGAGTTTTAAAAACCTATCTTTTTAGTAAAGCTTATAATAAATTTTGAATATTGCTGTTTAGTTTAATTTTAATGTAGTTTTAACTATATATTGTCTTATTTTATATTGTACAGGCACCTTGGTTTAAGAAAGGTGCCTTATATAAATGAAGATTGATTTGATTTGATTTAAAATTGGTGGAGAAGTGGTTTGGGGAAGGCGGAATAACGCAAAGCCATTGGTTTCAATGGACTTCATGTTCTTCATTATAAAGCGAAGTACCCCGCTTCACATTGTGGAGTTCTCGGCAGATTCCACATTACTCAGTGAATCACTTCACGGAGCAAATTGGAACCACTTCATCCACCACTACTTATAGTACTGTAACTCACATGCTGTACGGGAAGGAACGCAAATGCTTATGTCTGTACTTCGCTGATGAGCTGTAGCACAAATTCCCTGACTTAAAAAAGCTCATTAATGAGTACAGTGGTGGTGTGGTGAAGCCTGGAGAGATACTACAAAACATGCTTACAATACATCCAAGTAACTAGTAAAAAATTAATGTTGTGATTCATGACATGATGGTGAATAGTGATTTGTGACTGCATTTGTGACCGTGATGATGAAGAACATTATTTATATCATGAGTGACTTGTGATGATGGTCCTGACTTAAAAACACATATTAATGAGTACAACGTTCGTGCAGAATTATACACCACACCTGTCCAGTACTCTGAAGGGAAGCCAAAGAAACTGTGACTTAAGTTACAGAAGGAGATTAGGTCTCAAAGAGATGCAAATGCACAGACAGATTAAGATTGCGCTGTGCACTGAAGAGATGCAGATGCAAAGGCACAACACCTAACCAGTGCTCACCATTAGAAATTCAAATCTGGAAAAGAATACCTTTGCCGGTTGTGGGGTGTGTGGTGTGGTGGGGGGGCAGTGTACTGCACTGCTGCAGTAACAGTCACTAGTACTTGTACCAGTAAAGATACCACAAAGAAGTGGGGAGGAAATAAACAAGGAAAATGATAGAAAGTATACTTAGAATGGTAGAAAAAGGGGAGATATTGCTGATGGGTGATCTGAATATGCCAGATGTTAACTGGAGTGCAGTTGCAGCAGCCACTTTGAAGAGTGGGGTTATTCTAGATGCCCTACGGGGGCATGCCTTAGACAACTAGTATTGGAGCCCACTCAAGAGGGAGCAATCTTAGACCTGGTTCTCTCAAATGGAGATGGAGAGAGGATCACAGATGTAGAAGTGGGTAGCCATCTGGGAACTAGCGACCATCAAACAGTATGGTTCACAATAAACACAGCAATAGAGTCAAGGCATACAAAGGCAAAAGTACTGGACTTTAGGAGGGCTGACTTTGCCAAATTGGGGAGTGCCTAAGGAATGCACTGGCAAATGGGCAGGAAGGAGGGGTGGAAGAACAATGGGTAATAATAAAAACTGCCATCACAGAGGTAACAAGCCTTTGTGTGAAGCAAATAAACAAAATGAAATGATGTAAGAAACCACTATGGTTCTCAAAGGAAGTGGCAGTGAAGGTTCAAGAGAAAAAGAAAGCATTCAGGAAGTACAAGGAATCACAGAAGGAGCAGGACAGAGAAATGTATCAGTTAAAGCAAAAGTAAGCTGGGAAGGCAGTCAGAACAGCAAAGGCCCAAACCGAGGAAAAGATAGCCAACTCAGTTAAGAAGGGTGATAAAACCTCTTATAGGTACATCAGGGAGTGAAGGAAGACCAAGGGAGGGATAGTGAGGGGCTTAATAAAGGGAGGAGGGTGGGCAGAGGGTGACTGTGAAAGGCAGAGATACTAAACAAATATTTTGCTCAGTATTTACAAATGAAGAGGGAGGTACCTAAAACAAACAGTAGAAACACTCTGGATACAGAAGTTGATACCAGTCCATTTACAGAAGAAAGGGTTCTGAAAGAACTCTTAAAACTGAAGGTGGACAAAGCAATGGGCCTGATGAGATTCATCCCAGAATTCTAAAAGAACTAAGGGTAGAACTAGTGACACCACTGACTACCCTCTTTAACAAATCATGGGAGGATGGGGTGGTACCCGAGGACTGGAGGAGGGCAGATGTGATTCCCCTTCACAAAAGTGGGAGCAAGGCAGAAGCAGGAAACTACAGACCTGTTAGTTTAAACTCAGTGATAGGGAAAATGATGGAATCACTTCTGAAGGAAAGAACTGTCGAGTATCTAGAGGCAAGAGGGGCACAGGACCCAAGGCAGCATGGATTCACAGCGGGAAGGTCATGCCAGACAAATATGATAGATTTCTTTGACTGGGTGACCAAAGTAGTAGATCAGGGAGGGGCTGTGGACATGGCCTACCTAGACTTTAGCAAGGCATTTGACACAGTCCCACACAAAAGATTAATATACAAGTTAGCCAGCCTGGGAGTGGGTCCCAAGATGACAGCCTGGGTAAAGAATTGGCTGGAGAATAGGACACAGAGAGTAATAGTAAATGGAGTCCACTCTGAAGAAAGGGGGGTTACTAGTGGGGTACCGCAGGGTTCAGTATTAGGACCGGTCCTCTTCAATGTCTTTATAAGTGACATTGCAGAGGGACTGGAAGGAAAAGTATGTCTCTTTGCAGATGACACAAAGATCTGCAACAGAGTTGATGCACAAGGTGGGGTGGAAAGGATGAGAAGGGACTTGGCAAGGTTAGAGGAATGGTCAAATGTATGGCAGCTTAGATTCAGTGTTAAGAAGTGCAAGGTAATGCACCTGGGAAACAAAAACCCAGGGGAAGAGTACACAATGGGGGGTGAGATACTAACAACAACAAAATGGAAAGGAACCTGGGGTAGTCATATCAGGATGACCTAAAGGTGGGCAAGCAATGTGAGAGGGCAGCAAGGAAGGTTGGGGATACTGGGATGCATAGGGAGAGGCATCACCAGTAGAAAACAGGAAGTTATTATCCCTCTGTACAGACAGCTGGTCAGACCCCATCTGGAGTACTGCGTGCAGTTCTGGAGACCCAATCTCTGAAAGACATAGACAGGATGGAAGCTGTCCAGAGGAGGGCACTAAAATGGTGCAGGGTCTGCACCGGAAATGATGAAGAGAGACTTAAGGAGTTAATATGTATAGCCTCGAGGAAAGGAGGGAGAGGGGGACATGATAGAAACTTTCAAGTACCTCAAGGGAATCAACAAAGTCCAAGAGGGTAGCATCTTCCAAAAAGATGTGCAAGAACAAGGGGCACAATTTGAAGATAGGGGGGCTCAGAGGTAATTTAAGAAGTATTTTTCACAGAGAGGGTTGTGGATGCATGGAATGGCCTTCGGAGGATTGTGGAGTCAAAAACAGTGGTGGAATTCAAGCATGCATAGGACAGTCATAAAGGCAATTCTAGGGGTTGGGGGTAGGAAGAAGTAGGCTGCTGGTTAACTAGGATCTGCAGCTTATCCATTAGGTAGGGAAATGGGCAGACTGGGTAGGCCAAGCAGTCCTTATCTGCCATCAAATTCTACGTTTCTATGTTTCTATGTTTCTATCACACATCTGCAGTGGGTAGCAGGTTCACATTGCTGAAATTATTAAGTGGCACAATAAAAAGTGTCTAATTTGATGACACGTCACACACATACTCACACACACACACACACACTAAGTAATGCATAGCAACTTGAAAACTTCAGTAATATAACCACATATTTTAAGCAAACTAAAATTATGCACTGCTGCACCACAACAATCAGCAAAAAAATGGCAAGAAATACTGAAAATATTACTGTATGTACATTAACACAGTTATACAAGAAAAATATCACAAAAACAGAAAGCACTGTCTTTTTCTCCAAGTTAATCTACCTACACCACAGATACGCCCCTCCTCCAAAGCACACTTCCATTGTCTCTCAGTACACAGACTGAATGTTGTACATTAACATTCAAAATCCACACGCAAATAGTAAACGCTTGATGATATGAGGACAGGAGGGTTTCCAATAATTGATGAACTAAAGTTTCAGCAAAAAAAAAAATGACTCAAAAAGGCTTTTTTATCAGCTTTTAGAAGGTTTGAATCACAGAGAGCTCTCAGAGCAGAATGTCTCTTACAATTTCTTACACACACTTCCCCAAACTGAGGCTGTGCAGAACAATTTAGAGCCCATGTGACCTGAAATCCCATGAATCACTGCAAAATTCACCTTTGGAGCTTAAAAGCAAGACAAAGTGAGGCGAAGTACATTGTTTTCAATGTACTTCACCTTAAATGATGGTTTGGGAAGGCAGAGTAATGCAGAGTCATTGTTTTCAATGGACTTCGCATTACCCCATTATAACATAAGTACTTCATTTCATGTTGTGGAGCACTGCAATTATCTTCACTCCACAATTACTTCGCTGGAGTGAATTGGGGCCACTTCGTCCATCTCTACTCCCAATTTGCCTCATGTGTCTACCTATGCTTGAATAATTTCAGAGGCTTTGCCTCAACCACTGGCCATGGCTAGCAGTTCTACATGTTTAATACTATACCTTGTGGAGTAAAGCTCCCTTTGTGGTACCTTACAGTGACTTCCTATAATTTGTTTATTTATTATTAATTTTATTTATTAACTTGTTCACCTGGTAGACTCACTGGAACTAAGGTTCCATTTATGGAAGTGACATGGATGTCAATGTCACAGAACAAAAATGTTGGTATTTCTTGCACAATGCTGTCAGAAAATGTACAGAGTACATGTAACATCAGATCACACAGTACATTATTATATTAAGATGCAATAGGGATACAATAAAATTACAGTGAGGCAGAACAACATGTTACATGGTTAAATACTGTAACAATTAGGTTCTATGGAAAGCAGTATCAGCTATGCAGGGGGAATTCTCCCCTTGGTTAAAAAAATGGCAATACTTATGTCCCAGCATGGTATTGGGGGACACAGCACTGTCAGATACCCCATCTTTTGGATGACACTTTAAACTGAGGTCCCATCTACCTGTTCTATTAGTCTTCCAGGTGGACAATAAAGATGTCATGGCACATCTTGAGAAGAATGGGAGAATTGCCTCAGTGTCTTGGCCAAATTTCCCCCCATACTAAAAACAACACCAGCAGCTTAACCTGGGTCACAATCAACTGATCTGCATCTGCATCTGCATCACCCGTCCTTCTGGGACAAGGCTGAAAACAGAAAACATTTCCTACCCCACACACACACACTTTCACAGTCAACTACAAAAAACTAAATTACACTTCTGAGCTGAAAATTGGAGGGTTTTGTAATTGGTCGTAAACAGTTTCCTGGTGCTATGTATCTCCAGAGGTACATTATTCCATAACATCATTAAGTATATATAAGGGATTTCTAGCCCAATTTTGTTTATAGCAGTGAGATAGCTAGAAGCTTTTTATCCTACAGTATGATTAATTAGCACCCTGCATCATTTACAGTAATATATCCAAATTAGTCCCTTGAAGACTGAGCAGTTTAAATGCTTCTAATGCCACCTTATATTTTTGCTCTCTCAGTCTCAGTAGCTGCTTAATTGTCCTGCCCTAGACTCATTCAGTGGTTTTAGGTATTCTTTTTTATTGTTGGTATTCAGAAATGGCAACAGTACTTAACTTGCAGATGCACCAGGGCCCTGTATAGTGGCATGATTCCTTCCCTTAATCTACTCAAAAAATTAAAATGTTACGTTATCATTTTTTGCAGCTTGTTCACAGTTTAATTTTTTTTTTTTTTTTTATAGTTTATGCAACCACAATAACCCATCTGGGAAGCAATATCTCATTATCAATGTGTCCTGCCTCCACCCATTTCTGCAGCTCTGTTTTATTAGAGCACTGGGTAAAATTACTTGTCTAAGGCCACCCACTGAGAATGTGGTCCTGGTTTCCAGACTAGTGCACTAACCACTAGAACACAATGCCTCCCATATTGGATCTTCTTTTTAAATAATGTTTAATGGTCACTCCAAGATGCATACCCCTCTCTGATTCTCTGACATCCCTCACAAACAAAATAAGGGACACTTTTGTTTTCCTTTTCTCCAGGTGCTTCACTTCACCCTTCTGCAGAGTTAACCCATTTTACTGTTTTCTGACAAACCTGCTCACAAAGTCTTTTTGCAACAGCTTTATCTCATCCTCTGTTTCACCCTCATAAGTATTGTAACTTTCCTGCTGGATGATGTTAACTTATTGACTGCTGCTGTCTTTCCTGAGACCCTCCAAAAAATGAGATGCTACATCTCATGGGGTTATCCCAGTTTGAGTAATTTTAAAGAGCTAAATAATATTGAATCATGGAAGACTGGAGACAGGGCAAATGTGATCAGAACAATTTGGAACCGGGAATGTAGAAAAGAGGAGATATTTGAACATTTCTGCCAACATTTTCTCTGTTTCTATAATAGTTACACAAGGGGAAAGCAAAAAGGCAGGGGGCACGGGGGAAGGTGAGGGCAAAAATAATGGCTAGCCTTACTAGGTCCTGGTGCAGGACAGGGTAAAACAGGACAGAATAAATGGAGAAATGGTCATTTTCTGCCAACACTTTCTATGTGTCTAGTTTCTTAGGAGAATGTGCAATGGTTGAAAAAAAGGAAAGCAGTGATGTCAAGAGCAGTAGATGTGAAAGTTGAGTAGCAAAGATAAGAAAAGTTAGTGAGTTGGAGAACAAAGAAGCTGTCAGCTGGACAGAAGACAGAGGCAAGACACAAACTGCAGGAAAGTCAAACAGTGAAGCAGTAGAGGAGGGCAGCCTTGGGCCAAGAAGCACAGACAGGCAAAAGATAAGACAGGTTGATGGGACAGATCAAAATAAAGAAAGGCAATAAACTGCTGGGGAAGGGGTAATAAAGAAATTCAAATCAATATAGCTTGAAGCCATAGTGCTCAAGCTGGTTGACTAAAAAGAGGTTAGCAGAGAAAAAATGTGATGTGACATCAAAATGAAACAGCACATGAAAGGGAAATAAAACAAACTGCACAAGGTAAATTCATAATACAGTATATCTGAAAGAATCACCAACTCAAGGTTGAGATGCACAGGAAGCAATCACAATGTACAATTATTTAACCATATAGGATATAGAATATAATCAGTGAGCCAAAATCTCCATTTCAGTTGAGTTATATTATAAGTGGCAGCAGATCACAAATATTACAATAGGTTATCAAAATCCAATTAAGCAAAGTGCGTATAATCAAATAAGAGACACATCCTAGATAACATTAAACTGAAAAAAGGAAAAAGTTAACTAAGCTAAATGTAATACTAAGCAAAATCAAAGTAATGAGTTAAAAAGATTAAGCAAATGAAATACACTCAACAGTCACCATAAAGTAAACAATTTGTGAAAAATGTTTGCAAAATAAGCAATCACTGATGCCAGCTAAGCTAAAAGCAATGCATACTATTGCTGAGTAGGCATAACTAAAATAATTAGGTTTTTTTCCTTAGACAATTTTACTGGTGCTTTTTCAACATAACAAGTTGAAAGTACAACAGCAAGTACTTAACACTAGTAATTAACATGTCCTTATTGCATACTGTAGGTCTAAATAATTAATGTACACCTGGTGACGATGTATAAACAGAGAAATTGTTTTACTTGTACAAGGCGATCTCACTGCGAAAAACATTATAATCCACCATAGAATACACTCAGGTGTCTACACATAGATATGATACTTAATAGTGCCAGTGTGGCACCCTTTATCATCTGTGTTAGTCACTGTACATATCTGGGCCTTCTATGTCCATGCCAATGATTGTAACATGATCAGTTACTTAGTGGAATTAGTTAGTGCTAACAACCACTAACAAATCAGTGAACCAGTCACCAAATCAGCTCTGAGCTATGGTCTCCCTTGTGTTTCGAATGTTTATGTCAAGGTAGAACATAGTGTAATCCATAATGGAACAGATATTAGGGTCAGGCTAATAGAGTAGTTACATGTTAAGAGTCAGTTGGATGGGAACGTGAGCTAAGTAATCTGTAAAGTAGCAGGGAGGGTATAGAGGGGGAACTGGCCCAAGGAGGCACAGCTGGAGATTCATCAAGTTATTTGTACAGACCTCCATTATGAAGGGGTATCCACTGGTTACTTAATTTAGGTGCCAAAGGCTATTGTGCATATTGCCAGAGGTGGCTGGAGCATTGCTATGCCATGGGAGCTTCACCTATTAGGACGGAGAGTAGGGAGGGTTTGTCCTGTCTTCTTGAGGTAGGGGGCCCATATCTGAAGATAAGTGGAAAAGATGCATGCTGCAAAATGGACAACTTTTTCATATTGAGGCATAAGTTGCAAAAGGTTTTCCCACTCTTTGACGAGGGGGCCACTGGATATCTCCAATGTCGTAGTACAACCCTCTTGGCTACAGTCTGCACTCCTACTAACCACATATTTGGAGGGTATTGGAGAGGATTTACTGCAGTTGTAACTCCCCATAGTACCAGTACAGGGTCTTTACAGGGAGGTAGTATGACTGTTCTTCAAAATCCATTCCAAACCTCCATCCAATGTGTGTCCAAAGAAGGGCATGACCAGAGTATGTGTGTCAGGGAGGCCTGCGGAGAAGCACAGCACCAGCAGTCACTTTTGTTCAGTAGGCCTGTGCTACCCTGTATATAGCCAGAGTGGGCCCTGTATGCCCTGTGCAGTATTTTGAAGTGCAGAGTTTTAGCCTGAAGTTCCTTTGAACCTTTACAAGCAAGAGCCCAGACTTAATCAGTTAGGGTCTAGGAATGCCAGGTCTAGCTGTTGCTTCCAGTTAGGCTTAGGCTGGGAGATGATTAAAATAAAGAGAGGTTGCAAGTTTTTTTTTGGTTGTTTAACCAGGAATAGCACACTAAGCTGAAAGCTTTTTTACAGGTGCGACCTGGGAGCACAGGGAAGTTAAGTGACTTGCTCAGGGTCACACAGTATCTAAGTGGAAGCTGTGGGATTCAAACCAGGTCTGGTCTGCTGGATGTCACCAGATTTGCAGCTCAGAGCCTTAAACCACTGCGCTATACTGCCTCCCCAAACCAACTAATGCAGGTCTGCAGGGGTAGTGTCTATGAAAGCTACAAGGCCAGCCAGTAAACAATCTTGTCATTCTCAAGGGATGCATAGAATGAATATATATATATATATATATATATATATATATATATATATATATATTTATATATATATATATATACATATATATATATATATATGTGTGTATATATACATATATATATATATATATATATATATATATATATATATATATATATATATATATATATATATATATATATATACACACACATATATATCTATATCTATATATATATATATATATATATATATAGTCATGCAAAAAAACTCCATTTAATGCATCAGTTAGGGTTGTTCCACAGTGACAAAAGCGAGAATTTGGTGTTAGGGTTATCAACCCTTGCATCCCACACCAACCCCGCCCCCACCAACAGGCATCAGGGTGTGCGTTGGGTTCTTCGGGCCTAACTCTCACCTCATTCCATGTGTAAACAAGCTGAGGTGGTGCAGTATAGGAGAATGGAGTGAGAGTTAGGCCTGACAACCCCAACGCACACCCAATACACCATTGGTGGGAGCAGGGTGGGTGTGCGGTGCAAGGGGTGGTAACCCTAACACTGAATTTCCTTGCTTTGTCGCTGTGGAACAGCCCTAACTGATGCATTAAACAGAGTTTTTTGCCATGAATTTCCCTTCATTTTGAGAATGTGCAATATAAATAGTGAATGGAATGTGGTGGTGGGAGCATGGGGCCCTTCAGGCCCCATGCTCCCACCATGCTGCCCATGTCTGCGTAATAACCATAACAGTAACACTAATGCTAACAGTAATGGTAACAGTGAGTGAAACGCAAAGGCTAATGGTAACTGTAACACCAACAGAAACATGAACCAAATGCAAACAGTAACTGTTACGGTAACGCAAACAGAAATGCAAATGCAACTAGTAACGCAATCGGTAATGCAAACACAAATGCAAATGGTAACAGTAATGGTGATGCAAATGCAAATGCAAAAGTAAATGGTAATGGCAACTGTAACATAACTGCAAACGTTAACAGTAACAGTGACGCAAACGTAAATGGAAACGCAAATGGTAATGGAAACACAAGCTCAAACACAAACCATAACACAAACAGTGACGGAAATGCAAACATAAATGGTAACGCAAACGCAAGTGCAAATGGAAATGGTAACGGTAGCGCTAACGTTAATGGAAACGCAAAGCGAAGTGGTAATGATAACGCTAACATTGATGCAAATGTAAGTGCAAAGGCAAACAGTAACACAAATGCAAGCAGAAATACAAATGCAAATGCAAATGGTAATGGTAATGGTGATGGAAACGTAAATGCAAATGGTTACGCAAATGCAAGTGCAAACAGAAACGCAAACAGTAACGGTAAAGGTGACACAAATGAAAACACTAATGCAAATAAGCTAGCAGAAATTGCAGACCACATGCTGTAGTCCAAGCCAGAATAAGAAACACTGAGCAACAGTTACTTTAAAATCCTACAGTGTGCCAGATAGACAATGCCAGCAAGGGACATCTGTGCCTACTGTGTACCCAGTAGGCAAAGCCAGATGAAAGGTTTTAGCCTGAAGTTCCCTTGAACCTTTATAAGCAAGAGCCAGATGAAAGGTACCAAACAAAGTGAAGTATGTAGTACATATTGCTGTGTTCCTCCCCATCATGCAATATTGTCTCGTACTGCCTATACTCCATGGAACACTACCATTATGTATTTTTGTATTTACATGTATGAAGTGTATTTTTGTTTGTATATATTTGAATCTGTACACAATGTTTCTACCTAAACTGTTGTGTCTTCCCAAGCATTGTAGTTGTTTTTTTACTTCCTTTTCTCCCCTTTCCCCGAGTTGCACCTGGAAATGAGCCTCAGCTCAGTGTGCCTCTCATGGTCACCAAACTTTAAATAAATAAAAAATAAATATTCAGGAGCAGCACTCTTTTTTTTTATTCTTTTTGTTAACCAGTTAGCACCACTAGGCACAAGTGCCTGTTTTCAGGGGTGACCTGGGAGCACAAGGAAGTTAAGTGACTTGCTCAGGGTCATATAGTATGCAAGTGGGGATGATAGGATTCAAACCCAGGTCTCCAGGATGGCAGCTCAGAGCCCTAAACCACTGTGCTATACTGCCTCCTATTGTTAACCTAGAAAGCAAAGGAAAGTCCAGGCTATCAACAGCCAAAAGATGAAACAGTGAGTTAGCAGGCTTGGAAAAAGGTATTCCAAACACCACCATGGCTGTGATGAGGGAGTATACATCAGCTAACTGTATGTTGAGCTTGGTGGACTCAATATGGAGAAGTTCAAAGAGATCTAAAAGAGGCAGGAAAGGTAAGTCCATGAAGGAGTGAGGAAGATGTGGATAGGGGTTTTAATCTGGGACTTGAACTGTGTGAGAAGCACACATAGGTCCCCTGAAAAAGGGCTAAAATAATTGTGTACAGGGCAACCGGACAGTTTTTCTTACAAACCTCAAAGTCCAGGATGAGTGTGACCAATTACTCTGTACTGTAAGTAGCACCCAGTTAAATAGAGGCACTGTGCTCTAGAGGTTAGAGCCCTGGCTTTAAAGCCCTTACACAAGGACCAACAAAAATCCTGCATCCTGATAGGCAGACTGGCACTTATGAGCATGGGTAAATCCTATGACAGCAGCACAACAAATACAGTGGTGTCCATACACACCCACCCCCCCCCCGAACATTTTAAAGCAAACCAGCCACCATTTCTATGGCTGTGGTGCCCACAGCCATTTTGGGATCGCTGTTGCCTTATAACAAGCGATCATGGCACCTTCAGTTGAACTTTTGGAAGTATCCTTCCGAAAGTCCGACGGAGCTTCTAACACTCTGCCATGATCGGCCACTATGGAGTAACATCCGCACTACTTTGGCTGTTACTTCTGTATTCCAGGACAAGAACTACACATGCACACCTCGCACACATGCGCAGTTCTGCTGGTGCTGCCATCTTGTGAATGTCAGAATGCCACAGACTGCAACTCTGCATGTGCAAATGCTGCCCATGCTCAGTTGTGTCACCACCACCATCTTGCGGATGGCACTTCTCCCACACCCTCCCACTGCTCCTGTCCTTCCCAATCCCTCCGTGCCCTTCCAGCACCGGCACCAAATAAAACCCTCCTGGTCCCTCCCACTCCTGCTGTCCTCCTCACTTCCTCCATTCCTCATCCCCGTGCTGACATCAGGGTGCCTAATCGCCATGTCAGCATCATGAACCCCCCAACTCATGTGGCACACTGGGACCCACCCCAGTGTGACCACATTTATGTTTGTATCTTCCCCACACTGACATCAGGGTGCCCAATCCCTGTGTTGGCATCATGAACCACCCCCCAACTCATGTGGCACACTGGGAGTCCACCCCAGTGTGCTCAAATTTATGTTTATGTCTTCCCTGCACCAGCATCGGGGTGCCCAATCCCTGTGTCGGCATCATGTACCCCTCAACTCATGTGGCACACTGGGAGCCCACCCAGTGTGCCCAGATTTTAGTTTTTTTCCTCCCCCCACTGATATTGGGGTGTCCAATCTCCATGTTGACATCGTGTACCCCCAACTCATGTGGCAAAATGAAAGCCTAACCCAGTGTGCCCAAATGTATGCTTTTTTCTTTTGTTTTCTGTAAATAAAGAAAACTGTCTCCATCTTTGTTTTTTTTACCTGTAAAAAAGTAAACAGTCCCTCGTTATCACCCCAGTCATCCCTCCCCCATCTCCACCCTCCCACTGAGCACCCACCTCCCTGCACCCCCCCCCTACCCCATACTTACTTCCGGAGGTCGGCACTATCATCTTCTCTGGACCGGGACACGTCTGCACTGTTCAAAGCCGAACTGCAAAGAATTAAAGGTAAGCGTTGTATAATGGCAGTCAATGGGATATTCAACTAATGTTGATATTGCAGCCGTTTTTAGGAATTTTGGCCCCAGATTTTTAACATGGGGTTCTTGGGACCCCACCTCATGAACACTATCACTGTCATTTTGTTACTCAGTCCCGAAAGGTGATTTTGCGGTCACTGAGCAGACTCAACTTTTGGGACAGATTAACAAAATGACAGTGCCACTGTTAATGCAGTGGGGTTCCCAAAAATCCCATGTTGCAAATTTGATGAAAAATTCCCAAAATGACTATGTTACAACTGTGCTTTGTGCAGTTTCTATGCAAGCTCCTAACTTTGCCAATTTTTTATATTTTCACTCCAGATTTTCAACATTGCCATTTTTGTACACCTCTTTATTAACAGTATAGCTGTCATTTTTCACATCCTGCCCAAAATGTGTTTTAGCACCTGTGACGCAGAATGACGTGGTCGATCTGCGAAATCACCTTTTGGGACAAGTGAACGAAATGACAGTGGCACTTTTCATGAGGTGGGGTCCCAAAAAGGCCATGTTGAACATTTTGTGAAACAACTCTAAAAAATTGCTGAGTTGCACCCAGGCATTCAAAATGTTCTAAGCGCATGTGCAACTTTGGTCATTTGGCAGCTCTCCAGAGCTGTATCTGCTCTGGGTACAGTTTGTTTTCCTTGATAAAGCCTTTCTGCTTGCTTAATAACTTACTGCTTCTGGAGGCTGCTCCTTCTCAGCTCTAGTGAAAAAAGCTCCCACAGTAATACATTCTCTAAACATGTGAAAATAAAACACTAGTGGCCCTCTTCAATGCTGTTCACTCACCAACCAACCTCTCCCTGCTTTCAGCTTCAGACACCAGTGCTGCTTTCTCTCACCATCCCATTATTACAGACTTCACAGAAAAAAGAAACACTCAAAACTCCTCTGCATTTTTTTTTATCTCAGGTGCCAATCACACTATCATTTACACTGGTGACCTGAACTTTTCACCTACTAGCAACTCCTGCTACACTCTTTCTCTGTCAGGCTGGCAGCCACTTCTGATTCAGTCTCTCCCCACTTCCAACTCTCTCATTCTGTCCTAGCCCTCCCCCAAAACAATCCTCAGATTTACTACTGGCTCACAACCATGCTGCATATTTCCCTCTCCACTCAAACTCGGCAGCTGATAACACTACATTCTCTCCCAGCCACTTGCATACTCTGCCCAAGTGACAAGGCACTATTTGATATAGGGCAGAATGATATTTCTACAAAAGAAACTTAAAAAATCTATTATAGTATATACTTAAAAGATCTTTATTTTAGTTATATACCCATGGCATAATCTCAATAATCCACTCTACGGTTTGGGTTGCTGTGGGATTTATCTACTTCTAGAATGGTTTTTGCCACTTGGCCTATGGCCTTGTGGCACACCACTCCAGGCATGGGTAAACCCCACAACATACCACACCCTGTCATGGATTATTATGAACATATAAAGAATGCCAGCAGATACAGGCCTGATGGTCTATCTAGTCTGCTCAAGTGTGCAGCTAGCTGTCTGTTACACTGCAGCTGCTCCATCCTCTCCTACCCTCATAACCAGTTTCATGCCCATACTAGCTGTTACTCCTCCCCCAGTGCATGCCTCAATGGCAACCTTCCCTCTGACTTTGTCCTATCCCCCTCTTAAAACTACCCACTGTCTTCAAGGATGCCACCTCCTCAGGTAGTGCATTTCTCCCTGTCACCACTCTCTCTGTGAAATAGTTGTTTCTCATTTCCCTTCTGAATCTACCACCCTCAAAGTTTAGAGTGTGCCCCCTAGTGTCCCTCCTCCTCGTTAATCTTAAAATTCCCTCTGTACCATCTTTATTTATTCCTTTCATATATTTGAAGGTTTCTATCATTTTACCTCTATCCTTCCATTCCTCCAGGGAGTACATGTTGAGCTCCCTCAGTCTCTCCTCATAGGTTTTGTCCCCTATACCTAGGATCATCCTGGTTGCTCTGCATTGAACCCCCTCCAACAATTTAACATCTTTCTTTAAGTATGGGCTCCAGAACTGCACACAATACTCCAGGTGCGGCCTCACCAATGACCTGTACAGTGGCAGGATGACCTCCCCGCTCCTGGACATGATTCCTCTGGCAATACACACCAGCATCTTATTAGCCTTAGCTCCCTCTTTTTTGCACTGTGCTGAATGGTTCATTTGCCATGTTATCACACCAAGATCTTTTTCCTCCTTGGTAGGAGATAACTGTACCCCCCCCCCCATTTGGTAATGATTGCTTGGGTTTCTTGCTCCCAAGTGCATAACTTTACTTTTTGCATTGAACCTCAGCTGCCATGTTTCTGACCAGTGCTCAAGTCTAGACAGATCATCCTGTAGCACCTGCCACCCCTCTGTGTCATCCACCACTGCACCTAACTTTGTGTTATTTGCAAAAGGCTGATCTTATTCTTAATCCCATACAAGATGTCAGTAATACAAATGCCAAACAACACTGGACACAGTACCGAGCCCTGTGGTACCACACTGGTTATGGCTCTTGGAGTTGAGAGTTTCCCTCTTATGACTACCCTCTGCTTCCTGTCATTCAGCCAGTTCCTGATCCACTTCACCATTTTCTATCCTGCTCTCTGGTATCTCAACATGCCAATCAGTCTCCCATGTGGCACTGAATCAAACGCCATGCTGAAGTCTAGATACAAGACATCCACTGCTTGGCCTCTGTCAAGTGCTCTAGTCACCCAGCCATAAAAGTCCACCAGGTTGGTCTGACAAGATCTTCCCGAGACAAACCCATGCTGTCTGGAGACCACTCACCTCCAGAAAGGTTACTAGCCTTCCCTTAAGGATAGTCTACATTGGCTTCCCCACACTGGATGTAAGGCTGATTGGTCTATAGTTGCCTGGTTCATCCTTGGGACCACTCTTGTGGAGGGGCACCACATGCACCATCCTCCGGTCCTGATTAGCATTGATCAAGGAGTTCACTGCTGTAAAGCTTGCTAGAGACAAATGCTCCCTGCATGTTCTTGGGCAAGTCACAGCCTCTCAGACAGTGCTCTAGTCCACATATAGCAGTGCTAGCTAGAATGCAATGTAATATGTTGCACGCAACATTTAATTCAATGGCAATTGCATCTTTTTGTCCTGCAGTATTTTTTTTTTTATATAACATCTTTATTGGTTTAATCCACATATTAGACAAACACACATTCATCCTGAGTGAACCCAGGGTCCACAGTCCCAAGACTGGTTGTGAAAACTATACACAATATCAGCTGTGCACATACACAGCTGATGGGATTATCCCCTCCATTGCAGTTAGAAATTCTTATTTCAGCCACATCATGGGGTAACAATATCAGTGGCTAAACTTAAAACAAAGAAGGGAGAACACCTAAAACAAAAGTTTTGTTACCCTCTAGATTAGTTATACATAAACCACCTCCTTAAGTAATGTTAAACCCAGGAGGTGACCCCCGGCTGTGTCCCCTGGAAAGAGAGAGAGTCCCCACCCACCCTTGAACCATAGCAGACCAAAGCCCTTTTCCTAATACCATTTTTCTAATACCAGCTTAACCCAAGAACAGTTGTAAGTATTACTACCATTTAGAACTGAAATAAATCCAGGTGAGATTGTACATGTCTTCAAGATAATAGTTTCTTGCTAATCACAACCCGACAGACAGTCCTTTGTTTGGGTATTATTAGCTTGCAATGAATAGATTGCTTCTAGTGTCAACCATCTTTTGTTATATAACCCTTTCCTTCCCTCCAAATACATATGCCTCTTTATTCTTCCCAGAGCCCATATAAGGTCTCTCACCCATTGTTCATAGGTGTAAATATGCTCACCTTTCCAATGTTTCAATATCAAGGATTTAACTATTGCTGTCATCAGCGATACGTGGTATTTAGGTATAGCTCCTGATACTTGTGACATGTCCCCTAATATGCAGATCTTAGGCAATATGAATTCTGAATAATTCAACAAATTGTCCATATGTTGTTTAATTTCAACCCATAGAGGCCATATTTTACTACAGTCCCACAACACATGCAGGATATCTCCTAATCCCACTACACATCTAAAACACAGGTCTGTCTGTCTAAGGTGTCTGTCACATAGTTTTACAGGGGTAAAATACATATTAGAAGCAATAAAGAACTGCATAAGCTTATACTTGGGTATAGGTATATACTTGTTACTCCTCCAAATGTCTTCCCAAGCAGGCTTCTGGGGGGCCAGCATTCTGTCCTAGTACAGTACCCGTATAGGAGAAATCGGGCTAATATAGTCCAATAACACCTTATCTACTTTGAAAGAGAGTTAGATGTAGGGTCTACCTCCATTAAATGATCCCAGGTGAATGGGTTTTCTGGTGGATCCCCTAGTCTTCTCCATGCCCCCTCTAACATTTTGGTGAGCTGTAACTTTCTGTAAAAGTGCATATTATCACACCTATCCGGGAGAGCCACCCAACTGTCCTTTATAACATCCATTAGTTTTAGGCCCACTAACTGAGCCGCCCAGCATTTAGTAACTATCTGACCCCAATCAATAAATTGGGGTTACCCAGCAAAGGTTGGTCTCAGGTCTTCATTTGGTCTCTTCTCTGGGCAGGAGTGAGAAATGACCACCAGGCCATTGCTGATTTATCAATTGGAGTCAATTTTGCTTTTTTAAGGTATCTCTCTGGATTAGAAAAAAGCAATGCCTCTGAAGAAAGGCCTGAATCTTTTAATATTTGCCTCTCTATTTGTAATCATGTTGGAATATATGCCTCTCCCTCTAAATTTCTAACCCATCGACTCATAAGACCCAGTTGTCCAGCCACATAGTATAAATGGAGATCTGGCAGTTTGATCCCCCCATGTTTTATGGCAAGCACAAAATACTATGTTTTTTCCTGGGAGGCTTGGAATTCTAAAGAAATTTGGATAAGAGTTTCCTAATTTTAATGAACCATAATTTGGAAATGCTATATGGGGATAAGTAGGTTGGATATAATAACCTAATCAGTAAATTCATTTTAACCAATCCCAATCTAGCTGCAAAGCTCAAAGGGAGCTTATTCCACCTAAGTATGTCCCCTCTAATTGCAAAAAGGAGCTTTTCCATAGTTGTTGCTGCACCATCCTCTATACTTGCTGTGATCCATATGCCCAGGTATTTAATCATTTCTGATGCCCAGTGCATCTGCAGTGGTACAAAATCTGCTCTGCATACATGTGGTGTCAGAGGGAGAATTTGAGTTTTGTTCAGATTCAATTTATAGTTCAAGATTTTAGAAAATTTCCCTATAATTTCAACAGTTCTTTTGAAGCTTTCTGCCAGATCTTTTAAGTGCAGAAGTATATCATCTGCGAAATCCAATAATTTAAGGTCCCTCTCCATTATTGTAATCCCCTCTATGTTAGCATCTATATTAATAGCTTTTAACAGGGGTTCCAGGTATATATTAAACAATATTGGCGAGAGGGGGCATCCCTGTCTGGTCCCATTTTCTAACTGGATCTCTTGTGAGACATAACCATTCCACAATACTTTGGCCGTAGGGGCTGAGCATAGATTTTTAATGCCTCTGAGAAGGCCCTCAGGGAAACCCATCTTCTCCAGTGCAGCAACTAAAAAGGGACGAGAAACCCTATCAAAGGCCTTCTCCATGTCCAAAGAAATCAAGGCTAAGGGTATTTGGGAGTCAGGTGCATAACTATGTGGTGGAGTTTTCTAAGGCCGTCATGTGCCCCCCTACCCGGCATAAATCCTACCTGTTCTTGACTGATTAAAGCTGGGGCAATGTTCAGGATTCTATTAGCTAGAATCCTCATTAGGATCTTAATATCTTGGTTCATCAAGGCTTTAGGCCTATAACTGCCAGGTAATTCCTTTGGTTTGTCCGGTTTTGGAACCAGAGTGATATATTCCTGGTATAACGGAGGATGATGCACACCCTCTTGCATAATATTACAGAAAAGTTATTTGAGTAGGGGGGAGTATAGTATGGAGATGTGCCTGATAGAACTTGGCCATAAGGCCATCCGGCCCCGGAGTTTTACCACAGGGCAGAGATTGTACCACATCTATTATCTCAGTTTCTTTTATTGGAGCTGCTAACTCCTTGGCTTGCACTGGGTCTAGCACCGGTAATGATAATCCATCCAGAAATGCACTGATTTCATTCTCACCAATGAGTTGTCCTCTTTGCTAAATTTCTTTATAATAGGACGCAAATACATCAGCCATTTTCTGAGGGTCTGTTAAAGTTTCTCCAGCATACCTTATGAAGGTAACCATTTGAGTTGCTTCCCATTCCTTAACTCTAGCTGCTAGGAGGCGGCCAGACACGTCTCCTTGCATTAGGTATTTAGCTTGAATCTTTTCTAACCAGAATTCTACCTTACCATACATTATGTCTGCCATTTCCACTCTTAGATTTTTAAGTTCAGTATCTATTTGTATAGAGGACCCTTCCAGAGGAGCAAGAGATTCAATAGCCCCCAATATAAACTCCTCTTTTGCTTGTCTCATACTATTTCTCCATGCTGCGTATCTCTGCAATATGCCTGCATACAATACCTTACATGTCAGCCAAGCTAGATTTTTATTCTGGAGCATAGGCAGTTGCTTCTGGATTATCTTGAGGAGGGCTTCCTCTAGTTTGCTTTGGACTGAAATCTCTGTCAGTAGGGAGTCATTCAGCCTGCACCTATATGGCCTAGGAGGAGCAGCTGCTGGCTCCTAAGTCAATTGAATTGGGGAATGGTCCAATAAATCTCTGCACTGGGTTGTCACTTCCTTAACCTCTCTAAGTGCCTCTCTATTAACCAGGAAAAAATCAATTCTAGATTGGGTCTTGTGAGCACCTGAAAAGAATGTCATATTATTGCCCCCTGTATTATGAATCTGGAGTGGATCTACCAAGGCTGTGACTTCCAATAATCTATTCATGGCCATCTGAGCCCTGGACAGAGGCCCTCTGGACGGGGGTATCCTATCTTTCCAATTATTTAAAAATAGGTTCCAATCCCCTGCCAAAATAAGGGAATGAGGGGAAAATCTAATAATATCTAGTTCAAGTGAGGCAAAGAAATCCAGATTAGAAGGAGTTGGACCATAAATAGAGGCAACTGAGAGCTCTTTACCTAAAATATTGCCAGAGAGGTAGATCCCTCTACAGTCCTCCCTTGTTATCACCTGTGCTATGGTGTATGGACAGGTTTTCCCTATTAAAATTGCAACACCCCTGAGGCCATTTCCTTTCCCACCCCAAAAACCTGGCCCACCCACATCCTCTTAAATAAGCTCAGTTCCTCTGTCAGTAAGTGGGTCTCTTGTAGTGCAGCTATGTGAATCCCTTCTGACCAATATGCTTTAAAATTACCAGTCGTTTGTGTCTACCCCTAAGACCTTTTATATTCCATGAAATTATTTTAACACACAACATTTAAAATATTCAAACCATCATTCTTTGCCCTCGCAAGGTCTACATCTCTCTCTTGCACTATATTGGACTCTCTCTCTCTCTCTCTCTCTCCTTCCAGATCCCAGTAACTCCCCATCCCCCCATGATCCCTGACCCCTAGATTGCCCTGCTATAGAACATCGATCTATGGATGAGCCTTTTTCTGTGTGCCCCCGGCCCATCAAACTATATGAGCAGTTCACAGGACCCTACTATTAATGTGATACATCTATTCAACATTTCACCTCCGCTCCATTGCCCCTGGTTAATTGGTTCTAAACAGGACCCCCCTTCCTCGTAATTCACCCCATTTACATTCAGCCCCCTTTTTATTAATTTATTATATTTATCTAATATGCTCCTTTGTCCTCTAACTTATTAAGGCTGATAGAGGCTTAGCAGAGCGGAGCAATGCCAGCACCTTAAATCAGGTCTGCAGGGGAATCCAAATTTGCAAGGTGAATGAGGCACTCTAAGCCACTCCCTCTACCATCTTTCCTTACTTGGATGTTTCCCACCCCTCCTCCCTCTCTCTTATCAATACCCTACAGGGATGCAAAGTCCCTCATATCCAAGGGGCTTCCTATAACACAGAGAGAGGAGTGATCTGGTTCGTCAGACAATGGAATGTTATTCACAGCCCTATTCCCCTTATGGTTCACTCTTTAGGGTGAAAGATTAGCACACCATATTTTGACAAAATGTTTATATCCATCAACTCAGGGCTATCTAAGGCTCCAGTCGAAATCAAACCCACAGGGGAGGATTAGGCTCCTGGTCTCTACCATTCCCTAGGCTTCATTCCTCCAGTCATCTCTAATTTATCCTCCTTCCTTTCATTCTCAGAGATACACTCCAGGGAGCCCAAGGCGTTATTTCAAAGGACCCCTCAAGGAGTAACATTGAATTGGACTTCCTTGTGACCTGTTCCAGCCCTCCCCCAAAATAAACTAACAGGCTCCTACTTCGAATCCTCCAGACTTATGGGGGTGTCGTTCCACCTTCAGCCCTAAACTAACCCCTAGATAACCTAACAATAATAACCATAATATTTTTAAACCAATTTTGTTTAATTCTCAAAAAGAACCTTAAGAAAAAGACAAGTTTTGCATCTCCTTTCCAACTCTCAATTCCCAACTTTTAAAATCGTGCCAGCCTTCTGTCCTTCAGAAACTCAGGTCGGAGACGTAAATAAAGCTGGGAGCTTGATCCGCAGACTCTCAATGGCATCACGTGCAGTCAAATATCTTTTCTCCCCAGGTTGAAGTCTTACCATCAGAGTCGCTGGATATTGCAGACAGAATTTAATTCCAGCAAGATACAGTTTTTTCTTTATTTCTGAATATTCCTTTTCCTTCTCCTGAACTGAGGGGATCTGATCCTGGAATAGCCAGATAGATGCACCATTCCACTACAGATTTTCAGTTTGTCTAGCACTAGTAAGCACATGGAACTTTTCTTTATAGTTCAGGAACCTCATAATTAACACCCGAGGCCTCAATACTGGCGGGGGCATCTCTCTTAATGCTCGATGTGCTCTTTCCAAATCTTAAGCCTCTCCAAATGTTGTGGGACCTAACAGTTTAAGCAGAATATCCTGTACAAAGAAAACACAATCAGACCCTTCAGCCCTCTCAGGGAGCCCTGCTAGGATGAGATGGTTCCTCCTACTCCTTGATTCTTGATCTTCCATCTGATCCTCAATCATTTTAACTTGTTTGCATACAGCAATCACCTCCTGATCCACAGATGATACCTTCCTTTCCTGGGAGGAGACTCTAGCTTCCATGTCCCCCATTCTCTGAGCCAAGGAGTGTAACGCTGGTTTAACAGTGGCAAAATCGACCACCAGCCCCTGAAGCATTTATTTTATCTCCAGGATATCCTCCATGGTTGAATTAGTTCCCCCTTCTGCTTCTGGTTGGTACTCCTGATCATCCGGTACAGGCGATAGGGGTTTGGTTGTTTCACCTCCGGGACTCGTGCCATCAAGGGCTCCGTGCTGTCAGTCTCCATCCTGGTGCTTTAGTTCAGCCTATTACTGATGCCGAAAGCTCTGTGTCAGAGGAGTAGAGAGGAGCAATCAATCACTCAGACCCATGGCGTTAAGATAGAGAAAGCTAATTGGAAGCACTTCAATGGCTGAAATAAGGTATGTAAGCTGAAACAAGGTCCCTGAGAAAGTTTAATAGCTTATTTAGAATAGTAGGGCCTAGGAGCAGCACAGAAGACATCCTCTCATGCCAAGCTCATCATGTGATCCTCTTTCCTGCAGTATTTTGCGACATATCATTTTCGGCAATGTACTGCAATACATCATGGCTGGCACTACTGCAGTTGTAGAAATGTGTACATGCAGGCACCCACTGGAACCTACAAACTGCATCTCAGCTGTGCTACCTGGGGTAAATGAATTGCAAAAAAAGAAAACAGTCTCTTGTATAGTACTTCTCTATTTGTTTAGTTTTTGGTTTCTTGTCTCTGGATTCTCAGTTTATTTATTTTTATTTGAAAATTTTCCAAGTCATGCTGTGCTGCCAAAACATATAATTTTAGACGCATCATGGAGGAAAGCATACAATGGTAGGAAAATACAAAAATATTCTGACGTCATGACAGCTATACACAGTAGCAAAGTAGTAACTAGAGATGCAGTAAAATTTGATTTCGCCAGTGAAATTCCGGTGAAATCACAAATTTCTTTGCATGAAATATTCCTCAAAATTCCGCACATTCTGCAAAATATTTCATGGGAGCAAAATGCGGAATTTCACCCGTGAGTGGTGGAATTTTGCCTGCAAGCAGTGAATTTCTGCATTTCACGGGTGTAATTTCACATTTTGCCAGTGAAATTCCACATTTCGCCAACAGAATTTAAAATTTCACACCCGAGAACTATTTTGCAAAATGTGCAAATGTCGCAAAATAATTTGCAGAACAAAATTTGCAATTTTGCAGAACACTAGCAGTAACACATGACAAGGTGCTCTAATAAACCACGGAGATGGATGCTGGAACCATGAGATAAAGTGGAGCAGCCTCAGCTGCCTGTGAAGTGTTTTTTTTTTAGGGCACACCCCACAAACCCAAAAGTATGTGATTTGACTTATAAAAAGGGTAATGTTGAAATGTAAGAAAATGTGAGAAAAGGTGAAACATTTTAAATGAACACAAAAATGTTTCCTATAACTTTTGGCCAGTAATAGGCACTAAGTACTTTGGCTGGAGTTTCTTGAAACAAATAATGAGCTGTGAGTTGTGTTGAGATAAACATATGGCTTTAGCATAGGGGCCGGGTTATATGGGCCCGTGGTGCATGAGCTCAGGCAATATTTTGTAAAGTGGGCTCGGCCCCAGCAATAATTTATTTTTTACCAAATGTGTCTTTTTTTTTTGTCTTTGTTTTGCTATGGGAAACGGCGTGAGTGGGTGCCCTCTATGACCTGCTGTGGTGCACTCCCACCTCCACGGTCAGCACCTATTAGTGTCCTTTTTTTAAATGTGTGCCTTTTTTAAAGTTAATTCAATGTGCATGCATGCAGTGAAAGTGGGGAATCTGATTGGGTGGCAGGCTCGAGGAATCAAGGTGGGCAACAAAGCGACGTAGTGTCGCGACATAGTGGCGGTGATCGCAGTGGACTGCTTGAAGAGAGTGAGCATCTGAGTGACAGTCACGCAGCAGAGCAAAATCATTGGGTTTAACAGAAGATGCCAAGGACTAAGAAGGACATCTATCAGGCAGGTCAGCAGTGCTATTTGCAGCTGGAGACCCAGAGTGATGGCCGGTGAGAGGGTGAGCATTTGGTACAACTGTTCATTTTAATTGCAAATGTGATAACAGATGTGAGAACACTGCATATTTAAGCACCTAAAGTTCACTTGGGGTCTTTTGGGGAACCTGGAGTGTCTCACACTTGCTGCACTTGCATAGGCTTGTGTCATTTTTCCCCTCCCTGTTTAATCAGTAGTGTCTGGTTTTAAGGAAATGATTTTTTAAATATATGTATGTCTGTCTTTCATCTATCTATGATCTATCTATGAATCTATTCATCATTCTATGTAGTGCAATTTTGGTTTTTTTATTGTTGTTCTCTTTTTTTTCTTTTGTAGCCAGGGTTTGGTGCTGGTACTTCTTGTCCACCTGCATAGTAAGTGTAACCCCCATTTAGCTACTTGCCCAGCCATTCCCTCACTTGATTGCTTACTGTCCCCCCACCATGCATGCACTCAAACTCTCTACCATCTGCAAACATGCTTGTTTCTCCTCTTTACTAATATCCTAACACTACGAGCTGCTTTCTTATTATTTATTTGTCCTGCCTGGAAAACCAACCAAACTGCCGAAGTTTCATTTTTCTATTTATCTCGTCCCTGTATTGGCTAGAATTACCCACACCATGAGAGGAAGTTTTCTTTCACATTACTACCTCCTTCAGGAAGCACTGGCCGTGCATTCAAATGTATTTTTTATTTGGAACCAGTCACAACACTAAAATTGTAGCTTTCTTGAAATGTTAATCCTGGAGGTTAGAGTAATGAGCTTTGAATGAACTTAATACATCCAGCAGACAGTCATGGATTTGATTCTCACCATCTCCACTTTAATACTGTGCGACTCTGAGCAAGTCACTTAACCACCCCAGTACTCCCGTGTCACTCCTGAAAACAGGCAGCTGTGCCTAGTGGGCCTTACCCAGTTACCAAAGAATAACAAAACAAAATGAAGGCACCAAAGAACAAAAGCTTTTGTTGTGATGTTCACTACATATCTTCTAGTTTGCACTCTCTCCCTCAGTTATGGATGCCAACCTGCACACAAAGCAGTGATTTTCTTTTTAAGCTGCTCCTTGCTCGGGATTGCAGTCCTCTCTTAGTCACTCGGAGGATGCCAGTAGCAAATCTCAACAGCAGTAAGCACTAAAAATGTTTCCTTTAGGTATGAATCACGGATGCAGTTTAGTGCTGAGCAGATCTGTTACAGAGTGCATGCTGGTTTAGTGTGATAACATCTCAGACTGGAAGTGCAGACATTTCTTGCTGTAAATTTCACTACCTTCAAAAATAGAAAACAAAATACATTCTTGTACGTACATTAACTGCATGGCTGGTATGATGGGGCTGATTGTTTTTGGCTAGTCTATCGTTGAAGTGATTGAACTTTGAAGCTTGCAGTTTTACATCATGTCTTGATCACAGGCAGAAAAAGGCTTGGAAATTGCCTGCCATAGCATACAGCCAGAGTAATACTTTAAAGAGACTGCACACTGACAGAAATGAACAACTTTTAAAAGTAATCAACTGTTACTTTTTGCAGTATATTTTAAGTACTTTTTTATCCTTCTGTTTGATAATTGGAAGTATTCAGTGGTTAAATTGGGAATGTTTAGGTGGAGGAGCGCTCACATCTCAGTGGTGGAGCTGTCATTTCTAGGTGGTCGGGCTTTCCTATAGAAGTCATTAAGGAAACATGACAGAGGTGGCAGAGCTGTTATACAGTTTTTCCAGGATGCGGAACTCAGTTTCTGTGGGATCCAGCCCAATTTAACCCCTGGAAGTATTTCTACCTGAAAGTGCTAAGTATGATGTGTGGAACAGTATTCAACTGTTTAAAGACCTGGAACCATGTAGTCAGTAAAACCCTCTTGTAACATGAACTGCAGCACTTTTATATTTTTGGGACTCAAACCATCAACACTAATCCTGGTGCCAGGGCAGCATGCTCTAGCAGAGCACTGCCGCTCACTGCTCAGCTCAGGATGGAGGGAATCACACTTGTTGCAGAAGCGCTCGCAGTCATGATCACCACCACCACGTCCATGTGTAGATTCTTGTGGAGATGCACTCCAGGAGTAGGGAGTACTTTGTACAGGGTCCAGGTGTGTGATTTTTAAGGGAATGGGGACTGAAGTTTGTACACTATACAGAGGGGTGAGTTGTCTTGCTATGCTTTGCATGGGTCTTGATTTGGGGTGCAATTGTGGTTTGTTTATCCTGGATATTTTTAGGGGTGGGGTGGGGGCTGTGGATTGCTCATGATTCAGGGGATGCCTTGCTATGCTTAATGGCTTCAAGTCCAGTTTTAGGGTAGGGGTTGTGGTTTACACAGATCCTGGTTATTTAGGGGATACGTTGCACAGTCAGTCAGTGTGTTGGCATGCACATTGCCTCTGGGGTGTGTTGGGATTGTAGGGTCTATTGGGTATGTGCAGGTTACCCTTGCCCTTGTTAGGATATGGATTGTGCAGTGTCCTGATTCCTGGTGTGTGTGTGTGTGTGTGTGTGTGTGTGTGTGTGTGTGTACATTGCATTACAGTGAATCCTGGCTGGATGAGGGTAAGGATTTGTGTGCGCATGTGTGGATACACACTTTGCATGACTCCCAGCTGTGGGCAGTGTACATTTACATTGCACTGAAGCCTGGTTTGGTTTGTGTGCATGCATGTACATTGTATATCATTCTGAATAGGTGGTGGTGAGTTCTTTGCATGTGCCCAGGCTGGGATTGACTGTGTATTGCACAGATCTCTGTCTGAGTGAGGGTGTATTGGGGAATGCACTGGAGATGGGTGGGGGGGATTGTAGAGAGGGAGGTTGTAGAGGGCCATTGTTCTGGGGCTTATCACATAGTAAGTACTATGCTTGGGAAGTGTGTGATGTTAGAAATGGAAAGGAGGTGAGGGTTGAGGTGTGTGTGTGTGTATGTGTGTGTGTGTGTGTTTGCATGCACGGTTATACTTTGCATGGTGTCCTCATGGAGAGGGGGCTATATGTTGCTTGGGGTCCTGGCTTTGGGTATGTGCATCTTTTTTTTTTGTGTGTGTGTATATTTTCTTTTTGCACCCCTGCAGCCTGGGCATCCTTCCGGGGTGCTCGCTTGGCTTGGGCCTCTATTCCCTGCCTGAACCCGTCGCATCCAGATTCGTTCCCCTGACCACCGAAGCAGGTCTAGCCCCCTGGATCACCTCCAGGGGTGGGTCTGCCTCCCATGGCAGCCTATCTTAAAATAGAGAGGCCTATCTGAGCGTCAGTCAGCCATAGACACCTTTGGAGCAATGGGATGACAATGGGATGTAGGCCTGCCCCTGGAGCCCCCATCATCTCCACAGAGCTGCAGCGGGGGGCTTTCTGGCTTGTTTGTCCCCAGGAGTGCAGCAGTACAGTGACATCAGTGCAGCAATGCCTCAGACAACTGCCACACTCCTCCCCTCTACTTCTGCCTGGATGTGTGTAGTGCCTCCAGCTTCCACTGGGGGCTGCTATTTCACTGGGTGGGCCCTGGATCCCTCCCCAGAGAGAGGAGAGCAGTCCTCCGGATGCTCAATCCTCTCCCTCCCCAGCCGAACCCCGATGCCCGAGCTCGTTCCCGAACTCAGGTCGCCGGCATGGCATGAGGCAAGACTTCCAGCACCTCAACCCTCAGCGCCTCCAAGCCAGCTCGGGGGTGTGCATCTTTGTGATCTTTGGTTTGTTGGGGGGCTTGTGCCTGCTGATCTTACCTTGAAAAACACTGTTGTGGTAGGCTGCACTGATAGGACTAAGTCACCAGGCACCAGTACTGCATGGAAAACTAATTTTGGTTTGGCCCCCCACACTCACCTTGTGTTTTTTTTTTAAAGTGGGTTGTGGGGGGCCAAAGCCTCCCCAACTCAAATAAACTAATAAAAATTAAAGGAACAGGCGATTGTACCAAATGGTGTACCTTGAGCTCTATGCTCATAGTGAAGGTCCTATGCATACCCGATAATCTACACTTTTGCCAAAATGAGTCTGTGATAACATTTTTAAGAGGTGTAGTGGTGTGAAAGTTGGGAACTGAGTTCCAGTGGACCTCTGCCTGCCTCCCAAGTTTAGTCCCAGGGCCTGTGGTGAGCAGTAGCAGCCAGACAGGGTGGACTGAGGTATGGGGGGGCTGCCTAGAAAGTTGATGAAGGGGCCCACTCGCCCTGGATTCCTTGAAAATCAAGAGAGGATGGTGCAGGATGACAGACTCATCAGTATTCCACTCCACATCATGGAGTATACTGCATCGGCATCTATGCAAAACCAGTGTGTTCTGCCACAGAGGGGTTCCAAGGTCAGTGGGAATCAGAACCCCGAGATGGCAGAACACATTGGTTATGCATGAAGTTGCTCATCTTGTATTTTCTCTATAGTGTATGGTATTATGTGAAATGTGTGCATTGTGTTTTTGTTCTCTTTCATAGTGAAACTGACTTCTGCAGTCTCTAGAGGTTCTAGAATGCTGTTCTACCACAGATGGGTACAGTCACATTCCATGACCTTTGACTGTGGTAGAACAGCATTTTAAAATGATGGATTTCTTTATAGAACACTGCTCTACTATACACTATAATACGATTATGGTACCCTAGGCCTGTGTTTGCATCTTACATTTACTCACAGGGCACATAATTATTTCCAAAAAAGATCCTAAAAACAAAGATTTGCAGAGTTTAGAAGGTTGGCAGGTACCCAATATAGGGGAGTCAGTACACTCAGCTGCTTGCTATTACCTTTCTCAAAAGTCCTCAAAAAATATGGTCAAAGCTGGTATTAGTAGCACATTAGAAGTACTAGTTATGTCCTGCATCCTGTTGAGGCCATGGGTTTGAATCTTAGCTTTGCTTCCAGGTGGACAGGCACAGGCTGTGAACTTAGTAATGTCCAGATGAGATGATTATGTGATAAACCTTAGTTAAGTAAAGTAAGCAGTCATTCTCCTCAATAATATTTGCAGAGAAGGCAGATGCCTACTGGTACTTGCATCTGGATGTGGCGGTAGTGATCACAGGTGAGGTGTTGGCTTGGCATCAGGAAGCCATTTGTGGGCCAGTGAACTGCAAAGCTGTGATGTACTGCCTTAAACTGCTTCATAGAAATGTGTGCCATTGCCACTAAATGGGCATTTGGATTGCTACAAATGTATGGTGAGATGTGTGTGGTATGGTCATGGGTGTGTGTGTTGGGGTGGTGCCAAATACTGACTAAGGGTTTGCGGTGTAGCTGTAGCTAGGGAAAAATAGAGCAGACTAGAGTGCCCATGAGGTCTTTCTATGATGATGTCTTCTATGTTTGTTTCTATGATATTTCTTTAAGATATGTGGCCCAGGCAGAACTCTGGTGTCCAGTCTGGTGACCATACTTTCAAAGTCTCCTCATTGGAAGTCTCCCTGAAATTTTTTTTGTTCTGAGGGCTTTCAGGAACTGTAATTTACTGCTGCCCCTAACCCCATGCAAACCACAATACCTCCATTTTACGATAATTCATGTGGACTGCTATCAGTACCTGGCAGGGCATCTTACAGAGACAAAAATCACAAGGTTATGTCTTTTTTTTATATATATGTCTGTATGTGTCAGCTTCTTTTTTGCCAATACCAGAAACACAAACAGCACGCAAGAGGCAGCAGGGGAGGGGGAATATGGAAGAAATGGCTACACGGGAGACTAGCACTGCTACAGAAGGTTTTACTGACACTGGAAGTTCATGCTGTTAAATTGCAGTTCGGAGAACAGCCACAAGCAGGGAGAAGACATCTGGACCAGGAGTGTGTGGAAATTGTTGTGGTACCTATGCAAAGTTCTTGTTTTTTATTTTAAAATAAAGTTGAGGCTTGCCTTTTTTTTTTTTTTTTTTTGCTGCCAAGGGGAGAGGGGAAGATCGGCTGCAACTTTATGGCTCGAGTGAGCACCACTGTGTTTATGGAATTTCAGTTTAACAATGAGGGCAAAACAGAACTTAAACAGCAGATATCCATTAATTACTGAATATTTCCTCTGAGTTACAAGTTGCTGCAGCTGAGGTGCATTTCTGGAGTGGTCACTCAGTCACTAAAGAGAAAATGTGAATGGGTCTTTCCTGTTGCTAAGCAAGTGCTGAAAATGGTGGCTGCTCAGTTCGTGGCGCCCAATGATGCCCTAAGTAATGTGGTGCCCCGAACTGGCACTTGTTTTTCACCAGGCACTAATGAAAAATAAATGCATGCCTGACCCTGACTTTCAGCCAATCAGCATGCTTTATTTTTCAAACCCATTTTCTAATAGCGTAACACTGACTGAGCTACATACAATACAGGGTAGGTTTGTCGCAGTTTTGCTGTCCTGTACTATAGCTGTGCTAGGCTACTTTCATTGGATGCTGGTTGTTGAATCTTTGAAGTTGAAAAGAAAAGGCTTTTAAAATGTATTTTCAGTTCTTTTCTCATACCTGAGGTCAGAAGTTTAACCCTCAGACCCCATCAAGCATTGCACAGGGAGCTCTGTTCTATAGACCCCTCGTCTGGGGTTGAACTCTGACCCCTGGCCAGGGATGGGCTGACACCTCTGGGCCCCACCAAAAATTTTACAAACCTGGCTCCCATGGGCTTTAGGGCAATACCAGCCAATCATTTTAAAACAGGGGCTTTGATGCTTATGCAGAGTGACATAAACTTGGCTGAAAAAAAACTCAAACTGGTATCACACTACAAATCATAGTACCAGTTTGACTTTTATTTGCCAACCAGGGAGCATGTCTACTCACCCCATCCACTACTCAGATGCATCTGAGCAAGCTTGCATATGCATTATAAAATGGGTAGGATAAATCCTGAAACTTGATTGACTAAGAGATACAGTAGTTTCCAATAACAAAATGAACAAATGGTACATACACCTCTGACTGTGTTTCAATTTACCTGAAATATGCACT
Organism: Neoceratodus forsteri; assembly: GCA_016271365.2. Classification (NCBI taxonomy): domain Eukaryota; kingdom Metazoa; phylum Chordata; order Ceratodontiformes; family Ceratodontidae; genus Neoceratodus; species Neoceratodus forsteri. Next base: position 1,515,686,619 of record CM057449.1, read on the forward strand.
CCGCGCATCCGTGACTGTGAGCTACAAGGGCTTGGAGCAACCAAGAAACACATTAATGAACGAGTTCCTTTTTTTTTTGTCATGCCTGTAAAAAATAGACATCCAATTGTGGCAACACAAAGCAGTCCAAAGTTAGACCCATTGAAAAATAAGTGCTGCAACCTGTTTTACTTTGCATTAAAAAATGGAAGCTATCATTCTGAGCATGCGTATTACTGAGCCAGTAATTTGCATGCTCAGAATCAAAGGTTCGATTTTTTAATGCTAAATAAAACAAGTTGCGGTGCTCGTTTTTCAATGGGACTAACTTTGGTTGCTCTGTGTTGCCACAAGTAATGGATAAGCCCATTTTTACTGGTACAATCAAAAAAAGTAACTTGCTCATGAACAAGTTTCTCCAGTGCTCTGCACCCTTGTAGCTCATGGTCATGGGCACGCAGAGTGAATACTTCAGGAGGGCTAACAGAAATTAAATTTTTCCAAACATAGTACATTTGTAGACTTTCATCTCCAGCCTTTCAAAATCGGTCCCAAAGGTTGACAGTGCTCCTTTAAGGTATCTAGAAGATTTCTTTTTCAATGTTATTGTGCCATAGAATCCCTATTTCTTACAATCCATTCCCTTATTGTGGAGGTGGTGGGTGGTTAGGGTAAGTTGTGATTTGTTTAGTTTTTGCTATTTTATTTGTTGGTTTGTTACTGTTTTAATTTTTATAAGTTATGGTTATTGTCTTAATATTTGTTTATATGTAAAATAATAAAAAATAAAAATAAAAAAAAAGTTCTAACTTCTAATTTTCTAATCTGTATGTTCCCCTCTGCCAAAATCTGTAGTCCCAAGTTTTTTTCATCTTCATCTCCCTGATTTTTTCCTTCATGTTGTAGTCCCCTTGTCCTGACACCTCCTGTTACAGTCTATACACTTGAACAACTTTCCTGAGAAGTTAAACATAATTCTTGTGTTAGTGCTTAAGATGTCTCCTGCTACCCACAAATGTCAAGTAGTGTACCCAGTAATAAACTGTTTTCCTTCTGCTATGTGATATTGTTGCAATGGTGTGCAAGTTGGTGCAACTGCTTGAAGAAGTCAGCAAGAATCACACATGAACATCTTTCCTGAGAAGTTAAACTTAAATTTTGTTTTAGTGCTTAACATGTCTCCTGCTAGCCACAAATGTTAAGTAGTGGCCCAAGTTCCAAAATGCTTTCCTGCTTCTAGGTGTCTCGTGCTGCTGTGCTGTGCTGTGCAACCATCAAGAGAAATTGAGAAGAGTGACATGAGAAAGAGTCCAGAGGAGAGTGAAAATATCATTATTTTCTGTGTCTTAAAGATTCCTCCTGCTAGCCACAAATGTTATGTGGTGACCCAAGTTCCAAACTGCTTTCATGGTGCTAGGTGCCTCCTGTTACCATGTTTTGCAACTGCCAAGAGAAGTTGAGAACAGTGACATGAGAACATTTCCTGAGAAGTGAAACATAATTCTTGTTGTTGTCAAGAACATTTCTTCTGCTGCTAGTAGCCATGAATGTCAAGTGGTGGCCACAGTGAAAAACCGCTGCCAGGAAAAAAAATGGATGAGAAGGACGAGAAGGAAATCTTCACTATGCTATGCAAAGAAAGTGTCATGATGATGTCTGTATATGATAAAACATGATGAGCAGGTCATCTTCTGTTGCAGCTTATGGGGTACTGGACTGCTGGTACTGTACCTGCTAATGTTGTTTGAACACATTGTGGTGAAAATTGTTCTAGAAATTGAGAAAGAGAAGTTACTGTAGCCATCTTGTCCTGTCTTGATGTCCAGGGTTGAGACAACAATTGAAGGAGATGTTGCTGTGCTGCTGCTATGTGCTGCTGTGGTTGCTGAGAAGGGTTCCACCATGCTGCAGTGATGGGAATCACAGCAACGTCCTTTACAGCTAAGGCCTCCTGCCAACATCCCCAATGCCGCTGCATCCTGACCACGACCGGCAACTCACAGACCGCATCACTGCGGGGGGGGGGGCTGTGTCCCCCCACACCTCCCTATTTTATATATCTAACTCCACATTGCATGGACAGTGGAGTTCATTGTACAGACAGTGGAGTTAGGTGCCTACCCACCTTTGCCACAAAGTCCATCACGGAGCAATCCCAGTCACCGCACAGTCCGTCACCATCAGGGTGTCACTGCAGGGGTGGGTCACTGCCATTGCATCTCTGTTCCGACAGTATATGCCTGAGAAGAACTCCTGCCTGGTGTGGCAGCTGTATCACATATACCACACAAGTAAGTAATGTTTTTTTCTTTCTCTTCTTTGTAAGGGAGTGGGGTGGGTTGTAGTCTAATATGTTCGCACTGCTTTTCATTAATTTTCAGGTATGGGTGATGACATCATGAGCTTCATAGCTACAAAATGGATGTTGGAATTCACCACATTTTCCAACCAGGAAGGTAAGTATGGGGTTATTTTTTTCTAGAGTGGGGTTAAGCCTGTAAAGATGTGTGGATGTGACAGTAATTGTTTTCTTTTCTGTTTCTCCTTTTTCAGGTACTCTTCAGCATCTGCCTGTGTCTTCCTGCTGTGAACACCAACATATGATGTGACCTTTATTTTGATGTGGAATTTTTCACTTTTGAAAACCAGTCCATGAGGTAAGTATTTTTTTTTGGGGTTAACACTTTATTACCAATTCTAACCATTCCTTCTTAATTTTCTCTGATTTTCAAGTATGCAATACTGTGAATTAGGTTGCTTGCTGCATGTGTCCAGCGTGTACCTTTTTTGACGCTTGAGAGTTTTAACAACCATGGAAGGTAAGCATTTTTTTTCTTTTTCTTGGATTTGCGTGGTAATTCACTCATACAAGTTTTGCAGATGTGTAAGTAAATGTTCTCTGCCATTGTTCCTCTAATTATAGGTTATTTTCCTTTTGTGTCTTTTGATGTGCTGTCCATGACTGCCTCCAGGAGCAGCTGTAGATGATGGCTCATCATGACGATGGAGCTGTGCTGAGGTTAGGAGTGATACAGCAACACAGGAGACCTGTGAGGGGAAAAAAAGATTATTTAGACTATTAACTGAAGTGCAAAATGTGATCGCGGCTTGTGGCCGCAAGGGGTATAGCTGTAGTGAACTCCCCATCTTAGGGCCCTGCAGTACCTGTAACCACTGGGAAAAACACAGATAAATTATTTTTGTCCAGGTCTGCACAGATGTCACTGCAACTGTATTCTGTACTCAGATGCTTCCCTTCCTGTACAATGCTGTCACCTGCAAATAGAAATGAATAATTACTTTGTCTCCAGAGTTGTCCACTGACCACTGCTGCTGCTGGAACCATGCTTACCTGTGAAAAGGAAGAAGAAAAAAAATATAACAATTAAGAAAAGTAAATCATAATGACACCTGTACACTAGTGATGCTTGCCATGTTGGAGCCAGCAGTTCCATTTATCTGGATTCCTGGCATCAAATGGTGAGCTGATGGTGAAACCTGCAGGGAGACAAAAGGAAAGAAAGAACATTGTAATATAATTCTGAAAAAAGGTGGAATGCCTTTGCTCTGCTGCTGCACAGTGTCATTTGTATCCAAATGGGGAAATTGTCCTTTTCTAAGCTGCGTCACCTGTGATGAAAAAGAATAAAGAGAAATTGTCCTTGTCTCAGCTTCATCACCTGTGATGAAAAAGAATAAAGAGAAATTGTCTTTTTCTCAGCTGTGTCACCTGTGATGAAAAAGAATAAAGAGAAACTGTCCTTTTCTCAACAACGTCATCTGACCTGTGAATAAAATAGAGCCATTTGGCCAATGAGATCTCTGCAGTGATGAAATCTGCATACCATATATGCAGCTCCTCTACATCTGTACGCCTGGAAGTAAAAATTATTCAATTAGTTTGTCTCCAAATGTGTCCACTGCTGGTTCTGGAACAATGTTTACCTGCTAAAAGGGAGAAGAAAAAAAGTATAACAATTCAGAACAATACATCGTAATGACACTAATCTGAACAGCAGCAATGCTTGCCATGTTGGTGCCATCATTGCCATTTATTCTGATTCCTGGCCTCAGATGGTGTGCCGATGATGAAACCTGCAGGGAGACAAAAGGAAAGCCAGGAACTCATTTTGAAGTAATTTCTACATAAGGTGGCAGCCTTTCATCATCTGCCTGCTCAGGCCAAGGTCTGGAATTGAGGGATAAGTACTGCGAACACCACTGAAAATAATTTACTATCACTGCAGACAAAGACAAGCCATGGAGGTGGAGCAGAGGTCTTTTGATGCCTTGATGAGCTAGCTGGCTGTAGGATCAGCTTGAGGGTTAGCAAGTGGGCTGGCTAGTAGAAAATGGCTGCATCAATGTGGAGATACTGGCCCAAGCTGTGTTGTCATCATGGCTGGGTGGTTATTGGCACACTGGAGGAGAAGGAGGCAGCATTGGTGTAACTCGTTTATTGCAGAGCAAGCATGCTCTCATCTGCCTAGTTAGTTTTTAGAGGCATTTTTTGGTGGTACAACAGTGGAGGCCCGTGCTGTTAAATTGTCTGGCATAGGCAGGAGGGAAGAAGAGAAGGAGGAGGAGGAGGAGGTGGTGGTGACATTTATTCCTGGCTGGAGCATGCATGATGATTCATCTAGTAGTTGTGGTTGGTAGTGTACTAGCATGGTTCGGCAGTAATAGTATCAGTGTGGAGGCTGAAGCTGTTACATTGAATGGCTTGGTGGACACAGGCAGAAAGAAGGGGAGGTGGAAGTGGTGGTGATGATGTTTACTGCTGCTAGCAGGAACAAGGCATTGTGTCTTCCCATCTGTGGTAACAGGGCATGGGTAAGCAAAGTTAAACCTAACAATGGTAGTGAACACCCCTTCCCCCACTAGGAAGCAGCAGTGTCTTTGGACAACTACTGTAGCAGTAGTTAATAAAATGTACTTTGCTAATATAGAATGGAGACTAAGCAATGGAGTAACAGGGCAATGGTAAGCAAATTTAACTGCACAATAGCAGAGAACACCTTCCCGACATACACCCAATAAAAGAAAATCATGGACCAACACACTTTGCACATTAATAAATTAAAACAGTATACTGAGGGGAAAAGGGGGGTGGGGGCACATCCTCCCTCAGCCTTGTTTCACATCATCCAGGAAGCAGCCTCACAGTTTTCCAGACTGGAGTTGTCACCGGGTGGCAATTCTCTCTGTACTGCTGCATCCACCTTGCTGCTGATATAAGCCTTGGCAGTGCCGACATCTTCATCATCATCATCATCATCATCATCATCATCATCATCATCATCATCACCAGCACCAACTTCATGTGGCAACACCATCGACATCACTATGTTATGTGAAATGTTCCCCTCATTCCATTTTATGAATGTTAGCATGGAAACCTTCATGTGTGACAAATTGGTCTTCCTGTCATGCACAATAGCCCCAGCTGAACTAAACACACGTTCCACACTAATACCGGAGGGTGGGCAGCACAGGTATTTTACAGCAACTGATGCCAATGCTGGCCATTCAGTCACTTTGCTGCTCCACTACAGCAAGGGCTCATCAGTAATGCCGAGGTGCCTTGTGTCCCCCATATAGGCCTGTACCATCCATTGCGATGCCCTGAGTCTGGCTACCTCTTCATTCTCCTCCTCCTTTTCTTCCATGGCTTCCACTACCACCTGATACAGAACATCCCAAATGGTATTACTTGCCATTTTCTGCTGTAATTTGCAAGGTTTCTCAGATGGTTTTCCCTGTGAGCTGCTGGTGGTAGCAACACCTGGTCTCTGTACATTTTGTGCCTTCTGTGCCTTTTGCCTCTGTTGTACCATATACCCATCTAATTAGGTAATTGGTCAACTTTTGGACTCATTCACGACCTCCTTCAATTATTGATGGTAGGCCACGTTTGTAATGTGGGTCCATCATGGTAGCAATTGCAAATTGATCTGACTCTGCAATGCCACAAATATGCATATTGCTGTCCAGCATGTGGAGCATGTGTTCCATTAGTTCACTACTGCTACCATCCCCACTTGCATCCATTACTTGCCGGACATTTACCAGTGTCCGTCTCAGCACACATACAAGGGGAATTAATTGACTTATACAGGCAGGGTCCTCACTTACTGCCTGCATTGTATGCTCAAATCAATGGAGAATGCTTATTAGGCCATCCATTTGGCGCCACTGCTCTGTTGTTAGAGCCTTGGACACTCCAGCAGTGTCCTGGGTGGTGTGGAGCAGCTGGAAAACTGAGACTGCCTTATTCTATTCATAAAGCCTCTCTAACATATACATCACAGAGCTCCACCTTGTCACAACATCCAGTTTCATATGGTGCTGAGGCAGATGGTTTTTGAGCTGGAGCTCCCATAACTGGTCATGGGCCTTTGTAGAATGGGCAAAATGCACACAGATGCAATGGGCAAAAGTCAACATTTCCTTAATTACTGCATGGTTGAGAAACTGCTGCACAACTAGATTAAGGCAGTGCGCCAGGCAGGGCACCCTGAAAAAAACCATGGCTAATGCACTTAACAACATTGGAACCATTGTCTTTGAGTGACTGAGTATGAAGTCAATCATCAGTCTCGTTGAGCAGCACATGAAGCATTTTCTCACTCATGTGAGATCCAGTTATTCTTTTCATGCTGAGTGTGCAATGCTGCCAAATCCCTAGTGTGTTGCTACCACCACAGTTTTGCTTCGTGCAGGTTTTGCCATTCTCCAAATCAACTAACACCCCCGGTACCTATGCCCAGTTGCAGCCTTGTCCCCCATGGCACTGCTCACCTTACTGGACCATTTCTTCGCAGGCATTTTTATATGCCTACTCCAAAGTTTGCCTTCCTTTCGGATGGACAATTACACACTGGAAATAAAGCCTGCAGTACTGCCAACTATCAATCAGGCATCAGCACTCTGTAAAGCTACAGCAGTCCATTTAAACTACACAATTTTTTTTTTTAAAACAAAGATTAAACAACACGGGGTAACAGGTCAGGAGTAAGGAAATTTAAACCAAACAAAGGCAGAGAACACCTCCCCCAATTGGGGCAGGACCAGCAGTTTCTTGACAACTACTCTATTAAAATGTACTTTTTCATATAGAATGGGGATTCAACAATGGGGTAACAGGGCAAGGTTAAACAAATTTAACTGAATAAAAGGCACGCCACACAGCAGAGAACACCTACCCCAATAAAAGAAATTCAGGGATCAGCAGTGTCTTGGGACAATTACTCTATTGGAAGGCTTTAAGCCTGAGGTTCAATGGGAGGAGCAACAATGTCACTCCCCCATCAGGTCTTAAAAGGTCACTCCTCCTGGACTACTCCAGAATTCGTTCTTCATTGTGGCCGGAGGCACCACCTTCCTTAGCTTTGAAGCTGTCTTGTTTTTCTCATGCCTCTGGCTGCTCATTCCCATCTCACTGTCTGCAGACCATTCTCTCATCCCTCTCCTTCCCCTTGGCCATCCGCTCATTTCATCCTCTTGCTCTGATTCCTCCCTCCCATGGCCACTGGCTCTGCAGTTCTCTTCCCCAACCTCCCCTCATTCTCCCAGTTCTGTTTTCGCTTGTCCTGCCAGCTGCTTCCTTGGCTTGCTGTCTCTAGTCTCCCCTGTCCCTTGTTTTCTTCTATGTTTCCCATCCCCAGCTCTATCCCTCCCTTCTCTCTTGCCATGTTGTTCTCCCCTCCTGGCTGCGCACTCCTCGCAGCTGCTCACTGCATCTCCACTTGCTGTTTATTTTGTCTCTCCTTCCGGTCTATGCCTTCAAGGGGCTGTCTCCACTTTCCTCCTGGAGCACTCCATTGCTCTGCCAGCATCTTGCATGCCTCTCTCATTTCTCAGTGCACCTTCGAGACTCCCTCCCTGTGTCGCCAGTCCTGCACCTGCCCTTCACTGTCCCTTTCTCATTTTTGCTTTCATCTTCCCTCCTGCCGGCTCAGCTTTCCCTGTCCTGTCCATCACAACTGGCATCCTGGTCCTGCCTCTGGGTCTCGTCTGCATTCATTCTCCTGCCTTGCTCTCTCCTGGATCTGCTCACCATCTGTTCTTCTTCCCACTTTTACCTGCCGATCAATGTAGTCTCTCACAGTGCTGGAAATTGCTTTCAGATGGCTCCTGTGCTGCTGTGTTTCTGACTGCAGTCTTCCTGCTGGAAATCATCCTGTCACTGCCGATGGTTGTGGCTTGTCTTCATCCACCACTCAGGTAATTTTCCTCGCACCTTTTCTTTTATTTTGCCAAGCTCATTCTTCCTTGGTTCCTGTAGTGTCATTTCAGGTGAGTCCTGGGGGATGCATGGCTCCTCCCTACCTTGACTTTTTCTCTCCCTGCCTGAATGATGCCCCTTGCTTTCAGGGTTTTGGGAGTTGCTGAGGCTGTCTTAAAAGTGGCACTGAACTCATCGGGGTCTCCTCTGTGGCCTCTCTCCACTACCTGACACCGCTGCTTGGATCTCTCAGTATCCATCAGTCTCCCTCTCTCAACTCCCTCTGGATCAATTAATTCTGCTCTCTCTTTCCTGACTGTTTTCTTATTTTCAGTGACTCTTGGCTTATTATCCATTCATTATCCTCCACTGTTCATCTGCCCATTTCCAGCTGGTCTCCTTTAATTCACCTTGTTGTTTTCATCTTCATCTCCCTTTATTTCCCTTCCTGCTGGCATTGTCTCCATTTTCTGTCACCTGGCTGTTTGCTCCTTGCCTGGCCTCTACATATCCTGGTTTTGCCTTCCTCACTTACTGCACTGCTATCTGTTAGTCTGCTTGCCTTCTGTGCTCCTTGTCTGTATTCTGGCCCAGATTGTCGCTGGTATGTTGTTGCCCTCCTTCCATTTCCTCTGCCCTCCATTCCTCTCCTTCTCTGACCTCTGCTTTCTTTTGGGGGCTTCCCTATCCTGCCGTCCCGCTATCCCACCATACCCTACTCATCCACATTGCCTAACATTCCCTCCTACATATCATCCTGCCTACTTGTCTCCTCCTCCAACCATTTCCCCCATTCTAGTCAAGCCTATTCAGATGTCATCCTGGTACTACCTACCTCACCGTCGGCTGCTGGCTTTGTCCAGCCGCTCTTGCACCTACCTTCATGCAATTCTATCCATTCTAATTTGGCTCTCAATGGACCCAGTTGTCATGCACTGCTGTAGTTACCAATCATGGGTAGCTTCCTCATAACATGAGTCTGGTTCTCCTTAGCTCAGTCTGATCTCTGGGTCTGCTCATTCACAGTGATTAATCAGGCATACCTCTTATTGGTTCTTATGCACCTCATCAAAATGCTCTCCATTCTGAGACATACCTTCCATGTCCATTGCCCCTTGGCTTGGGGCTAGCCTGTAGCCGATGGTCTTGCTCTGCACCCACGAAGTCCACATCTAGAGCTTGTGAAGCTCAGAGTGGGGTCCTTCTCCCTGGCCCATAGTGAGAATGTCTTCATTCCAGGCAGACCTTCAGTCATTCCTCATCTCGGCGACACCTCTGGATGTAGAATTTATGACTTTCAACTGTGAGGGGTGGGGCTTTCATCATTAGAGCCCCTTTGGCTGCTTGAGTGGATTCAGAGGCACCCGCTACTCTAGTCTCAATTATGACTGCCTCTGGTTCATTTGGTCTGTTTAATAGGCTCGCATAGGCCATCTGAGTGCCTCAGCAGTCATCTCTCTCCTCTCTTTCTTTTGAGCGTCTAGTTGCAGAGACGTTGCTCACAATCCTCAATAGCTGTCCATTTAGAAGGACAGAGTGAGAGCTTCCTCTAAATTAGAATATTTTCCTCCTCCCTTGATCTAGACTCTAAATTGCAGTAACTGAGTGGTCACTTATCAAATCATCCTTCAGTCTGGAGGGAAAGTGACCTAGGCCTTTGATATCCAGAGGTTTCCTCCTCAAAGGGAATTTTTCCTCCTCCCTGTGCCAATGGTCATAATATTAGTCAGGGTTAATGCTTTCATATGTTCCATAGTTAGGTTCCACTGTTGGATGGAGTCAGATGGTGGCCCCGACTGTTCCCTCTCTCCTTAGGAAGTCCGTTCTTCTGCATCTTGTCAGACTGTCTTTTGTTCATTGTCCTAGCCTTATATCATTCTTCTCCTGTCTTTTCTATCAATGTCTGTCACATTTATTTCTGGTCCAGATATCTTCTGATTTCTCGCCTCTTTGAGGCTCAGTGCACTTTTGGGTATTCTTTTTAGGCTTCTTCCTAAGCTACCTTTAGCCAAGGCAATCATTCCCGTGGCACCTATAGGGGTAACCTTCTTCTAGGCTTCCTTGCGTTGTACCCCTACAGGGTGGTAGATCCCATGGATAGAGAGATGAACAGTCATAATGTATCACAGTCACATAAGTATACATCCCATCCAGTTGCGTAAGCACAATTGAACTAGTAGTTAAATTAAAAAAACAAAATATAAATTATTTTTGCAAAACAAGTATTGAACAACTGGGGTAACAGCATAGGTAGGAATCTTTAACTGACACAACAGCAGACAAAACTGACCATGAATAAACAACAAACTCTGGTCAGAGCAATATGGCTGCAGCACAGCTCTCAGAGCAGCGGCAGGTCATGGAGGTGTGGTGCCAATAACAGAGCACCGGTGGAGCAGTGGTGGAGCAGTGGTGGTTTGCGGCGGAACAGCAGTTGCCACTCACAAGATGGTGGTGGGGTGAAACTGTGCATGCATAATATTCATGCATGTGCAGTTGTGTTGGAAGTGCACTCATGAAGAAGTGCACTGAGAGGATTGGGATGACCATGCTGTGGAGGGGAGCTCCATTGCAGAGGACAATGCTGTTGGCAGCAGTGCTGTCCTAACGTTGCTGCATCACTGTAGGAGAACACAGGGTTGCATTCCAAAGCTGACCCCCTGTACTCCTACAGTGATGGCATAACGTCTGTGGAGCTCCACCCATGCAGCCGTAAATATCAGGGATCAGCACTGTGTCTGCAAAATGTTTGATTTTTAAACAAAATAGGAACAATATAGCAACAAGGGTAACAGGACTCAGGAGTAGCTTATCAGAAAAAGTGACAAAAAAACTGTCAATATGTAAGAAAAATAATGCAAACCAGTAAAACAGCAACATAAACACAATGAAACACTTCACCTAGTTATCACCCAAAATTTAACCACAGAAGTAAAAATGAAAACTCGCTCACAAAGACTTATGGAAATAACAGTAACTGACAAATAAATCTGTAGGAAAAAAATAAGAACTCACCAACCCTGCTTTTACACGCCTACCCTCCCCCACTCAACTCCTTCATAGAGACAAACAAAACTGAAACCACTATTTAAGCTAAAAATGTTGCAAAGATCTATAGAAAAAAAAAAGATCCCTGGCAGCACTAAGACAAATAGAATATTTCGTGAGCAACTGGCTCTCAAAATAGATAGTTTTTTTTTCTTTTATTACAGTTTATGCCTCCTCGGCAGAGCTGCCTCGACGATCTCCAGCTGCCAGTACCTGCATCCCCAGACCTGATCGTGTGCATGGGCCACATGAACCTGCACCACCAGGGGCTGGCCTTTCATGACTCATGCACCCCTGGATATGTGCCTCTCTTGGGTTCCCTACCAGGGGTGCAAGGCACGGCCATCAGCCACAGAGATTGCCCTCCACCATTTTCCACATTTTCTCCTCTTTCAGAGAGCCAGATGTGCAATGGCATCTGAGCACATAGTGCTGACACCTGCTGCACTCTCCCCTTTCTTTGCACATGCCACTGTAGTGCGGCTGGCCTCCGACAGCCACCACTACAGGGTGATGCGAGCCCCACTACCCACCACAGAGGAAGGAGAGCAGTCATCGGATGCTCGATCCTCCCTCTCCCCTGCCAGCCCCCGGTGGCCCGAGTCAGTTCCCGAACCTGGGTCACCGGCTTGATGCGAGGTGTGGTGTCCAGTGCCTCAACCCTCAGCATCACCGGGCCGGCAAAACAGATAGTTTTAAAGGTTTTTAAAGGGTTTTGTTTTGCTCTGATGCACACCACAAGACGGCTTTCTGACTCTCTGGATGATAGACTGTACTAGAAATTGCCTCCATGTGATATTTGACCTCAAATCCCATAATGCATTCATTGCAAAATTCACTTTTTGGGCCACATTTTTCCAGTGAAGTTCATAAAAATCTGAAGTTTTTCACAAATCTTCAAAGTTCCCAACAATTGCAAAGTCCCACTTTGCAATGGTGGAATAATTTGTGAATTGCAGGAAATCCACAAATTATTTCACTGAGTGAATTTTTCCCACTTTGCCCATCACCAATAAGAGTTCATAAATGAAATGAACCATGCACCTAAAGTACAAATACAAAATATAAATGGACAGCACATAGTGAGAAGGTAGTGAATGACGTATCCAACGATAAAGTGTATGGTGCAATATTACTAATAAAAACAAGGCTCCTGTGCAGTAATACTAATACAACTAATAACAACTATTAAAAAATGGCAAGAATCAATTCTTAAATTTGATTGGCTAAGACAGGCTCCAAGCTGGGCATTTATTTTTCAATAGATGCCCAACTAAAAATAAGAGTCAGTCCAAGTGCCACTTCGCAGCGTAACATTCTCCACTGGTGCCCAGCCTGCTCTGTAACTGGCTGAAAGCAACCCACATAATTTTAAATGGCAGCCATGTTTTTTCTCTCGCTTAGCGAAAGCTACAGGTCCTCCCCCACTACTTGCTTCCGTGCTGACTGCCTACCTCTTAATAAAACAAAAAAAAGATAACGATTTTGCAGTCAGGAGAGTGAAGACATTTTCATACCCGTATTCTTTACTATGGCACGACTCTTCTGACCGCCATCTCACAGTACCGTGCTGCAAAATACCTTCACAGAACAAAAGACAGCACTGCGGCTCCTGCTTCCTTAAAAGCAAGTCGATGCAGTTTTAAACAAGCCGACAAAGACTCCATCCATCTGGGGAGCCAAATTCAACAAAAATGCCTCTTCCATTCTTCACCCCACCTTTAGCTCACAGCTCGCATACTCTACATATTATTCCTTACCTTATCCTGCATGCTGGCATTACTATGCATGCTGCTCCTGTTTTTCTTTTTTGAACCGCACCCATCCTATTGCGCTTACCACGAATGGTCATGCCCATCTGCAGTACCGATCCTTCCTCGCCATCCAAACCAGCAGTACCGGGCTCACATAAAAATCCTCACATGACTTTTACTACATGGCTTGAACCCTTCAATACCTTATGTACAGGACTACAAGTCCCATAAACCAATGGGGCACTCCTTTACCTCATTCAACCAAAATGTCATAGATAACATCGCCCTCTAGTGACACACATGCCACAATACAGGAAGTACTTTACAAAAATATATTTTAATGTTTTTCTAAACATTCATTAAACAATTTAAAACAGTTTTTTTCTATTGTACAAAAAAATATTACTGGTGGCCCATTTTCTAAGCATAATAATACCCTCCAGGGTGGGCATTATTGGGAAATACTAGACCTTCCAGGGCTATAAGGCCCTCCGCCTGTGGTGAAGGGCCTCATTACACCCCTGGGTGGTCCGGTATTTCTCAATAATGCTCACCCTGTCGGGTATTATCACTTACATAAAACATGCATCCAAACTGAAAGCAGGCACTAAAACTTAGAAACTTAGTGTTAAAGAGTCATCATTAAAAACATGTCATGGGATCTTCTCCATAAGTTACTGTCTTCCTTTTTATGCAGCTTCCAATGTTCCTTGGCATGGGCATCTTTTAGTGGCTGTAGCAACAAACACCAATATTTAGTTGTAGTTACTATAGCCGCACACATCCTCAACAAATCTTTCATAATTTGATCCATGCTTTGGGTGCCAGAGAGGGGCAATATTTGTATCACTTTAGTAAGAGAAGACAGGAGCTAATATCAACCTGAGAGAGATCTTAAAAAAAACTGGGGAGCCAAATGCCATTAATCCCCCCATTTTATCTTATCCTAACTATAGGAAAGTGCACCTATTATTGGAGGAAAGCAACCAAATCAGTGCTCTTTTTAAACCCCTGTTTTATCTAACACACAGTTCTGGCCTACCTATCGGTCCAAATCCACCCTAATACCAACTCTGACTCTAACATTTAGTATCAATAAAAGAGATGTCCTGTATCTGATTCCTGGATCATCTAATAAGTTGAGCAATGACATAACTGCCATTACCTTGCTGTATTGCATGGACGTGGTCACCTACTCGATTCTTGAACTGCCTAACTGCCCTGCCTACATAATATAATCCTCAGGAGCAGTTCAGTGAATAAAGCACCCCATAGGTATCACAATTAATAAACGACATGGGGGAAACTCAAAACCATTGAGGGTATTTACAAATGCTTTTGTAATATATGGGCAATATTTGCACCACCCACACCTATGGGTACCTACAGGGAGTGGAAGTAGTCAGGCTATATTGCTAGATTAGCTGCACCACAGCATTTCCAGTTGCAGCACCCCTCCTCCTTGTTTGAATTATTTTAAAAGTACATTTTTTTGGAGGGGGTTCGACAATGACATCATACAACTGGACCAGGAATGCAGGACTGTGTCAGTACTCTAGTTGTCTCTAATGCCACAAAAGCAGTATAGGAACAGTTTCTTACATACACTTAAGTCGTATTCTAATTTTAATAACATCAAGGCAAAATCCACTTTTTCAAGCTAAATACCATTTAACAAGCAAAATAATACACACCAGGATGGGCAGTGTTGTCTGTGCTTACCCTTCCAAGGGTAATTAGGACACTGCATGAAGCGTTGGACCTCATTATGCCCCTGGGTGGGTGGTATAGGCCAACACTGCCCATCCTGTCATGTATTATTGCTTATACATTTCACAATATGAAAAATAAATTATATTCATGGATACCAATGGGAATGATGTAGCTGGATTTTCAAAGGGCCCTTAGGTTGATGTAGGGTGTGACAAACAACCACCTTGCGTCAGATCCAGGTGCACCAAATACTGTGCGCCACATATTGCAAGAAAAGCATTCTCTGTGTCAAAGTCCCCCAAAATGACACAAGAGGTCCACTGCACCAAACAAATGATGCAAGGGATGAGAATGACACAAGCTGTGTCAAACAATGGTGCAAGCTGAGTCCAAAAAATGGTTTAAGGAATGAGAATGACACAAGTTGAGTCAAAAAAATAGTGCAAATTGAGTTAAAAAAATGACTCAAGGAATGAGACTGATACACGTTGAGTCAAAAAATGGCTTGAGGAATGAGAGTGACACAAGCTGAGTCAAAAGAATGGTAGAAGTTGAGATAAAAAGGATGCAAAGGATGAGAATGATGCAAGTGGAGTCAAATATACAGCAGATGAAATGGCAAAAACTTAGCCTCCAAAATGCTCTAAACTAGTCCTGTAGGTGAATATTGGCCCTGAATAGTACCACAGTCAGTTTTGCCCCCCTGTTATGGGCCTCTTTTTATGCTCTAATGTATGTCAGACCTCTCTGGCAGGTCTAACAGCGACATGCATCTTAGGCACAAGGACAGGAATCACATTCTTTGAAAATCCAAAATAAGGGGACAGTGCATCATTTCAGTGACACATAACCCTTCCGACATGGCACACACATTTTTTTGCCACATGCATGGTGCAAGCCAGTCTGGTGCATGCAGACCTGATTTTGACACAAGCACCATTTGAAAATCAGAACTGATACAAGTTTTGGTGCACCCTGCTCCTTGTGTCAGTTGTTTATGATGAAAGCACCCTAATTCATTCTCTGGCCTTTGAAAATCTGGCTTGATGTCTTTATACCTTGGCTTTAGCTAATGGGGCATGTTCATCACAAACTTCTGCAAAGGCTGATTAAAAATATGGTAGGGTGAGCTCCATATTTATTTAGGAATCTTGGGAGCAGCTCAACTCCAGATGCACCCTGGGGGGAGGAGGCAGCAGAACAGTGACAGGCAAACTATACAATCAATAAGCAGCAAGGTAAACTGTTATGTCATATCTGCTGTTTGTATCAATAGGGACTTGCCAATACTTGATGCTGTATGTTAGAAAGAAATGCTGCAGAATCAAAATTGTACCAGATCCTTAAGGTAATTACCTCAGACAGAAGGTGAGGATTGCCAGTAGAAGGGGAACAAAAAGGTGATTTACTAGTTTTGAGTTATTTGGTGGTTGGGGTCTTAAATCTGGTGGAGTGACTGCTGTAAGGTGAGAGTAATGACCAGAGTGCTTTGAGATGTAACCAAGAGCACAGCACCACAGCCACCATACAAGTACAAGACCACAGCACTTGACAACGGACAGACAATTAATTGATATAGTATACATTGACTTCAGCTAGGCCTTTGACTCAGCCCACCGCCGGAGGCTGGTCAAAAAGATTAGGGACCTTGGTGTAGATGAAAAGATAATAATAAATTGGGTAGAGAACTGGCTGAGGGGTAGAACACAGAGGGTGTTAGTCAATGGGGAGTTTCCAGAGGGGAGGGAAATGACCAATGGGGTACCTCAGGGGTCAGTACTAAGACCAGTCCTCTCCAATATTTTAATCTGTGACATATGTGAACGTATCAAGGGTAAGATCAGCCTTTTAGTAGACAACACAAAGATCTGCACAGGGATAGACATGGAGGGAGGAAGGAAGAAGAGAACTAGGGAGGGATCTAGGAGGTTGGAGAGCTGGTCCAAGATTTGGCAGCTGAACTTTAATGCTAAAAAAATGTCAAGTAATGCTGCACATTGAGAAAAGAAACCCAAGGGTACCACATGAAATGGGAGGGGTGGAGCTGGATAGAACTCCAGAAGAAAAGGTTTTAGGGGTGGTGATATCAAAGACCTTAAAAACATCTATACACTGCAACAGAGTAGTGAGTAAAGCAAACAGAATGCTGGGATTCATAGTGAGGGGGATAAGCAGTAGAAGGCAGGAAGTGATCCCACCATTCTACAGGTCACTGGTGTGGTCACAGCTTGAATACTGTGCAAGGTACTGGAACCCACACCTGAGGAAACACTGCAACAAGGTAGAGGCAGTACAGCACAGGGTAAATAAAACAGTGCAGGACCTTGAGGATTTGACATACTGTATGAGGAGAGGATGCAGGACTTCAGCATGTACACACTGGAGAAAAGGATGGAAAGGGGTTACATGGCTGAAACACACACATACTGTACCAGCATGGAATAAATAGAGTAGATGCGGAGGGACTATTCTCCTTGACTTCAAAAACAGGGATGAATGGAACTCACTAAAGCTGGCAGGGGGAGATTCAAAAAGGACATCCAGAAGCATTTCTTTATGGAAAGAGTGGTATATAAATGAAATAAGCTACTAGAAAAAGTGGTATAGGTCAAGTCAATCAGCAGCTTCAAGCAGGGATAGGACAGGCAAGTGGGTTTAGTTAGAAAAAAGGGGACAGAAAAAAGTAGAGTATTGTTACTAGGCAGAATAGTTAAGCAGTGTGGGCAGACTGGATGGGTCAAGAAACTTTTTTTGCCGTCAATGTCTATGTATCTATAGAAGAGACAGTGGACTAGGTTTTAGCTCCTTTGGTAACAAATCATATTTTCACAAAGGGGCCCTGTGGCAATGGGGAAAATGCAACAGATTATTGAATATGTTAAATATTCAGCACATTGAACTTCTGGGGCAGGATTTACAAAAACTCGCAAAGCACAGCACAAAAGTTTGCGCTGCAATTTGCAGTTGTGCAGGTGTAAAATCTTGCTATTCACAATCAGATAGCTCATTATGCTATCTGACTGTGAATAGCCCTGGAGGGGTCAGCACTAATGCAGACAATCCACTGCTAACCCCACTAGTGCCACCCCGACACCCAGCTAGGAGAATGGCCCAACAATGAACTGCACAGGTGCACTATTTCCTATTTACAAAAGTAGATATGTAAATGAGCCCATTGGGCATGCAAGGTGCTATGTGGCCATTTGTATGCCCATAATGGGCCCATTTACATGGCCTGCAGGTGGCTTAGTATAGCCCCAACCGAGCCCCTGCTGGGCACGCAGCCACAGTCCCTGGTAGTCAAATGCCCCTACCCCTGTTCACTCATCGCCATCCCAAGGATGTAAAAATAGGTTTCCTGTGGGTCTAGTGTTTCCACCCTCACAGATCGCTAGTCCCACAGAAAGAAATATATGCCCCGGCGGTCCAGAGATCCCTCCCTGTCCCAGATCACTGATTGCCATCCCTTCATTCCTGTAGTAAAAATATTGATGTCGGCAGTGGTGTAGAGTCCCCCCCCCCCGCAATCACTGATCAACACCCAGAAACAAAAGTATTGTCCCTGGTGGTAGTGCTCCCCCCAAATGGCTGATCACCCCCCAATATGACAAACACAAGTTTTCCCTGGTGTTTAATGGTCCCTCCACCCACCCACATACATGCTCGTGCAGTACTGATATGTCCCTGTTAGTCTAGTGGTCCCTCCCCTCACCCAAATTGCCGATCACCACCCCGGTAATACACAAAATAACCTGCTTGGTGGTCCAGTAGTCCCTCCCTTCCCCAATCACGGATGTATCACCCTGGTGGTCCAGAGGTCCCCCCCTTCCCCAGTCACCTGATTGACATCCCATGTAAAGGAAAACCCTTCTCCCTGATGGCTAGTGGTCCCTTCCACCACCCGATCACCCGCCCAGTAGATCTCAGTAGATCCCTTGTGTCTGGGTAACCCCCTGCCATTCTGACCCCTCATATAATAATGGCACATATGTACCTGGTGATCTGTTGGACCCCATCCCCCAGCAGGCAGTGACCCACAACCCTGCCCCTCCCCATCCCAACCCCCTAGCTGGCATCCAGCACAGCCCTCCTCTTTCCACCATGGCTGGCCACCAACTGAGCTCTCAATGTGTGCATACTATCTACTGTACGCGCTCACTGAATGACAGATCACTTGGAGTTGTCCATCAATGTCAATGGGTGCATACTGTATAGAGTACATGAGCACTGACAGCTCAGTCGGTAGCCAGCCATGTTGGAGAGAGAAGGGCTGAGCTGGTATCTGACTAGGGGGTCAGGATGGGGGGAGTGGGGTTGTGGATCACTCCTTGTCAGGGTGGGGCATCCACAAGACCACCATGGACATATGTGTCATTATTATACTGGGATCAGGTTGGGGGGGTTACACTGGACACCAGGTACAATTTTTTAGATCTATTAGGCAGGTCATCAGGTGGGGGAAGGGACCACTAGCCAACATGGAGAAGGGTTTCCCTTTACACAGGATGTCAATCAGGTGATCAAAGATGGGGGGATCACTGGACCACCACAGTGATAGATTGGTGATCGGGAAAGAGGGGACCACTGTACAACCAAGGATATTATTTCATGCATTACCAGGATGGCGACTGGCAATCTGGGAGGGGGAGGGACCACTAGACTGCCAGGCATGATTTTTCTTATGGGGAAGTGACTGGAAAACAGGGGGACCACTAGAAACCAGGTAAAACTTATGTATGGCATATTGGGTGGTGATCAGCCATCATGGGGGAACCACTACCACCAGGGAATGTACTTTTGTTTTTCAGGCAGTGATCAGTGATCGGGGGGGGCACCACTACACCACCACTGACATCAATATTTTTATTAATAGGCTGCCAGAAGATATAGAATATATAGGATTTTAAGGGAATGGGGATCGGTGATCAGGGACAGGAAGGGGCCACTAGCCCACCAGAGAGCTGTTTGTTCTGTACCAATGGGCCTGTGATTGGTGGGGGGTGCAGTCCCGCCGCCAACTACTAGGATTGCGAGGAGTTAACAGGAGGTTTTCCTCTGCAGTATTTTCTCTATGCAAGGGAACCTCACAAATGGCCCTTGTGAGGAGAAAATGTTTTGTGCATGGGACTGCGCCAATATACAGGTCCACTCCCCCTAATTTGCATTGTTGCCCCTTCAGACTTTGCCCCAGCACAAACCTGGTTTGAGGGTGAAAACTGGGCTTTTGTGAGTACCAACTTGGTGCAACATGTAGTTTGTTCCTGGGCAAATGTTTGTTAATCTGGCCTCTGGTGCACTGCACATAGGGGAAAGTATTGAAGATATATATAATGAAAAAAGCATAAAGATGGCATACAGTAAACAGCTACCAATGTGTGATGGTAATGATATGGGCTATAAAAATATTTCTGTGTAGAGTGCTATTTGATTATTTATTTTAAATTGTTTTACCAGGTAAAGCTACAGAGATATACAATACAGTCATGTTGTTTACAGAAGCAACCTGGGGCAGGAGAGGATGGCAAGGCTGAGAAGAGGAAAAGCAACAGCAATCCAAAAAAAGTAATAATAAGCCAAAGAAGTAATAACAGTATAAGCCCCAAATCCAAAAACAGTATGAACAATATAAGCATGGCAAATATACACAGGTACATAGAGTTATTGCACAGATGCTGTGTTCAAGTCAAAGGTATAGTAGACAGAGTGATTGCAATATTGTGGATGAAGACACTGCTGACCTGCCTGATTTCCAAGTTTATAAAGTCTTATTGCACAGTCCTCTCTAAGATGGTTATTATTTTATCAGAATTACTGCTGTGCTTTTTCTTTTCAGTAAAATCAGGTTAAATGATCCTGAATTGAACCTCTTAGTTTTCTGACAATTAATCTTCCTATGATATTGACCAAGCCTAAAGGATGTCTCTCACCCATGCTACATACAATAAGCCTGTTAACTCTCATGGTCAGAAATGTACAATTATAAACTTAAATGTTGTGTTTTTTCTTTATCTGTTTCCTCATCCAGCCACTGCCTTACCTTCAATCCTCGAGTCACTCCCGACTCTTCTCTTGGTACTGCTACTGACCCTCTGGAACACCACTCCAGTTTTTCCTAAGCCTTGGCACTAATGCTGGGATCCATCAGCTACACAGTCTGTCCTTGCTGGGACATGGATCCAGTGGTCCATGTCCCAATAAGAGAATGAGGGAAGGTGTTTGTCACAACCTGTCCACATTCAGGACGCAGTCTGCAACAGGTAGCCAAGTTTCTCTGCCATCCACACCTGGAAGGGCCACTCTGTAGCTGTCACCACTCAAAAGTGATTCTCTTACCTGAGGACTTCTCAATCTGAATCTCACCAGTACCACTACTCACACAGTATAGTATTCCTTTGATTATGGGCAATGGCCTTCCCTGTCACTCACTTCTAAGGCAACACTTCACTTCTTAGAATATGCTAACTGGAGTCATCTGCTCCCTTCAGAGATGGAGCGTGGATTTGTCAATACAATCAGATAACTGTTCCCCCAAAAGATTTAGGCACAGAGGCATGAAGTATATAAAATAGTATTTACTACTTCACAATATTTTTGTTTTTTGACTCTGTATTTATCCATCTTACTGCCCCTACTCACCACTCAATCAGACTTCCTCTATTACTGTGCAATCCTTCTTCTTCCCAGAGTCTGCCCCTAGAGTACCTGGTGCCACGTAGACCTTATGATGCCTGGATTACCCCCAGTGTGGGGTGAGGAGAGACCCTAACTCCCCAATTCTTGATTTGTGGACCTGTACAATGGAGTCTGCTCCGACGATCTGAAGATGCGCAGTGAGGAGTCATCACCTAGGTGAAGAGGGGTGTTTTTACTTTTACTTTTCCCTTGACGTCAGCATGCAGTGAGGGCCAATGCACGAGGAGATGTGGTGAGATGCACCTCCTTGCTCCGCCCCTCTGCTGACATCTGCCCCGTTCCCATACTGCTACCTCCCACTACTGCACTTACCACCTGAGCTCCCTCAGGAGGTGGTATTGTGTCGGGAGCTTGCAGGTTGTCCCCCCCAGAGAAGGAGAGCAGCCATAGGGCGCTCTATCCTTCTCTTCCCCGGCCGACCCCCACTGGTCCATGCTCGTTCCTGAACACGGATCACCAGCCGAGACACTACATCACAATATTGATGCAATCTACAGGATATCACAATACACAAGGACTATGGGAATTACAGGCTTACTATGGAAATTAAAATGAAATGGTTTGCACATAGAAGAAGAAACAAATAGAAAAAAAAAACTTTCTATAGCTTCCTAAGTCTAACAGAGTACAATGATTTCTTATCACATGGATCTTAATGAATCAGGGCACATTCAGACCTTAGATGGTAACTGTTCAGAGTCCCCATCTGACTTTCTAGGGTCTGGCATCCACTTCAAAAGCCTTCAGCTTCCACCGACCCATGCTGCATCATCAAAGATGTCACTGACATAAAGGATTTGACAAGTTCTTTGTCTCTTGATGGTCCCACCTCACTGGAGTGCTGGCCTAAACATAAATCTTGAATTTTTGTGAAATCAGAAACCCTCTCATTGTTTTGAACCCTGTCTTCCACAGTTGGGGTGGCTGCATGACCAGGATATGAAAGACCTTAACCTCTTTGAAGCTCCCTCATTAAATAACCAGAGGGTATCATCATTAAAGGGCAAAGAGATTGTAATTGCTTCTCTGGTGTAGCTGCTTTTGCCTCAGGCAGCAATTTCAATATAATTTTCTCAGTCCATCTCTGCCCCTAGAGCAGTGAGAGTTAAATAAAGTGAAAAAAAGGAAAAAAATTACAAAATTATTGTTACAGTGTTTTACCTGAAAAATACATTTTATGCAAAGTTGTGAACCTGGTAGTATAGCCTAGAGGTTAGAGGAACGAGGTGTGAATGAGCTTGGTACATCCAGCAGACCAGACCTGAGTTTGATTCTCACACCCTCCACTTTCATACTGTGTGACTCTGAGCAAGTCACTTAACTGCCCAGTGCTCCCAGGTCACCCCTGAAAACAGGTACTTCTGCCTAGTGGGCCTTGCCCGGTTACCAAAGACTAAAAAAATAAATAAATAAAAGACTATTAATAACAGAGTCAAAGCAGTGCTAAATAATTTGCAATTTGTAATAGTACACGAGACCTCTTGCGATGGTTACTAAGATTGCAAATACTGAATATTAAGTCAAAGGAGCATTTTAATCTTCCAGCCAGGATAATTTCAGTTTAATTGAATGGTTACAGTTGGAGTCAGGGTCCCATGTCTAATTCTTACATAGGGCTTGAAATGTCTTCCCAAGTAGAGGTAACAGGCACAGAAGATGGCCATTTGGGTTGTCAGAGACTATGACAAGGGCAGTCGGTCTGAGGTCGTTATTTGTGCAGGAAGGTATTTTTTGTTTATAAGCTCTCCAGTCACTCCAGTTCTCTGTTCATTACATTGCGAACCACACATTTTACTCACAAATACCAACCTTCATATATTTTCTAAATATGACAAAAATATATTTAAAAAATCACCAAGTTAGCTGTTTTTTATTATAAATAGATACACTGATGGAGTAGAACAGAAAAGGGGTAAAAGTCCATTAAATCTGCAATATTGTTCCTATCTAGAATTCCTCAATCCTTTCAAACCTCTCAGAGCCCCCACTTTCACTTTTGCTTTTATTAATCCCTTGAAAATAACCCACTGTGTTTTGAACCCTGAGACAATTATAGCATTAATCAAATTACTGGATAGATCGTGCCACTTCTCCACCACTCTCTCTCTCTGAAAAGATTTATTTCCTGAAGTCCTTGAAGTTTCTCCCATTCCTTTGACTTTGTGACCTCTGGTGGTGGTGTTACTCCTTAATTTAAATAATTCCAATGAGTTTACTCTGTGTTCCTTTATCTATTTGTATCATTCATTTCTAATGTTCTTCTGTCCTTTAGTGATTACTGTACATGAGTAGTATAAGTTCATATATCTCGTCAAATGTTAAATTTCAGCCAATCAGCGCGTGCCACGTCATTTGACAGGTGGGCGTGGCCTAAAACGGACCAATCAGAATCGCCCATTGTTAAACCGGAAGTCCCTCCCTAAAATGCGCTAGCCCGCCCACTTCTGGCCCGAGTGATGCAACCTCAAACCCGTGCTGCCGCCCTTGCGCGGAAGTGACCGCAGCATTGAACCCATGTCCAGCCCCTTTTGGCTGGAAAATGACATGCGTTGAACCCCAGTGCCCCGCCTCATGCAGGAAATGACCCAACAGCACCATTTTGTAAGCTGCCTTACGCCCTCCTTCTCGTACACTCGAGCCCCTGCCAGACCATCCTGTCTCGAACCCGAGTCCCACCATGCTAGGCTGAACTCCTGCATCCCCACCTGTCTCCTGCACTCCCACCATCCTGGCTCGAACCCTGTCACCCACCCCTCATTCTCGTACACTCCTCGAGCCCCTGCCAGACCATCCTGTCCTCGACCCGAGTCCCACCATGCTAGGTTGAACTCCTGCATCCCACCTGTCTCCTGCACTCCCACCATCCTGGCTCGAACCCCTGTCACCCACCCCTCATTCTCGTACACCTCGAGCCCCTGCCAGACCATCCTGTCTCGAACCCGAGTCCCACCATGCTAGGTTGAACTCCTGCATCCCCACCTGTCTCCTGCACTCCCACCATCCTGCTCGAACCCTGTCACCCACCCCTCATTCTTACACTCCTCGAGCCCTGCCAGACCATCCTGTCTCGAACCCGAGTCCCACCATGCTAGGTTGAACTCCTGCGTCCCCTCCTGTCTCCTGCACTCCCACCATCCTGGCTTGAACCCCTGCCCCCACCCCTCATTCTCTACACCCTTGAGCCCTGCCAGACATCCTGTCTCGAACCCGAGTCCCGCCATGCTAGGTTGAACTCCCCAAGGCCCTCCTTTCTCCTGCACCCCCACCATCCTGGCTCGAACCCCTGTCCCTCTTCATCACCGTGCTCCTTCCACCCCAAAAATCAGTTAGTGTTTATGTAGTGGTGTGTGACCCTGTGAGCTATTGTATAACTGCAGGGGCATGTGTGTTTTTGATTAGGATATTTTCAGAAAGAAGTATCTAGGGAGGGACCTGATCGTGCAGAGATGTCACAGATCTGTGTGGAGACCCTCACCCCGAGGGAATTCATCTGCCTGTGTGAGTACCCTTTTTCTGTTTTTGTAACAGTATACAAAATTATTTAACATGCATCTGTAGGACTGTGTCAGACTTGCATCAAAGGATAGCTTTATGTATACGCATGTAACATTTAAAGCTAAAACGGGGACCTCTGTGTAAATAAGATGGTTCAGCAGTTTTCTCTGGATAGCATTGCAAGAATCGCTAAAACTAATTATACTTTTGTCATGAATTAGAAAGAATAAAACTATATAAGAAAAAAGGAACACATACCTATAGTTCACCCCTCAGCTCTGTGTAGTATCAAGGAGAAGGCTGAAATGAAATGTGTGTGATATTTATAATGTTTTGAAAAATGATATCTTACAAAGAAAAGACAGAATGTAAAATGATAATGTTTCTCTTTCAAAATAATTTTAAACACACAGTCTTAAAACGTATATACAGCTTTGCTTAGAGTCGTTAGCAAAAAATACACACTTTGTGTGCGTGTGTGTGTGTGTGTGTGTGTGTGTGTATGTGTGTCCATCCCTCATTAGGCACGTAGGAAAAAGCAATGCTTTTTGTGGATGTTTAAAATATAGATGGACCTTTTGGAGCTCACGGGCCTGTTGGTTGTGTGGTAGGGGTCTTTGTCTGCTAAGACATGACAAAACATCTGTTGTTCATTTACACAGCCATGGCTACAAAGGCCTATTGATTCTCTTTGGAAACGTGTGTCTCAAAATTTTTGGGATTACAGGGGTCTGTAAAAAAAGTAGCTTTATGCTTTTGTTGCAAAATGCCTATAGTTACATTATCAAAAAATTAAAAAGTCATGTAGTACTAAATAGAAAAATAAATATGTCTATAGTTACATTATCAAAAATTAAAAGCCATGTAGTACTAAATAGAAAAATAAATGATATGTTACAAAGATTTATATTCTGATTAGTGGTAGGCAAGCAGTTTTACCAATTACTAATTTAAAGGATGCAGCTGTTTAAAAGACAAAATTTCTGTTTTACTTTTCAAAGCATAACTTAGGCTTGCACTCCACAGCCTCTCTGTGTTTTAAGAATGATAAAAATCATCTGTTTTAATTAGACTGTGACCAGCCTATTAGCAGAAAGGCATTTCTTAATGCCTTCCAGCTGTCGCAGGAAGTGAGAAACAAAAGCCTACATTGACTAGCATAGGGTCTTATATAGCCCCTTGGAGAATGGGGAGAGGGGTGTTGGTCTGATGGACAGTGCCAGATGTTTTTTCACTACTTGACACATACTTATGGTGGGGTGGTGAGGGAGGGGGTCTGAGTCATTTTTATATAAGCATTTGAAGATACTGAAGCTCAAGTAGCAGTTGTGTTAGTATCGCTCTGTCCTTTTGTCTTGAGCTGAAAAATTAAAAATATTCAACAATTAGCCATGGAACCGTGGACTCTGATGAAGAGCTTATCCAAACATTTAATCGTTTGGCTAATCCCCAGATTAATGCTACAGAAGGTATGTATTTTTAACTAGAAAATAGTAGATGCTGCATGTTTTAGAGTTTAAATGTTGTCTTATAAAAGTTTTAAAAATACGAAGTAGTGACAGGGGGCTTATTTTCTGTTTTTAAATAGAACGAGAGAAATCCTGGAGGGGTGAGGCTGGCTAATCCCAGATTACTGCTACAGAAGGTATTTATTTTATCTAGAAATAGTAGATGCTGCAGGTTTTAGAGTTTAAATGTTGTCTTATAAAAGTTTTAAAAATACCGAAGTAGTGACAGGGGCTTATTTTCTGTTTTAAATAGAACCGAGAGAAATCCTGGAGGGTGAGGCTGGCTAACCCTCAGATTACTGCTACAGAAGGTATTTATTTTTATCTAGAAATAGTAGATGCTGCAGTTTTAGAGTTTAAATGTTGTCTTATAAAAGTTTTAAAATACTGAAGTAGTGACAGGGGTTTATTTTCTGTTTTTAAACAGCCTCACAGACAAACCCTACAGGTGTGAGAGGGAAAAGAGATCATTACATGAGCGTGATGTTTTTCAAAGGCATGGCAGAATTTCAACTGGGGTCAGTGACCAGAATACATATAGCATAACTGAACAAGATATACAACCACCCTACGAGCAATGTTTTAAGAGTCTCTGCAGCTGTAAATGAACCAAATGTGCCAATAAACATTGTACACCCATTTAGAGACAGCGGCTCAAGATTTTCTGACCAAAGGTTTCAAGAAAGTGATTGACTTGATCAATATTGGGAAAGCCTATATTTTTAAAACAATTGATTGTTTGTTTAATGCCTTGGTAATTGAGGGCAGATTATCTAGTGAGGATTACGATCATAAGCTGCTTAAATCTGAGCTTTTAAAGTTCAGCTACTGTACTGAACAGTGTGCTTGGTTTAATCAATATTTCCAAATGTTCGATCAGAGAACTGAAGATCATGCTTAGTGCAGCCGTCATGTATGAAAAGTACAGGGGCTTGGAGGAAAAGCTGCCAAAACAAAGAACAAAATACAAAGTGAAAGCACAGAAGCTCTCATAAACTGAGTACATGGGGTTGCATCACTAGCAAAATGAAAAAAAATAACAAATGGGGTCAAAAAGAAAATCTGGGTAAAAATAAAACAATTCGAGAAAGTTGATCAGAAAAGTAAAACATGCTAGGAAAATAGTGCAGCATAGGTTGTTACAAATGTTACAAATGGTCTGCAGTCTGAATTAGAAAACCATGATGATCAGGCTAACAGGGCGCCCCCTACAGTGTATTTAGAAGCTGTACAGGAATATGAACACAGTTTAAAAAAATTTAATGCTACAGAATTTCATCAAAGATATAAGTTTATAAATCTAGATAAAATAAAATCTTTTACAGAGGCTATTGCAGCAATGCACCAGGCTATAGAAAGTTTGTTAGACAGTGTGAAGAGAAAAACACAATATGGGGATTTTATACAGGTAAGATTAAATGCTGCTTCTTTGAATCACCCCTTGTTCTCAAGAAAGACAAGTCCAAATGAACTAAATGCTGCAACCTTCTTAGATCAGATAGCTGATATGCTACAGAGCAATACTGAAGTAATTACTGATTCCTCTATACATCTTGTGATAACGACCATCAGAAACCACCAGGGGTCGGGGGTGGGGGGGAGACGGACACTGAAATCCATCGTGTATAGCAGGATTTTACAAAAAAAGAGACGATACCTGATTGATTTAAATAACAGAGACAATAGTTTGTGTTTTGGGGCTCCATTCTCGCACTCTTAAATCCACATATGAGTGACAGTCAGTTGTTGAACAAGGCTAAAATATTGTATGCTGAGCTAGGTTTGTCAGACCAAAGCCCTGTCACTTTTAGTGATGTGTCACAGTTTGAACGCTTTTTAGGAGTCAAAATTAAGATTTTATATCATAATGAAGGAAACTGGCAAAACATTTTCAACAGGTCCAGAAAGATTTCCAAAACACTGTTTGTATTATTACATGAAAAACATTATTATGGCATCACTGATGTAAAAAAATTCATAGGCAGCAGTACCTCTGTGAATATTGTGATGTAGCCTACAGCCATAAGGGAATCATATCTGTGCACAACAGTGTAAAGTTTGTTTCGACCCATGTTGTCTCGAAAAAATTGGCACAGTATCTTGTCACAAATGTAAGAAGATCTGTAGGTCTTCAGCGTGCCTAGAAAGACATTTAGCTAGAGCTGATGGTGATACAGGGTCTTGTAAATCCATGAAACTGTGTGAACAATGTTTTGTTTTTACAAGGATCTCATACATGTAAATTGATTCAGTGTAGCAGATGTGGTTCTTTCATGACAGCCGACAAGCATCTGTGTTACATGTCACCACTCACAGTTGTAAAAAGCACTGAGAAATATATAGTGTTTGATTTTGAAGCCACACAAGAAACGGGGGTGCACATACCAAATTTTGTGTATGCTAAGCAGTTAGATGGGAAGAGGTCCTGGGAATTTGAAGGTGAAGATTGCATAAAAGATTTTGTAGGACATTTTATTGATGCCCATTTAGACACTACACATTTATAGCACACAATGCCAAAGGCTATGACAGTTACTTTATCATTAGCCAGCTAGTCAAGGAAAGAATTGATATTAAATTGCTCACACAAGGAGGAAAAGTACTCTGTGTCACAGTGACATCCCTACACATCAGATTTATTGACAGCCATTGTTTTCTTCCTTTTAAACTAGCAAAAATCCCTGCAGCCCTTGGATTTGAGAATGAGATTGCTAAAGGCTACTTCCCCCATTTTTTTAACACCAAGGCTAATGAAAATTATGTAGGACCCCTGCCCGATGCTCAGTTTTATGGTCCTGAATATATGTTGCCTGCAGAAAAGCAAGAGTTTTTGCAATGGTACCTAGCTAACAGACATAGAGAATTTAATCTGAAAAGAGAGCTTCGCTACTATTGTCAGTTAGATGTTGAAATTCTTCGAAAAGCCTGTGTCAGATTTAGAAATGAAGTACTGGAGATGACTAGGAAAAGTATTTTAAAACAGTCAGACGATGATACCGTGGCGTATGAAACAGTATCCTTAGACTCCTTCCAGTACGTCACCATAGCCTCAGTTTCTGTAGCGTGTACAGGTTTCTGTTTTGAAAGAATGCACTGTTGCTGTTCTCCCCAGACAACTACCACAGACAATTGAAGGTACTCACACCTGCTATTCAGTGGCTTATGTACATATCTGAGAAAGAAAACATTTCTATTCAGCATGCGCTAAGGGTGGTGAATTTAAGGTGGGTCCGTACTTTTGGATGGCTATTCAGTCATAAATGGAATACCCACAGCATTTGAATTTAATGGTTGTTTTTCATGGCTGCAACATCTGTTACTGTGAGAAGATAGAAACCACATGACAGGGACTAGTTTTGGACAGTTATTCAATAGGACCATGCACAAATTTCATTTTCTAAAAAGACAGGGTTTTGCAGTTAGAGTATTGTGGGAACATGAATGGAAAGCAATGCAGACCACGGATCAGGCTTGAATAATTTTTTGAGGGACAGGCAGCTACCACAGCCACTCGAACCTAGGCAGTCACTGTTTGGGGGGAGAACAAATGCCATTTGTCTGTGCTATAAGACACAGCCTGATGAGAAAATACACTAT
This sequence comes from Neoceratodus forsteri, assembly GCA_016271365.2. NCBI lineage: Eukaryota > Metazoa > Chordata > Ceratodontiformes > Ceratodontidae > Neoceratodus > Neoceratodus forsteri. The sequence continues at coordinate 1,515,716,633 of CM057449.1, forward strand.
TATGATTTTACCAGCCTCTACCCTTTTGTTAACAAACCAAACAGTATCCGGTCGGTCATCCTGACATCATTTATGACCATTTTGATGACCTCACTCAGTACTTTGGTTTAGCAAAAGTAAAAGTCTTACCCCCTAGAGGTCTTTTCTTTCCAGTGTTGCCATCCAGGATTGGTAAAAAGCTCGTGTTTACATTATGTCGTGCATGCGCTGAAAATAGACTTCAAACAACATCATGCACACATGATGAAGAGCAACGGTCACTTACTGGTACCTACTGTACCGTAGAACTAAACCTGGCACTGGAAAAAGGCTACAAAATCATTAACATTTATGAAGTTTGGCATTTTAAGAGTCATGCACAGAGCTTTTGCAGATTACATCAAGCTGCATCTAAAAAGGCAAGCAAGAGGCATCTGGTTTCCCTTCATGGGTCAAAACTGAAGAGGATAAAGTCAGGTACATACAACATTATTTTGAAAGGGAAAATGTCCATTTGAACCCTGCAGCCATAACTGTTAACCCTGCAAGAAGACAGATATCTAAACTGTTTTTAAATTCTCTTTGGGGTAAATTTGGGCAGAGAGCTAATTTACCGACAACGAGCATAGTAACAGACCCACAGAAATTATTTCAATATGTCTTCGTCCCCTATTTCGATATCTCTTCGTGCTTTTTCATCGATGATGAAACAGCTTGTTTAAGCTGGAAATATACCAGCGATCATTACACAAATTCAATAATATCAACATATTTATAGCTAGTTTTACAACGGCATATGCCAGAGTCGAACTCTACAACCTGCTAGATAGGTTACAGGACAGGTGCCTTTACCACGACACAGACTCTGTCATTTTTGTGTCCAGACCGGGTGACTGGGCACCCCTCGGGTGATTATTAGGGAGCTGACCAGTGAAGTTCCTGCTGATGAACACATTACAGAGTTTGTTTCTGCAGCTAAAAGCGTCTGTTTACAGGCTGTCCAGTGGTGAGGTTGTTCTTAAAGTGAAAGGGTTTACCCTTAATGTAGCCAGCAGTAAAACACATTAATTTTGAAAGTCTGAAGGACCTGGTCTTTGACTATACGGGTCACAGATCTCTAAAGAAATTACCGTGAGTCAACCAGCATTGTTAGGAATAAAAAGCAGTGGTCCCTTGAAACAAAAACGCTGTCCAAGACACAGAGAGTAGTTATGACAAGCGAGTTTTACAAGACAATTTTAAAACACTTCCTTACGGATACTGACTGTGAAAAATGGATATCAGGTTGCAGCATCCCTTTACTTGTCTGTTGGCTGGCCCTCTAATAGTGGGAAGAGCTTCTTTATAAAACAGTTGTTGGAACATGCTGATGCCACTTTATCACACAAGCCTGAAAAATATTGTCTGGTTCTACAGCTGTTGGCAACCTTTGTATAATGAATTGCTGTTAAAGTTCCCTCAGATTAAATTTGTGGAGGGGCTACCGATGTCACTAGCTGACAATGATCTCTTACCCCCGAAAGGTAAATTTTGTCGTTATAGATGATTTGATGGACTCTGCCTGTCAAAATAGTGAAGTGGAATATGGGTTTACCAAGTACAGTCATCATAAACAATTGACAATATTTTTAATTGTCCAGAATGTGTTCTGTCAAGGTAAAAAAAGCAGGACCATCACACTAAATGCCAAATACATGATTCTGTTTAAAAACCCCAGAGACAAGCTTCAGATCACAACACTAGCTAGACAAATGTATCCTGGTCAGACAAAATTTTTCTTAGAAGCTTTTGAAGATGCCACAAGAAAGCCTCATGGCTATTTACTGGTTGATTTAAGATCCAATACACCAGACTAATATAGATGCATGAGTGGGTGTTTCCCTGACTGGCCTGTGGCATATGTCATGAAAACACATTCTGCTTCTAAAAATATTTGATACTGTATTGTCATTATGTCAAAAGACTGCAGAGAAATCTGTCTGTTTTAAAGTTACTAGTAAAGGGCCTCCAAGCTTAAGAAAAGCTATTTTATGTTCAGCCTCTGATGATCTGATATCAGCTATAGCTGAGATAGCCTTAAACACTCTCAGAGGAAATATTCCACTGTCAGCAAAGCAGTTAGGTGTACTGAAAAAAACGGAGAGTTATTAAAACTTTAAGCGATAAACAAATAACCTTAAAAGGAAAGAAAAATAGTTAATCAGACTGGTGGCTTTTATAGGAACGCTGCTAGAATTGCCATCCCTTTGATCACAGGTCTGCTGGCTAACAGATAATGGATTTTACACAGAAAATGTATTTGGTACCTCAGCAACAGATGGATCACATTAAAACTATTACCCTGATCAGGATATGAGAACAGTTGCAACTAACAGTTTGGACACTGACATGAGAGCTATACTGTCCCGGACTGATTTATCAGATAATGACAAAGCCAAGATGTACTCTGCTGTGTTACAACGCTATCTGACTTTGGTAAGACAAGGAGAACAAGTTAAAACCAGTTTGACATTACTCATGCCTGAAATGAATCAATGTCTGACCCCCTGCGGTCATGGCAGAGACAGCTTCTGTACCTAGTACTATGGAAAAGACATTTTAAGTAGTGTTTCTCATCGGTCTAAAACCAATGCTGAACTTTTGTAAAGCATATGTCCAAGAATGGATATTGTGTTTTGGGTGATAAGGTGAATTAATGTATAAAAGGCACTGTTGTTTCTGGGTCTCCATGGTCGATTTAGTAGGCGGCTACAGCCACTCACGCAATCCCTGACCACAGAAAGCCAAAGGGCTGGGATGTTTTTTGTCAAAGCAATGGCTGAGTCTAACATACCCACCTCAGTGTTTGCTCACTCAGCAAACAGGAGCTATGTGGAAAGGCTGAAATCGGTAGCTGGTGCAAAACAGCCACAGCCATCTCCAGTTAGCCAATGGTCAGTGACGCTAAAAGCCAAAAGTCTTTTAAGAAACCTGTGTGGATCACTATGTAAACTTAAAATGCAATCTCTATGTATAGATGTTAGATACCTCAGTGCCTGTTGTGTACAGCTATGTTGAACATTTTATCTCATATTAAATATGTAATCCTACCTCAGTGACTGCTGTGTACAACCCACGTTAGCCATTTACCTCATACTGAATATGTAATCCTGTTTTACAAAAAAGTGTTTATATTGATGCATGTTAGTCTACTTCATAGTTAAATATGTTAACATGTTTTTAGAAAGATGCTTATAATTCTACCTCAGGGCTATGGCGTATAGTGTGCATTTTTAACAGGAGATGCTTTTGTTTTATTATATCATATCTATGATGTCACCACTGATGCTTGTTGTATTTTATTGCCAGTTTTTCAATAAATGCCTTTGTATTTTATATATTTGTCATTATTGAAGACATTGCATATCTTATCCATGATGTACTACTGATTTTTGTTGTATTTATTGGAGTTTTTTACAATAAACACCTTTATATTTTATATATTTTTGTCATTATTGAAGACATTGCATATCTGAAAATGTTAAACACAGCCCCATCCCCAGTTTAAACACAGCAAACAGAGACACACAATTATGAGTGTTTATATATGATTTTATAAGTGACTGGTTTTGAATAAAATTACAAGCTGCTGCATGTTTTAAATTCATTACAAGACAAACAAGTCTGAACATGTTGCCACCTCACTGATAGCGTTGCTGACATGTTCAGATGTCTGGAAAAGACGACAAAACTAGTTACCATGGCATCATTTTCAGCAAATCATTAGAGTACATTTTAAAATCTGATCATAAGAAAGTCCTTTGCATCTGTGGTGTAAGAAAATATGCAGGAAATCCGCAGGTGGTAGAAAGGTATCTTGTAACTGTGTGTTTAGGTACAAAATGTTGTTTGCATTTCTGTTTAAAAACCCCAATAGTTTTTGCATGATTGTCAGGATGAAAACGTAGCTGGTCAAGAACTCCCCAGTCCCATTTTCTGAAATGTATAGCTAACCAGTGCTGTCCAGGAGGTCATGGGGTCAGTATTGATGACTAGTGCTGCGGGAGGTTTCTCAGTCTCTCCTTGGTAGCAGATCACAGGAAACACGCCCAGAAAGCAGTCACGGATGTGGGTGTCACTGGTTACAATTTTTCCAGCTGCTTTGTGTTCATTTTATGGTTTATCACATATAATCAAAAATGACATTTCTTCTCTGGTTTATCTCAATGACATTATCAAACACTGCATAGATAATGAGATTAACTGTTTGTGAAGGGCTTCTGCAAATCTGATCTCAGCTCTGAGGTTCCCAGTTTTAATTAAAGAATAATGATCAGCACATTCTTGGTCTGGAGTGAGATCAAAGGCAAACAGGGTGTACCCTTGGGTAAATTCCTGACTGGTTAACTAAAAGCGGTCGATCTTTCATAGATTTCCCGCGGCTAGTACTAGATTAAAATATTCTCTCACAGCATTCCCATTTCTAAATTCTGGCTGCAGAGGTTTAGCGAGGTTTGTTCACCGTCAGATACAGAGCCACAAAATTAATGTTATAATGCTTAAGTTAAAGGGTTTTATGTGGAACCACTAAAAGCATCATTGTCAACAAATCCTATGACTATCATTTTGGCAACTGTCCCAAAACAAATTATCTTGGTTGCAGACCCTGCTGCCTGAGGAGGTTGAACACTTTCATACCCACTCTGTCTATAGGGTATTTAGCGTTGAGGTGAGCAGGGCTTTGAGTGTCCCAGACGGACTCGGGGTCACTTTAACCCTTTGACAAACAGAGAGGCGTATGACTTTTAGCTTATAAGGCTCAGCATCTCCACTCATCAGGCAGAAGCTGTCCCTGTTACGTGTCAGTTTAATTTTAATATCCACGCCATTCAGCATCAGTTTCTCTTGAAAAACAAGTCTGTGTGCAAGTGTCCCAGCAGTTCTACCCCTCTACTGAGATGTGAAGGAGCTTCTTTTATTAAAACCTACATTATCACCATCTCTGTCTGTGATTTCATGTTTCCCTGGGGTGTCTTTGTAAAATAACCCTGCGGTAAATTGCGTAGAAAGGGTCTCTTCATTGAAGTTCAGCACAGATTCTATGACAGCCCTGTAGGGCTTATTATGAGTTATTATAGGGATTATATATACTGTTATATATGTATATATTATATATACTGTAGGGATTATTATGAGTTATTGCTCTGACTGATGAGCCGATCACCGACAGTCACATCCAGCTGACTGAAAATGCTTGCCACTGGGTAGTTTATAAGGCACACTTTGGCCACTGCAGGTATATCACTACCATCCGCTTCAGTGATTTTGCAAACCAGATAAAGAAGTGTGTTGTTTAGATCCAAATAGTCTTCACCAGTCCCTGCTATATAAAATTCAATTGGTGAGTTTTCTGAAAAGGGCAGCCAGAGGGGTATCTCTACATAAATGCTTTTTCAATGCTTGTCTGTGTGGGAGAAACGGCAAACAAGTCAAGTTCTGATTTGTGCATTCTTCAGAACCACAGTGCACGAAAGCCATGTTTTTAGAACAGGTCTCTGCTTTTTTGACCCTCGAAGATCCTTTTTGCCTTTAAGTGTTTTCTTTTATGTGAAGTTTATGCTTTGAAACACCTCTTTTAAAGTAGCTGGGGCCAATGAGAAGCGTAATGTACTTGCGCTTTCTCTTTTACCTCTTGAAAACAATCAAGCCCTGAGCCACCCTGAGTAGGCTTATCACCCCCTGACATCTTTGAGCGACCGCACTAGTCACATGCCCCACAACATCCTTTGCAACATTTTAGCAGTTGTCTGTAGATGTGGTTTTGCAATTTCAAACCCCTTCTTAAAAATGGAACTGCTTTTCTGAACAGACTACTGAAATATCCCTCCTATACCAGAACCATACATAGTAGGAAGACCATGAAAGCCTGGCAGACCGTATCCTGCCTGTGCCTTGTAATAGCTTCTGTACAAGGCAGGGTCCCCATAATGTCGAACAATCACCATCCTTGTTTAAATTTTAGAGCACTCTCTGGGGGCGAAAATGCAACTTCACGATCACCTTTCCAAATCGAAATGGTACAGGTTCATTTTGATCATTCTTTATTTCAATAGTGACTGTATCGATCTGATGTTTACTGACTGTTTGATAATGGGGTTTATCGTAGGTCACGGTCACTATCTCATTGTCTTGGCCCCTGACGGGTACGCATCTCAGCAAAGGCACTAGACTGTCACCCACTATTTCATGTGTGATAATGTCAGTGTATATATATAATGTGTAAAATCCTCCATTAATATCTGGAGGGTTCTTTGCTAGATTCTTTCCTACACCTACCTCGAGTCTGCTAAAACCCAAAAGGTACTGTAACTGTCCATGCATAAACAAATACATTTGATGTCACTGTCAACGCTATTTCTCTCCGACGGTTTGTTGTTCAAAACCACTGGCAGTTCATTTACTTCAAATATGCTTTTATTAATTTGAGCAATAACACCAGCCATGTTAGGATAATATCGATGGGATTTTAAATGCTGCTGACTCAGTAAAGGGTCCAGTTGGTGGTGTTTTTACTGTGGGCTACGTTTAGAGGTTGATAGAGCATACTGAACCTGTTTTTCTGTGCAGGCACATTGTCCCAGGTATGAGGGTACTGAATTTCTGCTAAGCCCACTTCCATTCACCAGGTAGTTCAGCGTTTTGTGGTAACTTTACAGTAAAAGTGGATATAGTATTGTTGGGGAAAATGTTATGCGATGCATTGCTGGGCAATGTAATATAAAATCATTTTGAGCATATTAAGCTTATCTGCTTCTAATGTCCTGAACTTGTGTTGCCTCAACCCAGCTATTAAATTTATCAGGCCACCTCTCCACTTTACCAGATACCAAGTTTTTCTGCCACGCTTTTTCTCCTTCAGTATTTTCTGCACCCTGTACACACGGTCCCTCATCAGGTTCAATTTTTGCAGCTCCTCTGCGTAAAAAGTACTCTTAATGTCTTCCCTGATAGTCTTTTAGCTTATAGGTGGGCCTCTGTGTCTTTAAGACCTCCGTCACAATAAATATCTCATCTGTGTACATCTGTTCATATCCCTTTCAAACACCTTTTAGCTTAGATAGTCTCACGTGATCATCTTTCTGAAGGGTACCCTTTTGTTTTTGCCAAGAACAGAATTACCGTATAGGATCTTCCATACACCCAGGGCATTGGAAGGTTAACATCCACAGGTCTGTGTTTAATGCTTCTGTGATAAGTATGGTTATAGCTATGCAATTGTGGTCTGACAACACATCTGTATATCTCCAAGTATTCTGCAATAGAAGTAACGCCACATGCGTGACTTCAGTGTCCTATTAAATCTTTCTACAATACTGGCCTTAACTTCATTATTCGTCACAAAATGGTGTATTTATTTGTTTTAATAGGTTCTTTAAGGAAGCATTTAGAAACTCTTTACCCTGATCAGTCTGCAGCTTCTGAGGTTAATGCGTCCAGTTTTAAAAATAGTTTTAAAGGCTTGCATCCGGCCTCTGCCTGACTTCATCTTTAAAGTCACTACCCAGGCATACTTGGACATTAGATCGATGCACGTCAGTATGTACTTAAACCCATTATTGTACTTTGCATATTGACTCATATCCACTAAATCAGCTTGCCATTGTCTGTCTATGTCAGAAACAATAACAGGATTTCTCTTAAATCGGACTCTGGCTGCTTTGTGTAATGAATAGGGCTCCTGCTTCGCAAGCCATTCTGCAACACCTTTCCTGGTGACCTCTTTATCAAGTTTTTTTGCAGCCTTATACAGCTGAGTCACCCCTGTGAAACTACCCACTTTTTTTGCATTAAAATATATATTCTGGAACAGGTGATCATTCATCTCCTTTCGTCAACATGCCCGACACATCTGCTAGCTAGCAAAACTCTTTTGTTCCAGTAAAATAAAGTGTGCTGTTTTTGTTCTTTTAAAAACACTACATGACAACCACAAAGTGCAATGTATGATTATATTTATTTATAAATACACACGCTCATAACAGTATTTGAATATTTACTTTATAATACATCAACTAATGCATATAGGTTCTACATACAAAAGGCATAACACTATGACAACCACAAAGGCAATGCATGATTATATTTTATTTATAAATACACACGTCATAACAGTATTTGAATATTTACTTTATAATACATCAACTAATGCATATAGGTTCTACATACAAAAGGCATACACATGGTAAGCATGCAACAGATTATATAATAATTTTGTTTTCTACTTTCAATTTTACGCTTCACAATACCCTGTAAACAGCAACTTTTGAGCTGTATGTTTTACACATGCATTGGCATCGTCCACTTCACCCTTAGTGATGAGGTATGCACAATACATACACATATGCCATACACCACTCAAAATAATAAGGCTGATTTTGAAGACATTCTGTTACATCAAAAATGACATTCACCTTGCATACTGCTCTCTGATTTACTGTTTTCCATTAGGTCAACATAGAATCTCCATACAAGGGTGGCAACTCTTTAATCAGAGTCAGTGTGTTTTCTGCCAGTGAAGCGGAGCATCTTCAGAGCAGACATTTAATGCAGGCTGCTTTCAAAGTATATAGGTTCCTTTAAAATGTCCTTTATCACAGGTACATTGTAGACATCAAGACTGTCTGGAATATTGGAAGCATGCCAGATCGTTCCATCTGAAAGTACATTATAATACACTATTTAGGAAAAGCATATGCTAAATCTGGTTTATGAAACACAACAAAAGCGATAAAAGAAGCAAAATTTATGATGTCAGACTCAGACCCCGTTCTGCAAACTAAACACTAAAAAGTCAACAGCAGTACAGATAAAACCACAAAAGTGTATTACATCATAAGGGTTATGCATAAACTCTATAGCAATTTTAAACATTGCTTCTCAAGAGTAGCCCCTCATCCTTAAAATAATCCACAGTTTCCTTTTGGGGTCCCTCTGGAGACCATCAAAAGACACTTGCATGTCTCTAAAAGTACAGACGGTGCTTGTCCTGTAGGTAGATTTAAACCAGGTTGTTTAGCTTTGTGTCTGACTAGTTGGTAAATAAGCCTCTGGATGCACTGACAGGGTGTTTCCCATCGTTGTATACTCTGGAAAACATACATTTGAGAAGTGGTAAAAGCCAGGGTAACAATATGAACAATATTAAATGGTAACAAGTAGCAGTTTTTGGGTGGGAGGTGGGGGGTGTTTTAACAATGAAAACAGTGTTCCTGAATTTCTTATATCATTTTTAAAGGGTCCTTTTGACCAGTGGATTATTTCAGCAAGCAGAGAAGCCAGGTTAACAACACGCACAATATCACAAGGTTTTTTCTGCTTTGTAGCACACACACATGGCTATGACGACCATGATATAAAGTCCACAAAGACATTCATCGCCTTCCATGAATATATATCAGCAATCACTTTAACATTTTCTACAAGTGGTAACACAGATTCATTTATATATTTATCTGTATCCTCCCATACTTCTGGAAGGGCAAACATCATCAGTTCATAGGCTGCATGTATCTCACAAGGCAAATGTCATATTGAGGTGAACCAAACAGTGATGGATGACAGTAATGGCTTAGGATCAGATACATAAACCTTTGATTCTCTCTGTACTTGCATTCGCATGATTATCTGTAAAAAATAAAATATGACACATTTTGGTACTGAAATGTTTCCATGTAGTAATTTGGGGAGGGTAGGGCAGGTGTTGGGGTAATTTTTTACAATATAAACAGTGTTCCTGAATTTCTTTTTAGAAATTTTTAAAGGAGCTTTGCTGACCAGACGGCAGGCATCTTTTAATTTCACCGTCCTGTCTGCTGTAACATTTGCATAACTAGCCACATGGGGTCATCAGATTTTCTCACATCATTTAAAACATGACTTATAGTTTCCAGGGTACAATTGGTCATATTTAACCCCTGATGCTTCATAGCGATTGCCAAGATCACGGGCATGAGCTGTCCTATATGTATGGCTTCAGAAACATTTCTGTATGCTTCTTTAGACCTTAAGTCATCAAGGACACATGAATGGTTTTTCTGACTCGGATCATCTATCTCACACCCGGACAGGAATCAACCAATTCACAATGTATTACCCTCTGTATCACTGAAGCAATTGCACCACGGATGGTATGATACATAATGTACTTACAATACATATCGTTGTCAGTTTTGGGGGTTTACTGAGCCTGATTTTCACATGAGGCCCCTGTCTAATCTCAGTAGAAGAAGAGGGTTGTGTGGTGATCACAGCCTGTTCTGTGACATTTTGAAACATTCTATAAGCTCTCTGTATTTCTAACATACTGGTTCTCACACATCTCATTAACAACCACATTTGTATCTTTCACACAGCAAAGACAGTCGAGCAGTAGATTTGTGGAAAGTCGAGAATCCATGCTGTCCGAATATGACTGCTGCTCCATCGCAAATCCTTCAGTCTATTAAGTAAAACAAAAAACAGCATTGGTCCTCTGACTCATTATAGGTAAGATTTAGTTCTACTGCTAACTCATCTCCCTCAGTTATGCCATGTAACGCTCACATTTTTTATATGTTAAAATGCATTTACCTCATCAAGGCAACTCTTTTCTTCATTTTTCTCATCTTTCTCTTTCTTAGCCTGGGCCTGACTGCTTGTGGCTGCATTATCATCATCATCACCCTCTTGGTCAGAGCGCCTCTTGGCTCTGTCTTGCATTTCTTTTTCACAACTTTCTCTGATGCTTTTTGGCAGTGTCTCACTGACCAACATCTCTAGGCCCCTTCTTGTCACTTCTGTTTTTGGTTTCATAGTAACTTCTTTTTCTGCATCAGATTCACACCCCAGCAACTCTTCAAGGTCTTGCAGTGGTGTCTCTTCAGAAGGACAGTCAGGTTTAGGATTTTCTGATTCACCAAACTGTTCAGCAAGTTTCTTTTTATGTCAGACACTCTTCCTCCAACAAGACTTGTGTGGGCATCTGTTTCACACCTCACGAGTACATACATACGTTACTGGCTAGGGCCCCACACATCTTTCTGTTTTTGGCTTTTTCATCTCCAGACTTTCATTAGGTGGTGTGACAATCTGACCTGTTACAGGGATGTTGAAATGAGAAGTGCTTGCCATCTTCTTGCTTGATGTTTTGATAATCTGCTCCAAGTCTTTAAAACAGAATCTGAGAAATCTCTCAAAGCTGTGCCTTCTGGCTTCAAATGCAGGGTTTATATAATGCTTAGCAAGATGGACTGCCCTTGGTAAAACCATCACCACACCCCATCATACTATACATGGTAACGTGTCAGAGGTACATCTGTTGTAGCCCCCATTCAAAACATTATAAATATCACACATTTCATTTCAGCCTTCTCCTGATACTACACAGAGCTGAGGGGTGAACTATAGGTATGTGTATTCCTTTTTCTTATATAGTTTTATTCTTTCTAATTCATGACAAAAGTATAATTAGTTTTAGCGATTCTTCAATGCTATCCAGAAAACTGCTGAACCATCTTATTTACACAGAGGTCCCCGTTTTAGCTTATAAATGTTACATGCGTATACATAAAGCTATCCTTTTGATGCAAGTCTGACACAGTCCCACAGATGCATGTTAAATAATTTTGTATACTGTTACAAAAACAGAAAAAGGGTACTCACACAGGCAGATGAATTCCCTGGGTGGGGGTCTCCACAGATCTGTGACATCTCTGCACGATCAAGTTCCTCCTAGATACTTCTTTCTGAAAATATCCTAATCAAAAACACACACATGCCCCCTGCAGTTATACAATAGGCCTACAAGGGTCACACCACCACATAAACACTAACTGATTTTAGGGTGGAAGACCTGTTGATGATAGAAAGAGGGACAGGGGTTTGAAGCTAGGATAGTGGGGTGCAAGGAGAGAAAGGAGGGGCGCGGGAGTTCAACCCTAGCATGGCAGGACTCGGGTTCGAGACAGGATGGTCTGGCAGGGCTCAAGGGTGTGCGAGAATGAGGGGTGGGGGCAGGGTTCAAGCCAGGATGGTGGGAGTGCAGGAGACAGGAGGGATGCAGGAGTTCAACCTAGCATGGTGGGACTCGGGTTGAGACAGGATGGTCTGGCAGGGGCTCGAGGGTGTCACGAGAATGAGGGGTGGGTGACAGGGGTTGAGCCAGGATGGTGGGAGTGCAGGAGACAGGTGGGGATGCAGAGTTCAACCTAGCATGGTGGGACTCGGGTTCGAGACAGGATGGTCTGGCAGGGGCTCGAGGAGTGTACTAGAATGAGGGTGGGTGACAGGGGTTCGGAGCCAGGATGGTGGGAGTGCAGGAGACAGGTGGGGATGCAGGAGTTCAACCTAGCATGGTGGGACTGGGGAATCGAGACAGGATGGTCTGGCAGGGCTCGAGGTGTCACGAGAATGAGGGTGGGTGACAGGGTTCGGGCCAGGATGGTGGGAGTGCAGGAGACAGGTGGGGATGCAGGAGGTTCAGCCTAGCATGGTGGGACTCGGGTTCGAGACAGGATGGTCTGGCAGGGGCTCGAGGAGTGTACGAAGGAGGGGGCGAGGACGCTTACAAATGGTGCTGTTAGGTCATTTCCTGCGCGCAAGGGGCGGGGCACTGGGGTTCGAACGCATGTCATTTTCCGCCAAAAGGGGCTGGACATGGGTTCGAATGCGTGTCATTTCCTGCACAAGGGGCGGGCACGGGTTTGAGGTTGCATCACTTCATTTTAGGGAGGGACTTCCGGTTTAACAATGGGCGATTCTGATTGGTCCGTTTTAGGCCACGCCCACCTGTCAAATGACGTGGCACGCGCTGATTGGCTGAAATTTAACATTTGACGAGATATATGAACTTATGTCCTTTAATGACTACTTACATGTTTTGGCTGCCAATTCCTTCCTAATAGGTTATACCCTGCTGCTCCTGCACCATTTCTGTTGCCCCACTCTGAATAATTTCTGTCCTTTCCTTATTCATTTTCAGATGAGGGTTCCAAACTGAGTCTTGTACTGTAAATGTTTAGAATGTCTATTCCTTCCTAATAGGTTCTACCTTGCTGGCCCTGGCCCTGACCTGTGCAGAATAGTTTCTGTCCTTTCATTATACTTTTTTCAGATGAGGATTCTAAACTGCATGCAGATGTCCAGGTGTGGCCTGACCAATGATCTGCACAGTGACAATATTATCTTTTGGTTTCGATTAGTGAAACCCCAGCTGATATGGAATATCTAAGCATTCTGGTAGCTTCCCCCTAGATCTGCCCTGCATTCATAGAAGAATTTCAAACTGTTTTATTATAATTCCTCATTTTCCTTCCACTTTTGAATGTTTTACTATAACTCAAGTGATGCTATATTCTATAGGCAGATGTTTGTTGCCAGCATGCACCACATTAAAGTTTGGGTGTCGAATTTTAACTACTGTATTCTGGATCACTGCATCATTTTTTCTGCATCCCTTTTAGTACTGTTGATCTACTTATCATTATCTAGCCTTCAGCAGTGGGTTGTGTAATCTGCAAACAATCATATTTTATACTGTAACCCTTTTTATTACCTTGCTAACCGGATAACTCAAAATGACATTATATGCCCATGTACAAGGAGGACCTGAACACAGTGCATACACATATAAAATAAAAAGACAGCAATGTACTGGGCATAGCAAGTAGACAACAATTACACATAAGCAAGAGAAATTATTCAATTATTTCAGTACAGTTTAAAAAACATTATTTTTTTATTTTATTCTTTTAGTAACCAGATAAGGGTCATTAGGCAGTGGCACAAGGGCCTGTTTTCAGGGGCAACCTAGGAGCATTGGGCCGGTCAAGTGACTTGTTTAGAGTCACACAGTATGCAAGTGGGGGTTGTGAGAATCAAATCCAGGTCTGCTGCCTATACCAAGCTCATTCACAGCTCATTACTCTAACCTGTAGGCTATACTGTAAACTGGTAGATAAGCTGTTCCAATATTTTATCACAGGATACAACAAACTCTGGTCAGATCCAACAAGGCTGCAAAATGCTGTTTTATGGGGATTAGGAGCCATCTACAGGGAAACTGCTTTTATATGAAAACTCAGTCAGCTCAATATTTGTTTCAAACTGCCTGTCAATAACAATATTCCTGTGTGATTGCTGGCCCTGTTAAAGTCAACACATTCTCTGGTGTCCACAGGTACATCTCACTCTCTGACTGCCAGGCCTGTTAATAAAAAAAATCATTCCCTGGTGTGCAGTGGCTCCATCACTGTCCAATCGCCTGCCATGTTAATAACAAATAATTCCCTTGCTGCAGTATAAGGTTGGTCTGGTCAGGTGATATGGAGGGATGAAGCACTGTGTGCCTTGACTCCCACTATATTAGGAACATGCTTAGGTTACCGAGGGGCAGAGAGAAGACTGAGTGTTCATTAGATAGCTGTCCTGTCCCTAGGTGGGAAGGCATGCTGACTTGACCTTTGCTTCCCCCAGGTGAAAGCAGTAATCCAAGGGGAAGGGAACACAGAAATGGTTAGCACAGGCTACCCACCTACCTCAGTCACATACTGCCACCTGAATGATTAGCTCAGTTCTAGATGTGAGTGACTGGTTGGGGGGAGGATGGCTCTCCCCTTCCTGGCCCTTTCTTGGGGGGAGGGAAATCCATGGGGAACTTTGGACTCAGTGGTCTGGGACAGGGAAGTGGCAGACACAGGAGGTGGGGACAGGGCTGAGAGCCTGCCTTAGTCAACTAGCAAGGTAAAAATGTTTATGAAGGGGGGGAAATGCTGTAGTATGTATGTCCTTAACACATATACACAACCATCCCTAACGGCGGTTACAGTAAACCTATCAAGTATACATAATATGTACAGGATCTCCTACCAGGGTATTATGGAGCCATAGGGAGGAGTCTTAAAGGGATGAGGTTTCTTAGACCTGTAGAATAAGGATCCACAGTTCTTAGATAATTACAAGGAAGGATAAGAAAGGTTAGACATATTGTTATACTTATCTGATGGGGAAAGAGTTCACATCCTGTGAGACTGAAAGTAAAGAGAAAAAAGTTAATGTGCAGTCAATACAGTAGTGGGAACAATAGAGAGGATAGAGATACAAAAGGGGTATAGTATAGTGTAAAAGGTAAAAAAAAATATTGCTTTAGATATGTAACAGCCCCTCTTGTCTCACTCACCTGTGCTGCCTTGGAGCCCTCAGGGTCCTCAATGTACTTTCCTAAGGGGGGGCCAGGCCTGAGTCCTGGCCGGATCACCGGTGGAGACTTGGTGCCTCCACCTGGGGCAATGGTGCGGCCCCCTGTGGGCAAGACAGGTTACCTCCCGCCAGGAACAGTGATATATCCCCTTAGTGACTGACCCCTCTGGCACAGTTAGACCAATACTCCCACCCCACAATAATGATAACAAAGCACAAACACTTATGTAAAATGGCAAACAATAATCCCTCTTTATTTAAAACAATCTAAGACAGAGAAGGTGAGGGCTACTCCCTCGAGCCTCTATAAAATCAGGCATACAACCCAGTATGAGCTCTCCCCTCCCCTGGGTGCACCAAGAACAATCCCTGATGGTGGATACCTCACCATTCTCAGTTGCAGGCTTATAGTCTCTCATTGAGGCCCTTGCAGAGCAACACAGGTTCAAGGAAAAGCAGTCTGTCATTGGGGTGGGGGCTCTTCCCCAACCCTCCTAGCTGATGCAAACAAAGAATCCCCAGAACTGCAGCTCGGTGTACTCACAGCTTCCCCGGGAGGATGATGGTCTTCCTGTTTCAAGGATATGCACGGAAGGCGAGGAGGTATTGTTCTTCACCTGTCTGGCTTTTCCAGCTTTGCCCAAGGGTCTTTGTATACAGTATTCACCAGGCAGGCCTGTTCATCCTTCTATCTCTCTGGTCTCTGCTGCAGCAGCGGATTCACACTGACGACACAGGGCAGATCAGCTTCCCCTCAGCCAGACCTGGGTTAGTGGCAACCCAGCTCCCAGGGCTCTCCCCTGGCTGGAATTCAAGGGCCCCTGTGTGGCACAGTCCTCAAAGCCTGAGGCTCACTTTAACTGCCCCTTCCAGTCCAGTCAGTCAGCCCCTTTCCCCTCAGGGAAACCTCCTGCTCGCTTTCTCTCCACAGCAGCTCAGCCTTTTTCCTCTTTTTGCTTCCTGCAGGGGGAAGGGGTAGCCAGAAAGCCTCTCTCCCAGCAGGCAGCCTTCCTCCTCTCTTGCTTTTTGGAGGTGGAGGGATAGCCAGAGAGCCTACATCCCAGCAGGCAGATTTTGTAGCTGCCTTTTCTCTTGGTCCCAGCAGGTAAGCCTATTTTGGGGAGCTTACAGATAGAAAGTTACAGAATTAAATAACAGATATAGAGGCATGTTTAATTGAAGTAGTATTCTAATATCATTAACAGTTTACCATGAGCATCAAAAACAAAACACAAAAGAATAATGAAATGTTCATAAACCAAGTTACTCATGTGTTTTCAGCTTGAGTTGCAAATTATTTTTAGTGTGTGGTGTATATCACTTTAAGAGATCTGTATAAATGAGATGCACATTTGTATTCCTCAGATCCACCCCCTGAGGAATGCCCATTGAGGGCTGAAGCACTGGGGCTAGTGGGTGCACACCAGCATTTTGCCAGAAACTAAATCTTGCACTAAATCTAGGAGTGCTGAGCTTTCTTTTCTTTTCTTATTACAAGCTGGCTGCTTTGCTCATGCACCACTTTTTCCAGTGCATGCCACTCTATACTACATACACTATAGCCACAGCACTAACCACTGACCATCACAGAACTGATCCTTCCACCTCCTACAGCTACAGGACTGTACCCCCAAGAGTCACATGACTGAAACCCTCCACTGTCAGTCACAGCACTGAACCCTATTCCCAATGGTCATAGCACTACACCCCACCACCATGATAGCACTGCCCCATACCTCCTAAAGTCACATGGATGACACTCTCAACAGGCAGTTACAGCAGTAATCTCCACCCCTAACAGTCACAACACTGTACCTCAGTCACAGCACTGAAGACCACCCCACACAGTAGGGACTGTCTCCCGAACAGTCAGTTTGGCACCTTATACAACCTTCCTGCTGCATGTACTGTACAACTTCCTGCAAATACTTCAGTCCCTCAAAGCTGTAGAATTGTGCAGAAGCAGACCTCCCAAAAGTCACAGGAATGACCCTCACTCTGACAGTCACATAAGTGACACCCTAACCCTGACAGTTACATATCTGACCCTTTTTCCGATAATCACAAGATTATACCACTGCTTTGACAGTCACAGTGTTGACACCCTCCACCATTAGTCACAGCAATGACCACCCCTCAACAGTCATAGGACTGTACTATTCTTCCCCTCTACTGCACCAGCCAGCCCCAGTCACAGGACTGTACCACCCCCCCACCCCCACAGTCACAGGACTGTACCAACCCCCCCACAGTCACAAGACTGTAACACCCCGTCCTTCACAGTCACGGGATTGTACTTCCCCCACAGTCACAGAACTGTACCACCTCCCCCACACTCACAGGACTTATACCACCCCATTGACAGTCAAAGGACTGACACCCTCCACCGACAGTCATGACAATGACCACCCACCTCTGGCAGTTGCAGCACTGTTCCACACCCCTTAGAGTCACAACACTTTCTTACTATTTCCAACAGTCACAGAACTGCTCCCCCAAACCTTGTATTCACATCAATGACAATGCACCCCTGAAAGTCAATGCACTGATCCCCATACCCCCATAGTAACAGCACTGGTCAAAGCACTGCACCCCACCCCCATCTTACAGCACTGATTATCCATCCCCAACTGTCACAGCACAGTCACCTCACCCCCAAAAGTAACAGGACTGACACCCTCTACCATCAGTCACAGCAGTAATTCCCATCCCCTGACAATAACAGCACTGAGCCACGACTCCTAATGGTCAACACACTGACCACCCATCCACAACAGCCACAGCACTGCCCTCTCACCCACGACAGTCATGGGACTGACCCCCACCCCAACAGTCATAAACCTGAACCACCCCTTCAATAGTCACAGAACTAACACCTTCCACTGTCAATCACAGTGGCCACCTACCCAACAGTCACAATGCTGATCTTCAACCCCCAACAGTGACAGCACTGACTTCTACCCACAATGGTCACAGCACTACCAATCACCAGTGTCAAAGCACTGTCCCCATACATCCACAACAGTCACAGGGCTGATACCCTTCACAGACATTCACGGCAGAGATCCACACTCCCAACAATTGCCACATTGCCCCCCCACTCCCAAAAGTAACAGCCCTGCCCCCTACCTGACAGTCACAGCACTGGTCACTCACCCCTTGACAATAATTACACTGGCTCCCCATACTTGACCATTACAGCACCGACACCCCAACCACAAAAATCACAGTACTGCCCCCCATGATTAACATAGCACTGCCTCTGAACCTCCCTCAACAGTCATAGATCTTACCTTCCCCCTTACGGCAATACACCTGACAGTCACAGTACTGACCACCAACCACTGGCAGTCCTAGCACTGGCAACACCTCAGTCATAAAATCTTTTAAAAAATTGTTTAAATACTGGCAAACTAGTGCAGAGAGTGCAGGGGTCAAAATTGGCACTGTCCTGCTAGCTAAAGTCTGGTAGATATTATGTTAGGCTAGTAAAATTTTCTTTTAACTAGCCCCGCAGACTTGTACTGGAGAGTGTAACCAATAAGTACATCGGCTGGACTAGTGGAAGAATATGGGGTTAGTGAATTTCCCCAGTCACTAGTCCTGCTGGCTAGTGGCTGCAAAACTTATCTTAGACTCCTGGAGTGGGCCATGCCATCCACAATATGGCCCTCTAGTCATTATTGCCCACTGAGCAGCCCTAAAGCTCAGCATCCTACTAGGAGTCAAAAAACTCACATCCCATCCCCCGCACCCCCCCTCCCCAACTGGACCATTCTTTAAGTACCAGTTCTTTGGGTTCTTATACTTGTACCTGGACACCCAAACTGACAGCAACAGAGATGGTAGAAGGGTCCTCAGTTTAATCCCTCATGCAAGGGACAGCACACCATAACAATAAAGCATTACTCCATATATTATATTATGGTGCCAGTGTTTACAGTATAACAGTGAAATAGAGAATAATGCATATGTAGGGAGTTGATATGGAGTTTTTTTACACACCCAAGTTGTGTGATAATATGTAAACCTTGAGAGCGAAGCTCAAGAAGTTTTACTATTACCACACAACGAGGGTTTGTAAAAAAACTCAATTTCTACCCCCACATATGTTTTATTTTTTATAATAACTGGTACTAAAAAAATTCTTAGAATTACCACTATGAGAGGGGAAGAACGCCATAGCTTGAGGTCAGTAGGCACGCCTCATGCTAGTCAAGGACTGACATCACATAACGTGCTAGCGTGGGGATGTGCCTACTAGTAAGGAAGTATGAGCGTTTTGGCCACAGGGCTCCATGTCAATTTTACGAGTGATCCTAAAATATCTTAAATAAATAAATGCTGCACAAATACAGATCTTTAAACTGGAGGGTAAGCTACAGGATCGGGGAAGGGGCATGGATATGTTTTAAGTGAAAACCTGCTCTGTAAGCTTGTGAGTTTCTGTTTACGTTGGAGAAAGGTCTCGTGCTGCGTCAGACAGTTTATTGGTTGGTGCTTGTGTATGCTTCTCAGCACGAGGATGTAAAAGTGGGTTCATATGAGTTTTTTCGTATCAACCTGCAGGTTGATATGACTTTTCAAAGTTGCTAAAAATGGGTTGATATTGGGCTTCACCAGTTATTATTGTCCTAATAATCAGACTGCCCATACTGTATATGTGATATATCATACTTATTTCAGTTCTGTAGTATGTGGGACTCTTGAATGTACTGCAAATACTAGATAACCAACAAAAAAAGAAGAGACAGCTGCAAGTACTTCACAGTTCTGTTGTATAAGATACACATAATATATAATGATTCTAAACGGACACCAAGTGGTACAGCACATGAACAATATGCTCTGTATATTAAACTTTACATTGCTTGGCTTGTTAAACAGGCTTCTGGAATGTCTAAATTCACAGCTGCTTAAGTAAGGGATTTAGACATGTGTACTGCATGATGCTGGCATTGCAGGAAAAAGCCTGACTTTTTCAGTCCCTGGCCGGAATATCTCCTAGCATGTCCTGCAGCCACATTTGTAACACAGCGGCATAGTCATTCTCCAATCATACTGAACAGCAGGACAACTAATAGCAACTGCTATCTGTAAATGGCTTTGCTTACCTGTATTTGTGGATCCTGCAGTTCTGTTTACTCCTTGCTACACTACGTGCCATACCGTGCAAACATTTCTTTTGAATACCATTGTAATATATGTTCTTTACCATTGTACTACCACTGCGATTTCCAGTTTATTATCATTGTGGGTTTCATAAATGATATCACAGTGGATTTGTTCTAATTCCATTGTGATACCACTGTAACCATATGATACCATGCAGACAGTAGTAGGTCACTGGTAACACCACCTCTGCTGGTACCAAGGTGGTAACAATGTGCACCATTGTGATACCACTGTTGGTATCACAGTGATTTTGTTCCAGTTCCAGTGGGATACTATTTTGTCAACTGTGATATCCTCAACACCCAGTGGTAGCACAGTGGCAAACTCTTGTGCAACGGTAGCACAGTGGTGAATACCAATGTGATACCACTGCACTTGTTATCACAATGGATTTGTTTTAATTTCATTGCACTATTATTGAGACCACTGTGGTACCATGTGTTAGTGGTAACACAATGAGTGCACCTGCAGTGGAAATACTATGGTCTCATTCCATGTCTTATGCTGGTGGTAGCACAATGGTCATGCAGCATGGTATCACAGTAGCCTGCATGGGTCACTGGTAGCACACGGACCACATTGTAGGGGAAAACCTGCTGGCAGAGTGATCCAAAAAACTAATTAAGGCACATCCAACAAGATCAGACTCCTAGGACTCAAACCCCTAATGTTTTTATTTGTGTACTTTGTACACTTTGCATTCTTCCACTCTAATGTCTGCATTAACACAGTTTTTCTGCAGTAAAACACCTTCCTTTTGTGATAGTGGAAACTTAACAGCATAGTGGAGCTACAGTAGTTCAAATGCTATAGCACCAACCACTTAACACATGAAAGTCTAGTGTCATAATATTTAGGGTAGCACTGTTATAGGTTAGCATCCTAGCACAGATAAGAGATCTCTTATCTGGTTCCTATGGAGCCTGGGAAAAGGGTGTCTCAAGAGACCATGGTACCTGTAAAACAAGGACTGCAGAGGGGTCACAAAGGATCTACAACTCTTCATGAACTATTACAAACAAGTCAGGCTAAACAAAAAACAATACTTATCTGATACGTATGGTCAGTGTCCTCCTACACCTGATCAACTTCCTGTCAGACTTGTAGATATAAAAGGGAAAATGGGTCAGTACAAATAATAAAAATATTGATCAGCTACTGTAGGTCAGTTGGGAAGTACCTGTAGAGGTTGAAAAATAAAGTGGGTTGTATGTGTGTGGGAGGATGGGGGGGATACTGCACCAGTACCACACCAATGACTTTGGTGTTAGAATAGACTGGTCACTCAGTGGCCATCATGGTGGGGAGCATTCAGTGTCCCTAGGACTGATCTCTGTTGAGAGTGGGGACCATGTTGCTCCACCCATCAATCAACACAGGGCAGGATGAAGACTCCAGGGGCCTAATATTCAAAAATGCTCAAAATGGAGCACAATAATTACTGTTGTGCTTTGTGGTATCGCATGTGTGCAAAACTGCTATATTCAGATGAATAGAACATGGCACTATCCCTCTGAATATAGGGACATTGTGGCCAGGCATTAAGCTACTTAGTGCCAACTGATAGCACACCCAAAACTGGGCCCTGCAATGGCTAGTGTGTGGGCAAAATCTGCAGTATTCAAAAGTCCCCCTGCAAATCAGTCCATTAGGCATACAAGGTGCCAAGGGTCATTTGCATGTCCATTATGGGCTCATTTGCATGAGAGTGAGACTGCTTTTCCCAGCACCCTGGCCCCAACTGCCTCAACCTAATGAGTTGTCTCTGGTGCTAGTGGCATCCCTTCACCCTCCAAACCCAGTCTCATGAAAGACAGATATACCTCTGGCATCCAGTGATGCCCCCCCCCCACACCCAGTCCTGTGATGAAATATTTATCTTTGGCATCCAGTGGTCTCTCCCCCATCTGATTGCAGTCCCATTTAAGAATAGTATCCAGTCCATGTAGAAAAACTATTTTCCTGGTGTCCAGTGGTCTCTCCCTACACCCAATCCTGGGAACACCATTCTACCCATTTTCCAAATGCCCCCCTACTGACAGTCACACTGTCCTTGCATGGCAGGGGGAAAAAAACACAAAGAACGAACTGCTACTGCACTGAGGACCATAACAAAAGTAAGCAGTCAAGTTGTAGCAATCAAAATAATTGACCATTTGGTCAGGTCTTTCTTTCATAGTTGGAATAAATTCAATGCTACTGCACTGAGGACCATAACAAAAGTAAGCAGTTGGGTTGTAGCAATCAAAGTAATTGACCATTTGGTCAGGTCTTTCTTTCATATTTGAAATAAATTCACTTTGATTGTGATGGCCTGACTGCTTACTTTTGTTATGGTCCTGAGTGCAGTAGCAGTTCATTGTTTGTGCTCTTGTGTGTTGGGCAGGCTGCCCTTCCGGCTACTGCACTGACCTGCTAATGCAGATTGCAGCACTTACCTCTTGGACTGCATCAGGAGCAAAGAAGTCCTTACTCCCCAACAAAGCCCTGTCCCGAATCATGAGCAGCACCCCCCCAATCCATATCCAGTTGCTGGCTAGTAGCCTCCCTCCCACCCTCGGCACTGACACTGCCCCCCGGTCCCCCTACCTGTCTGTCGGTGCCACAGTTCAACAACAGCAAGTGGCATAGCCCACCTTGAACAACAATGGCTGCCTTTCATCTATCTGTACCTGGGAGTGCAGCCTATGAATAGGACAAAGCACATCACTGTGCCATATACAGTAAATAAGCTGCGCTCCCTGCTATAGATAGATGCTGGGTGGCTGTGGTCATGTGAGGTGGGCTGTGCCACTCGTCATCATTGAATTGCTGCAGTAACAGAGTGGTAGGGGGACTGGAGGGTGGGTGTAGGTGCTTTGGCTAAGAGGGGGCCACTAACTACTAACTGGGTATGGGCTGGAAGGGGACTTTTCATGGGTCGGAATGGGACTTTGTTGAGGGAGACAAGATTTCTTTACTACTGCAATGTCAAGGACAGTGCCGCTTTTGGTGGGCATTGGCAAACTGAGACTCATTTCCAGAATGGGGATCAACTGTGGGGAGGGATCACTGGACACCAGGGTAACTGTGTTCTACACTGACTGAGATTGGGTTGGGGGAGTGACCACTGAATGCTAGGGATATATCTTTCTGTAACTGGACTTGGACTGGGTGGAGGGAGTGACCACTGGATGCCAGGGATATATCCTCCATTAATGGGACTGGGTTTGAAGGGACAGGGGCACCACTGGACAACAGGGATATAGCTTACTGTAATGGGACTTGGATCAGGTGGGAGGAAGGGATCACTGGACTGCAGGGATACATATTTCATTAATTGGACTGGGTTCAGAAGGAGAGGGCACCACTTGTCACCAGGGAATGCTGTCTTGGGATGGGAGGGCACCGACACACTACCTCCAGCAACTGCTAGGGCTGTGTTGGATTAAGGCGTGGGTTAGGGCAGCGGTATTTTCTCTGCACAAGGGTACCATGCAAAGCACTGTAGCACAGAGCAAGTACTGTGAATATTGAACTGTGCTGAAATTCAGGTCCCCAGCCCTGATTTGCCTAATTTTGCCTTGTGTCCCTGCCTCGGTCTACCTTGTGCAAACCTGGTTTACCCATACTAACCAGTCTTTTAAAATAGGACATTGGTGCAAAACCCAGTTTGCTCAGGTAAACTAGGATCTGCGCCTTGGCCAAAATTTGAATATCAGGCCCCAGCTGTTATACTCCCCTTCACCATCAACAGGACTCCAGACCAAACTGGTAGAGAGTCTTGTGGGAGTTACCATGGCTGTTAAGAGTCTATGGAAGAGGGGAAGGGGATGATGACCCTTCCCCTCCTGCCTCCCCCCATGGAGGGAATTGGTGACTGTTCTGAAGGTCAAAATTTAGTCCCTGGTATGGTGGATGATGTCGTTAGGTGGCTGGTGGCAATATGGTACTTCTTGGTGATGCAGGGCCTGCAGAAATTGGGGCGCCATTCTGGTCTATCAGTTGCTATTTTCCCGTCATTTTCATGCCAGTCCATTTCTTCTAACACAGAGCGTAGTCTAGTCAGACCTCGACATACACATCATCCCAAGTATCTCTGACCTCTACACCACTGAAAGGTAGCATTAAACCCGCTAACAATTTCATAAATTGTTTAACTGACCTGAATGGACCAAGCTGACCTCAGACCACTGGTATTTTTTCACAAAGGGACCCACTGGCTAAAATGAATAGTTTCAGTGAGCATTTAATGACACATTCCCAAGATGCAGGTGATGTAACCCCAGCCAGGTATATATATCACTGCACAGTTTGTTGTATCAAAGCCTGTTAAACAGATACAGTTGGATACACTTCAATAAATAAATTAAAAAAAAAACTGGGAAGACACTTTAGGTGCTTTACCAATATAACACAATTTCTTGAGAATAAATGGAACTTTGTGTGCCCCCAATCTGTATAGTTAACTAGCCTACAGCTCAGATACTAGCCACTCCTCCTTCCTCTAACCAAGACACTTGCCCCCTCCCTCCACAGAGCCCTCTGATACTAGCCCCTTCCCTCCACAGCATCTGACACTAGCATGTTTCCCTTACAAACCCCATAATAATAGCCCTCTTGAATGTACACCCTCTACAGTCCCCAAAACTTCTACAGCTCTCCCCATCACCCCAGGAAATAACCCCCTCCCTCCACTTCCTGACTCAACCCAGCCACACCAATCCTCGCCCCTTTCACCACAGTCCATCTGAACACACCTCCATCTCTCACTTTCTAATCTCTGTGGATATCACCTCCCTCCTGTCCCTTGACTCCCAGAAGCCACACCCTTTCCTCCTTAGCCATTCGAGAAACACCCATACCGATGTTGCACACATTTTCTGCAAGGTCCTCCTGGACACCACCTACTCAGATAACAGAGGCATGCATACACCCTTCCTTCCACATTCTCCCTCCACTTGCCATAACACTAGCCCCCGCCCTCCTCCCTCCAAAGCCCCTAACCGCAGCTTACCCACTTTTCAAAGCCCCAAACACTAGCACCTCCCTCCCCCAGACACTGGACTCCCAGCCCCCCACACTAACCCCACCACCTTTTCTGGGGTCAAAACTGGTACCATCCCACTAGCAAATTCTGGTAGATTTTGTATACAGCTATTAATATTTTCCTTCAGTTAGCCCTGCAGGCATGTGCTGGAGAGGGTAACACTTCGGTAAGTAAATCAACTGGGACAGTGGAAAATTCTGTGGGGACTTTCCCCAGTCAGTAGCCCTGCTGGCTGGTGGTTGCAAAACTCAAATTTTGACCCCTGAATTTGATATGATGTACCTGCTCTGTTCAAGTCACAGTGAACAGAGTTGGGTTCTTTTGGGTTTGAGATAATCTGGTAGAACCTAAAAGGAAAGCACATAGAAGGTTGTGGAGATGCAAAGTGTCTGAGGTCCTAGAGGAGAGATTATAGTAGTCAGAATTAAACAAGATACTTATCTGAAAGGTAGACAGCCAACATCTGGCCAGACCTATGGGAAAAAAGATAAAACTAGGTAAGTATGAGGTACTTTTAGTAGCGTGAGTAGAGATAGGAAGTGGAGAGATACAAAGGGTACTATACAGCATAGGAGTAAGTTGAAAAGGTAGTTAAATAGCATCTCTCTACTTTAAAAAAAAACTTAAAAACACTAATGTATTCCAATTGTGTTTTAACTTTGTTTTCTAGTTATTTTTCCCCCATGCCATTGGTCTACTAAATATTGCAGGTAATGCAGCACTTTTTTCACTAAGTCTTTCAAAATGTATCTTGCTCTCCCCAGCTAACCACACTGTTACTGCTTGTAATATCACAGTCTGTCATGGTGAGCACTAAAAACTCAAGGCACTGTGAGGTTAACAGGGGAGAGGCAGTTTTTTTCTATACAGACTTTTCAGATGGACTGTCAAGATGTACTGTAAATTTTGGAAAGGAACATTGACAATAGAAAAATATATATTTTCTAGTAAACATGGATGTAGGCAGGCATACTCCAAGCACTCCATGGTGTGCAATTTGATTGGGGGGGGGTAGCAAATAGGCTCTAAACTGCTTCCTTTTTCCATGAAAATTAAGAGAGAAAATACTGAACCTTTCTGTAATTTTATTCATAGGAGTAAAAACTAGAAGATCTGGTCACTAATACTTTCTTTGCATCCCAAGGACAATACAACTTTACAGGCTCTGGGCTGGTATGTGGGTGTCTTAGGGAACAATGCATGGCATTTGTATTTACCCATGCATGGCAACAACCAATGTCATGAGATACAAAAGTTGTATTTATTGTGCCAAATGAGGCAACAGACATGGTCCTGGTGTACATCTGGCTACACCGGGGCGGGGGGTAGCTCACCTTAACAAGGGGGGGTAGCAGTGAGTCCACTTGGTGTGCAGCTCTGAAATCCCTGGCTACACCACTGCTAGTAAACTGTAAACAGCTGGGCCTTATTTATGATAACTCATGTACTGAAGTGCAGAGTTGCTCTTTAACATCAAGGTAAGAGCAACAGAGATATGGTGACAGAGGATAAAATAAAACAAAACAAAGAAAAAAAGCAGCAACTTCCTGCAGTAATCTTTGTCCCCCATAACCTCCAGTAATGTTCTCTGACCTGGTCAGCTGATCAAACCATTCCATCCCAAAAACTTAATATCCTTACTGGTCCACACTCCATTAATAACAGAGAGGCTGGCTGAAAGCTGCCTTGCAGGAGGACTGGCCTGTGTGTCTCAGTGCAGAGCAGACCTCAACCACATGATCAAGCACCCCCATTTTCAACACTGCCAACACAAAATCCTCTCCCTCCTAGCCGCAGCTACACCAGCTGCACAACCAGCACTCACTGCAACCTCCCCTTCACCTACCTCCCTGCAACCTTCAAATCCCCCATGTATCTGATGACCTCTTTAGGCCACTATTGGGGTTGCTATGGGAGTTGGAAGGCAAATCCTAACTCCCCAGGCTGCCAACAATTGGAGACTCAGGCTTACTCTCAAATTCAGGTTGACCTCGTGGTACAGTGCCTCTGGGCTATCGAGTCAGACTGTAACTAACCCATTAAACATTTTCAATTTACTTTTAAAAGAATGAAAGTAATGAGCAATAACAGACCAATCTACATACCTATAAGTATAGTTCTACTGTTGTCATTCCTTTCACATTGACACTGTAGCAAAGGGAAGGTTAGTCTTTGGATCTGCCACTCACTGGTGCAGCCATTAAAATGGGAAAGGAAAGGAGCCTGAAATGATTAAGAAAAAAACTTTCTAAGGGTAGATATGAAAGGAACCAGATCATGCATGGAAGGCGTATACCATCAGGTGGACACAGGACTTAGGGAGAAGGAATGTAGGTGAGGCACTATGGGAGACTGCGATCTGGGTGGCTGGGACTTCAATACAGTGACAATTGTGGGTGGACAGGAAAATGGGGCCCCAACTGAGGTACATCCTCCTTAAGTGCAGGCTGGGGGATGTTTATATTTACTTAAAGGGGTGTGTGGGGACAAAGCCCCCCTGCAATGGGGCCAACATGCACTTTGACTAGCAAGGTGCACAATGCAATTGCCAGGCACACATCTTGCTGTTGCCTGTTTTCCCATGCACTGATCGCCTTTGTCAAATTTGTTTTCACCCTATTATGGGTATCCTTATGTGAGGGGCAACAGCTCAGCACTGTGGCATGCAGTGCTTCTCTCCCCCCAATCATGCTCTAAGCAGAGATCATGTGATAGACTGAGGCCATGGTGGTCACTGCTTCCCAGCTGCCAGACGTTCAGTGCTGGTTCATGGTACCCCACCTACCCCCAAACACATGGCTGTGGTTTGACCAAATGCTTAGGTCTCAACACCTCTGACACTGTGCTGCTACATAGAAGTGATGGAGAGGCCCCATTACAATATTTTATTGTCCTGAGCAATCACCACCCCCACCCAGAAACATACAGAAACTTGCTCAGCTAGTCACTACATCAATGCATGAATGCATCATGAAATATCAGTATGTCTGATGGTGACTACAGCTGCTAGGAGAGGGGAAGGTTAAAAATGCAGAGACATCAGACATCCACAGCAGCACAACACTACAAGACAACTGGGAGGGTTGGCAAGCCCCTGTAGATACTCAGGACTCCATGTTTGGGCTTAAAAAAAAGTAAATGCCCCAAAAGTCCCCCAAGTAGCCTAAGGTAAAAGTTCTTAAGTCATCCATGCTCTTCTCAATGCAATCATTTCTCACCCTCCACCACAATCTTTTTTTTTTTTGTTAAGTAGGTGTGGTTCCCTGGCACTGCATGCCAGAATTCAAGGATACCTTCAAGCCCACCTAAGTCCCCATAGTTTTGTGACCGATATGTCAATGGTGGGTCCCTTCCCCTCCTGACCTCTGATCCATAATTTTAAGGAGGGAGCAATAGTATATAAATCCTGGCTACCTTAAGTCTTCACCCTCCCACAGTGCACCCGCTCCATTAAAGTTCAAAGACCCTGCACACAGTGGTTTGTACCTGTGGTTTAACCTGCCTTGAATTAATGGAAGTATTTGGATTTTTGCAACTTGGCATTTTCTGTACGTTACTGTATTGTGCTGTTCTGCACATCCATTCTTCCTTGCTTTTGTGTACAGCTATCACTCCCATAGTCACCTGTTCCATTAAGGCATAGTAGTAGTACCATGTAGCACCTGACAGGGGAGGGCAGAGTAGTCTGCACACTGATGATTCTGTAAGAAAGGCCACACACCCCTTCCAGACTCTGCACATGCTTCTGCCACATTATAGCTTCTAGTATCTTAAGTTAGCAAGCTATGAGATACAGCAATGAAGTTAGCCAGAAGGTGATTTCCCTAAATCTGAACCAGGGGAGCACCACTGAAATATAACTGGGGTACTGAAGAATTAGGGTTACTTGGAGACACTTTCTTTTTTTAAAACATCTTTTAACCCCCTCTTATGTTGCACAGCCAGTCCTCTGGCTTTTGGGCTAACCCCAATGGTGGAACTGACCCTGTCTGCTGTTAGCCCCACCTGTCGCTCCACAGTGGCTGGCATAAATCTTGTTGTGGGTGCCATGGGGGGGGGGCACTCTCAATGTGCATTCAAAAACTCAGCTACTGTAGTTTACCTAATTGAGTATCTAGGTGCTAGGTTACTTTTATGCACTCAAAGGGACAGCAATCTCAGCTTCACCATGCTATCTGCCCAATGTAAACTTGTAAGTCTTAGGCATCACAGTTCTGTGTGCAAAATCAACTTTATTAGAAGAAAAACAATTTACAACCACTCGCAGCTATGGTAAGACACCTCAACCAGTTTTACTGGATGACTGCGTCATCAGGAGGGTGATGAGCAGTAGTCCTGCAAAACCAGTACAGGTGAGATGTCTTTCCTGAGTTGTGGGCAGTTGTGAATTGTTCTGCACCATATAAAGCAGATTTTGCACACACAATTGCGGTACTTTTCTGCACTGCTGATCATCGGGCACATCTAGAATTTGTTCAAGGGGGCAACTCTTCCCCAAAATGTAAAATACTACCATTTAAAGCTAAGATTAGGTTTAAACAGATTTTTGCTGGACTAATGAGGTTATGGGTGCTACTTGGATACATAGCTGGATCCACTGGTACTGACCATCCCTATGTATTTGCTTCCCAGTACCCGCACCTCATTTTGCAGCATGTTCCCTCAAGGTCTGTCCCAGCCTACAGACCACTGCTGGAACCCTCAGTCTGTTTTCCTTCTAATCCCTTCAACACATCCTCTCCCCTCTGCATTCACTGAAGAGTATATCATCCCTGAATCACAGTCGCCACCCCCCAGCACTGTCCTACTACTATTTAAATAATTATTACTGCAAACTGTATTGAAAGGTATTTGTTTTATGCAATTCCTTACTGTGAAATGTTTAGCAAATTACAATACAGACCATTCTGGTATTCTTGGGCAAGAAAGTAGGGAATTACATTCATAGACAGATTTGGGGGTGCTAAGGGTGCTATAGCTCCCCTATCATGGAGCGCCTCTATTAGTAGCACACTGTGCTGCATTCTTAATCATGAAAGCTGCCTGAGCCACACAGGTCTCATCTGTCCTCCAGCAGAGCTGGCCTTAGCGAGGTGCAAACTGTGCCCCTGCACCTTGGGGGCCATGCATTTTTCTTGAGGAAAAAAATAATTTAAAACATTTAAAAATGGCTAAATGTTGTTAGAGATGAAAATGTTTACCAGCAAATGAAAGTGGAAGACAACTGGCTCTGTTACTGTTACAAAAGGTGGAGACAGCTTTGCTGCAGTGGAAAAGATTAGGTTAAGTAAGTGCTAATGGTGTTAATGGCCATACTTTACAATTCCAAGGTTGACTACTTTCACAAACAAATGGCTATATTGACAAGACAACTTGTTTGTAACCTGGACATGTAGATGAAACAATGAATGATATGACAAAAAATGTTTCAAAAGTATGTGAGCACTCAAAATGACTCAAAAACCTGACCAGCACAGAGCAAAACCATATTTCCTGATAGGGACCCTGAAAACCTGATCACCAGGTAAAAAAAATGACAGCTGGCAACCTTACTGGTGTCCCATGCTAATCCTCTCTATTCTCTCTCACTCACACCACCAGAAAAGTTAAGTTGTTTAACTTGTTTGCAAATCAGAGTATCTGAGGTGTGAGTGTCCAGTGATGATGGCCCTGTCCTTACAGAAATGAATACGGTAGTAGTACCGTACTTACTTAAGTTCTTGCTCCAGGCTCAGTCAGATTCATTTCCAATGGCGAAGTCAAATAATTCAGTGCAGTCAATGGCACTAATTAAAAGATGCTGGTTAAACTAGTAGACCTGATACTGCTTTAGTAATTCAGGACAGGAGGGTTAGTGAGGTGTAAATGTTGGATGTGGGGGGCCCAGAGGGAATGGAGTGGTGGGGCCCGGTAGGGGGCTGCACAGGGGCCCAGAATGGTTAAGGTGGGCCCTGTCCTCCAGTGTCCTGGTAGTGCAGTAAACAACCACCCCACCTGCATTACATAGTTGATTCCCGCCCCAACCCGAAAAGCCGTTCTCCGGCATGAATTTCTTACTAGCATTCATCCTGCTCCATGTGGTCCGGTCTCAGCTCTATGGCAGCAGTTGGTCTTGCTTTGGTGAGCCTGAGTATTCATTCTCTACTTTTGCAGGCTTGATGCAGCTCCTTTGTTCATGTGCAGAGGAGGAGTTTGTCCAAGGGGGGGGTACAGCTGCAGCAAAGCAGAGTGTACCTTAACAATACAGATCTCAACCAGGTCACCTGGTGCTCACTGCTTCTGATTTGCTGTTGTGTCCAGTAGTGGATGTGGCTAACAAGGGGAGCCTTCTTTAAATGTCTGGGCTGCTGAAACAAGAGTGAGCTGTAATTCATTAACTCAGAAGATTAATGTTGGAGTAAAAGAGGAGTTAGTGTACTACTGAGGAGGAGACACAGAGAGAGTGGTGCCCGCAAGTGAAGAGCAAAGCCTGAGGTTTCAGGCGGCAGCAGTCCAGTAACGTGGTGTCGGTGTGGCCTTGGCAAATCAGCACAAGGAGTTGGAGTGAGGTTCAGGTCATCTCCTGGTAGCTGAAGCAAACTGTAGCTGAGAGCTCTGCTCATTAGGAGTCATGGGATCAGTGTGTGCTGTCTAAAGAGAGAGTTTAGCAGCCAGGTGAACGGAAACAGTATTCAACTAGGGGCACATAGACTTCAGCCTGCTGAAAATTGATCAAGTCTTCATTTAATCAGGTACTTCTTGCCTTAAAAATGAAAGACTTTCACAGTCACAAACTGTGGTGGGTGGGGGGCAGCTGCTAGGATGGGACAGAACATTACTGTTCCATCAAACTGGGTGTGTAATAAATGTAGTACTAAAGTTATTAATTTCTAGTATGGGGAGCTTAAATTCATGACATTAAAATTGTTTAAGGTCACTGCTAGTTTTGTCCTATATGGCAAACTGATTTTAATGCAGATTTGCAGGAGAGGGCATTGGAGAGTAGTGCCCTCCTCTCCTGTAGCATGCTAGAAATGGTACAAAACTAATGCTGGGGCAGGTCTGGTCTCAGCGACAGCATGAACCAGGAGAGGCAGAAACTGGTACATGAGACCTTTGAACTGAGGTAAAAACTTCAGCATGTACTGTATGTCTAATCTGTGTGGTCTTTTCAGTCATAGTTGTACAGTGTGAATGAGCACAGAGGGAATTAATAGACATGGGGGCTTTGAAGGTGTTCTGCTGTATGTTATGACATGTGCAGGAGTTTCTGCATGCTTGGAGAGCAAAATTGGCAACAGAAGTCATAAGACCTTGTTTGGCTCATTGACACAGGCAGTTACAAAACTGGAAAAAAAGTGATAGAATCAAATATTTGGTTTATCTAATTCTATGTGTTGAATGGGGGGGGTGCAAGTTGTGATGTACCCAAACAAGTGCTGTTGCTAATAAAAAAAATGCATTTTTTCATTTGTTTAAAAACGTTTTTTCTGTCTGCTTACTGACTTCTTGGGCCTATCATAAAAATGAGATGCCTCATACCATGTGGTTATCCCAGTAAAGGACATTTTAAAACAATAAAAATATTTTATTTATTTAAAAATTTATTTTCTTTGGAATAAATTGTTCAATAGAATAACATATGTTTTGCAAAAATAGCAAGCAGACTTGAAATTATATTTTCAGAAACTAGATAGCAAAGCGACTTTCTTCCCATATTTCTATAGTTATTGTTTTTTTTTTTTTGCTGAGATAAGGTTGGGGGATACATTAATCTGTACTACAGGACAAACTGGGATGGGTTGGCTTTATGATAATGTCATAACGTGCTTGAGTAAGTGACATTTGTGAACTTGTTTACTTGGATTGTCATTTAATTTGCCTGCAATTTGTCTTTATCACTAAGTCTCTTCAACTGTTCTCATTTTTATGTGTTTCCAATGTGCTGCCTAGCTGCAGTCTTTGGTATTTTTTTGGGGGTGGGAGGGTATTTTGGGCAACATACTGTCATGTGGTGGACTGTGGGGACTCTGGGGATGGTGCTAGGTGCAACTAACAAAGCATGGGGAGGGAGGAAATGAGTAGAAATTGCATTAGAAATACCCTCCAAAATGCACCAGAATGCACCAAAATGTTAAAAAATTTCTGGGGGCCTAGGCAGCCCACCAGACCCCCAGCCTATTTTTTAATTTTTTCTCTGCTTGAGCTCCCCCATCTATAGGACTCCTGGATCGGCCCCTGACATTACTAAACATTTGAAAGACAAAACTTGTTTTGAATCATGAAAGGAAACTATGTCAATATATAGAAACTGTAATCTATGTGAATTTACCTGGAGCTGTATAAAAATGCAAGCAGTTTATTCCTGAGTCTGCAGCAGTTCACTGTACTGTAACACTGCATGACTGGAAATTCAATCAACATCTGCCTTTGACTTAAGTTCCCCAGGGTCCTAGTGCCAGTCAAATCATCAACTGACAGCAAAATACACTTAGAAACTGGTGATCATATCCTGTGTTTTTAAAAACTCTACAAAACTGGAGTCACGTGATGCAGCGTGCTGGGTAAGACTCTTCTCCATGAGCTCCAACCTCCGGCCCTCTTAAATACTCTATAAACTCCATTTTTTACAAAGTTTACCAGCGAATAAGTAATATTAAGTTACTCAGCAGCTGGTACCCTTTTCATATAGATGTGGATGGATGAAGAGATGAGAAAACACACATCTAAGCACACTCCTCCGACAACACCGGAGAAGGCCCCAAAGAAACCAGTGCCTCCTCACTGCAGCCATCGCAGACTACTAACGCCAGGAGTGCTGACTCGGATCCCCTCACCCTCTTCAGATTTCTAGAGGAATTTCAGCCTTTCAAGGTTGAAATGCAGAGCATGGCAGGGGAGATTAAAAGTATTTCCAACATGTTGGAGGATCTCTCCAAGAGAACGGCCAACAACGAAGCTCGTATATGCTCCGTTGAGAGGAAACAGGACAAAGCTGAGCTCAATCTGGTGGCTGTTAGGCAACGCCTGGCAAAAATGGAAAACAAGATCGAAGATTTGGATGGTCATAGTCGCCATAATAATGTGGTGATCACAGGTCTGTCTGAGAGAGAAGAAGGCCCCAACCCAATCAAGTTCGCCAAGAAGTTTGTTGAAAAGGTGGCAGGCCCTCTCCTTTTGGTGCAGGATACATTATTGAGAGAGCCCACCATGTTCTGCGACCCCTCCCTCCTGATGGAGCTACCCCGGTCATTCATATTTAGATTTTTGAATTTCCAGGAGTGGCAACATTTCCTGTATAAAGCCAGGGATACGCATGATCTGGAATGGGAAGGCAAAAAATTGCAGGTGACACAAGATTTGCTGTTGTCGGTGCACCAGAAACGAGCCACGTTTCAAAAGTTGGTTGTCAAATTGATCGCCGCAGGCATTAAGTTCAGGATGGGTTTTCCTGCAAGGCTCCAAGTTTCTCTAGGTGGCTCCTGGGTGACCTAGTAGGATGTGGAGTCAGCGGCAGCTGGACTCATAGAAGCGCTTCCCGATTTGTTTAAAACCACCTGAAAATTATGCTTGGATAGCTTAATATATTGGCCTGTCATCTGGTATAAGTGGCTCACCTTTATCTAATGTGGCAGATCTCCGTATTTTCATTTGGTATGGTCCTGTGAAAAAAGTACACCGATTGGACACTCCTTGGTATCGGTTAAAGCTCTAAGGAGCGATGTTTCCACATCCCAAGATGGTCAAACTGAATACTATACAAACCGATAACCCAGGGATTGACTTTTTATTTTGGACTGTAAGTGCCTTTGTTAGTTGGTAGCTCTTCTCTGTTTTATGGCACAGAAGGGAGGTGCAAATTAGCAAGTTTAAACCTGTGGAAGACGTCAAAACTCCTGGAACTTTTGTCAGGCAGATCTCGGGTGTTGAGTCTAATTAATACCACCCAAGGCTATCAAGGCTGTAACTTCTTCAATGGATGTTTGTGCTTCATATTATCTGTTAAATCCATTTGAATCTTCCTGGGATGTCACTGCCAGTCCCTCTACTTGTTTGCATTTTGTTTGTAGTGTGGGGAAAGGAGTGTGTTTAGGTTAAGCCAGAATTGTAAATGGGGAGATGTCCCAATGCAATGTTTTGTTTTGGCCTGCATATTAGCTTTGCGATTTTTCCTTTTTTTTTTTGTTTTTATATGCTCGCAAGGGTTCTGTGTAGTTAGCACATTCGTTATGTTGAGTCTTCTAAATTACAGATGGGGTTAGGTAGAGCGATGCCTATGTGACCCAATTACTCGATTGAATATCATATACAGCAACTCAGGTTTTTTTGGGGGGATCTTTTTCATCCTCTTTTTAGATGGTATGAGTTTCCTGCTGGAGCAAAGGTATGTTGGTACTAATAGCAAGGAGGAGGGGCACAAATACGTTCCAACTTACAGAGGTGGTGTTACTGTTTAACTTTCAATATGTTTATTATGTTTTTAGTTTTCAGGTAGCACTGCTAGAGGGCACCAGAGACTGCTATTCCCAGATAAGGTATCTGAGTTAAACATCCTTTTCACCCCTTTATCTGTTCTTATAAGGCTCGGTGGATTTGAAAAGGGGAGTATAACCAAACATAATGTTTATTTCTACACAACTCTATTGATTTACAAAAGGGAGTACAAGATATAAATGTAATAGGGATAGTTTAAGGTTGTTTTAAAGCATTGCTTATCAAGGGAAGCTAAGTGTTTAGTGCACAAAGGGTAGTATTAAAATGGTTACTTTAATTGGGGGGGCAGGGGGGTTGGGAGGAGGGGGACTATTCGGGTTGTTGTTCATCATGTACCGTACTAAATAGAGGTGGGAGTGGGAGGACGGGGGTTAGGGGTTTTTGGGCTGTTACTAGGGCGGACTTTCTGGTGGGTTATTATTGGGTTGGGGAGGGAAATGGTAGGGTTGGGGGGAGGATAAGAAAGCGCAGCATATACCACATCTGGTGTAGTAAGAATGTTATATATAAGTGCAGGTGGTATTTTAAAAAGTTTCTGAATGTTGAAAAAGGTAATGGCTAGGAATATTCAGTTCATTAGTTGGAATGTAAAAGGGGCGAGACACAAGACTAAACAATATAAAATCTTGAAGTACTTAAATCATTTGAAAACAAAGATTGTGTTTTTACAGGAAACGCACTTGCTTAATGGTGAAGCCGATAAAATGAGACGCCAACAAGTGGGGAAGATCTTTGCTGTGGAAGGCACTACCCAAAGTAGAGGGGTTATGATCCTCCTGCATAGATCGATCCCTTTCAGACCTCTCCAAGTTGTCCTCGATCCCTTAGGGAGGTTTCTATTTGTAAAGGGTAGATTGCATACTCTGGATATCATCCTGGGAAGTGTCTATGGCCCCAACATAGATACTCCCAGGTTTTTTGTTCAGATAATCGAAGCCCTAACCCCATTTTTAGACATCCCTATGATTATAGGGGGCGACTTTAACCTTGTTTTGATCAGTCTGTAGATGGGTCGGGTCAGTCCCATCAAGGCCTTTCCCTGGCTCAAAGGGTCTTTAGGGACCTGCTGGATTCTGTGGGTCTCTGTGATGTGTGGCGAGTGCTTCATCCTAAAATAAGGGAGTATACTTTTGTTTCACAGGTGCATGGAACCTCCTCACGGATTGATTACATTTTAATTTCCCAAACTCTCTTACCCGGGGATCTAGATTCTAGTATTGTGGCAGGTCCACCATAGGACCATTCAGTGGTCACTTGTTTATTATCCGTGTTATCTTTACCAAAAAAGGGGAGCAGATGGAAGTTGAATAATCAAATATTGAAGGAGCCGAAAACGGTCAAATATATAGCATCCCAAATAGAGCAGTTTACTGTTATAAATAATAATTCTACTGGGTGGCCCGACATGGAATGGGGGACTCTTAAAGCTTACTTCAGAGGGGTTATAATCGGCCTAAGGTCGAGAAGGAAAAAAGAGAAAGAAAATCAGATTTCCTGTCTCCTATCTCAAATTCGGGGTATGGAATCCAGCCTCTCTCAAGCCTCCTCGGAAACTTTCAAGCAAGACCTAGTTAAACTGAGGGATGCTTATCTCAATCTGTTAGGGGTGCAAGCTGAGCTTGCAATCTTGAAAGCAAAAGCAGCGTATACCGATCAGGGGGAGAAGGCTGGTCGGATGTTAGCAATGCGTATTAAGCAACAGCAATCTGCTAGATTCATTGAGGCTGTTCATTGTCCCGAAGATGATTCCCTTAAAACCTCACATTCAGAGATAGCTGAAGAGTTTACCAGTTACTTCTGGGAATTATATGGTCCCACGGTAAGCCCCCCTTCGGAGGAAGAATTGCATGAATACCTGAGGGATTTACAATTACCTTCTCTTACAAAACCTCAACAGGATACACTGATGTCTGCCATCTCTGAAGATGAGATAGAAAGGGTAATTAAATCTCTTCCATCTGATAAAACCCCTGGTTCAGGTGGGTTCTCCTCAAATTTTTACAAAGTTTTTTCCAAGGAACTGATTCCCATTCTTTCACCACTTTTTCAATTTCTTCTTTCTGGCCAGGCATCTGATCCCTCCCTTTTTGAAGCCTTGATTGTTTTGTTTCCCAAGTAAGATAAACCACATGATTTGGTCTCAAGCTATAGGCCAATTTCCCTTCTTAATCATGAAATTAAAATGTTAGCCAAATTATTGACCAATCATATGAATGTAGTCCTTCCTTCTCTAATGGGGTGGAGCAGGTAGGTTTAATGAAGGGGAGATCTTCGGTGGACCATTTGTGGACTCTGGCTCATGTCTTCTTGGCCTGCAGGGACACTGCCCTTCCAATGGTCCTGGTCTCCCTGGACACTGAGAAGGCTTTTGACAGGGTCCATTGGAATTATTTATTGGCAGCAATGGAGGCATTTGGTTTTCCCACAAAGTTTCAGAACTGGGTTAGCTTGCTATACATATTTCCCTCAGCTAGAATTTCCTGCAATGGAGTAATTTCAAGTCCCTTTAAATTGCATTTGGGAACTAGACATGGATGTCCCCCGTCTCCCTTGCTCTTTAATATATATTTAAAACCCCTTGTTCGGAGGTTAATAAGAGCCCAGGATATATCTGGTATCTCCCTAAGTGGACAGGTAGTTAAAGTGGCAGCATACGCAGATGACCTCCTGCTGCAAATAACGCATCCAGTTACATCTATCCCTTCTATTCTCAGAACAATAGATGGTTTTAGCAAGGTCTCCAACTACAAACTCAATGTAGGAAAAACAGTGGTTTTTCCTTTTAATCACAGGGTTTATAAACAGGAAATTATCGCTTTTGGTCTTGCTTGGAAGCCTGATTCTATTAAATACCTCAGGCTTATCTTAACACGAAATGTAGTTCATCTTAGACAGTTACATTTAGATTCCTTGGTTCATAAAATAGATCAAGATCTCCGCAGGTGGACCCTACTTTCCCTCTCTCTCTGGGGCAGGATTAATTTAATTAAAATGAACATTTTTCCCCATCTTTTTAACCCCCTTAATTTGTCGAATGTAGGGCTTCCATTGCCTTGGTTCAAAAAAGTGCACAGTAGGATTTCTACCTTTATATGGGGGTATAAGAAATCAAGAATGGCATTCCATAAATTAGCTGCACCTAAAGCAAAAGGAGGATTAAGGCTTCCGCATATTGGGCTGTACTATTGGGCTAGTCAGGCCAATAAATATCTCAGGTGGCTGACTGCGGAGCAGCTTTTAGCCCAGTCCTCATATACCATGATTTGGTTAAAAGTGGAGTTAGCCACCATAAAAAAACATGGTTACTCCCCCAGTGCGTTGTTATACACTAAATTAAGTTCCCTTCCTGAATCTCTACGTAATTCCCCTATTGCAGTGTCGATCAATTCTCATTCTAAGTTGTGTGCATTTCTGAAATATGAGAACATCAAGGATTTATCCCAACCTGTAAGATGTAATCCCAATTTTCAATTAGATAATAAGCCCCTTTTAGCCAGTTGGCTTTCCCAGATAGGAGATTGCCAGCTTGAAGATTTTACCACACCCGATAGACAATGGTGTTTTTCAGCTGAAATTATGTACAAGTTTATGATACCCTGCATAAATATTTTTAAGAGTCTCCAGCTTCGTCATCTTTTGTTAAAAGTAATAGGATTGATCCCGCCTCCGGCTACCCATATTCGTTTTCAGGCTACCTTAACGGAGATGGCTGGCTTACCTCACGCTGTATCCAAGATATACAGTGCTTTATTTAATTGGGCCTACCCTGATAATTTTGCCCCGTCACCTTTTGGTCTTCTCTTTTTCTGGATAAGGAGTTGGACTGGTCTCTTCTGTGGCAAAACTGTCACAAATTTTTGCTACAGGATAGACTCAGGTTAATGCAATTTAAAATTCTGCATAATATTTACTATTCCCCACAGAAATTGGCCAGATTAGGCATTGTGTCCTCTCCTCTTTGTACAAGATGCCAATTGCAACGAGGGGATCTTCTTCATATTTTCTGGAGCTGTTCCAAAGTTGTTCCACTCTGGGTCACTATCAAACAAAGGGCTGACCCTCTTTTAGGGCTCTCTGACTTGTTCACACCTTAAATATGTCTCTTGGGGGATTTCTCCTGTATTTCAGTGGTGAGCAGGAAATATCATATGGCATTAATTTCATTATCCGTTAAAAAAGTGGTTCTTAGACATTGGAAAGATTCTGATGAACTAACCTATATTGAATGGCTCCAGGAATTTCTCGCTAATCTTAGAATGGACAGGACCATTTCAAGTCTTCATAACAAAATTAAGAAGTTCAACAGGATATGGGGCCCATTACAAACCCTGTACTCTTTGCAAGTTTAAGGCATGTTGATACTATACCATAAGATGCAGTCTAGGATGTAGAATGCTGTGCTGGGAATTCTGGAGTGGGTTATGAGGGTGGAGGGAGGGGAGAAGGGTGGGGAGAGAATGAATCATCACAATATTTGTATCTGAATTGCTTGTACTATGCTAATAGTGTCGTAGATTTGTCCTCTGTATTGAAAATTTCAATAAAATTAAATGGAAAAAAAACTCTACAAAACTATTTCTTCAGTGCCGCTGCAGGAGGGGGAGGGAGAGGGGGTTTTGAGGTCCGGTGGAGGGGAAGACAATGGAAAACCAGTGCTATGGAAATGACTGCATCACCGTGCAAGTACACACAATAGCTGTCTTGCAAGTCCCTCTTCTAATCTGCTTCATAGCAAAAAGACAGCATGGCTTTGCCATGCAGCCTTAAAAATGATCACTGCCCCAAGGAGGTCCTGAATAAAGATAGCCTTACAGAAAGTACATTAGGTAATCTTGCTGAGCAGAATAAAACACACCCAACAATCTGTTATTTAAGAGATAGCTCAGATGGACTTTCTACATAAAAATCATCAAAAGCTAATTAAAACAAAAAACAAACACACATATCTATACTCAAAGGCCACCTGATTTTAATGTGCACTGTACAGTGATGTGAA
Source organism: Neoceratodus forsteri (assembly GCA_016271365.2). NCBI lineage: Eukaryota > Metazoa > Chordata > Ceratodontiformes > Ceratodontidae > Neoceratodus > Neoceratodus forsteri. The sequence goes on from CM057449.1 coordinate 1,515,757,498, forward strand.
CTCCTAGTGCTAGAAGTTGCAAAATGACAAACTGTGTTGTACAATGTCCTAACGCTATACAACAGAGCACCATTTGCAGTCATGTACAATGAAATTCCATAACCTATTAGTAATAAAACTGATTGTGCCAGTTTCTTTTTGGAATGAGATGACAAACATCCTTCAGGAGGCTCAGATGAATATGCACAGATTTGCATGGGTGCTTGTGTGTACATAATAAGAAGACAGTGACTGCTTAAGGTACACACTCAGATATTTAAAATACTCAACTGACTCATATACAGGTATGTCACCTTGCTTAACCATATTATGAGAGTGGGTGTCTGTAGTTGTAAGTTTAAATTTGGAGCTAGACTTCATAAACTTTTTTTTTCTATCTTTTCCTTTCTCCACCTGCCACCCCATGGTGACCCCCAATGGATGCCCCCCACCCCATCATAACCAGTTCCTCCAGGACTTATCTTACCACAGCATCCTCTGCCACAGGACAGGAGCAGGTTTCCATGCACCAGTGCAGAGTCTGTGAGGGGCAGTCTTCACTCATCACCATGGGTGGCTTTTTCTACCAGTTTTCTCCCCTTACATACTCGGAGTCCCGGTGCAGGGACATACACATGTGTAGAGTTGTGCATGTTGCCTTGGCCTGAACAACTCCAATCCTGACACCCAAGGCCTAGCACCTAGCCCCCTTCCATTGCCCACACTACTACCATGCCTCCACATGGTGGTAGTCAAAGGCTGGGAGGGCTCACCTTCCTGATCCAGGAGAGGAGAGCTGCCAAGTGGCCACTCAATCTTCACCCAACCAACCCCCAGCTGACCCTCGGCAACCCGTACTCATCACTGAACATGGGTCGCCGGCATGGCAGGAGGTAAGACGTCAATGCCTCAACCTACCATACCATTGGCCAGCTCCCATAAACTTCATTTTTGACATGTTCAGCAGCAAACTATCATCTAATAGACACTACTGAACAGTGTCTAAATCTTTCTGCAGTGACTCAATTACCAAATGATGCCAATGACCATTACTGAATAAAGCAATATAATCAGCATAAAAAATTGTTTAGATGTAAAACAAAATTAAGGTAAATTGTTAAAAAATACCTGAATAAAATTAAGCTCATGATCAAGCCTTGCCAGACATCAATTTATGCTTTGACTAAAGGAGAAACAGTTCCATTAAGCAAAACTCTTTGTGATATGTTGGTCAAGTAGTTCTGAAGCCATAAAACAGAATTATCAGAAAGTCAGCAGCCCTTGAGCTTCACTAGAAGGTGACTGTGGTGGACCAACTTGAAAACTTTTGACAGGTCTAGAAAAAGAGCATCTGCCATATCCCCACTGGTCAAGGCTCCCTGGAGAGAACCATGACATTTACCCTTACTCCACCTCAGTGTCACTGATATACATATTAAAGAGTGTTGGTCCCAACACCAACCCTGGGGTATATCACTTTGTCCTTCCTTACTTTAGAGAACTGACTATTCAGGATCAGTCTCTGGGTTCTGCCTGGTTCTGCTTAAAATATGAAATAGTGGTAAAGCGTCATATTTATTAATTCATTTGTTTTTTGATAACTGGGTAGGAGCACTACTAGATGTTAAATATGCCTATTTTCAGGTGCAACCCAGGAAAGTACAAGTCAAAAAAAAGATACAGTCAAGATGCTGGAACAGGGAAACAAAGTAAACAATGCAAGAGGTAAAGCTCATATCATAATACAGTACATACATTGGTGAAAGAAATAATAAAAACAATGTAACGTAAAGCATTATAGTGCAAAATACAGTAAATCTGATAATAAAAAGATAAAGCATAATATACTGAAGTACAGAGTACAACAGTGAGGCAATGTAAATATAACTTCAAATAATTGTACAGGCTATGGGACAGTACAATAAGAAGGAAAACCAGGACAGAACAATAAAACCAACAGGGGAAACAAGAACAAAAGTGGCAGTATGCATAAGTGCACTACAGCCTGTACCTGCACTGTATTAGGCAACAGGTATAGGCTGTAGTTATGAGGGCAAATAGGGCATTCAAGGAGGGAGGAAACAGGAACAGGGGTTAGAGTTTAGGAGGTAGTGGTGTTGCTCCTTTTTGAAATGGACATGGGGGGGGAGAGCCGGATGGATACTGACAGAGAGTTCCAGTGGGGGACAGAGTAAGAGAAGGCCTGGGATCCCATGACTGAAGGGGTAGCTAAGGCTGGAAGGAGACAATAATAGGGCTAGAGAGGATCCCACTCCAGTTCTAATGACATTATCTGTTAGGGTTCCAGGAGTGTAGGAGCAGCAGGCTTTGGGGGTAGCCAGTTTAGATTAATATAAAGCTGACAGCAGTGGGTGAGCTGATGAGATGCTACAGTGAAACAACAAATGTTGTAATAAGATGTGTCCCATTTATAGAGATTGACTTTGGAAGCATGTTCAAAGGTGACAGCCCATAGGTGAGGGTGGGGAGAATGGCAACTCTGGCAGAGTGTATACGGGCATAAGTAAGCCATAACACCTGACAGGGTGGGAAGTATTGGGCAATACCAGACCACCCAGGTGCATAATGAGGCCCAATGCCACAGGCGGAGGACCTTATAGTCCCTAGAAGGTCAGGTATTACCCAATACTGACCACTCTAGAAGGTATTATTGTGCTTAGAAAATGGGCTATATGTAACGTTTTTGTGAAATATTAAAAAATTAAAAAAAAAACAGTAAACAAATTAGTAAAAATTAGCTTACAGTTGCTTTGTTGACAAAGTAGTACCTCTACTGGTATACTTATCATATTTTCCATACTTGCCAGTAGAGAGTAGCACAGTGTTTCACAGTTTTATGGTTTTCTTCCCTCCTTGGTTCTTGGACCATTAGTACCCCTTCCCCACCACCACCACCACCCTGCAGCTCACTTGCATTTCATTTTTTTTTTGTTCCTTTGTGAGACAGATCCTGGAGACCAAACATTTAGCAGTGCCAGGAGGCTGCGGTTGGTTTGGATTGATTTATTTTGGTCCTGGAATAGCTGTCTTCATGAAGCACAAGGATGCGTGGGAAACACTACAATGGTTCTGAGGTCAGCTGCTGCATCAAGTATTTCATATTGGGTTTCAATATCATATTCTAAGTAAATGAACCCTTACTTTCCTTTTGCATCTCCCTGGACAGTTGGTGGGTGGATGGTGTGACCATTGGTCAGGCAGCAGCATTTGTATTGTATTTTAAAGGTTGTGGGAGGGGCTCTCATTTATTGAGTTGGGGGAGATGGAGAGCAGTGCTGCCCTGAGACTGGTATCCCCAGGTTATGAACATCAAGGTCTAGGCAAGGATCAGCTGGCTTGGCATTCACAAGCAGAGCTGTAGGTGTAGGCACAGCAAGTGGCACTAACAGCCAGAGTGGGAGTGGAGCCAAGGTGAGTGAGTGACAGAGTTCACAGAAGTTATGTCTCTGAGTAGTGCTGAGCACGTGACATGCTAGCGCTACTAATTTAAAAAGAGAACTTTTTTCTTCTTCACTGTGGGAGAACTGTTGCAAAATCAGCAGTGTGTCCTTGTTTTTTGTGTGTGCTTTCCTACTCATTGCATTTGTTTTTGATTTGGGAGCCACTACTGTGGGAGCTGCCATTGGCAAAGACGGCATACTATGTTTGTGGTCAGGGGTCACACTGTGTGTGAACGTGGAAAAGCAGGGATTATAGGGAATGAGTAATTCTGTGTTACAAATGTGAAAACAGAACTGCTAAGGGAAAGCTCCAGATAATCTGAAGTAGAACTGTGGAGACTTTTACATTTGAAGTGTGAATGTTGCCAGGGGGTGGGTTGACATCGATCACTAGTTTACAGCTTGGTTTGCGAGTGAAAAATAAAGGCAGCTGATCAGACTGAAAATTCAGGATGCCCAATGACACCATAGGTAATGGGACACCCTGAATTGGCACTCTTTATAGCAGGCTCTACTGAAAAATAAATGCATCCCTGACCACCTCTAGTCAGTCAGCAGACTTTATTTTTCAAGCCCATTTTCTAACTGGCCTTAAAGGCCAGGCCAAGCTTGGACTTAAGAATTTTACAGGAGTTGGAGATGTGTAGGGTAAAGTCCAGAGAGCGTTCTAGTGTAATCCCTAGGTATCTGAATGAACCTACATTTTCAAGAACAGAGCCATCATAGCTAGAGACAGAAGTTCAGTGTGCTACCTTAGACTGGGAACATAGCCAAAAAGCATGGGGTAAGTTTTATTAGAGTTTAGTATTAATTTGTTTTGGGAGCGCCAAGACTAGATTTTGTGGAAGGTAAAGGTAAGGATGGTGTCAATGTCGGCAAGGAACCTTGAGCTATAATAAAGGACTAGGTGATCAGCATAGAGCAAGAAGGAGGAAGATGAGGTAGTTAGGGATAAGTCATTTATGAAAATGGTAAACAGTAGGGGCCAAGGAAAGAACCTTGAGGAACTCCAATGTTAATGGTAGATAGGTCAAATGTAGCAGACTTGAATTTAACAAATTGTTTCCTGTCTGTGAGCTAGCTGTTGTACCATGTAATCAAGTCAGGGAAGATGCCAAAGGATGGCAGTTTATATATGAGAAAGGGAGTGGTCAACCAGGTCAAACGTCTTTATAAGGTTGATGAAAACCACAAGAGTTAGGTAACCATTCTCCATATTTCCACTTTATAATGCTCCTAAAATTCTGTTTTTGAAGGATTTCTTCACAAAATATGCTGATTTTAATTATGACACAGCATTCATCTTGTTGAATCCTAAGATGGAAACTGAAGTGGAAAGGACAGCAAAATTTCTTACTAGTGTCATTAAACATAAGAAAAAATCACTAAAGGATAATAAAATTAAGGCCACCTGAGATTATCGTATTCATGAAGGCTTTAGTTTGGATTGTATTTTAACTGTCATATGTCATATCTTTGTTGCCTCATTGCACTGTACCTGACTACACTTTAACATGGAGGTTTTTAATCTGTATTTTTTTTTGTATGAAATTGTCATGTCCTTCTAATGTAAGGATGATCAAGTAAAGATTTGCTACCACTACTACATTATCCATAGCAATTTTGCTATAATCGGTGAATCTGAGGATAGCTGCAGTAATGCTATCACCCTTCCTGAAACCATACTGGGCTCCAGAGATGAGGTTACAGTCATGAAGATGGATGTTGGTTTGGATGGAAACTATCTTTTCAAGAGGTTTGCTCAGGACAGAGACGATGGCTATGGGACAAAAATTAGTGCTGGATTTAGTGCCACCCTTCTTAAATACGGGGACAATCTTGCCAATCTTCCTTATATTAGGAATCATTCCTGAGCAAAGGGACAGGTTAAATATCCTAGTTAGAGGGGAGGAGAGAAGGGGGACAGCAAGTTTTAGTAGCCTAGGTTCAAGGCCATCAAAACCAACACTACTGCAATCAGACAAGGAGTTATGTAACTGATGCACTATCTTAGAGGTTTTATGTAAATGGAAATGTGGTGTTGAAAGTGAAGCATCTTCCGAGAGGAGAGGAGAGAAGTAGAATCAGGGAGAGATGATTATGGACAGGTATAGCTTGAAAGGTCAGAGAAATGTCAGTTGAAAGCATTAGCAATAGTAATGGGTTTTTTGCAATGAACACCCTCCAGCATCATGTCATTTGTAGACTGAGCAGTCTTGCCCCCATAAAAATCTTTTATGTGACTCCAGAATTTTTTGGAGTGACGCAGCATCGAGCAGGATATTTTTACAATTGGAACTTTTGACCAGACAGATGAATCTTTTCCATTTGTTACTCTTTACTCTGTAATCAAATCAGCCTGAAGGCCAGAGGTCCTGTATTTAGACCAACTCTTGTCTCTGTCCTTAAGTAGAGCAAGGAGGTATACAGAAAACAGGGCAGTGGTCAGAGACAGCAACAGATAAGTTACCAGTCTGTGAGAGTCTATAAGTGTTATTTGTAAGGATCCAGTCAATAATAGTATGGTTGCCAGATGTAAGAGAAAGTCTAGTCAGTTTAGAGATGAGCTGATATAAATGGTGTTCATGTATTAATACTTAAGAGATTTACCTCCCCAGTCTAGGCTGAGATCACCAAGCTGTATAGATTCATGATTACCAAATGTGGAGTAAGAGAGGAGTTCATTAAGGCCTGCTACTCCACCTTTGAGAGGGTTATAAGCACAGATGACGTGAAGATTCTGTGTACCTCCCAGGAGGAGGATAGTATGCAGAGCTTCACAGAGGGAAAAATGAGGAGTGGGGACTGCAGAGAGATTGAAGTGTGTTTTTAGTTAGTGGAAGGATGATCACATCTTAACATGTTATAACTGGGAATTAAGCAGCCTAGGTCAGGAAAAGATGGTTTTAGCCATGTTTCAGATAAACATAGGCTATTAGGGCTATATAAGGATACACAGGCTTGAAGTTCAGATAGGTTACATAGCAAGCTTGGGATATTTAGGTGGACAATTTTACAGCCTTTAGCCCATGTCCAGAGAGGATCTGAGCTATTTAGAGAGGTAGTAGGACCAGGGTTCATTTCAATATCAAGAAAAGATAATGGAAATAAGGTTGAGATACCAGAAGCTGCTATAGGCAAAAGGGAGTGGGCAGCCAAGTAGTGTGCAATAACGGTGTTTTGTAATGAATTTAGAAATGAGACAGAAGTGACCAAGAGATAGAAATAGGATCAGGTTAAAACTGGGAACTTGAGTAACAAGGGAGTTTGAGAGACAGAACTTTTATAGGTCTTGCCTATTAGCCAACTGTGGTGGGTAGGAGGGAGCATGGATTAGATCAGAGATGAGACATAGGGATAAGAGGGTAAAGCAACAAAAAATAATACATGGGAGGTGGACCATTATTTGTACAAAGGAGTAAGAACTAAGCAGTGGATTGGTATAGTAAAGCAGGCACAGAAATTAGTTAGCAAGGGGAGGTAGGTAGGAGGAGTAGCTCAGGTAGGAACAACAGAGATTGGAGTTGGTAACACTATTAATAACAGTAAAAAGGTCAGGTGCAGTAAAGTAGAATTAGTTTTACCAGTTTACTTGACTGGAGTAGGTAACACTAATACAGTAGTAGCAGTAAAAAGGTCAAGAACAGTAAAGCAGTGTTAGTTTTTTATCAGATTGCTCAAAGCAATATAAAAATAGAAGATAAGATTAGCAGACAAATATTGTGCCCTATACACTATGTCTACATGCTGCAGAAACCGGGCACATAAGCATAGATACACATGAATGCCATGCAGTGGGGTACCGTGGAACCCTGGTGGCATTCACAAACAGCACGGATGTCATATATGCAGCCGATCCCCCAGTCACGCAGACAGCAATGCTCTGGGGGTGGGCAGGAGGGGCGTGTCAGGGGCATGCCAACACTACACACCATGCATGAATGTGCATAGCCCTACACACTGGAAAGCATAGGAGGGTGCCAGTTATGCCAGAGGGAATCCTGCCATAACTGCTGTATGCACTCAGCCCCTCGCACATGGCCGCCCTGTGCCCATCACTGAATAGCATCCCTCACTCCAACACATGGCAGCCCCTGTCCCCCTGTGCATCAGTCATATCCCCTTGGCCCCAGCACAAGGCAGCCCTGGTTCCTGTGTGCATGATTCATACCCCCGACACATGACTGCCATGGTCCCAGGTGTTGCACATGACCCCCCTAACACACACAGGCGTCCCAATGCCCCACATTGTATAAGGCACCCCCCACCCACACAGAGGTACTGTGGGCATCCATATCCAACCCCCCATCTCAGTACCTCTGCAGATCCTTGGGTGGCCAGTGGCCCCCTTTCAACCCCAACCCCATCCCTGTACTGTTCTGACATGCCGTGGCTCAAGACAGCCAGCAGCACAGCCCTCTGCACACCTCCTTGGCTGACATCCATCCAAGTGATGCTGGGAGCACACCTCTATATATGGGTGTTGCACTCTCAGCATCACTTAGTTAGCCAGCAGCCATGTAGGTGTGTGGAGGGCTGTACTCCTGGCCATCTTGAATCGCAGCATGTCGAGACAGTACGGGAACTGAGGTGGGGTGTCGTTGGTGCCACGGGGTGGGGGGTGTAAGGGTTCCACTGGCCACCAGTGGATTTGTGGGGGTATCGAGATGTGGGTTGGGATACAGATGCCTGGGTACTGCTGTGTGAGCAGTGGGGGTGTCATGTACAACATGGGTGGGGCACCTGTGTGTGTTGGGGGGTTCTGTACAACACCAGCAACTGGGGCAGTCATGTGTCAGGGTGTGGGGTATGCATCATGCACATGGGGACAGGGGCTGTCCTGTTCTGGGGTAGGGGGATATGACTGGTATACAGGGGGACAGGGGCTGCCAAGTGTCAGAAGCAGGTGGGGGTGCTTTTTCCAGACAGGGATGGGGCACAGATGTGGGACCCAGACATTGCTGTGTGGCTGGAGGGGGCCTGTGTATTGGGCTGCTGGACACGGGGGCATGGCCACATGGGTGGAGGGTGCTATTCACACACCCAGGGCCCCACATGCAAGCGATCCACTCTGGGACCCAGGACAGGCATCCGATTGGATGCCTGCCTGAGTCTGCTACTCCACCCCCGGCCACCCTGCATGGTCCTGCTCCCCAAAGGGGCAGGGCCATGGACAGGTGCCCCTGCAAGTGCATGCAGTAGTGCATGCCATGCACCCTGCACTTGTCTGGGACCATGGAGCTACGTGGGATACATACCTCCACATTCATGCATAGGCACCACTAAGAATAAACAAATTTAGTAGGAGCAAAACCACATGGATGCAATAAAATGCTCAAGCAAAATATCGAGTTTCATCAAGTAAAACAGTATAAAAGGGTAGAAGCATTGCAATGTAGAGCACAGATTGTAGATGGTTGGTGAAAATGGGTGCCCTAACAAAATTCAGCATGACAATGAGATTAGCAAAAATGAGTGGAAGCAAGTCATTCAGTCAGGAGAGAAATGGTAGAATACAGTTGGGCAAACTCCTGCACACTGAACAAGAGCAAGGGTGAGGAGACCAGGTGCTTGACATCAGTATAAGGCAGGGACAGATCGAGATTGGAGAGAAAATGAGTAAACATACCTAAATGACTGACGGATTAAGTGACAAGAAGGAATTTTGTAAGATTTGCTGAAATTAGAACCAGGTGCATGTAATGACTGTGGGGGGACAGGAAAAAGAAGCAGGTATGCATAAAGGTTGATTTGGAGCTGGGGTGGGAGGGAAAGGAGCAGGTGGGTGGGTAATGCTATTAACTCTGTATTATGTTCTGTTTTTTGGACAGTTTTCTCAATGAATAGAGGGCGCAACAAAAGTTAATGACATGATTTCCCAAAAGACATGTGAAAGGAAGGTAAGTATGATGGAGTCTGCTATTTATGAGCAACAATGAGAAATATAATAAATGTTAAGGCAGTTGAGTGGGAACAGAAATGCAGAGGGACTAGTACACTAAAAGGAATATAACTCAATCGTGGGATACTTATCGAGTAAAAACACGTGTGGATACCCTCTACAGTTTAGACTACTACGGGTGAGCAGGCTTTAACCCAGTTAAGCGCTCAGTCATGTATTGGCATGTTAAAAGTGGAGGTTTAGATATGGTTAATCTGGTTGTTTTCTTCTTCTCTTTATTCCTATATTCAAATATGTTACCTGTTGTCCAAGGATGGCAAAAAATGTGAACTACAATGTTTCAGTTTTAATGGGATTATTTTTCCAAAAATTGAATGCCCCGTCTTGGGTAGCCTTTAGAGTTATGCCAGATGAGACGGTGGGGTATATCATAGATGTTTTTAAGAAGGTAAAAGAGTGGAAGATACTAATTCAGGATATCTCATACAAACCTAGGAAGGAAATGTATAGGTACATTCTCAACACGTATTTCTTTTCCTCCCCCTGCTTTACATACCTTATAGGCATAGCTGAGAAATATTTATTAACTCAACTTATGGAATCTAGGATCCCACAGAAGATTTTGGATACATTGTGGCTGTGTTGTCATAATAGATTAAATGGTCAAAATAAACATCATCATAAATCAATAAAAGAAAGATATTGTTTGAGAGAACAGTGTGTATAAAAACTAGAAACAATGGATCATTTATTTTTGATTGCTCTTACATGATTGTCTTTTGTATTTCACTTGCACAACAATGGGCTTTTCCACAGTTTTCCAATATTACATATGATGTGGTAGTATGTGGAAACTTTACTAACGACTAGAAAAAATTCTATCCTGGTACATTGGGAGTACTGCTAGCAGTTATGAAATGGACAATTTGACAAGTTCAATGCCAATTTATTCTGCAACAAAAATATATCTCCATCACAGGCTTACTAGAAAGAATCAACAATGAGATTTCTTTTGTATACATAAAATAGAAAAAAGGAGTACCAGCTCTGCTGTTGGAAACCTGGTGGAGACATCTGCCCTGGCATGCTTTCGAGTAACTTTTTAGTGGTGTGCCATGATTTTGGTGACTCAAAAACAACGAGCCCAAAATGAGCGAAGGCAAAAGAATGTGGACACGAAGGGCAAGGGTAAATGTCAGCGATTGCTGAAACAATGACATATGGCTTTCCCCCTCCCGAGTTGCTTCCCCCTCAGAGTTGATTATTTTAGTAAGGGGGGGGTGCCCCTTTACATTTTTATAGTATATTTAGTGGTTTCCTCCTTATGATTTCTTGTGAGTTTTTTTCTTTCTTGATCATTTGTTTTTTGTTCTGTGTATTACTAACACACTTGATTATGTTTTGTTGATGTTTATTCGATTTATATTTTTTCTGAATAAAACTCCCCTACTTTTGGTAGTAGTGGGCACCACTGACTGTCTGGCAAGATGGCCAACTTGGAGATCAATGAAGTGGCTGCTCCAGGACTAGGGCAGCAGGCCTCTCACCCAAGTACATCTCATTCAGAGGCTTCACCTGTTGTTGGAAAGCCTTATCATGAGGCAAATGTGAATGCTGTACCTGTCCCTTTTCCAGAGGGACTTTCTATGGATACACCTGTGGATTTACTTTTGTCTACCTCGCAATTACTTGATGTTGAGAAATTTCTACATTTGGCAATGGCACAAAAAACCCAATATGTCCTGGTGTTACTTGCTGAAAAAGATGCTTGTTTGCTTCAGAATGGGAAAAATGACTGTCCTGTCAATCACTGGAATTGCAGCTCACTGCATCAAAGCCTTTGGGAGCCAGAGTTAAATGCTCTGCTGGCCCGTGTGTCACAGCTGCAAATGAGGAGGTTTCAGAGACTCCTGCTGCTACTGTTCCTACCAACTCCTCTGTGCCTTCGATGCTTTCAGCTCCTGCTTTTGTTTTTGACAGTTCTGACCAGGTGGCCCTTTCCTCAACTGGAATCTCCACTGGCATCACTCCTGTCTGTTTGTGCCTAGTTGATTTGTCAGCTCCCAGGAATATCAAGAGCCTCTCAAGGCATTTTTCCCTTCCTCTCCATACTTCCCCAATTCAGGCATTTACCTCGCCCCCTCTGGACTGAACTTGCATTTCCACTCCTCGCACTCCTGTGGGGTTTCACCATGGAGCTCACTGATGCTATACAGGAGAATACCCCCCTGTGGTTTGCGACATGTTTAGGGCTCTGAATGGAGCAGGCTGGAGTCAAATGGAAAGCAGACTCTGGCATCCACTCTCACATGCTGCTCACCAACTGCAGCTGCCTGTTTCTCCTTCTGATTTGCTGCACTCTGCTGCTTCCCCTTGTATTTCTGCACCTGTAGACATTCCAGCTGTGCCAGACACATTGCTGCCATACTTGGTCCACTTCTCTTTGCCATTTATATTAATTAAATTGACACTGCCCTAAAGTCATCTAGTATCCATCTCTTTGCTTATGATACAGTCCTATACATTTACAGACCAACTCTGGATCAAGCCATTTTAGACCTCCAGAACAATTTTGACATCCTCCAAAAAGATCTACTCAACTTGAAACTCCTGCTCAATGCCAAAAAGTCTAAGGCTATGATTTTCTCTCCACTGGCCCCTCATCTCAAAAAAAAAAAAACCCAGATAAGGTTCCTCACATAAGCACCCTTTTGGGAGAAACCCTGGAGTTCGTGGAACAATTCAAATACCTGGGGGTCTATATTGACTACAAATTGTCCTTCATTGATCATATTGAAGAACTCACTAAGAAACTGTTGAAGGCTCAGTATTTTCTTCAGAATCAAGCACTCACTAATCCAGGAGGCTAGAAAACTCTATGTCCAAGCTATCTCCTTGCCTCTCCTAGACTATGCAGACTTCCTATATGGCCATAATACTATCACAGCTCTCGCTAAGCTTGATACCTTATACCACAGAGCCCCTAGGTTCATTTTGGATGCCCCTTATGACACACACTGCTGCATCCTCTCTTCTTCCATAGGCTGGAGCTCCCTTAGCTTCAGAAGGCAAAAAAATGCTATTCTATGGACATATAAGGCAATCACTCATAAATTACCTCAGTATCAGTACCTCTCAAGCTGCCTAACTCCCTGCATCCCTAGTGCCTATTCTCTCAGAAGTCTTAACATCTTATCTCTGGCTATCCCTAAAGTTAAAATGTGCTTTGGTAGAGCTTCAATAAGCTTCACTCTTCCTACGCTCTGGAATAAGATACAGAAAACCTTAAGGCTCGCTTCTCCTGTCACGTTCTCCCACTTCAAATCCTTGTTCCTGAGGACTTTCTCCAAGGTCTGTCATTGCTTCAAGTCAATTTGTTACTGCTTTAAATTCTGGACTTAAACCTCAACCATTGCCTGAGGTGTCATTTGAGTCCTTCCTTCTGTCATTGTCCAAATCAAGGTCCTAACATCATGATCTGTCTTTGCTTCAAATATTGGACTTAAACCCCAGCCATTGCCTATGGCATCTGTTGTGTTTCTCCCTTAGAACAGTCATTCCTCCCTAGGCCATCATGTCCAACCCTCTCCTTTCTCATCTGACCTTCACTCCCCAATCCCTATACCCCCTTCCCCACCCCACTTGCCAGGCCATGCCTACAGTACTTATCAAATGACTCTTACATCTCAATCTTCTTCGCACTTTGATGCTAGAGGAACTGCCACTCCTGCTCACTATGACTCCTCCAATGATGTTTACTGTACAAACTTTAGTTTATTACCTTACATCCATATATCTGTATCTATGCAATTGTATTTAAATGGCACTACCTCCTGGTGAACCTATTGCTATGTTCTGGTGGAAGTATCTTGTTACATGTGATGGTTATATGTTTTTATGATGTTATTATTACTATGTAATTGTTATGTATGTTCACTCAACCTGTTATGTCTTAACCCTGCTGGCAATTGTTTTGCCCCAGGTCCATCTTGTAAATGAGCTTGTCTCAATGATGTTCCACCTGGCAAAATAAAGATTGTGATTGCTTGATTGATTGTCAGCTATCCCATACCCTTCTGCTCTCCATACCCCCTTTGCTGATTGTGCCTCTTCCAACTGATTTTCCTATTAGTGAATGCTCATTAGGATCTGTTACTACCAAAGATCCTGTTTTACCTATTTTGAATCCTGCTTTACCAGCATCCCTGGCTACCTCCATTTTTCCCACTGTAATTGTCACTGCTCTGTAACAGTCCTCTTTGAACTTAGATCCCACTTCCCCTTCCTCCTCATTTGCTAACAATGCTGTGGCTACATCTATTTACTTTGCCCTGGACTCTATGGACCTCCTTGAGAGGACTGGTGACTCTGCCTCTTAGGCTGATAGGGTGGAACAGGTGGGGCTCTTGACAGCCCCACATTCCTTTCCAGCACCTGATGACCCCTCCTTGCTGGAGTCAATGAAAAAGTGTCAAACCTTTTGGAAAATGGATACTTTCTCCCATGCTCATTCCCCTGCCCCATCGCAGACATGAAATGTGGTGAGGCTTCTTTACAAAGGGGGACTGCAGTGGTCACCTGACAAGGCATATGGGACAAGGTTTTGTTGAAGGAATTCCTGTACTATCTGTCTAATGATATATATCAATCAATCTATCTATCTTTATTTTACCAGGCGAAGCACTACTGAGCAAGCTCATTTGCAAGGTGGACCTGGACAAATGCATATAAAAGTAAACAATATACAAAGGAAAAAGATGGGTTTACAATCAAGGAATACAATGTAGAAGAGGACATAAAACATAGTACAGTATTAGGCAAGATCTATACATGCAAATATGCAAGAGGCTAGGAAAAAAATACTGTCAATACACATTATTATACAGTATGTACATGGACAGTTCAGGAAAAGGGGTAGGAGGGGTGATAGGGAGAAGAAGGGAGAAGGAGTGATAAACAGAGACTCACAAGGCCTGGGGAAGGAAGTCAACACTTATTTCACTGGCCTCCAGGGAGGGCAATTACAGGATTCTATAAAGGAATGAGAGAATAGCTTTTTAAAGGAGGAGAAGATTGTCGGGAGAGCCAGCTTCAGAGTTTCTTTATAATTTGTTCCAAAGGTGAGGGAGTACATAGCTTATAGATGCTTTACCAAAATGTGAATTAACTTTAGGAATGTATAAGGAGATAAATGAGATGCTGCACAAGGAGAAATTGCCTACAGTGCATAGGGGCATGCAGACAAAGATATACTTGGGAAGCTTATGTGTGATAGCTCTAAAAGTCCAGAAGGTGGCATTTTTTTGCCTTCTGAACTTGAGGGATGTCCAGCCTACTGCAGCATACAGAGAGCAGTGGTGGGTGAGGTAGGGTAGACCAGAGATAAGTCTCAAAGCTCAGTGATAGAGCGAGTCAAGTTTAGAGAGTGCAGAGGCAGAGCCTTGGCCATAGAGGATATGTTCTCACGCACTCCCAGAACAACAGTCATTTTGAAGTTAGTTTCATGCCTGTAGCTAATCTAGATCATTTCTGGTGTCAGTACAACTCCCTGAAATCCTGTCTTGTGTGGTCACCTTTCCTGGTGATCCCTCCAACCAAACCCACTATATGGACTGTCACTATCCTGCTTAAAAGCAAGGGGGTTAACATCTATGACATTACAGGTACATACTGGTTGGGACAAGGTTGTGACATCCTTGGTGACTCCACTACAATAATGGATTCCAAAGACATCCAGATGGGCAATTGGTGGTTTAAAGTCAAATTGTGACATGGGCTCTTGGGTCACCAACATCATCCCAGCATTTGTTTTCTTGGCCATGATAGGCGACAATGTTTTTACCCTGGCCAACTTAAGACTTGCTTTAAATGTGGCTTGGAGAGCCATCTCAACAATGTATGTGACAATATCAGATGTAACTTGTGTCTTGAGTTAGGAAATCTCAGCACCCACAACTGGGTAGACTGGCCTTTACAGGACTTTATTCTCAACATGGCCCAAAAAGCCAAGATCCAGAAAAAAAAAAACAAGATGCTGCTTGACTTTTGACACACTCATCTGATCATTTTGCACCGGAGGCTGTTTCCTCCCTGACTTGGACCATTTCTTTCAACTTCACTGTCACACTGTCTGGCATTATTCTGAAATTTATTGTGGATCCCTCTCCCATTCCACTGTGCCTTCAGTCGACCCTAGATACCCCTGATGCTCCCCTGGACACTTCCATATATACTACCAGTCCCATGGACGGCATGGGGGATGCAATCATGCCCCCTCTGGATAGGACCCAGTTTACTAGAAAACAGACTCTCCATCAACTTTGGTCAGCCTCCAACCAACAGCAATATGCTACCACTTCCCCAAACATCCCACTAGAGAACTGTTTTCAAGTTCTCGATCAGAACATACCTGATTCAGAAGACAGCCTCGATTCAAACATTTCCTCTTGCAGGTCTACTGCACTTCCCTATCTCTCTGACATTGAAGAGGATATAGTCAAATTTCAACTGTCCAAAAACATGCGGAAAAAAACGAGGATGCATACTAGGGGTTCCACTCAGCAGGATGGAGTGACTTAAATTACACTTGTGAATTTTCACCTTTTCCACTTCCTATGGATTTATCCATCAAGCTGGCCACTTTAAATGTCAGCAGCATTAAGCATCCCAGTAGACACAACTTGCTGTTTTCCATTTTTCATGATTTTCCATACGACGATTTCCTCATGCAGGAGACCAGACTGAACTGCATCTTGGATGTTGACCAGGCGGGATGCCACTGGTGCAGGGGTCCATCTTATTGGTCATTTGGGGATGACAAATGCAATGGAGTGGGCATTGTTTTCTGGGGTTCTTCATTTTCACTGCTGAAACTGGTGGATATTGTGCTGGGCTGTGTTGGTGGACATCTCTTTTCAGGAGGAACAGTTATGCTTCGTTTCCATATATGCCACAAAGACTAAGAAAGCCCATATTGACCTGATGAAAAAGATAAAAATGTATCTCTATACCTCTAAATTCTTATTTTTGGCTGGAGACTTTAACTGAAAACTTTTGTTCAATGACGGGGTAGGCTCACTTCTAAACTGTATTGTGATACTAATTTTCTGAACCAAATGGTTGCTGCTGCTCACTTACAGGATGCTTATCATTCTAAAGTTGCTACAGGGGATATACTTATTTTCGTAACTCCTTAGCTGTCTGCATTGATTTTATCTTTATTGCATCACATGTAGTCACTCTTGATATTAGAGTGATTCCTATTGAAACCTCCAGCCATCTGGTGGGAGGTACTTTCAGGGGAAATACTGTAATCAAGAGCTGGGCAGGTATGTGGAGGCTAAGTGATTTCTCCCTTGGCAGCCCTGCCTTATGTGCCAAACATCTGTATTTGCTGTTTGCTCGGCAGTCAGTGCTTTGTTTATATGAAGATTGTGGCTCTTGGCGAGAGGACACAAAATGTGACTTACAACAGTTATTTTGGATGTACTCCACTCATACCCATAGGACAAAACTATATGAAATATTTGGAACTAAGATTTCACCTCATGAAGGTGTTGATTATGGCCCACACTATGCGGGTTAATTATAGTATGTAAATCACTTCCATTAAGGAGCAGATGATAGCCCTACAATATGATAGAGAGTGGTCCCTAAGATTAGAACACCAAAATGATACTCAGGTGAAATGGAGCAATGGATCGATATTTGATAGCTGTAAGGACTGGGTTCACCATCACACTATAATGAGGGATAACGATAGCAATGGCAGGATGGCTACTGCAAAGAATGACGTTCTTTTAGTCATCAATAGGTACCTGAGTGCTATGTTTGGCATGACTGCCCAATGCACCCACTTTCCTCAGCATTGTCATGATTCTGTCCTTTCCTCTGAGTTTGTTGCTCCCCCTGACTTGTCTCATCACTGCTGCTGAGGTAGTCTCAGTGATTGCTAAATGCCAGAATGGCATGGCCCCTGGGCCAAATGGCCTCATCTTTGAGCTTTATAAATCTTTCTCTGGACAATTGGCTCACATTTTGGCTATATTTTTTCAACTGAATCATGGACACAGGGCAGCTTCAAGACTCATTCTGTGCCGCCCTTCAAATATGTTTATATAAAAAGGATGAACCCACTGAACTCCAAAATTGGAGACAATTATGTTTGCTCAACACCAATTTGAAAATATTAATAAGAATCGTAAACTGTGGACTAGCTGCCATAGCCAGCTTGATCATTTCAGAATTTCAGACTTGTTCCATACCAGGTAGGTCCATTTATGATAATCTTCTCTTGTTTTGAGAAATGAATGAATTTGGTAAATGTGATACGGAAGTCGGATGCCTCTTGTCCCTAGACCAAGAGAAGGCTTTTGATTGGGTTTCCCATGCTTATTTGTTTGATGTTTTACATCTCCACGGCATTCCCCCACCTTTTGCCATTGGATTAGGTCCCTATATAGCAAGGCGATTATAATCCCTAATATAAATGGTCACCTAGGTACGAGACTCCACATCAAAACTGGAGTCAGGCAGGGCTGTCCTCTCAGCCCTCTACTTTATGTTTTTCTGCTTTGACTCTATTATACACAAAATTGTGTCTCATTCCCAGATACATGGGATCCATAATCTGGAGGATACGTCCAGTATAAAGATCACAGCCTATGTGGATGATATTGTTTTATTTGTCAAAGTCTCCCAATCTGGACTTCTTGCACTTGACATTCTCCATTCCTCTACTCCACTTGATCTGGAGCATGACTAAACTTACTGAAATGTAAAGGCCTTATTTTAGGATATGCTACCCCTCGGCTATCTGGTTTAGGGGGAATTGCCATGATAGATACTCCCATTAAGTTACTCAGTATTACTTTGGGTGATGAAGACCCTGCCTCGATCAACTGGGATACAAAGCTCTGGATGCGCACCTGCAAAATCCAGATTTGGAAACATTGGTATCAGACTAAGCAGAAAAAGAAGGCCGTCTATTTCTGGATATTCTTCAGGCCCCAGTTATTGTGATGCTTAGGATTTGGTGCCTGTTTTCTTAGGCCTATTAAGCTGCCTTCTACTCATAGAGTTGGTGGAGCTCTTTCGATGAATCATTTGTAGTTTTGCCATGTTAGAATTGTGTGGGGTATGGCACATCCCTGAGGTTGGCTAGTGGGGGATTGGGTCTGTTGACGCTGTCTTTGTTTCCGATTACAGTAGCCTCACTACCACTCACCTTCTGCTTGGGGTGGAGGGTTGGTACCTCCTTGTAGCATATCTCTGTGCCACTGATAGCAGAGGAGGGCCTTCATCGACCACCCTTGCTTGTCCTTGGAGTGGTAGGGTTCAGTGCAACCAGGGGGCAGTAACTGTAACATTACTGAGACTGGTACTGGGGTATGTATTAACGTCTGCCTATTCTTTGTATTAAAAGGGGATGGCATGTCACCCTGTCCCTTGTATATCCAAGTTTACTGAGTTGGGTGTACAGTGCTAAGTGCTACTTTATTGTGGCAATTTACCTAAGCTGGGGGGTGCGAGCTCACCCGCATAACTATATGCCTTAAGCAGTACTTGAGTGCAATACACATTGTGTTTGCTACTTTACATTCCTATACTGTATTGTTAAACAGCAACCACATAATTTTTTCCCTCCCTTAATGTGGTGCAGAGAGTGCAAGACAAGCATTCTTGTTGCCTGGTTGTCAGCTAGTAATGTATTATGTGTAGGACGTGACTCCAAAGTCTGCATCTTGTAGCGTGGTACCAGGTGACTGACTGGTGTTAATTCTTAAAGATTTGTTAAATATTATTGCTAATTGGAGTCAAATACTGATCTGACTATCTTGTTCTACACTTTCCGTCTTCCTAGCTACACTTACCAACAATAATGTGTGTGTGTGTGTGTGTGTGTGTGTGTGTGTGTGTGTGTAGTATCCCCCACCTCTAGTATATATCCTACCCACTCTGGCAATTACTAAACAGTTCAACATCAGTGCTAGATGAAGGTCAATTGCCTACTCTGGTATCAAGACAAACTCGGGAGTTGTGCAATAACTTCTTGTGAGGAGTTCAGGTCTGGCTGGCAGCTGTCACCTCTGTAAAAGAGCAATGTCCTTGACATATTAGCAGTCCATTTCTTTCAAAAGTGTCCATATCCAGAGGGTTGGTGGTCACATCAGCCCAGCTGTGTATATGGGAGGATAGTCTCACAAGTGGCTCAGGTTCCAAGTTTCTGTGTGGTAGAGGCTCACCATTGGCTGTCAGCTCGTCTCAGGCATGTTTTGCTGGTGGTGATGAGGGTTCTGCTGAATTTATTTATTTTATTTATTTATTGTATAATCAGATTTACAACCTTTGAGCCAGAGGCTTGTTTACAAACATACCTCATCACAGAGAGCACATACAGAGTCACCCCCAGGTACTCCCTAGCTTGTTCACCAGCCTTCTGTATGGTACAGTGTCGAAGGCCTTGCTGAAATCGAGTTAGGCGATATCCACCACTCTTCCCTGATCCACCTCCTTCATCACCCAGTCAAAAAGGTCAATCAGATTTGTTTGACATGACCTTCCTGCTGTGAATTCATGCTGCCTCGGATCCTGTGTTCCCATGGTTTCCAAGTGCTCCACAATCCTTTCCATAAGCAGTGCCTCCATAATCTTACCCACTAATGAGGTGAGGCTAACCATCCTATAGTTTCCTGCCTCCTCCCTGCTATCACTCTTGTAAAGAAGGACTACATTTGCCCCCTTCCAGTCCTCTGGAACCGCCCCTGTACTGAGTGACTCACTAAACAGGGCTGCCAGCAGTGCTGCTAGCATGGTCTGTAATTTCTTTAATATCCTGGAGTGTATATCTTCTGGTCCCATTGCTTTGTTCACCCTCAGTTTTGTGAGTTCCTCCACGACTGTCTGTTCTGTAAAAGGACTGGTGTTTACAGTACCCCCCATTGTTTCTGCTGTCTAGTTGTGGTCACTGTCCCTTCCCCTCTACCGTGAATACTGAACAGAAGTATTCATTTAGTATCAATGCTTTATCTAGCTCACCCTCTACACACACCCTTACTCCCTTTTGAGCCTTACAATCCCTCCCCTGGCCTTCCTTCTATAGCTAATGTATCAATAAAATGTTTTGCCCCCCCTTTACTGTCTGTTTCAATCTCTCCTTTGTTTGCACCTTTGCACTCCTAACAGCTTTCCCTGCCTCCCTCTGTCTCTCTTTAGGTACATGCTCTATCCTTCTGAGTCTCCTTGTATTTTCTGAAAGCACCCTTTTTGTCCCTCACTTTCTCTTCCACCTTCTTTTGTGAACCATAGTGATTTGTTCCTCCTTTTTCTTTTGTTACTCTCCCTAATGCACTGCGTTGTTGCCTCCACTATGGCTATGTTTAGGTGTGCCCACTGCTCCTCAACCCCTCCCCTTGGAGCCCTTCTTACTAGGCCTTCTTTGATCACACTCCCCATCCTATCAAAGTCCACCCTCCCAACCCTAGTCTTTGTATGGCTCTCATGTGACACTGTATTGATGTTGAACCACACTGTATGGTGGTCACTGGACCCTAGATGCCCATCCACATTGACATCCTTGATCCTGTCTCTAGTGGTCAGCATGAAGTCTAAAATCACTTTCTCCCTGCTGGGCTCCTGAAACAACTGCCTAAGGCATGCCCTCAGCAAGGATTCTGATATCTCGGCTCCTGGCTGAGGCAGCTGCTGGGATGGCCCATTCCACATCTGGCATGTTAAAATCATCCAGCAGCAGTACCTCCCCCTTTTCCACCATCCCATGTATTTCCTCCACTATAGCCTTATCTACCTCCTCCCTCTGTGCCAGTGGCCTGTAGATCACTTCTTTGTGAATTGCTTTGCCGTTTTCTGGCTCAAGTGTGACCCACAGTGCCTCGGCCTCCCCCTGTCTGCCCTGCACTGCCATCACTTTAATACCTTCTCTGACACAGAGGGCCACCCCCCCTTTTTACCCACTCTGTCCCTCCTACGTAGAATGTACCCTGGAACATTTAGCTCCCAGCCATGGTTTCTAGTGTACCATGTCTCGGTAATTGCCACTATATCTGGGTCCAACTCTGCCATCAAGGCTGCCAGGTCTGGAATTTTGTTTCCCAGACCGTGGGCATTTGTATACATGGTTGTTCATGTGTTGCAGCCTTTGCTTCTTGCATTTTTACCTTTGCCTTTCTGCCCCCTCCTTCCTACCCTGTTTGTTTTCTCCTGCTATCTCTTTACCTCTGCCTTATCTCTTGTAATGAGCCCAGGAATATCTGTCCATGTTTCTTAACCTGTCCCTCTTGTACGTCTCCCCTTACTATCCTGTTCCCCTTTTCCTACCCTGGTTTCTTTCTTTTGCTGCCTCCCTTCATCTATCTTACCCCTTGTAATGAGCTCAGGTCTATCTGTCCCCAACATTTCCTCCTATTCCACCCTGCTAGCTACTCTGACCTGTGGAGGTGGTCTGCCTAAATCTACCTGCTCCCCACTGCCCCCCCCGGTAAGTTTAAAACATTTGGCAAGGAAGCATCCAAACTTTTTTTTCAGTCCCCGCTCTGGATGGATGGAGTCCGCACCCCCCCCATACAGGCCCCAATCCCTCCAGGTGGGTCATCAGTCCCCAGTGAAGCAAAACTCATTATCTCCATATCAGTGCCTCAACCAAGTATTGAACCTGCTGATGTGGAGATTTTGAGCCTCCCTCCTGCTGTGGACTGGTAGCGCCTCCTAGAATGTTATGGAGCCTGCTACCTCTCCAAGGCACCTCCCCAACCTCCTGAAGTCCTCCTGTACCTGCTCTATGCTCACCTCCCCAGATGGACCATGACCTCCAGCTCACCCCTCCTTGCTACCACTGTAGCAATCCTGTGGATTTTCACGCCTCCCTCTAAGCTGTGCCTCCTGAAAGGTACTTGACCTCACTCTCCTCACTGCTACCTGTACCCAGATCCATTCCTTGGACTATTGAGTCCCCCACCGTGAGTAGCTTCCTCTTCCTCTGGGGTCCTCTACCTCCTGCCCCTGGGTCTCCCTCTTGGAGGACCGGCTCATCCTCTCTGGTCTTAGCCTCGGGTTACCTTGTGGGGCTTTCCCACTCCTCTAGGACAGCAAAGGAGTTCAGAAGTTGGACCAGATGGGGGCTGTGCCTCTGACCCCCTTCCTTCAACTTCTCTGAGCCCACCATAGTCCAGCCAGCCTTCTACTGTGGCATCCACTGCATCAGTGTCTGTGGACACAGTAGCCTCTGGGTGGGGGCAAAGGCCACCAGTACACCTAACGGCTTAGCCCAGAGACTGGCAACCTCTGCCCTCAACCCAGAGATGTGCCTGTACCTGAGGCAGCACCACAGTACCCAGAATGTCCTCCTGAAGACTGCAGCCCCACATCCACTGTACTGCACCAGTCCCTGGATTTTCCTTTACTGCTCTGCTATTGACTCCCCTTTTAATCCTAGGTAAGCCCCCTTGCCTTTTTATTTTCTCTCTCTCTCTCCCCTCTTTCTTTTCTTCCCCTTACCTAAGCTCCACACTCTCTTCTCTTTCTCTTTATGTAGGTACTTGAGTTTTGCAGGAGATTTCCCTTAAGTTGTTTTGCTAAAGTCCACTATCTGAGAAGCTGTGTTAACTATCTGCATTAATCCTCCTTCTGAGTCATTGCCGGAAGCTGTAACCTGTTTTGTGCCCATGAAGGTGATGAACTTGGGTGGGAGGGATGGGAAGGGTGGGCAGGAGTTATCCTATGCTCTCTAAAAAACAATATATGCCCTCCAGCTGCACAGAAAATGTATTCTCTTAATCTCTATCTAGCTTTTTCAACTGCAAGCGAGGTCCACTACTTCTTTCAACCAGGGTTAAACTACGAAATGGGCAGATATCATGCAAAAACATGTTTGTCATTGGGTTGGAATGGAGCACAGGGATCAGGATGCCATAATGTTTGGTGGCTAAACCATGATCCTGTGGGGAGTTCTTTGACCTATGAAAACACGAAGTCCATGAGTCCTTACTGAGACTAACTATACTGATCCTGACACATTCAACTAGAGTCAAAGAATGGCTAACAGCAGACTTAAAAGCAAAGGAGAAGGTTTTGAAAGCTTCTGCAACATCAGCCAAATTTGAAGATTTAAAGATTAAGCTAAATGAGACTTTTGAGCAGTTTGACCAAAGGCACAGTCATACAAACATATAAAGTTCCTCAAGGATAAGAGGGACTATCTGCATAATATCATAATCAGCAATACCAGCCTGAGTCCACCTTGAAAAGACAAGGTGAGGAAAGCATTGGTCAGAGTACTCAGCAACCTGGAAATGCATTCGATGTCACATCCATGTTTTTTTTAGAGGACTCCCATTCCTTGGAAGGCAGTCCAATGCCCCTGCCATGTCTCAGCCCAGAATCAAATTTGAAATCCAATGAGACAAGAAGGGTCTGGTAGAGGTCAGGAAGGTTAAGGTCAACAACAGAAATCCAGGAGAAAATAGTACCAGATGAATGGGAGACGAGTCACAATCAATACAAATGAATAATGTCATCAATCTTTTGTCCCACACTCACACAGAAGCAGAACAAGCTGTACTAAATAAAGGACATTAATTCATACCCACAAGCAGCCTTCATCATTTTGGCACAGTAATTGTTCTTCACAAATCTGTGCACACTTTAAACAATGGTGCTTTCTGTACATAGCAAACATGTGTCTATGGCAACCATGACCCACACAGCTGGATTGATGCCAGGTGTCACCTACAAAAGAAATGGTGTTGGACACACTTACTGTTGTTACCAGTGATGTCAATATGCCTATTCTGGACACTACAGCAGTGGTTATTGTCATGGTTGGGGGAGGTAGCATCAATTCTTTTCATGGTAAGTTTACATTTGTACCACTCATGAATTCTGTTTTTGAGAGCATGCAAGCAGGATTTAGGGATGCTAGTATAGAGAAGCCCTCATTCAGACTATCAGTCAGGAATATGAAGCCCTTGGCAGTCTCAGAGAAAGTCAAACAATATCAATAAAGCTGACTGATGAGAGGGCAATTTCATATTCATAAAATATGTGGCAGAAGTCAAGCAGCAATTTGAGAACACAAAAAATGTTATTGCCAGGTGTCCATTGACCCCATACTGCCTTTCAAGAATCAGATTGATAAACACATCAAGAATGCCTATCTACATTGCACCACTGAAGAACAATCAAGGAGCTTCCTCATTACTCGACACCCAATTCGTCAAACTATCTCTGTGTTCCAAGCTACACTGAAATCTGAAGATACTTCCAGGATGCCTAATAATTTCAGAAATTGACTGTCTTATGGGCCAAATTTCCCAAATCAGGGATCACCACATAAAGACATTTGTGTGTGGGCTACCTTCCTATATCAAAGATACCAGGGAGACATTGGGTGTTTAGGAGAATATCTATATTGAGGGTTCTGATCTTCTTGTAACCCGCAATGTGTAGTCTTTGCACACCAATATATCCCATGGTGAGGGTCTCATTGCAATCTGTAACTATTAGGATAGAGGCAAATCAGGGAGCTCACCACCTCCTAAATTCCTCTTAGGTCATTTCAGGTTTGTTCTGAAATGTAATACCTCCACATTCCTGGGTGAGCACTACATATAGAAGAGCAGTACAGTGGGGGTGAGAGGTGACCTTCACCCCCACTTTTGCAAATCTGCATTTGGAACTGTAAGAAGAAACCATTTTGTATAAAGATACCATCAATACTTTATTGCCAAACATTTTACTCTGAAGGTGATATAGTGATGATAGTTGGAGGATGTGGCAGAGATCCATGGCAGATTATAATGGCATTGTTAAGTTCCTGGGGGTAGCAGTTCAAAGCTAGAATTCGCTGTGACAGTCAATTTGAACCAGATTTCCTTCTTGGGCATTAAAATCATCAAACATTCCAGTAAGGGTGTTGACATGGACCTCTTTAGGAAAGCCACTGACAAAAATACCATTCTGCTGTTTAGATCCTGTAATTCCTGCCACACCATCAAAACATACCCACAAGCCAATACCTACATGTCTGTAAGAACTGCAGCACCATTCAGATCTACAACAGAAATGCTAATGATCTCAGTAAACATTTTAGGGAGAGGCGGAACTTCAGACAAGATCTTGACAGGGCAAATGAGGAGGCATTTGGCATAGGAAGAGTAGCCCTCCTGGACATAGAGACTCATGATGGTCAAAACACCAGTAAGTGTAATTTTGTGACCACATTTAGCAGTCAGTACATTGCTGTGGAATCAATCCTTAACAAAAGCTTGAAAATCCTGCAGATGGAACCTAAACTGGTAACAGTTGTGGATCAATTTCCAAGGATGGTGTTTAAGAGAGCAAGGAACTTGGGGGATCAACCTACTCACAGTTTGCAGCCAGTACAGTGTCCCACACTTGGTTACCCTCTTACTCAATGTGTGTCACCAATGTGGACCCTGCAAGTACTGTTAGAATACTGTATTACAGCCTCTAATCAATTTGTTAATCATAGTTCTAGTGTTGTGCATGACATCAGCAGGTTTGTTAATTGTGACACCTCCCAATAGGTGCATTTGCCTACCTGCTCATGCAGTGCATACTGTGTTGGCAGGACCAAGTGGAAACTGAAATAGTGACTTGGCGACTATGTGTGCGAAATTACATAGGGTCATTTAGAATATGTGACAGCAGCCCACAGACATCACTTTTCAAATCCCAATCTTCATAAATTCTCCTTTTTAGGCATAGAACAAGTTTCAGTGGGCCCGAGAGGAGGGGATTTAATCGCAGTCCTTTCAAGATGTGAGGATTTTGGGATTTTTAAGCTAAGGGATACTATAGCATCAGGGCTTAGTGATAAAATAGAAATTCCCCATTTATAAAACAATTGCTTCTTTATACAGTACAACAATCATAATAATTTTTTTGTATAATAATAATATCAACTGTGTTGTTTTCCTTTTTGGAAGAGTGGTGCAGTTTTCCTTATGAAAGCCTCATGTAAGCTATCCATAACTGTGCATGTTGTAGTATTCTAAAGTATTGTGTCTCTCTTTTGTTTGTTAAACTGTAATTACACTGAGTGGCACAACTGCACCTTAATCCTTCCCCATTTTTTGTTACTGTGCCTTTAAGATATTCATATCTTTTTTTTTAATCTTGGGAAGGATCTGTCTCATGTCAAAGTGCAGCTGTAGGTAATACCTAGGCCTTGTTTTGTCTTATCTGGTGGCTCCCACTGCTTGCTGCAAATTTAATAAAATGGCATTTTGCATCTAAAGAACTGCATCCTGTGTCAATGCTTGTGTGCATGACTGACACACCATGGGCCCATGAGCAATTCCTTTTATTTCTACCACATCAGGATCAGTTCCTGACATTATTTAATGGCCTTAGAAAAGTACATCATTTTTTTAGATGCCACATGGATGGATTAGAAAACTTCAAAGATACAATCTTTTAAAGGGGATATCTATGCACAGTGGCCCTCATAGTTTGAATGCTCATGAGAATCTCTTTTAAATGAAGCATTGTGCTTATCTGTAGCTGGAAGCAATCCAGCAATACAGCATATATGACCAAGTCTGTTGAATATTGATACTACATTACCAATATTTCATTGAACCTCATG
This sequence comes from Neoceratodus forsteri, assembly GCA_016271365.2. Lineage (NCBI taxonomy): Eukaryota > Metazoa > Chordata > Ceratodontiformes > Ceratodontidae > Neoceratodus > Neoceratodus forsteri. Next base: position 1,515,784,466 of record CM057449.1, read on the forward strand.
ATATCATGCAGGGTAGCTATACCAAGCTACATGCAACTAGGCATAGCATGCAAATGCATAACATAACAGGATTCTATAAAATGGTGGCAATGTAGTATTAATATTAAAGGTACATAATCATGTATAACTCTTGACTGCTTCCAGTTACATGTAATCCCAACACCTCATTTACAACATATTATAATTGTCTTTTAAGCTGTGAGAGCCACTAAGCATGAATGTTCTTCTTTATGGAGAATTCCCATTTAAGTGTCACCTGCCAGAAGTTCTTCATGAGCCAGTGGCTGCAGAGTGGGGACATCTTTTGCCATAGGATATCAGCAAGGCTATCAATGTATACTGTACCGCTGGGTTCAGCAATATACAGTGGCATCCCCCAGGATGAAACTCACTTTTAAAGCAATCTGCAGTATGCTGCAGCAGATCTACTGAATAAAGCAATGTAATTTCAATGGCAATTAGTCCATGTCCTCATGCAGGAAACTGTGGAATTCACTTCATCCTGGCAATGTCACATTTTCCTGAATGATAGAAGGACTAATTGCCATAAATGCGTTACTATTCAGTAGGTCTACCTACACATTCTGCAGAAGTCTGCAAATGCTGCAGAATTCGGTTTCATCTTGGGGGACGTCACTGTAGTTGTCACAGTATACATGGAAGGGATCTACCTGTGTGTTGACCTGCACTTGGTTAAACAGGCTGCCATCCCTAAATGTTATCTGTTGCCCACCATGTAATAATTCATAGAAGAAGTCTATGACTACTCATTCTTTACAAAGTACTAGCTACACCTGCTAATTCTGTTAGCTCTATAATTAAGGGTTTTAACTGCTTTGTGACTTATGACAAAACATTCAATTACCACAGCATACATTTTAGGCATGCTGCCACACTCAGCTGATTCCAAAAAAAGGCATGATTGCAGTCTTAGCAGATGTTACAGAGATGCTTCCAATAAAATAATCACAACTGATATTGTCAAACCTCAGCTACACAAAATGTATCTAAAATTGTAATTTTTGGATTTTTCATTTTTTACTGAAGACATTTGCATCGAAGTAGGATCTTTTTTTTTTATTTCATTTGTTCCAGTTGCTTATTTCTATTTTGAGGTCATAATGCTCATTCTTTACAAAGTACAAGCTACACCTGCTGATTCTGTTAGCGCTATAATTAAGGGTTTTAACTGCTTTGTGACTTACGACAGAATATTCCATTACCACAGCATACATTTTAGGCATGCTGCCACGCTCATCTGATTCCAAAAAAAGGCATGATTGCAGTCTTAGCAGATGTTAAAGAGATGCTTCCAATAAAATAATCACAATTGGTATTGTCACACCTCAGCTACACAAAATGTATCCAAAATTGTAATTTTTGGATTTTTCATTTTTTACTGAAGACATTTGCATTGAAGTATGATCTTTTTTTTTATTTCATTTGTTCCAGTTGCTTATTTCTATTTTGAAGTCATAATACTCTGTTTATAACATCACAGCCTGTTGGGATGGAAATCATTCTGATGTCACAAGTGGAGGGTTTTGACATCACAGTACAAAACACAGCAGGAACAATGACTTCAGTAATATAAAAAAGGACTGAACAGAAATGTAAGTGATTTTAATCTCATGAGATGTGTCCTGTTGATACCTTCAGTAGTTATGTTTTCCAGAAGCATACATTAGTGTACCCTGATGACACTGTGGCTCATACAGCCCAACAAGTTGTTAATGGCAGTTGCTCACTCTAGCTCTATAGCAATCCCATATGGTTTACATCACTGTGAATTCAGACAAATATATTTTGGGATCCCTTAGATAAAATGTGTTGGCCAGTGCATCTCTTGGGTGGGACTTGCTCCTCTTACCTCTGTGTGACCATAATTCTGGATTTGAGAGACCCAGAGGATGACAAAGCTTTGACATTTTTCCTGGGTATGACAAGAACATACTTAACATTTTATTCTGACTATGCAACTATTCTGGCCCCTTTTTAATAATAATAATAATAAACAACTTTATTTTTAAGCGTCTTTTGAAATATCAAGGCGCTGTAACAAAGTTTAAAACATAATTTCATAAACAACAAATACAATAATAAATTAAAATAACAGATCCATAACTGCTGATTAAACAGAATGCCACATCATGCTGGAATCCAGATGGGTTGTGAATCATTGCACCTTAAAACAGTATCTCACTAATACACTTGTTTTTAACCATTTTTTGACTTGAGCAAGAACATTTCTCACATGTGATAACTCCACATCTGTGCTGAGTTGTTCCATCACAAGAATTTAAGGAGTGAAGCACCCCAACCAAAGCTCAGACATTCACGAGGCAGTTATGCTCTAACGGAGAAATTGAGACATTAGCATGTGTTTGTGCAATGGAGAAATGATACTGGTATTTGTATGCTCATCACTTTGTTTCTGGCATGGGATGCCAGGCCCTAACAACTTTACTTGGGGCAACAGTAACAAGGCAAAACCATGTTGCTTACATTTATAGCAGAGTTGTTCATACAGTGCATTAACTGCATCATTCATGCTTAAGAATAACCCTCCATAATTCAACCTTATCTGGGTAGATCACCTGTTAGGCACATTTACAGAAACATTTTGGAATATCCAGAATTAATTATCTGTTATCCCAGTTTTGAATATATCAGCTGAATGGTCCACATAAAAGCTAAACTGATTAGACATGAGTTGTTTTTAGTAGCAAGGTACCACCAAGTTACCTACCCTTGTTCAATTAAGTTTTTTTGATAAAATATCATGTGACTTCACACACTAATGATTACTTAGACCAGGGCCGGCAGGCAGGTACTAGGGATAGTATGGTTAGTACTGTATAACATCACTAGAATTTTACTTGTCAGTGAAGTTTGTTTGCTCAGATTAAGTGTTGTGGAAGGAAGAGTAATATTTTTCACTTGGAGAAGGAAGAGAAGTATGTTTGACCTAGTCAAAGTTATGGCAGTGTGCAGAAGGTATCTTGGTTCTTCTAACTGACCTTAATATATTCAGCAGTCCCAGTCTCTGCTCAGTCTTATATCTTATACTAAGCAGATGAACAAATCTGTGTTAAGAAAAAGCAGACAAAAACAGAGAAATGGATATAGTAAAGAAATGAAAGAGGAAGGGATAGGCATCAGGTAGATGAATTACTGTTATGAACATTTTCTCTTTATTTATTGGAAGAAAAGTTAAGCAGTGTTCTCATTTACAACAGCATCTAGTATAGTTGAGAAACACAATTATTTATTCATTTTTTAAATTGTTTTATCAGGTCAACATACAGAAATACAGTGAAAATCCTCTTTTATAGAAGTGACTCGGGGGATGGGGTGGGGAACTAAGGCTTAACATCATACAATCAGAGAAGAAAAAATAATGTAAAACATTAAAATTAGGGATTGCAGCTCCTGGTTTGACAGTTAAATTTCTTTGTTTACACTCTTTTGTTGCTGACCTCCTTGTGGACACCCTCAAATTGAGACATGGCCTCTGCAAGTGAGTGATCTCATTTTCATATGCCTATGCTGTAGTTGGCTGGTTTCAACCCAAGGATTACTTTCCAATGACATTTGACTGTTATGGCTTTGCCTAATGGGCCGTAATTTTATGGTATGGTCAAACTGATAATTTTCTCATTTTTTCTTAATTGGAGCTCTCTTTTTCCTTAACACCCCCTCTTTATTATTTGTTGGTGATGGGCGTGTGTGTGTGTTGGGGGGGTTCCAGACACTCGAGTACTATGACCATGATATGGTCACTTGATATGATTATTTGATGTATTTCATTTGATATCATATTTTTGGAAAATGCCTCTGGCAGTGGGGGATCTTCCATTTTACCCTTCTGAGTTGTACTCAGCGAGGCTGTGAGTCAGGCATTTCTAGCTGTATTGTTTTTTTTTTTTATGTGTGGCTTTGATCAATGTGCTATTATTCTACCATGGGGTCATGCTGTGTATTTTTTATGATCTTTTCCTACTTCTGTTTGGGCACCCTCTCACTCCCAATTTGTGTCTTTACAGCTGTTTAAATCTTCTTTCCATATTTCATAATCTATTGGGGGGAGGATACCCAACCCAGCAGATACCTGTGTGACATTGTCAGCAGTTGAGTTTTCACCTTTCCCGTCCTCCATATAACTCCTCGCTTATCCTTTTTCTCACCAAAGACCTATCCTTCTTTAAGTTGAGAAATTTGTATTGTGGATTCAAAAAGGATCTAGTTTCAGTTAGAGAAGCCCCTTTTCATGGTGACTGTGTGTATTGAGAGGCACAGCTTGGTAGGTAACTCTGCACCCTTTCTTGCCTTAGAAAATTTATAGTGCTGTGCAGAATGCAGAATTCTACCAGTGGAATTAATGCAGAATGACCATTCTGCTGGTGAAATTTCTGCTGGAATTTCACTAGTTCTTCTGTGGAATTATGCCTGCTGTGATCCGCGGAATATTATTCCACGAACCAACATTTTTTCCACAGAAAATCATTCCACAACTATTTCTGCAAAAAATATTGAGATCCATGGAATAATATTCCATGGAACAGCATTTATTCCACAGAAAATCATTCCACAGCCATTTCCATGGAAAATATTGATCTGCAGAATAAAATTCTACAGAAATCTGCCATTCCATTTCTGGTAAAATCTGGCAGATATTCAGCAGCATTTTGAAAATTCCATGAAATTCCATTCCACCGGAATTTGAAAACTCCTCACAGCACTACAAATTTCTCTTTCTTTCCTGCCTCTCAGACTTCTTGGAGGGGCCAGCTGGTACATACCTGGTTACCAGGGCCACTGATTTAAAACTGCTTCTTCAACTGCTTCCACTTATCTGCTTGACCTTCATCTCCACTACCAGCACTGTCCTCATTTAGGTTAGAGAGGAACAGCTTTCTACTGTGTAGGCTTCATGTAAGTTAGTGCAGCCTAACCTCCCTTGGTGCCTGATTTTACCCAAGAGGCTCAACTCTCCATTGTATCTCCAATCCCTCACTATGCTTATTCTAATGATGCCAAAGCATTCTGCCACAGCATCAGAGTATTATCTTTCCCATAAAATACTGCCATCAGGAATACCAGATTCTGAGGGCTCCCTCAGATGTCTCCATATTTGCTTTACTTGCTGACCTGGGTTGAAATTCCTGTCATTACTACTAGCTACCTCTAATCAGGGAGTGCTGACTCTGCAACTGCTATGCTGGACACTGCCCTTTCTTTTATTATTTTTTCAACACCTTCTCTATTGTTGATGTTATCACTGGGTTTTCTCTTCTATCTGTTTTCCTTACCATTTCTTTACCCTTTTTTCTTTTTCTTTTTTTTCCTACACTTTACTTGTGGTTATCTTCATTTTATTATTAACACAACATGACCTCCCATTGAATCAATTAGTGGAACCATTTCATTTTTATTATTACTGCACAGGGGATCCTGGGGTCAAAATATGTAAAAATTACAAAGTTATAACCATTCATTGCAATTTCACTATGTATGTTCGTAACTTTTGACATTTTTAATATTTTGACACTAAATTGTCAACATAGATATTTTATTACCCCACCTCATGTATGTCACAGCTGTTATTTTTCAAATTCTGGCCAAAATGGGTTTTCGCACCTGTGGGGCGGAATGGCATTGCAGTTGGGTGGAATTACTTTTTGGCAGGGATTCAGAAATTTTCTGTACCAGGTACATGAGGTGGAGTAATAAGTTGGCTATGCAGGTAATTTGGTCACTGTTGTCCTATAAATGGAAGTGCAGGGCCCTCCCCCAGCAACATACATATACGCATCCATGACAGGATGGAAGCAGAGGGCCCGAAGGGAGCTGCGCTCCCAAAGAAAAGTGAGGATACGTTTACTCTATCTCAAAAACTATAAATGGGTGGGATCCCACTGGCAAATAATGCTACAATTACACTATCTGAAAAAGTAAGGAAATTATTTGCAAAAAACATGTTAATTCATCAGTTAGGGTTGATATCAGATTGTACAAAAGAGAGAAATATGACATTAGGGTTTCCAATCCTAACACCCCACCCCCACCCTGCATGCACCAACAGTCAGTGGGGGTGTGCCTTGGGGTCATCTGCCCTAACTCTTACCACATTCCATGTGTAAGGAAGCTGAGATTGTACAGTATAGGAGAATGGGGTGAGAGTTAGGTCCATTTACCCCAAAGCCTGTTTGTGTGTGGAGGGTGGGGTGGGATTGTGGGGTTGGAACCCTAATGCCAAATTTCCATACTTTTGTCACTGTAATAGGAACCCTAACTGATGCATTAACAGAGTTGTTTGCAATAAATTTCCCTTCTTTTTGACGTGGTATAATAGTATCCATATTTTACTATGGGAGCAGAGGGTTCTTCAGACCCTGCACTCCAATCCCTCTGTAGATGTGCATATGTATGTAGGTGTGGAAGTGCAGGGCACTCTGGGCTCTGCACTTCCATATGTTGAACAACAGAGACCAAATTGTCAGCATAGCCATTTTATTACCCCACTCCATGTACCCCAGTACAGAGAAATTGTGAAGTGCAAGGCAAAATGCAATATTGCACAAGTGCAATGCCATTCTGCACCATGGATGCAAAAACACCTTTCAGGCAGGATGTGAAAAATGACAGCTATACTGTTCATTAGGTGGTGTGAAAAAATGGCTATGTTCAAAATTTGGGGTCAAAAGATTGAAAAGTAGCAAAGTTTTGTGTGTGTGTAGAATAACGTTAACAGATGCACTTAACTCAGGCATTTTTTGGGAATTTTGTCACCAGATTTTCAACATGTCATTTTGGGGACCCCACCTCATGAACACTGGCACTGTCATTTCATTAGTCGGTCCCAAAAGATGATTTTGCATAGCATACACACCATTTTATGCCACAGGAGCAAAAACAAATTTGTGGCAGGATGTGAAAAATGACAGCTGTACTGCTCATGAGGTGGTGTGAAAAATGGCAATGTTGAAAATTTGGAGTGAAAATACTAAAAATTGCCGAAGTTATGAGTGTGCGTAGAAGAATTTCCATGCACACATGTAACTTGGGTGTTTTAGTATCTTTGCCAAATTTTTCAACATAGCTTTTGAGGCCCCTCCTCATGAACACTGGCACTGTCATATTGTTAATTGGTCCCAGAAGGTGATTCCATGTAGCAACTGTGAAATCACCTTTCAGGACCAAGTAACAAAGTGACAGTGTCAGTGTTCATGAGGTGGGGTCCCAAAAAGCCCATGTTGAACATTTTGTGCAAATATAATTAGATATGACTGAGATAGCAACATAAGTTTAAAATGTCATTAACAGCCATTATATGGCACTTACCTTGATTTTTCAGTTTGTGATTTGGCTTTGAAGAGTGCAGATGTGCTAAGGTCCACAGAAGATTACAGCCACTGACCTCCAATGGTAGGTATTGGGCAAGGGAGGAGTGCGGGGGGTTGCTCAGAGGTAGGGTCAGGATGGGGGAAGGGGTATGGAAAGATGACGAGGGACCATTTCTTTTTTTACAGGATTTTTTAAAACATAAAAAGACATTGGGGTCTGTTTTCTTTTTTTCAGGTCTGATATTAATAAATAAACATTTCGGAACACTGGGGGTGGACTCCCCAGTGTCCACAATACTGGTGATGGTGGTGGGGATATGATATAACTGGGGACACTGGGAGTGGCCTCCCCAGTGCCCCACCTTAGGGGGGATCTAGTGCTGACATGGGGATTGGGCACCCTGTTGTCACAAATGGACAGTTTTCTTGTGTTGGGGACACTGGGAGTGGGCTCCCCAGTGTTCTACAGTGGCGGGGGTCATCTAGTGCCGACACGGGGATTGGACACCCCGATGTCGGCAATAAAGCTTATTTTTTCAGCAATATTTCCATTTTCAGCTCACTAAGTAGGATCTTACTTCGTATCTCATCATCCGGAGTAAGATCCTACTTTGTATTACGTGGATACAAAAGAAGAATTTCACCATTAAATAAAAATCCATTTTAAGGGCACTTTTTATTTTATTTATTTTATTTAAACAGCAGTTTGGAAAACCTTTGAGCCATAGGCTCATTTACAAAGGTACCTTGTCACAGTAAGACAAACCAAAATACACAGTATAGCAGTACAACACATAGGTATAACAGTAAATTAAGACATAGATACAAACAAGCTGGTACAGGTAGGATGGATGCAAACAATACCACAGTTATGTTGTCCTTAGCAGCTTAGTAATAAGCTTTGTCATAAGTACTGAGTACAGCTTTGACTAGCGGCAGTTACAGCATCGGGTGTTAATAAGGTGGTTACGTAAGGAAGTTTTGAAGCACGATATAGTTGGAGCTTCGGAGATGGAGGGGGGCAGTGTGTTGAACCAGGAGGGGGCCCTAAAGCTGAAGGCTCTTTGGCCATGAGAGGTTCTAGCTCTAGGGATAACAAGAGAGGTTTTCCCAGAGGTCCGAGTATGAACTAGTGGGACAGAGCGGCGTATGGTGGTGGTCAATCCTGGTGGGGAAAGCCCAAGGAGGGTCTTTTTTGTAAGGGTACAGGTAAGATATTTGAGGCGCTTGTCGAGATCAAGTACCAGCACTTTAGCATACAGTAGACAGGTGTGTGTCATCCTAGGTGCTCCAGTAATTAACCTGCAGGCCTTATTCAGAGTAGTGCAAATTTTATGGAGTGCGGTCTGATCAGCAGCACCATACCGGCAATCCATAGTCCACTAGGGACAGGATAGAGGAGCTGACTCTGAGTCAAAGAACTGCCTCGGGGAGGCAGTGTTTATACTGGGTAAGATGCCCAATCAGATATTAGTGGCAGTGGCTAGGGCAGCAAGGTGTCCATGGAAGGAGAGGGAGGGGTCAAATGATCCCTAGGTATTTATAGGAGCAAACTTGTTTGAGTGGGAATGAGGACCCAGAGTGAATGAGGAGTTTGAAGTTGCAGGACTTGTTTTGGGATGAAAGAAGAACATAGTTTTTGTTTTTAAAGATTTATCACCAATCTATGTTCCTTGAACCAGCCCTCAGCTTCAGTGAAGGACTTCTGCAGCGAGTCCTGGAGGCAATAGGGTTACGACTTGAGGCAAAGATGACTGCATCATCAGCGTACAATAGAATGTTCCTGAGCAAGAGTGTGGAAGGGTGTTAAGGTAAAGGAGAACAGTAGGGGCCCAGAATGGAGCCCTGGGGAACCCAGAAAAGATGGGACAGATGTCTGAGCAGGTCCCATTAATTTTTACACACTGTGAGCGGTCAGACAGATAACTGGTGCACCAGGAGATAGGCCCAGCAGCAAAACCAGAGAGACTAAGGGCATCAAGAAGGAGGGGTGGGAGACAATGTGACTTTCAAGGGGTCAATGAAGACAGCACCAGCCAGAGAACCAGTGTTTAAGGAGGAGTGGAGAAAGTTGGAGAACTCTAGGAGGGCTGTGTTGGTACTGTGGCCCGCCGGAAGCCATGCTGCTCAGGACAAAGGACATTGTAGGTGGAGAGGTAGTCAGAGATTTGAGAGGCCACCACTTTTTCCAAGGCCTTGGAGAGAGGAGACAGAATGGAGATCGGTCGATAGTTTCCAGCCACAGTCCTATGACCACCTTTAAAGATAGGGGTGACAGTGGCGACTTTCCAGGCAGTTGGAACCTTCCCCAGGCAAAGAGAGTGGTTGATGAGGCATGTGATCGGGGTAAGGACTGTGTCTAAGACCAGCCGTGGGATACACGGATCCAGGGTGTCACTGCCCGTACTATTACTCTTGAGGACAGTGACAAAGTGCGCCTAAGTTCTTGGGCAGAAACAAGGGAGGAGAAAATAAGGCTAGAAAGATTTATGCAGGTGCTGGGGAGGAGGGTCAAAAAATTTGTAGGGAGGATAGGGCTAAGGTCAGTGAATGAGGTGTTGAGGTGGTTGGCTATGAGGGCTGGGTCTGAGGAGATCACACCATTAATGTTGATCTGAGTGGGTGGGGGGGAGTGTGCACTCCCATTTAACTGTTTAATGTTATCCCAGAAGGTTCTGTGATTCCCCCATGAGGCAGTGAGTGAGGACCGATAGTGCTCAGACTTGGCCTTTCTGATGGCCCGAGTGCACTTGTTTCGGGCGGCAGCATATAACCGCCTGTCATTGGGCCGGCCAGTCTCAAGTCACTTTTCAAGCAGTAAAGTGCAAAATGCACCTAAGGGGTCCCAATAAGCAAGCTACATGTGTTGGTTCCTCTCCAGGTCATCATTTTTTGAGGTTTCCAAATTTGAATATTTCAGACAAACTGAAAACAAGATGGTGGCCATACGAAAGAGGAATTTTCTCATACAAAGCAGGATTCCTTTTTTTTTTTATATACAGCTATATTTTAGTGCTTACTGAGTATGCTCAAAAACAATTTTTACAAATGTTTTAATTGCAATAACTTAAAAATGGCTTATTATTTATTCACCAGACTAGCACAAGGCACATCTGTGAGGTAGTCGCTATCTGCCCTGAAAATTTCAGACCAAAAAAAAAACAAACATCTGGGCTATAGGCAAGTTCAAAAAAAATCTGAGCAAACTCAATGAGTGAAAACATGTTTTTTTCACCTCTCCATAACTTGGACACTGCACATCCAACCAGAACATAACTTGCCATATTGAGAGAACTACCCCTCAGGACAGGGCAAACCAAATGTTTTGCAAATCCGTTGAACAGTTGCAAAGTTATTAAAGTGCAAAAGCTTTAGTTTACCATTGAAGTGCCTACTCAACCCTAACTATAGGAACTTGTAATATATAGATATATAATTATAGTGGTGCGGTAGCACCACTATAGTTAGGGTTGAGTAGGCAGTTTAATGTTAAACCTCAAATTTTGCACTTTAATAACTGCAACCATTCAACAGATTTGCATGAAATTTTGGTATGTGCTGTCCCATGGTGTAGATCTCTTGATGTACCAAGTTTCATGGATTTCATGCTGCGAATAGTGAAAAAACAGTAAAAGTCATTTTTATTTGCCTTTTTTGGTTGTTTTTTCCTCGTCATGCTGTGGCTACACCATTTGGAATTTTTGTCTAATGTTTTCAGGGTAGAAAGAGCTCCACAAAGAACAAGCCAGCATTGGTTTAGTGAAAAAATATTAATCCATTTCAAAGTTATTAAATTTTGAAAGTTTGGGTTCTGAGCATGCTCAGTTAGTCTTTTGGATAGCTGCATGGTACGAAAAGGGATTAAGGGCTCACAAAACCCTAACATCCCCCTGCACAGATGAAGAGGCATGGGTTGGCATTGGGGTCATCAGCCCCTAACACTCACTCCTTTCCATTACAAAATAAGCTGGGTGGCTGCAGCATAGGAGAATGGGGTGAGCATTAAGGCTGATGACCTGATCACTTAATGCCTTATCATCTGTGCAGACTAGGGGGGTGGGTTGTTAGGATTTGAAACCCTAATGCCACATTTCCCTACTTTTGTTGCTGTAACCCTATCTGATGCATTAACAAAGTTTTCTGATATATATATATATATATATATATATATATATATACACACATATACATATACTATACAGTATATATTGCAAACACCTGTTAATGCTTTAGATAGGGACAAGCAATAAAAGTTGAGAATGAGTGTTAGGATTTTCAACCCAACACCCCAGCTCGCAGACTGGGTAAGACAGTAGTGTGGGTGTGTTTTGGCGCTTCGCCTAACACTCACCCTCATTCCATCTATAACTAAGGTCAGATGTGTAGACTTTATGAGAATGGGGTAAGTGTTAGGCCTGAGAAGCACAAGGCACACCCCAGACCTGTTCTAATGCCTGGTTTGGGACGGGGTGTTAGGGTTGGAAACCCTTTCTCAACTTTTGTCACTTTGACACTAACTAGATAATTAATGAAGATTTTTGCAACTTATTTCCTTACTTTTTGAGATAGTATAATAATATTCTTATTTTACTGTGAGAGCGCAGGGTCCCTTGGACCCAGCGCTCCCATCCCTCAGTAGATGCACATATAAATATGTAGTTGTGGAAGCATAGTGCCCTCTGGGACCTGTGCTTTCATTTATAGGACAGTGGTGACCAAATTGTCAGCATAGACACCTTATTACCCTGCCTCATGTACCTGGTACAGAAAATTTTAAAATCCCCACCAAAACATAATTCTGTGCAACTGCAATGCCATTCCATGCCACAGGTGTGAAAACACATTTTGGCCAGGATTTGAAACATGACAGCTGTGACAATCATGAGGTGGATAGTAAGAAGGCTATGTTGAAAATCTGGGGTCAAAATATTTAAAATGTCCAAAGTTATGAGTATATGTAGCAAAATTGCAATGAATGGTCATAACTTTTGCATTTTTTTCAAATTTTGACTGCACATTTTCAACATAGCCTTCTTACTGCACCAACTCATGAACAAGGGCAGAACAAAAATCTAAATCATACCTGAAAGGTGAATTCACCAAGCGACCTCAAAATCACCTTTCGGGCCAGAATTACATTATAACAGTCCTATTGTTCATGAGGCAGGGTCCCCAGAAGGCCATGTTGAACATTTGGGATAAAATTTCAAAAAATGGTGAAGTTATGTATAAAAGTTTAAACCCCCATTGAAATACATTGAACTACATTTACCTTGGTTTCTCAAAGGGCAGTCACCGGTTCCAGCAGCAAGACTTATGTTTGATAGGAGTGGGTCTTGAACCTGGTACCAGTTCAGGTGAGTGAGGGTGTGTGGGAATGTACTGGGAGGTGTAGGATGGTGGTTGCTGAGTGGGAGGTAGGGGTGGGGGGGCTGATCTGTGAGCAACCAATTTTTTTCTACAAGTTTAAAAAAATCTAAGGACTGTTTTCTTTAGTTCAGGATCCCAACAACAAGAATTTCAACACAGTGATGTTTGCATTTCATTCTTATTCCCTTGTGACTGCTGCTTACGATGATGGCTGTCTCGGTCTTTAAATTTAAAAAGCCCTATGAAACTTATGAGTTCAATTTACTATTGCAGGCTGTGCTGGAAGCTTAAACTGTGTTGCCACCATATTGTACAGTAACTTTATTTCAAGGCTTTAGTTATTTTATGTTAACTTTGTTTTGATAATATGTTAGTAGTAGACAATGATTTAGCTGAAGGAATATTGTTTGACTGGGCTGGGTTGTCGGGATCTCAGATCAACAAGGCAGTGTCTCAGGGGTCAGTACAGTAGAAGTTTCAAGGATTCTTGTTGTGGGGGGTTGACCTGTTAGGTCCATATGCTACTGTGACTTGAAGCAGTAGAGCCAGTGAGTTCTATTGTTTTACAGGTTGGAGCTGCCTGAGGGCATCACATCATTCAACACTGAAGCAGGGGTGTCACAACTCAGCTAGAAACTGAAACACTGCAGAATGGTCCAGAATTAAATGCCATTTAATTCTGGACCTTCAGCTTTCAGTGTTTGGCTTCTAGCTGAGTCTATTAGTGCCAACAATTGGAGCAATCTTGTCAATGGGGATTGGGACTGACCTAGGATTTTCAGAGCTGAGCAGTGTCCCTGTCTCCTGCATCACTGACACCCAGTTTCTCCTCTGATACTAAGTCTTATAGGCTCTTGGCATCACATCACAACCTGCTACTGTGGCGCAAGTCAAAGTTTCAAATTGAGCATATTTTAAAATGGACACATTACCTGTTCAGTGTCGATGCACCAGCAGATCAGAGAAAATGGGTCATTTTAAGGCTGTCATTCACAAACTTTAAGCTGTTCCTGATGATCACACTATTAGCATGCAAATGAGGTTAGACAAGGTTTATTTATTTTATTTATTTAAATTTGGTTACTGGGAAAGGCACACTGAGCTGAGGCTCATTTCCAGGTGCGACCCGGGTACAAGTGTACACTGAGGTATGCAGAAAGTACAGTAGTAATTTGGAATACAGGCAGTATGTACAACATCAGAAGAAAGTACAAATAATATTATGGAATACAGGCAGTATGTACAACATCAGAAAAACAGTACGAGCATTAAACATTACAGTATGGCAGAAACAAATACTGGAATTAAATGAATGAGAGGCATGAATTCACTTTGGGACTTGCTGTACAATGATGACCGTATCGGCCTCTGAGAGTTGGTTAGGCCCAAGTAGGGGTGGGCCCCATGGAGCATCTATGGCGGGGGTGGAGGAGCTTAGTTGTTTAACAACTGAAAGGGAGGAGGACTGTCAAAGGTAAGGTGGAAGATTGTTCCATAGCAGGGGGAGATGATATGAAGAGGCAGCTTGGCCAGCGGTGTTGTGAGGTTGCGAAAGGTGGAAAGTGCGTGCATCCCTGTGGCAGAGGGAGTAGTCTAGGGAATTAGCTGGAGAGAGGCAGGAAGTGAGGTAGGGAGCCTAACCAATATTTAGCTATGAGGGAGGTTCTGTGGATGATTCTCCTGTATGAGAGCGGGGCCAGGGAAAGGGAGGTGTAGAGGAGACAGTGATGAGTAAGTGGGGGAGTGGCAGTGGCAAAATGACAGAAAGAGTGGAGTAGTATGTCAAGTTTGGAAAGGGATGAGGTTGGGGCCATTCCGTAGATGATGTCCGCATAGTCCAGCACTGGCAGGATTGTTTTTCACATGAGTTCACTATGGGTGGAAAGGGGAAGACTGGCTTTGTTGCGATAGAGAATGGGAGCTTCAGACAGAGTTTGGTGCAGATGGCATCGAAGTGGGTGGAGAAGTTGAGGTGGATGTCCAGCCAAACTCCCAGGTACTTGAAGGCGGGGACCAACTTGAAGAAGGAGTTGTCCAGGGTGGTGATTGCAGGGGGGGAAAGTAGGGAGGCAAGCTTTTGTCTAGAGCCAAAGACTATGGTTACATTTTTTTGGCATTGAGTTTAAGCTGGTTCTTCAGGAACCAGGATTGGACTCTGTTGAAGTCATTTTGAAGATTTGAGAGGACACTGTCATGGAAGGGGCCCGAGGCATAAATGATAGTGTTGTCAGTGTACAGGTGCACATTTGAGGAGAGACAGGTGAATGGGAGGTCATTTATGAAGAAGGAGAAGAGGATGGGGGCCAAGGATGGAGCCTTGGGGGACACCTGAGAGGATGGGGGGGGGAGAGGGTGCCACCAATTAGTACAGACTGCTGTCTATTCTGGAGGTAAGAGTGGAACCAGTTGATGGGCGGGTTGGGCGAGGCCAAAAGAGCTAAGTTTACAAAGCAGCAGAGGGTGGGAGACAGAGTCAAAGGCTTTTGCCAAGTTGATGAAAATGGAGGTGGTGGTTTGGCTGTTGTCTATGGCAGTGAGGATTGAGTCAGTAACTTACAGCAGGGTAGTGATAGTGGAGTGGTGTTTTCTAATTCCAGACTGAAAGGGTGAGAGGGAGCTGTTGGAGGAGAAAAGTAGATAGTTTTGAGAGCATAAGGGATTCTTGGATTTTTGTCAGGGAGGGGAGAAGCGAGATGGGCCTGTAGTTTCCTGGCAGGGAGGGGTCACTGCCTTTGTGCAGTGGGAGGATCTTGGCCAGTTTCCAGGCAGAGGGAACTGTGGCTGTGGTGAGCTGAGAGGTTGAGTAAGTGTGTCAAGGGTGCAGCTATGGCAGGGGCCAAGATGCAAAGCAATCTGGGGTGCATGATGTCAGGGCTGGATTTGGACTGGTTAAGGGAGGTGAGAGCATTGTAGACTTCCAGGAAAGTGGAAGCCAGAGGAGGTGGGGGAGGATTTGGAGTAGTCGGGTAGAGGAAGGGGGAGTCGGGCAGAGCACAGGAAATGAAAAATTAGTTGAATAGTTCTGCTACTGAGGTAGGATCTGAGACAGGTTTGCCATCGATGTTAAGGACAGGACAAATCTGCTTTGAGGGTGGGTTGATAAGTGAGTTGATCACCTTCCAGAAGGACGCAGGGGAATTTTGGTTCTGTGTAAGTTGTGTTTTGAAGTAGGAGGACTTGGATTGCCGAGTAGCTTTTGTACATTTGTTTCTAAGGTGTTTGTAATCTTGGAGGTCGCAGGTGGCAAGTGAGGCTTTATAAAGCCTCCATGCCTTGTCCCTGGAGTGGCACAAGGCAATGAGGTCAGATGTGATCCAGGAGTGATGGTGCTGTTTAACTCTAGCTTTCCTGAGGGGATCATGAGTGTCCCAGGTACTGTGCAAAATGTTGCAGAAGTGGGATAGGGTGAGGTCCACATCTGTCGCGGAAAAGACTGGTGACCAGTCTGCAATTGTTAGGTCATGCTGTAGGGCCGACTCATTTAGGCAGTGTGGGGTGAAACCAGATGAATTTGGGAGGAGTGCGGGGAGTGGATTTTGCAGGTGCAATAAGTTATACAGTAGTCGCTAAGGGCGTCAGGGAGGATGCCTAAGGAGGTGATCCTGTGTGGATGGGTAGATAAAATCCAGTCCAGGAGGGTATGACTTTGGGACCGGTGGTTTAGGCTGGTTGGTTCCTGGATTAACTGGGAGAGATTTATGGCCTCAGTCTTTAGGGCAGTGGGTTTGGTGGAGGAGGAGAGCCAGTCGAGATTGAAGTCACCTAGTAGAATGAGTTCACCATTTGAAGTACTCAAGGAAATTGCTGAGATGGTCTTGACAAGGGATTTGGGTGAGGATTTTTGCAGGGCATACAGAATCCCAATGTAGAGGAGGTGGACAATGGAATGGATAGGTGAGCAACCATGGATTCGTGGGAGGAAGGGCAGGATTCCTTGAATATAATGGAGAATGTGATGGAATGCCTGACATACAGTGCTACCCCCCGCCGTGCTTCCCATGGTCCTGGTGGAACAGGATATAGTTAGGGATGTCTAGAGTGGGGTTGGAGATTCGGGCAGATAGCCAGGATTCCATGATGCAAAGTATGTCTGTTTGGTATTGAGTGACCCAGACAGTGAGGGCATCAAGTTTGGGAATGAGGCTCCTGGCATTGAGATGAAATATACAGAGGCCCTTGGAGAGGGAGTCAGGGGGCAGGGTGGATGAAGGTGTGGAACTTGGCGAGGTAGGTCTGGGTGCTAAAGGCCCTGGGTTTGGATGAATGTCACCAGCCAGGAGTAGAAGTAGAAGTGGTATCGTAAGGAAAGGGGATTGTTTGCATTTGCCAGATCTGCACCTGGAGGGTGGAGCACGGAGGTTTAAGTAACGGAGAAAAGCCTCAAGATTTAGTAGGTTCAAGTGGAGCAGTGAAGGGTGTATAGAGTGAAAGTGATAGTATAGGGGTGGGTCAGGCAGGGGTAGAAGAAAAGTGGAGGATGGGAGGGTGTGTAGAGAGGGTTCACCAGGATGGGGAGTGGAGTGTGGGAAAGGTGGAGAAGAGGAGAGTGGAATCAATAGAAGAAAGCACAGTAGAAAGGGCTGTAGCATGGTGGTTTAGAGAGGCAAGCAGTGGAAACTGTGTTAAATGTAGTAGTGGCCACCTAGCGGCAAAGCAGGATAGCTTGCTAATGGGAAACACAGCTGATTGGCTAAGATCATAACGTGTCTCATACTATATAGATATATGTCGAGCAAGGGTGGTGGGGGGGTGGTGGGGAGCTGACACGGAGCGTCGGCTTGGTACTCCCCAACTGAGCATGGAGAAGAGCCGAGTCCGAGCTACTGCATACCTGTGGGACTGCTGTAGGGAAGGGCTTTGTCCTTCTCCCTCACGACCCTCTGGGGGAGCTGCCAGAGCCTACGTCTGAGCAATCTGTGGAGGTGGAGGAGAAAGAGGGAGAAATTAATAGCAGGTAGGTTTGGGGAAGGGCTGCAAAACAATGGGGTGGGGTTCGAATGTCTAAGCACAGAGACTGTAGGGCTGAGGTAATTAGCTTCCAAGTAACAGAATTGGGAGTGAAAGCACTCAGTTTCAAATTCGAATTACTACAACACTCTGGGTTACACAAGCTTTATATCAAGGAATGTAAGCAGATATTTAAGTAAACAGCATGGCTGGGATTTTAAAGCTGCAGTGGTTCCAAGAATAAGTAGATACTGAGGTTACACTAACTTTAAAGCTTGTTCTGCCAGACTGGGTTTTACACTTGCTTTAAGGCTGCAGTAAAATCACTTAACATACATTTAAAACATTAGAATTAATGCCACTATGCTAGCCAGAAACTTTCTACTTTTGTATGGCGACATAAATGAAAGAAAGCAGCAGGCTTGTGTCTTAAAGCACACAGTCTGGTTTGTAAAAAAAGGCGCCAAGTGTCTTTTTGTCCTTCTCAGCTGAGCGCAGAGAAGAGCCGGGTCTGAGCTACTGCATACCTGTGGGACTGCTGTGGGGGAGTGTTTTGTCCTTCTGCCCTCATGACCTTTGGGGGGAGCCTTCAGAGCCTACGTCCGAGCAATCTGTGGGACTGCTGTGGGGGAGGGCTTTGTCCTTCTGCCCTCATGACCCTCGGGGAGCCGCTGGAACCGTCATCCGAGCAATCTGTTTGATGTTGTAACCCATGAGTGTAGACATGCTCTCCAACCCAAGTCTTGCTGATGACTTAACCCCTTCTGTTCTGTGACCGGGAAAAAAATTAAAGTGCTCAGCAGCTCAATTGTAGCAAAAGACATACAGGGAGTTCTAATGGGGAGACTACAACCCCCCTAAACCCCCTGGTAAATCTACACCTGGGATACAGTGTATGTGTGTTGGGGATCGTGCCATCAAACACCAGGGAAACAGCAGTGGGGATCACAGCACACACTGTAGCCAGCAGCAGGAGTTTAGCTGCAGCTGTGGAACTAAAGAAAATCCATTGTTCTCATACAGAGAACACAGGGGAAAGCTCCTCTCACTTAACTGAGCACCTGGGATTTTGGATGCTGAGACAAAGTATTTCTGACCCTAATTTTGAAAAACAAACATCAGAATCTAGTTAAATGTGACCCATTTAGCTAGGTTCTGGTGTTTGATTTAAAAAAAACGACAACAGTTTTGTAGTTTGTGAAAAAATAAAACAAGATGGCTCACAACAAATTTTCAAAAAAGGATTGGCCTCTCACGAAAAAGAATCCTTTTTCATGAGGCCAAATCCTTTTGTCGAACTTTCTCCCTCTATCCTGGAAAGTGACTTTCCATTGAAAACAGTGGGAACTTAAAAACTGAATAACTTTGCAAGGCATTAATGTTTTTTCACCAAACAAACACAAGGTGGTTCTGTGACCCAATCTGTATCTACCATAAAAAATTCACACCAGAATTCTACACCACCTGGGTGCAAGACGATGAGGGACAAATCTGCAAAAAGTTGCAGCTTAAGGTTTTTGCACTATCCAGATCTCTGAATCTGCACAGCTAACCAGAATGAAACTTGCCATGTCAAGAGATCTACCAAACAGGACAGTGTGTGCTAAATTTTGTGCCAATCCATTGATAAGTTGCAAAGCATTAAAGTGCAAAATTTGAGGTTTAACATTAGACATTTTTACTCAACCATAACTATAGTGGCACTATCCAGTCCTTTCTCATGTATGTATTTAAGGCAGGATGAAATGCCATCCATGTGCAGAATATTAGTGTAGAGGGATGTTACATCCATCATGGCTAAAATGGTATCAGGTGGTAAGTCCTTATAACCAGACAGTTTACGCAGGAAGTGTGTAGTGTCTGGACTGGACTGAACCAAAACATTGACCCTGAAGTGGTGGGGAAGCTTATTAAATTCATTCTGACACATAACATCAGCTTCAATGGTAAACATTATGATCAAACTATGGGAACATCAATGGACACCAGGATGGCTCACAGTATGCTAACCATTTTATGGCGAATTTGAAGGAGGACTTTTTAAGGCACTGTACACACAGACCACTCACTTATTTCCGTTACATTGATGATTTGATTGTAATTTGGATAGAGGGTACTGACACACTTAAGGATTTTCATTGGGAACTTAATAACCTCCACTCTAACATAAAGCTTTCCCAGGAATATTCTGCCACTAGTGTTAAATTTCTGGACACTACTGTCACCATCAAGGACGGAACCTTACATTCATGTATTTACAGGAAGCCAACAGACAGACAGAGATACTTACACAGGAATAGTAATCACCCGATCCACACAACAAATCTGTCATGTACAGTCAAGCACTTCAATATCACCGTATCTTTTCAAATGAGGAAGAGAGAGATACACACTTCATTATGTTCAAAAATACCTTTATTGAGCAGGGACACTTTTCCAGAGAAATTGACAGAGCAGTAGAACGTGCAACACAGGTACCAAAAGAATAATGGAGTTACAGTGTATTATCTCTTAGTAAACATACACAATGAATATTAATTTCCTTCTAGCTAGCTATCTTCCCCGGGGATGGGGGTGGGGTTAATTCCGCTGGGTTTGTATTTAGATTCCCTAGACTGTCCCTGTTGTGTATTTCATTTATGCAATATGCAAGGACCTAGTGGTTGCATAATTTTGTTAAAAGATTTTTTTGATGTTTTTAAAAATTGAAAGATTTGTGTTTTTTCCTGCTAAAAGAATGCTATTCTGCTTCCAAGGAACACCGTTGCCATGGCATTTGCCATGGATGCCTCATGATGATGCTGTAAGGGACGTGTTGGCATTGTTGCTGATTGGTGGAGAAGCAACATGCTCAAAACATTTTTAAACAACATGGTTGTTTGGTTTAGTGCAAGAGCGAGTCTTTCAAGATTTTTTCCGGCAGGTGTGAAAATGAAAATATTTTATAAAAGAACTGGGTTTTAGTGTAAAGAGTGAGTGAGTGGAATGTTGAGCTATACAGCAGGCTGGTGAATCAGACTGGGCACTGCAGTAACTCGTAAGAACCTTCAGAACAGTGATTTAATGTAGCAGTTTGAGATTAAAAAAAACATCTTTAGTGAGTACGTTGAAGACTAAATGCAGTAAGGCAGTCTGTGTGCAGTGTTACAAAAGGAGGTGAGAGTGGTGCGAGTGAGTGGAGTGGGAACCGCTTGGCATTTGAATGCAGTACTTAGTGTAATGAGAGGGAAAAATGACATGTTTTTAAATACATGATGCTTTTCTGTTTTTCCTCTGAGAAGTAATGTTGATAGTGGAGGAATTGTGCTGAGTACAAAATGAATTATGTTACAACACTATTTGATGGTTATGTTAGAGCAGTGATTGGTGCTCATAGGAGAACCTGTGAGGAATGTGCAAGCAGGCAGTTGGAGGTCAGGAGAAGGAAAGTAAAAGTTTGTAGAACCAGTGCCCAGTGTGGGGGGTGAGGGAGTGATGACATGTCTACTATGTGTATAAATCTGTGATGATGAGTCTATTATGTTTATAAATGTGAGATTTCACATTTATACACATAGTAGCTCAGATACACAGATTTATCACACAACATTTATGTCCATGCCTATTGCATATATATTTTTATAATACATCATTTTGACTGTTGCATCATAGTCTACAGTGCTGCTCCTAAGTCTTCCCTTACAAGGTTGGATACTCTCTTCAATGCTTTCTGTCACTTTGCTCTTGACTTCCCTCCCTCACATATCACTGTACCTTGTATACTTCTCTTGCTTTCCCCTACCTTCAGTGTAGGCGTCTCTCTCACTGTGCCAAGTTCACTTCTAAATTCTGGGTTGGGATGCTCCCCTTTTACCTTTCCTCCTTACTCTGTGTTTCACCTCCCTTCTCCCGCCCTCTCAGATCTACTGACACATGCACGCATTCTTCATTGCTCTGCCTCCATAGAACAGGAAGCTTTCTCCTACTGCTTCCCAAAGCTTTGGAACTCACTGCCACCTCCTATCAGACTTTCCTCTTCCCCATCTTCAATTTTCTTAGCCCTTCACAGTTTCTATTCCACTAACTGCACTTGTTCTTAGCCCCCTGTCAAGACTCCCCACCCTGGCACATTATCCTTTAGCCCTACTTTACTTCTATTCTCCTAACTGTACTTGTTCTTAGCCCCCCTTCACAACCCTTCCAATTCCTTGTGCACTATCCCCTATTCCTCTATCCCTGGCTTACCTTCTGTCTCCTAACTGAATCCTTCCTCTGATTACAGTACTTCCTCACATGCAACCTCCTAATTATACACCCTCCTCCCACCCCCTACCACAACCTATTGCACCATATCGACACTCTACTACCATCCGCAAGCTATTTTGCTATTTCAACACTCTATGGCTGTCCTTCTCCCCCACAACCTCCTCATCCCCCCGTACTGATGCTATCCCCTTTTTCCATTCCTAGTTTACCCCTATTTTCTCCAGCTTCCCTTTTCCTTATTCCTCTTCTCCCCTCCGGTCACCCACCAGGCTTCACTTTTCCTTCCTGCCCTCCTTCTCTCCCCTCCTTTTCTGCCTGGTCTTATCCCCCTTGTAGGGTTCTCATCATCCTGAAGGGGTATAGATCTTTGCTCCTTCTCTTCTACTCCTCTTCCTTTCCCTTTCCCCCTCACTTTCTAATCCTGACCTTCTGGCAGGGTTCTCTGCATCCTGAAGGGGTATAGATTGCCTCTCTCTCTCTTTTCCCCTCTCCCTTTCCCCCACTTTCAAATCCATCACCTGTCCACCTCCCTTCTTCATTAGCCCCTTCCTCCCCTCCTCTTCCTCTACCCCTCTCTTCTCTACCACCCAGCTTGATTTCTCTCCCCTCCCTTTCTGCCTAGTCCCAACTCCCTTGCAGGGTTCTCAGCAATGTGGATGGGTATAGATCTTGGCTGTCCGCCTCTCTCTCTCTCTCTCTCTCTCTCTCCTCTTCCATCCCCCACACTCTACCCCTCACCCGTCCACTTCCCCACTTGTCTTATAACTGCCCTCCCTTGGGTATATAATAGCACTTTGAATCTTGTGCTCAGCCTACTACTTCAGGCACTTCAAAAATCCATCCTCTGACCTTTACCTTATTGGATCACCTGCTCTTGGGTTGTTGCAATGTATGCTATATCCGAATATAGTTTTGTTTACCCTGGCCAGTTGGTCTGGGTTATTTCTGCTCTGTAATTGTACTACACTGTTTTGTTTTAGAAATTGTAGTTGTATTCCTAAGTGTTTGCGTGTTCTCACAACTCTCATCCTCCCCCAGACACTTCTGGAAACGAGCTGTTTACAGCTCATGTTGTCTTTCCTGGTAAAACATTTTCTAAATAAATAATAAATATATATATATATATATATATATATATATATATATATATATATACAGTATATATAGATATATATATATATATATATACAGTGTGTATATATATATATATTACGATACGGATTTCGGATAGTTAAGATTGCCAACCGGATCGGTTTGGATACTAACTGGTTGGATAGTTAGGAGGTTAGATAGTTTGAAGAAAACACCAAACACAAGTATTTTTATAATAAGTTTATTACACACAGAAACAGTAGTTTATTTCTAAAAGTGCCATAAATTCAATAAATATGACTACTGCCACATAAATTCTGCTCATGCTTTGAATTCCATTAGGTTGTGCTTTAAAAAGAAAAGCAGGTTTGCATTTTCTGGGGAAAGTCTTGATCTTCTATCTGTGATGATATCTTCAGCTGCACTAAGGACATGTTCACTTGGGATACTGGTTGGTGGTCCTGACAGAAATCTCTTTGCTATTGTTGCCAAAGTTGGAAACCTGTGTTCATTTAGCTGTCAGTACTGAAGGGAGTCTTGTGTGGACTTCTTAAGCACTATGCCCTCAGCAATGTAAGTTTCCAGTTCTGTGGTCCTCTGTCCTCTGTCATCCTGCTATGAAGCTACAAAAAATACATTGACTAAGTGCTCCTTAACACATTCAACAAACTTAATACAAATATAAATTAAATGCCACGTTACATACACTCTTGTGGTATTGAGAAGTTATGGGTGAAAGTCTCCCAGGGGTCATCTCCAGTCTCTGTCTCTGCCTCCAACCTTGCTGGCACCACACGATGTTTCTCTGTCTCTGGATCTGGATTTAGGCTCCCATCCACTAGCTCCTCCACCAACTGCTTGACTACTGCTTTTGCAAAGCTTTTACCACTGTCCGAAAGAAGTGCAGCTTGTACCAGGATGCTTACAAGTGCTTCTGCTTAATTATTTCCCAAACTTCATAAGAGCAAACTCATCCTTATGTTTGTTCCTGAGATGATTTCATAAGCTAGAAGTCTCATAAGCTTTCACTGACACCCCTCGACTGATGTATGTAGGTTGTGGACACAAACTGCATTTTGCTTTAGATTCACTTTCATTTTCTATAGTGAAATACTTCCACACCAAACTTTTTTGAGACATAGCTATGGTAATAGAAAAACTCAGAACAACTGCTGGCAGAGATTGGAACTGATTAAGTGATGTAGTGTGAAGAATCAAATGCAAAACTGATAGTCCCCTTCTATTTCAAGAAGCAACTCTGGTCTGCTACATATTTTTTGTTTCTTTCAGACACTCTTCAATGTACTCTTTTAAACTCTTTACATCAATAACTGGGAGTACACATTAAAAGAAGCAACTCTGATCCCCTTTAATGCAGCCACTTAATAATTAAAATGTCAGCATGCAGCTTTCAGCTCATACACCCTTCAATGCCTTGTATTTCAAGAAGCAACTCTGGTCTGCTACATATTTTTTGTTTCATTCACTCTTCAATGCAATCTTTTAAACTCTTTGCATCAATAACTGGGAGTACACATTATTTCAAGAAGCAACTCTGCTCCCTTTTAATGCAGCCACTTAATAATTTAAATGTCAGCATGCAGCTTTCAGCTCATACACCCATCAATGCCTTGTATTTCAAGAAGCAGCTCTGGTATGCAACATATTTTTTTCATTCAGACACCATTAAATGCTGTCTTTAAACTCTGGTCTCTGCTACTCTTTTTTTTCCCCTTTGCCAGCAATAGTTTAGGTAATCTGTCATGCAGCCTAGCAACATAAGAGATGGAGAACACTTGGATATTGAGGCTCTGCAACTTTTTTTTATTTATTTTACTTCACCACAGGCTTCTACGTCTCTCAGCAGCTGTCAGCAGCGGCTCTCAACTCACTCCTGACTCACTCCCGGCTCGCACTACAACACCTCCAGGGACAACATCCAGGCACACGGTAACAACATTGCATACCTCCCGCTACTGCTCTAGAGTCACAAGGAACGGTAAACTTTGGTACACTTTCGGAGGCATGCCAGAGGTGGAACGACTGAGAAGGCAGCGACAGCACATGGTAGTAAAGCAGCAATCAATTAACTGAACAAATGCAGAACAGCTGCTTTAAACTCAACGGGCTGCCACATCATTACAGGTGTGTCTGAACTCACAGTGCAGTAAGTGGATGGCAAGCTAAATTAGATGGATGGCAGGGTGACCTAAAACGGAGTTGAAAGGGGAGTTGAAATCGAGTTTAAAGGGAGAATAAAAAGTAAATAAATAAAAGGTTGGCTGCACAGCTGATTGCAGCATGATATAACTATCTGACTGTTTTTTTTTTCAAACTAGCCAGCCAGATCGGATCTTGTAAAAAAGTCAGGTATCCGGCCAGATAGCAAATCCAAGTCAGATATCCGTGCATCTCTAACATATATATATATATATATATATATATATATATTCATAGCAAAAAAACATCATTAATGCATCTGTTAGGGTTGTCATTACAGTGACAAGTTTGGAAATTCGATGTTACCTACCCCCCCACCATCCCCATTCCTGCTTCCACTCTCCACACACTAACAGGAGTCGGGGTGTGCCTTGGGGTTGTCGGCCCTAACTTTCACTGAATTCCATTTGTAAGGAAGCTGTGTTGTACAGTAGAGGACAATGGAGTGAGAGTTAGGCCCGATGACCCCAAGGCACACCCAACAACTGTTGGCATGTGGAGAGTGGGGGTGGCATGGAGGGGTATGGTTGGTAACCCTAACATTGAATTTCCAAACTTTTGTCACTGTAATGACAATCCTAACTGATGCATTAATGAAGTTGTTTTCAATTTATTTTCCTTCTTTTTGAGAAAGTGTAATGCTACTTATATGTGGTTGTGGGAGTGTGCTCCCATCATACATACATTTTGTAATTGTCTCTGATTTTCATGTGGGAGCACAGGGCCCAGATTGCCCTGTGCTCCCATCTACTGTATGCATAAGTGTACCGATATTTTAATGATATCACATATCCATGTGAGGCTGCATAATGTAGGGCCCTGTGCTCCCATTACTGCATAATGGGATCCAAATGTGGGAGCGCATAGCCCGTAGGGCCCTACACTCCAATGTACTCATAGGTATAGAGACATAGCGCATGCCTAGAGCCGTTCCAGGTAACCCTTGTGCTGCAAAAGTTGCAATATCTCAGAAACTGTATGAACTTTGAAAAAAAATCCTTTGCAGTTGTATTTATGGCCTGGCCAACTCCACTTGTGCTTAGTACACCTAAGCTGCACTTTGCAAAAAATCCGCATCTTGAACTGTTTTTGAGATATAGCCACTGAAATGTGCCACAACCACCACAATGTTATCCTATGGGAAAATTTGCAATTTTTGAGTGCTGTAACTATGAAACTGGTGTCCATTTCTTCACCAAACCAGCAAAGGGCAAATCTATGGGTCAAAGGCTTGCCATGCTGCAAATTTCAGCCCAAAAGTCCAAAACTTTTTTCTTGCTATGAGGTGGCAAAGAAACTGTTTTTGGGGGCTGTTTACCTGCTTTCACCTTCAGATCAAGTATTTTTCCCCCTATAGGCTATAATGGGAAACTTTAAAGTTTAATAACTTTTGAATGGATTAATATTTTTTCACCAAACCTTCAAAAGGCACATCTGTGAGGCAAAGGTTTTCTACTCTGAAAATTTCAGACCACAACCTGAAGCTATTTCTGAGATCCAGGTGGACAAAGAAATGTCAAAAAACACAGATTTTTCTGTTTTTTCAACCCTCTATATTTCTGACGCCACACAACAGATTCACTCAAAATGTGGCAGGTCAGAGAACCTGTCACTAGAATTAATGCATGCCAACTTTCATGCAAATCCGTAGAACAGTTTCAAAGTTATTAACATTCACAAATTTGGGTTGAACATAGAAGTTACCTTTAGCCTAGCTATACTGGCACTACTGTGCCAGTATAATATATTGTGTGTGTGTGTGTGTGTGTGTATATATATATATATATATATATATATATATATATATATATATATATATATACTGGCCCGGATATTCAAACTGCACCAGGCTGTGGTGCAAGCCTGGGTGCAGCTCAACTTGGCTGCGCAGGGGTGTGGCCTGGGCGATATTCAACGGAGCTGTGCTATGGCTCAGTAGCTTTGAATATCGCACCCTGGCCACCCTCACTGTGCATGGCGCAGTGGCACTGTTCCAGCGCAAGTGGCCAGAGTGGAGCATGGAGATGCGCTAGTGCAAGTGCCATTGTGCCATTCACAGCACCTGCAATATTCAAAAGGGGACATGCAAATGGGGCCATAATTTATGCAAGGCACACATGGGGCCATTTGCATGTCATTATAGCCCAATTTGCATCCCATTAGCATGCAGGTTCACCAATCCCTGACGACTTACGCCTGGCACCCTGCCAGACAGCAGCCGTTGGGGACCGACACCCCCTGCAGCCCAATCGTGGGCACTTGGCAAAAAAAAGAAATCCTCATCTAATGTCCCTGGTGGTCCAGTGGACCGCTATGTGCCCAATCACGGGCATCAGTATAATAACCCCCCCGTCCAATATCGCTGGTGGTCCAGTAGACCGATCGCTGCCCGATCGCAGGCATCTG
Source organism: Neoceratodus forsteri (assembly GCA_016271365.2). NCBI lineage: Eukaryota > Metazoa > Chordata > Ceratodontiformes > Ceratodontidae > Neoceratodus > Neoceratodus forsteri. Next base: position 1,515,812,092 of record CM057449.1, read on the forward strand.
TTTAAATCACCCCCCCAGCCAATATCCCTGGTGGTCCAGTGGATCGATCGCTGCCCGATCATGGGCATCTGTTTAAATCACCCCCCCGTCCAATATCCCTGGTAGTCCAGTGGACTGCTATGTGCCCAATCGGGGCATCGGTATAATAAACCCCCCTATCCAATATCCCCGGTGTTCCAGTGGACCGAGTGCTGCCCGATTGCGAGTATCTGGTTAAATAAAAAAAACCTCGTCCTATATCCCTGGTGGTCCAGTGGACCAGTATGTGCCTGATCGAGGCATCGATATAATAAACCCCCATCAATATCCCCGGTGGTCCAATGAACCGATCGCTGCCTGATCGTGGGCATCTGTTTAAATCACCCCTGGTCAATATCACTGGTGGTCCAGTGGACCGCATTCTGCCTGATCGCAGGCATCTGTAAAACATAAAAAACATCCTATTACCCTGGTGGTCTAGGGTACCCCCCTCCCCACCCGCCCACTGAGCCCCAGCCCGCCCCGGTCAGCGGCGGATGGCAGCACCCACCACCTGCTGCCCCCCACCCACCGACTGACAGCTCGGTAGGGCTGCACACACCCGTGGTTCACAGCATGACCCAGTGGGCATGCAGCCATACCGTACTACACATTCAGATATATGAATGATTCATTCACATATCTGGACTGTGCTAGTCTGTATCGGCTGCACGCCCATTGGCTCATGCTGTGAGCTCACGCGCTTTGCATTATGGGGTATGTGTGAATATATATATATATATATATATATATATATATATATATATATGTATGTACATATCCATCTCCTGCTCAAAATAACTCTGCTTTAGACTTTTAAATGTTGTTTCTCAGACCCTCTAAAAAACATTAAACTTTGAGGGTCCACCTATGATATTTAGAAGTGTGTGCATTTAGGCAGTGAATGAAATTTCATATGCTAGGTACTGCTTATTTAGTTTCATACTGTAGGTGTGACTATCTTAATACCAGAGGAAAACACTCCTAAAAATTACTGCTTTTAGATGGTTATCATATCATTTCAGTGCAGATTAGTTTTTTCAGTCATAACCTTACAACATGAGTTTGAAAATTCAGCATTTAACATCCAGCCATCATTTTATAGCAGGTGTTGAATGCCCCAGACTTACTGGTGCTGGGGGACTTCAATGTTTGGATCAACAATGAAACCTCGCCCTTGGTCAACAGCTTCTCCAGTTGATGATCTCTCTGGGAATAACACAGGCTGTTACTTCTGGTACACATCAGCACAGATGCACTGTAGATCTGATCTTCTAATTGGGTCTTGGTATAAGTGCAGTCAAGGTTGATCTGGTTTGTTGGTTGGATTATCACATAGTGTTGTTTTTCTGTGGGGCCTGCTGTTTTATTACTCCTCCATGGAGATGATCCAATACCATCTGAAAGATATCATGGAGCCTTGCAAACTCCTGGAGGTATTGGACATCTCAGGTATGATGCTTGCTTGCATGCAGGAAGCTGAAAATGGCATAGATCACTATTGTAGTGCTCTGACATCTGCCTTAGATTCTTAAGCACCTTACAATGTTTGTACTTTGAAATCACATTGCAGTTCTCTGTGGTATTATGATGAGAAGGCTAAGATACAGACATTAGAGCATTGCTGGCATAGATCTTAATCTATGGATGACAGATTGGTGTTCAAGACTCACTACAGTGAGTATCAGTGAGCAATTACCCTGAAAAGGTCAGAGTTCCTGTCACAGGCAATTGTGGCAGAAATAAATCAGCTAGCTCAGCATTCTTACTATGGACAGGTTGATTAATCCATCCTGCCTGCTGTCTGTTCAATTTTTTTTTCCACTGAAAAATGTGAGGAGTTTAGAAATTTCTTTTTGGAAAAGGTGTCCTCCATCAGATACAGTATTTCTCAAGTGGCCAGCTATGGGCCAGTGATGTTTGAGCTTGGAGTGCGATTTTTGATCTGCCTGCCTGGGGTGTCTTCCAGCCAGTTGTTGTGGAAGAGGTGCTCTGGGAGATTGCAGGATTGCATCACACCAACTGTTCACTAGATCTCGGTCCTACCTGGCTGCTTTTAGGCTGTGGGAAGGCCTTGAGTCCATTTTTTTCTAAGATCATCAGGTGTTCCTTGAGGGAAGATGTCTTTCCTTCTTCTTTTAAAAGAACAGTGGTTAGGTCCCTCCTGAAAAAAAGCCATTTATGGACCCTGACGTTATGGGAAATTACAAACCTGTCTCTACGCTCCCTTTTTGGGAAGATTATTGAGATGGTGGCGATAGTGCAGCTTGTTAAACAGCTGAACATTTTAACTTCTATAGACCTCTCCAGTTGGGTTTTTGGTTCTGCTACAGCATGAAGGCTTCCCTCATAAGAATGAATAATGATCTCCCTATGGTAAGAGATCAAGGACTTTATTCCATCTTAGTCCTCATAGATCTCTCATCATCATTTGACACTGTTGACTATCAGGTGCTACTGAATTGCCTGTGGAATTAAATGGGTCTGACTGGCACTGTAATGAGCTAGTTTGAGTCCTATATAACTGGGAGAACACAGCAGGGGGCTCTTGGTAGTCACATCTCCAGATCATCTGCTCTCACCTGTGGTGTTCCTCAATGTTTCATCTTAGCTCCTGTGTTGTTCTCAGAGTACATGTTGCCACTGGGAGAAACTGTTAAATGGTATGGTGTTGAGTTTCACTCCTCTATAGTTGATGCTCACCTATACCTGACTGGCACTCCTGATGGGTCTCAGACAGCTTCTGTGCTGAGGAGGTGTTTGACTGAATTGAATGATTGGATGTCCTCCAGTTGTCTGTCTTAACCACAGTAAGATGCAGGTCAAGATTGTCGAGCTGGGTTGACAGAGTCCAGCTATAATGTGAGTTATGGCAATTCTGCTTTTTTTCTGGCTGGTCAACCACTCAGAGCTGTAGATGTAGTCAAAAATCTTGGGTACATACTGAACCACAGGCTGACAATTAGCCAACATGGCCTAGGTTGTCTTTTACCATCTCCGTAGCATCACCAGGTTCAAACCACAACTAGCCCCTTCTGACCTGGCTAGGATAGTTTATGCCTTTGTTACCTCTAGGCTTGACTATTGGAAATCTTTATACTTAGAGTTGTCTGGAGGTTTACTGCAATGCCTACAGCTGATTCAGAATGCTGCAGCCCTGATCTTTGTGGACTACTCTAATAGGTAAGATAACATACCAGTTCTGTATGTGCTGTACTGGCTCTCTGTGTGGTAATGCATGTCTTCCAGATATGCTTGACAACATTTAAGGCCCTACACAGTTTGAAACCAGACTACATAAAATACCTCCTGGATCCCTACCACCCAAGTCAGCAAATGAAAGGAAATGGCCAGCCACACCTGGTAAAAGTTCAAAAAAATTGTTTTTTTTTATTTTTCTTATATTTTTCTTTCAATACGATCCTTGTAGCCCAATGTTTCACCTTAATAGGCTTCTTCAGGGGAAGGATCTATTTGTAGACATAAATAGAAAGTATTTTATTATATGATTGTACATTATAGTATTATTTGTATTTAACATTTTTCAACAATTTTCTCATGTAATTTTAATTCATGGCACTTGGTGGCAGATGCCTAGAGCCACTAATTCATGTTTTATATTCTTCTGGTCTCACATGATCAGAATATTTTTATATAAAAGCATTATATACATAAAATCAAATAAATTAAAGTTATGAAGCAGTTACATTGGCTGATGTTTAGTGTCCGATGACCACCCCCAATACACCTTTCGGATACAACTTTAAGCACCCACTACTAAGGAAATGCAGTATAGATTTGATTTCATTTAAAGTCTTATTTACTACCTTGCTTACATGTTTGTAAAACACACATACCTTAAATTAAAGAGTGGTACAGTCTTTCCTTGAATGCAGTAGGACTTTCTTATTTATCATATGTATTCAAATAGAAAGTTCTATATTTAGCATTTAATTCTTATTTTCAACATAAATTGGTAAAATAAACAGTCCTGACTGACATTTAAGTTATTTCTCCTGTTTCACCACTTTGAGTACTATTAGACTCTGTTTAAATAAACTTTTCTTGTCTGGAATTACATTCAAGAAGTGTTACATAGAAACATAGAATTTGATGGCAGATAAGAACCGCTTGGCCCACCTAGTCTGCTTATTTTCCTACCTGATGGATAAGCTGCAGATCCTAGTTAACCAAAAGCCTACTTCCTCCTACCCCCACTAGAACTGCCTTATGTCTGTCCCATGCATTCTTGAACTCCCCCACTGCTCTTGACTCCACAACCTCCTCAGGAAGGCTGTTCCATGCATCCACAACCCTCTCCATGAAAAAATGCTTCCTCACTGTATAAAATAAACATTCACTGTTGCTGCTGTTACAAAGTGTATTCACAATGATATGCCTCTAACCTTTTTTAAGTTCTCTGAACTTTAAATTAGTAGTTATAGTTGTACCCATCTGCAATAAAAAAAATCACAACACAATAATTTAAGTTTTAAACAATGCTTTTTGTAAAAAAAAGCCTGCTGTAATTAATTAAATGCTTTTGGGCTTGAAAAACTTACTAAATATATTCCCTTATTGTTTACATGTTGGTTTACATACAGGTAGAGAATTTATCTACCCAAGAATCTTTATAGGAACTCAAAGAAGAGTGATGCAGTTCCTATAAACTTCTGAGTTCTCATGTAATTATTAACTTGCTTTCAGAACAAAAACAGCTGCAGGCTTTTTATAAAAAGCATTTGTTTAAAACTTAAATAATTTTGTGATGCATTTTTTTTATTGCAGATGGGCGCAACTATAACTGCTAATTTCAAGTTCAGTGAACTTAAAAAAGGTTAGAGGCATATCATTATGAATACACTTTGCAACAGCAGCAACAAAGAATGTTTATTTTATGTAATAAAAAAAAACACTTCTTGAATGTAATTCCAAACAAGAAAAGTTTATTTAAACAGAGTCTAATACTACTCAAAGTGGTGAAACAGGAGAAATAATTCAAATGTTTCATTTTCATTTCTTTATGTTTAACCAGGATATGGACTGGGCACTGCCTTTTTTCAGCCATGCCTGGCACTAAACATTCCAATACAAATTTACATAAGCAAACAATTATTCACATTTATAAACATTATTATCACAGTACAAAATATTTAACAGTAAGGTCAGTCGGGACTGTTTATTTCACCAAATTATATTGAAAATAAGAATTAAATGCTGAATATAGAACTTTCTATTTGAATACATAGGATAAATAAGAAAGTCCTACTGCATACAGGAAAGACTGTGAAAGACTGTACCACTATATCTATTTAATTTAAGGAATGTGTGTTTTACAAACATGTAAGCAAAGTGGTAAATAACACTTTAAATGAAATAGAATTTATACTGAGTTACGTTAGTGTTGGATATTTAAAGTTGTGTCCAAAAGATACAGTATATTTGGGGGGGGGGGGGTTACCAGACACTTAACTTCAGCCAAACTAACTGCTGCATAACTTTAATTTATTTGATTTTATGTTATGTATATAATGCTTTTATATAAAAAGACTCTAATCATGTGAGACCAGAAGAAAATAAAATTTGAATCAGTGGCTCTAGACATCCACCACCTAGTTGCATTACTTAAAATCGCATGAAAAAATTGTTGGAAAATGTTAATTATAAATAATGCTATAATGTATAATCATAAAATAAAATATTTTATATATCTTTATAAATAGATCCTTCCCCTGAAGAAGCCTATTAACGTGAAATGTTGGGTTACAAGGATCTTATTGAAAGAAAAAATAGAAAAAATAAAGAAACAATTTTTTGGAACTTTTACAAGGCATGGCTGGCCGTTTCTTTTCATTTGCTGACTATGACTGTCCATCCACCAGTCCCCAACTGACAGATGCTATACTGGGAGGGAACCTACATTTTCTGGATTGCAATATCCCTTCCACCCAACTCGCCCTCTCTGCTTTTCTGATGTGGGTCTTTTGTCTGTCCTTACACCTCATTTCTGACAGTCAGAGATAGGGCATTCTGTGCTGCAGACCCGATATTATAGAATGCCCTTCCAACAAATGTCAGATCTGCCCGCATGATAGAAGCCTTCATGACCTCCCTAAAAATGTATTTATTTCAAAAAGCATTCCCAGATTGTTTATAAATTATTTATAGATTCAGAAATGCTACTTATGTTGTTTTAACTGTTTTATCCCTGCTGCTTAAATATTTATAGTTTACTGTCTTTGTGAAGTACCCTAAGTCTTTGGGAAAGCATGGTCTATAAACAAAGTTGCCTTGCCTTTTGAAAAAAAATTCCTAAAGGTTGGTTAAAACCATTGTATATGTCTTTATGGTTCCTAATAAACAACAACAAAACTTAGAACCAAGCATAGAACAGTCTTTCAGTTCTGACATTTTCCACATTATACCCCAGTTATCTGTTTTCCAGCAATTATGTTTCTTGTCTTAGAGATGGAAATAATATTTTAGAATCACTTTTTTTTCCCCCTTTAAGTATTTAAATGAAAACTGATAAGAGAATCAGAAAAGATATTCAGTTGTCATCTTTAATCATTCATCAGTAACTGTGTCCAGTTCTGGAGACCACCACATCTTCAGAAGGACATAGACAGAGTGGAGGTGGTTCAGAAAGGGCAACTAAAATGGTGCAGGATCTGCATCAGAAGCCCTAAGAGAAGAAACTAAAGGACCTCAATATGGAAGAAAAGGAGGGAGAGAGGAGATATAATAGAGACCTTTAAATACCTCATTGGGGTAAATAAGGTGCAGAAGGGAAGTTTTTTTCAGAACAAAAAAGGTGCTCTTGAACAAGGGGACATACTATGAAGCTGAAGGGGGTAGATTAAGGAGAGATGTGAGGATGTGCTTCTTCACAGAAAGTGTGGTGGATTTCTGGAACAGCCTTTCAGTAGAGATGGTGGGGATGAAAACAGTGGTGGGCTTCAAGAATGTATGGGATAGGCATAAGGCAAAGTAGGGGAAAGGAAAGAGTCAGGGAGAATGGGGTTTGCCATTAAGACACAGACTAGATTGTCCAGGGGACCTACCAGGAAAGACCTGGAGAATATGAGACACAAAGGGAGGGGGGGTGAGAGAGAAGTTAAGAAGGGGAGTGCTCATGGAGTGGTGACTCAGAAAAAGTGGGAGAGAAAGCGGTGATCACATCAAAAAAGGGGAGGGGCTAAGGGGGAGTTGGAGAGGAAGCAGATTGGAGGAATGGACAGGAAAAGGAGGGGTTATAGGGTTCTTTTTAAGGGGCTGCAGAGGGTTAGGGAGCCCTCTTTTACTTGCTACTCTCCAGCTTTCAGCTTGTATAACCTGCAGGTGTGCTGTATGAGAGCAGCACTTCGGATCAGCAACCTCAATTGAAGTTGAAGCCATTGCTCAAGTTTGTTTTAAATGTTCCACCTATTTATTTATATCTAAGAAAAATGCATTTTTTTTCATTTGGAGAACTGATAGGAATCCAACAAAGTCAAGAAAGGAGACACATGGCAGGTAAGCAATAGGCCAGTTGCAAGGGGCATCTAGCAAATGCAGTGGTTCTTATGTAAAATAGGCAAGTTGCAAGTAGCACATAGAAACTGCTGCCTATTTGGGTTTGTTTATTCAAAATAGGAAAATCGCAAGTCGCAGCAAGGAATGCAGCATTTGTTTACCTTTAGGTTCTTTTGAGCCTACAGCACGGTACTGGGTCCTGGGGGCACAAGGGGAGTGCGGCAGGAAAGCAAGAGGTGAGTTTCAAGCATTTTGGAAGAAGACGGATGAGCTGCCGCTAGGTAGGCCCAAAGTGAAGCCAGCTGATGCCATATTGGATGACGTCACACCACGTGGCCGGGGAGACACGCAAAGTAGATTACATGTTGCAAGTTGCATCTAGCAAAAGCAGTATATGTATTGGTTATGTGTTAGTTATTCCAGGATAGGCAAGTCGCAAGCCGCATCTAGAAAATTCAGCCTATGAGTGGTTCTTATGTAAAAATAGGCAAGTCACAAGTAGCATGTACCAAATGCAGTTTATGATTTGTTTTCATTTAAAAATAGGCAAGTAAGCCGGCCCAGTGGCGCTGAGGGCTGAGGCACTGGACACCTTACCTCGCACCACGCCGGCGACCCGTGTTCGGGAATGAGGACGGGTCGCTGGGGGTCAGCCGGGGCAGAGAAGGATAGAGCACCCGATGGCTGCTCTCCTTCTCCAGGGAGGTTCACTGCAGACTCCCGCTGCGATGCCACCACCTAGGGGAGCCCAGGTGGATGGCGCGGTATGGTGGACAGCAGTAAAGGCATTGGGTGGATGTTGTCAGAGGGGTGGATCAGGCGGTATGTCTCAGCGTGCCTCCTAGCTCATAGCCCCTCATTGCACGCAAATGTTGGGGAAGAAAACCGGAAAAAACACCTCGGTCCCTCCTAGATGACAACGCCTCTCTGGGGATTCCTCCAGGCTCATTGACAGACTCCGCTGTGGCAGCCCTGCACACATGGATACAGTATGTTGGTTTGGGGAGGTAAGCATGGGGGATCCCTCTCCACCCCTGCCCGGGGGGTATACCGGGGGATATGATGTGTGTGTAGAGCCATGGACACTCTAGGGGCAGACCATGACGGATTGGGAGGAGTCCACAGATAGAGGATGTCTGAAAGAGTGGAGGGAGGAGGCAGAGTGGGAGCATAAAATACAAGTAAAAAAAAAATAGGCAAGTAGCATGTAGCAACTGCAGTCTATGAATGGTTTTCATTTAAAAATAAGCAAGTTGCAAGTAGCATGTAGCAACTGCTGCCTAATTATTGAAAATAGGCAAGTTGCAAGTAACATGTAGCATGTAGCAACTGCTGCCTATTTGAGTTTTATTCAAAACAGGAAAATCACAATTTGTAGCTGGGAATGCAGCATTTGTTTTACCTTTAGGTTCTTTTGAGTCTACGCCATAGAGCAGGATCCTGAGGGGAGCACGAGGAGAGTGCGGCAGGAAAGCAAGAGGTGAGTTTCAAGTATTTTGGAAGAAGACAGATGAGCTGCCGCGAGGTAGGCCCAAAGTGAAGCCGGCTGACGCCATATTGGATGATGTCACACCACCTGGCTGGGGAGACACGCAATGTAGATTATATGTTGCAAGTCGCATCTAGCAAATGCAGTTTATGTATTGGTTATGTGCTAGTTATTCCAAGATAGGACGAGTCGCAAGCTGCAGCTAGAAAATGCGGCCTATGAGTGGTTCTTATGTAACAATAGGCAAGTCGCAAGTAGCACATACCAAATGTAGTCTATGAATTGTTTTCATTTAAAAATAGGCAGGTCACAAGTAGCATGTAACAACTGCAGTCTATGAATGGTTTTCATTTAAAAATAAACAAGTCGCAAGTAGCAGGTAGCAACTGCTGCCTATTTGAGTTTGTTTATTCAAAATTAGAAAACCGCAAGCCGCAGCTAAGAATGCAGCATTTGTTTACCTTTAGGTTCTTTTGAGCCATGCCATGGCGCTGGATCCTAGGGGGACGGGGGGCATGAGGGGAGTGTGGCAGGAAAGCAAGAGGAGACTTTCAAGGATTTTGGAAGAAGCCTGATGAGCTGCCATGAGGTAGGCCCAAAGTCAAGCTGGCCAATGCCATATTGGTCGATGGCACACATCGTGGTCGGAGAGACACACAATGTCGATTACATGTTGCAAGTCACATCTAGCAAAAGCAGTATATGTATTGGGTTATGGGTTAGTTATTCCAAGATAGGCAAGTCATAAGCCACAGCTAGCAATGCGGCCTATAAGTGGTTCTTATTTAAAAAATAGGCAAGTCGCAAGTAGCATGTAGCAAATGCAGTCTATGAATTGTTTCTTTTAAAAATAAATAAGTCGCAAGCAGCAGGTAGCAAATGCAGCCTACTTGAGTTTGTTATTTCAAACTAGTCAATTGGGAAGTTGCATCTAACAAATGCAGTCTATGAGTTGTTTACTAAAAAAAAAAGCAAGTCGCAAATCGCATCTAGCAAATGCAATCTAGGAGTTAACTATTTAAAATAGGCAAGTTGCATCTAGCCAATGCAGCACACATTATGGGAGCAAATATACAAAATACTCATACAGATATGTTACAAATTTAAGGACAAACCTGGGAAAAGTGGAGAACTTGACTGGGCCGTGGAGGCCAAACAATACACATGGAGGGCTGGACAGAGGTTTGAAGATCCGATTAACATGCCCATTTCTTTTGCAGCAGCTTTTGCCACATAGGAACCGGAGGTGACAATGACCCCAAAAAAGAGCAAGCCAACTGAGGAGAAAGCATATAAAGCAATCATAATGTTGGTGGAGTGGGTCAATCAGGTATAGGAATTGGTGGAGGACATGGACACCAGGTACCAAAGGGAAAATGGAAAGGGATAAGGCAGGAACCATTGGCAAGAGACACAGGCCAGCTTGATCTCCTAACCCCAAAGACCATCACTGAGACAAGTAAGCCCAGTTGAGCAGATCCTGTGGTCCCCACACTGCAGCCCAGCTGCCCCTGCCCCTGGTCCCTGATGCAGTTCTTGCGCCACCCACCCCACTACTGCCAACCACGGCCGCTCTGCCAAGACCACCACCGACAACACCACACAAAGTGGGAGGGCAGGCCCTGGGGGCAGGGGGACCTCTGCCAAGCCCATCACCAGGTAATGTGAAAGGGAATGTGAATAGCAGCATAAAAGAATATGTGGAATGAGTGATCACAACCACGGGGCAGGATGGACTAGGGCAGTTGGAAAAAGCATTGGGGAAATCAAATCAGGGAAGAGAAAGTGGGGAGCCAGGGGCGCATTGGAAATGGGAACACTGCAAGGGGAGGCGAGGGACATAGGGTCACCAGAGATGAGAATAGGAGAGCATGTCTCCCTGGCAATGAAAAAAAAGATATGGAAAGGGGAATATGTGGACAGTTTTGCATTGATAGGTAGGGAAGCAGTGATGAAATATGATGAAAAAGAGAATATTGGGAAGGCAGAGATGGCAGCAGCAGTAATGCTGCTAGGGAAAAGACAGGAAGACAAATTCACAAAAGGCAAGACATGGGACAGCTAGTTCATGGGTTTTGCCACGTATTTGGCAATGGGCATGGAGAAAAAACCTGAATTGGGAATTCCCCTGATTACTTACCAGCTAATCATAAGAAGGCAAAAAGAAAGGGGGGTTCGGTTGGCTGTACTATGATGAGTTTCTCAGACAGAGGATGGCTACCTATGGAGATGTCAGGTGGGATACCAAACAGATCTGTGGACTGACTATGTCACAGACCAGTCCACACCAGATGGGGAAGGGGTGAAGAAGGCCACATTGTTACAAAAATGCTGTTGGGGTTTCAACCGAGTGTTTTGTTCCTGGCCACAGCGTAGGTTTCGGCACGCATGCTCATAATGCAGGGGGTCTCACCAGCATCAAGATGCAGGACAAGTTGGTATGGGGGACAGTACAGTAGGTTACAGGGCACCTCCAACCAGCGCTTTCAGGGGGACCAAGGGGGTTTTAGGGGCAGTCAGGGACCAGAGGTTTTGGGGGGATTGGCAGGGGAAGTCAAACAATTTTGAAAGCTCAAGAGTTTTTAAGCACTGTGCAAAGAGCTGGGAGTACCCTGGCACCAGATAAGACAGAGGGCCCAGCAGGACTATTGAGTTCCTGGGCATAGAGATGGATGCACAGGAGGAAGTTTTCAGGTTACCGCACAAAAAGGTGTGTAAGTTGAGGGAGCTCCTACAAGAACACAGGGGAGAGCAGAGAAAACAGCTAAGGCAGGTGCAGCAACTGTTGGACACCTCAATTTTGCCTGCTGGGCCATCAACCCAGGGAGGGCATTCACAAGGTGGCTGGCTCATGCCACATGGGGGGCAACTAGGCCACAACACTGGGTGGATATCACAAGATACACGAGAGAGGATTGGGGAATCTGGGAGGTATTCCTGAAAATGTTCAATGGCACATCTTTTTGGCAAGATGAGTGGCTATTTAATATTGACCTGGACCTGTACACAGATGCCGCCAGGGGGCTAGGCATGGGGGGCTATTGTAGGGGGAAGTGGTTCTCCGAAGCCTGGACAGAGAGATGGGAAAAGCAGGGTTGAACCAGAGATATCACCTTGCTTGAAATCATGCCAATATGGTCATGCACATTAATATGGGGAGCTGAGCTACGGAACCAGAAAGTGACTTTCTGGTGTGATAAGAAGGCAGTAGTGGATGTTCTCAACATTAATGGGGCATCAACTGGACCGGTGCTACGAGTGCTGAGGCAGTTAGCACTGCAGAGTTTGAAGCTCAATATGTCCTTTAGGGCTAGGCACATAGAGGGGATCCAAAACACAGTAGCTGACAGCCTCTCCCATCTACAGCTGGACAAGTTCTGGGCTTCAGCACTGAAGGCAGAGGCGCGAAGGACGCCCATACTGGAAGACATTTGGGAAGTTGTCTGGAAGGAGCCGAAGTATTATTTCACAACTCCTGGTCCCCCAGGGCACTCAGAGCCTATGAAGGGGTATATGGAGCATTCCAAGCCTTCAGGAATTGGCACAACAGGGAGGTAAGTGGGCAGATCACAGACAATCAAGTAGGAAAATATATAGTGTGCCGGTGGAAAAGAGGGATGGCACGTGCTATGATAGGAGTCCACCTAGCAGCCATCAGCCTAATCTACAACCTGAGACAGTGGCGGGACCCAACTAAAACCATGTTGGTAAGGCAGATGATCCAGGGATGGGGACATTTAAGGACCAAAGGAAGGGATGAGAGAAAACTGGTGTCAGAGAGACTGCTAGCAGGCCTAGGGCATGCAACGGCAGCAGTATGTCGATCATAAGGAGAAGGCTTGTTATTCCAAGCCATCTTTACAACAATGTACCATGTGGCACTGAGGGTGAGTGAAGCAGTAGGCATGACAGAAACATCACAGGTGGGGGAGTAGAGGTGGAAGATCTGACTTGGCAGGAGGACACAATTGTGATTTGGATTAGAAAGTCAAAAACAGATCAGGATGGCATCAATGCTTGGATACACCTTGAGAAAACACAAAAGGTGGCCATTTGCCCAGTACAGGCACAGTGGGCCTACGCAGCAGTGCATCTTAAAAAAAAAGGCACTTCTTTATTAACGGGGATGGGGAGAGAGTCACAGGCTATCAGGTAACAGCAGTCCTTAAAAAGTGCATGGAGTTTTTGGGAGAGGACCCAAAGAACTACTCATCACACTCATTCAGAATTGGGATGGAATCCCAATTGGCAGCAGCAGGGGGTTCAGTCGAACAGGTACAAGGGGTCTGGCATTGGAAAATCTGATTGCTATAAATGCTATATAAGACCCTTGAACAAATGATTAACCATGTTGCCTTTCATTCACAGGTTATGTAAGGGAGGGGGACAGTGGGGAAGGAGGGGAAAATAGAGGCTCCCAGGATGTGGGGGTTGGCTGGACCAGGCATAAGAATCAAGGCCACAAGGTGAAAAACAGCCACTACAGTGTTCATTTTAATCATTCACACTTTTGGTTTGGGTATGGGTCGAAGACTGGAGGTCTGGATATATGGGCACTCCTACATTTATTGGGCAGAGAGGAGAGTATTAAAAAAAGGAAGGGGGCAGGCAGCTATATCAAGATCCCAGACAATGCAGGGTGTCCTGGCAAGGCACCAGGGGCATGAAGTGGGCCCATCTGCTCCCGACACTGAGAGATATGAGGGAGAGACACCCACCACCAGACATGATCATAATACATTTAGGAGGAAATGACATTGGGTCCAGACCATGGCTGGATGTTTTTCTACAAATCAAATATGATATAAATATAATAAAGAAGTGGTGGCCACAGGTAACTCTGTCATGGTCAGACATGGTACCCCGCAGAGTCTGGAGGTATGCTCATAGTCACCTTGCCATGGAATGGGTAAGATGGAGGATGAATAGAAGAATAGGTACATGGTTTATAGCCAATGGGGATAAGGTCATTAGGAGAGGTATAGATGAAAAGGAGGATGAATTCTACAGACCAGATGGGGTAGATTTGTTTAACACAGAAACCATGGGGAGTAGTGAGGAATGGAGAAGACAATCGAAGTAATAAAAGGAAGTTTTTAAGGAGAAAGTCCATCATTCAAAGCAAGCTGGAGATGGCCTAGTGGCAAAAAGAGGATAGCAAATTTTCAAGAGGGAAGGGGAAAGGGAGGGGTGAAGAACACACAAAAAATAGAGAACAACAACAGAAGAGAAGAAATGCGGTAATGGGTTTCACACCATTACCTCCCAATAATAATATTAAGGGCCCCCCAGATTCTACATCTGGGGGGGTGAAAAGACGAGGAAAAAATTGGCTATAAAGAAAGAGAATATAATAATGTTTGAATTATGGTATAAATGAAGTGGACATAAATATAAAGAAGGATGCATATAAATTGTAAAAAATGGAAGGATTGGAATGTCATGACCAATTATCCTTGGATTTGTGGATATGATTCAAAGAAAAACATGTGTCATAATGGGTTGTATCAAGTAATAAACTGATTGCCGATCTGAGCACCCACTACCACAAGGATATGGTTTCTTTCTTGGGGGGAAAGCCGGGACAATGGGGTTTGCCACTAAGGGCAAACTAGATTGTCCAGGGGACCTACCAAGAAACACCTGGAGAATATGAGACATAAAGGGGTTGAGAGGGAAGTTAAGAAGGTAAGTGGTCATGGAGTGGTGACTCAGAAAAAGTGGGAGAAAGCTGTGTCACATCAGAAAAGGGAGGGCTAAGGGGAGTTGGAGAGGAAGATTGGAGGAATGGACAGGAAAAGGAGGGGTTATAGGTTCTTTTAAGGGCCTTCAGAGGGTTAGGAAGCCCTTTACTTTACTCTCCAGCTTTCACCCACCCACCCACCCAAAAGTAAAGCAGAAAACAGTGCATATTATATGGCCCCTGCCAAAGGTGGATGGTAGGATGAAATTGATAGAACACCCTGTTGAAGGTGGACAACAGGGAAAGAAATGGATAGAACACCTGGAAAAGGTGTGTGTACAGCCAGAGGTGGATGACTGAGCAAAAAGAGGCTAGTAAATTTTCAAGAGGGAAGGGGAAAGGGAAGGGCGGAAGAAGAACACACAAAAAATAGAGAACAACAGCAGAGGAGAAGAAATGTGGTAATGGGTTTCACACCGTTACCTCCCAATAATAATAATAAGAAGGGCCCCCCAGATTCTATGTCTGGGGGTGACAAGATGAGGAAAAAGTTGGTTATAAAGAAAGAAAATATAATAACGTTTGAATTGTGGTATAAATGAAGTGGACATAAATACAAAGAAGGATGTATATAAATTGTGAAAAATGGAAGGATGATTGGAATGTTGTGACCAATTATCCTTGGATTTGTAGATATGATTCAAAGAAAAACATGTGTCATAATGGGTTGTATCAAGTAATAAACTGATTGCTGATCTGAACACCCACTACCACAAGGATCTGGTTTCTTTCTTGGGGGAAAGCCAGGACAATGGGGTTTGCCATTAAGGGCAGACTAGACTGTCCAGGGGACCTACCAAGGAAAGACCTGGAGAATATGAGACATAAAGGGGGGGAGTTGAGAGGAAGTTAAGAAGGGGAGTGGTCATGGAGTGGTGACTCAGAAAAAGTGGGAGGGAAAGCTGTGTCACATCAGAAAAGGGGAGGGGCTAAGGGGCAGTTGGAGAGGAAGCAGATTGGAGGAATGGACAGGAAAAGGAGGGGTTATAGGGTTCTTTTTAAGGGCCTTCAGAGGGTTAGGAAGCCCTCTTTTACTTGCTACTCTCCAGCTTTCACCCACCCACCCACCCAAAAGTAAAGCAGAAAGAGTAGTGATTATATGGCCCCTGCCAAAGATGGATGGTAGGGATAGAAATTGATAGAACACCCTGTTGAAGGTGGACAGCAGGGAAAGGAATGGATAGAACACTGGGAAAAGGTGTGGGTACAGCCAGAGGTGGATGGCTGAGCGAAAAGAGGCTAGTAAATTTTCAAGAGGGCTCAGGAACGGGAAGGGGGGAAGAAGAACACACAAAATAGAGAAACAACAGAGGAGAAGAAATGTGGTAATGGGTTTCACACCGTTACCTCTCAATAATAATAAGAAGGGCCTCCCAGATTCTATGTCTGGGGGTGAAAAGATGAGGAAAAGGTTGGTTATAAAGAAAGAGAACATAATAATGTTTGAATTATGGTATAAATGAAGTGGACATAAATATAAAGAAGGATGTATATAAATTGTAAAAAATGGAAGGATGATTGAAATGTTGTGACCAATTATCCTTGGATTTGTGGATATGATTCAAAGAAAAACATGTGTCATAATGGGTTGTATCAAGTAATAAACTGATTGCAGATCTGAGCACCCACTACCACAAGGATCTGTTTTCTTTCTTGGGGGAAATCTGGGACAATGGGCTGGAGATTAAGTAGGGAATGAAGTGATACTGTATTTAAGGAAAAATGGGCAGACTGGGTGGGCCAAGTGGTCCTTATCTGCTGTCAAATTCTATGTTTCTATATACCCCCCTCCAAACAAACCCTTCGTTCCTACCAGATTTCTTGAAATTTCAGTAGATAGGTAGAATTAGTGGTAACATGAAATACTGAGGACCTCAAATTCTGTTTTTTTAATATATTTCCTATGGGTTTGCAAGTAATCAATGCAGGATTTTCTTCAGGATATATTTTACTGGCACACACCACTGATTCTACTTAGTTGCAGGTTCTTGGTAGAACACTGTAATTGGAAAGCTATCCCTTGAAACTTGCTGCTTGACCTCCTTCACCTAGTTGAAGAAAATATGTTCCATTCCTTTGAAATTCAGCAACCTTTTACTGGAACTCCAAGTCTTTCAGGCTTTCTGCTGCTCATGAACCGGTCTTTTGAAATAAACAGTTCCTTTCCTGTGCTTAGCAGCTGAAGAATAATTCAGTTGTACTCTTTAAAAATATCCACACTCTTGGCTAAGATGTTCTGTACCCCCTTTGCTTCTATTGGATTTTCTTTTCTTTTCTACAAAACCTCAAAATCAGGAGTCAGGCTTTACACTCTTCCAAAGCCTTTTTATTTTTCTCTTCACAGCTGTCTCCCAAAAAATGCCATACCCCAGGCAGGGTCATCAAATTACCTTCTCTTTATATTTTTTTCTGCTTTACAATAAAACGTAACTTCCACCCCTCTCCTGACAGGAAGTAGCTGATAATCATATTGGGGGCCAAGATGTCCTTAGCTAGAACTTGTATGCAGCTAAGATTTAAAAAACATAATGTTTACATTTTTAACCTTGCATTCAAAAATAAGTATGATATACATGGGACAATACAGATTATATTTGACCAACCACTACAGGGCTGCATATTCCCCTCCCCATAAGAAATTGCAAGAATTGTGGCTTTGAATAGAGCTAGGGGGTATTTCTGGAACCCCAGAAATGTGGTGTAGCATTCCTCAATACTTTCCTGAAAATCTTCTCTTTGTCTCTCCTAGACTTGCTCAGCTGATGGATAAAAAGTTTTAATTTGTATAGCACAGATTGTTCGCATATCATAACACAATTCTTCATCCACCACTCTGCAGTTTATTGGGATTAGTTTTTTGTAGATTATGCATGTCCCTGTCTACCTTGGGACCAGTTTTGCAAAAGTCATTTAGATGCACTTGACTCTGGAGGAAATTTTACATAGACCGGATCATTTGGTTTGTAATGCTGTTCTTGCCATTTTAAATTGTAGCAATATTTTTGTTTCTTTGCTCTTGACAAAGTTTTCTTGCACCTAACTTGTGTAGCTAAGTCTGTTGCTGGGTAGAATCATGCCTCAATGAATCTGGATCTTCTGGTTCACCTTCCAATATATGATCCACAGGTCCCTTGATTACATGGCCCAGATTTATTTCAGCATGAGGAAAGCCTGTTGACTCATGCGTGGCAGTGTTTATAGCAAAGAACAATTGCCGGAGCTGTTTATTCCACAAATGATGTTGGTTTTCCGCATAAATTGTGAGCATCATTTTCAAAGAGTGATTTACCCTCTCAGTCATGTTAGCAAGCCAGCATGGGTGATGATGCTAAAGATAGCCCATAGCAAAAGACTGAAACCCAAGGCTGCTGATCAAGGTCCTATTGCAGGCAATGTAGTTACTGTAGGTGTTAAGCTGCCACTGGCCTGAGGATTTGGAAGCCGTGAAATATGGTTTGGCCAAAGCCTCAACAGTCAAGAGAGGAGAGGATGGAAAAACCAGCAGCCCATCCAGAAAGAAGCCAAGAAGCCAGCTTCTGAAAGAGGTGGAGTGAGTCTGATGAGGGAGCCTGACCAAACCAGAGGCACCATGAGGGATTAGAATGCAAGCAACCTGCAGAGACAGGAAGTTATCCATTTGGGGAACCATGAGTAACTTCAAGGCTTGTCCTGCTTCAGGAAAATAGTGTTGTATGGACGTTGTCTAGAAGTTAGCCATCTGGCTGAATTACACATACCTGACTTTCAGCTGTCATAAAGCCATTTAAGCAATTGCATGACCCTTGAATTTTGAATGACTTATTTAAAGTTTGGCAATGCCAGCCAACCTACAGCAACTGTGTCAGACCTTCAATGATTTAACACCTGAGGTACTCAGGTACTACAGTATATATTAGGGAGCTCCTGCTAAATGTAAGGGGTAATTTCTGACACCAGGTGGGAGGATATTAGTGGCCACCAGTACAGGAAGGTGATCACAACACCTGAGTTTGTACAAATGTGTGAGGGTGGGCAAAGTGTGTCTGCATGTAATTTGGCATTGTTACTGGCAGCCAAGGCAAGACATTTTTGTAGCACTTTTGTAGGGATTAATCACATGCGGTTTGTCTTACTTGTTTCTCAGTGCAGGCACCATACATTTCTTTTCCTTTGAATACAGACTCACTCATTGCTGAGTTAAAAAACTCAGGAGCCATTGCAACCATGTGACAGCCCTTTGGCAGAGTAAGGCAGAGGCACCTCAATCCCTACACCAATTGGAAGTGGTGTCCACCATACAGAGGACTTACATTTTGAAGACACCAATGGGATCTATCTGTGTTAACAATAGGTAAACATGGGACCCTGCAGTATTGTGCAGCAGACTCTGACCCTCCTAAAAATTCTAGAATATCAAGACCAGCAATTAAAAAAATAACATTCCAGAAAGTAGAGAAATGGGGTCAAATGTAAAATGAAGGGATGGAACCATGCTGGAATGCTTGTTTGGGAGTGTGCAAAAAAAAAGAGGTCCAATCATGACCCATTTGACCCTCATGGAGCAGGCTGAAGTGAAGTATTTGTCAGAGTTCTTGATTTGAATTAAAACCCACACAGAAGACATACTGAAAGGGGGTTACATTAAAATATGCCTCAAACTGCCAACTTTGTCTATACTTCAATGTGCTTACCTTATTCACTTAGCTTAGTCCTAAATGTACAGAACAGTGTCACAAAGCACACCATCATGACAGAACTGGACATTGTACTACAGGTACATATTGTTTTAAGTGGTCCAGAGACTGATCAGTTTGTGTCCCAGTGGTGTGTTGTGTCATAAAGAGAGTCTGATGTGAAATCAGCATTTAAGCTAGGAAAGCACAAACACAGACTACAACACAATGTCTGGAAGAAACAAAGTAATATATTATGCTTCTTGTATATGTGCATCCATATCCTGTTCCCCTTTGATGCAGAAATATGTGGCTTTAAGGGGTTTAGAAAAGAGTGCACTAAATGTTTATAAGTTGCTTGCCTTGAAATCCTCAAGCTCTGTGCTAAAACTATTGAGCTACAACCAATTGATTTTTCCCACTGGCTGGCTCAACACAACAGTCGGTTAGTCTTGCTAACTTTTTTGTGTCTCGGGGAAGAGGGGGTAGTCACTTCACATGTGGTGGGAAGTGTTCTGTGCATCATGAAGGCAGTCATATGACATGCTTTTGCACACAGTCCTCTACAATCTAGATTGCCAGAACAAATATTTTAATTGTGTGTATACATTTATTATTCCTGATCCAGTTTTGGGAAATGACAACACCACTTCCGTTCCTTAAATGCTTTATCTTTGACTGTTGTCATGTCATTAAGCAAAAAAAATAATTTATTTATTGCATGAAAATTTGTATTTGCCTGCCAATGGGTCTTTTTCAAATTATTATCTAGAACAGATATAGAGTGTCTACTGCTTCCATGCTACAGGTCACCCTATTTAGAAGATAATTCATTAACACAGAAGTTTAATAATTAGGGTTGTAGAAATAAATACTAATTTACTGAATACCAAGAATATTTTTATCTATTTTATTATATGGGACTGAATTACAAACATCATCCATCTTTTAGGGATATTCATAGACAGAAATTAATTTAAAAAGTAATAAAATGAAAAAGTCCCACTCCAACTTTCCCAGGTGGCTCTGGATATTCCTATGGCTAATCCAATTTCTTAATCACACTCCACCTCGTCCCACTCCCTGGTCCTTCTGTTCCCCCCAAAAAGTAAAATTCCCCATTCTGGCATGCTTCTAGTCCTTTACCCTGCCCAACACCATTTATGAGAACCCGCCTTCCTCCCTCACTAATCTGATCCACCCCACTCACTATGTTCAATAAATGCATTCCTGTAATATGATAAGGACATACACTAAACATTTTGTCATATTATTACATTAAAAGAAAGTGGTATTCTAAATTAGACAGCAGTTGGCTGAGAAGGTAAGTGGAGTGCAGAGCCATCTGCTATATCAGGTTTTTTTGTGGGGTGAGGGGGACTGATAAAGGAAAAATAAAACACCAAATGTATTCATGAGGGAATCCAGAAGATCGTAGGAAGTTATGTAATTAGGGAAGGTTTATTTATGAATTTTAGGGTTATCAGTAGTATGGATAAACAATAATGAAAACATAGTATTTTTTACAGCAAATTAGTACCATACATTTGTTTAATGCTTCTCTGTTGTGTATGCCATTGTCTGTGTTGCCACTTCTTCAACATGGCCTGATCCCTGCTATTGCTTATCTATGTGTTGTTACCAATCCTGTTCACTTGATCTTAGTTCTACTGCCAGTGCCTGATCCTCTTGTCCTTGTCATTTTTCTAGTGATTGTCTGCTATTCATTCTGCCCCATCCATTGTGCTCTCTATTAATCTAGTGGCCATCTGCTCCTTCTCCACTCCAAGCCATCACCCCTTTTGGGCCAGTGCTAAAGTGGCCTCTCCCTTTCAGTCTCTGCTTCTGGTTCATATTTTTGCTCAGCCCACAAGTTGCTCAGTAAAGGGCAAATGAGTGAAGCAATATTGCAGCAGTAGCACCTGTAAGAAGGTAGTCTCCAGGTTTTTGTCTGTGTGTCATCCCACCAGCCTCTTGCTGCTGCTATTGAAGTCTATACCGGCTACATGCATCACTACACATCCCCAGCTACACATGAGGCTCTCCTATCTCTCTCTCTCTCTCTCTCTCTCTCTCTCTCACACACACACACAGTTAGTCAGTCTGTCAATCAGTCACTCACTCACTTTCTGCATGCCTGTGACATCTAAAACAATGGCCTTGCCAGGAGCAATAAACTCCTAGCCTCTGCAGCCTCTGTAATGGTGAGCCAATGCCACATTTTCATTCAGAAAAAGTGCTGAAATTCAGCAGATTGACCTTCATTTTTGGGCTATTGAAGATTTGGGTCAATTCAGGTGACTTCAACCCTTTAGAAAATTCATTAAAAATTATAGACCTTGTTACATGGCCAGGGCTAGACCCATGGCCATCCCCACCCAATTCATTTCCACCCTCCCCCATTCCTGCAAACTTCTTTTAGTGAAACTAAATGCTGGCTCCTGGCACTGTGCCAGCCTTGTAGACTGAATTTTCTTAACAAAGAATATTCTGGGTGAATGGGAGAGGATAGGAGGAGGGAAAGTGTGGAAGGGGTGGTGGAAGGGTATCTCGTACCCATATTGTTGTCTTATAGACTCAAAGACCAAGGACCCAAAGTGTTTTGGACAAGGTATGAAAGGTGAACAAAGCAATAGGGATTCAGTTACTGTCCAATAAAGGGACGGAGGTGAGGTTGGGGTGGACTACAGACCACCCAATCAGGATGAGGAAAGAGACAGGGAGCTAAACATGCCAATATTGACTGCTGCAGGGAAGGAAGAGGTATGAATGGTGGTAGATCTTAACCTGCCCAAGGTGGACTGGAGGTTAATTTCCATGACCTGCACTAGGAGTTAGGTGATCCTAGATGTGCTGCAAAGTGGGTTCCTAACTCAGGGCATCACAGCACCCACCAGGGAGAGGGCAATAATTGAGCTGCTACTGATGAATGGGGGGCATGTCCAACATATATCAGTCAAGGAGCCCCTGCATACAAGTGATCATTGCACAGGGTGGTTCCAGTTAGAAATGGGCAAGAAAAAGTTCCCACTGAAACTAAAATCCTGGATTTTAGGAAGGTGGACTTCAGAAAGATGGCTGAGTTACTGAGGAGTCACCTGGCAGTCATCCAATGAGATAGGGGGTGGACCGAAGGTGGTCTATTGTCAAGCAAGGAATTAATTTTGCTACAAATGAGTGCATTATGCTCAAGGGGAAGTACTCAAGTGCCAAAGTACCTAGATGGTTCAGTACTGAGGTTGCCCAAGCAGTAAGAGACAATAGAGTAGCCCACAAGAAATTCAGGAAGACCAAGAGAGAGAGAAAAAGACATGGAGGATTACCTGAAAATGGCTGGCATTGCAGCTGAGGTAGTCCAGCGGACTAAGGCTAAGAAGGAACTGCAGCTAGCTGAGGAAATTAAGAAGGGGGAAGAAGACCTTTTTCTGCTATGTTAATGAAAAAGAGGACAAGAAAGATGGGATTATTAGTCTCAGGAAAGGGGATGGGCAGGTGGTGGAGAAGGGAGGCAATGCAGAGGGACTGAATAAGTACTTCTGCTTCATCTTCAACAGGGACAAGGATGGTCCAGTGCCACTGGGGGGCAAGAAGAGGTGCAGGGTGGTGGGGCACAGATCCAGTGATTGAGGTGGATATGGTGAGAACAGGGCTGCCAGCATTGAAGATGGAAAAATCCTCAGACCCAGATGGCATATACCCATAGGTGCTAAGGGAATTGGGAAGAAGCCTGCAGATCCACTGGCTGGCCTGCTCAGTTGTTTGCTGTAGTCAGGTGTGGTGCTGCTAGACTGGAGAACTGCACATGATGTGTCCATCCATAAGAATGGTCTCAAGAACAACCCAGGGAATTATAGACTGGTCAGTCTGACTTCCATCATGTACAAACTCATGGAGACCATACTTAAGGAAAAGTTGGTAGAGTATCTGGATGAACATGGTCTGCAGGATGTGAGGCAGCTCAGGTTTATGGGAGGGAGGTTGTGCCCAACAAATCTGATTGACTTCTTTGGCTAGGTGACTAAAACACTGGGCAGGGGCCATGTGATGGACATTCTCTGCCTGTACCTTAGCAAGGCCTTTGACTCTATTCTCCACAAGATGTTTGTCAGAAAGTTGATGGATCTCTGGGCTGGAGAGTAGTTGACCACATGGGTGGAAAACTGGCTCTAGGGCAAGACCCACAGAGTGGTGGTGGTGGGGAGGATGAGGCTTCTAGCACCAGGGAGGTCAACAGTAGGGTCCCAAGGGGCTTGATGCTATGACCAGTGCTGTTCAATGTCTACATAAATTAATACTGGGGATGGCATTAAGGGCAAAATGTGGCTATATGTGGATGACACCAAACTCTATGGGAGGGTGGACACAGCAAAAGGGATACTGGACCTAAAGGAGGATCAGGAAAAACTATAGAGGTGATCTGGGATTTAGCAACTTAGCTTTAATGCAAAGGAATGCAAACTTATGCACGTTGGAGCCAAGAATCCAGGACTGAATACAGACTGGAAGGGGTCTGGGTATCTGAAACAGCAAAGGAAAAAGATCTGGGAGTGATGATCACTAGCAACCTGAAGCACTCCATGCAGTGTAGGAGGACAGCAGCAAAGGCAAATAAAATGTTGGGCTGCATTGCCATAAGGATCAGCAGCAGGAGAGAGGTAATACCACCACTGTACAGGTCATTAATGAGGCCACATCTGGAGTACAGTGTACAATACCAGTGACATTGCAGATGGACTGGAGGGTAAGGTCTGTCTGTTTGCAGATGACACCAAGCTCTGTAACAGAGTAGATGATCCAGATGGGGTGGGCAGAATGAGAAGAGATCTGGATAAACTAGCAAAATGGTTGGAAGAGTGGCAACTGGGGTTTAATGCAAAGAAGTGCAAGATCATGCACATAGGGAAGAGAAACCCTGAAGCCACCTATAGGCTGGAAGGGGAGTTGCTGGCAGTCACAAGGGAAGAAAAAGACTTGGGGATCATCATCACCAATGACCTGAAATCATCCAAGCAGACCACTAAAGCAGTAGGTAAGGCTAGGGGGATGTTAGGGTGTATTAGTAGGTGTATCACAAGTCGGAAGAGGGAGGTAATAATCCCTCTTTACAAGACACTGGTTAGGCCCCATCTGGAGTACTGCATGCAGTACTGGAGGCCACGCCTTCACAAGGACATTAACCAAACTGAGGCAGTCCAGAGAAGGGCAACCTTGTTAACACCTTAAGGGCATTAACAAGGTGAAAGACTCTAACATGTTTCAATATAAGAAAAATAGCAGGACAAGAGGACACAGCATGAGATTAAAGGGAGGCCAATTAAGGGGTAATGTGAGGAAGTTCTTTTTCACAGAAAGGGTGGTGGATGCATTGAATGGCCTACCTCAGGAAGTGGTGGATATGAATACAGTCCAGGGCTTCAAACAGGCATGGGATAGGCATAAGGGAGCAATACAGATGAGTATAAATAGATAGGCCATTGACAGAGCAAAGGCCGATGGCACATTTATAAGGTAGAAAAAAAAATGGGCAGACTGGATGGGCCTTGCGGTCCTTATCTGCCATCAACTTCTATGTTTCTATGTTTCTACTCACTTTCTGTCTCCATTCTATCATTTTAAAAGGGGATTCTTGGTCTCATCATTTGCTCGATTCTTCACAGATAAGGTTGTCACCATCAGGTCTGGCATCCGTCTTTCCACCTTTAATGGGTGCGGTGGAGGTCAGCAGGAGGTTGTGAGCACCCGGTCTGTCTGGTCCATCTTTGGCTGACTGGATATCATGGATTTTATGAGGAACATTCAGACTTTGCAGTCAACCAGCCGTAGTTTGGATCCGGGCCCAAAGTGCCTTCCTGTGGGGTTCGTGGAGAAGATTGTTCCGTCCTGGCTGAGATGGTCTGGCAAGCATTGGAGAGGGGGATCTTTCCAGATCTGCTTAAGGAAGCGGTCGTTCGACCGCTCCTGAAAAAGCCCCCCCATAATCTTGTTAACTACAGATCTATCTCTAACCTGCCCTTTGTGGGTAAAGTTATTGAGAAGGTAGTCGTGCAGCAGCTGGATGATCATTTGTCTATCCATAACATCTATGATTCTCTCCAGTTGGGATTTAGGAGGAGGCATAACACTGAGACAGCCCTTGTTCAGGTTCTTAATGATCTCCTAATAGCAAGAGATCGGAAGACCTGTTCCATCTTTGTCCTCCTTGATCTCTCCACAGCATTTGACACTGTGGACCATGGTGTGCTACTGGAGCGCCTGCGGTTCATCTGTGGATTGCCCGGTACTGTCCTCAGGTGGTTTTGATCTTACCTCAAGGGTAGGACTCAGAGAGAGATATTTGGAATTTATTCCTCTGATTCTCTCTCCATATCCTGTAGGGTGCCGCAGAGCTCCATTTTGGTGCCCATGTTGTTCATGGTGTACATGCTGCCATTGAGGGACATTATTAGGCAGTATAGGCTGAGATTTCACTGCTATGTGGAAGATACTCAGCTGTACATGTCCTTTGTGCCCCGAGCAGGGAGATGCTCTTGTGGTGTTTAACAACTGCCTATCCGAGACCCAAGACTGGATGAGTTCTAGTTGGCTGAGGTTGAACCCTGATAAGACTGAGGTGTTGGTAGTGGACCTTGATCGTTGGAGGGCAGGTGTGTTGGCAGGACAATCCTCTGGTCTTTGGCTTGGGGGTGTCCAGCTAACCACATCAGACCGAGTGCAGAACCTGGGTGTTATTTTTGATGATGACTTGACCTTGAAATCACAGGTGTCAGCCGTTGTCAAGACCTAGTTTTACCATCTGAGGAATATTGCACGGTGAAACACTTGGTTCCTTCTGATGATCTTCCTACACTGGTCCATGCCTTCATGATCACTCACTTTGACTACTGCCATGCCCTGTACCAAGAGCTCATGGGGGCTGATGTGCATTGCCTGCAGCTAGTGCAGAATGTGGCTGCCAGGGTACTGACTGGTACATCTGGGAGCAGTCATATAACACCTGTGCTCTGTGGACTGCATTGGCTGCCAGTGTGATGGCTTATCACCTTCAAGGTTGGTTTGCTGACCTATAAAGCCCTACATGACCAGAGACCCCGCTACATGCAAGATCTTCTTTCTCCCAACTGCACCTCCCGACCACTTCGATCCACTGATGAGGGTTTGCTAGAGATTCCCAGGGTGCGATTACAAACATCTGGGGCCCGCTCTTTTGCTTATAGGGCCCCAACCCTGTAGAATTCTCTACCTCGTTGGATAAGGGATTGCCTGACCATCCAAAGCGTTAACAAGGAATTAAAAATGTATCTGTTCAGCCTGGCATTTATGGATGAAAATTATAGTGTCACCAAAAGTTATGATCTAGAGTAACTTAATTACTGTTTTATAGCTATGGTTTTAAAAGTTTTATTGAAGATTGATAATTTTTGTACAGGTGCCTTGTTTTATGAAAGGCACCTTTTAATGAAATAAAGTTTGATTTGATTTTGATTTGATTTGAACCATGATTACCATGATCACCAACTGTAAGGGGACATCTCAGTGGTCAGATACCTACACTTGCAGTTTTAACATGCCATTATGATCTGAGGTCCCACTGCTTTCTCCATTCGTCCTGTGAGGAACCACTATCTGTCTGCATTTTTATACAGTGTTCTGGCCCATAAGAGGCTCACAGTTGGACAGTGGGGATTTCTCTAAATAGAGGAAAACTACACCTTTCCTTGTCATTTCATCATTGGGGGCTTAACAAACTCAACCCTCCTAAAATTACTGAGATTTAATTACTTTTCATTTTTCCAAATACATTTTTCTCCACAGTGGGATAAATGTGAGACTTATTAGCCCTGTCCCCATCCCACGACTGCCTCCCTCAGGACCAACCCTCTGGTTGGTCACCCTCACGGATTACCCCTGAGTAGGGGTTAGGGAAGGGAGGGCCATCCTCCCCCCAAGACACAAATCCTGTTTGGACAGTGGAGGTCCCATGTAACAGCTCTGTTCTGTGAACAAATGTGCAGGGCTTCACTTAGCCCCAGTTCCCTTTTTCTGCTTTTCTCCTATTCCCTCTGTGGCCAATGTGAAGGCACATGTGCATCACCAGGCCACAACCCATCCCTTCTGTACCTCCCTAGCCTTCACTACTATCAGGTCTCCCCCTGGTGGCAGTTAGAGGCTAGGCAAGAAAGCCCTTCCTCACTGGGAAAGGACAGCACTCCCTTGGTTGCTTGATCCTCTCATCTCCTCCCCAGCCAAACTTCCAGAAACCTGAATCCACTTCTGAACTCGGGTCACCAGCATGGGAGCAAGGTGCGATATCTAATGCCTCATCCCTCAGCAGCACTGAGCTGTTAATCATTTTTCTTATACATTTTTCTTACATTTTGTAGAAGTGCTACTGGTGTGGGGCCAACATCAGATTCAAACACTTACGGCTAGGGCTGTGCAGAATGATGAAATTCTGACAAAACAGAATTCCCTGGAATTTCAGAAAATTCTGTGGCATTCCATCAGTAGAGGAATTTGAACATTTTGCAAACAGAATAATTTCAGCAGAATATTAATTCTGAGTTTACATGAACTTCAGCTTCTTTGTCCATGATATGCAGAAATATATTCTGTTAGTTACGTGATCTACAGGAAATTTACACAGAAATGTTTTTCAGAATTCTGCAGAATTTAAATCGTAATTCCAAAAAGCATTTCAGAAGTGAAATTATCATCCCACACCTGTTCTGTCCCCCAAAAATGTTTCTCAACAGTGCCTACAAACCATTTAAAGTTATTAATGATAATAATGAGATCTGATTAAGCAATATTGTTCAGTAGATACTGTAATGGCACAGTGTCACTCACCAGGACCTAACACTCTGTGTGAGATGTTACAGCTTATTGTGTGACAAATTGGAGTAATCACTACTGAATTTCACTGAGTTTTTGCAGCATTCTGCAGGACATTGCAGGAAAAACTGTGATAAGAGTGCTTGAGCCTGGTAGGACTGTACATGGGACAAAATCAGAATAGAAGAATATCATCAGTAGGGTTCCTTGGGGATTGGTATTGTGACACTAGTAACAGACCAATGGTGTACACCAAAGGGGCAAAGGATATAACAATTTTAATGCATACAGTATTATAAAATTAAAAAAAAAGATAAGCTGAGTATATGACCCACAAAACACTTCAGAGCTTCAAGGCACCTTGCCTCTTCTTCAAGGACCCCCTCCAGTTCAATATTTTATCGATTAACTGGAAATCATGCATCTAAAGTAAAACAATTCAATCAGCCATTGACACCGTGTTAATGAGGAGGTATAACTGATGCAAAGGAGATGAAGAGACTGTTACTGGATTTAACTGTACTAGGACAGTAGGTTAACAAGTGGCAAATCAAATCCAAGGGGGATAGATGTAAGGTACGTAAGTTTGAAGAATTCAGGTCAGGTCAGGGTATTATTTAAAAAAAGCAAACTCTTAGCAAGTTCAGACTAAGAAAAAAGACTTCGATCATCAATGATGAGAATCTGAAGCTGTCATATAAATGAGCTACTCTAGTGGGAAAGATAAATCAAATACTGTGCTTCCTTAAAAGGAGTATAACATACTATGAATGTAATGTAATTCTGGCTGCTGCCAGGGAAACTGGAGAGGCTACACTTGAAGTACTGTGAGCAAATCTGGTTACCACAGGAGAATGAAAATATTAACAATTTAGTGGGTTCAGCAAAGAGAAACATGGGAATTGTTTACATAGGCTAGGTATGTTTACTCTTGAAACAATAAGCTTAACAGGATCTATAGTGTTACTGTCAACATCCTTAAAGGGTGTGGAAAAGATGGCTCAGGGATGGCTGTTAAGCTTGTTCAGAGAAGTGGAACTTGATGACATATGCAATGCTTGGGGATAGAATTTAGTAATGTGAGGAATAATTTTCTTGTCAAAGATTTTTATTATTATAGCATAAAAACACCATTCAGACACCCTGAGGTATAGTACACCACAACTTTTGGTGTCCTCAGAGATATAGTGCAACAATAGCTATCTCAGATCTGTACAAATGATATCTATGCCAAACTGATGATTGGAGCATTACAACATTATAACTGCATGTGAATATCCTCAGTGTCCCCCGTCCATCATTGCTTATTCAAGCTCAGCAGTATATGCATGTGAGCGTGCGTGTGTGTGTGTGTGGTGGGATCCTGAGGCAATGTTCATCTTGACCTCCTGTCTCTTTATCAGGTGCAGGTATAGCACTGATGCAGGATATGCCTGTGTTGGTGTGCAGCTTTATCCTACAAAAGATCTAAAGCACAACTATGCACAATCTAGCAATCCAGTTCTTTGTGGGATCCTAATGACAGCTTGCATAGTGCCTATAGAGTGGTTTTGAGGGGTATGAGGAGTTCTAGAGGATGGTATCACCAGGGGGTAAGGGATGCATTCATCCCAGATTCAGCTGGGCTTTGTGACAGAATCTGGAGTCCAAGAAGGGTTGCCAACAAGCTAGGTATTTGGTTATGGTGCCTGCTATAAAACTCGAGAGTCTTTCATGAGTGGCCACCTGCACCTATGATTGAAGGAGTTCTAAGAAAGTTGGGCACTCTGTGGTGCACCATCTCCTCAGGAATCAGTCTCTTAGCAGATGATCCCACTACTGTAGGCCTCCTCGCACCAGGGCTACTTTTGGGGAGGCCTGTCCTCTCACATCCCAGCAGCAACAAGGGGGGGTTCTGGGGGTATGTTTGGGCAGATAGATATCTGCCCAGTATTTATGTAGCGGTGGGCATTCCCAGAGGATGTTATACAGGTGGGCATCTGGTTGCCCTACATCTCCAGCACTGATCATCTGAGGTGAGTCCCAGGTGATTGAGCTTGGCCAGGGTGTAATACCACTGTAGCATTGCTTTGTTCATGATAAGACAAGTACTTCCATCCCTACATGAGTGGATTCTCGACCAACTATGAGACCATTGTTGGTCTGAGATCGGGGAATTAAGCTCCTGCTCCCATTGGGTTCTGGCTAATTGAGTTGGGTCCGATGAGGGGGTATCTCAGAGTAGGGTGTATATTCTGCTGGCAATGTAAGGAATAATTAATTCATCCAAAGAGTGGTAAACATATGGAAGAAGTTTCAAAAGGAAAATGTGGGAGTGCAGAATGTCAAATCTAACTGGGTAGGTTTCTCATTGAGAATAATATTTATATGAACAGCATGTAATTTACTGGGGATTGAATAGTCACAAGGAGAGTGTTTCAAAGCAGAATTTTTTTTTTTTTTAGTTGTTTAACCAGGAGTAGCACACTAAGCTGAAAGCTTTTTTACAGGAGCAACCTGGGAGCACAGAGAAGTTAAGTGACTTGCTCAGGGTCACACAGTATACAAGTGGAAGCTGTGGGATTCAAACCCAGGTCTGGTCTGTTGGCTGTCACCAGATTTGCAGCTCACAGCCTTAAACCACTGTGCTATACTGCCTCCACACCAATTAGTAAGCATGGTTGGAACATGGGAAGGACACTTAGACTCAGGTTCCCAAAGGTTTCTAACACTGTCATCCACACCCATTGCACTTGTTACCAGAGCGGAGGTAACTAATATCTAAAACTTTAAGTGTTATAGGCTTGGGCAACCAGTTTGAACTGCAATCTGGTTGATGGACTGACAGATTTCTTCATGGGAAAGTGCTCAGTTTGCTGGTAAGCATCACGATGTTGTAGCATAATCGACTGTTTTGCTGATGTTTGGCCACCTGTCTACTTGACTATTCCACCCTTGTCACAAGGTTAGGGTACAGGGTGGGGATTAGGGTTGCTGAACAGATGTTTTTAGAATATTGACCATGCATAAGGCACCATACCTTTCATGCATAGCACCGTACCTGTAGACTGTCCTTCGGTCATGAGAGCAGGTGATGTGACAATGTGGGTGGGAGTTAGATGCAGCAATCCTATTACCACATTTCCAAACTTTTTAGATACCTGGCCTGATTCTCAAAGTCCCCAGCACAGCGGAAGGGTCTTGTGTCAGAAAGAATGGTGCAAAATGCTCCTTGCACCAAAAGATGCACTGAGAACAATTCTCATTGGAAGCCTGTGTCAACCACAGGCTGCCTGCCACAAATAGGGCTTGCACCCATCCCTGTGTATCACAAAATGGGCTGCTAGGGGGCTTGCAGCAGTCACAGGCTACCTTATCTCCTAATGTGGGATTCTCAAAACTCCCTCAGAGGGCACAATTTTAAGTATCATTAGACCAGCCATGGCTGTTCTGAGGGTACTTAGAAATGTTCTCTGGGAGGGTTGAGAAGGCTTCGCCAAAGTGCCATGCCCCCTCCCCAATTCCCGCTCACATTGCAGTAATCACTCTGGTGGTCTAGAGCCCCCCTCCCCAATTCCCTGATGTCATAGAAACGTAGAAACATAGAATTTGATGGCAGATAAGGACTACTTGGCCCACCTTGTCTGCCCATTTCCCTACCTAACAGATAAGCTGCAGATCCTAGTCAACCAACAGCTTATTTACTCCTACCCACCACTAGAATTGCCTTATGTCTGTCCCATGCATTCTTGAATTTCCACACTGTTTTTGACTCTATGACCTCCTCAGGAAGGCTGTTCCAAGCATCTACAACCCTCTCCTCATATTACCTCTGAGCCGTCCCCCCATCATCAAATTGTGACCCCTTGTTCTTGCGCATATCTTTTCCTGAAAGATGCTACCT
This sequence comes from Neoceratodus forsteri, assembly GCA_016271365.2. Taxonomy (NCBI): domain Eukaryota; kingdom Metazoa; phylum Chordata; order Ceratodontiformes; family Ceratodontidae; genus Neoceratodus; species Neoceratodus forsteri. Next base: position 1,515,844,224 of record CM057449.1, read on the forward strand.
CCTTGGACTTCGTTGATTCCCTTCAAGTATTTCAAAGTTTCTATCATGTCCCCCCCCCTTTCCTTGAGGCTATACATCTTAAGCTCCTTTAGACTTTCTTCATATGTCTTCTTGTGCAGACCCTGCACCATTTTGGTTGCCCTTCTCTGGAGAGACTCCAGCCTGCCTATGTCTTTGTGGAGATGGGGTCTCCAGAACCGTACACAGTACTCCAGATGTGGTCTTACCAACTGTCTGTACAGAGGGCCAACAACTTCCTGTTTTCTACTGGTGATGCCTCTCCCTATGCATCTCAGTATCTCCGCAGCCCTCCTTACTGCCTTCTCACATTGCATGCCCACCTTTAGGTTGTCTGATATGACTACCCCCAGGTCCCTTTCCATTTTTGTTGTTGTCAGTATCTCACCCCCCATTGTGAACTCTTCCCCTGGCTTTTTGTTTCCCAGGTGAATTACTTTGCACTTCTTTGTATTGAATCTAAGCTGCCATACATTTGACCGTTCCTCCAACCTTGCCAAGTCTCTTTTCATCCTTTCCACCCCACCTTGTGTATCAACCCTGTTGCAGATCATTGTGTCATCTGCAAAGAGATATACTTTCCCTTCCAGTCCCTCTGCAATGTCACTTATAAAGACATTAAAAAGGACCGGCCCCAGTACTGAACACTGCGGTATTCCACTAGTAACCCTCCTTTCTTCACTGTGGACTCCATTTATTATTACCTGCTGTGTCCTGTTGTCCAGCCAGTGTTTTACTCAGGTACCACCCTGGGACCCACTCCCAGGCTGGCTAATTTGTTTATTAATCTTTTGTGCAGGACTGTGTCAAATGCCTTGCTAATGTCTAGGTAGGCCATGTCCACAGCCCCTCCCTGGTCTACTACTTTGATCTCCCAGTCAAGAAATAAATCTTATAGCTCTGTGACAGAGGATGTCAAGCTTGGAAAGTGCGGAAGCAGGACCTTGGCCATAAAGGAAATTTGCAGAATCCAAAAGTGATAAGAAGTTTGTTTGGACCAACCTTTTTTTGGTGTCTTGTGAGAGTTAGTGTTTAGTGCAGAAAAAGAGGCCAAGTCTCTGTTTTAGCTTTTTTGAGAACTCCTCAATGTGGTCAGAGAAAGAGAGTTTGGGATCAGTCCAGATCCCCAGGTATTTAAATTTGGCCACGAAATCCAAGGATTTGCCTAAGAACTTAGTAATTTGAGGAATTGTGCCATGGATGGAGGGACTTGAGGCATGCATGTAAGATGAAAAAAAATCACCTCATATAACATAAAACATACTGAATACAAAAATCAATATGTTTAAACTTAAAACCTGCAAAAGAACAGTAACTGGTGTCCAGGATGTAATTATCATTGTGCATATATAATTGGAAGCTAATATAAGGGGCTCTACATGGAAATGAGGCTGTGTCAACAAGGGGTGGAATACAAACTCACAAATTACACATATTTTGCTCACAGTCCCTATCTAAAACCTGAAAGGCACAAACTATACAAATTCTAATCAGACTGTTTAACACTAAAACCAACAGGATGACTAGAGATGTAGAAAACATCCTCTCATTACATTATTGCCACCCATTCTATTTCTTTATTCAAACCTTGAATTTTGTATGTGCTCCTAAAAGGGTTAATGCACTAAGCCTCCTTCCTTAGGGTGCTCTGTTCCCTTATCTTTGCCTAGCTGGTTTTGGAACATAATTAAGTGCTGCAAACCACAAAGTTGAAACTTGATGTTGAGCCTGTAAACAAGGTCTTGGGGGTTGGGGGTAGTGGGGTCTGAGAGTTTTTTCCAATATACTGTATATTAGGCTGCAGGGGGGATTTAATGCAAAAGACACCATGATCTGAGTCACAGGTTAAAATCTGGGGACTTTTTTTTTCTTGAAATAAGAAATAGAATGAAGTTAAATTAACAAGCATTTGTCAATGCCGAATGTTGCTTGCTTCTATGTGTTGTTTAAGTATTTGGAAGTCATTGGAGTGCAAATATTGAAAATTTGCGAACTTATTAGCGTGCGTAGGAACTGCGCAACGCACGCTCGTAAAACAGTCATTTTTAGGAATTTTTTCACCAAATTTTCAACATAGCCATTTTAAGACCTCTGCTCATGAACAGTGTCACTGCAATTTTCTTAATTTGTCCTGCATTGATTTCGAGACACCGACCGCGCCCATTCTGCTACATGGGCGTAAACACATTTTGGGTGAGATGTGAAAATGACAGCTGTACTACTCATAAGAAGGTGTGGTAAAATGGCAATGTTGAAAATCTGGAGTGAAAATATTGAAATTGAACTTCACGAGCTCATGAACTGCACAACGACGCCATAAAACAGTCATTTTTGAATTTTGGATCAAATTTTCAACATGGGGTTTTGGGACCCCTCTCATGAATGATGTCACTGTCATGGTGTTATTTGGGCCTGAAGGGTGATTTCGCAGTCACTGCACAGTCACCGCGGAAATCACCCTTCCGGGTCTCAATAACGCCATGGCAGTGACATCATTCATGAGAAGGGTCCCAAAACCCCATGTTGAAAATTTGGTGCAAAATTCCAAAATGCCTGAGATATGCAACAGTTGAAACCCCTATCTAGGCCATTATACAGCTTACCGGCATTTCCTCAGTTCAAGGGTCGGCTTTGAAGAGTGCAGACGTGTTCCCGGTCCACCAAGATCGCCGTGCCGGAGTCCGGAGGTAAGTATGGGGTGAGGGGGCATGGGAGAGCTGGAGTGGGTGGGTGCGGCGGGAGGGGGGGTCGAGACGCCTGCAGGACCGCTGCTTTTCAGGTTAAAATTAAAAAAACATCGTAGATCGCTGGGCTACGCTGGGGTGGCGCGCATGGCACAAAGGATGTTGGGGGCGTTCAGCTGGCGGGGATTGGGCACCCGTCGGCCAAAGGACTCATTGCCAAGCTGGGGAACAGGCTCCCAGCGTGGCACCCTCTAACTGGGGGGACACAGCTCAGCCGGCGAGTTGGGCACCCGTCGGCTAAGCAGTAGGTGCGTGAGCGCGCACACCTGCGTGTGTGGGGAGAGCTACGCTTCCAGTGGGCTCTTATCTCTGCTCACTGAAGTGTAGCTCCCCCTTTCAACTGTATGCCACTGCATTTTGGAGCGTGTCATAGACAGCTGCAAAATTCATTGGCTTACAGGGGCCACGCCTGCCAGCTCACTGACTGAATTGGAGGAGGAAGTTACACACCTCCGAAATCTCCGATGATGGCACTATGTTTCTTGCACATGCGTGCAAGCAACATAAAAATGGATAAAGAATGAGTTATAAGGAAACTGAGTTAGACAACATTGTAAAGCCAAAGCTGAAACAAGAGAGGATATGCATGAGCAGGAGAAAAAGAGAAATAAAAAACTTTGTGAAGCCTTAAAAGTAAGGTCCAGTTTTTATCACCTGGCCCCAATACCTTACAATATTGGCACATATGTCAGTTTTATTAGAAAAGATATTGAGTCCATCATTAAGAAAAGTGAGACTGAGAAAAAAAAGAATATACTTTGATGTATGACCAATAAAGAACACTTCAATGTTTGGAACATGATGAGAATATTGTAATCAAAGGGACCAATGGGTAGTGTGGTAGTAATAAATAAAGAAGACTACCAAACTGTCTGTCTCAGTTAAGTGATACTAACAAACAGCTGTATTCTTAAACTAGCAAACATTGTTCTACATAGCAATTATTTATTAAGTTTGAGAATAGAGTTTTGTATTGAAAATAAGGCCCATAGATTTGTACCAGTATGACCTCCACCTACGCTAATGTGTTGATGGTTGGTTTAGAAAAGGAAGACATATACAAAGGAATTGTTAATTAATATCATGCCTCAGTACAATCATTGAGGCATTTTATTAATAATGTATTTTTAATCTGGGACACAACTATAGAGAGTCTGGAAAACATTATTGAATACTTGAGTAATTGCACTGCATATCTATCCTTTATCACACTGCAGACTGGAGATCCCTACCTTGATCTATTGGTTATAAAAGAGGGTAGGAGAGTCATCTTGTACAGTATGACTATCGTAAACCCACAGCAAGGAACACTTTGCCACATTCATCAAGCTATCACCCACAAAAATTAGTCAACAGCATCCCATATAGCCAGCTATGGTGATACAAATGCAATTGTGGCACTGAACAGAAGTGTACATGTACTAGTGAGAAACTGCTAATAAAGCTTAGTGGAAGAGGCTATAATGAGGGAACCATGCTGTAAGTAAAACGAAAAGCAGCAGAGGTAGACAGCAAAGTAACCATTGTGAGTAACATTTCTCCATGGAGAAAAGAGAACAGAATAGGTATTTAACACAACATACTGAGACCAATTTGTAGCCATCAAGAAAACAAATTTCAAATATTGGTCTGTATTACAAAGTACTCCAAATCAGAGAGAGGATTTTGGGGAAAAACCATGGGTGGCATCAAAGAAAATATATAGCATCAAGTCCCATATAATGGAGACACAGCCCTGGAGCCTCCCACCACTTCCACCACCAATAACATGGCTAGGAAACAAACATATGGGGGTGGGATATTCAAAGTGGTTGCACAAGGCACAAGTGAGATGCACCAGTGCAATGGCTGATATGCACCAAAGAGCAATATTCAGTGGGCGACAATGCACTGCGCAAATCGCAGTGTGCCAATGCGCAACCCTAATGAATGCAAGAGCAAGTGCAGGAGGCGTAGCCATGAATAAACAGGGCAGTGCGATATTCAACAGCAGGCTGATGGTGCAAGTGCAGAGCAACTGGGACATGCGCGGAGCAAAGTTGAGCCTATAAAAGGATGGAGCAAGCAGGGGATGGTGGCTTGTGCCCAGGGGAGCAGAGGTGAGAGAGGGAGAGAGACTGAGAGAGAGACAGAGTGAGACAGACTGAGACAGAGTGAGGGACAGAGACAGTGTGAGACTGTGACAGGGTGAGGGCCATCTGCCAGGCAGGACAGCAGCAGGGGTGCAGGACAGTCACAGAGGCAGGAGGTGTAACGGGCAGTGGGACAGAGTGCGGGACCCAGACTGAGTCTGTGGGCAGGCCAGACCATGCGTGTGGGTCCCCAACACAGATGTACACCTAGTGCAGGGGACCAAGCAGCAGCATAAAGCCAGGGAAGCCCAGGAAGACAGCTGCAGGGGGGGATCAGACAGGCTGGGCCATGGCCAGTGCAATATTCCAGATGGAGGGGTAATGAGGAGTGTGAGGAGGCAGGCAGCTGAGAAGTGCGGCTGTGGAAGGGCCCATTGGCAGTATGCCCGGAACAGGTGGTACCATACTCGCACCACCTTCGAACAGTACAGCGACACTGAGATCGTGGGCCGGTACCAGCTGAACCGGGTGATTCTGAGGCAGCTCTGTGAGCTGTGCAGTGATGAGATGTAGGCACCCATGAGACGGAGCCATACCCTGTCAGTGGAGACTAAGGTCACGGCAATGATGTGCCTACTTACCACGGGCACCTTCCAGAGACCAAGAGGGGACACCACAGGCATTACCCAGTCGGCCGCGTCAGGGCTTCTCACACAATTCCTCAACGCACTGCTGCCACATGCTGCAGAATTCATCCACTTCCCCAGCACACAGACGGAGCGTACAGCAAACATGCAGGAGTTCCACAAGGTTTCACCTATGCCTGGCATGCTAGGGGCCATTGACTGCACCCATGTAAGCATCCGCAAACCACCAGGGCCAGAGGGGGTGGCCTACATCAACAGGAAGGGCTAACCCCAGTGTCAACTGCCAGGCGGTGTGCGATGCCAAGGGGCACATAATCAATGTATGTGCCACACACCTTGGGGGAGCACATGATGCCTTCATTTGACACCAGTCCATACTGTGCCACAGGTTTGAGAGTGGGGACATCCCCACTGGCCACCTAGTAGGTGACTATGCAGCAGGAAAGGGCATCCCTGTGCAACATGGCAGGGCGTGGGGGGGTGATGCAATGCATGGGGTGTAGAGGGTTTGACTGTGTAGGGGGGGCAGCCACACAGACCAACATGCTAACCCAACATGTTCCCCCACAGGTGACAGTGGATACCCACTCAGGCCCTGGCTGCTCACCCCATACCAGCGCCTGTCAGCCCCAGTGCAGGAGAGATACAATGAGGCACACGCCAGCACACGGAACATCATCGAGCTTGTGTTTGGACTGCTGAAGGCACGATTCTGTTGCCTGCACAGGTCCTGCAGTGCTCTACAGTACAGCCCCTCAAAGGCCTGTGGCCTATTCCTGGCCTGCTGTGTGCTACACAACATGGCCACTGACCGTGGGATAGCTGTCAAGGTTGAAGAGGGGAACAGCAGTGGGGACGATGGGGACACCGGGGCCAACAGTGGTGGGCAGCCTCCCCCGGATGACGGGAGTCCCGGCTGTGCAGGATGGCCCAGCAGCACAGGGACACCATTGCAGAAGAGTATTATGGTACATGCAGGTAGATGAACAGCTCCACACACAGGTCACAGGGACCGGGGCACGGTAAACAGGCATGGCTGGCAGGGCCCCACAACAGACATGGCCGGAGGGGGGTGATGACGGACAAGGGACAGGTCACCGTGGAAGCACCCTGACAGAACGGTGGACCCCACCCACACACTTACACCAACACAGGAACAGTCACATGGGCACACACACACGCACACCCCGAGGCCACCAGCGGGCATGTGTCAGATGCTGAACGCCGGTGCACTGTGGTGGCTGGTGCTATGATGGCATCATCATGCACATGCCACAGTGGCCAGCGGCCGGGAGGGTGTGCACAAGGTGGGCATGATGTGCGGCCACAGATGTCATGGCCCAGATATGGACACACACATAGCACACCTCCTTGCATACAGGGCTGCGGCAGGCAGTAGACAGAGAAGGCGGCAGATCATGTCAGCCACACAGGTGCATGGCTGCCATGGACACGTGGACAGCCCCACCTAGACCGCCCAGCAGACGCAGGCTGTGCAGTGGCCACATGGGGTGTCACAGATGTACCCCCAGGTGTGTTACCACAAGAACGTGACTGGGCCCTCACAGGCGTCTGCACGCCCCCAAACAGGCCCACTCCAGGCATGCCCAGGATGCCTACAGCTGATCCTGGCAATGACAATGCTGGGGTCACTTGACACTGGGACCGAGGGATGGAGAATGCACTCCGTGGTGACTGCCACAGACGGCCCTGCACCAGGGTGGCCAGTGATGCCAGGCCACCCGTTACTGCAGTGGTGAGCCAATCCAGGCCTGTGGTCATGTCCTCCCACATGCATGTTGCCTCAGTCAGAAGCTGCTGAAAATCCCGGTCATGCCTTCCTGTGGACTGGTGCAGCTCAGTGCAGAGTGCACGTACCCCTGCCACAACCTGAATCTGTTGCTTTACGGATGTCCTGAGCAGACGGGTGTGCTTGTCAAGCCAGTAAGTGCCCTGGGGGGCTTGGGCATTGTGCCGACCCATGGGGGTTGTGCAGCCCCACGGCACAGCCCCCCACATAGATGGGGCTGCACAGCGGGGCCCCTCTTGGGCCTGTCCTGACTGCTGTGCACTGGCAGTGGACACTTCACCTGGTCCACCCTCAGCACTGTCCTGCTGCCGCCGCTGCCCCTCTGGCTGCTGTGCATGTGACATTGCCGGGGAGATTGCACCCCCACCACCAGACGGACCTGACTGCGCTGCAGGTACTGTGGCCACTGCAACACCGGGTGGTGTGGCTGGCGGGACCGCCAGTGCCACCCATGCACCATTGGCGCTGCCATGTCCTGTGTGTGGTAGTGGTGCCTCCCCCTGTACAGCATCACCACTGTCCTGGGTATCGGCCATGTTGTCATCGGACGCGGACCCTGCCCCGATCACTGTCTTAGCATACTGAACTCCATGGCTGGCATCCCACTGAAACACTGCCTGGGCCTCATCCACACCCATGCCACAGGCATCCTTGCAGACAGTATGGTGGCTCCGGCAGGGGTCCGGGCCATGTACCCCGGTGGAGATGGATGGACGCTCCTCCAGATCCCCAACATCACCCAGGGTGGGCACCGCTGCCCCTGCATCCCCACGCAGGTGCCCTGGATCTGTAAGGGAACATATACATGTCAGTGCCGCCACCATGCATCCACGCCCCAATGCACCCCTTACCCACATCCTCTTGCACCACTGTACCTACCATTCAAGGAAGGGCTACCCCCCGTCTGGAATCCACTGCCGGGAATGCCCTCAATGGCACTGTGCCACATTGTCTCTGCCACAAGCTCCTCTCGTGGTGTCAGCTGTGGCACCTCAGGCTGTCCACCGCCTATGGTGGCACATGCAGCCCAGATGGCTTCCACCTTCTCCTTGAACTGCCTACGGTCCATGCCCACCTTCTTCTTGCATTTCTGAACTGACCTTTGATGGACGCCCTGAAGGTTCAAGACCTAGGCTACACCCTCCCATGCTTCTGCCCTGGCTTGCTGGGTGCCTGTGGAGCCACTCAGGAGGGGCTCCTTGTCAAGGTAGGCATCATATAGGGCATTGTACTCCGCTCTTGTGAAATTGGGCCTGCACGGAAGGCTCCTCAACTTCCTCTTGCTCCGATGTGCTGTTCATGTTGGTGAGGACATGAAGTCAGTGCTGGTTGCCACACACGAGCAGCCCTCCCAGACCCCACATGCCCAGTGCCTGGTATCCCACCTGTGAAGGTTGCAATACTGGTCTGGTGCCTGTGCTGCCATATGGCACCTTTATAGCGCATCACATGCAAATGAGGGAATGTGCAACTGTAATGGGATGCAAATGCGTCCGATGCGCCACTGCTATGCTGATCAGCTCATCTGCATATGCCTGCTGAATATCGCGAATTGCGCATTGCATAGTGGGGTTGCTCATGCACATGTCATGGTGCATCTGTGTGACATGCACAGTCCGCATGGTACAGTGCATGCGCGCACTGACATCGAGTATGTCGGTGGTGCTTCCCACGCATGATACACTACAGGCGGCAAGACGCTCAGCCATTATTGGGCATGAGCGCACATGCACCGTACACCCAGTCACACATATGTGCCATTGGCACATGGCCCATGGGGCACACTGGACCCTATAGTGCACCATGCCACCCATGCTCTGTCACTCTGCCACGCATGGTGCGCATGTCGCCCTTTGACCCCTATGTAAGCCCCTTGATGCCCTGGTGACTGTGGCACATGTCAGCGCTGCCCCATGCATATCATGCATACCCTGCCGATGCGCAATTGTGGATGCCAGTGCATCACCAGGTGTATTGTGCATCCTTCACACGTGCGTCTTGTGCGCTCCCAGGCACCATTATGCTGCTGCAGTTCAAGATAGATCCATGCCATGCAGGAGCACACTGAGAGTACCAAACTCTGGACACAGGTGGAGCTTGTGAACTTGATGGCTTTGGACATATTGGTGCCCTCTATGGGCAGGTACCCCTGGACCCGCCGTGCACTGAGGTGTGGCAGGTGGTGGCTGAGGAGCTGGGGGAGGTGACAGGGTCATGCCATAGCAGGGAGCAGTGCCACCACAGGTACAGTGACCTGCGGAGAAGGGATCCTGAACGGCTCAGGTCACTGCAGGCATGTGTCCGAAGGGGCGCTGTGCCACGGCCAGGTGAGTGCATATATCCCCATCCAGGCCATGTCAGTATTGTGTGGGTTGCCAGTGGGTGTCACGCCGTGCTGCTGTGGGTGGGGGGCAGTGGCTGGGAATGCCGCCGGACATGGCAGTGCATGGCTGGTGTACCATGCCTCGGCACTACCGCTGCGTGGGGTCTTGGGGTTTACTGTGCTGGGGGGGACCCATGTCTTGCTGCCCAGTGCTGATGTCTGTCTCACACTGTCTCCCTACTAGGCCCTGAAGATCAGTGAAGAGCCTGGATGGTGGGTGCCACTGCTGGACAGTAGCAGACCAGTGGTGGTGTGCATTGGAGGGTTGCTGGACAGCCAGGTGGTGCAGATGGTCAACCGCCAGTAGGGCCACAGCTTGCAGGTAGGCACCTTGGTGGTGTAGTTTGTTGTGTGGGGTTGGGGTGGGCCACATCCCCCTGTGCACATGACCATTACATTCTGTGCCTCACTGGCATGGTCCATTGCACCATGCTGCACCCAGGGCGCGTGTGTGTGGCCACTGCGGGTGGGCTGTGAGAGCATCCGGATCCCAGCCAGGCCACTGTCAGCCCCACACAATGGCCATTTGCTTGGCTGTTATGGCTGTGGCATGCTGCGCCTGGTTGGTGGTGGTGTGCAGTGCTGTGCGTGGCTGTGGATAGTCAGGATGGTGGCCTGTGTGGGCATGCACACTGTGGTTGACTGTGTGCCCCCTGCAGGGCACATGCCAATGTTGTCCACTGCACACAGTGGGTGGGCTACGGTTGTGTGAGCATGTACTCATCCATGTCCCCTCCTTTGTCCTAGGAGCCCAATGTGTGGATGCCCATACAAGGCTCCTGGAGCGGATCCTGCGGGTTGCCATGGCCACCCTTGCGGTGGCACTCATCATTCGACAGGCCATGTTCCGGCCACAGAGGAGGTGGCAGGGGCGCCGATAGTTAAGGAACCTTCCAAGCGGCCCATTGGCCTGCTTCACCCTCCCTTCCACTGAAACCCCTCCCATTCCTCTATTGTTCCAACCCTACCATCTCCCCTGTCACCCCACCCCCTTCCCCATCCTACATTCCTGAATGTGTCCTCCCCATTCCCTGCCCCCTATCCCTGTTCAACTGTATATAGTTTTGTTTGTTGCTTGTTGTTTCAATACAGTTATATTTTGGTAGCCATCCATGTCCGTGTCTGCTTTGCAGATGGCATTGGTGCCATGTTGCAGTGGTATGCATGGTGGCTATGTGGTATGTTTGCGGTTGCCTGGGGTTTGTGTCAGGTGGTCTGTGCATAGTGGCCTGTGTGTGTGTGTGTGTGTGTGTGTGTGTGTATGCCCTGTGGCATGCGTATGTTCCTGCTGGGCTTTGTGGCTGGTGTGATGTGTGCTGTTGGCTTGTGTGTTGTCTGCTTTGGTCCCAGTGCCATGTCCCTTGCTGTCCCGTGGGTGTTGCCCATGGCTGCCTGCTGGTGGCCATGGTTGTCACGCTACCTCTATACGCTGCAGTGGGATGCATGGTCAGGGCATGTGGCCATACGCCTGCCTTGCCACCCTCCGGTCGTCCTCTGCACGATGCTGGCAGTGTGTCCTGCTCTTGTGGCCTGCTCCACACTGTGCCAGGGGCCCTGTGCCTCTGTCCCTTGCCCTGCCCATGCTGCTATGCTCCTGCGCTTCCTGCCTTGCCCAATAAGTGCAACCCTGAAGTGTGCAAATTACGCCTGCTGCCTTGGGATCCCTGAGGTAGCCCTAGTTGCACCCATGGAGCATCCCTGTGATATTCAGCCATCTTGGCTGTCACTTGCCTTGGTGCTCAGCCTTTGAATATCATGTTGGATGTGCACCTGTGCAGTATTCCTGCGTTGTGCCGCTCTTGCGCCTGCTTCTGGCACATTTCTGAATATCCCACCCATGGTGTTTTTTTGTTGTGGATGATGTGCCCATTGCTCCAATGCAACTAGATGAAGAACAATAAATAATCCAAGAGAAAATGAAAAACTTCATATTAAACGTTTTTTAACCTGTGATTCAAATCATGTGGCCTATTGCACTAAATGTTACTGCAATCTAATATATATTGGAAAAATTCTCAGACCTTTAAAACGGAGAATCAAGAAACTGCAATTAGGCTGAGGAACAAAAATTCCCCCCTTACAAAGCATTTTTGCAGACTCAACATCAAGTTTCAGTTTTGCGATTTGCAGTGCTTGATTATGTTCCAAAACCAACTAGGGAAGGGGACTGGGACAGAACAATCCTGAGTAAGGAGGCCGGACCCATTAACCCTTTTAGTAGCACAAATAAAATTAATGATTTGAATAAAGAAATGTGTAACAATAATGTAATGTTAGGATGTGTTTTACATCTCTGTTCATCCTGTTGGTTTCACTGACAAATGTTCTGAATAGGGTTTGTACAGTTTATGCACTTAAGGCTTTACATAGTGACTGTGAGTGAATGGGTGGGGTTTGTGGGTTCCATGTAGGGCTTCTTATATGAGGTTCCACTTACATACTGTATGTACAAAAGAAAATGCCAACCCTGGCACAAGTTTGTGTCCTTTGGCAGATTTTAGGTTTAAACATACTGATTTTAGTATTCAGAATGTTTTGTGTTTTATAATGGCCTGTTTTTTTGAAAAGTATGGAGCTGGTTTGGCAACTTGTGTGTACCGGGAATAGGACTGAACCTCTTTAATGTACGAAGCCAGTGAGATTGTGTCTCAGTTCTTTTAAATAGGCAGGTTAAAGATTGCCCCAGGTACTAAAGGAGCTGCGCACCTGATCGCGACTGTTTGTTTGTTGGAGCACTGACTGTGTGAATTCTTGGCGCCTTTTTTCAAATATTGCTAAATTACATCTGCCCAGCAGTGGAGATAGTCTATTTTCTATAAAAAAGTGTAGCTTTATTTTACCTCTGCTTTCCGACTGTTGCTTTTTACATGAAATCCCTTTTAAGAAGTTTACTGTAGCTTTACTGAAAATGAATAGCATAAGTTTGTTTTAGTTGCTAAATAATCTTACACTTCTGCATTTGTTTTACATGAAATCCCCTTTAAGAAATTACTGCAGCTTTTACTGAAAATGAATAGCACAGTTTGTTTAGTTGCTAAATAATTCTTAAACCTCTACATAGCCAGTGTCTTTGTAAATTAACTTGCTAGCTGTATTCAGACAAAGGCACTCCTGGTACAGTCCCTGTCCACACCCCCACCCCCACCCCACAATGAAACTTCCCTCCTCTGACCTTTATTAATAAACTGTGTTTTTCTACCTCTTCCACAGCATACCGGCGGTCGAGAGGGCTGCTCGGCTAAGCTCTCCCTCACTCTGAAAACAGAGCCCAGGTTAAAGATTGCCCCAGGTGCTAAAGGAGCTGCGTGCCTGATCGCGACTGTTTGTTTGTTGGAGCACTGACTTTGCCCCACCGAACGCTACGCATTCGGCTCCCCACCGCCCCCACCACCACCGTTGGTCGGCATTCCAATACATAGCTTGATTTCTAGTCACATGACGTGAAATAACCTATCAGTCCACTTTCCCATCTGTAGCTTATCTTTTCCTACCACTAGAGGCCCCCTTGCCTTTTTTTTTTTCTTCTTCTTTCTCCAGTCCTTTCACTCACTGCCTAACTCTGTATCCTACCATGCTCCCACTCCGCCTCAGGTCACTCATTCTCCTCCTTCTTCTGATGGGCAATGTCCACCCCAACCCTGGCCCTCTAAATTCCCCACCATCCCACCCATCTCCAGGAAATGACCTGCACATCGCCTCACTAAACATTTGCAGTCTTCAAAAAAAATGGGACTCCTTTCAGGGTTGGGTACTCCAGAATCACCCTGATATCATTGCACTGAGTGAAACCTGGTTCTCCCCATCTGTCCCCGACTGCAGTCAACCACCCTGGTGACCATCTCTACTCGCGGACCGAGTGGGCAAGCGAGGGGTAGCTATGTGTGCTACCTCATGGACTCCGCCTCTGGCCACCTACTCCTCTGCCCATACTAACATCCAGGGCTCAGGTCCTCACCAAAATTAACCCTAGGTAAGTCAACATCCCTCTCCTCCTCACCACGGCCTATGTCCCTCCCAAGGACCAGAAACCAGCCTTCCAAGCCATCATGTTCTACTCGCCACCCTACCCCAAAGCATGAAAAATACTACTGGGGATTTCAACATAAATTTGGCCAAAACAGCCGCCCCATACATCAATGAAGCGTCAGCCCTCGATCTCACTCAGGTCATCAAAACCCCCACCTGGCTACATGCCCGCATGGGGTCATCCTCCCTACTAGACCTAGTTTTCACAAACCGCCCCAACAAAATAACCAGCACCCAAGTCCTCCCCGACATCCTAAGTGACCACTCTCCAGTTCTCTGCAACTGGTCTGGTACCCCCAAAACCTCACCTAAAATTATTGCAAAACACAAATGAGGGCCTGGTGAACTAGCCCTACTCAAGGCCCACCTCAGAGAATGGGACTGGACACCCCTAACTAACACACTTGACCCAGACCACGCCCTTGAACTATTTACCAACACCTTTAACGCAGCCTGTGACAAGTTCGCCCCCCTCACCAAAACAATAACCAAAGGGAATCATGCACCATGGTTCTCGGACCACCTCCAAGGCCTACTTCATCAGCGTGATGCATTATGGCACCTTTGCCAACGAGACCCAACGGCACCTGACAGGCAACATTATCAGGAGTCCCAAAACAAGTGCACCTGGGCCATATGCACTGCCAAAGCAAGCTATTACAAAGCCACCTTAACCTCCACCTGGGGCTCTGGTCGCAAGTTCTGGGAAAACATTAAGGAACTCTGTAGCAAAGCCCCAAACCTGCCACCTGACCAAATTCTAATAGATGGATGCCTCTCCTCCAACCCCCTCAGAATAGCCTCGGCCCTTAACACTGCTTTCACTGATCTCTCCCATGTGCTGCCCCCTAATTTCTTCAATTCCCCCGCCTGCCCATAACACCCCACATCCTCCCCTTGCTCCACCCTTCTACCTGTGAGTCCTTACCCCAGAGACTGCCAAACCCTACCTAACCAAAGCTATATGCCAAAATCACTATAGTCATGACTCCCTTGACCTCAGACTTCTCCGTCTCACCCTCCAGGAAGTCCTAGCCCCACTCACCCACATTCTAAACCGCTCCCTCTGTCAAGGGAAATTTCCTACCCACTGGAAATCAGCCTACATCACACCCATCCATAAAAGTGGTGACCGCACATCCACAAACAACTACCGCCTCGTCTCTATCCTACCCCCCCATGTCTAAGGCACTAGAACACAGTCACCAACCAACTTACTGACCACCTTAACAAATATAACCTTCTATCCGGACAGCAGCATGGTTTCCATAAGGGCCACAGTACCACCACTGCCCTCCTTGAATTTACCTCCCAAGTCCACTCAGCCCTGGACCACGGCCACCTCACAGGCGCCATCTTCGTGGACCTATCTAAGGCATTCGATACCGTAAACCATGCCCTCTTGCTTAACACCCTGGCTTTCATGGGTTTCTCCAGTGACACCCTAAACTGGTTCACCAACTATCTCCGATAGAACGCAGATAGTCAAGGTAGGCCCTGTCCTCTCCCCCCGCCTCCCTATCCACTCCGGTGTCCCACAGGGCTCCATACTTGGCCCCCTACTTTTCAGCCTGTACCTCAACTCCCTCCCAGTGTCATGCCCTGGAAATCTACTCCTATATGCAGATGATGCGGTCTTGTTCACCTCTGACCCATCACCCCCCAAGCTCCACCAAACTCTACAACACTCGCTCCGTGAAGTCAAGACTGGCTCACCACCCAACGTCTTATTATCAACTACAATAAGACGAAAGTCATGCTTTTCACCCACCCCCAGAACCCACTCAAGAACCTCTGCCCCCAATTCCTCACTGCCAATCAGACCCCATTAGAACAAGTAAGCAGCTTTAAATACTTAGGGATCACTCTAGACCCCGCCCTCAGCTTTAATCAACATATCCTACACCTATCAACAGCCCTTAGCTCCAGACTAGGGATACTATACTGGTACAAACGCTGCCTCACCCTGAAGCATTACAACTTGCCATAAACTAATCGATCCTCTCCCTGCTAGACTACGGCATCCTAATCTACAGTGCCACTCCATCCACCACCCTAAGCAGACTCCGACTCGTTTTAAACAAAGCCTGCTGTCTCATCCTTGGATGTGATTGTTTTACACACTCCTGCTTCCTTTACAGCAGCACAAACTGGCTAAACCTAGATAGCAGAATCAGGTACCACACCTGCCTTATGACTAAAAAGGTACTACTAGGCCTCACCCCACCTACTCTAAACCA
Organism: Neoceratodus forsteri; assembly: GCA_016271365.2. Taxonomy (NCBI): domain Eukaryota; kingdom Metazoa; phylum Chordata; order Ceratodontiformes; family Ceratodontidae; genus Neoceratodus; species Neoceratodus forsteri. Next base: position 1,515,860,164 of record CM057449.1, read on the forward strand.
AATCATTCACCAAACTCCCCCAGTCAAAACAACCTGCAGCTCAAACAAGCAGCTGTTAAGGGTACCCCATGGCTGGACTTCCCAATTCCAGCGAATCTTCACTTACAGGGCCCCCTCCTGGACTAACGCCTTCCCAAGTCATATAACAAATGAATTAAGGGTTGGCCCTTATAAATCCAAGCTATGGAAATACCTTCATGCCTCTAGCCAATATGACTGCCCTTGACACCAGATTGACATATGCAGCTATCAAACTAACTATTGTCGGACTCCCCGTACCAAATTGTAACTATGAAACCCTATGACCATCAGCTTCTACAGAACCTCTGTAACTATTATGGCTGTACTAAGAAACAAAACTTGCTGTTATTCAACAACTGCACAACTATGTAACATCACAGACTGTTATTTGTAATTGTACTGTAATCAGTATTCCAAGTTCTGTCCATCTATCCTTTTATGTATGACGTGGAACCTTTGTAAATGAGTCGCTGACTCAAAGGTGTTTCTGAATATTTCAATAAATAAATAAATAATATGAGAGAGCCTTGGGAGATTTTTGGTGTTTTTTGCACAACCAGACTAAAAGCACTACATTACTTATTTTCAGTCTCATGGGAATCTTCTCAATTTACACAGAGGCCAGGCAGAATGGTACGTCTAATGAATATGCATGTATCTACATGCATATTACTTTGGATGCAAGGAAGTCATTAACCTCAGATGCTGCCTGGCATGTGAGCACCAAACTCCCTTAAATGGAAGAAAAGCCAGGAGATACTCTAGCATCCCTGGCAATAGTGGCAGTCACCGCATTTGGACAGAGAAGAAAATTCTAAGCTCAAAATATATGAGAGGTTGAGTTTCAGCTCCATAAGAAATGCAATCATTTATAATACAATGAAATGTGAAACTTAAGTTTTGATGGATAGATATTTTTGGTTTCCATATGTTTATTTTCAGGTTCCTAAATTTAAGAGTTCAAAGCAGCACTGTAACAGGGTCACTGTTCCCTGTAAGGTTTACTCCCCTACTAATATACAGTATATATAGGTGACCCTCCCCCCTTTTTTTCTCTCACACTCTCCTATCCTCTTCTTCTTTTCTTCTGTCCTTTTCCTTCTTTTTTCACGTCAGGGTGGCCAACCTGACAAATCTCATTGCTTACTTTACTATCCCTTTTCTCAAACCTCCCTTATGGTGCACCAGATAGCACTGGTTGCAGTGCAAAGCAATCTCCCTAGTGAGGGTTATGTCCAAATGTGAGTAGTGCTTTACTTTTAAATAGTGAAAACACTCCTGAGTTCCTTGAAGTGCCCCCAGTTTAGCACTAGTGCCCAGAGCAAAAGCGTAGTACCTGGATAAAGAATAAAACCATGCATGTACAATGAAAACAGCCCAGAGATGTTGTAACTGGGCTGTTAAATAAAAAAAAAAAAATAGCTAAAAGGTTGGAAATGGGCTTGGGAAAGGCCCAAATGATATGTTTTGCTGACGGCTGTACATTTCAGCCATTGGAGCAATAAATGGAAAGTGCTGCATAGTGGCAGGGGCTGCTAAAGGAGCCTAGTAAAGAGCCCCTGCAAGGGTTAAGTAACATGGCAGCATTTTTAAACAAAATAAGGGTTATAATGGCTCTAAAGTTATTACAAGAAAAAATGGTAATTACTGAAACAAAGATACAGGTCTTCTGAGCTGGCAGAAGAAGGGATATGAGGAGCACACCCTCTATCTCCCATTCTCCTTGCCAACACAGAGACACCTGAAAAACAGAAACAGTAATGATGCTGTAATTACCTGTGGGGTTCCCTGCAGTTCTTGCTATAGGGCTGGCTGCCCACAAAATGGCTGATTTTAAAGGTGCAGACTCTAGTGACATCAGAACAAGGTAGTGGCTTGTTTCCAAATGAGTCCCAATTAAAGCCCAAAAGAGTTATTATTGATACCTACCTGTAAGTATTTTTAAACTAAAGTCTATTATCAGGTAAAGGATTATAAGGACTTGGAAATACATGAAATAAAATGTATTTATTCTATAAAATAAAGGAATAAAAGTATAATTGTTCTCTTGATGTTGGTCACCTGGCTATAATGTCATCAGCCATAAGGCTATAAAAACTCACCACTAGAGGAAGTTTAGAAAGAGGTAGGTCAGTGAGCTGCTGCTCTTGTAGGAGGAAGGTGTGTTTGTTTTCACACCAGTGAATTGGTTTAAGAAAGTGGTAAAATTAAAAGAGAAGTGACTAGGGAAGAGTCATCTTCAGAGTTTTGTTTACTTTGGTGTGCTAACACCTTGTTTTTTTTTTTATTTCTGTAAATATTGATTTTATTTGATTTTGAATAAAAAATCATAAATGCATTCCTGCATTTATTTTATGCATCATCCCTCCTGCCTAAGTGTCTGTTATTCCCACACTGTAACGGGCACACAAATAGTTGAAGCACCAACAGTCCCAGGGTCAGACCCACAGAATTACTAATAGAATAAAGGAACAGGTAGATTCCTCAGGCACCAATTCACTTCACATGACATCCACAATGTGTTGCAGGATAATGTAAACTTTATTAAAAGTAAAAACAGCAGTGGCTGTGATGCTACCTCCATCCAAGGCATTTGTAATAGTCTGTGCATGGTCCAGTTCACCCTCTAAACTGCACATGTGGCTGCAGTGGCATAGTACTGGTGTACAGGCATATGTAGTGAGGAGGTTGCATGGTACTGTGCCATGTTGCCCACCACCTGCTATTGATCACATGTCACCTTTGTCCCCTCCACAGACAATAGGACCCAGCCAAAGTCAGACAGGGCTGGATAGGCCACATAAGAATGACAGAACAGCAGAAAGGCAGAGAGAGAGGCCAGCCAGGACCATGGTAAGAGGCTGTTGAGGGAGGGTGAGAGGTCCTCCAACACAAGTCCACATAAGAAACATAGAAACAAAGCATGATGGCAGATAAGGATCACTACGCCCACCCAGTCTGAACATTTTTTGCTGCATACCCTATCCTGTCACCAGAGACCCCATTTTTCTTCGGCTCCCTCCGGCCTTGCTTCCCAAGTAACATTCACTTTTGCCTATGCCATGCATGCCTGAAGCCCACCACTGTTATTGCCCCCACCATCTACACTAGAAGACTTCAAGGCATCCACCACTCTTTCAGTGAGTAAGTATTTCTCCACACCTCTTCCCCCTTCCAGCTTTTAATCGAATATCCCCTTGTTTTTGTGCATCTTTTCCTCTGGAAATTCTCCCTTACTGTACCTTACGTAATCCTGTGAGGTATTTACAGGTCTCTATCATGTCCCCACTCTCCTTTCTGTCTTCCAGTGTATACATATTAAGGTGTTTTAGTCTCTCTTCATAAGGCTTCTGATGCAGCCCCTGCACCATTTTAGTTGCTCTCCTCTCTACAGCCTCCACCTTGTCTATGTCCTTCAGGAGATGTGTGGTCTCCATAACTGGACACAGATCTCCAGGTGGGGTATCACCAGAGATCTGTACAGTGGCAACACCAGCTCTCTATTTTTGCTGGCAAAAAAACCATCTCTATGCACACTAGCATCCCACTGGCCCAACCCACTGCATTGTTGCACTGTCTTGCTAATTTGAGGTCATCAGATATGACTACTTCAGGTCTTTTTCCTGTTTAGTGACTGTCTATACTTCTCCCATTTTGTACTCTGCTTCTGAGATTCTGTGACCTAGGTGAAAGATTTTGCAAGTTTTTGCATTGAAACCAAGATGCTATACCCTTGACCACTGCTCAAGTTTTCTCAGGTCTCTGGACATTCTTTCTACCCCTCTGGAGTGTCTACCCTACTTCAGATTTTAGTGTCACCTGCAAAGAGGCATACCATTTCTTCCAGTTCATGTGCAATGTCACTTATAAAGACATTAAAGAGACTGGTCCCAGTACTGTGCCCGGTGGCACCCTGCTGGTCACCCTCCCTTCCCTGGAGTGAACTTTGCTTACCACAATCCTCTCTCGCCTATCCGTTAATTAATTTCTTACCCAGTTTGCTACCTTAGGACCCACACCTAAGCTGCCCAGCTTTCTTACGAGTCTCCTTTGTGGTATGGTGTTGAATGGTTTACTAAAATCTAAATAGGCCACATGCACCGTTCCACCCTAATCTACTCCGCTGGTCACCCAGTCAAAGAAATGTATTACATTTGTATGACATCACTTTTCCCTGTGAATCCATGCTGCCTTGGGCCTTGTAACCCACTGGATTCCAGATACTTCACCATCTTTTCCTTTAGGAATGACTCCATTAACTTCCCCACCACTGATGCCAGACTGCCAGTCTTTAGTTGCCAGCCTCCTCCTTGCTACTTCTTTTATCAAGCAGGACTACATCTGCCCTCCTCTGTACCTTTGTAAGCTCACTCAGTATCCTTGGTTGTACCCCATCTGGCCCCATAGTTTTGTCGGTATCAGGTCCACTGAACAAGTGCTATTACCGGGCAGCATGGTGAATAGTGCTAAAGGGAGTTCAGCATCAAGGGAAGGAGAGTGAATGAGCATACCACAGATGAGAGGAGGTACAATCATGCAAGGTGTACAGCATTCTCCTTTACTCCGAGGTATGTGCGACCTCGGAGCTGATTATACTACTTTATAGGGGTTTTGGGGGGGTGAAGCCCCACTATGAGGGTGTGGGTGGCACAGCCCCCCAATAAAAGTATTGTAGAGATATCTGTATTATAAACAATGTGGAGTGATTTAGTGTTTTAGCACCGTCTAGTGTTTTGTGTAGTAGTAGTAGTAGTCTAAGGTGCTGAATTTGTCGAGTTGTGATGAGTTGCCAGCATGGAGTAGTGGTAAGGTGGCAGGCTGTGGTGGTGGTGACTGGGGTTTGTGTCTCAATTTGATATTGTTATTTTGTGTGAGTGTGTTATATTTTTTTTTGCTATTTTATCCCCACCTGAGTTCCTCCATCCAAGTTACAGTCCACGTGGGGTTGTTGTGCTGAATCCCTGAGTTTCGCCCCACCCGAGATGCATCCCCTTACATAACCTGTCCACTCACATTCCACAAGGTTTTTGTGTTGTGGTGTGTTTGTTTTTGGTGGATTGTGGCTTCATGGTCAATTGTCTGCGCAGTGTTGTGTACACAGCTTCTTTCCACGCTGTGTTTGTATTCACAGAATTGATGTAAATCCAGCTTTGTCTACTTTTAGATTTACAAATCTCACAGGACTCTCTCTTCTGTAAGTGGACTTGTATCTGCTTCCATTCCTCACAGCTTCTACTGCTTTGATGTGGTTCATTTCCTTCCCCTTCTCTGTGAAGACTGAGCAAAAATATTTGTTCAGGATATCTGCTTCTTCCTGATCCCCCCTGCACAGTCCCACTGTCCTTCTTAACATCACAGTTCCTCCCTTCATCTTCCTCTTTTCACTTATGTACCCAAAGATATTGACCCCTTTAGGTTCCCCTTGGGTTATCCTTTCTTCAGTTTGCGTCTTTGAACTCCTTACCACAGTCCCTGTTTCCCTCTACTTCTCCTGATACACTTCCCTATCCTCTTCCCTTAGTGTCTCTTTATACCTTCTGAATGTTATCCTTTTAGCCTTTACCTTTTCAGCCACGTCCTTTGAGAACCATAACAGTTTCTTTGTGATGCTGCTTTTGCTTACTTCCTTTTCACAGAGGTTTGTTGCCTTTACTATGCATTCTGTTAGTTTAGCCCACTGTTCTTCCACTCCACCCAGTTCATCCCCCTTGCTAGGTTGTCTCTGAGTCATTCACCCATTTTTTTTTAATCCACCCTCCTGAAGTCCATGACCCCCTTCCTTGTGTGGTTTGCTTCCACTGTCATCCTTATGTTGAACCACACTGTACGGTGATCATTAGTCCCCAGGTGGCCTCCCATTTTGATGTCTGCAGTGCTGTCCATGTTTGTGAGCACCAGGTTCAGTATTGCCCCATCATGAGTGGACTCCCTGACTAACTGCCCGAGAATTGCCTCCTGCAGGGAGTTTAGGATTTTGCTGCCTCTGGCTGAAGCTGTGATTGGAAGTATTCAATTTATATCTGGCAAACTGAAGTCTGCTACCAGCAGAATCTCCTCCTTTTCTGCCATTGGCCTAATGACTTCCAGCAGTGCCTTGAGTTTCTCCCCTTCTTTGGAGGTTAGTAGATCATGCCAGAGTAAACAGTGGCTACTGTTGTTGTGTCCAGGCTGACCAACAGTACTGCCTACCCCTCCATTCTCCCCTGGACTTCCTCTCTCTCTGTTGCCTTGACACCCTCCCTTACATATAGTACAGCACCACCACCTCCCATCCTTTCCACCCAATCTTTCCTGAATTGAGTAGAGCCTGGTATGGACATGTCCCAGTCATGGTTTCCTGTGCACCACAACTCAGTAATGGCCACAATATTCAGGTCTGCCTTCACTCTGATAGCTGTAGTTCTGGAATTTTGTTTCCCAGACTTCTTGCATTTGCACACATGGCCTTCCACACTTCGTTCCCACTGTGCCTGATAGAGCTGTAGATCAAGTAGGGTCTGTGATGAGAATGTAGGTAGGGAACATAGTCAGACTGTGTGGGCTGAGAGGCCTTTATCTGCCATCAAATTATATGTTTCTGTTATGTTTCTTTGTCCCTTTTTCCCTTTTGTCCTGCCTTCTATTCCCCTCTCTGTTTACAACTCTTGTTTCCATCCCCTTTGTTTTATATCACACTGCTGTTTTATTTATTTTGCACCCTGGGGGGTTTCCTGTCCTTGGGCCTTCTCTTCTTTTTGCTTCAGCCCATGGGGTTGGTTAGTTTATGGTCCCCTTCTGTCTTCCACCACCCTCATCAGCTAGTTTAAATGTTCATCAAATTAACATTTAAACCATCCACTGAGGACTGTGGTTCCACTAACAGATGGATGCAAAGTATCACCCCTCCAAAAGGCCCAGATCTCTCTAAGGTGGTTCCCTGGTCTGTAATGTTGCCGAACTCTCCTTCCCAGCACCATTTCTTCAACCATGAGTTGAAGCTCCTGGTGCAGAGAACCCTGTCCTCCCCTGGCCATAATAAAGCAGTACCTCAGTGAAAGTCACTGAGTGCACTACCTGCCTATGACCCCTCTTTAGCCTCCTAGCATCCCCCTGCATATCCCCAGCCTCATTGCTTGCCAGATCATTAGTCCTCAGGTGGACAATGACATACAGCTCCCCCTTTTTCCCTACCACACTAGTGAGCCTTAGGATCTGCTTTCCATCCCACCGAGTCATGGTGCCAAGTAGACACCTCACCTTCCTCTTTCTCTCTCTTTCTGTTCCAAAATCTATAGCCCTATTGATTGAGTCTCCCACCAGGAGTTGCTTCCTCCTCCTCTACTGGGGGCCACTACTTCCCACATTTGGCCCTCTGTCTCTGCAGGACCCCCACATCCTTCCTGGCCACTACAATATGTGCCTCCTCCTGGCAGTCCTAACTCTCTCCAGAGTGGCAAATGAGTTCTTTGGTGGCACAGGCTAAAAAATGTAACTGTGACTCACCAACCCACCCTCTTGAAGCCCAACACAGTTTAACCAGGACTCCTCCTAGGCATCTTCTAGGGTACTGGTAGCCTTGATGGACCCTGGGTGGAGAAAGAGGTTCCCTGAATCCTACAACTTGATTGGGAGTCCAGCAACCTCTTACCTCAGCCTACAGAAATGCATGCAAATGGGGAGCACTGCAGTCTCCTGAAGGTCTCTCTGAAAACTGCAGCTTCACATCCACTGCACTGCACCACTTCAAAAATTCCCATATCTTCACTCTCTACTTTGTACTGGAATTTACTTTGTTCTCTTACCCTAGATAGAGTGTTTATTGTTTTTCCCCTTTCTTGCTTTACTTAACTCTTTTGCACCTCTAGCCTAGAAAGGGTATTTCTTGTTTTCCCCATCATTGTAGGTTATATAATTACTTATAGTATGTGTTGTTATTATTAATTTAGAGTAAATCATGTTGTATTTGTTTATATTTATGTATCTTATGAAAAATCGGTGTTGTATGTTGTTGTAACATTTTCTTTTTTATATATTGTATTTTTTACTGAATGGGACCTCGTTGAAAATGAACTATGCTCAATTGAGTTATCCTTTATTCATTTGTAATGAATAAAAACATTTTACTACTACTACTACTACTATTGCTGACTTAACCCCTTTGTACCCTTACCCTAGATAAGGTGTTTCTACTTTTCTCCTTTTTTTGCTTTCCTTTAATCTCTTTGTACCCTTACCCTACATAGGGTGTTTCCTGTTTTCCCACTCAGCAAGTACAGCAATTCATGCTTGTACAGCCTGTAACCTCCCTTCCATCACCCCCTTACCTTCTTTCAGTACTCTCTAACTCATGCAGTAGCAAGTAAATGAGTATGTTACCTTACCTCAGTGAACTGGATGTGTTCCCTGCATGCCTGCTGTCACCTGTGACCACCTGCTGATGCCTAAGATGCCAGTCCTGTTCCACTCTGTTGTTCTTCCACCAACATGCTGAAAACTGAAAACACCATTAATTCCAGTGGGTCTGTCACACAATGAAATACTATTAGTCCAAAATAAAAGTTGGTTTACAGATTATTTTAATATCATAAACTGTATAGAGTGATAGGCCAGTGTCCAAACTTGGAAAAAAAAATACTACTTGTTCTTTACTTCTACCATCTGTGAGTACCCTGCGTTGTGTGATTCTTAGTCTATGTTGCACGTCTACACTATGCTGCATATTTTTACCAAAGAGGGAGGGAGGGAATGTCCATGTCTTTGGTTCAGCAGGTTGCACGCATGCCTGTGAGGGTTGCACCTTGGCAGTTGTGGTTCTGGCCTCTCCCAGCCCATGGGAAAAAGTCTCAACCACTGACACTGTGGTGTGACAAGGGCTGTGCCTTCTACTGGGTGGATCATTATGTCAGTATCCCTGCTACCCTGTATGGGTAATACAATTTTCTGTGTGGTGGCCTGTCCTTTGTGTCATAGCCTATATACACCAGGGTGGTGACATTATTGCTCACTGTCCCAGGTGGTACCCTGTCATTGTTTGTCATGTCTATCATGCCACATGGTCTGGCCTAGGCATGCATACCTATATGGCTGTAGTAGGCACTGACCACTGTTGTACCAGTATACCCCATGACATGCCATGTGCGGCATGCATATGGATTCCATGGCAGCCTACCTGCATTGGTGTTATATTCAGTGCCACCTGCACTGTGTGCCACACCATTGTATCTCACCACAGCCAGTCTTATATGGCATGTGGTTCACAGGAGACATAGTTACTAATGGGTCTTGAATGTACCTTTGCATGTATTCACTTGGCATTATGATACATGTATTCACTTGGCATTATGATACATGTATTCACTTGTCATTATGATGCATAGTTGGTGCCCAACACAGTGAAATCCACTATTTAATCATGCCACAATATACAGGAAGTAACATGTATATATTGCAATACATATGGACATCAAAAAACTGATTATCTGCACAGCCTCTGTGTATGGGGGCCCCTATCAGTAGGGTGGGCCAGTGGCTATGCATCTCACATTGGTGTTATAGTGACTGCAGTATGGTGTATCTGGCACTCATTCACCTACCACACCACTCATATGTTCTGTTTGTTTCATTAGTAACAGATTTTTTTTTTTCATTTTTACCTTTATTTGTACATTCTTTGCAAAAAATGTTGTTAATGCACTAGTTAGGGTTGGTTACAGTGATAAATGTAAGGAAATGTGGCTTTAGGGTTTCCAACCATAACACCCCACCTCCACCCTACAGGCAGCAACATGGGTGGAATGTGCTTTGAGGTTCTCAGTCCTAATGCTCATTCCATTCCATGACTAAATAAGCTGAGATGGGTACAGTACATAAGAATGGGGTGAGCATTAGAGCTGAGAACCCCAAGGCACACTCCATCCCTGTTGCTGCCTTCATGGTGGGAGTGCGGTGTTAGGGCTGGAAACCTTAACACCACATTTCCCTACTTTTGTTGTTGTAACCAACCCCAGCTAGTGCATTAATGAAGTTTTTTTGTAAAGAATGTCCTTACTTTTTGAGATAGTCTAATCGTATCCTCCTTTGTGTGGAGAGCGATGCCCTCCAGGCTCTGTGCTCCAATCACTCCATAGATGCATATATGTATGTTACTGTGGAAGCATTTCAGCCAAATCAGCAACCAAACTGTCAGCATAGTCTTGTTATTACTCCACCTCATGAACGCTGGACTGAAAATTTTCAAATTCCTGCCAAAACGTCATTCCACATTACCGCAAAGTCATTCCATGCCACAGATGAGAAAACACATTTTGCCCAGGATTTGAAAATTCACATCTGTCATGTTCATGAGGGGATGTAAAAAAATGGCAAAGTTGAAAATTTGGGGTGGATATATTTAAAATTACCGAAGTTACAAGTGAGCATAGTTAAATTTAAACGCATGTGCAAAAGCTCACCATTTTTACATATTTTGACCCCAAATTTTCAACATAGCCTTCTTGTGACCCTGCCTCATGAACAAAGCCAGTGAAAATTTTCAAATCATTTCCAGAAAGTTATTTTGCCAACTGAGCATGAAATCACCTTTCAGGACAGATTTGCGAAATTCCAGTGACATTGTCCTTGAGGTAGGGTCCCCAAAATGCCATGTTGAAAATTTGGTTTCAAAATATGCAAAAATGGCCAAGGAATGCATCAGAGTTGAAAACTCCATTGAAATACATTGAACCACATTTACCGTAGTTTTGCATATTGCAGTCCATGTTTCCCACAGCAAGACATGTCTTCGATTGGAGAGTGGATCTTCACCTGTCACCTATCCATGTGAGTGAAAGTGTGTGGGGGTGTACTTATGGGTGTGGGGTGGTGGGTGCTAAGTGAAAGATGGGATTGAGGTGATCAGATTGCCAAAGGACTGTGTAGAAAAAAATAATCAAGGACAGTTTCCTCTTTTTGCAGGCAGAGGCAGTGATCTGTGGGTGGGGGGTGCCACTAGACACCAGGGAAATACAAAAGAAAGAGAGACAGCAATCAAAGGGTGGGGGGATGCCACTAGACACCAAGAAAAAAAAGAGGGACAGCAATTTGAGGGTGGGGGTTGCCACTAGACACCAGTGAAACAATAAAATGAAACAAGGACAGCAATTGGAGGGTGGTGGGTGCTGCTAGACACCAGGAAAACTATGGGAACAGTAATCAGAGGTTGGGGGGTGCCACTGGAGATCAGAGAAAGGATTTCCCATCACAAAAATGGATCCTTTTTCATGACTCATGATACGAAAAATAATCTTTTTCATATCACGATTCACAAAAAAAGATTTATCATCTGGAAAAAAATTTCAAGGGCATCTCTTTAACAGATAAGTACAGAATCCAGCTGAGGGGTCCCGATAAACAAGCTACATGTGTTGGTTTCTACTCAACACATAATTGTTTTGAGTTATTTGAGTTTGTTTCCCTCACTAACTATAAAACAAAATGGCAGCAGCACAAAAAAAGTTTTCCTATTTGCAACACAGGATGACCCATTTGTGAAAAAGGATTACTCATTTGCGACATTGGATCCTTTTTTGATGCTCTCATCTAACCAGAGAGAGAAATTCACATTGAAAGTAATGGGTGTGCCGGCCAGTTGGCGCAGCAGTTGGATTTCCACTTGTGATGCTGGCAACCTGGGTTTGGGAATGGACTCAGGATGCTGGAGGGCTCACTGGGTAGAGAAGGTTTGAGCATCTGATGACTGCTTGCCTTCTCTAGAGGGAAGGTTGGGGAGATGACCTGGTGTGTGCTGACTCCTGGCAGAGGCTGGGGGCACAGCAATGAATTGGGTCACACTGACTAATGGGGCATGGTGAACATTGGGATATACCTTGACTTTGGTGGCACGCCACACCCCCTGGAAGCAAACAGGAAAAAAGCTCTCTATGGCTGACTGGATGATGAATGCTGGCTCCTGCTGCCACAGAATCCTTGAAGGACAACCCAGGACCAACTCAGCAGCATCTGGGCCAAGAAAATGAGTGTGCTATCTGACACCTACCTTTCTCTTTCAGAGGAGGGGGACCTGCCCGGCGAAGGGTAACACCAGGTTACCCAGGGGGCAGTGATGTCGGGTTGTGGTGGCTGATCCCAGGTGCAGGGTGCCAGTGGGGCTATGGCAACCCAAAGGAGAGGCCAACCAGGAGCCTGGAAGGTGCAAAAAAGAAAAATAAAATAATGCGTAACTTGAAAATGTAATAATATTGGAATGGATTAATATATTTTCACCAGATCTTTAGAAGGCACATCTGTAATCCAAGCCCTTTCTACCCTTAAACAAGCATTTGACAATGCCAAATGTTGTCTTGCTGGCATTGGCATTGGTAGTGCAGGAGTTAGAGAGATGCATAATAGGCATGGCAGTGAAGTATTGAACTGATGCCAACCCACCCCACCCGCAGAGACTGACAGGCATTGGGGTGTCCCTTTGGGTATTTGGTAGTGCAGTGCGGGAAAACATTTTGGGCAGGATGTGAAAAATGACAGCTGTACAGCTCATAAGAAGGTGTAAAAACATGCCAGTGTTGAAAATGTGGCATGTAAATATAGCAAATTTGCAAAGTTACAAGGGTGCATGGGAAATATGCAACACACGCTTGCAACACTGCCATTTTATGGGCGTTCAGCACCAAATTTTCAACATAGGCATTTTAGCACCGCTGCTCATGTACAGTGTCATTGTTATTTCCTCAAAGTATCCCAAGAAGTGATTTCGCACAGCGACCACGCTATTCTGCACCGGAAGTGCGAAAACACATTTTGGGCAGGATATGTGAAATGACGGCTGTACTGTTCATCAAGAGGTGTGGAAAAATGGCAATGGTGAAAATCCAGAGTGAAAATATCATAAATGCACGATGGTACGAGCATGCGTGCAATCTGCCAATGCACGCTCGTAACACAGTCATTTTATGGAGTATCATCACCAAATTTTCAACATAGGCATTTTAGGACCTCTGCTCATGAACTGTGTCACTGTCATTTTCATAATCTGGCCCAAACACTGATTTCCCACAGCGACTGCGCTATTGTGCACTGAAGTGCGGAAACACATTTCGGGCAGGATGTGAAAAATGGCAGCTGTACTGTTCACAGGAAGTGTACAAAAATGGCAATGCTGAAAATCTGGAGTTAAAATGTTGCAAATTCGTGAAGTTATGAGCCTGCATAGCAACTGCGCAATGCACACTCATAAAACAGGCATTTGTTGGATTTTTTTCCACCAAATTTGGAACATAGGCTTTTTGAGAGGCCACCTCATGAACACTGGCACTGTCATTTCATTAATGGTCATGAAAGGTGGTTTCGCGCAGTGCCTGCTAAATCACGTTTCGAGGCCGACTAATGCCATGACAGTGATAGAATTTATGAGGAGGGGCCCTAAAACTCCATGTTGAAAAATTTGCGCCAAATTACAACAAATTCCCTAGATATGCAGCAAAGTTGAAAACCCTATTTATTCCATTATATAGCTTACCGCTTTCCTCAGTTCAAGGTCGGCTTTGAAGAGTGCAGATGTGTTCCCAGTGCATCAAGATCGGCCGCGCCAGGCTCCGGAGGTAAGTATGGGGTGAGGGGGTGAGGGGGTGTGGGGAGGCAGGGTGCGCAGTGGGTGGGTGCTGGTGGGGGCAGGATACTACGAAGGATCGTTTTTATGTTACAGGGGAGGAAAAAAAACTAACATCGTGGGACAGGTTTTTTTTTCAGGGGACTTGGCATGCTGGGGTGGGCTCCCAGCATGCCACCTAACTGTTTTGTGGAAGGGGGGTTGCTGCAGCCGATGGGCGATTGGGTCACCCTCGTCCGCAGACAATAGGGGGTTAATTTATGTCGATGGGGATTGGGCACCCCTGTCGGCACACAATGACAGCCGGGGGGGAGGCAAGAGCCAAGGGGGATTGGGCACCCCCTCAGCATATAAGAAATGGGGGCTGATTTATGCTGACGGGGAGGGCCCCCATCGGCACACAATGAAAGCGTAGGGGGAGGCAAGAACCAAGGGGATTGGGGCACCCCTTTCAGAATATAGGAAATGGGGGATCACTATATGCCGATGGGGAGTGGGCTCCCGCAGCAAATGTGTGCGGGCCAGTAAGCTGTGCTGGGGCCATCGGCACTCGGTCGGGCCATAGCGGCCCCGCCATGTTGATAATGTGGCAAGCATAGGAAGGGTCTGCTGCATCTGGACGAGCTTTGCTCAGATTGCAGCGGACCTTCCTTAGATGTGTCACCACATTAGCTGATTGAGGAATGAGGGACGACCTACTGATGCGCCCTGCATTCTTCAACAGCGGCCACGCTTCAAAGCTACACTATCAAGAAGATGTTGACTTGTATGCAGCCGGCTAGCCAACATAAAAATCAGACCTTGCTGACCCAGTGGTGCCAAGGGTTAAGGCACTGGATGCCACACTTCACGCCAAGCCGGCGACCCAGGGTTGGGAGTGACCACAGGTTGCCGGGAGTTTGCAGGGGAGGGAGAGTATCAAGCATCTGATGACAGCTCTCCTCTCCTGGGGTAGGGGAGGATGTCATCCTGCTCCTTGGCCACCCTGGAGGCTGGGGGGTAGTGTCAAAGAATGGGAGGCAACAGCATGGCTACAAGGCCTGTATTCACCTCCACACGTGTGCATTCATGGCCACAAGAGAATGACCAGAAAAAGAGGAAGAAGGAGAGGCTACCACAGGCTATGTGAAGCTCTGCTGACTGCCCAGTGTCCTGCTTCATGTCTGGATGGCCATGATTACCCCAATCTGGATTGTGTACAGGGTGGGGTGGAGGCTAGAACTCCCCCTTCCTGCCCTGCCATGAGGGGAAATCTATGGGGGAACTGGAGCCTGGGATACCAGAGGGAGCAGAGGCAGACTGAGGGCAGCCATAGAGGGTGGAGAACCCTCCCTGTATGGGCCTCAAGGGGGTAAACAGAAGATAACAATCTTCAGACCAAAATCCCAAGCAATTTATGCACTGCAGTGTGACAAAGAAATGCCCAAAAAAAGGTAATTTTCAAAATTGTTTACACTCTGACCCAGATATTCAAAGGGGTTGTGCCTGGCACAACAGAGTTGTACTGGTGCAACCCAGCATTGTGCCCCAGTGGGATATTGAGACAGCTGCCCAGGGCAGTGAAATCATAATGTATATGATGCAGATGTAAGGGGCGTGCCCATGCATATGTGGCACATCCAGATATTCAGCCAAGGATGCGCAGCACATATGCCCATGCACCCCTGCACTGCACTGCATAGGGGGCTCAAAGTTGAGCCCATGCTGAGTAGAAGCAAAGCTCAGCCATCCACAGGTGGGCTGCCGTATTGCAGGGTGCAACACAGCAGCCCAGCCATGGGTGGCCACCCATCCACCCAGAACACCATCCGCAGGCACACACATCCCTGGTGGTCCAGTGGAACCCCCCGCCCATAGTCGTGATCACGTGGTATATGTTAATCATGAGATCCCTGGTAGTCTAGTGGCCCATCCAGTCCCTGACTCTTTGATGTGTGGGGAAGATGTCCAAACCTGGTGGTCCAGTGGTCTCCCTTCCCACCTGAGTCACCAATGCCCCGATACATGACATTATGATGTCCCTGGTGGTCCAGTGGAACCCCCCACCATTGCTGCAATCACAGTAAAGTCCAACTTGATGCCCTGGTGATCCAGTGGCAGCCTCACTCCACCCACCACGCAGACCCTTGCCCTCCCTGCTCCCCCTGCCATCGGGCGGTGCTGCATCCTGCCTGCACACCATCCATCCACCCGCCGTGATGCGTACAGTCATGGCTGTAGGCCCATCGGTCCCCAGTGTGGACCAGTATGGTGGCAGCATGTTGTATAGATAGTCCCAAATATGGAAATGGAGTCATTGCATATTTTGACTGTCTAGTACAGTATGAATTGCAGCCCATTGGTCCACACTGGGGACCAATGGGCTTACAGCCCATACTGTACCTATCATCTGGTGGGTGGCTAGGGCGGCATGTGGGTGAGATGCAGCCCAGTTGATGAGTGGGGTGTAGCAGGGTGGGCAAGGGGTTCTGTGGTGGGGGTGGGTGATACCACTGGATCACCAGGCATTTCAAGTCAGGCTTTTACCATGATTGTGGCAATGGGCAGGAGGGGGTTCCAATAGACCACCAGGGACATCGTAATGACATGTATCAGGGCATCAGGGACTCAGGTGGGGGGACCACTGGACCACCAGGGCTGGACATTTTTCCTACACATCGGGGTCTGGGACTGGGGAGCCACTAGACTACCAGGGCTCTCATTATAAATGTATACACCATGATCATGGCTATGAGGCGGGGGATGCCACAGAATCCCCACAGCACACATCACGCTGTGCAGGGTGCCAGGCACAAGTCGCCAGCCTGCCCTGTGCAAGGCATGCAATTGGGGCCATAATGACATGCAAATGGCCCCATTTGCACCTTGCATATATTATGGCCTCATTTGCATGCCCCCTGCTGAATATCACAGGTGATGAGCCTAGTGCAACTGCACTTGTGCTGGCTCATCCCTGTGCTCCCTATCTGTGGCTTGCACCAGCTGCAGTGCCACTGCCCATTGTGCAGTATTTGTGCTGCCCATGCCATATTCAACAGTGCTGTGCCATGGCGCAGCACCACTGAATATCACCTGGACCTGAGCCCAGTGCATCACAGTTGTGCTGCGCCCAGGCATGCGCCACTGTCTGGTGCAGTCTGAATATCCTGGCCTCTATGTCTTCACACCCACACATCCTCCTGGAACAACACTTGAGATCTTCAGTCCCTTTGATGTCCTGTTTGACATTTTATGAGTGCTATTTGCACTTTTTCTTTTTAAGGTATATGAATAAATATATAGTTTTTTTATATTTATTGTCCAATGTATTTTCTTGTGGTGGGTGCAGTTTTTTTTTTTCCTGCAGTCCCTGTTGGTGCATGCAAAATTTCATGCAAATCAGTTGAACAGTTGCTAAGTTATTAAAGTGCAAATGTTTGAGTTTAACATTGAAGTGAGCATTCAACCATAACTATAGGAGAGCAACCCCACCCCCATAATATGTATATATATATATACATATATATATATTGGCACAGTAACACCACTATAGTTAGGGTTGAGTGGGCACTTTAATGTTAAACCTCAAATGTTGCACTTTAATAACTTTGCAACTGTTTAACAGATTTGCACAAAATTTGATATGCCAGGTCCTGTGGGGGAGGTCACTTGATGTGCCAAGTTACATTTTGTATGGATTTGTGGATTATGCATAGTGACAAAAATGCATTTGTCACATATTTTTGCCAATTTTTCCCATTTTTCCTCATCACACTGTGGATGCACCATTTGGAATTTTGGCCTGAAATTGCCAGGGTAGAAAGAGCTCAGCCAAAAGAATAAGCCAGCATTGGTTTGGTGAAAAAATATAAACCTGTTCCAAAGTTATTACATTTTGACATCTTGGATTCTAAGCATGCTCAGTTCAGTCTTTTGGATAGGTAAATGTGAACAAGGATTTGCCTCACAAACAGGGATTTTGACAGCTTACGACAAGGATTTATTTTTTTTATTTATTTAAGTCTAGGATTAGCACAATACCTTTGAGCCGTGGCTCTTTTACAAAGGTTCCATGTCAGATGGTACAGTACACAATAAGAGACAGTAAATAATCATTTAACAATTGCCAAACATGCAAATACAGTTAGGGGTAAAGGATTTTGGAGAAAGAGTGAGCAAGATAGGAAGGTGTAGGGGTGAGGGGGAGGGAGATCAGAGAGTTTGAGATGAAGGGGAGGAGAGAAGCGGGTAGGAGTAGTTGGGAGGGAGGCAGGAGGAATGGGACGGCAGCCAATGGGCCTTGTCAAGGACAGACAGATTAAAGTGCTAGGTTAGGGTGGCAGCATTTAGACCAAAGTGCTTGTTGTGGGGGCATAGGCAGGAGGATGGTGGACTAATTGGGTGAGCAGTCACAGGAGCTGGAGGCAATTAGCGAGAGTCTTAGTCTGGACTTGAAAACTCCAAGCATCGGTGCTGCAGAGATATCACTACTAATGGAGTTAAGCCAGCTGGGTGCCCTGTAGGAAAATGATCTTTGACCTTGAGTAGTGTGGCACCTCAGGATTTGTAGGGAGTATTAGTTGGACCTCCTTGTATTGGAGTTGCTGGATCTGGGTGTGAGGAGAGGACAGACACTGGGCGGAGCATTACCCATCATTATTTTCTTGGCCGTAATTGCAGGTTTGATATTTTATTCTACTGTGAAGTTGAAGCCAGTTGATCTGGGAGTAGAGGTCACGAGTGTGAATGAGATGGTGCAGTCCAGTGATGAGTCGACTGGCTTTATTTAGGGAGATAGTTACACGTTTGAGGGAGGTGACGGTGGCTGAGCCATAGATGATAAGGCCGTAGTCGATAATACTATGACTGAGCTTTGGACGGCAATAGACAGGGCATCAGAGGTTAGGTGTTTCCTATGCCAGAACAGTAGGCCCAGTCGAGTATTAGCAGCCTTTGCCACGTTGTTAATGTGGACAGTGTAGGTGAGATGGGAGTCAAGGGTGATGCCAAGGTACTTGAAGGATTGCGTTTGTTCCAGCATGACTCCTTGTTTAGTTTTGATTGAAAGTTGGTAGTGCTTGTTTTTGTTGTGGTGGCTGCAGAACATCATGAATTTTGTCTTCTTCTGATTGAGGATTAGTTTATGAGAAGAGAACCAGGCCTCAACAGATGAGAAACCCTGTTGTAGTTTTTCTTGCAGAGGCTTAGGGTCATGGTGAGAGGCTAATATAACCACGTCATCAGCGTAGGGTAAGATTTTCTCAGGGCAGGACTCCGGTAGTGCATTTAGGAACAGGCTGAAGAGGAGGGGTCCCAGGATGGAACCCTGGGGGACCTCCGAGTGGTCAGGTCTTGGATCAAAGAAGGTATCAGCAATTCTTACTCTCTGGGTCCGATTGTCCAGGTAACTTTTGAACCAGCTGATAGAGTCATGTGACAGCCCAGCATTATGTAGCTGGACAAGCAGGAGGTGGTGGTTAACGGTGTTGAAAGCTTTTGTCAAATCGATAAAAATAGATCCAGTTAGTTGGCCTTTGTCCAGCAAGTCATGAATAGCACCAGTGAATTTGAGGAGAGCAGAGGAGGTGCTGTGCCCTTTTCTGAAACCATATTGTTGCCTGCAGAGTACGTTATGTTTATCCAAAAAGTCAGTAAGCTGGTCAGAGACAATACATTCCGGCGCCTTGGAGAGGGAGGAAGGATTGAAATGGGTCGGAAATTCTCGAGGGCAGTTTTGTCACCATCTTTGTGGATTGGAGTAATGGTGGCAGAGTTCCACTTATCTGGGAATTGGTTTAGGCTGAGAGAGAGGTTTAGGATCTTGGTCAGGGGCCCTAGCACCTCTTCTAGAGTGAGAGTCAGGAGTTTGAGATCAAGGGTGTCATTGCTGAATCTTGATTTGCTATTAGCTTTGGTGACATACTTGTGAGCCTGATGGGTTTTGACCGATTTAAAGTAGAAATGTGGCTTATTTGAGGTAGTTGTCGATTGGGACATAGGAACTTCCTCTCCAGTGAAGAAATCATTAGGTAGAACTGAGCTGAGGTCAGTGAACACTGTATTAAATGAGTCAACAATGGTTTTTGGGTCAAGTGTGGTGTTACCATTAATATTGAGCATAGATGGGAGGGGGATTTGGACTGTTTCCCATTGACTTCATTTAAGTTTTTCCAGAAGTCTCTACCATTCCCCCAGGAGTTGGTAAGGGCATTCTTATAATAGGCTGATTTCATTTGTCGGATGGTTTTGGTGCAGTCATTTTGTGCACCTTTGTAGTTTGAGATGTCTTTTTGCCTACCAGAGTTTCTGGCTAGTTCTCAGAGGTGGTCCCTTGTTTTTAGTTTCTTAAGGAGGTCGCCAGTGAGCCAAGGGTTACAGAGTGCCTTGACTTTGCACTTTTTTAAGGGGGTGTACAAGTTACAGGCCTCTGTGAAAATTTTAATGAAGTGATCCAGGGCAGTATTCACATTGTTTGCATTGAAGATGGGTGACCAGTCTTGATAGAGGAGGTAGGATTTGAGGTGCTTTAGCTGACCACAGGTTAGAATTCTGCTGACAATGGTTTGGGGGGTGGTTTGATGAATTTATTAGACCAGGTGCAGCTGACAGGGGAGTGGTCACTGAGAGAGTTGGGTAGGACAGAGGTGTTTGATGATCTGAGAAGGCAGTGGCAGAGCCAGAGGGGAGACTGGGGGGGCGGTCGCCCCTCCTGGCTGCCCCAGTGTGAGTAGTGGTGCCCTGCCACCATCTCTATTCACTGTTTAGTGCCCATTGTGGAGTCTGACATTGACTGAATGGCCCTTTCTGGCTCCCAAATGATCCCAAACCTGGCTCCGCTACTGAGAGAGGGGTGACTAGTGAGGATCCAGTCCAGGAGGGTGCTGGTGCCAGTCTTGTAGTTTTTTCTGGTTGGTGAATCGACCATCTAGGTGAGGTTGGTGGCAGCATTGGAGTCCCTATGCACCCCTGCTTCAGCAGCTATCCAGTTTATATTGAAATCACCTAAGAGGATGGATTTTGTGTCCAAGGGAAGTGACCTGACGAAGTCAAGTACTGCGGACAGCCCAATTCCTTGTTCTTTGGGAGGAATGTAGGTTGTGACAACTGTCAGTGCTTTGTTTTGGGCTCCTAAGAGGATTCTGATGGGTAGAATCTGAGCAGCAGAAGAGTGAGGCAGAGTATTAATCGGATGACCAATGATGGTGTCTTTTAGGTAAATGGTGCATCCACCACCTCTTTTAGATAACCAGTCCAGCCTGAAGACATTGCAGCCAGGGATGTTGATTGCTTGGTCCGGGATCGAGGGTGTGAGCCAGGTCTCAACAATTGCCAGGACATCTGGGCAGTGTTTGCAGGTAAAGACCTGCAGAGCATCAATTTTGGGGAAGAGGCTGCAGATGCTGATGGACATGATTGAGAGGGCACCCGAGGGCTTGTTCTGGATTGAAGCCTTGCCGATGGTTGGGCCAGGGTTTGGGTGCACATTGCCAAACAATAGCAGTAGTAGGAGCACCAGCCTTAGACTGCACACATGTAATTCCCTGATGGAACACTTACATCTTCTTGGCAGTCAGGAAAGCGTCAAGTGGTGCAAGCATGGGGTCAAGAGCAAGGTAGAGAGAGAAGACAGAGGGGGTTCCCATAGTCCAGCTAGGGCAGAGTGCAGTTTCTTATAGGTAGGAGAGACCCATGGCAGTAGGATGGCCTCAAGGTGATGAGTACCTAAGTAGAAAAATGCTGGTTCAAGTTGGTAGCTGCGAGGAGGGAGGGGAAACAGGCTGCAGGGGGGTGTAGAAGAGGGGGGAGGGTGACAAGAAAGAAAAGGAGGAAAAAGGAACAAGTGGGGCAGTGCATGGTGAGATGGAAATGGGGGTGCTTTAAGGTAAGCGGGTATAGAGACAAGCAGGCAGGGTTAGGTATTATGGGAAATTGCAGGGGGGAAGAGGGTGGGAGCAGTAGGAAGCAGGTACACAGGAGGGAAGTGTCTGGCAGCAGCAATGACACAGAGGAGATGGGGTTAAGATAGAGAGAGAACTCTATGAGAGGAGTTGAGAGGTGGACCAGATGAGGCAACCAGTAGAGTGTGATCAAGGGGGAGGGGCCACGGGGTGTGGAGGTGGTCTATATAATTAAGGTACACAGTGGGGGAGGGATCAGGTGTAAAATTTTGCCCGCTTCCACTACAAATCAATGGTTGCAGCAGCCCTGAGAGAACAGAAGCTTTAGCAGGCACAAGTAGCCTATCAAAAGGCAGGAGGAAGGACAGAGTCCAATCATGGTGCAGAACCACAAGCGTTGGGCCAATAGTGGGGGCTTTCATCTCCCCTGGCTATTCAGGATTGCTTACTGGCTTGCTGGTTCTCTGGGATGGCCTGAAGGTGTGCAGCTGTGCGGCAGGAGTCTCAAGCCACGGCAACACAGGTGGTGGGTCGAGAAGCCCGAGTCAAGGGCAGGTTCGACTTGCTGGTTCTCTGGGATGGCCTGAAGGTGTGCAGCTGTGTGGCAGGAGTCCCAAGCCGTGGCTGCACAGGCAGTGGGTCGAGAAGCCCGAGTCAAGGGCAGATTCGGCTTGCTGGTTCCCTGGGATGGCCTGAAGGTGTGCAGCTGTGTGTCAGGAGTCCCAAGCTGCGGTCGCACAGGTGGTGGGTCAAGAAGCCCGAGTCAAGTGCAGGTTCGGCTTGCTGGTTCTCTGGGATGGCCTGAAGATGTGCAGCTGTGCGGCAGGAGTCAAGCCGCGGCCGTACAGGCGGTGGGTTGAGAAGCCCCAGATTGTCAGAAAAAACTCTTTGTTCGAGAGCCTACATTTTATTTTCTATTTTTTGGGCACACAAAACCTTATCACTTGCTACAGGGGCATTTTCTGTGGAGATTAAAGTATGGGTTTTAATCAGGGTGATACCCTCTACAAACCCATGGCTTTGGTTTCCTTCAGTTTTGTAAAAAAAAAATTAAATTTTTAAATTCTTGTTCACCACTCGTTTCCGATCCTTGTTCGTGAGGTGCCAAAATCCTTGTTCATGATGGGACGACCAGATGGCCCTATTTTGTGAAAAGGATTTCTCACGAACAAGGATTCTGACACCTCACGAGCAAGGATTAAAAAAAGAAATCCCTCTTCATGACGTGCCATAATCCCTGTTTGTAAACAAACAAAATCCCTGTTTGAGAGAAATCCCTGCTCATGAGGTGTCAAAATCCTTGTTCATGAGGTGACAACCAGATGGCCCTATCTCACGAACAAGGATTTCTCATGAACAAGGATTTTGACACCTCATGAACAAGGATTATAAAAAGGAATCCTTGTTCATGAGATGTCAAAATTCCTGTTCATGAGCTGTTTGTGAGAAATCCTTGTTTGTAAGGTGTCAAAATCCTTGTTCGTGAGGGGACAATCAGATGGCCCTATCTCAAAGACAAGGATCTCAAATGAACAAGGATTTTGACACCTCATGAACTAGGATTCAGCTTGCGAACAAGGATTTTGATAGCTCACAAAGAGGGATTTTTAAAGGTTGCTGTTTTCTTGCCACTTCACTGCAAAGAAACGGTTAAGGTTGCTGGCTTAACATTTGTAGGGTACATAGGGGTTGTCCCACAGATGTGACTTATGCTGGTTTGGTGTAAAAATTTGCATCATTTCCATAGTTAATGGCATTCCAAAGTTGAGACATTTCTCATAGGATAACATAATGGCGAACAAGGCACCTCAAAAATGGTTTGTGATAAGGATTTTTTGCTAAGTGCAGCTTGGTACCATTCATGCAGATTGTCAGTCCATGATTACAACTGCAGTGGAAGTTTTTCCAAAGTTGCTATGGTTACTGAGATATTGCACCATTTGCAGCACAAGGCTTTACTGGAATGTGTCTAGGGCTGTGCTGCATCTCTACAATTTTAGGTAGGTGATATAGATACCATTATGCAGTAATGGGACTGCTGGGCCATCCATTATGCAACACTGGAAGCAGAGGGCCAGAAGGGTCCTGCTCTCCCACAGCAAGATGACAGTTCATTACAATGTCTCTGAACTTATGGACAGATGGGAGTGCAGGACCCATATGGCCCTTCACTCCTAAAAACTGATACTATGGGAGCACAGGGCTCAAAGGGCCCTGTACACCCCAAACCATGTAAGGGTAAGATTACACTTTCTCAAAAAGTAAGGAAATTCATTGCAAAAAACTTTGTTAATGCATCAATTAGAGCTGAAGTGACAAAAGTAGGGAAATGAGTCATGAGGGTTAACAATCTAACAGCCCCCGCACCCTACCACCCCTCCCCACCCTCCACAGACCAACAAGTGACAGGATGTGCCTTGAGGTTGTCAGGCCTAACTATCACCCCATTCTCCTATTCTGTACCATGTCATCTTTCTTACACATGGAATGGGGTGAGAGACAAGGCTGATAACCCAAAGGCACCCCGTCACCTGTTGATCTGTGGAGGTTGGGGGTGGGTGGTAGGGTGGTGGGGGTGTTAGGCTGTCAACCCTAACACCTCACTGCCCTACTCTTTGTTGCTTCAACCCTAACTGATGCATTAATGATTATTTTTGCAATATATATATATATATATATATATATATATATATATATATATACTGTATATGCATTCTAGAAGTGCGGCACCTCTATATTTAGGGCTATGAAGCCACTTCTATGTTAAACTTGAAATGTTGCACATTAATAACTTTGTATCCATTCAGTGGATTTGCATGAAATGTAGTATGTGTGGTGGGGCATGATAGATCTCTTGATCTGCCAAATTTCATTTCAGTCGGACTTATGGTTTTTGTGCACCAAAACGCTGCAAAATGCATGTTTTGCCAGTTATGTGGGCAGTTTTTTGATTTTGTCTGTGGCACTGCATGGCCATTGTGTGGTATGCTGCTCTGAAACTTGGCACATCTGAAAGAGCTTGGGTCAAGGAACATGCCGCTATTTGCTTGGTGAAAAAATATTAATCTATTCAAAAGTTATTAAACTTTTAAGTTCCCATTATAAGTCAAAGGGAACATTTATATGGTTATTTTGCAAAAGAAGAATGGGGTTTTGGCCATCTGGTATCTCCTCACGATCCAAGAATTTGCTGGCTCGCGATCAAAGAATCTTTGATCACGAGGAATTCTTTGATCGTGATGGCCGCCATCTTGTTTTCAGT
This sequence comes from Neoceratodus forsteri, assembly GCA_016271365.2. Lineage (NCBI taxonomy): Eukaryota > Metazoa > Chordata > Ceratodontiformes > Ceratodontidae > Neoceratodus > Neoceratodus forsteri. The sequence goes on from CM057449.1 coordinate 1,515,884,903, forward strand.
TTGCAGTAGGAAAAATACAAATATCTAGGCTCAGGGGGACTTCTGAAGTAAAACTATGTTGGGTTTTGCTCAGGGGTCTTCCCTCTATTGAGCCATGCCTGTGGTTTCTTGTATATTGGTAAAAAAATAGAGTTTTTAAGTTTTTAATTCTTTGATCGTGGCTCACTAACAGTCTTTGATCACGAGTCTGCAAATTCTTTGATCATGAGATTCTTTGACCGCAATCTTTAATTGCAAGGGCGCGACTAGATGATCAGATGAAAAAATATATTTGCTCAGCTCAGGGGTGACTTATAAAGACAAAGTAGGATAGGATTTGCTCAGGGGGCTTCGTTCTATCGAGTCATGGCTGTGGTTTCATGTATTTTTGAGTAAAACTTGACTTTTACCACTTTTTGTTCATTGATCGTGAGCTTGCAAATTCTTTGGTCACGAGCCTGCAAATTTTTTGATGGCAAGATTCTTTAATCGTGATCTTTTGATCGCAAGGGAGGGACTAGATGGCCAGATTTGGAGGGACCAGCTAGCCCAATTTTAGCAATTTTTAAAACTAAATATCTTGGAAAAGGTTTGATCTTTTAACTTGAAATTTGGAGAGTGTTGACGGTATGTCCTGTAGATGTGAACTATGGTGTTTAGAATACTTTTTTGCAGAGATATTGTGTGGTGCAGTTTACGTTTTGTGGACAGCATTTTGCATTGTGGTAGTGGTGTGAAATTTATAGGGTAGCTAGCCTTACTGCCATGGACTTACTTTTCAGTCATTAGGTGTGTGAAATACCAACAGGTGTGGAATTCTGGCACTCCGACGAATGAAAATCTCAAACTTCCAAATGTTATATCTCAGAAACAGTTTGGTCTTTTAAATTGAAATTTGGAGGGTGTTGAGTGGATGTCCTGTACATGTGAATTATGGTATTTAGCTGTTGGAAAATTAATTTGCTGTGGAGATATTGTATGACATACTTTATGTTTTGTGTATAGAGTTTTGCATTGTGGTAGTGGCTTCACATTTATAGGGTATCTAGCCTTTCTGCTATGGAGCTAATTTTCAGTTGTTAGGTCTCTGACATGTGAACCGGTGTGAAATTATGCCACTCTGATGAATGAAACTTTGTTTTGTTTCAAGGTGGTGGGAGTGTGGGGCCCGCACCCACCCATATGCGCTCCCACCAATACATATTATATTCAGTACTTGTACTGTTATGTTAGGCAGAATTGTGCAAGTTGGTGGGAGTGCAGGGCTTGAAGGGCCCTACGCTCCAACCAACTTGCGTGACTTTCTACTTTTCTGTGCTTTCTCAAAAAGCAAGGAACTTCTATGCAAAATACTTGGTAAATGCATTATTTAGGGTTACAATGCAAAATGTCAGGAAATAAGACCTATAGGGTTGCCCCTCCCCCCATGTACCCCCATCCTCCTGAGATTGACAGATGATGGGGTGTCATTGGGGCTGTGAAGCCTGAATGTCACCCCATTCTTCTTTGCTGTGACTTGTGAATATGATTACACATGGAATGGGGTGACATTTAGGCCTCACAACCCCAATGACACACCCCATCATCTGTCAATCTCAGGAGGATGGGGGTACATGAGTGGGGAAGGGGGCAACCCTAAAGGCCTCGTTTCCTGACTCTTTGTGTTTTAACCCTAAATGATGCATTAATGAAGTTTTGTGCATAGAATATAAATATATACTGCAAAAAAAAAACTGTCATTAATGCATCAGTTTGGGTTAAAGCTACAAAAGTAGGGAAATGTGGCATTAGGGTTTCCAACCCTAACACCCCATTCCCCACCTTGCACAGATTGACAGGTGGGGGGAGGGAGCAATCTTGGGGCTATGAACCCTAATGCTCACCACATTCCATTACAAAATTAGGTCACATGGCTGCAGCATAGGAGAATGGGGTGAGCATTAGGATTCATTTCCCCCAAGACAGTTCCTACCCCTGCCTGATGGTCTGTGCAGGATTGGGAATGGGGTTGGAAACCCTAATGCCACATTTCCCTACTTTTGTCACTTTAACCCTAATGCATTAATGAAGTTTTTGCAATTTATTTCCTTACTTCTTGAGATAGTATAATCATATCCTTATTTTACTGTGGGAGCGCAGGGTTGCTCCCATCCCTCCATAGAAGTGTATATGTATCTAGATGTGGAATCACAGGGACCTCTGGCCCCTGTGCTTCCAGTTATAGCACAACAGTCACCAAATTGTCACCATAGCCATGTTATTACCCCACTTCATGTTCCAGGGCAGATACTTTTTCAATCCCTGCCAAAACATAACTCTGCACAAGCACAACACCAATCCACAGCGCAGGTGCAAGAACACATTTTGGACAGGATTTGAAAAATGACATCTGTGACATAGATGAGGCTGAGTAATAAGAAGGCTATGCTGAAAAGTTGGGCTCAAAATATTTAAAATTTACAAAGTTATGAGTAGGCATAGCGAAATTGCAACAAAAAGTCATAACTCTGCCTTTTTTAATCATTTTGACCCCACATTTTCAACATAGATTTCTTATGACGTCACCACATGTACCCAGTACAGAACATTTTCAAACCCCTGCCAAAACATAATGCTGCACAAGTGCAATGCCATTCTGTGCCACATTTTGACCAGGATTTCAAAAATAACAGCTATCACATACATGAGATGAGGTAACAGAAAGGCTATGTTGAAAATATGGGGTGAAAATATTGAAAATTTCCAAAGGTACGAGCATGCGTATCAAGATTGCAAAGAATGGTCATGGCGAAGTCATTTTTTCAAATTCTGACCCTAAATTGTCAACATAGCTTTCTTATTACCCCCACCTCATGAACAATATGACTGTCATTACACAAATCCCACAGGAAAGGTGATTTCACCAACCAACAGTGAAATCACCTTTCTGGCAGAAGTTGCCTAATGACAATCATATTGTTCATGAGGTGGGGTCCTCAAAAGGCCATGTTGAAAATGTGGAATCGAAATGATGAAAAATGGCTGAGGTATGGCCAATCATTGAAAACCCACCATTGAAATACATTTTTATTTTATTTATTTATTTATTGAAATATTTCACCAGGAAGGGTACACTGAGCAACTTAATACTCGTCTCACGGTACATCCTGGAGGAGAGGGGAGTGGGAAGTTACACCTGTTTAAATGATACAAAAATCAAAGCATAATACAGTACAGAAACAGGAGCATATAATAATGTCAGTCAATACATACAGGAATACAGTGCAATCATAAGGGGGATACATGATGATACAATACACAGGGAGGAAAGCATGAGTACAAGACACATTAGTAAGTGCCAGGTAGTGGCATAGGGGTGTGCGTTGGGGTTGTCGATCCTAACTCTCACCCCATTCTCCTATGCCTCAACTTGTTCATGCATGTGATGGGGTGAGAGTTAGGGCCAACAACCCCAAAGCACACCCCGATGCCAGTTGGGTGGGGCAGGCTGAGGGGGTGCAAAGGGGGTTTTCAACCCTAACACCGAATTTCCTCACTTTTGTCACTGTGAAACAACCCTAACTGATGCATTAAATGGAGTTTTTTGCCTCAAATATATATATCTATATATATAGATATATATAGATGTATATATACAGATTTTTTCAATGGGGGAGTCACATACAAAAAATAAAAAAATGGCAAAAAAAACACAAAAGGATCATTTTTCACCACAAGGATTCCTTTTCCACCAGGCAAGATCCTTTTCCAACAATCCTTTCCTGTGGTGGTGTAAAACAATTCTGTCTGGTGAAAAATGTATCCTTTTTCCCAACCAGCTGGCTACATTTTTTCCGCCCAGATCTCTCACAAACAATTTTGATGACCAGATGACCATGTTAAAGTCTTTTTCTGTCACTCGCATTCCTTTTTTGCCATCCCTATATGATGTGGCAAAAAAGGAAATTGGCTGGTTAAAAAGGATTTCTCATTTTGCTGACCAGATGTCCCCTTTCCATGACTAGATGGCCCTGCCAGTAATCCTTTTTTCACCAGTAGAATTCCTTTTTTGCCATCCCTGTTAGTCATGGTAAAAAAAAGAAATCAGCTGGTGAAAAAGGATTACTGGCAGGGACATCTGGTCATGAAAAGGAGACATCTGGTTGGCAAATTAGGAAATCCTTTTTCTCTAGACGATTTTCTTTTTTGCTATGATGAACAAGGGATGGCAAAAAAGGAAGTTAGCAAATGATGAAAAAGGATTTCAATTGCTTCAAAGAATTCTAGGGATGTACAATGGTCAGAACCCACAAAGAACTGCTCAACTCCCAATGAGCAAGAAACATACTTAGATGTCTAAAACAGATATCCCTGGGCAGAGTTATGACAGTTTTTTTGGAGCAAAATGAAAAAACAATATGGCAGCTCACAAAAAAAGGATTTTTTTCTGCTGAACAAGGATTGGCCGCTCAAAAAAGAAATATTATTTTTCATTCCATGCAGCTATCCTTAAAAATAAACATCACTTTGAAAATAATGGGACCTTAAAAATGCTATAACTTTGGAACTGATTAATATGTTGTCACCTAATATACACTAGCCTGCTTGTGACCCAAGTTCTTTCTACCATAAGAAAAAAACAGACCAACATTTTACATTGTCTGTGTGCAGCTTGATGAGAATAAAACTACAAAAAGTGTCAAATTTCCAGTTTTTTTCACTATCCAGATCTCAAAATTCACAAATCCGACCAGAATTTAACTTCATAAGTCAAGAGACCTTCCCCAGGAGGCCTTGCATGCAAAATTTCATGCAAATCTGTTGAACAATTGCAAAGTTATCAAAGTGCAAAATTTAAGGTTTAACATTAAAGTACCTGCTCATCCCTAACTATAGTTGTGCTACCATGCCACAAATATATATATATATATATATTAGAGGCAAAAAAATCAGTTTAATGCATCAGTTAGGGTTGTTCCACAGTGACGAAAGCAAGGAAATTCGGTGTTAGGGTTGAAAAAACCCCTTGGACCCCCACAGCCCACCCCCCAACTGGAATCATGGTGCACCATGGGGTCTTCAGCCCTATCTCACACCCCATCACATGTATAAAGAATCTGAGGTGTAGGAAAATGGGGTGAGAGTTAGGACCAACGACCCCATGGTGCACCACAATGCCAGTTGGGAGGTGGGCTGTGGGGGTCCAAGGGGGGTTTTCAACCCGAACACCAAATGTCCTTACTTTTGTCACTGTGGAACAACCCTAACTGATGCATTAAACTGAGTTTTTTGCCTCTAATTTCCCTTCCTTTTTAGAATGATGATGAGAAATAGTGAATGTAATGCAGCAGCGGGATCATGGGCCTGCCACATGATGTCTTGTGACATAGTAACAGGAACAGCAATGCAAAAAGAAGTGCCAACAGTGGCGCACATGGTAATGCAAACGTAAATGGTAAAGGAAACGTTAATAGAAACGCAAGCGCAAAGTGACGCCGAAGTGAACAGTGACACAAATGGACATTGAAGCACATACAAAAACACAGCTGGTAACATGAACAGTGATGGCAGCAGTATTTAAAGTGGAAATGTTAACTGTCACAGCAAAAAGAACGCGAAGGGGAACAGAAAAGAAAATGCAACGCAAGTGCACACGTAAATGCAAACTGTAATGCACATAGGCATGGTACCAGAATTGTAAATGCAAATGGTAAAGATAACAGGAAGAACAATGCCAAAGGAAACAGAAACGGAAACAAGAACAGAAGCACGTACGGAAGCACAAACTGAAATGCGCACGGGCACAATATCGCAATTGTAAACGCAAATGGTAATGGTAACAGCAACAGTAACAGCAAAGCAAACAGAAACACAAAAGGAAATGGACGTGCATATGGAAATGCAAACCGTAATGTGCACGGGCACAGTAAAGAAATTACAAATGCAAATGGTAACAGTAACAGCAAGGAAGACTCAAAACGAAAGAGAAATGGAAACGCAAATGAAAGGACTGTTGTAAACAGAAATGGCAATGCGCACGGTGAAGCAAACAAAAACACAAAGAGAAACAGTAGTGTAACCGCAAATGGTAACAGTAATGAAAACACAAGCGCAAATGACAACTCAAAGGGTGGTGTACACGGGAACGTAAACGCAAATGGGGACAGAAATGCAAGTTGAAACAGTAACTGCAACAGTAACAGAAGTGTATAGCCTGTTTTTGCCAAGCAGGTGCATAGAGAAACACAGTGTGTGCAAAGAATGTATGCATTGTAATGGGCATCGGAGCTGAAAACGAGCACTGGAAGTACTTAATTGCTAATATCTCAGCAACCGCACGACGTAGAAAAATAAATTTAAATTTCACAAAAATCATGATTTTCCCATCTAGGATTTTGCTATTACATAGCCCAAAGTGCTATGCAACTTGCAAAAAAAATCTGTATCTCGCATCGTTTTCGAGATACAAGCCCCGAAAGGAGCAGTGTACGCCACCATGTTAGTCTATGAGAAAAAACACCAACTTCGGAGTACCGTAACTTTGCAGCCATGCAAAATTTTTTCACCAATCTACCAAAAGGCACATCTGTGAGATGTTGGCTATGTTCCTTCCAAATTTCAGGTCAAAAGACCTAACCATTCTTTTTTCAGCAAGGTGGCAAAGAACTCCTGTTATTTTGGCCATAGTGTTACAAAGTACTTTCGTGATTTGCGAAAGCTTTCACATAGATTTGAGAAAGTGTCATGAGCATGAAAGTACTTTGTGAAAGTACTTTTTCCAGAACTTTGGAAAACATATTTCTGGGGTGCTTAACCCCAAAATAAAGACATGGCTATGATCCTCAGGCTCCGACTAGGTGAACACAAAAAGAATTGTGTCCTAGATGGTCCCAATTTTAAATGCCAAGCATTTTTCTGATCACCAACTGAAAACAAAATGGCGGATTTGCGAAAGTACTAAGGCCATTTGCGACAGTAAAAAGTGCATTTGCGAAAGTGTCAAACTTTTTGTTAACTTTTACCATTGACTTAAAATAGGAACTTGTTTTTTGAATAACTTTTGAATCGTTCAATATTTTTTCATGAAATCTTCAAAAGACACATCAGGCACCTCGGCCGCATGTTCCCTGAAGTTTTTGGACAGCTCGCACAAACCGTGCGACCTGTAGGCATGAGCAAAGAATTCACCATATAGCGTAAATGCGTGCACAGATCACGCATAATACCTATGCAGCCGTATATCCAACTGGTACGAAACTTGGCAGATTCCAAGGTGTGTGATTCTTGATCATGTGTTCCAAATTTCAGACAAATTCATTGAACAGTTACAAAGTTATTAAGGTGCAAAGTTTGACCCTTTAACCTTAAAAGGGCTCCTCAACCCTAACTATGGTAGCACTACTGTGCTACCATAATATATATATATATATATATGTAATATGGTATATACAATGGAGAGCTGTCAGATAAATGATTTATCTACACAAGTGCTGTTTGACCTCAGGTAACTTCATGAGTGGCACATGGAAATCTATAAGGTATCTATAAATGAAACACCACTCATTTTGTAGATATTTTGTGCTGAAAAACTTTCATGCTCACAGTACCATGCTATTTTTTTCATTTTAAAGTTATTCATTTTTGAATATGGGCAGTACTACTTCTGAGGCCGAACATTCTAAATGAGTTCCAGAGTGATTGTGACATAGCTACTATATGGATAAAATTTATTTCTTCAATGGCTGTGAAGATAAATAGATCTAGTCTACGTCTATTACATAAATATATTTATGCCATGCCTGTGAGGGAACAAAAAGGCAAATATTTTCAATATTCTCAGGGTGGTCAGACCTACAGTGAGAATATCACATTTATCCTTACTGTAGGTAAATTTATACACACAGTAGGTAGAGATTGGCTCGTTCAGAACTCATTTGCATATTCGGCCACAATAGCAGTAGCAACTGTATTCAAATGTGAATAACTTTAAAATGAAAAATGATATCATGGTAATGTGAGCATGAAAGTTATTCATCACAAAAATATCTACAAAATTAGTGGTGTTTCATTTATGGCTAACTTTAATTTTTTATATAATTAGCCAAAAAACAGCAAAAAAAAATTTTTTTCACTTTTTTCGACACACAATGTCAATAGCTTTAAAATGAAAAATGACAGCAAGGTACTGTGACCACAAAAGTTGTTCAGCACAAAAATATCTGCAAAATGAGTGGTGTTTCATTTATGACTTTTATTTTTATATGCAATAAGCAATAAAACAGCAGAAAATGCATTTGTTTACTTTTTCGGCAAACACATGCAAATAACTTTAAAATGAAAAAATGGTACTATGAGCATGAAAGGTGTTCAGCACAAAAATATCTACAAAATGAGTGGTGTTTCATTTATAGATACCTTTTAGTTTTTTTTTATAATTAGAAAACAAACTGCAAAAACAATTACATTTTTTTCGATTTTTGCAACAAACAAATGCATATAACTTTAAAATGAAAAAATAATAGCATGGTACTTTGAGAAAAAAAGTTGATCAGGATAAAAATACCTACAAAATGAGTGGTGCTTCATTTATAGATTTCTTTTAGATTTTTTATAATCTGCAAAAAATGACAAGAATTTACTTTTTTTCACTTTTTTGGAGGTGTGGCATACATGTAATACACAACCCCCCATTGGAAATATTGTTGATATTTTTTGTTCTCATGCCAGTTGACCCAATCACATCACTTGTGGCTTCGCCACTCGTGATCTCATCAGGTCAATTGGCACTCATAGGTTCATAGGTTTCATAGGTAAATCTGAGCACTTTAAAGACCAAAGTCCATTTGGCTCGCCATGTCATCGGCTAATACCCTGTTACATTATTGCTAAGTAGATATAAATCAAGGGAGTGTTTAAAGTCTAGCATTGTTTGACAACCCACCCCCTCAATAGGTAGTTCATTCCATAGTTTCACCACCCTTAGTGAAAACTAACGCTTTCTATTTTGCTTATTGAATCTATCACATTTTAGCTGTAGTGGGTGGGATCTTGTGTTATAAATCTGATTTCTAAGATCCAGGCCCAATAGTTCCCACAGTTAATAATCTGACAGAGTCTGATATACCAAGCACATGTCACCTCTTAATCTACGATACTCCAAGGAAAAAAGATCTAATGTTTTCAACCTATCTTCATATTTCAAGCCCTGGACATGCCTTATTTTTCTTGTTGCCCTTCTCTGTATCCTCTCAATTTCATTTTTATCACCCTTATTTCCTGGATCCCAAAACTGCACACAATACTCTGTATGTGGTCGCACCAGGGAAGTACAAAGGGGTAACAGGACCTCTCTACTTCTACTCTTAACATGCCTAAAAATACCACTCAGGATACCACCTGCTTTTTAACCACTCAGTTACAATGTAGATTAAATTTAAGGTCATTACTAACCCTAACTCCTAGATCTTGCTTGTCCTGCACTACCCTTAACACCTGCCCACCCAGGGTGTAGTCCACCTCAAGGTTTTTCCTACCCATGTGCATCACTGTGCACTTATCTACATTAAATGTAGCCCCGTTTTCCTGGGCCCAGGTCTCTAGTTTATTCAGTGCTTCCTGGATTTTTAAGGCCTCAGATTTGCTGTACACCGGGAAACCTACACATGAATCATCAGCAAATTTTGTGAGCCAGATTTCTGTTTTTGGTTTCACCCCGATGCCGGTTGGGTGGAGCAGGCTGAGGGGGTGCAAGGTGGGTTTCAACCCTAACACCAAATTTCCTCACTTTTGTCGCTGTGGAACAACCCTAACTGATGCATTAAACTGAGTTTTTTGACTCTAATTTCCCTTCTTTTTAAGAATGAGGACTGTAAATAGTGAATGGAATGTGGTGGAGGGAACACGGGGCCTGAACATGTGATTTTTTGTGACATAGTAATGGTAACAGCAACGCAAATGCAAGGGTAATGCTAACGCACATGGTGATGCAAATGTAAATTGTAAAGCAGGCGTTAACAGAAATGCAGGTGCAAAGTGACACCAAAGCAAAAAGTGATGCAAACAGACACAAGCGTATACGGAAACACAACTGGTAAAGCGCACGGTCATGGTACTGCTATTTTAAATGCCAATGATAACTGTGACAGCAACAATAACGCAAAAGGAAACAGAAACGCAAAAGAAAGCGTATACGGAAATGCAAACCGTAATGCACATGGTCACGGTACCGCAGTTCTAAATGGAAATGGTAATGGTAACAGCAACAATAATGCCAAAGGAAACAGAAATGCAAATGCAAGCGCATATGGAAAAGCAAACCGTAATGTGTATGGGCATGGGAACACAATTGGAAACGCAAATGGTAATGGTAAGAACAATGATGATGCAAAATGAAAGATAAATGCAAATGGAAACAGAAGGGCGGCTCCCAACAGAAATGGTAATGTGCACGGTGATGCTAAGCAAAACACAAGCACGAACAGCAGTGGAGACAGAAATGGTAACAGTAATGCAAACGGAAACGCAAACGGTAACATGAATGGTGGCGTACACAGGAACGCTAGAGCAAACTGGCATGGAAACACAAGCATAAAGCATACATGTAACAGTAACTGGAGCGCACACCATATTTTACCCCAAAAGCTCCACTGAGAAACACAGTGAAAACAAATAATGTATGCATAATAATGGGCTTCGGAGCAGAAAACAAGCAGTTGTAATACTAAAATGGTAATATCTCAGTAACCGTACGACGTAGAACAAAATAAAAATTTCACATGATTCATGAGTTTCCTGGCTAGGTTTTCACATAGGGCTACACATTGTTGCAATGAAAATTCCGTATCTTGCACCATTTCCGAGATAAGAGCCGGAAAGGCACGGTGGATGCCACCATGTTAGTCTATGGAAAAAAAATGTCAACTTTGGAGTACTATAACTTTGCATCCATGCAATATTTTGTCACCAAACAATGAAAAGGCACATCTGTGAGATGTTGGCTGCCTTCCCTCCAAATTTCAGCCCAAAAGACCAAACCGTTGTTTTGCAGCAGTGTGGCAAAGAATTACTGTCATTTTGGCCATAGTCTAGAAAAGTAGTGTTGTGATTTCCGACACCTTTCGCAAAAGCTTGCGAAAGTGTCTCAAGTGCAACACTACTTTGTGACAATACTTTTCCCACAAATTTAAAAAACATATTTCTGGGGTGTTTAACCCCAAAATAAAGACATGGCTAACATCCTCAGGGCTCGAATAGGTAAACACAAAAAAAAATGTCCCTAGATGGTCCCAATTTTAAATGCCAAGCATTTCTGTGATCAGTAACTGAAAACATAATGGCAGATTTGCGACGCTACTAGGGCCATTTGCAATACTAAAAAGTGCATTTGCAACACTTTCAAACTTTTTTTAACTTTTCCCATTGACTTATAAAGTGAACTTGTTTTTTGAATAACTTTTGAACCATAAAATATTTTTTCACAAAATCTTCAAAAGGCACATCAGGGACCCCGTCCACACGTTCCGTGAAGCTTTTGAACCAGTCGCGTAAACCATGCGACCTGTAGGCGTGAGCAAAGAATGCACAAACAAATGTAATTACATGCACGAATGTCGCTTAATAACTCCGCAGCCGTATATCTGACCAGTACAAAAGTTGCCAGATCTTAAGATCTATGGTTATGCCCTGTGCCTGCCAAATTTTAGGTAAGTCCGTTGAACGATGGCAAAGTTATTAGGGCACAAAGTTTCACCATTTAACCTTAAAAGGGGTACGCAACCCTAACTATGGTAGCACTATATATATATGCAGTATATTCTGTTAATGCATCATTTAGGGTTAATGAGCTGCTGACACGTAACTTTGTAGTGGTCTGCAGCGCGGATGTTAATGTGTCATCCCCCAATTAAGCGATGCTGCCGAAAAAAGCATTTTTATCTGTGCAAAATAAGTATCTTTTTTCATTATTTTAATGGTGGCTTTCAGTACTCATCACCCGACTCTGAGGAAGATGCACAGTCCTGACACTGAGTGGCATGATGTCATGTAGTGAATGGAGCTGTATTGCCCTTGCAGGAACCGCGAGGTTGTCGCATATAGCACTGAAGAGATACTTTTTTCAGTGTGAGCAGTGAATCTAACCATGTCCTCGAGTGTTAACCAGGACAGTAGTGATGTCCATGAATCAGACACTAGTTCTGTGTCTGATTCAGAGCATGATTTAAAATATGGGGAGGAGAGTCTGTGTGACTCTCGGTGGGGGTACCTGGCCAAATCTGCTTCATGTGCAGCCCTGTATATTTGAGCCTGAAGTACAGGCTGAAGATGAGGACACACAGGCACAAGCTTCTCACTCAGCAGTAGAGGAGGATGGCAATGCACGCATTGGCAACACTGACTGGTAATTACATATTATTTGTGTTTCTTGATGTAGTTCCTTGCAGCCTGATAATCATCCTGAGATGACACTGGATGTTGCAGTGCCTCTTGCTATGCTTCCCTATGCCTTCCTCTCTGTGTAATTATCCATATGTTCCTTATATTAACTGGTTGTCTGCTGTCTAGTCAGTTTATAAAGTTTGTGTACCCCTACCATAAGGTCCTCAGGTAACTGACTGTAATGTGCCACTTGCTTGCAATCACCCGCCCCCCCCCAACACTTGGGTGAAACAGTGTGTAGCAGTGTCTGGCATGGGGCCCTGCATGTAGTCTGTGATGGGAATGTGCTGATGTTAAAGTCCTTTGATAGGGATGTCACTATACAGTGTAGTGCCTCCATGTCTGTTGTGGCACTGTGGGGCTGTGGTATGAATCATGCACCTCAGTTGTGGCTACATTTTACTAATGAAAATTTGTGTTATTTTCTGATAAGGCCCCCCTGGATCATATTGGTCTGCAGAAGAAGCAGTACTGTTATCACAAGCAGACACCATACATGCAGTTAATGTCACAAACCCTTCTGCCTTGCAGGATACCCCCAGTGTGCATTATAGTACATGAAGTACTATCCTGTTACCAGGGTGGTACCCATTATTTCTGCTTGGAGTCTGTGCCAATTGTTTTCCACCCTTCTTGTGCAGAAGTAACTTTTCATGTCCCCCCCCCAATCCACTTCCATGGTATTAGCCTTTGACATTGTCCATCCCTTTCTTTGTGAGAGATATACATGACCTACTTTTACTTTTTTTTGTGGTCATGTATGTGATATCCCTCTGTGGCCTGTTTCTGTGTGTATCACTACTGTAAAAGTTTTCCTTTTTTTGTCTCACGTGGCTGTGATACAGGCCTTCCATTGTGTTAGTTGCCATACCAAGCACTGCCTCAACCCTATCTAGTGTTGGTAGTACACTTTATGTGCTTTGGAAGCTAGGGGGGCCATTAAGGTCATGATCTGTAGATTCAGCCCTCCTTGCCATTATAAGTGAATGGAAGTGATATGTGAACTACTGGGGCTTACTTCAACAGCTATGGGGGCCGAGCCATGGCAAGCCCCCCCCCGAAATTCCAGCACAGACCCTGTCCACATCCCATTAGGAATACATGTAGCACAACTGTGTGTGTGGCTAGATGTGGGTGGTCTCCGCAGTGATGTGTACAGGTGTTTTACCATGTCCCTTCCTCTGCTGTTGATTGCCCATCCTGTATGTCACAGTGTTACACCTAGTGTGCATTGTTATCTATGCCTGGTCTTCTGAGTCCACCATCTTGATTCAGCTGTCACCCAGTAACACTTGCTGCTCAAAGTCCTTCTTTTGACACTTGCAGTCATGCTGCTGTGATGTGGCTCATGTGTGCATGCTTTACTGTAGTGATGGTGCGCATGACTATCATGGCCTGACATAATGTGACTTTCTTGGTCAAAGTCCATGTATCTGTCAACCTCCAAAATATCAAGACACTAATTTGATAGCAGGCCCAGTGGTGCTGAGGGTTGAGGAGCTGGCACCTCGCACAACACGCCGACCAGGGTTCGGGAGTGGACTTGGGCCACTGGGGGTCAGCCGGGAATGATGGCGTGGACTTGGATCGAGCTGCCAGCAGGCAGCTCTCCTTTCCCATTGAGGGTGTGACAGCACTGCACAGCTACGGTGGCCCCTAGTGAAGATTGGGGTGCTCGGCTGCACAGTGCACGTCTCATGGGGTAAGGTGGTAGTGGTGTACATCCTGCAGGTAGGTGCAGGAGAGCACCTCCACTGTACTGGACATCATTACATGTCCAGGAACACCTAAGAGGAAAAACCCCCCTCTCCACTGATAGGTGAGGATGGGCCCAGTGGTTTCGGCCCCACGTCCAATGCTGGGTATGCAGACATTCACTCTGGTTCCTCCTACACATGGATAGCCTGCCAGCACTATAGATAGAGTGCTGGCAGGAGTGAGTGGTCCTTCCTCGGCGGACTCAGAGCCAAGGGGTTAGGGTGAACTGTATAGGAGGGGGTGTCCCCAACCAGGAGATGGATGATCTGGGCTTCAGGCAGATGGGCAGAGACAGTAGCCAAATGACCATGCTGGAGAGTGGTCAGTGGTAGAGGGTGAAAAATAGAGTTAAAAAAAAGTCACTAGTTTGATGTGTCGTTTTCATGTCCCTGTGTGAATGCCACATCAATAGGAGGGTATACTGTACGACATGTTTTCTACTGCTCTGTTGCTCAGATGTGTCTATGTATTGAGATGTCATTGTATTTTTTGTATGTGCAGTATTGTGTACATAGTAAAATAGAAAGATATCTCACTTAGCTGCCTTGCACTGTCTTGCCTAAACTTATTATGACTGTGCTGTGAGCTATGTAACATTTGTGATCTCTCTCTCTTTCTCTCTTTCTCTCTCTCTCTCTCTCTCTCTCTATATATATATATAAATTAAATTATGGGGAAGTGTGTGATATGAGAAATTAATGCACACCCGAGGTGTGGGATGCTACATAAACCTTGAGGGTGAAGCCCAAGGTGTTTATTAAAGCATCCCACACTAAGGGTGTCATTAATTTCACGTTTCAATCACTTCCTCATCTTTAGTTTCATATAATTTGCTGGTGAGCATTTTTTTCCAGCTTACTCCTGTGACAGACACACACACACTCTCACACACACACACACACACACACACACAGTCCCAGTCGTTCTAGCCCTCCCTACACACTTAGGATTTTGGTTTCCCATTATGTGTGTTTATTTCCCCCAAAGTTTGGAATTACGATTGCAAATGAACTTACCTCTTATGTAGGCAGTCAGCCAGGGCTGTGCTTTCACTCCGCTGTGTCTGTCAGTGAATGGCAGGATCAACCAGATATCAATTTTTTTTTTACTATTTAAAGGAAGGATGACCCAGATAAATGAAAAAAAGGATGCTGAACACATACAGAGGATGAGGTGAGGAGTTTTGTTGTGGTGACTCCTCGCTATGGAGAATCAGAGCTTCGATGCCATGTTTGAAAGAGTGTTCAGCCCACCCAGAGACACAACGAGAGCCAATGAGGGAGTGCTCAATTTCGATGGACTGAGCGCATTGTCACCATAATAAACTGCAGGTTATTATAGTGAATATCAACTGGCTGAGCCCTAAGAAAAAATTGCTCACCAGTAATATAGATATAGATAGATTTTATATATATATATATATATTATGGTAGCTCGATAGGGCTACCATAGTTAGGGTTTAGGAGCCATTTACATATTAAACCTAAAATTTTGCACCTAAATAACTTTACAACTGTTCAATGGATTTGCCTGAAATTTGGAATACATGATCAGTAAGCATACATCTTGGGATCTGCCAACTTTCGGACTGTTCAGTTATACGGGCTGTGGAGTTATTAAGCATGATCAGTGCATGTTTACATTTTTGAATTCTTTGCTGCGTCCCTACAGATTACATACGGTTTTATAGACTCATTCAAAATCTTCATGGGAACATGTGGCCAGAGTCCCCGATATGTCTTTTGAAGATTTCATGAAAAAATATTAAACGGTTCAAAAGTTATTCAAAAAACAATTTCCCATTATAAGTCAATGGGAAAAGTTAACAAAAAGTTCGAAAGTGTCACAAATGCCCTTTTTAGTGTCTCAAATGGCCCTAGTAGTGTCGCAAATTCACCATTTTGTTTTCAGTTAGTGATCAGAAAAATGCTTGGCATTTAAAATTGGGACCCTCTAGGGACACAGTTCTTTCTGTGTTCACCTAGTCGGACCCTGAGGATGCTAACCATGTCTTTATTTTGAGGTAAAACACCCCAGAAATATGTTTTTAAATTTTTTGGATAAAGTAGTGTCGTACTCACAACACTTTCACAAATCTGTGCAAAAGCTTTCGCAAATCACGGCACTACTTTGACAAAATATTGCACTGATGCAAACTTATGGTACTCCAAAGTTGACACTTTTTCCCATAGACTAACATTGCGGCGTCTGCTGCATGACAGGAATACTTTGCCACCCTGCTGCAAAATAACAGTTTGGTCTTTTATACTGACATTTCGAGGAAAGAAAGCCAACATCCCACAGATGTGCCTTTTGGTGGTTTGGTGAAAAAATATTACAGGGCGGCAAAGTTATGGCACTCCAAACTTCTCTTTTTTTCCCCATAGGATAACATTACGGCGTTCTCCGTGCCTTTCAGGGCCCGTATCTCAGAAACGGTGTGAGATACAGACTTTTCGTCAGAAAAATGCTTAGCCCCCTAACAGGAGCAAAGTGCAAAACTAGTCAGGAAAGTCATAAATCATATGACTTTTACATTTTTTTTCTAAGTCGTACGGTTCCTGAGATATAAGCAATTTAGTATTCCAACTCCTCATTTTCTGTCCGAGACCCATTATTATGCATACATTCTTTGTACTCACTGTCTTTTTCTATGCAGCTTTTGTGGAAAACCAGTCTGTGTGCTTACATTACTGTTACCCTTACCACTTCTGCTTGCGGTTCCGTACCCATTTCACTCACCATTCCCATCTATGCCACCATGTGCATTACCCTTTGCGTTTTCATTTGCACTTGAGTTTGCATTATTTTTACCATTTGTGTCTACAGTACTGTTTCTCTTTCTGTTTCACTTTGTGTCACCATGCGCATTACCATTTGTGTTTACGGGCACCGTGTTACTATGTGACAAGACATCACGTGGCGGGCCCCGCGCTCCTGCCACCGCATTACATTCACTATTTCTCGTTATCATTCTCAAAAAGAAGGGAAATTAGAAGTAAAAAACTCAGTTTAATGCATCAGTTATGGTTGTTCCACAGCGACAAAAGCGAGGAAATTCGATGTTAGGGTTGAAACCCCCTTGCACCTTCAGCCCACCCCCAAACCGGCATTGGGGTGCGTTGGGTCATCATCCTAACTCTCACCCAATTCTCCTATTCCTCAGCTTCTTTCCACATGTGATAGGGTGAGCGTTACAGCGACGACCCCAACGCGCGCCCCGATGCTGGTTGGGGGGGTGGGCTGGAGGGGTGCAAGGGGGGTTTCAACCCTAACATTGAATTTCCTCACTTTTGTCACTGTGGAACAACCCTAACTGATGCATTAAATGGAGTTTTTTGCCATATATATACTGTATAGATACATTACATATATTTTGATAGTGATATTTACAGAGAAGACAGGGTGCACTGCACTGTCGACATAAATGAATTTCTTTTCACCATTGATGTGATCATATGTAATAGTAGACAATGCACTACAGGGCATGTGGTCATGCTGTGATATACGCATGCCTTGTGTGTGTACAGATGCACGAGGCAGCAGGCTCAGCTCGTTCAACACTGCAAGGCATGTCTAGAGCACAGAACGACAGCACACCCTGTAAATGAATATTTGTGTCAGGAAAAGTAAGCAATTGCTTTGCCTAAGGGGTGGACCAGCAGGAAGTGCTGGTGTGCCATTGCACTATGATAAATGAACGGTCATGTGGTGTGTTTCAGGCAATCAGGAAAAAGCATTTTCTCATACCAATTGTTTATACATACATATACACAGAATACATAGATATGTGTGTGTATGTATATATATATATATATATATATATATATATATATATAATATGGTAACACGGTAATTACTACCATGAATTAGGTTTGAGGAGCCATTTCCATGTTAAACCCCAAATTTTGCACCTTAATAACTTTGCAACTGTTTGATGGATTTGCCTGAAATTTGGAACATATGATCAAGACCCATAGGCCTTGGGGTCTGCCAAGTTTTGTACTGATCGGATATACAGTTACAGAGTTATTAAGCGTGATCTGTGCGTGCGTTTACGCTTTTCTGGAATTCTGTGGTCGCGCCTACAGGTCATACGGTTTGTGTGACCGGCCCGAAATCTTCAGGGAACATGCAGCCAGGGTCCCCAATGTGCCTTTCAAAGATTTCATGAAAAAATATTAAACGGTTCAAAAGTTATTCAAAAAACAGTTTCCCATTATAAGTCAATGGGAAAAGTTAACAAAAAGTTCAACACTTTCGCAAATGCATTTTTACTTTCGCAAATGGGCCTGTTACTTTCGCAAATCGGCCATTTTGTTTTCAGTTGGTGATCAGAAAAATGGTTGGCATTTAAATTTGGGACCCTCTAGCAATCTAATTTGTTTTTGTATTCACCTAGTCGGGCCCTGAGGATGCTTGCCATGTCTTTATTTTGTGGTAAAACACCCCAGAAATATGTTTTTCAAATTTCTGGAAAAAGTACTTTCGCAAATTACTTTCGTGCTCACGAAAGTGTCGCAAATTTTTGCGAAAGCTTTCACAAATTGCGACAGTAATTTTCTAGTCTGTGGGAAAATGACAGCAATTCTTTGGCACTGCACTGCAAAATAACCGTTGGGAGTTTTGGGCTGAAATTTGGAGGGAACGCAGCCGACATCTCACAGATGTGCCTTTCAGTGTTGTATTGAAAAAATATTACATGGCGGCAAAGTTATGGCACTCCAAATTTGACAGTTTTTCCCATAGGATAACATTACGGCACCCGAAGCATTACAGGAATCCTTTGGCACCCTGCTGCAAAATAACGGTTTGGTCTTTTTTCCTGAAATTTGGAGGGAAGACAGCCAACAGTACACAGATGTGCCTTTCAGTACTTTGGTGAAAAAATATCACATGGCAGCAAAGTTACGGCACTCCAAAATTGACGGTTTTTCCCATAGGATAACATTACGGCGCCCGACACTTAACAGAAATCATTTGGAACCCTGCTGCAAAATAACGGTTTGGTCTTTTTTCCTGAAATTTGGAGGGAAGACAGCCAACAGCCCACAGATGTGCCTTTCAGTAGTTTGGTGAAAAAACATTACAGGGAGGCAAAGTTATGGCGCTCCGAACTTTTCTTTTTTTCCCATAGGATAACATTACTGCATTAAGCAGCCTTTCAGGGCCGGTATCTGGAAGCGGTGCGAGATCACGGACTTTTTGTCGACTTCTTAGCCCCTCATGGGGCTAAGATTCAAATTAGCCAGGACAGTTGTAAATAATATGACTTTGAATTTTTTCTCTACGTCGTACGGTTCCTGAGATATAATGTATTTAGTATTCCAAGATCTCATTTTCTGCGCCGATACTCATTATTTTGCATACATTATTTGTACTCACTGTCTTTCTCAATGCAGGTTTTGGGAAAAACCAGCCGGTGCGCTTACATTACTGTTACTGTTGCCCTTTCCGCTTGCGGATCCATACCCGTTTCACTTACCATTGACGTCTGCGCCACCATGTGCGTTATCCTTTGCGTTTTCATTTGCGCTTGCGTTTCTGTTATTTTTTGCCATTTCTGTCTACAGTACTGTTTATCTTACTGCTTCACTTTACATCACCATGCCCATTGACATTTCTGTTTGCAGGCACCATGTTACTATGTGACAACACATCACGTGGCAGACCATTCCCGTCTACGCCACCATGTGCGTTACCCTTTCTGTTCTCATTCGTGCTTGTGTTACCATGTGCGCCACTGTTAGCATTTCTGTTTGCGTTGCTGTCCCTGTTACTATGCCACAACACATTATGCGGCAGGAAGCTCCCGCTGCTGCATTACATTCACTATTTCTCGTTATCATTCTCAAAAAGAAGGGAAATTAGAGGCAAAAAACTCCATTTAATGCATTAGTTAGGGTTGTTCCACAGCGACAAAAGTGAGGAAATTCGCTGTTAGGGTTGAAAACCCCTTGGACCCCGCCCACCCCCACCGGCATTGGGGTGCGCATTGGGATTGTGGGTCTAACTCTCATCCCATTCTCCTATACTTCTGCTGATTTACACATGTCATGGGGTGAGAGTTGGGCTGATGATCTAATGCGCACTAGTGGTGAGGAGACTCAACAACTATCACTATGCTGATAATTCGATGCTGAAGTTTTGCTCTATATATATATATATATACATACACATAGATAGATAGATAGATAGACAGACAGACAGACAGACAGACAGACAGACAGACAGACAGTCAGATAGATAGATAGATAGATAGATAGATAGATAGATAGATAGATAGATAGATAGATAGATAGATAGATAGATATATGGAGGAAAGCAATGCCTGATGGTTGAAAAGAACACACTACATGACCATGTGTTTATCACAGTGTGACTTGATGCTTATCACAGTGTGACTTGATGTCTGTGTGCCTCCCCCCCCCCAAAAAAAAATTGGTCCATTTTCTAAGATATATTATCCACTCTATGGTGTGGGGACTGTAACCGATGTATGCACACCTTGGGTGGTTGAAGGCACATGGCCGTCACAAGGCTGACCAAGGTATGCATACATGGTGCCGACCACACAACGTACAGTGTAGTATCTTTTACTTTTACATACATATATATATAGTAGATATATGATGGTCAGGAGTTTGATATAGTAGATATCTGCATGAGTGAACAGTGACCTCGGTATGCCTCATGAGTGGTGGAGCAGAGCCACGAGTGATGCTTCTCATGATCACTGTTCACGAGGGCAGATATCTACCATATCACACTCCCGATCATCATATATTCTATTTAAACAATAGGTTTCTGTACTAGTTTTGATGTTTTTCATGTTGTATTTTATGTGGTGAAGTCATAGTACTGCTTGTGGTAGTTCAATTTGGCGTGTTCTGTATGTGGTTTCAATGATCTTGGTCTGTATGTTTTGATTGGTGGATTTTATTAATGGGTTGCTTTCTGGTGATGTGTTTGGTTGGTACTGCTGTGTGCACATTTGTGCAAGTGTTTTGATTGGTTGATGTGTTATTTGGGGGAGGAGATTTCCAGGTTTGTTTGGCGTGGAGTTTTTTTTTCCCTCTGGTTATTCGTGTTGTCGTGGGTGTTTATTCGTGTGCTTTTTCAGTTTATTTCAGTGTTTTTTTGACACTGTGATGCTTAGTGCAAGATACATTTATTTTTTGCTTAGTTATTGCTGGTTGCCATCACCGGAATTTTGAGCTGCAGCTGTCACCTGTTCTGATGTGGTCTGCTTCTGATCAGTCTGCAGTTCAGCATAGGGATTCAGTGAGTATTCCATGGGGTTTTTGATGTACTCCAGGTGCTTGTAATTTAGTGTGGTACCTCAGAATTTAACTTTCTACCTGATGGTCTCTGGTGAAAGGGTTTCCTAACATATGCACTGTGGTGCTATCAGGTGCCGACGTATGCACTGTATGTATATCGGTTTGATATCACCACAGTGCATACATCAGCTGCAAGTTATCTCACTCTGTTTGTGATACAAGGTTTTATTACACTCATTTTGGTCTCACCCTATTGTGTGTGTGTGTGTGTTATATATATATATATATATATATATATATATATATATATATATATGTGTGTATATATATATATATATATATATATATATATATATATATATATATAGATATATATACACACATGTATGGATGTATTTTTTGTAACATATCATTCACTCTGTTTCTGGACTCACAATGTTTTGTTCCTTTATTTTGTGTCTCTGTAGGTGTTCCTGTTCCTGCTGTCAATCGATAACTACTGTACTGCTGTGGAGTGTGTGTGTTGCTGGGAAGCACCTGAGGTAGTGGAACGATCAGCGAGTATCACTGTATACCTGTGCTTCCAGGCTTTCAGACTATGTGACTGGATGTATGGGAACGGCAGACTGCATATTTTGCCTTTAGGCAGCAATATGTTCTGCAGGAAGACACCCAGTCAATGAGTAAGTAAGCTGTTAAGGTACTGCAGCTGTGTTATGTGTCTAATTATAGTGTTACACAAGAAGTTGAGTAAAGTTTTGGCAGTTGTAATAAAATGTGCTGGGACTCTGTCACACCTGTGAAATGGAAGCGTTAGCACTCAGGATAACTTCAACTCAGGTTCAGCATTCACAGGAAGTCATAAGGTTTTGGGGTGAAGAGGATTGAGCATTCCAGTAGTGTTCACCAACTCAGGGCATGGAAGGGTGGTCTGAGGATTGGCACATGGCTGACATCAGGTAGAGGTGTAGAGTTCAGCAACCATCCAGACTCTTAGAAGGTGAAGGTGTGACAGATGTTGCACTCATGCATTGCTCTTAGGGTGCACATTTTGCATACAACACTGCCAAATTTCTCCCTGCACTCCTGTAACATGGAGTGGAGGGTACAGTTCTCAAATGCCCCAGTCTGTCCCAGATTGGAGTCCTGAGGAAATCTGTAAGTTCCTGGTGCATTGGTTCCACCTTGTCCTTACATGGTGTGATAATCAAGGCTACATGGGGAGACACCACTGTGGGATGCAGGTAACAGTGTACAGGATTGGGCAGATGCCATAAGCGACTCCTCATGATGTGTAGTGCAGGGGACAGAAAGCAGAATAAAGAGATATTAAAAAAAAGTGTCTGGGAGACCAACACTGTTACTGATGTGTGCTATGCCCATCACCAAGGTAAGTCGGTGTACACAGGAGTTGTTGCCATCTCAGTTTGCTTTGTCTGCTACATGAGAGTCCTGGCAAGGGAAGATATAAAATGCACAATTAAACCCTGTGTCCTGATTGGCTGTGACTTGCTTCTAGTCATGTCAGTAAGACAGAGCCAGCAATGGCTAAAAAGAAATCCCTGCCAAGTGTGGTAACTCACAGAATTCCCAACCCACCTACTTTCCATCACAAATATGGCTTCCCACCTTACTCACAGAAAAAAAAAAACCTGTACTAGGACCTAAAAGTAAAAATCTGTGACATTACATAACGTCAATAAATAATATAAAGTTATTTACACTCATGATCCCCCCCTTACACACACACAATCAAGTACTATTCATACTTCCCATTGCCGGTGTTTTTTTCATGACCATGACAAATGTTCTCCTATCCCTACCACTATGCCAGGGAACTCACTGCTTCTTACCTGGCAACATATAAAATCAATGTTCAGGCTTCAGTTGAGCCCTGTGTGTGGTGTATTCCATGTTACCATACTATGGGTGTGTTGGGGGGTCATTCTACCATAGGAATAATGCATACCTTTGAATTCTTCCATTTCATTGTAAACAATCACGCAATGTATTGCGTGTGATATAAGAAAGATTACTGACATGTGGAAAACATCTGTGGGAGGACTATTTTACACCATTTTCAACATTGTAGTATATATTTTTAACTTTGAAAACCTTTACAATGCTATTCTTTTGCAAACTTTATATGGACCCATTTTAGATAAGCAACAACATATGGTATGGATGATGGTTATACTGAGATAACCACTCACCCAGAGGCTGAAGGCACTTGGCCTGTAGCCTCACTTCTTACTAGGCATCTGGGTGTGCAGCTATCTTAGTAGTTCCAGTACCCAGCCATGTCTTACTGCTTACATGTTCCATTTTAATCATATTCCTTTGCAGCAGTAGTACTTGGCCCAATTGACACAAGGTATGTGCACTGTTTTTGGTGTTCAGTTAATTCAAGTCCTCAAGGGTGTAGTGTTCAGAGTGACCTTTGATGTCACTGCATCTGTTGTGTTTATTGCTGGTAAGAGATTTATGCATATGTATACATCTGAAGGATGAGTGTGTGTTCCAGATGATCAAACCATGCATGTTCTTCCTAACTGACCAAGCTATGAGTAAATCAGCATTAGCATAGACTGCAATGGAATTCACTTTTGGCCTGGCTGCAGCTGTGTCAACCTATGTATATGGCCTGCTGTGCTGAGTCACATTCACAAACATGGTAACTGCGTGCTAAGATGTCAGCTGAATGTAACAATGACAGACATGAGCTCCTACATGCTGTTGAGGTTGTCACTTACTGTAAAGCAAATTAGCAGTGCCCAGACATGGGAATGGATGTCCTTTCTTTGTAACCCATCCACACCACACATAGCTACTGCTGTACAGGAACCCTTTATCAATCTCCCCTTTCCCCTAACCACTTCTGGTGCTTGAGGTTTACTTAGTAATGTCAAGTCCTGTGATTCCTCTACAACATCTTCCCCTGACCTCCCAGGTGTGTTTTTTGTAAGACTTTGATATGGAGAACATGGATCTGGAGTACTGAGCACATGCCTGGACTGTCCTCTAGTATGCCTCATTTAGTTTTATGACAGGGTCCACAAGTCAAGAAAAGTATCTGTTCATGTGCACTGTTGCTGTGCCATGCCACCCAGCATGTGCAAGGCTTGCCTTGTAATGTAATGCACCAGGCAGCTTATTATTTTATTGACTGCAGAGACTTATGTGCACTGTCCCCACTGCAGGCATAAAGAGTACCACAGTCAGTGTCAGTGGCTCAACAGGTAGCACACTTACCTCTAAGGCTGGGAGATCAGAAGGCTGTGGGTTCTCTCTCCCCACACCAGGCATTTGGGTTAATATCCCAATACTGACACTTTAGTGCAGCATGGGGGGGGTCTGCACTCCTGAGGTGCCATCTTTTGGATGAGATGTTAAACCAAGATCCTTTCTGCCTGTTCTGGTGGTTGTTCAAGTGGATGTTAAAAATCTCAAGGCACTTCTTGAAAAGAATAGGGGAATATTTATTGCAAGGGATAATAATAAAGACTAGAAAAATACAAAAGGAACCACACAGATATGCAGTCAATATCAGCAAAAAATAAAAACAATACTGAAAGGAGACTCACCCTAATATATACAGAAAAATGCCTAAACCAAAACACTGGATTTACAGTACAGTGGAGAAAGCAGGATTAACATAATAAACAAAAAAGTGGAAATGAATATAGGACCAAGAAACATATTAACATACCATTCATCCTATACTTTCCTTCAAAAAGGGGACTGCATTCCATCTCTGCATCCACACTCTAGCAGAGAAAATTTCTGTTCAAAAAAACATTGAGCCCGCACAAGAGACTCTACATGGTCAATAACTTGGCTAGGAGTTAAATACTGTTGTTGAAAAGCATATTTGCATCATGTCTGTCATAAAATAAATTTGATAATAGTAAAAAGAAGTCTCACAGTACCCACATCTAAAGGTGTATAAAGAACAAAAAATAACATGATTTCCTCATAATGAGGAGAGCTCCATATCTGTGCGTTCTATTTGAGATCCAGCTCGGCCCAAAACTCCATGACATAAGGGCAGGAAATAATGAAATGTTCCATTGATTCTTCAGTTAAACCACACGTCTGTCTGGGGCAAATCCAATCTAATAGTTGTTTATGCTTTGCATTTCCCTTTACCTGTAGACACTGATGACAAATCAGCCACGAATCATCCCACATCCATGGTGGGAGTCTAACATCAGTCAATAACAGAATAACATTAGTAGTGTATAAGTCCATGATACCTTTAAAACTAGGTGGTACAAAAAAACAAGTAGATTGTATGTATTCCTATAATATCCTTCTATGGACCGAAATGGTATCTGAAGGGCCAAGTTTCCATTTTCTACTGTAAGTTTTATTACAGTTGGCTTAAAAAATGAAGGAACTTGTCTAAAACTAGGTGGGAGTACAGGATGAGATTTCCAATAAGAAATGAAAGGGGATAACCAACAGTCAGCATAAGTAATCCAAAGAGTTGAGGAAGGTGTCACAATATCCACTATATTATATTTAACAAAAACACAAACGTAAAGTACAATGGGATTCAAAAGACCTAAACCACGTTTACTGACTGGAAGGAACAGTGTCCCATTTAATAGGGTTAAGTCTGCTGCCCCAGACTACCTGAAATATCAAACTTAAGAGAGTAGTATCACATGCAATAGGTAAAGGATATGCCATACTAATGTATAAACAAATGGGTATCAGGAAAGTCTTCACTATCACAACTTTCTTTTTTTTTTCGTTTGCTGCCAATTTTTACAGTAGGCCACTTTTTGTTTACCAAGTGCCAGTTTGTCCTCCCTGTTCAGAAGGCTGTTATCTCCTCTCCCAAATTTTGTACCTAAAATCCTGATAGGTTCTATAGTAATAGGTACCAAACCAATAGTGGTGACCTGTACGGTAGAGTCACTCAAAGCATACCCCTGACATTTGTGTAGATCCAGAGAAGCCACAGCTATGGCTGCATATTGATGAAAATGTGTGATAGCCCTATATCCTGATACTGTATTAGCTAAGAAAAGGCAGACGTTGTCCGTATATGCCATTACCTTCATAGGCAGACCCCCCATCAGAAGGAACAGCCCTTCAATCTGTCTTAGGCTGTCCCAGGTAAAAACAATGTCCCCTGTCCCTTCCCAAGAATAGACTGCTCAGCAAATGCTGTGGCCCAGACTTCGTACTGCGTAGTCTAACTTTTTAGTGCCACTCCCAATCCAGATATGTTCTATATCAGAAATTGGCTGTGGGCCCCCAGGATCTCACAGTGTTGCTGGATCCAATGCATAATGTCATGGACTGCAATGCCTTCATTCAGAAATAAAACAGTCACTATCTTGATTACAGGTTTCATCAAAGGAACTGCTCTAAAGGGAAGCCAAAGAGCAGAACAATGAAGTTTTTCATACTCCTTTTCCACCAAAAAAGGCTTCTCCAGGAGAATTATTAATATATGGAGTGATTCAAGCTGTACTGTATAAGTTATATCCAAGAAATAAACTATTTAGGGATATGATAATACTGCAAAACTTGAAATAGAAAGTTATGATTCACCCAGTCGAAGGCCTTCTCCTGATCTAATGAAAGAAGAAGAGCCAGGGTCTCAGATGAGCAGGAATATACTCGATCTCTGAGCAGAGAAATATTGTGTAGCATGGATCTATTGGGGAGAGCTCAGGTTTGTCCCTTAGTAACTACCATAGCTGCAAGGGTTAGAATTCTGTTCAGCAGTATTGTAATGAATATTTTATAATCAACCTTTAAGAGACTGAGAGGTCTCCAATTCTTGATATTAGACCTATCCCCTTTCTTAAATAACAAGATCATAATTATGCCTGAGAAACATTTGGGTATAGAGTGAGTATCTATGATGCTATTAAGCACACAGGTCAGTACAGGGGCAAAAATTGCTATACATGTCTGGTATAATTCTGCAGTTAGTCCATCAGCACCTGGAGAGGTACTTTTTTTGTTTCTTAGTAGCATAAGTTACTTCTTCTGTTGTTCATAGGTTCATAAGATATACAAGTCTGAGGGACAGGCCCTTAATTAGACTCATCATCATTAATTAATGATGGTAAACAAATTTGTTCTCACCCATATATAAGTCAAGTTCTTGTTTAAAAAGATTCAGAGATTGACTTGATACCACATTTGCTGGGAGAGAGTTCCATAAATATGGAACTCTTTGTGATACAAAGTTTTTCCTCCATACTGTTTTACATAATTCATCATATAATCTGAGATTATGTGATCTAGTACTTTCTAAGGGTGATTGTCTAGTTAAACAGTTGGATTCCAGAAACAATTCATCCTCAAATGCCTTATAGGTCCAACACATATCACCTCTAAGAAACCTATATTTTTGAGGAAAAAGTCCTAAATTTCTAAATCTATCACCATATTCCAAGTGTGCCTCTTTAGAGACTGACTTAGTCATTTTACGATAGACTGATTCATACATTTTCACATCATTAATGGCAGTAGGTGAACAAAAAGGGGCACAATATTCCATATGTGTTCTAACCATAGTCGTATATAATGGAGTCAGAACCTCGGCTTATAGACTTTTTATATGTTTCAAAATACATCTGAGTATGCCATGACATTTTTTAGCAGTGATATTGATATGGAGGTTCCATTTTAGGTTATTAGAGATTGTCACACCCAAATCTCATTCAGAAGTAGTTTCTTCAAGCTTAATATTATTTTTATGGTAATTGGCTATGCAGTTATTACCTCCCAGATGCATGACTTTACATTTTCCAATATTAAAAACTAATCCATGATCATTTGCCCAAGAATAAAGGTTTTTTAGGTTATCCTGGAGCAATTTGACAGATGCTTTATTATTAACAATTCCTCCAAGTTTACTGTCATCAGCATATTTATGCAACCATATACCGCTATTTACTTGCATACCAGAAATCATGATGTTAAATAGTATTGGACCCAGCGCAGACACCTGAGGTACTCCACTACCAACAGTACACCAATCAGACCTACATCCATGCAGAACTACCCTCTGTTTCCTATCCTCCAACCAAGAGGAGATCCATTCGATAATGTTAGGATGTAAGTATAATTTATATAGCTGATGTAAAACATGCGTATGTGATACCATTGGTGGCATTCAGTGCCTGCAGCTGTTCCATAGGGACCTCAGGGATTTCTAAGCCAGTTAAAAAAGGAGTAGAATCCAATTTCTCAGAAGAGGAACTAAACGTCGTTTCCAGATAAGACTGGGCAATTTGTTTTATATGAGGGAGTGAAAAGTGTACTATATTAGTAGCTGGATCTGTAATATGCTCTATAAAAGTAGCAGATACTCTATCTGAACAGCTTTTATAGATGTCCAGGGAGGACTTAGACATTTGGGTTCCACACTGGGCTTCGAATTTAAGTGAAAATGCTCTGTTATATTGAAAGGTAACCATATCAGTTTTTAGTTTCTCTGTCTGCTGAGAATAGTTGACCTAGTTCTCATATGCCAGTGATATAGTGTTCAGCAGTTGCTGACGTAATCGGGTGTATTAAAAATTAGCAGATAATGCCCTATGTTTTGCTAGTTTAAAGAAAACATGTTGTAGGTTGGATTTAGTGTCCTCCCACCAGGCTATAGGGGAGTGGTATGCATCTATAATGGAGACCCTAGCTTATAACAAATGTAGCCATTTTTCTGAAGCCCATTTGTCTAAGAATAAAGAATTATTCAATTTCCATCTGGATTTGGGGATACTGGGAAATGGGCCTCCTGCAGGAGAACATAGTAAGGACACAGCCAGATGATCAGAGGTCTCACAAGGAATTAGCACAGCTTGACAAACTTTGACATTTTTTGAGATAAAAAAGTAATCAGTATGGGTGGCAAGGGTCCCTCTGTAATATGTCATAGGACCATCCAGGTGTACCACTCAATACCCATCAGCCAAGTGAGCAGTCTGAATTAGTTTTAGTAAAGTAGCTGTATCTCCGAAAGTCTTATGGGCATTACTCCCCCTATCTGTAGGGGAGAGCCCGCAGTTAAAGTCTCCACCAAAATAGACATATCGGGTAGGTGAACAAAAAAGGCTGAATCTGGAGAAATAGAGAAGATCTTGCAGCTATGCTCTGTGGAGCATAAATGTTAATCAAATGAAGTTTAAGTGCCCCATATGCTCCATCAATCATCATAGCTGCTCTGGGACTATATCTAGCACTTTAGAAACCCTGAATTTAAATCCTGAAAACAGGATCCCCACCCAATCACACGTATCCTCTCCATGCGACCAATAGGAGGGCCCTGATGTACATCTATTTTTAACCTGAGTGAGGTCATGCCTAGTCTTTATTCTGGTGTCCTGTATAAAGAAACAATCATGTTTTAGTGTTTGGAAAAGGCCTAACATGGAGAGTTTTTCCTAAAAGTTTTAATGCTGCACACATTCAGTGTTCAGCATTGCAGTTGAAAGGGGTTAAGCATTTTGTGTTAACATGTAGTGACAGGGGAAAAAACTGGCACTGAAAGTGGTGAAAAGGATAACCTTAATTAACTCATAATTTTTTGCCTATTTGGGTATGATGGGCCTTGAGTTTGTTCTGCAAGAATGTCACATTTGCCAGATTCTGCGGAATACTCCATCTTAGAGGAGGATGCCACAGAGGAGTCAGAATCGGCATCCTCCCCTTCTGTGTCCCCCCACTGGCATCTTTTAGCTAGGGCATGAAATTTATTCCTTGTCAGAATGGTTTTGGTAGGAGAATGAGAGTTAGATTTCCTCTTCCCTTTCTCACGTCTAGACGTTGGAACTGGAGTGAAAGGTTCCTCTACCCTGGGGGGGCATACTATCTTGTCCATCAAGCTCTGGCTCCCAAAGGGAATCTTCTCGAGGCTGAGGGCCTTTGTGGGCAACCTCCATCCCTATTTGTGAAGCATGGGGGGGATCTAGGACCCATGACCTCAGAGACTTCTACCACTTGGGAATCTGTAGATACTATGGTAGTTTCAGGAAAGGCTATGGAAAGAGAAAGCTCCTCCTGTTGGGCAAGTGCCTGAGCTTGTGACTCAGTGATTATGTTGGTGTGATCCTGAGGGATGCGGTCAACCCTATTATGTTCATCCCAAGGACATTGTGGATAGGTGTGACAGTGTTCGTCACACAAGTTACACATCCTGAGGTTGGGGCACCCTAAACTAACATGGCCATATGTGAGACATAAAGAACATCTAGGCTGGTCACATGTATAGCCTAAATGTGTACAGGAGCCACATTTGTGGCATGTGAGGGGTTGTCCTGGCTAGAGGCAAATACCCCTATCACACCCTATATGGAAGCGGCCAGGTAGATGCATGATCCCTTGCTCAGTCTGTCATAATTGCACCTTGATTTTCCACCATCCCGTCCATACCAAGTCCTCATCTAAAATTGGAAAGGGTGTGTCTAACAACTCACACTGCTGTTTCAGCCAATATTGGATGTCATTTATATTGACTCCCTCACTTCTAAATAGCAGGGTAATAAGTTGAACCAAAGGCTTAGTGAGTGGGATCAATAGAAATGAGGTCCATAATGGAGAAGTTTTAACTTGCTCGTATTTTACCCAAAATTTCTCCAAGGTGCTAAAGTTCTTGAAACTTCTATCATAAATTGATTCTCCTTTCACATAAATGAAAGCAAAAAGTTCAGTAGGGCTAATCTCTAGTGTACCTTTTAGCATATTATGCAAAACAGTTCTGCATGAAGGAGCTGAATTTACATCACCTACGTATTTAAGGCTGACAGCATTCTGACGCTGAGCTGGCTCACCAACAGATTTAAACAAGTCACTCATTTTAAAACTAGAGTCATTTTTATCTTGTATTGTAGGCAAAGGCACAGAGCTCTCATGTGAGGTAGGGTTCAATACATTGCGGCCCAGTAGTTGGTTAGAAGTTCCAGGCTGTAGGCAAGTGTCCACATGAATAGTTGCTTGGGTTTGTGTGTTAGATGTAGGTTCCCTAGTTAATCCAGTATCCTGAGGATTAGGTTGTCAGCTTGAAGCAGAAGTCTCATTTGCAGATGCAATGATGTCTGCCACTGCAACAGGTCTCTGGGGAACGTCCAAGGAGATCAGTTTGTAGCTTTCTGCCAACCCACGGCTCTCAGAGCAGCATCCGGAGACCAGGTGCCATTGGGTTCTACCAAAGTTCTCGTTATAGATCGCAAATGCAGCTGAGAAATTTGAAAAGGAGTGGCAGAATTATCGTTGTTGATAGTAGGAGCCTGAGCCATAGGGAGCGCAGAAAATTTATCATTGGGCATAGCATCTTGAGAAATTGCATTATCTTGTACAAGTTTTATCAGGAAGCTTTTATGCTGAAAAAACATTTGTCTAAGCTTGGTTTCTGAGAATTCGTTCTGACTTGTACACATCTGAGGCTCCATGGCAGGTTTAAAGTCCATTGCTAAGGCATCTTCGGCAGGTATATCTCGACTGTCATTAGAATGCAATATACCTTCTGTAGAACTTTGCTGAGTATTAGAATCCTTATGTGGAACATTATCAGTGGTTGTAGGTGGAAATTCAGAGCTAGTAGATTGAGCAGCACTGCCACCATTTTGGAAGCCGTCCATCATGGACAGAGGGACAAAGGTTCCCCCTGCTAACCGAGTAGTGGAATTTCCACAGTGTCCTGGCCAAATTTCCTCCATTCACTAGAAATATAACCAACAGCTTGATTTGGTTCAGTTTCAGTTGGTTACCATCTGTATCCCCAACCCTTGGTCACCCCTGAAAAAGGGACTTCTAGTCTCAGTGGGCTTACCCGGTCAACAAAATTCAATAATAACATTGCCAGTGGTGTCCACAGTTCTTGTTGCTCTGATCTCTGACTTGTACAGCATGTCAACTTTCTTTTCACAGGGTCAAGTCTGTCCTGCAAACCAAGTCAATGTTCCTCACACCCTATGGTAGTGGCTATCTGCATACTCTATTGTCCTTCCACTAGTTACCCCCATAGTAGTTCTCACCAGCACTCACCCTATATTGTTGCTGTGCTGGCAGGTGAAACTAAGGCATGCCTCAGTTATGTGGAAAATCTTTTCATCTGTCATAATGTCTCTGTTGTAATCATTACAAGGGTACTATTACTATTTTGTAGTGATCCTCCACCTACATTTAGGTACTTAACTGAAAGTAACCATGCATTGTCCAGGTAAAGTCAGAGTAACTCTTTCTTTCTTTTTGTTCACAAGAGATACAGATATGTTGCTTACTGTCAGTTTGTAAGATGGTGTTGGGGTTATTTGGG
Source organism: Neoceratodus forsteri (assembly GCA_016271365.2). NCBI lineage: Eukaryota > Metazoa > Chordata > Ceratodontiformes > Ceratodontidae > Neoceratodus > Neoceratodus forsteri. The sequence continues at coordinate 1,515,917,621 of CM057449.1, forward strand.
GAAAGAGGTGAGGGTCCCCATACCATCCTGTGCCATGAATCATATTCGTACTGCGTTTACATCTGTGGTAGTTTGTGGCTTCAAGTACCAGGAAATCTAGATCCACAACAATTCAGAGTCCTCGGTTTTGTTCGCTGAAGATTCCTGACATGAGCAAGTTTTGAGTGTTACCATGAGGAGCAGTTTTCCTGACTGTTTAGTATCTGTTTGTGGCTTATGGTAACAGTTCTGACTGTCTGCAGTACATTATGTACCATGATGATTGCTATGTTTGTTGTGTTGTGCTTCCTGAAATGCTGTTGTCACTTGGATCTCAACTTCTGAACAGTAAAATAGCAGAACAGACTGCACCTGTTGCTATAACAATGTTTTCTGTGTCTTTATTGTCATTGAGGGGCCACCACATGGCATACATTGAGGGAAATTTCTAGGGTGACAGTAGGTTACACTTGTGATCCACCCTATTGATGGCAGGCTTCCTTTTTCAGAAACTGGTCAGCTGTCTAGTTAAATGTTTTTGAGTTATCCCGTTATGTTGTGTAAGTGGTATGTTACGTTTATGGCCAATATGAAGAAGGACCTCATCACCCAGAAGACAGGTTTGCTTCACATGTCATCAGCACACAGGAACCACTGGATTCATGCTTTGAATCTGACTCTCCCCACACACACACGCACATGTTATTACTCTGTGAGGCCTTGTGTTTGAGTCCATTTTCTTTCCCATATCAGCTAAGCAGTACTGTCCCTGATCACCACATTGCACAACATCTGTCGATGTATTATGGTTTTGTTTTATTTCTGGGTTTCAACCAGTAAACATTAGTAAATGAAATAGCAAACCATATACTTTGATTGTGATGACTTTTTACGGTATGACAATGGGAGGGCTTGGCCTGAGGTTCAATGTGGGGAATAGCTCCTCCCACAACCTTTACTTAAGCCCTCCACTAATGCACCTCCATGCTTAGGGAGTTTTTTTTCCTTGGCTCCCTGCATGGCTTATGTGGCTGTGCCTCCTTGTGCTCTGCTGCTGAGTCCATTTGTTGTCTATTCCTGCCTCCCCTTTTTGCTGTTCCCCACTGCCTCCCTTCCCTTTCCCTTGTTTTGTTGTTTTCCTCGCTTTGTGCCTGCCTTGTCTTGTCTCTTCTCCATGCCATTACCACCTCCCACTCCTGTCCTCAGCTCCCCTCCTTGCCCAGCCATGCCGGGGTATTTCCTGTTCTTGTTTTATTTTGGGCTTTTCACCACCTCTCTGCCCTGCCTTCCGGGCATGCACACTCCTTCCATGCAATCCTGTCATCCATGGGCTCCTAACTCATGCACGCCTCTGTCCGTCCACCTGCATGCTCCCTTCTTCCCCTTGACTCTTCAGCACTTACTACTCAGCCTCCATACCAGAACATCCTGTCCCAGTAGTGTTGCTCCACTACACTACCATTTATCTACCATGTATATCTCTGCATTGTTTTTATTCTCCTTTGGGTCAGCCATGGGAGATGCGAAGCAGATGGAAGCCACAGGTCTTACTCGACACCCATTGCAGTAAGTTAATGAGAGCATTGATTCCAGCTGAATTTGAACTTCATCGAAATTAGTTGCCTAAGCGGGGTGGTGGTGGTGGTGGGAGGGGAGAGAAGGTCGCTATTATAGGTGCTTTGCATTCCCGAAGAACCTAACAAGTAAGCCAGTTAATGCATAATCCATGACAACATAATACTGACACAGATCATCACATTGCATTTCATTAGCTGTTTGGGATCTGTTGCAAGTCTTGCCAAGGCTGATATTAAGTTTAAGCCCCCTAAACTCATTCTTTTATCTGATGTCTGTACCATGGCTAGCATACACTAGCCTCCTTGGATTCATAAGGCTCCCATTATACCTCCATCTGTACGTTACAAGACTCACCCTAATAATTTTCCATAATATCTACCTTAAGTGCATTCTTACTACTTCAGCTCCCATACTTGGCTTGTTGTAGCCACCAATCTACTATGATCTATTTCACTCTGCAGTTGCTGACCCATAGCCTGTCTTATAAGAACGTCCTTATACATAAGTCTTCAGATTTCTGCCATTTAGCAACAGCTTGAGCCCTGTTATGACATCACTATACGGCTTCTTGTGGTTCCAGTGGGGCTGGGGGAGCTGTTTGTTCAGCAGGTAAGTCTTTACATGAGCCTTGGCATTGCACCATGGTGTGTGGTGCCCATCTCCTTCTGCCCACCTGTTTATTTCTATTTCCTATGCATTTCATACTCCTGGATGTTCCTCGTATTCGTCCCCACTGATCTCTTACACTACTCCCATTCTGGTTGCAAGAAGGGGGCATCCCATCCAATCCTGCTTCACTGAATCTACCTTCTCACTGACTCCTGCTCCGCTGCTTATAATTTCACTTGCTACATAATGCTTCCTCTCATTCATGACATGCTCCACGTCGCTCCTCCTACTCATTATGTTTTTTCCCTGAGTTTGCTATCCCTACCATCCTTCTATCTCCTGCCATGACATATACTATCTCCTCATTCTATCCCAGTTCATCTCCTATATCTACTCTCTCTCTCTCTCTCTCTTCAGCAGCATTTGAGCTTTGCTAGCCCATAACAGCAGTACTCTGGACTCCATCCCTAACTTGTACATTATGAGGTGCTGAGTGAAGGTAGGCTTCCACTGTCTACCAGGGATGGGGTTCCGTTACATTTACTACCGCCTACTACTTACCAGCTTGACATCCTCCATCCCTAACTCTGCTGTACAGCATCAAGTGAAGGTTAGCTCACCCCAGACTGCCAGGGATGAGAGTCATGTTCAGAAGCTACTGAGTCTTAACATACCTGTCTACCTTATGCCAGTTGCCTTTTCCCTTTGGGAATGGAACTTCTACGCCCCGTGTGCCCTCATCATTTTACCTATGCCTGGCTGCCTCCTGTTACCATCTTCTCACCTCAGCAGTCTCTAACAAGTGCCTGAGTCTCCATTCTACTGCTTCAATTTCCGCAGTCTCAGCCTGATACCTGGATGATGATTCCCTTCAGGAACAGGACTTTGCCAGACTTGTCTTCTACATCTTACCTAGTCTGCAGCCTTAATTCATTGTCCTATCCACTGACTTCCATGGCTGGGAGCCCGAATCCATATTCGACTGTTTCCACTGTTTGCATCCTAAACCTGATGTGGGTTGCTGCTTCCCTTTGGGAATGGAATTTCTTCAACCATGTACTCTCATCATATTTCCTCTCCTAATGGCATTCAGTCTGGATCATCTTGCTTTGACCATAATGCCTGGATGCATGACCTCCCATTCCACTATTTCCCATGTGTTGATTCTCCTCCTCTATCCAATGCCACAACCCTTCTGAACCTGGACCTCCTCCTGCTAGTGGTCTCCATTTCTCCTGGTCTGCAGCCTTCCCTCTTGTCTCATCACCCTATCTTGCCTGGTCCTCAGCCTGAGCTTGCATCACTATGTTCACTATCTGCTTCCTCTACTGGATCAAGCCGCCACTTCCTTTCGGGAATGGGATCACTACACTCCACCTGCCTTTCACCCTCATCTTTGCCCATCGACATCAACTGCATGTCATTTCATCGACTTCTTGGAGCCGTAACCTGTCATGGATCCACTGGGTTATTGTATCCCCTGTCTCTTGACTGGTTGCCACTTCCCATTTGAAAAGGACCTCCATACTTCATTTGCCTCCATCCTTCTACCTCTGCAGAGTGATATCAAAGGCTAGTTCTCTCTCCCAGTTTACCGTGCCTGGACGCTCATTTCTACAATCAACTGTTTTGATCTTACCTGCTCTCCACCAGACTGTTGCTTGCTGCTCCCTCCTGGACTTGAGCTTCTCCCATATGTACCTTCACCCTGAACCATTATCTGGAGCATCCTGCCCTTCATCTTACCTCACCTATTTTAGGTAGGAGCCTGCATCTGCACCTGCAGGCCCTTCCTCATGCACTGTCCATATCTTACCTTATTACCACTTCCCTTCAGTCTCGGGACGCATTTACCCTGACTAACATCCAGACTTCCTCACCTCTCACCATCCCGCTTATTCATGGACCATCAATACTTCACCCCCTTGGACTACTTTCCCTCATGATTTGCATCTTGCCCGCTGGTTCAATATCTCTCTCACTCACTTCAGTTTGACTGCCTCTGAGACTTTCTTGCTGCAGGTCACCCCTTCCAGTTGCTGTTTGAGTTTGTTTTTCTTTCAGATGTGGAACCTACATTCTTCTTTAGTCCAACACCTTCTGTCCTTTCCATTTATCACCTGCAGCCTTCATCAGATGTAGGACTGACGTACCTCAACCCACTTGCTCTTGGTGCATAGTTTCATCCACTGGCCTTCCATGGATCATCTTCTAGTGATTTGCTTCAGCCCTCCACGTTCTGCTGCAGTTCGCTGTATCACTGACCTGGTCCTGCTCCTTCCAGCTCTACATGTCCTCCAACTTTGCCTAGTCTGGTACCTTCCAAGATCAGTCCTTCAGACCATCAGGATCCATTCCAGACTTTTCTTTCATCTTCAGCTGGCAGTTTTCCAATTCCGCCTTGCAGGCTTGGGGCTTCACCCCATTTGTTGTGACTTTCTGGGGCATCCTACCATACTTGGCCAGTATTTCTACCCAGTCAGCTACTACCCCAGTCCATCCATCTCATGTTCCTACTCTGGCCATTCTAACAGCTCCCATCCACTATTCGATGGATCACCGTACATTTCACTTGAGGAAACTACTTCTACCACACATTCCTTGGATAACAAGCCTCAGAATCTCTTACGTTATCATAGAATTTTTCATACTGTCCAGTCAGTTCCCCTCACTCAATTCAGAATCTCATTTGACTGGACACTAGAAGGAGTCCCATCTCTCTCTATTGGATACCCTCTACCAATCATGTCTATTCAGTCTCCCCGGACTCCCTGTCTATGATGTCTCACAGGCTATCTTCCTGCATGGAAAGGACTTAGATTTTTCTGTCATGCTCTGCCATGTCTCCATGATTGCTGCTTTGGATTCCAGGACTCACAAGATACCTCACACCACGTCAGACATTATCCAGTCTCATTCTGCAACCTCTCCTACCATCACAGACTTTGTTGACCGTGTTACTCAACTCCTACTTCCTCAACAGACATTGCTTGCCCTAAGACCTTCCAGATGAAACTGTTAAATCTGTTCTTAAAAATGTTCTTACTGTCACTGATGATAACATTTATAGGCAACTTATTCCAGGGCTTTACTATCCTTTGTGAAAAGTAGTGAGCCCTTTTTTTGGTTTTACACTTATTCCTAACTAGTTGCAGTGGGTGTCTTCTGGTATTGACCCAAATTTGTTTAAGATCCAGACCACTTTCTGCAGACAAATATTCATTGTTAATGATGTCCCATGTGAGCAAGAGATCTTCCCTTGCCCTTCTATCTTCTAGGAACATCAGATCAAATTTGGAGAGCCTGTCTGGATAAGAAAGTGATTTGGAGGATACAAAATATTTTGTCACGCTTCTCTGAACTCTCTTAACCCTTCGCTATATCTTTTTTTTAATATGGACTCCATAACTGTGACACAAAATCTAAGTGAGATCTCACATATGCTCTATATAAAGGTAACAAAATATCTGGGTTTTTGATGTTATATTATGTCGTGTTGCCCGCCATATCTTGTTTGCTTTACTAATAGTGTTTGAGATATGGGAATAAATTGACATGCTTAAGTCAATTGTGATCCCCAAATCCTTTTTACTATCTTTACTTACTAAAATACTATCATAAAGATAATATTGATATTTGGGATTTTTTTTTCTGACGTGCAAGACACAACACTTAGAAATGTTAAAATATAGATTCCATTTTATGGACCAGGACTGTAATAACGTTAAATCTTCCTGAATAACCATGTAGTTGGTTTCACTTTTGCAGATGTTACTGATTCTGCAATTGTCTGCATATTTAATAATCTTACTTTTGATGTTTGTATATAAATCAGATATAAAGACCTGGAAAATAAGTGGGGCCAGAACTGATCCCTACGGAACACCACTTTTAACATCTTTCCAGCTACTAACATGTCCTTCTATTATAACCCTCTGCTTCCTTTCGGACAGCCAATTAGTGATCCATCTGATATATATTGGCTCTCTATTATGGAGCTGTAGCTTCTGTATTGAGGACCAGTGAGGTATGGAATCAAAGGCCTTTTTAAAGTCTAGAAAAATAACATCACATGGAATGCTTCTGTCCAGATTTTCACTAATAAAGTTATAAAAACATGTTAAGTTTTTTGTACATGATCGGCCTTTTACAAATCTGTGTTGAGTTTTATCTCATTTTGTAATAATAGAGATTAAATAATCTTTAATGATTTGTTCTAATATTTTATAGAAAATAGGTGCTAAACTGATAGGACGATAATTTTCTGAAACACTTTTAGATCCTTTTTTGAATAAGGGAATCACATTAGCATGTTTCCATCTAGATGGAATCTGACCAGTATTCAAACTCATATCAAAAAGTATTTTTAATGGAACACAGAGATGGTCCTTCATTAAAGTAATTAAATCTCTGGAGATGACATCAGGACCAGCAGAGGAGCCTTTTTTTTATATCCATCAATTTGGATTTAATGGTTTGAATCAGTATGTCCGCATTATGAAAAGGCTGATCACCTAATAAGGCATTACAAGGGACATTATTATCTGAAAAGACTTTACAGAACTGTGAATTAAAAAATTCAGCCATATCTCTAGGGTGATACAAAGTCTTATTACCAGAGCTAATTGGGCCTACCTTGCAAGTCTGTATTTTTAAGGAGTTAATATGACTGAACATCAATTTACAGTTCCCTTTTTGTGCTTGTTTAGTTAATGATTTTTCCATTGATGTTTCTGCTTTTTTAATCTCCTTTTTACAGAGGTTTTGTACCCACTTAAATGCAGAGAGGGTTCTGTCACATGTATTTAAATTATGTTTTTTGTATTTGTTTTTATTTTTTATTAATTTCTGCAATTTAGAGATGCCTTAGAGAACATTCATCATTGCATCTCAGGTGCCTAGCTGCTTACTAACGTCAAGATATCTGAACCACAGTCGTCTGGCTCCTGGACATCACCATTCCTCATGCAACCATCTACGTTTCCTCGAGTTAGCCACCCTTCCAGTGGGTCCTACCACTACCCTTCTTTAATTATCTCCATTGTTCACTCCAGGATAGACTATCACCAAGAATAGGCTTCTCCAAATTTCTATCCAAAATAAGCATCAGTTAAGGTGAATTCACTGTCCCAGTCTTGCCTCCCACCTGGTCTTAATCAGCAGTACTACCGAGATCCTCTGGCACCCACACAACTCCACTTCACAACTACTCCAGCCTACAGACACTTCCATATATCTGCCTCGGAGCTGCTCTCAAGTATTTCTACATTGGATAAACAGTAAACCTAACCAACAATAAGCCACCATAGAGCTTCTCCCGGACAATCACAGCACAGAAATACTTGTATTTTCTCCAGCCAGTGTACCAGCAGAGTATTTACAAGTATAGTTATGATATCTTGCTCAAATAAACTATCCAATTCCTTATACCGAACTACCAATCATTCTCTTTACATGTTCGGTTACTTTTTAGCCTTCATCTGTAAATCTTCCTCCATTCACTTCTTAATCACCTATCATTTTATACTTCATGGATGCTTAATTGGTGACTCATTGCTCACTACTAAATTCCTTGCCTCCAGACTTTACCTCAAAAGTTAAACCTTACACAAGTTGGATCATTCACCAATGACGTTCCATATCATAGTTTGTCCACTGTTCACTGTCTAGTAACTTGTAGATCAAGTCATGCTGTCTCCACTCATTTTGCTCATGCAATCCCTTGTGACAAACATCCTTCATTACCTTGTAAACCTGGACTTCATTTGCCCTTTATCAACTGAATCTGTTTCTCACTTAGGATTCTACCACTCCTTCAGAAAAGGCCTACTCTTCAACTTCAGGATCATCGCAAATCTGCATCATCCAGAGATCGAGGATGGACATTGCTCCAAGATGCTCACCATTCTCAAATTAGATATGGTTACTAGAACCTAGGTCCTTCTCCTCTTAGTATGCCCAGAGGATGGGGAGACCTATGGCCATGGGTCCTCAGAGTTTTCCTCCACCTGGGTGCTTTTCCTCTCCTGAGTGCCAGGGGTCATATTCTCCATGAGTTGGAAGAGGTATCATTTGGGGCCTTCTATTCCTTATGAATTCCTACCTACCTACCTACTACTCAAGGGTGGGAATAGAGTAAATCCACAAAAAGAACTACAAGTTACATAAGCACTATATATCCCATTGCTATTCCACAAACACTTAATGGGAGGGCTTGGCCTGAGGTTCAGTGTGGGGAATAGTTTCTCCCATGACCTCTACATAAGCCCTCTACTAATGCACCTCCCTTGCTTAGGGAGTGTTTTTGTCCTCCGCCTTCCCCTCCTCCTCCTCCTTCTCTGGTGCTCTTCTCACCCTTGTTCCTGGGCCTTCTATTCCCTATGAATTCCTTCATACATACCTACTACTCAAGGGTGGGAATAGGGTAAAGCCACAAAAAGAACTACAAGTTACATAAGCACTATATACTCCATTGCTATTCCACAAACATTGAACTGAGGATCTTGAACAGGAAACAATACTACAGAAACTGTAATGGGAACTTTGAACAACCTACACATAGTGGCACTGACATGTCAAATGTATTTATCAATGTCACAAGACATTACCAACTATGCATAAAAATGATTTACTTGCATCACCCTGCAATGACCAAGCTGGAACTGTGGTGCTACTCATTCTCCCCTGCATCTGACAGTACTCATTTGGCCAACCTTTGCAATGTGCCCAGTTAATATGATACCCACTGTATTAAATGTGGAACACCACAGCCTGGTATCTCTCCATTGTTATGTCACCGTAGTCATGTGACATGCACAGAAATATGATGCATAAAACTACTGACCCCTGTGTATATGTGTATTTTTACATATGTCTGTATGTACACATATATATATATAAATGGAGGCAGGCATACATACTGTGAGAAAAGACATGGCAACATTGGGAAAGGCTAGGAAGGAAGGGAGGGGGACTTACAACTGCAGGGGCAACTGGAACAGTTGGGGTGGGCATCATGGAGGGATGGAGGGCTAAAGTGGTTGAAAGATGGCAAGCACGGAATGGAAGGGGACATTGAGGACCACTCAACAGACAGGGTGCAGGGGGAAAATGTGTGGCATGAAGTGATGAGAAGGGGGAAGGAATATCATAGGTCATGTACTCAGAAAATGTCCAGAACCAGCACACCTAGGTGCAAAACAAAGTCCACCATTGAGGGTATTATTATTTGAAACAGTTTCACAATGTTGTCACATGGGATGGACCTGTGGGACCAATAAGGAGATGGAGAGCAATGTAAGGAATGTAAAGAAATGGGGAAGGGCATGGGGAAAGGGAGTGAGACAGAATATGGGTGAACAGGCAGGGCAGGGCATATACACAGGAAAAGGAAGAGAGAGAGAGGAGAGGACAGAGGTGGGGGTTGAAGAAGGAATGGAGGCAGTGGAGGAAGAGGAGAGCAAAAGGCATGAGAGGGGGCATGAGGGAGTTGTGCAGGGGCATGAAAGGGGAGAAAAAGCCTGGGAGGCAGGAGAGGGTGACACAGTACACAGTAGAAGTTAAGAGTGAAGCAGGTAAGACAGAGAACAGGAGAGGTAAGGTGCATTTTGGCATGGCGATAGAGAGGGAGGTTGGGAATTCAACTGAAGGAATGCAGCATGAATCACTCACAGAGGTAACACAGGGAGGTCAAGCCACCCAGGCAGGACAAGATGGTGTGATTGAGGGTGCGGGGGGGGAGATAATGAATGCCAGGGGACCGTTTACAAATAAATGCAGACGCTTGAGATGGGGCAATACAGAGGGTAGTTCAGAGGGTCATTGTTTCCATGGACTCCATCATCAGGGGATACCCTGGGGCAAGAGGGAGCTGAGTTGGAGGAGATCGGACTACTTTGAGCCAGGGAGGGAGGTAGGGAGGTGAATGTGAAAAATCAGACAGCATGCAAGGGGGTTGTGGGGCAAAATGCACCTAGTAGTTCACCTGTGGACTAATGATGATTTCAGGCTGACAGGTGGAGGATGTCCACAAAAGATTTAGGATGCTGGTGAGAGGGCGAGAGGAAGAAGCAAGACCCCTGGCATTCTCTGCAGTCTTGCCAGTCCATTGTGCCAGTATTGCTAGATAGCACAGACTTAAAGAGTTCAACGTTACGCTCAGGGAATGGTGCAGGAAGTAATGGTTCACATGTATAGGTGAGTTGGGGGACACATGTGGGGCAAAGACTTACAGTGGAAGACCAGACTGCATCTAAGTAAGAGGGGGTAAAGAACTCTGAGGGAGATGCCACAAGAGTACATTGATAGGGTCCTCGGGGGGGTGTTTACAGTGCTATGGGTGGTGTATGAGGCTAGGAAGAGGGAGAGGGTTGATGATTCACAGTATGGCTTAGCTAGCACTGCACCGCATAATGGTGAGGTAGTTCAGATGAATAAGTCATGGAAGGAGGGGGTATATGGTGAAAGGGATTATGCACAAGTGCCAGGAGTTTGATGAATAAAATTGTGGGCTTGGATGCCATAATGGTGGATGAGGGACTCGACATAATGGCTATAAGTGAAACCTGGTGGTTGGAGAATCAGGCATGGGGGTTTGAGATCAGGGCTAAAGACTTGTTAGAAGGAACAGGACTAGAAAGAATGGGGTATGTGGAGTAGCACTGTGTATCATGGCTGGCATAAGGGCAATGGAGTGGGTGGAGGGGATAGTCACATGATGAAGATGATTTAGAGGAGGGCACTCAAGGGGGATCTTCTGCTAATGGGACACATAAACCTCCCTGATGTGTACTGTAAAATCCTGTTACCATCATCGGCCAGGGGCATGGATATCATTGAGAAACTCCAATGAACTGTCATGCAGCTGTAGGTAAGGGAACCCACTAGAGGGATAACATACTGGATGTGCTCCTCACAAATGGAGAAACCATAGAGGGAGTGGTGGTGGGGTGCAGCCTAGGTACAAGCAATCACACTATGGGGATTTTCAGGGTAAGGATGGGGAGGGAAGCTAGCAAGTCCAGAACAAGGGTTTTGGACTTCAGGAAGACAGATTTTGGTAGAATGAAGGAGATATTTAGGGAAGAACTCGAGGGAAGGAAGGAAGACATTGAGAGATGTGGAGCAGCTGTGGATAGAAACATAGAAACATAGACTTTGACGGCAGATAAGGACAACTTGGCCTACCCAGTCTGTCCATTTCCCTACCTATTGGATAAGTTGCAGATTCTAGTTAACCAACAGCCTACTTTCTGCAGCCCCCCACTATAATTGCCTTATGTCTGTCCCATGCATGTTTGAATTCCCCCACTGTTTTAGACCCCACAACCTCTCCAGGAAGGTGGTTCCATGCGTCGACCACTATCTCCGTGAAAAATAATTTCCTCACATTACCCCTGAGCCATCCCCCCTCTAACTTTAAATTGTGCCTCCTTGTTCTTACACATCTTTTCTGAAAGATGCTACCCTTCTGGACTTTGTTGATTCCCTTGAGGTACTTAAAAGTTTCTATCATGTCCCCATGTCCCTCCTTTCATCAAGGGTATACATATTAAGCTCTCTCAGTCTCTCTTCATATGGTTTCTGATGTAGACCCTGCGCCATTTTAGTTGCCCTCCTCTGGACTGCTTCCATCCTGTCTATGTCCTTGTGTAGATGAGGTCTCCAAAACTGCATGCAGTACTCCAGATGGGGTCTCACCAACTGTCTGTACAGAGGGATAACCACGTCACTTTTTCTACTTGTAATGCCCTTCCCTATGCATCCCAGTATCCCCCTGGCTCTCCTTACTGACTTCTCACATTGCTTACCCACCTTTAGGTCATCTGATATGACTACACCCAGATCCCTTTCCATTATTGTTGTTGTTAGTACCTCCCCTGCTACTGTGTACTCTTCTCCTGGATTTTTATTTCCCGGGTGCATTACTTTGCACTTCTTTGCATTGAATCTAAGTTGCCATATGTCTGACCATTCCTCCAGCCTTACCAAGTCCCTTCTCATCCTTTCTACCCCCACCTTGTGTATCAACTCTGTTACAGATCTTTGTGTCATTGGCAAAGAGGCATACCTTTCCTTCTAGACCCTCTGCAATGTCACCTATAAAGATGTTAAAGAGGACTGGACCCAGTACTGAGCCCTGAGGTACTCCACTAGTAACCTCCCTTTCTTCAGAATGTGTTCCATTCACTATTACCTTCTGTGTCCTGTTGTGCAGCCAGTTTGCTACCCAGGCTACCACCCCGGGACCCACTCCTAGGGTGGCTAACTTGATTATTAATCTTTTGTGTGGCACTGTGTCAAATGCCTTGCTAAAGTCTAGGTAGGCCATATCCACAGCCCCTCCTGGTCTATTACTTTGGTCACCCAGTCAAAGAAATCGATTAGATTCATCTGACATGACCTTCCTGCTGTGAATCCATGCGCTTTGGGTACTGTGCCCCACTGACCTCTAGGTACTCAACAATTCTTTCTTTCAGAAGTGATTCCATCATTTTCCCCACCACTGAGGTCAAACTAACAGGTCTGTAGTTTCCTGCTTCTGCCTTGCTCCCACTTTTGTGAAGGGGAATCACATCTGCCCTCCTCCAGTCCTCAGGTACCACCCCATCTTCCCATGATTTGTTAAAAAGTGTGGTTAGTGGTGTCACTAGGTCCTCCCTTAGCTATTTTAGGATTCTAGGGTGAATCCCGTCAGGCCCCATTGCTTTGTCCACCTTGAGTTTTAGGAGTTCTTTCAGGACTCTTTCTTCAGTAAATGGACTGGCATCAACCCCACTACCCAGAGTGCTTCTATTGTTTGGTTTAGGTAACTCCTCCTCTTCTTCTTTTGTGAATACTGAGCAAATGTATTCATTCAGTATCTCTGCCTTTTCACTGTCTCCCTCTGCCCACCTCCCCTCTCCTTAATTAATCTTCACTATCCCTCTCTTAACCCTTCTATGCTCCCTAATGTACCTATAAAAGGTTTTATCCCCCTTCTTACCTGAGTTGGCTATTTTTTCCTCAGTTTGGACCTTTGCTTTTCTGACTGCCTTCCCCACTTCTTTCTGCTTTAATTGATACAGTTCCCTGTCGTGCTCCTTCTGTGATTCCTTATGCTTTTTGAATGCAGCCTTTTTCAGAAGTCAGTATAGCGCAGTGGTCTAAGGCTCTGAGCTGCAAATTTGGTGACATCCAGCAGACCAGACCTGGGTTTGAATCCCACAGCTTCCACTTGCATACTGTGTGACCCTGAGCAAGTCACTTAACCTCCTTGTGCTCCCAGGTTGCTCCTGTAAAAAAGATTTCAGCTTAGTGTGCTATACCTGGTTAAACAACTAAAGAATGCAGCCTTTTCTCCTTAGCTTTCCTGACACCTCTTTGAGAACCATAGAGTTTTTTATTCCGCTTTGTTTTCTTTATTTGCTTCACACAAAGGCTTGTTGCCTCCATGATGGCAGTTTTGATTTTTCTTCATTGTTCTTCCACCCCTCCTTTCTGGCCATTTGCTAATGCATTCCTCAGGTATTCACCCATTATGCCAAAGCCAGCCCTTCTAAAGTCCAGTATCCTTGTCTTTGTATGGCTTGTCTCCATGATTGTGTTTATTGTGAAGCACACTGTGCAGTGGTCCCTTGTTCCCAGATGTCTACTGACTTCTAAATTTGTGATCCTGTCTCCATTTGAGAGTACCAGGTCTAATATTGCTCCCTCCCGAGTGGGTTCCACCACTAGCTGTCTAAGGCATGCCCCCTGTAGGGCATCAAGAATGACCCTGCTCTTGGATGTGGCTGCAGTACATGTCATCCAGTTAACATCTGGCATATTCAGGTCCCCCATCAACAGTATGTCTCCTTTTTCAACCATTTTGAGAATGCCCTCTATCATTTTCTTGTCCATTTCCTCCCCTTGAGATGGGGGTCTGTATACAACCCCTGTGCATATTGCGATGCCATTCCCTGTCTCCAAGGTGACCCAGAGTGCCTCTTGTCCTCCCCCTTTACTTTTTAGTTCTGTAGCTTTGATCCCTTCCCTTATGTAGAGAGGTACTCCACCTCCTCTTTTACCCTCCCTGTCCCTTCTGTAGATTGTGTACCCTGGTATGTTGACATCCCAGTCGTGGTTCTCCGTGTACCATGTTTCTGTGACTGCCACAATATCCAAGTTTTCCTCTTCCGTCTGGGCTACTAGCTCTGGAAGCTTGTTTCCAAGACTATGGGCATTGGTACTCATTGCCCTCCATTTAATGTTGGCTTTATCCTTTTTTACCCCATCCCTGCTCTTATTGCCCTTGTCTATTTTTCCATTTACCCCTGTCCTACCCTCTGTCAAGCTCTGTACCTCAGTGTTTACCCTACTACCCGCCATGTTTTGTGGGGGGAGGCTTGAACTTTCCTGTTTCCTATCAGCACCTACCCCTTGGCTAGTTTAAAAGCCTGCCAAGGAAGCCTTTAAACCTGTCACCTATGAGCTTGTTTCCCTTCCTGAACAGATGCAGACCATCATGCCAGTATAGACCTTCATCTCTCCAGGTGGACCCCCAATTCCCAATGAAGCCAAAGCCATGTGCTCTGCACCAGTTTTGCAACCATTCATTAAACTGCATGGTGTGCAGTACCCTAGCCTCACCCCTGCCATAGACTGGCAGCACCTCTGAGAAGGTTACCGTACTTGCTACCTGTCTGAGGCCCCTCCCAAACTCCAAAAATTCATCCTGCACTGCACTGATCTCATGCCTAGCTAGGTCATTTGTCCTGAGGTGGACAATGATATCTAGTTCCCTCTCCTGTGATGCTGCTTCTGCAATCCTGAGGATTTGCTTCCTGTCCCTCCAAGCCATGGCACCAGGCAGGCACCTTACTTCCCTCTCCTCTCCCTTCCCCAGGTCTACACCCCTAACAACTGAGTCCCCTATCAGAAGCTGTTTCTTTCCCCTGTGGTGTCCCTTGCCACTCTCTTTATGGGTCTCCTTGTGGATGTTCCCAGCATTCTTCTTGGTCTCCACTGAGGGCGTCATCATAGAGGAACCTTGATTTGCCAGACTAACATATGATTTGTGTAGAGGTACAACTCGGGGGCTACGCCTCTGTTCTGCCACCCTCACCATCCCAGAACCTACTGTGATCCATCTGCTCTTCACACATGGCAACCTCTGAGGCAGTGGTTGTGGAACTGGTGCTCTTTGGTTGGGGGAGGCCTCCTTAGTCCTTGCCAGTTCAGCCTGGAGGTGGGAAACCTCCTCTCTCAGAGCTGACAGTTGCCTCCAAATAGGACAGCAATGCAGGTTCCAGAATGTCTCCCAGAAAACTATAAAAGGAGGAGTACTGAAAGTCACTGAACTCCATACTCAGCAGGTCAGAAAAAAACAGGTAAGGAGGCAGATCTGATTCCCCAAGTATGCAAGGGAGGCAACTGCGGAAAGGAAACAATTCTTTAAAAACATATAAGAAGAACTGAGGGGGGAAGGAAGATTTACAAGTGCAAAGTAAGGGTGACAGGACAGAAGATTAGGAGGGCAAAGGCAGAGAAAGAGGAAAATATTGCTGGACATGCCAAATGTGGTGATGAACCATTTTTTTTTGTTATGTAGGAGAAAAGAGGAAGGTGAGGCAGGGGATAGTAAGCATGAGAGAGTAGAGGGAGGGAGGATATTGGAGGGAGATGTTAAGAAGGCAGAGGTGATTTATATATACTTCTACTTGGTCTTCACACTGAGGGGAGATGGGATCTGATGTAAGTGGTAAGGGGGTGGAAGGCAAAAGGGTGGATCCCAACCTGCCCTGTGAAGACAGGGTAACAGAGGAACTTGGAAGGTTGATTGTGGACAAGGCAATGGGTCCAGAAGGGTGGCACAGGAAGAGAGAGGGGTGAGTGAGGCCTCACCATGGGGACAGGGACAGGGGATCACAGGAGGACTGCATAGGATTGCATGATAAAATAGATGGAAATGTAGTACAGAAGGACAGGGCAGGAGAGTGGGGAATGCTGGTAAGTGTGCTCAGAGGTAGGCCTAGGGTATAGCTACCAAGTTGGCTGCAATCAAGAAGTCTTGGTCATTGGCGACTCCAACGAAAAACAGGTATACACTGCCTTGGGAAGCATGTGCTGGATCACAAAAGGTCTTTGGATCACAGAAGATGGGTGACACCCTGGATGCAGACATGTAGGTCCATGAATGGTATAATGAATGCCTTCAAGGAAAGGTGGGTGGTGGGCCAGAAATCATCATACATCATGGTAAAAATAACCAGGTGACCCTTACACTAGGTTGGTATGAAACATGTTTGGAGAGCAATCAAGGGACTGCAGTGAACTGGATATATCATTGACTCTCAATGCAGAATTATGGGTTACCTGTGCCAGTTAAGTCATGAAGCCAAGCATGGAACACTCAGATCAATGGTTCTGAAAATGTTGCTAGGTAGAGAGCATTGTCTACTATGGGGAGGTGGGGGGATACGTAGGCAGATTACAAGTTATATGCAAAGGAAACATTGAATATAAATGGCAAGGGTTCAAGTGTGATGAGGTTAACATTACAAGGGAGATAACCATACTAGCATTGCTACCCCAACCTTATGATTACATGACTAAAATAGGTAACAGCTATTCAGTGACATCACTGCTGTAACGACATGACAAGAAACTCGTAATCACACTGAGGCTACAAGGACTACCATTGCAGATGGACATCATCAACAAGTGAAAACATTTTGGTGAAGTACTGAATGCTGTGGTGGTGCTGAAATTCAACCACTACTAATGGCACCGTAACTTCATCTCTGGTGTCTTTTGCATTTGCAGTCAATATTTGCTGACATGGTGTGTGTCTGCTATAGCACTAACAAGTCTGGAACCATTCAAGGTAAACAGTACGTGACACTCAACATGGATGCAGCCAATATTGACACCAAATGTTCACATACTGTTATATCTTGAAGCATGAGACGCTACAGAATCTTCCTTTTTTGGATGTTGATATGAAGAGCAGAGAGATTCTGAAGTGGTGTTCAACTTGGAGGTGTCAATGTCTTCATCACTGAGGCCCATACACGTGTTGAGAACTGTCTCCATGAGTTCATCCACTTAATCTGTAGGGTTAAAAGCAGAACAAAAGTGTGAAACACATGTTGCCTGACTTATTCGTACAACTAACACCAGTTGGTCATGTATCTATGGAGTACCAGTGTAATGTTACACAAGCATGAACATGTGCAAAGATGTATGTTCTGCATCAATAGCACTTACTCCTTGGTGATGTATACTGAATGGGTATGCACCACTGACAGTGACACATTTACAGTGACCATCACTAGAGCAACTACAGCACCAGGTCACTGTACAGACGGTCGCTGGACCCAGGCACTGTATTTGGGGTATTTGCACCCCCTCCAAAAGTCAGCTTCAAGTCAGAGTTGATAATATAAAGTGGGGGTGTGTGGGGGTCACAGCCCCCCATGTGGGGTGTTCAAGGGGCAAAGTCTCTCGAACAAAACAAGGTTCCAACTTGGAGACCATCTGCTGACTGCAAATGCGGTCGACATGATGGTTTCACTGTCCAGTAGTTCGATAAACATTTTGTCGAACACCGGTCACAGATCCCACTGAATATAGTGTGGGTATCTGTCGGTGGAGATTGTCGTTGCTCTGGCAGTGACAGAGCATGACATGTGTGCTGTGGGATGTGTGTCATTAGCAGACAGTGTGTGCAGGGCTGGTGTCAGGTTTTTGAGGGCCCCAGGCACTGGACCTCCAGTGTGCTCCCCCTCAGACCCATGTGTCCATGTAAAAAAAAATACAATCAAAGCAGCCCCAGCTTTGCAGAGAGATGCAAGCAGCCTACCCCTTCCACCCCAGGTTGGAGGGAATTTTTCACACACATCTAGAGCAATTGAATTAAAAATCTGACACACACACACACACACACACACACACACACACACACACACACACACAGTAGCCAGTGCACACCACTCCATGCCACAAACAGTATGTGACTAAATAAAATAATCTCTCTCCAGTTCACATGACCGATGTGCTAGGTGCTGCCTGCCCTGTAGCCTTGACCTTCTCACAAAATAAAGAATGTTCATTTTTATTTTAAAAACATATACAAGTGCAATGTCTTACATTTGATGCCTTTTACATGAGCGGACAAGAGAATACACAAAAAAGCTGCCAGTTCAGGCTACTGCACTGGTGCACCCTGTCAAAGCCCAGCCGTTGTTTATAATATTAACACCCATGAATTCTGACCGCTTCCTGCACAATGCCTACTGCTTAGGCCAGCATTTGCTGTCACTAACTTACACACAGAAATCTTCATCATCCCCAGTGTAAACACAGCACACAACTCAAAAAGGCACAAGGCAAGAAGGCAGACAATATTAATGCAAGTTATATATGCAATTCAAATATGTCCTCCTTACCTTCAAATAATTCCAGCTCCCCAGCTCCACCAGCCTGGCTCGCACCTCCTCTCTCGCTCTCCCCATACCAATTTGATTGCTCTCACAGATCGTACAGAGATACTGTCACAGCGTGCTAGTGTGAGTCCAGGCTGTCAACAGTTGTCGGTGCCATTTCAGAGCTCCTGATTCCCCACAGCGATGCACAACTGGTTCACTCTATCCTCTCCCTCGCTCTGTTCAGCCGCAGTGCACTCCACCACTACATCGCATGACTCCCTTCACAAAGCTAACAACACGGCTAAAGCCATCTATTGGGCCACTCGGGCCCATCCCTCTACCACACTCTCTGTAGTCATTGGACTGCACATCCACACTCCATCCAATGGAATGCTCCTTATTGTCACAAACGGATGGGGGCCCTGCCAGTCAAGCAGGGCTGGGCTCACAGTTTTTTTGGGGTGAGGGGGGAATTCAGGAAATCCAGGGTTCCATAGTTTTCAATCAGTGGGCTCAGCTGATTTAAATTATCACCAGCAGTTGGAGGTGGAGCGAAGCCTGAGCAGCATAGGGTAACTGTCAAACTGAGCCCCTGTTGGGCCCCCTCTCATGTAGGTGCCCTGGGCAGTTGCCTGGGTTGCCCGGGTGCTGACGCTGGCCCTGAGTGTGTGACATTGCATAAGGCACATCACAGTTAGTGTTGCATCTGACAGTCACCGTAGTCACAGAATTGCTGAAGTGTTGCTTGTGGAACAGTGTCCATCATGATACTGCAATGTCGGTGAGGAGAGGGAAGCTTTGTGGTAAGTCATGATATAACATCAAGGGTGGTGGCCCTTCCTGGTAACATGATGCACCACATCATATAATGGCAATGAATACAGGTGTCACTCCAATGATAGTACTGTTGTACTGCAAGGCTGGTGTATGAAACTCAGTGGAAGGAGTTGGTGATACCCAGGCAGTGGGGGTGGGTGGGGGGCGATTCACAATACAGTGCAATCCCGTTGCATGGGACACAGGTGATATGTGCTATGGAGGGCACGTCCACATCGGTGATCACACAAGTCAAAAACAGCATCAGGTAAACCATGGCACCATTTATGCTGTCACAGGTGTCTCATGAGGGAACCACCTAGAGTGTTTCATGCAGGAGGTTCAAGGCCACATCTCAGGATGGAAGAATATCCTCTACCTGTCAGGAATCACATGTTGGTGTTATGTGGGCATTATTGAGCAAGTGTATGATTATGTGTACAGGAACCGCATCGCGTGGGTCCATAGTAATGTTGCATTCTCAAGTAAAGGATTATTAGGTTAAGCAGGAAGAGTACACCAGGGTTCACAGCACAACCGGGAACGAGAAACAAATTAGCTTCCTGTGGGTAGTATTGATGGATTGTGTATTGCTGTGTCCTCACAGCTGATCATCACCTGTCAGTGCTTGATGAGTGTTTATGAAGGTGACATGGACCTTGGAAGTACTGGATGTGCCACTTTGCAGGTGGCACACAATTTTTTGCAGTTGATGGACAGTGCAGCAATGGTGCTATTGAGCTGCATCTATGCGCATTGATGGTGGAACACTTTTTTGACACCATTTTGTGAAGTCCGTTCTGTATTACAGAGTGTTCATGTTCAGCAAGTAATTCTATGTCAAGCTTCACAGTACAGACACAGCCCCCATGTCATACCTGGAAGCTAGTACAGAAAGCTGGGTTGTCAGTATTACATACAATAAACAATTTCAGCAACAACTAAGCAGTATCCTAAAGAAGGCAGGCAAAGATGCATATTCTCTGTGAGTTGGTGGCTCTGGCACGCCACGAACAATGTAGCCCACTTTTTTGAAATTAGGTAATGCAGGGAGTACCGCTTTTGACCCCATGGTGTTGTGGCTTGCTTCCTTTGGCAATTTACATTAAAGTGTAGAGTGGCCAGCAATGCTCTTTCAATGAGGAAAGAAAAGGTAATGAGTAAATGCAGTGATAAACAGTTTCAAAGTAATGTCAGCTAATACATGCATTCTAGGTACCTACACTTCATCACATTATAAGAAAATACCCTCTCTACTGATGTTGTCATGCAGGCAGTTGGGGAAGTCAGTATTCCTGTGCATATGCACATTTTGCACATGACCAACAACAGACTGCCACTTAACAACAATAACTTTCTCATCCCCCTTGGGGGTGGACCCCACGGACCAGTATAAATGATTAACTATACTTTGAATACCTTGAAAGAGGATGCCACAGTCCTTTTGTGTTGCCACCGACAATAACTTTTTCTTAATACCTGTAAGTAAAAGCATCAAACACTTATGAAGTGATGCTTCTTTTGGAACAAATCAGTCAAGTGAAGTAATTAACATTATCATCTGCCAAGCGAATTAACATGGCAAGACTAGTAAATCTGTAGTGACAAGTCCAGACAGCACCAGAAATAATTCCAATGTGTATATTATTGTACTTGTTACGATACACATGCCTTTTTTCTTTTTTTTCTGTTCAGTGTCTGGAAGCAACAAGACCTTACTATACTCATTGTCACCCCCCCCTTGCCCAGGTTTCACACCTTGCATGGGGCCCATGCCTGTGTGCCTGTCCTGTGATAATGAGGACTATAAAGCCCTGGCTTGCCTCCAAGAGCTGGGCCACAAGAGTGGGCCACCACCTCATGCACAGTAATAAACGTCAGTTAGGGCAGGAGCAGAACATCATGAATGGGGTATCAGTTTCTCTCAGCTGCTAAATTTCCTGGGAGGAGTGACAGGAAATATCATCAGTGGCACAAGGCTGACATCAGTCCCGTCTCCAAAGAAAAAAGCGCTGGTCGCGTATGGCCCCCTCAGGCTCTGCCCGGGTGCATGAGATAACGCATACTCCAGCTTTCCCACCGCTAGCAGAGATGGAGACCTGTGTCTAGTATGCTCAGTCATTCTCCACCCATCTGCCCCTTCGAGTTCTGACACTGTTCCAGAACCATGAATGTCTGCATTGTGAGTGCATGCCTTTCCAACTTGCCAGAGGTCTGTAGCGATGTGCATATCTTTTACCCTATGTTTATCATCAGTATTTTCCACACTGCTGCAGACCACACTATCTCTTCAAGTATGTCTGATTTTGCAATTTCTTCCATGTAAGAGCTACCCAATGCCATTAATTAACATAGTATTCATGTGCAGCAGGTTGAACAGCTGAGAGAAACATGGTCTTTCTGTCAATAGCTGTCATAAAGTGTTACAGCAATGTTGATCATGCTCAAATGTATATAGCTATACAATGTGTCTTTATATCTGTAGTGATGCATATGAATTTGAGCATGCCCAATGCCACAGACACATTCTACAACAGCACTCTGTTACAGTTCCTAGCCATGTTCACAATGTCATGCATGTAACAACCTTGTTCTCTGGCTTCAATGCCTCAGTGACAGGCTGAAATGTCTTTGCCACACTAACCTGAGCACATCCCTTCTGCCATTTTACTGAGATGTATACATCAGCAGGTGAACAATAACTGTGTCATAAACAGTGAACACCATGGAACTGCATATGGTTAGACTGCCAATATCTCAGTAGCCCTCCATGTGTGGTCAGGCACAGAGTCAAAGGACTCACTGAAATCCAGATAGTGGATATCTACTTCTTGACCACTGTCTGTTGTCTAATTGACACAGTCAAAGAGGTCAATCAGATATGTTTGCCACAGTCCCCCTCCTCCCAAGCCCCCAAAACCCATGCTGCCTTGAATTCTGGAGACCATGCTCCTCTACATATTCCACCAACCTTTCTTGTAGAATGGTCTACATGACCATGACCACAATTCAGGTAAGCCTGAGTGGTATGTAATTCCCTGGCTCATCCTCAGTACCACTTTTGTGGAGGGGCACCACATTTGCTATTGTCCTGTGCTCTGGAACCACACCTGACTGTGGTGAACTGTTGAATATGTCTGTCAGTGGCCCTGCCAGCTCCAAAGTTGTATCCCTTAGTAACCTTCCATGTACTCTGTTCAGGTCTGGTGATTTGTCCACATTCACTAGTAGCAGCACCACCCTCTATGAGTACACCTGTGATCCATTCTCCCCCCACTCCTCTTCTCCTTAATGAAGAAAGTGATCCTTCCCCCAAAGTTGAAACAGAAGTATTTATTCTGTACCTCTGCTATTCCCCCTCATCTACCATTTACCCATCACCTTTCCCAAATGTAACAATCCCTTCCTTCGTGTCACTTTGATGGTGAAGAAAAGCCCTCTCCCTCTTCTTACTTCCACCAGCTATCTACACCTCCTTTTGTGCCATAGCTGGCTGGACTACCATACTTGCCTCACTAGACAATGTGAGGCTGTTTTCCCTAGCCACATCTCTCTTAAGTTTACTGAATTTTCAATGGTCTACCCTCATTTCCATTACTTCCTTGCCAACCCCAGAACTGAACCAGTGAGGCCCTAAGATCATTATGTTCTTCCCCTTGAGCATAGCACATTCCTTTGTGGCAACAAGTATTCCTTCCTTAGTGAACCACCTTTGGCCCACCACCCTATCTGATCTGGTGCCAGCCAGGTGGCTCCTTATCACTACACCTGGATTTCCTGAAATGCACCCTCCAGAAAATGCAATAAGTTTGTATGACTCTGGATGCATGCCCTGCCCATATCCTTTTGGAACCACACTGTGCAATGGTCCCTCCCAGCCACTGTACCAATGAAAGATGACTGCAAGCATTCTTCACTCACACACAGGAGATTACTATTGTCATGCAGCTGAAAAAGCATAATTGTATATATCTTATAGACAAGAGCTGGAAACTGAACTACAATTACCAAAGGAACTGAGTGTGCAGTTCACTGTCAACTTGAAGTTTGCACACCTCCTCACCGCTGGTGTGCCACAGTCACATCATACAGCTTGGAGCATATGACCAAAGCCTGCTTGGCATGACAGCACATGCGGTTTGAGGGGACATGTTTGTGCACACACCCGATGACAGCAGCAGAATACACTGTCCAGGTGGTGAACAGCGCCTGTCTCAAATACCACCGGGAGTGTCACACACTGCAACCATGATCAGTGCAGATGTTCATTGGGGTTCAATTGCCGGAAACAGAAAACATACTGATTACAAAGTGAGACAGCGTTATCAGGCATGGCATCCTTCCTGTGGGGTGCATAGGTAACCATGCATAACCTGGATTTCCTTTCCTTGAAAGTGCAATCAACATCAGGTGAGTGTTGTATGCACAGCAATGTCAGCCACAATAATGATGTAGAGCCTACAGACTATGGACATGTACCATTGCATTATCAATGATTACACAGAAGTTACATACTGCAGCATAAATGATAGTAGCAATTGCACTGTAGCTTTCATAAGTGGTGTAATACAGGCAAGCATTGTCTCTACAGACACAAACTGAAACAAACTGCTAGGGAACACAGCCAGTAACACAGTGCAGATCTAGTAGAGCAACATCAGGTAGTAAAACTGTGTAAGTGAGGGGACATTACTGAGGATTTTATCAACAATTTGGAATGCATTAGTTAACATTGGGCTAGCAACATGACCTAGACTGGTGGCACTCTAGCCTACAGGTGACAGTAACCAGCTGTGAATTGGCTTTGTACAGTCCTTGGACCTAGGTTTCATTCTCACAACCTGTCCATCTATACTGTGTCACTGTGAGCATGATGACCTCCAGTGTACATATGTGGTGGCATGTTGATCAGCCTGTAGAAGTGAGTGTGCCAGTGGTGTGAGGATGCATGCATCACTCATAAAGGGAGACTGGCAACACTTCAGAGTTGTGCATGGTTGTGTCACTTTGGGACATGCACATAGCATACCATTACTTTAGACATTGACATACGCAGAACATTGTCTGACTTTGGTGAACACATACATATTGGGTCATTACAGTGAGAGGGAAAAAAAATGCTAACATTGGAGCCACATAAGGACAGGTTACATGTCCAATATCATGAACAAGAAACAGACCGCTGTGATCACAGGGAAGACTTGATAAATAGCAATGAAGTTTTCATACATACCCTCTGGGAATACACCAATCGCTGCATGCAGGGACCAGTGCTGCACAGCCTCCAAAGCATCACAAACAGCGTGAGTAAACAGAGGTCAGTAACACTGGCAACGCAATGGTAAAGATTTGTGAACACGATAAAAATCAAAGGCAAAAAGGTGATAACACCCGACAGTCGATTAGGATACATTAATCTGTCTGAGTATACAGTATGTGAGCAACACTATCATGGCAATTAAAAATGTGGCATACCCCACCTACCTTTGAAGCATCCCACAGGTACTGTTTGCATTTTTGGCGACACTAGACATTTCACCTGGTACGAATTCACCTGTGTGGAACAGTCAGTGCCTCTGGGTGTTTCGGTCTGCGTCCTAGCACCCTTTGTTGGGTTGTCCATCTCTGCCGTATCCAGTTCAGGTTTATAAAGAAAGTCTTCACTACTGTCAAACTCCACTAATGCTTCTTGTAAAACCTACAGAAATTGCAAATACAAGGAGTATGCACATATATGCTCAGTACCAGCATCACCACATGCGAGTACAAAAGTAGTGAAGTAACAACCAATCATTCTTTCAAAGCAGTATCACACATCAGGGCACAATACTACTGAATGAGCAGCAACACAGTGCCATGAAATGTGCAGCCCTTGACACTAATGTCAATGTCACTGAAATGTCAGTCAGCTGTGTAATGCACATTCAATATGTTGCCGAATACAGTCATATATCATTTTACTGGTAAGTGCAGTGGTTCAGCCATAACATGCAAAGAGGAATGATAGGGGACATTGCCCCAAAACAAATGTTGCACAATGAATCATTGCCCTGAAATACACTTATAACATGTGATGAACACCTCAACTGACACAGTCTT
Organism: Neoceratodus forsteri; assembly: GCA_016271365.2. Classification (NCBI taxonomy): domain Eukaryota; kingdom Metazoa; phylum Chordata; order Ceratodontiformes; family Ceratodontidae; genus Neoceratodus; species Neoceratodus forsteri. Next base: position 1,515,943,090 of record CM057449.1, read on the forward strand.
ATGGGGGGTCCACATGACCTCAAACACCATCCAGTGTACAAAACCACTGTTATAGCCACACACATTAAAGGTGTCAAGATAAATATGATACTAATTTCCACACCAGCCATGATGACAACATGCATAACCCACTAGACATTGTAGACAAGTAAACAGCACACGACACACAATCATGACACACATGCATACTACAACACATATGCATTCAGACCATGAAATTCATTTACCTGTTGATGTTCCCTCTGCAACAACGGTGAAGATATGTGGTTTCTTCATGACACTCCCAAGATTCCCAGGAACAGCAGGCCTTTTAAAAATAGTAGGAACTGTGTCCGTACGTAACCAGGGTCACATCTAACCAGTATCTAGCCCAAATTGTTTCATTAGGATGTATTCAGTCTGGAATGGCTAGGGAACAAAATGAGCACTGCAAAGGTGACTGTTGCTGGTGGCTCCCTTTCAATCAGCATGTGTTTTCTGTACCACCACATCCCATTTAGCTCAAGCTCCACATCATGTGGGAACTTATGAAGTCTAACACTATCTTTATTAGTGTTAGAACACCCATTCACCATGTTAGTTGAGACACCTATTGATGCACCACACAGAGAAAATTAACTGGTTTTAATAACAAATCTCTGAAGAAATGGACACTGACATGATAGCACAGCAAAAAAAAAAAACAGAAAAAAAAACATTATTGTTAGTGAGAATACTGAGTACAATTACAGCGAACAACACTATGCCATGAAAATTACTGTAACACAACAGGAACAATGCAAGGGAGGAACCAGAAAATGTTTTGATTACTAACACAGAAACATACTATAAATTCAAGAAGATACTGTACTGAATCTATTGGTGTGGTAGATAAACACTGATTCATGTGCAGCTGTCCCCTCTTTTGGCCAGTACAATGGCAGTGACCTTACAAGTGACTGTGTCCCACCCACTATTATCCTTACCGTGACATGGTGCCTACTCATTTCCCTTATGACTGTTCCACATTCTCATCATAGACCGTGCACCGAGTGTATTTCCCTACCTTCAATATTATTATCCCATGTATACTAACCTTATTCATAGCCCTCATGTATATGAAGGTTTCAGTCCTATCCCATTGATCTGTCAGTTCCACCACCGAGTATATATGGAAGTCACTCAGTCTTTCCTCAGAGAGTTTGTCCCACGCTGCAAGTGTCATGATGAATGCTCTGACACAGACCGACTCCTCTTGTTTGACATCTTTCTGTAGGTAGGATCTCCAGAAGAACACACAGTCCTCCAGGTGCAGTCTCAGTAGTGACATGTACAGTGGCAGAATGTACTCCATTGTCCTTGAGGTGGAAGCACATAGTGCGATAAGCACCAGTTTAGGAAAGTATGTGGCAAGAGTGTATACCCAATGTGTGTAGCCACTCAGACTTGCACAGTAACCCACCGGCCGCAATGCATAAATGGTAACATGTATCTGTGTCCCCAGCACATTGGCACACAAGTCAGAGTAGGGCAACTTGGGTATACTGACCAAGCAAGGAGGGCATACAAGCCCATGTCCATGCTAGGTACATAAATGGATGACAGGCACATTGCTGCCCAGAGTGGATGCATGAATAGCACCCACACTCACCCAGTCAGGTGCTGCCATGTCTCCTTGTACAGCATTCCCCATGTCTAATACCCACCATCTGAGGCCACTCAAGCATGGCACTCAGTTGTCCTATCCCAGACATACCAACGGCCCAGGAACCAGTCCCCTCAACACCACATGTCAGCACTGTCCAATGTACTGTGAAGCATACCTCAGAGCTCCAACACACAATGACAGCACCATCCCCTGTTGTGTGCAATATAACCCCAAACACCACAGCAAGTTGAGGCCTGGTTCATCTCACAGAAACTAGTGCTAAATTACAAAAAAACAAAGACTATGCTATTCCATGGCACACATAGCAAGCATAAATACCAACACTTAGCTATCAAAAATAGCTCAGGTGTGACTCTGGACCAGGTGCAAACTTTCAAATACCTTGGTGTGACCCTGGACACTATGCTGTCCTTCTCCAGCCATATCGATTTGGTTGCGAAGTCTGTAAATATCCATATTGGCCTTCTCTACAAACACAGATACTGCCTAACCCCTGATGCCCTTAAATTAGCAATACACAGCTCTGTTGTCTCCATCATTGATTATGGAGTTATCTATAGAGCAACCACAGCTACAGCACTATGGTGAATTGTTACAGCCCTGAATAAGGCCTGCAGTCTCCTTACTGGAGCTGCCCACTGTACTCATACTTGCAACCTCTATGAACAGTCAAATTGGCTGCAACTGCAGGGAAGGATCACATATCAAACCTGCCTATTAGTAAAACATGGGACTCATGCCCCCTGGGGTCCAGTCTCTTGCAAGCCCAGCCAACTGCTCCCTAACACAAGAAGCTCTGACAGCTATGCACTATCTGTCCCATTCTGCCGCACCTCCCAAGGCCAGCAGTCTTTCACAGCTAGAGCCCCTAAAATTTTTAACTCCCTGGGCAGTGAACTCACCAACTTAGACACCCTCAGCTCGTTCAAACACAAGCTACATCAAACGCTTGTGTCCAGGGCCATCTGTGACAGCTTCTTTTAATTACCTTGCCAGTCACTTCTGTTCTCCCCACCTCTCTACTGTCCCCACTTCAGCTATCCCCCACCACTCCATACCCACACCACTCTCCTTACCCCTGCCTCTCTCCCTAGTCCTGGTCCACCACCCATTCACTCTTACCTGTCTTCACTTCCCTTCCGCTCTCCATTTTCTATCTGCTCACCCCACCTACTGTTGCACAAGTCTCCTGATCCTTGTTTCCAACCCCTTCCCTCTCCTTCTACCTCCCTCCCAGTTACCCCTCTACATGCACTCTCCCTTACCATTTATCTACTCTCCCTGTCAAAGTTGGCCACTCCTCTCCTTCCCTTCTTACAGATTTTACTCCACCTTACTTTTCACCCTCTCCCCCTTCAGCCCTCCCACAGACCTAGTTTACCCTGCTATATCGTCCAATCCTAGCCTGTGGCAACTCAATTTCCACTTCCCCTTTCCCTTTGACAACACCCATCTGGCTGCATTACAATCATGTAAATATTGTTTGTTGTGATTCATCATCCTTAAACGTATGCTTGGTATTGTTGTTCTGTTAATTACACTACCTGTAGCTCTCAGCTTGTTATGTTTACCCTGTATTGAACTTTGTATTCCATCTGCTTGCCTGCTAATCTTACACAGTTTGTACTCCCAATGTTTGTATACTGACGTGGAACCTTTGTAAAAGAGCCACTGGCTCAAAGGTATATATCCGAAATTCTAATAAATAACTAAATAAATAAATAAACATGACACCCCATCCACTGTAGTGTACAGCATAAAACCAATACCACTAACACATGACTGCCACAACCACATTAGTGTAAGGCTTCATCACCCCACCGCCACATGACAGCACCATCCCCAGTTGTGCAATGTGTAACCACCTCCCCAACCCCTCACGTGACAACCCTGTCCTACTGTTGTGGATAACATAACCCCTCCCAACCTCAGCACCACATGACAACACCACCAACATTATTGAAAGGTATAAATCACCCCCACAATCACAACATCACAGCCCTGGACAAATTACAGTATGGCATAACCACTGCCCCCACATCCACCAGCACATGACAAGACTGACCTCAGTCACTGGTTGTGTGAGTCCCAACCATCTACCATCCCCCAACACCGCAGCTTGACAGGTCTGTCTGGGTAATGCATAACACACACACACACACACACACACACACACCACCTGACAGCTCTGCGCCCAGTAGTGATAACCATAACCCCACCCTCACCAGCACTACCACACAACATCCCTGTCCACACTAGTGAAAGGTAACCCCCCCACCACCATCATGACAACCATATCCACGGTAGTAGGAACCATAACCACACCAGCACCACATGACAACCACAGCTACATTACTGTAAGGCATAACCCCCCCCAAAACAACACATGGCAGTCACATCCCCAGTTGTAAGAAGCATGTCCACCACCACCACCAGTACGTGATATTACATCCACAGGCGTGTAAAGCATTGCCCCACACCCACCAACACATGACAGACCCGTCCCCAATAGTGTACCACCACTCAACACCATTTGACAGGCCTGTCCCTGGTAAAGCATAACACACTCACACCCACAACCATCTGAATGCCCCATCCACAGTAGTGATAACCATAACTGCATCCCCACCATCACTACCACATGACGTCCCCATTCACACTTGTGTAAGATATCCTCCTACCATCACATGACAGCCATGTCCATGGTATTAGAAACCATAATACCCCCACCCCCATGCCAGCACCACATGACAGCCACAGCTACATTACTATAAGACATAAACCACACCACCCAACCACAACAACACATGTCCGCCCCATCCTTGGTTGTGAGAAGCATGTTCATCATCACCACCAGTATGTGATACCATGTCCAAGGCAGTGTAAAGCATTACCCAACCCCCATCAACACATGACAGGATTCACACACCTGGTGATGGGGCTGCCATGTGGTGTTGGGGTGGGGGGTGGGTTATGCACTACAGTACTGTAGCTGTGGCTGTCATGTGATGCTGGTGTGTGTGGGTGGGGGGGTTATGGTTTCTACTACTGTGGACATTGCTGTCATGTGATGGTTGGGGTGGAGCTGTCTTATGCTATTTATAGGTCAACAGTGACCAAATTGTCAACATAACCATGGTATTATCCCACTTCATGTACCTGGTACAAAAAATTTTCAAATCCCCGCCAAAATATAACTCTGTGCAATCACAATGCTGTTCCACGCCACAGGTGCAATAACACATTTTGGCCAGTATTTGAAATATTGACAGCTGTAACATACATGAGGTGGGGTAATAAAAAGACTATATTGAAAATTTGGGGTCAAAATATTTAAAATTCCCAAAGTTACTAGCGTGCATAGCGAAATTGCAATGAATGGGCAAAACTCTGCCATTTTTAATAACTGTGACCCCAAATTGTCAACATAGCCTTCTTATGACTCCACCTCATGAACAATATGACTGTCATTATACAAATCCTACTGGAAAGGTGATTTCATCAATCAAATGCAAAATTACCTTTCTGGCAGGAGTTGAGTAACGACAGTCCTACATTTCATGAGGTGAGGTCCCCAAAAGGCTATGTTGAAAATCTGTGGTAAAATATTTAAAATTTAAAAAGTTACGGGTGTGCATACTAAAACTGGAATGAATGGTCATAACATTGCCATGTTTTATAGTTTTTGACACCAGATTTCAACATAGCTCTTCTTACGACCCCACCTCATGAACAATATGACTGTCATTACACAAATCCTGCTGGAAAGGTAATTTTTCCAACTGACTACAAAATCACCTTTCTGGCAGGAGTGGCATAGCAACAGTTGTACTGTTCATGAGGTGGGGTCCTCAAAAGGCCATGTTGAAAATTTGGAGTCAAAATATCCAAAAATCCCAAAGTTATGCACCAACATTGAAACACCCATTAAAATACATCAAACTGCATTCACCTTAGTTTCTCATATTGCAGTCACCAGTTCCAGCAGAAAGACATGTCTTCAATCAGACAGTGGGACTTGAACCTGGAGCCTGTTCAGGAGAGTGAAGGTGTGTGGGGGTGTACTGGGGAGTGTGGGGTGGGGGTGCTGAATGGGAAGTGGGGGTGGAGGCTGATCAGTGAGGGACCTTTTTTCCTGCACAGGTTAAAAGGAGGGGAAATGGCTTCTTTTTTACACATATTTTCTCTTCACAGGGAGGGTTGGGGTGCCACTAGACACCAGGGATTATGGCATACAACAATGGGGATGGTGAATGGCTGGTGGGGAGTGCCACTAGACACCAGGGAAACAAGGAATGGTGATTGGATGGTTGAGAGATGCCACTAAACACCAGGGAAATGAGGAACGGTGATAGAAGGGTGGGGGGAGAGACCACTATACTATGAAAAAAAAATGTAATCGGTAATCAGGGAGGGGGAGGGACCACTACACTATGGAAATACAGTGAAGATGACCCAGGTAGTGAGGAATGGTGATCGGGTATGTGAGGGGTGCCACTAGACACCAGGGAAACAAAGAACATCAATCAGGCAGGAGTGGAGTGCCACTAGACACCAGGGAAATGGGGAACAGTGATGGGAGAGTTGGGGGAGGAACCATTACACTACAGGGAAAAAATGTAATAGGTGACCAGGAGGGACCACTACATTATAGAAATACAAAATTACAGGGAAAGGCTGTGAAAAGGCTTTTTTTGTGACCAAAATCCTTTTTCATCACTTGTGATTCATTTTGGTTTGAATGAAAATTGATTCACAAAAAAGTATCTTAGTGAGTGATGAAAAATGATTTTAAACACAGAAAAAATAAATCCAGGATCATTTTTGTACCAGACAACTGCAGAATCCAACTAACGGTATTCCAGTGAACAAGATTCATTTCTTGGTGTCCCTACAGCACCTCATTTTCATGGGTTTTCAAACATTTCTTTTTTTTTTTTTAATGGAAAACAAGATGGTAGCTCGTATTATCCAAAGTCCAGCACCCTTGATGGTGCCCCCGCCTCGCAGACAGCAACCTATGTAGGTACATGTACTAACCTTAGGGTGAAGACACTTATCGTATAAGCATAAGTGTCAGGATCTGTGTTCTTCTGATACATATTATGCTTCATTATGCTTCACTGACATAGTTTTGCTATGAGAAATGCTTTTTGCTCTATTTTTACTGTATTTGTACAAGTAAGGCAACAGTACCATCTTTACTAATTGTACACTACTACAAATGACCGTGTACTACAGAGGTTCATTGTATTGTGTTATCTCCGGCAAGCTATGCAAGTTTCACACTAGTTAGAATGATTACTCAGACCACCTGTTTTTGTCCAATTATATACTTTTTATGCATCTTCTTTAGCCGTTGCCATAGTTATTATCAGGATATAAGACCCTTTGTAACATGTAGCTTCTCTGAGAAGAGAGTCTGCATTGCCTAGGTAAGGAAAACTGGTATTCCCCTAGTGATCACACTGTTATGGTAGTAAGCCTGTATTACTATTCTGTAATAAATTCCATTTATTACATGAGTACCACTTGTCTGTTGTCTCTTCCTTTTGTGCCATTCCGCCAAGAACCTGAGAAGGTAATTTATTACCCAGTTACATTTGGCAACCGTGTGCAGGTTGAAAGGTACAAGTTCACATTCAATTTAGTTTGAATGTCGAGTAGTGTAGTGCAATTTTTGCATAGTCGGACCTACTCGTGCTTACAGTGGCAGCAGTTGTGGTGGACCCACACCGTCTTGCTCTCGGGTGTGGCAGACCCACATTGGACCCCTTGCACTCCCTCTGCGAATGACAGCATACCACCTTGGCATCACCGTTCACCCACTGGGGACCGGAAAGCAGTTGGTGATGGTGCCAAAGCATCTAAACCAGTTTTCCAACTGCTTATTTGTTTATTTGTATACCTCTTCTTTGTTATGTCTGACTTGCACATAGAACTGAGACTCGATGTCTCAAACTACCTCACATCCCATGGCAGATGGACAGATTTTGCACTGGATGCAAAATCTTCTGAAAAACCATTGCTGTTAATATCTGACGATTACTTAAAGTCCAAACAGGCAGCCAAAAAATACAACCTTAAAGGTCTTTTGGTTGCGGCTCTACATACTGCTGTTGAGAGTCTCACAGCAAGGTGTGCCTCCCTTGAATTGCATCTCTAAAAAAGAGATGGGCTTGCAGGCATCGGAGTTACAGAAAAAGGAACAAAAACTAGCGGAGGAGACACAGTCACTCTGCGATGCTAATTCCAGACTGGTGCACTGTACTGCTCAAGACACTGAGTGAGAGATATGTTTATTGAGAGACAACTGTGAAAGGCTGAAATGTGATAAGAAACAGTTAGCATATCTGAATGACATTTTGAGTGATATGAATGAAACTTTGAAAGATGAGAATGCTGAGTTGAAAGAGGATTACAAGCGTGTGAGTTGGGAGTTGGATAAGGAACTTAAGGAAACCGTTGAATTGGGTGCTGCATATAGAGTGCTGCAGCTCAGAGAGGTATTGAGCAGGGCACTGCAAAAGTCTGTCACAAAAAGTGTAGACAAATGATGGCGAAGTTGAGCCATCAATGGGAGGTTCTGGCTGGCCATATTAAGGCCATGAACACGTTTCGGTATACACTCATTGAGGTTGCGTCATCCAGCAATGACGACTCTGACTTTGATGACGAGTCATGCCACGTCACACACAAGTCCAACCCCCGTGATGTGAAAACTTCTGCTCTCCATTCACAAGATGGCGCCAATGTTGGCACGTGCACTGTGTCACCATATCTATGTAAAAATGGTGAACGCCATGTACAACACTAAGATAGTGGCCTCCATGACACAGGCAGAGGGTCTGTATTCCTAAACACACCTCCACTTGCCCCTCACACTAGAGGTAATGAGTCGGAGATTCACAATCTAATTTCAGAAGCAATCAGTAAGATTACCATCCCGGAGGATAAAAAAAAGCCATCCAGGACCAAATTGATAACATGCAAAAAGAAACTGTTAATTAGGATCATACGTACAGAGTAGACACTGATGTAGCAGCAGAAGCTGCGCTTCGCAGAGCCATGGAACGTATTTAACTGGGTGCAATTACACACACCTCCAGCCCCCTGCAGGTCACTCATTCTGTCCAGCAAATTGCACAGAGCATTGAACAGATGGGCCCAACTGACAATTTCAGTTACCATTTAGAAAACGTGCACTCCCTTTGTGAGAAGCGCTCTCTCTCTCTCTCTCTTTCTCTCTCTGTCTCTCTCTCCAACTCTAGTACCAGGTTCAAGTCTTAAAATAAACAGATGAACCTACCCTCTGGGCTAAGATCTCAGAGACAGTGTAAAACACTGAGGATTGCACCTTTGATCAAATTGCTGCTGGACTCTTGTGTGCAAATTCCCTGGGAGTTGTGGGAACACGCTTGGCCTACAAGGTTAAGCAAGGCACAAAAAAAGCCCAGCAGCATATCACCAACAGCTGTGGCTGGCCTACAAAGTGGGCATACCCTAGCAGTTGAACAATTAGATAGGGATCAAATTGAGTACAAGGATCTATATGTCAGAAACACGTATCCGGCCTTGTGAGAAAAAGTCAAACTCAACATTGATCCAATACACTGATGAGTTTACAGAAATCCTCACTAAAACAGAGTGAGCTTATCAAATCTATTTTCGTACCCTTTCCTTTGGCAAATCCAACAAGATAGCTGCAGTACAGCCTACCCCTGATGCCCCTACCCACTATAGGGTGGAGGGGAAACAACCAGAAAAATGACGACCCTTCTGGCGATAAGCAGTCACACAAGGAGGGGGGACCGGAATTACAGAAACAACCAGAACAATAAGGATAACAGAGGCAATTAGAAAAATCCAAAAGCCCAGAAGAATAGCCTGAACCAATATTGCAATGGTCCTAGCTATTGACAGATCAGAGAAGAAAACAAAACTCTCTGCAAGTTGTTGGAGGAAATTCATGCCGAAAGGGGAGGGAATCCTTTTTTAGCCCCAGGCATAGAACAAACCAATGGCTGAGGGAATCCTTTTGTTATGTCAGTTACTGGCCAGGCTGATGCAACACCCAAGGAGAAACCACCCGTTCAGGCTGTCGCAGCACCTGTGATGTCACAAGTACACTTGTACCCAGTGCAAAACTACAGAAGGCCCTGAAAGACTCTGCAGGCCTTCAATTTCAGGATCAGGATGACAATGCTGATTCTAAGAATACTGATTGACAATTACAGGCCCCAGTCTGTATTGTGAATAACCTGATTTTTGACTCAAATGGACGGCCTTGTGTAAAGGCCATGGTCAAGTGCCGCCAACTTACCATGCTTTTGGACACCAGAGCAGCCATGTCAGTCCTCCATGATGAGGACCCAGCCTCATCGGACTGCTCTACCAGCTGGAAGACCAGTGCACAGGGTGTAGATGGTACCCAGCTACATACCTACTCATCTATCCCTCTACCTGTGGTTGTAGGCCACCTCAGGGCTAATTTTGCTTTTGACCTCATGGTTCTACGTAATCACCCCAGTATTCTGGGAATAGATTTCCTAGCACTAAATGGCTGTGTAGTGGATCTAGACAATAGGCTACTCATTCAGACCAAAGGACACTGTCATGCTGTCACCATCCCAGACTTGCACGTGGTGGCAGCTATCTCTCATGACAACAAGGAGTATGACGTCATGGCTTTGTTCAAAAGTCATGACCTGTTTTCAGAGCTTGCACCTTTGTTGCAAAAACATCTTGATGTGTTTGCCACCAACAAACATGACTGTGGTAAGATTCACACTACCATTGAAATCACATGGCTTGACTCTCTGAGGCAGAAACCCCCATTTCCTGTTGAAGCATTACCATCACTTAGGGAAACCGTACAGCCACTGCTTCAACAAGGCATGATTAGGACCTATGTTTCCACTGTTAGCTCATCTATTTGGCCTGTGAAAAAGCCAAATGGGGCCTGGAGACTTACAATTGATTACATGTAACTTAACCAGGTTACTCCTAGCGGCGCACCAGCAGTAGCATCTGCACCTGATGTATGCAAGCTATTGAGACCTGACAAAAAGTGGTTCACAGCTCTTGACATCTCTAATGGATTTTTGTTACTCCGATTAGCACAGGGAAGTCAATACAGATTTGCTTTCACCTTTGATGGATGCCAGTACACCTATACCTGTCTTCCCCAGGGCTTTCACAACAGCCCCTCCCTCTTCCATCTCCACATGATGGATGCCTTGCAGGGGTTCTCCACACTCCAGTGTCTCCTACAGTATGTGGATGACTTGCTTCTAACAACCTCCATGAAAGAAGATAATTTGGCCCTTCTAGACAAACTTCTATGTCTCCTCAAATAAGCAGGCCTCAAGTGCAATCCTTCCAAGGCACAACTTTGTGAGAAGGAGGTCATCTTCCTTGGCCTATGCATTACAGACCAAGGCAGAAGCTCAGCTGTCAAAAAGATCTAAGGCTTACAAGATCTGTCACTTCCTACTAGCGTGGCAACACTCAGATGCTTCTTAGGAATGATAAACTACTCTAGGGATTTTATCCCTGACTTTGTCTTGAAGGTCACTCCCTTGTGTGAACTTCTGAAAAAGGATGTCCCATGGACATGGGGTCCCACTCACACTGATGCTGTAACACAGCTCAAACAGACCTTAGCCTCAGCCCCAGCACTGATCAATCCTAACCCAGATCTTCCATTCCATTTGGAAACTGTCACATCTGATGTGGCCATGTCTAAAGTGCTACCACAAAAGTACAATGGGCAAGGCCCCTACTTTTCTGTGGCACAGTGGTACCAAGTTCTGCGGCAAGACTACCATTTGCCACAGAACTTCTGTGGCGGTGGTTTGTAATTTCTGCAGAAGTTCTGCGGCACTAATGAACTACCACATCACAGTGCCAACTTGTCATCCTGACTTCACTTTCATGGCAATGGTTATAGCAATCAGGATGGTGGAAAGCACAATAACACTATTTCAAAAAATAACAGACTTATAGAAAAAATGTTTTTGCCTAAAAAGGCAAAACAAATGTCTCTCTCTTAAGGTCCTAGCCTATTGCATAAATGACAAATGCAGAGGGGACCTTATGTGATAAATAAGGTACTTCTATATGCATGCTATCTATCCCACTAATGAGGTCTCTACTGTGTATCACTTTTATATTTGTATGTGCTTTCTACACCACTCATGAGGTTCCCGCTGTGTATCACTTATATATTTATATGCAATCTGTAACATGCATACAAATATGTGTGTGTTTGTGTGTATAGTGAGAAAGACAGAGATACTGTATATGTGTGTGTGTGTGTGTGTGTGTGTATATATATATTCTTTTTTTTTAATTTCCATGAAATTGCATCCTCATTCATACAGGTCCCAATGGAAATGGAATAAATGGAATAGAGGAGTAATTATAAAACTCATTTTTCATGTCACCCTACTTCCCCAGACACACTATCGTGACACCATCAGGCCATGACATGCATGTGAACCGATTGTAAGATAGAGCTCTCCAGCCCATCACAATGTGTACACTGTGTGACAGAACACTGCACCATACCTTCCCAGGCTCCGAACAGTGATGTGTTCCACCAATCTTTGTGCTGCCCAGCCAGCTCCCAGAGCTAATCTCTGAACCTGAGTTGCCGGCACGGAAACACAGCATGTTTCATTTTGGCCCAACAGCTGTCACTGCATACAACATTTTTCCACAACTTTTAGGTGATTCTATCAACCAATGACAATATGAAATCAATAACCCTGGTAAAAATGCATACGGTGCAGTTATTTATTTAACAGGTCTATTCTTTCAACAGGTCTACACATTATTATATTCCTCTTTTCTGGGCATAATTACTTTATTATATTATAAAATGGCAGTTAAATTCATTTTACCAGTTATTCATTTTAGATGGCATCTCTATACCTTAAAGGCACAAATAAGTTTGTACAAAGGAGGTATGGACTTAACAGGTCTGTGCCATTGACAAGGTTTTGTTTAAGCTGGACCTAGTGCAATAATGTAAGACTGAAAATTGTATTAGGCTGTAGTGCAGGTTGAGCAAATATCACCATGCCTGATGTGCTTTGCCACCATGTCTGGCAGTGGGAGCTATGGTAGATAAGCGACTGTTCATTTCTGTTGCAGATTGCAGCCATTTCATTAGCTAATGTATGATGTTATAGCAATAACATTACATTCTGAGCATATAGGGGGTTTAGGATATAAAAAGAGGGAAAGGGAACCAAATTCTATGAATAAACAGAAATATTAATAAAAAATCACCAAGAAGAGTGAATTCTGCGGCACCGCAGAAGTTCTTCGGTAGATTGCAAGTTCTGCACATAATTCTGCGGCAGCAGAATTCTAGGGCCCTTGACAATGGGTACTTTAGGCCATTGCCTATGATTACCAGATGTTGTCTCCAGTAGAGAGAAAGTATAGTATCTCTGAAGGAACACTCTTGGCAACCTACTGGGCTGTCAAACACTTCACGTACATCATTGGGTATGCACCTATTGTTTTGCATATCTGCCACACCCCAACCAACTTTTTGGTTTCAGACAAAGTAAAAGATGCTTCAAGTTTCCAATACCAGACTCACCCACTGGTCTATGCTTTTGAAGGACAGGAACATCAAAGTGCTACCTGCTAAAATGCCATCCATCTTGGCCCATGGTCTACTCTATACAGATACTCCCCACTATTGTGCATTCCAACCTCATGACATACCTGAGTCGGGACCATTCTTACTGGCTACACCAGATGTTCTAGAGGATACCAGCATGTATCATGTCTTCACAGACAGCTCTGCCTCCTATGTGGAGGGGGAACAGGTAGCAGGATTTGGTGTGCTCATATTAGATCAAGATGGGGATTTTAGGTACATTTCTAGGAAGTGCACTATCATTCCCTCACAGTATGCCGAATTGGTATCTGTGGCCTGTGCTCTAGAGGTCATGCTGCATGGTGACAAGGATGCTATTGTCTTTGCAGATTCCAATTGGGTCAGCTCCTCCCTTACTGAGTTTCTACCACTGTGGGAGAAAAATAACTTTACATCCTCTGATGGCACACTTGTCAAATACAGAGATCCATTTGTGTATATACACACACCCTGACACAACAGTTTATTCACAAACTGTACATTCACAAGGTAAAGGCTCACTGCAAAAATTACCCTTTCCATGAATTCCATGATTGAGCAGACTCGCTTGCCAAAGCAGGCACTCGGGGGCGGGGGGACATAGTCAATGACTCACACAGTAGCTTTGGCAGCCATCTTTTTAGCTGCCAACACCAGGCAGAAACCACAACCAGAACCTCCACTGGACCTTTCTGCTACACAAAAATATGACCCAGAACTAAAAGATGTGTTCAAATACCTGGGCAAAGGAACTGAACAGGAACTATCTACTGGTAGTCCATACAAGAGACACTCTGACAACATACACCTATCTCATGATCAGAAACTGGTCTGGTATAGGAAAATGATACAGATCACAAACTGTGAGTTGTACCACAATCCTTATGAACCAGATTCATTCATATGGTTCATGACACCCCCACTTGTGGACACCAGGGGGCAGATAATATCATCCACAGACTTAAAACCTTTGTCTGGTGGCCTGGTATGACCAAGGACGTAGAGCACTATGTAGACAACTGCATAGTGTTTGCTCAGAACAATCCAATTTCAGTGAAAAGAAATGCCAAACTATTGCCACAAAGGCAATCTGGACCATGGAATGTGATATAAATCAATTTCATTGGCCCTCTGACCAACTTCAGCAAGAACAACAAGTATGCACTTGCTGTCACAGATTATTTTCAAAGTGGGTGGAGGCATTCCCCACTAAGAATAACAAGGCAAAGACAATGACCAAGATCCTGGTGGATCAATTATTCTCCAGGTGGGGCCTACCCCTTAAGGTGGACTCAGACCAGGGAACCAGTTTTACAGCTGAGCTGATGAAGGAGACACTCCAAATGCTTGGAGTAGATAAAAAATTTCATATCTCATACCATCCTTAATCCTCAGGTCAGGTAGAAAGTGCAAACAGAAAAATCAAACATGTTATGCAAATTCATCAATGACAATCCCAAGGACTGAGATTCCCTCTTGCCGCTTCTTTTAATGACAGTCAGGGGCACTCCTGCAACAACTACCCAGTGCACACAATATGAGGTTATGACTGTAAAGCCATGAGATTACCTAAGCAGCTGTTGATTGACCTCCACATCCTTACTGCAGATAGGATATCTATGTTCAAATATGATGAAAAACGTCATGGTGATGTCATGAAAGCACCGTTTGCTGCAAATCATATGGGAAAAGCTCAACAACAAGCAAAAGCCCATTTTGATAAGTATGCCAGAGAAGTCAACTGGCAAGTTGGAGATCAAGTCATGCTTCTCCAATACAGACCACTGGCTCACTCCTTTACCAGCCATTGGGAAGGCCCATATCCCATTGTCAACAAACTCAGCCCTGCTGTTTATCAGGTGAGAGTTCAGCATCAAAAACAGACCACCGGCAAGTGTATTCATGCTAATCAACTCAAGTTGTATAAAGGTGACTAATTACTTTTCCCAACCATCTTAGGGCGGAATAGTACCCCTCACTTAACAATCCTTTTCTGCTTCTTTCAGATACACTGGCAAAATGGCTATCTTGCACCTCCTTATCCTGGTGGGACTATTTTTTTTTTTTGTATGATCTATTTTTCCACCCTGTGCTCACTGGTACTCCATTCCTTCAGGCTCTGCCAAGTTCCCCCTGACCTCTTCCATTCTTGCCCAGCCCTCCTCTGGTCCCCAGATCGCAGCCGACCCCCAGGATATCCCGATGTATCCCTTCACTGGGTGGGTCCCTCTCCTCCAAGGGGGAAGGCACCGGGGGGGAGGATAGCCCCAGCACACACTTCTAGGGCCCGGGGATGCTGCTGGGGAATAGGAGGCACCGGGAAGGTGCTGGAGTCCCTTAGGAACAGAGAGCCATCATGCGGAGGCCAGTGAGCGATTTTCCTGGCTTTCTGTTGTGGTCAGCGTAGTGACGTCATGGCATATGCTGACGTCCACTCCTCCCCCAGTTAGTATTGGGCCATGCATCCTGTGATACTCCCAGCCTCCGCTAGGTGCCAGCAGGTGCCAGACCAGTTCCCTACCCTCCCTCTGGAGAAGGAGAGCTGTCCCTGGGATGCTCAATCCTTCTCCCCCAGCCGGCCGTCCAGTGACCTGGGGTCGTTTCTGAACCTGCGTCGCTGGCATCACAAGCAGAAATCCAACCACTGCACTGGCGGGCTGGCGGGACTACTTTATTTGACTTAATCTCAAGACAAACCCCTTATGACTGAACACAGACAACGTATTGCACATTTGCTTGACAAACTTGAACATTCTGCTAGAGATGCACCCATCTCTAGCCCCAAGGGAGTACGAATTGATGTCCCCAACAAATTGATTACTGTTAAGGAAGATATCTTAATGCCATAGTTGTATCTCCAGACAAATCCACATTGCAGATACAATGGGAAACCGATTTTAACGGTTACACACTTCCTGTAGCTCGTTTATCTAAAGGAACCTTTCATGGATGGCCTGACTCAGGGATTGCACCGAATGGTACACTGTCTATTCAACAAGCTTCCTCTAGACATACTAGTCTCTGCAGTGTAACTGCTCTAACAGATCCTACCTTTTGTGACCGTCTCACCTCTGAGGAGTCACAAGCTTTCTGTCTTCACAACTATATGGCTACTGAAGCTATGTTTCTTTCTGTGGTCCCACCCACCGAAGAACTGACTGAATGTCCTCCTCAGGAGCCTGGTCATCCTAGTGGTCTGACCACCACTTCCCTTCCAGGAGCTTTGATTAATAATGTACAATTTGTGCATGTTCCAGTTATTTTTAATCTTACACATTGGAATATGGCTGAGTTTGGTCTCTGTCACATGACCAACACTTCTAAATTTTTCAGTACGATGCTTCTAGACATTGCAGCTGCTTACCAATCTCACAGAAATGTTCCAATTAGCGGACCTCATGTTACTTAACATGCAGGAGTTTTTAGACCCACACCTAATGCTAAAAGTAAACCAAGCACTCTCTTCAGGGACTTGGAAACAGAACGCATTCCAGGTATTATTTATGATAGGAGAATGTCTAAATGGTATTGTCCTCACTGCAAATCTACTGTATGCATTACATTGTGTATGTCAAACAATGTTAATAGCTCTATGTCTACTGCTAGAAATCTTGGATATGCCTCATGTTATCCAAACCAAGCACCATGCTACTTTACTAAGTATTTGCTCCATCCATGACAACATGTTTATTATATACTTTTACTGTGTCACTACCTGGCTTTGATCCACAATCTTCTGTCTTTGCCAAACTGGCTGCTATAAATTCCATTGGACATCTTCATGAGAACATTTACCCAGAACAAACTGAGTTGCCTTCTTTGTTTGTTTATCAAACTATCCTACAAGCTTGGGTAGCACTGCATTCCAACTGCTGCACCAAGAAAGGATATTATTACCTGTGCCGCTCTGATGTATTTGACATTGTTAAACCTGTCTGTGGATATGCTCCAAAACATCTTGACTGGTCTTCTTCCTTGGGTGATGATCTGCTGTCGAACATGACTGAACACTCTTTGCAAGCTGCATGTTCAGTGCCCTCCACCAAAACAGATGCATCCTGAAAATACCTGGAAGAGATATATTGCTTCACTTCATGGCTTACCAACCAGTCTTTTGCCTGTCCCATACGTCTACAGTAATGGAGGGTTACAACTGTATGAGTTACCTACAATTCTGATAGGCAGTATTGTGTAGTGACAACTCATAAATCCTTTGCTTATGGTGCCAAATCTTGCAGTATCAATGCTCCTAACTTCTGTTTTACTCCACAGTAGAAAACAGTTATTGGTCACACTGTGATCACTCCTGTTCCTCTCCCTGAATCAGATGTTATTGATACTGATCTGCAATACTTGATTGTCTTGTCTCAATATTTGCCTATCTTCAATGTATATCCCTTTGACACTTTCTTTGAAATCCCTTTTAGCTAGAAAGGATTCACATTTGATCTATATTAGAAACAATATCGCTAAAGCAGGAAATGTTCTTAATACTCTTATTCACAACGGTGATTTAAGCATTGCTCTATCCAATACTTAGTTAGAATTAACTTTTAAAGCTTTTGTTATTATCAAAGTGTGTTTGATTGTTTTTCTGATACTAACTCTTTGCTGTCTGCGATGTACCCTTACACAACATCACGAACAACTCGAATTCCTTTACAAGGCTCATGCCTCTGGCTTCTAAACGACAGCTTTTATAGCTCCATCCCACTACTTTCCTGTGGTTCTTGCCTTTTCTTGTGAAGGTAACAAGGGGAGGGAATGTTTTCCATGATTCAGCACCCCCGATGGTGCCCCCACCTTGTGGACAGCAACCTATGTAGGTATATGTACTAATCTTAGGGTGAAGACACTTATTGTATAAGCATAAGTGTCAGGATCTGTGTTCTACTGACACACATTATGCCTTATTATGCTTCACTGATATAGTTTTGTTATGAGAAATGCTTTTTGCTCTGTTTTTACTGTTTTCATATAAGTAAGGCAACAGTGTCATCTTTAGTACTTGTTTACCACTACAAATGACCTTGTACTACAGAGGTTCATTGTATTGTGTTATCTCCTGCAAGCTATGCAAGTTCGCACTAGTTAGGATGGTTACTCAGACCACCTGTTTTTGTCTAATTATATACTTGTTATGTATCTTCTTTAGCCTTTGCCATAGTTATTATCAGGGTTTAATACCCTTTTAACACGTGGCTTCTCTGAGAAGAGAGTCTGCATAGCCTAGGTAAGGAAAACTGATATTCTCCCAGTGATCACACTGTTATGGTAGTAAGCCTGTATTGCTAATCTGTAATAAATTCAATTTATTACATGAGTACCACTTGTCTGTTGTCTCTTCCTTTTGTGCCATTCCACCAAGAACCCGAGAAGGCAATTTATTACCCAGTTACATTCATTAAAAAGGAATTTTCTCTCATAAGAAGAAAATGGTCTCATGAGATTGAATTCTTTTTCATGAGATCAATTCCTATGTCGAATGTGTTACCTCTGTACTGAAAAAATGAACTTCCCACAGGAAATAATGTGAACTTAAAAACTGAATAACTTTGCAACAGGTTAATATTTTTGCACCAAACAAAACTGGCAGTTCTGTTACTAAAGTTCTTTCTACCATAAAAAAAATCACACCAATCTTCCACACCATCTGAGTGCAAGGTGATGATGAAAAAATTGCAAATCATGTATCATATATATATATATCTATAGGGGATACATGATGGGCGACAGTGGAATATGGAAAATATTTCCACAGGTGCACGGTGAACTGTGATAATATTATCTCAGTTCACACAGCACGAGTGGTAAAAATATTTTCCATATTTCACTTGTCGCACATCATATGTGTGATTAATACAATAGGGGCCCTGAGTTATTTGTTTCAAATTCGAGTTCTGTTTGTTGTGGTGCAGTTTGTGACTGGAGCAGTTGTGGGTTGTCATGAATGGGGCATGTGTGGTTGCCGTTTGGTTGGTTTTCTCAACTGGCCGTGTAATTTTTGTTTTAATTGGTTTCTAATTGCTTGTTGCATGTTGCATGTGTTGTAATTGGTGTTTGTTGGTCTGGGGGTGGGGATTAACATGGAACTGCAGGACGGCTTTGAATCTGTGAGGTAAGTGGTAGAAAATAAATATTGTGTAATCATATTCACAAGCCATAGGAAAGAAGAATAGGGTGAGATTTAGGCCTTACAACCCTAATGACACACCCTGTCAGCTGTCAATCTAGGGATGATGGGCAGGTCCACGGGGGGGGAGGGGGCAACCCTAAACATTTCATTTCCTTACTTTTTGTGTTTTAACCCTAAATGATACATTAACAAAGTTTTTTTTGCATAGAATTTCCTTACTTTTTGATAAAGAATATAAAAGTAAAAAGTCACAGAAGTTGGTGGGAACAAGGGATCTTCAGGCCCCTCACTCCCACAAACTTCCAAATTCATTCAAAATAAAAAGTCACGCAAGTTGGTGGGAGCATGGGCCCTTCAGACCCCTTGCTCCAACCAACTTGCAAATTTCTGCAGAATTCCACACCTGTTTACATTTTAGGCACCTAACAACTGAAAAGTACATCCATGGCACTAACGATAGCTACAATATAAATTTCAATCCAGTACCACAATGGAAAACGCTGTCTGCAAAACATAAACTGCACCACACAATATCTCCACAAAAAATATACAGTCCAACACATAAACAGCATAATTGACATCTACAGGACATCCCGTCAACAGCCTCCAAATTTCAAGTAACAAAACCAAACGGTTTCCGAGATATTTAATTTTAAAAATTGCTAAAATTAGGCTATCTGGTCCCTCCAAATCTGACCATCTAGTCCCTCCCTCGCGATCAAAGCTCACGATCAAAGAATCTCGCAATGAAAGAATTTGCAGGCTCACGAACAAAGAATTTGTAAGCTCACAATCAAAGAATAAAATAATGGTAAAACTCAATGTTTGGGCACAAATAAATGAAACCACAGCCATGCCTCAAAATAACAAAGCCCCCCTGAGCAAAACCCACCCTCATTTGCCTTAATAAGCCACCCCAGAGCTGAGAAAATTGATTTTTTTCAACTGGCCATCTAATCGCACCCTCGTGATCAAAGATCGCAGTCAAAGAATCTTGCAATTAAAGAATTTGCAGGCTCGCAATCAAAGAATTTTCAGGCTCATGGTCAAAGAATAAAAAATGGTGAAACTTGAGTTTTAGACAAAAATACATGAAACCACTGCCATGCCTCGATAGGACGAAGACCCCTGAGCAAATCCCACCCTCATTTGGCTTAATAAGCCACCCCTGAGATGAGAAAGTTGATTTTTTGTAGTCTCACCCTCACGATCAAAGATCACGGTCAAAGAATCTCATGATCAAACAATTTGCAGGCTCACGATCAAAGATCGTTAGCGAGCCTCAATCATAGAATAAAAAAGTTCTAAACTCTATTTTTTGACCAATTGGAAGCAAACCATGGCCATGGGCCAATAGAATGAAGCCCCCTGATTAAAACCCATCCAGTTTTACTTCAGGAGTGACCCGTGAGCCGAGATATTTTACTTTTTCTGACAGCAAAATGAAAACAAGGTGGCGGCCGTCATGATCAAAGAATTCTCGCTATCAAAGATTCTTTGACTGTCAGCCTACAAATTCTTTTTTTTTCATATTTAATGTGCTTTATTTAGGTTTAGGGATGTGCAGAGGTATACAAAGATCCATAAGAATGATGTCATACATACAGTACCTAAAAAAAAAATTTGGTAAGTGTACATAAGGCAAAACCAAATTGTCTTCTCATTGAATAAAGACCCCAGATCACAATTGCCTCTGCAGTGAAGTTAAACATCTGGAGCCTACACATTCTTTGATCATGAGGTGGGACCAGATGGCCAAAACCCCATTCTTCTTTCGCAAAATAACCACATAAATTTTCCCATTGACTTATAATGGGAATTTAACAGTTTAATAACTTTTGAATGGATTAATATTTTTTCACCAAACAAAAAGCGACATGTTCATTCACCAAAGCTCTTTCAGATGAGCCAACTCACAGTGCAGCATGCCACACAATGGCCACACAGCAACATGGAAAAAATCCCCAAAACTACCCACATAACTGGCGAAAAATGCATTATTCAGCATTTTGGTGCGTGAAAACTGTAAGTCCGACCAAAACAAAATTTGGCAGATCAAGAGATCTACCATGTCCCACCATACATACCAAATTTCATGTAAGTCCATTTAACGGGTCCAAAGTTATTAATGTGCAAAATTTCAAGTTTAACATTGAAGTGCCTACTCAACCCTAAATATAGAGGCACGACTGTGCCCTATAATATACATATACACACACACACACACACACACACACACACACATATTCATTACAAAAATCTTTATTAATGCATCAGTTAGGGTTGTCATTACAGTGACAAAAGTTTGGAAATTCAATGTTAGGGTTACCAGCCATACCCTTCCACCCCTATCCTCCACTCTCCACACACCAACAGGCATTGGGGTGTGCTTGGGTGTATCAGCCCTAACTCTCACCCCATTTCTTTTGTAAGGAAGCTGAGTGGTACAGTATAGGACAATGGGGTGAGAATTAGACTAGATGACCCCAAGACACAACTGACACCTGTTGGTGTGTGGAGAGTGGGGGTCAGGGTGGGGGGTAGGGTTGGTAACTCTAACATCGAATTTCCAAACTTTTGTCACAGTAATGACAACCCTAACTGATGTATTAACAAAGTTTTTTGCAATGAATTTCCTTTCTTTTTGAGAAAGTGTAATGTTACTCATATGTGGTTGTGGGAGCTCAGGGCAACCATCATGCATACATTTTGTAATTGGCTTTGATTTTTATGTGGGATCACACCTATACATAAGTGTATTGATATTTTAATGATATCACATCTCTGTGTGGGAGCGCAGGACCCCCACTACTGCATATTGTAGGGCCCTGCACTCCACTGATGCATAATGGGATCCAAATGTGGGAATGCAGGGCTCTACAGGTCTTGTGCTCCCATATACCCATAATTATAGAGACATAGCGCATGCCTAGAGCCATTCCAGGTAAACCTTGTGCTGCAAAAGTTGCAATATCTCAGGTACCATAGGAATGCTGGAAAAAAATTCCTTCGCAGTTGTATTCATGGCCTGACCACCTCCACACATGCTTAATATACCTAAAGGTAAAAAATGTATATCTTGAACCATTTTTGAGATATAGCCTCTGAAAGGCGTCATGACTGCAACAGTGTTATCTGATGGGACAATTCATAACTTCAGGGTGCTTAACTATGGAACAGGTGTCCATTTCTTCACCAAACCAGAAAAGGGCACATCTGTTGGGCCAAGGCTTGCCACCCTGCAAATTTCAGCCCAAGAGTCCTAATTGTTTTCTTGCAATGAAGTGGCAAAGGAACTGGTTTTGGGGGCTGTTTACCTGTTTTCACTTTCAGATCATATATTTTTCCCCCATAGGCTATAATGGGAAACTTTAAAGTTTAATAACTTTTGAATAGATTAATATGTTTTTCACCAAACTTTCAAAAGGCACATTTGTGAGGCAAAGGCTTTCTACCCAGAAAATTTCAGACCACAACTTAAAGCCATTTCTTAGATCCAAGTGGACAAAAAAATGTCAAAAAACACAGATTTCTCAGTTTTTTTTTCCAATACTCTATATCTCAGAAACTGTGCAACAGATTCCAATGATATTTGGCAGGTCATAAGACAGTATGCATGTCAAATTTCATGCAAATTCCTTGAATGGTTCCTAAGTTAACGTTTAAAAAGCTGGGTTTAACATAGAAGTTACCTTATATTATCCTATGGAAAAATTTGCAACTTCGGAGTGATGTAACTATGGAACCAGTGTCCATTTCTTCACAAAATCAGCAAAATGCACATCTGTGGAACAAGGGCTTGAGATCCAGGTGGACAAAGAAACGTAAAAAAACACTTACTTTTCTTGTTTTTTTTCCCCACACTCTATATCTCAGAAACCACACAACAGATTCCCACAATATTTGTCAGATCAAGAAACCTACCCATATGACCCTTAAGCATGCTAAGTTTCATGCAAATCTATTTAACGATTCCAAAGTTATTAAGATTCAAAAATTCAGGTTTAACATAGAAGTTACCTTTCACCCTAAAAATACTGGCACTACTGTGACAGTATAATAAAAATCTGCTGGCAGAAAAGGACCCCTTGGCCCATCCATTCTCCCCATTTCCCCTTCTCTTACTTCCTTTATTAAATGCCTTTGCTACTTTTATTGAGCCCCATGTAGTTGTCCTATACCCTTTTGAATTTGTTTATGGAATATACCCCCACCACCCATTCTGGCAGCCTATTCCAAGGACCCACAACCCTCTCATTCAAGAACTGTCCCCTCACATTTCCTCTAAATCTGCCCCCCTCCAACTTGAATTCATGCCCCCTAGATGTTTTGTTTTCATTTAGCCTGAATATGCTTCCTTCCCTCACCTTATTTATTTCCCTCAGATATTGGAAGATCTTAACCATATCCCCCCTCTCTCTCCTTGTCTCCAGCATGTACAAGTTTAGCTCCTCCAGTTGTTCTTCATATGACCTGCTGTGAAGCCCTTGAACCATCTTGGTTGACCTTCTCTGGACCCTCTCTACCCTGTCTCTGTCACCCTGTAAGTGCGGTGTCCAGAACTGCACCCCATGTGGTCTGACTATTTTTTTGTATAGTGGCATGATTACTTCCCTCTTCCCACTTGTAATGCCCCTCCCTATGCATGCTAGCAATATGCTTGCCCTCCCCACCACCTTGTTGCATTGGTTCTCTATCATCAGGCTATCTGAAATGATGATCCCCAGATCTCTTTCCTGCTCTGCTTCCTCCAGTTCCTCCCCTTCCTGCCAGTATTTTGCCCTTGGGTTCCTATGCCCTAAGTGTTTAATTCTGCATTTTTTTGCATTGAATTTCAGTTGCCGCTTTTCTGAACACTCCTCCAGCCTGGACTGATCCTCCATCATTTTTTCCACCCCTTCTGGTGTATCCACTATGTTCCAGATCTTAGTATAATCTGCAAATAGACACACTTTCCCATTCAGGCCCTCTGTAATGTCTCCAATGTAAATGTTAAAGAGAATTGGACTCAACACGGACCCCTGGGGAACCTCACTCATCACACCCCTTTCCTTAGAGTGCATTCCATTTACTACCACCCTCTGAGTTCTATCTTCCAGCCAATTCTCCACCCAGTTTGCTAGATTGCATCCCACCACTAAGCTGCCTACCTTGCTTATTAGTCTCATGAGACTAATGATGTCAAAGGCCTTCCTGAAATCCAGATAGGCCCCATCCACCACCCCTCCCTGGTCACATATTTATGTTACTCCATTGAAGAATTCAATCAGATTGGTCTGACATGACCTCCCACCTGTGAACCCATGCTGGTTGTCATCTATGAGCGCCCCCTCCAGATATTGTATCAGCCTTTCCTTTATGAGTACCTTCATCAGCTTGTCCACCACACAGTTGAGGTGGACCAGATGATAGTTGCCCAGCTGTTCCTTTCCTCCCACTTTGTGCAATGGCACCACATCAGCCCTTTTCCAATCCCCTGGGGCCTTCACCTTGTCTAGGGACAGATTAAATAACTTTGTGAGTGGTGCCACAAGTTTCTCTCTCAACTCCCTGAGTACCCTGGGGTGAATGGCATCGGAGCCCATTGCCTTATCCATCCTCAGTTTACCTAATTCCTCTAATACCCTACCCTCTGAAAAGGGTCTTGTGTCCATCCACCGCCTGCTCTTCTCCTGCTTCTTAGCTCTGGGCCTTCCCCTTCCTCCTCAACTGTGAAGACTGAGGTTCAGCAAATTTGCCTTTTCCTCATCACCTTCCATTAGAGCTTCCCCTCTCCTCTGAGTCTCATAATCCCATCTGCTTTTTCTTCTCTCACTTATATACCAGAAAAATTTCTTGCCCCTCTCTTGGCCTCCCTTGCTATTTTCTCCTCTGTACCTGTCTTTGCCCTCCTAAATATTTTCCCCACTTCCTTTAGTTTTCCCCTGTAAGCTTCCTTTTCCACCATCCCCTGTGAAGATTTGTAGATCCTGAATGCTTTCTTTTTCTCTGACTGCTCTTCCTACCTCCTTTGTAAACCAGAGTGGTTTTCTTCCTCATTTGTGTTTGCTCACCCTCCTGATGCACTGTTCTGTTGCCAGTAGAATTCCCCTGTTTATTGGCCCCCATAACTCCACAACACCTTCTAGGTTCTCTTTCCTCTCTAGTGCCTCTTTGAAAATTCCCTTCATTTTCCTAAAATCCACTTTCAAATGTCCATTACCTTAGTGGTGGTGCTGTTCTTTTCCGCTCTCGTCTGAAGACCAAACCTGAGCATTCTGTGGTCACTATCCCTCATACTTTTCCTGACCTCAACATCCTCAACACTGTCCCCATTTGTCATCACCAGGTCCAGTATGGTCTTTCCTCTCATTGGTTCTCTGACCAGCTGTTGAAGGCGTGCCTCCTGCATAGAGTCCAACAGCTCCCTACTCCTTCTGATTTTGCTGTTAGAATACTCTAGTTTATATCAGGGAGATTGAGATTCCCTACCACTATAATTTCTCCTTTGCCAGCCATCCTTTGTATTTCACTAGCCATCTTCCTATCCACCTCCTCCCCCTGACTTGGTGGCCTGTATACTACCCCTATCTGTACTGACTCCTCTGGCCTCTTAATTATCATGACCCATAGGATCTCTGCAGAGCCCTGTCCTTCCCTACTCTCCATTGCCCTTATTCCATCTCTTATGTATAGGGCTATCCCACCCCCTTGTTTCACTCCTGTCTCTCCTATAGAGGCTATACCCCTGTATTTCCACTTCCCAACTCTTGATTTTCAGTCTACCACGTCTCTGTTACCAGTATCAGGTCTAGGTCCTCCATCTCCACCACTGCCTCCGGGTCCCTCATCTTATTCCCTAGGCTCCTAGTATTTGCCAGCAGACCCTTCCATCCATCCCCACTCTTCCTTCCAGTGTCCCCTGCCCCCTTTTGCTGGGGAGTGTGAGTTAGGCAATTCCCACCAGCTACCTCTTGTAGTCCTCCCCTAGCTACGTACTTCCCCCTCCTTAGTTTAAATCATTCCCTAGGATTTCATTTATTTACCCCTGCAGCTTCCCCCTTAGCAGTCTAGCTTCCCCATCATTTATATGCAGCCTGTCCCTTGTATACAGGTGCTCATCTAACCATGTGTCCCCCCATTCTCCTATGCATGTGTATCCTTCCCTTCTGCACCACTGCCTTAGCCAGTGGTTAAAATCCTTAATTCTTAGCTGCCTGGTCATACTTGCACAGTGTACCAGCAGGACTTTCAAAAATGCCATAGAACTGACTATCTTCCTTACATGCCTTGGCAAACTCCCTGCATCTCCTTTGTACCTATTTCATCTCTCTCCTGCCAGGTTATTTGTTCTGAGGTGCAGGACTAGATGTGGTTTCCCTCTGAGTAATCTAATGCCTTCTTTGAATCTTGGCAGTGCCCTGTTTGCCTCCATCCCTGGGTCACAGGAAACTGATCTACATTTATATGCAACACCATTCCTCAACCAGTGGATCCCTTTTATGATTGAGTCCCCATAAACCATTACCATTTCTGCATTTCCTATCCCTGAGTATGTCTCCGTATTCCTACCCTGTTTATTTTCCCTAGTCTTCTTTGCATTTTTATTCTGGTCCCCCTGTTCTTCCACCCTTGCATTTGCACCTTCTGCTTCTCCCTGCCCTCTTTGCTGCCCTGCCCCATCTCTCTCCCTCTCCTTCTCTCCTCCTCTCCTTGTTACTACCATTTCCCCAGTCCATCTCACCTGTGTCTTCCTTACTTTCATTGTCCCCAATGATGTTTCTCTTCTCCTGTGTCCCACCTCCCTCTGCCTCTTCCTCCCCTCTAGAGATGCAGTGAATTTAAAATCCACTGGCGAAGTGCACGCAGTGGGCACCGATGTTGCCACTCCGGCACGCAGAGTAGGCAATGCAAAGTGCTCTCTTTGCCTTGTCATTACCACTTCACGTTGGGCTGAATGACAATGCAAAGTAAGGCAAAGTCATTGATTTCAATGGACTTCACATTCCTCATTATGATTCTAAGTGATCCACTTGGTGTTTCAGACTTGGCAGCCCCCCCACACATCACATGGCTTACAGTACTGTAAGTCACATGCTGTCTAGCCAGGCAGGAAGGAAATGAGTCACAAAGACAGTTTCACTTTCTCCTGTGCAGACTGAGAGAGGGGAGTGTGTACTAGAGAGAGGAGTGTTTTGATTGCAGAGTAGGAGAGTTAAAATTTGATAGTTAACCCAACAGCTTTTTTAAAAGCTACATGTTTTTGTCTTTTCTGTACTGTTTTTTACTTAATTTGTTTTTTTCTGTAAATGTTATTTTTCGTACCTACTTACTTAGTTGTTTGTCTGTGTGTGTGTGTGACTGTGTGTGTGCTGTGCTTGTGTCGTGAGATGGAGCAGGGTGATGGAATGTCTGGGGTGGGGGCAGCTCTGGGAGAGCGTGGTAGTATGTGTCATTGTACTGTGCGCATGCATGGGGGGCATGGGTGCCCATTTGTGTTGGACCGCTCTAAACTAGTGAGTGTCCAACCCCCTGAAGCAGACCAGCACCACCGCCTGACTCTGAGGCAGTTCAACCACCACCACCACTGCCACCACCAAGTCTAGCACAAGGTCCTTTGGAGCAGGATGTGCCTGTTCCCCCAGGCACAGGTGTGGATCCCATCAGTACTGTTGAGCAGTGTGAGCAGCCTACTGTCAGTTCATTTGGCCCTCCCCTGCCTGTGCCTGGTCCTCCCCACACCTCCGTTGTTTGGCAGTTTTTTGACTGTGTCAGGGGGACAGCAGTGTGGTGAAGTGTCTCCTATGTGCAGTGGAGGTGCGCCTTGACCCCCGGGGGAGTCACCTGGGGACTGGGGGCCAGCGCACCCATATGCTTAATCACCACCAGTTGGGGTGGCAGACTGCCACAGAACGGACCATGTCTGTACCTGCTGGCCATTCCATGGCAGATGGTGCCACTGTGCATAGCGGCATCCCTATGAAGAGGAGGGCCACAGCAGCACCTGTTGCTCCACCAGCACCCCCACCTCCACCACAACCAGCAGGTCAGCCTGTTGAAGAAGTGGACACCAAGAAGTGCGTGTAACACTGTCTGACTTGGCAGTTCTCTGGAGTGCTGTTGAGGAGAACAGCGAGAGGATGAGTGCTGTGGAACAGCGGCTGGATGATATAGAGGGACATCAGCTTCAAATTATGTCCATGCTGGAACTGCTGCTGGATCACCATAGGATCCCACATTAGTTTTGTTTCTCCACACCATGTCCCCCCCAACCTTCCTTATTGTTTCATAAAATGTATTCCTCCATCATCCCTGACCCTTGTATGTAATTATGCCCTTTTTTGTTGTCTTCAGTATGCGTTACACTTTGTATTCTGGGGCCCCTTCCTTCTGTTAAGTGTCTGTGTGTTTTGTGTGTGTGCGCTGTTTTGGTGTCTCATTTTTCTGCATCCACAAAAGGCATCTGTCTTATATCCAGAAAATTGACAAGTGGTAACACAGTGAAATGAGAGTGTTTCAGCACATACAAAGTCCCCCAGAATTAAGGACACACTCAGTCATGCACACAAAGGTGGCACAGGGTCCCCAGATTTTTTCTGCAGCCCCAGAAATGCATCCTCCATGTGTCCAGAAAATTTACAAGTGGTAACAGAGTGAAATTAGACTGTTTCAGCACATACAAAGTCCCCCAGAATTAATGGCACACTAGGTCATGTGCACAAAGGTGGCACAGAGTCCCCAGATTTTTTCTGCAGGCCCACGATGCATCCTCCTTGTGTGCAGAAAAGTGAAAAGTGATCATATCAACTGGATTGAAAGGTGCCCTTTGGATGTACTAGTAATAGTAGCCTTGGTGAGTAAATATATATATATATATATATATATATATATATATAGTTGTGTATTTTGTAGGTGATGATGAGGGGGGTTTAACTTGACATGGACATGTACTCATGCTATTGTTCTGCATCACACACAGCTGACTCTGTCTCTGAACAGTTGCTGTGAACCGTCCAGTGCTCAATGAGAATTTTTTGCACTTAAATGGAAATGGATAACTCTCAAGCACATGAAGGTAAGTATTTCTTTTTTGGAGGGGATCATATTTTCAGTTTTGTCTGTAATAGTTTCTTATTTTTTTATTTCTTCACAGATTTCATCAGCATCCTTCTGGAGTCCGGTTCTTAATGATGGTCATGGTCATTGAATGAAATGACTTCTGCATGTTGCATGTGTGCCCAAGCTTGGGATGGGGAGGAGTGTGCCTGATCAGGTTGACAAACTTTTTTGGATAAGGCCACTTTGACAGAGCAACAAAGTATCGTAAATTTTCCTAAAAAAAGAAATGAATGACTTCTTAAAAATTACAACTTCATTGTTATGTGTCCCTCCCTGGTTCTCAAATCTCAATCCCTATTGTCAACTAAGTTACATTTCAGAGACACATCTTGTCAACTACCAAGACAACCTGTTGTTTGCAATATTTGCAGCAGTCTTTACAAAGCAATGAAATGGATGAAATAAAATCTTCATACTTACCAGAATGGATTTCACATGGACATTACATCGCTTCCTCTCTGTACGGTATAGCTACAGCATCTTTCCCAATGAGTAATATTAGCGATGGAACCTGTTTTTGTTCTCCTGTAAAAGAAACAAAATAAGTGTACTGTATGTGTTTTGCCACTGCGGCTCTGAAAAGCTACAGAAAATAAAACAGACAACTTAAAGAAGTGAGGCAGCATAACAAACATGAGTGCACATGCTCACTTTATGGTTTAAATATTAAGAAGTTGGTGGTGGTGGTGCACTGGTAGACTGGTGGTCCATTGTGGGCAGACAGCCTTGTGGTGGCAGTAGAGTTGGATAACATCAGTCCCGGTGGTGGTGGTCTGGTGTGGGCAGACAGTCTCATGGTGGCAGCAGACTTGGATAACATCAGTCTCGGTGGTGGTGGTCCGGGGTGGGAAGACAGACTCATGGGGGCAGCAGACTTGGATAACATCAGTCCCTGTGGTGGTGGTGGTCCATGGGGGGCAGACAGCCTCATGGTGGCAGCAGAGTTGGATAACATCAGTCCAGTGGTGGTGGTCCGGGGTGGGGAGACAGCCTCATGGTGGCAGCAGAGTTGGATTACATCAGTCCCAGTGGTGGTGGTCCGGGGTGGGGAGACAGCCTCATGGTGGCAGCAGAGTTGGATTACATCAGTCCTGGTGGTGGTGGTCCAGTGTGGGCAGACAGTCTCATGGTAGCAGCAGACTTGGATAACATCAGTCTCGGTGGTGGTGGTCCGGGGTGGGCAGACAGTCTCATGGTGGCAGCAGACTTGGATAACATCAGTCTCAGTGGTGGTGGTCCGGGGTGGGAAGACAGACTCATGGTGGCAGCAGAGTTGGATAACATCAGTCCCAGTGGTGGTGGTCCGGGGTGGGCAGACAGCCTCATGGTGGCAGCAGAGTTGGATAGCATCAGTCCCGGTGGTGGTGGTCGGGGTTGGGGAGACAGCCTCATGGTGGCAGCAGAGTTGGATTACATCAGTCCTGGTGGTGGTGGTCTGGGGTGGGCAGACAGCCTCATGGTGGCAGCAGAGTTGGATAACATCAGTCCTGGTGGTGGTGGTGGTCCATGGGGGGCAGACAGACTCATGGTAGCAGCAGACTTGGATAACATCAGTCCTGGTGGTGGTGGTCGGGTGGGCAGACAGACTCATGGTTGCAGCAGACTTGGATAACATCAGTCTCGGTGGTGGTGGTGCTGGTCCGGAGTGGGCAGACAGACTCATGGTGGCAGCAGACTTGGAAAACATCAGTCCTGGTGGTGGTGGTCCAGGCTGGGCGGGGCACACCACCTTTTAAATACTGCATTAAAACCTGCCAACATTAACCACATCATCATCATCCTCATAAAGAAAACTGCCGTCACAATCATCGATGTCTGAAGTCTGACCACTGGGAAATTCTTTCTCCATTGTGTCATCATCTACGTCAGTGGTGGGCCGTTTCAGGCAGCCACTGCCAGTGCTACCAGGATGCTCCATTTCCACATCAGCAAGACCACCATGACTAGGCCGGGGTATGAATACCAAGGTTGCAGTCTGTGCTGGTATGTGCCTCTCATTCATTTTAATGAAATTTAGCAAACTAACATTTGCAGGAGACAGGTTTGTCTGATGATCCCTGACTATTGCACCTGCTGAGCTGAATACCCTCTCAGCACTTACACTGGACGATGGGCATGTGAGGTACTTCAGTGCCACTGCAGTCAGCTCTGGCCATTCACTGACCTTTACACTCCAGTACAAAGAGGATCTTCACTTATTGTCAGATGCCTGTTTTCAGACAAGTATGACTCAACCATTCTCTGTGCCGCACTAAGTCCGATTGTAGATGCATCAGCCTGTTCCCCGGAATCACTGATGTTACAAATACCCACTTGGGACAAAGCCTCCCAAAGTGGGTTGACACCAACCACTTTGGATGATAGACCACCAGGAAATACAGTCCCCTTATCCTTGCATGATATGCTTGCTGGTCCTCCAGCTACACCTTCAGCTGGATTATGCTGCTGAGGTTTGCAAACCTTGGCACGTGACTTTTGTGCCCCAAGAACCAAGCGAACCAGTTGATCACTGATATTTTTTAGCTGTTCAGGCCCTCTCTCCAGTACTGATGCAATTCCATGTTTGTATCGTGGGTCCAGCATTGTTGCCATGGCAAAGTTGTCACTACACTGAATGCTCACAATGTGATGATTCTGGTTGAATACTGTCAGCATGTGTTGCACCAACATACTGCTACCACCGTCTCTGGCAACATCAAGGCTATGCTGTACATTCACCAATGTCTGCCTCAGCACCCACAGCAGTGGAATTGATTGGCTAATGGAGGTAGACTCACCACTCACTGCCTGTGTGGCATGTTCAAAAGGCTGCAAAATTGTTCTTACAGAGTCCATGAGGCACCACTGTTCAGTCGTCATAGACATGGAGGCCCCAAAACTGTCACAGCTAGTGTGCATAACAAGATATTCTGTGATGGCTTTGTATTGTTCATACAACCTCTCTGCCATGTATAAAGTGGAGTTCCATCGGGTGACAACTTCCATCTTCAAGAGGTGCTGAGGCAGGCTGTTTTGTATCAGCAACTGCCGCAGTTGATCACGGGCCTTTCCAGATCTTGAAAAGTGAGAGCAGATACATCGTGCAATGGTCAACATTTCCTTTATGACAGGGTGCTGCAGAAACTCCTGAACCACAAGATTTAAACAGTGGGCATGTATGAAACACAAAAAAATCCACCATTCGTGATGCATTTCACCACGTTTGACCCATTGTCACTTGCTATGAACCCAGCTCTCAAGGACAGAGGGTTTAGCCATCTGCCAGTTTCAGTCAGTACCATGTCCAACATGTTCTCACCAGTGTGTGAACAGGTCACACTGCGCATAGCAATTGTTGCATGCTGGCGAATTCCAGGAAGATTGCTACCACGACAATCCACCTTCCTGCACTGATTATTCACACTACCAGCATCACAAACAACCCCCGGCACCTGCACCCAGTGTGCAGCAATACACAGATAGGAACTCCCCGCTGTTTTGCCACTTGTCCACATATCCATACTTACATGGATGAATGGAGAGCAGGAATGTTGAAGGGCAAGTCTTACTGAGTCTGAGACAGTGCGGAACAACTTGGGAACAGCACAGGTAGAAAAGTATGTCCTGGATGGGACTTTCCATTTTGGACAGGCACGGGCAGCAAACCGCCGGAACCCAGAGTTCTCCACAAAGGAGAGGGGCAAAAGATTGATTGCCAACATTTCCGCTACAGCAACATTAAGTTCATGTGACACTGTATGATTGGGGCGGTACTTCAGCTTATGTGCAAAAACACTCTGTAATATGGGCTGACTTAAACGTTTTACATGGTGTGTGTTGTTGGTCACAAATGGTTGTGCTCTGTGATGAATGGCATTGGCAGGGGGTGGAGTGTGGACATTTGATGAAGTCAGTTGCACAGGTGATGATGACAAACCCAGAAATGATGTTATTTTTCCAGATTTGCCAACCGAGGTTGATGTACTACTTGCTCTAGACATACTGCAGTCACCACCACCACCACCACCACCACCACAAAAACTGCTACTCTAACCAACACAGGACAACAGTTCAAAGTCATTATGGTCCACCTCATCATGCCTGTAGTAATCCTCTGCTCTTATTACCACACTACTGCACACATTTAATTTCCTACTGGGCTTAACAGTCATGGAAGGGGATAACATGCTGGCTATGGTTGCCGCCGGTGATACGGGTGAACGCCCAAGTCTGGTATTAGCTGCCAGCTTGTGCTGGGTCCACAGAGCCAAGTGCCTATTCTTAAGATGCATATGCTGTCCTCCTGTCCCAAGATGGCTCCCCTTTTTACCTCGATTCAGATGCACATGATAAACCTGGCAGATTGCAACTGAATCATCATTTGCATCTTGAACAAAAAAATCCCAAACAAGGGACTGTGATGCCCTGCTTTTAACATGTCCATGATGATGTGGCTTATTTAAGTCTGTTATTTTAAGCACTAAAGTAGGGGGGAGGCACGTGATGTTTCTGGCACTGCACACCTGTACTGCAACTGACCACCACAACTACCTATCATATTGAGTACTGGGTTGTCATCACCATCATCATCATCCACTAAAACCTGTAAATCACAAGTTTTTACAGGGGAGGATTCCTGCAAACAGATTCAGACACAGCCAATTTAAATTTCTTTTTCTCCAGTTCCCAACAGGGATCAATTAAATCATCATCATATTCATCAACATCACTGTCACACACATCCATATCTTCTGCATGGATGCTAACGTGTGGACTGCATGTTGCAACAACAGCAACATCATCATCATCAGCATCATCACATTAATCATCATCAGCATCTACACCACCATCACCTGATATTTTTTCACCACACTGTGAATCACTGTTGCATGGAAAATGAGTGATGTTAAGTGCCACGGTGGATGTAATATCACATTGTATGCTATCGTTGACATGATCATCAGAATCAGGTTCAGTTAATGGGATGTTACTGGGAAGTATGACACCATCTATGCTGTCACTCACTTGCACTGCTTCACACTCAATGTGTTTGGATACGGTACACTGGTCGGAATTAGAACTTGATGCAACGATGCTAATTCTACCTCCACCACCACTAACACCAGTAACACTAACACCACCGGCTGGGAAAACATCATCTCCTCTAACTATGAGTGAAGCTACTGATTGGGCTGTAAAAAACATTGCAGGAGAAATACCTTTCCTCACATCAGCAATGCACTTCTCCGTCCACGTACTACTACTACCAAGCCCACAGACCCTCTTACTGCCAATATTGCCATGGCCAGAAACAGCTTTACTTGCATGTCTCTTTGCAGGCATTTTCAGGGATCAACCACAAATATTATTACAAAATTCAGATTTTGATATGTTCACTTTCTGACTGAGGGTCGCTACTCACTAGCTGAATGTGAAGCAAAATAAACAACTGTGGCTTCAGCAACAGCTAAGGGACTACTGTGTTGTGACACTGTCATGGAATTAAAACAACTTCAGTAACCAGTGGTGCTGATGGGGTCATAAAAACAATCCAGTCTGGTAAAATACCTTTTCAACGTGGGGGGGCACTGAATACAGATAGTGCTGATTTTTAC
Organism: Neoceratodus forsteri; assembly: GCA_016271365.2. Lineage (NCBI taxonomy): Eukaryota > Metazoa > Chordata > Ceratodontiformes > Ceratodontidae > Neoceratodus > Neoceratodus forsteri. The sequence continues at coordinate 1,515,978,225 of CM057449.1, forward strand.
GGCACTACAAGCAGCAACACTAAGAACAGAGAACACGATTGCAGTACAAAATCAGGCAGCTGCAGTGGATAGCAGGCTCACACTGCTGCACTTAGTTGCACTTACATTGATCTGTGTCACAAATTTTAAAAGGTGTATTATATTTGATGCACGCAACACTGCACACACAACACAGAACATTTTGTGTACAATGCTGAACGAGGAATGCGATGCAAATGCAAAAGTTCAGTGTACTCAGTGCCACGTAATGTTAATTTGTAATTTAAACAACCTGACCTTATGAAATGCTGCACCACATTCACACAACAAGCAGCATGAAAATTTGTACTATCACTGACAATTTTACTATGTGTACAGTAACACAGTCAGTTATATAACAAAAATATTACCAAAACACAAAGAAATCACTAGTTCTCCAACTTACATCTACCTACACACAGATACGCCCCTGCCCCAGCACTCCTCACTGTCTTTCACACACACTCAATGTTGCAAATTTACATTCAAAATCCACACAAACAAAACGCTCAATGATGTGAGCACAGGAGGGTTTCCTACAATCGATGAACTACAGTTGGATCCCCCAAAAAGCAAAAATGCTTTTGAACAGCTTTAAAGATTCCTACAGACAGCTATCAGAGCACACTGTTTCCTACTCCTTCCTACTCATACTACCTCGAACTGAGGCTGTGCAGATCAATATAGAGCCCATGTGACCTGAACTCCCATGAATCACTGCAAAATCCTCCTTCGAAGCTCAAAAACAAGGTGAAGTGAACTGCCACCAATGTACTTCGCCTTAAAAATTGAAAGAGAAGTGACCAGTGGAGGTGGAGTAACACTAAGTTGCTGTTTTCAATACACTTCGCGTTCCTCATTATAACACGAAGTACTCTGCTTCACATTGCAGAGCACTCCGTGAATCTGGCTTTGCTCCATGAATCACTTTGCAGAGTGGATTGAGCCCACTTCGCCCACCACTACTCCCCTCCCCTGCTCCCTATCCACCTCCTGTCCTTGGCTGCCTCCCCCATCACGTTTTGTCTTCCCCCTCTGCTGCCATGCCACTCTTGTTTCCCCTCCCTTGTTCCCTTGCTGTGGGCATTTCCTTTACCTTTGGATCTCTGAGATTTCTGCATCTCAGCTCTTGTCTTCATCTGCTCCTCTCTCCTCTCTCCTCTCCTCCTCTTGTTCCTGCAACTCTGCTAAAGGCCAGTATCTGTTTGATCCCCTTATGTCTTTCTGCATTTTCATTTGTCTTTGTGTGCACCTGTGCTGTGCCTCCTTTGCACCTGCCCCTCCCTTTCCCCTATTTTGGTTCTTACCCTTCCATAGCCATCCATCCTCCCATCTTTTCTGCCTTCTGACCTCCTTTCTCCTACCTCACAGCCTTTTCCTACCCTCCTCTATATCTCTCTTTTTAGCCATATCAGCTCAGCTTCCATTCTCCCTAGTTTCTGGCACACTGGGCACATTCCCAACCTCCATAGTGTGTCATTAATATGGCTGCACCATGACCATTACTACCTATTATCCTTCCTCTTCTGGGTCCTCTAATTTACCCCTGCCTCTGGAGCACTACCCCCCCCACCACCTATTCTCAACCTGAAGTTCACCACCTCCAGGTTGCCAGCCCCTACCATGATATTCCCCCCAGTGTCATACTCTTCCTTCACTCATGCTCCATATTTATGCTATCCTCATCAAGTATGGTATAATTCAATACCTGTATAGAACTTCTAATAGAGCAATCAAATACTGCAGTAACTGTAAAGTTCTGTCAATACTGTTAAACCCCTTTTTCTACTATGCAGCAATACAGTTACAGCAATAAAATAATGCATTAGCTATAAAGTTCTCTAAAAATACTGTTAAGCCCCTTAACAACTATGCAATAATGCAATAATGGTAAAGTACTGTCTATATAATGCAATACCTGTATAGACTTCTAATAAAGCAATAAAAGAGTGCAATAACTGTAAAGTTTTGTCAATACTGTTAAGCCCCTTTTTCTACTATTCAGCAATACAATTACAACAATAAAATAATGCAATGACTGTAAAGTTCTGTCAATACTGTTAAGCCCTACCTCCAATACCATTAATACTGTTTGGACCCTTCAATACTGTTACGCCTCATCTCTAACTATGCAATGACAATTGATAACTGTATATTACTATTAATACTGTTACGTCTCTGTTCATACTATGCAATGATGCCCACACCATACTGACCTAGACCGAATAGTGAGCCTGTTGTCCATAAATAGCTTGTCCCTTTCAGTTACATGTATGTTTGCAAGCATTTAGTTCTTCAGCTGGTCAAGGAGATTTCATTACTTCCCTTTTTGCCTTCCAGGAATGGTTGCTGCCCTTATGCACCTCTTCTTTCTTGCTCTGCCAAACTGTTGTTTGCTGTGAGACCATTTAATAGGATGTGGGGGCAGGGTATGGGTGAGGGGAGCTGATATTCAAGGTGGAGCCCACCACAGACTTGCAGCTCAGGATGGGAGCCACTTCGGGTTAGCCCTCCTGGGCTGCTTTTGGTGCTGTCCTTGTGGCTTAGATGGGAGCCTCCACTCGGGATGCCATCATTTTAACCCTCCTGGACTGGGGAGTGCTGACCAGGAAAAGGCTTTGTTGCTCACATAGGAATCACCGCTCAGGACATCTTCTGTTCCTCTGTGTGCCTGGGCTGGGAGAGGGAGTCCCCAAGCAAACCGGACCAAGTTGACCTATCCCAGCTTTCTGAGATATATATATATATATATATATATCTTAAAAACTAATTAATTCATCAGTTATGGTTCATAATAAAGTGACAAAGTATGAAAATAGGTAGTTCTAACCTTAACATCCGATCTCCTCCCAATTACTTTCTCTTCCACCCCCTCACCACCCACACACCAACAGGCATTGTGGTGTATGTTTGTGTCTTCAGTCCTAATGCTCACCCCATTCAATGTGAAAGGAAGCTGAGATGATATAGCATAGGAGAATGGTGTGAGTGTCCGTTGATGATCAAAGACACACCAATGCCTGCTGATGTGTGAGGGTGGGGTGGGGTGGGGTAGGGTTGGTTGGGAGAGTGGGGTGGTATTAGGGTTGTGAACCATAACACTACATTTCCATACTAATGTTGCTTTAATCCTAACTGTTGCAATAACAATTTTTTTTTGCAATGAATTTCCTTACTTTTTGTGAAAGTATCACCATAGTCATAGTTGTTTATCTATCCATAAGTGTAGAGACTTTGTAATTAACCTTCATCTCCCTGTGGGAGTGCAGAGCCCTTCAGATCTTGTGCACTCATCCCTCTGTAGATATTTGAGCAAATTATCACCATAGCCATCTGAGTACCCCTGGACATGTACCTGGTACAGAAAATTTTCAAATACCTGACAAAACATAATTCTGCACAACTGTGTCACTATACCATGCCGGGGTGTGAAAACACATTTTTGACAGGATTTGAAAAATGTCAACTGTGACATATATGAGGTCAGGTAATAAGAAGGCTATGTTGAAAATCTAGGGTCAAAATATTTAAAATTTCCATAGTTACAAGCCGGCATAGCAAAATTGTAATGAATGGTCAAAACTGTGGCATGTTTTCATATTTTGGCTCCACATTTTCAGCACAGTCTTCTTATGACCCCACCTCATAAACTCCATATGTAAAAATGTTTAAATCCTTGGCAAAATGCCATTCTGTACCACAGGTGCAAAAACACATTTGGGGCAGGATATGAAAAATGACATCTGTACTGTTCATGAGGTGGTGTTAAAAAATGGCTATGTTGAAAATTTGGAGTGAAAACATTAAAAATTACCAAAGTTACATGCGTGCATAAAAACATTTTAAAGAACACTCATAACACAGCCAATTTGAATAATTTTTCCATCAAATTTCCACATGGCCTTTTTTTTGATCCCACCTCATAGAGCACTGACACTACTCATTTCATTAATCGGTCATGGATGGTGATTACACAGCTACTCAAGCAAATCACCTTTACAGGCACAATTAATAAAACAGCTATTGTTTATGAGGTGGTTCCCAAAGGCCATGTGGAACATTTGGTAAAAAAATATCTAAAAATGCCAAAGAAATCAACATAAGTTCAAAACACCAATGACATACATTATACGGCACTTTCCTTTATTCTGCAGCTTATGGTTCAGCTTTGAAGAGTGCAGATGTGTCCTGATCCACAGAAGATGACACCCGATAACCTCCAATGGTAAGTATAGGGTACTGGGTGTATGGGATGGTGGGTACTCAGTGGGAGGTTTGGGATGGGAAGAGGGACTGTTTTCTTTTTTTCAGGATAAAATAAAAAAGATGTCAGGGGACTGTTTCCTTTTTTACAGGCACAACTGGGAAAATCCTTGGGGACACTGGGGGTAGGGTCCCCAGTGTCCCACACTGCTGGTGGGGTTAGTATATATCTGGGGACACTGGAAGTGGGATACCCAGTTCACACACTGGTGAGGGGCTTCCAGTTCTGACACAGGGATTAGGCACCCCACTGTCAGCAAAGAATTCAAATACATTTTTTGGACACTGGAACTGGGTTTCCCAGTGCCCCACACTGGAGGGAAGAGGTGTTATACTACCAACACGAGGAATGGCCACCCTGATACTGGGAAATAGAAACATGGAAACATAGGGAATTGTAGGCAGATAAGGACCACTAGGATCATCCAGTCTGCCTGTAAACTGTATAGTTAATTCCTCTGCCCCCTTTCCTTAGATGCAGTAAAAGGGGAAGAAAAGGCTATAATTAGGTAAACACCAATAGGTCAGTGTTTACCCAAATGGGGGCCGAGGGATCGGATTCTGGGGTCTGTTTGCCCATAAAATATACAGGCACATTTTTAGGAAGTAGTGCCCCAGCCCCATACCCCTGTAGTTTAGACATCAACAGGTGTTTCTCAGAATTGTGCCACAATTTGCAGCATTTTTGCAAAGGGTTTGCCACAATTTGCAGCCTTTTCACAAATGAAGTGCTGCAAGTTGTGTCGGTAGTGCCACAAATTCATGACACTACTAGTGGCTGAACTAAATAAACATATTTCCGGACATTATTTAAAAAAAGTAATGCCAGAATTGTGTTCCTCGGGCCTCGATTAAGTAAACACAACTGTTGGCATTTACCAAAGGGCAGTATTTTTTGAATTATATCATTTTTTCCATGTCGCTAACTGAAATCAAGATGGTGGAAGCTCAAAAGAACAGAACCCATTTGCAAAAAACAATGTCACGTTCTTGAAAGAGAATGGTACTTTCACATGGGACAGCTAATTTTTCCATTAGGAAATAATGGGAAAATTGAAATTTTAATAACTTTTGAATGGATTAATATTTTTTCACCAAACCTTCAAACAGCACATCTGCGACACATACCTCACATACTGTAAAACTTTCAGACCGAACTGCCAAGCAATTTCGGAGGAACAGCATGACAAAGAAATGGCCAAAAAAGTGGTAATTTTCACATATTTTGATATTCTGTAGCTCCACACCCGTACATCCAACTGGAACAAAATGTGGCAAGTCCAGAGTTCTATGGTACCCAACAAGCCATGCAAAATTTCTGGAAAATCATTTGAATGGTTGCAAAGTTATTAAAGTGCAACATTTTGGGTTTAACATAGAAGTGAGGTCTGACCCTAACTATAGTGGCACTACTGTGCATATATATGTGTTGTATATATATATATATATATATATGTATATATATATAATGGTAGCACAGTAGTGCTACCATAGTTAGGGTTGAGGAGCCATTTACATGTTAAACCTAAAATTTTTTACCTTAATAACTTTGCAGCCATTCAACAGATTTGCCTGAAATTTGGAATACATGATCAAGAAGCATAGATCTTGGGATCTGTCAACTGTTGTACTGTTCAGACATATGGCTGCGGTTAAGCATGATCTGCGCTTGCATTTATGCTTTTTTGGAATTCTTTGGTCATCTCTAGAGGTCGCACGGTTTTCCCAACGGTCCAAAATCTTCAGGGAACGTGCGGCCAGGGTCCCCGATGTGCCTTTTGAAGATTTCATGAAAAAATATTAAACAGTTCAAAAGTTATTCCAAAAACAAGTTCCCATTATAAATCAATGGAAAAGTTAAGAAAAAGTTCAACAATTAAGTCAAATCTTGGTTTTACTTGCGAATGCCTTTTACTGAAAACCGCATTTTGTTTTCAGTTGGTCATCAGAAAATGCTTGGCATTTAAATTTGGGACCCTCTAGCAACCTAATTATTTTTTATTCACCTAGTCAGACCCTGAGGATGCTAGGCATGTCTTTATTTTGGGGTTAAACACCCCAGAAATATATTTTCAGATTTCTGGAAAAGTACTTTCGCAAAGTAGTGTTGCACTCACAAAGTGTAGCAAATTTTTTTTGCGAAAGCTTTACATAAGTGCGACACTAGTTTGCGACCACTATGCCAAAAATAACAGTAATTCTTTGGCACTCCACTGCAAAAGAACGGTTGGGAGTTTTGGGCTGAAATTTGGAGGGAACGCAGATGACATCTCACAGATGTGCCTTTCAGTGTTGTATTGAAAAGAAATTACATGGCAGCAAAGTTACAGCACTCCAAAGTTGACAGTTTTTCCCATAGGATAACATCACGGCGCCCGACGCATTACAGGAATCCTTTGGCACCCTGCTGCAAAATAACGGTAGTTTTTCCTGAAATTTGGAGGGAATACAGCCAACAGCCCACAGATGTGCCTTTCAGTAGTTTGGTGAAAAAATATTACAGGGAGAGGCAAGAGATTATGGCACTCCGAACTTCTCTTTTTTCCCCATAGGATAACATCATACGGCGTTAACGCGCCTTTCCAGGGTCCGTATCTCGGAAACGCTATGTGAGATACGGACTTTCGTCAGAAAATGTTTAGCCCCTAATGGGGCTAAGTATAAAATTAGCCAGGACAGTTGTAAATCATACGACTTTTAAATTTGTTTTCTACTTCAGATACGGTTCCTGAGATATAATGTATTTAGTATTCCAAGTTCTCATTTTCTGCTCCGATACTCATTATTATGCATACATTATTTGTACTCACTGTCTTTCTCTATGCAGGTTTTGGGGAAAACCAGCCTGTGCGCTCACATTACTGTTACTGTTGCCCTTTCCGCTTGCGGTTCAGTACCCTTTTCACTTACCGTTGACGTCCTGCGCCACCATGTGCGTTATCCTTTGCATTTCATTTAGCGCGTTTCTGTTATTTTTGCCATTTGTGTCTACAGTACTGTTTCTCTTTCTGTTTCTTTGTGTCACCATGCCCATTGACATTTCGTTTGCAGGCACCATGTTACTATGTGACAACATCACGTGGCAGACCGCTCCCATCTCGCCACCATGTGCCACTCTTCTGTTCTCATTCATGCTTGTGTTACCATGCACACCACTGTTAGCACTTCTGTTTGTGTTGCTGTTCCTGTTACAATGCCACAAGACGTCATGTGGCGGGGCGTGGGACCCGGAAGGACCCCCCCTATCATTACATTCACTGTTTCTCGTTATCATTCTCAAGAAAAGGAAATTAGAGCCAAAACTCTGTTTAATGCATTAGTTAGGGTTGTTCCACAGCGACAAAAAGTGAGGAATTCGGTGTTGGTTGGAAACCCTTGGACCCATACCCCCTCAACCCGGCATTGGGGTGCGCATTGGGATTGGTCTTAACTCTCACCCATTCTCCTATCGCCTGCTGATTACACATGTCACAGGGGAGAGTTAGGGCTGACTATCCCAATCGCACCCGATGCCCATTGTGAAAATGAGAAAATCAAGGGAATTTCAACACTAATTCGCTAACAAACAATAAGCATCTAACAATGCATTAAACAGAGTTTTTGCCTCTTTTTATATATATATATACATATATATAATATAGATTTAGGATACATGATAAAGCTGAATATGACAAATATTAGAAGTGCAGAGTGCCCTGTGATATTATCTCAGGGCACTCTGCATGAGTGCTAATATTTGCCATATTCCACAAGTCGCACATCATGTGTGCGATTTATACAATAGGGTTGTTCTGTAATGTTATATTTCTATAGTGCACTAGTTTTGCTTTGCATGTGTTATTTTCTTTTTCTTTGTGCAGCCGAGGGTGATTTTGTTCCAGCAAGTGTGGCTGAATCACATTTGGTCTGGGTAGGTTGTGTGCCCTTTCGAGATATGTGAGTTGTGATTGGTTACAATCTTGCAGTGGGCGTGGTGTTTACGGTACAGGGCTACATGGAGATGCGTAATATTCACTGTTCGGGAGCATTTTTTTTTCTGTTATGGGGATTTTAATGTGTTGCAGCTTTCTAAGGTATTGTGTTTATTTATTTTTATTTTGATTTACTTATTCACCCCGTGTATTTTATGATTCGTTTATTTTTATCATGTTCTGAAATGGTGGTTAACTTCACCTGCTTCGTTATACATTTTTGAATGGATCATTGTAATATCAGTATCTTTATTTGTCTGATATTGTTTAACAATTGTTCAGTTAGCAGATGACAGTCAAGGTGTGTAGGTCTTTAGTCCGACTCGGTGTCTGATTCCAAAATGGCAGCTCGTCTCCGTACTTCATTTCCATACTGGTTGCATGAAAAAAAAAGACACATAGTGTGATAGTATTTGTTTACAAAACGTATTGTGAATAAGTAATGAAAGAGATATTTATATGTACCCTGTATTATGTTGAATGTGATATGTTTTGCTTTGATAGTAGGGTGGCTGAAACAGGCAGATATCATGTCTTCAAGGATGTGTTGAGTGCGGGACTTGTTCTCGCTGTGGAACTGCATACCAGAAGTTGAGGGAATGGGTTCTGTGGTGCTACTTAAAATGCTGCAAGTGTTTCTTTGCTTTTCTTCACTTAGGATAGCATATTCATTTAAAGATTGGATCTTTTTATGACCTGACACCTGTATAATTTCAGTTGGGGGGATATTGTTGTTGCAGAGCTTTTGAACAAGATGTTTCCATATGGAGTGATTAGTTAGCCAACAACTTGTTTCAATCTTTGCTTCTGCTATCATGTTTTTAACAATGTTACTTAAGGAATTTATTCCTAACAGTTTGGTTTTTGTACCAAGTAGTTGGACATTAAGCACACTGACACTGATTTATAGCAAGGAAAAAGGGTGCTGTTTCAATGTTGCATTTTTCAGGTCCTTTAGCTTTATAGAGAATGTAGTTGTTTACTGGGCATTGTGTTTTGTCATTTAATTGGTATGCTCGAGGTTTAAGTAATCGAACGTCTTTTGGATTGCTGCCCGACCTCATTTTTGTTTGTTGTTCTGTGGTATATTCAATATATAAATGTCCTTCTTGATCTTTATTTAAGCGAACATCTCCCCATTTTAAATTTCTTTGTTTCTGTTTTGCCACGGAGGCCAAAATACATTGTTACAGTAATCCACATACTGTTCAGTAATGCTTGTGGATTACTGGGTCCAAGCAGATTTTTCTCATAAAGTATGTTAATTATGTTGTCAGTAAGTTTGTCCGCAGCTTGCGGATGGTTTTCTTTTCCTTGGTCTTTTAAGAGTTTTTGTTTTGAGGTTATGACTTGCCTGGTTTTATAGAATTGTTTAGAAGTAGAAAGAGATTGCTGTAATTTTTCTCTTTAAGATATCTTTCTAAACTTTGAAGTTTTGATGTAATAGTTAGAGGTTCCTAATTCATTCCATTTGTTCTCTGCAGAGTTAGAAAGTACTCCAATAAGAGTGGTCAGGTTCTTCTGGTTCTATACATTACATCTGTTGATAGATTTCTTGGTGTTCTCGTAGATATTTATGGAAGTGAGAGACATCTGATAATGATTTTTTTCTGGTGTTGTCATTTTTACCATTTTCAATGAATTGCTCAATATCTGTATTGATTATTCGTGGATGTTTTGCTGGTACAATATCTATATTATGAGTTTCAGGTAGTACAACTTTGTTTTCTAAATGTTGTGGTTTGAGTAGTGGCTTGCAGTCAGTTTTGAATTGTGAGCAACTAAGGAATATTTCTTTGTCTGTGTTCATTGGTTGCTTGTTTTTAATGTTAATCTGTTTATCCGTTCAGGTTCTTTACATGGTATGTACGCAGATATTTTACTTTGGTAACTCATTTTACAGTTATTATATCGCTATGTCTTTTGGTTTTTGCAGATGTTTTTCTCCAGTTCTAAATGGCGTTTTGAGCAGCACGAGATATTTAACACTGAATTATTCTGCTCAGGTGTGTAACAGTGGTTTTAAGTTCTGGGTTTGTGGTTTCAAAAGTAGTTCTGGCACATACTTTCTTTGAATACTATACTGTGACATCACCACTGTTGGTTTATTCTGTGGTGACGTAAACACTGTGGGAATATGTTAAAATAAACTCACAGGGCCGGATATTCAAACTGTGCTATTTTGTGGTGCAAGTGATTGCACTGCACAAAATAGTTGCACAGGGGTGTGTCCAGAGTGATATTCAAAGGAGTTGCGCCCTTGAGCAACTCCTTTGAATATCACCCAGCAACAGCCACTGTGCATGGCGCAGTGGAACTTGCGACCACCGCAAGTTGTCAGAGTGGGAGCATTCAACCCTATGCGGCGCAAGTACCACATGCGCCATGTGCAAAATCCCGGTGATTCAAAGATGATGCAAATGGGGCCATAATTCATGCAAGGTGCAGGGGGGGCAATTTGCATCTGATTATGGCCCCATTTGCATGCCATTAGTATGTAGGTGCACCAATCCCCGAGGACTTGTGCCTGGTGCCCTGCCAGGCAGCAGCCGTCAGGAACCGACGCCCACTGCAGCCCGATCGCAGGCAAAACAGTGTAGAATCCCCCACCACCCCCACTGGCCTGATTGCGGGCATGGTTTAATTCCCCCACCAGCCTGATCGTGGCAGCAATGTGGCCCCCTGTTACCCCTGGTGGTCCAGTGGATCGACATCCCGATCACGGATGGTATTAAATAAACCCCCAAACACATCCCTGGTGGTCCAGTGGACCGTACATCCTGATTGTGGGATGGTAGTCAGTAAACACCCCGAACACATCCCTGGTGGCTAGTGTCCCCACCCACCCACAAAGCCCCATCCACGATCGGGATTTATGGTCCACTGGACCACCAGGGATACGTTCAGGAGGTTACTTCATACCATCCCGCGATCAGGATTTATGGTCCACTGGACCACCAGGGATATGTTTGGGGAGCCACATTGCTGCCTGCAATTGGGCTGGTGGGGAATTAAACTATGCCCACGATCGGGCCAGTGGGGGTGGGGGATTCTATACTGTTTTGCCCACGATCGGGCTGCAGGGGGCACAGGGAGTGGTGAAGGGCCAGCCACAGGTGGCAGCTGCTGTGTTGCACCCTGCAATGCAGTAGCTCACCTGTGGGTGGCCTCTGACTTAAGCCTTTTTTGGCTCACAGTTGTGCAGGCGCAGGTTGGGGGTTGCGCCTGCACAACTCTGCACAGCCCGTCTGAATATTGGGCTGTGCAGTTTATGCATGGTTCCTCCCCCTCCAGTTCAGCATGCATTCATTTGCATTGCACTGTTGCTCAGCCTGTTTTCAGTGGCACAACTGCCTCCTGCTGAATATCGCAGAATGGAGCAAGTTTGGACTTGCACAGGCGCAACCCTATTGCGCATGGTGCAACCCTTTTGAATATCTGGGCCACAGTGTCTATGTCATCACAGAGTTATTCCACTGCAGTGAGAATACGTGTTTTTATTGTCAAGGTTACATGCTCACCCCTATCGTGTATATATATATATATATATATATATATATGTGTGTGTGTGTGTGTATATATATATATATATATATATATATCAATATGGAATATACAATGGTGAGCTGTCAGATAAATGATTTATTTACACAAGTGCTGTCTGACCTTGGGTAACCTCGTGAGTGGCGTAATCCATGAGTGAGGTGTTTATTTATTTATTTGTTCTAGGATTACAAATACATTTGAGCTGAGGCTCTTTTACAAAGGTTCCACATCATTGGTACAATTGAGACAATCATAAGCAAAGATAACAGTTTGTAAAATTAAAAAAAAAACACGTAGTCTTGTAGATGAAAAAAGAATAATAAGGTGAAACTTTGGGGAAGGGAAAGAGAAAGGAGGAGGGTGAAATCAGGGAGACTAAGTGGATGGGAGAAAAGGGAGGTAGGTTGGGGGACAGAAAAGGAGAGGTGGAGGCGGATAAGAATAGAGGTAGTGCTGCGGGTGGCATTTGTCATGGGCCAGCAGGGAGGTGAAGATAGCAGGGGGTGCTGGCAAAGTGCAGAGTAGATGTGGATCCAAAGGGCATCTTCAGCTATGGAACCAAAATACATGTTTAGCCACAACAGTCACAGAGGTTGGAGGCAGTGAGTGTTAGGCAGAGCCGAGTCATAAAAGTGCGGCGATAGTGAGATGAGATGTCGCTGGGAAGACCAACACCAACTAGTGGCCCGGTAGCAAAGGATCTTTGGCCTTGTGTTTGTGAGTGTCACGGGACTTGCAGAAGCTGAGGGTTTCGATCCCCTGGTATGTCGGGTGTGGATTCTCAGTTGTATGAGGGCACAGACTCCAGGGGAGGCAAGGCCCAGCAAGATTTTCTTAGTAACAATACAAGTTTGGTGTTTTATTTGATTGGCAAGATTCAACCATCCAGTTTAAGAATAGAGGTCACAGGTGTGAGTTAGGCGTTGGAAGTGTCCGAGGTCAAACAGCACAAGTGTAGATAAGTCATTTATCTGTCAGCTCACCATTGTATATTTCATTTATGCAATAGGGATGCAAGAAGCAGGGTATGATCATGCTACTGCTGGGAGTGAGATGAGCAAACTATATATGTATGTTAGGAGTGCCAAATTAGTCTCCCTTAAACAATGTAATGATTATAGACTGTTGTCTGGCAGTACCACCAGAGCATGAGCCCCTCTACTGGGGGAGTCCCAAAAATCAGGTAGATAATATACAATTGAATAAATAACATTTCAGGTGCTGTGTTATCCCCACTCCCCAGTATTAATTTTATTTCAAATCCATGTTGCTCCACACCCAGTCAATATCCATTATCTAAGTCCCCATAAAATGCCAAAAAATAACTGTAAGTTTATTACTCAAACAAGGCACTGCAAGGCCAGTAATTAGAGGCTGTTTAGCAGTCTATCCCAAAAGAAATCATGTATATCCTTAAAAACAAGTCATACCCAGCCCTGTGGTGCTGAGGGCAGAGGTGCTGGATGCCTTACCCCGTGCCATGGTGGTGACCCATGTTTGGGAACACAGGACAGGAAAAAGATCACAGGTTGCCAGGGGTCAGCAGGGGAGAAGGATTGAGCATCCGAGGGACTGCTCTCCTCCGGGGAGGGGGGTTGCCAGAATTCGGCACAGGACTGGCCCCTGGTGGTGGCTGTGGGGGCAGTGCACTAATGCTGCAAATAAGGTGGTGAAGAGGGGCAGAGTGGAGAAGTGCATGAAGATGCATGCATACTCCCTACAATGGCATCCTGCACACCTCCTCTCCACGAGGGGAAAATCAGGGAAAAAAAGTGGCCCTGGTTGTGCAGCTTGATGGTTGTTAGTTGACTGTGCACCTCTGGGAACATCACCGCACAGACTGGATCTGGACCTGGTGGGGCAGATGAGGGGCTTCCTGCCACCCTGCCTTGCAGGGGGGCAAGTCATGGAGGTAAGCAGTGATGATCCATACTGTGGAGGTGCAGGGATGAATGGTGGCTGGAGGAAAAAAAAGGTTGCCCAGTAGATCCAGCAAACCAGGGACCAGGGAGAAACAGTAATAACAAAAAAAAAAGCAATTAATATGGCACTTCAGTTAGCTCGCAATAAAATGGTCATATGTAACTATTAACAAACAAGGAAAGTCCTAAAATCAAAAGCAAACATGTAATATTATGATAGAAATGTACATCTTATTAGGTTTTATAGTTGCACCGCTCAGTCAGAAAGCACGCTCCCTATATGTTGCAAGCTCCTTAAGGGAGCAGATTGTCTCTGAATGTAAATCTTCAATGATGGGTATAGCGAAATAAAAAGAAACCAAAGGTTCATCCTGTGAAACAGAGACAATAAAGAAGCTGTAACATAAACTTGTTCAGAACGATACCGGGGAGAAATTATAAACTCATATAAAGACAGTTCTATAATGTCAAACTATGCAGTAACCAACAGTTCAATGTTTGGGAATAGTGATGGGGTATTAGTGCTTGTGTAACCTGTAGTTCTTTTTGGGGCTTTACTCTATTCCCATCCTTGAGTTGTAGGTATGTAGGTAGTAATTGTAGGGAATAGAAGGCCCGTGGACAAGGGTGAGAAGAGTGCCAGAGAAGGAGGAGGAGGGGATGGCGGTGTACGAAAAACGCTCCCTTAGCAAGGAAGGTGTGGTATAGGTGGGTTTCAGTAGAGGTTGTGGGAGGAGCTATTCCCCTCATTGAACCTCAGGCTTAAGCCTTCCCAGTCAGTGTTTTGGGAAATAGCAATGGGGTATTAGTGCTTGTGTAACTTGTAGTACTTTTTGTGACTTTACTCTATTCCCACCCTTGAGTTGTAGGTATGTAGGTAGTAACTGTAGGGAACAGAATGCCCAAAAAGATACCTCCTCCAACTCATGGAGAGTATGTCCACTGGCACTCAGGAGAGGAAAAATCCCCAGGTGGAGGAAACCTCTGAGGACCCATGGCCATTGGTCTGCCCTTTCTCTGGGCATACTAAGAGGAGAAGGACCTAGGTTCTAGTAACCATGGCTAATTTTGAGGAAGGGGGCTTCTTGGAGATGATGGTCCATGCTCAATCCATGGATGATGTAGTTTGGATGACATTTCTGAGGTTGAAGCAGTAGGTCTTTTCTGAAGAAGTGGCAGAATCCTGATTGTGAAGCAGATGCAGTCGAAGATGGGTGAATGAAGATCAGATTTCCAAGGTAAAGAAGGATGCTTGTCCAAAAGGATTGTGGGAAGTAATGAGCAGGAGGAGCCTGATGTGATAGATATGCTACCATATAGGAAACTGTGGGAAATGTAATGATTTGTGAAGTTATAGGTGAATGATATGACTTGTGGAAGGTTTGATGTTCACAATAAGGTCTGGAGGTTAGGAATTTGGTAGTGAGCGATAAGTTGCTAGTGAAACATCCCAAAACTGTTGCCAGTTACCTACAAATTTGTGTCCTTTTTCCTTGCACCAGCCCTTGATCCACATGTTAAGCTCCCCTATCTCCCCTTCTCTGACCTTCTGTCCATCTGCCCCCCTCTCCCAGACTGGCAGGATCTCACAGAAGGAGATGCAGGACAAAATGGATGACCAATTTTTTTCCCCCAGCCTGGTCAGGTGTTCCTTGGTCTCCACAACTGACCAGCTGGTGAGATCATTAGTCCTTATGTGTACCAGGACATCAATGTTTTCTCCTGCTTCTTGCACAATTTTAGCAATGTTATCAGTGTCTTTCCATGCCGATGTACCTGGGAGACATCTGACCATTACCCCCGGCTGGAGGTAGGTATCAACTCCCCGAATCATGGAGTCTCCTAAGATCAGAAGTGTTTTGGATATCCTTTTTGCTTTTTTTGTTTTTGTCCCTGTTTTGGGTGAGTTTTGTAGCACTAGTTCCTGTGCTGCAGTGTTCTGTTCTGCAGTGTCCTCTGCCCCTTTGTTTGATTTTGGAGATAGAGACAGATACCCATTCGTAGTTTTTATATGGTTTGTGGAGGTGATACACTGGAAAGCATTGATTGATGGGGCACCCGATTTTCCCCTCCTAACCACCTTCCAACCTCTTGGACCAACTACCCTCTGTGTTCAAGGTGCTTCAGTTGGATGTTGGGGAAATGGCAGACAGTTCTTATAATATATTTCTTCCTGAATATGTGATATAAGGCATGCAATCTCTGCCCATGCTGCCTGGAGCTGAGTCCGTAGATCTCCAATGGTCCAGCATGTAGGACAGCATTCTAAATCCTGTATAACTGCCTACAGTACCTGTAATTAATAATATCCATTCCAGTTGAGTTGCTGAGTTTATAACCTGGTCCAAGTAATTAGAAGGAGGAAAATGAAAGCAAAAGTTTGATTATTTTGATTTTGTTTGTCTGTTTTTGTATAACTTGTTTTAACAAGTTAAATTACATGTGCCCCTGTAAGTGAGGTCACTGTGTGGATACCCCTCTGATCCTCCCATTCCTGTTTTGCTACTGGAAATGTCATGACTGTGCTACTGTATAAAAGGAGTGTAGCATGGGGTGGTTGGGGATTGGGGTGGGTGGCTGGGCTCTTCCCTGCTGAAAAAGAAGAACCATGGATGAAAGAAACTAAGAGGCAAAAGCAGAAACAATCAACCAACAACAAATGCAGTAGCCTTTAAAGCTTAACCTAATGACAGATAAAACTGTAAAACCTGGACGCACCACCTGTAACCAGGGTTTCAGTTAACTCCATTTTTGGAGTATTTGACTTCCAAAACTAAGGCAAAAACTTCCAAAATAAAGGGTGAGGAAGTCATTGACTTCCAAATGTAAAATAAAAAATTAGATGACTTCCAAAATTGTAGGCATGGATTTCAGAAATTATGATTTTTCTGAATGAAATTGTATTTTACCACTACTATATTGTATTAATATCTTAAATTGGTTTTTACTAGAATATTGACTTTCACAAGTGGATTTCTGGAAGTATTTTGGCTTCCAAAAATTGGAATGATTTCCAGATTAAGACTCATGAAAGTTGTAGATGTCCACTTAAAATAAATTAACAGAACCCCTGCCTGTAACAATTTCACAGAAAATATGCCCTGCAAAAAACACTTTGCTACAGAGAAAAAGAAAGCAATAACAGAAGATATACCTTGTGAAAAACAATTTGAATCAGAGAAGATTACAGTAGTAATCCTAAAGCACAAAACAATAACAAACCTGTAGGCACACCCTGTAATAATGCAGCAGAAAGTATACCCTGCAACAGCAATTTGAATCAGAGAACAATAAAACAGTAAAATGTAAGCAAAAAACAGTAACAAACCCTGTGAGCACAAAAGAAAATAATAACACAAAGTCAATCTGCCTAGCAAAAAGAAGTCTTAATCTTTTTCCTTGCTCTGATAATGTTCCTTGCTCTGTCCTTATAAGCAGACCTAGAAGAAAAGAGCTCAGGTGAAGCTAAGTGCCTTTGCCAGCAAACCTAGTCTTCCACCTCAAAAACACCAGCTAGCCTGGCCTTTTAACTCTTTCTTCTGTTGGAAGTTACTAAGACTCTGTTAGCTCCACCCCCTCAGTTACACTCCTTTTTTTTATCATGAAAAATGTTATTATTTTCCATTTTGTAAACAGTCATTACAAGGTTACAGAACAGTACTGAAGCATGTAGCAAACTATAGTATCATTGGTTGCTTACCAAGACTAAGGTATGGTACACCTGAACAATTCCAGGTATGATATATCAATGTAAGTAGTCAGCAATATGCACAAAGTGAAGGTGATATTATACAATTGTTAAAGAACTATAATGATACTGTAAGCAAAATACCATATGTGACACCTGTAAGGGCTTTTTCTCCTTGATCCCATGGGGGGGAAGGCGAATACCCCTGCCTTTCCAAAAGGGAAGGACAAGGGGGAACAACTGTGAGGTAAAGCCTGCATCGACCTACATGCAAATGTCCACTAGAAAGGATCTGATCCTAGAAGAAGTAGAATTGATCAAGAAGGCCCTCAGGCAGGGGGATTGCCAGGCAGTGTTGGCAGTACAGAACACAAGTGTGACTGTAGATAGGTATCCCATTTCCTATGGAACTTATGCAGTTGGTTATTGCTTGAGGGCACGGGGTCAGTACCGCGCACGATAGAATGTCTTGCGACATAATCGCGTTGCGAAATTCAATTATAACTTTTTTCTGTGGTGGGCTTTACCACCACCCCCGTCACAGGGGCTGTGACCCTGGACCCCACCCACTGAGATTCTAACTCTGGGGGAGTCCAACACAGAGACCACACAGTTCAGTTTCTGCATAATGCCGTGCACTTTTAAGCGTACAACATTATGACCCTGTCCGATGCTAGAATATGAGATTCTTTCGAATATTGCTAACATTGCCAATGCAGAGTGCCAAGCCTTGAGTGAGGGTGGTTGTGGTTGTCTCCACTTCATTTGGATTACTTGTTTAGCTTCAAGTAGGGCTGCTAGGATCCATCCCTTATGATGGAGTGGGAGGGGGTCTGGGGTGATTAGTCACCTAACAACAGTAAGAGATTTTCTTGGCTGATTGTTCTGCCAACCACTCTTGAGCAGTCTGCAAAAACTGAAGACCAGAATGGCATCAATGACGGGCAATGCCACATTATGTGCAACTGGTGGGCAGGGCTCTGGTGGCATCTCCAGCATTGGGAGTGGGTTAGAAGTTCCATAGAGTGGAGTGCAACCAGTGTTGTATGCCACCCCAAAAGTATCTTGAGTTGGATAACTTGGCTTCTAGTGTCTTTATATGCCATGTGGGCAGCTCTGATGCAGTGTTCCCATGTCTCTTGAGAGATGATCATCTGTGTGCCTGACTCTCAGTGCTGTCTACACTTCTCAGTGTGATCTGGCTGAGAGTCTCTTAACATACAGTAAATTTTCCCAGCTAGGCCCTTTTGCCCGTCTGACTTATGGAGAGAACTTAGCCATTCCCACTTAGAAGTCTGAAACCACTCGGACCTGGAGGGTGTGGATGGCACTTCAAATCTGGAGATATCTCCAAAAATCCTAAGCCAGGAGGTTAAACTGCATCCTTAGTTTTTTGAAGGACATTAATATTTTAGTGTTTGGTATATATAGGTCCCAAAGGAGCCTAATACTTATGCCAGCCCCAGCTGGCCAGTGAATCATTTTTTTATCTATGGAAATACTGCTATTCTTCCAGAGTGGGATATAGTGGAGGGGGGATGCCAGGCAGACTTCAACATATGTGAAGCAGCCATAGCAGTTTCCCAGGCTCTCCCTGTCTCCAGCACAACCAGAGTAATGTGGGATGGTGAAGAGCGAGCTGCTGAGAGAAGGGAGTATAGAGTGTCCTCCCACACCAGTGAGGCTTCAAGTCTAGCCCATAGGAGAGGCTGAGAGATAGAGGGAACATACCACATAGTTGCCTGTGCAACAAGATACGCTAGCTGATACCCCTGGAACCAGGGTAGGCCAAGGCCCTCTTTGGACCAGTGGGCCCAAAATTTGGATCAGCTCTAATGAGCAGCTTTCCCCTCCCAAAGCAGAAGGGAGACTAACTTATTCAGGGATTGGAATAGTTAGGGGGAGAAATGGATAAAAAGATTGTTAAAAAGGTAGAAAACTTTAGGGAGAAGAAACAAGACAGAGCCTCAACCCTGCCTTTCAAGGAGATGTTGAGCTTATGCCAATGGTCAATCTCTGCTGTGAGTGAGGCCAGTAGAGGGGTAATATCTGCACTTTCCAACTCTTTCCATCTGGTGGTAATAGTCTCTCCTAAGTAGGAGAAACTCTGGGGAGCACAAGATATAGCGGTGCCCTGCAGACAATCTTTAGAGCAAGACAAGTTCAGGGGAGACAGAATGGTCTTTTTCTTGTTAACTTGTAGTTCATAAAGTCTGGAAAAGTCCTGCAGTATGGCAAGGGCATGGGCTAATGACCATTCTGGCTCTGACATAGTAAGGAGGTGGTCATCTGCATATGAATTAACCAGATAGTAATGCTCTCCCACCTGGATTCCAGAGATGTCTGTGGTGGATATAAGCTTCCTTGCTAGGGGATCTAGGGCCACCAGAAATAGTAAGGAGGAGAGAGGGCAATCCTGGAGTGTGCCCCTCTGCAACTGGAAGGGGGATGATATATGATATGTCCTTCTTAGTTAGGATCTTTGCAGAGGGTGAGTTATATAAGACAGAGATCCATCCCCGAAAATAGGGGCTGAAGCCATAAAGGGTTAAGACCCTATGCAGGTAGTTCCATTCCACAGAATCAGAAGCTTTAGAGAAGTCAGTAGCCAGGGCTGCCATAGGAACTGAGGATTATAGTGCTAACCATTTGAAGTTGAGCACCAATCTTAGGTCATCTGATCCAGATTTTCCTTTAGAAAAATCCTGCTTGGGACAGGTGAATTAAAGTGGGCACTATATCTACCATTCTGTTTGCAAGCACTTTTGCCACTATCTTCGTATCTACCGATAGCAGTGAGATATGGTGAAAGATAGCACAATCTAAAGTGTCTGAGGACTTCTTAGTGAGCAGAGTGATTACTGCCTCTCTCATGGTAGGGGGAAGGGTTCCTTTGTTGTGAGCTTCTTGCAAAGCTAGGAGAAGCAGGGTCAAAATTTCATCACACAACAGTTAGTATAGCTCCACTTTCATCCCGTCTGGCCCAGGTGACTTCCCTTTGGCTAACTGGGACAGTGCTGTGTGAAGTTCCTCCTCAGTTATGGGCCTGTCAAGACCTTCAGTTAACTACGGGGAAAGTCGGGGGAACAGTAGAAGAGTTATAAAATTCTTCCAACTCCTCTGACAAGCTCGCATCATTCAGTGGGGTTTTGGATTGGTAGAGGGACTTGTAGAAGAGCCGCATGACCTCATTAATCTGAACTTAATTTAAACTAGGAGTGGGGGGTGGCAGTTGGGGAAGAGATATGCAGAGACCACAGGTTGGGAAACCATATGAGCTTACCCCCCATAACAGTGGCAAAGGACAAATGGCAAGTACTATTGGTGATGCTAGGAAAGGAGGGCAGGATGGGAGGAGGGGAAAAGGGTGGAAGGTGGTTACCCTTAATGCTAGGAGCCTTGGGAGGAAAACTGCAGAGTTACAGGTTCTCATGGCAGAGGAGGTGGACATTGCAGCCATCACAGAAACATGGCCACCCAATACAATGACTGGGACCTGTCTGTACCAGGGTACAGGTTATTTTGTAGGGACAGGGTGATTGGAAAGGGGTGGCACTATATGTGAAGGAAGGACTGAAGTGTGTAAGGGAGGAAGGGGAGGAGGTAGTGCGAGTCACTTTGGGTGCAAATCCAGGATTCCAAGAATAGGATTCTTAGAATGGGAGTGGTGTACAGGCCACCATCTCAGATGGAGGAGTTATACAGGGAACTAGCGGGACAGATCAGGAGGACCTGCGAGAAGGGTGGTGTGGTGATTGTGGGTGACTTCAACATGCCAGGAGTTGACTGGAGCACCCCAACAACCAGGAACAGAAGGGAGCAGGTACTGCTGGATGCCTTCCAGGACAGCTTCCTGCTGCAAATGGTCAGTGAACCAACCAGGTTAGGGAATACCCTTGACCTTGTGCTGGCAATGGGGACTTTGTGAGAGAACTTACAGTGGAGGAACTGCTGTCAGGAGTGACCACCACTCAGTATGGCTCACATTGGATATGGGCAAGGAAGGAGTGGAATCTGGCACAAGAGTGCTGGACTTCAGCAGGGCTAACTTTGGGAGGATGGGAAGTGGTAAAAAGGGACCTGGCCAGAATTCAATCTAGTATGGACACTAACCAGAGGTGGGAGCTCATAAAGCTGGGGATAGTGGAGGCAACCAAAACCTGCTGCAAAGCCCAGAGCAAGAAGGCTAGGGCTAAGAAACCGAGCTGGTTGAGCAAGGAGGTCATGGAAAAGGTAAGGAGGAAAAGAGCTGCCTTTAGGAAGTACAAGAAAACAGGGAGGGGGGAGGACAGGGAGGAGTTCTTGACAGAATTGAAGGAGGTGACAAGGGCAGTAAGGGGAGCCAAAGCATCTACGGAACTCAGGCTGGCACAAGGCATTAAGAAGGGGGAGAAGGACTTCTTTAAGTACATCAGGGAGAAAAGGAGCTGTAAGGACCACATAGTAAGGATTAGGAAGGAGGGAGGTTGGTGGAAGCAGGGTGCAATAAGGCAGAAGCACTAAAATGAATACTTCTGCTCAGTATTTACTAAAGAAAAGAGGGGTGACACCCAAGGTGGGAGAATGCAGAAGCAAGGGAAGTGGTGACAGATGGGAAATCATGGAGGGCAGAGTTCGAGAGGTTTGAAGGCACTGAGGGTGGACAGGCACCAGGCCCAGATGGCATCCACCCCAGGGTACTGAAGGAGCTGGCAGAGGTCCTTGTAGGACACTGGCAGACCTATTTATGCCTCACTACATTCAGGGTGTACCTCAGGACTGGAGGATGGCTCATGTGGTGCCCCTCCATAAGAGTGGCCCCAAGGATGAACTGAGAAACTACAGACCAGTGAGCCTCACATCCATCATGGGTAAGCTAATGGAGACTATCCTGAAGGAGAGGCTGGTGGCCCTCCTAGAGGCCAAAGGACTACAGGACAGCAGACAGCATGGCTTCATCCGAGGCAGATCCTGCCAAACCATCCGGGTGGAGTTCTATAACTGGGTAACTAGGCAACTGGACAGGGGCCATGCAGTGGATGTCCTGTATCTGGACTTCAGTAAGGCATTCGACTCGGTGCCACATGGAAGGCTGGGAAGTAAGTTAGTAGGCACAGGGCGGGTGCAAAGCTGGTGAGCTAGGTAGGGAACTGGCTTCAGGGAAGGCAACAGAGGGTGGTGGTGGGTGGGGATCTCCACACCCGAGGGCAGTGACAGCGGTGTTCCACAGGGCTCAGTGTTGGGACCAGTGTTGTTTGGGATATCTGCTGCAGAGCATATCATGGACATCAAGAGCAAGATCAGTCTGTTTGCTGATATACCAAGGTAGGCCCCGGTGGTGGATGACCTAGGGGGATGGCAGGGTTGCAGGATGATCTGGCAAAGCTGAAACCTGGTCAGACACCTGGCAACTGGGGTTTAATGCCAAAAAGTGTAAGGTGCTGCATTTTGGGATGAAGAACCCAAGGAGGAGTTACCAGCGGGGAGTGCAGCTAGCACAGACAGAGGAGGAGAAGGATCTGGATGTGTTCATTACAGGGTCAATGAACAACTCTGCACAATGTAGGAAGGCAGCTGCAAAGGCCAACAAAATGCTGGGTTGTATTGCAAGGGGTATATCCTCAGGAGGGAGAAGGTGATTCTGCCACTGTATAGGTCATTAGTTAGACCACACCTGGAGTACTGCATGCAGTACTGGCGCCTGTATCTCAAGAGGGACATTAAGTTACTGGAAGGGGTGCAGCGCAGGGAGACAAAGATGATCAAGGGGCTGGGGGACTTATCATATGAGAGGAGGTTGAAGGAGATGAACATGTACTCACTGGAGGAGAGGAGGGACAGGGGTGACATAGTTGAAACCTTTAAATACATGAAAGGAATAAACAAGATGGGTACAGAGGGCTGTTCAAAGTAAAGGAGAGGTGGCCCACCAGGGGCCATGATATGAGGCTGGAGGGAGGAAGGTTCAGGAAGGAGATGAGAAGACACTTTTACAGAGGGGTGGTGGCTAGGTGGAATGCGTTACCTGCAGAAGTGGTATGCAGCAGAACAGTGGACTGCTTCAAAAGGGGATAGGACAGGACAAGGGGGAGGCTTAATGAAGGGGAATGGTGGAAGGGAGGGGCAGCTGCAGAATAAGGGGTGCTAGCTGCACATTTGAGCAGACTTGATAGACCTCTACGCCTTTATCTGCTGGCAAATTTCGTATGTTTGTATGTTCGTATTACTGCCCTTGGGATCTGAGACGACCTTTCCAATGAAGTCCCATAGGTCATGTATGCGAGATGCAGCTTGCTGTCTCTGTAGCTGGTAGGCAAGTAATTTGCCACCCTTTTCCCCACCCTTCCAGTATTTGTGTTTGGACCGAAGAAGTTGCCACTGGGCTTTCTGTTGCAATATAGTATTAATATGATACTTGAGCCCCAAAATGGAGGTCAAAAGGGGTTATTTCATACTTGTGGAGGAGGAGGAGGAGGACTTAATTTGTGATTCTAGGGTGGTTAACTGCTTGCAGTATGGCAACCTCCTTTTTACGTGCTTTGTTTTTTGCAGCCATTTAGGAGATAATGCGGCCATGCAGGACCACCTTAAAGGCTTCCCAAACAGTGCCAGCTCCCACCTTGCCCCCTGGGTTGTGGAGGAAGTAGTTCCTCACCTCTTCCACCACAGCAGAACGGAACTCCTTATCTTGGAAGAGCAATGGGTTGCTACTTCACCAGGTGGAGGAGGGCCTTGTCTGGGCAGGAGATAGCTACAGGTGATTGGTGCATGGTCAGAAATAAGGATATTGACTACCCTAGTATCACTAATACCCTGTGCAGCTTCTTGGTTTGCCAACCAGTAGTCAATGCAGCTATAGGTGTTGTGCATGGGGGAGAAAAAAATATAGTCTCAGACCATAGGGTTGTCTCTCCTCCAGGGATCCAGCAGCCCCCATTCATCTGTAAGCTCCTGCAGGGCTGCCCTTGCCGTAGAGTGCACCTGGGGCATGGGACAGGATGTATCCAGGTAGATGTCTGGGACACAGTTGAAATTACCTCCCAGTAGGATTGGGATACCTTGATGCCCTTCTGATAGGAAAGTAAGTGCCTGGCTGTCCTCAGCTAGAAAAGCTGCAGAATCCGAGTTGGGACCTTACACATTCACAATTATGACTTCCCCCGGGGTATGAAAAGTGAACTGCAACTCAGCGAGCTTGGGTGCCCACTTTAACAGCTTCCTCTCCCCAGGTACAAGCTTTTTGGATCAAAATAGCTACCCATTTGGATTTGTTGGGGGCAGAGCTCACCAGGACCTTACCCACCCATGATATTTTGATCCATTGCACCATCCTGGCAGTTAGGTACATCTCCTGAAGGAGGGCAGTATCTGCCCCCATGGAGTTGGAGGTGCTGCAGTACTTTTGAGTGCTTCACTGAGTGATTCAGTCCTTTGATATTCCAGGAGACACACCTCCATTCCTATCTGGTGTTGCTTCACATAGTGTATCAAAAGCAGGGACCAAATTCCACTCACCTCCTGGTATCTGAGTCGAAGTTCTAGGCTATAAGAATGTACCCTCTTAGACCACCGCAGGTGCCTCAGGGAACTTCAAAAAGCAATGTCCTGTGACTTGAGAAGTGTCTTGTACAGCTTGTCAAAGTACTTTAAGGGAAAGAAGAGAAAAAGAAAATAGTATAGTTACACGTTTAACAAGCAATATTGGAACAGCAATAAACAACCAACAACTTTCTAAGTGAGTACACTAAGGGTGCAGAATTAAACATGTAAAGGGGAGTCCCTATAATTGTAGAGCCCCCTTGCTACACTGATTCACACACCCAAATGAGGTGTGGGATAGGTTGACCATAAATGGTGGCCCATCCTTTCCTGGACCTTGCACCAATAACAGGGGGTCCAGGTAGAGAACAAAGGGAAGGGACAGAGATCGGGATCAGCAGGAGGGGACCAGAAGAGGGGGGAGGGGGTGCCTTTAGCCCTAATAACCTAACAGAGTGATAAACTAGGTAATATATAAAACAGTTAACCTTACTGTTACAGTAATATTATACAGAACAGCTAATCAGTAACGAAGGCAACAGCCTAACAGCTTAAAATATAACAGCTACAACTAGTGGGAATGCTAATAGCCAGCAACAAGATAACTTGCCAGTTAAGTAATTGCTAACCATGACCAAAAATGTAATCTTTGTTTCTTTACCAGAGCTAAGATAGTGTATGCTCGAGTTCTAGTGGAGCATTAGGAAATATGTCAGCATTAAGAATTAGGCATGGGGGAGGAGAATATCCCCCTGTCCGTGCATAGCTTCTTTGCATAGTAAAGCAACGGTCTGAGGCCAAAACTATACCATAGGCCTAGTTCCCCTGTCCCAGGCCTTGATAAATTGAGGTATGTGAACAGGGAGGCACAGGAGGGCTGAGCCGCTTCATCAAACCACCCATATTTCCTGACCCTGGAAACTTCAGGTGGCACCGGGGGTGGTATATATCGGGTAGACAGTGGATCTCCTTTTTAAGGTGGCCGCATAATGTAACGCCCCTATTCAAAACCTTCAGGGGACATGGGGAGAACACTGGGGAGACCCTTGGCTAAGTGCACTATACAGCCTGTCTGTTTTAATGTTCAGCAGAGGTAAAAAAAGGACAGCAACAGTAATGAGTCTATAGCTTAGCCTGTGGTGAAGTCAAAGTTCTCCTGATGTGGGTGGCTTGTCCAGTTTCATCCCTCTGATCCTGGAGCAATGGCACTGGGGAGATGATTCTCTGGGTTCCTACACTGTGGCAGGCCATCTGCCACTGCTTCAGCAAAAGATTTAAGTCCAGATTTGACCAGCAGCAGTGATTCTTCTGGAATTTCTGTAGGTTCCTGCACTTCAGCAGCCCAGTTCCAGGGGCAGCAGTATCCATGAGGTCTGTTGACTGCTCAGAAAACTTGGTCACCTCTTCATCACTAGATGAGTCCTGCCACAAAAGCTTTGTGGGTGGAGAGATAGAAGGTAGGTGATGTTTTGGACTCTAGCAGCTCCTGGATCTCAGCCTTGGGCAGCTTGAATATGAGGATTTATCTAGTGTTGCAGCTGGCATAGCGGGTTTGTGCAGCGAATCTGGAGAGCAGGATGTGATATGTTTTTTGGCCGAGGGATTTTGCTTTCCAGTCGAACTAGATCTGGGGGACTCATCTGAAGTAGGACTGGTCAGGCCACGAACTTGGTCCCTGGGAAACATGTTCCCTTTACCACCATTCTGCCTATGCTGCTCTTGCTCTCTTGGAACCCAGAGGTGTCTGGGAGATGTAGTCTTCCTGAAGATAGTAGGCCAGTGCCTGAAAAGCTAAGCTTCAGTCTCCTGTGGATGTTGGGCTAGTAAGTCCTTGCCATCTTTAGATACATACCGAGATGTTAAGCCCTTAAATCTGTACTTGAAGCCATTCACCTGCATGAGTTTTTTTTCACTGGAGCATAGGGTTTGTGCCTGGCAGCTACATCATGTGAATAGTCCCTGTAGAATGAAATGTGAGTCCCCTGCCAGATGATATCCCCAATGCCCCTTGCAGCTCGCAATACTCGCTCTTTTACTGACTATCATAGAAGATAGGCAATTATAGGCCTAGTGGGAGAATTAGGGGGACCTGCCTTGCTGAAGACTCTACGCTCATTCTACCTCTACAGGGCCTCTCCAGTGAGCCCCAAGCAGCTTAGGAATGAGTTAATTAAGAAAGCGCTCCATATTCTGACCCTCTGCACCTTCGGGGATGCCCAGAATCCTGATATTATTGCGGTGTCCCCGATTCTCTTGATCTTCAGTCTGCTCCCAGAGTTTAGCCAATTTTGCTTCATGTTCATGAAGACTCTGCTATATTAGGCCCTGGTGCCTTTTGAGCTCCTCAGTCCACTGTTCAGCTAAATTAAGTTTGTCCTCTAGCCGGCAGACATCTGCAACGTTACCTGTTAGGGCTGTACATATTCCATCCACTCAGACAAGGAGCACCTCCAGCATTTTAGTGATATATGAGAGTGAGTACCCCTCTGGTATTTGCTGAGTGGGGTCTCTTGGCCACCCAGAGTAGTAGTAGTGGGTGGGAGAGAGATGGATGCCACCATGGCTGTTTAATGCTGTGTGTAGACTCCCTGGATAGTGCCCTGAAGCACCAGACACAGGACACAAAAGGGTAAAGAAATTATTTCGCTCAGCACTGGTAGCCCTTCAGTCAAGAGAGAGCAGGCATGGTGGTTTTAGATATGTAGGACTTACTAGCTGAGTCCCATGTGGCCTATCCCATCTGGCACAAGGCACAAGGTCCCACCTTCACTGGCATATTCTGGTGATACAGGCAGTCACTGTCAGAAATAGTGACTCCTGACAGTCAGCTAGGGTGTGATGGGCATTCCCCCGAAAGCAAACCAGTACTTTAATCCCAGATCACATTTAGAACTGACGGATTTTGTCCAGTTGAGGACAGAGCTAAGGAATTAGGTTGTCACCATGCCAGTGCTCAAACCATGCCGCCCCCTCCCAGTTACACTCCTAATCCCCTGGAAGTGCTGTGGGAGGAAAACAATTAGCTCCTTCAATGTGAGAAAGAGACTGTAACACTTTTGAGGCCAAATCAAAAACCTTCAGACAAAAAAAAAAATAGTAGTAAACAGTAATTTTGCTTAGCCTAATGATAGATACAAAGTCATAAAAATGTAAGCACCACCTGTAACAATTTCACAGAAGATATAGCCTGCAAAAACACTTTGCTACAGAGAAAAAGAAAGCAATAACAGAAGATAAACCTTGCAAAAAGAATTTGAATCAGAGAAGATTACAGCAGTAATCTGTAAACACAAAACAGTAACAAATCTGTAGGCACACCCTGTAATAATGCAGCAGAAAGTATACCCTGCAACAGCAATTTGAATCAGAGAACAATAAAACAGTAAAATGTAAGCAAAAAACAGTAATGAGATGCCCATGGTACAACACCCAGAAGGTGAAATATCTAGGGAATTACATAGGTTACATGAATATTCCTCCAAGATACATGCTGGATATGCTATTTAATGCTGAAAATGAAGAGATACTAAATTCAGTAATCTGGAAGTATATTTAACAGAAATAAATAAAATTCAGAATAAACAAATCAATATGATAAAACAATACATGAGCACATGAGGTAACACAAGTCTCAAGGGTTTTCCCTTTCTGATCAGTAAGCTTTGAAATTTACAATATGTCTAACTATGAAATATGGAACTTATTTAAGCAATAAACCACGAGGGGGTGTAGGTTATCGGGGGATTTACCATGGCTGGCATGGTTTGCCCACGAGGCACAGTTGAGTGGGTAAATCCTCACCAGCCGTGGTAAGTCCCCCGATAACCCACATCCCCCAAGTGGCTTATTGCGATTATACAAGGGATTGGAAGCAAAAGATTAAAAAAAAAGAGCAATAAATAGTTTATATTTAAAATGTGTTTTTCTTGGCTCACTAGCATGGTAACCTTCCTGTGTTAGTTAAATAGTCCGTTATTGCGATCTAAAATGGGTGTTATCCATTAGTAATCTCGCAACAGAGAGAGACACAGAGAGAGATACATTTCATTTTCAAGTCTGCAGCCTTTTTTTTGTTTTAGGTTATGAGTGAATGTAGCACAATGTGAACGTTTATAGACTTTGTAGATGATTATGAAAGAGGGAGCTGTAATGGAGAGCAAGGGAGAGGTCAGGTGGGTGCAGGTTAGAGAGCGAGAGAGAGAGACTGTGAAGTTTCATTTTTGTTCATCGAGGGAGAAAGAGAGAAAGAGCTGTGTGAAAATTAAATGTTAGTTGTTGCTCATGTAGAGAAAGGGAGGAGGCAAGGTTTCAGGTTTTTTTATTTACAGTTTGTGTGTCTCAGATTTCGGAACATGTTGCACAGACAGCGTGATGTGTTCAGTGTTGTGACTGGGCAGAGTGGGGCATCAGAGATTGCGTTTTTTTATTGAGTTTAAGGGTATGCAGTGAAAATGGTGTTGAGGGGAATTTATTAGAGGAATTTTTTCTGTCTGTTTCATTTTTTTTTATGAATTATGGGATAACACAGGTTGCACAGGTAGAGGGCTATTTAGTACACCAACGTTTATCGAGGAAATGAAGATGGCTGCTCGGAATGCTTTTTTAATTTTTTTTGTTGTTATTGAGATGCGGCTGGCTGGCAACTTCTGCAGTGATCATCGGTAGATAATCAATGGAGGTAAGGTGCCAGCCTGCCTATCGGATTGGTCAGTGTCCGAGGTCCATTGTATAATTAAAGGTAGGAATTGTGGAAGTCTACTGTAGTACTTTGGCTGCTCTTTCCTGAGAAAGTCCAGTTTAGTAATAATGATACATTTAACTATATATATATATATATATATATATATGGGATAGACTGTTATTTATATTAGGACTCAGTGCAATATAATTATAATATGATATCAATGTTAATATCCTATGAGATAACACTCTGACTTCAGAAAGTATATAATCAATGATGCACTTTAATTCATGTACTAAAGTTCTTACTGTAAATAAATCACATAATCCTATAATGTCAACTGCATATACTAGATGATGTATTTTAATGTATGTTTTTGGCACCTTGTAATAGCAACTGCTGACCGATAAACTATTGATTGATCATTCGCTTCAGGGGTGGGGCAGGGGTGTTAGGGTTGGAAACCCTAACATCACATTTCCTTACTTTTGTTTCTTTATCCTGAACTATAACTGATGCATTAATGCAGTTTTTGCAGAAGGATATATTATAGTGGGGCGGTAACACCACTATAGTTAGGGCTGATCAGGACTTTCTATGTTAAACCCCAAATTTTGCACTTTAATGACTGCACAACTGTTCAATGGATTTGCACAAAATTTTGCATGTGTGGTCTTGAGGGTTGGTGTTCCAGTTGGTGGTGCAGATTCTGAGCTGTGCATAGCGAAAAAAAATGTAAACAATCAATGTTGTTTGCTGTTTTTTATGCCATTGCATACTGCTCAGGTTGTTTGGAATTTTGGTCTGAAATTATCAGGGTAGAAAGGGCTTGCCTCATAAGGATTTCCTTCGGTAGTTTGGTGAAAAAATGTTACTCCATTCCAAAGTTACTAAATTTTATAATTTGGGGTTCTGAGCATGCTCAGTCAGCCTAAATAATTGCTATAAAAATTATTATTCATGATATCTAGTGTCCCCTCATATCTTATGAATAATAATGATCTTATTTGCATGCCTTCTTTTTAAAATTGAGGGAACTAGAAAAATCAGGTGAAAACAGCAAGTTATCACTCCTTGGGAAGCTTGGCCTGTTCAAAATCACTGTTTATGACCATTTCTTTTTGATTTCTTCTGGGCACATTGCATAAGGAACAGTTCATATGTGTCCCACATTTTCAAATATGTCAGTGTAAGCCTAGCTCATGAATAATCATGAGCTTATTTGCATTTTTTTTTGTAATTGAGGAAATTAAAAAAACTGGCTAGATATTTCTGTACTCACTACAGCAATAGGAGACTGCATCTCTCAGTAAAGAAATTGTGTCAGTTATATACTCTATGCACAATGCCTCATTTTTAAATAAGAAACATCTGAGCTCTTATATTGTTGTAACCACTACAAAAATTGGAGCCTGTGCAGCACAGTAAGGAAAATAGAAGACAAATTCATATTGTACCCACCATGCCTTTATGTGCCTATCTACATATTAGGTGCTATATTGCAGTCAACACTACTAAAACAGGAGATTGTACCTCTTAGCAAGAAAAAATATAAATAAACTTTATTATCTATAAAGAATTTCTCATTGCTGTTTGTAAATCAACCTGTTAGCAATTGTATTACTGTAACCGTTATCAACCTTATTAGCTGATTTAAAGAGACACTATCAACCCTTTTTGCATCATAATATTTCTAGATGAAAACCCACATTTTATGATTGCTTACCTTCCCTAAAATGTATTGACATTGCTGTTTGTTTCTTTGCTTCCTTTCTTAGTAGAACTGAAATGCTTGGTAATGGTGTGAAACAAGCAACCTTGTTTTGTTATAAATCCTTGATCAACTATTATGGCATTCTTTATGAGTATGATAAACACCCCCACACAGTGCAACCACTCATGATGCAATAGTCTCCTCTCCTCTCACAGCATCATGAGTGGCTAGATTGAGTTGGGCGTGTCCCCAAGTCCAGGAAAGATGCAGTGGAAGTTGATCAAGGAATGTAAACAAACATGTTTTGGTGTGGTAATATCAGTATGGATGAGGGGTAGTCTGTTTTTTACTTTTAAAAAGAAAAATAGAATCAGAAGCAAACAACCAGCTCCATCAGCAGTCTTTACAAACTGTGAGCAATCATAAAATGTGTTTTTTTAATCTTTGGACACTTTGAGGCCTAAGAGGATTGACAATGTCCCCTTAACAAAAACAGACTATTGTATGTCCAAATGTAGATACAATAAATAGAGAATAATGGATAGGCAACTGTGTGTTATGATTTTTTTTACACATTTGAGGTGTTTGATAACACATAAACTTTGAGAGTGAAGCTTCAGAGGCTGATGAGGTCATCACACACCAAGGCTGTGTAAAAAACAAAATCCATAAAACACAGTTGCCTGTCCTTTATTTTTTTATAATTATTAGTGCAAGGACTGCAACTTCTGTAATCCGTGCTGCCTCTTACAGAGTCCCTCTGCTATACACACATATACACACACACTCATACACACACACACACATATTCAATGAACTTTTTTTTAGTTACAGTGTGGAATCTGGAACACACTTAACTAGTGCTATAGACAGTCAGCCATGGCACTTTCTTTCTCACACTCCTGAAGCTGATGAATTGCAGGATCAACCAGATGAAACTTTTAAACACTGAATAATAGGATCCATCAGATAAATATTAAAAAATAAAATAACAAAATAATAAGAAAATGGGAGAATGCCTCAGGGATGCCTGGCAGGGATAAAAATCTAGGGGGAGTAAATGAACAGTAGGCTACAATAAGAGAGGGAACTGAAAAAGATACTAAGTTCAGTATTCACAAAGGAGGGGTTAGAAAATGGGCCTTTGTTAGAAGGCAAGGTTATAGAGGATTGGGAGGTGGACACAAACCCTTTCACAATGGAAAGAGTCCTCAAGGAGTTGTCAAAGTTAAATATAGACAAGGCAATGGGTCCAGATGCAGTTCACCCTAGGTTGCTGATGGAGTTAAGGGAGGATCTGGCTGCACCCCTGGCAGCCCTGTTAAACCTGTCACTATAAATAGGGGCAGTACCAGTGGACTGGAGGAGGGCAGATGTACTCCCACTCCACAAAAGTGGAAATAAAGAGGAGGTGGGAAATTACAGGCCGGTCAGCTTGACTTCAGTAGTGGACAAAGTAACGGAATCACTACTGAAGGACCTGATTGGGGAATACCTTGTTACCAGCAGCCTACAGGATCCAAGGCAACATGGATTCACAAGGGAGAGATCCTGCCAGACAAATCTGATCAAGTTCTTTGACTGGGTAACAAAGGAAGTGGACAGGAGAGGGTCAGTTGATGTGGCCTATCTTGATTTTAGTAAGGCCTTTGACACCGTTCTACATAGAAGGCTGACAAACAAACTGAGTAGCCTAGGAGTAGGTGCTAAAATAGTAAAAGGGGTGGATAGTTGGCTTAGTGGTAGGAGCCCAGAACTGGTGGTAAATGGGGTAAACTCTGGTGAAAGCAAAGAGACTAGCAGGGTGCATTAAGGTTCAGTATTAGGTCTGGTCCTTTTCTATGTCTTTATTAGTGACATTGCAGAAGGACTGGAGGGAAAGGTATGCCTATTCGCGGATGACACAAAAATCTGCAACACAATAGACACATGGGGGGGTTGAAAGAATAAGGGAAGATCTAATGAAGTCAGAAGTA
This sequence comes from Neoceratodus forsteri, assembly GCA_016271365.2. Lineage (NCBI taxonomy): Eukaryota > Metazoa > Chordata > Ceratodontiformes > Ceratodontidae > Neoceratodus > Neoceratodus forsteri. Next base: position 1,516,011,522 of record CM057449.1, read on the forward strand.
TGGTCATGAGTTTGGCAGCTAAGATTCAGTGCAAAAAAGTCCAAAATCATGCACTTAGGGCACAAAAACCCAGGAGCAATGTACCAACCTGGGGGAGGTATTAGCTGTCGCAAATCAGGAAAGAGATCTTGGGGATTATCAATTCTGATGACCTGAAGGTAACTAAATAGTGTGACAAGGCAGTTTGAAAGGCTAGCAGAATGCTTGGATGCATAGGGAGGGATATCACCAGCAGAAAGAGGGAGGTAGTAATGGTTCTATGTGATAATCGCGAGGATGAAAACAGTGAACGGACAACAGTGTGGCCACATAGAGCAACTGTGGAAACACAGCGATCACCAAAAAGGTGACAACAGTGGCACAGTGACTTTCTGCTGGGGGCTTCACCCACCTCACCCCCTCTTGTGGGGGGAGCTGTGCCCGCACACACCCCTTTCTAAATATAACAAACTCTGGGGGGACACAACTCGATGAGGGGAATAATCTGTAGATCGCCATTTCTGCAATGGCTGTCTTTTCACAGTTGCCCTTTGTGGCCACTCTATTTTCCTTTGCCATTTTCGTCCTCATGGTTTTGGTAATCACCATCTTCATGGGATACTGGTAATAATACCCCTGTACATCTTGTTGGTGAGACCCCACCATGAATAGGAGACTCGATGTTAAAATACACTGATGCAATTCTTTGCAACAATAGGAATTTACATACTACAGTAAGTGCCCTATCAGGGGCAGGCATAGGGGACATAAAAACAATGTTACCAGGACTTATGGAAAATACCATCAGACCTGTGACATTTCTTCATCTTGGAGTAAATGATATGGGGAAAAGAAACATTTTGGATATCCAGCATGATTTTGAGGAGGTTGGGCAAAAGATTAAAGCACACAATGGTAGTTTACTTATATCAGGGCTCCTACCAGTACCTTGAGCGAATGATACACTAGGCAGGGAAATTCAAAGGTTAAATGATTGGCTGAAACACTGGTGCCAGAGGGAGGACCAGCTATTCATAGATAACTGGCAAGATTTTCAAGGACATCATTTGTTTGTTAGAGATGGATTGCACCTTTATAGACAGGGTAAAAGGATTTTCTCTTATAAGCTAAAAAAATTGATGGATGAAAATGTGGTGCATTTAAACTAAATGGGGGGGGAAGAGATAATACATTAGGGGCAACAATTAGAGAAACAAGAATTGAGGCACACAAAACTAATAAGCATTGTATGCCCAAATTAAATTTTCTCTTAGTTAATGCTAGAAGTTTGAATAATAAAATTGAGGAGCCCCAGCTAGTCTTGCAGGACTTGGATATTCACATTTGCACAGTAACCGAAACTTGGTGGAATTCTGAAGATGGATGGGGGAAAAATATACCAGGGTATACCCTCTATAATAAAGATAGGATAAATAATGGGAGGGGGGGGTTGCTATCTGTGTGAAAGATGTGATAATATCTGAGCAGAAGGATATATCTAGATGGGAAGGTATAGAAATTCTCTGGTTATCAATCTCTCCAGCTTACAATACAAATATTGAACTAGGACTGGTTTATAGAAATCCATCTATAACGTTAGGGGAGGACCTCAACATGCTAGATTTTGCTAAACATTTATCAGAATTGAAGAATGTGGTCCTAATGGGTGATTTCAACTTACCAGGTATAGATTGGGTAAATCTGATTACTAAAACTAATAGAGAAAATGATTACTTAAACACGTTTAGCTTGACCGGTATGGAACAGTATGTAAGGGAAAACACTCATGATAAACATATTCTTGATTTAGTTTTAAGTAATATGGGGGATAGGATACATAACGGCCAGGTTCTGACACCCCTGGGCTCTAGTGATCACTTAATGGTTAAATTTGATTATATAGGGACAGTAAGCCAGAATTGGGGAGCTACTATAGTGTATAATTATAATAGGGCCGATACAAAGGGTATGCAGAGAGAATTGTCAGACTGGAACTGGGTAGCAGAATTCAAGGGCACATCATTATTTAAGATGTGGAATATCTTTAAAAACAAAATTATTAGTCTGATTCATAAGTTTGTACCAATGAATAATAAATATAAATCAGCTAAAAAAAAAGTCCCTTCCCCCCGGATGACAAGAGTAATTAAGAAACAAATAAAGGAAAAAAATAAAGCTTTCAAGAATGCTAAATTAATGGGAGATGTTGACAGTTGGGCAAATTACAAAAGGTGTTTAAAGTCCACCAAAAAGAGTATAAAGGAAGCAAAAAGCAAATTTGAAGTTACACTGGCTACAAGGGTAAAGGACAATTATAAGTCCTTTTATCATTACATTAATAATAAGAAGGGAGAATCAAAAAAGATAAGCCCTATGATAGATTCTGAGGCGAAATTAGTTGCTGATAATTTTGGTATGGCGGAAATAAGTAATAAGTATTTCGCTTCCGTTTTCACTAAGGGACAACCATTATCAGGGATTAATTGTGGGATACCTGATGATGACCAGGGAATAATTATAGACAGGCAGGAAGTTTTATTACGACTTCAAAAACTTGACCAAAATAAGGTGCAGGGCCCAGATGGGATACATCCAAGAGTGCTTAAGGATCTGGCTGAACAACTAGCAGGCCCAGTTACTATAATATTTCAGAAATCATTAAGGGATGAGGAGGTCCTGGAGGATTGGAAACAGGCGGATATGATACTTGTCCACAAGAAAGGTCCCAAGCAGGAAGTTAAAAATTATAGGCCTGTGAGCCTGACCTTGATCCTGGGAAAAATGCTTGAGGAATTCATTAAGGACTTTATTTTGGAGCACTAATATAAAACTGGGAAGGTTGATAACACACAACATGGTTTTGTTAAGGGGAGGTCTTGTCGGACTAACCTGTTGGAATTCTATGGTAAAGTAAATCAGGCATTGGACAAGGGTGGTTCCGTGGATGTGATCTTCTTGGACTTTGCTAAGGCATTCGACAAGGTACCTCACATCAAACTATTTGAAACTCTAGTAAACATCAGAGTCAAACATAAGGTTGTCTGTTGGATAAAATCTTGGTTGATGGATAGGTTGCAGAGAGTATGTATAAAAGAAGAATTCTTCAACTGGCAGAGGGTGACTAGTGGAGTGCTGCAGGGTTCCGTGTTGGGTCCCTGCCTGTTCAATGCCTATATAGGGATGATGAGAGCCTCCCCGGATATCTGCTTTTCAAAATTCACAGATGATACCAGAATAGGGAGGGTGGTTAAATTGAAGAAAGATGTAGATTTATTACAAACAGCCCTAAGCGAGTTAGAAATTTGGGCAGACAGTCACGGTTCTTTTTTCAATGTGGATAAGTGTGGAGTGATGCATTTGGGAAAGAATAATATAATACACGATTATAAAATGGGAGGTAGAACTCTTAAAGAGACCTCTGAGGAATGTGACTTAGGAGTAAAAAGTAGTAATAACCTAAACTTCACACCCCATTACAATCAAATTTGTCAAAAAAGCAGGAAGTATACAATACTGTATCAACAAACATATAAATAGTAGAAATAAGGGTGTTCTGTTGCTACTGTATACATCCTTGGTACATCCTCATTTGGAATATTGTTCTCAGTTGTGGTCGCCATTTAAAAAAGGGGACATAGCATCGATTGAAAGGGTCCAGAGAAGAGCTACCCGTAGAATAAAGGAGGTTCAGGGGATGGACTATGATCAAAGGCTTAGGGCACTGGGGTTGTACTCACTGTGGTTTAGAAGATTGAGAGGGGACATGTGTTTGATATATAGGGCCCTAAATGACCCGATATTAAGGGAGCAGCTTGCTCTTGATATCATGGTTCATAATCATAACACTAGGGCACACCCGTTACAGTTAAAAATAGAGAGATTCAGATCAAATAAAAGGAAGTACTGACTAACAGTTAGAGCACCAAGGATCTGGAACAGACTACCAGTAGAAATAGTTGATAGTGGGGACATGGAAATCTTTAAGAGTAAACTGGATAGTTACTTAGTAAACAATGGAATAATGGGATATTCTTAAATACAAGGCGAGCATATGGACATTGTCTTATAAAGCTCTGAATACCTATGATGATACCTATGATGATGAATACTCTGTACAATTCTGGAGGTCCCATCTCTGAAAGGACATGGATATGATGGAGGCAATGCAAAGGAGGTCAACCAAAATGGTGCAACGCCTGCATCAGAAGCCCTACAAAGAAAGGTTAAAATTGTATTTATTTATTTATTAAATTTTGGTGACTGGGTAGCCCACTGAGGCCCAGAGGTCCCTTTTTCAGGGGTGACCCAGGATTACATGGAGAATAGGATATACAGCGTGAGTAAAATAAATTGGTTGTAGCAGGTTGATACATATTTTGTAACAGGTTTCAGATTAAACAACATTTCGATCATTGAAAAGGAAAAACAAGCCAGAGAACACAAGCAACACACATGGGTTAAGTGAAGTTAACAACATTGAGCATTTATCAAATAGAGAGCCCAGGTAAGGAAAAAGGTGCTTTAAAAATGGAGCGCCCAGCTTTTGGTAGGGTGAGGCATATACTTGGATGGGCGAGATGTGCGATAAGGGGAGGTGTCAAGTACCATGGCATTGACATTGTCTCGTAGCAAGCATGTGTGCCTTAAGCCTTGGGTGGAAGATCTTGATTGAGGGTGCTTCCTGCACCACAGGTGGAAGTTTGTTCCATAGGGAAGGGGTGGTGTAGGAAAATGACTTGCCCCTACCTTGGTCCTTACTCTTGGAACCTCTAGAAGAGTTTGGCCTGAGGTCCAAAGGTTGCAAGGGTTTTGCTTGGCAGCAATGAGTCCAGAGAGACTAGCAGGAGGGATTGAGCTAATTAGCTTATATGCAAGTCAAAGCAGAGGGTACTGGAGGCAAGCTTGAAATGAAGGCCAACTGATTAGTGCTAGGGAGTCACAGTGGTGGCTTCTAGAGTGTGACTGAGTGGTGAAGCAAATCACTTTATTGTACAAGACCTGTAGTTTATTGATCTCAAGCTTCGCCATACCCTGAACGACCGAGGCAGCATAGGTCAGTGTTGGTAGGAGGACGCTAAAGGCAATAGTAGTCCTAGCTTCAGGGATCAACTTATCCTTGAGGCAGTAGAGGGTTCCAAGTTTCCCATGTATGATTTTGGTAACTTGGTCAACATGGTTCTATAGTGTGAATCCTTGGTCCAGAGTGCGGGCTAAGTATTTTAGGGAGGCCACCACTTCTATACGGTTCCCAGATCTGGAGGTAAGTTGTCGGTGTTGTGTTCTGTCTTGGCCAGTGGATTTTGGTCCAAACAGCATGGCCTTGGTTTTAGTGGTATTAAGAACCATTCTGTTCTCAATTAACCAGTTCTCCATTGACAGCAGGTCTTCTTGGATGAGTGGGCTAAGGCACCCCCGGTTGTCAGGGGATCAGTAGATGATGGCATCATCAGTGCAGTGAACAACAGCGCTGCCCTAACATTGGCTGTTCAAGTCATTTGTAAACAGGAAGAAGAGGAGGGGACCAAGGATGGACCCTTGCAGAACCCCATCTTTTAGGGAAAGTTGGTTCGTTATCGTGTCCTTCCACTTAACCCTCTGAGTATGACCAGTTAGATAGCTTTCCAACCACTTGAGAGCATGGTGGTCAAGGCCTATGTTACACAGCTTGAGTAGCAGTAGTTTGTGGCTGACTAGGTCAAAAAACTTGGAGAGATTGATGAAAGCCACTCCAATGTAGGTCCCTTTATCAAGTTCCCTGAGCACATCAGCCGAGAACTTTGTTAAGGCAGTGTCAGTCCCATGTTTGGCTTTGAAGCCATGCTGGGAAGGAGCAATAAGCTGGTGAGCCTCTAAGTAGTCATGGAATTGTCCGTAAACCAGTTTTCCTGGATTTTTGCCAGGATACAAAGCTGGGAAATTGGCCTATAGTTGCCAATGGAATCCCAATGTCCCCACTTATGGATAGGAACCACATGAGTCTGTTTCCACTGGTCTGTGATGGTACCCACCAGAAAGGACCAGTTTATGAGCCAGGCCAGAGGTCTTGAGAGGGCTGGGGCACCATCCTTCAGCAATCTGGGGTGGATACCATCAGGTCCTCCTGATTCCCTGGTTTTCAAGGAGATTAGGAGAGTGAGGACCTCCTTCACCTTGACCAGCCTCAGATGAAAAGCTGAACAGTCAAGGTTGGGTGGCTCCTGTGTACTGGGCCCCCTATTTGGGGCAGGGAATCCAACATTGAATGAATCTAGGTTTGTGAAGTGATGGTTGACGGCCGAGGCAATAAGGGGCCCATCATTCAGTAGCAGTCCATTGGTCCCAATGGGGCCTGGTGCGGTCTTGCTTTTTCCCTTTAACAACTCATTGATATGAGACTAGAATAACCTTGGGTTGCCAAGGTTAGTTTTCTGGAGGTGAGTGACGTATGCCCTTTTTGCAAGTTTGCTTGCATGCTTGCATTGGTTTCTAAGAGCTTTAAATGTCTCTAGATCAGTAGGGAGTGAGGAGCACTTGAACTTTTTCCAAGCTTTGTCTTGGCTGATCATCAGGACCTTTAGTGGAGGAGTGAACCACTTATAACATCTGTCTTTAGTTCGAAAGGTCTTCATTGGAGCAAAAAGGTCAGCAGCCCTCATAAGAGATTTCTGGAAGAAGGCGACAACGTTGTCCAGAGTTGGGAGGAGTCTTAGAGGGCTCCAGTCAATGCTAGTGAGGTAGGTATTGTATTGCTCAGCTGAGAATTTAGAGTAGTCATGCATTGAGAGGATTCTAGGTTGGATCCTAATCACCCTGTTCTTCCATACACAGAAGATTGGTGAGTGGTCACTCAGGGCATCAGCCATAGTGCCTGCTAACTGAATATTATTGGGATTTGACACCAGATCCCAGTCTAGTACGGTGTGATTACCCATTTTGTGGTTCATTCTGGTGGGTTCAGTGATAACCTAAACAAGGTTAGCTTCTTGTATCAGGCCTTTGAGAGCCATATTTGATTCCTGGGCTCAGTTTATGTTGAAGTTCCCCAGGATGAGGAGTTCAGTCGAGACATCTTTAGCTAGGGCTTTAGTGAGTTTCTCCAGGGATTGGAGAGCATTCTTAGGGGGGCTGTATACGCACCCAATGGTGAGGTGCTTAGCACAACCAAGGGTGATATGTATAAAAATCGATTCATTCTCAGAGCAGGTGTTATACTGCATGCAGATCTGTGGTTACCCTGTCATTTTGATAGTGGTTGTACCCTCCAGCAGCTATCTCATGTCCGAGGATGTGGGGTTTCAGCCAGGTCTCTGAGACAGCAAGGACATCCAGTTTGTAGAGGGCTAGCCATGCTTGTACTTCTTGCATCTTCAGTTGAAGGACACACTAAGCTCCTCACAGATCTGCACACAGTATAACACCTGCTCTGAGAATGAATCGATCTTTATACATATCACCCTTGGCTGTGCTAAGCACCTCACCATTGAGTGCGTATACAGCCCCCCATGAATGCTCTCCAATCCTTGGCCCAGGCAGTCCCTTGTTACAGATTCCATAGAGAGTCAGGCACCTGAAATTAGTCACCAAATGGACAACAAACAAAACAAAATAAAGTCAAGATCACTTTTCTGCCAATAAGGCACACAGATAGACCAAGCTTTAGCTACTTGAACCAGCTGCCAACAATTAGGCACCTCTCTTACATTACAGTATCATAATGACACATTATGCTAAGGTAAATCACAGATTCATCAGACTGTGCATAAAAATCTTTTGTCAGACTAGCATCTAAGTACAGCAGAGCATTTCGAAGGATCTCTACAGACTGCTACATGGTAAGGTACAGTATTAGCTCAGGTTCTGTTAGAGAGAAAATAAATAATCTTTTGTACTTATAAACAACTCATGCACATATATTTGCATATAGATAGCTCATGAGACAATAGATCTTTAAGTTTAGAATCATAGGGTAGCACTTGTTGAAAAATTTAGTCTGATGTGCAGTCCATGACCCCACTCTATTGGTGCCTCAGAGGTTGTGGGAGGGCCAAAGGTGCATTTAAGGGGAGGAGGGAAAGGGGAGGGTAGGTGGAAGAAAACTATTTCTATCCGGGAGCAGTTCTATCATTGGGGGAGGTCTGTCTGGCACAGAGCAGCTAGCCGGTGCTTCACCCTGAGGTACAAGTTCTTTAGCGAGTGAAGAGTTCGAGGTATGGGGGGGGATCCACTTCAGGAGGTCACTCTTGCCATCCCTGATGATCCTACTGCAAATGTCCCAATGGAAGCAAGCTGCTGTTGCTGGGTTGCAACCTTTTGTACAAGGCTTCCCAGCATCATGGCTCGATCAGAGCCAATAGGCACTTGTGCCTTGTCTGAATTTTGGTGCCCAGCAGAACAATGTCACCGGCTCTGGAACTGTAGGCATAGTCCAAGGAAAAACTCCAGTTTGTGGTACAAATTCCTGATTTAAATATGTACTCCATAGAAGACAGTAGAGAACTGGGGAAGTATGACAGAGACATTCAAATACCTTACAGGAATAAACAAGGTAAAGGAAGGGAGCATTTTCCAAAGAAAGAGATGCTCAAGGACAAGGAGTTACAATATGAAGCTGGGGGGGGGGCTCAGAGGAAAGATGAGGAATTACTTCTTAATGGAAAGGGTGGTAGACACTTGGAACAGACTCCCAGTGGAAGTGTTTGTGGTTAGAACAGTCACAGGATTTAAGAATGCATGGGATAGACACAAGGGAATCTTACAAGCAAGAGGGGGTGTAAGGGGATGTAAGCTGGAGTCCAAGTAGTATCTCCGGGGGCATTATAGCTAGGGAATTTAGGGCAGACTAAGTGGGCCTTATCTGCTGACAACTTTTATGTTTGTATAAAAATAGACACTTGAGAGTCTTATACTAGCAGCTTGTCACTAAGTGACTGAAGGAGCCACCATATTTATAGAACTGTTCAGCCTGACAACATGAACAATAAGAGTCAATGAGGTTGTACAAGGAGTGGAACTAAGAGGACAGCTAAAGGAAAATGATGTGTTCTGGTTATTATGGTGTTTGAAATGTACCTATTAACTGTTCAATAAAGGGGGTCACCAGTAATTATTAAATCATAATGTTTGTGAAAGCAGTGTTATGATATTTGTTTTAGAATTTTACAGCTTTGACAATTTTTCTACACATTATAATTTATAATGGAACTCATGTAATTTAGCAACTGACCTACAGATGGCAGGAAGGATCAGTTCTAGCCAGTTCTAGCCAGGGTAAGTGTATCATTTATAAAGGAACTTGTGTGCAATTCAGCAACTGCCCAACAGATGCAGTAATGAATGTTACATTTTGCACTGTAATATCTTTGCAATCGTTTAACAGATTTCCATGAAATTTTGCATACACAATCTTGTGGTGTGGATCTCTTGATGTGGCAAGTTTTGTTTCAGTTGGATGTGCAGAATGCAAGATGAAAACAGCAACAAACCATAAAAAATCTCAGTTTTTGGCTGTTTTTTTTGTTGCCATTGCCTTGTGCCTAGATGGTTTGGATTATGGTACAAAATTTTCAGGGTAGAAAGGGCATAGAAACATAGAAACATAGAATTTGACGGCAGATAAGGACCGCTTGGCCCACCCAGTCTGTCCATTTCCCTACCTACTGGATAAGCTGCAGATCCTAGTTAACCAGCAGCCTACTTCTTCTTATTCCAACCCCCCAGATTTGCCTTATGACTGTCCCATGCATGCTTGAATTCCACCACTGATTTTGACTCCACAACCTCCTCCAGAAGGCCGTTCCATGCATCCACAACCCTCTCTGTGAAAAAATACCTCCTTAAATTACCTCTGAGCTGCCCCCCCTCTATCTTCAAATTGTGCCCTCTTGTTCTTGCACACTCTTTGAAAGATGCTACCCTCTTGGACTTTGTTGATTCCCTTGAGGTACTTGAAAGTTTCTATCATGTCCCCCCCTCCCTCCTTTCCTCGAGGCTATACATATTAAGCTCCTTAAGTCTCTCTTCATATGTCTTCCAGTGCAGACCCTGCACCATTTTAGTTGCCCTCCTCTGGACAGCTTCCATCCTGTCTATGTCTTTGTGGAGATTGGGTCTCCAGAACTGCACACAGTACTCCAGATGGGGTCTCACCAGCTGTCTGTACAGAGGGATAATAACTTCCTGTTTTCTACTGGTGATGCCTCTCCTGTGCATCCCAGTATCCCCCAGCCCTCCTTGCTGCCCTCTCACATTGCTTGCCCACCTTTAGGTCATCTGATATGACTACCCCCAGGTCCCTTTCCATTTTTGTTGTTGTTAGTATCTCACCCCCCATTGTGTACTCTTCCCCTGGGTTTTTGTTTCCCAGGTGCATTACCTTGCACTTCTTAGCATTGAATCTAAGCTGCCATACATTTGACCATTCCTCTAACCTTGCCAAGTCCCTTCTCATCCTTTCCACCCCACCCTGTGCATCAACTCTGTTGCAGATCTTAGTGTCATCTGCAAAGAGACATACTTTTCCTTCCAGTCCTTCCAATTGTTGCTTATAAGACATTGAAGAGGACCAGTCCTAATACTGAACCCTGCAGTACCCCATTAGTAACCCTCCTTTCTTCTGAGTGGACTCCATTTACTATTACTCTGTGTCCTATTCTCCAGACAATTCTTTACCCAGGCTGTCATCTTGGGACCCACTCCCAGGCTGGCTAACTGTATATTAATCTTTTGTGGGACTGTGTCAAATGCCTTACTAAAGTCTAGGTAGGCCATGTCCACAGCCCCTCCCTGATCTACTACTTTGGTCACCCAGTCAAATAAATCTATCAGATTTGTCTGGCATGACCTTCCTCTGTGAATCCATGCTGCCTAGGGTCCTGTGCCCTCTGGCCTCTACATACGTGACGATTCTTTCCTTCAGAAGTGATTCCATCATTTTCCTATCACTGAGGTTAAACTAACAGGTCTGTAGTTTCCTGCTTCTGCCTTGCTCCCACTTTTGTGAAGGGAATCACATCTGCCCTCCCAGTCCTCGGGTACCACCCCATCCTCCCATGATTTGTTAAAAGGATAGTCAGTGGTGTCACTAGTTCTACCCTTAGCTCTTTTAGAATTCTGGGATGAATCCCATCAGGCCCCATTGCTTTTGTCCACCTTCAGTTTTAAGAGTTCTGTCAGAACCCTTTCTTCTGTAAATGGGCTGGTATCAACTTCTGTATCCAGAGTGTTACTACTGTTTGTTTTATGTACCTCCCTTCATTTGTAAATACTGAGCAAAATATTTGTTTAGTATCTCTGCCTTTTCACAGTCTCCTCTGCCCACTCTCCTCCCTTTATTAAGCCTCCACTATCCCTCCTTGGTCTTTCTTGCTTCCTGATGTACCTATAAAGGTTTTATCCCCTTCTTAACTGAGTTGACTATCTTTTCCTCGGTTTGGGCCTTTGCTGTTCTGACTGCCTTCCCAGCCTCCTTTTGCTTTAACTGATACAGTTCTCTGTCCTGCTCCTTCTGCGATTCCTTGTACTTCCTGAATGCTTTCTTTTTCTCTTGAATCTTCACTGCCACTTCCTTTGAGAACCATAGTGGTTTCTTACATCGTCTTGTTTTGTTTATTTGCTTCACACAAAGGCTTGTTACCTCTGTTATGGCAGTTTTTATTATTCCCCATTGTTCTTCCACCCCTCCTTCCTGCCCATTTGCTAGTGCATTCCTTAGGCACTCACTCATTTTGGCAAAGTCAGACCTCCTAAAGTCCAGTACTTTTGTCTTTGTATGGCTTGACTCTATTGCTGTGTTTATTGTGAACCATACTGTTCGATGGTTGCTAGTTCCCAGATGGCTACCCACTTCTACATCTGTGATCCTCTCTCCATCTCCATTTGAGAGAATCAAGTCTAATATTGCTCCCTCTCAAGTGGGCTCCAGTACTAGTTGTCTAAGGCATGCCCCCTGTAGGGCATCTAGAATAACTGCACTCTTCGAAGTGGCAGCTGCAACTGCACTCCAGTTAACATCTGGTATATTCAGATCACCCATCAGCAATGGCCCACAGATATACCTTTCTGTGGTTTTAATTCATTCCAGACTTATTATTGGGTGTTTGTAAATTTCACAACACAACACCTGTCATGCATTATTGCTTAAATGGAATGTATGTGTAATTTAGTGACTGCTATAGAGAGGGCAGGAGGGATCAGTTTTAGCTGGCTAAGAGAATAATTTATAATGGAACTCATGTGTAATTCAGTGACTGCCCTGCAGATGACAGGAGGGATCAGTTCTAGCCAGGTAAGTGTATAATTTATATTATGAAATGGCAAGGATAAATCCTGGAAACTGATTGGCTAAAGCAGACTTTAACCCATGATGATATCTCACAATATCATCACAATCCAAAAACGATTACCAAGATCAGCTATTTACTACCACTTTAGGGCCATTTTATAATCGCAATAACACACTCCAGGGTGTGGTATATCATGGTATATCATCACTTCTCGGATGCATGAGACACTCGGCCTGTGGTCTTGTGTCTCACAATGCACCTGAGGCATGATGATATCTCATGATATACCACATCCTGTCGTGTATTATTGCTTAAATGGAACTCGTGTAATTTAGTGACTGCCCTATAGATGGCAGGAGAGATGAGTGCTAGGCAGGGTAAGTGTATAATTTATAACAGAACTCATGTTTAATTCAATGACTGCCCTACAGATGGCAGTACTGAGTGTTAAATTATGCACTTTAATATCTTTGCAACTGTTCAACAGATTTGCAAGAAATTTTACTTGCATAGTCTAGTGAGAGTAGATCTCTTGACGTGCCAAGTTTTGTTCTGGTCAAATGTGCAGATTCCAAGAGGCAGATAGTAAAAACCATAAGAAATCACTGTTTTTTGCAGTTTTTTGTCATAGTCTTGTGCCCAGATGGTTTAGAATTTTGGTCTGAAATTCTCCGAGTAGAAAGGGCTTGACCCACAAATGAGCATTACATTGGTTTGGTGAAAAATATTGCTCCATTCCAAAGCTATTATTAGGCATGTGTAAATCTCACAACAATACACCATCTGTTGTGCATTATTGTTTTAACAGAACTCATGTGTAATTCAGTGACTGCCCTACAGTTCTAACAGGGAAAGTGTATAATTTATAACTGAACTCTGTGTAATTTGGCGACTGCCCTACAGATGGCAGGAGGGATCAGTTCTAGCCATGGTAAGTGTATAATTCATGGAGAAAAGGGAGCATGTGAGGAGGAGGACCCTGTAAAGGCATCTATCCTAAATAGATACTTTTGCTCAGTATTCACTGAAGAGAAGGTAGGGCAGGGCCCACAGCTCAGCATCATGGACACAGGGGGGAGGGAGGTGAGCACTACTCCCTTCACAAAAGAAAGGGTCCCAAGAGCTTGCTAAGCTCAGGGTGGATAAGGCAATGGGACCTGATGGCATCACATCCCAGGGTACTTAAGGAGCTAAAGGAGGAACTAGCAGAGCCATTAGCAGAATTGTTTAGTGAGTCTCTGAGCACAGGAGAGGTCCCAGAAGACTGGAGAAGGGCTCATGTGATCCCACTCCACAAGAGTGGTAGCAGGGAGGCGGGGAACTACAGACCGGTCAGTCTTACCTCAGTAGTGGGCAAGATTATGGAAGCACTCCTTAAGGAAAGGATAGTGCAACACCTGGAATCCATAGGGGCACAGGATCCAAGACAGCATGGGTTTACAAAGGAAGGTCCTGTCAAACTAATCTCATAGATTTCTTTGACTGGGTAACCAGAGTGGTGGACCAAGGGGAGCAGTTGATGTCATCTACCTTGACTTCAGCAAAGCTTTTGACACTGTTCACATAGAAGATTGATAAATAAGCTAGGTAGGCTCAGGTGGGTCAGAAGTTGGTCAACTGGGTGGCAAACTGGTTGACTGGCAGAAAACAGAGAGTGGTGGTAAATGGTATACAGTCAGAAGAGATGCAAGTCACAAGTGGGGTACCTCAGGGATCAGTCCTGGGGCCAGTCCTATTCAACATCTTCATTAGTGACCCAGCAGATGGACTAGAGGGTAAGGCTTTGTCTGTTTGCAGATGACACCAAGATCTGCAACAGAGTAGATGATCCAGATGGGGTGGGCAGAATGAGAAGAGATCTGGATAAACTAGCAGAATGGTCAGAAGAGTGGCAACTGGGATTTAATGCAAAGAAGTGCAAAATCATGCACATAGGGAAGAGAAACCCTGAAGCCACTTATAGGCTGGGAGGAGTTGCTAGCAGTCACAAAGGAAGAAAGAGACTTGGGCATCATCATCACTGATGACCTGAAATCATCCAAGCAGACCTCCTAAAGCAGTAGGTAAGGCTAGGGGGTGTTAGGGTGTATTAGTAGGGTATCACAAGTCGTAAGAGGGAGGTAATAATCCTCTGTACAAGACATTGGTTAGGCCCCATCTGGAGTACTGCATGCAGTATTGGAGGCCACACCTTCACAAGGACATTAACCAAATTGAGGCAGTCCAGAGAAGGGCAACCAAAATGGTGCAGGGACTGCATCAGAAGACATATGAGGACAGATTAACGGAGCTCAATATGTATACCCTTGAGCAAAGGAGGGAGAGAGGTGATATGATCGAGACATTTAAACACCTTAAGGGCATAAACAAGGTGAAAGAGTCTAACATGTTTAAATATAAGAAAAATAGCAGGACAAGAGGACACAGCATGAGATTAGAGGAGGCCTATTAAGGGGAATGTGAGGAAATTCTTTTTCACAGAAAGGGTGGTAGATGCATGGAATGGCTTACCACAAGAAGTAGTGGCTATGAATACAGTGCAGGGCTTCAAACAGGCATGGGATAGGCATAAGGGAGCAATACAAATGACTATGAATAGATAGGTCACTGACATAGCAAAGGCCGATGGCACATTTATAAGGTAGAAAAAGAAATGGGCAGACTGGATGGGCCTTGCGGTCCTTATCTGCCGTCAACTTCTATGTTTCTATGTTTCTATGTTTCATAATGAAACTCATGTAATTCAGCAACTGCTCTACAGATGGCAGTAGTGAGCATTAAAGTTTGCAGTTTAATATGTTTACAACTGCTTAAAGGGACACTGTCAACCCCTTTAAGTCTCAAAGCGTCTCTAGTTTAAAAAAAAAGTTACGATTGCCAACATTCTGTAAAGATTGTTTATGTAGCTGATAGTTTGATTCTGACTCTTAATTTTTTTTAAAAAAGTAAAAAACACACTGCCCAACCTACTGTTGTTATCACACCAAACCAGATTTGTTTACATTCCTTGATCCATTCCGAAATCATCTTTCCTGGACTTGGGAACATTCACAAAACAGTGTAGCCCCTGATGATGCAGTGGGAGCTCAGGAACCTACTGCCTTATGAGTGACTGCACCATGTTGGTGTGATTCTAATGCTCAGAAAGTATGCAGTAAGAACAGAACCAGGATTGTAAACAAAAACAAGGTTGTTTATAAATATACATTGCCATGCATTTCAGTTCTACTAAGCAAGGAGACAGACAAAACAAATAGCAACATCAGTGGACTTCAGAGAGGGTAAACAATCATAAAATATGGGGTTTCAACTAGAAATAATATGATGAAAAACATGTTGACTGTGTTCCTTTAACGGATTTGAATGAAAGCTGGCATGTGCAGTCTCATGGGGTAGATCTCTTGATGTGCCAAGTTTAGTTTTTATCAGATGTGTGGATTTTGAAATGTGGACAGTGCAAAAGCATTAAAAAAATCAATATTTGTTGTTGCTTTTTTGTTATTGCCTTGCACCCAGATGGTTTGAAATTTTGATCTAAAATATTCAGAGTAGATGGGGCTTGGCTCACACAGGTGCCTTTCTCTGGTTTGGTAACAAAATATTAATCCATTCCAAAGTTACTAAATTTTGCAATTTTGGATTCTGAGCATGCTCAGTAAGCACTTCAAATAGCTTTAACACCTAGGTTCACCATATAGCTCATGAATAATCATGAGCTTATTTGCATAACCATTTTTTAATTAAGGAAATCAGAAAAATCAGGGAAAACTAAAAGCTATCCCTCTTTGGGAAGCTTGGTCTGTTCAAAATCACTGTTTAAAGCAATTTCTTTTTGGTTTCACCTGTTTACATTGCAAGAAGTTCCTTATGTGCCCCACATTTTCAAACATGTCACTGTAGCCATAGCTCATGAATAATCATGAGCTTATTTGAATACCTACTTTTTTAAATTGAGGGAATTAGTAAAATTGGGTGAAAACTACAAGCTACCCCTCTCTGGGAAGTATGAATTGTTTTGAAACATGGGCTACAAATCTGGGTGTTAAACATTAGGGACATAGAAGGAAAATAGCATTTTTTTACTTGTGTTAAAACAGACATTAGAGTACTGATTTTGTGTTCATGTGAATTGAAAAAGTTTCAGACAATTCAATAGCTTGGAAATATGCAAAGTTTAAAAAAAATACTTTTGGCAATACAGAGAATCAGGAATGTATTATTGGCTGTTTTGGTTTGGATCTGTCTGAACTTAGGATAAGAGAACATTAACACAGTGCTATCAAGGGAGGCAATGCAGTGTAATGGCTAAGGCTTGGGGTATGATCCTGGAGACCTGGGCTTGAATCCCACAGCCCCCAATGAATATGGGCAAAAGTTTTTTTTTTTTTTATAATAACTCAAGCATTTATAAAAACTAATTATAGAAAAACACTCATGTTTATAAAGAATTACAGAAAAAGTAATAACTTAAACAGTAAGGAAATTCATTGCAAAACACTTTGGTAATGCACTAGTTAGGGTTCAAGCAGACAACAACAGGCTTGGGGTGTGCTCACCCATTTTCATACACAGTATCCATCTCGGCTTACTTACTCATGGAATGGGGTGATGTTAGGGTTGACAACACCAAGACACACCCCATGCCTGTTACTGCCTGCAGGATAGGGGTGGAGTGTTAGGGTTGAAAACCCTAATGCCACATTTCCCTATTTTTGTCACTTTAACCCTAAGTATTGTAGTGCATCAGCAAAGCTTTTTGCCAATGAATGCTATATAAATATATATATATATATGTATATATATATATATATATATATATATATTTATATATATATATATATATATATATATGTATATATATATATATATATATATGTATTTATGCAATAGAGGTGAGCATAAATGGAGTGTTGTAAATCCATTTATCTGAGTAACTGTATACATAAATGTATTATGTACATAGTTACTACATCACTGCCCCGTGGCAGGTGGTTGGAACTACTTCCTCCTAGTTTCACTTGTCATGGACTTATATAAAGTACTACCATTTTTTTAATCTTACTCTTTGTAAAGGACCTCCCTGACAGCAGTCACATACTGCTTTCCACTGCACTACCTCACTTAAAATTAACAGTTCTCCCAACATCAAACATGAACAGAATCTCACCCCACATTGCCAGTTTCACTTCTTACAGACTGCAACTCTAAAACTCCCACTCCTCATGAAACTCCAGACTTTTCAGCATCTCTAAATGGCAGACTTACCACCAAACAGCACTCCCACTCACTCGCTTTCTGTGGCTGCACCGCTCACTGGATCAAACAGATAAGTAACAGAGTGCACATCACTCAAACTCTGCAGGCATTCAAACAAGAGGGATAACCCCATAAAATATTAAAAATATTAACAGACCCACAACTGAGGCTGGCAGGACCCTTTCTAATCTTCTACCCACAGTGCAAAACCCTGCCACTACACCAGCTTCTTGCTAAGCAAGAAATGGAGCCACCATCTTATTTAAAATCTCCAACCCACCCGCAGGTAAATTTCACCCAATAAAAGTGCATGCTATATGGAACCTGCTACCAACTGTGGAAAAACACAAAGCACGCCACAAAACAATCCACTATATATTGACAAAAAAAGTCAAAATAAATGAAAAAAATCACACCCAAATGCTACCTCACTGTTGCATAAATGGAATATACATTGGAAAGCTTATGGAATAAATCATTTATCTGCACTCTAGCAGTTTCAGCAGCTGTTCTAGAAATTGTTTATTGGGTAGCAGTTTTCAGTTATGCAGCTGCATATAGAAAGCATGCACTAGTTCATCACGCTATCTAGGAAGGTACTGTACCTCGTACAGCATACATGATTAAAAGACAAAGAACCTCTGTGCGCAAACACTGAAGCAATGGTTACCCCAAAGGGCATTTGGCTGGGAAGCCAAGTTTCAAGATGGGAATTAGTCATGAGCACAGCCTATTAGTATCATGGGTTGCATATATCAATACAGTCATTATGCTGGTTCAGCTTTAAGCATGTGAGAGGCCTTTTGGCACCATGCAATTTTGCTTAAAGCTGAACCAGCATAATATTCTGTGGTGATTTGCATATGCAGCCCATGATGCATTGCATTGTGTGGGCATGTGCAATTTTGTATTATACATGATTACCTGTGACTGCAGAGCCACAGGCCCCATGAGTCTTTCTTTTTGCAGCAACACCTACTCATGTGCACTGTGCCACATACACCTCTGTACCCTTGCCGATCTGACACCCCCTACCCTGCCCTCCCAGTCAGTCCCTGTGGGGCCTGTGACTATGCAACCACAGATACAAATCCATGAAGGCAGCATATAAATGCTACTGCATTTCTGTCATCTGGAAAGAGCTGTGTGTTGTTTGTCTTACCTGACGATGGCTGTCTGAGGTCCCTTTTGTGGTCTTGTCCTTTTGCTGCTTGGGTGGGTGGGTAGATTTGGAAACCCTAAGGCTGCTTTTCCCTACCTTTGTGGCATTGACTTGAACTCTAACTGGTGCATTAATGCATTTTTTTGCAAAGAATTTATATAGATGGATGGATGGATAGATAGACAGACAGACAGACAGACAGATACAGTAGATACCCATCCTAAGTCCTTGGACTCACTAGAATCCTAGGGCCTATTTGTCTGTTAAATTTGGTAGGAATCTGTTTAGCCATTTTTGAATTGTAGATTGCATGATTTATGGACATCACCTTATTATTTTATTGAGGAATTGGTCCTTTTTGTAGTTTTTAGGCCATTTAGGAAGCAGCTGCATCATCACACATGTGGCACCAGATCTGTAGAAGACTTAGTAAGTGTGCTTGCAGGCTACTTGCAATCCTGCATCATCATAGGCATTTCCCCAGACCTTTGTGCATGACCCTGCAAAGTCATTGATCTTTTTTTCTCATTTTGACACTGTCAGAAAAGCAGAAATAGTGTCTCAAGAAAATGGGTTACTGACTTGCAAAAACATGTTTTGAGGTCAAGTAACTGGTGCTGAACAATCTAATTTTAAAGAACTTAAAAACAGTTGTTAAAAAAAACACTTGAAAAATCAGCCTTCCACCTTACTCTGTCAATCACACAAGTGTCTGAGTACAACTCAGATAATTTATTTTTGTTTGCAATGCACAAACTGTTCTGTTCTTTTACACACTGTCATGACCATTACGACTCATGAAAATGGAAGTCTTATCTCACAAAAAAAGGAATTTACCCCACAAAAATAGAAAGTATTATTGTTGTGAAAAAAAACACATGAAAAGTTCATGAAAAAATTAATTGCAGATGCATGACGATGGAAAACCATTTTGTTAATCTTTTAAACTCTACAAAGTTGTCCTTTAAGCCCCATAGCAAAAAATCATCCTTGGGCCAAACTATAACTAACCTGCAAATTTCAGTTTTGAACTAAACTGAATTTGTGCTATCGGTGGGTCAAAAACATCTTGAAAAATATGTTTGTTTTTTATGTTTTCAACCTTCTGGATCTTTTAAACCATGGATTCAATTGTTATTAAACTATTAGGAACCAAAATCCTAGGCCCAAGAATGTAAATGCCAACTTTTTGTTAATGTATAAATGTAGTCTTATATCTCGATATAACGAATATTTACATTCTATTGAGTTTACAATATCTTGTTTACCTGCTTTAAACCAGTTATAGACCACTGTCATGTTAGCTGCCAGATAATACATTTTAAAATTAGAAAGAGATAATCCTCCATCTGAATTTTTATTTTATAATTTGTTCATTTTGAGCCTAGGTTTCTTACCCTTCCATAACATTTTTTAACAGTCTTCTATATGTCTAAAAACAGAATCCGGTAATAAAACAGAGATATTCTGGAATACAAATATCAATTTTGGGAGTACTGTCATCTTAATTGTATTAACTCTGCCAGTTAGTGTAAACAGCAGTGAATGCCAATGTTCTAGCTCCCTATCAATTTTCTCTTCAAGTGGCAAGAAATTTAGTTGATCAAGATTCTTACCTTGATGGTCTATATTAATTCCTAAATATTTAACAGTTCCCACTCTTCTAATAGGACACCCCTGTAGCAGGTTACGGTAAAGGGATTACTATGATGTGGATTTTCCATTAAATATGATTTGGTCCAGTTAATTCTAAACCCAGAGATCTTCCTCAAATCCTCCAGCACTTGAGTAATGATTGGAAATGTTCAGGTTCATATCTGGTGTATACAAAATTGCATTGTCGGTGCATAGGCCTATACAGTGCTCTATTTCTCCTATTCTGATGTTTTTATATACGTTATGCTGATGTATAGCTAAAGCTAATGGTTTAACTGTGATTGCAAAAATTAAGGGTGATGGGGGGACCCCTGCCTTGTGCCTCGCTGTAGAGAAAAGCATGACGAGGTAATATCGTTAACTCTAATTCTTGCCACCAAGCCAGAGTATAGTATTGATAGCCACCTTATAAAGCCAGGACCAAAACCAAATATACCCAGAACCTCTATAACATATGGTCATTCAATCTGATCAAAGACCTTCTCAGCATACACCATCAGTACTGATAAATCTTCATTTTTACAAAGATATTTAATGTGCACCTTATATTGGCCTTTATTAGCTGGCCTTTTATAAATCTGTTTTGGTCTGGGTGGATGATTGAGGGCAGTAACTCTTTTAGCCTGGTGATGAGAATTTTATGTTCTTGTGATATTTTAGATATCATAATGTTAGAAAAAAAAATGTTCCATCTCCGTTCCACCCCCTCCCCTTTTTACTTTTGATGTGTATAGGTTTTGATAATACTTCCTAAATATCTTATCAATTTCTTCTGATGATTCCACACCATCTCCATTTTAATCATTCATTCTATGAATATTTGTTTTCAGTTTCTGCAAACGTAACTGCCAAGCCATAATTTTATCTTGTTTCTCACCCATTGTATAATATATAGATCTAGTATACAGTATCTGTCTTTCCACATTTTTAGTGGTAATTTTATTATATTGATCTCTTAAAGCTGTAACTTCTAACAATACATTCAGATCATTTATTGTTACATGTAAGTTTTCTTTTAATTTGTTGCTTTAGCTCCAGAAGAACCTGCTTTTTTCTTTTATTCCACTTTATGGTACATGATGTAGTTCCCCTTGGATCTTTGCCTTAAATGAATCCCACCATATGGAAATAGATATGGCATTTGGGTAGTTATAGTTAAAGTAAGTTTCTATTTCTTTTTTCATGTAATCTGAAAATTGTTTATCTTTTAGTAATATACGATCTAACTTGAATCCTGGGTGTCTAATATTTTCTGAAATATTTAAATGTAAGCTAACAGGGGCATGGTCAAATATATGAATACTATATTAATCCACATTACCCACCTTGGACAACAATGAGCTAGAATTCAAAAATATATCTAATCTAGAATAATTTTGATATACGGGTGAGAACAAAGAGAATTTCCTGTCTTCTGGGTGTCAATATCGCAAGATATTCACCAAGTTGTAATCTTGCATATACTGTATGACTTTCTTTGCTGAAGATGATATGGAATAACAAATTACAGAAGATTTTTCCAAAAATGGATGTATGATAATATTCCAATTGCCTGCCATGATATATGGTGATGGAAATGGAGCAATATTCAAAAAAATATCTTCAAAAAATTGTGGGGAGTTTTCATTTGGGCCATACACAGTAATCACAGTTATCTTCTGATTCAATAGGTGTATTTCTACTGTGATGTATCTACCATATTTATCAATTATCAAACTGTTAATCTTTACATTCAGGCTTTTATGAAAGAAAATTGAGATCCCTCTGGCATTATTAGCATAGGGTGCATTCAGGCCTGGTCCTCACATCTTAACATAATAGTCAAAATCTTGTGGTAATAAATGAAGCTCCTGTAACAGCATACAGTTGAACTTATGTTTGTCAGCATATTTAAATATTCTTTTCCCTTTTACCCTATCCTTAATGCTCTTAACATTCCATGACAGATATCTTAAATCACTAACTCCCATCATTTTTACCTTTTTCAAATTCTAATTGATACAGCATTTTCTGTATTTCTAGCCATAGACAATCAATAATCATTATCCTCCCTCTATATTGTATGCACCCCATGCTTTCTACATTTTGCAATTTATTTTTTGATTATTAACACTCCTCCTCCTCTAGCAATCTAATTATAAGCTGGCTTCAAGTTGCCCAATCACCAAGAGAATAATAATAAGGTGACAGAGCTATTTATAAAGCAAATAATACATTGTTGCTGGCCTGGTGGTGCTGAAGTTTGAGGCACTGGATGCCACACCTTATGCCACTCCTGTGACCCAGGTTTGGGAATGACCCCAGGCCATCGGCGGTCAGCTGGGGAGGGAGAGGATTGAGAATCCAGAGGACAGCTCTCCTCTTCCAGGAGGGAGCAGAGTCCATGCTCGGCACTTTACTGGCCTCTGGCAGAAGTCGGAGGCACAGCAAGTGCAGAGTAGACATAGTAGGGAGGGGGAGTGGTGACATTGTTGGTGATGCCTAGGCATTTGGGTGCATGCCAATCCCCCAACAAGACACCAGAAAATACTCTGCAGGCTTCACAGAGACAGAGCACTGAGGCAGATCCCTAATTGCACCCATCTCTTGGTCCTGTAGTCCCCAACAAAACCAGAATTGTTCAGGATGTAAGCCGCCCCACCTCATCCACACCCTGGGGGAAGAACCATGGATCCATGGGGGTAGACCAGAGGATCTGGGTAAGATGGTGAAGTGGGGTCAGACCTCATTGGTGCTCCTGATGATGTGAAGCTTGCAGAGATGGGGGAGTAATAAACAGAGATTTGAAAAAAAAAATGGTACCCCACAAATTCCCCTCCTTATTTCCTCAACATTAGCTCTGAGAGGTTCGGCCTTTGGCTCACCATGTCCCCCTTAATTTTTTACTTTCCTTATTTGCCCACATCATAGTCATAAATCAGTAATTAAATTCAAAAACAGAAACCACTTTTAAAGGGCAGGCTACAACGTTATATTGGAAGAGAGAAGGATAGAGAGAGGCCATCTTCCCTCTCTCTTCTGCCCCCCACCAAAGCCCCTATGTAGCATTTCAGATGTTTACTTTATTTCACATTTAAATTATCCTGTTTTAAACCAAAAATTAAAAAAACAAGTTATTTCAACTATCTGGAACTCTGATTAATTGTTCTGCTATTATTGGATCACAGCACACATGCCATTTGCTATGCGTAAAAATTTTCAATCTTGCTGGATGCAGAAAAAAGAACATAGCTCCTCATTCTTGGAGCAACATTTTCATTTTATCAAACAATTTCCAATTCTGCATCATTTTTATGGATAAATCAGGAAAGGCAGAGAACTTTAAATTGTCACATACTAGCCCTTTATTGATTCTTGCATGCTTTAGGATATGTTCTCTGCCTCTGTAATAGTGTGGCTTGATGAATACCAGTCTAGGGTGCTTCATTTGGCCTCCTGAAGATCTAAAATTACTTGAATTACCACCTTCTGCACAATGGGCCTGATCCAATATTATTTTTTGTTCAGGATAATGTAGACCAAATGCTTTAGAAATGAGTTTTTCAAAGTAAGGCAGAGGATCCCCCTTTCCCTCTGAACCCTCTGATGCACCAAGCAGTTTCAAATTATTCCTGCAAGAATGACCTTCCAGGTTATTAATTTTAAACTTGCGATCTTGAAGTTGGTTTCAAAAGAAAAATAATTCTGTTTTCACCAATCCCATTTGAGCTTCTAAACTATTAATTCTGTTTTCTGCTTCTATTGTGCATATAGTAATTTCTGAAATTTTTTTGTCCTGCACCAAAGTAGTAGAATTAATTTCTGATAGTGTGTTTGAAATTGGAGCAAGGCACGCTTGAATTTCATTATGAAGTTCAGTTTTTATTAAGCCTGCCAGGATTTGATAATCAAAGTTTCCATTCCCCTGTTTGTCAGTGGGCATGGGATATTGGTAATAATACCCTTGTACAGATTGTTAGTGAGATCCCACCTTGAATACTTTATACAATTCTGGAGGCTTCATCTCTGGCCAGAATAATGAGGCCCACAAATTTCTATTGAGTACAACCCGCACAACAATTTAATTTGGTACTCAGCTTGTAAACTTAGTAAAATAGTCCCAAAAGAGACAATTTTTATGCCTATGCTATGCAATTCATATTTCCCACCTTCATTAACTGATCCAATTTTTAAGAATTGACATGAGAGGGGGTTGATAGAAATGGGGCAATTTATTAAAAATAATGTATGTATAGAGTTGGAGACTATTAGAAATCAATTTCAATTACCTAATACCCACTTTTATGCTTACTTGCATGTAAGAGATTATATTAATAAAAACATATTAAAAGCAGAGGGAAAGGAATTGCAGGACGTAGTGAACTTCTTTACTTCGCCAAGTCGAAGGCGAACTATCTCTAATACGTATGGCTGGTTGATGCCTTCCACTAATGAATATATGAATCAGCTTAAAAATAAATGGATTAATAAAGCAACTAATAATATCTCAGATTATGTTTGGAATAAGGTTATAGATGTTAAGGCGACAGGTCTACGATCCATAAGACTTCAACAAATTCATTTTAATATCATTACTAGAGTATACTTTATACCGCATAGGTTGAACCTCTTTAATCCTAATATTATAAATGTATGGCCTGGATGTAGTAAAGAATCTGGCACTCTAGATCATATGCTGATTAACTATCCCCAATTAAACCTATTTTGGATGAGTATCTTACATGTGCTCTCTAGAGCTACATTATCTACACTTAAAAAGCAAGAATGTTGGATGTTACTGGGACAAGAGGGTCAAATAAGTGAATGCCAAAGGCTAAGGCTATATTGGTTAGAACTCATCTAATTATGACCCATAAGTGCACCCTCCATAGATGGAAAGACAATACACCCCCGAATGTAGGTATGTGGATAAATTATATGACAGGGATCCATAGAATGGAAAGGATATTTTACACAACAGCTAATCAGATCAACAAATATGATCCTATGTGGGGCCCTTTAGAAGCTCAGATTAAATCTCCAGCACTAGAGTATATGTTTTGAAATAACATCCAATGAAGTGGGAGGCCTTAGTATAAAAGAAGAGAGAGAAATTGAAAGTATATACTATCATGATTTATAGCTCTCTGGATTAAGTTATGTATGTTAGATTATATATTTAGGCACTTTACACATGTATATGTATTTATTCAAAATATGTGATTCTACAATTTTTTTTTTTTTTTTGGATTTGTATGATGGATTCTAAATTTAATGTTTGCAAATTAATAAAAATTAAATAACAACTTTTTGTTATTCTGTCCAGGGATGGCCTCAGTATTAGGGTACAGCAGTCAGGGTTTAATATAGAAGTGCCTACTCAACTAGAATGATAGAGACATTGCTGCAGCCCTATGATATAGACAAATCTATGAACAATACATCAAATGTATAAATGTAAAATGAAACTGTACTCACTCTATACTTTAGAAAGCAGGCTGATATGCACAGTATATGAGATATAAAGTTTCAGTATGCTGAAGTATGCACTCTTTTAACCAGCATGTAATAACAAGAACAATGTCATGCAATATACAGATTTATCATGGAAAAACATTTGCCAAGAAATCCAAGAACATTCACTAAAGCTACCCAAGCCTGTTTTTAGTAGGGAACTATAATTTTCATCAAACTGTATCATGTCATGTTTCTTATAATATTATGGAACTTACTGGATGTAACTCTAAATTCCAGTTGTACAATGTGCTTGAAACACAAATAATGTGACAAATCAGTTGAAACCTATGAATCAATTAGAACTTCAAGACACACGTCTCAGATTTTGCACTTTAATATGAATCTTCTAGCAATAAAACAGCTACAGCTGAGGAAGCCGGCATAAGCTTTTATTCCAATTCATGCATTCTGACCTCAAATTACCCCCATTTTCCCACCTGGCCATTCAAATCTCAGTTGAAAACCCTTGACTGGCACCTCTATACATTTTGTATAATTTAAACCATTTCTCCAGACACAGCCCTCATGAAAGAGTAACTTTAAAGGTTGCTATCCATTCACTTCTTTAAAGGGACAACAAATCCCTTCTGCCTGCAAAAAGACAGCTAACCATGTCATCTGCAAGGCAGTAACAATCTGTATCTGCCAATTCCTTTCTTCGCACATAGCTTGAATCACTGTATTTAAATTTAGTTTTAAATAATTCTGATTTTTTTATTTAATCCCACAATTTTCCAGCATACATTGCTCCCTATATATTTCTGTCACTAAGAAAACCATAGAAAAATGCAGACTACAGATTGTGGTGGCTATAGCAGAAGCCTTTTGAGATTCACATCGAGGAATAATGTCCCCTTGGGGTATTACGAATTTATATTAAAGTGTTATAATTAATGATTTATTTTACTGTCTATCACAAGTCCCACAGTTTGCAGCTATAGTATATTACAGCATAGTATTGTAAAGTGCTCCAGAAAGACAAATGTATTTATGTAGTCTTATCTGTTCCTTGCAGCATAGTGCAGTGTTTTGTGATATACTGTAGCATTACTGTGTTGCATCCTGGCTGGTGCCACTGTAGATACAGTATGTACACCTTGCAAAAAAACTATGTTAATGCACCAGTTAGGGTCCAAGTTAACACCACAAAAGTAGAAAATTTGGCATTAGGGTTTGAAACCCTAACTCCCCTCCCCATCCTCCAAGCAACAAGAAGAAAAATATTAGGGTTTTGGGTTTCTGGAGCCTTGCAGAATTGGTGGTCGGGACTTCCTTGGGGTTGTCAATCATAATGCTCACCCCTTTCCCAGCCTGTAGCCTCCTGTCTGCACAAGGTCCAGTTCTGAACCAGTGCCTCATAGTGATCACTCTTCAAAGGCAAAGAAGTAGTATGTCTCACCACATGTTGCCAACAGAATCTGCTGTAGCTTTCTTCACCTTGGCCCTGTGGTACTGGAGAAGAAAGAGATCATCTCTGACTTCATTTGCTCAAGAGAGGGGGTGGCCATTAGGTTTGATGACCCCAAGGAAGACCCCACTACTGATTTGCCAAGACTCCAAAGACTCAACACTCTAACAAATTGTTTTTATTTGTTGCTTGGAGTTGAGGGTGAGGAATTATGGTTAAAAACCCTAATGCAGCATTTTCCTACTTTTGTGGCATTAACTTGAACTCTAAAGGGTGCAGTAATGCAGTTTTGTGCAAAGATTTTCCATTCTCTTTGAGATAGTGGAATTGTATTCTCATTCATGCAGGTCCTGGGACCTGCGTGAACAGATACAGATGTGCAGACCCTCAGGGACCTACAGCAAAGGAAGACTCCATCTACCTATGGAAATGCAGGCAGGCAGGAGGCAGTATAGCACAGTAGGTTAAGGCTCTGAGCTGCAGATCTGGAAACCCAGTTTGAATCCCTCAGCTGCCTAGTAGCATACTGTGTAATCCTGACAAGTCACTTAACCTCATTGTGCTCCCAGGTTGCATCTGGAAACAAGCTTCAACTTAGTGTGCTACTCCTGGTTAAACAATGTTCCCTTTCCCTTACCTATGGAAATGCAGTGCCCTGTATGCAGCAATGGATGTCAAGAACTCATGGGGCTATCTGATGAACTGCAGAAGTGCATGGCCTGCTGAGTCTTGCACTTCCATGTGGCTACAGACACAGATGCACAGGGAAAATAATCCATCTCTGAACTGAAGTATATGCCCTCTGGTAACCACAATTGTGTAGGTGCAGGGGCCTTTTTTCAAGGTGAGAGTTCTCTTCGCTATATGTTACCTGGGCCCATGTGGGCAACACTGCATCTACCCTTCCCAGACTGGGAGGTGGAGTCTCATGACAGAACTGTCCCCCAAGCTCAGCACATTCAGCTGGGTCACTGAGCTTGCTTCGGCACAGAATCACAAAAACACTACCCTCTGGGCCAAAGGTTGGTGCTTCATGCAACGTTTTTTAATAATTAATATTTTTTTTAAGTTTTGACCCAAACATTTCAAGGTAGTCATTTTATGACACCCCCTTATAAACATGGCATGTGGCATTTATAGAAAACTGACTGAAATGTAATTTAGCAGCACATGTGTGAAAATGCATTTCATCCAGAATTTGAAAAATGACACCTGTCATGTTTATGAGGTGGTGTAAAAAATGGCTATTTTGAACATTTGAAGTCAAAATATTGAAAATTAACAAAGTGGTGAAATATATCACTGTTCACTCATAACTTTGTCATTTTGCCATATTTTTACACCATGGCCCAGATATTCAAACTGTGCCCAAAAAGTGTGCAAATAGGAGCAAGCGCAAGTCTATTGCACCCATGCTCAAGAGATGTGATATTCAAAAAAGGAGCAGGCCAAATTGCACCTACAGCCAACGACTGAATATTGCACCACCTGTGCCATAGTGCAACTAGGGAGGGGAAGCTGAGTAGATCTGATGCACCATAGCGCAACAAGGGATGTTCAGCTGAGCAGTCCAGAGGCACCATAGTGCAACCAGGGAGCCCCTCAGCTGCAGAGCAATGTAACTGCACAATCAGGGAGGTAGGGGCCCACCACCCATTCCACAGATGGGCACAGGAACACACAGCAGAACAGACATTGTCCCCCCACACCCCAAGCACAGCACAACTGGGGGAGGGCTGGAAAAAACACTGGTTCATGGAGACAAGCAATCAACCCACAGCCTGGCCATGGTGCCCCATCACACCTACTGGCAAGCTGTGACTGGCACACAAGGAGGGCAGACCACCCTGTGCCACACCATCCCCCCAGTGCACAGCACACCCTGCACCATGACCCCCAGACACCTCCCCATGAGCAGTGACCACCACTGCAGGAAACCCCATGCATGCCACCACCCCCACTGCACCAATGCAACCCTGTGCACCACAGAACCATGCAAGCCAGCCCCACCATGAGCACCCATCAGCAGGTTGCAGCATATGGCAATGCAACAACAGCAGACAGTGCCACCACGCACAGTCCCCAGAGGTACTGCTGAGAGACCAACCATGTGTTGGCACAAGAGGTACCCCATATGGGATGGTCGTGTCCTTGACACCACCACCAGTGGTACAGCACCCTGCACAGTATTCCAGTGAGACACCCTGGCCCACCACTGGCCACAACAGCCAGCACAGACACCCACTGTGGTGCATGGAAGCATGCACCACACCGGATGCCACACAGGGTATGGACAGACACCCACCCATACCCAAGGGCACAACAACACAGGGACACAGTGGTGGGGCAACCAAGCCCCCATTGTGGGCCCATGGAAGCCATGTACACTCAACCCACAGTCCACCATGGCACTGGAGTGCCAGCCACCCTGCGCAGGCACTGTGGACCCATACACCACCAGTAGTCACCCGGAGCACAAGCCACAGACAGTGGGGCACATCCCCTGCAACACACACAAGCCACAGCATGGAGGTGGGACAATGACTGTGTCACCCACAGTGCCACCTGAGCCAGGCATGCACCACACCAGTGACATGGGCAACCCAGCAAAGTGACGGGTACAGTGTCTGCCCTGCAGGGAATGCCACCACTGACATGCCAGCAGACCGTGCAGGTCACAGACAGGCATGTGTGTTGGCTCACAGGCCATGGACAGGCCGATGGGTGCACCATGGACACAGAACACGTGCCATGGACCACTGCACACAGTCATCCAGTGCACAGGGAACAACACACACAACACATACACTACCGGTCAAAAGTTTTAGAACACCCCAATTTTTCCAGTTTTTATTGAAATTTACACAGGTTAATGTCTCAATGTACTCTGAAATTAAAGCATAGAACAAATAAACAATTGGAGATAAAAAAAGAAATCATAGAATCATTTTGTTTAACAAAATTTAATCTAAATTTTTGACTCATCAAAGTAGCCACCTTTTGCAGATATACTGTAACCGCCGAACACACTTGTGGCATTCTTCCTACAATGGACATCAAATATTGTTCGGAAGTTCTTCAACACTGTTGCAGAAGTTCCCACAAATGTGTTGCACTTGTAAGTTGCTTTGCTTTCACCCTTCTGTCCAGTTCATCCCAAACCAGCTCGATGGGGTTTAAGTCTGGAGACTTTGCTGGCCATTCCATGATTTGAAGCCTACCGTCTTGTTCTTTTCCTCGAAGGTAGTTCTGACATAGCCTGGAGGTATGTTTTGGGTCATTATTTTGCTGTAGGATGAACCCCTGACCAACTAGGTGTAGACCAGAGGGTATTGCATGGCGCTGCAAAATGCTGTGGTAGCTCTTTTGGTTCAGGGTGCCAGTCACTCTGTGTTGTTGTCCTGTGAGCCACCTATCACGCAAGCTGTTGACTCTCAGAAACTTGTCTTCTGATTCTGTTGTGGCTTTGGGTCTGCCAGACCTCTTCCTGTCAGAGTTTCCTCCAGTTTCCAAGTGCCTTTTGATGGTGTAGGAAACTGTACTCACTGACACCTTGGCTTTCTTTGCAATTTCTCTACAGCAGTTTTTGCTAACCTAAACTTTTTTTTTAACCTCTAGCAGTTTACCGCTTACCTTTGTACCATTTCAGGTTATTCACTGGACTTGAATTGCTTAAATTTCAATAAAAACTGGAAAAATGGGGGTGTTCTAAAACTTTTGACCGGTAGTGTACACTGACTGATATCTACCCCCACAGCATAGTCACCTCCACATGGACACACACACATACCCATGACTGGACCACCCTTGATGCCATGCACACCACTGCAGCTGAGCACCTATAGCCCGCTGCAAATCAGAGACCACCACGGTATTCATATAAAATTCAAATGTATTGTAAAAATATAAAACTGAACTATGTACAATAATAATAATAACTATTTACAAGCTTGGGGTGGGGGACACAAACAAGGTGGAGGTGGGCAAGGGGAAGGGGTGGACAAATGGGATGGGATCGGAGGGGTGTGAGGGTGGGTCAAGGGGGTAGGTGAAGTCAGGGACCAAGGACTGTTATATTGACTGCCGTTCCTGGCTCTGGGTCCACCTGGCTCTGTGGTGCTGCAGCACCCCGTCGTGTACAGCCTCCTTAGGATAGCCACCGACTCGTGGGCCAGATTAAGGAGCTCCCTCATGGTGTCCCATATTTCCCAGAGATGTCTCATACCTAGGACAAGGGAGCACAGTCAATAGGTGTGAATGCACAACCCCATACAGCCCGCCCACTGTGTATGGTATACGGCCATGGGACATACCACTGTGATGGTGTGTGACCACCCACAGTGATCACATCCACCCGCAGTGATCACATCCACATGACCTGCCCACCCAGGTGCATACAGCCATGTGGAACGCTGCACACACCCACCGGCCAAGTCACGCACAGCACCACCGTGGCCGTTTAGTGACATGGCTATGTTGTGCAAAGGCAGTGGCACAGCCATGCACCTGGTGCATGCATGGACCACCAGTGACGCTTACCCAGACATGCATTGCCACTGGACAGTGTTGATTGGAACAAGTGGCGTGCATGGCAGTGATGTCAATGAATGGTGGCCATGCCCCGCTGCCCACCCTGTCACACAGCATGCAATAATAATCATGGAGGTCTGGCACTCACCCTCATCGGGCCAGTCAGGTGGGCGTTGCTGGTCTTCGGCCCACCTGGCTGCGGTTTCCACACCCCTCCGCCACTCTGCCCGCACCCTGCGTATTTCGTCCGGGCCTGTGGGGAAAAAAACAGAGAGAAGAACATCAGTACATTCCTGAAGCAAAGTCCCCCTGCCCCAAGGTGTGTGCCCTCCCACCCAGCCAGACCCACCCATCCCACACCCAGCGAACACCACCACGGCCAGCCCCATACGGTCCCTCCCCTATGTGCTGGACACATGCAACACTTTGACTCATATGGATGATAAAAGTGTGTTGACGGAACCCCTACCTGGACGTGGCACCATGCCCCTCCTGGCACGTGCCCACAGTAGGGCCAGTAGCTCTGGCTTCCTCCTGTGCAGGTCACCATAGTGGTGCCTGCACTGCTCAGTGGAACGCCCCCATCCTGTTGCCTCATCCAGGGCAGTGGCCACCTCCTGCCACACCTGGGTCCTTGCCCTGTCCAGGGGGGCCTCCCCAAAGAGAGGCCCATGGTGTGGCTCAACTATGGCCACCAGATTGGCCATCTCAATGGCCGTCCATGGAGCAGCTCATCTACGTACCATTCCAACAGCTATAGTAGGCAATATGGTGCTCTGCAGCATGGCTCCCCGCGTGCAGATGCTGCGCGGTACAGCGCTGCCATTCCCTATCGTGCTGTTACCAAACAGCATGACAGAGGTGCACCTATGCCTGATGCATGGTGCCAAGGGGGCAAAAGTTGGGCACAGGGTCAAGGGTCTCTGGCACAAGACCACACACTGCGCCATCGGATGACAATATGTGTAGCGCAATTTGCTGCCTGTGTGCCAGTGCCACAGTGGACTATCGGGCAGTTGGGCCATTGCGCCTATGAAGGCCCATTGCCACAGCGCCATGTAGTGACCATTGCTATAGCGCCACTGGCACAATGGTCGCCGTGCTCTGCATTGCCTACCGCGCACAGCACATCATCAGCGCAGCAGGCACCTGCGTCAGCAACCCAGGCATGCGCAGTGAGGTGTATTACGCATGCCACAGAACTGCACCATTGGCTCAGCACGTTTAACACAATTGCGCAAAGTGCAACAGCGCAATATTCAGCCATCATATGCAAAATATCCGATCAGCCATTCAATGGTGCAGCACTGCAATTTGCATCTTATTAAAGTTGCTCCTTGCCTCATTTGCATGGATTATGCCATAAAGATGTGACAATGTGCTGCAGTGGCCATAGTTGGTTTCTGCAGTTTATTGGTGAGTTGCATGCTGTTTGGGAGTGTGGACTGTGGATTCAGGGACATGCATGGGACTGCGCAGTCACAGGTAACAACTGCCATGCGTACAGGCTACATAATGACCGAGCATGTTGTTGGAGAGGAGGACAACAGTGGTGGGAGGAGGAGGAGGCTGAATTTTACAAAGGCCGAAACCGAGGCCGTTTCTGAGGCCTACCTGGATCAGGAGCCACTGCTCAGTGGACAGCGGGGCACCCCACAGGCCTGTGCTGCTGCATGGGAGGAGGTGGCACGTGCCTTGAACCTGCATGGCAGCCACCAGCACTCTGTGCAGGAGTGTAAGAAGAAGATGGGCATGGACAGGAGGAGGGTAAAGGAGAAGGTGGCTGCCATCAGGGCAGCACATGCTGCAACAGGTGGTGGACAGCCAGAGGTGGTACAGCTCACCCCAGTGGAGGACAGGCTTGCTGGAAGCAAGCACCGAAGTGCCATTGAGGGTGTTCCGGGTGGTGGCTTCCAGACAGGTGGTGGCCCATCCCTGCATGGTAAGTCATGGTCTGTCGGGGGGGGCAGGGTAGGTCACATGCAGTAACGTGACTTTGCTTTCCCTTACAGATCCTGAGCATCTGCATGGGTCAGCGGTGGTGGGCCTGTCCACTGCAGACAGTTGGATGGAGTCAGAGGTGGGACCATCCACCTCCACAGGTATTTGTGGATCATTATGACAGTGGGGCCACCTGGCTGTCCACACTGATGTCATTGAGACGGGTGAAGAGGAAGCCCTGCCTGTGTCCCAGCATGCTGGCATCCACAGATGCCAGCACGCTGTGGCTGTGGCCAGGGCAGAGTCAGCACCAGTGATGATGACATGACCATCTTGGGCAGTGACACGTGTGTGCCACAGGAAGGACACACAGCAGCGCAATTCGCACCCATGGCTGTGGGTGGTGCCAACATGGAGGCCTGCATGTCAGCACTGTCCCAGGCTGTGCCTGTCAGCATCAGTGGGGCAGCACTGGTATCTGTTCAGGACAGTGGGACTGTTGCGGCCACTGCGGCGGCACCACTGAGCCCTGGGATGAGGCAGCCAGAGAGGCAGCATCAGCAGTCACCCACTGGGTTTGGGGGTACAGGGTTCAGCGGCGGCATCTGTGCACCACCTGTGGACATGTCCAGACCTGGTCCTGGTGTTCAGCACCCACCCTCAAGGGGTGCTGAACATCAGGGCCTTGCACACCCTGAGGGACAGGATGCCGAGGAGGCTGATGACCTCTTGGATGAGCACACCCGCCTACTGCAAGCATCGGTCCAGCAGCAGATGCAGCTTGCGATATCCGTGGATGCACTGCGTGTGTCTCTGGAGTGGGCAGAGGAGCATTGCAGCAGGGCCACCGAAATGATCATTGCATGGATGGACAGTTTGCGGGAGGATGTGACCGCTGCCATTGACAGGCATGCACAGGCGTTCATTGCTGTCATGGCCACAATGGGCATACAGTCAGGTGCCCATGCATCGTGGACATCACGCAGTGCGCTATCCACCCCCCATTCCTGGCGTCGTGCGATTCCCACCCTGTCGATGCCGGGTTCAGCTGTGGGAATCCTGAGCACTCCTGGTGCAGGCATGTTCGGTGTGCTACAGACCCCTCGCGAACAGGCACGGTCGTGTTCATGCAGTGGAACCCCTGGGGGACTATATGTGCCACCCTATGAGGCCAGTGGTCAGCCTGCCAGTGCTGGCAGGTCTCAGCAGGGCCGCCCATGCATCTGTGGTAGCTGTGGCACTGTGTTGCGGGACTGACCTGTCTCCCAGCTCGGCTACTGTCTGGAGTTGCCCTGTGTGCATTGTGTGTGTCAATGGGCAGTGCACGGGTGGGTATCCGGCCCTGCATGCGGACACACAGTCCACCTGAACACCCTCCCGGCTGCTGTCCGCAGTTGCGTGTGCATGATAATGCCTGCATTGCGCTGTACACCAATGTGCAATGGTGCTCAGCATCTGACACACGCACATGGACAGGCAGTGGGCATGGTGGCCTGTGGACATGTGTGTTGCTAGGGTGTGCGTTCTGGGTCAGTGTGCCTTCTGCCCTCTGAGCACATTTGTTGCATTGTGTGTGTGTGTGTGTGTGTGTGTGTGTGTGTCCTTCAGCGTGGCATGTTAATCCTCATCCATCCCTGGCTGTGTGTGTGCCTCTGTGCCCTGCCACTTCCCTTGACGGCATGCACCCCCAGTGTGGGTCCCTGCGTGTTTGTGGGTTGTGCCTTGGCCACTGGTGGTTGCGCATGGCCCCATGACTTACCTGGGTTGGCTGAAGTGCTCCTCCGTGATGGTGTCCCGGTGCAGCTGTGCCAGCTGGAGCAGTCGGGGGCCCCATCGGCCAAGGGGGGCTGCCCATCACCATTATCACCAGCGTCCCCATCGCTGTCCCCCTCTTTGACCTGTATGGCTATCCCACATTCATTGACCATGTTGTGCAGGATGCAACAGGCCAGGAATATCCCACAGGCCTTTGAGGGGCTGTACTGTAGGACACCACTAGAGGTGTCCAGGCAATGGAAACATGCCTTTAGCATCCCAAACACCTGCTCGATGACATTACGTGTGGTGGCGTGTGCCTCATTGTAGTGTTGCTGCAATGGGGTCGTGGGCCGCCGGTAGGGTGTGAGCAGCCAGAGACAGAGTGGGTATCCACTGTCACCTGTGTGTAGAGGGTGGAGGTTAGTTTGGTGATCAGCATCGCCCTGCCCCAGGCCATGTAGGCCACTACCCATGCCACCTCTGGCCATGCCTCCCAGGCCCTATGATTTTCCATGTGGTTTGCATACTCACCCACTAGGTGGCCAGTGGGGATGTTCCCACTCTCAAATCTGTGGCACAGTGCTGACTGGTGCCAGATGAAAGAATCATGTGCTCCCTCAGGGTGTGCGACACAGACATTGATGATGCGCCCCCTGGCATCGCACACCACCTGGCAGTTGATGCTGGCATAGCCCTTGCGATTTATGTATGGGGCCCCCTCGGGGCCAGGTGGTGTGTGGATGGCTGCATGGGTGCAGTCTATTGCCCCTAGCATGCCAGGCATACGTGCTACCCTGTGGAACTCCTGTATGTTTGCTGTGTGCTCCGCCATTGTGCTGGGAAATGGATGTACTCCTCAGCATGTGGCAGTAGTATGCTGAAGAATTGGGTGAGGTGGCATGACATGGCTGACTGGGTTATGCCTGTGGTGTCCCCAGTGGGTCTCTGAAAGGTACCCGTGGCTAGCAAGCACATGCAGGCTGTTACCTTGGTCTCCACTGACAGGGTATGGCTCCGTCGTGTGGGTGCCTGCATCACATCACTGCACAGCTCACAGAGCCACCTCAGAATTGCCCTGTTCAGGTGGTACTGGCCCACAATCTCAGTATCTGTGTACAGCTCAAAGCTGGTGTGGGCTTGGTACTGTCTGTTGGGGGCATACCGCTGATGGACCCTTCCATGCCCTCCCCCTGCCGCCTGCCTTCTCACCCCCTCATTATGGCCTCCATGTGGAAGGTGGCACTGGCCATGTCCCTGGCTTACGTTCACCCCTCCAGCAGCTGTTACTGTATTCCCCCTGTCCTGGCTGCTACCTCCTGCACTGGGTACACCTGCCTGTGCTGGCCTCTGTGCTGTGTGGCTCCCACACCTTCCCTGTGCCTGGCTGTTCACTTGGCCTTTCTCTGGCCTGCCCTGTTTGTGCCACCTGCCCTGTCTGTCTGCCTCTGCCTCATGTGGCTT
Organism: Neoceratodus forsteri; assembly: GCA_016271365.2. Classification (NCBI taxonomy): domain Eukaryota; kingdom Metazoa; phylum Chordata; order Ceratodontiformes; family Ceratodontidae; genus Neoceratodus; species Neoceratodus forsteri. The sequence goes on from CM057449.1 coordinate 1,516,048,429, forward strand.
CTCTGTAGTGTTCTTGAGCCTCTTCCTTTCTCCTTTTAATTTTAGCTCATTTCCACTATGGCACAACTTCCGCTTGCTTCACTGTTGCGCATTGTGCAAATCTTTGAATATCACACTGCGCCATTTATGCATGGTTCCTCCCCCTTTGGTTGCACATGCCTTCATTATCATTGCGCTGTTGCTCAGCATGATTTCGGGGGCACAACTGCCTCCTGCTGAATATCGCAGAATGCCACAATTTTGGACTTGCGCAGGCACAACCCTATTGCGCATGGCTCAAGTCTTTTGAATATCTGGGCCACATTTTCAACATACTCTTCTAATAACATTATCTCATGAACCTGGTAAATGAAAATCTTTAAATCCTGCTCAAAATGTGATTTTTGCAGAGTGACTGAAGAATCATTCTTCAGGGCAGATTTGAAAAATTGTTCATCAGGTGGAATCCCAAAAGGTCATGTTAAAATTTGCTGGAAAAATGTTAAAGATTAGCAAAGTTATCGTGAACACTGATATATTTCAACACTGATTCACAACGATTATTTTTGTGACGCTGCCATTGACAGGCATGCACAGGCGTTCATTGCTGTCATGGCCACAATGGGCATACAGTCAGGTGCCCATGCATCGTGGACATCACGCAGTGCGCTATCCACCCCCCATTCCTGGCGTCGTGCGATTCCCACCCTGTCGATGCCGGGTTCAGCTGTGGGAATCCTGAGCACTCCTGGTGCAGGCATGTTCGGTGTGCTACAGACCCCTGCGCAGGCACGGTCGTGTTCATGCAGTGGAACCCCTGGGGGACTATATGTGCCACCCTATGAGGCCAGTGGTCAGCCTGCCAGTGCTGGCAGGTCTCAGCAGGGCCGCCCATGCATCTGTGGTAGCTGTGGCACTGTGTTGCGGGACTGACCTGTCTCCCAGCGCGGCTACTGTCTGGAGTTGCCCTGTGTGCATTGTGTGTGTCAATGGGCAGTGCACGGGTGGGTATCCGGCCCTGCATGCGGACACACAGTCCACCTGAACACCCTCCCGGCTGCTGTCCGCAGTTGCGTGTGCATGATAATGCCTGCATTGCGCTGTACACAATGTGCAATGGTGCTCAGCATCTGACACACGCACATGGACAGGCAGTGGGCATGGTGGCCTGTGGACATGTGTGTTGCTAGGGTGTGCGTTCTGGGTCAGTGTGCCTTCTGCCCTCTGAGCACATTTGTTGCATTGTGTGTGTGTGTGTGTGTGTGTGTGTGTGTCCTTCAGCGTGGCATGTTAATCCTCATCCATCCCTGGCTGTGTGTGTGCCTCTGTGCCCTGCCACTTCCCTTGACGGCATGCACCCCCAGTGTGGGTCCCTGCGTGTTTGTGGGTTGTGCCTTGGCCACTGGTGGTTGCGCATGGCCCCATGACTTACCTGGGTTGGCTGAAGTGCTCCTCCGTGATGGTGTCCCGGTGCAGCTGTGCCAGCTGGAGCAGTCGGGGGTCCCATCGGCCAAGGGGGGGCTGCCCATCACCATTATCACCAGCGTCCCCATCGCTGTCCCCCTCTTTGACCTGTATGGCTATCCCACATTCATTGACCATGTTGTGCAGGATGCAACAGGCCAGGAATATCCCACAGGCCTTTGAGGGGCTGTACTGTAGGACACCACTAGAGGTGTCCAGGCAATGGAAACATGCCTTTAGCATCCCAAACACCTGCTCGATGACATTACGTGTGGTGGCGTGTGCCTCATTGTAGTGTTGCTGCAATGGGGTCGTGGCACCGGGTAGGGTGTGAGCAGCCAGAGACAGAGTGGGTATCCACTGTCACCTGTGTGTAGAGGGTGGAGGTTAGTTTGGTGATCAGCATCGCCCTGCCCCAGGCCATGTAGGCCACTACCCATGCCACCTCTGGCCATGCCCTCCCAGGCCCTATGATTTTCCATGTGGTTTGCATACTCACCCATTAGGTGGCCAGTGGGGATGTTCCCACTCTCAAATCTGTGGCACAGTGCTGACTGGTGCCAGATGAAAGAATCATGTGCTCCCTCAGGGTGTGTGACACAGACATTGATGATGCGCCCCCTGGCACGCACACCACCTGGCAGTTGATGCTGGCATAGCCCTTGCGATTAGATGGTGTGGCCCCTCGGGGCCAGGTGGTGTGGATGGCTGCATGGGTGCAGTCTATTGCCCCAGCATGCCAGGCATATGTGCTACCCAGTGGAACTCCTGTATGTTTGCTGTGTGCTCCGCCATTGTGCTGGGGAAATGGATGTACTCCTCAGCATGTGGCAGTAGTATGCTGAAGAATTGGGTGAGGTGGCATGACATGGCTGACTGGGTTATGCCTGTGGTGTCCCCAGTGGGTCTCTGAAAGGTACCCGTGGCTAGCAAGCACATGCAGGCTGTTACCTTGGTCTCCACTGACAGGGTATGGCTCCGTCGTGTGGGTGCCTGCATCACATCACTGCACAGCTCACAGAGCCGCCTCAGAATTGCCCTGTTCAGGTGGTACTGGCCCACAATCTCAGTATCTGTGTACAGCTCAAAGCTGGTGTGGGCTTGGTACTGTCTGTTGGGGGCATACCGCTGATGGGCCCTTCCATGGCCACTCCCCCTGCCGCCCGCCTTCTCACCCCCCTCATTATGGCCTCCATGTGGAAGGTGGCACTGGCCATGTCCCTGGCTTGTGTTCACCCCCCCGGCAGCTGTTACTGTATTCCCCCCACTGTCCTGGCTGCAACCTCCCCTGCACTGGGAACACCTGCCTGTGCTGGCCTCTGTGCTGTGTGGCTCCCCACACCTTCCCTGTGCCTGGCTGTTCACTGTGGCCTTTCTCTGGCCTGCCCTGTTTGTGCCACCTGCCCTGTCTGTCTGCCTCTGCCTCATGTGGCTTCTCTGTAGTGTTCTTGAGCCTCTTCCTTTCTCCTTTTTATTTTAGCTCATTTCCACTATGGCACAACTTCCGCTTGCTTCACTGTTGCGCATTGTGCAAATCTTTGAATATCACACTGCGCCATTTATGCATGGTTCCTCCCCCTTTGGTTGCACATGCCTTCATTATCATTGCGCTGTTGCTCAGCATGATTTCGGGGCACAACTGCCTCCTGCTGAATATCGAGAATGCCACAATTTTGGACTCTGCGCAGGCACAACCCTATTGCGCATGGCTCAAGTCTTTTGAATATCTGGGCCACATTTTCAACATACTCTTCTAATAACATTATCTCATGAACCTGGTAAATGAAAATCTTTAAATCCTGCTCAAAATGTGATTTTTGCAGAGTGACTGAAGAATCATTCTTCAGGGCAGATTTGAAAAAATTGTTCATCAGGTGGAATCCCAAAAAGGTCATGTTAAAATTTGCTGGAAAAATGTTAAAGATTAGCAAAGTTATGCGTGAACACTGATATATTTCAACACTGATTCACAACTTGATTATTTTAACATGGTAGGCTGGATATTCAAAAGGGTTGCGCCATGCGCAATAGGGTTGCGCCTGCGCAAGTCCAAAATTGCGCCATTCTGCCATATTCAGCAGGAGGCAGTTGCGCCCCCCAAGTCAAGCTGAGCAACAGCGCAATGCTAATGAAGGCATGCTGAACCGGAGGGGGAGGAACCATGCATAAACTGCACAGCCCGATATTCAGTGGGCTGTGCAGAGTTGTGCAGGCGCAACCCCCAACCTGCACCTGCACAACTTTGAGTCAAAAAGGAGTAAGTCAAGGCTACCCACAGGTGAGCTGCCACATTGCAGGGCGCAACACAGCAGCTGCCACCTGTGGGTGGCCCTCAACGTACTCCTGTGCCCCTGCAGCCCAATCATGGGCATATAGTAACCCCTCCCGACTGGCTCAATAGTAGGCAAGTTAAATTCCCCTCCTGACTGGCCGATCGCGGGCATAGGTGTAAAAATCCCCCCACCCCTCTAGCCCGATCATGGCATAAGTTTAAAACAACCCCACCCTACACTTGCCCAATCGCGGGCAGCAAAGAGGTCAAACACCCCTCCCCAAGAACATATCCCTGGTGGTCCAGTGGATTGCGAGAGCCGATCACGGGCAGCAAAGAGTCAAACACCCCCAGGACCACCTACCCTGGTGATCTAGTGGACTCACCCACCGAGTCCCACCACCCCTCTCCACCGTCCCGGCCGGCAGCAGCATCCCACCGCGCTGCCGCGCCGCTCGTTGCCGCGCCACCGACTGCCCAGTAGCTGCACGCCCATTGTTCAGGCGCGGGAGCCAATGGGCATGCAGCCCATACCACACAAGCGCGCAGTCCAGAATGAATGATTCATTCATATATCTGGACTGCCATTGTATGGGCTGCATGCCCATTGGCTCTGCTCTGAACCAATGGGCATGCAGCCCTACCAGGCAGTCAGTCACAGGTGGCAGGTATGCGGTGATGCTGCCGCTACGCTGATGGGGAGCAAGGCGGTGGGGTTCCATGGGTGGGTGTGGGTGAGGTCCACTAGATCACCAGGGTACGTGGTCCTGGGGGGTGTTTGACCTTTTACGTTCGTGGATCGGGCTAGTGGGGGTGGAGTTATTTTAAAACTTATGCCCGCGATCGGGCTAGTGGGGGGTGGGGTTGTTTTTAAACCCCATGCCCGCGATCGGGCCATAGTGGGGGTGGGCGTGTTTTTAAACCGCATGCCCGGATCGAGCCAGTCAGGGGGTGGGAGGATTTTACACCTATGCCACAATTGGGTCCAGTCGGGAGGGGCGGATTTTTACACCTTGCCCGCGATCGGGCCAGTTGGGGAGGGGGAGTTTTACACTTATGCCTGCGATCGGTCCAGTCGGGGGAGGGGGGATTTTTACACTTATGCCCGTGATTGGGCCAGTCGGGGGGAGGGGGGAGTTTTACACTTATGCCCGTGATCGGGCTGCAGGGGGCATCGGTTCCCGACGGCAGCTGCCTGGCAGGGCGCCAGGCGCAAGTCCTCGGGGATCGGTGCACCTGCATGCTAATGGCATGCAAATGAGCCCATAAATAGATGCACATGGCCCCCCCGTGCCTTGCATGAATTATGGCCCCATTTGCATGTCACCTTTTGAATATCAGAAATTTGTGCATGGCGCAATGGTACTTGCGCCACCGCATCTTGAATGCTCCACTCTGACCACTTGCGGTGGCGCAAGTACCACTGCGCCATGCACAGTGGCTGTGGCTGGGGGGTGATATTCAAAGGAGTTGCTCAATAGCGCAACTCTGTTGAATATCACCCCGGCCACACCCCTAAGCAACTATTTTGTGCAGTGCAAGGGCTTGTGCCACAGAATAGTGCAGTTTGAATATCCAGCCCGTTTTCTACAAAATTTTCAGAATACCCTTTTTATGACTCTCCCCCAAGAACCACCAAAATTGTGATTTTCACAGTGACCACAAAATCATCATTCAGGCTAGACTTGACAGATTCTGGTCCCTTATTCTTGAGGTGGGGTCTAAAATAGGCCATGTTGTAAATCTGGCATAAATATATTAAAAAGTGACAAAGTCATAAGTAAAAATTCAAACCACATTAAAATACATCTAACCAGACATACCTTATTTGTTCATATTGCAGTTGCTAGTTTCAGCCACAAGACATCTTTTTGATCACAGAGTGGATCTACACCATGGGACAGTTGTAGTTGAGTGAGGGTATGTGAAGTGTGGAGTGTTGGTGCTGAGTTGGGGGTTGGGGATGGGTGGGTAAGGGTCTGGGGGTTAGATTGTTATTGGACCATTTTTTTCGTTACAAGGAAGAAAAACTAAAAAAGACAAAAAGGGACTATTTTCTTTTTTGCAGGATTTAACATTACTGGATCTCACACAGGGGACTCAGCACCCTAGTGGTGGCTAGGCTTATACTTGTAGAGCGTCACTAAGGATAGGCAGCCACAGTGTCAACAAATATGTGGGCCATGTGACCTGCAGGGGTTGGGGTGGGTAAGCGGTACTAGTGTGGGCACTCCAGTATCCTTTTTTAAAATTATTACAAGATCAGGGAACAACTAGAGAGGGCTGGCTGGGCTGGGAGGGGAGGGAATAAAAAGACTAATAGATAGACAGACAGACAGATAGATAGACAGACAAATAGGATAAGATATAGAGTGTGACAAGAGAGAGACAGAGAAAGGGAGCAATCACTGGCTCACTGCTCCCACTCAAGCTGGCAGCATGACTCCAGCTGTAGATACACAAACTAAGAAAGTTCCACTGTTCTCATACAGATAATGCAGGTGAATGTCTCCTCTCACTAATCTGGGTATCCTGGTTTCAGGGCCCAGATATTCAAAAAGGGTTACGGCGTGGCGCAACAGTGTTGCATCATGCACAACCACTGATGTGCCCGGTGCGATATTCAAAAGGGAAAAGTCGACACACAAATCCTGATGCCGGAGCGCATCAGTAGTGTATGCAGGAACAGGTGGGAGGCGGCCCATGCATAACCTGCATAGCCTGATATTCATCCCGGAATGTGCAGAGCCATGCATGCACAACCCCTACTTGCGCCTGCACAAAGTTAAGCCAAAAAAAGAACAAATGATGGCCACTCATGGGTGAGCTGCTGCATTGCCGGGGGCGCAACTCGGCAGCTGCCACCTGTGGGTGGCCACCTGAGTTCCTGCCACACCTGGCGGCACCCCATGCCCCATTGCGGCATCTGTGTACATAAACCCCTCAATATCCCTGGTGGTCCACTGGACCGAGTGCTGTCTGATTGCGGGCATCTGGTTAAATAAACACACCCCATCCTATATCCTTGGTGCTCAGTGGACCGCTATGTGCCCAATCACTGGCATTGGATAAATAACCCCGTCCAATATCCCTGGTGGTCCAGTGGACGTCGCCGTCTGATCACAGGCATCTGGTTAAATCACCCTCCGCCAATATCCCTGGTGGTCCAGTGGACCACATTCTTGTCAGCGGGCATCTGTAAAACATATAACACGACCTATTACCCTGGTGGTCTGAGTGTACCCCTCCCCTCACCACTGAGCCCCACTGCCCCACTCCCCGGTCAGCCGTGGGCGGCAGCACCACCTGCCTGCTGCCCGCCTCCACGACGACAGCTCGGTAGTGCTGTACTCCATTGGTTCACAGCATGAGCAATGGGCATGCAGCCCATACTGCATTAGCATTCCAGATATGTGAATGATTCATTCACATATCTGGACTGTGTAGTATGAGAGTTGCCCATTGCTCCATGCTGTGAACCAATGGGCATGCAGCCCTACCAAGCTGTCAGTCAGCAGGCAGGTGAGGTGCTGCCGCCCACTGGCTGACCGGGGGAGAGAGGGGCGGTGGGACCCAGTGGTGGTGGGAGGGGGTACACTAGACCACCACGGTAATAGGTCATTTTATATGTTTTACAGATGCCCGTGATTGGGCAGAGTGCAGTCCACTGGATCATCAGGGATATTGGCAGTTGGATGATTTCACCAGATGCCCATGATCGGGCAGCGATCGGTCCACTTGACAACAGGGATATTGGGCAGGGGGTTTATTATACTGATGCCTGCGATCGGGCACATAGCGGTCCACTGGACCACCAGGGATATTAGAGGGGGATTTTTCTGTTAGACAAATGCCCGCGATCGGGCACATAGCGGTCCACTGGACCACCAGGGATATTAAAGGAGGATTTTTGTTTAGACAAATGCCCGTGATCGGGCTGCAGAGGGTATAGGTCCCCGACGACTGCTGCCTGGCAGGGCACCAGGCGCAAGTCATCTGGGATCGGTGCACCTGCATGCTAATGGGATGCAAATGGGGCCATAATGACATGCAAATGGCCCCATGTGCACCTTGCATAAATTATGGCCCCATTTGCATGTCCCTTTGAATATCGTAGGTGCTCTGCATGGCACAATGGCACTTGTGCTAGCGCATGTCCATGCTCCACTCTGGCCACTTGCAGCCATGCACAGTGGGGGTGGCCAGGGTGCAATATTCAAAACTGCTGCACCATAGCGCAGCTCCGTTGAATATCGCCCAGGCCACACCCCTGCGCAATCAAGTTGAGCTGCACCCAGGCTTGCGCCACAGCCTGGTGCAGTTTGAATATCCGGGTCTAGGTGCCCAGAAAATACTGCATATTTCTGGCCTTTAAAAAAAAAAAGAAAACACCCAAATCTAACTGAACTGGTTCCATTTAGCTAGTTTCAGGTGTTAGTTCTTTAAAGAAAATGTCATTTTTATATATTTTCCATGTTTTTGTAGTTTGGAAAAAATGAACAAGATGGCAGCCGTCATGACCCAAAAATGTATTGGCAGGTTGTGAGGAGAAAATAGTGTGAAAGAAAAGTTCTTGCCACCCCAAATTTTTCATGTCATATCACAGGGTTATCAAAAACTCTACTGAGCACAGTCAGTAAAAAGTATTTAAATCATTGGACTCTAGAAACATGTAATATTTTTCAAGAAACCTTTGAAAGGCACTATCTTTGCATAGGCTGCTTCTACTCTGAATGTTTCAGAAAAAAAAATCATTCCATTTCTGTTGTAGGTGAGAGCAAATAAAACATGTACAAAGTATAGGAAAATATTTAGACATTAATGTAAAACTGACATATACAGATCTCAGAAACTGTACAAGCTGCCATCATGAAAACCTTTTGTCCTATACAATGCTTGCCAAATTTGTGACAATTTTGTCAAATGCCACCAACGTTATTTATTGTATGTATAAGTTTGGGGTTATCTATGTAATAGATAACCCACTCTTTGGTCTGCGGATGCACTCTGATATGCGCACGCCTTGGTATGCGTTGTTACGCACAAGGCCGCAGACCGAATGCTTCGACCACTCAAGGTGTATGTATATCAGAGTGTGACAGCACACCTAAGAGTGGGTTATCTATGTTATAAAATGGCAAAATTGTTTTGGAGAGGGGTAAAATGTAGGTGTGCAGTCACACTCTGATATATGCATGGTCATCTGATGGCCTTATACTTTGAACCATTTTATAAAATATATATATATATATATATATATTATAGCTGCATGGTAGTGCAGCTATAGTTAGTTGCCGATCACTTCAATGTTAAACCCAAAGTTTTGCACTTTAATAAGTGCAACCGTATGATGGATTTCCTGAAATTTTGTATGTGCAGTCTGCTACCATGGTCCTCTGGATCTGGCAAGTTGAGTTATGCTCGGATGTGCAGCTGCGGAGCTGCAGAGCACCAAAAAATGCTCAAAAAAGGGACTTTTTGCCAATTTCTTTGCTCTGGGCTACAGCCCAAACAGTTTGTCCATCTGGTCTATAATCTTCAGGGAATATGCAGTCTGGGTCACTGATGTGCCTTTTGAAGATCAGGTGAAAAAAATATTAATCCATTCAAAAGTTATTCAAATTTAAAATTTCCCATTATAGTCAATGGGAGAAAAATAGCTGTGCCTCTCGAAAGCACTCGGTACTGTCGCGACAACACATTTTACTGTCACAAATGCCCCTGTAGTGTCATGCCACCACCATCTTGTTTCAGTTCACAGTGGAGAAAAATGGATGTAATTCAAATTTTACCACCCCTAGGTAAACAGTGACAGCTGTGTTTACCTAGTTAGCCCGAGGAACACAATGCTGGCATTAGAATTTTAAAGAGGACAGGAAATGATGAGCAATGTTTTCATGTATCTGTTGGTGGTCTTGTTCAGAGTTAAAGTCACACTGAGTTTTTCATTAATAAAGCCTTACAAATCAAATAAATGTGTCTGCACCCATTTTTTTACTGAGAAAAAACAACATGGTTGTTTATGTCTTGACAGATTCTGTTTTTTTTAGCCGACTTTTCAGAGCATGCCTGTTAGAACTGTAAAGTTATTGTTTGTTAAGTGACATTTCCAGCTCAAACCCTTACCCTTTCAATCATGTCTCTTGAAATCTTGTCAGTCCAAGGTGGCTGACATTGAAATTAAGGTTGGAGTCATTTTTTTAGTTTAATATAAAAATTATAATCTCTTTAAGTGTCTGACATAACAGTTGTACTGTCTTTATGCCCGATTAATTTTTTTAACTTCTGCCAAGCTTGTTAAACTCCACTCCCCCCTTCCCTGTCCAATATAGTCTGTGTTGAAGATACGGAAAAGCATCAGCAACCATGAAGACCTTGAAAATCATTGTAAAGTGCAGTTGATGGCAGAATTGGAATTTAGATGCAGACTGTGTCTGTGTGCACTCCCACCTTCTGCAGCCAAGAGAGAGGACGTGTGATGGCAGGGCTGCAGTAGAACAGGTGGTCTTGGTGACCAGGGAGGACAGCAATGTTCCTTCAGCAAGTAGTGTATACTGTCTGGTGGGGGTTGCTGTAGATTTGTGCCTTTGTTTTCATGACTGTCAGTACATCCTGAGGTAGGAACAGACCAGAGTGAGAGAGGGAACGAGTGAGAGAGATACAGAATGGCTGACCGGTCTATGTCTCTCTCTAGCATACTGCCTGGAGATTGTTTTGGTTGGGTGATTAAACAGATGTCAGGCAAATATTAGGGAGGCACTCACTGAGACTGGGATAAACAAGTAATAGATGCTATTGTAGTATGGCTAGTGCCTCATGTTGCACAGGAGATGAAGACAGAGGACAGAGACAGTGAGAGAGAGAGAGAAAGAGAGAGGGGCACAGCAAGAGTGAGGCAATGCAGCAGTGGCTGGCACTGAAATCCAATGGCAAGCTGCAAGATGTGTGCTCTGCCCTCTTTCTCTCTAGTTGTGTCTCCTGGTTTCTGTTTTACTGTCCGCAGCATGTTGAGTGGCAATGTGTGCAGCAGGTGTTTGATATTTGTAGGGACCGATGTGAGGTAAAGTCAGAGAGTGACACAAACAGGGCAACTAGGTAACACATCTGAAAGCAGCTAGCAACCTGCCCTACTTATCTGGCAACAGCAGTGAGGATAGAGATACTTCAGTAAGCAGATGCCCAATAGTCAATGAATCCACGTTTTGTTTGCAAAAAAAATTCCCCCCAAAAAATGCTCCCCCACCCACTCCACACACACACACATACACACACACACACACACACAAAACAAACACTGCAGAGCATTAGGTGCTGAAAAGTCACATCAATGGAAAACGTTCAAAATAAAACTCTGACATGCTGCTCTGATAAGTAAAGGTGATCAGAACAAAGTGGAGTGATGGTGCGTGCTGCAAGGACGCATCTCACAAATAAAACTCCAGACCTAGCTCTTCTACTGGCCATTTTATATGCCAGTTTTCTAAAACTAAAACATTTAATGAAAACTTCCAGGTTTTCCTTATTATTGCATAGTGAGCAGCCCAATTTTACAAACACTATTGTAGAAGAACTAAGATGGCTGGCAAGGGACACACTTGCTCTAACTGAAAGGGGCTACTTGCCCTCTGTGTGTTCCTCGGTAGCAGAGATACACTTAATGGAAATGGGTGTGTGCCAGTGGGGAGATACAGTGTGAGGGGAGAGGGAGTATGACCTGACCAGTATCTGTGTGTGTGTGTGTGTGTGTGTGTGGAGCGGGGGGTGAGGGACTGCCCTGTACTGGCCATCAGACATTACCAATAGATGGACTATTTTTACTGTTTTAGGTATTAAACCTTAGTTTTTTACATTTTTGGGGATTTTTTTTCTTTCTTTTATTCTTAAATAGTTACTTGGGGGGACCCATTTTATAAGCAGAATAAGACATCGAGGTGGTTTATGGGCTGATATGATACTTCCCAGGTGCCAAAGGCACTGCACAAGCACCTCTTGCCTCATTATGCACCTGGGTTGTGCTCTTATCAGCCCATAAACCACACCTCGTCATGTCTTATTCCTTACATAAACATGTTTCCTTGTTCATAGCATTACAGCCATATTGGAACATTTCACTTTTCTACCTTCAGCAAGTGTAATATATAAAACATGTACTGATCTCAGATATTACTTGAATGTGGACTCTGCATCTTCAGAAGTTAGAGATCCAACTTGAGGAGCTTGTGTAACTGAACAGTTTTGGTCATACACCTTATAATAATTTACCTTTAAGGCTCACCCACCTTGGATCTTAAACTTTAGAAAAAACACAGACATTGATCTGTAAGTTCTTCATTACTGCTATGACATATCCTGGTGATAATCTCTCTGATTTGATTTAAGCCAGCCACAGTAACACCTATCCCATGAGACAAAGGAAAGCCTGAGACACAGCAAATGGACATACTTAGTGTTAAAACTAGTTTTATTTCTTGAGCAGTAACAATGTTTGAATGGAAACTGACCCCTTGTGGGCGGAGCCAAGCATCATAGAGGGATGACTTATCTTCAGTCAGCTCTCCCTTTGGAAACTGATTTAAAGTCTAAATTAACTTTTAAGCTAATCATTAAATTGTGTGCTAAAGTTGTCTGTTGATTACTACCTGCAGTTTTTAACTTGCAGAACAAATTTCAGCATTATAGCTATGGGCAATCCATGGAAAACTGGAGGTAATGGCTGACAAAACAGGCATTAGGCAGCAGGGCCCAGACATGCAGGCAAGACAGTGCTCATGGGAACAAGAATCCCAGGAGTTAATAATCAGACTCTGGATTTGCATGTTGTGGTCATTGACTCAAAACTGCAAGACTGTAATTATTGGCTAGCAATATATGAAACACAAACCACTGCTGCTCTCGGTGAAGAGAAGGATGCTGTGGGTTCAGCCCTTCGAGCAGTTGCATCCTGATCAATCTTCATCATGGAAAATCATTTGCTGCATTTTCATCTAGAGGTCCTGGCAAATAAAACAATAGCATCCAATATGAGAATTCTTGATCTGACTGAAGGGATTGAGGCCGAGGACCCATGCACCTTTACCAGGCAATTAAATAGAACAATTCCATCTGTATCATCCATCAATGACACATCACAGATACAGAGGCACACCCCAAAAATGTCGGAATGACTCATCAGGTCTATGTACCTACTTGTCTGATTACTTTTGCAGGCAAATATTAACAAGACAGTCTTGTTAGTGACAAGGAGGTAGGGTCTATGGAACTGGAAAGGGCAACAGGATCTCAGCCTACCCAAATCTCAGTTTTGACACTCTGGAACAGAAGAAAGTGTTTGACAGCAACCAGTCAATGGTGGGAGCGCTGGGGATGACACTGGCACTGAAGTACCCTGCATGACCAATGGTAGTTTATTTCAGTATACAGTGCCTTTTTAATGATCAAAAAGAGGCAAGTAATCTAGTCATCAAAATAAAGGTGGACTTTGGTAACCAAGATCACTCATACAATGAATCGTACTGAATGTGATATACTATGTACATGTATGCAAGTAGGGGTATTTTCTAAGGAGGTTGTTGAGGGCTTCAGAGTGGCAGGTTGTAGCTGGCTGTGTCATTTGGGAATGAGATATATAGCCTCACAGGATATATCCCTATTTGATAAATTTATCAAATAACAGGTGTTCACTATAGAGAGGGAGCACTGTACAATGTTTGTTTTACTGTTTCATAAGTTGCTGCATATGAAAGAGTCCTCTGTAATAGCACTGACCACAGGGAGTGCTTCAGCCCTCCCCCTCTCCCATTACCACTGTAGTCTGTACGTCTGCTAGTAGAACATGTTCTAGTAGGTGCTTCTTTCCAAGTTACAGTATATTAGCTATAACTGATTTATATGTTAGTCAGCTGGTAAACATAGTTATGATAATTCCATTTTTCTTTCTTCTTGCTGCATGGACATTATTTTCCATATTTTTATGTATTTCTTTTCTCTGGTGGGTAGCTAAGAGGCCAGGCTTTGGCTCTCTCACTTGAGAGAGCTCGATTCCACCCTTGACCATGTGTCTTTCCAATTTGGCTCCTCCCCCAGGCAGATTCCCCATAGATTTGCTCCTGTGGTGGGGCCAGGGAGGAAAGGCATCCTCCCCTGGTGCATAATCCAGATAGCCTGGGTGGCACCATTGTCGGTAGTGCAGCAAGGGCTTCATGAAACCTGCTAGTGCCCCTTTTCCATGTCCTACCTCCCCCTCCCAATTGCTGGGGCACACACATCAGCATACACACATGGAGGCATGCACACACAGAAGAGTTCCACAGCACCCTCCTACCATTGTCATAGCAGAACGGTATTACCTCCAGGCCTGTACCTGGTGGCAGTTATTCAGCAGGAATGATAACCCGCCCTCCCAAGAAGAGGAGAGGAGAGGAGTGGAGAGCAGTCCTCCAGATGCTTGATCCTCTCCCTCTCCGGTTAACCTGTGATGACCTGAGTCTGCTCATGAACACAGGCCGCTGGCATGGCAGGAGGTGAGATGCACAGTGCCTCTGCCCTCCACAGCACTAGACCAGCTAGCAGCATGGACATTTAAATAGAAATTGCTGTTTCTTTATATAGCACTTGCTGGTGTGTTGACTCAAAATGTTGCTAGGACTGAGTTTCTGGTCCCTACAGGGATGGGTGAGAAGTGCACAAAATGTTATGTGTTTATGCCTTACTGCATTTTTGAAGCCAATAGGCCACACATGGATGGCCAGGGGCACTCTGCAGCACAAAGATTTTGCTAATAGATTTACTCCATTATGACTTCATTAGTTCATGTGTCTAAATTACTATGTTTTAAAGCACCTCTTCTCCCTATATTCTGTAACAACCTGGGGTCGTAAGGTGCTGTACCTTATTGTAAGGATGATGATTAAGAACAGATGTTATAATCTATGTATCTCCTGTAATTACAGTTTAAAACATGCATTTTAAACTCAATAAAAATAAAACAAATCGAAGAAATTCACCCCTTGTTAATGACTTACAAGACTCTTATAAAAGTGGTAAGGAAAGGACTGCATCCTGACAGGTAATGCAATAACACAATGAGTAGTGCACTCAGGAGAGCTGTGCCACTGCCTATTCTGGACCACTAAATCCAAATCTTCTTTAGATTCTGCCAGTTTTCAAGAGTTGGGCTACTGGAATAAACTCACCTTCTGTTTGAAAATGTTTGAGCATTCATTTTTTTGACCATGGTGCCACTCAACTTTACAGATCCTGCCGGTCAGCAGCTACAGGTATGCATGGTGAGATTATGACCCACTGTTCAGAAAAGTCCTGAAAGGGCCACCTGATGGCCCAGCGGTGAGCACTAGTGACCCCGGTTTAGAAGTAGACTTAGAAGCTGGGTCAGGCTGGCCGGAGCAGGAAAGGCACTGCTGCATGGCAGTGCTCCCAGCTTGGGGGAGGGGAAGCCTTTGGTTCCACCACTCTGGTGACTCCAGCAGTGTGCTGGGGAGCTTGGTCTTCCACAAGGGAATGCCTGCAGTGTGTAAGATCAACTGTGGGCTACATCCAACATTGGTGAGGTGGGTAGTGATAAAATGGAAAAACTGAAGCCAACAAGTGAAGTCTGGCCCATTTTTTAGCCTGTGTTGCCACCCAGGCCCAGCAATATCTGGATGAGGACACCAAGCAGGTGAAGGGTGGACCTCCTCTTCATGGTCCCACCACAGGGGATAAACTATGGAGGAGGACTGTGTCAGTTGATGGGTGGTCTGGGAATGATGCAAGGCTGGCTCTGAGGGAGAAAAAGCCCTATGAATAAAGTCCTCCCTCCCTACTACAGGTACTGTGCAGCACAGTGTCAGCAGAGCTGTGATACCCCACCACTGCTATCGTGGCAGCTGCCCACCACCCACCTCCCATTCACCTTGGACAGCCATTTTTTAATACATACCTAATGTCGCTTGACTGATCACATGCTCTATGGCTTCTAATACTATCTCCCAAATCCTATACAGCAGATTATATTTGACGGCCACTAGGAGACACTGCTGCACCAAACACTACCTTCCCACAACCCCAATATAAATTACCACGTCATTACAAGTTCATATTCCTGACCTGCCCAATCCCACTCTAACAGCCCTAGTTTCACTGTATTGCCACCATTCCAGCCCTGCATATGCTGTGGGACTCGAATCCCTGGCCCTATACACCGTAGTCTGTTACCCTACCACTAGGTTATCCTAGCAATTACAATTTGTCATCAATTGATATGAACTATTGACTTCCCAGCACCCCCGCGTGGCTTTTGGAACCTTAGTGCAACATTTCTCTGCTTGCTCTCCAAGCTACTTGATTTAGCTCACCCTATTAAATACCAACACCTGCTTTTGGATATTTCACTCTAGAAAACTCCCCCAGCCACCTTACTTGGGTCACATCCAGTCATCCCCCTCCACAGCCCGCATACTTTCCTGCCCTCTACCCCTAACAGGATACCACCAGGAGGTGCTACCTATCTCTCACTGCTTCTGTAGCTGAAACCAAACTACCCAAAAAGGCAAACAGTAAGCCTGTGTTTCCGAGGTCCTGTCATGTACTCTTTTGGCCCCGCACCTCTTATTGCTTACCACCCTGACCCCTCTCCATTGTAACAAGGACAACCAGGTCGACCACCTTAATATTTCTCCTGCTAGTAACCCTAATGGCAGCCCCTCACCCAGTAATAACACTGGATCCCTTCCCCACTGACCCAGTAATAACCCTGGATCCTTACCCTATTGCCACCCAGCACTAATGGCTGAACACCTCATGTTCAGCACTCCCTCCAGTTCTCTCCAACTACTCTGAACATAGAAACATGCTTCAGTCCATCCACTGGTATGTTCACACTCCATCCCACTCATCCCACTCTTTTGCATTCATGAGCACCCAACCTCATTATACTTCTATTCTCATACATTGTATGAAAAGAAAACCACCCTGAGGCAAAACAAACACTTGATGCTTAACTGGTTTAAAACTCCTTATTTCACTGCAAGTTTATACTGCTTCTGCTATCTGACCTTATACACCCCCAAATCTGGACTCACTGGGCTGTAACAACCCAGGAAACCACCAGCAGTACATTGAAATTAGCCTCCATCAATGTATGCAGCCTCCTGCCTAAATTCAACCAACTTCAACTTTGGTCCACCAGCATAACCCTAATGTCCTCACTCTAAAAGAAATGTGGCTAAGCCCCAAAATACCCGATTCAGTGTTCTGCCTAAATGGCTACACCATTTTTTGGAAAGACAGAGTAGGTAAAAGAGGGCGGATGTCTGGTTTACTTAAAATACACACTTCATGGTCATGCACTTGGACCGATTGACTTAGACAAAAAGCTCAGGCCATAGCTATTAGAATCCTGCTTGGCTACCAAATAAATCAATAACAATCCTCACTGTCTATTTGCTGTCCAGAGAACTGTCTACCAACTTTAACAAGCTCATTAATTACTTTAATACCCTTAACCAGGACAAGGAATTTCTTGTCATCGGTGACTTCAGCATTAATTGGTTATCCAAAGAGGCATCACCTATAAAGACGTCCTGGCCAGTCTCTATCTCACACATGTGGTGAGTGAACCAATGAGACTTAACTACCCGGCTGGGTCCCACATCCTGATTGACTGGGTCCTAACAAATCAGCAGGAGAGAATACATGAGGTCACAATACACCCAGACTCACTAAGTAATCACTCATTCATCACCTGTCTGTTGTCTAATAAAACACTGAAATCTGCCCCTTGTTTTACTACTTGTAGAGTGCTATAAAAGGGCAGCTGAATTCTTTTAGAGCCCAGCTTCTCCTCTACACTGATGGTGTTGTCATCTTTGCAAGTGGCCCTCATCTAGACATTTTAACTCATTCACTGTACAGGAGCTCTTTCAGAGTTCCACTACCTGTGTCCCGTATACTCTTAACACTGCATCCTGCAAAATCAAACCATACTGTAATCAGCATGCCACAAACAAATGTGAATATCTCATGAACCTTAAGTGCTACACATAAAGTAAAAGTGACAATGTTGTTCAGCACAAAATTTCTTTCGAATGGTGCTATGCCATTAGTTATAAGCAATTTCTTTTTTTTTCTATACTAGTTGAAATAGCAAAACAAAGTGTTTTTTTTACAATAACAAAGGCAATGTATACCATTTTTGGTAGGAAAATATGTGACATATCAACACCAAATTAAGCATCCATACATTAGATGTAGGTACAAAGTAATTTTGTACTAAAAACAATTTTCCTAATACAAAATATGTATTTTTCCCCATTTTATTCAAGGTGCTTAGGTGATGTTTGAGGGGCAAATGTCAGCTATACTGTACATACCATACAATAAACAAATGTGAATAACTCCTAAAGTATACATAATACACAGAAAGTATTAGCATCAGAATTGTTCAGTGCAAAATTACCTTTCTAACTGTGCTATGCATTCAATTCTAATCAATTTGATTCACTAGTTATACAGAGAGATAGTGCTGATGACCCAAGAAATGTCCAGGGCAAACTGGAAGTCTTTGGCTGCCGATTAAAGTCGTTGTGGGAGACAAAGGGAATGATTTGGCTGCCACCTACAGGTGTTTCCCAGAGGTAATAAATTAACAAATATATTATAAGACAGTTTTACTAGGGCTGAGGAATGGTTCACCCCAAATAAACTCCTCCTAAATTATAAAAAAAAACAAAAAACATGCTGTCCTACACCCACCAGAGCAATTGACCCAAAATAAGCTCCCCCAAAACAAAAACCATGCTGTTCTGCAGTTACCAGAGCAAGAAAAAAATCTAGCAGTCTCATTATCAAAAACAGCAGGCTGAACCATTGGAACAAGTAAACATCTTTAAATATCTGGGTGTCACTCTCAATAGCTCCCATTCCTACACTCAACACATTAGCCAAATTGTAAAAATAGTCAACACCAGAATAGGCCTGTTCCACAGGCACCACTCCTATCTGACCAATGAGGCCCTCACCCTAGCAATTAATAGCTCTATTTGCTCTGTTGTTGACTACTGCCTTGTTGTGTATAGTGCAGCCATGAATGACGCACTTAAATGAGTAAAAACAGCACTAAACAAGGCTTGCAGGCTAGTGCTAAGAGCAGATGCGCTAAAGCATACCAGTGATCTCTACGCCCAAACTAAGTGGCTAAACCTACAAGGGATGATTCAATATTAGGTCTGCCTCCTTGGGAATAAAGCCCTACTAGGACTGACACCGAATTCTGTCCAGAGGATACTGAAACCAAAACACAACTCCCATTGGACCAGAGGCAGGGCAAGGAATACACTGCACATACCGTTTTGGTGCACTGCTCTGTCCCAAAGAACTTTCTCCCACAAGGCCTCACTTTGGCTCAATGAGCTCCTGGCTAGAATCATAAGTAACTCCAAGCTCAGGCAGTTCAAAAGAGAACTCAAATGGCACCTACAGTATATGACCAGATGAGTTGTGACTGCTTGGTTTAACCCCCCCAATTTGTTTCCCTTCCTCTTCCTCACCTCCTCCATGAATATGGAGCATCGCATAGGGGGATCACATAGCCCTAACCATGCTCCACTCCCTGCCTCTCTTATCGTCCCCCCATTTGCATCGACTTATTGCATTTCACCTCCCTCCTTCTCTCCCTCTACCTCCCTTTACTTAGACCTCCCTTCCTCTACCTCAGTATACTCAGACAGCATCCTGACCAACATTTGTGCTTATTTGAGTTCCTGGTCATCTCGCCTCTCCCACTTCCTTCCCACCTATTCTTGTCTATTTCGTACTGTCCCTTCCACCCCTTACCGTTCCTCCATTCCCTATCCTTTATCCTACCCCTGCCACACTCCCTATCCTCCAGTAGTATCCATTCCCTAATCTTGATCTACATCCTCCCACCACCCAGATCCTCCCCTTACCTGCTCTCTATCAACCCATACCATATTTCCTCACCTCCTCTCTCCCTTTCTCTCTCCTCTGCCCATCTCTATTCCTTCCCCTTCCTCCCTCCCTCTCTTGTTCCCTTTCCTGTCCCCCCAGTCTACGCTTTCTCATTCCCAGTGCTTACCTGTCCATTATATAAATTCTTTCATCATAACCCATTTTCCTGTGGTACCCTCCCACATGCTCATCCATACACCCCTGCACTTATCCTCACCTCCCTTTCTGCTTTATCTCTCTTGCCATTCTCTGGTGGCTCTTTTTCCCCTCCATATCACCTCTTCTCTACTGCATCCTCCCTCCCTCTTGCACATTTATCCCTTCCCCATCCTTTTGTTGCCTTAATTACCTGTATTATAGCACTTTATTGTTATTACCAAACTTGCTGTTTTGTATAAAAGCTCATTGTCAACTGATACAATTATGGATTATTGTTATTCTGCTTTTTTGTTGTTCCTTGCAATTCATTTCCCCCCATGATACTGTGCCACCCACTGTACTTACTTTGTAACTAATTCCCACTTGTCACTGTACCACCCACTGTATTTATGGTACCTGTTGTTTGTTCTCACTCTGATGTGGAACCTTTGTAAAAGAGCTTGTAGCTCAAAGCTTGTAATCTGAGACAATAAATAAATAAATCCAGATATAGTACATAAAAGAGCTATGAATCAAATTTTAGAATTTTTAAAATATGTATCAAACTCATTTCTCTTCCATATTTGGCTGTTTCTTCATGTTTTTACTTCCTACTATATCCCACTCCCTTTCTCCATTATATATGAACTGCATACTCTGTCCACTTTCTCTTTCACTCCCTGACTCCATGTTCTGCCAATACACTTCCTCGTGCTCCAACTCTCAGGCTTTGTCTTTCTCTCTGCTTGCTTTCATATACCATCCTGACCACAGTCTCTCTTGTAGCTTGATCACTCTTCACATCAGTTGACAATGCAGACTGCAAATGTGCCATAGACTCAGCTCATTAATTACTTTTTTAAAAATGAAATGGATATGCACTTCTTCCTGATTTCAGTAAACCCATGGCACTTGCCACTCCTTACAAAAGATCCCTGACTTGGTCCTGTAAAATAAATAAACACGGGGGTATACTCGTGTGTGTGTGTAAAAATATATTTTTTTCAGTTATGCCATAAGTAAGAAACCTGTGGAATTTATATATAGAGAATAATGGATATGCAACTGTGTGCTGTGGAATTTTTTTACATGCCTGAGGTGTTTGATGGGTCATCATACACCGACAGACACACACACACACTAACTTTCTCTCTCTCTCTCTCTCTCCCTCACACACACACAGTTTCCCTTTCTCCCTTGCTCTCTCAGACTGAACTTTTTTTGTCTGAAACTGTCAGTTACTGATTGATACTGAGGTCTGTCCAGCATTGTACTCAGAGCTGGCGACAGCAACTCCCAATTCAGAAACACAGCTGGATCAACCAGATTGTACTTTTGTATTTGGAAGGCAGGATCATCCAGATAAAACAATAAAAAATCTAATAAAAATGGGGAGGGTAGTAAATAAAAACAGCTCGTCAGCAAGTGGCAAACAAAACCACCATTTTATTAATGCTGTTCAGCCTGCCCACAAGTAAAGCACAAGCCAGTGAAGTGGCAGAATACAGATGAATGACACACAAAGGAGACTGGAGGTGAAAGAAAGTTTCACAAATGCCGTAATAACTAATTTTCAGGTTATTACGGCATTTGTTATTACGGCATTTGTGAGACCCTTGAAAACAGGTTTATAAAGGGGTCACCAGTAATTATATACTGTTAACTGCAGAAATATTACTTGGGTTTATGTAAACTGTAGATAATTTCCCAAATTTTCTGTGGTGTCAGACGGGTTCTGTTGTTAGTACGCCTGCCACTGGTCTAGAAGCTTATGGGTTATATCCCCATACCTGGACTGGGCTAATACCATATTGTAAATGTTAACACCAAGTTCAGTAATTGGGGTGCTTTATTGTTGGGATGTGTCATCCTTTGGATTGGATGTTAAACTGAGGTCCTGTCTACCTTTGCTCTGGGTTATATGGGTGGATGTTAAAGAGCTACCAACAACTACAGGAAAAACGTAGTATTTGAATACAAAACAGCTTATATTTCTCATGAGCAGGGCCACTGGAAAATTGCATCAGCAATTGTTTTGTGGAATCCACAGTTTTCACCATTTTCCACAAAAACTTACATGTTCCACAATTTCTTGCAATTTGTGAGTTTTTACCTAGAACTGTATATAAAGTATTAACATTTTGAATACAGTTATTTCAAATATATTGGCAGTTTTAAATGCAGAACTGGGTTTGGCTGAAACAATGCAGTGCAAGGTGGGGGAAGGGTTTTCTGTGACACTGCTTTCTTTTGAATCCTTGTCTTGTTTGATTTTAAAATCTACTGGCCAAGCATAAGTACACTTAAACACTTAACATTTGGTTTGTGTTGAAGCAGTCTATCAGAAAATGTTTTGCTGCCACAGAGACTGAAACAAAAGATGTAGAGAAGGTGCAAATTATCACATTCACCTAAATGGGGTGCTAACTATGAAGCCTTTTTGTAAGTGGTAGGGCAGGTGTTTCTTTCTGAGTGTACTTTCATTTAGACTAGTTTTGATTCAAAGAGCTGAGGATTTGGGATGGCCCTATTTATTATAAACTTGAATATGCTAGTTGGTAACAGAGATCTTGCTCTTAGCAATCTACCACCTAGATGCTCACATGCAAAGACTACAATAAAAACCTGACTAAAGTCTGGAAACAAGCTTATAAAATACATGTGTATCTGAACATTTATCTTTAACTAAACAAATTCACTGCAGCCAGAATAAAACAAAAGTAAATTACGGGGTACCCTGACTACTGTGAAAACACATTGGTATTTTTTTTATATATTTTTTGGTAACCAGGTAAGGCCCACTAGGCACAAGTGCCTGTTTTCAGGGGCAACCCAGGTGCACTGGGAAGGTTAAGTGACTTGCTCTGAGTCACACAGTATGCAAGCTGAGGTTATGGAAATCAAACCCAGGTCAACTAGATGTACCCAGCTCATTCACAGTTTGTTGCTGTAATCTCTAGGCCATACTGCTAGCTCCAATAACCCCCAATTTTAATGTTTTAATATGTGATTTCAAAAATAGTGTACATTACCTATAGTGCAAATTATGAACATTGAACACTTCAACATTTTACTAAAACTCAATTATTCACCACTCTATCTGTTGATTTTTCTTGCACCAAAGTGGACTAATAGCTGACATCACTGTAAACAACTGTGAATCAGGCTTCATTATTCTGCATTCAGAAACAGAAACATTTGTTTATTCTGGACTTATTAAATATTGATTTACTGTGGCTCACTAAATAGAATCTATTTAGCACTGTATGAGGCAGATGTTTTTAAATTTTGGAAGATAGGCAATGCATTTATCAGTTTAGTATTCATTTACAGAACATAAAATTATGCATAAAACATTTTCAAGTGGCAGTGTGTTCATTTATCGGTTTATACTGACTAATACATGCTGCAGAAAACAATAAAAGATTTATTGTGAAGCACTCAGGGTCTATAGTAGAACTCCCATAATTTCCCTGCAGTTTTTGGAAAAATTTCTGCAATTTTGGACAACCTTTTCCGCAGTTTTTCAGTGACCCTACTCATAGAAACACTATGGTTCTCTAAAGAGGTGGGAGCCAATGTCAGGGCTAAAAGGCTGAGTTTCAGGAAAGATAAGGGGAACCAAAGGGAGGAGGCCAGGGAGGTGTACCTTGAATGACTAAGGGAAACAGGGAAGGCTGTTAGGAAGACAAAGATGCAGACAAAAGAGGGCTTAGCATGGTCTGTAAACAAAGGGGATAAGGCATTTTATAGGTACATCAGTGAAAGAAGAAAACTGAGGGGATTGTGAGGCTCAAAGGGAGAAAGGGAGAGTGTAAGGAGGGGATCTGGACAAGGCAGAAATACTGAACAAATATTTCTGCTCAGTATTCACTAAGAAGGGAGGGTCAAGGACCACCATTGGGTTGCAGAGACAATGAAGAGGGGAGACATTGAAACCAGTCCATTCACAGTGGAATGGGTTCTGGAAGAACTCACAAAGCTGAATGTGGATAAGGCCATGGGTGACCAGACAGCATCCACCCGAGGATTTTAAGGGATCTGTGAAGGGAACAAGCAGCATCTTTGGCAGCCCTGTTCACAGAGTCACTCAACAAGGGTGTGGTTCCAATGGACTGAAGGAGGGCACATTTATTTATTTTATTTATTTAGTTTTTGTTGACCGGGTAAGTGCACTAAACAAATCCTGCCTATTTTCAGGCACGACCCGGGGCAGGGGGATACAGATGAATGCCAACTGACCTTGAACCAGATTAAGCTATTGGTGGTATTTTTAGTGAATGAGGGAAATTTGGCCAGAATACCATGGAAATTCCTCTACTCTTTTTGATAAGTGCCATGGGATCTTTAACATCCACCTGAGCTACCACCAATCCATGCAGATGGGACCTTGGTTTATGTCTCATCCGAAAGATGGCACCTCAGAAGTGCAGCACCCATCTCATGCTGCACTATAGTGCCAGTACTGGGATATTAACCCAAGCACCAGATGTGGGAACTGAACCCACAGCCCTCTGATCTCCCAGACTCAGAGGTGAGTGTGCTACCTACTGAGCCACTGACACCGATGTCATGTGATTTCATGTGATGACATGTAGTCCCAGTGCACAAAAGTGGCAGTAGGGAGGAGGCAGGGAACTACAGGGCAGTCAGCCTCCCCTCAGTGGTGGGAAAGATCATGGAGACACTGCTGAAAGAAAGGATAGTGGCATATCTGGAATACAGCAGTGCTCAGGATCTGAGGCAACATGGATTCACAGCAGGAAGGTCATGTCAAACTAATCTTGTAGATTTTTTTGATTAAGTGACTAGGGAAGTAAATCAAAGAGTGGTGGTAGACATCATCTACCTAGCTGTCAGCAAAGCCTTTGACACCATCCCACATAGAAGGCTGATTAACAAGATGGGTAGTCTGGGCATGGGGGGCAAGGTGATGAACTGGGCTAGGAACTGGTTAACAGACAGGAGACAGAGGGTGGTAGTAAATGAGGAAAATCTGGGGAGAGGGTGGTGACCAGAGGGTACCACAGGGATTAGTACTAGGGCCAGTCCTGTCCAATGGCTTCATTAGTGACATTGCAGAGAGGCTGGAAGGAAAGGTCTTCCTGTTTGCAGATGACACTCAAGATCTGCAACATGGTGGATACTCCAGAAGGGGTGCAGAAAATGAAGAGGGACCTGGAGAAGCTTGAAAGATGATCAGAGATGTGGCATCTGAGGTTCAATGCAAAGAAGTGCAAAATAATGTACCTGGGTAGAGGGAACTCTGGGATGAGCTACAGGTTGGGGGGAGCTGACTTTAACCAAAGAGGAAAAGGACCTATGGGTTATCATCTCTGATGACCTTAAGGGATCAAAGCAGTGCACAAGGTGACAGGGAGGGACAGTGGCATGCTGGGATGCATAGGCAGAGGTATCACTAGCAGGAGGTGGGAAATGGTGATGCCATTGTATAAAACATTGGTAAGGCCTCACCTTGACTACTGCATGCAGTTCTGGAGGCCACACCTGTGAAAGGACATAAGTAAAGTGGAGACTATCCAGAGAAGGGCAACAAAGATGGCACAGGGCTTGCACCACAAAATATGTGAGGAGAGACTAAGGACCTTAATATGTACTCACCGGAAGAGAGGATAGAGCAGGGGCACAATATTAAAACTTTCAAGTACCTCAAGGGCATAAACAATGTGCAAGTGGGGGACCTTTTCCAGAGTAGAAAAAGTAGTAGTACAAGGGGGCACAATGTGAAATTGGAAGGGGGTAGATGAATAGGTAATGTGAGGATGTTTTTCTATACAGGTAGGGTAGATGATGCTTGGAATAGTCTGCCATGAGAGGTAGTTGGGGCAAGCACAGTTTTGGGGTTTAAGCATGGCTGGGAAAGGCACAAGGGAAGCATGAAAGGGGAGGGAGTAATGAAATGCCATTGATCACATAGGTTGAGTGACCATGTACAATGTATAGGGCCTACGGGCAGCCTGGATGGGCCTAGCTGTCTTTATCTGCTGCGAATTTCTATGTTGCTGTGTTCCATCTATAAAAGGTAAAGGACATACAAAATGTACTGTGTCTAAATATTAAGTGTCCTAAACTTGTCACAAAGGCATCAGCAGCTCATTAAACATCCCATGGCACTTCTTGAAAGAATAGGGGGATGTTTTATTAATGTAAAGAAAGGGCAAATATAAATAACAGCAAGCAGAAAAAAAAAAATTATACAGCACCAAGTAACTTACCATAATACAGAAACAAAATCAGTTTATGCAGTCAAAATAAATAAAATGCCAAGTCATAAATCTTGGTGGAAAAAGGCAGAGGAAAAAAACTAAACAAAATTGGTATAAGGAATCTTCAAATACCCAATGCAATCAAAGTGTAAGCAAAATAATATTCTAGACATGGGTACCACAAGGCTCTCTCATGGCTATACACTACTACCCATTCATGGCAGCGGGGAATCATTGCTGTGAAGCAGAGAAATGAGGAACATGGAAAATATGCTATCTTTCTAATAGACTTGACTAGTAGCCAATTGTACTGAAGACTAAAGGTCCAGATATGTCACATACCTCTGCTGAGTAGGACGCACATACCTTGTTTGCCATACTTCAAATTTCAGAATCAGAAATACTGAACACAGAGTATCACTGTCAAAATGTTTCCAGTTAGCCATAGTAAAAACAGGTATTAAATCCTTGTATGATATTTGTGTGATAGAGAAAACATGCATTAAACCCTTATATGAGACCTATGTGATCAGGTCCCATTCCATGCATGGGCTGAATGCAGCCAATAACATGTGAAATATGGAAATGCTTTAAAAAGATGCTCCTGTGTTTCTATGACCTGTACACACTCCTGTCTGGGGCAGTACCTTTTATCCAAACTCTTTATGTTTTCGTGACCCTCTGACCCTCAATCTCCCATGGATACCCAACCATAAGGTGTCTCATAAATAAGGTGGAACCCATTTATTTACCAATTATTTCAGAAATCCAGTCTTTCTGTCATCCAGACAAGATGACAACTCTGGAGTTATATAAAACTGTTCCGACATAAGTTATTCATGCAGGCTCTTCCTTGTAAGTGTTTCTATACAGGTATAACTCAGGTCCCACTATCTAATTTTAGTGAAAGCATTTTTTATTAATAAAGGATCACCTGTCCCTGAAGCCTTAACAAAGCAAATTCTATTCTGACAGCACCCTAATAGGAAAGGTTTTATCCATTCTGCAACCAAGGAACCCACACCTTAGCTTCACCCTTAAACACTCAAAAATTAAAATGCAAAAATATACAAAAGAAAAACACTGTGGGGTTTATCATTCCTACCGTTCTTGTTCTACTGGCAGACATGTGATTCTATGCTTGACGGGTTCTGTCTGCTCCTCCCAAAAGGATAAAGAAAATAATAAGCAATCTTGTCTCCAAGGATAATGAAGCAAAGCTCATATACAAAATGCAGCCAACAGAAGAGATTTAATTAGAAACACCCTTTTCTTTTGGAATGTTTCCAAGATTTCCAAACCTGGACTTCACCCATTATTTACTGTAGTCTAGAATCAGAGAGGTCAGGCCTCTGTCCTCAAAGAACAAACCCATCAATTTCAAAGGGGTCCCTGCTACTGTACATTAATGCTAGCTAGATGTATTCATATGCCTTTTATCACTCCTATCCCTATACTGATACTTTTAAAAATGTTAATCCAGGAAGCTGATGGCTTAGAAAATGATGTAATACAGAAGCCAAAGGATCATTAGCTGAAGTGTCATTTAAAATACTGGCATCATCAGCATAGGCTAATACTTTGGGGGGGGGGTCTTTGTTCAGTTGTAAACCCAGAAGTTGGTAATATCCTTATATACCTTAAAACAGGGGTCTCTCTTGAAAATATACAGAGCAGGGCTTGGGGACACCCCTTCCTCACCCCCTAAAATTCCATCTTGTGAACTTAGCCACCCATTAACAATAAGGATGAATCTTGCATGAAAATATAACACCTTCAACTGATCTAGAAAGATTTCAGGAACCCAATAATGACCTAATCCTGCAAAAAAAATAATTATGTTATAAATGGATGAAAGCTTTCTTCTTGTCTAAGGAGAGGACATAAGTAGTTATACTTCCCATGTTACTTTTTCAAATATTTGTGTATTAACACCAGATTGTCATAAACTGACCTATGAGGCAAAACTCACTCTTGTGTGGGGAGACAAGTTCCCTCCACCAGCACAAGACAGGTCACCAAATTTGAAAGGATTTTCTGATCCAGGTTTAACAGACACATGGGTCTCCAATTAGACTGAAGAGATCTACAGTATCTCTCTTCTTATGGAGAAAAGTAATCAAAGCCTTCATCATAGAATCTAATAATCCACCAAAGGCTATGACTTCATTGTATGCAGTAATTCCACCAAAAATGGACTAGAAAAGAACTAAACATTTTACAAAATTCAATAGGCACCCCATCACATCCAGGGGACTTATTTACTTATATTGATTTTATAGCTGATACCACTTCTGTGAGAATAATTGTAGAAGGCAGTAGCTGTTCAAAGTAGCCAACTAGCCTAGGAATCTGGATAGCATCCAAACAGCTGTGTATTTCATATCTGTATGTTCCCAAGCAAAATTCCTGGACACATACTGTTTAGTAATATTCACTATTTCCACAATGCCAGAGTGTTGAGTTCACTGCTGGTCTACTAAAGAGGTAAATATTCTGCTTGCTGTCCATTTCTGGCTCCTCTTACATACATCATATGTCCATGTTTTACTCTGGGTCCCAAACTGTAATTCCTTCTTTAATGATGCTGCTCTCTCATACTGGTCGGCAGCATCTTCTGTTTAAATTTCCTGTATTGCTCAGCATAGTTATCAACTATTCCGCTAGAGACATCTATAAGTCTGTGTAACCAAGCACAAACACTTAGATAAGTCTTATAAGCCATACTTACCCTCTTGGATGTGAATGTAGCAAATGAATTTCTAAAGCCTGCTTTTGAATCCTCCCACCAGTCTGCCCAAGACTTGTAGGTACACTGAACGGACAGTATAGCCCTCCAAAGAACTACCCATTTAACTCTCACTACTTCAAAAGAAATATTTGATATCCAACACCCCTTACATTTCACAAGGGTCTCTCTCTCTCTCTGAAAATATTCTTAGTAATTATGGATGTTTCAATTGCTGTAGCAGTAAGAGACAGAATATTAACATGTTTGGACATGAAAATAAAATATATTCTTGAAGTGACAATACCGCTACAATATCTATAGCCCCCACATCTTGTGCAGTGTGCAGAATGAGTCTCTTAGATCAGCCGTAGTAACTATGACTACAAAGGCATAAGAGTCACAATAAGCCTTTCGTTTTCTCTAAATCAGCAGCCTGCAGAAAAGAACAGTGAAAATCCCTACCGAAAATGACTTTCTGAGATGTAAATAGATAGGGTTGAATTTTCTGAAAAATATCCACCCTTTCTGCCTTTGATTGAGGAGCATGTGCACTAAATATCATGAAAGACTGGGTACCCTGTTTTATATCCATCATCAACACCTTTCCATGATATATCTCCACCAAATGAGACAGATGTCAATGAAACCCAGTTAATTAAATCCAAACTCACTATAAATTTCCTCACCCAGGAACCAATAAGAAGGACCCAGGGTTCAGTTAAATTTTGCCCTTGGTATTTCAAATTAAGTTTTGATCCTAATGTCCAGTAACAAATAAATGCCCCCAGACTACTGCTTTAGAAATTTAAGAGTGGTCAAACATTTTTGTATGACCTGATGCTATTCACATTCAAAGAAGCAACCTTAAGGGAGGACATACACAGGCACAAAAGACAGAAGAAGACCCCCCCAAACACAATGTAAGGAATTGCCTGTAATGTGAGGACACTGTGAATGGGTTATGTTATTTTTCTTTTTAGTGGATGCACTCTCAGCCTGAGAATCCTCAGGATCTGAGAAGTGAAACTATTGTGAAGGGACTGAGGAGTCCTCAGAATCTTTGACTGCCTTCATATTCCCCCACATCTTTCCCATTCTTAATGCCAAAAATGTGTTTGTAACAGCAATTGGGTTGGTTTAGTCACCGTGGGCTTTCAGCTTTGTACCCTCTTCTCCTTGGAACCAGAACAAATGCTTTACCATCTTTTTGGTGCAACTCAGTGGCAATTTCTTGTAGTGGAGGGGGGGTTGGGGCATGTCAGTATCACCAATAACCACTGGGTGATCAACCTGCACAGTAAGCTCCGTGTAGTGTCCACTTTCTCCATCTTCTGAGAGGAGGCCATTTCCTGAGATAGGATTACCAGTGGTGTCTGTCCCTCACCCATCAGTTCCTGAATCTCATTACAAGGATTGGCACCTTGAGCAGGTCTGTGTGCTTTGAATTTCTGATTCACAGGATCCTCCTGTGGGGGGCTGGGGTATGAAAATCAGGAGTGGGCTTGACAAATTTCCAGTTCTGTGTGAAGGTTTAAACAGTTGAGATTTCTTGATCAGATATGCTCGATCATAACCCTATTTACAATTATGATAGGCCCAGGGCAGTTCTAAAGGTGTGACCTTGGTCTTTGCAAAGGGTACACTTAAAGGGGCTATCACATCTTGAGTTATGATGGCCATAATGCTAAGCAAAAGTACACTTCTGCTGGTCGCTGGCATTGCTCAGATATGCCAGCGAGTCACACATTAAACATGCTATGAATTGCCCCTGATAGAAACAGACCCCTCTGTCTTTTATCAAAAAGAAACTGCTAGTTAGATAGACTAAGCCCATACCCCCATAGTTCAGTTTTATCCAGAAATGCCATCTACTCATCCAGACTTTTTCTTCATCTAAGGTAGGTATAGGGGCACAAATTACCTCACACCTCTAACATAACCAATATTTCATGTCAGAGACATTAGCACCCTAATTACACAATACAGTAACACAGTCACCACTTTCACTGTAGGTTTAGTCAGAGGCATAGCTACAAAATCCACCCAAAGTGGTATCTCTTTTAGCTGGGCATATTTGGGCCAAAATTTGTCCAAAGAGTTGACTGTTTTAAAGTTAACATCATTAGTTTCCTCCTGTGAAATATAAATGAATGCATACAGTTCTGAAGCAACCCCCCCAAAAAAAAAACCCACAGAGTCCTTTAACAGTTTTCTAATTACATAATTCTTATCAGGGGAACTCATCACCCTCTACACAATGTAGTCGTATTGCATTCCTCCTCTGTGCAGGCTCCATTTTAGAGTAAAACAGATCAGAGGTTCTTAGATTTGTCCCTTCTTGAGTCCTTGAACCCTCAGCAGCTTGCCTATGTTAGACTTGTCTGTGTCATTCTTGGTGATAGTGGTGGCAAGATGTCAGTTTGTTGCACCAAAGGAGCAGGTCTAAGGTCTGTAGAGTGGGCCTGATGAGCAATCCTCGAGATCCCAGAGGTTTGGTCCAATTCTGAGCAGTTTAAGATCTTATGAGTATCCCCACTCCCTTCCTCCTTTCTACTGGACTCATGCCCCCCTTTTTATCATACTAGTTGGCTGGGTGATATCAGGACTCTGTTCTTGTATTGGAGGCTCTGAGCATAATGAAAGAGGGGGAAATTGTAAAAGCTCAATACTCACAGTGCTTTTTTCTGAATCTGCATTGCTATCCTGGCTACCCTAAAGTATAGTCTTGTTTGACACAGTCTCAGTAGTGTGGGAAGAAAGCACCAATGCAGTCTGGGGCAAAGGAGCCTGTGGAGAAACTGGGCCTCCCAGTTCTTTCATTGCTGAGGTCTGTCACTTAGATGCATCCGTATTCAAGCTGGTGCTGGGAAAGAAACCACATAGGAAGGGGGAAGCCCAGGCTTCTCATCTGGAGCCTTCCCAGGAGGCCCGCTTCCCACAGGCACTTATACAGCATACAGCTGCTGCATTTCACATTGTACTGCTACAGTCTGCAGTCTGCTCCTCATAACTGCACCACCTCTTGGTTTACTGACAGGCTTTGGATTTTGGCTTACCTGCTTCACCATCATGGTGATGTCTGTGGATTTTGGTGGCTCACCAGGCAGCCTTCACTCACTGAGCCTCTTGATCAGTTCTATTGCTCTGGGGCAGCCTGTAGTTGTGTGCTGGAGTTCCATCTGATGTTCTTTTGGCTCTGCACTTTGATCAAGCCAGTATTCTGGCAGTGACAGATCAGTATCTACTACAGGGTGAGGCCTGCCATGTACAACAACTGCAGTGTTAGAATGGACCAAAAACACACCTCTGAGGAGGCACCAGCTGCTACTAGTGCTGTGTCTCCTTTGTCCAGGAGCTGAAGTAAAATGGCTCTACTTTCTGTGATGCACCCAATAAGAAGGTCATCAGCTTTTTGCATGTCTGAACCAATCTGGAATGTATCCATCATGTCTTCCTCCACCATTGACAGCTCTACAATCTCATTCTCAGGTACTGTCTGATTTACTGATTGCACAGCAGATAATGGGAGTATATTCACAGGATTAGCAGTTGTAAAATTCCCTAAGGTTGTTTTACAAACTGGAATCTCACCATTCCCCAAGACAAGTTCTCTTCCTCCTCCACCACCTCCAGGGTCAACAATCTTGCCCACAGCAAGCCGGCCACACAGCACCCCACCCCCCAAAAGAGTAGGGGTGTTTCCCTGATGTTCTGGTCAAATTTCTCCCATTCTCTAAAATCCCACAATAGTTTGCATTTGTAAATCCCCCTGCCCCCTCCCCCAGCTGAAAAAAGAAGATCCATTCACATATCTGGAATGTGTAGTATGGTACGGGCTGCACTCCCATTGTCTCATGCTGTGGACCAATGGGCATACAGCCCTACTGACGGTGTCAATCGTGAGCAGTGGGGCAGCAGGCAGGGGTGCTGCCCCGCCGCTGACCGGGAGCGGGCAGTGGGGACTAGTGGGCGGAGGGGGTCCACTGACCACCAGGGATATGGGTTTCTTCATTTTTTACTTAAGCCCACGATCAGGCTGTCAACAGTCCACTGGACCACCAGGGATATGGGTTTCTTCATTTTACTTAAGCCCACGATTTGGCAGACAGTGGTCCACTGGACCACCAGAGAAATAGGTTTTGGATCATTTTACTTAAGCCCGCAATTGGGCTGTCAGCGGTCCACTGGACCACAAGGGATATGGGTTTCTTCATTTCACTGAAGCTCACGATTGGTTAGAGAGCGGTCCACTGGACCACCACAATATTGGATTTCTTTCATTTATACTGAAGCCTGTGAACGAGGTGTGGGGCACATTGCCATGCTGTGCAGGGGGCATCAGTCCCCGATGGCTGCTGCCTGGCAGGATGCCAGGCACAAGTCGCCGGGGATTGGTGCACCTGCATGCAAATGGGCCATACTGACATGCAAATAGCCCCATTTGCACCTTGCATACATTATGGCCCTATTTGAATGTGCACTTTTGAATATCGCAGTTGTTGCACATAGCACAATGGAACTTGCGCTAGTGCATCTCCCTGCTCCACTCTGGCCACTTGCACTGGTGCAGTGCCACTGCACCATGCACACTGCGGGTGGCCAGGGTGCGATATTCAATGATGCTGTGCCATGGCACAGCTCCGTTGAATATCGGGAATAACAACCCTCGCGCAGCTAAGTTGCGCTGCGCCCAGGTTTGCATGACAGCCTGGCACAGTTTGAATATCTGGGCCTCTGTAACGTGGACTGACATAAACATTTTACATGAGGTGTGATGACAAATGGTTCTGCTCTGCGAATGGCAAGGGGTGGAGTGTGGACATTTGATGAAGACGTTTGCACAGGTGATGATGACAAACACACAAATGCAGTTATTTTGCCAGATTTACTAACTGGGGTTGATGTACCACTTGCACTAGACCTACTGTATTCACCACCACCACCACCACCAAAACTGCTACTCTCACCAACACTGGACAACATTTCAACATCATTATGCCCCTCCACCTCATCATGCCTGTAGTAATCCTCTGCTCTTATTTCATCACTACTGCACACATTTAATTTCCTACTTGATTTTACAGTCATGGAAGGGGATAACATGCTCGTTATGGTTGATGACAAGGATGAACACCCCACTGTAGTATTAGCTGCCATCTTGTGCTGGGTCCACAGTGCCATGTGCCTGTTCTTAAGATGCGTATCCTGTCCTCCTGTGCCCAGATTGCTCCCCTTTTTACCTCGACTCATGTGCGCATGGCAAATCTGGTGGATTGTAACTGACTTATCATTTGCATCTTGTACAAAAAAATCATCCCAAACAAGGGATTGTGATGCTCTACATTTAACATGTCCCTGATGCTGCTTATTGGACTCCATTTTTTTAAGCCATGAAGTGGGGAGTTGCTATGCATACCTCTCAGCCTCCTGCCTCACAAATCAGGGACAGGGCTTAAAAAAATCAGGGACAAAGGACCAAAATCAGGGACACATCTTCAAAATTAGAGATATCCACCCAGAAAGCTGGTAGAATATGGGGCTTAGTGCAAAATGCATTTTCTAAAGAATAATAAGTCTGTAACTTTAATGCTTGACATTGTTTTGTGCTTACAGTCCCCACTGTTTAGCCACAAAAACACAAATTTTAGGAGGGGCAGAGTAAAATTTTGAGGCAAAATCAGGGACGTCTCTGAAATTCAGGGACACTTGAGAGGTATGGTGCTACGTGATTTTTCTGGCAGTACACACTTGGACTGCAACTGACCACCACAACTACCTATCATTATTACTGGGTCATCATCATCATCACCACCATCAACTGAAACTGGGGATTAATGCAAACAGACCCAGACACGACCACCTTGAATTTCTTTTTCTACAGTTCCCAGCTGGGGTCACTTACATCATTATCATAATCATCAACATCACCCACATCCACATCTCCTGCTTGGATGCTGGCATGTGGACTGCATGTTGCAACCACAGCAACATCATCATCATCAGATTTATCATCATCAATACCACCATCACCTGATACTATTCACCACACTGTGAATCACTGCATGGCAAATGTGTGACTTGAACCACAGTGGAAGAAATGTCACATCGTATGCTGTCATTGTCATGATGATCAGAATCCTCATGTTCAGTTACTGAGATGATAATGGGAAGTGTGACATCAACTACACTGCCACTCACTCGTACTGCTTCACACTCCACTATGATTTTGGACATGGTAAACTGGTCAGAAGTGGAACTTGAGGCAGCAATACTCATACTACCACCAGCAACTGCACTAACACCACCGGCTGGGACAATATCATCTCCTCCATCTATGAGTGAAGCTACTGATTAGGCAGTAAAAAAACACTGCAGGAGAAATATCTTTCCTCACATCAGCAATGCACTTCTGCATCTGTGTACTACCATGCCCACAGACAATCTGACCACTGGCAGCAGTGCCATGGTGAGAAACAGCTTTGCTTTCACATCTCTTTGTGGGCATTTTGGTGGATTAACAATAATATTCTGAACAAATTTAGATTTTTGGAACGTTCACTCTGGGTGGGGGACACTGGATGTGAAGCCAAAAAACAACTGTGGCTTCAGCAACAGATACAGATGCAAAGTCACAAGTTCAAAAACACCTTAGCTATGGTGCTGAAGTCAAAACAATCCAATCTGGAAAATAATTTGTTTTGCCAGTGGTGGTGGTGGTGGGGGCTGACTGCAGATTTTTATGGCAGTGAAAGCAGCAAAGCAAAGAAAAGATACCACAATGACAGTACAAAATCACTCAGCTGCAGTGGATAGCAGGTTCACGCTGCTGCACCAGCAATTATACTTTGGCACAATAAAAGGTGTATTATTTGATGTCACACACTGCACACACACACTCACATACACACACAATTTGTCTGCAAGTAATGCATAGCAATTTGAAAACTTCAGTAATATATCTTGTATTTTAAACAGCCTGAAATTATGAACTTCCGCACCAGATCCACACAACACACAATCAGCAAAAAATTTTCAACAATTACTGACAATATTACTGTGTGTACATTAACACAGTCAGTTGTATAACAAATATATAACCAAAAAAAAGAACTCCCTATTTCTCCAACTTGAATTTACCTACACCACACCCTCCCCCAAAGTACACTTTCACTGTCTCTTACTACACACACTCAATGTTGTACATTATCATTCAAAATCCACACACAAACAATAAACGCGCGATGATATGAGCACAGGAGGTTTCCTACAATCGATGAACTAAAGTTTGAGCAAAATAAATTACTCAATAAGGCTTTTTTAACAGCTTTTAGAAGGTTTGAATCACAGATAGCTGTAAGAGCAGACTGTCTCCTACAGCTTCCTACACACACTACCCCGAACTGAGGCTGTGCAGAACAATATAGAGCCCATGTGACCTGAAATCCCACGAATAATGGCAAAATTCACCTTTGGAGCTTAAAAACAAGGTGAAGTGAGGCGAAGTATATTGTTTTCAATGCACTTCACCTTTAAAATTGGTGGAGTAGTGGTCTGGGAAGGCAGAGTAACACAAAGTCATTGTTTTCAATGGACTTAGCATTACCCATCATGATGCAAATTACTCCACTTCGTGTTGTAGAGTACTCCATGAATTCACTTTCACTCCACAAATCACTTCACAAAGCGAATTGAGCCTACTTCGCCCACCACTATTGCCAGGGCAGCGTATAGCTGGATGGGAGACTTTACCGTATCAGATTATACTCCTCTCTTTCTCAAAATTAGCCTTTGTGATTTTCAGAGAAAGACTTTCTGGAGGCTCAAGTTTGTCCCTGTTACAAGATCCAGAGGTGAAAGAATTGATTCTGGAAGCCTTGTACTGGGCGATACCGGAAAATAAGGTTTTGGAGAACTCATTGGCAATTTTCTGGGATTCAATAAAGGCCATACTTTAAGGAAAGTTCATTGCAGGGAAAGCAGTATAGCACAGTGGTTTAAGGCTCTGAGCTGCAAATCTGGAGACCTAGGTTTGAATCCCACAGCTCCCACTTGCATACTGTGTGACCCTGAGCAAGTCACTTAACTTCCCTATGTTCCCAGGTCACACCTGTAAGCAAGCTTTCAGCTTAGTGTGCCTCTCCTGGTTAAACAATTGAAGAAAAACCAAAAACCTTTCAACTTGAAAGATAAAGCTTAGAGAGGTTCGAAGACTAGCACTGAATAACCAAATACAACAACTTGAAGACTTGAAAAATAGTACGGGTAGATAAACATCAGGTTAAGGAACTGAAAGACATGAAAAAAGAACTGGGCTCACTCTTGTATTATTATGTAGAACAAAACTTATTTTTCTTAAACAGAAATACTACGAGGGTGGGCCCAGGTCCTTGAAATTATTAGCAGGTAGATTCCAGATACAGAAAGTGAGTGCACCTATCTCCTCAATTAAACATCCCACCTCCCAACAGACCCTCTACTCTATCCCAGAAATAGATGAGGCTTTTTGAGTTTTTTATACAGAATTATACAGTTCAGACCCTTCCCCCAACGAGGACTCAGTGTACAGATTTTTGGACCACCTAACACTACCAAACTCTCTCACCTGCAAAGTGAGACTTTGACAGCCCCATCACAGGCCCAGAAATATTAACTGAAATTGGTAAGCTTGAAACAGGGACATGCCCAGGTACTGACGGCTCCTGGTGAGTGCTATAAATGTTACAGAGAGACGCTTGCCTCTAGTTAAAACATATGCAGAAACCCTTAACAAAGATGGCATCCTGATCACAAGCAATTTCAGTTATCCTGAAACTCGGCATGGATCCCTCTAATTGTGCCTCCTATAAGCCTATCTCTTTTTCCATATCACGATACCGAAAATAACACAGTGACTCACAAAACAGCAAATGCAACCTGCCAAAAAACAATTTGGCACACCTCAACAAATGCCAAACATCAACTCACCGAACATTTAAATATTTGTTTTATGCAGGGAGTTATGCCCCCCACATCCCCCATACTAAAATAATCACTTCCAAGGGGGGGCAGACACTGAAGGAAAAAAGAGTGACCGAGGACTTAAAATACACACAGATGCCTACAAAAAAAAAAGAAACCGTACCTCGGTACAGTCCCAAACCTAGGACCACCAGCACTGCAGTCCATATACCTACCCACTAAACTAGGCAGATAGCTCTTCTGAGTGATGCTCCACAGACCCATTTAGCCCATCTCACTACTCCCTCCCTTCCACCGCTATTCCCTTCCCTCACCGTTGTTCCTCTCCTCCCTCACTATTCCCTCCCTACGCTATCCCTTCCCCATTGTTACCTAGAAAGCTACCAAATTGAAGCACTCAGTTGTGAGTCACTCAGTTTGGTTCACTATTATCACAGGATACCCTATCTCTATCTTGAACACTGACTACAAAATCTTAACATCTATATTCACTAGGATGTTGCAACAAATTATACCTCCTCTTGTCAATTAAGACCAGGCAGAACACAGGATAATCTGCAAAGAAAAGGCCATATCATTGACCATCTTCATAGAACCAAACACTCAGCCCTCTTGTTAAGCCTAGACATCAAAAAGGCCTTTGACAATGTCTTGTGGGCTGTAACAGGGTCCTGTTATGAAGAGAAATATCAAGAATTTACAAGATGCCCCCCCCCCCCATACTTTTCAATTTTCACTCTATCCTGTCTGCTTCTATATTCTTATCTATCTTAATTTTCTTGTCAGGGTGGCCAACCTGGCAATCTTTAAACCTTTCTTTACTGTCCCTGATTATCTTTAAAACAATCTGGCATCCAAATCTTGATAAGCTGAAAAGCAGTCAGCTGAAATTCTAGTTGTGAGGAATTTCATAAAAACAAGCATTATGCAGCACATATAAAGAAAATATGTTAGAGGAGACTACTGTGCAAAAAAAGATTTACTAGAATTGTTGTCTTAAATAAATGCATGTTTACTTTCTGGCAATTACATTTAAAAGCAAATAGAATCCTTCTGTATTAAAACAAAATGAATGTGCACCTGAATGTCTTGCTTCTCCTGCTGAGGTCCTGCTATAGGGAAGGCAGCCTACAAAATGGCTGCTTTTATAGTATTCAAATGGTAATGTGATGTCACAATAGGGAAGGGGCTCAGTTCAAGACACACCCTTCTGGAAAGTATATAAACCTCCACTAGGAGACCTGTGTAGATGGATGAGAGAGGAGAGTCAGTATTCGACTGACCACAGAGCAAGAAGGTTGTGTGTGTTTCACACAAAGTGCTGTACAGACAAAAGGAAAGGAAAAGGCAATTCAGGAGTCTGTGGAAAGAAGTATTTCCTGTTTTGGGTGTGAAGACTAACACCGATTGTTTTCCTTTCTATGAACTTTAAGTTAAGAATATTTTTTTTGTTTTGTTTTGTTTTGTTTTGTTTTGTTTTTGGAAATAAATTGACAAACGCATACTGTTGCGTTTTTTATGCATCTTAAACCTTTGGTCTGGACATCTGTTATTTCCCACGCTTCTACATGGGCCTTTTTTCGAGAGCGGTCCTTGCCGGCTTCAGGTTTTCCCAGCAATTTCACAATTACTTTTTAAGTCATATGCCACACTGTTGGTATATATAAGGGTGAATGGACACATCTCTAGCAAATTCTCTTTAGGCTGCAGTACACGTCAGGGCTGCCCCCTCTCCCCTTTGCTTTTTGCTCTTTATATAGAGTCCCTGGCCCAAAGTATAAGGCAGAATGCAGATATTAGAGGCATACATTTAGGAGGGGTTAGAGCATAAATTAACCCTGTATACCAACGATATATTACTTTACTTAGCAGACCCTGGCAAGTCTATTCCAACAGTTTTTAATCAACTTCAGCAATGT
Organism: Neoceratodus forsteri; assembly: GCA_016271365.2. NCBI lineage: Eukaryota > Metazoa > Chordata > Ceratodontiformes > Ceratodontidae > Neoceratodus > Neoceratodus forsteri. Next base: position 1,516,088,083 of record CM057449.1, read on the forward strand.
TCTGTACTTTCTGGTTACTCACTCAATGCCATGAAAACTGAAGTTCTCAACTTTCTTCACACGGTCTCACCTGAAGTCCAGTGGAAATATCCCATGAAGTGGGACCACACATTGATGAAATACTTTGGGATACATCTTGGGACACATTCATCCAAGCTCTTCAAATTAAACTATACCCCTCTGATATTCCAGTTGAGATTAGCTCTTCAAAGATGGCTCCTCTTACCTCTTTCTCTGCATGGTGGAGTACAAGCATTAAACATGTATGCTCTTCCCAGACTACTATTCTTATTTCAGTGCATTCCTGTCTTGTAACTAAAAAGGATTTACAAACATGGTGGACTCTTTTTCTTTTGTTTCTCAGGGGGAATACATGTCCATGTATCAGAAAACAAGTACTGTTTCTTCCTAAATAACTGTGGGTTCTGGCCTTCCCCTGTCTCCTGCGTTACTGGACTGCTGCCCAAATGAGAGTGGGACTCCTTTAGGGAAACCCTCTTTATGAAACTCATTGGAAGACAATCATCCTCACCAAGGAGATTGGGACCCTCTTCCACTGCTCCTTTTTGCAGAGATGATTAGACCATTTAAAAGGCTTAGTCCTCTCAGGGACATGGATGGTACTGAGGCTTAGAGCAGAGGCATCACAGGGTCTCACCAAGAACCAGCTGTGGAAATACAAATGGTGGACTGAGGACCCTTCATTCCTTTCCACAGACTCCAACCTTTGGTTCAAGAACCAGGCCATAATTGGAGTTTTTGTCCCATGGCAATTTATATAAGCAGGCTCAGTAATTTCTTTCAAACAAGCTTAGCAGTGGTTTGGGTGACTTCCATCAGATAGGTTCAGGTTTTACCAGTTAAGGTATTACATTAATACCCCAGTACATGTGGCTGGTGTGGAGACGCAGGAATCTTTAAGACAATCCCTTTTTTTTTTGTTTTTGTTGACCGGTGAAGTGCACTAGACAAATCCTACCTGTTTTCAGGCACAACCCGGGAGGGAGATAGAGATGAATGCCAACTGACCTTGAACCAGATTAATCTGTTAGTGGTATTTTTAGTGAATGAGGGAAATTTGGCCAAGCCACTGGGGAAATTCCCCTACTCTTTTCGATAAGTGCCATGGGATCTTTAACATCCTCCTGAACTACCACCAATCCAGGAAGATGGGACCTCGGTTTAACATCTCATCTGAAAGACGGCACCTCAGAACTGCAGCACCCTTCTCATGCTGCACTACAGTGTCAGTACTGGGATATTAACCAAAGTGCCAGATGTGGGAACTGAACCACAGCCCTCTGATCTCCGGACCCAGAGGCGAGTGTGCTACCTGCTGAGCCACTGACCACTGACTGACTTTTGAAAGAATATGGACCTCTCCATCCGGTGAGAAAGCAATTTCAGAGTTCTATGCCAATTACTTGAAAGATCAAGCCTTTCCACAGACTCCATTAAATATAAATGCAAAACAGGCTTAACTATAATGCTAGATGAAAAGTAATGGGACAGAATATGGGAGGGCATCTGAGAACCACTTCCTCACCTGTTTGGAGAGAATTTGTATGGAAATTATGGATACAATATTTTCTTGTCCCTAACTTTGTCTCAAAATGGGACTCTACCATACCCCATTTTTATTGGAGACATTGTGGAGAAGATAAAGCCACACAAGCAAACATCTTCTGAAATGTACTAAGATCAAACTCTTTTGGGAGAAATAACAAATCATATCTCACATGTTTTAGGAGTAACAAGCCCACTCGGTCCAGAGCAATTACTGCTAGTGGTTAATCCCACAGAGTTAAGGGGTGGGAAGCAAGATATCTTGATTAATCCTAATAGTGGCAGCTGCTAACACCATCATAAGAGATGGCTCCTCCCAGAGCCTCAGGGACAGCCCGACTGAATTAATATCATACAGCATATCCAATGATTTGAGAGACTTACATTTGGCCTACAGTAAAGAATGCCAATTAACCAAAGCAGATGGACTCGATGGGATTTATAGTCAGATCTAGAATTTTAGACTTTCAGTATGATCTCAGACCTTACTTCCTCTTATTTTTTATCTTATTATATTTTCTTTTTCCCTACTTAACCCTTTAGTTACCAATAGTGTTGCTGTTCTTATTAATGGAAATAATTATCTTACAGTTCCCCTCACTTATGAGTAATGTTCTGCATAGAACTGACTCTGGGTAGCACAATGCTGACAATAGATTATAGAGAACATTCCCATATTTTTGTTTCTACCTTGATGGACTTCATAATTTATAGCTAGAACAAAAATTACTTCAGCGGTACTGCCTGTGACCCTTTTTGTTACTAACAATGGTTTGAATTTTTGAATTTTTATCTTTGTTAAAGTGTATTAATGTATTTTCTTAACATTCCTTGTCATTAAATAGAGCAAGTATGAAAAAAGGATTGGAAAGCTAATGCCACATTTTCCTACTTTTGTTAATTTAACCCTAACTAGAGCATTAACAAACATTTTTGCAATTTATTTCCTTACTTTTTGAGATAGTATAATCATATCCTTATTTTTCTGTGGCAGCGCAGGGTCATTTGGACCCTATGCTCCCATCTCTCCACTATGCTATTTTTATATGCATGTAGCTGTTGAAGGGCACCACATTGTCAGTATAGCCATCTTATTATCCTACCCCATTTACCTGATACAGAAAGTTTTTGAATCCCCACCAAAGCATAATTCTGCACAACTGCAATGTCATTCCATGCCATAGGTGTGAAAACACATTTTGGACAGGATTTGAAAAATGGCATCTGTGACATACATGAGGTGGAGTAATAAGAAAGCTATGTTGAAAATCTGGACTCAACATATTTAAAATTTCCAATGTTACAAGCATGCGTAGTGAAATTGCAACAAATGGTCATAACTTTGGCATTTTTTCATATTTTGACCCCACATTTTCGATTTAATGTTTGAAGTCTTTAAAGTTCAAACAGTAAAGTTTGAACTGTAAAGAACTATGAACAGTTATTTTCCGATCAATTAATCCTTACACAGAAAGTGATGGGCAATATGATTCTCACCCCAAAAACACAAACTTTACCAGAAAATTTGAAGTAATAATAAAACAATGTTGTTAAGCATGTAACTGAGACCTAAATACAGGTCTTAGTCATTCCCAACCAATTAGGATTTCTTTAGAAATTAAATTTTAAAAGAGAAAAATACAACAACATGGCAGATGCACAAAAAGTATTTCAGAGCACGGACAGTAAAATCTTAACCAGTAACAGTTCAAATGATTTTCAATAACCTGCCTGTCTGGTGGCTATCACAAAATTAATCATAATTCAAAAATGGTGAAATTTCTTTTCACCAAACTATCCAAAGGCACGCCATTGGCAAAGACTCCATTATCCCAGAAAATTTCAGGTAAATACTTTTTTTCCTTCTGATCTGTGGATAAGGGCTAACAATCTTGTGTTATCCAATGGAAAAGGATGTTTTTTTAGTGTGTTTTTACCACTTTATATCTCGAAAACCATGTAAGATACCATCACAAAATGTTCCACATCTTGAGACACTAGCAGAGTGACCACACATGCCAGATTTGGGGCTATTTCATCAAAAAATGGCAACATTATTAAGGTACAAAAATTTGAACTTAACATAGAAGTTCAAGAACAATCCTAACTATAGTGGTGCAATAACACCCTTATGATCTATCTATCTATCTGTCTATCTATCTATTTTGCAAAAACCTTGTTAATGCTCCAGTTAGGGTCAAAATGACAAAAGGAGAACAGGTGTGAGGTGTGCTTGAGCTTTTTAAGCTAACACTCACCCCATTCTATCTGTAAATAAGGTCAGATGTGTAGACTTTATGAGAATGGGGAGAGCATTGGACTTGAGAAGGCATAGGCATGCCCCACACCTGCTCTCCTTCCTGGATTGGAGGGGTCGGGTGTTAAGGTTGGAAACCCTCATGCCACATTTCACAGCTTTTGTCACTCTGACCCTAGGTGGAGCATTAATTAAGTTTTTTCTCAATTTATTTCCTTACTTTCTGAGATTGTATAATTGTATCCTTATTTTACCATGGGAACGCAGGGTCCTTTTGACCCTGCACTACCATGCATTTTGTTCAGTTACCTTATTTGTCATACTGCAGTCACTTTTTACAGCAGCAAGATGCGTCTTCCATTGGAGAGTAGATCTTCACTATCTGGCCAGTTCATGTGAGTGAGGGTTTGTGGGGGGTCAATAGGAGGTGTGTGTTTGTGGGTGAGCAGTGGAGGTTGGGTGGAGGTGTGTGTACAATTATCAGTGGACTTTTTTTTTTCAGATTGAAAAAAATCAAGTCAGCAAGGGACCATTTTTTTCCTTTGGCCACCAATGCGGATTGGAGGGTTGGAGGCTACCACTGGACATGAGGAGCAAAAGAATATATATTTATAATGTATTGAACTGGCAGGGTGAGTGGTGCCACTAGACTCCATGAATATACATATTGGCAGGGGTAAATACTGGATGGTGGGGTGGGTACCACTGACACCAATGAAAACATTTATGTGCCATAGGAAAAAGAATGAAAAATCATTTTTCATGAGATGGAACCCCTTTTCTGTGAATCCTTTGCCATCATCAAGGAAAGGGAGTCCGCTTCGCAAAAAAGGATTTCAGACTTTGTTTTTTTTACTTATCCTTTTTCGTGAGACAACTTCTTTTTCACAAATCATTTTTCTTTCTCGTGAAAAAGGAATAGGCTTGTAAGAAAGCATTTCAGACTTGGATTTTTTTAAAATCCTTTTTCACAAGCCAATTTCCTTTATTGCCTGAACAAAAAAGGATTCACAAAAATGGAACTTAGCGAGTCTTGAAAAAATGTTCTGGGGTCATGGGAGCTATTAAAAACTAGAATGAAGCTCATCAACTCCTGATGAGCAAAATATATGTCTGGATGTCTGTAGAAGACATCACTATGCAGAGTATGACAGATTGTTCTGTGGATTAAGTCAAAACAAGATGGCGACTCACAAAAGAAATTTTTATCTCATGAAAAGGATTGAACCCTCAAGAAAATGGATCCTTTTTCATGAGAATAAATTCTTTTGTCATTCCAAGAAGCAATGTAAAAAACTGTACTGAGAATGATCAGAACCTGAAACTTTAAAATTAAATAACTTTGAAACAGATTAATATTTTTTTCACCAAACTAGCAAAATGCACTTCTATGGGGCAAGATCTTTGTACCCTGAACATTTTAGACCAAAATTCCAAACTTTCTGGGTACAGAGATGACACAAAAAAACACAACAAAGCTTTGATTTTTAATGTATTTGCACTATATGCAGCTCACAATTTGCAGATCTGACCAAAATGAAACTTGGCATGTCAAGAGATCTAAAACACAAGGCCATACATGCAATATTTCATGAAAATGTGTTGAACAGTTGTAAAGGTATTGAAATTCAAAATCCGAGGTTTAATATAGAAACCCAACTCAATCATAACTAAGGGTGCTACCATGCCACTATATATATATATATATATATACACACACATACATATATATATATATGATATAGACATGACGCTGACTGAAGATATCATATTTATCTTCACGAGGCCAATGTTATCATGATATCTCACGAGGGCGGTTACCGGTGAGATATCATGACTTCATTGGCCTCGAGTGAAGATAAATATGATATCTTCAGTCAGGCCATGTCATATTCTGTTTATACTCTGTATGTTTTGGGATTATTAATAGTTTAGTAATTAAAGCATAACAGCAATAGTAGTCAGTATAATGTAAAGAAAAGTAGAAGACCATATTTTTGTTTTGCAAAAAAGTGCTATTTATTGCATAAAGTTGATACATATAGAAGTATTTAAGGTCTGTTAAGTGTTTGAGCAATAGAAAAAAAGAGTATGTTAATAATAATTATAATATTTTAACCGTTTCATGACCAAGAGCATTTAAACTGCATAAAGCTAGTATTTTAAAAATAAATTTTTATTTTGAAAGTGTTTTTTTATGGAAACATTGAATATTGCATAACTTTTTTGTAACCCTGAAAAATGTTGTGAATAGAACTTTGAAACAAGAAATACTATAGTGTTTGTTAACCAGTGAAATTTTACATTTGTAGGCTTAGTATTTAAGTAACTGCGTTAAGTACAGATAACAATTGAGAGATTTCAGTTGTTTTGTGTCACTAATAAAATGAATGAAAAAGATTGTGTCTTTGTCATTTTTAAAGTTTGAACAGTATTAAGTTGATAGTTAAGAAAGTTTTTTAAAGTTTAAATTGAGCTATTAAGTCCATGCATATGGTAGCTTTGTTATTTGTTGAGTCATTGATGAAATGCTATAGATAAGATTTGCAGTATTGTCTTTCATGTTAGTCCTTTTATGTTAGAGTAGTGTTCCATTGCTGATTATCCAAGGGCTGTAAGTCTGTTTAGCATATGTAGAATATATAATAGGTAGAGCGTCTGTGTTGTCTTCTTCTAGTTGTTTTTTGAGTCCATTTGTGCATTTAGTTGTACTTGTTTGTTCTTTTGTTTGCTGCTGTATGTTTCTTGCTTCTTGTGGTCTTCTTGTTTCACATCTTCTGGAGTGTGGCCTTCATTCCTGAGAAAGAAACAAAGAAAATAAATTGTTACTGTTGTCATATTGATAGTATTGTATTTTATGCAGTTTTATTTGTTGTGCAACATTGTACTTTATCTATGGTTGTTATTGTGAAAACTCTTTGTATAATTTTGTTATATTTGCATTTGTATGATTACATGTGGTGTTTTAGGGAATGCATATTTTTAATAATTTGTATTTTACATGCTTGCATGTTTTGCAGATAAAGTACATTGCTGGACAATATGCCCTATGAACATTATTTTGTGTTTATCAGCTTTTCTATATAAAGTATACAATTTGTGAAGTTAGGTGAATATCGAGTATGATGTTTATATACTGACCTAGTCTGAGTCTGAGTCACTTGATAGGACTTGTAGGCGTCTTTTGCTGGTGTGCTTGTTGATTGTCTCTGTTGGGGGGTGTAGGAGAGAAAGACAGTTAAATTGTTGTTTGTATATTGTTATAGTGTTTAAGTGTTCTTGTGAGGTGTGTGATATGTGAGTTTATGATTGGTAGTGTGGCATGCTGTTTGTAGTAGTTGTTTTTGGCTGTGTGTATTACGTTTGTGTTAAATGCTTTGTGGGTGTATATGTGTGTGTTACGAGTAGATTAGAGTATATAATCGAAATTGTACCATTATGAAAGTGAAAGCTGATATTTGCTGCATGAAAAGCTGGTTGAAAGAAGTATCCGTCCCATGCATTTCGTACATTGGATGAGTGTTGCGTCATTTGTAGATGTTCATGCTGGTCTTGTTTTTGAGCAGTGTCTGTATTAGCTCCACTTAATAGATCTGAAATTTGTTTTTGTTGGTTTTCATTAATATGGCTGTAGTCATTAATGCTTCGTACACATTTGTGTCCTGTAACTTGCATTATTTCAGTGGGTTGGATTCCACTGTCATTTAGCTTTTGTACGAGATGCTTGCGTGCACTATGATTTGTTAGTTTTTGGTCTGTAGTTATGCTTGCATTTGCTATCATTGTTTTAAGTATGGTACCTATTTTATTAATTCCAATTGGTTGGTTTTTAAACCACTTGACTGCTCCTAATCCAGTGTACAGTTCAGTGTTGCTGTTCACTACTAAGAAAAATGGGTCTTCAGGTTTCATGCAGCAGTCTAGACGTTGTTGGCATATATGGTATGTAGTGACACGGCATCTGGTGGATTGTCTTTGTTTTCACATGCCCTAGGTTTTATTTTTCTGGTGTCTCTTGCGTTGAGTCCTGAGCGGTTTTTGTCTATGCCTCAGTGTAGTACTGTATATAATGTATTCCATTTTCATCTACATTTTTGGTTACATCTCCCCATTTTAATTGTCTAATTTCAGTGGATCCTCTTATGCCAAAAATGTGCAGCATTTGAGCCATAGTGTGTTAATTAATGATGTTGCAGAGTGAGGACCCAGCTGTTTCTGGAATACAGTTTGTCAATCATGGCATCTGAGAGTTCATCGGATGCATTTGGTTTACTTCCTTTGCCTTGCGATTTTAAATGCTTTTGTTTTGCTGCCAATGTTTGTCTAGTTATCTCAAATTCTTTGTCACTTGATATGGAGTGACTTAATTTTTGCTTTTAAGGTACCTTTCTGTGCTCTGATATATTGCTCGGAGGCTCATTGGCTCATATGGCTTCCATTTTTTTCTTGGCATTCATGAAAAACTTTGATAAATAGTTATTTAATGACTGGGTCTATGTTTTCTAAGTTTCTGCTGTCTGAATAAGTTTCAACAAAATGCTTTTGTATGGATAAAACATCATAGTTTGTTTTTCGAGAGGTGTTTTTATTTTCTTGGTCTTTAATAAAATGCAGTACTGAGTCATCTATGGTTAGGCAATGGTGTGACTTATCTGTTGTGGCTGAGTTTGATGGCTTGCTTTCATGGTCTTCAAGTTCTGTGAACATTTTGCTGCTGTCAGTTTTCTGAAGAAGTTGTTTCTTCTGTTTAACTCTGTATAATAGGTATGGGTTGGGCTGGATTTCAAATGAAATGTTCCTTCTTTTTTTTATATTGTTTCTATGTTCGTTTCTATGTTGGTTTGTCTTACAGTTTTAATTAATTGGTCATGTAAACTGCCGATAGTATTATTTGTAGTGAAGCAGTTTTGGGAGAAGAGACACTGTTTGTGATGGAATGGAGAAGTTTTATGTTGCTTCCTGTTTGTCTTCTCAGGATGTCAGGCTGCTGTGTTTGCTCGTCGTTCTTGTGGTGAGTGGCACAGGTGTGTGGCGTTTGGTTGCCATGGTGTCGCTAGAAGTGGTGGCTCGCGCTGTGATGGCATGTAGCATTCATGGTGTAATTGAGTGTAGTTTGTGTATGTGTTACTGCAAGCATTGTCAGTATTAAGTGATGTCTGAATGGTTGCATGGCATGCTGCTAATGACTGAAGAACATAACTGTATAGAAAAGGAGAAAAGGTTTTATAAATGAATAAAAAGGAGGCGGTAGGAGCTGCCATTTACGTTTCCAGGTGCTAAACCATCCGAAATGAAATAGAACTTGACAGATGGAGTGCAGTAGGAGCCATCCTTGCAAATGAAAGTACGTTATCGTGCACAGGTAAATAGTCAATTTGTGCAATGGAAAAGCAGTGACATTTTTTAAAAAGGGTGTTGCAAATGGAAATAATGTAAATAGGGAGCGGAGGTATAAATGATTTATGTTGTCCAAAGTGGGAGCTATGGTGCAAAATGATGAATGAGTTATATTTTAGTAACATGCACTTGCAGCAGAGAAGTGATTTTATTGTCATAGTGAATAAAGCGACTGATAAAATACAGAGAATATGTGGCAGCATCATGTATGTATGTCTGACAGAAGTGCCGTGAATAAAATTAGTGCGAGTGGCAGCCATACAGACCAGTCAGTGGTGTGAGTTAGAGTGGCTTGGAAATGAAGAAATTGAGTACAAGTATGAAACCGTAAAATAGTGAGGAGGCAATGCCAGATGACAGCCTTAGTAATGAGAATGTGCTACTGTTAAGATTTTAGCATGGAAATGCGAGACTGGATCCAGTCAGAGAGGCAGTTAGTGAGTGCTGATGCCAGTGTAAACTTTAGAACATGTAGTTTATTAATATAGTAATGGTAGGTGCAGTTTATGAATGTGTTTCTATATGTCCGTAGAGAGGAGCATGGCAGGAGTGGCAGCGTGTGCAAAGTAGAGAATGGCAGAAGTTGAAAAAGCCAGTAAGCCTTCCAGTTTTGTGAGGTGTAGTGTGCATAGAAGAGGGTCCCTGACTTTAGTGAGTTAGTAGAACGAGAGATCGTTTTGGCTCCCAAGTAATTCATTTTAGTGAGGGATTACTGTATTATAGAGGAATGTTGCATATAATCTGATTACAGTGTGGGGACATAGTTGCAGAATAGATGCTGTTTGTGAGAGTTATAATTGTACATGGAAGCGCAAAGTAAGTGTGTGTATGGAAACTGATGTAGTTGTTTTTGGTGGATAGTTTAGTGGTTATTTACTGTATTTTCTGAAAGCTGGCAAGAAATGAGGAATTCAGCGGTAATGTTTAGTGATGTAATTTGGAGAAGCAGTGTTCTTCGACATGTTCGGTTTTCGGGTTACCATTAGCCGAGATGAGTTTGGAGTAGTTATGGAGCTGTTAAATAAAAAATTTTTGTAGTGTGATTAGAATTATTGAAGAATCGGTTTAATGTTTGACTGTATTTTGATCAAGAAATCATTTTTTTGTCTCGGGAGAATGTACTTTGGTGGGACTCTAGCCAGAAGATGAGCGGGATGTAAAAGTGAAAATGTTCAGAATGTGTACTGAGGAGTGTCCAGGTGCTACCATTGTTTTGATGGGCTTATGTATGACGTATAGGAGTGTGAAGATATTTGTATGACGTATAGGAATGTGGAGATATCAGTGATATCTTCACTGCCTGGCTGACATATGAATTTTTATACAAACATTTATCCCAAAACATACATTGTAGAAATATATATATATATATATATATATATATATATATATATATATATATATATATATATATATATATATATATATATATATTATGGTAGAGGAGCCATTTATGTTAAACCCCAAAACTTTGCACCTTAATAACTTTGCAACTGTTTGATGGATTTGCCTGAAATTTGGCATTTATGATCAAGAATCATAGACCTTGGGACCTGCCAAGTTTTGTACTGGTCAGATAGACGGCTGTGGAGTTATTAAGTGTGATCTGTGCGCGCATTTAGGCGTTTCTGGAATTCTGTGGTCGCGCCTACAGGTCGTACGGTTTGCGTGACCGGCCCGAAATCTTAAGGGAACGTGCAGCCAGGGTCCCCGATGTGCCTTTCAAAGATTTCGTGGAAAATATTAAACGTTCAAAAGTTATTCAAAAACAGTTTCCATTATAAGTCAATGGGAAAAGTTAACAAAAGTTCAACACTTTCGAAATGCATTTTACTTCGCAAATGGGCCTGTTACTTTCTGCAAATTGGCCATTTTGTTTTCAGTTGGTGATCAGAAAAATGGTTGGCATTTAAATTTGGGACCTCTAGTAACCTAATTTTTTGTATTCACCTAGTCGGCCCCTGAGGATGCTTGCCATGTCTTTATTTTTTGGTAAAACACCCCAGAAATATGTTTTCAAATTTCTGGAAAAGTACTTTTGCAATTATTTCTGGAGTATCGCAGTGTCATGAATTACTGAAAGCTTTCGCAAATTAGACCAGTAGTTTTCTAGTCTGTGGGAAAATGACAGCAATTCCTTTGGCACTGCGCTGCAAAAGAACCGTTGGGAGTTTTGAGCTGAAAGTTGGAGGGAACAGAGCCGACATCTCACAGATGTGCCTTTCAGTGTTGTATTGAAAAAATATTACATGGCGGCAAAGTTACAGAACTGCAAAGTTGACGGTTTTTCCCATAGGATAACATTACGGCGCCCGATGCATTACAGAAATCCTTTGGCACCCTGCTGCAAAATAACGGTTTGGTCTTTTTTCCTGAAATTTGGAGGGAAGACAGCCAAAGGCCTGCCAGATGTGCCTTCAGTAGTTTGGCGAAAATATCACACGGCGGCAAAGTTACGGCACTCAAATTTGACATTTTTCCCATAGGATAACATTACGGGCGCCTAACGATAACAGAAATCCTTGATCCCTGCTGCAAAATAACGTTTGGTCTTTTTCCTGAAATTTGGAGGGAAGACAGCTAACAGCCCACAGATGTGCCTTTAAGTGGTTTGGTGAAAAATATTACAGGAGGCAAAGTTATGGTGCTCTGAACTTTTCTTTTTCCCATAGGATAACATTATGGCGCTTGCCATGCTTTCAGGGCCGTATCTCGGAAACGTGTGAGATACGGACTTTTAGTTATTAAATTTCTAGTCACCACGCGCTAAGATTAAAATTAGCCAGACAGTTGTAAATAATATGACTTTTAAATTTTTTTCTACATCGGACGGTTCCTGAGATATAATGTATTTAGTATTCCAAGATCTCATTTTCTGCGCCAATACTCATTATTTTGCATACATTATTTGTACTCACTGTCTTTCTCAGTGCAGTTTTGGGGAAAACCAGCCTGTGCACTTACATTACTGTTACTGTTGCCCTTTCCGCTATGTTCCTGACCGTTTCACTTACCGTTGACGCCTCGCCACCATGTGCTTATCCTTTGCATTTTCATTTGGCGCTATGCTTTCTGTTATTTTTGCCATTTTCGTCTACAGTACTGTTTATCTTTCTGTTTCACGTTACATCACCATGCCCATTGACATTTCTGTTTGCAGGCACCATGTTACTATGTGACAACACATCACGTGGCAGACCATTCCCGTCTACGCCACCATGTGTGTTACCCTTTCTGTTCTCATTCGTGCTTGTGTTACCATGTGCGCCACTGTTAGCATTTCTGTTTGCGTTGCTGTCCCTGTTAGTATGCCACAAGACATCATGTGGCGGGAGCACAGGGCCCAAAGGGCTCCGCGCCCGCCACCGAGATATGTGGTGGGGAGCGCAGGGCCCAGAGGGCACCGGGACCTCCGCTGCTGCATTACATTCACTATTTCTTGTTATCATTCTCAAAAAGAAGGGAAATTAGAGGCAAAAACTCAGTTTAATGCATTAGTTAGAGTTGTTCCACAGCGACAAAAGTGAGGAAATTGCTGTTAGGTTGAAAACCCCTTGCACCCCACCCACCCCCAACCCGCATTGGGTGTGCATTTGGATCATGAGTCCTAACTCTCACCCCATTCTCCTATACTTCTGCTGCTTTACACAGGTCATGGGGTGAGAGTTGGGGCTGATGATCCCAATGCACACCCAATGCCTCTCATATCTTTGATCATATGCGTTTTCATTTTGCGCTATGCTTTTCTGTTACTTTTTTGCCATTTGTGTAGTGCATGCTTGTTTCTCTTTCTGTTTCACTTTGCATCACCATGCCCATTGACATTTCCATGTACAGGCACCATGTTACTATGTGACCAGACATCACGTGGCACACCGCTCCTGCCTACGCCACCGTAGCATTACCCTTTCTGTTATCATTCGCGCTTGTGTTACCATGTGTGCCACTGTTAGCATTTCTGTTTGCATTGCTGCTCCTGTTACTATGCCACAAGACATCATGTGGCGGGCGCGCGGGGCCCTTACATTCACTATTTCTCAATATCATTCTCAAAAAAAAGGGAAATTAGAGGCAAAAAACTCCGCTTAATGCATTAGTTAGGATTGTTCCACATCAACAAAAGTGAGGAAACTCGCTGTTAGGGTTGAAAACCCTAACTCCGACTCACCCCCAGCACCACACACACACACAGACACACACACACATTCAAGTATGGGGAGGACCAAGTCAACACAACCAATGACAGACATCCAGCAGCAGGTGACAGAAATAACAAACAATTGTCTAAATGTACTCATGAGACATCCCCACCCACTCTGACCAGGTACTGCATGCTCAGTGGAGATCAACAGCAAAACTGAGGCCATGTACACCAAACGTACACATCCCCTGATTGCAGCTGCACATAACGTACACATAGTAGTTGCAATGGCCTTACCTACCGATGCCGTCACACCACACCACAACTGGTACTGTCCGTTATTCAATATAAATGCTGAAGGTGCATGATGACAGTTGTAGAAAGGTTTAACACTACTGAGTATACATTAATTAAGAGAAGCACATAAATTAACTACAAGACACTAGCATGCTCAAGATAAAAGTAGTGATACATTTAGTAGGTGATTTATATAGTAGTACATTTACTGCAATGGTTTACTCAACATAGAGGGCTGATGTAAACGTATGGAAAAGCATTGCCTGTTCAACACTGTGAAATTGGTACTGCCAGTATCACGTCATTCTTACTGATGAAGGTGTACTGCTGATGTACATACATAGACCTTCAGTGTGTTTCAATATTAAAGATGCAGTAAGTATTCTTTGTAAGAAAGATTGTAATTGCTTGATCAGGCCAAGCAACTTCTAAATATCATAGCACTACTGAGCCAACAATGATGTACCTGTATCGGACATGTGTATAGGATAGATTTTCCTAGGCACTTACTGAGTATGTTGTACCTGAGAAAGACAATCTCATTGCATCTGTGATGACTAACTTATTCAAATAGTAATACATTTGCTATTGTTGCAATGAGTGATCTATGCCACTTATGGACACAGTGTGATTTTTTAACAGTTGTTTCATACTCAGGCTGTATGCCTACTGTTTGGTTTGCACACTTCTGTCACTGATGCTATCAAAGTGATAACTATGTTAATTCTGCTACAACAGGAATCAAGTAGGTATGGTGTAGATATAAACAGAATGTCTTTTAGTATTGATTTAACTCATAGTGGGGTAAATGTACTAGGACAGCAGGGTTATCCTCTATCACTGAGTCTGTCAGTTATAATCACACTAGGGTTTCATGACTGTAATGATCAAGTTACACTGTTCATCTTCATGAGTTCATATTCACAGCCATTCTCCAGCAACTAGACAGTGTATGGTGTAACTGAGGGACACTGTGTTGCAAAGCTGCTGCAGTGCCTAGCAGAGGGAGAGTATCTACTCATAAAGACAATTAAGCAATAAGGCATGACCAACAGTTATGTTAAATGGTCTGTTAATCACCCTGTAGGGTTTAATGTTGAATGAGGCATATCCGAGTGCTACATGTCGCTAGACAGTGATAAACTGACCATTAACATAATACCTGGAGTGGCTTATTCCTATCATAATAAAACTGTTTTTAAACAATATTAAACCATGTTCATCATATGGTTAGGCTCTACATGTATGTTAATAAAAACTAAACATAAGGCTGTTACAATGTTTACAGTCAATTAGAAAGCTGCATTTCTCAAACCCTTGTTATAATCAGAGATATTATACCTGTACAACTCCTTGGTTTTGCTTAACTCTATTGCTCAGGTGGCCCACATAAGTGGTGTGGTGTGGTGTGGGGCATCGGTAGGTAAGGCCATGCAACTACTAAGTGTGGTAAGTTGTGTGCAGCTGCAATCAGGGAGTGTACATTTGGTGTACATGGCCTCAGTTTTGCTGTTGATCTCCACTGAGCATGCAGTACCTGGTCAGGTGGGGGGATGTCTCGAGTACATTTAGACAATTGTTTGTTATTTCTGTCACCTGCTGCTGGATGTCTGTCATTGGTTGTGTTGACTTGGTCCTCCCATACTTGAATGTGTGTGTGTGTCTGTGTGTGTGTGGTGCTGGGGGTGAATTCGAGTTAGGGTTTTCAACCTAACAGCGAATTTCCTCACTTTTGTCGCTGTGGAACAACCCTAACTAATGCATTAAATGGAGTTTTTGCCTCTTATATATATATATATATATATATATATATATATATATATATATTTATGTATATTTATGGAGCTGTTTGGTCCTGACCACCATCTACTCCAACCATGAGGCACACCTGCCAGTCTCCAACCCCATCACCACTGCCCCATCAAGCCAGCATGGATCCACACGTGTAAGACCGAGGACTGTGAGGCCCACACTACAATGGTTATGCACAGTCAACTGTGGTATAAAAATTCATTTTTATGGAGCTGTTTAGCCCCAACTGCAACCTGCTCTTGCCATGAAGCACACCTGCCAGTCCCCAGCCCTATTGCTACCCCATAGTCATCAAGCTGGTGGAGACCCATATGGTCGCGGACCCAATGACCACAGAGGCCAGCACTCATGGCCATGTGTTGCACATAGGTTTTTTCCTTTGTGTTGTCCCCCATTGGTCACGCCTTCAACCCATACATCTAGCAATTCACTGCCTGTTTGTATTTTCAACTTGCTGAATAAACAATTATGCTCCACCTGGGTTCCCAAATTGAATGTGAAAACATGCACAGCAATGTATATGATGTAATATACACCGTGACCTCACAATAAGGAATTTTTGTACTTGATCTTTCTGTTATGGTTGCTGGCCTTTGTCCTCTGAATTCAAAGAAATAAATCATTAAAGTAAATAATATTATCACCATTGTCTTCAAACACCACCAAGGAAGCACACTTATTAGGAGACACCTGTTGCAGCTGTTCATCATCATCATTTTTATGTTCCTGCCACCGTTCACTGAACTAGTAAGAGAATTTGTTGAGACTAACTTTTAGGAAGGTAAGGTTCTGTACATTTTCAGGTGTGAGCCTTGTGTGGCCATCAGAGACAACATTTCCAGCTATGCTGAATAGTAAATATTATTGGGAGGGCAACTAAGAAGTTTAATGGCAAAGGCAGATAATGCATGCCAGATGTTTGTTTTTTCCAGACAGTACTCAAAAGGGTCATCAGTAATATTAATGAGTAGCTCTCGTAAATAGGGATCCACAATATCATACAAAGACAAAGAAGGCAGCTCCATGACGGACACATCTGAATTATCAGTTTCTATGAGTTTTGACCAAAACATGTGAAGGTCATCTGTGTGCTTTTCAGAATGATATGCCTTTTTCAAGGCCAGGAAAGAGGACTTTGTGCAGGACTGCCCAATGTTGACGAAGGAGTACATGGTGGTACTAAGTGGAAATTATTACTGTCACCACCAATAGATGTTACATCATCAGATGCAGCATACACATCATGTGATTCACTTGTATTGTAAAATATAGTTCCTCCCTTTTCCTGTGCAAGTGCTGAAATTAGCAAGTGTTTGTATTCAAAATACAAATCACCATGATCTGAAGGAGGCAGCAGTTACAACATAAACCAAGGGTCAAGACGATTGAAATAAGAACATTTTTGTCTGTTGTGATATTGTGAAGCCTTCTGCAATTTTGAAAATGCCATATCAGTCAGTTCATAAAGGATACACCAGATGTGTCTCCTTTTTAGTCAAATTCTCTACGCTGCCTCCTGAGTTCCTTGTTCAATACATTTATGATGGAAATAACCTGGCTTAGAGTAGCATTCTCTTTGCTAATCTGTTGAGTTGCTTCCTCAAAGAGAGTCAAGAGCAATGTAAGATGCTCCATGAGGCCCCACTGGAATGAATTCAGCACAACACATTCTGCTACAGTGTGCTCCATGGTATATTCATGGACTGTCTTCTTTGTGTGAGAAATCTCACACATGTAAAACATTGAACTTCATCTTGTCAGAACATCTTATTTCAGTTGTTGTATTGGCAAGACATTTTTTTCCTCTGAAGGTCAGCCAAGATACCAAGTGATTTTACAGAGTGACTAAAATGAGTACATATTTTCTTTGCAGCTTCCATTAGTGTTGTTATACTGTTGTTACTAGAAAGGAAAGTGCAAACCAACAGATTTAATGAGTGTGCAAAGCACAGAATGTGAGTAAAACAACCACATTTCAGTTCACTAACAACATTGGAGCCATTGTCTGAAACCACAAATTCAGTATTGCATCCCAGGGGTCTAACCACTAAGACATTTTGTCATGCAACTCTTCCAAAAGATTGTCAGTGGTGTGATGCTTACCAAGCATGCTAATGCAAAGAGCTGCCATTTTTTGTCTTCCTTTCTGTACACTACTGCTTGAGATGGCATTTGAAGATGATCGTGACATCCAATGTGCTGTGATGCACATATAATCAGTGGTTTGAGAACTCATTCACATGTCTGTGATCAGGTGCACAGAACCACATTCACTCACTTGAAAATCCAATTTTATTTTACTTTGCATACATTCATACATTTTGGGAACAGCCACAGTCACAAAATATTTATGGCTTAGTATGTTGTAACATGGAGCAACATGTTTTAAAAGGGCTCTAAAACCATCATTCTCCATCACAGAAAATGATTGCATGTGCTTGGGAATAAATTCAGCTATTAACTGATTAATTTTTAATGTGACTTGATGAGCTCTACTAGAGGCATTTTTCTGTTCAAACATCGCAGTAATGATCTGCTGTTCTGTTCGTGCAAGGGAGCAAAAACCACAGGACAGCTTGTCCAAATACTTTAGTTACTAAAGTCGAACACATTTTTTTTTTCTTCCCTGTCTTTCAGTTTCTTCACCATTGCTATTATCTGTAGGATTATTTTCATCACAGATATTTTCACTTGCTAAGGGCAGCTAAATGGCTGGATGTGCTCTTTTCAAATTCCTTTTTAGTGATGTTGAACCCATACTGGCCCCTCACTTTCTCCCTGCTAACTTCCCAGTGACAAAAGGTGCAGACAGCAAAACATTCATTTTGGGGAAAATAGCTCCACACAAGAGAGGTGGAAATTTTTGTCATCATGCCAGGAACTGCAGCAATTGTGGTGGCAGTTGTTTCTGATGCTGATTCATGCACACAGTGGCTATCCCCAGAACAGCTACATTGATTATTGATTTTTTCCACTACTGGCTGTAGCTAGTGGTTGTACTTGCTGTATATGTTTTTTCTTTTTGGGTGGGGAACCCAGGTGGCTTCCTCTACCTCATCGTTATTACATTCTGATTCATCACCTTTGGAAGAGCATGACTGTGATACATTGTGATCTTGTTCTTGCACATTTACAACCTCGTCTTTAGTCAGAGGCGCTGCTTTGATGAATGAGTCCAATATACATGAGTGGCATATCATCGAGTGTCACTGGTACTAGATAGAACCTTTTGCTTAATCATTGACTTTCTAAGTCTAACTGTTTTGCCTACCTGTTTTGGGGTTTTATATTTATCTAACTTTTCTTGCACTGCTGACAGTGCTGCATTACTTTGAACAGGGATTCACCAACATTCTTTTCTTTTTCTGGTTGTGTTGTTTCATCTCTTTTTTGGTTGTATTGCTTCAACATTTCTGGTTGTGTTGCTTCATTGTTATTAATTGTATTAATTATATCTTCAGCAGTGGATTTCCTATTTTCTGAATTTGTTTTCAGGAAATATTTTTATTGATATGTGTACCAGTTTTAGCATACAGCTGGTGTTGGCTGCATGTTCCATTTCCATAACAGTCTCTGATTCTGAATCCATTTTTGGCATCCAACTTAATTACTTAATTAGAAGTATTAGTTCAGATGCAGAGATGGGCAACACAAAGTCTGAGATGTGACACCCTTCAAAATCTGTATGTCACTATGACCTAGTAGTAGTTCAGGCACAGAGATGGGCAACAAAGAGTCTATGGCAATAGGACCTAGTAGTAGTTCAGGCACGGAGATGGGCAACACAGAGTCTGAGATGGGTGACACCCTTCAAAATCTGTACAACAGTGTAACCCCCAACAAATTAGTGAGGCACTATGACCTTCAGATAGAGTCATTCTGTCCTGAGTGACTCTGTTGCTCTTCTTAATATTTTATTTTATTTTTTTACAAAAATATATTTTTTCCAAGAGAAAAAGAATTACTAAGTTGTTGGATGCTGTACAACTTTTTTTACTGATTTGTTGATTTTGCAAGAAAAACAAACTGAAACTCTACTATATGTTTTTTGCTTCTGGAAGATTTCATGAAACCCGTGTCTTCCTCATAGCACTGCAGACTTCAGGCCATACTTTTTGTAGTACCCTAAAATCCTTTTTATTTCCTTTACTTTATCTAAAAGTAAGAAAAGAAAATGTCTGTACTCTGCTGTTGTCTGCACTCTGCTGTTTTCTGCTGTTGAATTAATTGGTTTATCTCTCTCTCTCTCTCTCTCTCTCTCTCTCTCTCTTTCTGAATAATGAACAATGCAGTTGCTTGATTTTGTGGCTGCCTGGGTGTAGCCCTTCAGACATTTTTCCAGCTCTAGGAGAGAGAAAGGGGACTGTGGAAGCACATGACCAGATTCCTCCGTCATGAGATTCCACAGTGCTGTGGCAAGCTTCCAGTAATCTGCTGTCAGTGCACTCCTCCCCTCCATCGCTGCACAACCCCTGTGCCTCTCCCCTGAAGAGATACAATTTTTGGCTGGCCATCACTTCTGGAGTTGCAGGTGAAACAAATAGCCTGCCATGCCCAAGATGGCTGCTACAAGCTTAGGGCACAGGAACAAGAATCATGCATGTGCACCTACATTAAAGCATACATCTTGGGCATGATGGACTCATTTTTGCACGTGCACAGTGATTATCAGGCACTGTTCATACTCAAGAATCACACAAGTATGGCATCAGCTGTGGCATGAGCTCTGAGTACTCTTTGACTTGGATTCACTGCTCTGCAGAAACCATCATGGTTCTGACCAGAGTTTTTTTTTTTTGTGGAGTCTGCAATGTGTGCACTCTGCTGTTGTCTACTCTGCACTCAGCTGTTGTCTACTGTTGAATGAATTTGTTGACCTCTCTAAAGAACAGTTTTGTTTTTACTACTGCTGCACCATATGCACTCTGCTATTATTAGATGTTGAATTCATTGGTCTCTCTACTCTCCATCTCTCTTTCCAGCTAAGGAATGAAAATTAAATACAGTGTTCCATTGTCAGTGTTTTTTTTAAATCTCTCTGTACACACACACACACACACACACACACACACACACACACACAAACAAAACTGTCTCCTTTTAATTCAAGGCCCCAAATGAGCTTGATATAATGTTTCCTATGAGATGTTCTGTGGTGTCTGACACAGAGGACTGGCTAGAACATGAGTCAATCACAGAACAAAGACTCTCATTGGTTGGCTCCTTTCAGTGTCCCAATATCACAAGTGTTTGCCTTTGTTGGTCATATGATGGTCCAGGGACTCAGGAGTATTTGTTATAGATCAGAATAAAAAAACACTGTTTTTGATTATATTTCTGCACCCTGCCATGACCTTGTTTCATGACTTGCATGCAGTACTGGTGGTGAGAGTGTTATTTCTGGACCAGACTGAACTTCTGAACCAGGCCAACTCAACAACTCTGGTCAAGCCACAAAAGGCTCGGTATTCCCAAACAGAGTTAAATCAACCCAGTGTGTTGAGGTTTAGAAATACAGCACAGCCAGTTTACCCATCTGTAAACAATATTCAGGTGTTTTATGACCTCCAGCTCATGGTCTTACCATGACTAGGTAATGATTCTCTGCTTTGGGGTAGAACTCCTCCAACAATATTTTTAGTATACTGAAAATGGCTTTGAACAGGGTTGTGGTCTATACAACTCTTTTTAAGGGATGAGGTTGGGGCCTCCCAAGTGGGCTATGATCAGCCTTACTATTCTCTGCCTCACCTGTAAGTATATAAACAGGTCTTATGGCTTTAAGTTCAACACCTCTTCAGCCCTTCAAAAATCAGCAGTCAGTCCCCTTGTAGAGCTGGTCAAGGTGATATAAGCTTTTTTCTGCCACTTCAGAAGACCAACATGGAGGAACATTGAACATTTTAGGATAGATTTTAAGTCAGTACTGATGCCAGCATACATTGAAACCAACTGGGGCACCTTTAAGGATTTAGTGGTAGAGTAGCTACCCAGATTCTAACCAGGTTGAGCATTAATGGATTCCTGCACTCTTTACCTTGGAGAGTGGACATGACAGGAGATGGCAACTCTATTCTGAGGTCCCCCCTGCTGTTCCTTCTCCAGGACCACCCAGACCGAAGGTCGGGAAGATCCCCTGTTGGGATAAAGCACAATTGAAAGACCCAGTAGTAGAGATGTACGCTTGAGAGTCCTCACACATGGCAGGAGGGAGCTGAAGTATGGTTCTGCATATACTAGCCCTTTCCTTCTCCAAAGGAATTTATGTAGTGAGCATAGGGAGGATTTAAATAGGTATAGGCATTTAGAGAGAAGGATCATTTCTACCACATTTATTCTGCTTAGTAGCAGGAGCAGAAGGATCCTCCATGTGTCACAGTCATCTGAGATGGTGCTGACAAGAGGTCCATAGTCCACTGGAATCAATTGACTTATTCTACCTAGAATCAGGACTCCTGAGCATCTGATTATATCTACTACCAGTAGTCCCACCAAATTCTGGGTAACGGCCTCTCTGTGTAACCCACCAACAAGCACCATTTCACTCTTTTTCCAACTGATTTTATGTATGGACAGTGAGTCATATTGGTTAACAAGGTTTGCACATTTGGGAGTCCCTTTATTGGATTCCGTACAGTAGATACAGCAAAAGAACATCTGTGAAAAGGTTGGGGTTTTTTTGCCCTCCCCCAGTATCCCCCATGCCTGGGTGGTTCTGTTTTGCAACAGTGAGGGGTTCCAATGTCAGTGCATATTGGAGCAGGGAGAGAGGGCACTCTTGTCTGGTCCCCCTGCCAAGAGGAAAGGAAAGGGCTAGGGGACCATTTACTGAGATTTGTGCAGTTGGAGAGGTATACAGTACCCCAATCCAGCTAAGCTACTGATCTCCAAGGCCAAACTCCTGAAGTGCAGCAAACATGTACCCCACTGCACATGGCCAAAAGCTTTTCAGTGTCCAGAGCAAGGACTGCCACTCTATGGGACTGGGAAGTTTTCTCCACTGATGAATAATATTTAGAGTTCCACAAATATTGTGCCTCCTTGTCTGCCCTCCACAAACCAATCTAGCCTTGGTGAGCACATTGTGGTAATAGGATTTCCAATTTTGCTTCAATTATTCTAGTGATAATTTTATAGTCTGCAGTCAGCAGAGAAATGGGGTGGTAGAAAGCACAGAAGGGGGAGTTCTTGCCCTGTTTTGGGAGCATAGTAATGGTGGCACACCTTGTGCAGGGGGGCACATTGCCTCTCCCAAGGCTTTCCTCAGGCATATCCTGAAGTGTCTTAGCCAGACGTGGGGTGAAGGCCTTGTTGAAATCAATTGGCAGACCATCTGATCCTATGGCCTTGCCATCTCTTAGGCTCCAGTTCGCCTCAAGGAGCTCCTGTCTATTTAGCAACTGGTCAAGTGTCCTGGCTATCTCAGGAGGATGGGAGTAATTCCAACCTTTTGAAAGAAGGCACTCAGTTGCTTTGAGGTGGGGAGACTGCTGAGGAGTGCAGCTTCATACAAAATGCATTGAATGCTTCACTTAGTCCCTTTAAGTCCATAACCAATTTACCTCCATCATCTTTCAGATGGTCAGTTGCTTTCTCTCCCTCCCTTCTCTTCAGTTGCCATGATAAGAGTTGACACCCTCTGTCCCATCAAAGTAGTTGCCTGCCTGCCCAAGGAGAACAGCTCTTTCAAGCTGAGAATTACTCATTGCATTACACTTCCATTTATATATGAACATATGAACATATGAAATTTGCCAGCAGATAAAGGCCTAGAGGTCTATCAAGTCTGCTTGAATGTGCAGCTAGCACCCCTTATTCTGCAGCTGCATTTAAGTTTCTGTACTGTACTACAGAGGGTTGTTAAGGGCTGTTGCATGTGTACTTGTTTGCAGGCCTTAATTTTCTATTCCAGTCCTTAAGGTTCTTCCCCCACCACTTTCCTCTTATGGCTGGCAAATGATATAGTCTGGTCCCTTATGAAAGTGTTAAGGACTTCCCACCTCACTGAGTAGGATATGGCAGAACTATTACTGTTGCCCAGAAACTCTAAATGGCTGAGGAGATGTGTTGTTTGTACACCACATCTTTGCACAGTGTGGAGTTGAGATATAAAGAGTGTGACAGTGAGGCTCTATGCTCAGTACAAGGCCAATGGTCAGGAGAGAGTGAAATTAAATGTGCTTTATTAGGTTTATAGCAACAAACAACAAACAATACAGCAACAAAATATTAAAACTTCAAACAAAACACACCCCACAAACATGCACACAAAAAAATCACCCCAACTCCCAATCCCACCCAGCCTTGTGGTGACAATGTCCATAATATTCCAAACAGCAAATGAGAGTGAATGAGAAATATTCTGAGTAGATTACATAAACAAAGAATAACATATAGATAATACAATAATACTAATGGAGAAGGTGACCCATTAAAGAACCTAAGCTATGTAAAGGGCATGCAACCTGCTGCACTTTTTATTGTAACTGGGTAACTTATTATGAATGCTAGCTATTAATTTTCAATATGACTATTATCATGAAACTCCTGAAACCATTCATTGTAGGAAAGTAAAGACTGATCCAACCAGTGATGCAGAACCAGTTTCTTAACCAACATCGAGATAATAGTCATAGCATACCTCTATCATCTTATTGAGATCTGACTATAATCACCTGCTATGAATCTCTGGCATGAAATGCTCTTCAACCCCAAGTAATGGATCTACTGTATATTGGATTTAATTAATTTCCACTATGCAGCCACGAGGGGACACTCCCCAAAAATATGATGTAAAGTATCTTCTATTTGACCACATTATGTGCACACCAGTGATTGCAAAAGTCCAATTTTAAATAACTTAGAAGGTGTAAAGTAAAGATTATTCAAAATATAAAATTGAGTGAGACAAAGCCTTTCTTGAGAGATATATGCATATACATCTGACAAAATGTTATGCCAATCAAAGCTAGAGTGAGGAAGGTTGCAACCAAATAAGGAGATTCACCACTTATTTCCAAATATATCCTGAAATAAGCAATAAATACAATTTAGAAACAGCATGTGGTTGCTGAGCTGTGGCAATAACAGCTGCAGAAATTCTTGTAATTGATAGTACTCAATGTTAAACCAAACTGTTGCAGTAAACATTGATGGAGTTGATACACCTTTAATATGGCACTAGCATCCAATTGTAAAGTAACAAGCATAGACTGACAGGTCAGCAATTCTCATTGTGGAGCAGATTGTATACCCTAAAGCCCTTCAGATGAGGTATTCTACAGCTCATCTATCACCTTGACCACAATTTTGAGATAAGGATTTGTTAAGATAGGCTGGGCAATGTCATAAAAGGTTTATAATGCATGGCTGAACACATTTGCAAGTGTATACAGAGTCAGGTCCCAATTATTGAGTCTCAGATAGATGAGGGAGAGCTTTCGGAGAAAACAAAAGTGTCAGTGGGGAAAGTCCAGCTCCTTAATCAGTTCCTTTCTTCCTAGTTGAAGCCAGATAGGAGAATAAAGAGTATCTCCCACCTCGGAAGAGTCCATCTACCTCAAATATTTACTAGTATGACTATCAAAATAATAAACCAGGAAATGTAGTAGTCGGAGGCCACCATATTGTTTAGTAGCTGCTAACTTTGATATGCCCTTCAAGGTTTATTACCCTTCCACATAAAGTCAGCCGCCATACCATGTACTTTCCAGAACCAAGAAAGAGGAAGCCCTATGTCCACCATATTAATGGGGTAAAAAAGACAATCAAGTACATTCATTTTAATAATTCTGATTCTGCCCCAAATAGTCAAAGGGATTCCCAACCACCTACTCAAGTCTTGTTGCAAGACCCCTAGCAAATCCTCTAAGTTGAGTTTTTTAACATGGGATGGAGACATCAAATGAGAAATACCTAGATGCTTAAGATGCTTGTGTTCCCAGGAAATCCCCAGTGCTGTAATATTAAATTTAAGGACCCTAGAATTAAGTGGCATAACCACCGTATTTTCCATATTAAGCTTATTATTTGAAAACCAACTAAACTCCAAAATGGTTAACAATGCCACCAGGATAGATACTATGGGGTTTACAATATGTAAAAGAATATCATCCGAGTATGTGGATAATTTAAGATTTTGAGATCCCACTTGCACACCATACAAATTAGGATTATTTTAAGTTTGAGCAGTAGGGGCCCCAATAAAAATTTAATATCAAGTTTGAAAGGGACAGCCTTGTTGGGTACCAGAATATAAAGAACAAGAAGTGGAAAATCCACTACAGAAATGTTTTGCATTGGGGAAGAATACATCACTTCAATCCAACAGAAAAGTGGGGGAGCCAAACCCTTGAGAGTACCTAAGAGAATGTCAATTAACTCTCTCAAAGGCCTTCTCCACATCCAGAGAAACCAGAACAGCAGGTGCATCTGAATCCTTGGACACGAAGATATGAGAGAGTTTGTGTAAATTGTCTACTGAAGAGTGAGGGGACATAAAACCAACTTGTTCACAGCTAATGAGGCTGGACCAGTCTGCTTGGATCCTCAAAGCCAATACTTTAGATAAAAAACTTGATGTCATAATTTAATAAGGAAATCAGGCAGTTACTGTAAACTGCATGAGGGTATTTTCCAGGTTTTAGAAGCAATATGATTAAAGCTTCCATGAGGGTGCGGTCAGAAATGTCTGAATCATAAATAAAAGAAACAAGTGGTGGAAAATGGGATAAGTTCAGCAAAATGTTATAGAAGTTGGAGAGAAGGCCTTTGTCAGGGCTAAGGAGTTCATCACTACCTATATCTTCTTGTCAGAAATAGATTCCAGGAGATGGGCTTGTTGCATTGCATTTAAGGAAGGAAGCAGTATGTCAGACAAATACTGGTGAACCTCAAAGAGTCTGGGAGCTCTACCATAGGGCCATATATGGAACAGTAATATGTCTCAAATTCCTTGGCAATGTCCATCAGTGAGACTTTAATGGTATTATTCTGATCATAATGGATTGAGGAGACTAACCTGTGGCCACAGTCTTTATTTTTTGGCCTGTTAATTAACAACACCTCCCTTGGAATCTCATTTGTTGCCTCCTGGGCTTTTATTAGAACATTGCTAATATATACTCTGTTCTGTAACCTAACAGTCAATTCTTGTGTCCTTTTTTTGTATTCTTCCAAATCTCTACAACTTCTTTTGGTCCGAATGTATTGTCCCTTTGGTATTGCTTTTATAACATGCCTCAGATGGCAACTACTGGCCAAAAGGATAGTATTACAGTCTGTATGTTTACGAAATCGATCAGTCATCACACTTCCATTGCCATCTTTATAAATCCTTAAATCTAAAAAATTTATCTCAGTTTTACTGAAACAAATACTGAACTGCAAATTCTCATTACTTGTTTCTAGGTACTTCACGTATTCAAAAAGCTCATCTTCACTTCCCTTCCACACCATAAAGATGACATCAATAATGCATCTCCATAAATCCATCTTTGGTAGGAAGGGGTTACTTAAACTTTTTATTGTATCTAGTTCTCATTTTTGCCATATACAAATTTGCATAATGGGGTACCATACTTGCACCCATGGCTGTTCCTCTATTCTGCAAATAGAAGTCATTTTATAGAAGAATGTATTATAGTCTAATATTAATTGAGTCAACTGGACTAGCACTTCAGTAGGTGGTTCTTTCACAGTTCTTTTGTCCAAATAAAATTTCAAGCCTCCAGGCCTTCACTATGTGGAATGTTTGAATATAGTGATGTAACATCAAGTGTAACCAAATGCTATCTTCTTCTATTGCTAAATCCTTCAGCACTGACAAAATGTCACCAATGTCTTTAATATATGCTGGCACCTCTTTTTACAATATCCACCAAAAATAATCCACATATTTAGCCAATGGTTCTGTCGGACTGTTATTGCCTGAAACAATGGGTCTATGGGGGGTCACCATATCCTTATGAATTTTAGGAAGTATGTAAAATGTAGATATAGTAGGATACTCACAGTTAGATATTCATAAACTTGTTCAGAAATCAGATTTTCATCCTCACTTTCTTAAGTTAGGAATCAATAGCCCGCTTGAAATTCTGTGTCTTATCAAACTTGAGTTTCTCATAATACTTTATATCTGATAACAGTCTCAAAACCTCCAAATCATATTTTGCAGTATCCATTACTACTACTGCGCCCTTTATCAGCAGCTTTATAGTGATCTCTGTGTTAGTTCCCAGACCTCTTAATGTTTCCTGTTCAATTTTATAGAGGTTGTGAAAATAATGTAAATCAATACCATTATTTAGAAGCATTAGATCCTCTTCACAACATTTTAAAAATATCTGTAATGCACAGGAAAAGGGAGGACAAAGTCAAACATAGGTTTAAAAACCTTTAAACTTTCAGGCATTATTTCAGTAATATCATTTGCACAAACATCTGTTTCCTGACATTGCCCTCCCCCCCCCGAAAGAAGGCTTTCAAACCCAGGTTACATACCAGTCTATTAAGGTCTAATACCATCTCAAAGTAATTAAATCTTTGTGTGGGTGTAAAAGAGAAATCCCTGTTCAAGACTCCAACTTCTGTCTCACTTAACTGGTAGCTTGAAATATTAATTATAGAAATCTTCCTTGTCTCCATCTCCCCCTTCAGCCTCTGCGTGGGGTTCCTCTTCTTATTCCTCTTTCTGCCATCTCTCCTTGTCAATTTTGCTCTATATTATGTTTCCTTATTCACTAAATTCTCCATGGAATGAAAGGTGTTTGGTCCCCTGGAGTAGCACATAGTTCTTCTTCTTCTCCTAAAAAACGATCCTGATCTTGTTCAATTTCTTCAGAAGCTGTTGTAAAGATCACTTGTTCATTAGCTTGGATAAAACTCTGTATATTCTCACTTCCAGTGTTAACAGGCACAGTCCAATGAAACACTCTGTTATTTAAATAATCCTTTTCATCTCGATCAGACTTGGCTTTTTTAATATTTTTAATTTTTTCATCGTACTTTTGTAGATTTTCTGTAAAACTTTCCAATTTTTTGGAGAATTGTGGTGCATTACTGAAATAATTTAATTCCTCCTCCTGTCTACTCAATTCAGCTCCAATTTCCTTCTGAATCAATGCATTTTCAGATTTAATTAGTTCCATATATTCATGGCTTGCTTTCTCACTAATTTTTCTCCATTTTTCAATGAAGCCTTCTCTTTTATGTCCACATGTTGGATTCTTTAAAATACACAGTCCTCTAGGAACGTGTACCACCTCTAAATAAGCTTTTAGTGAGATTTCCTCCCAATATAGCCATTTAAGTCTATACTCAGTTTTCTCAAATGCATTAAATGCCTGCTGACTATTGACAGGTCCGATGGCACTGTGGTGCTGTTAAGTAAATCCTGAATAGCTAGTTTCATTCAGTGAATTTCTCAACACAGAGCCATTAGGGAATGTACATCAGTAATTGTACCTGCTATGTTTCAGCCATTAACTGAAACACGCAGGTACAGCATGCTTAGGTACATGTTCCTTAATGAATCTTGTGTTGAGAAATTCACCGAATGAAACTAGCTATTCAAATTTACTTAACAGCATCACATACAGACCATAATACTATCCTTTTGGCCAGTAGCTGCCATCCGAGGCATGTTGTAAAACAATATCAAAGGGACAAAACATTTGGACCAAAAGAAATTGTAGTTATTTTGAAGAATACAAAAAAGGGCACAAGAATTGACTGTTAGGTTACAGAATAGAGGAAATAATAGCAAAGTTCTAATAAAAGCCCAGGAGGCAACATATGAGATTCCAAGGGAGGTCTTGTTAATTAACAGGCCAAAAAATAAAGACTGTGACCGACAGACTACTTTTGTTACCACCTATATCCCCCAATCAGATGAAATAACCAGAATTATTAAAAAGCATTGGCATCTGGTTTTGTAAGATCCAAAGTTGAAAAAATGCTGATATTAGGGGTCCATGAATAGTATATCGTAGGGGTGAAAACATCAAGAACTTTGTAGTACATTCAGTCCAACCAATACCAGAAAGACCTAGGAACTGGCTTACTAAACATGTAGGTGGTTGTAACAAATGCAGTAACTGTAAATACTGTCTGTGGGTAAAACTACTAAAAGTTTTAAAATCATGCCATGAGACTAGATGCAAAGGTTCAGGGTTCTGTTACCTGCAGTACTCAGGGGTCATATATTTGGCTGAATGTAATTGTAATAGCTTTTATATAGGTAAAACTAAATGTCCCTTTAAAGTATGAATAGGTGAACATGCCAGGGAAATTTTAAATGGTGATGATACCAATGCTTTAGCTTTACACATGTCAAGAGTAAAAAACAAAAGTGAACATAAATTTGTGTTTACAGCAATTGAAAAACCTACTCTAACCAAAAGAGGGGGTGATTATGATAACCTTTCCTGAAGGGAACAGTATTGGATTTTTGCCATGAAGGCAATGTATGCACCAAGTCTGAATGGGTGACCAGATATAAATAAAGAAGAGAAATAGCAGCAACACAACAAACAACAGTATATACAGATAACTAAGATAACATGTAAAAAAATATTAAAGATAAAACAAAACATTTATAAACAATTACACTGATCAAGTGTTGATACAAAAATTTACCAAAATCAATTTAAAAGTAGATAAACTATAGGTCACATCAGTAAGGTTCTATGGCAGGGAATTATAAAAACTAAGAAGCTGATGCAACAATGATATCTATCCAAAACTGGTTCTAAGTGTATGAATTTTGAAAAAAGCAGACATGGATGACTGGTATAAACCAATGGTACTTTAAGTTTAAAATATTCATTATAAATATTTGGAACTGTATATAATATGATTTTCCTAGTAGTTACACCAATCTGAAACTTGAATCTAAAAGACAGAGAGGACCACTGAATTATTTTTAAATGCGCACAATGATGAGTGCGAGCAGTCAGTTGAGTAGCAAACCTGGCAACCTGATTATATAAAACTTTAACTCTAATAATCTGTCTCGAAGGCTGCAGAATAAAACCATAAATCACAGTCAATTAAAGGAAGCAAAAAAGTATGAGATTATAAAAATCTTGTAGAAGGTAACAAAAATGAATTGATCCTGTATGATGCACCTAATCTCTGATGAAGTGTTTTAATCAAATGTGTAATATGAAAACAATATGTTAACAAACTATCTATATAGATCCCCAACTATTTGAAAACAGCTACTTGTTCAATGTTAGTGCCATTCAATATAGTAATAGCAGTAGTTGCATTAATGAACATTTTTTCTTTACATTATGGAAAAATCATTTTATTTGTTTTTGAAGTTTTCAAGGCAAGCTTATGCAGTTGGAACCATTATTGGACAGAATCAAAATCAGATTGAATGTTGCAGTGCATTTCTGCAATGTTATCACCACTAGCAAAAATCACCACATCATCTGCGTACAATAAAATATTAGCCTTTTTTACAAACTATTAGGAGTGTATTAAGAAATAAACTGAAAACAACAGACCCAGTATTGAACCCTGTGGAACCCCAATAGGCACGGGGACAATGAAGAAAACAATTAGCAATATTGGTTTTCTGGCAATGTTCACCAGATAATTTTAACACCAGCCCAGCACACCTCAGAACAGCCCAGGTCACAAAAGCCCTTAACAAAAGCTAATGGTTAACAGGATCAAAGGTCTTAGTGAGATCCACAAACAGTACATGGCCATAGAAAAAAAAAACATTAAGGCTGTCTTGATACTATGTCCTAGAAGCCATGCTGAGCTGGTGTTAAAACCTTGAATATATTGAGATATTCAAGAAACTCATCAAAACAATGTGTTCAAGTATTTTTGCAAGGGAACAATGAGATGGGCCTATAGTTCTGCAGATTTGTAGTGCTACTAGATTTGTGAACAGGTACCACTGTAGCTACTTTCCATAATTCTGGAATTTACCAAAACAAAGTGATTGATAAAAAATGTAGCTAATGAATAACACAAAATATCAACAACAGCCTTAGCCAAGCTATAATCCAACTTATCAATCCATACCAGAGGTCATGGATTCATTATGGAAATATAGGCAAACACATCCACAGGAGTGAGTGCCCTGAAATAAAACATTAGAACTAAAGCTTCATTCACAGTTGAACTAAAGTTAAAAATAGAGGAGCTATTAGTATTTAGAAGGAAATATTTACCTAAATTTGTAAAAAGAAATTAAATTCCTCTGCAATTTTATGGGGGTCAGTACAACTTCCCAAATTAGTCATAAGCAAGTTAGGCAGGATTTATAATTTTACTGTACCTAGTATTTCATTAATAATTCTCCAGATGGTGATTATGTCCATACTTGCAAATTCATACTGCATCTTTAATAAATAACCCTGTTTCAGTTTACAAACCAGAGATTTACATTTATTATATAGCTGTTTTATTCAAGAAACACAACATCTGAGGATGTTCTCCAAAATTCCTGCCATTTCCTATTCCTCAAACTCCATGGAACATAAGGAACTTTGAAACAATTTGAAATCTTTTCCCACCCCACCTCCGATTGCCAAACCTCTCCCCATTTGACTATTTTCCCTTGCATTATGATGGCAAAGATTGCAGATGGTGTAGCAGGTGTATATAACTAACTGCTACTATTACAATGTCATGCAAGCAGCTTCCTACATCTGTTCAAGATAAAGGAGAGTGTTCACCACCATCTAAGGCAGCCTCCACCCTATGCTGCAGAATGAGTATCATGCAAATAGAAGCATTTTATTAACAGAACATAGGGATAGCTATAACAATAGGGCTCAGATACTCAGATTATAAAACAATGATTCTTAAGGGTGCTGACAGGGCAGGGCTAACAAAATTACTTATATATGCCACCCTCATTGTAAACTGCATCTCACAGAGCTCCTCCATTTTCACCCACCCCACTTTATGTTTTGCAGAGCCAATTATTGGGAACATGAGCAAATAAAAGAGAATCTGCCACAAGTGCCCTAACATCCTCCTGACAAGGGTGACTGGTGATCTGTGCTCATTGTGCACAGTGGAAGCAGGGCACTGGAGAACAGCACAACTGCTGGCTCTTCAGCTGAGGACCTGGTGGAAGACATTTCAACAACCTCATCACAGGAAGGCAATGCTGGGCATCTTCCACAAGTTATCATAGAATCATAGAAATTTGATGGCAGAAAAGGACACTTCTGGCCCATCTAGTCTGCTCAACCCCTGAACACTTACTAAAGGGTTCACACAATCTGGATAGAATTGAAGCACTGGGAAACAAAAAAGTGCAAAAAGCAGACAGGGGACAGGAAAGACAGGGCAAAGTGTTCAAAAAGGGATGAGAAAGAAAATTCCCAATCAGAGGACACCTCTTCAGAGTCAGAAGATAATGACTCAGAGAAGGAGGATAAACTGAGAGAGGACATGACTGCTAGACTATGCCCATTTGACACTGTTCAAGAAATTATCCACATGGTGAGGGAGACCCTCAGGTTCAAGGATTCCAACACACAGGAGGAGGAGGAGGAGAAACTAGAGCCATTGCTCAGAGAGAGGAAATGTACAGTGCAAGTATTCCCCATATGCATGACCCGCAGAACATACTAATCACAGAGTGGGGAGCCTCTGATCCATCAAGGACAAGGGAAAAAGACAACATTTACCAGAAGATTCTCACTCCTGAAAGTTGCTCAGTACAGAGGCTCAGCACCACCCTAGATGGGCACAGAGGTTGCTTCTCTCTCTCTCCAACAATGAAGTACTACCCTCAGAAAGTACCTTGGCCTTAAAAGATCCCACAGATAAAAAACTAGAGGACCATGACACTGGTGACCTAGATTTGGTAGCAAGCCTAGGTCACTAAAGGGCTGGCCTGGAGGGAGAAGGATTAAGCACCCAATGGGCTGCTCTTCTTCTCCGGGAGGGTTGGGCTGCAGTCCTCACTGCTATACTGCCATCTGGTTGACCACAGGTGGAGGTGCAGCAGAGGACACAGAGTACTAGGGAGGGGCAGGTGTTGGCCGAGGACCTGAGCAAAGGCACATTTCAAGGAAACAACAAGCACAACTTTGGATTTGGTTTCAGACAAAATTACTTCAACAAGAGGGGAAACTACAATAACAGGAGAGGAAATCCTCACTTCAGACCCAGTGGAGGGTACAAGAACAACAATGGATTCTGGGGAAACCAGGCATGAGATGAAGCAGGCCCAGGAAGGCAGCAAGGCAATGGGGGACAGGATACAGAATTTGCTACCACCTGGGCAAAAAACAGTAAAAGACAAACGGGTACAGGAAATCATAACAAGGGGACATGTGATAGAATTCACAAAGATACCCACAAAGTCTTGATTCTTGTCATCAAATATTTCCCCATCAAGGACTCCAATACCAAAGGACAGAGCACTACTGAGCTATCTGTTGGCACAGTGAACCATAGCACAGGTGCCAGAGGCTCAAAGAAAGTCAGGAATTTACTCAGTATTCTTCTTAGTCCCAAAGAAGACAGGAGACTTCAGACTAGTGTTGGACATAACATTTTTAAACAAATTTGTGAAATACAGAAAGTTCAAAATGGAAACTTTGTACACCACAATAGCAGCAGTGCCCAAAGATGACTGGCTCACTCCAGTAGATCTCGGGTTGCATACTCCACATTCCAATCAGTCTGGCCAACCAGAGGTTTCTGAGGTTCTATATCATAGCCAACACTTTCAGTATCAATGGCTACCATTTGAGTTCGCTCCACACCAAGGGTATTTATCAAGGTAATGGCTACTCTAGCAGCGATGCTCCATACATAAAGCATACATATAATACCTTACTTGGATGACTGGCTGATATGGTCAACATCCCGGAGGAGGTGCAAACAGCTGTTAACAGAACAATGTCATTACTGAAGCACCATGGGTGGGTAATAAATGCAGAATAGAGCCACTTGATACTGGTGAAGAAGCTGGAGCATCTGGGAGCTGTGTTCAATATTTCACCGGGCACAGTCAGGAACACGGAATCTTGCATTCAACAAATTCAAGCTCAGTGCCATCTAGTACTGACATGCCCAAAAGTCACATTGTCAGCTCTGATGCAGATTCTGGGCCTCATTACCTCATGCCTAGAACTCCACAACTGGGCCCGACTGCACATGAGACCAGTCCACTGACTCCTGCTAGATCACTGGAATTACAACACACAGAACTATACACATATCATGGTTATACCAAAGACATTCTATATGGTGATGGATGGACATGAGAAACCTAAACCAGGATACCACCTTAGACAAAGATGCCACAACCTCCATGTGCATGGATGCAAGTCTAATAGGATGGGGTGCAATAATCGGCCAATGCACAGTACAGGGAAAATGGTCACCACAAGTACTGTGGCTACCAATCAGTGTGCTCAAAATTAGGGCCATAAGACTAGCCATAATGCACTTTCTCCCACTGATCCATCTATATGTGAAAGTCAGAACAGACAACATAACAGGAATGGCGTATTGAGACAGGGAGGTACAAAAAGTGTGGCCTTGTCAAAAAGACTGTAATCCTATTGAGCTGGGCAGAAGAGCACCTAAACAGTATCACTGTAATACAGTTGGTAGGGGCTCTAAACACAAGCACAGACTGGCTAAGCAGACAAACATTGCACCCTGAAGAATGGCAGCTCCATTCAGAGGTATTCAGGATGACTCACAGGCAGTGGGGCCCCTCCAAATAGGCCTGATGGTGTCAGATCAGAACAAACAACTTCAAACCTTTTATTCCAGGTTCAAGGAAAAGAACTCTTCAGGAGTGGACACCCTCTTAGTACCTTGGGACTTCACCAGAGCTTACATGTTCCCACCTGTATCCATGATCCCAAAGGTGCTCAGATGGATTCAAATGACAAGGAGTACAGTAGTGCTAGTGGCATTATACTGGCTGAGACACACATGGTGTGCATCAATCAGGAACATGATAATAGATCAACCACTGACATTGCCGAACAGACCAGACCTTCTGAGACAGGGCCAATCCTCGACCAGAACCCTCACTTGCTGCAGCTGATGGCATGGCTACTCAAAGGGATAGACTGCTAGCACTGGGCATCTCTCTAAAAGTTACAAACACTGTAATGCAAGCCCAAACACCTTCTACCAACACTTCCTACCAAAGACACTGGGCGAGGTTTGACAGTTGGTATGCAGCAAAGGATCTGCAGCCACAGGACTGTTTGATTATGCACATTCTAGATTTTCTGAAAGAGGGGGTTGACAAAGGGCTATCTGCTACCTCATTGAAAGTGCAAGCCTCAGCCATAGGATCTGTTTGGGGGAAGAAAGATGGACACTCCACGGGGGGCACACCTCTTGGTCTAGACATTTCTAAAGGCAGTGGTAAATATTAGACCTAGATAGAAGGCCATGGTAGCCCTTTGGCAACTTAACTTGGTTTTAGATGCTCTCACCAAAGGTCCCTTCAAACTACTGCAATTGATATCCCTACACATCCTGACCTGGAAGGTACTGTTTCTAGCAGCCATTTGCTCCACCAGGAGAACCAGCAAGTTACAGGTGCTGGCATGCATTGAGCCCATCTTTTCCATTCAGCCACACAGAATGGTTCTTAAGATGGTTCCTTCATTCCTACCAAAGGTAGCATCCCCTTTTCAAATGCCACAGGAGATATCTCTGCCTACCTTCCAACCCCAGGATGTAGACATCCAGCAGGGGACTTTACAGCTATTAGACCCTACTAAAGCAGTCAACACTTAACTGGAACAAACAGCATCTATCCGGAAGACAGAGAAACTGTTCATCCTCACTTCAGGGCCAAATACGGGCCTGCCAGCCTTGAGGTCTAACATATCTAGATTGTTGAGGAAGACCATAGATGAGGCTTACAAGGCATCAGGTCATCCTAATCTGGCCCACTTTAGGGCCCACTCCACCAGGGCCATGGCCACCTCATGGGCTGAATGAAATTCTGCATCAGAGGCAGTGATCTGTGCAGAGTCTATTTGGTATACTCTGCATACGTTTACAAGGTATTATAGACTTGGACACGTGGGGCTAGGATGAGTCAAGTGTGGCAGGGTAGTTCTGCAATCAGTATTTTCATAGTACTCTCCTCATCCCACCCAAATTGGCAGGGGCACTGCTTCATAATCGCCTATGAGTAAGGACTCGGATTGCTGTAAAAAGGTGCAGAGGATAATAAAAGTTTATTCACCTGGTAAAGGTGATTATGGACTCATCATTATATAGTACTTCATAGCCCACCTGGTGATGAGGAGTATTTATGTATATTATGAAATGTATGCTCCGCATCTATGAATAGAAGTTATGAATGTATTTCTGCAATGACAATCTAAGAGTAAAAATATGCATGTGTAGTTGAATTAGGTACTAGTACATTGAAATCTGACTTGTCTGGTATGAAATTGTTGTTAGCAATATTGAGCTTATGCTGTAGAGGCAACATGTTATATTTCAGGATATTTATGTTGGCAAAATGCAGAGACAATTTAAGACCAGAGTGTGGGAACACAGGAGAGCTATTGCTAATCAAAGCACTATCTATGTAATAACATTGCATGTGGAACATGCAAGAAAGAAAAATGAAATCTCTTTACATTTAAAGCAATAGAAAAAGTATTCTCCCAAGTAAGAGGTGGTGATTTTAACAATTTGATTTTGAAAGAGAGGGTACTGGATATACACCTCAGGACTTTTAGATACCCAAGTCTGAACAACCGCTTTGGCCTGTCCCATTATTTAAAGATGTGATACATTAAAGATGGTGATTACTATGGTATCTTGTACTATAAATTTTATTTACAGACATGACAGGAGTCCCCCCATCTCTCTGCATCTCTTATTGTGAGCTATAGAGTTACTGTGAATAACACAGGCTACAAATTGATATACAATGCAGATAGTCTGCTTATGTTGTCATAATAGTGTTTGATCTACATGAGGGTACAAAGTTTTAATTTTCTGCATTTATGTATTTTTCAGGTGAAGGAATCTTACCTCTCTGAGAAGAAAATATTTGAGTTTACCTGAACCTGTATGTCTTGATGCCTGTACATGACTTTATACAATGCAGTAAAAGGATTCTCAGGAGTTTAATTATTTTTTAAATAAATATCTCTTTGTGTTTAATATTTATTTATATATAGTGTTTTGATTTATTTATATCTGTATTTATTGTCTCAAGCACTTTTCACTTCTGGCACTTTATGTGAGCTTTAGATGTGGTCCCTGTGTAACATCTGTCTACTCTTGATGACATAACACAGTCCTATATATGATGCGTCATTTTAAAACACCATATGCTTTGTGAAAAAGGGTTACTCTGAAATACATCAAAGTGTATGGAGTAGTACATGACTCCACTTCAATAAAGGATATTTTGCATGATGCAGATGCAGTGAGCAGCATTTTTTTCTGTAGTGAGTGCGGGACTGATTGTGATTGCTTTTGGATGTTTTGCTTTGCCCCTGCACCCCAACCAAGAGTGGCCATCTTTTGATTACTATATTTCAGGAGCACAGCTAGGGAAGTACTCACACTGGAAAACCACACCAGGACAAGAGGCGGAGTGATGTTGAATTACCAACTTTCAAATTCTTTGTTCATAAGCCTACAGGAAGACAACACTAGAACCCCATGAGTAAGGACTTGGAGTGCTGTAATAAGGTTCTTCTACTATCACCTTACCAGGTGAGTAAACTTCCATTTATTTCTATTTCATTAATGGGCATATCATTATCAAATATTACATGTAGACATAAGGGGGCATGATCACTCTCAGGTCTCATTTTAATATTTAACTTTATGTATAATTTATAAGCATCTGGAGTACACAATATATAATCAATCAAATGTTGACCATTTTGTGAGAAATAAGTAGTGTCCCCTTCCATAGCTCCAGAAATCCTGCCAATTAGGATCAGTAAAGTATTTTATTTTAACAGCTTCTTGAATTCTCTCCCCTGATCATTTTCCATCTTATCCTGACTCTGTCTAAGTCTAAGATCTTCAAAGACCAATTGTATTTCAAGAACGTGTACATTATCATAATTTGCAATTCTGGCATACAAATCACCAGCAATTAAGATATTGCTATTTGGGAGTTTCTTGATTATATAGTCAATGTCATTATTCAAATTTGCCCACAAATTTTGAGTAATTTGATTTTGTTGTTTAGGAGGAATGTAAACATTACTAATAATAAATGGAACATTATTCCATGATTTACTCAAAATAATATAATTAATTATTGTAACTGTATTCAAAATAGTAAGTTATTTTTTTATTTTTACATAAAATTGCCAATCCCGCTGTAGATCTTCCATATTTCCTATACTTAATCACTGGTGAACAGACTAGATGATAACCATTTATATTCAGGTTCATGAGCCCAAGTTTTCTGAAATAAGATTAAATCAAAATTGGTAATAAATGTATACCATTCTGTATCATTCATCTTTCTAGCTAAATCCTGTATGTTCCAAGAAAGAAAGAAAATTTGTAATTGACCTAGCTTCAGATTTATCTGGGTTTCATTACCAGACAAGAATACTTGTTTAATCTTGCCTATATTTTGCTTATTGCAATCTAAATCCAAACATTTTGTTAAAAATGCCAATACACATGTTGTCAAAGTATCCTTATTTTTACCTTAAGGTGTCTGATTCCATAGATAGACAACATGCAATCGCTCTCTTTTTCATCTTGTTGAGGTCCCAGTCCATCTACTAATATTAAGGCCTAAAAATTCCAATCTAGAGTATTTAAACCAAATTCCTTGGCAATTTCCATGCCAGGACCAACACATAAACTGAAGTGCATCATCAATGTCCTTATATACCATCAGGACTTTATCTTTTGCTTGTGTGATGGTTAATTTAGCAATTAATAAATGCACTATAATTTCTATCAGAGATTCGTTGGTATCATCTGGTCTCAGAAAAAGGCCCTCAATTCTTAATACAACCTAATTCCCCTTTATTCTTAAAGTTTATACCTTCATTGCTATTGGGGAAGTACCTATTATTTCCAACTTGTTTGGGACCTGAGTCTTGACTGGCTCTGTTGCAGATTCCTTCTTGTTACTTTTCCCAATAATACACTTTTTATTGTCATTATTTGCATTATTTTTTTATTCTATTACAATCAAAGGCTTGATTGGTATTGGAGCTCCTC
This sequence comes from Neoceratodus forsteri, assembly GCA_016271365.2. Lineage (NCBI taxonomy): Eukaryota > Metazoa > Chordata > Ceratodontiformes > Ceratodontidae > Neoceratodus > Neoceratodus forsteri. The sequence continues at coordinate 1,516,127,754 of CM057449.1, forward strand.
CCTTCTCATTGTTTGTCATCATTTTTTTTTTATTCATCCCCTATCACCTCATTTTTTACTTGCCTTTATTTTTCTTTCTTTTTCCTTTATTTTTTTCATCAGCCTCTGTTTTTTTCTGTCCTTTCCCTTTAGTGTTTCAGGTATGTTTATTATTGAAAATGGCAGTTTCTATGGAACCATTTGTTGTGCAACATCTGCAATTTTTTTCCAGATCACTTATCCTGTTAAAAACTAAATTTGTAAATCCATTCAGTTTATTTCTCAGGTAATTAAGTGCATCCACCAATACAATGTTGGCCATTACCGGATGATCCAAGGCTTTTATTGAATATTTGGAAAGTGCATTAGGGTAGTTAGCTAAAAAATCACCAGGTAATTAAATCTGTTGCACTTCAGCATCTAGCTTCTGAAAAACAGTATTAGGAGAGTCTGCAAGTAAAGAAAAATTATTTTGCATCTGCTCATTCAGTAGTAGGTCTGATGTGTCACTGGATAGTTCAAGTGAGCTAAAAAGCTCCAGTTTAGCTTCTTGAGTTTTATGTATGAGTTGTGAATTACTCTTAGCTTTTTCAATCAAGAGTGCTTTCTTATTCATTTCTGGAGCCTGCATAAGGGCCTGTGATTTATCTTAAGAGATGTCTTAACAGGAAAGACATTCATAATATCTTTTTGAGGAGGGATTTGGTCTGCATTTTTTACCCCTTTTTCTCTTCTTTACTCTCTTTTCTTTCCTTTTTTCAGGGGGGGCTTTATTACTATGGAACCCATGCATTCACCATCCTGCTTTTCCTTCAGTTCACATTTTTGCTCTAAACAACTCTCAGTTAGATTTAATCTAGTAATAAGATCTTTTGAGGTCTGTTTTACCACATCAGCACAAGACGCTGATTTTTGTTTTATTTCAACCGGGGTTTATGTAGTAATTTGAAAACTGTTCATCAAAAATACTCCTATTTCCCTTTTTACCCTTAAGAAAAACCACTTCCCATCTTCTAGTATTCATTTTACAACAGCTATTATCTGGAATTTCCAACCAATAATTAGTAAAGTTCATAACAGGTTCATTCAATGCTAATTCTTTAACTGTCAGACAGTGCTTCTGTTCAGAAGCACCCTTGAATCACATGTAAAGTCTTAAATGCAACTCTTTTAGAAAAGGTCCAGCACAATTTGTATAGTTCAATCACACTTGGTGTTAGGTCCACTATAAAGGCAGGCACTAAAGTTTTTCAGTTTACAAGTGCAAATATTTCCAATACTTAGCTCTGGACAGTACCAATTCCACCATGCTGCAGTGACAGGAATTCTGTCAACTGCCATTACAGTGGCAGTGCAATGCCTACAGCCAGCATTGTGCAATCTGGGACATAAGTGTTTTTTGAGGGAGGCTTCACCCACTGCACCCCCCCATGCTAGGGGGGGTCTTCCACCCACACCCCAACAATATAGATTCCCAACTCTGAGTCAGAGCTGTTTCAGGAAGGGTGAACACCCTGGAGACAGTGGCAAATAACACAGTGGACCATTACAACGAACAGCTGATTCTGTTACTGTACTTGTCTTCACTGTGTTACCATCACTGTAGCAACAGTATATGGGCAGCACCAACTACTCTAAATGATTCAGGAAAATCCTTTCAAGTAACATTACATTTTAAGCCTTTCCAAAATCTCCTAATATAGGCTTGATTACTTTTAAAAAGATATTTAGGCCAATTCCATATATAGGTCCAACCCAGAGATAAATGGAGCAGACTGTAAGACAAAGTATACAGCAGGAAAACAAAAAAAAGGAACAATAAGTCAAAAAGCAGAAAGCCTGGTCATGATTGCATAGATATTCAAACTCAAAAAGTTGATCATTATTAGTTATTATGGCTATTATAAACCATTAGAAATCATTAGAAATTATGTCAATTAATAACAAAGCCTTGTTAAAATTATGAAAAACCAAAAAATAAAATGACTTACAATCCAGAGTTGTGTCATCTAACAGTCAAAATTTTCAAAATCAGAAATTTGGGAAAAGCCACAAGCTTCTGCAACTTTAACAACTTTGACAGCTCTCATGGAGAGTTTTCCAAAGTGCTTTTTAAGAACTAGGCCCACTTACTTATGACACACTCTGCAGCAATCACAAATTACTCAGTGAGGCAAACAAAATTATTAAAGAGTTCCCTTCCTTAGCAAGTTACCTAAAAATGTTTGCTGAAGCTGGAACTCTCGAGCTCTCTCACAGCTACTGTACATAAAACAGCGGCACTCTTCACCCCAAAATGGTGACTCAAAGAAGAGAAGAAAATGCCTGCACATGCACTTAATACTGCTGGGCAGCAAAGACATGTGATCTGAGTAGAAAAAATGGGGTCAATAGATCATTAAAGAGATACGACTAAGCTTTAAAATGTTATAAAGGAAAAAAAAATAACCTAATTAGATTCAAGTTTAAGTTGGGTTTAAAAATGGTAATATATGGTAATATAGCAATTATGTAGCAATCAATGACTGCAGCAACATTTTGCATCATAAAATTTTGCACCACTTCACCATCTGCGACACCAATGACCCATGTTCGGGAATGGACTTAAGAGTCAGATGGCTGGCCAGGGGGGAGTAGGATTAATCATCCGGTGAACTGATCTCCTACTCTGGGGAGAGGTGGGGTTAAGTATCCAATGCATGATGGACCCCTCGCAGAGGCTAGGATTTCTACTGTGGTCGGCACCTGTACATTTGGGGGCAGGGTGGACACAGGTCCTCATTGCACATCCCCACCCACATGGGATTCACAGTCTCAAAAATAAGCCTTCCCTGCTAATGACTGGCTCCATAGCTGTCCCTCTGGCCACCAGAGTTCACCTATCAATGACCCCACTCAGGAGGGCAAGCCTGAGTATGAGGGGGCAGCTTTAAGAGCCTGGTGAGCCAGTTGGGGCTTGGGGTGATGGCACAGAAAAAAATCAATAAAAAAAATAAAATTTTGCACCACAGTTTCACCCAAACTATTTAGAATTAAAACAAAATAACAACAGACAAGATAAAACTCACTTTAGAAAGTTGAATGTTTGGTGTCACAGATGACAGATAAGAGGACAGCATACTGCAACTACAGTAGCAAAAGATAGAAAAAAAACAGTTTACTAAAAACAGAAGGGAGAAAAACATAAGAGTATGCTGAAGGAAGGTAGAATAACAAGTAGTTGAGCAAGATATAGGGTGAGAGGAGAAAAGGAAGGGAAAAGGAGGGAGAGCTATTCTCTCCAATCTCTCCAGTCTAGACACAAACTTAAACTGCTGATTTTTTCAGGTTTCAAAGTTATAAGAGTTTTTGTGAGTATCGTTATATGAGAACTTCTTACAGAATCTGTAGTTTCTTCACTCTACGTTACTCCATATCATTCACTCTTCTGGTCTCCAGGTCTCTGAAAATTCCAAACACCTCACTCCACTCCTTAGTGCCCAAGTGGTATACAAAGAGGTATTTTGTTGCAGGACTTCTGATTTCCTATAGCCCTCTGCAGGGACAGTCTGTCTCTCTGGTAAACAACAGGTCCAGCTTTTCCACCGCCAAAACTCCAGAGCCTGCACCTATAACTGTGGACAAAAAAACTGAAAAAGTAATACTGCAACTCCAGTCAGGTGACACAAGAAAATCTGGAAAGTATAGTGAATCCACAAACCAGTAAGACATTGATGGCATACCTGTAGTAGAATGGGAAAAAGTCTTTCACTATCCCTGCTTTAGTGGCTACTCCTCAGCTCACCCTGCGTGAAGTCACCATCTTGGAAATTAATTAAAGAGTACACAGCACCTTATCTGTGAAATGGAGCTGTGCTGCGGAACTGTGAATGTCCCTCAACCGGGGTGTCCTCTTCCTTCACAAAACAGTCAGCTGAGATAGATACCATCAGGAATCTCCCTTGAGAGCAGGGATGAGACACTCTAAACCTGGAAGGATAGATGTGAATGAACTCTTACCCATGGCATGCATAGTTGCCTTAAAGCTGTTGAATTTTTGTCTCCTCATCTGCAGGCCATGGCTAAAATCTTGGAAACTGGACTCTACCACCTCTGTACATGAAGGAACTCATGCCTTTAACTGCTGTTAAGATGTTTTCCTTATTGGTGTACCTTAAGTATTTGATGTGGAAATGTCTTGGTGTTTCCAAGCTTCAGATTGGGGCTGGTGTGGCATGCTTGCTCCATCTCATAATGCTGTGCCCCTTCCCCTAGTGTTAAGTATTTCAGCAGCCAAAATGAACGTCTCTCTTTGGTTCATTCTTCTCCACTCCCACTGGCCATCTGATGATATGCAAATTGAATCTGCAAGACCAGTTTTTCTTGATAATCTGTTTTAATCTTCAGCTTCTTCAGGGCTGCTTTCAGTGAATTCTGTTCTCTGCTGATGTCAGCCATGGTATCATCCAGCTCCCCAATTCTCTGCTCCGCTTCACCCAGATGTGAAGCATGTGCTGCTGATGTCTCTGCCAACCCGGTTACTGTTGTCTGAAGGTGAGTTTTAGTTGGCAAACCCAGTCTTCATTTCTGATCATAAGTTGGTGAGTATTGCTGGCATCCCTGCCAGTGACTTTTCTAAATCAGACATCATGTGGCCTTCAGCAGTGCTCATACTCTGGAAGCAAGTGTGAGACTCACAGTGCAGTTGCTGATCTTCCAATGTTATAATCAGCTGAAAATGTAACTTAATCTGCATCTTTCCTGCTTTACCTATAGCCACGAGACATCTGAGAGCTGATGTAGTTGTTTTCTGTCATTCTGATAAGACTTTACATATTTAATTTGGTAGTCATGGAGTCTTGGCTTTGACCAGTAACCAATAATAATGAAGTAAACATCCCTTCCTATTCTCTGTTTAGAGCCGACAAGCGGACTAGAGGTTGTAGTGTAGCCATATACGTCAAGAATAAATTCCCTGATTCCATCATCGACTCGACCTCTGTCCCACACAAATTCAAAAGTCTGTTGTTAAAAGTTGAAAACACAACCAGAGTTTCACTTTGTGTAATAGGTTGCTACATGCCCCCCATTTGTTGGATTACAGTTGTTGAAACACCTAGATAACATACTAGGTCCAGCATCACCAGAGTATATCATACTAGGGGATTTCAACTTAGACTGACTATCCAGTGCATCCACTCCTCTTAAAATATTCTGTGATTCTCTTGGGTTGTCACAGCTGATAAAAAAAGCTACTCATCCTAACAAGACAAACTCTAACAACTAAACTCTATTGGATATCATTTTAGTAAGCAAACCCCATTTATTTTCTCACGCGGGGTGTCTTTTTCTCTGACATTAGTGGCCACTGCTTTATTGCATGTGTAAGGTCAATCCATAAATTAACAACTGCACCTAAATTCTCTAATAAAATGTGTACATGTAATTTTGATCCCTGTGGGTATATCACAGAGCTAAGAGACTTCCTGCATTGGCAGGACTTTTATTTAGCTAAGTATCTGACTATGGCATATGACATTTTCTCTGAACTTGTGTTAGGAGCTCTAAATAAGCATGCTCCTGTGGTGAAAGTCCATACCAGGAATAAACCCTGCCAGTGGTTTACGGAGGACCTGAAGGATGCTCTGTGGAGCAGGAATGTGCTTTGGAAAATCACCAGGAAAACTAATCTCACAATCGACTGGAATTTATTCAGGAGGTTGAGGAACCTTTGCACCAAGATGGTTAGAGAAGCAAAAGCAAATTTTTACCACTCACAGCTGGAGCTCTCTTCAAGGTGTTCTTCCAAATTTTGTAGAACAATCAAAGATATTGAAGGCCATACCTCTGGTAATTCCCTATATGCTAAAATACTGATTGGTGACACTGTTATCTGTGATAGACCAACTATCCTTGACTCTCTGAATAATCACTTTGCTACTGCAGGGCTAGCCCTTGACTCCTCTCCCACCAGTACTCTCCGCCAACAACTTCAAGTTCAAGTTCAAGTTTATTGCAGGAAAACTCCATTGAGCAAGCTCATTCATAAGGCGGTCCTGTGACATAAACACTTTGGCCCAGATATTCAAACTGCGCTCAAATGAGCGCAATAATAGCAGGAGCAGCATTAAAAACTAGTTGGGCAAGAATAAAAAGCAACAGGTGCTATATTCAAACATGGAGCAGAAACAAATTGCGCAAGCAACCAACGCCTGAATATTGCACATACTGCACCATAAGCGCAACCAGGAAGGAAAGCTGAGCCGAAATGTTGCGCTATGGGCGCCCAGCAGGCCAGCCAGCTGAGCATTCCAGAGGTGCCATAGTGCAAGCAGAGCCCCCAGAGCAATGGAACTGCACATCCAGGAGGCAGGCTGGGGCCCACCGCCAGCCATGCCACACATGGGCACAGGAACACACTGCAGAACCCACACCACACCTGCACACCAAGCACAGCATCACTGGGGTGGGACAGATGATCTACTTGCCCATGGGGACAAGCCAACAAAGCATAGCAGAGCCATGACACCCCAGCACAACCACTGGCAGGCTGAGAGTGCCACACAGGGGTTGACAACCACAGTCACATCAGCCCCCTGCACGCACAGCACACCTGCACTGTGACCCCAAGACACCACCTATGTGCAGTGACTGGCACTGCAGGAAACCATGCATCCCCCCAGCACACGCCAACCCCTGCAGCACAGAAGCCTACAAGCCAGACACACCCTGTGCACCTAGCAGGGTGGCAGCAGACGGCAAGACCAACCGAAAGTCACTGCCATGCTGGAGATACCTCCCATGCACACACACGCACACATACCCAGGACCATACCAGCCCAGATGGCATGTACACCTGCAACTGAGCAACCCATAGGCAGCTGCAAATCAGAGACCAACATATTATTCATATAAAATATAAATGTATTTTAATACAACAAACGTTAACAAGAACAATTACAACTATTTACAAGGGAGGGACGGGTACAAGGTAGGGTTGGTCAAGGGGTAGGGATGACAAACTTGGAGAGGGAAGGCAGGGTGGTAGGGATGGGAGAAGTGGGAAGGGAAGATAGGTCATGGGCCAGCCGGCCGGCCATCCTCCTGCTGGTGTCTTGCAGTTCCCTGCCGCCTCCTCCTCCGCAGACCATGGTGGTGTATTGACTGCAGGATGTTGGTGTTCTGGGCCACAAGCTTTTGGATGGCCCTGACATCCCTCGCCAGCCGATGGAGAACCTTGAGGCCTAGGAAAATGGGAACACAGTCAATGGCTGTGACAGACCACAAGCCTGAACACCACCCAACCTGCAAGCCATATAGCCCAATGTCCCGCACCTATGATGGCATGAACCCACCCACAGTGAACATGCACATGGCCATCACAAACAGGCGGCACCAGCTATGTAGCACCACTGCACACACACACACTGCCCATGTCCATCACAGCACAAACAAGGCTGGCAAGTGACGTGGCAACGTGGTGCGATGCCAATTACACAGCTATGTGCCCAGTGCATGCATGGACCACCAGTGATGCATACACAGACGTGCTGTGAAACTGGACAGTGATGCATGTCACCTGTGTCGTGCCTACAGACATAGATACATAGCCAGTGTCGGCAGATAAGGGCCTATGGCCCACACAGTCTGTCCATTTCAGCCTGTAAGTTACTTTGTTTGCCTAGAAGTCTGTTGTCCCTTACCCTGACCTCAAGAATTCCACTATGTCTATCCTGCAGTCTGAAACCTGAGTGTGTCAGCCTCACCACTCCCTCTGCAGTGTTCCACTTGTACACCACCCGCTCTGTGAAGAAAGTCTTGCTTATGTTTCCTCCTGAATCGTCCTCCTCCAACTGCATCCCATGCCCTGTAGTCCTGGAACATCTTTTGCACTTCAAAATAGTGTTTCCCTGCACCCTGTTCCACCCTGTAAGATACTTGTATGTCTCTATCATATCCTCTCTCTCCCTCCTCTCCTCCAGGGAGTACAGGTTCAGTTCCTTCAACCTATCTCCATAGGAGTTGTGATGCAAGTCATGCACCATCTTTGTTGCCCTCCTCTGAACCTTCTCTGCCCACTCTACGTCCTTACGTAGGTATGGTCTCCAGAAATGTACACTGTACTGCAGGTGGGGCCTCACTAGTGTCTTGTATAGTGGAATTATGACCTCCCCTTTCCTGCATGTTTGTATTGTGCAGGGCTACTGGCCCCCAGCATGCAATAGCATCCATGAAGTCATGATACTCACACTGCTCAAGCAGCTCTGACTGGCGCTGTTGCTGGCACTGCTGCTGCTGGTGGGTGCAACCCTGCTGGCACCGGGTCCCTGGCATGGCCCTCATCAATGTTGCCCTGCATCCTCACATCCCGGCCTGTGGGAGACATATGTTGAGACAAACATCAGTGTGACTCAAAAGCAGACTGCCCCCTGCCCCAGTGATAGTGCCTGCCCACACAGCCATACCCATTCATCTCACAGCTGCACACACTGACACAGCCAACCATGGCTGAGCCATCACCTATGCACAGCCACCAAAACACACACACACCCCTACAGATAATACAGGTGCATAGATGGCACACCCACCTGGCCAGGCACCACGCCCGCTTGGCACGTGAACCAGCTGCGGAAAGCCTTTGCCTCCCATGGAGGTCACTGCACCGGTGCCGCACTGCTCAGCAGACCGGCACTGTCCAGTGACCCCCACCAGGTCAGTGGCCACTTGCTGCCACACCTCAGTCCTTGCACTGGTGAGGAGCACCTCACCATAAAGGCCATCATAGTGTGTGCTCAACTAGGGCCACCAGGTTGGCCACTTCAAGCTGGCTCCAGGACACCGCCCTCCTCCTAGCCATGGCACCAACTTTACAGCAGGCAATATGGCGCCCAGCTGCCGTAACCCCACGTGGAGATGTTGCACAATAGACCACCACAGGCTCCAATCGCGCTGTTCGAACAGCGCCATCACTTCACGTAGCGCTGTCACCAGACAGCACAATAGGGATGTACACATGGCAGGCGAACAGTGCCAGGGGGCAAAGGTCATACACAAGGTCATGAGCAATGACGAAAGGCTACGCACAGTGCCATCTGACGTATAGGCATCCTGCGCGACTGACCAGCTGCGTACCAGTGCCACAGTGGAGTATTGCGCAGTAGTGCCACAGCGCCATATAGTGCCCATTGCTGTAGCGCCACTGGCACAATGGTGGCCATGGCCTGAATTGCAGATCACGCTCAGCAGCATCAGCAGCGTGACAGACACCTCGCGTAAGCTATCTGGGCATCACGCCAATGCGGTAGCCACCACACAGGCACAGATCTGCCATTGGCTCCAGCTGACTCTTCCAGTGTTATGCAAAGCGCAGATTCGCGATATTCAGCCGACACATGCAAATCATCTGATCAGCCATTCTAAGGCGCAGTGGCACGATTTGCATGTCATTATAGTTGCTCCACCCAAATTTGTATGTATTGTGCTATAAATGCAGTGATACAATGCACGGCCAGATTCAGTTACTGCAGGTGAGAGGTGAGTTGCATGCTGTGTGATGTTCAGGATGATGGTCATGGGAAAATGCTGTAGACTGCACACTGACAGGTGTCCACTTCCCCCCATACAGATCACCATGACCGAGCAGAGCCAAGGTGAGGGTGAGGACGGTGGGCGTAGGAGGAGGCCCAACTTTACAGCAGCAGAGACGGAGGCTCTTTTCCAGGCCTACCTGGATGAGGAACCAGTGCTGAGTGGATGGAGGCACTCTCAGTCCCGATGCGGCTGCATGGGAGGTGGCTCGGTTGCTAACCTGCATGGAAGCCACCAGCGCCCATGCAGGAATGCAAGAAAAGATGGGGACAGACCGCGGGAGGTTGAAGGAGAAGGTGGCAGTCTTCAGGGAGGCACGTGCTGGCACTGGGGGCCCGCCAGTGGTGTTGGAGCTGACCCCAACTGAGGAGACACTGGTCGCAGCCATGCAGCTGAGTGCCATTGAGGGCGTACTCAGGTGGAGGATTCAACAGGTGGAAGCCCATCACTGCACGGTATGACATGGTGGTGTTTGGGGGTGGTTGTTCACATGCACTCACATGTACTCTCTTTCTGTTACAGATCCTGTTCGTCTTCAGGAGAGGTGGTGGTGGGTCCAGACAGTGATGCTGACCTGCTGGACACGGAGGAGGGTCCATCCACCTCCACCACCAGCCAGCAGGCACTGCAGCAGCATGCACGCGCCGCAAACTCTGGTGTCAGTGATGTCTGGGTGGGGGGTGCACAGCCTGTGTCTCAGCAGTCTGGCATGCAAGCATGCCAGCACGCTGTGACTGTGGCTGTAGCACGTACCTGCACCATTGATGATAGAAGGCCTGCAATGGGCAGTGATGGGTGTGTGTCCCATGACGGACACACGGCAGGCCAGCACGTGCCCCTGGGCCTGGCTGGTTCCAACTTGTGTACCAGCATGCTGGCATGGTCCCAGGCAGTGCCTTTCAGCACCCGTGGGGCAGCACCAGTGGCTGTGCAGGTGTCTGGCACTGTTGCCAGCACAGCAGTGGAACGAGTGGACCTGGGGGCACAGCGGTTGGAGGGGCAGCAGCAGCAGTTGCCCACCAGGTCTGGGGGTACAGTGTCAAGCAGTGGCACATGTCCGCCGCCCTTTGATCCACCCATTCCTGGTCCTGGTGAACAGCGCCCACCCTCAAGGGGTGTTGTGCATCAGGACCGTCCACACCCTGGGGGTCAGGATGCCGTTGGGGCACAGTACCCATTGGACGAGCACACCCACCTGCTGCAGGAATCAGTACAGCTGCAGAGGTGGGTTGCAAGGTCCGTGGAGGCACTGTCTGTGTCCGTGGAGTGGCACAGCAGGGAGTGTGCTCAGGACCGAGCCGAGCTGGTCCATATGCAGACGGATGTGACCGCCACCATTGACAGGCTGACCCAGGCAGTGGTCTCTATCGTGGATGCATTGGGCACACAGTCAGGTGCCCCTGGACCACACACCCCACACAGTGCACTCTCCACTCCCATTCCCGGGCGCCAGGCGACACCAGGCCTGTCAATGCGGGTTCTGCTGTGGGCATACCGAGCACCCTGGTGCAGGTTTGTTCAGGATGCTGCAGACCCCTGTGTGGGCAAGGTCACGTCGGCGAGTGGGACCCTGGTGGTGCAACAGTGCCACCCCATGTGGCTCCTGCTCAGCTTGCCCATGCTGTTGGGTCACGGCGGGGCCGCCCATGCATCAGCAGTGGCCGTGGGACAGTGCTACATGACTGAGCTGTCTCCCAGTGCAGGCCCTGTCTGGTGCTTCCACGTGTGCAATGTGTGTCATGGTGGGCAGTGCACTGCTGGGTGCTCTGCTCACCACGCTGACACACGGACCACCTGCACACCCTCCCAATTGCTGTCCACAGGTGCGTGTGCATGATGATGCCTGCATTGCACTGTACACCAAAGTGCAAGGGTGCCCAGCATCTGACACAGGTACTTGGACAGACGGGTGGTGGGGGTGGTCGTGGTGCTGTGTGTTAGCTAATGTTGGTTCTGCAGTGCTGTGCATCTGCCCATGTATGCTCTGTGCCTGGTGTGTGTGTGTGCCATATGAGTGCTCACCCCTCCCTGATGGTGTGTCTGTATGCCTGGACCATTCCACTCCCCTGACCGTCATGCACCCCTGGTGTGTTCCCCTGTGTGCCTGTGGTTTGCGCATGGACAGTGTTGGTTGCACATATCCCCTTGACTTACCTGGGCTGTGCATAGTGCTCCTCTGTGATGGTGTCCCGGTGCAGCTGGGCCTGCTGGATTAGTCGGGGGTCCCTCCATCCTAGGGGGGGCTGCTCATCACCATCATCACCGGCGCCACTGGCGTCCCCATCGTTGTCCCCCTCTTCGACCTGTACGGCTATCCTATGGTCTTTGGCCATGTTGTGCAGGATGCAACAGGCCAGGAATATCCCACAGGCCTTTTGGGGGCTGTACTGTAGGGCACCGCCGGAGGTGTCTAGGCATCCGAAGCGTGCCTTGAGCATCCCAAACACCCGCTCTATGATGTTGCGTGTTGCGGCATGTGCCTCATTATAGCATAGCTGCACTGGGGTCATGGGGCGCCGGTACGGTGTGAGCAGCCAGGGATGGAGTGGGTATCCACAGTCACCTGTGTGGAGATAGTGGAGATCAGTGTCATGTTCAGGTCCATATTGGCCATCTCCCTGTGTGCCACTACCATGGCACCTGTGGCATTCCCACCCTTGCCCAGAGTTTGCATTCCATACATGTGTACTCACCCACTAGATGTCCTGTGAGGATGTCCCCACTTTCGAATCGATGGCACAGTGCAGACTGATACCATATGAAGGCATCATGTGCTCCACCAGGGTGTGTGGCACAGACATTGATTATGCGCCCAGTGGCATCACACACCACCTGGCAGTTGACACTAGGGAATCCTTTCTGTTCCCGACATAATGAGCATCGGGGCCAGGTGGTGCGCGGATGGCCACATGGGTGCAGTCTATGACCCCAGCATGCCAGGCATACGTGCTACCCTGTGGAACTCCTGCATGTTTGCTGTACGCTCTGCCACGGTGCTGGGAATGGATGTACTCTGCAGCATGTGGCAGCAGTGCTGAGGAATTGGTGAGGATGGTGACGTGGCCGACTTTGTGATGCCTGTGGTGTCCCCTGTCGGCCTCTGGAAGGTGCCCGTGGCAGCAGGCACATGCAGGCTGTCACCTGGTCTCCACCGACAGAGCGTGACTCCCGTGAGGGTGCCTGCATCACATCACTGCACAGCTCACAGCGCCGTCTCAGTATTGCCTGTTCAGGTGGTACCGCCCACGATCTCTACATCTGTGTCAGCTCAAAGCTGATGCGGGCACGGTACCGCCTGTCGAGGTCATACCGCTCGACGGGCCCTTCCACAGCAACGTCCCTGCAGCATGCATTCTCACCCCCCATTACAGCTTCCATGTGGAAACTGGCACTGTCCATCTCCCTGGCTTTGACCCCTGGCTGGTGTTGCTGTGTTACCCCCACTGTCCTGACTGCTACTTCCACTGCACCAGGCACCCCTGCTGGCTCTACAGACTATGGGCCACACTTTCCTTGCCTGCCCTTGCTGTCTGTCTGTCTGTCTTCTCTCTCTCTCTCTCTCCCCACTTGGCAGCCTGATAGCGATCTTGGCGCCGCTTCCTTGAGCCTTTTGTTTTGGCTCATTTCCGCAGCGAAATTCTCCGCCTGTCGCCTTGCGATCACGCAAGTCTTGAATATTGCATTGCGGTCTTTATGCATGGATCCACCCCTTCAGTTGCACATGCCTTCATTTTCATTGCGCTGTTGCTCAGCATGTTTTCGGGCGAACTGCCTCCTTCTGAATATCGCTAAATGGCTTAGTTTTGGACTTGCGATGCGCAACCCTTTTGAATATCTGGGCCTTAAAGTACAAACACAGATAGGTAATAACAGTATATACATGAAATGCACGTTACATTATACAGGCTGGATATACATACAAGGATACCACATAGGGTGACCGCAGGTAGTAAACATTGATATGAGACAGGGAAGCGACTTTACAGGTTGCATACTGATAAATGAAACATGATGACTGGGTGCAATACATATACAGTATTTTGGCAGCTAGAACGAACAACAGTCTACAACTGATATGAGGGGGAATGATTTGATAGAGTAGCAGGAGCGAAGCAAATATAAAGCCAGGAGTAGAAGGGAAGGACAGCAGTTAATATGACAAATCAATTATACCTTACTAGTGGATAAATATGGCACACATGGGAAGGAAGAGACTTAATGACAGTTACAGGTGTCTTTATTTTGGCTGAACTTAGCGATTTGTAGAAGTTTATTGAAACTGTGCTAGTTAGTTTCAGTACGGTTTGTAATTGGTTCCAAATGGAGGGAGGGCATATGCAATAGCACGTTACAAAGGAAGTCCGCGTCCTTGGTATGTCAAGCATAATAAAGTCAGATTTTCTTAACTAGGATGCACTATGAGATACTAATAAGGGAAGAGATAGCTTGGCAATTTCTGCAGAAGCAGTTTAAGAGTCCAGCCCAGCATGGAGCAGGCGCCTAGTAGTAAGGATGTCCAACCAACAGCTGCATATAAGTCACAGTGGTGTGAACGGTAAGGAGTTGGTAATGAACCGTAACGACAGTGATAAAGGATGTCCAGTTTACTTAGATTTGCAAGAGTGGTGGAGGAATAGATTACATCGCCATAGTCGAGTAGGGGAGAAAAGTGGCCTGTACAAGCTTGTTTCGAGTTTCAAGGGGGAAAAGGGGCCTATTTCTGTAGAAGAAACCTAACCTTGCTTTTAACCTTCTAGAGACATCTTTGACGTGGTCACTGAAAGATAATTTATTGTCGATCCAGATACCTAGATATTTAAATTTGGTTACAACTTCCAGAGGCTCATTTAGTCTGGTGACAATTGTCTTGGGCAAGGGTATTGGGGGGGCCTGTAACAGCACTGTGGGAGAATATCATCGCTTTAGTCTTCTTAGCATTGAGCAGAAGCTTTGCCTTTATTAAATTATGCTCAAGTTGTGTGAAGTCCGCTTGAAGCACTCCCTTCACTTCAGATAATGATGAGCCAGAAGTATACAACACAGTATCATCTGCAATAAAGTGCAGATTGGACGTAGATATGTTAGCATCTAAGTCATTAATGTACAGAGAAAACAAGATAGGGCCTAAGATGGATCCTTGGGGGACTCCTCTTGCAACTGGCAAGGCAGCAGAAAAAAAGCCTTCCGCCTTTACTTTTTGGAATCTTCCAGTTAGGTAGCTGGAGAACCACTGGGTGGTATGGTATGTGGCACCCAACTTTGCAAGGCAATTGACTAATAGTTTGTGATCAACAGTATCAAAAGCTTTGTTGAGGTCCAAAAAGACTGCACCAGTTACCTTCTTAGCATCTATAGCAGAGATCCAATCATGGTTACTTTTGCTAGTGCAGTGATTGTGGTATGATTAGCCTGGAAGCCAGATTGAGCTGGGTTAATGAGAGAGAAGGTTTCCAAGTGAGATTTTAACTGAATATGGATCAGTTTTTCGAGAACTTTAGAAAGGATAGGCAATATGGAGATAGGCCTATAGTTGCTTACATCGCATGGGTCACCAGATTTAAAATAGAGGGAGGATATGTGCTGATTTCCAGCAGGACGGCACAGTAACAGATGTGATGGAAAGATTGAAGATGTGGAGAATTGGGGCAGTGAGATGGCCGAGCTGGACTCTTAGGGAAAAAGGGGTCCCAAGCCATCCCACCCCTATGCTTTTTGTGTCTAAGTTAAGAAGAGAATCTCTACTTTATAAGTTATCCTCACAGTTGGAAGGGCTGGGTGCAGGACTAGATGTGGCAGGAGGCATATGGCTCACCGCAGCACCAGCATAAGGTGACGAGTCAAAAGCTAATCCAGCTGTGGCAAAGTGGGAGTTAAGTTCCTCCAGGATTAGCTTGTTTTCCACAATCTGCCACTTGCAACTATCTTTGTTGGGACAGAGGGGCCATGGGCCATCCTTCTAGCTTTGATAGTCTTCCATATTTTATGAGGGTTACCTTTAGCTTGTTCAAGAGTAGAAATATAATAGTTAGCTTTAGCAGAGCGAAGTTGTTTCACACAGTTATTCCTGGCTGTTCTAAAGGCCTGCCAATCCGAAGATTCTTTGGAATGTCTAGCTTTAGTCCAGAGCTTATCTTGAGCTATAAGGGCTGCCTTGAGATCCGAAGTGAACCAGGGGTTGGAATTGTTCCGTACTCTTACTTTGATGAAAGGGGCATGCTTATTTATTACTGTAGTGAGTTTGTCATTAAGGATGCAAGCTGCCTTTGTTGACATCTTTGGCTAGGTAAAGATCTTGCCATCTGATCATGCTCAGGTCAGATAGGAAGTTTACTGCACTGAATTTGTGAAAGGATCTTTTGTTATAAAGATGGGTTGCGCCGGCCTTAATTTGAGATCTTATGCAAGCAACAATTCCATGATCGCTCATGTCATTGTAAACACTGCCAAATGAGATATTTTAGTGGATGGGTGGTTAGCACCACATCTAGAATGGAACTGTTGGCAGTATTTAGAGTGTTGTTCCTAGTAGGTTCACTGACTAATTGCCCAAGACCCAGCTCGTCACAAAGGGATTTGAGGCCGTGTGATTTGAGGTGACAGCCAGTCCATATTTAGATCTCCTAGAAATATTGTTTCAGTTTTTGCATCTACGAACATGGATTTCAAAAGATTAAGGACTTCATCACCACCAGACAGGGGTCTATAGCCACCTAGGATAGTGATACATTCCGAGAAGGGGAGATGAAGGCTCAGCGAAACTAACTCAAATTCCTTGGCTAGAGATTTGCAACTAATATTGGTGACCAAGTACTTAGATTTGGCGTAGATAACCACACCCCCGCCTCTAAGCTCTCTATCTGCTCTAAATAAATTGTAGCCCTGCAGTAATATTTGTTGATCAGTGTTCGTCTTTTTTAACCACGACTCAGTAATTATGATAAGGTCTGGGTTAACTTGTGCAGCCCAGGTTTGCAACTGTACAAGTTTTTTAGGCAGGCTTAAAATGTTGACCATCATCATTTTGAGACCTGTGGCCTCAGCAAAATGATAGGCAAGGTAAGTTGTAGGGGGCAGGTTGGAGCTCCACATTTCCTGAGCAGAGAAGAAGCAGAAGTATAACTTTTTTAAGGAGCTTATAAGAATGGAGACTGCTTTTTATTTCTTCACGGCAACCCATATCATGCTGCGCAAGAGGCAGCACCACTGTAATGACAGTTGATCGTGATCAATGTAAGTGCTTGGGTAGACATAGGTGAGGACAGTACCAAGGGGGTATAGACTAACCGGGGGGAATAGGTTCAAAGGGGAGAGGAGAATGACATAGTGTCTGCACGGTAGACTGTTATAACATTAGGTATTGATAAGATACATTGGAGAACTGAATTGCATTGAGGTACTTCGAATTGCTCTGTATTGCTGAAAACTCTGCACCTTAGGAGCACTAAAAACACAATAAGGAGAGCTATGGTCCCAGAGCTATGGTCTCGTGATTTGTATTAGTGCAATATTTTCTAGGCAAGTAATTTGCCCACCTAGGTACTCACTTAAAACCTAGATGAGAAAATACAGCAGAAAGGGGAACAAGGAGAGCAGGAGCAGCTTAGTTAGTGGCCATCCACCCTTCAGACTCGAGTCCCCTTGTAGCAGCACCAGGAAAGAAGTAGAATGATAACGCAGGCCATATTGCCCACAAATGAATACAGTGATTTATGTAGAAGACCAAAAATCCCTCTAGTGGCAGGTCTGTATAACCTGCTAAAGGAAAACTAGCCACTTAAAAAAAAAAAAAAGTAGTTAGACTTATCGGCACCAAGGCAGAGTGCTTAGATGGGGGGCTGCAGGAAGAGCAGTCAGACAGAAGAGGTGTACGCACTTTAAAACAGTAGTAGAAATTACAATCCAGCTAATACAGTTGAAAAACTCTAATAACACAGTTGAAATGTGCTTAGTTCTATCGAAAATCTAACAAAGTGCCAGGTGTCTATAGCAGGAGAAAACTCTTGGCCAATCAGAGTGGGTTTGCTGGAAGCACCCGTGTTCTGATTGGCTGCGCTGTCCCGTACCTTCCAAGGAGCTGCAGGCGGGTGTCCTGGTCTTGGTCGGTGGCTGGCTGGGTGCCGGCCGACCGTAGGTGAGCTGGAGCAGCCCTGTTCAGGGACAAGCAGCTTCCAAGGAGCTGCAGGCGGGTGTCCTGGCCTTGGTCGGTGGCTGGCTGGGTGCCGGCCGACCGTGGGTGAGCTGGAGCAGCCCTGTTCAGGGACAAGCAGCTTCCAAGGAGCTGCAGGCGGGTGTCCTGGTCTTGGTCGGTGGCTGGCTGGGTGCCGCCAACCGTGGGTGAGCTGGAGCAGCCCTGTTCAGGGACAAGCAGCTTCCAAGGAGCTGCAGGCGGGTGTCCTGGTCTTGGTCGGTGGCTGGCTGGGTGCCGGCCAACCGTGGGTGAGCTGGAGCAGCCCTGTTCAGGGGCAAGCAGCTTCCAAGGAGAGGATACTCAAGAAAAACCTATCTCCAGCCTATTTTTCTCCCTGCAGCCTGCATCCCTTAAAGAAGTCGAAGATCTCCTCCTACAATTAGATACCAGGAAAAGCACTGGAGCAGACGTCATAGATCCATATTTCTTAAAGGTTGGCTACCATGTCCTTGCAGTCCCAATTACACATCTTTTTAACCTTTCCCTGTCCCAGGGTGACCTTCCGCCCATCTGGAAAACTGCACTTGTGGTCCCTTTGTTTTAAGTCAGGAGATCCCAGTGACCTCAGTAATTACAGACCAATCTCCTTACTTCCAATCCTGTCCAAGTTGCTGGAGAAAATTGTGAGCACCTAGCTTCGGAACCATCTGGAATCAGCAAAGCTGCTAAATCTGTTACAATCAGGCTTTAGAGCACAGCACAGTACAATTTCAGCTCTAGCCAAGGTGATTAATGATTGGCAATATGAGCTGGATAATAAAAAGTTTGTCTGTGCAATATTTTTGGACTTAAGGAAGGTGTTTGACACTGTTGACCACAGCCTGCTTATTTCATCCCTCTGGAGCATTTGCTTGGCTTCTCTAATGGTTTACTACTTACCTCTCTGGCTATCTTCAGCAAGTAAAGGTGGAAGGGGAAGCTTCTCCTCTAAAACCTCTGTTGAGGAGTGTACAGCAAGGCTCCATCCTGGGTCCCTTGCTCTTAGCTATTTATATCAATATTATCGATGCCACCATCAAAGAAGCACAAATACATCTATTTGTGGACAACACGGTGCTTTACACTAGTAGCCCTACCCCTGACTCTGCCTGCAAAGCCCTCCAAAGTAAATTCAATCTGCTACAGCTTCAGCTTCTAAACAAAAAGCTACTTCTAAATGCCAAGAAAACCAAATCAATGTTCCTCTCACCCTTTTCTCATGCATCAAATCCTGCTACTGCTGGGATGCTCCCACAGATCACCACTATCCTAGGTGAACAGCTGGAATTCATAACAAAGTTCAAATATCAGAGGGTCTGGTTAGACAATAGACTCTCCTTCATTGACCATATGGAAGGGCTGACTAAGAAACTTAGACAGAGACTTGGTCTTTTCTTTAGGATTAACGATCTTCTCTCAAGAGACGCCAAGCTGAAACTGGTCCAAACTACCTTTCTTTCCTTGCTAGATTATGCAAATTTCCTATATAGCCAGGGTCCTCCTGGTGCACTAGCCAAACTCAACATGCTTTATCACAGAGCTTTAAGATTTATCACAGGTCTTCTGTACTCCACCAATCACTGTTTCTTGTACACTGCAGTGGGATGGTTATCCCTTAGCTACAGACGATGGAGAAATGTCACGTTCTGGACTTACAAGGCCATTATAAAAAAAACTACCCCATTATATCTCTGTCTGTATACCAGTATGTACTCTTGGCAAGTATGCTCTGAGAAGTAACTCCTATAATTCTCTTCATGTATATAAGGCAAAATCACTTTTAGGCAGAGCAGCCATAAGCTATGTACTACCTTAAATGAGGAGCCAGCTGCAAAAAACTTTGAAACTAACTCACCCCATCAGCTTAGTAGCTTTCAAATCACTATGCCTATATCATAATAAGGAATCTTGTACCTGTTTCCCCTGACTCACAACCTTCTAAACATCCTAGCATACTTCAAGTCACTGTGGTCATACTTCTCAACCTTTCTCCACCGAATGTGTGACAGGATGTGTGACAAATGAGCAAAATGTGTGACATATCATCAAACATGGCACTGCAAGCTCAGAACACTATGGCCATCAGTGCACTAATGTTCTTAATGTTTGCTGATAATGGAACATAATAGAGTATTATGAATTTCTGCTTTAAAGCCTCGTGGGAAATGTGGACTATCACCTTCCCCATGGAGGACAAAGAATTTCTGAGGGGGAAAATGAGTGACGTACCTCATAATGTGTGACAGCTGAGCGGTATGACTGTGGTTCATGATTTCATTAGGATTGATCACATCTAATATTGGCTCCCTTCTCCTTCTCCTTCTCTCCTTACCTCTCTCCCCCCTTCCATCACTTCTACATCCCTCAGACCTTGGAACCGATATTGAATTCTAACCCTTCCTTCCCTCCCTCTCTTATCTGTTTCGAACCCTCTCACTGGCTGAGCTTTTTAACCCTAGTCCTTGTGGCTGTCCCACATCCTAATCTGTCATGCCTTCACCCTCTACCATCCTCCCCCTCCTGCCCTTGATTTTGCTGGTATCACTAATCTTTCCAAATCCCTCCATTAAAAAAAAAAAATTTCACCTAGGCTAGCCTTGTAATAGTGACTCTTATCCTGGATCACTATATTTACTGTATATTGTGTTCCATTTATATTTGATGTATCCTTTGACCTGTATATATACATAAACACATGCACGTTGTGTTCTGTTTATAATTATTGTATCCTTTGACCTATATCTATACATACATTTCTTGCTGTCATTGCCTCCTACTGTTTACTTATTGTACATATTGTACTTTGTTGTATTTGTTGTATATTGCATTTTGTTGCATATTGTTCTTATTGAAAAACCCAGGTTCACCTCGAAAATGAGCTTAGCTCAATGGTGTTTGCCTGGTTAAGTAAAGATTTTGATTGATTGATTATATAGCTGTTTTTCATTTCCTCCTTTTGCCTTACTTTAGGCCTTCTTACACTGGCTCGATTGTTTTTGGGAGTCACTAATGGTGACCCATAGGACTCTTTCCTCAGGAGGTGTGCCCAGCTTTATCCCACCCAAATCCAATACTCTGTCCTGGAGTTTGTTGCCTATGTACATCACCTTGCACATGGTCACAGTAGAGAGGCTGGAAAGTACAGCATATCAAGGGGTTGTACTAGATAGTCAACTAACCTACAGTTAGGGCGGTGTGAAATTTAAATTCTGCTGTTGGAATTCTTGCAAAATGCAGATTTTGCGTCTGTGAAATTCCATGAAAAACAGAGGAAAATTTCACGAAATTCCACCTTAAGCTGTGGAATTTTGGCATGTATTGTGGAATAATGTGGTAAACTGTGGAAAATATTTCCACAAAACTGATTGTCTTTTTTTTTATTTAGTAAGAAAAAAACTGGTGCAACTGGGACCCTGGGACCAAAACTAGGAAATGGAGATTTTGGTGTAACTGAGGGGAGACACTGAATAACTTGGAGATGACATTGCAACAACTGATACTGGTGGAACTGGGAGTAGAAACTGGTGTAACTGGGATGAGACACAGATATAATAAGCTATGGTGAAATATATGTCATTTTGAATACTGTGAGATGCACTAACAGAACTGTGAGGAGAAACAATTTCAGCTGGGAGGAGACACTGCCAGGGTGCAAAATTCCTATACTTTAGGTGTCCCAAGGCAATCACCTTTGTCTAAAGACATCTGTAGCCCCTCAGTGGCTGCCTACTGGAGCAACTGAGACATTAGTGCTACTTTATCTTCATTTTTATGTTTTCTTGCGTGCTTGCACAATCAACATCTTTCGGTAGTGTGGGTTTGGGGGGGCGCGGCCGCTGTTGGGCAAATGCAGGGCACGCATCAGTAGGTGTGTCCCTCATTCCCAAATCAGCCTGCATGCCAGCGCCACACCATGCATACATAATGGGGCGAGCACATCTAAGCAAAGGTCCGCTGCAATCCGAGCAAAGCTCATCATATGCAGTGGTCCTTTGCTTGCCGTGCACACCGCCATTATGAGCATGGTCGGAGAGCGGGCGTCTGCCTCACGTCTGCCGACATTGGGGTGCCCAATCTCCTGTCAGTAACCCCCACTGTCTTTGTGCTGACGGGGAGCCCACCCCGCTAGCATACCCCCAAATGTTGAATGCCGAGGGGTACCCAATCTCCTCGGCTCACGGCCCCCACTGTCTTTGTGTGCCACTGGGGAGCCCACTTCCCATCGGCATCACCCCCAATTGTTGAATGCTGAGGGGTGCCAATCCCCTCGGCTCGCGCCCCTGCTTTCTTTTGTTTGCCGTAGGGGTGCCCAATCCTTGTCAGCATTCTACCCCCTGTGTGCTGTATGCCCAAGGGTGCCCAACCTCCATCAGCTACTGACACTCACAAAAACAGTTAGTGGCACGCTGGGAGCCACCCCAGTGTGCCAAATGCCTGCAAATGAAAACTGTCCCGAATGGTTTTCCCTTTTTTACCCTGTAAAATGAAAAATCGCCTCGAGTCTCGATCCTCCCCCACCCCACACCCACCACCACGCACCTGCCTCCCTCACCCCATACTTACCTCTGGAGTCTGGCACGATGATCTTCCGTGGACCGGAACACGCCTGCACTCTTCAAAGCTCGACCGCAAACTGAGGAAATGTCGGTAAGCTGTATAATGGAATGAATAGGGTTTTTTCAACTTTGCTGCATATCTCAGGCATTTCTTGGAATTTTGGCACCAAATTTTCAACATGGTGTTTTTGGGGCCCTCCTCATGAATTCTATCACTGTCATGGGGTTAATCAGCCTCGAAAGGTGATTTCGCAGTCACTGCTTGAATCACCTTTCGGGACCCAGTAACAAAATGACAGTGCCAGTGTTCATGAGGTGGCCTCTCAGAAAGCCTATGTTCCAAATTTGGTGGAAAAATCAACAAATGCCTGTTTTATGAGCATGCATTGCACAGGTGCTATGCAGGCCGTAACTTCGCACATTCGCAATATTTTAATGCTGTATTTTCAGCATTGGCATTTTTGTACACCTGCTTGTGAACAGTACAGCTATCATTTTCTGCATCCTGCCTGAAATGTGTTTCCGCACTTCCGGCGCACAATAGCGCAGTCAATGTGGGAAATCAATGTTTGGGCCAGATTATGAAAATGACAGTGACACAGTTCATGAGCAGAGGTCCTAAAATGCCTATGTTGAAAATTTGGTGCTGATACTCCATAAAATGACTGTGTTATGAGTGTGCATTGGCAGATTGCATGCACACTCGTACCATCGTGCATTTGTGATATTTTCACTCTGGATTTTCACCATTGCCATTTTCCACACCTCTTGATGAACAGTACAGCCATCATTTCACATATCCTGCCCAAAATGTGTTTTCATACTTCCGGAGCAGAATAGCGTGGTCCCTGTGTGAAATCACTTCTTGGGACACTTTGAGGAAATAACAGTGACACTGTACATGAGCACAGGTGCTAAAATGCCTATGTTGAAAATTTGGTGCCGAACGCCCATGAAATGGCAGTGTTGCAAGCGTGCGTTGCATATTTCCCACGCACCCTTGTAACTCCGCAAATTTGCTATATTTACATGCCACATTTTCAACACTGGCATTTTTTTACACCTCCTTATGAACTGTGCAGCTGTCATTTTTCACATCCTGCCCAGCATGTTTTCCCGCACTGCACTACCAAACACCCAAAGGGACATCCTAATGCCTGTCATTCTCTGCAGGGTGGGGGTGGGTTGGCATCAGTTCAATAGTTGACTGCCATTCCTATGCTTCATCTCTCTAACTCCTGCACTGTCAATGGCAGCAAGCCAACATTCAGCATTGACAAATGCTTGTTTTCTCCTCTACTCCTACCTTTCTTTTCATCTCCCAACTCCACCCCCTCCCCAAGTGCCTGTTTCATCTGCAATGGTGCAGCATTATCATTGCATGACTAAGTTCATCAGAGCAGTTACCCTTAGGTGTAGTGGAGAAACCAGGACCAGGAAGGAGCAGTGCGGCAGAGAATTTGTCATGTGACCACAAAGTCTGTGCACTGAGAATCATGCTGACTCAGTCATGCAGCTGGTGTCACATGACATGTGCTTTCACTAGGCATCAGATCACAGTCCTGAGTGGAGGCATTAATTGTCTGCTGCTGGCAACTGATCCTTTCCCCAATAAGAATTGCTGGTGAGTGCTATTCAGCCTATCAGAACATGTGGTGGGGAGCTGAACTGGTTGTCAGAGCAGTAGGTAGCACACAGAAAAACATCTCTTTAAGAGCTTTAAATCAGTACTCATAAACCATCCTTTTAAGGGCTACTGATATGGAGTTTTAGGGACCTTCATCAGTGCAGCATAATATATAGTTAAAAGCTCTTTTAAGGCCTTGGAGATAAATAATTATAAGGACCTACTGTATCAGGCAAGCATGAATC
Source organism: Neoceratodus forsteri (assembly GCA_016271365.2). Lineage (NCBI taxonomy): Eukaryota > Metazoa > Chordata > Ceratodontiformes > Ceratodontidae > Neoceratodus > Neoceratodus forsteri. The sequence continues at coordinate 1,516,151,895 of CM057449.1, forward strand.
ACATTCATTTTAAAAAGCCCTTTGCAGGGCTTGGGAGCTATTGAGAGTCCTTTTAAGGACTAGAAGCATGCAGTTAGGCAGGAGAAAAATCTTAAAAAAACTTTTCAGGGATTAGGGAATGCAGGCTGCTATTCCATCCATTTTCAGGGCTTGTGGGCTAGTGAGTCCTTTAAAGAACTGAGTGAATGCAGGCAGGAAGGAGGAAAATCATTATGAAAAATAAAAAAAAAATGAACTTTTTCGGGCTTGGGAGCCAAGATCTTATTAAGAAATGCAGGCTGGCATTAAAGTCCTCATCAGAACATAGTGGCTATGAAGCCCTTTTAAGGTCTAAGGGCACACAGACTGGCCAGATTTGCCTCTTCATCCTTTGCACCTCTCTCTCCCTCCACCACTGCTCTCTCTACCAGTTCCTTCTTTGGCTTCCCCCTCAAGCCTGACTCTCATATTTACTGGCCTGTACCATTGGGGAAGACATCCAATGCCCCTTGTACTCCCCTCTATCTCATCTAATCTGCCCTAAGATTCATATCTGCAATCTCTACCACTTGTCCCACCTCCAAGTCATCTGTCCACATACCACCACCAGGACGGGTCAAAGGGCCTTCTCCGATGCTGGGTCCTCCCTCTGGAATGATCTCCCCCTTCCCCCACTGCATTCCATCAACCCCACTAAATTGATATACACACTAAAAAAAAAATTCCTGTTCTCCATGACCTGTTCCTGTCCTCAGGCTATTGGCACTCCTGCACAATCCGTTTAGGCCTTCATTGCGCCCCTGCCATATCCTTCTTCTACCAAGGGACTGACTTGCTGGCCAACACCCTGCACAGGAGTCTGATGCCAAATTGTAAATGTACCCATAAATTATAATTTGTAAGTAGTATGTACATTTTTTCGTTCAGTACTACTTTTTAACCTGTCAATGTTAACTGTGAGCTGCTGCTACTGCTGCCAAACACTATGTAGCTACTATATTTATGATGCCTGCTATTTGTTACTGTAGAACACTGGGTATTTACCTGTCCTTACTGTGACCTTTCTGTATGTGCCAGTCTCTGGCCCGGGCCATGCCTGAAAAAGGTCCTTGGATCAGTGCACCAACCCAGTTAACAAAGGAATAAATAAATAAATTTCAAATAAAAATCCCTTTTAAGAATTTGAAGATAAATTAAGTCTTTTAATGACATTCGGGGCATGCTGACAGTATACAGTTGTTTAAAAAAAGTCCTTTTGAGGGAAATAATTATTTTAAAAATGCCACTTTACATGCCCACTGCTATCTGTGGAGGGTGGCCATCATAGGTAGAAGTACAAAGGATTGTGTGTGTCTTGTGAGTTCCTGAAGGAGGTAGGTGTGAGAGACAGGAAAGGATTATAATGAGACAGTTAAAGAAGCAGTGGCCTACGCAAATCTCAGAACTGTGGATTCCTCTTTCATTGTTCAGGTAATAACTCATTTTAGTCACTACTGCTGTTTCAACTACATTCACCTCCATAAGTACCCACCATCTCCTTTGTCCAGCATCAGTGCTGTCACAGCTGTCACAGGTTTGCCTGAATTATGTTTGTGCTTGACATAGACATTACTGCCTTTTGGTTTAGAGTTATATCCTGTCCCACAAAAAACAGCAATACTGATGCTGGCCCCAGCTGATTGTACCCCCCATCCCCCAATTGTGGGGGCATTTGACACTAAGCAGAGGGTACCAGCACCGCCTCCATGCCCATCACCACCACTGCTTGATGATGAACACACCTCTGTCCCCACATTTCTGCCACCACAAGATCCATTGTCTCTCATCACCCACCAGTGTGCAAACAAATAGGTATCTCAGGACATCTAAAATCAATAAGTTAACAATTATATTGCAGAAAAACACTGCAGACATCATCAGAGAGTTCACAAAAACTTTCATAAATAAGAAATGCCACAATGTGTTTTGAAATATAGCTTTATGATTTACAAAAGTAAGTAGCAAAGAGCTACAGATCTTTTTTCTTCAATACCTGCTGTTAAACTGCCCAACAGAGTAGGAGGAGCAGTCACTTGCAAAGGGGTAGTAAGACAGAGAGAGAGAGAGAGAGAGAGAGAGAGAGAGAATGAGAGGGTTGCTATAGCAACTCACACTTAGACCCATAGACTCCCGCCTAATCAAAAAAGATCAGGAGACAGCATTGCTTGTGGAATTTTTTTGTATGTTCCACAGAACATGTTAGCAAATGGTAGACTTTTGGGATGTCCTGCAGAATTTTTGGCAAAATTACAGTAAATTACAGTTTTTAATTATACCATATGAAATTTAACTTTGGACAAGAGGGACAGTATTACTAAAGAAAGGGACAGGGATGGTAGGTAACAGTACTTTGCAAATTCAGTTCCCACCAAAATTAATGAAAACACATGACTACATACCTTGCAGAACATGTTTTTCATGAAATAAACCTCTGAATGACATTTTTTTTATAATAAATATTTTCTGCATTTCATTATATATTTTCTGCAGTACACTTCATTATTCCACAAACTAGGTGAAAATTCTGCTGAAAGTGTGAATTTTACCAGAGGCGAATCTGTGGTGAAATTTTGCAGAAATCATGGAATTCCACAAATTTTTCATAGAAGCAGAATCTGCAATTTTTGCCCTGCTCTACCTACAGTACTGTTACCTTTGTTTGGATGGAGAATCTGCATAAAACCATTTTCTTTGGATACAACCCCCTTATAGCTAGTGAGGGAAAAAAATGGGATCCCATGTTAACATCTATGGCAGCACCATGGGGGTGTACACTATTAAAAAAGATAGCACTTTTAAAACAAGCATTGTCCAATACTAAATATTTGCTTGCTTATATTTGCTGTGTAGTTTTCTGACATATATTCAGTAGCTCAGAGATTAAAATTAACAAATCATTAGTATGAGTTGTAATAGTGAAATCTTCATGACAGGGAAATGAAGAAGTTCACACAAAATGTTTTCTTAGATGCTGACGTGTGTGCCTTTTGCTTGTGCAATGACTTGAAAGCAAAAAACTGAGGAGAAAGGCAGAGAGTGGGCAGAATTAGAGGAAATTCACTATTCTGATGATGTGATATGTGAAGAAGAGCCATGCCCTCAAAAGCCCTTTCAAGTTCATAGAATCATAGAAGCTTGATGGCAGAAAAGGACCATACCAGCCCATCTAGTCTGCTCTTTTTTTCCCTGCATCTCCCCTTCCTTGCCAGCCCTTGCCTTCCCCCGATACTCAGCCCCATATGCTTGTCCCATGCCCTCTTGAATTCTTCCACCAATTTAGCCCCCACCACTCTGTCTGGCAGTCTGTTCAAGAGCTCCACCACCCTCTCTGTGAAGAAACACCCTCTCACATTGTCTCTGTATCTTTGTCCTTGAAGTCTGAGGCTGTGACCTCTAGTTTTGACACCCTTCTTCCTCTTAAGTAAACCCTCTTCTCCCACTTTATTGAGCCCCTTTATATATTTAAAAGTTTCAATCATGTCTTTCCTTTCCCTCCTTGTCTCCAGCATGTACAGATCTAGCTCTTTACAAATTTTTCAGACTGATAACAATTTATACACATGCCTTACATGCAAACATAAAAAGTTTGACAGCCAGAGTATATATGTTGTGCCTTGTTTATTTATGTTGTAAAGACCAAAATGTTTTAATTTTAATGTTCAAAACACAGGTAAATGGAGTAACACAGCTCCCTACTTAAAGTGATCAGTGAGTGTAGGGACATGTTAGAACATCAGTTTAACTTATTGTTTACTATGTATTGTATGAACATACATTAATTCCATGAGTTGCAAGCACTGCATCATAAGTATGCACATGATATGGGTTGTGCAACATCTCTGCCATTACCCAAGAAACAAAGTTCTAAACAGTAAACAGTAGCATACATTTAAGTAATAAACAGCAGCATATGGGAAACAAAAAGCAGAGGTAAGATTTCAAGTGGGAATACAAAGTTTCACAAGATACCTTCTAACTTTAATTTTACAACTTTGTGATAGTGCAAGGACTACTTAGCAAAAAGGAAGCAAACATAATCCATTTGATTCCTGGAGCATATATGTTGAACGATGTTTATGTGCATTGTAATGGCTAAAATGATTTAACTTTAGTGTTCAAAACACCAGTAAGCATAGTAGCAGAGTTCCTTATCTAAAGTGATCAATGAGTGTAGGAAAATGTTAGAACATCTGTTTTGCTTACTTTTTACCATGTATGAGTATATATTAATTCCATGAGTTGCAAGCACTGTATCATGGGCATGCAAGTGATATGGGTGTGCAACATCTCTGTCATTCCGAGAAACAAAATTCTAAACAATAGCTCATATGTAAGTAATAAACAGTAGCATACCAGGAACAAAGAGCAAATTAAAGATTTTAAGTAAGAATTAGGAACCACACAAGAAAACCAGCTACCAAGGAATTCTCAACCTTGTGATTGGGCAATGATTTAAAAGGAAATGGAGAAGAAAGGCAAAGTGTGGGGGAATTGGGGAGGAAATTCAGTATTCTTGAGCTCCAATAGGTGCAGGATGTGTCTGTCACCAAAAGCCTGCTCAAAGCTCAGATGGATACCAATATGCTCACAGATTTTGCAAGCAAACCTAAAATGAAAAACATTGAAGGGATCATGATTATGAGGGAGCCAACATAACTTATACACAGGGTCTGAAGAATAGAGGGGTTTGGGGAGATACTTGCCAAGAGTAGCATGCCCCTACATCCACTCGAACATCATAAAATAAATAATTATATAAGCAATTAAAACACACTAATATAGAGATCATGCAGGGGAGGGTCAAAACATATGAAGAGAATAGGGTGTGAAAACCCCAGGATAGAAAATGGGGATGGCAGAAGATGATCCTGCCACTCAGTATGTCATGCAGAACATGTGAGTCAGAGTGGCAAAGAAGGCAAGGCCTAGCAGAAAACATGCCTGGATGACTAAGTGGGGAGCCTGTATCAGCACTGGAGCCTCAATGCATTTTAGGAGCATTGAAGAGAAAGTGGTGTGAGCCAAGGTGAAAGAATGCTGGGCAAACCCAGAAGGCAGAGCGGTAAGCAACTAGTTCAGTTCAATTCAAATTTATTAGAGAACTGACCACTGAGACATGATAATTTACAATACTGTCCCCTTTCATGCACTTATGTATCAAGGTTACATAGCAGTTTATATAAAGATACAAAATCATTGAAGAAATGCACAGTTTAAACAATTTTGACATCATATCAAGTATGACAATGATCAAGTTATGGCTTGGGATGTGTGGAATTTTCTAATTCTGGTGGAACAAAATTTTGCAGAATTATTGAAATTCTGCCAATATTCCACCAAATTTTGCCAGAAATGGAATGGTGGAATTCTGCAGCAGAAAATGGTTGTGGAATGATTTTCCATGGAGAAATGCTGTTCTGTGGAGTATTATTCCATGGATCACAGCAGGTGGAATACCACAGAAGAACTAGTGGAAGTCCAGCAGAAATTCTGCTGGCGGAATAGTCATGTCATGCTAATTTCACTGGCAGAATTCCATATTCCGCACTGCACTAATTATGTCCCTTATTGCTGCATAGCAGCTGTCAATGTGAGGAACTTGTTCTCTGTATCAGTTCTAGAGCTCTGGTTGGGGAGCTCCTCCCCAGAATAATATGAAAGTCATCATTTAAGGAATTCCATAAATATGGAATGAAATCGTTCTATGATCAGATGGCTGTTTTAGTTTTTACTGTAGAGGCCTCTAAATCATAAAAGTTTGCTCTTAGTGCTACTTTTCTTGGCTTAACACTGAACCAATCTTTCAACTAGTCCAGTATTAAGTCATGTGTTTTTGTTGCAAATACATTTTTGAGTAATTTTCTGTGGTTTGCAAGGGATAACCAACCAAGCTTTTTATAGCGCTCAGAATGGTAGGTGGTTTTGGGACAGTCTATTATGAATCTGGTTAATTGGTTACATAACACATTCAAACTCTTGAAGTTTGTCAACTGAAGAATGGCCATAGATAATGTCCACATAGTCTAACAGTGGCACAATCTGCATTTGCATAACAGTTTGCCTCAAAACTGAGGAGAGGCAATCCCTATATCTATAGAGTATAGCCACTTTTGTCATAGTTTGTTTGGTCAGGTTCTTGACATTAATGTTCCCAGTGCCACAAGGCTTCATCTAAAAGCCCAAGTATTTGTACCTGTCTAGTTGTTCAAGTATATGCCCATTCAATGCACAAATAGAGAGTGGAAAATTAGAAAACTCTTTTTAACAGGTGAGGTGATCCAAACAGCCTAGGTTTTGTTTTAAACGCTTTTAATTTCATTTTGGAGACTGTAAGAAAGACTGAAGAGCTGAGAAACCATTTTGAAGGACTACCTGTACTTATGAGAGGGAACCCCTAGAGGTGTAGATGATGCATCATTTGTATATGGGTGACAGTTCAAATTCCCAATACTCCCACCTGGTCCCCGCAGATCTGTTGTAAATAGCAGGGATCCAGGACTGATCCCCAGGGAACTCATTCAGGATTTCCAAGTACTGCAATATGTACCCATTTGCATGTCTGCTATTTTGGAAATATGAAGTAAACCATCTAATTGCCCCAATACCCATTCCCACCTCTTCTAGTTTTCTAATAAAAGTCCCATGAACCACTGTGTCAAAAACCTTGGAGAGGTCAGAAAAGATGGCCCTGGAATAATACCTGGAGCCCACAGCTTTGTTGACAACATCAAAGACTTCTGACATGGATGAAATGGTGCTCTGATTTTTTTTTCTGAACCATGATCGGTAGTGCTCATGTGGGATATTTTCCTCAATATAGATTTGCCTTCCTTTTTATACCAGTTTCTCAAATAGTTTCAAGACTATTGGAAGTAGAGAGAGAGAGAAAGAAAGATTGGCTAATAATTGATCATTAAGTCAAGACTACCTCCTTTGAAAAAGGGCACCACTTTTGCCTGTTTCCAGACCTCTAGTAGGTACCTAGAATTCAAAGTTCAATTATATAGATATGTCAATTGTTCTTCGAATTGACATGCTGAGATTTTTAGAAGATAAGGGGAGAGGCCACCTGGGCCCCCACTCTTAGTTTCTTTGAGCCCCAAAAGAAGCTCTAAGAACTCAAGTACAGCAATTTCTGAAAATGCAAATGTCCCAGTGGTACAATCAACTTTATTCCCATTAAATGCACCATTTGAATTGGTGTCCACAAAAAAAAAATCCCAGAATTTACAGAAAAGCAATTTAGTTTATCGTTCTTTTTTCCACCTCCAACAGTTTGCCCTCATCATCTTTAAAATTTATATTAGTTTTGGTAGTCTGTTTTCCACTTAAATATTTTATTCCAGGCTACATTTTTTGGGGGTGGGGGTGGGGTCAGGTACCTCTTCTGTTGTCTTCTTCCTCAAGAAATTTATTTTGGCTTGTCTCCTGTTAGAGACAGCTGCTTCTAGCTAGTCTGCATTGATTCCAGTCTCCAATTAATCCTGAACCATGTGCCTTCTTCCACAGTTTATCCTTAGTCTGCATCACTTTAGCCAGAAACAGAGAAACATAGACTTTGATGGCAGATAAGGACCGCTTGGCCAACCTAGCCTACCCGTTTCCCTGCCTACAGGATAAGCAGCACATCCTAGTTAACCAACAGCCTATTTCTTCTTACCCCTCACAAGAATTGACTTATGTCTGTCCCATGTATTCTTGAATTCTCTCACAGTTTTAGACCCCACAACCTCCTCAAGAAGGCTGTTCCATGCATCCACCACCCTATCTGTGAAAAAATACTTCCTCACATTGCCTCTGAACTGCCCCCTCTATCTTTAAATTGTATCCCCTTGTTCTTGCACATCTCTTTTTCTGAAAGATGCTACCTTCTTGGACTTTGTTGATTCCACTGAGATGCTTAAAAGTTTCTATCATGTCCCCCCTCCTCCTTTTCTCAAGGGTATACATATGAAGCTCCTTTAGTCTCTCCTCATATGGCTTCTCTTGCAGACCCTGCACCATTTTAGTTGCCCTCCTCTGGACTGCCTCTATCCTGTCTATGTCCTTGTGGAGATGGGGTCTGGATGCAGTACTCCAAATGGGGTCTCACCAACCGTCTGTACAGAGTGATAACAACTTCCTGTTTTCTGCTGGTGATGCCTCTCCCTATACATCCCAGCATCCCAGTATACCCCCAGTCCTCCCTACTGCCTTCTCACATTGCTTGCTAACCTTAAGGTTATCTAACATGATTATCCCCCCATTGTGTAATCTTACCCTGGGTTTTTGTTTCCCAGGTACATTATTTTGCACTTCTTTGCAATGAATCCAAGCTGCCATACTTCTGACCATTCCTCCAATCTTGCCAAGTCCCTTCTCATCCTTTCCAAGCCTCCTTGTATACCAACTCTGTTGCAGATCTTTGTGTCATCTGCAAAGAGGCATACTTTTCCTTCCAGTCCCTCTGCAATGTCACTTATAAAGACATTAAAAAGGACTGGACCCAGTACTGAACCCTGTGGTACCCCACTAGTAACCCCTCTTTCTTCAGAGTGGACTCCATTTACAATTACCTTCTGGGTTCTGTTGTCCAGCCAATGTTTTAGCCAGGCTACCACTCTGGGACCCACTCCCAGGCTGGTTAATTTGACTATTAATCTTTTGTGTGGGACTGTGTCAAATGCCTTGCTAAAGTCTAGGTAGGTCATGTCCACAGCCCTTCCCTGGTCTACTACTTTGGTCACCCAGTCAAAGAAATCAATTAGATTTCTCTGGCATGACCTTCCCCCTGTGAACCCATGCTGCCTTGGGTCCTATGCCCCACTGGCCTCTAGGTACTCAACAATTCTTTCCTTCAGAAGTGATTACATCACTTTCCCTACCACAGAGGTCAAACTGACAGGTCTATAGTTTCCTGCCTCTGTCTTGGTCCCACTTTTGTGAAGGGCAATCACATCTGCCTTCCTTCAGTCATCAGGTCCCACACCATCCTCCCATGATCTGTTAAAAAAGGTAGTCAGTGGTTTCACTAGTTCTCCCCTTAATTCATTTAGAATTCTGGGGTGAATTCTGTCAGGCCCCATTGCTTTGTCCACCTTCGGTTTTAGTTCTTTCAGAACTCTTTCTTCTGTGAAAAGACTGGGATAGACCCCCCTATCAAGAGTGCTTCTGTTAATTGGATTAGGCACCTCCCCCTCTTCTTCTTTTGTGAATACTGAGCAAAAATATTTGTTCAGTATCCTTGCTTTTTCACTGTCCCTCTCTGCCCAACCACCATCCATTCTATTCAGCCTCACTATCCCTCCCTTTGTCTTTCTATGCTCCCTGATGTACCTATAAAAGTTTTTATCCCCCTTCTTAACCGAGTTGGCTACTTTTTCCTCAGTTTGGGCCTTTGCTATTCTGACTTCTCTCCCTGCTTCCTTCTGCCTTAACTGGTACAGCTGTCTGTCCTGCTCCTTCTGTGTTTCCTTATACTTCCTGAATGCTATCTTTTTCTCCCTGACTTTCCCTGCCAACTCTTTTGAGAACCATAGTGGCTTTTTCTTTTGTTTTGATTTGTTTATTTGCTTGACACAAAGGCTTGTTGCCTCTTTGATGGTAGTTTTGATGTTTCCCCATTGTTGCTTCACCCCCTCCTTCTAGCCTGTTTGCTAGTGTTTTTCTAAGGCACTCTCCCAACTTGCCAAAGTCAGCCATCCTGAAGGCCAGTACCCTCATTTTTGTATGGCTTGATTCTATAGCTGAGTTTATTATGAACCACACTGTTTGATGGTCACTTGTTCTCAGATGGCAACCCACTTCTAGATCTGAGATCCTCTCACTGTCCCCATTTGAGAGAATGAGGTCTAAGACTGATCCCTCACCAGTGGGTTCTGAAACTAGCTGTCTGAGGCATGCCAGCTGTATGGCATCAAGAATGGCTCTGCTCTTGGATGTGGCTGCAGCAAATGTGCTCCAGTTAACATCCGGCATATTCAAGTCTCCCATCAACAGTATCTCCCCTTTCTCTGCCATCCTATGAATGCCTTCTATCATATCCTTGTCCATTTCTTCCCCCTGACATGGGGGTCTGTATACAACCCCTGTGCAGATTGTGGTGCCATTTCCAATCTCTAAGGTGACCCACAGTGCCTCTTCTCCTCCTCCTGTTTACTCTTTTGTTCAGTTGATTTTATCCTTCCTTTACATAGAGAGCTACTCCTCCCCTCTTCTCCCTCCTTGTCTCTCCTGTAGGTGTGTACCCTGGTATGTTAACATCCCAGTCATGGTTCTCAGTGTACCATGTTTCTGTGACTGCTACAATATCCAGGCACCCCTCTTCCATCAAGGCCACCAGTTCAGGGAGCTTGTTGCCCAGACTACAGGCATTGGTACTCATTACCCTCCATTTCCTGATGGCCTTACTCTTTTTTGCCCCATCCCTGTCCTTATTGCCTTTGTCACTTTCTCCATTTACCCCTGCCCTTCTCCCTATCAACATCTCTCTCTTGGTGTTTACCTCACTTACTACCCTGACTTTTTTGGGGGGGCTAGGATTTCCCTGCTCCTTTCCAGTGCCTCCTCCCTTCGCTAGTTTAAATGCTTGCCAATGAAGCATTTAAACCTATCACCTAGGATTCTGGTTCCCCTCTTGGACAGATGCAGCCCATCATGCCAGTATAGGCCTGCATCACTCCAGGTGGACCCCCAGTCCCCAATGAAGCCAACTCCCTGAGCTCTGCACCAGTTTTTCAACCACTGATTGAATCCCATGGTGTGGAGCACCCTAGCCTCACCTATGCCATAGACAGGCAGCACCTCCAAGAAGGTTACCGTGCATGTTACTTGTCTAAGGACCATCCCCAACTTCACAAACTCTTTCTGCACTGCTCTGATCCCTTTCTTAGCCTGATCATTTGTCCCTAGATGGACAATGACATCCAGCTCCCTCCAATGTGCAGCTGCTCTGGCAATCCTGAGGATTCGCTCCCTGTCCCTCCAAGCCATGGTGCCAGGCAGGCACTCACCTCCTCCCATTCCTCCTCCAGTTCTACCTTCCTATCAATGGAGTCCCCCACCAGGAGTTGTTTCCTTAGCCTGTGGGGGCCCATGCCACTCTCTTGTGGGTCTCCCTTCTGGAGGTTCCCAGCATCCTCCTTGGTCTCCACTGCGGGTGCCTCCATAGAGGAACCACACTTTGGCAGAATGGCATAGGAATTATGGAGAGGTACAACTGAAGGGATGCACCTCGGTTCCACCACCCTCACTCTTCCTGAGCCCACTGTGATCCAACCACTCCTCTTTCTTGGCCAACCTCTGAGGCAACAGCAGTGGCCCTGGTGGTCCCTGGATAGAAGAGGAGGTCCCACAAATCCTGGCCAACTCAGCCTGTAGATGAGCAACCTCCACCCTCAGCCCAGAGAGGTGCCTGCAAATGGGACAACACTACATCCTCCAGAATGTCTCTCGGAAGACTGCTGCTCCACAGCCACTGCACTGCACCACTTCCATCATGTCTTATTTCTGGCCCCTTCACTGTTGTTTGGAATCCTTACTCTTTCCTCTGTTTTTTTTTTCTCTCCCTACTTACTTACTGCCTCTGTGCCCTTTAATATCCTGAACGTCCTGTTCTGAGACAAGAAGATTCTATTTTTCTCAGTAGACCTCTTACTTGCTCAGAGGCAGACCTCCAGCAGTTAGGGGGGCTGAAGAGCTACTCTTGCCCTTCTAGGATGGTGAGTCTTTGGTGTCTCTGTGATCACTCACTTCCTGCTCCCAAACAGGAAGTTCCTGTTGTCAGTCATATCCTGTGCCTATAAAAGTAGAACTAACTTTGTGTGGGAATATAAAACTGTAGTATACTTTTTAGGATCCTCTGTTTTAGAGACAAATGGGTATCATAGACTGTTTAATTCATCAGCAAAATATTTCCAAACAACATCTAAATCAGGTATAAGTTTATGTCTATCCCAGCAAATATCTTCTAGATGTCTTATAAAAGCAAAAAAAAAAAAAATCACATGGTGTAAGTTAAAAGCTAAAAGTCTGGCTTACCCAACACCCACTAGATGTACTTTACAACTCTGAGTCATGGCTTTCCTTTCACACCTCTGAAACCCAGCTTGCCCTTCCGAATTTCACTTTTTACTGGCAGGACAGTGGAAAGTGGGGTGGCAGAGGCAGCATGTATGTGCATAGCTCCCTCCCCAGCTCCATCTCTCTCCAGAAAACAGTCCCCAAATCCCACAAGATCCTCCTTGCTCATCTCTCCCTACCATCCACTGCCTCTATCTACATTGGCACCCTCAATGCTGCCCCAAACTGGCCCCTGAATCCCTCCTCTCATGTCTTAGCTCAATTGTCTCCCTCTTCTCCAAAAAAGAGCTTCTCATGACGGGGATTTCAGCACTGACTGGCTCTCCCCTTCTTCCTCTCATACCAGAACCTCAGTTGAGTCACTAAATCACTCACAGTTATTAACTGAACCAACCTGTTACAACCCACAGTCCACCAATCATACCCTCCTCAACTGGATCCTCTGCTCCCATCCCCAACATATATCTGCCGGCAGTGTGTTAAACGATGCTGCCAGCAACCACTGATTCATCTATTGCACCAGGAAAGTTCACCTCCCCAAATCCTCCCCTAAATATCTTAATTATCGCTTTACTCACAAACTAAACCCACAACTTCTCCAGGCTGACCTAAATTTGGCTGACTGGTCCCCTGTCTTCTTGGTCACAGATGTTAACCAGGCTGTCATGAGCATCTCCTCCATCCTGACTGGTTTCTGGAACTTCCATGCCCTTCTCTGCACCACCAAGCTCCAACTACCCTGGATCGCCCACTATACTGTACCCTATCTGTTTGCAAAGTTCACAACAAAACTTGGTTAAAATTTAGATCCATCAATGCCATCTTTGACCTCCAATGGTATCACAAGCTCAGAAACTCCTGCACTAAGGCAATACACCAAGCTACATCAGAGTACTTTAGAACAAACCTTTCACCCTGCCCTGACCCCTCATCCTTTTGGAAAACAGTCAAATTCCTCATCAACCCCACCAGCCAGGTAATGACCCCCACACTCCTGCTAAATGGGTCCTCTGTTTTGGACACTATCTCAGTAGCTGACATGGGAACATAGGAACTTAGGAAAGTGATGGCAGAAGGGAACTGCCAGGCCCATCTAGTCTGCCCATTTGTCTAGCAACCTCTAGGCTTGCTGGGGACCCCCACCCTTCAACAACCCTCTATGCCTGTCCCAATCCCTCTTGAAGCCCCCCAATGTATGCTGTCCCACCACCTCTCTTGGCAGCCCATTCCAGGCATCCATTACCCTCTCAGTAAAGAAGTATTTCCCGATGTTTCCCCTAAGCTTCCCACCCTCAAGCTGGAGTTCATGGCTCTTCTTCCAGGGGCACCCCTTCAGTTGGACTAGGTAATCTATAGGCACTTTGTTGACCCCTTTTAGGTACTTAAAGGTTTCTATCATGTCTCCCTGCTCCCTTCTCTGTTCCAGGGAGTACATGTCTAAGGCTGCCAGTCTCTCCTCATACTGCAAATGGTTGAGGCCCAACACCATTTTAGTAGCCCTCCTCTGAACCCTCTCCACCCTTTCCACATCCTTTTTTAATTAAGGCCTCCAGAACTGGACCACATACTCCAGGCGTGGTTGTCCAGCTGGGTGTACAAGGGAACCAGGACCTCTTTCCTCCTGCTGGTGATCCCCCTCCAAACATAATCCAGCATTTTACTGGCTGTTGCCACTGCCCTCCCACACTGCTCAGCCACCTTTAAGTCCTATGAGATGCTGATGCCCAGGTCTCTCTCCTCCTTGGTCACCACAATAGGTTTTGGCCCCAGGCTGTATTCTGCTCTCCCATTCTTTTTGCCTAGGTGCATGATTTTGCATTTAGCAGTGTTGAGTGATAACGTCCACCTCCTGGCCCATTCCTCTATTTTACATAGGTCCCTCTGCATCCTCTTGGCCCCATCCTGCACATCTATCCTATTACAGATCTTGACATCATCCACAAACAGGCTCACTCTACCCCCCAGCCCCTCTGCTATGTCACCTATGAAGATGTTGAAAAGCAGGGGTCCCAGTACAGACCTCTGCAGGACACTGCTGGTGACCACTGATACTCCCGATGGCAACCTGTTGACTAGCACCCTTTGTCTCCTGTCCTCCAACCAGTTTTGCACCCACCTTGTGACCTCCCCCCACAGACCCATGCACTCCATTTTGTATGTAACCTTCCATGTGGCAGCATATAGAACACCTTTCTGAAGTCCAGGAAAGCCACATCCACTGACCCCCCACCGATCCATTACCTAGTGACCCAGTTGAAAAACCCTTCCAGATTTGTCTGGCAAGACCTGCCCTTGGTAAAACACTGCTGTCTGGATCAAGGAAGCCATTTGCCTCCAAGTAGCTGCTGATACTGTCCTTGAGCAGTCTTTCCATGAGCTTGCTAATTACAGAAATTAGACTTATTGGCCTGTAGTTTCTCATGTCATGCCTTGCCTCCCTCCTCCCTTGTGCAGGGGCAGTACATCAGCACTCTTCCAGTCCAGCAGGATTTCCTCCAAGTACAAGGATTCATTGAACAGAGTAGTCAAGGGGGCCACCAGCTCCTCTCTCAGTTCCCTCTAAACTCTTGGGTGGACCCCATCTGGCTCCATGGCCTTGTCCACCTCTTGGCTCTTGAGTTCCCTTAAGATAACATCTTCCCAGAAGGGGGGGCACCCCAATCCCCCCCCTCTTTTTCAGCTGTTCTGGCGCTTCCCCTCCCATGCCACCTCCTTTGTGAATACAGTGTTGAAGTGACTGTTGAGCATTTCAGACTTCTCCCGATCCCCATCTATCCTCTCCCCAGACTCTGCTAACGTGCTAGGTATCCCTCTTTCTCCTCTTCTACACTCCCCTATATAGCTAAAGAAGGTCTTATCTCCCTTCTTTGCTGCCTTGGCTATCTTCTCTTCCATCCTTGCTTTTGCCCGTCTAACCACCCTCCCCGCCTCCCTCTGTTTTCCTGGTATTCCACCTGGTCTGGTTTGCTCTGAGATGATTTGCATAGCCTGAAAGATCTTCTCTTTGTCCTGATGCTGGCCCTCACTTCCCTTCTGAACCACAGAGGCCTCCATTTCTTTCTGCTTTTGCTTACCCTTTTTAAGCAGTGGTCAGTAGCCCCTACTATGGCTCCCTTTATTGCGGCCCATAAGTTTTCCATCCCTCTACACTCCCCCAACCCGACAATTTCCTGGTGAATGTGATCCCTCATCTAGTAAAAATTAGCATGCCTGAAACCAAGAACCTTCACCTTCATCTGTGGCACAAGGTCGATGAGCACACCATGAACCACACTCTGCCATGGTTGCTGGAGCCTAGGTGTTCTCCCACTGATACCTCCCTTGGCCTTGTCTTCGTTGGTGAGCACCAAGTCTAACACCACACCTTCTCTGGTTGGTTCCCTGACCAACTGCCTGAGGTGGGCAATCTGGAGGGAGTCTATAATTGCTCTGCCTCTGGCTGAAGCTGCAGACATAGTCACCCACTCCACATCTGGCAAGTTGAGATCCCCCATCAATAGCACCTCCCCCTTAGCCACCATCTGTAGCATCTCTTCTGTCATCTGATTGTCCACCTCTTCTGATTACTCCAGTTGTCTGTATACCATGCCTGTGCACACCACCTCTCCCTTTTCTGTGGTCAGTGATACTTACAGTGCCTCAGCTTCCCCTTACCTACCCTGCGTGACCGATGCTGGGATCCCTTTAAGCACATTTAACAATTTCTTCACATCCTGAACACTACCTGACAGCCCTGCCCCTCCCTACCCTCCCAAATGGGTTTAGCTTCCACCACACTACACCCCAGGAAATCTGTCATTTCCTTTGCACTCTAAATTTACACAAGTCCAGCCCTGATGGCTTTCACCCCAAGCTCCTGCACTTATCTGCCTCTGCTATAGCCTCTCCTGTATCTCACATAATTAACCTCTTCTTCCTCATCAACATACTCCCAACAAAATGGAAACTGGCCAACATTATATCATTGTATAAAGGAGGTGACCTCTCATCCTCTGGAAATTACAACCCAATTTTCCTGCTTCCATCCCTGGCAAAACTTCAGGAAACCTTAGTCCTCTCTAGACTGGCTGAGTTCCTCACCTCAGCAAACTTTTTCTCAGACTACCAGTCTGGTTTCAGGAAAAACATTCCACAGTTTCATCCCTTCTCTGTGATGCAGACTCAATCCTCTTGGCAATGAACAAAGGCCACCTCACTTCAACAATATTTACTGACCCATCCAAGGCTTTTGATTCCATCTCCCATCCTCTCCTTCTCCAGAAACTGCACTCTGCAGGCCTTGCTTCCTCCACTGTTCTCATGTTCAAATCCTACCTCTGAGACCTGCAACAATCTGTCTTAGTAGGCAATTCTGATCCCCCCTCTCCATTCTATCAGGTGTCCCTCAAGGCTTCATCCTCAGCCCTATCCTCTTTTCAATTTTTATAAACAATCTGCCATCAATCTGCATTTAATCTAATATTCACCTCTGTGCTGGTGACACCATCCTTTACATTTCCAGCCCCTCTTCTGACTTACTCCAATCACCTCTCCAGTCCATCTTCAACTGCGTACTATCATGGTTCATAGATAACTCCCTAAAATTGAACACAAAAAAAAAAGTCTTCATGATTTTTAGCTCCCTACAAAAATTGATCAAACTCCCATACCCCCAAGTTCTTAATCTCAGATACCTCCTTCCTTCCTTAGCACCATCACCTCCTACAAATACCTTGGCCTTTGGCTAGACCATCACCTCAACTTCTCTGTCAATATTGATTCCCTCTGCTCAAGGTTGCACCTAAAGCTAGAAGTGCTTTTTCACAGCAAACACACACTCCCCCTACAAATCTGCCGTGACCTAGTTCACAAGGCTATCCTACCTATTTTTGACTACAGGAACATTACATATGCTGAAGCACCTACCTTTTCACTCTCTAAGCTCGACACTCTACTCAACTCTTTTTGCAGATTTGCCACTAACCCACCCTCCACACACCCATCACTGTTCTTTCCTTTCCTTTCTAAATTTCCCTCCCCTCTCACAGGTGGCACATTCATTTACTTACAGTCATGGCTAATTTCTGGCTCAACCTCCTCCCTCCTTATATCTCCTCACTCTTCTCCTCTGCACCCACTCCCATCTATCCCTGTATATCATGGCATCTCTGCCCTTTCTCCATTCCCCACTGGAGCTCATCGGATGGTGCCTCCACTGTTTTTAACCTACTTCCTCACCTCTGGAACCAACTGTCTGCTCCCCTCTGTGAATTACAATCCATCCCAGCTTTCAAATGACAACTTAAATCTATCACCCCCCTGCACCTGTCCCCTCTCCCAATTCCCCTCATCTACTGTACCTCACCCTTTTCCCACCCCTACACCTCCTCCCCGCTCACACCTCCTTATAATTCCTGTCTGTTTTTCATATGTACAAAGTGTAAAATATGTAACTATGTTAACTTAGAGTTCTCTTAGAGTTTAAGGAGTACAAGGGGCAAAGGCCAAAAGCAGCTCCTTTTAGGACAGGGTGTAGAAATTCATATGTTGCCCTTACACAAAATATCTGTCTAGACGCTTTTTAAATTTATCTTTATTTGTGTTTAATATGATTGCTTCTGGTAATTTATTCCATAGGCTGGCCACCCTTTTTGTAAAAAAAATACTTTCTTTTTTTTGTCTTAGAGTGCCCTTGTTAACAACGATGGCTATCCATTTCTAACTCATTCCATGTAAATAACCATTGCATTAACTCTGTTTATCCTGCTATTGTATAATTGTTATTTCTTCACCCTGTATTCAAAATGTTTGCTCATGTCCCCAAGTCATACCTGGAAATGATCCTTGGCTCAGTGTGCCTTTGCTAGTTAACAAATTTTAAATAAAATAAAGTTTTAGGAGCCTTTCTGTGACACAAAATACTGTGTTATGATCACTGACGATGTTGTCCCAAACTCCAGCTTCCATATAATTTGGTGGATAGTTAGTTAAAATCAAACAAAGCAAGGCAGAGTCAATTTTCTTTTTATTAGTATTGATACATATGGGCTCTTTAATTACAGTGATGACAGCCAGGATACAAAGAAGTAATGATGCCATATATAACAAAATGTTGCAGTATACTATATATATGCTGCAGTATGTGATATAGTATATGGGAATACTGTATTTCAATGGCAGTTAAGCCCTTTTGTTAAACAGAATTTTGTGACATGTCATTTACTGCAAGTTACTGCATTGCACCGTGGCTGGCTCTGCTGTAATTTTGTTAGGCCCATATAAATTAACAAATTACATAAATGCATAGATTTCTCTAGGACTATCCAATCCCTGTTGAAATCACCTTCTTACAGCAGTTCATGTAAATCAACATACTGTAGGATCTCGGAACCTCAATGGACTGAGAAACATTTAGTGAAGGCATTTTGGATGGTCTGTAGCAACCGAACAAAAGATGGGTTTACTATGGTGAAATTTCAGTTCAGCTGCTAGGTACTTGTATCACTCTAGTTGGACTCTTAAGGTGATTTGATTTACAATCAATTTGTTTGAACAGTAAATTAGTAGTTCCCTACCTCTTTTATTTCTATTTGCCCTAAAAAAATAAAACCATGACTAACCAAGCTCTGATCATCTATTTTATTATTTAGCCAGATTGTCTGGCTCCTTCCAAGCAGCAAAATCTCACACTTTTTCCATTTTGGGAGGGGGAGAGGTAGGTTAGGTGCCTACTCAGTGCCATTGCTCAGCAGGATGGGGAACAAATCCTGAGGATCATTAGAGAAACAGGACAGGAGGGAGAGCTGGATGTCATGAGCAATCTTGGGACCAACGACCTGGCTAGGGATGAGGTTAGGATGGTACAGGAAGGGTTCAGGGAGTTGGTGATGGGTCTTAGGCAGATAGCACACTCAGTGGCCTTTTCTGAGGTGCTACCTATCTACGACAGGAGAAAGGATAGGGTACTCCATAATAGGAGCTTCACCACATGGTTGAGGGAATGGTGCAGAGAGGAGCAGTTCAGCTACATTGGGGACTGGGGTTCCCCCTAAAGGGATAGAGGCCTATACAGGAGAGATGTCCTGCATCCATCTGGGATGGGAACCATAGTCCTCAATAAACAGTTTAAATGTTGCATTGATGGTAGTTTAAACTAGCTGAGGGGAGTGTTGAAAGGAAACAGGGAGACATAAACTGTCCCACCCCTCAAACTGAAGTAGGCAGCAGGGAGAGCCCAAAGGGAAGGAAATGCCCAAGGGTACCCAACAGAAAAGGAAACAAAGTGGTAGAAGAGAAGAAAGAAGGGACTGAGAGTAGAGGGAGTAAGGAGAGATGGCAAAAGAGGACAGGAGATGATGACAAACAGGGTGGTAGCACATTTTGCAAGGCCATGTGTGTAAATACTTGATGCCTAGGAAACAAAATCTTGAACCTAGAGGCCATGATGGCAGAGGGTAACCTGGATATTGTCGCCATTACTGAGTTATGGTGCAATGAGAACCACAGCTGGGATATAGCCATACCAGTCTACACTCTGTTCAGAAAGGACAAGGTGGGAAAGAAAGGGGGAGTGGCTCTTTATGTAAGGGCTAGCATAAACGTTACCAAGATACAGGGAGATCAGGAAGAGGTGGAAGTATGGTGGGTCACCCTAGAAATAGGGAAGGGAGCCAATATTCACACTGACATGATCTACAGACCTCCAACATGGGGGGGGGGTTGGATAAAGTTCTAATGGAAGACATCAAAAAGATGGCAAACAAGGGAGAGGTGCTGTTGGTGGGGGACTTCAATCTGTCAATTTGAGCATCCCAGCTGCAGCTTCAGCTAGGAGCAAGGACGTCCTGGAGTCCCTGCAGGGGGCAATCCACAGGTCACTAGTAGAAGAGTCCACTCAAGAGGGGGCAGTACTGGACCTTGTTCTAACCAATTGGGACAGTGTTGCAGATGCCACAGTGGGTGGCTACCTGGGGGTCAGTGATCATTGTACAGTGTGATTCAATGTAAGTACTATGACAGGATAAAACCACACAAAGGTGAGGGTTCTGGCCTTCAGTAGAGTTGATTTTAAAAAGAATGCCTCAGGGATACCCTGGCAGGGGGAGGGAGGATGTGAAGGGAGTGGAGAAACATTGGGATAATCTGAAAGGAGGGATAGAGAAGGCAACAAACCTCTACATCAGACAAGTAAGCAAATGAAGGAGGGAAAAGAGACCACTATGGTTCTTAAAAGAGGTGGCTGGGAAAGTAAGGGAAAAATAGATAGCATTCAGGAGGTACAAGAAGACACAGAGAGAGGAAGACAGAGAGGTGTATCAGGAGAAACAGAGGGAGGCAGGGAAATCATTTAGGAGTGCAAAGGCACATATGGAAGAGAAAATAGCCCAGGCAGTGCAGAAAGGGAGAAAGACATTTTTCAGGTATGTAAGCGAAAAGAGAAAGACCAGGGGAAGGATATTAAGGCTTAGGAATGCGGAAGGGAAGTGTGTGGAGGGGGACCAGGAAAAAGCAGACATCTTAGAACAAGTACTTTTGTTGAGCATTTACAGAAGAAGGGGAAGGAGATGGACCATGATTAAGGGTCAGAAGCATAGAAGGAAGGGAGGTAGATACTGCTCCATTTACAGAGAAGAGGATTCTGAGGCAACTCAGAAATCTGAACGTGGACAAGGCAATGGTCCCAGAAGGAGTGCATCTGGGGATATTGAGGAAGTTCAGGGAGGTGCTGGATGCACCTCTGATAGCCCTGTTCAACCACTCTATCTAAATGGGAGAGGTTCGAGAGGACTGGAGGAGGGCAGATGTAGTCCCACTTCACAAAATTGGAAGCAAAGAGGAGGCTGGCTACTACAGGCCAGTCAACTTGACTTTGGTGGGCTGGCCCAGTGGTGCTGAGGGTTGAGGCACTGGACACTACACCTCGCGCCCCTCCGGCGACCCGGGTTCGGGAATGAGCCAGGAGCCACCAGGGGTCAGAGGGGAGGGAAGAGATTGAGCATCCAGAAAACTGCTCTCTCTTCCCGGGGGTGGGAGGGGGGATTGCTTGCTCACGGAGTGACCTCTGGCGGTAGCTGGGGGTTGCTGACTGATCAGCATGGTACATACCAGGGGAAAGGGCGGAGCTATGGCGTTACGTTGCCGTGCTGAGCCCAGCTCAGTGGGGGTGGGGAAAAGCAAGGGAATAAAGCCTCCTACTCGCCGGTGAGATGACGGTGGCCCCGGTGGACACCCTCCCACATCCCACCCTCCCACATCCCAAATACTGGCCCAGATGCACCCAAGAACCCCTCTGGAGGACCCAATGAACTCACAGTAAGACCCTTCACACTTAGGAGCAGCCGCTGAGGGGAGGGCGGAATCAGCCCCTGAGATGGTACCGGGGTCGGGTCTACCAGTGGTCGTTCGGGGGAGGGAGTTAGGGAGATGCGAGGGGTTCAGGTTGGGAGTAGGGTGGAGATCCATGTGGGCACTCCTGAAGGATGCCCGGGGTGTAGGATAAAAAAAAAAACAAAAAAAAAAACTTGATTTTGGTGGTGAGGAAAGTAATGGAATCCCAACTGAAAGAGAGGATTGTGTAACCAAGCAATAATACCCAACAGCGTGGGCGGTATTGGGTAATACTGGACCACTCAGGGGTGTAATGAGGCCCGACGTTGCAGGCGGAGGGCCTTATAGCCCCTAGAAATTCTGGTATTGCCCATACTGCCCACCCTGGAGGGTATTATTGCGCTTAGAAAATGGGCCATTGTATTATGGTTGTTAAAAAAATAAATGTGTATGTCTGAATGATAAAACTCTGTGGTATTTTTTTTTTTTTAATAAAATAATTCCTCCACATTTTGAGGTGAGGACTTTTGTCCTAGTTGAGCTTCTGTAATTGTTGCTTTGGAGCTCATTGCCTTGGTAACTCCCCCCCTCCCAACACACAGGGCTATGGAGTTTTACTGAGCTACACTTAAAACATGTATGTACCTATGTTTAAACAGGTATATTTCTGGGTTTTTTTTGTGGTTTACGTTGGAGAGTGCAGCAAGTGGACCGAGGTAAGCAGGCAGTGGAAGGTGGCACGAGATCGTTGTCAACGTGTAACGACTGCGATTGGGAGAAATGCTCAAGTTTCCTCTCCTCAACTGCATACAAGTACATTTTTTATGTATTTTGTGCAGTCAGGCTTCTCAGGAGGGTATACTGGTTGGTGTTGAGCGTTGCATGGTATCTCTCGCTGATGGTGACACGCTGCCAGAGAAGGCAGCTGGAGAAGGGAGCGAGGTACTGTGAGCTGATGGAAGAAGGATTTATTTTTGTTTGTGACAGTGCAGTGTTTAGAATTTTTTACCATTTACCAACACAAAAGAAATTGTCAAAATGGGGATGTGGGGAGGTTACTAACTTTGTCTGCCGACCCATTACTGTGTTTGTGTGAAGAGTCTGGCCTGGGGGGAAATCTGTTGCTCTCTGCGAGTCACATTGTCAGGTAACAGGGCAGTGCCAGGCATGGCACAAAGTAATACTAAAAAAGAGGAGAAAAATAACTGTGCATTTGTGGTTTATGTGTGTTTACTTAGGGCAGATAGGTGTCAATGAAGTAGGGAGCATTGAGTGGCAAGTATCTCTCGCTAAGCAAGAGAAAAAAATGGTGGGGATTTTAAATTCAATTAGGTATTTTCGGCCAATGACAAAGCAGGCTGTGGGCACAAAGATACCTCAGTGGGTGAAGAAGCACTGGGGCTGGAGCTTTTTATTTACTGGTCATCTATTGAAAGTTAATGTACCCCACCAGGGGTACCAGCCAATCAGGGACCAGGAAATAAAAAGCCAATTTTCTAATATCTTAAATCCAATGGCTGTCAGGATATGAGGCAGCATGGATTCACTTGGGGAAATCATGTCAAGCAAATCTGATAGATTTATTGGCATGCTGTCTCAACAGTGACAACTTTACAGCGATGTGGTCGATGCCTACAACATCGACACATCACTATAAAGTCTGCTTGGAACCCTGGCACCCTTTCCCAAGGTCCTGTACCCCATCCCCGAATCAGCTCTGTCTTGGAGTTGAAAATAGTAAGTTACGGGGGGAGAGGGAGGGAGTGCAGCCCCCCACAAAAAAACAACTCTGTTCTCCATGGCACCATGCCGACTGCAATTGTGATCAACACAATGGTGTCAGGGAAACATCACGTTGACAAGAAATTGTCAATGCAGTGTCATGGATCCAATTTCTTTGACTGGGTGACCAGGGAATTGGATCAGGGTGGAGCGGTGGATGTGGCCTACCTAGATTTCAGTAGAGCATTCGACATTGTTCCACATAGGAGACTCATCAACAAGCTGGTAAGCCTAGGAGTGGGTCCTATGGTGGTAAACAGGGTAAGAAATTGGTTGGGGAACAGGAGATAGAAGGTGGTTGTAAAGGGAGTTCACTCCAAAGAAGGGAGGGTAACAAGAGGGATGCCACAGGGATCAGTACTGGGACTGGTTCCCTTTAATGCCTTTATTAGTGACATTGCAGAGGTATCCAGTGATGTCAGCGATAATAAATGAGCGACTGTAAAAACAGTGACTCATTTATAGTGCTATCATCATCAGCTACCCTGCAAATATAGCAATGGAATGGTGAGGAAAGAGACCGTAAGGGGAGGAATACAGAGGTGGAGGGGTGGAATAGGAGGGAGGGTTTAGATAGGTATGAGAGCCTGCTGCAGCCAAGCCAGCCCTCTGATGTGAAGGGGAGGGAGCAGCCCCCCCACAGAAACACTAAGTGATGCCAGAAGTGGGGTAGCCGAGAACTGTATATCGACTAAATGCTTTTTGGTGATATACACACGCCAAAATAGCGATCGCTGTTTTATGATTGATATTATGACATAGAACCCATTGCAGACTGGCTAGAAGGGAAGGTATACCTCCTTGCAGTTGACGCTAAAATCTGTAATAGTGAAGACACTCCAGATGGGAGGATGAAATGAATAGTGATCTAGGCAAGTTTGAGAAGTGGACAAGGGTGTTTCAGCTAAGATTTAATGCGAAGAAGTGCAAAATCATGCACTTGGGGCACAGAAACCCAGGGGTGGAGTACAGAATAGGTGTAGTATTAACTTCTACCAAACAGGAAAGGGACCTGACAGTAATCATATCTGATGACCTAAAAGTGGTTACAGTGTGACAACACAGTGGAGAGAGCTAGTGGGATTCTAGGGTGTATAGGGAGGGGTATCACCAGCAGAAATAGAGAGGTGGTGTTACCACTGTATAGATCACTAGTGACACTTCACCTTAAGTACTGTATCCAGTTCTGGAGACCACATCTCTGGAAGTACATAGACAAGGTAGAGGCAGTCCAGACATGCAACCAAAATGGTGCAGAGTCTGCAACACAAGCCCTATGAGGAGAGACTGAAGGACCTCAATATGTACACCCTGGAGGAAAAGAGGGAGAGGGGGAATAGGTTAGAAACATTCAAATATCTCAAGGGTATAAATAGACTTCACTAGAGAAGCATTTTTCAGAAAGAAAAATGCTCAAGAACAAGGCGACATGCTATGAAGCTGGTGGGAGTGGGAGAGTCAGGGGAGGTGTGAGGGAGTACTTCTTCATAGAAAGAGTAGTGGATGCCTGAAACAGCCTCCCAACAGAGATGGTGAGGGCAAAAGCTGTAATGGGCATCAAGAATGCATGGGATAGGCATGAGGGAACCTTAGAGGTAGGGATGGGGAGGGTAAAGCCAGAGATCAAGTACAGTCTGCCATGTTATAGTAAGTAGGGAAAATGGGCAGACTAGGTGGGCCAAACGGCCCTTATCAGCTGTCAGGGTCTATGTTTCTATGTTTGTTCAAGACTGTATGGACATTTGTATGTATGAAGGATACCTCTACTATGGTTTCAAAACTGTATCCTGAATATATGAGACAGGGCATGGGTTAGGATTTATGTCACTGCACCATAATACACTGATAATAATAAGCAACCTCAATATGGCCTAATTTGTTTAAACACTTCTTTTGTGGAACATTTCTTCGCTTTTACTCTTGTGCAACTGTGTGGCCATTTTGTGTCAGGTCAGGTGATGGTTCGTTCAGACTTCTTATGGAGCTATTAAAAGTAATGAGTTAATTTGCAAGTTGTATTTCCCAGCCATCTGTTCAAGTTTCAACAGAGAAACATGAAAAAGATATCTGCTTTCCAATATCATTATATCTTGCAGTTTCAAATAAGCATCTGATCTCCCTTCTGCTGCTAGAAAAGTTCACGTCTAAGTAGTAACTTTCAAACTGTCACCAATTGCCCAGGACCTTAGACTGTGGATTTATCTCCCCCCCCCCCCTTTTCAGGCTACTCCCAGAGAAAAGGTTTTTCAGGCAAACAAAAGAGGAGCAAACAGAGCACCCACCACATTATGGCCATGGCATGGGAGACACAAAATGCAAAACAGAATGAAAGGAAAAATGTATTGCTGTAAGGCATCACCACCAAGTATTAGCATTCTTATTATAAATCAACTTTTTTTGGAAGCCATCACGAGCAAAAATAAGTCCAGCAACTAAGTGTAATAAGCTCTGAGTTGTTGAGTGCTGCACGTAATCCACATTTTCATCTGACCTGTTTCTAACGCATCTGTACTTGTCTTTGAGGTCTATTCACAACACTTTGGAGAACAAAGGGAAGATACTGACAAAGGGTTTTCACATTCAGCATATGCCCCAGGCCACAGTTCCTCACCTTCAAGAATTGAACACATTCTGCATCTTTGATCTACAGTAACAGCAGTTTACTGCTCCCCAGCGGTTCACCATTTCCTGTAGATCTATTTTTCATCATTTGATTCCTAGTCTCTTGGACAGGATTATTATGTTACATATCTGGACTTACAGTAAATCCCAATTTAGGGTAAATCTATTTCTTACTTGCTTCTGCCAAGTGATACCTGTATACAGAGATACATACCTTCACCTGCTGCTCTTCAGGACACCAGGGCTTTCTGAGGGAGCCTGCCTATCATCTTTTGTTCTCCCTGCCGCCTGCCACCAGATTTTCACCTGAATGGAGCCCCAACTGTCTTTGGTCACTGGCAGCCTGATTTACCAATCAGGTGGGTTCGAGGGCAGGACAACAGAGGATTGTTGCGATTTTCAACTGCCACCCATCCTCCCGAATATATTTTCATAAATTGCACAAGGATTTCTATTTTGTATACCTCTTGTATTATATATATATTCTTTGCTTGTTCCACATTTAATTTTCCTGTCAATGTAATAGTGAATTGTATGTGTATGTGACTCAGGACCTCCTTGTAAATGAGCTTGCTCAACGGAGTCTTTCCTGCAATAAACTTGAACTTGAACTCCCAGTTTCACACATACCTTCAACTGCTGCTCTCCAGGACAGCAGGGCTATTGGAGAGATGTTTGCCTATCTACCATCTTTTGTCCTCCCTCCCCCTGCCACCAGACTTTTACCTGAGTGGAGCCCCAACTGCCTTTGTCCACCAGCAGCCTGATCCACCAGTCAAGTGGGTTTGAAGGTGGCACATAGCCTCTTTCTCCCTTCTTCTCTGGAACAGCACAAGTAGCCCTTGAATGCAAAGGACTATAGCATTAAGAACATTGAGGACCCTGCCTGGCCTCCCACTCTGCTCCCCTCACATTACACCTGATTCCTACTGTACCTCACTGCAAATCTGAACACTACTTGACTACCCTGCTACAAGGTGACTGTACATCCAGTTATGGTATGCTGCTCTTAGGCTCCCTTTGCTTACTTCTTCCTGCCACAGTTCCCAAGACTTGGTGTACCCCTGCTTATCATTTGTCTCTCTGTGCTCATTACTGTCTTTTTACAGCTGTGTCACTTTTTCCAGTTTTACTGGGACTGTTGTCTGCTGCTTGTTTTTTTTATTTTTTATTTTAGTCTTTTGGTAAGCGGGTAGGCCCACTAGGCACAAGTGCCTGTTTTCAGGGGTGACCTGGGAGCACTGGGCGGTTAAATAACTTGCTCAGAGTCACACAGTATGCAAGTGGAGGTTGTAAGAATCAAACTCAGGTCTAGTCTGCTGGATGTACCAAGCTCGTTCACACCTCGTTCCTCTAACCTCAAGGCTACACTGCCAGCCAGCCTGTTGAACCTTGTCCTTGTTGCTCAGTTGCTACATGTAATGTGCTGTTTTATCTTGTGGCCTATTGCTTCACCTTGCCTATTTGCTTTACTCCTTTTGTTCATTATCTTAGTTTATTCACCTCATATGATATTTTATTTAATATTGTTGCATTGCTGTTTACTAGCCTGTTTTGAAGTTTTGTACTACAGTGGTGTTCTGATTACCTCTGTGGTTGGTTCAATCACAGTAGTCTCTGTATAGCCAGTTACCTTCTTCTCTCCTTCAGCAATAATGTTCCTGGCCCTATTCTGCTTGCTCCATTTCCCCCCTCTCCTCCTTCCACCTCTCCTCCCTGTCCCTCCCCCTCCTCCCCCTTCCCCATCCAACTCCCTTTCGCTCATCCTCCTCTCCACCCACCCCATGCTCTGCCTTCCTTTTTCTTTTCCTCCCTTCCTATTCATCCTGATCTCCTGCCTTCCCCATCCTTAACCTGATGTTCCTCCACTGTGTCCTCTTTTTCCTTTTCCACCCCTCCTCACCTTGCTCTCCTTCCCACTCCAAAGGTAAGAAGCCCCACCTCATCCTTTTCCTCATTCTCCTACTCCTTCTCCTATCTGGTAACATGGAGCTCAGTCCTGGACCCCATCCCCCTCCCCGCTACCTCCAAGGGCCTCAGAGTCTTCCATTCAAATGCTAGGAGCCTGCTAACAAAACTTGATCTCCTCTCTGTTTGGCTGCAATTACACTCCCCTGATGTTCTGTGTATCACTGGGTCTTGGCTCTCCTCCAGGATTCCCAACCATAACCTGTCACTAGCTGATTATCATCTTTTCAGACAGGATGGGATAAGTGTGGCAGAGGCTGTCAATTTATATTAGCCAAAGTCTGACATGCACTGTGGCCAGCAAAGAGGCTATTCCCTCCCCCCTCAAATATCTTTTAGTGAAACTCCCCTTCCCCTTCTCAGTACCAGTTTTCACTGGAGTTCTTTATGCCTTTCCTAAAATTTCTCACTCTTCCCTGGTAGACTCTTTTCATCATTGCTTCTTTTTCCTCCACAGGTGAACTCATCCTCCTCAGGGACTTCAATATCAATTCGATTTGCCCATACTCCATACCTACCATTCACAAGATTAACTCACTTAATTTGACTCAGGTTATTTCAGAATCCATCCAGCTCAATCCCCACTCTGCTAATCATTCCCCATTGGATTGGGTTCTAACCTCCAACCCCCAATGAATCATGACTGTGGTATTTTGCCAGATGCCTGTAGTTACTACTGTATGACCTTCTGTGTCCGAAAAATCTGACACCCCTTCACTACCTAAATATATCTGAGATCAGTCTCTCCGGCCTCTAAAATTCAACATTCCACTGCTACCAAGTGGTCTGACATCCTTACTGCCTCAGATATCAGTGTTGCCCTTGCTCTTTTTCATTCCAAATGTTCCACTGTCTGGAACAGGCATGCCCCACTCAGGAAACTTAGAGTAAAACATCCCACCATCCCTTTGGATTACCTCTGATATCATAGACTTGTATAAGTCCTGGGACCGTGCTTGGGCCCATTACAAATTATCCCACTCCTAATATGACCACACCTTTTACAGGGCTCTGAGGAACAATTGCACTCAGGCTGCCCATACAGCTAAATCACAGTATTTATTTCATTTATGGGGGGTGGGAAACAAACTTTATTGAGTTTCAACAACATACAATACAAAAAGTACATCAAAAGACCCACAATCGGAAACAAACAGAATGAGAGTCCATAACCAAAAGATATCGTACAAGACACAGATTTTCATTTTCAAATACAGTATAGAAATTTGAACTGAACATACCAATGTAAGCTATAACAAGAAAAAGAGAAAACAAAGAGTCTCAAAACCCATAACAATATAAGTGGGGGAAAACCAGGTATTGTTCCCCATGGGATCATAACCCTGGTAACCCAAAGTTAAACAGTAAGAGCTGGGGAAAAAACAGAACCATGTACAGGTCACTGGTAAGGCCACATCTAGAATATGGAGTTCAGTACTGGTGCCCACACCTCAAAAAGGACACAAACCTGCTGGAGAATGTCCAGAGGAGGGCAAAAAAGATGATAATGGGTCAAGAGAGTAAGGCATATGAGGAAAGGTTGAGAGCACTGAACATGTACTCCCTGGAGGACAGAACAGAGAGAGGGGACATGACTGGAACCTTCAAGTACTTGAAAGGGATAAATAAGGTGAATAAGGTGAGTCTCTTTAAGCTGAGTGGCAACCATAATGAGGGGGCACAGTCTTAAGCTGGAGGGTGGGAGGTTTAGGAGGGAGGTAAGGAAGCACTTCTTCACAGAGAGGGCGGTGGACACTTGGAATGTCCTGCCAGAAGCGGTGATCTTGTTGAAGACAGTGGGCAGCATTACGAGAGGCTGGGATAGGCATATGGGAAAGCTAAGGATTATAGGTAGGGAGGATGGGAGGAGTGGGGGGGCAGGGAGAGTAGTACCCTGCAATATGGGCAGACTAGATAGACCAAATGTCCTTCTTCTGCTGGCTCCTTCATATGTTCGTAAATAATATTACAATAATCTAGACAGTCTTAACTGTAGCAAGCCAGAATCTCCAAGACATCAACCCCTTCCTTATCTGTTAAGAATGAAAGAAAAGAAGCCAATGACCTGAAACCACTTCATCTGCAATTGAAGGAATGCTGTCACCTGCTCATAACTAAAATCCTTAGATAGTTTTGGAGCCAAAGGTCCTCAGATGGAACAGTCGGGATTAACCACAATTGTGTGATGGTTTTAAGCCCCACCGCCACCAAAATATAAAATAAATATTTAGCCTTTTTACCCCAAATCCAAATCTGAAAATGGAGTGGGACAGCAGTCCAAAATGTCCAACCCACCACCTCGGCCATCCTCTGCCAAAAAGGTTGAAGACGTGGACACACCCAAAATATATGGGTATGAGTCCCCTGAACTCCACAACCTCTCCAACAAAGGTTTGAACAGTGGCACCTGTAATGTTTAGTTATAACAGGAGTATGAAAATACCTTACAAATATGCACTAACAAAATTCCCTCCTTGAGGGGAAAAATGTTGGGCAATGAACTCCCCACCAAATCTGAACCCACTTTGCCTTTGAAATAGGGATCCCAGTCTCTATCTCCCAACTATATAAATCACAGTATTTCAAAGCCAACCTCCAGTCAAACCTAAATTCCCCATCTAAATTTTGGAAGGTTATACGTTCCCTTTTTGACCCCCTGACCAGTCAGACCCCCCCTCCCATTCTCGTGAAAAATGGTTCACCTGTGTCTGACCATGCCTCTGTTGTGTCTCTCTTTCTTTCTTTACAAACTGTGCCCTTCTATCCTCCCCCACTTCTAACTCCCCTCTTCCTCTACTCCACCCTTCCCCCATACCCCTCCAGGTTACCACTTTGCCCCATCATCATCCATGAAACCCTACCTACCCTTTCCTCCCTCAACCCATCAAAGTCCAATCCTGATGGTCTCTACCCTAAGTTACTACACCCCTCAGCTCCTCCTATTGCAGCTACCATTACTCACCTGCATAACCATTCCTTCACTCTCTGCACTGTTCCCCAGTCTTGAAAGATGGCCAAAAGTTATTCCTCTTCATGAAGGGGGTCACCCATCTTCTCCTGGTAACTATTGTCTCATCTCCCTCCTCCCCTACTTCTCTAAACTGCAAGAGAAACTGGTCTACACCATATTCCTAGATTTCTTCTCATTTACTAACTTCCTATTATCTTTGTAGTCTGGCTTGTGGAAGCACCATTCCACAAACTCCTCCCTGCTGCATATTACTGATACCATCCTCTCCAGTATGGACCAGGGACTCATTAAAGCAGCACTTTTTGTTGATCTGGCCAAAGACTTAAACTCTGTGTCCCACCTACTTCTCCTGGACAAGCATCCTTGGACCCTTCCTTTTTAATATCTCCCTCAATGACCTCCCATCCACCTGCATCAACTCACATACTGTATACACATGTATGCAGATGACACAGTCATCTTTACCTCTGGCCCTTCTTCTGCAGCTGCAGAAAACCTGCTCCAGCAGGACTTCAGCAATGTCCTCCACTGGTTCCATTCTAACCAACTTAGAGTTAACATGAAAAAGACAGTCTCCAAGACCTTTGGTACTAGGCAGAAACTAGCCAGACTCAAACTTCTGGTGATGCATACTTTCATGATGGCAGCCTAAAGGGAGAGCTCTGTGGATACCAATCTACTTTTACTTCCCTCAACAAAGCCTCTACTATCAGCTTCATTTTGGTTTCAAGGAGGTTTTAATTATATGTGCAGATGGAGGCAGTTAAAAAAATTCCCAGAACCTGCAGATGAAACCGATGCTCTCACAACATGTGCAACAGCGGCCTGACCTGTTGATGGTAGCAGATCAACCTGGGGACTTTGAGCAGCTGACAAATGCAACTCTACTGAAACAAATCAAGGCATTTTGCAATGAGACGCAAATCCTGTATCAGCAGTTACAAGCCTCAATAACTCAAATAGAGGAGTAGACTGAGACCTTGGAGAAACAGGTTTCTAAAACAGATGGTCAGGTGGATAGGTTGGAATGCTGTTTGCCTAGCTATTACAAGACTCACAGCACCTAAATGAAAAATGTGACAATCTAGAGAAAAAATCACACTGGAATAATCTCTGTCTATATGGAGTGCCTGAGGGCCTTGAAGGGATCTGATTAGCTTCCTTCAGGACTTGTTTTCTTCGATCTTGGGTGTTACCGATCTGTTGCCTCTTCCAATTGAATGAGCTCTCCATGTCTTCAAGACTCCAGCCCTTGGTCCCGGAGGTCAGCCAAGATCTATAATAATCGACTTCTGCAACTATGCGGTGAAGCAAGCAATTTTGGTTTGAGACTGGAGGAAAGGGCAGTTGGTTTATGAAGGACATCGGGTTTGCTTGGATAATGGTTACTCCCCTAACATTCAGTGCTGATGGAGAGCATATGTTCCTATTTTTAAAGTGCTGTGGGCCAATAACCTGAAAATTTACCACTCCGTACCTGGCACGGCTAAAGATCTCCTTCACTGATGGCCCTTGCATTTTCAAAGATCACTATTCAGCTTTGCTAGTACTTCAAGAGCATCAAATGATCCCACAAGAAGCAATGAAGGTTCAAGAGGTGTGGGTAAAAAGAGCCTTGCAAAAAGAGCTTTGGTCTAAAGTGTCATCGGACGGTAAGAACAAAAGGAAAGAGTAAACCTTAGAAGAGATCTGCTCCCTACTGTAGTCTTTTAGGAGGGAACCCTTTGACTGAATTGCTATTTGTTTGCTCTGTTTTGGTTATAATACTTGCACTGCTACAGATAAAGGTTTAAATTGTAATATTTAAGGCATTCTACCTTCCCATTTTGACCTCCACGCTCCAATGCCTTAATATGTAACTTGGCTTCCTGAGTCAAACTTGGTTTGACTTGGATCGACCCCCTTACTAAGTTGTCCTGGTTAATTTTGGGAGTGCCTCTTAAATAAGCTGGTTGGCTACTTAGTATTTACTGGGAACACCCTTTTTGTAATTTAATTATCCCAGTGAAAGGGATCGATGAAAGGACTTGCGACTAGCACCACATCGTGACCCAAAGACTGGCCATGTACAATTTAATTGCTTGTCCGGGTGCAGAGTCCTACAAGCCAGCTAGCCTTTCTTGATCTAATGTAGGACACCAGATTGCCTTCCTTTTGTTATAAGATAATTGAATTGCCACCTTGGCTGGAACATTTGTTGAGTTTGGAACTTGTGGTTCAAATTGTGCATCCAGCTGTGAACTGCGATATTATCTTGAAGTAGCGTCAGACTGAAATTGTTTATCAAACTGTTTTTTGGTTTTTTTTAAGCTGCACTGGTACTTAGCTTTGATCCACTATCATGATCAGCGTTGTTGTCAATATGTGGTTGATATTAAAGGGACTGCATGTTGAACTATAACAGTTTGACACTAAAAATGTTATAAGAGGCGATTTTGGAGCTTTACATTATAAGAGGGGAATGCCTGATTCCTGAATGGTGCTATCTATGATTTAATGGAATCTGTATTTTACTTTTCTCTCAGGACTGGTTTATTATCTCTAAGATGTTAATAATCAGGAAGAAGCTACATTTTTTAGACAAATTGGGCCTGTGGTAATTTGCAGCAGTATAATACTTCTAGGAGTTATCTTCAAACATTTATGTTAATTTCTATCTGGCTGGTTAGCTAGATCTAAACTTGAATTAGGGCCATCTCATTTTTTTTATTTCCCTGAACTGTTTCTCATAATTGATCTGATCATATTTTACTAAGCTCAGACGATTTTACTCTTATTTTGCTGAGTATTAATATGGGGCTCAACAGATTGATTTAGTCCAGTTTAGCTCAGGAGTTGTTTCATCACTAAAATGTTATCATGTTTTGTTTTTAGTTTTAGCATTGAAGGACTTTTCTTTTATTGCTCTGTGGGATAATGAAAATCCTGCGGGTTTCAAAAAATTAGCTTAAACTTGCAGAGTCAGGCATCATGCTCTGCTTGGGTATCCTTTAATAATATATAGCTTAGATAGTAGTTTTATTTTGAGTCCATGGAATAGTTGGGTTACTGTTTATGTCATTAAGTTCCAAGTAGTGCTTATCTACTAGAAAGAGTTCAGGTTTCACTGAATACATTTTTAAGGAAGGGGACAGCTTCAGCCTGAATATGGAATTTGAAGTGGTGAGTGGAATGGAAGGGGGTCTTCATTTTAGTTTTTCCTAATTTAAACTGATAACTCTAGTTAGTTATCCCTTTAGGCACTTTGTAAACAGATAAGTTTTTTTGTTATTTGTAGGTAACCAATCATTATGTTGCCCCAGGTCAGCCTGCTTGTTTTTCTTTATTACAACTTTCTCAGTCCCCATTTTCATCTTTTCTCCCTTTTGGCCACAATGGCTGATTTTTGGACTTTGCGGCCTACTTTGTTTTGGGGTTTTTGATAACCCTGGGGTTCTCTGGCATTACCAGCCTAAATCCCTCACAGTGTCTGACGAAATCTGGGTTCTGTTTAGGAGCCATGGGGCTATATTGGCTCCCTTGTTTGGAAGTCCAGACCTAGTTGCCTGGTTTCTTATTTTCTTGAAATGGTTTATTGTTGCAGTTATGAGTATTGATGGAATAGGTTATCTTATTTGCAATATAGGTCTGCAAGGCTTAGTAGTTGTTATTATAAAGATAGGCTTTTTGCTATTCTTTTCTTTTTCTCTTTACTCCTTATTCAATTTAATAGGAGTTCAATACATAGAATTAATACTGTTTGATAATATTGTTCAAGTTGATTGTTCATAGTATATTAGTTTGTTGCTGCTCTCTAAGATACATTTCGATTTTTGGAATCAGGGATACTGTTTCCTACTAAAGTTTTGTGGTTAACAGGTTAGTTTTAAGTTGCCTTGTAACAGACAGATATTCAAGCAGAATGTTTATTTGGATATGTAGAGGAAATAGTGTGTCTACTGTATTATTGTATTGATTTGACAGACATGAGTCCCTTAAGGCAGAACTCATTTTTTTGATAAAATGGGGCTGACATGTATTACTGTAGATGTATGGCAACTACCTTATACTTGCAGATGACAATATTTACATGTACATTTTAATAAGGGACTTAAGTTCTATGTTTCTCCTCTCCCTAAAGTTTACAGATCTGAAATATGTTCTTTTCTTACTTGATTTAATACTCAGTTAATCCAATTAGTGGAATACTTTGCCTCATTGGCAGCATTATTCAACACAGATGTGAATTTAATGTTTTATAGAGACATTTCAGGTTTTTAGAGACTTTAATTGTTTGTCAAATGAAGAAAAGGGGAGGGGAAAAGCTTCAAAGGGATACAGGTAAGAGGATGTCTTATTTCAACGAATTGCAATATATGGGTTGGGGGGTTATATTAATTATGTACCAGGCATACTCCAGGTTGTTTGGGTTGTTTTATATTCTTTTTTTGACTTTCAGTTCTTGAAATGGCAATGGTTACAACTCATAATCTTAGGGTATTATCCTATAGTGTAAATGGGGTTACCAATCCGATTAAACTATACAGTCTTCGCCACTACTCCTGTCAGCAGAAAGCAGACCTGATTTTTTTTCCTGGAGTTGCACCTCTCCCCTTTGGAGCATGAACATGTTTTTAAGCCGGGCTTTGTGAATGTATTTTATGCCTCATACCCAAAGGGGAGGCGTCGAGGGGTTTTGATTTTAGTAAAGAGAGGCCTGTCCTTGGAAGTTTGTGATAGTGTTTCTGATCCAGAAGGTGGATACATAGTGGTTAGTGGCTTGTTATATGGTAAAGAAGTTACCCTTGTTAACACCAATTTCCTACCGCACATTAAGAAAGGGGTATTTTTTAATTTCTTTTCACTGCTTACCACTAAGTTAAAAGGAAGATTAATATGGGGAGGGGACTTAAATATTACACTCAATCCCCTGTTAGATGCTTCTAATCCTAAAGTCTATTGGCATTCTACCCCTAACTAAATATGTTAATCATACCCTGAAACATCTGGGTTTGGTGGATTGCTGGTTGTTGTCTCCAACCCAGTAAAAGAGCATATACATACTATTCATCCAGACATGGTAGTTCAGAATGGCTTGACTATTTTTTTCACCACAACTGAGCACTTGGAGGATGTGCACTGAATAGAACTCAGCCCAATACATCTATCTGACCATGGTCCGGTTTTGGTTGATATAGGCCACGTTAAAGAACCTACTATTACTTTCTGGCATTTGCATTTAGCCTATTTGAAGGACCACGTTTTACTTAAAAATATAATAGGCCAGGTCAAACCTTTTTGGAGATCAATGATATGGGGGAGGTTTCTGATAGTATTCTTTCGGATGTTTTGAAGGTGTTTGTTTGTGGGAATTTGGTTGCTTATGCTTCAGAGAAACAGAAAGAATGGAGGAGGAAAACATCTGAACTTTACTGTGAAGTACAATTTCTGCAAACAAACCTGGCTAATGGTGATAAGATGATTTGTTCTAAATTGTTAGCAGCCAAAGGTGAATTGCAGAAATATATTGACCAAAAAACTGAACATGCGTTGTATTGTTTGAGGCAAAAGATTCAGTTAGGGGGACTAAAGGGCCTTAAGTATTTGGCACATTGCCTCAGGGCTCAGAGGGTGGCAGCAACTGTCCTTAACATCTGTGATCCTGTAGCAGGTAAGCCTATTCATAACATGGGTAACATATTAAAGATATTTCAGGCCTTTTATGAGTTGCTTTATACCCCAGAATTAACAGTGCCATCCTCACAGAGGATTTCAGAGAACTTGGCTCAAGCAAACTACCCCAAATATCAGAGCAACACGTGATCTTCCTGACATCTCCCATTACATATTCTGAGCTCATAGCAGTGATCCAATGTTCTAAATCTGGGAAAAGTCCAGGAACTGATGGTTTTCCATCAGATTTCTATAAATTAAAAGAATTACAACAGATGTTGTTCCCCATTCTGTTAAGAGCTATGAGGGGAGTTATGGAAGGAAAGTCCCCCCCCCCTTCTTGGAATTACAAGATTATTGTGGTGCTAATAAAACCAGGTAAGATTTCACTCAGGCCAGAGTCCTATCAGCCTATTTCAATGCTAAACACTGACTATAAGTTTTTCCTGGCTGTTTTTACGAACAAACTGGAAGGCCTCCCCCCATCTTTGGTTGGCCTGGATCAGACTGGCTTTATTCATAGCCATCAAGTCTTTGATAATATGAGGTGAATCTTTTTGCTTCTGGAATACATGAATGAGTGATTATTCTTCTGGTCCTGGCCAGCCTAGACAGAGAGAAGACCTTTGATAGGGTCTTGTGGCCCTTCCTCTCATCAGTCCTTCAAGCACTTGGTTTTAATTCAAATTTTATCACTATGTTGCATCATGTTTACTCCCACCACACAGCATATGTTTGGGTAAGTGGGAGTTTAATGACTCAATTTTGCTTACCCCAAGGTAACCACTGTTAATGAGCTAATGCTCAATTGGTTATTGATCACCTTTTTCCTGTTTTAAATAAAAAACATAAACATTTTGAAATCTTTTGGGATTTGGAGCTGGGGATGATGACAAAAGCTCCACAGGACACCACAGGATTGAGGAAGAGGGATGTCACAAACACTAAGGCAGGGGTCTTTGGGTGGTTAGGGAGGTCCAAGATTGACCAGGAATGTTGGGCATGCTACTGTATGATCCAGGCTCTAGAAGTTGTTGACTGGCTGTGGAGCAGCAGGGATGTAGAAGCAAGCCCAGTAAAGGGGAACACCTTTTTCAGACATGAAGTTAGATCTCCCTCACCCAGTGCCAATTTCACCATATACTGTACTTCACAAGACCTTGGGCACTGTGGGGCTTGATCCTGTGGATTATGGAACACATAGCTTTTGAATAGAGAAGTGCCGGAGTTTTAATTCACCAGTGAAGTTGCCACAAAGTGGCTTAAATTTGCATTTGCAGAGTTTTGTGACATTTTCCCTGCCTTCGGCAACTTCGGCTGCACCAGAATCTCAAAGATTTCAATGTGAAGTGTGGAATTTTGCAGACTAAGTGTGGAATTTTGCCCATGAACATGGAATTTTGCCTGCAAATGCCGAAATTCCACCATTCGCAGGTGAAATTCCACCATTCACAGGCAAAATTCCACAGTTCATGAGCAAACCTTCACAGTTCACAGTAAAACTTTGCATCCTGTGGATCATGCTGCACTCTGTGAATTGTGCTAAATTCGTGGATTAATTCACAGAGCAAATTTTACCAACTTCACCCATCTCTCTACTTTTGAGTTGTGACAGCTATGAATGTAAGGTTAAAAGGCTTACAGATGGGCAAATTCAAACACTATGTCAATGGACATGGTAAGCTTTTAATAGCTATATTC
Organism: Neoceratodus forsteri; assembly: GCA_016271365.2. Taxonomy (NCBI): domain Eukaryota; kingdom Metazoa; phylum Chordata; order Ceratodontiformes; family Ceratodontidae; genus Neoceratodus; species Neoceratodus forsteri. Next base: position 1,516,189,975 of record CM057449.1, read on the forward strand.
ACTGGCAATTATTATAACCTGTCTTCTTGTGTCCTTTGGAGGAATTTTGCAGCATGTGGTTCCACAGGTTTGGATATGCGAGCACTCCAATGTGCAGTGAGTGTAGCAGAGAACAAAGCATCAACTAATAGGCAGGGACTTGTACATTGAGCCAGGAGATACCCAGAAAAGATGACTGGGGTAGTGAGGAATGCACTGGAGGAATCTACATCCCAGGCTGGTGGTCAAGGAGTGGTGCAATGTGCCTCCAAATATCCTGGTGATTCACCTGAGAGGCAGGGATTAAGCTCCTGCGGGCAATGAAGGATGACCTGTCACAGTTGCATCTAGGATGGCCCAGTATGGCATTGGTTTGTTCTAGCATGGTTCAGAGGTTCCACTGAAAACACACTGAGAACCTCAAAGCAATGGACAAAGCTCGATGGAAAATCAACATGGAAATGGAATGGGAGGATTTTCAAAGTCTATGCCAATATGTACTTTTCCATTGTGTACTAAGCTGGAAATACACTAATAGCAAATTGTCTCTATAGTATGTCCAATTTTCAAAGCTAGGACATAGCTAAGTCCAGTTTCCATAATTCTGACTTAGTTATGTCCAGTTTGCAAAGTTTATATAGAGGATTGTGTATGGTTGCTCATACATAACAAGGATATTTTTCACTCAACAGGTTTCCATGATAATTTGAGACCTTGACAGCACAGCTCGAGAGGTCTTATTACCATGGAAACATCGAGAGTTGAAACATATTCTTGGAGTGTGTGAGCATTCATACACAATCTTTTATAGTGTATGGTCACTCATACAATGGGGCGTCCTTACTTTTTTGTTTTATTTGCTCCTTTTCACCTCCAGGGACTGTTTCACCTCTTCGGCTGTTCTCTGATGATAGCAGGTCACTCGGCTGTGCATGAGCACCCACTTTCTAAGTTGTTATGCTGGACAAATTACGTAGCTAGTGCAGCATAACAATGTTTTGAAATGGATGGATTTCCATCCATAACAACGTTCCACCATACATCATATATAAATGTACCTGGACACAATTATCAGATCAAGTGAAGCATTGTCTATTATTTACATCTATGTTTAGCATTCATTATAAAAACAATGGTGTAAAACAACACATTTTTTGAAATACTTTGAGTAAGACAGACCTTTAAAAATAGTACCAAAGAGATAAAATGTGATTTAGACATACTAGGAAAGTTTTTAACATTGACATACTGTAGGAGATGTATCAATTTTATGGCTTCTGACATTCCAGCATGCAATCTTTTTTAAAGTCTTTGGACATGGAGGTGATAAAACATTATGACATTTCAATAATTGATCAGCTTTTGCATGCTCATGATGGTGTACATCTGCTGGATGTGGGTAAAGACCAGTTCAGCTTGGCCATTTGAGACACAGTGAAGGGATAGCTATGGTGAAGTGCTTGAGGGACAGACAGTTTTTTTCTGGTGGTGGCTTGAGAGTCTCTGGAAAGTCAAAAGATACATAAGGGGATGAGGACCTGCAGCTAGTCTGGAATTTTCCCTCTGGGTTATCACTAGGGGGGCTGGGCTGGAAAACTCACACTTGATCTGGATAGGTCTCTGCATTCCACATCAGGATTCACTGGGATGAGGAGAACCCTACCAGATAGGGACAACTGGATCTCCTGTAACTGAGAAAACTCCCTTTTGCTTTAAAGAAAGGGTTATCTAGTGTCTACTTGAATCCCTTGGAAAGAGATGATGACCCAAGATGGGTGGCTGGTCCATATCTTTGGTGGGGCAGGGGCCAAGGAAGAGACTCCCAGCTGTGCAAGTCAAGCACAGGTGGAGGCAGACATGGCTGACATGTCTCCAGGTGGGCACAGCCCTGGAAGCTGCTTCATAGTGCCCACCTATGATGCAGATGCATGGGCTGTGCCAGACTGGAGCCATATCATTTTCTGTCCCTGGAATCTCTCCCTGGCAGTCCTATCCCATCGGTTATGTGACTATGCAAATGGCACCCCTGCCGGGTGCCACATCACTACCTCTTATGTCCATTGTCTTCCTGACATCTCCATGGCACCCCCATGCTCCTTCTGTCCCAGCCTCAACCTGTCAAGCAGATTTACCACCCCCCAAATATCCTGGCCCCTCTAGTGTTGTGCTGGGGGGCTGGATCCCTGCAGCAATTCCCACTAGCCTGTGGCTGTGGCAACTCCTGGGTTTTCAGTGCAGGGGCACCCCTTTTATAAAATTGAGCACAGGATCCCTGATGCACCTGAAGATGCCACAGCCCTAAAGTGATCCAACTTGCTTCACACTAAGGCCTCTTCGAAAATTGAGCCCATAAAGTTCAAAATAGAGCACTAAACATTTTCACAGTGAGTAGAGTTCAGGCTGAGCTTTTAAAGATACTATTTAAAAATGGAACAGGTCTTAGTCCAGTGACCAGCTTGATCTCTAACAGAGGAGTTCTGAGGTACTCACTGTAAAAGCACCTACTCTGCAAGCCATCTGTGAGGAAAGGCTGAGGCATACACAGGAGAGGCAAGTTTCTGCTATGTTAGCCAGGAACAGTTGCAGGCAGGTGGTGTTACTCTAGATATCAATTAGTATCACTGGATTAGTATCTGGTAGAATCACACTAATATTGTACCAAATTCTTATTATTGCTTTAACTGCTGCTCAGGAATATTAAAGTGATTTATAGCAGTTCCCAGATGCCTTTATTACATTGTATGCCACTGCCAACCATGCTTCAGGCGTTGAAGCTGCAATTTGTTTTGTAGTCATTTTCTATGATGTTTTATCTCTGGCTAACCTCCAGTTTTCTCTGAGTGCTAGCTTGCAGCCATGCCCCCAGAATGATGTCATGCAAGGGAGCTGTCAGTCACTTTTACAGGCTGCATGTTCTGCTGAAGAGGGAAAGTGGATGAGGGCTCCCAAAAGAAACAACTTTGAAAAACAGAGCTGAGATTCTAAGCATGCACAATAGTGGCAATGCTCAACACATATACTCAGAATCTCAGCTTTGCTTTTTAAAGGTTTTTTGGCACTTTCACTGCCTGTTTTCATTCAGAGGGGCATCTAATTGCAAAGTGCAAAATTACAGTATAATTACACATCTCTGAATTGTCTTATTGCATTTATCATGTGTAGAAAAATTGTTAAAGCTGTAAAATTCAAAATAGAATCAATAATGCTTGCAAAAAACATTTTGAGATACTATTGAAAATGCATTTGGAGATAAAGTAGTCCATTTTTTTAAATCAGCTAGCTCTTCTTTTGATAATTGTTACAGCAGTATAACAGCTAATACACTGATTTACACACAGCAATAAGGAATTCTGAGTAGATTATAAAGTTGGCTTAAATGTTCCTACTCAGAGGTGCAGTCTTCTATTTTGGTAGTGGTGACTGCAATATAGCACCTAATATGTAGATATACATAACTGGGCATTGCGGGTACAATAAGAAGTTGTTTTCCATTTTCCTTACTGTGAGGTGCAGTCTCCTATAACTGTAGTGGTTACAACAATATATGATCTCACATGTTTATTTTCAAAACAAGGCATTGTGCATACGCTATCTTGATGACAAGATTTCTTTACTGAGAAATGTAGTTTCCTATTTCTGTAGTGAGTACAGGCATATAATAGCCTGTATACTAATTTACATAGTGTGGCATTGTGGGTACAGTAAATAGCTGAGTTTTTTATCTCCCTAGCAAAGTGCAATATCCTAGTTCAGTAGTATTTACAGCAGTACAGTCTGTAGAAAAGCCTCTGGAAAAACATTTTTGCAAAGATCATTTGCCATTTTGTGTGGATGTTGTTTCACTTTTACTGCCTGATGGTGACGTGAAAGGTTTAAAGTGATCGCTCCTGTTAGAATGTGGGAATCAGGTGGGTGGCATGTTACACAGCAGAATGGGGGAGAATGTACACTTGTAGTGGTGTATGACAGCAGGAAGATACAGCATTGACAAGGCATGCATTGGAGGTATGTCAATTCCCTCTTATGGTTTGTAAGGGACATACACATGGCTACATACACTGGTGGATCTGCAGCTTGCATAGTGCCCAAATGCATGGTACAGCCACTTGTGTCATTCTGGAGTGCAGATCTTCAAGTCTGGGTCCAGTGCAGTGGGCATCTGGCCATGGCAGGGTGTGAAGGGCAGTGCCAGTCTCTGCAATAGGTCAGATATGGGAGGGACAGAGGGTGTCTGCATACCAGGGCAGTGGGTAGGGGTCCTCTACACTATGGATATGGACCATGGTTTCCTCTGTTGCGATTTGGTCTGGGTGGCCCTACTATAATGAGCTTTTCGGGGATGGAGTTGGATTGATTGGGGATGGGAAGAGGGTGCCTCTAGTCCACCAGGGCTGCCACACTGCTGTGCACCTGGGTGCACTTCCACAGCCCACCTGTGGTTGGCTGGCTTGGTTAGGCCAGCTATTCATGGTCTAACTGTGGGCCATGGTGCACTGGACTGTGAGTGGTGCATTCCTACTGAATATGCCACAGCACAGCATATGCATGGCAATGCCCCCTTGACTTGCATGGCATACTATTTGTGTGAACCCTGGCCAATTCCCTTGTGGCCAGTGCATCCCTCACATTTGAATATCACACTGCAGTGCATTGTTGGAGTTGCTCGGCACATCTCCCTTTCCAGCTGTAATGCACTGTGCATATCCTTTGAATATAGGGGACCTGGAGTAGGTACCCTGAATATATACATTATAAAAAATGGTAAAATCATGACCCCACTGCAAACAAGATATTGCATCTAATCTGGGGTAGCCTGAATAAACACAGTGCAAAAATGTATACATGAACAACCCTATGACAATGAGATGTAGCATCTCCCCTGCACTATCCAGGATATAAAATATAAGATAAGAAATATTCAGTGCTCCCAGATCCAAATAACCATTTCCCTGTTACAAGCTCTCATTTTTCCTGTATTTTCCCCACAGAGGCAGAATCAAATCCCTGTATAAATTCCTGTAGAGTTTCCATAAGCCACTGGTTCCTTATTTATGACTTTGTTCTTTAGTTATTATATCAGCAGCCTTCTATCAGGAAAACAGCTCTGATTTGTTGTTCTGTATTAATATTATACATCAGGATGGCCTTGGAATGATTTGGATTTACATGGTATGCATAAGGCATAATGGGAGACTATATGAAATAACAAATATTACAGTCATTATTTCATGAACTATACTCAAAATTAATAATCACAAGTCTTCCAGTCTTTCAAATATACTAGTAATGCCTGTAAAAAAATTTACTGCAAATAAATTAGAGGCATTTCCCCATATACATATACACAGATGCTATTTTTTGCATCTATTTGTTAGTTTTTACACACATTCTCTTAGACTTTTTTCTGACCACCTGATGGATTCTTGGATGAATTAAATAAATGTTATTATTTTCTTCAAGGCCCTGATCCAGCAACTCAGTAAAGGCAGTATATCACAGTGGTTTAAGCTGCTGAGCTGCAAACCTGGAGACCTGGGTTTGAATCCCAGAGCCCCCATTTCCATATGGTGTGACCCTGAGCAAGTCACTTAACTTCCTTGTGCTCCCAGGTTGCACCTGTAAACAACCTGTTAGCTTAGTGTGTCTCTCCTGGTAAAACAATGGTAAACAAATAAACACATTCAGTACATCACATTATAAAATGACAAAAAACAGTTTTCTGTTTCCAGTTGTTTGATCAGGACCTTCCAACCCCAAACAATACATTTATGTTCCACAGCCTAGAGCCAGAGGTCCAAAACACAAGAAAAACTCAACTGTTGTCCCCTACAGATTTCTTTCTCAGCTGTTTTGACTTTTTTTAAAACTCTATATGGGAACATAAAGAAATAGATAATTATACAGATGAATTTCTCACTCTTCTGGTTTGCCAACAGTTAATTCATTAGATGAGGTCTCCCTTGTCAGAAGTTTGACTGTTTCTCCAACACACACACACACACACACACACACACACACACACACACAGGCACACACACCCTACCTCAGTACTTGGCAGGCTCTGATCTGTTATGTTTGGAAAGCAGTTTACTGAAGGACTGGCATCAGATGAATTTCTCACTCTACTGTTTTGTCAAGCAGTTAATTCATTAGATGAGGTCTCCCTTGTCAGAAGTTCGACTGTTTCTCCAACACACACATACACACACACACACACACACACACACACACACACACAGGCACACACACCCTACCTCAGTACTTGGCAGGCTCTGATCTGTTATGTTTGGAAAGCAGTTTACTGAAGGACTGGCATCTGTCTCATAGTACTTATTAGATAGTGCCTTAAAAGGTTAAAAAACAATATAAATCATCATAGAGTACATTTGCTGGGAAAGGGTGACATTCATGAGGTATGAATCTTTTTTGAAAGACATTATATACCAACTGAAATTAGTAGCAAAAATTGTTTAAATGCTGAGTATTTAAATATGTAAATTGTTGCATTTTGAAGGGGGTAAACAAATCTCCAGTTTAATAGGCAACCGATATTTAACAAGCTGTTTCAGATTCCTAATGTACATTTGATAAGCAGCTTAGAGTTATGTCTCCAACATTCTAAACAGATAGAATTAAGTATTTTGTTAGTTGGCATAGTGATTTATAGATGTGGAAGGATACACTGAAAAGTTCAAAAAATGTGTTCCATGATACTCCATTTTCAAGCTGCAGACAGCAAGATGGCTGTAGGCTCTGCCACAGCCATAAAAAGGACAGGACTATACAAATGAAATGGAGCAGAGAAACAAAATAGTACTTTTAGGCAGTTTGAGTGGTAGGAGACTGATTCACAACTCCTACAGGTTGCTATGCCCATTTGCTTTGGCAGCCTTCCGTAAATCACTTTAAGGGCAATTATATCAGAAATGTTTGTGGACCTGTATAAGAGAATTGATTTTCAAAGAAATAATGGCAGGTTTGCAGTGAAGTAGCTGTTCCTTCTTGTTTCTTTCACTTTCTTTCAATTCTTTCCTTCAATGCCATACTAACTTACTCTGTTGGAGTAATAAGTAAAGCCAGTATAACTAACAGTGTGACAATTAACACAACAGACAAACCCAGTGTAAAACATTGACAATAAACTTGTTTGCCCTGTTTCAAATCCATTGTTCCACATTGTAAACTACAGAAACCACTGCAAGCTTATCAATGATGGGCGACAGTAAAATGAAGATTGATTGTATAAGTTACAAAAGGTTCACTTGGGGCAAGGTAGGAGAAATAGTGAATGACTCAATATGTGAGAAATAGATTTATAGTAAATCTTTGGAGGAAGAAGTGAGCAATTTCAGAGAAAAACAAAATGAGTCATCAAGTTCAGTATATATAAACTGGTGGCTTTCATGGATAGCTCATTTGAGAATTTAACAGGTACAAATGAGCAAATTAGTAGTAAAAATACCGATGATCCACTAAATGAATCAGCAAGTATAGCTAAACTGGATGCTTTCATGGATAGCTTATTTAAGAATTTAACTGGTACAAATGAGCAAATTAGTAGTGAAAAAAACAATCTATTGAGGCTTACTGTTCCAAATCAAAAAGCAAGTACACTAGTGCTAGCCAGGAAGCAGATCCATCTTGTGATCTAATTGAGGCTGGAAACATTTTGGGGACAGGGGAGAAAAGGAAGAGAGATATTGCTCACAATGAAGAGGATGGAGAGGAGGGAGATATTCCATCTTGGACTTTGGATGGGAGCAGAGGAAGAAAGAAAACTGGTAGGGTGACTGAAGTATATAGATTGCCACTGGCAAATAGATTTGAAACATTTGGTCAGCAGAAAGAGAAGGACGCAAATGAAAAGCATAATAGGAAGTCTGAATTGACAATAATGTAGATGTAGAAGGATAATATGAAAGTCATAACAACAGTAGGGAGGTCTGATAATAACTTAGTGGTAATCAGAGCCTAAATTATACATTATACAGATAACACATTTGGAAAAGGAAGGAAGGGCAGACACACAGTTCGTTGCCTGTTGAATGTTAAAGTCATGAATATAAGAGAAAACATAGAGGGCTTACTACAAAGAACAAAGGCTAGTTCTACTGTGGTGCTCCACACTGGTATTAACGATATTGGCTGCAAGTTAGATGATGGCATTAAAAATAACTTTGGGAAAAAACTAAAATAGAAATAATGTAAAGTTATAATCTCAGAGATCATATGTGTGCCTTTAGCAGGGGTTGGAAGGACAAGAGCTATTATATAAATAAAAGTCGTCTTAAAAGTTGCACAAAAGATGAGAGTTTTAGGTTTGCACATACTATAATGGAATAAATTCCACAATCAAAGGGATCTTTGCAGAGGTATGGCCTATTTTTAAGTAAAGTTGAAGCAGGTGTACTGGGGCACAGACTGAACAATGCATAGAAAACTATTTAAACTGTTCATTGATGGGAATGGGGATGGGGAGATTTTAGAAATCTTGAAAATCATCACAGTACCATAGCTGCTAGGAGTAACAGGGGAGAATAAAGCACTGACAATATTAGAACAACAACTAAAATTATAAAAATCCTGTGGTACACAATGACTGGAAATGTACAGTATGTTGGCAAATGCAATTAGCCTTAGCAATAAATTTGGATAACCTGAGACAACATTGAGTACTGAAAATCTGAATATCATAGATGTCACAGAGACTTGGTGATCTAGTGATGCTACATGGAGCAAGGATATTGAGGGATATAAATTATTCATAAGGGATAAGATTGGAAAAATAGGTGGAGGGATTGTGCTATACATAACTAACAGATTATGGGCAGAGGAAATATCTAGATAGATGACTGTAGAAAATGAAACTGCCTGGGTATGTTGGGGAACAGTAGACTAAACAATATAATATCAGGTTTACACTTGCAACCATAGATGCAGACAGATATTTACAGATATTTTGCATTATTTCTAAAGGGATTCTGTCTGGTAGCCCACAACGGTACAGTAGGCATGCAGAGAATTTCTCTAGAGACATTACACAAATTTCAGAAAATCTTCTTTCCATGTCTATGGCTGAAACTGTATGATACAGGCCACCAAAGCAAGTAGAATCTGTTGATGAAGCTCTTGTTAAAGATATAGATTTTCTTATGGGAAATAAACAGTATTATCCTTACAGGTGACTTTTTTGGGAAAATAAATGTTGAAAATAAGTGTGTGCTGTTGATCAATAAATGCCACTAAAATGGAAAAGTGCCCTTGGGCTGAGTAAGATATTAATGAAGAAAGTTAGACCCCCCCCCCAAAAATAATTTAAGGGGCTATGGTGATGAAGAATTATGGGTGCAATACAAACTGAGAGCTTGGCAGTGTAAGTCTTTCATATGAAATTGAAAAGAGAGAAGGAAATGAAAATAGCACGCAACTCAAAATATAATGTGAAAACATTTTGGGCTTATGTCAAAACTAAGAATGGTGGCTGTAATACAGTAAGACCTATAAAAGAGAATGATAAAATGCTTGACAATTACATAGATACTACAAATGTTTTAAATAAGCTTTTTGGTTCCACTTTTCAAAGCACCAAATTAAGTAATGTTGCTGTAAAAGACAATTATATTCCACCAAAGTAACCAAGGAAAAAGTATACAAGTTACTGATGAATCTAAACATTACAAATCATGGTGGCTGGGTGGGCTGCACCCCAGAATTTGGAAAGAAATGGTGTCATCATTTGCAGGACCATGATATTCAACAAGTCATTAGCGAGTGGTATGACCCCAGAGGCATGGAGATCTTCAACAGTGGTTCCAATTCATAAGAATGGTTATCAGAGCAGATAAAGGTAACTACAGACTGGTGAGCCTGACGTCAGTGGTAGGAAAAATCATGCAAACTATACACAAGAGATAAAATTAATATGCTTCTTACTGAAGGAAACTGGTGGGATGAAACCCAGCATGGATTCAGGGAAGGCAGATCTTGCCTAACAAACTTGAATGACTTTTTGAAGAAAGTAGTCCAGGCCTTGAATGACAGAAAACTGTTGGATGTTGTTTATTTGGACTTACGTAAAGCATTTGACACTGCACTTCTCACAGAACTAATTAGATGTCTTATTAAAATTAAGTATAATAGTAAAAACATTGAATTGGATAAAGTCCTGGTTAAGTGAAAGATCACAAATAGTTGCAGTAAATGGACATTATTCTGATAGCGTGAGTGTGACCAGCATGGTCCCTCAAGGATCAGTTATTGCATGTACCTTATTTAGTCTACATATATATCCAGTAAGCTATTAGAAAAAAGGAGGATGGATTACCAAATTTGCCAGTGATACAAAGTGAGGCAAACAGTAGACATTGCAGATCAAGTAACATTATTTTAGTCAGAGTTGGATGAACTATATAGGTGGCAAGTACAAAGTAAAATGAACTATAATCTATGGAAATGTATAATAATGCAATTTGGAGATACATAGACAACTGAACGCAAAATGTAATACTGGAGGATTCAAACTAAAGGTATCAAACTGCAAAAGAGAGTTTGGTACTTCTGTAGTAAATAATCCAATGCATTCCAAACAGTGTGATGATGTGGTGCCCAAATGTGATAGGAATTTAGGGTGTATTAAGAGAAATATTATTAGTAAGGGCAGAGAGGTGAATGATACTCCCCCTGTATAGGGCATTGGTAAGGCCACATTTGGAATTTGTGGACAATTCTGGCCACCACAAAATGTAGGTGATATAAAAAAAGTTTGAAAAGGAGCAGAGAAGCATAACAACATAAATTAAGGGAAAGGAAGGTTTACAATATGACTCAGGATTAAACAGCCTACGAATATTTAGGTTAGAAATTAGAGCACTTAGATGTGATCTTTTATCTCTGTAGAAAACAATCTCTGAGGATAAACTGTAAGTAAAAGTCTACATCTTGAGATACCTATGCAAAAAAATTAGGGAACATAAATATCAGCTGAAAGGGGAACATTTCAAAACTGAGAAAAGATAAAGATGGTTTACTTAGATGGTGGTGCACTTTTGGAACAGATTTGCGGAAACAGTAGTAACAAGTGAAAATTTAAACATCTTTAAACATAGGTTGGCTAGAGATCTTCAGGAGGGAGGGATATATTGTTATTACAGTTGAAGCAACAGTGGACTGGATAGATTGGCTTATGCTTCCAAATGTCCACAAATCCTATGTTCCTTTGAAATGCAGCATAATATACAATTTGTTATGCCACTCTACTCCAGTAAAAGTGTCTTGTATTTATTTAGGGGAAAGGATAGGGCATAGGGCCTATCAATATAATTATCATTCTGCTAAGTGTTGCAGTGGAAGTTATATTGAAGAACAGAATCTTCTCCACCACACCTGGTAGTAGGAGTCCCTTCCTCATCCTCCCTGATCTCCTAGTGAGAGCCCATCCCTTGGGAGGGGAGTGGAAGGGTCAATCCAATACAAGCAGTGGTGAAAGGACTGATGATATGCTGCCCACTGGGTGAGGGGTAGTCCAGCCAATTCAGGAGGGGAAGAGGAAGGGTAAAGAAGAGCTACAAGGACAGGAGCTCCCCTTTTTCCATTGTGGATTTGACTAAGAATCTCAACCACCCACATAGAAGTAGGGCATGGGGTAGACTAGGCCAGAGCAGAGGCTTGTACTAGTGGTCAGGGATTAATTTTTGTCAGCTCCCCACTAAGAGGGGCCTTTTCCCAGGTTAATCACCTCCTCTGAAGGACCATGTGCACTGTGACAACCAATGTTATGGTCATTTGGAAATGTGGGGCAGCCAGGGATTCTTTGAAATAGTCAAAGATGCAGAAGGAGAGGAAGACCTGTTCCCAGTCCAGATGGATCTCTCAGTCAACATAGGGGAGAAAGGTTGGCAGTCTCTCACCCCATCCAAATAGACCTCAGCATCCCCATTGAGATTTCCTGCAATGAGGAAAACACTGCCAGATGTGGGTGAGTGGCTGTCCATTGGCCAATGAACTCCCCTTTGCTGTGGAAGAAGGATGCTCTGGTGGTTATCTGAATCATCTGGAGGGGGACTGGCCAGAGAGGGGGCCCTCACCCATATACTTAGAGGAGCTGGTGCCAAAGAGAATAATTCCCACAGTGCATGTCACACAGGGTTGGCTTGTAATGAAGTATAGCATAATAAAAATGTGGTCATGTTGCCACTTAACTCCAGGACAAGGATAGGATGTTTATTTGGGGGTGAAGAGGCATGTTCTTCCAATTGACCTCACCCAGATGGTTACATCAGGGAGGTACAGAAGATGCTAGATTATGGGCACATGCAGATAAATTACAAATGCCACAGTTATTCAGACAGAGCTTTGAGATGAGCAGGTGAAGTGAATGACTCCACAGTAGAAGGAGAAAAAAAATAGTGGTGTTTGTAGAAAGAAATAAGCACGACCTATATGACATGATATAGCTTTAACCTAAAAGCTATTTAAAGCATGATTTTATTAATTTATGTATTCACAGTTCTCAAAGGTACCTCAGAATTTACATTTAAAGTAAAATGCAGATCTCTAGAAAGGCCTGAAGGAATTCTGCTTTAGGTTTACATACTGATATGTAACCTAAAGCATTCTTTAAATTGATTGTTTGTTGTGTGTGTCAGTCAAACTGACACTAGGGAAACTGGAAAGCTGCCTAAATCATTATACTGAAAACATATGTGAAAAGTCACTGGTTAACAACCTTAGTTAAAAGACCTTAAGTGATTGTGAGTCAAATAAATGTGTGAGTAATGGTTACTTAACATTTTGTACACATTTAAATAAATATCAACATAGTGTATGCCATGAAGTAAAAATAATATTCAAGCATTTGTTTGATAGTATATTCTGGTTAATACTTAATTTTAAGTACTATAAATAATGTTTAATAATATTTAGTTATATGGTATTAGAGTTCTCATGTTAGTATTAGTTGATGCTGGTTAATATAGGAATAAGAATATAGTGATGGAATTTAGAGGGTAAGAACTGATGCTGAAAGCTCACAAATACCAAGGTTGCAGGCCAAGGTATGTGTGTGTTCACAGATATGGTTATTTATTTATGTATTTAAAATGTGTTCAACAGGAAAGACACACTTAGCCAGAGCTCATTTCCAAGAGGAATTGGGGTGAGGGAGGGTTTACAAAGTGGTAAATAAAAAAAACAGAAAGCAGCCAACACAAAGCAAAATGCAAAATAAAGTCACAAGTGCAATGTATAATATATAATATCAGACCCTACAAGGTACATTAACTATAGCAAAAAGTTTCAGTAACAGTGTATAACACAGAGGCCGGGATATTCAGAGCAGTTGCACCATGCACAATAGGGATGCGCCTGCACAAGAGCGGAAATGTGCCATAATGCAATATTCAGCAGCAGCAGCTGTAGCGCAATGGTAATGAATGCATGTTCAAGTACAGGGGGTGTAACCAGGAATATGTGGCACAGTGCGATATACAACATCAGGCGACGTGCACAACAGTGGAGCAAGCGGAAGTTGCGTGATAGCGGACATGAGCAAATATAAAAGGGAGCAGGTGAGGGGAGGAAATTTGCGCTAGAGAGGATCCATAGCGGGGGAGAGTAGAGATGGAGCGGCAGGGAGCCAGGGCAAGATACAGGCAGTCAGGGGTGGCCAAGAGGTGGATGGGGGCCACTGGAAGCTTGTGTGTGTGTGTGTGTGTCTATGCATGCCACAGAGGAAGGTGAGCAGTGGGGCAGAGGCAGGGCATGCAGTGGTGTAGTGCCAGGGGTGCACTCGGTGCAGGGGCAGGACCAGCAGTACACAGCTGGGGGGACCGGGTAGGCAGCCGCCCAGGGGGGATCACCAACCCGGGACATGGCCAGTGCCTCCTTCCAGATGGAGGCGGTAATGAGGGGTGTGAGGAGGCAGGCTGCAGGGAGGCACAGTCATGGAAGGGCCCGTTGGCGATATGCCCTGGACAGGCTGTACCATGCCTGCATCAGCTTCGAGCTGTACAGTGACATTGAGATCGTGGGCCGGTACCACCTGAACTGGGTCATTCTGAGATGGCTCTGTGAGCTGTGCAGTGAGGAGATGTAGGCACCCCACAAGACGGAGCCATGCTGTGTCGTGGAGAAAAAGATCACAGCCGTCATGTGCCTGCTCACCACGGGTACCTTCCAGAGACCAACAGGGGACACAACAAGCATAACCCAGTCAGCCACGTCACGCCTACTCACACAATTCCTCAGTGCACTGCTGCCACATGCTGTGGAGTACATCCATTTCCCCAGCACACAGGTGGAGTGCACAGCAAACATGTAGGAGTTCCACAGGGTAGCACGGTTGCCTGGCTTGCTCAGAGCCATTGACTGTAGCCATGTTGGCATCCGCACACCACCTGGCCTGGAGGGGGACAGCATATATAAACCACAAGGGATACCTGAGTGTCAACTGCCAGGCAGTGTGCGATCCCAGGGGGTGCATAATCAATGTCTGTGCCACGCACCCTGGGGGAGCACACAATGTCTTCATCTGGCACCAGTCTGCACTGTGCCATAGGTTCGAGAGTGGGAACATCCCCACTAGCCATCTGGTAGGTGAGTATGCAGTGCACACCAGATGCTGGGAGGAGCAGCAGAGGGTGTGTTTGGGGCAAGGGAAGGGGTGCCATGGGGTGCAGCTTAGAAGGCTGGGGCACAATGTCACAGACCACCATGGTAATGATACTTCTCTACACACAGGTGACCGTGGGTACACACTCCAGCCCTGGCTGCTCACACCATACCAGAGCCCCTCGATCACATCACATCAAGAGTACAATGAGGCGCATGCCACCAAATGGAACATCATCAAGTGTGTGTTCGGGCTGCTGAAAGCTCGGTTCCATTGCCTGGACAGGTCTGGCGGTGCCTACAGTACAGCCCTTCACAGGCCTGAGGGCTATTCTTGGCCTGCTGTATCTTGCACAACATGGCCACCGACTGTGGGGTAGCCATTGAGATTGAAGAGGGGGACAGCGGTGGGGATGCCGGTCCAGGTGGTGTTAAGCAGCCACCCCCTGAACGAAGAGATCCCCAGCTGGCCTGGATGGCCCAGGAACACTGGGACACCATCACAGAGGAGCACTATGGGCTACACAGGTAGGTGAACAGGGACACGAGCAAGCATCAGGAGCAACAGCACAGCTGACAGACAGGCATGGGCGGACACCAAGGCAGGTTCAGTGGCAGGGGTGCGGGAATGGGTGGGGGCCTGCACACAAAGGCAGAACATGGCAGGGCTGCACACAACATGCACACACAGGCACACACACACCCTCCCTTGCCCACAGTGCCACATGCACATCCACCCCATACAGCCCCCCACACCCACACAGAACCCAACAGAACCACACCCAGTGGCAGGCACTGTGCATGTCTCAGACGCTGAGCACCATTGCACAGTGGTGGACAGCACTATGCTGGCATAATCATGCACATGCCACAGTGGCCAGCAGCTGGGAGGGGTGCACAGGGTCTGTGTGAGTGCAGGACAGGGTACCACACCCATGCATCACACACGGAACACCACAATGCACACTGGGCAGTGGCAGACAGTGGTCATGGAGTGGGAAGGATCAGTCATGCTGCACAGTAACACAGCTGCCATGGACATGTGGGCATCCCCGCCCAGACCTGCCAGCTGTAACAGGCTGATCAGGGGCCTCATGTGGTGGAACTGATGGTCCCCCAGAGGTGATGCTGCATGAACACAACCGTTTCCGCGCAGGTGTCTGCAGGCCACCAAACATGCCCACAATGGGTGTGCTTGGTATGCCCACAGTCGATCCCGGTGTTGACATAGAAGGAGGTCACCTGATACTGAGACTGAGGGGTGGACATTGCACTCTGCGGGGTGTGTAGTGGCTGGCACACAGCCAGTTGACCATTGTTGCCATGACAGTCACCATTGAAGTGGCATGCCTATCAATGGCTGCGGTCTTATCTGCCCGCTGTTGAACTAACTCTTCCAGGAGCAGAGCATGGCCCCTGCTGTGCCACTCCTCTGCCTGATGCAGCTCCACATGGAGTGCATCCACCGCTACCATGAGCCGTACCTGCTGATCCACAGAGGCCTGGAGCAGATGGCTGTGGGCATCCATGGGCTCATCTGCATGCCCATCATGCTGACCCCCATGTGGTTCCTGACCCAGCGGCACAGCACCCCACAACGGTGGGTGCCACATGGTGTTGCCTTCCTGGGGTACATCCTTAAGCGGTGCACTGTTGCCGCTTCCTGCCCCTGTCCCCCCATCAACACTGAAAAGCTGCTGCCACTGCCCCTCTGGCTGCTGAGCATTGGGCACCACCAACGTGGCTGCATCGGCACCACCAACACCACTGCTGTATCTGCACGTCAGTGATGCCCCACTGGATACCACAGACATGACTGGAACAATGGCTGGTGGGTAGACAACTATGCCAGCACTGCCCGCACTGCCGCCTAGGTGGATGCCAGTCATGGGGCCCCCTGTGACCCACCAACATCACTGTCCTGGACATGCATCACGTCATCATTGGTACTGGAGTCGGCACCAATCTGTGTCTCAACACACAGGACACCATGCCTGGCATCCTGCTAGAACACAGCCAGGGCCTCATCTGCACCCACACCACAGGCATCAGTCCAGATGGCTGTGCAGGGCTGCAGGCGGTTGGTCCCTTGGACACCAGTGGAGGTGGATGGGTGCTCCACTGATTCCAGGGCCGCCCCCTCAGTGGACGCACCCACGACCACTGCCCCATGCAGATGCTCAGGAGCTGTAAAGGAACACAGTACCATTAGTGGTGTTGCCTGACCCCTGGACTCCATCCCCCTGCCACCCTCATATTGCCTGCACTGGTCATACCATGTAGTGATGGGCTTCCACCCATCTGGAAGCCTCCACTGGGCAGACCCTCAATGGCACAATGCTACATGCTGCCAGCCACCTGCTTCTTCCATGGTGTCAGGTGTGGCATGTCTTGCTGGCCACCACCAGTGGCGGCACACACCACCCGGATAGCAGCCACCTTGTTCTTTATCCTCCTCCTGTCCATACCAACTTTCTTTTTGCACTCCTGCATAGAACACAGGTGGCTGCTTGCTGGTTGACCGCATGTGCCATCTCACCCCACCCCACGCTGCCACACAGGCCTGTGGTGTGCCTCTCTGTCCACTGAGGAGTGGCACACTGTCGAGGTAGGCCTTGAACAGGGCCTCTGATTCTGCCCTGGTGAAGTTGGGCCTCTGCTTCCACACCCTCCCCTGCTCCTCATCCTCCTCACATTCAGTCATGCTTGTACCTGTGGAGATGGAGAGGTGTTACCATGGACTGTTTAGTCCCAGACTTCCCTCCAAGACCACTGTCCTGATGTCCCCACAGCATGGCATGTACCTCCAAAGGCTGCAATACCTATCCATGGCCTGTGAAATTCCATGGTGCCTTTATAGTGCATCGCATGCAAATGAGGGTATGCGCAACTGTAATGGGGTGCAAATGCAGTGGATGCACTGCGGAATGGCTCATGAGCTGCGTTGCATAACCTGGCTGAATATCACACAGATGCACCTTGCTCAATGGAGTTGAGCATGCTCAAGTCATGGTGCACCACTGTGACGTGCGCAATTGGACCCACACCATGCATGCATGCGATGCTGAGATGTACGCTAGCGGCGCAGCATACGTACATTGCAAGGGAGGCAGTATAGCACACAGCCACTACTGTGTCTGTGGCACTCATGCACTGTACTTACTTCAGGGCACATGTGTCATAGCAAGGCTGGCACAGTGCCATCATGCCCTGTATTGCGCCACTGCGCCATGGCTGCCATGGTGCCTCTGCACAGTAGGCCACTGCATGGTGTCACACACATACTCCCTACTGCGCATCATACAGGGTTCTCCCACTAGCGCAGTGGTGCTCCATGCATGGCCTGACCCTTGACCCCATGGTTGCCATCTACCCTCTAGGTGCCATGTGGCTGCATGGCTGCCCACCTATTGCACAGTTCAGTGCCAGCACGATTATGAATGGCAGCGCAGCATCATGCTGCTTCAGCACGTGGGACACATGCACTGCGGGGCATCATTTTGCACTGTGAACAGCAAGGAATATGCCGTGCACCAGAGCCCCCATGTGGAGTGACATCAAGCTGGCCAACTTCATGGCTCTTGTAGAGCCCCATGCAGGTGCCCTGTTTGGGCAGGTGCCCCTCCAGATGCCTCACACTGCAGTGTGGCAGGAGGTAGCAGATGGACTAGAGGATGCCACTTGGAGCCGGCGTTCAGGGGAGCAGTGTCACCACCACTATGGTGACCTCCAGTGGCATGACCCTGACCACCTGAGTCACTTGCAGGTGTATCCAGTGGGGAGCTGTGCCATGGCCAGGTAGGTGCTCCTTGACCATCACTTGTCATCTTGGACTGTCATCAGGGCATAGAGATTGTCAGGCCAGGCTGCTGGGGGGGCCAGCACCTGTGTTGCCTGGTGTCCATGTCCACCCTATGCCACTGCAACCCAGACATGCTGTGTGGGACATCACACTTGTCGGGGGGGCCTATGGTTCAGATGTGTACTGATGTGCTTCTCTCCTTGTTTCCCCCCTAGGACTGGAGGACCACCGTAGGGCCTGCATGGCTCAAGAACAATGGGTCATGTCCACAGTGGGGGAGAGGGCATGCAGGCAGGCCACAGTGGTGGTTGTGGTGCTGCAAGTCAGCAGTGCCCTGCTGACCAGGATGCAGGTGAGTACTGTGTTTCCCTATACATCTGTGCAGGGTGGGTTGCAGGGGTGGTGGTGTGGCATGGCCCCTCTGCACATGGTCCCTACAGCTGTGCACTTCCTGCAGTGTCCTCTGCACCATCCTGTGGGCCTGCACATGTGGGTGGGTGTTGCAGGTGAGCTGTGGGTGCACTCGGTGCCTGGCTGTGCCACTGCCTTCCCACTGCATAGCCATAACACTGGACAGGCAGGATGGTGTGTGCAGTGCATGGGCAGTGATGGTGTGCAGCAGTCTGCATGGCTGTGGTTACCTGGGTAGGCGGCTCATGTGGGCACACTGAGGATCATGTATCTGCCTCCTGGGTCAGTGATTGATTGAATAAGATGGAATGGAATTTTCTGGGAAATAAGAATGGCTGTCCCTCTTCTATGGGAATCAATACCGGAACCAAATACCTGGCCAACCCAGAGTCTCCTAAAAGCATTTATTTGATTGGACAGCAAATGTGTCTCTCGTAGAAAGGCTACATATATTATATGGGTTTTAAGATGAAGCAATATTTTGGTTCTTTTGGCTGGGGTCTGTGCTCCTTTTATGTTCCAGGAACAAAACCTAATTCCCACCATTGCTTATGAATGATCTATAACACTTTAAAGGAAAAAGGTAGAGCACCTCCTCAGACAACAGCCAGTATCCAACTTCCACATCCCAACCTATGGCAGACTTCCCGAATATTAAAATAAATCCCCCTCCATCCCAACTACTTAACCACAAACTTCCAACTCTGTACAGATATCCCCTTGCTCTCCCAGTTTTTCCCTCTACAAGTAATAATAAAAAACAAGAAAACTCAATCTTAGATACTAACGTGGGGAGATCAACCCCATTGTCAGTTCTGTGACTGTGACCAGCCCAGGTAAACCCACACAGCACCCTGCTCCCACCCCATTCTCCCCACCAGAAAGGATGTAAAGGAAAAAGACTACTTAGTGACATTCTCCCTAAGTTTTTTAAAACACCATTAGTAAACCTATTATTAGGACTGTAATGTATCATTACAAATCAAAGTCAGTGTTCCTACAATAAGATTAACAGTATAACCAAAACTAGTCTTTTACATTTATCTGGTAGACTGTAATTCAAACTGTTCCACAAAATAACCCACCTTTTGCATAGGAAATGTGCCCAGCCACTGTTTGGCTGATTTACACCATTCAAAAATGTGCTATCCCAGTCATGTATAAAAAGAAATGATGAAATGGACTATTGTATTTAAGTAACTCAAACCTTGTAACCATATAGAGATTTCTGTTCCATCATTTCTCTGCAAATTACAACACATGGACCAACCCATTAAACAATTAATTCCGCAATCACGCATGTATACGAGCCACGCATTCTCTCTTATTGTTACCTCTAAAGAACAGTTGAAATATTTCAAATTACTGTTATCTGGGACTAAATAAAAAGGCAATTTCAAACTAAACCTATGGGCAGGTACATATTACAATGTCACTTGTTACCCTGATAGACCCTGCCCAATGTAAATCTCATTAGGCACACACCCCCTCGTGCACACGATCGAATGGCGTTTCACTCGTATTAACTACCGGGAACTATCAACTAAAATATCCTCCCCTTAGAGAACAGGCGGGAAGTCTGTCGCTCCACAAAAAGGCATTTCAAAATGAGGAAAAGAAAATATATAAAGAGCTCTGAGTTTACCGAGCTTACCGGCAACGCCACGGAGTCTCAGTTAAGGGCAAAAACTTACCGGCAATATGATGGGGCTACAGATGCTCAATAAACTAACCCCAACACAATAAAAGTAAACCAGGAGAAAGTCCCTGGGACAATTCGTGTAAGGAGCTCATTAAGACTTAGGTTTGCCCCATCCTCAAACTAACTCAAATTGTCTAGAGGCCCCTTCAATGACCATTACTCTAGGCCCTATAATTGAAGCAGTTTGACCGGGGGCAGCTCTTCTTATTAAAAGAAAGGAGAAGAAATAGTAATAATAAATAATGAAGAACATAATAAAGATCACATGGTAGGAACTATAATATTGCCTGCAGTTCACTGGTCACATGCAGTGCATCATAAGACGATGTCTGAGAGCAGCATAGAAGTATGATAGCTCCTGGAACTGACCAGTACCAAGGCTTAGTGACAACAGCAAAATAGTGGTCTTTTTATCCTCTGAGTAGACCCATTCTGACAAAAACACCGACTTTAGAGATCTTCTCAGGAGCCCATTAAAGTTGACCCCTTCCTTAGGTTAATTTTCTGGATCACAACACTGCGAAAATAAGTCCAGAAAGAGGGTTACTAATTCCCAGGCTGAATGTTCAGCATTTTCAAAGGTTTTCTAAGACCCCTGATGTAGGACAGAGAGTTTTGCCAGATATAACATTTGAAATTTTATGCTTGTTGCCAATAACTTTATGGTGCTGGGATGATACTCTGCTCATTTCTGGCATGTTGCAACCGGCAGGTCTTGTGAAATTTGAAGAACAGCCTGATTCCACTTAATTTCTTGTAGCTCCTTAGCTTTCCCCAGAATGTGCTGACGGTTCACATAACTTAGTAGCCGCAAAATGAATGGCCTGGGTTTATCTCCCACAGGCGGTCTTGGTCTTTAGGACCTATGTGCTCGCTCCACCATATATTCATTGGCGTGAGGCGGGGGACCAGAAATTTTTAACAGCATTTTCTGGGCAAATAAAATGGGAGAATGGTCTTCCGCCTCCTCTGGGAGGCCAAAGATAACTAAGTTGTTGCGTCTGTTATGGTCTTCTTGGTCTTCAAGTTTAAGTTCTAAGTTATTCATTCTCTGTCTTATGGAAGACATATCCGAGTCAGCCCTGGACTGCCATTTCTCGAGTGAAGTTGTATGTGCTGCAACGTCGGTTACAGCCAAATTTGTGTCTTTGAGTTCCTCTTTAATTGCTTTTAAATCAGAAGAAAAGTCCAAAAACTTTTCTTCCAAAAGTGGGATACTGGTTATCGGAGCTTGCGCCAGCTTCCCCGTGGCTGTAGTATGGGTTTTGGAGCACTTAGCAAGCTTATTCGGTGTATTGGGTGGCATACGAGCTGGGAGGAGCTGCTTTATTTCTGCCTCCATTCCTCGAGAAAACTTCCATGTTTTTTTAGTGCAAAAATTCTCCTGTGAGCACCTGAGATGTCCCAACAGCACGCTGATCAAGCACTAATGCAGTATGAACACTGGATTCTGTTAATTCTTTATCTTTGAAGCGTTTGCGGTGGGAGCGAGTGTCAGACATGTCCCCCTACACTGGAACCATCATGTGACCCTCCCATGTGAGAATACTTAATCTACAGCATGGTCATGGTGATGAGTCACAAAAGCAACAGCTTGTGCTAGGCTCAGAGATATCATAATCAGGAGGAAGTCTTGACCAAAATGCCACAGGTTGTCATTGACTCAGGTGTTGAAGTCACCCTAAATCAACCATCTGGGTGACTCCCACACCTTATTGGCTACAAAGTCTGTGGCTTCCCGCAGTAACTCCCCCACATGCCCAGGGGACTAGTACATGAGGAGAATCCTGTAATCTTCCCCTGGATCCCCACGCACTGCCACGCATTCAAACAATGAGATAAATCCCACCAGGTGCACAGAGAAGTTCAGTCTGAATCTAAAACAGATGGCCACACCCCTACATTCCCTCCTCAGGCAGTGCACTACAGAGTACCTGGCCCAGGACTGATGCCTCTAAAACTGGCCCCATAGTGTCATCCAGCCAGGTTTCCATGATGCAAGCCAGATCGACAGACAAAATCAAGTCTGCCATAATTGCAGTCTTTTTCCTTCCTGATTGATCTGGCATTGCATAACACCACCCAAAGGAGGACGGTGGAGACTGCAGGCCCACTGGCTACCTGCCAACTTGGTCTGTTGGGAACCCTGGGGATGGGTACCTTTAAGGATCCATATACAACCAATATCATGCTACTTGAACAATTAATCAACATCAACATGAATTGATGTTTGTCAAAGGAATATGTATTGAAAATAGAAGAATTTTAGAAAATAATAACAGGAAAGAACTGGATAGAATGGAAATGGAATCAAACACGAAAAGTATGGAAGACAGAAAAGACATGAGCCAGAGCAAATTAAGTCTCCTGGTATAAAGGAATATCAAGCAAGGGAATTTATTATTTCCCCGTGATGAAATAGAATTAGTAATGCTTCCATATAGGGACCATATATATGATAGCATAGCTGAGTAACTGATGAGACGGAACACCATTCTATGGAAAAAGGGGAGGAACAGGAGAGGAAGAAGCAGGGCTTCTCATATGAAATGATGGACAAGGAGGTAAAGGAAAAATGTCATAAAAAGATACAAGATAGAATTAGGGATATCACAGAAAAGGATGTACTGGATCATAGAACAATAGCTAGAAATATTTAGAGAGAGACAAAAGAAAAGAAAAAAATAGAAACCCCCAAAAAAGGAAAAATAGAGACATCCAGAATTCAGAAGAAAGAAAATGAAATGATGGTGACTAAAGCTAACAAGATCTAATGTAAAACAAAGGCAAAAAAGGGTAAACAGGGCAAAGACACACAGTCACAACAGAAAAAATATAGAGGTGTATATAGATAGAGAACCTCAGATAGACAGAGACCCTCAGAAATCTCAATCTGAACCTGTACTTTTATAAGATAGCAATACTAATTAGAAAGACATAAATCATAGGGACAAAGATCAAGATATGAACTCTGACATACAATTAAAAGAAACAGTCACTGGAGACTTTTGGAAGATTTTTAAGAAAAACCGAAGATTCTGATTTTGTTCTACCCTTATTTAAAATGGGGATAATGCCAAATGAAACAGAAAATGAGCTAAACACAGCACTCAAAAACTTTTTGACCACCATTCTTGATGGGAATAAAAATATAGTGCACAATTTAAACATCTTCAGACCCCTTCCAAAGGCAGAACTAGTTTTGTTAGTATCCAACCAATTTTTCATTTTAAAAGCGAGTGTGGACTAAAAGTACCAAATAAAACAACTGGGCATTGAAGCAGACAAAATAGTTACTTTGATTTGTTCCTAGAGTTTTATAAAGAAAACAGTGGAATAACAGAAAAGGGGAATTCTAGATTGTTATCCATTTTTGGTTTTAATCAGTTTCAAAATGAAACTGCCAAAAATATAAAAATAAAGGTAGAGAAAATCCATCAAAGCATATTGAAGATCTCAGATTTAAGATCTGCACTCCAGAAGGTGGTCAGTTGGGAGGAAAATGGGAAAATTACATTGTGGATGAATAATGAAGAAATGTACCAACGTTTACTATCTAGGGCCAATGAGCTGTATCACTTGGGCATATTTATTTGTGATGAAAACACTGTTGAAACTCGGGTCAAGTTTATTTTAAACTCAGTTAGTTGGGTGTACGTGGTATAGACGTTAAACAGATAGAGTGTTGGTAAATTATGCACAAGATTGATGATTGTCTGATCCTGGGTGGTAAGAATCATATGCTTTCAGGGAACTAACATGCTTATTTGAGCTTAAAGAAAATGATTCATGATTTTAATTTAATGTTATGGAACATATCTAGGTTAAAGGACAAATTAGCTGACCCCGAGTTCTTAATATATGTAAACAAGTTTGAATGTATCTGTCTACAAGAAACCTGGATTGAAAAATATATTAATGTGAATGGTTTGACGTCTTTTCATACAGCAACAAAAAGATTTAACAAATATGACAGAAATGTAAGTGTTTTTTAAATACTGTGGAAATTAAGGGAAATAGTAATATACACAAGATATCAATTAAAAGTGATAATTTCTTGATGATCAGAAGAGAAAACAATTATTTAAATATATATACATATATATATATATATATGTGTGTGTGTATATATATATATATATATATATATATATACATTAATGCAAACATTAGGGTTGTAAATACATGTTTTTGCTTTCTAATATTTTTACCCAAGACATTTAACATAGTCTTCTTATGACTCCACCTCATGAACCCTGTAGGTGAAAATGTTCAAATCTGTGCTGAAATGCCATTCTGCACCACAGGTGCGAAAACACATTTTGAACAGAATATGTAAAATGACAGCTGTACTGTTCATAAGGGTGTGTGAAAAAATGTTTATGTTGAAAATCTGTAGTCAAAATATTGTAAATTCACAAAGCTATATGCCTGCGTAGAACATTTTCAATGCACGCTCATAACCAGGCCATTTTTTTCTGAATTTTTCACAAAATTTTCAATATGGGCTGTTTGGGACGTCACCTCATGAACTCTGGCAATGTCATTTCAATAATCAGTCCCGAAAGGTGATTTCATACACCAACCATGAAATCACCTTCTGGGCCCAATTAATGAAATGACAGTGATAGTGTTCATGAGGTGGGGTCTCAAAAAGTCCATGTTGAAAATCTGGTAAAACAAATACCTAAAAATGGCAATGATATCGACATAAGTTCAAAACATCTTTGAAATACATTATACAGCACTTAACTTTATTCCTCAGTTTGCTGTCTGGCTTTGAAGAGTGCACAGAAGACGACAGTGCCCAAAATCTGGTGGTAAGTATAGGGTGGGGGGGTGAGTGCTCAGTTGGAGGGTCAAGATAGGGAGAGGGGGATGACGAGGGACCATTTTCTTTTTTTAGGTTACTAAATACTAAAAAAGACATTGGGAACTTTTTTCTTTTTTTGCAGGTAGAAAGACATTAATTAATCTATCACGGGACATGGGGGGTGGGCTCCCCAGTGTTCCATACTGCTGGGAGGAGCTATAGTAAATTCCAACATGGGAATTAGGGCCCCCGATGTTGGCAACAGGCAATTAAACGGGGGGCTGCAGATGGGAGGGGGTCCAACACTGGGGGTGGGCATCCCATTGTCAGATGTCCAATTTTCATAAACCATTTCAGGACACTGGGGGTGGCCTCCCCAGTCTTCACATTGTTGGGGGGTAGTACATGCCAGCATGGGGATTCAGCCCCCCATGTCAGCTCTTTTACTAAAACAATGGGCCAGGGCAGGGGCCATCTGACACCATAGTTGATAATTTAAGTTAGAGTTAGCATGAAGTTTCTATATTAAAGCCCACATTTTGCACTATAATAACTTAGCAACTGTTCAATGGATGTGTAGGAAATTTTGTGTGTGCAGTCTCTTCGGGTAGATCTCTTGACTTGCCAAGTTTCATTCTGGTCAGATTTGTGGATTCTGAGATCTGGATAGTGGAAAAAACTTTAAAATTTGCCACTCTTTACAGTTTTATTTTCTCTTCGTGCTGCACAAAGATGGTATAGAATTTTGGTCTGAAATTTTTTGGTAGAAAGAGCTTGGATCACAAAACAGGGCAACACTTATTTGGTGAAAAAATATTATTCCATTCAAAAGGTATAGCATTTTTAAGTTCCCATTATTTTCTACTGAATTTTTATTTTTCAGGATAACTGCACAGTATGAACAAGGATCCTTGTCCATGACGGGCTAACCCCTGTCCGTGAGTTGGCAATCCTTGCCCATCAGAAACAATTCTTTTTCCATGATCCGCCATCTTGTTTTTTTATTTTGTCCCAAAAAAAGTGCCATAACTCTGCCCAGGGACATCTGTCTGACACATGAAAGTGTTATCAGTGATCATCAGTTGATGAGCTGTGTTGTGTGCTTTCTGGCATCTGTATGCCATTAGAAATATTTAAAAAAAAGATTAAAATCCTGGTTCATGGCTCGCTAATTTCCTTGTCCATCATGATGAACAAGGAAAATGGCTGATGGACAAGTATTCCCGGTCTGGTCATCTGGTAGTGAAACTTGGATGAACAGATGGCCAGACCAGGAATCCTCATTCAGAGCTTCATCAGGCCTAACTCTCACCCCATTTTCCTATACTGCACCATGTCAAATTTCTTACACATGGAATGGAGTGAGAGTTAGGCCCAACAACCCCAAGGCATACCCCAATGCCTGTTGGTCTGTGGAGGGTGGATGTGGGGTGGGCTGGTGGGGTTGGATGGGGGTTTTAGGGGCCCACCTCTAGTGCCTCATTTCCCTACTTTTGTTGCTTTCACCCTAACTGATGCATTAATGAATTTTTTGCAACTATTTTCCTACTTTTTGAGGTAGCATAATAGTATCCTCATTTTACTGTGAAAGCACAGGGTCCTTTGGACCCTACACTCCCATCCCTCCATCCAGATAATAAAACAGCATCCATATGTTATGGTGGGAGTGCAGGGTCCGAACCATCGAGACAGTACAACAGTATCCATATGTCATGGTGGGAGCACAGGGTCCGAAAGACCCTGCACTTTCATCCTTTCATCCAGACAATATCACAGTATCCATATGTCATGGTGGGAGTGCAGGATATGTGTATCTGGCTGTGCAAAAAGAGGGGTATCTGGCCCCTGTGCTTCCACACATTGAGTTATGAGCAGGCATAGTAAAACTGTGACAAATAATCATAACTGCGCCATCTTAAATAATTTTCACCCCAAATGTTCAACATAACCTTTTTATCACCTCACCACATGTACCCAATACAGAAAACTTTCAAATCCCTGTCGAATTTGTAATTCTGCTCAACTGTAATGCTGTTTTGTGCCACAGTTACGGATAAACATTTTTGGCAGGATTAAAAAAAAAACAGCTGTACTATTCATGAGGTGGTGTAGACAAATGGCAATGTTGAAAATCCAATAGTGAAAATATGAAAAATTGAAGTTACAAGCATGCGTAGAGACTGCACAACACATGTTTGTAACGTGGTCATTTTTTTAAATTGTTTTGTCAAATTTTCAACATGATCTTTCTGGGCCTTTCCCTCATGAACAATGGCACTGTGAATTTGTTAATCTGTCCTGAAAGTGAGTTTTGCACTGTGACTGTGCCATTCTGTGCTACAGGTGTGAAAAAGAGTTTTGGGCAGGATGTGAGAAAAGCTGTATTGTTCATAATGAGGTGTGAAAAAATGGCAATGTTGAAAATCTGGGGTGAAAATATTAAGAATTGGAAAAGTTATGACAGTGCGTAGAAACCGTGCAATGCACGCTCATAATGCAATAATTTTTGGGGACTTTTTTCACCAAATTTGCAACATAGGCTTTTTGAGACCCCACCTCATGAAAAGTGGCACTGTCATTTCATTAATTAGTCTCAAAAGGTGATTCCATGTTGTGACTGCAAAATCCCCTTCTGGGACCAAGTAACGAAATTACAGTGTCAGTCTTCACGAGGTGGGGTCCCAAGAACCCCATGTTGAATATTTGGGGCCAAAATTCTTAAAAATGATTTACTTATTTATTTAGTTAGTTAGTTTTTGTTAACTGGGTAAGTGCACTAGACAAATTCTGCCTATTTTCAGGCAAGCCCCGGGGGAGGGGGATACAGATGAATGCCAAATGATTTTTGAACCGGATTAAGCTGTTGGTGGTATTTTAGTGAATATGGCTGCGATATCAACATAAGTTGAAAACTCCATTGACTGACATTATACGGTGCTTACCTTTGATTCTTCAGTTTGCAGTTCAGTTTTGAAGAGTGCAGACATGTCCTGGTCCAGAGAAGAAGACAGCACCTACCTCCAGAGGTAAGTATGGGTTGCGGGGAGGTTGGTGCTTAGTGGGAGGGGTAGGAATGGGGAGGGGGAACTGGGGAGATAGTGAGGGACCATTTTCTTTTTTACAGGTAAAAAAAGACATTGAGGGACAGTTTTCTTTGTTTTACAGGTTGAATAGGAAAAAAACATACATTTGGGCACACTGAGTTGGGCTCCCAATGTACCACAATAGTGTGTGGTGGGATACATACTGACATGGTGATTGGGTACCCCGATGTTGGCAATAAGAGCATAGGAGCTGTGGGGGTGCATCTGACACTGGGATAGGCATCTAGGTGTCAGAAAAATTAATTTAAAATATAAATTATTTTGGCACACTGGGGTGGACTCCCAGTGTGCCACATTGGTAGGGAGTGATACATGCCAACTTGAAGACTGGGCACCCTGATGTCAGCAAAATATAGGGTGGGCAAACTGTATCAAAAATTTTGATACAGAATTCTGCATTGAAAAAAGATGTTGGGGGATGGTTTTATTTTTTCAAAGGTTTATTTTTTAATATAAGAACATTTCAGCACATGGAG
The DNA here is from genome assembly GCA_016271365.2 of Neoceratodus forsteri. Lineage (NCBI taxonomy): Eukaryota > Metazoa > Chordata > Ceratodontiformes > Ceratodontidae > Neoceratodus > Neoceratodus forsteri. Next base: position 1,516,218,869 of record CM057449.1, read on the forward strand.
TGGGCTCACAGTGTGCTGCAGTATTGGGGGAAGGATACGTGCTGACATGGGGAATGGGCAGCCCGATGTTGGCAAAAAATACAACTGGTAGGGCAGTTCAATGCAGGATCCCACATCAAAAATTTTGATGCAGGATTCTGCATAAAAAAAGGCTTCATGGACTGTTTGCTTTTTTTCCAGAGACATGAGAGGGTGGAGGCCACTAGACATTTTGTTTTCTTCCCTCGTTAAGTAAGAAAACAAAATGGCAGCAAAACAAAACTGATTTTCTTCACGAAAAAGGATTGGTAAGTTTCAAAATCCCTTTTTGCAATCGATAACCATGACTGGCTCATGACCAGGGTTCCTTCATCAAAACTGTGCATCTATCCCAAAAGCTGAACTGAGCATGCTAAGAATCTGAAATTGCAAAATTGAAATCCTTTGGAATGGATTAATAATATTTTTTCACCAACCCAATGCTGGATTTTTCCTTAGGACAACCTATTTCTACATTCCAAGCCAAAATTCCAAATGGTGTGGTCACAGCACAATATCAAAAAATGACCCTGATATTTGCAAGAAAAAAGTGAAAAATGCAATTATTGGTGCTTTGCTGCACAAAAAATGCAAATCCAATCTAAATGCAACTTGGCATATCAAGAGATCTACCATCTGAGACCACGTATGCTGAATTTCATGCAAATCCATTGAACAGTTGCAAAGTTATTAACGGGGTTTAACATTAAACTGCCTACTCAACCGTAACTATAGAAATGTGACCATAGATAAGCCAACCAGGATGAAGCACAGTGCTGCTAAATTCTTCAGTAGAGTTACTCCAGTAAACAATGCAATCTCAATGGAAGTTAATCCCTTTTGTTATGCACTAAACCTATGATACTGTACTTCATCCTGGAGGGCTTATCTGTATATGTGTGTGTGTATATATATATATATATATATATATATACACATATATATTTATACGATGGGGGTGAGACATATTCCAGTGAGATAAAAGAAGTTATTTTCACTGCAGTGAAATAAATCCTGTTGACATTAGCAGAGTTAAAATAAATCCCATTTATTACACCCCAAACCCGCCATGCAACCATGCAAAGCCATGCAAATTGTACATTTTGCTACAATGAGGCCCCCATTGTATAAATAGGATACATAATGTGCGCTCATGTGATATGGGAAATATGTTCAGTCCTGTACAGTGACCTCTGAAACCTCACTCATGGCTACATCACTCATGAGTATTCAGAGGTCACTATAGAGGAGTGATTCATGCAAAAAATTCCAATTAATGCATCAGTAAGAGTTGTTCCACAGTGACAAAAGTGAGGAAATTCGGTGTTAGGGTTGAAAGCCCACTTTCACCCCAGCCCACCCCCAACCAGCATCAGGTGTGCATTGGCGTCATCGGCCCCTAACTCTCACCCAATCTCATGTGTAAACAAGCTGAAGTATGGGGAATGGGGTGAGAGTTAGGACCGATGACACCAATGCACACCCCAATGCCAGTTGGAGGGGTGGGCTGAGGGCAAAGGGGGGCTTTCAACACTAACACCAAATTTCCTCACTTTTGTTACTGTGGAACAACCCTAACTGATGCATTAAACTGAGTTTTTTTCCATGAATTTCCCTTCTTTTTGAGAATGAGAACTATAAATAGTGAATAGAATGTGGTAGTGGGAGCGCTGGCCCTTCAGGCCCTGCGTTCCCACCACGTGATGTCTTGTGACATAGTAATGGTAACAGCAATGCAAACACAAGTGGTAATGGTTATGCACATGGTGATGCAAATGTAAATTGTAAAGCAAGCATTAATAGAAATGCAGGTGCAAAGTGACGTCAAAGCGAAAAGTAACTCAAACAGAGACGCAAGCGCATATGAAAATGCAACTGGTAATGCGCACAGTCATGGTACAGCTATTATAAATGCAAATGATAACTGTGACAGGAACAACAATACAAAAGGAAACAGAAACTCATATGCAAACACGAACGGAAACGCAAACCGTAATGCACATGGTCACGGCATTGCATTTCTAAAGAGAAATGGTAATGGTAACAGCAACAATAATGCCAAAGGAAACAGAAACACAAATACAAGCACATATGGAAATGCAAACCGTAACATGCACTGGCACGGGAATGCAATTGGAAATGCAAATGGTAATGGTAAGAACAACGATGACGCAAAATGAAAGACAAATGCAAACAGAAACAGAAGGGTGGCCCCCAACAGAAATGGTAATGCACAAGGTGATGCTAAATGAAACACAAACAGTAGTGGAGACACAAATGGTAAGAGTAATGCAAACGCAATTGCAAACGGAAACGCAAAGGGTAACGCACACGGTGGCGTACAAGGGAACGCTTACGCAAACGGGCATAGAAAGAGAAGTGTAAAGCCTATGTGCAACAGTAAGTGGAGCACACACCCTATTTTGCCCCCAAAGATCCATTGAGAAACACAGTGAAAACAAAGAATGTATGCATAATAATGGGCCTCATAGCAGAAAACAAACAGTTGTAATACTAAATTGCTAATATTTCAGCAACCATACAACGCAGAAAAAAAATTTAAATGTCACATGATTAATACGTTTCCTGGCTAGGTTTTCACTAAACGTGTAGCCCACAGGGCTACAGATTTTTTTGAAGGAAATTCCGTATCTCACATCATTTCTAAGATACGAGCCCCGAAAGGCATGGCAGACACCACCATGTTAGTCTATGGGAAAAAATGTCAAATTCAGAGTACCATAACTTTGAATCTGTGCAATATTTTTTCACCAAACTACAAAAAGGCACATCTGTGAGATATTGGCTGCCGTCCTTCCAAATTTCAGCTCAAAAGACCAAACTGTTCTTTTGCAGCAGGGTAGCAAAGAATTTTTGTCATTTTGGCCATAGTCTAGAAAAGTATTATCGTAATTTGTGACACCTTTTGTAAATATTTGCTAAAGTGTCACAAGTGCGACACTACTTTTGTCAAAAATCTGAAAAACATATTTCTAGGGTGTTTAACCCCAAAATGAAGACATGGCTAGCATCCTGAGGGCCCGACTAGGTCAACACAAAAATAATTGTGCTCCTAGAGGTCCCAATTTTAAAAGCCAAGCATTTTTCTGATCAGTAACTGAAAACAAAATGACGGATTTGCGACACTAAAAAGTGCATTTGCTAAAGCGTCGCAATTTTTGTTAACTTTTCCCATTGACTTATAATGGGAACTTGTTTTTTGAATCACTTTTGAACCATTCAATAATTGTTCATGAAATCTTCAAAAGCCACATCAGGGACCACGGCCGCACGTACACTGAAGTTTTTGGACCGGTCGCGCAAACTGTGTGACCTGTAGGCGCGAGCAAAGAATGTGTAAAAAAACATAAATGTACCCCAGAATGTCACTTAATAACTCCGCAGCTGTATATCTGACTGGGACAAAAGTTGGAAGATCCTGAGACCTATGATTATGCCTCAAGCCTACCAAATTTCAGGTAGATCTGTTGAATGGTGGCAAAGTTATTAAGGTGCAAAGTTTCACCATTTGACCTTAAATGGGGTACTCTACCATTATACATATATATATATATATATATATATATATATATATATATATATATATATATATATATATATATATCTATATATATATATATATATAGATATATATATATATACTGTATATCTATATCTATCGCCTCTCTCTATATATATATATAGATATATATATCTGTATATGTATATATATATATATATATATATATATATATCATATAGTCATTGCAAAAAAAAACATCATTAATGCATCAGTTAGGGTTGGTAGCAGAGCACTAAAGTATGGAAATGTGATGTTACAGTTACCACCTAACACCACCCCATACCCACCTTCCACTCACCAACAGATGTTGGGGTATGCCATAGATCATCAGGCTCAACTCTCACCCCCAAGCACAACAGTAACAAGTGCATTTGTGACAGTAAAAAGTGGTTTTGCGACAGTTTTGAGAGGCACATACATTTTCCCTATTGACTTCAATGTTAAAACTTAAAAACTGAATAACTTTTGAATGGTTTAATATTTTTTCACCAAATCTTCCAAAAGCACATCAGTGACCCAGACTGCATCTTCCCTAAAGATTTCAGACCAGACAGAAAAATTGTGTGGGCTGTAGCCCCGAGCAAAGAAGCAATCAAAAAAAATGTTTTAGTGTGTTTTTTGGTGCACTGCAGCTCCACAACAGCTCATCCAACCATAATATAACTTTCCAGATCCAGAGATCTGTGGTGACCCACCAGACATGCAAAATTTCTGGCAAATCCATCATATGGTGGCAAAGCTATTAAAGTTCAAAATTTGAGGTTTAACATAGAAGTGGCTGGACAATCCTAACTATACTGGCACTACTGTGCCAGCATAATATATATATATATATATATATATATATAGTTAGAGGCAAAAACTCCATTTAATGCATCAGTTACGGTTGTTCCACAGCAACAAAAGTGAGGAAATTCAATGCTAGGGTTGAAACCCCATTTGCACCCCTCCAGCCCATCCCCAACCGGAATCAGGGTGCGCGTCGGGGTCGTCGGCCCTAACTCTCACCCCATCACATGTGGAAAGAAGCTGAGGAATAGGAGAATGGGGTGAGAGTTAGGACCAATGACCCCAACGCACACCCCGATTCTGGTTGGGGAGGTGGGCTGGAGGGGTGCAAAGAGGGTTTCAACCCTAACATTGAATTTCCTCACTTTTGACACTGTGGAATAAGCCTAACTGATGCATTAAATGGATTTTTTTGCCTCTAATTTCCCTTCTTTTTGAGAATGATAATGAGAAATAGTGAATGTAATGCGGCGATGTTTTGTCATATAGTAACATTGTGCCCGCAAATGCAAATCGTAATGTGCATGGTGATGCAAAGCGAAACAGAAAGAGAAACAGTACTGCAGAGAGAAATGTTAAAAACAATGCAAACACAACCACAAATGAAAACGCAAAGGGTAACGCACATGGTGGCATAGACATGAACGGTAAGTGAAACGGGTACAGAACCACAAGCAGAAATGGTAATGGTAACAGTAATGTAAGCGCACAGGCTGGTTTTCCCCACAAGCTGCATAGAGAAAGACAGGGAGTACAAAGAATGTATGCAAAATAATGACTCTTGGAACAGAAAATGAGGACTTGGAATAGTAAATTGCTTATATCTCAGGAACCGTATGACATAGGAAAAAAAATTTACAAGTCATATGAATTATCACTTTTCTGGCTAGTTTTTTACTTAGCCCCCTCCAGGGGGATAAGTATTTTTCCTACGAAAAGTCTATATCTCACACTGTTTCTGAGATATGGGCCCTGAAAGGCATGGCGAACTCTGTAATGTTATCCTATGGGGAAAAAACAGAAGTTTGGTGTGCCATAACTTTGCCTCCCTGTACTATTGTTCACCAAACCATGGAAAGGCACATTTGTGGGATGTTGTCTGTCTTCCCTGCAAATTTCAGCCCAAAAGACCAAACCATTACTTTGCAGCAGGGTGCCAAACAATTGCTGCAATGCGTCGTACACCGTAATGTTATCCTATGGGAAAAAGCATCAACTTTGGAGTACCGTAACTTTTCCACCCTATAATATATTTTCAACAAAACACTGAAAGGCACTTATGTGGGATGTCGGCTGTGTTCCCCCCAAATTTCAGCCCAAAACTCCAAACCATTCTTTTGCAGTGGGGTGCCAAAGAATTGCCATCATTTTCCCACAGCCTAGAAAAGTACTGTCGCAATTTGCGAAAGCTTTCACAAATTCATTAGACAGTGTCGCAAGTGCGAAAGTACTTTGTGAAAGTACTTTTTCCAGAAATGTGAAAATCATATTTCTGGGGTGTTTTACCCCAAAATAAAGACATAGCTAGCATCCTCAGGGTCCGACTAGGTGAATACAAAAAGAATTAGGTTGCTAGAGGGTTCCAAATTTAAAAGCCAAGCATTTTTCTGATCACCAACTGAAAACAAAATGGTGGTTTTGCAACAGTAAAAGGGCCATTTACGAAAGTAAAAACTGCATTTGTGACACTGTCGAACTTTTTGTTAACTTTTCCCATTGACTTATAATGGGAAATTGTTTTTTGAATCACTTTTGAACCGTTTAATATTTTTTCACAAAATCTTCGAAAGGCACATCAGGGACCCTGGCCACATGTTCCCTGGAGATTTTGGACTGGTCGCGCAAACCATGCAACCTGTAGGCTCAACTGTAAAATTCCAAAGAAGCGTAAATGGATGCACAGATCATGCTTAACAACTCTGCAGCCATATATCCGACTGGTATGAAACTTGGCAGATCCCAAGGCGTATGGGTCTTGATCGTCTATTCCCAACTTCAGGCAAATCTGTCAATTGGCTGAAAAGTTATTAAGGTGCAAAATTTTGGGTTTAACATGTAAATGGCTCCTCAACCCTAACTATAGTGGCACTACCATGCCACTGTAAAATACATATGTATATATATATATATATATATATATATATATATATATATAGTTATACAATATATGTTTTCCGATAAATAACAGTATAAAAAATTATATCAGAGCTGGCCAGTGAAGATAACATTGTTATCTTCATGTTCCTATATGTCATTTGATATCTCCACATCCCTATACGTCATATCGAAACTTATCTGGTTGATCCTGCCACTCTGAGCACTTTCACTTTCCCTGTAATTGTAGCGTGACCGAGTGCTATCCACAGTGATGGTTGTTACATTGCCAAATGTTTTCTAGGCTGTACCCTGGGTTCAATAAGTCAGGAAATGCTGTGCTTTATGCACAGCTTATTGCCATTTGTTGAAAAAAAGCTGCCGACTTCACATAGACTGCAGCAGTGACCGAATCGGCGGCTTTTGAACAGTAAAAGGAAGTGTGAGTGTCTGTTGCCAGGCAACAGTCGCCCATGCTTCCCTCTGCTGTTCTGAAGCCGCGAACTCACTTAGTGCAGTCTGTATGCAGTCGACAGCTTTTTTCTCAACAACGTTTTTCAAATTTTTGTAATCTGTAGTGTCACAAAGTAGTGTCACACTTGGGACACGTTCATGATTTTTTTTGCCAAAGTGTCGCAAATCATGACACTACTTTGCAACAATATGGCCAAAATAACAGGAATTGTTTGCCACCCTGCTGCAAAAGAATGGTTTGGTCTTTTGGGCTGAAATTTGGAGGGAAGAAAGACAACATCTCGCAGATGTGCCTTTTTGTGGTTTGGTGAAAAAATATTGCAGGAATGCAAAGTTATGGTACTATGAAATTGACACTTTTTCCCATAAACTAACATTGTGGTGTCTGCTGCACCTTTCAGGGCCCATATCTTGGAAACGGTGCGAGATACGGACTTTTTGTCAGAAAAATGCTTAGCCCCTCACTAGATGGCTAACTACAAAACTAGCCAGGAAAGTCATGAATCAAATTAAATTAAATTTTTTTTTTCTATGTCATACGGTTCCTGAGATATAAGCAATCAAGTATTCCAAGTGCTCATTTTCTGGTCCGAGGCCAATTATTATGCATACATTCTTTGTAGTCATTGTGTTTCTCTATGCAGCTGTTGGGGAAAACCAGGGTGTGCACTCCACTTACTGTTACACTTAGCATTTCCACTTGCTTCCGTGAACTGGGTTATGCTAGTGTTCCCATGCATGCTACCAAAAGCACTTTAAGCTTTTAGTTGTGTTTGCATTACTGTTACCATTTGCATCTCCACTACTGTTTCTGTTTGCATTTTGAATTGCGTCTCCATGCACATTACCATTTGTGTTTGCGGCCACCCTTCCTTTTGCATTTGTCTTTCATTTTGCGTCATCATTGCTGTTACCGTAACCATTTGCATTTCCAATCGTGTTACCATGACAGTGCGTGTTACGGTTTGCGTTTAAGTATGCGCTTGCATTTGCATTTCTTTTTCTGTTTCCTTTGGTGTTATTGTTGCTGTTATCATTACCATTTGCATTTACAATTGCGGAACCATGGCCATGCTCGTTACAGTTTGTGTTTCTGTACGCACTTGCATTTGCATTTCCAGTTCTGCTTTCTTTGGCATTTTTGTTGCTGTTTCCATTACTATTTGCATTTTCCAATTGCGGTACCATGACCATGCGCTTGCATTTGCATCTCCGTTTGCGTCACTGTTCACTTTGGCATTACTTTGCGCTTGCGTTTCTATTACCGTTTGTGTTACCATTTACATTTGTGTCACCATGTGCGTAACTGTTTGCATTTGCATTTGCATTGCACTTACCGGTACTATGTGACAAAAAATTATGTGGTGGGAGCAGAGGGCCGGAAGGACCCTTGCTCCCACCACCATTCCATTCACTATTTATAGTCCTCATTCTCAAAAGAAGGGCAATTCATGGCAAAAATTCCATTTAATGCATCAGTTAGGGTTGTTCCATAGCAACAAAGTGAAAATGAGATGTTAGTGCTGAAAGCCCCCTTGCCTCTCACCCACCTCAACCAGCATCGGGTGTTTGTTGGGGTCAGCAGTCCTAACTCTCACCCCATTCTCCTATACTTCACCACCTCAGCTTGTTTACACATGGAATGGAGTGAGAGTTAAGCCGACATCTCTATGTACACCCTGATGCCAGTTGGGGGTGGGGGCAAGGGGGCTTCCTAACACTAACATCGAATTTCCTCGCTTTTGTCACTGTGGAGCAACCCACTGATGCATTAAATAGAGTTTTTGCCATATATATATATATATATATATATATATATATATATATATATACACACACACACACACAAGCAATAATACCTGACAGGGTGGGTGGTATTGGGCAGTACTGGACTGCCCAGGGGTGTAATGAGGTGGCCAGACAGGACAGGTGGAGGGCCTTATAGCCCCTAGAAGGTCAGGTATTGCCCATACCGCCCATTCTGGTGGGTATTATTGCACTTAGAAAATGGGCCACTGTATTACTTTTGTCAAACAAACAAAAAAAAAATCTGTTTGAATGTTAAAACTGTAGCTATTTTATTTCTTTTGCAATAATAGTTGCTCTGCATTTGTCCTAGTGGCAGTCCTGTAGTTTTGGCTTTGGAACCTGTTGTCATGGTAACCCAAACTCCCACCCCTTTTACACACAGGGCTACACAGAGTTCAACCAAGTTACCCTTAAAGACTGTCAGCACATATTTTGTAAATGGCTCTGTTCATGTTTTGTTTCCTTTAGCGTGCACTGTGGTGGGTAGTGGATAGCAAGCAGTGGCTGGAACAAGTGTGCATGAGACCCCGTGATGGTGACGAGACTGCAGTCTCCAGACTGTGAATGTGGAACATGACCGTGATTTTCTCTTCCTCCCCCAAACTGCACAAAAGTAGTCCAAGGCTTCTCGAGAGGAAATACTGACATTGCTTCGTCTTTGTCAGAGCGAGCGGGCACACATAATTTATGGCGAAGGTAGCTAGTTGCAGTGAGCATGGCTGTTTGACATTAGAGCAGGAGGGTAGAGGTATGGAAAAGGGAGTGAGGCGCAGTGAGTCAGCAGCAGTCAGGAACTGTGAAGATGTCTGTGTGTGTGCTGGAGGGGGTTAGTAACATGGACTGCTGTGCTGTCAGGGAGGTAAATGCCTTGCTCACTGAAACTTGCACTGTTGGTTATTAGAGCAGCATCAGGCATGGGACAAGGAGGGGTACTAAAAAAATCTATAGAGCTATAAATGAGCCCATTTGTAGTCAGTATGTGTTTTATCAGGGCAGGCAGCTGGGCTCACTGAAGTAGGTGCCATTAGGTGGCCAGTATCTCTAGCTAAGCGAGAAAAAAAAGGGTGGTGATTTAAAAATCCCTGCAGTGGTTTAGGCCAATTAGAAAGCAGGGTGGGCACAGGAATTCCTGACTGGGTAAAGGGGTACTTGTGCTGGCACTTTTTATTTCCTGGTCATCTATTGTAAGTTAATGTGCCCACTTGGCAAGGGTACTAGCCAATCAGATGCCAGGAAATAAAAATACCATTTTCTAAATATATGTGTATATATATATGTGTGTGTGTGTGTATATATATATATATATATATATATATATATATATATATATATATATATACATATATACACACATATATATATATATATTATGGTAGCACGGTAGTGCTACCATAGATAGGGTTGAGGAGCCATTTACATGTTAAATCTAAAATGTTGCACCTTAATAACTTTGCAACCGTTTGATGGATTTGCCTGCAATTTGGAATACATGATCGAGAACTACAGGTCTTTGGATCTGCCAACTTTTATACTGTTTGGATATACGACTGCGGAGTTATTAAGCATGATCTGTGCACATGTTTATGCTTTTTGGAATTTTTTGGTTGTCTCTAGAGGTTGCACAGTTTGTGCAACTGGTCCAAAATCTTCAGGGAACGTGTGGCCGGGGTCCCTGATGTGCCTTTTGAAGATTTCATGAAAAATATTAAACGGTTCAAAAGTTATTCAAAAAACAAGTTCCCATTATAAGTCTATGGGAAAAGTTAATAAAAAGTTTGACAGTGTCGCAAATGCAGTTTTAATTTTGAAAATGGCCCTTTTACTGTCGCAAATCTGCCATTCTGTTTTCAGTTGGTCATCAGAAAAATGCTTGGCATTTAAATTTGGGACCGTGTAGCAACCTAATTCTTTTTGTATTCACCTAGTCGGAAGGTTAGGATGCTAGGCATGTCTTTATTTTGGGGTAAAACACCCCAGAAATATGTTTTTCAGATTTCTGGAAAAAGTACTTTTGCAAAGTACTTTCCCACTTGCGACAGTGTTGAATGAATTTGCAAAAGCTTTCGCAAAGTTCAACAGTACTTTTCCAAGCTGTGTGAAAATGACAGCAATTCTTTGGCACCCTGCTGCAAAAGAATGGTTTTGTCTTTTGGGCTGAAATTTGGAGAGAATACAGCCAACATCTCACAGATGTGCCTTTCAGTATTTCAGTGAAAAAATATTACAGGGCGGCAAAGTTACGGCACTCCAAAATTGATGCTTTTTCCCCATAGGATAACATTACGGCATCCGCCGCACTACAGGAATCCTTTGGCGCACTGCTGCAAAATAACAATTTGGTCTTTTGGGCTGAAATTTGGAGAGAAGAAAGCCAACATCCTACAGATCCTACAGATGTGTCTTTCAGTGGTTTGGTGAAAAAATATTACAGTGAGGGAAAGTTATGGGACTGCAAATTTGTCTTTTTTCCCCATAGGATAACATTACGGCATGTGTTGCAACTTTTGCGGCCCGTATCTCAGAAACGGTGTGAGATACGGACTCGTTGTCATAAAAATGCTTAGGGAGCTAAGTACAAAACTAGCCAAAAAAGTGATAATTGATATGACTTTTACATTTTTTTTCTACATCGTACAGTTCCTGAGATATAAGCAACTTAGTATTCAAAGTCCTCATTTTCTGTTCCGAGAGCCATTATTATGCATACATTCTTTGTACTCACTGTTTTTCTGTATGAAGATTTTGGGGGATACTATAGTGTGTGTTTCTATAACTGTTACCCTTAGTGCTTCTGGTTGTGGTTCTGTACCTGTTTCAGTTACTTTTTGTGTCTATGCCACCTTGTACGTTACTGTGTGCATTTTCATTTGCGCTTGTGTTTTTGTAATTTTAACCTTTTGTGTCTACAGTACTGTTTATCTTTGTGTTTCATTTTGTGCTACCATGTGCATCAACATTTGCATTTGCTGGCACTGTGTTAGTATGTCTGAAGACATATCATGCCAGGAGTGCGGGGCCCCAAGGGCCCCATGCTCCTGGTGCTGTATTACATGCAGTATTTTTCAGTACTGTTTATCTTTCTCTTTTGCTTAGTGCTCCCACGTGCATTAACATTTGTGTTTGTTGGCACTGTATTAGTGTGTGTGAAGACATCTCATGGCGGGGAGGCGGGCCCAAGACCTCGCCTCCTACGCCATCCATTCACTGTTTCTCGTTATCATTCTCAAAGAAGGAAATTAGAGTTAAAAACTCTGTTTAATGCATCAGTTAGGGTTGTTCCACAGTGACAAAAGTGAGGAAATTAGGTGTTAGGGTTGAAAGCCCTCCTTGAACCACCCCAGCCCACCTCCCCAACTGGCATAGTGGTGCACATTGGGGTCGTCGGTCCTAACTCTCACCCCATTCTCCTATACCTCTGCTTCTTTACACATGTGATGGGGTGAGAGTTAGGGCCAATGACTCCAATGCGCACCCCAATGCCGGTTGGGGGGTTGGGCTGGGGGTGGTCCAAGGGAGGCTTTCAACCCTAACACCAAATTTCCTCACTTGTGTTGCTGTGGAACAACCCTAACTGATGCATTAAATGGAGTTCTTTGCCTCAAACATATATATATATATATATATAGATTATGGTAAAGTTGAGTACCTCATTTCAGGTTAAATGGTGAAACTTTGCACCTTAATAACTTTGCTACCGTTCAACAGATTTGCCTGAAATTTGGCAGGAATGGGGCGTAACTGTCGATTATGGGATCTGCCAACTTTTGTACCAGTCAGCTATATGACTACGGAGTTATTAAGCAACATTTCAGGGTGCATTTACGTTTTTTTGCTCATTCTTTGCTCGCACCTACAGGTTGCACAGTTTGCGTGATCAGTCTGAAAACTTCAGGTATCATGTGGCCACCGTCCCCAATGTGCCTTTTGAAGAGTTCGTGAAAAAATATTGAACGGTTCAAAAGTTATTCAAAAATAAGTTTCCCATTACAGTCAATGGGAAAAGTTAACAAAAAGTTTGACAGTGTCACAAATGCAGTTTTTAGTGTCACAAATGACCCCTGTAGTTTCATGAGTCAGCCATTTTGTTTTTCAGTTACTAATCACAGAAATGTTTGGCAATTAAAATTGGCACCATCTAGGGACACAATTATTTTTGTGTTTACCTAGTCGAACCCTGAGGATGCTAGGCATGTCTTTACTTTGGGGTTAAACACTCCAGAAATATGTGTTTGAAGTTTTGGGAAAAAATAGTGTCGCAAAGTAGTGTCGCACTTGCAACATTTGCATGATTTTTTTTTGCGAAAGTGTCACAAATTACGACACTACTTTGCAAGGTTTGCAAGGAGGTTAATTGCAAATCAATTAATAATGGCTGCATTAGAATATGGAAATATGGTGTATAATTTTTTGCGTCAAACACATTTAAATAAATTAGTCATATCATGTAATCGATTGGCAAGATTTGTCCTGAACTGTAGCTATAATACTCATCATTGCATTTTGTATAAAGACCTAAACTGGGACAGTTTATCAGTACAATTAAAAAAACAATATTCAGTATTTATTGATAAAGTAATAAATGGGATGATTGATGGAAACATGGAATTGCCTTCTGTTAGTAAATATTATCCATATATTTTAAGGGATGTAAAGTATAGAGGTTACACTTTTCCAAAAACTAATTCAAGATATGGTACTATGACACTTGAGGCTCATACTGCAAATATTTGGAATAATATACCCTCTGAATTAAGGAAAGCAACTAAACTATCACAGTTTAAATTAGGATTGAACACTGTATTTTATGATGAATGTACTTGTTTTTAAAATGTGGATAAATGTGTTAGTTGTTGGTCTGATTGAAGATTTTTGTCTTGTATAATGTCAAAAATTATTTATTAGTTGTTTTATGTAGTCTGAATTTTTGCACTTTATATTGAATGTAATTTGTTCTTGACACAGGACAACTTTGAAAATAGGTCTATGACCTAAATTTGCTATCCTGTATAAAAATAAACATTTTTACTACTTACTACTACACTATGGCCAAAATTACAGGAATTGTTTGCCACCCTGCTGCAAAAGAACGGTTTGGTCTTATGGGCTGAAATGTGGAGGGAAGAAAGTCAACATATCACAGATGTGCCTTTTAGTGGTTTGGTGAAAAAATATTGCAGGGATGCAAAGTTACGGTACTCTGAAGTTGACGCTTTTTCCGATAGAATAACACTGCGGCGTCCGCCACACCTTTTGGGGCCCGTATCTCAGAAACAGTGCGAGATATGGACTTTTCATCAGAAAAATGCTTAGGCCCCCCCCCAAATGGAGGCTAAGTGCAAAACTAGCCAGGAAAGTCACAATTCATATGAAATTTTAATTTTTTTTCTACGTTCTACGGTTCCTGAGATATAAGCAATTTAGCATTCCAACTCCTCATTTTCTGCTCCGAGCCCCATTATTATGCATACATTCTTTCTACTCACTGCATTTCTCTATGCAGCTGTTGGGGAAAACCAGGGTGTATGCTCCAGTTACTGTCACATGTAGCATTTCCACTTTCATTTCCATACCCATTTGCACGTGCGTTCCCGTGTACACCACCATGTGCATTATCCTTTGCATTTCTGTTTGCACTTGCATTTGCGTTACTCTTACCATTTGTGTCTACAGTACTGTTTCTGTTTGTGTTTCACTTTGCATCACAGTACACATTACCATTTGCATTTGCAGCCACTCTTCCGTTTGTCTTTGTGTTTGTCTGTCATTTTCCGTCATGGTTGTTGTTCCATTACCATTTACATTTCCAGTTGTGTTACCGTGCCCATGTGCATTACAGTTTGCATTTCCATATGCACTTGTGTTTGTGTTTCTGTTTCCTTTGGCATTATTGTTGCTCTTACCTTTACCATTTGCATTTCCAATTGCAGTACCATGACCGTGCGCATTATGGTTTGCATTTCCATATGTGCTTGCATTTGTGTTTCTGTTTCCTTTGGCATTATTCTTGCTGTTACCATTACCATTTGTGTTCCCAATTGCGGTACCATGACCGTACGCATTATGGTTTGCATTTCTGTATGTGCTTGTGTTTGCATTTCTGTTTCTGTTTCCTTTGGCCTTATTGTTTCTGTTACCATTACCATTAGCATTTACAATTGCAGTACTGTGACTGTGCGCATTACAGTTTGTGTTTCTGTACGTGCATGCATTCGCATTTATGTTTCCTTTGGCATTATTTTAGCTGTTACCATTACCATTTGCTTTTCCAATTGCGGTACCGTGACCGTGTGTGTTACGGTTTGCATTTCCATACATGCTTGCATTTGCCTTTCTGTTTATGTTCCCTTTGGCATTATTGTTGCTGTAACAGTTAACATTTGCATTTACAATAGTGGTACCATGACTGTGCGCATTACCAGTTGCATTTCTGTACGCGCTTGCATCTCTGTTTGTGTCACTTTTCAGTTTGGCATCACTTTGCACCTGCATTTCTATTAATGTTTGAGTTACCATTTACATTTACGTTACCATGTGCATAACCACTAGCATTTGCATTGGTATTGCAGTTACTGTTACTATCCCACACTCTCACCACTGCATTCTATTCACTATTTATAGTCCTCATTCTCAAAAAAAAGGGAAATTCATGCCAAAAAATCTCTGTTTAATGCATCAGTTAGGGTTGCTCCACAGTGACAAAAGTGAGGAAATTCAGTGTTAGGGTTGAACGCCCTCCTTGCACCCCCCAGTCTGCCCCCTCATCTGAGTATTGGGGTCACTAGTCCTAACTCACCCATTCTCCTATACCTCAGCTTGTTTACACATGTGATGGGGTGAGAGTTAGGGCTGATGACCCCAATGTACACCCCCAGATGCCAGTTGGGGGGTCGGACTGGGAAGGTGCAAGGGGGGCTTTCAACCCTAACACCAATTTTCCTAGCTTTTGTCACTGTGGAAGAACCCTAACTGATGCATTAAACTGAGTTTTTTTTTTGCCATGAAGATATATATATATATATATATATATATATATCTGTATGTCGCTATCTATATATATGAATCTCCCTCTCTCTCACTCTCTCTCTCTCTCTCTGCTCTTATATATATATATATATATATATTTATTGCAAAACTTCATTTAATGCATCAGTTATGGTTAATTGACAAAAGTGGGGAAATGAGATGATGAGGTTGAGCCCCTAACCCCCATCACCTAACCCCCCATGTTCTATAGACCTACAGATGCCAGGGTGTGCCATAGGGTCACAAAGTCCAATTCTCACTCCATTCCATGTGTAAACAGGTTGATATGCTGCAGTAATGGAGAATGGGGTGAGAGTTAGGCCTCACCAGCCCATGGCACACACCTGCATCTGTTGGTCTGCAGAGAATGGATGGGTGGTGGGGGTTAGGGGCTTAACCCTAACATCTCATTTCCCCACTTTTGCTGCTTTAACCCTAACTGATGCATTAAATAATGTTTTTTGCAATGAATTTCCTTACTTTTTGAAAAAGTGTACTATAACTAGTAACTAGCATGTTTTGGTGGACCCTACTCTCCCACTAAGCTGCCCATTTCTGCATAACAATATGCATCTGTGGAAACATGGGCCCTCAGGGCTCTGCACTCCCACTTACATATAGCTACAGAGCCATACAGCAGCCCTATAGGGCAAGGAACCCTTTTAACACTAATTTGACAATATCTTGGGTACCATATTAGTTAGGAAAAACATTCAAGTGTCATTGTAATCATGACATCAAGTAGTCCATGTGAGATAATTGGCCAAATCCATATCTCACATCGTTTACAAGCTACAGGCACTGAAAAGCAAAGAAAATGTACCCTTAGAACCCTTGTAACAGGTTTTTGCCAACATCTCTGTAATGGTAGCAAGTAGGAAACAAATTCCACTGCTGATGCAATATATGATTTCCAAACTTGTTTCTGAAGCTTATCGAAAAATCCATATGTTGCTTCTTTTTCAAGATACAGGTGCTGAAAGTCGCTATGGGCACTGCAGTGTTATCCTATGGGAAAAATAAAAACTTTGTGATACCATATCTACATAACTGATTATCTTTCCAACACCTAAATAGCATAATTGACATTTCTGGGGTATCCCCTTAATACCCTGCAAATTTCAGGTCAAAAGACCAAGCCATTTATTTACAGTGCAGTGGCAAAGGTTTTAAACTCCTAGTTCGTGAGATAGTAAAATCCCGACATTGAAATCAGTCCCCTTTCGAGAGCTGTCAGAATCTCCATCCATAAGAAATTCTTGACCATCAGATTTTGGCCATTTGTTCACAAAGTCAGGATCAAGGATTTTGCTACCTCATGAAAGGGGACTGCTCACGGACTAGCATTTTGTCAGCTCACGGACTATGATTTTGTCAGCTCATGAAAGAGGATTCAAAACCCAATCCCTTTTCACGAGCTGACAAAATCCCAGGCCGCAAACCAATCCTCTGTTGTGAGGCAGCAAAATCCTTGACCATGAGTCAATCCTCATCTGCAGGAAGGGCCATCTGGTCACAAAGTGACAGTCAAGGATTTTGCTACCTCACAAAAAGGGGATTGCTCTCAGACTGGGATTTTGACAGTTTATGGACTAGAATTTTGTCAGCTAATGAAAGAGGATTCAAAAACCCAATCCTCTTTCCTGAGCTGACAAAATCCCAGTCTGTGAGCCGATCCTCTTTTGTGTGGCTGCAAAATCCTTGACCGTGAGTCAATCCTCATCTGCGAGAAGGGCCATCTGGTCACAAAGTGACGATCTAGGATTTTGCTGCCTCACAAAAGGGTATCGGCTTGTGGACTGGGATTTTGTCAGCTCATGAAAGAGGATCAGAAGAGAGTTGCGAAAGGAGCATTTCAAAATTTGAAAGGGACATTTTTTGGCCAAAATGAAGCAAACCAAAGCTATAGGTTTGTAGAGGGCATCATCCTGAACAAAACCCATGCCTTACTGCAAAAAGAAGTCACCAGTGGAGGAAGCTATGACATTTTGTTTGGTGGAAAAAATGAAAACAAGATGGCTGCTAGCAGACAAGGAATCTTCCTTACAGACTAGCATTTTTTAAATCCCATTTTGTGAGCTGCCAAATCCTTGACTGTGAGCCCAGTCCTCTTTAGCAAAACATACATATAAATCTTGGAGTGAACTAAGCATGCTCATTACCCCAAAATTAAAAATTAAATAACTTTTGAATGAATTAATATTTTTTCACCAAGCCAATGCTGGATTATTATTTTACCCAAACTCTTTCTACATTCCTAATTTCAGACCAAAACACCAAATGGTGTGATCATAGCATGATATGGGCAGAAAAACATGTCAAAAGTGGTGAATAATGCATTTTTCAGTGCTCCACTGTTGAGAAACTGTAAGTCTGACCAAAATGCAACTTGGCAAATCAAGGGATTTACCATACCAGACCAAGCATTCCAAATTTTGTGCAAATCAGTGGAACAGCTGCAAAGTTATTAACATGCACAAATTGGGGTTTAACATTAAAATGCCTACTCAACCCTAACTATAGGGGAGCAACCACGCCCCTATAATACAAAAAAACTTTGTTAATGCAGTTAGGGTTGATAGCACAGTGACAAAAGTTTGTAAATTTGATGTTAGTGTTGCCACCCCTACCACCCACTCCCCCACACCCTCACACACCACCAAATGTCGAGGTGTGCCATGGGGTCATCAGGCCCAACTCTCACCCCATTCCAAGTGTAAACAAGCCAACATGCTACAATATAGTAAAATGGGGTGAGAGTTAGATTTATGACCCCATGGCACACTCCAACATCTGGTGATGTGTGAAGGGTATGGGAGTGGGGGGGTGGGAGGGGTGGTAACCCTAACATTGGATTTCCAAACTTTTGTCACTGTGCTATCAACCCTTTCTGATGCATTAACAAAGTTTTTCCAATGAATTTCCCTTCTTTTTGAGAAAGTGTAATGTAACTGGTAACTGGTATGATGTTTGTGGGAGCACAGGCACTCTGTGCCCTATGCTCCCTTCATCTCTTCATGCTGCCCATTTTTACATAATGGTATGCCCTCTGGGGCCCATAATCCCACTTACACATAACCACGGAGCAATACAGCACCTGTATAGTACTGAAAAGGAACTCTTGTAACAGTAATTTGGCAATATCTCAGTAACTGTAGCAACTATGAAAACAATTCCACTGCAGTTGTAATCATGACTTCAAAGCCTCCACACAGGCTCAGTCCACAAAAGGTGGACTGAGCTTCCCAGAGTGAAAATTCTGTATCTCGAATCGTCTTTGAGATACAGGCTCAGAAAGGTTCCACAGGCACTGCAGCATTATCTTATGGGAAATTTCTCAGATTCAGAATGCTGTAACAATGGGGTTGTTGCATATTTTTCAGTCAAACCACCAAATGGCACACCTGTGGTCCCGGGGCTTGCCACCTTGCAAATATCAGACAAAAGGCCCCAGCCATTGGGGTGCAGTGGTGTGGCAAAGAATTAATATTTTTGGCTGCAGTAGTGTCACAAATTGTGACTCTTACATAAAAATTTGTGAAAGAATGGGTACCACACTTTTGTGATTTGCGAAAGTGTCACATCCATTCTGTTGCAATTTGTGACACTATGGGGGGCTGGATTGCAGAAAAAGCATTTTTATTTTAAACAGATGTAGAGGTAAACACAACTGCCAGTGTTTACTAAGGGAACCCAAAGTTAAATGGCAGCCATTTTTGTGCATCGCTAGCTGAAAAAAAAATGGCCACTGCATGACACTACAGAGGCCATTTGCAACAGTAAAATGCAGTGGCAGCAGCTTTTGTGAGGCACATATATTTTTTTCCCATTGACTATGATGAGAAAATTAAAATTTGAATAATTTTTGAATGGATTAATACTTTTTCACCAAATCTTCAAAAGGCACATCAGTGACTCAGTTGGCATCTTAAGTGAAGATTTTAGACCAGATGGACAAACCATTTGTGCTGTAGCAACAAGCAAAATAATATGCAAACCCCCAATTTTGTGTGTTTTGTGGTACTCAACTGTTCCACAACTGCACATCCAACCTTTACGCAAATTGTCAGATCCATAGATCTATGGTTCCACACCACAAATGCAAAATTCCAGGCACATTTGTCATACGGTTGCAAAGTTATTAAAGTGAATACTTCTTAGTTTAACATAGAGTATCCAGGCCCCTAACACCCCTCCTCCCACCCAACCCCACCTACCCACCTCCACAGACTAACACACATTGGTGTGTGCCTTGGGGTTAGCCTAACTCTCACCCCATTTCATGTGTAAGAAAGTTGACATGGTACAGTACAGAAGAATGGGGGAGAGTTAGGATGATGACCTCAAGACACACCCCGATGAGAGTTGGTCTGTGGAAGGTGGTGTGGGTGGCTGGTGGGGTTGGTGGAGGGGATGTTGAGGGCTGAAAGCTAATGTCATTTGCCTACTTTTTCACTTCAACCCTAACCGATCCATTAACAAAGATTTTTGCAATTTATTTCCTTACTTTCTGAAATAGTATAATAGTATCTTTATTTAACTGTGGGAGCACAGGGTCCTTCAGACCCTGCTTTCCCATCCCTCCACAGATGCACATGTGTATCTAGCTGTAGAAACACAGGGGTCTCTGGCCCCTGTGCTTTCACAAATTAAGTTGCAACAAATAATGATAACTGTACCATCTTAAATAATTTTCACCCCAAATGTTCACCATAACCTTCTTGTCACCTCACCACATGTACCCAGTACAGAACATTTTCAAATTCCAGTAAAAATGCAATTTCGTTTTGGTCAGACTTACGATTTTTGCGCACCAAAACGCTGAAAAATGCACTTTTGCCAGTTATGTGGGCAGTTTTTCAGGTATTGTCCATGGCACTCTGCGGCCATTGTGTGGCATGCTGCTTTGTGACTTGGCTCATCTGAAAGAGTTTGTGTCAAGGAACATGTTGCCTTTTGTTTGGTGAAAAAATATTAATCCATTCAAAAGTTTTTAAACTTTTAAGTTCCCATTATAAATCAATGGGAAAATTTATATGGTTATTTTGCAAAAGAAAAATGGAGTTTTGGCCATCTAGTCCCTCCCCACAATTAAAGAATTTGCAGGCTCATGATCAAAGACTCTTTGATCACGAGGAATTCTTTGATCGAGATGGCCGCCATCTTGTTTTCAGTTTGTGGTTGGAAAAATTCTAATATCTCAGCTCAGGAGTGACTCCTGAAGTAAAACTTGGATGGGTTTTGCTCAGGGCACTTCACTCTGTTGAGCCATGGCTGTGGTTTCTTTCAAAATGCTCAAAAAATAGAGCTTTGAAGTTTTTTATTCTTTGATCACGGCTCGCTAATGATCTTTGATAGCGAGCCTGCAAATTCTTTGATCGTGAGATTCTTTGACTGTGATCTTTGATCGCGAGGGCAAGACTAGATTGCCACTTGAAAAAAATCTATTTTCTCAGCTGAGGGATGGCTTATGAAGCCAAATGAGGGTGGGTTTTGCCCAGGAGGCTTCGTTCTGTTGAAGCATGACTGTGGTTTCATGTATTTCTGCCTACAAATGGACTTTTAACATTTTTTATTGCTTGATAGCGAGCCTGAAAATTCTTTAATCATGAGCCTGCAAATTCTTTGATCATAATATTCTTCGATCGTGAGGGTGTGACTAGATGACCACTTGAAAAAATCAATTTTCTCAGCTCAGGGGTGGCTTATTAAGCCAAATGAGGGTGGGTTTTGCTCATGGGGGGTTGTTCTATTGAGTCATGGCTGTGGTTTCATTTATTTTTATGTAAAAATTGACTTTCACCATTTTTTATTCTTTGATCATGAGCCTGCAAATTCTTTGGTCATGAGCCTGTAAATTCTTTGATCACAAGATTCTTTGATCGTGATCTTTGATCATGAGGGAGGGCCTAGATGGCCATATTTTGAGGGACCAGATAGCCCAATTTTAACAATATTTAAAATTAAATATCTCAGTAACAGTTTGTTTTTTTCACTTGAAATTTAAGGGTATTGACAGGATGTCCTGTAGATGATAATTATGGTGTTTATATGTCGGACAATAAATTTTTTGTGGAGATATTGTGTGGTACAGTTTACATTTCATGGACAGCATTTTCCATTGTGGTAGTGGCTTCAAATTTATATGGTAGCCATCCTTACTCCCATGGATGTACTTTTCATTCATGAGGTGTCTAAAATCTAAACAGGTGCGGAATTCTTCAGAAATTTGCAAGTTGGTGGAAGCGAGGGCCCACCAAGTTGCATGACTTCTACTTTTATATTCTTTCTCAAAAAGTAAGGCAATGCTATGCAAAAAATTTCATTAATGCATCATTTAGGGTTAAAACACAAAAAGTCAGGAAATGAAACTTTAGGGTTGCCTCCCCATGGACCCACTCCATCATTCGAGATTGACAGCTTGATGGCAGTGCCATTAAAGCTGTGGAGGGCCTACATGTCACCCTGCTCTTCTTGCTGTGGCTTGTGAATATGATTACACATGGAATGGGGTGACATTTAGGCTTCACAACCCCAATGACACACCCCATCATCTGTCAATCTCTGGAGCATTGGAGGTACATGAGTGGGGAAGGGCAACCCTAAAGGTCTCATTTCTGGACTTTTTGTGTTTTAACCCTAAATGATGCATTAACAAAGTTTTTATATATATATATATATATATATATATATATATATATATATATATATAAAATATATATGTGTGTGTGTGTGTATATATATATATATATATATATATATATATATATATATCTAGAGACACACCACCCTATAAACAATATACACTGTAAACAGGATATACTCTGTTAGAAAAGGTAATAGATGACTGCATTTGTGATAACATGAATGTCAGAATTGTTTTAATTGGAGAATTTAACCTGAGAATTGGACAATGGACACTACTTGGATGTTACAGAAGACCTAACAGAGCTGCTTGCAGACAGAGAAAATGATTGTATAAGAAATACGCTTGATAAAGTCTCAAACAATAACGGCAAACATCTCTGTGATATTCAAGATAATAGGAACTTCTTATTATTAAACGGTAGAATGCACTGTGATAAATAAGCAACATTACCTATATAAGCACTAACGGATCATCTGTGATTGGTCTAGCATGGATCAAAATGAACATGATATCAAATCTTTGTGACATATTAGTCAGGGACAAAGCAGAAAGTCCACACACTCCTCTTGAGTTACAGATTAAATTATCTAAAGTGAGTATTAAAAATAAAGTCTTGAACACATCACAAATAATAAAGAAGAAAAAGTACATAGTGTGGGAAATAATAAATGATAATCTTCAGGTAGAGCTGGTCAAAAGGGGAATTTTTAAACAATCAGAGTCATTGAAGGACTAGAAGGGGAAGTAGATTGTTTAGCGGTTTTTGAAAATAGTATACATCATATCAAAGAAACAGAAGCAAAAGAGATAGAAATATATATGAAAAAAGTGCACCATGGTACAACAAAGAGTGCAGAAATGCAAAATGAGAACTGAATACACAATCAAGGCTAGTAAGAAAATATCCAAGTAAAGACAAAAAATAATTATTAAATAGCTTAAGGAAAGAAAACAATAAAGTCATCAAACCAAATAGAGAAAAATACAGAATACACATGGCGGGGGGTTGAGAAGGCTGTATGGGATAAAGACAATAGGAAATTCTGGAGTCTGGCAGCCAAAAGATTGGCAGAATATTCTGAAGAATTAGATGCATACATAAAGCCAGGAAAATGGGTAGAATATTTTCAAGAACTGTTCTATGATCCTAATGAAGAGTTAAATAACACCTAGCTGAGAGGATGAATGGACGTCAATGAACAAATAATCTTCTAAGGAAGAACTCTATAAGGCAATCCAAGCATTCTCAAAGCACAGAACACCAGTGCCAGATGGTATAACCATAGATGGAATCATGAATTTGATAGACATTTGGATCCCAAGTTTTTCCAAGGTTTTTAAGGACATAAATAAGACTGGGAACATTGCCAAAACCTGGAAGGAAAATATTATAATGCCCATTTTTTAACAAGCATATGTCCATGCTGAATGTTTGCTTGCTGGTATTAGCATTGGAAATGCAGGAGGTAGACAGATGCAGAATAGGAATGGCAGTGAAGTATTGAGCTTCACAGCAACCCCACTTCAATCCTGTAGAGATGGACAGGCATTAGGGTAAGTGTTTGGGTCATTGCCCGTGATGTTCATGCTATGTCACCTCACTCTATTCTGCAGACACTAATACGTGTTGAGGTGTGTCTTAGGGTGTTTAGTTTTACAGTCACCCCATTCCATAAGGACATACACTGAAATGGGTGCAGCATAGGAGAATGGGGTGAACTGTGTGGCCAAAGAGTCCAAGTTACATCTCAATGCCTGTCACTGGGTGGGGTTGGGATGGCATGAACAGTACAGTCGGCAATCCAAAGGCACACCCCAATGCCTATCGAATCTGCTGGGGTGGGATGTTATGGTTAGAAACCACCGCCAGGCATTTGTTAGTATCTGCACCAAAAATTTTCAACATGGCCTTTTTGTGATCCCACCTTATGAAAGCATGTGGGACCTCTTCTCATGAAAAGTGTAGCGTGATTTTGTCAAGGTGTCCTGAACTTTGACTTCTAACAGCGACTGTGTCATTCTGTGCCAAATGTACGAAAATGCAGATTGGGCAGGATATGAAGAATGAAAGCTGTACCATCCATAGCGAGGTGTGAAGAGATGGCAATGTTGAAAATCTGTAGTGGGAACAGTAAAAATGCTCGCACTTCCAAGCATATGTGGAAACTGTGCAACACATGTGCATAACAAATTCATTTTATGGACTTTCATCACCAAATTTTCAATATAGGCATTTTAGGACCTCTGCTCATGAACAGTGTCACTGTGATTTCCTTAATGTGTCCCAAAAACTGATTTCCCACAGTGAGTACGCTATTGTGTGCCAAAAGTACAAAAACACATTTCAGCCAGGATATAAAAAATTACAACTGTACTGTTCATAAGGTGGTGTGGAAAAATGTCAATGTTGAAAATCTGGAGGGAAAATATGACAAATTTGCGAAGTTATGAGCGTGCATGGGAACTGTGCAATGCACGCTTGTAACACACTCATTTTTTTTTGCCATTAACTTTTTATTAAACTTTTACAAATAACATCTTGCAGAGACAAGTTGTGAATGTCAAATACAGCACATAAGAGAAAAAAAGAAAAACAAACATGTAACAGAGAATTCCGTAACAGATACAAGCACAGATAGCCTCCGCAAGACCCCCCACCCCCCCTCCAACCTCCCCGCACAAGGCCCTACTACTGGATATGGTCAATACAGACTAAACCACATAGTAATATTATGTATATGCAATCACCAATGGGGTCCAGATTTTCTCAAAAAGGGGTAACTGGTTATTTAAGGTGGCTATCATCCTCTCCGTCTTAAGGTTCAAGAGGAGTTCCGCCAACCACTCAGAGTAGGTAATCCTACGG
The DNA here is from genome assembly GCA_016271365.2 of Neoceratodus forsteri. Classification (NCBI taxonomy): domain Eukaryota; kingdom Metazoa; phylum Chordata; order Ceratodontiformes; family Ceratodontidae; genus Neoceratodus; species Neoceratodus forsteri. The sequence continues at coordinate 1,516,244,174 of CM057449.1, forward strand.
GAATCTTTCCAATACTTTAATACTAATTTTTTCACTGTGCTGGAGATCAGAGTTATATGAAATTTCCTCACTTTAACCGAGAAACCTGTCATGTCTCCTAACAAACACACCTCAGGATGAAACATATCCTCTAGCCCCAGTAATGGGTTGGCCTTACTTTTTATCTCATTCCACAATGGAATAATTTTTGGGCAATACCAGAAGATGTGGAGAAGGTCCCCCCCTCCATATCACATCTGTAACATTCAGAACCCTTTATTATATTTAGATCCACCAACTTCTGAGGCGAGTAGTAAAAATTATGCAATATCTTAAACTGCATTAGTCTAAGATGATCCTGTCGAACAAGTTTATGGCAGTTCTGCCAAATCCATACCCAGTCTAATGTTATATTAGGGAATACTTTGGCCCAGTATAGACTTGGCGCTAGATTGTCTTTAAAGGCCCATTGAAACAACACTAAGTAGACCTTAGAAATAGCCTGTGGCATTCCCACTAGTGGACCTAGATCCGCCCAAAATGCGATACGCGGTGGGTGAATCGGATGACATCCGATTTTCTGAACTAATGAATGGCGCAATTGAAATATTTTAAAACAATCCCTGGGTGTCAAGTCAAACTTCTTCATGATCTCCACAGATGAAATTATGCCACCATCTGAATTGATGAATTCTTTTAAGGAACAATCAGCCAGGAAAGGTAACCAATTATGTTTAATAGTCCTATGCCCTATCCGCCACTGGGGATTTCCCAAAATGGGCTGTGCACCATCTAGAGTTTCCTCATATTTCAAGAAGTTACATAACTGATTATGTATTCTTAGAGACACCCCAATGGGGGATTTCTTTAACAGAGAGGGAAGTAGGCGGGCAGGTACATGAAGTAAGGCTTTAGGATTAATGTCAAAGCTCTTAATAAGGCTAATTTCCAAGTCGACCCATAATGGAATGTATCCAGAGGTTGAGACATTGTTCTCACAGTGCATCTATCTCCCATACTTATTCAAATGCGCTGCCCAAAAATAAAGTGCAAAGTGAGGCAGTCTCAAACCTCCTAAGTTCTTGGGCTCAGCCAACTTGGGGTACGACATCCTGGCCTTTTTGTAAGCCCAGACAAAGTCAGCCAATTTCCCATGGAGCTTCTTGAACCATGAAAGGGGGATCCAAACATTCAACATACAAATGGGGTAGAAAAGCCTAGGAAATATATTCATTTTTATGATGTTGATTCTACCCCATAATGACAATGGGAGTTGTACCCATCTTTTTAGATCTAATTTGATGTTATGAACTAAAGAGTCTAAATTCAATTGACGTAATCTATCTTGACTGTTTGTTAGGGTAAGGCCTAAATATTTGAGGGATTTAGCATTCCATCCTAATCCTAAATCTTTGATGTCCCATCTAAATAACCTGTTATTCAAAGGATAAACGACCATCTTGTCTTGATTCAATTTATAGTTAGCTAAGGCACTAAAATTCTGTATTACCTTTAATAGACCGGGAATGGATCTATCGGGCTTTGAGACATAAATTAGCAGGTCATCGGCATAAGCCGTAACCTTGATGGTATGCCCTCTTATGTTAATGCCCCAAATCTCAGGGGATAACACTATGCACCTTATAAGGGGTTCCAAATACAAATTAAATAGTAGGGGTGAAAGGGGGCATCCTTGTCTTGTACCAACATGTAATGTAAAAGGTGCAGATATAGCCCCGTTGCACACAACTCTAGCCGAGGGATTGGTGTACAGTGCCCTGATCCAAGCCACAAATTTTTCTGGAAAGCCGAATTTATCCATCACCGCAAACAAGAAGGCCCAGTGGACCCTATCAAAGGCCTTCTCGGCATCCAAGGAGACCAACGCCATCGGGAGTTCGGCCCCCTCGGAGGCCGAGAAGACATGTGCCAATGTTCTAAAATGGTCCGATGGGGATCTACCTTCATAAAGCCTACTTGTTCTACCCTATCAATTTTGAGATTATTTGGTTAATTTCATCAGCCAATATCTTAGCCAGGATCTTAATATCGTAGTTCAGCAATCTAAATGGATCTGTAACTAGCAGGATTTCCAGGCTTATTAGGCTTAGGATCAGAACAATAAGTGCTTCTCAGGGAATTATCTGTTTCTTTTCCTGATAGAATATATTGAAATAGTCTAAGTAACAATGGGGAGAGTTGAGGAGAAAATGTTTTATAAAAATTAGCTGAGAACCCATTGGGCCCGGGCATTTTGTCTAGTGTTAAATTTTTAATGGCAGTTACTATGTCCTCCTGTGTTATCTCAGCATTGAGAAGCCCACGATCTGATTCATCTAATCTGGGAAGGGGTAGTTTCTCAAGAAAAGATGAGATCTCAACTTCAGCTGGAGGGACTGCATACCACGATACAAAGATTCAAAGTATTTTGGAAAACTTGGACCATATCCTCAGGGCGGTTTTAATGGTACCATCCTCTTCCACATAATCCTTCAATTAAGTGGGAAGATTCAAATTGTGTGATGCTGCCTAGCCAACAACTTACCCGATTTTTTCCCTGGTCCACATATTTTGCTTTAGTTTTGATAATAGCTAATTCGCCTGCTCACCTAACATTTTGAGATATGCGCCTTTACTTTCACTAAGTTTATTTTATCCTCCTCGCAGGGGGTACCAGTATCTTAGCTTCCAGAGACCTAATTTGGAGTAATAACGCCATAGTAGCCTCCTTTTCTTTCTTCCTTTGAACCGCTTGGCTAATTAGTAAACCTCTCAGGTAAGCCTTAAATGCACCCCAAAAAATATCCGGACGGACCTCATCTTTCTGATTAAATGAAATAAACTCCTTCATTTGTGCCAATAAAGATTTAATTATTTTAGGAATCCTCAAAATTTGGTTGTTTATCTTCCATCTGTTACCTTTACGAGTAAGAGAGGGGAAGGAAATTGTAAGCTCCACTGCAGAGTGGTCTGAGAGGGGGGCAGCCACTTGCTGAGTTAAGAGTCCTCCGGAGCAGGGTGCAGAAAGGAGAATGTAATCGATCCGAGAACCAGATCTATGGGTCTGAGAAATAGTGTATCCCTTTCCTCAGGATGAAGGACCTCCAACATCTGCCAGACCCAACTGGTCTACCAACTCACCAAAAGCACGAGAGACAGGTGTTGGATATAATTGAGTCCTGGAGGATCTATAAGTAAGGGATCTAGCACTGTATTAAAATCCCACCCAGTATCATGGGAAGATAATTAAATGGCTGTAGAGCCTTTAATAATTCAACCAAAAATCACGGAGTCCGTGATAGGTCATAAACTGCCCCAATCAAAATAATCATGTTCTGTAGCTTGCCCTTCACCAGGATATATCTACCCTCATTGTCCTGAATTACTTTTAAGAGGGTAAAATACAATGATCTATGAAGTAATATCATAACCCTCTGCTTTGTGTATTACCCTGAGACGAGAAAATCTTCCCATTCGAAGCCTCACGTAGTATTGACTTCATCTTGCAATAAATGAGATTCTTGCAAGAATATTACCTTCGCCTTCACTGCTTCTATATATTTCAATATCCTAAATTGTTTAGATTTATTCCTCTCCCCTTTGACATTCAACGTAAGGAACTTAATAGCAATATCCGTCCCCATTTCTTATCACACCGTTATATTATCCTGTGACCGTATTACTAACCAATAAGAAGAGATAAACTTACAGGCCTTGTGCGTCTCCCCCCTTAAAACAAAAAATCTGTTATCCCTTTGAACAATACCCCCAACTTGTTCACCCCCTAAGCCCTTTTCTTTGTCCCATTTTTACATACCGATCCCAACAGCCCCCCCAACCCGTAACACACTCATTTTATGGACTTTCATTACAAAATTTTCAACATGGGCATTTTAGGACATCTACTCATGAACAGTGTTACTGTGATTTTCTAAATGTGTTCTGAACGACGATTTCCCACAGCGACCGCGCTATTCTGCGCTGGAACTGCGAAAACACATTTTGGCCAGGATGTGAAAAATGACAGCTGTACTGTTCATAAGAAGGTGTGGAAAAATGGTGATGTTGAAAATCTGGAGTGAAAATATTGTAAATTGGTGAAGTTACAAGCATGCATAGCAACTGCACAATGCACGATCATAAAACAGTAATTGTTTGGATTTTTCACACCAGATTTGGAACATAGACTTTTTGAGAGTCCACCTCATGAACACTGGCACTGTTGTTTCATGTATTGGTCCCAAAAGGTGATTCCATGCAGTGACTGAAAAATCACCTTTTGGGATTGATTAACGCCATGACAGTGGCTGAATTCATGAGAAGGGGGCCCAATAACCCCATGTTGAAAATGTGGTGACAAAATTCCCAAAAATTCCCGATTGGTCACCCCCTCAGCACAAACCAAATGTTTTGGGGGGATATTATGTCAACGGGGAGTGGGATCCCCTTCAGCAAATGACACAGGGGAATGAAGCCAATGGGGATTGGGCCCCCCATCGGCAAAACAATGTTCCTGGGGGCACATGATGCTGAGGGGGATTGGGCACCCTCTCGTCATGGGGAGGTGCAATATTGTTTGTGAACATGGCGGCAGTTTACCGCCACGTTCACAAACAATATTACATTAGGCAACATTCAGCCCAGCAATGATGGTTCGCTCCCTCATTGCAGCGGAATTGCTGATGCTGCAATGATGAGGCGGCCCCTGATTGCTACTGCGAAAACGTTTTAACTTGGTGGCACTTTTGGATACCAGTGTCATCAGCATACTGTGCCTCCATTGGTTCACCAGTGCCAAGCTTCCAAACCTAGTGCCTCTGTTGGCTGTTACAGTGCCACGCCTCCACAACCCGCTTCTCTCCTAAGCTGCCGCATAATGTTTCTTGCACATGCATACAAGCAAACATAAAAAGGAGATAAAAAGGACTCTTCCTGCTATAGGCCTATTAGTCTAATTGACAACACCCAAAAATGTTTTACTTGGATCGTAAATAATAGGATTCTAGATTGAATACAAGAAAAAAGAATTTTTGAGGAGGCTCAAGCAGGCTTTATCCCACAATATTCTAATACAGACCAGTGTTTTACCTTGTCATGTCTGATACACAAATATACAGTCATGAAAAAGAAAACAATTTATTATATTTTTGTTGACCTGAAATTGGCCTTTGACAGTATAAATAGAAACTTGTTATGGGCAGTATTAGAGGCCCTTGGAATTGAAAAGGCTTATGTTAATAGTTTAAGTACTTTATATAGTAATAACATGATTGGTTAGATATAACACAAATGGTGATAAATGTGCAAAATTCATCACTAACAAAGGAGTTAAACAATCCTTTCTCCTACCTTATTTAATCTATTCCTAAATCAGATTTTATTGAAATTTATGAGCCAGAGTTTCATATGTCACACATTGGGAAGTGACTCTCCCCCTACTTTGCTTTTGTTGATGACATATTATCACCAGCTTTTTAGGGACTTTTATGGGATTAAAAGCATCCTTCAAAAATGTTATTATGAGTGCACAAAAGTTGATCTTCAGATAAATTATAGTAAAACTAAGATGATGATCTGTGGGAACAAAAGTAAGAAAAATTATAGTATCCTAGTAGATAATTCAGAACTAAAGACAGAAGCTTTTGCTATCTTGGAATCATGAACACAGTAAATCTTTTATTGGGCAAACACATGAAAGCTTTAGAAATGAAAATAAAAAGACTTCTTCCAGCAATGACAAATTTTGCATATAAATATGATGCCATTCCATCAAAAGATCTCTTTGAGCAATAAATGCTAAGATTAAAAGTTAAATCTTCTATGGATCAGAAGCTTGGGGAATGGGGCCTAAAATAACTATTGAGAGACTATTAACAATCTATTATAAGAAATGATTAGGTCTCTCAAAAGTGTGCTCCTTCAGCACTTGTGAGAACAGAACTTGGTCAACTGCCTTTAGAATGCCTTATTCAAGAAAGAGTGGCCCTGTACTGGATAAAGGCCTATACCATGAATGAGAATAGACATCTCACATATGTGTACAGAAAAAGCTATATATTTTCTACAAGCTCAAAGAATTTTCCCAAGTGTTTTAGTCATTGAAAATATTGTGAAAATCTATTGTTTATTCCAATGTCTTACAGATGTATTTGTTAATCCACTAGAGGAAATTTATACACTGATAAAAGGTAGACTGACAGCAATTTTTATGCAAAAAGACCTTGGTGTTTGTTCACAATTCAAGATAAGTAAATGGTTATCATTAAATAACCACACAATAAAGCAATTGTCATGAGTGCTCCTACCCACACTTTGGGTACTTTTTTGTAAGATATAAGCTGGTGACAACAGTACTTCCCAATATGAATCTAGTATGAATCTACTAAGATTTGCCATATTCCTGGTCCTCTATCTGCTACTCTTCTTGTCCTCCTGTGAAGTGTGTGGCAACATCCTCACGAGGGGTCTTTCACCTTCAGATAGTTACTCTCTATCAACTCTGGGGATCACCCTCTGACATCCAACCCAGTGCTATGGGATGTCCCCACTAGCTTGCCTCAACAGAAGGCAATGTCATCTACTGGGTGGTTACTTAGCAACCATACAGATCTCAGCAGTGCAGAACTCTGGTGGCTGTCTTTTAAACTTCTTTGACCTTCAGTTGCTACTCCTACTGTTTGATGACATTGAGGTTAACCCAGGCCCATGGTCCTCCATAAACACCCAAGCTAATCCACAATGGTCTCAGGATAGTGAACTCTGAATAGCCCGCCTGAATGCAGGTACTGTAGTTTACTTGCTAAGTTTCATGAGCTGGAAACTTGGGTAACACTACATTGCCCAGATGTCCTGGGGATAACTGAAACATGGCTGAAGCCATCAAATCCTAATTCACTATGCCACATAAATGGCTATACCTTATTCAGGAACAATAGGCCAGGGCTCAAAAAAGGTGGTTCGGTACTTTTCTACCTTAAAGACCACTTAACTGGCTCAATCATCACCTCAAGTAGCGTGATTGCTTTTACTCTGGAATGGATAGTCATCAAGCTGATAGCTGGGTCTGCTAAGAAAATCTACTTGAGTTGAATCTACAATCCCCCTACAGAAGGGAAAATCAGGCTCAAACACCTTATCAGTGTGGTTTCTGGCCTTTCCCCTGCTAGAGATATAATTCTGGTAGGTGGTTTCAATCTAAATTGGATGGAGGATAAGAAGCATGGGTATGCAGAGCTCCTTAAGTAAATCAACCTTACTCAGATTTTTCGGCACGGGGTCATAATGTCTCAAGACACAATTCCACAGCAATATACTGCACTACCAGTACAGCACGATATATTTCCAGTGACATTTCTCTATGTTTTGCAGGAGGCTTCACACCCTGCACCCCCAAAACCCTCCCTCAACTAAAATAATCAACTCGGGGGTTGGGGGTTGTACACTTAAATCACACAATGTGTGAAATAAAGAAAAATTTCATACATCTGGGATCAGGGTTTGATACCTAGTCCACAGACGCACTGCCTTAATTGATGGCTGTGGCTCATCCTGTTGAGCAATGGCAGCTGCTCAGTGGACCTTCCTCCCATTAGAGGACTTATCCTCTGTGAGGGAACAGAAACACGGTGCACAACTCCACATAGACCATTTAGCGCTTTTGCACACTGTTGCTATTACCACCCACACTGTCTCTGTTGCATGGTTTTGACATGCAACGTTCTATATATGGTGAACTGACCCGATAGGGATTATTCACTCCCCCACACACTTAAATTCCAGATCCAGAACTACACCCTCCTTGATTAGATAGTGACTAACAGAGAAGACAGGGCTATTGCAGCCGGGGTCCTGTCAGATTCTATTAGTGATCACTCCCTCACATATTTCACCTGGTCCTGTCAAATGGTGCATCCACCACCTAAGCTCATCACTTTTAGAAACTTCTCTAAAGCAGACATGGCTGCATGGTATGGGGTCATAATAGTGCATGACACAATTCCACAGCACTATACTGTGCTGCCAGTACAGTGTGATATATTTCCAGTGGCATTTCTGTATGTTTTGTGGGGGGGGGCTCTGCACTCCCATAATGGGGAGCTGCACCCTAGAACCCCTCAACTAAAATAATCAACTCTGGGTGGGGGGGGGGTTATACACTTAAATTGCACAAAGTGCAAAATAAAGAAAAATTCCATGCATCTGGGACCAGGATTCGATACCCGGCCCACAGACGCATCACCTTGATTGCTTCCAGTGGCTCATCCTATTGAGCCATGGCAGCTGCTAGGTGAACCCTCCTTCAGAAGACTTATCTTCTGTAAGGGAACAGAGACAGGGTGCACAACCGCACATTGACCATTTAGTGGTTTTGCACCCTGTCACTATTTCTACCTGCACTGTCTCTGTTGCATGGTTTCAATATTCACTGTTCTACATACGGTGAACTGACCCAGTGAGGGCTGCACTAAGGTTGGATCTGAGGGGAATAAACTGGTCCAAACTTTTCTCATTCACAAATGTTGATGCAGCCTGGGGTTCCTTATAGCTGATCTTTATTCAATTCAGGACAAACACTTCCCCTCACTATGCAGCGCATCATGGGTGGAAACATTAACTGGCTCACCATGGAGTTGGTGACTAAAATGAAACTATAAGTTCTCAGTTACTTAACAAGACTTATCCTACTATGGAAAATTGGAACAGTTACATGAGGCTTAGGAATGTATGTAAACATGAAACTAAACTTCTTAAGGCTTCCTTCTTCAAGTCACAACAAATATGAGACTTGGGTGGCTCCTGCAGTTTTTGGTAATCTGTGAACTCTGTCATGAAATCAGCCCCCAAGCTAAACTCTATTAACCTGATCACTGAATCTGGCCTTTAAACTGATCCATTAATAGTAGCTTACAACTTCAATAACAAATTCACTAATCTTGAATCGTATTTGGTCCAGCTCCCCTCAGTCTTCCCGGGTACTCAGACAATGTGTCAGGGTGGCAAGAGAATTGATTCTCCCCTTTTCATTTTAAGAGCCATGTCACCCTCGGAGGCCATTCACCTGTTGTGAGTGCAACCTAACTCAGTGCTGGGAGTGATGGGCTCTGCCACAAGTTTCTGAAATTAACAACAGACTTTATCTCTAAACCTTTCTCTTGCATCATCTATCTATCACTGTCTACTTCCACCATTCCAGCAGTATGGAAAGAGGCCAGAATTGTCCCTATCTTTAAATCAGGGAACTCTAACCTTCCAGAGAACTACAGATTGATATCTATTCTATCACACATGAGCAAGATCTTTGAGAAAGTAGTGTTTCCTCAAATATTGGAACATCTCGTGACGTCTACTCTTCTATCTAAGGATGAGCATGGGTTCAGGAAAGGCTATAGCACTACCATGTCCCTTGCCAAATTCACAAATCATGTCCTCAGAGAGGCTGATAGGGGAAGAAACACCAGTGCCACATTTGTGGATCTCTCCAAGGTGTTCAACATGGTAAATCATGGCATCCTACTCATAGAGCTGGCTACTTAAGATTTCTTTCACAACTCTTCAAGTTGGGTCCAAAGTTACCTTGCTAATAGGACCTAAATGGTCCACATTGGGGGAGTTTTATCAAGCCCACTACAACTGCAAACTGGAGTCCCCCAGGAATCCATCCTAGGACCCCTACTCTACTCAATCTTTGTCAATTCTCTGCTTTTGGAACCATCAGTATGTTGCAGAATAATGTATGCTGATGATCTTATCCTATTCAGCAGTGATAGCATACCTGCTAGGCTATCTCAAGCCCTCACCAAGAATTTCTCCTCTGTAGTTCAATGGTTCACACAACACAGGCTAATTGTCAATGTGAATAAAACTAAATCTATGCTGCTCAGCTCTAAATAAAGGCTCACAAGATATTCTTCCAATCTCCTATACTCCCTTAACATCCAGACCCCAGATGGATCCACGCTTGAGCAGGTCAATGATTTTAAATACCTGGGTGTAACTCTGGATCTGTTCCTAACCTTCATTACCCATATAGACCAGGCAGTCAAAAAGGTTAACCAATGTCTGAATGTGTGCTACTGCATGAAAACCCTCTTGACTCAAAGCAAGACTTGCAGTAGGGCTGGGTACCCTTCTTCCCATCCTAGAATACTGATCTCCCATCATCTCCTCTACCTCACCACAACTCCTCAATCACTTGAACATGGTGTATAACAATATCTGCAGGTTCTTTACTTAAGCCCCTTACTGCACCCACAATTGTACCTTATATCAAACACTTGAGTGGCTTTCCCCTCAAGCACATAGAGACCTATTGTTTGGATCACTCATTTTTAAAACCCTCCACAAGGGTGCTAAATCCCCACTATCAGACCTCCTAACTGTTGGACATAACTCTCACCACCTGAGATCCTCCTCTAACCACCTTCTAAATGTCCTAGGCTATCCACGGTTACAGGACAGAGAGCATTCTCTTGTGCAGTGCCAACGTTTTGGAATACCCTTTCAGAGGAACTTCACATCCTTGGATTCCTCCAACTTTAAAAAGGCACTTCATGAATGCTTCAATATGCAAATCATCTTGTAACTGCAAACCATGATCCAAGTTGGACTGTATACTTGCTCCATTATTAAATATTCCCCCGTTCTTGACTTGTGTCAAGTGATACAGTATCTATGACCACTGATCCTGTGAACTAATTTTTATCCCATTGTATCATTCATCTTCCTGTATTTCAGGCCTTCTAAATTGCAATAATCTTAATGTTAATATACTGAACTTGTAATAATCTTAGTGTCAACAATCGCATTCTCAACCATTCTTGTAACTCTACAGTGATTATGCTTGTGTTCTATGTGCCATCTAGATGACCCAAGTCATGCCTGAAAATGGTTCCTGGGATTAGTGCACTTACCTAGTTATCAAATATATAAATATAAATAAATAAATAAATAGACATTTTGGCTTCGAAGTATATTTAGAATTATTAAAAGATCCACATCGAAGGCAACTATATACAAAATTTAGATTTGAATACCATGATAGACAAAGAATCTGACATTGGTTTAATAAGAATAAGTCTGATGGCATTTGTAAATGCAAAAAAGGAGTAAATGATCTTACACACTTCTTGATTTCATGCCCTTTATATAATAATTATAGACAAAAAATCTTGAGAGATATTTTAGCCTTTCTGGAATTAGAGCCACAAAACATGGTCACATATTTATTTAAGTCCAACTCAATGAAGGTATTAGCATAATGGCCTCTTTTCTCAAGATTATTGATGTAAAAAAAAATTGAATATTATTAAGGAAAAGTATATAAATCGCCCACTACTGGTATTGCACTTTAGTATTTATTATTATGTATATTGATGATTTTTAACACTGAATACTTTGTAATTCGTAATTTATTGTATTTGTGAATGAATGACTGTACACTTGCTCCATTACTAAATCTTCCCACATTCTTGACCCATGGAGCCACTCCCTGGCAGCCCGCCTGCAACCAGTAAGCCCCCTGCAGTGTTGGGTATTCTACCCTTGGAGCCATTCCCTGGCTGACCACCCACAACCAGTAAGCTCCCTCCAGCACTGGGCATTCCACCCATGAAGCCACTCCCTGGCAGCCTGCCTGCAACCAGCAAGGTACAGAGCTTCATGGACCTGCCTAAAGTCTGTGCCTTTTGACTTTGTTTTTCATACTTGTCACCTACTGCTTCCTCAGCCTATAGGGCTGCTCAGCTCCTGCTCCATGGGGAATCTTAATTGTGCTCACTATAAGCCAATGCTTTGTGAGCCAGTGCTTCTACCTTTGAAGTAATTAATTTGTGTTCACATTAATCTTTGCTCACTGTGGGTAGGAGCTTCAGCTTTTATGAAATTATTAATTGCTTCTGAATTTTTATATAATTAATCTGTGCTCAATGTGAGCTGGAACTTCTGTGGAGGTTCTGAATCTTCTAAGTAATTTGATTTGTGTGGTCTGTAAGCAGGAGCGCAAATCCTGTATTCTTGTCACCTACTGCTTCCTCAGCCTATAGGGCTGCTCAGCTCCTGCTACATGGGGAATTTTAATTGTGCTCACTATAAGCCAATGCTTTGTGAGCCAGTGCTTCTACCTTTGAAGTAATTAATTTGGGTTCACATTAATCTTTGCTCACTGTGAGTAGGAGCTTCAGCTTTTATGAAATTATTAATTGCTTCTGCGGAGCTTCTGCATTTTTATATAATTAATCTGTGCTCAATGTGAGCTGGAGCTTCTGTGGAGGTTCTGAATCTTCTAAGTAATTTGATTTGTGTCGTCTGTAAGCAGGAGTGCAAATCCTGTATTCTTTCTTAAATATTCAAGCCCTAGTTATTTAAGCAGGTGCACAAACCCTGTGTTTTACTGAATTATTCAAGCCATAATAATTTGATTTGTGAGCACTTTAAACAGTCTTTACTCACAATAAACATTCAAGCTGTACTGCTCTTTCTCATCTCCTGTGCTGTGTGCTGATTTGTTTTTAGAACATAGTGCCTCTATATATATATATATATATATATATATATATATATATATATAGATATATATGTATAAAACAAAATGATAAGAAAGAAAGGAAAGGCAATCTCTTTCGTTTGGGACTTAGATCAGGAGACTGTTACAGATTTCACAGGCATAAGTTAAAAACTTTAACCATTGTGAAGAACTTGTTGGATTGCTAGCATTGTTTCGGACTTTAAATGCCAATTTCTTACTGCCTTTGTTTCAAAATGAACTGCTGATTTGTTTAACCTGCTCTGAATTACTGCTCCCAGTCTTCCTCTTCCCCGCCCTCTCCACTCCCATTTCTGTCTTCTCCAGCTAAAAGTTGGCTTATAGTCCCCTCCCTTAGCCCCATTTTAATCTGGTGTCCCCTCTTTTCTCTCCTTAGCCCCCTCCAGTGCTGGGCATTCCACCCATGCAGCCACTCCCCAACTGACCGCCTGCAACCAGTAAGGTACAGAGCTTCCTGGACCCACCCAAAGTCTGTGCCTTTTGACTTTTATTTTCATATTTGGCACCTACTGCTTCCTCAGCCTATAGGGCTCCTCAGCTCCTGCAACTTGAGGAATTTTAATTGCGCTCACTGTGAGACAATGCTTTATGAGCTGGCTCTTCTGCCTTTGAAGTAATTCATTTGGGTTCACATTTATCTGTGCTCACTGTGAGTAGGAGCTTAGGCATTTATGAAATAAGTAATTGCTTCTGTGAAGCTTCTGCATTTTTATATAATTAATCTGTGTTCAATGTGAGCTGGTGCTTCTGAAACTTCTAAGAATTTTTTTATTTGTGTGGTCTATAAGCAGGAGCACAAACCTTGTATTCTTACTTAAATATGCAAGCTCTAGTTATGAAAGCAGGAGTGCAAACATTGTATTTTACTGAATTATTCAATCTGTAGTAATTTGATTTGTGAGCACTGTAAGCAGTACTTACTAAACATTCAAGCCGCGCTGCTCTTTCTCAGCTCCAACTCTGGTAGCTAATTTGTTTTTACAACACAGTAACTCTCCCCACCTTATATATATATATATATATATATATATATATACACCTGTATTTTATATATGTATATATGTGTGTGTATATATATATATATATGAAAGAAAGGAAAAGCACGCTTTCATTTGGAACTTACAGTAGTTCAGGATTCTGTTACAGCTTTCACAGGCATAAGTTAAGAACTTTAACTATTGTGTAGAGCTTGTTGGATTGCTAGCATTGTTTCAGACTTTAAATACCAATTTATTTTACTGCAATTGTTTCAAACTAAACTGCCGATTTGTTTAAACTGCTCTGAATTACTGCTCCCAGTCTTCCTCTGCCCTTCCCTCTCCACTCCCAATCCTGTGTCGTCCAGCTAAAAGTTGGCTTATAGTCCCCTCCCCTAACCCCTTTTTAATCTGGTGTCTCCTATTCTCTTCTCTCTCCTTAGCCCTCTCAAGCACTGGGTATTTCACCCATGGAGCTGCTCCCTGGCCACTCTCCTGCAACCAGTAAGGCATGGAGCTTCTTGGACTCCCCTGGAGTCTGTGCCTTTGAACTATTATTTCCATATTTGGTGCCTACTACTTCCTTAGCCTATAGGGCTCCTCAGTTTCTGCAACTTGAGGAATTTTAATTGTGCTCACTGTGAGCCAGTGCTTTGTGAGCCAGTGCTTCTATCTTTAAAGTAATTAATTTGGGTTCACATTAATCTGTTCTCACTGTAAGTAGGAGCTTCGGCATTTATGAAATAATTAATTGCTTCTGCGGAGCTTCTGCATTTTTATATAATTAACCTGTGCTCAATGTGAGATGGAGCTTCTGTGGAGGTTCTGCAACTTCAAAGTATTTTGATTTGTGTGGTCTGTAAGCAGGAGCGCAAACCTTGTATTCTTATTTAAATATTCAAGCCTTAGCAATTTAAACAGGAGTGCATAACCTGTATTTTATGGAATTATTCAAGCCGTAATAATTTGATTTGTGAGCACTGCAAGCAGTATTTACTTACACATTTAAGCTGTACTGCTTTTTCTTAGCTCCTATGCTGGTCTGTGATGCAACTTTGCGGCATCTCCCCACGCTTCCCCCCACACTATCTGGACATTTACTTATATAACCATAGTGGTTGTCTCTTATTGGATGACAATCAACCCATTTTTTCTTTGGCTTCTTTTACAGTTCCACTATTAGAGGAACCCGACTATTCTTGCTTCTACCAAGTCAGTTACATATGCATTACTCTTTCACAAGCCTTTATCTCCTAAGTCTTGACTCCAGGTACTTGCACTGCACTCACCTCAATTGGGTGTTATCAGATGGTGTCCCCCATCCTGTAATCTGTTCTCCCCTCCCTCTCTCTAATTATGTTCACACTGTCCTTATTTTCTTTCTGCCTTCTCCTCCTGAAATTCTCCCCTTCCTTTTTCCCACTTATCCTTCTCCCCCTTCCTCTCCATATTCACAATCAGGGCAACCCCCAATCTCCCTCCTCCATCTCCTCCTTCCCCACTCTTCTCGCTGCCTCTTACCCTCCCGTCCTCCCCAGCCCATCCATTACCCACATCTCCATCAAGCCCTCTGTCCCCCTCTCCCCTCTCCCTCCCACTGTACCTCTTTGTTACACACTCCTCCTTCCTTTATTTCTTTCTTTCTTTCTTTCTTTCTTTCTTTCTTTCTTTCTTTCTTTCTTCCTTCCTTCCTTCCTTCCTTCCTTTCTTTCTTTCTCCCCACTCCAGCTTGCCATCATCCACCTCTTTAAACCATGAAGCACTCCTTTGTTGTGTCTGCCTCTCCTCTCCCCCACCCTCATACTCCCAAAAGATCCATGTACCCCCCCCCATTTTTCCCTCTACCTACTCCTCCAACTCTTATCTGGGGACATAGAACTTAACCCTGGCCCACCTCCCTCTCATACTCCCTCTGCATATTCTAAGGGACTACACATTTTCCATGTAAATGCAAGAAGTCTCCTTCCAAAGCTGGATGACCTAAAAGTCTGGTTCACCCAATACTCCCCTGATGTACAGTGCATTACTGATTCCTGGCTGTCTGCTAGGATCCCAGACTCTGCCCTCTCTACTCCTGACTGCAACCATTTCTGCCAGGACCATGGGAAACATGGTGGAGGTGTGGCAATTTGCAGTAGAAACTCCCTCTCCTGTACCATCTTACTCCGAAATGTTCAGCCCACCTCCCACAAATTTCTTACCATTCTCCTCTCCCTTCCCTCAACTCTCCTTATTTACATTGCTTTACAATACTGCCCCCTGAAAGTTCCCCATAGCTCCATGATTGACAGCATCACTAAAATCTCCTCACACTCCAGTAAACGTGAATGTATCCTCTTAGGTGACTTTAACTTGGACTGGCTCTCCCCCAGCTCCAAACCCTCTGTCCTAAAAATTAAATCCTTAAACCTCTCCCAGATGATCACAGAGCCCACATAGCTAAACCCCAAATTCCCTAACCACTCACTCCTTGACTGGGTACTCACTTCCCATCCCCACTGCAGCTCTGCTGCCATAGTACTCCCTGATACTCTTAGTGATCACTGCATCACATTCTGCACTAGAAAAAACCCTGCCACACAGTCAGCCCCAAAATACATCTGGTTCCACCATTTCTGTACCCTGGTCATAAACTCCCTACTCCAGGACTTATTTCAAGCAGATTGGACTCCCCTGTACTCAGCCCTAAAGGTCGACTCTGTTCTCCGACTTTTCACAGGTACCTTAACCAAAATTTATAAATTTCATGTCCCCCTAAAAAAGGCTTGTGTAAGACATCAGAATCTCCTTTGGATTACCCCGACCTGCTCTCCCTCTGTAGAGCCTGTGATAAACTCTGGGCTAAATTCAAGGCCTCCCGCCTGCCCTCAGACTTTCAGCTTTACAAGTCCATTAGGAACACCTGCACCCAGGCTGTCAGAAAAGCTAAATCCAACTATTTTAGGACTCAGCTCCAAACTAGAACCAGTTCGCCAGCCAACTTCTGGAAAATTCTCCGAAACCTTCTTGACCCCCTCTACTCAAATCCCTCAAACCCTAAAAGTTAATGGGTTGTCAGTCTCCAATTCGGCCTCTATCATTGAGACTTTTAATAATTTCCCCTGTGCCTTACCTGATCATCCCATTCTCTCCCATAGCCCTCCCTCTCCCCAGCTGGAGGTTGCTTCACCTTCCTCCATCTCCCCCCAAGTGATTTATAAGGTGCTTACATCTCTTAGCCCCTCCAAATGCAGTTCTGATGGCCTCTACCCCAAGATTCTGCAAATTTCTGACCCAACCATAGCTGCCCCTCTCACCCACCTCCTAAATCTCTCAGTATCAACCAGCTCCTTCCCCTCTGCTTGGAAACTGGCTAAGGTACTCCCCCTGCACTGGGGGGGGTCCCACCTTATCTGGTAACTACAGACCAATATCCCTGCTTCCCGCTCTTGCCAAGGTCCATGAGTCTCTAATCTACTAACAGCTCTTGGAACACCTTACTGTCAATGACTTTCTCTCTCCCATCAGTCCAGCTTTAGAAAACAGCACTCTACAGTCCCTTCCTCCTCCTCCACATCACAGACACAATCCAGTCAGCTATGGACAAGGACCTCATCACTGCCACCATTTTCATTGACCCTGCAAAAGCTTTTGACTCTGTCTGTCACACCCTCCTCATCCAGAAACTTCAATCCTTGGGCCTGGCTCCATCTGTTGTTAATTGGTTTAGCTTGTAGCTCCACCAAAGTCAGCAATCCATTCTTGTAGGCGCCACCTTCTCCCACCATCACAACTGGTGTCCCCCAAGGTTTTATATTGAGCCACATTCTCTTCTCCTTATTCATTAATGACTCCCCTCTGTCTGATCCCCCTCAGATATGCACCTGTATGCAGACAATACCGTGCTATACCTTTCTGGTCACTCTGCCTCTGACGTCACTGCCCCCTTCAGTGGGACTTCGACAAAGTGCAGAAGTGGTTCAGTCAAAACCAGCTTAAGATAAACACCAAAAAGAGAGCATCAATGTTCTTTGGCTCATGGTGAAGAGGGTCCAAATCCCTAAATCTTCCTTCTTTCCCCCACACTAAACGGTTCACCTCTCCAGACAGTTGACTCATTCAAATACCTTAGGGTCTGGTTTGATAGCAATCTTGACTTCTCAGTCCATTTTGAATCCATTTGTTCCAAGCTTGGCCCCAAACTTGGTGCCCTCTGTCATCACAAAGACTGCTTCATGCTTTCTACTCGTCAAGACTTAGTCACTAAAAAAATTCTCCCTGTATTGGATTATGCTGTTATTGTCTGTGGTGCTGCTCCTATTACCTCTCTTGCAAGACTTGACACTCTACTCTATGCATTTTGCTGATTTTCCACCTCATTTCCCCACTGTCACTCACCACTGTGCCCACTATTTATCTCTCTCACTTCTGTCTCTACCCTTTAGGTGCCAGCTACACAGCCTTACCTTCACTGGCAAATTCTGGTTTGGGACATTCCCCTCCTACCTCAACTCCCATCTATCCCAGATTAGCTCCTCCACTTACTCTCTTCATTACAGGAATGCTCACATTTTCTCCCTTCCACATCCTCAACATGCTCAGGCCAAGCAGCTTTCTCCTACCATCTTCCTCACCTCTGTAATCAACTAATACAGAGGAGGTAAGGAATTATACACCAGTGAGTTTGACCTCTGTGGTGGGTAAGAACTTGGAGGGAATTATTAGAGATTACATCGTGGAAAATATTAATAAGGAGGGAATGACTGATAGCACACAGCATGGGTTCACTAAAGGCAGATCCTGTCAGACTAAGTTGTTGTCATTCTACAATAAAGTTAATAAGAAAATTGAGTGGGGTGGTTCTGTGGACATGGTCCTGTTAGATTTGACCAAGTCTTTTGACAAGGTTCCACATGGGGAATTTGTTGATGCCTTGGCAAATATGGGTATCCACACTGATCTGATGTGTTGGGTTACTGCATGGTTGCATGATTGAAGACAAAGGGTGACCATCCAAGGAGTCCTGTTAAATTGGGTTGAGGTGAGCAGTGGGGCTCCTCAAGGGTCCGTGCTGGGACCTACCTTATTTAAGATTTATATAGCCTCAATGAAGTGTGCAGATGACATATAGATGGCCAAATTTGTCAATTATTTTAGGATAGGGACTGCAATAAATAAAGAGGACAGTGTTAGGCTTCAAAACAATCTAACTGAACTTGACCACTGGGCAAAAAAGACAAAACTAGAGTTTAATATTGTACCAGGAAATGCATAGCTATGCATTTTGGCAAATGGAACATCAGGGCGGAATACAACCTAAATGGAGTAAACTAAGGGAAGTTAGTGAGGAGAGGAACTTAGGTGTTAGAATCAAAAATGATTTATCCTTCCAAAATCATAGCCATTTGACAGCAAATAGGGCTAGAGCAGTATTGAACAGTATATTGAGGCACATAACATCTAGAAGTAGAGAGGTGATACTGCCACTCTATGGTGTACTTGTGAGACCACACTTGGAATATTGTGCTCAGTTTTGGGCACCCAGTACCAAAAGAGAAATAAGAATAATCAAGGGGGTACAAAGAAGGGCTACTAAGGTTATTAGAGATGTCAAAAATCTCACATATGTAGCAAGGAGAAAGGAACTGGGACTCTTCTCACTGGAGTATAGAAATTACATGGGGACATGTGTCTGCTTTATCGTGCTCTGACCAATGACTATCTGTGGGAACAATTAGGAATAGAACTAAGCCCCTCCGGTTACAGGAAATGCCCTCATGCACTACAGCTAAAAGGGAAATTGTGTCACTATAGGAAGAGGAAATTTTGGTTCCATCAGAGAATGGTGGCTATTTGGAATTCCTTGCCTGAGGATATTGTGGGGAGCATGAAAATGAATGAATTAAAGAGAAAGCTTGACTCCTATTGTACAAACAACAATATTGA
Organism: Neoceratodus forsteri; assembly: GCA_016271365.2. Lineage (NCBI taxonomy): Eukaryota > Metazoa > Chordata > Ceratodontiformes > Ceratodontidae > Neoceratodus > Neoceratodus forsteri. The sequence goes on from CM057449.1 coordinate 1,516,263,596, forward strand.
AGGGTACCTATAAACTAATGGTGAGCACAACGGACATCAATGTCTACCTTACTCTGGATATACCTATGATACCAACCATGCAATCAACTTTTCTGCCCTTAAATTCCTGCTTCAAGCCATACCTGTTCCTCCATGCTCTTGCTCTTCCTCTGCCCTTTCTCACCCTCCACCTTCTCCCATCCCTCCTCCATTCCCCTCTAGTTTCAGGATCTTCAGCCACCTACTCTTTATTTTTTGACTTATCTCCCACCCTGTTTCATACCCCATATCTTACCTCTGGTTTGGCCCCCTAATCAGTTAATTGCCCCATCATAATTAGTGCTTTTTCACTCGTCCAACTATGCTCTGTAAATATCAGGCTATTATTTGTATAAATTGTATTTTTGTATGGCTACTTATCTATGATTTTGCTTTGTAAATGCTTGTATTCTTTTCCCTTGCCTTTTTGTAACATACATTGTCATTTATGCTTTGTACCATCTGTCTTACTCCTCTGTTTTTGTGTTACTCTCCCCCAGGTCGCATTTCGAAAGGAGCCTTGTCTCATGGTGCTTTTCCCGGTTACCAACTTTTAAATAATTAAATAAATAACTGAATTGATATAACCACATTATATAAATGTCTTAAATATCATAAATATGGGCAACCCTTACATTTATATACTAGTTCCTTTATGCATATTGGTATCTCCTTTAGTGATCAGCCCTCATTATCAAACATTTTAGAGGTGGATTGGGCTATTTCTAAGTGTAATAAACTATAATATGAAATTATGTCAATGAGACAGATTTTATAACACAATAGATCATGAAATTGAAACTTCATTTGTAAGTTGGGAAACACTCACTTACAACTGGCTCTTGCCAATTTTTGTAAAATTATTTACTTAGTAGAAATACTGGCTGCACCTACCAACATTTTTGATTTCTTCCCAACTGTATATTACATTTAGTAAAATCTACAAAGAACTGCAAATCCATCCCAACAGAAAATTGGGTATTACAAACAAAATATTTATGGTCTTTTGCCACTGATTTCATACCAAATTACAGTCACAACACATTTGGGTTATGCCCACCTCAGCCACATTACAGTACCAACAACTGCTGTTGTTTGCTAAATTTATCTTACAGATAGTCTTTGGTGAATGGTAAACGCTGCTTAGTAACTTGCACTGCATTGCATTATTTGTAGTTGATTTAAGCAAGTTTGTCAAGGCCATAATAGAAGACCAATATGAATAATTACACTGTGAATTAGTTTCATTTTCATTTCTTTTTTAAGTTTTTCACCAAATAGTTCGGGGCATTAGTCAAACACACAGTCCTTTCCATGTCTTAAGTTTACATTTTAATTCTTTATAAAATGTTTTAATTTTCCTTGAAAGATTACTCCATTTATTAATATTCTTGTTGAAAATGTAAGATGACCAAACATTTTATTGAAATTAAAATCTAATTGGTAAAAGTCTTTGTATTCTTTCCAGGTTAACAGTCTATTGTTCTGCATAAGATCTTCCAAAGTGTTAATATCTGCACTCAACCAATTTTTGAATCAAAAAGACATCTGTTTAATTTTAATTTGGGGGTGAAAGCAGGGGCCAGATATTCAAACATTGTGCCTGGCTGACGCAAATCCATTGCACTGGAAAAGTGTCACATTTGCACCAGGCTGCAATATTCAAAAGCCCTTTTAGTGCCAGCACTGTCTGATAGTGCTGATGTTAAAAGCTAATGTATGCAGGGGTGGGAGGTAGGGGAGTGGCCATGAATATCGGTGTACCTGCATATTCAAAAGATCAGCGCCATGCTACAGGTTTTTGCACCACTTGTAGCACAGTGCTAAATACCACTTGGAAAAAGCATGTGGTAATGCGGCGGTGTTACTCCAAGTAATGTGAAGTGTAACTGTGATACACTTCTAATTACTTCAATGTTAATCCCTAGTGGTCTAGTGGACCCTCCCCCATCATGATCCCTGACTCCCGCTGTATTCATATTCTTATCTTTTCACTGGTAGTCTAGTGGCCCCCCACCCTCCCATCATGATCCCTGACTCCCATTGTATTCATATTCTTATCTTTTCCCTGGTAGTCTAGTGGCCCCCCACCCCCCATTATGATCTGTGACTCTCATTGTAGTCATAGTCTTAACTTTTTCCTGGTGGTTCAGTGGCCCCCCCACCTGGCAGTGCCAACCAACCACACCCCCTCAAATATACCCAAATGGAGCCAGAGACTGACTCAACCCACCGCTCACCTCCACAGCCAGTCACCGACTGAGTGATGAATGAGCGTACCATGCTGAGTAATGAAAGAGTGCGTACCACTGTATGCTCATTCAACACTCAGTTGGTGTCTGGCCCCGGAAATGAGAGCAGTGGGTTGATCCAGTCGCCAGCTTCATTTGGAGATAGTTAGGGGGTGCAGGGGGTCAGCACTGCCAGGTGGGGGATGGAGGCAACTGGACTACTAGGAAAAGTTAAAACTATCAACACAATGGGAGTTGAGATCATGATGGGGGGACCACTAGATTACCAGGGAAAGATATGACTATGAAGACAGTGGGAGTCAGAGATCATGATGCGGTGGGGGCCTCTAGATTACCAGGGAAAAGATAAGTATGGAATACAATGGTAGTCAGGGATTGTGGTTGGGGGTGGGGGCTACTTGACTACTAGGGAAAAGATAAGAATATGAATACAATGGGAGTTGCAGATTGTGATGGGGTGGAGGGGCCACTAGACTACCAGGGAAGTGATTAAAATTATACAGCTACTGGATTGGGGATTGTGAGGGGTGGGGGCCATTAGACTACCAGGAAAAGATAAGAATATGAACACTGTGGGAGTCGGGATTGTGATGGGGTGGGGGATACTAGACTACCAGGGAAATGATTAAAATTATACAGCTACAGGTTTGGGAATCATGATGGGGTTGGGGGGCCACTAGACTACCAGGGAATGAGTGGACTATGTATAGAATGGGAGTATACCTCCCAAGTGTCACTCATTATGAGGAACATCCCTTAATTTACCCCTTTAAATTGCCCTGTCCCTCATCTGTCCCTCATGGACAAGGTGCTGCACACATAGTGGATGTGCTGTACATTCATTGTATAAGGCAGCAATTAACAATATCCTACTCTGCTACAGAAAGGTGTACACCTTGTCCAGACAAAGGCTATGGTTCCACTGTGTTCTGGGCTTGTATCTCCATGTTTGATGCTGTGTCCCTCATCATGAATGTCATCGTCCCTCATTGCCCCTCAGTCAGCATGTCTGGGTCCCTCATTGCAGTGCTACCTGGGCCAGTAGTATGCACTGACTGTGCTTGCATACACTCATTTCCTGCATCATCCAGCCTGTACTTCCACTTAGACCAAAAGGGTGTTTCTGGAAGCACACCCTGGCCTGCAGCTTCCAGCCCATACTGCCATTCTGACCAAGTCTGACCCTGAGTACTACACTAATGTTCTCCCATGCAATACGTTTGTCTAGGTGGCTATGAACCTCGATGTCTTTACTGTCCTCAGCTGTCTTATGGTTACCCTAATTGCTTTATTTTACATCCTTATTATGATCTATGCCTAAAATGTACCCTTATGTAACTATTACTGTGCTACCCAATGAATATCTTGTTTTGCTCCTGTACACCTAAATTATGTCTGTGCATTTCTGCATATTGTAACCAATGTCCTGTGCTCTCCCGGGTCATGCCTGAAAATAGGCAGGTCTGTTGCCCAGCGCACTTACCCGGTTACCAAAAGCTAATAAATAAATAAATAAATAAATAACAGGAGGTTGCTGTGAGCTCCATGCAGTAGCGCTGGACAAGCTACATGGAATTGTATGCTAAGCAGCCTATAATGAGATACAAATGTGACTGTTTCCCCACGGATTACCTAAGTAGGCTCATTTACATAGGATCTTTGAATACTGCAAACTTTTGCCCCGGGCTAACCTGTTTGCACCGAGCTAATGTGTTAGCATTGTGCAATTGGGTTAGCCCTGGGAAAACCTCTCATCAGTGTAGCACAGTTCTGCAGTGTGTGGCCTGCATTGTTGTTTGCAGTTGTTGTGCAACACTTGCACCCTGGAGGAGCGGAGGTCATGAGGGCGCACCAGAGCCCTCCCCCACATTGACGGAGCGAGTCCTGAACCCCAAGCCAAGACTTGCACCCCCGAGGAGCAGAGGTCGTGAGGGCGCACCAGAGCCCTCCCCCACATCGACGGAGCGAGTCCCGAATCCCCAGCCAAGACTTGCACCCCCGAGGAGCGGAGGTCATGAGGGCGCTCCAGAGCCCTCCCCCACATCGACGGAGCGAGTCCCGAACCCCCAGCCAAGACTTGCACCCCGAGGAGCGGAGGTCGATGAGGCGCCCAGAACCTCCCCACATCGACGGAGCGAGTTCAACCCCCAGCCAAGACTTGCACCCTGAGGAGCGGAGGTCGTGAGGGCACCCCAGAGCCCTCCCCACATCGACGGAGTGAGTTCCGAACCCCAGCCAAGACCTGCACCCCGAGGAGCTGAGGTCATGAGGGCGCACCAGAGCCTCCCCACATCGGGACGGAGCGAGTCCCAACCCCAGACAAGACTTGCACCCCCGAGGAGCGGAGGTCATGAGGGTGCACCAGAGCCCTCCCCCACATCGACGGAGCGAGTCCCGAACCCCCAGCCAAGACTTGCACCCCCGAGGAGCGGAGGTCGTGAGGGCGCACCAGAGCCCTCCCCCACATCGACGGAGCGAGTCCCGAACCCCCAGCCAAGGTAATTGCCACCGCGTGGAAGAAACAACTGCGGTTTACTACGTGTTGGCACCTTTTTCTCCCTGATAGCGTGACCAAAAAGAATTAATTAAATCCTCTCCTGTGGCTGAGCCTAACGGCAGGGCGGCTACTTTAAAAAATGGCAGGACTGTTGGAAAGTTAAGCAGGACAGTGATTTTCAGCACTCTAAGCCTAATTTGTAATAAGCTCCTTCAGTGATTTTCAGCGCTCACAGCCTAATTGTAATAAGCTCCTCTCCTGTGGCTGTGCCTCACGGCAGGACTGTAACTTCAGCACCTTTTGCCTTTTCTGTCACAGGGTAGTCTTAACCCCGCCGCCCCCACCACCACCCTTGGTCGGCTCTCCAATTTATAGGGAAGTCTAGTCAGGTGACTTGTGGAATTAACCTATCAGCCTACTTTACCAGCTGCAGGTTATACAAACTGTACACTAGTGGCCGCTGCAGCATCCCTCCCTCTTTCTGTAGTTGCTATGTACACACTACTATTTGCTACCCTCCTGCTTGCCAGGACCCCACAGCTCATTCCACAACCCCCCCTAGAGGCACCCAACCCTCACCAAAATAACTTTTACACCATCCCTTCATCTATCAAAGGTATCCACAGATTCTGTACCCCCAGCAGCCCCCATACCAGACAAACTGAACCTGTTGCCATTTTCTCTCTCATGCTAAACTTAACCCATACTCTCACACCAGGCAAATGCTGCACTCTAGTGTCCCCCCCAGACCTCCTGCCCACACCACCCTCTCTAGCCTCTCCAATGCCCCCCTCTCTTCCCTAACGCTACTTTCCTGTGTTACTCCCAGCCTCCCCATCCCCACCACCACCAGAAGACGTCTTTCACCCTACCAGTTCCAGCGTCTCTCATCCAAACTCTGCATGTTGGCCCTCCTGCGGCACACCTTCTTACTCCTCCTTGTATCACGCAACATCCACCCCAACCCAGGACCACCCCGCATGACTGCCTCCCCAAAAAACCCTCAGGGGTGGCTGCAGCTTGCAACCCTAAATATATGCAGCCTTCCCAAAAAACACACACCCTTCCAAGGCTGGATTGCCCAACATGCTCCTGACATACTTGCACTCTCTGAGACTTGGCTCACTGACAAGATTCCCAGTGAAGCTGTCTCCCTCCCTAATTATGCTTTCTTCCAGGCAGATAGGCCCAGCAAGAGAGGCGGGGGCTGTGCAATGTATGTTAAATCCTCCCTCAATGCCGTAGAAGTCCATACTGAGCCTGGGTTCCAAAACACTCCACATCATCTCAGCCTACATCCCCCCGAGAAATCAAAAACTCGCATTTGACTCTATCCTCCAAATCATCTCCCAACTACCCAACACTAGTGAAGTCATCGTTATGGGGGATTTCAATGTAAACTGGTTATCCATGGCCTCTTCCAGCTTCAAAGATGCCGCCCTGGCCTTTGATCTCACCCAACTAGTCACCTCCCCCACCAGAAGGGACAACAGATCCGGGACCTCCACCCTCCTGGACCTCATCTTCACCAACAGGCCGGGAAACCTCTCCTGTGCTACAGTACTCCCAGATGCTATCAGCGACCACTCACCAGTAACTTGCTGGTGGTCGGGCAAGTTGCCCCCAGCACCCCAAAAATCTCCTGGCAACATAGACTCAAAAGGGGTGGTTTAAAGAACCTTAAAGCCCACCTAACTAACAGCAACTGGCTCCCCATTTACACTGCCCAGTCAGTTGACTTCGCTCTGGCTCACTTTATAACCACCTTCAACAAAGCCTGTGACTTATTCGCCCCCTTTTCTAAGCTAGTTGTGAAATCCAGAACCACCCATGGATCACACCCCACTACTAAGCCTGCTTCAGCAAAGGGATAACCTCTGGCACAAGGCCATAGACTCCCCAAAGCACCCTGGATAGACAACTCTACAGGAGGCACGCAATAAATGTACATGGGCTTTGCGGCAGGCAAAAGCCCTCTACTACCAACACACCTAACCTCCTCCTGGGTGATGGGAAAAATTTTGGGACAACATAAAGGAACTCAGTGGCAAATCTCACTCCCCCACCCCCACAACTCACTCTTAATGGTGAGGTCACTCAGGATCATCCCACTATCATGAAGCCCTTAACTCGGCCTTCTCGGATCTCTCCCATCCTCCCTCCTAATTCCCCCTCCACCTTGAGTCCTACCAATACCCCCCCTTCCGGCTTCCAGTCATCACCTGCCATGAGGCAAAATGCTATATTACCAGGGCTATTTCTAATACCAGCTACAGCAATGACTCCCTTGATCTTAAACTCCTGCGGCTCTCCCTTGATGCCACTTTGCCACACCTCACTAAAATTCTTAACCTCTCGCTCTGCCTCGGCCAGTTCCACTTTACCTGGAAGACAGCCTTAATCACTCCCATCCTGAAGAGCGGTGACCCCACTAACACCAGCAACTATAGACCTATCTCAATACTACCACCTCTCTCCAAAGCCCTAGAAAGAATAGTCTCTGACCAGTTAACCGAACACCTAACTAAGCATATGCTTCTCAGCCAGGAGCAGCATGGTTTCCGCTCAGGCCATAGTACCATCACCGCTCTCACAGAACTCACCACGTTCTTACATGAAGCTCTCGACCATGGCTCAATTGCCGGGGCCATATACGTGGACCTAACCAAGGCTTTCGACACGGTCAGTCACGAGCTTCTGCTTCAAGTCCTCACTAAACTAAATGTGGTCTCGGAGACATTGACCTGGTTCAAGGATTACCTCACAGGCCATTCTCAGCAAGTCAGGATAAGCACCACCCTCTCCACCCCTAAAACTGTTTCCTCTGGGGTCCCACAGGAGTCTATTCTAGGCCCACTGCTGTTCACCCTCTTTCTAAACTCCTCCCTAAGGCATGCAGGGTCATTTGCTCCTCTCGCCGATGATGCAGTTCTGTTCTGAAACACCCCACCCTACCGCCTCAGCAGGCCCTTCAAAGGCATTTCTGGGAACTAGAGACCTGGTTCACTGAACACCGCCCTAATTGTCAACTATAATAAAACTAAGTCCATGATTTTGCCCACTAAAAGTCCTCATAGTCAGTCTGCACTCCTCATCAAGAGGCGCTCTCGGTGCCCTTCTGGAACACGTTTCCAATTTCAAATACCTAGGTGTCACTCTAGACACCTCCTCTCCTACCAGAGGCATGCCCAATTCTCTCCTCACTATCAGCACCAGGTAGGCATCCTGTACAGGCTCAAGCACTGCTACCCCACAGGCTATGCAGCTCGCAGTCACCTCCTCCATCCTCTCCTTGTGGACTATGGGATTACTATATGGCTCTGCTGAACCCACCTCCTTAACAGGATAAACATTGTCTTGAACAAAGCCTGCCGCCTAGTCACAGGTTGTGATAGGCTAACCCACCTGTGATCTTTGTCACGTTATCTGGTTGGTTAAACTTCCAACATCGATTACAGTTCCACCTGCATCCTTGCAAAAGATACACCTTCACCAAGCCCCGTCGGCTTTTCCTAATCAGTTCTGCACCTCACAGGTGCAATACAAACTATCTGCAAGCTCTCCTTTCCTGGTACCACAATGTAGAACTTCCCTGGGCAAAGATCCTTCCGATACCGAGCCCCTCTCTGGCTCAATGCATTACCACACTCACTCTCACAGACCCACAGCATCTCTCAATTTAAAACAGGCCTCAAAGCTCATCTCCTTGAGAAAGCCCTATGTGACTGTGGCTAACTCTGTTCACCCAGTTGACCGCCCATCCCTCCCCTTACTCTCGACTCAGGGTCCCACAAGGCCCCACGTATTTCTCAAAATCCCCTACCGGGTATGCCAAGATTGCTGCCTAACTGCCTCACCATATATTAAGTTTTGCCTGGACGGCTCCTCTGTTCAGTTACTGTAAATTCTGCCTGTTTTATGTATGTCCTCTACTGTATTTGTCTACCCTCCACCCTATGTAACCGACGTGGAGCCTTTGCAAAAGAGTCTGTGACTCAAAGGTTTGTGATTCTAATTGTATTCCAATAAATAAAAAATAAAAATAAACACTTTATTGCTGTCACACATGTTGTCTACCAGCTTCAACTCTGCTCTACTCCACCTCTGTCTCCCCTGAGCTGCTGTTGCTTTTTGCACTTCCCTGTTGCTATATTCAAAGCTGTCTTATTTCATGGGCTATTTTAGCACTGCACTCCCAGCTCTGTTTGCACTGAATCTTTTGCACGCTATATTCAGCAGATTTTGCACTGGGACTATCTCTTTGAATATAGCTTGCTAATGGATCAGGGCTAGTTTAGCACACCAGGCAGTACTAATTTAGCCCCTGGGCTAAGTTTTGAATATCTGGCCCTAGATTTTATAATATATATTAACTTTTCACCTAATATGGAGCTGCTGTTTATTACCCAACATATGTTTGAGAATGGTCATGAATTTTTTTTCTTTTTTTTCTTATATTCCTCTGGTCTTAACCATATATGGGCTAATGGGATTTTATCATATACTAAATTATAAAGGTGATCTTCCCCAAAAAAATAATTTTCAAATAATCTGCTTGCCCAGTTTAGAGCTAGCTTTACTGAAAATGTCAAATTCAGCTCCCAGTCTCCTGCAGACTGGGAGCTGAATTTGGCCTTAAGCCACCAGTTCCGAAAGCCAAAGACTCTCTTCAGCAAGAATTTTCTCCCACCTCCCACCCCCGCACCTGGTCTTAGTGAAGTCCATGTTGGCCCCTTCTCTTTACCCCTCCAGCTTTCCCACTGGCTGAAGGATAATACCACACCCCCAGACAACCATAGCTATACTATAGCCATACAGATTACAGCTATTTCCATTATGGCCAGGCTAGTATTTCAGTGCATTAAGTCCTGCCTGTTGCTTCTCTACACAGCAGACTACCTTATAGACCTAGCCCTTATGCTCCCCACAGTGCACTGTGAGTCTGACCCTTCTCAACATTTCAATCATGTTTCCCTGTCTGCTTACATCTCACTTCCCTATCTGCCAAAATTAGGTGTGTCCTACTTAGGTCTCTGGTTATCCCAGATGGCTTCACAAGCCTGCATCTGCTGCTATATATTTCAAATGACATCTTACCTCCTCCATCAGACCACTACTCCTCCTTCTCCTGCTAATCGTTCTTGCGGGTGATGTTGAGCATAATCCTGGGCTGGCTATTCATAACCCTGCCACCCACCCTTTGGCAGTCTCTTATCAAGTAAAGAAAGGCCTGAAAATTTTGCATTTAAATGTGCACAGCCATAGACCAAAAATGCCAGAGCTGGAAGCCTGGGTCAATCATCACACTCCTGATATCCTAGGCCTCTCTGAGACTTGACTGAAACCAAGCATCAAAAACATGAGGTTGCCCTACCTGGGTACAAATGTTTCAGATTAGACTGCCAAAAAGGAGGGGTGGTAGTGTAATTATGTATGCCACAGACAACCTTGAGGCTACCCAAATTCCTGTGCCTGGAATTGGACCCACTGAGATACAGGCAATATTCCTTTCTCTCACACTTGACTCAGTAAAAAAAATTCCTGGTAGGATGTGTATACCTGCCCCTAAGGTGGCGTTCTCATGTCTCTCCTCCTTCCTTACCTCCCTCATGAACCTTCTGCAGCATGATCTTGTGCTAGGAGGTGACTTCAATGTTGATTGGTTGAACTCTGGCTCTGCTAAATTGTCTGCCTCCCTCACTGGCTCCAACTTGGTCCATCAACTCTAAGTTAGGTAATCACACATTACTCTACTGGGTGGTTACTAACTGTCCCTCCAAGATTAAATCAGTTGAGGTCTTCTCAGATAGTATAAGTGACTACTCTCCAACACTTCGCATTTGGTGCAATAACTTTCCCAACCCCCCCCCAACCTAGAGTAATAATGGTTCGGAACATGTCTAAATTTGACTCCAAAGTCTTTATGGATGCAATTTGAGGTACAGACTGGGGCCCAATAAATACCCTTCTAGATGTTAATTTAGCCCTCGACTTCTCTGTGACTAAATTCTCTGACATTATTGACCTCCACGCCCCTATGAAGAGATGCCGGACAAAAGGTATCAAAGCACCTTGGCTCTCTAAAGAACTGAGGCAGCTCATGTCCTCATGTAATAGAGCCTGGCATACTTACAAGGGTAGTGGACTACCTGCTGATTGGTACTCTTACTGGCAGCTAAGGAACAGTTACTAGAATGCCATCTGGAAAGCAAAATGCCTGCATTTCAAGAAACTCCAGACAGAGTACCTCAGCAATCTGAAAGAATTCTGGAGGCAGATTAACTCCCCCCAAGGGGTAACACCTCTGAGATCTCCATCTTCCTTGATGCCCAGGGTGCCATCCTCAGCAACCCCCATCCTCTCCATTGCCACAGGCTTCAATGAGTTCTTCACTGATCTTCAGAAATATACTTCTATTTTTGCCATTCCACCTCCCACTCCTCACCTGACCCCCAGCCATCAGTCAACTCCATGGCATGCTCTGCCTTTCATCTAAAGCTAGCTACCCTCAAGGAAGTCCACCCGCTGCTCAAGAATTTGAAGGCAGACAGCTCACCAGGGTTCTACACACTAGAACCTAAATTTCTTATATTAGGTGCTAATGCACCTGCTCACCCAATACGTAATCTAGTTAACTGATCCTTCCTCTCTTGTACAGTCCCTGTGAAATGGAAGGTGGTGGTAGTTGTCACCATTCATAAGGGAGGACCCAATTCTACAATCAAAAACTTTTGTCCTGTCTCAGTCTTATGTTCCCTTGCTAAGATTCAAGAACGGATACTATATGACTACCTACAGGACTATCTAGACCTCAACCAGCTGCTTGCTATCTCTTAGCATGGTTTTAGGAAAAGCCACAGCACCCTGACAGCCTTTATTAAAGTCACTTCTAATATATTCCATGACATGGGTCACGGCCATGCCATGGGTGCTATGTTCGTTGACCTGACCAAGGCCTTTGACTTGGTCAGCCATGATTTGCTATTTTGTCAGCTGCACAACCTTGGCCTTGATACTAACTCCTTTGCATGGACCCAAAGCTACCTCTATGGCTGCACACAACAGATGAAATGGGCAGGTTCTCTATCTGATCCAAAGCCCGTTACTCACAGTGTTCTCCAGGGTTCAATATTGGGACCACTACTTTTTTCATTATACATTAATGATCTCCCTAAAAACTGTGGTGATGCCTCAGTCCATCTATATGTAGACAATGCTATCCTTTACCGCTCTTCCTCAGACATTGGCTGGCTCAATTTAGTACTGGAATCTGACTTTAACACCCTTGAGGATCGGTTCCTTCAAAAACAGCTGGTACTTAATACCAAAAAAACAAGTGCATGTTCTTCTCCCTTTCAGCTGCCTGCACCCTCTCCCCTCTGATTGTGCTCTCACTTACTGGGGCTGCTCTTAAAACTGTCAAGTCCTTTAAATACATGGGAGTCACCTTGGATCCCTCTCTTACTCTGGATGTAAATGTAAAGACTCTCACTAACACCTTTAACCAACAAATTGGGGTCTGCTACCATATCTGTCCCTTCCTCACATCGGCTGCTTGTTGCCGGATTGCAGATGCCACTCTTCTCCCCCTCCTCATGTATGGGGCTCCCTTACTACTCTCGACCACCGCAATAATATCATCCCACCTCTCACAGGTCTGCCATAGAATGGGTAGGTTTGCCTTGGGAACCAATGCTCGGCATCATTATTGTGCTGTACTATCTGCCCTGGGTTGGATATCCTACAAGACAAAACTGAGCCATGCCACCATAAGCTTCATTCACAAGCTCGTCCATTGTTTCACCCCACCCTGCCTAACTGACATTATCCAACGTCGACTCTCAAAGTGTGCTCTCAGATCGGCATCCTTACCCCTCCTCAAAGTGCCAAACCTGAGGCTCTCAGTGGCCTGGAGGTCTTTTACCTTTTTTGCTGTGTCCTCCTGGAACTCATTTCCTTCCCCAATTCTGGCCTGCTCCTCACTCTCTTAATTTCAGAGTGCACTACAAGCAATCCTAGCAGCCCTGCCCTGCTTCTGCATTCATTGACCTCTAAGCTTGACACCTCTCCCCAACCTATATGCTTAGCATCACTGGCTTCTCCAATGAATAATGAACAATATTGTCTGTAGCTAAGGGTTGATGTATGTACAGGGCTGCAGCTATGAATTTTGGGGCCTCGGACAAGTCACTTGAAATGGGCCCGTTTCTCAAACCAGCTAATGCCAGGGGTAATGCCAGCTCCTCAGGTGGGCCCCTCCTAAGCTCAGGACCCCAGACAACATCCCCACTTTTCCCCCCATTACTGCGGCCCTGTGTATGTATTTGCTGTTATATTTCTAATGGTTCTTTGTTGTAGGAAGCATGCTCTCTGTATATCTTGCAGTTGTCATTTATACTATAATTGTACTATTATTTGAGCTTCAATGTGTTATGGTGTTGTATCTACACTTTTTGTACCTGTTATTGTACTCAATCCTCTATGTATATCTTGTTTGCATCTACTGTTGCACTGCCTATGTACTGCACTTTCCGGGTCACCACTGAAAAAGGGACTGTCTTGTCTTAGTGGGCCTACCCAGTTACCTAAATTCAATAAATAATCAAATAATAAGAATGAATGTCAGGACAAGCTCTCCCTTCTTCCTCTTTGGGCAAACATAATTTTCTGTACGCTACCCTAGACTTTTCATAGTTTCATATAAATTTTCTTATAAGACAGTGGACTTTATTAAACCATTTTTCCAGTAACTCATGTAATGAAGTCTGTAATAAATATGAGATCATAGTCATCACCAACATGTTACTTAATAGGACTTTTCTTCAGAGGGAGATGGGGAAACTTAAACCATCCGTTCATCCTATTGTTAACCCCCTTCATAGATATCTGAATAGTTATAGTGCTACATCTTTGACACTGTCTTAGTTAACTTAAGACCCCAGATAATCAATGCATTTTGGTTTTTTTACCTTGGCTTGTGATAGATCAAAATTGTGTCATAACAGAGATTCTTTTGAGTCATTAGTAAACACCTCCAAATTTTTCTAATACTGTGTAAACAAATTCTAGGCTAAGAATGATTAGTACTATAATAAGGAGAAAGGACATCCCTGCCTCACTCCTTTTCCCAACTCAAAATTTTAATTCTTCCCACAATTCACCTTCACATTGGATTGAGGTGCAGCATACATAGCCTTTACTAAATTGATGCAGGAGTCTGGAAGGCTGTCCTGAAGTGCATTTAGCAGTGTCTGACTCCCAGTGCTCCTAGCTGTCAGGATGTTCCAGTCCTTATCAGTCAGGTTTAGGTCACCTAATATCACCAAATCACCTTTAGCTACTCCCCATAAGACATCCTCTCCCAACTCTCAGTCACCTTCCTCTTTCTGTCCCTGTGTTCTGTAAACCATTGCTAACCTAGCCATCTTACAACAGCTGCTGCCGGAAGCAGAGAAGTCAAGGAGTTTGGTATGCAAACTATCAGGCATTAGGGCTGAGCCTTTTGCGGAGATTAAGAGAGCATAGAGCAAGGAGGGTTGCCCCAGCAGAGATAGGGTTAGTTGAAAGACATAGAGAAGACAAGGTGAGGGGAAACAGAGAGAGCATTTGAGAGGAAGACGGAGGTTGCAGAGGAAAGGAAGGCATGGAAGAGGAAGGAGGGTGAGCACAGGAGATGAAGAAGTGATTAAAAGCATCAACAATCTCTGGTGGGGGTAGAGACAGGAGAGCTTTTCAACTTCACAATGAGGGTACCTGACCAATTTGGAAGGTCAAAAAGAGAATGGATTACCTTCCAGAATCTATCAGGAGAGTTAAGGGTGTTCTGGAGGTTGGTGAAAAAATAGCTTGAATTGGCCTTCCTTGTGGCCTTTTTTTTATTTATTTTTCCACCCCTGGAATGGGCAGGAGAGTTACCACTTCTCAGCAAGCAGACATCACACCCAGAATCCTTCCTAGGTAGCTCAGACTGGGGAGGCCCACAGCTTACCCCCTGCAGTGGGGATCCCCAATGGGAGAGACTGAGATGAACCACAGGCCCCAGCTGAGGCTAGCTCCTGGGGCGTAATTCGGGCAGAGGTCTGGGAGCATCACAGTGTGCCAACCCAGAAGGCTTTTCCCATTAAGGTCCTCAGAGATGTAGATGTGCAATGATGCCAGCATGAGCTTGGCATGCTCCCGCAGCCGACCAACGGATGTCCACCAATGCCTTTCCTCCTTGTGGCCTTCATGATACCATATTATAACTGTTTACGCTTAAACAAGTCCTCATAAACCCTTGTGGAAAAAGCAAGCAAAATCTCAAGTTCTGAAAGTGTCAGTTCGTTCTGCAGAGATCCAGGGGAGGTGGGATCCATGGATACAAGACTTTCTAGTAGGGACATGTTTGCTCATGTTGCAATGAATTTTCTTTGGTAATAGAATAGTGCATTATCTATAGTAGTGCATAAAGAAGGCTAGGATCAGTCAGTGTTACAATGATCACTGAGAAAGAAAGAGAAGTTACCAAGTACTAATTAAATCTGTTAGTGCTTTGGTGTGGGATATTTTACAGACACAGTAAATCATGCAATGATAATCAAAAGCATCCAATAGGGTGCCAGCAGACCAAATAAAGTGAGAGTGAATGTTTAGGACCCAGTTGATGAGGGACTCATCACAGGAGTTTTTGTTGAGACAGGAGAGCTTTGTGATAACATGCATGAGCTTTAGGGATTCAATTGTGTTGGCTGTATTTTCAGTGACAGAGGAGAGCCAATTTACATTTATGTTCCCACAAATCAGGAGCTTACAAGAGGCAGAAAAAGAGCAGAAGGAAAAGTGGATATCAGGAAGGGACATGGTCTTGGCTTTGAGGTATAGTAGATGCTGCTGATAAGAATAGCAAAAGAAGATATGAAGCAGAGTCTAAACAGAAGAAGCTTGTGGTAGGAGGGGATGGTAACCTAAAATATGTTGCCACAGTTGAGGCTGAGATAAGCATAAATCAGAACACTGCCACAATACCTCCATTGATCCTACCATCACCATCCTGGGCAAATAGCCAAGAGTTGGTTATGACCAGGACATCAGGTAGGTAACACAAGGCCCACAGCATAATGGGTCAGGCATAAAGAGGAACTCTCATTTACCCTGTTTTTCCCTGCAGATGTTTTCCTGGCCACAGGGAGTGGGCCAGAGCATTGGGCAGAAGAGACCCTTTGGGAGAGGAGTGGTGGAAAAAGAAGTATTGCCCAGCCACACGGTGCAAGCCAAGGCACCGGAAGCCAGAGGCAGATTGGGGGAGCCTTCCTATCCATTGGGAGTTGGCCAGGGTAGAGACAGCAAGGAGAAGGACCATGGAGATTTATGTGGCAGCCAATCCAGCTGCAGGGAGCAGGGTGGAAGTGAGCCAGTAGGGCACAGTGGAAAGAAGCCAATCAGAAGCAGTGGCCAGAGATATGTAAGCTGAGCAGGCTTTAAAAAGCTGGTTGGCTGTATCCTGCAAGAGCTGTTTCCCCAGCCACAGGGAGTAGGCCAGGGCACTGGGCAGAAGAGACCCTTTGGAGAGAAGTGGCAGAAAAATAAGTATTTCCTGGCTGCACAGAGTGGGCCAGGGCACTCGAAGCCAGAGGCAGATGGGGGGAGCCTTCCTGGCCTTGAGGAGCAGGCCAGGGCAGAGACAGCAAGGAGGAGGAGGACCAGGGAGATTTTTTCCTGCCCACCCACTCCAGCCCTGACCTCTATTAAATGCCCAGGGAGGGCGGAGTAAGATCATCAGGAAGAATCCCATCGGTGGACAGTAAACAAGTGGGAAGAAGCTGTGCACTTCAACCAAAAATCTGAATGGGAGTCAGACTTGGAGGAGGAATGAGTATCTGAACTTAAGCTCATAGCTGGAAAAGGGGGGAGATCTGGGTGGTAGCTAGGCACCCTTTCCACCCTGTGGGTAGGTAATTTATTAATTGTCTTGAAAGAAAATTTGTTGGGGAAGGGGAGATCTGTGTTATGACCAAGCCACCCCCTTTTGGTATTTGGGTTGGTCATGTAACTTTACGAACTAGTCAGTGAACTTTTGCTATCTTTTATAACAGACAGGCACCTGATTTTGGTAGTTGAGTTGGTCATTTAAGTTTTCCCACTAGCCAGTCACCTCTTGTCTACTAGTCAGTCACCTTTTCCTTGTTATTGGATTGATCTACTGTCAGGGTAAGCAAGGGGGCATTTACTGATTGTTTTGAGGGGCTCCTATAAAGAAAGAAAAATGAGGAGGGACAGGAGGGAAGGGGCTTGGATCACGGGAGAGAATCATAGGAGATAGGGCTGGCAGGGGTCAGAACAGCAGTAGCAGACTCCCACTTGGAGGGGAATAGGAGAGGGATGTTACAAGGTATTGACAAGATATAGGGGAGGTACAGGGGGGAGAATAGTGGGATTCAATGGCTGTAGGGCTGCTGTTTTCTTGAGCACCCTGTGGAAGCTAGGGGGCTGTACTATCTGCCAAAAGATAGGGTGGATGGAGGCAGAGTTAGCACATGTGAGGCAGAATCTTATAGATTTCCTCACGCATAAGGAGAGGGCAGGAAGAGTGACAGATAGACAAGGAGAGAGTCTCTAAAACTACAAGTGTGACAACGGGAGAAGGACAAAAATGGGCAGGAGTTGTAAAGGAGGGACCCTTTGAACAGAATAACAGGGGTGCAGTCCTGGGGACTCAGGAAGGGAGGAGATGCTCAGCAGGGGGGGAGGGGATGGCAGGGAAAAAGGCTCAGGAAGGGAAGAGATACTCTGTAGTGGGGAAGGGGAGCAACCCTGGAGAGGTGTCTGGAAATAGCTCCAGGAAAAGCACACAAGAGGGAGAAAGGGGAATCACAAAGATGGGAGAAAGATCCAATGAACAGGAAGGAAGGACGGTGAGGGTGCACTGGAGGGGACAATCACAAGAGGAGGGGACAGCAGCAACAGATACAGTGGGGCCCATGCCAGAGAGAGAGGGGAGGATCCCAACATCAGGACTCAGTAAAAATGCACAGGTAGTATCAGAGAGTGCAGGACTATTCAGAACTCTACTGAAAAAGGTTAGGCAGGGAGGAAGGCCCCAGAAATCAGAGAAGAGGGGAGGACCCCTGTATCAGGACTCCTTAACAATGCACAGATAGGATCAGCAAGTAAGAGACCTTTGAGAACTGTGTAGGAAAAACCAGGGCAGGGAGAAAGGATGCAAGAGATGGGGACTTCTGCCGAAAAGGCTGGAGTAGGAGGCCAAGGAGCTGAAATGAAGCTGGGGAAAAAGGGGACAGAGGGGAAATTCTCAGGTGGGGGGGTTCAGATGAAACAGGGTACAGGGGCAGAAAGCGGTACACAGAAGCCAAGGAACCAAACACTGGCTCAGGGAGATGAACAGGAGGAGGAAAATAGGGAGAGAAGGTCTCAAGAAAGTTTGGAGGGGGGAAGAAAGTAAGGTTAAGGATAGGGATAACTTGGAAAAGGGAAAGGGTGGGAGAAATACAGTAGCGAGAAGTGCCCAGGAGGAGGAGGAAGGGGACAGGGTGTTAATTGTAGGGGACTCTATTATAAAAAGTGTTACATGGGGAAGAAGGGGTGGCAGAGGGGGCAAAATATGGGTGGAATAGCTGCCAGGAATGACAGCAGCAAATGGCATACACTGGATCCCCTCAAAGGGGAAGGCACTGGATGAGAAAACACATCTGCTGTTCCACTTAGGAACAAATTACCTCACAAGGAGTAGTGTGATAGAGGTGCAGACACGGTTTACGGGACTGGCCAAGTTATGCAGCAGCATGGATTTCAAATAGTTGGCATTCTCTGAGGTACTGCCAGTACTGATGGCCAGCATACAGGTGAAACAAAAAATAGATGAATTTAACATTTGGTTAGCAGGAAGGTGTGCTCAGAGGGGATATGGAGTAGAAGGAGAATGGGGAACAACACAGAGGGACAAAAGCCTCTATGCCCTAGATAGGCTGCATTTAAATGGGTAGGGGAAACATAGAAACATAGAATTTGATGGCAGATAAGGACCACTTGGCCCACCTAGTCTGTCCATTTCCCTACCTAATGGATAAGCTGCAGATCCTAGTTAACCAACAGACTACTTCCTCCTACCCCCCACTAGAATTGCCTTATGTCTACCCCATGCATTCCTCAATTCCTCCACTGTTTTTGATTCCACAACCTCCTCAGGAAGGCTGTTCCATGCATCCACAACCCTCTCCATAAAAAAATACTTCCTCGCATTACCTCTGAGCCATCGCCCCTCTATCTTCAAATTGTTCCCCCTAGTTCTTGCGCATCTCTTTTTCTGAAAGATGCTACCCTCTTGGACTTTGTTGAGTCCCTTGAGGTACTTGAAAGTTTCTATCATGTCCCCCATCTCCCTTCTTTCCTCAAGGGTATACATATTAAGCTCCTTTAGTCTCTCTTCATGTGTCTTCTGGTGCAGACCCTGCACCATTTTGGTTGTCCTCCTCTGGACAGCGTCCACCCTGTCTATGTCTCTGTGGAGATGGGGTCTCCAGAACTGCATGCAGTACTCCAGATGGGGTCTCACCAACTGTATGTACAGAGGGATAACAACTTCCTGTTTTCTACTGGTGATGCCTCTCCCTATGCATCCCAGTATTCCCCCAGCCCTCCTTACTGCCTTCTCAGATTGCTTGTCCACCTTTAGGTCATCTGATATAACTTACCCAGGTCCCTTTCCATTTTTGTTGTTGTCAGTGTCTCACCTCCCCATTGTGTACACTTCCCCTGGATTTTTGTTTCCCAGATGCATTACTTTGCATTTCTTTGTGTTGAATCTAAGCTGCCATACATTTGACCATTCCTTCAACCTTGCCAAGTCACTTCTCATCCTTTCCACCCCACCTTGTGTATCAACCCTGTTGCAGATCTTTGTGTCATCTGCAAAGAGACTTACTTTTCCTTCCAGTCCCTCTGCAATGCCACTTATAAAGACACTAAAAAAGACCAGACCCAGTACTGAACCCTGCAGTACCCCACTAGTAACCCCCCTTTCTTCACTGTGGGCTCCGTTTATTATTACCCTCTGCATCCTGTCGTCCAGTCAATGTTTTACCCAGGTTAACACCATGGGACCCACTCCCAGCTGGCTAATTTTTTTATTAATCTTTTGTGTGGGACTGTTTCAAATGCCTTGCTAAAGTCTAGGTAGGCCATGTCCACAACCCCTCCCTGGTCTACTACTTTGGTCACCCAGTCAAAGAAATCAATTAGATTCATCTGACATGACCTTACCACTGTGAATCCATGCTGCCTTGGGTCCTGTGCCCCACAGGCCTTTAGGTACTCAACAATTCCTTCCTTCAGAAATGATTCCATCATTTTCCCTACCACTGAGGTCAAACTGACAGGTCTGTAGTTTCCTGCCTCTGTCTTGCTCCCACTTTTGTGAAGGGGAATCACTTCTGCCCTTCTCCAGTCCTCAGGTAACACACCATCCTCCCATGATTTGTTAAAAAGGGTAGTCAGTGATGTTACTAGTTCTCCCCTTAGTTCTTTTAGAATTCTGGGTGAATCCCATCAGGCCCCATTGCTTTGTCCACCTTCAGTTTTAGGTGGTCTTTCAAAACCCTTTCTTCTGTGAAAGGACTGATAGCGACCCCTCTGTCCAGAGTGTTTCTATTGACTGGACTAGGTATCTCTTCCTCCTCTTCTTTTGTGAATACTGAGCAGAAGTATTCATTCAGTATCTCTGCTTTTTCACTGTCCCTCTCTGCCCACCCACCCTCCTCTTTATTTAGCCTCAGTATCTCTCCCTTTGTCTTTCTTCGCTCCCTAATGCACCTATAAAAGGTTTTATCCTCCTTCTTAACTGAATTGGCTATCTTTTCCTCAGTTTGGGCCTTTGCTATTCTTTTTTCCTTTTTTACTGTCTATTTCTACTCCTCCCTCCCTCAGCACTCCACTCCCTTTGGGAGTCACCTACGGCCTTTCTAGTCCCCGCCTCCTATCTTGTAGCCTGGGGCAATCCATCCTCCATGTAGCTGTGGCTTGACCCCCAGGTGGGGGGGGGCTTGCATCCCAAATTCCTGAGTTTCGTCAGGATGCCAGTCACCGGGACAGGTTGGGGCACTGAGGACTGGGGCCTGGCGCTCCATCTACCTTGGAGTGCCGCAGATGTTTTTTTCCCTGTTCATGTGTGATGTGCACCCTGATGTCAAGGCGTAGAGTGCCAACGTCCATCACACAGGTCCTTCTCTGATGGCTGGGCTTGCTGTTCCTCAGACCTCCACCCAGGGTCAGCCAAGCACCAAGTCCTAGATCCTCTCCTCCCCCTGGAGAAGGTGAGCAGTCCCTGGAACACTCAAGCTTCTTCCCCCCAGGCTGACCCTCCAGCTCCCATGCTCGTTCACAAACTCTGGTTGCTGGCGTCATGAGTGGTAGCGCTATCACTGCACACAGCAGGCCAGCGGGCCTTTGCTATTCTGACTGCCTTACCTGCTTCCTTCTGCTTTAACTGGTACAGTTCTCTGCCCTGCTCCTTCTGTGTTTCCTTATACTTCCTGAATGTTATCTTTTCTCCCTAACCTCCCCAGCCACCTATTTTTTTTTATAATTAAAAGTTTTATTAATTTTCTCAACAAACACAATTGTTCACGTATAATTACATAGGGATTACAGAGAAAGCAACAACATCTTAGTGCCATTTTAAAGAAAAGTTGAAATCAAACACTTTCCCCGGGAGTAACAACAGTCTACAATAAATGACTTAAGAACTATATACCCTCCCACCACCCCCCACTAACCCTCTACATTCATTTGTAAGAGGTCAGATGTAGCTAACTAACCATTAGAAGGTGCTAGCATAATAAGCAAAAGTTTTAGTTAAGCGGAGTCCAGGAGAAGAGAAATGCTCCAACAACCCCATAACTTTACAAAAGACTCTCTTTTACCCCTTGTGCCTGCAATGTGTTTTTCAAGTTGTATAGCTAAGGTACATTCCCTGTGCCACTCCACCAATGTTGGAACCTTGTCTGACCCCCAGTACCTGAGAATTAGCAACTTTGTTACCGCAGCGGTCAGACTGATATGTGCTCTCCAGGCTTTGGGAGTGGTCACCGGGAAGGCACTCAATAAACAGATCTCAGGGGTATCCATTCTGTAAGAGCCAAGGATAGGGCTGAGCAGGGAACCTACAGATTTCCAAAAGTTTTGAACCTGAGGGCACAACCATAAAAGGTGGTAAAGAGTTCCATCTTCCTTTCTACATTTCCCACAGAGAGGTGAACCCCAGCCACCTATTTTGAGAACCATAGTGTTTTTTCTTTCATTTTGATTTGTTTATTTGCTTCACACAAAGGCATGTTGCCTCTGTGATGGTAGTTTTGATGTTTCCCCATTGTGGCTCCACCCCTCCTTCTTGCCTGTTTGCTAGTGCTTTTCTGAGGCACTCTCTCATTGTGACAAAATCAGCCCTCCTGAAGTCTGGTACCTCCACTTTTGCATGGCTTGACTCTACAGCTGAGTTTATCATGAACTACACTGTTTGGTGGTCACTTGTTCCCAGATGGCTACCCAATTCTAGATCTGAGATCCTCTCTCCATCTCCATTTCAGAGTATCAGGTCTAAGATTGCTCCCTCCCGAGTGGGTTCCAACACTAACTGTCTGAGGCATGCCCCCTGTAGGGCATCAAGAATTACCCTGCTCTTAGATGTGGCTGCAGCAAAGGTGCTCCAGTTAACATCTGGCATATTCAGGTCCCCCATCAGCAATATCTTCCCTTTCTCTGCCATCCTAAGGATGCCTTCTATCATTTCCTGTTACGCTCCTTCTAACCTACACCCTTGCCTCTCCTCTCTTCTTGCTAACTCACACTCCCATAATAGGCTCCAGGTCCCCGCCTCAGCAATTCCCCTCAGTGAGTCTAGCCTTCCTTTATGACTACACTCTTTAGCACTTATGACAAAAGAACTGCTGCCCATGAAGTTCTCGCCTCCTTGCATATAGTATTAGTTAATAATTTTACAGACAGTATCATCCTCTGCTCCCTACCTGATTCACTCTATAGCCTGTAGAATCTCAAGTTGTTCACTTAACAACCTGTCAGCCTAGCCTGCTTTAAATTATGTGTCTGTATATGTTTACTTATGTACTCCCTGTTATTGTAATTATGTAACCTCTGTAACCTGATGTACTTGTCTTTCTAGGCATGGAACCACCTTGTATCTGCTTATGTACCTGTAACCATTGTAAATGATGTAATGCCCATGTATTACTGCGATGTGGAACCTCTGTAAAAGAACCTTTGGCTCAAAGGTACTAGAAATAAATAAATAAATAAAACTTCCTTGTCCATTTCCTCCCCCTGAGTCAGGGGACTGTATGCAACCCCTGTGCAGATTGTGGTACCATTTCCAGTCTCCAGAGTGACCCACAGTGCCTCTTCTCCTCCCTGTTTACCCTTTTGTTCCATTGCTTTGACCCCGTCCCTTACATAGAGAGCTACTCCTCCTCCTCTTCTACCCTCCCTGTCCCTCCTGTAGATTGTGCACCCTGGTATGTTGACATTCCAGTCATGGTTCTCTGTGTACCATGTTTCTGTGACTTCCACGATATCCAGGCATCTGTCTACCATCAATGCCACCAGTTCAGGGAGCTTGTTACTTAGATTACGGGTATTGGTACTCATTGCCCTCCATTTTTTGATGGCCTTAGCCCTTTTTGCCCCATTCCTGTCCTTACTGCCTTTGTCTTTTTCTCCATTTACCCCTACCCTTCTCCCTATCGACTTCTTTATCTTGGTGTTTACCTCACTAACTACCCTGATTTTTGGTGTGGGACTAGGATTTCCCTTATCCTTTTCAGTGCCTCCCCCTTGGCTAGTTTAAATGCTTGCCAATGAAGCATTTAAACCAATCACCTAGGATCCTGGTTCCCCTCCTGGACAGATGCAGATCATCACGCCAGTATAGGCCTGCATCCCTCCAGGTGGACCCACAGTCCCCAATGAAGCCAAAAACCTGAGTTCTGCACTAGTTTTTCAACCACTGATTGAACCCCATGGTACAGAGCACCATAGTCTCCCCATGCCATAGACAGTCAGCATTTCTGAGAAGGTTACTGTGCGTGCTACTTGTCTAAGGCCCCTCCCCAACTCCACAAACTCCTCCTGCACTGCTCTGATCTCTGTTCTGAAAGCAGTGCTGAAATGTAAACTGGAAGATTATGTTGAGAAGCACTATCATTTAAGCTAAGGGGGGGCAAGGGGAAAATCTACATGTATGACACATGGCATTGGGAGCAGCATGCCCCCCCAACAGGCAAGAAGTCTGATGGTAGGGAACATAGGAGGTGTAGCAAATGGGTAACAGGGAAGAAGTGGTTGGAGGGTCATGTGTACAAATGCCAGAACTCTGGGTAGGAAGATCCCAGTTCTAGAAGCAGCAATGGCTGAGGTAAGCCTTGACATTGTGGGGGTAACTGAAACTTGTTGCCATCAAGAGTAAGGATGGGGCATGGAGATACCAGGATATATACTCTTTTCAGAAGGGACAGGGAGGAAAGGGGAGGGAGTTGCACTCTACATTAAGGAGGGTATCCGGGAGACAGAATTACAGTGCAAGTGGGGGGAGGCTGAAGGACTATGGGTCTCCTTGGCTGCAGGGAAAGGAGAGACGGTGCATACTGGGGTGGTTTACAGGCCCCCAGCACGGCAGGAATCTGTGGATAGATGTATGGCCAATGAATTCGTGTGAATGGCTGCTAAAGCTGAGGTGGTGCTGATGGGAGACCTGAATCTACAGTACCAGACGTGGACTGGGACACCCTATCAGCATCATCCGCCAGCAGCAGAGAAATATTAGACTCCCTGCAAACAGCCCTCCTAAGGCAACTGATCAGGGAGCCAACAAGGGCAGGAGCTATTCTCGATCTAGTTCTGACAAATGTGGATAGGGTAGGAGAGGTGTCAGTGAGTGAACACCTTGGTATGAGTGACCACAACACAGTTTGGTTAAAAATAAGGAACACTTTGGATGTTCACTGGACTAAGTTGAGGGTGCTTGATTTTAAGAGAACAGGTTTCAGGCAAATGGGAGAATTAGTGGGGAGGGCTCTGGAGGGGGTGGAGGAGTTAACAGATGTGAAGGACATGAGGGAGAGGGAAAAGATGCTATTGTTGGGGCCATGGACCTATTCACCAAGAGATTAAATAAAAATAGGAGAAGGAGAAAACCCCTGTGGTTTAATAGAGTTGTAGCAGAAAAGGTCAGGGTGAAGGGTATGGCCTTTAGGAAGTTCAAGGTAACACAAGCTGAAGAAGACTGGGAAAGGTAGCAGGTAAGCCGGAGAGAAGCAGGGATAGAAGTAAGGAGGCAAAGGCACAAACAGAGAAGAACATAGCTAGCATGGTCAAAAAAGAGGATAAAACTTTTTTTAGGTATGTCAGTGAAAGGAGGAAGACTAGGCAGGGACTACTCCAGCTAAAAACAAGCAATGATGAACTGATACAAGGGGACAGGGAGAAGGCAGAACTACTACATGACTATTTTTGCTCGGTGTTCATAAAGGAGGAAGAAGGTGTGGGAAGTGAAGTGGGAGAAGCCAAGGCAGGGGAAGGGGGAATGGATATGAGTCCATTTTGGTTGGAGGAGACTCTGGGAGAACCAGGCTGCCTGAAGGTGACAAGGCAATGAGGCCAGATGGGGTGCACCAGGGTGTTGAAGGAACTTAAAGATATACTGCAACACCCTTGACTGCACTCTTCAACCAGTCCCTGGAGTCTGGAGTGGTACTGGAGGACTGGAGAGAGACAAATGTGGTCCCTCTACATAAGGGGTGGAGGTGGGTAATTACAGGCCCATGAGCTTTGGTGGTGGGCAAGCTCATGGAGAAGCTACTGAAAATCAGGATCACCAATTACCTGGAGGTAAGTGGCCTAATGAAATCCAAGGCAACATGGCTTTACCAGGGGTAGATCCTTTCAAACAAACTTGATTAGAGTTCTTTGACAAGGTCACCAAGGAACTGGATCAGGGGAGGACAATGGATGTCGCTTATCTGGATTTCAAAAAGGCAATTGACTCCGTGCCACACAGGAGACTGCTGTACAAGATGTCATGCCTGGATCTGGGGCAGAAGGTGGTTCAATGGACGGGAAACTGGCTGGGGAGCAGGAGACAGACAGTCATTGTAAATGGGGTGGCATCAGGAGAGGGCAAGGTCACCAGTGGGGTCCCTCAGGGGTTGGTATTAGGGCCACTACTATTCAATCTGTTCATAGGGGACATCACGGAGGGCCTTGAAGGGGGTGTGAGTCTGTTTACGGATGATATGAAAGTCTGCAATAAGGGTGGACACTCTGGAAGGGGTAGAAAGAATGTGGAGGAATCTGGAAGGTTCAAGGCATGGTGAAGGAGGTAGCAGCTTTCATTCAACATGGACAAGTGTAAGATCATTCATCTTGGATATAGAAACCAGAGGGCTGGGTACTATATGGCGGAGCCGAAACCTGGAAGTAACAGAACAGGAAAGGGACCTAGGCATCACTATATAGAGGGACCTGAAGGTGGAAAAGCACTGCAAGGGTGCAGTGGCCAGGGGCAGCAGAATGCTGGGCTGCATAGGAAGGGATTACCAGTAGAAGGAGGGAGGTCATAGTACCCTTGTACACCCATCTAGTAAGACCGCATTTGGAGTATGGGGTCCACTTCTGGATGCCATATCTCAGAAAGGATGTGGGGAGGGTGGAGTGAGTTCAGAGGAGGGCAAAGAAGATGGTTAAGGGGCTCAGCCACCTGTCCTATGAGGAAAGGTTGGGGGAATTGAACATGTACTGCCTGGAACAGAGGGGGGGGGACATGATTGAGACCTTCAGGTACCTAAAAGGTATAAACCAGGTGCCAGTGGGAAGCATATTCCATCTGAAAGGGAATCAGAGGACTAGGGGGCATGGGTTACAGATTGAGGGGGGACAGTTCAAGGGTATCATTAGGAAGCAATTTTTCACAGAAAGGGTGGCAGATAAATGGAATAGGCTCCCTTAGGAGTTGATTGGAGAAGCAACTGTGGAAGGCTTCAAAAAAGGATGGGACTGACACAAGGGATTGTTGGGGAGGGGGCAGGTGAGGGTAAAGGGCATGTCCTAGCAGATAGCTAGACAAGCAGACAGACTGGGTGGGCCGGGCAGTCCTTTTCTGCTATCACATTGCTATGTTTCTATGTTTACCCCACAGTAATGTTGCAGGATGTAGAATTCCTGATGAACCAAACCAGCCTTAAATGCATTTTTTTTAGTTACTTACATTTTTGTAGCTTTAGTTCATATGTGGCTGATCCTGTGTTCACCTGCCCACCTTGCTGTCAACACTGTTCCCTGTGGCCAGCCTTCTGATGACATGGCCAGTGAGCTAAGCCATGGGGATGGTTATATGCTGGAACATCTGTTGTAAGTCTCATAATATAGAACAGGATCTTTTCAGGCTTATTCTGTTTGTACCAATTGCACTGAGGGAATAGTTGGTACTGGTAGAATAAGCTCTAAAAGGTGCTGTACTACACTGTGAGACTTATAACAGATATTCTAACACATAGACATCCCCTCAGTTTAGCCTGAAGTCTGTGTCAACCCAGGGCTGGCCACAGAGGACATTGTTGATGGCATGATGGGGCCGGGAATGCAGGGTCAACCACATATGAACTAAAGCTACAGAAATATAAGTAACTGAACAAATGGCATTTAAAGCTGTTTTGCTTAACTGGGAACTTTATATCCCACATTACTGTGAGGTGGATAAGGCCCCCTTTAAAGAACAGATTCCTGGTATTTAAGTGGAAAATGCTCAGACCATTCAGAAAGAGGGAGGGACGTAGGATGGGGAGCCTGGGTTTAACTCAGTATCCAGCAAGTCACAAGATGCCTCATGCTAGCGCGGCTGTCTTCTTCCTGCTCCATGACTCATATTGATAAAAATAGTCTTTTTTTCACGTAACCTGCTTTACAACAGGATTTGTTTTAATTTATCACAGCTCCTTAAACAAAACTTCAGCTGATAGAGTATTTATTATTTTTTGAAAACCAAGCTTTAGTTATGAATTTGGTGATGGTGCATCATACCCGCCAACCTTGGAGTGAGACTGTGGCCCTAAGCAATCTAAGCTGACCGCTACTATTGCTGCAAAACCTGCATCTTTAGCTGATGCTCTCATGGTGGAGTGCTTTATCCAGGAATTTGCACCTCTTAAAGATACAATTGCTTCATTATTTGTGGACATTAAAGCTATAAGAGTAGCCATGGAGGAGCTCATCCTTCATGTTGTAGATGTGGAAGTT
Source organism: Neoceratodus forsteri (assembly GCA_016271365.2). Lineage (NCBI taxonomy): Eukaryota > Metazoa > Chordata > Ceratodontiformes > Ceratodontidae > Neoceratodus > Neoceratodus forsteri. The sequence goes on from CM057449.1 coordinate 1,516,291,655, forward strand.
AGTGTGAACTCCATAGAAGACTGGTGCAATCAGATGGACCCAGAATTAACTTCACTCTGACAGAACATCGCAAAATTAGAAAACTGGCTGGAAAACTTGGATGACCATGGTGAAGAAAAATGTGGTCATCACTGGTCTCCCGGAGAGGGCTAGAGGATAGAATGCCATTCTGTTTGTGCAGAAACTATGTGAAAAACTGGTGGGACCATCACCAAATGGCCAACTTATATTATTAAGAGATCCCACAAGGCATTAGGACCAATGCCATCTGAAGGGGACAAGCCTTGTCCGCTGATTTTTATGTTATTGAATTTTCTAGATACAGCATATTTTGAGTAAGATTCATGAACTACAGGAACTTAATTGGGAAGGAAGGTGGCTTCAGATCTTTCATGACCATCTTACATCCATACAAGAAAAGCAAGCTGCCTTTTGTCCTACAATTTCCAAACTAGTAACAGTTCAGATTAGATTTAATCTGCTGTACCATGCCCGACTCTAGATTTGTCACGAGGGGACCCCAAAGATCTTTGCCACTCCCAAACAAGCTATCACTGAACTGTCTAATATATTCTCAGACCTTTTTATATAAGATCACTACTAGTTATGGACTTTATTTAGCTGAAAATGCACAAACTGAATAGTCTGCTTTTAGATTTTGATGAGACTGAATCCTGCATTTTTGTACAATTCATTACATATGCTTCAGAGCTGGTGTGGTTGCAGTTCTTAAGTGGTTCACTATTTTATGTATCGGGCATTGCTAACTTTGTCTATTTTTTAGATTTTATTGTGTTAACTACCATTGACCTTCCTTTTTTATAGTGCTGTGTGGAATTTCTAAATTCCGTCAGAATGAAATTCAGTAGAATTTTTGAAATTCTGCTGAATTTTGACAGGAATGGAATGGTGGAATTCCACAGCAGAAAAATGCAGAAATAGTTTTTCCACAACATTTCTGCAGAATTTTATTATGTGTATGTCAATATTTTCTGAAGAAATGGTTGTGGAATGATTTTCCACAGAACAAATGCTGTTTCTTGGAATATTATTCCTCAAATCTCAATATTTTCCACAGAAATGGTTACGGAATGATTTTCTGCAGCAAAAATGCTGCTCTGTGGAATATTATTATGTGGATCACATCGGGGGAATTCTGCAGAAGAATCAGAAAAATTCTGACTGAACTTCTGCCAGAGGAATGATTCATGCTAATTTCACCGGCGGAATTATGCATTCCGCACAACACTACTTCTTTAATATCTACTTGTTGTGTTGTTAATATTCATAGCTGTGTATGAGACCCACTTCCTGCCGGTTTGTTTTTTTGTTTTATGGTTTGGCATCTACCTACACATTTTTATTTTAGATAGCAGACATGTGGTAATAATCAGTTAATTTACATTGGAACTTTCTGTGCACTGGCCGTCCTTGTTGCTTTCATTAAATTGTACTCTCATCCTAGTCTAGGACCCAACTTGGTTGATGTTGTATGAACTAGGCTGAATGTTTTTCTTTTGTATGTTTGGACTGATATATTTTATTAGGCTCAGTTGGTTATTTCTACATTGTCTTTATATAGCTTTTGGTGAAAGTATGACAGCTGAGGTTGTCGTGAGCTTCTCATTGTTTTTGTGTCTTATTTACTGGGTATTGCTGATTTAAAAGATCTGGTGACATGTTCAGGAGAACTTCAACAAATCATAATATTTAGACACCATCCAGCTTGTATGTCCCATTAGTTCTATATTCCTCCTTCCCATTATTTAGTAGTGAGTTCATTTCCATTAAACAGGATTTTTGCTCTTGAAGAGTTTGTTTATTCCTGATGCTTTCCCCCTACCTGAAGTCATAGAGCACTGCTTGTGACCTCACAGTTACTTGCATGGCAACAGACTGTGATGTCACAACAGAGGATTATGACTTGATGTAGGGAGTAAGCTATTGAGGCATATGTATGGTAATAGCCACAGACATGGTCAGATATTTCCAGATATTTTGCAAAATTTTGTAAAGAGTTTCTTTCTGCTGCCCCAACTGTGGAAATGCAGAAAGCAGGAGAGTTCTCTAGAAAGTCACAGAAATTTCTGAAAATATCTGACCATGTCTTTGGCTGTGACTGTACTCAAAATGAACTCTAAGGGACATCAATCATATATTCATACACATTTCTTCAGTAATAGATTATGGGGAGAAGAAATATATCAAATATAATAGGAATGCAAGCAGAATTGTACCTAATTATTGTATTTTTTAAAGTTTTCTTTGAGATATCAGTAGCTCTTTAATTATTTTTGGGAATTTATTATTGAATTGAACTCGTAGCTTTTCTTTCAATATCTGGCTTCTCTACAATTGCCACTGGTAGAAGCTCATGGGACTTGATTTCCTGATTGATAGGGTGTTTGTTTTTTGGTTCAGCAATTAATTTATGTTTACATAGGCAGCCTTTACATGCTGTAAGTCTGGGCTCACTCATCTTTCCACCTATTATGTAACCTTCAATTAGGTATGATACAGATTACGCCTTTATAAAGAGAAAGGTTTTTCCCTTTCTTGTCTTTTTAGTTTTCTCATTTCTAACCTGCCTTGCTTTACCTGATGCAGGGACAGGTGGAATGCTTAAGTGTTACTGCTTTATTGGTCCATATGGATCATCATTTTTTAAAACTTGAAATTTAATTAGCTGTGGTTCGATTATTCCTGATATAGACTAGACTATGTTTTCTGACTAGAGGTTCATAAGTAGACTAGACATAGGAATTTGTTGATTTTCATGAATGAGCCTCCCTACCATTGATGGACCTTTAAATTGGCAGATGGTAAGTGGATAGATTGGGGGTTGCTATTAAGGGGCCAGTTTAGCACCTTTCTTCCCCTTCCTTTTTCTTCTTAGTGTAGCATTTGCCAGGTTATTATTATTTGGCTAGCTTTGGGCCTGGGGCAGGAAGGGCATGGCTGAGTTCAGGATCACCATGGACCTAGCAGTGTTAGAAGTGCAGTCCCTAGGACCGGGGGACTGTTTGCTGTTTGGGGTTTTGTTCTGGTTTGTGGAGGGAAGGGAGGCTAGCACAGATGACTTATTTGTTTGTTAGGTGGATTAGCCGCCTTGCATGTACTGTATTTGTTTTGTTGACTTGGTTGCTAAGGGTTTTTGGGACAGGTGAGGGATGTGTAAGTGTTTCTCATGTTGGCAAATAAGAACATTGGTTGATTTAAAGGACTCCAACTCTATTTTGAAGATCTTGATGGTGTCAATGACTAACAATATAATATATGTCTCCTGGAATGTAAAAGGTGCTCACTCCAAAGTTAAAAAATATCACATTATTAAGCAGTTGAGGCATTTAAAATGTCAGATTACATCTCTGTAGGAAACTCATATGTTAACATCTGAAGGTAATCTTTTTTCATAGAGAATGTATCGGACAGGTATTTGCTGCTGGTGATAATACCCGCAAATGAGAGGTAGCCATTCTGATTCATAAAAAAAACAAATTTTAAATTTAGCCAGAGTCTTGCAGAACCAGAGGGCAGATATATTTTTGTAAAAGGGCAATTAAACTGTACTAAAATTGTATTAGGTAGTGTCTATTGGCTTAATGCAGAGACAGCTTCATTTTTATTAACATAGCTGCTATTTGAGTTTCCTTTCTTTCTCTCCCTTTAATCATAGGTGGAGAGTGAAATATTTCCTTCACTCAGGATTTAGATAGGACAGTTAAGACTTAGTCTGGATTATCCCCAGGGCAGTATGCACTGAGGGACATGGTGGATTCATTGTGGCTTCATGACCCCTGAAAATCCTACACCCTCTGTATAAAGAATATACATTTTATTTGGCAACTCATGGTGCTTTTTTTCAGTATTAATTATATCTTAATTAACCAAACCACTTTTCATGTCATGCAAGCTACTGGAATTGCTTCGAGAGTTCTTTCTGATAACCACTTGGTATGGTTACAATGCAGCTTTGCTTTGGGTACTGATACAGATAAAATACAGAAACTTAATCAGTTGTTGAAAGAAGAATATGTTGTTCAAAGAATTAAAGACCAAATAGGGGCTTTTGTCCTACATAATGTAGGTTCTATAGTATGGCAAGACAAAGAATGGAGTGCATTTTAAATGTTTTATATGATAAGAATTCATTTGTTTAGCTTCAAAGAGAAAAAATGCAAAGAGACCAGTTGGCTTCCAATCATCTGGCATCTATCAGAAAACGAGAATGACAGCTAACTTCTCAGTCCTCAGAAGTGTTAACAGCCAAATTGATTTCTCTTTGTGATAAATAAGCTGAGTTATTATGGGAGAAAGCTGAATATTCTATTTTCAAAACCGTTCTACCAATATTAATCAAGGTGAGAAGGCTGGGTGCCTTATTACATTAATGCTTCAAGAAATAGGAGGCCTCTCATATTATCTCAGCTATTATGTTAGAAGCTGATGACACTATTAAAACCTCTCCATGAGATATTATGAGGAAAATCAAATGGTTTTTAGGTCCCTCAATGGACTCATGTCTAAACCACTGTCGCTTGGTGAAATACGAGAGTATTTAGATAGAATTGCTTTCCCTGTTTTATCAAATGAGCAACAGGCAAACCCGAGGAAGCTCTTCCACACCACAGGACATTTTAAATGCAATCACAGCTCTGTCACTCAACAAAGCCCCAGGGCCTGATGGACTTACACCTCATTTTTACAGACTGTTTGAAAATGAATTTGTCCCTTTATTCCACAGTTTTTTTTTTGTTGATATCTACACTTATGGGTTTTCAGATAATACCTTACTAGACACTATAATTGTACTATTGCCTAAACCAGGTAAACCTCCTGCTAAAGTTATTAACTATTGTACAATTTCATTGATGAATTATGATGTGAAAATATTAGCCAACATGTTTGCTTAATGGATTAACAAGATATGAGAAGAATTAATTTGTCCTGAAAAAGTTGGCTTTATATCAACATGATCCTCAGCTGACCATTTCTATAAACTGGCTCATACATTCTCTGCTTCCAGGGATCCTGAGGTTCCTATGGCCCAGTTCTCTCTGGATGCAGAGAAAGCATTTTACACTTAACTCAGTCTTTTTGGTTGCTACCCTGGAGAAATGTGTTTCCCCTGCAAAGTTCACACAATGAATCAAGATTTTATACTCTTGCTCCAGTGGCAAAATTTACTGTAATGGTATTTTTCTTCACCATTTCTGTTACTCTCCAGAACTAGACAGGGATGCTCCTTATCCCCGTTACTATTCAATTTATATTTGGAACCCCTTCCACAAAAAATTAAGGTACACCCTCTTCTTACTGATGTTCACATTGCACTCACCATTTGCAGCTCTCTGCATATGCAGATGACATACTTTGCATATGGTCTATCCTAATGTTTTACTATTAGGTATTACTAGGTATGACAAGACAAAAGTAGACTGCCTTGGATGTCATTAAGGAGTGCTGTCAGCTGTCTAATTACTGACTTAACAGAGACAAGACTGTGATTATGCCACTAAATGCTGGTGTTCTCAAAGTAGACATTAAGGCCATATCATAAACAAATGCAAATAACTCCTAAAGTATACGTGATACACACAAAGTATGAGTGGCAAAGTTGTTCAGCACAAAATTACCTTTCTAACGGTGCTATGCAATCAATTCTAGTCAATTCAGTTTATTTTTTATAAAAGCCAACATACCAAACAAAGGGTGTTTTAGCAGTAAAAAATAGCAACATAAACTATTTCTTGGGGGAAAATGTGTAACATATCAATGCCAAATTAAGTATCTGGTACCCATTATACTTGTTCAGTAAACCCTATCTCGATTGGCTGGCAAGTAATACAGAGACATAGTGGCAATGACCACAGAAGTGTCCAGGGCAAACAGGATGTCTTTTGCTGCTGACTGAAGTCATTATGGGAGACAAAGGGGGTGATTTTGGCTGCCACCTACAGGCATTTCCTGGAGGTAAAGAGTCAACAAGAAGCCTGGCTCATCTTTAAAAGACCAATTTAGAGGACTTGGTGTCTATACTTAAACAAGACTTAGAAAGTTGGGAATCCCTCACATTCATGTTATGGGGCAGGATAAATATTATTAAAATGAATATTCTTCCCCATTTGTTTTTTCCTCTTAATATGCTTAACTTTTATTTGCCCATGTCATTGTTTAAAAAAAAATCATACAATGGTTTCTGATTTTATTTGCTTAGGCAACACACGAGAAGTGCCTATACTATATTAGCAGCTCCTAAGGTATGGGATGGTCTCTGTCTACCGAATTCCACTCATTATTATTTAGCTAGCTATGATAGCAAACATTTTAAATTAGAGATGGGTGAACCAGCTCTGGCACAGTTCACAACTCCTCCCCTCTCACCCAGACTGGGCCAACTTGGCTCTAACCATGGAAACTGAGCATTTCATGGCTTTAATCAAATTGCTGAGTTGGCCCAGTTCAGAAGTGCTGTCTGGTCCAGAATAATACTCTCACCACCAGTACTGCATGGAAAAGACTTAGAAGGGTGCAGAAAGGTGCAGAACAATCTCTGTGAAGACTCCCGAGTCCCTAGACCATCACATGACCAACAAAGGCAAACACTTGTGATCCTGGGGCGCTGAAGAGACCCAACCCATTATGGTCTCTGTTCTGTGATTCACTCATGTTCTAGTCAGTCCTCAGTGTCAACCACCACAGGACATCCCTAGGAAGCAGTGTATTGAGTGCATTTGGGGATTTGCATTCAATAGAGACAGTTGTGTGTGTGTGTGTGTGTGTGTGTGTGTGTGTGTGTGTGTCTGCAGAGAGATTTAGAAAAAACAGCAAAAACATTTTTCATTTTGTTACAGAGCAAGAAGGAGAGAGGGAGAGTAGAGTTTGAGAGACCAACAAACTCAACAGCAAACAGCAAGCAGCAAAGTGCAGAAATTGCAGCAGACTGCAGAGTACTCTGTAAAAATTTTTTTTTTTGTTAGAAATAGAGACCAACAAATTTTCAGAGTAGGCAGCAGTAGAATGCAGACATTGTGAACTCCACAGTAAAAAAAAATTAAAAAAACACCCATTTTCATTAGTCAGAGAGTGAGAGAGAGAGAGCGTCCAATGAATTCAATAACAGATAACAGCAGAGTACAGAAAATAAAAAATAAAAAATGTATATTAAGGGGAGCAGAGCCATACAGGGCAGGAGGACTTTGTCTGAAGGTCATAGTGCCTCAGTAATTTTGAGGGGGGCTTATAGTAATATACAGATTTTGAAGGGAGTGTCACCCATGTCTCAGACTCTGTGTTGCCCATCTCTGTCTGAAAGGTAATACTGCCGTACATTCTGTGTTCCCCATCTCTGTGTCTGAATTGCTACTAGGTCATAGTGCCATACAGATTGTGAAGGGGGGTAACATCTTAGACTATGTGCTGCCCATCTCTGTGCCTGATCTACTACTAGGTCACACTGCTGTAGCTTAGACTCTGTGTTGCCCATCTCTGTGCCTGAACTACTACTAGGTCATTATTCCATACAGATTGTGAAGGGAGGTGATATCTCAGACTCTGTGTTGCCCATTTCTGTGTTGCCTATCTCTGTGCCTGAACTACTACTTGGTCATACTGCTGCAGTGTATACTGTGTTGCTCATCTCTGTGCCTGAACTACTACTAGGTCATTATTCTATACGGATTGTGAAGGGGGTGATATCTCAGACTCTGTGTTGCCCATTTCTGTGTTGCCCATCTATGTGCCTGAACTACTACTTGGTCATACTGCTGCAGTGTATACTGTGTTGCTTATCTCTGTACCTGAACTACTACTAGGTCATTATTCCATATGAATTGTGAAAGGAGGTGATATCTCAGACTCTGTGTTGCCCATTTCTGTGCCTGAACTACTACTTGGTCATACTGCTGCAGTGTATACTGTGTTGCTCATCTCTGTGCCTGAACTACTACTAGGTCATAGTGCTATTATGCCATACAGATTGCGAAGGGGGGAGGTGTCACATCTCAGACTCTGTGTTGCCCATCTCTGTGCTTGAACTACTATTAGGTCATATTGCTGCAGTATAGACTCTGTGTTGCCCATTCATGTGCCTTAACTACTACTAGGTCATAGTGCCATTCAGATTATGAAAGGGGATTAAGTCTCAGACTCTGTGGTGCTCATCTCTGTTCCTGAATTACTACTAGGTCATATTATTGTAGCATAGACTCTGTGATGCCCATCTCTGTGCATAAACTACTACTAGGTCATAGTACCATACAGACTGTAAAGGAGAGTGACACATTTCAGACTCTGTGTTGCCCATCTCTGTGCTTGAACTACTACTAGGCCATATTGTGTCTCATGTATTTTGAGAGTGGGGTGTCATGTGTAAGACTCTGTATTACCAGCTCTGTGCCTGAACTACTACTAGGTCATACTGCAGTAGCGCAGATGCTGTGTTGCCCAGCACTGTGCCTGAACTACTACTATGTCATAATGCCATACAGATTGTGAAGGGGGATCATGTCTCAGACTCTGTGTTGCCCATATCTGTGCCTGAACTAGTACTAGGTCAATAGTGTCGCATGCATTTTGAGAGGGGGGTATCATGTCTAAGGCTCTCTCTTGCCCAGCTCTGTGCCTGAACTACTACTAAGTTATATTGCTGTTGCATAGGCTCTGTGTTGCCCATCTATGTGCCTGAACTACTACTTGGTCATGCTGCCATAGTGCAGACTCTGTGTTGCCCAGCTCTGTGCCTGAACTACTACTATGTCATACTGCCATACAGATTGTGAAGGGGGCATTATGTCTCAGACTCTGTGTTGCCCATATCTGTGCCTCAACTACTACTAGATCAGATAGTGCCTTACTTATTTCTAGAGGGGAGTGTCATGTGTCAGACTCTGTGTTGCCCATTTCTGTGTCTGAACTACTACTAGGTCATATAGTGCCTTACATATTTTGAAAGGGTGGTGTCATGTCTCAGACTCTGTGTTGTCCAGCTCTTTGCCTGAACTACTGCTAGGTCATACTGCCATAGCATAGACTCTGCATGACCCATCTCTGTGCCTGAACTACTACTAGGTCATAGTGCAGTAGCACAGACTCTGTGTTGCCCATCTCTGTGTCTGAACTTACTGCTAGGTCATAATGCCATACATATTGTGAAGGGGGAGATCACGTCTCAGACTCTATGTTTCCCATCTCTGTGCCTAAACTACTACTAGGTCATAGAGCCATACATATTGTGAAGGGGGAGGTCATGTTTCAGATGCTATGTTTCCCATCTCTATGTCTGAACTACTATCAGATCATATAGTGCCTCACCTATTTTGAGAGGTGGTGTCACATCTCAGACTCCCATGTTGCCCATCTCTGCACCTGAACTACTACTAGGTCATATAGTGCCTCATGTATTTTGAGAGGGTGGCGTCATGTCTCAGACTTTGTGTTACCCATTTCTGTATCCGAAATAATACTCCAGATTGCAGACTGAAATCTCTGCTGCTGCGGAGATTGCTATTCACATCTGCAGCAGCTGGGGAAGATGTTACAGCTGGCCCAACCAGCTTTAACATTTTTCTACAGTTTTGGGGATTCCCACAGCAACACCTCCCACAAGCTGCCATAAATCATGGAGCCAGTCATAAACTGCTTCCAGTTTTAAGAATACTGTAGCTGCAGGAGAAATTGAGTTTCCACAAGTGTCAACCCACTTGTGCCAAGTTTCTCCTGCAGCCTCAGGATTTTGAAGAGTTTTGTGAATCCAGACCATTGTTTCCCATGAATGTCATTCATTGGCTGACACACAGAATTGTCAAGAACAAGAGTCAGTTTATTTTATTTCTATTGGCTGCTTGCTGATCTTGAAAAATGACATGGGAATACAGACACCTTTTCTGTTTTAAAAAAGATCAAATTTAAATGTTTTTAACAGAGGGATCTAAAAGTGTAATACTGATGCATTTCTTATTCTCAAATAGACTAAAATAGGTCTACAATTTATCAGAGTAAATCAGGTTAAATCAGAACCATATGGAAAAAAAATCACAGTCGGAATCAGAACAGGGTCACAGCCCATCCCTTCTCTAGATAGCCCATACAAGATGTTGGTGCTGTGCATTCTCATTATTCCCTGATTTGACTTAAATTAGAGAGGGAACAGATTAAAAGTTTAGGTTTTTAGCTTTCTGCCATACATTTTATCTCCCCAAAGGTTCTGCTCAAAGATCTTCATGACTATGTGTTAGGTACCTCTCTAAGAGTACTATTACTGGTAAGTAGAATGATGAACTATAATTACACTAAAGATACTTCCTGGCTGATTCTTCCATAATCCTAACTTTAAAGTGATGGTACAGTGCTTCAAACAGAATGGCAATTACAATTTGAAACAGCCAGGGTATGCACTTTGCTCCAGGATGGCAATTTTAAACTGTATTTTCAATCAATCAGTCAATCAATCAATCAAACTTTATTTAACCAGGCGTAAACATGTTGAGCAAGCTCATTTTCAAGGTGGTCATGGACATTAATACAGGTCACAGGCAACACTAAATTGACAAGGGAGAGACATAGTACATATGGAGGAATATTCAGGCCTATACATATACCTATACATACATAGCTAACTTAGGTAATACAGTTGCAGGGTCATAATTAGCAGGCCTATATATACATGGATAACATGGGTAAGCATTACAAGGTCATAACTAGTAGACTCAAGAGGTAGAGATTTAATACTTAGGTGGTCATCAAGAAAGGTGGCTATTATCTTATAACAGGGAATATGTAAAGAAAAGGAGGAGGATGTATATGAAGTGGGGGTGGAGGGAAGGGGAAGGGGGTAGGGGAGAGAGACTAATAAGTGCTGGGTGCTCCCTGGCAGGGATGAGAAATTGAATGGGTTGCAGTAGTTTCAGCTACATTGATGATACTAGGGGCTACAGTTACAAGGTCACATAAAGCAGCTACAGGTTTCCTTAAGTTATTCAGCTATTAGTGCTTTGAAAGTGAATGGACCTGGAAGGGATAAGAGTTTAAGTGAGTTTTGCATAGCGTTCCATAAGGTCAGGAAGGAGAAGTTGATTGCAGCCACGCCATAGGTTGTTTTCACTTTGTGTATCTGGCCGCAGAGTAGGGAGAAGTGTCTTAACCCATAAGAACCCTTGGCACATTCAAAGAAGCTTGAAATGTAAGCAGGGAGTTTGTCAGACAAGGCTCTGAAGAACCAAAGAAGAGCATTACTTTTCCTCCTTGTTGAGAGAGAGAGAGAGAGAGAGAGGACCATCCCATCTCTTGGTACAGAATGTAATGGTGGGTGCGAGAGGGCAGGTTTAGGATGAAGCTTATGGTCCGGTGGTAGAGCGTGTCAAGTTTGCTGAGCACAGTTATGGGGCAATGGTTGTAGAGAAAGTCTGCATAGTCCAGTAAAGGTAGGAAGGTAGATTGCACAAGTCTCTTTCTAGCTTCTCTGATAAGTAGATGCTTAATGTGTTAGAACACGCTTAACTGCTGCCTTAATTTTTTTGAGACCTCATTTAGATGGCAAAGGAAGTTGAGCTTGTTGTCCAGCCAGAATTCTAGATATTTGAAGGTATATACTATTTCAAGGGGTTCACCCATTAGTGTTAGCATCATGTGCTTGTGTGTTGGTCCTGGGGCTGCCTTAAGTGAGAGGATCATGGCTTTGTTTTGGTTTTTTTGCATTGAGTAGGAGCTTATATTTGATAAGGCAATGTTGGAGGGAGATGAAATCTTGCTGTAGGTCCTCATGGGACTGAGTCCAAGGATGAGTTTGAGGTGTAGAGGACAGTATCATCTGAAAATAGGTGCACATTAGCTGTATGCAGTTGTGCAACAAGGTTGTTCATATAAATTGCAAATAAGATAGGACCCAAGATGGAGCCTTGGGGGACACCTCATGGGAGTGTTCTTAATGGGGATAAATCACCTGAAACTTTAACTTGTTGTAACCTGTTGGAAAGATAGCAGGTGAACCATTGAATGGCAGTCTTATCAAGGCCAATAGTGCACAGTGCGTTAAGCATAATATTGTGGTCCACAGTATCGAATGCCATATTAAGGTCAAGGAAAAGGGCACACACATACTTTTTAGAATACAAGGCAATTTGCCAGTCAGTGGTTACCTTTGCAAGGGCAGATACTGTGCTACATTTGGATCTAAAGCCAGACTATGCAGGATTTAGCAGTTTCTATGAATCCAGGTATTCTCTAATTTGGGTATTGATGATTTTTTCTAGTAGTTTTGATAGGGTAGCTAGTATGGAAATAGGCCTGTAATTGTTCAGGTCACTCTGATCCCCAGATTTGAACAAGGAAATGATATGTGCAGTTTTCCAAAGCTGAGGTAGCTCACCCAGCTTCAGGGAGGAGTTGAAAAACTGGGTAATGGGTGCTGTTAAGTAGCAATGGCCCAATTTAAGGAAGTAGGGTTCAATATTGTTGGTTCTGACACTCTTTTTAATATCCAGTGACAGTAGGAGGTCTTCTACTTGTTTAAACATGACTGTATGGAAGATGAAGCAGGGGGGATGAGATTGGTTGAAATTGAAGTTAGCATTAGAGGCAGCAGTGGGGTCCCATGGCGGGCTGATTTTGTTGATGGGCAAGGCATCAAAGGCCAACCCAGCTGTTGCAAAGTGGTCGTTAAGTTGGTCTAATATGGCAGACCTGTCTGTGAAAAGTAGACCCATTGGACACTATTGTGTGTGGAAGGGAGGCGTCAGTAGTATGTCCTTCAACTTCTTTGATAATGCTCCAAAATTAGGCGTCATCATTTTTGTTGTCTTCCAGTGTAGCTTGGAAGTATTTAGATTTTTCAGATCTAATTAATTTAGTGCAGGCATTCCTAGAGGTATGAAATGCTATCCATTTGACCTCCATTCAGGATTTCCTCACCCTTTTCCACCAGTAGTCTCTATCCTTAAGAGCTTTCTTCAGTATAGGAGAGAACCAGCCAGGAGGTCGTTTTTTAGTCTTGATCAACCTTAGGGGGGCATGTTTGTCTATTAGGTCCTTTAAAAGGCTGTGGAAGATATTAAAATTCCTCAGTGAATGAGGGGGCTAGGTAGATGTCCTGCCATTTGATGTTACCCAGGTCCCTCAGGAAGGCATTCTGGCAAACCTTTTTCAGACATCTTTTCAGACTGAATTTGGTGACAGATTTTAATTGGAGTAAATGTCTGATGCAGGCAGTGGCACAGTGATCACTTAGATCATTAAAGAAGACTCCAGTATGTGAGAAATTATGTGATTTGTTGACGAACATGAGATCTAGTAGAGAGCTTCGCTCAGGGTTTTTTCTATTAGGTCTGGTAACTGCAGGTGTTATTTGTGTAAGCCCACTTGTATCACAGAAGTCGTTGAGTTTCTTAGAGCTCTCGTCATTCCAATTTTGGTTGAAATCCCCCATTATGATACACTCATGTTGGATGAGTTGATTAGGCTTTGGAGTTGTGGTAGGGGGGCAAAGCCACCAGATGGGGGCCGGTTGCATGTAGCAATAAGAAGAACCTTTTCATTGGAGAGGGCTAACTTTAGTGCCAGGCATTCAAATTATTTTGCCTTAGAGGTGCAGTCAACAACTGTGACAGAGAATTTAGTCTTGACGTATATTACAACACTCCGCCCCCCCGTTGGTCTGTCGCATCGGTAGGTGCTGTAACCCAGTAGATTTTGACATTGTACAGTCATACAGTTTTGACAGTAAATATATTTTCAAATTAATTCAACTTAAACACACTCTGTCAGCACAGTTGGGTCCACAGCCATGGGATATTACTCAAAATGAGTTCCTGCAATCGACTATAGAGATGGTTTCTCAGTTGCATGCAGCCTCGCTGCTGTATAGTTCATTACTATTATCTGCAAATGTAGTGAATAGCATTGCATTGGAGAATTTCAAGAAATCCTTAGATGATTTCATGGGCAACAAGAAATTTGCTTTTTAAGATAACAATGAGGTGAATCCATATGGCCTATCAGCTCCAGACTCGTATGTCTTCTGTGATTCTTTGATTGTTTGCTAAAATATATCCTGACATTAATGGGGAATGTTATTATTGAAATAGAGTGTTTCCTGACCACCAGTTTAACTTGATCCTCATCTGGGAGGACTTATATAAGCACTAATAAATTACATATTATCCAGTTCGGTACCTTACATAATCTTTATTTCACACCCAGAAATTAGCTAAGATAAATCCACTACCCTCTCCCCAAGGCAGCAGATGTAGCCAAGTGAATGGTACCTTACGCCATATTTTTTGGGAGTGTACACAGTAAAAATGTATGAGAAGTGATTAAATCAAGAGCCTGACCCCTTTTTAAGATTAGATGTAATTTTACTCCGTAAATTTGAATTGTAGGTGATTATATATAATTAGATATAACATTGCTGTGATATATTTATCAGTTAAGCATGTAGTCCTCCAGCATTGACTAGATCAGGATACAATTTCTTATCAGGAATTTGTTGCAGGAAATGTTATTCAACCTTCCTCTAGAAAAAATTGTACTGAGTGTTTGTAACTGGCCAAAGTCATATTCTAGGAAATGGAGCAAATTGCACACCTTATATAGTATGATTTAACTTTGTTATAGAGCAGCACAAGCTTAGATATACAAGATGTATTTTCTTTTTCTATCTGATATCAGTTCACTTGTTCATACTTATGTAATGTGAATTCCCATTTATTATGTATATGGTGTATTGCATGTTTTCTGATGTGGGTTTGATCCACATCATCCTGTTAGCTGGTAGGGAGGATGTTTCTCTTATTTTATTTATTTATTTATTTATTGAAATGTTTCACCAGGAGGGCACATTGAACAACAAGTTGCTTGTATCAAGATGCAACCTGGGGGAAGGGGTTACATAGGGTTGTGAAGGTTTATCAGTTACAATAATATGTGGGTAGTACAAACAATACAACATTGTAAGATTGTGCAACAGTTGAAGCACAAGGTATTGTTCAATAAACAGTAGAGGAACATTGAGTAAATTACAAGACGTGTCCAAAATCATGCAATAGAACATATGAATTTGCAAAACCTATAGAACCATTTATAGTGCATGAGTGTACCAGGGAGCAGGCTCAAGGTAGTACACAAGTGCTGTTGGAGTAAAAAGGATGGGGTTAGGTTGTGCACACTGATGACCCATAAGGGCAGGTGGAGGGGGGGCAAGAACTGAATATGCGGACAAGGGGGTAGCCATTTCCTGATTTCCCCCTTCAGGATGTTGAGAACCCTGCCGGGGGGTCATGGTAGGAAGGCAGAAACTGGGGACAGGTATTAAGATGGGTTAAAGCAGAAACAGCTGAGGGAAAAGTAATTGTGTAGGGCAGAGGTAAGGGAGTCATTGGAGGAGGAGTGTCGTATTTCAGGGTGGAGGGAATTTCAGATTTTAGGGAAATGATGGTGAAACCAGTCTGGCTGACGAGGGTGGAGCAACGTGTGGGGCTGTTAAGGTGCTAGCGCCATTTGATCTGAGAGAGTGAGTAGGTGGGGGGAGGTGGAGTGGACAGAGAGGATGAGAGATAGGAGGGGAGCTCCTGAACCGGAACTTAGAGGTTAGTTTGGCACAGTGAGAGATGCGTCTGTGAGATAGTGGAAGGAAGGAAGGAAGGTTAGAGAGCGATAAAGTTCACAGTGGTGGGCACAGGAATGGGAGTCAATAGCAAAGCAGCAGAAGGAGTTCAAGAGAGTGCCCAACTTGGTCAGGGAAGATTTGGGAGCAGCACCATAGACTATGTCTCAGTAGTCAAAGATGGGGGGTATCATCTTCTGGACAATTTCATGCCTCACAGTCAGCGGGATGCAACTACGATTCCTGTACAGAGCACCAAGCTTGGGGTGCAGTTTCTTCAGGATAGCATCGATATGCACAGAGAAGTTTAGGTGCTGGTCCAGCCAAACTCCCAGACATCAAAATGAGGAGGTGTCCTCCAAAATGGTCCCATCAAGGGTGTGGAAGGTGGGTAGGGCTGAGAGCCTACAGAGTCTTTGCCTGGTGCAAAAGGTCATTGAGACTGTCTTCTTGGCATTTATTAAAAACTGGTGAGAAGCAAACCAGCGCTGAACTTGGTTGAAGTCATGCTGTAAGCTGGTTTGCACAGCAGCAGGGTTATTGCCGAACTGTTCAAAACAGTATCATCAGCATACATGTGGATAGAAGAGGATTAGCAGGCTGGGGGAAGATCATTAAGGAAAATGGAGAACAGTAGGGGACCAAGCACTGAGCCCTGAGGGACAACAGTGTTGATGGGGAGTGGAGGGGAGATAGAATCAAGGATTCTCACCGACCAAGTCCTGCCAGTGAGGTAGGATTTAAACCAGTTGGTGGCTGATAGAGCAAGGCCAGCTGAGAGGAGTGAATCAAGAAGCAGGGGATGGGAAACAGTGTCAAAAGCTTTGGCTAGGTCAACAAAGATGGCCGAGCTAATCAAGCCATCATCCATCACTAAAAGGATGGAGTCAGTAAGCCTGATAAGGGAGGTGGTTGTTGAGTGGTTCTTCCGAAAACCAGATTGGAAGGGGGTGAAGAAAGAGGAATCAGAGAGGAATGGTGATAGTTGAGAGAGAACTAAATGTTCTTGAAGTTTGGCAAGGGTATGAAGGAGGAAAATTAGGCTATAGTTGCCAGGAGTGAGTGTGTCACCACCCTTGGGGAGAGGAAGGACTACAGCATGTTTCCAGGATAAGGGTACTTGGGCAGAAATAAAGGATAGGTTAATATTATATATATTAATTTATAGGTTAATTATATATATATATATATATATATATATATATATATATTTGTTGTGTTTTGGTTTTTGTATTGGTAAAATGATAAAATAAAGTTAATTTAAAAAACAAATCTCAATATCCCCCAACAGCAGAAGGATGTGAGGTTCACTTTTTTGGTGGAGCTTAGTGGAGGTGCAACAGGTATGAGGAGGTGTGATAGGGATAATACAGAGAAGAGTTGCAAAGATGAGAGGGAGCAGGAATGAATGGTTATTACAAACTAATGCCCTGACCACACACCATTATACAAATGTAGTTATTACTAGGGCTATATGTTTGTTGCAGGAGTCATGGATGCCATTACTTGTCTTATTTTTTATGAAAACTGCATGATTTGGGGAATTGTCCATTGCATCCCTTAATTTTATCATTTTCCATGACACTATAGCTTGTAGCTTTTTTTTTCATGCACACCCATCAGTTTTTGATGCTTGCAGAGGACGGACCTATAATTTTCTGCCTTGCTACAACAACACTCTTGGTCCTCAGTCAGTCCTAGTGTGGGATTCTGGGGCTTACATGTGAGCCTCATTCTCCCAGATGGCAGTAAAATGTAGTATCCTGATATTGGACCAGCCTAACAATGATTTTTTTTAAAACAGTTAAATCTTTCCTGATATGCTTGTACACAAATATGTTACAACAGAGGCAAATTGTTTATCACACAATGGATTCATGAATTTTAATGACTTTTACTATGATATCCATGATTGCTGTAATTTTGACAATGAGAATACCAGGGTTTTATAAAAAAAAGTCCATGAAAAAAAGGACAGCTCTACTAACTACTGTATATTGAAAAAAGGAAATGAGAATATTCTATATTAAAAATTATATCTGATGCCCCAAAATAAATACGAACTGACCAGAGCCAAAAGGGCTGCAGCTGAGGAATCTGGGTTACATTTATTGAAAATTACCAAAGTTAAGAACTTGCATTAGCAAAATGTCATGTAGGCTTATAAATTTGTTGTTTTTGTAATATTTTTACACCACATTTTCAACATAGCCTTGTTATGACCCTGCCTCATGAAGAAGGGCAAAGAAAATTTTCGACTCCTGGCCTAAAGGTGAGTTTGCGCAGAGACTGTGAAATAAACTTTCAGGACGCAAAAACACATTTTGGGCAGGAGTTGAAAAATGACAGCTGTCACATTCATGAGGTGCTGTAAAGAAATGGCTGTGTTGAAAATGTGGGTTAAAAATATTGAATATTACCAAACTTACGAGCCTGTGTTTTTAGAATTCAACATAGCCTCATAACTTGTTTTGGTAAAATATTTCTACACCAAATTTAGAACATAGCCTTCTTATAACCCCACCTCATGAACAAGGACAGAGAAAATTTTCAACTCCTGCTGGAAAGGTAATTTCTCACAGGGACTGCAAAATCACCTTTTGGGATATAAAACAAAACATTTTGGTCAGGATTTGAAAAATCACAGCTATCACTTTCATGAGGTGCTGTAAAGATATGGCTACAGGTATGCTGTAAATTTGGGGTAAAAATATTAAAAAATTACCAAAGTTACGAGCCTGCATTTGAAAAATTCACATTGCATGCCCCCACCATTACACACTGATCTTGGGGACAGGCATCAGAAAATGGAGAAAAAAGTGGGAGCTGTAAAAAGAGGAACTCCTGCTCCTGTTTGACACGTGCCATCACCCTGCCAACCAGATACAGATTCTGGGATTGGGGAGGACGACCCTTCCTCCCCAGCCTCACCATGCAGGCCAAACCATTGTGGAACAAGACAGGACCTGGGAGGAGAGATTGCAGCTGGTCCAGGGTACAGTAGAGACTAAAGAGTCAGCCAACACCTCAGAAGCACAACAAAAGCTCTGTGGAAAAAGAAAAAAGATGCACAGGTGACAGAAATGGTGTCTAAGTAGGTGCTTCCCTTGAAGAACCTCACAATTTCCTGCATACTTGTGATTTTCAATGGAGGAGCATTCTGTGACCTTCTCCATGATTTATGGCAGCTTGCAAATAGATTCCATGTACAGCTGCACTGAACTGCTGCAGCTTGTATTACCAGGTGTAGCATCCTGCTACTGCACCTGCCATGCATTTCCTGACCACACACATAAAATGCTAAAAATAACATTTCTGCCAGAGCAGAGATTTTATTTTCACACCAGCAAGTTGCATACTGAGATTCAGTCTCTGTGCCATATCTGGCCTTTTGAAGATTAAGTCCAAGGATTGTGTGCTGGGCTTAGAAGGTGAGGAGAATTAATGATCACATCTTTAGGACTCTTGCAAAAATTATTATGTGTGTGTGTGCTGTTGGCAGTTGTGCCCTGTAGGGAGGGTATTTTTAGAAATTAAAAGGCTCAAACTACTCTAAAAATAGCAACCTGAACCTAAAGTAATGAATCATAACAGTATCAGACTAGTACTCAGACCAATGTCCAGGCATGCACTCCAGTTTCATCAAAGAAAAAGGGAGGGTCAAGCATTCTTCCATCTTCAAAAGGACCATAAATCAACCCCTCAAAAGTGATTCTGGTAATACTTTAATTTCAGCCTGAAAATGAATACTTTAAGCATCAAAATAATGCACATCTGACCAAGCTAAAAAAGTTTTTTTTTACTTAAAACCAGATGGTTGGTGGGTACCATTCATATAGACACTCTGGTGGGGAGAATTTGCTACATGTTCTATGGACCTGCCTGAAATTGTCATTGGACAGAGATTTCACTGTAACTGAGTCCCATATGTGGAATGCTCCCATGCTACTTGTGGTGCATCTCCTCTGTGGGTGCCATTACAAAATACTCTTAAGACATACAGTATATATTTTCTCTGCCCTTTTATGACCCAGGTTAAGTTGCATAGTGGCTTTGTAATCTGTATATTTTATTGATTTCTATCGTTTTCATGTTTATTTTATTTTATACAGCACTTTTAACTCCTGGGATGAAGTGCTATATAAAATATAAATAATTGATTGCCATCAAGAACAAAAAAAAGATCTGACCAGATAAATGGTCAAAAAGTTGAAGAAGATGACAAGCTAAATGAAATGCCTGTGGCTGACCACTACATTAAGGCAATATTCCTGGACCCACATCACAAGTCATAACAACTGTTGAATGATGATAGCACTTTGAGACAAACAAACAAACAACAATACAGCAGGTGCACATAAGCAGGTTTGGAGCACAGAATCACAGTCATAAGTTTGACAACACAACACAACATCAGGTGACTCCTTCTCTGGTATTCCATATTTTTACCCTCTCCTTTTCTCCCAGCCACTACTGCAGTATCAATACCATCATTAAAAAGTAATTAAATAGTATGTTACACTTATTAAAGAAGTTCAGAGCACCTGTACAATGAAACATTAATTAGTACAGTCATCAATAAAAAACATAAACAAGGCATACAACTGAATTCGTAAAGTTACGCATCCTACCATTCAGTGCCATTCATACTTTGCAGCAGGAGTAATGCAGAGCTGCTCAGACTGAACTATTCAAAGTGAAATGATATACAGGTGGCACCTGTTGGTGTTTTTAATGAATTCACCAAATGTGAGTGATAGCACTGTTAAATGATTTGCTAACATTAGGACAGCACGCTTTCCATAAGAACATCACAGGGGTTAGAAGATTTATATTTCATGCTAACCTATGAATATATAGATGTTTGTTGAACTCCACATATATTACAGCTTGCCTAATTACCTAGCCCTACAGTATCTGCAATTTGAGTTCACCAAATGTGAGTGCTAGTGCTGCTGCAGTAAATAATCTGCTGACGTTAGAGCAGTACGATGTATGTTGGAACATCACCAAGGTTAGAAAATACATATTTCATTTAAATATTTCATTACTAACTCATGATTATGTAGTCATTCAGTAGAATACCACAGATATGAGAGCTTGCCTAAGTAGCTGTCTCCCCCTGCAATTTGCTTAACTCCAAGTCATTCTGTTCAATAGTGTGCACATCTGAAATGGCTTTTAGAATGTTCATTGTGAATGCAACTGTAAGGGCAATGGACCTGAATAAACAAAGAAGTAATTATTCTCAAAACTTCAGTCAAGAGTTTAACATGGCAATCAGATACAACAGAATATCAGGATTTAGGATACACATAATAAGACATATTTCCAATTTACTAGTAGACAAGCTTATATTTTTGAACCTACCCCACAACTTAGTAATGGTGCAACCGAGAAGGACACTGAGGATGTCACATCCATACTGATACTCTGTAGAATCAGTAAGAATACTGAGTCCCTGGCTGCCAGCGTACACTTTTGATTGATAACTGGTAACACATGAATGGATTAATGATAATGTAGTAAATATGAATTTAATATCATTCAGTCAGTAGCAAAATGGAAAAAAAAAACTTAAAGCCATTCATGTCCCTTTTAAACTTTATTCAATATTTTAATTAAAAAATAAATAAATACATAAATAAATAAATAGAAACAAACATCAGTACAGTGTCATTATTGTGTAAATATGGATAATGGGGAGGGGTGAAGAGCTTGTAACTTACTTTGCAACTCTTTACTTTTTGTTTTCACTGAGATGCTATCTGTAATTTAAACATTTCAGTGATGGTCATTTGTCATCTCTTTTCAAGTTGCTTCAAAAATCTTTTAATTTGTAGAAGCAAGTGAAGTCATCCTCATTTACAACTCATGCCTCGATGTACCACCTGAGTCTGTATTGGCATCTTCTGGCTTCCGTGGCAGTTGGCACTTCTTACCTGCCCCAAGTCCACTGCATACCCAGGGTTCCTGTGGAACTTGTCATCTGTGTCTTCCTTCCCCAAAACAGACATAGCAATTTGATTAACTGTTATCTCCCTAAACCATGGAATGACATGGCCAATTTTGACAAATCTGTTGAATTATTTGGAGTTAAGTCATGTGCTTGGGGACTGGGGGTAGTGATTCACCATCAACATCATCAGGATCAGTAGGGTCACAGTCATCCTGGTGATTTTGACAAAAAACAGCATTACAGAAACTGTTTTCAGCTGTGGTTTGCTTGAACATGTTCAGCAGTTTGATCATGGTGGGCTCATGGATGGTGAGGTTGGTGGAACAGAGGCGTATCCCTCCACTTGTACCTCTAAACAGTTCATATACCATTCTGGTAAAGCATGGTTTCTCCATGGTGGCACCAGCAAAGGAGACCAAGGAGAATGCTGGGAACCTCCACAAAGGAGACCCACTGGAGGGTGGCACATGACCCCACAGGTGAAGGAAACAACTCCTGGTGGGTGATCAATTGTTGGGGGGTAGAACTGTGGAAGGGAGAGGAGAGGGAGGTAAGGTGCCTGCCCGGCGCCATGGTTAGGAGGGCTAGGGAGAGAATCCTATGGATCTTTGGAGCAACTGCATGGGGGAGGGAGATGGATGTTATTGTCCACCTAGGGACAAATGACCAGACTGTAAATGAGATCAGGACAGTGCAGGGGGAGTTTGTGGAGTTGGGGAGGGCCCAAGTAGCATGCACATTAACCTCGGAGGTGCAGCCTGTCTATGGCATGGGTGAGGCTAGGGTGCTACACACTAAGGGTTTCAATCAATTATTGAAAAACTGGTGCAGAACTTAGGGTTTTGGCTTCATTGGGGACTGTGGTCCACCTGGAGTGATACAGGCCTATACTGGTGCAATGGTCTGCATCTGTCCAGGAGGGAAACCGGGATCCTAGGTGATAGGTTTAAATGTTTCATTGGCAAGCATTTAAACAAGCCAAAGGCGGAGGCATTGAAAAGGAACAGGAAAATCCCAGCCCCCTCCACAAAACATGATAGTTAGCAAGGTAAACACCAAAATAGAGAAGTCAATAGGGAGAAGGGCTGGGGTAAATGGAGAAAAAGGCAAAGGCAGTAAGGACAAGGATGGGGATAAAAGGGTAAGGCCATCATAAAATTGGAGGGCAAGGAGTACAAATGTCCATAGTCTGGATAATAGGCTCACTGAACTAGTGTCCTAGATGGAAGAGGGAAGCCTGGCTTTTGTGACAGTCACAGAAACATGGTACACAGAGAACCATGACTGGGATGTCAACATACCAGGGTACACAATCTACAGGAGGGAAAAGGAAGATAGAAGAGGAGGAGGAGCAGCTCTCTATGTAATGGAAGGGATCAAAACAATGGAACTAAAGGGTAAACAGGGAGGAGTGGAGGCACTGTGGTTCACCCTGCAGAAAGGAAATGGCACCACAATCCGCATTGGGGTTGTATACATATCCCCATCTCAGGGAGAGGAAATGGACAAGGAAATGGTAAAAGGCATTATTAAGATGGCAGAAAAAGGTGAGATATTGTTGGTGGGGGACCTGAATATGCCAGATGTTAACTGGAGCACATTTTCTGCAACCACACTGAAGAGTAGGGGCATGCCTCAGACAGCTAGTTTTGGAACTCACTCAGGAGGGAGCACTCTTAGACCTGATACTCTCAAATGGGGACAGAGAGAGGATCTCAGATTTAGAAGTGGGCAGCCATCTGGGAACAAGTGACCCCCAAATAGTGTGGTTCATGATAAATACAGCCATAGAGTCAAGTCATACAAATGTATGGGTACTCGATTTTAGGAGGGCTGACTTTGGCAAAATGGGAGAGTGCCTTAGAAAAGCACTTGCAAACAAGTAAGAAAGAGGGGTGGAGGAAAAATGAAGAAACATCAAAACTGCCATAACAGAGGCAATAAGACTTTTTTAAAGCAAATAAACAAATCAAAATGAAGGAAAAAATCATTATGGTTCTCAAAAGAGGTGGCGGGGAGGTTAGGGAGAAAAAGATAGCATTCAGGAAGTATAAGGAAACACAGAAGGAGCAGAACAGGGAACTGTATCAGTTAAAGCAGAAGAAAGTGTTGAATGCAGTCAGAATAGTAAAGTCCAAAACTGAGGAAAAGAGAGCCAACCCAGTTAAGAAGGGGGATAAAACCTTTTAAAGGTACTTTAGGGAGCAAAGAAAGACCAAGGGAGGGATAGTGAGGCTTCATAAAGGGGAGGGTGGGTGGGTGCACAGAGGGTAACAGTGAAAAGCAGGGATACTGAACAAATACTTCTGCTCAGTATTCACAAAAGAAGAGGAGGGGAGTACCTAATCCAATCAATAGAAGCACCCTGGATGGGGGGGGTCAATACCAGTCCATTCATAGAAGAAAGGGTTCTGAATGAACTCCTGAAACTGAAAGTGGACAGATAGATGGGACCTAATGGGATGCACCCCATAAAATTCTAAAGAACAAAGGGGAGAACAAGTGACACTACTTATTACCCTCCTTAACAAATCATGGGAGGATGATGTGGTACCTGATGACTGGAGGAGGGCGGATGTAATTCCTTTCCACAAAAGTGGGAGCAAAGTAGTGGCAGGAAACTACTTTATTTTTAGACAACACAAAGATCTGCCACAGGATTGATACACAAGGGCCTGTGAAAAGGATGGGAACTGACTTGGCAAGGTTGGAAGAATGGTTAAAAGTATGGCAGCTTAAATTCAATGCAAAGAAGTGCAAAGCAATGCACCTGGGAAACAAAAACCCAGGGGAAGCATACACCGTGAAGGGGGGTGTACTAACAACAACAAAAATGGAAAGAGGCCTGGGGGTAGTCATATCAGATAGAGACACAGAAACATGGAATTTGACAGCAGATAAGGACTGGTTGGCCCATCTAATCTGCCCATTTCCCTACCTAATGGGTAAGCTGTAGATTCCAGTTAACCAACAGCCTACTTCCCCTACCCCCTACTAGAATTGCCTTATGTCTGTCCCATGCATTCTTGAATACCCCCACTGTTTTTGACTCTACTACCTCCCCGGGAAGGCCTCTCCATGTATCCACAACCATCTCTATGAAAAAATACTTCCTCATGTTATCTCTGAGCCATCCCCTCTCTATCTTCAAATTGTGCCCACTTGTTCTTGCACATCTCTTTTTCTGAAAGATGCTACCCTCTTGGACTTTGTTAATTCCCTTGAGGTACTTGAAAGTTTCTATCATGCCCCCCCCTTCCTTGAAGGTTTACATATTAAGCTCCTTTAATCTCTCTTCATATGTCTTCTGATGCAGATCCTGCATCATTTTATTTGCCCTCCTCTGGACAGCCTCCATCCTGTCTATGGCCTTGCAGAGGTGGGGTCTCCAGAACTGCACACAGTACTCCAGATGTGGTCTCACCAACTGTCTGTAAAGAGGGATAACAACTTCCTGTTTTCTACTGGTGATGCCTTTCCCTATGCATCCCAGTATCCCGCCAGCCCTCCTTACTGCCTTCTTGCATTGCTTGCCCACCTTTAGGTAATCTGATATGACTACCCTCAGGCAACTTTCAATTTTTATTGTTATTAGTATCTCATCCTCCATTGTGTACTCTTCCACTGGGTTCTTGTTTCCCAGGTACATTATTTTGCACTTCTTTGCACTGAATCTAAGCTGCCATACACTGGATCATTCCTCCAACCTTGCCAAGATCCTTCTCATACTTTCCACCCCACCTTCTGCATCTACTCTGTTGCAGATCATTGTGTCATCTGCAAAGAGACATACTTTTCCTTCCAGTCCCTCCACAATGTCACTTATAAAGACATTAAAGATGACCGGTCTCAGTACTGAACCCTGTGGTACTCCACTAGTAACCTCTCTCTCTTCAGAGTTGGCTCGGTTTACTATTACCCTCTGCCTCCTGTTGTCCAGCCAATTTTTTACCCAGGCTACCACACTGGGACCCACTCCTAGGCTGGCTAACTTGTATATTAATCTTTTCTGTGGGACTGTGTGAAATGCCTTGCTAAAGTCCAGGTAGGTCATGTCTACAGCCCTTCCCTGGTTTTCTACCTTGGTCACCCAGTCAAAGAAATCTATTAGATTCATCTGACATGACCTCCCCACTGTGAATCCATGCTGCCTTGGGTCCTGTGTCCCGTGGCCTCTGGGTACTCAACAATTCTTTCCTTCAGAAGTGATTCCATCATTTTCCTTACCACTGAGGTCAAACTAACAGATCTGTAGTTTTCTGCCTTTGTCTTGCTCCCACTTTTGTGAAATGGAATCACATCTACCCTCCTCCAGTTTTCAGGTACCACCCCAGCCTCCCATGATTTGTTAAAGAGGGTAGTCAGTGGTGTCACTAGTGCTACCCTCAGTTCTTTTAGAATTCTTGGGTGAATCCCATCATGCCCTATTTCTTTGTCCACCTTCAGTATTAAGAGTTCTTTCAGAATCCTTTCTTCTGTGAATGGACTGATATCAATCCATCTATCCTTAGTGTTTCTATTGTTTGGTTTAGTTACCTCCCCCTCCTCTTCATTTGTGAATATTGAGCAGAAGTATTCATTCAGTATCCCAGCTGTTTCACTGTCACCCTCTGCTCACATTTCCTCCCCTTTATTAAGCCTCAGTATCCCTCCCTTGGTCTTTCTTTGCTCCCTAGTGTACCTATAAAAGGTTTTATCCCCCTTCTTAACAGAATTGGCTATCTTTTCCTCAGTTTGGCCCTTTGCTATTCTGCCTGGCTTCTCTGCTTCCTACTGCTTTAATTGGTATAGTTCTCTGTCCTGATTCTTCTGTGTCTCCTCATTATTTCCTGAATGCTATCCTTTTCTTCTTAACCTTCCCTGCTACCTCTTTTGAGAACCATAGTGGCTTTTTTCTTCATTTTGTTTTGTTGATTTGCTTTACACAAAGGCTTGTTGCCTCTGTGATTGCAGTTTTGATTTTTTCCCATTGTTCTTCCACCCCTCCTTCTTGCCTGTTTGCTAGTGCTTTTCTGAGGCACTCTCTCATTTTGCCAAAGTTAGCCATCCTAAAGTCCAGCATCCTTGCTTTTGTATGGCTTGACTCTACAGCTGTGTTTATTGTGAACCACACTGTTTGGTGGTCGCCTGTTCTCAGATGGCTACCCAATTCTAAATCTAAGATACTCTCTCCATCCCCATTTGAAAGTATCAGGTCTAATATTGCTCCCTCCCGAGTGGGTGCCAACACTAACTGTCTGAGGTATGCCCCCATAGGGCATCAAGAATGACCCTGCTCTTGGATGTGGCTGCAGTAAAGGTGCTCCAGTTAACATCTCTCATATTCAGGTCCCCATCAACAATATCTCACCTTTTTCTGCCATTCTAAAGATTTCTTCAATTATTTCCTTGTCCATTGCCTCCCCCTTAGACAGGGGTCTATAAACAACTCCATGCAGCTTGTGCACCATTTCCTGTCTCCAGGGTAACCCACTGAGCCTACTCCCCTCCTCCCTGTTTATCCTTTAGTTCTGTTGCTTTGATTCCTTCCCTTATGTAGAGAACTACTCCTCCTCCTCTTCTTTTGCCCTCCCTGTCCCTCCTGTAGATTGTGTACCCCGGTGCATAAACATCCAAACCACGGTTCTCTGTGTACCGTGTTTCTGTGACTGCCATGATATCCAGGCATCCCTCTACCATCAAAGGCCACTAGTTCAGGGAGCATGTTACCCAGACTACAGGCATTGGTACTCATTGACCTCAACTTTTTGATGGTGTTACCCCTTTTATTCCCATCCTTGTCCTTACTGCCTTTTCCTTTTTCTAGATTTACCCCTGTTCTGCTCCCTATTGGTGTCTCTATCATTGTGTATACTTTGCTAACCACCCTGTTTTGGGGGGCTGGGATTTCCCTGCTTCTCTTCCAGTGCCTCCACCCTTGGCTAGTTTAAATGTTTGCCAATGAAGTATTTAAACCCATCACCTAGAATTCTGGTTCTCCTCCCAGACAGATGCAGACCATCATGCCAGTATAGACCTGTATCCCTCCAGGTGGACCCCCAGTCCTCAATGAAGCCAAATCCATGAGCTCCACACCAGTTTTTCAACAAGTCATTGAATCCCATGGTGCAGCGTACCCTAGCCTCACCCATGCCATAGACAGGGAGCATTTCTGAGAAAGTCACCGTGTGTGCCACTTGTCCAAGGCCCCTCCCCAACTCCACAAACACCTGCTGCACTGCTCTGATCCCATTCCAAGCCAGTTCATTTGTCCCTAGATGGACAATGACATCCAGCTCCCACCCCTGAGCAGCTGCTTTCATGATCCTGAGGATTTGTTTCCTGTCCCTCCAAGCCATGGTGCCAGGCAAGAATCTTACCTCCCTCTTCCTTCCCTCCACCAGTTCTACCCCCTAACAATTGAGTCCTCACCAGGAGTTGTTTCCATCCCCTGTGGAGTTCCATGCCACACTCCAGTGGGTCTCCCTTGTGGAGGTGCCCAGCATCCTCCTCGTTCTCCCCTGTGGGTGCCTCCACAGAGGAACCACACTCTGCCAGAATGAGAATGAATTATGAAGAAGCACAACTGGAGGGATGTGCCTCTGTTCCACCATGCTCACCCTCCCTGAGCCCACAGTGGTCCAACTGCTCCTCTTTCTTAGCAACCTCTGAGGCAGTGGTGGTGGCCTGGGTGGTCCATGGGTGGGGGAGGAGGTTTCCCATA
Source organism: Neoceratodus forsteri (assembly GCA_016271365.2). Taxonomy (NCBI): domain Eukaryota; kingdom Metazoa; phylum Chordata; order Ceratodontiformes; family Ceratodontidae; genus Neoceratodus; species Neoceratodus forsteri. The sequence goes on from CM057449.1 coordinate 1,516,319,915, forward strand.
TCCTCACCAGGTCTGCATGAAGATGGGCAACCTCCTCCCTCAGATCTGAGATGTGTCTGCAAATATAGCAGCAACACAGCCTCCAGAACTCTCCTGGAAGACTGCCACTCCACAATCAGTGCATCTCATGACCCTCCACATGTCTGTGTCCCTTTCTGTTTAAGAGATTTTCTTTTGTTGGTGTGTTCAAGCATGTGAGTGTGTTTACCCCTATTTAGTGTGCTATACTTTTAAGGATATAAACAGGTGTATGTCCTTTGTGCTTTTGGGGAAGTGATGTCAGATCCCCTGACATAAAGGAAATGATGTGCTGGGGTGGGTGGGGTGAGGGGCAGGCAAGTGGGACTAAGTCCATGTCCTCCAGAAACAATCAACTACAACTGTGACTCACCACCCCAGTGAGTGTCTTCCTTCCTTTCAGACACCTATTTCATGGAGTTTAAGTAACAGGTATAGTCACAAATGACTGAAAATATTCTCCCAGCTAAATTTCCTACCTGGCAAATAAACGTTACACTAAGAAAAATCAACCCCAAAAAACAGAGAACCAAAAAACTGACTTCTACTTACTTATACAGGCCCCAAAATTAAGAATTCAATTCAGTGTACTTCAACTAAATCAGCTTCTTGCTATAAGAAAGCTGGTGGCTGCTCTCTGTCTCACCTACAGAAGACAGAGTCCACAAACAATCCCTGTTTTGAATCCAAAGTTCCTCAGGCCCCTTTCAGCTCTTCCCCTTATCAGACACCTATTTCACAGAGCTTAAGTAACAGGTCTAGTCACCAATGACTGCAAATATTCTCCCAGCTAAATTTCCTGTCTGGTAAATAAAAGTTACACTAAGAAAAGTCAACCCCAAAAAACAGAGAAACAAAACATTGACTTCTACTTAGTTACACAGGCCCCAAAATTAAGAATTCAATTAAGTGTACTTCTATTAAATCACCTCCTTGCTATAAGAAAGCTAGTGGTAGCTCTCTGTCTCACCTACAGCAGGTACTAAACCTACTAACTACCTACTAAAGGTAAGCAAGCAATGTGAGAAGGCATTAAGGAGGGCTGGGGATACTGGAATGTATAGGGAGAGGCATCAGCAGTAGAAAACAGGAAGTTGTTATCCCTCTCTACAGACAGTTGGTGACACCCCATCTGGAGTACTCTGTGTAGTTCTGGAGACCCCATCTCTACAAGGACATAGACAGATGGAGGCAGTCCAGAGGAGGGCAACTAAAATGGTGCTGGGTCTGCACCAGAAGCCATATGAAGAGAGACTAAAGGAGCTTAATATGTATACCTTTGAGGACAGGAGGGAGAGGAGGGACATGATAGTAACATTCAAGTATCTCAACGGAATCAACAAAGTCCAAGAGGGTAGCATCTTTCAGAAAAAGAGATGTGCAAGAACAAGGGGACACAATTTGTAGATGGGGAGGGATGGCTCAGGGACAACGCGAGGAAGTATTATTTCATGGAGAGAGTGGTGAACACATGGAATGGCCTTCCTGAGAAGGTCATGGGATCAAAAACAGTGGGAGAATTCAAGACTGCATGGGACAGACATAGTGCAATTCTGGTGGGGATTAGGAAGAAGCAGACTGTTGGTTAACTAGGGTCTGCTGCTTATCCAATACGTGGGGAAACGGGAAGACTGGGTGGGCCAAGCAGTCCTTATCTGCCTCCAAAGTCTATGTTTCTATGTTCTATAACTGTCTCATCAGGTGGACCACTTCAAAGATGATGAGTTTTCTTGTGAGGTCGGTGAAAACTCTATCTCACCACAATTAAAAGCTGCCAGGATCCTTTCTAACATTTTCTGCTGGTATTTAGTTTTAAAGTTTGTTTTTATTGTGTCCATTAATTTCATAGGCTGAATAAGAGATGTGCTGTTGGGGGTAACAAAAAAAAAACAAGAAAAAAATGCCAATGTTACACAACTGCATCTGGTGGTAATAGGCAGTTCACTGACAGCTATCTGACAGCTTGGCTGTTATGGAATTACAGTGACACTAGCCCAAATGTAATTAAACAAGCTCTGTTATGCATCTGACAGGAGTGTTTAACACTAAAAACATAAGAAACAAATAGGAACATTGAAGAAGCATGCATTTAATAGAGCTATGCACCTTAGCAACAAGGTGGAGGATCTGGAGGCTGTCATGGTGCAGTCAGACCTGGACATTGTGGCCATCACAGAAACCTGGTGTAATGATATTCATGACTGGGAAATGGCCATACCTGGCTACAACATATTCAAAAGAGACAGGGCATATAGGAAGGGAGGAGGAGGAGGAGTGGGACTTTATGTGAAAGATGACATAAAGGCCATAGAGATCCAGGAGGAACAAAATGGGGGAAATATACTATGGGTTAAGCTGGAAAGGAAAATGGGGCCTGCCATCCACACAGGTGTGGTCTATAGACCACCAGCCTAGGAGGAAGAAACAGATAGGGAGTTGCTGCTAGCCATCCAAAGGATGACAGACAAGGGTGAGGTAGTGCTGGTTGGAGACCTCATTATTCCAGACTTGGACTGGAGCGTCCCGGCAGCACCAACCAGGAGCAGATTTATCCTGGACTCCCTTCAAGGTGCCTTCCTCAAGCAACTGGTCTTGGAACCAACTCAGCAGAAGGCAATACTGGACCTCATGCTCACAAACAGGGACAGTGTGATGGGGGTAACAGTGGGGGAGCACCTGGGGAACAGTGACCACCAGTCATTGTGGTTTGAAATCACAGAAGGAGCAGAACCAAACCACAAAAAAACACGTATCTTGGATTTTAGGGAGGCAGACTTTGAGAAAATGAGGAGATGCTTGAAAGAGGCATTAAGGGGAATGGGGTGGGAATCAGGGGTTGAGGAACAGCAGGCAGTATCTAAAACAAGGATTACAAGAGCAACAGAATTATGCATTAAGCAGGTTAGCAAGGGGAAAAGGAAGAGGATGCCATTATGGTTTTCCAAGGAGGTAGCGGAGAAAGTGAAAGCCAAAAAGATTGCTTTCAGGCAATACAAAAAGACACAGGCATAAGGGGATATGGAGAAGTACCAAGAGAGAGGCAAAGGGAGGCAGGGAGGTCAGTAAGGGAAGCCAAAGCTCAGACAGAAAAGCACATTGCAAAATCATTGGGTAGAGGGAACAAAGCCTTTTACAGGTACATAAGTGAAAAAAGAAAGGCAAAGGGAAGGATAGTGAGACTGAAGGGGGGGGAGGATGGGGACCGCGTGGAGGATGACAATAGTAAAACTGACATATTGAATGGGTATTTGTGCTCAGTCTTTACTGAGGAAGAGGAGGGTAATGGGTCTGAAGGGAGTACAAGGGTTGGGAATGATGCAGAAATTAACACAAGTCTCTTTACACTAGAAAGGGTCCTAAAGGAACTGGAAGGAATAAGAGTTGATAAAGCAATGGGGCCAGATGGAGTGCACCCCAGGGTCCTTAAAGAACTAAGAAAGGTGGCGGCTGAACCACTGGCAATCCTGTTTAGCCAATCACTGGAAACAGAGGAGATACCCAAAGACTGGAGGATAGCAGATGTAGTCCCCATATACAAAAGTGGGAACAAAGAGGAACTGGGAACTACAGACCAGTCAGCCTCACCTCAGTAGTGGGGAAGATCATGGAAGCACTACTGAAGGAGAGATTGGTAGAACATCTGGTTGTCAATGGACTACAGGACCCAAGGCAGCATGGTTTCACCAGGGGGAGGTCATGTCAGACCAGCCTCATTGAATTTTTCAACTGGGTGACTAGGAAGGTGGATCATGGGAGAGCAGTGGACATGGCCTATCTGGACTTCAGCAAGGCCTTTGGCACTGTACAACATAGAAGGCTATTACACAAACTGGGGAGTATGAGTGTGGGCATGACAGTAGTGTGATGGGTATGTAACTGGCTGGGCAGCAGGACAGAGCAGGTGGTGGTAAATGGCTGTCACTCCACAGTGGGAAGAGTGACCAGTAGAGTACCACAGGGATCAATGCTGGGACCGGTCCTATTCAACATCTTCATCAGTGATATTGCACAGGACCTAGAAGGCAGAAATTCCCTGTTTGCTGATGAAACAAAGCTCTGTAACAGAGTGGACACACCCGAGGGTGTAGACAGAATGAGAAGGGGCCTGCAGAAACTTGAAGAATGGTCAGGGGTTTGGCAGTTGAAATTCAATGCAAAGAAGTGCAAGATGATGCATATGGGGTACAAAAACCCTTGCACAATATATCAGTTGAGGGGTGAGGATACACCATGCAACAAGCAGGAAAGGGATCTTGGGGTTATAATCTCTGATGACCTCAAGGTAGGGAAACAGTGTGACAAGGCAGCAGGTAAAGTAAATAGGATGCTGGGATGCATACGCAGGGGCATCACCAGCAGGAGAAGGGAGGTCATAATTCCACTATACAAGACACCAGTGAGGCCCACCTGGAGTACAGTGTGCAGTTCTGGAGGCCTTACCTACATAAGGACATAGACAGGATAGAGAAGGTTCAGAGGAGGGCAACAAAGATGGTACATGGATTGCATCACAAGTACTATGAGAACAGGTTGAAGGACTTGAATATGTACTCCCTGGAGGAGAAGAGGGAGTGAGGGGATACGATAGAGACATACAAGTATCTTACATGGAGGAACATGATGCAGGAATACACTATTTTAAAACAAAATAGATGTTCCAGGACTAGAGATCATGTGATGAAGTTGGAGGGAGGACAATTCAGAGGAAACGTGAAGAAGAATTTCTTCACAGAACAGGTGGTGGTCAAGTGGAACACACTGCCAGAGGGAGTGGAGGGGACTGAAACAATCAAGGGATTTAAGAAAGCATGGGATATACATAAAGGAATTCTGAAAGTCAGGAGTCAGGGGCAACAGACTTCTGGGAAAACATAAAGTGAACTTACAAGCTCAAATGGGCAGACTGGGTGGGCCATGGGCCCTTATCTGCCGACACTGTCTATGTATCTATGTATGTGTGCTTTCAACAAATATGTGTCTATGTGGACTCAACTGTGTATTATGTAGTACAGTATATATAGCTGTAGAGTGGTTAATGTTTCTTATCGGTTGGTTGATGAGCTGAGAATGTCTATAAAAATTTCAACACCTTTTAATGAAATAAGAACCCCTGTATAACGTAATAGGCTGATGCATACAGGAAAGGGCTGAAACGCAGGTGGTGGAAAATCCAACATAGTTCCAGAGACAGTGTTAGACCTAGCCGTAAGCAGCAACTGACACAGAACCAACCCAACCCTGTCTATCCTAACTATCTTACCCACTGGCCATCACTCCCTACAAACAACAAGTTAAGGCACTAAGTTCAAAACCCCATTGAAATACATTGAACTGCATACCTGTGTCTTCAGTTCATGGTCCGGCTTTGAAGAGTGAAGACGTGTCTGTGGTACACAGAGAATTATGGCATTGGACCACCCAATGGGTAAGTAAGGGCTTGGGGGCTGTTTGGGCTGATGGATGCTGAGTGGGAGAGTCGGGTAGCGGTAAGTAATGACCTCAAAAGACATCCATGGACCTTTTTTTATAGGTTAAAAAAAAAGAGACAGACAATCCCCGATTGCTACACTGGGGGATTGGGAACCCCCAGTGTCACAGTCATGTGGGGAACACATCGATGGATCATTTTTTTCTTTTATGTCAGGTGGAAAATATGTACATACTAAAAAAAAGACAGACAATCCCTGATTGCAGCACTGGGGGACTGGACACCCCCAGTGTCACAGTTATGTTTCTGGGGGTGTGGGGTGATGGGTGCTGTGATGGAGGGTCGGGGGAGAATTGTGATAATGTAAAAAGAAATACATTATGCAGTTATGGTAGAACACAGCAGCTCTGCCATGACCAAGGTGGCCGCATGCTACTGCGCATATGTGACTGCGCACATGTGCAGCAGAGTGCATTGGCCATCTACTGTGCACTGTGAAATACAGTAGTGCAGTGATGTGGTCATTATGGACAACATGGGTGGACTGCTTCACTGACATGGAAGTGAATGTGATGCAAGTCCAACATGTTGTTTGTTCGAAAGGAATGCAGACTCCTTTTTCTGGTGATCATAAAAGGACTGCAGGGCTCTGTCCACTGTAGCCCTAAAAAGCTGACCTTCCTACTTCCCCACCCCAGTAGCCTACTTTTCTAGTAGGATAAGTTGAGCATTTCTCCCGCTGGAAAAATCATAGGATGCAGACCCCCCAGCCTTCTTCCCAGTCTCCAAATCCACATTACTCCCAAACCTCTAGCTTGCTGTAATAAAAATATAGATGAAAAGCTAAGACCCTATTGGTCTGTCTAGTGCTACTGTCCATCTGCAAAAAACAGCTCAACAATTTCTGTTTTCTCACAAACATGCTCTAGCTGTTAGCACATCAGAGACAGAGACAGAGAGAGAGAGAGAGAGAGAGAGAGAGAGAGAGAGAGAGAGAGAGAGAGAGAGAGAGTAGCATTATCTTAGCTATTCAACTTTATTTTTTACTACAGCAAGGTATGAGTTTGGGAGGGAGGAATTTTGACACCTAGAAGAAGGTTGGTGAGAGTGGTTGTCACCTTTTGGCCACTTGTTAATACACTGGCTAACAAGCATTTGTCAATGCCGAATGTTGCTTGCTTCTATGTGCTGTTTAGGTATTTGGAAGTCATTGGAGTGAAAATATTGAAATTTCGCGAACTTACGAGCCTGCGTAGGAACTGCGCAATGCACGCTCATAAAAAAGTCATTTTTTTGGAATTTTGGCACCAAATTTTCAACATGGGGTTTTTGGGACCCCTTCTCATGAATGATGTCACTGTCATGGCGGTATTCGGGCCCTAAGGGGTGATTCGCGGTCACTGCGATGAAATCACCCTTCAGGCCGAATAACGCCATGACAGTGACATCATTCATGAGAAGGGTCCCAAAACCCCATGTTGAAAATTTTGTGCAAAGATTCCCAAAATGCCTGAGATATGCAACAAAGTTGAAACCCCTTCTAGCCCATTATACAGCTTACCGGCATTTCCTCAGTTCGTGGTCGGCTTTGAAGAGTGCAGACGTGTTCCGGTCCACGAAGATCGTTAGTGCGAGTCCGGAGATAAGTATGGGGTGGGGGTGTGGGAAGGAGTGCGCAGTGGGTGGGTGCAGGTTGTGGGAGGGGCTGGGAGGCAGCGGCAGGAACGTTTTGTTTACAGGTTTCAAAAAAAAAGATGTTGTGGGACATTTGCCATGCTGGGGTGGGCTCCCAGCATACACAAGTGGGGGTCAGCCGACGGGGATTGGGCACCCCGTCCGGCCATAGGACTGCTTGCCACGCTGGGTGGGCTCCCAGCGTGGCACCTACTACTGGGATGCAGCTCAGCCGACGGGATTGGGCACCCCATCGGCCACACAGTGCGGCGGGGCACGATGCCTGAGGGTGGGGGGGGAGCTGCACATGAGCAGCCTCTTATCAGTGCTACGCTTGTAGCTCCCCCTTTCAACTGTATGCCACTGCATTTTGGATCGTGTCATAGACAGCTCCAAAATGCATTGGCTTACAGGGGCTGCACCTGCCAGCACACTGACTGAATTGGAGGAGGAGGTGACACACTTCGGAAATCTCTGATGATGGCTCTATGTTTCTTGCACATGCGTGCAAGCAACATAAAAATGGGGAGCTAAGACAGATACTGACACTTTGTCAAGGAAGAGCAGTTTGTCTTAGTCAGTCAGAACACATGGATTAACACAATCCCAGTACTGAATCCACTGACCTGTTATGGCAGAATAACATGATGGTAACTTTGCATTTGGACTGATTGATGGGTGACCTTTTCAGTACAGTACTGTATATGAGCAACATGTACATTTGAAAAAAATGTCAGTGGTGGGGATATTATAGGATCCCTGCTGAATGAAAGACTGATGGGAAACCTGGAGGTAAATGGGCTACAGGGCCACCATCAGCAAATCTTCACAAAAGGGAGGTAACATCAAAGAAATATCATAGATTTCTTTGACTGGGTAACTAGGGTGGTGAATCAGGGGAGAGTAGTGGATGTGGTCTATCTGGACTTCAGTATGTTTTTTTACAGTTATCACCTGTCCTAATTTTCACAGGACAGTCCTGATTTGGGAACTGTATCCTGCAAAAAAAAAACATGAAAAATGCTACTTGTCCTGACATTACAGTAGAAAAAATAAGTTCTAACTTTCCTCTAAATATTGCAGACATCTATACTATCAACTAAAATACCTTAAAATAATTAAAAAAAAAAAACAATAAATACAGCTATAAAACTACAACACATAAGGCCTGATTCTCAAAGGGTGGTGTAAGCTGGGCCACTGGCAGCTTGCACCAATTGCTGGTGCACCAGGGATCCTGCACCAGATTCTCTGTTGGGAGGGTCCCAGTGGCAAACTTCTCACAGCTTGTGGCAAATGTGGCTGTGCATTATACAGATGACACACCTGAGAAGTTTGCTGCAAGCTGAGGGTGGTCAGGCCGCACGTTTGGAAGGGAAGGGGAGGAATACATTGTAGGTTAATGCACAAACGCCAGAACAGTATGTGTAATATGTATAATATGTACATATAAAATATAAAACAGTTCCCTGGTGTCTAGTGGTCCCCCTCTTCCGATCCATGATGTCGCCTGTATGCATAAAGAACTCCCTGGTGTCCAATGGTTCCCCTTCCCAATCCCTGTAAAATGTAAAATACGCATCCCTTCCCTGGTGTCTACTGGTCCCCCCCTCCCTATGAATGATCCTCGGTAAAATGTAAAATATAAAGAATTCCCTGGTGGATAGCAGCCCCCCCCCCCAATCCCCAGGTGCCCCATCCAACAATACCTAACAGTCCCTCGTGTCTAGGGGCCACCCCACCTTGACACATTGTGCTCCCCATTGTCTTAATTTGGATGATACAGAGAAAACATATCTGTTGCAGTGGCTGAGGTTGCATATTGTCCTGTGGAAAATTGTTATATTAAGAAGTGTCCCACTTTGGTGCTTCTTATAAGTTGGCAGCCCTACTTTTGACAGTGTACCACACAGGAGTCTGATAAAGAAATGTAGTAAAATGAGGGTGGGGGAGAAGGTGGTGAGTTGAGTATCTACCTAGTTGAATGAGAGGAAGCAGAAGAGGTGATAAACACCAGTCACTCAGAGGATGAGAGAGTGACCAGTGGAATTCCACAGGGATAGGAACTTGGTCCTGACCTCTTCAATGTCTTCATAAGTGACATTGCTAAGAAACTGGAGGGGAATGTGTGTTTCTTTGTGGATGACACAAACATCTGCAACAGGGTGGACATCCAAGAGGCCATGAGGAGAATGCAAGGGGATCTGGGGAAACTAGAGCAGTAGTCTAGGGAGTGGCAGCTGGGTTTCAATGCCAAAAAGTTAAAAGTCATGCACCTGGGAGGGAAACCTGGAAGCTGTGCATAAGATGAGGAGGAGTTGCCTACAGTTATCAAGCATGAGGGGGGTTGGGGTAATCATATCTGATGAAGTCAAGGTGGCTGAGCAGTGCAACAAGGCACTAGGCAAAGCTAGCCAGATGTAGGGGTGCATGGTGCATGAGAAGAGGGATTTCTAGCTAGGGAAGAGATGTGGTGTTGCCTCTGTATCACTCACTTGTGAGACCCCACCTGGAGTACTGTGTCCAGTTCCGGAGGCTTCATCACTGCAAGGACATTAAAAGGGTGGAAGCAGTTCAGAGGGTGGTTATCAAAATGGTACAAGGGTTGCACAAGAAACCAAATGAGAAAAGGCTGTAGGAGTTCAACATGTACTCCCTGGAAGAGAGGAGAGTGAAAGGCAACATGACTAAGATTTACAAGTACCTCACAGGGGTGAACAAAGGTGCAGGAGGAGAGTCTCTTTCACTGGAGGAGGTACTCCAAAACACAGGTGCATGCTAAGAAGCTTGTGTGGGGAGTTTACAATTGATGTAAGGAAATATTTCTTCACAGAAAATAGTGGTGGACACCTGAAACAGCCTGGGGTCGAAAACAGTGGGTGCTTCAAACATGTGTGGGACAGGAACATGGGTATAATAAGTAGAGGTAAGGGAGGAGTGAGGGATGACAGTAACCAAATAGGGTCCAAGGTGTAGTTACAAGCAGGGAAAATAAGGCAGACAATATAAGCCTACTGGTCCTTTTCTGCTAACACATTCTATGTTTGTTTCTAATATGAAAGCTGTAATCTGCTGGCCCGCTGGTGCAGGGTGCCCGTCTATGACACCAATGATTCGGGTTCAGGAACAGACTCAGGACGTCAAAAGGCTGGCCAAAGGAGAGGGACTGAGCATCCTAGGGACTGCTCTCCTTCTCTGGGGGGAGGGGTAAAGTGTCCAGCACACTACAGACCCCTACAGAGGCTGGGGGCACCACCATGCAGGCACCATCACTTGAGGGAGGTGAGGTGGACATGGGACATCATTGCATGTCACCACCCCCAGGGAAGCAACACCAAAAAAACACATCTGCTGCCTCTATGAGGCCCCACTCTCCTGGCTCCAGTCATACCACCATGACACTCTAGGCCGTTGACCCATTATGGCCTCCAGTGTGGCTGGCTGACTCAATATCCCTCCCTGGGGGGTAAGCCAGGGAGGCAATACTGGTAGCTTCCTCTACTGGAATCCTTCTTCTGTTTCATGCGGGTTCATGCCAGATACATTGGCACCACCCTAAGAGGCAATCCAGGGGTTATCCTATGCCAAGAGGTAAGTCCCAGGGTGCGATGGGGTCCAAGATGGGCTGGGCTGAGCCTTGGAGGTAGCTGGAAAAAAATGAAAGCTGAAATCTGCTGATGCCTACGTAGCAGTCCTATATTAATACTTAATTACAGGGTACAGCACTAAAGAAACATCAGATTTTACTGTAAGTGTCATGGCAGTGCACATTACAGGGATGAGGAGTCAGATATCATATTCCTGATTATACAGTTGTACTGTGACATATAGAAAGGAAAAAAATCAGCACACAGACTGGGGGAAGGAAATGTATCAGGCAACTACAGTATTTATTAGTAGTAACCAAGGCAAAAAACAAATGTGGGTGCAAATACAATGCTAGAAAGAACCAGAAGTGACTGATTTGACATCCTGGACATTTTGTTCGGTATATGCATATTCTGATATAGTATTGTTGCTCACATGTGATTATTGCGCTGGCTACTGGTAATTTATCTGTTTATTTAGTTTTTGTTCACCAGGTATGTAAACAATATAAAACACTGTCTCTTTGGCTGGCCCAATGGCCCAGTAGTGGGGCTACGACTTACGGCACCAGTGACTTGTGTTTGGGAACAAGCCTGGGAGGCTAGAGGGTCGGCCAGGAGGAGATGGATTAAGCAGCAATTGCACACTCTCCATCTCTGGGGGAGGGAGGGGAGGCTGTGCCTCCCGGGGTATCACCCCTGGGTGACCTTGGGGGTGGCTTGCCAGGGGGTAAGCTTGAAGCTGGGAGGCATGCAGACGCTAGGCGGGGCTTCACTGTTGTATCATTGCACACCACGCCTCCTGATCCTGGAAAATTGAAAAACTGAGCATAGCCACGACCAGTCTCCTTGCTGCCACTGCCTATGTCCCACTTGATGCCTGGATGTGATGGGGGCATAGCCAGATGCCCCTTGCCCCTACCCAGAGAGTAAACCATGGCTCAGTGGGGACGTCGGCAGGGATGGGTTAGAGGTCTGGCCTGTGATTCAGGGGGCTTGCAAAAAAGTATAAATAAAAAAAACTCAATTTCCAGGCACCACCTGGAAGATTACATATTGGCAAACAATAGACAACTGACAACAAAATTAAAAATAAAGCAGAGATACATAGCAACATTACAAATTACAAAAAGTAAACGCTTAAGAATAATTATTACAGATTAATGTATATGTAATCACAAATTACATAACAATTCCAATTATAAATTATACGAAACACACAGGGTTTAGTAAATAGTTGTCTGATATGTTTTTCTCTCTGCAGTATGTACATTTATTTTTTAATTCTTTTATCCTGCCCTTGCACTTATCCTGGCTGGTAGTACCATGCAGGGTTGTTGGCACATGATATCTGTCTATTTTTTTCAATACCCTGGCTTCTTCTCACATTTTACAAAGCAGCTTCACCCCAAATTAGGCATGTTACACAGGCACAAGCTCTGCCTCTCCCTCCCAGTCAGGCAAGAAATCATAACCAAGCTCATTCTTCCTTCCTTCGACTATGCTGACGTGATCTATAGTGCTGCCACCCCAATCCTCTCTGGCCATGCTTGACCCTCTGTACCATGCCTTCTGTTATTTTGCTACAGATCTTCCCTACCGTACGCATCACTGCCACCTTTACCAGGCTATATCCCCCCTCTCTTCTCCCTAGTGAACTGTCAGCTCGCACACTGTGTCCTTTGTTGCGAAACTGTGGTTCAACATGCTCGCCTCCTACCTATCCTCCCAACTAACCCCTTCCCCCTGCTCTGGCTATTCCCTGCACTCTTGTGGCCCACATTCCTTCTCACTGGCTACCCAGCATTCACTAGCAGGAAAATAAGCCTTTGCCTATTGGCTCCCTGTCCTGTGGAATTCACTATCCCATATGGTTCGAGGCTTGCCAACCACAGCTGCCATCAAAAACTATTTCAGGTATCTCCCCCTCCCCCCTTGTCTCTGCCACTCCCCCCCCCTTAAACACCAGTTCACCATGTCCTTCCCCTCTCCCTACTCCTCTCCACCTCTACCCCATCCTGTCCCAACATCGGCTCCTTTTGCCTACGTATAGGATGAACTGCTGTTGTGGTCACCTTATTGTTTTATGTATTACTGTACCCACTCTATCTCACACCTGTGTGCTACTCCTGCATCTCGTTACCTACTGCTCAGTTCACTGTATTTGATCTTGATGTTGCTACTACACTTTATGGCCATGTATGGTATTACTGCTGTCAATATACTCTGTATCTATTTCAATGCTGTGTAACATTATGTATGACTGTGCACAAATGCTGTATCTTTCTATACTCTGTCCCCTTGCCCTTCCCTGGGTCACACCTGGAAATGAGCCTTGGCTCAGTGTGCCTTTCCTGGTTACCAATGTCTATTATATATATACTCATTGCAAAAAACTTTGTTAATGCATCAGTTAGGGGTGAAGTGACAAAGGTAGGGAAATGGGGCATTAGGGTTGACCTCCTAACACTCTCATTCATTAGACCAACAGGAAGGGTGTGCCTTGGGATCTCGGCCCAACTCTCACCCCATTCCATATGTAAGAAAGCTGATATGGTACAGTATAGGAGAATGGGTTGAGAGTTAGGTCCAACAACTCCAAGGCACATCCCATCACCTGTTGGTCTGTGGAGGGTGGTGGTGGGGTGGTAGGATGGGGCATGTTTTGGTGTCAACCCTAATGCCTCATTTCCCTACTTTTGTCACTTCAACCATAACTGATATATTAACTAAGTTTTTTGCAATTAATTACTTTACTTTTTGAGAAAGTGTAATATTACCCTTATATGGCTTTGGGAGTTCATGGTATCAGTTTTTGGGAGTGTAGGGCCCGTAGCCATAAGTGCACAGACATTGTAATGACCAGTCATCTCCCTAGGTCCCTGTGCTCCTAGTATTGCATAATTGATGGCCCAGCAGTCCGATTACTGCATAATGGTATCCATATGTGGAAGTGCAGGGTCCTCCTGGCCCTACGCTCCCACCTACCTATAATTATAGAGATGCAGCACAGCACTAGACACATTCCAAGAAAGCCTTGTGCTGCAAATGGTGCAATATCTGACTAACCATAGCAACTTTGGAAAAAATTCCACTGCTGTTGTAATCATGGACTCATAACCTGCATGCATGCTTAGTACAAGCTGTGCTTAGTGAAAAATCTGTATCTTGAACTGTTTTTGAGATATAGGTACCGAGAGGTGTAGTGTTCACCACAGTGTTATCCTTTGGGAAATTTCTAAACATTGGAATGCCGTAACTATGAAACTGATACAAATATTTACACCAAACCAGCATAAGTCATATCTCTGGGACACCCCCTTTCTACACTGCAAATTTCAAGACAAAAGTCCTAAGTGCTTCTTTGCAGTAAAGTGGCAAAGAAACAGCAACCTTTAAAAATCCCTGTTTGTGAGCTGTCAAAATCCTTGTTTGTGAGCAGAATCCCTGCTAGTGAGGTGTCAAAATCCCTGTTCGTCAGCCAGTCCCTGTTCATGAGGTAGGGACATCTGCCCATCAACTCATGAACAAGGATTTTTTTTTGTACAGTGCTTTATACTCCTCCCCGTATAGCCCCCATCTGACCGGCTTCCCCCAGCTCCATCTCCTGGAATTACCAGGGCTTACCTTATGCCCGGTCCTGGGAGCGGTGCCTGCGGAGAGTCAATCGCCATCCTGCCACCAGTTATTTCCTCATTTTCTTCCCATTTTTTACCCAAGGGCCCCAGGAGAAGGTCGCATGTGTGTGGAGGCATGCATACGCATTACAGCCCTGGTAATGACCCTCCTCCACCCACCCCATTGGCCTATCACTGGCACCCTGTTTGTACAGCCCCCTGGCCTCAACCAGGGGGCAGCCATGAACAAGCAAGGGATGCCATACCACCTCCCCAGAGAGGAGCACTGCCTGTCGGCAGCTCCATCCAGCTCTGCCTTCCCCCTGTGCCAAGCTCCCATGACCCAAGCTCACTCCCAAACCCGTGTCACCGGCATTCTGCAAGGTGAGACGTCCAGCACCTCAGCCCTCTGCACCACCAGGCTGGCCACGAACAAGGATTTTGACAGCTCACAAACAGGGATTTGTAGAGTCATCTGGATGTCCTCTATTCATGAGGTGTCAAAATACTTGTTCACAAGCTGAATCCCTGTTCGCTAGATATAATGAAGCTTTGTGAATGTACAATGTTGCCTTTTGTGAACCTCTTCTGTGCCCATCTTGAAAATAAGTTTATTGCAATTGTGTTTCTCCTAGTAAAATTAAGCAAAAATGCATGCTGGGGTGTGGGTTATATGGGCTAACCTCACACCTGAGGTGATAGGGCAAGAGGCTGGAAACCAACTGCATCCAACACTCCAAAAGTCAAGTTATCCCAGCATAACCCACATTCTGGAGAGCATTATTGCTATAATACAATGGTTCTTACTTATTAATACTGTGGGGACAAAACGTGAGTGCATGTTGATGGCTATTAGGCAGAGAACAAGTGTTGGAACATCCCTTTTATGTGTAAGGACATCTATGTTATAGTATCAGTTGCACAGTTTTATTTTTATTTTTATTTTTTGAGGTAACACTCCCCATCTGAAAGCACTGCATCATGTGTATACAAATAATCAATTGTCTGGTATCATTGTAGTATGTTATTCAATACCAAGCAATTAGGTATTTGCATACCCATGATGCAGTGCATCCATATGTGGTGTGTTTCCTCATAAAAAATAAAACTGTAAAACTGATACAATGAGATGTTCAAACACTATAAAGGAGATGTTCTGACACTTGTTCTCTGACTAACAATGACATGTTTTAGCCATGACAAAATGTTGTCCCCCCCAATATAAATAAATAAGGCTTTTTTTTAATGAAACTAAGCTTTTGCATCTGTATTTCAATTGTAAGGCATCAAACTCTCTTTGTTGTCGTGTCTACTTTACAATCATCTGTATGTTTTGACTCTATGCAGTGAAGTTGTGTTCAGATAACTTCGCTGCAACAAATAAACACTGACCAATCAGAGTCCTGGAAATTTTCTTGCCATGAGATAATAAAAATGTGATTAATTGATTGCTTGATAGTGCCATCTAGTTGTCCCCATACAAACAAGGATTTTGACAGCTGATGAACAAAACCCATACTTCAATGTACGCAGAAGACATTCCTAGGGCAAGTTACAAGGATTTGGTTTTGAAGAAAATTGAAAACAAGATGGTGGCTCACGAATGAGGATTTTTTTCATACAAACAAGGATTGAATGAATCCCTGTTCCTGAGCTGTCAAAATCCTTGTTCATGAGCCCAAATCCATGTTCAAAGCTGTGCAGCTATCCAAAAGACTGAACTGAGCATGCTCAGAACCTAAAATTTCAAAATTGAATAAGTTTGGAAAAGATTAATATATTTTCACCAAGTCAATGGTGTCGAGTTCTGTTTGCCAAGCTCTTACTACCCTAAAAATTACAGGCCACCATTTTTAATATTTTCACTCCAGATTTTTCAGCATTGCCATTTTTTCACACCTCCTTATGAACAATACAGCTGTCATTTTTCACATCCTGCCCGAAACGTGTTTTCACACCTGTGGCACAGAATGGTGCAGCTGCTGTGTAAAATCAACTTTTAGGATGGATTAACTAAATCACAGTGCCACTGTTCATTAGGGGAGGTCCCAGAAAGCCCATGTTGAAAATTTAGTGATACAATTTCTAACAAGCATTTGTCAATGTCGAATGTTGATTACGTAGGTCTGTTGAGCTCGCTCAGTGGCCCTCTGTGACTGGCTCAGTCTGTTTGTCCTGGTGCTACAGGCTGCTCTTTTGTAGTGGGCTGCTGCCTGCGGTGGCACCTTGTTCTGCTGAGGAAGAAATACACAGCTGTCCCAACAGAGCTCCATTGAGGTGGCTCATTTTTCCCTCTCTGACTCACTCATTCTGTTTCTTCTGGCAATGCAGTCTGCCCTTTTGTACTGGGCTCCTGCCTGTGTTGGTGGCTTTTTCTACCCACAAAGAAATCCACAGCTGTCCCGACAGAGCTCCATTGAGGTCACTCACTCCTCCTGTCTCACTCACTCATTCTGGTTCTCCTGGCGCTGCAGGCTGCCCTTTTCTACTGGGCTTCTGTCTCTGTTGGCACCTTTTTCTGCCCACAAAGAAATGTGCAGCAGTCCTGACAAAGCTCTGTTGAGCTCACTCACTCCCCTTCTCTCACTAGCTCATTCTGTTCTCCCGGCGCTGCAGGCTGCCCTTTTCTACTGGGCTCCTGCTTGCATTGCTGCCTTCTTATGCCCACAAAGAGATTTGCAGGAGTTACAATACAGCTCTGTTGAGCTTACTCACTCACTCATTCTGGTTTTCCTGCCACTGCAGGCTGCCCTTTCCTACTGGGCCCCTGCATGCATTGCTGCCTTTTCTGCCTACAAACAAATCTGCAGCAGTCCCAACAAAGCCCCATTGAGCTCACTGACTCCCCCTTCCTCACTCATTCATTCTGTGTCTCCTGGTGCTGCAGTCTGCCTTTTTGTACTGGGCTCCTGCCTGCATTGGTGGCTTTTTCTGGCCAGAAAGAAATCTGAAGCAGTCCTGACACAGCTCCACTGAGCTCGCTCACTCCCCTTCTGTCACTCTCGCATTCCATTTCTGCCCCGCGCTGCAAGCTGGCCATTTGTACTGGGTTCCTGTCTGCATTGTTGCATTTTCTGCCCACAGAGAAATCTGCAGCAGTCACAGTAGAACTCCGTTGAGCTCACTCACTACCACTCTGTCACTCACTCATTCTGTTTCTCTTGGTGCCGGAGACTACGCTTTTGTATGGGGTTCCTGGCTGAATTGGCACCTTTGTCTGTCCACAAAGAAATCTGAAGCTGTCCTGGCAGAGCTCCGTTGAGGTCGTGCAGTCTCCCTCTCTCTTCGCTCATTATGTTTGTCGTGGCGATGCAAGCTGCCCTTTTGTACAGGGCTCCTGCCTGCATTGGCACCTTTTTCTGCCCACAAAGAAATCCCAGCAGTCCTGATAGAGCTCCGGTGAGCTGACTAAGTCCCCTTGTCTCACTTGCACATACTGTTTCTTCCACTGCTGCAGGCTGGCCTTTTGTACTGGGCCTCTGCCTGTATTGACACCTTTTTCTGCCCACAAAGAAATCCGCAGCAGTCCTGACAGTGCTACGGTGAGTTTGCTCACTTCCCCTCCCTCACTCGCTCTCTTGTTCTGTTTCTCCCAGTGCTGCAGGCTGCCCTTTTGTACTGGGCTCTTGTGTTGGGGCCTTAGTCTGCCCACAAACAAATCCGCAGCAGTCCTGACAGAGCTCAGTTGAGCTCGGTCACTCCCCCCTCTCACTCGGTTGATCTTAATCTGTCCCAAACACTGATTTCCCAGAGTGACCATGCTATTGTCTGGCAGGAGTGCAAAAACATACTGTAGCCAGGATGTGAAAAATAACGGCTGTAGTGTTCATAAGGAGTTGTGGGAAAATGCCACTGCTGAAAATGTGGCGTGACATCATTACAAATTTGCGAAGTTACAAGGGCGTGTGGAAACAGTTCAGTGCATGCAGGTAACACAGTCATGTTATGGCAGTCCCAACAAAGCTCTGTTGAGCTCACTCACTCCCTCCCCTTCTCTCACTTGCTCATTCTGTTCTGCCCACGCTGCAGGCTGCCCTTTTCTACTGGGCTCCTGCCTGTGTTGCTGCCTTCTTATGCCCACAAAGAAATTTGCAGCAGTTACAATAATGCTCTGTTGAGCTTACTCACTCACTCATTCTGGTTTTCCTGCCACTGCAGGCTGTCCTTTTCTACTGGGCCCTGCATGCATTGCTGCCTTTTTCTGCCTACAAACAAATCTGCAGCAGTCCCAACAAAGCCCCGTTGAACTCATTGACTCCCCCTCCCTCACTTGCTCATTCTGTGTCTCTTGGCACTGCAGGCTACCCTTTTGTACTGGGCTCCTGCCTGCGTTGGTGGCTTTTTCTGGCCAGAAGCAAATCTGAAGCAGTCCCAACACAGCTCCACTGAGCTTGCTCTTTCCCCCTCTGTCACTCTTGCATTCCATTTCTGCCCGCGCTGCAAGCTGAACATTTGTACTGGGCCCCTGCCTGTGTTGCCACATTTTCTGCCCACAAAGACATCTGCAGCCGTCACAGTAGAGCTCTGTTGAGCTCGCTCACTACCGCTCTGTTACTCGCTTGTTCTGTTTCTCTTGGCGCCACAGACTGCGCTTTTGTATGGGGCTTCTGGCTGCATTGGCACCTTTGTCTGTCCACAAAGAAATCTGCAGCTGTCCTGGCAGAGCTCCGTTGAGGTCGTGCAGTCTCCCTCTCTCATCACTCATTCTGTTTGTCCTGGCGTTGCAAGCTACCCTTGTGTACGGGGCTCCTGCCTGCATTGGCACCTTTTTCTGCCCACAAAGAAATCCCAGCAGTCCTGATAGAGCTCCGGTGAGCTCACTAAGTCCCCCTGTCTCCTCACTCATACTGTTTCTCCCACCGCTGCAGGCTGGCCTTTTGTACTGGACCCCTGCCTGTGTTGACACCTTTTTCTGCCCACAAAGAAATCCGCAGCAGTCCTGACAGTGCTTCGGTGAGTTCGCTCACTCCCCCTCCCTCACTCACTCTGTCATTCTGTTTCTCCCAGTGCTGCAGGCTGCCCTTTTGTACTGGGCTCTTGTGTTGAGGCCTTTGTCTGCCCACAATTAAATCTGAAGCAGTCCCAACAAAGCTCAGTTGAGCTTGGTCACTCTGCCCTCTCACTCGGCTGATCTTAATCTGTCCCAAATACTGATTTCCCACAGTGACCATGCTATTGTCTGGCAGGAGTGCAAAAATATATTTTAGCCAGGATGTGAAAAATGGCAGCTGTAGTGTTCATAAGCAGTTGTGGAAAAATGCCACTGTTGAAAATGTGGCGTGACAGTATTACAAATTTGCAAAGTTACAAGTGTGCGTGGAAACAGTTCATTGCACGCTTGTAACACAGTCATGTTATGGAGTTTTGTCACCAAATTTTCAACATAGGGATTTTAGGACCTTTGCTCGTGAACAGTGCCACTGTCAATTTCTTAAATCTGTCCTGAACACTGGCTTCCCACAGTAACCATGTTATTCTGCACTGGAACTCTGAAAACACATTTCAGTCAGGATGTGAAAAATGAAAGCTGTACTGCTTATAAGGAGGTGTGAAAAAATGGCACTGTTGAAAATCTGGGGTGACAATATTACAAATCTGCAAAGTTACAAGGGTGCATGGACAGTGCACAACACACACTAGTAACGCAGTCAATTGATGGGCTATCATCACCAAATTTTCAACATAGGCATTTTAGGACCTCTGCTCATGAACAGTATCATTGTAATTTTCTTAATCTGTCCCGGACAGGGATTTCCCGCAGTGACTGCTCTATTCTGCGCCAGAAGTGCGAAAACACATTTTGGTCAGGATGGGAAAAATGACAGCTGCACTGTTCATAAGTAGGTGTGGGAAAATGGCAATGCTGAAAATCTGGAGTGAAAATATTATAAATTTGCGAAGTTACGAGCGTGCGTGCCAACTACTCAATGCACTCTCGTAACACAGTCATTTTACAGAGTATCATTACCAAATTTTCAACATAGGCATTTTAGGAGCTCTACTCATGAACAGTTTCACTGTCATCTTCTTAATCTGTCCTGAACACTGATTTCCCATAGCAACTAAGTCATTCTGCGCCAGAATTGCGAAAACACATTTTGGCCAGGTTGTGAACAATGACAGCTGTACTGCCCACAAGGAGGTGTGACAAAATGCCAATGTTGAAAATCTGGCATGAAAATATTGTAAATTTGTGAAGCTACGAGTGTACGCAGCAATTGTGCAATGCACGCTCGTAAAACAGTCATTTTTGGATTTTTTCCACCAAATTTGCAAAATAGGCTTTTTGAGAGCCCACCCCATGAACACTGGCACTGTCATTTTGTTAATCTGCCCCGAAGGGTGCTTCTGCACAGTAACCGCGAAACCACCTTTCGGGCCTATTAATGCCATGACAGTTCAAGAATTCATTAGGAGGGGTCCCAAAAGCCCCATGTTGAAAATTTGGTGGAAAAATTCCCAAAAATGCCCAACATATGCACTAAAGTTGAAAAAACCCTATGTATTACATTATACAGCTTATTGGCATTTCCTCAGTTCGCGGTCGGCTTTGAAGAGTACAGACATGTTCCCGGTCCAGTGAAGATCATTGCGCCAAGCTCTGGAGGTAAGTCTGGGGAGAGGGGGGTATGGGGAGGCAGGGTGTGCAGTGGGTGGGTGCGGGTTGTGGGAGGGGGCAGGGAGACTACGAGGGAACATTTCCTTTTTTCAGGTAATAAAAATGAAAAAAACATCACAAGACTGTTTTTAGCTTTACAGGGGCATGTGGCATGCTGAGGTGGGCTCCCAGCATGTCACCAAGGACTCTTGCTTTAGGGTCAAATTTAGCTGATGGGGGATTGGGCATCCCCATCGGTAAACAACAAAAGGGGCATGTGACATGCTGGGGTGGGCTCCCATTGTGCCACTGGACTCGTTTTTTGGGGGGAGGGGCAGCTATAGCCGACAGGGGACTGGGCACCCCCATTGGCAAACAACAACAGGGTGGGGAATTATTTTCTGCTGATGGGGATTGGGCACCCCCATCAGTAAACAACAAAATGGGGGGGAATTCTTTTGTGCCGATGAGTTGGCATCCCGTCGGCAGACAGTAAAACAGAATGTATTATGCCAATGGGGAGTGGGCTTCCCCATCGGCAAATAAACATGGGGTAAAATATTGTTTGTGAATACGGTGGCAAGCCACCGCCATGTTCACAAACAATATCAGGGGTCCTACATCCCGCCCTGCAATGACGGGTCGCTCCCTCATTGCAGCCGATGGCTGATGCTGCAATAACGAGGTGGCCCCTGATCGCAGAGGCTAATTTTTTAGAAAATTGTGGCACACTGGCAGAAGTAGTGTCAGCAGCAGCGTGCCATGGCATTGGGGGACGGGGGACCAGCTTTTGCAGGCTGTGGGGGCATTGGGCACAACAGTGCCATGCCTCCACTACCTGCTTCTGGAGAAACCTGCTGCAACATATTTCTTGCACATGCATGCAATCAACATAAAAATGAACACATTACGAGTGTGGGTTGCGCTGTTTCTATGCAAGCTTGTAACTTTACCAATTTTTAGAATTTTCACTCCAGATTTTCAACATTGCCATTTTTTCACACCTCCATATCAACAGTACAGCTGTCTGTAGGCCTGCATTATGTCCCCGTACTTATGTGTTAGTGGGAGCACAGGGCCCAAGGGGCCTGCACTCCAATATTTGCATACCATTACACAAACATTTTCAGTGTTAGGTGAGCACGCGTCCCAGAGGGCCCGCACTCCCACAACCACATACCAGTTACATTACACTACATTTACAATAGAACTGGTGTAAATCTTTTCAGTAAACCAGAAAAAGGCAACTCTGGATAACACTACTGAGATACTGACATCAACAACCACCTTTCAGTGCCCATATCTTGAAAGTGTGTCAGAAAAGTGCCAGTAGTTTTGTGACACTATCTTTAGGTTTCACAAAAGTACCAGTAGTGTTACGACATTACCTTTAGTTTCGCAAACGTACCAGTAGTGTTGTGATACTACTTTTTCATTTTTCGAAAGTACCATATGTTGACCTATGGGAGTTTTGCAAAA
The DNA here is from genome assembly GCA_016271365.2 of Neoceratodus forsteri. Lineage (NCBI taxonomy): Eukaryota > Metazoa > Chordata > Ceratodontiformes > Ceratodontidae > Neoceratodus > Neoceratodus forsteri. The sequence goes on from CM057449.1 coordinate 1,516,342,316, forward strand.
GTTGCTGAATGTCACAAAATTAAAGCCCCAAATGATCTAGTTTCTTTGCCATTTCATAGCAAAATAATGGTTATGGCTTTTTTGGCTGAAAATTGCAGTGTAGCAAGCCCTGGTCCCACAGATGTGCTTTTTGGTGGTTTGGTCACACAGTTGATGATGGTTCCATAGTTACAGTGCTACAAAGTTGCCAAATTTCCCATAGGATAACATCATGGCACCCGCTGCATCTGTGGCACCTTTTGGCACCTGTATCTCGAAAATGGTTTGAGACATGCATTTTTTGCTACTCGTTGCTTAGTCCCTAAGCATGCATGGATGTTTATAAGTCATGATTACAACAGCAGTGGAATTTTGTCCATGCTTGCTTCAGAGACTGATATATTGAAACATTTGTGTTACAGGGGTTCTCTTTCATGTCTCTAGGCCTGTGGTATGTCTCTGTACCTAAGTGTAGATGGGCGCACGGGGACCAGTGGGCATGTGCTCCCACATATGCATACCATTATGCTAAAATGGGAGTGGGGGCATGTCATTATGCAGTGGTGGGCTCTGCACTCCCACAGGGAGATGAGGGTTCATTACAATGTCTCTACACTTATGGATAAATGGTAGTGCAGGGCCCAAAGGGCCCTGTGCATCAAGAAATGGAGAACATTAAGTATTCATGGCAATGTGAAGGGTGTGTAGGGCCCATGACAACTTACCACTTACATTGCACTTTCTCAAAAAGAAGGGGAAATTCATTGCACAAACCTGTGTTAATGCGTCATTAGGGTTGCAACATCAAAAGTAGGGACATTCGGCTTTAGGGTTCCCAAGGGTAAGACCACACCCCCATAGTGCATGCAGGAACATGCATGATGGGTGTGTTGTGGCAATTTGAACTCTAATGCTCACCCCATTCAATGCATAAGGTAAGATAGGCATAGTATAGGACAATGGGGTGAGCACTGGGGTTCAAAACACCAAAAGACATCTGTCATGCCTGTTCCTTCATGCACAGTGGGAGTGCGGTCTTATGCTTGGGAACCCTAATTTTGAATTTCCCTACTTTTGATGTTGCAACCCTAATGATGCATTAACACAGTTTTGTAATGAATATATATTATACTGGCCCAATAGGGCTAGTATAGTTAGGGTAGTGCAGCCACTTCTATGTTAAACCCCAAATTTTGCACTTTAATAACTTTGCAACTGTTTGTCCTATCTGCCTGTACCTTTGCATGTATGGTGTGGTACCATAGGTCTTTGGATCTGGAAATGTATGTTCCTGTCAGATATTTGGTTATGGAGCTGCAGAGCATTGAAAAATGTGAAATAATCCTTAACTTTTTTGAATTCTTTGCTCATCTCTACAGCTTGAACTGTTTGTCCAACAGGTCTGAAATTTTCAGAGTATATGGGAACTGGGACAAGGAAGTGCCTTTTGAAGATTTCTTGAAAAAATATTAATCCATTCAAAAGTTATTAAACTTTAAAGTTTCACATTATAGCATATGGGAAAAAATATATGTGCACCACAAAATCTTTTAAAATCCTTCTCAAAATCAAAATTTGTTTTCGAGCTATGCCAATTTGTTTTCAAGCTGCCACCATCTTGTGTTCAGTTCATGATGGACAAGAATGGCTGTAGTTTAAATTTGGCTGGTCCTAGGAAAAAATTGACAGTTGTGTTTACCTAGTTGGGCCCTAATCTACACAGGACAACTTTTTTGGGGTAAACACCCCCCAGAAATGCCTTTTCTGAGATTATCCCACCACCGTAGTGTCACAAATTATGACAGAACATATGCAACACTTTTGCAAATCATGACAGTTTCATTCCTGTTCTTTCACCATTTTTTGTAAAAGTGTCACAATTTGCAGCACTGCAACATCCAAAAAAGAAGAATATTTTGTCAATCCACTGCACCTAAATGGTTGGGGTTTCTGGCCTGAAATTTGCAGGGTGGCAAGCCCTGGGCCCAAGATGTGCTTTTTGTTGATTTGGTTCCAAATCATTTAACACTGCCTTTGTTACAGCATTACAAAGTTGAGAAATTTCCCATGGGATAACATTGCATCACCCGTGGCTTGTTTTGGCACCCGTATCTCGAAAATGATTTTAGATACAGGGTATTTTTGCTACAGGCAGCTTAGACTAAGTTCGCCTGGGGGTTTTGAAGTCATGATGACAACTGCAGTGCAATTTTTTTTATAGTTTCTACGGTTACTGAGATATTGCCAAATAAGTGTTGCAAGGGTTCCTTCTCAGTAATATGGAGCTGCTGTATGTCTCCATACTTATTTGTGAGTGGGAGTGCAGGACCCAGATGGCCTGCACTCCCACATAAGCATGCCATTATGCAAAAAATGGGTAGTGTGAAAGGTGTGCAGGGGCCAGAGGACTTGCACTCCCAAAGCCACATACCAGTTACATTACAGTTTTTCAAAAAGAAGGGAAATTCAATGCAAAAAAAAATCTGGTAATGTATCAGTAAGGGTTGATGCAACAGCCACAAAACTTTGAAAATTCAATGTTAGGGTTACCAGGGGTGCAGACAGGCATTTCAGATTTGTACACCGACCTGCCACACTGCTACTCCTTCCCCCATTGTTTTTCATGCCTGTCCCCATGACTCGAGTCCAAGTTTCCTGGCTCCAATCAGATGATTCCCACACTAGACCTACTGTCTGTCTGAGCTGCTAGTGTGGGGCTCACTGCCCACTGGTAAATGCTACTGACTGCACCACAAGCCCAAGATCATGGCAGAAATGTCTTCTCTCTCCCCCGCAGGTAGGCAGATTCACTTCTCTTGCCAGTCCACATGAAGTCTTCATTCTTTTAGCTGGCTCTGAGGCTGTTCTTCCATTTGCTGCTCCTCAGTTCTTCTACTGCTTCTCTTTCTCCCAGTATAATTGAACTAATAGTATGGCTTCTGACTTTGCTGTGGCATTTAAACTTGCAGCCCAAGACTTGCCACACCCCCTACCAGGTGCTGCAGTTAGTAATCACTATGCATGCAGACCATGCAGACTTAATTGAGACCTTCAGCTTCAAAGTCTGCGGTGACTCTGCCCCCCCAAAAAAGCAAAGCTGAAAGAGAAAAGAAAAAGCCTGTAAAACCAAACAAAAGAATGTCAACTCAATAGATTAGAGAGGGTAGAGCAATGCTGGCCAGCTTGTTTGCTGCCCCATGCTACTAAACTTGGTATGCCATGGCTTACGTGGAGTATCAGTAGCTATGCCATTGAAGGTCATAGAAACATAGAAACATAGACTTTGATGGCAGATAAGGACCGCTAGGCCCATCTAGTCTGCCCATTTCCCTACCTACAGGATAGGCCGCAGATCCTAGTTAACCAACAGCCTATTTCTTCCTACCCCCCACAAGAATTGCCTTATGTCTGTCCCATGCATTCTTGAATTCTCCCACAGTTTTAGACCCCACAACCTCCTCAGGAAGGCTGTTCCATGCATCCACTACCCTTTCTGTGAAATAATACTTCCTCACGTTGCCCCTGAACCGCCCTCCTTCTATCTTTAAATTGTGTCCACTTTTTCTTGCAAGTCTCTTTTTCTGAAAGATGCCACCCTTTTGGACTTTGTTGATTCCACTGAGGTACTTAAACGTTTCTATCATGTCTCCCCTCTCCCTTCTTTCCTTAAGGGTATACATATTAAACTCCTTTAGTCTCTCCTCATACAGCTTCTCTTGCAGACCCTGCACCATTTTAGTTGCCCTCCTCTGGACTGCCTCTATCCTGTCTATGTCCTTGCAGAGATGGGGTCTCCAGAACTGGACACAGTACTCCAGATGGGGTCTCACCAACTGTCTGTACAGAGGGATAACAACTTCCTGTTTTCTGCTGCTGATGTCTCTCCCTGTACATCCCAGTATACCCCTAGCCCTCCCTACTACCTTCTCACATTGCTTGCTAATCTTAAGGTCATTTGATATGATTACCCCCCGGTCCCTTTCCTTTTTTGTTGTTGTTACTACCTCCCCACCCATTGTGTATTCTTCCCCTGGGTTCTTGTTTCCCAGGTACATTATTTTGCACTTCTTTGCATTGAATCCTAGCTGCCATACTTCTGACCATTCCTCCAACCTTGCCAAGTCCCTTTTCATCCCTTTCCACGCCTCCTTGTGTATCAACCCTGTTGCAGATCTTTGTGTCATCTGCAAAGGCATACTTTTCCTTCCAGTCCCTCTGCAATGTCACTGATGAAGACATTAAAAGGACTGGACCCAATACTGAACCCTCGGTGCCCCACTAGTAGCCCCTTTCTTCAGAGTGGACTCCATTTACAATTACCTTCTGTGTCCTGTTGTCCAGCCAATGTTTTACCAGGCTACCACCCTGGGTCCCACTCCCAGGCTGGTTAATTTGACTATTAATCTTTTGTGGGACTGTGTCAAATGCCTTGCTAAAGTCTAGGTAGGCCATGTCCACAGCCCTCCCAGGTCTACTACTTTGGTCACCCAGTCAAAGAAATCTATTAGATTTGTCTGACATGACCTTCCGCTGTGAACCCATGCTGCCTTGGGTCCTGTGCCCCACTGGCCTCTAGGTACTCAACTATTCTTTCCTTCAGAAGTGACTCCATCACTTTCCCTACACAGAGAGTCAGACTGCAAGGTCTGTACTTTCCTGCCTCTGTCTTGGTCCTACTTTTGTGAAGGGGAATCACATCTGCCTTCCTCCAGTCCTCAGATACCACACCATCCTCATATGATTTATTAAAAAGAGTAGCCAGTGGTTTCACTAGTTCCTCCCTTAATTCTTTTAGAATTCTGGGGTGAATTCCATCAGGACCCATTGCTTTGTCCACCTTCAGTTTTAGGAGTTCTTGCAGAACCCTTTCTTCTGTGAAAGGACTGGGATTGACCCCCCTATCAAGAGGTCACCACACTTAGCACTATATCCCCCCAAGCTCTCTTTATCTTAACACTCCAACAAGTGTTCTCTGCATTATAGGCTGTGGGGAAAATATATGTACGGCATGAAAGTTTCTGCAAAACTACAGGACATTTTCAAAAAATTAGCATTGGTTTACTTGGGGGACTTTTGCAAAAGTACTGGGTACTTTTTCAAAAGTTCCCCATCGTAACCAATGGTAGTTTTGCAAAAGTACCATTGATTCACATGGGGTACTTTAAAAAAAGTACTTGATAATTTTATGAAAGTTCCAAATGTCAGCCAATAGTAATTTGGCAAAGGAACTCTGTACTTTTGCAAAAGTACCATTGGTTAACATAGGGGTACATTTGCAAAAGTACCCAGAACTTTTGTGAAAGTCTCCCATGTAACACAATGGTACTTTTGCCAAAGTACAAAGTACTTTTGCCAAAGTAGGCTGATACACAGGACCAATATAACAGTTTATTGGCCACCTTACATCCAAAAAATGGTTAGTACTTTTGGGTAGAAATTTACAAGGTGACAAGCCCTTCCATCTCAGAAGTGCATTTTGATGCTTTGGTGAAAAACTTTACACTGGTTATGTGTAAGTGGGAGCACAGGGCCCAGAGGGCCCGTGTTCCCACATACACATGCTATTCTGCAAAAATAGACAGCATGAAGGGAGCGCAGGGCCCAGAGGGCCCAGGATCCCACAAACACATACCACTTCCATAACACTTTCTCAAAAAAAAGGGAAAGTCATTGCAAAAAATGCATTAATGCATCAGTTAGGGTTGATAGCATAGTGAAAAAAGTTTGGAAATTCGATGTTAGGGTTGCCACCCCTACCAGCCCCCCACTTCCATACACCAACAGATGTCAGGGTGTGCTATGGGGTTGTCAGACCTATCACCCCATTCTGCTATACTGTAGCATGTCAGCTTGTTTACACATGCAATGGGATGAGAGTTGGACCTGCCAATCCCATGGCACACCCCAACATCTGTTGGTCTGTGGAGGGAGGGGTGGGGTGAGGTAGGGGTGGTAACCCTAACATTAGAATCAAAACAGTTATTTGATATATCTCTTGGTGTCCTTCCACCTAACTCACACACCACACCATACAAATATATTGTTCTATACCACATGATTAACAACTCAAATGGTGTAAGAGTTACTGTAGGTACAAGGACACCAAGGGATATATCAAATAACTGTTTTGTTTCTAATATTTGTAGAGATTGGTGTTGTTATGCTGATACACATACTAACCCTAACACTGAATTTCCATACTTTTACAGGTGTAATGGAAACCCTGACTGGTTTTGTAAAACAAAGTTTTTTTACAATGAATTTCCTTGGATAGGTGTGTAACAAAATTGCAACACATACTCATAAGTTTGTCATTTTTTTACCTTGTGACCCCACATTTTTGACATAGTCATCTTATCACCCCACCTCATAACCCTCATACTGTAGATGTAAATTTCTTAATCCATGGCAAACTGCCATTCTGTGCCACAGCTGTGGAAACACATTTTAGACAGGATGTGAGAAATGACAGCTGTAGGTCATAAGGTGCTGTGAAGAAATGGCTATGTTCACTTTGAAGAGAAAATATAAATGATTGGCAGTTACATGTATGCGTAGGAAAATTTCATTGATTGCATGTAACTCAGGCATTCTTTGTTACTTTTGCTCTAAAATTTCAACATTGCCTGTTTTGGACCTTAGATTATGAACACTGGCACTGTCATTCTGTTACTCAGTCCTGCAAAATGATTTTGCACATTGACCACACCATTCCGTGCCACAGGTGCAAAAGCAGATTTCCAGCAGGATGTGAGCAGCGCAGCATTACTGTTCATGAGGTGGTGTGAAAAGTGGCTATGTTGAAAACTTGAAGTGAAAATATAAACTGGCAAAGTTACGTGTGTGCGAAGGAAAATGTCAACACCCATGCATAACTCGAGCATTTTGGGGTATTTTTGCATCAGATTTTCCACATGGCCTTTTTGCGACCCCACCTTATGCACACTGGCATTTCCATTTCATTGCTCAGTCCCAAAAGGTGATTTCTTTCAGCCACAGTGAAATCATCTTTCAGGACAGAGTAACAAAATGACAGTGCCAGTGATCATGAGGTGGGGCCCCAAAAAGTCCATGTTGAAAATTTGGTTCATGCCAGAGGGAATAGACAGAATGATGAGGGATCTGCAGAAGCTTGCAGAAGCTTGACAAATGATCAAGGGTTTGGTTGTTGAAATTCAATGCAAAGAAGACCAAGATAATGCATATGGGGCACAAAAACCCTGGAATTACATGTCAGTTGGGAGAGGATGAGGATATAGCATGCACTAAGCAGGAAATGGACCTTGGGGTTATCATTTCTGATGATCTCAAGGTAGGGAAACAGTGCAAAAAGGCAGTAGGTAAAGAAAAAAGGATGCTGGGATGCATGGGAAGGTGCATCACCGACAGAAAAGAGAGGTGATAATTTCAGTATACAAGACACTAGTGAGGCCCCACCTGGAGTACAATTTGCAGTTTTGGAGAGCTTACCTACGTAAGGACATTGACAGGGCACAGAAAGTTCAGAGGAGGGCAACAAAGATGGTACAGGGATTGCAACACAAGTCCTATGAGGACAGGCTGAAGGACCTGAATATGTACTCCCTGGAAGAGAGGAGGGCAAGAGGGGATATGATAGAGACATACACGTACCTTACAGGGAGGAACAGGGTGCAGGAATACACTATTTTCCAGTGAAAAAGATGTTCCAGAACTAGTGGGCATGTGTTAAAGTTGGAGGGAGGGCAATTCAGATGAAACATGAAGAAGAACTTCTTTACAGAAAGGGTGGTGGACAAATGGAACACCCTGCCAGAGGAAGCGGTGGGGTCTGAAACAATCATGGGATTTAAGAATGCATGGGATAGACATAAGGACATTCTGGAAGTCAGGGGTAAGGGGCAACAGACTTCTAAAAAAACATAAAGTGAACTTACAAGCTCAATGGGGCAGACTGGGTGGGCCATAGACCCTTATCTGCCAACAGTGTCTATATCTATACAAAATACCTACAAATGGCCGATATATTAACATACAGTATGTTCAAAATGCCATTGACCACCTCTATATGGCACTTACCTTTACTCTTCAGTTCACTGTTCGACTTTGAAGAGTGCAGATATGTCCCAGTCCACAGAAGATGACAGCCACTGATCTCGGTTGGTAAGTATAGGGCAAGTGGGTGTGAGATGGCTGGTTGCTCAGTGGGAGGGTCGGGATGTGAGTGGGAGATGGGGAAACAATGAGAGACCTTTTTTTTACAGGAGTTTAAAAAAGATGTTGTGGACTGTTTTCTTTTTTCACAGGAATTGTAGAACCATACAACATAACTAGGTACACTATGTACACTGGGAGTGGGCTCCCTAGAGTCACACACTGCTGGTGGGGGTGAGTGTAGTACTGACATGGGGATTGGGCACCCCTCTGTTAGCAAAACCATTACATACATATTTCAGGACACTTGGAGTGGGTTCCCCAGTGTCCCACAGTGGAGGGAGGGGTGCTTTATCTGGGACACTGGGAGCGGTCTCTGCAGTGTCCTACTGTGCTCATGGTGGGAGGGAGGAATAAGATATTGAAATAGCAAAAAGCACAAAAGACGGTAGATCAATATCACAAAACCTTTAGCCTTCAAGCATTAGGTGCTCTTACCAGGGTGTTAAACTCAGTTGAAAAGCACCAAGCTGGAAAATCAGCAAAAAGGTCAGCAATTCTTTCAGTCCTATAGTAAGTTTAAATCTCAGTTCACAGTGTTGCAGTAAACAAAGCATGGCAGATCAACCTAGAGTGGAGATTTTGTTATAAAAAAAACTCTAGGGGGTTTATGCAGCCTGGGGTGGGGCCCTGAGGGCTGTAGAATAGGCAGGGTTGGTTGACTGTTGGTTCCTGTTCCCCCGCTGTATTGGTTCTGTCTGCCAAAAGGGATTTAGTACTGCAAAATAGCATCATTGTTCAGTGCAGAATCCCTTTCCATAGGGCTCATAGAAAGCAGAATCCTAATTCAAAGCAGAATCCTAGTTTGAAGCAGAATCCTAGGTATAGTAGAAACACAATCCTGGTTCAAATAAGAATCCTAGTTTGAAGCAGAATCCTAGATTGAAGCAGAATCCTGTGTTGTGTGGGATATCTATTTTCCCCATAGGAAATAATGGGAAGTTCAACAGGTCTTAGCTTTGGAACAAATTCATATTTTCCCACCAAATCTTCAAAATTCACATCTGTGAGGCCCAGGCTTTCTACCCTGAACATTTCAGCCTAGAAGCTAATGCCATTTCTGAGATACAGGTAGACAAAAAAAAAGTGTCACCCTCCCAAAAAAACCTTTATTTTTAATACTCTGTATCTCAGAAATGGCTAAAGCTATTAAGATAAAATTTATGACTTCAAACACCTCCCCAGGGTAATTATGTGTGCCAAATTTTATAGAAGTCTCTTTAACCATTACAAAGTTATTAAGATCCAAAAATTGCTCTTTATCTTTAATAAACAAACTGCAAAACCTTTAAAAATCAGTTTTTTTCAACACTATGTATCTCAGAAACCAAACAACAGATTAAAACCAAATTTGTCAGCTCAAGAGACCTGTGCCCTAGGCTGATGTTTTTTTCAAATTTCCTGCAAATCTGTTGGAGTGCTGCAAAGGTATTCAGGTGCAAAGTATGCACAACTGGATGACAATGTGCAAAAATCACTTTCACTTTTACGTCTATTTTCTCCCATAGGAAATAATGACAAGTTCAATATTTAATAACTTTGGAATAGATTACTATTGTTTTACCAAACCTTTTAAAGGCACGTCTGTGAGACTAAGGCTTTCTAGCCTGAAAATTTCAGCCCAGCACCTAAAACCGTTCTGATATACAGGTGGCTGAAAAAACAGTAAAAATCAGGGAAATCTCTGTATTTTCAACACTTTATGTCTCAAAAATGTCAAAAGGGATTCAAACGAAATTTGGTACATCAACAGACCTACCCCAGCAGATGATGCATGCCAAATTACAGGAAAATATATTTAACAAATGTAAAGTTATTAACCAGGAGAAATTGCCATTTAGCATTAAACATTCCTACAAACCCTAACTATACTGGCCCTATCAGCCAGTGTATATATATATATATATATATATATTTATTGCAAAAAAACTCCGTTAATGCATCAGTTAGGGTTACTAGTACAGTGACAAAAGTTTGAAAATGTGCTGTTAGGGTTCAGAACCCTAACTCTACATCCCCCCTCCCACACACACACATATGCATGTAAGAGAAGGGTCAAGGCAACACAACCAATCACAGCCAACCAGCATCAGGTAACAGAAGTAACATACAACTCTCTAAATGTACTGCAAGACACTTCCATCATCATGGGTCACCAACTGTATGAGTTCTGCAGCCATCATAGATCCTTGGCGGTAGACACACATGCTGGGCAACCATGGGTGATGCCCCACAGTAAGCATTTTTGTGTTACAAACAGCAATAACAAGATTTAAGCAAATGTTTATATTTCAATACTGAAGAGGGGATGTAACACACAGTATGTTATCCACAGATAGGTTCTTGGAAATGAGAGTTAGTATAAACCTACCAACAACCATTGGATATTTTCATTTATTTTTCTGATAGAGTGAATCAGTCCTAATAACAAATGGTAATAGTAATAATAAAAGTAATTATTTGTAGTATAGTTTACAAGTAACCTGAGAAAGCAACAGTTGTAACATCCAAAGCTAACAGTAACATGCTGCTAATGAGTATTTCCAGGTAACGCAGATGTATAACAGCATGTGATGGTGCTAGTTTCACACTTGAGCAGTATCTTAAAAGTAATATGTGTCAGCTCTATCTGTCCTGCTACCACATGCCCATATGGTAGCCTGCAGCAACCCAATTGTTGAATAGTGACACATAAAAGTCAGTATTTTGAAAATGTGTATAGATTTAGTCTCACTGTATATAGAAGACATGCCAGCAATAATGTGTCATCATACTGTGCTGTAAGTATAGAGTCAATGATACTATATTTGATTTTTCATTACATAGTATGTGAAATAAGTACACTGTTGTAATTATTGTGGTTACAGATGTGATGAAGTGGTATAGTGTCTTCCCATCTTGCATCTGTCTTGCATATGTGTGTGGGGGGATGTGGATTTAGGGTTTTGAACCCTAACAGGACATTTCCAAACTTTTGTTGCTGGGAAATTTGTTTTTTGAATAACTTTTGAACAGTTTAATATTTTTACACCAAATCTTTAAAATGTACATCAGGGGTGAGAGTTAGAACTGATTACCCCAACGCCCACCCCAATGCTGGTTGTGGGGTTGAGCTGGGGGATGCAAGTGGGGCTTTCAACCCTAACACCAAAGTTCCTTGCTTTTGTCATTGTTGAACAACCCTAACTGATGCATTAAATGTAGTTTTTTGCCTCTAATTTCCTTTCTTTTTGAGAATGAGGACTAAAATAGTAACTGGAATGCTCCCACCTCATGTTTTTTTGTGACATAGTAACGGTAACAGCAACGCAAGTTGTAACAGTTATGCACATGGTGACACAAACCTAAATTGTAAAGCAAGCATTAATAGAGAAGCAGGAGCAAAGTGATGCCAAAGTGAACAGTGATGCAAGTGGAGACGCAAGCGCATCCGTAAATGCAATTGGTCATGCACACAGTCATGGTACCGCTATTGTAAATGCAAATGATAGGTGTGACAGCAACAATAATGCAAAAGGAAACAGAAACGCAGATGCAAGCATGTACGGAAACGCAAACCGTAACATGCACGGTGACAGTACCACAATTGTAAATGCAAATGGTAATGGAAACTTCAACAATAATGCCAAAGAAAACAGAAATGCAAATGCAAATGTAAGCGCATATGGAAATGCAAACCGTAATGCACACGGGCACGAGAACGCAATTGGAAACCCAGATGGTAATGGTAAAAACAACGATGACGCGAAACAAAAGACAAACGCAAGTGAAAATGGAAAGGCAGCTACCAACATAAATGGTAATGTGCATGGTGATGCTAAGTGAAACAGAAACACAAACGGTAACAGTAATGCAAACGCAAACAGAAACGCAAAGTGTAATGCACACGGTGGCGTACACAGTAACGGTAATGCAAACAGGAATGGAAACACAAGTGTAAAGCCTATGTGTAACAGTAAGTGGAGCACACACTGTATTCTTCCCCAGAAGCTCCATTGAGAAGGACGGTGAAAACAAGGAATGTATGCATAATAATATGCCTCAGAGCAGAAAACGAGCAGTTGTAATACTAAAATGCTAATATCTTAGTAACCATATGACGTAGACACAAAATTTGAATTTCACATGATTCATGACTTTCCTGGCTAGGTTTCAATTGCATGGTCACAATGAAAATTCCATATCCCATACTGTTTCCAAGATAAGTGCCCCGAAAGGCATGGCGTATGTCATCATGTTAGTCTATGGGAAAAATGTCAAATCCAGAGTACCATAACTTTGCATCTGTGCAATATTTTTTCACCAAACTACAAGAAGACACATCTGTGACATGTTGGTTGCCATTCCTCCACATTTCAGCCCAAAAGACCATACCGTTCTTTTACAGCAGGGTGGCAAAGAATTTCTGTCATTTTGCATAGCCTGGAAAAGTAGTGTTGTGATTTGTGAAAGCTTTCACAAAAATTTGTGAAAATGTTGCAAGTGCGACACTACTTTGTGACACTACTTTTCCCATAAATTTGAAAAACATATTTCTGGGGTGTTTAACTCCAAAAGACATGGCTAGCATCCTCAGGGTCCGACTAGGTGAGCACAAAAAGAATTGTGTCCCTAGAGGGTCCCAAATTTAAATGTCAAGCATTTCTGTGACCAGCAACTGAAAAAAAATGGCTAACTCACGACACTACGGGGTCATTTGTGACACTAAAAAGTGCATTTACGACACTGTCAAACTTTTTGTTAACTTTTCCCATTGACTTATAATGGGAAATTGTTTTTTGAATAACTTTTGAACTGTTCAATATTTTTTCACAAAATCTTCAAAAGGCACATTGGGCTCCCTGGCTGCACATTCCCTAAAGTTTTTGGACCAGTCACACAAACCAGGCGACCTGTAGGTGAGAGCAAAGAATGCACAAAAAAAACTTAAATGTACACGGATGTTGCTTAGTACCTCCATAGCTATATATCTGACTGGTACCAAAATTGGCAGATCCCAAGATCTATCATTATGCCCCATGCCTGTCAAATTTTAGGCAAATCCATTAAACGGTGGCAAAGTTATTAAGGTGCAAAATTTCACCATTTAACATTAAAAGGGGTACTCAACCCTAACTATGGTAGCTCAACCGTGCTACCATAATACATATATATATATATATATATATATATATATATACACACACAGTACAAGTCCCACCAGTGAGTTGGTTTAGCATTGTTTTTTACAGTTGGCAATGCAATGACAACTCATATTACATTGTTTTTCAATGCTTAATCAGCTCAAGAGAAATGCATCTCCAGTCCAGTCACAATGTTGTGCAAAACTGCATTTTCACTCTTAAGGAACAGTTTGTACAGGGCTTTGTGCTGAATCTAGCAACACCTACACAACTCTGTCAGAAATGCTACAGCAGCTTATTGGAGGAACAGTTTAATGTGACTTGTGTATGTGTGCGTGTGTGTGTGTGTTATGTATATATATATATATATATATATATATGTATATATAATTATGTGTATGTGTGTATGTGTTATATATATATATATATATATATATATATATATTCTTTGCAAAAACTCCATTAATGCAACAGCCAGTGTTCTTTCTACAGCAACAAAGTGAGGAAATTCAATGTTAGGGTTTTCAACCTAACTCTGAATTCTGTCTCCCCCCCACATACACACAAAACACATACAACAAGCCAGGGACAGTACAAGGCAACACAATGAATCAGAAACAGATACAATAAGGTAACAGAAAGAACAATTGGAAAAATTCCTCACCCTACCCCATAATGAAGGCGATCAGAAAAAATCAGGAACATATATTGAACTGATATTGAGCAGAGTGTGTGATTCACAATACTGTTCTATAAATAACAAACAAGTAATATCTCAAAACACGCAACAAACGTTTTAAATACAATCATATAATGCTAACAGCAATAATATTATTATTAAATTAAATATTTATTAGAAATCTGATAATGAACACTGTTTCATAAGAATTATTAATAAGAAAATATAAGTAATTGGTCACAATTCACATATTAATAAAATTGGTAGATATTTATTAAATAGTAAACATGTAAACTGCTTCATAAAACATCAGAATACGTGGTATTCAGACACTACAGTAATAGCATGTAAAAAAATGTTCTTCTGTGACTATGTGCAACACAAAAAAGAAGATACCTCTGAAGTGCTATGTAACTGTCACCATTATCAGAAACTTTTATATTACAGTTGTCACACAAAGAAACAGTACTGATACTTTACAGAGATGTACATGATAGTAGCATTTTTTTTTACTTTTAATACAGACACAATATTAACAGTAACTATTTATTTAACCTTCCATGTCATAGGCCTTCATACAGTGTCTTCTTTCCACAAATAAGTAAAATTGGCAGAAAATATGCCACCTCAACTGGACAATATACAGGTATCAGCGTAATACATGCTGTAGACATGGAATATTAAGCATTATACAATGGCAAGAAAGAATCCTGGCTTCTGACAGGTCAGTTGGCCATCACAGCAGGGATGTTATCCTGGCATAACATCCCTGCTGATTGTTTGCATTGATTTATTGGCCAGTGTCTCATCTTCTCTTAAGAAACAAAAGCATTTTTACACACTAACAAAAACATTCTTTAAATTTTTTTTGTTATTCTTTAAAAACAGCAAGCCATTGTATAATAGGAATAATGCCCTCCAGGGTGGGTGGTATGCTTGGATAACATCCCTTCTCAGGTGTTGGATGCCCTCGGCCAGTGACCTCAGGATCAACCACCTGAGGTGGGATGTTATCCCAGCATAACACCCACCCACCTTGTCAGGCATTATTCCTTTATTTCCTTACTGTGCTTGGAAAGTATTGCACAACAGTATGTGTGCAAACACATACAAAGCTGCACAATCTCTCATTATGTATTACTACACAGATGTGAGGCATTTATATAGTGCATATAATGAACAGAGAACATTGGCAGCCAACAAGGATAGTAAAGTGTGTCAATGTATGTAAGGTGTACAATATTGCCATACAATGGTGTGACAGTGCTCAGACCACATTCTATGTGACATGCTGCAGCACTGCAGAAGTGAACAGATCAGTACAGCAGAATTGCATACTATTGAGATATCTATGTGCAGGTAATAAGACTGCTCCATAGTCAAAGCAATTGTTGTATGTAATGTAATGTGACCAAGCAGACAGCCCACACCCGATTAAGGCCACTTAGGCTGTATTGAAGCTAAAATCACAGCAAAACCTACTTTTACTGTTGGCATCAAAAATACCTGTATCTACACAATCTATTACTGCAACGGTTCATAAAGTGATATGAAAAGAGCTGCACATATCCAGGGAAGGTTGCACAGTACACTCTTATGACTACAACAGTGTGTCAAACAGAGTTTAACGAGATTTATATGTACTACTCTTCTGCCTGGTGAAGGTCATTGTAATTTTTGAGAACCAGGACATAAGCAACTTTCAGATTATGAGGTAATCTCTGTTTAAAAGTGCTCATGTAGTCATTGCATTCCATCCAGACATTGCTGTACCTGAGCCATGTAACATATTGTCCTGAATGGACAGATGCTAAATGGTGGAATACCACAGCCTGAATATCAAAACATGCTCCCATGAATTGTACTTTTCCAGCTACAGAATCAGTAATTGATATGTCATCTCATAGTCCATTTGCATCACATCTCTGCAAGACTAAAAGAAGATACTGAGAAGAGGTTCTAAGTGGCATAGACTGAAGGCACTCTCCTCCACACCGGCTACACATCCAGCCACACTCTGCATTCCTGAGCAGTTGTCTGAATTTAACAGAAAGTGCCTGTGGAACATACAATGAAATCCACAGCACGTTTTCTGTAACTTCTTTGTGTGAATGTCGACAAGACAGGCAAGTGTACTTTGTCACATACATGACAGTAAAGGGTATGCCCCCTTACAGTGACACCAACACAGAGAAATACACACCTGTCAGCAAAATCAACACTTTGCCAACAGGTCACTGTGTTGGTGTGCCCGAGACAGGGGCATGCTGTCTCCTGGTCCTGCACCCCACCCAGAATCAACCCTCACTGGAGTTGAGAATCTAAAAGACAGGGGGGCAAGGGGAAGAGCCTCCTGCATGATGGGTTCATGGGCAAAGCCCCCCAATAAAAAATACAGGACTGGGAGATACACAGGGATCATGTAGACCGCAACTTGCTACAACATGATTCCTGCCGGTGAAATGCCAGTCAACATAAAGAATGTTGAACTGGCATGGTAGAGCCACAGTAAAGTAGTGTTGCATTGAAATCTGATCTGATTCCAAGGTTTTATGATAAACTGAGTCACATCTTGCTGAATGTTATTAGAGAATATTTGATGTCCATCATATCCACCCAACACAATCCGTAAGGGTGTCAGAGTCTGTATGCTATTGTCATGCTTATCGCTATCATTCACAACCTTCTTTAGTGACTGAGACAATGGTGTGTCATGTGAAGATTTGATAGTGGCAGCAAAGTGAGACATGGAGAAATACTTACATTACTGAGTTTGCATTGCAGTTTACTCCAGTGCTATTGTCAAATGCTGGAACAACAGCCATCCCAAGCTCCTTCTTCCATGGAGGAGAGTTTGTCTGTTGTTGAGTTGTGGATTCCTTCATTGTGCTGTCCACATTCAGTGTTGGTCTATCTGTCTGGTACCTCTTTTTTCATGCCAGAAACTGCCACTGTAGCATTGTGGTCTGCCACATTCATGGGTAGCGGTATAAGAGGCAATGTCAGCTGATGCAGAGTACATAGTCTGTTGTACTCAGTGATACATCTGTCAGCATGTATTTTATGTGATGCTATGTAGATGATACACAAGCCAGAAAAAGTCCATACACATGATAGTGCAACATAGCTCATGCCATCTTTAAAGATGCCAGTGCTTATGTCGACTATTACTGAGTCCAGATTTAGGCCTTGTGACTTGTGTATGGACACAGCATATGCAACACACACAGGAAACTGTTTTCTAGTTACATATATGTCTGTCACAATCTGAAACTTTGCAGTCATCCTGGAAATAGGTAAAGTTGTCAAGCTTCACAAGTGCCTCTATGAATGTCTTCTGTACATTGTACTGAAAGTCAATTATATGTCCCATTGCACTATTCACCATGCCATGCTCTACATCAAGATTTCATGCACAAAGCTGAGCATCACAGGATTGTGTACAGCAATCATATGCATGTAATGAAATACACTCTTGCACACACCCCTATCTAAGCAAGCCAAGGAATGTCCCAACAACCCTTTATGCTTGTGAATTTCACAGAGATCGATCTTATATAATAAGCTGCATCTCTGTTTCTTCTTTGTTGCAAGAAAGTTATTTACTAACTGTGCAATAGCATCATATGGCTCTTGCCTCAGATTGCAGGTGTCATCACATCTCCATGATGCACAACTTTTGGTCAGCGTCTCAGTTGCTGACTCTGTTTCATTATCTGTGACACTTAGTTCTTCACCACTTGTCACACTCAACACATTACAAGCCTTGTCAACCTTGTCAACAGAAAGTACAAGTTCCTTTGAAACTGGTATGTAAGACTCCTGATCAAAATAAGCCTCTGAGTGCTGTTTATGTAGCCATATGCCTTGGAAGAATTCACAAAAGTTGCCTCTGTTGAGAGTATCAACATTTTGGAGTCTACTGTGAACAGACTGCACTGTAGCAGTGAAACAGTCAATCTCTCTCATCATTTTTTTCCACAAATGTGAAAGAACAGCAAGTGCCATATTCACAAATCTGCAAACTCTAAGTCATAGTTTCATCAAGGACAGTTTACACTTTAGTTGTTTGTCTTTTCACCTCATTATGGTAGAAATAATCAGATCAACCTTAGCCTTTGAAGCTAACTTTTGGAAAAATGCTAACTTGCTAAGATGGCAACAAACAACAGAACTGTGTTTCTGTTTACGGGCTGCAATAGAAATGTTTCCAGCCTGTGCAGCTGTGCTATGCTCCGCAATCATGACATCACAATGAGGAAGCGGGTACTGTACATTTGTTTCTAAGCAAGAAATTGAGGCAGGCAGCTCACAATCACCAGGCAACCTTTTCCTGTTAATAGACCTTGCACTGTGCTTTACTATACTTGTGGCATTTTTTCTGCCTATAGTACTGTTCATCAATTCAACATCACTCTTATACTTATCCCTTCTATGCTTATTCCATTGTCTATGTCTTGTAGGCATTCTCTCTACAAAAAAAACCCCACAGGTTTCAGGCAATATAATGATACAGGATCACACACCTATAAAACAAAAGAAAAATGTATCAGTCTCCTGTAGTCATAAACATTTTCCAAGAAACACTTTAAATAAATAACATCACAATGATATGTTACTGTGCACATAAAACTCATAAGTAACAACTACAATCTCTAAAGTTTTCAACCTATGTGAACAAGCACAATTGAACTGCTTAATGTTTTTAAAGCTTTAAATTTGTAACCGCAGCAGTGTTCAACCTGTGTAAAAAAATGCACCATTCAAATTTAATATGTTGTTGCATTCCAAAAATGTTTTTTGTGAAAGTTTTTGAGCTACATGACTGAGGACCATTGTAACACACTATGTTATTGTGGTCAAAAAATGCTACAACTGCACTTTTCAAACTACATGACCGAGTCCAATTAAAATCCATAATGTTTACAAGGTCAAAAAATGTAAGTGTGAATGTTGTCAGCCTCCATGGATGATCACCATTGAAATGCATAATGTTGTTGAGATCCAAAAATGTTATCACAAAAGTTTTTGAGTTCAAAGGACGAGTCTTATTGAAAAGCATTATGTTGTCGAGGTTAAACAATGTTATCATGAAAGTTTTCTAGCTCCATGGGTGAGTCTCATTGAGATGCATTATGCTGTTGAGGTAAAAAGATGTAAGCGAGAAAGTTTTCAAGCTCCATGGATGAGTCCCATTGAAATGCATTATGTTGCCGAGGTCAAAAAATTTAACTACATAAGTTTTTGAGCTCCATAGATGACCCTTATTGAAATGCATTATGTTCTTGAGGTAAAAAAATGTGAGCATGAAAGTTTTCAAACTCTATGGATGATTCCCATTGAAATACATTATATTGTCGAGGTAAAAAAATGTAAGTGCGAAAGTTTTCGACCTCCATAGACATGCCCCATTGAAATACATTATGTTCTCGAGCTAAGGAAATGTTACTGCAAAAGTTTTCGAGCTCCATGCACAAGTCCCATTGAAATGCATTAAGTTGTCAAGGTTACAAAATGTTATTGTGAATATTTTGAAGCTCAGCGAAGAAGCTCTATTGAAAACAACATGTTACCTAGGCCGAAAAATGTAACCATGAAAGTTTTTGAGCTACAAATAGTAAACTATGAGGCTCTCCTATACATAACATTGAAATATGTGCATGGTCAAAAAAATATTATCGAGCAAACATTTTGTTGTCGAGCTTCTATGACCTTCTACCTTTGCCTACTATGATGCTTTGAAAACAGGAAGATGGCTAAATCTGTTTCTAAAAATGCTAGCAACCAGAAAATGGTGCAAAAATGATACATTAAAGTAACACACCAGTGATATATTGCTAAAAGCACAAAATCCATCATATTAATTAAGAAATTGATGATAATGAGATCAAAGAATGAACCCGCTCCACTTACAGTGGCCATGTTTTTTTTTTCTGAAAAAAAAACACCCACATACCACATCTAGTCAATCACACAGCAGTGAGAGAAGACTTGACACTCCACAATAGCAAATGATACCACACCACAAATTTATGCAAATAATAAATATTTTTTTAGAAATGTTATGACTCACGGGAACTAGCTTAACACAGCCAATCATTCTTTAATAAAAAACAAGAAGAAGAAGAAGAAGAAAATAACAATTGATGCAAACTGTTTCAGAGGAGACTATTAACAGTAAGTACATCATCTCAAAATAAATTGAAAATCTGAACTTCCAGATATTGTTAACTGTTTAAAATAGTACTGTTTTAAATCTGGTATCTTCCTATCTTCATTAGTGTAAGTCTCATAATGTTAAATTATTGATTTTATTCTTAATTTTAACAGTGTAAGACAGACCTTGAAAGAATACTCACCACCGCACATGTCAATTCAAAAGGGAATCCTAGCACAGCAAGCACGTGTGTATCTAGCTAGCAGCAAATCAGAATGCATCTTCAGCTGTGTTCTTTCAAATCATCCAATTTGAAAGGCATTAATTACCACCAAAACAAAACTGTATTTAGTCTATGCCACAGTCAATAAATAAATATTTCCTGCAACATATGAAGTCCAATGTTTCTATTGGCACCCTAGAAGTAATAACAGCCAATAAATATTTAGTTTACGACTGTTGCTGCCTTTGTCAGGAAGAATAAAAAATCATAGAAAATCACTGCTGCAGTTATTTAGATGCCACTAGCCAGCAACAGACTCAGACTGTTGTATTGAGCTCTCTGGCACTCTACTTTGCAAGAAACTGTTAGCATGGCAGAGAACTCCAGAATCATAGTGTGGATGGTAGGCAGCAGTTTAATTCATTGAGGTGGTGACTATTCCAAAAGAAGTCACTTTGGCAGTGACTTGAACCTTCCCAATTGCAAGGTTCACTGGTTTGGCAAGGGAGGGATGAGATGGGAGCAGCTCATGCCAACCATGCAAAACATCTTGAGCAACCACTCTTTTCTAGACATACTGCTGATCTATCTAGAAGGGAATGATTTAGGTGGATAGATTTAGTAGCTGAAGTTAAATTGGCCTTGGCTTCACTTACAGAGATGTTACCCACCTGTAAAATAATATATTCAGATATTACAGAGTGTACAGTATGGCGTGCAGATCAACATATGTATCTGCTCAACAGGGCAAGGAAAAAATAAACATACACAGCTCTGCATTTTTACATGATCTGGGCATGCACACAATATGTCATCCTGAAATCAGGTACTTTAAAGATTGGTTGTATCTAAGAGAGAGTGTGCACTTCACAGACACTGACAATTGCCAGTTTTTGGGAAACCTCCAACATGGCACCCTCTTTGAGATCTGAAGAAAAGTGTGTCTTCAGAAAGTGCTCAAACTATCAAAAAGCTCTTTTAAGAGCCAACTTTCTTTGTCAAAAAATAGAACTAGAAAAACGTAAAACAAAAAATGTTATTCAACCAAACAGTACTACACACACAATGCATGTCACACAACCATATCATCATGCCTGATCTACTTATGCTCAATCTTATCACCATGGCCCACCCATGGGGGTCTGGGGGTGTTGGTAGGAGTTGTACATGTGTATAGGGGGGTTGTAAGGTGTGTGTGTTAGGCGTCAGAGAGGGGAGTCTAATTTTCAAGAAATAGCACAACACATTGCATATCTGCACTCCGTCACCCACCCATGGGGGCTGCTCGGGGGGGTTGAGTGGGTAAGGCATCTGTGTGGGACTGGGGGGTAGTGTAATTTTTAAGAAATGATACAATTCATTGTATGTCTGCTTTCCCTCAGCCACTCATGGTGGCAGCTCAGGAGGGGGTGGTTAAGGTGTATGTGTGTGCAGGGTGTTGTGGGAGTATAATTTTAAGGAAATAACACAACACATTGATTTTCTGCATGCCATTACCAGCCCATGGGGGCTGTTCAGGGGAGCTGGTAGGCAAGTTGTGTATATGGAGGGTAGAGCTTAATTATCAAGAAAGGACAGAACGCATTATATGTCTGCAGTCCCTCATCCACCCACTGGGGCTGTTCATGGAAGGGGGGAGTTGAGGTGTGTGTGGAGGGGGTAAAGGACTGCAGTTTTCAAGAAATAAGATAACTCATTGTATGTCTGCACACCCTCACCCAACTATGGGAACTGCTTGGGGAGGAGGGTGGGGGGAAGCTAAGGAGTCTCTGGGGGAGTTTGGGGGTGGGTACTGAGTCTAATTTTCAAGAAATAACACAATCTCTTATGATTAATTTCTATTGTACTATACATATCACCATAATAAAGTATTCATTTTTTTTTATCTCTACTTCTCTTACAGACATGAGCAAATACCTAGAATCCATAGGGGCACAGGATCCAAGACAGCATGGGTTTACAAAAGGAAGGTCCTGTCAAACTAATCTCATAGATTTTTTTGACTGGGTAACCAGAGTGGTGGACCAAGGGGGAGAAGTTGATGTGACCTACCTTGACTTCAGCAAAGCTTTCGACACTGTTCCACATAGAAGATTGATAAATAAGCTGGGTAGGCTAGGGGTAGGTCAGAAGTTTGTCAACTGGGTGGCAAACTGGTTGAGAGGCAGAAAACAGAGAGTGGTGGTAAATGGTATACAGTCAGAAGAGATGCAAGTCACAAGTGAGGTGCCTCAGGGATCAGTCCTGGGGGCAGTCCTCTTCAATATCTTCATTAGTGACATTGCAGATGGGTTAGAGTGTAAGGCTTGTCTGTTTGCAGATGACACCAAGATCTGCAACAGAGTAAATGATCCAAATGGGGTGGACAGAATGAGAAGAGATCTGGATAAACTAGCAAAATGGTCAGAAGAGTGGCAACTTGGATTTAATGCAAAGAAGTGCAAGATCATGCACATAGAGAAGAGAAACCATGAAGCCACCTATAGGTTGGGAAGGGAGTTGCTGGCAGTCACAAAGGAAGAAAGAGACTTGGGCATCATTATCACCGAAGATCTGAAATCATCCAAGCAGACCTCTAAAGCAATAGGTAAGGCTAGGGGAATGTTAGGATGTGTTAGTAGGGATATCATAAGGCGTAATAGGGAGGTAATAATCCCTCTTTACAAGACATTGGTTAGGCCTCATCTGGAGTACTGCATGCAGTACTGGAGGCCACACCTTCACAAGGACATTAACCAAATTGGGGCAGTCCAGAGAAGAGCAACCAAAATGGTGCAGAGACTGCATCAGAAGACATATGATGACAGATTAATGGAGCTCAATATGTAAACCCTTTAGCAAAGGACGGAGAGAGGTGATATGATCAAAACATTCAAACACCTTAAGGGCATTAACAAGGTGAAAGAATCTAACTTGTTTAAATATAAGAAAAATAGCAGGACAAGAGGACACAGCATGAGATTAGAGGGAGGCTGAATAAGGGAGAATGTGAGGAAATTATTTTTCACAGAAAGAGTGGTGGATGCATGGAACAGCCTACCTCAGGAAGTGGTGGCTATGAATGCAGTGCAGGGTTTCAAACAGGCATGTGATAGGCATAAGGGAGCAATATAGATGAGTATGAATAGATAGGCCACTGACAGAGCAAAGGCCGATGGCACATTTATAAGACAGAAAAAGAAATGTACAGATTGGATGGGCCTTGCGGTCCTTATCTGCTGTCAATCTCTATGTTTCTAAATACTGGACCACAGAGCAGCTGCCTATGCTGCTGGAGGCAAGGAGCAAAATATGTGACCCTCACATTTTCATGAGGGGCACAAGTATGCCTCTGGAGGAGATGTGGAAGGGCATGGCCAGGTACCTCAGACATGAAAAGGGGTTAGAGAACAAGAGGTGGAGGAAGTTATGGAAGCTACATAGACTGTTTCTAGCTATATAGACTGGATCACATGTAGCGTCAGAACCAATCAGCTCACTTTCCCATTTGCAGGCTAAACAGTGTAACCACTAGAGGCCACTACGCTAGGGCCACAGCATATTAGAAGAGAAAAAAAAACACCAAGTCATCCTAATCCCTTGCTCTGCTGCCTCCCCATGATGTTACCACTGGTCCTAATAACCTTCTTTAGTATTACCCCTTGGGTGTCCCTCCCACCGGCTAACTACCCTACCCTGCTGGACTGCCAGGCACCTTGTGTCAGGCTTACAATAATTATAGTCAGCTCTGGTACCATAGACATCTCACACCCTGGCTGCCACCTCCACACTCTGTCAATTGGACCCAGTGTCCTCCCATCCACCTTCCAATCTAGCCACCTAGCCCTTCTGCCCCGTGATTGGAGGTCAACAGCTTCTACAGCCAAGCCTCATCCCATCCCCAGAAAGCTTCATTGGGTTGCACAAAATACCAAACTCCTGGTCACTCTACTACTACTCCTTGCAGGTGACATCGAGCCTAACCCTGGACCTACCCACTACCACTCCATAAATCCGTCCGCACCACAACTCCCCTCAAGCTTTAAACTGATTCACTTAAATATATGTTGCCTTCTATGTAAAATAACCCTACTTCAACCTCTCTTCCTGTCCTTCAGCCTAGATATCCTGATTATCTCCGAAACCTGGCTGAAGCCACACAACCCTGACAATGAATTTGCTATACCCAGCTATACACTCGTCCGGCATGACCGTACGGGCAAAAAGGGGGTGGCATAGCCATGTACATTACCTCCACCATTCAGTTCTTTCCAGTTACTTTTTCCCTGCCCTTGGAGTCCATTGATGCCCTAATGATAAAACTCTCCATCCCCCATTCAATTCCAATTTTCATAGCAGGTACCTATTGTGCTCCTGACACTAACATACCTACACTACTGGGTCACCTGGGCACACTAACTTCCCTGGCAGCTGGTGGGGAGCTCCACATACTTGCGGATTTTAACCTGAACTGGCTTGCTGGGATCCATTCCAAGCTTCGGGATAAAGTGGCAGCTCTAAATCTAACTCAACTAATCTCTGATCCCATGCGATTAAACTACGAAACACAGAATCACACCCTCCTAGCTTGGTCCCTCACCTCTCACCCTCATAGAATCCTATCCTCTGGCCTCATTCTGGATGTCCTTAGTGACCACCATGGAATATACTCGGTATGCAAAATCTTCATACCTAAAGCCCCCACTCCCAGAATCATTATGACCAGATCCTACAAATCTCTGGACCTCCCTTCATTACTAAACAATTTGGACAATACTGACTGGTCGTGCATTAGTCAATCCACCACAGTAGATGAGGCCCTGTTGACCTTTAAATCCAAGTTCACTGCCATCTGGGACTGTTATGCCCCCCGAAGAATCAGGGTCGGAGGTACTCACCTCCCATGGATAACACCCAAAATACTAGCCCTCCTTAGAGCCAGAGATAAGGCCTGGAAAACCTTTAAGACATTCAGCTATCCAGCTAACCTCCAACACTACCGTGAGCTTTGCAATGCTAGTACTAAGAAAACCCACCAAGCAAAAGCTAACTACTTCAAAGGTGCTTTTAACTCCACCTCCCAGCACCCAACCAAATTCTGGAAAGTGGTCAAGATGCTTCTCAGCCCCCTTCAAAGCCCCCCACTCCATCCCTGCAGGTAGGTGGACTCACCATCACCGACCCCCCAGCAGTGGCCACACTGTTTAACTCTCACTTCACAATCAGCCATACTACTCCCCTGCCCACACCACATGCTGCACTTTACCACACACCTCCCCGGTAATGGCACCCCCAAGCTTAATCTTTCTCTTTCCTGCAGGTCACCCCAGAAGAGGTATATAAGGCACTGGTTGCTCTTAATCCAAGTAAGGGCAAATGCCCTCCAGCTTGGACTCCAAAATGCTCCACCTATCGGCAAGGCCACTGATTTACGGTGATTAAAACATTGAAATTCCATTTTCAATACTTCAGATTCCGGTATTGCACCAGTGATTGTTATTCTAATTTCCTGATTTTACCAGGATTCTGCTGTCATTCTCTTAGTATGTGTGTAAATAATCAGAATTAAAAAAGGCTTAATATACAGAGCATTAAATAAAGCAAATTGAAAATAGTTCAGGAAGCAATTATAAAAAGAATACAAGTTTTGTAGAATTAATGATCTAGTATAAAATGGCAGATTCCATGAAATCTTTGTTTTTGCCAGTGTTCAGGCAGCCCTAATTCTGGGGTTTTACCAGGTTTTACGGTAAAAACTGAAAAACAGTGGCCTTGCCTATCAGCCCCTAGCATAGCCAAACCCTTGGCCTCCCTTTTTAGTCTCTCCTTCTTCCGTGCTGAAGTCCCCCTCTGAATGGAAACATGCCACCGTAATCCCACTTCCTAAGGGTGGGGATACCTCAAACCCAAACAACTACTGGCCCATCTCTCTCTTACCTATCCTCGCTAAACTACAGGAGTGCCTGGTACTCTCTTGCCTATCTCCCTTTCTGGATTCCTCCTCCTTTTTCTCCCCCTACCAGTCCGGATTTAGGAAATCCCACTCTACCACTACCTCCCTTCTCAAGCTTATCGACTCCATCCTCACTGGTATGGATGCTGGCCACATCACAGCTGCCATCTTCATCGACCTGGCCAAGGTATTTGACACAGTCACCCACTCTCTACTCCTGGCCAAACTCACCGGTGCTGTTTTATCCAGTTGGGCCACATCTTGGTTCCATTCGTGCCTTGCTGGCAGGTCCCAATCTGTCCGTATCAGTTCTTCCATCTCGGCACCTCTCCCAATCACCTCAGGAGTACCACAAGGTTTTGTTCTAGGCCTACTCCTGTTCTCAATCTTTCTGAATGACCTCCCCACTGCCTTCCCACACACCTCAATCCACATATATGCAGATGACACTATGCTCTATGGATCTGGCCCCTCGTTCTCAGAGGTCATGACCAGAGTGCAGCAGGACTTCATCACAGTCCAACACTGGCTTTCATTCAAATCATCTCCTCCTCAATACCAAGAAAATGGTCTCTTTAACCTTTGGCACTAGGCAGAGACTTTCCAGGCTCCCCTCCCCAATCACATTCTACAATCTGGAAGGGATACTGCTGGCAGCCTATACCTCCTTCTGATACCTCAGAGTCTGGCATGACCAGCACCTCAGCTTCTCTGCACAAATCGAATCCATACTCAAGAAGTTGCACTCTAGGCTTGGTGTACTTTACTGGAATTGTGACGGCATCCCCTTACCTGCTCGGAGGGCCATTGTACAGAAAATGATCCTCCCCGGGGACGTAGTCTACAGTGCTGGCCCTATGTCTACCCTAGCCAGACTGGACCCTCTCTTCCATTTTTTCTGCCACTTTGCCCTGAACTGTCCCTACTCCACACACCATTGTGTCGTTTACCAATCTATGGCCTTCCCCTCTCTACATAATCTCAGACTGCGTCAAAATCCCTGCCAAGTTTTGATCCCAACAACTCCCCTCCTACCTCTCCGCTGCCTTGGCCAACCCCTGCACCCTAACATACTCTCTCAGAAACCAGGACTCTTGGTCCCTGGCTGTCCCACATAGGTCCACTACTGCTGGTCAGGCAGCATTCAGCTATCACATACCAATGTTGTGGAACACTCCCAGAAAAAATTCATCACTTCTCCTCCCCTCTGCACCTTAACTTCATGCTTCAAGCCCATTTTGCCCCTACCTGCACATGTATCTAGATAGTTCTGAGCTCACTGTGTAAATGACTGTGTTGCCTGCACTTAGTACTTAGTACTGCAACCAATCTATGACTGTAACTCCTGTCTCTCTTATTTCTTATTGTCTGTATCAGGAACAATTTATTAGAGCTCTCCATTATGTAACTACTTGTACTATGCTGTCAAACTGATTGTCTATAACACTGTTTTCCTGACAGTTATGCTTAACCTCTACAACCAAATGTCAGTGAATCTCCACTAAGTATTACACTTGTATCTATGCTATCTTCAACTATTGTCTATGTGCCCCTTCCCCCAGGACACGTCTGGAAATGAGCATTAGCCTGCTCAGTATGCCTTTCCTGGTTAAACGCTTAAATAAATAAATAAGTGCCAGGGGAAATGGAAGCTACTCTGGCAAAGGTTTTATGTAATGAAAGACACAGGGAAGGTGCCAGAGAAGGACCAGGACTGGTACAAACTAGCTGATCATCTGTGGCTTCAAGCAGGCAAGCCAAACTTTGGAGAGTGAGTCATTCGTCATAAGTAATAATAATAATAATAATATCTTCATTTGTTGAGCGCCTTTCAAATTATCAAGGCGCTTCACAGAATTTTAAAAACAATTCATTAAAACACAGTATCAAAATCATAATAAATTAGAAAAAGCCTTGTTCCACAAAAATGTTTTTAGTACCTGCTTAAAGCTCCCCACAGTCCTGCACTCCTGAAGCTGACAGGGCAGAGAAATCCAGAAGGTTGGGGCTGCAAACGTAAAAGTACAAGCCACAGAAGAATTCAAAGTAACCCTCGGGATCTTCAGCAACCCCTCATCAGCTGAGTGAAGCTGTCACACAGGGATGTAAGGAATCAGAAGTTCTTTCAAGTAGTCGGGACCAAGTCCATATAGAGCTTTGTAAGTTAACAAACCTACCTTAAAGGTGATCTGCCAATGAATCGGCAGCCAGTGTAGATCACGCAGCACTGGGGTAATATGTGATCTCCTAGATACCCCAGTCAATAAACAAGCAGCAGTGTTCTGCACTAGCTGCAAGCGGTGGATATCAACCCCAGGAAACCCTAAGTAAAAGGATTTACAATCGTCAAGGTGTGAGGTCATAAAGACATGGACCAATACAGGTAGATCACTGGATGTAACAAGGTGTTTGATCCTGACAATGTTTCTAAGATGATAAAAGGCTAACTTCACAACTGCCGACACCTAATATGAAGGGTCAGCCCATCGTCAAGTACCACTCCCAGGTCGCACACCCATTCAAAGGTAAGGATCTGAGTACCCCCAAGAATAAACCAGAGGGCAAATCAGTCCTCAGCCCCTCTATCCTGCATCCCAGGTCCACCACCACCACCTCAGTCTTACCTGTGTTCAACTTTAACCCACTCAAATTCATCCAATCTTGGATTTCGGAGAGGCAGCTGTTAAATACTGAGAGAGACACTAACCTGGTCAGGGGCAAAAGACAGATAGAGCTGGGTATCATCAGCATAACAGTGAAACCTCAGCCCATACCATCTTACAATGTCTCTGAGGGGTAGTATATACACTGCAAACAACGTGGGGGACAGCACCGAGCCCAGAGGGATGCCATAAGGCAGAGAGAAAGACTTGGAAGAAAAAAACCCCGAGGCAACTCTCTGAGTTCTACCAGTGAGGAGACATGAAAACCATCTGAGTACTGTACCAGTCAGTCCACAGATGGACCTCAGGCACTCAAACAGTACCCCATGGTCTACAGTGTCAAAAACTGAAGAGAGAGATCAAGGAGTACCAAGATGGAACAGTTTCTCTGATCTCTCACCATCAGGAGATCACTGAGCACCCGAACCAGAGCAGTCTCAGTACTTTGCCTCTTATTAAAACCAGACTGGAGAGGTTTGTATATACTACGGATGGTCGAATGGTTCTCCAGTTGACTTGCACTTCTTTCTCGATTACCTTTCCCACAAATGGAAGGTTCCAGATAGGTCTGTAGTTGGCTAGAGTATACAGGTCCAATGAAGCTTTCTTCAGAAGGGGTGTCACCACCACCTCCTTCAGGGAGCATGGAAACTTACCCAATTCCAAGGAGCACCAGATAATTTGAGCCAAGCCTGGGCCAATGATATCACCACAACCCAAAATCAGGGAGGTAGGGCCCGGATCTAAACTACAGCAGGTAGGATGCATCCCCTAAACAATCCTCATAATATCAACACACTCCAGCTGGTCAAAGGTACTCCAAGAGACAGGATGCTTAGTGACTAAGCACCGGCCAACAGCAGATCCCATACAGTGGGTCAGATGGATCTCCAACCTGACGTCGACCACCTTATTCACAAAGAATCGAGAAATCTCATCACACTGAATTTGTGAAAAAGCTCGACAGATCTGCAGACAGGCTGGGTTGCACAACCTGTCCACAGTTCAGAAGAGTTGATCAAGTTGATTCCAAGAGACAGAAATCTCTCTGGACAGGAATTCTACCTTCTTACAGGAGATCAATGATTGGTACTGCTGATAGTGCTCCAACAAAATAAGACGGTCGGCATCCAGGGTGGATTTCTCCCAACTACGTTCTAACCTATGTCCCAACCTCTGCAACTCCCTCAAAGACCCATCAAATCAAGGTGTCCGAGGGTGAAGTGGAAGGGGACAAACACGGACTGGAGCAATCAGGTCAAGAGTTGAGGAAATGGTCTTATTATAGGCCTGAACCAATGGCTTTGGACCTGAGCTAGCATCAATGAACTCTGAAAGGTCAATCACCACCACCACCAGGTCTTCAGGGCCAACATCCCATAAAGGGCGGACACTGACCATCTCCACAGGAGCAGACCTGCAAAGGGGAGTGCAGAAATTGAACCTCACAGTGCAGTGATCAGACCAACTGACAAGTTCCACCACCGAATCAGAGGCCTCAATCCCCAGGAGGAAGACCAAATCCAAAGAATGAACACTGTTATGGGTAGCTGAGGAAACAACCTGTGTGAAGCCCAGTGATGTCATCAACTGGAGGAAGTGTTGTCCAAAAAGTGAGAATTCATTGTCGACCCAGGCATTGAAGTCGCCCAGAACCATCAGTCTGGGTGACTCCAACGCCACGTCGGTGCTAAGTCCGCTACTTCCTGCAGGAATAGCTTTTCATCCCTGGGTGGACGGTAGATGACAGCTATCCTGCAACCCACACCAGCTACCACAGTACACTCAAAGGATTCAGTGTCCTCTACTGGTACACCCATGAGGCTTAATTCGGTCTTGAAACAGACCGCTATCCCCTCGCGATCCAATCTTGGGCAATGTATCAGTGAGTACCCAGATGGAATAGCTGCCTCCAAAATGGGAGCAGCATTTCCATCCCACCAGGTCTCAGAGATGCAAATCAGATCAGCTGTTCCAACAAAGTCTGCAATAAGTGCAGTTTTGTTCTTAACTGATCTGGCATTGCATAACAGCGCTCAAGTTGGATGGTGTTCATGTGCTGTCCCAGCTACTTGCCCATCCAAAGAAGTGGTGCCCTTGGGTATGGGAACTGGTCATGGACCACCACATTCCATGCACCATTTTGCCCCAGGACATCTTCTGATCTCAACTACTCCTATGTGAGAGATCCGCTCATTCGAACTCCAATGTCTGAGTCCTTCATCATGCCAACCCCCATACCTCCTACAAGCAATCCCCAGCACACGACAGCACTGGTAAACAGAAGCAGGCAGGGGAAGGGGGAGAATGAGTGGAGGGCATGGAGCGAGAAGGACGAATAACACAGGACCAGAGGAATGAGCAGGCACATTCCACAAATAAGTAACTACCAAACTATGGCTAAAATTCTACACAAGGTAATCCTAATTTCCTTATGAAATAAAAACTAAAATAGCTACAGTGTAAAACTAAGATCATAAAACCCAAAAATAAACTAGAACAAGAACAAAATAACAAAACAAACTTCCATGCCCCAAAACTTTTCTCACAATCTTAGCAGGGAAACTAAGTCAAACAAACATAAAACAGCAATAAATATAAAATAAACTAAACCTCAAAAACTTACATTACTAAACAAATAAAACAACCCTTTGCACCAAAATAATATCTGGACTCCCTGGGCATCTGGCACTCTTACTAGCAGTGCCCAGAGAGCTATTCTGGCACTCTCACTGCCAAAAATAATTTGATGGTTAAACAAAAAAAAATCAAAATGTCCAAAGTTTTACAGCAAACCTTATATGAAAAAATAACACCAGTAGTAATATCTGAAAATCCCCAGGCAATTAGCACTCTCACTACTAATGCCCAGTGAGACTATAATGGTACTCTCACTACCACAAACAGTTCAATGATCAAAAAATAAAAAAAAAGTCCAGAATTTTCACCAGAGAGAGTTTACATGAAAAATTTCACCAGTAGAAAGTCTGAAGGTCCCCAGGCCTTTGGCACTCTCACTACCAGTGCTCAGAGAAACTGGTATGGTACTCTCACTACCCCAATTTGATAGTCAAAGCAAAACAAAATATCCAAAGTTTCCACAGTAGAACTTATATGAATAATGTCTCAAACACTCTCAATGCTCAATAAAGAAAAAGTATGTAGATCTGAGCAGAACCAAATCCAGGAAGGAAGTCCAAGGAATCCTCTTCAAGACCAGTTAGTTCTGCAGCTGAAAGGTCCAAAAATCCACTCTAGGGTCTGCCACCAGGCCACACCAGGTACCAAAGAACCCCCACAGAACCCAATTGAATAGGTGCCTCGGGGATCCCTAGGGGAAGAGATTATCAATGACAGGCTCCCCAGTGGAGAACGCCCAACCCCTGTGCTGCTACAGCCCAGAAACAGGCCACCAGCTAGATGGGCCAATTTACCACCTGCAAATTAAGCCAGCTACAGTCCCCAGATCCACCACCATAAATCTACAAGGCCCACGATGCCAGATGTTTCAAATCCAGGTTCCAAAAAGCAGACATTCACCAAAATAAACGTTCCTCCCAAATATGTCTCCACTGAACAATCAACATACAGATCGAATCCAGGATCAGTTAAGAGGCCCCCAGCCAGCAGTGCTTGCACCACAATGTAGTAGATAATCCAGGGGTTAAAAAAAAGAAAATGCACCCCAAGTCCTTCAATGAGTGCAGACGACCACAACGACAGCAAACACCAGCACTGTTGGCTAAAGGACAGCCCAACTCCCACTGCAGGCAGAAAATCCAGGATCAAAATCACAGTCAGGGAAGAAACAGACCCTTTCACACAGGCCTGTAGATCAGCTCACACCAAACGGTCCCACTCATAACAACTGATAGGGACACTGAGAATAGTGAAAACAGCAACCAAAAATGAGCAAACACAATGAAATAAATAAAAAATATATGTTTTAAAAACACTTTTAGAAAGAAACACTAGAAATGCTAGAAATGTTCCACTGCAACTATAGCTGGTACAGAGCAGCCGACAGCACACCCAGCCTGGCGGCCATCAGATGAAGGTGTAAAAGTACATATGTTTCTCACATGATAAACACTTACATGTAACAGAAAATAACACCAATAATTATAAATCATAAAATGGCAAACAAATTTCCTGGACTCTGATTAGTCAGTGTGTCACTGGCCAGTGAGATTATCCCACCACAACCTCACTGTATTGATTTGTTGCATGATCATAGTCATCTTCTCTTAATAAGCATAGATATATTGCCACACTACAAACGTAGTAAAAACATGCTTTAAATTTTCTATTATTGTGAATAATAGCAAGTCATTATATAATAGCAATATTATACTCTCAGGAGTTATAGTAACAGTCACTTAATCACCCCCAATGGACAATATGGCACTTGGCTGTGCCCTGTGCCACATTACACCCCTAGGGATGATTAACTGCCTGTTAATCTAACCCCTGGTCATGCCTTATAGTTTAAATATGAGTAGCAGTTACAGTACCCTTTTCAGTTTTTTCTCTCTTTTTTTATCTTACTTCACATGGTTGGCAGTAGAGACTGCAGAGGTTACCAAAGCAGATCTTTTCCCCCTGTGTAAATGCACTGTTACAAAACAAAGTTTTGTTCAAGATGAACAGGTGCTCCTAATAGGCACATTCTCAGAAATACCAAACTTTGTACTTGAGACAAACACTTGTTTTTCTTTTTCTTATATATAGGTGAGCAAATATACATGGTTCATTGTGATAACATGATTGTTGTGGACTTAGAAATACCCACACTGTCTGTTTACCAGTTTAGTGGTGTTCCAATGCTTCTTTCCCTTTGTCCCAGGTTCCCCCTCTTTTT
Organism: Neoceratodus forsteri; assembly: GCA_016271365.2. Classification (NCBI taxonomy): domain Eukaryota; kingdom Metazoa; phylum Chordata; order Ceratodontiformes; family Ceratodontidae; genus Neoceratodus; species Neoceratodus forsteri. Next base: position 1,516,376,126 of record CM057449.1, read on the forward strand.
TCCCCACAAAAGACAAAAAACATTTGTATGTTGTTGTGCTCAGATTGGCAATTAATTTATTATGTGTCATAAATCCATTTACAATCCCATCATCATTTATTATTGACTCTTTCACAATTGTCTTTTATTGCGTCCAAATACATCAATCTCTGATCATCCCTCTTTCTTCCTCTTCTAGCTCCCCCAGGTGAAAACCAGGGCACCTTCTTCTTCTCTTTTCTTGGTAGGTAACGGTGAGAACCGAGACCGCTTTTTCTCCTTCTGCTACTTCTTCTTCTTCTCATCATATTCCTTTTTCCTTCACCCCTTCCCCCCCCCCTTTTTCCCCTCATCTCTGCCATCCACCTTTGGCAGGCCATAACCGTCCTACTGGACAAACTCTGTCATCCACCTCTGACAGACCATCAGTCCCCCTTTGACTTTTTCCTTCATGCTCTATAGTTTATGGGTGGGTGGAAGGGATCAAAAACTTCGGCAAAAGTGGCTGAACCATCGCTGTGCTGCCCCTTATGTACCTCCTTTAGCCCCTCCCCTTCCTTTTGCCTGCCTATTGTTCTGTCTTCACCTGTCCTTCCCCTTACCTTCCCCCATCCCTCTCTGAGCACACCATCTTCAGGTAAAGGAAAGGGGTGCACCAGGACAATTTAGTCTGCCCCTTAAAGGGCAAACTCCATTGTCCCGGATTCCCCCTTTTTTCCCCCACAAAAGACAAAATACATTTGTATGTTGTGCTCAGATTGGCAATTAATTTATTATATATCATAAATCCATATACAATCCTATCATCATTTATTATTGCCTCTTTCACAATTGTCTTTTATTGCATCCAAATATATCAATCTCTGATCATCCCTCTTTCTTCATCTCACTCCCCCAGGTGAAAATCTGGGTTCCTTCTTCTTCTCTTTTTCTCGTAGGTAACAGTGAGAACTGAGACCGCTTTTTCTCCCTCCGCTTCTTCTTCTTCTCATCATATTCCTTTTTCCTTCCCCTTCCCCTCCATCCCCCTTTTTCCCCATTAGCCAGTCTCTAGCTTGCGTTGGATGACTGGCTTTCCCCATTTCTAGGGTATTTCTCCTCCTGCTTCGGGTGCATCCTTTTTTTTTCCTTTCCTGCCTACCTCCTCCATGCTTCTATGAAACCCATCATTTCTGTATTAAACATATATATATAGCTAGGTCTGACAGGTGCACTCCATCTGATCTGTAGAAATCCTCTACCCACTCTTCCACACCTCACAGTATTACGTGCCCCCTCATCTTTCTTATCAGTGTTCCCACCCTTCTATTCACCTTCCTCCTGGCCCTATCTAAAGCTACATGGCTGTGTTCATGCCTCCATACCCTCCTTGGGATCATGTCCTACCAAGCAAGGCTTACCCCTGGCCACCACTGCTGTATTTTCTCTAAGTTCCCTTTTACCTGCATGTATGTGTACACCCATGGCTTTCCCCAAATGTTGTTACCCCCTAGGGGTAAAATGATTAAATATGTATGGTTCAATGCTCTTTCATCTCTTTCAGGGTAGGATGCAACTGTGCCCATCTCATCCCTCGGATGCCACACCAAACCAACCTACATTTTCTCACATCATGGTACAGCTATTTTCCACCTGCCTTTTTCTCAGCTCTCCTTTCTGCCCAATAAATGTAGGAGTGACCACAGATCCATACCTCCATGATCCTCCCTCTTACTATAGGATTTAAGCAAAATATGTATGTTAAACATGGTCTTAACTCCTTTTCTAAAACACCCATCTCCATGTCACCCCATGTGATCCGTACCTGAAAAACAAACACAGGTGATATGTTAGTCTCCATACTGCAGTGCTCGAATGTACCTTTTGTAACTGGCCAACCACCAGCGCCCCTTCTCCAACATCTTAGTCACAATCTCCCCTGCTGCTGTCCACTGAGAAGCAGCCCCTATTCAAAAGGAGTGAGATGAGTAATTGCCTGGGTCCTCGCCCAGGAATTGTATGCCTTTCTTGAGCATGGCTGTGACTTGATAAATTGTGACTTTTTTCTCGTCTCCATACACAAATAATCTCCCTTTCCTACACCACGCTATGTGGCGTAAGCCTTTACTGGTCACACTGTGCCATCTGCATGAGCCTTCAGGGTTACAGTACAACCCTTGGCCCCTTGATCCATTTTTGACTTCTTAATTATGATTTGTATCTTCTCTATCCCCCAGCTTATATCTTCTCATTCTAAACCCCCCTTCTTCATCCTTTCTGCCATGTCCCACAGCCTCACTCACTCTCATGGCCCCTGCAAACATTACTAGATAAATCGTGTGAAATAACTGCACCTCATCTTTCAATCTGCAAATTGCCGGTAGTACCCCCTTTAACTTTGGAAGCAACTGTTCACCTATTGGTTGTCTACTATCCGTAGGTCTCTGTTTCAACCTACTCCATCCCTGCATCATTCTCCTAATTGACATTGACTTTGTCAGGTCCTTCCATTGTTTTAGGCTGCAAACTAAACTAATCTCCACTAGATATACCCCCATCATGGTGTGAGCCGTTCCTCTCTACCATTGATCTACTGTGAACTTCTCTAACTGTTCCTCCATAAGTGGCCTACTTATCTCCATGTGGTGTGTTGCCCTGAATGTTTGGAACACCTACCAAGCCCCCATCGTAGGTCCTCAAAGTCCATGGTGCCCATGAGCTGTGAAACAGCAGTTCTGCTCCCTCTTGCCAACATCCCAAATGTTTGTTGGTATGGGTGTTTTCCAATCCTCTGCTGATGGTGCCAGCATCCAGAAACGATCCAGCTACAGACAGGAAAGGTTGTCAGCTAGAATATTTTTCACCCTTTCTATGTGCTTGACCCTGAATGACATATTCAATTGCAAGGCCCTTAACACCAACTGTCTCAAAACCCATATGACCATTTCTGACCTGGCTCCCCTGTTGTTTAAAACTTCTACCACTGCCTTGTTATCGCACCACAATGTAACCTTCCGATTCCGTAGCTCCTCTCCCCATACCAGGGTGCAGGCCCAAATGGGCATGATCTCTAGCAGTGTGATGTCTTTTACTTTTCCATCCCTCACCCAATTTGTAGGCCATGGTTCCGCAAACCATCTTCCCCTCATATAGCCCCCCATACCTAAACCCCTGCCACCTCTGTATAGAGTTCAAGATCTATGTTATACACTCAGTCCACCTGCCAAAAGGAAAAGCCATTATAGGTGCTGAGGAACTCTTCCCACACCCTGAAGTCATCCTTAATTCCCTTTGTCATGTCCACCCAGTGGTGTGGTCTGGATACTCCCGCTGTGGCCCTTGCTAGCCTCTTTGTGAAAGCCCTCTATGTGAAGTTCAGGTGTCCCAAGACCTGTTGCACCTGTTTTAATTGCACTCTTCTCCTACTTGCATGTACTTGAATCAGCTCCTTCAGCTTCATCACTTTGCTGTCTGGCAACCTAAAGACTTCTCCCAGGGTGCTGATTTCAATGTCCCTACTGGGGTCTTCTGTTTTTACCGGTGCCAATGGAACCCCCTAACTCTCTGCACAGTTCTTGGAAACTGGCTAACATTCTTTCTGTCTCACTCCTCCCTCTGCCTATTAAAAGGAAATCATCCAGATAGTGTATGACAGGCTTGTATCCATTTTTTGCCTGAAATATTCACTGTGAGCAGGTGCTGAATGTTTCAAATGTAGCACGTGCTATGGAACATCCCATGGGCATTGCTTTGTCAGAATAGTACTGGTCCCCTATCTTAAAGCCCAATAAGTCCCAATCTTCCCTCTTGACTGGGAGCAACCTGAAAGCAGATTCTATATCTGTTTTGGCCATCCATGCATAGGTAGTCGCTTGTATAATCTGCAGCACCTCTTCTAATGTGGTGTAGGTCACTTTACTATGCTCCCGGCTTATAAAATCATTCACTGAGTCCCCCTCTGGAAATGACAGGTGGTGGATCACACTTTATTCTCACTGCTGTTTTTTGGGGACCAAACCCAAAGGGGAAATTCTTAAATTCTGCAATGGGGGTTAGTGTATGGCCCTTCTACTCTACCAGCTGCCTTTTCCTTCTCTATTTTTTGTCTTAGAATGTCTTCCTTTCCTTTAACTGAGCCCAGATTGTTTGCCTCTCTCGCTTGCCTTGGGCCTTCATACTGTAATGGGAAACCAGTCCTAAACCCTTTCTTAATTGACTCCACCACCTCCCTATCTGGGTATCTTTCTAGCCACTTTTTCCACACTTCTATCTTGATGGGCATTCTTGCTTCTTGGAATTGATCTTCTGCCCTCTTCCCTTCATTTCTACTACAACCTCCCGTCCCTTTCTCATTCCTTGAAGTTAGTAAGTCTGGCTCCCTCTACCTGCATGCCCCCTGCCTCTCCCACCTCTATTCCATGACTGCCCTCTATATCCCTGCCCTTCCTGAAAAAACTGTTGACCTGTTCCTTGCCCCCTGTCCCTTGGGTCCCTTGTGCCCATGTCATTCTGCATCTACTCACTGGGAGTGTTCCCCCACATTTTAAACAAGTGTGCCAAAAACGGCATTGGGACCAGGAGCAAAATGCCCTATTGTAACCCCAACAACAACTCTGTGGTGCCCCACCCCTTCATCCCATATCCCCTTCCAGTGTGGAGTGGTTGGTTGCATAGTCTGTCCACAGATCTAATTGTTTTGTGTCCCATCTTATGTCCCCATAAGTTGCCATCCTTTGCCGGAAGAATTCATCGTAGTATATCCACCCCATTCCTCCTTTCATCTTTGCCCTTCTTATTATCAGGGAATAAGTGATCAATGGTATGCCCAGCTCTGGTTTCTTCTCCAGTACTATCACTGAGTACATGGCAAAACCTACAAACCACCCATCCCAAGTCTTTCCTTTAGTAAATTTGTCCTCCTCTTTCTTGCCTAACAAAACCACTTCTGCTGCCATTTCACTCTTCAGAATGTTCTCCGTTTCCTCATATTTTGCTGCTGCTTCCCAGCTTATTAACGCAAAAATGTCCACGTACTCCCCCTTCTATATTTTGTCTTTTGTGGCCAGCAGTATGTACTCCCCTATTCTTGTTCCCGGGGTTCCTATCTCCCTTGTTCCCTTTCCTATATTCTCCAATCCTTCCCTCCCTCAATTGTTGCTGCTGTATCTGACCTAATCTCAGCCAGTGCTGACTCCATCTGACCCAACTCCCCTGTCCCGAGAGCTGAAATAATTTGACCTATGTATTCTTTTATGCTTTCTCCTACCTCCCCGGATACATTACCTGTGACCTTGTCCGCTCCTTGTGGCCTGCTGTCCTCAGGATGCCCTGGCATGTCCCCCTGTGGTGAAATGGATGGTTGTGCTAGTGGTTGTGGAAGAACCATTGTGCTCGGGGGATCCATTCTGGGTTCTACTGGGGGACCCATCACCTGGTCTTGGGGAGGTACCGATGGGACTGGGACTTAGGGCTGTGGTGGTACTGGGCTAGCCACTCTGCGAGGTACCACCAGCAGTGGCTGCACCCTGGTAGGGCTGCATGGCCTCCCAGCTGGCCTTTTTCCACTGCCCCCTTTTCCCTCTGCTTTTCGCTTCTCCCCGGTTCTCCCCAGCTCCTCTCCTTCCACCATCTGCCACATTCTGTTGGCCTTCTCTGTGAACCCCACAATGGCCTTGTAGGTGTCCTCTTTAGATGACCTGTTCTTTCTTGGTGTCATTTTCTCATGTTTGAATGTGAAAGCTGTGGAGACAACTGACCAACAAAAACAAGAGAAAAACTGAAAATTTTTTATTAATTGTCTGCCAAAAACTAGGCCTTGTATAGCTAGCCCCCCCTTGTTTTTTTTTTTTTTGTTAAGCTTGGGCCTTTTTTCCTTATTGTCCCATAAACACCCCCTCCCGGCCCTTGTATGTGCCACCAATCAGGCACCCTCGCTCTTGTTGTGCCGCCCCCCCTGGTTCCTTGCCTGGGTTCCTGTTTCCTCATGCCCTTGCACTCTAGACTACCCCCCATTCATATTCTCATCCTGAGCATCATTTTGGGGGCTGAGAGAACCCCACACCACCATTCTTGCCACCTTATCATAAGCCAGTCCCTTCGTACCCCCCATCATCGCTTTCCCCCATTGCCTTCCTCCCCACCTCTCCACCTTTTCTGGCCTTGTTTCTTCTCCTGTGCTCCCTCCCCTCTTTCTGCCTTCCCGTATGCCAGCATGATGTGATCCCCACAGGCCTCCATGGGCCCTGCCACCTGCTTACTGCCACACCATGTGGCATGACTTCAGACGCTGCTCCTCTATTAGGCCATGTGTCCCCCCCCGTAAAAGGCCCAGCCAGCTGGCTGCTCTGTGGCTATTCTTTCTCCAGCCCCATTCCCCCCCTTTCTTTCAAAAGATCCCTATCCCCACCTTGTACAGCCTCTTGCTTAGTCTCTGTGGACCAGCCCACCCACCTGGGTGGTCTGTGATGTCACATGCCTGGTTGTGGCCACCTGGCCTCCTGCTAGGCCCATCCTTGTCCCCTTGTTCAGCAATCCCTCTGCTCATATCTCCTCCCCTTGCAGTCACTCCCCATGCTCATTTTTTCCACTTATTCCACAAGTAAACCTTTTTATTATTATCTTTTTAAAAAGACCCACACTCCTTTGAATTGTGCACCTGCTTCCCCAGCCTCATAGGCCATTGTGCTCCCTCATCACATCCACCTGGTGGAACAAGCTCCCCCACCCTTAGTTCCATCTGCCCCTTTCTTTTTCTCCCAATACATGGGCTGAGGCCTGATGCAGATGCCAGCAAGCTGCTCTCTACTGCATACCATGCTCTCTGTAGCAAGTGCCTGCCTGCACTTCAAACAAATGTTACTGTCCTTCATTGCTAAATGGGCCTAGGCCCCACTCAGACCAGCACGCTCACTTCTGTCACGCAGCACTTATCTCAAACCCATGCTTGATTTTCGATTCCAAAACAACTATTTGTTGCTAATGGGCTGTGGCCCACACAGATAACCATTCAAACTTCCTCCCATTGCACACCATGTTCTTTAAGCTCAACACGCTTGATCAAAAACCTTTTTGTTTTTTAAACCATGATGCATTGATACAAGGGGGCCAAGGCCCTATCTGAAAGCCACGTCTTATCTCCACTCAGCATTTCTTGCAAATTCTATCCCCAGTCCATCACTCATGGGCAAGGCCCCACACAGACAGCCATCCACTTTCCACTATACGTTCTCTTATAAAGTGTTCTTTCAATTCATCTTTTTTCTTTTCTTTCCTCTTTGTCATCCTGGTACACAAACATTTCCAAAGAAACATCAAAAACAAAATTCCAAATGCCAATCCAATGTGCTGTAGCTCTATTGATTTTTGTAAATCAAAAACTTCAGGAAAAGTGGCTGAACCACCACTGTGCTGCCCCTTATGTACCTCATTTGGCCCCTCCCCTTCCTGTTGCCTGCCTATTGTTCTGCCTTAACCTGTCCCTCCCCTTACCTTTCCCCCTCCCTCTCTGAGCACACCATCTTCAGGTAAAGGGAAGGGTTGCACCAGGACAACTTGGTCTGCCCCTTAAAGGGCAAACTCCTTTATCCACAGCAAGTTTTTTTTTTACACCGTAGCAAACAGAATTGAAATTTGTCAGAAATTAACATAATTTTGAGGAGATCATCTTCTTATTTTACTTCTTTAAAATAGAAGTCATTTGTTCTCTGACTCATTCTGCTCTACTGGATGTGTGAAAAGATTAGGGTCGGAGGAATATGTTGCTAGTGAGCTCTGCTGGAGGCCAGACACTTTTTTCAACCCATAAGGATGTAGCCCAATATTAGATCAGCTACACAGACCTGTAGGCCAACCAGCTGTCTTAATTTCTGACCCCTGGGTCATGATATAATGTAATAATTATACTATTTGTGTTGCCACATATAAACAAAACAAATATAAAGAATCATAAACAGGTGTAAAATTATTAAGCTATAAATGTAATCACATCATTGTATTTTTTGTAAAATCTTTTATTTTTTTTCTAACAGCTCCTGAAGCCACAGCTGAGGAAACACCAGCTGTGCCAGTTCCAGTCCCTGCAGAGGAGGGGACAGAAGTTGTTGAAGAGGAGCAAGATGAAGATCTAATCATAATTACCTCATAATGTGAGTACCACCAGCTGTACAGAGACAATACAAGAATCATCTATTACATAAATGTATGACTGTGCCATAACAAAATTCATAAAGAAAGTACTCCAACAGCATACATATGATCCTTTTTCATAAGAATTACACTAAGTTATATAGACAATAATGAATAGGTAAGTGTGTGTCTTGCTTTTTTCCCACACACCCAACTTGTGTGGTGAACCATAAACCTCAAGAGCGAACACCGACAACTTTATGTGTTAATCACACACCAAGGGATGTCTGTGAGAAATCTATAACATATAGAATACTGTATGGGTAACCATACACAACATGGCTGTGTTTACATTGAGGATACGTGCTAACATCACAGAGACTTCGAGAGGGAAGCTCAAGAGGTCTCATGATGTCAGCACAAACCAGAGATGGAAACACAGCCTTGCTGCTTATGGTTACCCATATACTACTGTTTTATGTATTATATGGGAGCCATCAATTTCACAAAGATTCTGTTCAGATTCTTTTAAAAGTTTTACTTATCTGTGTCCATTTCTCTATATTCATGTTCCTTGCTCCTCTGGTACCGGCACATCGCTGCTACTACATTGTAAGTCCCATGTTCTGTCACTGCCATTCATGTATTGCCAAGATGTTAATTTTTAAAATACAACACAAATAAAAAAAATCCTAACAAGGCAGCTCAGTTGTAACATTGAGCCATCTGTAGGTGGTATCCCATCTGCCCAGCCTGTACATGTCTAAACAGAGTCAATCCACTGGTCAGCGCTCGGTAACTGCTGCCACTGTTTTGTCCACAGTTTTTTTTTTCTGAGAGGAGCATCTCCATTGTCTTCAAGTCAATGAAATGCAATACAGAAAGGTTGTTGTACTATTGATGTGACATCAGAATGATAGATCAAAAACTTTTTTGACCTTTGAACTATCCTACAACAAGTTTTCAGGAGCTGCAGAAATCCATGGAGAATCGAAGGCTCCCTTATACTATATAGAGGATGATGCTTGATGTACAGGTGAGAATCATGGTACAATCACCTCAAGTGCTTGCTAAGTCATTAGTAAACCTCAAAAGTAGAACTTGACAGGTTTACCATTGCCCTAGCAACCATGAGACATGATCACACTGCGGTTATCACATGTACATCAGGTATTATCATTCATCGTGTAAGGGACTTCACATGAGAAGTACCCCCCCACAAGCACAATTAATTTAGCCTTATTAATGAATCAGCACTACAGCCACATGATTGTGTGGGAATACAATTTATTAGAATACACAGACTGAACAGCAGTGGGGTGAAATAGCACCAGAAGTAAAGTCTCTATCAGAAATTTTAATTGCTAGATTCAGTAACAGTAAACTGTGACAACTGGAACATTATTTGAATACTGTACTCAGACTAGCAATCATGTTCTCTGGGTGTAGAACACTGAATGGCACTGTCATTCAATTTTGTGAACCCACTGGTATGCCCATATAAGAAAGGGGTTTATAAGGTTCTTGCATCACAAAAGTGGGATTGCAAGGTTGTAAACAGCTTACTTTCAGTGGGCAACAAGGGAACCCATACAATATATAGAGAATAATAGATGGGTAGGTAGTAATAACAAAGTATCAGAAATTAACCACTACATTGAAGCAACAGCATACAATGATTTTCTCAGTCACATCACATTAAATCTCATGAATGTTTTCTTTGGCATTCTTCTCTTACAGAGCCACTGGAGACCAGGGTACAACCTCCAATAAAAGAAGAACAGCCAGAGCCTGGACCATCTCAACATATGTGCACCACACATTAAAGTTCCACAACATGTGAGAGTTTAACAACTAAATAATATACAAACTATGTTTTTTTTATTGTGGTTAGAGTTATCTGGCACAACACTGGTAACCATTGGTTTCCCACTACACTATGTGCTGGGTCTGCCATTCTGCAATGACATTGTAGAAAGTAGTAAGATAAAAATATTCATATTTACAGTGATACAAAGCTCTGTGCCACTTTGTATACAACTTTGGCCATACAAGACCTACATAAAATTGTAGCAAACCTAGGGAAGTGCTGCAGGATCTGACACCTTTACTTAAATGACAATAAAAGCAAAACTATGCATATTGGAGTCAATAACCCTACAACAGTCTATTACCTGTGTAGACTGAAATTATCAGGATCAGCGTACGAGACAGACCTGACAGTGATGCTTACTACTAACCTGAAGCACTACACACAGAACCAGAAAGCATTAAAAAAGGCAGGCAAGATTCTGTAATGCATATGTAGCGAGTCTGAGTCCTAGTAGATAAAAAGTTGCACTGGACCTTGCACACCTCACTGCTAATTAAACTTGCAGGCTATGTAGCTCACTACTGGAGAGCACACTTCAAAAAGGACATTTACCTGCTGGAGAGCATCCAGACAACAGTGCACAGTACTGTGAAAAATATGTGTTTTGGAGTTGTTTTCCTTTCAAAATAAAACTGATTTGTGCTGTCTCTAGAGGTTCTAGAATGGTGTTCTACCACAGTAGGGTAGAAACACATTCCATCACCTCTGAACTGTAGTCCAACAGCAGATTAAAAGGGATGGAATCATGTGCATATCAACACTCTACTATACACTATGACAACTTACTTAAAAAGTGTACTTCTCATTAAGCAATATACCACAAGATGGTGTGGGTGATGCCAGGATTTACCCACACCCGGTGTGTTGTTCGGTCACAAGATGTAGTTGAGTGACTAACAACACACCAGAAGTGAGTAAATCCAGGCATCACTCACACCTTCGAGTGGGATACTGCAACTATACAGTGAGATGATTATTAAAATATAGAAAGAATTAAAAAAAAAGCTGTATTTTCTTTTTTTTACGGCTGCAGTGGGTGGATCCTGCAGACGTTTTGCATGTACAAAAGTAGTGATGTCATGTTTTCTGTCCGAGGAACTAACTGAAGGTGTAAATAGTCTCTTCCACCTTACCCTCCTCCAAGCAATGTTTTCCACCCTCAAAGAAATACACTTTCATGTTAGTCAATGGTTGCAGGGTACTATTTTCTTTCTTAAATGGGTGGTACAAGAACTAGAACCTGAGTAGTGGGAGGCAGCATGAGATTTTTTTGGGAGTAAGATCAACCCCTGCCTCCACCCGAGAAGCTCCTAAAGATCCACTCTAAACATTTTTCTGATTCATGTGGTAGGGGCATGAAATAGCTCTATCATGCTGTAACAAGATACATTAGTTTGTGACCTGTATCAACCAACAGAACAAGCCTGTGCAGTGGAGAACACAAGCTACGTAATGCCTTTATTAAGGACTAAGAGAACAGAAGATATTTAATGCCTTTAAATTGACTTAAAAATCCTTTGGAACAAATGATTATCAGAACCACCTGGGGCCTTAGAAGGAGACCTAGACACACATTCTAATTTACACTAAGAGCCACATGTTTTTCTTAAACATTTTATATATGTATAGTTTATCAATCAATCAACCTTTATTTAACCAAGTGTAAACACAGTTGAGCAAGCTCATTTTCAAGGTGGTCCTGGACATTAATACAAAAAAACATACAAAGGAAGGGTTGACAAGCCAGGGGCAAATTACATGTGCAGGATTGTACAGGTCTATACATATGTACATATATACACTATCATGGGTAACATAGTTGCAGAGTCATAACTAGTAGGCCTAAACATACATGGATGATACAGTTACAGTGTCATAACTAGGAGACTTGAGAATTAAAGTTAGGACTTAATTATACATCAATGTAAGGCAGCTATTATCATATAAGAGAGGATATACAGGGAGGGAAGAAGAAAGAGGGGAATGTATATGAATCAGGGGTGGAAGGGGGGATGGGGAAGAGGTGAGATACTAGTAAGTGCTAGTACCCCTTAACAGGGGTGAAAAGATAAGAGGGTTATAGACATGTCAGATTCATGGACAAGACTAGGGGCTACTAGTATGGTCACTTGTAGCAGTTACAATTTTCCTTTAGGTATTCAGCTATTAGTGCTTTGAAAGTGAATGGACCAGGTAGGGAAGAGAGTTGAAGTGAGCTTTGCATGGCGTTCCATAGGGATGGGAAGAAGACGTTGATTGCAGCCATGCTGTAAGTTGTTTTTACTTTGAGTATCTTGAAGTAGAGTAATGTGAAGTGTCTCAACCCAAAAGAACCCGTGGCACGTTCAAAGAAGCTTGAGATGTAGGCAAGGAGTTTGTCAGAGCCAGAGTAGAGCGTTCCTTTTCCTCCTTGTTGAGAGAGAGGACCATCCTGTCTCCTGGCACAATATGCAATAGTGGGTGCGAGAAGGCAGGTTTAGGATGAACCTTAAGGCCAGGTGGTACAGCGTGTCAAGTTTACTGAGCACAGTTGTAGGGCAGTGGTTGTATAGAAAGTCAGCATAGTCCAATGAGGGTAGGAATTTTGATTGCACTAGCCTCTTTCTAGGTTCTTTGGTAAGTAGGTGTTTAATGTGATAGAAAATGCCTAACCGCTGTCTTAATTTTTTCGAGACCTCATTGAGATGGCATAGGAAGTTGATCTTGTTGTCCAAAAAGAACCCTAAGTATTTGAAGGTATCTACTATTTTAAGGGGTTCACCTAATAACGTTAAAATCATATGCTTGTGTGTTGGACCCGAGGCTGCCTTAGGTGCAAGAATCATGACTTTGTTTTTTTTTTGCATTGAGCAGGAGCGTATGTTCAAGAAAGTTATGTTGGAGAGAGATGAAATCTTGCTGTAGGTCCTCACAGGCTGAATTCAATGATGAGTTTGAGGTATAAAGGACAGTATCATCTGCAAATAGGTGCACATAAGCAGTTTGCAGTTGTGTATCAAGGTTGTTGATATAAATTGCAAACAGGATACGACCTAAAATGGATTCTTAGGGGACACTTCGTGAGGTGTTTTTAACAGGGATAAGTCTCCTGAAGCTTTAACTTGTTGTAGTCTATTGGTGAGGTAGCAGGTGAACCATTTAATAGCAGTCATATCAAAGTCGATATTGCACAGCGCGTTAATCATAATATTGTGGTCCACTGTGTTGAATGCCTTACTTAGGTCAAGAAAAAGGGCAAAAACATACTTCTTAGAATCCAGGGCAATTTTCCAATCTGTGGTTACTTTTGTAAGGGCAGATACAGTATTATGTTTGGCTCTAAAGCCAGTCTGTGCAGGATTTAGTAGTTTTTGTGACTCCATGTATTCTCTAATTTGGGTGTTGACAACTTTTTCCAAAAGTTTTGATAGGGTAAGCAATACAGAAATAGGCCTGTAATTGTTCAGGTCACTCTTATCCCCTGATTTGAATAAATGTATAATATTTGCTGTTTTCCAAAGCACAGGTATAATGCCCTGTGATAGGGAAATGTTGAATAGATGGGTGATAGGGACTGTTAGGTAACAATGTCCCAATTTTAGGAAGTAGGGATTAATATTGTCGGCCCCAGTGCTCTTTTTTGTATCCAAAGACAATAGAAGGTCTTCTACTTGTTTAAACGTAACTGTATGGAAGCTGAAGGAGAAGGGAGAAAATTGGTTGAGGTTGCCGTTAGCAATAGGGACAGCAGTGGGGTCCCCTGATGGGCTGATCTTATTGATAGGTGAGGCATCGAAGGCTAACCCAGCTTATGCAAAGTGCTTGTTGAAATGGTCTAATATGACAGATCTGTCAGTAAAGATAGAGCCATTGGACACTATTTTGTGAGGAAGGAGGCGTCAGTAATATGCCCTTCAACTTCTTTGAGGATGCTCCAAAATTTGGAACCATCATTCTTGTTGTCTTCTAATGCAGCTTGGAATTATTTAGATTTTTCAGGTCTAATTAGTTTAGTACAGACATTTCTAGCAGTACAGAACACTATCCATTTGGCTTCCAGTTGGGATTTCCTCACCCTTTTCCACCAATAGTCTCTATCTTTAAGTGCTTTCTTCAGGATGGGAAAGAACCAGCCAGGAGGTCATTTTTTAGTCTTAATCAACCTTAGGGGGCCATGTTTGTCTATTAGATATTTTACAAGGCTATGGAAGATATTAAATGCCTCAATAAGTGAAGGGACTAGGTAGAGGTCCTGCCATCTGATGCTACCCAGGTCTCTCAGGAAGGCATTCTGGCAGAATTTTTTTAGGCATCTTTTCAGAGTGAATTTGGAGGCAGACTTTAACAGAGGTGAGTGGCCGATGCAGGCAATGGCACAATGATCACACAGGTCGTTAAAGAAGACTCCAGTGTGTGAAAAATTATGGGATTTGTTGACTAATATAAGATCAAGGAGGGAGTTTCGCTCAGGGTTTTTTCTATTAGGTCTGGTGACTGCAGGTGTTAATTGTGTCAGCCCACTAGTATCACAGAAGTCCTTGAGCTTCTTAGAACTCTCATCATTTCAATTTTGATCAAGATCCCCCATTATGATACACTCAGTGTTGGTTGAACCGATAAGGCTTTGGTGTTCCAGTAGGAGGGCAAGGCCACCAGATGGTGGGTGGTAGCATACAGTAATAAGGAGGGCCTTTTCATTGGAGAGGGATAACTTTAGCGTCAGGCATTCAAATTCTTTGGCCTTAGAGGTACAGTCAACAACTGTGACAGAGAATTTATTCTTGGCAGATATTACAACCTCCCTTCTGGTTTTTCTCTTGCATCTGTAGGTGCTGTACCCCGGTAGATTGATGACTTTGTCTGGGGTTGAAGGCATAAGCCATGATTCTGATATCATAAAAAAGTCAGGAGAAGCATGTAGGGCCCAAGTCTGAATCAGGTCAAGTTTCTTGAGGAGACTACAAACATTCAAGTGGAGGAAGCTGATACCTTTGCATTGTGGGAGGTCTGCAGGGTTGCTTAGAGCAGCTAGTGGGTCTGGGTTAAGTTCAATATTTCCAGAGCAGAATAGGAGTAGCAGTATTAGCTTCTTGAGGTAGTGAGTTAACCTGCTGAGTAGCCGCTTGTTGCTTCGCTGGGTCTTGCTACGTTTGTTAGTGGGTGTGTAAAGGCTGCTACAGAGGTTGATCCAGGATATGGCATAGATAATCATTCTAACCACCAGATTTAGGTGCACAGTCATGTATTATCTGGTCTCGGCCTGATGTGAGGATAGGCAAGGCCATAAGGAAGTTGTGTCCTCTGTGTCTTGTCTACATATAATAGGAGTGGGCAGAGCTTGGTGGTTGTTATGGGGTAAGATTCAGCCAGTGTGTGAAATAGCAACTGAGATTCTGACAGATATGTAACTTAGAAGGAGGAGGCAGCTCAACAGAAAACTGCACATGCACGGCATTATAGTTAATGTGATAATACCTGGTAAACATAGCAATATGCAGTATAAGTTGGACCCGAAGGATGAAGATTACTTTAAGGGGCAGAACAAGCTGGTGGAGGGGGCTAGGAGATAGGCGTGGTTAGTACTAAGTGGAGAAATAGGCATAAAAGGTGTTGGCCTAGCTCTCAGGGGAAGAGCATTTAATAGAGGCCAGGGTCGGGGCGGAAGGTGTGGGAAGAAAATTCAGAGACACAAGGATAGAGCAAGTGGGTGGGGTGCCCAGGTTAAGATGAAATTATAAAAAAAGCCACTGAGCGCTGAAACACCAGGTACCCAATCACGGGCCGAGCCATACAGCAGCTGCCAATCAGCAATTTGTCTTTAGTAGTTTCAAAACTTTGAAAGCATTGGTGTTAGTAATGCATTTAGAAATACATTGTTTAATTGTCTTTGCAGTTAAACATGCAGTTTCATGTCAGGGTGCATTTTTGGAGGAAGGGGGTCAAATTATTTTAATCATGGGCTCAGTACTTGCTGAACACAGATTTTGATGATAAAGTGTGTTTTTTCTTTTAAGTTTGAGAAGTATTAGAAAACACTGAACAAGAAAACAATTGGTGATTTTAAAAGCTATTCTGATCAGAGCTTATATTAAAAAAATCTTAACTATTTTTTGTTTTATTTTACCATGGACACTAGAAACATGATGTCAGCATTTGCTCCATGAAACCTGTTTTTCAGGGTTTTTTTTATTGTATCTTGTCCAAGGCAATCTTCCCAGAATGCAGTTTGTCAATGCACATGTGGGGGAAGGGGGTTGAAATTGTTTTAATCATGAAGCATTGGTGTTAGTAATGCATTTAGAAATACAATGTTTAATTGTCTTTACAGTTAAACATGCTGTTTCATGTCAGGCACATTTTTGGGTGGAGGGGTTCAAATTAGTTTAATCATGGGCACAGTATTTGGTAAACACAGACTTTGATGATAAAGTGTATTTTTTCTTTCAAGTTTGAGAAGTATATATTATATACAAGTGTAACCATGTTGTAAATGGGACTGGGGAATAACTAATGGTTAAGTAGGCAAGTAGGTTATGGATGCAGTATAACACAGTGGTTTAAGGCTCTGAGCTACAAACTTAGAGACCTGGGTTTGACTCCCACTTGCATACTGTGTGACCCTGTGCAAATCACTTAACCTTCTTGTGCTCCCAGGTCACACCTGTAAACAAGCTTTCAGCTTAGTGTGCCTCTCCTGGTAAAAAAAAAAAAAAAAGTGCCTAGAATTTTTTTATTTTAATATAGTTGAGTTAATATGTGGCAAGTAGGTAGGATATGGTGTTTTGAATGTGGCAGTACAATTTAGCATGTGCACTGCTTTAAAATCATCTCACAACAGCAAAGCAGTGCAACTGTTTTTGTCCAGTGAACATAAATGGCAACAGTTATTCCAGCTACACATTTTATTTCATATTTCAATGGTTCACTGCACTACACATTTAGTGTATCACACTTTTTCAAATAATGAAACAAATATTCTCCAAACTAAATAACTCACACATACATATTTTATACTTTATTAAAAAGATACTCCACATTTGTGTGGGGGTTGTGGGATCCAAACTTAGATCTCCAGATTTGCAGTGAAAAGCCTTAAACCACTGTGCTATACTGCCTCCCTAGTTATGGTAGTCATCTGTTTTATGGTTCATGATGTTGGTGTAGTAAGTATACCAACATACTAACATACAAAAATGCCAGCAGAATAGGCCTAGTGGGCTTTTGTGTCTGCTCCTTTGGTCAGTCCCCACCCTGGGAGATGACCTTGCTGCCCCCCTGCCCTCTCTGGCTTCTCCCTTCCCAGTCCAGGGGAGAGCTAGCTAACTGGGGTTTCTGTAAGACAACAGCTACTAAATAGTTCTAATTCACTATTTAAGTTTTCCATGTGTGCCAGGTCTAGCTAGCAGGAGTGTTTCAATTTTAAAACTTTTAATTGTATCAAACTATACACAACTATAAAAGCACAGAAACTGCCCAGATCATCAGTGCTATAATTAATACAAACTCTAGCTGTTTTCTTACAGAAACACCACTCAGTTAGATTTCAAGTATTTGCTAAGCTGTAAATGTAGGTATCAGCATTCTATGAGCAGTTAGTGCTGATTAGCTCTGTAAGAAAAATTGCATTTTTTTTGTGGGGACTGTGGGATTCAAACCCAGATCTCCATATTTGTAATTAAGAGCCTTAAACCACTGTACTATACTGCCTCCCTAGTTATAGCAGTCATCTGTTTTATGGTTCATGATGTTGGTGTAGTAAGCATACCAACATACTAACATACAAAACTACCAGCTGAATAGGCCTAGTGAGCTTTCATATCTGCTCCTTTGGTCAGTCCCCACCCTAGGAGCTGACCTTCCTGCCCCTCCACCCTCTCGGGCTTCTCCATTCCCAGTCCAGGGTATTCCCACTTCATTGGACTTTGCTTCCACAACCCTTCCCCTGTACCTGTCCCACCCCCTCTTGAACCCCTACACAGTCTCTGCCTCCACCACTCCCACGGGCAGCGCATTCCATGGTTCTACCACCCTCTCACTGAAGTAGTACCTCCTCCTTTCTCCCCTGAGTATCCTCCCTCCAGCTTCCAGCCATACACACTAGTTGCCCCCCCTTCCTTTGGAGCACCATGACTTCGCCACTCCTGTTTACCCCTTCATGTACTTGAAGACCTCTGTCATGTCCCCACTGTCCCTTCTCTCTTCCAACATGTACATATTCAACTCTTTAAGCCTCTCCCCTTAGGTCCTTTCCCCCAAGCCCCAGATAATTTTGGTTGTCTTTCTCTGGACCGTCTCCAGGAGTTCAATGCCACTCTTTAAGTGTGACCTCCAAAACTGCATGCAGTACTCAAGGTGTGGACTCACTAAGCAGTTATACTCCTTCTGGAGTGATCCTCCTAGCAATGCATCCCAGCATCATGGCCTTATCTGGTGCCCTCCTACAAGTCTCTGAGTTGTTCATCTTGACATCCACCACCACCCCCAGGTTCCTCTCAGCCATACAGCCATAGCAGCAGTACATTGCATACCAGATATAAAATGTCAATAAGCAGGTCATGCAACAGATGTGCTGAGCAGTTACTGAAGCAAGAAATGTATAGCTGTCATTTTTTACATCCTGTTCAAAATATGTTTTTGCACCTGTGATGCCAAATGGCACAGTCACTGTGCAGAATCTCTTTTCAGCTAATGGACTGTTGGTGTCACTGTTCATGCAGTGGGGTCACAAAAAGCCCATGCTGAAAACTTGGAGTGAAAATACCAAGAAACACCCAGGGCATTAGGGTTTCTGACCATAACGCCCTGAACTGTAGGGACTGACAGGCATCAGAGACTTGGGATTGTCAACAGTAATGCTCACGCCTTTCCACCTCCACCCCACCCCCACCTTGCAGCCAGTGACAAGATATTGAGGTGTGCCTTTGACTCTTCAGCTCCAAAGTTAACTCCATTCTTTTATACTGTACCCATTTCAGCATATTTCTGTATGGAAAGGGGTGAGTGTAAAGTTTGAAAACCCCAAGGCACACCTCAACTTTTGTCTGTGTCTGCAGGGTAGGGTGAGGTGAAATGGCATAAGTGATATGGCCAATGACCCAAAGGCACACCCCAATGCCTGTCTATGTCTGCAGGGTGGGGGTGGAGTTGGTGTCACTTCATTACTTCACTGCAATTCCTATTCTGCCTGTATGTCTGTGTCTCTCACTCTCTGTCTATATGTCTATGTAATTATCTATCTTTCTATTAATTGTATGTATTGCTATTTTTACCTATTTCTAAAACAAACCTACATATCACATTTGCCTGCACTCTGAGCACATACTTATGAAACTGTGCATATTTTTACTCCACTTCTGCGTAGACCTCATACTTTCCAATATTCTCATTATCACATGTATAACTACCTTGCACTTATCAAAAGCGCCCCCTCTGAAAGTTAATACCACATTTTCTCTAACAGTCCATCATCATTACACCTGACTTCCTGACATCAACACATTGCTTAAATATAACTTACATCACCTCACGTATAAAAAGCTCTGTTTCTCTTAAAAAAAAATTTAAAAAAATGTGCAAATAATTCCAAGGCTGAATATATGACAACCATTACTTTTTCATGTACTGCCATCTTCTGTACCATCATGGGGATTTGCATATGTTTCCCTTGATGCTTTGCATTATTGATATATGTGCAATTGTGTTTTCTTTAAAATGTGTCTGTCTGGCCAATATCATCCGGGATAACACATACATCAGTGACATTTGCTCTGGGGTTCTTTTGTAAACTTCTGATTCTTTCCATTAAAATGTACACCTCCATATATTTTCCTAATAATGTGTATGCCTTCCTTAGACCAGAAACTAAAACAAATCTTACTACTTACAAATCATTGTGTTGCTTCTCCATACCTCCTTAACAATTTCGCAAAAATTCACTAACTTCATTATGCAGCCGTGGTGGATCTGACCAGAATTTGTTTCAATTTTTGTAGTAATATTCTTCCACTATCTAGTAACTACTCCCTTGTTACTGTGTAGAATATGACTAAATAAATATGAAAACAAAATCAGAAATACAACTTTAAAAAAATATATTTTTACTTTTTAATAATTGTCCCATTGTATAATCGCACTATTGAAAGATGGGCAATGCGTGTTAGTGACTGTCAGTGCTGAGAGAGCATGATGTTAGCACCAAGGGACTGCTTTCAATCAGAGGATTCCCTCCAGGTTCAGATTTGTGGGGAACAGAAAGATATCAATGCTACTCAGTTGATTTTTTTTAATTGTAACAATATTGAAGGAACCAGGATGCAGTGGTCAACTGCTACAGCTCTTTTTGACATGCTTTATTTTTTTTGAAAGAGGCCTCCTCGTGGCCTTCTGCTGGTCCCCAGTGCCTAAATAACTGAGTACAGGCACCAGTACCATGGGACTATTCCTTTTTGACCGCAATGGTGGTCACTAACTTCAAAACGCTTTTGTTGCCCTTATGTGAGTGCAAACAGGCTTCAGGAAATGCTGGCAGCTTACAATTCCACTCCATGAGCCCAGCAGGGCCATAAAGAAATATACAACTGTACAGGGGCACTGGGGGAAATTAATGGACTTGGGTCGGGCAGTGAAAATACTTGGGATGCCAAGAGGAGGACCGGCACACTTCAGGAGATTAAGATAAGCCCCCTAAAGGATTGTACCAGTAGGGAGAGCATAATGAGTAAGTGGATCAGTTTGCTGTTTTGGAAGGGCTCTAAGTTATTTCTGTGGGGTTCCTTATGTGGCTGACTTGCTGATGGTACTCTTTACTGTTGGTTGATAGTACAATTTACAGCATGTAAATCATACCAGCCAGCCAATCAGCATCCAGAATTTTCCTAGCCATTGTAAAATTGTAAATACACAAGTACAGAGAACAAACAAGCGTAACAGTCTTGTATTTCAGTACCCTGAACTTACGGAGATAATGAAACTAATTAAAAACATATCAACCCAGAATTCAAAGTATTATTTACAGTAACCAAAATTTGTAGGTCATCAAACTTCTCTACAGTATTTGTCCATTACAATGTTAACATGCAAACAAGGGTAGTTAACATTGTAGATTGACAGTCACAGTAAGTTGTATTTTACAGAGACAGAAGTCAACATATGATTGTCTTTTTTCTTCTTTTGTTTTTTTTTTTTTCCAACAGAACCACATCAGACACATATAGCTGCTATCTGTGAGCGACTGGGCAGTCTGATTCAGGGACAACAGAAAACACAGCAACAACTGGAAAAACTTATTCAATTAATGGAAACCAACAAGCATCTTTAAAACAGTCAAATTAAATTAGGCCTTCTAGAAACACAAATAAAATAAAATAGCACACAGATTCAGTACCTGAATCAGACTGTCCAGTTGCTCACAAGCACCATCATCAAGATGACAGAGAAGCAATCATCACCTGAAGAGGACTGTGGTCTCCACTAGCAACAACATCTGTCCCCTCCTCTGGCAATGTTCCACACCTTCCCCAACGGAATAGCTTCCATTTCCTCCAGCATCTTCCTACCTGGCTGCCCCCTTCCACATCTCCTCACAGCCTCCAGTAGCATAGGCAACAAGCTCAAATCTGTGGTAATTTTTTTTGTCTGTTTTTCTGTGTGAATTTTTTCAAAAGTAAAAATCAATATTTTTTTTTCACAGAGGTTAAAGAAATATAAATATATTTTTGCTATTAACAAAACATTTCTCTACTTTATATATATATATATTTCTTGGAAAAAATGACAAAGCAGTCAATACATTAATTTCAGTTATTTATTATATCAATATTATTTATAACAACAAATACTTATTACTTTTTATTTATGTTTACTCAATAAAAAACATATATTTCTTGATATCATTTATGTCCTGTCTTTTTTCCACCAACAAGCTGCCACTTTGTGAACAATCATATGCATCTGTGGCAAAGGAAGCACCTTTCCCAAAATAAATATGTGTAAGTGGCAATGTGGGGCCCTTTGAGCCCCACAATCCCACCAAGCTGCCCATTTGTACATAATCATACACATCTATGGCAAACAATGCACCTCTCCAAAAACAAATGAGTGTAAGTGAAAATGTGGGGCATATTTATGCATAATTATATGCGTCTGTGGCACCACATGCCCTCTGGGTACGGCGCTTCCACTTACATATAAGTACAGAACAGCACAACAGCCCCATAGAGCAAGTAAGCCTAGTAACAATCATATGCATACACCATTGGAATACTAATTTCCAAATATCTTATTAACTGTACATGGTAGAAAAAAAATTCAAAATTCATGGTATTAATGGTTTTACAACCTACTGCACTTATTCCCCCTATAGAAGGACTAAGAAATTTTGAGATGAAAAATCCGTATCTTGAATCATGACGGGCACCGCAATGTTATCCTGTTGGAAAATGTGTCAAATTCAGAATGCTGTAACTATGGGCCTGTTAGATGTTTTTGTACCAAACCTCCAAAAGGCACAGCTGCAGGCCAAGGGCCTGCCACCCTGAAAATTTCAGGCCAATAGCACAATCCACCTTGCCACAGTGAAGTGACAAACAAAACAACACATAACAAAATGTGTTCCAGCAGTGCTACCACAATTACTTTGATGTTTTCATGACACTCCAATCTCTATAATGGGAATGTTTTCATGCACACAAAAATATTGCTGCAGTTTTTTTTTCTGAGTGCAATTGTTTTTGCGGCAATAAAAAATGTTGCCGTGATCAAAAAATGGCAAAAGTTTAAAAACCATATTTACAGACTACCTACTAAAAAACTAATGCAAGGGTCATGTTCCTCAGGGCCCGATTAGGCAAACACAACCATTGGTGTTTACCAAAGGACATTATTTTTTGAGTTACAATGTTTTTTTCTTTCTCGCTAACTGAAAAACAAGATAGTGGCAGCACAAAAACAATTTCGGGGCGCTCAACAACAAAAATGTAATCGTGAAAGTTGTTGCAATGCACATATAAACTTTCCCATAGGCTATAATGGGACTTGAAAAAATTGAATACTTTTGAACGGAGCAATATTTTTTCACCAAATCTTCAAAAGGCACCAGTTCAACCCAGGCCACATGTAGACAAACAAATTTGAAGCCACTCAAACAAATTCTTCAGCCCATTATGGTTTACCAAAAAATGTGCAAAAAAGTGTGATTTTTCACATTTTGAGTGCTTCACGGTTCCGTAAACATACATCTGACCAGAATGAAACTTTCCGTCCCTACAGACTCATGGTAGGAAGCTGTGCATTCAAAATTTCAGGCAAATAGAACAAACAGTTGAAAAGTTATTAAAGTGCAAACTTTGAGATTTGACACAGAAGTGACCGTGCAACCCTAACTAATACGGCTCTACTGGACCACTATAATATGTGTGTGTGTGTGTGTGTGTGTGTGTGTGTGTGTGTGTGTGTGTGTATATATATATATATTTATAATATTTATAATATGGGTAAAATAATTCTTGAATCCTGATTGGCTGGAAGCCCTCTCCAGCCATGTCCTTATCAGGACGTATCCTTACAACTGGCACTACTTGGGCCAAGCATGACACACCACATAGAAAAATCAGTCCGTGCCACCACTCCCTAATTCAGCTCAGAAGCTAGCAGCCCACAGAAACACAACTGCTACACTGGTTGTGGCAGAGCACTGGCAACAAGGAACTACAGTAAGAGAGTGGTGGCAACAAGAAAATAACTAATGACTGTCCAATATCCCAGTCCTGCAGAATAATCTCATCATTTTTCTTTTACTCACTCTGTTGCAGCTCCAGGTTTCAGCTGTCACTCCAAATCCATGCTTCCAATGTGCCAGACCATGCCCAATACACACGGGCTGTTTCACAGGACTGTTTCTTCGATCTCCTGAATCTATCTCCTGCTCCAGAGAAGTCCCGATAACAACGTATGCCGCAGTTCATCCCTTCTAAAACCTCACAGACATTACTTTTCTGCTTCACTTCAAGCTCCCCAAAACTGTTATGATTTCAAAAAATGCGAAGCAGAAAAGCAGTCTGTAAGGCGGCCGCTCTGGGACATGTTCACTCCAGGTCAAGCAAGCAGCTCAACTTAAACCTAAACACTAAAATTTCAGATAAAAAAAACAGACCAAATACACACAAAAAATCTGTATTTGTCAGTCTTTGGGATGGGGGGGTGCTCTGCAATGCCAATGAAACAGTTCTCATTCTGAAACAAATGCCCGCTACTGCTGTCCCCATTTCTCAGTACCACAGGCACACCTTTATCAGAATAGCTACCAGACATCTAATTTAATTTAATACAGTGTGAATGAAATGAGAAACACAACCTCAATAGTGCCTCTGTTGGGGGGGAGGGGGACAGGGAAGCGTCATTGCTGCCAATCTAACAGTTCAGAAATGTCATCAACATCAACAGAGGGACTATTTTTACCCCTTCAGGATATTAAAACCTTACAGTTTTAATTTTCTTGAAGTTTACTAATTTAAGGGGCCCATTTTATAAGCGCAATGAGACACTCTGAGGTGTGGGTTATGGCCTGATAAGAGCACTTCCCAGGTGCTAAAGGCACGGTAGTGCTATCATAGTTAGGGTTGAGTAGCACTTTTAAGGTTAAAGGGTAAAATTTTGATTTTGCACCTTAATAACTTTGCCACTGTTCAACAGATTTGCCTGAAATTTGGTATGCATGATTGGGCATGGTAGTTCTTGGGATCTGTCAAGCTTCTTACCGGTCTGAAGTATGCCTGCGCAATTATTAAGCGACAACCAATTGCGCAATTTTGCTTTTTTGCGATTTCTTTGCTCTCGCCTACAGGTCACATGGTTTGTGCGACAGGTTCGAGAACTTCAGGATATGTGCGGCTGGGGGCCTTTTGAAAATTTCGTCACAAAAATATTGAATGGTTCAAAAGTTATTCAAAAAACAATTTCCCATTGTAAGTCAATGGGAAAAGTTAAAATATTCAACACTTTCAAATGCACTTTTTAGTGTCACAAATGGTCTTAGTAGTGTCACAAATCTGCCATTTTGTTTTCAGTTGGTGATCAGAAAAATGCTTGGCATTTAAATTTGGGACCCTTTAGGGACACAATCCTTTTTGTGCTCACCTTGTTGGATCCTGAGGATGCTTGCCATGTCTTTATTTTGGGGTTAAACACCCCAGAAATATATTTTTCAAATTTCTGGAAACAGTAGTGTCACAAAGTAGTGTCGCAAGCACGACACTTTTGCAAATTTTTGTGAAAAGTGTCACAAATTGCAACACTACTTTTCGGGCTATGGCCAAAATGGCAGGAATTCTTTGCCACCCTGCTGCAAACAAACGGTTTGATCTTTTGGGCTGAAATTTGGAGAGAAGGCAGTCCACATCTCACAGATGTGCCTTGTTATGGTTTAATGAAAAAATATTGCATGGCTGCAAAGTTAAGGTACTCCAAATTTGGTGTTTTTTTCCCATTGACTAACATGGTGGCGTATGCCACACCATTCGGGGCTCGTATCTCGAAAACGGTGCGAGATACAGATTTTTTGCTGCAAGCCCAATGGGCTATGTAATAGCAAAAACCTAGCCAGGAAAATCAAGATTTTTGTGAAATGTAAATTTTTTTCCTACGTCATGCGGTTGCTGAGATATTAGCAATTAAGTACTTCCAATGCCTGTTTTAAGCTTTGATCCCCAATACAATGCATGCATTCTTTATACACACTGTTTCTATATGCACCTGTTTGGCAAAAACAGTGTATGTGCTTCCATTACAGTTACAGTTACTGTTTCCACTTGCGTTTATGTCCCCATTTGCATTACTGTTCCCGTGTATGCCACCATGTGCATTACCCTTTGCGCTGTCATTCGTGCTTGCATTTTCATTACTGTTACCATTTGCATTTCCACTACTGTTTCTCTGTGCATTTTTGTTTGCATCACCGTGAGCATTGCCATTTGTGTTTCCGGCAGCCCTTTCATTTGCGTTTCCTTTTCTCTTTCGTTTTGCATCTTCCTTGCTGTTACTGTTACCATTTGTGCTTGCAATTGTGTTACTGTGCCCGTGTGCATTACGGTTTGCGTTTCCATATGTGCTTGCATTTCCTTTTGCACTTCCGTTTCATTTGCTGTTATTGTTGCTGTTACTATTACCATTTGTATTTACAATTGCGGTACTGTGCCCGTGTGTGTTTCAGTTTGCGTTTCCATACTTGCTTCTGTTCCCATTTCCATTTCTCTTTCCTTTGGCATTATTCTTCATGTTAACTTTACCATTTGCATTTACAATTGTGGTACTGTGCCTGTGCGCATTATGGTTTGAGTTTACGGGTCCGCTTGCGTTCGCATTTACGTTTCTGTTCCCTTTCACATTCTTTTTGCTGTGACACTTAACATTTCCATTTAAAATACCGCTGCCATCACTGTTTGCATTACCAGTTGCGTTTTTGTACACGCTTCAGTGTCTGTTTGCATCACTGTTTGCTTCGGCATCACTTTGCACTTGCGTTTCTATCAACGTTTCCTTTACCATTCACGTTTGCGTTACCATGTGCATCACTGTTTGCACATCTGTTTGCGTTGCTGTTCCTGTTACAGTGTCACAAGATATCACCTCCCGCCACCGCATTACATTCAATATTTCTTGTCATCATTCTCAAAAAGAAGGGAAATTAGAGGCAAAAAACTCTGTTTAATGCATTAGTTAGGGTTGTTCCACAGTGACAAAAGTGAGGAAATTTGGTGTTAGGGTTGAAACCCCTTGGACCCACCAAGCCCACTCTCCCAACCAGCATCAGGATGTGCGTTGGGGTTGTCGGTCCTAACTCTCACCATATTGTCCTATACCTCTGCTTCTTCACACATATGATGGGGTGAGAGTTAGGGCTGATGACCCCAACATGCACCCTGATGCCAGTTGGGGGTGGGCTGGGGGGTCCAAGAGGGGCTTTCAACCCTAACACTGAATTTCCTCACTTTTGTCACTGTGGAGCAACCCTAACTAATGCATTAAATGGAGTTTTTTTGCCTCAATATATATATATATATTTATATGAATATGTGTGTATGTGTATATATATATATTATATATATATATATAGATATAAGAAATACAAAATCACACATGCCCCCACAATGCAAAGCATCATGTGCTGCATATGAAAATCACCACAGAATATTATACTGGTTCAACTTTAAGCAGAAATGTATGGTGCCGAAAGGCCTCTCACACAGTTTGAAAAGGGTGCCAACAGGAGACATAGACATGTGTTTCGTCCTACCATGACTCATCAGTATGCCTTGTCTGTCTGACACCCCAGTGGAATGAACCAGCTACCCTAAGATGGTCTATCTGGGTTATGTTGTGTTGAACCCAATTAAAACAAAAAAACTATTTAAAAGACAAAGAACCTCTGTGTGCAAGCACTGAGGCAATGGTTACCCCAAAGGGCATTTGGCTGTGAAGCCAAGTTTCAAAGAAATACAAACTCACACATGCCCCCACAATGCAAAGCATCATGGGCTGCATATGCAAATCATCACAGAATGTTATACTGGTTCAACTTTAAGCAAAAATGCATGGTGCCGAAAGGCCTCTCACACAGTTTTCAAAGGGTGCTAACAGGAGACATAGACACATGTTTCATCCTTCCAGAACTCATCAGTATGCCTTATCTGTCTGACACCCCAGTGGAATGAACCAGCTACCCTAAGATGGTCTATCTGGGTTATGTTGTGGTGAACACAATTAAAACAAAAAACTATTTAAAAGACAAAGAATCTCTATGTGCAAGCACTGAGGCAATGTTTACCCCAAAGGGCATTTGGCTGGGAAGCCAAGTTTCAAAGAAATACAACATTACACATGCTCCCACAATGCAAAGCATCATGGGCTGCATATGCAAATCACCACAGAATACTATACATATATATATATATATATATAATAGTTAGGGTTGAGTACCCCATTTAAGGTTAAATCTTAAATTGTGCACCTTAATAATTTTCCCATCATATAACAGATGTGCCTGAAATTTGGAATGCATGGTCTGGTACCATAGATCTCAGGACCTGCCATGTTTTGTTATGGTTGGATGTACGGTTGTGAAACTACAGAGCACCAAAAATGCATAAATTATGGGTTTTTGCATGTTTCTTTGCTCGCGCCTACAGCCTGCACAGTCTGCGGATCAGTCCAAACAGTTCGGGGAACATGCAGCCAGAGTTCCCAATGTGCCTTTCGAAAATTTTGTGAAAAAATATTAAATGGTTCAAAAGTTATTTAAAAAAACACTGAATCCCATTATAGTTTATGGGAAAAGTTAACCAACTATGTGAAAGTGTCACAAATCCAGTTTTTACTGTCACAAATGACCTTTTTACTTTTGTGATTCAGCTATTTGTTTTTCAGTTGGTGGTTACAAAAATGCTTGGCATTTAAATTTGGGACCCTCTAGGGATACAATTCTTGTTGTGTTCACCTAGTCAAGCACTGAGGATGCTAGCCATGTCTTCTTTGGGAGGTAAAACACCCCATAAATATGTTTTTTAAATTTTTTGTAAAAAGTAGTGTCGCAAAGTATTTTTGAAAATGCAACACTTTTTTATGATTTTTTTTTGAGAGTGTCGTGATTTGCAAAAGTAATTTGCCACACTATGCCCAAAACTGTCTGTGCAATTAACTTAAGTGTAAAAAGAGCTGTGAAGTAGGGGGAGTGGCTTAGCTAGAAGAAAGCCAGGTTAAAGCCAGATTTAAAAGCTGCCCTAGATAGCTTCTGCCAGAAAACAGGCAGAGAACACCAAGAAGAAGGAGCTGCTATTATAACTATACTTCTATACTGGGACTATACTGCCCTCCTTCCCTCCCCTCCACACACCCCCACCCTAAGCCAGTTCTACTTTTATAGGCATAGGATTTGACTGGCAACAGGAACTTCCCATTTGGGAGTGGGAAGTGAGTGATCACAGAACCACAAAAGACTCACCATCCTAGAAGGAAAAGAATAGCTCTCTGTCCTCCCCCTAGCTGCTGGAGGTCTGGCTCTGAGCAAGTAAGGAGACTACTGAGAAATATAGGAACTTCTTGTCTCAAAACAGGAAGATCAAGAGCTTAAAGGGCACAGAGGCAGTAAGTAAGTAAGTAAGTAGGGAAAAAATTAAAAAATAAACAGAGGAAAGAGTAAGTATTCCAAATAACAGTTAAGGGGCCAGAAATAAGACATGATGGGAGTGGTGCAGTGCAGGGGCTGTGGAGCAGCAGTCTTCCAGAAGACAGTCTGGAGGATGTGGTGTTGTCCCATCTGCAGGCACCCCTCTGGGCTGAGAGGAGGTTGCTCATCTCCAGGCTAAGTTGTTCAGGATTTGGGAAGCGTCCTCTCCCACCCAGGGACCACCAGGGTCACTGCAGTTGCCTCAGAGGTTGCCAAGAAAGAGCAGCAGTTGCACCACAGTGGGCTCAGGGAGGGTGAGGGTGGTGGAACAGAGGTGCATCCCTCCAGTTGTACCTCTCCACAATTCATATACCATTCTGGCAAAGTGTGGTTCCTCTATGGAGGCACCCACAGTGGAGACCAAGGAGGATGCTTGGAACCTCCACAAAGGACACCAGCAGGAGGGAGACATGGGCCCCATGGGGAAGGACACAACACCTGGTGGGGGACTTCATTGTTAGGAGGGTAGAACTGGGGGAGGAAGGGGAGAGGGAGGTAAGGTGCCTGACTGGCACCATGGCTTGGAGGGACAGGGAGCGAATCCTCAGGGTTGCTGAAGCAGCTGCACAGGGGAAGGAGCTGAATGTCATTGTCCACCTGGGGACAAATGACCTGGCTGAGAAAGGGATCAGAGCAGTGCAGGAAGAGTTTGTGGAGTTGGGGCGGGGCCTTAGACAAGTAGCACACATGGTAAGCTTCTTGGAGGTGCTGCCTATCTGTGGCATGAATGAGGCTAGGGTGCTCCACACCATGGAATTCAATCAATGGTTAAAAAACTGGTACAGAGCTCAGGGATTTGACTTCATTGGGGACTGGGGGTCCATCTGGAGTGATGCAGGCCTATTCTGGTGTGATGGTCTCCATCTTTCCTGGATGGGAACCAGAATCCTAGGTGATAGGTTTAAATGCTTCATTGGCAAGCATTTAAACTAGCCAAGGGGGGAGGCACTGGAAAGGAACAGGGAAATCCTAGCCTTCCCCTAAAAAATCAGGGTAGTAAGTGAGGTAAACACCAAGACAGAGATGTTGATAGGGAAAAGGGCAGGGATAAATGGAGAACATGATAAAGGCAATAAGGACAGGGATGGGGCAGAAAGGGGTAAGGCCATCAAGAAATGGAGGGTAATGAATACCAATGACCATAGTCTGGGCAACAAGCTCCCTGAACTTGTGGCCTTGATGGAAAAGGGATGCCTGGATATTGTAGCAGTCACAGAAACATGGTACACTGAGAGCCATGACTGGGATGTTAACAAACCAGGGTACACAACTTACAGGAGAGACAGTGAGGGTAGAAGAGGGGAAGGAGTAGCTCTCTATGTAAGGGAAGGGATAAAAGCAACTGAACAAAAGAGTAAACAGGGAGGTGAGGAGGTACTGTGGGTCACCTTAGAGACTGGAAATGGCACCACAATCTGCAAAGGGGTTGCATACAGACCCCCATGTCAGGGAGAGGTAATAGACAAGGATATGATAGAAGGCATCCTTAGGATGGCAGAGAAAGGTGGCATGCCTCAGACAGCTAGTTTTGAAACCCACTCATGAGGGAGCAATCTTAGACCTTGTACTCTCATGTGGGGACAGTGAGAGGATCTCAGATCTAGAAGTGGGTAGCCATCTGGGAACAAGTGACCACCAAACAGTGTGGTTCACGTTAAACTCAACTACAGAGTCAAGCCATACAAAAGTGATGGTACTGGACTTCAAGAGGGCTGACTTTGGCAAGATGAGAGAGTGCCTTAGAAAAGCACTAGCAAACAGGCTAGAATGAGGGGTGGAGCAACAATGGGGAAACATCAGAACTGCCATCACAGAGGTAACAAGCCTTTGTGTGAAGCAAATAAATAAATCAAAATGAAATAAAAAGCCACTATGGTTCTCAAAAGAGGTGGCAGGGAATATTTGGAAGAAAAAGATAGCATTTAGGAAGTGTAAGGAAACACAGAAGGAGCAAGACAGAGAACTTTACCAGTTAAGGTAGAAGAAAGCAGTGAGGGAAGTCAAAATAGCAAAGGCCCAAACCGAGGAAAGGATAGCCAACTCAGTTAAGAAGGGGGATAAAATCTTTAATAGGTACATCAGGGAGCATAGAAAGACAAAGGGAGGGATAGTGAGGCTGAATAGAAAAGAAGGTGGGTGGGCAGAGAGGGACAGTGAAAAAGCAGGGATACTAAATGAATACTTCTGCTCAGTATTCACAAAAGAGGAGGGGGGAGGTGCCTAATCCAATTAACAGAAGCACTGTGGATAGGGGGGTTGATCCCAGTCCTTTCACAGAAGAAAGAGTTCTGAAAGAACTCCTAAAACTGAAGGTGGACAAAGCAATGGGACCTGATGGAATTCACTCAAGAACTCCAAAAGAATTAAAGGGAGAACTATTGACACCACTGACTACCCTTTTTAACAAATTATGGGAGGATGGTGTGGTACCTGAGGACTGGAGGAAGGTGGATGTGATTCCCCTTCATAAAAGTAGGAGCAAGACAGAGGGAGGAAACTACAGACCTGTCAGTTTGACCTCTGTGGTAGGGAAAGTGATGGAATCACTTCTGAAGGAAAGAATTGTTGAGTACCTAGAGGAAAGTGGGGCACAGGATCCAAGGCAGCATGGGTTTACAGCAGGAAGGTCATGGCAGATGAATCTAATTGATTTCTTTGACTGGGTGACCAAAGTAGTAGACCATGGAGGGGCTGTGGACATGGCCTACCTAGAATTTAGCAAGGCATTTGACACAGTTCCACACAAAAGATTAATAATCAAATTAACCAGCCTGGGAGTGTGTCCCAGGGTGGTAGCCTGGTTAAAACATTGGCTGGACAACAGAAAACTGAAGGTAATTGTAAATGGAGTCCATTCTGAAGAAAGAGGGGTTACTAGTGGGGTACCACAGGGTTCAGTTATGGTTCCAGTCCTTTTTAATGTCTTTATAATTGACATTGCAGAGGGACTAGAAGGAAAAGTATGCCTCTTTGTAGATGATACAAAGATCTGCAACAGGGTTGATACACAAGGAGGCATTGAAAGGATAAGAAGGGACTTGGCAAGGTTGAAGGAATGGTCAGAAGTATGGCAGCTTTGGTTCAATGCAAAGAAGTGCAAAATAATGCATCTGGGAAACAAAAATCCAGGGAAGATTCCACAATGGGGTGGGGGTGGGAGGTAGTAACAACAACATAATTGGAAAGGGACCTGGGGGTGATCATATCAGATGACCTTAAGGTTAGCAAGCAATGTAAGAAGGTAGTAGGGAGGGCTGGGGGATACTGGAATGTATAGGGAGAGGCATCACCAGCAGAAAACAGGAAGCTATTATCCCTCTGTACAGACAGTTGGTGAGACCACATCTGGAGTACTGCGTCCAGTTCTGGAGACCCCATCTCCACAAGGACATAGACAGGATGGAGGCAGTCAAGAAGAGGGGCAACTAAAATGGTGCAGGGTCTGCAAGAGAAGCCATATGAGGAGAGACTAAAGGAACGTAATATGTATACCCTTGAGGAATGGAGGGAGAGGGGGGGACATGATAGAAACATTCAAGTACCTCAGTGGAATCAACAAAGTCCAAGAGGGCAGCATCTTGCAGAAAAAGAGATGTGCAAGAAGAAGGGGACACAATTTGAAGATAGAGGGGGACAGCTCAGGGGCAATATGAGAAAGTATTTTTTCACAGAGAGGGTGGTGGATGCATGGAACAGCCTACTTGAGGAGGTCATTGGGTCTAAAACTGTGGGAGAATTCAAGAATTATGGGACAGACATAAGGCAATTATTGTTGGGGGGGTAGGAAGAAATAGGCTGTTGGTTAACTAGGATCTGCAGTTTATCCTGTAGGTAGGGAAATGAGCAGACTAGTTGGGCCAAGAGGTCCTTATCTGCCATCAAATCTGTTTCTCTGTTTCAATAGGAAATGTTTGCCACCCTGCTGCAGAACAACAGTTTGGTCTTTTGGGCTGAAATTTGCACGGAAGAAAGCCAACATCCCACAGATGTGCCTTTTGGTGGTTGGGTGCCAACATTTTCGTGGGCTGCAAAGTTACAGCACTCTGAAGTTGATGATTTTTCCCATAGGATAACATTACGGCATCCGTCGCTCCTTTCTGGTCCCTTAACTCAAAAACAGTTTGAGATCCGGCATTTTTTGTCGCAAAAAGTCTTAGTCCCCCACTGGGCAGCTAAGTGCAAAACTAGCCTGGAAAGTTGTAAATAATATGAGATTTAAATTTTTTTTCTACGTCATACAGTTCCTAAGATATAAGCAGCTTAGTATTCCAAGCGCTCATTTTCTGGTCAGAGGGCCATTATTATGCCCACATTCTTTGTATACACTGCGCTTCTGAATGCACCTTTTTGGGATACAAAGCATGTGCATTTGCATTACTGTTACCATTAGTAATTCCATTTACATGTCTGCTTGCTTTACCTTTACTGTTTGCGTTACCATTTCCGTTTGCGTCAACGTCTGCATTACCATTTGCAGTTGCATTTGTGTTTGCGTTTGCATTACTCTTTCCTTTTGCATCACCATTGGAGTTACTGTTACCATTTGCATTTGTATTTGCATTTCCGTTACCCTTTCTGTTACCTTTTCTGTTTGTTTACGTTACTGTTTGTGTTACCATTTGCATTTGCGTTTCTGTTACTGTTAGTGTTTGCATTTGCACTTGCATTTCTGTTAACGTTTGCATTACTGTTTCCTTCTGCATCACTGTTGGCATTACCGTTACCATTTGTGTTTGTGTTACTGTTTGCGTTTTTGTTACCGTTTGTGTTACCATTTGTGTTTTCATTTATGTTTGCACTTGCCTTTACATTACCATTTGCGCTACTGTTTCCATTTGCATTTGCACTTGTGTTTGTGTTACCATTTGAGTTACTGTTTTCTTTTATGCTACCATTGACGTTACTGCTACTGCTTAGTGCTTTCCGCTATTACCATAACCATTTGCATTTTCGTTACTCTTTGCGTAACCATTTGTGTTTGCATTTATGTTTGCACTTGTGTTTATGTAACTGGGTGCATAACCATTTTCATTTGTATTTGAACTTGCATTTCTGCTACCATTTGCTTTAGCTTTTCATTTTGCATCACCGTTGTCGTTACCATTTACGTTTCTGTTTCTATTACCATTTGCCTTTCCATTATCATTTGTGTTACTGTTACCATTACCGTTTGTGTTAATGTTTGCACTTGCATTTCCATTAACGTTTGTCTTACTGTTTCCACTTGTGTCACCATTACCATTACCACCTGTGTTACCATTTGTGTTTGACATTCCATTTGCATTATCATTAATGTTTGCTTTTTTGTTACTGTTTGCATTTACGTTTGTGCTTGCGTTTCTGTCACCGTTTGTGTCATTGTTTCCGTTTGTGTCACCATTGGAAAAATACTGTTTGTGTTTGTGCTTAAATGTCACATTTTTTATGTGATTATAACTTTACAACTGGATTTGTGTAACATTTTTCATACTTGGTCTACCATGGTACTTCTGTGCATTTACCAATTTTCATTTGACATCTGCATAAGTTTTTTGCACAATGAAGCACTAAAAATGTATTTTTTGCCACTCATGAGCAGTTTTACACTCATGCTGCTCTGCAACTGTTGAAGAGATTTGGATAAGATTTGGTATACATGGAGTGGAATGGTACATCTACAGTATTTATTTACCAGTTTCTATTTCACTGGTAAATACGTTTTTTGCACAGTGAAGTGCAAAAAATGCAGTTTTTGATATTTTTTTTGCACTGTCTTGCATGATGCATAACACAGCCACTGTGTGGAATGTTGGTCTGAAATGAGGCACATGGAAAGCCCTGTGTTCAAGGAAGATGGCGTTTTTGTTTGGTGAAAAATGTTTTTCCATTCCAGAGTTATAAGCGTTTGAAGTTGCCCCCCTTCGCAGTCAGAGATTTTCCAGCCCCGAGTTTTGCCATTTTACTGCATTTTAGGCTGTGAGTTCCACCATTTTGTGGCGGAAGACTTCTTAAAGGTGCACAAACTTTAAAATTGAATATCTCTGAATGATTTGGTCTTTTAACATGACATTTGGAGGATGCTGAGTGGATGTCCTGGAGCTGTGAATTATGCTGTTTACATGTTGGAAAAAGAATTTGCTGCAGAGATACTGCATGACACAGTTAAAGTTTTGTGCATATCATTATGCATGGTGCTAGTGGGTTGAAATGGATAGTGTAGGTAGTCCTAGTGGTACTGAGGTGCCTTGCGGTGGTTTGGTGTGTAAAACTTTAACAGGTGTGGAATTATGCCACTCTGATGAATGAAAATTTGGTTCATTCCGCTTCAGTACCTTTTGAACCGTGTATCCAATTTGCCTGGCATTTGGAATGTAGAAAGATGTTTAATAGATCTTTGACTGTGACAATTTTTTGTCTGTTGGCTGTTACGGTTGCTGAATTGTGGCTGTGCAGTTGTTTGCTCGTGGCACTGTGCAATCATAGAATGGATGTTCATACAATTTTGGACAAACAGTGTGCTAGGGTACATATCTTCTCTTACCAATTTTTGGTTCTGTTGGATATATGGTTCTTGGGTAGTGAAGTGACAAAATGCTCTTTTTGGCACTCCTGCACAGTTTTCCCAGTGTGACACTGTGCAATTGTTGAACAAATTCAGATAACATTTGTTATACATGTTCTGGTATGGTACATGTCTTCATTTACCAATTTTCATTTCTGTTGGACATACAGTTTTTGTGCAGTGAAGTGCCAAAAAGTCAGTTCTTGCTAATTTTGCGCATTGTGTTGCCCGTGGTTCTGCACAGCCATTGTGTGATTGATTGGTCTGAAACTTGGGAAGTTAAGAGCTCTTTCTTCAAGGAACATTCCACTTTTTGTTTGGTGAAACAATCTTGTTCTGTTCCAGAGTTATTGCCATTTGAAGTTGCTCCCTCGCAGTTAAAGATTTTTTGGCTGTGAGTTCTGCCATTTTGTGGTGTAAGACTTCTTAAAGGTGCACAAACTTTAAAATTGAATATCTCTTGAAGAGTTTGGTCTTTTAAGATGAAATTTGGAGGGTTTTATTTATTTATTTGCTTTTGTTAACCGGGTAAGCACACTAGACAGCCAAGTGCCTATTTTCAGGTGCGACCCAGAAGATTACAAGGTACATTACAAGGTACATACATGGACATCAGGCAAATACAAGTGGAGGATTACATTACATAGAATTAGCACAACAGGGAATTTACAAGCATCAGATTTCATCAGGCAAATAGTAGTGAAGAGTTAATATAAAGTGACCAGAACACAGGGACATTGTAAGACAACAATACCAAAACAGGTATTACAATACAGTATTAAACATTGCAGTCAGTAGGGAGAAGTGCAGTGTGAATTCTTCGCTCCAGGCAGCAAGTTGTGGCTAACAGTTAGAATAAGGAAGAGTCACAGTTGGGATAGCGTGGGCCCAGTGTGAGAGAAAGGGGTGCACAGTTATAGTGCTCACCCTGTTTTGCTGGTGGGCCTAAATAGTCCATTTTTATATATGCTGTGAGAACAGGAGGCGTATGAGCACAGTTGTGCTCTGCCCAACTGAAAGGATGTCCTGGAGAGGTGAATTATGCTGCTCACATGTTGGGAAAATGATTTGCTGTGGAGATACTGAGTGATGCAGTAAACATTTTGTGCATAGAGTTATGCATGGTGCTAGTAGCTTGAAATGTATAGTGTAGGTAGCTCAAGTGGTACACAGGTGCCTTTAAGTGGTGTGGTTCACATTAGCTTTTGTGCCATTATCTCGGAAATGAAGCGAGATACAGACTTTTCACTACTGTTGGCTCACATTGCCTTTGTGCTGTTATCTTGGAAACTAAGAAAGATACAGACTGTTCACTACTGTTGGCTCAGATCATCTTTGTGCTGTTATTTTGGAAACAAAGTGAGACACAGACTTTTCGCTACTGTTGGCTCACATCACCTTTGTGCTGTGATCTCTGAAATGAAGCGAGATACAGACTTTTTGTTACTATTGCCTTACACCAGCTTACTGTTACCCTTTCCATTTGCATTACTGTTTGCGTTTACATTTGCTTTTCCCCTCACCATTTGCATTATGGTTTGTACGTGCCTTTCTGTTACCATTTGAGTTTCTATTTATGTTTACGTCACTGTTACTGTTAGCGTTTGCGGTTACATTACAGTTACCATTACCATTGTGTTTTGCATTTTCATATACATCACTGTTAACATTACTCTTTGCATTTGTGATACCATTTGCATTACCACTTGCATTTGCATTTCCATTTGCGTTACTGTAACAGTTACCGCTTGCATTTGCATTCACATTTATGTTAGTGTTACAGTTACCATTGGCATTTGCGTTTCACTCATCGTTACTGTTAGTGTTAACATTACTGTTACAGTTCTTACACAGACATGGGCAGCATGCTGAGAGCATGGGGCCTGAAGAGCCCCGTGCTCCCACCACCACACTTCATTCACTATTTATATTGCACAGTCTCAAAAAGAAGGGAAATTCATGGCAAAAACTATGTTTAATACATCAGTAAGGGTTACCGTTCCTTGCACCCCATGCCCACCCCTCCCCTGCCAATAGGCATCAGGGTGTATGTTGAGGTCAAGTACTGGCAAGGAGGTGGCAAAGAAACTGTGCTTTTGGCAGATGCCACAATGTTATCCTGTGGGAAAATTTCACAACTTTGGAGTACTATAACTATGTAACCGATGTAATTTTTTTCACCAAATTACTAAACAGCACATCTGTGGTGCAAGGGCTTGCCATCCAGCAAATTGCAGCCCAAAAGTCCAAACTGTATAATGGCAGTGACATGGCAAAGAAAGTTTGATTTTTGGGGATTGTACTGTTGCAAATTGTGAAAGTATGTCACAAATCATGAATGTACGGTGCAACACTTTCACAAATTTGCAGAAGTTTTATGCTTGTACTGTCACAAATTGTGACAATACCAATGGCCAGATCAAAATAAACATATTTCTGGGTCTTTTTTAAAAATTCCAAAGTATGGATACTGTTCCTATGACCCTGTTTAGCTAGACACAACAGTTGGTGTTTACCTAGGGGCAGTTGTTTTTAAATGATAACATATTTTCTCTACCACTAACTGAAAACAAGATGGCAGTGGCACAACAGTATGGAGGGCATTTTCAACAGTAAAATGTGTTATTGCAGATGAATCTGTCACTGTTTCACAGAACATATATTTTTTTCCCCAGGACATAATGGGAAAATGTAAACTGTTGCAACTTTTGAATGGATTAATATTTTTTCACCAAACCTTCAAAAGGCATTTCCCTGACCTAGGCTCCATGTACCATGACAATTGCAGGCCAGACGGACAAACTGTTTGGGCTGTGGAGACAAGCAAAGAATTCACAAAAGTTGAGATTTTCTACACTTTGTGACACTCTGCAGTTCTGCAACTGCAAATCCAAGTAGAGCACACATTTCCATATCCAGAGATCTGTAGCATGACAACACACATGCCAAATTTCAGGTGAATCGGATGAACAGTTGAAAAGTTATTAAAGTGCAAACATTTGGATTTAACATAGAAGTGGCTGTTTAACCCTAAGTATACCTGCCCTACCAAGCAGGTATAATAAAAAAATGCTGATTTACACATTTTGGGACACTATATCTCCATGCCTTCACATTCAACTGAAATTAAACTTACAACTTTATGAGATGTGTGCTTCATGATGAGGTATGGCACATTGCATGCATATCACCTGAACATTTTCAAAGTTATTGAAGCACAAAATATTAAGCTTAACAAATGTGAAGAAAGAATTTGACTACACATGGTGATCTACACATTTTGGGACTGCATTTTTCCAGAGGGGCACACCCAATCAAAATGAAATTAGGCATGTCAAGAGATCATTAGTCCTTGAGGGTGCATGCCAAATGTCATGCAAATTGTGAGAAAATCTGTGAAACTATTAATGTGCAAAACTTGAAACAAAGAATTTGACAATAAAATGGTGTTGCCAACATTTTGGGAGTGCATATCTAAAGACATGCATTCCCAATCAAAATAAAAGTTGGCATATCAAGACACCTTTATTCTATGAGGGTACATAACAAATTTCATGCAAAGTGCTAGAACAGCTGCAAAGTTATTAATGCACAAATTGAAACAAAGAAAGAATTTGACAAAAAAGGGGATGTACATATTTAGGGACTGCATATCTCCAGATTTGCACTCCCAATCAAAATGAAACTTATTATATCAAGAGGCCATTAGACTTTGAGGGTGCATGCTACATTTGATGTAAATTGCAAGAACAGCTGCAAAGTTAATAATGCACAAAGTGAAACAACTGAAGAAAGAATTTGACAAAAAATGAGGCTGTATACATTTTGGGACTGTATATCTCCAGAGGTGCACTCCCAATAAAACTGAAACTTAGCATATCAAGAGACCATTTATATTTGATGTAATATTAGAAATCTAATGTAAATTGCAAGAACAGCTACAAAGTCATTAATGCACCAAGTGCCACCATAATGATATCCAACAGGAAATTTCTAAATTTTGGAATGTTATAGCTATGGAACTGATGCAAATTTTTTCAGCAAACCAGCATAAGTCACATCTGTTGGGCAACCCCTTTGCATGCTGCAAATATGAGGCTGAAAGTCCTAACCATTTCTTTGCAGTGAAGTGGGAAAGAAACAGAAAACTTTAAAAATCCCTTTTTGTGAGCTGTCAAATTCCCTTTTCATGAGACAAATCTCTTTTTGTGAGCTGTCAAAATTTCCCTTCTTTTTGAGAAAGTGTAATGTTACTCATATCCATACTATATGTGGGAGTGTGGGCCTCTGGGCACTGCACTCCCATTTACCCATAAGCATAGATACATATCAGAAGAGGCCCTGTGCTTCCAGTTTTGCAAAATGGCATCCAAAGTTGGGAGCATGGGCCCTCTGGGCCATGCACTCTACCTACACATCAGCTTAAAGACATGACACAGTAGTGCCCTGTGCTCCCAGTTTTGCATAGTGGAATCCAAAGGTTGGAGTCCGGGCCTTCTGGGCCCTGAGCTCCCACCCACCTATAGGTGTAGAGGCATAGAGCAGGAGGCCCTGCACTACCAGTTTAGCATAAATGGTATGCATAGGTGGGAGTGCATGCTCTCTGTGCACTGCACTTCCACCTACCTATAGGTGCAGACACATAGCACAAGTCTAGAGACATTCCAATTAACCCTTGTACTGCAAGTGTGGCAATATCTCAGTAACCATAGCAACTCTGGAAAAAAAATTCCTCCAAAGTTGTATTCATGACCTGGCCACCTCCATGTGTGCTTAGAGCTGTGCTTAGTGAAAAATCCATATCTTGAACCGTTTTCAAGATATAGCTGCAAAAGACTCCACAACACCACAATGTTATTCTATGAGATAATCTGCAACTTCAGGGTGGTGTAACTATTGAACTGGTGTCCACTTCTTCACCAAACCAGCAAAGGGCACATTTGTTGGGCAAGGGCTTGCCACCCTGCAAATTTCAGCCCAAACATCCTGTTTACTTTTTTTCAAATTGAACAAGATTTATTTAGCACACCAAAAAAAGGAACAATATTCCAAAAAAGTTAGTAGAATATGGGTACACTAGTGATCAATAATAAAATAAACCAAATTGTGTACTATTTCGATAAAATCTTACATTCTCTCCTCCCACTGCCTAACTGTTTTCTTGCTATGAAGTGGCAAAGAAACTGTTTTTTGGGTCTATTTACCTGCTTTCACTTTCAGATCATATATTTTTTCCCATAGGCTATAATGGGAAACTGCAAAGTTTAATAACTTTTGAATGGATCATCAAACATTCAAAAGGCACATCTGTGAGGCAAAAGCTTTCTACCCTGAAAATTTCAGACCATAACGTATTTCCACAAAATTTGGCAGGTCAAGAGAACAACACCTAGACATTATACATGCCATATTTCATGCAAATCCATTTAATAGTTCCAATGTTATTCACATCGAAAAATGTGGGTTTAATATAGAAGTTACCTTTCATCCTAACTATACTAGCATTACTGTGCCTGGCATGGTAGTGTCAGCATAGTTAGGGTAAAAGGTAACTTCTATGTTAAATCCAAATTTTTGAATGTTAATAACCTTGGATTTGCATGAAATGTGGCACACACTGGGCAGGATTCACAGATGCCCCGAAATACCCACAGCTGTGGGTAAAACTCAGCACAAGTTGGTGGCAACTTGTGGATCTGCAGGTTACCTGCAGCTGCAGTTATTCACAGAAGTGGAGCCGGATTATGACCGGCTCCATGATCTACAGCTGCCTGTGGGTGGGGTCGTCAGGGTGATGGCCACAACTGCGGGAATGGGCTATGGTTGCTGGAAGCAGCTGTAACTCCCTCTGTAACTGCTATGGCTGTGAATCAGAACCACCACAGCTGCAGGTGATTCTGGTCCACAGCAGTAGTTGCAGAGGAAAACTTTGTAAAATGGGCTTTGTGAATCCAGCCCATAATGTTGAGGGTAGGTCTCTTGACTTGCTAAATTGGTGTGAGAATCCGTTATATGGTTTCTGAGATATAGAGTGTTGAAAAAAAAGGAAAAATCTGTGTTTTGTGGCATTTCTTTGTCCATCTAGATCTCAGAAATGGCTTTAGGTTGTTGTCTGAAATGTTCAGGGTAGACGGCTTTTGCCTCACAGATGTACTCTGGAAGATGTGGTGAAAAAATATTAATCTATACAAATGTTGTTAAACTTGAAAGTTTCCCATTATAGCCTATGGGAGAAAAATACATGATCTGAAAGTGAAAGCAGGTTAACAGCCTCGAAAAACATTTTCTTTGCCACTTCATAACAAGAAAATGGTTAGAACGTTTGGGCTGCAATTTGCAGGGTGGTAAGCCTATGCCCCACAGTTGAGCTCTTTATTGGTTTGGTGAAGAAATGGATACTGGTTCCATAGTTACAGCACTCCAAAATTGCACATTTTCCAATAAGATAACATTGTGGCGATCGTGGTGCTTTTCAGTGGCTATATCTCAAAAATGGTTGGAGATACAGATTTTTTGCTGAGCAAAGCTAAGCATATGTGGAGATGGTCAGGCCATGAATACAACTGCAAAGGAAGTTTTTCCAAATTTTCTACAGTTCCTGAGATATTCCAACTTTTGCAGCACAAAGGTTACTTGGAATGGCTCTAGGCGTGCACTATGTCTCTGGGTAGTTGGAAGCGGAAGGCCCATAGGGCCCTGTGATCCCACATTTGGATCCCATTATGCAATAATGGGAGCACAGGGCCCTACATTATGCAGTAGTGGTAGCACAGGGCCTGATGGCCCTGCGCTCCCACACAGAGAAGTGATATCATTAAAATATTGGTACACTTATGTATAGATGGGATTGCAGGGCCCATGAAAATCAGAAACAATTACAAAATGTATGCATGATGGGAGCACAGGTACTGGAGGGCCCTGGATTCCCATAACCACATACGAGTAACATTGTACTTTCTCAAAAAGGAAGAGAAATTCATTGCAAAAACGTTGTTAATGCATCAGTTAGGGCTGTCATTACAGTGACAAAAGTTTGGAAATTTGATGTTAGGGTTATACCACCCTTACCCATTATTTACTCTATGTATAATAACTGACCATCAATTTTTTAAATGGGACAAGACAGTTATTATTTGCTGCAATAACCAGCCGGTACTATGGCAAACATGCACACACAGTACAAAGCTGCACTTGAAGCACTTTAGTGCAGTGTAATCACAGTCAGTCTCCAGTTCCAGGCACCAGTTGCAGAGGTGTCCATAAGCTGAGATGGACCCTAACACTCACCCCATTCCATAACTGCTCACAGAAGTTCTACACAAGAAAAAAAAATTGCCACAAATAATTACATTTATTTATTCTAGTTATGTACTTTAGTTTTTTACTCGTAAGCCCACAGTCTGACAGATTCTTCTCAAGGCTCAACCACTCCCTCTTAAACTGGCTGTGCGATCATGCACTAGCATCAGAAAGACAACACTCAAGAACATGTCAAAGAAACATGTGATTAAGAAAAAAAGCTGGAAGCTCATTTTTCTGTCACCAGTTCACTCAGAAGCAGAACTCCAGGAATTCCAGTCTGAGTGATCTGATACTGTTCAGAGCTTTCTTAAAGGAGACACACAGCACTACCAAAGTGAAGGATGAAAAAATTGATGAAAAAATTGATGGTCAGTAATTCTATTAAATAAAACATGGGGTGCAGTGCTTACTCAAACTTAATATACACTCTCGGTGTGTGATGCTTGAATAAATCCCTTGAGCATTGCTCTCAGGGTTTATGTAGCATCTCACACCTCAGGTGTGTAATAAATGTATGGAAATGTGGTGTTAGGGTTCACAACCCTTACACACCACCCCACCCTCCCCCACCCAACCGTACCACACCATCCTACCCCTCCACCCTCCACACACCATCAAGCATTGGGGTGTGTCTTGTGGTCATTAGCCCTGATGCTCACCCCATTCCACAGGTACATAAGCTGAGATGTACTCCACCACTCACCCCATGCTCTTATACTCTGCCCATCTCAGCTTATTTATTTATGGAATGGAGTGAGTGGTAGGGTCTATCTCAGCTTATGTACCTAGGGAATGGGGTGAGCGGGTACAATGTCTTAAATGGCACTTTGATGCAGGATTCTGCATTTAACATGAAATTTCGATGCAGGATTCTGCATTGAAAATGGCTGCAATCCTGCATCATGCCTGACATTTAATTTGTTCTGTAGGAAATAATGGGAAATATATAATTCAATAACTTTGGAACAGATAATTATTTGTACACCAAGTCTTCAAAAGGCACATCTGTGAGGCCAAGGCTTTCTACCCTGAAATTTCATCCACTAATATTAACCCAT
The DNA here is from genome assembly GCA_016271365.2 of Neoceratodus forsteri. Lineage (NCBI taxonomy): Eukaryota > Metazoa > Chordata > Ceratodontiformes > Ceratodontidae > Neoceratodus > Neoceratodus forsteri. Next base: position 1,516,420,177 of record CM057449.1, read on the forward strand.
TTTTGAGATACAGGTGAGCACAAAAACAGCCAAAAGAGCAAAACCCTCTGTTTTTTCAACACTCTACCATCACAGAAGGGATTGATATGAAATTTGGCACATCAAGAGACCTTCCCCTACCCACAAAGCATGCCAAATTTTGTGCAAATCCCTTGACTGGTTCAAACATTATTAAAGTGCAAAGTTTGAGGTTTAACATTAAACTGCCCTGCAGACCCTAACTATACTGGCATTACCATGCCAGTATAATATATATATATATCAGAGGCAAAAAACTCCATTCAATGCATTAGTTAGGGTTGTTCCACAGCGACAAAAGTGAGGAAATTCGGTGTTAGGGTTGAAAACCCCCCTTGGACCCCCTGCCCACCCCACCAACTGGCATTGGGGTGTACATTGGGGTCATCAGCCCTAACTCTCACCCCATCACATGTGTAAAGCAGCATAAGTATAGGAGAATGGGGTGAGAGTTAGGACCGACAACCCCAATGCACACCCCAATGCCAGTTGGGGGGGTGGGCATGGGGTCCAAGGGGGGTTTTCAACCTTAACACCGAATTTCCTCATGTGATGTCTTGAGGCATTGTAACAGGAACAGCAATGCAAACAGAAGCGCTAACAGTGGTGCACATGGTAATGCAAGCGCGAATGAGAACAGAAAGGGTAACGCACATGGTGGCTTAGACGGGAACAGTCTGCCATGTAATGTGTTGTCACATAGTAACATGATGCCTGCAAATGGAAATGTCAATGGGCATGTTGTCACAAAATGAAACAGAAAGAGAAACAGTACTGTAGACACAAATCGCAAAAAATAACAGAAACGCAAGCGCAAATAAAAATGCAAAGAATAACGCACATGGTGGCGTAGACGTCAATGGTAAGTGAAACGGGTACGGAACCACAAGCAGAAACGGCAACGGTAACAGTAATGTAAGTGCACAGGCTGGTTTTCCCCAAAATCTGCATAGAGAAAGACAGTGAGTACAAAGAATGTACGCATAATAATGGGTATCGGAGTAGAAAATGAGGACTTGGAATACTAAATAGGTTATATCTCAAGAACCGTACGATGTAGAAAAAAGTTTAAAAGTCATATGATTTATGACTGTCCTGGCTAGTTTTGTACTTTGCCCCCATTAGGGGGCTAAATATTTTTCTGACGAAAAGTCTGTATCTTGTACCGTTTCCGAGATACGGACCCTGAAAGGCGCGGCGAACGCCGTAATGTTATCCTATGGGAAAAAAAGAGAAGTTCAGAGCACCATAACTTTGCCTCCCTGTAATATTTTTTCACTAAACCACTGAAAAGCACATCTGTGGGCTGTTGGCTGTCTTCCCTCCAAATTTCAGGAAAAAAGACCAAACCATTATTTTGCAGCAGGGTGCCAAAGGATTCCTGTAATGCGTCGGGCACCGTAATGTTATCCTAAGGGAAAAACTGTCAACTTTGGAGTGCTGTAATGTTGCCGCCATGTAATATTTTTTCAACACAAAACTGAAAGGCACATCTGTGAGATGTCGGCTGCGTTCTTTCTAAATTTCAGCCCAAAACTCCCAACCGTTCTTTTGCAGCGCAGTGCCAAAGAATTGCTGTCATTTTCCCACAGACTAGAAAACTACTGTCGCAATTTGCGAAAGCTTTCACAAAAATTTGCGACACTTTCAAGAGCACGAAAGTATTTTGTGAAAGTACTTTTTCCAGAAATTTGAAAACATATTTCTGGGGTGTTTTACCCCAAAATAAAGACATGGCTAGCATCCTCAGGGTCCGACTGGGTGAATACAAAAAGAATTAGGTTGCTAGAGGGTCTCAAATTTAAATGCCAAGCATTTTTCTGATCACTAACTGAAAACAAAATGGTGGCTTTGTGAAAGTAACAGGGCCATTTGCGAAAGTAAAAATGCATTTACAACACTGTCAAACTTTTTGTTAACTTTTCCCATTGACTTATAATGGGAAATTGTTTTTTGAATAACTTTTGAACCGTTTAATATTTTTTCATGAAATCTTCAAAAGGCACATTGGGGACCCCGGCCACACATTCCCTGAAGATTTAGGGCCAGTCGTGCAAACTGTGCGACCTTTACGCGCGACCGTAGAATTCCAGAAGAAGCGTAAATGTGCGCGCAGATCATGCTTAATAACTCCACAGCTCTATATCCAACCAGTACAAAACTTGGCAGATCCCAAGGCCTATGATTCTTGATCACGTATTCCAAATTTCAGGCAAATCTGTCAAACAGTTGCAAAGTTATTAAGGTGCAAAATTTGGGGTTTAATATAGAAATGGCTCCTCAACTCCTAACTACGGTAGCACTACCGTGCTACCATAATATATATATATATACATATATATATATATATATATATTCATGGCAAAAATCCATTTAATTCATTAGTTAGGGTTGTTCCACAGCGACAAAAGTGAGGCAATTCACTGTTAGGGTTGAAAACCCTAGCTCCGAATTCACCTCCCCCACCACACACAAACAGACACACACACACACACACACACACACACACATGCAAGTATGGGGGAGGACCAAGTCAACACAACCAATGACAGACATTCAGCAGCAGGTGACAGAAATAACAAACAATTGTCTAAATGTACTACGAGACATCCCCACCCACCTGACCAGGTACTGCATGCTCAGTGGAGATCAACAGCAAAACTGAGGCCATGTACGCCAAATGTACACATCCCTGATTGCAGCTGCACAAAACGTACCACACTTAGTAGTTGCATGGCCTTACCTACAGATGCCCACACCAGACCACACCACATGTGGTGGGCCACCTGAGCAACAGAGTTCAGCAAAACCAAGGAGTTGTACAGGTATAATATCTCTGATTATAACAAGGGTTTGAGAAATGCAGCTTTCTAATTGACTGTAAACATTGTAACAGCCTTATGTTTAGTTTTTATTAACATACATGTAGAGCCTAACCATATGATGAACATGGTTTAATGTTGTTTAAAAACAGTTTTATTATGATAGCAATAAGCCACTCCCAGGTATTATGTTAATGGTCAGTTTATCACTGTCTAGCGACATGTGGCACTCGGCTATGCCTCATTCAACATTAAACCCCTACAGGGTGATTAACAGACCATTTAACATAACTGTTGGTCATGCCTTATTGCTTAATTGTCTTTATGAGTAGATACTCTCCATCTGTTAGGCACTGCAGCAGCTTTGCAACACAGTGTCCCACCCAGTTACACCATACACTGTCTAGTTACTGGAGAATGGCTGTGAATATGAACTCATGAAGATGAACAGTGTAACTTGATCATTACAGTCATCAAAACCTTAGTGTGATTATAACTGACAGAGTCAGTGATAGAGAATAACCCCTGCTGTCCTAGTACACTTCCCCATTGTGAGTTAAATCAATACTAAAAGACATTCTGTTTATATCTACACCATACCTACTTGATTCCTGTTGTACCACAATTAACATAGTTATCACTTTGATAGCATCAGTGACAGAAGTGTGGCAAACCCAAACACTAGGCATACAGCCTGAGTATGAAACAACTGTTAAACAAAATTACACTGTGTCCATAAGTGGCATAGATCACTCATTGCAACAATAGTAAATATACTACTATTTGAATAAGTTAGTCATCACAAATGCAATGAGATTGTCTTTATCAGGTACAACATACTCAGTAAGTGCCTACAGGAAAATCTATCCTATATACATCTTCGATACAGGTACGTCATTGTTGGCTCAGTAGTGCTATGATATTTAGAAGTTGCTTGGCCTGATCCATGCAATTACACTGTTTCTTACAAAGAATACTTACTGCATCTTTAGTATTGAAACACACTGAAGGTCTATGTATGTACATCAGCAGTACACCTTCATCAGTAAGAATGCATCTGATACTGGCAGTACGAATTTCACAGCATTGAACAGGCAATGCTTTTCCATACGTTTACATCAGCCACTCTATCTTGAGTAAACCATTGCAGTAAATGTACTACTATGTAAATCACCTACTAAATGTAACACTACTTTTATCTTGAGCATGCTAGTGTTTTGTAGTTAATTTATGTACTTCTCTTAATTAATGTATACTCACTAGCATTAAAACCTTTCTACAACTGTCATCATGCACCTTCAGCATTTATATTTACTAACGGCACAGTACCAGTTGTGGTGTGGTGTGGGGCATCGGTAGGTAAGGCCATGCAACTACTAAGTGTGGTACGTTGTGTGCAGCTGCAATCAGGGATGTGTGGGTTTGGTGTACATGGCCTCAGTTTTGCTGTTGATTTCACTGAGCATGCAGTACCTGGTCAGGTGGGTGGGGATGTCTCAGTAGACTATTTAGACAATTGTTTGTTATTTCTGTCACCTGCTGCTGGATGTCTGTCATTGGTTGTGTTGACTTGGTCCTCCCCCATACTTGCATGTGTGTGTGTCTGTGTGTGTGTGTGGTGCTGGTGGGGGTGAATTCGGAGTTAGGGCTTTCAACCTTAACAGCGAATTTCCTCACTTTTGTCGCTGTGGAACAACCCTAACTAATGCATTAAATGGAGTTTTTTGCCATGAATATCCTGTCTTTTTCAGAAATATTACTCACTATAGTACATGATTTATAGTTGTAAGAATACTGCACACGCATAAAAAATGTTCCAATATCAGGAATACTTCAACTCTTGTAGTTGCATTTACTGTTATTAACAGTAACAGTAGTTCACTGTGAATCATATTGTTTTAATAACTTTATTAATTGTAATTTGTCATTGTTATTCCATGTAATATTTTTTATGTAAGAGTGTCTTACTCTTTTTCTTTGTGAGCACATATGTAAAGAAAATGATGTACATAAGTAAAAGACTATATGACATGACATGGACACCATTAGTTCATCTACTGAACAAATGGATATGTTACTGTAGTAGCTTGAGATTTGATAGACATTGCTTGTACTACCAACTGAGGTGGTAGCACCAATCATGTGAAGAGAGGTGGAAGAGGTTTGCTGGTACTGAATACATAACTTTGTTGTAAGTATGCCAACACAGACATTTCACTGTTGTACTAGCAGGTACATACTCATCTTCATCATGATACATACACATTTTGTAGCACTAGGTGTATAAAACAACAACAGTGTGCCACAAATAGTGTAAGGTAGCATTGTCACACATCTAAGTTACTTCTATGGAGAATCCCAACTCTAATACCATAATAGTGTGGTATGATCTTTCAGCAAATGAGAAACTCACAGTTGTATAAATCTTGTTAAAACTATTTTCAAGAAACATCTCCAGTACACAATAACACACCAAACACAAGAAAGTATAAATTCACTTTTTTTTACTATTCAAATATTTTAGATATAAAAAATGACAAACAAAAATATTTTTCTTTTTATGAACAATACAAAAATATATATTTACAAACATAATATGTATACACCAAAAAAACACTTATTAAAGTGTGTATTGCCTTATACACAAAAATAAATATTTAATAAAAATATTTTTTTTTACATAAAAAATATAGAAACATTGTTGATTTTTTTTGTAAGTTTTGTGCAACACTTGCGTGAGGTGTATGCACTGCTTGAGGCAATCCAGGCTGGAAACTGGATTCGATGAAGAGGTGCAAAGGAAGTGGAAGCTGTTGTGCCCTCCGGAGGAGATACTGGCCTACTATGAAGGGTGGTCAGTTTGTCCCAGGGAAGCTGCAGGAACAGATGGTGCTGGTGGAGGTGAAGCACTGCTACTGGCCACAGCACCATCAGCCACTGCTACAACTAGCTCGAGCACGAGGTTGACAGTCCACTGTTGTGTGTCCAAGAGAGACTGGATTCTGTCCAGCCTCTCAAGGATCACACCGTTTTGCTCACGCAGACTGCCAACCTCACGCGCGAGCCATCTGTAGCAGCGGCAGTGGGCTGTGCATTTTCGCAGTCGACGGCGCCCTACAAAGATTTAAAAAAAAGTAATGATGAATATACAACACAAATTAAATAGTTATGACTTTCAAATATTTAACTTCAAATATTTCTTAGCTACTGCAATATCATAAATGCATTCATTTCAAAGTTATGATAATAGTTTTAACTATGATGCTAAACTATTTTGCTATCTTATTTCTGTCTCTGTCATACTTTATTATCTATATAATCTAATGAGCTGACAGCATAAAAAAAAATGTCTAGTTAGATTTGGCTTACAATGCTACTCTTATATTTTTTCAGTAGTCATAAATATTCAGTATGTACATACTTTTGCATTATCAACACTATTATACCATACAATTGAAATAGATCCTCATCAAGTGTGAGAATTTTTACTTCACCATGTCTGCCTATAATGTCTAGTCATCTCTGCAATAAAAAACAAACTACCTTGACATTAACACTATCATAATATTCTTTTCATGTGTACACACTCATGATCACTTTAATGATAGTTTGAAAGCAAACAGCTTTTCAGCCGTATTTCAGCCCCTCACACACGTCACTATTGTAAATAATTAAGTCACTGATATGGCATGCGCTCCACAAGCATGCCAGAGATCTTCAAGTACATAAAGAACATAAATGACAGATTTCTAGGTAGCATAACTATAAGACATTCACAATTAACCTAAAACTTAAACTGCAGTATGGGAAAATCTAGTCAAAATAAACACATTTAATTCATTGCTGTACCATTGGATGCCCATGTCTAGATCACTGTGCTTTTGCACTGCCACAGGGTAAAATTCTTCAAAACAATGTGGCACAGCAGTAATAAGGTTCTTCAATGTACTATCTGACATTTAAGCAATAATGCACTCCAGGGTAAGTGTTGTGCTGGGATAACATCACGCCTGGGGTCATTAGACAAGAGGCCACAGGCCAAGTGCAACTAATCACCCCAAAAGTAACATTATCCCAGCACAACACACACCCCAAAGTACATTATTGCTATTATACAATGGCTTGTTGGTACTAATAAAAGAAACATTTTTACAAAAAGTCTTAAAAGTATTTTTAAATTTGATTTCTCAATGGTCAGGCACAGAGACTAGAGAAACAGTCCCATTGTAATGTTATTGTGCTTCTGCTTTCTCCTTCTGCACCCACCCCCTCCCAGTAAAGTACAGCAGTCCACACACTAACATCCCAATATGGAACTGGGAAATATTTTTTTAATTAGTATTTATGTTTTTTTTAATGGCTTTAAAATCAACCACAGGGGAGTTGAGGAACCGTAATAACAGTTACGGGTTGTTGGAGCACTTAGCGATTGCCGGGAATGCAGGACATTTTTGGGCACTGACTATTTGAATGTGACTGTCATTTTATCAATAATTTGTTTAATTTCCAATGTTCGTGGTAACAGTGCAGGAGTTCGAGGAAGCGAGCAGTAATCACAGGACTGTGGCAATCTGAAAGGCCTCGTTCTGCTGCTGACAAGGAAATTGAAATGATGTCTAAAATGACATATTTTTTTAGTTAAAACATCTGTTTATAGTCAGGGATAATTTTGGTGAATATTTCTGTAGGTGTTTTGCCTGGCAAGTTGTAGACAATTACTGTGCTGATGGATCAGCGGACACGGATATTTAAATGCCGTCTATAATGACTTTTGGGGGAATGGACTCACTGTGTGTCAGTGGGGGACAGGGAGTTATTTCACTATATCTGCTGGGAAGATGAGCAACGTAGGGACAATTTGCACTGTCATGGGCAGTGGTCACTAGCAGACGAGTCAGAAGCACTCACAGTAGGTTAAAGGCGGTTGAGAGTGTGAATGAGAAATGTGGGATTGCACTGTCAAGCAGCTACATGTAGTGACTTCTTGTTTTTCCAAAAAGTTATGTGGTCACCCTGGTGCTGCGGCTAAAGCTGTGATGTTGTGCTGCGATAACATGATGGTTCCAGTCCCAGACTCACCAATGGGAGCCCAGGATTTGTCTTTGCCATTGTATTATATGAAATTAACAATTATCAATAACAATTATTGATTTGCTATCATTAACATTGATAGTGTAATAGCAATAAAGTTTCTTACTGATGCCAAAGCACTCGCACCCTGCAGAGGATGACAGGCATTAGCATGTCCCTCTGGCTGTTAGATATAGCAGGGCAGAAAAAGATGTTTTTTATACTGCTGTGAGAAAAAAACAGCTGTACAGTACATTAGCAGGTGAAAAAATATATTACAGTGTTAAACATTTTGTTTATAAATACACAACATTTTCAAACCTACTACAGTGCATGGGAAATATCTAATACCTGATTGCAATGATATAATGTAATGCTCATCTCACAACAAATGTCTTAAATAGACATATTACCACCTTTCCTCACATACAGTCTCACTGTTATGTCCTCACACTGTACCAAAAAGTGATTTCACACAGCAACCACAGCATTATATTGTAAAGTATGAAAACACAGTTTGACAGTATAGGTGAGTATAAAAAGTGTGACACTGTGTGTCGCAAGGCCATGCAGCATTGAATAATGTAGCAATGTAATGTCTGTGGCCAATTATTGAACACAGTTTCACTACTCAAAAACTCGTTTTAATAGCACCCAACCCAGTAATAGGCAGCATATGATGTAGTGGAATTTGCACCACTGCAAGTAGTCAGAGTACTGCATTTTACATGTGGTGAGACAACTACCATAGTGCTATATATAAATGTGCAATATTCATTGTGTGACACACAAACAGTCCCATTATCCACTGTTTTATTATTTTTATCAACATTCCCTCACTTCATGATCACCTTTTAAAAATACACATATGTGACAGTGGACTGAACAGCATCACACTGGACTGTAGAGGTAAGTATGAGGTTGGCAAGGCTGAAGACAGACACACCACACAGCTATTGAGTTTAACTGGGAAAAGGGGGTCATGAAGACTACAAGGCACATTTTGAACTTGTACATTGAGGGAAAAAACAAAAAAAATCATAATTGGACACTTTCTGCATTGCACACCATTTAGGTCACTAGAATATCCTCCCACCATGTAGTGTTTTTTGGGGGGTTGGGTATGTGCAGTCATCAACGCATTGCCACCCTTGTAAGGTTACAGCAAAAATAAAGTCAATAATGTCAACAGTGATTGGGCCCCCACAACAAACAAAAGAAAGTGGTACTGGTTCGGCACCGAAGGTGTATTGTGCACACCCCAGACAATTCAACATTTGGAGTAAGTATGCCAACAGACAGTGCACTGCCCCTGTCACACAGTAAAACAGCAAGGTGTAGTTATCAGCAGGAGCATTAATCACCACTAATGTTGACAAACATATGGTACTTCTCAAGCATGCAGATAATAGCAACAACAGATTTCACTTAAGTGGTGGGCTTACGCCAGCTTCCTGCTTCACCTACACTTGTTCAACAGCAGCAGCTTCCCCAGGCTCTATTAAAGCAAACAAGTTAAAAAAATGATCACATTAATAGATGAAATATCAAGATAAAAGTCTTTTTCTTTAAAGCATCAATTTCTAAAACTGCATCATTCATACAACTATCATATGAACACATATCTCTTTACAAAAACAGCTGTCTCTCCAGCTAGATGTATGTTCTTAAGTCAGTATTACATGCATATAACAAGTCTTCTCATCTGCAAAAAGCCACACAAAGTTGAAATAATTACACCATGTGTATATCTTTTTCCAAGACAAATGTCCATCCAATCCAGAACACTTAATACAAGAAATTCATTTTTTTTCCTGGTGCTTCAATAACATTTTCTCCAAAGGAAAACTCAGAAATCTATTATTGGTAGTATGCAGTGCAGAACAAGCACTGCCTACCCATCAATGGCAATAGTTATAACATTGTCATAATGCATATTTGTTACACAGAAACATCCTAAAAACATTACATGTACCTTCAATTAACACACATGTACACCTATGTGACGATCTGTTTCTTAAACAGTTTTAAAATGTGTGTTATTATAACAAGAAGAACACAAACATAACTATAATGTTACTCTTCACTCAATGACCCTCTAGCTGAATATGGCAGTCGTTTATGTGTTATTAAGCATATTACCCCTACAGGGCTGTTAAAACACATTAACAAACGTAGATACTCTATGCTGTCAATTAATAAGTATAACAATAAAAAAAATTAAACATTGGCAGCAGATATAGAAAGACTAAGCGAATAAGTTCAAGTTCAAGTTTCAAGTTCAAGTTTATTGCAGGAAAAATCCATTGAGCAAGCTCATTCACAAGGAGGTCCTTGTGTTGGAGGAATAAGATCTAGGGACATGTCATAATTAGTAACAGATAATTAAGCAGCACACCATTGAATACCACTGAGACACCTACAACATTACAATTGGTTATCTATTACTCATTGTACATAAAACTCCACTACCAAAAGTAGCAGAGGAGAAGACATCCCCCACAACACCACATGTACTGCTATGGACATACATCCATTGTCACATTCATGGAGAATAGTATCCCACTCACATGTGTAGTAATACCAGTTTGTTATACTAGTACAGGATCTTGTGCCATGCTGCCACTGCACATTCACTAGAGTTGGTTAACACCTTTTTAAAGTATTTTGGGCGGGATATTCAAAAGGCTTGCACCATGTGCAATAGGGTTGCACATGTGCAACTCTGAAATTGCACCATTCTGCGATATTCAGTAGGAGACAGTTGCGCCACTGAAAACAAGCTGAGCAACAGTGCAATGCAAATGATGCATGCTCAACTGGAGGGGGAGGAACCATGCATGAACTCCACAGCCCGATATACAGCCGGCCTGTGCAGAGTTGTGTAGGTGCAACCCCCAACCTGCACCTGCACAACTTGGAGGCAAAAAAAAAAGGCCTAAGCCGAGGGTCACCCACAGGTGAGCTACTGCATTGCAAGGGGCAACACAGCAGCTGCCACCTGTGCCTGGCCTCCAACCCCGTCCCTGTGCCCCCCGCAGCCCGATCGCAGGCAGCGGACTGTAAATCCTCTACCCCCACTGACCCGACCGCGGGCATAGTGTACTCCCCAACACCAGCCCGATCGTGGCAGCAATGTGGCTCCCCGAATGTATCTCTCGGGGTCCAGTGTACTGAAATGGCCAATCGCAGACAGCAATGTGGCTCCCCCCACTGAACGTATCCCTGGTGGTCCAGTGGACTGAAATGACCGATCGCGGGCAGTAAGTTAGATAACCCCCCCGAACGTATCCCTGGTGTTCCAGTGGACCAAAATGCCTGATTGCAGGCAGTAAGTAAAATAACCCCCCCTCCTCCCGAACATATCCCTGGTGGTCTAGAGGACCAAAATGCCTAATCGTGGGCAGTAAGTTTAATAACCCCCTGAACATAGCCCTGGTGGCTAGTGTCCCCCCCACCCACCACCCAGACCACCACCACCTGCTCCCCACAGGTGGTGAGCAGCAGCATCCCACCCGCCTGCCGCCTGCCGACTGACTGCCCAGTAGGGCTGCACACACCATTGAGTGCAGAGCAAGAGCCAATGGGTGTGCAGCCCCATACTAACATGACAGTCCAGATTTGTGAATAATTCATTCATTCAAAAATCTGGACTGTCATGTCTGTTATAGACTGCATGCCCATTGGCTCTTCTCTACACCAATGGGCGTGCAGCCCTACCGGCAGTCAGTCAGCAGGTGGCGGGCGGCAGGCGGGTGGGGATGCTGCTGCCCACTGGCTGCCGGGGAGTGTGGTGGAGCAGGTTGGGTGGGTGGTGGTACAGTAGCCACCAGGGCTATGTTCGGGGGTTATTAAACTTACTACCTGCAATCGGGCTTTTCGTCCACTGACCACAAGGGATATGTTCAGGAGGAGGGAGGGTTATTTAACTACTGCCCAGACTGGGCTTTTTCGGTCCACTGGACCACCAGGGGATACGCTTTGGGGCCACATTGCTGCCCACGATCAGGATGTTACTTGGTTACTTGGTTAGTTGGACAAAAGAAGGCAGTTGCCTATAAATATTGTCCTCCACATAAGTGGATCAATGAAGATGACCCTGTTCATTCAGCCATTTATCCAGTTTAGATTTGAAAATCAAAAAAGAGGGAGACACTACAATGTCCTGGGGGAGAGTATTCCATAGTCTCGGAGTTCTTATTGAAAAAAATTTTTGTCTATTACTGGTTTTACATTTTGCAATATTAAGCTGTCTATTGTTAAGTCAGGGCCCAGTTTTCCTAGTCACAAATGAAATACCACATTGTTTCATTAAAGTAGGGTTTTGGATAATCTTGAAAAGTTGAAGTAGGTCGCCCTGTGTTCTTCTTAATTTAAGCGAGTGCAGACCTGTTTTATGAAGCCTCGTATCATAATCTTCGTGAACTAAGTGTGGAATAGATTTTGTGACTTTTCTTTGAATCATCTCTAACCTAACTACATCACCATGAAGATATGGGTTCCAAAATGGAGAACCATAATCCATATATGGTCTAATGTGTGATCTATAAAGTGGGATGATACATTGCTCAGTTCTAGAAATGAAAATATTTTTTATTCTACGAAAAAGTGAGTTTGCCTGATTTGCAATTTTATTACAATGAGAAACTTGAGACAACTTGTTATTTACTAAAATCCCCAAGTCTTTTCAAAGCAAGAGGTTTTAATGATAGAGTTATTCAATGAATATTCTTGTTGAGGTTATTTCTACCAAAGTGCAAAATGGCACATTTGGATGTATTAAACTCCATTTTATTTGTGCGCGCCCATTGCTCAATTTTTGAAAGGTCATTGATTAAAGTTTGTCTGTTCTTAACATTATTTACTGCTCCACCGAGTTTAGTATCATCCGCAAATTTAATCAGTAGATTTGTCGACTGGATTACCATATCGCTGATAAAAATATTAAACAAAGTTGGACCCAAAACCAACCCCTGCAGCACCCCACTTGTCACATAGCCACAATCAGACAAATAGCCATTAACCCGCACCCTCTGCGATCTGCCAGTCAGCCAGTTTTTTATCCATACTACAATATTTGTTGAAAAACCTAGTTTGAATAGTTTAGAAATAAGTGTATTATGAGACACTTTGTCAAAGGCCTTGCTAAAGTCTAATAGAATAACATCAGAGGGGATATTTAAATCAAGGTTAAGACAGGCCCTGCAAGCATCGTCACTCCCCCCAAGGAGCTGGGATCTATCGGCGGCTGCACGGAGGTAATTAAACTACCTCACCCAGCAGTAGCAGCATCTGTGAGGGGGGTTAGCCCATCAACATGCTTCGCGTGTTGACTCTCACACCTGGGCCAGCATCTTTTATAGGCACCAGTCCCTGACATCACTTCCTGTCTGCTAATATTTCTATCTCCCCACTTTCTCATTTGCAGATTATATCGGCACACTACTAGAGGGACCCCACTGCTGTTGCACTTCCTGTTGTCTGCCTACCTACCCTGGAATCCTCCCTTCAACTCTCCTGCACCACCCCGCCAATACTCCCTCCTCTGCCCTACCCCATCCTCACCTTACCCCCCTTTGTCTTCCAAATACCCATCCACCCTTAGACCCACCCCTTCTCCCCGGTACCTACACCCAGTGACCACTAGGAGTCACTACATACCACCCCTGCAGAGGCCCATTTCCCAGCCCACGTTGTCCCCTTGACTACGGCTCTCCGCCCTCTCCCAGGCATATTTCTGTGCTGCCCTAGTTGGGACTTGAACCCTGTACCCTGACCACCAGAGTCCATGTCACTGCCACTAATCTAAAGTGGCAGCCACACTCTCTAGGAGGCAGTTCAGCCATCTTAACTCCCTACTCCTCTACCACCTGTTCACCATGCTTGCTCACCTACTGTTAAACTCCCTCCCCGTCATCCTCCTCCTGGTTCCCCCCCTTCCTCCAACTGTTTATCTCCCCTAGGCTACAGGCTATTTCACTTTTAATTCCCACCAACCTAGTTCCTACTCACCCTACTATGTCCATGCACACTGACCTTCAACTCCCATCTCCTCGCCCTCCCCTCCCTCCCCCTTTTGGACAGCTCACTATCCTTACCCTCCCTGCCGTTAATTCCCTACCTATCCCCTGCTCCTCCACAATCCCACCCCCAACTCCTCCTAGCCGTAGGCTTAATCTATACCGCCGTGCCCTGGCCAGAACTGTTGTCCTTCTACTGCTCTTATCTGGCAATATCCACCCTAACCCCGGACCCACCAGGACCACCTCAGCAGGAGGGCGCCCTGGACTGCTGATCGCCTCCATGAATATATGCAGCGTCCTGAAAAAATTCGACTCCCTCCAATGTTGGGTCTCACAGCACAAACCCGGACATCATTGCGCTGGTGGAAGCATTGGCTCTCTAATTCCACCCTGACTCCTTGTTACCCTCCCTGGCTACACCCTTTTCGTGAGGATCGAGTAACCAAGCGTGGGGTGGCTGCGCTATCTACACCAGGAGCTCCCTCACTGGTATCGCCTTCCCTGCACCGGTCCTTGTAAATGGGGCCCAAGCCCTCACCATTAAGCTTACCCCGGACCCCGCCAGATCCCCCTTTTACCTCACCACTGCCTACATACCACCCAGACTCAAAAACCCATCTCTATTATCCCTCACTGACTACCTTGCCACCCTTCCCCACAATGGTGACAAAATCATAGTTGGGGACCTCAATGTGAACTGGCTTTGTCCCTCATCCTCCCCACTCGGGACTCCTTCACAGCTCTGGATCTAACCCAGCTAGTCTCCCAACCCACTCGTGTGAACCCCAAGAGAGGTACTAGCACCCTCCTTGATGTCATCATCACTAACCGCCCCCCTAAAATTCTGGACATCCAAGTCCTCCCTGATTCACTCAGTGACCACTCCCCTGTGCTCTTCCGCTGGTTGACCACCCTACCCTGACCCACTGCACAGCGCGTTCCTCGCCGGCGTTTCAGACCTTATGGCCTAGAAAACCTTAAGCAGTACCTTGAACTGCAAGACTGGTCCCCGATTCTCCATGTGCCTGATATAGATACCGCTCTTGCCTTCTTTACCTACACCTTTAATAAAGCCTGCGATCTCTTTGCTCCACTCTCTGCCGTCCGCTGCAAAAGACCTAACCTGCCCTGGATTACCCCTGCTCTCTCACTGTTGCTCAGGCATAGGGACGACCTTTGGTACCGTGCCACTGAAACTAGGTGCCCAGCTGACAGACAAACCTACAATGCTGTGCGGAACAAGTGTACATGGGCAATCAGGAAGGCCAAAGCCGACCACTATCAGGCCACCCTCACTGCCTCCTGGGGGAGTGCCCTTACCTTCTGGGATAAGGTTAAACAACTGAATGGGAACACCCGCTCCCCCATCCCAGTTTACCACCAACAACACCACCATCACAGACCCCACCAACATTGCAAACCTCCTCAACACTGCCTTTACAGACCTTAGCCCTATCCTCCCCAGTAACTTCTTTGATCAGCCACCCCCCCATCCTACCCCTGCCCTCCACCGCCCTTGCTTCCACCTTCGTAGGGTTACTACCCAGGAAGCCAGACTGCACCTGACCCATGCACTAAAAGGCAACAGTCCCAGTGGCATCTCCCTGGACCACAAAATTCTCTGGTTGGTCCTTGATCAAGTCCTCACCCCACTCACCTGCCTTCTTAACAAATCCCTCTGCCTGGGACAATTCCTCCTCGTGGAAAACTGCAACGGTTACTCCAATCCATAAAGGGGTGACAGGTCCTTGGCTGGGAACTATCGACCGATCTCCATTCTCCCACCCCTTTCCAAGGCACTGGAAAAACTAGTTGCTGCACAAATAACTGAATACCTGACCAAATACAACATCCTCTGCCCTGAACAGCACGGCTTCCACGCAGGACACAGTACTAGCACTGCTCTTATTGAATTCGCCTCCTTCCTTCACTCCTCATTGGATACTGGCTCCCTGGCGGGGGCTGTGTTCCTTGACCTATCAAAGGCCTTTGACATGGTCTCCCACCCCCTACTACTGGAAGCCCTCTGTCACACTGGTTTTGCCTCTGAACCACTGGCTTGGTGCTCCAGCTACCTTTCTGCCCGCTCCCAACGAGTCAAAATTGGTGGGACTCTTTCTGACCCACGTTCGATCCTCTCAGGGGTTCCACAGGGCTCCATCCTGGGGCCCCTTATCTTCTCGCTATACCTTAACACCCTGCCCAGTGCGTGCCCTGGGAAAATACTGCTGTACGCAGACAATACCGTCCTCTTTGCCACTGACCGTAACCCCACTTCCCTCCAGGTTTTCCTGCAAAGGGCCTATGACGGCACTGAAGCTTGGCTTAAAGAGCATAGATTGGTCATAAATCTTAAAAAATCTAAAACCATGCTCTTCGCCCACCCTCAAAATAAATCATCCAACTCCCCTCTCCGTATCCTTTCCAGCTCTAGACTACAACTGGAACAAGTCCAATCCTATAAGTACTTAGGGATCTTATTTGACTCAGCCCTCTCCTACCATACCCACATCGACGCACTCGCTTCTGTAACCAATATCCGACTCGGTATCCTGCACCGCTACAAAAACTGTCTCCCCGACGCCCTCCGGCTTGCGGTTACTTCCTCCATACTCTCCCTGGTGGATTATGGGCTACCTGTCTATGGGGCTGCCAACATGACGGCCCTCAACAAAATTCACCTCCTCCTAAATAAGGCTTGCAGGCTAATCACAGGGGCCCCTAAGCTCACTCATACCTGCCAACTCTATGACCTTGCAACATTGCTTGACCTCGATGAACGCCTACTATACCAAACGTGCATCATTTCAAAAAAAACCTTACTAGGACTTTCTCCCCCCGGGCTGACTTCCTCCCTCCTCCCAGCACAGCCCCTTGTCAGCACCCGGACCTCCTGCAAAGCCACCTTCCTGGTTCCTCATGCTAGGACTTCACTTGGTCAGAGATCTTTCTGCCATAGAGCCCCTGCTTGGTACAACACTCTTCCTCGGGCCATCACTGATTCCCCCACCATCTCCACTTTCAAAAATGCCCTCAAAAGTGAGCTATTCAGCAAGTGCTGCTGCTCCTGTGCCTAAAGGATGCTCTAACCCCCCCTCCTCTCTGACAATGCCCTCTGGGCTGCTCCATCCCCTCACCTTCTTATTCCTAACAACCTCACTACTTCCATTTTTTCCCTCTACCAACTGTATCGCTACTGATTGGTAGAACCACATTGCATTCCCTATGCTACCTATGCATAACTTATTTGCTACCCAGCTCTATACAGATCATACCCCGTTGTCTGTACTACTCCTGTCCCAGGCCCTACACTTTGTGTAATCTGATATCTAGTGACCGGTGTGACTGCCCTATCGAGTTACCTGTACGGCTCCTGTCTCATGCGTCAGATGTTTCTTGGAATCTGACACTGTAGACCTGTTTGGCTGTTATCACACTTCCATGACATACCATTATGCTGCTAAACCCTGTTATCCTACTGTTGTCAATTATACCATATTTTGCTCTGTATTACACCACCAATGTTTGCTGTAACCATGTGCCATTAATGCGTGTCTGTTTATACTGATGCTCTTCTTTGTATGTACCCTGTTTTCTGTATTAACTGTATTATCTACCATTGTTGACGAGGTACCTTTGGAAATGAGCCTTTGGCTCAAAGGTTGTAAACTGATTGCAATAAATAAATAAAAAATAAATAAAAATAAATAATCAAATTGTAGAATGATAATAAATTAGTAGTGCATGAAAGACCTGTTCTAAATCCATGTTGTGTATCATCTGTGAGGTTAAGGGATACTATTTCCTTCTCCAGTAATGATTTGATTACTCTTTCAAGCAATTTACAGGGAATGGAAGTTAGGCTTATAGGACGATAGTTATTTACTAAAGAATAGGAACCTTGTTTGTAAATAGGAGTCACTATAGCCGTACGCCAGTCAGCAGGGACTTCAGATACACATATAGAGATTTATTAAAGATAATTGATAAGGGAAAGTAATTTTATCTATAGTACCTAAAAGGAATTTTGGATGAATACCATCTGGTCCTGGACTGGTAGTTTTTAAGAGATAACAATAAATTATAGATGTCCTTTTTGTTGGACAAATTTCACATTACCAAATATAGGTGAAATAATTGTAGTGGATTGTAAGGGATCGTTAATAAAGACTGAGGTAAAAATAAGTGTTTAATGTAGAGGCTATAACAGAATCGAGTTTATTATTTTATTCTGAAATTAAGGGGCCAATTTTTATGGTTTCTTTCTACTATTTAAGTAGGGTGTAAGGATTTATGCGTATCCTTGGTGTGTGCTATACTAAATTCTAAGTTTCTTTTTGCTAATACTATTGATTTTTAAGTAATCTTACTGATTCTCTATATTGTAGAAGTAACTCATTATTAATACTCAAGAGTAGTTATTATTTTCAGACGTGCAAACAGTGTATGCTTACATATATTTGTTTTTTATAGAGGAATTAAACCATAATGGTATTTTTTCCTTTACGTGTTATAAGTACATTTGTTAGGACATATTTCTGCTCAGTTGTGAGTATCTGTGATTTAAAAAATCCTACTGACTAAAGGTGTTGAGGGGTGCTAAGACATTTCCCAGTCAATACTATCTAAATAAGTATTTATTTTGTAAATCAGTCCTATCATAATGTTTAATTGTTTTATTTATGGTGGCATCTGGCAAGAAACAGATAAGGAAAGGAATATAGATTTATGATCACTGTTACCCAAGGATCTGATAAATATAAGTTACTAACCAGAATATCATGACTGGTTAAGACTAGTACAAAATGTTGTTACCTCTGGGGCTCTTAACAAGTTGAAACAAACCCAGATCGATTATAGTAGTAAGAAAATTTTTTCATTAGTAGGAACCCAGAAATATGTCCCAGTTAATTTTAGGAAAATTGAAGTTCCTAAAAGGAGAACTGACCCTTACTAGTGAACTGAGTTATGTCTTCTAGTAGTTTAGTATTCTGAAAACTATCAAGTGAGGGGCACGGTAACAAGTACCTACCAAAATTTGGGGGATGCCTATGGTTGAAATAGACCCAGACACTCTCAGTGTTATGTTCAATAGAGATTGAATGATGGAATATTGTCTTTGACATAGATACTTGACTCCACCTCCAGACTTGGTGTCTGGTCTATTTTAAATAATGTTTGAACCCAGTTATCTCAGCAGAGCACTTTTACAAGAATTACCCTAATGCTTCAGTGACTGCATAATTGATAGGTCCAAGAGATATGCTTTAATTTCCAATTCAGCTATTTTAACAGCATTCAAGGATCGTGCATTTAAGGATAGGATGTTTAAAAGAGATTTTAGTGGTATAGACCCCTTGTCAAGAGTTTGAGATACTTTTCCAAACTCCCCCTTACCTAATAGTTTAAATGGGAGTTTATGTATGAGACAATTTTCTTCCCAAGTATGGTACTACCTCTTCTACTGAGGTGAAGACCATCCCAGCAGAAGAGAGAAGGGTTTTGATGGTACTCCTCCCAGTGGGTTAAACACGAAATACCTTGTCTTAGGCACCACTTCCTCAGCCATTCATTTATGGCTTTGATTTTAGAGTTAACAAAATCACTTGCTCTTGGGATAGGTAATATTTCGGAAAGACAAATATCACAACCCCTGTCTACCAATAGGTTGCAGAGGGAAACAAAGTCCTGTTTTATATCTTGCTGAGATTTCTTGGTGATGTCATTTGTTCCCACATGGACTATAACCAAAGAGTTTTCTCCTGCAGATTTTAGAATTGGTTTAAGCATAGAGGTAATATCGGAGATCTTTGCACCTCGATAACTTAGACTTGAACGATGTTCCTTGTCGGGGTTACAGACTGTCCGGTCTATATACTTAGTAATAGAGTCTCCAAGTATGAAAATTTCTTTCTGGTTTTTCATTGTGCCTAAGGGAGGGGAAGAGTGAAGAGGGGGATGTAGTATGGGAGCGTCCAAAGGAATAGTGGAAGCTTTAAGACCTGTTGGACTATACACAGTAGGTCTGCTAAGTTTCGGACTAGTTTCTATAGAGTCTTCAGTAAGATTGGACAGAAGCTCAAACGAGTTATGTGTAGGAACATCAAATAAAGTCGGGGGGGTTAAGATATTTGATACTGTATTTAGTTTAACACTAGGTTTTTTAGACCGAAGATTAATCCTACTAGTTGCAGACTGATGGTCAGATAAAATCATAGGAGTTGAAGTGGAGGAAGGTTGTCCACGAGTTGATTCATAAGTGGCGTTAGAGTTAGGCTTCGTGTCTACACCCTCACCTAATGTTGTAGTAGGTTCAAGAACACTTTCTACCATATTTACTGTAAGCGAGGTATTGGCCTCAACTAATATTGACATTTGGTCAATATAGTCTTCCAGGGATTTAATTTCAGATTTAGCACATGGTTTAGGTTGGGGGGAAATTGAACCATGCCCACAATCAGCCCAGTGAGGGTTGGTGGGGGGTATTCTACACTGTTTTGTCCATGATCGGGGTGCAGGGGGCTTCGTTCCCTGATAGCTGCAGCCTGTCAGGGTGCCAGGTGCAAGTCCTCGGGGATCGGCGCACCTACATGCTAATGGCATGCAAATCACACCATTATCAGATGCAAATGCCCCCCCATGCCTTGCATGAATTACAGCCCCATTTGCATGTCACCTTTTGAATATTGCAATTTTCCACATGGCGCAATGGTACTTACGCCACTGCAAGTTGAATGCTCCACTCTGTCAACTTGCGGTGGCACAAGTTCCACTGCGCCATGCACAGTGGCTGTGGCTGGGGGGTGATATTCAAAGGAGTTGCTCAATAGCGCAACTCCTTTGAATATTACCCTCGACATGCCCCTTCGCAACTATTTTGTGCAGCGCAATGGCTTGCGCCTATGAATGGCGTAGTTTTAATATCCCACCCTTTGTGTCAGAAGAAACCCTTGCTTCTTATTTGTAAACACCATTACAGATTTGTAATAATAAACTCTTACCATCAGAGTCAATCACAATGCCACTTTCTGTGTCCGACTGACCACCCTCCACAGCTTCAGTCTGTGCTGGTACTACCTCGTGAGAAACAAGGGGAGACCTCTGATGTTCTAGCATAAAGCAAACAAAAAAAAATATGTAAGTAGTAGATGTGAATCACAGTACAGTTTTGAAATACTTGCAACAACAGTAAATCAGCCATGACATACATAACATTGCTTCTAATTATACAGACCACAAGCATTATGGTCACATATTACAATAACAATTGTATTTTGGTGTGCGGGGGGCACAGCATACCATTATCTACATAGTCTGTAACTGGTGGAGCAGCAAACACTATTGATATGTACATCTGTACGTGTCTCTCTGTGTATCGGGCATTTTGGTCCACTGGACCACCAGGTACACGTTTGGGAGGAGGGGTGAGTTTATTACACTTACTGCCTGTGATCAGGCATTTCGGTCCACTGGACCACCAGGGATACGTTTGTGAGGAGAGGGGTAGTTTATTACACAGTATTACAGAGTTTTATAAGTTTTATACCACTACATCACAATAACTAAACAGTTACATATTGTTCTCTACCAACATACCATAGTAGTAAGTGTGTATATCTATAAATGTACTGTTTCTGGCATGGCTATATCAGCAAGCTGTGGTTTGTGACTGAACAACAGCACAGTAAATAAATGGAAGAATTCAGGTACATGTTTTCATAGTACATCCTTACATATAGTATTAAGTATTTTAAAAAAGGTGTGAGAAATACAGCTTTCTGATTGGTAGCAAACATGCTATTAGCTGTATGTCAATCTTTGATTAACATATATGTGGAGACTAATCACATGCAAAACAATGTTCACACTATTAACAAAATATTGGTATGATAATACTAATAAGGCAGTCTCAGTTTTATATTAATGGTCACTTAATCACCGTGTGAGGCATGTAGTACTTGGCTGTGCCTCATGCCACATTACACCAGTAAAAGTGAGTTTACACAGCATTAACATAATCCTGCTCATGTCTTATTGCTTAATCATGCAGTATACAATTATTGTTACAAATTCTGAATACATGCACATCCATTATGAAAAGTTGTGCTGATTTACTTACGGTGAGTAAGGCGGCCTCCGCAGCTGGCTCGGTACAGCAGCTTCAAAGCCCATATGCGAGGTAGTACCAGCACGTATCATTGTCTGGTATCCCTTCACACTATTTCAAAATGTAAAAACGTTAGCGCAGTAGCTTCCACTTCTGCTTTAGCGGTACAATAGTCTTATTTTTTACTTTGAAAACTATGTGCAAATAGCTATTTATGCGCCTCCACATCGAACCCAGTTTCCGGTTCGTACTCCTCATCAATACCTTTGGATTACCTCTAGCCTGGACTGCCTCAAGCAGTGCACACACCTCTCGCAAGGTCCACTGCCTCATTATTTGATTTTAGGATTGTCTAGTTCTGAAATACAAACAGAAAGAAACATCCACATTAGTATCATCTAACAATATTAATAATTTCTTAAACAAATTCCATATAATACTTATTAAATTAAAGACCACATGTCCTTCAACATAGCAGAAACACACCTCAGTAGCATTATGCAGGGCCAAGAAAGGATTCAGCCACCTCAACAGTAACAACAACTGCTGCTACACTATGGTGTGCAACCACCATGCCATCCAGTAGTCTCGGGGGTGGGGGGCTACTGCATTGAACATGAGATTGGACACACCACCACATATCCATGTCTACTACACTGAACTGTTCACACAGCATATCAAAGTGATGTTAAACACAGATGAACCACACATTGCAGAACTGTGCACACACCTAGAAATAGACTTAATAAATGTGAAGACGGCTAACAAACCGATTGAAAATTAAATAGTATGATAATTCTGTTGTGCATTCATGGTAGCCTATATACTAATCACTACCCAGATCTGCTACATTCAAAACAACTCTATTTCCTGACATACCAGTAAAGAAACGTATATATTGAACAGCACCACTGCGTTTTATTGTTGTTTCACACATACCATACTGCAACAGCTACAATACTGTAAGACCACAGTAAATGCTACACTCACTTAACATACTCAAACTATATACAATTATAAAAAGGCTCTCTGAAATTCTGCAATCTGATTGGCTGTTAAGATTCCAACAGCCTTACATTAATCCATGTTATACTGTCATGTACAGCCTGATCACCATGGCACATTGATTCTTCCTGTCAGCATTCCATCCTCTAGCACAGCTGAATGTGTGGAATGATACATTCTGATTTTGAACCAGCATTCTTAAACTGCTGGTGTAAGAACTATTTTATTAAAAATCTCCCTCTAAATGAGGAAAACATTCATAAAGGATACTTTTAACACTTTTGTTTTGGAAAACAGTTTTATAATACCAATAAGGCACTCCCATGAGTTAGATTGACAGTCAGGTAATCACCCCCTAGGGGCAATATGGCACTCAGCTGCACCTTGTGCCACATTACACCCCAGGGGGTGATTAACAGACTGTTAATGTAACCCCTGGTCATACCTTATTGCTTAAATGTTGAGACATAACAACATCATACAATTGTGAACTGACAGCGGCAGGGTACATTACTATTGCTGTGTCCCCACTATCCTAACATAGCAAACCCATATATGTGGCATGTATGTGAGTGATGCATGCAGTTGATCTATTTTTTTTACCACATTAATATGGTTCCAAAAAGTCAGCCTAGAAACCTTGTCACCATACAATGACGTGGTTAAGCCTGGCAGCATTCTTGCTGCTGAAATTGGACTTTAACTTACAAGACACCATTGTGCTATGCAAACACTGTTTTTCAAAAGTGAAGTGTAACACTTTGCCAGCAAGGTCAATGCTGAATAACATGGAAACAGATGTTACACCAAGTGAGATTTCAACATTGAATATGTTTGAACGCATTCTAATTCAGACAATGAAACCATTCCAAATGATTCTACGTCTGAACACAAAGACACAGAACATTCCACAGAAAGAGCTTGTTAGATCTCTAATGGGTTCTGTGATGTATCTACCACTTCCTCTACAGGAAAATGTTCAAGCAATCTCAACTGAAAATAGCTTGGTAATTCTTGTAAATGGTGTGCCTACAAAGGCCAAGGTCACCTGGCAAGATGTTGTCAATGTGCAAAAGGTAAAGCTTGCTCTTGCTCATTTAAAGAGTAACAATCCCTTTAATACAGACCTTGACATAGATCAGATGGCCAGTCTCTCTGTGCAACATGATCTATTAGAAAAAAGTAAGCCAATCATTGAGAAGGTCAGTACACAGACAAGTGACAATGTGTATGAACAGTACACAATTCACCCACTACATGGCAGAGATCCATTAGGGAGGCAACATTGATCTCTATCAAATGAAGCAGGTGGAAGGTGAGTCTGTCAGCATTTGGGAGGCAACACTAGAAGCACGCTGTTTCCCAGACCTATTTCCAAAAGGGTCAGATGGACGTCTAGATGAAAGAGAAGTACATGAACAGGGTACTGAGTACGACACTAGCCATGTCCTCAGCAAAGATGGCAAATTCAGACGTAACATACAGTACCTGTTCCATCTCCTCTAGGAGAGTGAACTTAGCATACTGTCTGCATCTATAGCACATACCATTCGTTTAACAAGTCCACTAGATGGAATAACAGCTGCTCAATTTCTAGAGAAATTAAAGCAGATAGATGAAAATGTGCAAGTGAATCTGTCTTCCATACTTTCAAGTCTCCGTGGCACCAAAGAATATTGGTATCGCAGACACTCTAAAGTGATGACAATGCTGTGAGAGTATGGTGCAGCCACATGGTTTGTCACACTTAGTTGTGCTGAATATGCCTGGGACGAACTCATTGAACTGTTGAAGTGGGCAAATTCTGATGTCGAAGGCATCTCATCGATGACTGTCAGAGAAATGTGTTCACTTGATCCTGTGTCTGTCACAAGACATTTTCACAAGTGGTTCCATGACATTCTGACTTTCATCTTGTCAAAGGACAATCCTCCTCTAGGTATTGCGGAACATTACTTTTGGAGGACAGAATATCAAGCATGAGGTGCCCCTCATATCCATATGTTATTGTGGATCAAGGATGCGCCACGCATTGGTGAACATGAAGCAGCAGAAGTGCTATCATTCATCAAAAAATATATCACTTGTCACATTCCAGACAAGTATGACAGTCCTACACTATGGAAAATGGTACAAAAGTACCAGCGAAATATTTGCACAAAATATTGCCAGCGAGTAGTAAAGAACAAATCTAATTGGTACACACGATGTCACTTTGGATTTCCTAGACAAGTTTGTCAGAATGGTGCCATGAATGACCTTTTCTCAGAAATGCAACACCACTTGAAGGCAAAATCAACCAAGAGGGTATACGAGTTACCCAGAGATGAAAAAGAGGTGTACATCAATGACTACAACCCACCTCTTCTCCTAATGTAAGCGCAACATAGATGTTCAGTTTGTAGCTGATAACTCACTGGCCCTGGTTTCGCACGTCACTTCATACATAACCAAACTTGAACAGACTAGCTTGCAAGATCTTTGGGAAGATAGTGCCTTTCAAGCAAAAGCCTGATATCTCAGCTGTGGTCATTGGTTCGAAGACTCTTTACACAGAGAATGTGGAGCTTACGGGCCAGTGACCGTTAATGGGTACATCTGTACGGGAAGTCTGATGCTGTACGTTTTCTCAGTGTAAACTACAAAGAGAAATGGAAGCGTGTACTGATTCCTCATGCCGAAATTGAGGAGCTCACTGTCAATACACCTTCTTCAAAACATATCTTGAAGAATAACCTGATAGACACATACTACCCACGTAGACACAACAACATGAATGATATGTGTCTGTTTGAGGTGGCTAAGTGGTATGACTACAAGATAGGTGCAGCAACTCACTCAACACGCCACATTTACAAGGTCAATGGACTAGATGGCTGTCTCGTGAAGAGACACAAGCCATGGCTTATAGATCACTGCAAACTCCATCTAGGCACATCAGAGAGCACAGAACATTACTACTTTGCTCTCCTATTCCTATTTAGACCCTGGAGGACTGAGTCTGAATTAATAGGTGACTGTGACACATTCGAAGAGCAGTTCAATCTCACTTACGAGAATTTCCAAACTGAGTACTCACAGACATATATACAAAGACTAGAAGCTGAGAAAAGAACAGCTTGGAAGGCAGAGAAGCAGCTTCAGGAAGACACTCCAGTTAGTTCACAAGACAACCTTGATCCAGAAGGACAAAGTTTTCTAGGTGACCCTCTGCCCTTAAATGCCCCAGAAGTGTTAATGTCAGAAATTGAGACAGCCATGGAGCATGGCACACACTCCATGGTCAACCCAGCTGACATAAGAGAAAGACTAAATCAGCTGCAGCATACAGTTCACTCTCAAGAAGTTGAAGCTGTCCAACATGGTATACTACATGAAACAAAACAATGTGACTGCACTGACTACAAGCCACTACTAATGTTTGTTAGCGATTCAGCTGGCACAGGGAAGAGTTTCCTAATTGAAGCCATCACTGCAGAAGTACAGAGTGTGACAGGCTCTTCAATGTCTGTTGCTGTAACTGCTCCCACAGGACTAGCAGCATACAACATTGGTGGAGTTACATTACACCGTCTCTTTATGTTGCCAGTCGAACATGGGAGAACTGGAGAGTATCGTAAACTGTAATTCGAGGTTGCATCTCAGCTCCATTCCACGTTCACAAAGATGCAGTTACTGATCATTGACGAAATCATCATGGTCTCCAATGTTATGCTTGCCTGTATTCATCTACGTCTA
Source organism: Neoceratodus forsteri (assembly GCA_016271365.2). Classification (NCBI taxonomy): domain Eukaryota; kingdom Metazoa; phylum Chordata; order Ceratodontiformes; family Ceratodontidae; genus Neoceratodus; species Neoceratodus forsteri. Next base: position 1,516,446,960 of record CM057449.1, read on the forward strand.
CAGCAGATCTGAGGTACTGATGATGGAGTGCCATTTGGTGGCAAAAGTATACTTGTGTTGGGAGACCTTTTACAACTTGCACCAGTCAATGCTGAGGATGTATTTACAACTCTAACTGCCAAGCAAGCTAAGAATATCCTCAGTTGCATTGCAGGATATAACATATGGGAATTATTTACCTATGTTGAGTTGTCTGAGAACATGCACCAAAGTGGTGATCTAGCTTACAAATCACTTTTAGATGAAGCTTGTACAGGTTCTCTATCACCAGAACATGTTTGTATGTTAAATGATCGAAAAATCACAGTACATAGTGCATGCATAGAAACAGCATGTAATGTCTTCAGCAATATATACTCTACTGGCAGACACATAGTGTGTGTTATGACACGACTAAAGAAATACACTGAATTCAACAATCTAATGCTGCAGAGAGAAAACCAAGAGATTCTAACTCTGCATGCAGTTGATACAGTTGATGGCATTATTCTTAGTCGAAAGCTAGTAGCAAAGATGACTGAACGACTAAGTGAACTGAAGTCAGATGTTTCATGAACAGCTGGCCTAGAAGCTGTTCTCACAATTTGTAAGAATGCACGTATCATGCTGCGATGTAATCTAGATGTAGAACAAGGTATGGTAAATGGTGCCATGTGAAACATCACTGACTTTGTCTACAATGTCCAGAAGACATATATTGAGACACTTGTAGTGCACTTTGACAACATGGAACACTCTGTACACATAGATCGAACCTGCGTTAAATTCCAGGTTTTAAGGAGGTCTGTAAACAGGAAAAAATTCCCATTATGTGTTGCATATGCTGTCTCCATTCACAAATCTCAGGGATTGAGTTTGGATTCAGCAATGGTAGACATAGGTACAGACATTTTCAAGGATGGCATGAGCTACGTCGCGCTTTCACGTGTACACAGCCTTTCTGGATTGCACATCATTACTATAGCACCTCAGAAAATACGAGCTGACAAGCGATGTATTCTTGAGTACAACAGGTTACGTACTCTACATCAGCCACAAATGTCTTTAATACCACTGCCTACATATCTGTCTGTCTCACACAATTCAGTCACAGCTAGAGGTAACAACAAACAGCAGCAAGCTTCCAAAAGTGATTCAATGAAAAAGAGTTCAACAAAGGCCACAACTTCAAGTAAACATTCACAACCAGCAACTCATCAGAAATCAGTTGGTGTAGCTGCTGTACCAGTCTTTGACAACAGTAGTAGAGCAAACAGCTATGCTAACTCAGCTATGCAAGTTTTTCTACACATGCCACAGTTTGTACAGACAATATCTGCTTCACAAGATAATCCCCCTATCAAACGCTTTGAAGCACATTATTAACATGACTTCTGACCACTCTAACAATGTACAGTCACTAACACCACTATGACAGGTGTTAGCTACATATGCTGGATGTAGTACGTTTGCTGCAGACATACAGCAAGACACTACTGAGCTTATGATGGCTCTCATAAACAACCTAGATGAAGACGGCACCCCAATGCGGCAGTACTTCACAGTAACATATGTTACAAAATATGTATGTGTTTCATATGGCAATTCACAGCGTGAAACCACACATGACATGCTGTGGATTACTCTCTTTGTCCCTCAGACCAAAAGTGTCAAATTTTGACAGCTATTCACCAATGCTGAATGTAGTCATGCCTGTGGAAGGTGTGGAGGCAGATGCACTCAGTCCATACATCTCAGGAGTTCATCTCAATATCTGTTGCTTATGTTGCACAGATTTGACCCCAACGGGCTCAAAGTTGATACTCCTATCACAGATTACACAGCTAGTAGAATAGTCTTCAACCAATCAGTGTTTGACACTCACAGTATAATCTATCACCATGGTCTATCCATGCATTCTGGGCATTACATCTCCTTACTAAGGTGCAGAACTGGTTGGTTAGAGTGTGACGACTCTACAAGCAGTTTTAAACAGACACTGCCACGACACTTGAAAAATGCATATCTTCTATAATTGAAGAATTATGACAACCTTCATATTTCAGAAGAATAGGGCAAAACATTTTGCCTTTAAAAATGACTACGTTGTCCAAAAAACATTCAAGCCTAATTACAATGTTGCATAATGTATGACTCTAAATAAACCATACAATTTCAACAAAATGGTATTCTGACAGAGACATTCCATACAATGTAACATGTAAGATCTTATGTGGATCAGTGACTACATGAAAATTGTTGTAGTGGCTTCAATCGGCGCCAACAATATTCACAGTCACTAGGGAAACCATGATTACATGTCTATCAAAGATTGTACATCTAAAAACTGAGGCCTTACTGCTCTCCTCCTCTGTACATATCTTTAATTATCCATGTATCAACTCATGCATAACAACAAATTTATGAGTTATAAAGTGTTACTCTTTCAAACAAAGAGAAGTTCTCAGTTATCATCGTAAATAACTGAGCAACACTTCTAACATTCAACAAACATTCCACTCTGTCACAAGTTGTCTATCAACACTTCAATTTGATATTCTAATATTGAAGAATTATGATGACATTCATATTTCAGAAGAATAGGACAAAACATGTTGCATTTAAAACATGAGTACTTTGTCCCAAAAAAATCCATACCTCATTACAATGTCATATAATGTATGACTCTAAACAAACCATACAATTTCAACAAAATTAAATTCTGACATAAACATTTCATACACTATAACATGTAAGATCTTGTGTATAAGTGACTACATGAAAACTGTTGTAGTGGCTTCAATCAGCGCCAACAATATTCACAGTCACTAGAGAAACCATGATTACATATCTATCAAAGATTGTACATCTAAAAACTGAGGACTTTCAGCTCTCCTCCTCTGTACATCTCTTTAATCATCCATGTATCAACTCATACATAACAACAAATTGATATGAGTTGTAAGCTGTTACTCTTTGCAAACAAAGAGAACTTCTCAGTTATTATTGTAAATAACTGAGCAACACTTCTAACATTCAGCAAACATTCCACTCTGTCACAAGTTGTCTATCAACACTTCAATTTGTCTATAGACTCTTGACATATAGAGAACATCTTTCACTCACCATGCAACAGTGTAGAACTATCACGCCTTCATGCGTAATACTAGTATTGTACATATGTAAAAATAACTACCTTTATTGATAATGCAAGAAGCTGAATTACACAACTGTAAATAAGAACCAATTGCAGAATCTCATTTACTGACTTTTACAAGTGTTTCCAAATACTTATACATAATATAAAGATTTCTATACAGGTGTACATTGTTAATAACTACTTTGATACTTGTACTAAAAATACTAGCCTAACACTAAAGTACAACTGAATGTTTTACGTATTATTCAGCACTATACTAACTACATTTAATTAACCATAAGTTTGTTAAAAGATGCATTCCATGCACAGTTTTAGTATTTAAAAGTTAAGAATTTACATAGAAGCCAATGTAAGAATTGATAATATGTCATTTGTTCATGTGAAAATATTCTATTTTTTCAACTTGTCACATAAGTAATTCTAATGTATGTAAAAAATATTGACAATTGTAAGTCAGACACTGTTACTAATCACAACACACTGCATACCTGTTCCTGACAATATTTATGATTGCCTCAATTGAGGGGTCAGGTGGGAATTTTCCATTTGCGCCTAGTCAGTGACATATAATTAAATAACACCAATCAAATGTCACAAAACTAACATTTCTGTATATTGTATTACTTAGACAGTGAGCATATGTTTTTTCACCCACCCCAGGAACATCCACATTAGCAGTCACACAATTCCAACAAAACACTTCTCTATTATGTGTGTAATCATAGTTCACAACCTACTGACATTGCCTTATTAACATACCACACAAGTAATGCACTACACATAATTACAACATACAACCATTTTAAAAAAAATTCATTTTTTTACAAACTGTATTCACATTCAATAGTAAATATATAATAAAGCGCTACAGCTTCAGCCTGACTATTAGAATTCCAGGTCGAATGTCAGAAACTACTTCCTCACATAAAGAGTAGTAAGTACTGAAACATGACTAGAAACACACAACACCTGATTAGTTTTCTATAATATCACATACTTACTCCAATCCATATTATACAGTTCTTATTATATTTACACGTTTACATATATGACAAACAATGATTACACACATACAAAGATTGTATTGTGAGACTGCTTCTGTCAACTAAATTTCTGTCTTGATTGGACCTTTTCTCCATTTAACAAATTGGCAATACATTTTTTCAAACCATAACCACCTGTGTCGACTCTACTTTAAATATGATTATGACATAAAAATAAGTGTGTATGACTTAAGCATACAAATCAATGTTAACTAATACTGCTACAACTATACCTCCATCAATTTGTTTGGTACCTATGACATACAGTCAGTATCACAGCATATGCAACGATGTGGGACATTGCATGTCACATTTGACATAATTCCTAACAGTGTAAAAAACTCAGCAATGTACTTACTTTTCCTGTGCCTATGCAGTCATTGTTACTATACCAAGGTGCCACACATCAGCACCCAACAGTACACAGCTGTGACTATACATGTACAATGCAGTCACTACTATGTGTACTTCAGAGTCTGACAAAATGGAACTTTCTAATTGACTGCAAACATCCCAACAACGTTATGTTAATTAAGAAATAAGGCATGACAGGGTGTGGGTTAATGGGGGATTTACCAACGCCTTGTGTGGTGTGTCATGAGGCACAGCTGAGTGACTTTACCACACAAGAAGTGGGTAAATCCCCCAATAACCCACACCCTGGAGTGCCTTATTGTGATTATACAATGGACCCATGTGTAAAAGAAATTTTAAATGTGTTTAGGTATTTTTTTCTATAAATGCCATTTCTCAGCCGTGGGTTATCACAGGATATACCATGGTCATGTGATGCACTTTGACCTATGAGGTTGCAGGATTTTCATACCCCATTGTATAATCTTTTATTAACATACATGAAGAGGTTAACAATATACTGAACAAGGTTTAAAACTGTTTAAAAACATGTTTCATTATTATAGCAATAAGTCACTCCCAAGGATTGTGTTAATGGTCAGTCAATCACCCTGTAGAAACATGTGCCACTCAGCCACACCTCGTGCCACAGCACACCACTAGAACGTGATCAACAGACCATTAACATAACCCATTGTCATGCCTTATTAATTAATTATAAAAAGGGTCTCAGAAACTGAGCGTTCTGACCGGCTGAAAACATTCTAACAGCCTTCTGTAAATCTTGTATTGACATACATACAGAGGTCAACCATTTGCAGAACAAGCTTTTAAACAGTTTAAACATTTTTTATGATAATTAAGCAATAATGCCCGACAGGGTGTGTGTCGTTCTGGGATAACATCATGCCTCAGGTGGTTGGGCACGAGGCCGCAGTCTGAGTGCATCCAACAACTGAGGCGTGACGTTATCCCAAACGACACACACCCTGGAGGGCATTATTGCTATTATACAATGGCTCATTGTATATATAAAGTAAAACAATAATTTTAAAGAATGTTTTTATTAGTGAGGAAAAATATTTTTGTTTCTTAAGAGGAGATGCAACAAAAGACAAATGGTCATGGTGGTCATCCAAATGGGTTCACAGTGAGGCTGAGACTAGACCCGTGATGTTGTACTGATTAACATCACGGGTCCAGCCCCAGGCTGACCAATCAGAGTCTAAGATTTTTTTCTTGCCATTGTATAATAATAATAAGGCATTACTAACGGTAATGATAATAGTCAGTTAATCACCCTATCGGACTTATGGTACTCGGCTACACCTCGTGCCACAGTACGCCCCTTCAAGGTGATTAACAGACCATTAACATAACCCTGCATCATGCGCTATTGCTTAATTGAATTTTAATAACCGTATAGCCCACAGGTCCCTGGACATCCGTTTTTCAGGGGTGACCCAGAAAGCAAACAGTAGATCAAATAGAACACAATGGCACATACACAAGCTGACAGTATACAGTATGCTTCAGTTTACAAATACATCTGTGTTGCCATCAACACCTACAATTACAATATACTACCTAACTTTGTCTGACATTGGGTGCTCCACTGCCTACCTGACCCTGCTGGTGATGTCTTGTATCATAGTAACACCAACAGCAATACAAACAGAAGCACTAACAGTGGCACATATGGTAACAGAAGTGAAAATGAGAGCATAAATGGCAAGGCACACAGTGACACAGATCACAACGCTCTGCCACGTGATGTGTTAAATGGAGGTTTGTAATTCCCTGCAAACATCCTAACTGCCTTATGTTAATCTTTTATTGACATACATGAAGAGGCAAACCATTCCCTGAACAAGGTTTAACACCAGCATGCACATTGATTGTCGTTAGACGTAACCCTCACCCCATCACATGTGGAAAGCAACAGAAGTATAGTAGAATGCGGTGACAGTTAGGACCCATGATCCCAATGCACACCCCAATGCCGGTTGGGGGTGTGGGGTCCAAGGGGGTTTTTAAACCCTAACAGCGAATTTCCTCACTTTTGTCGCTGTGGAACAACCCTAACTAATACATTAAACAGAGTTTTTTGCCTCTAATTTCCCTTTTTTTTGAGAATGATAACGAGAAATAGTGAATGTAATGCAGCAGCGGGAGCTCAGGGCCACATGATGTCTTGTGGCATACTAACAGGGACAGCAACACAAACAGAAATCCTAACAGTGGCGCACATGGTAACACAAGCGCGAATGAGAACAGAAAGGGTAACACACATGGTGGCATAGACGGGAACGGTCTGCCACATGATGTGTTGTCACATAGTAGCATGGTGCCTGCAAACAGAAATGTCAATGGGCATGGTGACGTAAAGTGAAACAGAAAGATAAACAGTACTGTAGACAGAAATGGCAAAAAATAACAGAAATGCAAGCGCAAATGAAAATGCAAAGGATAACGCACATGGTGGCACAGACGTCAACGGTAAGTGAAATGGGTATGGAACCACAAATGGGAAGGGCAACAGTAACAGTAATGTAAGCGCACAGCCTGGTTTCCCCCAAAACCTGCATAGAGAAAGACAGTGAGTACAAATAATGATGATATTAAAGGAATATCGCCTGACAGGAGCGTTGATAACATCCCACCTCGGGTGGTTGGGCCCGAGGCCACCGTCCGAGGGCGTCCAACACCCGAGAAGGGATGTTATCCCAGCATAACTCCCACCCTGGAGGGCATTATTCCTATTATACAATGGCTTGTTGTTTTATAATAAAAAAATAATTTTAAAGAATGTTTTTGTTAGTGTGTAAACATTTTCTTTGTTTCTTAAGAGAAAGAGGAGATGATCATGGAGGTGGTGGTGGGGATCCAAATCATCCAGACAATCAGCAGGGATGTTATGCCAGGATAACATCCCTGCTGTGATAGCCAACTGACCAATCAGAAACCAGGATTCTTTCTTGCCATTGTATAATAATGAGTATCGGCGCAGAAAATGAGAACTTGGAATTCTAAATACATTATATCTCAGGAACCGTACGACATAGGAAAAAAATTTAAAAGTCATATGATTCACAACTGTCCTGGCTAATTTGGTACTTAAGAATTTTCCCGACGAAAAGTCCTTATCTCACACCGTTTCCGAGATACGGGCCCTGAAAGGTGCGGCGAACGCCGTAATGTTATCCTATGGGAAAAAAAGAAACGTCCGGAGTGCCATAACTTTGCCTCCCTGTAATATTCTTTCACCAAACCACTGAAAGGCACATCTGTTGGCTGTTGTCTGTCTTCCCTCCAAATTTCAGGAAAAAAGACCAAACCGTTATTTTGCAGCAGGGATCCAAAGGATTTCTGTAATGCTATGGGCACCGTAATGTTATCCTACGGGAAAAAACGTCAATGTTTGGAGTGCCATAACTTTGCCGCCGTGTAATATTTTTTCAATGCAGCACTGAAAGGCACATCCATGAGATGTCGACTCCGTTCCCTCCAAATTTCAGCCCAAAACCCCCAACTGTTCTTTTGCAGCGCAGTGCCAAAGAATCACTGTCACTTTCCCACAGATAGAAAACTACTGTCACAATTTGCGAAAGCTTTCGCAAAAAAGTTTGACACTTTTGTGAGCACGAAAGTAATTTGCGAAATAACTTTTTCCAGAAATTTGAAAAACATATTGCTGGGGTGTTTTACCCCAAAATAAAGACATGGCAAGCATCCTCAGGGTCCGACTAGGTGAACACAAAAAGAATTAGGTTGCTAGAGGGTCCCAAATTTAAATGCCAACCATTTTTCTGATCACCAACTGAAAACAAAATTGCCGATTTGTGAAAGTAACAGGCCCATTTACGAAAGTTAAAATGCATTTGCGACACTGTTGAACTTTTTGTTAACTTTTCCCATTGACTTATAAAGGGAAACTGTTTTTTGAATAACTTTTGAACCGTTTAATATTTTTTCACGAAATCTTCAAAAGGCACATTGGGGACCCTGGCTGCACATTCCCTGAAGATTTTGGGCCAGCCACACAAACCGTATGACCTGTAGGCATGACCATAGAATTCCAGAAAATGCGTAAGTGCGCGCACAGATCATGCTTAATAACTCCACAGCCGTATATCCGACCAGTACAGAACTTGGCAGATCCCAAGGCATATAGTTTTTGATTTTGTATTCCAAATTTCAGCCAAATCTGTGAAATGGTTGCAAAGTTATTTAGGTGCAAAGTTTTGGGGTTTAACATAGAAATGGCTCCTCAACCCTAACTATGGTAGCAGTACTGTGTTACCATAATATATTTATACAATAGGGGTGAGATGATATTGAGTTAAATAAAAACATTGTATTTCTCACCCCAGTTGAATAAACAGCCCAGTGACGTATGCAGGATGTGTATAAATGTAAAATCTTACATTTATACATACACTCTGTATGTCACTAGTTGATATTGCCACTGTGCATATGTCACAGCTCCATAGCAACACAAACCTTAAACACTTGCACCACATTCATCCAACATAAAAGATAATTAGTCACAGCTGTCAGAATCATAAGAAACATACTTTTTCTCCAAGCATCAGGTGCACTGCATTCAAACTGCTCATTTGTAGGACATACATCAGAAAAAAACTGCCAAAGGAAACACTAATCTCTACTGTTCTATTGCAGGTCCTCAATATGATCCCCCCCAAACGACTCTGTGTAAACCCACAAAACAATGAAATACACATTAGGAAACCAGAAAAAATTGACCCTATTGTATAAATCACACACATGATGGGAAGATTGTGTACTGTGCAAAATATTCTTACTCCTGCATCGTGAGCTCTGGATACTCGTATTCATGCCTTCGGCACTCATGAGTATCCTGAGTTCACTTAGCAGGAGTGAGAATATTTTCCATATCACACTCCTGCTCATCATGTATCCCCTATGTACACATATATATATATTTATTTATACAATGGGGGTGAGACATATTCCAGTGAAATAAAACAAGTTATTTTTACTGCAGTGAAATAATTCCTGATGTCATCAGCAGAGTTAAAATAAATGCCATTTATGACACCCCTGAAACCCGTACTAAACCAGTGCAAAGCTGTGCAAAGTCACGCAAAGCCATGTGATCATGCAAAGCCATGCAAAGCTGTGCAAAATGTACATTTTGCAACAATGAGGCCCCATTGTATAAATAGGATACATGATGTACACTCATGTGATATGGGAAATATGTTCAGTCCTGTACCATGACCTCTGAAACCTCAGTCATGGCTTTGCTACTTGTGAGTATTCAGAGGTCACTCTAGAGGAGTGAAAATATTTTCCATATCACACTTGTGCCCATCATGTATCCCCTATATCTAGCTATCTATCTATATCTATATATATATAGATATATATGTAGATATCTATATATATATAGATATAGATATATATATCTATATATATATGGGATAAATGAAGGGCAGCAGTGGAATATGGAAAATATTCTCACTCCTGCAGATTGAGCTCTATTTGGGATACATGAAGGGTAGGAGTGGAATATGGAAAATATTCTCACTCCTGCAAAGTGAGCTCTGGATATTTCACGAGTGCCGAAGGTACGAGTGAAATATACAGTGCTCACAATGCAGAAGTGAGAATATTTTCCATATTCCATGATCTGCTCATCAAGTGTGCGATTTATACCATAGAGGTGAGACCAATTTCAGTGAGAGAGGTATGTTTGTTGTTATGAGGTTCATGTCACTTTAATGATGCTGGTGCTGGTGCTGTGGTAGTGTGTGTGTGTGTGTGTGTGTGAAGTTTTATGACTGGGTTGTTGTAGTGAGCTGTTGTTGGTTGGTGTAAGTGTGTGTGTGTGTGTGTGTGTGTGTGTGTGTGTGTGTCTTGATTGGGTGTGTTGTGTTTTGGTAATTGGTTGCCTGAGGGAGGTTCTGTTCTGTGACAAGTTGGATGTTTGCAATATACTGGTTGTTTGTTGTTTTTTTTGTAGGTCAACATGTGGCAATGCAGAATTCAGTAATGTACTAAACTCGAGTTTTGAAATGCAACACAAGAGATTTGGAGATTGTTACATTTAGAAGGAGTGCTGCAGCTGACTGTCATTATCTATCTTAATTGTGTTAATTTCAGTGTAGGGCCTGTTTTAGAGCTCAGCAAATTATAGGGGTGTTTCTTAGTGTTTTCAGATGCAGGTGAGTGATGTCAGCAGAGTAGCTATAAATGGTATTTATTTTAACTCTGCTGATGTCATCAGGATTTATTTCACGCCAGTGAAAATAGCATGGTTTATTTCACTGGAATTGATCTCACCCCATGGTATAAATATATATATATATATATATATATATATATATATATATATATACACACACACACATATATACATCTATATCTATATCTATATCTATATATATATTCATGGCAAAAACTCCATCTAATGCATTAGTTAAGGTTGTTCCACAGCGACAAAAGTGAGGAAATACGCTGTTAGGGTTGAAAACCCTAACTCCGAATTCACCCCCCCAGCACCACACACACACAGACACACACACACACACATGCAAGTATGGGGGAGGACCAAGTCAACACAACCAATGACAGACATCCAGCAGCAGGTGACAGAAATAACAAACAATTGTCTAAATGTACTACGAGACATCCCCACCCACCTGACCAGGTACTGCATGCTCAGTGGAGATCAACAGCAAAACTGAGGCCATGTACACCAAACGTACACATCCCTGATTGCAGCTGCACACAACATACCACACTTAGTAGTTCCATGGCCTTACCTACCGCTGTTCCACACCAGAGCACACCACATGTGGTGGGCCACCTGAGCAATAGAGTTCAGCAAAACCAAGGAGTTGTACAGGTATAGTATCTCTGATTATAACAAGGGTTTGAGAAATGCAGCTTTCTAATTGACTGTAAACATTGTAACAGCCTTTATGTTTAGTTTTTATTAACATACATGTAGAGCCTAATCATATGATGAACATGGTTTAATGTTGTTTAAAAAGCAGTTTATTATGATAGCAATAAGCCACTCCCAGGTATTATGTTAATGGTCAGTTTATCACTGTCTACGACATGTGGCATTGGCTATGCCTCATTCAACATTAAACCCTACAGGGTGATTAATAGACCATTTAACATAACTGTTGGTCATGCCTTATTGCTTAATTGTCTTATGAGTAGATACTTTCCCTCTGCTAGGCACTGCAGCAGCTTTGCAACACAGTGTCCCACCCAGTTGCACCATACACTGTCTAATTACTGGAGAATGGCTGTGAATATGATGAACTCATGAAGATGAACAGTGTAACTTGATCATTACAGTCATTGAAACCTTAGTGTGATTATAACTGACAGAGTCAGTGATAGAGAATAACCTCTGCTGTCCTAGTACAATTACCCCATTGTGAGTTAAATCAATACTAAAAAACATTCTGCTTATATCTACACTATACCTACTTGATTCCTGTTGTACCACAATTAACATAGTTATCACTTTGATAGCATCAGTGACAGAAGTGTGGCAAACCCAAACACTAGGCATACAGCCTGAGTATGAAACAACTCTTAAAAAAAATTACACTGTGTCCATAAGTGGCATAGATCACTCATTGCAACAATAGCAAACGTATTACTATTTGAATAAGTTAGTCATCACAGATGCAATGAGATTGTCTTTATCAGGTACAACATACTCAGTAAGTGCCTACAGGAAAATCTATCCTATATACATCTCCGATACAGGTACGTCATTGTTGGCTCAGTAATGCTATGATATTTAGAAGTTGCTTGGCCTGATCCATGCAATTACACTGTTTCTTACAAAGAATACTTACTGCATCTTTAGTATTGAAACACACTGAAGGTCTATGTATGTTCATCAGCAGTACACCTTCATCAGTAAGAATGCATCTGATACTGGCAGTATGAATTTCACAGCATTGAACAGGCAATGCTTTTCCATACGTTTACATCAGCCTCTCTATCTTGAGTAAACCATTGCAGTAAATGTACTACTATGTAAATCACCTACTAAATGTAACACTACTTTTATCTTGAGCATGCTAGTGTCTTGTAGTTAATTTATGTACTTCTCTTAATTAATGTATACTCACAAGTGTTAAAACCCTTTCTACAACTGTGATCATGCACTTTTAGCATTTATATTGACTAACGGTACAGTACCAGTTGTGGTGTGGTGTGGGGCATCATTAGGTAAGGCCATGCAACTACTAAGTTTGGTACGTTGTGTGCAGCTGCAATCAGGGATGTGTACGTTTGGTGTACATGGCCTCAGTTTTGCTGTTGATCTCCACTAAGCATGCAGTACCTGGTCAGGTGGGTGGGGGGTGTCTCGTAGTACATTTAGACAATTGTTTGTTATTTCTGTCACCTGCTGCTGGATGTCTGTCATTGGTTGTGTTGACTTGGTCCTCCCCCATACTTGCATATGTGTGTGTGTGTGTGTGTGTGTGTGTGTGTGTGTGTGTCTGTGTGTGCGTGGTGCTGGTGGGGGTGAATTCGGAGTTAGGGTTTTCAACCCTAACAGCGAATTTCCTCACTTTTGTCGCTGTGGAACAACCCTAACTAATGCATTAGATGGAGTTTTTTGCCATGAATATCCTGTCTTTTTAAGAACTATTACTCACTATAGTGCATGATTTATAGTTGTAAGAATACTGCACATACATTAAAAAAGTTCCAATATCAGGAATACTTCAACTCTTGTAGTTGCATTTACTGTTATTAACAGTAACAGTGGTTCACTGTGAATCATATTGTTTTTATAACTTTATAAATTTTAATTTGTCATTGTTATTCCATGTAATATTTTTTATGTAAGAGTGTCTTACTCTTTTTCTTTATGAGCACATATGTAAAGAAAAAGATGTACATAAGTAAAAGACTATATGACATGACATGGACACCATAAGTTCATGTACTGAACCAATGGAAATGTTACTGTAGTAGCTTGACATTTGATAGACATTGCTTGTACTACCAACTGAGGTGGTAGCACCAATCATGTGAAGAGAGGTGGAAGAGGTTTGCTGATCCTGAATACATAACTTTGTTATAGGTATGCCAACACAGACATTTCACTGTTGTACTAGCAAGTACATACTCATCTTCATCATGATACACATACACACATTCTGTCGCACTAGGTGTATAAAACAACAACAGTGTGTCACAAATAGTGAAAGCTAGCATTGTCACACATCTAAGTTACTTCTATGGAGAATCCCAACTGCAATACCACAATAGTGTGGTATGATCTTTCAGCAAATGAGAAAATCACAGTTGTATAAATCTTGTTAATACTATTTTCAAGCAACATCTCCAGTACACAATAACACACCAAACACAAGAGAGTATAATTTCACTTTTTTTACTATAAAAATATCTTAGATATAAAAAATGACAAACAAAAATATTTTTCTTTTTATGAATACAAAAATATATATTTACAAACATAATATGTATACACCAAAAAAAAACATTATAAAAGTGTGTATTGCCTCATACACGAAAATAAATATTCAATAAAAATAATTTTTTCTTTACATAAATAAAAAAATATAAAAAATAGTAGATATTTTTTTTTAGTTTTGTGCAATACTTGCAGAGGTGTACGGACTGCTTGAGGCAATCCAGGCTGGAAACTGATTCGGTGGGAGGCGTAGGAAGTGGAAGTTGCTGCGCCCTCCGGAGGAGATACCAGACTACTATGAAGGGTGGTCAGTTTGGCCAGGGAAGCTCCAGGAACAGATGGTGCTGGTGGAGGTGAAGCACTGCTACTGGCCACAGCACTGTTAGCCACTGCTACAACTGGCTCGAGCACCAGGTTGACAGTCTACTGTTGTGCATCCAAGAGAGACTGGATTCTGTCCAGCTTCTCAAGGATCACCCTGTTTTCCTCACGCAGACTGCCAACCTCGCGCCCGAGCCGTCTGTAGCAGCGGCAATGGGCTGTGCATTTTCGCAGTCGCTGGTGCCCTACAAAGATTTAAAAAAAAGTAATGATGAATATACAACACAAATTAAACAGTTATGACTTTCAAATATTTAACTTCAAATATTTCTTATCTACTGCAATATCACAAATCCATTCATTTAAAAGTTATGATAATAGTTTTAAGTATGATGCTAAACTATTTAGCTATCTTATTTCTGTCTCTGTCATACTTTATTATCTATATAATCTAATGAGCTGACAACATAAAAAAACGCATAGTTAGATGTGGCTTACAATGCTACTCTTTTTTTTTTCAGTTGTCATAAATATTCAATATGTACATAGTTTTGCATTCTCAACACTATTATACCATAGAATTGAAATAGATCCTCATCAACTGTGAGAATTTTTACTTCACCATGTCTGCCTATAATGTCTAGTCATCTCTGCAATAAAAAACAAACTACCTTGACATTAACACTATCATTATATACTTTTCATGTGTACACAAAAATGAATCACTTTAATGATAGTTTGAAAGCAAACAGCTTTTCAGCCTTATTTCAGCCCCTCAACACACGTCACTATTGTAAATAATTAAGTCACTGAAATGACATTCACTCCACAAGCATGCCAGAGATCTTCAAGTACATAAAAAACATAAATGACAGATTTCCAGGTAGCATAACAATAAGACATTCAGACAACTAACCTAAAACTTAAACTGCAGTATGGGAAAATCTAGTCAAAACAAACACATTTAATTCATTGCTGTACCGTTGGATGCCCACAATATCTAGATCACTGTGCTTTTTTCACTGCCACAGGGTAAGAATCTTCAAACCAAAGTGGCACACCAGTAATAAGGTTCTTCAATCTAGAATCTGACATTTAAGCAATAATTCACTCCAGGGTAAGTGTTGTGCTGGGATAACGTCGCGCCTGGGATCATTAGACAAGAGGCCACAGGCCAAGTGCAACTAATCACCCCAAAAGTTGCAGTATCCCAGCACAACACACACTCCAAAGTACATTATTGCTATTATACAATGTCTTGTTGGTACTAATAGAAGAAAAATTTTACAAAAAGTCTTAAAAAGTATTTTTAAATTCGATTTCTCAATGCTCAGCACAGTGACTAGAGAAATAGTCCCATTGTAATGTTATTGTGTGTCTGCTGTCTCCTCCTGCACCCACCCCCCTCCCAGTAAAGCACAGCAGTCCACACACTAACATTCTATAACATGAAATTAACAATAATCAATTAGAATTATTGATTTGCTATCATCAACATTGATAGTGTAATAGTAATAAAGTTTATTACTGATGCGAAAGCACTCGCACCCTGCAGAAGCTGACAGGCATTAGCGTGTCCCTCTGGCTGTTAGATACAGCAGGGCAGAAAAAGATGTTTTTCATATTGCTGTGAGAAAAAAAAGCTGTACAGTACATTAGAGTTTAAAAAATATATTACAGTGTTAAACTTTTTGTATATACATACACAACATTTTCACACCTACTATAGTGCATGGGAAATATCTAATACCTGATTGCAATCATATAATGTAATACTCATCTCACAACAAATGTTTTAAATAGACATTTTACCACCTTTCCTCACATACAGTCTCACTGTTATGTCCTCACACTGTACCAAAAAGTGATTTCTTGCAACAACCACAGCATCATATTGTAAGTATTAAAACACAGTTTGGCAGTATAGGTGAGCATAAAAGTGTGACACTGTGTGTCAAAGACCATGCAGCTTTGAATAATGTAGCAATCTAATGTCTGTGTGCCAATATTGAACACAGTTTCACTACTCAAGAACTCGTTGTAATAGCACCCAACCCAGTAATAGGCAGCGTATGATGTACTGGAATTTTCACCACTGCAAGTAGTCATAGTACTACATTTTACATGTGGTGAGACAACTTCCATAGTGCTATATATAAATGTGTGATATTCATAGTGTGACACACAAACAATCCCATTATTCACTGTTTCAACACTTTTATCAACATTCCCTCACTTCATGATCACCTTTTAAAAATACACATATGTGTGACAGTGCACTGAACAGCATTACACTGCACTGTACAGGTAAGTATGAGGTTGGCAAGGCTGAATACAGACACACTGCACAGCAATTGAGTTTAACTGGGAAAAGTGGGTCTTGAAGACTACAAGGCACATTTTGAACTTGTACATTGAGAAAAACCAAAAAAATCAATAATTGGACACTTTCTGCATTGCACATCATTTAGGTCACTAGAATATCCTCCCACCATGTTGTGTATTTGGGGGGATTGGGTATGTGCAGTCATCAACGCATTGCCACCCATGCAAGGTCACAGCACATATAAAGTCAATAATGTCAACAGTGATTGGGCCCCCCACAACAAACAAAAGAAAGAGGTACTGGCTCGGCACCGAAGGTGTATTGCACACACCCCACACAATTCAACATTTGGACTAAGTATGCCAACAGACAGTGCGCTCCCCCTGTCACACAATGAAACAGCAAGGCGAGTTATCAACAGGAGCATTAATCACCACAAATGTTGACACCATGTGGTACTTCTCAAGCATGCAGATAATAGCAACAACAGATTTCACTTTACGTGGCTGGCCGGCTTCCTGCTTCACCTCCACTTGTTCAACAGCAGCAGCTTCCGGCTCTATTAAAGCAAAGAAGTAAAAAATGATCACATTAATAGATGAAATATCAAGATAAATACTTTTCTTTAAAGCATCAATTTCTAATACTACATCATTCATACAACTATCATATGAACACATATTTCTTTACAAAACAGCTGTCTCTCCAGCTAGATGTATGTTCTTAGTCAGTATTACATGCATATAACAAGTCTTCTCATCTGCAAAAGTCACGCAAAGTTGAAATAATGACACCATGTGTATATCTTTTTCCAAGACTAATGTCCATCCAATCCAGAACACTTAATATAAGAAATCCATTTTTTTTTCCTGGTGCTTCCCCTAGCACTGTTTCTTCAATAATGTTTTCTCTGAAAGAAAACTCAGAAATCTATTATTGGTAGTATGCAGTGCAGAACAAGCACTGCCTACCCATCAATGGCAATAGTTATAACATTCTCATAATGCATATTTGTTACACAGAAACATCCTAAAAACATTACATGTACCTTCAATTAACACACATGTACACCTAACTATATGACGATCTGTTTCTTAAACAGTTTCAAAATGTATGTTATTATAATAAGAAGAACACAAACATTACTATAATGTTACTCTTCAGTCAATTACCCTCTAGCTGAATATGGCAGTCATTTATGTGTTATTAAGCATATTACCCCTACAGGGTATTACAACACATTAACAAACATGTAGATACTCTATGCTGTCAAGTAATAATTATAACAATTATAAAAATGAAACATTGGCAGAAGATATAGAAATACTAAGTGAATAAGATCTAGGGACATGTCATAATTAGCAACAGATAATTAAGCAGCACACCATTGAATACCAGTGAGACACCTACAACATTACAATTGGCTATCTATTACTCATTGTACATTAAACTCCACCACCAAAAGTAGCAGAGGAGAAGACACCCCCCACAACACCACATGTACCGCTATGGACATACATCCATTGTCACATTCATGAAGAATAGTATCCCAGTCACATCTGTAGTAATACCTGTTTGTTATGCTAGTATAGGATCTTGTGCCATGCTGCCACTGCAGATTCACTAGAGTTGGTTAACACCTTTTTAAAGTATTTTGGGTGGGATATTCAAAAGGGTTGCACCATGCACAACAGGGTTGCACATCTCCAACTCCGAAATTGCTCCATTCTGCGATATTCAGTAGGAGACAGTTGCACCACTGAAAACAGGCTGAGCAACAGCGCAATGCAAATGAATGCATGCTCAACTGGAAGGGGAGGAACCATGCATGAACTCCACAGCCCGATATTCAGGGGAGCTGTGCAGAGTTGTGTAGGCGCAACCCCCAACCTGCGCCTGCATGACTTGGAGGCAAAAAAAAGCCTTAAGTCGACAGCCACCCACAGCTGAGCTGCTGCATTGCAGGGCACAACACAGCAGCTGCCACCTGTGCCTTGCCCCCAACGCAGTCCCTGTGCCCGCCCTGCAGCCCGATCACAGGCAGCGTACTGTAAATTCCACCCACCACCCCCACTGGCCCGACCGCGGGCATAGTGTATTCCCTCCCAACACCAGCAGATCGTGGGCAGCAATGTGGCACACCCCCCACGAACATATCCCTTGTGGTCCACTGTACCGAAATGGCCAAACATGGACAGCAATGTGGGTCCCCCAACCGAACTTATCCCTGGTGGTCCAGTGGACTGAAATGCCCATTCGGGGGCATTAAGTTAAATACCCCCCGAACGTATCCCTGGTGTTCCAGTGGACCAAAATGCCCGATTGCAGGCAGTAAATAAAATACCCCCCCCTCCTCCTGAACATATCTCTGGTGCTCCAGTGCACCAAAATGCCTAATTGTGGGCAGTAAGTTTAATGAACCCCCTAAACATAGCCCTGGTGGCTAGTGTCCCCCCACCGCACCACCCACGAACCATCACCACCTCGCCCCCACAGGCGGACAGCAACATCCACCTGTCTGCCGCCTGCTGACTGACTGCTGAGTAGGGCTGCACCCGATTGGTGCAGAGCAGAGCCAATGGGCATGCAGCCCATACTGTACATGACAGTCCAGATTTGTGAATGAATTCATTCATTCAAAAATCTGGACTGTCATGTACGGTATGGGCTGCATGCCCATTGGCTCTTCTCTACACCAATGCACATGCAGCCCTACTGGGAAGTCACTCAGCAGGTGGCGGGGTGGCAGGTGGGTCGGATGATACCACCCACCGGCTGCCAGTGGGGAGCGGGGTGGTGGGGCTTAGCAGGTGGAGTGGGGTGGTTGGTACAGTAGCCACCATGGCTATGTTTGGGGGGGTTATTAAACTTACTACCTGCAATCAGGCTTTTTGGTCCACTGTACCAGCAGGGATACATTCAGAAGGAGGGGAGGGGTTATTTAACTTACTGCCCGTGACTGGCCTTTTCAGTTCACTGGACCACCAGGATATGTTCAGGGGCCACAGCTGCCCGCCATTGGGCTGTGGGGGAATTGAACCATGACCACAATCGGCCCAGTGAGGGTTGGTGGGGTATTCTACACTGTTTTGTCCATGATCGGGTGTAGGGGCATCGTTCCGACAGCTGCAGCCTTTCAGGGTGCCAGGCGAAGTCTCGGAGATCGGCGCACCTTCATGCTAATGGCAAGCAAATCACGCCATTATCAGATGAAAATGCCCCCCCTGCACCTTGCATGAATTATTGCCCCATTTGCATGTCACCTTTTGAATATTACAGTTTTGCACATGGCGCAATGGTACTTACGCCACGCAAGTTGATGCTCCACTCTGTCAACTTGCGGTGCTTTCTCCACTCGCCATGCACGATATGGTGTGGCTGGGTGATATTCAAAGGAGTTGCTCAATAGCGCAACTCCTTTGAATATTACCCTGGACATGCCCCTGAGCAACTATGTTGTGCAGCGCAATGGCTTGTGAATGGTGCCGTTTTAATATCCCACCCTTTGTGTCAAAAGAAACCCTCGTTTCTTATTTGTAAACACCATTACAGATTTGTAATAATAAACTGTTACCGTCGGAGTCAATCACAATGACACATTCTGTGTCCGACTGACCACCCTCCACAGCTTCAGTCTGTGCTGGTACTACCTCGTGAGAAGCGGGGGGAGACCGCCGATGTTCTAGCATAAAGCAAACAAAAAAAATATGTAAGTATTAGATGTGAATCACAGTACAGTTTTGACAAACGTACAACAACAGTAAATCAGCCATGACATACATAACATTGCTTCTCATTATACAGCCCACAAGCATTATGGTCACATATTCCAATAACAATTGTATTTTTGTATACGGGGGGCACATCACACCATTATCTACATAGTCTGTAACTGGTGGAGCAGAAAACAGTATTGATATGTACATTTGTACATGTCTCTCTGTCTATAAGGCATTTTGCTCCACTGGACCACCAGGTATACGCTCGGGAGGAGGGGTAGGTTTATTACACTTACTGCCCATGATCGGGCATTTCGGTCCACTGGACCACCAGGGATATGTTCATGAGGAGAGGGGTGGTTTATGTAAGCAATAATACCTGATAGGGTGGGTGGGTATTGCTCTATACCGACCACCCAGGGGCATAATTGGCCCAAACGGAAGGCCTTATAGGTCCTGGAAGGTCTGTAGCAGCCAACACCACCCACCCTGGCATGGCTATCTTAGTGTTGTGGTTTCGTATGGAACAACAGCACAGTAAATAAATGGAATTCAGGTACATGTTTTCATAGTGCATCCTTACATAGTATTGAGTATTTTTAAAAGGTGTGAGAAATACAGCTTGGATTGGTGGCAAACATGCTAGTAGCTGTATGTCAATCTTTGATTAACATATATGTGGAGACTAATCACAGGCAAAACAATGTTCACACTAATAACAAAATATTGGTATGATAATTCTAATAAGGCAGTCTCAGTTTTTATATTAATGGTCACCTAATCACCGTGTGGGGGCATGTAGCACTTGGCTGTGCCTCATGCCACACCACACCAGTAAATGGTGATTTGCACAACATTAACATTATTCCTGCTCATGTCTTATTGCTTAATCATGCAGTATACAATTATTGTTACAAATTAAAATACATACATCCATTATGAAAAGTTGTGCTGATTTACTTCACGGTGAGTAAGGCGCTCCTCCACAGCTGTCTTGCCAGCAGCTTCCCAAAGCCCATATGCGAGGTAGTACCAGCACGTATCATTGTCCGCTATCCCCTCATGCTATTTCAAAATGTAAAAATGTTGGCACAACAGCTTCCACTTCTGCTTTAGCTGCACAATAGTCTTATTTTTAACTTTAAAAACTATGTGCAAATAGCTATTTATGCACCTCCACATTGAATCCAGTTTCCGGTTCGTACTCCTCATCAACACCTTCGCATTACCTCTAGTCTGGACTGCCTCAAGCAGTGCACACACCTCTTGCAAGGTCCGCTGCCTCATTATCTGATTTTAGGATTGTCTAATTCTGAAATACAAACAGAAACAAATATCTACATTAGTATCATCTAACAATATTAATCATTTCTTAAATGAATTCTATATAATACTTATTAAATTAAAGATCACATGTCCTTTAACATAACAGAAACACACCTCAGTAACATTATACAGCCCAAGAAAGGATTCAGCCACCTCAACAGTAACAACAACTGCTGCTACACTATGGTGTGCCACCACCATGTTATCCAGTAGTCTCAGGGTTGGGGAGCTACTGCATCGAATATGAGATTGGACACACCAGCACATATCCATGTCTACTACACTGAAGTGTTCACACAGCATATTAAAGTGATGTTAAACACAGATGAACCACACATTGCAGAACTGTGCACACCTAGAAATACACTAATAAATGGAAGACGGCTAACAAACCGATTGAAAATTAAATAGTATGATAATTCTGTTAGTGCATTCATGGTAGCCTATATACTAATCACTACCCATATCTGCTACATTCAAAACAACTCTATTTCCTGACATACTAGTAAAGAAACGTATACATTGAACAGCACCACTACGCTTATTGTTTTTTTCACACATACCATACTGTGACAACTACAATACTGTAAGACCACAGTAAATGCTACACTCATTTAACATACTCAACCTATATACAATTATAAAACGCTTCGGAAATGCTATGTAATCTATTGGCTCTTAGGATTCCAACAACCTTACATCAATCCATGTTATACTGTCATGTACAGCCTGATCACCACGCCACATTGATTCTTCCTGTCAGCATTCCATCCTGTGGCACAGCTGAATGTGTGGAATGATACATTCTGATTTTCAACCAGCATTCTTAAACTGCTGCTGAAGAACTATTTTATTAAAAATCTCCCTAAATGAGGGAAACATTCATAGAGATACTTTAACACTTTTGTTTTGGAAAATAGTTTTATAATACTAATAAGGCACTCATGAGTTACA
Organism: Neoceratodus forsteri; assembly: GCA_016271365.2. Taxonomy (NCBI): domain Eukaryota; kingdom Metazoa; phylum Chordata; order Ceratodontiformes; family Ceratodontidae; genus Neoceratodus; species Neoceratodus forsteri. The sequence continues at coordinate 1,516,469,614 of CM057449.1, forward strand.
TTAACAGTCAGTTAATCACCCCTAGGGAATATGACACTCGGTTGCACCTGTGCCACATTACACCCATAGGGGTGATTAATAGACTGTAATAACCCTGGTCATACTTATTGCCTTCAAACATAACAACATCATACAATTGAGAAATGACAGCAGCAGGGTAAATTACTATTGCTGTGTTCCACGTTATTTAATATAGCAAACCCATATATGTGCCATGTGTTTTAAGTGATGGCGCAGTTGATCTATTTTTTTGGCCACATTTATATGGTTCTGAAAAGAACCTTTAGTATGCTGCAATATTCCCTCAAACAGTCTGACAATCTTAAGCGACTTTGAGGATTCCATCTCGAAGGTCTCCTAGAAAATGACAATTGCCAGCATGCAAGAAATGTACACCATCTGGTAGGAATAGCCAATCCTTACAGTATTTTTATATTTCAGGGTGACGACATAGTATGCATTCCATGCATGCGAGAAAAGCAGTTATCTGTACATTTACTTTCCTGTGAGCTCTGTCAATCAGATACATATGATGTTCTGCTTACGCAAACTCTACGCCTGTAATATCTGAAAACATGATAATACGAGGCAGGCAACATGGACATAATAGAAGCAAGGTCCAATTTGCCTCTGTAACTAAATCTACCCAGCGTTTTGAGCCCAAATCATTGCCTCCAAGATGTATTAGCAGTATGTCAGGAGGAGAGTGAGTTATCAAAAGTCTGTGCATGGTTGGCATAAGATGTTCCTATCTCATGCCACCACGACCAAACCATCTTACATAGCAATTGGGGAGCTGCAGGTCCCTCCCAAAATTACTATGAACTGCAAACTCAGCTGCTCGTTTTATGTAACTGCTTCCAACTATCCACAAAATCATTTTGCTATTTTCTGCCATTCTAAGTTGCAAAACTCAGAACTGTATAGAGAGCTATAAAGAAAGTTAGTGTTCACCCTGCAGTGACCAGACAGCACTGAAAATCAAACTGATGTTTTCCCTCCTTATTTCAAGGTAGCTTCACTGGGTTCAGACAAAACACACAAATCAAATAAAAAACATTCCCTGCTGCCCTGACTTCATTAACCAATGTAAGTGATGCATTCAGTATTACTACACCTATGTTCCTGCAAAAATCTGGAACCACTGACAACTGGGAAAATGCATCCTTTTCATAGGCAGTTTTAAACAATTACAACATCAGAAACAAGTCTGATTGGTTCTATTTTCTCATAGAACTCCACGTGCACCTTCCTATCTACCTCCATTTGCAGCTGTATCTGTACAAGTTAGTACTGAACTGATTTCTCACTTTAAACTATTTTCTCTTAATAATACAGCATGTTAGATAATAAGTTACATAATGAGATTAAGCATATAAAAACATTTTGATTAATAGTATTTACATGTAGTTATAAGTTTTTTTAATACTAGAAAAAATCATTTGAATATAGACTGTACTTACAGTTTCAAACTGCTCTCTTAGCAATATTGAAAATGGCTGCTGTTTACTTCTTGTTCAGTGTTGTCCGTCTCTGATTGGTTCTCAGAAATGGCCTGACAAATCTTAAATTACATTGGTAGACCTAGCTGTCACTCAAACACACGGTTTTCTGATTCGATAATGAATGTTTTTGGCACTCCCAAGTTTTAGAGAAATTTTACCGTCGAATGCACGAAAGTACATTTGCGACACTTTCGATAGCACCACAGTAAATTTGCGAAAGTGTCGAACTTCGACAGTATTTTTGACCATACTGTCAAATGCACGAAAGTAATATTTGTGTCACTTTCGAATGCACAAAAGTACTTTTTGCGAAACTTTCGTGCTCACGAAAGCAGTTTACCAAGGCTGTTTATTTATTGCCACAATTTCAGATTTAATGAGAAAATAGCTCAATTTTCAATTACAAACACATTATGTGCTGCGTAGCTGCTTCGAACTCAGTACACTTCAGAAATTTAACATTTACAATGGTCCATGCGTGCATAACAACTGTGCAATGCACACTTGTGAAACAGTTATTTGTTGTAATTTGCACACCCAAATGTAAACATAGCTATTTTAAGACCTCTGCTCATAATAGCGTCACTCTGATTTTTATACATTTGTACCATATAGTCATTTCTCACATCATCTGAGTCAAAATGCAGCACATAAGCAGAAACACAATTTTGTCAAGATGTGATAAATGCAATCTGTACTATTCATAAGGTTGTGTGTTAAAAGCAACATTTTTAATTCTCAACTGAAAAGTATGACAATACACAAACTTACAAGTGTACATGTGAACTGCAGTGCGCAAGGTTGTAAATCAGAAATGTTTCAGAATTCTCACACCAATTTTTCAACATGTTCATTTTAAGTCGCTCTGCTCATAAACACTGGCACTGTAATTTTGTGATTGTGCCCCATACAGTGATTTCGCAATCAACTGCAGCATTGCACAGTACATGTGCAGAAAAACATTTTGCATGTTGTTAAAATAACAGCTCCAATAGTCATAGACAGGAGTACTAAAAACACAATGTTGATAATATGTAGCAACTATATTGAAATTTCGTTAACATACAAGCATACTTAGCAACTGTGCTAGATGAAGTCACACAACAGTAATAGTGCCATGTTCTCCTTCTAATTGTAAACATACTAATTGTAACAGATTTGGTAATGAACACTATCACTCTCAAGTTTTTGGTCTACCATATAGTGAATTAGCACTCTGACTATGCCATGACATGCTACATGGTGGAAAACACATTTTCACCCACATGTAACAAATTACACCTATCCTAATCATAAGTACACATGGAGAAAAAAAGTTTTTAAAATGTGGACTAGAAATATTTACAATGCACAAACTTCTGATATTACATATCAGCTGCGCAATGCACATTCATAAAAACTATTGTTTAGTTATGTTTTACCAAACTGTAAACATACTTAACTTAGCATCTCAATACACACTGTTATAAAAAATTTACTGAAGCCTATTCTAAAACTTTTTTTTCTCTGTCTCTCATACAGGTGCCTGATACTTCTTTAAGATTGCATACTGTCACTGACAGCCATAATAGTAAAATTTGCCAACTAAATACAGACGTAGATGTGTCTCAAAATGAGAGCGGTATAATAGTACTACACTGTTGTATAAGGGCAACAAACAAAACTTTAAAGGCACACCAAAAAATGAACATCGACAAACCTTTACTGCAACAGTGACCCCTACATCAAGTCACTGCACAACCAAACAAAATTCCTTAACAGAAAAGAAAAAATGTATACCATCACAAATGTTGTGTAGATCTCTAAGATGAAACACAACTATTTTGAGTTTAACCATCAAGAAACGCTCAAAAAAATGCCGTAAACTCACAACTGGTGATTTACAACTCAGAAAGAGAAAGTATTTCCAATCACTAGCAAGTAAAGCTAAGATCGAAAGACTTATCGCTGCTGTGCTGCGGCACACCCGCAAAAAGAGCAAGAGTCAGCTTTCTCTGATGAATTTACATCTGAAAGTATGAACTTTTGTCAACAGAGCACTGTTTGTACTACAGTGATTGTGGCGTAGGATGTGCCACGTCCTTGAACAATTCAGGAAACTTGTATATGCCATAAAAAAAAGGCTTCAACAATATCCTTGTTTGACTGCTGACAACTTCTGTCATGTTTTCACAGGACAGTGGCTGCACACACAGCACTCAGAGGCATATTTCTGGGAAAAGTCTTATCATTACTTAACAAAAGAACACACGTTCAGTATTGATGAGTCCAGCAAACTAAGAAATGTCCTCAGTATCTCTGATGACAATCAATTGGATACGGATGATGACTGTGATCCAACCACAGTCTTCAATAAATGGCACTGTCTGGCATGGCCATGTGATGACACCTGCAACCGTAGGCAATCATCATTTGAAAAAGTAGAACACTTTGTAAACCTATTTGTAGTAACAGATCGCAAAGACAGACATAAACTGTTCACAACAATTGACCATTGTGAAATTCGGCCACATACTGGACTCATGGGTCACTCACTTGCACGTCTCAATACTGGTGTTTGTGATAGTATTTTTCACAACATGTGGATGCTTGCAGTGCATCAAACAGGCATGCGAAACTTTGTCTACAAAGTATATGAAGTAAAGCTAGCTGTACATCAGTACATTGTTTAAATGACTTATTGCAATCAGGTGACATGCAGGGTGCCATCACTTTCCTAAAAAAACTGCAACACATTACTTCTGTACCAGAAACAACTAATTTTCAGTGTAACTCTTCTGTAGAAAAATCTGTTTCAGTGATAGAAAATGACATTCTGAAACAGAACTGGAAGGAAATTGCTAAGTTTGAGGTTGCAAAGTCTCAGAAGTTTGATTCTGTATATGTGTCATGCAACCGTTTGTGCTACACAAAACAAACAGTCACAGTCAACATAGAAACCTTGTCACCATACAATGACATGTGGTTGAGCCTAGCAGCATTCTTGCTGCTCAAATCTGACTTTAACTTACAAGACACCATTCTGCTATGCAAACACTGTTTTTCAAAAGTGAAGTATAACACTTTGCCAGCAAGGTCAATGCTGAATAACATGGAAACAGATGTTACACTAAGTGAGATTTCAACATTGAATATGTTTGAACGCATTCTAATTCAGACAATGAAACCATTCCAAATGATTCTACATCTGAACACAGAGACACGGAACATTCCACAGAAAGAGCTTGTTAGATCTCTAAAGGGTTCTGTGATGTATCTACCACTTCCTCTACAGGAAAATGTTCAAGCAATCTCAACTGAAAATAGCTTGGTAATTCTTGTAAATGGTGTGCCTACAAAGGCCAAAGTCATCTGGCAAGATGTTGTCAATGTGCAAAAGGTAAAGCTTGCTCTTGCTTATTTAAAGAGTAACAATCCCTTTTATACAGACCTTGACATAGATCAGATGGCCAGTCTCTCTGTGCAACATGATCTATTAGAAAAAAGTAAGCCAATCATTGAGAAGGTCAGTACACAGACAAGCGGCAATGTGTATGAACAGTACACAATTCACCCACTACATGGCACAGATACAATAGGAGACAACATTGATCTCTATCAAATGAAGCAGGTGGAAGAAGAGCCTGTCAGCATTTGAGAGGCAACACTAGAAGCACGCTGTTTCCCAGACCTATTTCCAAAAGGGTCAGGTGGATGCCTAGATGAAAGAGAAGTACGTGTACAGGGTGCTGAGTACCGCACTAGCCGTGTCCTCAGCAAAGATAGCAAATTCAGACGTAACATACAGTACCTGTTCCATCTCCTCTGGGAGAGTGAACTTAGCATTCTGTTTGCATCTATAGCACATACCATTCGACCTAACAAGTCCACTAGATGGAATAAAAGATGCTCAATTTCTAGAGAAATTAAAGCAGAAAGATGAAAATGTGCAAGTGAATCTGTCTTCCATACTTTCAAGTCTCCATGGCACCAAAGAAAATTGGTATCACAGACACTCTGAAGTGATGACAATGCTGTGAGAGTATGGTGCAGCCACATGGTTTGTCACACTTAGTTGTGCTGAATTTGCCTGGGACGAACTCATTGAACTGTTGAAGTGGGCAAATTCTGATGTCAAAGGCATCTCATCGATGACTGTCGGAGAAATGTGTTCACTTGATCCTGTGTCTGTCACAAGACATTTTCACAAGTGGTTCCATGACATTCTGACTTTCATCTTGTCAAAGGACAATCCTCCTCTAGGTATTGTGGAACATTACTTTTGGAGGACAGAATATCAAGCATGAGGTGCCCCTCATATCCATATGTTATTGTGGATCAAGGATGCTCCACGCATTGGTGAACATGAAGCAGCAGAAGTGCTATCATTCATCAAAAAATATATCACTTGTCACATTCCAGACAAGTATGACAGTCCTACATTATGGAAGTTGGTACAAAAGTTCCAGCGACATATTTGCACAAAATATTGCTGGCGAGTAATAAAGAACAAATCTAATTGGTACACATGATGTCGCTTTGGATTTCCTAGATGAGTTTGTCAGAATGGTGCCATGAATGACCTTTTCTCAGCAATGCGAAACCACTTGAAGGCAAAATCAACCAAGAGGGTATACGAGTTACCCAGAGATGAAAAAGAGGTGTACATCAATGACTACAACCCAACTCTTCTCCTAATATGGCAAGCAAACATAAATGTTCAGTTTGTGGCTGGTAACTCACTGGCCCTGGTTCGGTACGTCACTTCGTACATAACCAAACATGAACAAACTAGCTTGCAAGATCTTTGGGAAGATATTGCCACTTCAAGCAAAAGCCTGACATCTCAGCTGTGGTCATTGGGTTTGAAGACTCTTTCACACAGAGAATGTGGAGCTTACGAAGCCAGTGACCGGTTAATGGGTACATATCTGTATGGGAAGTCTGATACTGTACATTTTCTCAGTGTAAACTACAAAGAGAAATGGAAGCGTGTACTGATTCCTCATGTCGAAATTGAGGAGCTCGCTGTCAATACACCTTCTTCAAAACATATCTTGAAGAATAACCTGATAGACACATACTACCCACGTAGACACAACGACATGAATGATATGTGTCTGTTTGAGGTGGCTAAGTGGTATGACTACAAGACAGGTGCAGCACCTCACTCAACATGCCACATTTACAAGGTCAATGGACTAGATGGCTGTCTCATGAAGAGACACAAGCCATGGCTTATAGATCACTGCAAACTCCATCTAGACACATCAGAGAGCACAGAACATTACTACTTTGCTCTCCTATTCCTATTTAGACCCTGGAGGACTGAGTCTGAATTAAAAGGTGACTGTGACACATTCGAAGAGCAGTTCAATCTCACTTACGAGGATTTCCAAACTGAGTACTCACAGACATATATACAAAGACTAGAAGCTGAGAGAACAGCTTGAGAAGGAGAGAAGCAGCTTCAGGAAGACACTCCAGTTAGTTCACAAGACAACCTTGTTCCAGAAGGACAAGGTGTTCTAGATGACCCTCTGCCCTTAAATGCCCCAGAAGTGTTAATCAGAAATTGAGACAGCCATGGAGCATGGCACACACTCCATGGTCAACCCAGCTGACTTAAGAGAAAGACTAAATCAGCTGCAGCATACAGTTCACTCTCAAGTAGTTGAAGTTGTCCAGCATGGTATACTACATGAAACAAAACAATGTGACTGCACTGACTACAAGCCACTACTAATGTTTGTTAGCGGTTCAGCTGGCACTGGAAAGAGTTTTCTAATTGAAGCCATCACAGCAGAAGTACAGAGTGTGACAGACTCTTCAATATCTGTTGCTGTAACTGCTCCCACAGGACTAGCAGCATACAACATTGGTGGAGTTACATTACACCGTCTCTTTATGTTGCCAGTCGAACATGGGAGAACTGGAGAGTATCGTAAACTGTCATTTGAGGTTGCATCTCAGCTCCATTCCATGTTCACAAAGATGCAGTTACTGATCATTGATGAAATCAGCATGGTCTCCAATGTCATGCATGCCTGTATACATCTACGTCTACAGCAGATCTTAGGTACTGATGATGGAGTGCCATTTGATGGCAAAAGTATACTTGTGTTGGGAGACCTTTTACAACTTGCACCAGTCACTGCAGCATGTATTTACAACTCTAACTGCCAAGCAAGCTAAGAATATCCTCAGTTGCATTGCAGGCTATAACATATGGAATTATTTACCTATGTTGAGTTGTCTGAGAACATCGCCAAAGTGGTGATCTAGCTTACAAATCACTTTTAGATGAAGCTCTGTACAGGCTCTTATCACCAGAACATGTTTGTATGTTAAATGATCGAAAATCACAGTACACAGTGCATGCATAGAAACAGCATGTAATGTCTTAAGCAATATATACTCTACTGGCAGACACATAGTGTGTCTTATGCCATGACTAAGAAATGCACTGAATTCAACAATCAAATGCTGCAGAGAGAAAACCAAGAGATTCTAACTCTGCATGCAGTTGATACAGTTGATGGCGTTATTCTTAGTCAAAAGCTAGTAGCAAAGATGACTGAACGACTAAGTGAACAGAAGTCAGATGTTTCATGAACAGCTGGCCTAGAAGCTATTCTCACAGTTTGTAAGAATGCACGTATCGTGCTGCAACGTAATCTAGATGTAGAACAAGGTATGGTAGCGGTGCCATGGGAAACATCGCTGACTTTGTCTACAATGTCCAGAAGACATATATTGAGACACTTGTAGTGCACTTTGACAACATGGAACACTCTGTACACATAGATCGAACCTGAGTTAAATTCCAGGTTTTTAAGGATGTCTATGTAAACAGGAAACAGTTCCATTATGTGTTGTCTATGCTGTCTCCATTCACAAATCTCAGGATTGAGTTTGGATTCAGCAATGGTAGACATAGGTACAGACATTTTCAAGGACGGCATGAGCTACATCGCACTTTCACGTGTATGCGGCCTTTCTGGATTGCACATCATTACTATAGCACCTCAGAAAATACGAGCTGACAAGCGATGTATTCTTGAGTACAACAGGTTACGTACTCTACATCAGCCACAAATGTCTTTAATACCACTGCCTACATATCTGTCTGTCTCACACAATTCAGTCACAGCTAAAGGTAACAACAAACATCAGTAAGCTTCCAAAAGTGATTCAATGAAAAAGAGTTCAACAAAGGCCACAACTTCAAGTAAATATTCACAACAAGCAACTCGTCAGAAATCAGTTGGTGTAGCTGCTGTACCAGTCTTTGACAACAGCAGTAGAGTAAACTGCTATGCTAACTCAGCTATGCAAGTTTTTCTTCACATGCCACAGTTTGTACAGACAATATCTGCTTCACAAGACAATCCCATATCAAACGCTTTGAAGCAGATTATCAACATGACTTCTGACCACTCTAACAATGTACAGTCACTCAACACCACTCGACAGGTGTTAGCTACAATGCTGGATAGTACGTTTGCTGCAGACATACAGCAAGACACTACTGAGTTTATGATGGCTCTCATTAACAATCTGGATGAAGACGGCACCCCAATGCGGCAGTACTTCACAGTAACATATGTTACAAAATATATATGTGTTTCATGTGGCAATTCACAGCGTGAAACCACACAAGACATGCTGTGGATTACTCTCTTTGTTCCTCAGACCAAAAGTGTCAAATCTTGACAGCTATTCACCAATGCTGAATGTAGTCATGCCTGTGGAAGGTGTGGAGGCAGATGCAGTCAGTCCATACGTCTCAGGAGTTCATCTCAATATCTGTTGCTTATGTTGCATAGATTTGTCCCCAATGGGCTCAAAGTTGATACTCCTAACACAGATTACACAGCTAGTAGAATAGTCTTCCTCCAATCAGTGTTTGACACTCAGTATAATCTATCACCATGGTCAATCCATGCATTCTGGGCATTACACCTCCTGACTAAGGTGCAGAACTGGTTGGTTAGAGTGTGACGACTCTACAAGCAGTTTTAAACAGAGACTGCCACGACACTTGAAAAATGCATATCTTCTAATATTGAAGAATTATGACAACCTTCATATTTCAGAAGAATAGGACAAAACATTTTGCATTTAAAATGACTACTTTGTCCAAAACATTCATGCCTCATTACAATGTTGCATAATGTACGACTCTAAATAAACCATACAATTTCAATAAAATGCTATTCTGACAGAGACATTCCATACACTGTAACATGTAAGATCTTGTGTGGATCAGTGACTACATGAAAATTGTTGTAGTGGCTTCAATCGGTGCCAACAATATTCACAGTCACTAGGGAAACCATGATTACATATCTATCAAAGATTGTACATCTATAAACTGAGGCCTTACTGCTCTCCTCCTCTGTACATATCTTTAATTATCCATGCATCAACTCATGCATAGCAACAAATTTATATGAGTTATAAAGTGTTACTCTTTTCAAACAAAAAGAAGTTCTCAGTTATCATCGTAAATAGCTGAGCAACACTTCTAACATTCAACAAACATTCCACTCTGTCACAAGTTGTCTATCAACACTTCAATTTGATATTCTAATATTGAAGAATTATGATAACCTTCATATTTCAGAAGAATAGGACAAAACATATTGCATTTAAAACATGAGTACTTTGTCCCAAAAACATCCATACCTCATTACAATGTTGTATAATATATGACTCTAAACAAACCATACAATTTCAACAAAATGAAATTCTGACAGAGACATTCCATACACTATAACATGTAAGATCTTGTGTGGATCAGTGACTACATGAAAATTGTTGTAGTGGCTTCAATTGGCGCCATCAATAGTCACAGTCACTAGAGAAACCATGATTACATATCTATCAAAGATTGTACATCTAAAAACTGAGGACTTACAGCTCTCCTCCTCTGTACATCTCTTTAATCACCCATGTATCAACTCATACATAACAACAAATTGATATGAGTTGTAAGCTGTTACTCTTTGCAAACAAAGAGAACTTCTCAGTTATTATCGTAAATAACTGAGCAACACTTCTAACATTCAGCAAACATTCCACTCTGTCACAAGTTGTCTATCAACACTTCAATTTGTCTATTGACTCTTGACATATAGAGAACATCATTCGCTCACCATGCAACAGTGTAGAACTATCACGCCTTCATGCGTAATACTAGTATTGTACATATGTAAAAAATAACTACCTTTATTGATAATGCAAGAATCTGAATTACACAACTGTAAATAAGATCCAATTGCAGAATCTCATTTATTGACTTTTACCTGTGTTTCCAATTACTTGTACATAATATAAAGATTTCTATTCAGGTGTACATTGTTAATAACTATTTTGATACTTGTACTAAAAATACTAGTCTAACACTAAAGTACAACTGAATGTTTTACATATTATTCAGCACTATACTAACTATATTTAATTAACCATAAGTTTGTTAAAAGATGAATTCCATGCACAGTTTTAGTATTTACAAGTTAAGAATTTACATAGAAGCCAATGTAAGAATTGATATGTCATTTGTTCATGTAAAAATATTCTATTTTTTCAACTTGTCACATAAGTAATTCAAACGTATGTAAAAAATATTGACAATTGTAAATCAGTCACTGTTACTGATCACAACACACTGCATACCTGTTCCTGACAATATTTATGATCGCCTCAATTGAGGGGTCGGGAGGGAATTTTCCATTTGCGCCTAGTCAGTGACATATTATTAAATAACACCAATCAAATGTCACAAAACAAACATTTTTGTATATTGTATTACTTAGGCAGTGAGCATATGGTTTTTCGCCCACCCCAGGAACATCCACATTAGCAGTCACACAATTACAACAAAACACTTCTCTATCATGTGTGTAATCACAGTTCACAACCTACTGACATTGCCTTATTAACATACCACACAAGTAATGCACTACACATAATTACAACATACAACCATTTTAAAAAATCATTTTTTTACAAACTGTATTCACATTCAATAGTAAATATATAATAAAGCACCACAGCTTCAGCCTGACTATTAGAATTCCAGGTCGAATGTCAGAAACTACTTCCTCACGTAAGGAGTAGTGAGTACTGAAACATGACTAGAAACACACCACCTGATTAGTTTTCTATAATATCATATACTTACTCCAATCCATATTATACAGTTCTTATTATATTTACACATTTACGTATATGACAATCAATGATTACACACATACAAAGATTGTATTGTGAGACTGCTTCTGTCAACTAAATTTCAGTCTTGATTGGACCTTTTCTCTGTTTAACAAATTGGCAATAAAATTTTTCAAACCATAACCACCTGTGTCGACTCTTTACTTTAAATACCATTATGACATAAAAATAAGTGTGTATGACTTAAGCATACAAATCAATGTTAACTAATACTGCTACAACTATACCTCCATCAATTTGTTTGGTACCTATGACATACAGTCAGTATCACAGCATATGCAAAGATGTGAGACATTGCATGTCACATCTGACATAATTCCTAACAGTGTAAAAAACTCAGCAATGTACTTACTTTTCCTGTGCCTATGCAGTCATTGTTACTATATCAAGGTGCCACACATCAGCATCCAACAGTACACAGCTGTGACTATACATGTACCATGCAGTCACTACTATGTGTACTTCAGAGTCTGACAAAATGGAACTTTCTAATTGGCTGCAAACATCCCAACAACCTTATGTTAATCTTTTATTAACATACATGAAGAGGTTAACAATATACTGAACAAGGTTTAAAACTGTTTAAAAACATGTTTCATTATTATAGCAATAAGTCACTCCCAAGAATTGTGTTAATGGTCAGTCAATCACCCTGTAGAGACATGTGCCACTCAGCCACACCTCGTGCCACAGCACACCCCTAGAACATGATCAACAGTCCATTAACATAACCCATTGTCATGCCTTATTAATTAATTATAAAAAGGGTCTTAGAAACTGAGCTTTCTGACTGGCTGCAAACATTCTAACAGCCTTCTGTAAATCTTTTATTGACATACATACAGAGGTTAGCCATTTCCTGAACAAGTTTTTAAACAGTTTAAAAACATTTGTATGATAATTAAGCAATAATGCCCAACAGGGTGTGTGTCATGCTGGGATAACATCACGCCTCAGCTGGTTGGGCACGAGGCTGCAGGCTAAGTGCGTCCAACAACTGAGGCGTGATGTTATCCCAAACAACACACACCCTGGAGGGCATTATAGCTATTATACAATGGCTCATTGTATATATAAAGTAAAAAAATAATTTTAAAGAATGTTTTTATTAGTGAGGAAAAATATTTTTGTTTCTTAAGCGGAGATGCAACAAAAGACAGATGGTCATGGTGGACATCCAAATGGGTTCACAGTGAGGCTGAGACTAGACCCGTGATGTACTGATTAACTTCATGGTTCCAGCCCAAGACTGACCAATCAGAGTCCAAGATTTTTTTCTTGCCATTGTATAATAATAATAAGGCATTACTAACGGTAATGATAATAGTCAGTTAATCACCCTATCGGACATATGGCACTCAGCTACACCTCATGCCACAGTACACCCCTTCAAGGTGATTAACAGACCATTAACATAACCCTGCATCATGCATTATTGCTTAATTGAATTTTAATAACCATATAGCCCACAGGTCCCCGGACATCCCTTTTTCAGGGGTGACCCAGAAAGCAAACAGTAGATCAAATAGAACACAATGGCACATATACAAGCTGACAGTATACAGTATGCTTCAGTTTACAAATACATCTGTGTTGTCATTAACACCTACAATTACAATATACTGCCTAACTTTGTCTGACATTGGGTGCTCCACTGCCTACCTGACCCTGCTGGTGATGTCTTGTATCATAGTAACACCAACAGCTATACAAACAGAAGTGATAACAGTGGCACATATGGTAACAGAAGTGAAAATGAGAGCATAAACGTCAAGGCACACAGTGACACAGATCACAACGCTCTGCCACGTGATGTGTTAAATGGAGGTTTGTAATTCCCTGCAAACATCCTAACTGCCTTATGTTAATCTTTTATTGACATACATGAAGTGGTAAACCATTCCCTGAACAAGGTTTAACACTGGCATACACATTGGTTGTCATTAGACGTAACCCTCACCCCATCACATGTGTAAAGCAGCAGAAGTATAGGAGAATGCGGTGACAGTTAGGACCCACGATCCCAATGCACACCCCAATGCCGGTTGGGGGGGGGCAGGGGGGTCCAAGGGGGGGTTTTAACCCTAACAGTGAATTTCCTCACTTTTGTCGCTGTGGAACAACCCTAACTAATGCATTAAACAGAGTTTTTTGCCTCTAATTTCCCTTCTTTTTGAGAATGATAACGAGAAATAGTGAATGTAATGCAGCGGCGGGAGCACGGGGCCACATGATGTCTTGTGGCATACTAACAGGGACAGCAACGCAAACAGAAATGTTAACAGTGGTGCACATGGTAACACAAGCATGAATGAGAACAGAAAGGGTAACACACATAGTGGCGTAGACGGGAACGATCTGCCACGTGATGTGTTGTTACATAGTAACATGGTGCCTGCAAACAGAAATGTCAATGGGCATGGTGACATAAAGTGAAACAGAAAGATAAACAGTACTGTAGACAGAAATGGCAATAAATAACAGAAACGCAAGCGCAAATGAAAACGCAAAGGATAATGCACATGGCGAGTCGCCAACGGTGCAACCGGTATAGAACCGCAGCTGAAAGGGCAACAGTAACAGTAATGGGGTTTACAGCTGGTTTTCCCAAAACCTGCATAGAGAAAGACAGTGAGTACAAATAATGTATGCATAATAATGAGTATCGGCTAGAAAATGAGAACTTGGAATACTAAATACGTTATATCTCAGGAACCGTATACCGAGAAAAAATTTAAAAGTCATATTATTTACAACTGTCCTGGCTAATTTGGTACTTACCCGCTTTGGGGGCTAAGAATTTTCTGATGAAAGTCCGTATCTTGCACCATTTCCGAGATACGGGCCCTGAAAGCCGTGGCAGCACCGTAATGTTATCCTATGGAAAAAAGAAAAGTTTGGAGCGCCATAACTTTGCCTCCTGTAATGTTTTTTCACCAAACCACTGAAAGAGACATCTGTGGGCTGTTGGTGTCTTATCTCCAAATTTCAGGAAAAGACCAAACCGTTATTTTGCAGCCAGTGCCAAAGGATTTCTGTAATGCGTTGAGCGCCGTAATGTTATCCTATGGGAAAAAGCGTCAACTTTGGAGTGCTGTAACTTTGCCACCATGTAATATTTTTTCAATACAACACTGAAAGGCACATCTGTGAGATGTCGGCTCTGTTCCCTCCAAATTTCAGCCCAAAACTCCCAACGGTTCTTTTGCAGCACAGTGCCAAAGAATAACTGTCACTTTCCCACAGATGGAAAACTACTGTCGCAATTTGCGTAAAGCTTAAAAATCTATTAATTCTCGTGAGCATGAAAGTAATTTGCAAAGTACTTTTCCAGAAATTTGAAAACATTTTTCTGGGGTGTTTTACCACAAAATAAAGACATGGCAAGCATCCTCAGGGTCCGACTAGGTGAATACAAAAAGAATTAGGTTGCTAGATGGTCCCAAATTTAAATGCCAACCATTTCTCTGATCACCAACTGAATACAAAATGGCTGATTTGCGAAAGTAACAGGCCTATTTGGGAAATTAAAAATGCATCTGCGACACTGTCAAACTTTTTGTTAACTTTTCCCATTGACTTATAATGGGAAACTGTTTTTTGAATAACTTTTGAACCGTTTAATATTTTTTCATGAAATCTTCAAAAGGCACATCGGGAACCCTGACCACATGTTCCCTGAAGATTTTGGGTTGGTCGCGCAAACCGTGCATTTACCTGTGGTGCGGACCGTAATTTCCAGAAAAAGCGTAAACGCGCGACAGATCACGCTTAATAACCCACAGCCATATATCTGACTGTACAAAACTTGGCAGATCCCAAGGCCTATGGTTCTTGATCATGTATTCCAAATTTCAGGCAAATCCATTAAACAGTTGCAAAGTCATTAAGGTGCAAAGTTTTGGGGTTTAACATAGAAATGGCTCCTCAACCCTAACTATGGTAGCACGGTAGTATATATATATATATATATATATATATATATATATATATATATATATATTACTGGAGTGGTAGCACCAGTATAGTTTGAATTAGTGAGAGTGTTTAATGTTAAAGGCCAATTTCTGCAAGTTAATAACCTTGGAATGGTTCTACAGATTTGCATGGGCAGGTTTATTGATTTGCCAAATGTGGTTTGATTCCCTTGTGTGGTTTCCGAGATACAGAGTGTACAAAAATAGAGATTTGTTTTGTTTTTTTTTGTAGTTTTTTTGTCCATCTGTATCTCAGAAATGGCTGTAGCTACACAGCTGAAATTTTCAGGGTAGAAAACTTTGGCCTCACAGATGTGCCTTTTGAAGCTTTGGTGAAAAAAGATTAATCCATTCCAAAGTTATTAAACATTGTTTGTCCCATTATTTTCTATGGACAAAAAATAGATGCCCCGCACAGCATAGGATTCTATGTCGGAGCAACAGGATTTTATGCCAAAGTTTAGTAATTGGCATAAGATTCTATATAAGAGCAGTTGTCTGGCATAGGATTTTATGCTGAAGGTACATGCCACTGTGATATGGAATAAAGTGGTCCTTCCCCTCTCCAGAGAGGGATTCTGCATCGACAAAGTACTGTATGGGGCAGATGTCTTTGATCCTACCAGAACTGTTTAGCTGTCCAGTGTTCCTCATGTACATCAGTTCCAGAGCACAGAAGCATTTTTTTTTCAATTATTTAACCAGGTGAGACACACTAAGCTGAAAGCTTGTTTACAGGTGCAACCTGGGAGCACAAGGAAGTTAAGTGACTTACTGATACACTGTTCCCTATACTTTGGTGGGCAGCATTTGAAATGTACCGTCGTGGCACAATGCAGTATTCTGCACTGAAGTAGGCTGCAACATGGTAAATCTGTGACTGCTGTACATGTTCACTGTTGCTGAGCAACATGACTTTGTCAGCTTAACAATGGTTTAATGGTATACTGTTCAATATTCTGTCTTGTGCACTACTTAAAATTGAGAATTCTAGCACAATGTAGAATCCTGAATCGAAGTAGCTTCCACATTGGAAATCTATGAGTGATGTATCTGTATAGTATTCATGAACAACATCACATTCACAAAAGAAAAGTGGTTTAGTGCTATAGGGTTCCCTATAGTTTGCTGTGTGGTATTTTAAAGGGAGAATTGTGGTACAATGCAGGATTCTGCATTGAAGTACCTTCCCACATGGAAAATCTGTGACTGCTGCACCTTTACTTATGGTGTCTTCTCATGTAAGTGGTAGGAATGATATGGGAAGGTACGTACAAAATTATTTAATTCAGAAAATGACACAAAGATGTTATTGATACCATTTTATATTGTGACACAAATTTGCAATATGAAATGCCACACCACAAACATTGGTCAACCGTGTATTGCAAAATGGCTTATTCTGCTGTCAGTCATGTTGGTCACTGCAATCTATGATTTTGTTTTTTATGACCTGTCAAAAAAGAAAACTGTCCTCTGATGTTTTTTTATCCCTAAAGAAGAAAACTGTCCCTCATCATTGCCCCTGTCCCCCACCCCATCCTGACCCTCCCTCTAAGCACCCACCTCCCCACCCCACCCCTTACCCATACTTAACATCCAAAGTCAGTGGCTGCTATCGTCTGAGGACTGAGATGTGTCTGCACTCTTCAAAGCCCAACCACAAACTCTGGAATCAAGGTAGGCACCGTATTATAGCTGTCAATGGGATTTTCAACTTATGTTGATATCACAGCCATTTTTAAGGATTATTACCACACATTTTCAACACAGGGTTCTTGGGACCCTATCTCATAAACACTGCCACTGTCATTTTGTTATTTGGCCCCAAAAGGTGATTTTGTAGTTGCTGCACGGAATCACCTTTCTGGACCAATTAAAAAAAATGACAGTGCCAGTGTTCATGAGGGGAGGTTTCAAAAAGCCCATGTTGAAAATTTGTTGCAAAAAGTCCCAAAAATGGCTGCATTACAAGAGTGCATTGCTCAGTTTCTACACACACATGTAACTTTGCCAATTGTTAATATTTTCACTCCAGATTTTCAGCATTGAGATTTTTTTCACACCTCCTCATGAACAGTACAGCTGTCATTTTCACATCATGCCCAAAATGTGTTTTTGCACCTCTGGCACAGAAATGGGGTAGTTGTTGAGTGAAATCTACTTTTGGGATGCACTAATGACTACTAGTGCTACTGTTCATCAGGTGGGGTTCCAAAAACACCATGTTGATGATCTGGTGCAAAAATACCTAACAATACCTGAGCTATGCGCCAGCTTTGGAATTTTTCTATGCACATGTGTCCCTGTGGCAATTTATCATATTTTCACTACACATTTTCAACATTGCCATTTTTCACCACCTCTTGAATAGTACAGCTGTCAGTTTTCAAATCATGTGAACAATGTTATTTTACACCCTTGGCACAGAATGATGTTAAAGTTCTGCAGAACTGCATTTCAACTGGGATTTGAAAATGTTTTGTACTGGGTACATGCAGTGAGGTGATAAGAAGTTTATGTTGAGCATTTGGGGTGAAAATTATTTAAGATGACACAGTTATGACTATTTGCTGCAATTTTGTGATGCTTCCTTGTAACTTATTGTGTGGAAGAGCAGGGGCCAGAGACACCTGTGTTTCCTCAGCCCTGTGTTTATTTAGAGTTTACTCCATAGTTTCACAAATGTGGAAATACAGCGTTAGGGTTCATAACTCTAATTCTGTTCCCTCCTCCCCCAAAAAATACACACACACACACACACAGTTTGGCACTCCATAGGAAGTATTGTTAATGCTTCTTTCTCATTCTTATCTATGGGTCTGTGTGATAAAGTACACAAAGTGGACACTGTGGAGATAGTCCTGGTGCAGATACATGAGTATTATCTGATGTGGGAATGTTGAATTTCTACAAATGCAATACTACATATGGATATTATCAAGAATGGATAACACTCCATGTACTGTAGTAGAGGAAGACACCACAGTGATAAGGACAGTTAAATGTCATGTAATATAGAAGTACAGGCATGCATTCTGTGTAGTCATATGAAACTGAAGGTACATTATCTCCTACCTTAGAATGTGTGGTCCTTAGAATCATGTGTTCCCTCATCCCCACACACAAACTTTGGTATACAGTATTAGAAGTATGCATAGACCTTTTGCCACAAGTTGTATGCATTGTTTCTGCTGTAGTATGTGCCACCACTGTGCACTGAGTAATGTCTGCTGGTAGTGCAAGAAGAATTGCACATTTATAGAATCTGCACAACCTGTTAAACAGCAGTAGTACATCATCTGATAACGCAATATGTTTAGAATCTTCTACTGTTAAAGGCATGCATTGCTATTAAGGGTGCAGTACATGTAGCCAGAATGGAACTTCCAGTACAAAATAAATGTGATGTTGTTGCCTGACTCTGCAAGATCAAAGAAAACATTTATCAGTATTGAAAAATCAGTATTGCAAACTATTGGTACACATAGCCCTTTAAACTGTGTGCTGTATGAGATCTCCATATACTGTAAATAAGAATTGTCAGAAATGCACAGCATGCAACCTGCATACTTGAAAGTGTTGGTAAGTTGACTACTGTGTAACAGCTGAGGATACCTCTAACTGTGCATTAGCAATTCTACAACACTGTTACATGAAGAGAAATCTCACAGTGCATAACACTATGTGGTTTCACACATATACAGTGAAGTTTGCAGTTGACAACAGAAAGTGTACATAGAACTTCTAGTACATTGCTAAGTGAAGTCTACTACTATGTAAAAGCAGCAGGATCTACTAACCTAGTGGTGCTGTGAAATATCACCATCACACATTGTAAGAGAACAGAGTTCAATGAAATCTGCACATTGACAATCCCACTCAACAGTTAAGAGTGCACTACGTGCATTATGCTGTGCTACCTGGTTGCACACCATATATATTTCTACCCCAAAACACTGGGATAGCAGAAGAAGTGAAAGAGTTGATGAAGCATGATGATGAATGTCATGTATGGTATTTTTAGGTATATGACTGCTATTTGTCTTACCTGATGATCAATGTGTCTAATTGCTCTTATTGCATTACTATTTCATGTTCTTTTTGGGGGGAGGGGGAAACAGAGTTAGGGTTATGAACCCTAATGCCATATTTCCACACTTGAGAAACTATGACGTAAACCCTAACTAGGCTTTAAATGTAGTTGTGTGTGCATGTGTGTGTGTGTGTGTGTGTGTGTGTGTGTGTATATCTATATATCTACATTTATACAATGAGTGTGAGACATATTCCAGTGAGATAAAACAAGTTATTTTCACTGCAGTGAAATAAAGCCAGATAACATCAGCAGATAAAATAAATGGCATTTATTACACCCCCGAAACCCACACTAAACCCGTGTAAAGTCACGCAAAGCCTTGCAATCACACAAAGTCATCCAAAGCCAAGCCATTTGTACATTTTGCAACAATGAGGCCCCCATTGTATAAACAGGATACATGATGTGCACTCATGTGATATCGGAAATATGTTCAATCCTGTACAGTGACCTCTGAAACCTCACTTGTGGCTTCACCACTTGTGAGCATTCAGAGGAAACTCTAGAGGAGGGAAAATATTTTCCACATTACACTTGTGCCCATCATGTATCCAATATATATATATATATATATATATTCTGTATATAGATATATATACACATACATTTTTATATACTTTTTTTGTTAATTTTTGAACAGAAAAGGCATACTAAGCCAAGGCTTATTTCCATGTGCATCCTGGGTCCACAGGGAAGATAAATGACTTACTTATGGTCACAAAGTATGCAAGTGGTGGCTGTGGGATTCAAATCTGGACCTCAAGATGTGCAGCTCAGTGCTCGTAACTGCTAGACTCTATTGCCTGTCAATGCCACCCACCAGGTTCTAGCACTCTTGTCACAGCTTTTACTGTGATAGTTGGCCGGATACTGCAGAAACTCAATTTACAGTAATTCAAGGATAATTTCTCTAATTTATCATGCAATAAACTGTGAACTCTCACACACCGGTATTGAGCCAGGTGGGCAGTACTGTATATCTTATAACTCCACTTTTGTTAATATCCATGTTTTGTTAATAATTTCTATGTGTATTTTACTATAATGGCTTAAATACTAGTTGGAGAGTACACAACAGTAACAAAAAGTGGCCTTTTGCAATGCACTAACACAAATACAGTGATACTCAGTGTTATCTTCCATCATGTCTAAAGATACTGGTACAGTGCAGCTCTTTTAAACACATACCATTGAGACCACCACAACATGTTTAAGTGGGATATGCACTTATCCAGTCTTGTGTTTTTTAACCCTTAGACTACCAACAGAATTAGAAAGTATAAGAATTCTGGATTGATGTATCGGTCCATGGCACAGCAAGGGTTAATGGTGAGCACAACGTGCAATATGCACCAGTGGGTTAGGCATGGAAAAGTAATGCCAGTAGCACTGAGGTGCTTCTCTGATTGGGATAAAGTGGTAAGTGACATTCTGCGACATTCTTTTTTTAATTTCTGTGTGAGGAAGGGTGCTTCTGTGATTCTGGTAAAGTGATTCTCTAACATTCTTTGATTTGATATTAGTGTGAGGGAGGGTGATTGTGTAGCCTAGGTTTGAAGATTAAAAAATAGATGAAGTATGACATTAGCACCTCAGTTTAAACAGGCTAGCCCTTTAATGGACAATTAAGAGCTAATTCATACAGCAGATATAGGCAGTGTCACTAAAATTGTATCAGTCAGTCCACACTTGTACAGCAAAACTGAGGGAAAAAATATGCATTTAAACAGGATCCTGTATACATTTAACATGTCAGTTTTACACAAGGAGTGTAGGGAAACAATTGGAACTTCAAAAATCTGTGCATTTATAGGGGTTATATGTTTATCAGAAATGCATTTAAGTGGGATGCACTGTACTACTGCCTTGATATCCTCAATCATAACTACTGAACAGTTGCTGCCACTTATGTGTCTGGATCGTTTCAGAGCTTTCTGTGTTATCTCCTGCCTGCCTGCCATACCACTGTATAACCACCAGAAAGATTTCTTTTATGACTATTGCAAAATATCTGGAAATATCTCAACAACTTGATGGCTACAGCTGAAGTTGTAATTCTTGGTGACACTTGGTGTCACAATTTCTAAATACTATAATAATACATCATCTTCTGCAGGGTTGTTAGAGAGTCAGCAAGTGGCACTGTACAGAAACAGTGGAGCATATGTGTGTGTGTCTGCACAACCCCTTTAGCCTGTGGCTCTGGCAGCCAGCTGGCAGATTGCAAAAAGACTGTCAAGTGGAGATGGGTGAAGTTCGTAAAATTAACTCCACAAATTAATCCGCAAATTTGGCTCAGTTCAAGGTGTGCAGATAGATACATGAAGTGTGAAATTTTGCTGCAAAGTGCAGAATTTCACACACAAAGGGTGGAATTTTGTCTGTGAATGGTGACATTTTTCCGTTCGTGGGCAAATTCCACTGTTCTTGGGGAGAATGCGCACTTCACAGGCAAAATTCCACCATTCACAGGTGAAATTATGCACTTCACCAGCAAAATTCCAGTGTTCATAATTGAAATTCCATACTTTGTATTGAAACCTTCACGATTCAGATGCAGTTGAAGTTGCTGAGGGCAGAAAAAACTTCACAAAACTCTGTAATTATGAATTTCTGCCACTTTGTGGCAACTTCACTGGCAAATTATAACTTGAGCACATCTCCACAGGCTAGTGCAAAGTGATTTCCATCACTATTCTTGAAAAGTTCTTCATTCAAGATACTTATTGACATGACTAGACATGAGGGAGGCTAATGTTAGGAACCACAGTATCAGTAATGGGGCCCACATATACTCATTAGTAACCAGGAGGTAGGGGTCAGTAGCTGGGTTTTAAATTTGCAGATTATACCAAAGTAGAGAGAAAGAAGTCAGTTCTGTGGATGACATAAATGAGATTAGAATGATGAACACATTTGTGGAATAGGTAAATACAGTTAATAAACAGTGAGTTTTACAGTTAGAAGATAAGATTATACATGTCAGAAAGAAAAAAAATTAAATATGAAGTTACCATTTAAATGTTATAGACATGAATAATAGCAACCAAGAAAATATATACATACTGTATGCTAGAATGAGTACATTGGAGAGCAACAAAAAGGTGTAATAAGTATTTACTGCATACAGTAAGAAGTGGACAGACTATCTGATGTGCAATTGTTCTCAAAGGCAAAATGGATAAGTGGCAATATAATAAATGTCTTCAAATTATTAAAATGAGCAATTCCACTTACACTAGTATTTACAGAAAGAATATTTAGAAATATCATTATTAATATTTTGTGGGAGGAGTATAGGATTTGTAGAATAGACTTCTACCTACAATGTGATCAACTGAAACCATCCAGGGAACTGTTTTCAAACAGTACAGATCATGTTAACATTTGAAAAAAAAAACTAAACCATTTCCAAAACATGATCATATACTCTGCAATCTATTATTATATTGTTCATCCATGTGATATCTGCTGATGTGACATCTGAAGTAGGTCTGCATGTTACAGTGAAAGTGTTTGACCTACATTTATTCCATCTTAGATTGCCCTTTTTCTCCAGTCTTGTAAGGTGCCATTTTGTCCCAATTTTGAGTCTGTGTTTTCATTTTTTTTTGATATAACTAAAAGGAGTGCTCATTTTAATATGGCTATCACCAGGTTTTCACAAGTGTTCTCAACTGCTTCTGAACATCCATAGTTTAGCATCTCTTTTTTACTGTGATTAGGGAGACATGGCTACCTGGCCTCATGGGACAATAGGGGCACGTTATTCAAAGCATTGTATGCTTGCAAAGTGATTGCACTTGCATTGCATGGGTTATGCCCTGGAATACCATATTTAAAGGGGGGAATGCAGCATGCGCTAAAGCTAATAGCATGAGCTTACAAAGAAAATATATGCAGCTCATTAAGCGGGACAGGACCAGGTACAGTATGATATTCAGCACGGTACCGCTGCACAATGGGATTAGTACAGTACACTTAGAACTGCGCCATTACCGCATACGAAAAGGCAGACCTACACCAGGGAAACTCCAGAGATAGGCAGAGGCACTGCAGCCAACAAACCAAGATGGCGTTCAGGGGAGCACACCTACTGCACATGCTGAAGGAGACTGTACAGCAGGAAGACAGAGCAGATGCCCACTCTGTGCCCATACGTAGGTCACCAAGGCGCTATGTTGCACACAGACATTACAATCCATGCATCACATCCAAGGTACTTTGTAATTATCAGCTCATGGGCTGGTACAGGCTCAACAGGCTCATACTCAAGCAGCTCTGTGAGCTCCTGCATGACCAGCTCCGGAGTGATAAACAGCACAGCCATGCACTGTCCATGGAACTGAAGGTGATGGCTGCAATTTGATTTGTGACCACAGTAAAATTCCAGACACCAGAGGTGGACACAACTGGTGTCCCACAGTTGGCCACCTTTTGCCTGTTGGGACAGTTTCTAGATGCACTGCTGGAACATGTTGGTAAGTTCATTGTATTCTGCAGCACCCCAGTGAAGAACACAGCAACCATGCAGCAGTTCAGAAACATATTTTTCTACTTTTTCCACTACATGGTTCTCAGAATCTGGACATCTGACCATAACAAAACTTGCCATATGAAGAGACCTTTCCCCTCACACTATGCATGCAATATTTCATGCAATTCTGTTGATTGGAGGCAAAGCTATTAAAGTGCAAAATTAGAAGTTTAACAATAAACACTATATTCAATCCTAACAACTCATTTTTAACTTATACTGCTTCTGATAGAAGTTTGTAGTCTGCCATCCACAAGTACTCATTCTGTGAGCTTTTGTTTTTATGTTCAGTTTTGCACCCCTACTAGTACAGTAAGTCGGGCAATGAAACAAGCCCATGTTTACATTACCAGGGAAAGAACTACATCAATTTTATTTCTCACTCTATTTTTTAAAGTATTTTCCTGCACCACGTTTAGTGGCAATAAGTTGTTTTGCAGGCAAAGCCTTTTTAACCACTTTCTGGCTGAGAACCAGGGGGACTAGCAAATCACCTTTTTACACAGAAACATAGAAGGATGATAGAGAAGGACAGCTTGGTTCATCCAGTCTGCCATGTCCCTACCTATTGGATAAGCTGCAGATCCTAGTTAATCAACAGCCTACTTCCTCCTACCCCCCCCACACTATAATTATCTTATGTGTTCCCCATGCATTCTTGAATTCCCTCACTATTTTTGACCCCACGACCTGCACAGGAAGGTCATTCCATGTGTCCACCACTCTCTCTGTGAAAAAATACTTCCTCATATTGCCCCTGAGCTGTCCCTCTCTATCTTCAAACTGTGCCCCATTCTTCTTGCACATCTCTTTTTCTGAAAGATGCTACCTTCTTGGACTTTGTTGAGTCCCTTGAGGTATTTGGAAGTTTCTATCAAGTCCCCCACTTTCCCTCCTTTCCTTGAGGGTATACATATTAAGCTTCTTTAGTCTCTCTTTGTATGGTTGCTGGTGTAGACCCTGCACCATTTTAGTTGCCCTCCTCTGGACTGCCTCCATCCTGTCTATGTCCTTGCATAGAAGGGGTCTCCAGAACTGCATGCATTACTATAGATGGGGTCTCACCAACTGTCTGATTAGAGGGATGACAACTTCTTGTTTTCTACTGGTGATGCCTCTTTCTGTGCATCCCAGTATCCCCCAACCCTCCTTACTGCCTTCTCACATTGCCTGCCTACCTTTAGGTCATCTGATATGACTACTCCCTGGTCCCTTTCCACTTTGGTTGTTGTGAGTACCCCTTCACATTGTGTACTCTTTCCCTGGCTTTTTGTTTCCCAGGTGCATTACTTTGCACTTCTTTGCACTGAATCTAAGCTGCCATACTTTGACCATTCCTCCCACCTTGCCAAGTCCCTTCTCATTGTTTCCACCCCCCTTGTGTATCAACCCTGTTGCAGATCTTTGTGTCATTTGCAAAGAGGCTTACTTTTCCTCCCAGTCCCTCTGCAATGTCACTTATAAAGACATTAAAGAGGACCAGCCCCTGTACTGAACCCTGCGGTACCCCACTAGTAACCCCCTTTACTTTGGCATGGACTACATTTACTATTACTATTTACTGTTTGATCACTAGAGTTCACAAGCTCTTCTGGTGATTTGCCACTTCTCTCACTTTTTACACATTTTATTTTTGAACTGTTAGCAGCCACAAAGTGCAGTTGAGGCCACTACTTGCTTTACTCAGCTGATGATCTGGTATCCTACCTGGTGGCAGCTAGTAGATCACCAGTTCACATGCTAATCTGGTTTACATCCCTGGGTAAGAGCTAAGAAGGACTATATTTTTTTATTATTCCTTTATTGTTAAATTTGATTATAACCTTTTTAAGTGTCATAATAACTCCCTGGGTGAGAGTCAAAGAGGATTATTCCCTCACATATATAATTTATCACTAAATTTGACTGTAATTTTTCAATCATCATTATACACTCTATCTATTTTTGAATGAACTCATTTTGAGTTGTATTTGATGGTTTTTATTTTCTTAGCGCTAGTATAGGTATATATATTTTAAAATGAACACCAGTCTCTATATCCCTCTGTTTTACCCATGTGTTTTTTTCTACTATTCTGTTATTACCTTTAGTTTTAGTACAGTTTCACTCCCACCCATATCCAATTCCCTGAATAGTGTGTCTCAATGTATTTTTACTTTTCCCCTTCCCTGGTCAGATATCCCTTCTATGGTTTCTCTGAGGTACTCTGTTTTGAGAGGCATTACATTTTGCTTATTCATTTTTTTTTTCACTTTGCCCTAGATGGTCATGCTGGCCATGATGAATATTCTAAGTACCCTTTTTCTGGACTAATTTTTGGCTCATTGTTTCTCTAATTTTAATTGCAGGTGATATAGAAACAAACTCTGGTCCTCCTCTCCATAACCTATTTTTATTCCAATCCAATGTTCAAAGTCTCCTTCCCAAAAAACACTTCTTTTTAAACTAGTCAGTTTCTTTCTGCCCTTCCATATTTGCTGCAACTGAGACTAGGTTGGATTCTTCCATCCCTGACTCTGAAATTAATCTTCCAGACTACACAGTTTTTAGGTCAGACAGACACTGACCTGGGAGTGGTTCTGCTGTATTTATTCACTCCTCTATATCTTATTTTTTGGTTAAATCAGATGCTATGGGAGGTTTGATTAATGCAGTGTTTGTTTCTCTAAAGTTATTAGGAAGGGAGATCTTAGCTGGTAGTATTTATTGTCACTCTAAACTTAAAATAACCACATTTTTCAATTTACAGTAGTTGGTTAATTCTCTTGGTGAGTTTCAGCATACAGTACCATCCTATTGGGGGACTTCAGTGCAAACTGTTCTTCTCATAAGAGCCTTAGATTAAGGTCGTCCATTGCCCCCTAGGGTTGAACCCCTAGGTTTGAACCAATTAATCAAAGATCCTACATGTTACGATCTAATTAAAAATGTCTTTACTATACTAGATTTGATTTTTGTTTCCCCCTGGTCTCCCAGTCAGTACAACCGGCTGTCAGGGAAACTTATTCAGTGATCATGCCCTTACTTACTACACCTTAGATCTTTCCCCTCCCAAATTTATCCCTAACACTATTAAGTTTTGTAGTTTTATTTATTTATTTATTTTTAAATATTTTAGTTTGGAATCTTTTTGGACTAGGTTACTCAAGGTTAATTGGGGGATACTGTTTTCAACTTTTGAAGTTGATGCTGCCTGGGATAAAGATTATTTCTTCCATCAGTTTAGCTTGTCTTCAAATCACTGTGCTCCCTTTTTAGAAAAGAGGGTCAAATCCAAATATGTCCCTTGGATGACTCCTTTTATTATCTATCAGTTGAAGTCCCGAGACAAATTTTATCAAAACACCAAGAAACTGGATACCCCAGAGGCTTGGCACATTTTTCATAAATTTTGTAAATACTGTGTTACCCTAAACAGGAAATCTAAATCCTCTTATTATAAGGTTAGTCTGACTGATGCGAGAAATATTCCCAACAAATTTTGGCACATGGTTGACTCCATTTAGAAGGTTACCTCTTCATCCTGTGCTTCAATTGTATCTTATAGTGGATCTACAGTGTATTATAAAGAAGATATTTGTGGTATGCTCTACACTTTTTTTCTGAAGACCCTAGTTTATGTATTTATTTTGAAATCTTGGATAGCATCAGTGAGCGGATGCTCACTAATTGGTTCTATGTTAGTTAACAAGTACAGAGTGATACATAAACATTCAAATACAGAGTGGTTCGGTTGCAAATATACAAACACATGTTACAGTACAACTACAGTATACAGATAAAGTTCATGGTTGCACTATACTGAGGCATTGTACAATGTATGCCCATGTTAAGGAGAGACAAACATCAGTAGAGTAGACAGAGGGAGGAAAAGGGGGAGAAGATGAAGAGGTAATGGTAAGAGGAAGGGGTGGGTGGGGGTAGGAGGTGGAGGGATAGGGGTAGGGAAGAGAGTTGGGGGGGGGTGGCAGTACCATGGAAGAGGATGGTGAGTCAGTGAAGTGCAAGGTTGGGGCTACCCAGTGGAACAGTGACAGGGTTAAGAAGTGCTAGAGGATAAGTGCAGACTATGGCAATGGGATTACTGACTTGATACGGGATTTAGTGTGGGCTGGCACAAGTACCCACGGTGAGAAGGTGTTGATACAGTTTGTGATTAAAAGAGCCAATCGTTGCTGCATCACAGATATCCTGAGGTAGTGCATTTGTCTAGAAGGGGGCCTGGTATGAGAAACCTCACTGAGCCAAGGTAGTGTGGCATCTTGGAACATGGAATATCTGAGAGGTAGCACTTCTGGTTTGCTTTGTGTTCCAGGAAGGGGTCAGTAAGTTCTGTACTCCTGGTGGTAGAAGGTTTAAGGAAGCTTTTTTGGCAAGGAGGCAGGTTTGGTACCTGATTCTTCCACTGTAGTGTAGCCAGCCAGCCATGGTATAGCAATCACAGGTGTGCGTGAGTCTAGCAGCACCTGTTAGGAGATGTCAGGCTTTATTCATTGTAGTTGAGACGCAGTGGAGGGCTGTGTCTGTTGCAGATCTACTGCAACTTGCAGTTGCTACTGTCCTCACCTATGTCTACCCAAGCACTTACATTGATCACGATCAACTGTCATTACAGTGGTGCCGCCTCTTGCGCAGCACGATATGGGTTGCCATGAAGAAATAAAAAAAAAGTCTCCATTCTTATAAGCTCCTTAAAGAAAGTTATACTTCTGCTTCTTCCCTGCTCAGGAAATGTGGAGCTCAACCCTGCCCCCACAACTTACCTCGCCTATTGATTTTGCTGAGGCCACAGGTCTCAAAATGATGACGGTCAACATTTTAAGCCTGCCTAAAAACTTGTACAGCTGCAAGCCTGGGTTGCACATGTTAACCCAGACCTTATCATAATTACTGAGTCGTGGTTAAAAAAGACGAACACTGATCAACAAATATCACTGCAGGGCTACAATTTATTTAGAGCAGATAAAGAGTCTAGAGGTGGGGGTGTGCTTATCTACGCCAAATCTAAGTACTTGGTCACCAATATTAGTTGCAAATCTCTAGCCAAGGAATTTGAGTTAGTTTCGCTGAGCCTTCATCTCCCCTCCTCGGAATGAATCACTATCCTAGGTGGCTATAGACCCCCGTCTGGTGGTGATGAAGTCCTTAATCTTTTGAAATCCATGTTCGTAGATGCAAAAACTGAAACAATATTTCTAGGAGATATAAATATGGACTGGCTGTCACCTAAATCACACGGCCTCAAATCCCTTTGTGACGAGCTAGGTCTTGGGCAATTAGTCAGTGAACCTACTAGGAACAACACTCTAAATACTGCCAACAGTTCCATTATAGATGTGGTACGAACCACCCATCCACACAAAATATCTCATTTGGCAGTGTTTCACAACGACATGAGCGATCATGGAATTGTTGCTTGCATAAGATCTCAAATTAAGGCCCGGCCGCAACCCATCTTTATAACAAAAAGATCCTTTCGCAAATTCAGTGCAGTAAACTTCCTATCTGACCTGAGCATGATCAGATGGCAAGATCTTTACCTAGCCAAAGATGTCAACAAGGCAGCTTGCATCCTTAATGACAAACTCACTGCAATAATAAATAAGCATGCCCCTTTCATCAAAGTAAGGGTATGGAACAATTTCAACCCCTGGTTCACCTCGGATCTCAAGGCAGCCCTCATAGCTCAAGATAAGCTTTGGGCTAAAGCTAGACATTCCAAAGAATATTCGGATTGGCAGGCCTTTAGAACAGCCAGGAATAACTGTGTGAAAAAACTTTGCTCTGCTAAAGCTAACTATTATATTTCTACTCTCGAACAAGCTAAAAGTAACCCTCATAAAATATGGAAGACTATCAAAGCTATAGAAGGACGGCCCATGGCCCCTTCTGTCCCAACAAAGATAGTTGCAAGTGGCAAGATTGTGGAAAACAAGTCCCTAATCCTGTAGGAACTTAACTCCCACTTTGCCACAGCTGGATTAGCTTTTGACTCGTCACCTTATGCTGGTGCTGTGGTGAGCCAGCATACCCCTCCCGCCACATCTAGTCCTGCACCCAGCCCCTTCCAACTGCATGAGATAACTTATAAAGAAGTAGAAGATTCTCTTCTTAACTTAGACACCAAAAAAAGCGCAGGGGACAATGGCTTGGAACCCTTTTCCCTAAGGTCAGGCTACGCCCATCTCACTGCCCCAATTCTCCACATCTTCAATCTTTCCATTACATCTGCTACTGTGCCGTCCTGCTGGAAATCAGCACATATCCTCCCTCTATTTAAATCTGGTGACCCACGCGATGTAAACAACTATAGGCCTATCTCCATATTGCCTATCCTTTCTAAAGTTCTCGAAAAACTGATCCATATTCAGTTAAAATCTCACTTGGAAACCTTCTCTCTCATTAACCCAGCCCAATCTGGCTTCCGGGCTAATCATAGCACAATCACTGCACTAGCAAAAGTAATCAATGATTGGATCTCTGCTATAGATGCCAAGAAGGTAAGTGGTGCAGTCTTTTTGGACCTCAGCAAAGCTTTTAATACTGTGGATCACAAACTATTAGTCAATAGCCTTGCAAAGTTGGGTGCCACATACCATACCACCCAGTGGTTCTCTAGCTACCTAACTGGAAGATTCAAAAAAGTAAAGGCGGAAGACTTTTTTTCTGCTGCCTTGCCAGTTGCAAGAGGAGTCCCCCAAGGATCCATCTTAGGCCCTATCTTGTTTTCTCTGTACATTAATGACTTAGATGCTAACATATCTATGTCCAATCTGCACTTTTTTGCAGATGATACTGTGTTGTATACCTCTGGCTCATCATTATCTGAAGTCAAGGCAGTGCTTCAAGTGGACTACACACAACTTGAGCATAACCTAATAAAGGCAAAGCTTCTGCTCAATGCTAAGAAGACTAAAGTGATGATATTCTCTTGCAGTGCTGTCACAGGCCCCCCAATACCCTTGCCCAAGACTTCATTGTCACCATTCTAAATGAGCCTCTGGAAGTTGTAACCAAATTTAAATATCTAGGTATCTGGATCGACAATAAATTATCTTTCAGTGACCACGTCGAAGATGTCTCTAGAAGGTTAAAAGCAAGGTTAGGTTTCTTCTACAGAAATAGGCCCCTTTCCCCCCTTGAAACTCGAAACAAGCTTGTACAGGCCACTTTTCTTCCCCTACTTGACTATGGCGATGTAATCTATTCCTCCTCCATTACCAACTACCCTTACCGTTCGCACCACTGTGACTTATATGCAGCTGTTGGTTGGACATCCCTTACTACTAGACGCCTGCTCCATGCTGGGCTATGGACTCTTAAACTGCTCCTGCAGAAATTGCCAAGCTATCTCTCTTCCCTTATTAGTATCTCACATAGTGCATACTCGTTAAGAAAATCTGACTTTATTATGCTTGATATACCAAGGACACGGACTTCCTTTGGTAAACGTGCTATTGCATATGCCCTTCCCTCCATTTGGAACCAATTACAAACCGTACTGAAACTAACTAGCGCAGTTTCAATAAACTTCTACAAATCACTAAGTTCAGCCAAAATAAAAGACACCTGTAACTGTCATTAAGTCTCTTCCTTCCCCATGTGTGCCATATTTATCCACTGGTAAGGTATAATTGATTTGTCATATTAACTGCTTTCCTTCCTTCTACTCCTGGCTTTATCTTTGCTTACACTCCACGCTACTCTATCAAATCACTCCCCCATATCAGTTGTAGACTGCTGTTTGTTCTAGCTGCCAAAATACTGTATATGTATTACCAGTCATCATGTTTCATTTATCAGTATGCAACCTGTAAGTTGCTTCCCTGTCTCATATCAATGTTTACCACCTGCGGTCACCCTATGTGGTACCCTTGTATGTATATCCAGCCTGTATCATGTAAAGTGCATTTCATGTATATACCGTTATTACCTATCTGTGTTTGTACTTTAAGTGTTTATGTCACAGGACCTCCTTGTGAATGAGCTTGCTCAATGGAGTTTTCCTGCAATAAACTTGAAACTTGAAACTTGAAGATCTATAGATCACTAGCCCATAATCGATGAGTGACACTATTAAGCCATTGATGGCAGTGTTCAGGGCTTTACATGTGAGACAGTGCCTGTGATGATACAGGATTCTGATTCTGATATTGATGGCCCTTGCAGTAATGTTGATGTGCTCAGCATATGATAGGATGGAATCGATAATGATGCCTAGGTATTTGAAGTGCTGAGCAAGTTCAAGAGTGGTACCCCCAACATTCATAACTGCAACTGGGAAGGCTCTGTGTTTGCTTTGTGTGGTGAAGAACATCATGGTCTTGATCTTTTTATAATTGAAGACCAGTCTATGGTCCTTAAACCACTGCTCCATGGATGCAAAGTCACTTTGTAGATCCACCTCCAGATGTTCAGGGTGTTGACTGCTGGTGAATAAAGCCACATCATCTACATAAAGGAGAATTTGACACACACTAGAGGTCAGGAGGTTATTTAAGAATAAGCTGAACAGCAGTGGTCCTAATATGGATCCTTGTGGTGCATGAGATCTGACAGGTCTGGTGTCACAGATCACATCCCTGATCCTAACCTGCTGATAGCAGTTGCACAGGTAGCTAGTGAACCAGCTCAAAGTAAAGGAGGAGAGTCCAATGCCAGCCAGTTGTTTGAGAAGGAGCCCGTGATGTACCATATCAAATGTCTTTGATAGGTCAAGGAATGTGGCTCCTACCAGAAGGCCTTGGTCTAATGTGTGGTGGATGTATCCAGTAAATTCTAGCAAGGCCGTGATGGTGCTGTGCCCACCCCTAAACTCATGCTGTTCAGGACACAGTAATTGATGGTGGTTAAGGTACTCCGCAAGTTGATAGTTTGTAATTGAAAACAGCTGGTTTATCAACTGCTGGCTTGTCTCCAGATCACTTGGCAACACCTCTTTCTAGACCCAAATTTTATTTTAGGCACATAAATTCTGAAGAATTGTTTAATCTACTTTCTTCATTGAGAGAGGACCCCGCCATGGAAAATGATAACTTAGGCAATTTTCTACTTAAATCTTGTGCTGACATTTTAGTTCCTCTTTTAACCCACATATTTAATTTATCCCTCACTACTCAAACATTTTCTTCTATGTGGAAACACTCTGTAGTTATCCCCTTGCACAAAGGTGGGGATAAAACCTTGGCAGAGAATTACCACCAAATTTCCTTGTTTGGCATAACTCAATCTGTTCTTTGCAACGTCTGTCTTCTCTTCTTCCTACTCCTACTGGGGTACCCAAGAGGTCTATTCTTGTTCCTATTCTTTTTAATCTTTTCATAGATTCTTTGCCCTCTGTAGTTGACAATTACTCGGTTTGACTTTATGCTGATCGCACAATTCTTTTCTATTGCCACAAGAATTTTTCTTCACTTTCCACAACTCTTCAGGGTGACTTTGATAAAATTGTTCACTTGTTTTCCAATAATCTCCTACTCTTAAACAGTATAAAACCCAAATCATTCTGTTTGGACCATAGCCTGCTGTGACTAAAGCAAACTTCTCCTTTTCCATTACCTTTTACCATAGTCCATTAGAACCTGTAAATGAATTCAAATACCTTGGTCATACTTTTGATACATCCCCTCCTTCAAACCCCATATTGATAAAACTATCCTAAAAGTTTGCCAATGACTGGGCCATTTAAGACAGGCCAGGCATTGCTCATCAGTACTGGACTACAAATGAATTGTTACTCAAGCTATTCTCCCTATGTTACATTACGGCCACATGATTTACTGCCATGCCAATATCTCAAGTCTTTCTTTACTGAACACCATCTATTATCAAGTCTTATGGTTCATTTTAAAATCCAAATGAAGTGAACATCACTGTACCTTAATGTCCCAGCTAAACTGGATGTCCCCTGCATCCAGACACACTTTTAATTGGCTATCTCTAATCTATAAAACTGTGAATGAGCAGACCCCAACCTACCTATCTGATAGGCTTATTTTCCCTGCCCACAACCACAGTCTTAAGGATGTCTCTTATCATGGCCTTTCTCTGCCAAGGTTCCAAACTCATTTTGGGAGAGAATGTTTTTCGTATGATGCCTCACTTTTATGGAACTAACTCACCCATCAGTTAAAAAATCAACTAGCTCTTACACTTTTTTAACATAACTTGAAAAAACTGTTACTACAGGAACAACTTACATGAACTTGCTTTGACTGATGCTGTCTAGGACAATTTTCTATTTATCATTAATGTGCTTTTATGACTTAAACAGTGTGTTTCTAATGAGTCTTTATATGCACTAGTCTATATATATATATATATATATATATATATATATATATATATATATCTGCATAATCATTGTTGTTTATACTAACTTGTGCATATACTGTTTTAATGACTTGGAATGTTCTGTAAATGAGATTTGTTTCTCATATAACTTATCCTGTAACCTATTTAACTTTCAAATAAAAAAAATAAATAAATAAAAATCTGCCAAAAGGAAAAAAACATTAAGGCGTTAGGTATCTGGAGTCTTAGTGAATTAGTTGTGGAGTCTTCCTTCAGGTTGTTAACCCTAATGCTCACCTCTACCCCAGCCCATAGTCTACTGTCCAAAGTGCAAAGTACAGCTCCAAGCCAGTACCTCATAGGGATGCACTCTTCAAAGGTAGAGAAATATGTCTTGCTGCACGTTGCCAACACAATCTGTTGTAACTTCCTTCATGCAGGGCCTGCAGGCCCTGTGTGAAGAAAAGAGATCACATCTGACCTTGTTTGTTCAGGGGATGTGATGGGCATTAGGGTTGACAACCCCAAGAAAGACCCCACTACTGACTTGCCAAAACTCCAGAGACCCAGAACCCTAATGTTTTTTCCATTTGCTGCATTAGGGTTGGGGTGGAGAGCTAGGATTGGAAGCCCTAACAACACATTGCCCTACTTTTGTGACAATATGTTGAACCCCTAACTGGTGCATCAATGTAGCTGTTTTGCAAATAATTTCCTTTCTTTTTGAGACAGTGGATTTGTATCCTTATTCATGCTGGTCCCACAGGGACCTATGGGAACAGATGCAGACACCCCAGGCTCTCTGGGACTTGCACCATTACTCTGTCAACCTACAGAACTGCAACAATGGATGTCAAGAATTCATGATGCTTTCTGGTGGACTGCAGAAGTGCAGGGCCCTCTGGATCCTGTGATTTCATGTGCCTGTAGACACAGACGAACAGAGCAAAAAATCCATCTCTCTGCTGAAGCACAGGGCCCTCTGGCAAGCAGGAGTACAGAGGTGCAGGGCCCTACACCAACAGAAGAGTTCTCTTCACTATATGGTACTTCAGTCTGTGCAGGCAATCCTGCACATTCCTTTTCAAGCTGGGGGTGCTATTGCATGACAACACAGTACACCCAGCCTTGACCCATCTAGCTGGATCACTGATTTTGTCCTCAATTTCTAACTCATAGGAAAGTGATCACAGGTGCTACACACAACATTTCTTTGCAATCTTTGTTTTTTTTTTAAGTTTTAATGCCAAGGATGTACAGAGATGTCATCAGCCTGATGAGCCACTAGTCACATCACTCCACTTCCTGAGTTGAACAAAACTCAAAACAGGATTGAAACTATCCTAAACAGATCTTAATGGCTGTGAATAGTGACAGAGAAAACAGGATGATATGCTCAAAGGAACAGCAGGCTGTCATAAAGACTGATGGCAGAGGATGTAGTCCAACTAGTAGTTCACACAACTGGAGCACTTCTCCAGCCAGCATGGCAGGTCAGGAGGTAGATAGTGATGTGATGACTGAATGGCTGTCTCAGTTCCATTCTGAAACCTTACCAGAAGAAATCAAGAGATTCAGAATGGAAAACCAGCAGTAGTTCAAAAGCCTAAATAACAAACAAAATACTGTGGAGAAGAACATGGCAGAAGCAGAAGACAGAAGCAGCCATGTGGAGGATGGCACACTGGAGTTCAACACAGCTGTCTAGTTCCTTCTCGATCAAACTTTGGAACTCAAGGAGAAATGTCAAGATTTAGAAGCCTGCTCTAGGAGGGATAACCTACAGCTTTATGGCCTCCCTGAAGACTCAAAATAGGATTAATGTCAGACTTCTTAGAGGACTTACTGCTGAATGTGCTTTCCTTTCCAGCTACTCTCCACTTCAGAACTGAGAATGCACACAGGGGATTGACCCCAAAGTCCACTTACTTAAACTCCAGGCCCCACCCAGTTGTTATGAAATTCTACAGTTACTGAGACAAGGAGGAGGAGATCCTCCAGATAGCCTGGGAATGCAAGAATGTCACCTACAATGAAGCAAGGTTATTTTTTGACCACTATTATTCCTGATATTTTGAAGAAATTATGGCCTATGTGGGGGTTCTACTCACTTTGAAAGTGCATCAAATCCACTTCCAGACTCCCTAACCGGGGAAACTGTATATATTTTGGAACTCTGAGGCCCCCCCCAAACCACTCCAGAAGAAGCAGTTAAAGCACTAAATTGAAAGGCTGGACTGTTCAACAGAGAGAAAAGGTAGCCCACAGCATCTATAACAGTGACTGGAATGGCATTCAGGACAATTTCAGAAGCATAGACCCACAGGCAAGAAAGCTACCCATGTCACAATGCAGCACATTAGAGCTATTCTGCATTCCTTTTGGAGGGATTGCACTCCAGTGGAACATCACGACTGATTGCCTTTCTGAACTGTATGGGTGAGACTGTGCTGTGTTTTTTCATCTGCTGCCAATTAGACTGCTTAGCCACTGTGGATTATTCATATAAAGTGGCATAACTGATTTCTTTAGTGGCTGTTTGTAACACTGGTTTTCACATTAATGCAGTTGTAAATTTAACATAGTTTGAATTATTTGACTGAAGGCTGTGTTTGCATTTTAAGGGGCAACCTACTATTGTATTCCTTTGAATATGGCTGGTCTTGGTGGTTGGGGGACACCCACTTGGGGGGGGCCAAGGCATCTTCCGTCAGGGTTAAGTATTCTTTGGTTGCTGGGAGTGCCATCAGCTTCTCTGCTCAAGAGGCCACTGTCTTTTACCCATTCGCTGTTTCCTGAGACTCGCTGATTAGGCATTATTACCATGATTACTTTTATCTAACAGTGCAGATTCACGCCTCCTTACAGTATTTCTCAGGAGTTTAGTAATCATCCTGGTTAATGTATTTTTTTTTCTTTTACAGGTTTCATTCAGTCCACTAGAATGTTTGGTTTCTCCCATGTTGTACAATTGTTGGTATAGTGAACTTGTTATGGCACCAATTTTAATGGCTGCTTCAGCACATCTTTCTGTGGTTTTAGCAGCCTTCAACAGTCTTAAGATAGTTAATTTGTTGGGGAAATAACCTTCGCACAGTAAGAGATGGTTATCAGCATCGGCCTGTGTAGAGGGTGCTTTAGCCAATGCAAACCCGCTTCGCACAATTTTGTATATTGGCTGCTGATCTGGACACCGATGACAGTCTGCTCTTGACTACCTATCCTTAGTCTTGAATTTTCTATGAGGCCTGACTTCCTTATGGATGTGACATTTCCTCCTTGTCAGGAAGCACTGAGGTCCTACCCCTAGCCCCAGCTGACAAGAGAATCCTACCTCAGAAGCCCACTCTGTTCCTCATGATTCTATATACTGTATGTTCTATTGCTGCTGGATGTCAGTTGTTCCATTTCTGCTTTTTTTCTTTTCTGTTTCTGTTTTTGCCTGTGCAGACAACTATACATGACACTGTCCCCATGACTATGAATTTGGCAGGAATACCCCACTGGGAGGCTCTTTGGGGGGCCCAGCACAGGCTCCTTTTTGGAGACTAAAATTTTACATAGTGACACTATACTCCATTTCTGGTCCTCCCAATCTAGTTATTCATCATGTGTCCTAGCCAGGGACACTGGTTTACCATGACTGAAAAAGGTCAAAATCCATTTTATCAAATGGAAAAACAGGTATTGCTTTTCTTTTTTTTCAGTTGTTTAACCAAGAGTGGCACACTAAGCTGAAAGCTTATTTGCAGGTGCGACCTGGGAGCACAAGAAAGTTAAGTGACTTGCTCAAGGTCACACAGTATGCAAGTGGGAGCTGTGGGATTCAAACCCAGGTCTCCAGATTTGCAGCTCAGAGCCTTAAACCACTGCACTATAATGCCTCTCTACTGTCCCACTGTCCTACTCCCCACTGTCACCAGTGTCACTGCCTACAGAGCCAAAATCTATTTTTACCAGTGTTTTGTGAGCTTTGTTTAGCAATTTCTTCTCATCTAACATACAGTATTTTAGCAGTTTTCCCATCTAGTATTATGCATCAACCCTTGTAGTTATTAAAACTAATAGATCCTGCGATAAACTCAACTGTACCTCACTTTCATTTTGTGTCTTATATGTATACACTGTTATCAATGCCTATTCAACTGAGTGATCTGAGTGAGGGGATGTTAGTAGACAGTGTGTATGTATGTGTGTGTGTGTGTGTGTGTGTGTGACTAACCTCATGTATGGCATCTCGAGTGAGGAGATGTTAGTGGCCTGTGTTTGTGTGTGTGTGTGAGACTGACCTCATATATGGCATCTCGAGTGAACTAGCCCTCATATGTGATGGAAGCAGAACTTTTACTCCAGTCTTTCAGGGGAGATAGCAGGAGCAACACTATAGCACCCATCCCTCAGGGGTGATGGCAGCAGACACAGGACTATGGTCCCCATCATTAAGGAGTGACAGTGGCAGCAGCAGGAGCAACACTATAGCACCCATCTGTCAGGGGTGCTGGCAGCAGACACAGGACTATGGCTCCCATCCTTAAGGAGTAGCAGTGGCAGCAGCAGGAGCAGCACTATGGCTGCCATCCCTCGGTGGTATCAGCAGCAGCATTATAGCCTTCATCCCTCAGGCCTGATAGCACAGAGGAAAAACCAAAAAGA
Organism: Neoceratodus forsteri; assembly: GCA_016271365.2. NCBI lineage: Eukaryota > Metazoa > Chordata > Ceratodontiformes > Ceratodontidae > Neoceratodus > Neoceratodus forsteri. Next base: position 1,516,508,896 of record CM057449.1, read on the forward strand.
AATGCACACAAACACTATTGCAACTGTCCCTTAGGGGTGAAAGCAGCAGCACTGTTGCCCCATCCCTCAGGGGTGACAGCAGTACCACTATCCCACCCATCCCTGAAGGGTGGCAGTGACAGTAGCAGGAGCAGCACTATAGCCCTTATAACACTGGGGTGATGGCAGCACTATGGCTCCCATCCCTCAGGTGTGATGACAGCAGCACTGTGGACAACAATTTCTCAGAGGTGGTAGCAGCAGCACTCTGTCCCCCTGCAGGGGTGATGGTGGCAGCAGCACCACCACTACGACTCCCATCCCTTAGGTGTGACAGCAGCAGCTGCTCTATGGTTCCCAGCTCTTAGGTGTGATGACAAAAGCACTGCATCCTCCTGTCCCTCAGGTGTGATGGCAGCAGCAGCACTATGGCCCCTGTCCTTCAGGGTAACTACAGCAGTAGCACTATAACTGCAGCAGTAGCACTATGGACCGCCAACTATCAGGTGTGACAGCAGCAATATAGCCCTCATTCCTCAAGGGTGATGGCAGCACTGTGTCTCTTATCCCTCAGCTATCATGACAGCAGCACTGTGAACTAAATCCCTCAGGTGTGATAGCAGCAGCACTATGACCCCATACTTCAGGGCTGACAACAGCAGCACCACTATGCCTCTCATCCCTAAGGTGTAACAGCAGGAGCAGCACTGTGGCCCTATCCTTCAGGGATGACACAGCAGAATCACTATGGCCCCCATCCCTCAGATATGATGCAGCAGTAGCACTATACCCCCCATCCCTCAGGTGCGAGAGCAGCAGCATGATGGCCTCAATCCCTTAGGTGTGATGGCACCACCTACCATATAGCTCCATCCCACAAGGGTGATGGGGAGCACTATGGCCCCCATCCCTCAGGTGTGATGGCTGTAGCAACAGTGCAGCCCCCATTCCTCAGGGGAGATGGCAGTAGTAACAGTACTACAATGCCCTTGCTTCAAAACCTATATCCCACATGCCCAAGTTACAAATTGCTGGGTTTCTTAACTTGTCAGAGATCTAATGTGAATTATACCAAACCACAAGACTCCAAGGTGGACACGCTTGGTTTGGTCCTATCTAACATTTAATTGCATGAATTGGCTTCTTTAAAATAAAGTGCCTTCACCTAAAAAATTTACATGCGATTCATGCAGGACCTTCGTATTTAAAATCATGCATCTCCCAAATGTGTAGATACCTTTTTTTTACAAGGTATTCATGAAAAGGGGGTGTCTCTCAGTTTTCATGTCTGAGGTCAGATGTGAATTGAGCACCACTCTTCCCACTGGCATCGTACAGCACCTGGGGTCTTACCGTATTTGTGTCCGTGAATGTGCTTTCTGGCTTGGGTATGATTGCAGCACTCCACTCAACCCTAATGGCATCATACAGTTGCAGGTAGAGTGCCAACAACAGTCAGACCATATAGCAGAATCAAGGCCACACAGATGCTAAGGTCTCCCTGACTCACTTAGGGGAAAACAACAAACAACAGCAGCAGCTCCACTCTAGCCAATATCCTTGTGTAGTATCTGGCACCTTACCTGATGTACATCTCTGAGTGTGTAATCTGGCGTGGGTGCTTTTGCAGCACTCCACCCACCCACACTATTAGCATGCAGTGACAGGTAGGGTAACAACAGCACCCAGATAATACAGCAAAATTAAGAAGTGCACAGAAACTTAGCCCCCCCCCCCCCCCCAACTCAGGAACACACAGCTAACAACAATAGCATGGAGAACTGCCTGCAGTTACAACATCAGCAGCCCAGCTCACCTACCTAGCTTAAAAAAGCACATCCAAAATTCAAAACAAAATGGTGGTGCAGGCTGGTGGTACATAACACTGGTAAGTGGGAGATCTGGGTTTTGTGAGCTGATCTGATCCAGATGCTCTGGTCTGGTGGGGTTTACAGTGTAATGCAAAAGCACTGTGTGCTGATCTGGGGGCTTACCTCAGTGGGAGATGGGGGGTAGCCTTAAAGATGTGGGAGACCACATATGTTTTAAGACCCCTGCAGGTTGGTTGATCCCACACAAAGACTCCCAGATAAGCAAGCATCCCTTGAGCCTCCTAGCTCAGCAAGACTAATAGTTCAACTTCCCAGAAATACATTTAAATAAAAGCTGGTAAGGACACACAACTGACTCCCCCATGCAGACACACACACACCTGATTCTGCAAGTGTGCTGATGTTAAGGTTTTTTTTGGTGGGGTGGTAATCATGCAGTGTAAAAACAATAGCATAGGTGCATACTTTCTTTGCAGAGAAATGTTACTGTCTGGATGGAGAGTAGTTAGGGTGAGATGCAGAGCAGTTAAACTTTAAACCTAACACTATGCCCATGCTGCCAAGTCCAATTCCATGAGTGGGATTAGACTTAGCTTTTTTTGTTGCTGTTGTTGTTTTAAATCATTTGGTGTAAAAGATATTTAGTTATACTTCTTCTACACAAAAATGTTGCTTTCAGGTTGAACATATCCAGAAGCAAATGGTTTGATACCTTTTATTGGACCAACAAAGATATTGCAAAAATGTTTTGTAGCATCTTTGTTGGTCCAATAAAAGGTATAAAACCATTTACTTTTCGATCTGTTATTACAAAGACCAATACAGCAACTAATCTATTTGTGCATGCTTTCAGGTTGGTGAGCAGTCACATCAGCTGATTGAATGAAGGGCTATACACAGGTGCAGTTAAATTTTAAACCTGAAACCCCCACTTCTGCTGCCTAATCCAATTCACCAAGTGTGCTGAAATTAATCTCTTTTTTTGTTTGCTGTTTTTTTTATATCCAGTGTAATATAAATAATAAAAGATGTTTAGGCACATACTAAATGAAAACTGTACTTTTAGGATGGGGAGTAGCCCTCAGCTGATGGAAAGGTTGGAGGGAACATGGGTGGTTACAGTGAAGCAGCTTTGGTGGTTTCCTTACCGATTCTGTACGCATCAGAGCAGAAAGAATGAGCAGCAGAGTAGAATCCATTTTAAGATGCTGAAATCATGGGGATTCCATGCAATGACATGCAATATCCTCGAGGCACTGGTGAAAGAATACAAAATCTATAAACCAAGCAGAATTTCATGATTGTTACACGTTTTACTGTGAAAAATGGAAAACCAGGTTCCTTGGTCCTAACTCTTACCTTTTCCAGAAGCTATGGCTCCTCCACAAGTCTTGAAGGTTTATTACCATAATGTTAATGATTTCTACAACCTTGTTAAGCACTCTGAAGTTTTAGCTTCCATTAAGAGACTGCTACACATTGTTGTGTTTCTTCAGAAGATGCATCCTGGTGAGGTAGAGCATTTGAAAGTGAAGAAATGTGGTTATCCCAGGTAATAGCTTCCACATTTCTGCAGGGGAATAGAAGGATCATGCCAATGTTAGTATGTAAATAGACCCCCTTTCAATTGGTTACAAGCTATGTAGACCCCATGAGTGAAATAGTCATCATACTGGATTATTATATGGACTTAGAAGTAACTTTGGTGACCTTGTATTTCCCCACAGGTATGGATTCAGGTTCTCTATCCTCACTTTTACAGAAAATTACAGAATTGCAAAAAGAAATTTTAGTAGTGGGAGGGAATTATAATATGGTTTTTGAGAACAGAGATACTACCAACCCTAGACCCCCTGAACGCTGTGGCTTGGAAGACGAGGCAGTCCTTTTTAAAGGATGTTGGCTGAGTCAATGCTTGGAAACTTTTAAATCCCCACAGGAGAGCTTACTACCATTTTTCAGCCCCTATCAAATCTATGCTCATATAGATGTCTGCTATGTCTCCAAAGAACATCAATATTTAATATTTGATTGTGAGCTGCATTCCAGACTGCATTCCAACCACGAGTGCAGTCTGGAATGCAGCTCACAATCAAATGCACTGGGACACCCCTCAGGGACAGACACTATGGCATCTAAAAATTTTTTTTTAATTTACCAACCTTTAAAGAGATGGTTAAACATGCATGCACAAAATTATAAGAGAAAATCAAGGTGCAGGAGTGTCACAGTATATATTGTGGGACACAGTGAAGACTGTCTTGAGGGGGAACATTGTTACATTTGCATCACATTATAAAAAAAAACACAATTTTCCTTGCTAGGTTCTTTAAATCAAAAAAGTCCCTACAGGAACAACATAAGAAAGGGGATCGTTCGGTTGTCCCCTTGCTTGAAGCAAACAGACAGAGGATCCAAGATTCACAGGATGCTAAAATGGATATGGTCCTTTGATTCTTGATGCAGCTATACTATGGGAGGGGGGTGCTAAAGACACCTGGACCCTAGCTTATCACCTCAGGTGAAAAATTAACAACATAACTGTATCTCAAATTACTTGACTTCTGTCTGGTAAAGAGGTATTTGACCTTTGTACATTATAGCTGCCTTTAGGACATATTACCTAAATTTGTATACTTCAGAATCACATCCTGAAGTGCAAGACATTAAACATTATTTTCATCTCATATTCTCCACAAACCGCATCTTCAACAAATAGAGACTGTGGAGTTCCCAGTGCAGATGGACGAATTGGAGCAGTGGTTAAACATTTGAAAAATGGGAAAAGCCCAGTTGAATATACTGGGAAGTTTTATAAGGCTGTTAAGACACCATTGTTGCCCTTTTTGAGGGGGTTTGTAGAGAGGTGGGGAGTGGCACCACCATTTGGAAAATGGCCACTATATATGTGATTCTTAAACTTGGAAAAGATCCAAGATTTGTTGTCTCTTAAGGGCAAGTTTTGATTCTGAATCTGGATTATATGTTGTTTACCACAATCTTGACCATACATTTGGACAAAATTCTGTCATCTATCATTAACATAGACCAAATAGGATTTGTGGCCTCCCAGTAGACCCAAAACAATATTAAAAGGACACTGCATGTGAGGATCCACCATGCCACCCAGTCAAAAAAACCTTTTTTCATTATGTTAAAAGTTTTTGCTGAACCTTATACAGGTTTTTTGAGCTCTACTGTTGGTTTGGTATAGTGGTTCCACCTTTTTTCATTACTCAGTTTACATGTAAAAAATATTTTTGACTTGGTGGCATGGCCACTTCTGGATGCTACCCTTGGAGAATGGGCTTCCCAAAGCAGTTTGGGACTATTGTTGAGGTTCTTTACGATACCCTGACAGCATATGTCAAGGTTAACGGACAGATCTTCTCTGTCTTCATCTTATTTAGGGATACTAGACAGTAGTGCCTCCTTCCATCCCTTTTATTTGCCCTTTACCTGGAGCCAGTGATACAAGCAATCAGGCAGAAACCAGATATTCAGGGCCTGATACTAGAGGGATGGGCACAAATAGTTGCACTTCATGCAAATGACCTTTTGGTCTATCTAGCATACCCTGAAACTTCCCTGCCTCCCTTATGGAGAACTTTGCAGGAGTTAAGAGAAATTGCAGGGTACAAGCTGAATACTAATAAAATGGAAGTACTCCATCTCAATTACCCACCCTCTCCAATTATCAGATCCCAGTTCAGGTTTTGCTGGGACCTTCCTTTCTCGAAATACATAGGGATCCATATTACAGTGGACTCTGTACATTGTGTCCTGTTAAATTATGTCCCTCTGCTTAACTGACTTAAAGCAGATATGTTGAACTGGAAAAATCTACTTCTTTCTTTAATGCAATGGATAGATACTGTCTGCATGAATGTTCTGCCCAGGACACTTTATTTTGCCCAGACTTTGCCAGTAACTTCTCCCTTGCATTATTTCCCATAGCCAAACAAACTCATATCAAGCTATTTGGGATGGGAGGAGGCTATGGGTAAGGTTTACGTTGTTGCAGCTTCTGAAGCAAATGGGAGAACTAGCGCTATCAAACTTATGACTGTAATACCTGGCTGCACAGATACCTACGGTACTGTACTCGCTGTACCCAGAATACAAGGCCCATTGGAAATCTGTAGAAATGAAAGAGGAAGATATTGTTGATCTGATTAAAGTTATTTTGACCTATCTCCCTCAGCTCACTATAATGATTAACCCATATACTGTTTCTATACTAAAAGTATGGAGGATGATGGTAAGCACTACCAAACTGGGGCAGTTCTGGTTTATGTATTCTAATTACTGCATTTAACTACATTTCCTATATAGACCATGCTTTCAAATAGAGTTAGGGATTCACTTAGTAGCTATGTTCCTCCAAAATGGCTTGATTCTCCCTTTCTTGGAGTTACAAACCAAGTATTCTCTTAGACCACAAGACCAATTTCGGTATTTGCAAGCAGTCACTTTTTTAAACCATTAATTGCTACCCTCCCAAAGTCTCTACCACCACCAAGCCTAGTGGCTCTTCTCATAACAGTGTTTGAGGGGTCCATCTCACTTTCACATATGATTTCCACCTTTTACTGTATATTGCCTTGGTTTACTTGAATGAAGATTCTGTCTATACAGTTAAAAGGGCCTGAGAACTGGACTTACCTGTTTTTGTTATGGAAAAGGCATGGCAGTGGCACCTCTTTAAACTGCATACCATTACTTCCTCCCACAGCTGGAAATAATTCTCTTGGAAGAACTTTGTTAGGTATTTCAGTACTCCTGCAATCCAATCCAGCATAAATATCTCCCAGGGAAAAGGGCATCCTGCTGGAGAAACTGTGGGATGTCACTGGCCACTCATGTTCATATATTTTGGAAATGGCCAGTGTTTTGGCCATTCTTTTGTACTCTTAACAAGGAATTGTCTCAGTCATTTGGCCAATAGGTACAGTTGGCAGACCATATTTTTTTTTCACAGCAACCCCCTGCCAATTATGCCCCCCTCCCCAACTTGTAAGTTGTGGCATACAGTATTTATATCCTCACCGCAAAAATGGTAATCTCAAAAACAATGGCTTAGTCTCATGGTCCATTCTATTCCTCTCTGGCAGGATATAGTGCCTAGAATACATAAGTTGGAGAGAATTGTGGCGCACCTGAATCATGCTCTGGATAATTTTGACATTTTATGGAGAAGACGAGTGCTCGATCCGGTGCCTTTACGCACATATTTTGTCCCCTAATCTGGAAACTCCACTTAATAATTTCTTGCTAGCCAGTATCTGTCACCCCCTACATCTTTTTATTTAGTGCTCATGAATGGTACCTGCTGGCTGAGTACCACATTGAAGCAACTGGTTGTGCCTATTCATCTCGGAGTCATGAACCTCATTTGTCTTAAACATTCTGTTCTCATTATTGGTAGGGTACATCCATATTGCTATGTGCTTTATTGTCTGTCAGCATTGTTGGTCATCTGTTGTGGTTGTTTTGTTTATTGCAATCTTGAAAAGTGTCTCAATAAATAAAAAGTTACAAAAAAACATTTTTGACCCCAAATGTTCAAGACAGTGATTTTATTACTCCCCTTTATAAACATGACTTGTAACATTTACAGAATACTGGCTGAAATGTCATTTCACACCAGATGTGGGAAAACACGTCTCATCCAGGATTTAAAAAAATGACACCTGCCACATTTATGAGATGGTATGAAAATAATCATTTTAACACATTGTTACACCACATTTTCTATGTAGTCTACTTATGGCCCCACCTCATGGACCCAGTAGTTGAAAATGTTCAAGTCCCACCAGAAATGTAATTTCACAGAATGAATGTGAAATCACCTTTTAGGATGGATTTGTTTTTTGACCACTACATTTTCTCCTTTTTCCTGGCCACTTTCAGTCTGCTCCCCTTGTCCCCACATCTGAGCAGGGATTCTGGCCACCATCTGCCTCTACCTGGTTGGTCCCAGGTGCCCATATGCCCCTGCAGTTGTACACTCCACAGCAGGGCTGCAAGGAGCCCCCCAGACTCCCCACGGAACACGGATCCAGCCTGGGTGCTCAGCCACTGGGCAAAGCTCACAGATGGCCATCAAGCTGCTCAACTGCCCCCTTCAAACTGAGGTCATGCAATGATATCACCAGAGGGGGGCACACATGCATCTGCATGTGCTCCCTTCCAGACATCTGCCCTCAGCTCCACCCCTGAGTGCAATGAACATGCAGTCTCTCAGCCTCCACCAGGAGGCAACCACACACTGACTGCCATGGACATTCCTCCCCAGATAAGGAAAGCAGTCCTTCAGATACTTGATCCTTCTCCTCCCCAGCTGACCCCTGGTGACCTGTGCTCATTCCTGAACACTGGTCACTGGCGTGGAGTGAGGTGTGGTGGCCAGCACCTCAGCCCTCAGCACCACTGGGTCACCCTTTTGGGATGGATTTGAAAAATTCACATACCTTGTTCATGAGGTGGGGTCAAAAAATGCCATGTTGAAAGTTTGGTGGAAACATTTAAAAAATTAGTAAAGTAAGAGTGAACAGTGAAATATTTCAATGTTTACTCATAACTTTGTCATTTTAGCATATTTTTACACCAGGTTTCAACATTGCCTTCTCATGATCCCACCTTATGAACTCAGCAAAAATGTTCGTATTCCACCTGAAAGTTGATTTTGCACATTGATGATGAAATCATCTTCTGGGACAATTTGAAAATGTCCACTTCCCTTGTTCATGAGATTGAGTCCCAAAAAGGCCATGCTAAAAATTTGCAGTTCAAATATCGAAGAATGACAAAGTTATCAGTAACAGTTTAAGGAACTACTGACACTTAAAAGAAAACTTTTAAAAAACATACTAATTAGGTGCAATTCTGCTTGCATTCCATTTATAGTTTATATATTTTTCCTCCCCATAATTTATTACTAAAGAATTGTGCATGAATATATGATCATTGTCCCTTAGAGTTTATTTTGAGTTCATCTGCCTCTGTAGCTTACTCTCTATTTCAAGTCATAATCTTCTGTTGTGACATCACAATCTGTTGCTGTGGGAGTAACTGTGAGGTCACAAACAGTGATCTATGACTTCAGGTAGGGAGAAAGCAGGAGGAATAGATGAACTCTACAGTAGCAATGGTTATGTTTTAATGCAAATGACATCACTATTAAATAACGGGGAGGAGGAATACAGAAGTAATGGGAAATACAAGCTGGACAGTGTCTAAATATTATGTTTTATTAAAGTTTTCCTGAATGTGCCACCAGCTCTTTAAGCCTAATTGATATACATTAAGTCAGACTTACATTAGTTTCTCATATTGCGGACTCTGGTTACAGCAGCAAGACATGTCTGTCACCAGAGAGTGGATCTGTATCATGGAACATGTTCAGAGTGATGGTGTGTGTGGGGTTGTTGGTGCTGAGTGTGGTATGGGTTAAGGTGGCTGGGTAGGGGGTCAGATCTGCATGGGACCATTTTCTTTTTTATAGGTTACTTAAAAGGAATAAAGACATCAAGGAACTGTTTTCTTTTTTGCAGGTTTAAAATTTAATTCACTATAGGATCTGACTGACACTGGGGACTGGGCAGCTCAGTGTTGGCTTAATTCTATGGCTGCATCAGGGGTGGGCATCCCAGTGTTGCCACCTATACATTGGGGGGGCAGGACACTTGGAGGAGAAGAAGTTGGCAAGCAATATAGCGAATGGGCACACCAGTCCACTTTTCTTTTAATAATTATTTGTTAGAGGAACACAACAGTCTTCTGATAAGTCCTACACTTACAATCCCTGCTTGTACACATTTATTGGTTTTCTCACATTCCTCACTGGCAACTGGAGACAGATCAGGACAGCAAGTGGGGAAGGAGCTTAATTTGTCAGCAGTTGTATGTGAACGACTGGGAAAGTGTGTTAGACAGGGACTACAGCAAGAGTATATTGAACCACAGCACACCTACAATCCTTGCCTATGAACCTGAATTGGTTTATTGCTCACTCTCCTCACCAGTAGACTGTAATGTGTTGTAGGGAGCCTGGGAAAACAGAGTTGAAACAAAACAGATCAGGAATGCAAGTGGGGCAGACACTCAGTTTGTCGGCAGTGGCGAGTAGAAGTAAAAGAACGGAAAAGTCTGTCTTGCAGGAACTACAGTGTAGTTGGTGTGTAGAGAATCAGGGTGGTTTGGTGAATATTTGTGGGAAGGAATTTCTTTGTAAGCAGTGGTTCATGAAAATATCATGAAAGATGGGTAAAGTGAGTCTGGCAGGGAAGTGAGTGGAAAGTTACTCAGGTGTGTGTGAGGAGCCTGGGACAACATTGGAATCTAAAGGAGTCAGATCAGGAAAGTGAGTGTGACAGAAATGTAATATAGTTTGCTAACAGTGGTGATTGTTGCACTATACAAATTATTAAAATTTGTGATTACCTGTCCATTAAACCATTTTTACAGTAGTTAAATGAGTAATGAGGCTTTATTTAATGAATGATTTTAGTTGGCTATTCACAAACATGGTGAGTGAACTCACTTTCGTTCTCTATAGAGAGTGAGCACTTGCAGATAGATAGGTAAATAGATACATATATGGATAGATAGATAGATAGATAGATAGATAGATAGATAGACAGACAGACAGACAGACAACCATTTGAAAAAATAAAAACAAGCACCTGAATCTAGCTAAACGGGTGTTGTTTAGCTAGATTCAGGTGTTATCTTTTTTTTTTTTAAATATACCATTTTTATGCATTTTCCACGTTTTTAGTTCAGAACAAGATGGTGGCCATCATGATATAAAAACATACTGCTGTGTTGAGAGGAGAAAGTGGTGAGAAGTAAAAAGCTCTCACAACATGTAATTTTTTATGTCATATCAGAGGATTAACTAAAAGCCCTAATAAGCATGCTCAGAACAGCTCAGCAAAATACTTCAAATCTTTATCACTCTGAAACTGTTAAATATTTTTTAATGAAACTTTTCAAAGGCACTGCCTTGACACAAACCGTTTCTACACTGAAAGGTTTGTGAAATAATTATTTTCTATCTAGGCTATAGGTGTGAGAAAAAAATAATAATTATAGGGAAAAAATTAGTCCTTTATAAGAAAATGGCATATGTCAATCTTAGAAACTGCACAAGCTGTCATCACAAAACTTTTCACATATTGAGATATTGCCTCCTAGACATCACATGCCAAATATAGGGCAATTTCTTCAAATGCCACTAAAGCTATTAAGGAACAACTTCAGCAATTTACCACGGACTCTCTCAGACAGTCCTAACTATACTGATGCTTCCTTGCTAGCATAATGTGTGTGTGTGTGTGTGTATATATATATATATATATATATATATATATTCATTACAAAAACTGCATTAATGCACCATTATGGTTTGCAACATCAAATGTAGGGAAATTCAACCTTAGGGTTGACAAGGATAACACCGCACCCCCACTGTGCATGCAGGAACAGGCATGATGGATGTGTTTTGGCATTTTTAATCCCTATGCTCACCCCATTGTCCTATATATACTATACCTATCTTGAGTTACTCATGGGATAGGGTGAGCATTAGGGTTCATAACACAAAACACATCCATCATACTTGTTCCTGCATGCATAGTGGGGGTGTGGTGTTACCCTTGTCAACCCTAAGGTGAATTTTCTTACTTTTGATGTTGCAACCCTAATGGTGCATTGACTCAGTTTTTTTTTGCAATAAAATATCCCTTCTTTTTGAGAAAGTGTAATGTAAGTGGTTGTGGGAGTGCATGGCCCTCTGGACCCTGTACTTCCTCCACACTGCCTGAAATATGTAATATTTTCCACTTCTTAGAGAGCTGGACCCTATGGGCCCTGCACTACCAAATATTCATAACTATAGAGACATTGTAATGAACCCTCATGACCCTGTGGGAGTGCAGAGCCCTTTGGGCCCTGCGCTTCCAGCACAGCATAATGGCATGGCCACCCACTCCCATTTTTTGCATAATAGTATGCATATGTGGAGCGTGGTCCCTCAGGGCTCTGTGCTCCCATTCACATAAGTACAGAGACATACCGCAGGCCTAGAGACATAAAAAGGAACCCTTGTAACACAAATTTGGCAATATGTCAGTAACTGAAGCAAGTATGGGAATGTTGGAATCATGACTTGGAAACCTGCACACATGCTGAGTTCACCTAAAGGTGGACTGAACTGTGAGTAGCAAAAAATTAATATCTTGAATATTTTTTGAGATATGGGTACTGAAAGGTTGTACAACTTGTACAACTTTGGAGAGCCATAACCATGGAGCCATTGTAATTTTTGTTAACAAACCAGCAAAAGGCACATCCATGGGGCACATGCTTGCCACCCTCCAAACTGCAGTCAAAAAGCCTAACTATTTTTTTTTTGCTATAATGCAGCAAAGAAAAGCATGGTTTGGGGCTGGTTTTTAGCTGTACTTTCTCAAAATTACCGGTATTTTCATGAAAGTACCATTGGTTTGCATGGGTGAACTTTCATGAAAGTACTAAGGGACTTTTTTGAAAGTTCCCCTATGTCAACCAATGGTACTTTCATGAAACTACCTGATACTTTCATGAAAGTACCAGTACTTTTGTGAAACTACCTGGTGCTTTTGCAAAACTATGGTACCTGTTACTTTTGCAAAAGTTCCAGTACTTTTGTGAAACTACCTGATACTTTCATGAAACTAATATGCATATGTGGGAGCGTGGGCTTTCTGGGCCCTGCTCTTCCACTTACACATAAGTATAGAGACATACCACAGGCCTAGAGACATGAAAAGGAACCCATTGTAATGCAAATTTGGCAATATCTCAGTAACTGCAGCAACTATGAAAAAAGTCCCTGCAATTATAATCATGATTTGGAAACTTTCACTCATGCTTTGTCCACCTAAGGAGGACTAAGCAGCAAATAAATCTGTATCTTGAACCGTTTTTGAGATACGGGCACCAAATGATGCCATGGACTTCGCAATGTTATCCATTGGGAAATTGTGCCTTTTTGGAGAGCCATAACTACGGAACCAGTGTAAATATGTTCACCAAACTACAAAAAGGCACATTATTAGGGCAAGCACTTGCCACCCTTAAAATTTCAGCCCCAAAACCCTATCTGTTCTTTTGCTATGAAGTGGCAAAGAAACATGGGTGCACATACAGTATATTTTTCCTATAGGATATAAAGGGAACTTTAAACTTTATTAACTTTTGAATTGATTAATATTTTGGCATGACTTTTTCAGGGTATAAAGAGGTTATCCTATGGAACAATCCATCATTGGTATGGTGAAAAAATAATAATGTGTTCAAACGTTATGCAATTTTGAAATCTCGGGTTCTGAGCATGCTCAGTTCATGGTGCACATATTATTTTTCCCATAGGCTATAATGGGAAACTTGAAACTTTAATAACTTTTGAATGAATTTCTGTTTTTTCACCAAACATTAGAAAGGCACTTCCCTGACTCAATATGCATATACCCTGAAAATGTTGAACCAGACAGTCAAACCATTTGGGCTGTGGAGATGAACAAAGAATTTCACAAAGTTGAGGATTTTTCATAATTTTTCATGCTCTAAAGCTCCACAACTGCAAATCTGACCATAATAAAACTTTCCAGATCCAGAGATCTATGGCACCACAGTGTACATGCAAAATGTCAGGTGAATCAGAGTAATGTTTGCAAAGTTATTAAAGTGCAAAAATTTGAGTTTAACGTAGAACTGGCTGCACAACCCTAATATTCTGGTCCAGTAATACATTCTTTACAAAAAACATTGTTAATGCATCAATTAGGGTTAAAGCAGCATAAGTTTGGAAATTTTTCCTATCCTAACACCCCACCCTCCCCTAACCCTAACATCCTACCCCCATATTTTTGACAGAAACAGGCATGGGGTGTGCCATGGGGTTGTCAGCCCTAACGCTCACCCCATTATATGTATAAGTCAGCTAAGATGGGTACAGTATATGAGATGGGGTGATTGTTAGGGTTGATAACCCCACAGAACACCTCATGCCTACATGGTGGGGGTGGGTTGCTATGGTTGTGGGGGTGAGGTGTTAGGGTTAGAAATCCTAACACCACATTTCCAAATTTTTGTTGCTTTAACCCTAAATGATGCATTAACAAAGTTTTTTGTGAAGAATTTCCCTACTTTTCTGGAAAGTAGAGAGCTTGTAATGGTATCCTTATTTCCCTGTGGAACTGCAGGCCTGCATCAGTCCATAATGGTATGTGTGTATATATGTCCTCTGGGCCCTGCACAGTAATCCATGCATAATTTTTCAGATAGAGTACATGGTATCATTATCTGAGCATGGGAGTGCAGAACCCATAGTGTACACCTCACAGTGCAATCTAATCCTTTACAAACACAGCAAAATTGGAGAGCTGTGTAGCTTCACACCAAATTGCTTTATTTTGTGGAAACCACTAAAAGGCACATCATTGGCACACGTCCCTTGTAACCTGGCAAAATTGCAAACCATTTTTTAATGGTGTTGTGACAAAGAAACAACTCCATAAACCTGCCTGTACAATGTTATCCTATGGGAAATTAACAAAAAACTTAATCTGCAGAGCTCCAAGCCTAAGCAATATATTTTCATGAAACCAGCAACAAGCACATCTGCAGGCAAACCATTTGTGCTCTGAGAATTTTAGCACAAAATTCCAAACCATTTGTTTTGTATGAAGTGACAAAGAAATAGCTACATAAAAAGTCTTTTATTTTTGCAAATTGTGAAAAAGAATCCTTGTCCAAGCTTCCTTTTTTACAATTTGCAGAAAAGGCAGATCCTTTTTCACAAATTGCTGAAAAGGATCCTCTTTCGCAGTAACAGATTTCTCCGATTTGTGTCAAAGAATTTCCATGGGTAAAATAAGCACTTTTCTCAACATTTAAAAAAAAACTGTCTTCAGAATATGATTTCTTCAGACCCAATTGGGTAAACACAAGTATTGATGTTTACCAAAGCCCTCTATATTTGTAGAATTATCAGTTTATTCACCTCAGTAACAAAAAAGTAAGATGGCGACAGCACAAACTAGGATTCCACATTTGCGGAACAGGATTCTGCATTTGCGAATGAGGATTCCACATTTGCAGTGAAGAATCCTATTTGGAGCCTCACATCTAACTTTTCCCATAGGAATGGATGGAAAACTTTAAAATTTAATAACTTTGGAATGCTTTAATATTTTTTTACTAAATCTTCAAAAGGCACAACTGTGACCCAAGACCTATATACCTTAAACATTTCTGACACAAATTCCACACCATTTTTGTGCAGTGGCATGACAAAGAATTGTACAAAAAATGGATCTGTGGTCCCCAATGGTGCATGACAAATTTCATTAAAGTCGCTTCAACGGTTTTGAAATTATTAAAGGGTAAAGTTTTCAGTTTAACACAGAAGTGAAGATTTAACCCTAACTATAGGTATGTGACGGTGTCCCTATATTTAGGGGTGAGCAGGGGTTTCTATGTTAAATCTTAAATTTTGCACTTTAATGTCTTTGCAACCATTCAACAGATTTACACACAATTTTGCATGGGTTGTCTCGTGGGGTAGATCTCTTGATGTGCCAACTTTTGTTCTAGTCAGATGTGTGGATTACAAGATGTGGACAGTGAAAAAAACTTAAAAGTCACCATTTTTTTCAGTTTTTTTCTCATCATGCTGTGCCCAGAGTTTATCTCAGAACAACCTTTATAATGATGTACACAGATACACCTATACTTTCCTATATCATTAGTGAGATAAACAATCCCATTCAGAGGAAGCAGATCATTAAATACCTCAGGGATCAAAAATGTCCTATCAGCTTCATACAAGAGATGCATCTCTCACTAGAAGAGGTGCTAAAGTTGAAATCCAAGTCATTTCCAACAATATATCATGCCTCCCTAGGGAGAGAAAGGAAAAGGGGAGTGGTGATTTGGCAAGACCTAAATAGATGGACACCCCTAAAATCCCCCATGTACCTCAGTATCAGTGACCTTGAATAATCTGCCTAGATTTTTATAGTTATTTCAGACTCTCCCACTCTGGATGCCCCAGACACAATTTAAGATCTGGTAAGGGTTCATAACTAAAAATATCTGGTCCCCGGGGAGACCCAGAATAAAAGGACCCATTATACAGTCGGACAGAACTCAAGGGGGCAGGGCCCTTCCCAACTTTGAGGATTACTACCTCTCTGCCCACCTCAGACTGGCTCTGTTGTGATCCATGGAGGGCTATTAAGCATACTGGAAAGCAATTAAGAAGGATGCAGGGGTCCAACTGGGGGCAAGAGTGCCAGATATCTCCCAGGGATTCTCAGGTGCAAAACCCCACCTGTTGGCCACTTGCAACACCTTGAGAGTGGTTCTCATGATTTTGGTAAAATATAAACTTTCTGCTGTGGTATGGCCCCTTAAATGGATTGCCTGGGGCAAATCAATTATCAAATAAAGATTGTTATTGATATTTGCAGATAAGATCCCACATAGCAGAAAGTCAACGCAGGGCACAAACTGTACCCCAGGCCCAGTCCCTCCTTGAGGTAATACAGATGATGATTACCCACCGAGATCTGTTGAAGGGCCACATCTCTGCAATATATAAAGCACTGAGGTCTCTGTACTCTCACTGCACACTCACTCTGAAAAATAAGTGGAAAAGGGAGGTTGGTCTTCAGATTACAGACGCAGAATGGAATACAATGCTCAAACTAGCCAGCGAAACAACCCACTCACCCATGTGGCAGGAATCTGAGTGGGAGCTTAAGACCCACTATTTCTATACCCCACAAATACAGAGCAAATGGGACACTGCCCATACAGCAGCCTGCTGGAGGCAATGTCAAGAACAAATAGCTCATCACTCACATATCTTCTGGTGCTGCCCAGCATTGCAGGCTGATTGGACACAAATTAAGCAAACAATGGGAGAATTGTTTCCCAATCACCTCCAACCTGGGACTCCCCCATTTGCTGCTGGGCCTACCCCTCACCCCAGATATTTGGAGGACAGATGGTCTTTACCTGTGGAACATACTTCTGGCAGCAGCACATAAAGCCATCACCACGCAGATGGCTGGAGGTGGATCTACCAGACCTCCAGCACTGGAAAGAGATTGTCTAAGACATAATGGACATGGAAGAGCTAACATATAAAGTTAATCTGAAACTATACATTTTTACACATAGTTGGAACTGCTGAGTCATCTGGAGGGATAATAATAACACCTTTTAAAACCTCACATGAAGGTTCCAGACACTGGTGGAGTTCCCAAGGCACTTTAGATACATGAAGCCTTCCAGAATAGGATTTAGGAAAATGACTGCTTGAGTGGGGGGTGGAGGGGGGGAGACGAGGTATTGACGTATGAACTTTATGAGATGAAATAATATAATTATCTGCTGAAGGGCATCATACCTACTGTATGAATACCAAATTGTCAGTATCTCTTGATTTCACATGAAACTCTGCAAATGAAATGGACCATGTAAACCTAACCTAAATTGTATACCTGTCATGTATCCAAATGTTTCAATAAACTTGAATTAAAAAAAAAAAGTAATGATCTTCTTGACTTAAATCTAAAAGTTTTATGACTCCAATATTTCGAGAAGTAAACAAAATGCCTACCCTGGAACATGGTTCCATCCCGAATGAGCAGAAAGGTTGACCTTTAAACTATGCCTTTTGACCCTTATATATGCCTGTTATTGTCAGAAGTCTAGTGTCCTATAATAAAATATAATTAGCTGATGTTTGCTCAAAAAAAAAAGAAACAGCTGTTGCATTTGTTTAGGTATTTCACACTATTTATATTAGTTGAGACTAAAGTAATATGTAGACCAGATGCCATGAAGCTGGGCAAAAAATAAATATACCATATCCAACCCATTTATTACTTAGTTTATTTTTGTACAGCCTCATTTCATTCCTATCTTGCCTTTATGTCTCCCTCGACTATCAGGTTGCAAATCTTCCACATCTGAAGAGGAGTATGGCTGTGAAGAAACCACTGAGGAGACAACCGATTCCTCTTCCATAGCTCTGGTAGGCATGTGGAGCCTGTCCTTTGCACTTTTGTTTACGGTGGAACTCAACTTTTTCTCCTTCTAGTAACCATGTTAAATGTATTTATATCCAAAGTATTTAGAGTAGGCGTATTATGGACATGTGAAGCTTGATCCTCTTCTCTGACAGCCTCCTCATCCAGTGCAAATAGCCATACTGACATCCACAGTTAGTAAATCTTGTGCTGTTGGAACTGTCAGTGCTATAGTCTGTGGAGGAATGTTTTGTTCTTCTTCTGAGGTTTGCATAACTTTTGGGTTAGACAAGACCCCCGGACATCAACATCTTCTTTCATGTCAGCTGTAGATAGTTGGCGGTCCAAAGGTGGGCTGTTCTGGCACTGGTGTAGTTTCATCAGAATCCAGGGTTATCAATTGAGTGCTCTGGACATTTTTTTTAGCCAAGGCAAAGGAGTTTGTTCTAGGCTGTCATCTTCCCCAGGCTGGTTGAGTGCAACCCAAGGGCAACTACAATAGAAATGTTCACTTTCTTCAAAGAAGTTGCACTTATGTTCATTCATGCAATGAAAACTAGTATGGCCTAGTGCACTACAGAGGGAACATTTTAACTGGTCACAGGCATCACTTACATGATCCTTTGACCCACACTTATAACATGTTTTAGGTTGACCAGGGTAAAACGATACCCCTATGCCACCCCTGGAAAAAACTGTTTGGGAGAAGCTGCACCTCTTCCTCTGTTTTTCAGAGATTCACCTTCCCTCTCCAATCCCCAGTCCAGATTAGTTCAGAGTCCAAAATAGGGGTGGGACCCCAAAGAACTTGTCACCTTTGTTTTAACCAGTACACCGTATCAGTCATGCTGATACCTTCATCACAAAATAGCACAGTTATAATCTCAAACAAAGGTTTCATTAAGGGTACCACCAAAAATGGAACCCATAAAGGGGTATCCCTCAGCTGTTGATATTTACATCAAAATTTATCCAGTCTTCCAGCGGTTTAAAAACTAATGTCATATGTAGATTAACTGGACACATGAATAAAAACATATAATTTATTGCACTAAAAGCAATAAAAGAGTCATACAGTAAAGTTTTAGAAATGTAAAGTTTGTCAGGGATTTCCTCCAAACCTCTTTATAGTGTACCCAGACTGCATTGTGTCATTTTGCAGGAAGAAATGGATCATGAAATAATCCTGCATATGTTTTTTGCATCCCTCTAGGATTAGCTTTCGGAGTAAGTCTGACCTGATGAAAGATATCTGCCTGGAGAGGTATCTGGGATTCAGAGGACCCCGGTTGTCCAGGTGAGTGAAAAAATTCTGAGGTTGGTCCTTCAGTCTCCTAGAGAGATCTGAGGTAGTTAATGGGCCAGGTGCACATCACTCTGTGGATTTTTGCTGCTGCCTCAGAACTGCACTGCAGCTTCTGAAGTTGCAGTGGGAGTCTCTAAATTTAAAACTTCTGAAGCAATCAAGAGGTCTGGCATTGTGTTTTCTGGCAATGAATATCAATTTACGGTCTCAGGAAACTGAATGGAATTGTTATGCATTAATGTCCGTGATGTATCTGCATTCTGTTTTGGGTTTGCAAATGTCCCCTGAGTCTCAGCTACAGTAAGAATAGATTTACTACCAACAGCCAAGGTCTACAGTAAGGGGGAAGTGGGCCGTATGTATGTCATTGGAAAATTTCAAGCCACAGGATTAGGAGGCATTTTTATTACCGGAGCCATGTTCTCTAAAGCTGCCTGTGTCATAATGTCCACTGACAGCGATACAGCCCCTGGTTCCTAAGTCAAGCTGTCTGGTGACTTCTTCCAGCTGTTGTCTCTAAGGCTTGAGCTGCTCTCCAAAAAGGTTCCTTAAACATTGTTGAGACAGTTTTAGAAATACTGCCAAACTTTCCACATCGAGTGCCTAGCTGCTCTCATGCTGACATGACATTGTGACAGGTGGTATAATATGAACTTCCTGCTGTCAGCTTCTGTGCTGACAGCTGCAGTGAAGGAGATGAGCTGAGTTAGTCCATTTTTTTCTCTCTGCACAATGCTGTCTTCCTCCTTGCCAGTAGCCATAAAAGGTGGAGTTTCATTTCAGACATTGCCTTTTCCAATGTTGACTTCAAATCCACCCTCTCTTCCATACTACAGCTACCTGAAGAAATTGCAATCTCAGTACTTGTTGTGGCTATGCCATTTCTTTGAACTGGGGGAATCCCAGTACTTGTTTCTGCCATTGCACAAGTAGTCACAGAAAACAGGCTTTTCTGACTTCTCAGTCACCACTTGAGTAAAGAAGTCATAGCTTTGTAGCTTTAGGATAAAAAAAACTTTTATTGTTAAAAGCTAGCAGCAAAAATACATGACGCCCCTCACATGAGAACAGCCAAATATCTTCTCATGTGAACAATGCTTTCTCAACACTGATAATTTAGTGATGGGTAGCACATTTTAAAGCACAGGGTTAAAGTGACAGTGCACAAATCAATAAGGTGTAGAGTGAATTAAGGTATAAATACATTATCACCCCCCAAAACAAAAAGGCTAACTACAATAAGGAATACAGATAATAGCTCAAAACCACACAGGGTGACAATGACCTTATAAAGGGGGAAGGGAAATGGTGAATGGACAGGAAAGGCAGGAAAGAAGGGGTAAATAGGTTAAAAAAACAAGGTATGTTACCTGGGACAAATTAATATTGTTTGGATCCTCAATAACACCAATTAATGTAGAAATTGATGTAATATATATGTATATATATATATATATATATATATATATTCTATGCAAAAAATTACGTTACTTTCTATTCAAAAACTGTGTCAATGCATCATTTAGGGTTAAAACACAAAAAGTCAGGAAATGAAAAATCTTTAGGGTTGCCCTCCCCTCGGACCAACCCATTATCCCAAGATTGACAGCTGACGGGGTATGTCATTGGGGTTGTGAGGCCTAAATGTCACCCCAATTCCATCTGAAATTACATTCACAAGCCACAGTAAATAAGAATGGGGTGACATTTAGGCCTCACAACCCCAATGACACACCCCATCAGCTATCAATCTTTGGATGATGGGTGGGTCCGAGGGGGAGGGGCAACCCTAAAGATTTTTCATTTCCTGACTTTTTGTGTTTTAACCCTAAATGATGCATTGACAGTTTTTTGAATAGAATTCCGGTATGTTTTGAGAACGAATAAAAAACTAAGAACTTGCACAAGTTGGTGGGAGTGTGGACCCTTCAGGCCCTGCGCTCCCTCCAACCAGTGGAAGGTGGTGGGAGCACGGGCCCTTCGGGCCCTGCACTCCCTACAACTTGTAAATGTGTGTGTACCATCACCACCCTCCAAATTTCAATGTAAAACACCAAACTGTGTCCGAGATATAACATGTAAATGTTTGAGATTTGCAGTTGTCAGAGATGCAGAATTAAGCACCTGTTAACATTTTACAGGGACAATGACTTAAAACTACATACATGGCTCTAAGGCTATGTTCCTTATCAATTTCAAGCACCAGCACTATGCAAAACACTGTCTGCAATACGTAAATTGTGTCACGCAATATCTCCCAAAAAAAAAATTTCTCAAACATGTAAACACCATTATTCACATCTAGAGGACATGTCGAGAATACCCTCCAAAGTTCAATTCAAAAGATCAAACCGTGTCTGAGATATAACATGTAAAATTTTACATTTATGTGGATTGCGCTTTGACATCATTTTAGAGCAGGAATTTTGAGTTCAATTAGAAGTCCCACTAGGCGCCCTTACAGCACTGTATGTACTGTACCATAATGCTTTTTTCCCCAGTCGTAATACTGAAATATTGTTTCAGGTCCAGTATTTATTGGATTGTGTCAGCATGGCATCCTCTGATGAATGCGAAGAGTCAGATTGTGTCGCTTTTGGTTCAGCGATAGAGCTGTATGCCTTCGAGCCTATTGCAGCAGGAGGTAATGTTATTGCCAATGGCACAAGTGACAGTGACAGCATGTCATCTGACATTGTGTCCACTGAAGCAGACAGTGAAGTTGCTGTTGATGAATGGTAATTAAATATTTTATACTGTATTAAATCATGTAGTCTACTCCCTTGGTGTTTGTTACAATACAGTGCCCTCGATGTAATGATACACTTCCCACGTTGATCTCCATTGATAGATGTCACATTATAGTATTTATTTCATGAAATTTCTAAAGAGTTTATCTCTGCTGCCCCTACTGTGAAAATGAAGAAAGCAGGAGATTTCTCTGGAAATATCACAGAAATTCCGGGAAATAGCTGGCAGTGTCTGTGGCTGCTACTGTATGTGACCTTTGCTATTTGCTTTTTTTAATTTTTCAATCATATCTGAGCACCTACCGCCATGTGATTTTGATCTATTTTATTTGCTGGGGGGGGGCAGATTACTTTTAGATGTTCTGACCTTGGTGAGGATGGGTTGGGGGGCACAAGAACTGCAGTGTTGTTGATATTGTTCAGCTGTCACTCTGTGTTGTACATAGCTGGGCTGCCACTGCCATTTCTGTGATGGTGCACTGTGTTTTGTAGTGATTGGGGTGGTCATCTGTACACTGCATGGTTAATCTTAGTAATATGTCTGTTCTGCAAAATCATACCCATATGTGTATAATCCCTTGCTGGTATTGCACACAATTTTCCTCAGTCATACTGATCTGAACCAAATGTATTACTGTAATTTAGATGTGCTATTTTTTTCCTTTGCTAGTGTAAAATTCACAGCATTCAGAACTGTAAACTCAGTATCATACATTTGACAATATTTGTTTCCTTTTGTCCACATCTGCGTAGTTTATAATATGCATTACCATATTTCAAATTACCTCATTTTCATTGCGCTCATTACGGTGCCATCTACCATTATGTAGTTCATATTTGACATTTGGTGATCGTTTCTGATGCTGTATGGTACTCTGGCACCCCCATTATACACACACATCTTCTTGCATCTTATACACTAGTAAACATTTATACACACATCAGCTCATCAGTATTTGGTGTGCTAGTGATATCAGTAAGCATACAATAATCATGTGATAGACAGAAACATGAAAACGTTTCACATTTATCTCTACAATAACCCCACAAAAAGAATGTCCTATTTGGCATAATTTTATTTAGAATTTGTCTGCATCATTTATAAATTATACATACAGGACTGCAATGATTTATGTTGGTGACCATGAATTCCTTGAATGAAACCCTGCATGGAAGACTATCATTCAGGTACATCACGTCAAACTGTGCTAATGGGAAACTACTCATTCCGAATACTGGTATAAAACCTGCAAAACAGCTTCACACAGAATACTACTCAGTCTCTCTATTTTTTGTTTGTTTGTTTTTTAGCAAATATATAGCATAACAGTCTCAGATGTTCAGTATCAAGCAGGGCAGGATCGAATGCCTGATGACAGCTAAAAATGATTTCTGACTGATGCTGTCAACAACAGACCAGGAAAACAACACTAGCGGGTACTTGAAAGAAAATCTAGATTTAAAACAAATCTGTCAGCATACAAGGCAATAAACCATGAAAGCATAATAAAATAATTTCCAAAACACATGCTTTTGACAGCTTGAATCAAGACTGACCATACGTCACTGCTACAGAAATGATACAGCTGACAAGCATGGAAAGGCAAACATAACCTGGGGAAAATTAGGGATCTCACACACATAAACACACATAGAAATAAATAAAAAAATACAACAAAGGTTAATAGAGTGACTATTTAATTGGTGAGAAGATACAATACAGACAACCACCACTGAAAGCAATGTGATTGAGGCAGACGCAAGAAGCAGTCAATAGCAGGAAATTGATAGACTGCCGTGACAGCTCTAAAATCACGTTAAAACTGCACTGTGTGCTCCTGGCTCACACATACACATAAACTGAGTGGTTTACTCAGTTACAGAGTGCTGCAAAACAACATCAGGTCTTAAAAAATACATCACTCAAAATTATCTACTTAACATAGCACATAGTAGAGACCATGTACATCTTACTGCAATAATCAAAATACCCCAAAACAGCACATTGCCTATGATCTTTAAAGATTGGTGAACTTGCATATCCCTTCTGCAGATTGGACAAGTACCGCAGAGATACATGGACGTGGCACTCAGCCATGGGTACTGCTGCTGAGTAGTCCTCTCCCAGTCTCTCTGTGGTGCTGTAGTTCAAGTGGGGAGAAATAGCAGATCCACTGTGCGATTGGGACCAGTAGCACACAGATACACAAAACTGGGAGGGAGCCGCATCTCGCAATCCACAGTGTGCTGGCAAACAAAGCCTCTTACTGCTCTAACACACATTCTGTGTAGACACATGTGATGTTCCTTTTCAAGGGATTGCTATGGCACATTGCAAGGGGAAATAGCATGTCACTGTGTCTTACAAGGCCGATATGTAGTATTGCTAGGACGTTCGAGGTCCATCAGGTGGATGGGTGGGCAGACTTGCTTAGACAGATAAATAGCTCAATTTCACACTGCTTCACAATGTAAAAACATTACTTTGCTTTGCAGTTCACCGGGGACACTAAATGACACAAGGAATGGCTCACTTAGCGATATATTTAAATGGCTGCCGCACAGCCCTCAAATGGGATAGGAATAATAAGTGCAGCTCTGGGTTCCTACCCAGCAGCCTAATCACCACAAGCAAATGAGGTGACTGATTAACAGAAATTAATCAACAGTCACATGAATAATGTCTGGCAATCAGATTGCTGAAACAACTTTGCCCATGTTATAAAATAATATAACCATAGACACAGAACAGCTGTAAAAGAATTTGCAGGCTCATGATGAAAGAATAAAAAATGCTGTAAATCAAAAATTTTAAGGAATTGTGGGAAACCACCACCATGGTTCAACAGAACGAAGCCCCCTGAGTAAAACTCACCCTCATTTGACTTCCTAGGCCACCCCTGGACTGAGAAAATTCATTTTTTAATCCAGCCATCTTGTCCCTCACTGACGATGTACGATCGTGATCAAGGAATCTCATGATCAAAGAATTTGCAGGCTCACGATCAAAGAATAAAAAACACTGTAAATCAAAAAATGCAAAGAATTGTGGGAAACTACCACCATGGTTCGACAGAACAAAGCCCCCTGAGCAAAACCCACCCTCATGTGACTTCCTAGGGCACCCCTGGGCTGAAAAAATTTATTTTTTAATCCGCTCATCTTGTTCCTCACTCGCGATGCATGATTGTGATCAAAGAATCTCGTGATCAAAGAATTTGTAGGCTCATGATCAAAGAAATTGCACGCTCGTGACCAAAGAATTAAAAATGGTGAAACGCAATTTTTTTGAGTGATTTAAACCAAACCATGCCTCTGTAGAACGAAGCACCCTGAGCAAAACTCACCCTAATTTGTGCCCTAGCCCACCCCTGGGCCAAGATAATTGTGTTTTTAGCTCATGATGCAATATCGCAATCAAAGAATTTGCAGGCTCATGATCAAAGATCATTAGCGAGCCGCAATCAAAGATTTAAAAAGCTTATAACTCTATTTGTTGACCATTTTGGATGAAACCAAAAGCATGGCTTGATAGATCAGAGCCCCCTGAGTAAAACCCATCCAAGTTTTACTTCAGGAGAGACCCCTGAGAAGAGATATTTGTGTTTTTCTGATCAGAAATCTAAAAACAAGATGGCAGACCTCACAATCAAAGAATTCTTGGGACAAAGATTCTTGAACCATGAGGCTGCAAATTCTTTGACCACCAGGCAGGACGAGATGGCCATAACCCCATTCTTTGTTCTCAAAACATACATATACATTTTCCCTTTGACTTACAATGGGAACTTAAAAGGGTCATAACATTTGAATGCCTTCATTTTTTTTCACCAAATGAAGAGCAGCATGTTCAGCCACCAAAGCTCTTTCAAACAAGCCATCTCACAGAGAGGCACACTACACAATGGCCATGCAGGACCATTGCCAAAATCCCAATAGCTGCCTCCAAAAATGGATAATTTTGCATTTTTCACCTTTTTCGTGCACAAAGACTGTAAGTCCAACCAAAACAAAATTTGGCAAATTAAGAGATCTGCCATGCCCCACCATGCATACCAGATTTCGGGCAAATCTGTTGAGCAGGTCCAAAGTTATTAACGTGCAAATTTTAGACTTTAACGAGAAGTGACAACTCAACCCTAAATATATATATATATATATATATATATATATATATATATATATATATAGCGAGAGAGAGAGAGAGAGAAAGAGAGATTCATTGCAAAAAAACTCCATTAATGCATCAGTTAGGATTTATAGTACAGGGATAAAAGTTTGGAAATTCAATGTTAGGGTTACCAACTCCTATCACCCCAACCCTCAATCCTCCACACACCAACAGGCATTGGGGTGTGCATTGGGGTTGTCGGGCCTAACTCTCACCCCATCCCATAGGTAAACAAGCTGAGGTGGTATAGTATAGGAGAATGGGGTAAGAGTTAGGCCCAATAACCCCAACAGACACCCCAATACCTGTTGGTGTGTGGAGGGTGGGGGTCTGGGGTTGTGTGGTAGAGGTTGCTAACCCTAACACAGAATTTCCAAACTTTCGTTGCTCTACTATCAACCATAACTGATACATTGATGGATTTTTTTGCAATGAATTTCCCTTCTTTTTGAGAAAGTGTAATGTAAATAGTAAGTGGTATGTTGTGGGATAGCAGGGCGCTCTGGGCCCTGTGGTCCCCTAACACTACAATTTACTGGGTAATGGTATACATATATGGGAGCATATGCCCTCTGTGCCCTGCGCTCCCACTTACACATAAGTACAGGGACATAATGCTGGCATAGAGTCATGAAAATGAACCTTTGAAACAGTAATTTGCCAATATCTCAGTATCCATAGCAACTATGAAAAAAATTACACTGTGGTTGTATTCATGACTTTGTAATATCCACACTTGTGAGCAGTGAAAAATCCATATCTCGAACTGTTTTCAAGCTACAGATATTGAAAGGCGCCACAGGTGCCGCAGTGTTATCCTATGGGAAATTTGACAAGAAATTGTACAACAGGCACTCGTAACATGGTGATTTTTTTGGAATTTTTTAAGTACATTTTCAACGCGTGGTTTTTGGGACCTCCCTTTATAAACACTGGTACTGTAATTTTGTTAATCCATCTTAAAAGTAGATTTCACCCAGTGGCCATGCCATTCTGTGGTACAGGTGTGAAAACACATTTCAAGCAGGATACAAAAAATGACAGCTGTACTGTTCATGAGGTGTGAAAAAATGGCAATGTTGAAAGTCTGGAGTGAAAATATGAAAAACTGGAGAAGTTACAAGTGTGCATAGAAAGTGCGCAATGGACGCTCGTAACGTGGTCATTTTTTTGAATTTTTTCACCAAATTTTCAACATGGGCTTTTTGGGACTTCCCCTCATGAACAGTGGAACTGTGATTTTCTTAGCCCATCCCAAAAGTTGATTTCACACAGCGACCGTGCCATTCTGCACCACAGGTGCGAAAACACATTTTCTGGGGATGTGAAAAATGAAAGCTGTACTGTTCATATGGAGGTGTGAAAAACTGGCAATGTTGAAAATCTGGAGTGAAAATATGAAAAATTGGTGAAGTTATGAGTGTGCATAGATACTGTGCAACATAAGCTCATAATGCAGTAACTTTTGGGAATTTTTACACCAAATTGTCAACATGGGCTTTTTGGGACTCAACTCATGAACACTGGCACTGTCATTTTGTTAATCAGTCATAAAAGGAGATTCAGTGCATTGACCACAAAATTCCCTTTCGGGTCTGATGAATGAGATGACAGTGACAGTGTTCATGATTTGGGGTACCAAGAACCCCATGTTGAAAGTTTGGTGTAAAAATCATGAGAAATGGCTGAGACATCAACATAAGTTCAAAACACCATAGACCACCATTATGCAGTGCTTACCTTGAATCCTTCTGTTCACAGTTTGGCTTTGAAGAGTGCAGATGTGCCCCAGTCAAGAGAAGATCAATGCTTCCAACCTCTGGAGGTAAATATAGGTAAGGGGGGTTTTGGGGAGGGTGCTCAGTAGGAGGGTGGGATTGGGAGGGGACTTGGGAGATGTCAAGGGGCCATTTTCTTTTTTACAGGTACAAAAAATATGTTGGAGGACAGTTTTCTTTATTTAATAACAGGTTTAAAAATAAAATACATTTGGGCACACTGGGGTGGGCTTACAGTGTGCCACATAAGTGTGAGGGGGGAGACATACCTACACAGGGATTGGGCACTCCGATGTCAATGGGGTTAATAAAATTAATAAAGGGAGTTTCAGACTAGTTCAATGCAATATCCTGCATCAAACATTTCAATGCAGTATTCTGCACTGAAGAAAAAAGACGTCAGGGGATGCTTTTCTTTGTTTAAAAATGTGTTTTAAAACACAATACCTTTGGCCACACTGGAGCGGGCTCCCAGTGTGCCACGTAAGTGTGAGGTTGGGAGACATACTGACACTGGGTTCTGCATTGAAGAAAAAAGATGTTGGGGAATGTTTTTCTTTATTTTAAACAGGATTTGGGCACTCTGGGTGGGCTCCCAGTATGCCACATCACAAGGGCAGTATGGTCTCATTATTTTTGGGAGCTAACCCCCAGAAAGATATTGTTCATGATTGGCCATCCTGTTGCATTTGCGAAAGTGTTTCAAATATTTGTGAAAGAATGAGTGCGACTCTTTCACATCCGTTCTTTCGCAATTTGCAAAAGAACAGGATGGGCAATCATGAAAAACATCTTTTTGGTGATAATTTCCTCAAAATAGTGGCATTAGTATGTTCCTAAGGCCCCCATTAGGTAAATACAACCATCTGTGTTTACCTAGAACCAGTAGTTTTTGAATTACAGTGTTTTTTCTTGACTGCTAACCGAAACAAGATGTCGGCAGCATGCAAGCAAAACCCCAAAGCTCAAATGCAAATTTTGCTTCATGAAAGCCTTTAAAAGCTTTCATGGTGCACATATATTTTTTCCCCATAGGCTATAATGGGAAAATTTAAAATGTAATAACTTTTGAACGGATTAATATATTTTTTTTTTTTTGCCATTAACTTTTTATTAAACTTTTACAAGTAACATCTTGCAGAGACAAGTTGTGAATGTCAAATACAGCACATAAGAGAAAAAAAGAAAAACAAACATGTAACAGAGAGTTCCGTAACAGATACAAGCACAGCTAGCCTCCGCAAGACCCCACACCCCTCCCCCTATCTACCCCCAAACCCTCCAACCTCCCCCGCACAAGGCCCTACTACTGACACATGTCAATACAGACTAAACCACATAATAATATTATGTATATGCTATCGCCAATGGGGTCCAGATTTTCTCAAAAGGGTAACTGGAGTTATTTATAGGTTACTATCCTTCTGTCATCCTAAGGTTCGAGAGGAGTTCACACAACCACTCAGAGTAGGTAATCCTATGGGAATCTTTCCAATACTTTAACACTAATTTTTCACTGTGCTGAGATCAGAGTTATATGAAATTTCCTCACTTTAACCGAGAAACCTGTCATGTCTCCTAACAAACACACCTCAGGACTAAACATATCCTCTAGCCCCAGTAATGGGTTGGCCTTACTTTTTATCTCATTCCACAATGGAATAATTTTTGGGCAATACCAGAAGATGTGGAGAAGGTCCCACCCCTCCATATCACATCTGTAACATTCAGAACCCTTTATTATATTTAGATCCACCAACTTCTGAGGCGAGTAGTAAAAATGATGCAATATCTTAAACTGCATTAGTCTAAGATGATCCTGTCAAACAAGTTTATGGCAGTTCTGCCAAATCTGTACCCAGTCTAATGTTATATTAGGGAATACTTTGGCCCAGTATAGACTTGGCGCTAGATTGTCTTTAAAGGCCCATTGAAACAACACTAAGTAGACCTTAGAAATAGCCTGTGACATTCCCACTAGTGGACCTAGATCCGCCCAAAATGCGATCCGATTTTCTGAACTAATGAATGGCGCAATTGAAATATTTTAAAACTATCCCTGGGTGTCAAGTCAAACTTCTTCATAATCTCCACAGATGAAATTACGCCACCATCTGAATTGATGAATTCTTTTAAGGAACAATCAGCCGGGAAAGGTAACCAATTATGTTTAATAGTCCTATGCCCTATCCGCCACTGGGGATTTCCCAAAATGGGCTGTGCACCGTCTAGAGTTTGCTCATATTTCAAGAAGTTACATAACTGATTACGTATTCTTAGAGACACCCAATGGGGGATTTCTTTAACAGAGAGGGAAGTAGGCGGGCAGGTACATGGAGTAAGGCTTTAGGATTAATGTCAAAGCTCTTAATAAGGCTAATTTCCAAGTCGGCCCATAATGGAATGTATCCAGAGGTTGAGACATTGTCCTCACAGTGCATCCATCTCCCATACTTATTCAAATGCGCTGCCCAAAATAAAGTGCAAAGTGAGGCAGTCTCAAACCTCCTAAGTTCTTGGGCACAGCTAACTTGGGGTACGACATCCTGGCCTTTTGTAAGCTCCAGACAAAGTCAAGCCAATTTCCCATGGAGCTTTGAACCACCTAAGGGGATCCAAACATTCAACATACAAAAGGGGTAGAAAAGCCTAGGAAATATATTCATTTTTATGATGTTGATTCTACCCCATAATGACAATGGGAGTTGTACCCATCTTTTTAGATCTAATTTGATGTTATGAAATAAAGAGTCTAAATTCAATTGACGTAATCTATCTTGACTGTTTGTTAGGGTAAGGCCTAAAAATTTGAGGGATTTAGCATTCCATCCTAATCCTAAATCTTCGATGTCCCATCTAAATAACCTGTTATTCAAAGGATAAATGACCGTCTTGTCTTGATTCAATTTATAATTAGCTAAGGCACTAAAATTCTGTATTACCTTTAATAGACCGGGAATGGATCTATCGGGCTTTGAGACATAAATTAGCAGGTCATCGGCATAAGCCGTAACCTTGATGGTATGCCCTCTTATGTTAATGCCCAAAATCTCAGGGGATAACACTATGCACCTTATAAGGGGTTCCAAATACAAATTAAATAGTAGGGGTGAAAGGGGCCATCCTTGTCTCGTACCAACATGTAATGTAAAAGGTGCAGATATAGCCCCGTTGCACACAACTCTAGCCGAGGGATTGGTGTACAGTGCCCTGATCCAAGCCACAAATTTTTCTGGAAAGCCGAATTTATCCATCACCGCAAGCAAGAAGGCCCAGTGGACCCTATCAAAGGCCTTCTCGGCATCCAAAGAGACCAACGCCATCGGGAGTTCGGCCCCCTTGGAGGCCAAGAAGACATGTGCCAATGTTCTAAAATGGTCCGATGGGGATCTACCCTTCATAAAGCCTACTTGTTCTACCCCTATCAATTTTGAGATTATTTGGTTAATTTGATCAGCCAATATCTTAGCCAGGATCTTAATGTCTTAGTTCAGCAACGAAATGGGTCTGTAACTAGCAGGATTTTCAGGTGGCTTATTAGGCTTAGAGATCAGAACAATAAGTGCTTCGGCCAGGGAATTATCTGTTTCTTTTCCTGATAGAATATTTTGAAATAGTCTAAGTAACAATGGGGAGAGTTGAGGAGAAAATGTTTTATAAAAATTAGCTGAGAACCCATCGGGCCCAGGCGTTTTGTCTAGTGTTAAATTTTTAATGGCAGTTGCTATGTCCTCCTGTGTTATCTCAGCATTGAGAAGCCCACGATCTGATTCATCTAATCTGGGAAGGGGTAGTTTCTCAAAAAAAGACGAGATCTCAACTTCAGCTGGAGGGACTGCATACCACGATACAAAGATTCAAAGTATTTTTGGAAAACTTGGACCATATCCTCAGGGGCGGTTTTAATGGTACCATCTTCTTCCGACATAATCCCTTCAATTAAGCGGGAAGATTCAAATTGTGTGATACGTCTAGCCAACAACTTACCCGATTTTTCCCCCTGGTCCATATATTTTGCTTTAGTTTTGATAATAGCTAATTCGGCCTGCTCACCTAACATTTTGAGATATGCGTCCTTTACTTTCACTAAGTTTATTTTATCCTCCTCGCAGGGGGTACCGAGTATCTTAGCTTCCAGAGACCTAATTTGGAGTAATAACGCCACCATAGTAGCCTCCTTTTCTTTCTTCCTTTGAACCGCTTGGCTAATTAGTAAACC
This sequence comes from Neoceratodus forsteri, assembly GCA_016271365.2. NCBI lineage: Eukaryota > Metazoa > Chordata > Ceratodontiformes > Ceratodontidae > Neoceratodus > Neoceratodus forsteri. The sequence goes on from CM057449.1 coordinate 1,516,541,022, forward strand.
TCTCAGGTAAGCTTTAAATGCACCCAAAAATATCCGGATGGACCTCATCTTTCTGATTAAATGAAATAAACTCCTTCATTTGTGCCGATAAAGACTGAATTATTTTAGGAATCCTCAAAATTTGGTTGTTTATCTTCCATCTGTTACCTTTACGGGTAAGAGAGGGGAAGGAAATTGTAAGCTCCACTGCAGACTGGTCTGAGAGAGGGGCAGCCACAATTGCTGAGTTAAGAGTCCCCCGGAGCAGGGTGCGAGAAAGGAGAATGTAATCAATCCGAGAACCAGATCTATGGGTCTGAGAAATAAAAGTGTATCCCCTTTCCTCAGGATGAAGGACCCTCCAAACATCTGCCAGACTCAACTGGTCTACCAACTCACCAAAAGCACGAGAGGCAGGTGTTGGATATAATTGAGTCCTGGAGGATCTATCAAGTAAGGGATCTAGCACCGTATTAAAATCCCCACCCAGTATCATGGGAAGATAATTAAATGGCTGTAGAGCCTTTAATAATTCAACCAAAAATCATGGAGTCCGTGATGGGACCATAAACTGCCCAATCAAAATAATCATGTTCTGTAGCTTGCCCTTCACCAGGATATATCTACCCTCATTGTCCTGAATTACTTTTAAGGGTAAAATACAATGATCTATGAAGTAATATCATAACCCTCTGCTTTGTGTATTACCCTGAGAAGAGAAAATCTTCCTATCTGAAGCCTCCTGATAATTGACTTCATCTTGCAGTAAATGAGTTTCCTGCAAGAATATTATCTTAGCCTTCACTGCTTCTATATATTTCAATATCCTAAATTGTTTAGATTTATTCCTCGCCCCTTTGACATTCAACGTAAGGAACTTAATAGCAATATCCGTCCCCATTTCTTATCACACCGTTATATTATCCTGTGACCGTATTACTAACCAATAAGAAGAGATAAACTTACAGGCCTTGTGCGCCTCCCCCCTTAAAACAAAAACCCATTATCCTTCGAACAATACTTCCAACTTGTTCACCCTCAAGCGTTTTTTGTCCCATTTTACATACCGATCCCAACAGCCCCCAACCCACCCTTCCCAATCTCCAGCTTTGTGGACGCCCGTGACACCAGCCCACTCAGCCCACCAACTGAGTCCTCCCCTGCCTCCTATAGCAGTGAAAGATGATGCCCCTCTGACACTAGGAACAACAACAAAATGAGAACCCTATTTAGCTACCCAATATAAACTTAAATTGAGATTACGTTAAAACCATTTCCTCCCCATCGCTTTATGCATTTAGTATAACCAAAAGAAAACAAAATGCCCTTCAGTAAACAAAATCCTTCTAGGAATGGCAAGAACCCAGGAGGTACAATCCCACAAATCTTAAAGGAACACTCCCTCTTACAAGAACCCGGTTTCCCTTATTTGTTTTAAATCCGAGTCCAAGCTAGAAAGAAGCAAAAAGCATCAGACGGCCCGCCTGTTATCCCTCCACATGGTGGACCACTGCCAATTAAACAGTAACTGTCCAGAATTTACAACAACACTTTATTGGTGGGAACACCTTGTTGAATATGGAAATACTGATATACAATCAGTATAAGTAACAACAGAGGCCTTCAGTAATATGTGGAGGCCGGTGACTACACAAGACTAGTATATATAAAAGAAAAAAATATATATATGCTTAAGAGGGACCACTATGGGACCCTCTGAAAAAACATAAGGTCCAGTATTAAATCCTGGGAGGGTAGAGTCTTCTTGGACAAAAACACATAGCGATCTTCGGTATCCTGAGAGCCAAACCAGTCGCAGTCCGGGTCTTCGTGACCTGATCCAGTATTGCTAAACATCAAACTACTCTTTGGCAATCAAGGAAAAAAACTGCTGTATCCCAGACAGGCACTCCATCTCAAGGGTCCTTAAACAATGCTGGGAAAGCTTCACAGAGGGCAGAAGCAGCCAACTCTTGTGATTCAAAAGTCTTCCATTCGTTGTCTATGCAGACTTGGAGTCTTGCCGGGTATCCCATACGAAACTTAATTCCAGCCGCTATTAATTTTTTAACCAGTGGATGGAATGTGGCACGCTTCTGCCGAATGGAGAGTGGCAAATCCTGGACCACTCTGATTTTGGAACCTTCCCAAAATATGTCCTTAACCTCCCTCACTTTATCAATGAGAAGCTGCCTCTCTTGGTAATTTAAAAATTTGAAAATAAATACTCTAGGAGGACGATCCGGGGGAGGAACTGGGCATAGAGCTCTGTGGGCCCTTTCAATGATGTAGGCTGCACCAAACAGTGAGGGTACTGCAATTTTTTCTGTTAACTTTTGGGCAAACTTAATGGGATCAGTACCTTCAGCTTTTTCTGGCAGCCCAATAATGACAACATTGTTGCGCTGATTACGACCCTTCAAATCCTCCACTTTTAACTCCAGCTTCTGAATTCTATGTGCCATCTTATTTACTGTGGAATCCATTCTGTCTGTGTGGCCCTCCAGCGATTTAATGCGAGCCTCCCCGTCGGATGTTCTGCAAGACAGCTCCTCAATGGCAGACGTGATATTTTTAACATCACCGGACAAATCCTGGACCGCGTCCCTTAGCGGTCTTATTTCTTCCAAAAACTGCGTTAGGGTGAGAGGTCCTTCCGCAGTGCAAGTCTCCCCCGCCCCTTGGGCTGACGACGAGGCCGAGGCTTTAGTTTTTTTAGCGGCCTTTTCTGGGGTTGCGGGGTGTATGCCGAGGCGGAGGTTGTCATGATTTTGACCTCCATAAACGATCTTGTAATGAGCTCTCCCATATTACTGGCAGCGAAGGGAGAAATTAAGGTCAGAAGGAGTCAAAAAAAGACTTAAGTATCGGCGGCGGAACGGAGCTCTCGACAAGCGCAGCTACTCCGAGTTCCGCATCACGTGACTCCGTCCGGATTAATATTTTTTTCACCAAACCTTCAAATGGCACTTCCTTGACCCGGTCCCCAAATACCCTGAATATTTCAGAGCAGATGGACAAACCATCTGGGCTGTACAGAAGAGCAAAGAATTTGAAAAAGTTGAGGATTTTTCACACTTTTCCATGCTCTGCAGTTCCGAAACTGAAAATTCAACCAGAAAAACAATGTTCAGATCCAAAGATCTGTGGTACCACACTGCACATGCAAACTTTCAGGCAGATTGCACAAACGGTTGCAAATTTATTAAAGTTCAAAAGTTTGGGTTTGACATCAAGTGGCTGTGCAACCTAACTATACCTGCCCTATTGGGCAATATATATATATATATATATATATATATATATAGGTGTGTGTAAGTAATAGGGGCATGGTCCTGCCACTATATTTAGGGTCACAAAGTCACTTCTGTGTTAAACTCGAAATTTTGTGTGCTAATAACTTTGGACCGTGTTCTATGGATTTGCATGAAATTTGGTATGCATGGTGGGGCATTGTAGATCTCTTGATGTGCCAAATTTTGTTTTGATCAGACTTACAGTTTTTGCACACTAAAAGCTGGAAATGCACTTTTCTCCAGTTATGTTGGCAGTTTTTGGATTTTGTCCATGGTGCTGTGTGGCACATTGTGTGGTGTCACTCTGCAACTTTGAACACTGAAAGAGCTTTGGTTAAGGAACATGCTGCTTTTTATTTGGTGACAAAATATTAATCCATTCAAAAGTTATTAAAGTTTTAAGTTCCCGTTATAAGTCTATGGGAAAATTTATATGGTTATTTTGTGAAAGAAGAATAGGGTTTTGGCCATCTGGTCTCTCCTCACAATCAAAGTATTTGCAGGCTTGAGATCAAAGAATCTTTGATTGCAAAGAATTCTTTGATCGCAGTGGCCACCATCTTGTTTTCATTTTGCATTCAGAAAAAAATAAATATCTCGGCTCTGGGATGACTTCTGAAGTAAAACTCTGATGGCTTTTACTCAGGGGTTTTCCCTCTATTGAGCCATACCTGTGGTTTCTTCTAATTCTGTCCTGAAATAGAGTTTTAAAGTTTTAAAGTCTTTGATCGCGACTCGCTAATGATCTTTGATCACGAACCTGCAAAGTCTTTGATCGCAAGACTCCTTGACTGCAATCTTTGATCGCGAGGGAGTGACTAGATGGCCAGATGAAAAAATCTAATTTCTCAGCCCAGGAGTGACTTATAAAGTCAAACTAGGATGGGTTTTGCTCAGGGGACTTCGTTCTATCAAGGCATGGCTGTGGTTTCATGTATTTCTGTGTAAAAATTTAGTTTTACCATTTTTTTTTGTTTGATCATGAGCCTACAAATTCTTTGGTCATGAGCCTGCAAATTCTTTGATAGCGAGATTCTTTGATCGTGAGGGAGGAACTAGATGGCCAGATTTGGAGGAATCAGATAGCCCAATTTTATCAACTTTTAAAATTAAATATCTTGGAAAGTGTTTGGTCTTTTAACTTGAAATTTGGAGAGTGTTCATGGGATGACCTGTAGATGTGAATTGTGTTATTTAGGTATAGGAAAATTAATTTATTGTGGAGATATTGTGTGGCACAGTTTACATTTTGTGGAGAGCATTTTGCATTGTGGTAGTGGCTTGAAACTTATAGGGTAACTACTCTTACTGCCATGGACGTACTTTTCAATTATTAGGTGTGGAATTCTGTTACTCCAATGAATGAAAATCTCAAACTTTAAAATGTTATATCTCGGACATGGTTCTGTCTTTTAAATTGAAATTTGGAGGGTGTTGAGAGGATGTCCTGTACATGTGAATTATATTATTAGGTGTTAGAAAATGAATTTGCTGTGGAGATATTGCATGACACACTTTACATTTTGTGTATAGTGTTTTCCATTGTGGTAGTTGCTTCACATTTATAGGGTACCTAAGCCTTACTGCTATGGAGTTCATTTTCAGTGGTTAGGTGTCTGACATGTAAACAGGTGTGGAATTATGCCACTCTGATGAATGAAAATTTGTTTTGTTTCAAGATGGTGAGAACATGGGGCCCAAAGGGCCCCACCCTCCCACCCATATGCGCTCTCACCAATACATATGATGTTCAGTATTTGTACCATTATGTTAGGCAGAAATTTGCAAGTCCAGGCCCTGAGCTCCCACCAACTTGTGCGACTTTGTTAATACATCAGTTAGGGTTCTTCTACAGTGGCAAAAGTGAGGAAATTTGATTGGGTTTCCTCATCATGAACCCCACCTCTATCTTTCCTCCATCAGCAGGGCATCTGGTGGTGCATTGGGTCATAAGCCCAGCTCTCACCCCATACCATGTGTAAACAAGCTGAAGTGGTGCAGTGTAGAAAATGGGGTGAGAGTTAGCCAATGACCTCAACACACACCCCGGATGCCTGTTGGTGGGGCAGGGTGGGGTGGGGTTCAAGGGTGGGAACCCTAATGTCAAATTTCTCACTTTTGTCATTGTAGAAGAACTTGATTCATTAACAACATGTTTTGCATAAAATTTCCTTACTTTTAAGAAAAATAGAAAAGTAGAAAGTTGCACAAGTTAGTGGGAGCAGGGACCTGTGATCCCACCTACTTGTAAGTGTCAGGCCACATTACACACCCAATGACTAAAAGTACATTGACAACAGCAAGGCCAGCCACTAAAATAAATGTCAATCTATAGAACAACAGAAAGCGCTGTCCACAAATAAATCAGCCACACAATATCTCCACAAAAAGTATATTGTCTGACACATAAACACTGCTATTAACATCTACAGGACATACCATCAACACCTCCAAATTTCAAGTAAAATGACCAATCTGTGTCAGAGATATAACATGTCAAAATTTGAAATTTTCATTCGTCAGAGTGGCACAGTTCAGCCCTGTTGACATTTAACACACACAATGACTGAATACTACATCCATCACACTAAGGCTAGAGACCCTATCAATTTCAAGCCACCAGCACAATTCAAAACACTGTCCACAACATGTAAAGTGTGTCACACAATATCTCCACAAAATAAATCTTCTCTGACAAGTAAACATGATAATTCACATCTACAGGACATGCCATAAACACCCTCCAAATTTCAAGTAAAAAGACAAAACCGTTTCAGAGATATTCAATGTTGAAGATTGGTAAAGTTTCCCTATCTATTCCATTATAAAAATTCCAGCCATCTTGTCCCCCCTCGTGATCAAAGATGGCAACCAAAGAATCTCATGATAAAAGACTTTTCAGGCTCATGATCAAAGAATTTGCAGGCTCACAAACAAAGAATTAAAAATGCTATAAATCAAAAAATTAAGGAATTGTGGTAAACCAACGCAATGGTTGGAGAGAACGAATCCCCCTGAGCAAAACCCACCCTCATTTGACTTCCTAGGGCACCCCTGGGCTGAGAAAATATATTTTTTAATCTTGCCATCTCATCCCTCACTTGCGATGCATCACCGTGATCAAAAAATCTTATGATCAAAGAATTTGCAGGGTCATGACCAAAGAATGAAAACTGCTGTCATTTAAAAATTCAAAGAATTGGGTAAACCACCAACATGGTTTGTCAGAACGAAACCCCTGAGTAAACTCCACCATCATTTGTCTTCCTAGGACACCTCTGGCTGAGAAAATTGATTTTTAATCTGGCCATCTGTCCTCGCCTCGTGATGCATGATCACTATCAAAGAATCTCAGCGATTAAAGGATTAAAGAATTTGCAGGCTTGCTATCAAAGAAATTGCGATGCTCATGAATGAAGAGTGAGGAATGAGATGGCCAGATTAAAAAACTATTTCTCAGCCCAGGGTGTCCTAGGAAGTCAAATGAGGGTGGATTTTGCTCAGGGCTTCGTTATGCCCGAGCTGTATAAAAATAATGTTCTTGCATATCCTGGTAGTCTAGTGCCCCCGATGTACATTTAACAAATAATGTTGTCCATATCCCTGGTAGTCTAGTGGCTCCCCAATGTGTATTTAATAAATAATGTTTTGTATATCCCTGGTAGTCTAACGGTCCCCGATCTGAAAAAAAAATGTTCTTCTTATCCCTGTAGTCTAGCACCCCATCTGTATAAAATGTATAGTGTTCTATTATTTCTGGTAGCCAGCAGCCCCCATTGTGCATTAAATTAATAATGCTCTTCATATCCCTGGTAGTCTAGCAGGGAAGCACCAAGTTATCTCCTCTGCAAGAATGCTGACCTCCCTCACAGTGACGGCACAATACCGATGCAGGTATTGTGCCACCTCTTACATGGCTGTTTTCTGTGGGGGGGTCTCCCCCCCACAGCCCCGGACTCTAGGATTCCAACTGCAGGTTGGAGTTGGTCCATGGAGGGGGTGGAACACTGGGGGAAGTTGAAACATGGAAAAAGGACCATTACTGCAAATGTCGCCGTAATGGTCTTTTCTTGTGTTTTACCATTAAGTGTCGACAACAAGTGATATAGTCCAGTGCCTCCCGATCTGTATAAAATTAATATTGTTACCATATCCTTTGAGTTCAGCAGTTTCATTTATCATCATAAAACATATTGAGCCTCATTCCCTTGGCAGTATAGTGGTTCTCAGTTATGCTAGCTCACCCAGCACTTAGTATCCTTCCTCAGTTAGTGATTCGGCATAGCCATTTTCATTTTCAGTAGTTAATCGTATTAGCAGCTGCCACGCAAAATGGTGCTCAGAAAGTATTTCTGAGTGCCTTGCATTGGCGCTGCTAATACACACAGTCGGTGGCTGGCCATGGAGGTGAGAGGTGGACTGTGCCAGTCAATAGGTGGGGAATGTTGGGGAGGTGCTGGATGGGCTGGCATGGATGGGTGGGAAGGTGGGGGGCCACTAGACTACCAGGGAATTGGAGATTGTAATGTATTTTCTGATGATCTGGGGGCCGCTAGACTACCAGGGATATACAGAACACTATAAATTTATACAGATGGGGGGAGGCCGTTAGACTACCAGGGATAAGGAGAACATTATTTTTTTTTTTACATGGGGGGACTGCTAGACTACCAGGGATATACAAAATATTATTTATTAAATACACATGGGGGGTCGCTAGACTACCAGGGATATGGACAACATTATTTGTTAAATGCACATCAGGGGGGCCACTAGACTATCAGGGATATGCAGAACATTATTTTTTTATACAGATCAGGGGGGGTGCTAGACTACCAGGGATATTGAAAACATTATTGATTTTATTCAGATCAGGCAGAACAAAGCCCCCTGAGCAAAACCCACCATCATTTAACTTCCTAGGGCACCCCTGGGCTGAGGAAATTGATTTTTAAATCTTCCCATCTCGTCCCTCACTCCCAATGCATGATCGTGATCAAAGAATCTTGCGGTCAAAGAATTTGTAGGCGTGTGATCAAAGATCACTAGCGAGTGGCGAATTGAGATTTTAAAAGCTTATAACTCTATTTTTTGACTGATTTGAATGAAACCAAAGGCATGGCTCTATAGATCAGAGTCCCTTGAGTAAAACCAATCAAAGTTTTACTTCAGAAGTGACCACTGAGCCGAGATATTTGTGTTTTTCTGATCGGAAATTTAAAAACAAGATGGCGGACCTCGCAATCAAAGAATTTTTAAAATTCTCGGGGACAAAGATACTTGAACCGCAAGGCTACAAATTCTTTGATTGCCAGGCAGGACCAGAAGGCCTGAACCCCATTCTTTGTTCACAAAACATACATATAAATTTCCCCATTCACTTATAAAGGGAACTTAAAAGTGACATAACCTTTGAATGCCTTAATATTTTTTCACCAAACAAAAAGTGGCATGTTCAGCCACCAAAGCTCCTTCAAACAAGCCATCTCACAGAGTGGCACATCACACAGTAGCCATGCAAGGCCGCATCCAAAATCCCAAAAGCTGCCTTTTTTTTGCATTTTTATGGGTTTTTATACGCAAAGACCGTAAGTTCAACAAAAACATAATTTGGCAAATCAAGAGATCTACCATGCCACACCATGCATACCAAATTTCAGGCAAATTCATTGAATGGGTCCAAAGTTATTGACGCACATAATTTTGAGTTTAACATAGAAGTGACAACTGAACCCTAACTATGGTTGTGCCACTACAATATATTTATATATATATATATATATATATATATACACACATACACACACACATATGACACAATCATTATTGTAAATAAGGAGAGAGTTGAAAGGATTCATTAAGTCCTAGAGGGATATATGATTTCAGCTTATTTTGCCAGAAAGCCTCTCTGTAGTAATCTATTATTTAAGTTCCTACCCTCATTGAGTTATATGGTCTCTCCACTATTTAAAAATAGAAATCATGATGATTGCTGATTTGTATAGCATGTTGTAAAACAGCACTAATACCATCCATTTTTAAAATACTCCTATTATGCTGACTAAACCGTTCCTTCAATTTTTGCCTGATTTTTCCAATGTAAAAAGAGGGACATTGTTTACAAGTAGAAATATACAATGTTATTAGTGTTACATGTACAAAAGTCCTGAATTTCATATTCAACATTAGTTATTGGATCCTTGAAATGTTTACCAACCAAGATAAATTTACAAAACGTGCAATTTTCACATTTAAAACTTCCTGTAGGAAGGTTGACATTAGGATGTTTCATTATAGGGTATCCCAATATGTGATATGTACTAGAAGATCATTTTGGTTTGTATCCCTATTATATACCATGCAGGGATATTGTTAACCACATGTTGTAATTTATTTCCAGTACCAAGAATATGCCAATTGCATTAAATGGACAGAAATGGTGTGTGAAAAGATAAAAAAAACTTCAAGTCCATTGCATTACTCGAGGGATCCAATAGTTATCAACTAAAAATTATGAATTACTTCTTTCACTCATTTATTTGTACTTCACACCAGGCCTTGTTTTCATACAATTTATCTATTGTTCTTGCAGATACTCTTGTTTTACAGCTTTCAAAACATTTGCACAAGTTGTTTTACCCTGTATACTAACCCAGTGTTCTAGTAGTAGGACGTTGCACTAGAATATTGCAATTGTTCCATTTCCTTTTATTTTCTCATTTGTGTAATATAATTACACACACCCTCATTAACCAATGACAGTAATTTCAACAATTGCAGTCTTAAAGTTACATTTCTTTATATTGATCAGTATGTATTTTACTAGCATGTTTTCGAACATCTTTTTCAACTCTTTTTCATGTTAACCCACCAATCACTTACATTACCATAGAGCTCAGCTACTGATTTCTGAGCATTAAGAAGACCAGAAATTTGGTGTTGAAGAGCTGAGTTGTCAAATAATGTAGAGTTTAATTCCAATATCCTTTTCCTATTTTATGCCTATCCGTCAGACTAACATGGACTTCTAATAACATATGATCTGAGTTCTCATGGGTTGTAAATTGATTTCATGTACCCATAGAAAAAGATGAAAATACAGAATTGATTCTAGTAGCTATATTACCTTTGTGGTAGGTAAAACCTGCCTTTCACGAAGCATTCTATATACATCTAATAACCAACTTCTGATATATGTTCTTTAAACAATTAGAATCACAAAATTGCTTGTCCATCGTGGTCCCTCTATCTTTAACATTAAGTACACAATTAAAATCATCTGCCCATATTAGGTTTCTAGACATGTATAGGTATGGTTTAACCATATGAAAAGGTCAGCCCTTCCTTTTTCATCTGAGGAGCATACATATTTATCAACCACTGAAATGCATTATTATGAGAAAAATCTATCAAGAAAGCTCTTCCTGGAGAAATGCCTACTATTCAAGTAAAAGTAAAATGTACCCCAGAGTAGAACCCCAAAACCATCACGCATCAGTACCAAATGAAAAAAAAGATGGACCCCAGCACCAAAGTTTTTGTGTTTTGAAATAACAGAGGCTGTATTCAATCTAATATCTTGAATAAGGCAGATATCAAAGCTTAAATTCTTCAAAATAGAAAAGTTACTAGTTGTGTCCTAGCATTTTTAATACTATTATCATTCAGTTAAGTGATCTTGTAAGTCATCAAGGGATCCATGTAAAGATCAGAATATTTTCCTAATCATCTACTACTTCTGGTACAAGTTCCAACGGTCTTTTAAGTTTCTTCAAATCAGCAACAGACTGTAGAATTTCTTTAGAGTCAGAAGATACCAAGTGCTGTGAGGAGATTACATACCGTAGAAACATTGAATCTGACAGCAGATAAGGAACACGTAGCCCACCTAGTCTTCCCATTTTCTATACCAGTTTCAGACACCGCAGATCTTAAATGATCTGCGGTGTACCCTCTCTTTCCTATCACTAGAGTTCCTTTATGTCTGTCCCATGTGTTTTTAATTCAACTCATGTTTGTAGAAGAAGTTTCTGACTTTCCCCCAGATCTGAATCCCTTTTAGTATGACTGAGTGTGTTATATTTGTTAGACAAGGTGATAGTTGTCTTAGAAGAAGTAGTCTTAGAAATTTTAGACTTCAGTTTTTGTTGTCTCAGAGACCTTTATTTGAGACTACAGGCATTTCAGGAGGGGGCATATCCTGCCTGCTGGTATCAGCAGTAGAAGGTATATTTACTGCAGTCTGTGGATCACAACAAACAATGTTTTTAGGTTCCACAGCATGTGTAGAAAAGACTATAGATGCTTCTGATGGGGGAGTTACAGGGCCTCCAGTTGCATGACATCCTGATTCTGAGATGGTACAACAGAATCTTGCAGTCTAGGTTCTGTAGTGTGGACATCACAAGTAACCTTAACATTAGATTCCAGTAAAGTTTGTTGTTCAGATAACTTCCTCTGTTTAGAGATACTATGCTTCTGGGCAGATGATAACAGGAAGTCTTGATTAGGGCAATCACTTCTGTTGTGCGTGGCCTCCTAACAATTCCTATAGGAATGTCCAGTCTCCTTACAAAGGCTGCACTTTAGTTTATTTGTACAAGAAGTACTCAAGTGTCTTGGTAGCAAAGCCTTCACCTATGTTGCACCCAAGCGCTATGGAACAACCTACCTGCATCCCTCTGCTTTCTAGACTCATACCAATCATTTAAATCATGCTACAAAACTGACTTGTCGGCTGCCGCCAAGTGCGTCTGCCCACCTGGGTGATAGATGCAGCTCCTCATTCCTTTAGGTATTCTTCAGCTTGCTGTACTTGCATCTAATTGACAGCAATGTGCTGCACTGAACAATTTATTGCCATTAGCTTGGTTTTCTGATGTTATTGGACTATAATTGCTGTGGTATTTTTGCACTTGCACTTTGTAGTTCTACTGTTCCCTTTTTAGTAACATGTTGTACATGTGTAAATGTATGTCCTAGCTGTATTACCTATGTGCCATCTTTATGGCCTGGAACATGCCTAAAAATGGTCTGTTGGATCAGTGTGCCCACCTGGTAAACAAATACATAGAAATAAATAATTAAAATAAAATAAATGTGCCCATAGTCAAGCATAAATTGCAAAGCACTTTATCACAAGAATAAACTAAGATGCAAAGAGGAACCATTTTGAAGAATGCTTTGGGTTGCCCTGGAAAAAGAATGGCCTCTGTCCTTTCTTAGGAAAACAGCTTGGCAAATGTTGAGGTCCATGACTGTGAGCTGTAGTTTGACTCTGAATCTCCAACCACCAGTCCAAGTATGTTCATCGTCCAATATACAGTGCTTACTACAGTAAAGTTGTGCAGTAGTGCTGTATACCGAGTGGTGCACATTTGCGGTATTCATTGAATAACATGTATACTGCTATCTAGAAATTTGCTCAGTAGCGTGGTACCAGTTAACTTTACTGTAGCAAGCACTGTAGGTTATGGAGGACCAAAATATCACACCATTTTGAAAGTCACTGTTTGATATCATGCACACTAACTCCTTCATTCCGAAACAAAACTATGACACTCCAAATTGCAGGTTTCGTAAGTGGGATTGCCCGAAAGAAAAGCCATAATTCAGAATATTTAAGTTTCTCATACTGTGACCAGAACCTATGCAGACTTGCAGGACTTTTAAAGCTGACATCAAACAGTACATCTCCAGAATAATGAATAAGTGCATAAATCTCATTCATGAAAAAGCACATAGATTCTTTTAATAACTTACACCACACATATAACTGTTCTGAAGGCTCATCCAACCCAGTTGTATTGTAGAAGGACAGTGTTTCGGCATTGTGCAGGTTCAGCACTATTAGAAAAGTGATTTCTCATTTCAAGTCATTGCCAAGTCTGTTGTGCGGTTTCAGAGGCAATATTAGAAGGACCAGTAGGAGGATTGGGGCATCCACATCCATTCTATCTCCCCAGGACAAGCCCTGATTACTTGGCCTTCCCCAGCAGAATCTTTTGCTGAAGACTGAGTCCCAATGGGGGCTGGACTGTCCAGGCTGAGATTCTGTTTCAACAAAACATCCTCAGCTTGCAAATCTGAATCCAAACTGGAAAAAATAGTCGGAATCATAATATCCATACTTGTAATAGGTTGCTGTACCAAACCAGAATGTACACTGAGTGCAGGCTTAATTACCTCAGTGCTGAATTCTGAGGGCTGCCAGGGATTGATCTGTGAGCAGGGTCAGTAATCCATTGTCTCATTTCTGACTTTTTCCAGCAAGCATTCAGAAGTGATTTTGCAATAGACCAAGGAACTGATCATGTGTCGGGTTGATTAGAAGTTTGTGATCAGGAAGACCTACCCCGCCGCAAAACAGCCAGACAAGCACGACACTGCAAAATGGCAGTAATGCCAGTTTTGCTCACAATTTTAGAAGTTGTAGGGCATACTTCAGTCACAAAATTCAAAACAGGTAGGTCACTGTTAGGCAAAACACAATCTGCAACAGATGCCGGCTCCATCGATGCTAGCAACTTTGATGAAGTTGTGTCATCCAAATCAGTTGAGCTCTGTTTGTCCATGTCAGCAGAGCCAGTGGCATTTATCACCAGAGACTGCACCACAAAACTGGGTCCTGCAAAGCAGTCATATGTTGTGCTTGTCTTATTTGTAAAGTAGCATTCTCCTCTTCCAGCAAAGTTAACAAAAGCTGTTTATTCTGTAGGATTATTCATTGCAGCTCTTCCTCCTCATAGGTACAACTGTACTGGAACGTTCACTATCCAAAGACCATCTCTGGCTTTGGGCAACACTCTTTATGTCCATCTCCTGATCTGCAGCTGATTCTTCGATCTCCTGTGCTGGACCTGCAGGGAGGGAGATCATCTCAACTGCAGGTACACCAGCTCCATCAGCTTCCCACTGACCATTCGTCATGATTAACGAACAGCAGCTCTCTCCTAAGGAATAGTAGGGGAGTTTTTATTAAAGAACCATAACAAACTGTTACAAGAATAAAGTCTCAGTAATCATATATCAAAACATTAAATCATAAATCATATGAAACAAAAATACCTCCAAGTCCTTAAACAAACCCAGTAGTCCCCTTCCCATCTATTAAATCCTGTCACCAATTCCTTTCCTATACAGTACATATTTTTGAAAACAAATCAGAAACCCTTCCCTATGCATATTTTGGAAAAAAAGAAAAACCTATCCACCGCATTTGCACTTTAGCTTTCGGGTGTCTCCTGGTCTCCTTTTGATTAATCTCAAACAAAGCTTCCTTACAGATTCTGCTAAATGCCACATACGACATCTCTTGTTGCTGTAACAGAAACTGACATTGACATTGCCACAGATAAAATGTAAGACATGCAAAAAGTACTATTGCTGTACTCCTATGATAATCACGCAATAGTTGTGGAAAGTTCCCTAAATCAGGTTTTTATTTGACAGCAGTGCTAACCAGGGTAATAACCACTTATTTGCCAGAAAAGGCCATAACTGTGAAGAATAAGAACATTGAAACAGAAAATGCTCTGGGGTTTCTATAAGAGATAAACAATTAGGGTATAAACAATTTCTTTCATCAAGAGCTTTATGTTTATTATTCCCCGCACACCCAATCTACCATGACCACTAAGCCATTGGAAATCCCACATCCTTTTTGGAACTCTTCAATCTGTCAGCATCCTATATACTAGTTTATTTATTGCAGGAGTGCACAGTTTAAATTCTGGTTCCATCGGTTCTATTGTGCTAAGTACGCAGTTACAGATATTCTTCCTGTTATTTTGTGCCATCATTTCTTTTGTTACTCTTTATTTTTGTAATTTCGAAAAAGTGCTTCTGTATATCTCAAGTAATTTTACTCCATTGGTAATCTTAGTTATTATACTATCCCACCTTAACATCACTCCCTGTAATAAATTCCAATCCCATTTAGCCGCTAAAGACTGTTGTGGGCAAAATAGACTATTCAGGTTTTTCTGCCAACATAGGACATGAAAAACACCACCAGGTTTATCATGTTAAGTAACCCCTGTTTTATCACTAAATAGGTTATTTCCTTCTAACTGAGTTCAACCTACTTCAACACAAAAGGTGAAAAAATATACTTAAGAGTTTTGTTTCCAATAATGTCGATGAGAGAAAAAACATCCAAATATATAAAAAACATGGTATCAGAAATTGATTAATAATAAAAACTCTTTTTAATTTGGACATTTCCCATCTTTCCATTTTGCAACTTTTTTTCCCCCGCCTAAATCACCCTTTCCCAGTTATATCTGGCCATATCTCTCCCGGCCCAAAATACACTCCTAAAATTTTTGTTGGTTCATTTTTTATCTGTATGCCTTGAAAGTTTGTTAAATCTCCTGTTGGTTTTCCAAGCACTAAACCTCTGCTTTTCTCCAAGTTTAGTCTGGAACCTGAAACCTTTGAAAAAAAAAAAACTATTTCTCACATGAGGTATTCTATACTATCCTTGTTTTGTACACACACATACACACGTACACACACAAAGATCATCAGTGTACTCCAATATCTTCACTACATCCTCCTGCTGCTTTCTCCTGATTCCCAGTGTGTCTACATTTGATATAATTTTTTGTATGAAAGGGTCAATAGCAAATACATATAATAACGGGCTCAGAGGGTACCCCTGCCTCCAATCAGTTCTAATTGTCTATTGGAAAAGACACTCTCCCTCTATCCACAATTTCTGGTGTAATCAAAGCCTGGTCACATAAAAACCGAACCCATTTTAGAAAAGAATCTGGAATTCCATAATAGGTTAATTCTTTATACAAAACCCTACTGTTCACCCAATCAAAGACCTTACTTTGGTCAAGAAATAGTAAAAAACCTGCATCTTCCCCTTCTTTATGATACTTGTAAATATCCTTTATTACCGCCAAGTTTTCCTGTATATTTCTCCCAGGTATTGCACATGTGTGCACTGGGTGAACCAACCCAGGTGCTACTACCTTTTACTTTTTTGTAGTATCTGGGAAAGAATTTTTAAGTCTCCAATTTCCAGTTTCAAAATTATCCACAACTTTGTGTAAAAACATTATTAGCCCTAAAGTGAAATTTTAGGGAGTCTGATTTGACTCAAAAAAGAAGTTAAACACCCTGACTAAAAAAGCGCCAAAATAGATGCAAACATTTCATAAAATTAATTGGGAATCCCATCCGATGCTGGGGCCACCCCTGACCTTAAAGACTTTATGACCTCCAAAATCTCTTGTTCTCTTATTAAGCCTGTTAATGTTTCTTCCTCCCCTAACCCAGTTATTTAGACCGCTTCCAAATACTCATCCATCTCTTGATCATTCAAAACTGGGATATGAGAAAAATCCTTTAAATGTTTTTTTAAACTACTGCATGTCCCTAATGGGTTCCATCTTATAACCTTGTTCCCCTTTTTCATTTTTTAGACAAGTAAATCTTGATCTGTTTTTCCATTCTTTACATGCCTGACATGGGTCTGAATAAGAAGTTTTTTGAGTCCCTAATCCTAATTCTTTTTTTTAAAGAGGCGGACCTGTCATACTGAACCTCTTTCATTTTTTTTCACTACCGAAATCTGATCTGCTAGATCTACTCTAGAGATGTATGTAGCTTCCAACAGTCTATGTAACTGTGTTCTTAGCCCTAGGTATTGCAAAAAAAATTCTCTTAGCCCTTGCTTTCCCAAATTCCTGCATCCATTTGGTCACTTCTTTTTTTTTTGTATCTTTCCACCACAAGTAAACATTTTCATATAACCCCAGTACTGATGCTCTAGCCACAAAAATAGATGACAGTCCTAGGCTGACCTCCACTTCCAACAAACTTACCGTATTCATTTTTCACCTTGTTTCTGGTTGGGACACCCCTGTTTCTGTATTTACCACTTTTTTAATTAACACATGGTCTGAGAATTCCAATGGTATAATATTTGTTTTTACCACTTGAATTGTTTGTGATGCAAAAACATAGTCAATTTTGGTGCTAATCAGCCCTTTAACATATGTATACTTAATTGGGGGAGCATTTAAAAAACAATCCTTCAATTCTGCAATCTCTACACATTTACTTAAAGAATGTGAATCACAGTATAGTTCTTCCTTGCAATCTACGCTCTACCATTTCCAAAGAACAGTTAAATCCCCACCTAGGTAGACATTTCTTGCTACTGCCAAAAAGGCTGTATTTACTGCCATAGCTGTATTCTTTCAACTTTGACTTGAGGCCCATAAATCACAATAAACCTATTAGGTTGATTATACCACACCTCATCTAGCATCAATGCCCTCCCAGGCAAAATATCCACAAGCTTCTGGAATTTTAACCCCATCCCAGAAAATAAGATTCCCATCCAATCTGCTTTATTTGGTCCAAATGGCCAATAGGACGGACCCCATACCTAACAACGCTGAATTTGTGAAGCAAAAGATACAGAGTTTAACCATGTCTCTTGCAAAAAAATTAATTCACATGCTAAATCTCTCATCTGTAAAAAAAATAGCATCTCTCTTGTCACTATTAAGGAGGCTGCATATGTTAGCAGAAGCAATTGAAAATAACACCATTCAGAGACAAAGTCCAGGAAAATGTCAACTTTTTTTCTTTTTCATTTTGAGTCCTGAGGTTTTTCTCTCCTACTCCTGCTGTGCTGAATGTGTGGAGGAGGCATCAGAGTCTAGATCTCCTGACCCTGGATCACCATCACCTTGTAACATCAGAACATCCATTGGATTTGAAATATCCACTTTTGAGCTAGCCCCCTTTTGGCTTTGCAGGCTCTGTCTTCTCTATGAAGACAGTTTCTATTTGTAACTTGATGGGGGGGATCTGTGTTGTGGCTATGGGCTCAGGTAACTTAGGTTGAGGAATGACTTCCTCACCCGGGACTACCTCCATTTTGATGTTCACCATTTCTCCTTCTTTCTCTGCTTCACCAGGCTCTGCTTTATCAGGGGTGCCATTTTCTGCTGGGGTCTGTCTTTCTGAGGTATGAGTTTTAGCAGTGGTCTCCTGTTCTACTGAGGCATTGGGTGCAGTCTAACTTTCTTTTGCCTCTGCCTCTGCCTGCTGGGCCTTTTTAATAGGATCATCTGGGTTTATACTCCTGGAGTTATTCCTGGAAGTCCAAGGGCAATTTTGAAACATGTATCCATTCTCTTTACATAGGTGTCATTTTACACGATTATGGCATTGAGAACTTACATGGCCACACTCCCCACACAGCCCACATCTTAAAATGTCACATACATTTGACAGGTGTGTACAAGCCCCACACCTATAGCATGCCTTGGGCTACCCTGGGTAGAAACAGACCTCCCTGTCACGTCAAAGAAAAAAAATATTTGGAATATGGAATACTCCATCTTCCAAATGTCTAAGTCTTACTTTAAATCTCTAGCCACCAGTCCTGAGAAATTCAGAATCAATTATCACCTCTGGGGCACTCAGCACATAGCATCGTTGATTTAGCCAGTGCACTGTACCTCTTACATGTAAACTCTCATTTTGAAACTTGACAGTTATCACTTTTATAGCCATTTGGTTAATGGGATTCCAACAAATGGAGTCCATAAGGGGGAGAACTTCAATTTATTATATTTATTACAGAATCTTTCTAGGCCTTGCATAGACCTGAAGCTGACATCAAAGTTCTCCTCCCCTGACATGTGCATCAGAGTGAATATCTCAGAGGCCATAAACTTCATAGAATCCTTTAACAATTTTCTCTCTAGTCTATCAGGTCTGGTTTCCAGACCACCTCTATAACTCAGCCAGACTACATTTCTCCAGTGAGTTGGTTCTGCTTTACTAAAAAATAGCAAACCTTGCCCCTGGTTGGGAGGGGGGATGGGGCAGTTGAACCAGAAAACCTATTGGTTTGATTTTCATTATTACTTTTGTCAGCTGGTTCTGTATTGCTTAGTGCTGCTGTGGAGGAGAGTCCAGATTCTGCTGCACTGCTTGTCCTCTGGCTTGTCACTCTCTCCCTTTGCTCTTGGGTAGTGACATTTTCTACATTACTGTGCAATATTCCTGAACCCAACGATCCAGCATTTGCACATGTATGTATTACTGCTCCCCCTTTTGCAGTGATTTTATCATTTTCCTGTATTTCTCCTGGATTTTGTACATCCCTTTGACATTCCACAAGATTTTTATCCATGTCCTGTAACACCAGTTACCCCCATCCTTCATTTGAGATACCTAGTTTATACCAGGAGTTACCTGACCTCCCATTCGTTCTGCTTTTTCTTTGTTACAGACCTCCACTGATGTTTCTGCTGAAAAAATTGATCCAGTTCGGATCCTGTTCCTATTTTCCAATTGCAGACCTTATCCATCCTACCCCTTCTAGAGCCAAATACAGGGTCCATTTTTCACTCTCCAAACACTTGCACCACTCCTTCTCTTGTTGACATTACTGGTGTGACCTCAGCATGTGGCATAGTGCTTCCTGTTCTGATTTTTCCAGCCACAATGAAATCTCCTTTTGTTCCACTGGTAAGTTGGTAGCTGGTCCTTCTTTGGGTGCTTCCTTTCTTTTTCATCAAACTTCTGTTCATCCTCCTCTAAAATCTTATGCACAAACCTTCTCTTCTCTTCCAAAACTTGCTCCAGTTGCTCAGACACCATACCAATATCTTGCATCATGATTTGCAGGCCTCTCTTCATCCAAATCCATTTATAATCCATCCAAGATGTCCTCAGTCGAGGTGTCATCCATATTTTCCAGTAATCACAGCTGATACCAAAAGGAACAAAACAACTCTCCATCGCCTGTTTGCACATCGGCAGGGGTGGAGGACACAATCCCAGCCTGCTTCACTCACATCTTCTACTTTTCTCCATTCTGAAACTGAAGTTCTACAATTTAATTAATTATTAAAATAGCATTAATATATGATGCTTTAAATAAAGTATTATTACATTCTGCATTTAAAATGCAAAATAGTGTTTGCAGTCATTTTATTTAGTGAGACAGTGGATCCTAAGTGGGAAACTTTTAAATGTAGGCACAATTTGGTTTACGTAAGCAATAAGACATGGCAAGGAGGTGGTTGTCATGAAATAAATGCCCAACCAGGTTCTTAGTGATATGGGAGGGGATTGTGCCATGGGTCTTCAGCACCTGGGACAGTGTTTTTCCCTTGACTACTACCAACATAAAATGCTATATTATGCTTTGAAAGAAAGGAGTTGTGGGTAAAAGGAAGTAAACAAATCACAGATACCTTTTTAAATAAAAAAAATGAAACCAGATATATTTCTATTAAAGGGAAGAAGTAGTCCCCAAACTGGGAAAGGGCCAAAATAAAAACACAAATTTAAACTATGAGTTGCACTATTTTAGTATAGGGGTGAGCAAAGCAAATGTGCCTGCTTTGTTAATGTTAGAAGTTCATACACTCTATATGACTAGGAAAAGTGCAGGTTATTAGGTTGAAAGACATCTCCGACAGTAGCTGTGATGCTAGTGTGACTGTTGTTGGACACTGTTTGGAAGTGTTCAGTTCCAGATCTGGATTGTCTGATAGCTTTGCCAGGGATTGTATGCTACTCAGCCTACTGCAGTCAGATGGTGATAATGCCTCCCAGTAACTCTTCAAGCTGGTTTTCGTGCTTGTGCCCCATTATTTCCATGATCTCTCTTGGCTGAAACCTAGCATTGGATACTGTAAGAGTTGCATGCCTGGGGCTATCAGTCCATGGTTTGTGCAGTGAGCTGACAGGCCAGCTTTCTTACTCAGGTGTGGCATCATGCCTGATAGGTAGTTGACACAGTGGCTTGATACTGTACCACACATCAAGGAGATTATGCTAGGATTGTGCAATATGTTTTGGATGTATATTATAAAGCCAGTGTTTTGGGTGGCAACTTAGAGATATAGGTCCTGATTTCCAAATGTTGATTCAGGACTTGCATGAAGCCCTGCATCAACCCCAATGTTTGTGCAACTGCACCAAACTCCTTTGATGCAACTGCATTCAATTTTAGTACACTGGGAACAGCTGTGACAGTTTTCACAATTTAAAGCAGCTTGTGTCAAATATTTGGTGCAAGCCCATAAAAAGGGTCAAGTTAGACTGGGGGGAACTAAGAGTAGAATGCACACTATGTGTCTTTCATAAATCACTGTTTATGATAAATATCACAAACCAGGATTTATACCATACACACTGTGGGCATGTATTTCATCAATTGTGGTTCCAATTGATTTAGATTGGGGAATGGGTGAGGGTGAAGAGTACCACTAGACTCCAAGAATAAATGGACATGGGGTCTGGTATGCCTGGGGGTGCAAATGGATGTCTGGTTTATGTAGAAATAGGGAAGATGTGCAGACGGAAGCCCCTGGATACCAGGTATACTTGGTCATGGGGCAGGATGTGAGAAAGGGTGCCATTGGATGCCAGGAATACCTAGAGAGGAGCAGGGTGTGGGTGAGGGTGCCACTGGATGTCATTGATATGTGGACATTGGGCAGGTGGTAGAAAAGGGATGCCACTGGATGCCAGGATACCTGTAATTGGGAAAGGTGTTGGCCCCTATGAATGAAGGGGCAGAGTGGCTATTATGCACCATGTATCTGTGGCTCAGAGCCTCTCTGCACCCATTGCACCCATGCACAGGATGCACTACTGGGGCAGTCAGCCTCTGTGCACCTGGTCGCTGGCTGCACAGACAGCAATGCGCCAGGGGTGGGTGGGGTTTGCAGCACTATGTGGCAGTCACTACCATGTGTAGTGCTGTCTGCAGGGGTGTGGAGGACAGTGCAGGCTTTGGCAGGGGGGACCCTGCCATAACAACTGTACACGGTCATGGCCACAGACCCACAAAGTCCCCCACTAGCACAGCTGGTCCTGATCTTCCTCCCTTCCTCCATCAGTCAAAGTTCTCCCTGTCCCTACAGCTTGGGCCCCTTTGCACATATATGCCATCCCAGTGCAGGCAGTGGAGGAGGTATGCAGTGGGCATTGCTGCCAGCAGCCCATTGCTACGGCAGCTCCTGCCAGGCTAGTTGGTCAGGGGTGGTGTGGATGGTGTGGCTGGAGGAGTCTTGTCTATATGCCTGTGGTGATACTGCAGTCCTGGGGACAGTGCCCCACTGTGTTCTGGGGAAGGGGGGATTCCACCAATGGTGGCCAACCACATGGTGCATGAGTGCAGATGCACAAACCAGGTCCCATGCCGTCATGCATGGGGGATTCACACTGGGTCCCAGGCAGGCTATTTGACTTGCTCCCTGCCTCGGACCACATCTCTGCCCCCCTCTGCCCGCACACTCCTGCATACTGGGGAGTGGGTCCACAGACAGGTTGATGGTTGTGAATGCTGCTGGTGCACACCTGTACACAGGTGCAGGGCTTCGCAGATGGGATACACACCTCTGGTGCATAATTCCTGCCCCTATGTGCATAGGGGCAGTAGTTAGCACAAGTCAGTGGGTGGGGTTCTGTGCTCTGTGAATGGTTTTGTATTGTACATAGCATCTGTCATTATTTTTTATAGGACATTTTGCCCACCAGCGCCACCTTGCTTCTGACTTCGGGCCTGATCCCAAGGTCCCCCAGTCACATCTGCCACTCCTGCTACTTCCAGACTGACAGGGATCCACATGTGTGGGACCTGAGAGTCCCAAGGGCTCTCATATGTGGTGATGGAGTGGCATGGTGCTTTTTTCCCCTTTTTCACCCCTTACATCCTGGGTCCTCAGCAACACAGTTGTGCATGCATGTGAAGGTGCACATGCGCTCAGGAACTGGTGACCCCATCCACCCCTAATGTAGGCCACACTATACAATACATGAGGAAATGCCTGAGAATAAAGGTTTCTATAATGTTCCACTCTTTTTGTTGTGCAGTCTGTCAAGAATCAACAGTTTTATTTGATATCAGGCTGTTTACACGGATGGCTGCTAGGAACTGAATTACGAGTTTTACATCAAACTGTCAAATGAGAAATCTGTCAAATCTACATTTTTGCCTACTGTAACACACATAACCTATGCATAAATATACTATTGGAAAGCTATAATAAGTAATTGTTCTACAGCACATCCTGCTGTCTACTGAGGAAACTGTTGTCACACGGATATTTATCCTATATTATATTGTCAGTTAAGGGAACTATCATTTCTATGACTATTTATGGCAGAACTGTTGGGTATCTACTGCATGATTTTTTTAATCCTACATCTGCTGTCTGTGATCTAAGCAGTGAGGACTGAAGAGCTTTTTCCAACATTGCACACTGTATGGCAGAAAACTTCAGGAAGTGAAGATTTTGTCCAACTTCATACTGTCTATTGGGAAAACAGGTGGGGAGCTACATTTTTGTTCTGTAATACAGCATGCATTATACATCCTGTGGTATATGGGCAATATGCTGGAAATCTTTCCTTTGTCATAGCACATTACACTATCTGAAGAAATATGTCAGAATCAAAGTTTTGCCTCTCGGTCTACCCATGGGAAGACTGTCAACTGTGAAGAGTAGTGTTATTTTGAAGGAAGGAGAGCAGCTCTTTATATTTAAAACACCAGCTTATACAGACTATAAAGATGGTGTCTTAGATCTCCCAATGATGGTAATATTTTCTTCTTTCCTTATAATTGCATAGAAAAGCTCCTAGAGGTTGCAGGCAGATGGTACTTAATGGAAATTCAAGTGACATACAGGATTTCTGTAAATGGTATTTTAATATGGATATGGTGCAATGTTTCTGTTACTGCTTGATTCACAGCTTATTGCTATTCCCTTCCCCCCAACTAGTCACAGGCATCTCTAAGAAAAACTTTGTAAGTTACATTTAACATAGAAACATAGACGTTGATGGCAGATAAGGACCGCAAAGCCCATCCAGTCCGCCCATTTGTTCTACCTTATGAATGAGCCATAGGCCTTAACTCTGTCAATGGCCTATCTATTCATACTCATCTGTATTGCTCTTTTTTGCCTATCCTGTGCCTGTTTGAAGCCCTGCACTGTATTCATATCCACCACTTCCTGAGGTAGGCCATTCTATGCATTCACCACCCTTTTTGTGAAAAAGAAATTCCTCACATTACCCTTAATCTGCCTCCCTCTAATCCCATGTTGTGTCTTCTTGTCTTGCTATTTTCTTATATTGAAACATGTTAGACTTTTCACCTTGTTAATGCCATAAGATGTTTGAATGTTTCGATCATATCACCTCTCTCACTCCTTTGGTCTAGGGTATATGTGTTGAGCTCTGCTAATCTGTCCTCATATGTTTTCTGATGCAGTCCCTGCACCATTTTGGTTGCACTTCTCTGGACTGCTTCCATTTTGTTAATGCCAGGTGCAGCCTCCAGTATGGAACGCAGTACCCAGATGGGGCTAACCAGTGTTTTTAAAGTGGGATTATTACCTCCTCTTAGACTTAGCGACACCCTAGTAATACACCCCAACATGCCTCTAGCCTTACCTACTGCTTTAGTGGTCATCTTGGATGATTCAAAGTCATCTGTGATGATGATGATGCCAAGTCTCTTTCTTCCCTTGTGATTGCCAGAAACTCCTCACCCAACCTATAGGTGGCTTCAGGTTTTCTTCCCTATGTGCATGATCTTGCACGTTTTGCATTAAACCCCAGTTGCCACTCTTCCAATCATTTTGCCAATTTATCCAGATCTCTTCTCATTCTGCCCACCCCATCTGGATCATCTACTCTGTTGCAGATTTTGGTGTCATCTGCAAACAGACAAACCTTATCCTCCAATCCATCTGCAATGTCACTGATGAAAATATTGAAGAGGACTGGCCCCAGGACTGATCCCTGAGGTACTCCACTTGTGACTTGCATCTCTTCTGACTGTATACTGTTTACCACCACTCTCTGTTTTCTGCCCACCAACCAGTTTGCCAACCAGTTGACCAATGTCTGACCCACCCCAAGCCTACCCAGCTTATTAATCAATTTTCTATATGGAACAGTATTGAAAGCTTTGCTGAAGTCAAGGTAGGTGGCATCAACTGCACCCCTCTTGGTCCACCACTCTAGTTACCCATTCAAATACATCTATGAGATTAGTTTGACAGGATTCCAGGTGTTACACTATCCTTTCCTTAAAGAGTGCCTCCATAATCTTGCCCAATTCTGAGTTAAGACTGACTGGTCTGTAGTTTCCTGCCTCCTCCCTGCTACCACCCTTGTGGATCACATGAGCCCTTCTCCAGTCTTCTGGGACCTCTCCTATGCTCAGAGACTCACTAAACTGTTCTGATAATGGCTCTTCTAGTTCCACCCTTAGCTCCTTTAGTACCCTGGGATGTATGCCATCAGGTCCCATTGCCTTGTCCACCCAGAGCTTAGCGAGTTCATGTAGGACTTTTTCTTTTTTGAAGTGACTAGTGCTCACCTCCCTCCCTCCCCCCTGTGTCAATGGTGCTGAGCTGTGGACCCTGCCCTACCTTCTCCTAAGTAAATACTGAGCAGAAGCATCTATTTAGGATAGATGTTTTTCCTTGGTCCTCCTCCACACATTCCTCTTAAGTCAAAAGACAAAAAAATGTTTATGCTCATGATTTGCTCCTTTTTATTTTCAAACAAGCAAAACAAAAATGTCTTATGCATGAGTATTTATCATATTATTTTATTAGAAGAGACCAATTTGGAAGTTCATAACCAAGATATTCCCCAAGGATAACACAGGTACTGTGATTTATTTATTTTTTTAAATATAACACACATTTAGATGTATGAATGGAAATAAAGAAAATATAAAATAAAAATTATTTGCTCACTGCAACAGGAAAATGCCCAGAAAAAATCTAAGGATCAACATGGCTTTTTCCTGGCTATAGACACCATTTAGTTTGTTTGTCATAGATTTTCCATTTCTCCCTTTCTCTCATTTCTTATTACTAGGTATATTCGAATCGGAACAGGTTTCCTTTCAATTAGACGTCATCTACACTAGTTACTTGTCTACACATGATGTTATAATTCTGTTTCTTACTTCATTATCTGTTGTTGTGTGTGCAGATGGGCTTGTGGCGAATGTAAGACACCAGAGTTTCAGCTATCACAGCTCTTTATTTGAAAGCATTTACAGTATCCTGAAGTGCAGCTTCATTAACATCCAGTAATGACTTGCAATGTGGCTTGACAGCATCAGGACTGGCAAATCCCTAATTGGCCTAGGAGTTCCAAGATCCACTGGTTAAGATCAGAATGCTCAATTCAATAAGGACTGTTACCCATCTTAGCTCACAGAATCAGGTCCGGCCCTGCTACTACCTTACCTCATAGCCATTTCACCAGCAAAGCTGGCTGACAACTGAAATACCAGGATTTCTGGGTCCTTTTTATACCTGACCCACAGAGTCATCAGATGGGGCAATGCATATAAATTAATCAATTTTAAATTCAGATTGGTTCCTGACATTATTTAGCCACTTACCACATACATAAGACTACTTTGCATAAAATGCACATTATGAAAATGAAATAAATTTGAAAATATATTCCAATCTACTTGTTTTATAATATAATATATTATAATGTACTGGAAATTCATTATATTTATATATATATATTAAAATTTGTAAATATATTGCAGTGTGTTTTAAATATACACATTATTGCCACTTTAGTATATTATGTATATTGCAAAATATATTGATTAAATTCCAAATATATTGAAATAAGGACAGTAAGTATATGTTGTTGGTATATTGCCACTGTATGTATAAATGTATTTTTTTTACATTTCAAATTACTGTGTGTTTCCTATATTTATAAATGTATGTAATATGCATGTATAATATATATTAATATAAATATTAATTTAACCAGACAAAAACAAAGTGAATTAGTTATGATCCAATGTATCCTTATGTATATAACTGGAGTTTATTTTGTTATGAGCCTTGGAGATGTTTATATTGTAATTATTGTTTTACAGTGAGCTTTAGCTCAAACATGCATGCTATACATTTATACTTAAACACAGGTATTACTTTACAAGATCATATTTATTAAGAGCTCAGATCAATTTTATACCACCCCATTTTTCCCCTTTAAGGTCAGGGTGAGATCATATATGTACTTAATTTATACCTTGAACCTGTCCTTTCCATCTGTAAGCTAATGTTGTCAATTAAAATATTTTAAAAATAGAAATTATCATGATTTTGACTGATAAACTATGTTTCTGAAATATGCAAATTAGTTATGCAAATGTGAACATGGGGCCAAAGTAAGCATTTACAAAAATATACATAACATATATAAAAATGTGTAACATATACAAAGAATACAGTATATATTTTAAATATACTAATAACATATTTTAGACACTGTATTACTAAATAGATTGACATGCTTTCAAGCAATGCATGAGGCAGAAATACATTATGATTATACAATATATTTCTGGAATATGCTGTTTAATATATATCAACAATTCAATGCATTGACATACTTAACATAATTTCCAGTATATTGACACATATTTCATTTTCATAATTAAATATGTTCTTTCAATATATTTAACATACATTACATAATTTAAAATGTTTTGAATTAGAAATATTTTGCTTCAGAATATGAAATATATTGTTTCATTATATGCTGAAACAGACTGTATATTATACTTCCTTGAGTCAATGTATTTCTCAGTATATGACATATTTTTACATTCTATGAGTTAGAAATATATTGTCTGGCCCGCTGGCGTGGATTTGGCTGCAACTGCGGCATGTGACCGGGTTCGATGGGCCGGGTCACTGGAGGGCCGGGCCGGGGAGAAGGGATTGAGTGTCCCAGGGACAGCTCTCCCTCTCCGGGGGGAGGGTAGGGGATTGGTTTGGCACCTGCTGGCTCATAGTGGAGGCTGGGAACATTACAGGATGCACGACTCAGTACTAACTGGGGGAGGAGCAGATGTCAGTGTAGGCCATGATGTCATCATGCTGCCCCCAACAGAAAGCCAGGAAAAATCACTTGCTGGGCCTCCAAATGATGGCTGTCTGCTCCTGGGGTCCTCCAGTGCCTTCCTGGTACCTCCTGTTCCCCAGCAGCATCCCTGGGCCCTAGAAGGATGTGCAGGGGCTGTCCTACCCCAGTGCCTTCCACCTCAGAGGTGAGGGACCCACCCAGTGAAGGGATACACCAGGATATCCTGGGGGTTGGCTGCAATCTGGGGACAAAAGGAGGGCCGGGCAAGGACAGAAGAGGTCAGAGGAGCTTTATGGAGCCTGAAGGAGTGGAGGACCAGTGAGCATGGGGCAGAAAACAGATAATGCAAAAAAAAAAAAGAAATATATTATGTCAGTATATTTAAAATTATTGGAGCAATGTATTTCTTAATGTATTGACATAAATGAATGCATGTTTTTCAGTATATTACAATATTTTCTATTTCCATAAGGGATTCATTACATATACAATAAGGTTCTGCTGTAGGTGCTTCTATACTTTTCTGCAGCAGAGTAAAACAGTTCTTGGGTATTGATGAGGCATAACACCACCTGTAATCAAAGCTTGCTGGCAACCCTACCTTATAAACATGGGACTAAAAGAGTGATTAATTTCTTTAAAGACTCATGTTACTGTAACACCAATGTCCATTTCAAATTACCCTTTCCCTTTCCAGGAAACACTACTCTTGACTACATTTACCCATACACATCAACATGAGGGAGACAGACACCATCATTTTTATTTCATCCTTAGGACCATCAGT
Organism: Neoceratodus forsteri; assembly: GCA_016271365.2. Lineage (NCBI taxonomy): Eukaryota > Metazoa > Chordata > Ceratodontiformes > Ceratodontidae > Neoceratodus > Neoceratodus forsteri. Next base: position 1,516,570,023 of record CM057449.1, read on the forward strand.
TTTGCTTTGTAATAATTTATTCAAAGAAAAAACATATCATGTGCTCATATTCTGTGTGGCTGTATCATGCTCACAGCACAAACAGTATTTTCCAGTGCCTCATTTTCAGAAAGCTTTTTCTTTTTATCTTTAAATAAAACAATAGGGCAGAGTGTGGGTTTTAACACAGGACCAACTTTCCATAGTGTAAGCCTGATAGGGAGTTATATTAATTAAAAATAAGGCACAGAAAATAACTACAGTAGATTCAGTCCCCAGAAAAGACCAGCTTATTGGCTGCACAGAGGACTGGGGGGGGGGACAAAATAAAACAACATGCATAAATGTGATAGTCACAGGGCAGTATCCTGTCACACTGTGGAAATGATTATGAAATCACAAAGAGAGGCTAATGTTTTTATATTTAGATAGGCAGCAGGAGTGGATGGTGATCAATGGTCAAGATCCTTGTTTTCAGGCCAAAGTAAATTGCACTGAAGCCTAAAAAGAAGATTAATACTGAAATGATGCAAACATTATAGAATGGGTAGGAAATATTCCTGCATTGTGATTGGTCAAAGTGGTTCCCAGTATAGGAGTTTGAGGAACAACCACCTACTGTAAACTACTTACAGTCATCAGGACTACTGATGAATAATATCACTGACACACCTGGAATGTGAAATAATCACCTGGTAGAATGCTTTTAAAACTGTTAGCCACATTCCTGCTAATAACTGCCAAAATGAACTTCTTACTAGAGCGGAGCTTAATTTCTTCTGCTGATCTGGTGTCCTTCCTTCTTGAACCTGAAGATCCAGATGTCTTTGTTGTGGTCCCGGTGGGGGAGAAACACCACCCAAAAAAAAGACATGCATACTACTGCTTTAAATATCTCCTTAGGCGATCCTTGGCTCAACAAACTGATACTGCAGTGCATCAAACTTAATACTAAGAGAGTGACCAATGGGCAGCCTCAGTATTTCAGTAATAGGTGGCCAGTAAACTTGACAATTTTGACTGGAAACACACCCTTGTTGAGGAGATATGCCAAATTCTCCAGTGCTTACATGGGGAGGTATGAAATAGTGCTAGAGAACAGTATATAGTCTCATCATATCTCAGCCTCAACATCGGTTCAACAGGCTAATCAACAGCCCTGCAATAGATCATTGCCTGAACATAATTTCTGATGTGCCAAATGTTTTCTTGTTTTTTTCATCACACTGTGAACAATAATTTCCATCATTTAACCCTACTTCTTCAAGGAACTACAGTGCAGAAGTCTGTAATTGAAAAGCAGCTGACACTGTTTTCTTACCTTGTATTCTCAGTGTATTTCTGTCCTAGTGCTCTCCTCTTGCAATTCACATAGTTTACAGTTAACTTGTGATAGTTCAAAAGTATTTTTTCCCATTCAAAAAGCACAACATGAACGTGTGGCTGCAGCCCAAGTAATGCTTTTGGAACCACAGGGTCACTGCAATTGTGACATTAGGTTGGCATCACTCAATGTTTGTTTGTTTGTTTATTTATTTGCTTAATGAGTTAGCACATTAGAACAAAAGTTCCATTTACAGGTGCAACTCACAATAAAACATGAACAGAATAAAAAAAACAATAAGACAGAATACAAAACTTACCATTTCCACATCAAACATAACAAATAATAACAATCACATTTGATTAAACCTGTAAAATACTCTAATAACATGGTTACAAAGGCAGAGGCAGTCATTACATTCCTTATAGCAGATGGGAGATTATTCCAAATGTTTGACCCAGTATAAGCAAAGGCCCTTTGACCACTAGTAGTTCTCATGAAATACAGTTTCAAGATTCTATTGTCGACCATAGGTTTTGAGAAAAAAAAATAGATCAAAATATTGAAAATGTCTGTACAGACTTAAAGGAGCACCAGACTTCATAACTCTAAATAAAAATTTAGCCATCTAAAATTGGAAATTTAAATGTACTGGTAACCACCCATTTGATTTAGAACCATGCAGTGATGTATGGTTCAAGGCAACATTAACACAAATTTTCCAATTAACTGAAGCAAAGATGATTTCTTTGCTACCACCTTCACAGAGGTATTGTCAGTAACCAAAGTATCATAATTTACTATAGAAACATTCAGTGTGACTGCTTGTGGGTTGTTCCATCTTTACCACAGAGCCTTCTGTAATGCAAACTGTGACCTTCCTCATGGTGCTTTTTCTCTGTAGTAAATATATTCAGACCTGATGCCATAAAATTGAGAGCAGTGTGTTGTATGTAAAATCCCTGTGTGAAATTGCAATCACAGAGACAGTGGAGGTGCACAAATATGATATATTATATAATGGTAAGAAGAATGCTAGTCTCTGATTGCTGGAATGTCAAGGTACCTGTGATGTTATCCTGGCATATCATCATGGGTATAGTGCCAGCCACATCAGAACCTGAACACCAGCTAAATATCCTTACGCAACAGCTGACACACTGACAGCCATCAGGCACACATTCCAGCTATCAGATGTTAAAATTGCCTGAGGAAAATGTTACTCTGTTCAACATGGAAAACGTCCAGCAGTGGTTTTCCTGTGAAAAAGAAAACACAGCACTGCCTGTAGAGCAGAAAAAGAAAACAGAAAAACAAAGACACATTCGGCTCCCCGACAATGACCTTGACAAGCTAGAATGACAGAAATGAGCTGTCCACAAAGCGGCAAACAACATAGGCTATTAATGCCTTGAAGGACTGGCTTTCAGAGACAGGTACAGAAATAGATTTCAACCCAATAAAGGCCTCTGACTTAAACACACTACTTTGAAAATTCTATGGGTCAGTCCGTAACTCCTCCGATCAACCTTACAGTATCAGCAGCTTTATAGGTTTACAAGCGGGCATCAACCACTTCCTAAATGAGCCACTTTTAAGCTGAAATATTAACATTTTAACAAGTGCTGACTTCTGAAGTGCGAACAATGTTTTTTCTGCCCAAATCAAAAACCCCGGCGAGAGGTGAGAGATAAATCAAAACACCACCCGCCCCTCAGCAATACAGACATCACACAGTTCCACGAATCTAAGCACAGAGACTCCTGAGGGACTGCTGCACCGCATCTGGCTTAAACTCCAAATACACTTAACTGGATGTGGCTGTGAAGGCCATTGTAAATTACAACCCAATTCCTTTGAGTCCACATCTGAAGACAGGCTGAACTATGTCTCCTAAGTTTTAATGATAAAAACAAGAATCACGGGAGACCCCCAGGAAAAGGACCATAACAAGCACAGAGGAGCAATGTTTGGGCTGTCAGGTCATCCCCAGTGCTCCGTAGCAGCCCTTCAAAAATATGTCTCGAAGCTCCCACCAAAAGCTCCTTGCCTATACATGCACCCCCATAGACAAACCACAAAGCCATGGGAAAAGGAAGAAATCTGGTAAAGCATGGAACCAGTTGGAATAAATTACCTTTCCACAATGCTGCCTAAAATCTGCCATGCTGCAGGTCTTCTGAACAGCTACACAAATCATAGCCTGTGTGCAACTGCTATCCAGATCCTCAGCAATGCAGGCTTAGAGAGTAGACAAGAAATTTCAGTGACCTGGCACAAACAAGAGTCTTCCTTGAAGAGTTACTGGGGACTGACTTTACAGGAACACAGATAATGGAGTTTGATCCTATCCAGTGTAAGGCCAGAAGTCACAGGTCACCGTTGAACTGAAACACTACCTCCCAATCTGAACATGCTTCAACAGCTACCGATGACCTCTGCAAATGCTTCAACACAACCCTAAACAACACAAATGCTACAAGGCAATAAAGATCAGTATGAGCACCACAGCATAACTCCCTCAAAGAAAAAACACAAACAGAGAAGCAAGACATCAGCAACACACAGTTCTTCAATCAAGGCAACAGTATGTGTGTTTTCAATATCTACAAACCATAGACTGCAACAACCTAAATATCATATCATATCATATCATATCATATCATATCATATCATCTTTATTTATAACGCGCCTTTCAAAACCAAGACGCTGTACAATGATTCACATAAATATATAAATTAAAATAATGAATTAAAAGCTATAACTAGGATAAGCTAGACTAAATAAATAAGTCTTTAAATCATTTTAAAATTTCTGATGGTTGGACAATCTCTCAACCAACGAGGTAGAGAATTCCACAGGGTTGGTGCAGAAAAGGCAAAAGCACAAAATCCAGATGTTTTAATTGAACCCTGGGACTCTCCAGCAATCCCTCGTTGGTGGGCGGAGGACGGAGGGCAATAGGGTACCAGGAGATCTTTTAGGTAGCTGGGTCCCTGATCATGTAGGGCTTTAAAGGTTAGTAAACCAACCTTATAGGTAATCCGCCACCTCACAGGCAGCCAGTGCAGTTCACGGAGCACAGGCATAATATGACTGGATCTAGAGATCCCAGTCAAAAGCCTTGCCGCTGTTTTCTGCACCAACTGGAGGCAATGGATATCAACCCCAGATAGCCCTAGGTACAGGGAATTACAGTAGTCAAGACGGGTAGTGATAAAGGCATGGACCAACGTTGGCAGATCGCCGGTGGGACCAGGTGTTTAATCCGGTGATATTCCTCAGATGAAAAAAAAAGGATTTGACCACGGCTGACACCTGAGATTTTAAGGTCAAGCCGTCGTCAAAAATAATGCCCAGATTTCACACCTGATCGGAGATAGTGAGTGACATACCACTGAGCAATAAGCCCGGCAGATGGCCAGCCCCCAAACCCATCACCGGATGACCCAGATCCACTACCAACACCTCAGTCTTATCCAGATTCAGTCTCAACCAGCTAGAACTCATCCATAATCTGATCTCAGTAAGGCAATTGTCTAGCTTGGAGAGAGCACCATCTTGCCTGGGTGGAAACGACAGATACAGCTGAGTATCATCTGCGTAACAGTGACAACCTAAGCTGTGTTGCCTGATGATATTTCCTAAAGGCAGCATATACACTGCAAACAACATTAGCACTAAAATGAAACCCTGCAGTACCCCACAAGGCAGAGAGTGAGCACCAGAGGAATAAATTCCAGTGGTAACCCTCTGAAACCTGTCTGTGAGGTAAGATTGAAACCATTTGAGGACTGTTCCAGACAGTCCACAATAAATCCGCAGGTGCTCCAACAGCACACCATGGTCTACAGTGTCAAATTCCACCGAGAAATCGAGAAGGACCATAATGGTACATGCCTTTCGATCTCTAGCCATTAGAAGGTCATTTAACACCTGGACAGGGCAGTCTCCATGCTATGCTTCTTCCTTAAACCAGATTGGAGAGTATCATAGACATTGTGAGTTGTAAGATGATCATCCAGTTGTAATGCAACGCCTTCTCAATAACTTTCTCAATAACCTTCCCAACAAAAGGAAGGTTAGAGATAGGCCGTAGTTAGCTAGACAGTCTGGATCCAAGGAGGGTTTTTAGGAGTGATCGAACTATCCTCCTTAAGGGATCAGGAAAGACCCCTTCCAAGGATTTCCAGATAATGTTAGCAAGGATCGGGCAGATAACCTCTAAACATCCCACCAAGAGGGTTGTAGGACCTGGATCCAAACTACAATTGGTTGGCTGTAATGCTTGGATGATCTTCACAATGTCAGTGAACTCCAGCCGGCGAAATTCTGACCAGACAGACCGGGTGAATATCACTTCCCATCAACAACTGCAGTCCCTAAAAGGAGGAGTTGGACCGATACTGGACCTGATGCTAGCAACCTTATCTGCAAAGAACCGAGTGAACTCCTCGCATCTTAGCTGAGAAAAGGCTTCTCTGGGCTGGAGACAGATTGGATTGCACAATCTGTCAACAGTCCGGAAAAGCTGAGCCAGTCGATTCTGTGCAGCAGAAATCTCCCTGGACAGGAATTCTGCCTTCTTACGGTTGATTTCTGATTGATAGCCATCATAATGTGTCATCAACCTAAGCCTGTCATCATCATTTCCGGACTTCCGACAGGCTCTCTCCAACCTTCGGCCTACTTTCCTTAACTCCTTCAAGGAGCTATCAAACCAAGGACTCCTTGAACGGAGGGTGAGAGGCCTAACATGAACAGGAGCAATCTTGTCTAGAGCATCTCCCACAGCCTTATTATAGGCCAATACGAGATCGTCTGGACTCATGCATTCACCAGACAAACCTGATAGGTCCAGTACCACTGTCAGGTCGCTGGGACTAATATCCCTTAAAGGGCGGTACTGAACCATCTCCGTAGGGGCAGACCTATTAGGGGGAGCACTGAAGCTGAACCTTATGGTGTGATGGTCAGACCAACTGACTGGTTCCACCCCCAAGTCAGCAATCTCCATATCCAAAAGGAAGATCAGATCCAATGAATTACCCTTTATATGGGTTGAGGAGGTAACAACCTGTGTTAGGCCCAATGAAATCATCAACTGGAGGAGATTTTGACCAAAACCAGAGAGTTCATCATCAACCCAGGCATTGAAATCCCCCAGAATTAACAGTCTGGGGGACCTCAATACCAGGTCGACGATGAAGTCTGCTATCTCCTGCAGGAATTCTCCACCAACTCCTGGTGGGCGGTAGATGAGGAGAATTCCGCAACCTACACCCTCACCCAGGATATTTTCAAAGGATCTGGTACTTCCCAAAGGCACATCCACAAGGCCCAGCTCAGTTTTAAACATAATGGCTACACCCCCACCCTTACGATCCAGCCTTGGTGTATCACCAAGAACCGGCTGGTGTTGCTGAGGCCAATATAGGGCCTGAATTATCATCCAGCCAGGTCTCAGTGATGCATGCCAGATCAGTTGGTGCAACAAGATCAGCTATTATAGCTGTTTTGTTTTTAATAGATCTGTCATTGCATAACACTGCCAAGACCGGATGAGCTGTCTGGGAAGACCTCGGCTCCTGCCTACTAAAATTGGAACCCTTGGGTATGGGAACAAGACAAGAGTAACCTCTATCTTGACCCCATTTCACCCCAGGGCGTCTCCTGGATCCTACCACCCCAATCCACGCTCCCCCCTCCTGTCCCCCACCAGACTTCGCTCTCCATCTTCTTTTATGCTTCCTCAAAATGCCTAAAGCACAACACCTAAAATAGGTGTTGGATGGTAGTGGAGGACATTCAAAGGGATGCAATTCTTTAAGTCTGGTGGGGGAATAATGTCCAACCATTGCCAAATCACCCCGACACATTACAAAAAGAAACAGAACAAATAACAAAAAATATATAATCACCAACTTATATAAAATAAGTCACAATTGTTCAGCCTTCCTAGATATAGACACTTAAAAACTATAACCTTAAAATTATCAAATAAAACAATACAAATAAATTATAAATCAAATGACCCAAAAAGAAAACCACCCATTAAGAGTCAATTTCTGAAGAGAATTTAAATCCCAAATATAAAATAATTAAACAATCTTACAAAAAAAATAATTACAACGAATTCTGAAACCCTGGTACTCTCACTATCCTGGGGATCAAAAAATGTAAGGAAAATAATACAAATTTACAAATTTTCAGGTACTCACACTACCCGAAAAGAAAATAATGATAATAATAGTTTGGGCAATCTCACTGCCCAGACATTTACACAAATAACAAACAACAGAAAAGTTCTCTCAAAACATGTCTCAATAGTGGTTCTTCTTTTATTTCAGCAAATCATAGTCCCAAAGCCTGGTGAACTCCAAATCAAGTTGAATAGTAAAAACTAGTTTTAATCAGCCTTTAAAGTCCATGTCCATTTAAGGGTTTTTCTGGCAAAGGCCAAGAGTGTGCAAACCTTGCCTGATAACAAAAGAGATACCCCAAACCTCCCATCCACTTTTCCCGGGCTGCTCAAACCCCTATCGCCTGTGACCTGCAGCTACAGAAGTCATAAATAACAATTAGTCACTGAATTTATCTGTTGCATTTAAAAGTTAAAAAATAAATGTTTTAATATTTCTACAGTTCAGAAATATTTATTAACTTACTAATTTATTCCTAAATAACTTCTTCACTTGAAATGTAAAAAAAAAAGGAACTTTTTAAACTTGTGGAAGGCCATTACTTCATTTTTATTCATTAAAAATGCTTTAAACCCAAAACGAAAAGTCTCTTTGTTGTTTATACACACAAGGGCCATTGTATAATAGGAATAATGCAATCCAGGGTGTGTGTTGTGCTGGGATAACCTCACTTCTGGGATGATTAGCCGCACTTGGCCTACAGCCTCGTGCCTAATCACCCCAGACATTATGTTATCCCAGCACGACACACACCCTGTCATGCATTATTCCTTTAATAACTGATGCCCATTTTTTCCTATAGGGAAACCAGGTTGTGAATTTGTCATTATAAATAGCTGGTTAGAATGTCAAACATGCACCTCATTTCCTACCCAGCCCATATGCCAATCGTGATTTTTCTCACCCATGCCATCTTCCTTGTTCCCTTCTTCTCTGAGCTGTTTAGATCAGTTCCCTCACAGAAGGAGTTGGCAGTAACTTCTTTTTTTAACAAAAATATCACTGGGCAGAACAGAAATGAGACTTTCCCTGATAAATAATAAAAATCTAAATTCAGAGCCGGCCCGGTGGTGCTGAGGGTTGAGGCACTGGATGCCACACTTCGCACTACACCAGCCACCCGGGTTTGGGAACCGACTCGGGTGGCCGGGGGTCGGCAGGGGAGAGGGAGGATCATGCGTCCCAGTGGATGCTCTCCTCCCTCAAGGGTGGGAGACCAAGAATGCTCCCGCATTCTGCATCCCTTCCACAGCCAGTGGAAGCACCAGCAAAAGGAAGGGATGGAGGCAGCTCCGCTTGCCGGAGCAGGGGAGGAGGGACGTCGCGGCACATGAGAGGCTCGGCGTGCGTCAGTACGCCACCACTCGGGACGTACGTCCCAAGTGCCGATGTCTCAGAGGGTGGGGGATCTAGGGAAGAAAATGGAAAACACCTCTAGGCAGCCCTGGATGAAAAGCCCAGTTCCATCCAGACCACCAAGAAGGGACAGACCCTACTGTGCAAGGAGGGAAGAGGCACTCTAGGGGCAGATCCCAGGAAAGGTGGATTGGAGAACATGAGTGGATGGAAGGAGTGGGCACTGGGAGTAGATAGAGAGGATAAAGAGATAAAGTAAAAAAAAAATCTAAATTCAGCTTCTCCTCAGCAGTTGCCATGGACCATGTTGAAACCCCAATGGTCCGAAGGCGCCAGACTGCACACAACCATTTATTTTGTGTAACTGCTGTGGCAAAAATGATCCCCAGCAATAATACAAAATAAATGATGGGTTGAGGTGAAAATTCTGATTTTACACACCCTCTTGGGGTGGGATGCCTTAAAAACTTGAGCTTCACTCTCTGGGTTTATGTGGTGACCCACCCTTACCATTCCATTATTCTCTATGTTATGCTGGGCAGTACTGCCTGATGTCCTGGACAACCCATATGTTAGTAATTATTAATAGGGAGCCTTTAGTGAATCCATGTAATAAACAAGCATTGGGTGTTATTGAAATTATGTATACAAAAGCAGCATAGACTAATAAATTCATAATTATGAATACAGCATGGGCCCAATTCTATAAGCACCCCTACACATGTCGCAAGTTGCAACATGTGAGGGGTGCTGTTGTGACATGGACCCTGCACCTGATTCTGTAAGGGGCAGGGTCCCTGTGGCTAAGTCCTGTGACTTGTGACAAACCCACATGTACACCAAATGAAGGGTGTATCTGATGGGCTTGTTGCAAGCCACAACCCCAGACGTGAAGGGTGCAAGTGCCCTTCCCAAGCCCCAAACTCCAAATGTGTTAATGAAAGCTCTGCAGGGTTACACATACCCCTAAGTCCCAATCCTCAAATGCATTAATGAAAGTTCTGCAGGGCTCCATGTGCCCCCCCAGGCCCTGATGTCAGCCGCCCGCAAATGGCACTTTCCTGTTCAAATAGTACAAAATAGAGAAACCATAACCCATAATACCTGGTAGTGTAGTGGCCCCCTACCAGGCATTGGCAAGCCACCCCACACCACCCACACCCAGCCAGTGACTGGCACAGCCCATCTCTCACCACCGTGACCAGCCGCCGACTGAGCTCCATCTGAGCGCATACTGTATATACTGTATGTGCTCAATGAATGAACTGTCATTCATACAATAAGCGCGTATATACAGTATGCTCTCAGACAGAGCTCAGTTGGTGGCTGGCTGTGGTGGTGAGAGATGGCTATTCCAGTTGCTGGCAGGGTGGGGTGTGTGGGTGGTCTTCCAATGCCAGGTGGGGTGGAGGGCCACTAGACTACCAGGGATTATTGGTTAGGATTTCTTTATTTTTTACTATTTGAACAGGAAAGTGATGTTTGCGGGCAGCTGGTATCAGGGCTTGGAGGGGACCATGTGTAGCCCTGTGGGACTTTCATTAATGCATTTGGGGATCAGGGTTTGGGGAGTGCAATGTGTAGCCCTGTGGGGCTTTCATTAACACATTTGGGGATCAGGGCTTGGGGGACCATGTGTAGCTCTGCAAGGCTTTCATTAGTGCATTTTGGGATCAGGGCTTGGGGGGCATGTGTAGCCTTGTGGGATTTCATTAACGCATTTGGGGACTGGAATTTGTGGGGATCCATGTGTTGCCCTGCAGGGCTTTCAATAATGCATTTTGGGATCAGGGCTTAGGGGGACCATGAGTAGCCTCTCAGGGGCTATTTTTCAAGTTCTGGGGATTGGGGGCATGTTGCAGCTCTGCGGGGCTTTTTGGTATTGGTAGTGGGCATTCCCATGCCATTACTGGGTCAGAGCATTGTGGGAAGACAGAATTAGCACTGCAGGGCTTTTGTTTTTTTGGGTCATGGCAGTGTTGGGGGTGGCATACCATTGGGGGATGGGTGGGCTACACATACAGGCAACCTCTGGGAGCAAAAGTACAGTTATGCCAGCTATATGCTGGTGCAACTTATGTTGATGGTTTTCCACCAGGGGGTTGTTGGAGAATAGCACCCTGGGGGACTTTGTTGCTGCCCATCCAGATTAGGGCACAACTACGAACATACAAAAATACGAGTGTGCCAGCAGAAACAGACCACTTGAGCTATCTAAGTCTGCTCAAGTGTGCAGCTAATATCCCTAGTTTGCAGCTGCCCCACCCTTCCCCTTTGTCATCCCACTGTCACCCCCACTTCCCCCATCCTCACTCTCCCCTGTTCCCTGTCTCATGCCCTTTTAAAGCTGTTCACAGATTTACATGATACCACCCATTCTGGTAGTGTATTCCATTTTGCTACCACCTTCTCCATGAAATAGTTTCACCTCATTTCCCTCCTAAATCTTCCCCCTCTATTCTTAGCCCATGCCCTTTGGTGTCCTTCCCCCTCCTTAGCTTAAAGACCTCATCTGCCCAGTTCTTATTCATGCCCCTCAGATACTTGAATGTCTCTATCATTTCCCCCCCGGTCTCTTCTATTTTCCAGGGTGCACTGCCTGCTCCCATAGTCTCTCCCCTCCATTCCACATATCATCTTTATTGCCCTCCTCTGTACCCCCTCCAGTAGTCTGATATCACATTTCAGGTATGGCCTCCAAAACGGCACACAATACTCCTAGTGCTCCATTACCAGTGACCTGTGTAGGGGCAAGATCACCTCTCTTCGCCTGGACGAAAAAAACCCTCACTATCCAACCCAGCATTTTGTTCGCTTTTGCAGCCAATCTCCTGCACTGGGCAGTGTTGTTCATAGTCCCTGGCACCATTACCCCGAGGTCCTTCTCCTCCTCAGTGATCCCCAGCTTAAACCCCCAAGCAAGTATTCTCTCCTTGGGTTCTTCACCCTGAAATGCATAACCTTACACTTCTTTGCACTGAACCCCAGCTGCCACCTCTTTGACTACTCCTCTAGCTTGCTTAGGTCCCCCTGCAGCTGCTTCCATCCCTCCCTTCCATCCACCACTGCTCCCATTTTGGTGTTGTCTGCAAACAGACTTACCTTGCTCACCACCCCATGCACAATGTCTGATATAAAGAGCCCAAATAATGCTGGTCCCAACACAGAGCCTTGTGGCACCTTGCTCATCACTGGCTTTGGAGCTGAAAGCTCCCCTCCCACCACCTCCTGTTGCAGCCTCCCACTCAGCCAGCTTGTAATCCAGTTCTTCATTTTTGCCCCTACCAGTTAGCATCCCCAAGCCACCCATGAGGCACCGAATCAAAGGCCTTGCTGAAGTCCAAATAAAGAACACCCACCGCATGACCCTTATCCAGCTTACCTGTCACCCAGTCATAATATTGTATCAGGTTGGTTTGGCAAGACTTCCCCAAAATGAACCCATGCTGTCTCACATCCTGGAGGCCTTTGTCCTCCAGATATGACACTAGTCTTTCCTTTAGTATCATTTCTATGAGTTTGCACACTATGGAGGTGAGACTTACCAGATGACAATTACCCGGTTCATCCCTTGGTCCACTCTTGTGTAATGGCACGACATGTGCCATCCTCCAGTCCAGTGGCACACATCCTGACTCCAGTGAGGTACTATACAGATCTGACAGTGGCTCTCCCAACACCTCTGCCATCTTCCTCAGCACCGTAGGGTGGATACCATCCAGCCCTGGTGCCTTGCCTACCCTTAGTGCCCTCAGTCCCTCAGTTCTTTCACCTGTGGCCTTCTCTCCCCCTCATCCCCACCCTCCCAGCTCATGGTGGTAGCAGTCTGACCTTTTCTTTTGTGAACACTGAGCAAAAGTATTCATTCAGTGCTTCTGCCTGTTCCTCCCCCTTTTCTGTCCACCCCCACTTGTTTTTATCCTCACTATTGTCTCATTGCACTTCCTTTTCCCCTGATGTATCTGAAAAAGTCTTTCTCCCCCTGTTAATTCCCTCCACTAATCTCAGCTCCCTCTGGGCCTTGGCTTCCCACACTTTTCTGGTCACCTCCCTGCACCATCTTGCATATTCTTCTCTGTCCCCTTCCTTCCCTGTCCTCCTGTATTTCTGGTGCACCTCTCGTTTTGCCCTCACCACCTCCACTATCTCGCTGTTCAACCAACATGGTTTCCTTGCTCTGCTCCTCTTACTCTGTGTCTTGGTGCAGGCTTTCATTGCTTCTGTAATCCCCATTTAATAATATCCCATTCCTGCTCCGTGTCATCTCCTGTCTTATGCCCTCCAGTTTCCCTTTCAGTACTTCCCGCATCCTCCCAAAGTCTGCCACCCTGGAGACTATGACCCGGGTTACTGATTTCTCTGGCTCCCCACACTTTGTGATAATAAATCATATTGTTTGGTGATTGCTCTTGGGTAGTGGATCCTCCACCCTTATTTCCCTTACTGCCTCCCCATTTGACAATACCAGATCTATAGTGTTCTTTAGCCTAGTAGGTATGCTGACAAACTGCGTCAGAAGACCCTCCTGAGTCACATCCAGGAGCACTTGCTCCCTAGCACTGGAGGTGACCAGAATGCTCCAGTCAACCCCTGGCAAGTTGAAATCCCCTATGATGACCACCTTCCCTTTCTACATACCTTTCTGATTTGTCCCACTAATTCCCCGTCAAGCTCCTCAGACTGGGGCAGCGGCCTGTATACCACCCCAAACATCAGCTTCCTACCCCTTGAGTCTAGAAGCTGTAACCAGGCTGCCTCTTGTCTTCTTACTTCACCCTTGTTCCCTTGTGCAGTTGATCCCATTCCTTACATAGACTGCCACCCCACCCTCCTCACCTCCTTATGGTTCTTCCTGTATAATTTGTATCCTTGGATTGCCAGATCCCAGTCCCGGTGCTCAGTTGCCCTCATTTCCATGGTAGCTGCAATATCCACTCTCCACACTGCTAAGAGTGCCTGTAGTTCAGCTGATTTGTTGCCTAAGCTTCTCACATTCAGTGAGATCACTCTCAATCCTGCCCCCTTCCATTCATCATCCAGCATCTCTTCCCTTCTACTCCTTCCCTTTTCAGCTGCTCTGAGTCCTTCACTGCTAGCCTGGGGGTAGGCTGTGACTCCAATCTATTGGATCCCTGCTTACCTGCTGTCCACTTACCACCCCCATCTAGTTTAAATTCAGCTTTGTCACAATATACCTCCCCAGTCTTTACTTTAATACCTTCTTCCCCTCCCTGCTTAGGTGCAACCTATCCTTTGCAAAGAGATTGTTATTATCCCAGGTACTGTCCCAGCCACCTACAACCCTATTCCCCTTAGTTTGGCACCGTTCTACCAACCATGTGTTCAACTCCCCAATCCACTCCTTTCTCTCTGTGCTTGAGCAGATTACTGCGAGCACTTGTGAGAAGGCCACTGACTCCCCAGTCTCCTCGCACAACCTTCCCACTTCCTCAAACCTCTCCCTTTTTATCTCCACCATTTTCCCTGCTAGGTCATTTGTTACCACATGTACCACAGTGTACTGTTTCCTCCTACCCCTCCGTGTGCACCTTAGGATTGCCTGTCCTGCATTGTCTGCCTTTAATCCCAGTATGGACGCCACCCATGTCCCACTGTGCCTCTCCCCCTTGCTGCCCCATCTGATCCCCTTGAGTATGGAGTCCCACAACACCAGTACACCCCCATCCTCTTTCCTTGTGCCCGTTGCCACCCCCCAACCAGGTTTTTATTCCCAGGGCCACTCAAGATGGTGCTTTTACCATTTGCCTCAGTATCTTCAACTGCCCCTCTTAATTGAGACCCCTCCTCCTCATCCTGTTTGACTGCCAACCTCCCTCTCCCTCCTCACTCTCTGAGTATTATTCCACCCCCTGCCATGCCATGCTCAATCTCTCCACTAGTAATGCCCCTCACTCCCTCTTCTTCATGAGTACTTTCCCTTGTGCAGTCTCCCTCTGCATCCTCTTCCCCATGTGTTGCTAGTACAGCAAACATGTTCCTGACCCTTTTTGCATTTCTATGTGTTTTCTCCTCCCTCCTGCCTACTGCTGTTCCTCTTTTGCTAGGCCCTACAAGAGCTTACCCTTCATCATCTGGCTTCCTCTCTAGTTTTCTCCTCCCCCTGATCCTTCACTTGACCCACTGTTCCTTCTCTGTGGTGCCTCCCAATTCTCTCAGTTGTCAGCCCTTCTACCAATGCAACCGTCCCCTCACCCTTCAACCTCCCCAGCTCTCTGCCAAGCCACTGAACTTCTTCCTTGAGCCTCCTTAGCCTGTGGCATATTGGGCACCCTCCCAGCCTCCACAATATGTCCATCCACACTGCTGTCCCACAACCATTGCACCCCACAATCTTACCCATGGCTCACACTACCTATACAGGACAGTGAAACACAGTCTCTCTATACTGATTGCAGTTGTTTACAAACACAATTACAAACCCAACAGTAGAATTTCTAAGTCTCATAAACACATACAGTCCAGAAATTAGACGTTTGCCCCAGGTCCTCTTTGGGCTCCTCCCCCAGCTTTTAAGTGGAGCTGTTGTGCTCCCATTTAGCTTAATTCAAAAAACACAACCACAAAAACCTTTAAGCTATATTCAAAAGACAACAGCCACAGAAACCTTTAAGCTTAATTCAAAAATCACAGCCACAGAAACCTTTAAGCTAAGTAAAAAAAAAAAACTTACAATAATCCTCTCCATACTAACTCTCCACAGCAAGTAGAATTAATTAATCCTAGCCAGCCTCTAACTGAAATTGTAATACTAAATGCCACTGCATGCAGCCTAAGACAGTCAATTACAGTAATACCTGGAAACCACAATCCTACTCATAAGATCTACAGTGCTAACTGTACACCACAGTCCTACTCATAAGTTTTATATATATATATCTATATATATATATATATATATATATAGATATATATATATAACAGGCAAAAACTCAGTTTAATGCATTAGTTAGGTTGTTCCACAGTGACAAAAGTGAGGAAATTCGCTGTTAGGGTTGAAAACCCTAACTCTGAATTCACCCCCCAGCACCACACACACACACACACACACACACACACACACACACACATGCAAGTATGGGGGAGGACCAAGTCAACACAACCAATGACAGACATCCAGCAGCAGGTGACAGAAATAACAAACAATTGTCTAAATGTACTACGAGACATCCCCACCCACCTGACCAGGTACTGCATGCTCAGTGGAGATCAACAGCAAAACTGAGGCCATGTACACCAAATGTACACATCCCTGATTGCAGCTGCACACAATGTACCACACTTAGTAGTTGCATGGCTTTACCTACCGATGCCCCACACCAGACTACACCACATGTGGTGGGCCACCTGAGCAATAGAGTTCAGCAAAACCAAGGAGTTGTACAGGTATAATATCTCTGATTATAACAAGGGCTTGAGAAATGCAGCTTTCTAATTGACTGTAAACATTGCAACAGCCTTATGTTTAGTTTTTATTAACATACATGTAGAGCCTAACCAAATGATGAACATTATTTATTATTTATTTATTTAGTTGTTTAACCAGGTATAGCACACTAAACTGAAAGCTTTTTTACAGAAGCGACCTGGGAGCACAAGGAGGTTAAGTGACTTGCTCAGGGTCACACAGTATGCAAGTGGAAGCTATGGGATTCAAACCCAGGTCTGGTCTGCTGGATGTCACCAGATTTGCAGCTCAGAGCCTTAGACCACTGCACTATACTGCCTCTACATGGTTTACATGGAACATGGTTTAATGTTGTTTAAAAAACAGTTTTATTATGATAGCAATAAGCTACTCCCAGGTATTATGTTAATGGTCAGTTTATCACTGTCTAGTGACATGTGGCACTGCTATGCCTCATTCAACATTAAACCCCACAGGGTGATTAACAGACCATTTAACATAACTGTTGGTCATGCCTTATTGCTTAATTGTCTTTATGAGTAGATACTCTCCCTCTGCTAGGCACTGCAGCAGCTTTGCAACACAGTGTCCCACCCAGTTACACCATACACTGTCTAGTTACTGGAGAATGGCTGTGAATATGAACTCATGAAGATGAACAGTGTAACTTGATCATTACAGTCATTGAAACCTTAGTGTGATTATAACTGACAGAGTCAGTGATAGAGAATAATCCCTGCTGTCCTAGTACACTTCCCCCATTGTGAGTTAAATCAATACTAAAAGACATTCTGTTTATATCTACACCATACCTACTTGATTCATGTTTGTACCACAATTAACATAGTTATCACTTTATTAGCATCAGTGACAGAAGTGTAGCAAACCCAAACACTAGGCATACAGCCTGAGTGTGAAACAACTGTTAAAAAAATTACACTGTGTCCATAGTGGCATAGATCACTCATTGCAACAATTGTAAATGTATTACTATTTGAATAAGTTAGTCATCACAGATGCAATGAGATTGTCTTTATCAGGTACAACATACTCAGTAAGTGCCTACAGGAAAATCTATCCTATATACATCTCCGATACAGGTACATCATTGTTGGCTCAGTAGTGCTATGATATTTAGAGTTGCTTGGCCTGATCCATGCAATTACACTGTTTCTTACAAAGAATACTTACTGCATCTTTAGTACTGAAACACACTGAAGGTCTATGTATGTACATCAGCAGTACACCTTCATCAGTAAGAATGCATCTGATACTGGCAGTACAAATTTCACAGCGTTGAACAGGCAATGCTTTTCCATACATTTACATCAGCCTCTCTATTTTGAGTAAACTGTTGCAGTAAATGTACTACTATGTAAATCACATACTAAATGTAACACTACTTTTATCTTGAGCATGCTAGTGTCTTGTAGTTAATTTATGTACTTCTTTTAATTAATGTATACTCACTAGTGTTAAAACCTTTCTACAACTGTCATCATGCACCTTCAGCATTTATATTGACTAACGGCACAGTACCAGTTGTGGAGTGGTGTGGGGCATTGGAAGGTAAGGCCATGCAACTACTAAGTGTGGTATGTTGTGTGCAGTTGCAATCAGGGATGTGTACATTTGGTGTACATGGCCTCAGTTTTGCTGTTGATCTCCTCTGAGCATATAGTACCTGGTCTGGTGGGTGGGGATGTCTCGTAGTACATTTAGACAATTGTTTATTTCTGTCACCTGCTGCTGGATGTCGGTCATTGGTTGTGTTGACTTGGTCCTCCCCCATACTTGCATATGTGTGTGTGTGTGTGTGTGTGTGTGTGTGTCTGTGTGTGTGTGGTGCTGGGGGGGTGAATTTGGAGTTAGGGTTTTCAACCCTAACAGCGAATTGCCTCACTTTTGTCACTGTGGAACAACCCTAACTAATGCATTAAATGGAGTTTTTTGCCTCTAATTTCCCTTCTCTTTGAGAATGATAATGAGAAATAAATGAATGTAATGCGGTGGGCGGGAGCGTGGTACCCAAGGGCCCCCCACGCTCCTGCCACATGATGTTTTGTGGCATAGTAACAGGAACAGCAACGCAAACAGAAGTGCTAACAGTGGCACACATGGTAACGCAAGTGCAAATGACAACAGAAAGGGCAATGCACATGATGGCATAGATGGGAACAGTCTGCCACGTGATGTGTTGTCACATAATAACATGGTGCCTGCAAATGGAAATGTCAATGGGCATGGTGATGCAAAGTGAAACAGAAAGAGAAACAGTACTGTAGACACAAATGGCAAAAATAACAGAAAGCATAGCGCAAATGAAAGCGCAAGGATAGCATAGGGCCCCATGCTCCGGCACGTAATGCAGCAGCAGGGCCGCGGGGCCCAAAGGACCCCACACTCCCACCACATGATGTCTTGTGGCATAGTAACAGGAACAGCAACGCAAACAGAAAATGCTAACAGTGGCGCACAAGGTAACGCAAGCATGAATGAGAACAGAAAGGAAAATGAACACGGTGGCATAGACGGGAATGGTGTGCCACGTGATGTCTTGTCACATAGTAACATAGTGCCTGCAAACGGAAATGTCAATGGCATGGTGACACAAAGTGAAACAGAAAGAGAAACAGTACTTTAGACACAAATGGCAAAAAATAACAGAAACACAAGCGCAAATGAAAACGCAAAGGATAACGCACATAGGGCCCTGCGCTCCCAGCACGTAATGCAGCAGCGGGAGTGCGGGGCCCAAAGGACCCCACACTCCCACCACATGATGTCTTGTGGCATAGTAACAGGAACAGCAATGCAAAAAGAAGCGCTAACAGTGGCGCACAAGGTACCGCAAGTGTGAATGAGAACAGAAAGGGTAATGAACAAGGTGGCGTAGACGGGAACGGTGTGCCACGTGATGTCTTGTCACATAGTAACATGGTGCCTGCAAACGGAAATGTCAATGGACATGGTGACGCAAAGTGAAACAGAAAGAGAAACAATACAGTAGACACAAATGGCAAAAAATAACAGAAACGCAAGCGCAAATGAAAATGCAAAGGATGATGCACGTGGTAGTGTAGACGTCAACGGTAAGTGAAACGGGCATGGAACCACAAGCAGAAAGGGCAATGGTAATAGTAATGTAAGCGCACAGGCTGGTTTTCCCCAAAAGCTGAATAGAGAAAGACAGTGAGTACAAAGAATGTATGCATAATAATGGGTATCGGAGCAGAAAATGAGGACTTGGAATACTAAATAGGTTATATCTCAGGAACCGTACTACGTAGAAAAAATTTAAAGTCATATGATTTATGACTGTCCTGGCTAGTTTTGTACTTAGCCCCCATTAGGGGGCTAAGAAATTTTCTGACGAAAAGTCTGTATCTCGCACCGTTTCCGAGATACGGGCCCTGAAAGGAGGCGAACGCCGTAATGTTATCATATGGGAAAAAAGAGAAGTTCAGAGCTCCATAACTTTGCCTCCCTGTAATATTTTTTCACCAAACCACTGAAAGGCACATCTGTGGATGGTTGGCTGTCTTCCCTCCAAATTTCAGGAAAAAAGACCAAACCGTTATTTTGCAGCAGGGTGCCAAAAGATTCCTGTAATGCATCGGACGCCCGTAATGTTATCCTATGGGAAACCCGTCAACTTTGGAGTACTGTAACTTTGCTGCTATGTAATATTTTTCAATACAACACTGAAAGGCACATCTGTGAGATGTCAGCAGCGTTCCTCAAATTTCAGCCCAAAACTCCCCAACCGTTTCTTTTGCAGTGCAGTGCCAAGAATTGCTGTCATTTTCACAGACTAGAAAATTACTGTCGCCAATTTCTAAAGCTTAAACATTTGGCGACACTTTGTGAGCATGAAAGTACTTTGCGAAAGTACTTTTTCCAGAAATCTGAAAAACATATTTCTGGGGTGTTTTACCCCAAAATAAAGACATAGCTAGCATCCTCAGGGTCCGACTAGGTGAATACAAAAAGAATTAGGTTGCTAGAGGGTCCCAAATTTAAATGCCAAGCATTTCTCTAATCACCAACTGAAAACAAAATGGCCAATTTGTGAAAGTAACAGGCCCATTTGTGAAAGTAAAAATGCATTTGCGAAAGTGTTGAACTTTTTGTTAACTTTTCCTATTGACTTATAATGGGAAATTGTTTTTTGAATAACTTTTGAACCGTTTAATATTTTTTCACCAAATCTTCAAAAGGCATATCGGGGACCCACATACGATCCTGAAAGATTTGGGCACGGTCGCACAAACCGCGGCGACCTTTGTACGCAAACATAGAATTCCAGAAAAGGTGTCAATGCGAGCACAAATCACGCTTAACTCCGCAGCCGTGTATCCGACTGGTACGAAACTTGACAGATGCCAAGGCCTGTGGTTCTTGATCATGTACTCCAAATTTCAGACAAATTTGTCAAATGGTTGCAAAGTTATTAAGGTGCAAAGTTTTGGGGTTTAACATAGAAATGGCTCCTCAACCTAACTATGGTAGCACTACCGTGCTACCATAATATATTATCTTTAGGAATTAGCGACATGGCTATTCCTTGTTTCTCCCTGCTGACCTGCCCTGATGGCTCAGGTCAGTTTGTTGCTCCCAAGCTCCTCCCTCACAGCTTTGAAACTCAACCCCAGTGGTATTTCAGTATTTAAGAAAGGCTGGTGAAAAGGGTGGGTGAGAGGGCTTTATAATCCCTCCAGTCACAAAACCTTTAGTTAAACTTCGCCATAAACCCCTAGTACTATGTCACAAGGGGTTTAAGACGTAACTGGTGGCATAAGTCCACTTTGTAACAAGCAGCCTGTGGCATATTGTGGGCTGCTTTGCAGAATACCATATGTCACAGTTTCTAGTGTAATTTGCTACTTGCACCATTTTTGGGGTGCAAGTCAAGTTAATCAGATGTACCCTTTTGAGAATTGGGTCCTATGATTTAATGTACCCCTTCAAAAACTCATTTTGCATTACTCTCCTATTGATTGGTCAGTTGTGTTTCTTCCTGAGTCCCCAATAATATATGAATTTTGCCCCACACCTAAACATTACTGACATGCCACATGATCTCCTAACTAATATCTTTCCCTTATTGTAAACATTTTGTTACCCTAATGCTAATATTGTTCTTCCCTATCTCTCTAGCATTGTTCCACCTAATTTTATTTTTTGTTTTCACTGTCACATCATGATCAAGTTAACATAGGGGATACACAATGGGCAGAATTGAAATACCTGTATGAGTGAACAGATACTCATGAGTGGCAGAGCGTAGCAGAGCCATGAGTTAAGGTATCCTAAGTTCACTGTTCATGAGTACAGATATTTCCCATACTTCACTCCTGCCCATTGTGTATACGGTTTATACAATAAGGCAGGAGTATTTTTTGGGAGGACGTTTTGTGTTGTTTTCCTATAGAAAATTTGCCTCTTGTATTGTGCTCGTTCTTCTGTTAGTTTCCTTGTGCGAGTGCGGTGTGGCAAGATGAATTGTTTTAGTTCCTGTTTATGAATGAACAATGTATGTAAAATGTGATTGGTTCTTTGCGCGAATGGATTGGGATTCACAGATTTGATTGTTTGGCATGCTGTGTTGAGTGATTGGTTGCCTGTGTGTTGCATGAGGGAAGCATGTCCTCGGATTGGTCATTTGTTTGGTGTGGGTGGGGGTTTCTTTCAGGAAGAGTGTGTGTGCCATCTATAGAACAGTTCGGTTTCAGAGGATGTATTTTCTTTTTGGGTGCATAATAGTTTATTTTATTTTTTTAGTATGTCACTCTTTATTTTTTGGGGTACATGTTGTGATTTGCATACATTTGTGATTTATTTCACTGCAGCATTTATATTTAACTTCTGAGGTGGAACAAAGGATTGTGTTACAAGGAAATCAATGTGCAATGTTCAGGTACAAAAATAAAATTATGTTTCATAATTTTCAGTGTTAAAGTACATCTCTGGGTCTTTTTATCAGAGCAATGTATTTTGAAAATGGAGTAGGAACTATATTTTTTTTATCATGGGTCACTGTCAGATACAAGTACTCATGTTCTCTTCTTAGACTCATTCTCATATTTCGGACCTGTTTAAAGAGAAAAAAGAAATATTAGGGTGATGACACTTGGATTGTGCAATATTTAGGAAATATGAAGCACCTACAATTTTAGACTTACCATGAACTATGTTGAAATTTATATGTGTTGCATTAATGGGGGTTGTTGAAACATTTGAGAACCCTTCTTGCTAGTCAGTGTTCAGTTTGCTGCTTTGTCCTGCAGTACTGTGACATTTAGATGGTGATGCTGAAGATGGCACGCTGATGTCTGGTTGTCTGAAATCCATGTTCGGTGCTATAAATCTGATTTTGTTCTCTTCTTGTTTTTCAGCGCTCACCAGTGCCTGGCTTGCTCTGTTCTGCTAGCTATCTGCATCTGCATGAGGAAGTGTGCAACAGCTTTACAGCGCAGTCATGTTTCGGCTGAGCTGCTTTAATAATTAAGAGTTCCAGAAGTAGTCCCAGCATTGTTTTTCAATACAGAAGGTGGTGTAGTGACATAAGCACAGTATAGGTAAGCATAGGTGAGGTAAGCACAGTATGTGTAAATGCCAGATATTATCACTGTGCATGCATGCACCTACTGTACATTTATATCACTGTGTGAGTAATACATGGTGTTATCACTGTTAAAAACACTTCACCCCATTATATAAAAAGTTTTTGTTTCTGGAGAATTGGTTATCCTATGTCAGGATTCAATTATCAGCTCACATGGTGAAACCTTGTTGCACCCCCCCAACAACAACCACTGCATGGTGGTACACATTTGGTAGACCAGTGGCCAATGGCTACCAAATTTTGTTAAAACAATGTGTGTGTGTGTATGTGTGTGTGTGTTGTTATGGCCTTGTATATATGTCAGTACTGTGTATGTCTGTGACATCCTTACTGATAAAGAAATCACTGGGGTTTGATGTTTCTAGCAGTTAGCTAGGACCAGGTTTGAATCCTGATAGATGAACCACAGTAAGGTGAGCTGTGTATTGCTATACAGTATGTGTGCATGTGTGTGTGTGTGTGTTTGACTGTAGGTATCACTGTGTATGTTTGTCACTTGTGTATGTCCAGTATCCTTACTGAAAAAAAATCACTGATGTTTGTTACTTCTAGCAGTCAGCAATGACTGGGTTCAAATCCTGGTAAGTGAACCACAGTAACGTAGCTTGCTTACTTCTGTATGTATCTGTGACTGCATACGTGTGTGTGTGTTTGAGTTTTTGTGTGACTGTGTGTGTATATCAGTAATGTGTATGTCTGTGACATCCTCGTTGATAAAAATAAATCACTGGTGTTCAGTTGTCTAGAACTGGGTTAAAATCCTGTTAAGTGGACCACAGTAAGGTGTGTTGATTACTGGTGTGTGTGTGTGTGTTGGTATGTTGTTGTATATATGTCCTTACTGTGTATGACTGCAATATCCTTACAAAGAAAAGTTTAACTAGTTGATTTTTAATTCTAGTGGGCAGCTGGCTACCTGCACACACAGTAATTTTTGAGATATTAAAATTAAACAGCCAATAAAGAACATTGATTGGACTACTACACTTTCACAGGTATAGGTCAAATTATACAATGACTAGAAAATGTCTTGCTCTCTGATTGGTCATTGTGTGACTGGAACAAAGATGTTATCTGAGCATAACATCACTGTGTCAAGTCCAGGCACACCCAACCAATTTACATATTCTCTGCATCAAACCATCACTACTCTTAAACTATCTAGTCAATTCCTCCTGACAGTTTTCTCATTGCAGCCTTCCCCACTCCTGCTTCCCACCATGCCACAATCCTCTCTGCCCAAATGACACTTCAGAAGAGCCTCACTCACAGAACGAACACAGCAACTCTCCAAACCCAAATCGTAAACCTTTCATAAAACATCCCTTTGATCAAATTCGCATTTCACTTTTGGTATTCTTCTCGAGGTGTGCGCTCAGCTGGCCATTTGTAACAAAAGCCACATGCAGTGGTGCCTTCATTTTACAGTAGTAGTCACAGACATGGTCAGATACTTCCAGATATTTCATGACATTTATAAAGAGTTTCTCTCTGCTGCCCCTACTGTGGAAAAGCAGGAGATTTCTCTAGAGATATCACAGAAATTTCAGGAAATATCTGACCATGTCTTTGGTTGTGACTGTAGTTTTAAAATGTCAGCTTGTAAAGAAAATAACCCCTTCAGTTTGTTCTGCTAACATTCCCCTCGCCTGCCTGCAGTCCCACTCACTTCAAACACATCCGATCACTTTCACAGTTCAGTGCATCTGCATTTTGAAGTCAGAACATGTGCCATTTAGTTATTTCCAGATTCACTCCCTGACATCACTTTTTGACATCATCACCTTCCCCTGAAACCATGATACAGAAAGAAAAAAAAGGCATACTGCTTCCTGAATTTGTAAGAGGGTTTGCACTCCCTTCCAAGTTGCTTGCTTTACAAGGTGGTGAGAGATCATAATCAAGAGTACTTGCTTTGTTTGCTCAGCCCCAATTGTTACCATATATTATATTGTATATTGTATACTATGAACTTGTAACTGGGTAATAAAATTACCTTTCTCAGGTTCTTGTTGAAACTGCACAAATGTGAAGAAATGACAGACAAGTCATGTCCAGCACATAAAGTGATTTATTTCTGGTATATAAAGCAGGCTTACAACCAAATCACAGTGATAAACACTGGGAGAACACCTCCAATCTTTCTTACCTATAGGAAGCAGTGTCTCTTCTTCTCAGAGAAAAGGTGCAATGCAAAGGGTCTTATACCCTGATAATAACCATAGCAACTACCAAAACAATATATGAAAGTCTCATTATTGAACAGTGGCAAATAACCTGACTTCTTACTAGCCTGGGGGAAAGCATGCTGAGCTAGCAGAAAGACAAGATAACTAAACAATGGACCTGTATTCATGAAGGCCGCATGTGGTTCCATACATAATTGCATAGGCAATTGCTGTCCTGCACAAGAACTGAAGATGGCAATATTGTCTAACTAATGATTATACAATGGTATAAACAGAGATGTCTCCCTAGAGGTACAATTAGAATGATGGTAAATGCATTATGATTCTCAGTAGAAATACAGTAGAACTCAGATCCTTACACTTATGCTTGTACAATAAGTGCATGTGCCCTAAATATTACTGTCTGTGAGGTAGGGGGCCAGTCGGCAGTGCTAGTCCATAGATAACATTCCCCTCCTTGTTGCCTCAGAAGGGGCAACAATCCCAAGTAAGATGGTAGGGATGGAGCTAAAAGAAAAAAGTAATTTACAGGCCCAATGCACAAGCCTTGTAAAGGAATTTATGTTGTTCTTGATGTTGTTTTAGGGTACATCTCAGGCAGCATAGAATGTAGAATTGGAAAACAATCAAGAATGCTTGAATAATAACAAAAACTTTGAAGCTAAATTCTGCCCAGTAGTTGTCAATGGTAAGACCTTAATCACCATCATGAATCAGATCATTAAATATATCATTAGCTTTAGACATATTATTGCTAACATAAATCAAATGAGCATCTTTTCTAGCTAAAAGAAATAATAAGGAGAGAGTCAAGGGATCAATGTGGATGTTAAAATAGGCAAATATTGAGACAGGGCCGGCAAGTATTGGGGATCAGTATCGATAACGTCTGGTTCTGGGAGAGGAACAGGCGTGATCACAGTGTGAACAATGACAGTTTTCTGTAGTGGGTAAAACAAAAGTTAGGTTTATCAATATTGCAAGTATGATTTCCATAGGCAAATGATAGATAGTTGTGACTACACTGAATTGGCCCTCAGAGGTATAGGTGACTCTGAGTGTTGGTGCATGCCAGTGATGTAAGTGTACAGAGCAGCTGAAGGTCTGATTTGTCAACTGAGTGGTGAAGTGATGTATCACTTCAAGATAGCTTCTGGATGGTGCTGTTTCAGCATCTAATGATGAGGATGCAGCAGAAGAGACGTCATCTAGATCAACATCAGTAAGGTTGGTCAGCAAGTCTTCACCCAATGTGAAGGCCCAGTCAAGATGTTCTGGCAAGTAGCCGCAAACTGGTTTCACAATGTCAAAGACATCACAATGGCACAAGAAGTAGAATCCTTTCTTGGCACAACAGTTCGTGTGAGGAGCCACCCAAGCTTGGA
Source organism: Neoceratodus forsteri (assembly GCA_016271365.2). Lineage (NCBI taxonomy): Eukaryota > Metazoa > Chordata > Ceratodontiformes > Ceratodontidae > Neoceratodus > Neoceratodus forsteri. The sequence goes on from CM057449.1 coordinate 1,516,596,514, forward strand.
GAACTGGGTGGTAAACCAGCATAGAAGGAGGTTCAGTTCATTCATGGAAAATGTAATTCTCAAGATGTCCAATGGAGTGGATGTTTGCCAGCTTTTCGAAGACAGATGTTGCCGGATCAAAGTGTAGTAAGGAGACAGTGAAAGTGATGAACATATTGTCCCTAATGGAGCAAGATTTGGTTAGGTAACATGGTGCTTTGTTAGGAAACCCAGAAATGTAATAAATATTATGCACTGTAGACATGGAAATGTTAAGAGTATTCTTTAAACACATAGACATGCAACCAGTGGCTATGCAATGTAGGCAATGCCATTCACCCAATCTGAGATCGTGATAAACATCTGGAATTTTGCCCAATTCCAAGTCACTGAAGAGAGTGTTAACAGTAGAAATAACATAACAGCCATAAGCAGAACATAGAATTTCATACCCAATATATTGCTTATCTGCCTCTCGGTTATTTTGAAAAATAAGATCATTAAGTTTCTGTCTCATGTCATTGAACCCTTGCACAATCTCCTTCATATTATAAACTGTTTAATGCTCTTCCTCACTAAGAGAATTAACACCTTGCAAGATAGGGGGCATAACATCATTGCCAAGTGTTTGCTGGAACTTAAGTGTCTGTGCTTTAATAGAGGTAATTTCTGCTCTATTTCAAATAGACATTCCTGAGTTGAAAAGGCCAGTAACAGTGCCAAGTACTCCAGTTATACCAGCGACAGAACTGGCTGCACCAGTGAAGTCTGAGGCTGTGTCCCGCTTGGTGCGGTTTGGTGGGTTTAGTATATTTACGGCAGGTCTAAAAACACCAATATAGTCAGTGGTGTGAGGTCCACCAATGGGATCATTTGTGTGTATTTGGTAAGCAGCTACAATATCAGTAAGCATCATACTGTGAAATTTAGAAGTATTAGTATGTTGACGTAAACTGAATTCAGCCATATTCCAATGTGATAAATTTAAAATAACTGGGACATGCATAAATTACACATTGTTTATCAGAGCTCCTTGGAATGATGTGGTGGTCAAACCCCTCAGGGGGCCATCTTCCTGGTGGGGTCAGGCAAGCACTTCTTCCTGACCGGGTGGGACTACAGAGAGGTGGAGAGAAGAAGCAGCAGCATAGTTTTGAAGACAGAAGTCACTGGCCTCCTGTGAAGGGAGTCTGTCATAGAAGGCAGGATCTATGAGTGCAGTAAGATTATACTGACCAGTGTGTCATTGAGAAGCCTGTCTAATACAGAGAGCACCATTTTGAGCTACATCAGTGTTAGGCCAGCCATGGAATGTACCTTTGGCCAGGTGAGCTACCGGGATGGTGTAGCCCATTGCTTCAGTTTGCCATTGAATGGAAAGTGAAGATTTATCTGGGGTAAGAACTACAGCATCCAGAAAGGCATCTTTGCCTTGAGTAACCTTAATATTTTTGTTTGGAATGTTAATCTGAACACCCATGGGAGTTGAATGTTCCATTTGATGAAGCAAGTGATCCAATCATTCCTTGTGAGTCTGTTGGGGTTTGAGTGGGGGTGCTATAATGGTTAGAGACAGTAGTCCCACCAGTATGAGAAGAGGGTGCAAGATTGTCATCTTGCCAAATCTGAAAGAAATAGAAAAGCATTAGTTATTTGGAAGTACTATTCTGCCCTGTGGGGTTAGGAAAATTAAGTGTTTAGTCATCTTGATATAGTCTGAGTTGGTTAGCATTGAACCACTTGTCAGCAGTCTTTTTCTGCTGCTGTACTCTGACCTGATACACAGCAGGGCTGAGCTTGTTGACAGTGGGATAGGTACCTTCCCATTTACTGGTAAATGAGTGTGTGGGTTGTCTGTATTGGAGAAGCATTATTTGGTCTCCAACTTACCAGTTGACTTCTTTGACATGCTGGTTAAAATGAGCTTTAGCTTGTTGTTGAGCCTTGCCCATCTGCTTAGTAGCGAACAAGTGTGTCTTCACGATGTCATCTTGAAGCTTTTCCACATACTTGTCTACAGATATTCTATATGCAGTAGGTGTGTGGAGATCAATCAACAGGTGCTCAGGTAGTCTCATAGCTCTACCAGTCATAACCTCATAGGGTGTGCACTGGGTAGTAGCTGCAGGAGTGCCCCTAATTGCCATTAGTAACAGTGGCAAGAGGGAATCACAATCATTGAGACTGTCATCAATGAATCTGCATAACATCTGTTTTATATGTCTGTTAGCTCTTTTTACTTGACCTGATGATTCAGGATGGTAAGGAATTTGGAATTTCTGATCAAATCCAAGAAATCGGAGTGTCTTGCATCAGTTCCACTGTAAAGCTGGTTCTCTGGTCTGAGTATACCTTTAAAGGTAGGCCTCACCTGGAGAACAATTGATCAACCTGGATCTTGGCAGTTGTCTTTGCTGTGTTGTTCTTAGTGGGAAATGCCTCTAACCACTTGGAGAACAAATCTGTGACAAGTGCATACTTGTTGTTCTCACTGGAGTTAGTAAGAGGGCTAATGAAAATGATCTGTATCACATTCCATGGTTCAGACTGCCTTTGGGGCAGTAACTTGGCATTTTTCTTTACTTAGATGGGGTTATTTTGAGCACACAATATGCAGTTGTCCACATAGTGTTCCACATCTTTGGCCATACCAGGCCACCAGATGACTGTCTTGAGTCTCTGGAGTGTTTTCTGTCCCCTGGTGTCCACCAGTGGGGGTGTCATGAACCATATGAATAAATTCAGTTCACAGTGATTGTGGTACAACCCACAATTTGTCACTTGTATCCTGTTTGTGATACCAGATGAGTTTCTGATCACTGGAGAGATGTAAATTGTCCGAGTGTCTTTTATAGGGACTGCCAACAGGCATGCATTGTTCAGTTCCTTTGTCTAGGAATTTGAACACATCTCTGATCTCTGGATCTGATTTCTGCACAGCAAAAATATCTAATGGGGGTTTTGGTACTAGTTTCCTGGCAGCAGCAATTATAGATGTTACAATTGCTGCTATGCACTGTGAGTGAATCATTTTCCATGTGCCCCCACCAAGTGCCTGCTTTTGCAATTGAGTCAGTCATTCATTGAATTCATGGTAAGGGTTGGATTTGCAGTGAGCCTTTACCTTTTGAATGTACAGCTTATGAGTGAACATTTGTGTCAGGGTGTGTATATACACAAATAGTTCCCTATATTTGACAGGGGTACCATCAGATGAGATGAAGCTGTTCTTTTGCAGAATGGAAAGAACTCAGTTAGGGATGAGCATACCCAATTGGAGACCACAAAGATGATGGTGTCTCTGTCACAGTGGGGCATGATCTCTAATGCACAGGCCACAGCAGCCAGTTTGGCATACTGTGAAGAGATAACAGTGCATTTTCTAGCAATGCACCTGAAATCACCCTCATGATCCAATATGAGCACTCCAAGGCCTGCCACCTGTTCTCTATCCACATAGGATGCCAAGCCATCTGTGAAGATGCGGAACCTTGTTTTGTCTTCCAGGACCTCAGGTGTGGCTGGCAGGAAGGGTCCTGGGTCAGGTGGTTGGAAGGCATAGTCATGGGACTTACCTGTGTATAGTAGGCCATGGGCCAGGATTGATGGTATTTTGGCAGGCAGTACTTTGATGTCTCTATCCTGCAAAAGCAAAAACTAATGGGTGAGTCTGGTGTTGGAGATTAATCCATCTTTTACTTTGTCTGAAAACAAAAGGTTAGTTGGAGTGTGACAGGTATGCAGAATAATAGGGGCATATCCAATAATGTAGAGGAAGTGTTTGACAACCCAGAAGGTTGCCAAGAGTGTCCTTTCACAGAGGCTATATTTTCTTTCTACTGGGGATAGCATCTGAGATGCATAGGCAATGGGTCTGTAGTACCCACTTCACTTTTGTGCCAGCACAGTAGACATGGCCACATCAGAGGTGGCAGTTTCCAAATGGAAAGGTAATCTTGGATTTGGGCTGATCAGCTCTGAGGCTGAGGCCAAGGCCTGACTTAGCTGGGCTACAGCTTCAGTGTGTGTGGGACCCCATGTCCATTGGACATCCTTTTTCAGAAGTTTATACAGGGGAACGGCCTTCAAGGCAAAATCAGGAATAAAATCCCTGGATTAATTTACCATTCCTAGGAAGCATCTGAGTGTTGCCACGCTTGTAGGAAGTGAGAGATCTTGCAAGCCCTGGATCTTTTGACAGCCAGGCTCCTCCCTTGGTCAGTAATTTGTAAGCCAAGGAAGATGACTCATTCTCGCTACAGTTGTGCTTTAGAGGGGTTGCACTTGAGGCCTGCTGTTCTGAGGAGAGTCAGCAGTTTATCCAGAAGGGTCAGGTGTTCCCTTTGGTGGAAGTTGCTAGGAGCAAGTCATTGACGTACTGCAGAAGGCACTCAGGAGTGGAAAACCCTGCAGAGCATCCATCATGTGGAGATGGAAGAGCTGTTGTAAGCCCTGAGACTGACAGGTCCAGGTGTACTGACGCCCATCAAATGTGAAGGCATATTTGTATTGACTTTCTTGTGCTAATGGGAGTTACCAAAACCCATTAGAGATGTCAAGAGCTGAGAACCACTTTTGTCAGGTGTCGAAACTTGAGCACATCAGGAGCTGGTGCCACAGTTGGGGCACAACTGGAGATTAACGGTTAAGTTTACTGTAGTCTGTTGTAAGTCTCAAGCTCCATTTGGCTTTTTCACAGGCCAAATGGGTGAATTCACAGTAGAAACACAAGTCCTAATCACTCCTTGTTGCAGTAGTGATTGGATGGTCTCCCTTAATGAGGGTAAGGCTTCAGCAGGAAATGGGTTCTGCTTCTGCCTCACAGGATTAGGTCCTGGTAGCTCAATGGTGGTGTGCATCCTACCACAATCATGCTTGTTGGTAGCAAACACATCAGTATGTCCCTGTAACAATGGTTGAAGTTCAGGAAACAAGTCATGACTTTCAAACAGAGCCATGATGTCATACTCCTTGTTGTTATGGGAGATGGCCGCCACCACATGGGAATCTGGTATGGTGACAGCATGACATTATACTTTGATCTGTAGCAATAACCTGTTAGCTTGGTCCACCACACAGCCAAGCTGTGCAAGAAAATTAATTCCCAGTAAGCTGGGGTGATGACCATGAGGACAAAGACAAAATTAGTCTTAAGGAAGCCTACCTGCACAAGGAGAGACACAGATCAATAAGTTTGTAGTCGGGTACCATATACCCCTTGTACATTGGTCTTCCAGCTGGTAGACCAGACAGATGTGGCTGGGTTCTCATCATGGAGAACAGACATAGCTGCTCCTGTATCCAGAAGTATGTCCAGTTGATTGCCCCCAACCATGGCCCTTACACAGGGCTGTCCATTTGTGTCGACAAGCAAGTCACTCACAATCTGGAATGTGGCCTGTAATTGTCAATTGGTACTATTCCCGGCTTCTTCTTCATCTTCCGTTTCTGCAACCTGAGGCCTAAGGTGGCTGGTTGGGCCTCCCTATTGCGGTTTACAGGACATGAGTACTGTGCCTCTGAAGTCAGGGCCACAATCTCTAACTGTTCAATTGGCAGTTCCCAAATCACCACATCAACCTGGCCAGTGCCCGATGCTGTGAAAGGGTTTTCCCTCAGCTGCTCATTTGCTCAGTAGCCGAAGACCAGAATGGGTTGGTGCTGTTACTAGCCGGTAGCAGGGCCACCATAGAACATGTGGATGCAGTGTCTTTGGCAGCACGGGCCTCCCAGCTGTTTACAGAGGGTCTTATTTTCGTCCTTTAGGTCCTAGGCCCGTTACAGTACTTGCCATCAGAATTTGAGCATTTCCCATTTCTGTTGTAGTTGTTATTGTGCCAGTTGTACTTGTAGTTCTGGTCCCCCCGTGCAACTGTCAGTTATCAGAAGGGGCTTTCTGTCTATCATTGTTGCCTTCCACTATATAGTGGGTTGGGGTAGGGCCTACCACAGTGACTTGGGCCAGGGTGGCCTGAGCCATTGGAGTTTGGATGGCAGCAGCTTTGTTGGTGTTTTTACTGAAAGCTAGGTTACAGAGGTAGACCTAGATGGCACACTCCATCTTGGTGAGGATTTCGGTGAAGGTATCGGTCTGCGGGTAGATGTTGCATTCAACTTTCTCCCGGAGAGACGGAGCCATGTTCCAGATGTACAGATCCCTGTAGTCAATTTGTTTTTTGTCAGTGTTCTCACCTGTTAGGCCTTTGCTGGCCTTGTAGGTGAGCCACAACTATTAATGGTAAGCCACTGGGCTTTCCTTCATGTTTAACTTGACCTTATTGGTCAAATGGGCTCCAATGATACCTGGGGAGTTGGCAGCAAGGAGTGCCTGTGTGATATAGTTGTAGTCAAGCATCTTGCGGTTGCAGACAGTATCTGGGAGTTTGGCCAGGAGGATAGGCTCGATGGTTTGTCTCAGGACTTGGAACTGATACTCGGGTTGGAAAGAAAGCTTCTCAGAGAGGGAGGGCACCTTTTCCAAGTGACAGCTGAGATTGTCAGTTGTGCCCATCTGTCCAATGCCTTAGGCAATTTGCTGAACAGAATGAGCTACCTGTAGGGGATTGGAAGTGGACGAGTGGGAAACAGCATTTAGGTCCCTATGACCTGTCTGGTAAAGGCTATCACCTTGTGCGGTGGGGTCTTGGATGTGACGAGGCATCCTCTGTCCTCGTAATCAGAATCGTCATCACCTAATGAGATAATGTCAATGGGTGTGTACTGAAAACCATTCATGGCTTTTACTTGGCCGGTGAGAATATCTCACTGATGGTGCATTCTTGCCATCTTGTCTCTGCATTTCTTGTGACAAACTTTATCAATGCCCTGCTCAATACCCTTCTCAACCTCACACTGCAATAATCTGTACATGGTGCCCAATTCAACATTTTCCCTAAGCTCTTTGTCTTGCTCATGCATCAACCTCACAGTCTCTTCTTTCAATTCAACATTATCCTCTCTTAAACTTTCATTCATACCACTCAGAATGTCATTCAAATAAGATAGCTGTTTCTTATCACATTTTAACCTTTTATTGTCATTCCTTAACATACACAATTCACGCTCAGAGTCTTGAGCAGTGCAGTGCAACAGTCTGTTATTGTGATCACAGAGGACTGTGCCTCCTCCCAAAGTTTCTGTTTCTTTTTCAATAACTCTGATGCCTGCAAGCCCATCTCTTTTTTTAGAAATGCATTTTGCAGCTCAAGGGAGGCACATCATGCTAGCAAATATTCAAAGGCTGTATGTAAAGCCATGAGCAACAGACATTTGGTGTGGTACTTCTTGACTTTTTGCTTGGACTGCAGATCTTGATCAGAGATCGTAAGCAGAGGGTCTTCTGATGACTTTGCGTCCAGCATGAAATCAGTCCAACCTCCATGGGAGGTAATATAGTTTGAGATGTCAAGTCTCAGTTCAGTGCACAGTTCAGGCATAACAAACAAAGGGGTAAACAGACAAACAAAGAAAGCAGTCGAAAGACTGGAATAAAATCCTTGGCGCGATTGCCCAACAGCATTCCAGTCCACCTTGGGCAAATGGTGGTGCCAAGGTGGTATGCTGCAACTCAAAAAGGGAGTATACCAGTGGTTCAGTGCATAAAGGAACAACCACAATAAGTTCGAGTAGGTCCAAGTGGGCAAAAATGCACCACACTTCTCAACATTCAGTTCAAAGAACTCAGATGGAATCCTCACTTTGTACATTCCAACCTGCACACGGTCACCAGATGTAACTGGGTAATAAAATTACATTTCTCAGGTTCTTGTTGGAACTGCACAAAAGTGAAGAAACGACAGATAAGTGGTGTCCAGCACAAAAAGTGATTTATTTCTGGTATATAAAGCAGACTTACAACCAAATCACAGTAATAAACACCAGGAGAACACCTTGAATCTTTCTTACCTATAGGCAGCAGAAAGTCTCTTCTTCTTCTTAGAGAAAAAGGTGCAATACAAAGGGTCTTATACCCCTGATAATAACCATAGCAACTACCAAAAAGATACATAAAAGTCTCATTATTGGATAGTGGCAATTAACCTAACTTCTTACTAGCATGGGGGGAAAGCATGCTGAGCTAGCAGAAAGACAAGATAACTAAACAAAGGACTTGTATTCATGAAGGCCACTTGTGGTTACATACATAATTGCATAGGTAATTGCTGTCCTGCACTAGAACTGAAGATGTCAATATTGTCTAACTAATGATTACACAATGGTATAAACAGAGGTGTCTCCCAAGTGATACAATTAGAATGATGGTAAATGCATTATGATTCTCAGTAGAAATACAGTAGAACTCAAATCCTGACACTTATGGTTATGCTATAAGTGCCTGTGACCTAAATATTACTGTCTGTGAGGTAGGGGGGAATCAGGGGTGGTGGTCCATGGATAACAAACTGGTTGCCGAGAATCAAGTAAGCTAACTGGCTTAGAGGTTTTTGAAGCTATGATGATATTGGGCTATGTACTCACTGCTTAAAAAATCTCCATCCACCAACCTCTTCACTCTCAGCACAGTGTTCCTCATGTCCCACAGGGCAGCATAAGCAGCACTTCCATCTGCTCATAGAAAACAACAGTCTCACCAGCTGACTCAATTTAATTTGTTTTCACAGTGTTACCTTCTACAACTGCCTTGACCTACACTTCCAGTATTTTTGTCTGCTGTTCCTTCTCACTTACAGCCACTTCAAACTCGCTAGCCTGGTGCGGTGGCTACTTTCTTCATGCAGCTTCACTGACTTATCCTGAGCACACCTTCACAAAGCGCAGCTTTTGGTTTAAACAAACCAACACTGCAATAAGAACAGCAGCTCCAAATAATAAAAAAAATCCTCTTGCTGCCATCAAGAAGCAATACTTTTTTTATTTTACAACTGCCATCTCTATTTCAAGTCATAGGAACATTTACCCACCACAACATGCTGCCTCAAGCCAAACGTCAGTTACCAGAAACCTGCCATCCTCTCCAAATCATCCATCTTATTGAGAACATGGCTCTAAACATAAATTGTGATGCCTCACCTCACAGGATGTTAATAGCTGTGTATCTTCCCTCAGAAGTATGCCATGAGCTAAAAAACATTAAATCTTACCTACACAGATTTCATGAGGAAAAAAAAGTTTCATCACCTCAAGGAGCCTCGGTGCAGGTCGGTAGGCAGTTTCCCATGAAAACTATCATGGTACACATTGGTAGGTAGTTTCCAAGTAAAACAAAAAAATGAGGCACATACCATAACCAGAGGAACAGACCACAGAAGCATACTTTTCTGTTCATGTTGTGTGTGTGTGGGGGGGGGCGCAGAACACATAGGGAGAAGTTCCTACACTAGCTACTATCAGCTCCTACAACACTGTCACCTGCTGACCACAACTCAAACAGAACTGTTTTCAGAAACAGTACTCCTACACTACCCTTATAAATCATTTTTTAAATATTTGATTTTTGACCATTTTATTTACACCAATTTTGTGATCCAGTTCATAATGGCAATAATGCACTCCAGGGTGTGGTATATCATGGAATATCATCACTTCTCAGGTGTTGGACACACTTGACCTGTGGCATCATGCCTAACCACTCGAGGCATGATAATATCCCATGATATACCACACCCTGTCATGCATTAATGCATAACTGCATCCATGTACTGATTCTGGATTCTGTACATTTATGTCCACTGTTCCATGTACTCATGCTAGATCCACTCCACACACCCCCAGGACATATCTGGAAATGAGCATGTCTGCTCAGTATGTTTTTCCTGGTGAAACTTTTAAATAAATAAATAAGAGTGTGTGGGGTGAATCAAACACTATTTTCACACTTTTTTTAAATTAAATACAGTACACTTTATTGAGTATTTACCACCAGCTCTACAATATATCAACTGTAACTGTTTCAACAGTGAAAGTGTTATAACATGGAGGTACAGAATAAGAAAAAAGAAAATAACAAAGAACAGCCATTATATTCTGCTTGGTAACATCAGGTAAACATACACAGTAATACCAAACCAAAATAAAAAGCAAAAACAGCGAAACACACCTACAAAACCCCACTACCAACCACCCACCCCAATCCAACTCACCCACTTCCCCCAGAGCACAGCCAAGGGAGCAGTTATATTAGAGAAGGGGAAGAAAAGATAGAGCAGATAATAGAAAGTGGAAGAAGGGGGAACCCAGTCCCCAGTTCCCCTACATCATAGTGGAGCCAGCTACCTGACAAAAACAACACTCTGCACTTAAGGGGACTGTGCTAAATGTAGAAGAGCTAGCAGAGGGCCCCATCAATTAAGAAAGCCTTCCTGATGGGCCTGCTTCTGGGTGATGTTTCTCCATTTCCAGGACATGGAGCATCTCAGAGTGCCATTCTCTAAAATAGGGAAGTAAATTCCTAGAATGTGTTGTCTCTGTTGTCTGTATTATAGATTGAGGGAGCAATACTGACCAGTCAAACCTCTCCTTCCATTTCAGTCTTAGGCACTATCAGTCTATGGTGAGTGTGCCATGTGCTGATGCCCTTGAGACACACCCATTCAGGAATTAATTTGTAAATAAGTAATTTTAAGCTCAAGTAATAATATACTAAGGCTTCTGTTGCGATGAGTGTTATGGTTCCAAGGATGGTGGCACTTACATTGTTATGGTACCACGACTGATCGCCTTCAATTTGTAATTCTCATACCCAAAGAAGGCATCCAAGGCCAGTCTTTATGCCATATGATTAGTCTTCATGGAAGTATTGACATGCATCATACAACAACATCACTGACTGAAGTAGCAAAGCTAGGAAATAGTTAAAAACAATACAATCGCAATAGGAATCTTTTCAAATAGATATGTTCTACTGAGAGCTGTAATCTACAGGGATGGTATTGTCTGAATGTCCCCCACTTATTCCCCCCAAACCTTCCTGGGATCAGGGTACAGATCCTTCTGCCAACCCCTAACAACAGTTCATGTGGCCAAAAATGAGTGGTGGGGTGTCCCTTGCTGGTTGTGGCAGGGCATCACGTAACACCAGCAATGTCCATTTTCATGTGACACCAGCAATGTCCTTTTTCAGCCTTGCTTTGCTGTTACATAGACTACAAAATTCTAATTGTAGTCTGTTGTTCTGTATGATTGCATGATTCTAATATGTAATCTCGGTAACTTATTTATATCACTCATGGTTTCAGCCATCTCTTCATTTTCTCCTGCTCACTCAGCTGCCCATGTACACATTCTGGATAGTAATTTTCATGGATATGTTTTTTCTGCACATGTGCAGCAACTGATGCCCACTTTGCCACCACAACATCATCTGAAGCATCTAGAGATGAAGCAGATTACTGGTATAGCTGATTCACAATGGACAAAATCCATGGTTTCAGGTTCTCACATTGTTTTCTGCTGGAAATTGCAATTTCCTTTTTTATGCCTGTTTATTTGTAGAAAAGGAAACATAACAGTAATCATTTATACTGCAATTGATATGATACGGGCTGATTTAATTGGTTGTCCTACATTGACATTGTGAACATTTTACCTTTAGAAATATGCCATGAATCATATCTGTGGTAAGTATCAGCCATGTTTTCTCTGACACACATAGTAACCTGAACATATCTGTCAGTTGCAAGTTCATCAATTGTCATTCCCCATTCAGAAAGTGATGTGACTCATCTTTCAGCCCTCAACTTCAATGTTGCTGCTCCCACCACACTCATAGCTCTAAAAAATATGTATTAGGTATTAGAAAACATAACCATTGCTATGTGCAAAATGTGTCTTACCGAGGTGCAGACATGTAACTTCAACCAGATTTACTTGTGTCACATGTTTGGTGAGGAAAATTCCAGCAGACAACTCTAGTAGTGAGTATGTTCTGTATTTGCACAGTGACCTGGATTGTCAGCACATCCATCACCCCCACAGAGTGACTCCCTTTGTTCAGCCTGCAGTGCAGCAACTAGTCACTCCTGCTTAGTTTTCCAGGTGTTACTGATAGCTGGAATTAGTATCTTTGATTGGTACTGGGAAAAGGTACAGGACAAATAAGTCTATACACTCATATGATATAGTACTTTACTAACTGTTGATCCAGCAAATAGAATACCTGAGGATAGCACCTTATTGCCAGCTGGAATTCATCTGATGTATGGCTGATTATGCCACACTGTACATTTGACCATGACTTACATTGTTAATATAAGCATACTTCCTATACATTTTTTTGTTATGTTAATCAAAATACATCCACACTCTGAGCAATGGCTCCATGTTAAAAGTGTTTTTTAGACTTGATTGGAATATTTTAAATTTGGGGTCAGAATAATTGTCTGTGTCACAGTTGTCATTCATGGACATGTCTGCTTTATAGTCACAACCACTTTCATCACCGTTGATGTCTTCACCATTATCTGGAAAATCGGTTGAAGATGATGGATTATAATCATCTTGTTCTTTTCCATTACACTTTCATCCACAGATTTGGAAGAATAACAATCTGCTTCATATTCCATTGATTATTGGATTTTTTGAGGGGTTAAGAGGTCATATTGAACAACAATTTCACATGTCAGTACTGCAGCTTGTACTCTTAAATGGGTAAGTACAAGTTTAAATTGGCCATTATGAAATGCTTTATTCTATTTTTATTACTTAACTGATGACTACATATTGCAGTAACCACATGAGTGGTTGAATGCAGTAATAAAAATATATTATATGCTTTAATTTATTTTCATCTGGTGCCACACTATTATAAGGATGCCTGGTGCCATAGCCTTCAGTATGTGTTACTTCACAAGTGAGTTACCATCACGTGGTTATGCCATAGCAGTAGTATTCTAAGGCTGCTAGTTTACCAGGTGGCCATTGTGATCATTGCTTCTGACATCCATCATATAGCATTACTGATCCCCCTGAGAGGTGCTGTGCCATAAAGCATACCGGTACCACTCACATTTCCATGTGTAGTATGTTATCAAGGGGCATTGTCTTCCACATGCCCTTAGTACCAGACTGTATATCCCACAGTCAATGCTAGGGGTAAAACTAGAATGTGGCACTGAAACCCTCATTCACTGTGAGAGGGGACCAGTTCTGTGGAGGCTCAGTTATCTATTTCCATGGCCAATCCAAGAAGACACGATTATGCTTCCAAAGCGATGTGTAATGCGTGCTGTGAGGTGTGTACTGAACTGCGTCAACCCAATGCATCAACTGTCAAGATTACAGCATTGAAAAACATAATTATAAAATGCACTTCAATGGTCATGAAACCTGACTGGATGAGGGCCATCTTTACCAATGCTAGTATCTTAGTACAACAGCCCTGGATAAAGATCCACAAACTAAAATCAATAATAAGCATATATCCTGACTGCCATCACAAACATGCCTGTCACCTCTACTTACATAATACCTTCAAGTAGCCAGTTAAAAATATAAGTGTCTTACATAATAATATGCTCTTTGCTATCATAATTCTCTTCTTGCACTCACATATGTAAAGAAAAAGAAATATGAAGTACTACAGTATGTACCGTTTTAATTTCCAGTACTGCTTTGCTGACCTCAAGAAATACCCCTACTATCATCATCTGGTTACCATGGGAAATCTCTGCTGTTTAACCTTCTGCAAATAAAGCAAAAGTCCTGGCTCTGTCAGAAATCTTCTGCTGTGAGCTTGTGATGGTAAACTTTCTGCCAGAGGAACTCAAGAGAGATTTGAATTGTTGTGTTACATCTATACTAAACATTACACCTCTTGAAAGTAGGAAAAAACTGAAATGAAGGAAGGACACTGGAAATGGAGGGAATAACATAAATAAGGAAATGCTTAGTACAAAAATAAATGGTGGTACATGGGGGAACATATAGTGTGTAATAGATAATTACAAATAAATGTATTTTGATATGCATAACATTTTAACTAGTCATTAGCATGGCATTTCTGAGATATGCGAGAACCATTTTGGTGGGGTAGTTGAATATTTTTATGTTTGTTTAAAACAATTAATTTTTAGGTGCATTTGTTCACACCTCCTACCCCCCAAAAAGTGCTCCTTTTATAATCTCAAGAAGACACTGCAGTGTGTGCTCTATGGTGGGATAACTGTTCTTCTTGTGTAGCTGTTTGAAATTGGCAATGTAGCATTCCTCACAACTCACCTGATGTGTGAAATTATCCCATGACAATGCATACCATGGCATGTTCTATTTCATAATGGTTGCTGGCATAAAAGCACTGCTGAAAAACCTGGGCCTGTATCTTTTCATTATGCAATGGAGTGATGCTTCTGGAATACACCTGGGTGGCTTATTAAACCTGATGGGTGGTAATAGGCTAGTTTCTTTCTTTCTTTCTTTCTTTCTTTCTTTCTTTCTTTCTTTCTTTCTTTCTTGTTTCACAAGGAAAGACATACTGAGCTGATAACAGCTCATTTCCAGATGTGTCCTGGGGGAAAAGGGGATGTGGACAGTCATAAACAAACCAATAAAACAGATGTAAAATCAGCAGTAAAAAAGATATGCATATCAGGTATAAACTGAATCATCGTGTCAAGAGAATACATTTCAAGTAAGGAACAGTATAATAGAACATAACAAACTAATGAGGGGAAGAAAGAAAAAAAGTGTGATTTAGAGTAAGAGCATCAAAGACAGTTAAAAAATGGAGAACAAAAGTCATGAAGAAGAGATTTTAAGGAGAAAGCAGAAGAAGCAGAGCAAATAGACAGGGAAAGAGCAGACCAAAGCTTAGGGAAATAATAAGAGAAAGCAGATTGACCAGCAGTAGTTTTTATAGAAGGAATAAGAAGGGAATATGAAGTACTACTGCAAAGAGGGTAGATGGAAATAGGAGGGAGAGGTGAAAAGGGATGAAAGGTACAAGAGAAGAGAAATAAACTGGAATTTAGAAATATAGGATAAATAAATAAATTAATAAAGATAAATAAATAATAATAAATAAAGAAATAATCTTCAGCTCTTTCGTCACATAATGTTTCCATCCATTTCCATCTCTTCAGGTGTCATTTCACAGATGGTGGACACTGGTTTCATGAGTTCTTTACTATCTGCAAGTGAAAACAAGTAAACATATATTATGTTAGTTAGAAGAAAATGCATTAGAAAAGAAATGTGTGCTGTAAATCAAATTCACATGCAGGACTTTTCTTACTGTATGTACTCACCATAGTTGATTGCAGCAATAGTTTGGATCTGTGTGGATTATATGGATTCCAGTATGTGTAGTGTAGATACTTGAAATGGAATAATGAAATCTTGAGGTGTATTTGAGATGTCAACGTGTGTAACACAATGTATGTATGGTATCCTAATATTATTAACGCAAGAGTGGTTAATGGCACTGACTCTAAGGATGATAGCATGACAAGCAGGGTGCCACAGGACTCAGGACTGGGACCGAGCTCTTCAACATCTTCATAAGTGATATTATTGATTAAATGGAAGGGAAGGTATGCCTTTTTGCACATGATACCACAATCTGTAATGAGATGGGCTATCAGGAGGCAGTGGAAAGAATGGGTAGGGATCTTGGGAAACTTGAGGCATGGCCAATGCCAAAAAGTGCAAAATAATGCACCTAGGGCATATGAACTCAGAAACCGAGTATATGATGGGGGGGTACTGTCAGTAACTGAGTAGAAAAGGAACCTTGGGGCTATCACATCTGATGACCCCAAAGTGGCAGGACAGTGTGACAAAGCAGTGGGTAGGTCCAGTGTGATGATGGGATGCATTGGGGAAGGTATCTCCAGCAGGAGGAGGGAGGTGGTGTTGACACTATATCATTCACTGGTGACACCACCTGGAGTTTTGTGTCCAGTTCTGGAGGTCACATCTTAGAAAATACATATACAGGGTGGAGGCAGGCCAGAGGAGGGCAATTGAAATGAATGGTACAGGGGTTGCAGCAAATGCCCTTTGAAGAGGAACTGAAGGATCTTAACATGAACACCCTGGAAGACAGGAGAAAGAGAGGAGACATGGCAAAGACCTACAAGTACCCCATGGGGGTGACCAGGGTGCAAAATGGAAGTCTCTTTCAGAGGAAGAGCACCTTGACCAGAGGGAATGTGATGAAGCTGAAAGGGAGATTAAAGAAGGTTGATTAAAAATACTACTTCACTGAAAGATTGGGATATGCAGAAATAGACTGCCAGAAGAAGTGGTGGAGGGTAAAACAATAGGGGGCTTGAAGCATGCGTGTGATAGACATAAGGAAATATTAGTGAATAGGCAGGAAGGAGGAAGGGTCTCTGGAGACCAGTTAGGGTTCTTGGAGGCAGACTAGACAGGGACCATCTGGACAGACTGGGTGGGCCAAGCAGTTCTTTTCTTTTTCCTTTATTCTTTTGTAACCAGGTAAGGCCCACTAGGCATATTGCCTATTTTCAGGGGTGACTAGGAAGCACTGGGTAGGTAAACTGACTTGCTCAGGGTCACAAAGTATGCAAATGAAGGGTTGTGGAAATCAAAGCTAGGCCTGCTGGATGTACCAAGCTCATTCACAACTCACTAATCTAATTTCTAGACTATACTGCCCACTGATGAATTCTGTTTTTGTCCCCCTGGTCATCTGATGCTTCTTGTTTTTTTAATTTTTTCAGACTCAGCAGTCCAAGTTACACAGCCTAAACCAATTTCACATTTATACCAGAAGTTACTCATGTGAGCTGAACTTGACATATCTCCAATGGCCTTTTATAGGAAGTATGAAGCCAGCCTCCTGTATGGCCCAAATATATGGCAATCCTTATGGCCAGATATCTATAAATATATAAAACAAGATAGACTATGGCTCATATGGTTCAATGTTCTCCACAACCTGTATTATATGCCACTTAGGCTTTATCATATGGGTAAGTGACACAACTCTAAATGCCATAGTTGCCAACTGGAGCTAGGCTCACTAATTCATATGATCTGGACATGTTCCAGGGTGCGGCTATTTTGGCAACAAGTTAAACAATATTTAGGCCCCATTTTTGGAGACTCAAGTTATTTCACTTTGAGCATTTGTGTGGTTGGTAACTTTTCAGCCATTAAATCAGTAGCTAATAAGAGATAAATGACATTAATCTAAGCTGTCTCTTTACTTCTCATTATGAGAAATTGGCTTGCAGGCTCACCTCCAAAGACAAGAGAATGGCACCAAGAAATACATACTGCACTAACTGCGGAAAGAGCCATCACAAAGGAATACCACACTATGTCAACATTCAAAGACAGGTGGGAGCCATTCTCACAGTTTTTGGTCTGGGAGGTGAATGGATCTTTTAATTTTATGCAGCGGAACAAAGGGTATTTTTCTTAAATGATCCTACCAGATATCAGAAAGACTTTTTGACACTAGACTTTGTGGAATTTATCACCAAATGTCCTGACTGAAGCTATATTTGTATCTATAATGTAATACCCATTATGTATGGAGGGAGGGGAGGAGGTTTTGTGGGTAAGGAGTGAACTGGGTAGGTAAAAATGATTTTTCTGAATGGTATTCTAGAAGGCCAAGTAAACGGGGAGGGGGGGGTTGAAATATTATCATTTTCATGTAGACAATTTCATTGTGATCTTTTTTGACAATGTATTGTTTAAAAATCTTTAATAAAGTTGCTTACATTTAAAAAAAATCTGTTTTTCTATTTTTCTGGCATTCACTCCAATAGTTTTTTTAACTTCTAACAGAGTTAAGCTAGCCCTGGCAAAAAGAAACACAGGTGAGGAGGTACAGGCAAAGTGGGAAAGCATTAAGGATACAATACTTGAAGCAACATCCCATTGTGTTAGACAGAAAAGGAAGTGCAAAAGAAGAAGGAAACCACTTTGGTTCTCAAATACAATAGCAGAAAACGTCAGAGCCAAAAGGCTGGCCTTCAGGAAATATAAGGGAACACAGCGGGATGAAGATAGGGAGGCATACCAAACTGCCCTAAGGGAAGCAGGGAAGGCAGTAAGGCAGGCAAAGTCCCAAACTGAGGAAAAACTAGCACGAACAGTAAAAGAAGGTGACAAGACTTTCTATAGATACATTAGTGAAAGGAGAAAGTCCAGAGTATTGCTAAGCAATGGAGAAAAGGGAGCATGTGAGGAGGAGGACCTGTAAAGGCATCTATCCTAAATAGATACTTTGCTCAGTATTTACTGAAGAGAAGGTAGGGCAGGGCCCACAGCTCAGCATCATGGACACAGGGGAGGGAGGTGAGCACTACTCCTTCACAAAGAAAGGGTCCTACAAAGAGCTTGCTAAGCTCAGGTGGATAAGGCAATGGGACCTGATTGCATACATCCCAGGGTACTTAAGGAGCTAAAGGAGGAACTAGCAGAGCCATTAGCAGAATTGTTTAGTGAGTCTCTGAGCACAGGAGAGGTCCCAGAAGACTGGAGAAGGGCTCATGTGATCCGCTCCACAAGAGTGGTAGCAGGGAGGAGGGGAACTACAGACCAGTCAGTCTTACCTCAGTAGTGGGCAAGATTATAGAGGCACTCCTTAAGGAAAGGGTGGTGCAACACCTGGAATCCATAGGGCACAGGATCCAAGACAGCATGGGTTTACAAGGAAGGTCCTGTCAAACTAATCTCATAGATTTCTTTGACTGGGTAACCAGAGTGGTGGACCAAGGGGAGCAGCTGATGTCCTACCTTGACTTCAGCAAAGCTTTTGACACTGTTCCACATAGAAGATTGATAAATAAGCTAGGTAGGCTAGGGTGGGTCAGAAGTTGGTCAACTGGGTGGCAAACTGGTTGACTGGCAGAAAACAGAGAGTGGTGGTAAATGGTATACAGTCAGAAGAGATGCAAGTCACAAGTGGGGTACCTCAGGGATCAGTACTGGGGCCAGTCCTATTCAACATCTTCATTAGTGACCTCACAGATGGACTAGAGGGTAAGGCTTGTCTGTTTGCAGATGACACCAAGATCTGCAACAGAGTAGATGATCCAGATGGGGTGGGCAGAATGAGAAGAGATCTGGATAAACTAGCAAAATGGTCAGAAGAGTGGCAACTGGGATTTAATGCAAAGAAGTGCAAAATCATGCACATAGGAAGAGAAACCCTGAAGCCACTTATAGGCTGGTAGGGAGTTGCTAGCAGTCACAAAGGAAGAAAGAACTTGGGCATCATCATCACTGATGACCTAAAATCATCCAAGCAGACCTCTAAAGCAGTAGGTAAAGGCTAGGGGGTGTTAGGGTGTATTAGTAGGGTATCACAAGTCGTAAGAGGGAGGTAATAATCCCTCTGTACAAGACATTGGTTAGGCCCCATCTGGAGTACTGCATGCAGTATTGGAGGCCACACCTTCACAAGGACATTAACCAAATTGAGGCAGTCAGAAGGGCAACCAAAATGGTGCAGGACTGCATCAGAAGACATATGAGGACAGATTAATGGAGCTCACTATGTATACCCTTGAGCAAAGGAGGGAGAGAGGTGATATGATCGAGACATTTAAACACCTTAAAGGCATAAACAAGGTGAGAGTCTAACATGTTTAAATATAAGAAAATAGCAGGACAAAGAGGACACAGCATGAGATTAAAGGAAGGCCGATTAAGGGGAATGTGAGAAATTCTTTTCACAGAAAGGGTGGTAGATGCATGGAATGGCTTACCACAAGAAGTGGTGGCTATGAATACAGTGCAGGGCTTCAAACAGGCATGGGATAGGCATAAGGGAGCAATACAAATGACTATGAATAGATAGGTCACTGACAGAGCAAAGGCGATGGCACATTTATAAGGTAGAAAAGAAATGGCAGACTGGATGGGCCTTCTGGGTCCTTATCTGCAAATCAACTTCTATGTTTCTCTATGTTTCTCCTGTATATCAATGTTGTGTATACTGTTTGTTACTGATGTGGAACCTTTGGTAAACAGCACTTCTTCTCAAAGGTGTTATCTGAATTTCAAATAAATAAATAAACTTCATTGCTTATTTTACTATAATGCTCAGTAGAATACTCAAGACTTAACCCATAAAAAAATGGCAACAAGTTTTATAAATTCCTTATTGCATTACATTAAATCACTTTTATTGTAATAAATTCACTTGTTTGTAATCTTTGTAATACTGAATGCCCAGGGGTTTCAAGTGGCACCTTTTAAAAAATGAATATTAATTATGAATGTGTCTTTTGATAATTGATTATAACACTATCAACATACATACTCCTAGTCACATAGATTATGTGACTGGGAAAACATTTATCACTTATTAATTTATTTTACTCATGCGAGGCCTTTCTCAAATTATGTTGTTGAATACTACCATCTCTAAAATATCAAATACTGTAGCTCTTGAATAGTGTCTTGTAGTTACTAATTCCTTTAGTGGATACTTGTTTGATTTATTTATATGTAACACAATGCATTCATAATTAGTTACATTTCATTTTGTGACTATGTCACATTAGTATATTTGCACTATCTAAAATGTCTAATAAAACCATCTTTTAAATATTCTGACAATCAGAAATTAAATCTTGTTTTAAAAAGGTTGAAAGCAAAAGTTTTGCTTAGGTGATACACACCTTAAAGATATGGCTTCTGCATCTTTTTCATATCATTTTTATTCACAGTTCACTGACTGCTGAAAGCTCCAGATATTTCCTGCAAAGTAAATATGTTTTTGAAAGACCGCTTAAATCTTTGCAATCCTTACTTAAAGTATCATAAAGTGTAAGGGCTGTTTTGTTTCCCTTACAAACACTAACCTTATTCCATCTGCTTTCAGCATGTTGTTTCTCTAGAATGCATCTTTTTCCCCATAGGACCCATTATCATATACTTCCCCATACATAATATCAGATATACTTCAGACCACTGTATTAAGTAAAACATGACAGGGATGTGGCTGCCATTGGGTAAACATCCAAGTAGGTTCATAGTGAGGCCTGAGGCACTTGCACCAAGGTCCTTCAGCACCTGGGAGGGTGATGTCACATGAAAATCACTGAGCTGGAGTGCCTTATTGCAATTATAAAATGGATCCTCTTGCCAAAAAAATTAGAAATTAAATAAAAAAAAAAAACTAGTAAAAAATACATCTTTGCATTTTACAAAAAAACTGGAAAAATTGAAACTTTCACTGTCAAATAATTTTTGCTATTTTTGCTGGCGCTAATTTTGCATGAAAATAAATATTAGCTAATTAGGGCTATAAGTACTATTTCCATTACAGTAACTGTATAGCTAATGACTTTGTACTGCATTTAGTTGATGCAATTATGGTTGCATCTGTGTGTTTCTGCTAAAATTACTTTGCATGAAAATAAATAGTTTAACAGTAGGTCCTACTGCTGTTTTTCCAGAATGCCACTATATGACTCTATTCTAGGTGAGAGCCATTTAAGAAAAGTCTTTAACTTACTAAACATTTTCATAACTTATTTTATTTATTTATTTAGTTTTATTTACTGGGTTAAGTACATTCGACAAATAAATGCCTGTTTTCAGGTATGACCAGGATAGTGCAACAGTGAAACAGTATAATGAAAAGAGTACATAATACAGGTAACAGCCAGTACCAGCCATTGAAAGATAAATAAAGGGAGCATGGAAAAAGCATGGACTGAAGTACGGTGATATATACAGCCAAAATGGAACAAAACTAGGATAATAACCATACATAGAGGTAAACATACAATATCAAATGGTAAGTAAATTCTGGAATCAGAAGTCCAGATCAAGGGACATTAACAAGGAAGAATAGCTTGGGTTTGTTTTATGCTCAATTAGTAGTATGTGAAAGAGAGGGAATGTGATCTGGTCATCTCACTGAGACTGCAATCTTCAGCAAACATTCATCCATTTATTTAACTGAGAGTATACTGTGCATTCTGTGTGCTGCCATGGTTACTCAATTATGGTGATCAACTGCACAAAAGGCCAGCTTTCTCACTTCATGAATGTGGAAACATGTGACTTCATTGTGATGTGCTCCACAAATGTATGAGCTGGCCAGCTTCACTGTGCCACAAAGCAGCCCAGCTCATATATTAATGCAGCACATCACAGGGGACAAACTGCACATTCAAGCATTTTCAAAGTGATGATGCCAGTCAGCTCACACATTCGTGCAGCTGATCTTGGTGATTTGAGTCAGACATTCATGAAGGAATAGGACACCAATGAATGCCCTTTGCAGTGAATTGGTGGTCAGGCAGCCTAGCAGTGGTTACTTTTAGTAGTGTAGTGCTGTATTGTGGGGCAGAGTAGGAATGGGGACTGCAGACTGAGAGAACAGTAGTGCAGGACTGGATCTCTGCTCACTTACAGGAAAAAAATTATGTCATGTGCTGCCATGGTTACCGGCAGCAAGAGTAAACATCTTCTGCTTAGTAGTGACCAAAGGAAGTGAAAAGGGCAAATCATCCTGATTGGAAATGTGGCAGACTGGCCATCAGACAACTAGATCATGCTAAATGATCAAATGGCAGAGCGGGGGCTGTTGTGTATGATGAGATATGGTAGTAGGAAAAAAATCCATCACCAGTGTGAAGCTGCAAAATATTTATTTAACCAAAATGTAAAAATCCACAGGCAGTACTCACAAAATGCCAAAAAGCAAGCAGTAGCAGAGACCAGAGACAAGATCAGTGTCCCCAACTGGTTTTGCTCAGAGGCTTCATCAGGGGAGGGTGTGTCTACAAGCTGCTCTTGTGCTATTTAAATACTAAATACATTTAAGGTGATAGTCCTAACATTAATTCAATATCATGCTAATACATATAAATATAAATTACAAAGTGAAAACTCCATAAATTACTAATAGTTAAGCACAAAAACAGTAACAACATTTAAAATATAAATGGAATAATACATAGAGTGTATGCATTACAAGGGAGTAATCCCATCGAGAAGTTCTGGGGACATAGGAACCTCGAGGCGAAGCTTGAGAGGTTTGCATGTCCCTAAAACCTCGAGATAGACCTCCTTGTAATGCATACCCCTTTGTGTTATTTTTTGTAATATATGGAGCCAAATCCATATGAAATTGTGTCAGTGTGATTTTTGTTCTCTGCATTCTCGCTGGCTGCTGCATGGCCGCTCTGCTACCCCACCACCACACTCCCCACTCGCTAGCAAGTCCTCGCTCATTAGGAAGTCCTACCTGTTTTTTTCATCCATGTAAATGCAGGATCAACAGTACTGTTGTCTTGCGGGGTAAAAAAAGTCGGTCGAAAGTCAAGATCCCAAGTTCTGTGGGTCTACGAGTTACTCTCGCCAAGCGAGAGATGGCTGCCATTTTTTGAAAGTATTCTGCCTCTGGCAGGACAAAGGCAGCCAATCACGAAGCACGGTTTACAATCTTAACGTCTAGCAACTGCAGTTGGCTGTAGCAACCAGCTCTGAGTCTTGGGAATCGCTGTTCAGTTTAACTGATAATACTATCATTCAGAGCAGCAGCGATAGTATTATCACTTCTGAATGATAGTATTATCAGGGACGAACGATGGTATTATCACTTTGGCTGATGTGGTATTACCGGGATTTTTTTTGTATGGTTTAGTATACTATTATTTAAGCATCTTCATATATTACAACATAATTATTGCTAAAACAAAAAAAAAGTGCTGTGTCAGCATGTGGTCTGAAAACAAAACAAAATGATTATATTAAATGCATGCAAAAATTAGAAAATAGAATTAAAAATCAATGTTTTGACCATCAGCCTTCTTACTAGGCCTTGCTGATTAGTCCACACCTGGGGACTTCTCTAGCTCATTCTTTGCTATTTTGCCTTGTCACTCCCGTCATCACCTTTTTGTTTTCCAGATTCTGTCTTTATCTTGCCATTTATCACTTCTTCTCCCAGAGCCTCCTCTTTTCCATATATTCCATATATATATGTGTGTGTGTATATATATATATATATATATTCATATTTTACTTCTCCTCTACACTAATTTTTTTAGATATTTCCTGAAGAAAACCTATGGTCAAAATGTCAATTTTAACTCTATTTTCAGCATACATTTAATTTAATAATTTTGTTTTGTTTCAGACCACAAGATGAGCGCACCTTGTTTTGTTTTTACATTTTGTGTGCTACATTTGCTGAGACCACTATACCTACTCTGAAATCTCTTCTCAATTCTCTCCAATGCTCCTTTATTTCATCTATGACTGCACTCCCTTCTTATACTTTTAAGTCTTTGTCTTGCATTATTTCCTGCCATTCACTCTAAGTCACTTACAGTTTACTTCTGAATGCTGCACCTAAGTATTATTCACAAGGTTTCTGTTTGAAATTCCACCTTGTTCATTTGAGTCTGATATACATTTTCCTCCAATAATAAGCTTTTGAAAACTTAATCTAGGAAACTTATCACAAACACCATTTTCCCCATTAAGATAAAGTTGATCTCTGTTGACAAAACCATCCAAAGGCAAAAGATTTCCTGCAGCGGACTGCCCCAAATAACCTTCCTTTTAATTAGCACTGCATCCAACACCTTAACTCCATTCTTTTTCAGTCCCTCAAAGACACCAAATCTGCCAAACTCTAGTCTCTCTTCCAACAGATCAGCAACCAACATGAACCCTAAAGTCAGACACAACCTAATACTTTGGTATTTTGTATTCTTCCAGATCTCCCCTGACACAAGATGACTAATATCTCCTTAGCAAAGGTCTCTCTTTTGTGCCCACACCCAGACATCTCAATGTACCCCAGGCTCAAGTTGATCTGCATTGCTTCTATCGTAGAGTACGATTTACAGCTTATTATCCTAATGAGATTCCTCTTCCTGCAGATGACAGTATTACCACAATAATCAATTACATCAATCCCCAATCTAGCGCATGGACTTTCCCCCCAGGATGTTTTGCTGCTGTTGATTCTTTTGTTAACCAATACATGGAAAACACCACTAACTTCAATTGTCATTGCAGGCACAACCACTCTAACCTGACAACTGGTGAGTTTGCAGCCCTCAGATCTCTGCAATGCAGGAATGACATTCTTATTAAACCAGCTGATAAGCGGAGTGCTGTTGTGGTCTGGCAAAAGGAGCTATACATCACTGAAGCCACACAGCAACTCTCCAACACCAGGTTTTACTCTTCTCTTCTCTTCCCCAGGACCCCACTGCTGACTATCAGACTGAGGTTTCCACCACCATCACCTCTGCTATTGAAAACACAGTGTTCCTTGTTTCAGCCAAGAGACTCATAGTTCAGCCGCCTTGAGCAACTGGATTTTATCTCCCCAAAATTCACAAAACAAGTAACCCTGGACATCCTATTGTGTCTGCCTGCTCCTGTCCAACATCCCAAATCTCTGCATTTTGGAACAGTCTCATAAGACCACTTGTTGAATCCCTGTCCTCCTATGTTAAAGACACTAACCATGCTCTCCAGTTGTTTAACAGGCTCAGATTCAGTGGCTCCCATCAGCTCATCTTCACTATGGGCATCAAATCTCTATAAACAGTGATCCCCCATAATGATGGCTTGAAAGCTTTGCAGCATTTTCTGAATAAGCGTGATGTCCAGCAGCCACCCACAGAAACACTTACCCATTTGGCAGATCTTGTTCTCAAACTGAATGCTTTTTCTTTCAATACGTTTTTTTCAGCAGGTCAGTGGAGTTGCCATGGGTACCAAGATGAATCCCAGCTTTGCCAATATGTTTGTGGGTTGAATGGAGGAAGAGTTTTTTTCTCTCATTCCCGGGGACTGTGCCTGAACTCTGCAAATGCTACATAGATGACTGTGTGGGGCTACCTCCTGCTCCAAAGAGACCCTCCAAATCTTCTTGGACAATTTTATCACAGCCCACACTTCCCTTCAGTATACTGTTGAAGTATCCTCCCCTACACTGCCTTTTCTGGAATCATAGAAACATGGACATAGAAACATAGACTTTGTCAGCAGATAAGGACCACTTGGCCCACCTAGTCTGCATTTCCTTACCTACAGGATAAGCTGCATATCCTAGTTAACCAACAACCTATTTCTTCTTACCCCCCACAAGAATTGCCTTATGACTGTCCCATGTATTCTTGAATTCTCCCACAGTTTTAGATCCCACAACCTCCTCAGGAAGGATGATCCATGCATCTACTACCCTCTCTGTGAAGAAATACTTCCTCACATTGCCCCTGAACTGCCCCCCCATCTTTAAATTGTGTCTCCTTGTTCTTGCACATCCCTTTTTCTGAAAGATGCTACCTTCTTGGACTTTGTTGATTCAACTGAGGTACTTAAAAGTTTCTGTCATGTCCCCCCTCTCCCTCCTTTCCTCAAGGGTATACATATTAAGCTCCCTTAGTCTCTCCTTGTATGACTTCTCTTGCAGACCCTACATCATTTTAGTTACCCTCCTCTGGACTGCCTCTATCCTGTCTATGTCCTTGCAGAGATGGGGTCTCCAGAACTGGATGCAGTACTCCAGATGGGGTCTCATCAACTGTCTGTACAGAGGGATAACAACTTCTTGTTTTCTGCTGGTGATGCCTCTCCCTATACATTCCAATATACCCCCAGCCCTCCCTACAGTCTTCTCACATTGCTTGCTAACCTTAAGGTCATTTGATATGATTACCCCCAGGTTCCTTTCCATTTTTGTTGTTGTTTCTACCCCCCCATTGTGTAATCTTCCCTTGGGTTTTTGTTTCCCAGGTGCATTATTTTGCACTTCTTTGCATTGAATCCAAGCTGCCATACTTCTGACCATTCCTCCAACCTTGCCAAGTCCCTTCTCATCCTTTCCACACTTCCTTGTGTATCAACCCTGTTGCAGATCTTTGTGTCACCTGCAAAGAGGCATACTTTTCCTTCCAGTCCCTCTGCAATGTCACTTATGAAGACATTAAAAAGGACTGGACCCAGTACTGAATCCTGTGGTACCCCAATAGTAACCCCTATTTCTTCAAAGTGGACTCCATTTACAATTACCTTCTGTGTCCTGTTGTCCAGCCAATGTTTTACCCAGGCTACCACCCTGGGACCCACTCCCAGGCTGGTTAATTTGACAATTAATCTTTTGTGTGAGACTGTGTCAAATGCCTTGCTAATGTCTAGGTAGGCCATGTCCACAGCCCCTGCCTGGTCTACTACTTTGGTCAACCAGTCAAAGAAATCAATTAGATTCATCTGACGTGACCTTCCTGCTGTGAACCCATGCTGCCTTGGGTCTTGTGCCCCACTGGCATCTAGGTACTCAACAATTCTTTCCTTCAAGTGATTCCATCCTTTCCCTACCACAGAGGTCAAACTGACAGGTCTGTAGTTTCCTGCCTCTGTCTTGGTCCCACTTCTGTGAGAGGAATCACATCCACTTTCCTCCAGTCCACAGGTACCACACCATCCTCCCATGATTTGTTAAAAAGGGTAGTCAGTGGTTTCACTAGTTCCCCCCTTAATTCTTTTATAATTCTGAGGTGAATTCCATCAGGCCTCATTGCTTTGTGCACCTTCAGTTTTAGGAGTTCTTTCAGAACCGTTTTTTCTGTGAAAGGACTGAGACCGACCCCCCCCCATCAAGAGTGCTTCTGTTAATTGGATTAGGCACCTCCCCCTCCTCCTTTTTTGTGAATACTGAGCAGAAACATTCATTCAGTATCCCTGCTTTTTCACTATCCCTCTCCCCACCTACCATCCATCCATTCAATTCAGCTTCACTATCCTCCTTATCTTTCTATGCTCCCTGATGTACCTATAAAGGTTTTATTCCCTTCTTAACTGAGTTGGCTATCTTTTCCTCAGTTTGGGCCTTTGCTATTCTGACTTCCCTCCTGCTTCCTTCTGCCTTAACTGGTACAGATCTCTGTCCTGCTCCTTCTGTGTTTCCTTATACTTTCTGAATGCTGTCTTTTTCTCCCTGACTTTCCCCACCACCTCTTTTGAGAACCATGGTGGCTTTTTCTTTCATTTTGATTTGTTTATTTGCTTCACACAATGGCATGTTGCCTCTGTAATGGCAGTTTTTATGTTTCCCCATTGTTGCACGGCCCCTTCTTCTAGCCTGTTTGCTAGTGCTTTTCTAGGGCACTCTCCCATCTTGCCAAAGTCAGCTCTCCTGAAGTCCAGTACCCTCACTTTTGTATGGCTTGACTCTGTAGCTGAGTTTATCATGAACCACACTGTTTGATGGTCACTTGTTCCCAGATGGCAATCCACTTCTAGATCTGAGATCCTCTCACTGTTCCCATCTGAGAGTATGAGGTCTAAGATTGCTCCCTCATGTGTGGGTTCTGAAACTAGCTGTCTGATGCATGCCACCTGTAGGGCATTCAGAATGGCCCTGCTCTTGGATGTGGCTACAACAAATGTGCCCCAGTTAACATCTGGCATATTCAGGTCTCCCATCAACAGTATCTACCCTTTCTCTGCCATCCTAAGAATGACTTCTATCATATCCTTGCCTGTTCCCTCACCCTGACATGGGGGTCTGTATACAACCCCTGTGCAGATTGTGGTGCCATTTCCAGTCTCTAAGGTGACCCACAGTGCCTCCTCTCCTCCGGTTGCTCTTTTGTTCAGTTGCTTTTATCCCTTCCTTTACATAGAGAGCTACTCCTCCCCTCTTCTCCCTACTTATCTCTCCTGTAGGTTATGTATTCTGGTATTATCATCCCAGTCATGGTTCTCTGTGTACCATGTTTCTGTGACTGCCATGATATCCAGGCATCCCTCTTCCATCAAGGCCACCAGTTCAGGGAGCTTGTTGCCCAGACTATGTGCATTGGTACTCATTACCCTCCATTTCCTGATGGCTTTACTCCTTTTTGCCCCATACCTGCCCTTATTGCCTTTGTCACTTTCTCCATTTACTCCTGCCCTTCTCCCTATGGATATGAAACTATCAGTGCAGAACACTGGACTGAAGACATCAGTTTATTACAAACCTACTGACTCGCACAGTTTTCCTCCTCCACAGCTCCTTCAATCCTACACATATCAAGAATGGCCTGCCATACTCACAGCTTCTTAGACATCACAGGTTTTGCAGTGAAGATGATGATTTTGCTGAGCAGGTCCAAATAATGCATAGTTTTTTTTACTAACAGGGAATACCCTAAAAGCTCAGTGGGCAGAGCACTCTCCCGGGTCAGAAACATGCCCTGTAACCTTGACTCCCATAGGAAAGATCTTGTCATATAAGAGCAATGACAAATTCCTCTAGTGCTTCCCATCTGAGTACACCTTCTCTTCACAGGATCATCATCAGTAACTTTCCTATTTCGCAAACTGACCCCAGCATTGGTGCTTCCTTTACAGAACCACCTATTGCCTCCTACCACTGGCCACCCAACCTGTGGAATCTCCTGGTAAGAAGCAGCCTACCTATTCCTAACAGTTCTTCCCTACCAGGTACCAAACAGAACTCGCTGCTACACCTGCAAATTTATTTCTAGTGTGACTGAAATTTGGGGGCCCACAGGTGTTTTTCACATCACCAAGGTGTTCATATGTACCTCCACTAATGTGATATATTGTATTCTTTGCAGAAAGTGCACATCTGTTTACAGAGGAGAAACTGGTAGATGCCTTGTTGGCCATTTCAGGGAACACTACAGGGCAGTCAGGAATGGAGACACTGATAAACCCATTGTATCCAATTTTATCTCCAGGGAGCACAGTGTCAATGGTCTTTCTGTTTGTGTCTTTCAGCGGGGCTTCTTGGATTCTGACCATAGAAAAACACAGAAACCAAGCTGGTCGTCTACCCTGGCTCCCAGCAGTCCTTTGGTTTAAATGATAGACTTATTTTCTACTAATATATTTCAGCCACCTCTGCTTTCCCCTAAAGTCTGTTTGTATCTGTACACTTCTATCTTCTTTTTCCACAGATGTCTCCAACTATGTCTCCTTCCCCAACATTTGTCAACTTTCAGCATTCTTACTAGGCCCTGCTCATTAATCCACACCTGGGGACTTCTCTAGCTCATTCACTGCTATTTTGCCTTGTCACTCCAATCATCACCTTTTTGGTTTCAAGATTCTGTCTTTATCTTGCCATTTATCACTTCTTCTCCCAGACCCTCCCTTTTTCTTTCCCCAGATATATATATATATATATATATATATATATATATATATATCTATATATTACTGATATATATATATATATATATATATATATATATATATTTCTTATTTTACCTCTTCTCTACACTAATTTTGCTTTTCTCTTTTATATATTTCCTGAAGAAGACCTATCATTGAAATGTTGATTTTTAACTCTATTTTCTATTTTCAAAATGCATGTAATATAACCATTTTGTTTTATAATTATTGTTATTCTACAAATGTGGACAATCATGGAAATAGGACAAAGAAAAGCAAAGAAAATATAATTGAAGGTCAATGGTCTTCAAGTTATTTCCCAAATTGCTGATAATAGTTTCTGTGCATCTGAAAGTCCAGACATAGAAGTGAAATCCAGAAGGGCTAATAAGGAAAGAAAGCAGAGAATTACTAATTATCAGTAATAAAATTTCACATATCTGTAATACTGACAACTTTTTTCTCCTCAGTATAGTTATGGACTAAATCTTTCATTCAAACCAGGAGAATGACTGGCCCAGAGTTGTATGTCCCCATAGCCTCCTAGACAGTCTAAGTGCATTCAGATCACCTAATTTTACCTAATTTCACCCTTTCTATACCAGAGAATTTAAATTCATGTTTACCTCCATCTTTTGTGAATATATATGTTTGGCAAGGGTACTAGTACAATCCTTCTTCTCTATATTATGCAAATGTTCTCCAGTCCTCACTTTGAAACCATGTGAGGTTTTCTCTACATAGAAAGCTCCACATATGCAGGTAGCTAAATAGATCACATTGTTCATGTCACAGTTTAAAAATGACCTAACTTCAAAAGACTTTGTTGTTTTAACACTTGTGAAGCTATTGTCCTTATAAATACTTGAGCAAAACATGGAACACCCACACTGAAGTGTACCACTACGTAGTGGTGGAAACCATGACACTGGAGGTTCTGTATCACATACAGGCTGAAATCTGTGAACAAACATGTCTCTTTTTTTAACTTGATCAACTTTATTGAAATTTTATCAAGTCCAGCATATCATACAAAAATAAACACCTAAACATAATCACATAAAAAATTCCCACAAAAAATAATTAAGTAACCAAGGATTTAAACAGACAAGTATAAAATAATCCATACAGGCAACAAAAAATAATGTCATAAGATCATTGAGAACATAAAAAATATATGTAAAAACCCACATCAGTTACAAAAGAGAATCAACCACCTCAGTCTGCAGATCTATCCTGTACTGTCTAGTAGCCTATAAACAATTCTTCTCCAATATAGGATCACTTATGCCTACTTTCCCACGATAAGGTGATGTTATATGATAGTTAGCACTACTACAAGTAAGTTAGCCAGTAAAAAAATAACTTAACCCTTTGGCTGCCAACAAAATTAGAACGTATAGGAATTTTGGACTGTTACATTAGTCTGCGGCACAGCAAGGGTTAAAATTCCTTCCAGGTGGCATTACTGTATAAAACATTCTCAACCTCTAGGACTATTCATGATCTGCTTAAACACAGCAGCTCACTTAAACTTTTATTATAGTAAGCAGGTGATTATGCAATTAATAAAATGGTATACAGCTTTTCCCACCTCTCTCGGTACTTTGCAAGTGTGTGTCTCAAACTCCCTAGTGCTTTTTCCATTCTCAAAACCACCAGCATTTCATTATGCCATTCCGAATGAGTTGTAGATTCTTCCCGTATCCAGTGATGCAATATTATCAGTTTTGCCACAGCTGCAATCAAAGTTAAGTGATATTTTTGTGCCCCTGTCAGTTGATCGAGTCACAGGCCCAGTAAACATAATTCAGGTAGAAATGTGTCATTCAAACCTAACAAAGAATCATGTTTAGCTTGGATTTGCTTCCAAAAACTTTGAACCAAGGGCCAATCCCATAGCATATGTTTCAACATGCCAAGAGATGTCTGACATCTTTGACAGTTGAGATTTGAACTTTTGCCCATCTTATGTAATTTCAGCAGTGCATAATAAACATTGTGCAGGCTCTTATGCTGCATGAGTCACAACCTATCCAGTTTAATAAACCTATGAATGAATTCCCATGGGGCTGAAGTATCAAAACATTCTGGATGATCTGGGAATTCCTATTACCAGTATTTACTTTTCAACCCCATTTGTCTTCCTAGTTTCTCCTGCAAAACCTTATGTAACAAAGAAACTGCATGATGGATAGATAATTTTATGATACTGCTGTTTGTTCCTGGAACTGTTTGTGAACTGATTGTTTGTTTGCTGATTGTTGCATTGTGTTTTTAAAGTTGTATTATATTATAAAGTGCTCCGAGTTTTCAGAAAGGGGCACTATATAAATAAAATATCTATCTATCTATCCACCCATCTATCTTTATTTGCTTGGGCAATCAAGTCTTCAAATGCCATGCTCTCAGTTATATGCCATGGGTGAGGTCCTAAACTCCCTTTAACAGCATGTAATAGCTGAAAAAAAAAGAAAAGGTGGAAGACGCAGGAAAAATATAGGCCACCTAAATCTGATCAAAAGTAAAAAAAAAAGTAAAAAATGTATTTTTATACAGTAATAATACATGTCATTTGGATAAGACTATCCAGTTTTCAAGACAGTCCTGTGCAAGTATTCCAAGTTCCACATATTCACATCAATAACAAACAATCTAATAAAAAATACACATAAATACACAATTTACAAATTTACAAAAACCATACAACAAAGACAATAAAATGTCCAGGACTGACTATCAATTATTAAATCATGCAGGATAGCATTCCTGGTAGGGGCCAAAAAGGACTGTGGAATAGACTTATTAAACATTTTAAAATTAGAATTATTACATATGGGTTGGTGGGGTCCCCACTGGTAGTCATGACTAATTAACTGGCATAATCGTATATTAATTTGTACTGACCAACCTATCAGTGAAAACTTTAGAGGGGGCAAACTAGACCAAAATGATATAATAAAGCCCTGAGCAATAATATATGTATTTTGCAAAGATGTTCTTCAATATCTTTCAAAAAGGGTCAGGATGACCTGCTGATCTACCCATGTCTGCAGGGCCCCAGTTCAAACATTTATTGGCTTGAGATGTTAGGCAATACCAGAAAAAGTTGGGCAATTGCAACCCTGCCAGATTTTTAGCACAAGCTAACTTATTCCAAGTAAGGTGAGGTCTCTTCCAATTCCAAAGAAATTCTGATAGTAGACTATGCAACTTCGCAAACCATGACTTAGGTAGAGGGACCCCTATCATTGTAAACGAGTTTACAGTAGTAAGCATGATAGAAGATTAATTTGTATAGCTGAGATCCCACCACACAGTGATAGTGGTAAAGCCTGCCATCTCTTTTGTCTGCAGTGATTGTTTGCAGTAAAGGAGTAAGACTTTGAGCGATTAACATCTTGGTAGTCAGCAACTATGATACCTAAATAGGTAAGTTTAGTCAGGAACCAACACTAAAGTAATTCAGGAGGTATCATGTGTCTATAAGTGCTGTGATTAATGGGCATAATGACTATTTTAGACAAATTAAGTTTATACTCCCGAGATAGATCCAAATGCTTGTTAAACATCTATCAGTGCAGTTAAAGAAGTCATGGGATGGGTAAAGTGCAGTAAAATATCATGAACCTGACCAACCCACATACATTGAAAACAATTAGTATTTTCTAGTTTCTCTGTGGGTTTCTTGTAACATTGCCATGCCTTTTAATAAAGCTAAATGCTTAAGTATCTGTGACCTTTTGGCAGGTGGGTTACCTCCCGCTTGATATTCCATGAAACACAAGTTAAATTAGAGATTGCCATTTGTCAAACTCTGGATATATGGAAATGATATGAGACACCACCTCTCAGACTGAAACAGGAAAGCCAAGAGGAAAAGTATTAAAATAGCACTTGAAAGTCTGTAATACCAAACACCAGTTAATATCAAAAACAACACTGGCCACCAACTAAGTCTGTTAGCAAACTTGAGGCTGTGAAAGAAAATAATCACAACAAACACACTTAATATTGTAAACAAGTAATCAAAAAGACTGTCAAAAATTGACACCCTCAGGTTATCCTTCTCCCTAGGGGAAGGAGTGGTCAGGAAAATACCCCAGTGAGTGACTCAGGATCACTGTGAAGATGCATGCCCATCACTGTGAAGATGCATGCCCATGGTGTTTCGGCATCTGGGACAGCCTCCAGCTACTGCAACCACTCAGGAACCTTATGCGATCCAGTGGGTGTACACATAGTAAAAAATAAAAATTTAATGAGAGAAGGAAAGGGGATAATAAAAAAGGGGGAGGTGGGGATCACATAAAAGAACATAACAGATATAAAGACTGGGTAGTCAAGCCACCCAAAACTGATAATACCTTAGAACTCTAATGTATAACTTCTAATATTTCCTATTGGTTTCATAAGTGAAAAGAACATTTCTACAAATAGCCCCAAATCCAATAGTATAAGAATGCAGGATAAGCAAATAGCATCCCATAAAAGCAGAACCACTTCTTCAGCAAATAAAAAAGGGTCTAAAAATGTTAGCAGTAGAAGTGATGAAGTACGGGTCTGACCCTTTCACCTAGCTATCAATGAAGGCACAGCAAGAGGAAGGTAAGGGCAAAAAATAAGAAAGAAATGAATCTGCAAGATTAATCATAAAAAGCATACATGGTGGCAACTAACCAAAAAGGCTGGGTAACCTAACTTGTCCAGCTTCCTGGGTAACTTACAATAATCTGAACACAACTTCTGAGGTTACCCAATAATCTCAAGGGCACTTTACAAGATCAAAAACCAAAAAGCCCCAGATTGAGACAAAGGAAATATGCATACACCATCAAAACTTCTTGGATAAACCCTTTCACAAGCAAAAGTCCTGATAGCCCCATAAAATCTAATTATGGAAGGATTCAATCCTTTCACCCAGCACCCAGTAGGGGTCATTCTGTGATTCCTCGAAGACATGAGTGAATCATCTCCATCCTTAAATTAAATGGCAGAGTTTTACTGTCACTCTGAAAAAGAATAGCAATTTATCATAATTATTATCATAGAATCATAGAATCATAGAAGGCTGTTGGCAGATAAGGACCTCTAGGTCCATCTAGTCTGTCCATAACCCCTCCCTCAGGAAGATTTCCTCCATCCCTTTGCAGCCTACAATCTGCCTGCCAATCCCATGTGCATGTCACAGGCCCTCTTGAAGTTCTCCACTGTGTCCACCACCACCACCAACTCTGGCAGCCTATTCCATGGCTGTACCACCCTCTCAGTGAAGAACCAGCACCTGATGTCCCGTTTGAATCTGCCCACCTCCAGTTTGAGGGTATGTTCCCTCATGAAATTTTTCTTACTAATTTTGAATATGCTGTCAACCCTCACCCTGTTTATGCCCTCCAAGTATTTGAATGTCTCCACTACATCTCCCCTCTCCCTCCTCTCCTCCAGTGAGTACAGGCCCAGCTCCCCAAACCTCTCCTCATATTGCCTCTCCTGCATCCCCCACACCATTTTGGGCACTCTTCCCTTTTGAGCCAGTCCATGTCCCCTTTCTGGTATGGCCTCCAGAACTGGACCCCATATTCCATGTGTGGTCTGACCATGGTTTTGTACAGTGGCAGGATCACCTCCCTTCTCCTGCTTGTGGAAACCCCCCATGCATGCCAGCATACTCAATGCCTTTCCTGCTGCCCTGTCACACTGACCCCAGACATTCAGATTGTCTGAGATGGTAACCCCAGGTCTCTTTCCTGCTCTGTCTCCTCAATCTCCTCCCCCCATTGGTATTTTGCCTTCGTGTTGTTATGACCTTTGTGCATCATAATCCTGCACTTTTTTGTGTTGAACCATAACTGCCACCTTTCTGACCGCTTCTTCAACCTGGCCATGTCCTTCCTCATATCCTCCACCCCTCCTTCCATTGTATCTACCCTGCTACTACAGATTTTCATGTAATCCGTGAACAGACACG
The DNA here is from genome assembly GCA_016271365.2 of Neoceratodus forsteri. Lineage (NCBI taxonomy): Eukaryota > Metazoa > Chordata > Ceratodontiformes > Ceratodontidae > Neoceratodus > Neoceratodus forsteri. Next base: position 1,516,632,512 of record CM057449.1, read on the forward strand.
TCTTTCCATGCAGACCCTCTGTGATGTCCCCTGTGTATATGTTGAAGAGTATAGGTTCCAACACAGACCCTGTGGCAACCTACTTATCACTCTTTTCTCCTTTGATTACAGCTCATTAACTTTGATCCTCTGAGTCCTCCCCACCAACCAATGTTCCATCCAACTAGTGAGCTTATTTCCCACCCCCAAGCTTTCCACCTTGCCTGCGAGTCTCCCATGGAGGACGATATTGAACACCTTCCTGAAGTCCAAGTAAGCCATGTTCACCGCCCCTCCCTAGTCCCATATCTCCATCACCCTGTCAAAGAATTCAATCAGGTTGGTCTGGCATGACCTGCCACCCATGAATCCATGCTGATTATCATTCAGTAGAACCTCCCCCTCTAGATGCTTAACCAGTCTTTCCTTAATCAATGCCTCCATCAGCTTGCTGACCTCTGAGGTAAGGCTTATTGGGTACTGCCTCAGCCTTTTTCTAGTCCTGTGGAACCCTTCCCTCTTGAAGTGACAGGTTGAACAGCCTCATGATTGGTGCCACCAATTTCTGTTTCAATTCTTTAAGTACCTTTGGGTGAATCCCATCTGGCCCCATCGCCTTATCAGTTTGTTCAATTCCTCCAGCACCCTAGCTTCAGTGAAGGGACTGGAGTCCATCTTCCTACCCGTCCTCCCTCTATTTTCTAATTTTGGCCCCCCCTTCCTCCTCTACTGTAAAGACTGATGCAAAGTATCTGTTTTAGACATTGGCTTTTCCCAAGTCTCCCTCCACCAGTGTCCCCTCCTTGCCCTTTGAGCCTCACTAGCCCTCTGTTCCCCTTTTTCCTGTCACTTATATATCTTAAAACCTCTTGTCCCCCCTTTTACCCCCATTGCTATACATTCTTCTGTTTCAGCCTTGGCCATCTTCATCACCTTCCTTGCTTCCCTCAGTTTATCCCTATACACCCCCTTATCTACTTCCCTTTGTGTTGCCTAATATCCCGAAAACCATCCTCTTCTCCCTGACTGCTTTCTTCACTTCAGTAGTGAACCAAAGTGGTTTCCTACCCCTCTTTCTCTTGCTCACCATCCTAACGCAAAGCTCTGTCACTTCCCATAGTCCTCTTTTATTTTCCCCCCATAGCTCCTCTACATCTTCCAGGACTTCCACCCCTTCCAGCTCCTCCTGTATCATTTCTCTTATCCTTCCAAAGCCTGCCTTGCTAAAGTTAAGCACCCCAGTGTTCGAGTTGTCCTTGGCCTGACCCTTGATGATCCTATATATCACCACCCTATGGTCACTGTCACCCAAATTTTCCCCAACCACTACCCCCTCTATACTGTCCCCATTTGTCAAAATCAGGTCTAATATAGCTCTCCCTCTAGTAGGTTCCTTCACCAGTTGTCTGATGAATGCTTCCTGCACAGCTTCTAGCACACCCCCCACTCCTAACTGTGGCTGCTGCTGGGGTGACCAAGTCTATTTCAGGTAGATTTAGGTCTCCCAGTGCCACGATTTCCTCTTTGCTGGCCATGTCCTGTATCTCTTTAACCATTTGCTTGTCAATCTCCTCTCTTTGATTTGGTGGTCTGTAGACCACCCCTACCTTCACTGCCTTCTCCCCTGCTCTACTTAAGGACACCCATAGGGTTTCTGCAGATCCATCCCTCCCCCACACAACAATGCCTTTATACCATCTTTTACATAAAGGGCTACCCCTCCTCTTTTTCCTATCCAGTCTCTCCTGTACAGTAAGTACCCTGGAATTTCCACTTCCCAGCTGCGGTTCTCAGCCCACCAGGTCTCCATAACTGCAACCAGATCCAGGTCACCCTCTACCACTATTTCCTGCAGCTCTCCCATTTTATTACCCAGACTGCTGGCATTGGTCAGCAAACCCCTCCACCAGCCCTCCTTCCCCACTTGTCAGTTTCTCTTGCCCTCATCTGTGGGAGAGAGCTAGTTAGGCCTGATACTCTCCTCTATCCTACTGGGCAACACCAAGCTATGCCCTCCCCCTCTCCTAGTTTAAATCCTTCCCTAGTATTTTATCTATAAAACCCTGCAGCTTACCCCTCAAAATCCTGCCCCCCTCATCATTTATGTGCAACCTATCTCTCACATACAGATGTTGGTCTACCCATGTGTCTCCCCAATCCCCTATGCATTCATAGACCTCCTTCCTGCACCACTGCCTAAGCAAGTGATTAAAATCTTTGATTCTCAGTTGTCTCGCTGTACTGGCACAGTAAACTGGCAGGACTTCTGACAAGGCTGCTGTGTCTACTATCCCCTTGTATCCTCCAGCTAGTTCCATAAATCTCCTCTGTACATCTAGGACCTCTTCTCTAGCCAGATAATTTGTGCCAAGGTATACAACCAGGTTAGGTTTCCCCCAATCAGCCTGATACATTCTTTTATTCTTGGGAGAGCCCTGCCCACTGTCATCCCTGGCTCACAGAAAACTGACCTCCCATTGAAGGCTACACCCATCCTTAACCAATGGATCCCTTTAATAATGGAGTCCCCTTACACTATCACTGATTTTTTGTGTGCTGCCCCCAAGGGTACCATCACCTCACCTACCAGGCTATTCCTCCTGGCTTCCCCTTGTACGTCTTACACTCCACCCTTCCCTATCCATCTGTCCCCCTGCCCAGACTGGTGCCCCTTGGTTTCATCCCCCCCCAAGCTCCATCCCATGGTCAACTATTCCACTCTTATTCTTCTTCCGCCCATCCTCTCTGTGGATGCCTATCCCACTCTGGCCTCTTCTAGCAACACCCTCCTTTGCTTCCATACCCCTCCCCTTCTTCCCACTGCCTGCTACACTCAGTCCTCCCATAGTATCTCTCCCTTTCCACTTACTATCCCCCTTCCCCTTCTTGGCCTCTATAGCCTGATCCACTACTTCTCCCGACCTCCCCTGCCCTTACTGTTCATTACTTTTTCCATACTTCTTCTTCCTTTCCTGGTTCCCTTGTTCATTCCTCCCTGCTTCAAACCTATATGTGTTCTCCTGCTCCAGTGTCCTCATAAAGGGCTAGTATCTGTTAGAGACCATTGTGCACCTATGCTCAAGGCCGCTGGCACTCTCCCTGTCATGTCCCCGTCCTCTGACCTGGAACTCCAGCCCATTGTGTCTCTGTCCTCTGACATGGTCATTCCTGCTGTGCCTCCCTGAGCAATCACCACCTGCCTGGCTGGTTTGCCACCCTCCCCATTCCTGGATGTCCTCTGCAAAGTTAGTAACTATGTCTCTCCTTGTCTGGAATAGCTCTCCTTTTAGCCATGCTACCTTGCCCTCCAACTTCCCCAGTCTCCAGCATATTCAGTCACATTTCAAGGGAGTGTGTACTATATTGTCACTCATTAAAATAAAAAGGAAATGAAAAAACGAGCACCACGGGAGCCTGAAATAAAAAGAAATGGCATATTAAAACAATAAGTCTCTTGGGTTGGCAGAATCCAAGCCTAATCCAGTGCTTCAAAAAAATCCAACTGCAGTCCACAATGAACTTCCAAAACCATTGAGGAGGTATTGAATATCTTTTACTCATAAATCAAGCAGATCCATTCCCAAGCACAGTGATGCATCAAACCCACAGAAGCCAGAACCTCAGTCAGCTTAATAATAAGACACCACCTCCCAGTTTGCATCAAATTCAGCTCGCAACTTTAACACAATTGGAGATGAAACAGTCAGAAAGTCTCACTAAAACCCCATTATTCTACAGAGTTCAAATTCTCTTCCCAGAAAAAGTCCCACATAGCTTAAGTTTTTTGCATACCAGCCGTACTGAAATTAAGGTGTGGAAAAAAAGCTGGCAACTCCTTCCTGGCTTGTTTGGCAGATGCAAATTCTATTATGTTGACCCGCCGTTCTAAAAGGAAGAATGCCCCCTGGGTTACCCCAGCTTTGATCCACCAGCTCAAACATAGGGACAACCTATGGCACCGTGCCGTTGAGACTGGCTGGCCCAATGACAGGCGGTTATATGCTGCCACCCAAAACAAGTGCACTCGGGCCATCAAAGGCCAAGTCTGAGCACTATCGGTCCTCACTCACTACCTCATGGGGAATCCCAGAACCTTCTGGGATAACATTAAACAGTTAAATGGGAGTGCACTCCCCCCACCCACCAGATCAACATTAATGGTGTGGTCTCCTCAGACCCAGCCCTCATAGCCAACCACCTCAACACCTCATTCACTGACCTTAGCCCTATCCTCCCTACAAATTTTTTGACCCTCCTTCCCAGCACCTGCTGAATCTTTCTCACCCTTATTTTCTCCTCCATGCGTGTTTCTGCCCAAGAACTTAGGCCGCACCTTGTCACTGCCCTCAAGAGTAGTAGTACAGGCAGTGACACCTGGATCCGATGTATCCTATGGCTGGTCTTAGACACAGTCCTTACCCGATCACATGCCTCATCAACCACTCTCTTTGCCTGGGGAAGGTTCCAACTGCCTGGAAAGTCGCCACTGTCACCTATCTTTAAAGGTGGTGATAGGACTGTGGCTGGAAACTATCGACCAATCTCCATTCTCTCTCTCTCTCCAAGGCCTTGGAAAAAGTGGTGGCCTCTCAAATCTCTGACTACCTCGCCACCTACAATGTCCTTTGTCCTGAGCAGCATGGCTTCCGGCGGGCCACAGTACCAACACAGCCCTCCTAGAGTTCTCCAACTTTCTCCCTCCTCCTTAGACACTGGTTCTCTGGCTGGTGCTGTCTTCATTGACCTCTCAAAAGCTTTAGACACTGTCTCCACCCCTCCTTCTTGATTCCCTTAGTCTCTCTGGTTTTGCTGCTGGGCCTGTCTCCTGGTGCACCAGTTATCTGTCTGACCGCTCACAGCGTGTAAAATTAATGGGACCTACTCAGACATCTGTCCCATCTTTCTGGGGTTCCCCAGGGCTCCATTCTGGGCCCCTTACTATTCTCCTTTACCTTAACACCCTTCCACGCTCTTGCTCGGGAACATTCTATTATGCGCTGATGATGCAGTCATCTTTGCCTCAAGTAACCCTACTGCCCTCCAGGACTTGCTGCAGAAGTCCTTCACTGAAACCGAGGGCTGGTTCAAGAACATAGATTGGTGATAAATCTTAAAAAAACAAAAACCATGTTCTTCACTCATCCCCAAAACAAGTCCTGCAACTTCAAGCTCCTCATTCACTCTGGGTCCTCATTCCCACTCGAACAAGTTTGCTCCTATAAATACCTAGGGATCCATTTTGACCCCTCCCTCTCCTTCCATGGACACATCGCTGCCCTAGCCACTGCCACTAATATCCTATTGGGCATCCTACAGTCGGTATAAACACTGCACTCCCGGGCTCTTCGACTCGCAGTCACCTCCTCTATCCTGTCCTAGTGGACTATGGACTGCCGGTGTATGGTGCTGCTGATCAGACCGCACTCCATAAATTCGTGACACTTGAATAAGGCCTGCAGGTTAATTACTGAGCACCTAGGATGACACACACCTGTCTACTGTATGCTAAAGGCTGGTGCTTGATCTCGACGAGAGCCTCAAATATCTTACCTGTACCCTTACAAAAGACCCTCCTTGGCTTTCCCCACCAGGATTGGCCACCACCATCGCCGCTCTGTCCCACTAGTTCATACTCGGACCTCTGGGAAAACCTCTCTTGTTATCCCTAGAGCTAGGACCTCTCACAGCCAAAGCCTTCAGCTTTAGGGCCCCTCCTGGTTCAACACACTGCCCCCCTCCATCTCCAGCTCCAACTATGTCGTGCTTCAAAACTTCCTTCACGTAACCACCTTATTAACACCGATGCTGTAACTGCCACTAGTCAAAGCCGTACTTAATACTTATGACAAAGCTATTACTAAGCTGCTAAGGACGACATAACTCTGGTATTGTTTGCATCCATCCTACCTGTACCAGCTTGTTTGCATCTATGTCTTAATTAACTGTTTTACTTATGTGTTGTACTGCTATACTGTGTATTTTGGTTTGTCTTACTGTGACAAGGTACCTTTTGTAAATGAGCCTATGGCTCAAAGGTTTTCAAACTGCTGTTTAAATAAAATAAAAAATAAATAAAATATACCCTGCTGAGTGTTAACAAAAGCTTTGCCAGATACTTTAGGTAGAATTTAACCCTTGCATTATACAGTACCCTCTTGATATCATTATAGGCCCTTTTTAATCTCTGACCAGTAGTGTCGTATCGCTAAATATGAAAAAGGGCTCACCATTCCACTGTAGTGGGCATTTGAGCTTAGCTCATTGCAGGATGCATTCTTTTTCTCAAAAATTTAAACAGCACAATATATTTGCCCTCAGCTTGCTGTTCAGAGGAAGGTGGGGTCACAGAGAGTGGTGGGCATGCTCTATCAGATAGTCACCACCAGATGGGGGGCAGCTACATCCTGAAGGAGCCGTTGGGTAAAGGAGAGCATAACAGCTCCATTTTCCAGTTTTGGTATACCAACTAACACCAGGTTGTTTCAATGGCTCCTTGCCTCCAGTTCATCAATTTTCAGCTCCATCTTCATAATCCTCTTTTGGTGTTCCTGGAGGTCCAGGCTCTGCCTTGCCTGAGCATCTTCCATCAAACTTATTCTAGCCTCCACATCTCCCAAACTCGGATGAAATACTTAAGGGTAGGTTTCAGTAGTTGTAAGTCCTCTGCCACTTTTGAGTGTTATTTCAATTCCAGCCATCTTTTCTCTTATTATGTCAAGTTTATCAGGTTCAGCATCAGTATCTCAGGAATCCGGCATGGGCATTTCCGAGACAGCAGTGGCCTGGGCAAATGTGCAGCATTTGATTCTGAGATCGCTGCTTTTCTTGATTTAATTGGACTTCCATAGTCACTGACTGATTCCTACTCTGTTCAGTTACATCAGCCATTGCTGGAAAATGGAGAAGAAAAAGTAACTACATGTAACATAAAATAATTATTTTATTCCCACTGGGAAGTGGAGCCAAAGTCACTGCATTTATTTGGGCCAAAAACATCACATGACCTCCCAACAAGCCTGTATTCTTACCCTTTGTATACTATTCTAGCTAAACCACTGGTGTAATTCTCAAGGATGCGGTCAGATTTCAGCATAGACCAGTTCTTGTTGATCACATCTTTAATACTTCTACTCTGCCTGCAATATGTGGTGACAAAACTAAAGTCTGAAGCATTTTTGCCAGTATTGTTTGTTTTGGGCTCGAATAGTTTAATCCTGTCCTCGTTTCTAGCATGTTCCCATGCTTGCTTCAAAATATATGCTTGATAACCTCTAGCTAAAAACCTGTTCTAGCGATCACAACTGTGATTTTCAAAATCTGAATCACTGCTACAGTTACGTCTAACACACAAGAACTATGATTTTGGTGTATTTTCAATAGTGTGGCATGTGACATCTGAACCAATGAAGCGATGTGTTCCTGCCTGTTTCTTTTCTATTAAGATCAGTGCCAGTTGTGCCATTATTTAGTCAAGTAATCTGGAGATCTAGAAAAGTTATGTTCATTTCACTAGCTTGCAATGAAAAGTGTAAATTTGTATGGCTGTCTGCAAGGTATTTCACAAGTCATTCAATTCGTCCCTGTCACCCCTCCACACCAAAATAATGTTGTCTATATTTCTCTTCCATAGGTTAACCCTATTGTAACAAGCATAAAAGCATTTGTCAATGCCGAATGTTGTCTTGCTGCCATTGGCAGTGCAGGAGTTAGAGATGCAGCATAGGGTGGCAGTCAAGTATTGAACTGATGCCAACCCACCCCACCCTGCAGAGAGTGAGAGGCATTAGGTGTCCCTGTGGGTGTTTGTTAGTGCAGTGTGGGAAACATGCTGGGCAGGATGTGAAAAATGACAGCTGCACAGTTCATAAGGAGGTGTAATAAAATGCCAGTGTTGAAAATGTGGCATATAAATATACAAATTTCTTGAGGTTGCAAGGGTGCGTGGGAAATATGCAAGGCAGCACAGCACTGCCAGTTTATGGCGTTCGGCACCAAATTTTCAACATAGGCATTTTAGCACCTCTGCTCATGTACAGTGTCACTGTCATTTCCTCAAAGTGTCCCAAGAAGTGATTTCGCACAGCGACCACGCTATTCTGCTCCGGAAGTGTGGAAACACATTTTGGGCAGGATATGTGAAGTGACGGCTGTACTGTTCATCAAGAGGTGTGTAAAAATGGCAATGGTGAAAATCCAGAGTGAAAATATCACAAATGCACGATGGTATGAGCATACATGCAATCTGCCAACGCACACTCGTAACAGTCATTTTATGGAGTATCAGCTCCAAATTTTCAACATAGGCATTCTAGGAGCTCTGCTCATGAACTGTGTCACTGTCATTTTCATAATCTGGCCCAAACACTGATTTTCTACAGCGACTGCGCAATTGTGCGCCAGAAGTGTGGGAACACATTTCGGGCAGGATGTGGAAAATGACAGCTGTACTGTTCACAAGGAGTGCACAAAATGCCAATGCTGAAAATATGGCATTAAAATATTGCGAATGAGCGAAGTTACAAGCCTGCATAGCAACTGCGCAATGCACGCTGGTAAAACAGGCATTTGTTGGATTTTTTCCACTAAATTTGGAATATAGGCTTTTTGAGATGCCACCTCATGAACTCTGGCACTGTCATTTCATTAATGGGTCCCAAAAGGTGGTTTCTCACAGTGACTGCAAAATCACCTTTCGAGGCTGATTAATGCCATGACAATGATAGAATTCATGAGGAGGGACCCCAAAAAATCCATGTTGAAAATTTGGTGCCAAAATTCCAAGAAATGCCTGAGATATGCAGCAAACTTGAAAAACCCCTATTCATTGCATTATACAGCTTACCGGCATTTCCTCAGTTCGTGGTCGGCTTTGAAGAGTGCAGACGTGTTCCTGGTCCATGGAAGATCATCACACCAGAGTCCGGAGGTAAGTATGGGGTGGGAGGGTGAGGAGGCAGGGTGCGCAGTGGGTGGGTGGGGGATGGGGCACCTAGACTACGAGGGGCGGTTTCGGTTTGCAGATAAAAACGAAAACCATCGTGGGACAGTTTTCTCATTACAGGGCATTTGGCATGCTGGGGTGGGCTCCCAGCGTGCCAGCTAAATGTTTTTGGGGGGTGTCAGTAGCCAACTGAGGTTGGGCACCTCATCGGCACACAAAGAAGGGGAGCACGAGCCGAGGGATTGGGCACCCCTCGGCATTCAACAATGGGGGTGATGCTGATGGGAGTGGGCTCCCTTAGTCGGCGGAGCAAAGAGAGTGGGGGCACAAGCCGGGGATTGGGCCCCCACTCATCCCATTTGTGGGATGCCGACAAGGAGAGGGCTCCGTTGGCACACAAACAGGGAGGGTTTGCTGACAGGGATTGTGCACCCCGATGTTTGGAAGCATGAGGCGCCACCTGCTTGCTCACTATGGCATAATGGTAGTAGCACGGCAAGCAAAGAACCGCTGTGTATGACGAGCTTTGCTCGGATTGCAGCAGACCTTTGTTTGATGTGCTCCTATTATGCGTGTATGGTGTGGCGGTGGCATGTAGGCTGATTGGGGAATGAGGGACGCACCTACTGATGCGTGCTCCTGCATTCGCCAAACAGCAGCCGCGACCCCAAGACCCACACTAGCATTAAGATGTTGCTTGTGCATGCGCAAGCCAACATAAAAGGGTTGCCCTCAGGATCATAGACTATTTCTTTCTCATTTTACAGAAAGAGATTAGTGTAGTTGGGTGCAAATGTAGCACTCACAGCTATTCCTTTACTCTGTAGCCAATATTTGTCCTGTAAAAGAAAGGCATGTGATGTTAATACAAAACAGGCACACTGAATGAAAATGCTCTTAAAATCATCACTGTATCCTGTACTGGTATCCAAGAACTGGCAGAGTGCCTCAACCCCACCAGCCCTGGGGAAGCGGATATTTGTGTACAGTGACTCAACGTCAAGTGATGCTAGCCCCCAATGCTGTTCAACCTGCTGTCATCCAGGGTGCATAATATATGCCCAGTGTTATGGATATATAAGTGCAGTAGTGAAATAAATTCCTTTATATGTCCATCCACAAATTTAGACAATGGCTCCATAAGTGAACCAATCCTGAAATGACTGGGTAACCTGGGGGTTTTTAGATTTTGTGTATCTTGAGGACAAGATACAGTGTAGCACGTATGGGGCTGTAGCATCAAAATCTGTAAACACAATCCGATATTATGCCCATATGCCCATAGGATAACAGAAAAGCATCTATTTCCTCTTTAAATTGCAAGGTGGGTCCAATGGTAGTTTACAATAAAAATCATTATTTTGTTGTGTTCTATAAGCTTCTTGTACATAATCGGATGTATTCATTACTACCACTGAACCCTCTTGTCTGTTAGCTTAACTGTTATGGCTTTTGCCATTCCTAAATCATAAGTGCTTTTTGCTGTTTGTTATCCAGATTTTCAAATGAAGTTGCTTTTTGATTGTGTATAAGCATCTTAAAATCCTCCTCACATATTCTTTCAAATTGGAGCCTGTTTGGTTATAGAAGGGATTGAAAGACAATGCTGATCAGAAATCCATAGTGAAATCCTGAACCTCAGAGACATCTGAAGTATGCACTAATTCCACATTTTCCACTAATATATCCACACCCATCTGCATGGAATCAACTTATGAACCAGTTTGTGAATCATTTTGTAACATAGAAACATAGAAACATTGAAGTTGATGACAGATAAGGACTGCAAGGCCCATCCAGTCTGCCCATTTCTTTTTCCACCTTATGAATGTGCCATCTGCCTTTGCTCTGACAATGGCCTATCTATTCATACTCATCTGTATTGCTCGCTTATGCCAATCACATGACTGTTTGAAGCCCTGCACTGTATTCATATCCACCACTTCCTGATGTAGGCCATTCCATGCATCCACCACCCTTTCTGTGAAAAAGAACTTCTTCACATTACCCCTTAATCGGCCTCCTCTAATCTCATGCTGTGTCCCCTTGTCCTGCTATTTTTCTTATATTGAAACATGCTAGATTCTTTCACCTTGTTAATGCCCTAAAGATGTTTGAATGTTTTGATCATATCACCTCTCTCCCTCCTTTGTTCTAGGGTATACATATTGAGCTCCGTTAATCTGTCTTCATATGTTTTCAGATGCAGTCCCTGTACCATTTTGAATGCCCTTCTCTGGACGGCCTGAATTTGGTCAATGTCCTTGTGAAGGTGTGGCCTCCAGTACTGCATGCAGTACTCCAGATGGAGCCTAACCAGTGTCTTGTAAAGAGGGATTATTACCTCCTCTTCCGACTTGTGATACCCTACTAATACACCCCAACATCCCTCTAGCCTTACCTACTGCTTTAGTGGTCTGCTTGGATGATTTCAGGTCATTGGTGATGGTGATGCCAAAGTCTTTTCTTCCTTGTGACTGCCAGCAACTCCCCTCCCAACCTATAGGTGGCTTCAGGGTTTCTCTTCCCATGTGCATGATCTTACACTTCTTTGTATTAAACCCAGTTTCCACTCTTCTGACCATTTTGCTAGTTTATCCAGATCTCTTCTCATTCTGCCCACCTCATCTGGATCATCTACTCTGTTGCAGATCTTGGTGTCATCTGCAAACAGACAAACCTTACCCTCCAGTCCATGATGAAGACATTGAAGAGGACTGTCCCCAGGACTTATCCCTGAGGTACCCCACTTGTGACTTGCATCTCTTCTGACTGTATACCATTTACCACCCTCTGTTTTCTGCCTGTCAACCAGTTTGCCACCCCGTTGAACAACTTCTGACCCACCCCAATCCTACCCAGCTTATTAATCAATCATCTGTGTGGAACAGTATTGAAAGCTTTGCTGAAGTGAAGATAGGTGACATCAACTGCTCCCCCTTGGTCACCACTCTGGTTACCCAGTCAAAGAAATCTATGAGATTAGTATGACAGGACCTTCCTTTTGTAAACCCATGCTGTCTTGGATCCTGTGCTCCTATGGATTCCAGGTGTTGCACTATCCTTTCCTTAAGGAGTGTCTCCATAATCTTGCCCACTACTGAGGTAAGACTGACTGGTGTGTAGTTCTCTGCCTTCTCCCTGCTACCACTCTTGTGGAGCGGGATCACATGAGCCCTTCTCCAGTCTTCTGGGACCTCTCCTGTGCTCAGAGACTCACTAAACAGTTCTGATAATGGCTCTACTAGTTCCACCCTTAGCTCCTTTAGTACCCTGGGATGTATGCCATCAGGTCCCATTGCCTTGTCCACCCTGAGCTTATTAAGCCCTTGTAGGACCCTTTCTTTTTGAAGGGACTAGTGCACACCGCCCTCCTCCCCCGTGTCCATGGTGCGGAGCTGTGAGCCCTACTCTACCTTCTCTTCAGTAAATACTAAGCAGAAGTATCTATTTGGGATAGATGCTTTTACATGGTCTTCCTCCTCATATGCCCCACTTATAGAAACATAGAAAGATAAAATGTGACAGCAGATAAGGACTGCTTGGCCCACCTAGCCTGCCCATTTTCCTACCTGACAGATAAGCTGCAGATCCTAGTTAACCAACAGCTTACTTCCTCCTACCCCCCACTAGGACTGCCTTATGTCTGTCCCATGCATTCTTGAATTCCCCCGCTGTTCTTGACTCCATGACCTCCTCAGGGAAGCTGTTCCATGCATCCACAACCCTCTCTGTGAAAAAATACTTCCTCACATTACCTCTGAGCCATCCCCCTCTATCTTCAAATTGTGCCCCCTTGTTCTTGCACATCTTTTTTTCTGAAAGATGCTACCCTCTTGGACTTTGTTGATTCCCTTGAGGTACTTGAAAGTTTCTATCATGTCCCCTCTCTCCCTTCTTTCCTCAAGGGCATACATATTAAGCTCCTTTAGTCTTTCTTTGTATGTCTTCTGGTGCAGACCCTGCACCATTTTGATTGCCCTTATCTGGACAGCCTCCACTCTGTCTATGTATTTGCGGAGATGGGGTCTCCAGAACTGGACACAGTACTCCAGATGGGGTCTCACCAACTGTCTGTACAGAGGGATAACAACTTCCTGTTTTCTACTATTGATGCCTCTCCCTATGCATCCCAGTATCCCCCCAGCCCTCCTTAGTACCTTCTCACATTGCTTGCCCACCTTTAGGTCATCTGATATAATTACCCCCAGGTTCCTTTCCATTGCTACTGTTGTCAGTATCTCACCCCCATTGTGTACTCTTCCCCTGGGTTTTTGTTTCCCAGGTGCACTACCTTGCATTTCTTTGCATTGAATCTGAGCTACCATACATCTGACCATTCCTCCAACCTTGCCAAGTCCCTTCTCATCCTTTCCACTCCATCTTGTATATCAACCCTGTTGCAGATCTTTGTGTCATCTGCAAGAGACATACTTTTCTTCCAGTTCCTCTGCAATGTCACTTATAAAGACATTAAAAGGACCGGTCCAAGTACTGAACCCTCATTACCCCACTAGTAACCCTCCTTTCTTCACTGTGGACTCCATTTACTACTACCCTTTGCGTTCTGTTGTCTAGCCAATTATTTATCCAGGCTACCACCTTGGGACCCACTCCAGGCTGGCTAACTTTGTATTAATTTCGTGTGGGACTGTATCAAATGCCTTGCTAAAATCTAGGTAGGCCATGTCCACAGCCCTCCCTGGTCTACTACTTTGGTCACCCAGTCAAAGAAATCTATTAGATTCATCTGACACGACCTTCCCATCATGAACCCATGCTGCCTTAGGTCCTGTGCCCCACTGACCTCTAGGTACTCAACAATTCTTTCCTTCAGAAGTGATTCCATCATTTTCCCTACCACTGAGGTCAAACTAACTGGTCTGTAGTTTCCTGCCTCTGTCCTGCTCCCACTTTGTGAAGAGGAATCACATCCACCCTCTTCCAGTCCTCAGGTACCAGCCCATCCTCCCATGATTTGTTAAAGAGAGAAGTCAGCGTAAATAATTAGTTCTACCCTCAGTTCCTTAAGAATTTTGGTGAATCCTATCAGGCCCCATTGCTTTGTCAACCTTTCAATTTTATTAGTTCTTTCAGAACCCTTTCTTCTGTAAATGGACTGGTATAGACCCCCATCTTCAGAGTGTTTCTTTTGTTTGGTTTAGGTAACTCCCCCTCCTCTTCCTTTGTGAATACTGAGCAGAAATATTCATTCAGTAACCCTGCTTTTTCACTGTCACTCTCTACCCACATTCCCTCCCATTTATTAAGCCTCAGTATCCCTCCTTTGGTCTTTCTTTGCTCCCTAATGTACCTATAAAACATCTTATCCCCCTTTTTAACAGAGTTGGCTATCCTTTCCTCAGTTTGGGCCTTTGCTATTCTGACTGCCTTCCCAGCCTCTTTCTGCTTTAACTGATAAAGTTATCTGTCCTCCTCCTTCTGTGTTTCCTTATATTTCCTAAATGCTATCCTTTTCTCCTTAACCTTCCCTGCCACCTCTTTTGAGAACCATAACATTTTTTTCCTTCATTGTGTTTTGTTGATTTGCTTTACACAAAGGCTTGTTGCCTCTGTGATGGCTGCTTTGATTACTCCCCATTGTTCCTCCACCCCTCTTTCTTACCTGTTTGCTAGTGCTTTTCTGTGGCACTCCCTCATTTTCCCAAAGTCAGCCCTCCTAAAGTCCAATACTCTTGCTTTTGTATGGCTTGATTGTATGGCTGTGTTTATTGTGAACCACACTGTTTGGTGGTCGCTTGTTCCCAGATGGCTAACCACTTCCAAATCTGAGATTCTTTCTCTATCCCCATTTGAGAGTACCAGGTCTAAGACTGCTCCCTCCCGAGTGGGTTCCAGTACTTGCTGTCTGAGGCCTGCCTCCTGTTGGGCATCAAGAATGACCATGCTATTGGATGTTCCTGCAGCAAAGGTTCTCCAGTTAACATCTAGCATATTCAGGTCCCCCATCAACAAGATCTCCCCTTTTTCTGCCATTCTAAGGAAGTCTTCTATCATTTCCTTGTCCATTCCCTGCTCCTGAGATGGAGGTCTGTATGCAACCCCCATGCGGATTGTGGTGCCATTTCCTGTCTCCAGGGTGACCCAGAGTGCCTCATCTGATCCCTGTTTACTCTTTAGTTCTGTTGCTTTGATCCCTTCCTTTACATAGAGAGCTACTCCTCCTCCTCCTCTTTTACCCTCCCTGTCCCTCCTGTAGATTGTGTATCCTGGTATGTTGACATCCCAGTCATGGTTCTCTGTGTACCATGTTTCTGTGACTGCCACAATATCCAGGCAACCCTCTCCCATCAAGGTCACTAGTTCAGGGAGCTTGTTACACAGACTGCGGGCATTGGTACTCATCACCCTCCACTTTTTGATGGCCTTACCCCTTTTAGCCTCATTCCTGTCCTTACTGCCTTTGCCTTTTTTTTACATTTACCTCTGTCCTTCTCCATAATGACTTCTCTACCTTGATGTTTACCTCACTAATTACTGTGTTTTGTGTGGGGAGGCTGGGATTTCCCTGCTCTTTTTCAGTGCCTCCCCCTTTGGCTAGTTTAAATGCTTGTCAATGAAATATTTAAACCTCTCACCTAGGATCCTGGTCCCCCCCCAGACAGATGCAGACCATCACACCAGTATAGGTCTGCATCCCTCCAGGTGGCTCCCCAGTCCCCAATGAAGCCAAAACCCTGAGCTCCACACCAGTTTTTCAACCATTTATTGAATTCCCTGCTGAAGAGTACCGTAGCATCACCCTTGCCATAGACAGGCATCACCTCCGAGAAGGTTATCGTATGTGCTACTAGTCTAAGGCCCCTCCCCAACTCTACAAACTCCTCTTGCACTGCTCTGATCCCATTCCTAGCCAGGTAATTTGTCCCAAGGTGGACAATGACATCCAGCTCCCTCCCTCATTCAGCTGCTCCCACAATCCTGAGGATTCGCTTCCTGTACCTCCAATCCACGGTGCCAGGCAGGCACTTTACCTCCCTCTCCCCTTTATCCCCATTTCTACCCCCCTAATGATCAAGTCCCCCACCAGGAGTTGTTTACTTCCCCTGTGGGGTCCCAAGCCACCATCCTGTGGGTCTCCTTTGTGAAGATTCCCAGCATCCTCCTTGGTCTCCACTGCTGGTGCCTCCATAGAGGAACCACTATCCACCAGAAGAGTGAATGAATTGTAGAGAGGTACAGCTGGAGGGATGCAACTCTGTTCCACCACCCTCTCCCTCCCTGAGCCCACCCTGGTCCAGCCTCTCCTCTTTCTTGGCAACCTCTGAGGTAGTGGCATTGGCCCTGGTGGCCCCTGGGTAAGGGAGGAGGTTTCACGAATCCTAGCCAGGTCAGCCTGGAGATGGGCAACCTCCTCCCTCAGACCAGAGAGGTCCCAGCAAGTAGGGCAGCATTGCAGCCTCCAGAATGTCTCCTGCACTGCTGCCCCACTGCCATTGCACTGCACCACTCCTATCTTGTCTTATTTTGTGTCCCCTCTCCTGTTTCTCTGTAAGCTTACTCTCTTCTCTCCTTACAACTCTCACCCTTCCTGTTCTGGAACAGCAACTTCCTATATTCTTCAGTAGCCTCCTTCTTCTTTGCTCAGTGTCAGACCACCACGAGCTTGAGGGGGGGAGAGAGTGAGCTACTTTTTTCCTTTAGGGTTGACAAAACCAATGTTTCTCTATGATCCTTTCCTTCCTACTGCCAAACAGCAAGTTCCTGTTGACCGTCAAATCCAGTGGCTATAAAAGTAGAACTGGCTTAGGTGGGTGGGTGGAGGGGTGGGATGGAGGGCAATTAGTTAGAAAAAAGGCAAGCAACAGGAAGTTGTAATTTGAGTCAACTGCTTTTATAATGTCTAATCCACACCCCCAATTAAGCTCTCTCCTCCTACTGGTGTAGCAAAGTAAGTTGATACAGTACCCTTTACAGCACAGAACACACACTGACTTTATTTTTTTTAACCCTAAATAAGACCCCTTCTATACCCTTTGATCTTAGCAATACCCTCTGGACTTTCTCCTTTCACTAATGTATCTATAGAAAGTCTTGTCACCTTCTTTTACTGTTTGTGCTAGTGCTTTCTTGGTTTGGGCCTTTCCCTTAGGGAAGTGTGGTATGCCTCCTTATCTTCATCGTGCTGCATTCCCTTATATTTCCTGAAGGCCAGCCTTTAGGCTCTGACCTTTTCTGCTACTGTTATTGAGAACCAAAGTGGTTTCCTTCTTCTTTTTGCACTTCCTTTTCTCTCTAACACAATGGGACATTGCTTCAAGTATTGCATCTTTAATGCTTTCCCACTTTGCCTGTACCCCCCTCACCTGTATTTCTTTTTGCCAGGGCTAGCTTAACTCTATTGGCCATCTTATCAAAGCCAGCTCCTCTGAAGTCCCATAGTATTGCCTTGGAATGGGATGATTTAGTTCTAGTGGCCACATTGAACCATGCCATGTGATGGTCACTGGCCTCCAGGTGATCTTCTACCTGGAGATCTGTGATCCTTTCCCTGTTAGTCAGTACTAGATCTAGGATAGCCCTGTCTCTTGTGTGTTGTTGTACCAGTTGTTTGAGGCCATCCACCTGCAGTGAATCCACCACATGTCTAGTTCTGGCAGATGTTCCTGCTGGTATTGACCAACCTGTATCTGGCATGTTGAAGTCTCCCATTATCAGAAACTCCCCTTTAGCTGTCATGTTTGGTATATCTTCTAACAATAATGTGTCTCTGTCCTAACCCTGGTATGGAGGCATCTACACAACCCCAGTTCGTATGGCTGTGCTATTTCCTGTTTCCAGGTTGACCCATAGTTCTTCTGGCTCCTTATGTGTATTCTGAATTTCTGTAGCTATGATTTTTTCATTGACATAAAGGGGCCACTCCACTCCACCCCCTTTTTTACATCTCGGTCTGTTCTGAACTGTCCATAGCCAGATACTGAAGTCTCCCAAGCGTGGTTACTGGTAAACCATATCTCGCTAATGGCTACTATGTCCAGTTTAACCTCTGTTATTATTGGCTGCAGGTCTGGGATCTTGTTTTCCAGACTGCTAGCATTTGTGTACATGATATTCCATTGGCCATATTTCGGTATGTTAGTTGTTGGGTGAGGTCTGGCATTTCTTCTGTGCGTCGTATAGGGAGCCGGGCGGTTTTCCTCACCTGGTGATGCAAATGAACTAAAACATGCTGCTCTCCAGTTTGACCACTAGCTGAGGGGGGAGGGGTGTTCTTCCCATTCGACTTGTGGGGTGCTGTACCCCCTCCCCATTTGCTAGTTTAAATATTCTGCAAAGATGTCAAACTTCTGACCCAGTGAACTGACTCCCTCTTCAGATCAGTCCATCAAATTTAAACAACTTTTGTTGCCAAAACTGTTGCCAGTTCCCTACAAATTTGTGTCCTTTTTCCTGGCACCAGCACTTGAGCCACATGTTTAGCTCCCCTAGCTGCACTTTTCTGACCTTCCATCCATCTTCCCCCCTCTCTCAGACTGGCAGGATCTCAGAGAAGGAGATGCTGGATGAAATGGATGATAGTGTATCACCCAGTCTGGTCAAGTGTTCCTTGGTCTCCACAACTGACCGGCTGGCAAGATCATTAGTCCTTATGTGTATCAGGACATCAATGTTTTCTCCTGCTTCCTGAACAATTTTAGCAATGTGGTCAGTGTCTCTCCATGCTGATGTACCTGGGAGACATCTGACCATTACCCCTGGCTGGAGATACGTATCAACTCCCCGAATCATGGAGTCTCCTTTGATCAGAAGTTTTTGGTATTTCCTTTTTGCTTTTTTTTTTGGTTCCTGTTTTGGGTGAGTTTTGTTGTGCTAGCTCCTGTGCTGCAGTGTCCTGCTCTGCAGTGTCCTCTACCCCTTTGTTTTATTTCAGAGATAGATGCAGATAACTGTTTGTAGCTTTTATATGGTTTGTGGAGGTGATATGTTGGACAGCACCAAGTGGTGGGGCACCCGATTTGCCCTTCCTAACCACCTGCCAACCTCCTGGACCAACTAGCTTTGCAGTCGAGGTGCTTCTGTTGGATGTTGGAGAAATGGCAGGTGGTTCTTAAATATATTGCCTCTTGTATATGCAATTCGAGGTGTGCAATCTCTGCCCATGCTGCCTGGAGCTGAACCCTTAGATCTCCAATGGCCCATCATGTAGGACAGTGTCCTAAATCCTCTAAAACTGCTCTTCTGAAAAGTGTTCTGTAGGACCTGCAATTAATGATATCCATTCCAGATAAGTTGCTGGGTTTATAACCTGGTCAGAATAATTAGAAGGAAGAAAATGAAAGCAAATGTTTGATTTTGTGTTTTGTTTGTTTGTTTTTGTATAACTTGTTACAACATGTTAAATTACTAATGCCCCTGTAAATGAGGTCACTGTGTGGATACCCCTCTGATCCACCCCTTCTTGCTTTGCTACAGGAAATGTCACAACTGTGCTACCCTATAAAAAGAGTATAGTGTGAGGCAGTTGGGGATGGGGGTAGGTGGCTGGACCCTTCCCCTGCTGAAAAAGAAGAACCACAGATGAAAGAAACAAGGAGGTAAGAGCAGAAACAGTCAGCCAGCAACAAATGCAGTAGCCCTGAAAGCTTATCCTAATGATAGCTAAAACTCTAAAACCTGTAAAGCACCACTTGTAATAATTTCACAGAAGATATACCCTGTAAGAAACACTTTGCTACAGAGAAAAAATAAATCAGTAACAGAAGATATACCTTGCAAAAGACAATTTGAATCCGAAGATTACAGCAGTAATCTCTAAGTACACACACCTGTTGGCACACCCTGTAATAATGCAGCAGAAGGTATACCCAGCAACAACAATTTGAATCAGAGAAAAATAAAGCAATAAAATGTTAGCAACAAACAGTAACAATCCCTGTTAGTACAAAATAACAATAACAACACACAGTAAATCTGCCTAGCCAAAAAGAAGCCTTAATCCTTTTCCTTGCTCTGTCCTTACCAGCAACCTAAAAGAAAAGAGCTCAGGTGAAGCTAGTTGCCTTGGCCAGCAAACCTAGTCTTCCACCTCCAAGATATCAACTAACCTGACCTTTTAACCCTTCCCTCTGTTGGAAGTTACTGACAGTTTGTAAAGAAGATGCAGTTTCACTCAGACCACTAGCCTCATTCCTAAGGAAGAAGGATCGAAGGTTGAGCATCCTAGTAAACTGATAAAGGTCAAGCAGTAAATCCAATGGCTGAATGTCTTAGTCAGGATAAATGAAAGTCCTGCTTTCAAAACTGAAATGTCCTCTTCTATCAATGTTCATGATGAAATATTGATCACATTTATTTCCTCAGTTTCCTGCTGCTCTGTATCTTTTCTGTTTGATTGACTGGAGCAGTGGTGACCTCTGCCCCCCAGCTGGTATGTTTTCTCTATCTCAGAATGTAACTGTTCTCTGGCTCCTCTGTGACAGCTGGGTTTGATTCTGTGCCTGTTGGCTTTGCTCTAAAAAAAGGATTTTCAGCTTCAGAATTACTTGTGGTATAATAACTCAAGGAGGGTGAATAGCTGTTCTTCAAAACTGACCTGCGGCAGTTCCTGTTTTTACTCCTCCCTCTTGACTCATTCTTATGCCAGACAAGGACCTGATCTTTCTCGAAAGTTAACTTTGTCCCAATCAAATTTTCATAGTTTCATAGCTTTGATTTTTTTCTTGTTTCTCAGTGACGGCTTTAAGTTTTTTTCATGTTGTGCAAAGTCGAAATGATCTTTGCAATTGTCAACAGCCTACTGCCTTGCCTTTAACTCTGTTTGTAATTCAGATTCTTGTGCAATGTAATCCCTTAAAATGCAACAAACCAGATCTAGCGAGGCTGTGTGATATTCATCCAGTCTTTCACAAAGGTGTCTCTTTCCTGGCAGTAGCCTGGCTGCTTTGTCCACCTTAAAGATTGGGGAACTCTATTAACTGCAAAGTAAGCCTCATGCAATGTTTTGTTCCATTGGTGTCTTCTAATCTTTTTAATGCTGTTCACTTGAGCAACTTAAGTGCAGATTCTGTTGTATTTTCTGCATCTAAGGATACTTCAGCAGTTTGATTCTCACTACTTGCAGTGGCAGCTGTGCTCCATATTGAGCAGCTAGTAGACACACACCCCTCTGATGAAGCTTCTGGGTGAAACTGGTTAGGGGACATTGATCTTGTCTCTGGTTTCTGCCGCAGCTTGCTTTTTGGCATTTTGTAAATAGTGCCTGTGGATTTTAACATTTTTAGTAAAATAAATATTTTGCAGCTTTAAACTGGTGCTGGATTTTTTGTTCCCTGCTGAGTGAGTTTATCAAGTACAGTTATAGTTATCGTGGAGCAACCTTGTTTCAGTGTGAGATATGGTAGTGCATTGCTTACTCAAGAATGAAAACTCCCACAATAGGAAAAGAAAAGGACAGTGCATGGGTTTAAAGAGCTACTGACTCCATTTATAAAACTTTAAAAAATATAAGATTTAGACACAATTCGGTTTATAATTCATGTATTTATTGAAATGTGTTCCCCCTTTTTCTTCATTACACATGTCAGTTGCATGAAAACAAGATCCCTGAAGTTAGACTTTATTTGCACTGGCTGCTCGTCTACACATCATAGCCCCTTTTTATGGCATCAGAGTCATCTCCACAGTAATGGATTGTGGTATCAGAAGAAGAGGATTGTGATGTCAGATGAAGACAAGAAGCCAGATCAGATAGTGCAAGGATACAGTTTTTATGAAAATGCCCTTCCAAATAAAGACATAGGGTGGGATTTTGAAAAGCTTGGATTCAGCACTTGCATCCATATTTTGGACACATGCTGCACCCACACAGATTCATCCACATGTCTGGATCATATTCACAGATGTCTGGATGCATTTGTGATGACTGTATTCCCACAGTTTACAGCAATTTCTACTGCAACTGTGGGACTCACGTCCATTTGTTGATGTAAGTGAAGAATTCCATGTGGAATGTTAGACCAGCTTTTTGTGATCTAACTTCTCGAGCAGAATCCCACACTTGTGACTGAGAAACGAATGCAGATTTTTACAATCTCACTCATAGAGTCTGGTCTATTGGATAAAATTAAATATAAGCAAAATTGTGTCTAAACATTATTGTTTTTTTTTCAAAGTTGCCCCAGGGGCTCTTCAAATGTGTTATTTTATTTGTTAGGGTGTGATATGTCATAAAGGTGAATAGGGAGTTTTTAAAATGCAGTTAAATGTAATTTTGCCAGTTATGGCAAGTCATGAAAGTATTTTCTTTTTTTACCACACAAGCATTGCTGCCATAAATGTATAAAAAATTGCTTAGAGGCAAGGATATTAAAGTGTTGCTGTGTCTTGTTTGCTATAATAGGTCCTAGACAAGTGTTTTTTCCCCTGTAAGCACCTGGGTTCCAAACCCTCTCAGCCAGTCAGGATGCAGCATTTTCCTTACCCATTTTATAATGTGTTATTCATTCATTTATTCATTCATTCACTCATTTATATTTTATTTAGTATAGCACACATTGTCATTTGGACTCAAGACGTTTTACACAAAACAAGTTCCTAAAAACATTTAAAATACATAACAAATCAATAAATAATTTTCACTTATTTACTAATTACATCAACTGATCTAATTAAAAGAAAAAGCCTGCTAAAATAAAAATGTTTTCAGCTCTTGAATGCATCCAATGTGGGAATCTCTCACATATGATGAGGGAAGGAGTTCCATAGGAATGGTGCCACAGAAGAAAAAGCACCGGCACCTGATGTTTTAAGAGAAACCCTAGGAACCTCCAACTATCCCTCATCTGCTGAGTGAAGGGTGATAGGGTCATAGGAGATCTTGCAGGTAGCCAGGCCTCATAGGTCAGCAAACCAGTCTTGAAGGAGTTCCGCCACCTAACCGGCAGCCAGTGCAGACAGCACAGCACAGGTGTAATATGACACAACCTAGATAGGATGGTCAACAACCTAGCAGCTGCATTCTGCAATAGTTGAAGTTGGTGAAGATCATCCCGTGACAGCCCCAGGTACAGGGCATTGCAGTAATCAAGGCACAAAATCACAAAGGTGTGGCCTTGTGTTGGCAGATCACCTGGGGGTACCAGATGTTTGATCCTGGTGATGTTTCTCAGATGCTAAAACAAAGTCTGGACAATGGCTGACATCTGTAATTTAAGTATCAGGCCACAGTCTGAAACAATGCCAAGGTTCTTTACCTGATCAGAGGTGAGCAACTGGGAGTCCCCTAGCCTCTGCCCTGAGACCTGACCAGATTGCACCCTCACCACTGGGCAACCAGATTCCACCACCAGTACCTCAGTCTTATCCGGATTCAGCCTTAACCAGTTGGCTCTCATCCAGTCTTGGATCTCAGCAAGGCAAGGCAACAATTGAATATCAAGACCATCCCCTGCTGGTCAGGCACAACACAAATGTATAGCTGAGTATCATCTACATAGCAGTGAAAACTCAGCCCATATCATCCTATAATGTCCGCTAGCGGTAGCATATACACTGTGAACATTATGGGGGACAAAATGGAACCCTGCAGAACCCCCCATGGCAGAGGCAGAGGTGCCGAGGAAAGAATCCCAGACACCACTCACTGCATCCTGACAATGAGGAAAACGAAAGAAAGGAGCACTCCAAAACGTAGTAAATATATGCTAAAATAGCATTTTATTGTTGCCAAAAATTTCAACAGGAACCCCTGCACTTCAGCATTCTTGCCTTCAAAGGGGGTATAACTAGCTAGGGATACAAAAGACTTTTATATACAACTGATGACTTCATCAAAGTGAGACATGAGAAATACTTATATACTACATCTGTGCTTATATTTATTTAATGAAAACAAAGTGAAACCCAATTTCTGTCATAACATATATATACATTTCTGTGTTCTATCCATTTCTTTTATATACTAAAAATAAATTAACTAATTACATTTCACCTTACTAGCCATCAACATATGTACATTCTCTATCTCTTATAGTTAGATAAACACCAGTTTTTTCTTTTACTAGAATAAGGTCATATATCCATTAGTAATATTTAACATACAATGTAGGCCATATCTCAATAAGTAAAAAAGTGTATTCTAATCATAATAAATCATTTTTTGGAGACCTGTAAAGACATAAATACAAGGCTTAAAGCAAACAGACTTGACAATTGTATGAGGAAATAGACATATAGAAAATATTTTTAGATATTAACACCAAGAGAAAGTAAGAGAGAAAAGGAAAGGAAAGAAAAGGAAAGGAAAGGGGGATGAAGGGAAGAGATGAATGGGAAAGGGGGAGGGAAAGGAAGGAAGGGAAGGGAAGAAGGGAAATGGGAAAGGAAAAGAGGGGAAGGAGAAGGAGGGAGAAAGAGGGAGAGAAAAGGGGGAAGGGGAAGGGAAAAAGAAAAGAAAGGGAAGGAGAAAAAAGGGGGGAAGAAGGGGGAAGGGGGAAAACCTAGGAATAGAAATTTAACAACAAATGAAATTGAGGCATTAAGAGTTTTAGAAGGGAATGATGGAATAGTAATAAAACCAGCTGATAAGGGTGGAAACATAGTGGTAATGGACAAAGAACACTATATAGATATTGTAGAGAAGTTATTAAATAATGTGTCCAGTTATGAAAAACTTAGACATAACCCTATAAGTGAGTACAGGACTGAAATGAACTGTCTCTTACAGGAAGCAGTATTAAGAGGTGATATAACAGAGAAGGAGTTGAAATTGATGTGGAGTGACAGTCCTGTTTTGCCATGTTATTACATACTACCAAAAATACACAAAAATGTAACTGAACCCCACAGGGAGACCAATCATTTCTGCCATTGGATCAGTTACAGAAAAATGAGGTTGCTTTGTAGATTTTTTTCTACAACAAGAAGTAGTTAAGCTCGTACACAAAAGATACAACACATGTGATAAATTAAAAAACATACAATGGACAGAAAACACACTTTGGATAACTATTGATGCTGAGCCTTTATACACACTTATAAGACATGAACAAGGTATCAGTGCATGTAGGTATTTCCTAGAGAAAGGAAATGTAGCAGAAGGTATACCTATAGATTTAATTCTGTCAGCTGTACAGTTTCCATTGACCCATAATCATTTTGAATTTCTAGGAGATAACTATAGACAAATATGTGGGACAGCTATGGGGGCATGTATGGCACCAACCTATGCAAACCTTTTTCTAGGAAAATGGGAAGAACTGTGTGCCTTTCAAAATACTAATCTATACCTGGGAAAGTTAGTTTTTTGGACCCATTTTATTGATGACATTTTGTGTATTTGGGATGGTGATCAAGTAGAGGTGGAGTCATTTATAGAATGGCTGAATCAAAATGATATTAATATGAAATTTACATATAGAGTAGACGCTACTAGTATAGAATTTTTAGATCTCACTATTAGAAGGCTGGAAATACTTGAAGGGGACATTATTACCAAAAACTATAGAAAACCAACAGCAACAAATAATTTGCTAAAGCCAGACAGTGCACAGCCTAAAACTTTGAAAGATTCCATTCCTTATGGGCAAATTCTGCATTTGCGTAGGAATTGCACTGAGGATCAGTATTTTTTTTATTCAGGCTGAAGAATTGAAAAGAAGAACCAGAAGAAGAACCAGGATTTATATAGCGCTTTTCATACACAGTATCCCAAAGTGCTTTACAAGCAATGCTAGATTGGTAGTGAAGTGACTGAATGTGTGGTGGCAGCCATATCGCACATCATCACCCACACACAGCCTGGATAATTGCATGAACCAGTTTATGGGAAGGGGAATGTTGGCCAGGAGACCGGGAATGCTCCCTGCTCTTTACGAAGAGTGACTGGGGTTCTTTTACTTCCACCTGGACACCCACCAGGATGGGTAGAAGGGACCTCGGTTTAACGTCTCATCCGAAGGACGGCACACCCCAGCAGTACAGCACCCCCCAATACTGCACTCAGATGCCAGCAATTTTTAGGTGCAAGTCCAATCCTGATGTGGGACGAGAACCCACAATCTTCTGGACCAGAGGCAGATGTGCTACCAACTGAGCCACGCTGACACCTACTGAGCCACGCTGACACCTATAAAGCAGATTTATAGAGAGGGGATACAGAAATGATGTTTTGACACAAGCCATGAATAAAGCACACACTCTACAAAGAGAAGAAAGTTTGAGTGAAATGCCTAGAAAAGTGTCAGATTCTACCAAATCTATAACTTTTGTTACAGAGTTTAACAACTGGTCAGGACAGACTGGAAATATTATTTATAGAAATTGGCACATTTTACATGCAGATAAAAATCTAGGTGATGTAATAGGGGAAACACCGTGGATCACTGTTCCACGGGGACAGAATTGGAAAGATGGGCTGGTCCATAGTAGATTGACCAAGCCTAAAAAGAGTACCTGGTTGGGTAATAAACTCATAGGGAGCTATAAATGTCAAAGATGTAACATCTGCAGTTATTGCAAAATAGGGTCCAAATTTATACATCCTGTAACAGGACATAGCTATATGATGAAAGATTGTATTAATTGTGACACCTCTTTTGTGATTTATGCTTTATAGTGTGAATGTGGCCAGCTCTATATAGGTAGAACTACTAGGGCACTAAAACAGAGAATACAGAAACATGTGAGAAACATAATTAATGCCAGGACTGATACTCCAGCTGGATTACATTTTTTTCAGAAACACAATTCTGACCCTAAACATATGAAGTTTATGGGCATAGATTGGCAACAGTCTCTTAGATTTGAAGGGAATAGAACCAATGAACTGTTGAAACAGGAAAGTAAATGGATTTACAGACTAGGTACTGTTAAACCAGATGAACTTAATGATCAATGGGATCTAAAGCCATTCTTGAAAGACAAAAAGAAAATGTGGAAGTAACATATGGCATTAGTTATTTTTATGTCTATTGTCAAATGTTTTGTCAAAATGTATATATTTTTTCTTCTGCTTTCTTTCCCATATAGGTTCAATGGAGAATGCATGCCTATAGATCCCCACCTGAAATGTAAGGCTCTACTCCTATTCTGAGGATGGAAGTTGTGTGAGGGTGATCACATTGAGACATCTCCCCCAGTCCTATTTTTCTTTTTCTCCTTTCCCCTTCCCCCCTTCTTCCCCCCTTTTTTCCTCCTTCCCTTTCTTTTTTCCCTCCCATTCCCCCTTTCTACCTCTTTCCCTTTACCCCTTCTTCCCTTCCCTCCCTTCCTTTCCCCTGCCCTCTCCTCCTTCTTCATCCCTCCCCTTCCACCTTCCCCCTTTCCTTTCCTTTCCTTTGCTTTCCTTTCCTTTTCTCTCTTACTTTCTGTTGGTGTTAATACCAAATAATATTTTTCATATGTCTATTTTCTCATACAATTGTCAAGTCTGTTTGTTTTATACCTTGTATTTATGTCTTTACAGGTCTCCAAAAAATGATTTATTTATGGTTAGAATACACCTTTTTACTTACTGAGATATGGTCTACATTGTATGTTAAATATTACTAATGGATATATGACCTTATTCTAGTAAAAGAAAAAAACTGGTGTTTATCTAACTATAAGAGATAGAAAATGTACATATGTTGATGGCTAATAAGGAGAAATGTAATTAGTTAATGTGTTTTTAATATATAAAAGAAATGGATAAAAAATATAAATTTATATATATGCTATGACAGAAATTGGGTTTCACTTTGTTTTCATTAAATAAATATAAGCACAGGTGTAGTATATAAGTATTTCTCATGTCCCAC
Source organism: Neoceratodus forsteri (assembly GCA_016271365.2). Taxonomy (NCBI): domain Eukaryota; kingdom Metazoa; phylum Chordata; order Ceratodontiformes; family Ceratodontidae; genus Neoceratodus; species Neoceratodus forsteri. The sequence continues at coordinate 1,516,660,193 of CM057449.1, forward strand.
TTTGATGAGGTCATCAGTTGTATATAAAAGTCTTTTGTATCCCTAGCTAGTTATACCCACTTTGAAGGCACGAATGCTGAAGCTCAGGGGTTATTGTTGAAATTTTTGGCAACAATAAAATGCTATTTTAGCAAATATTTACTACATTTTGGAGTGCTCCTTTCTTTCATTGTGTTTATGTGAGGTTAGCAACCTTTGGTAGGAGCACCCCCTCACAAACTGAGCGCCACTCAAAAAACTGTGATTTGCCAATGAGGAAAGACTGAATTTATTAACAGCTTAATGACATATTTATACCTAATGACCACATTATGAACAACCTTATCACAACCTTTAATAATACATGTAACAGCCACATTAGTAACACATTAAACATTCACCTTAACTAATAACACTTGTAAAAAGCAGCCTAAAAATCAACACACCACTCACAAACATGGCCCTTGAAAACTAACAGATGTAAAAACAAAACTACTTACAAAATCTACCCTAGTCTGAATTGCTATCACTCACCTGGAGCCTCTCTCCAGCCTCACTCACCTAACAGTCTTTTCCCCTAATGCTTCAGTCTTCTTCTTCTCTCTCTCTCTCTGTGGCAAAGCCTCCATGGTGCTGTTTCTCTGATTATGCTGCTGCCACCTGCATCTTCAGCCTACCAAATCTCCCCCATGCTCCCAACCACAAACACATCAGCTGACCTAGCTGCAACTCCAGATGACCTCCTGACCACAAAATAATGTAAATGTGAAAATTCACACCAAGGCACCCAACTGAACCACCACACTATCACTGTAGACTATATGAAAAGTTGAATTGGCTACCCCCCCCCCGAAGATTTGAGAGATCATGCACTAGGAAGCACTGTCTACAACATATTAAGTAAACAGCAAACACAACAGCTTGCATGTGGCTGCGGCCACATTACAGTCCATACTTACTAAGATCCTCAGATTGTAGCCTGCTACAGGTACCTCAGTTCAGAACTAACCTTGGTTCTGTAGCATCTCAGTACTTTGCTCCCAAATTATAGAACAGTATCCTAGCCGAGATTCAGGATTGTGCCACTACAGTCACTTTCAAAAAATCCCTTCATAAGCACCTACTAGGTACATCCAAATGTAAATGTCCCCCCAAGAGGAGAACTGGTTATTGAGGCCCTAACCCATTCTTGAATCAGCTTGGCAATATCGCATTAGTATTGAATTGTTTTTGCCCATGTATTATAACACTGCTTATAAAGTTTTTTTGCTATGTGTCTCTCTCTCTCTCTATCTTATATAGCATTTTGCCTGTTGGAGGTGAAACACATCTTATGACACACTTGCTTACCTTGTCCTTAATTGTTTGCATCCTGTCTATTGTCTATCTTTATCAGAGTATATGTTGTATTTTGCTGTATATTGTAAGCTGTTCAGGTGTTGCATCACCTTTGTTGTAATTCTCCTAGGTCATACCTGAAAACAGGCAGCTTCTGCCTAGTGTACCCACCTGGTTAACAAAAACTAAATAAATAACTCCAGATCACCAAAGTCAGCTGCATGCGCCATTCTGAAAGAAAAGAAGTGCCACCCCTTCCATGCCCCTTTCAAGGGCAGACAAGTAATGTGTGCATGCACATGCATAGACATGCACACGCCCTCCAAAAGACACTACACTACAGTACAGAAAAACACTATGCTATGTGCCTATGCATACCACTACACTACACTACAAAAAAAGGCACTACACTATATAAAAGCACTACAGGGACAAAGAAAAACACAGTAATGATCAGAAACAATAAACAATGACCAAAGTCATGCCATACATAAAGCATCTGAAAGGAAAGTCCAAGTTATTCATGAATGCTGTGTTACTGTGGGATAACAATGCATTTTACTTTGAGCACATGTTTACTAGAGCAAAGAGAACAACTAGTCAATTAGAGAATGTAAAATGGAAAGAAGGGCAGTTTTAAGCTAGGACAAGGTAAAACACTTAATAAAACACTAACAATAGTGTTGTACATATTAAATATACAATGGGTTGCAGTTGAAAAACACATTTATCTCTACATAGATACATAGACAGTGTCGGCAGATAAGAGCCTACTGCCCACCCAGTCTGCCCATTTGAGCTTGCAAGTTCACTTTATGTTTTCCTGGAAGTCTGTTGCCCCATACCCCTGATCTCCAGAATTCCTTTATGCCTATCCCATGCATTCTTAAATCCTATGATTGTTTCAGCCCCCACCACTTCCTCTGGTAGGGTGTTCCACTTGTCCACCACCTGTTCTGTGAAGAAATTCATCCTCAATGTTTTCTCTGAATCATCCTCCCTCCAACTTGATCCCATGCCCCCTAGTCCTGGAACTTTTTTTTCACTTAAAAATAGTGTATTCCTGCACCCTGTTCCTCCCTGTAAGATACTTGTATGTCTCTATCATATTTCCTCTCTCCATCCTCTCTTCCAGGGAGTACATTTTCAAGTTCTTCAACCTGTCCTCATAGGACTTGTGATGCAATCCATGTACCATCTTTGCTGCCCTCCTCTGAACCTTCTCTACCCTGTCCATGTCCTTACATAGATAAGGCCTCCAGAACTGTACACTGTACTCCAGGTGGGGCCTCACCAGTGTCTTGTATAGTGGAATTATGACCTCCCTTTTCCTGCTGGTGATGCCCCTGCCTATGCATCCCAGTATCCTATTTGCTTTACTTGCTGCCTTGTCGCACTCTTTCCCTATCTTGAGGTCATCAGAGAAGATAACCCCAAGATCCCTTTCCAGATTGGTGCATGCTATATCCTTACCCCCCCTCCCCCAACTGATATCTTGTGCCAGGTTTTCTGTGTCCCATACACATTATCTTTCACTTCTTTGCACTGAATTTCAGCTGCCAAACCCCTGACCATTCTTCAAGTTTCTGCAGGTCCCTTCTCATTCTGTTTACACCCTCTGGTGTGTCTACTCTGTTACAGAGCTTTGTGTCATCAGAGAACAAGGAAATTCTGCCTTCTAGGTCCTATGCAATGTCACCGAAGAAGATGTTGAATAGGACTGGTCCCATCTCTGTGGTACCCCACTGGTCACTCTTCCCTCTGTGGAGTGACAGCCATTTACCACCACCCACTGTGTCCTGTCACCCAGCCAGTTACCTACCCACCACATTACTGTCCTAGCCACACCCATAGTCCCCAGTTTGTGTAATAGTCTTCTATGTGGCACAGTGTCAAAGGTCTTGCTGAAGTCCAGATAGGCCATGTCCACTGCCTTCTCTGATCCACCTCTCTAGACACCCAGTCGAAAAATTCAATGAGATTGGTCTGACATGACCTCCCCCTGGTGAAACCATGCTGCCGTGGGTCCTGTAGTCCATTAACAACCAGATGTTCCACCAATCTCTCCTTCAATAGTGCTTCCATGATCTTCCCCACTACCAAGGTGAGGCTGACTGTAGGTCCCTGCTTCCTCTTTGTTCCCACTTTTGTATAAACTACATCTGCTGTCCTCCAGTCTTTGGGTACCTCCCCTGTTTCCAGTGATCAGCTAAACAGGATTGCCAGAGGTTCAGCCACCACCTCTATTAGTTCTTTAAGGACCCTGGGGTGCACCCAATCTGGCCCCATTGCTTTATCAACTCATTACTTCCAGTTCCTTCAGGAACCTTTCTCGTGTAAAGGGACTCTGTCCATTTCTGCACCATTCCACCCCCTTGTACTCCTTCAGATCATTATCCTCATCTTCCTCAGTAAAGACTGAGCAGAAATACCTGTTCAATATGTCACCTTTACTGTTGTCATCCTCCATGCAGCCCCCATCCTCCACCCTTCAGTCTCACTATCCCTCTCTTTGCCTTTCTTTTTTCACTTATGTACCTGTAAAAGGTTTTGTCCCCTCTACCCACTGATTTTGCAATGTGCTCTTCTGTCTGAGCTTTGGCTTCCCTTACTGACCTGCCTGCCTCCCTTTGCTTCTCCTGGTACTTCTCCCTATCTCCTTCTGCCTGTATCTTTTTTAATTGTCTGAATGCAACTTTTTTGGCTTTTGTTTTCTCTGCTACCTCCTTGGAAAATCATAATGGCCTCCTTTTCTTTTTCCCCTTGCTAACCTGCTTAATGCATAATTTTGTTGCTCTTGTAAACCCTGTTTTAAATACTGCCCACTGTTCCTTAACCCCTGATTCCTGCCCCATTCCCCTTAATGCCTCTTTCAAGCATCTCCCCATTTTCCCAAAGTTTACCCACATAAAATCCAGGATACGTGTTTTTGTGTGGTTTGGTTCTGCTCCTTCTGTGATTTCAAACCTCAATTATCGGTGGTCACTGTTCCCCAGGTGCTCCCCCACTGTTATCCCCATCACACTGTCTGTGTTTGTGACCACAAGGTCCAGTATTGCGTTCTGCCAAGTTGGTTCCATGACCAGTTGCTTGAGGAAGGTACCTTGAAGGGAGTCCAGGATAAATCTGCTTCTAGTTGATGCTGCTGCTGGGATGCTCCAGTCCACATCTGGAATATTGAGGTCTCCAACCAGCAGTACCTCACATCAGCTCTCTATCTGTGTCTTCCTCCTTGGCTGGTGACCTATACACTACACCTGTGCAGATGGCTGGCCCCATTTTCCTTTCCAGCTTAACCCACAGTATCTCTCCCCCATTTTATTCCTCTTGTATCTCTTTGGCCCTTATGCAATTTTTCACATAAAGTGCTGCTCCTCCTCCCTTCCTACCTGCCCTGTCTCTTCTGAATATGTTGTAGTCAGGTATGGCCATCTCCCATTCATGGTTATCATTATGCCAGATTTCTGTGATGGCCACAATGTCCAGGTCCAACTGCACCATGACAGCCTCCAGATCCTCCATCTTGTTGCTAAGGCTCCAGGCACTGTCACACATGGCTTTCCATGATTTGACCTCCTAGACTGTTTAGCTATTCTACTCCTGCACCTTCCACGGTTGTCCTTTATCCCTGGTTCTCCCAGCTGTCTGCCCTTCTGTTGAAGTTTGCTCCTTTTCTGCCTATCCACCTCTTGGGCACTTATCTCCATCTTTTGCATACTGCTTTGTAGATAGATCCACTCATCCGGTTCATTGGTTCCACTGCTAGCTGTGGGGATGGGCAATTAGGTAACCTCCTTGCTGGCATGCCACCCCCCTTGGCTAGTTTAAATGCTTGTCCATGTAGCATTTAAACTTATCATTGAGTGCTTGGATTCCCCTCTAGGATGGATGCAGGCTGTCATGCTTGAACAAGCCTCCATCCCTCCAGGTGGGTCCCCAGTCACCAATGAATCCAAACCCTTTCTCACAGCACCACTTCTTCTACCATGAGTTAAAGTTCCTGGTGCATGCACCCCTATGATCTCCCATTCCTCTCACAGGTAGTACTTCTTAGAAGGTGACAGAAGCAGCTACTTACTTGAGACCCCTCCCCAATTTCCTAAACTCTTCTTTGGCTCCCCATTCACCAGGTCATTAGTACCTAGGTGGATAATGACATCCAGCTTACGCTCCCGTCTTGCCTTCCCACTGATCCACAGGATCTTCCTCCCATCCCTCCATGCCATGGCACCTGGTAGGCACCTCACCTCCCTGTCCTCCCCCTCCTGTATTCCTAGCTGGATCTCTCTTATGATGGAGTCCCCCACCAGGATTTGCTTCCTCCTACTCTGGGGCCCACTGCTCTCCCCATTGAGGTCACCTACTTGGCTAACCTCCACATCCTTTCCTTCCACTTCTCTGGGTACCTCCATTTGGTTGTCCCCATTTGCCAGTGTGGCATATGAGTTCTTGAGTGGAATAGGATCTGGGATGTGCCTCTGCCTGACTGCCCTAAGCCTCCCTGAGCACACTGTCATCCAAGTGCTCCTTGTTCTTGGCATCCTTTGAGGAAGCAGCATTGGACTGGGTGGTGTCTGGATAGGGGTGATGGTAATCCTGACCCAGTTTACTTAAGCTCTGAGTCTGGCTATCTCATCCTGCAGTCCAGAGAGATGCATGCAGATAGGGCAGCACCTCAGCTTCCAGAAGGTCTGCCTAAATATGACTGCTCTACAGCCACTGCATTGTACCACTCCCCACATTATACTGCACTTATACGGCTATTCCAATACTTGTCTGTTACTGAAGCTCTCCTAGTTCCCTTTTTATAAATTTACTGTCCTAAAAATCCTGCCACTGATCCTCAGATACTTTTCTTTAAACGAGGAAAAAATAAATAAAAAATGAGTCAAAACAGTTGTGCCAAGGGCGGGCTTCTTCCCCCTTATGCCCCTCCTACTCCACAATGCCTACTGTCCCCTGTGCTTAGCTCCCAGCAATCCAGTTTAACAGGGCATATAATTAAAAGTGGGGGCAGGGAAGGGGAGGGGTGAAAATGTGCAGCAATTGAAGACAACAAAGGAATACACCACCATTACAAGCACACTAAACTAGGTTTTAAATTTTCAACAGTCCACAAACAATTCTAAGTAAAGACAGCAAAGAAATTACAGTGTTACTAAAAGCGCTCAATCTAAGTTTAAAGCAAAAATAGCAATGAACAGTTACTGTAAAGCACTGAAATTAATATGTTTCCTTCCCTTTCTGGGTTCTGGCTTCTTCATGTGAGTGATAAGACCTTCGTAACTAACATATGGCATTACCACTCATGAGATATTGGTCTTACCACTTACTAGTGGAAATAAATGTGTTTTACTACTGCAACCTATTATATGTTCACTATATACTGTAAACAGTAGAAAAATGTACAGTAGGGTTAGATCTTAGAGAAAATGTGATAATATCAAGTTAAAAAGTGGAATAACTGGTCAGAATGGGAGAAGGAAAGACAAACAAAGACTGAAAGAGCTGATGAGTCATCAAGTATGAGCTAATAAAATGGTAAAATTAGAAAACTGAAAGGTGAGTAGTGTGGGGAGAAGGAATCAGAAAGAACAGGAGAAAATATGGAACTGCACAAATAGCACAAATACCTACTGTATATGAGTATACCCACACATACACAGAATAGATACAAGTGCCGACATACCTACCCATACCACCAGTGAATTGATGCAACTATAGTACTGTATGTCAAAAGGGTGTAGAGAAAGGGATACAGTAAATTCAGTGTAAATGTGAGGTGGCTGAAAGATGAGTTTGCAGAAAATAAGTATGCCACTTACTCCAAGGACTGCTGGGAACATAAGCAGATGATAAGCTTGGTTTCCGAGATTTTTCTATAGTCAGCATCCTTGAACCCTGCTGAATGACACACAGAAAGACCATTAACATTAGTATTGCTGAAAGTAAAGTACAGTACAATGGTGAGGAAATACAATGCACAGGTTTGTGGTTGCTAACAGTTTGCTCCAGGAACAAAGTAATGCTTGAAGTAAACTACAGTACAGGTATATTGGAAACGCTTTCAGCACACTGTGAGTGATACAATCATGTTCCAATATTCCCACTTAAGGAGGCAGGCACTAACCCATTTGATTCTTGTAAACTATAGCCAGCTATTTACCACATGAGGTATGTGGTGAATAGGGAGATACAGGAATATCAGAAGCAGTGGAACTCATAGCACTCACAAATGACAATTGCTTCTGTGGAACAATCTGCTGTATGCATCCTTTCCAAATGCAAATAACCCCATAGTACAGACAAGGTGCTATGGAGTCATATGCATCCCATTATGCCCTTATTATCAGCCAGGAGCAAGCAAGTACTCCATAGATAATGCCCCACTTCATGCCCAATTATAGTTCAGAGCCTTTGCAAAGACATCCCTGGTAGCTTAATGCTCCCCACACCCCACCCCAATCACCATTCTGAAATGGTAAAATACCTGTTTCTCACAGTATAATGGTCCCCCACCACCAGGCCACTATTCTGACACTATACAGCCATTATTCCAGGAAGTCTAGGGGCCTGTACTCCCTGGTTATCATTCTGATATTGCACAACACCTATCCTTAATAGTTTAGTGCTCCTCCACTTAATGTCTCTCTTCCAACATTGAACAACACCTATCTGTTGTAATCCAGTGCCCCCATGTTATTGCACACACACAAAACCAAACCCCTGACCCATCCACAGAGTACCCACTCCTTGACAGCTTCTGATTTAATTGTCCATAAAGTTCATGCAGCTGACTTGGCCAATGTGGCAGCCAGCACACAGCCTCCACACACCACCTCAGCTGGTTGCTGTCTGACTGACAGGGAGTGAGCAATTGTATACTGTAAAAACAACTGTTCTAAAGTACATGTGTGCCCCCACCCTATCAACCAGATGACAGATTGTTGAGATGGTGTGCAAAGGGTCTGTGCCAGTCACTGTATTGAACCTAATAGTTGCTCTGGTCATGATCAATGAGTGGGACAGGGGCCAACAGGAATCTGGGGTGGTTGGTGCTTAGTGGTAGGACAGGATGGGGTTACTATAAGTGCATATGTTGAATGTGCCAGTGATTGGGGGGACACTAAGATGCCAAGGATTCTACCTAATAACATCAGTTATGTGATTGGGAGTGAGGGGACACTAGACTACAACTGATCTATGAAACACAATATTGGAATGGTCATTGAGGGAAGAGGGAAGCTAGACTGCCAGAGATTCCATCTAATGACATCAGTACAGCAATTAGAGTGGGGGAGTCAATGATAGGATGGCAGTATAGCCTAGAGGTTGGAGTAAAAAGCTGTGAATGAGCTTGGTACATCCAGCAGATCTGAGTTTGATTTCCACAACCTCCATTCGCATACTGTGTGATTCTAAGCAAGTCAATTAACCACCCCAGTGCTCCTGGGTTGCTCCTGAAAATAGGCAATGGGGTCAGTGGGCCATCATACCCAAACAAGTCAGGAATGGAGAGATACCTAAACATGCCATACCCCTAAACTCATTATTATGGCAAGGTTCCAGTCTGAAGAAGGTATAAGGTATGAAGGCCTTCCCCTATTTTCATATATCGGGAGAGGGAACCACCCAAACTGGCTTTCATTTGTTCAATAAGGAGATTAAATAACAGACCTTGGAGCCATTCCTCATAGGTGATGGCATGAGCATCTTTCCAGTGATGCAAAATCAGTTCTTTGAGAGTAAACAATATCATGGTTATAACGTACCTGTGAATTTTAACCGAGATTGTGGAGAAGTCCCCCAAAAGACAAATCTCCAGCGTAAACAGCTCTCCAAGTCCCAGTAGAGGATCAGCCCTAGTCCTAATAAGTTCCCATAAATTTTTGACTCAGGGGCATTCCCAAAAGATATGAGAGAAATGCCCTTTGTCATTTTTACATCTAAAACAAAGAGCACCTGGGGATCTGCCTATCATTTTAAGTTTAGTGGGGGTCCAATTCATATCTTTCAGTATTCTATACTGTGTAAGCTTTAGTATATCCAGAGAGACATATCTGAAGGAATCAAGATGAATGGACTCCCATTTCTCAGGAGAGTTTGGGAAATGAGAGTTCCAGTATCAAGAAATCCCACCGCAGGTATCAACCATACTGACTCGTAAGCAGGAATATATGTGGGATACTGCATGAGGTTTCCTGCATACTGGAATCAAAGAATCCAACCAGGTACAACTCATCTCCTAGTTCCCCATTCCTGGGAACTGCTTTATCAAAAGATGTCAATGCTGCTATACTTTAAAAATCTGTTTCTGTTCTATGGAATAAGAGGTCATAACAGTACCTGAATCCATACATGTCCCTTCTATAAACAAGCCCTTTACTCAGGCCTTATTAATCTGGGGAAGCCATTGCAGTGTAATGATTTTACCCCCCAATCTTTAAGTTTGGATTCCCAACTATTGGTTGCCTGGGATCTTTGAAATTCTGGTATTTAAGAAAAGTACATAATTGGCTGTGTGCCTGGAGAGATAGTACCATGGGTGAGTTGTATAAACCTGAAGGGAGACGCCTGATGGGAACATACAATAGGGCCTCTTTGGCAATACTCATAGAGGCAATTATCTCTCTTTCCAGAAGTAACCACTCCAGTACATATTCTGCAAAGGCAATCTCTTCCTGGGGTGTAAACCATCTTAAGTATTGTGTCACTTGTCCTGCCCAGAAATACATTCCAAAATGTGGAAGTTTAAGACCCCAGTCTGTGGGGAAGCTGCCAATTTTATATAGGCATGTCGAGGATCCCCCCCCCTCATAAAAGAAGAAATTAAAGCATGCAGAGTTTTAAACCATTTCACGGGCAACCATATATTTAACATGTTAAGGGGATAAAATATTCTTTGCAATATATTTATTTTGATTATGCTAATCTTCCCCCAGAGAGATATAGGAAGAGACTGCCACCTTTTGAAGTCTTGCTAGATAGTATCCAGGAGGGAATCAAAATTCAAGATTTTCATCACACCTTCATTTCTAGACATCATTAGTCCTAGATACTTCATACATTTGGAGCTCCGCTGTACACCCAGATTGGAGATATCATGTTGATGAAATCTATGGTTCAGTGGAAAACAGTAGTCTTAGTTATATTAATTTTATAATTGGAAACATTCCCATATTCCTTGATAGTAGAGCAATAGGGAATGATTCAGCAGGATGAATCAAGTGGAGAAGCACATCATCAGCATATGCAGACAACTTCAATATGTGATAACCTATGGGGATCCCTTGTACACCATCATTAGCCCTTAACTTAACCAACAACGGTTCCAAATATATGCTGAACAACAATGGGGAGAGGGGACACCCCTGTCTAGTTCCAGAGCACAGGAAGAATCTGTCAGACAGGGTGCCATTACAATATATTCTGGCCTGGGGGTTCTGGCACAGGGATGCAATCCAGTCTACAAATTTAGCAGGAAATCCAAACTTACACATGGCTAAAAATAGGAATTGCCAGTCCACTCAGTCAAATGCCCTCTCTGCATCTAGAGATAACAGACCAGTGGGTAGGTCAGTCTTTGGACACGGAGAAGATGTGAGCCAGTTTCCTAAAGTGATCAATAGACTGGCACCCCTGCATGAACCCCACTTGATCTACATGAATAATATCTGGAAGTACTCCTTTTAATCTGTTTGCAAGATGTTTTGCCAATATTTTGATATCACAATTCAATAATGATATTGGACGGTAACTACTTGTGAATCCCGGGTCTTTATCCGGTTTGTGTAACACAATGATGATAGACTCTAGTAGATAATTATCTAGGGGACTTTCACCTAGAATCCACTCAAATAAGTGGTGCAACGAGGGGATCAATTGCTTACTGAAGACTTTATAAAAATTAGGGGAGTACCCATCCAGACCAGGGACTTTGTCAGCTGTCAGCTATGGAATGGCCGACTGAATCTCCACCTCTGAGATGGGGAGCACTGACCGTTCTTGCTGATTTTGGGAAAGAGTCAGGAGAGCAAGTGAGGAGAGGTATTGTTCCACGAACCCAAGGGTGGGTCTGTTGGACATAGGTTTATAAAGATCCTTGTATATCCCTGCAAATTCAGCTGTTATTTCCTTAGGGGTAAGACTAAGAACTCCAGTTTGTTGGGATCTGATGCTCAGGACTATATGGGAAGATTCTATTTTTTTCACTCTTAATGGCAGAAGGTGCCCTGCCTTTTCTCCTTGATCAATATATTTCACTCCAGTTTTTAAAATGGCATATTTTGCCTTCTCTTGAAGGAGTAAGCTGTATTGGTCTCTCAGTCCCACCAATAATTGCTTATCTGCCAGGGAGGTTGCAGGAGACAACGATGCTTCTAAAGTATGTATTCTGGATAGTAATGAGAGGGCCTTTTGGTCCCATTCCCTCTTCCTATGAGAGGTTTCCCTAATAAACACCCCACATAATACACACGTTAGGGCTCCCCATTCCGGATCTGGCCTTGCAGTGGATTTCAGATTCACCCTATTATATGCTTCTATTTCTTGCACAATAATGTCTTATTTTAGATTCCTTGAGTAGCTGGTTATTAAGTTTCCACAGTGAGTCATGTAGGGTGTCCAGAGATAACATCAGGTTGCAAACTACCACAGAATGGTCAGAGATCACTCCTGGAGTGATCCCTGCTTATACAACCCCTTGCAAGAGTGAGTGACTGATTAGAAAATAATCTATCTGGGAAGAGGATCCATGTACAGTGGAAAAAAAGTGAACTCTTTTAAGGTGGGATATAGCATTCTCCAGGGATCCACTAACCCCAGGTGGTCTCCCAGGTCTCTAATTGCACATTGTGCTGGGGATAGGTCCTGTCTTTTGGGGGTTGATTTATCTAAATAAGACGCAAAGGGTAAATTCAAGTCACCTCATATAATACATAGGTGAGCTGCAAAGGGTGCCAGAACCTGTAGTAAATCAGTAAAGAATAGTGGAGAGTCATTGCTGGGTCCATAAATGCAGCCCACAATCACAGAGGTTCTCTCTAAAGTTCCTTCTATAAATATATAGCATCCCTGGGGTCCCCGATAAGCTGGTCAGCCTTAAAAGATATACTTCTGGCTACTAATATAGCTACCCCACGGCTCTGGGTATTATTGCCAGCATTAAATACTTGACCTACATATTATCTGCAGAGAAGGGTCTCCTCTGACTCCAGGAGATGAGACTCTTTAAGAAATATAATGTCCCCTTTAAGTAGGCTGATGTGCTTCAGGACCTGATAATGTTTTAATTTGGAGTGGAGCCCTCGTACATTCCAAGACAGAAACTTTTTAACTCCTGCTATAGTTATGCAAGAAAAATATCAAAAGCAATGGAAACCATGTACCAAGTTGCATCTTAACCCAAACATGCCACGTGCCAAGCTATCCCTTCCATCTCCCCATCCCAAATGTGAAAAACCCACCCCTTAACCCCCCCGCAAATCCTCCCTTGTGCTAAGCTCCTTCCCTTCCAATGAAATCTCCCTCCTACATCTCTTTCACTTCCAAACCCATAAATCTGTAGAAATTCAGAAAAAGTACCCCCTCCCCATAATCTTTGTAGTGTGTGACTCCTACCACTGGGCAGCATCTACGCCTTTCCCTATCCCCCCCAACTCCCCTTAGTAACCTGAGATTGTAAAGGCCCCTTGATGCCACAAACCTTTGAATTAACATCTTCCCTTATATCCAAAATGAACACATTGCCACCTGCCAAAATGACAGTGTAATGGAGGTCTACTCGTTTCTATTTAACAAACCCCTTTGATTTAAAAAAAAACCTAGTATATGCAAATAAGCAGGCTTATGGACAAAGTCCTTCATGATATCTGACACAGGTTTGCAGTGATGAGAGAAAAAGGAAAGAAGAAAAAAAAAATCTTAATCAGGAGCAAGTAAAATACAACCTCCCTCTCAGTACAGCCAACTGCGCCACCCTGTCATCTGGAGCATTTCCTGTCACCCTGCTTCTCGAGCTAGGTGTTAACCTTTCTCATTTTGTAAACAGCTCGCGCCAAATCAAAATATCTTTCCTTCAGCAAAGTCAGCCCCAAAACCCTGCAATATTGCTTTCATATTGCTAAACAAGGCCCCCCAAATGAGATTAGCAAACAAAAGGGTAACAGTAGAAATGAACAAAAAGCCTGACTTGCAGAAAGTCCACAGAGTCTCTACTGTCTGCCTGTGTATTGATTGCTGTACACCCAAAATAACATCAAGGTTGTAAGTCTCCAGAATTAAGTAATGTCTCTGAGCTCAAATATTTTCAAACCATCCACATTTAGTTTGAATTTCCCAAATGGGACCAACTTTACCAGTCCGTCCAATCACCTCCGGTGTGGAAACAAGGTTGTAAGTTATTTCCCCCCCAGAGGATCTGTGTAAGGCTGCTCAAACATACTCATCCCTCTATCTGAACACTTTGAAAAACAAAAGCCCCACAAGTCCACTCAGGGCTCTCATCCATCTTTGAACAAATTTGGGAGCAGCTTCTTAAGCTCAAATTCTGCAGATTTTGGGTCTTCTAAAGGGATCCATTTCCCCCTGATGGATACTTGCAAGTTGGCAGGATACAGCATCCAAAAATGGATATTTTCAGCTAATAATTTGGTGACCACATTATAAAACTCAGCTCTTTTCTGTAGCACTGATGGGGGGAGGTCCTGGGTGATATGAATAGGGGATCCCTCCCAGAGCACTTCCTTCAATTCCTTGACTTTGGCTAATAAATGCTGGCATTCTTGATATTTGAGGAATTTAGAAAAAATGTCCTGGGTTGAGCTCCAAGTGGTGGCATAGGCCATAAGGCTCAATGAGCCCTTTCCACGATGTATTCAGAACCAAAGGGCGAAGCCTGCTATTTTTTGTATCAGCTTCTGTGCAAATAGAACAGCATTCGAGCCTTCTTCACTCTCTGGTAGCCCAATGACCACCTTTTGACCTTCGACCTTAGCTTCTAGCTTCACCATCCTCTGCAGTATAAGTGCCATAGCTGGATCCAGTTTCTCTGCTTTCTTCTCTAAAGAAGTAATTCGAACCTCACAGTCTCCTGTGCGTTGTGCTAAATCTTCGAGTTTACTGGTGACTGCTTTTACTTCTTCAGCCAGAGAGCATACCGCTTCCCTAAAGGGATGAAATTCTTCAAGAAGGTGCTCCAGGGATAGAGGAGTGGACTCCGTAGCTGCAGTAATTTTCCGGGCCCCTGCGGTAGATTGGGCCTTCGCTTTTTTTGCAGCTTTTTCAGGCATCATCGGCGGTGTGTGGATCGGTGGGGCAGCTCAGATTTCTAGCTCCATGGCAGGATGAAATCCCCAGGAAATGCTTTTTCTTTGCACCGTTAGGTTGCAACATACCTTTCTCTCTCTGTAATAGTAAGTTTTAGTTAGAAAGGAGAGTTTAAAATGGGGGTTAGTGGAGCAAACAGCAGGAGTGCTCAAGAAAAGTGACTACTCCGCTAGAGGCATCACATGATCTCCTCCCTAGCTCTTTAAGATGTTCCGTTGTGGGCTACTGTTTGCTCACCCCCTGAGGAGCATTATGATCCAGCACATGGGGAGCGGGCTTAGGGTCCGGTGGCACTTTCTGTATATAATAATAGGCCCTTCTGGTTGGTTTATCCTCTTTTTTGTTTTGCGGGTAGTTGGGTGGGTATTGGGGGTTAGGGGAGATGAACTGGGTGGGGAGCAGCACAGCCGCATCTGCTTTGGGACCTTGATGGACTGCCTAATTTCTTTATGGCGAATGTCTTAAGAGCCTTCTCATGGAATATAAAAAGAGGGAAAGATAATAATAAAAAATACATGATTCTAAAGCACTTAGCAAAATTTACCCCAACAGTTACTTTTCTCCAAGAAACCCATTTACTACCTGACCAACTAGGTAATTTCCAAAAATTTTGGGTAGGGCAGGTCTTTGGAGCAGGATTCAGTCCACAGAAGTGGGAAGTGGCCATCTTGGTTGTAAAAGGTGTTACTTTTACTGCCATGGATGTAATTTCAGATCCTGAGGGTCGATATGTATTGGTCCATGGTTTATTGGGTAATTTAGAAATTACTCTAGGTTCACTCTACAGACCGAATGCAGATTCCCTTCCCTTTTTCTCTCATTTGCTTTCAGTGGTAGCTCCATTTTCCCAACTCCAGCTTATTTTAGGTGGTGATTGGAATACAATCCGATCAAATAACATGGACGACTCATACAATAGAGGTGTGGGAGCATCATCTGCACAAAGGGCCTTACATAAGCTAATTCTGTCTTCTGGACTAGTAGATCCCTGGAGGTTACTGTACCCTTCTACTAAAGATTTTAGTTTTTATTCCCTAGTGCATAACAGCTTATCTAGAATAGATTTCTTCCTTATAAGTCAGCAGTTGTGTCCCACCATTATTGACTCTCAAATCTGCGGTAGAGTGCTCTTGGACCACTCTTTCATATCTGTAACTTTAACTTTCTCCAAGATTCATCTTAGACCACACACAGTCCCTGAATAATTCAATGTTGAGAGATCAACAAATAACCTCATGCCTAGCAAAATTTCTTCAGAACTCTATCCTGGAAAATTTTAATTCAATCCCATAAGAACATAAACTGTGGGATGCCTTGAAATCCACTTGTAGACGCAAGTTCATCCGAATTGCATCAGTTCAAAAAAAGAAAAAAAAACTACCAATTGAATCAATGTTTAAGATAGAATAAGATTATTGGAAACCAAGGGGATAGATAAACTAGATGAAAAAAACAAGCAGGAACTTATCCATTTGTGGGCCAACTATTCCAGCCTGCTGCTTGAAAAGGAAGAGAAGGCAACTTCCCTAGTAAAAGCCATATACATAGGCCAAGGAAGTAAAGCAGGCAAATTGCTTGCCTGGTGCCTAAAACACCGTTCGTCTATAAAGTGGATATCAGCAATTAAATACCCAAGGACAGATCTGTAGTAATAGAACCAAGGCAAATGCTAGTAGTATTTGAAGACTTTTACCAGTCTTTGTATTCCTCTCATTCTCTCTCCTCTTCTCAGTCTCAGGCCATGTATAGTTTTCTCCACAAGTCTAACCTCCCACAATTGTCCATGCCATCTTGAACCCTACTAAAGGAACCGATTACTTTGAAAGAAATATCTTTGCCTATTGATTCTTTAAAACATGACAAAGCCCCAGGCCCAGTTGTACTGGTCTTTTTTGCAAGATCTTAAAAGACCAGCTTGCTCCTTTGTTTCTCCACTTATTTAACTTCTGGGAGTCCTCAGATGTAACTGAACCTTCATTGTTTGAAGGAAAGGATCCCACCATTGTAGAAAACTATAGATCAATCTCCCTTTTGAATGTTGATATTAAAATATACGCAAAAATCTTATCAGATAAGTTAGTGAGAGTCTGGGCCAGTTTGTTAGGACCAGAGCAAGCAGGGTTTGTTGCCAGGTGTTCCTCAGCAAACCATTTCAGGAAGTTATACCACCTTATTTCTGCATCCAGAGAGCCAGTTCTCGAGGCAATTCTGGTTTCTCTGGATGCAGAAAAAGTGTTCGATAGAGTGAACTGGCTTTACCTTTTTGCCACCTTATCCTACTATGGCATTCCTGAGAGCTTTATAAAGCATATCCAAGTTCTTTACCACTGTCCCTCAGTGCGACTAATGTGCAACAACTATCTATCCAACCCCTTCCTTTTATGTAGCAGTACTAGACAAGGTTGTCCCTTGTCTCCGTATCTGCTTAATTTATATATTGAGCCCTTAGCAAGAATTCTCATTCATAATCAGGGCATTAAGGGGATCTCAATTGGAGAACTAAACCCCAAGCTATCCCTTTTTGCAGATGATTTACTCTTGCACCTCTCAGAAGGTAGACATTCCCTTACAATAGCTCTCGAAGTTATAGAGCAATTTAGCATCTTTCTGGTTTTACACTAAAGAAGAGTAAAACTTTGGTATATTCTCTCTCGGGGATGGTAAATAGATCACATATTGCAAATATGGGGCTACAGTGGGAAAGCACAGTGATTACCTATTTGGGTATTAAAGTCTCAAAAGATCTGGGCCAACTTAAAGACCTTAATTTATACCCTGTTCTAAAATCCATACAGAAGATTTGGGAAGGTGGAAAAAACTACCGCTTACTGTCTGGGGTAGAACTAACATTACAAAGATGGTTATACACCCTAAAATATTTTATCTCTTATATAATCATAACATATACCTCCCCAAATCATTCTTTTTGTTATTGCAAAGAGTTTGTTTGGACTTTATATGGAATGGAAAACTCTCACGCAGAGCCTATTGGAAACTGACCCACCTGAAGGCTAAAGGGTGCCTGCAACTCACAGACTATTTTCTTTACAACCTAGCTGTGCATACATTCAGATTTTTGCATTGGTTAGATTTTGGTACTGATATGTCTACATGCACTAACTGGTTACAGATGGACTACAAATATGCTACCAGTCATAAAATCTCTCTGGCAGCAATTGTATTTAATTCACAGTTGGAGGTCCCTGTGGCACTGTGTGAGTCACCAATTGGATGGGATATAAAAGCAGTCCAACAATTATGCACATTAATTTGTTCTTGTCTAAAGAGAGACATCATACAGCCCTTGCTAAATAATCCCAACTTGAAGATAGGGAATAAGGTTATTTGTCCAATGGAATGGTCCCCTCAGGAACTTCCAAAATTAAAAGATCTAATTCAGGGATGCTCCTTATTCTCAGTTATGACCCTTCAAAATAAGTTTAATTTTCTACATAAACCTGCATTTTATTGGTCTCAGGTCCGTCACTGTGTAAGTAGTTTTCTAGGTAAGCCTCCTTGGTCTGATAAGGTTGGCCTATTCTTAGATCCCCTCCTATCCTTAGTCATAAAAGTTAAACCAATTTCTAAACTCTATCATGAACTTATTAGTCGTCACTGGACTGTGACCTCTCCAGTGGCCTCTTATTGGAAGCATACCTTAGATAAAACTTTTCCTGACAACTTATGGTCACAGATATGGACAGATAACTTTGACCTAATCAAACAAGACTGGTTACATAATATACAATTTAATATCCTTCACAATCTTTATTACTTCCCCTAGCAAACTTTTTGGAATGGGTAGGCTAGCCTCTCCCGAATGTCCAGATTGTGGAAGTGATAATGCTACACTACTCCACAAACTGTGGACATGCACTAAAATACAAAGCTTCAGGGAGATAATAAGGACAAATGTCACAGACTACCTTACTATTAACTACTTTTCAGTAGAAACATGTATTTTGGGATTATATGATTCTATTCCCACTTCCCCCAGAAGATGCAGTTTGCCATGATTTCCTTGGTTACTAAATTGTTGATATTAAGACACTGGAAAGAAGAATGGGCTCCATTGTATAATGAACGACGGGTTGTCTCTTACTGCTTTAAATTCAGAAAGAAGTGTTGCCAAAATCCCCCACTCATGGGGAATGTTTCAGAAATGTTGGAGTCTTTTCTTCTCGACTCTCAAGAATAAATTTGGATACTAAAGTCTATCTCTTGCTCTTTCTTTCTTTTTTTCTCCCTCCCACCCTTTTCCCTTACTCCTCTGCTTTTCTATTTGTGTTTTATTACCCTTCTGTAGCAAGATGATAAAGTTAAAGGTGTCCCTGGTTTACCAGTATATATTTATTTAGTAAGAAACTAGCAGATGAGAGCTGTGCTTGCTCCGGGGGGGGAGGGGGTCTTACTTTCTTTCCTTTTATTAGATGTGGAGAGTTTGGTTTCTGATTTTGTTTCTTTTACATTAGCTGTGAACTAAACATTTTGTAAAGCCTTGTATTTTGTTTACCATATGCTTTATATGTATTTCTTTATATTTTGTTGTTTTTATTTGAAAATTAAAATAAACTTAATTGCAAAAAGAAAAGGAAAAAAACACTATGGTTCTCAAAGAGGTGGTGGGGAAGGTTAAGGAGAAAAAAGATAGCATTCCGGAAGTATAAGGAAACACATAAGAAGCAGGACAGAGAACTGTTCCAGTTGAAGCAGAAGGAAGTGGGGAAGGCAGTCAGAATAGCAAAGGCCCAAACTGAGGAAAAGATAGACAACTCAGTTAAGAAGGGGGATAAAACTTTTTATAGGTACATTAGGGAGTGAAGAAAGATCAAGGGAGGGATAGTGAGGCTTAATAAAGGGAAGGGAGGGTGGGCAGAGGGTGACAGTGAAAAAGGAAGGATACTGAATGAATACTTCTGCTCAGTATTCACAAAAGAAGAGCAGGGGGAGGTACCTAAATCAAAGAATTGAAGCACTCTGGATAGCGAGGTTGATATCAGTCCATTCACAGAAGAAAGAGTTCTGAAAGAACTCTTTAAACTGAAGATGGACAAAGCAATGGGGCCTGACAGGATTCACCCAAGAATTCTAAAGGTAGAACTAGTGACACCACTACTACCCTTTTTAACAAATCATGGGAAGATGGTGTGGTACCCAAGGACTTGAGGAGGGTGGATGTGATTCCCCTTCACAAAAGTGGGAACAAGACAGAGGCAGGAAACTACAGACCTGTTAGTTTGATCTCAGTGGTAGGGAAAATGATGGAATCACTTCTGAAGGAAAGAACTGTTGTGTTCCTAGAGGCCAGTGGGGCACAGGACCCAAGGCAGCATGGATTCACAGCAGGAAGGTTGTGTCAGATGAATCTAATAGATTTCTTTAACTGGGTGACCAAAGTAGTAGACCAGGGAGGGGCTATGGACATGGCCTACCTAGACTTTAGCAAGGCATTTGACACAGTCCCACACAAAAGATTAATATACAAGTTAGCCAGCCTTGGAGTGGGTCCCAAGGTGGTAGCTTGAGTAAAAAATTGGTTGGACAACAGGATACAGAGGGTAATAATAAACAGAGTCCACTCTGAAGAAAGGGGGTTACTAGTGGGGTACTGCAGGGTGCAGTACTGGGACCGGTCCTCTCTAATGTCTTTATAAGTGACATTGCAGAGGGACTGGAAGAAAAAGTATATCTCTTTGCAGATGACACAAAGATCTGCAACAGGATTGATACAGAAGTTGGGGTAGAAAGGGGACTTGGCAAGATTGGAGGAATGGTCAAATGTATGACAGCTTAGATTCAACACAAAGAAGTGCAAAGTAATGCACCTGGGAAACAAAAACCCAGGGGAAGAGTACACAATGGGGGGTGAGATACTAACATCAACAAAATGGAAAGGGACCTGGGGGTAGTCATATCAGATGACTTAAAGGTGGGCAAGCAATGTGATAGGGCAGTAAGGAGGGCTGGGTAGATGCTGGGATGCATAGGGAGAGGCATCACCAGTAGAAAACAGGAAGTTGTTATCCCTCTGTACAGACAGTTGGTGAGACCCCATCTGGAGTACTGTGTGCGGTTCTGGAGACCCCATTTCCACAAGAACATAGACAGGATGGAGGCTGTCCAGAGGAGGGCAACTAAAATGGTGCAGGGTCTACATCAGAAGACATACAAAGAGAGATTAAAGGAGTTTAATATGTATAGCCTCGAGGAGAGGAGGGAGAGGGGGAACATGATAGAAATGTTCAAGTACCTCAAGGGAATCAACAAAGTCCAAGAGGGTAGCATCTTTCAGAAAAGAGGTGCAGAACAAGGGGGCACAATTTGAAGATAGAGGGAGGGCGGCTCAGAGGTAATGTGAAGAAAGTATTTTTTCACAGAGAGAGTTGTGGATACATGGAATGGCCTTCTGACGAGGTAGTGGAGTCAAAAACAGTGGGGGAATACAAGAATGCATGGGACAGACATATGGCAATTCTAGTGGGGGGGTAGGAAGAAGTAGGCTGTTGGTTAACTAGGATCTGCAGCTTATCCATTAGGTAGGTAAATGGGCAGACTAGGTGGGCCAAGCGGTCTTTATCTGCCATCAAATTCTATGTTTCTATGTCCCCTAAACTCTCTCTCTTTCTCTCTCTCTTTTAATTTTCCCCTGAACACTCTGTTTCTTGCTACTGATAATTGTTCCCTGAACACTTCCCTGAACACTCATTTTCTCACACTACTGTTAACCCTTCTGAAACACAGCAACACTTAACACACCCTTACCACCTAATTTTGTTCACCTCAATTCTCGGGTGTCTCACCTTCTCCCGGCAAGACAATGGCAACCTTATATCTCCCACCCAGTTTACTCATCCTGCTCATAATATTTATTCTGGCAGGACAGTCAGTGGTATGGCCTCTGGTTCTATCACTCTCTGTAGTAAATAACTTTTATAATGCCTATGGCACAGGTACAGGAATCTGTGGTCTCTGCACAGACTCAAAAGAATTAAAAGTCCATGGTAAAATCCCTAGTCCCATTTATAACTGGTTATATCCTGAGAACCTTGCATGGTATCCCCATCTGATGCTTCTATCTTTTTATTCTACAAACCAAAGGAAACTCATCACCAGCTCTACACTTACTCCAGAATGCGCTGTTGCTCACAAGCAACTAAAGAGACATCAAAGAAGGCTCATACTGCCATTATTGCTACTCTCTGGCAATATTCACCCCAACCCTAGCCCCCCTCAACAATCACCCAATACTGGATAAAAATCAGGGGTACTCATACTGGCATCCATTAACATCTGTACCCTACTGGTTAAACTGGACAACCTTCGAGTTTGGGTTTCCCAACATAACCCAGACATTCTCCCAATTGTCAAGACGTGGCTGTCACCTAAAAATAATGGATTCTCTCATTACCCTTCTGGGTTACATGATAATCAGGCATGACAGGCTCATCAAAAGAGGAGGAGGCTGTGCATTGTATGTAAAAGATACAATCATGGAGCATGTGTTGCCCGTGCCAAATTCAGGAAGCAATATAGAGGTGATACCTATCAAAATCTTACTTGGTGCACATAATAAATCTCTCACTGTGGCATCAATACACATCCCACCAAAATACAATGTCTGTGGAACTACCTCAGTCCTGGATTGTATCCATTGCTTGCACTCCAGTTCTGCAACCATCTTGTTGGGTGTTTTCAATGTGAACTGATTATCCCCTGAATCAAGCACCTACACAGATGCTATCTCTGCCGAGCACTTCACTCAACTTGTTGAATCCACAGCTAGAACAAATTACAGGACAGGGACCAGTACCTTACTGGATTGGGTTCTCTCCAACCATCCAGATTGCAAAACTAACACAACTGTCCTCTCAGATGCTATTAGTGACCTTTCCCTATCTTATGCAATTGATCTAATAAATTCACTAAGCCACCTGTGAAAACAATTACAAGCAGGATCCTACTCTGAGGGCACATTGAGCCACTAAAATTACAGCTACATAACCAAGATTGGTCCCCTATTGATACCACTGACGATGTAGACACGGCTCTTGATTATTTCGTTCATCACTTTAATGCTGCCTGTGATATCCATGCCTCTCTCAAAAAATGTAAAATTAAAGGAGCCTGTGACCCATGGATCACTCCAGATCTTATTGAGCTCATGAATAAAAGAGATCACCTGTGGCAGCATGCAAGAGCCACAGGCAAGTAAGGGGGCATACAGAAATATAAAAGAAATGACTGTATCTGTATGATCCCTAACCAAAAGGACCAGTATTATAGGGATGCATTCACCAACTCCTGGAAAGACGGCAGGAAGTTCTGGAGCAACGTTAAAGATGTATCAGGGAAGGATCCTAAACAGCCCCCATCAGTGCTCAATACTGGGGGCACCCCAACACTTGACCCTACAGCCATTGCCAACACTTTTAATGTTGCATTTATGGACCTCAGTAGTGTTCTACCCCTGACTTCTTCAAAGTCTCCTCAAATAAGGAGATTATTATTAATCCGAACCAACCACAGGCACACCCTCCATTCCATTTCGGAACAGTCACTGTCTGCGAAGCTAGAAGATACATCCTACTGTAAAGGTGCTAGGGAAATCCAGATTCAGTGGGGATATGCTAGACCTAAAACTTGTCGCTCTAACCCTGGAAGAAATTCTATCACCATTAACCAAAACAATCAACTTATCGCTAAGGCTATTACATTTCCCCAGTAAGTGGAAATCTGCCCCGGAG
The DNA here is from genome assembly GCA_016271365.2 of Neoceratodus forsteri. Lineage (NCBI taxonomy): Eukaryota > Metazoa > Chordata > Ceratodontiformes > Ceratodontidae > Neoceratodus > Neoceratodus forsteri. The sequence continues at coordinate 1,516,683,580 of CM057449.1, forward strand.
CAGGGTCAGCACTTTAAATATCTCATGATCTCCTTGGTCAGCATGCTATCCTACTCCAAACATATTGAATATGCTGTCAAAGTTTTCAACATTTGTATTTTGCTACTACATAGGCATAAACGGGGTCTGACTACTGATGCATTAAGATAGCAATCCATAGCTCTGTTACATCAATAATTGATTATGGGCTTGCAGTCAATGGCTCCACCACTGAAACATCCCTATGACGTATATCCACAGCTCTAAACAAGGCCTGTAGGCTCCTCACAGGTGAAGCACAACTCACACATTCTGTACCTGCAACCTCTATGTTAAGATGAGCTGGTTTCAGTTAAAAGACAGAATTAAATACCAAACATGACTACTAGCTAAGAAGTTTAGTCTTGGCCTCACACCACCAGGGTTCAAAACATTCTAAACCACTTCTGTATGCTTCATTGTACAAGGGGCTCTATAAATCATATCTTTCAGGTACCCCACTACTGTACTACCCAGGGGCAAAAATCTTTTGCCTACCGAGCCCCCATCTGGCTAAATTCCCTCCATTATGACATCTCCTCAATCTCCAAGCTAGGTCCATTTAAATATAAACTCCGACAATACCTTACTTCTCACAACACCTGTGACTGCATTCACTGAGAAGAGCCTCTCAACACTATGCCCTTCATAACATTACAGCTTCTAGCACTCATTGCACTTATTCCTCCTGCCCCTCTCATTAGTACTTGTTGAACCATCCCCTTTTGCTCTTTCGCTACCTCCCCTTCCTACTTCCTGCCATCTTACATCCACTATCCCTCCCCCTTTATATGCACATCCCCTCCTTCCCCTCTCTTCCTTCCACCTACCCCACCTCACTTCCACCCTGCCCAGCCTTATCGCCTGCCACTCTTTCTGTTTCCTCTGAAAAGGCCCCTAGCAGACTTATTTTGTTCTCTCCTCACTTCCAACCCCCTCCGCCCCATCACCCACCAGTCTTACCTGTTTACCACTTTACAAGGCCTCAGAGCTGATTTATTTTGTTTTCCCCCTTGTATTACATCTTCTTCTTGTTCTGTGTATGCTTATATCCTGGCATACATTGTACAATGCCAGTTAAAGTTGCTTATTTGTATTTCTTGAATTACCTGATTTATTGTACTCCCCTTGATTTGTATTTCTACCTTTGTAATTCCCTTTGACGTGGAACCTATGTAAATGAGCTCCTGCTCATAGGTGTTTAATTCAATATCTTAATAAATAAAAAAATAAACAAAAAAAGATATTCAGTCACATATCGCCAGCCCACAAACAGACTAAATGTAGTAGCCACAATGTTGGGTATTTAGCACAAGCGCAGTGCAAATATTTGTGCTGCGCTTGCACTCCTTTTTCAATATTGAGACTTAGGTGTCAGTTTCTGTAGTAGGCAAGAAACACTTTTGCAAATCTACTTTCAAATTTGCAAAGGTGTTTTTATTTCCTGGTTTCTTTGTAAAAACTGTTGTGCTCACAGCAGTGTTTTTATGGGTGTCCCTTGAAATTTTCTCATCCTACCATTGTTTTTCATTTTGTTTAAAATGTCTTTATTTTTTGAATGTGTGTCCCAAAACCCCAAACACACCACTTTTAGAACAGTATATAACAACCTAAAAGTTTCATGTTTCAAATCCAAACCGTTTTTTATGTATTGATGAGAAAACAGGTCCTTTTTGTTCATGATTAGTAACATCTGTTCCACACTGTTACACAAAAAAAATCAACAAAATGACATAAAACTTAGTAAGACTTGTGATTTTGCCCCAAATATTGGGGATGCAAATTTTGTAGTTCCATTTGCTTAAAGATGGTTAATGAATAAGTGGATAGAAATGTTATTTTTGTATGGCAATGCCTCAACAGCACTACTTACAGTGACACTACCAACCATACCACTATAAGATTGTTTATCTCCTTGAAGGCTAAAGTGATCCTCTTCTGTTAAGACATCTCAAAGCTCCATTTATCCTATCACCATCACATAACCAACCCCTTGGCCAAGTCAGTAGTAATGGGCCAATCGAGATTAGTATTCCCCAGCAAGAAGAGGTATCATGGAGGCTGATCATTCATCATGGGCCCGAGAGTGTTACCATCATGCTGGACACTCCCCAGAGTTTTTCATTTCTGTTTTGTCCATTCAAGCAAAGCCTCTGTGGTGAAGCGCTGGGCATCTAACAGTCAAGTGTAGCTATGAGTTAATGCTTTCAGCACTTTTAGTAATTACTCGGTTTCTGCAAAAGTACAAGTCTGCATTTGGTGGTGTTTAGTGGGGTCCTTTACCCATAAACAGCACAGCAGCAACAGAGCACTTAAAACTGCACGCTGTGAGAAAGTGTGATTCAGTTTATGGATTAGATTACTCCACAACCTTGATTCTATCTTACAGCAGCTTGGGGACAGTGTGGTTTGCCTGAGTTGACTGCATAGAAACATATAAATTTATAGCAGATAAGGGCTGCATGGTTCACCTACTCTACCTATTTTCCATACCTACTATAACACAACAGACTCTACTTGATCTCTGGCATCCCCCCCACACACTCTCTGTTTCTGTTTCAGTACCATTGTTTTTTTATTGCTTTTTTTTGTTTGTTTGTTTGTTTAAAATGTCTTTATTTCTTGATTATATGTTCCCCAAACCCACCATTCTTGGGACAGTATCTAACAAACCTAAATGTTTCAAGTTTTTCAAGATTTTGTTTCCCCAAGTTTCAAGTTTCAAATCAAAACCATTTTTTAGGTACCAAGGAGAAAAAAGTTATTTTTGTTCATAATTAGTAACTCTGTGCCATGATGCAACACAAAACAAATAAAAAATGGCATTAAACTAGGAAGACTTGAAATCTTGCCCCAAATGGTGTGGATGCAAATGTGCAGGTGTTTATGTCTAAAGATGGCTAACTCATAAGTGGACAGAAATGTTGCTTTTTATGGCAATGCTTTAACAACACTACTTACAGTGCCACTACCATGCCAATATGATATTGTTTATCTTCTTGAAGACTAAAGCTATCCTCCTTTGACAAGCCATCTCAAAGCCCTACCTATTCCATCTCTATGACTTACCCAACTCCTTAGCCCCACACCCCCAACCCCATATTGGAGCTCATCAAGATTAGCATTCCACAGCAGAAAGGGATATCAGTGGAGGGTGAACATTCACATGGGCCTCAGACTACCAACAGCATGCTGGGCACTCCCCAGCATTTTTCTTTTCTGTTCTGCCCACTTCAGCAGGGAGCTGGAGATGAGGCCTCACATGCATGCACAAGTGTGATGGTGCATGGGGCCATCTGCTGTTCCCTCCTCCATTAAGCTGCTTCTAGCTGCACTGCCACCCGTGGTAACTCAGGTGGCAACTAGTAGAGAACGCTGCCCTCCCTCCCCAGAGGAGGAAGGTGTCCTCTGGGATGCTCAGTTGTCCTCTCTCTGGGGAACCCTCGAATAGCCTCTAATTCTCAAATCTGAGTCACAACATTGCAAACCATAGTCCTGCACTTGCTCAGGTACACCATAATATTAGACACGCAGTAATGAACTGACCTAGAGTATGAAAATAAATGCAAGCCTCTTTCTTTCATGATGAAAGTCTGAGTAACATTGCACTGTCCTACAGTCCTTCACTCACCTCTTAATTTAATTTTTCAGAAGACTTTAAATTGGAGACCTCTTACTGCAATGACATAATGCTGAATGTCTTAAATATCATTTTAAGTATTGAAACAGAAAGTCTGAGTGTCTTACATTATGGTATGTATTACTTTTTCTCTTCTGAATCCAAGGTACTGCAAGGGTTTTACGGAGTGTTCTGTGTATCTTGCTTGAGTGGATTGCTTTAGTCTCAATAGCTCTAAGCCTATCTTCCAGAAAAGGCTGTGCCACAAAGATACAGTATAACTAGTAGCAGTGTACAGGCAGTGTTGGGTAAGTTACTTTTTCTATTACTTTCTATTACTTTTGGAAACTTGTTCCAGAAAGCTCTATGCAGTCACTAGCAAGGATGGAGGAGTACTGGAAAAAGTAATACACCATACAGTTACAATTACTTATGTCTTTTTATACAAAAGAAATACGTAACTGTAACTGATTACATTTATTTCAAAGTAACTAGTAACTAACCTATTACTTTCAAAAAATGTCATCTGTTATAATAATTTATTATTTTTGTATTGTTTTTGTATGAAAAGAAATAAGTAGCTATAATTGTAAGGTGTATTACTGTTTCTAGTACTTCTCCATCCTTGCTAGTAACTGCACAGAGCTTCCTGGAACAAGTTTCCAAACATAATATAAAGTAATAGAAAAAGTAACTTACCCAACACTGTGTACAGGATTCCTCCGTATGATTTCCAGTGAGTTTTTTCTTCTCCTGATATTGATCTATAATACACGTAACTGTCAGCATAACATACATGTAATATTCTCGTGATATAGTTTATGGAGAAAAAACATATACTGTAGCTTTCTATCCCCAATGTCACTGTAAGTACACACCTGTCTAATACTGGAAAAAGCTGTTATGCTCATCTGTGTCTACCCGGAAATATAGGGCCCAATTTTTGAAGGGCTATGGATCAACACAGGGGACTTTCATCAAAGAGTTTGATGCAAAGGGCAACCTGCGTCAAACTGAGCGGCAATCACTATTTTGTAAAGCAGTCTGCCACAAACCTTGACACAAGTCCCTTATACCAAATGCTACAAGTTAGACCAGCTCTTCCTGGTCTAACTTTGCACTATTTGGAACCCATTTTATGGGGCTTGCGTCAAAGCTTTGGTGCAAGTTGCCGTAACATGTGGAAAATGTTGCATCTGTACCAAATGTTCTAAAATTGGGTGCAGTTGCCTCAAAGGAGTTTGGTGTAGTTTTGCCAAACATCGGGGTAGGCCAGTCCGGTGGTACAGAGGGTTGAGGTGCTGGCACCTTACCTCAAACCACACATGTGACCCAAGTTCAGAAACGGACTCTGGTACCAGGGGATCGGCAGGGGAGGAGAGGATTGAGTATCTGGAGGACTGCTCTCCTCTCCTGGGGGTGGGCTAAGGAGATGCCTCACTCTGTAGTGGTCCCCGGTGGAAACCAGCAGCAGTACAGATGTGGTGCAATTAAGGAATCTGAGGAAAACACAAGAAAATGGCACCTCAAAGCTGCTGGATGATGGCCGCCTGGACCAGCACCTCCATGGTACTCCAAGATGCTGACCTGACCTCAGCAGCACCCAGGGCCAACACTGTTGGCTGCCAGGCCCTTTCTCCTCTGAAGGAGAGGACCCACCTGATGAAAGGGATATGTTGGGTTACTCTGAGGTGGCTGCGATTTGAGGTCACGGATGAGTGATGGAGCCCCAGAGGAGGAGTCCTTGGCAATGGCCCAAAGGAATGGCAGGATGAGGCATGGGGGAGCTAAATAACACAAAAAAAAATGTCGGGATTGACACAGGGCGTGACGTCAACCTTTGAAAATTGGGCCTATAGTTTATTTGTAGATAAGGACCATTTTCCCCACCTAGTCTGCCCTGCTTTTTCCTGCCTATTCTGCCATCACAGACCCTACCTGGTCTCCACCCCCCACCCAGCACTTTGGTACCAGTTTTCCTTTATAACTAACCCATACTTGCTTAAAGCCCACCACTGTTTTTGACCCTACACCCCCACTGGAAGATTGTTCCAGGCACCCACCAAACTCTCAGTGAAGAAATACTTCCTCACATCACTCCTCAACTTCACTTCATACACCCTAGTTCTTGTACTCCTTCTATTCTGAAAAATGCTCCCTTAATGTTCTTTATCCACACCCATGCAGTATTTAAAGATCTCTATCATGTAACCCCTCTCCATCCTATCTTCCAGGGTGTACACATTTAGATCTCTCACTTATTACTCATAGGACATTTTGTGCAGCGCTTGCACCATTTTTTGTTGCCCTTCTTTGAATGGCCTCTACCTTGTCTATGTCTTTTCTGAGGTGTGGTCTCCTTAACTGGACACAGTACTCAAGGTGCGTTCTCACCAATGACTGATACAGTGGCAATACCACCTCTCTACTTCTTCTGGTGATACTCTTCCCTGTGTACCCCACCATCCCACTGGCTTGCCCTATTGCTTTGTTGCATTGCCTTGCCTCCTTAAGGTCATCCATTATGATTACCCCATGTCCCTTTCCTGTTTAGTCACTGTCAATATCTCCCCCCTCATCCTGTTCTCTGCCTCTGGATGTCTGTGCTCAAGGTGCATAATTTTATACTTTTTTTGCATTGAAAACCAGCTGACATATGATTTTACACTTTTCTGCATTGAAACCTAGCTGTCACACCCTTGATCATTCCTCAAGCTTTTTGTGGTCTCTACTTTTTCTCTCCACCCCCTACAGAGTGTCCACCCTTTTGAAGATCTTGGTGTTATCTGCACATAGGCATATCTTCCTTTCCAGTACTTCTGCAATGTCACTTATAAAGACATTAAAGAGGAGCAGAACCAGTACTGAGCCCTGATAACATCACTGATCACTCTCACTTCTCCTAAATGAGTGCCGTTGACCACCACCCTCTCTTACCTATCCATCAGCCAATTATGTTCCAAGTGTACCACCTTGGTTCCCACCCCCAAGCTTCCCAGTTTTTTATGAGGGCTACCAAAGTGGTGCTCCGCTATACTGGGGAGAGAAAAAAGAGCAAGGATCTGCTGGTGAGGATTAAGAAGGATGGGGGTGGGTGGAGAAAGGGAAGGAGCAGGCAGAGGTAGTGAATGAATACTTCTGCTCTGTATTTACATAGGAGAAGGGGGGCAGATACCCCAGATGAGGGGGAGGAGGGAGGGGATGACAGATGTAGGGACTACAGAGAACAGGGTACTAGATGGGTTGAGGGCATTAAGGGTGGACAAAGCACCTGGACCTGATGGCATTCACTATAGGGTACTAAAGGAGTTGGCAGAGGTCCTGGCGGGGCCACTGGCTGACCTGCTCAATACCTCTCTGGACACAGAATTTGTACTATAGGAATGAAGAATGGCCCATGTGGTGCCCATCCACAAAAGTGACCCAAAGGATGAACCAGAAAACTATAGGCCAGTGAACCTCACATCGATCGTGGGAAACCTCAGGGAGACCATACTAAAAGAGAGGCTAGTGCGCTTCTTAGAGGAACATGGTCTCCAGTATGGTCAACATAATGGGTAAATAGTGGGCCGATCCTGCCAGACAAACCTTGTGGAGTACTATGACTGAGTGATGGGGGATCTGGACAAGGGCCATGCAGTGAATGTCCTGTATTTGGACTTCAGCAAGGCCTTTGATTCAGTGCCGCATGGGAGGTTGGGGGAGAAACTGGAATATGTGAGGGCGGGACCAAAAATGATGAAATGGATCACAAACAGGCTAAAGGGAAGGCAGCAAAGGGTGGTGGTGGTGGGGGGGCCTCTTGTCACTGAAAGCAGTGATGAGCGGGGTACCTCAGGGATTGGTACTGGGACCAGTGCTGTTTGGGATTTTTATTTCAGATATCTCACATGGGATCTGGAACAAGATCAGTCTGTTCCCAGATGATACCAAGATGGAAGCTGTGGTTAATGATGTGGAGGGGTGGAAGGAGTTGCAGAAGGACCTGACTAAGCTGTAGGAGTGGGTGGAAACATGGCAGTTGGGGTTCAATGCCAGGAGTGCAAAGTTATGCACTTCAGTGCCAGGAACCAGGGGAGGGATTATCACTTGAATGGGGTACACTTGGGGAGCTCTACAGAGGATAAGGATTTAGGAGTGATCATTATGGGGAGCATGAACAACTCTGCTCAGTGCAGGAAGGCGGCAGGAAAAAGTCAACAAAATGCTGGGGTGTATTGCAAGAGGGATCTCCTCCAGAAGGAGGGAAGTTATCCAGCCCCTGTATAGGTCATTGGTCAGGCCCCACCTGGAGTACTGCATGCAGTACTGGTACCCATTCTTTAGGAAGGTCATCAGATTGTTGGAGGGGATGCAGCGAAGAGCCACAAAGATGATATAGGGATTGGAGAACAAGCCCTACGAAGACAGGCTGGGATAGTTGAATATGTAGTCACTGACAGAGAGGAGGGACTGGGGGGTTATAATTGAGACATTTAAGTATCTGAAGGGGATAAACAAGACCAACACAGAAGGGATTTTTTAGATAAGAAGGGGGAGGAAAATGAGGGGGCATGGACTGAGATTGGAGAGGGGGCAAATTCAAGAGGGAGATGAGGAGACATTTTTTCACAGAAAGAATGGTGGACAAATGGAATACCTTACCAGACGAGATAGTGTCCTGTAAGACAATGGGCAGTTTCAAGAGGGTTGGGACAAGGTAAGGGTAAGGGATACTGGGAAGGGAGGGAGGGAGGGGCAGCTATGAGATGAGGGCTAGCTGAATACTCAATAGACCATGAGGCATGTTTCTGCTTGCAAATTCGCATGTTCATATTTTCTTATGTTTGTAAGAAACCAAATGAAAGGATCCTGCAGGAGCTCAAGATGTACTCACTGGAGGAGAGGAGAGTGACAGAAACATGAATGAGACCTATAAGTGCTTCACGGGGGTGACCAAGGTGCAGGAGGGAAGTCTCTTTCAGAGGAGGATGAGCACCAGAACATGGGGGCATACTATTAAAACTGAGGGAGAAGTTTAAGACTGATAGGAAGAAATACTTCTTCACAGAAAGAGTGGTCAGCACCTGGAACAACCTGCCAGAAGAAGTGGTGGGGATGAAGAGAGTAGGGAGTTTCAATCATGCATGGGACAGGCACCTGGGAATAAGAGGTAGAAGAAAGGGAGGAGGGAGTGGCTGCTGTGACCAAATAGGGTCAAGGGTGTAGCAATAGGCAGTGACAATAGGGCAGACTTGATGGACCTTCCGGTCCTTTTCTATTGACAAATTCTATGTTTCATTGTTAATTGTCTATATTGTCTTTCAGACACATCGTATCCCAAAGTGCAAAGGAACAAGTTACAAGCAAGTAATGCAGGGACCATGTGCAGCATACATATAGTAACCATATTGTATTACAGCATGCATCAGTGAGACAAGGAATGCTGGCCAGGACAAAATAAAAAAAAAAGAAAATATAAATACATAGAAACATAGAAACATAGAAGTTGACGGCAGATAAGGACTGCAAGGCCCATCCAGTCTGCCCATTTCTTTTTCTACCTTATAAATGTGCTATCGGCCTTTGCTCTGTCAGTGGCCTATCTATTCATACTCATCTGTATTGCTCCCTTATGCCCATCCCATGCCTGTTTGAAGCCCTGCACTGTATTCATAGCCACCACTTCCTGAGGTAGGCTGTTCCATGCATCCACCACCCTTTCTGTGAAAAGGAACATAAATAGATACATAAAAGAGAAACGATATGAAGCCACAACAGGTGTGGTAGAGTGAAACCGGATTGCCACAGCAAGACCCTCCCACAGGATGGATTAGGCAATAAGGTAGGACATTGCTGTAATGAAGAAATCATGTGATGCTTTGCCTGTGAAGGACGCGAGGCTCTCCTGCTCCCATTCCGATTTAAAAAAATCATCTTTAAATAGCTGGTTAAAGGAGTTAATCTCTGACCTACCTCGACTCGACTGCTAAAAGAAGCTAAAAACAATCTTTCAGGGCAAAAGAAAGCAGCAGATATTCCATGTACAGCAATTAAAATGGAGGCTGAAATGAGACAAGCTCCTTCGGAGCATACCCCTCCACGAACATCGGACAAGAGCTCAAAAAGGCCTAAAAAAAGACATGTCTCTGTTGGGAAGAGCTCCCTAGCAGCCTATGCCACTGCACCGCTCTTGGAGGAGAAGTTTCTGTTGGAATTGGCACCATTAAAATCTGCCTTTGCTGACTTTACTTCCGAACTTAAAATCACTGCGGGAGGAATTAAAAGATACGACCCAAAAGATTACAGACATCTCAGCCCGTACCTCTTCTGTTGAGACTTGGCTTGCTAAAGATGACCCTGAACTCATCTCCCTTCAGCAAAAGCTCACCCAAATGGAATCTAAAATGGAGGACTTAGAAGGGAAAACACGAAGAAACAATTTGATCATTTTTGGCTTCCCCGAGGATGCGGAAGGATCATCGCCTATCCTGTTTGCCCAAAAACTGTTAGCTAAGATAGTGGGACCCTCTCCACACTAGGCTACTTACATTGTAGAAAGGGCGCATAGGTTTCTGTGGCCTAGGCCTCCCAAAGGTGCAAAGCCCTGACCTTTCATACTATGCCTGCTAAGCTATCTTGATAGGCTGCACGTCTTAAGTAAAGTAAAATATCTGCAGGAGTTAAAATGGGAAGACCATTCCCTTAGGATTTCCCAAGTTCACAAAAAAAAGAGCTGAATACCACACATCCATCTCTAAACTAATAGCTGCAAGCATTAAGTTCCGAATGCTATATCCAGCTCACCTTCTAGTCCTACATCAAGGCTCATGAAAGGCTTTCGACACTGTAGAGCTTGCCAGCAAAGAACTTCCCTCCCTGTTCCCAGAGTTATTCTCTCAGCGCTGAGAAAGTCTGCTTCAACATTATTTGAGTAGTACTCATAGTTATCAAAGTTGAATTTTGCTTCTGCAGTGTCTCCAAATGTACAATCTGTGTCCTGAGTGTTTTGTGACTCTTGCTTGGTGCGGCTTATGGTTGCAAGATAACACCACAATGCCCCGGGCTCTCGGAGCTGCAATGGACTGATCCACTGGCTTGTTATAGCTCACATCCCTTTTAGAGGGCATTGCCAAGATCAAGACTGCCTTTCCTGCCAACTCATGTCTTGCAGTTCACTCGCCTGTTAATCTGGTCTCCTCGAATGTGCGCACTTTGGCACAGTTCCAGCATGATCCTTTGAGCAACCGAGAAAAGGACTGCTTTGTGTACAACCCACCGAGGATTTTCTCTGAAAGGGATGCTGACTTCTGTCATGGCTCTCTATTATTTTTTTGAACGTTGTGCTTATATGGACTTGCCCAGCTTTGGTTCCCATTAGTTTTGCCCTGCCTCACTAATTATCTACATCTAACTTTTACTTTTTCTTTCTTTTCCCTTGTTGCTTCTTTTTCTATATTAATATAAACTGGGCATGCACTGCCCTGACCCATGAAAGGTGGCTACCCTTCTAATATTTAAAATAAGACTAATAGTGTCATAATGAAGCACTATATTAATGAATTACAGGGCAAGAATTTTACTTCACTTTTACTTTTTCTTACTTCTGTCATTCCTTGCTTGTCACCAATATAAATTGGATATGCTGCACCCTGACCAATGTCAGATAGCCCTCTTTTAAAGCTAAAACTGAAGCTATGACTATAACAACCAGCCTCAAAACCAGAGGGACACAGGGCATATGCTGCATCTCTCTGTTTCTTCCTTATTCTTCATTCCGTTCCTATTTTCTCCCTTTCCTTTCAGTTTATCAATATAAACCAGGCATGCCGTTGTGTCTGACCCATGATATATAGCTATCCCTTAAATTTTATGGGCAAATTTATTTTATTTTAGCCAACCTCAATCTTAGGATGACAAAGGGCTTCCCATTATCAAGGGCCCCCCACCCTTTTTTTTCTTTGTCTTACAGGTCTCTGGAATAGATCAGATTTCTTCTGGCAGACACCAACTATCATCTGTTTTGGAATATCTTTACTAGCTATAAAACTTTGTTAACTTGTTTATTTTTCCTCCCAGGCTTTGTTGTTGGCCTAATTACCCCAGCAAATGATTTTCTCCATAAGACTATGCTTAGGGTAGTCAGAGGTTTGCTGTTAAGCCTTTAAAATGTTAATCCAGCTGTTACTAGCTTATCTTTAATAAATACTGTTTGGTTGTTCGATAAAGTTGGGGGGTTGGGAGGGCTGGTGGGTTGTTTTACTGCACAGAAAACACTCATGTATTTGCTGTTGGGTTGGGAACCTCCACTACTATTATCCTAGTATGACCTTCTTTCTATATAATAGGTGTGTGTTATAATGTGAAGTTCATGGGGGGAATTTAGGGGTATCAGGAATTGGTGTAATCAAGCAATTGATCAATCAATCAAAATCTTTATTTTACAAGGCGAATATCATTGAGCAACGTTCATTTTCAAGATGGACCTAGGCAGAACATATAGTCATAAATTACATTGGACAAAGGCAAGGGGTAAAATAGCATAGAATTCCAGAGACTAAGTGATACAATCAGCAGGACTAGATGAGATATTTACAGCATATAAACATTTCATTTGTCAATGCCAAACTAAATGGTGCAATCAGTAGGACTAGACATAATATTTACAGTGTATAAACATTACATTGGTCAGTGCTAGACTAAATGATACATTCAGCAGGGCTAGACATAATATTTACAGTGTATAGACATTTTAGAGTCAATGAGCTAGTTGAGATAATTGTGCTCAAGTATAAGTATACAAACCTAAATCTAACAGAGGAGGGAGGAGGGAAGATAGTACAATACTGGATGATAGGATGAAGACCGGCACAGGAAAAATAGAGCAGAAAAAGGTATGGAGAGAAGGTGCCAGTGGTGAGAAAGTATAGAAACCTAGAAAAAATTCTGGAGAACTAGGGCAGTTTTTAGAACATGAGCTAGGAAGAGGTATCCGAGGGGAGAGGAAGTTGAGAAGCCTAAAGTGCTGGTTCAGAAGAGCAGATTTTCGGAACATATACCTGATAGGTAACCAGGGGGTAATGGGGATTGTATTATTAGTGTTAGCAAGGGTATGCCATGTAGGTTGGGTGGGGCGAGGGAGGGGACTGCCACAGGTAAAAGGGATGTTGTGTCAACACAGCTTAGATTGGAAGGGATGTATACTCTTAGCCCAAAGGTCCTATATAATCTCTCTCTCCAACTCAATACAGCTAAGTTTAATATGTGCTCATGTAATAATAAAGGGTCCTGAACTCCAGCCAAAAGACTGAAGGTCTTACTCCATCTGCGTAGGCTTCAAACAGACATTGCTTTTTTACAAGAAATGCACCTTCTACCTAATCAAACTCACTATCTGCATAGAAATTGGGTGGGTCAGGTATTTGACTCTGGCCTGAGTTCTCGCAAGAGGGGAACTGTCATCCTCATAGCTCGTAGGGTACCATTTCACCTTTTGCAAGAATTCTCAGATACAGAAGGGTGTTTCGTGATCTTGAGAGCACTCCTGGGTCATTCTGCGGTCATCTTAGATTCCATTTATGGGCCTAACACAAACAATCCAGATTTTTTCACAAACCTGATCTTTATTAGCACCATTGACATCAATCCCAATTATTCTTGGGGGGTGACTGGTATCTTGTTATTTCTAAACACCTCGATAGGTTGGGCCAATCAAGAAAATCTTTGTCCATGGGACAGACAGCATTACATAAGCTAATGCACACCTTAGACCTTACAGACCCCCTGGAGACTACTAAATCCTGACCAAAAAGAATATTCTTTCCACTCTCTCCCTCATCATTCATTCTCTCATACAGACTACTTCCTAATGACTGTAGATCATCTCCCAGGAATCACCTTAGCCTTCTACTCTTCCAAAAATTTCTCCGATCATATTATTGTTCACCTTCATCTAGACCTCTCACCCAATTTCCAGAAAGACAGAACTTGGAAACTTAATAATCAAATCTTAAAGTCAGAAGAGCATATTCAGCAATTACAAATATTTATTACCAATTTCATGGAATACAACTCCCCTTCCATGCATAAACTGGACATTTTAAGGAGCTCATTGAAATGTGCTCTAAGGAGCGATTTAATTCACCTGGCTTCTAAATGGAAAAAGCAAAGAGAAAGGGCTCTCTCCTATTTAATCAAATCATGGTAGCAGAAGCAAATCTATCCCAAACCTCCCCCACAGAAGATTGGGAAAGAGCAGAACCTCTTTGTTTCCAATATAACCAGCTGCTTGCTGAAAAAACAGAGTTTCTCATGTTATGCTCCAAAATATCTTATGTTGGCCAGGGTGAAAGGGCTGGAAAGATTTTAGCCCTTTGATTGCCTACCGAGACCACAGATAGAATTGTTACCTCTATTCTCCCATATTCAGGTCACCCTCTCACTTCTCCTAAAGACTTAGTCAAGGCATTTAGAGACTACTATTCCGACCTATACACACCCTCCGCTTCTTCATCTTCACCACAAATGTTAGAAGCTTTTATTAGTGATATTAACCTCCCTGTCATATCTGATTGCCAAATTGACATTTTAAAAGCTCCTATTACCCTCACCGAAGTAATGGATACCATCGACACTCTCCCACTGGATAAAGTACCCAGCCCAGATGGCTTTTCCACTAACTTTTACAAATCCTTCAAAGATACAATGGTGCCCATACTCTTAAATACCTTTAACTATTTTTTCAAAGAAGGTATTTCTGATTTTTCCTTAACCCAATGAAACCACTATAGTGGTGCTTCCCAAACTGGGTTAAGATCCTCTTCTCTTCCTTAACTACAGACCCATTTCCTTAATCAATGTGGACTTAAAAATTCTAGCCAAAATACTGGCTTCGAGTTTAGCTAGTGTCTGGGATGTTCTAATAAGTGAAGAACAAGTTGGTTTTGTCAAGGGTCGCCTCTCTTCTGATCATCTCAGGAAAATTGCCTATCTCTTCTCTGTATCTAAGGACTCTTCTATGCCTGCTGCCCTGGCCTCCTTAGATGCTGAAAAGGCCTTGATAGGGTTTCCTGGTTATATTTTTTTATGTTACTTCCTAAGTATTGAATTCCCCAAGAAAGGTCTATGTGATAATGGTGAACGCTTAAAGGCGATCGCCGTTATCACTCAGTCAGAGTGCGAACACATTTCGGCACTCTGACAACCAATATTAACTGCAGCACCAGGACATATTGTTACTATTTTCAGTGTGGGGCCTCACTCCCCACCTACTTAAGAATTTCAACTCCAGGGGGGTGCATGTCGGGGGGTGAAAGTAGTAAAATTAAAAAAGTTCAGGCTGGGCGGAATAAAAATTGCACCAACGCCTGGATCCGAACCCAGTACCTCGGCCACCACAGCCATTGCCTAATCCAAGATGCCATGCCGCAGCTCGACCGATGACCGCAGCACCACCCCTACAGCCCACACTCGCCATGCTCGCTCCCACCACCCCCCATGTGCACACGTATAGCGACATCCTGTCGCCTAGCTCTCCCACCCCCTCATCCGGTCGCCCTACCTGTCAGTTGCCATCAGTGGATTGCACAAGGAAGGTGTCACCGTAATGGATGGCACCCTTCCTCATGCGCCCACTTCACGGGTTACCCCCCCCCCAGAATTTGGATTAAAGTTCTCTGTTCTTCCCCTCGGTGTGTGTTCAATGTAATGGCATTCTCTCTGTACCCCTCACACTTCACCAGGGAATGTGTCAGGGTTATCCCCTTTTACCCTATTTATTTCACCTCTTCTTAGAACCCCTCATTAGAAAATTGAACAAGTCTCCGCTCATCAAAGATATTACTATAGGTGATACAGAATATGAAATCTCTGTGTATGCAGACAATATCTTACTACATATATCCTCACCTGCACAAACCCTTCCAGCTGCTTTTCAAATAATCTCACAATTTGATAGCATCTCCAATTATAAATTAAAACTTAGACAAAATAGAAATTTTTCCTCTCAACATATACACCATGAGAGCTAAAGTGAAAAACCTGGGCCTTCCATGGCATGCCAATAAACTAAAATATCTAGGCATCAACCTCTATCCCTGTCCCGAAATTATGAAAAAATTGAACCTTGACACCATTATTAATACCTTAAAAGAAGACACTATGCATAGGGCCCATCTACCCCTGTCCATATGGGGGTGTATGACTATTATTAAAATGAACATCTTATCCCATGTATTATACCCTCTACAAATGTTTAATTGGGCCCTCCCATTATCACGGTTCTCACATGTACACAAAATTATTAGTTCCTTTTTATGGATCGGAAAAAAATCTAGGTGCAGTTATATCAAACTTAGCCATTCAAAAGCTGATGAGTGCTTACAAACACCTAATTTCTACTTATACTATCTGGCCATACACCTGACAAGGCTTGGATTCTGGTTACTTCACATTAACACTATCTTCAATTCTCCTTACTGTCCCTTATGGGTCAAAATTGAACAATCTCTTTGCTCTACACATAGCATAGATCCCAAGGCTCTCCCATTTATACTCAGGAAACATCTTCCCAAGAAACTGAAAGACTCTTCATTAGGCTCGATGCTTCAAATGCAACATCAACTCAACACTTTCCTTAAAACCGAAGGGTATAGAGACATAGCTCTGTCCCTTTTCCATAACCCCAATCTTTTAATTCTGGGTAAGGTTCTAAAACCTAATCCTTTTTGGCCCAATATGGGGGTTGGAAAGGTAGCTGATTTGGTCACCAGCAATAATCTGATATCAGTTTGAGACACCAGCTCTCAATTCAAGTGCCCCCCCACCTGTGTCTTTAAATATCTGCAGGTTTCTCATATGTTGATGAAACATTTTGGCACAGATTCATGGTCCAACTCATTCTCACTCACTCTTTCTCCATACATTGGTTCTCTCCCATCATCACATTTGATAACGTATGCATATAAGTTCTTACAAACTACAATTTCGAGTTTGGAGGGTCAGAGATGTTACTGGTGGGACCAGACCCTAGTGCCAACTGTGTCTCACAGGCCATGGCCAAGAATCTGGAAACACCTATTCAGATACATCAGATGGGATAGATTCATATGCAATTCCAGATTAACCATAATATATACTACACTCCTGTTAAACTTTATCAAATGGGATCCCAGGCTTCGAACCAGTGCACAAGATGCCTTCAAGCTCTAGGAGATCTGCTGCACATGCTATGGGCTTGTGAAAAAATCTCTCCATTTTGGAACCTAATCCAATCTCAGTTCGATCCCCTACTAAATCTGTTGGACAAATTCACTCCTGAGATTTGTATTTTAGGGGATTTTACAATCCTTAGAGGGTGCACTCAGAGAGCTCACATGGCCTTAATCTCCACTTGTGCCAAAAAAGTAATTCTTAGGCAATGGTTTGACCCACACTACACTCAGTCACATTGAATGGTATCAGGAGATAATGTTTGCTCTTCAAGCCAAACACATTATTGTGGGTCTTACCAATAATCTTAAAAAATAAAGACGAGTTTGGGATCCACTTTTTAGCCTCTTGCAGATTCACTCTAATTCTGGTAACTCTCAGAGCTAAGGACCATTCCTTGAATCTCCTGGATAGAAGGTACAGGTAATATGTACCTTAAATCATCCCTGTCTCATCTCCTTGTGGCAGTGGGGGAGGGCAGGGCTAGAGTGTGGGGGGGTATGGACATTTGTTTTATATGCAGTTTCTAAAAGCCGTCTTTCATCATGTAATTGACTGTCATCTACAAGTACATGTATTGCACTAGAGGCTTACTGTAATAACTTCAACAAGGTGTCTGTACACTGATGTTGTGAAAACTTTAATACAGCTTATTTAATATAAAAAAGGTAATTGCTGTAATGCAGTAAGATAGGCAATTGCAATGGGCATCTCAGTACCAGCACTACCTCTGTTTGTTTGTTGTACACAGCAGCTTCTTCTCATTTTAGTGGTTCCAGTAGTATGGGGAGTAGTACATGCTGCCATCCTCTGGACCTCCTCCACCTTGTCAAGAAACACACATCTGGTGATCCAGAACTGAAAGGAACACAGGATAAGCAGCAGTGGAATTGTGTGAGAGGGCACTGACCCCAGAGGAACCCATGATCCCCATGGGTAAGATAACTAAGAGGCAAGATTGCTGGTGACATGAGGCACATAAGAGGAGTACAGAGGCTTTCAGATGAAGACAAAGTCAGAGACTCAAGAAGCCTGGCTGGATCAGTCCACCAGTGGGAACCCACCTGGTTGGAGGGGCTGGGACTGCAGAGGGCCTTACCCCACTGGTGCAGCTGCAGGAAGAAGTGGTGAGCATGATATGCTCTCCACTGTCCTTCAGGATTCTAGAGCTAATGCCAGAGGGTGAACGAGTGCAACTGGATGTGGTGGCATAACCGAGGTCCCCAACTGGTTCAGTCACTGGACTAGTGCAACAGTTTCCCTTAATGCTGCAGCTGGCATGTGCCAGGAAAACCCTTTGACAGGCACAGGGGTGCTTGGAGAGACTGCATGGATTATTATGGCCCCACAGGTTCAGAAGTGGCTCTGTTGGGCTCATACAGTATGGGCACAGAGAGCTAGCAACCAGAAAGCTTGGCAGCACAGTCAAGGGTTGTCTGCCCCAGCTGAAGCCCTGGACATGGCTTGGGCCAGATCAGCCTCTCTGGGCTCAAAAGCCACAAGGGAAGGGAAGTGCAGCAGTGCAGGGCAGAAGGGGGACTCTTCTCCATGAGTTGGACTTCAGGTTACCCTACAGTATGTCATGCAATAGTTCTGGTTTTCATGGTCCTTTATTCCTCCAAGGTAGAGCTGGAGCTGGAGCTGGAGCGGAGAGTCAGAAGGACCAAAGGGGGCTTCCATTCCCAAGGAGCAGGGTTCTCAGGTTGCACTGTGTTATGAGCAATTTTGGGTTTCACATTATCTTTCATGCCTTTCAGGTCCCCCGGTGGAGCCTGTAACAGAGAGTCGGCAGACTAAAGATATGCTATGTTTTGCACTGCTTACTTTGTGCCTCCTCTCAGGTGTCTACTGCATACTTTTTAATTTTCATAATTATTATTGTTTTACAATTGTGTCATTACTGATGTAACTCATTACTGCACTCTCCACATCTCCTCACACCCAGTACACATTTGGAAATGAGCTTTTGAAAGCAATCAATCAATCAGTACACACACACATATACATGCATCAATAAATAAATAAATAAATTCCTTATTTGGGTGATAGCAGGGGAGAGGCATGAAATAGCATGTTGGGGATGCAATGAATTGCAGCCATGATAGACCACGAGTGCCAGGCAGATAGATGCACACCCTGGGCTGTGGGAGGCCTGGGAGTTGCTGTTCTTGGGACCCTACATCTTTAACTTTGCCCTTTGCATCTTTTTCAGGTTCTTAAAATGGATCCAGTGGATGGTTTGCAGACACTTCTTCATGGAGTAAGTGACTGGGAATGGGGTGATGGCCTGAGGAGTACAATATGGCATTCTCATAAGCAAGCACAGGCATTCTAGTTGGGTCTGTGAAGCATGTGCTTTGGTGAATTTCTCAGAAACATAGAAATACAGACAGTGCAGGCAGAAAAAGAACAATGGTCTATCCAGTCTGTCTGATTTCCCTGTCTATCCCTGGAACCTACTGTACGTGTAGGGTCCTAGCCCCTCCCCTCCTCCCCCCATCCTGCTTCCAGTTTCTGTCACCCCAAGTGACCACTGCACCTTTCATTCTCTCCCAGCTGTGCTTGAAACTAATAATTGTTTTGGTAGCCACCACTTCAACTGGTAGACTGCTCCGTGGGTCAAGCCAACCTTTCTGTAAAATGATACTTCTTCATGTCCATCCTGAACCTCCCTTCTTTCACTTTCCACTCATGTCCTTGTGACCTCAAACTAGTACTCAGCTAAATAATTCCTGGCTATTCACCTTGTGAATTCCTATTAGGAATTTAAAGATCTCTATTATATTTCCCTTCCTCCTTCTGGTCTCCAGCAAGTACATGTTCATGGCCTTGAGCCACTCCTCTTAAGACCTGCCATAGGCAACATATGCCTGGGACTAGGGCAAAAGCCTTCCAGGGCACTCCCAACAATCCCCAAAATGTATTTACTACATACCCTTTTCTTGGTGCCTGACCTGCATTTTTTTTATGGATGCATTGTGTCATGATGCTATGCTGATGTATTGCTATCACAAGAAGGGTTCTGACCGGAATTCCTAATGCAGCACATTTGTGTTGTTATGAGGGATTGGAACTGAATCACAACTTCCTGCAAATCTGTCCATGTTCTCCCCATTCCCTGTTCATTAAAATGTGTTTTCTTCTTCTCCCCCCCTCACCAATCCCTCTGCAAACTGTTTCCTTGCATTAATGACCTCAGTAATACACTGCTGACCTTACACATCACTGTCCTCCACCAGCTTCTCTCTTACACACCACACTCCCTCCCACTCTCTTTCAGTCCAGCATAACATGTGCTGTATCTTTTGCACTCTTCTTTATTTCAGTTACTGCTGCCAGACAGTATGTCAGACTATGGCAGCATTTTACAGGGGCCAGTCAACACAAGATGCATGGGAGAAAGAGAGTCAGACCACTACTGGATTTCAGGAATCTCAAGAGACCGATATTTCCTTATAGCTGTCAGCGCTTTCTCAAAACAATAGGGTATATGCTTTTCTCCCAGTGCTCTCCTGATTTCTCCACTGTTCTTCCAATGGAAAAAAATTGCACGGCAATCTATCACTCTCCCCTGCTAACTACTATCACTCCCCTGTGTCGCTCTCCCAAGCTGCTCTCTCTCTCTCTCTCTCTGTCTCTCTCTCTCTCTCTTAGTCTTACTTTCATAGCATAGAGCTATTGTGTATTAATTATTCCAGTATACGGCTTCTTAGATAAACAAAGTACTAGCAGTTATTAATATGTCCTTGATATTACATGTAACTAAGATTGCGATCCCTATATGATACCTGGATGCAACTTTTAAAAAACTGATTCCAAACTTGTGAAAAGCTTCTGTATTAAACAGCAGTGTTGTCAGTATTTTTAAATAACTACAAAAAGGTGACTCAAGGGCTGATGGACTATTTAACCAATAAGGCACAAAGGGTGTGTGTTATTGTGCAATAACATCACTCCTGGGGTGGGTTGAAGCATGAGGTGAAGCTGAGTGCTTCCTCCACCCCAGGAGTGACGTTATTACACAATAACACACACTCTGGAGTGCCTTATTGCTATTACACAATGGCTTGTTGTTATGCAAAATAAAAAACATTTAAAAAAATGTTTTAGTAGATTTTTAGTGTGGCAGTATATCTTTGTTTCTTAAGAAAAGATGAGCAAAACAATAGCCTCAATCATACAGTGATGTTATGGTGTAATGTCATCACTGTCTCAGGCATACACTGACCGATCAGAGTCCAGGATTCTTTCTTGCCATTGTATAATAGAGTACAAATGTGCAAAACTCAAATGCTCGTCAAGCAACCAGCAACAAGACCTCCCCATAATGATCCTCCTGGTGCTGACTGTCGGAGCTTTCTCAAAGCAATAGGGTATGTTCTTTTCTCTTGTTGCTCTCCCTATCTCTCCACTGTTCTTCCAATGTAACTGATCACCTTAAAAAATAAAATGCACAAAAAATCTGCTACACTTCCCTGCTTACCACTGTCACTCTGGTGTCACACTCCAAGCCTTTATCTCTCTCTCTCTCTCTCTCTCTCTCTTATGGTGTAGTGCTATTGTGTTCTAATTATTCCAGTGTATGGCTTCTTAGATAAACATAGGAGTAGCAGTCACTATTACTTCCTTGATGTTATGTGTAATTAAGACTGTGATCCTTATATGATACCTGGATGCAACTTAAAAGAAAATGATTCCTGACTTGTAAAGTTTCCATATTAAAAAGTGGGCAGGGACCATGGTTTTCCATTTTTACTGGTAACACCGGTAACAATCACGGAATCCTGCTTGGTTTGCGGATTTTGAATTCTTGTACCGGTGCCTCACGGAAATTGCATGTCACTGCACAGAATCTCTAAGATTTCAGTATCTTTTTAAATTTTTTTTATTTTCTCTTTCTATGTCCCCTTCTCACAGCATCAGTCTCCACTTTTCAGAGATCCCTAGGCTGGGTATCCCCTAGCTTCACCCCCAGGTAATGCTCAGAAGCTCCTGTAGGCCTGCCCCTATCCTGCCTGGGTTGTACCCCCCCCCAGGTGGGAAGGGAGGGGACCCCAGGTCACCCCTCCACACTCCCTTAGTGTGTGTCAGGCAGCGCAGTGGGTCCCTCATGGAGCCTGGTTATGAAGTCTGGGGCACCTGGGTCCCTTCTGCCAGTGGCTGATGTGGAGTGATTGTTCCTAGTTTTCTGGTCTCTGTCCCTGAGGGCACCAGCACTAGAGATCAAAGGAGGTAGGTCACAGAGACATGCCACTGCTCCAGATCCTGGCTAGTGTCCTCCCCTCCTGATCACTCTGCAGCACCTTTGCACCACCACCCATGGTCACACAGGTTGTGATAAAGAAGCAGAACCTGCAGCCCACCCTCTCTGGAGGAGGACAGCAGTCCCCAGGTGCTCGATCCTACTCCCCTGGCCAGACCTCCAGCAACCCGAGTTTGCTTCTGACCCTGGGTCGCTGGCATTGCAAGGCAAGCAATAGTGCTACCGCAGCACCAGCGGACTGACCCAGATTTCAGCATCTTAAAATGAATGCTGCTGTGCTCTGCATTCTTTCTGCTTTGCTGCATATAGACTCAGTAAGGAAGCCACCCGCACTGCTTTGTTGTAACCAGCCATTCAGTTTAACCACCCATGCCTAGTGGTTAGAGTAACAAATGGTATTTGAACTGGGTACATCCAGCAGACTTTGGTTTGAGTCCCACAGCCTCCACTTGCATACTGTGCAACTCCAAGCAAGTCACTTAACCTCCCCAGTGCTTTTAAGTCACTCCTTAAAACAGACAGTTCTACCTAGTGGACCTTACCTGCTTTACAAAGAATATATAAAAAAATACCAAATTATGTTTACTACATCATAGAATAGTAGTCAGGGTACCATGTAATTTACCCGAGTTTTACTTGGGCTGCAATGATTTTGTATAGGTAAAGATAAATGTTCAGATACATTTTATGTGTTTTATAAGCTTGTTTTTAGATTTTAGTCAGGTTTTTATTGTATTCTTTGCATATAAGTATCTAGGTTGTAGATTGCTAAATGCAGGATCACTGTTACCAACTAACTTATTCAAGTTTATAATCAGTAGGGCCATCCTAAATCCTCAGCTGTTTGAATGAAAAATAGTCTGAATGAAGGTATGTTCACAAAGAAGAAACTGCCTTACTACTTATGAAAAGACTTCACAGTCAGCACCTCATTTAGGTGAACTGGATCATTTACACCTTTTCCCCCACCTGCTGTTTCAGTCTCTGTGACAACAAAAAGTTTTCTGATAGACTGCTTCAACAAAAAGCAAATATTAAGTATTTAAGAGTACTTATGTTTGGCCAGTGGATTTTGAAAGCACAGTCAATGACATACAGATGGTAAGACCCCAGGGGCTGTATGATGCTGGTGGGCAGAGTAGTATTCAATTCACATCTGAACAAAGACATGAAAACTGGGAGACACCCTTTTCATGGACACCAAGTTAAAAAAAAGCATCCTCATGTCTGGGAGATGCATGAATCCATTTGAAGGTCCTCCACTAATCACTTGTGGATTTTTTAGGTTGTAAGAGGTCTGAACCTCAATTTCAGGTTCTTGGCAATATTGGGAATGCAAATAATCACAAACAGGTTGCATTCGAGTAATAAACAAGTTTATTACTACAAAAGGGGTAAATCACAGTTGCCCTAAGCAGTTCTTACCAATACAAACCGGGAGCCAGTGCTAAGCTGCTCCCTATACTCGAGGTTTCTCTGTAGTCTCTGGGATCTCTCGGGTCTCCGAGGTGTGAGCCTGTGCATAACATTATATACCTGTGATAATTACTATGGTTACCAGAAGATAGAAACATTTCTAGTTACAGAGATGAGCCCTATTGGTTAAATTAGAGGTGGCTCCATGGTCCAAGATAACATTATATAATTCTGTAAAGTCATCAGTTTTAGAACAAAGACATTCTTATACAGAGTCTTACATAACAGGGTGAAGTGGTGCACATCACCAAAGGATGGCGATGTTGCCTTACATATTACAATTACTTCAAGGACAGGTGTCTTGGCATCTGACAAGTAAGAAATAGACAGAAAATACATGGTATAATATGTGTGTATTAGCAAGCAAAGTGGGTTACAATAATATGCATTCATATCCTGACATCTACTCTTGTACGGTAGATGCCCTTAGCCCTATGTATTTGTATAGCCTGTGCCTAACCATTAGCTGTCTATGGTGTACCCCTGAGGGTATCAATTAGGGTGCAGGGACCTCGTGTAACAATTCCCCCCCTTGTTGCCTCCAAGGGCAACACAGGCAAATCCAGGGAATGGACAGGAGCAGTGGACGTTTACAAGCCTGAAGCGCGAGCCTTGTAAAGGAACTCAAGCTGCTCACAGTGTTGGCGCAGGGTACGTCGTA
Organism: Neoceratodus forsteri; assembly: GCA_016271365.2. Classification (NCBI taxonomy): domain Eukaryota; kingdom Metazoa; phylum Chordata; order Ceratodontiformes; family Ceratodontidae; genus Neoceratodus; species Neoceratodus forsteri. The sequence continues at coordinate 1,516,707,805 of CM057449.1, forward strand.
GGCAGCAAAGCATAATAATCAAAGTGAATATTAAAAATGCTTGTATTATAACAAAACCTTTAAAAGTGATTTCTAACCAGGTGTTAGTCAATGCATTATTCATATCTCCATCATTGATCAGGTCAAGAATGGCTTCATTGGCTTTGGTGATATTATTGCTGATGTGGATGAGGTGTGTGTCCTTTCTATCTAAAAGGGATTTCAGTGTAAGTGTAAGTGGATCTATGTGTATGTTAAAGTATGGCAGGAATTCTGAGAGTGTGAGTAAGTAATCTGGGTTACCATCAATAATGTCTGCATCCATAAGGGGAACGGGGGTTATTATGGTATGTCCAATAACAGTTTTTTGATGGGGAACAAAACAAAAGTTGGGGTAATCAATGGAGCAAGTAACAGAACCATATGTATAAGACTTAACATTAGTGACTATACAATACTCTCCGTCGGAGTTATACTGTGAACGTACAGTAGGTAGTCTCCATTTTTGCAACTGGACAGGGCATGTGTAGGTTGTCTTCGAGATCTGTGTTGACAGGCGATGAGCTTCCTCACGATAGGACTGGTAGAGCTGATCTGGTAACGGAGTAGATTCAAAAGAGTTGGTGCCATTCTCAGTGATGTCATCATCCATAGTGAAAGTCCAATCAATGCTGTCTGGAGAGTAGCCAAAAACAGGGCGTATAACATCAAACACATCACATCGGCACAAGTAGATATATTGCTTTTTCGCACAGCAGTCTGTGTGCGGTGCCACCCAGGCATCCAGGAAAGAATGGTAGACCAGAAGAGGTGGTAGATTAAGACGTTCTCTGTAGATATCATCATCCAAATGCCCAATCGAATGCGCCAGTGCCAGCTTGTCGAACAAGGCTGTGGTGGGATCAAAACGTGGTAAGGAGACAGTAAAAGAGACAAACATGGTATCTGTTATGGAACATTTCTTAGTAGAAAAACAAGGACCAGTGTTTGGGTGTCTGGTCACAAACCCCAAATTTCTCACTGTGGAGAGAGGAATAGACAAAGTCTGTTGCATACCTAAGGAAACACAAGTTGAGAGTTTACATTTAGGACAATACCATTTAGAGATGCATCTGTCATGTATTATGTCAGGGATTCTTCCAGTTTCTAAGTCACGGAAGAGGTTGTTGATGGTAGTGAGGATGTATGAACCATATGCGGAACAAAGTATTTCCCTACCAATGTATTGTTTTTCAGCTTCTCTATTGTTCTGTTGTATGAGTGCGTTAATCTTATCTTTCGAATCTGTGAAGGCTTTTGCAATGTCGTGCATGTTGTATACAGTGTATCTTTCTTCCTGACTAAGGCCATCCACACCATGCAATAATGGTGGTAAAACATTATTAACCAAACCAGTGGAGAACTTGGCAGAATGACTCTTGATAGCAGCAATGTCTGCTTTGTTCCAAATGGACATAGCAGTACCAAAAAGACCTGTGACAGTACCTGTAGCACCTGTAACATCAGAACTGTCAACTTCACGTTTACTACGTTTATGATTAAGAGTACCAGGAGGGGTTTCCTCCTAAATTACCTCTATGTTCAGTAGAATAAACTGTAGAGGGATCCTATTTTGAATCTGAAATGCAGCTAAACTGTCAAGCAATAATGTGTATAGAATGCAGATGTATTGGTATTGTGACACATACCAAATTCTTTCATATTCCAGTAAGTAAGGTTAAACAAAACAGGTATATGCATAAACTGTAAATTATTAATCAAAGAACCTGGGAGGGCAATGGCTGTGAGACCACTACGGGGACCAGGGTTATGTTTTGGACATTCCAAAAGCTGTTTTTCACTAGGAGGCAATACAGAGAGATATATGGCTGCAGAGGCCATGTGGTGTACAGCACAGAATCTGCGGGCAGAATCCTGAGAGAGAAAGTTACAATAGGAAGGATCAATCAGAGCAGTAATGTTGTACAAACCAGAGTGTCTTAATGCAGTTTGTAACAAGGACAGTGAACCATTTGGGGATAATTTAGTGTTGGGCCAACCCTGAAAAGTTCCCTTGGAGTGTTTTAGCCAGGAGAATTGTCCTTGTGATGGTTTGCCACTCAATTTGAAGGTAGATTTGTCAGGAGCAATAGCCGAGGCAGTGAGGTATGCATCGGAAGCTTCTGGACAGTAATCATAGTATCTGTATTTTGATGGAAACTTCTCTGTAGGGGTGCTGGAGGATCCAGATGTCGAAGGAGGTCTGGTACCGTGCCTTGGTGAAAGGGATCACTCCTGCAAGGAGGAGAGATAGGAACAAGATAGCCATCTTGTCAATGTATCTGAAAAGGAAGATCAAAGATTAGTACATTAGTACAATTCCGCCCAGTGGGGTTGGGAAAAGTAAGTTTAAGTTCCTTTGTACAATTTCAATTGGTTTGCATGTAACCATTTGTCAGTCAGTTTATTGTTGTGGAGGAATCTAACTTGATAGACTGCCGGACTGAGCCTGTTGACAATGGGGTAAGGGCCTTCCCACTTATTGGAGAAGGAGTGGGTGGGATGTGCAAATCGAAGTACCATTACCTGATCTCCAACCTGCCAATCCACTTCATGTGCATGTTTGTCAAATTGTATTTTGGACTGTTGCTGGGCTTTGCCCATGCAGTTTGAAGCATACAAGTGTGTGTGTGTATGAGGTCTTTTCTGAGCTTTTCCACATACTGATCCACAGACACATGGTCTGCAGTGGGGGTGTGTAGGTCAAAGAGCAAGTGTTCAGGCAATATCATTTGTCTTCCAGTCATTACCTCGAAGGGTGCAAGCTGGGTGGTGGCTGCAGGTGTACCCCTAATTGCCATAAGGAGTAAAGACAGTAGGGAATCCCAGGTCTTGGGATTGTCCTCTATGAATTTGGAAAGCATTTGCTTAATTCATCTGTTGTCTCTTTCTACTTGACCTGAGGATTGAGGGTGATAAGGTATGTGGAACTTTTACTGAACCCCAAGGAGTTCAAGGGACTCTTTCATCAACTCACCTGTAAAACTGGTTCCTTTGTCGGAGTCTACCTTGAGAGGCAGGTCTCACCTGGAGAAAATCTGTTCTACCAGGATTTTGGCTGTTGTTTCTGGTGTATGTCTTAGTGGGGAAAGCTTCAACCCACTTAGAGAATAAGTCGGTTATCAAAAGGGCATACTTGTTGTTTCTGCTGGTATTGGTCAAAGGACCAATGAAATCAATTGAATGGCATGCCAAGGCCAGTGTGTCTTTGTGGTAAAAGTTTGGCATTTGTTTTGTAGGTATGGATTGTTCTTCAGCACAAACAAGGCAATTGTCAATGTATTGTTTAACATCTTTGTATATACCAGGCCACCAGGCGGTGGTCTTGGATAGTTGGAGGGTATTTTATGCCCCTGGTGTCCACCAGTAGAGTGTCATGTGCCTGGTGAAAAAATTCAGATCTCAAATGTCTGGGGACTACCCACAATTTGGTGGTAGTATCCTCTGGTTGGAACCAAATGAGTTTATTGTCAGGGGATAAGTGTAACTTACCTTCATGGTTGCGATATGGGTTATGTGTAGGGAGTCTTTCTTCAGTACCCTTGTCCAGGAATCTGAACACTTCTTTGAGTTCAGTGTCCAAATGCTGGGCTGCTGAGAGGTCCAGGGGGGAAAAGATTCAGATTTCTTTTTGAGAGCTGCAACATGTACAGTTGCATTGGCTTCTGGGTGATCCATCATCCAGACATCCCCCCTTCGGACCCCTTCCTTAGCAAGGGTATCTGCTGTGTCATTAAATGCATGATAGGGATCATGTAGGAGTGAGCTTTTAACCTTTGCGCATAAAGTTTGTGTGGGTGTTTCTGTAGCAATGAGTGTGTGTAGATTACTGCCTTTGTATTTCACTGACTTCCATCAGAGGAGAGGAACGAGTTCTTCTGCCAGAAAGGAAGAAATTCTGTGAGGGAACAGCAAACCCAATTAGAGTCTGAAAATGATGGTATCTTGAGTTCCATGTTGGATAAACTCAAGCGCAGAGCCACTGCTGCCATCTCTGCATACTGCGATGAAGCTACACTACAGCGTTTAGATATCCTGACAGTGTTCCCATAAGGATACAGCACCAAAATACCCATCCCTGCAATCTGTTCACCTTGATAGTATGATGCTGAACCATCAGTGAAAACACGGCACAAAGAGGTACTCTCTAGTATCTCAGGGGTGGCAGGGAGGAATGGACCCGGATCTGGGAGGTCGGGTGACTGCAGCGTACAGTCATGGGGTTCCCCCTGGAAAAGGAGACCATGAGCTAGCAGAGATGGAACTTTGGTCTGGTGGACCTGGATATCCCTATCCTGGAGGAGAAGTGACCAATGTGTCAGCCTGGTGTTGGAGACTGACCCATCCTTCACTCTATCTGAGAGCAGAAAGGTAGTGGGCGTATGATTAGTGTTAAGAATCAGTGGTGAATACCCAATTATATACAGGAAGTGCTTGACAGCCCAGTAGGTGGCCAGAAGGTTCCTTTCACAAAGGCTGTACTTCTGTTCCACTGGGGTCAAGAGCTGCGATGCATATGCAACAGGTCTCAAGGTGCCATGCACCTTCTGGGCCAGCACTGCTGACATGGCGATGTCAGAGGTGGCACACTCTAGATGGAATGGTAGTGCTGGATTGGGGTTTACCAGTACTGGGGCAGAGGCTAAAGCCTGCTTCAGTGACGTCACAGCCTGGGTATGGACAGGGACCCAATTCCATGGAACGTCTTTTTTGAGTAGATCATACAGAGGAGCGGCTTTCTGAGCAAAATCACAAATAAAATCTCTTGAGTAGTTTACCATACCTAGAAACCTTCGAAGAGTTGCCACGTTGGTGGGTAATGGCAAGTCTTGTAATCCCTGAATCTTTTTCCAAGTAGGGCTCCGGCCTTGGTCAGTTATTTTCAAACCCAGAAAGAGTACTTCTTTCTGACATAATTGTGCTTTTGCCCGGTTGCACTTCAAGCCTGCTCTCTGAATGAGAGTCAGTAGTTCGTCCAAGAGATCCAGATGTTGTTCCTGTGTGGCGGTGGCCAACAACAGGTCATCTACGTACTGTAAGAGACATTGGGGGGCTGAAAAACCTTGTAGGGCATCCATCATGTGGAGATGGAAGAGGGATGGGCTATTATGGAATCCTTGTGGCAAGCAAGTCCACATGTACTGTCGTCCTTCAAAGGTGAAGGCAAACTTATATTTACTCTTAAGGGCCAATGGTAATGACCAAAAACCATTGGAAATATCCAGGGCACTGAACCATTTCTGATCTGGTGTTAAAAGTCGAAGCACATCTGGTGCCGACGCCACAGTTGGGGAACAACTGGGAGTAACCTGATTCAGTTTTCTGTAGTCAATAGTAAGTCTCCAGGTGCCCGTGGGTTTCTTCACAGGCCAGACAGGAGAGTTGGCAGTGGAGACACAGGTTCTGATTACTCCTTGTTTAAGGAGTGACTTGATCGTTTCTCGGAGAGAGGGTAAGGCTTCGTTGGGAAACGGATATTGTCTTTTTCTCTCATGTGCCGGGCCTGGCACCTCGATAATAGTATGCATTCTGCCACAATCGTGCTTGTTAACTGCAAACACTTCCAAATGTCATTGCAGAATAGGTAGGAGTTTTGGGAAAAGTTCATGGTTCTTGAACAAATCTATGGCGTCATACTCTTTGTTGTTGATAGATATTGTTGCAACAGCATGTGAGTCAGGAATTAAGACAGTATGGTATTGACCCTGGATCTGTATCAGCAACGTGTTTGCTAGATCCACCACACAGCCGTGCAGTGCAAGGAAGTCAATCCCGATGATACTAGGATGATCATGCAGCACCATCAGTTGGAAAGCATGTGAGGCCTTCAAATGGCCTAGCTCTACTGGTAGGGGTAGAGAACGGTATGCAGGTAACCTTGTACCATCAACTCCTGACATATTGGTCTTCAGTCCGGTAGACCAAGGAGACATGTCTGGGTGTTCGTCGTGTAACACAGATACAGCTGCACCTGTATCTAACAAGACAATTAGTTGGCGGCCCCCGACCTCGGCCTCGGTGCAGGGCCTTCGGTTTGTATCCAAGACCAGCTTGTTTACAATGCGGACTGGGGCCTGTAATTGTCAATCCAGATTGCTGGAGGCATGCAGAGGTTGGGATTGACTTGCATGGATGACTTCACAGTGTTGCACTGATGCAATATAGGGAGGAGCTTCTGGGTTCAGGCTTATGTGGGCCTGAGAGCTCGTACTTCCTGTGTCTCCATGACCAGTGGTGGTATGGGTCACCGGTTGTACTGCTGCAAGGGTCTGTGCGGGAACAGCATCCGCTACGGAGTGCACTTGCCCCAGGAGCTCCCGAAATTTTCGGTTTTCTTCAGCTATCTCCTTGTATGAGGGACCCGATCTTTGTAATGGTTTCTCTCTGCCCTTGTGCCTTCTGTTTTTGTGCCAATTCCGGTTCCCACCCCACTGTTGTTGTTGTTGTTGTTGGCCCTGTTGGGGGTTTTTCTGGGTGCTAGCTGGAGGGGCCAATGGATGTTTAGGCTGCTGTTGCTGGGCCTGCCCTTCCACGGTGTAATGTGTCGTGGTCCCGGAAGCGGGTTCCATGGCGGCAACCTTCTTGGAACCGGAACCCAAATCCCGGATGTACAGCTGATACACCCTCTCGGTTTTCCAAAGAATATCGGCAAACTTATCCGTATTTGGGTATGTGGTTGGCTCTACCTTTTCTCTTACAGCTGGGATCATGTTCCTAAGGAACAAGGTCTTATATTCAATAAGATCTACATCTGCAGCTTCTTGTGCCAGATGCTTCCCTGCTCGATAGGCCATCCAGAGTCTCTGGTGGTAGGTCGTCGGACTTTCTTTAGCATTTTGATTCACGGGGTACGCCAGCATTACTCCAACCACACCAGGGCTGTGAGCGGAGATGAGCTCAGCTGCGACTTCGTCAAAGGTAGCGTTCCCATCCTGGCGAACTGCTTCAGGGAGTTTGGCCCATAAACAAGGATCGATGGTCTGGCATAGTATTTGGACCTGATATTCTGCAGCGAGGCTAAGCATCTCGCATTTGGAGCGCACCTTTTCCAAATGGCAGCTGAGGTTGTCGGACGGGCTCATCCGACCAATGCTGTCAGCAATTTGCTGAACAGAGTAGGCCATTTGTAGGGGATTAGTCGGTGGTCGATCAGGCAGAGGTAATGCATCTCGTGCACCGTCCAATGCTGCGTGAGCTGCAGCTTCAGCCGCAGTACGAACAATACCTTCCTAAGTGCCAGCTTCTTGGAAAATTTGTCGGATCTGACTTTTAATGGCTTTCATACTTCTTTCAGGAAGGGGAACATTACCTAATGCTCTATCAATCATGGTTTTGATCTCTTGCCTGTCTTCCACACTAATAACTGCTACTGGAGGCGCCGTCGGGACCAGGCCTGGGCCTGCCCCCCCCCATCATGGGTGCCGCCATGATGGCATTTCCCATGATAAGCGTCACGACGTCGTCGATGTGTAACCTGGGGAGTAGTGGGTGGGGACCCGCCATACTGTGGATGGCTGGGTGGGGAATCTGGGCCATAGTAGGGGCATGACTGGGCGTTGTATTGTGAGACATCATCAGCAGATAGCTCCCCTTCTGATGACGAGTGAAAGGCAGGGGCTACGCCTCCAATTGCCTTAACGTGGCCAGCCAAAACCTCTCGTTGATGGCGCAGTTTATCCATCTTAGCTTTACATTCATCATGATTCACACTTGCAACATCCATATCAACCTGATCCTGTTTCTGCTTCTGCAAAACACGTTACGCGGCGCTCAATTCGCGATTGTCCCTATAGGCTATTTCTAAATCGTTATGTACCTGATTGATCTCGTCCTGAAGTTCACCCATTTCATCACTCAACTGTGCATTCGCAGCACTCAACAGATCATTCATTTGCACAACCTGACTCTTATCCTGTCTCAAGCTTTCACTCTCCTGTTTGAGAGTACACATTTCTTGTTCACCAGCCTGTGCGGAATGATGCAATAGTGAATCCTTTTCATTACTCAGAGATTGGAGTTCTGACTCCAGGTTCTGCTGTATTCGAACACATTCTGTTTCCTGTAAACCCATCTCTTGCTTAAGAGATGCGATCTGCAGGTCAAGGGTATGAAACCTCGCTTCGGAGGCTTCCAAAGCAGCGTAGAGAGAGGCGACCATCAACCCTTTAGCACAACTCTTATTGGTTGATTGTCACATCTCTGCATACTGGGTTGAAATCCCCAGTACGGGGTTTTGGGATTGACTTGCGTCCCGCGCGAAGTCAGCCCATCCTCCATGGGAGGTAAGAAAGTTAGAGACATCGAGTCTCAGTTCTGCACAGATATCTGATACTGTGGCCATTGTGTGGGAGGGAATGAAAATTCAAACTGTGAAAAAGATTGCGTGTTGCGTATCGATCCACAACACGACTACTTTAAACACAGCCGGGCTACTGTATAAGTTGTAGGCTTGCAATTCAAAGCTGCGATGGAGTGGGTCGAGACAGCATCGACCACACCCAAAAAGTCAGCCAGACTTTGCAAGTATCTACAACTGGTAGAAAAAATGGGAGAGGTGTTACGGGAGTGTACACCTGCAGTCCCTGTGGGGAAAAGGAAAATGTATAGCAACAAGTGAAAACTTGCAAACACCAAATATCGCCTGCACACGGTCGTCAATTTGTAAGAGGTCTGAACCTCACTTTCAGGTTCTTGGCAATATTGGGAATGCAAATAATCACAAACAGGTTGCATTCGAGTAATAAACAAGTTTATTACTACAAAAATGGAAAATCACAGTTGCCCTAAGTAGTTCTTACCAATACAAACCGGGAGCCAGTGCTAAGCGTTCCCTACACCTCGAGGTTTCTCTGTAGTCTCTTGGGATCTCTCGGGTCTCCGAGGTGTAGAGCCTGTGCATAACATTATATACCTGTGATAATTACTATGGTTACTAGAAGATAGAAACATTTCTAGTTACAGAGATGAGCCCTATTGGCTAAATTAGAGGTGGCTCCACGGACCAAGATAACATTATATAATTCTGTAAAGTCATCAGTTTTAGAACAAAGACGTTCTTATACAGAGTCTTACATAACAGGGTGAAGTGGTGCACATCACCAAAGGATGGCGATGTTGCCTTACATATAGCAATTACTTCAAGGACAGGTGTCTTGGCATCTGACAAGTAAGAAATAGCCAGAAAATACATGGTATAATGTGTGTGTGTATTAGCAAGCAAAGTGGGTTACAATAATATGCATTCATATCCTGACATCTACTCTTGTACGGTAGATGCCCTTAGCCCTATGTATTAGTATAGCCTGTGCCTAACCATTAGCTGTCTATGGTGTACCCCTGAGGGTATCAATTAGGGTGCAGGGACCTCGTGTAACAAGGTGAAGACACTTTATTTCAAAGAAGCAAATTCAAGCAGTTTTTTTTGCTCCTCCTACCCCCTGGCCATCCAATCCTTCAGGCCTGCCAAGGCCCCCTACCACTGCTGCTGAGTTCTGACCACCATCCACTGCCCCTTACTGCTGTGCTACCAGGTAACCCAAAGTAACCCTTTATTGAGTGGGCCCCTACCCCTGTGGGAGGCTGCCTGGGGAAGAGAATTGCCCCAAAGAGCTTCCTGTGTATCCTGGGCATGGCAGGGGTCAGACCAGACACATGTCCGGGGCTTCTGGCTTATGGAGGGACCAAAAGCCATCCTTCGGTTGGTCAGCGGGTGTTTTCCCATTTTCTTGGGAGCGTGACAGGCCACATGATGTCAAGGCACAAGCAGACTTCCGTCATGCTCCCTCCTGCAGTGAGGGCTGACATGTTGTCATGCCTCTGGCCTCCACCACGGGCCAGCAAATGCTGAGCCATAAACCCACCCTCCCTTCCAGGAGAAGGTGAGTGGTTGTTGGGCACTCAAGCCTTCACCCACCAGCTGGCCCTCCAACACTCAAGTCTGTTTCCTAACCCTGGTCAGTGGTGTCACAGGCAGAAATCCAATTCAGGCAGTTAAATTATAGATGGGGAAAAATCAAAGGCAGTCCACCTTAGCACTGATGGTACAGATTAATTCACTTCTGAGTTCTGACAAGCAAAGAGACCAAGTCATTTGTAACTTGTGCATGTGGGGTGTGGTTGTTGAAGAAAGGGAATCATAGTGCTGTCACTACTGCCATCACCCCTGAGGGATGTGGACTGCATTGCTGCTACTGCCATCACACTGAAGGGGTGGAGGCTGTAGTGCTTCTGTCATCACCACTGGTGGATGGGGAATGTAGTACTGCTGCCGTCCCACCTGAGAGATGGGGGCCATATTGCTGATACTGCCATCACACATAAGGAATGGTGAATGTAGTACTGCTGCTTCTGTCACACCTGAAGGAGGGAGGTCATAGTGCTGTTGCTGCTGCCATCACACCAGAGGTATGGGGGCTGTAGTGCTGTTTCCATCACACATTAGGGATGGGGGCTGTAGTGTTGCTGCTGCCATCACATCTTGTACCTAAAATAACTTTAAATTGGTACAAGGATGGAAGGATGAGTAATAGTGGAGGTCAAAATTGCTAAAATGCATGTTAGCAGAGTTAAAAATTGTTAAATAAAGTACACAAAACCAAACACTGGTAAAACCGGATTTTGACTTGGCAGACATCAGTGACAATACCGTTTTTTACAATGTGCAAAACGGAATATGCCCTTTCTCAAGCCCAGTAAACCAGTGTCCCTGAAAGTGGGGCTGGTAGTATTTTTAAGTAACTACAAAAAGATGATTCAAGGGCTGATGGACTAGTAGAGTACAAATTCTTCAAAACTCAAATACTAGTCAAGCCACCAGCAACAAGACCTCCCTGTAATGATCCACCTGGTGCTGACTGCAGGGACCAGAAGAGCTGTTCCCCACCATACTCCGTCCCTTTCTCTTCCCACCAGCATAACATGCTGTATTTTTCACCCGCTTCTTTATTTCAGTTACTGGTGCTAGACAGCATATCTGACTATGGCAGCATTTTACAGAGGCAGATCAACACAAGATTTATAGGAGAGACAGACCGCTACTGGATATCAAGAAACGAGAGAGACCAATAGTGCATCATAGCTGTCAGCATTTTCTCAAAACAATGGAGTATGTTTGTTTCTTTTGGTTCTCTCCCAGTCTTTCCTCTGTTCTTCCAATGCAACTGATTACATTAGAAAGAAAATGCATGACAATCCGTCACTCTTCTGTGCTTACTACTATCATTTCCCGGTGTCACTCTACCAAGTTGCTCTCTCTCTCTCTCTCTCTCTCTCTCTGTCTTACTACTCTTGCTGTCTCTTTTTACTCTATCACACAGTACATGGTCAAATAAAAGAAAACGAGAAATGTTGACTAAACATTTTTTCAGCTGATCTTAACCTGTCTTCCAGTTTTCTTCTCCTTACACTGAAAAGGGGCACTATCTTACGAAGGGGAAGTATATTTCATTAAAAAAAACTGCTAAAAAGCAAAATAAATTAATATGAATTTAACATGCTTTATGTATTCACTGACTGCCAGTGGCCTTATGAAACACCACACCAGGTGTGGGTAGATTTCATTATAACCCATGTCCTGTCCTAAATTATTGCTGAAATATACGCCAGTGCTGCTTGGGTTACAGGGGATTGCTTCAGTACTATAAAAGATGAGTCTTGGTTGGCCCTAGTATTTTCAGCAACACTCTACATTCAGAAATGGGAGTTTGACATTTTGGCTGGCAAGGGCTAGGAGGCTCAGGACTGGTGGCATGCACTAGTTGCAATTCCTGCTGTATGTTGCCCTCTTGTGGTGGGCATGCCATGAGGTCAGGCACAGCTGTGCTGCTCATGCTCCGTTCAATCCAATGTTTAACTCTTCTAATCTCCTCCAAAACATGTTTCCACCGTCCCGCTATAAAATCACCTTTCAGATAGGATTTAAAAAAATCCACTTCTCCTCATCATAGGGTGGGGATAATAAAAAGAATAAAAAGATTGTGTGTGATTGCGTGTGTGTAGACTTTTCGCTACAATCCAATCCCCACATTAATTCTATATCCCTTGTTAGATTAATGGATTGGTAGTCATTGTGGCTCTGACCAGGGTTTTTTTTTCCTGTAATGGACTCAGCTGCTGAGTAATCTGAGCAAGACATTGGTTGAACAGTGATATGTGTGACTCTCACCTCCCTGATTAGATGTTAAAGGAAAACTGCACCCTCATGTCTTTTAAATGTCATGCATGTCCATGTCAACAGACAACTCTTTTCATGTAGCTGTTAAAGATCTATGCAACTGCTTCAGTTAGCTTTCAAACTTCATACTAGGCCATGTCAATCTCCTGGGAGGGTCCATTTCGTGGTTGTTGAAATCTCATTGTCCCTGAGAGCTGCATTAGCATATGAGAACATTATGTTAGATCAACCATTTATATCATGTATCTCTATGCTAAGATAATAAATACCCTGCAAAAACTCTTTGGAAACTTATAAACGGAATGGAGTTTAAAGGGGAAAAAATCTGCATTATAACTCAGAGAGCTTACAAAACTCATTGAAGGTAAATGTGATATTTCACACCTCCTTGCAGCTTGGTTCTTTTAAAACTACTAAAGCAGACAGGCATACTGGGGAGTTTAAAGGTTGATTATGCATCACATCCTCATATGCTAATGCAGCTCTCAGGGACAATGAGATTTCAACAACCACAAAATGGACCCTCCCAGGAGAATGACAAGGCCTAGTATGAAGTATGAAAACTAAATGAAGCAGTTGCATACATCTTCAACAGCTACATGTAAAGAGTTGTCTGCTGACATGGACATAAATTACATTTGAAAGATATGAGGGTGCAGTTTTCCTTTAAGTGCATCTGATAGCTTCAACCCCCTCCCCACGGCCAGGCTAACCTTTAAGGTGTAAGGCCCATTTCCTTTGCTTTGTCTCTCCACCAGTATCTCTTAACCTGTCAGCATTAAAAGTCATAGCACAGGACTTCAAAGTTCAGAGCAAGTGCCCAGAATGTGTAGGACATTCTTATTTTAAAGAATAATACGTCTACAAACAGTGTGTGCCCCATGTATTTAGTGTTAATGAATCTTTCTATTAAGTTAGTCCAGTGATTAATTTTTTTGTGTATCCAAAAGAAAACTCAAACATTATTAAGAACATTAGTAAAACTTTGCAGAGCAAGGGTATATCTGAGTATAAAAATCATAGTGATATGCAAAATTCATAGCAGTTGAAAAGTATGCTCCCATCTGTTGGTATTACGTAGAAACACAGAAAACAGAAACATAGAAGTTGTTGGCAGAGAAGGACCTCTTGGCCCACCTAGTCTGCCCTATTTTCCCTATTTACAGTGTCACCACAGAGCCTACGTGGTCTCCACTTTGCACCTCCCCTTGTCTCACAGGAGACCGGGCCTTCTCCGTCCATGTGCCAAGACTGTGGAACTCCCTTCCTGCCCTAGTTCATGCCTCTCCCTCCCATCCCTGCTTCAAAACATCCCTCTGGAGCTTCCTCAAATCTGCCTTTGCCTGTCTATGTACCATATAGACCCAGCGTATTCTCTCCCTCCCTCCCGATTTATTGAGGGAGCTGTCCTGAGTGCCGTTAATACTGGCTGCTGTTAAATCTCTGCTGATAACCAGCATAAGGCACTTTCTGCCCTCCTGTTGGAGGGGCGCTCTTGTCATATCAGTACCTGCTTCTATTTTCATTTATTTGTTGTCATTCTCTTTTATGACAGGCACTCATGTCATATCAGTACCTGCTTGTACTCTAATTTATTTTGATGTTATTCTCTTTCATGATGTTATATAGATGTTATTCTACCTATTAATGCTGTTATGTATCTTGTTGCTATTCTGCCTACTTAACCATTTTAAAGCCTGTTGTCCCATATGCTGTACCACCTACTTGCCAATGCCTGAGGCTCCTGTATGTTACCTCAACTCTGTATTATGTTTCATATGTGCTTTGTAACCCTCCCGGGTCGCACCTGAAAATAGGCACTTGGATGTCTAGAGCGCTTACCTGGTTAACAAAAGCAAATAAATAAATAACTAAAATAAATATGATCCCCTTATGTCTACCCCATGCTTTCTTGACTCCTGTAACCATTTTCGCCCCCACCACCTCTGCTGGGAGGCTGTTTCAAGCATCCACCACCCTTTCTGTGACGAAGTACTTCCTCACATTTCCTCTCAGCTTCTCCCCCCTCCAGCTTCATAGTGTGACCCTTTCCCTCAAGCATCTTTTTCTCTGGAAAATGATACCATCCTGTACCTTGTTTATACTGTATCTGTGAGATATTTGAATGTTTCTAGCATATCCCCCCCTTTCTCTACTTTTTTCTAGGGAATACATATTTAATTCCTTAAGCCTTTCTTCATAGGGCTTCTGATGCAGACCCTGCACCATTTTGGTTGCCCTCCTCTGCTCCGCTTCCACTCTGTCCATGTCTCTTCAGAGGTGGGGTCTCCAGAACTGGACACAGTACTCCAGGTGTGGTCTCACTAGTGATCTATAAAGGAGTATTGTTATTGCCTCCCTCTTTCTGTTTTTGATACCCTTTCCTATGCATCCAAGCATCCTGCGAACCTTTCCCACTGCCTTGTCACACTGTTTAGCTACCTTCAGTTCATCAGAAATGATTACTGCCAGGTCCCTTTCCAGTTTTATGACTGCTAGTACTTCTCCCAGTTGATGCTTTACATTGCCTCCAGTTTCTGTGCACCAAATGCATTATTTTTTACCTTTTTGTGTTGAAGCCCAGCTGCCAAACCCATGATCATTCTTCAAGACTTTTTAAATCCTTTCTCATTCTTTCCACTGCCCAGGTGTGTCTACTGTGTTGCAGATTTCTGTGTCATCCATGAACAGGGATACCTTCCATTCCAATCCTTCTACAATGTTGCTTTTAATATATTGAAGAGGACTGGGCCTAGCACTGACCCTTGTGGCATCCCACTGGTTACTTTGCCCTCTCCAGAGTGTACATCATTTACCACCAGCCCCCTCTGACTTCTATTGTCCAGCCAGCTCTCTACCCATCTTATTACTTTAGAACTCACTTCCAGGCTTCTCAGCTTGCTCACTAGTCTTCTGTGTGGAACAGTGTTGAAGGCCTTACTGAAGTCCAGATAGGCTATGTCAACCACTCTTCCCTGATCCATTTCCTTCGCCATCCAGTCAAAGAACTCGATCAGGTTTGTCTGGCAAGACTTCCCCCCACCCTCGGTGAACTCCAGTTGCCTCAGATCTTGAAAACCATTAGAAACAAGGTATTCCCCAATTCTTTCCTTCGGTAGTGGTGCCATTATTTTGCCCACTACTGAAGTCAGACTGAAAGGCCTGCAATTTCCAGCTTCCTCTCTGTTTCCTTTTTTGTGGACTGGGACTACATTAGCCCTCCTCCAGTCTCCTGGGACCTCTCCTGTTTCTGGTGGCAGGTCGAACAGGGCTGTCAGAGGTGCAGCCAACTCCTCCTTGAGTTCCCTCAGTAACTTTGGGTGAACCCGGTCTGGTCCCATTGCCTTGTCTACTTTTAACCATGACAATTCCCTTAGGACTTTTTCCACTGTAAAATGGCAAGTGCTCACCTCCCTTCCCTTAATGCCCTTGTCTTTCATCATTGGCCCACTATGTACCCCCTCCTCCGTAAATACTGAACAGAAGTATTTGTTCAATATGTCTGCTTTTTGGTGGTCCTCAGCCTACATGGTGTAGTTACAAAACAGCATGAGAAAAAATGTGAAGACAAATTAACCCCAGCAATATGAGTACCGGGAAAGACATGGACTGGAAACTTCAGTGAGGTGTCAGAACACCGAAGCCTTTGTGTGTTGTATAGTGTATCTTCAAGTATGAATATTTAAGTAAGGGTGTGTGGGTGGTGAAGCCCCCCTCCCATGGTGGGTGGAGGGTGCGATGCACCCAGCTTGTGAACTTTTGTGAGGTGTTTGTTTGCTTTTTCACTGTTCCGACCTCGCACTGAAGTTTTCAGTTGCTGTTTTTCCCTGCTTTCATATTGCTGGGCTTAAATTGTCTTCACTGTTTTTGCCACATTGTTTTCACAGTGAACCCTTCCACACACACACACACACACACACACACACCCCTCCTCTCCCTTTCAGCCTTAGTATCCCTCCCTTGTTTTTTCTCTTTTCACATATGTATCTAAAAAATGTCTTGTCCCCTTTTATTTACTGATTTGACAATATTCTCCTCTGTTTATGCTTTTGCACTCCTAACTGCCTTCCTCGCCACCCTTTGTTTCTCCTGATAAGTCTCCTATCCTCCTCTTTCCAAGTTTTTAATTTTTTTTATATATTTAATATACTTTTCCCCCAGTCACTTCACCATCAGCCTCACTCCATTCACCTGCCTCGCTCCCCAGTGGTTGCCTTCCACTACTGATACTCCAGGCTTACCCCCTCAGGGCAGGGCAATGGCACCATGACCTGCCCATCTATGATGGGAAAAGGTTCGGCAGATCCGACATTGCCTCCCTGGCTTCCTCCCAGGGTGGGGTTCAGGGCCTCTGATGGCACCTGTGGAGCTGTAATTAGTCAGTGAGTAAAGCAGCGGAGAGCTATGGAGGCCAGGCATCTGGGCAGCGTCATCCAGAGCATATGGGATGATTTTCTTGTGTTTTTCTGGGGACGGGGACATGCAATGATGTCTAGCATCTACCCCGCCTCCCTGAACACTCAGACGCCAGTTGCTGTGGTACCCTCGGCCTCCGCCAGGGGTCAGTCAAGCACCGGATGTAAGCAGTCCTCAGGACACTCCATCCTTCTCTCCCCAGCTGGCCTTCCAATGTCCCAGATCCATTCCCAAACCTGGGTCGCTGGCGTTGTAAGTGGAAATCCAACCACTGCACTGATGGTCTGGCCATTCCATGTTTTTTTTATACTTTCTAAAAGCCAGGTTTTTTTTGCCCTTACTTTTTCCGCTGCCTCACTAGAGATCCATAGTGGTCTCTTTTTTCTCTTGCCCTTGCTAACTTGCCTGACACAGAGATTTGTAGCTTTTTCAATGCCCTCTTTTATTTTTGCCCAATGGTCCTCACCTCCCCCTTGTTTCCCTATCCCTGCTAGGGTTAATGAAGCATTCTCTCATTTTTTTTAAATCAGCCCTCCTAAAGTCCATGACCTTCATCCTCATGTGATTCAATTCTAACCTGGACCTGATATTAAACCGCACCGTACGATGGTCACTGGTCCCCAGGTGGTCTTCCACTGTGACATCAGCAATACTGTCTCCATCTGTCAGTCTCAGGTCCAGCAATGCCCCCTCATGAGTGAGTTCCATTACAAGTTGCCTAATGAACACCCCCTGCAGCAAGTCCAGGATGTCCCTTCTCCTAGCTATTACCACAGCTGGGAGGCTCCAATCTATATCTGGTAGATTGATGTCCCCCTACTAGTATCACCTCCCTCTTGCGAACCATCCTATGGATTCCTTCCATCATTTACTCATCTGCTTCTTCCCCCTGTACTGGAAGTCTGCAGATCATCCCTATGTGAATAATGGCCCCTTTCCTTTTTTACAGAGTGACCCACAGTACCTCCACTCCCCCCCCTTTTCCCCTTTTATTGCCATAGCCTTTATGTTGTCCATTACAAAGAGAGCCACTCCTTCCCCTTTTCTACCTCCCCTGTCCCTTCTGAGCAGAACATAACCTGATATGGCCATGCCCCATTCCTTGTTTTCACTGTACCAGGTCTCTGTAATGGTGACTAAATCCAGGTCAGCTTCTGCCACGGTGGCCTCTAGGTTCAAAATCTTGTTGCACAGACTATGAGCATTTACACACATGGCTTTACAGGATGTGCTGCTGTAGTACCCCAGAGTTAAGAGGCACAATAAGGAACCATGGACCCTTCTCCCGATGTTGGTATTTTGTTTTTCTTTCCCCTCTTGTTCCCCTCCAACCACCTCTGTTCCATTCCCCCTCCACCAGCAGACCCCTCCCAAACCCTTTATTTTTTTCACACCATTCGGCACAGTGAGAAGGCGGACTGTGGGCAGGAGCTCCTCCCTACCAGGCTTGTAGTGCCCAATCTCCTGGCAAGAAGCCAGGACCTCTCCTGCTCTGCAAAAGGGCCAAGGAGTGGCCAAAGGAGGCAGTTGGTGGCATAGTTGGGAGGGTGGAGGATGCAGGGAGCAAGAACAAGAAAAAAGACAAGTTCCTGCATTATGTCCATGGCTCCCCCAGAGTCACACCCTACCAGCTTCAGTCCAGGGTGTGGTGGCAGCAGCAGGGTCGGTCAGCAGGAGTGCGGCTCCCCAACGTGGCCTGTTCCCTCTGGGCATCATTGGCATCCCTCTGGGCAGCACCCCAATCAGCTGGGAGGGAAGGGCTAATGGACCAAAGTGTACCACAAGAAAATAGGTCTGGGTGAAAAATGGGCCCCGGTCAAATTAGTTCCACCCACCCAGCAGACTCAGCAGCACAAAACAGCCGGGTGGAAGCATGGCTCCCCAGCCATCTTTTCCATCCCCCTAGCAGAGTAACAGACCCGGGCCATGGCGGTGAGTGAGCCAAGTGCCTGATTCTTTTTTATGTCACAGGAGCAGAGGATTGGGCAAGGGAAGAGGGAAAAGAACAAAAGAGGAATTTAAAGAGACAGAGCCCTAGTAAACAGAATGGGGGAGATGCAGTGGGTTCCTTCGTTGAACTGCCCACCTTGAAGAGGAGGAGGAGGGATCAGAGGCAGTGGGCTGAGGGCCCAGTGAAGACAAGAAAAGGCCCCAGGCGTGGACAGAGCCCCAAAGTCAATTGTTTTTATTATTTTTGTTGAAGTGTATCCAGGGCATGGTTAGTCAAAGCTGAAAAGCAGCTTGTTCCCAGAATAAGGAAGAGGGGCACCGTGACTAAAATGCCTTGAGGGGAGTAGGAGAAGACAAAAAGGGGTGGGCTTAAAGATCCCTTCGTTCACTTTAGACCATTCTGCACCAGGGGCATAGGTCCATAGTCATATCAGTAAAAGGGTAGGGCTGAGTATGACCATCATAAAGATTCATGAAAAGGTGGGACTAGGTTGTGAAGTCCCACAGACCCAAACATAGGGGTAGTTTTAATGTTAGTGAAGGGGGTTGATGCTGCAGAAACAGCTTAAGGGGAAGTTACTTAAGGGTATAGCACCCCCTAGGAAGGGGAGAAGAATGGTTATGTGACTGTAAGTAGCTAAGGGGTTACATGGATGTATCCTGAGCCTCCACCTGAACTAAATTGTGCTATTGCCTTCCCAGCACCCCCTAGAGACTGCACCCTTTGCAAGAACTAAACTGTCTGCTTAGCACTCTAAACTGTTTACTTGCTTCTTGACTGTGTTATCAAATAGTATACTTTCATACCTGATGCCCAGCATTGCCTTGGTTGCCCAGATCAGCTTCTTCTGAGCCTGACGCTGACCCAGGGAGGTCCTCGGCTCATCCTCCATCTGCAGAAGAACTGTTTACAGTGATGTCAACTTGCCTCGAAGTTCCACCACAGTGTTCCAGCATCAGTCCTGTGATGGTAAGTGTAGAGAGACACTAGTCAGATATCCAGTAGTGAGTCAGCTTAGGAGTCACCCTGGCTCAAGTGTGAGGGGCCACAGTTAACATCTTGCATGTCCTTTTTCTTATTTTTCCATTTGTCTGTAAGTGTGCGCATTCCTGTTTCACTCCGCGTAAGATGCCTGAAGGTCGCATCACCAGTAGTTTTCTTGTTGTGAGGTGATGTGGGTGCCAGGGACCTATCAGTGGTCATTGCTGTGGATCATCCAGAGAACTACCTGCTGACCAGATGTCTTCAGCTTCTTTTCCGGAGCTGAAGAAGATCACCAAGTTCTTCATTGTTCAGCTACCAGTGTTCCTGGTTGTGTTCTGTTCATCTGGGCGACACCGCATTATCACCTGTTTATAAAGCACTTTGTGGGGTCAATGCCCACCTGCTGATCAGTCGAAAAGCCCAAGCTTGATTCATCTATTGGTTTGTCATCTTGGCCAAGTGCATGCAGCACTTGGACTAAAAAGGAATTAACTCCCCTTGTTCTTGGTTTGACCAGTTGTTGGTCCTGATCATATTGTTCTGTTGTTTAGTCTGTTATCCTGCAGTGTTTTAGAAAACAGTTATTTTGTTATTCTCCTTGTCCCTTGTAAATAAACCTTTTACATATTGGTCACTGAGTAAACTTCCTTCCTCTCCTTCCAGATTCATCTGGCCTGTCCTAAAATTGTTCAGGAACCAAGAACCCCATTCTACCAGGAACCTTTGGCTTGCTACATTTGGCGCTGCGAGCAGGATAAGAAACATCAAGGAATCCTAAGCTTGAAGCTACCCATACTAAGAAGCCCACAAGAGAAGAAATGGAGTGGGATCCCCTCCGTGTTTTGCAAGAGGAGCTGGCCCATGTGGCATGTCATGTGTGGGAGCTGGCAGCACTCATTGCAGAAATGAAGCAAGGGGCCCAGCCCCAGGTTGGGCAGTGTCCACGCTGGCCTGGGAGGAGATGAAGAAACCGAGGTTGAAAATGCATGGATTGATGGGTGGAGCAGGGCAGAACCATGCACCTAGGCAAATAAACTGTGGGGCCTATTCAGTGACGGTGTGAGTGGAGTAATGTCAAGAGCAGTGAGATCAAAACAGCTCAGCACCAGCTATTTAAGGACACCAGGAGAGAAAGATGGAGAGACTCAAGCAGTGCAAACAAGCTGTCATGGCACCTTCATGAAGTCCATCCAGACTTCCAGATGTCCGAGTGGAGAAGCCCGTGTACATGGTGAATGCTGTCACCTGTACTGTGAGTCAGAAGTTTCCAGACTGGAATGCCCAAAGGGAAGCCCGGTACCAGTAGCTTATTCAGCAGGCTATAAATGATGCCATGCAAAATACCAAGCTGCAAAAAGAATGTAAGCACCTCAAAAAGAGTCTCCAACAGTGGGATCAAAAGATTAAAGAACATGTTGAGCAAGCCGTCCACCAAAAAGAGGCAGCAGCCCAGAGCACTGAAGTTATCCAAGACTACAATGTTATAAATGAAAAACTGAGCTGTTTGCTGCTCAGCAAGATGCAAAAAAGGAGGAGCTTGGCTGACACTTGGGGGAGCTGCAGGCATCCTTGTGACAGGAGGAGTGCACCCAGCTAAACAATGCATGCCCCCCAAAATTGCCAGGACCCCCGGGCCCGATGTCCCAGTAGTGTTGGTTGAGCCAACCTACCAGTATCTGCACTCAGAGGCTCCTGAATTTTCCTCGGCCCTGAAGAACAAACCAGAGAGAGAGAGAATCAGATCCAGTCTGGGCCACCATGACTGATATCAGTTGGCAGAGTATGCAGGTCGCACCACCTATACAGACATTAATCCAGACAGTGGAACCACTCCACCAGAAAGAAGAAAGAACACCTCCCCAAGCAAAGCCTAAGTCACTGGCCAGTCAAAGAGTGTGTGTAGACTCAGATGAGGGGAAAGAGTCAGATGACACTTATAATCAGGAAACGCCCTTACCCATAGGCGAGTGAGCACTGGTAAGGTCCTGGAGTGAGGAAAGGTCATCTTCAAGGTGGGAACCCGACCCATACATTATTGTGGATCTCTCTTTCACCAGAATGCATAGCTACATGTTTGTTTAAGAGGGGAGAATTGTAGTATCCCAGAGTTAGAGGGCACAACAAGGAACTGGTTCCACCCTCGGAACACTCCTGTCGGGACATGCCTGGTCATTAGGGCACCAAGTCCCAAATTCATTGTCCCCTCTTTGTGTGGGGTCTGCGCCCCCTGCACCCCCAAGCCCCCTTTTTTCTAATTATTCTAACTCATGGGGGGGCGGACCTTGGGGAGGGGACAGTGAATTTCCCATTGTGTCACCCTAATGACAGGCGCGTTCCGACGGACGCACTGATGGCCGGAAGGGCAAGGAACCATGGACTCTTCCCCTGACATGGGGATTTTCTTTTCCTTTTCCCTCTTGTTCCCCTCCAGTCTCCTACATTCAATGCCCCCCTGCCTGCAGTCCTGTCCAAATCTCTTTGTTTTTTTCGAGCTGTTCGGCGCACTGGGAAGGGAGAGGCATGGGCAGGAGACCCACCATACTGGGCTTGTACTGCACAATCTCCTGGCCAGTAGTCAGGACCTCCCCTGCCCTAAAAAAGGGTCAGGGATTGGCCAAAGGAGGCAGCTGACAGCATAGTTGGGAGGGTGGAGGATGCAGGGAGCACAGACAAAGAAAAAGGACAAATACCCTTGTGATAGGTGTGCATTGCACTAGTTCCTAGAACATGGTGGAGGGATGTCTTTACTATCTTCTTCTTCCCACTTTAAATCTGTTGTGGAATAGTATCTTTGCCCTATTCTTTACCTCTTTCTAGCCCTGGCATAGGTTGGCCATCTACATCAGTCTTTTTCTCACTCTACGTATCTCTTTCCTACTGCCTTATCTTTCCTATTCCCTACATCCGTCCCTCACCACCATTCCCCTCTAGCATCAGGTTCATGTCCAGCATGCCAGCTGGCAATGAAAACAAATAAGGTGTTTATATGGCATTTCATGCCTTGGTATCAATAAAGTGCAACAGTGCATTTAAATATGTTCTTTTTATGAAATGACATATAGTGATTGTTGTGTGATTATAGTGCTGCAGTGCTAATAGAGACTATGCAGCAGTAAAATGCAGCAGAATATATAAAAATGTGAGGGGTTTAAAAACAGGCTGTTGAGCTGCCAAAAAGGTATTGTATGGCTTTTAAGTAAAGCCAGTAATTATAGGAGTGAAACAGAGTGGCATGTATGTATATAGTTATTTAATTTAGCTGACACTCAATTGCATAGTGTTTAAATACATCCTGCATCGAAGCAGGATTCACGGTTAAACGGGTGGCATTTCTTTACTTTCAGCTGCCTCTCGGTATGTAACAGATCCCCCCTCCTCTTGACTTTGTTAAAATTTATTCATGTTTCAGGGCTGCTGGCAAAGTAATACATATTTGTTTAAACTAGCCATGGAGGAGCAGAGGGAATAAACAGCTGATTGGGCTGAAAGCCTGATTTGAAGTTGGATTCCAGCACGGAGCACTGGTCAGCTCTTAGTAATTCATTTTAGCTGCTCCATGCTCACTGAAGATTTTTCTGGTGCCCCTTGCTGATAGAAACAAGCCTGCAGGGTCTAAATATACCAAGAAACAAGAGAGAGCTTTATTATTAGTAAAATAGAGGAGCGTACTCGCTCCTCACTCGCTCTTTCTCCAGCAAAGGTAACTGTGCCGCAGTTCAAGCAGGACACCAATCACTTTTACTTTCAGCTGCTCCCGCTTCCTATTCTAGCACTAAGTGCTCTGTAACAAGCGCTATGGTGGAAGGGACAGTGGTGTTCCTAAAAACCTTAATGAAATATACAGGGGCTGACCAGAGGGTTTTTCAGTCTCACAGCAGAGCGACAAGTGTATGTCTTTTTCTTGCAGACTACTGCTCTGCTGCAACCTAAAGAGCCTTTAGAAATACAGTATAAAGAGACAGGAATGTTTATGAAACAGTATGCTGTTTAAGGGTGGCAACCCTCAAAATAAAATAGAGTGCTGCAAGAGAAATATTGTGTCACTGTTAAGTGTATAAAGGAGCTACTACCTAAGTTAATGTATGCAGGTAGTAAGCTCCTGGAAACTTGAAACAGAAATGCTTGTAAAGCAGATTAGAGGAGTCAGCAGCTGAGGAAGCATTCTGACCATTTCAGCTGCCGCTCCTAGTGCTACTCGCCCCCTTCTGTCAATTTCTTAAGTAAACCCTGGCATAAACAGACAGGAGAGCTATCTTTGCAGATACCTTAACAGTAAAGAGGGGTTTGCTGTGCTGTTAGGTGTTAAACCTATTTTGATAACAGAGAGACCCATTTTAAAATGCCTACAAAAATAGCAACACTAAATTGTTCTCTTTTGCACCATATAGAAAGGTACCAGAGAGCGTTGTAATAAATGGAGCAAAGAGTGTTATAATAATTCTTTCTCTGTTTTACTTCCACATGTTTGCCCTGCAATTTAAAGGAATGAATTAAAGGTGGCAGGCTGTCGCTCAGTAAAATAGCTGCCACGCAGCCTGCGGCTCCTTGTAGTGCATGAAACACTTTTTCCTAGCTTCTTCTATAGCTAACAGTAGGAATAAATGCACTGCCAGTTAGGAAGAGAGCATAATGAATAAATAAGCAGCCACAATACAAACATCTGTAGCTAATTCATAAAGGAGTACCTGTACATAGTTTTTGGTACTGGTAAGACAGAAAAGCTCCTGTAAAACTGAAACTGTTGTTAAACAAAGGTGTTTTTCTTTTCTTTCTGGGACAATCCATTTTTCCAGGTCCTACCAATTCCCCTAGGCTGACCTCTGTCCATCTGTGATGCCAGAAAACTGTGTTGTATAAGGAGATCAGTGCCCTCTCTGGTCTAGTTTTATAGGACCATGCTGTCAATCAAATATAAATCGAAGGAGCTTAGAGCTCATTAGAGACCAATGTAATATGGAAAATAGTGTTCAAAGCATCCAAGGGGATCTAAAACTGTAAATGTGCATTTCGTTTATTATGATAGTATTGGGCTTGGGTCCTCCCATCTGTTTGATGTTGTTAGTCAGTAGAAAATGTTAACGACCAGGTCAGGTGACCCTTGCCTTTCCTATATAAACCCCTGCTAAAGGGAACCTTATCAGATGAGCCTTGGATGTGGAGTGAAAAGGTCTACAGTGCAGGAAGACAAGAGGGATACAGAAGGCAAAAGATCAGAGTTATTATTGATCTGAGACTGTATTCCAAGAAACCACTGATGTCAAGTGGTCATTCTGATTGCAGTTTCTTTTGTTGTTCAATTATTTATTTTCTTATTTGTAAATAAATGTCACATTTCTGTGTGTTTCAAATCCTGACACATTGCCTTGTCTGATTATTTCCCACACCCTGTGACAATCCATATTATGTCTGTGGCTCCCCCAGCATTGCTCCCTCCAGCTTCAGTCAGGGGTGTGGTGGTGACAGCAGCAGGGTCAGTCTGGTGGAGTGCAGCTCCTGATGTGACCTGTCTCCTCTGGGCAGAGCCCTGATCAGCAAGGGGGGGGGAAGGACCAACTGATTAAGTTGTACCACAAGAAAATAGATCTGGGCGGAAAATGCTCCATGGGCAAATTAGTTCCACCCGCCCAGCAGGCACAGCAGCTGAAACATCTGGGTGGAAACATGGCTCTCCAGCCATCTTTTCCAGCCCCTCACCAGAGTATCAGACCTGGGCCATGGTAGTGAGTGGGCCGAGTGACCGATTTTTTTCTTGTGCCACAGACGCTGGGGATTGGGAATTTAAAGGGCAGGTGCCCTAGTAAATAGAAAGGAGGCACAGTGGGATCCTTGGTTGAACTGCCTGTCTTGAGGAGGGGGGAATCAGGGGCAGTTGGCTGAGGGCACAGCGAGGACAAGAAAAGGTCCTAGGTATTGCCAGTGCCCCAGAGTCATATTTTTTTATTATTTTGGTTGAAGTGTCTCCAGGGGGCAGTCAATCTAAGCTGAAAAGCAGCTTGTCCCCAGATTACAAACGATGGGCTCCACAACTAAAACACCCTGAGGGGAGTAGGAGAGGACAAAAGGGAGTGGGCTTAAAGACCCCTTCATCCCCTTTGGAGTCATTCTATGCCAAGGGTGCAAGTCCGTATGCATATCAGTGAAAGGGCAGGGCTGAGTAAGGCCCTTTACATAGCTAGCCCTTATTAAGATTCATTAAAAAGTGGGACCAGGTTGGGAAGTCCCATAGACTCAAGCATAGGAGTAGTTTTAATATTAGCGAAGGAGGTTGGTGCTGCAGAAGCAGCCTAAATGGAAGCCACTTAAGGGTATAGCACCCACTAGGGAGGAGAGGAGAATGGTTCTATGGCACTAAGTTGCCACAGGGTTATAAGGATGTCTCCTGAGCCCCCACCTGAACTAAATTGTGCTGTTGCCTGCCTGGCACCCCCTAGAGACTTCATCCTTTGCAAGAACTAAACTGCTTTGAACTATGAACTGTTTGTTTGCTTCTGGACTGTATTATCGAATAGCATCCTTGCATACCTGATACCCAGTATTGCCTTGATTGCCCGGACCAGCTTCTTCAGAGCCTGGCACTGACCTAGGGCGGTCCCCAGCCCATCCTCCATCTGCAGAAGAACTGTTTCTAGTGATGTCAACCTGCCGCAAAGTTTCACCACAGTGTTTCAACATTAGTTCTGCAATGGTAAGTGTACAGAGCCACTAGTCAACTATCCAGTAGTGAGTCAGCATAGGAACCACCCTGGCTCAAGTATGAGGGACTACAGTTAACCTCGTGCATGTCCTTTTTCTTATGTTGCCAGTCATCTGTAAGTGTGTGCATTCCTGTGTCATTCCACAGAGGCCGCCTAAAGGTTGCATCGCCAGCAGTCTTCTTGTTATGAGGTGGTCTGGGTACCGGGAACCTACCAGTGGTCATTGCTGTGGATCATCCAGAGAACAACCTGCTGACCAGAAGTCTTCAGCTTCTTGTCCAGAGCCACAGAAGATCATCAAGTTCTTCACTGTCCAGCTAGCAGAGTTTCTCATTGTGTTCTGTTCATCTGGGGGAAGCCCCATTATGGCCTGTTTATTAAGCGCTTTGTGGGGTCAACACCCACCTGCTGATCAGCCAACTCATAGAAAAGCTCAAGCTTGGTTCATCCATTGGTTCATCATCTCAGCCAAATGCACGCAGGACTTGGATTAAAAAGAAGTTAACCCCCCCCCCCGTTTTTGGTTTGACCAAATGTTGGACCTGATCGTATTGTTATGTTGTTTAGTCTGTTATCTTGTAATGTTTTAGAAAACAATTATTTTGTTATTCTCCTTGTCCCTTGTAAATGCACCTTTTGCATCTTGGTCACTAAGAAAGCTTCCTGACTCTCCTTTCAGGTTTCTCTTGCCTGTCCTAAAATTGTTAGGGAGCCAAGATCCCCATTCTACTGGGAACCTTTTGCTTGCTACATTGCCACCTCCTTCCTTTTTTCCATTTGCCTTCCCTTATTCTGCTCACTCATTACCTTGTCTTCATTCTTTTCTTCTATCCCCAGGATTTCATTATTTTTTTATTTCTTTTCTCCCACCGGATTCCCTCAGTAGACCTCTTGTGCTTCTTGGGGGGGGCAGTTTATTTCTCCCTGCCTCATTCCTCCTTTCCCCCTCAGCTAGTTTAAATGCTTGGCAAGGTAGCATTTAAACCACTCACTGAAGACAGTAGTTCCCCTCTTGGATGGATGCAGGTCATCACCCCAGTGCAGGCCCTTGTCCCTCCAAGTGGTTCCCCAGTCCCAAATGGAACCTAAACCCTCCTCTCTGCATCATTTCTTAAACCGTGTGCTGCAGTTCTTGGTGCAGAGAATCCTGTCCACCCCTCCCCCGTCATAGACAGGTAGTACTTCTGAGAAGGTTACAGATCATGCTACTTGCCTAAGACCTCTCCCCAACTCCCTGAACTGTTCCTGCATTATGGTTGGCTCATCCCTAGCCAAGTCATGTGTCCCCAGATGGACAATGACATCTAGCTCTCCCTCCCTTCCTGCTGCCACAGCAATCCTTTGGATCCTCTTCTCATACCTGTGCCATGGCACTGGGAGGCACCAAACCTCCCTCTCCTTATCTTTACCTACTCCCAGCTCTATCGCCCTTAGTATGGAGTCCCCCACCATGATTAGCTTCCTCCTCCTCAGGGATCCTCTGTCACCCCCCCTTGGGGTCTCCGCTGAGAAGGACCCCTGCATCCATCCCAGTCACTGCTATGGGTGCCTCAATGGGACATTCCTGCTCCATCATGGTGGCATAGGAGTTGTGTTGTGGAATTGGTTGTGGGATATGCCTACATTCCACCACCCTTATCCTCCCTGAGCCCACTGTCATCCAACCATTCCTCCTACTGGGCAGCCTCTCAGGTTGAACCTTGTCAAATCCACTGGTAACTCAGCTCTACCACTCTTCCCCATCAAGTGGGAAGAAGTGGTTAGACTGGCACAATTCTTAAATGGTGCTCCCCTGTGGTAGTCTGTCCTCTATTTGACTCATCTTGTGCATTTGAGGGGGCCTCGATCATTCGTATCAGAAGGATCAGAGATCTAGCAGAGCCTGCCTATTGGAGAGCCTGTTCCAGGTACCAGCAGATCAAGAGGAGTCGAGATTTGCATGACTGCCACTAGTTACAGGCTTAGATCCATGACCAACAGAGCCAGAGACCAGGATGGGCCACAACAAGTGACCAGAGAGAGAACACCACCAGTCAGGACTAGAAGGAACCAGAAAAGTTGCAGGACACTTGCCGAAACCAGCGCACTGCTACGGAAAAAGTCAGGGGGCAGCAACAGGCACTGACTCAGCTCAGAAGTATACAAAGTTTTAAAAACTATAATACAAGCAGGAGAGGAGGGAGACAATGAGTTGAAGTGTCATCTGTCTCCACAAATGGCACACAGTCCTTTCATTCAGTCACTATTTTGATTTAAAAAACACACTAAATCCACTTTGGTTTTGTTTTAGGGCTGAGCGGGTGTCCAGGAAAGCAAGGGAGGGAGGAAGGGAAAATGGTAAAGCCAAGCAGTTTGCATTTATTTGGGGAGAGAGAGTGGGAAGGACAGAGAGAGAGAGAGAGAAAGGGGGAGAGAGAATATGAGAATTGAGCTGCCAGAGAATTTGACAAAGTTCAAGATATTTTTTTATATTTACTTGAACTCTCACTTCTCTTCTCTCTCTTTTGCTGTTGCCCACAACTTCAGTTCCCAGTCTCAACCTCTCTGAAGTCACGGTTCCAATATGGTGAGGTCTGCGCAGAATGGGTTGCTGCTAGCCGTGGTCGGCACTGTCCTAAGCCACATCATCGGGGAGATGAGGCAAAATGAGAGTAAGACAGAGTAGGACAGTAAAAACTGCTAATTTGTGTATAATTTTTTATAGTTTAAACTGCATGATTATATGCAGTGGCGGCTCCAGCTTCTTTTGGTTACCAGGGCACTGGGTGGGCACCACAGTTGGGAGCCAGGGCACCTATAGAAACCAGAATGTAAATCATGCATGTAAATTCCTGCATGCCCATCTCTCTTTTTTACAATTTGAAAAAAATGAATGTTATGTTTCAGAAATAAAAATGCCATTTCAATTTTGTGTTTTAGAGCTTTTATTTTACATTTAAGTTTGCAACATATACTAACTTTGTAATTAAAGACGTTTGTCTGTTCCATTGTCTCTCCCCCCCTCACATTTCCCACTTGCTGAACTGGTTTATGGGTTTGTTTTGAGCATTGTATTTTTCAAACAGCATGCTGGTGCTCACTTCAGAAAGTTGGATGGTGCCTAAAAATTATGTTTTATTAAAGTTCTCCTGAAAGTCTCATCAGCTCTTTAAGTGCCTGAAAGCATTTGAACAGAATAAAAAAAAAAAAAAAGAAGTTAGACTAAATAGTAAACTGAACAACAACCATCTGACCATTTCACGTATGCAATACCACTCCATAAATATTCACTTTTCATAATAAAGTAATTCTTCTGTTGCTGTGAAGTTTGGCAAAAATGTCCACCGCACTGTCCATGTCCAAGTCCTGTGTGCAGCCTTCATTAATAACATAGAAACATAGAAACACAGACTTTGATGGCAGATAAGGACCAGGTGGCCCACCCAGTCTGCCCATTTCCCTTCCTATTTGATAAGCTGCAGATTCTAGTTAACCAACAACCTACTTCCTGCAACCCCCCACTACAATTGCCTTATGTCTGTCCCATGTATGTTTGAATTCCTCACTGTTTTAGACCCAACAGCCTCCCAGGAAGGCAGTTCCATGCATCCACCACTCTCCATGAAAATATTTTCACATTACCCTGAGCCGCCCCTCTATCTTTTAAATTATGCCCCCTTGTTCTTACACATCTCTTTTTCTGAAAGATGCTACCTCCTGACTTTGTTGATCTCTTGAGGTACTTGAAAGTTTCTATCATCTCCCCGCCCTCCTTTTCATCAAGGGTATACATATTAAGCTCTCTCATTCTCTCTTTATATGGTTTCTGATGCAGACCCTGCACCATTTTAGTTGCCCTCCTCTGGACTGCTTCTATCCTGTCTATGTCCTTGCGTAGATGGGGTCTCCAAAACTGCACACAGTATTCCAGATGGGATCTCACCAATTGTCTGTACAGAGGGATAACCACTTCCCTTTTTCTACTTGTGATGCCCCTTCCTATGCATCCCAGTACCCTCCTGGCTCTCCTTACTGACTTCTCACATTGCTTACCCACCTTAAAGTCATTTGATATGATTACCCCCAAGCCCCTTTCCATTTTTGTTGTTGTTAGTACCTCCCCTGCTATTGTGTACTCTTCTCCTGGGTTTTTGTTTCCCAGGTGCATTACTTTGCACTTCTTTGCATTGAATCTAAGTTGCCATATGTCTGACCATTCCTCCAACCTTGACAAGTCCCTTCTCATCCTTTCTACCCCCCCCTTGTGTATCAACTCTGTTACAGA
The DNA here is from genome assembly GCA_016271365.2 of Neoceratodus forsteri. Classification (NCBI taxonomy): domain Eukaryota; kingdom Metazoa; phylum Chordata; order Ceratodontiformes; family Ceratodontidae; genus Neoceratodus; species Neoceratodus forsteri. The sequence goes on from CM057449.1 coordinate 1,516,738,305, forward strand.
TCTTTGTGTCATCAGCAAAGAGGCATACCTTTCCCTCCAGACCCTCTGCAATGTCACCTATAAAGATGTTAAAGAGGACTGGACCCAGTACTGAGCCCTGATGTACTCCACTAGTAACCCCTCTTTCTTCGGAATGTGTTCCATTCACTATTACCTTCTGTGTCCTGTTGTGCAGCCAGTATGCTTCCCAGGCTACCACCCTGGAACCCACTCCCAGGCTGGCTAACTTGATTATTAGTCTTGTGTGCGGGACTGTCTCAAATGCCTTGCTAAAGTCTAGGTAGGCCATATTCACAGCCCCTCCCTGGTCTGTTACTTTGGTCACCCAGTCAAAGAAATCAATTAGATTCATCTGACATGAACTTCCTGCTGTAAATCCATGCTGCTTTGGGTCCTGTGCCCCGCTGGCCTCTAGGTTATCAACAATTCTTTCTTTCAGAAGTGATTCCATCATTTTCCCTACCACTGAGGTCAAACTTGCAGGTCTGCAGTTTCCTGCTTCTGCCTTGCTCCCACTTTCGTGAAGGGGAATCACATCTGCCCTCCTCCAGTCCTCAGGTACCACCCCATCCTGCCATGATGTGTTAAAAAGTGTGGTCAGTGGTGTCATTAGGTCCTCCCTTAGTTCTTTTAGGATTCTGGGGTGAATCCCATCAGGCCCCATTGCTTTGTTGACCTTGAGTTTTAGGAGTTCTTTCAGGACTCTTTCTTCTGTGAATGGACTGGTGTCAACCCCCCTGCCCAGAGTGTTTCTATTGTCTGGTTTAGGTAGCTCCTCCTCATCTTCTTTTGTGAATACTGAGCAAAAGTATTCATTCAGTATCTCTGTCTTTTCACTGTCTCCCTCTGCCCACCTCCCCTTTCATTTATTAATCTTCACTATTCCTCCCTTAACCTTTCTATGCTCCCTAATATACCTATAAAAGGTTTTATCCCCCTTCCTAACTGAGTTGGTTATTTTTTCCTTGGTTTGGGCCTTTGCTATTCTGATTGCCTTCCCCACTTCTTTTTGCTTTAATTGTTACAGTTCCCTGTCGTGCTCCTTCTGTGATTCCTTATACTTTCTGAATGCAGCCTTTTTCTCCTTAACCTTCCCTGCCACCTCTTTTGAAATCCATAATGTTTTTTTACTCTGCTTTGTTTTCTTTATTTGTCCCACACAAAGGCTTGTTGCCTCTATGATAGCAGTTTAGATTTTTCTCCATTGTTCTGCCACCCCTCCTTTTTGGCCATTTGCTAGTGCATGCTTCAGGTATTCACCCATTTTGCCAAAGTCAGCCCTTCTAAAGTCCAGTATCCTTGCTTTTGTATGGCTTGTCTCCATGGTTGTGCTTATTGTGAAGCACACTGTGCAGTGGTCACTTGTTCCCAGATGTCTACTGACTTCTAAATTTGTGATCCTCTCTCCATTTGAGAGTACCAGGTCTAGTATTGCTCCCTCCCGAGTGGGTTCCAACACTAGCTGTCTAAGGTCTGACCCCTGCAGGGCATCAAGAATGACCCTGTTCTTGGATGTGGCTGCAGTACATGCCATCCAGTTAACATCTGGCATATTCAGGTCCCCCATCAACAGTATCTCCCCTTTTTCAGCCATTTTGAGAATGTCCTCTATCATTTTCATGTCCATTTCTTCCCCTTGAGATGGGGGTCTGCATACAACCCCTGTGCAGATTGTGATGTGATTCCCTGTCTCCAAGGTGACCCAGAGTGCCTCTTGTCCTCCCCCTTTACCTTTTAGTTCTGTAGCTTTGATCTCTTCCCTTACGTATAGAGCTACTCTACCTCTTCTTTTACCCTCCCTGTCCCTTCTGTAAACTGTGTACCCTGGTATGTTTACATCCCAGTCATGGTTCTCCATGTACCATGTTTCCGTGACTGCCACAATATCCAATTTTTCATCTTCCATCAGGGCTACTAGCTCAGGAAGCTTGTTTCCCAGACTACAGGTATTGGTACTCATTGCCCTCCATTTAATGTTGGCTTTATCCTATTTTCCCCCATCCCTGCTCTTATTGCCCTTGTCTATTTTTCCATTTACCCCTGTCCTGCCCTACGTTGAGCTCTGTACCTCAGTGTTTACCTTACTACCTGCCATGTTTTGTGGGGGGAGGCTTGAAATTTCCTGCCTCTTATCTGCACCTCCCCCCTTGACTAGTTTAAAAGCTTGCCAAGGAAGCATTTAAACCTGTCACTTAGGAGCTTGGTTCTCATCGTGGACAGATGCAGACCATCGTGCCAGTACAGACCTTCATCTCTCAAGGTGTATCCCTAGTCCCCAATGAAGCCAAAGCCCTGTGCTCTGCACCAGCTTTGCAACCATTCATTAAACTGCATGGTGTGCAGTACCCTAGCCTCACCCATGCCCTGGGCTGGCAGCACCTCTGAGAAGGTAACCATGCTTGTTACCTGTCTGAGGCCCCTCCCCAACTCCACAAATTCATCCTGCACTGCACTGATTCCATGCCTAGCTAGGTCATTTGTCCCAAGGTGTGGACAATGATATTTAGTTCCCTCTCCTGTGATGCTGCTTCTGCTATCGTGAGGATTAGCTTCTTGTCCCTCCAAGCCATGGCACCAGGCAGGCACCTTACTTCCCTCTCCTGTCCCTTCCCTAGTTCTACCCCCTAACAGTTGAGTCCCCTATCAGAAGCTGTTTCCTTCACCTGTGGTGTCCCTTGCCACCCTTTTGTGGGTCTCCCATGTGGATGTCCTTAGCATTCTTCTTGGTCTCCACTGAGGGTGCCATCATAGAGGAACCATGCTCTTCAAGACTGGCGTATGATTTGTGTAGAGGTACAACTAGGGGTCTTCGCCTCTGTTCCACCACCCACACCCTCCCAGAACCCACTGTGGTCCAACTGCTCTTCATACTTGGCAACCTCTGAGGGAGTGGTTGTGGCAGTGGTGCTCTTTGGGTGGGGGAGGCCTCCTTAGCCCTTGCCAGTTCAGCCTGGAGGTGGGCAATCTCCTCCCTCAGAGCTGACAGTTGCCTGCAAATAGGACAGCAACGCAGTTTCCAGAATGTCTCCCAGAAAACTTCTGCCCCACAGCCAGTGCATTGCACCACTCCCCACATGTCCCTCTCCCTTATAATATACAGTATGTAATATATATATATATATACATTTTTATTAATAGAAAGGACTGCCAGGTTGCTAAGTCTCTCATTTGCCATTCTATTATGAATATATGTTTTAATCATTCTGAGTTTACTGAATTAACGTTCACATCCAGCAGATGTGACTGGAAGAGTAAGTGCAATGATAAGCAGGTAATATAGTTCAAAAAAGGCATCTCAATATGGCATCAAATAATGAATCAGAGCATGCATACTATTTATGTCCTTATCAGGGTTCTGTCTGGAGATCTAAACCTCACTTTCAGGTTCTTGGCAATATTGGGAATGCAAGTAATCACAGACATGTTACATAAGAGTAAAAAACTTGTTTATTACTACCAAAAGGATAAAATCACAGTTGCCCTAAGCAGTTCTTACCAATACAAACTGGGAGCCAGTGCTAAGCGTTCCTTATACCTTCAGATTTCTTTTGTGTCTCCTGGGATCTCCAAGGTACACGACTAGTGTATTACATTACATGCCTATGATAATTACTATGGTTACTGTAAGATAGAAACATTTCTAGTTACAGAGATGAGCCCTATTGGCTAAATTAGAGGTGGTTCCACAGTCTAAGATAACATTATACAATTTTGTATAGTCATCAGTTTGTGAACAAAAGAGTTCTTATACAGAGTCTTACATAACTCAGTGTAGTAGTACAAATCATCAAAAGGTGGCAATGCTGACTTACATATCATAATTACTCCAAGGACACAGGTGCCTTGGCATCTTACAAGTAAGAAATATACAGGAAATACATAGAAGAATATATGTATTAGCAAGCAAAGTGTATTACAACAATATGCATTCATATCCTGACATCTACTCTTGTATGGTAGATGCCCTTAGCCCTATATGTTAGTATAACATATGCTTAAGTGCTAGCTGTCTATGGTGTACCTCTGAGGGTACCAATTAGGGTGCAGGGACCTCGTGTAACATTACCCCTCTTGTTGCCTCCAAGGGCAACTCAGGCAAATCTAGGGAAAGGCCAGAGAGCAGTGGTTATTTACAAACCCGATGCACAAGCTTTGTAAAGGAACTCGAGCTGCTCACAGTGTTGGCGCAGTGTGCGCCATAGGCAGCAGAGCATAATAATTAAAATAAAGATTAAAAATGCTTGTATAATAACAAAACCTTTAAAAGTAATCTCTAACCAGGTGTTAGTCAATGCATTATTCATGTCACCATCATTAATCAATGAGAGGATAGCTTCATTGGCCTTGGTCATATTATTGTTGATGTGGATGAGGTGTGTGTCTTTCCTGTCTAAAAGTGATTTTAATGTAAGTGTCAGTGGGTCTATGTGTACATTAAAATATGGTAAATATTTGGACAGAGTGAGCAGATAATCAGGGTTACCATCAATGATGTCTGCATCCAGGAGGGGGATGGAGGTTATGACTGTATGTCCAATGACAGTCTTCTAGTGGGGGACAAAACAGAAATTGGGGTACTCAATAACACATGTCACAGATCCATAAGTATAGCTTTTAAAGTTAGTTACCACACAGTAGTCCCCATCAGAATTATACTGAGAGTGAACTGTAAGGAGTCTCCACTTTTGCAACTGGACAGGGCAGGTGTAGGCCATCTTTGAAATCCATGTTGACAGGCGAGGAACCTCCTCATGATATGATTGGTAGAGCGTATCTGGAGCCAAAGTAGAATCCAAGGAATCCGTGCCATTCTTGGTGATGTCATCATCCATGGTGAAAGTCCAATCAATGCTATCTGGAGAATAACCACAAACAGGTTGAATAACATCAAATACATCACATAGGCACAAGTAAATGTATTGCTTCTTGGCACAGCAGTCTGTGTGCAGAGCCACCCAGGCATCCAGGAAAGGATGGAAAACCAGTAGAGGTGGTAGATCCAGGCGTTCTCTATAGCTGTCTTCGTCCAAATGCACAATGGAATGAACCAGTGCAAGCTTGTCAAACAAAGCTGTAGTGGGATCAAAACGTGGTAAAGAGACAGTAAAAAAAACAAACTTGGTATCTGTAGCAAAACAAGGACCAGTATTAGGGTGTCTGGTCACAAACCCCAAATTCCTAGCTGTAGAAAGAGGAATGGTTAAAGCTTGTTGCATACACATAGCAATACAGCCAGGGGTTTTACAGCATGGACAATACCATTTGGAACTGCGTCTATCATGCATGATATCAGGGATTCTTCCAGATTCTAGATCACAGAAGAGATTGTTGATGGTAATGATGATGTATGAGCCATAGGCAGAGCAAAGGATTTCTCTAGCAATGTATTGTTTATCTGCTTCTTTATTGTTTTGTTGTATGAGTGCGTTGATCTTAGCTCTTGAATCAGTGAATGCCTTAGCAATGTCGTGCATGTTGTATACAGTGTATCTTTCTTCCTGACTAAGGCCATCCACAACATGCAATAACGAGGGTAATATATTATTAACCAAGCCAGTGGAGAACTTGGCAGAATGAGCTTTGATAGCAGCAACGTCTGCTTTATTCCATATAGACATAGCTGAACCAAAGAGGCCTGTGACAGTACCTGTTGCACCTGTGACATCAGAACTGTCAACTTCACATGTCTTACGTCTATGAGTTTGATCATCAGGAGTGGGTTTTCTCCTGAAGTTGCCTCTTTGTTCAGTAGAATGGACCCTGGCAATAAGGTCTTGAGTAAGAATCTGAAATGCAGCTAAACTATCAAGCAATAATGAACTATAAAATGCTGATGTTTTAGTATTGTGACACATACCAAATTCTTTCATATTCCAGTAAGTTAGATTAAACAAAACAGGTATATGCATAAACTGTAAGTTATTAATCAAAGAACCTGGGAGGGCAGTGGCTGTTAGACCACTATGGGGACCAGGGGTATGCTTTGGGCATTCCAAAAGCTGTTTATCAGTGGGTGGTAACACAGAGAGGTACATGGCTGTGGAAGCCATGTGGTGTACAGCACAACATTTTCGAGCAGAATCCTTAGACAAAGAATTACAGTATGAAGGATCAATTAAGGTAGTAATGTTGTACAAACCAGAATGTCTTAAGGCAGTTTGTAACAAGGACAGAGAAACATTTGGGGATAATTTAGCATTGGGCAAACCCTGGAAAGTTCCTTTGGAGAGTTTGGCCACAGGGAGAATTTGTCCTTGCGATGTGGTTTGCCACTCAGTTTGTAGGGTAGATTTATCAGGAGCACCAACTGAGGCAGTGAGGTAAGCATCGGAACCTTCCTGGACAGTGATCGGACTATCTGGTATATTGATGGATACCCCCTCTGGAGGAGGTGCTATAGGATTGAGGTGTCATAGGAGGTTCAGTACCGTGCCTTGGATGCAGGGGATAACTCCTGAGATAAGGAGATAATGGAACAAGATAGCCATCTTGTCTGTGTATCTGAAAAGGAAAATCAAAGATTAGTAAGTTAGTACTATTCTGCCCAATGGGGTGAGGAAAAGTAGTTAAGCTCCTTTATACAGTTTCAGCTGGTTTGCATGTAACCATTTGTCAGTCAACTTATTGTTATTCAGGAGTCTAACCTGATAGACTGCTGGACTGAGCTTGTTGACAATGGGGTACGGGCCCTTCCCACTTTTTGGAGAAGGAGTGGGTGGGATGTGCAAATCAGAGTACCATTACCTGATCTCCAACCTGCCAATCTACTTCTTGTGTGTGTTTGTCAAACTGTATTTTGGATTGTTGCTGGGCCTTGCCCATGCAGTTGGCAGCATAAAAGTGTGTGTGTGTGTGTATGAGGTCTTTTCTGAGTTTTTCCACATATTGATCTACAGACACACGGTCTGCAGTGGGGGTATGCAGGTCAAACAACAGGTGTTCAGGTAATCTCATCTGTCTTCCAGTCATCACCTCAAAGGGTATGAGCTCGGTAGTGGCTGAGGGTGTACCCCTAATTGCCATAAGGAGTAACGGCGGCAGTAGGGAATCCTAGGTTTTGGGATTGTCCTCAATGAATTTGGAAAGCATTTGCTTAATCCATCTGTTGGCTCTGTCTACTTGACCTGAGGATTGGGGGTGTTAAGGTATGTGGAACTTCTGTTGAACTCCAAGGAGTTCAAGGGATTCTTTCATCAATTCACCTGTAAAACTGGTTCATTTGTCAGAGTCTACCTTGAGAGGTAGGCCCCACCTGGAGAAAATCTGTTCCACCAGGATTTTGCAGTGGTCTTTGCAGTGCATTAGTAAAGTCTCAACTTACTTGGAGAAGAGATTAGTTACCACAAGAGCATACTTATTATTTTGCTGGTGTTATTGGGGACCAACAAAATTAATATGTATGGCATGCCAAGAGCCAGAGTGTCGTTGTGGTGTTTGGCATTTCATTGGTAGGATGGAGTTGTTTTGTGCATAAATGAGACAGTTGTTTATGTACTGTTTAACATCTTTGTGACACTAGGCCTCGGTGGCCTTGGGTTTTGAGGGTTTTCCACCCCTGGTCCACCAGGGTGTATCATGCACTTGGTGCAAGAATTGTGATATCAGTGTCTGGGGACTACCTACAACTTGTGGCAGAATCATCTGGGTACCAGATGATTTGTCATCAGGTAACAACTGAACTACCTTCATGCTCTGTAGGTGTGTGTGGAAGTTCTTCGTACTTTTGTCATGAATCTGAATTCTTTGAGTTCAGTATCACATGTTGGGTTGCTGAGAGGTCCATGTGAAGAAGGGTTCAGGTTTCTTCCTGAGTGCTGCATCTGACGCTGCACTGGCTCTGATGGTCCATCATCCAGATGTACCTCGCACCTTCTGGCAAGGGTATTGTGTTATTGCACATAGGGTCAGAGAGAATGTTTTTGATTTAGTACATAGTGTGTGCATATTTCTGCAGTGAATGTATGTATATTAACCTTTCCTTTACTGGGCTGCCATCAGAGGGTGGTTCTCTGCCAAAGGAAGAAATTTGCAGAGAACAACAACCTAGTTAGAGTCTGTAAAATAATGATATCCTTGTCCCATGTTGATGAACTGAGCAGCCTACCACTGCCATTCGTGCATATTGTGATGATCCACTACAGCACTTAGATATTTTGACAGTTTCTGTTGGGGGTAACCTTCAGAATGCCCATCCCGGGATTTGTTCTCCTGATATAGATGCTGAACCATCAGGACGTGACACAAAGAGGTACGTTCTATTTGTGGTGTAGGGAGGAGGGACCGGATTGGAAGATCAGGTGACAGTAGTGTACAGTCATGGGTTTTCTGGAAAGGAGTCCATGACAGCATGATAATTTTTGTTGTGTACCTGTCCTTATCCTGAGAAGAAGATCTGTATGTCGTCTGTGTTGAGACTGTCTATCCTTCACTCTGTCTGAGAATGAATGAGGGATATGGTTGGTGTTGAGACCAGTGGGAGTACCCATGATAAGAGGAAGTGTTGATGCTCAGTAGGTGGCTGTGTTCTTTCATAATGACGTACTTCGTTCCATCAGTTAAGTGCGCTGTGGTTTATATGCATGGGTCTCGGGTGCTATGAACCTCTGGTCCAGCACTGCTGACATGGTAACAGAGGTGGTGGCCTTGATGGAATGGTAGTGCTGATTGGGGTTAACCAGAGCTGGGCGAGGGCTGCTGTTTCAATGACATCACAGCCTGGGTGTATAGGCCCAAGCATGGAGTCTCTTTATAGCTCATACAGAGAGCAGCTTTTGTAAAATCACAAATAAACTTCTTGAATAATTCACCATACCTAGAAATCAAGAGTTGCCACGCTGATAGGCAATGGCAAGTCTTGTAACTCTGTACCTTCCTCCAGGTAGAGCCAACTTGGCCGTTTTCGGCCAGAAAGAGACTTTTTCTGACATAGTTGTTTTTTGTTGATTGCATTTCTGCCTTTGATGAGAGTCAGTTCATTTAAGAGATAAGATGTTCCTGTGGCTGTTGTTAGCAACAGGTCATCCAATATTGCAAGAGACATTGGGCAGTAAAGAACTGAGGGTGTCCATCATATGCAGATGGAATAGGATGTTTTACAGGAATCTTGCAAGCAACCATGTGTATTGTCTTCCTCAAGGTGAAGGCAAACTATATTGACTTGAGGGCAATGATATGACTAAACCATTGAAATGTCTCATGCATGAACCATTTAGTGGGGTCAAGAGTCATGGCACATCAGTGCTGATGCCATAGTTGAGCAACTGGGGTGACTTGATTCAGTTTCCAGTCAGTAAGTCCTGCACCTGTGGGTTTTTTCAGGTGCCACTGAGGGTAGCAGGAAACACGTTCTGATTACTTGTTGAGGAGAGATTGATTGTTTCAAGATAGATGCTTCAGTTGGAAAGGGTACTGCTCCTTTTGCGGGGTTTGCATCATGACAGTATTCCGTCAGTCATGTTTGTTAATTGCAACGCCCAAATGTCGTTGCAAATGTGATAAGTTTCAGAATAGTTCTGAGCTACGTTCCGTTATACTTTGTCATTGGCATATTGTTGCTACAATGGTGAATCCAGAATCAAAATGGTATGATATTGACCCACTTCAGCATAAGCAGATGACGCACTGCAGGACCGGAAATAATTCATGATACTGGATGATCATGGTCACCATTATTGAAAAGTGTAAGGGCTTAGATGTTCTATTTCACCGTAGGGGTAGAACGATGCAGTAGCCTATACCATCAACTCCCATATAGTCCTCCATCCAGTGAGCACAGGATGTCTGATGTCATTATGTAACACAGGATACAGCTGCACCTGTATTTAGTAAGACTACAGGCAGCCCACTGCCTCGGTAGCCTTCTGCTTGTATCCATGACCAGCTGTTTACAATCCGGATCAGCCTGTCGCTTCAGCTATTGAGCATGAGAGGTTTGGCCTGACTCTTGTAATTTCATCGTGTGCACTGATCTATAGGAAGGAGCTTCTGGTTCAGGCCTGGTGAGCCTGAAGGCCCGCCCGCATCCCGTGACACGCAGTTGGTCGCTGGCTGTACTGCCAAGGGCTGTCCAAGACAGCATCGCTACAGAGTGCACTTGTTCCGGGAGCTCTCTGAATTTCCCTCGGCTATCTCCCTATATGAAGGGCTTTTCTTGTTGTTGTGGTTTTGGCCCTTATGCTTTTTATTCATTCATCGTGTCCCACCCACTGTTGTTGCTGTTGCAGTTGTTGGATGGTCTGTTGGGGTGTTGGTTATCCGCTGAGGGGCCTGTTGATGTTGGGCCTTGGTGTTGACCTGCTCCACAGGCGCAATTGTGGCTCTGAAGCAGGCTCCATGGCAGCTACTTTCTTGGAACCGAGCCCAGATCATGGATATAGAGTTAGAACTTTTTCTTGCCTTCCGGGATGTCGGCAACCTATCGGTATTGGGGTAGTGTGAATGGTTCTGCCTTTTCTCGTATTGCTGGAATCATGTTCCAAGGAACAAGGTCTTATATTCGATAAGATCTACATCCACAGCTTCTTGTGCCAAGTGTTCCTGCTTGGTAGGCCATTCAAAAGTCTCTGGTGGTAAGTCACTGGACTTTCCTTTGCATTCTGTTTTACAGGGTATGCAAGCATCACTCCTACTACACCTGGGCTGTGAGCAGAAATGAGCTCGGCTGCAACTTCATCAAAGGTGGCATTCCCGTCCTGGCAGAAGACATCGGGTAGTTTGGCCCACAAACTAGGATTGCTGGTTTGGCCTAGTATTTGGACCTGGTGTTCTGCAGCAAGGTTAAGCATCTCACATTTAGAACTAACCTTTTCCAAGTGACAGCTGAGGTTGTTGGACGGATTCATCCGATTGATGCTGTCAGCTATTTGCTGAACAGAGTAGGCCATTCATAGGGGATTACTGGGTCAGTCAGGCTGAAGTAGATTGTCTCAAGTGCCATCTAGGGTGGCCCAAGCTGCAGCCTCAGCCGCAGTACAGACAATGCCCTCCTGAGTGCCAGCCTCTTGCAGAAGCTGCCTAATCTGGGTTTTAATGGCCCGTTTACTTCTCTCAGGAAGAGGTACATTGCCTATCGCAGTTTCAATCATTGTTTCTATCTCTTGCCTATCTTCCACATTAATAATGGCTATCGGTGGTGCTGTCAGGACCAGACCTGGGCTTGCTCCCCCCCCATCATGGGGGCCACCATGTTGGCATCTCCCATGATGGGTGTCACGACGTTGATGATGTATGACATGGTGAGGGTGTAGTGGGGTCCTGCCATGTTGTGGATGGCTGGGTGGGGTTTCTGGGCCATAGTAGGGTTGCGACTGGGCGTTGCATTGAGAAATGTCATCATCTGATAACTCCCCTTCAGATGACGTGTGTAAGGCAGGGGCTATGCCTCCCATCACCTTAACATGACCAGTCAGAACCTCCCACTGATGGCACAGTTTAGCCATCTTGGTTTTACATTCAGCTAGACTCACAGTTGCAACATCCATATCAACTTCATTTTGCTTTTGCTTTTGCAGCACTCTATACGCAGCGCTTAATTCGCTATTGTCCCTAGTAGCCACTTCTAAGTCATTACGTACCTGGTTTATCTTGTCCTGTAGCTCTCCCATCTCCTCACTCAACTGAGCATTTGCAACACTTAGCAAATCATTCATTTGCAATGCCTGCCCCTTATCCTGTCTCAAACTTTCACACTCCTGCTTCAACATACAAAGTTCCTGTTCTCCAGCTTGAGCTGAATGATGCAAAAGTGAATCCTTTTCATTTCGCAGAGTTTGGAGTTCCAACTCCAAGTTCTGCTGCAGTCTAACACATTCCGTTTCCTGCAAATCCATCTGTTGCTTAAGAGAGGAAATTTGCAGATCAAGGGTTTGAAACCTCACTTCGGAGGCTTCCAGAGCAGCATAGAGAGCCGCGACCATCAACCCTTTAGCTTTACGCTTATTGGCTGATTGTCTCGTCTCCGTGCACTGGGTTGAAATCCCCAGTATAGTGTTTTTGGATTGACTTACATCCCACGCAAAGTCAGCCCATCCTCCATGGGAGGTAAGGAAGTTCGAGACATCGAGTCTCAGTTCTGCGCAGATATTTGATACGGTGGCCGTTCTGTGGGAGGGAACGAAAAATCAAACTGTGAAAAAGGCGCCATGCTGTGTATCGATCCACAGCAGGAGCATTTTATACACAGCCGGGCTACTGTAAAAGTTGTAGACTTACAAATCAAAGCTGTAATGGAGTGAGTCGAGTCGGCATTGACCACACCCAAAAGGATGACAGCCAGACTTTGTAAGTGACTACAAAGTGGTTTAAAACGGGATAGGTGATACGGGAATGTACACCTACTGTCCCCGTGGGAAAGGGAAAAATTCCAGCAACAACTGAAAACTTACAAACACCAAATATCTCCTGCACACGGTCGCCAATTTGTCAGGAGGACTAAACCTCACTTTCAGGTTCTTGGCAATATTGAGAATGCAAGTAATCACAGACACGTTGCATAAGAGTAATAAACTTGTTTATTACTACCAAATGGTTAAAATCACAGTTGCCCTAAGCAGTTCTTACCAATACGAACCGGGAGCCAGTGCTAAGCGTTCCTTATACCTCGAGGTTTCTTTTGTGTCTCCTGGGATCTCCGAGCTACAAGACTAGTGTATTACATTATGTACCTATGATAATTACTATGGTTACTGTAAGATAGAAACATTTCTAGTTACAGAGATGAGCCCTATTGACTAAATTAGAGGTGGCTCCACGGTCCAAGATAACATTATACAATTCTGTATAGTCATCAGTTTGTGAAAAAAAGAGTTCTTATACAGGGTCTTACATAACTCAGTGTAGTAGTACAAATCACCAAAAGGTGGCAATGCTGACTTACATATCATAATTACTCCAAGGATGCAGGTGCCTTGGCATCTTATGAGTAAGAAATACACAGAAAATACATAGAAGAATATATGTATAGAAACATAGACTTTGGCGGCAGATAAGGACCACTGGGCCCACCCAGTCTGCCCATTTACCTACTTACTGGATAAGCTGCAGATTCTAGTTAGCCAACAGCCTACTTCCTGCAACCCCCCACTATAATTGCCTTATGTCCGTCCCATGCACGTTTGAATTCCCCCACTGTTTTAGACCCAATGACCTCCTCAGGAAGGCAGTTCCATGTATCCACTCTCTCCATGAAAAAATATTTCTTCACATTACCCCTGAGCCGTCCCCCTCTATCTTTAAATTGTGCCCCCTTGTTCTTACACATCTCTTTTTCTGAAAGATGCTACCCTCCTGGACTTTGCTGATTCCCTTGAGATACTTGAAAGTTTCTATCATGTCCCCCCGTCCCTCTTTTCATCAAAAGTATACATATTAAGCTCTATCAGTCTCTCTTCATATGGTTTCTGCTGCAGACCCTGCACCATTTTAGTTGCCCTCCTCTGGCCTGCTTCCACCCTGTTTATGTCCTTGCGTAGATGAGGTCTCCAAAACTGCACACAGTATTCCAGATGGCGTCTCACCAACTGTCTGTATAGAGGGATAACCACTTCCCTTTTTCTACTTGTGATGCCCCTTCCTATGCATCCCAGTATCCCCCTGGCTCTCCTTACTGACTTTTCACATTGCTTGCCCACCTTTAAGTCATCTGATATGACTACCTCCAGGTCCCTTTCCATTTTTGTTGTTGTTAGTACCTCCTCTGCTATTGTGTACTCTTTTCTCCTGGGTTTTTGTTTCCCAGGTGCATTACTTTGCACTTCTATGCATTGAATCTAAGTTGCCATATGTCTGACCATTCCTCCAACCTTGCCAAGTCCTTTCTCTTCTTTTCTACCCCCTCTTGTGTATCAACTCTGTCACAGATCTTTGTGTCATCTGCAAAGAGGCATACCTTTCCCATCAGACCCTCTGCAATGTCACCTATAAAGATGTTAAAGAGGACTGGACCCAGTACTGAGCCCTGAGTTACTCCACTAGTAACCCCCCTTTCTTTGGAATGTGTTCCATTCACTATTACCTTCTGTGTCCTGTTGTACAGCCAGTTTGCTACCCAGGCTATCACCCTGGGACCCACTCCCAGGCTGGCTAACTTGATTATTAATCTTTTGTGCGGGACTGTCTCAAATGCCTTGCTAAAGTCTAGGTAGGTCATATCCACAGCCCATCCCTGGTCTATTACTTTGGTCACCCAGTCAAAGAAATCAATTAGATTCATCTGACGTGACCTTCCTGCTGTAAATCCATGCTGCTTTGGGTCCTGTGCCCCGCTGGCCTCTAGGTACTAAACAATTCTTTCTTTCAGAAGTGATTCCATCATTTTCCCTACCACTGAGGTCAAACTTACAGGTCTGTAGTTTCCTGCTTCTTGCCTTGCTCCCACTTTTGTGAAGGGGAATCACATCTGCCCTCCTCCAGTCCTCAGATACCACCCCATCCTGCCATGATTTGTTAAAAAGTGTGGTCAGTGGTGTCACTAGGTCCTCCCTTAGTTCTTTTAGGATTCTGGGGTGAATCCTGTCATGCCCCATTGCTTTGTCCACCTTGAGTTTTAGGTGTTCTTTCAGGACACTTTCTTCTGTGAATGGACTGGTGTCAACCCCCCTACCCAGAGTGCTTCTATTGTCTGGTTTAGGTAACTTCTTCTCATCTTCTTTTGTGAATGCAGAGCAAAAGTATTCATTCAGTATCTCTGCCTTTTCACTGTCTCTCTCTGCCCACCTACCCTGTCCTTTATTAATCTTTACTATCCCTCCCTTAACCTTTCTATGCTCCCTAATGTACCTATAAAAGGTTTTATCCCCCTTCTTAACTGAGTTGGCTATTTTTTCCTCAGTTTGGGCCTTGCTATTCTGACTGCCTTCCCCACTTCTTTCTGCTTTAATTGAAACAGTTCTCTGTCGTGCTCCTTCTGTGATTCCTTACACTTTTTGAATGCAGCCTTTTTCTCCTTAACCTTCCCCGCCACCTCTTTTGAGAACCATAGTGGTTTTTTACTTTGCTTTGTTTTCTTTATTTGTTTCACACAAAGGCTTGTTGCCTCTATGATGGCAGTTTTGATTTTTCTGCATTGTTCTTCCACTCCTCCTTTTTGGCCATTTGCTAGTGCATGCTTCAGGTATTCACCCATTTTGCCAAAGTCAGCCCTTCTAACATCCAGTATCCTTGTTTTTGTATGGCTAATCTCCATGGTTGTGCTCATTGTGAAGCACACTGTGCAGTGGTCGCTTGTTCCCAGATGTCTAATGACTTCTAAATTTGTTATCCTCTCTCCATTTGAGAGTACCAGGTCTAGTATTTCTCCCTCCTGAGTGGGTTCTAACAATAGCTGTCTAAGGCCTGCCCCCTGCAGGGCATTGAGAATGATCCTGCTCTTGGATGTGGCTGCAGTACATGTCATCCAATTAACATCTGGCATATTCAGGTCCCCCATCAACAGTATCGCCCCTTTTTCAGCCATTTTGAGAATGTCCTCTAGCATTTTCTTGTCCATTTCCTCCCCTTGAGAGGGGGGTCTGTATACAACCCCTGTGCAGATTGTGATGCCATTCCCTGTCTCCAAGGTGACCCAGAGTGCCTCTTGTCCTCCCCCTTTACTTTTTAGTTCTGTAGCTTTGATCCCTTACCTTACGTATAGAGCTACTCCACCTCTGCTTTTACCTTCCCTGTCCCTTCTGTAGATTGTGTACCCTTGTATGTTGACATCCCAGTCATGTTTCTCTGTGTACCATGTTTCTGTGACTGCCACAATATCCAATTGTTCATCTTCCATCAGGGCTACTAACTCAGGAAGCTTGTTTCCAGACTATGGGCATTGGTACTCATTGACCTCCATTTAATGTTGGCTTTATCCTTTTCCCCCATCCCTGCTCTTACTGCCCTTGTCTATTTTTCCATTTACCCCTGACCTGCCCTGCGTTGAGCTCTGTACCACAATGCTTACCTTACTACCTGCCATGTTTTGTGGGGGGAGGCTTGAAATTTCCTGCCTTTTATCAGTGCCTCCCACCTTGGCTAGTTTAAAAGCTTGCCAAGGAAGAATTTAAACCTGTCACCTAGGAGCTTAGTTCCCTTCATGAAAGATGCAGACCATTGTGCCAGTATAGACCTTTATCTCTCCAGATGGACCCCAGTCCCCAGTGAAGCCAAAGCCCTGTGCTCTGCACCAGTTTTGCAACCATTCATTAAACTGCATGGTGTGCAGTACCCTAGCCTCACTCCTGTCCTGGATAGGCAGCACCTCTGAGAAGGTTACCGTGCTTGCTACCCATCTGAGGCCCCTCCCCAACTCCACAAATTCAAATTCATTCTGCACTGCACTGACCCCATTCCTAGCTAGGTCATTTGTCTCAAGGTGAACAATGATATCTAGTTCCCTCTTCTGTGATGCTGCTTCTGCAATCCTGAGGATTCACTTCCTGTCTCTCCAAGCCATGGCACCAGACAGGCACCTTAGTTCCTTCCTTCTCCTCTGCCTGCCCCAGTTTTTCCCCCTTAACAATCGAGTCCTCTATCAGAAGCTGTTTCTTTCCCCTGTGGTGTCCCTTGCCACCCTTTTGTGGGTCTCCCTTGTGGATGTCCTCAGCATTCTTCTGGGTCTCCACTGAGGATGCCATCATAGAGGAACCTTGCTCTGCCAGAATGGCATATGAGTTGTGTAGAGGTACAACTATGGGGCTTTGCCTCTGGTCCACCACCCGCACCCTCTCAGAACCCACTGTGGTCCAACTGCTCTTCATACTTGGCAACCTCTGAGGCAGTGGTTGTGGCAGTGGTGCTCTTTGGGTGGGGGATGCCTCCTTAGTCCTTGCTAGTTCAGCCTGAAGGTGGGCAGCCTCCTCCCTCAGAGCTGACAGTTGCCTGCAAATAGGACAGAAATGCAGTTTCCAGAATGTCTCCTGGAAAACTGCTGCCCCACAGCCAGTGCATTGCACCACTCCCCACATATCCCTCTCCCTTATAATATAAAATATGTAATATATATATATATATATATATATATATATATATTTTTTTATTATTTGTGTTGTGTACCTCCCTTTATGCACTGTGCTGGGTTATTAAGAATATGACAGTTCTGCACAAAGATCTGTTGAGGAAGTGATGTCAGAACTTTGGCTATAAAGGAAATGCCATGCCTGGCAGAGGTGGGATGTGGGGAAGGGTGGGTGCGTAGTCCACAGGCACTGGTGACTGTTAGAAATAATCAAATATATAACTGCTCAACCACCCTGGTGAGTACTGCCCTTTATAGTAATTCAAGTAACACCACAATTTACTAGACCACTGCTCCTACACAAACCACTCTACTGAGTCCAGGGATAAAAATGAACTCACTCCTCAGCCAGCAGGACACTTTTAAAATGTTGCAAAAATATCCTTCCAAATCCTAGGTCTCAACCCCAGCAATCAAGCAAATTCAGCTGTATCTCACTCCCTCTGGTTATAAAATTACTACACTTTTAATGGAATCCTGCAATTCTCTGCTTAATGCCAACAAGGAAAAAAAAATTAAACTTTTTGTAGAAAGCGTAGCTCCCCTTCTTAACAAGTCCCCAACAATAATATGCCTTACCAGGTTTTCAGGTCCTAAATGGAGTTATAGTTTGTTCTTTGCAGTGTAGCAAGGTTCTCAGCTTCCAACAGACAAAACAAAGTCAGTCTGCAAGCAAAGTGTATTACAACAATATGCATTCATATCCTGACATCTACTGTTGTACGATAGATTCCCTTAGCCCTATATATTAGTAAAACATATGCTTAAGTGCTAGCTGTCTACAGTGTGTCTCTGAGGGTACCAATTAGGGTGCAGGGACCTCATGTAACAGTTCCTTTCAAGAAGCCTCTTTGTTGCATACAACTCAGCTGACAGATCTCACACGTTCAATCCGTAGTGGTGTGCCATGAGAAGTACACTCTCTTCAAAAAATCCTTCTTCCCTGGAGTTAGTGCAGCAACTGCTTTTAGAATTTCACAGTTCTTGTCATCAAACCATCTGTCCAGCTCTCCAATGATCCAGTCAAGAGCTGGCAAAAAGAGGTGTTTCCAAAAATCGTCCTTGGTTTGCAGAACATGACGTTGCCCTGTTGTGCTCATTGTGATATGATCCTGATGTGAAACAGGTCTTTTCCGAATACGAGCCCTCTCAATTGGCTGAGTCTGAGGCAAACCATTGTCCTAGATTAGCTTTTGTGCTTCTGTCCAAACTGTAGACCATAAACCAGATTCAGATTCGCTATCACGTCTGGCTTCCGATATTTCTTCTTGTAAGCTTGCTACCAGTTGTACGGCACAGGATAGTTGCAGATCAGAAGATTGCAAACACTTTGCAACATGCTGGTCTTTTTGAGGATCAGCTCAAACACAACAAGATGAATGGCAAATGTGCTATTTATTATATATATAAGTGCCTTTGCCTGAATTGTATGGTCAGCATTGCCTCTCCCCCCCATAGTGATGTAGTGTCTCCATGATGGCTGTCAAAGTCTTAGGCACACTGTTGCATGCATCATATTGGCAGGTCCTTCTTGTGTCAGCTAAATGTTTGAGTTCCACTGGCACCTTTCTGGGCATCATTTTGTTTTGCATTTCTGTAAAGAAAGCATGAACTGCTGACCCACTAATGAAATTGTATAAGGTTTGTAACAATGAGAAAAACTCAGCTGCCATCTGAATGTTTTTGGCACAATCCACAACTACAAGGTTCAGCCTGTGGCTGTAGCAGTGTATATAGATAGCCTTGGGAACTTCTTCACGAAACTTAGCCTGCACTCCAGCTGCTTCCTCACTCATAACACTGGCACCATCATAGCACTGTGCTATGCATGTGTTTATATCTATGCTGTTATCTGCAAGTGTCTGCAGTATTATCCTGGTCAGGGATGTTGCATCCAGGACTTTTGCATGTTGAAAACCAAGGAATTCTTCATGTATTTTGCCACCATACACATAATTCACCACAACAGAGATCTGCTTAGTCTTTGAAATGTCCTTTGACTCATCCACTTGTATCGAGAATGCCCCAGCAGCTGCCTCCTCTTCTGTAATTTGCTGTCACACAAGCTGTGCCATAATATTAAGGAGCTGGTCTTGGATGCTCTGAGGTGTATATTTTGCATTTCTTGCACCTGACAATTTTTTTTTTTTGACTATGTAATCATGCATTGCTATCAGATTCAGAATTTCAAGAAAATTGCCCTGGTTGGCACTTTGTTCACCTTCTCTGTGTCCTCTCTGTGCAATGCACTGTGTAGCAGTCAACCTCAAAATCTCAGCTATCGTTTTTATGTAATGGCGATTTTCTTTCACAAGTTTGTTGTGATCCTCATTGATCAGATTCTGTATGGTCCTTCCTTCCTTTGCATGCATCTTGAAGTCACACCATGCTGTATGTGATGCTTTATGGCACTCAGAGTTGTTGTGCAGGGTTAGTGATCCATCCTTTCCAGTAGACCTTTTCCAGTTCTGGAAACCATTTTTAAGGAACACAGTGACATTTTTACTGGTTTGAGGAAAATGACGACATGCAAAGCAATATACAGCATCTTCAGACTGAGAGTATTCAATCCAGGGAAAAATGCTGTACTAGTTGGGACTGAATGCTCTCCACTTTTGGCCAAACTTCTTTTGTGGAAATGCACTCAGCTTTGGTTGCACAGGCATGCAGTCTCTATTCTGGCTCAAATCAGAGGGGCCTGGAGGTTTTTTCAGTTGTGCTGTACAGATCTCAGTGATTCTGAAACTTCCATCATCCTCGGAGTCTGATGCTGAAGTATCACTATTGGACTGCATACTGTCATCACTATGTTCCCATTGAGGCATGGTGTTTGAGCATGGCACAGCTTCGGACTGTTGTGAACTACTACAGCCATCTTCCAACTCATTAGCCTTTCGTTTTCTGGTGAGAAATCCCCAGAAATCCATAATCTAGAATGACAGCATTGTTTCCTTTCAGTCAAATGTTTATATTTCCAATTTGAACTTCCACAAATTAAAAGAAAAACTACTACTACCAGTGACACCACTGTTTAATGGAGTGGGGTCACTGACACTACTCAGCACAATACCAGCAGTTGATGGCATAAGACCCACCGACACGTCCAGCAACTTGAGGCCGCTTGCTCTGACACTACACAGCCAAGAGGAATACCAGCCATTGATGGCACGAGACATGTCAACACCTCCAGCAACTTGAGGCCGCTCACTCTGACACTACACAGCCAAGAGGAATACTAGCCATTGATGGCATGAGGCACGCCAACACCTCCAGCAATTTGAAACTGCTCACTCTGACACGATACATGGTCCTTATCCAGTAGTGCAGTTTTGCTTAAGTGTAGTCTGATTTTTGAGCCATTTTGAGTCTTCACATATTCTTAAAACTGATAGTATCAAACCATGCTCTGTTTTGGCTGCATGTCCAGGTTACAGAGAAGATGTGATGTCACACAGATCTTATTTTGTAAAACCATTCTTTCTTGGAGGTGTTAAGTGCATTAAGACCATTAGCAGTAAATCAGTCAGTATTTTGAATTCTGAATGTTAACTATGGCCTTTAACTGAGGTGATATTTTTATACCTTTATATGCTTTTCTGTATTCCCTTTTGTTTTGTTTATACTATAATCTTTATCTGATAGGTTTCAGTGTCAGACATTTTTATTGCCCTTGTCACTTTACGGATCCCTACCAGAGTCCTCAGCAGCTAGTGCTCTCATTTTTCATACTACCTGGAGATTCCATAGTATTAGTTACACCATCACAGGCTGTTCAGATGTACAAGCATGGAATGGTGTGTCAGCCTAGTGGAATATACAATAAATATGAAAAGAAACAGTAACTGTGATAAAGTGAACACAATATGCAAAACTGAGGGTGACAGTAACACAGATAGAGGACCAACACTTAAAAGGGAAAACATGAGGATGT
Source organism: Neoceratodus forsteri (assembly GCA_016271365.2). NCBI lineage: Eukaryota > Metazoa > Chordata > Ceratodontiformes > Ceratodontidae > Neoceratodus > Neoceratodus forsteri. The sequence continues at coordinate 1,516,759,223 of CM057449.1, forward strand.
TTAGCATAGGTTACAGCTTTGTGTTCTCAAACAGTCTTAATGAGCTTCCCCCAAGATAAGGAAGGAAAAAGTCAGGCCTCCCCATAGAACCAATACCTTGCAATACTGTGCCCTGTACACCAGAAAAAACTTGAAATGACACAGAATAAATGACAAAGTTATTCACCTGGGACTGTTTGCATTCAATTTCCCCCATCTCTTCATACCAAACAAACACAGCAGTGCATGTTACTATACAAATATTGATTTACTTTTTATTCCGTTTTAGGTCACCCATTTCTCCAGTGTTGTGAGAGCTACTCTATCTTTTAGCTTCAGAATTTCTGAGAGCAGAACTAGCCAAATGAGAACTGTTTTTAAAGTGGCTAGCCTCAGGTTTTCTGGACTGCTCAGAATTGTTGTTGTTTTTTTTTTTTTTTTTTTAAATACACATTCAAAATCACTTTTTTGGCACTATGGTAAACTAGTATGCAACAGACTCTGCTCCCTGACTTTAATGGACAGTGGGTGTTCAAAGATAGCTAGCTATGAATGCTGCTACAAACCCGGGGCTAGCCATATTGAAAGAACCCCCCCCTTTTTTCCCCCAAACAAAAAATGTATTTCTCCCCTTTCCCTCAATCCACAGGACCTCCAGCCCCATGACCCCAACATCCACTGGGATTTACCACCAGGAGGGTATTCCACATGGCTTGCCCCCCCCCAGGGCTGCGGGGTTAGCAGGGTCCCCCAAACCGCTTCCATAGATGGGATCCAGTAGCTGGACCAATGAACCCAGCTACTCAGGTGAGGGGTCTTACACCATCCTGCCACTGAGGTTTCCCAATTCCCATTTCCCCTTTTTCTCCCCAGAGATGCAGTGTGCAATGGCACCTTGATGCACAACCTGTGTGCCATGTGTCTGCCTGCCTGTCCCTCCCACTACTCAGTCTGCGGCAGTCCAGAGGTGCTCTCCCCATTGCCACTGCTAGGGGAAAGTGAACACCAATATCTGGGATTCCCCTCCCCCAGAGGAGAGTGGTCCTCCAGATGCTTATTCTTTCTCCACCTGGCTAGACCTCTGGTGGCCGAGCTCGCTACCGAACTCTGGTCACCAGCTTCACAAGTGGTAGTGCTACTGCTGCACCAGAGAGCCACATATAAAACCCTCCTTTATAATTACTTCAAATTGTAAACCAAAAGCTAAGGTAGGCTCAACCTGTTGAGCAAAGCCTTTTACAAGACAAGAGAAAAGAGGTGACCCAAAAATAGAAAAAAAAGGTTTAGGTTCAAAATATTCACAGCAACCTGTACTGATGCTTTTGTTATAGTACATTATCAGAATGGACAGGGTCTCCCATGGAACTGGCTGGGGCCTCCCCATAGAGGCTGGCCTCACCATTTGTGAAACCCCCTGGGTTACAACCATGAGCTATGAATGAGCCTAAACATCCTGCAGGCCCAGTTTTTATTCCTGCAGTCTTCATTTGCATACTCTATGACCCTGAGCAAATCACTTAACCTCACTTACTTTACCTCACTGTTCTGCCAGGTCATCCTTAAAATGGGCCTTATACCTAATGAACCTCACCAGTAATTAGCAATGAATAAAAATACAATAAAAAACTAGTTTACAAAAATGTATTTATTTTATTTTAGGCTTTGGTAACCAGGTAAGGCCCACTAGGCACAAGTGCCTGTTTTCAGGGGTGACCTGTGAGCACTGGGTGGGTAAGTGACTTGCTCAGAGTCGCACTGTGGAGGTTTGAGAATCAAACTCAGGTCTGGTTTGATAGATGTATCAAGCTCATTCACACCGCGTTCCTCTAACCTCTAGGCTATACTGCCATACCAGAATGGATATGATTTCCTGTCACTTACAAAGTCTATTCTGCCGGGTCCTCCACCCAGAGGCCACCCCTGCAGCCAGGCTAGTAGATTCAGTTGACTCAGTTTTTCTGGTTCAACTTCTGCAGGCAGGCAGCTTCTTGCATTGTTGATTGCTGGACAGGGACTCTGTGCTGCTGATTGCAAGAGTGCAGATGAGTAGTGCATCCAGCAACAGGTCTGGCTGGGCAGATGCTGTTCTCTGGCTCCTAGCCTTTTACCAGTACCAGGGAGGCTATACCAGGAGGAGGACTGATGTACCTCTGCCCCCCATGTAACAATAAACCAAAATATGCAATGCCACACCACACACATACTAGGCCTGCCCATTTCAAATATCCATTTAGCCAATAATCCCAAAAGATAAATGTTTATATTTACAACATTTCATCCTAATAGACATAGAAGTGTCTATTATGGCTGGTAGTATAGCCTAGAGGTTAGAGGAACGAGGTGTGAACAAGCTTGATACATTCAGCAGACCAGACCTGAGTCTGATTCTTACAACCTCCACTTGCATACTGTGTGACTCTGAACAAGTCACTTAACCGCCAAGTGCTCCCAGGTCGTCCCGGAAAACAGGCAATTGTGCCTAGTGGGCCTTACCTGGTTACCAAAGACTAAAATAAAAAAAATAAAGTTAAACTGGCCTTTAGCTACAAGTCTAGCAAGCATTGTGATAAGCCTGGACCCTCTACCACATCAAGGTAGCCAGCCTGACAGAGGTCCACTCACGCATGCATAATCGATTCACTCAGGTATTTAAAGCACACACATACACCTCCAGAGTAAGATTAGCAATGCAATGCAGTTTACTGGTTTGGTAATGGGCCTGGGTGGGGTTGAATGAGGTGTGAAGTATGTGACTGTTAGGGAAAGAGGTGTTCATGTGAAACACTTGTTGATGGATGGTGATCCAGTCTATAGTAATTCTTGTTTTACTATAGAAGCACTAGTTCTTCATATGGCTATCCCTTCCCCCACTGCAGTCCTTTCCTTTCTGCTGCTCATCACCTCTTCTGTTTCTACAGTCCAGACTCATTTCTTTCTCCACCTAAAAATATTATGCCAGCAGGAGGGGCCAGTCCCTTATTTTCAGTTTACCTAATACCAGCCCTCCCTAACCCAACCCACTCCCTTCATCCACTCCCAATCCCTGGCTTCTAGGCTAGGCCATCTGTTGGCAGTGTGCCAGCTGAATCCAGCCACTTCACTCACTCATTCTTACCCCCACTTCCAACCCACACACAGACTCCGTCCTGCTCTTGCAGTGGTATAGAATCAGTAGAAACTGAACAAAAGTGCATGGGAGCTAAATGAAGCAAGCTTACACTAAATAAGCTTTTCCAACATACATAATTCAATTCACTTTAACCAGAGTATAAACAAACTCCTATTTTGGTGAAAGTGCTTCATTTCTTTCTGTGCATGGTTTCAGGATCATCATCTTTTGCTAGGGAATCATTGATTGATTGGATTGGTGAGAGATGATCTTTCACTAATCCAGACAATCAATGATTGCCTATCAAAATATATCCAAATGCAGATCATTGATCTCTCAGTTTCCCCTTTTTGTCAAACAGCTGCTGCACGCAGTCCTAATTTAAACACACACACAAAAAAAATGCTCCTCCTTGGTGCTTTAAATTCATTCACATTACTGAATTACAGTCCGACCGAACAATTTCAAGATTGCCTGGGGGAAGGGGAAAAAGCATGTGTGAGCACTTTGCCACCTAGCACTGCAGGCTGTATTTTTTGTATCCCTTATTTAGTTTTTCTAGTGTGGGCTGAAAGTGAACTGAATCACTTGCTATAGATATTAAGCTCAACACACACTTCACACTGTTGCAAACTAACTGTTAGACTTTTTAAAAAACAACCCTCCTACTATGGCCATGGCTCACTGGGGGGGGGGGGCAGGCAATAAATAGCAATACATAGAATTAACAAGTAAATTTGGAAATTAAATCTAACCCAAGTTCACTTCATTCACAATCACACCCCCAGGCAAAAATGATAGCTGTGCATGCCAGTCCCAGTCTGTCTCTCCCAGAGTCCACAAGCAGCCAGCACACAGTAGCTCTCCCTCCTGAATGTGGGGGCTATGGGATTCAAACCCAGGTCTCCAGATTTGCAACTCACAGCCTTAAACCACTGCGCTATATTGCCTTCTTCCAGGGCTCTACCACCCTCTCAGTGAAGTAGCACCTCCTTATTTCCCCCCTCAGCCTTCCCCCATCCAGCCTCATTAAGTGTCCTCAGGTGACCCCTACCTCCCTCAGCTGAATCACCCCTTCAAGGCTTACCCTATTCATTCCCTTAAGATATTCTGAAAACTTCTATCATACCCCCCCATTCCATCTCTCCTCCAGCGAGCCCAGTTGGAGATCCTCCAGTCTCTCCACAAAGGCCCCCCCAAGTCCCATTATCATTCTGATCACTCTCCTCTAGACCCTGTCCAGAAAAACAAAACAACCTCTTTAAATCACAAGTTTATTTTAAGGGAAAAAAATTAAATAGAAATAAACAGTGCTTTACTAAGATGCATGCATCCTACTCCAAATGACAGTAAGTTACTCTATGTACCCATTGTACAGAAGTGTGTGCAGTTATAATGCACAAATGCCATGACTACAAATAAACAAATTGATGGGAATACCTTTATCTGTTCATAATATCAAAGGAATTCGTAATTATATTTCTTTCAGAGTCAGAGGGTACAAGCATGTGTACATACACACACACCTTTATCTCTTCTTAGAACAAGCTAGGATCAATTATCTCAGCATAAAATAAAATACACATATGAACTTGACACAATCTGCAAGCAAACCAAATGTTTTTCTGCAGTGGCAGACAGACTTCAGTGAAGTATTTAAAGCTGGAACTGAAAATACCTTTATGGAGCCCAACACTGTATATATTTTTTTTGGGGGAATGTTAACAAGATCATCCAATATATAAATGAAGCATTGATACAGCTGGAAGCACACTGTCCCTGCTCATTATGTCATTAATGAGAAAAATAGAAATATATTAAACAAAATATGCAAAAAATTGCAGTACCCTCCATCTTAACATGTGTCCCCCCCATCCTACAGTGTCAGTTTCCATAAAGGCATATGCAGTGTAGTCGTAAATGCTAGTATACTAGTATACCCCCCAAAAAAAATCAAAATTGACATTTACTGTATAATAATAGCATAAGTTATATAAACACCACCAGCCCGAGTCTACCTCAAAGAAACTCTGCTGCTTGCTCCTGAAGATAATCTGACACAAACAGTGTGCTGCTGAGATTGAAGGACACTGGCAGTCTAGGGCCCAAAACATGTCCAAGGTCCTGGTTCTCCCTGTCGACTGGTGGGAGTATGGCTGGTCGGTTGGTATGGTGGAGATCCAGATGATAACTGTCTTCCTCTTTCTTCAGTTCTTCTTCTTCCTGTTGGTAGGTCAGTCAGGTGATCAAAATCTGATGCCTGGCTGAATAGGAATTTACAGCCCCAATTTATAGGGCAAAGTAGCGAAGTGTGCCCTTTGTTTTCCTTTCCCGCTGCACATTTGCATTAAAGCAGACGTTGTGACTGGCTCTTCTAAATGAACCAATCATAAGCCTGGTCTGTCTCCCTTACTTTGATTGGCAGGATTACACTTTTGGGGCTCTGATTGGTGGACTTTCTAAGCCACTTTCTGAACTCAAGCTGTCTGCTGTTGCTTGGCACTCCCTTTGAAACTCTTCAGTTTAGCAGCAGCAGGCAGCTTAGAACAGTGTATCATGCATGCTAGCCAGGGTCCAGATAGCGTGGCATAGATAGCATGGGTGCTGCCACCAGCAAAGTGTATCCGGACTGAGTGACCTTCATGGAATCACGTCTGCTGTTGCAGAATTAGAGCTAGCCTGAGCCTGAAAACCACCAAGAAAGAGTGGTTTAAAAAGTGCTGCCTGGGGATGGATTGTACACCCGCAAAGCTCCTGGCACCACGCGGCTCCTCATATCACGCAGCAGCAGCCCATATCTGGTGGTCGCAACACACACTGGTTCAGTCCCACTGTCCCAGACTCAACAAAATGAAAAACCCAGCAAATCCTAGAGGGTAGGTGCTTGCTTAGCCGCCTGGACGACCCTAATTGCAGGCTGCACATAACCCGAGGAGGATGGAGTGAGAGAAATCTGCATTGCTGGCTTGCTTGCTGGGGCCTATCTGTTGCAGGGGGCTTGTGTTTTTGTTTTAATTCAAAGTGCCTCTCCAAAAGTCACACTGGCAGTGTTGTTTTATGGAGTGAGCTGCGGGGAGTCGCCTTGACTCGTGCTGTGCGGGGGTCGGGGGATGGCATCATTTGGCATGTCATGATTTAAAAACCAGGGGGCGAGAAAAATCTGCAGAGCTGACCGGGTGGCCTATCTGTAACAGGAGGCTTTGTTTTTTTTAAATGCAATGCCTCATCCGGTTCCGAAGTCGCTCTGCTTTCCACAGTGTTTTTTTTTTTTTTTTAGGGAGCGAGCTGCCCAGGGGGTAGGTTGACTCGCTGCAGCGGGTGCGGAGGCATGACTTACAATTACAAACCGCACTCACTGACTACTGGGGGGCCTGGGGCATTTGCCTCCCTTAATCTGGCCCCTGGATGCAGACCGCCCCGAAAAGCATTTCGATCCGTTGCAACTTGCAAAGGAGGCTACGGGCGCTATGCTAAGCGCAACAGAACAGAAAAAAAAATCAAAAATGTTTCAGACTTCAGAGCACCTGGGCAAAGCATTTTTTGACCAGGACACATGCCCTGGTGTGCCCCAGTGTAGCGCCGCCAGTGATTACATGAAACAAAAACATTTTATAAAATGCTATGCAGTTGTTTGTACTGGTACAGTAATTCTATCTCAATGTCAAGATTATTAAATTTTTAATTATCACAGTCCTATGAAACTCACTTACTGAGAATCAAGTCTTACTCTTAAACATGAAAGATTAACAGTGCAATTCAAGAAGTATGCTTTATATTTAACCCTTCTACAATGCATTTCAATGATACAGTTAAAAAATCTTACTGTTTCTTATTCTCTCATCTCACTCATTTTGAAGTTCTGACATTGACATAGCATAGCTTCATTTTCAGGGTGAACAAATGCATGTATTTCTGGGATCCCATCAGTAAATTGTGCCATTTATGGATCCTGGCTTACTTATCAATAACAAAAATGTTTGATCCTGGGAATGATTTCTTCCAACAATCACTCATTTTGCAATATAATCTCTACAGTTCATGACTCTACTAGTAAACCACCACCTTAACTATTATACCATCCAGGACCTAGACCATTTCAGGGATGGGTTCCTACTCCCTACCCCACCCAATAAAACTCCCACATCTTGATTCATAAGCTAACACTAGACTGTGACTGCAAGTGGGGGTTGGGGGGTGGGGGGCTTTGGAGAAGTGCAAATGACATTTCATACCCAAAAAAATAATTTTACTGGACCAGGTAGTAATCATTGTCTCTCCATGATCAAAGCTTGGACTAATGTTACTTTTTTTCATACTGACATTATTAGTTTCACTTATTTTAATTAGGTTGTTTAGGTTTTATGCCACATTTTAGGGACAGTAAGAACATTTTGTTTTTGTTGAAATTGCTATTTATTCCCCTATAGGCCACCAAGGAGTCATCTTCCTGCCTCCCGCTCTACCCAAATCTACTTCCTGGCCCCCATGGAGCTGCAGATTGCCCCCCGAGTGGGGACGAAGTGGGATGGCAGACACCCTGTAATTCTACCTTTCGTCAGTTCGGAGGTGGCTGGGTGAGCAGGGGCACATTGGAGGCACGCTCCAGGCGGTCCTTCTTCCTGGAGTCGGCAGGCATTTTCCTGTTTTACTCCCCCTCATGCAGTGTGTGCCCCTGATGTCAGGGTTCTACGCACCGATGTCCACCATGTTTCTTGGCTGCCCTTCCCCTCCAAGCAGGGCTTGCTGTACCCCGAGTCTCCACTCAGGGTCAGGCAAGTTGCAGGCATTGCCCCGCCCCCGCTCCCTGGAGAAGGCAAGCTGTTGTGGGATGCTTAAGTTGTTCTTCCCTGGCTGGCCCTCCAGTGACCCGAATTCACTGCTGAACCTGGGTCACCAGCTTCACAAGCAGAAATCCAACTACTGCGCCAATGTGCCAGCCCCAGAAAATATTTTTTCAAGTTTCTAAAACTGATATGCAGTGGTGAAGTAGTGCAGTCATGGTAAATGGGCACAGTCATGATAAATGGCTGTGGTCATGGCGAAGGGGTATGGTCATGGTGAAGGGTTGTGGTTGCAGTGAGGATGGCCCCAGATTTCTCCTGGGCCAAGGGCCCTAAGTTCCTTAATCTGGCTCTGAGACCTGCAATTTTGGCCCTGAATCATCTCTGTTACTCTGCGTTGCTCTGTCACCTGCCTGTCCCTATCTTTCCTGAGATGTGGGCTCCAGGACTGGGTGCAGGGCTCTAGATGTGGCCTCATTAAAGATCTATAAAGTGATAGTGTTACTGTACCTTCTTCCTCCTGCTATCAATACCCCATTCCATGCACCCCAGCATCCTACTTGCCTTACCATAAACCTTGTTGCACTGGCTCGATTTTTTGAGGGTGTCACTGATTATAACTCCAAGGTCCTGTTCCTCAGCCATACTGTTAAGTCTCACTCCACCCATCTGGTATTCTGTCTTTGGATTCTTATTCCCTAGGTGCATTACCTTCCACTTTTTGACATTGAATTTCAACTGCCAAACATTAGACCACCCCTCTAGCTTTTGAAAGTCACTCTGCATTTCCCTGATCCCATTGTCACTGTCTACCTTCCCACAAGGTATATTGTTTTCTGCAAGAGACAAAACCTGCCCTGGATTTCCTCTCCAATGCTGCTGATGAACATATTGAAAAGTCACAAGCTTTATTAGGTAATCTTAATTTCCAAATTGGTGGATCACCTATCAAACCTGTTTTTTAGCTAGACCTCAGTATACCTGCCATTTCACATCTCACTGTTGAGGAACAACCCATTTCTTTCACTGACTTCAAGGCTAGGCCCCATATCTCTGATAAAATGACCTTTAAATTTCTGCTGATTATGTATGCTGTGACTCAACACTTAGGCTTATCTCAGGGGGCTAATGGGACTGCTATCGTAATGGAAACTTTAATTACCACTGCAGCACTCAATCACATCCTATCTCTGGGTCATACCAGGCCATATGTGATCATTCCCCATACAGGTCTGATGGTGCCTGCCCCTACAGGCAATCTGAGTTACCTGCCCAGCAGCTTGATTGGGGTCAGATATGGTCTAATTTATATCTATATATTGAGAATGACAAAACTAGACTCACACAGTTTCAAATTTTGAACAACCCTTATTATACACTATCAAAACTATACAAAATGGGAGGGGTGCAGACTGATATTTGTACATGCTGTCAGAAGGGAAAGGGTATATTGCTCCATATCCTCTGGAGTTGTGAGATCGTCCAGCCTTTCTGGCAAAACAATTAATGTGGGACCTCTTCACAACCGAAGTATGTATTCTGGTGGATTACAGTGGTGTCCCTGTAAAGGAACAGAAATACCATATAGAAATTATAGCACCTTCAGCAAAGCAGACTGTTTTATGGCATTGGTTAGATCAGGAGGCCATAACACATATAGAATGGTATTCAGAATCCCTGACAAATCTGAGGATGGAGTGGATGGTTGCCAGCCTGCACAGCAGACATCAGACTTTTGAGAAGTGGTTAGATAAATATTTGTCACTTTATTTCCTACAGTACAAGGACTCGGGCTGACTGTGATGTATCTTCCTTATAGGATTATTGCATGGACAACTATATGTTATTGGATGTCCTAATGAGGATGCATTGTACTGTAGTTGTATTGAGTGCTTGTATTATATCCTCCACATTGCTGGACTATGTGATTCTTTTCATTTTCTGGTGCTTTCCACTATTGTATGCAGTTTTATGTCAGGGGTATTGTCTTTACATTTTTTTGTTGTTGGACTTTTGTAACTTCTGTATTGTGTGATGATTTGTACTTTTGTATCTTACTTTTTTGAAACCAATAAAAGCATAATAAATAAAAAAAGAACATATTGAAGAGGACCAGGCCCAGGACAGACCCCTGTGGCACCCCCACTCGTGAACCCCCTCTCTTCTGATTTGACCCTATTGACCACAACCCTCTGCTGCCTCCCCTTAGCCAGTTACCCACCCACTGTATCCTTGGCAGTACCCAGATCCTCCATCTTCTTCAGCAAGCATCTATTGGGCACCGAGTGAAAAGCCCTGCTGAAGTCAAAGTAAGGCAAATCCATGACGTGGCCCCTATACAGTTTCCACATCATCTAATCAAAGAAAACTATCAGTAAAACTATTTTCCCAGACAGGAGATGAAGGCCATGGAGAAAGTCTCCAGGAGTCACAATGGGAGCACTTTGGTTGAACATTGTGGGACTCAGAAAGGCTGTGACCTGCTGCTTGGATATGTAGGCAGACTGCAGTTCCTCTGTGGGCTGTGGCCCAAAGTTATCATGGAGGTGCACTATTGGTGTTCACGTGGGGTCTGCAATATGACACAGCATTATCAGCATGGCATGGCCAGGGTGGGATGCCAAGGCTGTACTGCAATTGATCAACAATGGTAATGACTTATTTGGACTCAATATTCTATGGTTTGGAGTCCATATACTATGTCTTGGAGGTATTTAGAGTGAATTGCTTAGGGGTCAGACTGCAGTCATCCTGTGATGACATTGGAGTCTCTCAAGAAGATGGTACAAGGGAAAAAGGGAGGGAGGGAGTTGAATTCTCCCAAAGTACTCCTTTCCCCATTTGCCATGAGGTGGGGGGACTCAGGACCTGTTTCCCAGTTTTGGAGGGTCATGCCCAACTACACTGAGCTTGCCTGTGGGTGCATTGCCACCAAACAGGGGTAGGTCATTTGCTACCCAGTCAATTGACCCCTTTACTCTCTGAGGTTTGGATTCCAGTTCAGGGAGGTACATCATTGTCTAAGTCTACACAGGGTATGGATCTTAGCTGGAAGGGGTGCAGAGCTTCTGGGGTTAACTTGGTGAGACTTGAAGCTGCATATATCACTCTGATAAGTATCATGTTGGTTATTTAATAAACACGTAGCAATTTCCTGTAAGACTGGTGTGGTATGTGGTTTGTCCAAGGTAGGGAAAGTTGCAGCCTATCCAGATAATCAACAGTTAATGGGCTAATGGGGCTGTTGGGGTATCAATGGGTTATGGTTACAATAATAGACAATAACAGCAAAGCTTGCAAAGTTTTCATATTACAAGAACACCAAGATACCCCCACAAACATCTGTAATAATTTCTTAGTTATGCATTGTTTTTTATGATTTATTTAGAAAAACATTCTTCTGTGTAACCAGTGCTGTCTCTAAAATGACATTTTTGTTTCAGAAGAGGGTGGAAATGTTGCTATGGAGATGTTATATTGGCCAGTCTGTTGTTAAGCACAGAAGTATGCAACATGTTAACACATAATGGTGTAAGTGCATAATAGCTATTTTTACTGCTACAGATAGACTAGATGCATCTTTACACAGATTATGCTTTAATCCATATATTATCTTTTGTTAAACCATTATGTGGTAAGATACAGTACTGTCAATTAACAAGAATCAAGGCTTTCTGAATGACAAAAAGTATCTCTACCATTTCTGTTCTTGATGCTTATCAACATATATCATAATCCTCTTAACAGTATCATTCTCTTACTGTGAAAATCATTAAAATGTTGAAGGCACAGTATTATGTATAGACAAGTAAAATTTAGTACTGTAGTTGTAATGCTAGAGGGGGGTTGAGAATGTTAAAATGATCAGTTTTAAAATACTGTTTTGCTTTCCAATAATGAAAAGGGTAAAGACTTGAAACATGTCACTCTGTGATGTCCCACAGGAGTCATTCATTTGTTTTGGGAACAAAGTTTATAAAAAACAAAACAAAAAAAAAACAGTAACAAAATAAAACCTGTGGCTGTGCGTGTGCAGATCAGTTTTTCAAAGAATTGTTCTGATGCAATGATTTTAAGATGTTTTTTATGTGCCTGTAATTGTATTCCAGCAATTACAAACATGTGCATGCTACACATCAATAAGTTTTAAACACCTGCTTTCTCTTCTCACTCTGATGTGTGGCACCAGGAGCCCATCCCAGGTTAGACCCCGGAGTACCTGTCAGCTGTCTGGGTAAGTGATCGTAATTCTCACAAATCAGAATTTATTGAAATCCTTGTGAAATGTGTCCATAATTTGTTGTGCTGTGAATTTTTCAATTCTAACTGCAAACTCATCTTCTGGAGGCTCTTCCCCTTCCCCACACTAGATGTGCTGGTACCTTGTTTTGGTAGCTGGCTTGCTTCCAGTTCCCTGTCCCCACACCCACCAGTGACAGTCCTTTATGAGCAGTTTGCCTGCTAATTTCAAATGTCACCTGCAGCTGCCCCATAGTAAGGTGGTCTATGTCACTGTCCACATCCTTCCCTCTCAGACTTCGCCCTGTTGTCCAGTCAGTAAGCAGCTGGGGAAGGATCCCACACTGCTGCAGTAGATTGTGCAAGAGCTGTGTGCAGCGCATGTGAAGCACAACTGGTGAGGGCAGCTAATAGTGCTGCACACAGTAGAACACTGTGGTGGTGACGGCAGTTGTCATGGTCAGTAGGTGTAGTGTAGATGGGGACTGCAGATCGATGGGAGTCAGGAAGGAGAAAAGTAAAGTGCAGTCTTCAGCCATGTAGGACCTGTTCCTGTCAACTCAGCAATCACCTATCTATTCAGGTTACAGCAGCAGTATCAAGACGGGGGTGGGTAGGAGGCCCAGAAGTGCAGCCAGCCAGACTTGCAGCAGACATGCATGTGTGGTGGGCCATGTACCAGGTGTCATGATAGTAGTGCCTGCCAGGGTGAGTGGAAGAGAGTCACTGGAGAGGGCTGGGAACTGACAAGCTGAGGAAGAGAGATTCAGAGAGGGATGGAATGTGTGACAGGCCCTCTCAGGTGAATGCTGGAAATTGTATCAAGTCTGCTGGAGATTTGGGGTAAGAGGAGGACCCAAATGACAACCATTTCTGCAACAGCAGCTTTTAGGCCACGTCAGTGCAGCCAGGTGGTGCCTAGCTCAGGTAGGACCCAGGGACAGTCCAATGGTCCAGTACTGGAGATACTTGTAGACAGGTGGGTCAAAACAAAAGGAATACTATAAGAGTAATAAAATGAATATCAAAGTATATAATATTTTTATTTACATTGTTAGAAGGTTTAAAACTTGAAGAAGTGTACAATGTAGCAAAGAAAACAACTTTAACAGGGATTCATAGGCATGTCAGTTCAGTAGGTAAATTGTGAAGGAATTTTTTGAAGAGTTGATTACTTAGTTGGTTTGGCTGGCAGTAGCAGAGGGGCAGGCAGGAAGCCCTGTGGGCAGGCAGGACCATCTAACATTATGTCAAAATGGCATGCTATGCTTATACTACACTTACTGCATGCACAACATTTCATACGGGTAATGTGTGATGGCATTTGTGAGTATATATTTTTTTGTCTTCTATTCAAAATGTCACACTTTCACCACTTGTACAGTACATATATGAATAACAAGTCATAGTGACGGAAGCTGAAAACAATTGGTTGAAGTTTCTTCATTCAGTTGAAGTCATAAATTTCAAGCTGTTAGAATTAGTCAGTTAGGCTGTTGTATGAGTCTGTCGTAATTTGTAATTCAACTGGTTCCGGGGTCTATCCCAGCTGCTACTGAGAAAGTCACCAAAGTGTTAAATTTGTCTTTAGGGGCACATCCTCAGTGCCACTAAACTCATCCACCCTCCCTCCAATTCCTTTCTGACAGCAGGAACCCATTTGTGGTGTTGTCAAACCTTCCAGTGATATCCCAACTCTAGGTCATCCTCCAAGTTAGAAAGACCCTCCCCAATAATTTCCTAACACTGGGAGCCCATTAGAAATGGTCCCAGCTGAAAACCATTGGGTCTCAGCACAATACCTCTGCACCTCCATGACAAATACAGAAATCAGAAGCATATCCTTGGTGTGAATTTTGTGCTCCTCATCCCTTCCCCACTACCTGACTGTTTTGGTGTGTACAGCAGGCCCATCAGCAGTCCTACAAAATGAACCCCCAGCAACAGAAGGCAGCCAACTCTACCATAGATACATAGAAACATAGAAATTAGAGATGCAGCAAATTTCAAATCCACCAGCGAAGTGACCGCGAAGTGGCCACTTCACTCTGGCACTTCGCTACGCAGACTGCCCCATAGGAAAGGCTCACTTCACCTTGTTATTATTACTTTGCATTGTCATTCTGCCTTAAACGTGAAGTAAAGTGGAGTGACAACAATATTGGAAACACCCCACCCACACAATCACCAGAATGAATGTACATCCCCAAAGTGCTACTGTCTTGTGCTCAGAAAACTCCCCAGTGCTGACGAAGTGAAATGAGAGCATAACAAGAAATGCAGTCTCCCAGAATTAATGGCACACTCAGTCATGCATGCAGTGGTCACACACAGAGCCACCAGAATTAATGTGCATCCCCAAAATGCTACTGTCTTGTGTCCAGAAAATTCCCCAGTGTTGACAAAGTGCTAATGCCTTGTGTCCAGAAAATTCCCCAGTGCTGTCGAAGTGAAATGAGAGCATAACAAGAAATGCAGTCTCCGAGAATTAATGGTGCACTGCAAACGCACAAACAGATTAAGATTGCGCTGCACACTCAAGGGACGCATATGAAAAGGCACAGCAACACCTAACCAGTGCTCACAAGTCACAAATCCAAATCTGGAAAGGAATACATTTTGCCATTTGGGGAATTAGAGCACGGCAGTAACAATCCACTACCAGTAAAGATACCACAAAGCAGTATAAAAAATTCATGCAGGTGCAGTGGATAGCAGGTTCACACTGCTGCAATTACTCTGTGGCACAGTAAAAGATGTCTGATTTAATGGCATGCATCACACACCCACACACTCACACACACACTACAAGTAATGCATAGCAAATTGAAACCTTTGGTAATTTAACCAAATGTTTTAAACAGACAAATCATATACTGCTGCACCACAACAATCAGCAAAAAAATGTCAGGAATTACTGAAACTATTACTGTGTGCACATTAACACAGTTATACAAGAAAAATATAACCAAAACAGAAAGACTGCCTTTTTCTCCCAGTTAATGTACATACACCACAAATACACCCTTCCCCCAAAGCACACTTCACAGTACACAGACAGACTGTTCTAAATTAACATTCAAAATCCACACACAACAATAAACACTCAATGATATGAGCACACAAGGGTTTCCTACAATTGATGTACTAAATTTTGAGCAAAACAAATGACTCAAAAAGGCATTTTAAGCAGCTTTTAGAGGTTCTGAATTGCAGAGCTCTGAGAGCAAACTGTCTCAGCTACTGCTACACACACACTACCCAGGCCAGAACTGAGGCTGTGCAGAACAATCTAGAGCCCATGTGACCTGCAATCCCATGAATCATTGCAGAATTTCATTTGGAGCTCAATTACAAGTCCAGTACTCTGAAGGCAAGCCAAAGAAACAACGGTGACTTAAGTTACAGAGGGAGATTTGGCCCTAAAGAAATGGAACTGCTCAAACAGATTAAGATTGTGCTGCGCACTAAAGAGATGCAGACGCAAAGGCACAAAACCTAACCAGTGCTCACCATCAGAAATTCAAATCTGAAAAAGAATAACTTCTCCGGTTGGTGCGGGCCGTGGGGGGGGGGCAGTGTACTGCACTGCTGCAGTAACAGTCTCTAGTACCAGTAAAGATACCACAAAGAAGTACAAAAATCACACAGCTGCAGTGGATAACAGGTTCACATTGCTGAAATTACTATGTGGCACAGTAAAAGGTGTCTGATTTGATGACACACATCACACACACATACTAACGCACACACTAAGTAATGCATAGCAAATTGAAAACTTCAGTAATATAACCACGTATTTTAAACAAACTAAAATTATGCACTGCTGCACCACAACAATCAGCAAACAAATGGCAAGAATTATTGAAAATATTACTGTGTGTACATTAACACAGTTATAAAAGAAAAAATATCACCAAAACAGAAAGAATTGTCTTTTTCTCCAAGTTATCTACCTACACCACAGATACGCTCCTCCCCCAAAGCACACTTCCACTGTCTCGCAGTATACAGACTGAATGTCATACATTAACATTCAAAATCCATACACAAACAATAAATGCTCGATGATATGAGCACAGGAGGGTTTCCTACAATCGATGAACTAAAGTTTCGGCAAAAAAAAATTACTTAAAAAGGCTTTTTTAATAGCTTTTAGAAGGTTTGAATCACAGAGACCTCTCAGAGCAGACTTTCTCCTACAGCTTCCTACATACATACCCCGAACTGAGGCTGTTTAGAACAATCTAGAGCCCATGTGACCTGAAATCCCATGAATCACTGCAAAATTTGCCTTTGGAGCTTAAAAACAAGGCAAAGAGAGGCAAAGTACATTGCTTTCAATGTACTTTGCCTTAAGAATTGGTGGAGTAGTGGTTTGGAAAGGCAGAGTAACACAAAGTCATTGTTTTTAATGGACTTCATGTTATCCATTATAATGCGAAGTACTCCGCTTCACATTGTGGAGCACTCCACAAATCCACTTTCACTTCGCAATTCATTTTGTGGAGCCACTTCGCCCATCTCTAATAGAAATTGTAGGCAGATAAGGACTGCTAGGCCCATCAAGTCTGCCCGTAGGCCCTCACCTCCTCAAATCCCCTTTTAAATCCCTCTCCCCACATTTGGTATTGCTGTTCCCCTTATCCCCCTGCACCTTACCTTACCTTACTGCACAGAGAATACTTGGGGACTCGCTGTTGTCGCAGGTCAGAATCTCGATTCACTCCTACTTCTAGCCCGGCTGCATTGCATTTTTATGTTGCTTGCATGCAAGTGCAAGAAACATAGTGCCATCATCCGAGTTTTCGGAGGTGTGGCACCCATCTTCCAATTCAGTCAGTGTGTTTGCAGGCACAGCCCCAGTTCGCCAATCACTGCTGCAGCTGTCTATGACAGCATTTGAAAATGCAGTGGTCGTACAGTTGAAAGGGAGAGCTCCGCTTCAGTGAGCAGAGCTCCCCCCACACACACACGCAAGCACGTATACTGCGTGCTGATGCGCTCCCTTCCACTGCCACACACACACTGTATGGCCGACGGGGGTGCCCAATCCCCAGTCAGCTCAACACCCCCCCAAAAGCTGTCCAAGTGCCACGCTGGGAGCCTATCCCAGCGTGGCAAAAGCTGTTATAGTCAACGGGGGTGCCCAATCCCCCTCCAGCTCCACGGCTGCCCGCCCCCCAAAAGCTTTCCAGGTACCATGCTGGGAGCCCACTCCAGCATGGCATAGCTTGTTATAGCCAATGGGGTGTGTCCAATCCTCCGCCAGCTCCACAGCTGCATACCCCCACCAAAAGCTTCCCAGGTGCCACGCTGGGAGCCCACCCCAGCATGGCAAACCTTGTTATGCCTGACAGGGGTGCCCAATCCCCCATCGGCTCCAGCCCTCCCAAACAGCCTTTCCAGCTGCCAAGCTGGGAGCCCACCCCAGCATGGCAAATGTCCCGCATTGTCTTAAAGGAAAAAAAAAAACCTGTAAACAAAAAAAGGTCCCTCGTAGTCTCCCTGCCCCCCCACAAACCACACCTACCCACTGCGCACTCTGCCTCCCCACCCCCTCACCCCATACTTATCTCCAGAGCTTGGTGTGATGATCTTCGGTGGACTGGGAACATGTCTGCACTCTTCAAAGCCGACCGTGAACTGAGGAAATGCCGGTAAGCTGTATAATGGAATAAATAAGGGTTTTTCAACTTTGTTGCATATCTCAGGCATTTTTGGGAATCTGGGTTCCATATTTTCAACATGGGGTTTTTAGGACCCCTCCTCATGAATTCTTACACTGTCATGGCGTTAATCGGGCCCGAAGGGTGATTTCATGGTCACTGCGTGAAATCACCTTTTGGGACCAATTAATGAAACAACACTGCCAGTGTTCATAAGGTGGGCTCTCAAAAAGTCTATGTTGAGAATTTGGTGAAAAAATTCCTAAAATGACTGTTTTTTACAAAGCGTGCGTTGCTGTTCCTCATAAGCTACATGAAGTTCGTGAATTTTCAATATTTTCACTCCAGATTTTTAACATTACCATTTTACCACACCTCCTTTGGAGCAGTACAGCTGTCATATTCACATCTCACCCAAAGTGTGTTTCTGCCCATGTAAGCGCACAATGGCATGATTCGGTGTGCAAAATCAATGTATGGGACACATTAAGAAAATCACAGTGACACTGTTCATGAGCAGAGGTCTTAAAATGGCTATGTTGAAAATTTGGTGAAAAATTCCTAAAATGACTGTTTACGGCGGCGTCGTTACAGTTCTAATGCGCTCGTAAATTCGCCAAATTTTCAATATTTGCTCAGATTTTCAACATTCCATTTTACCACACCTCCTCATGAGCAGTACAGCTGTCATTTTTCACATATTGCCCAAAATGTGTTTCTGTGCATGTAGCGCACAATGACGCAGTCAGTGTGCGCAATCCATGTTTGGGACAGATTAAGAAAATCACAGTGACACTGTTCATGAGCAGAGGTCTTAAAATGGCTATGTTGAAAATTTGGTGAAAAAATTCCCTTCAGCCGTTCTGAAATGTTACTAATGAAGACCATGCAGCACCCCACTGGTCACCCCCTCTCCCTAGACTGCACCCCATTTACCACCACTCTCTGCCTCCTGTCTGTTAGCCAGTTTCTAACCCAGTTTACCACCCTTTCCCCCATGCCCAGCCTACCCAGCTAGTTTATCAGCCTCCCATGTGGGATGGTGTCAAAGGCTTTGCTGAAATCAAGGTAAGTGTTGTCCACTGCCCCACCCTGATTCACTTCCTTTGTCACCCAGTCAAAGAAATCAACCAGATTTGTCTGACATGATGTCCCCACTGTGAATATATGTTGTCTATGGTCCTGGGCTCTGATGGCTTCTAGATGCCCCACTATCCTTTCTTTAAGCAATGCCTCCATTATCTTCCTCACTACTGAGGTGAGGCTGAATGGCCTATTGTTCCCTGCCTCCTCCCTGCTGCTGCATTTGTGTAGGGGGACCACATGTGCCCTCCTCCAATTCACTCATGCTGAATAACTCAGTGAACATGGCTGCCAGAGGTACTGCTATCTCCCTTCACAGTTCTCTTAATATTCTTGGGTGTATGCCATCTGGTTACATCGCTTTGTCCACCTTCAATTTAGTGAGCTCCTGCAGGACTCTTTTGCCTTTGAATGGACTATTGTCCACCTCTTCATCCCCTTGGCAACTGCTGTACTGCTGTGGCCCTTACCCCTCCCACTCTTCTGTGAATACTGAGCGGAAAGACACAGTGGATGACTTGGGAGGAAGGCATGGAACTATCACTTCCAAATACCTAAACAGCACATACAAGCAAGCAACATTCGGCATTGACAAATGCTTGTTACATCAGCCTCTATACTGCAGGCAGTCCTTCTACCTGGTACTTTAGCTTTAAATTGAGGCACTGTATGTGTGGTGGATACTCTGGTTACCTCTCCCACCATCCCCTGAATTATTTGCCCAATATTAAATATCATCTGCCCCCCCTCCCCCGTGATTTATGGACACATCCAATTTACCTTTTCCCTTTAGAATACCCTCCTTCTTCCTTGCATTGCATTAACATACATTTAAACCTTTAATTAAGGATTCTCTTGGGAGTAATACTGCACAACTGTCCTTTGTGAACCCAAAGTATTAAACCTCATTTATTTTTACCTGCGGATGTAATACAACCATCAGACTTGTGCCCTTATGGGCTTAGCTAAAGGATTCAGCTCTTTTCAGGAAAGCATTCATTCAGAGAGAACAAGGGAGTTCATGGAGTAAGGAGCAGAAGACATCTCCATCCACTGGCTGCTAATGTACACCTTCAGACCCTCATGTAGCATGCAACATTGCAGCTGACAGCTGCTGCTCTTCTGCGCCCTCTGAGATAGTCTCTGCTCATTCCCTGTATATTGGAAGCCAGTCCTCCTCCAAAGTTCCCTTTTCCTTCAGTCCTTCCAATTGTAAGTCTCCTGCTGCTGTTAAATTGAGAGCTGTAGGCTCCAGGACCTTCAGTGGCTCAAAACAGTTGGAAATCTTTATGGGTGTCAGACCTGGTGACTTACTGCTGGCATCCAAAGGTACCTTCTGGCTCTGCAAGCTCCTGGACCTGTTTTGTTTGGTAGCTAGCCTCTTCTCCTGTTCATTCTTTGTTTTTCTTCTTTTGCCTCCCTCTCCTCAGCTGGTTTACCACTCAGATGCAGTCTCAGGTGCTTCATAGTTTATATTCACCTGGGTGGCACATCTGGCTGGTATAGTGTCCATTTGTAGTAGGGCCTCACCTCATGGTTTAGACAGGTAATGGGATGGTACAGTTCTGTCATTCTCCAGCTCCTCCAGAAAGCATTCCATTTCTGCTGGTGAATTAAAAGTAATATATTC
Source organism: Neoceratodus forsteri (assembly GCA_016271365.2). Taxonomy (NCBI): domain Eukaryota; kingdom Metazoa; phylum Chordata; order Ceratodontiformes; family Ceratodontidae; genus Neoceratodus; species Neoceratodus forsteri. Next base: position 1,516,779,713 of record CM057449.1, read on the forward strand.
CCCTCTGAGTTGGATCCTGAGCAAGGCAGGATATCTTAAGGATGCAGTAATATTCAGCTTATACAGTGTTTGCTACATTGGCATATGCTTTGCACTTATTAGACAGTTCATACTAATAATCTTGGTAAAGCTGAACTTTGTGGCCTCTCCCATTTCACCTCACCCATTTCTCTTGCTGTTCTCAAGTAAAGTTCCTTCTCTGGGTATCTTAGGAATTTCACCAGAATGGATCTTGATCTTTCCCCCTGTTTTGATCTGGGGGCAAGCGAACAGTGGGCTCTCTCCAGCTCAGGTGGGACAGCATTATTTAAGTGCAGCATACGAAGCAGGGCAGCCCTCAAAAAAACGATCATATCTCTCCCTTCTTCCCCCTCCGATACTCCAACCGACCTTACATTGTTTCTTCTTGCCCTGTTTTCTAGGACATCGACTTTGTATAGTAGGTAGTTAATTTCATTGTCATGGTCTCGCATCTGTACAAAGTGATTATGGATGGCTTCTTCATGCTTCCTTACTGCCGCCTCATCCCTGCTACCCTCGTGGTGAGCCCCATTAATTCTTTGTTGATATTAACGGTGGTTATTTTTAGTTCAGCTGTGTCTGTTAGTACTTTGCTAAGCATTAATGACATTTTTGCCAGCTCATTCTCTATCGGGGTGGCCGGCTGTGGGGCCATTTTTGTAATATTGTGAGGTGGTACCTTTGATTTGATGTTAGTGCCAGGCTCCAGCTGTTTACTAATAGTGCCCGCTACTTTCCTCTTTCCACCAGGCCATTTTCTTTTTTTTTTTTTCCTTCCACCTGGATTTAACTCAATGCCCAGTTTTCATCTGCTACAGCCACCTGGTCATGTCTGCTATCGCCAGATAGTGCTTCTTTAGCCCTTTCTTATTCTAGCTTTTTTATAACTCAGGAGTCTCTCGGATTGACAATTGGATGAAATTATTAGTTCCAGGGTTCTTCTCTCTGACAATCAGTGTGCCACCATCTTGGCTGATTTGCTCCGCCCCTACTGTAGTTCTTTTTAATTTTTGTTTGTTTGTTTTGCTATGTCTTTGGTGATGTACTTTGTGAATTTGTGCTTGTGCTTACAGTAGTGCTTAATGTTTAGTGTTTAGTGCCACTTGTTTAGAGAGCTTAGTACTGCACTGCACTGCACAGTATGGCATGTTAGTTCTGTTTAAATGAAGAAGACACTGGTGGTTTTCTGCTGCAATGTTGCGTCTTTGCTATGAGTTGCCTTTGGCTTTAGATATTGTACCAGTAGGAGGTAAAGCAGGTTGCAGTCAGACTGATTTTCTAACCATGTTAAGCAGTCTTCAAAAGCTTTTTCTGCCTCTGCATTGCTGGGGATGTGTTTTGGTGGTGATTCATCATCATTTGGCTCATCCTTCCCTTCTAGTTTTATGTTTCTAATTGCAGCTATGATGGCATCATCATCTATATGCTCCTGGTCATCCTTCTTGGCATGGCATATGATCCACTCTGTCAAATCCTGCTCTGATGTTGCAATGCATCATTTTTTAGCTAGATCAGTCATCTGTTCCTCTTCTTCACTGGTGCCATCATGTGTTTTTGTGCCATCCTCTGCTGCTGCCTGAAGTGTGCTTTCAACTGCAGTGTCACTTGTATTGGCAGGTTCAATTATGTCAGCAGCTGTTACAGGACAAGAATGCTTGATCCCAGATTTTGCCCAGGCATTTTTGTTTTCTTCCTTAGTACATCCCACAACTCAGCCACTATGTGTACCACATCCTTCAGGGTCAGGAAATTCACAATGTTCTGCATTGGGCTATGTTCATTTTTCTCATCCAGCACAGTTTGCAGGAGTTTCTTCCTGTGATTTCATTTGAAAATCTCCAGGATCCCTTGATCACAAGACTGCAGTTTAGATGTGGTGTTAGGTGGGAAGAACATGCATTGTATGATCCCATCTTGAGTATGAACAACTGGCATCTCTGGGCATGCTGGCAAATTGTCCAACAAAAGGACAACTTTCACTGGACGTTGCTTCAATCTGAGAAAGTGCTTCACACTGGGGACAAACTGTTTTGTGTACCATTGAGTGAATATGGTGCTGTCCATCCAGGTGCTGTGCTGGTGGTATTAAAGTGTAGGGAGGTTGGCCATATTGACATGCTTTAAACACCTAGGCTCCCAGCACTTCCCTTTCAGGAGTAGTGGAAGTTTGTAAGTCATGGCTGCGTTAACACAGCCTAGTATCACAACACTGTCTTTAGCCATCTTGAAGCCAGGAGATTCCTTTTCAGAACTGTGTGCTAGGGTCTTATCAGGTAGAGAGAGCCAGTAAAGGCGTGTCTTATCTGCATTAATGATCTGATCATGGGTCAGATTCTCAGATTGAATGACCAAATTGATCTGGTTATTAAAGGCCTTCACACCTTCTTCTACAGCATTTAATTTTCCCCACAAAGTCTCAGCTGCTGTATACCATGCTGCTTTTAAAAACAGTGTAAGCCGGCCCGGTGGCGCAGAGGGTTGAGGCACTGGCACCTTACCTTGAGCCACGCCAGCAACCTGGGTTCGGGAACAGACTTGGAACACTGGGAGCTGGCAGGGGAAGGAGGTGAGCATCCATGGGACTACTCTCCTCTCCTCTACTGGGGTGGGTAGAGGGATGACATCACTCTGCAGTGTCCTCCAGTGGAGACCAGGAGCACTTCAGATGCAACATAGGCAACATCACCAGAAAAGCAGAAATACCCGCTCCATGATCAGCTGGATGATGGCTGCCCAGCTGTCCAAGGCCATTGAAAGTCCTGCAGAGCCATCCATCTCAGCAGCACCCTGGGGCCAAGCATTTGCACTGGTCTGCCCCCTGGGCTGGTGCCTTCCCTCCTCGAAGGAGAGGGAACCACCCCATGAAGGGTTACATTGGGGTTACCCTGGGACTGGCTGCTATCTGAAATGGTGGCTTGGTGAGCATGATGGGTCAGATTCCAGCCTTGGCATAAAGTCTGAAGGAGTGGCTGGGGTGGAGCATGTAGGAGGGATAAAAAAATAAGGCAAAACCAAAAAAAAACAGTGTAACCAGCTATCACTGGCACTGACCTCTCCTTGTGAAGCATTAAATGGAACAGGAGTGCCTTTTCTCTAACAATAGAGTGTGAGCCAGCCTGTCAGTACAGTGGTTGGATTTCCACTTGTGATGCCAACAACCCAGGTTTGGGAATGGACCCAGGATGCTGAAGGGCTGGCCAGGGAGAGAAGGCTCAAGCATCAGATGACTGCTCACCTTCTCTCGGGGGGAGTGGTGGGGAGGTGACCTGGTGCTTGCTTACTCCTGGTGGAGGCTGGGGGTATGGCAATGCAGTGGGTCCAACTGACTAATGCAGCATGATGAACATCAGCATACACCTTAACATTAGTGGCACACCGTGCCCCTGGAGAACAAATGGAAAAAGAGCTCCAAGGTCAGCCGGGTGACGTTCGCCGGCTCCACTGCCATGAGAAACTGAGCAGTCCAAAGACCAACTCAGCAGCACCTGGGTAAAGAAAGAGTGCATTGGCCTGCTCCACTGGTGTCTTCTCCTTCGGAGGAGGGGGACCCATATGGTGAACTGTTACACCAGGTTACCCAGGGGGGCTGTGATGTGGGGTGTTGGTGGCTGCATTGGGACAGGGTGGCAGTAAGGGGCATAGGTGGCCTGAAGGAGAGGTCAGCCTGGAGCGGGAGGAGGGGAGCAGAAATAAAAAAAGAACAGAGTGTGAGATTGGAGGCCATTTCTTGTAGTCTTGTTTAAATCAAAGGTTGATCCCAGCATCACACTCTTCTTCAGCACACATTTTCATGTTGTGGCAATTTTGTGTGCAATAGGTACCCTGCATGGTCAACGCAAACTGCCATAGTTTGTCTTTGGGTTTTTTGTGTCTGAAATCATAGATTTGCCAACATTATAGCCTGTTGCAAGAGTGACCACATTTGTATCATTTTCAAGATACTCCAGAATACAAGGCTTGTCTGCAACAGTAAGCATGTTTCTTTTTTTTTTTAGTTGCCATTTTTCACCCACAGATCACAACAAAAGCAGAAACCCAAGGAATAATGCCATATTTAAACAACTACAGTACTATAGTGCCATAGGATGACATGAATCAGCTGTTTGCATGACATTAATTGAAAACAGCTGATTGTAAAAAGGATACAAAACACTGGAAAAGACTGAAAAGCTGGGGGACACTGAATTAGTTTTTTCAATAGGGCAGTTCGTACATCAAGCCTCATTAAATCAGGGCTGTACTGTATTTCTTAAATCACATTCAGGATAAAAAAAAAAACAGTTGGTTGCTGGCCAAAAAAGTGAGTGGAGGACATAGTCAGCTCCAGTCTGGGGAGTGAGAGGAGATAGGATCACGGGACCTCTGGGACCGGACATGGCAGAGTGAGGGAGAGGGTGCTACTGGATACCAGGGACTGCTTTACACAGGATGAGAGAGACAGAAAGAAAGAAAAAGAGAGAGAGAGAGAGACAGATTCCACTAGACACCAGAGATTACTTTGGATGGGATTGTGAAAGGAACAGGCACTGAACAACAGGGATGGCTTTGCATGGCATATAAAAGGGTTCCACTGAACACCAGGGATTGCTTGTTACAGAATGAAGAAAAAGTATGACACTGAACCTAGGAACTGCTTAGCACTGAATGGGAAATGAAGAAGGGGACTGCACTGGAATCCAGGGACAGATTGAGTTGGAATGAAGAGGGAGGGGTTTTATTGGACAGCAGGGATTGCTTTGCATGAGATGCAAGAGGAAGCAGTGGACACACTGAACTGCCTGGTACTGAATAAGAAAGAGACTGGCTGTTAGTTCCAGCATTTGGGATGGGAGGACTTTCAAGTGGGAAACCCCCCTAAAACCAAAATAGCAAGGAGTGCAAGGGCTTTCTTAGGCCTCACACCTGCCACATTGGGGTTGCAGCTGCCTCAGATTAGTATCTTGGCCACAATCCCTCAGGATCAACTTCTGTCCTAGGGTGCCCCACTATGGGGGGCAAGCCACAGTCTTGGGTTGGTATCAGTAAGTTACTGGGGAAGAAGGATTAATGGGCCGGGGAGTCCCAATACAGGACAGAAAGCAAAATATCCCCTGGATGCAGCTGGGGAGCAAATGCAGTGTAAACAAGAAAAAAAACTAACTTTTCAAATAGCATGGAAAATATTATGTCTAGGTTACAATTACACTGGCACTCTCATTCAAAGAACAATGTCTTGCTATGCAAGGCACTGCTAAAGTAAGGGTTGCAACAGTGATGCTCAAGCTATTGTTTAAACACAGAAGGATATCACACCAGACAATTGAGAAGATCCAGGAGACATTTTACCCTAACTCCGCATCCCCCTACATTTGTGGTTTTGAGCTTCAACACAGCCTAAATGGACTATTTTTCTTTGAAATTAATTTTAACTATAATTTTGAATTCTACCTAAATCTACAGTATGCTTTCCCTGTGGCATTAATAGTGCTTTGAAACAATGGAATCTGTTACAGACCTATCAGGCAGTAACAAGATTTGGGGTCTGTAATCATACAGCACAGCATGCAACAAAATACTTTTCAAAAAACATATTCCAGCTGTACTATCCCATATACTGTAAACCTGTCTCTCCAGTGCAATTCCTCCTTTAGTAATCTTTTCAGTTTTTTAACTACTATATCCCAATGTCTTTTTTATTATCTTTCTGAAAGCGAATAATCTGCATGGTAGAGAGTAATATATGCAGCATTACAAGAATTCCCAACAGATGTACCATCAGATGCTGCTTTTTTTCCAACAGAGGAAATTCTAAGTGTGAAAACTGTTGATTGCTCATTGGGACACATTATTACACGGTATCTTTATTTTGACTAATGAAGTGTTTTATCACAATATTACTAAAAGATTAACTACTTAGCACTGCAATTACCAATAATGACAGGATCAGATCATTTAGCTCTTTATTTTTAAAACCCTGAGTACTGTAAAATCTTTAATGAATAAAATGGCTTTAATCAACCCCAGAATTAGCAGTCTATATATCATTTTAATAATATGCCTCAACTCAATAATTTTATATGAATATTATCATCATATCTATAATAGTTTACTGGGTTGAATAGTTTTATTGGTTTGTTTTCCTTCAACTTTATTTGAATTGATTCCCTGTAGGTGTTTCATTCTAGTTGTAATTGTTTTCCAACATGCAGATTTAAAAATGCTACGTTAGTGTGCAAGGTTTTCATTTTGTCACATAGTGTTATGTGAGGTAAGCATAGCTGAGCAGATGATTTCCTTTACAGCTCAATACATTTCATCTTCTGTTTGAGATTCTTAAAATCAATATCATAAAGCAGAGTGAGGAATAAAACTGTTGTTTGTTGGCATAGAATTAAGATGTTCAAGGCAATACAGTAACAGGTTGTATTCATGGTAGCTGAAGCAATTCTCAGTGCTACTCAAATGTGTTTGGCTTTGTCTAAATCATTACAGACACAAGTGAGAAGTGACCAATTATTTATCATTCAAAGCATGCACAAGTGAGCCTCCAGTGTCTGCTTCTTTAATGAATAGCATCTACTGTTATAAACGTACAGCGTTTAATGCTATTTACTATCGTTTACTTGTTTAACTCTCCAATTTCACTCCTGTTTAAATAAAAAAAAACTCTCAACAGTAATTTATTTTCAAGAAAATACATGCACTGTGCTTGTCTTGTTTATCTTTCTGTGTCCTGCTACCCTCATAGTTAGTTGCTATCAATTTCAAAATTTTCACACAGCACCAATATCTGGTACTGCTATAATACTAAGAAGAATAAGAGCCAGAAGGTGTTTGCCCATATTGCTCCATTCTGGTTTCTGCCTAATGTCCTGAAACTCCACCAAGCCCCAGGTAGTTTACAAATACCATTTTCAGTATGGTGATGGGGAAGGTGCTGTATAAGATCAGAAAGAAAAAAAAAGTATTTGCATAATACTGTTTAACTTAAAAAGGAAACCTGATAAGTGTGTTAAGAAATTATGAATGTGGCTGGCAGCTTGCTTTATTTAATCAGCATCTGTCTTTTTAAAAGTATTTATCATACAAAAACTACTTCAACAAGGTAACAAATGAAAAGTGAGTCATTGTGATAACTTTTTAAATAAGGTTACCCCTCAGCACTCCGGTTTGAGTGTCTAAAGGGTTTCGGGATATTTTTTCTGATTGCGCTACAAGTCCTGCAACCAGTGGGAAAGCCTCTAAGTTCAATGACCCTTTAATGAAATCATGTAGTATCTTAATTAATATAGGTTAGCTCTGATGGACACATTTAAAATTAATAGGCAACTCATTACTATGTTTCTCTTTTATGAGCAGGTGATCATTAAGACTTTTACTAGAAATGCAGTTCCCTTAACGTTAAAAAAGAGTTAACCTATAACTGTTGTATACAATAGATATACAAAGCACTCATATCCTGTCATTTAAGTGCTGTATGTAGGTGCCTCAGACTGACTTTGGGCCCCAAGCAGATAATCCCTTGCTTATTATGCATGTAGTTTTCCATCTTAACAACAGCTGCCTTATGCCTATCTCCTCAGGGGCAATGTCATAAGATTATGGAAGAGCAGTTGCAGAAAATTGCCTTAAAGCTCTTTAAGAAAACGGAAGAACAGGATATTATTGCGATTGTGTTGTATAGGAAAGATTTGGTGGGCAGTACCGAATAATCTTGTCATGGTCTGTGAAGTTTAAGGTCAATCTCTCTCACTGTACATTCAGGATAATGTCTGTTGTGCTAGACTCAGAGGATCAGTCTGGTCAGAAAAATCAGTGACACTTTCTTTTTAAATGCCCCAAAGAACCACAAGTTAGGAAATTAAGGTTACTCAGCCACAGCGACAGATTATTGTGCCTGGCAGTCTTCAACTTCAAGAAAAAAGGATAACAACTAAACCCCAAACAATTACATTTTGTAATAACAGTAGGCAATGACAGCCTCGTCTAGTACTTGGATATAGAGTAAGCCTAGGAATTTTTTTAACCAGCATCGCTGTACTCGAGTTAAAAGAAATTGCATCAATAATAATGAAAATATTCTTCACTGCTACAGGTTTTTTGTTCTTTACTTTTATTTTGAGGTCTAAGACAATTAGAGGCATCATATAAGGTTAAACAGGAACATTTTGTTTACTACTTAAAAAGTTATTTTTAGTAGCATGACTGTCCTACCTCTTGCACAGAGTATTGCATTTATGTTAAGACATTGCAAATATAGATGCATTTCAAGATGAAACAACATCTATAGGGTCCTAGTGACATACAGAGCTAGCATATTCACTGATTATAAAGACCACCCATAAGCTGCAAGGCAGCTACAATGTGGGTGGGTGGCTCCAAGATGCTGAATTGTTCAGGCAGAAAATGAGCACACATGGGGACATGAACTGGGATACTAGGCACATGGACATATCGCATGAGTCTATAACACTGAAGGCCTCTGTGGTGTGGGCAAAGGTCATTTTGGGGTCAGCTTTTCACAAGGACAGCCACAAAACTGCTGATCCATAGGAAAAGCCTAGCACAACCCTAAGCATTGCCACTAGAAACATGGCTGTTCAAATTCTTTTAACCCACAACCCACTGATTCACTGCAAAGATGGGCGATGATCAAAATGGTGTGGAGACCTTTTTGTTGGTAGAGAGGGGGAAGGGGGAATACAGGATCAGAGAAGGGGTCATTGTGAGATTCCCAACTATCCAATACTCCAACCAATACCAAAATGTTGCATAGGTTTTCACAGTTATCCCAAAAAAAGTAGATGCAAACAAATTGTGAGAAGGTTTCTACATTATTTTTGACTATATACTACGAAGTTCCCAGGGTTACATTAGTAATGAGGACAATGGTTTGAAGATGGTTAGGGAAAACAAAGAGGTAGTTACAGCAAAAAAAAAAAATTGATGAACAAAATCAAGTACCCATTTGCGCACTGCTGCCCTCAACTGTTGAACCTGAGGATTATAACTGCTAGGTTGCTGTTCAAGAAAGAACCATGAACAGTCTATTTGATGCCCTACTTATCATACCTCAAGAGTGAACTGCTAAGTAACTTCATTTGGTAGACTAAGAAAATTGTGTTATATGCCACCCAAGATCAGATAGTGGGTATAAGAGTTAAGGGGATGGGGCCAGGGCCCAGTTGGTGAAAAAAGATATCAAGTACTCTTTTCAGCTGGTGCCCATTCATAAGTAGAAGAGAGTCATTCTGAACTGCACATTTCATGGTGGGTGTTATTTTGATAAAGCAATGCCCATGGACTGCTCAGTGGCCTGTGCTCCTTATGAAGACTTCTGCACATAGAAAAAATAAAAATTAATGGCAGTGGTGCACTGTTTAGATTACTTCTTGTTTATCAGTATACCAGGTTCTAAGGAGTGTAGCTGTCTTCTGTGACACATATAGCAGTTCATTAAGACACTGAGCATACCATTAGAAGCCAAAAATACAGTGGGCCTAGGGCATGTCTTAGATATCCTGGGGACTGAGCTTGAAATGCTAGCATTACAGTTTCACTTACTCCAATGGAAAGTGTCAAAACTCAGAGAGTTTAAAGTGAGGGTAATTTCCAGTATGTTACTAGTGAGTGTACAGCAGCTGCTGGGGTACCTGAACATTGCATGTAGAGTAACTTGATCATGCATCTCCTTAACATAGAACCTAGTGCAAGCCAATTTGGAGGTTCAAAATGACATCACTGGCTCACTGTAACACAGGTAACAAAATAGGACTGTAGAGTCTTGGAGCACCTCCTGCCGGTGTATAATGGTGCATCTATAGTGCAGTATATGGCAAGACAACTGCATAACAAAGACCTAAGGTTGCACACAGATACTCTAGAGTCCACTAGATGGCTGTGTCATTAAACATCTTTAACCTGCTGCTATTCAAAGCCATGGGGGTCCTAGGGCTGAGCAAATAATGGGAAAGTCTTCCATCTTGCTGCACAATAACTAGACAGTCTAGTAGCCAGGGTATTTTACTGCTGTTCTACATTTACCTATCTGTACATTTGTACTGCTCTCTGTGATTCTTGCGACCCCAGGTCAACCCTGAAAAAGGGACTGTAATTGTCTCAGTGGATGTACCCAGTCACCAAAACTCAAATAAAAAAAAATAAATAATAGGGGGAGAAAAGGGGCAGTGGGAAAGTGGGGCACAAGACAGGATAAAAGGGGCAGAGCAATAAGACCAGAGGAAAAAGCAGATACTTCCCTACTATGTATGACATATGCCAAGAAGTACAGTTCAGGTGGGAAAACCAGCCTCAGCCATGATCTAGATGTGCATGTGACACTGGCAAAGAGCCTAGGCATGCCTGGGTGAGCAGAGGGGCATAGCCAGTGAATTAGTGCAGCAAGATGCATTTAAAGTGTTCATTCCAGGAAAGATGAAACAAGTATGAAGTAGAAAGGAAAATAAAGTAAATAATAATGAAGAAATGCGCTGATAAATCGACACTGTGTGTTACAGTTTTAAGTTGAACTAGCAAGATAAATTGTACACAGTATATTTACTGTATCTGCAAGAAGCCAAGAAGGACCAGCTGTAATGCGGGGTTGTAAGGGGCTTTTTCTGCACCTTCCACCCCATGACCGCTGAATAGACTGCAGCACCATCTCTCCTGACACTTTGTCCTAAAGCTCCCTCATTTCGACTTAGCCAATCAGGGCAAGCTGTGGGTGGCTTGGACAGAGTAGTGTTTACGTTTAATTTCCTTGAACCTGAGCCCTTGATCAAAGAACTGCATGGCTACTGCAGATCAGTGAGAAGCCTGAGAGGGCCAGCTACAGTACAGGGTCATGAGGAGGCTCTTTCTGCAGCTCCCTCACCTCAACAACAGCTGAATGGACACTGCTACTGACTCCTCTGGCACTCTGCCCCAGAGCCTCCTACATTCTGCAACAGCCAATCAGGGCAGGCTATGGGTGGCTTGGACAGAGGTGTGAATTTAACTTTCTTGAACCTGAGCCCTTGATCAAAGACTTGCATGGCTTCACTGCAGATCAGAGAGAGGCCTAAGAGGGACCAGCTGCAGCATGGGGTCATGAGGAGGGATTCATTCTGCACCCCCATCCCCCCAATGACCGCTGAATGGAAAACAGCACTGGCTCCCCAGGCACTTTTCCCCAGAGCTCCCTACATTCTGACATACCCAATCAGGGCAGTCTGTTGGTGGGCTCCCTTTCCTCTATATTCCACCATCACCCCCAAATGGGCCTCCACGAGTAGGCCACGGAATATAGGCATCTACTCTGGGTGTCAGCCATGATGACGGCCATCTGCCAGAGACTCTGTTCTAGCTCCACCATACCAGTTCATCTTTACCTAAAAACTTCTGTCCATCACATAGTTACTGAGCCTGTTCAGAAAAGAGGAGAGCCTGCAAATAGGACTACCTCAAGGGTGATACCATTAAAGAACTATTGTCAGGAAGCAAAGTATGATGTTGTCATTCTCCTGACTCTTCCTTATATGAATGTAACTTAGTTGCAGTTCTTTTGCAGTTATACCTTGCAGAGTGACCACTGTTAGCTCTGAATCTTATTACAACAATTAGAGGGTACCATATTTGTGACTCAGTGCATTAATTTTTTCTGCCTGTTCTACTATCAGGAACTGCTTATGTTATTAGTAAGGGTTATTAGCAGCTATGCCCCTATACAGAACTCCTACAAATTGCTGCATACTTGATGTGTTACTCTGTACAATCATTCCTAAGAAACTCCTTAGGGATTTCCTGCTAATTATTTTTACTGTTGTCTAGGGTAACCAGCATCTTATCATTGCACTTTAGCTTCTAGCCAGTTTGCTCTTTTGCTCACTTTGTTATCTAGGCTTTTCATCTGCAATAATTGGGGATAAAGTTATGTTTTTAGCTTTGACTTATGTTCTGATTTTGTATGGACTGACTCTGTGCTGGTATACTGGTTCCTTCCCCAACACCCTCAGATGGATGATTGCAAAACACCCTTAATCAACATGCATACTATGAATCATACTCCATCTTACTGGTTATGTATGGGTTGTATGGTAAAGGGCACCTTACCTGCTTTTGTAACCACCTCAGCCCCCTATGGTCTACTACCCTACCTTTCAGCTACTGGTCTTCTTGGGGTCTGGTCCTGTAACTCCTACTCATTGCTGGTGATATTGAGCCTAACCTAGGGACCACCCAATATCTCTTATACTGACCCTTCATGGTCTGGTACCAAGGGACTAAAACTGTTGCATCTAAATATTAACAGCCTCCAACCCAGTCTACCCGACTTGGAAGCATGGCTAGCCCTGTATAACCCTGATATCCTAGTAGTACCAAAAACCTTGCTAAAACCTTTTGTTCTCCCCCATGAAGTAGCATTTCTCAGGTATTTTACCTTCCAGAAGCATAAGTGTGGGAAAATGGGAAGTGGGGTCCTCCTATATATTAGGGATTCCATCAGGGCAACAGAAATCCCCTTCCCTGCACTTAATCAGTCCCCTTTTTAATGTTTATTTGGGATGCTTATGCTAGGGGACACTAAGCCCTTACATACTGGCTGTGTTTACAACCCCCCATGGCTAAACCAGCTTTCGATGATTTAAGGTCCTCCTCTCTTGGTGAAGCAATAATCCTAGGTGATTTCAAGCTCAGTTGGATCAATGATGGTTCCTGTACTTCAAAGCACCACAGCATGACCTGAATCTTAGCCAAGTCATTGCTGACCTTTCCACCACAACACTAACTCAGGTAATCATGACCTCCTAGATTAGCTCTTGGTAACCAGACCTGATTGTATTAGAACATGTGGAATACTAGCTGATTCTCTCAGTGATCATTCTCCAATTTTTGTAACTGGAGTAATGGGTTTATTAAGCCCCCTCCAAGAACTAGCATAGTTAGGGACTACTCCCACCTTAATGAAGGTGCATTCCTGGAGGATCTTGCTGCTGTCAACTCAGTTGGGATTGGAAGGTTAGGAAATGTGAATACTGCACTTGACTTTTTAGCAAACAGTATACTCAGTATAGTTAATAGGCATGCTCCATTAATCCAAAGAAGGGTCAAGGGCTTCTGCTCAAAATGTCTGACACCTGATCTTCATGAACTTGTGAAGAAAACAGACAGTGCTTGGAAACCTTCTGAGGTTGAGCCTATACCCAGAATGACAAAACTACAAGGCTTTACAAAATATCTGTAAGACCAGTATGAGGAAAGCACAGTACAATACTAAAAATTGCAATCAATAAAACCTGGAAAACCCTAGAACAGTTTTGGTCACAGATAAATAGTCTTCAAAAGGCACTGTGGGTTCACCACCCTTCCCCAGGATATACTGTATAAAATAACCATCCTTTGCAAACCTGGCCTAGCAACTGATGCTTTTAATATTTTTTTTCACTAATCTTACTCTGTTTAAGGCATAGCTTGATAGTCCTCCCCCCCCCAGCACCTCCCCATCACACCAGGCAACCTGCCACTATCTTGTCTCAATTCCATGTTAAGTTGCCATCATGTCAGGAGGTACTAAACCAACTTTTGAGAATAAAAGCAGGATGATCTGCATGCCATGAAAAACTAGAGCCTGGGTTGCTCAAACTGGGTGCCCATATTCTAACTTCACCTATGACTACAATTTTTAATATGTCTCTGCTGCAGAATGACCTTCTCAGTATATGGAAAGTGGCTCATATAGTACCAGTACACAAAGGGGGAGCTAAGGAACCAGTTGAGCACAACCAGTCAATATCCATCCTCTGCACCCTCTCAAAAATCCAAGAATGATTGGTCTATAATCAGCTCCAGGCCTACATGGAAACCCATGCTCTTGTTGTTGATGCCCAACACGGCTTTTGGAAAAACCATGGCACGGACACAGCTCTAGTATGGTTCACAACTGATCCTCTTGAAGCCCAGGATACTGGCAAATTGACTGATGCTATTTTCATAGACCTTACTAAGACATTGGACTTAGCCAACCGTGGTTTACTTCTACATAATCTCAGGGGCCTAGACCTTGATAATTTGTCCTGCTCCAGGTCTTTTAGTTTTCTACTGTAACTGGTCATCAGCAACTGGTGAAATGGAGAGGCAGCCACTCCACACTCAGAGACATAACTTATGAGGTTTCTCAAGGCACTATCCTGGGGCTGCTGTTGTTCTCCTTGTTTATAAATGACCTGCCAAAGCACTGTGGGGGTGCAAAACCACTGCTTTCTGAAGACGATGTGATGTTACTGTATATTGGAGCCATTCCGACACTGCTTTAATTGAGACAGGCCTTGCAGCAGACTTAGAATGGTTTAAAGCTAACAGGATGCTATTAAAATTACAAGAAAATGAAATCCATACTCTTTGGCCATCGCAGGCTTGGATTTGACAGGTGTGAATTACTAAAAATCTGCTCACTAAATTGGGACCCTACTGAGACTGTATCCTCCATCAAGAACCTGTGAGTTATACTGTAGTAGGATATCTCATTTAAACCAAATTTGGACCAAAGGACTAAATAGTTAAACCAAAAACTAGGGTTCCTGCATAGATTAAACACCCTATATCATGGCTGATGTCAGATTATCCATTGTTAATAGTATTCCACTACCCACAATCCTGTATGATGCCTCTGTCCTAGAATCACTCAAAACCACTGAGCTAGCAAAACTTAAAACTTTATAGCACCATGCAGTTAGATTTGCTGTGGGAGATGGTAACAGGGAATACCCATACAACACACTAACCATGCTAAACTGCACCCCCCACCTCCAGAAAGTAGAATTTGCTATTCTACACTCTGCCTGGAACGGAAAATTATAAACACCCCTCCCCCCAATTTAGCCTCAATCCTGGAATTAAAACCTCATTGGAGAGTCCTCAGTTCCTCCTCCCAATTACTTCTCGCTGTCCCTAGAATGGCAACAGATGCAGGCAAAATGTTGTGGAAGTACAGTGGGATATAAGACTCTGACACCAGTGTAGATGAAATTGTACTGCAGCAGTTTTATTCCAAAATAAATCAAATAAATGCAAGCTTAACTCTTGATTACAAATAACATAAAACAAAACAAGGAGAATACTTCTCCCAAGGAACAAACGTAGAAATTTCCAAATAAAAAGAAGAACAAGCAATCAACCTTCCTTAGGACAAACTAAGGTACTAGGGGTAGTGCCTTGCTGAACCCCTGGGCTAGACTAACTTTTGGATACCTCTGTGCTTACATTTATAGTACTAAGTGAACATGTGATTCTGAAAACCACTCCCCTTCTTATATAGCAGGTACAAAAAAGCTTATAAAGTAAATAAATATTATTTTTAGACATTTCCAGAAGTTAAACAATGAAATCTTAAATATGTAGAAGGGCTGGAGTATAAAAATAATAAGTTTGAACTAATTTGTACCCCATACATGGGCTGTTCCTATGCTCTCTGGACTCCTCCCACTTAGACTCTGTATAAATGTTAGGAAGGTTGGGCCGGACGGTGCTTAGATAAACAGAGACTAAGCTGGAAAGGAGTCCCTAGCACACAGGATACAGAACTGAGTATGAGAACACATAAAATATATGTGCTTCAGGTAACAAATTTTTCCCCTTTTATTTCAGCATACAGTTCAAACCAGACAATACTATAAGCTTAGCATTAGTTTAAAAGTGCCTCTTTTACAGCAGCCTTTGATAAACTGGGAAGAGCTGGTCTGCAGGTGAGAGCTGTGTACTTCCTGGGTGTAACCCTGAACATTTGTAATGTTCAGAAGCCTAGAAGGGGCATAAAGTAACTTAGTGTGCAGTCTGGGTCTCTTGGCTTAACGTTTGCATTCATTTTATTTTAGTCCTCTAATGCTTGCACTGAAATAGGCTTTTCCTGAACTGCTGAGTGTCTCAGAATGCCTGTAAACTCCTATGTAGGACTGGGACTACTTAATTTACTAAAGGGCTTTCTGAACATTAAAACACTACAAACACCATTTTTATTATTGGAAACAGGTTCCCACACAGTAAGGGAAAATGAACATTCACAATGCCAACTCACTACTGCAATGTGCACATTCGCGAGGATTGCGACAATCGCAGGCGAAAAGGCGCACATTCGCGGAGGAGCGTAAATAATATCGGAGCTGCCTTTGAAGACTGGAATAGCAAAAAACAGGCAAAGGGATAGTAAGAACATTAGGTAGGTGGCCTTCCTAGCTAATGAGGACCCAGAAAGGGACATTACAGAAGCAAAGACACAAAGAAGAGAAAGGGTGCTGTTGCAACAGACTGGGGACACAAGAGGAAAGTCTCCAGAGGTCAGGCATCCTATCACAAATGTCCTTTGCCTCTGTGGCTCCTAGGCTATGGAACAACCTCCTGGCTGATGCCCAGGCATGCATCAACCACAGTTCATTTAAATCCTCCCTCAAGACCACTTTGTTTGTGTGCTGCCAGTTTACCTGTCCTGGCTGAGTGCTTCTCTGACCTCTGATGTTACTGTTGAATCTTACTCAGGATACACCTGCCAATGTTATCTCATAAATTCCTATGTTTATCATAAGCATGTTTTGTGGGTTAATGTTTTGTAATTAATTAATGTCAGTTGTCATCAGTTATTTGTTATTCAAAATTGTGTGCCTTGTCTTTGTAGCAACTGTAAAACATTCTTAATTGCTACTTGTATCATAAGTCTGCTTTTATCACTGAGCTGTTACCTGAATTTGTATGTGATCTTTGAATGTAATTAATTCCTGGTCGCTCCTGAAAAAGGGACCTATAGTCTCATTAAGTCTAGCTGGTTAACAAAATCCAAATCAATCAATCAATCAATTGTATGCTATGCTGTGCTGATGCTTCAAGAATAAATATAAAAATAAATTTGCCAACAAGGATTTATTTATTTATTCAATTTTGGTGACCGGGTAAGCCCACTGCCCTCCGAGTCCCTTTTCATGGGCGACCCGGGATTACATAGCATCGATAAATAACACAGGATGGTATTGAAATACTACAGTACGATAGAGTCAGCTGGTTACATTTAATGAGAAGAACATACAGTCGAGTGTTGTACAGGAGATTATCAGAACTTGTGACTAGACAAGGAAATGAGTGAGGAGGGCGTTAACCACATTAGTGATACAAATTACACTCTGAGGGTAGTATAGAACTGTGAGATTCAGATGTCCATGTGAGGGTTCCAGGAGCCCTAGCAATGGCATTTGGTAGTTGCCATCATGTGAGCCTTGAGCCTAGTGCAGAAACTTTTAATAGAAGGTGCTTCCTGCACCCCTAGAGGGAGGGAGTTCCAAAGAGTGGGTGCAGTGTGAGCGAATGGCTTGCCCCCCTGCCTTGGTTCTTACTCTGGGGATTGCTAGGAGAATATGTTCCATTGTGCAGAGGAGCCGAGGAGTAGTCTTTATCACAATGAGTCCAATGAGGCTGGGAGGGGAATTTGGGCTGATTAGTTTGAAGGCTTGGCATAGCAGAGAGTACTGGAGGTGAGCTTCCCATGAGGGCCAATTTAGTTGGGATAGGGTGTCACAGTGGTGGTTTCTGGGGTTTAACTGGGTGGCGAACTGAGCCACCTTTTTGTACAGAACTTGTAGTCTGTTCATCTCAACTCTTGCCGCTCTGTGCACCACTGGGGCTGCATAAGTGAGTGTCGGGAGGAGGATGCTGATGGCAATTGAGACCCTTGCTTCAGGTATATGCTGGTCCTTCAGTCGGTAGAGGGTGCCTAGCTTCCCATGTAAGGTTTTGTGACTTGGTCCACGTGGCTCTTGAGGGTGAATCCCTGGTCCAGGGTGAGGCCAAGGTATTTTAGTGATGCCACTACCTCTAGGCTGCTACCAGACATGGAGATCAGGTGTAGGTGTTGTTTTCCATCATATCCAAGGGATCTTGGACTGAACAGCATGGCCATGGTCTTATCCGTATTGAGGACCATTCTGTTCTTAATGAGCCATTTCTTAAGAGAACTCAGGTCACCTTGAAGTAATGGGCTGAGGTTATGCAGATTAGTGGAGGGTCGATAGATGATGACATCATCCGCATACCGGACCACAGTGATCCCGTCACAGTGGTCACTCAGTTCATTAGTGAAAAGGAAGAAGAGGAGTGGGCTGAGTATTGACCCTTGCGGCACTCCCTCTTTTAGTGGGAGGGATCTGATAAGGCATCCTTTACCTTCTGTGTGTGACCAGTTAAATAACTTTCGAACCACCTTAGAGAATGGCTGTAAAGACCTACATTGCCCAACTTGGCTAGAAACCGATTGTGATTGACCAGCTCGAAGGCCTTGGATAGGTCAATGAAGACCATGCCAGTAGGGGTCCCTTTTCCAGTTTTCTGAGTACATCCGTCAAGAGTTTGATAAGGGCAGTATCCGTTCCATGCTGGGTTCTGAAGCCATGCTGTGAGGTGCCAGAACTTGATGAAACTCAAGTATTCTCAGAGTTGCCCATAGATCAGCCTCTCTTGTATCTTTAACAGAATGCAGAGCAAGGAGATTGGCCTGTAATTGCTGATAGACTCCCGAAGGCCTCCCTTGTGGATTGGGACAACATGGGCCTGTTTCCACTGCTTGGGGACCACACCCTCTTTTCATGAAAGTGACTGTATGATTATGTCCCAGGTGGGGAAGAGTCAAGAGCCATTGTTCTTTTAATCAGTAGGGCTTTCTTACTTCTTGTAAATAATACTGAGTTTGTGTTAATACTATGCAAATTTATTGTAGATACATAATGGGATAAAACAAGAATTAAAGAAAGGGTTCTACTGACCTGAAGTACAGATGTGTTCAGTCTTCAAAAAAAGCATTTGTCTAACAAAATCTCAAAGAATAAAATTTGTCTAACAATGTATACTGCATCTTTATGTTGTTGTTGTTGAATTTTTTGTTGACTCGGTAAGCCCACTGGGCCTAGAAGTCCCTTTTCAGGGGCGACCGGGGAGAGGGAGAAGGGTATACAGATGATAAACAAATGATATTGGACCAGATTAAGCTGTTGGTAGTATTTTTAGTGAATGAGGGAAATTTGGCCAGGACACCGGGGAAATTCCCCTACTCTGTAGGCAGTTGCAATGTCCATCTGTCTGCAGGGATGGAGAACCTCAGTTTGAAGGAGGTTGTGGAGGAGATAGGATGTGAATTTGGAGCTCAGAGCTCTTGGTGGAGCCTTCTATATCTGAAAGAAAGCCAGTCTGTTTCAGGCTGTGACCAAGTATTAGCTTTGGAATCAACTGTTCCTACAGCAATGATGGAATCTGAAACCTTTGCAGAACAACAATTACAAAATGAGTTGGATAAAAGAAAGCACAATTATTAGACTTAATAAATATGGCAGAACAAGATTTTCATACCTGTAGACAGAAATTGGAAGCTGAACGTAATAAAGAAAACTTTCTATGGCTAGTCCTACACAAGATGTAAGTAAGAGACTGCCCTTTTCTTCATTTAAAAGTTCAGCCTATAGATAATGAACTAACCTCTATGCCAGTTGACATATCGGAGAAAGACTGTACATTGTGGGTTAGTCTCCCAGAGCAGCTTTACAACAAACAGGATGGCTCTGGGAGGAGGGTCACTGGATTCGGATCCATCAAATCCTTTGCCTGGCTCCCTGCTTGGATAGCCCATCCGAATCTGGTGCTGAGGTTGTTGAGTTGGTTTCTTCTGTTCTGGATTCTCCTGTCGGTGAGTTACCTCTGCCCAAGTCTACTGCGACTGCACGTCTCCAAGGGCAGGTAGGAGAGTCAGGCGTTCAGCTTGATGGTATTGACCGAGCTTTGCAGCATAATATATCAGCCCCTTCTCACTCTAATTTGGACTTACAATCTACTGATTTGCCTTCTGGAGGACTGCATAGTGAAGGTGAGTCAAATATGGTTCAGTCGGCAATGGATGTCATGTCTACGGGAAATATCACCGATAGGAATCACACAAATGGGGATTCCCCTACTGGAACAGATTCTGGTCCTAAAACTTATGCCAGCTTGTTTCATAAGCCAGCAGAAGCGGCAAAGCGCCGTTTCTTGGTCAGACTTCGATATGGGGTAAAGCCCCGGTGGTTCCGGACAGGATTTGGGTCGAGAAAACTCTGTTAGTGGACTCTTTAGGATTTTCACCTTCTGAAGTATATGCCTTTATCCATCCCCAGGAGAACATTCTTATAATATCAGTTTTGTAACCATGAAATTGTTGGATAAATTCAGGGAAGTATTATGAAGTTAAAGACACTGAGGTTTGGTAGGACTTCTTGGCTATTCCGATTACCAAGCCAACTATAAAAACTGTGACTGTCCTTTTTAGTAATGAGGCGTTAATGTGGCAATATTATATTTTGGTTGGAAAAATGGTGTTCGGTGTATGATCATCAAGACCGATAATAGATGACAATGGTTTTGGACTGGGGTGTGGACAATAAGGTGCAATTACATCAGACTGAGGAAGGTATACAACACCTCCCAAGTTAATTTTTTGAGTCGAGACAGGGAATAATTTTTATGCAGGTCAGCCTAAGAGTTGTTACAGATGTAGGTCTTTACAACACTTCAATACTTCATGTGACCATGTTAAATGCTTCCAGTGTGGGATGTTGGGTCACACTGTGGCCACTGTGTTGCACCCTCTGCTTGTCATTTGTGTGGGGATCAAGGTTATTCTTACACTGATTGCCCAAGGGCTACTCATTATTCTGATACTTCATCTGATCAAGAGTATTTTTTGTATCAAGCTAGGAAATCCTTTCCTCCTCAAGAATTCGAGCCTGGGAACTTAGACAAAGGTAGATGTCAAGGTTGAGGTAAGGAAGGGGGTACAAGAAGTGAGAGAGTTATTTCAAGGCCCTTAGTGGTTGTGCCCTCACCAGAGGTTAATGTTAGTGTACCGGAAGCCATAGAGGTTACTCTCCCTTCACAAAACATGGCTGATACTAGTGAACGAGAATCCCCTTTTGTGACCCCACTTGGTTCCCCAGTAAGAGAGGCCAGAGGACTCCTACCCTCTTCTTCTTTAGGTTTTCAAAACCAAGAACTCCTTCTAGCACCTCATGTAGATAAGGTTGATTCAGGTTTTAGATGCACAGGAACAAGGAAAGATTCCTTTATCATCTGGGTTGGTGGAAAGAGAAGGTACTGAGGTGTAGAGTTTACCCTTATCTCCTTTACTGTTAACTAATAGATGTAATCTGTTTTCTACTTGGGGAGACCAAATGGAACAAGATAGTCCTTTGCTTGATACTAAAGTCAGTCAGGAAAGCACCGATGTTCAAACATCATGTGTACAACTTCCCTGAGAAAGGTACAAGGTTTAGAAACAAAAAATGCATTACTAGATCTAGTGGGAAGATTTTAAACCCCCTCCTGAACTATCTTCTATACAGATTGCAAGTTTAAATGTAAACAGTATAAAATCTTCAGTCAAACGCCTTACCACTTTTGGTGCATTATCCCTTTTGAACTATGATGTTTACCTATTACAGGATACTAGATTACATACGTTGAGTGAAGTAGCTCAAGCAACAAAAGATTGGCCATGGGGCCTCTCCTATTGGTCATTGGGAGAGGACACTTGTAGTGGGATTGGGTTTTGTTTTCTGACTTCAGATGTTCAGGTTTTACGATCAGTGAGCGTTGATCCAGGAGACTTTTTTGGTAGATGTGGTCCTTCACGGTTTACAGTGTCAGCTTGTTTCCTTTATGGTCCTCAGATGAAGGCATTAATTGCTTTGTTAAAAAAAAATACAACCATATTTGTACACAAGTTGCCAGATTTTTTTGTGTGGGGATTTTAATATAAACTTACATCAGAGAACAGAATCAGGAAAACAAAATTGTGATAACATTTTTTTAAAGTCAGTTCTTACACAAGCAAATTTGGTGGATGCACATGTTCAAAATGGCTTAAAAGCAAGACTGACATTTTCAAAAGGGCTTTTAAATTCTAGGATTTACTTTTATACAGAAATCTCTAGTGATTCATAAAGTAATGAATACACCAATGGAAACTTCTGATCATTCTCTGATAGGTGTTAGTATTGAAAATCCCCCCAGACGTTAAAGAGGTCCTGGGGTATGGCAGCTTAATTCCTCTCTATTAACAATACCAGACACTGAAACTGATCTAAAAATTATTATATGGATAAACTTACAACAATAGATTTATATGATAATATTGTGGAATGGTGGGAAGATTTTAAATATTGTTTCATTGGGTATTTCCAAACTTTAGGTAAATTACAAGTTAAAAGTAAGCTGGAGGAATATAATAGATATAGACATCTATTGTGTTCTTTACTATCTCAGCAAGAAGAAGGGGAAGGGGGTCTGACAGAGGAGATTGCGAAGATTAAACGCTTGATGAGTGAATACCAACATGAAAGAATTTCTTCTTTAAATAAAGAGTAGATCTTTGGATCACAAGGAAAACTGCATTTGTTAACCCTTTACAGCATGTAAAGATCGTATGGGAAAATGTGTATTTGAATATTTAAATACCTCTTCTGGAGTAAAAGCTTATGACAATACTAATATAATGACTATCCTTGATGAATATATCAAATATAAATTTGGAGAACAAGCTAAGGATTTAGAATTTTTGTCACATTTGTTTATCGCGGCAAACTTTCCCCAGCTATCATCAAGTTGTCAGAAGGTATTAATTGGGAAACTTACCTTGGCAGAATTAGAAAGAGTTATATCATCTTTAAAGGTAAATGCATCTCCTGGGTCAGATGGGTTGCCAGGTGAAGTTTATAAAATCTTATGGCGTTTAATGCCCACTACTTTATTATCTCTTTATGATTATTTTTTGATAGAGAATTTTTTACCTTCACAGATGTATGAAGGATTATTAGTTTTTCTGTATAAATCTGGTGACCGTGTAAATATTGACACTTGGGGCCTCTCACACTATTAAACATGGACTTTAAAATATTCTCAAAGTTATTGGGGAACATACTATCTTTAGTCATGCCATATTTAATTTGTCAGGATCAATATTGTTCAGTACCCGGAAGACGCATCACGGATGCATTATTACTGATCAGAGAATTATTTGACATACGAGATGGAAATAAAAAAGGAGACTAAAATTTAGGGTATTTAGTTAGTTTGGATCAGGCTAAGGCCTTTGATGAGGTTTCCCATATGTATTTATTGGAATGTTTAACTGCTTGTGGGTTTCCTGAAACATGTGTCCAGTGGATTAGATTATGTTATGTTTTAGCTAACGGCAGCTGACTGGAACCTTTTCCCATTGGTGAGGCCTGGATTGACAACAGACAAGTTGTGCCAGCCAGCCAATCAGAGGACAGGATTTTTCAAGCCAGAATATAATATGATACTGAGGTGCATAGGGAGGGAGACCATCAGCAGTAGAAGGGAGGGACTACAACCAATGTATATATCACTGGTTTGTCCTCACCTGGAGTACTGGGTGCAGTCTGCGCCTACTGTAAAGAAGGAAAGGAACAGAGCGGAGGCAGTGCAGAGAAGGGTGACCAAGTTGATCTGGAGACAACAGTAAAGGAGGTATGGAATGAGACTGGCAGATCTGAACATTTGCATGCTTGAGGTCAGAGGGTAGAGAGGGGGCATGATTGAAACATACAAATACCTCTATGGGGTAAGCAGAGTAGATAGCAGAGAACTGATCATTCTGAGTTGGAACGAAAACACCAGGGGCAACTCCATGAAGCTGGCAGTGGCCTATCTTAAGAGAGATGCCAGTAAGTAGCTTTTCACAGACAGAATGGTGGAGTGATGGTCTGTGTGAAATCAGTGGAAGGATTAAAATGGGGGAGGGAGAGATACAAGGCCTTAGTAAAGACCACACCAGAAAGGAAGTAGGGAAAGTTAGAATGAAGAGCCTCTAAGTCTCTCTCATTATACATTTGTTAGGTAGGAATGAGGAGAAACTAATATCAAAGGGCCTTTTACTGAAAACAAATTCAATGTGTCTATATTTCTATAAAAGTGCCACAGAGCTCTGCCCTGTAAGAGCAACTGTACATAAAACCACACATCAACAATGGTGGTGGGTTGGTTCATCAGATGTGCAAGCTAGCATGGGTTGAAAGGTTGTATTTTACGGATGGGCCCATATACCCATGAATGCCCTTTGTCATCACCATATGAGAGATGGAACACCTCATGAAGAGCAATTCCAAAATGTCAGGTGGGCATAGGCAAGTAAGGGCGGCATCTATAGAGCTGGACAGGTATAAGGGCCACAAAGGTACACCTCAATGTTCAGGTGCTGTATGAATTCAAGGCATTGAGGGGAATACTGACCTACAAGCAGGTGGTGCAGGAGGGCATCCAGATATCCATTAATGCTGCAAGTAATACCCTTCTAACTAGAGAAGCATGGAAGTTTTAATTCTCAGACAATATTGGCATGAATTTGGGAAATTCACAATTTGTGAAGCTTCACAAATTTCCTGGCGGGTACATGAACTTCGTCCATGAATTTTTTTAAACTCCCAAACTGCATAATATCCCTCTTGTCTCCCACTGTGCTGCTATTCTACCCCCTCTTACCTTCTAAACACTTTTATAGCTCATAGCCCTCTGCCCATCCCTCGGTCCCCAGGTACAGAGTGTCTGTTGTGTTCAGTGATTATCTCTGTAATGGTACATGAAATATGGTGATGTCTTTGCTCCTAGTAAAAATCTGATTGGTTAATCAGATTTTACTAGGAGCAAAAATGTTAGCATTTATTCATGCCATAACTTGAGACAGACACTGACTGTTTTCTTTATTACAGGTCATCAGAGAAATATTTTTTTTCTGAGGTCTGAAGGGACGTGGAGGGTAGTGTTGGCCAGAGGGAGGTTGGATGGGGATCTTCTGGTTAAATAGGGTCTAGTCAGGTGGGGGGAGGTGGGGGGATATGTTTGGTGCATGAGTGGGAGGAGGGGTATATAAAACTACTATTGGTGCTGGTACATACACTTTGATCAGTACTCCATGACTCCTTTTCACATACATTCATCACAGCAGGGTGAAAAAGGGAACCAGTTGGTGGATAGGAGGGAGTTATGAGATAAAAAAAGTGTTTGGGAGTTGATGAATTACAGCACACTGGGTAGGTGGAATGATTTTATGCAGTTTAAGGACTGCAATTCATGTATTTTTCTTATCTCTACTCTTAATAATTACTGCTAGTAAGCAAAAATGGTAGGACTTCTGAGTCATTGTGAAGAAAAAGGTTGTTCATCCTGTTATGCTCAACTTATCACTGAGGGTGACAGAATGTCATGCCAGAGTTCAGACTACAGGAGGACAGTGTAGCAGTCACTTCAAGTTAACTGATGTAGATGATGCCTGGACACAGTATGAGGTGTTGGGTGTACTGGATCTCATTACACTGTACAGTATTCAGGAGGTTACCAGACAGGGTGCAACTAAGTATACTGGATCTCATTACACTGTACAGTATTCAGGAGGTTGACAGACAGGGTGCGAATAAGTAATGCTGCAGTACATCACAAAGTGCTGCAGTATACTGCAGGGAACAATGTAATTCAATGGCAATTAAGCCCTTTTGTTGTGCAGTATTTTGTGACATGTCACTTATTGCAAGTTACTGTATTGCACTATGGCTGGTTTTGCTGTATGTCCTACCCCCACAGATATGCTCTCCAGAACAGATATGGGTAATGATGGTGAGCCCCTGCCAGAGGCAGATACATTGGACCAAATGATAGTCCCTTGCCCAACACAATCAGTAACTAACATCATGTGTGTCCCTAACCCAGCTGAATGCCTTACATGCTGAAAAGTAGCCTTGCAGCCTTTTCATAGGCTGTAATTCCTAGCTATGGCTTCCAGACAGATCCCTTTCAGACTCTGACATGGCTATTTCTGTCTTTGTAGTGACACCTCCAGACAATGAAGAGGGAACAGCTGTGCAAGATGTGCATTTAGGACAGTCAAGTGAGAGTGCCTGGAACACTGGTACTTTCTCCCAGACATTGGTTCAAGATGGCAAGTGGCAAATGGCACATCAAACAACTCTGTAAGCCCACCACCCCTGGCTTGTCACCATTCTATTGGGGCCCCACACATGCACCCCACATCCATGCACTCACACACAGTAACATAGTAATTTAAGGACAGAAGGGACTGTAAATCCATCATGCCCTTCCTCCACTTCACAAGCAAGGATGAAATACAGTAAGTATGTTACTCAAGCATGTATGAATGCATAAGGATTCACTGTCCACTCTACTACCCAAGGTACTAGGAGAACCCCTCAGGAAGCAGAAATTTGTCCGGGCTTATCTTAAAGGTTTGTGCTGTCTTCATGTTCACTGTCTCCACTGGTAGGCTGTTCCATAGGTTTTCCACCCTCTGGGGAAAAAAGGTCTTCTCAGTTCAGTTCAGTTCAGTTTATTAGAAAAAGTGTATTAAAATCAGTACAATTTGTTGCACTTATAAATTAACAGAGGATCATAATCTTTAAGATAAAATAATTTATCAACAATACAAAATACTATTAAACATTCGCTATCTATAGTAGTTAGAAAAAATTTGGCCAAGCCAAACATAAATTTTATTGACTCCATTTTTAAAATTTGAAATGTGTAATATTCATCTATCCCAGCCATAAATTTGGGAAGGAGAGCCTTGATGTATTTTGTCCTTCGTTCTGACCAGCTTTACAGTCAAATAATATGTGCAAAATCCTTGGATTAGACATATTCAGGCATGAACAACCTCCATTTTTTGTTTTATAGAAACAGTTGTTAATGTTATGATAAGTATTTCCCATACAGGCTAATCTCACTTTACAAAGTATATTTCTATGTAATTTATTTTCACATAAAGCAAGGTATTTTTCTTGACCCCAAGTCAACTTGATTTTTGAATATAACCCCAAAGAATCTAAATCATGGATAATACTAAAATCTATTTGAATAGCTACATCTTTAATCCTTTGTTTAACACTATTCAAATAGGTTAAGGGTGAGTTCAATATAAAAGTGGACCAAAGGTCTCCATAGCCTATACTTTTTAAAATATTATTTAAATTAGAAAACCAACAATTTCTCAAACCCACATCCCATAAATTTTTATAGAATTCAAACCAACACATTTTGTGTAATCTTTCACTATCCATTTGAATTATCTTTCCCAGTAATTTGTCACCCTAGCAATATTTTAGTGTTAATAGAAGCAAGCCTGATTCAAGTCTGAGAAAAGAAGAAGAGTATCTCATGGTAAATTTAAAGTTATTTTCAAAATTGATTTTGAATACATTCAATATTTAGCTTCCTCAGAGCAAATATAAACCCCAAATTTCAGAACCATAGAGTGTTTGAGACAATAATTTGGCCTCAAAGTTCTTTTAAGGGCAAAAAGAATTATTTACAAATTTATTCGAAAATTTCTTATGGCTCCCATTGATTTATATGAGTTATTTTAAGATCAGAAAAAGAGGTTTCATGACCACTTAGAATCAATTTTTATTCCAAGATAATGAAAGTCTTGGACCACTTCAAATTTATTCCCAGTGATATTCAAAAATCTTTCTTCAATTTAGGTTTTCCCAATATTAGAACTTTGGATTCTCTATATTTAACTCAAGATCTAAATCAAATAATGAATCCATAATATTAATTAAACCTCGTTTAAGACCTAGTGGTGTCTGGGAAATAATAATTGCGTCATCAGCATAAAGTAATATCTGAATTTGTTCATTATTTATAGTAGAGGCAAACGTATCTATTCTTGAAATATTAGTAATAAGTGTTTCTATATACAAATTAAATAGAATAGGCGCGAGTAAGCAGCCCTGCTTTATTCCCTTGGTTATGGCTATTTCTTTAGACAAGACACCATCCCTCCCAAATTGTACCATTGCTACTGTATCTTGATGTAGAAGTTTTAAGATGGATAACAAATGAAGGGCGATATTAAATTTTGCCAATATATCCCACAGTTTCCATCTATTCACTGAATCAAAGGCAGCTGTTATATCTAAAAAAGCCAAATAGAGGGGGCCCTTTTTATAGTGAACATACTTATCGACCAAATAATTCAAAGTAAATAAAAGATCCAAAGAGCTACATTTTCTTTTAAACCCACATTGAAATTTAGAAAGCAGCTTTCTTTCTGCAACCCATAACTCCAATCTTGAAAGAATTAATCTAACAAACACTTTTTGAACTACAGTGAGAAGCATAATAGTCCTGTAATTTTTGATATCTTCTTTGTCCTCCTTTTTATACAATGGGACAATAATACCTTTATTCCAGCCCAATGGAAGTTTCAGCTGAGAATAAATTGCACAAAAAACTGGGGTAAGAATACTAGCCCAAAATTCTGGGTTATGTAAGAAAACCTCGGCTGGAAGGCCATCAACCCCTGCTGCCTTATTTCTTTTTTGAACTCGAATGGCCATTTCAACCTCCTTCACAGAAAACCCAAAAAGGTTTTCATCTATGAAAGATTTGCCAGAACTTAAAATTTTATGATGGCTACCTAGGACATCACCCATATTCCTGTATACTTCATTAAAATGAGAGACCCATTTCTCAGCATTGATTAATCCAAACATATTATAATGTACATCATTGTCATTATAACCAGTGGCCAACATATTCCAAAAGTCCTAGAATCTTTCCTAAATATACAATCTTGAAGTTGTTCCCACAGTTTTATTTTATATATTTTCTTTTTATGAACTAATAACTTCCTATACACATTTCTCAAATTTTTTAAAGCTCCCAGTACTGAGCCAGAAGGCAGGCTCGATCTAATTTTCCCAACTTTTTAAATTTATTTTCTAAGATTATAACATTCAGTATCAAACCATGGTTTCTCAGTATTAATCATATACCTTATTTTTGGTCTCTCATAAGCACCTAATTCATCCTGACAAGACTTAAGTAACACATCAAATCTTTTTATGATATCCTCTCCTTCTCCCTTATTAGACACTAAAATACAACTTATATTATATTGTAGTTTCTCTCTCATAATTAGATCCTCTAGAGTTACCTTAGAAAACTCATTCCATTGGATTTTTTTCCCATCCTTAATGCACATATGTTGATCTGCTATAATTTCCTCTTTAGTATTTATTTTTCTAATTTTGAAAGCTGTATACAGTGTGCACAATATTGGAAAATGGTCACTGTCCCACATTTTTAATACTTCAGATTGTTTAACCATTCTATATTCACTTGGCTCTATAACACATAAATCTAAAACAGCTCCACCATTTCTTGTGGGAAAAGTGTATTCTCTCTGCCGATCTCCCTAGTGTGCCCATTCAGGACTCTTAGACAAAACTTATCAAAAGTTGTAAGATAGATTTTCCTTGGATTGTTACCCTCTTATCTTTTGAGTCCCTTATAGGGATGTTAAAAACATCATCTAACCCCCATTCTATTTTTTCCTCTAATTGATCTGCAATATGGGCATTGAAATCCCCTGCTAATAATAATTTGCTCCTGGAAATCTAAATTTTATAGAATCCAAGCTATCCTCTAACATTTTAGTCACTTTCTGAAAATCAGACAGTTTAAGACCAGAGGATATACATTTTACATTATCAAAACATTACTATCATCGCAATCACAAGATAAATAAAAAGTTATTGTAAGAACCAACCTCAATTAACTTATAATTTAGACTAGTAGCTATCAGAATAAGCAAACCTCCTTTTAACTGTCCAAATTTTTTTCCCTATAAGCAGGGGAAGACCAAATATTAAACCCTTCTATTATTTGTTCATTAGAATTTTGCATCCATGTCTCTTGAAGCGGTATAATGGAAAATTGTCTTAACCATCTTATACAATCTTTATCTAACAATTTACTTTTCAATCCTGCTATATTCCAACTAAGAAAGGTAATCTTATTCCTTAATTTCCCTCTAGTGTGCAGTCAATTTGTTTCAACAAAACTGCTTATAATTGAGGCTAGACTTTCAATACTGATTATGGTAACACTCTTATCTGAAGAAATAGAAGATTCCATGGAGACCTCATCCTATAAAATTACACTACTATTTATTCTTACACCAAGTTGTTTTCTACCTCTTATCATTACCATTTCTTCTTTATCCCCCTTTAGGCTATGAACAATATCATTTGGCATCATATAAGCAGTTATCTGAGGCTGTTTCAGGCCTTGGAAACCACCCATTCCACCATTCTTGTCTACACCGTTTTTAGATGTTTCTATATCTAAATTTTTATCTGAGGTCAATGTCATTGTTGCATCCAAATATGATCCAACATACAAGAATTTCCTTTCATATCCATTAGTTTTCTCCTTTTATCTACATAAGAACCACACAAACCCAACCTTTATAGGGACTAGCAAAATACCTATAGACAGATTTGATGTCCTGCCAGCTAAATTTGTTCCCCATAAAACCTTTAATCACATTGTAAATTGTGAGCTTAAGGATATAATTATTTTCTGATTTAACTTTAGGAAGTCCTTTTATAAACAGAGTAGGTAATAGGTCTCCTGTCATAATCAGCTGTTCTTTCTTTTCCTCCCTTTTTTCTAGTAAGTTTGTCTTAACCCCTTTTTCTGGTCCAATAATTTTGTTACTTGGATTTCTAAAATGCACTCCACGCATTTTTGTTTTTTTGTCAATCTCAGCCTTCTTCTTTGACATCTGAGTTTTATGTTTGGCTAGGGTTACAATATCTGTTTGATTTTTATTGCCCTTTTTTTTAGATAAATCCTTGGGACAAGCTTCCCTGATGATATTTTTTTTACTTCCTAAATAATTTATTATATTGTTTCCATTGCCAGACTTCCTAGCCTTTTCCTTTAATTGCATTTTCCTTTTCTTAAGGTCCCTTGTCAGTAAGTTGATTTCTTCAACCTCTTTTTTTCAAGATTGAGTCAGTAATTGATTTTATACTCCGCTCCACCTGAGTTTCTGATTTATTGTACTTATCAATTTTCCCTTTGTTGATCTTAGCTTTTGGGAATTTATTAAGATTAGATTGATTTGGAGCTATATTTTTTTTTCTGTTTCTATTTCTATTTCTATGGCTGTTTCTACTGCTTCAGCCTGTGTTTTCGTAACAGCTCTATGACAGCTACAATTTGCTTTCTCAGAGACATAGAAATCCACAAGTGTCCTAACAATAGTAACCAATTCCAAAAGCTGGGTATTACCAAAATTGATTTCTTTTTTTTACAGCATTTAGTTTAGATATTAAATTTCCATTTTCAGTGCCAATAAACTCATAATTTTTGCCACAAGAAAGAACTTTATCTTTATCTTTCAAATGTGTATAGCTATGTCCACCTTCACCCAGCAATGATGGTTTCTCTATATTATCAGTTATTAATTTCCCATCTACATTGCCAAGCTGGGTAAAAGGAGGCAACAAGGAATCAAAACCTTTTAAAAAAGATCTACTTTTTGTAAGTTGTAAATCAGGTAGATTAATGCTTTTATCTCCTTTAATAATTTCCCAGAACTTTTAAATTGGTTTTACAGATCTTACGTCATCAGAGACACTTTTTAATTTATTGCCATCATTCAAAACTGGGGTTTGACAATTATCTGAATTCTGGATCTTTTTTGACAGATAACTAAGGCCTCCCCCTATAAGTTCAGACAAATGTAATTCAGGAGCTTCAGCTGATAAATTCTTCACACATTGATTCTCTGATATGATATCTAATGATCTCCCTATTACTTTGCCTCTCAAGCATGGTTGATTTTGATTTGTAGAATTTGCAGAGATTTCTTCTAAGCTTCTGATTTTTCTTAACAACGGATGCATAGATATCTGGGATTCTTGAGATCCAGACCCTACTGGAGATGAAATCATTTTAGGGGCAAAGGATTTTATTATTTTATTATTTCTTAACTATATCTGATTAATTGGTAATTTAAAAAACTGTGTTATTTTTTTATTTAACCCTTTTGGGACCTTCTCCACTAGTTTCAATCCTTTTATCCTTTTATTAGGCCTCTTTTTACCATAGGTTTTCAGAACCTTCTTCATTTTAACTTTGGACCCCCCCCTTTTTTTTTTAAACTTCCGACAGCAAATGACAAACAAAAATAATAATATACACACACAAAAAGAAAACCTAAACAGAGAAATCTAAAACAGAAATACAAACCTTCTCAATCTTCTCAATCTTCACACCCTTATAGATCTCAAAACTTCGTTTGTTCATTCTCAGTCTTATTTGGGTTGATAGTTTTTATAAAAACTTCAGAGAGATATCAGCAACAACAAAAAGTAAAATAACCAAGCAATCATGCAATCAGGAAATCAAGTAGTCATATAATCATATGTTCGGCAAATCCAGAATGGAGACACAGCAGGGATGGTAACTAATTATCCACTTGGTGTTGCAGTTCACAGGGTTGCTTACTGAATGGTAATTTGGATAGTGATTTTCCCCAAATGTTAAACACACTAGATGGTATCCAATTATCCACTTAACACTGCGATTCACTGTGTTGCTGGTTTGATAGTAATTCTGAGAGTAGTTTTCCCCAAGTGTTAAACACACTAAAACAAAGGGAAAAAAAACCTTGAAGAATTAAGAATTTCCCCAATAAAACAAGAATCAGTCAGTTAACAATCAGATTAACAATTAACAATGAAATAAGAACACAGTAAGATGTGTGTAAAAAAACTAAAAAAAAAAAAACACAAGGTCACAAAAGGAATATGTGCAATAATTACAATAGTATCAGGCAATATAATAAAATACCAATAAAATGACCATCCAAGCCTCTAAATCAATTTAAAAATCCAAAGCAGAAAGGGGAGATAAAACAATAAAAATAGGCTTTAGGGAATAGCACTTTATGCTGGAATACGTTAGCAGTAGAGTAAAACGATAGTGTAGACAAAACACTTACTCTCGCACTTAAATATATGCTTTCCTTCCCCACACAGGGTAGAGCACCTTCAAGAACGCGCTCACACTTTCAATACATAGAGATGGAAACTCAAGCACAAAAAATACAGCGACGACATGGAACAGCTTAATCACCGCAGTTACAGTTGCGGTTGTATTCACAAATTTAACTATAGCACTCCAAAGCAATTAAAACGAAGCAAGGAACCACAAAGCAGCTCAGAGCAGTGCAAACAGCACAAAGAACAATGCACATGCTTCAGAACAGGCAGATAAATTAATGAATGAATGAATTACTGCGAGATGCGCATGCTCTTTATACGTCTATGGAGCCTCTCCTCATTAACATATGGTGCGAATTACAAACCAAAAAGAAAAATAAGGAAGAAATAAAAATATATATAAAATCAAAGCCTAAAATCTCTACCAATATATAAGTGATTTCAAAAACACACTCTATAGCCTTACAAATCTTTTTCTTAAAGCGAAAATATAGAATTTCAGAACTGTGCAAGTCTGAGTCAGTCTGTATACAAAATCACTTAACTTTGTCAGTTTTTAACAGATTGTAGGCAGATATGAAATTCAGTTGACGGACTCCACTAACCTTAGAGGTGTTGATGTTTAGCTTTCTTCTTCTCACCGATCCGACTGGCTGCTGTTTAAAAATCACCGGGATGGATTAATAACCTCCTCTCCCTCAATTCAATAGAATTTCAACACAAAGCAGCCGGTAACTCTCTCCAGCTTCTCCTCTCCGGACTATATAGTTCTCACAGAAGGTATAAATCAAACTGGGTGGGGGTAGAGACACTGTCCGTCCTGAAAAAACAAAACACAGCAGAGAAGAGAAAACACCATGCCAGCAGTTTTACACAATAAGATGGACTGGAAAGGGAGCAGATACAGGCAACGACATCATACCTTTTCAAAATAAGATATAAACACTGCTCCCCTGCTTCTCAGTTCTCCTCCTCAAAACTGAGAGCACGTAGTGAAATAGCTGCCACTGTCTCCGTCAGTATCATACATCTTTGCAGGTGGATTACCCCTGAGGCTGGCAAGAGGTGACAGCCGAGAACACTGGTACTTCCCCCAAACATTGGTTCAAGATGGCAAGTGGCAAATGGCACAGCAAACAACTCTGTAAGCCCACCACCCATGGCTTGTCAGCTTTCTTTGGGGCCCCACACATGCACACCCCCACATCCATGCACTCACACACAGTAACATAGTAATTTAAGGACAGAAGGGACTGTAAGTCCATCATGTCCTTCCTCCACTTCACAAGCAGGGATGAAATACAGAAAGTATGTTACGCAAGCATGTGTGAATGCATAAGAATTCACTGTCTACTCTACTACCCAAGGTACTAGGAGAACCCCTCAGGAAGCAGAAATTTGTCCGGGCTTATCTTAAAGGTTTGTGCTATCTTCATGTTCACTGTCTCCACTGGTAGGCTGTTCCATAGGTTTTCCACCCTCTGGGAAAAAAGGGCTTCAAGGATACCCCTGATGTCCCTGCATGCTACTGCTGGACACCAGATCAAGCATCTCAAACTGTTCTATCTTGTTGATACCACTGACTATGCAAAAGTCTGAGATCATGTCCCCTCTCAGCCTCCCTTCCTCTGTAGGAACCTAGGTGAACATGTTAAGGACCTTTAGCCTCACCTCATGACTTTTGCCTCCATACTGCTAATCACTTTGCCATATACTGTAAACCTGTCTCTCCAGTGCAATTCCTCCTTTAGTAATCTTTTCAGTTTTTTAACTACTATACCCCAATGTCTTTTTCATTATCTTTCTGAAAGCGAATAATCTGCATGGTAGAGAGTAATATATGCAGCATTACAAGAATTCCCAACAGATGTACCATCAGATGCTGCTTTTTTTCCAACAGAGGAAATTCTAAGTGTGAAAACTGTTGATTGCTCATTGGGACACATTATTACACGGTATCTTTATTTTGACTAATGAAGTGTTTTATCACAATATTACTAAAAGATTAACTACTTAGCACTGCAATTACCAATAATGACAGGATCAGATCATTTAGCTCTTTATTTTTAAAAACCCTGAGTACTGTAAAAAATCTTTAATGAATAAAATGGCTTTAATCAACCCCAGAATTAGCAGTCTATATATCATTTTAATAATATGCCTCAACTCAATAATTTTATATGAATGTTATCATCATATCTATAATAGTTTACTGGGTTGAATAGTTTTATTGGTTTGTTTTCCTTCAACTTTATTTGAATTGATTCCCTGTAGGTGTTTCATTCTAGTTGTAATTGTTTTCCAACATGCAGATTTAAAAATGCTACGTTAGTGTGCAAGGTTTTCATTTTGTCACATAGTGTTATGTGAGGTAAGCATAGCTGAGCAGATGATTTCCTTTACAGCTCAATACATTTCATCTTCTGTTTGAGATTCTTAAAATCAATATCATAAAGCAGAGTGAGGAATAAAACTGTTGTTTGTTGGCATAGAATTAAGATGTTCAAGGCAATACAGTAACAGGTTGTATTCATGGTAGCTGAAGCAATTCTCAGTGCTACTCAAATGTGTTTGGCTTTGTCTAAATCATTAACCAGACACAAGTGAGAAGTGACCAATTATTTATCATTCAAAGCATGCACAAGTGAGCCTCCAGTGTCTGCTTCTTTAATGAATAGCATCTACTGTTATAAACGTACAGCGTTTAATGCTATTTACTATCGTTTACTTGTTTAACTCTCCAATTTCACTCCTGTTTAAATAAAAAAAAACTCTCAACAGTAATTTATTTTCAAGAAAATACATGCACTGTGCTTGTCTTGTTTATCTTTCTGTGTCCTGCTACCCTCATAGTTAGTTGCTATCAATTTCAAAATTTTTCACACAGCACCAATATCTGGGTACTGCTATAATACTAAGAAGAATAAGAGCCAGAAGGTGTTTGCCCATATTGCTCCATTCTGGTTTCTGCCTAATGTCCTGAAACTCCACCAAGCCCCAGGTAGTTTACAAATACCATTTTCAGTATGGTGATGGGGAAGGTGCTGTATAAGATCAGAAAGAAAAAAAAAGTATTTGCATAATACTGTTTAACTTAATAAAGAAACCTGATAAGTGTGTTAAGAAATTATGAATTGGCTGGCAGCTTGCTTTATTTAATCAGCATCTGTCTTTTTAAAAGTATTTATCATACAAAACTACTTCAACAAGGTAACAAATGAAAAGTGAGTCATTGTGATAACTTTTAAATAAGGTTACCCCTCAGCACTCGGTTTGAGTGTCTAAAGGGTTTCGGATATTTTTCTGATTGCGCTGCAAGTCCTGCAACCAGTGGAAAGCCTCTAAGTTCAATGACCCTTAATGAAATCATGTAGTATCTTAATTAATATAGGTTAGCTCTGATGGACACATTTAAAATTAATAGGCAACTCATTACTATGTTTCTCTTTTTATGAGCAGGTGATCATTAAGACTTTTACTAGAAATGCAGTTCCTTAACGTTAAAAGAGTTAACCTATAACTGTTGTATACAATAGATATACAAAGCACTCATATCCTGTCATTTAAGTGCTGTATGTAGGTGCCTCAGACTGACTTTGGGCCCCAAACAGATAATCCCTTGCTTATTATGCATGTAGTTTTCCATCTTAACAACAGCTGCCTTATGCCTATCTCCTCAGGGGCAATGTCATAAGATTATGGAAGAACAGTTGCAGAAAATTGCCTTAAAGCTCTTTAAAAGCGGAAGAACAGGATATTATTGCGATTGTGTTGTATAGGAAAGATTTGGTGGGCAGTGCGAATAATCTTGTCATGGTCTGTGAAGTTTAAGGTCAATCTCTCACTGTACATTCAGGATAATGTCTGTTGTGCTAGACTCAGAGGATCAGTCTGGTCAAAAAATCAGTGACACTTTCTTTTTAAATGCCCCAAAGAACCACAAGTTAGGAAATTAAGGTTACTCAGCCACAGCGACAGATTATTGTGCCTGGCAGTCTTCAACTTCAAGAAAAAAGGATAACAACTAAACCCCAAACAATTACATTTTGTAATAACAGTAGGCAATTACAGCCTCGTCTAGTACTTGGATATAGAGTAAGCCTGAGGAATTTTTTTTTTAACCAGCATCGCTGTACTCGAGTTAAAGAAATTGCATCAATAATGAAAATATTCTTCACTGCTACAGGTTTTTTGTTCTTTACTTTTATTTTGAGGTCTAAGACAATTAGAGGCATCATATAAGGTTAAACAGGGACATTTTGTTTACTACTTAAAAAGTTATTTTTAGTAGCATGACTGTCCTACCTCTTGCACAGAGTATTGCATTTATGTTAAGACATTGCAAATATAGATGCATTTCAAGATGAAACAACATCTATAGGGTCCTAGTGACATACAGAGCTAGCATATTCACTGATTATAAAGACCACCCATAAGCTGCAAGGCAGCTACAGTATGGGTGGGTGGCTCCAAGATGCTGGATGTTCCAGGCAGAAAATGAGCACACATGGGGACATGAACTGGGATACTAGGCACATGGACATATGCATGAGTCTATAACACTGAAGGCCTCTGTGGTGTGGGCAAAGGTCATTTGGGGTCAGCTTTTCACAAGGACAGCCACAAACTGCTGATCCATAGGAAAAGCCTAGCACAACCCTAAGCATTGCCACTAGAAACATGGCTGTT
Source organism: Neoceratodus forsteri (assembly GCA_016271365.2). Classification (NCBI taxonomy): domain Eukaryota; kingdom Metazoa; phylum Chordata; order Ceratodontiformes; family Ceratodontidae; genus Neoceratodus; species Neoceratodus forsteri. The sequence continues at coordinate 1,516,817,272 of CM057449.1, forward strand.
CAAATTGTTTTAACCCACAACCCACTGATTCACTGCAAAGATGGGCGATGATCAAAATGGTGTGGAGACCTTTTGTTGGTAGAGAGGAAGTACAGGATCAGAGAAGGGTCATTGTGAGATTCCCAACTATCCAATACTCCAACCAATACCAAAATGTTGCATAGGTTTTCACAGTTATCCCAAAAAAAGTAGATGCAAACATATTGTGAGAAGGTTTCTACATTATTTTTGACTATATACTATGAAGTTCCCAGGGTTACATTAGTAATGAGGACAATGGTTTGAAGATGGTTAGGGAAAACAAAGAGGTAGTTACAGCAAAAAAAAAAATTGATGAACAAAATCAAGTACCCATTTGCGCACTGCTGCCCTCAACTGTTGAACCTGAGGATTATAACTGCTAGGGTGCTGTTCAAGAAGGAACCATGAACAGTCTATTTGATGCCCTACTTATCATACCTCAAGAGTGAACTGCTAAGTAACTTCATTTGGTAGACTAAGAAAATTGTGTCATATGCCACCCAAGATCAGATTGTGGGGATAGAAGTTAAGGGGATGGGGCCAGGGCCCAGTTGGTGAAAAAAGATATCAAGTACTCTTTTCAGCTGGTGCCCATTCATAAGTAGAAGAGAGTCATTCTGAACTGCACATTTCATGGTGGGTGTTATTTTGATAAAGCAATGCCCATGGACTGCTCAGTGGCCTGTGCTCCTTATGAAGACTTCTGCACATAGAAAAATTAAAAATTAATGGCAGTGGTGCACTGTTTAGATTACTTCTTGTTTATTAGTATACCAGGTTCTAAGGAGTGTAGCTGTCTTCTGTGACACATATAGCAGTTCATTAAGACACTGAGCATACCATTAGAAGCCAAAAATACAGTGGGCCTAGGGCATGTCTTAGATATCCTGGGGACTGAGCTTGAAATGCTAGCATTACAGTTTCACTTACTCCAATGGAAAGTGTCAAAACTCAGAGAGTTTAAAGTGAGGGTAATTTCCAGTATGTTACTAGTGAGTGTACAGCAGCTGCTGGGGTACCTGAACATTGCATGTAGAGTAACTTGATCATGCATCTCCTTAACATAGAACCTAGTGCAAGCCAATTTGGAGGTTCAAAATGACATCACTGGCTCACTGTAACACAGGTAACAAAATAGGACTGTAGAGTCTTGGAGCACCTCCTGCCAGTGTATAATGGTGCATCTATAGTGCAGTATATGGCAAGACAACTGCATAACAAAGACCTACAGCTGCACACAGATACTCTAGAGTCCACTAGATGGCTGTGTCATTAAACATCTTTAACCTGCTGCTATTCAAAGCCATGGGGGGGGTCCTAGGGCTGAGCAAATAATGGGAAAGTCTTCCATCTTGCTGCACAATAACTAGACAGTCTAGTAGCCAGGGTATTTTACTGCTGTTCTACATTTACCTATCTGTACATTTGTACTGCTCTCTGTGATTCTTACATTCCCAGGTCAACCCTGAAAAAGGGACTGTAATTGTCTCAGTGGATGTACCCAGTCACCAAAACTCAAATAAAAAAAAAAAAATAATAGGGGGAGAAAAGGGGCAGTGGGAAAGTGGGGCACAAGACAGGATAAAAGGGGCAGAGCAATAAGACCAGAGGAGAAAGCAGATACTTCCCTACTATGTATGACATATGCCAAGAAGTACAGTTCAGGTGGGAAAACCAGCCTCAGCCATGATCTAGATGTGCATGTGACACTGGCAAAGAGCCTAGGCATGCCTGGGTGAGCAGAGGGGCATAGCCAGTGAATTAGTGCAGCAAGATGCATTTAAAGTGTTCATTCCAGGAAAGATGAAACAAGTATGAAGTAGAAAGGAAAATAAAGTAAATAATAATGAAGAAATGCGCTGATAAATCGACACTGTGTGTTACAGTTTTAAGTTGAACTAGCAAGATAAATTGTACACAGTATATTTACTGTATCTGCAAGAAGCCCAAGAAGGACCAGCTGTAGTACGGGGTTGTAAGGGGCGCTTTTTTTCTGCACCCCCTTCCACCCCCCATGACCGCTGAATAGACTGCAGCACCATCTCTCCTGACACTTTGTCCTAAAGCTCCCTCATTTCGACTTAGCCAATCAGGGCAAGCTGTGGGTGGCTTGGACAGAGTAGTGTTTACGTTTAATTTCCTTGAACCTGAGCCCTTGATCAAAGAACTGCATGGCTTCACTGCAGATCAGTGAGAAGCCTGAGAGGGGCCAGCTACAGTACAGGGTCATGAGGAGGGCTTCTTTCTGCAGCTCCCTCACCTCAACAACAGCTGAATGGACACTGCTACTGACTCCTCTGGCACTCTGCCCCAGAGCCTCCTACATTCTGCAACAGCCAATCAGGGCAGGCTATGGGTGACTTGGACAGAGGAGTGTGAAATTTTAACTTTCTTGAACCTGAGCCCTTGATCAAAGACTTGCATGGCTTCACTGCAGATCAGAGAGAGGCCTAAGAGGGACCAGCTGCAGTATGGGGTCATGAGGAGGGATTCATTCTGCACCCCCATCCCCCCAATGACCGCTGAATGGACACCAGCACTGGCTCCCCAAGCACTTTTCACCATAGCTCCCTACATTCTGACATACCCAATCAGGGCAGTCTGTTGGTGGGCTCCCTTTCCTCTATATTCCACCATCACCCCCAAATGGGCCTCCACGAGTAGGCCATGGAATATAGGCATCTACTGTGGGTGTCAGCCATGATGACGGCCATCTGCCAGAGACTCTGTTCTAGCTCCACCATACCAGTTCATCTTTACCTAAAAACTTCTGTCCATCACATAGTTACTGAGCCTGTTCAGAAAAGAGGAGAGCCTGCAAATAGGACTACCTCAAGGGGTGATACCATTAAAGAACTATTGTCAGGGAAGCAAAGTATGATGTTGTCATTCTCCTGACTCTTCCTTATATGAATGTAACTTAGTTGCAGTTCTTTTGCAGTTATACCTTGCAGAGTGACCACTGTTAGCTCTGAATCTTATTACAACAATTAGAGGGTACCATATTTGTGACTCAGTGCATTAATTTTTTCTGCCTGTTCTACTATCAGGAACTGCTTATGTTATTAGTAAGGGTTATTAGCAGCTATGTCCCTATACAGAACTCCTACAAATTGCTGCATACTTGATGTGTTACTCTGTACAATCATTCCTAAGAAACTCCTTAGGGATTTCCTGCTAATTATTTTTACTGTTGTCTAGGGTAACCAGCATCTTATCATTGCACTTTAGCTTCTAGCCAGTTTGCTCTTTTGCTCACTTTGTTATCTAGGCTTTTCATCTGCAATAATTGGGGATAAAGTTATGTTTTTAGCTTTGACTTATGTTCTGATTTTTGTATGGACTGACTCTGTGCTGGTATACTGGTTCCTTCCCCAACACCCTCAGATGGATGATTGCAAAACACCCCTTAATCAACATGCATACTATGAATCATACTCCATCTTACTGGTTATGTATGGGTTGTATGGTAAAGGGCACCTTTACCTGCTTTTGTAACCACCTCAGCCCCCTATGGTCTACTACCCTACCTTTCAGCTACTGGTCTTCTTGGGGTCTGGTCCTGTAACTCCTACTCATTGCTGGTGATATTGAGCCTAACCTAGGGACCACCCAATATCTCTTATACTGACCCTTCATGGTCTGGTACCAAGGGACTAAAACTGTTGCATCTAAATATTAACAGCCTCCAACCCAGTCTACCCGACTTGGAAGCATGGCTAGCCCTGTATAACCCTGATATCCTAGTAGTACCAAAAACCTTGCTAAAACCTTTTGTTCTCCCCCATGAAGTAGCATTTCTCAGGTATTTTACCTTCCAGAAGCATAAGTGTGGGAAAATGGGAAGTGGGGTCCTCCTATATATTAGGGATTCCATCAGGGCAACAGAAATCCCTTCCCTGCACTTAATCAGTCCCTTTTAATGTTTATTTGGGATGCTTATGCTAGGGACACTAAGCCCTTACATACTGGCAGTGTTTACAACCCCCCCCCCATGGCTAAACCAGCTTTCGATGATTTAAGGTCCTCCTCTCTTGGTGAAGCAATAATCCTAGGTGATTTCAAGCTCAGTTGGATCAATGATGGTTCCTGTACTTCAAAGCACCACAGCATGACCTGAATCTTAGCCAAGTCATTGCTGACCTTTCCACCACAACACTAACTCAGGTAATCATGACCTCCTAGATTAGCTCTTGGTAGCCAGAACTGATTGTATTAGAACATGTGGAATACTAGCTGATTCTCTCAGTGATCATTCTCCAATTTTTTGTAACTGGAGTAATGGGTTTATTAAGCCCCTCCCAAGAACTAGCATAGTTAGGGACTACTCCCACCTTAATGAAGGTGCATTCCTGGAGGATCTTGCTGCTGTCAACTCAGTTGGGATTGGAAGGTTAGGAAATGTGAATACTGCACTTGACTTTTTAGCAAACAGTATACTCAGTATAGTTAATAGGCATGCTCCATTAATCCAAAGAAGGGTCAAGGGCTTCTACTCAAAATGTCTGCCACCTGATCTTCATGAACTTGTGAAGAAAACAGACAGTGCTTGGGAAACCTTCTGAGGGTTGGGCCTATACCCAGAATGACAAAACTACAAGGCTTTACAAAATATCTGTAAGACCAGTATGAGGAAAGCACGAGTACAGTACTTAAAGAAATTGCAATCCAATAAAACCTGGAAAACCCTGAACAGTTTTGGTCACAGATAAATAGTCTTCCAAAAGGCACTGTGGGTTCACCACCCCTCCCCAGGATATACTGTATAAAATAACCATCCTTTGCAAACCTGGCCTAGCAACTGATGCTTTTAATATTTTTTTTCACTAATCTTACTCAGTTTAAGGCATAGCTTGATAGTCCTCCCGGCCCCCCCAGCACCTCCCCATCACACCAGGCAACCTGCCACTATCTTGTCTCAATTCCATGTTAAGTTGCCATCATGTCAGGAGGTACTAAACCAACTTTTGAGAATAAAAGCAGGATGATCTGCATGCCATGAAAAACTAGAGCCTGGGTTGCTCAAACTGGGTGCCCATATTCTAACTTCACCTATGACTACAATTTTTAATATGTCTCTGCTGCAGAATGACCTTCTCAGTATATGGAAAGTGGCTCATATAGTACCAGTACACATAGGGGGAGCTAAGGAACCAGTTGAGCACAACCAGTCAATATCCATCCTCTGCACCTCTCAAAATCCAAGAATGATTGGTCTATAATCAGCTCCAGGCCTACATGGAAACCCATGCTCTTGTTGTTGATGCCCAACACGTTTTGGAAAAACCATAGCACGGACACAGCTCTAGTATGGTTCACAACTGATCCTCTTGAAGCCCAGGATACTGGCAAATTGACTGATGCTATTTTCATAGACCTTACTAAGACATTGGACTTAGCCAACCGTGGTTTCTTCTACATAATCTCAGGGGCCTAGACCTTGATAATTTGTCCTGCTCCAGGTCTTTTAGTTTTCTGTAACTGGTCATCAGCAACTGGTGAAATGGAGAGGCAGCCACTCCACTCAGAGACATAACTTATGAGGTTTCTCAAGGCACTATCCTGGGGCTGCTGTTGTTCTCCTTGTTTATAAATGACCTGCCAAAGCACTGTGGGGTGCAAAACCACTGCTTTCTGAAGGCGATGTGATGTTACTGTATATTGGAGCCATTCCGACACTGCTTTAATTGAGACAGGCCTTGCAGCAGACTTAGAATGGTTTAAAGCTAACAGGATGCTATTAAAATTACAGAAAATGAAATCCATACTCTTTGGCCATCTGAGCTTGGATTTGACAGGTGTGAATTACTAAAAATCTGCTCACTAAATTGGGACCTACTGAGACTGTATCCTCCATCAAGAACCTGTGAGTTATACTGCAGTAGGATATCTCATTTAAACCAAATTTGGACCAAAGGACTAAATAGTTAAACCAAAAACTAGGGTTCCTGCATAGATTAAACACCCTATATCATGGCTGATGTCAGATTATCCATTGTTAATAGTATTCCACTACCCACACTCCTGTATGATGCCTCTGTCCTAGAATCACTCAAACCACTGAGCTAGCAAACTTAAAACTTTATAGCACCATGCAGTTAGATTTGCTGTGGGAGATGGTAACAGGAATACCCATACAACACACTAACCATGCTAAACTGCACCCCACCCCAGAAAGTAGAATTTGCTATTCTACACTCTGCCTGGCACGGAAAATTATAAACAACCCTCCCCCCAACTTAGCCTCAATCCTGGAATTAAAACCTCATTGGAGAGTCCTCAGTTCCTCCTCACAATTACTTCTCGCTGTCCCTAGAATGGCAACAGATGTAGGCAAAATGTTGTGGAAGTACAGTGGGATATAAGACTCTGACACCAGTGTAGATGAAATTGTACTGCAGCAGTTTTATTCCAAAATAAATCAAATAAATGCAAGCGAACTGTTCGATTACAAATAACATAAAACAAAACAAGGAGGAATACTTCTCCCAAGGAACAAACGTAGAAATTTCCAAATAAAAAGAAGAACAAGCAATCAACCTTCCTTAGGACAAACTAAGGTACTAGGGGTAGTGCCTTGCTGAACCCCTGGGCTAGACTAACTTTTGGATACCTCTGTGCTTACATTTATAGTACTAAGTGAACATGTGATTCTGAAAACCACTCCCCTTCTTATATAGCAGGTACAAAAAAGCTTATAAAGTAAATAAATATTATTTTTAGACATTTCCAGAAGTTAAACAATGAAATCTTAAATATGTAGAAGGGCTGGAGTATAAAAATAATAAGTTTGAACTAATTTGTACCCCATACATGGGCTGTTCCTATGCTCTCTGGACTCCTCCCACTTAGACTCTGTATAAATGTTAGGAAGGTTGGGCCGGACGGTGCTTAGATAAACAGAGACTAAGCTGGAAAGGAGTCCCTAGCACACAGGATACAGAACTGAGTATGAGGAACACATAAAATATATGTGCTTCAGGTAACAAATTCTTTCCCCCTTTTATTTCAGCATACAGTTCAAACCAGACAATACTATAAGCTTAGCATTAGTTTAAAAGTGCCTCTTTTACAGCAGCCTTTGATAAACTGGGAAGAGCTGGTCTGCAGGTGAGAGCTGTGTACTTCCTGGGTGTAACCCTGAACATTTGTAATGTTTAGAAGCCTAGAAGGGGCATAAAGTAACTTAGTGTGCAGTCTGGGTCTCTTGGCTTAGCTTTGCATTCATTTTATTTTAGTCCTCTAATGCTTGCACTGAAATAGGCTTTTCCTGAACTGCTGAGTGTCTCAGAACGCCTGGGACTACTTAATTTACTAAAAGGGGCTTTCTGAACATTAAAAACGCTACAAACACCATTTTTATTATTGGAAACAGGTTCCCCACACAGTAAGGGGAAAAATGAACATTCACAATGCCAACTCCACTGCAATGTGCGCACATTCGCGGAGATAGCGACAATCGCAGGCGAAAAGGCACATTCGCGAGGAGCGTAATAATATCGGAGCTGCCTTTGAAGACTATAATAGCAAAAAACAGGCAAAGGGATAGTAAGAACATTAGGTAGGTGGCCTTCCTAGCTAATGAGGACCCAGAAAGGGACATTACAGAAGCAAAGACACAGAAGAGAAAGGGTGCTGTTGCAACAGACTGGGGACACAAGAGGAAAGTCTCCAGAGGTCAGGCATCCTATCACAAATGTCCTTTGCCTCTGTGGCTCTAGGCTATGGAACAACCTCCTGGCTGATGCCCAGGCATGCATCAACCACAGTTCATTTAAATCCTCCCTCAAGACCACTTTGTTTGTGTGCTGCCAGTTTACCTGTCCTGGCTGAGTGCTTCTCTGACCTCTGATGTTACTGTTGAATCTTACTCAGGATACACCTGCCAATGTTATCTCATAAATTCCTATGTTTATCATAAGCATGTTTTGTGGGTTAATGTTTTGTAATTAATTAATGTCAGTTGTCATCAGTTATTTGTTATTCAAAATTGTGTGCCTTGTCTTTGTAGCAACTGTGAAAACATTCTTAATTGCTACTTGTATCATAAGTCTGCTTTTATCACTGAGCTGTTACCTGAATTTGTATGTGATCTTTGAATGTAATTAATTCCTGGTCGCTCCTGAAAAAGGGACCTATAGTCTCATTAAGTCTAGCTGGTTAACAAAATCCAAATCAATCAATCAATCAATTGTATGCTATGCTGTGCTGATGCTTCAAGAATAAATATAAAAATAAATTTGCCAACAAGGATTTATTTATTTATTCAATTTTGGTGACCGGGTAAGCCCACTGCCCCCCGGAGGTCCCTTTTTCATGGGCGACCCGGGATTACATAGCATCGATAAATAACACAGGATGGTATTGAAATACTACAGTACGATAGAGTCAGCTGGTTACATTTAATGAGAAGAACATACAGTCGAGTGTTGGACAGGAGATTATCAGAACTTGTGACTAGACAAGGAAATGAGTGAGGAGGGCGTTAACCACATTAGTGATACAAATTACACTCTGAGGGTAGTATAGAACTGTGAGATTCAGATGTCCATGTGAGGGTTCCAGGAGCCCTAGCAATGGCATTTGGTAGTTGCCATCATGTGAGCCTTGAGCCTAGTGCAGAAACTTTTAATAGAAGGTGCTTCCTGCACCCCTAGAGGAAGGGAGTTCCAAAGAGTGGGTGCAGTGTGAGCGAATGACTTGCCCCCTGCCTTGGTTCTTACTCTGGGGATTGCTAGGAGAATATGTTCCATTGTGCAGAGGAGCCGAGGAGTAGTCTTTATCACAATGAGTCCAATGAGGCTGGGAGGGGAATTTGGGCTGAATAGTTTGAAGGTTTGGCATAGCAGAGAGTACTGGAGGTGAGCTTCCCATGAGGGCCAATTTAGTTGGGATAGGGTGTCACAGTGGTGGTTTCTGGGGTTTAACTGGGTGGCGAACTGAGCCACCTTTTTGTACAGGACTTGTAGTCTGTTCATCTCAACTCTTGCCGCTCTGTGCACCACTGGGGCTGTATAAGTGAGTGTCGGGAGGAGGATGCTGATGGAGATTGAGACCCTTGCTTCAGGTATCTGCTGGTCCTTCAGTCAGTAGAGGGTGCCTAGCTTCCCATGTAAGGTTTTTGTGACTTGGTCCACGTGGCTCTTGAGGGTGAATCCCTGGTCCAGGGTGAGGCCAAGGTATTTTAGTGATGCCACTACCTCTAGGCTGCTACCAGACATGGAGATCAGGTGTAGGTGTTGTTTTCCATCATATCCAAGGGATCGGACTGAACAGCATGGCCTTGGTCTTATCCATATTGAGGACCATTCTGTTCTTAATGAGCCATTTCTTAAGAGAACTCAGGTCACCTTGGAGTAATAGGCTGAGGTCATGCAGATTAGTGGAGGGTCGATAGATGATGACATAATCCGCATACCGGACCACAGTGATCCGGCCACAGTGGTCACTCAGTTCATTAGTGAAAAGGAAGAAGAGGAGTGGGCTGAGTATTGACCCTTGCGGCACTCCCTCTTTTAGTGGGAGTGGATCTGATAAGGCATCCCTCCACTTTACCTTCTGTGTGTGACCAGTTAAATAACTTTCGAACCACCTTAGAGAATGGCTGTAAAGACCTACATTGCCCAACTTGGCTAGTAGCCGATTGTGATTGACCAGCTCGAAGGCCTTGGATAGGTCAACGAAGACCACGCCAGTAGGGGTCCCCTTTTCCAGTTTTCTGAGTACATCCGTCAAGAGTTTGATAAGGGCAGTATCCGTTCCATGCTGGGTTCTGAAGCCATGCTGTGAGGGTGCCAGAACTTGATGAAACTCCAAGTATTCTCAGAGTTGCCCATAGATCAGCCTCTCTTGTATCTTTAACAGAATGCAGAGCAAGGAGATTGGCCTGTAATTGCTGATAGACTCCCGAAGGCCTCCCTTGTGGATTGGGACAACATGGGCCTGTTTCCACTGCTTGGGGACCACACCCTCTTTTCATGAAAGTGACTGTATGATTATGTCCCAGGTGGGGAAGAGTCAAAGAGCCATTGTTCTTTTAATCAGTAGGGCTTTCTTACTTCTTGTAAATAATACTGAGTTTGTGTTAATACTATGCAAATTTATTGTAGATACATAATGGGATAAAACAAGAATTAAAGAAAGGGTTCTACTGACCTGAAGTACAGATGTGTTCAGTCTTCAAAAAAAGCATTTGTCTAACAAAATCTCAAAGAATAAAATTTGTCTAACAATGTATACTGCATCTTTATGTTGTTGTTGTTGAATTTTTTGTTGACTCGGTAAGCCCACTGGGCCTAGAAGTCCCTTTTTCAGGGGCGACCGGGGAGAGGGAGAAGGGGTATACAGATGATAAACAAATGATATTGGACCAGATTAAGCTGTTGGTAGTATTTTTAGTGAATGAGGGAAATTTGGCCAGGACACCGGGGAAATTCCCCTACTCTGTAGGCAGTTGCAATGTCCATCTGTCTCCAGGGATGGAGAACCTCAGTTTGAAGGAGGTTGTGGAGGAGATAGGATGTGAATTTGGAGCTCCAGAGCTCTTGGTGGAGCCTTCTATATCTGAAAGAGAAGGCCAGTCTGTTTCAGGCTGTGACCAAGTATTAGCTTTGGAATCAACTGTTCCTACAGCAATGATGGAATCTGAAACCTTTGCAGAACAACAATTACAAAATGAGTTGGATAAAAAGAAAGCACAATTATTAGACTTAATAAATATGGCAGAACAAGATTTTCATACCTGTAGACAGAAATTGGAAGCTGAACGTAATAAAAGAAAACTTTCTATGGCTAGTCCTACACAAGATGTAAGTAAGAGACTGCCCTTTTCTTCATTTAAAGAAGTTCAGCCTATAGATAATGAACTAACCTCTATGCCAGTTGACATATCGGAGAAAGACTGTACATTGTGGGATTAGTCTCCCAGAGCAGCTTTACAACAAACAGGATGGCTCTGGGAGGAGGGTCGCTGGATTCCGGATCCGCAAATCCCTTTGCCTGGCTCCCCTGCTTCAGATAGCCCATCCGAATCTGGTGCTGAGGTTGTTGAGTTGGTTTCTTCTGTTCTGGATTCTCCTGTCGGTGAGTTACCTCTGCCCAAGTCTACTGCGACTGCACGTCTCCAAGGGCAGGTAGGAGAGTCAGGCGTTCAGCTTGATGGTATTGACCGAGCTTTGCAGCATAATATATCAGCCCCTTCTCACTCTAATTTGGACTTACAATCTACTGATTTGCCTTCTGGAGGACTGCATAGTGAAGGTGAGTCAAATATGGTTCAGTCGGCAATGGATGTCATGTCTACGGGAAATATCACCGATAGGAATCACACAAATGGGGATTCCCCTACTGGAACAGATTCTGGTCCTAAAACTTATGCCAGCTTGTTTCATAAGCCAGCAGAAGCGGCAAAGTGCCGTTTCTTGGTCAGACTTCGATATGGGGTAAAGCCCCGGTGGTTCCGGACAGGATTTGGGTCGAGAAAACTCTGTTAGTGGACTCTTTAGGATTTTCACCTTCTGAAGTATATGCCTTTATCCATCCCCCAGGAGAACATTCTTATAATATCAGTTTTGTAACCATGAAATTGTTGGATAAATTCAGGGGGAAGTATTATGAAGTTAAAGACACTGAGGTTTGGTAGGACTTCTTGGCTATTCCGATTACCAAGCCAACTATAAAAACTGTGACTGTCCTTTTTCGTAATGAGGGCGTTAATGTGGCCAATATTATATTTTGGTTGGAAAAATGGTGTTCGGTGTATGATCATCCAAGACCGATAATAGATGACAATGGTTTTTGGACTGGGGTGTGGACAATAAGGGTGCAATTACATCAGACTGAGGAAGGTATACAACACCTCCCAAGTTAATTTTTTTTGAGTCGAGACAGGGGAATAATTTTTTATGCAGGTCAGCCTAAGAGTTGTTACAGATGTAGGTCTTTACAACACTTCAATACTTCATGTGACCATGTTAAATGCTTCCAGTGTGGGATGTTGGGTCACACTGTGGCCCACTGTGTTGCACCCTCTGCTTGTCATTTGTGTGGGGATCAAGGTTATTCTTACACTGATTGCCCATGGGCTACTCATTATTCTGATACTTCATCTGATCAAGAGAATTTTTTGTATCACGCTAGGAAATCCTTTCCTCCTCAAGAATTCGAGCCTGGGAACTTAGACAAAGGTAGATGTCAAGGTAGAGGTAAGGGAGGGGGTACAAGAAGTGAGAGAGTTATTTCAAGGCCCTTAGTGGTTGTGCCCTCACCAGAGGTTAATGTTAGTGTACCGGAAGCCATAGAGGTTACTCTCCCTTCACAAAACATGGCTGATACTAGTGAACGAGAATCCCCTTTTGTGACCCCACTTGGTTCCCCAGTAAGAGAGGCCAGAGGACTCCTACCCTCTTCTTCTTTAGGTTTTCAAAACCAAGAACTCCTTCTAGCACCTCATGTAGATAAGGTTGATTCAGGTTTTAGATGCACAGGAACAAGGAAAGATTTCTTTATCATCTGGGTCGGTGGAAAGAGAAGGTACTGAAGTGTAGAGTTTACCCTTATCTCCTTTACTGTTAACTAATAGATGTAATCTGTTTTCTACTTGGGGAGACCAAATGGAACAAGATAGTCCTTTGCTTGATACTAAAGTCAGTCAGGAGAGCACCGATGTTCAAACATCATGTGTACAACTTCCCCTGAGAAAGGTACAAGGTTTAGAAACAAAAAAATGCATTACTAGATCTAGTGGGAAGATTTTAAACCCCCCTCCCTGAACTATCTTCTATACAGATTGCAAGTTTAAATGTAAACAGTATAAAATCTTCAGTCAAACGCCTTACCACTTTTGGTGCATTATCCCTTTTGAACTATGATGTTTACCTATTACAGGATACTAGATTACATACGTTGAGTGAAGTAGCTCAAGCAACAAAAGATTGGCCATGGGGCCTCTCCTATTGGTCATTGGGAGAGGACACTTGTAGTGGGATTGGGTTTTGTTTTCTGACTTCAGATGTTCAGGTTTTACGATCAGTAGACGTTGATCCAGGGAGACTTTTTTTGGTAGATGTGGTCCTTCACGGTTTACAGTGTCAGCTTGTTTCCTTTTATGGTCCTCAGATGAAGGCATTAATTGCTTTGTTAAAAAAAAATACAACCATATTTGTACACAAGTTGCAGATTTTTTTGTGTGGGGATTTTAATATAAACTTACATCAGAGAACAGAATCAGGAAAACAAAATTGTGATAACATTTTTTTAAAGTCAGTTCTTACCCAAGCAAATTTGGTGGACGCACATGTTCAAAATGGCTTAAAAGCAAGACTGACATTTTCAAAAGGGCTTTTAAATTCTAGGATTTACTTTTATACAGAAATCTCTAGTGATTCATAAAGTAATGAATACACCAATGGAAACTTCTGATCATTCTCTGATAGGTGTTGGTATTGAAAATCCCCCCAGACGTAAGAGAGGTCCTGGGGTATGGCGGCTTAATTCCTCTCTATTAACAATACCAGACACTGAAACTGATCTAAAAATTATTATATGGATAAACTTACAACAATAGATTTATATGATAATATTGTGGAATGGTGGGAAGATTTTAAATATTGTTTCATTGGGTATTTCCAAACTTTAGGTAAATTACAAGTTAAAAGTAAGCTGGAGGAATATAATAGATATAGACATCTATTGTGTTCTTTACTATCTCAGCAAGAAGAAGGGGAAGGGGGTCTGACAGAGGAGATTACGAAGATTAAACGCTTGATGAGTGAATACCAACATGAAAGAATTTCTTCTTTAAATAAAGAGTAGATCTTTGGATCACAAGGGAAAACTGCATTTGTTAACCCCTTTACAGCATGTAAAGATCGTATGGGAAAATGTGTATTTGAATATTTAAATACCTCTTCTGGAGTAAAAGCTTATGACAATACTAATATAATGACTATCCTTGATGAATATATCAAATATAAATTTGGAGAACAAGCTAAGGATTTAGAATTTTTGTCACATTTGTTTAACGCGGCAAACTTTCCCCAGCTATCATCAAGTTGTCAGAAGGTATTAATTGGGAAACTTACCTTGGCAGAATTAGAAAGAGTTATATCATCTTTAAAGGTAAATGCATCTCCTGGGTCAGATGGGTTGCCAGGTGAAGTTTATAAAATCTTATGGCGTTTAATGCCCACTACTTTATTATCTCTTTATGATTATTTTTTGATGGAGAATTTTTTACCTTCACAGATGTATGAAGGATTATTAGTTTTTCTGTATAAATCTGGTGACCGTGTAAATATTGACACTTGGGGCCTCTCACACTATTAAACATGGACTTTAAAATATTCTCAAAGTTATTGGGGAACATACCATCTTTAGTCATGCCATATTTAATTTGTCAGGATCAATATTGTTCAGTACCCGGAAGACGCATCACGGATGCATTATTACTGATCAGAGAATTATTTGACATACGAGATGGAAATAAAAAAGGAGACTAAAATTTAGGGTATTTAGTTAGTTTGGATCAGGCTAAGGCCTTTGATGAGGTTTCCCATATGTATTTATTGGAATGTTTAACTGCTTGTGGGTTTCCTGAAACATGTGTCCAGTGGATTAGATTATGTTATGTTTTAGCTAACTGCAGCTGACTGGAACCTTTTCCCATTGGTGAGGCCTGGATTGACAACGGACAAGTTGTGCCAGCCAGCCAATCAGAGGACAGGATTTTTCAAGCCAGAATATAATATGATACTGAGGTGCATAGGGAGGGAGACCATCAGCAGTAGAAGGGAGGGACTACAACCAATGTATATGTCACTGGTTTGTCCTCACCTGGAGTACTGAGTGCAGTCTGCGCCTACTGTAAAGAAGGAAAGGAACAGAGCGGAGGCTGTGCAGAGAAGGGTGACCAAGTTGATCTGGAGACAACAGTAAAGGAGGTATGGAATGAGACTGGCAGATCTGAACATTTGCATGCTTGAGGTCAGAGGGTAGAGAGGGGGCATGATTGAAACATACAAATACCTCTATGGGGTAAGCAGAGTAGATAGCAGAGAACTGATCATTCTGAGTTGGAACGCAAACACCAGGGGCAACTCCATGAAGCTGGCAGTGGCCTATCTTAAGAGAGATGCCAGTAAGTAGCTTTTCACAGACAGAATGGTGGAGTGATGGTCTGTGTGAAATCAGTGGAAGGATTAAAATGGGGGAGGGAGAGATACAAGGCCTTAGTAAAGACCACACCAGAAAGGAAGTAGGGAAAGTTAGAATGAAGAGCCTCTAAGTCTCTCTCATTATACATTTGTTAGGTAGGAATGGGGAGAAACTAATATCAAAGGGCCTTTTACTGAAAACAAATTCAATGTGTCTATATTTCTATAAAAGTGCCACAGAGCTCTGCCCTGCAAGACAACTGTACATAAAACCACATCAACAATGGTGGTGGGTTGGTTCATCAGATGTGCAAGCTAGCATGGGTTGAAAGGTTGTATTTTACGGATGGGCCCATATACCCATGGAATGCCCTTTGTCATCACCATATAAGGAGATGGAACACCTCATGAAGAGCAATTCCAAAATGTCAGGTGGGCATAGGCAAGTAAGGGCGGCATCTATAGAGCTGGACAGGTATAAGGGCCACAAAGGTACACCTCAATGTTCAGATGCTGTATGAATTCAAGGCATTGAGGGGAATACTGACCTACAAGCAGGTGGTGCAGGAGGGCATCCAGATATCCATTAATGCTGCAAGTAATACCCTTCTAACTAGAAAGCATGGAAGTTTTAATTCTCAGACAATATTGGCATGAATTTGGGAAATTCACAATTTGTGAAGCTTCACAAATTTCCTGGCGAGTACATGAACTTGAGTCCATGAATTTTTTAAACTCCCAAACTGCATAGTATCCCTCTTGTCTCCCACTGTGCTGCTATTCTACCCCTCTTACCTTCTAAACACTTTTATAGCTCATAGCCCTCTGCCCATCCCCCGGTCCCCAGGTACAGAGTGTCTGTTGTGTTCAGTGATTATCTCTGTAATGGTACATGAAATATGGTGATGTCTTTGCTCCTAGTAAAAATCTGATTGGTTAATCAGATTTTACTAGGAGCAAAAATGTTAGCATTTATTCATGCCATAACTTGAGACAGACACTGACTGTTTTCTTTATTACAGGTCATCAGAGAAATATTTTTTTTCTGAGGGCTGAAGGGACGTGGAGGGTAGTGTTGGCCAGAGGGAGGTTGGATGGGGATCTTCTGGTTAAATAGGGTCTAGTCAGGTGGGGGGAGGTGGGTGGATATGTTTGGTGCATGAGTGGGAGGAGGGGTATATAAAACTACTATTGGTGCTGGTACATACACTTTGATCAGTACTCCATGACTCCTTTTCACATACATTCATCACAGCAGGGTGAAAAGGGAACCAGTTGGTGGATGGGAGGGTTATGAGATAAAAAGTGTTTGGGAGTTGATGAATTACAGCACACTGGGTAGGTGGAATGATTTTATGCAGTTTAAGGACTGCAATTCATGTATTTTCTTATCTCTACTCTTAATAATTACTGCTAGTAAGCAAAAATGGTAGGACTTCTGAGACATTGTGAAGAAAAAGGTTGTTCATCCTGTTAAGCTCAACTTATCACTGAGGGTGACAGAATGTCATGCCAGAGTTCAGACTACAGGAGGACAGTGTAGCAGTCACTTCAAGTTAACTGATGTAGATGATGCCTGGACACAGTATGAGGTGTTGGGTGTACTGGATCTCATTACACTGTACAGTATTCAGGAGGTTACCAGACAGGGTGCAACTAAGTATACTGGATCTCATTACTGTACAGTATTCAGGAGGTTGACAGACAGGTGCGAATAAGTAATGCTGCAGTACATCACAAAGTGCTGCAGTATACTGCAGGGAACAATGTAATTCAATGGCAATTAAGCCCTTTTGTTGTGCAGTATTTTGTGACATGTCACTTATTGCAAGTTACTGTATTGCACTATGGCTGGTTTTGCTGTATGTCCTACCCCCACAGATATGCTCTCCAGAACAGATATGGGTAATGATGGTGAGCCCCTGCCAGAGGCAGATACATTGGACCAAATGATAGTCCCCTTTCCGCCCAACACAATCAGTAACTAACATCATGTGTGTCCCTAACCCAGCTGAATGCCTTACATGCTGAAAAGCAGCCTTGCAGCCTTTTCATAGGCTGTAATTCCTAGCTATGGCTTCCAGACAGATCCCTTTCAGACTCTGACATGGCTATTTCTGTCTTTGTAGTGACACCTCCAGACAATGAAGAGGGAACAGCTGTGCAAGATGTGCATTTAGGACAGTCAAGTGAGAGTGCCTGGAACACTGGTACTTTCTCCCAGACATTGGTTCAAGATGGCAAGTGGCAAATGGCACATCAAACAACTCTGTAAGCCCACCACCCCTGGCTTGTCACCATTCTATTGGGGCCCCACACATGCACACCCCCACATCCATGCACTCACACACAGTAACATAGTAATTTAAGGACAGAAGGGACTGTAAGTCCATCATGTCCTTCCTCCACTTCACAAGCAAGGATGAAATACAGTAAGTATGTTACTCAAGCATGTATGAATGCATAAGGATTCACTGTCCACTCTACTACCCAAGGTACTAGGAGAACCCCTCAGGAAGCAGAAATTTGTCCGGGCTTATCTTAAAGGTTTGTGCTGTCTTCATGTTCACTGTCTCCACTGGTAGGCTGTTCCATAGGTTTTCCACCCTCTGGGGAAAAAAGGTCTTCTCAGTTCAGTTCAGTTTATTAGAAAAAGTGTATTAAAATCAGTACAATTTGTTGCACTTATAAATTAACAGAGGATCATAATCTTTAAGATAAAATAATTTATCAACAATACAAAATACTATTAAACATTCGCTATCTACAGTAGTTAGAAAAAATTTGGCCAAGCCAAACATAAATTTTATTGACTCCATTTTTAAAATTTGAAATGTGTAATATTCATCTATCCCAGCCATAAATTTGGGAAGGAGAGCCTTGATGTATTTTGTCCTTCGTTCTGACCAGCTTTCAGTCAAATAATATGTGCAAAATCCTTGGATTAGACATATTCAGGCATGAACAACCTCCGTTTTTTGTTTTATAGAAACAGTTGTTAATGTTATGATAAGTATTTCCCACAGGCTAATCTCACTTTACAAAGTATATTTCTGTAATTTATTTTCACATAAAGCAAGGTATTTTCTTGACCCCAAGTCAACTTGATTTTTGAATATAACCCCAAAGAATCTAAATCATGGATAATACTAAAATCTATTTGAATAGCTACATCTTTAATCCTTTGTTTAACACTATTCAAATAGGTTAAGGGTGAGTTCAATATAAAAGTGGACCAAAGGTCTCCATAGCCTATACTTTTTAAAATATTATTTAAATTAGAAAACCAACAATTTCTCAAACCCACATCCCATAAATTTTTATAGAATTCTAACCAACACATTTTGTGTAATCTTTCACTATCCATTTGAATTATCTTTCCCCAGTAATTTGTCACCCTTAGCAATATTTTAGTGTTAATAGAAAGCAAGCCTGATTCAAGTCTGAGAAAAGAAGAAGGAGTATCTCATGGTAAATTTAAAGTTATTTTCAAAAATTGATTTTGAATACATTCAATATTTAGCTTCCTCAGAAGCAAATATAAACCCCAAATTTCAGAACCATAGAGTGTTTGAGACAATAATTTGGCCTCAAAAGTTCTTTTAAGGGCCAAAAGAATTATTTGCAAATTTATTCGCAAAATTTCTTATGGCTCCCATTGATTTATATGAGTTATTTTTAAGATCAGAAAAAAGAGGTTTCCATGACCACTTAGAATCAATTTTTATTCCAAGATAATGAAAGTCTTGGACCACTTCAAATTTATTCCCAGTGATATTCAAAAAATCTTTCTTCAATTTAGGTTTTCCCAATATTAGAACTTTGGATTTCTCTATATTTAACTCAAGATCTAAATCAAATAATGAATCCATAATATTAATTAAACCTCGTTTAAGACCTAGTGGTGTCTGGGAAATAATAATTGCGTCATCAGCATAAAGTAATATCTGAATTTGTTCATTATTTATAGTAGAGGCAAACGTATCTATTCTTGAAATATTAGTAATAAGTGTTTCTATATACAAATTAAATAGAATAGGCGCGAGTAAGCAGCCCTGCTTTATTCCCTTGGTTATGGCTATTTCTTTAGACAAGACACCATCCCTCCCAAATTGTACCATTGCTACTGTATCTTGATGTAGAAGTTTTAAGATGGATAACAAATGAGGGGCGATATTAAATTTTGCCAATATATCCCACAGTTTCCATCTATTCACTGAATCAAAGGCAGCTCTTATATCTAAAAAAGCCAAATAGAGGGGGCCCTTTTTATAGTGAACATACTTATCGACCAAATAATTCAAAGTAAATAAAAGATCCAAAGAGCTACATTTTCTTTTAAACCCACATTGAAATTTAGAAAGCAGCTTTCTTTCTGCAACCCATAACTCCAATCTTGAAAGAATTAATCTAACAAACACTTTTTGAACTACAGTGAGAAGCATAATAGTCCTGTAATTTTTGATATCTTCTTTGTCCTCCTTTTTATACAATGGGACAATAATACCTTTATTCCAGCCCAATGGAAGTTTCAGCTGAGAATAAATTGCACAAAAACTGGGGTAAGAATACTAGCCCAAAATTCTGGGTTATGTAAGAAAACCTCGGCTGGAAGGCCATCAACCCCTGCTGCCTTATTTCTTTTTTGAACTCAAATGGCCATTTCAACCTCCTTCTCAGAAAACCCAAAAAGGTTTTCATCTATGAAAGATTTGCCAGAACTTAAAATTTTATGATGGCTACCTAGGACATCACTCGTATTCCTGTATACTTCATTAAAATGAGAGACCCATTTCTCAGCATTGATTAATCCAAACATATTATAATGTACATCATTGTCATTATAACCAGTGGCCAGCATATTCCAAAAAGTCCTAGAATCTTTCCTAAATATACAATCTTGAAGTTGTTCCCACAGTTTTATTTTATATATTTTCTTTTTATGAACTAATAACTTCCTATACACATTTCTCACATTTTTTAAAGCTCCCAGTACTGAGCCAGAAGGCAGGCTCGATCTAATTTTCCCAACTTTTTAAATTTATTTTCTAAGATTATAACATTCAGTATCAAACCATGGTTTCTCAGTATTAATCATATACCTTATTTTTGGTCTCTCATAAGCACCTAATTCATCCTGACAAGACTTAAGTAACACATCAAATCTTTTATGATATCCTCTCCTTCTCCTTATTAGACACTAAAATACAACTTATATTATATTGTAGTTTCTCTCTCATAATTAGATCCTCTAGAGTTACCTTAGAAAACTCATTCCATTGGATTTTTTTCCCATCCTTAATGCACATATGTTGATCTGCTATAATTTCCTCTTTAGTATTTATTTTTCTAATTTTGAAAGCTGTATACAGTGTGCACAATATTGGAAAATGGTCACTGTCCCACATTTTTAATACTTCAGATTGTTTAACCATTCTATATTCACTTGGCTCTATAACACATAAATCTAAAACAGCTCCACCATTTCTTGTGGGAAAAGTGTATTCTCTCTGCCGATCTCCCCTAGTGTGCCCATTCAGGACTCTTAGACAAAACTTATCAAAAAGTTGTAAGATAGATTTTCCTTGGATTGTTACCCTCTTATCTTTTGAGTCCCTTATAGGGATGTTAAAAACATCATCTAACCCCCATTCTATTTTTTTCCTCTAATTGATCTGCAATATGGGCATTGAAATCCCCTGCTAATAATAATTTGCTCCCTGGAAATCTAAATTTTATAGACTCCAAGCTATCCTCTAACATTTTAGTCACTTTCTGAAAATCAGACAGTTTAAGACCAGGGGGAATATACACATTTTACAGTATCAAAACATTACTATCATCCGCAATCACAAGATAAATAAAAAAGTTATTGTAAGAACCAACCTCAATTAACTTATAATTTAGACTAGTAGCTATCAGAATAAGCAAACCTCCTTTTAACTGTCCAAATTTTTTTCCCTATAAGCAGGGGAAGACCAAATATTAAACCCTTCTATTATTTGTTCATTAGAATTTTGCATCCATGTCTCTTGAAGCGGTATAATGGAAAATTGTCTTAACCATCTTATACAATCTTTATCTAACAATTTACTTTTCAATCCTGCTATATTCCAACTAAGAAAGGTAATCTTATTCTTAATTTCCTCTAGTATGCAGTCAATTTGTTTCAACAAAACTGCTTATAATTGAGGCTAGACTTTCAATACTGATTATGGTAACACTCTTATCTGAAGAAATAGAAGATTCCATGGAGACCTCATCCTATAAAATTACACTACTACTTATTCTTACACCAAGTTGTTTTCTTCCTCTTATCATTACCATTTCTTCTTTATCCCCCTTTAGGCTATGAACAATATCATTTGGCATCATATAAGCAGTTATCTGAGGCTGTTTCAGGCCTTGGAAACCACCCATTCCACCATTCTTGTCTACACCGTTTTTAGATGTTTCTATATCTAAATTTTATCTGAGGTCATGTCATTGTTGCATCCAAATATGATCCAACATACAAGAATTTCCTTTCATATCCATTAGTTTTCTCCTTTTATCTACATAAGAACCACACAACCCAACCTTTATAGGGACTAGCAAAATACCTATAGACAGATTTGATGTCCTGCCAGCTAAATTTGTTCCCCATAAAACCTTTAATCACATTGTAAATTGTGAGCTTAAGGATATAATTATTTTCTGATTTAACTTTAGGAAGTCCTTTTATAAACAGAGTAGGTAATAGGTCTCCTGTCATAATCAGCTGTTCTTTCTTTTCTTCCCTTTTTTCTAGTAAGTTTGCCTTAACCCCTTTTTCTGGTCCAATAATTTTGTTACTTGGATTTCTAAAATGCACTCCACGCATTTTTGTTTTTTTGTCAATCTCAGCCTTCTTCTGTGACATCTGAGTTTTATGTTTGGCTAGGGTTACAATATCTGTTTGATTTTTATTGCCCTTTTTTTTAGATAAATCCTTGGGACAAGCTTCCCTGATGATATTTTTTTTACTTCCTAAATAATTTATTATATTGTTTCCATTGCCAGACTTCCTAGCCTTTTCCTTTAATTGCATTTTCCTTTTCTTAAGGTTCCTTGTCAGTAAGTTGATTTCTTCAACCTCTTTTTTTCAAGATTGAGTCAGTAATTGATTTTATACTCCGCTCCACCTGAGTTTCTGATTTATTGTACTTATCAATTTTCCCTTTGTTGATCTTAGCTTTTGGGAATTTATTAAGATTAGATTGATTTGGAGCTATATTTTTTTTTCTGTTTCTATTTCTATTTCTATGGCTGTTTCTACTGCTTCAGCCTGTGTTTTCGTAACAGCTCTATGACAGATACAATTTGCTTTCTCAGAGACATAGAAATCCACAAGTGTCCTAACAATAGTAACCAATTCCAAAAGCTGGGTATTACCAAAATTGATTTCTTTTTTTTACAGCATTTAGTTTAGATATTAAATTTCCATTTTCAGTGCCAATAAACTCATAATTTTTGCCACAAGAAAGAACTTTATCTTTATCTTTCAAATGTGTATAGCTATGTCCACCTTCACCCAGCAATGATGGTTTCTCTATATTATCAGTTATTAATTTCCCATCTACATTGCCAAGCTGGGTAAAAGGAGGCAACAAGGAATCAAAACCTTTTAAAAAAGATCTACTTTTTGTAAGTTGTAAATCAGGTAGATTAATGCTTTTATCTCCTTTAATAATTTCCCAGAACTTTTAAATTGGTTTTACAGATCTTACTCATCAGAGACACTTTTTAATTTATTGCCATCATTCAAAACTGGGGTTTGACAATTATCTGAATTCTGGATCTTTTTTGACAGATAACTAAGGCCTTCCCCTATAAGTTCAGACAAATGTAATTCAGGAGCTTCAGCTGATAAATTCTTCACACATTGATTCTCTGATATGATATCTAATGATCTCCCTATTACTTTGCCTCTCAAGCATGGTTGATTTTGATTTGTAGAATTTGCAGAGATTTCTTCTAAGCTTCTGATTTTTCTTAACAACGGATGCATAGATATCTGGGATTCTTGAGATCCAGACCCTACTGAGATGAAATCATTTTAGGGCAAAGGATTTTATTATTTTATTATTTCTTAACTATATCTGATTAATTGGTAATTTAAAAAACTGTGTTATTTTTTTATTTAACCCTTTTGGGACCTTCTCCACTAGTTTCAATCCTTTTATCCTTTTATTAGGCCCCTTTTTACCATAGGTTTTCAGAACCTTCTTCATTTTAACTTTAGGCCCCCCCCTTTTTTTTTTAAACTTCCGACAGCAAATGACAAACAAAAATAATAATATCCGCACACAAAAAGAAAACCTAAACAGAAATCTAAAACAGAAATACAAACCTTCTCAATCTTCTCAATCTTCACACCTTATAGATCTCAAAACTTCGTTGTTCATTCTCAGTCTTATTTGGGTTGATAGTTTTATAAAAACTTCAGAGAGATATCAGCAACAACAAAAGTAAAATAACCAAGCAATCATGCAATCAGAAATCAAGTAGTCATATAATCATATGTTCAGCAAATCCAGAATGGATACACAGCAGGGATGGTAACTAATTATCCACTTGGTGTTGCAGTTCACAGGGTTGCTTACTGAATAGTAATTTGGATAGTGATTTTCCCCAAATATTAAACACACTAGATGGTATCCAATTATCCACTTAACACTGCGATTCACTGTGTTGCTGGTTTGATAGTAATTCTGAGTAGTTTTCCCCAAGTGTTAAACACACTAAAACAAAGGGAAAAAAAACTTAGACGAATTAAGAATTTCCCCAATAAAACAAGAATCAGTCAGTTAACAATCAGATTAACAATTAACAATGAAATAAGAACACAGTAAGATGTGTGTAAAAAAACTAAAAAAAAAAAACACAAGGTCACAAAAGGAATATGTGCAATAATTACAATAGTATCAGGCAATATAATAAAATACCAATAAAATGACCATCCAAGCCTCTAAATCAATTTAAAAATCCAAAGCAGAAAGGGGAGATAAAACAATAAAAATAGGCTTTAGGGAATAGCACTTTATGCTGGAATACGTTAGCAGTAGAGTAAAACGATAGTGTAGACAAACACTTACTCTCGCACTTAAATATATGCTTTCCTTCCCCACACAGGGTAGAGCACCTTCAAGAACGCGCTCACACTTTCAATACATAGAGATGGAAACTCAAGCACAAAAAATACAGCGACGACATGGAACAGCTTAATCACCGCAGTTACAGTTACGGTTGTATTCACAAATTTAACTATAGCACTCCAAAGCAATTAAAACGAAGCAAGGAACCACAAAGCAGCTCAGAGCAGTGCAAACAGCACAAAGAACAATGCACATGCTTCAGAACAGGCAGATAAATGAATGAATGAATGAATTACTGCGAGATGCGCATGCTCTTTATACGTCTATGGAGCCTCTCCTCATTAACATATGGTGCGAATTACAAACCAAAAAGAAAAATAAGGAAGAAATAAAAATATATATAAAATCAAAGCCTAAAATCTCTACCAATATATAAGTGATTTCAAAAACACACTCTATAGCCTTACAAATCTTTTCTTAAAGCGAAAATATAGAATTTCAGAACTGTGCAAGTCTGAGTCAGTCTGTATACAAAATCACTTAACTTTGTCAGTTTTTAACAGATTGTAGGCAGATATGAAATTCAGATGACGGACTCCACTAACCTTAGAGGTGTTGATGTTTAGCTTTCTTCTTCTCACCGATCCTACTGGCTGCTGTTTAAAAATCACCGGGATGGATTAATAACCTCCTCTCCCTCAATTCAATAGAATTTCAACACAAAGCAGCCGGTAACTCTCTCCAGCTTCTCCTCTCCGGACTATATAGTTCTCACAGAAGGTATAAATCAAACTGGGCGGGGGTAGAGACACTGTCTGTCCTGAAAAAACAAAACACAGCAGAGAAGAGAAAACACCATGCCAGCAGTTTTACACAATAAGATGGACTGGAAAGGGAGCAGATACAGGCAACGACATCATACCTTTTCAAAATAAGATATAAACACTGCTCCCCTGCTTCTCAGTTCTCCTCCTCAAAACTGAGAGCACGTAGTGAAATAGCTGCCACTGTCTCCGTCAGTATCATACATCTTTGCAGGTGGATTACCCCTGAGGCTGGCAAGAGGTGACAGCCGAGAACACTGGTACTTCCCCCAAACATTGGTTCAAGATGGCAAGTGGCAAATGGCACAGCAAACAACTCTGTAAGCCCACCACCCATGGCTTGTCAGCTTTCTTTGGGGCCCCACACATGCACACCCCCACATCCATGCACTCACACACAGTAACATAGTAATTTAAGGACAGAAGGGACTGTAAGTCCATCATGTCCTTCCTCCACTTCACAAGCAGGGATGAAATACAGAAAGTATGTTACGCAAGCATGTGTGAATGCATAAGAATTCACTGTCTACTCTACTACCCAAGGTACTAGGAGAACCCCTCAGGAAGCAGAAATTTGTCCGGGCTTATCTTAAAGGTTTGTGCTATCTTCATGTTCACTGTCTCCACTGGTAGGCTGTTCCATAGGTTTTCCACCCTCTGGGAAAAAAAGGGCTTCTCAAGGATACCCCTGATGTCCCTGCATGCTACTGCTGGACACCAGATCAAGCATCTCAAACTGTTCTATCTTGTTGATACCACTGACTATGCAAAAGTCTGAGATCATGTCCCCTCTCAGCCTCCCTTCCTCTGTAGGAACCTAGGTGAACATGTTAAGGACCTTTAGCCTCACCTCATGACTTTTGCCTCCATACTGCTAATCACTTTGCCAGCCCTATGTTGTACCCTTTAGACTGTCTCAATGTCCATTTTGTATTGAGAAGAGCAAAACTGCATGCAGTACTCTACGTAGGGCTTGATTAGGACTTTGTAAAGTAGTAGAGTTTCTTGCCCTGTTCTGCTAGTCACCCCCTTTTGATGTATCCTAGAATTCTTCAGGCCTTCTTGACAGTTGATGCATACTGCTTATTCTGTTTCAGCTCCTTGCCTATTGTGCCCCAGGTCCTTCTTCTCTTTGACCGAAGCAAGAAGTGGTCCATACAATGTTTAGGTACTAGCTCTGTTTGTTCTTCCCCAATTGTAACACCTTGAATTTGACCATATTGAATTTAAGGTTGTGGGAGACAGACCAATTGCTCAGCTTGCAGGTCCTCCTGATGTGTGTCCCCATCCTCAAGGGAGTCCACCACCCTAGCAAGCTGAGTGTCATTAAAGCATGTCATCAGGAGGGGAGACTGAAGCTAGGGGAGTCCTTAGAAGGGACAGGAGAAAGGGGGCCAGGCTATGACTTCTCCAAAAAAGAGATGAGACACAGGGGAGCTAGGGATGGGATAAGCATAGAAACATAGAAACATAGAAATTGTCAGCAGATGAGGACTGCTAGGCTCATCCAGTCTGCCCATAGGCTCTATATATGCATGCATCCACTTACCCTAAGTGGTCAATGGTTTTTCAACACTCCCTTCCCACCCAAGGTTTCCCTGTGCTTGTCCCAGGCATGTTTACACCCCTCAATTGTGCTTGCCCCTACCACCTCTTGTGACAGACTATTCTAAGCATTCACCACCTTTTCCATGTAGAAGAACTTCCTCATGTTACCTCTTAATTTCCCCCTCCAATTACATATCATGCCCCCTTGTTCTGGTATCTTTTCTACATTGGAAAAGATCTCCCAACCGCACCTTGTTTATGCCCTTGAGGTACTTAAAAGTTTCTATCAGGTCATCCCTTTCTCTCCTCTCCTCCAGTGAGTACATACTGAGGTATCTTAGTCTCTCCTTATATGTTTTGTGGTGCAAACCATGAACCATCTTTGTCGTGCTTCTCTGGACAGCCTGATTTGATTTAATTTGTTTATTTATACTGATTAGTTCATGGGCCAGATGACCAGTTTACATAGTTGACCAGTGTGCAAAACAGCAAAATACAAATAGCACCACAATATTTGAAATACAAACAATTTATACAAATATATAAAAAGGCAATAGCACAGTACACATATAAATAATGTGACAGGGGCTTAACAAAAACATGAAATAATGTTAAGTAATCTATCTAAAGCAATCACATACTGCATTCAGATTCAACAATTTCCTCAAACTATTTTTAAACCCAAGGATAGCTGTTCCCAGACAGTCAATTTGGCTCTTAATGGAACTAAAACATTTTGGTAACTGATAATGTAAGGAGCTCTGCCATAAAGCAGTTTCCATCTTTGGTATATGAAAGTGTGAGATACCAGACTTTCAGGTGTCAAAAGGATTAACATATTTTTGAAAAATTTGGTAAAATGATCCAGGTACTTTCCCCATAACAATTTGTTTTGCTAATATGCTTACAATGTATGTTCACCATGTTTATGTCCTTACACATGTGTGGTCTCCAGTACTACACACAGTATTCCAAGTGAGGCCTTACTAGTGTTTTATACAATAGCATCACCACTTCCTTCCTCCTACTAGTAATACCTCTGCCTATGCACCCCAGCATGCCACTAGCCTTCCCTGCAGCCTTTGCACACTGCTTTGATACCCTCAGGTCTTCAAATATGATAACCCCTATGTCCCTCTCCTCTTTGGTGATGGTCAGAACCTTCCCCCCATCCTGTAGGTCTCCTCAAGGTTCCCCCTACCCAGGTGCATTATCTTGCACTTTTTTGCATTGAACCTCAGTTGCCACACCTTCAACCATCTTTCAAACTTCTCCAGGTCCTTCTTCATTATCGGCACCCCTTCTGGAGTATCCATCCTGTTGCAAATCTTGGTGTCATCTGCAGATAGGTAGACCTTTCCTTCCAGCCCGTCTGCAATGTCACTAAGGAAGACACTGAACAGGACTGGTCTCAGTACTGATCCTTGTGGCAATCCACTGGTTACCCCTCTGTCCCCAGATTGGATCCCATTTACCACCACCCTCTGCCTTCCATCTGTCAGCCAGTTTCTAACCCACTGTATCACCTTATGCCCCATGCCCAGACTACTCATCTTGTTAACCAGTCTTCTGTGTGGGACAATATCAAAGGCTTTGCTGAAATCTAGATAAGCGATGTCTATGGTCCCTCCCTGATTCACTTCCCTAGTCACCCAATCAAAAAATCTATCAGATTTGCTTGACAAGACTTTCCTGATGTGAATCCATGGTGCCTCAGATCCTGGGTACCAATGGATTCCAGGTGTGCCACTATCCTTTCTTTCAGCAGTGTCTCCATGATCTTCCCCACCACTGAGGTGAGGCTGGCTGGCCTGTAGCTCCCCACTTCCACCCTACTGCCATGTTTGTGCAGTGGGACTACATGCGCCCTCCTCCAGTTCTCTAGAACCATGCCTGTGTTGAGTGACTGTGTGAACAGGGTGGCCAGAGGTGCTGCTAGTTCCCTCCTCAACTCCCTTATCATCCTCAGGTGTATGTCATATGGCTCCTTGACTTTATCCACCTTCAGCTTTTTGAGTTGCGTCAGAATTCTCTCCACTGTCAATGGACTAGTGTCCTTTTCTCCCCACCACGATTGCCTCTGCTCCTCAACTGTGGCCCTTCACCCTCTCCCTCCTCAGTGAATACTGAAAGAAGCATTTGTTCAGTAATTCTGCCTTGCCTAAACCCCCTCCTTACACTCTCCCTCCTCCCCTTTGAGCCTCACAATCCCACCAATTTTTTCTTCTATCTCTGATGTACCTAGAGAATGTCTAGTCCCCTTTTTCACAGACCAAGCTAAGCCCTCCTCTGTCTGTGCCTTGGTTTTCCCAACAGCCTTCCCTGCCTCTCTGAGACATTCAAGGTACACCTCCCTGTCCTCCTCCCTTTGGATACCCTTATACTTCCTGAAACTTGCTCTTTTAGCATTAACTTTGTCTCCCACTTCTTTAGAAAACCATAGTGGTTTCTTTCTTCTTATCCCTTTGGCCACTATCCTAATGCATTGGTTAGTTGCCTCCAGAATGGCTCCTTTTGGTCTTCCCCACTGTTCCTCCACCCCCTCCATTTCCACTACCTTCTCCAGGGCTTCTTTTAAACATCTACCCATTTCATTGAAATCTGCCCTCCTGAAATCTAACACTTTTGTCCTTATGTGGCTTAATTGAGTTCCTGTGTCCATGTCAAACTACACCATGTGGTGGTCGCTAGATCCCAGCTGCCCTTCCACCTGGATTCTTTTGACTCTGTTCCCATTGGTCCATACCAGGTCTAGAATTGATGTGTCCCTGGTTGGTTCATGCACCAGCTGTCTGAGTCCAGCTCCCTTCTGGGATTCCAGGATGGCCATGCTTCTGGTTGAAGCAGCTGCCTGGGTGGTCCAATCTATGTCCGGCATATTGAAATCTCACATCGATAGGATTTCACCTTTAGCTGCTGTGTCATGAATTTCCTCCACTAGTACCATGTCCACTTCCTTCCTCCCTCTGTACTGGAGGTCTATAGATCACCCTGTATGTACTGCCGTGCCATTTCCTGGTTCAAGGGTGACCCACACTGCCTCAGCCTCCCCCTGCCTTTCCTATACTTCTGTAGCCTTTATGCCTTCTCTGATGTACAAGGCCACCCCACGTCCCTTTTTACCTTCCCTGTCCCTTCTGAACACTGTATAGCCTGGTACATTGACATCCCAGCTGTGAGTAGCAGAATACCAAGTCTCTGTTATTGCTGTTATGTCAAGTTCTGCATCCATAATTAAGTCTTCCAGTTCTGGAACCTTATTTCCCAGACTGCAGGCATTTGTGAGCATGACCTTCCATTTTTTACTCCCTGCCTTCCCTCTGTTCCTATTTTCTCTACTTCCCCCACCCCAGTAGTCATGCTCATGTGCTCTTGCTCCCCCTTATCCCCCTTATAAAAGTTTTCCCTGCCTGCACCTCACTGCTTGCTTGCTTTGTTCCTGTTTTAAATTTGTTCTTTGCATGTTCTTGTGGGGGGGGTGGTGTTCCTAAGCCACCTGTCTCTCCTGTCTCTCCCCCCTTGGCCAGTTTAAATGCTCTTTGCTAAAGCATTGCAACTTCTCACTAAGGACTGAGGTTTCCTTTCCAGACAGATACATGCCATCCTCCTGATACAAGCTTGCATCTGCCCAGGTTGGGCTGCACTCCCCTATGAAGTCAAATCCTTCCCTTCCACATCAGTCCTTCAACCAGGAGTTGAAGGTTTGGATGTGGAGTGCCCTGGTCTCCCTCATGCCTTGGACAGGTAGCACCTCCAAGAATGACACAGAATGTATACCCATTTCAGGTCCTCTCCAAGCTTACTGAAATCCTCCTGGACTCTGGCTAACTCTATCTTTCTCCTCTCCAGCTCATTGGTCTCCAGGTGGGCAATGGCATCTAGCTCCTCCCTTCTGGCTATTACCCTAGTGATACTATAGATTAGCTTCACATCCCTCCATGCAGCACTTCCTGTGAGGCACTTGAACTCCCTCTCCCCCCTGCTAGTTGTCCCTAATTTTACACCCTGTACAATAGAGTCCCCCACTAGGAGAAGCTTCTCCCTTCTCTTGGATCCCTTGCCCCCCTTCCCTGGGGCTCTGGGTTGGAGGTCCTGACCATCCTCCCTGGTCCCAGCTGTGGGTGTCTGTGTGGGACAGTCCCATTCCTCCAAAACAATGTAGGAGTTATTAAGCTGGACTGGTTGGGGGATGTATCTATGACCCCTCCCCACTCTCCCTGAACCCACTGTGGTCCAGTCATCCTTCTTCCTGGGCAACCTTTGAGGTTGATGCTGTGGACCCAGTGGTCTCTGGATGGGGGTGGACGCCACCTGTAACCTGGCCATCTCTGCATGGAGACAGGCACCTCCTCCCTCAGTCCAGAGAGGTGCCTGCAGATAGGGCAGCATCACAGCCTCCAGAACATCTTCCTGAAGACTGCTGCTCTACAGCCACTTCACTGCACCACTCCTGCCATGTCTGATGTGATCCTGCCTGCAATATAACCCAGGTATGCCCTCTAGATGATCCCCGTGCTCCTCCCTTTCCTCAGTGTGGAACTTTCTGTGTGGTGTAGGAAGGTGTAACACTATGGGTCCACACCCTATAAAAGGATGACTAGCCCAAGGGTGGGAGTACCTTCTGGCTGAGTCCAGAAACAATCAACCAAGTATCCCTTTGCACTATGTTCACAGAGGACAAGCCCTAATGAAAAAAGAAAAAAAGAAAGAAAAAAAAAAGATTCCCCAAAATCCAGTGAAATATGAGACCTGCCCTAAAGGTAACAGACTCACAAGTATAAACAGTTCCAAGCTTACCAGCAACTAAATCCTTCACTCCTGCCCCTCCACAAACTTAGCAGCAACAGAAAGGTACATCAATTTAAGCAAAATTAAGTCTGCTTCTGCACTACTGCTGTGTGAGAGAACCCACTTGTATTTAAACCACAGTTAGCTGTAAATTAATCCTAGCTGAGGGGAGAGAACAGAACCTTCCAGAAAACTGCTACCAATGCCTCTTGAAAAAATAAATGAATCTCCAGCTCACACTATAGATCACGCACACAAAAAATACACTGTATTAAACAAACTCAACACTACTGCCCTAAAGATAACAGGCTCAAACAAGTACAAACAGTTACAAGCTTACCAACAACTAATTCCTTCACTCCTGCCCCTCCACAAACTTAGCAGCAACAGAAAGGTACATCTACCTGAGCCAGGAGGCAGAATGGATCAGAAAGAGGGGTGCGTGGGAGTGGGGTCACAGCAAACAAACATGGGGTATGGGAAACAGGAGGGGATGGAAGGGAGGTGTGCACAAAGGACAAGTCACAGTTAATGTAAGGGGCATAAAGAAGGGAGGATGGAAGGTAAACTGCCTGAATGGCAGGAGCTTGAGCAACAAAACAAAATAGTTCTGGAACTGGTGGCCATAACAGAGACATGAGCAATGGAAAATAATAAGGAGTGCATGAAGGAGGAGAGGGATAGAGAACTAGGGGGAGCATTAAGAGAGGGGCAGCAAAAGAGGAACAAGTGGTTATGGGTGACCTGAACCTTCTGGACATTGATTGGGATGCCCCTGAAGTTAAGAGTCCCAGAAGTGAGGCACTGTTAGACACAATGCAGGACTGCTTACTGGTACAGTGTATCAAAGAACCCACATGCTAGGAGGGCATTTTTGACTTTGTTCTTACCAATTTGTAGGTGGTGGAAGGGATAATGATGAGGAAACCAATGACCACAATACTGTGTAGTTTGAATTGGTCTTGGGAAACTGCCAACCCTGTTTGAAGGCTGTGGTGCTGCACAACAAAAGAGCAGATTTGGTGAAAATAAGGGAAATTATCAGGGGACAGCTGGAGGGAGTAGAGGTGGTCAAATGGGTAGAGAAAATTAGGCAATAATTTTATGAGGAATTTCACTAAGAGGAACCAGTATAAAAGGCCAAATAGGTTCTCCAAGGAAGTGAGGTAAGTGTTGAGGGACAAAAGATGGGCCTTTCAAAGATTTCAGCAGAAGCAAGGGGAGGAGAAATGGGGGAATATAAAGTCAAGTTAAAGACAGCAAGGGAGTGTTCAGGAGGCAAAAGGTAGACACAAAGCTGGTGTTGTTGTGGGTGTTAAGAGGGGGTAATTCATTAGATACATTAGGGAAAAATGAAGGATGAGAGGGAAATTGTTAGACTATCAGAAAGGGAGGGGAGTAGAGAAAGATAAGCAGAAGGATAATGCTTTAAACATTTACTGTACTTCAGCTTAGTCTTCACAGTGAAGATGAGGGGCCTCTTCCAGAGGCAGAGAGGGTTGTTATGTCCCCCAAATGGGAAATGCAGGAAATGGGGTAGGTGGTGGTCATGGTGGACAGGGTATGGAAGAGGAATGCAACCCTCAAGGTAGATGAGGCAGAGGGACTGGGTGACTTACACCCAACCAAGAGTGATTAGGGAGCTAGGTTCAGAGCTGGCTGAATACCTGGCTCTGCTGCACATTGCTCGTTGAAAATGGGTATAGTGCTAGGGGAATTGGAGGTCTGTAGATGTGCTTCCACTCCATACAGGTGGGACAGAGAAGAGCAAAGAAACTACAGATGGGTCAGTTATACATCCATTGTGGTTAAGTTTATGGAGACTCTGGTCAAAGAAAGTCTAGAGTTCTACCTAAGGGAAAACAGACTACATGACAACAAGCAGCATGGAATTTTGCCAGGGAGATCATGTCAGATCAGCCTAGTATTGTTTTTTTTACTGGGTCACAAGAGCAGGAAGATGCTGGAGAAGTTGGAAGATCTAGAAGTGGGGAGGGATTTAATTACATAGGTGGGGAATGGGCTGAGGGAGAAAGCAAAGGGAGATAGTGAATGGGGCAGGTCAGAGGAGGTGGGATCACAAGTGAGGTGTCACAGGGGTCCATCTTGGGACCAGTTCTGTTTAGTATGTTTCAACATTGAAAGAGTGGTGGGTAAACAGGGCAAGATGTGTCTCTTCAAGGATGACACAGAGCTATGTGGCATGGTAGACAGTGAGAAAGGAATGAGGGAGTTAAAGAGGAATCTGGAGAGGCTGGACAGGTGGTCCAAAACATGGCAGCTGGGATTCAAGGCCAAAAAACTGCAAAGTGATACACATGGGGAGAGAAACCAACAGTAACTATTGAGTACTGCATGGGGGTGGTTAGGTTAGCCACAACATCTGAGGGAAGGGACCTGGGAGTCATCACTAGTAGTACCCTCAAATAATCCAGCCAATGCAATAGATTATATGGCAAGACAACAACAAATCTGTGATGCACTGGTAGGGGATTTGACATTAAGAGGAAGGAGGTAATAGTACCCCTGTACAGGTCACTGGTAAGGTCTTACCTTGAGCTCTGTGCCAAGTTCTTGAGTCTGCATCTGGGAAAGGACAGAGATAGGCTAGAGTCTGCACAGTGAAGTGTCACGAAGATGATTCTGGGCCAACAGGGCAGATCCTATGAGGAATGACTAGAAGCCCTAAACATGTAGTTGCTGGAGGCCAAAAGGGAGAGAGGTGACATGACAGAGACATTCAAGTTCCTAAGGGGAAATTAATAAAGTGAGCTGTAAAGAGCTATTCAACAGCAACTGTAGTGCCGTTCTGAGAGGGCACGAAT
The DNA here is from genome assembly GCA_016271365.2 of Neoceratodus forsteri. Lineage (NCBI taxonomy): Eukaryota > Metazoa > Chordata > Ceratodontiformes > Ceratodontidae > Neoceratodus > Neoceratodus forsteri. The sequence continues at coordinate 1,516,851,546 of CM057449.1, forward strand.
GAAGGCTAGTCAATGGTAATGACAGGCAGGATGTAAGGAACTTCTTCACTGAGATGGTAGTGGAGCAATGTCAAACATTGCTAGCAGAAGTTGTCGGAGCAGGGTCTTAAAATGGGGTCAGATATAGCTGGGACAGGTTTTAAGGACTGATAATTCCAGAAAAAGGAACTAGGGTGGTGGGAGGTTAGGACAAGATAGGGAGGGTTTGTGGACGAAAACCCCATAAAGGCATTAGATCAGGGGGACTGGTAGGAAACACTTTATGGGCAGACTTGATGGACCCTTGAGGCTCAATTTCCAAAGAGCATGTATATCGCCACAAGCTGTGGTGAATTCTGGGTGTATCAGAGACCCCGTGTCTGATTCTGTATAAACAAGGATATCTGCACCAAAAACCCGGGAGTTGCCACATCTGCAGTCTTGTGCAAAATAAATGACGCTCTTACAGGACCTGCTGCAGGGATCCAGTCCCCCCGCCTGGCACAACACTAGAGTGGCCATTATGGTTGGGGGCAGTGACACAGCCTGCCAGAATGTGGGCAGAGGGCATAAGGGACATGGGAGAAGGCATGGGGGAATTAGGGGAGACAGCTGGGACAGGCCATTAGTGAAGTGGCACCCTGTGGGGTGCATTTACATCTGTATAAATATTATACATGTCAGCATGTAATCATACAGGACTACAATGTCAGTAACTAATATCCATACTGTACATTCAGAACTAGCCCTGCACAACCACAATGAAGGAAGGGCAAGTGATACATCTGTAGAATGTGGCATCATATTGAACTGTAACACAGCAGACCTCACAACTGTACAGTGATACAGGCATCACTGTACAGTTGTGAGGTCTGCTGTGTTACAGTTGAATTTGGTGCCATATTCTGCAGACGTATCACTTATCCCTCCTTCTTGTGGTTGTGTAGGGCTGGTTCTGAATGTACATTACGGTACTAGTTACTGCACATTATAGTCCTGTAAGATAGAAACATAGAAACATAGAAGTTGATGGCAGATAATGACCGCAAGGCCCATCCAGTCTGCCCATTTCTTTTTCTACCTTATAAATGTGCCATCGGCCTTTGCTCTGTCAGTGGCCTATCTATTCATACTCATCTTTATTGCTCCCTTATGCCTATCTCATGCCTGTTTGAAGCCCTGCACTGTATTCATAGCCAACACTTCCTGAGGTAGACCATTCCATGCATCCACCACCCTTTCTGTGAAAAAGAACTTCCTCACATTCCCCCTTAATTTACCTCCCTCTAATCTCATGCTGTGTCCTCTTGTCCTGCTATTTTTGTTATATTTAAACATGTTTACAAGATTACATGCTGACATGTACATTATTTATACAGATTTAAACAAACCCTGCTGGATGCCTCCTTGCTAATGGTCTGTCCTAGCTGTCCTCCCTGACTCTCCCATGCCTCCTCCCACACCCCTTATGCCCCCAACTGCCCATTGTCCACCCTGTCTCACCTGCGCAAGCCATGTAGACCACCTTCCATCTGGTCTAAGTGGTGTCCTTTGCTGCATCCACGGTGGGCCTTGCAAACTTCCAAATAAGGGGATGTTGCAGCCCCACCCTGGCACAAGCCCCCTTGTGACCAGTTGCACCACCACCACCATGTTGAGTGCAAGGGTAGTGCAGGGACACTTTGGCGAAAGGGGTCCCAGTTGGGTTGCAGCCGCCGATAGAAAATCGGGAACGGTGCAAAATGGGATGCAAACAATCACTTGCATAATTTCTGATTGACACAAGCTCCTTGCATCCCTCTGTGGGCTTTGTAAATCAAGCCCCTGGTCTTTATCTGCCAGCAACGTCATTGTTTCTATGTTTATACCCATGACCTTAAGCCATCTCCTGAACATTTCTGTAGAAATTTTTTTTATCATAGAATAACTTTAATTTTTATTCATTAAGTACATTCCACAGGCATTAAAGCATACATACTTGGATGCATAAAGGAGTGTTAACAATACATACAAGGATAGTTGTATATATCTGAGGACGGACTACACCTATCTGGTACATTAAATTATAAAGTTATCAGGCTAACAATCCTATATCAGTTTGAACAGTCACTATAATAAACTTTAGGTCAGTAATTCATTCTTTTATTAATTTTAACATAAGAGGCAGAGTAAAGGTCATATGATCACACTATTAAAGTTGACAACATTCTCACTTGACCCTAAGGGACAAGTACTGTATTATCTCAAACAGTAGCAGAGAAAAAGGAAAGGAGCAAAGGTAAGAAATGGTATAGAGGAATTCAAGCATACTGAATGGGTTTATAATGGTCTGAATCAGGATCCCAACAAGCAAGCTATCCAGTTGGGGGTGAGGCTTTTCAAGTTACTTAAGTGGGAAGATTACTAGGAGGGGGAGTGCTGCTCGGCACAGTGCTGAATTGAGGTAAGCTTCCAATTTACTATAGTACAATGAGATCTGTCCTCTGCTGACATAGGTGAACCTTTCAAAAGTAGCCAACCTAGCTAGAGCAGAATGCCATAGAGAGATAGCAGGAGGGAAGGGTTGCCACCAATTCCTCAACAAGAGCCGTTTGGCTTCTAAAAGGACTGCCAGGATCCAGTTTCGTTGCTGTGAACCAATTTGTTTCAGAGGAGTGCTGTCGCCTAACAGTAGCAGGGCATTGGAGAGATCTATATACTGTCCCAACACCCCAGAACAGTTCATTGCTACTGCGGACCAAAAGGGAACCAGAGCAGGACATTGCCACAGAAGGTGCAAGATGTTGGCCAGGCTGTGCCGGCACCTCCAACATTCTGCATGTGGGAGGACACCCCATTTGTGAAGGACTGCTGGGGTACGATACCAGCAAAGGAGAATCTTGAGTTGTATCAATTGACTCTTAATATCTTTATAGGTGGAATGAGCCAAATGCAGGTAGCGTGACCATGTTTCTGGTGAGATAGGACAACCCAGATCGTTGCTTCACGCAGCTCTACAGGTATCTGTGTGGTCAGTTTGCGTCTCATGCCAGGTGCTGTAGAACTTACCAGCCAGACCCCGAGAAGAGGGTATTAGATGCAGTGTGGACAACCAGTGCCACTTTGGGTTGGCTACATGGGACCAGTTAAGGAACTGTACCATGTTGTGGAGCTGCAGAAATTTCCAGAAATCATGACACTGAAGGGAGTAGCGAGTTTTGAGCTGCTCAAATTACATGAGTGTAGTGGAGTTGGGCAGGTAGAGATTCTGGACAATGTGTATCCCCTTCCTGTCCCATGATGGCCAATTAAAAGGCTTGCTGTCCATCATTAGAAGTTGGTCATGCCATAGATTGAGATATCTGAATGGTAGCAAGCACATTTGGCTCTTAGTCTGGGCTGCAGTCATGAGTCGAAGCCACGCTTTCCTGGTTTCGGCCATGACCTGTGTCAGCCTACAAGGGGGTATGGGGATGTTGGCCAAAAGTAGAGTAAGAGGGGTCTCTTGCAGAATTTGAGCTTCTAGGTTCACCCATAGTGCTTGTGGAAAAGGTGTGGGGACAAACCATTTGACAGCCTGAGCAGCGAGGAAGAACCAGTGGTAGCCCTGCAGCCATGGAAGTCCAAGCCTTCCCCGGGACCAGTGGGCCCATAATTTATGAATGTCCCACTGTGGCTTTTTACCTTCCCAAAGAAAGTGTGAGATTAGCTTGTCCAGAGGGCAATAAACCTTATCCAACAGGGCTATTGGTAAGTTGTTAAGTAGATCTGCTACTCTGGGTAAAAAGAGCATAAGAGTCACAACAACTTTCTCTGGAAGGGAGAGATTATTTGATGCCAGCGAGCCATTTCAATTGTCAATTGAGCTATGAGGGGAGAAAAGTTCCTGGATTTGATCTGCTTCCAGTCAAATGGTATATGGATACCCAGATAGGATAGACTGTTGGGAGCCCAGGATAGCCCCAAACCCTGCAAGCAATCTTTGGAGAAAGCCGAATTTAGAGGGGTAACCCTAGTTTTCTTCTGATTGATTTGAAGGCCCGATATTTGGGCAAATGCCTGCAGTGTTTCCAGGACTGGGTGCAAGGACTCTTGTGGGTGGGCAAGTGTAAGGAGTAGATCGTCTGCATAGGAGGCCGTCAGGTATGAATATCCTCCTACCTGAATACCCTTAATTTCCTTGGTGACCTGTAGTTTCTGAGTGAGGGGATGTAGAAAAATTTAATGATAAGGACAGAAACAGGCCCAAGGCCCATCCAGGCTGGTCCAATCATGTCTATTAACCATAAAACACCAGACGGTTACGCCAGACTAGATTTCCCTGAACAACCCAACACCACCTTGAAGCTAAAGCCAGACTGCGAAAAGTTCATCATCTTGCTGGGCAAGCTGTTCCAGCCCTCTATCATCCACTCTGTGAAGAAAAACTTCGTCATGTCTGTTTTTAACATGCCTCCTGTCAATTTACAGTTGTGCCCCCTTGTGACTATGGTCACTTTCATTTTGTAAACAACACTGACATATCCACCCTGTTACCACATGAAGGAGCTTATATTTTTGAATCATGTCCCCCTTTCTTTCCTGGTCTCCAGGGAGTAAACGTTAAAAGAGAACTGTGCAGAACCTGTAAGTCATTTCCCTCTGTAGAAGCAGATTATAAAATATTGGTTCCAATTCTGTTACTATTCCATCTCAACAAGCTTTTTTGTTATCCCAGTAGGTGTTCCTGATCTACACACAGGAAGTAAGCCCTCTGTGTGATGCAGTTTATGTCCCTTGCTCAGTTCTTCCATTGTTGGTACAATGCAACCATATTCTTCAACAGGACTCTGAGGGGGACATACACTGGATCACACAGTTCTAAAATGGTGCTTAACATCCAGAATGTAAATCAAAAACATCTTGTGAGGCTGCTAATAGGTCTATAGAGATGGAAAAATAATAGAATTGGAACCAGTTTAAAAAAACAGCTTCTACTGGTAAAAATGAATTTCAGGTAGCATTTGATTTAGGCTGTCACTAATGTTAACCCCAAGTCCTGATAAAAGACATCCACTGCCTAACCTCTGTCTGTCATCTGTGTCCCTGAAATAAAGAAATCTATCAAATTTACTTGAAATGATCACACCCTAATGAAACCATGCAATACTTTGTCCTACAGGTCCTGAAGTCCAAGAACATCTACCATCCACAATGAAGGTCAGATTCATATGGCCTAAAGTTCTCAGGGTCATCCTTAACTCTGCTGCTATGTAACAGTACTATATCTGCCACTCCCCAATCACCAGGCACCACTCCTGTCTGCAGGGATCTGCAGGAATCAATTGAATTGGTGAACCAGTGGTCCTCACAGACCTTGTGCTGCATCTGTTAGTACCCTGGGTTGAAACTATTGGCCCTGGATTTTTCTTAACAATCAAGCTCTGCAGCCCTAGAGCTCTTTTAGGACACTGAACTCCCATTCTGACTTCTGCTCCATCTCCACTATGCTTGAACTCACTCTCTGGTAGTGGACTTGCTGATTTCACTGTGAAGAACAACTGAAAAATTTAATTCAGGATGTCTGGCTTCACAGTGTCGTTACCCACTGTGACCCCCACCACCTGTAATTTACCTTATATCCCCATGAACTTCATATTCTTGCTTATATAAGAGAAGAATGTTTTGTCATTTTCATTGATTTGCTCTACTGTTGTATCCTCAGCTCAGTGTCCACGTTGGCCTTCCTTATCAGTAGTTTGGTTATGTTAAGATAATTCTGAATGTTGCAGTTATTGCTCTGATAGCTCCCTTACTATTGCCATTGAACCAGATTGACCTCCTATGCTTTTTATCTTTTCTGATTTGTCCATCGTTTTCTGTTTGTGCCTGTAATGTTTCTTTCTTTATGATCTCACATATGCCTTCCACTCTGAAAACCTCCACTGTTGTCTTCAGCCTGTCGTAAGGTACCTCTCTCAGCCAAATGAAGTCTGCTCTTCTGATGTCAGAGACCCACGCCAATTAATCTTGCCTCTGACTGGAGATATTAAATCTCACTCACCATATTGTGGTCACTTGTCCTCAGTGGCTATTCTGCCATCATATTACATGTAATGTCCTAATTGGACACTGCAAGAACAAGGATGACTCTTTCCCGAGTTGCCTGCTAAACCAGTATCAAAAAGTTATTGAGCAGTCATTTATAAATAATCATTACAAGAATACAGTATTATATTTTAAAACATAAATAAAAAGCAGAAAACACAAAGATCACAGAGCAATAGGACCTAAGCAGATACTAAGCTTTCAACATCTTTTTCCTAATTTTCCTAGTAAGCATAAGATATATCCCCACCTTATGAACAATGTATGGATCTTCCATGGTTAAGAGAATTATGATCTTAGTATTATAATCAGTTTGCATTAAAGTATTGGCTGAATCCATTTATGCCTTGTCTTCTTGCACCAAGCACATTTCTGCATAACATGCACTAGGTGTTCCTGGTCAGTTTGATTACAGAGGGACAAGGAATCTTTAGGATCATTAGATTTACTGTAAAGTGCCATTTTGAGATTTGACTTGAATAGCTCCATCTTGAATCTGGTAAAACATTTTTGTGTGTTAGGGTCCTCAAGCACATCCAGGTAAAATTTAAAAGTGTGCATACTGTCATTTTGGCTATACCATCTTGCATAGGTAGAGGCCCTAACACAAGCCAAATCAAGATAATTATAGTATGCTAGTATTTTCTCTTTGATATATGTCCTGTATTGGTCACTTAGAGTGATATCCCTATGAACATACTATAAGAGGAAATCATGCATGTTTCTCCCAAATCTTTTTAAGATACACAAACCATGGAGATTCTTGACAGCCCAGTCTTTCCCACTTTATTTTTTCTGTAAAACAGTGATGAACCAGTCTGTCTTTCAGTAATTTAGAGATTCTAATCCAATAGTTAATTATCCTGGTGTAGACTAGGCATACCAAGTTCTGAGTGAATAAAGCGGGCTGGGGTTGAATTTTGACAACCAAATGAGGCTCTCAGGAGTTGGATAACTGGTTTCTCCAGATGATCCATGTAATGAGGACCCCATATTTCTATACCATACTGGGTTTGTGCATTGTATTTTGCTTGTAGGACCATACAAGGTCTTGTAGAAAGCATACTGTACAAATGATTAAATCTGGCTGATGTGCCCACATTCAATTTGATTTTAGACAATGTTATTTCAAGACAGGATTTCCAGTAGGCAATCACTGGAGTATGTGAGTCCCAAATATGTGCATCCACTAACTATTTCTAATGGTAAGGAATTTATTTTCCAGTTGTACTTTGACTTCCTTGCACCCATTATCATTATTTTTGATTTCTGTAAATTAATTTTTAAGGACAGAATTTTAGATTGTTTAAGAATATTGAGTTTCTTTTGTAAGCCACACCAGGAAAGGGAGAAAAGAACTAAATCATCGACTTATGTTAATGTGACACTTGGATAGTATTAACCTTGGGAGAGTCTGTGTTTGACTCTTGCAATTCCAGTAGTAGACCATTTACTGTATATAAATACAAAATAATAAGGTTGCAAGGATGTAGACTTGTCTTACCCCTCTGTTGGTTTTGAAGGAGTTGGAAAGCTGCTTACCAGCCCTTACCTATTGGTTCAGGAAGCATCATGCATGGCCTCAACAGACTCATAACTTTTTACTCTGCCTGCTGCTGGATTGGCCCAAATTACATCTGGGAGATAAAAGACTCCCATGATGACAATACTACCTGAGCCTGCTGCCTTCCTTATTTCCTTACATAGGGACTTGTCATTTTCAGTTGTCTGACCTGGCAGTCTGTAGACCTCCCCTCCTTGCTGGAACCATAGTGTCTTGACTCTCCCAGACCTCCTTTTACCCTAACTTCAACCACCTTGATTGGATCTCTGACATAGTTTGTTGATGAAAACATTGAACAGCAGTGGCCCCAGCATTAATCTCCTAGGAATTCTAGTGTGTACTCCTCTCCATATGGAGTAGTGCCCATCCACAAACACTCCTTGCTTTTTGCCCATGAGCTAGTTAGTAATCCACCATGTGTACAATTGTAGCCATAACGTTGTCTGGCTATTTCCAGATATTTTGTGCTATTTTTTATCCCTTGGTAACTTGATCTGCCCACCACTGCATGGGGACCACCAAACTACATAAAATTCATTCTCTGGCACTTAGCAGTCCTCATGAGGTCCACAGTGCATTCCACCCAATGGTGTATTTTACCGGGGGCTTTGCCAGTGAAGTACACCCTTCAGGTTAGCAAGTGAAGAGGACAGAGGCCAGTTGGAGTGGTGGGGATTCAGTGTGCTGATGTCATACTACCATGCTCTTGACTTTTTTACTTTAATTTCTCCACAGCCCTAAAGGACACACCTGACAAGGGTTTCATGGTGTGCATGCACACAAAATCATGTAACTGCACTCCCCAGCCATGCACAACCTCCATCCCTTGAGCTCCTCCATCAGCACCACCATCTGTTGTCACCCAGATGGTAGTGTTACACTGAAGAATCCTTCCCTCCCTCCCCAGGGAAGGAGAGCATCCTGAGGGATATGTTTTCCTCACCCTGGTTGGACACTGGTGTCATGAGCTCATTTCTGGACCCAGTTTATTGGTGTAGCAAGCAGTAACTGTACCGATACACCAACAGGTCAGCTTTTTTGTGGTATTTCTGAAGGAAATCTCTCTGATGTCAGCAGATCTCTCTGGTGGTGGTGGTGATACTGAAGGAAAGAAATATCTCTGGTGGCCCTTTTTCTGTACGCAGATTGGCAAGAATTTAATTCACCCATTCTTGAAAGGATGGAGTGGACTTGTCTTTCCAATGATGTAAAATATACTTCTTAACAGATAAGGCAATCATAGAAATATGAAACTTTCTTACTTTAACTCTAATAGAAGGCAGGTCCCCTAAAAGACAAATATCAGGAGTAAAATACTCCTTAAGGCCCAATAAAGGATCCAGGGAAGTCTTGATTGAATCCCATAAAAGGGAAATTTTGGGACAGGACTAGAACATGTGAAGAAGTGTTCCTTCTTCCCGCAAACACTTAGTACATATATTGGGGTTCAAGAGACCCCATTTCTTTATTTTACAGGGGTGCAATACATGTTTTGTAAAATATGATACTGCATGAGATGCAATCTGTCTTGAGAAACGTATTTATGACAGGATCTCCACAGGGATTGCCAATCCAGATGATACTGAGGGAGGATAGAGTTCCAGAATCTTGTGGGTCCAAAAGAATCCCCATATCTTTTGTAAAACAAAACCTGATATAATTTAGATATAACACCTGAAGATCAAATAAGTGAAGAAACCTCAGGTATCAGGGCTGTGACAGTCTGGGAGGGGGGGTATTACCAAAAGCTATTGTAAGTAAGTGCCTTAACTGTATAACTTTGAAGTGAGAGGGAGCCGTAATAAGAAATTTCCTAATAATATCTCCTACTGACAATCATTGCCCCTCTTCATCCACGAAAGAGAGTAGTTTCCCATCTCCCAATTGGGACAACCATTTACGGGGAATCTGCTTCTTGTTAATAGTGAAAGATGGGGAATTCCAGATAGACTGGGCCAAGTCCAACTGAGGGGTATAGTGCAAAAATGAACATAACTGTGCATATACCTTTAACGAGGTAACTACTGTAGGGCATTCCTCAACTGTACGCACCTGGGAGACTTTAAGATAGTATAAGGTTAGGGAGTCCAAATTCTTAGACCTAATTACATCCAATTCAATCCTAAGCTAAGCCAGCTGTTCTATTTTCGGGCCGGGAGATACCCATCTCAAACATTTTGCTAAATGACTGGCCCAATAATATATAGCCAGATGAGGAATCTGCAAACCTCCCTCAAGTTTTGGAGCTGCCAGTTTATAATAGGCCAATCAAGGATATTTATCGGCCCAAATAAATGTAGTGAATATGCCATGTAACTTTTTAAACCAGAGTAGTGGAATAAAGGTATTTAGAAGAGATAAAGGGTAAAAAATTCAAGGGAATACATTCATCTTAATTATGTTGATCCAACCCCATAATGAAATGGGAAGTTTGGACCACCTATCAAGGTCTTGAATTATCAGCTGTGAGAGAGATTCAAGATTTTCCTTAAACCATGTTAGGGGGTTACGGGATAGTTTAATGCTCAAGTATTTAAATGATCTGAGAGTCCAACATAGACCTAAGGGACTAATGTCATTTTTGAATATCTTATGGTTTAATGGAAAGAATGAGGATTTTCTAGCATTCAGTTTGTAATTGGACAGGTCACTAAATCTTACTATTTCACTCAACATAGCCAGTACAAAAGATACTGGATGGGATAAATGTATGAACAAGTCATCCGCATATGCAGTGACCTTAATTTCATGAAGCCCAACCCGAATGCCTTGTATAGAGGCATTATTGAGAATATTTTTGATGAGAGGTTCCAAATATAAATTAAATAACAGAGAAGATAAGGGGCAACCCTGTCTAGTCCCTGAATGGAGTGGAAAAGGTTTGGAGAAGGCCCCGTTCCCAGAGATCCTTGCTGTAGGGGTTTTATATAGTGTAGCAATCCAGGATATAAATACAGAGGGGAATTAAAAAGCTTCCAAAACTCAGAACAAAAAATTCCAATTCACACAATCAAATGCCTTCTCGGCATCCAGGGAAACCAGTCCTGCAGGGAACTCCACATCCCTGGTAGCCGAGAAAACATGAGATAGGGTACACAAGTGGTCAGATGATGAGCGCCCTTTCATAAAACCTACCTGATTCATACCTATTAGCTCAGGGAGAACTACAGTTAACCTATTGGCTAATATCTTCAAAAGAATTTTAATATCTTGGTTTAGAAGGGATATAGGTCTGTAGCTTTGAACAAGCTCAGGATCTTTATCTGGTTTAGGGAGAAGAACAATCAAGGCCTCAAAGAGGTGAGGGTCTGCCTCTGCCCTGGTTAAAATATATTGAAATAGGTGATAAAGTACTGGTAGTAAAAGATCCCGAAAAACTTTGTAAAATAGGGAGGAGAATCCGTCAGGGCCTGGGACTTTGTCTATGGGTAATCCACTGATAACCTCAGCAATTTCCTCCTGTGATATAGGGGTGACCAAAAAACCCCTGTGTTGCTCTGAAAGGGAGGGCAGATGGGAATCCCTCAGATAATTTTCCGTACTCCCAGGACAGGGAGGATACTCCATGTCACTGTACAATCTTTCATAATATAGGGCAAATTCTTGTACTATCTCGGTAGGAGATACTTTCAGAGACCCATCTGCCACTGCCCTAATTGGATGGATAAATCTCACAGATTCTTACTGCTTAATACGCAATGCCAGTAGGCGCCCCGCCTTCTCTCCCTGATCCGTGTAACTAGCCCTTGTACGAATAATACCTAGTTCTGCTTTTTCCAGAAGTAACTCTAGATATCTATCTTTCAACACTAGTAGCTACCTCTTGTCTTCTTCCAGGGCACTAGCCGAAATATTAATTTCAAGTGACCGAATTTGGGACAATAATGATAATAGTTCCTTCTCCTGTGCCCTTTTCCTACTCACTGCCATACTAATGAGGATCCCTCTCATGTAAGCCTTGAAGGCCCCCCACAAAGTATGCGGCTTTGCGCTGTCTAAAGGGTTGGATAAAAAAAAGAACTTAATTTGCTCCCTTATGAGCTTGCAATACTTAACATTTTAAGGAGTTGTTCTTTGAGTTTCCATCTGGTTTCCCTATTAGGTAAATTAAAGAATGCCAATTTGCATAACACCAGTGAATGATCGGAGACAGGGGCAGGTTGAATCAAGGAGGTCTTAACCCCGGGTAGGAAAGCCTGAGAAATAAATATGTAATCAATGCGGGACTGCGAACCATGCACCATTGACCTGAAAGTAAACTCCCTAGAATCAGGGTATAAGACACGCCAGACATCACAGAGTCCGCACTGATCCATTAAGTCCCTAAAAGCCCTCTGCCCTGGAGAAACCACTCCCGGTCCACTACCTGACCTGTCAAGATTAGAATCTATGACTTGATTGAAATCGCCTCCCAAAATAATCCTGATGGGAAGCATTGGAAGAATAATAGATATGAGTCTCATAAAAAACCCCAGATCATCCCTATTAGGGCCATATATACTACCAAGTAAAAGTGGAACTGACCAGAGAGTGCCTTTAACAAGGATAAACCTGCCCTCAGGGTCTCTAATGACCTGTGTAGAGGCAAAGGGAATGCCCCTATTAATAATAAGCATGACCCCACAACTATTGGTAGAACCCTGAGCATTGTAAACCAGCCCCACCTGTTGCCTCCTTAACTGTAGAGCTTCAGCTTCTAATAAATGGGATTCCTGTAGGAAAGTTATTTGAGAGTGTAATAAGCTTAAGTGTTTGAGAACCTGATATTGTTTGGTTTTTTTCCTGATCCCCTTAGCATTTTAAGTAGCAAAAGTCACCTCTTTGGCCATCTGATAATAGTTATTGGACTCAATATGCACAGCCCTGCACTCAGGATACATAATACATACAACCCTACTCCAAAAGTTACTGCAGTAAAACCCTCCCTCCTCCCTACCCCCCCACAATTAGCCCATACCCTTCCCCCCAACTACCCCATTCATTCTAACAAACCCCAAATCCACCACCCCCACCCAACCCCCACACTGCCACAAGCAACGTTTAGCACTGTACTGGGTCTTTTCCTCTATCTCCTGCCTCCCGATAATGCACCTCTGCTAATGGCAGCACAACTTACATCCCGAAGTAAATATTTAAGAATGCAAATGATATTAACTACCCCCAAAAAACTAGAGAGCGGCCTTGGGCTTCCAATGCATGCACACGCATATGTGTTAACATGATAATGAAAGGGAAAACAGAGTAAACTGCCAAACTCATGAATGTGCCAAATAACCTCGAGAACCAGAATGAAAATTAGGGGTTACCTTGCTCTGTGGAAAAAACTTTGCACAAACCAGAACCAGATCGAGAACCTAGTGAAGGGGAAGAGCCCTTTCCTCAAACTGAGAGCAGAGATCAAGAAAAACATTGAGATCGTGAACCCAAGAGAAAGAAAACTGAAAAAACAGCCCTTCCCTGAAATTACCAGCCCTTAGTTACAAGAATTCCCCTTGAGGAAATTTACTGTCCTGAGCTCGGGACTGGTGAGAAAACTGAGGGAGATCCTCCTCAAATTAAGAACAACACAGCTGTACATTACATATGCATGATGCGCCCTCTTTTGGCCACAACCCGATCCTAACAGGGTAAATATGAGTTACAGAGAAAGCCCAAGACCGCTCCAATTTCCAGTCAATGTAATGTGAACGCTAATCCTAGAACCAACAGCACAAACTCCCCTCTCTATGCAATTTACAAAACTGAATATACTGGGACATAAAGCTCTGTTCCTAATTAAGCCAACCCTGAGACCCCAAGTGTCTTTGCCCTGAGCAGGAGTTAACATTATGAAATTAGGGCTTGAGAGGCTGTTAGCAGGTAGGCCGTGCACTGATCAACCCAGTCCAGATGAGAAAATGAGAATTTTCAAATACAACTCGTTGACGTTATCTCCTCAAAGAAAGAGAAAAATAACAGTTCCAATAGGTGACTCCAAGCAGCTCTTCAACACACATATAGGCCTCTCAGGGCTCTCAGAACAAGTCTGGTAACATGGATTTAAGGCTCGACAGGGCAACTTCAGGATCATCGTAATTAAACCAGGATCCATTTACAAAAACTTGTAACCTGGCCGGGTATCCCAGCCTGAATTTCAGGCCCGCTGCAATGATCTTAGATACGATGGGATGAAACGCTTTTTGCTTCAAACGAACCGATCCGGGGAAATCTTGTGCAATTCTCAATTTTGTATCCTCCCAACAAACTTCTTGTAAAGCTCTCACTTTTTTCAAAAAATGCTGCTTTTCTAGGAAATTCAAAAAGTGGCAGATAATAGGACGGGGGGGGCATCCTGAGAAGGCTTCGGTAGCAGAGACCTGTGAGCTCGCTCTATAATGTATACTGGGCCGAAGGGAGAAGGGCCAGCAACCCATTCCACCAGCTTCTGTGTGAATGCTATAGCATGCTGGCCCTCTTCTCCCTCTGGTAGCCCTAGTATCACAACATTGTTTCTGCAGCTACGGCCTTCCAAATCTTCAAGTTTGGCCTCCAGACGAGATAGCTTCTGTCGCGTAGACACTAATTCAGGATCCAGATTCTCTAGCTTTTTCTCCATCGAGATTATTCGAGCTGTATTATCAGAGACAGTTAACGAGACTTCATCCAGTTTTCTAGAGAGTTTTCAGGTCAATCGTCATTTCTTTCATCTCTTCACGAAAGGGTTTAAACTCTTCTAAGAACCTATTGAGCATTAAAGGTTCTTGTTCCCCAACTTGACTCGAAGGATCAGGCCTATCTGGCCCACCCGAGGTCCAGGATTTCTTTGGGGCCTTTTCAGGAGTAGCGGGGGGGTGTTTCTTCGGGGCTTTCTTCATATAAGCTTCCATCCGCCAATCTAGCACTCAAAACAGGCTCACAGGATGTTTAGATAGTAGAAGAGTTCAAAGGCAGAGGAAATGGAGAAATATAAATGTCTAAAAAAGACGATTTAATGATCAGGAGGCAGGAGCTTAACGGAGGAGCTTCTACTCAGCACTCTGCATCACGTGATCCCATCCCTGCCCCATTTAAAACTAGGTGATGGAACGGAAGAAGGCACCATGGCCCATTATACCGTTCCCCACAAAGCGGGCACAATTCAGTTCCTAAAACATATTAACTTATCTATCTATCTCTCTTTTAAATTGTTCTATAGTTTTACTGGAGACAATATAATCCGGTAGGGTATTCCATATTCTGGCTGTTCTCTGCACAAACTAGAAATATCTAAAATTCTTTTTAACTGTCTCCATTTTTATTTGTGACCCATGTCTTCTTAATCCATCTGGTTTATTCATTTTATCTATCCTTAGTCCTTCTATTAACTCTGGGGTTCTTCATCATCTTAAATAATTGTAATAAATCTTCTCTTTTCCTTCTATCCTCCAACTTAAACATTTTCAACCTTCCCAGTCTTTCTTCGTACTCCTTACCTTTTTCTGACCATATTATCCTAGTATATGTCCTTTGGACTCTTTCTAATCCATTTATTTCACCTTTCATATATGGAGTCCACATTGGTGATCCATAGTCCAAACAGGGCCTTACATCCGCCCTGTACAATGGTACAAGACATTGTTTGGATCTGACTGTAAAGCTTTTTCTTATATTTCTTGTCATATAATTTGTTCCCCTAATAACCTTTGACCTTTGTGCCTTAAATGTCATACCCTCATCTACTATTATTCCACAGTCCTTTTCTTTATCTGTTACCTCCATATAGGAGTCATTTAAGTAATACACATGTTTGGGGTTCTTGTTCCCCACATGCATCACTCTATACTTCTCTGCACTAAATGGCATTCTATTATCTCTTGCCCATTTCTCTATATTTACTTTTTTATTGATTCGTTCATAAATATAAGTTGATTGGTTAAACATGACCTATTTTTTTTAAACCCATGTTGTCCAGCATCATTCACTTTTAACCCCTTAAGATCTTCATCTAACTTGTCTTTCAGAAGGCATTCTGCCACCTTACACATAACTGCCGTCAGGCTGACTGGTCTATAGTTTGTCATAGAGGTTTTGAATCCCTTTTTTTTTTTTATGAATAGGTATTACTATTGCACTTCTCCAATCTGCCGGTATCTCCCCTGTAGTAAATGACCTACCTATTAAACTTGCTAGCAGGGTTGCTATCTGTGAACTAACTTCATTTAGCAACCTAGGGTGCAATAAATCTGGACCTGATGATTTATGAGGTTTTAAATCTTTCAATGTTTTCAATGTCTTCTTTTGTAACATCCATATGTATTTCCTTCTTTATATTATCATTAACTTTGATCTCTTCATTACCCTTGTCATCATATACTGAACAGAAGTATTGGTTTAGGTGTTCTACCATTTTTGTTGCTTCAGTCATTTCGCTGCCATTTATGTAAAAGGATCCTAGTTGACCTGACAACTTATTATTATTATTATTATTATTTAAATAAGAATACAATCCCTTTCCATTATCCTTTCTGCATACTAAATTCATTTCTAGTCTTTTCCTTTCTACCTTTATTTTAGATTTTAACATCTTCAATTTTTTTGTATTCCATACTAGCCTCCTCTGTCCCTAGTTTTTTCATATTGTCATAAGCCTTTTTTTTTCTTTACATAACCTCATTATTCCATTCATACACCACATAGTTTTTTTCCCCCTTTTTAGCATATAACTTCTTTTTATGGACATATTTGTCTTCCAACTTTTGCATTTTACCTTTTTATATCTCCCATATTTCTTCTGCTGTTTTATCATTAAATAAATTCTTCCAATTCCACTCCTCCAACTTCAACTTTATCATATGAAAATCTGCCTTATTATAATTTCTTATTACCATAACATCTTTTTGAATTATTAATTTTTTTATGTATAATTGAACTACCCCATGATCATTATTACTTAGGGTTTCTATAATATTTATCCTAGTTATTAACTCCTCACAGTTAGTTACAATCCAATCCAAAATATTGTCTCCTCTTGTTGGTTTGTAGACTAATTGTGTTAGTCCTACCTCCTCCATCATTTCTAAATATCTTCTGTGCACAGCATTTTTCATGGTTCTCCTATCCCAATTTATGTACGGTAAGTTGAAGTCCCCCAAAACGACTATATCACCCTGCAGTGCTACTTGTCTAGTCTCTTTTTCTATGTAGTCATCATGTATTCTACTAGAATTAGGTGGCCTATAGAATAAACCCAACAATAGTTTATTTTGTGTTTGTGTTTGCTGTACTGCTACCTATAATGATTCTATTTCCTCCTATTGGTCGTATTTATTATAAAGAGTACTCCTAATTCCCTGCCTTATATAAATAGCAATATCTCCTCCTTTCCTGTTTCCTCTTTCCTTTGAAAACAGCTCCTATCCTTCTATTTCTCTATTCCACTTAGAACCCTTTTCCCACCATGTTTCTGTTATACTACATATATCTATTGACTCTATCTTCAGTCTTATTTCCAATTCAGCTTTCTTTAATACATTTAGACTTCTGGCATTCGGGGACCATACCATCAGGCCATTATATGTCCTGCTATATATCTCTCTTTTTTCTGTATTTGTCTGCTGATCATTATTATTTATAGGTATAGCCACAGAACCTATCCTAGATTTTCTTTCTTTTTGTACCCTTCCCCTGATGTAGCAGTTTAAATGGGTATCCAAAACATTTTTTATTTCTAATCCCAGTTTTCTACTTCCCTTTTTAGATAAATGCAGCCCATCCTTACAAAAATAACTTAGCTCATTTACAAATTGTTCCCAATGGGTCAAGTAACCGATCCCCTCCTTCAATGTCCTTAATCTCATCCAATTATTCAATTCTCTTATTTTATTCTGAACAACATAATTTTCTCTTGGCACTGGGAGTATTTCCAAAAAGTATGTTTTGCACCCCAATCCATTTGCTTCCTCTCTTATATTCTTGAACTCTTGCCTGATACTACTTATGTTTTGGTGTTTAATATTATTTACTCCCAGATGTAATATTAATATGTTTTCTCCAGTTTCATCTTTTATAATATTAGGCAACATTCCCTGAACATCTCTAATTTTTGCTCCCAAGAAGTAGCTAGTTGTTACCTGTTCTTTATTCCCTCATGATGTGTACCTATCTGTATATTTTAATATTGAGTCTCCTAATACATAACCATTAATCTGTCTTGTCGGTTCTACCATCTTATCCCCTTTCCCTCGTACTTCAGTATCCACAATTCCTATTACATTGCAGTCCTCTTCCCCTGTCTGATTTCTGTCTTCCTGTAGTACAGTTTCTTCCACTGTTTGTTGGGTATATCCTAAATCTTGCAGGTTGTCATCTAAATCCCAGTCATTCATAATCATCCTTTCAGTACTTTCATCAATATCAAACCTCTCATTTTCTACCCTTACTCTTATTCTTTCTTCATTATCCTTATGTTCCTCAATATTACTTTCCTTGTGTGTGATTATTTGTATGTTTCCTCTTCCACTCTTTGTTTATTTCCCCTACAGCATAATTCAGATTCAATTTCTATTGTACCAATTGCATCTCGTGATTCACCATCATCCAAGTTAATCAATTGCTCATACATATTATTTGTCTCCAAGGTAAATCTCATAGCTCTTCTTCCTTTCTTATATTTTTTGGTTTCCATCTCCCACACATCACTATCAATATCTATATCTCTTTTCATACTGCCTTTTTCTAGAGATCCATTATTTTCCACCCCTTGGTCCTGTTCCATACAATGTTCTTGTTTATGCTGCATAATATTCTGCTGCTGAACTGAGATTAATTGTATTTCCAGAGTCAAATTGATTTATCTCAATTTTTTAATTAGTATGCACTCCTGACAAGTATACACTAGAACTTCGTTTGCCACTTCTGTTGATATCTTCTTGCAAATCAAGCATCTTAACCCCAGTTCACCCCTTCCAATCTCACCATATTAGTATCCATAATTACTACAATACTCCTAGTCTATGTTTATAATTCAATTAATGCTTATTATCCTAACAAACCATTACTTTATCTAAATATCACTGGATATCCAGTCCCTCCTTATAGTAATGACAACTTGTACAGTCCATTCTCAAATTATCTCTTTCTTATCTACACCTTCTGAATTAAACTCACTATACTCTATTTAAGTTGCTAACCTGTGAAACACAATCAGTCCTGTGACAAAAGAAGACTAAGTCTGCCTAATCAGGGTAAGAAGCTGTAATGTAGAATGCTGCTGCCTGCACTTCTAATACTTTTCTACTTTGTGATTTGGGTGATAACTAGGTTCAAAACAAGCATCAGCACTTGAATAAGGCCAGAATATCTAAGTATCCAACTAAATACTCCACTCCCTTTTCCTAGTGGTACTCACAGGATGCTCTTGTACTCACCTTGTTTTCTCATTTCGTATAATAATTTTCCTTCCTTTCACCCCTTTCATGCCGGACATGCCAGACACATGTCGGAGCGGCATGTCTCTGTGCACGTCTCTGCGTGCGGTGCTGCTCTCACTCACACCGCTCGCTATAGCCCCTGAATTTAACTGCAGCCATGACCTGGAGCACAAGTCACTCACGGTCTGCACACTGCTCCCTTGCACTCTTAAATTCAAAATAAAAATAAATGTTTAAACCTGCAACATAGTGCTGAGAATCTAAAATATGCCCTCAAAAGAGCTTAGCTAAAAACACTCTAGCACTCACACTTGTAGTTCCAACTGGGAGTTATTTGGGACTACAGGTCACCCTAACACTTCCTGGGCACTGCTACTCCTCTCTTAGCAGTCAATAACCCCAAGTGTTTAGGTTACAGTTAGTCTTCCTGACAAGATAGTATTAGCGTTAGTGGTTTGCACTGAGATCCAGCCTCCTGCCACACCACTGTTGGCAGTCACACAGGTACACCTTCACTCTAATTTATCCTCCATATTCCTTCCAGGCTTCTGTTATAGCCACAATATCAGGCCTCTCCCTACTCATTAGTATGCTCAATTTCCCATTTTAATTACTTAAACTTCTTGTATTAAGGCACAGACAACCCCACCCGTTCAACCCCCTGGTATCATCCTTTTTTAGAAACATAGAAACATAGTCTTTGACAGCAGATAGGGACCACTTGGCCCACCCAGTCTGCCCATTTTCCTATCCATTGGAAAAGCTGCAGATCCTAGTTAACCAACAGTTTGCTTCTTCCTACCCCCCACCAGAATTGCATTGTGTCTGTCCCATGTGTTCTTGAATTCCCCCACTGTTTTTGACCCCACAACCTCCTCAAGAAGGCTGTTCCATGCATCCACCACCCTCTCCATGAAACAATACTTCCTCACATTACCCTTGAGCTGTCCCCCTCTATCTCCAAATTGTGCCCCCTTGTTCTTTCACATCTCTTTTTCTGAAAGATGCTACCCTCCTGGACTTTGCTGATTCCCTTGTGGTACTTGAAAGTTTCTATCATGTCCCCCCCTCCCTGCTTTCCTTGAGGGTATACATATTAAGCTCTTTTAGTCTCACTTTGTATGGCTTCTGGCGCAGACCCTGCACCATTTTAGCTGCCCTCCTCTGGACTGCCTCCATCCTGTCTATGCCCTTGCAGAGATGGAGACTCAAGAGCTGCATGCAGTGCTCCAGATGTGATCTCACCAACTGTCTGTACAGAGGGATAAATACGTCCTGTTTTCTACTGGTGATGCCTCTTCCTATTCATCCTGGTATTCCCCACAACCCTCCTTACTGCCTTCTCTTTTTTGTTTATACTCAGTTTATTTAAATTGTTACTGGTAACAGGTTGACAAGCATCTCATATTCTTCAGTTTACAAAAAACAAACACTTTTTAAATGTATACTTTAGTGAATCTGATACATTGATCACAGACAAAAATAAGAAATATTTATAGAACTCATTGGGCCTCACCTAAGAACAGTAATGTATGTATATACATTTCCTATAGTATATAAAAAACATAAATGGCTGTACTTGAGCAAAACAGTTCGTGTTTTTTTTTTTCATGTCTCTAATTCTGCTCCCTACCTTTGGGGCATCTCTCAGTGTCCCATTTACAGTTTCTCAGCTCCACCACCTGCCTGAACTGTCCTCTGTGAGCTTCATTGGGTTCAGGACTCTGGTTTCTCTTGGCCTCCTTGGAGGGGCCCCCGAATCACCAGGGGGAGGTACAGAGGAATGGCCGACATTGGACGTGTGGCCTTGGACTACTGATGGTCACCATTGCCTCACCTGCTGATAGGGGGATTTTTCTTAGTTTTCTCCCTGAAGCTCAGATATGCAATGATGTCCCATTTGGCATGTGCACACTCCTGTGCACACCCAAAAGATGTCCACAGTTCTAATCCCCTGTATTCTATGGCTGAGCACTGTAGTGCCTCCAGCCACTGCTAGAGGTCACCAGTGCACTGGCTTGCAGAACCCCCCCTCCCCAGGGAAGGAAAGCAGTCCATAGGATGCTCAATCCTTCCCCATCCTCAATGACCCTAGACGACCCACGCTCGCTCCTGAATCCAGTCACCAGTGTGGCATGAGGTGTGGTGTCCAGTGCCTCAACCCTCAGCACCACCGGGCTGGCTCCAGTTCATGTTCTTAATAAAGTGTGCACTTCATCTTACACAAATGGTCATGAAAGGCTAGAACAAACAACCCATCTCCCTTCACTAGTCACCAACGCCAGTGCCCCCTTTCCCAGCTAAACCAACAGGGGACAGCATGAATAGAATTACAGCGCTGCAGCACTTGAGATTAGAACAACATAGTTAAGCATCTACAGCTGGGAGGCCTTCATACAAAATCAGTCTAGTCTACCTATTTTGGTAATGACAGGGCTGTTGTAACATATTAAATGTTAACTTTTCTAGCCGTTGTATCTGATATATATAATAGTCACCTATTTGGCTATGAACAGGGGTTCAGGTCATAACCACTTCTCAGTTACAGACTTTAGGGCAGACACTACTAAGACAGACCATAAATATCTTGCATCCTTACTTTAATGCTCTATGGGAGAATTTCTAAGACCAGATGTTCTGGCCCTAAATTAGTTTGTATCCCAAAGATTTGTGACAGATGATACATAACCTCCACCCAGAATGTGGTAATCACTGGGCAATGCCAGAATACGTGGGCCTGAGCCACATGTGTCTCCCCACATTTTTGCCAACAATTCAGCTGTATATCAGGGATTTGATGAGCCACTTGAACTAAGAAGAAGCACACCCGAACCCTCCAACCAAACTTTCGCCACATGTGCGATGAGGAGATGGTCCAGGTATTTCTCCAGATGGAGAACCACTGCTGCTCTGAGATGGAGACATTCAGGTCCTCCCCAATTTTTGTTTAATATATAGGGAAGACAGGTTTAAATCTGCTATGTAATTGGAGTACAACATGGTGATAGCTTGTTTCCCATGCTGTGAACTCCAGATTTTATGGAAAAGGGATCCCATCCTCCCTCTCCTGTGCTTCCAGCCCAGCAGACTGTAACAAGGAGGACATGTAGTCTCTCAATTGATAATATGTAATCCTATCCACGTTACCCCAGCCTTGCTTTTGTTGTGCCACTTCAAACAAAGTACAGTACAAGTCACATTAAACTGTTTCACCAATGACTTGGTTTAGCATTGTTTTTCACAGTTGGCAATGCATTGGCAGCTCATAATGCAATGTTTTTCAATGCTTAACCAGCTCAGGATCAATGCTTGTAAGATGTTTTTGTAGCTCAGTTGGAATGCAGCTGTAGTCCAGTCACAATGCAATGCAAAACTGAGTTTTAACTCTTAAGAAGTAGTTTGTGCAGGACTTTATGGTGGATCCAGCAACACTTATGCAACTCAGTCCAAAATGCTAAACCAACTCATTGGTGAAACAGTTTAATGTGACTTGTACTGTAATTGTCGAGCCTACCAATAGTTGAAAAGGCGAAGGCAGTCCACTTCTTGCCTGTTTCACGTACCACTTATCTTGGTCTGCTGGAATGAATTGGAGGTCATAGATCCACCATCCGAATCTCCACATGTGTTTTCTGGTAAAACCTCTTTGAATTTCCCTCCTCCAGCCCTCTAGCACTGCTGCTTTGACAGAATACTCCATTTTGATTACTTTCCAACTATGATCCAAAAACAGCCTCGCCTAAGGAGTGGGTTCACACGCTCCCTCACATCTATTCATTTCCACAAAGAGTCATAACATGTATTGCCCCAGAGCAGTGTGACCTGCATCTGAGCAGCTGCTCAGTACCCCTGCAGATTTGGGAACACTAAACCCCCCTGTTGTTTAGGGAGAAACAAAAGTGCTCTCTACACCCTAGGTCTTTTCTGACCACAAAGAAAGGTAAAAAAATTGATGTTGCCAAGCTTCAAGATCTTTTTGTGTTACCTGGCATGGAACACACTGAAACAAATGGAGGCGGTGGGGTAGGGCATTCATTTTCAAAGCTTGGGTCCTCGCATGTGTGGTAAGGGGCAACAGAGACCACCTCTGGAAATCTGCTTTCAATTAATTGATCAGTGAAGGATCATTTAAATTATATAGTTGAGATGTCAGGCATCTTATTCTAGTTTCTAGATATTTTATAGTGCCCATATCCCACCTCATAGGAAACCTCCCCCTCACTTTGGCTGATGGACTATAATAGAATCTTAACACCTCGGTTTTAGTTCTGTTTAAAGTATATCCTGCTAGGGTCGAGAACTCTTCTGTTTGCTGAAATACTTCAGGGAGGAAGGGAAACTTCCAGGCTCATCAGGTACAAAAGAATATCATCTGCATATAGTACTAATTTGTGTTCCACTCCCCCCCAACCAAACCCCTTTAAACTCACAGTTTTGTTGGATGCTTTGGGCCAAAGGCTCAATGTAAAGAGCAAATAATAATGGGGAAAGGGGGTAGCCCTGATGTGCCCTGGCCTCAGGTGAAAAGCCCCAGAAATATGCCGATTAGCTCTAATATAGGCACTAGGTTCCTTATATAAGCTAAATAAGCCAGCCACAAATTTTGGCAGAAACCAAAACCAGGAAAGGGCTAACCTCAGAAAAGACCAAGAGACCTTATCAAAGGCCTTCTCGGCATCAAGACTTAACAAGAAGGATGGTGACTTTGTTTTGTTAATGTAGTCTGTAGTATGAATAGTACATCTGAGATTGTCCTGAGCCTGATGACCTGGGACAAAACCAGTCTGATCTAGCTGAATTAGGTTGGGGAGAATTTGCTGCATATGGCGGGCCATATGGATGTCAGAATCTTATAGTCTGTGCTAAGAAGGGAAACAGGTCAATATGAGGCACACTGGGTAGGGTCCTTTCCCAGCTTGGAAAACACTGAAATCAACCCCATCGACCATGAAGGAGGGATCTGTTCATCCTCTCCCATGACCCCCCCATATACCCCCAACAGCAGAGGCTGGACCAAGTCCCTGAAACATTTGTAGAATTCTGCGGGAAACCAGTCAGTGCCTGGGCACTTGCCAATCTTGAGTCTACTTACTTCTGCCTTAAATTCTGTCTGTGAGATAGGAGCTTGTAAGCTCTCTCCTTGTTCTTTAGAGAGCCCTGGGAGGCTTAATCCCGCTAAAAATTCCTCTACCTTTTGCTCTGCTGGGTCCAAATCAGAGGCATATAGTTTAGAGTAGTACTATATACCTAAAAAGCTTCTTCTGTTTCAGGTACCCCATGTAAAATCTTAGCAATCACTAGTTGATGTATAGCTGCTGTTGTTCCCCTGGCCATTGTACCCGCAGTCAATCAGCCAACAGCCTTAGGGAGCAAGGTCCCCCCTCATAATATTTCTGCCATAAAAATAGAAGCCTTTGTTCAACATAGTAATCTAACAATTCCCCAAGCTCATGTTTAAGGACCTTCAGCTCTTTTGTGCGGGATCTGTCAATTTTTAATTTTTGTTGGGTTTCCAGATTTTGGATTTAAGCTATGAGTCGAGCTTTTCTGTCTTCCCTATCTCTTTTCTTTTGGACCGCTATCTCAATGAATTTACCCCATAGAATAGCTTTTGCAATATCCCATAAAGTTCCCAATGTTACCTCTTGTGAGTAATTCTTCTCCAGGAATTGTTTATAAGTGTCCCATATGGCATCCTTAACCTCTGGGTCCCACAGCAATGAGACATTTAAATGTCAGAAGGTAGTTTTGTGAGTGTCCCCCAGATCAAGCTTTTAGAATAATGGGAAGTGATCCAACAGGATAAAGTTCCCCATCCACACATCAAGAACCCAATGTTCTTCCTCCTTACAGAGAAGGAAATAATCCAACCTGGAGTACATCCAGTGGGCAGACCAAGTAGAAGGTGTAATCTCTCCACCACCCATTCAGACGATGCTACACATCAATCAGACCCAACTCTCCCACCAATTTAAAGACTCTTATGGCCACCCAATGTTCCCTTTTTGGTGATCTGGGATGTTGTATCTAATTGGGGGGTTAAAAGTTAAGTTGAGATCTCTTCCACATATCAGAATCCCCTCACCCCAATCCTGAAGTGTGGTCAGAAGGGAGCGATAATCTTGGAATGTACATCTTGGAGGGACATATACTGAAGCCAGGGTTATTATGAAGCCACAGAATTTACCTTTCATGAGAACAATGTGCCCCTCCCCATCCACCAAAGTATCCATCTTTTCAAACTGAACCTGTGCTGGAACAAAAATGGCCACCCTTCTTCTCCTGCCATTTCTAAAAAATGCTATGGCCACCTCTTGAAACCCCCAAACTTAATTAATTTAGCATGCTCCTATGCTGATAAATGTGTCTCCTGTAAAAACAGAAAATTGTCAGTAGTCTTCCTCAATTAGGACAAAACCTTACTTCTCTTCACCGGATTGGTAAGCCCGTTAACATTATAAGACCAGATAGTGGTACTCTGCTTAGCCATTTTTGGACAATATTAGAGAACTAATCTCTAACAGATTATTTAAACTGCACTCAACTTTATATGTGAAGGAGTGCACAAAAGTAACCATACAATGTGAGACCTCAGTTAAACAGTAAAAAATGGAAATAACTGAACAAATAAAGGCCAACAGGGCTAGCAAACAATTAAATACAATCCATGGTAGGAAATCCATGCAACTGGATTTCTAGTGCCTTTTTGTTTATGCAAGCAGGAAAGCGAACAAGAAGAGGGATTTTTAGCCCTGCTATCAGGGACCCTCTTTTAGAGCTAAGATGGTCAGAAAATCAGCTCTGACATTCCCCAGTCAGCCCTCCCTCGAGAACAAACTAAAGAGGGTTCTGAAGAGTTGAGGTCTGGGCCACCAGGAGTAACACTACTTAAAGTCACCTCATCCTATGGTATTGGGGAGTAGTCAAGTGCAATAAAGAAAGGCTGCTGACCTATCTCAGAGGAACCTCCCCATCACCATTTTGTAAATGGAATTATTATTTAATGGCGGGAGGGTTACAGGGGAGAGGACAGGCCCGCGCAGACACGTAGGGGTCTAAGGAGCTCCACGGACCCCCCAACCCCATCCGTTCAGTGCAGCACCACCCAAGGAACAGGGAAAGCAATCCATATCAAAATCTGTGCTTCACTAGGTAGTTCACTAGCCCTCCCACTTATGGTATATAGGACTCTGAACCCCAATGGCAACCATGGCAGCCTCATAACCGGAAAGCATGTCTAACTCTTCTAGACAGCCTTAGACCTTGGATTGTGCCTGGTGTGTGTGCCTCGATGGACCCGACCCTCAATTTATCTTAGAAAACTCAATGCCATCTTTTTGGAGAAAACAGGCCTTCCGCTAGTGAGGGGTCCACTATGGCCCTGTAAAATCAGCCTTCTAGGTCCTTTAATGAAGGCACTTTGTAGAGCGAGTAATTAAAGGGAGAAAAGACCTTTCATCACTGAAGTACCCCGCCGGTTCTTCCTGAGTATCCACCTGGTCCCACCCCTATTATGATTATTGTTATTTGGGTGACTCAGGTCCCTTGTCTTTGCCACTCCATCCACACCCGGGCAGCACAACAAACCACCTTCAGCTGGTCCAAGCCCAACCATGATTGCCACTCCTTACAGAGTTGCCCCCCACAACGGCCCACAGTGCCGGCTACAGGAATAGACCCGAGGCCCTCCACCGCAGAGTCCTCAACAGACCTCCCCAACCCACCAAACCCCCACCCCAACTGTATCTACTGAAACAGTACATTTTTCAACTTAAATACCTTCCCTTAATCCATTCATGCAATTACCAACATAAACACAGAGTACCTTCAAAGTCTCTGTCTGCTGCATCACTAGAAATACCTTAGTGTGACAGTCCTGTATGAATTCCTATCCCTCTGTGTCCATATTTCTGGGAGGTGCAGCTGTCTGAGCCATGTCTACTTCTGCATGGTTCCCTGGGGCCCCCGACTTGCTGCGTTAGCATCTCCACTTACGGGGAGTTTTCTGAAAATACTGAGTCCCACAAAGCAAAACTGGTCAATTTGTCCCTCGATTCCAGTCTTTTTTGTCTGACCAGTTTCCATGTGCGGCCATGAAGCTGGGAGGCAGTCTCACCTGAAAAGTCTCAAGGAGGCTCAATATCCAGTGACTGGAGAAAAGCAGCTGCATCGCTCTGAACTTGGTATCTCTTCGATCCCTTCTCAGTGAGTACTTTCAAACAAGCCCGATATTTTATAAAGGCTTTGTGTCCTTTTTGTTGTAGGAGTTTCACCACTGTAAGGACTTAGCATCTGAGGGCTAACAATTGTGGGGTATAGTCGTGATCAAAAAACAACCTCACATCCCCGAACTGAACAACGCTTTTCTCCCATGCAATGCCCAGGATTTCTTCTTTTACTTGGAATTTCAATAAAGCTATATTTATGGAACATGGGTGTGCCTTAGGGTCTCGGGGCTGGGGAACCAGCGATCTGTGCTGGGTGCCAACTACGGGGAGCTGGGGGCTGAGGACCTCCTGGGAAGTTCAAGTGAGGGCTCTGCCCCCACCAGGCTGGACTTTTTTTTTTAATTAAATGTACTCATGTCTG
This sequence comes from Neoceratodus forsteri, assembly GCA_016271365.2. NCBI lineage: Eukaryota > Metazoa > Chordata > Ceratodontiformes > Ceratodontidae > Neoceratodus > Neoceratodus forsteri. The sequence continues at coordinate 1,516,879,131 of CM057449.1, forward strand.
TCTGCAAAACTGGAATCTGGCTGCAGTCAGTCAGGCGCACATGCACAGCACTGAAAGCCTTGCTGGGGGGGGGGACTTTGCCCACCCACTCAGTGCCAATGGTATTCTTGTTTGTTTAAATTTAGGGAGGCTTAGGAAGGGGTTCTTGGTGAGCTCAGGCAGGGGGCTGCTGGCATGCCATGACTGGCTGCGCATTGCTGCTTTAGGGCGTGTGGTGGGGTGTTGAGGGCATGTTCTCCCTCCTGCCCGAGTCCCAACTCCCAGTCCCATCATGTGGCATGTGCTGCACAGCACAGTACATCTTTGGCGCCAGTTTGTCTCCCTAATTGAGCCAGTGCAGCCACCATATTCTGAGACAGCCGCCCTGTGCCAGTGTCTTGCAAATTTTGCTTCAGGGGGCTCAGCCACTCCGGGCTGCTTGCTTGAGCCTCCTCCACCAATCCCTTTCCCATCCTTCTCCGAGTTTGCTCAATTGCTCTATTCCTTCCTCTCCATACCACAGCAACAAGAAAGAGCAGAGGGACCCGGCTGGGGCCCGCATCGACAAGTCCGAGTCCGACAAGTTGACGACAAGTTAACAGCACAGCAGCACCCCACCCGGCCATAGGGAAGACAGACAGCAGGTGGTCAGCAGTGCAGTCACATGCCTGCCCAGGCACTGACTGTGATAAGTAGGTGTGCAAAATATTAACTTTGTGATTATAGGAATGTACCAGAATGTTATAACGCCACTAACGGTTTCTCTGCTCCATATGCTCTATGATGTTTTGTAACCCTTAATTAAGTGTAACCCCCCAACACCTGGTTCAATTGTGTGAACTATTACCATGTATTTTGGTTATCCAATTATTAGTTTTCAGACAGAGCCAGATTCTAGCCATGTGTGACCACTGCCACTGTTAAAAAGAGGAGTATGGCACTTTTTTTGATGGTGTGGTGTGGTGTGGCTTGTAGGTATAGATAAGTAAGATGTGGGATGCTCAGACAAAGGGATCCTCAATAGGCCCTTGCAGGCCTCTGCTCCTTTTATCTGGATAATGGAAGGAATGGAGGCAGGAGTGGGTGTATGTCTTCTGGTGCAACTTGGAGTTAAATTGATTTAGCACTGTCTCATGTTGAAAGAGCCCAAACTTCAGTTGTGTGTGGAAAGATGCTACATGCAAGGATGACTGGAAAATGTGGAAATGCATCTGCCTGGGGTATACAGTTCTAAAAAAGTGTCATCCCAATTTTCATGAGTTGCGGTGGCCACCATGTAACTGGGTGCCAGAAAAGGGCTGTCTGTCAGGGGGCCCTGAGCCAGACCCATAAGCAGTGGCCATCTGTCTTGCTACCTCTCAGACAGTTTGAGTCCCAGGGTCCCCAGGAATGAGGGGTCCTGTGGAGGACAGTATGTGAAGGAGTGGTGGAGTTTGGGACCCTCATTCAGGGTAAACAGTCATTTTGACAGAAGTTGGTTGGGAGAAGCTGCCAGTATGTTCCACTGCCATCTGGAGTGAGATCAAAATATATACAGTGCAGAGAATATGTCTAGCTTTAGGACTTTTTCCTATGATCTGTTCCCATGGGCTGTACACAGTAATCTGGAAAACTGCCAGAATAGGTTTACATCTCAGTGTTAGTTATCGGTACTGGGTATTTGTGCTGATAGCTTGCCAGTCCCATAAGAGAGAGGGAGCTGTAAATACATTTTCTGCATGGCCTTGAACTTGATTTCAAGTTGTGGACAATCAGCTTTATTACTTTGCTTCTAGACAGAGGTGATCGTAAAGCCTGAGTGCTGTACAATCCCAAATCCAGAGTAGTTCTGAAATATGAGTCTACTTACCCCATTAGTCCCCAATTAAAATATGCTAGCACCTGGCCCAGCCAAAACAGAACAGACAGAGGAGCATCAGCAGCCCTCACCCGCCAGTCCCTCCTGACTGACTCCCCGGGGCTCCACGTCCGCCTTCCTCCCCTGCAGCCCTGCCTGCCATAGAGAGAATCAGAGAAAGGTAAGGGGCTGCTGGCAGCAGTGTATCTGCACTAATTTTTGTAGCTCAAGAGTCATGGCTTGGGGGGATTTTATTATTATTAGAGCTAGCTGCACTTGTTTTAGGATGCAAATCGGTGCTCTGGGAGGCATATCTGGGTAGGCTGCAGTATTCCAACACAGATTCATGATCTTTTGATGTTTTGGTGCTATTTTGGGCACAACTGTGTTGGCTAGTGGACCTTAAGTGAGTTATTATTTAAAATTAACATTGTGAGGGGCTGGCTGATGACCCAGTAAGTAACATATTGTGCTTCTGTACCAGTGACCTAGGTGGTCCAGAAGTGAACTGAAGAGTTGTGCCTTCTGGCGTAGCACTGCCGTACAGCTGCACTCCCAGCTGGGAAGGGATGGTGTTGTGGTTCTATCGTGCTGTGGACTGAGGAGCTTGCCTCCTCTGCAGGGATGTTATCAAGTCACTGCATGGGTGCAAGGCCTGATGAAAAACCACCCAGAACTGGGGAGGTGCGAGGGTCTAGGAAATGGGGAAAAGGATAATAATAATAATAAGCATTTATATAGTGCTTTTCATACACAGTGTATCCCAAAGTGCTTTACAAGCAATGCTAGACTGGTAGTGAAGTGACTGAATGTGCAGTGGCAGCCATATAGCACATCAACACCCACACACAGCCTGGACAATTGCATGAACAGGTTTATAGGAAGGGGAATGTTGGCCAGGAGTAGGACACTGGGAATGTCCCCTACTTTTTGCGAAAAGTGCCCTGGATTCTTTTACTTCAACCAAGACACCCACCAGGACAACACCAGGATGAGTAGAAGGGACCTTGGTTTAATGTCTCATCTGAAGGACACCACACAGCAGCAGTACAGCACACCCCAGCAATACTGTACTCGGATACCAGTGTGATAGGTGCAAGTCCAATCCCAGTGTGAGATGAGAACCGACAACCTTCTGGTCCAGAGGCAGATGTGACATCCATCTGCTTGACTCATCAGGAAACAGCAGGCAGGCAGATTAGGTTGCTAGGCAGCAGGCAGCAGCCACTAGCCAGGAAATAACAGTGTTTTGCTTGCCGTATAGTCAAAACACAGGAACCGAAGTTGCTGCATTCTCTCCCCTGTAACTAAAGCAAGTTGTTTGCCCACCATTAGCCACACAGAATGCAACACTTTCTTTACCAGTGACCCAGATGGCACTCTGGAGGGAAGGGGGTAGGTGACAGAAGTTACTGTAGCTGTACAGTTGTACTTGTTCACACAAAACAAGTGTCCGATGAAGATGAAGAGATGCTGGGGGTAGATTGAAAAGGTGGATATCCATTCCTGCTTGGTGTAGCGTGGAGCACTGGGGCTGGGGGAGGTCCTTGCGGGGTAGTCTGGGGACTTTGGGGGGTTCAGCTACATGGAGGTTGCATGGCATGGAGCTGGATGCTGCTGGTCCAGATACAGGGAGGTTGGTCGCCGACTCGCCTGAGTGAAGAGGCTGAGCTATAGGGTGCTGTAGCTCCAGGAAGGTTGCCCAGCTTGGTACCATTCTATATTTTTAAGTGCTGTTTATACTGTGCGATTTGTTAAGTATAACCCTCAAAATGCACTACAGAACACCAAAAACCCAGAGCTTCTGGGGGCCTTGGTGGACATTAGTTGAGCCCCAACCCCAGGAAAAACAAAAGTCAACTCCTATGATCTGTGGGCCCTTATAATGTTAAGTTCTTTATCTGCAGGTAAATTACAGCATTTCACGGAGAAAAGATTCTATAAAACTTATCATATTGCCTGACTCAGTGCCATCAGGTACTCCATGAATTCTGATTTTATTGCAGAGATTTCTGTTTTGCAAGATCTTTCAGCTGTTGCTCGAGGAGTTGTTCCCTGGCATGCAGATCCAGTAGGGCCGTATTATGTATGTCTGTAGTTTTCTTGCCATTGTATATAAACTATAACTTTGACTGTGGATCTTGCTCTGAACTAGGATACTAATTTGATCTGGGCTACCTTTTCAAGCTAGCCCATATCTCGAATGTTTGCCGAAGCTCCATGTGCCTGCCTTAAGGTTTTGAGGGACGCACCTCATAAACTTAATCTTTCATGACTGGAAAGACTAAAGTGGAGCTATCACTTTTTGCCTGGCCCTTTTAAATGAGTCTTGCTATATTGAAGTGATGGAATATTTTTGGGTGCAGTGCTGGAATAAATGGTGCAGAAAGCTGTGGTCTCTTGATTCGGTACAGGATTCTGGTGCAATCCAGGATTGTGGTATGTACTGGCTTATGAATCTGTTCCAGACTTGTTTCTAAATATCTTCTGGCATTTCAAATTTTGGACTTTTTTTGGATTTACTCACTTAACCACTACCCTGTTGCCATTTATATTTACACTGTCTACCTGTATCAGTCTATCCAAAGCAGTCCTCAAGGTGAAGACTATCTGAATTTTCTTTAGTGACTATTCTTTGACTGTGCAGTGATTAAACGTGCAACATGGTATTATTTGTTCTGAAGTGTTTTTACTTTTATTTAAAAGTTGGCTACTGGTTGCAAGCATTGTTTTTTACATGATAGCCACAGAGTCAGGGCAACTATCTGCGGCTACCCAGATGGAAGCGCCAAGCCCTGACAGATGGAATTTGTTATCTTGTAGTAAATAAAATGTATTTATTATGGAAAACTCTTTTTCTCTCCCCCTTCTCTATTTTGTTTTCTTTCCCTTTTTTTATTTTATCTTTCAGGTATATGACTGTGTCCACGGGGGATATGAAAGGGCTCTAACATAGGAGGCAGGCTGTAGGAACTGGTGAAATTTAAGCTCAAACTGAAATCTTTTTTCAGACATGTTTTTTTATTGAAGTAGAGGACATCTATGAATAGTCTGGGAGAGTCAGTTTAAATACCCCTGTAGTATGGACATTGCAATGAATGGCTTCACATGTTACTTGATGGTGTGAATGTTGTTGTTTTCTAGATTACTTTTTATTGCCATTAGGGCAGCAAGCTTCGATTCTAAATACTGGTATCTGTTATCTTTTATGGCTGTTAAAATGATCCCTGTTCGGTGATAATTTATGCCCAATGGTAAGATTCCTAATTTCTGTTATGTAGATATCTTTGTGACCATATATTTGTCTATTGCCTTTCTTAACTTTTAGGGCAAACAGAAGATTCCAATATATGGACCTCTATCCCATTTTATTTGAACCTAACTAAGTCATTTTATTTTGGCATTAGATAATTTTATATATAGCCTGCCATATACAGTAGAAAGTTTCACATTTTCTGGCTGTGTGTTTATTTTATATTATAGTTGGAAAGTATTTTCCCTGTTTATTCTCCAGTTTTGCAAATTTGGGTACTTCTAAATTCCCTAAGGTCCACATTTGCTAGCTGTTTTCAAGCAAGTCTTCCTTTTAGAGGTTAGTGTTCCTTTTTTGTTATTGAGGGTTATGGCAATTTAATAGGGCAGGAGTAGGAAGAGAGCCACTCCAATACCCCACCATGGGCCTGACTGCAGGAGTGCAGTCCCGGGGACAAGTGTGTGTGTGGGGTGCCAGTGTTAAGCACTCCCTGTGTTTTATATTGTTCATTGGTATTAGCTTGTTCTGTTTCTAGGGTTAGATTATTGAGGGAGGGACATGACTCAAGTGCAGAACACCATGTTTTTTTTTGTACTCTTAATAACATGGGCATTGTAATTGCTAGTTCCCCTAGCTCTACTTATTGTTTCTTTTTTCTAGTACCATATTAATGTGCTGAGTAGTCAAATATTTGCCACATGGAATGTAAGAGGAACGCAAGAGAAGATTGAATGTTATCAAATCCTTAAGCACTGTCCCACCTAGGGGTACAAGTAGCATGCCTTCAGGAGACCCCATCTATTGCCCTTGGAATGCCTGTTGTTTTGTAGGGAACATATTAGCCAGGTGTATAGGGCTGGGGATAATACTAGGCAGTGTGGGGTCACAATTTTGCTTGCTAGAACTGTTTTGTTCACCTTCATTTCCACAATCGAGGATCCATTAGGTCATTACATTTTTTTCAGGGTATTATAGAGCAGACCCAAGTGATCCTTGGTTGTGCTTATGGACCTAATGTAGAATCTCCATCTTTGATGTCCCTAGTTAACACTTTAGCCCCCTTTGCCCACTTACTGATCCACCTGGGGGGAGGTATTAGAAAATTACACTGACATGTAACATGAAAAGAACATGTAGGCCATCAGCTGGCTTTTCCCCTGCTCAAAGGTCCCTTTTGGATTTAATGGACGTAGGTGGTCCAGAAGTGAACTGAAGAGTTGTGCCTTCTGGCATAGCACTGCCATACAGCTGCACTCCCAGCTGGGAAGGGATGGTGTTGTGGTTCTATTGTGCTGTGGACTGAGGAGCTTGCCTCCTCTGCAGGGATGTCATCAAGTCACTACATGGGTGCAAGACCTGATGGGGCACCACCCAGCACTGGGGAGGTGCGAGGGTCTAGGAAATGGGGAAAAGAATAATAATAATAATAAGCATTTATATAGTGCTTTTCATACACAGTGTATCCTAAAGTGCTTTACAAGCAATGCAGATTGAAAAGGTGGAAGTTCATTCCTGCTTTTTGTAGCGTGGAGCACTGGGGCTAGTGGAGGGCCTTGGGGGGTACTCTGGGGACTTTGGGGGGCTCCAGCTACATGGAGCTTGCATGGCATGGAGCTGGATGCTTCTGGTCCAGATACAGGGAGACTGGTCGCCGACTCGCCTGAGAGAAAAGGCTGAGCTATAGGGTAGTGTAGCTCCAGGGAGGTTGCCCCACTTGGTACCATTCTATATTTTTATGGTGCTGTTTATACTGTGTGATTAGTTAAGTATAACCCTCAAAATGCACCACAGAACAGCAAAACCCAGAGCTTCTGGGGGCCTTGACGGCCCACAGACCCCTGGCTATTAGTTGATCCCCCCTTGGAAAAACAAAAGTCAGCTCCTATGATTCGTTGGCCCCTTATAATGTAAAGTTCTTTTTCTGCAGGTAAATTATAGCATTTCACAGAGGAAGGATTCTATAAAAGTTATGTTGCCTGACTCAGTGCCTTCAGGTACTCTGTGAATTCTGATATTATGCAAAGATTTCTGTTTTGCAAGATCTTCCAGTCATTGCTCGAGGAGTTGTTCCTGGCATACAGATCCAGAAGGCCATATTGTAGTACATTTGTGCGGTAATATATTCAACCAAGCTCTGTTCTATAGCTCAGTTTGTTAGAAAGTTGTTCAATATCTTTGTGATCATCTGTAACTTTAGCTTCAAGACTTTGCAGGTCTCATGTATTTGTTGCAAGTTGAGGCACCATTGTTTTGAAGTAATGGTGCATAGTTTCCTCAGCATCATTCATAGTTGAAGCCTGTACTTGGGATGACGGGTGTGAGTAGGCCACAGCTGATGCATCTGAATCAAGTCCAGATTTGCCCTGTTTCCCAGTCAATCAGGGAGGATTTTCCTTGTTTCTCTGTTTTGAAGGCATTAGATATTCTGCTATTTTGCATTTGAGTTGCAGGATGATGCACTTAATTTATAGATTTCAGTGGATTGTAGTGAGGTTGAGACGGAGCTCTGGAACTAAGCTGCCATCAAGCTGGTGATCAAACCAGAAGTCCCTCTCTACTGTTTTCTCACATTGCTTGCTTACCTTTAGGCCATCTGATATGACTACCCCCAGGTCCCTTTCCATTTTTGTTATTGCAAGTATGTCCCCTCCACTGTGCATGCTTCCCCTGGGTTTTTGTTTCCCAGGTGCATTACTTTGCACTTCTTTGCACTGAATCTAACTGCCATACTTTTGACCCTTCCTCCAACCTTGCCAAATCCCTTCTCATCCCCCCTCCTTGTGTATCAACCCTTTGCATATCTTTGTGTCATCTGCAAAGAGGAATACTTTTCCTTTCAGTCCCTTCATAATGTCACTTGTAAAGACATTAAAAAGGACCAGACCCAATCCTGAACCCTGTGGTACCCTGCTAGTATGCACCTCTCTTTGAAGGGGACACCATTTACTATTATCCTCTGTGTCCTGTTGTACAGCCAATTTTTTACCCAGGCTACCACCCTGGGACCCACTCCTAAGCTGGTTAATTTGTTTATTAATCTTTTGTATCTGTTTGGTCAAGAGGCCTCAATAATGTTCTTATTTTCTACCCAGTCCTTGCTAACCACGGTCATAATGGGTACATCTCCCTCTTCCACCCTAGCAATTTAGTTTAGAACTCTAACTATTACTGTTATTAGCCTTTCCTTCAGAATGCTTGCACATTTCCTATTTAGATGTAAACCACCCCTGGCATATACAGTGGCATGAAAAAGTATTTGCCCCCTTCCTGATTTTCTCTATTATTGCATATTTGTCACACTGGATGTTTTCAGGTCTTTAGACAAAATGTAATATTAGATAAAGGGAACCTGAGTGAACAAATAACACTTGTTTTTTTTTTTTATTTCACTTATTTAATGAAAAAAGTTAACCAACACCAATTGGCACTGTGTGAAAAAGTAACTGCCCTTTACACTTAATAATTGGTTACGCACATTTAGCTGCAATGACTGCAACCAAACACTTCCTATAATTAAATATCAGTCTTTCACATCACTGTGGAGGAATTTTAACCACTCTTCCTCGCAGAACTGCTTTAATTCAGTAACATTTGTAGGTTTCGAGCATGAACTGCTCGTTTCAGATCCTGCCACAGCATCTCTATTGGGTTTAAGTCTGGACTTTGACTAGGCCACTCTAAAACATTAATTTTACTTTTTTTAGCCATTCTGATGTGGACTTGCTTTTGTGTTTTGGATCATTGTCTTGCTGCATGACCAACTACGCTTCAGCTTCAGCTGACGGAAGGATGACTGGACATTCTCCTTAAAATTTTCTGGTACAGAGCAGAATTCATGGTTCCTTTAATTATGGCAAGTCATCCAGGTCCTTAGGCAGCAAAGCATCCCACACCATCACACTACCACCACCATGTTTGACTGTTGGTATGGTGTTCTTACTGTGGAATGCTGTGTTTGCTTTCGCGAGACATTATGGGTTCCATGTTGTCCAAAAGTTCCACTTTGGACTCATCTGTCCATAGAACATTTTCCCAAAAGGCTTGTGGATCATCCAGGTGCTTCTTGGCAAATGAGAGATGAGCATTTATGTTCTTCTTGGTTAGCAGTGGTTTCAGCTTGCTACTCTCACATGAAGCCCATTTTGCCCAGTCTCTTTCTGATTGTGGAGTCATGAACACTGGCCTTAGCTGAGGCAAGAGAAGCCTGCAGTTCTTTGGATGTTGTTTAGGATCCTTTGAGACTTCTTGGATGATTTTACACTCGCCTTGGAGTAATTTTGGCAGGCCGCCTCCTGGGAAGGGTCACTACTGTTCAAGTGTTCTCCATTTGGAGAATATGGCTCTCACTGTGGTTCGATGGAAGTCCCAGAGCCTTAGAAATAGCTTTGTAACCCTTTCCAGACTGATAGAGGGCAACACAATGTTTTTATGATCTTTCCAGGAACTTCCTTTGATCATGGCATAATGCTTCATTGAATCTTTGTGCTGGCAATGACTCTGATGATAAGGGCCAAAATAAGTGAGGTTTATATTGAGCAGGGCTGGCTGTAATCAAGCCTGGCTGTGTTCAATCAACTGACTCTAATTATCCCTTTAATTGAGGTTGATTTAACTAAGGAGCAATTCTTTTCACACAGTGCCAGTTGGTGTTGGTTAACATTTTTCATTAAATAAATGAAATAAGTAAAAAAAAAAGTGTTATTTGTCCACTCAGGTTCCCTTTATCTAATATTATATTTTGTCTAAAGACCTGAAAACATCCAGTGTGACAAATATGCAATAATAGAGAAAATCAGGAAGGGGGCAAATACTTTTTCACGCCACTGTAGGTCACTTCAGGCTCAGAAGCTATACCAATGTCTTATGAAGGTGACTTGCTCTCTAGAAGCTCCATTTCTTATTCATCTATGCCCAAATCTGACATATCTGTGTATGTCCATTAAACAGTGAGGTACAGGAAGTATATCTGATATGAGAGTGCTGGTGGTTTTTACTTGGAGTTTTCTCCTAGGTGTATGAATTGCAATTTTGTATCATCCATTTCACATCCACTGTCATTTGTTCCTATGTATGTGACCACTACATGGTCCTTGCCAAGCACTTTTTAAGGCATTGTCAGTGAGATCAAATGTCCTGCACCTCAACCCATGAGAAGCTACTAACTGTAGCATTTTCTTTTTCTGGGTTACACATTTTTGAGTTTGTATTCTGTTTTATTATTGAGTCGCCCAATCCTGTAGTTTGCATTTTAGGTGAAGTGATTTGTTGTGGAGTTAAATTATCCTCTGCACTGCTATCTTCTTACAAAAATAAAAATAAAAATCTGTTTATAATTCTATGTCAGATTTGGATGTTCTCATAATTTTCCTGACCAGCTGGGTGTCCTGCTCCACAGTGCTGTTTAAGGGCCTGTAGCACACACCCATGATAGTGCATTTGCTCCCCTTTTCCATTAGCTCAATACAGATGAACTCTGTGACACTGAACACTGATGTCCTCATTTTCCTCCATAATGACTCCTTCCCTTATGAAGACGACCACCCCATCCCCTTTCTTATCAGGCCTAGCTCTCCTAAACAGTCTGTGTTCTTAACTCTCCTAATTTGTTTCATGTAATGTCCCACACTTCACCTCTTGGCACTATATCACAGTACTGCACAGGGGAACCTCATGCATGTTGATTCAAGTCACTTTATTGTAGAGCAGCATGCCACAGCCCATCACACAATATCCAACATCATTGTCTCAGTCCAGTCCTTGACCAATGGAGAATTAACAGTTGGGTTGGTGTCATTTGCAGTCGCTGTGCTGTGTTGGTCATGCATAGTTTCACTGATCCTTCTCAAGAATTCATGATGGGGAGGACTCTGAAGACAGAGCCCAGGCAGGTAATTATGCCATATGAGTCCTAGCTCCCCACTCCCTTACCCTGGAGGGTAATGGGTACAGGGATTAGAATGGGGGACACTTACATGCGGTGTAGCCCATCCAGTTGTGTATTTAGTTTAAGCTCTTGCAAAGTGTGCACCTGTTCTGGGCTGTGTCATTTGTGGTGTCTACCTTTTAATGTTGTGATACGGCTCCTACACTGATCAGTACTGTCATGCTCTGGCAGGGGAGGCCTCACAGAACACCAGAGCCAATAGGTCAATACAACCTTCATGGGGCCAAAATAAGTGGGAATTTCTACCCCAGAAGACACAATAAATGTCCCAAGTGGCATGCAGGGCACCAGGAGGCAGTAACACCAGTAAAAGAATCATCAGTGGTGGGGTGAGGTTAGGAGCTGTCTGAGCTGGTACTGAGCTTCCTACTACAATGTTGACAGGAGCCCAGGGTACAATGCAGGCAGGCCCGGGCTGTGATTCATCTCAGTAAATGGCACAAACTCCCACGGACATGGCAATAATTAAGCAATGGGACCATCCATTTAATAACAAAATAATATCGTATATTATGATAATATTACTATGTTGGTGGTATTTGTTGCTGTTCTGTGTGCATATCTTGGGTGTGATGAGGTTGGAATCTTCTGGTGTTGGAGTCACGCGATTGCTGTCTGAGGAGTAGACGCTCTCACTATAGCTCCTGACAGCTTTTCACTTTTTAAATATAATTTTTACCTAAACCTCAGTCTTTACAGTGTTTTGGGTTCCCTCTGCCATCTGAAAACAGGATTTGGTCATATTCTGTGTTTTTTCCAGATTTTAATGGCTTCAGAAACAGCTGTAATGGAAGTTTCCAGTGTACCGGAGTGTTTACTGCAGCATCCTCCATCTTCTAAATGACCCAAGGAGAATATCTTGCCACCACAGACCCCAGCTCCAGAGGACGCACCGGACACACTCGAAAGCCTTTCTCAGGATCTTAACCTTTCAAAGAAGCTTTGTTTGAATTAATGAGGGGACTTCAAATTGGTAAAACTCATATTACTAATGCTAGGGCAACAACTTTTAGATTCTGAGGCTAGAATTTCCTCCTTTTGAAGACTGGGCAAATCAGATAGACACTGAACTTGTTGATTTAAGAAAGAAAATAGCAAAACTTGGGGACCGGCCTGATGACCAAGAAGCATGAAGTAGAAGAAACAATTTAATTTTCTCTCGTATCCATGAAAGAGTGGAAGGTACTGATTGTATGTTATTTGTGCAAGTGTTATTAGAAAAACCTGCTGGTCCATAACTATATTTACCAAATTATATTATTGAGTGTGCTCATTGATCACTGAACCAATCCCTAACCTTGGAAAAAACCTGCATCATTGCATTCAGACTCTCAACTTTAGAGATAAAATTCATATCTTACTCAAAATAGGTGCCAGTAGACCGGCCCAGTGGCGCAGAGGGTTGAGGCCCTGGCGCCTTACCTCATCCCACACCGGCAACCCGGGTTCGGGGATGGACTCGGGACATCGCGGGCTGGCAGAGGTGGGAGAGGATCGAGCGTCCACAGGACTACTCTCCTCTCCTGTTGGTGGGCAGTGGGTTGTCATCGCACTGCAGTGGCCTCTGGTGAAGACCAGGAGCACTGCTGACGCACACAGGAGGGAGTAACTAGAAAAGCGGAAATACCTCTTTACGGCAGCTGGATGATGGCTGCATGGCACTCTGAGGCCATCAAGGTCCTACTGAGCTCTCCATCTCAGCAGCATCCCTGGGGCTAAAGTGGTGCACTGGTCTGCTCCCCTTGGCTAGTGCCTTCTCCCTCAGAGGAGAGGGACCCATCCCGTGAAGGGTTACGCCAGATCACCCTGGGGGTTGGCTGTGATCTGAGGCAGAATCTATGAGGACGGATGGGTCGGAGGACAGCCTTGGTAAGCCCGAAGGAGTGGCTACCGTGGAGCACGTAGGGGGTAAAAAAAAAATATATAAGTGCCAGTAAACAACTGTGGTGGGAAGGCTCCCAAATTTAGATTTTTAGTGATCTTAGCCCTGGCATACGGGCGAAGCAGCAAGCTTACCGGGACAGTACGACAACTCTATATGTGGCATGTATTAGATTTCAGCTCCAGTACCCAGCTGTGCTTTCAGTGGTCACTAAAGCTGGAGAAAAACACTTATAATCTGCAACAGAGACTTTAACAGGAATATCCTAGCTGTTCCCAAATTTATTATAGCTGCCGCGGAAGCCAGTTCAATGAGCGCCCTCAGTGGAATAAGGGACAGATGGCTTCTGAAGTGAGAGCTTTACTTTTTGATTTGACTGCTCTGTTAAAGATGCTGAGTTGATTAGCTCGTGACTTCGATATACAGGCTGCTTCTACCTTTTTGGTCACTGGATTTAATCTCTTTATAGTAAATGTTTGGTGGAACTTCATTCGGCAGAGGTGGTATTCGAGTGTAGTGATTAATCAAAAAGGCATGACAAGGTGTGTGTTATCATGTAATAATATCACTCCTGGGGTGGTTTGAAGCACAAGGTGAAGCCAAGTGCTTCCACGACCACAGGAGTGACATTATTACATTAACACACACCTTGGAGTGCCTTATTGCAATTATACAATGGCTCGATACTATACAAAATAAAAAAATAATTTTAAAGACGTTTTAGTAGATTTTTAGTGTGGCAATATATCTTTGTTTCTGAAAAATAAGAGGTCAACATCTGCCAAATCCATACAGTGATGTTATTGTGTAATAACATCATTGTTTCAGGCACTCACTGACCAATCAGAGTTCAGGAAATGTTCTTGCCATTGTTTAATAAACTGTAACTTTGACCATGATTCTTGCTCTGAACTGGGATCCTACTTTGATCTGGGATACCTTTTTGATCTAGCCCATTTCTCGAATGTTTGCTGGAGCACCAGACACCTGCCTTAAGGCTTTGCAGGACGCACCTCATAAACTTAATCTTTCATGGCTGGTAAAACTAAAGTGCAGCTATCGCTTTTTGCCTGGTTCTTTTAAATGAGTCTTGCTATTTTGAAGTGATGGCATATTTTTGGGTGCAGTGCTGGAATAAATGGTGCAGAAAGCTGTGGTCTCTTGATTCGATACAGGATTCTGGTGCAATCCAGGATTGTGGTATGTACTGGCTTATGAATCTGTTCCGGACTTGTTTCTAAATATCTTCTGGCATTTCAAATTTTGGACTTATTTTGGATTTACTCATATAACCACTACCCTGTTACCATTTATATTTACACTGTCTAATTATATCAGTCTATCCAAAGCAGTCCTCAAGGTGAAGACTATCTGAATTTTCTTTAGTGACTATTCTTTGACTCTGCAGTGGTTAAACATGCCGACATGGTATTATTTGTTCTAAAGTTTTTTTAATTTTATTTAAAATTTGGCTACTGGTTGCAAGAACTGTTTTTTACTTAATAGTCACAGAGTCAGGGCAACTATCTGCAGCTTCTCAGACGGGAGCGCCAAGCCCTGACAGTTGGAATTTGTTATGCTGTAGTAAATAATATTTTAATTTTGGATATATCTTCCCCCCCTTTTAGTTTTCTTTCTCTTTTTTCTTTTTATCTTTCAGGTATATGACTGTGTTCGCAGGTGACGTGGAAGGGCTCTAACATAGGAGGCAGGTTGTAGAAACTGGTGAAATTTAAGTTCAAAGTGAAACCTTTCTTTGGACCTGTTTTTTTATTGAAGTAGAGGACATCTATGAATAGTCTGGGAGTGTCAGTTTAAATACCCCTGTAGTATGGACATTGCAATGAATGGCTTCCACATGTTACTTGATGGTGTGAATGTTGTTGTTTTCTAGATTACTTTTTATTGCCATTAGGGCAGCAAGCTTCGATTCTAAATACTGGTATCTGTTATCTTTTATGTTTGTTAAAATGATCCCTGTTCGGTGATAATTTATGCCCAATGCCAAGATTCCTAATTTCTGTTATGTAGATATCTTTGTGACCATACATTTGTCTATTGTCTTTCTTAACTTTTAGGGCAAGCAGAAGATTCCTATATATGGACCTCTATCCCATTTTATTTGAACCTAAGCCATTTTATTTTGGCATTAGATAATTTTATATATAGCCTGCCATATACAGTAGAAAGTTTCACATTTCCTGGCTGTGTGTTTATTTTATATTATAGTTGGAAAGTATTTTCCCTGTTTTTTCTCCAGTTTTGCAAATGTGGGTACTTCTAAATTCCCTAAGGTCCACATTTTCAAGCTGTTTTCAAGCAAGTCTTCCTTTTAGAGGTCAGTGTTCCTTTCTTGTTATAGAGGGTTATGGCAATTTAATAGGGCAGGAGTAGGAAGATAGTCACTCCAATACCCCACCATGGGTGTGACTGCAGAAGTGCAGTCCCGGGGACAAGTGTGTGTGTTGGGTGCCAGTGTTAGGCACTCCCTGTGTTTTATATTGTTCATTGGTATTAGCTTGTTCTGTATCTAGGGTTCGATTGTTGAGGGAGGGACATGACTCAAGTGCAGACCACCATGTTTTTTTTTTGTACTCTTAATAACATGGGAATTGTGGTTGCTAGTGCCCCTAGCTCTACTTATTGTTTCTTTTTTCTAGTCCCATATCAATGTGCTGAGTAGTCAAAAATTTGCCACATGAAATGTAAGAGGAATGCAAGATAAGATTGAATGTTATCAAATCCTTAAGCACGTGTCCAACCTAGGGGTACAAGTAGCATGCTTTCAGGATACCCCATCTATTGCCCTTGGAATGCCTGTTGTTTTGTAGGGAATATATTGGCCAGGTGTATAGGGCTGGGGATAATACTAGGCAGCGAGGGGTCGCAATTTTGCTTGCTAGAACTGTTTTGTTCACCTTCATTTCCACAACCGAGGATCCATTAGGTCATTACATTTTTTTTCAGGGTATTTTAGGGCAGACCCAAGTGATCCTTGGTTGTGCTTATGGACCTAATCTAGATTCTCCATCCTTTATGTCCTTAGTTAACACTTTAGCCCCCTTTGCCCACTTACCGATGAACCTGGCGGGGAAGTATTAGAACATTACACTGACATGTAACATGAAAACAACATGTAGGCCATCAGCTGGCTTTTCCCCTGCTCAAAGGTCCCTTTTGGATTTAATGGATGTAGGTGGTCCAGAAGTGAACTGAAGAGTTGTGCCTTCTGACGTAGCACTGCCATACAGCTGCACTCCCAGCTGGGAAGGGATGGTGTTGTGGTTCTATCGTGCTGTGGACTGAGTAGCTTGCCTCCTCTGCAGGGATGTCATCATGTCACTGCATGGTGGCAAGGCCTGATGGGGCACCACCCAGCACTGGAGAGGAGCGAGGGTCTAGGAAATGGGGAAAAGAATAATAATAATAATAAGCATTTATATAGTGCTTTTCATACACAGTGTATCCCAAAGTGCTTTACAAGCAATGCCAGACTGGCGGAGAAGTGAATGAATGTGTAGTAAACGGCCATATGCTTTATCAACACCACACACAGCCTGGACAATTGCATGAATTGGTTTATGGGAAGGGGAATGTTGGCCAGGAGTAGGACACAGGGAATGTCCCCTACTTTAAGCGAAGAGTGCCCTGGGTTCTTTTACTTCCACCTGGTCACCCTCCAGGAGAACATCAGGATGGGTAAAAGGGATCTTGGTTTAAAGTTTCATCTGAAGAACACCACACAGCACCAGTACAGCACACCCTAGCAGTACTGCACTCGGATACCAGCATTTTAGGTGCAAGTCCAATCCCGGTGTGGGATGAGAACCCATGACATTCTTGTCCAGAGGCAGATGTGCTAGTATCAATTGAGCCTCGGTAGTTAAATTCAGACACATTTGACATCCATCTGCTTGACTCATCAGGAAACAGCAGGCTAGCAGATTAGGTTGCTAGGCCGCAGCCACTAGCCAGAAATAACAGTGTTTTGTTTGCTGTATAGTCAAAACACAGGAACCAAAGTTGCTGCATTCTCTCCCCTGTAACTAAAGTAAATTCTTTGTCCACAATTAGTTGCACAGAATGCAGCACTTTCTTTACCAGTGACCCAGATAGCACTCTGGAGGGTTGGGGGTGGGTGACAGAATTTACTGTAACTGTACAGTTGTACTTGTCCACACAAAACAAGTGTCCAATGATGATGAAGAGATGCTGGGGGTAGATTGAAAAGGTGGATATCCATTCCTGCTTTTTGTAGCGTGGAGCACTGGGGCTTGTGGACGTCCTTGGGAGGTACTCTGGGGACTTTGGGGGGTCCAGCTACATGGAGCTTGCATGGCATGGAGCTGGATGCTGCTGGTCCAGAAACAGGGAGACTGGTCGCCGACTCACCTGAGTGAAGAGGTTGAGCTATAGGGTAGTGTAGCTCAAGGGAGGTTGCCCAACTTGGTACCATTCTATATTTTTATGGTGCTGTTTATACTGTGCAATTTGTTAAGTATAACCCTCAAAATGCACCACAGAACAGCAAAACCCAAAGCTTCTGGGGGCCTTGCGACCCCCAGACCCCTCAGTCCATTAGTTGATCCCCGGAAAACAAAAGTCAGCTCCTATGATTGTTGGCCCCTTATAATGTTAAGTTATTTATCTGCAGGTAAATTATAGCATTTCATGGAGGAAGGATTCTATAAAAGTTATGTTACCTGACTCAGTGCCTTCAGGTACTCTGTGAATTCTGATATTATGTGGAGATTTCTGTTTTGCAAGGTCTTCCAGTCATTGCTCGAGGAGTTGTTCCCTGGCATGCAGATCCAGAAAGGCCATATTATGTACATTTGTAGCGGTAATATATTCAACCAAGCTCTGTTCTATAGCTCCAGTTTGCTTAGAAAGTTGTTCAATATCTTTGTGATCATCCGTAACTTTAGCTTCGAGCCTTTGCAGGGTCTCATGTATTTGTTGCAAGTTGAGGCACCATTGTTTTGAAGTAATGGTGCATTAAGTTTCCTCAGCATCATTCGAAGTTGAAGCCTGTACTTGGGATGACGGGTGTGAGTAGGCCACAGCTGATGCATCTGAATCAAGTCCAGATTTGCCCTGTTTCCCAGTCAATCAGGGAGGATTTTCCTTGTTTCTCTGTTTTGAAGGCATTAGATATTCTGCTATTTTGCATTTGAGTGACAGGATGATGCACTTAATTGTTAGATTTCAATGAATTGTAGTGAGGTTGAGACGGAGCTCTGGAACTAAGCTGCCATCAAGCTGGTGATCAAACCAGAAGTCCCTCTCTTCTGCCTTCTCACATTGCTTGCTTACCTTTAGGTGATCTGATATGACTACCCCCAGGTTCCTTTCCATTTTTGTTGTTGTTAGTACGTTCCCCCCCCCTCACTGTGTACACTTCCTTGGGTTTTGTTTCCCAGGTGAAATGCTTTGCACTTCTTTGCATTGAATCTAAGCTGCCATACTTCTGACCATTCCTCCAACCTTGCCAAATCCCTTCTCATCCTCCCCCCCCCGTGCATCAACCCGTTGAAGATCTTTGTGTCATCTGCAAAGAGGAATACTTTCCCTTCCAGTCCCTTCACAAAATCACTTATAAAGACATTAAAAAGGACCGGACCCAGTACTGAACCCTGCGGTACCCTGCTAGTATGCCCCTTTCTTTGAAGTGGACTCCATTTACTATTATCCTCTGTGTCCTGTTGTCCAGCCAATTTTTTACCTGGGCTACCACCCTGAGACCCACTCCCAAGTTGGTTAACTTGTTTATTAATCTTTTTATCTGTTTGGTCAAGGGGCCTCAATAATGTTCTTATTTTCTACCCAGTCCTTGCTAACCACGGTCATAATGGGTAGATCTCCCTTTTCCACCCCAGCAAGTTAGTTTATTTATTTATTTATTTTACTCCTCCTCTCCCCTGTGGTCCCCCTCTCTTCGGGAGTCACTTTTATGGCCTTTTCAGCCCTCGCTCACCTGCCTGTAGACCAGAGCAGTCCATCCCCCATGGAGCCTTGGTTTACCCCCCAGGCGGGGTATGGGGTGGGGGCCCTATACACCTCAACACTATGAAATTTTCATCGGGATGCTGTCTCTGGGCAGGCAGGGGCATTGAGGGTCGGGGCCTAGTGCTCCGTCTACTGGGAGACCTCAAGATGCTTTTTCCGGTGTTCTTCCTCGAGATGTGCCATGTCCCCTGACGTCAAGGCACTGAGCGCCGATGTCTGGCACGTCGCCCTCCCTTCTTTCTCTGCCATCGGCCTTGCTACACCTCGGGTCTCCACCTGAGGTCAGTCAAAAGCCGGGCTCTGGTTCCCCCCTCCCCCCCGGAGAGGAGGACGAGCAGTCCCTAGGATGCTCAAGCCCTCTCCCCCGGCCGGCCCTCCAGCTTCCCGGGCTCGTTCCCGAACCGGTGCGCTGGCGTCGTAAGCGGAAATCCAACCGCTGCGCCGGTGGGCCGGCTTGCAAGTTAGTTTAGAACTTTAACTATTACTGTTTTTAGCCTTTCCTTCAGAATGCTTGCACAGTTCCTATTTAGATGTAAACCATCCCTGGCATATAGGTCACTAAGAAGCTATACCAATGTCTTATGACGGTGACTTGCTCTCTAGAAACTCCATTTCTTATTCATCTATGCCCAAATCTGACATATCTGTGTATGTCCATTAAACAGTGAGGTACAGGAAGTATCTCTGATATGAGAGTGCTGGTGGTTTTTACTTTGAGTTTTCTCCTAGGTGTATGAATTGCAATTTGGCATCATCCATTTTACATCCACTGTCATTTGTTCCTATCTATATTACCACTACATGGTCCTTGCCAAGCACTTTTTAAGGCATTGTCAGTGAGATCAAATGTCCTGCACCTCAACCCATGAGAAGCTACTAACTGTAGCATTTTCTTTTTATGGGTTACAAATTTTTCAATTTGTATTCTTTTTTATTTTTGAGTCGCCCAATCCTGTGGTTTGCATTTTAGGTGAAGTGATTTGTTGTGGAGTTAAATTATCCTCTGTACTGCTATCTCCTTATAAAAATAAAAATAAAAATCTGTTTATAATTCTAGGTCAGATTTGGATGTTCTCACAATTTTCCTGACCAGCTGGGTGTCCTGCTCCACAGTGCTGTTTAAGGGCCTGTAGCACACACCCATGATAGTGCATTTGCTCCCTTTTTCCATTAGCTCAATACAGATGAACTCTGTGACACTGAACACTGATATCCTTATTTTCCTCCATAATGACTCATTCCCTTATGAAGACGACCATCCCATCCCCTTTCTTATCAGGCCTAGCTCTCCTGAACAGTCTGTGTTCTTAATTCTCCTAATTCTTTTTCATGTAATGTCCCACACTTCACCACTTGGCACTGTATCACAGTACTGCACAGGGGAACCTCATGCATGTTGATTCAAGTCACTTTATTGTAGAGCAGCACACCACAGCCCATCACACAATACCCAACACCATTGTCTCAGTCCTGTCCTTGACCAATGGAGAATTAACAATTGGGTTGGTGTCATTTTTAGTCGCTGTGCTGTGTTGGTCATGCATAGTTTCACTGATCCTTCTCAGAATTCATGATGGAGAGGACTCTGAAGACAGAGCCTAGGCAGGTAATTATGCCATATGAGTCCTACCTCCCCACACCCTTACCCTGGAGGGCAATGGGTAAAGGGATTAGGAGCAATGTGAGGAAGTATTATTTCACAGAGAGGGTAGTGGATGCATGGAACAGCCTTCCTGAGGAGGTTGTGGGGTCTAAAATTGTGGGAGAATTCAAGAATGCATGGAACAGACATAAGGCAATTCATGTGGGGGGTAAGAAGAAATAGGCTTTTGGTTAACTAGGATCTGAAGCCTATCCTGTAGGTAGGGAAATGGGCAGACTAGATGGGCCAAGCGGTCCTTATCTGCCATCAAAGTCTATGTTTCTATGTTTCTATGTTTGGGGGGCAGAGTCTGAGGACAGATCCCAGGCAGGTAATTGCGCCATACGAGTCCTACCTCCCCACACCCTTACCCTGGAGGGTAATGGGTACAGGGATTAGAATGGGGGGCACTTACATGCGGTGTAGCCCATCCAGGTGAGTATTTAGTGGAAACTCTTGCACAGTGTGCACCTGTTCTGGGCTGTGTCATTTGTGATGCCTTCCTCTTAATGTTGTCGAACGGCTCCTACACTGATCAGTACTGTCATGCTCTGGCAGGGGAGGCCTCACAGAACACCAGAGCCAATAGGTCAATACAACCTCCATGGGGCCAAGATAGGTGGGAATTTCTACCCCAGAAGACACAATAAATGTCCCAAGTGGCATGCAGGGCACCAGGAGGCAGTAACACCAATAAAAGAATCAGCAGTGGTGGTGTGAGGTTAGGAGCTGTCTGAGCTGTTACTGAGCTTCCTACTACAATGTTGACAGGAGCCCAGGGTACAATGCAGGTAGGCCTGGGATGTGATTCATCCCAGTAAATAGCACAAACTCCCGTGGACGTGGCAATAATTAAGCAATGGGACCATCCATTTAATAACAAAATAATGTTGTATATTATGATGATATTACTATATTGGTGGTATTTGTACTGTTCTGTGTGCATATCCTGGGTGTGATGAGGTTGGAATATGTCTGCTGGTGTCGGAGTCACGTGATTGCTGTCTGAGGAGTAGATACTCTCACTATAGCTCCTGACAGCTTTTCCCTTTTTAAATATAATTTTTGCCTAAACCTCAGTCTTTACAGTGTTTTGGGTTCCCTCTGCCATTTGGGAACTGGATTTGGTCATATTCTGTGTTTTTTCCAGATTATAATGGCTTCAGAAACAGCTGTAATCTAAGTTTCAAGTGTACCGGAGGGTTTACTGCAGCATCCTCTACCTTCTAAATGACCCAAGGAGACTATCTTGCCACCACAGACCCCAGCTCCGGAGGACGTACTGGACACACTCAAAAGCCTTTCTCAGGATCTTAACCTTTCAAAGAAGCTTTGTTTGAATTAATGAGGGACTTCAAATTGGTAAAACTCACATTACTAATGCTAGGGCAATGACTTTCAGATTCTGAGGGTAGAATTTCCTCTTTTTGAAGATTAGGCAAACCAGACAGACACTGAACTAGTTGATTTAAGAAAGAAAATAGCAAAACTTGGGGACTGGCCTGATGATCAAGAAGCACGAAGTAGAAGAGACAATTTAATTTTTTCTGGTATCCATGAAAGAGTGGAAGGTACTGATTGCATGTTATTTGTGCAAGTGTTATTAGAAAAACCTGCTGGCCCATCACTATATGGACCAAATTATATTATTGAGTGAGCTCATCGATCACTGAACCAATCCCTAACCTTGGAAAAAACCTGCATCATTGCATTCAGACTTCTCAACTTTAGAGATAAAATTCATATCTTACTCAAAATAAGTGCCAGTAGGCTGGCCCAGTGGCGCAGAGGGTTGAGGCCCTGGCGCCTTACCTCATACCATGCCGGCTACCCGGGTTCAGGAACGGACTCGAGACGTCGGGGGCTGGCAGGGGCAGGAGTGGATCGAGCGTCCACAGGACTGCTCTCCTCTCCTGGGGGTGGGCAGTGGGTTGTCATCACACTGCAGCGGCCTCTGGTGGAGACCAGGAGCACTGCTGATGCACACAGGAGGGAGTAACTAGAAAAGCGGAAATACCTCTTCACGGCAGCCGGATGATGGCTGTCTGACAATCTGAGGCCATCAAGGTCCTACTGAGCTCTCCATCTCAGCAGCATCCCTGGGGCTAAAGTGGTGCGCTGGTCTGCTCCCCTTGGCTGGTGCCTTCCCCCTCAGAGAAGAGGGACCCATCCGGCGAAGGGTTACGCCAGATCACCCTGGGAGTCAGTTGCGATCTGAGGCGGAATCTAGGAGGACAGATGGGTCGGAGGACAGCCTTGGTAAGTCCGAAGGAGTGGCTACTGTGGAGCATGCAGGGGGTAAAAGAAAAAAAAATAAAATAAGTGCTAGTAAGCAACTGTGGTGGGAAGGCTCCCAAATTTAGATTTTTAGTGATCTTAGCCCTGGCATATGGGCGAAGCGGCAAGCTTACCGGGACAGTACGACAACTCTATATGTGGCATGTATTAGATTTCAGCTCCAGTACCCAGCTGTGCTTTCAGTGGTCACTACAGCTGGAGAAAAACACTTATAATCTGCAACAGAGGCTTTAACAGGAATATCCTAGCTGTTCCCAAATTTATTATAGCAGCCGCGGATGCCAGTTCAATGAGCGCCCTCAGTGGAATCAGGGACAGAGGGTTTCTGAAGTGAGAGCTTTACTTTTTAATTTGACTGCTTTGTTAAAGATGCTGAGTTGATTAGTTCGTGTCTTTGATATACAGGCTGCTTCTACATTTTTGGTCACTGGATTTAATCTCTTTATAGTATATGTTTGGTGGAATTTCATTCGGCAGAGGTAGTATTTGAGTGTAGTGATTAAGCAATAAGGCACGACAAGGTGTGTGTCATCGTGTAATAACATCACTCCTGGGGTGGATTGAAGCACGAGGTGAAGCGGAGTGCTTCCACCACCCCAGGAGTGACGTTATTACATAATAACACACACCTTGGAGTGCCTTATTGCAATTATACAATGGCCCGATGTTATACAAAATAATAAGCAGGATTTGTCTAGTGCACTTACCCGGTCAACAAAAACTAAATAAATAAAAATTGTGTAATAACATCACTGTCTCAGACACACACTGACCAATCAGAGTCCAGGAAATGAATTTTGCCATTTTATAATAAACTATAACTTCGACTGTGGAACTTGCTCGGAACTGGAATCCTAATTTGATCTGGGATACCTTTTTGAGTTAGCCCATTTCTCGAATATTTGCCAGAGCACAAGGTGCCCGCCTTAAGCCTTTAGAGGACACACCTCATAAACTTAATCTTTCATGGCTGGTAAGACTAAAGTGCAGCTATCAATTTTTGCTTGGACCCTTTTAAATGAGTCTTGCTATATTGAAGTGATAGCATATTTTTGGGTGCAGTGCTGGAATAAATTATGCAGAAAGCTGTGGTCTCTTGATTCAGTACAGGATTTTGGTGCAATCCAGGATTGTGGTACAGACTGGCTTTTGAATCTGTTCCGGGCTTGTTTCTAAATATCTTCTGGCATTTGAAATTTTGGACTTTTTTTTCGATTTACTCATATAACCACTACCCTGTTACCATTTATATTTACACTGTCTACCTGTATCAGTCTATCCACAGCAGACCTCAAGGTGAAGACTATCTGAAATTTCTTTAGTGACTATTCTTTGACTGTGCAGTGGTTAAACGTGCAACATGGTATTATTTGTCCTAAAGTTTCTTTACTTTTATTTAAAAGTTGGCTACTGGTTGTAAGCATTGTTTTTTACTTAATAGCCGCAGAGTCAGGGCAACTGTCTGCGGCTTCCCAGATGGGAGCACCAAGCCCTGACAGATGGAATTTTTTATGCTCTAGTAAATAATATGTTCATTTTGGATATCTCTTTTTCTCTACCCCTCCTCTTTTTTTTTCTTTCTCTTTTTTTTTTTATCTTTCAGGTATATGACTGTGTCGGCGGGGGACACGGAAGGGCTCCAACATAGGAGGCGGGCTGTAGGAACTGATGAAATTTAAGTTCAAACTGAAATCTTTCTTAGGACATTTTTTATTGAAGTAGAGGATATCTATGAATAGTCTGGGAGAGTCAGTTTAAATACCCCTGTAGTATGGACATTACAATGAATGGCTTCCACATGTTACTTGATGGTGTGAATGTTGTTGTTTTCTAGATTACTTTTTATTGTCATTAGGGCAGCAAGCTTTGATTCTAAATACTGGTATCTGTAATCTTTTATGGTTGTTATAACAATCCATGTTCAGTGATAATTTATGCCCAATAGTAAGATTCCTAATTTCTATTATGTAGATATCTTTGCAACCATACATCTGTCTATTGTCTTTCTTAACTTTTAGGGCAATCAGAAGTTTTCTATATATGGACCTCTATCCCATTTTATTTTAACCTAACTAAGCCATTTTATTTTGCCATTAGATAATTTTATATATAGCCTGTCATATACAGTAGCATGTTTCACATTTCCAGGTTTGTGTTTATTTTATATTATAGTTGGAAAATGTCTTCCCTGTATATTCTCTAGTTTTGCATAATTGAGTACTTCTAAATTCCCTAAGGTCCACATTTGCTAGCTGTTTTCAAGCTAGTTCTTCCTTCTAGAGGTTAGTGTTCCTTTCTTGTTATTGAGGGTTATGGCAATTTAATAGGGCAGGAGTGGGAAGAGAGCCACTCCAATACCCCACCATGGGCGTGACTGCAGGAGTGCAGTTCCAGGGACAAGTGTGTGTGGGGTGCCAGTGTTAGGCACCCCCTGTGTTTTATATTGTTCATTGGTATTAGCTTGTTCTGTTTCTAGTTTTAGATTGTTGATGGGTGGGACATGGTTCGAGTGCAGACCACCTTTTTTTTGTACTCTTAATAACACAGGCATTGTGGTTGGCAGTGCCCTTAGCTCTACTTATTGTTTCTTTTTTCTAATCCCATATCAATGTGCTAAGTAGTCAAAAATTTGCCACATGGAATGTAATGGGAGTGCAGGATAAGATTGAATGTTATCAAATCCTTAAGCACTTGGCCCACCTAGGGGTACAAGTAGCATGCCTTCAGGAGACCCATCTATTGCTCTTGGAATGCCTGTTGTTTTGTAGGGAATATATTGGCCAGGTGTATAGGTCTGGGGATAATACTAGGCAGCGTGGGGTCACAATTTTGCTTGCTAGAACTGTTTTGTTCACCTTCATTTCCACAATTGAGGATCCATTAGGTCATTACATTTTTTTACAGGGTATTTTCGGGCAGACCCAAGTTATTCTTGGTTGTGTTTATGGACCTAATGTTGATTCTCCATCTTTTATGCCCCTAGCTAACACATTAGCCCCCTTTGCCCACTTACCGATCCTCCTGGGGGGGAGGAATTGGAACATTATAATGACATGTAACATGAATAGAACATGTAGGCCATCAGCTGGCTTTTCCCCTGCTCAAAGGTCCCTTTTGGATTTATTGGATTCTTTGTGCCTTTGTGATCTCTGGAGAATTCTCAATCCAACTGACAAGCAAGCTACCTTTTTCTCCCTGGTGCACAATTCCTATTCAAGGATTGATCTTTTCCAACTTAGTCAAAGTGTATTGGGAGGGTCTCCACTCTGCAGTAATTACCCCGAGAGTTCTGCCTGACCATTCTCTAGTATGGCTCACTCACTCCTTTACCTTGATTGGGGAAAAAGACTGTATGGAAACTTAATAATCAAATTTTAAATGATCCCTTTGTGGAAGACCATATTAAACAACATATTCCCTGCTTTTTAAAAGACAACTGGGGCTCAGTTTCTTGTAGGGATCTTGAATGGGTGGAGTGTAAGGCTTTTTTCCGCGGTGAGTTTATAAGACTTGCTTGTAAGTGGAAGAAAATCTGTCAAAACAAAATGTCCCTTTTACTTAACAAACTTTGAACCTTAGAAAAATCTATAAACCCATCCTCTTCTCCAGAAGTCAGATTGTAATTGGAAATCCTGTGTGATCAATATGTGGAGTTATTGCAAGAGAAGGCAGAGTATGTTATTTTTAAAACTAAATCAACATATGATGACCGGGGGGAAATTATGGTAAATTAATGGCACTTCAATCACATAAACAGGAAACATCTAGGCTGATTACCGCTATACGCTCTCTCCGATGGCTCCCTGAAGACTTGCCCTAGAGATATTGCTCTTGGACCTTTTAATTATTATAGAACATTGACCAGTCCGAGTAGAGTTCCTGCATCTAAGGATGAAATTCAGCAATATTTAGGATCAGTTCCTTTGACAACTCTCTCTGATGCTAAAGGGGATTATCTTTGCCTATCTATAGCCATGTTGGAAGTTTTGTCAGCCATATTGTCTCTAAAACTACATAAAGCTCCAGGCCCTGATGGTTTCACAACCAATTTCTATAAAACTTTTGCTCAAGTTCTGGCCCTGATGCTAGTTCAAGTTTTTCAAGAAATTTAGCAAACATTAGTATTCGAACCCCTCTCTGGCTGATGCTGTCATTGTGTTTTGCCGAAACCAGGCAGGGATCTTGAACTAGTATCCAATTATTGTCTAATTTGCTTAATGAATCAGGATCTTAAAATTCTGTGTAAAATATTAGCTACCCAAATTAATGAGGTGTAGGCTCAACTTATTGGCCTGGAGCATGTGGGATTTATGCCCACTACAGCCACTGTATATCATCTTCATAAGTTAGCCCATATATTTTCAGTTTCTCAAAATCTAGGGAGACTGTCTCCCTGGATGTTGAGAAAGCTTTCAATAGGATTTTGTGGCCTTTTTTGCTCACAACTTTACAATGGTTTGGATTTTCTCTAAAATGTAAAAAAAGGATTCAAATATTGTATTCCTGTCCTACAGCTAAGATATATTGTAATGAAGTTTTTTCCCCTCCTTTTCCCTTATGTTGTGGGCCAAGACATGGCTGCCATTATCTCCACTTTAATTTATACTTAGAACTTCTCTTGTGGCAGTTAAATAACAATCTTCTTATCGATGGAATTGCTTTGGGTACCTCTACTTATCGGTTGTCCGCTTATGCAGATGATGTATTATTATATGTTGTGGACCCATTAGAGCACTCCCAGCTGTTTTAGATACCATCAATCAATTCAGTGCCCTATTCAATTACAAATTAAACTTGGATAAAACTGCAGTGATGCCTCTTAATATGTTAACAACACATGTTGATTTATCTCACTATGGTTTAGTCTGAGCACCTTCTTCTTTCAAATATTTGGTTTTGCAGCTCACCGCTGAGATAGTGCAACTTAAAAAAGCTAAATTTAGATACTTTAGTGGAGTTGATTAAGGTGGATTTGGATAGATGGATGACTCTTCCCCTTATACTTTGGGGGAGGATTAATATAATTTTAAATGAACATTCTTCCCCAGATCTTTTACAGACTTCATATGTTAAATCTGTTTCTCTCACTTTCCTGGTTCATAAACCTCCACTCTATTATTTCAAAGTTTATTTGGTCCCACAAAACTCCTCACAGGGCATATGACACGTTATCTTATCCCAAATTTAAATGGGGTTTGCCACTTCCAGATTTTCATTTGTATTACTGGGCATCTCACTTGAGTAAATATTGCCGTTGGCACTCTGCAGATGCAGGTATTGACTACACAACGTATTATCCCCTATGGCTTAAGATTGAAAGGGATGTAATTTGAGGGTGTAAACTTAATCTTGCATCAATTCTTTATACTAAATATACCTCTCTTCCTAGCATATTCCAGAGTTCAGTGGCCAGGCATTCATGTTAGTTCACCAGCAATTTACTAAAGCTTTTTCGCTGGACATAGTAAAGTTTCTGAGCAGCCAATTGTTGGTGATCTGAATATTAAGATAGCTGGTCAAGTAATATTACTCAAATAGCTGCCAGGACTGGATAAGTTTTTGATAGAGGCCTTTTCTAAAGAAGGACAATGATTATCAGTGATGCAAGCTAAGACTCTCCTCAGGCCCTCTGGAGGTTCTGAATTCTGG
Organism: Neoceratodus forsteri; assembly: GCA_016271365.2. NCBI lineage: Eukaryota > Metazoa > Chordata > Ceratodontiformes > Ceratodontidae > Neoceratodus > Neoceratodus forsteri. The sequence goes on from CM057449.1 coordinate 1,516,907,624, forward strand.
ATTTTCTAACTTAAACATGTAATAGCCTCGCACATGGGACCCCCACAATGGGTTCCATTATCTTCAGACTGTTTCTCTTTGGTATTGGATGCGGTAACCCTTCCTCATTTGGTTTCTAAGATTTATCAAATTTTGCTTACAGGCTTCACTAAAAATGTGGATGGTACATGTAGATATTGGCAATCTACTTTCTCTGAAACCCCGTTAAACTGGCCCCAAATTTGGATACACCTTTTTCAGTATTTTCCACAAGATAAGCTATGCCTCACTCAAGTTTGTATTCTCCACAATTTGTTTTTTACACAGCTTAAGCTATCAAAAATCTTTGTCATCTTTGTATAATAGATGTGGTCAAGAAGAAAGCAAGCTACAGCACATATTCTGGGACTGTGACGTGATTAAACCCTAATGGACTGAGATCAGAACTAAACTGGATCCTCAATTAGAGCTCACAGATTGCCTTACTCCTGAATCTGTGTTGTCAGAGACTTTCATTCAATCCCAGTCAAGGAAAGAAGATATCATATAGCCCTAATATCAATGTCAGTTAAAAGGTTAGTACTCGTCCTTGGAAATACTCTCTATCCATCTCTTACACATAGTGGTTAAATGAACCTTTGTATACTCTGCATGAGGAATGGATAATTGTGAGTCTTCGGAACAATTTGCCTGCATATGGAAGGAAATGGGCTAAGCTTCATGCTTTCTGTATGCTTCCCCTTCCTCCACCATTTTAGACTGTCGATTCCATGGTTTAATGTATTTTTTCTTCAGTAATATCTTTTAGTTCTGGACTACATATTGGACCTTGTATTTTCTTTTTCAGGATATCTTGTATTATGTACCTGTACTACTATGATTATCTCCCTGATTTGTTTTAGTTTTTTGGTCATTAGTGTTATTTAGATGGTGGTAATCTTGGACTTAGCTGGATGGACTGCACTTGGGGGGGCAGTTATGTGTTTATTTTTAAATGTTATCTTAATTATTTATTTATTCCTTTTCCTGATTCCTTGTTTATTGTTGTTTTGTTGTGTTACTGACTTTGTATTATTCAAAATGTATTAAAGTTTGCTCAATTAAAAAAAAAATGTCTGCTGGTGTTTACATATGGGCTCTTCCGTGGAGATAGCTAACTGCTTATTGATTCAGGACTGTGTTGCACTGTGTATCTGCCTGTGGTTTCCATGGTGTGCATCCAGTTCATGTCTGGAAATTGCTGTTGCTGAAGGGATGTACCATTTCTACAGCATCCACCAGGGTGGCGTAGTTTCATGGCTGAAGATTTGCATGTGCAGACACTTGCCTAGTGCTATGGGTAGCGTCCATACAGGTGAAGCATGCATATCTGGATACATCTCAAATGATGCAATACACCAACAATATTCAGATGCATGCATATTGCACCTTACACAATGTATAATGTGTGCTGTGGCTCTGCGTCTTGTCTGGCTGACTTCCGTGGCTTTATCGTGGATGACTGTGTAATAAACACAGCCCTTTTAAGATTCAAGCCCTTAAATAGCATAATGTCTCTTCTGTTGAGGATATTAAATAACCTCACATTTTCACAACAGCATGTAACAGATTTAAATAAGAGATACAGGGTAGGGAAGTGTTTTGCAAGTTGTGATGGTTCAGATACAAATTCTGCACCTGAACCAATCATTTTTACATTTTTGTTTTCTTTTAACATTGAATCAATATGCTACAAAACTATAAATTATAACACATTACACAAAATATGGAATTATTCTACTTCATCATAGTCCATGTACAGTAAGATGTACTGTAAGCTACTTCTAATAACTACATTGTAATCAATGATCTATCTGAAAACTGCAATATAATTAATATGCAATACATGGAAAGTTAACTTTTATTGCTTAATGTATTGCATTGCATTTGTGGTTCAGTCAATTAATATTATATTTAAATAACCTCTAACAGCACAGGGGAAAGTTTTAATGTAGAAACATAGACAACGTCAGAAGAAAAAGACTTGCTCCATCCAGTCTGCCCAATTTCACTCTGCTCTCACTCATGCTCTGTTATCTAGAATTTTTTTGCCCTCACTTTTTCTCAATCAGTCTCTCATTTACTACTACCTTCCTAAGTAACTTTTGTTTATTTATTTGAAAGTTGGTGACTGGGAAAGTCACACTGAACCAAGGTTTGCTTCTAGGTGTGACCCAGAGAATGGGAATAGGGGAGGCAAATACATACAGTAGCACAGACACAGTGCACAGTTAAATACAATTAAATAACATTGACACAGTTACAGTAAAATGGAACAGCATACATTATTAGTACAGGAGTAACTACAATGAGAGCAAGCAGCAATAATAAGGCAGTTCAGTCACACCTACTGTACACTGGGGTAGGAGGCAATCGTAAGGGGGCAGTCAAATAGGGGAAAACAGGAGCAAGGTGAGGGGGTGAGTTTCAGCCAGTATCTGAGTGAAACAGGAAAGACAGTTAAATAGAGTGAGGATGGGAGTGGATTCCAGAGTGAAGGAAGACAATAGGAAAAGACTGATTGCCCAGTAGGAGAGTGGAGATGAGGAAGGGTGAAAGTTCAAAGATCCCTGGAGCAGAAGGAGCAGGGCAGGAGGCAGAGGGAATGGAGGAGTGGAATGAGGAAATGTAAAAGGGAATGGACCCATTAAAGGGGGGGTCCTTTTGGGGTGGGTGTTTTACAATAAATATTGTTTTCCTTCAAGCGCTTTACTCCTTTTACTCTTTGCCAACCATGCTTTCACCTGATAATGCTTGTTGTGCCCATCACCTCTGTCGGTAGGCTGTTTTATAGCTCAACCATTCTTTCCATAGGTAAAACTTTGTCACAACCCTCCTGAATCACTCTACCACCTGCTTACTTGTCTGTCCCCTTGTTTTCAACCCACCATTACTGCTCAACAGTTCCTTGAAGTTTACTTGTCTATTCATAGAAATTATCACTGTCGACAGAAAAGGACCTCTAGTCTGCCTTAAATTCCCTACCTACTGTACTACTGCAGATCCTAGTTGATCTCCAGCATTCCTCCGCCAGCCCTGTTGCTAGGATCCCCTTGTGGCTACCCCATGCATTCTTGAATCCTGCTGCCATTTTAGTATCCACAACCTCTGTTGGGAGGCTGTTCCAGATGCCCACCACCCTTTCTGTGAAGAAGTATTTCCTCACATCCCATCTGAGCAACCCCCCCCTTCAAGTTTCATATCATTCCCCTTTGTCCTTGGGCATCTTTTTCTGTTTAAAATGCCACCCTCCTGTACCTTAGTGACACCTTTGGGGTACTGAACGTTTCTATCATATCCCCCCCATACCTCTCAAACTTTTGTCACTGAAATGAAGGGCACAGGCACTCAAAATGAGGGACAGTGTGGACAGTGACCATCCAAATGAGGGACACATCTTTAAATATGGATATATAAACTTAAAGTATGGTGGAAACAATTGCCTTTACTTGTACAAAGTTAATTTTTGATTTAACATGTTAGAATAGTATGAATTTCTGCTTTAAAGTCTACATTTACACCACCTTCTCTAAGTGGAAAGCACCTTTTCTTTGAGGGATGGGTGGGGAACAGAGCAATTTTGAGGGGTGCAATGCACAACATCCCTCATAACCAGGGACAGTTGAGAGGTATGGATCCCCCTTTCCCTCTTTTCCTCAAGAGAGTACATATTTAATTCCTTGAGCCTGTCCTCATTGAGCTTCTCATGCAGGCCATGCACCATTTTGGTTGCAATCCTCTGTACCCCCTCCACCCGATCTATGCATTTCTGGAGATGGGACATCCAGTACTGGACACAGTACTCCAGGTGGGGCCTCACCATTGATCTATACAGGGGTAACACTACCTCCCTCTTTCTGCTGGTGGTACCCCTCCCTATCCACCCCAGCATTCCACTAGCTTTTCCCACTGCCTTATCACACTAGTTTGCTAACTTCAGATTATAAGGTATGATAACCCCTAGTTCCCTTTCCTACTTTGTGGTTGTCACCCTCCCCCCTCTCCCCAGTTAGTGCATTGCCTTTTGGTTTCTGTGCCCCATGTGAATAATTTTGCACTTTTAATATTGAAGCCTAGTTGCCAAACCCTTGACCAGTCTTCCATTTTTTTCAGGTCATTCCTCATTTTTTCCACTCCCCCTGGTGTGTTCACTCTGTTGCAGATGTTTGTGTCATCCGAGAACAGGCATATTTTCCCTTCCAACCTTTCTGAGATGTCGCTAGTAAAGATATTGAATAGAAGCAGTCCCAATACTGACCCTTGTGGCACCCTGCTGGTTTCCGTGCCTTCTTCTAAGTGAACCCCATTTACCACCACCCTCTGGCTCCTGTTACTTAGCCAACATCATATCCATTTTACTACTTTTGGACACTCTCCCAGGCTGCCCAGCTTGTTTACCAGTCTTCTGTGTGGAACAGTGTCGAAGGCCTTACTGAAATCCAGGTAAGCCACAACCACCACTCCTCCCTAATCCACTTCCCTGGTTACCCAGTCAAAGAACTCAATCAGCTTTGTTTGGCAAGATCTCCCTCCTGTGAACCCATGCTGCTGTGGATCCTGTAATCCACTGGTCCAAAGGTATTCCCCAATCCTTTCTTTTAGCAGTGTTTCCATAACTTTTCCCACTACTGAAGTCAGGCTTACAGGTCTGAAATTTCCTGCCTCCTTCCTATTCCCACTTTTGTGAAGTGGGATGACATTCATCCTCCGCCAGTGCCCCAGAACTTCCCCTGTATTCAGTGATAAGTTGAACAGGGCTGTCAGAGGTGCAGTCAGCTCCTCCTTACAATTTCTCAGTGTTCTGGGGGGACCCCGTCCAGCCCCATTGCCTTATCCACTTTCAGCTGTGCTAGTTCCTTGAGTACTCTCTCCTCCATAAAAGGGCTAGTGTCCATCTCCCTTCCATTAATGCTCTCTATTCTAACTGTGGCCCATCACTACTCTTCTTTTGTGAATACTGAACAAAAGTAGTTGTCAATATGTATGCATTCTTCTGGTCCTCTTCCACACAGTCCCCTACTTCCCCTTTTAACCTTTCTAACTCTGCCTTTTTTCTTCCTTTTGTTTTATATACTGTACCTAAAGAAAATTATATCCCCCTTTTTTACTGACTTGGCAATGTTCTCCTCCATTCGAACCTTTGTGCTCCTAACTGCATTACCAGTCTTCCTTTACTTCACCTGATAACCCTCCTGATGCTCTTCCTTCTGTATTGACTTGTATCATTTGAATGCCAGCTTCTTTGCTTTTACTTTCTCTGCTATTTCCTTGGAGAACCATAGCAGCCTCTTTTTTCTCTTGCTCTTTTAAACCTGCCTGACACAGAGGTTTGTTGTCTTTTCTTTATTTTTCCCACTGTTCTTCCACCCTCATATTCTCTATCTCTACTATTGCTTCCCTGTGGCACTCCCCAATTTTCTTAACTCTGCCCTCCTGAAGTTCAGGACCCTCATTTTGGTGTGGTTTGATTCTGGCCCTGTTCTTATGCTAAACTACACTGTACAATGATCTCTGGTACCCAGTGGCTCCCCACTGTGACGTCAGTGACACTGTCCCCATTTGACATCACCAGGTCCAGTATTGCCCCCCATGAGTAGGTTCTTTAACTAGTTGCCTTAGGAACACCCCCTGAATGGAGTCTGGGATGTCTCTTCTTTGAAATGTTGCTGCAGCTGGGAGGCTCCATTCCACATCTGGCAGACTGAAGTCCCCTACCAGCAATACCTCCCCCTTGTTAGTCATCCCTTGGATTTCTTCCACCATATCCTTATCCACCTTCTCCCCCTGTCCTGGAGATCTGTAGATCACCCCTTTTTGAATAGCGGTCCCCCTCCATGTCTCCAGGGTGACCTACAGCACCTCCGCCTCTCCCTCCTCCCCCTGTATTTTCATGGCCTTTATGTTGTCCCTCACATAAAGAGTCACTCCTCTAATTCCATTCCTTTTAGAAACTTGAAAGTCTCTATCATGTCACCCCTTTCACTTCTGGCCTCCAGTCGGTACATGCTGAGTGCCTTGTGCCGATCCTCATAAGATCTGCCCTGTTGGCCCCGAATAATTTTGGTTACTCTATTCTGCACCGTATATAACCTGTCTGTCTTTCCTCAGATTAGGAATCCAGACATGGGCACAGTATTCCAGACTTGAAGTGATCCATAGCGAGTTAGTATTACTATACCTCTTTCCTCCTGCTATAGAAACCACTCCCAGTAAAACCCAACATTCTGCTTGTGTTGCTGTAGGTCTTGTTGCATTGGCTAAATTGGTTTGGGAAGTCACTTATGATGATCCCCAGGTTCCCTTCCTCTGAAGTAGTGGCCAGGTTAAACCATCCCATTCAGTATTCCGTCCTGAGGTTCGTATTCCCTATGAGCCTCACCTTGCATGTTTTGGCATTAAATTTCAACAGTCAGACCTTGGACTACATATTTAACCTTTGCAGGTCCCTCTACAACTGTGTATGCAGTGAAGTTTTACTTTGCTTGCGAATTTTTTGCAAAGTTACCAAATTCACCTCTGTGGATCAGTTCGCAAAGTTGGGCCATCAAATGAAATTTTGCCACTTGTAACTTTGCTTTGGGTTTTTTTAAGTGCAGATTGCCTTTAAAAAACCCCAAAGGCAAGAAGAAGTTACAAATGCAAATCCCTCAAATCCCTGGTGTCTAGTGCCCCCCCCAAAATATCATCATCAAATAAATCCCTGTTGTCTAGTGGTCCCCCCCCCACCAATCACCAACTCCAGTATATAAAAAAAATAATTTTAAATCTCTGGTGTCTAGCAGACCACCCACTGCCCCCACCCCATCAGGTAGTACCCCACCATCCCGCTTCCCCATCCTGACCCTGAAGTAAAACAAAAAAGTAAATCTCTGGTGTCTAGTGGTTCCCCCTCCCCTGCCGATTGCTGACCCCAATATAAAAACAAAATCTTAAATCTCTGGTGTCTAGTGGACCCCGCTCCCCATCAGGTAGCGTCCTGCTACCCCACTCCCTTTCTACCCTAACCTAAGTGGGCCACCGGTATAGCCCTCCACTCACCTCCACGGTGCAGTACCCACTCATTGACTAAGAGAGATCAGTTGGGCGGCCGGCATGGAGGAGGTGTGGAGTGCTGTGCTGGGTGCCGATTGGGGTTGGGGTGGGGAACTACCTGACAGAGTAGGGGTCCACTAGACACTAGAGATTTAAGATGATTTTTTTTTATATTGGGGCCAGCAATCAGTGGTGGAGGGGGCACCACTTGACATCAGGGATTTATGATATTTATTTTTACATCGGGGTCAGGGTGAGGGGCAGCGGGGTGGTGGGGCAGTACCTGATGGGGGTGGGGAGTCCATTAGACACCAAGGGTTTATTTGTAATGTTGGTCTAACACAGGGTGATGGGGGAGTTGACTTAATTTTGCAATGGGTGGCAATCGGCGGAGGGAGAGACACTAGATGTCAGGGACGGACATGGGGGGCATTTAAATTTTCATACTGGGTTGATGATCAGCCGGGGGGCAATACTAGTGTAAAAAACTCAGCAAAATAAGAAGTTTGAACTCCACCAGCAGAGTTGCCAACACTGCATTTTGCAGAGGTTTTTTTTTGGGGGGGGAGGCAAGCTGGGCCTCGCACATCCGATCCACCCTGTGAAGTTGGGAATATCCGTAAAAGTTTTCACAGAGTGAAGTTTCCCCTTCTTTGCATATTTCTGTCTGCAATTCATGTACCCCTTCTTGCTATCTATCCAGCCACAGAGCTTAGTGTAATCTGCAAATAGACACATCTTGCCATGTATTCGTTCTTGTGTGTCACTGATGAGTATGTTGAAAAGGACTGGTTTCTGGACTAACCCCTGTTGTTGTCACCACTCATGATCTCCTATCCCCCCAGTCTGACCCTGTTTACTACCAGCCTCTGCTGTTTCTCCCCTACCAATGTTACAACCATCTAACTAGGTCCTTTGTTTCTCCCAGATCCTCTATGTTCTTCAACATTCATCTGTGTGGTACTATATCAGGGACACCATATTCAAAGATTAGTGCCAGAGTTAACAAGGTTTGCCATGGCACAATCTAGATGTGAAGCTTGCACTGGGGGGGGCATATTCAGAGGCCCAGGTAGTGTGCCCTAAACCTGTTAGCATCCACACATGAACATAATGCTGTACCCATGGAAATCAGGGGTTCCTCTCTTGCATACGGGCACAGTGGCATGTCCAAAGGTTTACAACAGCAGTACATGGCACCCAAAGTGGTGCTATTTACTGCCACCAAAAACCATGACTCAACCGGGTGCTAAGCCCACATCCCCACCCAACTGGGAGGGGGCTGTACTGCATCCACCTTCTCCAAATCACCCTGCACACCAGTGAGGTTATAGTCCTTGATGCCTAGTGGCACTCACCACCCATGAACACCTGACTCATGTATAGTGCAGTATCCCTGGTGGCTAGTGGCACCCACCACTTTGTGAGCACCTGTTCTGCAGTAGTATGACTGATCACTGGTGGCTAGTGGCACCCTTCACCCCCCAAACACCCAACCCATGTATAGTGCAGTATCCCTGATGACTAGTGGCACCCTCGTCCTGAGCACACATCCCACATAAGTATGACAGATCTCTGGTGGCTAGTGGTACCCCCCACATCCCAAACATCCACCCATATATAGTTCAGTACCCTGGGGGCTAGTGGCACCCCAACCCCCTGAGCACCCATCCCATGTAAGTATGATAGATTGTTGCTGGCTACTGGCACCCCCCCCTGAACACTCTTGCCATGTATAGTGCAGTATGCCTGGTAGTCAGTGGCAGCCCCTTCCCCCTGAACACCCATCCCACATTCAGTCTTCATATCCCTGGTGTCTAGTGGCACCTCCCACCTCCTGAACACCTTTTCCACATACAGTGCAGTATCCCTGGTGGCTTATCATAGCCCCCACCCTGAACACCCCTCCTGCATTTCATCTTCAGATATTTGGTGTCTTGTGACATTCCCACCCCTGATCACCCATGTACAACAAGATGGCCTATCCTGGTGTCCAGTGGTACCCCCTGAATGCCTCTCAACAAACATAATGGTGAGCATTGGTGGTCCAATGTCCCCCCATGAAACACCTCCCTTCCAAGCCCCCTAACCAGACTGTCCAATGATGCATTGAGAAGTCCAATATAGTGATCAGCACAGCCCTCCTCTTATTTCTTCTGCACTCGGCAAGCTACTGTATGAGCTGACAGTGAGCGCACATTGAGTATATACTGTGAGATTGCTCACTGTCAGCTTATATGATATCTAGCTGATGAGATGAGCAGAGGGCTGGGCCAGTCACCATATTGGACATCCCAGCACATCCACAGACACCCTGAGTAAGGAGGGGGTTGGATGGGTGGTGTTTTGGGGGGGTAGGTTGGTTGGGGGACACTGGACCACCAATGCTGACCATTATGTTTATCGACAGCATTCATGTGGTAGATGCAGGAACACCAATGCAGACAGTTATGTCCATCAATGTGCATTCATGGGTGGTAAGGTTCAGCTGGACACCAGGGTAGACCATCTCATTCTAGATGGTGTTATGGGAGTGGGGAGTGCCACTAGACACCAGGGATATGGAGACTGAATGCAGGACAGGTGTTCAGTGGTGGAGGCTGCCACTAACCACCAGGGATACTGAATTATACATGGAATTGGTGTTCAGGGGTGGGGGTGCCACTAGTCAGCAGGGATCTGTCATACTAATGTGGGATGACTATTCTGGGGTGGGGTGTGCCACTAGCCACCAGGGGTACTACACTATACATGGAATGGGTGTTCAGGAGGGTACCATTATACACAAGGGATATGGAGATCAAATGCGGTATGGGTGTTCAGGGCTGGACTGCTTCTAGTCATCAGGGATGCTGCACAATACATGGGATGGATACTCAGAGATTGAGGGGTGCTACTAGCCACCAGGCATCTAACCTACTTTAGAGGGACAAGTGCTCATGGAATTAGAGTGCCACTATCCACTAGGGATACTTCACTAATCAAGGGTCAGGTGTTCAGGGGTGGAGGGGTGCCACTAGACACCAGGGATAAGTGATAGCATGCATAAGATTGGTGTTGGTGTGTGCCACTAGACTCCAGGTTTGATGTCAGGCACACACAGGATGGGTACTAATGGTCTGCAACACACCCTGCAAATAAGCCCATATTAGGCATGCGAAGTGCATCTCAGTTCCTTGCATGTCCAATGGGATCAGTTGCATGTTAAGGCTGAATATAGCACACAGTGCTTCTGGTGCTGTCCATACCAGAAAGTGCTATTCCCTTTGTGCTGGACACAGCAAAGGTCCATGATGGGGCCATGCAGTTTCTCTTAGCACTGTGCCATCACAGACTGATATTCAGTCGGACAGTGCCAGTCTGCTGTCTGACCGAATATAGCAGCTGCTGGGTCGAGCACAGGTGCAAGTGTGGTGCAAGACTTTGCACCACGCTTGCACCTCCCATTGAATATCCAGCTCCAAATGCCTTGCTGAAGACAAAGTAGCATAAATCTTCAGCTTTTCCCTTATTTACACCCCTAGTTATCCAGTCAAAGGATACTATCTGGTTGGTCTGACAAGTTCTCCATGCCATGAAACTATGCTGCCTATTATTCTGAACCCTTTTCTCTCCTGGTACTCCACTAGATCCTCTTTGACTAGTGTTTTCATCAGTTTACCTACAATGGAAGTAAGACTGATGGGTCCGTAATTTCCTGGTTCCTCCCTGTCCCCTTCCTTTTGAAGCAGTATCATGTCCGCTATCTTTCAAGCTCTCAAAACCACTCCTGACTGTAGAGTTATTGAATAGTCCAAACAGGGGTTCAGCCAGTTCTGATGCCATTTCCCTGAGAAATCTTTGGTGCATCCCATCCTGCCCTAAAACCTTGTCTATTTTCAGGACTGCAAGCCCTTTTCTAACCCTTTCTATGGTAAGTACCACCTGCCTCTGTTGCAGCAGCCTTTATATTGCTTTCCAGCAGAGACCTACTATCCTCCACTGTGAATACTAAATAGTTGTTTAGAATGGCTGCCTTCTGCTTGCCCTTCTCAACCTCCCTGCCCCCCCATCAGCCATGCAGTATCTCTTGTTCTCTTCCTGTTTCCCTAATACACCTGAAGAACTTTTTTCTCTTCCCTTCACCCCTCTCAATTTGCAACTCAGTTTCTGCTTTTGCATCCCTTACTACCTTATTAGTTGCCTATATTGTAACCTGGTATTTGCTCCATTTCTTGTCCCCCTGTGTCTCTTTGTAGCTAATGAAGGCCCTTTTTGGTCACTGTCTGCCTCCCTGACCTTTTAAAAAAACAGATTGGTCTCTTGTGCCCTTTACTCTTGGCAGCTGTTCTCAAGCATTATTTGGTCGCTTCGAGAATGGCCCCTTTAATTTCTTCCCATCTCCCCTCCACTGCCTGGTTTTGTCCACTCCAACCAATATATCCTTGAAAATCTGACACTTAAAGCACTCCAGCTAGAGTTTCACATATGGAATTATCTTTTTCCCTTCCTGTTTATTTACTATTAAAAAATGTGCATGGCAATGTGATCGTTCCCTGCCATGCTTCATCATGTACTGCTGCTTGTCTATATCCAAAGCCAGAATCTTCTGCTCATGACAGCAGGAGTTATTTATGCCCTGGCATTAATACTGGATGTCAGTACATATAAATGAATTCAATAATCCATATTATTCCCAACAGAAGATATTTCATTATCTATCTGTAGAGTTTTTCTTTCTACCATGCATTTTATGCAAGGTAACTATTACATCAACCATTGTGATTCCTCCTTCCACTCTCCTTTCTTTGACACATTGTCAGCTGGGAGAATTGTTTCTCCTTAAGTATGAAAAATTAGATGAAAATTCAGTTAAATCCTGGAACTCCCATAGGTCAAATTAAAAAGAGTAGGTCTAACCCATGATTATTCTAAGTCTGGTGGACATCAGGCCAACTAAATGAAGTTACAACAATCTGTCAACTTGATTATGAAAAACAGTACTAAGCAGCATGTTTTTTAGATGCATTAAATATACTGCATAAGAGAATAGACACATATCAAGTTGTAATAATTCTCATGTGGAAAATGAAAGTCTCTGGCAGTTCCTCTGCCAATCACCCTTTTGAGTACAGATACTGTAGCACACAAACATTTTTTTTTTATTAGCTTAGAGCACATACAGTACATATGCAGGTATTCTTCTAACCATGTCTCAAGTAAAGTTTAGAAAGACATCAAGATGACCATTCTTGACTTTTTTACCTTGTCTAATTCTCTTGCCTCTTGCTGTTTGGCCCAGCTTTTGATCAAGGAGGTTAAAGTGTAGGCAGAATATTCCAGATACCATTGTAGTTGAAGCAGGTATCAAGGCAAAATGAAGGGTTTGGGTTGTGCTGTGCTATAATGAATTAACACTAAAACCTTGATTTTATTAAATCTCACCATTATTTTGAAATATTTTTAAATCCCATCTGCTTTAGAAGAAGTTAGGACAAAATGCTGGATAGCCAGAATATATATATATAACCTGCAAAGTACCATGCTATTTTCTGCAAGAAATTTTAAATGCAGCATCAGTGAAACAAAAAAAAAAATGAAAATGGACAGGTAACATAGTCTTTCTTGCTTGTATTTGTTTGTTTTCTTATACTTGCAAATACACACACTCTGTGAGCAGGATGCAGAATGAAAGTAAAAAAATAATTCAGCTTGAAAACAACTTTTATGAATGCCAAATAGCAATCAAAGTGATGACTTGTTCAATGAGAGAAAATGGTATTGGTTTGCCACACAAAAGAAAACATTTCCAGTCAAGGTTTAGCGGAGGTGTAGTTTTTTTATTTTAATTTTTTTTTTATTTGTGCATTGGATTCAAACAGCAAACTGTGTGCACTTTAATTGTTATCACGATGTGGTCAAGAGTCTGTGTCATTTTACCATTTACACACAATCAGTCAGTACGGTATATTATCAGCTAAGTGGAAACCAGGGGTGTAGCATAGTAAGCAGTGTTGGTAGTGCACCTGGCTTTATATAATCTAACTTGAAAATATTTCTCTGATAAGATTCCTCATACATGATAAAAATAATTTTCACCAAACGTTGGTGGTGCTCAAGCACTACCACTTATGCTTGGCGTTACACCCCTGTAGGAAACTTGTGTTCATTTCTTTGTTGATAAAAAGTATTACAAAAATTTCCATACAAAAACTATTTTCATAGAAATCTTGTATTTCCACAAATAAACCTGAACTTTTTTTTGAAAAACTGCTCAAGGATTTGTTTTTAAGATCGTGACTGTATATTGATTAATGCAGTCTGCAAAAAAAAAATAAATAAATAAATAAAAATTCTGACTTTAGGTTTCTGTAGGTGAACAATCCTGTTTCCACATTCAAACAGTACAGACTAGAAGGCAGGGGTTTAACTATTTGTACTGTATGTAGTAGCAGTAGGAGCAAGGCAGAAACTCTTTGGGTCAAGTTTTGTGACTCCCCAAGGTTAAATAGTCTTTTTCTGTTCACAACTGGCAGGCAGGCCATGTGCTCAAAGTGATTCTTTTAGAAACTGTTCAACAACATCCATAATTTAAACCAGGAACACGTTCTGCTTCTGTGAAGTAGACACCCTACTGATGTTTCAGTCTTTATGAAATTAACACATTATTGCATTGAGTGCAAATTTTTGTTTGAGCTATTGAGCCAGAGAGCAGAAATAGTGTGAGTGCATTTCAGTCTCCTTTTCACAGATCTCTGCTTTCTTTATAGTTTTTCTTATATTCAGTCAATTCAGATTGCCTGCCATGTAACGAATGTATGAATCTAACCTTGCAGCACCAGCTCCACCTTGCTGGTGCATCCTACAGATCGTACACTTCCGCTTCTGCATTTTTTTTTGTGGGTTATCATTTCTGCATCAGTTACCCCACTAGCAGTTTATTGTTTGGCTCCTAACACTTGATCTGCAATGGGGACATAGTTTGTCTTGGAGACTGCATTGCAAATCAGCCACAAATGCACATAAAACATTCATTCAGAAGGACAGTAGAAACCATGATACACATTGTAAATCTGCATGACTTGATTTTTCCATAAAGTTTGTGATTTGAGTCTGACCATCACAATAGTTCAAACCAGATAGTCTCAAGTTATTAGACACAGCGGCATGAGGTAACTCATTTTATTTTGCACAGGTTGCATATTTCCACAGGAAACATTCTTGCAAAGTTGTTCAGAACAAAGACGACAGTTTGTGCTTGGGGTGTTTGGCCTCCCAGCTCTATGCCATGGTTTCTTTGCCTGGCAACCTCCTGTCGTTGAATGTGTGCATGTTGATGACTTCTTCTGTCTTCACCATGACAGGGGCCTGGGGCTTATGTTTTAGACGCCGCTGACATTTCAGAGACATCCTGAACTCCTCTACCATGGCGCTACAGAAAGACCTCTGTGGGGGAAAATTAAACAAAAAACATTTTGAAAGTGAGATCAAATGCACAGTGCCTGGCAGCCATCACAGGTTCTTGTTTTGGCACAGACTCTCTGCCCAGCAGCAGTGTGAATTTGTTATGTTTAGGCCTGGAGCACTGAACATGTCTTAATATTTTTAATATGCATCACATAATAAGTAAAATGGCTTGCCAAGCTATAGAAACACAATGCACATTTCACTATGTTATTAAATATTTCTTTTCTGCCAACCAGGGTTTATTGATACCAATTATTGTTTAACAGGTTTGGGGGAGAGAGTCCCTGCATGCAACGTAGAATAACAGATTAAACACATCTCATGACAGACTAGACAATAGCTCTTCATGCTTGAACTATTTTCCAAAGATCTGCCTAGCCTAGAAGTACTCTGGTCTCATTCAGATGTATTATAAAATGTATTTGTATAGCTTCTACCTGTCCTTAACAGTTACTGCTGAGGTCTATCATACACAGCTAATTATCTGTATTTCCAATACAGCAGAGACTAGTGTAGTTCAAAGGACATTCAGAATGCTTGTTTCTTCATTTACAAATAAACATATTTTCTTTTGTATTATGTAAAGCCAATGGGGCTGATTCTCAAAGTTCCCAGCATGGTGCAAGGGGCATGCACCAAAGAGAATGGTATAAAGTGCACCTTCGCCAAATGATGCACCAGGAGGGATTCTCGAAGGCAGCCTGGGTCAACCACAGGCTGCCTGCCCTAAACCAGGCTTGCGTCAACCCTGCATCACAAAAGTAGCTGCAGCATGGTGCAAGCTTCCACATCCCCTAAAATGGGATTCAGTAACAACACCCAGATGACGAATTTTTAAGTACCCTTAGACCAGCCATGGCAGGTCTAAGGGTACTTAGAATATGTCCCTCTGGAACAGTTGTAATATGTGCCACAGTATGCTGCTGTCTCCTCTTGAATCACCGATGTAGCCGTGTTATAATAAATAAACAGGTCTCACTCCTGATCCCTGATGCTGCCCCCTGAAGTACATAAAATGCCCCCAAAACCCCATGCCTTCCTGTTATGTACATTATAAATGGCTCCCCTTCCCGATCCCCCAATTGTTCTAGTTATATACAATGCCCCTTCCCCGATTCCTGATGCAGCCAGTATAATTCATAATGTACCAGTTCCCCCTCTTGTACCGAAGGTACCCCATTATTCTAAGTATGAACTGTCCCCATCCCCGATGCAGCGTAAAGAACACTATGCCCCACCCCATCCCAATGCTGCCCAACTGCTGTATGAGTAAATAACATGATCCCCCATACACTGGATTCCCCAATACCTGGTGGTCTAGTGGACCCCACCCCATGGTGGCCATCCAGCCAGCGACTAGCACAACCCACTGCTCACCTCTGTGGCCAGCCATCAACTGAGATCTGAATCAGCACGTACTGTTTATATATATATGCTCAGTGAATGACAGCTTCTGTCATTCACTGAGCACATATATACAGTATGTGCTGATTCAGATCTTAGTCAGTGGCTGGCTACAGAGGTGAGTGGTGGGTTGTTCCAGTAGCTGGCTGAATGAGCGCCCCGGAGTGAGGTCCACTAGACCACCAGATATTGGGGAATCCAGTGTATGGGGGATCATGGTATTTATTCATACATTTGGGCAGCATCGAGGATGGAGAGCATTCTATGTACATATATGCCATGGGCAGCATTGGAGTTTGGGGTGGACACTGTCCCACCAGTGCCAGGGTTATAGTACATGTACCTGGGGCTCGGGGACAAGGGAGACAGCTTTTGCTGCAATGGGCTTGCGACAGACACCTCACATGCAACAGTTGTTTGCCGCAGGGGGAGGGTTGCCACACGTGTGGGGACTTAGGTGCCGGGATCCCTCCTGTACATGAATCAGGTGCAGGGTCCCTAGTGTATGGGGCTTTGACACAAGCTGCTGTCTGGTGCAGCTTGCGTTGTTCTAAGCCCTTTTTGAGAACTGGGCCCAATGTGTTTTTGTCTGTTACTTGCTGTGTAGGCAACTGTTTGTCAAGTAATTATAATGACTTTTGGGGATAAACCTCAGGTGAATAATGTATGCCAGTTGATCTCACAGTTCTTCTTTATCAGGGAATTTATAAACCAGTGCCCAGATACATGCTATTACAATTATTAGAAATTCTTTTTTTTACTACACACATTGCCAATCATTTTTTCACTATCTTGTTACTATACAGTAGTTGAAGTCTTCAATATCTGAACAGCAATGAAGATGTTGAAAATCCTGCTCATCCTCTTTTTTTGGGGGGAGGGGGTAATTTCTTTTCAGTTCCTCTTGCCATACTCACTTCCAGCCCTTGTTCTTTCTGGTCTCTGTTGTTCTTTATCTGCCCTTCCCAACCTTCTCTCAAACAGATTGGACTCTGCTGAGTCCAACTGGCCCAATTTCAGCAGGCAACCACAGTTTCTCCCCCCGAGTGGCCTCCTCTTTCCAGCCTTTAGGTATGGCTGCACCTAGTAGATGAGAGGACAGTCTATTCTAACACGATAGCACTGAGCGAGGAGCGGTCCTTTCAGAACACCATCAGGATGTGAGCTGCAAATGGCTAACCATCATGCTGTGACCAACCAGAGGGCATTTGATTGTTCCAGTTAGAGCCCACCCCTCTCTTGATTGGTTAATTATTTATTTATTTACTTCAAAATTGGTGACTGGGAAAGGTACATTGAGCTGAGGCTCCTTTCTAGGTGATGCCCAGGAGAAGGGGACAGGGGATACAAAATACATAACACAGACATAGTTCACAGATACAATAAAGTGCATAGAACTCAATTAATGCAGGTGGAAGTGAAGAATGAGGAAGCAAGATGAAAAGCAACAATTAAGCACCTCAGCCACTCCTATGTCCAGGGTTGGAAAGCACATTGCATGAGGGGAGGGAAGGAGTTTCAGCAAATCCTGAGGGAGACAGAGGAAGCAGTGAAGTGGAGAGATGAGGGGAGCTGGTTTCAAAGTGTGGATCACCAATAGGAAAAATCTAATTATCCAGCAGAGGAGCAGGGATGTGGAATGGTAAGGATTTGATAATCCTTGAAGTGGAGGGAGCAGGAGAGAGAGGGAATGATGGAGAGGAGTGATGAAAGGTAAAAGGACAGGACCCAAACCAGTATTTGGATATGGAGGAGGCATAGTGGATCTGGCAACATGAGGACAGAGGGACAAGGGATAAGGAGGAGTAACATGAACAATTGCGAGTATAAGAGCAGGACTTAAAAGCAAAGTGGCAGAAGGAGTTACATAGATACATAAATACACAGACATTGTCAACAGATAAGGGCCTATGGCCCACCCAGTCTGCCCATTTGAGCTTGTAAGTTCCCTTTACATTTTTCTAGAAGTCTGTTGGCCTTTACCCCTGCCTCCAGAATTTTCTTATGTCTATCCCATCCATTCTTAAATCCCATGATTGTTTCAGCACCCACCACTTCCTCTTGAAGGGTGTTCCACTTGTCCACCACTCTTTCTGTGAAGAAATTCTTCCTCACATTTCCTATGAATTGCCCTCCCTCCAACTTCATCCCATGCCATCTAGTCCTAGAACATCTTTTTCACTGGAAAATAGTGTATTCCTGAACCCTGTTCCTTCCTGTAAGGTACTTGTATATCTCTATCATATCACCTCTCTCCCTCTTCTCCTCCAGGGAGTACATATTCAAGTCCTTCAGCCTGTCCTCATAGGACTTGTGATGCAATCCCTGTACCATCTTTGTTGCCCTCCTCTGAACCTTGTCTACCCTGTCTATGTCCATATGTGGGTAAGGTCTCCAGAACTGTATACTGTACTCCAGGTGGGGCCTCACTAGTGTCTTGTATAGTGGAATTATGACCTCCCTTTTCCTGCTGGTGATGCCCCTGCCTGCGCATCTCAACATCCTATTTGCTTTACCTGCTGTCTTGTCACACTGTTTCCCTACCTTGAGGTCATCAGAAATAACCCCAAGGTCTCTTTCCTGCTTGGTGCATGCTATATCCTCACCCCCCAACTGATACGTTGTTCCAGGGTTTTTGTGCCCCATATATATTATCTTGCACTTCTTTGCATTGAATTTCAGCTGCCAAACCCTTGACCATTCGTCAAGCTTCTGCAAGTCCCTCCTCATTCTGTCTACACCCTCTGGCATATCCACTCTGTTACAGAGTTTTGTGTCATCAGCAAACAGTGAAATTCTGCCTTCTAGGTCCTGCACAATGTCACTGATGAAGAAGTTGAATAGGCCTGCTACCAGCATTGATCCCTATGGTACCCCACTGGTCACTCTTCCCTCTGTGGAATGACAGCCATTTACCACCACCCTCTGTGTCCTGCCACCTAGCCAATTACCCACCCACCACACTACTGTCCTGCCCACTCCCATAGTCCCCAGTTTGTTTAACAGATTTTTATGTGACACAGTGTCAAAGGACTTACTGAAGTCCAGATAGGCCACATCCACTGCCCGCCTCTGATCCACTTCCCTTGTCACCCAGTCAAACAGTTCAATGAGGATGGCCTGCCATGACCTCCCTCCAGTGAAACCATGCTGCCTTGGGTCCTGTAGTCCATTGGCAACCAGATGTTCTACCAATCTCTCCTTCAGTAGTGCTTCCATTATCTTCCCCACTACTGGTCTCTAGTTCCCCGATCCTCTTTTTTCCCACTTTTGTATTAGGTGACTACATCTGCTGTCCTCCAGTCTTTGGGTGCAGGTGAGTTGCAGATCATGTCCAATCTGGTCAGGGAGGTGGAGGGGGTGGTGCCATAGACCACATCTGAATAGTCAAAGACCAGAAGTACCATTTTGGTGACAAGCTCTCAGCGACCTGCAGAGACAAGCAATCTTTTTTGCAGTACAAATGGGCAGAGAAGTCAAGCTTACTGTCTTGCCACACACCGAGGTACTTGAAGGATTGAACCACTTCTGGAGGGGTGCCAGGCAAGATGGAGAAGGATAGGGAGTCTGGCCAGTTTCTGGCTGGTGCCAAAGGTCATTGACACTTTTTTTTGTGTTGACCTAGAGTTGGTTTGACTGAAATCAGTATAAGACATTGTGCAAGTCTTAAGAGCAGACCTTCCACAGCTCAAGTCAAGTCAAGTGAGAATTTATTTTTAAAAAAGCACTTTTCAAATGCCAAAGTGCTTGTACATAATAAAAACATAAAAGCTCACAATTGAATCACACATATTAAAACAGGCAGAGCAATTACAGCTGTTGTAGAGGGACCAGAGGTGCAGATGACTCTATCATCTGCATACATGTGAATATGTGACTTGACACAAGCAGAGGGGAAGTCATTAGAAAAACAGGAGAAGAGTATGGAATTCAGGATTGAGCCCTGTGGGACCCCAACCTAAATGGGAAGTGGAGGTGACAGAGCACTACCAACCTGTACTGACTGCATATGGCCCATGAGCAAGGCCACTGGAAAATTGCACCTGCAATTTCTTTGTGGAATCTGCAATTTTCACCATTCTCTGCAAAAAATGACATGTTCCACAATTTCTTGCACTTTTTGAGTTTTTATATTAATCTGTGTAAAAAGCATTTACATTTTTAATAAAATACTCTCAATATATTGACAATTTTGCATGCAGACTTGGGTTTGGTTGAAACAATGCAGTACAAGGTAGAGCAAGGGTTTTATGTGACACTGATTTCTTTTGAATCTTTGTCTTGTTTGGTTTCAAAATCCACTGGCCAAGCATAAGTACACTTAAACACTTAACGTTTGTTTTGTGTTGAAGCGGTCTATCAGAAAACCTTTGGCTGACACAGAGACTGAAACAAAAGATGGGAGAAAAGGTGCTAACTATGAAGCCTTTTTGTAAGTGGCAAGGCAAGTTATTCCATGTGAGTATATTTTCATTCAGACTAGTTTTGAATCAAACAGCTGAAGATTTTTGGATGACCCTGACGATTTTAAACTTGAATAAGCTAGTTGCTAACAGTGATCTCACTCTTAGCAACTACCCCCTGGATACTCACATGCAAAGACTACAATAAAAACCTGACTAAAGTCTAAAAACAAGCTTATAAAACACAAAATGTATATGAACATTTATCTTTAACTAAACAAAATTATTGCAGCCAGAGTAAAACAAAAGTAAATTACAGGGTACCCTGACTACTGTATGATGCAGTAAAAATATATATAGATTTTTTTTTTTACATTTTTTGGTAACCACGTAAGGCCCACTAGGCACAAATGCCTGTTTTCAGGTACAACCCAGGAGCACTGAGGCGGTTAAGTGACTTGCTTAGAATCAAACGGTATGCAAGTGGAGGTTGTGGGAATCAAACCCAGGTCTGCTAGATGTCATCAGCTCATTCACAGTTTGTTACGCTTACCTCTAGATTATACTCACAGCCCCAATAACCCCCAGATTTAATGTTCAAATATGTGATTTCAAAAATAGTTTACAGTACCTACAATACACATTATGACCATTAAACACTTTAACAACATTTTACTAAAACTCAATAATTCACCACTCTGTCTGCTTATTTTTTCTTGCACCAAAGTGGGTGAATAGCTGGCAGAGCACTGTAAACAGCTGTTGATTAGGCTTCAATTTTTTACAGCCAGAAACAAAAAATAATTTTCTTCTGGCTTTATTTAATATTTATTTGTTGTGGCTCACTTTATAGAATCTATTTAGCACTGTATGAGGCAGATGCTTTTAAATTTTGGAAGATAGGCAGCCCTTATGATTGCTTATCAGTTTAGTATTCTTGTTAGGAACATAAACTTTTCTTTATGTTTTAAACATATTCAGATATCAGTGTATTCATTTAGCAATTTATACTGACTAATATATGCTGCAGAAAACATTAAAAGATTAATTGTGAAGCATTCAGGGTCTATAGTAGAACCCCCGCAATTTCCTGCAATTTTTGCAAAACGCTCTGTAATTTTGGGTAACCTTTTCTGCAATTTTCCAGTGGCTCTGCCCATGAGGTAAGAGCAGAGCCCATTAACAGCGGGAGGTGAGAGACCAGTAGTACTCACCTTGTCCAGAAGGAGTGGGTCAACACCAAGAAAATGGCTTTGGCCAGACTGATGAAAATGTCAGCTGTGTTGTGCCCCCAATCCATCCCTGAGATGATAGAACTAGTTACACACAGCTGGGAGGAGATGGTGGAGTGATACTTCTGGAAGCCAGAATGGAGCATGGAGAGGAAATCAGTGGGGTAGAAGAAATTAGAGAGCCTGGTGTAGAAAAGTTTATCTTGCAGCTTAGCATGAGAGGAGGAGGGACATTCACTGGGAAGTTACCCGTGGAGGGAGGTTCCCCCTTTTTGTGGAGTGGAAGAACTTTGGCCAACTTCCAAGGCTAAGGTACAGCACTGAGGGAGAAGGAGAGATTGAATAGGTGAGACAGAGAAGATAGTATGGCCGGGAGCAGAGATATGGAGGAGTTGAGGATCCAGCCCATCTGTGCTGGACTTGCACATGTTAAGGGAGTAAAGGACAGTCAGAGTTTCCTGGGTAGTAATGGGGGGAAGGAAAGCCCAGGAGGGAAGGACAGGGAATATGAGGTGGAGCAATAGGGGCTGGAGAAAAAGTGGAAGGGACAGTATGAGTGGTGAAGAAGTCATTGAAGTGAGCAATGACAGAAGACAGGCTGGACACAAGTGAGTCATTTACCAAAATGACTTGGGGGGCAGAGTGTGGGTGGAAGGGTCCAAGAGGGAGTGAATTGTCTTCCAGAACTTAGATGAGGCATTAAGGTTGTTCTGAAGGTTGGCCTTGAAATATTGTGATTTCACAACTCAGACAGTCTTTGTGCAGGAGTTTCTACTAGCCCTATATAAGAGGATGATAGGAAGGGAGTGCAATATTTTTTACCATGCCCAGGTGAGATCACAGGACTTGCATTTGGTCAATAATTTCAGGTTGTGAGTGCTGGCTGCAACTGCACTAGTAAAAGGAATGCCAAGCAACACCCATGCTACTACTGGCACCTCTACACACCTCCCCCATAGGTGTCACTGCAAGAGTGGCACATCAAATCCACTTCATCCAGAAGGAAAGCATCCTGCGGGTACTCTGAACCCTCCCTATCAGCCTCTGCTCCTGACATCATTGGATACATGCATGAACTCAGGTTACCAGCATGCTAGAGCGGTTCCCACCAGTCAGTGCCATATAGCCAGCCCATGCACATCATTCTTCAAAATAAAAGTTCTGTAAATACAGCAAGTCTGATACAATTAAGTAATATCAGCTGATGGAATAATCATGAAAAAAAATTGCATAAATTGTATTTTCCTGTTATTGCATTACATTTTCTGAATTGCTTAAGGAAAAGGTTTAATAAGCACAAATCTTCTGTTAAAGCATGTCTCCGATTTGGCAAAATGTTGCACTTTCCTTACATATGTACCTGGTTCACAGTGATGTCAACAGTTGACTTCAGGGCTGCAAAAAGGTACTTTGATGTCATCAGCATTATAAATGTTGCTGTCTAGTAAAATATTATGTTGTGATGTACCTTACCTTGAAGATATCAATTGTGACTTACTCATGATATCTTGAGGATAAATACAAAGATAACACTTGTTACCTTGACATATTCTTATCCACTTGTGTTGTATTATATGGTACGTAGAATAAATGATGGGTAAGTAAGGTATAAAGGGAACTATACAATGTGTAGAACATTTCCTGGCTTTTGACTGAATAAGAGACACAGTTATCTGTGCTCTTATCCAGCCATAATTTCCCAACCAGTCCTAGTTAGGCTCACAAAGATGCTACCCAGCCAGAGACCCATACCTCCCAGATCATCTTCAAAGGAAAATTTCTAACCTGCACTCCATATTTCCCTTCTCTGCCTGCTTGTAGGTCACCCAACACCAGTCATGCAGCTTGCCCATTTCTTGCTGCCAAAATGCAAGCCAAAGATAAACCATGCCCTCATGTCACAATTGTCTATTTTAAGGAAAAAAGTTCCACAAAATGCAAGTCAACCGTAATCTTCAAATCAAGCCAGAAATCACTCGCTCGATCAACCCAGCTGCCCATTTGCCAGCCTACCCATGACATTTTCCAGCAACATGAAACTGTATTTTTTAATCAAATAAAAAGTAATTCTTCATTGAAAGAGCAAGCATCCTGATGAAACAGACACTCACTCATACTGCAGAGTTGCAGTGCTGCAGTAGAGAAAACACGAAGCAGAAACCAGTCACTATGGCGGTTGCTGAGGGATATACTCACTCCTGATAAAGCCTACAGCACAGTCACACAGAACGCTCCCAGTAATTTTGAAAAGACAAAAGACGACATAGAGTTTTAAAAAGTAAAACTAACCAAATTGCCTGTTTCTGTCTGTGTCTCTGATGGGGAGGGAAGGGCTACAGGAACATTACAACACATGCTCAATCCCAAACTGCCTTCTTTTTAGCTCCCTGCCAAAGACATCCTTAAAACGTATAAAAAATATAAAAAGACATCCGTGTAACTTTGTGTGTTTGTGTATGCAGGAGTTGGGGGTGGGGCAGACAGAAATCACTTCCCTAAAGTATTTAAATGTGTTTAAAACATTCTGTGGCTCTGCAGTAAAAGTAACTATTTTAACCTTAAAAAAATAAATAAAAAGATAATAAATAACATTTTAGTTTTCAAGCTGCACTAACTTGTTAAGAATCTATATTGAACATGTTCTACCCATTTTATAAGTGGACTAAGACACTTCAAGGTGTGGTTTATGGGCTGAAAAGAACCCTTCCCAGTTGCTAAAGGAACTGGGCTCAAGTGCCTCCTGCCTCATTATGCAACTGGAGTGTACTCTTATCAGTCCATAAACCACACCTCATCATATCTCATTCCTTACTTAAAAACCCATGTAGTGGACTAACTATAATAAAGCCAGAAGCCTGAAGGGTGAGTAGCTTTATGATATGATTAGTCCCATCAGTGAGTTTATTCCTACTAGCCAGCTACAGTGGAAATAATGTGCTATTTGCACTGCAATTTTTATTTCCACCATAGTCCTTTCACAATTACTGTCCTCAGCTAATCAGAACCAATAAAATTCATATGGTCATAAGTTACCTGTAGTTATGGCATGGCAAAGCACTGCTTCCACAATCCACTAGAATAGATAAGGTTCCCACACTAATTCTGGTTAATAAGGTGAACATTTGGCATCTGTAATGCTTGGGAGGGGGGTGCAAAATAAAAACCTGCCTTTTTAATGTACTGAACAGTGAAGAGAATAGCAACATAACCCACCTACTTGTGGTATACATAGGACATATCATGGGTTGATCACAAATAGGGTTTTTATTCAGTCTTTCATTACGCTAACAATGCAGCCTGGCACTTGTGCCTTTTTCACTCCTTGCAAGGTAGCATTTTTGGCAACTTTCCAAAGTAAATAAAAAGCTTATTTGTGATCAACCCATGGAATATCCCCTATGGATACTATAGGCATAATGAATAACACTGGTGAATAAAAAAATGTTATTTTAACATCTGTGTAGGAAATAACATGTTTTTTCCACTGCAGCTTTTATTTCCATTGCAGCCCTGGCATAGTTACACTACAACCTTTTCAAAGTGGCTTTTCTCAGCTAGTTAGGACCAATAAAACACACATTGCCACCCTGGCTATGGTACAACAAAACATGCTGTTTTTACAACCCACCAGTAAGGATAAGGTCCCCACACTAATTTTGGTTAATATGGTGAACATTCAACATCTGTGATGCTCTGTGAGAGCCAAAATAATAACTTGCATTTTTAATATACTGAGCAGTGAAACAACTACCAGCATAACACCTGCCCATGGTATATACATAGGACGTCCCTTGGATTGATCACAAGCTTTTTATTCACGCTTTCATCATGTCAACAATGCAGCCTAGCTCTTGTGGTTTCACCACTCAGTGCCAGAAGCATTGTTGGCAACATTCCAAAGTGAATAAAAAGCTTGTTTTTGATCAACCCTTGGAATATCCCTTATACACATATATTTGTTGCAAAAAAACTGTGTTAATGTACTAGTTGAGGTTCAAGTTAACACCATAAAAGTAAGGAAATGTGGCATTAGGGCTTCCAACCTTAACCCCCCACCCCAAGCAGCAAATGGAAAAAAAATTAGGATTTGGGGTCTCCAGAGCCTTGGCAAATCAGCAGTGGGGTCTTACTTAGGGTTGTCAACCATAATGATCTCCTCCTCCTCCCCCAGCATGTAGCCTTCTGTCTGAAGCACAAGGTACAGCTCCAAGCCAGTGCCTCATACTGATACACTGTTCAAAGGTGAAGAAGTATGTCTCATCACATGTTGCCAGTACAATGTGATGTAGCTTTCTTCATGTCTGACCTTGTTTGCTCAGGGAATGGGGTCAGTATTAGTGCTGACAAACTCAAGGAAGACCCCATTACTAATTTTTCAAGATGCTAGAGACTCAAACCCCTAATGTTTTTTCCTTTTGCTGTTTGGGGGGTGAGGGTGGGGAGTTAGCTTTGGAAACCCTAATGCCACATGTCCATACTTTTGTGCATTAACTTGAACCCTAACTGGTGCATGAACATAGATTTTTTTTTTTTTAAAACATTTCTTTTATTTTTGAGACAGTAGATTCATATCCTCATTGCAACACATGCAGATGCACAGGGCCCATTGGAAGAAAAGGAAGACTCAGTCTACTTATGGAAGTGTAGGGCCCTTGCAGGCCTTACAGATCCATGTAACAATGGATGCCAAGAATTCATGGGACTGCCTGGTGGGCTGGGGAAGTGCAGAGCTCTCTGTTCCCTACACTTCCATGTAGCTGCAGATACAGACTCACAGGGGAAAGAGTCCATATTTCAGATAATACGCATGGGCCACTGCCAGATGCATATCTGCAATGCCGTATGTCAAGAGAAGAGTTGTCTTCACTATATAATGGCACTTAGGCACATAGGGACCAACCTGCAGCTTTCATTTCTGGGCTGGAAGTGCATGTCAGCGCTATTCCCCACATCCACACCATTGAGCTGGGTCACTGAACTCACCCCTGAACTCAGATCACTGGGATGGGATACCAAACCATATCCACTGGGGTCAAGACTGGTACTACACTCAAACATTCTTCATAATTATAAATATTTGTTTTTTAATGGTGACCTCAAATTTTTAAGATGGTTGTTTTATGACACCCCTTATAAACATGATATGTAACATTTATAGATTATTGGCCAAAATATCATTTCATTCCAGAAGTGAGAAAACACATCTCAGCCAGGATTTAAAAAGTGACACCTCTCACATTTATAAGGTATTGTGAAAAAATGGCTGTGTTGAATGTTTGGAATCAAAATATTGAAAATTAGCAAAGTTATGCATGAATGTTGAAATATTGCAATATTCACTCATAACCTGGACATTTTACCATATTTGTACACAAACCTTTCAGCATAACCTTCTTATGACCTCACCTCATGAACTTGGTGGGTGAAAATTTTCTAATCCTCACCGAAATATCAGTGTACACCACAGGTGTGAAAACACATTTTGGCCAGAATCTGAAAAATGACAGCTGTCACATTCATGAGGTGGTGGATAAAAATAGTCATCTAGAAAATTTGATGTCAAAATATTGAAAATTACTAAAGTTATGAGTGAGTATAGAACATTTTCAATATATGCTCATAATGTTGTAATTTTTGAATATGCTGACCCCAAATTTTCCACATAGCATTCTTTAGACCCCATCACATGAACAAGGGCACTACAAATTTTCAAATCCCATCCAAATGGTGATTTTACAAAGCAATTGCAAAATTGCCTTTAGGGCCAGATTTGCATAATTCCACTACCCTTGGTCAAGAGATGCAGTCCCAAATAGGCCAGGTTGAAAATGTGTAAAAATACTCACAAATGACAAAGTTATGAAGAAAAGTTTAAACCCAATTGAAATTCATTAAACTGGACTGATCTTTATTTTTCATATTGCAGTCACTGGCTCCAGCAGCAGGACATGTCATTGAGTGCAGAGTGGATCTATGCTGTGGAGCATGTTAAGGTGAGTGAGGGTATGTGGAGGGATAGGAGGTGATGGGTGTGGAGTGGGAGGTTGGGATGGGGTGGGGGGATGTGTGGGTGGGCAGATCAGTGAGAGACTGTTTTCTTTTTCACAGATTAAAACAAACAATGAGAGATGTTTTTCTTCATTGCAGAGGGACATTCTGACACTGGGGATTGGGTACCCCAGTGTCGGCTAGTGTTCAGCAGCATTGGGGTGGGCACCCAGGTGCCACCAAGCATATGAGAGGAATGAGGTGGGTGACATGGACAGGGGTGAAATGAAGTGGTACCTGGAATGTTTACACTGGTCCACTTATAACATTAATAATATTAATTAAACTTTGGAAAGGGGGAGTGGGTGACCTGGAGGGGAGGGGGAGAAGAAAGCCATGCCATTATGGGCACCCTGGTTTGCTATTTCTTTAGAGAGCAAGAAAGATAAATAGATAAAGAGATAGATAGATAGACAGACAGACAGATAGATAGACAGACAAACAGATAAAGAGACAGAGACAGAGAAAGAGACAGAGAGAGAGAAAAAGACAGGGGTAGAGAGAGCAGGGAAGTGCCGGGTCACTGCTTCAACTGAAGCAAGCAGCATGACTCCAGCTATGGATTTAGAATTCAAAACAGTCTCGATGTTCTCATACTGAGTATGTGGGTGAATGGCTTCTCTCATTATGTACGTCGTGGGACATGTTCAGGTGAGTGAGGATATGTGGGGGAGTGGGAAGATGGGTGCTGAGTGGGATGGCATGGTAGGGTGGGGATGTTTGGGGGTCATATCAGTGAGGGACCTTTTTTCACAGGTAAACAAAAACAATGAGGGACTGTGTTCTTCACTGTAGGGACATTTCGATACTGGGGATTGGGTGCCCCAGTGTCAGTCTAATGTTTGGCACTGTGGGTAGGCACTCTGGTGCCAACAAGCATATAATTTGAAGGGGGAAGGTGACTTGTAGGGGAGGGGTTGAAAAGAAGTGCTACCTTTAGTGGGTACCCCGGGCCACTTATAAAAAGTGTAAATTAAAAATGGTAAAGAGGGCCAGTGACCTGGAGGGGAGAGAGGAGAAGAAAGCAGTACAGGAGGGTGGGCATCCTAGTCCGATATATAGATAGATAGACAGACATACAGACAGACACAGAGAGAGCAGGGGATCGCTGGCTCACTGCTAACTGAAGCCACCAGCAAGACACCAGCTGCAGCTTCAGAACTGCAGAAAGCCCCACTGTTCTCATACTGAGAACATGGGTGAATGGCTGCTCTTTCTATGATGGGCACCCAGGATTTTCAGGTGCCCAGAAAAATTATTTCCAGGGTAGTTTTCAAAAAACAAACACCATAATCTAGGTAAATGGCTCCCGTTTACCAAGGTTCAGGTGTTTGCTTTTTGAAAATGCATCATTTTTATGTATTTTCAATATTTGTGAGTTAAAAAAAAATGGTGGCCACCATAATCAGTATTTTTCCCCCCAACACAGTCAGTACTTTTTTCCACATGAGAAGTGCATAATGTAAATAAGCACTCAAGGCAGTTTTTTTCTTTTTTTTTACTGTCCACATTTGTCAGTCATCAAAAAAATCCTTGTTACTCTAAAACCATATAATATTTTTTCATGAAACCTTTGAAAGCCACACCCTTGGCACAGGTCCCATCAACCCTGAAAATTTCATGAAAAAAATGCTACACCATCATGGCTGCAGGTGAGAGCAAAAAAAAATGCAATGTTAAGTGTAGGGAAACCAAAAGGAATTTTTCCCCTTATTTGGCACTCTATATCACAAAAACTGAATAAGATGCCATCACAAAATGTTTTACATCTTGCGCCTCTGACAGCCTGAATGTGCATGCCAAATTATGTTCTAGTTCATCAAACAGCACCAGAGTTATTAAGGTGCAAACATTGGAGGTTAACATTAAACAGCCTACTCAACCCTAACTACAAGGGCACTACCACACCCCTATAATAATGTTAATGGGTATTTAAAAAAATCACAAATAAATGCATGTATTTTCATGAGCAGGGGGATCTGGAGTGAAAATAAATAATTTATTTCCTCTTCAGCACAGAAAACAATGGATATTTCCACTCCAGCTTCCTAATGTTCAGAGCAGAATCATCCATTGTACCTAACATTCTGTTCAGGCCTGCTAGCACTACATATAGGATAGTGTATGGGAGCCCATGCACAACCATGCTATTCTAATACTGAGTGGCTTCTATGATGATGAGAACCTTGAGAGCAAAGCTTGTGAGGTCCCTATTGTCATGGAAACCAGAAGGTATTTGAATAGCGTGTTGTGTATTGGAGCTCCCATGCACTTTTCAATATATAGTGTATGGACCCCAAGAAACCAATTTCTTACTTTCTGTGGCTCCCAAGGTTGGTCCTTGCCATTGGAAACTCTCCCTTCTCATTTCACCACCCACTCAGTCAGCTTGTGCATGTGGCTTGGCAACCACCCCCTATCCAATGAACAGCACTGTTTGGGGGTGGTTGTATTGTGATGTGCTTACTAACACAGAACAAAAAGTTATTCTGTGTTAGTATGCATGTCACTGGTGCAAAAGAATTACTTTTTGTGTGTGTATGGATTTCCATTCACAATCGCGTTCTGCCTTACACTATAATACAGTAGAACCCCTACCTGTCACTCTGCTTGACATTTTATAAATGGCACATACCATGGGCTGCATGAAAATAAATTATTTAATTTGAATAGCTGGGTGCAACCTCTATAGACCTCACTAGTGACTCCACCACTCCTCTGAGGTCAACAGAGGTCATAACCAGCCATTCAAAACAAATCATTTATTTTTGTGCAGCCCATGACACTTTATCTATCTATCTATCTATCTATCTATCTATCTATCTATCTTTTTTTTAAAAACTTCATTAAAGCACTAGTTAGGGTTGAAGCAACAAAAGTAGGGAAATGTGGTGCTAGGGTTTACAACCCTAACACCCCACCCCCATCCTGCAGGCTGCAACAGGTATGTGGTGTGCCATGGGGTTGCCAACCCTAACGCTCACCACATTCTCATATACTGTACCCATCTCATCTTATTTATGCATGGAAACAGGTGACCATTAGGGTTAAAACCCCAAGGCACACCCCATGCCTGTTGCTGCCTAGAGGGTGGGGGTGAGGTGATAGGGTTGAAAACCCTAATGCCACATTTCCCTACTTTTGTTGCTTCAACCATAACAAGTACATTAACATTTTTTTTTCAATTACTTTACTTACTTTCTGAGATAGTATAATCATGTTACTATTTGCCTGTGGAAGTGCAGGCACAGTGCCATCAATCTGTAATTTTTTCAGATAGTGTAACCCTACCCTTATTTGCCTGTGAGCACAGCACTCTCTGGGTCCTGAGCTCCCATCCCTCCATAGAGGCATATATGTATGTTGCTGAGGAAGCACAGGGCTTTCAGGACCCTGTGATTACAGTTTTAGGAAAACTGCAAACAAATGGACACCATAGCCTTCTTATTACTCTACCTCATGAACCCAGTACTGAAAATTTCCAAATTCCTACCAAAACAGGATTCACCACAACCGCAGAAGCAGTCCATGCTAGAGGTGTAAAAACATAGTTTGGCCAGAATTTGAAACATGACAGCTGTGACATTCATGAGCTGGTGTAAAAATATGGCTATGCTGAAAATCTGCAGTCAAAATATTTAAAATTACCAAACTTATGAGTGAGATTAGTAAAATTTAAATGGATGTGCATAACTTTGGCATTTTTACATATTCTGACTCCAAATTTTAAACATAGCCTTCTTAGGACCCTACCTCATGAATACTGTAAATGCAGTACAAATTTTCAAATCATGCTTGAAAGGTGATTTTGCCAAGTGACTGTGAAATCACCTTTTGGGACAGATTTGTGAAATTCCACTGATGTTGTCCATGAGGTGGGGCCCCGAAAAGGCCATGTTGAAAATTTGGTGTGAAAACATACAAAAATAGCCAGCTTCTGCATCAGTGCTGAAAACCACATTGAAATACATTGAACTACATTTACCTTACTTTGTCATATTGCAGTCACCGGTTCCAGCAACAAGATGTGTCTTCAATCAGAGAATGGATCTTTGCCCTGTCACCTGTTCAGGTGAGTGAGGGTGTATCAGGGTTTACTGGAGGGTGTGGGGTGGTGGGTGCTGAGTGGGAGGTTGGGTTGGAGGGTTAGACTGGTGAGGGACCATTTTTGTTTTCTAGAAAAAAAATATCAAGCACCTTTTTTTTGCAGAGATGGGGAACAATCAGTGAGTGGGGTGCCACTAGATACCAGACAAAGAGGAAACAAATGAGGACAGCAGTCAGAGGGTGGGGGTGAGCCTCTACAAACCAGGGAAATGGGAAATAAAATGGGGACACTAATTGGAGGGTGGTGGGTGCCACTAGACACCAGAGAAAGAGGAAAAAAAATGGGGACAGAAATTGGAGGGTGGAGGGTACCACTAGACACCAGGGAAACAGCAACAATTAACAGGACTGTTGATCAGAGGGTGGGGGGATACTAGATACCAGGGAAACAGTGTTCTGGTAATTGGGGCCATTTTCATGTCTTTTTTCATGCTCAGGAATCCTTTGCCATATTCTTTTTTTTGCAATTTGTAAAAAAGGATACCCAAGCAGAAAAAAAGACATGGAACAGGATTTCAACATATTGAAAAAATAAGTTTTCAACTAATTGTTCCAGAAACCAACACCGGAATTGAATTAAATGTCTCCTGATTAACAGAACACATGTGCTGGTTTCAACTAAACACCTACTTTTTTTTGAGTTATTTAATTTTGTTTCCCTCGCTAACTGAAAAACAAGATGGTGGCAGCATGAAAAAAGATTCTCAATTTGTGACACAGTATGACCTGTCTGTGAAAAAGGACTACCCAGTTGTGAAAAAGGATCCTTTTTTGAGGCTTACATCTAACTGGAGAGTAAAATTCCCATTGAAAATAATGGGAAACTTCAAAATTGAAATAACTTTGGAATGGATTAATATTTTTTCACCAAATCTTCAAAAGGCACATCTGTGAGCCAAGACTTTTCTGCCCTAAAAATTTCAGACCAACATTCTAAACTGTTTTTAAGCTGTGACATGACAAAAAATAAAAAAAAATTGTAATTTTCACTTTTTTTTTCCACACTCTGTATCTCCACACTCATGCATCTGACTGGAATGAAACTTGCAAAATCAAAAGATCTTTGGTACCTGATAGTGCATGCAAAATTTCATGTGAAGTTATTAAAGTGCAAAATTTAGAGTTTAACATAGAAGTGACCATTCAACCCTAACAGTGGTATACATGGATGTATACCCATCAAGAGGCCTAATTAGAGCTTTATTGTCCTAATTATCCCCAAGATGGGTATACTTCTGAGAGTTCCACCCTTACCCCTTGTTTGTTGAATATAATACAATGGATGGTTATTTTTATTGAGATTGCTTTTGCAATCAAATTATGATACCTGAACGCTTCTTACAGCAAGGAGGGAATGGAGTGTAGTGACTGCAGGTAGGAGCTACGGTGGGGGGGAGTTCTGGGCTTCAGAGGATTTTGTGCAAGTTTTTTTTATGTTCTCTTGCAGCTTGTAAATTACTTTTACTAGTTTTCTAATGATGTATTCATTGTGGTATTAGCATTGTTCCATAGGGTGTAATATAGCGTAGGTATATACGTTTTACTAGTGTTGGTACTGTATATAATTTTAATTGTTTGATTAGTGTAGGTATATACTTTTAATTAGTGTAGGTATTTACTTTTAATTGTTTGATTAGTATAGTTGTATTGTTTTAATTGACAATGTAGTTGCAGGTACACAAGAAAATAAAAAATGGCCTTTTGTATGGGGAACATTCCCCATCCATGGTAATATTAAATGCATGCTGAAAATAAAAAAAAGAGTTAGAATCGATGTTTCAACCATAGGTCTTCTTTAGGAAATATCTAAAAGAGAAAATAACAAAGTTAGTGGATAGGTAAGGGGAAATAAGTGAGATATATAAAATACAAAAAACTTTGTTAATGCATCAGTTAGGGTTATTCTACAGCGACAAAAGTGAGGAAATTCAACATTAGGGTTCCCACTCCTTGCACCTCACCCCACCATGCCCCCACCAACAGGCATTTGGGTGTGCATTGTGTTCATTGGCCCTAACTCTCACCCCATCCCATGTGCAAACAAGCTGAGGTGGTGCAGTGCAGTGCAGGAGAATGGGGTGTGAGTTAGGACCAATGACCCAACGCACACCCTGATGCCTGTTGGTGGGGGCAAGGTGGGGTGGGGCTAAGGGTGGGAATCCTAGTGTCAAATTTCCTCGCTTTTGTCAGTGTAGAATAACCCTAACTAACGCATTAATGAAGTTTTTTGCATTTCATTTCATTACTTTTTAAGAAAGAATAGAAAAGTAGAAAGTTGCACAAGTTGGGCCACATTATACAGATAATGTCTAAAAAGTACATTGACAACAGCACAACCAACCAGTAAACAAATGTTAATGAAGTAGAACAATAGAAAATGCTGTCCACAAAATGTAAGCTGCGCCACACAATATCTCCGCAAAACATATATTGTCTAACATGTAAACACCTCTATTAACATCTACAGAACATGCAGTCAACACCCTCCAAATTTCAACTAAAAAGACCAAACTGTGTCCAACATATGACGTGTCAAAATTAGAAATTTTCATTTGTCGGAGTGCCACAGTTCCACA
This sequence comes from Neoceratodus forsteri, assembly GCA_016271365.2. Classification (NCBI taxonomy): domain Eukaryota; kingdom Metazoa; phylum Chordata; order Ceratodontiformes; family Ceratodontidae; genus Neoceratodus; species Neoceratodus forsteri. The sequence goes on from CM057449.1 coordinate 1,516,941,890, forward strand.
CCTGTTGACATTTAACACACACAATGACTGAAAACGACATCCATGACACTAAGGCTAGTCATCCTATGAATTTCAAGCCACCACTACAAGCCAAATGCTGTCCACAGAATGTAAACTGCACATGCCATATCTCCACCCAAAAATATTTTCTGACACAGAAACACTGCAATTTACATCCACAGGACATGCCGTCAACACCCTCCGAATTTCAAGTGAAAAGACCAAACCATGCCTGAGATATAACATTTTAACATTTGAGATTTTCATTTGTCAGGCTGGCACAGTTCTGCACCTGTCGACATTTAACAGAAACAACCAATGAAAACTTCATCCATGACATTAAGGCTATGTATCCTATCAATTTCAAGCCATCACCACAAGCAAAACACTGTCTGCTACATGTAAAGTGCATCATGCAATATCTGGCACATAAACACCATAAATCACATCTACAGGACATGCCATAAACATCCTCCAAATTTCAAGTAGAAAGACCAAACCGTTTCCGAGATATTCAATGTTAAAGATTGGTAACAATTCCCTATCTATTCTATTATAAAAAAATCTGGCCATCTTGTCTCTGTCTCGCGATCAAAGATGGCAATCAAAGAATCTCATGATCAAAGAATTTGCAGGCTCACAATCAAAGAATTTGTAGGCTCATGAACAAAGAATTAAAAATGTTATAAATCCAGGAATTGGTAGAATTGCGGCATACCACTGCCATGGTTAGACAGAACGAAGCCTCCTGAGTAAAACTCACCCTCATTTGTCTTCCTAGGACACCCCTGGGCTGAGAAAATTGATTTTTTAATCTGGCCATCTCGTCCCTCGCTCATGATACACAATCGTGATCGAGGAATCTCGCGATCAAAGAATTTGCAGGCTCGCGATCAAAGAATTTGCAGGGCCACGCTCAAAGAATAAAAAGTGTTAAAATGTAAAAAATTAACAGAATTGCAGCAAACCACCACCATGGTTCATCAGAATGAAGCCCCCTGAGTAAAACCCACTCTCATTTGTCTTAATAGCACACCCTTAGACTGAGAAAATAGATGTTTTAATCTGACCATCTCGTCCCTCGCTCACGATGCACGATCGCGATCAACGAATGTCATGGTCAAAGAATTTGCAGGCTTGCAATCAAAGAAATTGATCACTCATGAACAAAGAGTGAGGGACGAGATGGCCAGATTTTTAAATAGAGTTCTGTACCCAGGAGTGTTCTAGACTGTTATATGAGGGTGGGTTTTGCTCAGGGGACATTGTTGTGCCCCACCTGAATAAAAACACATATGTTTTCATTATCCCAGGTGGTCTAGCAGCTCCCTTCCCCCGATCATGATAACATACATAAAGATCTGTGTTTCCCTGGTAGTCTAGTGGCCCCCCATGTGTATTTGATTAATATCTCATTATTTTATCCCTGGTAGTCTAGTGCCCCCCATGTCTATTTATTTATATTTGTTCTTTATATCCCTGCTAGTCTAGTGACCCCATCTGTATTTTATTATTATTATTATTCATATCCCTGGTAGTCTAGCAGCCCTCCACCATTTAAAAAAAAAATAAGCATTTGCTACTTCCTGGTAGTCTAGTGGCCCCCCACCCTGATGTGCCAGCACACCCAGCACCCCCACCCTTCCCCAGCTGGCGACTGGCACAGCCCACCTCTCAACTCCACAGCCAGCTGCCGACTGTGTGTATTATGAGTGCTAATTCAAACAGGCGATCTAAAATTATTTCTGAGCACCTGCTTGAATTAACGCTAGTAATATACACAGTTGCTGGCTGGCTGTGGAGGTGAGAGGTGGACTGTGCCAGTCGCCAGCTAGGGAAGGGTGAAGGGGGTGCTGAATGGGCTGGCATGGCAGGATGGGGGGCCACTAGACTATCAGGAAGTAGCAAATGCTTATCTTTTTTTAAATGATGGGGGGGCTGCTAGACTACCAGGGATATAAATAATAATAATAATAAAATACAGATCGGGGGGGAAGCCACTAGACTACCAGGAATATAAACAACAAATATAAATAAACAGACATGGGTGGCACTAGACTACCAGGGATAAAATAATGAGATATTAATCAAATACACATGGGAGGACACTAGACTACACAGGTAACAGAGATCTTTATGTAAATTATCATGATCGGGGGGAGGGGCCTCTAGACTACCAGGAATAATGAAAAGTTATGTGTTTTTATTCACATGGGGCACAACGAAGCCCCCTAACTAAAACCCACCCTCATATAACTGTGTAGGGCACCCCTGAGCTACAGAAAAAACATTAAAATCTGGCCATCTCGCCCCTCACTCGCGATGCACGATTGTGATCAAAGAATCTTGCAATCAAAGATTTTGCAGGCTCGCAATCAAAGATTGTAAGCGAGCTGTGAATGAAGATTACAAAAGCTCAAAACTCTATTTTTGGACCAATTTGGAGAAAACCAGAGCCATGGCAAGTCGATAGATAGTCCCCTGAGTAAAGCCCATTCAAGTTTTACTTCAGAAGTGACCCCTGAGCCGAGATATTTGTGTTTTTCCAATCGGAAATCTGAAAACAATATGGCGGACCTCGCGATCAAAGAATTTGTAAAATCCCCGGGGACAAAGATTCTTGAACCACGAGGCTGCAAATTATTTGATCGCCAGGAGGGACCAGATGGCCAGAACCCCATTCTTTGTTCGAAAACATATATATATATATATATATAAATTTTCCCATTGACTTATAATGGGAACTTAAAAGTGGCATAACTTTTGAATGCCTTAATATTTTTTCACCAAACAAAAAGAGGCATGTTTGGCCACCAAAGCTATTTCAAATGAGCCATCTTTCAGAGTGGCATGCTACACAACAGCCATGCAGAGCCACATCCAAAATCCCAAAAGCTGCCTCCAAAAATGGATAATTTCACATTTTTCAGTGCTTTTGTATGCAAAGGCTGTAAGTCTGACCAAAATGCAATTTGGCTGATCAAGATATCTACCATGCTCCACCATGTCTGCCAAGTTTCAGGCAAATCTGTTGAATGGGTCCAAAGTTATTAATGCCTAAACTTTTGACTTTAGTATGTAACTGACCGCTGAACCCTAACTATAGTGGTGTGACCGCTCCACTATTATATATATATATATATATATATATATATATATATAGATATATACACACACACTCACATACATATATATATGTGTGTGTGTGTGTGTGTGTGTATATATTTATGCAGTAGGAGTGTGCTCAAAACTCGTTGAATAAATCCATTTATCTTCACAGCCGTTGAATAAATAAAATTTATCCATATAGTAAGTAGCTATGTCACAATCACTCGGGAACTTATTTAGAATGTTTGGCCTCAGTAGCAGTACTATCCATATTAAAATGCTAATAACTTTACAAAGAAAAAAGATAGCATGGTACTGTGAACATGAAAGTTGTTCAGCACAAAATGATCTACAAAATGAGTGGTGTTTCATTTATAGATACCTTATAGATCTTTTCATAATTAGCAAAAAAGACCAGAAAATGCAATTTTTGGTTCACTTTTTTGACAAATATATGCAAAAAAAAGATAAGCAATCAAAAGCAAATGTCCCTGCCCTGACAGAAAGCATTCCTACTGCATAAACAAAAGATACAATGGTGAGCTGTCAGATAAATAATTTGTCGACACTTATGCTATTTGAACTTGGACACCTCCCTTGTGGCATATGCCCCTTGTGAGGTTACCCGAGGTCAAACAGCACTTGTGCAGATAAATCATTTATCTGACAGCTCACCATTGTATATCCCTTATATATTTATTTATTTATTTATTTATTTAAAATTGGTGACCGGGAAAGGCACGCTGAGCCAAGGCTCATTTGCAGGTGCGACCCGGGTACATGTAGTACAATGTGGTAGACAGGGAAATACAAATACAGCAATTTTCAAGTAACAGGCGAGATACATTATTGGTACATTTACCTGGGGTTAGGTGGAGATCTATCCATATATATATATATATATGTATATATATATATATATATATATATATATATGGAAAGAAAATAGGGGAACGCTATAGGAGAAAAGTGATAATAGGCAAAGTAAGAAAATAATCGGAAACAAAAAGGTAATGATGGGTATGAAAAGGCATAGTATGAGTGAATGAGCTGAGGAGTCCTCAAGGGGGACTAATTAACATGACCTAGTAAAAAGGCTGAAATGTGACAAATGTGGTGGAAGGAGAAAGAGATATTTATTTTTAGCATGAATGTAATACTGCCATTTTGTTTTCTTTCCAGACTGCACACTGATGCAGCAATTTGTTTTTTTTAGTATAGCACAGTGGTCTAAGGCTCTGAGCTGCAAATTTGGTGACATCCAGCAGACCAGACCTGGGTTTGAATCCCACAGCTTCCACTTGCATACTGTGTGACCCTGAGCAAGTCACTTAACCTCCTTGTGCTCCCAGGTCACTCCTGTAAAAAAGCTTTCCGCTTAGTGTGCTATACCTGGTTAAACAACTAAATAAAAATAAAAAAATAAATTTGTTTTTTTATTCCCCACCCATGTAGTTTATATATTCTTTGCAAAAAACTGTTACTGCATCAGTTAGTGCTGATCTCAAACCATACAAAGGATGGAAATACAACGTTAGGGTTTCTAACCCTAACATCCTACCCCTACCGTGCACACACTGACAGGCATCGGGAGTGTGCCATGGGGTTGTTAGCCTTAATGCTTACCCCATTCCATAAGTAAACAAGTTGTGATGGGTACAATATAGGAGAATGGAGTGAGCGTTAGGGATGAAAACCCCAAGACACAGACCTGACACCTGCTGGCGTGTGCACGGTAGGGTGAGGTGTTAGGGTTGGAAACCCTAATGTTGTATTTTCCTTCATTTTTATGATTTGATATAAATCCTAGCTGCTGCATTAATGTAGTTTTTTGCAAAGAATTTCCTTACTTTTTGAGATAGTATAATGGTATCCTTATTTCCCTGTGGGAGGGTCCTGCACTCCCATGCATCACAACTTTTTGAGATAACTTAATCAAATCCTTAGTTGCCCAACAGAACACAGGGCTGTCTGGGTCCTGTGCTCCCATCCCTCCATAGATGTGTATATGTATGTTTATGGGGAACAAATAAAGCAAAACAGCTCCACCATGATGAGGGGGCAAGCAACACAATATTCAGAACGCAGTCAAACAAGATGCCGCACTCCTCAACGTAATGCAATCACTTACAATAATTTATTTAACATAAAGCAAAAAGCATAAAAGGCACATCACTGCAGAGCAGTAAACTAGAAGCAACCTGTTACCCCAATTGATATTGTACCCAGTACATCATCAGGGGGTGGTTCATTGCTCCCATGGTTCTTATTAAATAGTGAAAAATTCAAAGTGACAGTGCACACCTTATACACAATTATAATGAGTGCTACAGTACTCGTGTGAAACACACCTAAAAATTAACAATTAAAACTATGCTCAAAAGCACATATTATGCTAATAATGCCCATAACTTATCATTTCACTATAACCCAGTGCAATAAAAACATGTTAAATATCAGAACATTCACAGCTGCATGTAATTTGTAACACAATGTATTGCTCTAATTTCTTAATAATAGGATATTCTACCAGTATGTAATTATAGTATCAAGAATTATTTTTCTTACTAATCGGTGGGGCCACATCCCTCAACAGAGGATACTGGTTGCAACCACGGCATCCCCCACCAAACCTAAAAAAGAAAGAGCAAATAACCAGGGTTACATTACTAACAAAATCATTTTTAGTAATACAAAGACGAAGAATAAATATGCAAAAGGCATTTTAAAGAAGTGGCAAGGCTTATCTGCATGGTGCATAAAAATACTAGACATGGGGAACATTCTCTATATATGAAATTATCTCCTAAGGCATGGCAGTAGATCAATTTTATCATTTAGGCCTGGTGGGTGTAGTGCCCACAACACAAAATTCCAATAGGAGTCTCTTTCAGACTGTCTTCTAGACTGCCTCCTCTCAGTCCCAATCTCACTTTCTAGTCCACAGAATTTAAATGTGTGTGTAACACCCTCTTGTCTAGAGTTTTAGCAATGTATAGCTAGGACACTTCTGGTGTCATTATATGTCATTGATCGAAAGTGTTCACCCACTCTGGTTTTAAAGGGCCTGGTGGTTTTGCCTACATAAAAGGCTCCACACTGACAAGTGGCCATATGGACCGCATAGTATGTGAAACAATTAATGAAATCCTGAATCTCAACATTTTGAGTAGTGTTACAGCTAGTAAAGGTATTGCATCTGATCAGTGAGGCACAAAACTTACAATTGCCACGTGGAAAAGTATCATGTGGCAGTGCATTTCTCCCCTTGGTATTCAGAGTACTTTTCAATGGCTCATAGCTATGTACTCATCTGTCTTTAAAATTGCTTTCCTTTTTTAAAAAACATTCTTGGTTTGATATCGATTACCCTTGCAACAGTGGTTCAGCCTCTAGTACACTCCAATTCTGATTGATAATGTTCTGTATACCCTTACTATGTCTTGAGAATATAGTTATAAAATTAAGTATTGAGACCTCTTGTCTTGGATCTTTTTTAGATAGTAAAGTTTCCCTATCTGTTTCAAGTGCACAATCAAAGGCTTGTTCCACAGTATCCCTAGAATATCCTCTGACTCAAAATGGATCCTGTAATTCCATTCCATTTATAACAAAATCACTTACATAATTGCAGTTTCTACATATTCATAACATGTGGGCCTTTGGGATATTGACTATCATATGGTGTGGGTGGCAACTGGTGGCATGTAAAAGTGAATTCTTATCTGTCATCTTCCTGAATAAATCTGTACACAATGTTCCATCTACATTTTTGTGCATCATCAAGTCCAAAAAGAAGACACAATAGGAATCACATTATATCGAAAATCTCAAGTTTGAATTATTATTTTCCAAATACTGAATAAATTCAGTCAATTCCTTCCTGATGCCATGCCACACCATAAATATGTTATCTATAAGGCAATGCCAAATATCAATCCTGTCTCTGAAAGGATTGTTATGGATGTCATAGACTGTTTCTTTTTCCCAAAGGCCCAGATAGAGATTGGCATAGTTTAGGGCAAACGTAGCCCCCATTGCGGTCCCTTTAAGCTGCAGGTAAAATTGATCCTGGAACAAAAAATAATTCTTGGTTAATACATTTTCAGCACACTCCATCAGGAACCTTCTTTTACCAATGTCTAGACTGGAATCAAGATCAAACCAGTATTCAAGTGTAGCCAACCCCCGCTATATACAGTAACTCAATATCAAGCAATGCCAACAACCAATCATTTTCAATTTGCATATTGCCCAAAACATCTAGCATTTGGGTTGCATCCCTGATATATGATGGCAATGCATGTACATAATCTCTGATATGTGCATTCACATATTTAGACAGAGGTTCAGTTAGGGAACCAATACCAGCCACAATTGGATGGCCAGGGGGATTCAAAAGGTCCTTACGTACATTCAGTAGCACATATATACAGGCCTTCACAGGGTTGGAGACTGTTAAAAACTTGCACTCATTGGTATCGATGATACCGTCACATTCTGCAGCATGTAAAAAAGAGTCAATGCCTATTTTAAATATAGCAGTTGGGTCTGATGGTAGTAATTTATAAAAGACTTCATTACCCAGTTGTCAAAAAATCTTGAATCTTGCATCGGTACAAAGGATAAACCTTTTTGCAACACTTGTATCTGGTCCCCACTCAAGATGATGTGATATATTTATTACAATATTGTCCCTCTTAAAAGATTCCTCCCTTTCCTGCCATGACCTCTTTGCCCTGTGCCTGCTACCACCTCTCTTGGTTCACCTGTGCTGCTCTTCTGTAATCCCTGCTGTCTCTCCCTGAGGGTCCACTGCTCTTGATGAATCCCCTGGAACTATACCACTTTGTCCATGTTTCATTGATCTACTCTCTGTCCTTCCTCTAATAAAGTAATGTGAGGAAGTATTTGTTCATGGAGAGGGTTGTGGATGCATGGAACAGCCTTCCTTAGGAGGTTGTGGAGTCAAAAATAGTGGTGGAATTCAAGAATGTATGGTACAGTCATAAGGCAATTCTAGGGGGGTTGTGTGTAGGAGGAAGTGTGCTGTTGTTAACTAGGATCTGCAGCTTATCCATTAGGTAGGGAAATGAGTAGACTGGGTGGGCCAAGCAGTCCTTATCTGCCATCAAACTCTATGTTTCTATGTATCTGATTCAGAACCACTAGTATAATTGGGAGACAAATTCCCATGTTTAATGATTGACCTTAATGATGTCCCTCATTGGTTGCCCCCTCTATTCCTTCTTCTATTTCTTGGGGACTGTCCTGTGGTTGTATTCCAGTCCCATACCTGGTCATGTAAATAGTCTTGTCTGTCTGTTTCAAATGTAGTTAACTTAATCTTTTGATTTTATTCTCCTCTTTTTCAATATTTTTCTCTCAATGTTTTCTCATATATAACATAATCTGTGTTCTCTTTAAACAGTTGCACAGCTGCTTCTTTTGATGCAATGTCATTCATAACATCATTTTTCTGAGATTCATAACCTCTAATAACTATTAATAAGAGCATCAGTGCTCACCTGTAGTGACCCTTTCTAGTCCGACATGAAAAGTTCCTGGTCCCAACCATAACCAGACTTCTTTAAAACTCTCAGGGCTCTTGGAGATCTTTCTACATGCAAATATGCTTCTAATGTGAGTTTTCTCCAAAAATGTCAATGCCCCCGCATGACCGCCATCTCCAGATCAATAAATGCCTATTTGATATCCAGAGTAATTTGTTTAGATCTAGAATTTGTCACTGGATTGCTAGCAGCACCATTAATTTCTTCAGACAATTCTATAAATAAATCCTCCTCTCCTGCAGTTGTGAAAGCAAATTCTGAGAGTGATCCCACTTCTACTCCTATAGAAATGTTATTCATTCCAGAAACTAACATCTCTTATGCCTTATACCACTTAAGTTGGAAGGTTTACTTACACTATTTTCCATAACTTTCCCTTAAATACCTCACAGTATTTATATTTTTCTATTATGGGGTGAGCTTCAAAAAAGTCTTATTCAGTCTTAGTTCTCTTCACTACAAGAAGCTACAGAAGCTGTTTTTCACTGGTGTATTCATGGTATATTGTACATGTGCCAGAATTCATTATAGCATTCAACAGGTGAAGACATAGAATCAATATTTTCTCTTACCGTTTGCTCATCTGCCATTTAGTAGATTCACAGGTTGGCATCCTGATTCTCTCCTTCTGATGCACCGTGAAATAATGCATGTGCACACATCGACCGATTCAGCTGATCATGCAAACTTGAGTACCAAACATTCGAGCTGCCAGTTTGAAGTACAAAATAAAGAACAGAAGCAATATTCACCCCTTAACTTAGCCAGTTAGTCATTTCTTTCAGCGTTCATCCAGTGTTCCACTCGTTCCATCCGTTTATTTCTGTATTTCCAAAATGGCTCGATGATGGTGTACCAAAAAATAGTGTCCTTGGAACACTTCCAACATAACATTCTGGTATTCAGATACAAATGGTGTTTAGGCTATCAATAGTAAAAAAGTGATAGTGCCCAAGCAAAATATCCATGGTGAGCATGTTAATCATTAAATCCAGAGCAGATAAAGCAAAATAGTTCCACCGTGATGAGGGTGCAGGCAACACAATATTCAGAATGCAGTCAAACAAGATGCCACACTCCTCAATGTAATGCAGTCACAATAAATTAAAATTAAGTAAAAAGCATAAAAGGCACATCACTACAGAGTAGTAAACTACAGTACAAGTCACATTAAACTGTTCCACTAATGAGTTGGTTTAGCACTGTTTTTTACAGTTGGTAATTCACTGGCAACTCATACTGCATTGTTTTTCAATGCTTAACCAGCTCACAAGCAATGTTTGCAAAATGTTTTTGCAACTTATTTGGAATGCATCTGCAGTACAGTCACAATGCAATAAAAAGCTACATTTTAACTCTTAAGAAACAGTTTGTACAGAGCTTTGTGCTGGCTCCAGCAACTCTTATACAACTCAGTTAGAAATGCTAAAACAGCTCATTGGAGAAAGAGTTTAATGTGACTTGTACTGTAGGAGCAACCTGTTACCACGACCAGTTTCATACCCAGTACATCATCAAGGAGTGGTTAATTGCCCCCATGGTTCTTATTAAATAGTGAAAAATTTAAAGTGACAGTGCACACCTTATACACAATTATAATGAGTGCTACAGTACTCATGTGAAACACACCTAAAAATTAACAATTAAAACTATGCTCAAAAGCACATATTATGCTAATAATACCCATATCTTATTTTTTCACTATAACCAAGTGCAATAAACATATTTTAAATATCAGAACATTCACAGCTGCATGTAATTCATAACACAATGTATTGCTCTAATTTCTTAATAATAAAAATTATTTAGTTAGTAATGTAACCCTGGTTATTTGCTCTTTCTTTTTTTAGGATTGGTGGGAGATGCCACGGCTGCAACCAGTATCCTCTGTTGAGGGATGTGGCTCCACCAAGTAATAGGAAAAATAATTTTTGATGCTATAATTATACACTGGTAGAATATTCTATTATTAAGAAATTAGAGCAATACACTGTGTTACAAATTACATGCAGCTGTGAATGTTCTGATATTTAAAATGTGTTTATTGCACTTGGTGATAGTGAAATGATAAGTTATAGGTGCTATTAGCATACTACGTGCTTTTGAGCATAGTTTTAATTGTTAATTTTTAGGTGTGTTTCACATGAGTACTGTAGCACTCATTATAATTGCGTATAAGGTGTGCACTGTCATTTTAAATTTTTCACTATTTAATAAGAACCATGGGAGCAATGAACCATCCCCAATGACATACTGGGTACAAAATCAGTCGGGGTAACAAATTGCTCCTGGTTTACTGCTCTGAAGTGATGTGCCTTTTATGCTTTTTGCTTTATGTTAAATAAATTATTGTAAGTGACTGCATTACATTGAGGAGTGTGGCTTCTTGTTTGACTGCTTTCTGAATATTGTGTTGCTCTCACCCTCATCACGGTGGAGCTGTTTTGCATTATCTGCTCTGGATTTAATTAGTAACATGCTCACCATGGATGTTTTGCTTAGGCACTATCACTTTTTTACTATTGATAGCATAAACGCCATTTGAATCTAAATAAAGGGATGTTATGTTGGAAGTGATACGAGGACACTATTTTTTGATACACCATCATTGCCATTTTGGAAATACAGGAATAAAAGTGTGGAATGAGTGGAATGCGTGGAATGCTGAAAGAACTGACTAACTGGCTAAGTTAAGGGGTGAATATTGCCTTTGTTCTTTATTTTGGACTACGAACTGGCAGCTGACATGTTTGGTAATCAATTTGGCATGAACAGCTGAATCCGTCGATGTGTGCACCTGCTTTATTTCACAGCACATCAAGAAGAGAGAATCAGGATGACAACCTGTGAATCTACTAAATTGCAGATGAGCGAATGATAAGAGGAAACATTGATTCTATGTCTTCACCTGTTGAACGCTGTAACGAAAAGAAATATTTTTGGCACATGTACTATATACCGTGAATACACCAGTGGAAACCAGCATCTGCAGCTTCACATAGTGAAGAGAACTAAGACTGAATAAAGACTTTTTTGAAGCTCACCCCATAATAGAAAAATATAAATATTGTGAGCTATTTAAGGGCAAGTTTCAGAAAATAGTGTCAGTAAACCTTCCAACTTAAGTGGTATAAGGCATAAGAGATGTTAGCTTCTGGAATGAATAACATTTCTATAGGAGCAGAAGCATGATCACTCTCAGAATTTGCTTTCACAGCTGCAGGAGAGGAGGATTTATTTATAGAATTGTCTGAAGAAATAAATGGTGCTGCTAGCAATCCAATGACAAATTCTAGATCTAAACAAATTACTCTGGATATCAAATAGGCATTTATTGATCTGGAAAGGGCGGTCCTGTGAGGGCGTCGACATTTTTGGGGAAAACTCTCATTAGATGCATATTTACATGTGGGAAGATCTCTGAGATGCTTGAGAATTTTAAATAAGTCTGGTTATGGTTGGGACCGGGAACTTTTCATGTCAGACTGGAACGGGTCACTACAGGTGGGCGCTGATGCACTTATTAATGCAGTTATTAGAGATTATGAATCTCATAAAAATTATGTTATGAACCACATTGCATCAAAAGAAGCAGTGGTGCTACTGTTTAAAGAGAACCCAGATTATGCTATACATATGAGAAAAAATTGAGAGAAAATATTGAAAAAGAGGAGAATAAGATCAAAAAGATTAAGTCAACTAAATTTGAAAGAGACAGACAAAACTATTTACATGACCGGGTATGGGATTGGAATACAACCACGGGACAGTCCCCAAGAAATAGAAGAAGGAATAGAGGGGGGGAACAACCAAAAAGGGACACCATTAAGGTCAATATTAAAACATAGGAATTTGTCTCCCAATTATACTAGTAGTTCTGAATCAGTTGACCCTTTATTAGAGGAAGGACAGAGACTAGATCAATGAAACATGAACAAAGTGGTACAGTTCCAGGGGATTCATTAAGAGCAGCGGACCCTCAGAAAGAGACAGTGGGGATTACAACAGAGCAGCACAGGTGAACCAGGAGAGGTGGTAGCTGGCACAGGGCCAAGAGGTCATGGCAGGAAAGGGAGGAATCTTTGAAGAGGAACAGTATTGTAATAAATATATCATATCATCTTGAGTGGGGACCAGATACAAGTGTTGCAAAAGGGTTTATCCTTTGTAGCGGTGCAAGATTTAAGACCTTTTGACCTCTTGATTGATCTTCAAAGATTTACATGAAATTTAAACCTGAAAGCACATTTTCAAAAACTTAAGCTGTGCAAGGGAAATGGTGGTTACCAGGAAGTTGGACAAGAAGTTTCTTGTACAGCAACTGAAGTAAGACAGTTTAAACCACCATCAAGCTTTATGCCACCACTAAATAAAACTGTTTGGGTTTTTCAGAGACTTTGTGAAATGCAGTTTAAATCATTGTTGGAAGATGGAGATGTTCCGAGGTTTATAAATATTATTAAAAAAGAGTCAATAGCTTTAAAAAGTCTGGAAGAAAACAAGGACATTACAATTAAGCCAGCAGATGGGGGGGATTGGTGGTGGTAATGTCTACTGATAAGTATGTAAATTAAATTAAGAGACAACTGGGTAATGAAGTTTTTTTATAAATTACCACCATCAGTCCCCACTGCTAAAATAGGCATTGACTCTTTTTTACATGCTACAGAATGCGAAGGTATCATCAATACCAATGAGTACAAGTTTTTAACAGTCACCAACCCTGTAAGGCCTGTATATATGTGCTACCAAAGGTACATAAGGACCTTTTGAATCCCCGTGTCCATCCAATTGTGGCTGGTATTAGTTCCCTAGCTGAACCTCTCTCTAAATATGTGGATGCACATATCAGAGATTATGTACATGCGTTACCATCATTTATCAGGGATACCACCCAAATGCTAGAAGTTTTGGGAAATATGCAAATTAAAAAAGGTTGGTTGTTGGTATCACTTGATATTGAGTCACTCTACACTAATATTCCCCGTAGTAGGGGGTTGGCTGCACTTGAATATTGGTTTGATCCTGATTCCAGTCTAGACATTGGTAAAAGAAGGTTCCTGATAGAGTGTGCTGAAAATGTATTAGCCAAGAATGATTTCTTGTTCCAGGATCAATTTTACCTGCAGCTTAAAGGGACGGCAATGGGGGCTATATTTGCCCCGAACTATGCCAATCTCTATCTGGGCCTTTGGGAAAAAGAAACAGTCTATGACATCCATAACAATCCTTTCAGATATAGGATTGATATCTGGCATCACTTTATAGACAACATATTTATTGTGTGGCATGGCAACAGGGAGGAATTGACTGAATTTATTCAGCATTTGGAAAATAGTAATTCAAACTTGAGATTTTTGAAACAATGTGATTCCTACTGTGTCTCCTTTTTGGACTTGATGATCCACAAAAATGTAGATGGAACATTGCGTACAGATTTATTCAGGAAGTGGATGGATAGAAATTCACTTTTACATGCCACCAGTTGCCACCCACACCATATGACCATCAATATCCCAAAGGCCCAGATGTTATGAGTTCATAGAAACTGTAGTGATGTAAGTGATTTTGTTACAAATGGAATGGAATTGTGTTATCAGTTTCAAGTCAGAGGATATTCTTGGGATACTGCGGAACAAGCCTTTGATTGTGCACTTGAAACAGATAGAGAAACTTTACTATTGAAAAAAGGTCCAAGACAGGAGGCCTCAAGACTTCATTTGATAACTTAATTCTCTAGACATAGGAAGAGTAAAGAGAACATTATTAATCAGAATTGGAGTGTACTAGAGGCTGAACCACTGTTGCAGGAGGTGATCAAAAACAAACCAAGAATGTTTTTTAAAAAGGGAAAATATTTTAAAGACAGACTAGTATACCGCTATCAACCATTGGAAAGTACTCTGAATACCCAGGGGAAAAATGCACTGCCATATGATACTTTTCCACGTGGCAACTGTAAGTTTTGTGCCTCACTGATCAAATGCAATACCTTTACTACCTGTAACAGTACCCAACATTTTGAGATTCGGGATTTCATTAATTGTGTCACAGACTATGTGGTCTACATGGCCACTTGTCAGTGTGGAGCCTTTTATGTAGGCAAAACCACAAGACCCTTTAAAACCATAATGGGTGAACATCTTCAATCAGTGACACATAATGACACCAGAAGTGCCTCTTACTCTACATCGATAAAACTCTAGACCAAAGGCTGTACACTCATGTTTAAATTCTGTGGACTAGAAAAAGTGAGACTGGGACCAAGAGGAGGCAGTCTAGAAGACAGACCATCTGAAAAAGAGTCCTATTGGATTTTTATGTTGTGGGCACTACACCCACCAGGCCTAAATGATGCAATTGATCTATTGCCATGCCTGAGGAGATGATTTTATATATAGAGGAATGTTCCCCATGTCTAGTATTTTTATGCACCATGCAGATGAGCCTTGCCACTTCTTTAAAATTCCTTTAGCAAATTTATTCTTCATATTCGTATTATTAAAAATAATTTTGTTAGTAATGTAACTCTGGTTATTTGCTCTTTCTTTTTTAGGATTGGTGGGGGATGCCTTGGTTGCAACCTCTGTTGAGGGATGTTGCCCCACCGAGTAGTAAGAAAAATAATTCTTGATATTATAATTACACACTGATAGAATGTTCTATTATTAAGAAATTAGAGCAATACATTGTGTTACAAATTACATGCAGCTGTGAATGTTCTGATATTTAAAATCTGTTTATTGCACTTGGTTATAGTCAAATGATAAGTTATGGGTGTTATTAGCATAATATGTGCTTTTGAGCATATTTTTAATTGTTAATTTTTAGGTGTGTGTCACATGAGTACAGTAGCACTCATTATAATTGTGTATAAGGTGTGTACTGTCACTTTAAATTTTTCACTATTTAATAAGAACCATAGGAGCAATGAACCACCTCCTGATGATGTACTGGGTACAAAACCAATTGGGGTAGCAGGTTGCTCCTAGTTTACTGCTCTGCAGTAAAGTGCCTTTTATGCTTTTTGCTTTATGTTAAATAAATTATTGTAAGTGATTGCATTACGTTGTGGAGTGCGGCATATTGTTTGACTGTGTGATGTTTATGGGGAAGCACAGGGTCCTCTGGGCCCTGCCCTTTCATTTGTAAGACAACAGCAACCAAATTGTCAACATAGCCTTTCTATTACCTCACTTCATCTACCTGATAGTGAAAATTGTCAAATCCCCTCCAAAACATCATTCTGTACCACCACAGGGTAATTAAACAGCAGTGGCATGAGAAGATGATTCATGCAATATTTGAAAAATGACAGCTGTCACATTGATGAAGTGATGTAAAGAAATGGCTATGTTGATAATTTTGAGTTTAAATAATGAAAATTAACGAAGTTACAAGTGAGCGTAGTGAAATGTCAACAGATGTGCACAACTTGGGCCATTTTAACATATTTTGCCCACAAATTTTCAACATACACTTCTTAGGACCTCACCTCATGAACAAGTATAGTGAACATTTTGAAATCCCACCCAAAATGTGATTTCACCAAATGACTGCAAAATCACCGTTTGGGCTGGATTTGTGAAATGACACCCCCATTGTTCATGAGGAAGGGTCTCAAAAAAGGGTATGTTGAAAATTTGGTGTCAAAAATGCAAAAATGGAAAAGTTATGCACCAAAGATGAAACTCCCTTTGAAATACATTGATTTCACATACAAAAAAGATCTTTTTTCATGAGTCGTTATATGAAACATGACCTTTTTTTTATGGCACTGATACAAAAAAAGAATTTCAATGTTAAAAAAAATAAGGGCATTTCTCAAGCAGTAAAGTGCAGAATGCAACTAAGGAGGTCCCAATAAGCAAGTTACATGAGTTGCTTCCTCCCTAGAATATCACTTTTGAGGGGTTCCAAATACGAATTTCTCAGGCAAAACTGAAAACAAGATGGCAGCCATATGAAAAAGGATTTTCCTCAAACAAAAAAGGATGATGTCATATGTAAAAATAATACTTTTTTCATTTCATACAACTTTCTTTTAGTACTTGCTGAGCATGCTCACAAACCATTTTTTCAAATTTTTAAGATGCAATAACTTAAAAACGGCTAAATATTTTTTTCACCAGACTAGCGAAAGACACATCTGTGGGCTAGCCCCTCTCTGCCCTCAAAATTTCAGACCAAAATTCCCAACTGTCTGGGCTGTAGGGAAGTTAAAAGAACAATTGCAGCAAAGTCAATGAACAAAAAAATGATTTTCACCTCTCCAGAACTTGGAAAAAGCACATCTGACTGGAACGTAACTCACCACATCCAGAGATCCACCCTGGGCAATGATGCATGTGAATTTTTCAGGCAAATCCGTTGAACCACTGCAATGTTCTTAAAGTGCAAAATTTCGAGTTTAACACTGAAGTGCCTTCTCAACCCTAACTTGCACCCCTATAATATATATTTACACAACAGGTGTGGGTCTCTGCATGCTAAGATATAACTACTATTTCATGTGCCATTAGTGAGATAGCAGTACTATCTTCATGCTGGGTATGTCACAGCTACTATCATAGCCACCTGGGTGCATGACAATTAGAAATGGCATTCTGTTGTTTTTTTTACTTCCTTTATGCTCCCTCCTTGCTGGTTACCTGAGCTCTCTCCAGTGAGGTTTCTCAGCCTGGCCTGTTCCCGCACACCTGAAGCCCCCAGCTGTTCTGGTTTGGGCCCATCTCCTCTCCAGCTTCCACTGGCCACCCAAACCCCTGGATCTGAGCCCCCTTGGGCAGGATCACCAACTTCTACTTGGCACTCTATCTGAAATCTAGAAGAATGACCAGGGAGTCGAGGGAGAACCAGGACTCAGCCTGAGGAACCAGCATTGTGTGTGGGGGCCATCCACTGGACCCACCTTCACCTATCAGGCATCCAGGGCTCTTTCTGCTTTTCTGTCCCCCCCATCAGGTCGGTCATTCAATGCACACCAGCATGAGTGTGCACACTCCCACTCACACTCACAGGAGTGCCACTTCAGCCAATTCCCTTACTAGAGATCCCAATGACTGCTGCACCCCCAGTCTCCACTGGTAGTCACCAAGCACTGGGATCAACTATCCGCCTCCCTCCCTCCCCCCAGGAAAGGAGAGTAGTTCTCTAGATGCTCAGTCCTTTCCTTCCCTACTGACCCCCAGTGGCCCAAGTCCACTCCTGAACCCGGGTTGCTGGTGTGGTGAGAGGAGTGGCATCCAGCACCTTAACCCTCAGTGCTACCATACTGGCTAGAAATGGCATTCTTAGTGTAATTTGAGCAAACCTGAGCATGAGACAGCAGTTGCTTCACAATGAACATTCTGACCTCCTCATTTCAAACTGCAGTGTGTCATTGTGAAGTCCAACTCCAGTCTCACAGCACAGAAACTTAAACCCAAAGAAATTTCCCTAAACTCACTGAACTGCGGTTCACTTAATCAATCAATCAATCAAAATCTTTATTTATCCAGGCGAACATCATTGAGCAGTGCTCATTTGCAAGCTGGACCTGGGTAGGGCAAGGTCAGTTGCACATACAAAGAACATTAAGATGTACATACAGAAATAGACAAGGTAATACAAAGTACAACATCAGCATTCAAGGTATCATAACATAACATATGAGAGGATAAGGCATATTTCATTTATAAATTGCAATAATACATACAAAGTTGTGGGATTATAGGTTTGGGTGAGGAGCACAGATATTGTGGTAGGATGTGGATTAGCTATAGTTGTGTGAGCCCGGATAGTCATCAGTAAGGGATGGGAAGGAATACCAGGTAGGTGATAGCAAAGCAGATGGGGGGGGTGCTTCTAAGGAGGGAGACCAGAGGAATGAAAAGAAGGGAGAAACTACCAGGGTTGAGGCAAAGGAGGGAGTAGAAAGGGACTAGAGGATGATTTAGTAAGTGCAATGCTAGGAGCAATGAACAAGGGGTGGTGATGAACATATTACCATCTAACCGAATCAAGGAACATCCAGCTTGTTCTACTGGCAGCATAATTAGGGAATATATAGGTAATTCCCAAGGTGAATAATAAGCAGTGGGAGGAGTGAGACAGAGCTGAAAACTGGGCATCAAGTACTAGTCAGGCAAGGAGGTGGAGCAGTGGATATATATTCAGGCTAATGGTGTGGGAAGCACTTGCACTGTTCCTTGATAAGACATGAGTAAAGGGACTTAAAGGAGGTAACTGTGATAAGTATACTCAGTTTTATTTTCTGCAGTTTGTTCCACAAGAAGGGCAGCATAAAGCTAATGGCTGTTCTTCCAAAGTGAGAATTAACTTTGGACACTTTCAACAGTATGGAATAGTAGCTTCTCAGTGCATACTTGCTTTTTGTACTTAGTGGGAGGCAGTCTGAGACATATTGAGGTAGTTTATTGGATATTGCTCTGTACGTCCATAGAGCAGCATTTCTGTCCCTCCTAAACTGAAGCAAAGTCCATCCCACTGCTGAGTACAGGGAGCAATGATATGAGGTAAAGGGAAGTCCTGTAATAAATCTAAGGTCTCTATGGTAGAGTGTGTCCAGTTTTGCAAGGTAGGAAATAGAGCAGTAGCTGTATAGGAAATCCACATAGCCAATAACAGAAAGAAACATTCCTTGGAGCAATCTTTACTTAGCATCCCTTGTAAGAAAGTGGATGATCCTAAAGTAAAGATCAAGCCTCTGTTGTAATTTTTTTAGCAATTAGAAACATAGAAACATAGAAACATAGACTTTGACGGCAGATAAGGACCGCTAAGCCCATCTAGTCTGCCCATTTCCCTACCTACAGGATAGGTCGCAGATCCTAGTTAACCAACAGCCTTTTTCTTCCTACCCCCCACAAGAATTGCCTTATGTCTGTCCCATGCATTCTTGAATTCTCCCACAGTTTTAGACCCCACAACCTCCTCAGGAAGGCTGTTCCATGCATCCACTACCCTCTCTGTGAAATAATACTCCTCACATTGCCCCTGAACCACCCTCCTTCTATCTTTAAATTGTGTCCCTTGTTCTTGCAAGTCTCTTTTCTGAAAAATGCTACCTCTTGGACTTTGTTGATTCCACTGAGGTACTTAAAAGTTTCTATCATGTCCTCCCTCTCCCTTCTTTCCTCAAGAGTATACATATTAAGCTCCTTTAGTCTCTCCTCATACGGTTTCTCTTGCAGACCCTGCACCATTTTAGTTGCCCTCCTCTGGACTGCCTCTATCCTGTCTATGTCCTTGCGGAGATGGGGTCTCCAGAACTGGACACAGTACTCCAGATGGGGTCTCACCAACTGTCTGTACAGAGGGATAACAACTTCCTGTTTTCTGCTGCTGATGCCTCTCCCTATACATCCCAGTATACCCCCAGCCCTCCCTACTGCCTTCTCACATTGCTTGCTAACCTTAAGGTCATCTGATATGATTACCCCCAGGTCCCTTTCCTTTTTTGTTGTTGTTACTACCTCCCCACCCATTGTGTATTCTTCCCCTGGGTTCTTGTTTCCCAGGTGCATTATTTTGCACTTCTTTGCATTGAATCCTAGCTGCCATACTTTGACCATTCCTCCAACCTTGCCAAGTCCCTTTTCATCCTTTCCACGCCTCCTTGTGTATCAACCCTGTTGCAGATTTTTGTGTCATCTGCAAAAGGCATACTTTTCCTTCCAGTCCCTCTGCAATGTCACTGATGGAGACATTAAAAAGGACTGGACCCAATACTGAACCCTGCGGTACCCCACTAGTAACCCCCTTTCTTCAGAATGACTCCATTTACAATTACCTTCTGTGTCCTGTTGTCCAGCCAATGTTTTACCCAGGCTACCACCCTGGGTCCCACTCCCAGGCTGGTTAATTTGACTATTAATCTTTTGTGGACTGTGTCAAATGCCTTGCTAAAGTCTAGGTAGGCCATGTCCACAGCCCCTCCCTGGTCTACTACTTTGGTCACCCAGTCAAAGAAATCTATTAGATTCATCTGACATGACCTTCCCGCTGTGAACCCATGCTGCCTTGGGTCCTGTGCTCCACTGGCCTCTAGGTACTCGACTATTCTTTCCTTCAGAAGTGACTCCATCACTTTCCCTACCACAGAGGTCAGACTGACAGGTCTGTAGTTTTCTGCCTCTGTCTTGGACCCACTTTTGTGAAGGGGAATCACATCCGCCTTCCTCCAGTCCTCGGTACCACACCATCCTCCCATGATTTATTAAAAAGAGTAGCCAGTGGTTTCACTAGTTCCTCCCTTAATTCTTTTAGAATTCTGGGGTGAATTCCATCAGGCCCATTGCTTTGTCCACCTTCAGTTTTAGGAGTTCTTGCAGAACCCTTTCTTCTGTGAAAGGACTGGGATCGACTTCCTATCAAGAGTGCATCTGTTAATTGGATTAGGCACTTCTCCTCTTTGTGAATACTAAGCAGAAATATTCATTCAGTATTCCTGCTTTTCACTGTCCCTCTGCCCACCCACTGTTCATTCTATTCAGCCTCACTATCCCTCCCTTTGTCTTTCTACACTCGCTGATGTACCTATAAAAGGTTTTATCCCTTCTTAACTGAGTTGGCTATCTTTTCCTCAGTTTGGGCCTTTGCTATTCTGACTTCCTCCTGCTTCCTTCTGCCTTAACTGGTACAGCTCTCTGTCCTGCTCCTTCTGTGTTTCCTTATACTTCGGAATGCTATCTTTTTCTTCCTGACTTTCACAGCCACCTCTTTTGAGAACCATAGTGGCTTTTTCTTTCATTTTGATTTGTTCATTTGCTTCACACAAAGGCTTGTTGCCTCTGTGATGGCAGTTTTGATAATTCCCATTGTTGCTCCATACCTCCTTCTAGCCTGTTTGCTAGTGCTTTTCTGAGGCACTCTCCCATCTTGCCAAAGTCAGCCCTCCTAAAGTCCGTACCTCACTTTTGTATGGCTTGACTCTGTAGCTGAGTTTAACGTGAACCACACTGTTTGATGGTCACTTGTCCCCAGATGGCAACCCACTTCTAGATCTGAGATCCTCTCACTGCCGCCGTTTGAGAGTACGAGGTCTAAGACTGCTCCCTCACGGTGGGTTCCGAAACTAGCTGTCTAATGCCTGCCACCTGTAGGGCATCAAGAATGGCCCTACTCTTGGATGTGGCTGCAGCAAATGTGCTCCAGTTAACATCTGGCATATTCAGGTCTCCCATCAACAGTATCTCCTTTCTCTGCCATTCTAAGAATGCCTTCTATCATATCCTTGTCCATTCCTTCCCCTGACATGGGGGTCTGTACACAACCCCTGTGTGATTGTGGTGCCCTTTCCAGTCTCCAAGGTGACCCACAGTGCCTCCTCTCCTCCCTGTTTACTCTTTTGTTCAGTTGCTTTTATCCCTTCCTTTACATAGAGAGTACTCCTCCCCTCTTCTCCCTGCCTGTCTCTCCTGTAGGTTATGTACCTGGTATGTTAACATCCCAGTCATGGTTCTCTGTATACCATGTTTCTGTGACTGTCTACCATATCCAGGCATCCCTCTTCCATTAAGGCCATCAGCTCAGGAGCTTGTTGCCCAGACTATGGGCATTGGTACTCATTACCCTCCATTTCCTGATGGCCTTACTCCCTTTTGCCCCATCCCTGTCCTTCTTGCCTTTGTCACTTTCTCCATTTACCCCTGCCCTTCTCCCTATCGACACCTCTATGTTGGTGTTTGCTGCACTTACTACCGTGATTATTTGGGAGGGCTAGGATTTTCCCTGCTCCTTTCCAGTGCCTCCCCCCTTGGCTAGTTTAAAAGCTTGCCAATGAAGCATTTAAACCTATCACCTAGGATCCTGGTTCCCCTCCTGGACAGATGCAGCCCATCATGCCAGTATAGGCTTGCATCACTCCAGGTGGACCCCCAGTCCCCAATGAAGCCAAATCCCTGAGCTCCACACCAGTTTTTCAGCCACTTATTGAATCCCATGGTGCAGAACACCCTAGCCTCTCCTATGCCATAGATGGGTAGCACCTCCGAGAAGGTTACCGTGCGTGCTACTTGACTAAGGCCCCTCCCCAATTCCACAAACTCTTCCTGCACTTCTCTAATCCCTTTCTTAGTCAGGTCATTTGTCCCTGGGTGGACAATGACATCCAGCTCCCTCCCCTGTGCAGCTGCTCTGGCAATCCTGAGAATTCGCTTCCTGTCCCTGCAAGCCATGGCGCCAGGCAGGCACCTACCTCCCTCTCCCTTCCTCCCCAGTTCTACCTTCCTAACAATGGAGTCCCCACCAGGAGTTGTTTCCTTCCCTGCAGGGTCCCCTGCCACCCTCCTGTGGGTCTCCTTGTGGAGGTTCCCAGCATCCTCCTTGGTCTCCACTGTGGGTGCCTCCATAGAGGAACCACACTTTGCCAGAATGGCATAGGAATTGTGGAGAGGTACAATGGGAGGATGCACCTATGTTCCACCACCCTCACCCTCCCTGAGCCCACTGTGGTCCAACCGCCTCTTTCTTGGCAACTCTGAGGCAACGGCAGTGGCACTGGTGATCCCTGGATGGAAGAGGAGGTCCCACAAATCCTGGCCAACTCAGCCTGGAGATGAGCAACCTCCTCCTCAGCCAAGAGAGGTGTCTGCAGATGGGACAACACCGCATCCTCCAGAACATCTCCGGAAGACTGCTGCTCCACAGCCACTGCACTGCACCACTCCAATCATGTCTTATTTCTGGCCCCTTAACTGTTTGCAATCCTTACTCTTTCCTCTGTTTTTTTCTCTCTCTCCTTACTTTCTGCCTGTGTGCCCTTTCAAGCTCCTGATTGTCCTGTTCTGAGACAAGAATATCCTATATTTCACAGTAGACTACTTACTTGCTCAGAGGCAGACCTCCAGCAGCTGGAGGGGGCCGGAGAGCTACTCTTGACCTTCTAGGATGGTGGGTCCTTGGTGGTTCTGTGATCACTCACTTCCTGCCCCTAAACAGGAAGTTCCTGTTGTCAGTCAAATTCTGTGCCTATAAAAATAGAACTAGCTTTGGGTGGGGGGAGGGAAGGAGGGCAATATAGTCCCAGCAGAGAAGTTCAGTCACACAGCAGTCCTTGCTCCTGGTGTCTTCTGCCAAGCTATTAGCAGAAACTTTCTAAGGCAGTCTTTAAATGTAGCTTCTTTCTAGCTAAGCCACTCCCCCTACTTACCAGATCTTTCTACAAAGAATTTAAACCTCACAGCAGTTAAGTCCTTTCAGTCACCTGAGATTTACACCTAGATAACTAGATAATTCTAATATCTAGATAATTCCTTGATATGCTCTGTAAAGGAAAGCCTGTTGTCAAGCCCAACTTCCTGATACTTGAATTTTGCAACAAATTCTAGGTTTTCTCCTAGAATTGTAGGTATCTGCAGTAGGGATCCTGAGATGGCCGGGTTTGTTGCATGCATGAAGGGAGAGAAAAGCATTACTTCAGTTTTCTTTGCATTAAGCGGGAGCTTTTTGTTTAGGAGCTGATTTTGGAGTATATTGAATTTGGTTTGTAGGTCACTACATGTGGCTTCTGGTGATGGGCGGCTCAAATAAAGCAATGTATTGTCTGTGAATAGATGGACAGTAGCCCTGGTTATATTATTGTCGATGTTGTTGATACAGATAGCAAAAACTATAGGACCAAGAATAGATCCCTGAGATATGCCTCTTAGCAGTGGTTTAATAGATGTGAGTTTGCATTCAGCCTTGACCTGCTGGAGGCAGCCAGAGAGGTAGTTGGAGAACCACTGTAGGGAGAGTGGATCCAGACTTATTGTTTTCAGGGATGAGAGGAGCAGGCTGTGATTGACCATATTGAATGCCTTTCTTAGGTCCAAAAATACAGCACAAATTAAATTCCCTTTGTCCAATTCTCTTTGCCAATCATTGGTTACTTTTGCCAAGGCAGTAATGGTGCTATGCTTGGCTCTGAAGCTGGATTGTGCAGGGTTTAGAAGATTCATAGACTCAAGGTAGGATCTCAGTTGTATACTTACAATTCTTTCCAGGAGTTTTGACAGGACAGGAAGAAGGAAAATCAGCTTATAGTCGCTAAGGTCACAAGGGTCCCCAGACTTAAATATATGAATGATGTGCTGTTTTCCAAATAGAAGGGATGGTTCCTTGGGACAGCAAATGGTTGAATAAGTGTGTTATGGGTACCGCTAGTACAATGTAAGCAAGCTTTAGGAAGTAAGCATCAAGGGAGTCTGTACCAGCACTTTTCTTTGTATCCAGCTGGTGTAGCATGTCTTCAACCTGTTTCGTAGAGGCAGGTTGCAGGGAGAATACTGAATTTGTCACAAGAGTTTCAGTATATTGAGTGCCAAGTTGGAAGCATAATGAGTTTGTAGGAGAGTTGTTGAATGCTAAACCTGCAGTCATGAAGTGTTTGTTGAATAAGTCAAAGACCTCTGCTCTGTCGCTAATAATATTTCCAGAAATGATCTTAGCTGGGAGCAAATTTCCTGGTATGTGGCCAGATAGGTCCTTGATGGTGTTCCAGAATTTAGTTGGGTTCTTGGTAGAAGAGTCCAATTCAGTACAATAATAAGCAGCTTTTGCATCTCTAATCTTCTTAGTACATATGTTCCTAGCCCTTTTAAATTGACATCAGTCTGACGTGGTTTTAGGTCTTCGTGCTTTTTTCCACAGCTTGTCCCTCTCTAATAGTGCAATTTTGAGATCTGAGGTGAACCATCGACATATTTTATTTCTAACCCGCACTTTAAGTAATGGGGCATATTTATTTAAGGCCCCTAAGATTATTCCATTGAGGATTTTGTACGCTAATTGTACTGTTTTCGTTAGGTAAATGTCTTGTCAGCATGTGGAGTACTTTAGTTCATCTATATAGGCAGAAGGGTCAAAGTTACACCTTGCTCATTTGACAGAGAACTTTGATGGGGATAGGGGTTTAATGGTTGATCTTACACCAGCAATGAAGCAGTGGTCACTGACATCATTGAAGAAAGCACTGGCATGTGAAAACAGATGTGGTTTGCTCACAAGGATAACATCCAGCAGTGTACTATTGCTTGGGTTATTTTTGTTAAGTCGTGTTGGTTCATTGATGAGTTGCACCATCCCATGAGTGTCACAAAAGGATGACAGTGGTGCAGATGCCTTAGAGAGCCAGTCTAAGTTAAGATCCCCTGGTATAATGGCTTCTAGAAACCCTTTCCCTAGTGCATTGCCTAGATGTGTCAAAAGTTGGAGACCAGCAGACAGAGGTCTATAGCACCCTGTCACAAGTAAAGATGTGGTGTGCAAGATTACCACCTTTAGGGATATGCATTCAAACTCATTCACCACAGTTGTTGAGTCAAGGCAGGTTGCTGTGAAATTGTCCTTAACATAGATGGCCACCCCTCTTCCTCTAAACTGCCTATCAGTTCTGAAAATAAGGTAATTAGATATGTTGACTTCCCTGTCAGTTGTGGCCAGTCTGAGCCAAGTTTCAGAGACCACAAAGATACCTGGTAATGTATGGTTTACCCATGCCTGAATCATAGTGACCTTTTTTAATAGGCTGCACACATTGACATGAAGGAAGCTCATACCTTTGAGCCTGGATAGGTCTGATGGTGATATGATAGCCTCTGAAGGCCCAGGGTTACATTCTACATTACCAGAGCATATTAATAGTAGAAGCAGAAGCTTTCTTAGTGCAGCAAGGGGTAATTTATAGTTTCTTGTTTTTGCATGTCTTTGAGAGTGCTCTGCTGGGGTTGTGAGGTTAACAACTCTAGAGTTTTGTGGCCTTAGTACAGCAAAGACTAGCACCCTGACTGAGAGGAGCAGAGAGGGTTCCACACTAAAGGAAGGTGGTTGAGTGTGCCTCTTGGCTGGCTCAACTCGAGTCCCACCAATGTAAGTTGGCCAAGCAGAAGGCTATAGCTGAGGGAAGTTATGAGCACATACATAATCATATGAGACAAAATTGGACCCACAGCAGGGCAGCGTCATATTGCAGTAGTCCCACATGGCAGCTTGTAGTGGTTGATATTGCCCACATGGTTCCTGGTAAAGAAGGGACAAAAGGAGTAGCCACAGTCTTTTCTCCATGGTGGCTCCTGGGGAATGGGTATAATTGCTGGATTGTGAACTAAGAAGTTCTGATGATTACACAATGAAGTAAGAGTGTGGCAATTAAAGGAAGTATTCTTAAACTAAAAAGGACCACTGAAGATAGCCAGGTGAGTGGAGAGGTAGAGGGATACCCTGCTAGTAGAAGTATTTGAAAGAGATCAGATAGGTTACTGTAGCATGTAGTGATTTGTCAGCCTAGCAAAGAATCTACCCTAGGTAGAGATAGGGGAGGAGTAGAGAGACAGAATTAAAAAGTCATAGGATGGTGTAATTCAAATGTGCGTGTAGTTGAGAAAGGGGTAGGAGGAAGTCTATTTAATAAGAAGCAAGGGTGGGGGAGGGCACAAAAGTTGTGGCTTTTGCCATACCTTGCAGAGCCAAGTGTCTGGTCTTGAGAATTCAGGTGGCAGCTGAGGAACGCTGACCGCCCACTGGTCGGGTCTGCCCCGGCACTAGACAGGGAGCCCTTGCTGAAGGAAGTCCTCAGCTGGGGAAAGAGAAAAAGTGGCTGATTAAATGCTGGTCAAGACAAAGGGTCTGCAGTACCAGCAGGGAGGCAAAATTAGCAATTGAAGGGGATGTGTATTGGTTTGTGCCCAAATGTCTGGAGCCAGCACAATAATTCACTAGATGGTCTATCACTTTAGTTTTTTCCTAAACAGCAGTGTTTCTTAATAAAAAGCAGATTTCAACAATCCCCACACTGACAACATTAAAAACATTTTCTGCAGTTTAGTCCAAACACATAGAGAAGATCCAAAAACAGGCTTAAAAAATGCTGGGCGAATGGGAACCAGCCAGTACGGAGCCCAAGAAGGTGCTCAAGTTCCAATTGGTTGCAGCTTTTGCTGTACCTTGCAGAGCCAAGTGTCCAGTCTTGTGGACTTGGGCAGCGGCTGAGGAACACTGACCGCCCAGTGGCAGTTATAAAAAAAAGAAATCTTACAAAAAAAAAAGAGTGGAACCTTCCTTTGTGGTCACATCTCCTAAAGCATCCCTTCAACACACAGAACCACTAGCATCGTGGTACAAATTCTTGTAGGTTGCTTCACCTCACACACACCTGTCTTTGCAAGAACACAGCACCCAGTTAAAAACAAAAGTATCCACAAAGAATGACCCAATTCATTTAAATAGCTCCATGGAAACCATGCAAGCTGTGTCAAAGTTCATACACAGACTCCTGACACCAGCTATTTAAAAAAAAATCAGTTTCTTTCACAAATGCAGAAATACACACCAAACGTGTCACAAAATGAGACCCACACTAGTTGTATAAATCGAATATGACATGGTTGATTGTGAGATATTAGAAATATCTCACTCACTGTCTCTGAACTTTTGATATCCCATTTGTGGTCTCCGGAGTATTGGTGAATCAGTAGTGGGGTCTTTTTTGGGGTCGTCAAACCTAATGTCCTCCCCCCAGCCCATTACCTCCTGTCCAAAGCACAAGATACAGCTCCAACCTGGTGCCTTATAGTGATACAGTATGGCTAATATAATCTGCCAGAGCTTTCTTCATGCAGGGCATCATATTTGACCTCATCTGATCTAGGGTAGGGGTGGGCATTAGGGTTGACAACCCCAAGTAAGACCCCACCACTGATTCACCAATACCCCAAAGAACCTAGTCCCTAAATTTTGTTCATTTCCTGTCTTTGTATGCTTTGCACTTTTACAACCCTAATGTCTGCATTAACATAGTTTTTTTGCAAAGAACTCCTCTTCTTTTTGTGATAGTTGAACTGTATCCTCATTTGCGCAGGTCCCAAATACAATATAGGAGACAGTCCTGGAATTGCATCTTCATTTGTGCAAAATAAGCTAAATACAATATTGGAGACAGTCATGATGCAGTGCATGGGCACAGCAGACCCTGGCACACATCTTGATACCTTGTGGATGAGGTTCCCTGATCCACCACAGGTTGTAGTGCCTGTGCCAAACTACCCAGGCCATGTCTGGTGCTGCATGCTGCAGCACCTTCCACATCAGCCTTGTTCCAGTAAAGTGGCTCACTGAATTCACACCTGAACTCAGCTCATTGACACAGTAAGGCAGCATATTCCCCAGAGGTGAACCAGACAGCCCTGAAATCAATGTTACTTAATAAATTCTTTGTTTTTTTAATATTTTGACCTGAAACTTTCAACATATTCTGCTTATGACCCCACCTCATAAACCCCATAGGTGAAAAATTTCAAATCCATGCTGAAACCCCATTCCATGCCACAGGTGCAAAAACATGTTTCAGACAGGATGTGAAAAATGACAGCTGTACTGTTCATAAGGTGGTGTGAAAAAATGGGTATGTTAAAAATCCTGAGTCAAAATATTGTAAATTACCAAAGTTATGCACGGTCGTAGAAATTGTGCAATGCATACTTGTAATGCAGTCACTTTAAGGAATTTTTGCACCACATTTTCAACACAGGCTTTTTGGGACCACACCTCATAAATACTGGCACTGTCATTTTGTTAATCAGTCCTGAAAGGTGATTCCATTTAGCAACTGCAAAATCACGTTCAGGGCCTGATTAACAAAATGACAGTGACAGTGTTTATGAGGTGGGGTCCCAAATAGCCAATGTTGAAAATGTAACATACTTAAAAAAAGGCAAAGATATCAACATAAGTTGAAAACACCACTGAAATACATTATATGGCACTTACCTTGAATCCTCAGTTGCAGTTCAGCATTGAAGAGTGCAGACCTATCCCAGTCTACAGAAGATAGCTTCAGCTGACCTCTGGAGGTAAGTATAGGGTAAGGGGGGTTGTGGGGTGGTGGATGCTCAGTGGGAGAGTTAGGTGGGGGTAGGTAAATGGCAGCAATGGCAATAGACTGTTTTCCTTTTTTTTCAGGTCCAAAAAACAAACAAAAAGACATAGCAGGACCTTTTCTTCCTTTGCAGGAAGCATTAAAACCATAAAAATACTTCAGGACACTGGGGTGGGCTCCCCAGTATCCACACTGCTGGGGGGCTAAATGCCAACACGGGGATTGGGCCCCCTGATGTCAGCAGTTGCAATTAGTAAAGGAGCTTAAAAGTGGGGAAGCATCCGACACCGGGGGTGGGCATCCCAGTGTCATAAAACAATCATACATAACAAAAAAAAAGAATTAAATAAATAAACAAATACCCAGTCACCGGAGACTGTTGCCTCTGGAGTACAGATAACACTTTACTTGAGCTACAGTCAGGCTGGTGGGGCTACAATGACATTATCCCCATCCCTGACCAAAGTCACAACAGCAGTGGTCTGCACTATACAACACAGCTGTCTTTAATGGATGACAACTGTGTCATAGTGCAATAGTGCAAGTACAATACAATGCAGGTGTCGTTTGTTAAATCAGTTGTGTCATATAGTACTGTACTTGCACCATGCAACACAGCTGTCATTCTTTAAAGGCTGCTGTGTTATATGTGTCTGGACCTCAGGAGGTAAGTATAGGGTGAGGGGGTATGGTGGGGTGGTGGATTCTCAGTGGGAGAGTCAGGTTGGAGGTAGGGAGACAGTAACAGTGATGATGAGGGATCTTTCCTCTTTTAGAGGTTAAAAAAAGATGTTGCGGGACATTTTTTTCTTTGCAGAGAAGCATTTAAACTGTAAAAGTACTTCAGGACACTGGGGGTGGGCTCCCCAGTGTCCACACTGCTGGGGAGGGGTAAATGCCAATATGGGGATTGGGCCCCTAGATGTCAGCAGTGGTAGTTAATAAAGGGGCTTAAAAGTGGGGAAGCATCCAACACCAGGGGCGGGCAACACGGTGTCAGAAAAAAAATCATGCAATAATTAAAAAAAATAATTAATTGTAACTAAATAAACACATAATACACTGCCACTGGGGATTGGGGCCTGCATTGTGCAGAGAACAGTTTAACTATGCCACAGTCAGGATGGCAGGGCTACAATGACAGTAGCCCCATCCCTGACCTAGAAGTGGTGACAGCAGCAGGGGTTGCACTATTCGACACTGCTGTCATTTATTAGAGACAGCTGTGTCATACAGTGCAAACTGCTGCTTTCACAAAAATTCACTTATAAATAGAACATTGATTGTCTGAACTGTGCATGGTCAGAAACAAAATGTTTTTATTAAATATTTTAAAAACTACTTAACAGTGGGACCTAAAAACCACAAAAGCACACATCTTGGACCAACCTCTATCAAACCTGAGAGTTTCAGGTTTCAAAGTCTCTTATTTTTTTTAGTTATTGGCTGGCAAAAAAGTCTTAAAAAATGTTCAAAAATGGAGATTTTTGTGGTTTTCTGTAGCTCTGTAACTTTGCCTCCCCTGAACCAATCTATTGTACATGAAATTAGCAGGATCAAGAGATCCTGGCACTGAGGCTGTGTTTTCCAAAGTTCTTGTAAATCGGTTGAAAGGGGTCAAAGTTATTGAGGTGCAAAAATTTAAGTTTAACATAGAATTGCTTACTCAACCCTAATATACAGGCACTATCATGCCTGTATTATATATTTGTAATACATATAAACTTACACAATTTTTGTGAGGATAGTTAATGGCACTTACCAGTGATATTTTTGCTCTCTCCAGACCTCAAGTGAGAATATCGCAATATTCTCAGTCTAGCTTCCCAAGGGTAAAAATATTCTCACTGTAGGTTACCATTGGTTAGAGCCAGCAGCATGAGCAGTACAATAAGGACTCACCTGCTCTGTTGTTCACCAGTTCCGGCTAAGTAGTTTCATTATTGTGCAGTGTATCAAGGGGCACTTTCACTTTCTCCCCCTGTTGTGCTCTTACACTCCCTTCTTAGTAAATACAAATCTTCTCTAAAACTGGATTTTAAAACAAGTTCCTTCCCCTGCCTTCTTAAACAACCACCCTGACCACATTCCCATACTCTTACCATGATTCCAATTACAAGGAAGCAGACTCACTTTGTCTGAGACTGGCACTCCAATCCAGTTAATGCTTACAACTGCTACACATTCCTCAGACTCTCAACAAATGAAACTCGCTTGCAATGATCCCAGCCAACAGCTTCACAGAACTGACCTTGCACACAACTGCTGATGCACTGAAGCACACCAGCATCTCATGCATCAAACAATAAAATACCTATTTAGTGATTCTGAACCTACACTTAGTCATCCTATAACAAATAAAAAATGATTTAATGCTGCAAAGAATGTAAAAGAATAAAAACTAAAACAGCATGTTACGTAAATGAAATATTCCATGGCCCTTACCTGAAATAACGCTGATATTTCCACTTTTGCAATTTGACCTTTGAAATCATGGGTACTGGATGTGGTCCTGGCAGACAGTGACCAGATTGGGGGCCTGGAGGTAAGGGACCCATTGGCGGGGAGTGACCATGCCATGGTCTGGTTCTGCCTGGACCTAGGAGGGGTAGAAGGCTGCACAAAGATGGAAGTAACCGACTTAAGGGGGGCGGATTT
This sequence comes from Neoceratodus forsteri, assembly GCA_016271365.2. Lineage (NCBI taxonomy): Eukaryota > Metazoa > Chordata > Ceratodontiformes > Ceratodontidae > Neoceratodus > Neoceratodus forsteri. Next base: position 1,516,974,086 of record CM057449.1, read on the forward strand.
TAAGGAAATGGGAAGGATCCTTAAGGAGCATTTGGATAGGATTGGGTCAGACATGGATGCTGATAGTAGGTGGGAAATCATTAGGAGAGGGGTGCAGGATGCTACCAGCACCTGTGCAAGAGTAAGACGAAAATGCTGTAGGGCCCAAAAACCCTGCTGGTGGACCAGGGAGGTCCAGGAGGTGGTGCAGGGAAAGAAAGCAGCCTATAAGCAATTCAAGTGCTCAAGGAGTGAAAGGGATTGAGGGGAGTACGAGCTGATGGCTAGAAGGGCCACTAGAGTGGTGAGGGTGGCTAAGGCAAGGAAGGAGCAGAACCTGGCCAGGGAAATTAGGACAGGGAACAAGGGGTTCTTTAGATACATTCGGGAAAATGATGGTTGAAGGGGCAGACTAGCAGGATTAAATCAGGGGAGAGATGGGCACAAGACCCGGGGGAGCAGGCTGAGGTACTAAATGAGTACTTCACCTCAGTTTTCACCAAGGAAAATGGGGGTGCTGCATCATACATGGGAGGAGACAGAGATACTGAGGAGGGGGGAACCCCTACCGATCGGCGGGTCTGGGGAGAGGGGGAGGCATCACTGGCAGGTGGGGGGAGAGCTAAGCAGGAAGAAGAGGTACCGGAAGTGGAAATCACAGCAGAGAGAGTGAGGGAAGCCCTCAGCTCCCTTAAGATGGAGAAAGCACCGGGGCTGGATAAATTACATCCCAGAGTGCTGAAGGAACTTTATGGATGTCCGCAGAAACCCCTGGTGGAGCTTTTCACCATCTCTCTGAGGACAGGGTGGGTTCCTCACTGAAGTACATATAGTGCCTCTATCCACAAGGGGGATCAAGGGAGGTGTAGAGGGAACTACAGGCCTGTCAGCCTGACATTGGTGGTGGGCAAGGTGATGGAGGGCATTGTCAAGGAGAGGCTAGGGGGACCTGGATAAGTCAGGGTGCCTGGACGATAGACAGCATGGATTCAGCCTGGGAAATCATGTCAGACAAACCTGGTGGAGTTCTATGACTGGGTGACAAGTGCCTTGGACCTGGGTAGACCAGTGGATGTCCTCTTCTAGACTTCAGCAAGGCATTTGACTCTGTTCCTCATGTGGCCTGTTGATAAGCTGGGAGAAATGGGGGTGGGGAACCAGATGATCAGATGGATAGGCAATTGGCTCCAGGACCGGACCCAGAGGGTCGTAGTTGGTGGGATAGTCTCATCCCAAGGAGGGTCATTAGTGGGGTCCCACAGGGATCAGTCCTTGGGCACTTTCTGTTAAATGCCTACATATCTGACATAAGGACAGGAATCAGGAGTGAGATGAGTCTCTTTGCAGATGACTCGAAACTGGGGGTGGTGGTGGATGGGGAGGAGGGGAGGGTGGCCCTACAGGGGGACCTGGAAGCCCTGAAAAGATGGTCTAGAAAGTGGAAGCTGAGGTTCAATGCAGGGAAATGCAAGGTACTCCACCTGGGGGCCAGAAACCCAGGCCAAGTGTACACCCTGGGGAGGGAATGCTACAAGTCTCGATGGCTGAGAGGGACCTGGGAGTGGTGGTGGATGTCAAGATGAACAACTCTGAGACTTGTAGGAGGGCAGCAGCCAAGGCCAACAGGATGCTGGGATGCATCACTAGGGGGATCACCTCCAGAAGGAGGGAAGTGATACTCCCTCTGTATAACTGCTTGGTGAGGCTGCACCTTGAGTACTGCATGCAGTTTTGGAGGCCACACTTAAAGAGGGACATTAACCTCCTGGAGAGGGTCCAGAGGAGGGCAACCAAAATGATTTGGGGCTTCGGGGACAGGACCTATGAAGAGAGGCTCGAAGAGCTAAATATGTACACTATGGAGGAGAGAAGGGACCGGGGGGACATGATAGAGGTCTTCAGGTACATGAAGAGGGTAAATAGGGGAGGAACAGTCAGGGTGCTTCAAAGGAAGGAGGAGGGGGCCACTAGAGGGCATGGGTGGAAGCTGGAGGGGAGAAGATTCAGGGGAGAAAGGAGGAGGTGCTACTCACTGAGATGGTGGTGGAGCCATGGAATGCACTGCCTAGGGGCTGGTGGAGGCAGAGACAGTGGAGGGGTTCAAGAGGGGTGGGACAGGTACAGGGAAGGGTTCTGGAAGCAAAATCCAATGCAGCAAGAATATCCGGAACTGGGAAGGGAGAAGCCAGAGAAGGCGAGGGGGACAGCAAGGTCAGCACCTAGGGTGGGGGCTGACCAAACGAGCAGACACGAAAGACCGTTAGGCCTATTCTGCTGGCATTTTAGTATGTTAGTATGTTAGTAAATCACTCGTGACTTCACCACTTGTGATGTCATGAGGTCAAACTGCAATGGGAAGATATATCAGCCCTATTTCGGTAGTGTCATGGCTTGTCCCTTATTTATGCAACAGGCATGGGTAAAATTTGCTCAAGATATCACTACTATATTACTGGCTACTGTGAAGATAATACTGCCATCCTGCAAGCTGATACGTCACAAAGGAACACTGAACTAATCAGAGAGCAGCTTTAGAAAATGCTGATGACATCATGATACCCACATGCAGCACTGAAGCCAGCAACAGTAAAATGCTTTGAGGGACAAAATTATAATTTTGTACTTTTTTCCCTTTTGTGAAGTTTTATGGTTTCTATCACAAAACCATCTGAACACCAGTTGTACAACTCAAATATGACATGGGTGAGAGTGAGGTAGTAAAAATTCCATCACTTACTATATTTGACGTCTTCTGATCTCACTTGTGGCTTCACCACTGATGAGGTCAGGAGGTCAAGTGCAGCTCCTCAAGATATTTCTTTCTCACTCTCACCCAAGTCATACACACATATATATATATATATTTATTTTAGATAAACCACTCTGATGTGTGCGGTCATGCTCTGATATATGCACGCCTTGGTGTGTGTTGTACACACGAGGCTGCAGGCCGAGTGCATCAACTGCCCAAGGTGTGCGTATATCACAGTGTGACCATTGGTTTATCTATCTTATAAAATGTGAAAATTGCTTTGGAGGGAGGTAAAAGTGCATGTGTGCTTTTGCGCTCTGATATACGCATGGTCACCTGATGGTCTTTCACCAATTGATTAGTTTCTTTTTTCAAACCCATTTTATATATATATATATATATATATATATATGGTGTGTGTGTGTGTGTATAAAAATACATATACATATATATATATACATATATATAGACATACATACACACACACAGATATATATTTACTGTATGTTGCAAAACTTGATAATGCTCTAGTTAGAATCAAAGGTGAAAAGTTGGGAAATGAGGAGTTATGGTTTCCCTAACATCCCACCCTCCCAAACCAGTCAGAAGAGCAGGTAGGGGTGTGCCCTGGGCTTCTCAAGCCTAAATCTCACCCCATTTCATCTGTAAATAAGGTCAGATAAGTAGACTTTATGAGAATGGGGTGAGCGTTAGGCTTGAGAAGCCCAGTGCACACCCCATACCTGCTCCCCTGCCTGATTTGGGAGGGTGGGGTGTTAGAGAAACCCTGACACCTCATTTCTCAGCTTTTGTCACTTTGATCCTAACTGGAGCACTGATGAAATTTTTTGCAACTTATTTCCTTACTTTTTGAGATAGTATAATAGTATCCTTATTTTACTGTGGGAGCACAGGGTCTTTCAGTCCCTGCATTCCCATCCCTCCATAGATGCATATATGTATGTAGCTGTGGAAGCACAGAGTCCTATGGGCCCTGTGCTTCCATTTATAGGACAACAGTGACCAAATTGTCAACATGGCCATCTTATCATCCCACCTCATGTACCCGGTACAGAAAATTGTCGAATCCCCACCAAAATGTATTTCTGCACAACTGCAATGCCACAAGTGCAAAAAAACACATTTTAGACAGGATTTGAAAAATAACACCTGTGACATACATGAGGTGGGGAATTAGAAGGCTTTGTTAAAATTGTAGGGTAAAAATATTTAACATTTCCAAAGTTACATGCGGGCATAGTGAAATTGCAACAAATGGTCATAACTTTGCCAATTTTTTCATATTTTGACCCCAAAGTTTCAACATAGTCTTCTTATGAACCCACCTCATAAACCCCATAGGTAAAAATGTTCAAATGCATGCCAAAATGCCATTCACTGCCACAGGTGTGAAAACACATTTCTGACAGGATGTGAAAAATTACATCTGCACTGTTCATGATGTGGTGTGAAAAAATGGCTATGTTGAAAATGTAGACTCAAAATATTGAAAATTACTAAAGTTATGTTTATGAGAAGGAAAATTTCAATGAACGCTCATAACACAGCTGTTTTTAGAAATCTTTCACCAAATTTTCAACATGGCATGTTTGGGACCCCACCTCATGAACAATGGTGGTGAATTTTCATTATTTGGTCCTGAAAGGTGATTTTACACATTGATTGCAAAATCACCTTTCAGACTAGATTAATGAAATCACAGTGCAAGTGTTCATGCGGTGATGTCCCAAAAAGGCCATGTTGAAAAGTTGGTGAAAATATCCCTAAAAATGGCAAAGTTTTGAACATAAGTTCAGAACACCATTGAAATACATTATATGGCACTTACCTTGATTCCTCAGTTTGCAGTTTGGCTTTGAAAAGGGCAGAAATGCCTTGGTCCACAGAAGATGACAGCCTATGACCTCTGGTGGTAAGTATAGGGTAAGAGGGGTGTGTGTGTGGTGGTGGGTACTCAGTGGGAGGGTCGGGATGGAGAGGGGTAAGCAGGGATGACAATGGACCATTTTCATTTTTCAGGTTAAAAAAAATAAAAAGACATCGGGGGACTGTTTTCTTTTTGCAGGATTAAAGTAAACACAAATTTCAGGACATTGGGTTGGGCTCCCTGGTGTCCCACACTGCTGGGGGGTGCTCTAAATGCTGACCTGTGGATTGGGCTCCCCAAAGTTGGCTAATTAATAAAACAATGGGCTGCTGGTGGGGGGCATCAGACATCGGGGTGGGCATCCTGGCATTGGATTATATAAATTCATAAACAAGGGACTAGAGGATGGCAATCAGAGGGAGGAGGGTGCCACTAGACACCAGGGAATATATGGGGACAATGATCGGGGAATGAGGGGTGCTACTGGAAACCAGGGAAAATGGGGGCTTGCAACTCACGCAGCAGTAGAAGTTCAGCTGCGGCTACAGAACTAAATAAAATCTGCTGTTCACATACAGAGAATGCAGTGGAAGGCTCCTTCTCGCTAATCTGGGCACCTGGCATTTTTGGGTGCCAAGAAAAAAGTATTTCTACCTCTAGATGTGAAAAACAAACACCAGAATATAGATAAAGTTTAGTTAGGTTCTGGCATTTGAATTATAAATGACAACATTGTTATGCATTTTCCATGCTTTTTAGTTTGCAGAAAAAAAAAACAAGATGGAGACTGGAGAAAAATTATTTTTCCCTCATGAAAAAGGAATGAATCTTGTGATAAAGAATCCTTTTTCCTGAGGTCAATCTTTTGTCGAACTTTCTCCCTCTATTCTGGACAGTGATCTTCCAATGGAAAATGATGGGAAATTAAAACTTGAATAATTTTGCAACAGATTAATATTGTTTCACCAAATAATGAATGGCAGTTCTGCTACCGAAACTGTATCTACCATAGAAAAATCATACCCAAATTCCACACTATCTGGATGCATGATGATGAGGAAAAAAATGCAAAAAATTATGACTATTGAGGTTTTTGCACTATCCGGATCTCAGAATTTGTACATCTGACTGGAACAAAACTTAGCACATCAAGAGATCTACCTTGCAGAACAGGGCATAGCATATTTTGTGCAAATCCATTGATGGGTTGCAAAGTTATTAAAGTGCAAAATTTGAGGTTTAACATTAAACAGGCTACTCAACTCTAACTATATGGCATGATCATGCCCACTAATACTGTATATATATATATATATATATATATATATATATATATATGTATATATAAGAAACAGTAGATACATACAGTACTTTGTAACAAATGGCTAAATACATCTTTCCATGCATGCCTTGCAAAAGCTAAAGATACATTTATTTTTAATTCTTTGATTCATTGTTATTTTTTCATGCTCTTGTTTGAGAAAGACAGTTATTTTCATTTATTTGAACATACCAACCTATTTCCTTAAGTGAAGGGGTTTCTTTCAGACTGAATGTCTACATACAGTAAAATTGAAGGGTTTACTCAGAGTTTTATTACCTACAGCCTTGCATGTCAGGTATTACTTGAAGCCTTGTTAAAAATTTCTTAAACCAGCAATGGCAGCAATCCCACTGCTTTTAACATGTCATGGGTCAATGTACTGACAACCACTAGGATATATCAAACTGATTTTCATCCTTTTAAACTTAGCTCAGAATGGTTGCAGAGCCCAGCCCCCAGCCTCCTTTCTAATCAGTTTGTGGTGCCATGCACCACCTCCCAAGGGTGTTTTAATGATGTATGGTGAAGACCTGTCAATCTCATACTCTTAGACCTGGAGGCAGAAACACAAATCCACAAAACATCAACATGGGACAGATGCAGTCTCAGATGTTAAAATTAAAAATGTGCTGTACAATATAAAAACCAGAAAAAGATAGGAAAGACAACGATTTTACTACTATTAGAATGCATCGGCTCTTAAAGAGACTGTTTATCATGAATACTGTACACTTAATACAGTGATTGATAGTACTGTTCTATATTCTATGTTTTTAAAATGTAATTATAATTTAATACAGCACTGCTTCTGTTCTGTTATGGGCCTGAAATAACAATGGGTGTAACAAATAATTCTGCTATAGACATAAAGTTTGCTGTTTTTCAAATTATAACATCTGTATTTTTAATATACTTTATTAACATATTACATATTAGCTATCTACAGTTCAGGAAGATTAATAGTAATACCAGTGCCTCTTTGCTCTCAGAAGGGATTGGAATGCCAGTTATTTCTTTGAAGAACCTCAGGACATTTGCAGCAATCTGGGATGGAGATGGATTCTTTAAGGAAATATGATAAACTTACTAAAGGTACTGTACTCATTCAGAACACCACTGAAAGGAAGTGTATAAAAACCTGAAAAACTACTTTATAAACAGCAGGATATTTAGTTCTTTATTACACTTCAGTACCTTTCAAATATTTTTTATTAAGTTAAAGGTTTCAGTGCTGGGATATCAATTGCAAATCTTCTCTGTCATTTTATTACGATATGTTATTAGATCTATTTCAGGGGGTTCTCCTTTTCAGGACTCAGTTTGATTCTTTTGTAATAATTGGATAATAACACTATATTATACTCCAGTGCATTTCAATACTGCTTACTGTATGTGTAATAAAACCAGAAACAACATAATAGACAGTAATTCATTCTTAACATGTTATCTGGTTAGTTTATGGCTTAGGTCTTTTGTGAACCTCAGTTTATAACCAGTTTCATAACAGCTACTGTACAATATTGGTAATGGAGGTAAAACATGTACAGAATGTTATGTCATGAAAAGCAATCTATAGCTTTCAACCACTGATAACAATAATGCAGGTTTTAGTCAAAATGTTCATGATATGTCTTTTGTTTACAAAACAACTTACTCTTTTTAAAACAAAACCCACTGATATAAATTTATATTTATTACTTAGAGCATTTCTGGAAATATTTGTCCACAGATTTGACTTCACTGCTGTATGCAGTACATAGAAAACTATCTCAGTAGTTCATAGCTATTTATATATTGAACAATGTTTTTTTTTTTTTCTCATTAGGGAAAACGTGTTAAGGATAGGTTTTCAGTGACTTATTGGGAACTTAAAGTATGATCATGATGCAGCTGCAACACTTACAGCAATATGTTAGACTGCATGACAAGTGATCTAACTTATGTTCACATCTGCTGCAACTTGTGGCACATGAGAAGCCCTATAATGATGCATGCAGCAATATTTGATGCATGTTCTTATTTAGCATAAATGCAACAATCCACTTGAAAATATCATTCAGACATTTACCCTGCCACAGGCACACACCAAAAACCTAATTCTGTAGCAGCAGAAGGACCTTTGACAATCCAGGTCTTAGTATATAATGATCTTTCTGTATTTTGTAATAAATAATGTAGCTAAAACATTCATAGTATTGATATCTGTGCATGTGTATGCAGAGGAGATTATGCCCTTTCAGAAAAAAATAGGTTGTCAGTGAGCATAGTAAAATGTAGAAGGAGGACTTTGATAATAACCACTATTGCCACAGGTCTTGTACTTTCATTCACCAAAGTGAACGTGAACTATATAAAACTTCAAAATAATCTGTCCTTCAGTTTAAACCTATATGGAAGACATAGTCAACAGCAGAAGCCTGCATAACAGCATTGAAGAATGCTGCAAGCAGCACATAGGTTTCAAAATGCAAAAGGCATCATGTAATATCTGAAGACGTTTGGATGAAACTGATGTCTAATAGGTGAACTCCATTTGGTTAAGCCCAGTGTCCAAGTTTCCACATAACACTGATCACTTAACAGCTTGTCCACACCCTTAGTGAGATTTGCCCTAGACTGAAACTAAAATAAACTTGGGCCAGATTTACAAAGGGCAATGCAAGGCTTATGTCAAGCCCTGTGTCAAACCCATTTGTTGGTGCAGCTGCACCAATGACCTTGCCACACGCCCTTCCTGATTCTGGAAGATAGGGTGAATTTCCAACACTTTTCCCATCTTACGGCAGCTTATGCCAACAATTTGCTGCAAGCCTCTTAAAAAGGGTGCCCAGGATTGTTGCAGCCTAGACCAGACACAGCTGGTCTAACTTGTGACAATTGGTGCATGGGATCGAGAATCACTATTCCCAGCCAGGAAATGCTGCACGCCCTGTGTCCCATATGTTCAGTGCACCTGGGGCTTGCAGCATTCACAGCCCTTCATGAATCTGGTCCCTTATCTTCAATGACTCCCATCGGTAGTTCTGTAAAGATCTAGTAGCCCCAAAATAATCAGTCAGAAAATGTGATTAATTTTGAAACTCACCAGCTGTTACTTCTTGATTCTGAAATATTTTTCTTTTCTCATGTGCTCATTAAATGATTTTATACCTAATAGTATTAGAACATATAGGAATTCTGGACTGATATAGCAGTCTGCGGCACAGCATGGGTTAAGTGCAGTGAGAAGAGTTTTACTTTACCTGGGGACTGGCAAACAGTATCTAGTTGTATTCCTCTTCAAACCTCTTAAACATGGTAACCTCACCTATTGTGACAGCAAGTGACTGTTCTTGAAGCAGGTTATTAGTTCTCCTTGGTTAGTAGTGATGCCACGGACAGTACGGTCAGATGTCTGATGATGTATGAGGAGGAATAGAACTATTTATGCCAGCCTTGTTGTAGAGCACTGCTCTAAACAACACACCAAGTAATGCCAGGTGGAAAATCATCTAATTAGCAAAAGGAAAAAGAAAATATATTCTTCAACTCTAAGAACTAACAGATCACAACTCTTGAATATTAATACAGTATTCATTTTGGGAATTACACTATCTCTTCTACTTGTCATAGTATAGAAATAGGTGTACACTGTGGAAGCGGGTAATTTTGAAAAATAGCAACAGTTTCAACAGCCTGGGCCACTGTCATAACTTGTTAATTGTTAGGCAGTGGCAAGACTATTTTACTCTGCTGTAAACCTGGTTATACCCTATATTCAATTTCTCTTCTCACTGGTTACATGAGATGCCGGTTGGCCCAACGGTGGAAGCTTCTTTCAATCACTGCTGGATGAATATCAGTTAAATGATTTCATTTTAACAAAAATATACATTTTTTACTGGTAAATGGAAACCTTTGGTGCAACTAAAACATTTCTACCAACAATAATTATACCCAATTCCAGAAAGAAGACTATTCTAACAGGCCTAGCATGGTATTCACCCATGCTCTTAGCACCATGTTCCCATGCAGAATTCTAAAAACTGATGATCCTTTCTGACATGGTTATTCAAATATGTAGGTGAAACTTGAAGCCATGTAAAGAGCAGAGAAATTGGGTATTCAATTAATAGCCTGATTAATGATTGAGGGCCATACAATCCCTTTCCTTAAGCTGATCTTAGACATTGTTGGACACAGCAGTTGAACAACCATAATCCTGTTAGCCAAGATCATTTTATACCTTCAGAATGTAACCCTTTTAATGATCAATAACAGGAAAATACCAGTAAAGGGTAACTATTGGGTGGTATTTGTTTCAAAGTACAACTGTGAAAAATGCATTGTTTTGGGGAAGGGGGTATGTAATATTAAAACTGTTCCCCTGCAGTCGTAACATATAAACCCTTTTAAGGCTCATCCATCACCTTTTGTGGCTTTAAAAAGTAACCTGCAATACCTTTGGAAGTACAATAACATGCTCATATCCTAGTATTCTTCTACATGTCATGCTGGAGGGGAGAGATAAGGCATGTGGGCATATGCTTCAGCATTAGAGAATACCACCATTATTCAGAGACTGCAAAAAATAAGAAAGACTTCCAATAACACAAGTGCTGTAAATTGTAAGAACATTCATGGTCCTAAAGTATAAATACTGTTATTTTAAAATAACTGTTAAGTTGATAATTTTATTTATTTTACAATATTTTGGCCAGCAAATACATGCTGAGCTGAGACTTGTTTCCAGGTGCATCCAGGGGGCACAGGGAATTTAAATGACTTGCACATGGTCTCACAGTACATAAGTCATGGCTGTTGGATTCAAACCCAGTTCTTTAGGTTTGCAGATCAATGCAGTTAACCACTACACTATAATGCCTCCCTGTATATATGTACATATCTGTTCTTTATTTATTTATAGTTAATTTAGACAGAGATGGGCTTCATTGAATATGGGTAAGGCTTCCCATCTTCTCAAATCTGTTTTTTTCTTAAACAGGCATGACAATTTCTAAATTTAGTACAGACAAAAAAATGGGTACTCACTCATTTGGACCCCATTTTTAACATACAATTTTTGGTTTTGAAATGACAATATCCACTATTTAACAGCCATCTTCTGGTGGGCAGACACCCTTTTTTTTTTTTGTCTGAAACACTTATTTGTTTTCTGAGAGTACCACCTAATTCTGAAAGAGTATTTTTCCTTTTCAGTGTTACATTTCTAAATGTGTAAAATAAAGCTATAAGAAGCAAAGACTATGTAACATTTACATTATGTAATAAAGGTGCGGTTAAAATAGATACTGATATTATTTGTTTGCAGAAGGATCACTTGCTTAAAATGTGTGCCCAGAATCAGTTTCTTTGCCAGACAAAGCACCCTACCATTTATATATGCATAATTCATCCCTCTTAATAATGCAATAAACAGGAATCAGCAAAAATGAATGATAATTATAGAACTGATTAACAATGTAATGAAAAAATGCACAAGTGCAAACAATAGCCTGAATTTCTTAGGTTTATTATGCCTTGACCTTTAAGAGCATGTGTGCCATGATAATCAGTAATAGAATGCCTATCTGCTTATTGAGGCAATTATTAAATGCAAATAGCTGAGTATTTATTGTTCAACATAACAAAGAAAACAAAGGTCTCTTTAATATTATAACTCTGAAGTAGATAACATACTTATGCAGTTGTTTTATGAGCAGTAAAGTGTAAAAACAACCCTTAGGTTTAAAAATGGTATAATGACTAAAAACAGAATGGGTAAGTATTTTGACATGTTAAAATATGTGTTAAATATTTCCAATTAAAAACTGTTTTAGAAATTATCATACACCATCTTGTGATAACTAAGCAGGACTGCAATTTAAAATTGTTCACTCATGCATTTCCTTATCTTCAATAAACATGTTGTTGGTTCCCATTTCTTAAAATGAGTTCAAATGAGTATACTCACAACTCAGGTAAACATTTTTGAAATGCATCCGACTATATGTATTTGTTATTTTTTTAGTTAAAAATAGTTTATCAGTGACCACTGAGGGGCTTATTTTGTTATCATCCAACCAGGATTCTGTTCTAGGAGATATTTACAGTAGTCTCCATAAATCACTTGGCACCATACTGTATGGGTCTATATTCTGAGCAAGTAAAGCTCCTTTTAGCACAATAGGGAGACAAATTCCATGGCCACATTCAGAGAAGCCTGGATGAATATTTCTTTGTTGGGATATGCTTAAATAATATTTTATTTCTTAGTAAAGCCTGGGTATGTATTTCTGTAGAAGGCATTCTTGTTTTTATTACTACCGGTAAGAAAAAAATGCTAAAGGTATCTAATTTCCCATTTAACAGATTCATAAGAGCAGTGGTCTCAAAGCAAAAGCTCAGATTTGTAGACATTAAAGTGGGAAATCCGCACTGCCACCACAGTCTCCCACCCCACACACAAAACTTTTTTAAACATTTATTTTCCTCTGTGCTGTATCTGCAACTTGCTGTATTCCTATGGGTAGATTCAGAGAATTACAACTTCTGGATTTAGATTTATCTTCTGAATGCTGCTATCTGATGTGCCTTTTTTGGGTCAGGCATCTGAGATCATGAATGTTTATTCAAAAGCAATGATCAGTTTTTACTTTTGCCATATGTCAAACTTCTTTAAAAAGCCTCAATCCATTAGTCATTTGGTCAGAGGATAATGAAATGCATTGCCCAAATTGATATTTACTGTCATTTTGTTGCAAGCACCTGTAGCAGTGTTGACATTAATGGCCTAAATTTTATTACTAGTAGACCCCCTATCAGATCTGATGCTTTAACAAAAATGTTCATCATACTGGTAGCATATACTTCATCTATTGCAAAATTTGGATGATGTAATAAGTCTTCTATGTTGTCCATTTTATCTTTTGTTTGCCATATTGTTTGCCATTAGAAGAATCACCATGGCTCAGTTGGTAGCACTTTTGCTTTTGGGTCAGAAGGTCATGGGTTTTAATCTGACACTGGGATTAGGCTTGTGCCATAAATACTGGCAACTGAGTGCAGTACTGGAGGGATGCAATACTGTGGAGGCGTGCCATTCTTCTGTTGAGATGTTAAATGGAGCTTGTATCTACCTTTCCAGGTGGTTGTTCATCTGGATGTTAAAGATCCCATTGCACTTCATGAAAAGAATAGTGGAATTTCCTTGGTGATGTGACCAAATTTCCCCCAGTCACTAAAACACCAACAACTTAATTTGGTTCAATTTCAGTTTGTGTGCATCTGTATCCACCCCACCCATCACTGCCAGACTTAAAATAGACAGAATTGTCTAGCCTTCCTTTCCCAGTCAACAAAAACTAGATAAATATTAATGTACAGGGTTTGTGTTGGTGTTTTACTTGACTGTACTTCTGCATCCCAGACAGTCATTTATGACTTGTATTTGCAAAACAACTATTACCACAGCAGTACTGCTTTTAGGAGGAGTTATTCAGTAATTTGAAACTGCAGATCTGGAACATTGAACCCAGCCACACAAAAGCTGATAAAAACTATTTCCTCATTTGATCTTTTCATATTTTATTATGAGGTGTGCACACCTGAAAAACAGCTCTCCTCAACAATATTTCTATAAGTAACTAATTCATTCTGGTTAAAGCTAATGTTTGCATGGCTAGCCAGTGAGAGTCTATGACATAATCCAATGCTCGTCTTGACTGCATCCTATGTTAGTCTGTGCTGTATATGGGAACAATAGATAGTACTCCAACAAACCTACTGATTGAATAAAACGAGGTTTACTCTTCATGTTAAGTAATGGTTATATAAAGTTTTTATTAGTTCTGAAAGATAACAACAATTACAAATTTCTGGCATGTTTTATCAAGAAAGTATGAATACATTTTTTTTCTTTCTATATTTACCACTGGAGATAATGGTATATTTCATCAAAAGTAGTATTCTGTTCAGGAATGCATATAATACTTTTATATGTAATTTCTTTTCTTTTAAATTTTCAGTTCTACCATGCTCTTTTGGAGCCTGTCCATTTCATAATGCATTGTTGCAAACACTTTGGGTATATTAGAAATTGTCAGGACTTCTGACAATCTTTTGTTGGCAGAACGAGATGAGTGTTAATTTCCAAAGATCTGCATGTGTTAGCACTATGTTAACTGAACTGAGAAAAAAACACTATTTTAAGCTAAGAATTTATTTTTTCTTTGGAATCAAATCATTCTATTGCAAATTGTAGGGCTGCCACCTATTCTTATTTAAACAGGACAATCCTGACAGAGCAACATATGCCCCACTGAAAACCAGTGCCAGGTGCAGCATATACCAGTTTGATACAAAGTAAAGTATTCAGTGACACATATTGTGGGATTTCAAACAGAAACAAATGAGTTGAACACCACTTGTAAATATCTCAACAAAGAGAAACTCATTTCATTGCAAAAGACACATGAGACTTACTGTATGAAGTGGAAACCACCTTAGCGGTAAATTGATTTCTATTATTTAGCTACACAGCTACCAGAACAGAGATTCCCAATAATTTTGCTTCAGTGTTCTGAATGGTAAACTATCAGCGAAAAGTATGAATTAGATTTTGGCCAGTTTATTGTTTTGTAGAGGGCCTTTGGCTTAATTAAAGGTCAGAAAATACAATTTTATTACATGTTTTGACTGGATGCTCTGTCATTTTTTATAGTTGCCAGAAGGGCAATAGGCCTTGACCATCTTTGAATATTTCTAATGGCCAAGAGTTTTGTTTTTGCAGTCAGTTGTTCAACGTGCTCAAGAAAGGTACAGTAGGTGGTGGATGCACCATCAGGCACTTCGCATCTTACTGATGGCAGTTTATAGAAATCCTAATGTGGGTTTGTGTGACGGTGTCAACCCTAGCTAATAGATTTTTAAATATTAGGCACCCCAAAATACATAGCAGCTGAACTTGAAGAGTTACATTTCAAAATAACATGGTGATTATAGGTAAGGATGGAGTAGAAAAAATAATGACAAAATAACAACAGCATAAGAGAATTATGGTGTTAACTTACACTTGCAAACATGGCTCTTATTTCTACGTTACAAAAGCTGTATATCATGATAAGACCTATAGTAGACAGCTGTGAGCTGAGGATCAAGATGATCACCCCCTGTGCACACTAAAACTATAAGAAATATTTGTTGTATTTTTCATAACTTGTTTCTTCATTCCAAGCAGACCTGATCAACTAACAAACAATAATGGATCCCTAAGCTAATAAAAAATAAAGTGGGTTATGTGTAAAAATCATAGTGATTATTACATGACAGAGTAATGGCAATATCAATATCAACTTAATGTGTATCATGGAAGCTTTTATGTAATAAATATTTGTTACATGCTATTGGCACATGTTTAAAGATTGCCAGAATATTTAAAGTATCTCTGCCAGCTTGTCTTTTTATCAGTAGGTCTTTGCCATTGTAATCACAGAAAAATCAATGCTGACAAATATTTAGCAGTATTGTGTTAAAAACTCAATCTCTTCTATAGCACAGATGGATTTTTTAAAATATGTGTAGTTGGTCCTGTCCTTGTCATCTCACTTTTGTTCAACACCAACTTAACAAAGAAAGGGAAAAGTTACCACTGTAGAAACATATTTTCTTCTAATGGATTAGAACAGTCAGTCAAACTTGTACATAACCTTCTGCTGATGTGTGATGCCCTGGAAGTTAAGATGTGTTTCAATGGATGCTCTATGCACTGTTCTGGTCTCAAGTCTCCCAACATTTCCTCCTCAGAACTTTGGGCTGAAGAGACCAAGAGTGCTATGGAACTAATCTGAAGAATATTCTTGTTTAAAATTGTCACTATAAAACATACAAAGGATTCTGGAGAACCTAATTTCCCTATCCTAAAAAGGGAAACAGGGTAGGGTAACATAGAAACATAGACATTGTCAGCAGATAAGGGCTTCCAGGCCCACCTAGTCTGCCCTATTTTCCATAACTAGAGTGACACTGTAGGCCATAATTGATCTAATGTCACCCCTCCTTAACTTTCAATATTCCTTGGTGTCTATCCATGCATTCCTGAATCCTGTAACTGTTTCCACCCCCACCACCTCCTACAGTAGGCTCTTCCACTTGTTCACCACCCTCTCTGAGAAGAAGTACTTCCTCACATTTCCTCTAAGCCCCCCAACTTCATATTATGCCCTCATGTCTTGAGCATCTTTTTCTTTGGAAAATGATATCCCCCTGTGCCTTGTTCTTCCCTGTGAGGTATTTGAATGTTTCAGTCATAGCCACCCTTTCCCTCCTTTCTTCCAGGGAGTATATATATCTAATTCCTTAAGCCTTTCCTCATAGGATTTTTGATGCAGGCACTGCACCATTTTGGTTGTCTTCCTCTGAACCACCTCCACCCTGTTCATGTCTTTTCAAAGATGGGCCTCCAAAACTGGATACAGTACTCAAGGTGTGGCCTCACTAATGATCTATATAGTGGTATTATTATTACCTCCCTCCTTCTACTGGTGATTAACCTGCCTATGCATCCCAGCATCCTGCTAACCTTCCCTGTTGCCTTGTCACACTGTTTAGTTACCTTCAAGTCACCAGAGATGACTACCACAGGTCCCTTTCCTGCTTTGAGCCTGCTATTTCCTCCCCTCCCAGGTGATATGTTGTTCCTGGGTTTCTGTGTCCCATGTGCATTATTTTCCACTTTTTAACATTGAACCCAAACTGCTAATCCTTTGATCAATCCTCCAGTTTTTTTACATCTCCCCTCATACTATCCCCACCATGTGTCAACTCATTCACAGAACTCTGTCATTTGTGAACAAGCATAATCTTCATTGTAGATCCTCTACAAGGTTCACTGAAAAAAGACATTAAAGAGGACTGGGTCAAGCACTGATCCTTGTGGCACCCCACTGGTCACTATTCCTACTCCAGTGTGCATGCCATTTACCACCACCCTCTGAGTCCTACTGTCCAGCCAACACACTACCCATTTCACTACTTTAGTACCAGATCCTTGGATGCCCAGCTTGTTTATCAGCCTTCTATGTGGAACAGTGTCAAAGGCCTTACTAAAATCCAGATAGGTCATATCCATCCCCTCCTCCAATCCACTTCCCTGGTTATCCAGTCAAAGAACTCTATGAGTTTGACTGGCACAACCTCTCCCCAGTGAAACCATGCTGCCTTGATTCTTGCAGATCATTGGCAACCAGGTGTTCCACAATCCTTTCCTTCAGTAGTGCTTCCATAACCTTTCCCACCACTCAGATCAGGCTGACCAGCCTGTAGTTTCCAGCCTCATCTTTATTTCTACTTTTGTATAGAGGGACTACATCTGCCGACCTCTAGCCCCTGATACCTCACCCATTTCCACTGACAGGTTGAGCAAGGCTGTCAGAGGTGCAGCCAGTACCCCCTTTCTCCATGAACACTGAACAGAAGTATTTGTTCAATATGTCAGCTTTTTGGTGGTCTTCCTCCACACAATCCCCTCCTTCTCCTTTCAGCCTTGCTATCCCTCCCTTTACCTTCCTCTTTTCACTTATGTACCTGTAAAATATGGTATCCCTCTTTTCACTGAATTTGCTATGAGTTCCTCTGTTTGTGCCTTAGGACTCCTAACTGCCTTTCCTGCCTACCTTTGCTTTTCTTGGTAACACTCCCTATCCCCCTCCTCATGTGTTTGCTTGTATTTTCTAAATACCATCTTCTTTGCCTTTACTTTTTCTGCTACCTCCTTAAAGAACCATTGCAGTCTCTTTTTCCTCTTGCCTTTGCTGACCTGCTTGATACAGAGATGTGTCTCTAATTCAGTTCCCACTTTGATAGTTTGTCCACTGTTCCTCTACTCCCCCCATGTTCCCTACTCCTGCTAGGTTGTCTTTCAGACATTCTCTCATTTTTATGAAATTAGCCCTTCTAAAGTCCAAGATCCTTGTCCTTGTGTTGTTTGATTCTGATCCATCTATTATATCAAACCACACTGTGCAGTGATCACTGTTCCTGAGGAGTTCCCCCATTGTGACCTCAGCCACACTGTCCCCATTTGTAAGTACAAGGAACAGCAGTGTCCCCTCACAAGTGGGTTCCATGACCAGTTGTTTGAGGAATGCCCCCTGCATGGAGTCCATGATGTTCCTGCTTCTGCCTGTTGCTGCCGCAGGGAGGCTCCAATCCATGTCCAGTAGACTGAAGTCTTCTATCAGCAATAACTCTCCCCTATCTACCATCCTTTGGATTGCTAGCATCATTTCCTTATCAACCTCCTCCCCCTGTGCTGGAGGGCTTTAGATCACTCCTGTGTGGATAGTTGCCCCTTTTCTCCTTTCCAGTGTGACCCACAATATCTCATGCCCTCCCTGTGTGCCCTGTATTTCTGTGTCCTTTCTGTTGTCTGTCACTGTGAGGGCCAGGCCACCTCCTTTCCTGTCTGCCATGTCCCTCTTAAAAAGAGAGTAACCTGGTATGTCCAGTTCCCAGTCCTGGTTGTCATTGCACCAGGTCTCTGTGATGGCTACAATTTTTTAGGTCTGCATCCACCATGGTAGCCTCTAGGTCTCCTATCTTGTTGCTCAGACATCGAACATTTGTACACATGCCTTTACAGGTTATTTTTCCACACACACCCCACTCTTTTATTCCATTTTACCAAATTCCTACTTTGTCCACTATCCTTTTTAGTAGTATTCATTTCTTCCAGCTTTGTGACTACATATTTATGTGTGTACTTTGTTGGTCTTTCTCATTTCAGACTCCCATTGTTGATCCTGTGATCTTGGGGTGGGGTATATTCTGTCTCCTCTCAACCCTCCACCTCCCCCTTTGGTCAGTTTAAATGCCTGCCAGTGAAGCATTTAATCTGTTCACTTACTCCCTGGATGGATGCAGGCTGTCACCATTGTACAAGCCCCATCCCTCCAGGTGGTTCCCCAGTCCACCATGAAGCCAAATCCTTCCTCTCCACACCATTCCTTCAACCATGCATTGAATTCTTTGATATGGAATGCCCTAGCCTCCCCCTTGCCGTGAACAGGCAGCACCTCCGAGAAGGTAACGGAGCTTGCTGCTTGCTTAAGACCCATCCCCAACTCTCTAAACTCCTCCTTTATTCTTTCTATCCCTTCCTTGTCCCCTGCCAGGTAACACATATAGGGCTTATGGGCAGACTAGATGGGCCTAGCAGTCCTTATCTTCAGACAATTTCTATGTTTCTATGTTTCTATTTGTCCCCAGGTGGACAATGACATCCAGCTACCCTCTCCTTGCTATTGCCCTTGTAATCCTCAGGATCTACTCCTCATTCTTCTAAGCTGTGTCTCCAGGTAGGCACTTAACCTTCATCTCCCTCTTACCTGTTCCCAACTCTGTTTCCCCGACAATGGAGTCCCCTGCCAGGAGTTGCTTCCTCCTTTTCTAGGGTCCTCTGCTGCCCACCCTCAGGGATCCACTCTGGATGACCCTCCCATTCCTCATAGTCACTACCTTGAGTGTCACCATGGGACATTCCTGCTTCACCAATGTTGCATAGAAGTTCTGTAGTGTGACCAAATGGGGAATGTGCCTGCATGCCACTGCTCTCACCCTCTCTGAGCCCATCCTAATCCATCTACTCCCTCTGCTAGGCAACCCTTGAGTTAGTGGAGGCTGAATTGGTGGTCCCTGGGTGTGAAGGAGGTTTCCTGAATCCTAGCCAACTTGGTCTGGAGGTTAGTAACCTCTTCCCTCAGCCCAGAGTAGTCCCTGCAGATGGGGCAGCACTGTAGCATCCAGAAGGTCCCCCTGAAAACTGCCACCACACAGCCATTGCATTGCACCACTCCCATCATCTTCACCTTCTACACTGTTTATCTTTTCTTAGCTAAGCTCTAAGAACCCCTTTTCCTCTCCTTTTCTTGGTCTATATAGAGCATTACCTCTCTTTTCACTTGCCTAAGTTAGCCAATAGATTTACCACACTTTTCTGGGTTCCAATCTGTTTCCTATTGGTTTTCCCTGTCTCCTGTTTAGCCCTTCCCTATTCAATCTAACGTGCCTGGTAGCTTGCTCCTATTTAAGCTAACTTGTCTAGCTCAAGCCCCAGTACTGCTTATTAACCCCTGGTCGTGCTATACCATACAAGATTTTTTCTTCTACTTTACACACTTCTTAACACTAGTATCCCACTTCCAAGCTGTGTCAAGTTATGCAGATGCATTCCCTGGCTTTCCTTTGCCCTTTCTATTACTCAGCAGGAAGTTGCTGTTCCATTATTTTATACGTTGGTATATAAATGGATGAGCCCAGGTGGGTGGGAGGGAGAGGGCTGGGTGGATGGGACACTCTTTTACTGCAGTCTGCTGTTGCAGTAAAAACAATCAAGCCTCTGTTGTTTTAACTTTCATTTTACCTCCCCTCTACTTTCTGAACTCTCTTGTATTCAGATGTTAAGGAGTAGTACACCCAGAATTTGTAAAAATATACATTCTGCAGAGTGTTTTGTTTTGTGTATGAAGTCCTAGTGTGTCCTTCCCTCTGTCTGCTATCACGAGATTTTCCTAAATTAGCCTTCTAGCTTTTTGGTAGTTTTACAACTTTTGGGGATCTCCATCCCAGCTAAGTTTATTGCTTTTCTTGTACCTACAATGCATCCTGTGTCATGTGACAGTGATGTAGCTGAGCCCATAGATTCAGCAACAAGCACTGCTTTAAAATACAACAGCAGAGATGGCTATATTTTAAAAACTATACAGAGTTAAGCTTGGTGACTACCCTCATTGTAAAGGTATTTTTGTTGTGAACAATTTTGACCCTGGTTGAGTATGTGTAACTTGTTTGGTTTTCAAGATATTTACATTTGTTTGGCATGTCTACTTGAGTGTTCACTCACAGAGAAAAAAAGCATCTGCTGTTTATAAGTGCATCTGCACACGTACCAAACAAATGTAAATATCTTGAAAACTATACAAGCTTCACAAAAGCAACAAGCAACAAAGTTGTTCAGGACAAAAAAATTGTTACAATGAGGGTAGTCACTAAGCTGAACTCCTTACAGTTTTTAAAATATCTGCCATCCAAAGTGGGAAATTTGCTAAAAAAAAACATGGAAATGTGGTTAATTAGATGGCTGTATTGTAAAAACATTACAGAGTTCAACTTAGTGACTACCCTCATTGTAAAGGTCTTTTTGTCATGAACAACATTGCTGCTGGGTGTTTTTGTGTAGCTTGTAAAGTTTTCAAGATATTTAGATTTGTTTGGCATGTGTACAGAGGCACTTACAAACAACATATGCCTTTTTTCTCTCCGAGTGAAGACTCAAGTAGACATGACAAATGAATGTAAATATCTTGAAAACCATACAAGTTACACGTACACAACCATTGTCAACATTGTTCACAACAAAAAGACCTTTACTATGAGGGTAGTCACCAAATTTAACTCTTTAGAGCTTTTAAAATATAGCCATCTCTGGTGTTGTGTTGTAAACCAGTGCTTATTGCTGAGTCTATGGGCTCGGCTATATCACTGTCACATGAGACAGGATGCATTGTAGGTACAAGAAAAGCAATAAACTTTGCTGAAATGGAGATCCCCAGAGGTCTTAATACTCCACTACAGCTAGCAAGCTAATTTTGGAAAAACTCCTGATAGCAGACAGAGGGAAGGACACACTAGGACTTCACACACAAATCAAAACACTCTGTACAACATATATTTTTACAAATCCTGGGTGTACTACCCCTTTAAAGCATGCTTCCTAGCAGCAATATGTGTTTGACTTGCTGTTCTAATCCATTAGAAGAAAAGATGCTACTGCATTGAGTAATGTTTTCTTCTAACAACATGAATTACAATAGCCCTGTCAAATTGTACAGACTCCAAACAGTAACCTGTGATGGACGGTTTTAGGATTACTTTGGGAATAGGTTCTGAAGTATAAAAATACCAAGCTCTTCTCTTTCCTGTGTTCCCATACAATAATGTGATGTGAATGTGTGGACTGTGGACCAAGTAGCAGCTTTACAAATTTCTACTAATGGCACATTTCTTCTACTTGCCACTGATGCTGCTGTACTTATAGTGGAGTGCTGCTTAATGCCATCTAGAGGTACATCTCCTGCCTTGGTGTAGCAGAGATTTCTTGTGGATACTCTCCATGTTAACATGTATTCCTGGAAGGCTGGTGGCCCTTTGACAACTCACCATAAGTGACAAATAATTGCTTGCTATTGTTCCGCATGTAGTCTGCTCTGGACTTGTAAAAATGTAGGGCCCATGTGTAGCTTTTTCTACCATCTATTAGTATGTGGCTTTGAGAAATACAGTAGCATGATAATAGTTAGATTTAAATGGAATTCTGACACTACCATTGAGGCAAATGGACAATATGCTCTTTACACTACTTTATCTTTATGGAAAACCAGGTATGAGGAGCCCATGTATAGTGTTAGTAATCCACTGACCCTCCTTGCTGAAATAATAGCTATCAGGAATCAAGTTTTTCAGCTGAAGTAATTTAGCTCTATAATGTACAAAGGTTCAAATGGATAGTTAATTTACTAAGTAAGAACCAGAGTTATATCCCAAGCTGGTATGGGTTATTTGTGTGTGTGTGGGTGGGGGGGGTAAATTTTTGACAGATCCTTAATGAACCTCAAACTCTGGGATGTGCAAATGAAGTTCCTCTGGAGGCATTAGACCTAAATGCAGATATAGCAGAGAAATAAACCTTTAAAATGCTGGTCTTAAGCTCAAATACTTTAAATGTAACACATATTCCAAAATAAATGCAATGTCTGCTTTCTCAGCTGAAGAGAAACTATTTCCACCCCCGATTTCATTTAGAGCTGTACTTTTCCTCATGGATGGCTTGATGATCCTACTGAGGACTTCAATAACTTGGGTTGAGAGATTAAAGTAAGAAAACACTATTCCCTCAGGAACCATGCTTTCAGGTAAAGAAATTCTAGATTGGGATGGTTCGCCTGCAAACAACAGAAATGGAACACTCCTAGACAGCAATACTTAGTGTACTGGCTATGCCAGATTGTAGCTTTATTTTTTTAGCACTAATCTCAAAACCAAAACATGTGGCACACTGTGTAGCACATATTATACCTCTGTTAACACTGCGTGTTCTATCAGTAATGCCAATTTGGCATCTTGAGATTGGAAGTGCATTCCTGTCCTGTTACCTAGGATTGTTCACCTGTCCTTTTGATATTGTTAAAAGATCTCAATACAGGGCCATTATGTGCAGTGTGTTTTTGGACATCATAATTAACAGAGACTGCCATGGCTGTCTAGGCCAATCTTGTACCATCGTGGTTACATATTCCACCCTTATGTTAAGAATCATTTCCTGTATCACAGGAAAAGGTGGGAAAACATAAAGAAACTTGTTCTCCTGAAACTTGAAAAGCATCTTTGGGTATTGCTCCCCACGATAGAACACTGCAGCAAAATAGTTTTAGCTTTTTGTTCTCTGATAATCCACTTCTGGAACACCTGATGTTGTGAAAACTGAGTTTAATGCTATCATGTTTAGGGACCCTCTGCTAAGTGTGTGTGTCAGTACAGTACACTTCCTTCTTTGAAAAATATAGCAGAGATATGCATACTTAGAGGTTAGGCTGGATCCCAAATTGTCAGAGCTTCCATGCACAAGTCTGAGGATTTTACTCCACCTTCCTTGTTTATATAATAACATGGTATCTGCCAGAAAAAGACACAGATTCACTGTGTTTTACCGTTTCCTGGATAATAGTTGCCATTCCATTGCATGGTTTTGTGCAGAATTATACAATTGTGCAAGATTCTGCAGAATTCCACAGGATGAAGCATCTGATTGTTACAGGTGCCACTGTATACTGTGATGATATTGTCCATCCTTAGTTGCAGGACTTGGTGTTCAACTAATGCTGAGAAGAATATCAGGGACAGATATAGTTCTCTGAGCTCCAGCAGGTAAATGTATTCCCTTCTGTCTTCTGGACTACAGCATCTATCACTGTTTGGGCTGAAATATGCCCACAGTCTAACAAAGGAGCATATGTGGTAAGCATTAATGTGTTTAGTCCTGACTGAAAAGGAGCCCTTTTTCTTAAGTGCTGCATTGTTTGCCTCCATTGCAGGGAGCGTACAAGTCTCTTCTGTACATGGACTAGGACAGTTAGGGGATTCTTGAGTTGAACCAGTACATTTTCAGGTACCACTATACATTTCCCATGTGCAGCCTTGCCCATAGTACAACAGAGGTTGTGGCTGATGTGAGGACTAGTAGTACCAGAAAATTCTGTGCAGACCTTTTGTTCCAGTTTTGAAAGATGATGAATATTGTTCAAAAGTCTGAATTCTCTCTTGAGGGAGATAAGGCCCCTGCTTGCACAGCGTACTCTTATAAAGTGCATGTTTTGTGTGGGTTCCAGATTTTATTTCTCTAACTTCAGGATGAAAACCAGATTTGTCATCAGGAACTAGTTGTTTTACTGATGATTAGTCCTATTCCATGGTTATACGATACACTTACCAATCATTTATGTATGGCTGGAATGTCACTCCATTCCTTCAAAGTGCTGCTACTATTACAGCCAGGCATGTTGTGAGTACTAGCAGCAGAATTCAATCTGAAGGACATTGCCCAGTACTGACAGTGGCTTAACCTTACTCGGATGTGTCAGTATTGTATGTGGATCACTCTTATTGAGATATAAATGTAAGCATCCCTGAAATCCAGATACCATAGCCAGTCTCCTTGTTGCCAGGATGGAAGCACTGTTTTGCAGATGAAACCAAAATCTGTAATAGGGTAGACAGGAACAGGTGGAAAGAATTCATGGGATCTTGAGAAACCTGTTGCATGATTAAGAACATGGCAGTTGGGGATCAATACTAAAAAATGCAAAACCATGCATCTAGATCACAGGAACCCAGGAGCTGAATATAGGATGGGTGGGTTCTGTCAGTCACTAAGGAGGAAAAGGACCTTGGGATTATCATATCTGATGACCTCAAAGTGGAAGGGCAGTATGTTAAAGCAGTGGGCAGGGCCATTGCAATGCTGGGGTGCATTGGGAGAGGTATCTCCAGCAGAAGGAGGTAGGTGGTGTTGCAACTGTGTTGCTCACTGATGAGACCTCACATGGAGTACTGTGTCCAGTTCTGGTGGTCACACCTTAGAAAGGACATAGACAGGGCGGAAGCAGTCCAGAGGAGGGCAACCAAAATTATGCAGGAGTTGTACCAAACATTCTACAAACAGAAACTAAGGGATCACGACATGTACACCCTGGAGGAAAGGAGAGTGACAGGGAGCATGATAGAGACCTACAGGTACCTCATAGGTATGAACAGGGTGCTGGAGGGGGAATCTCTTTCAAATGAGGAAGAGCACAAGGACCAGAGGGCATGCAATGAAGTTGGGGGGTTAAGAGGGATGGGAGGAGGTGTTACTTCACTGAAAGGGGGCAGATACCTGGAATAGGCTGCCAGTGGAAGTGGTGGAGGTGAAAACAGTAAGGGGCTTCAAGCATGCTTGGGATAGACATAGGGTAATAATAGTAAATAGGTGGGAAGGAAGGAAGAAAGGTTGCCAGAAACCAGTTTGGTCTACAGAGACAAATTAGACAGGGACCACCTTGGCTGACTTTGTGGGTCAATTGTCCTTTTTCTGCAGCAAATTCTATGTTTCCCTTTGCAAGGTGGCCATTTTAGATTTTGTTTTCTGTTAGGTGTCTGTTCAGACATCTGAGGTTGAGGATTTTTGACCACTTTTGATTTTTGTTTGGAAGTACAGTACTATGAGAAAAAATCATTTTTTCCATTTCTGTTTCTGGAACTTTCTCCATGGCAATGAGAGACGGTAGCTTTTGAACTTCCAGTTTTTATTGCTGTGTCTCTTTAGACAATTTTGATTGGACTGTTTAGAATTTATTTTGTTCTAAAGTGGTAGCAAAACACTGACTGAGGCCTATGTTCATAATCTCCAGTACCCATTTATCTGTTGTGACAGACAGCCACTGCTTGAGATGACAAGAGAGTCCCCCCCCAACTGGATGGTGAGGTATGGTGACCTGTCTTTGTGTGTGGTGAAGATGGAGTTGCTGCCTGTCTCCTGCTTCTTCCACCTTTACCTCTCTGAAAATCTCAGGGTGAAATATGGGGCTGGTAAAAGACTCATACAAATTTCTTGAAATGTTATTCTTATCAACATTGTTCATATCTCTCTCTCTCTCTCTCTCTCTCTCTCTCATATCTCCAAGAAGAGAAGTATCCTTTAAGGGGAGGTCTGCAGCTTTGTTTAGCATGTCCTTTGGTCTTTTACCAAGCATACCTTCTGGTACATACTCTGTTTGCCAGTTGACCTTATGTGGTCAACATCTGTGCCCTTTTATCTAAGATCAAGTAATCACAGAAAAGCATTAATGCTATCAAGTGAATGTCCTGACTTTGCAATGCTTTGTCAGGGGGCACTGCTGAAAAATGTAGTTTGGGCTTTATCACATACAGCGCTTAAATGAACCACTTATGGGTTTGGATGAATATAATGGTATTTCAAACCTGCCTAGTTAAAAACACCTTCTTTTACACCTTTGCCAATTGCAGTTGCAGATGCAACATTTTCTAATTCATTCTTTTCAAATGTGTCTTGGATGGGTATGCTGACTCTGTTTGGTGAGGTCAGGTCTGACATGCTTTAGAAACCTAACTTCCCCAATGTCTCTGACAGTTTTAGCAGCAGAGATAGCAACAGAAAAAGCAAAATAAGATGAATAATCATATAATGCTCTGTGGGAGAGGACATCTGGTACATTTGTTCCTTGTTAGGTGTATTAGAGGTAGTAACCTTAGTGGCTTGATTCATCATAGATTTTCATAAATGCCACACTAATTCATTTCATTTGTAGATGGCACTTGAGCACTACTGCAGGCAGAACAATATGGTCAGATGCCTTTTTTTCATAATCTGAATGTTTGTCTGTTTTGCATTTCACTAACCAGAATAAGAGTCTGATAACTCAGCATGTTTTTTCTTGGAGCATTTCATGTATAATTATACTTCAGATGCAGGTTAATGCTCCTGTTAGGCTTCCTTGCAGACTCTGATTAGACTTGTCTTTTGGTGAAGCTCTTTCTGCAGACATTTTGACATTTTTTTAAAGAGGTTCTAAGCCTTTGTGTTTGCTTGTGTGCATGCACAAAGCAAATATTTGTGGCCGCTTATAGGAGAGATAGGGAAAAGGAGGCAAATATAATGCTAGACAATGGGACTATGCCTGCAGGAGGTGTGAGAGGCAGGAGCCAATTAAAAAAGGGAGCTATGATGACACTTTGTGGTTCCCATGCAGGGTGTTAATATCTCGTTTGTATAGGGAACACTACTTGGACAAAACACCTTGCACAGATCAGCATTGCTAAATCATAATTTTGTCAGATAAATGTTAACAGGTTGAATGACAATCTGCCTTTGGCTAACAGCAACACCTTGTGTTTGTTTATAAACATCTGTGAGCCCAGTTTTTGTTTTGACTCAGACATGAGATTCAAATAATCACAACAGCTCAAATCAACCTGAGGCATTGAGAGCTGATAGTAATTTTGCCCACAGCCACTGAAAAAGTAACATCAATCACAGACATTTTGACAAGAGTATTTCTTTTACAGTGTTCTACTACAGTCATTGTGAGCCAAAAATGGCAGCTTATAGTGCAAAAAAACAAAAATAAAATTGGCATGAGCACTAAAAGCACCACAGTTTAAATCACTTTAGTCCTTGAGAGTCAGTAGTAATGCTGACCACAGCTGTTGTGAGACAAATATATTCTTAGTGTTTGACCACAGTTGCGAGCAAACATTTATAGCCTCTAGTGCTAAAAAGTGGTATATGAACTATAACAATGTTTTAAAATATTGGTACCAGAAACTGAAATGCTAAATCAGGACTCCACCATATTCACTATGAACAAAGTGTAAAATGAAATTTAGGCCATGGTTCCCTGAACCATTTGCGAACTGTGAAAAGATGAAAAAATTAATTTGTTAAAACATAAAACACAGTGCAGGAACAGAAAGCATCTTGTACTGAATGTAAATACACTATAACATCACACTTATTAAACAATAAACTATAGTGACTAAACATCAAAAATATATTGGCATGACCTACTGTAGCCTGGTGGCATAGAGGGCTAAGGCACTGTAACGCACCATACCTCTCCCACGCTGGTGACTCAAATTTGGGAACAAACTAGAGTCACCATGAGTCAGTTGAGAGGGAAATCTGGGAAAAGATCTAGTGGTCGTCAAGAAGATTTCCTCTCCTGGATTGAGCAGGTAAGCCTTCCTGGTTCTTGGCTGGCACCAAGTGGAGGTCCTGTGGTAGTGCCGATGCTCAGAGCAATGGCATTATGCTGGGTGGGTGGAGTGGGACTAGTGGTTCCAGAGCACATGCACATCTCCACACGCCTGTGCTAATCGTGTTGCCGTAGCACCAGGGAATCAAGGAAGAAAGCAGAAAATTGGTCGGTGTTGGTTACATGAAGCTCTGTCTGCCTGCCTCTGTCCTGCATTATTACTTGGCTACTGGCCCACATCTGGATGAGAGTCACTGGATGGGGAGATGATGGCCCTCTAGTTCCCAGCACCACCACAGGGAGGAGCATAAATCAGTTGGGGATCTCAGGTGTGTTAGTGTGGGAGAGGTGAGCGCCAGGCAGAAGGAGGTAGGGGCAAGGCTGAGAGCCTGTCTGCATTGGCCAGACTGAAGAAATGTTTTATAAAAAAAGATATATACATATATATAGATATATATATATGTGTGTGTGTATATATATATATATATATATATATATATATATATATATATATGAGCAATGGCTGGGACGACCAATCTCTTCAGTGGAACTAAAGAACTGAGATTAGAATGCTGGTGGGCTCAAGACCAGCACAGTGAAGAGAGCTGTTTTTGAAAAAGAAACATTCTAAGTTCTGCGGCACCACCCATCAACAGGAGGAGAAGAAGCACAAGTTCAACTGGCTGTTGTAATTTACACTGATAAAATATATTTTGATATTCTTAACCAGCCCGTGTATATGTCTAAAAAGGTTTCTTAAAACCAAATCGTTGGTCATCATGTTTCGGCTTTAGAACATTACATTTCAACAATTCGGCCTGTTTTTTATTCTGAAATACAACATTATGAATGTTATGATAACAATCTAATCAACTCCTTTGACATATGTCAACATCATGTTGAAAATAACCATGTTTAAAAGCAGAAACAGAGTCAGAAAAAAAATTTAAATCTGTTGGGACGAAGTAATGTTAAATGTTCATATTGATTAATGCCGTTATACAGAAGAACACCATTCAATCTGGTGGTACATTTTTCATCAAAACATGCATTTTTGATAAAATAATATCCTTTGGGTAACATCAAATATATTTCTTGTTGAAAATCGGGCTTATTTTAGGAGGTACACTTTGACAGAACAGCGATACATTTTTTAAGTTAATAGGTTCTCAGCGAGGTGTTTCAAGAGTCCACATGTGAGGTTTGGGAGAAGCTGAGTTGTTCTTCCTGCCCAATCCTCATCCAAGGACTCTCTTATGCAATAGAAGACACCTCACTGAGGACCTATTGACTTATAAATCATTCAAATTAAGAAGAGTTATTTATAATAAATTTTAAGTCACATTTTCTTTACCTCTGAAATTTAAATCTAGTTTATCTTCCTCTGGCTCTGAAGTGGAACATGAAACTCAATGTTCCTGTACTAGAGCCACTCTATTCAGGATAACAGGAGCAGTGGTTCTGAGTGCTGATTGGCTCAAATCATATTAGAGATTTCTAATTTAGATAAGGCATAAGGAATTGTTTGTTGAGGAAGGGAGGTTGGATGTATGTCCGCTAGAATAGCCGGGGACAATCTCACTTTTAACTTTTCCATTTGTCAAATGCACTTAACATGACTTTCCACATTCCCCTATCTCTCCCAAAAGTATGTATATAAACTCTCAGTAGGTGATTTCAGGTAAATGAAGAGGCTTACTTGTTGTGACCCAGCAATTTTTGGAAATGAGTTTCACAATGATCATAGGTGGAAAATAATCAAACTAAAATACTTTTACATTTTGAATA
This sequence comes from Neoceratodus forsteri, assembly GCA_016271365.2. Taxonomy (NCBI): domain Eukaryota; kingdom Metazoa; phylum Chordata; order Ceratodontiformes; family Ceratodontidae; genus Neoceratodus; species Neoceratodus forsteri. The sequence goes on from CM057449.1 coordinate 1,517,004,160, forward strand.
ACATTTTTAAATAACATTCAAACAAGCTGGCATTCCTTTATGGAGTAATAAACTCAATGTAAAGCAAACAAACTGCACAGTACAGTCTATCTTGAGATCTGTGTAAGAAGAATTGGTTAGAAAGGGCATCTTCTTTTGCGTTAATGAACAGGAACAGAGATTCTTTACTATTTGCACATAAACTAAGTGCACAGTCTTTCTAACAGTTTCAGCAAGAAAAGTGTTGCTTTTCTCACTTTAGTGCAACTTTGAAAATAGTGTTTGAATCTGTGTTATTAAAAAACACAACTGTGGGACTGCCTTCAACCCCATGGCAGGTTCTCTATTTCAACTAGGAATTCTTATGGCCTTTTTTACTTTGCTATTTCATTCACATCTCAGGAGACAAGCACTACCCTGTTGTATATTGTCTTTCAAAAATATTATACAAATGCACAGATGCTCTAACACAACAGCTTGTCAATAAGATATCCATCAGAGATTTAAATAATAATGCTGTACAGGTTTTTCAAAACTGGCCACCCTGCACATTTCACAACTGAAGGAATATATCTCTCACAATATCAGCACAGGTGCTCATGTGCTGCTACTGTACAGTACATGAAAATTGTGCCCCTAGGATTTTTATTGCTGATACTTAAAAAATCTGATTGTAGAAAAAACAAGAACATTTAATTATTCTTCACATGTTTAAAAATAGTATTGAATAAATAACACACACATGTACAGTCTGGTAGCAAATTGTTTAAGTCTATTGTTCGGATCTTTAATGAAGACCCTTAAAAGAGAAAAGTTTTTACCTTTTCCAGCTGGGCATTTTTTTTGGATTTGTACAAGAACTCCCCCACTGCTACAAAGACTGAAAGTACCAAGCCTGCTGCCAAGACAATGAAGATCCCACCAATATTCTGAACACCCAGGGCACTGGCTTCTTTGCTTTCCTCTTCAGGGCAACCATTGCCCCTCCACCACTTTTCCTTCATCATGTGGAGTTTCCCTTCTTCCTGCATCTGGAGAATTGCAATAGTCACCTTATCCCTATATGGTGAACCTAGAAAACAAAACAAAAATTACTGTACATAACCACCATATTAATGAGACACTTGTGGCATGAGGTCACTTCAAAAGACATAATTATAGACACAAATCATTGTTTAATTCATCTATTTTCTGTATTAACTTCACTTTTCTTTGTAACTATGTTTGATTACTGCAAAAACAGTTTAGGTTTCCTCATGATTTCATCATCTCTGGCTGCTTGTCTATTCATGGCATCATAATCTTCTGCTTGTGCCATATCATAGATACACAAACACAGATGGCAGGAAAATGCTCTTGGTCCATCCAGTCTGCCCACCCTACCTGTGTATTCTGCCACCAGTGCCATCCCTGCTTGAAGCTGCTGATTGATTAGGCAAGTACCACTTCTTCTGGTAGCTTATTCCTCTTATAATCTACCCTTTTTGTAAAAAAGTGCTTCCAGGGATCCTTTTTAATCTCCTTCTTGCCAGCTTTAGTGAATTCCTATGTGTCCCTTTGTTTGAACTCAAGGATAATAGTTCCTTGTTATCTATGTGTCCCATGCAGGTACTTGTATGCTTCAATCATGCCGCCTCTTTACTTCCTTTTCTCTATGGTGTACATGTTTAAGTCCTGCAGCTTCTCCTCATATGTCAAATCAAGGTCATGCACCATCTTAGATACCGTGTGCTGTACTGCCTCCACCTTGTTGCAGTCTTCTTCCTCAGGCATCATCTCCAGTACCTTAGGCAGTAATACAGGTGTGGCCACACCAGTGACCTGTAGAGAGGGAGGATCACGTCCCACTTCTACTGCTTATTCCCCATGCATCACAGCATTCTTTTTGCATTGCTTACTGCCTGTTGCTTTCTGAAGCATTTTTATGGTATCTGATATCACCACCTCTAAATCCTTTTGTTCTGGAGTGCTATCTACACCACTCCTCCTATTTCATATTGCACCCTTGTGTTCCTTTTCCCAAAGTATATTACTTTACATTCCTTATCACTTACGTTCAGTAACCCATGAGGTGAACACATGAGGAAGGTCGCTGTCCATAACAGTGACTCCTTCCCAGCACAATCCCTCATGGCGATGGGAAGGTAGGGTGACCGGATGAGGCTGTGGGCAAAATGGGTGACAGGATGTTGCTATGCATATGTGCACAGGGGGGCGGGAGCAAGCACAGTGAACGTGGGCTGGGAGGGGGCGGAGAGGCTGTAGGGGGTGGCATTTCAGTAGTGGGCTGAGCTGCATCGTGGCATCAGGGGTTGGCTAGTGGTTGGGGTGGGTGAGGTACCGGTTCGCGTCCAGGCACTGGTGCGTTTATTGCACCTGGCGAACCTTTCTTTTTTACTGCTTTACCCCGACATGCACCCCTGGAGTTGAGAATCCTGCTAGGGGGTGCAGGGCAAAGCCCCACATGGGAGTGTGGTGCACAGCCCCCACAGAATGCAGTAAAAATTTCCTGGCACCGTTGTCCTGATGCACGGGGATTGTCAGAGTACCAAAAATGTTTTTGACACTCTGACTAAGAGATAAAGGCGATCACCTTTAGGGATTTGCCATTATCACATAGACCCCTTAAGTTCAGTTTCCAGATCTTGAACTGGCTCTCCAACCTGCCTATATCCTCCTTTAGTTCCCTTCTCCTTTCCTCCATGTCTACTGATGTGCAGATCTTTGTGTCAAATGCAAAGTGGCAGATCAAACCCTTGATACCTTCACCTATATCACAAATGAAAATGTTGAAGAGGACCAGTCCCAGTACTGATCCCTGAGATACACTGCTGGTCACTTCCCTCACCTCTGAAAACTCCCCATTGACTACCAAACTCTGTGTTGTACACCTCAACCAGCTTTCTACCCAATTCACCATCTTTTCTTCAACCCCAAGGTTTCTAATACTTTTCAGCAGCTTCCTGTGGGGGACTGAGTCAAATTCCTTGCTGAAGTCAAGGCATACTATATCAGTTGCTTGCCCCTTGACTACTACTTTGGTACCACAGTTGCAATACTCAACCAGATTCATCTAGCAGTACCTTTCCCTCATGAACCTATGCTGTTTGGGTCCTGTAGTCCTTTTCCTTATAGGAAGTCCACCAGCTCCTCCCTCATAGAAACTCAATGATCTTCCCCACTATACACATCAAGCTGAAGGGCTCATCGCACTTCACACTCTTGTGTAGTAGGACAACGTCCACTGACCTCAACTTCCTAGGGACCACCCCCATGGCTATCAAGCTATTGAAAATGTCTGCTAGTGGCCATTCTATAACCCCTGTTATCTCCCTTAGCATCTTCAGGTGTAAGCCTTCAAGTCCCATAGATGTATGTACTTCAACCCTGCCTGCTTTTCCAGCACCTTTTTTCTCCATTATCTGGACCTGTGATCCAGTGTCTTTACTTCCACTCTTCCTAACCCCCCAATCTGCAGTGGCTCATCCTACTCCTTAGTAACTTTCAAGCAAATATTATTGTTCAGTATCTTGGCCTCCCCTTTACCACTTCCTCCCACCCCTCATAGCTCTTAAGCCTCACTATACTCACTTTAACCTTGTATTCCTTTTGGATGTACTGGAAGAATGTCTCATTTCATTTCTTCACTCACTTTGCCAACTGGAACTTTTTCTGTGCTTTGCCCTCCCTCACCTTCCTGGCAGTGTCTGTTGTTGCTTTAAGATACTTCACCCTGTCTTCCTCCCTTTGACTACATTTATATTTGGAAAATGCCATCCCTTTGGTTCTTACTGCCACCTTTACATCAGATGTGAACCACATTGGCCTGTTAGCCATTTGACCCTAGGATACCTTTGGAATGCAGCTACTTGCCATTTCTGTCATTGCCTTTTTAAATGCTGCCCACATTTCTTCTGTGCCCCCACTATCACTATGTCCTTTATACTGCTGTTCTTCAATTTTTTTTTCTCATTTTGCCTGAATTCCTTTTTTTAACATCTCATGCCTTTATTCCTTTTGCCCCTTTCCTGTTCCCACCTGGACCTCCAATCTATCTGTCCTGTTATGGCACTTTGAATCTTCTCCCTGTTGGTGGGTACCAGCATCTTTTGCCCATTGTCCAGCATCTCAATCTATAAGTGCAGAAATGATTATGATGTCAGAAATAGAGGATTATTATGTCCCTAGTAGACAAGCACAGACACATACAAACCTCAAAAATGATTGCAGAAAAAGGCCCAAGGTCCATCAAGTCTGCTCAGTTGCTTTACCTGTTCGCCCATGACCTATTATGGAAGAGTGCTTTAACCTTGAAATCTGTCCCTATCTATCCAAGCTGACCCCCTCTACTTTCAACACCCTCACTGCTTAGCCCTCCTTTAGATGCTATGAGACCCCTGTATCTATCCAACCCAATCTTAAACCCATTTATAGACCAGTCCTCAGCTACTTCTTTTAACAATATCTTTATTTTCCTGCCCCATTCAATGAAAAAAAAGCTTCCTTAAATCCCTCTTAAATCTTCCACTGACTAGTATCCACTTATGCCCCCTCATCACTATGTTACCATTCCTTGTGAACAGGTTCTCACTGCTCCCCAACCCCCTCAGGAACTTGCAAATTTAAATCATATCTTCTCCTCTCTCCTGGCCTCCAGTACGCACATGTTTAGGTTCACCAGCCATTGCTCATATGATCTTCCCTTCTGGCCCTGGATCATCTTGGTGACCATATGCTTCACAGTCTCCAGCTATTCCTGTCCTTCTTCAGGTCTGGTTTCCAGAAGTGGGCACAGTAATCTAGATGGGGCCTCACTAGGGACCTGTACATGAACAATATAATGTCCTTACTCCAAATGTCAAATCTTCTCCCTGTGCCTCCTAACATTCCGGTTGCCCTGCTGTATGCCTATGTTACACTAGCTTGTACATTTTAGGGTGCTACTAAGGATTATTCTCAGATCAGTTTCATCCACTGTTGTGGCCAATTTAGCCCCCCTCCCTCCATACTAGGTGCATGGGTTTTTCTTACCAATGTGCATCACTTTTGGCATTGAACTTCGACTACCAGACTTTGGACCACTTTTCCAATTTCTCAAAATCTCTCTTTAATTCCTGTCTTCCTCTTCATTGTCCACTTTTCTACAGAGTTTGTTGTCAGCAAAGAGACACATCCTGATCTGAATACCACCCCCAGTGTCACTGATGAAAATATTGAACAGGATAGGACCCAAGACTGACCCTTGACACCCCATGAGTGACCTCTCCATCGACTGATTTAATGCCATCCACTACCACCCTCTTCTTCCTTCCCCCTAACCAGTTCCCAATTCACCTTAAAAGCCATTCATCTATTTCCTGATCATCCAGCTTTTCAGTAGCCTCCTATTTGGCCTTACTGAAGTCAAATTAGGGCACATCAGCTGCTTGACCCCCATTCACTGCTGTTGTGACACAAAGAACATTAGCAGTTTGGTCTGGCATGATTCTCCAGCCATGAATCCATGCTGCTCATGTCCTGCAATCCATTAGCCTCTAAGTATTCCATTATTTTTTCTTTGCCCAGGGAATCCATCAGATTATCAATAACTGAAGTAAGGCTCTCTTGCTTGTAGGTACTTGAGTCTTCCCTGTCTCCAACCTTATGCAGCGGATACACATCTGTAGTCTTCCAGTAACTTGACAGTTCTCCTGTTTCTAGAGAGCACACATATACAGTAGGTCCACCAAGGGTGCAATCAATTTTCTTTCTATTTCCTTCAGTGTAGACCATCACGTCTCTGTTTCATGTCCACTTTTATGGCTACTAGCCCTTTTCTAACTCTGTTATTGGTGATCATTATATGCTCCATTCATGTTACTACTAAAGTGGAAGCTTTTAGACTGCTTTCTGGTAGCAGTTCTGAATCCTCTACCATGAACACAAAGCAAAAGAAGTTATTTAATACATTAGCCTTTTGCACATTGCCTTCTTCTAACCAGCCTCAGATACCCTAACGATTCTCCGTTCTGCATCTGCCTTTGCTCTGAAGACCAATCACTTTGCCTGTTTAACCTCACTTGATATTTAATCACACTCTCTTCATCCCTTGCTTTTTCTTGTACCTTCTGAAGGTCCTTCTCTTGTCCTTAACTGCCTCTCCTACCTCTATGGAAAACAAACTGGCTTCCTGTGTTTATTTCTATTGGTAACTTTCCTCATGCATGAGTTTGTCACCTCTGCTATGCCTTTTTCTCTCTACTACATTTATCCTCAACACCTATCTCCTCCCAACCCCCACTAGCTTGACCCTAATCAGTTCCCTCATCTTACCAAACTTTGCTCTCATGAGGTGCGGGATCATAGCATTCAGTGTTCATCAGCAACTTGCTGTGGTTAACTCAAAGCAACCCAAGAAGATTGAATTCTAGAGACTGGGATCCTGTTTATATGTTAATGAGCATAGTTAGGGTGAAAAAGGAAGCTGAGTACAGAAAATATGTGAAATGTAGACTGAACTGTGTCCAAACATTCTATTGCTCCAAAATTCTCACTGTAGTACAAGGGCACATTAAATGTAAGAGATACCAAATAACTTGTCTTCTGTTTACAACTATGACATGTATAAAAACAAGTCATGTTTTGAAATAATGAGCAATTAAAGGAATGGTCACTTGACCCCTCTTTTTGTTCACAGGTCAAGCAAAGTGCAGGTCACTACAGTGCAGCTTTCCCCTAGTGCACCTGTGCTGTGTGTGCAGACAACACCTTTCCTGACTGAGGAGATATTTTGGTCTCTATACTTTATGTTGCTTTTTAGCAAGACTCGTGATTGCGTCAAATCATGTTGACTGGTTTTGTGGTGTCCACAACCATCCTCTGGCTACTATGAATATGCCACTTTTGCTTAGTAGAGATTAAGCATGACAATAAAGCAGAGTCTAAGATCTTTCTGAAAGCAAAACTTTATTGAAGCTGTAAGTAGTTTTTTCCTGTCAAAGCTATTTTAGATACGGATTACAATTCTCTCATTGTTCCATTGTTACTGACCTTTTATCAAATTCATTTAGCACTTCTGATTCATACACAGATGGTGAGTACCATTTTAGAACTGCATTATGTAGAGGCCTTAAAGTGTTTGCATCGTTGCCACAATCCATTAGCACTCTACTAAAAAAATCTATATATTAGCGTTTGATTCAAGAAATGTATATGTTTCAAAGGAACATAAACTATATTATACAGTTTCATAGTGTTTTTTTGCTATCGATATATAAATCAGAAAGAAAACTAGTGAACAAAAATGGAAAGGTCAGCAATGATGGAATAATAATTTCTCATGCAGAAAAACGTGACATTCTTATCAGAGAGTGATACATTTGGATTGACTTAACTATCTGTCTATGTATGTATGTCTGTCTGTCTATCTATGTAGCTATCTCTGTCTATCTCTCTTTCTTTCTCTCTCTGTATAACTAACTAACTAATGTAACTAGTTATCCCATCAAAACCGTGTCATACAAACAAGCATGGTGAAAACCGTGCCATCTGAATTGTGGAAGAAGGAAAAGTGAAGGATACAAATTGCAAGTGCATGTGATTGCAACATAGTGAGTTCATTTAGCTGTGCACCATCAGAATCACGTAAGACAAAAGTAGCAAAGGAAAAATAAAAAAAAAGATTAGCAAGCTATAGAAAATAGCAGAGTTTCCTTAGTTACTTGTGGAATTCTGCTATATTGTTTCTTTGATGCAGTTTTTCCTCTTCTCTATGTTGCAAGGATGTGGTTCTTCCTTTTGAGCTATTGAAGGTGCTGTTACTGATCGCACACTTTGTTTTCATGGTCATGACGTGTAACTCTGTAACCAAACATTTTGGTGTGGTTCTGACCTGTTAAACACCAGAGGTGTTTGCTGCTTCCCTTCTAGTACATTCAAAGTATAAATCCAGCTTGTAAAGTTAAAAAGTAACCTTGAAGGAAAGGATTTTTTTAAATTGTTAGTTGCAACCATCTTTAATGATCTGGAACATTAATATTAAAATTAGTAATAGAAGCTATTTTAGAAATCACCAGAAAATAATACAAATATACTGATGATACATCTAATTATCAGAAATATATTATTACTAAAAACTAAAGTAAGTTTTGGCTTACTGACAAAAACTGCTGCAATTTAAGTCCATAAAGCAAGGATAGTGAACTGTCATCTATTGCAGCCTGGTACATTTCCCTGTCTCAGAAAAGTGCCTTAGAAGATGCCCTTCTCTCTTCCTTCCTTGGCCACCTTTCTTAGTATAATTTCATGAATCACTTTCAGCCTAGGTTTCAGGCAGGATGCAGAATGGAAACTACTCTTGCCCATGTTAGTGATCTTCTTGGCTAAACTGAAAAAAGGCTGTCTTTCCCTGTTTATCATTCTGGATTTTATCGTGGCTGACTTATTGGCACTGTTGATCACTTTATCTTCCCTTATTGCATTAAACTTTATGCTGGTGTCTCTGGCCCCTCATGGCTCTGGTTTTGCTTCTATATTTCTGATTATTCCTATTTTGTCCCTGGTTCTAACCGCCTCTCATCCCCTTACCCTTCTTATTATGGCATTCCTCTGAACTCTATTATCAGTCCTTTCCTTGTTCCAATTATTTATTTAAAATTGGTAACCAGGAGAGGCACAATGAGTATAGGCTAATTTCCAGGTGTGATCCAAGGAATTTAAAATTGGTAACCGGGAGACCTCAGCTATCACTTTGATGTGGACGGCTCCTAGCTCTGCATTTTGTTTAACTCTGTTCTTAGCCCCTCATTTTTCTCTTTATAATCCTTCCCTGACCACATTAATAGAGAAGAGGAGGGAGGCACACCTTATTCCTGGGTGCTTCTATGTCTGGAAAACTGTCACAATTCAAAACAAATGAGAAAAACAAAACATAAATAGTGCAGACACCTAGAATGGGGACTAACATTTTGTTAATTAAAGTGCATAAAAATGCTTGACTAGGTACATGTATTTATCACCTCTTGCTATTGGCTTCTTCTGGGGCATGGCTAGCTTGCAACAGATACTTACTGATGTGAATATGTGTGATACAAATGTAAAACATTATTACAAATAAGTAATTCATTGTACAAAATGAGTGAAAGAACAACTAAGAGTGAACTTTTCAAATCAAAAGCACATAATATGTCTCCAGCAAAGAACCAGCCTATTACATTTATAATGAACTATCACAACAGAGCCACAGAACTTAAAAAATCATTCAGAAAAATTGTCCCTCTTAACAGATGATGACCATCTCCACCCACTGGTAGGACCAAATCCCTGAGTGTTGTTCAGAAGAGAGAAAATGTTAGTCACTCATTTTAGTAGTAGTCATTATATGATGAAGAAAACATCACCTAACAATATGCATATTGGGCTTAACAGGTGCAGACGTTGCAACATCTTCTGTTATGTTGTCACAGGTGAGAATTTTAAACACCCTGTTATTGATGAAATGTTCAAATTAAATAAATATATAGACTGTCAGGGAACATTTTGTGTTCACACATGCTGGTGTACATGTAAAAAGATCTATGTTGGACATATCATTCACTCCCCTTAAGTGCTGCATCCAGGAGTACATGCATGCCATTGTGAACAAAAATCAAAATAAAGCCCTGGGTGTACACTTTGGGGAGGCCCATGGGTCATCCACATTGCATTCATGTTTACAGCCTTTGGAACATGTTCCTCCCTCAATGTGTGGTGGGAACAGACTCAGACATTTTCTCCAAAGGAAATCAAAATGAATTACCTTGTCAGATTCATTAAACCTATCTGGTCTCAATGACCTACTCGACTTTAAGCCAGTTCTCTGAATATATGTAATATGACAGGTTTACTAACTCCATAGAATAGTGTCCCATCTTATCTCTGATTCTTAAAATGTAATTAGTAATTTACAATAGAACAATATAATAAAATGAACGTGAATGTTTGAATGGTTTCATATTTTATGTGCTCCTTTGCTTGGTTGAAATGCCTTTGGTATGTCACTGAACATCGATTTAAATGTAATAAATATGGATTACATTTTCACTTTTACTTGCTATAGTATTTTTTTGTCCATTTTATGTTATATTTTTATTACCTACTGTACAAAGAATTGAGAACAACTCCTATTTATTATTTTATGCTTGTATACTTATACGATACTATACTGAACTCCTATAAAACAGGGTCCATTTACTTTTCGGACCACTTCCTGGAATGCCAGAAGGTAAGGTCAGTGAAGACTTCTATGCTAGATCTGAATTTTTGTGTGATACTTTCAGAAAGAAGGTTATACAGATTTAGATGAACCTTTCAGGATTTGTTGTGTGCGGCAGACTCTATAATCCCTAAAAATTTCATGTAAATCAGTTCAGTATCTTTAGAGATATTAAAGAGTCAAAAAATATGCTTTTGTAAAGGATTTCAATTAATTTTGTTAAATGTTTGCTATTGTTTGGATAAAAAAAACAAGTCAAATGTTGTATGGTTGTGGGGAAGGTTTTCCTAGGGGGAATTGATGTTTGGGAGTTTTATATTTTTTAAGATATTTACATTTGAAAATTGGGGTTTTAGCATTAAGTCATACACCCCAGGAGTCAGGCTAGAGTTAACATACCACATGTGCATAACAGTTTCATGGCTGTTGAATGGCAATCAGGAATCTGAAAGGAGTCAGGCTAGAGTTAAAGTACTGCATGCACAGAAAAAAAGAATGGGGGATCCAGAAAGTGAAAGGCATGCTCAGCAGCTCAAGATCAATGGCAAATATCTTGTTTTATAATAACCCATTTTGCCTCATAACTTACTTAATTTGTGTTTTTTGCACTGGTACCAGTTCTCTTTAATGTCTTTGTAAATGACATTGCAGAGGAGCTGGAAGAGAAGGTCTATTTTTTTGTGAATGATACCAAAATCTGCACTAGAGTGGACACTCTGGGGGGGTGGTGGAAAGGATAAGCAAAGACCTGAGAAAGCTAGATAAGTGGTCACGGCTATGGCAGCTGGGTTGCAAAGTGAAAAAGTGCTAATAATAAACTTAGGGCACAGAAACCCAGGGGCAGAGTACAAAATGGGTGGAGTAGTACTGACACCCACCAAGCAGGAAAGATATTGGGATTAATCATATCAGATGACCTAAAAGGTGGCCAGGTAGTTCAACAAGGCACTTGGGAGGGCTAGTGGGATGCTGTGGCACATTGGGAAAGGAATAATAATAATAATTATAACTTTATTTATTAAGCTCCTTTCAAATACCAAGGCACTTTACAGTATTAAAACATAATTCGCAAAACAACAGTGACGAATCATAACATTTCATGAAAAAGCCTGACTCCACAAAAAAGTTTTGAGTGCTTGTTTAAAGCACCCCATGGTCGCGCATTCCCAAATCTGATGGGGCAGAGAATTTCAGAGGGTTGGAGCCACAAACATAATAGCGTATGACCAGCAGAAAGAGGGAGGTGGTGTTGCTTCTTTATACATCATTGGTAAGAACCCACCTAGAGTACTGTGTCCAGTTCTGGAAGCCACATATGTGGAAAAACATAGACAGAGTGGAAGCTGTCCAGAGGAGAGCAACTAAAATGGTGCAGAGTCTGCATAAAAAGCTCTACAAGGGGAGACTAAAAGACCTCAATATGTACACCTTGGAAAAGAAGAGGGAGAAGGGGGATCTAATAAAGACTGTTAACACAGTGGTTTAAGGCTATGAGCTGCAAATCTGGAGACTTTAGTTTGAATCCCACAGCCCCCACTTGCATACTGTGTGACCCTGAGTAAGTCACTTAACTTCCCTGTACTCCCAGGTCGCACCTGTAAACAAGCTTTCAGCATAGTGTGTCTCTCCTGGTTAAACAACTGGGGAAAGAAAAACTCACAGAGGTAAGTAAGGTACAGGAGAGAAGTATTTTTCAGAAGAAATTGTGGTCAAAAACAAAGGAACATGCTATGATGCTGAGGCAGTAGATTCAGGAGAGATGTCCGGAAGTACTTCTTCACAGAAAGAGTGGTGGATTCCTGAAACAGCCTTTCTGCAGAAGTGGTGAAGGTGAAAACAGTGGTGGGGTTCAAAATTCATGGGATAAGCACAAGGGAATCATAGTGGAAAGAAAGGGGGGGAGGAGGGAGGAAGAAAGTTGTAGATCAGGGTATGGTCCTTATCTGCCATCAAATTCTGCATTTCTATGTTTCTATTTTATAATAACATGTTAACTGTGAACCATTGTGTGTGTGCCTATTTATTCATTTTTCTATGTTTGTTAGGGCTGCTCAAGTTTATGTATACAATCATTTTATTGATCATAAAGCCGTTCACTGATGCTGATGGCTCGTGCAGTGACACCACAACAGTCATGATTTCAATAACTGCTCCAAAAGTCTGCGGGGGAAAAAAATCTTTGTGTTTGCTTTCCCACCTGATACAGTATGTTTTAGAGTTTGCCATGTAAAGCAGTCATCACATGCCTGTGTATGTAATTTGAGAGAACTGTCTTTAAGAGAGCAGTATAGTGTAAGTCAGTGGGCAACATGTACCATAAACGCTGAACTTTTTTATTTTAATTTGCCAGTTACTCTATACAGAGTGTTCAACCTTTTACAATCGTCATCCAGTGTAGGTTCAATATATGAACACTTGTGGATACATTGCAGGCTTGACGAAGTGCATTAGTAATGTATTACACTACATTAATTCTTTTTACATGATTGCCGAGTCAATGCTTTTCTCACCCCAACACACACACTCGCTTTTTTTTTAAATAAAAAAAAAGTCACCAATTTCTCCATACCAAATGATCCTCATGTTCCAACTGCTTAGTTTCATTTAGAAAAGCTATAGTGGTGACCATTAACATTGTCATCATTTGATTTATCTTTTGGTCATCTTTGTTTTGTGCAGCAATCATCTGATCCATTGTCCAGCTCCATTTTCACATCCATTTGCCAAAACACAAATATAATTGAAGTGAGACATTTGTCACTGCAAATATTCAAGTTTTAATACCTGGGCAATGGATCAGCTGATCGCTGTGCAGAAAAAAAAGATGACCACAAGATAAAACAAATGATGAAAGTAAAACAGAGGGATGTGTCATCTGTCACTACTATACATTTTCTAAATGAGACTAAGGCAGTAGTAACATGAGGATCACTTGATATGTAGAAATCAATGACTTTTTTATTATATGAATAAAAAACGTTCAGAACTGATAAGTTAGCAATTTCAAAAGTATATTCCACTTTTGGGGAGAAGAAACTTACTTATATTCAAAACTCAGAATAAGACTTTACAGTTTATGACAGCCTCCAACTTTTGAAATTCCAGCAGTGGCAATGACAGCTATCTAACGGCACTCATGCTCGAGGTTTGTGAAGCAAGAGTCTGGGGGGTGAGAAAAACACTGAATCGATGATCATGTAAATAAAAAAAGAATGCAGTGCAATACAATGTTAATGCACTTCGTGAAGCCATGTAATGTATCCACAAGTGCTTGTATATCAATCCCAAATTAGATGATGGTTGTACAGGGTTGAACACTCTGTATAGAGTAACTAGCAAATTAAAAAAAAAATCAGCATTTCTGTGCAGATTTACACTATGCTGCTCTGTCCAAGACAATTTCCTCAAGTTACATGCAAAGGCAAGTGATGGTAGCTTTAGATGACAAAAATCTAACATATATCGGGGGGGGGGATGTAAATATGTTTTTTTCTCCAGACTTTTGGAGCAGCTATTGACATCAAAACTGCTGTGATGTCACATCATGAGCCATTAGTGTCAGTGATTGCCTTCATGGTCTGTAAAACAAATGTATACATAAACTTAAACAATGCCTTATAAAAACAGAAAAAAGAATAAACAGACACACGTAGTGGTTCGCAGTTAACATTTTATTTTAAAATCACAAATTAAGCGAGTTATGAGGCAAAACAGGTTACTGTCAAAAACGATGTTTGCATTAGTCTTTAACCACATCTTAAATGAAAAAGTGCATTCTGTGCTTCAGAAGGAAAATGTCAGCATACATAGCCATTTTTTATGTCAGTTCAAATAAACATGTCACAATTCATTGGTGTTCCATCTTGCTTATAACATCTTTCATATTTTTGTCTTTTAAAACATAGATGTTTTAGAGTTACCTTGAGGCAGGCTCTGTGTTAGAATTGTCTGCTTGTTCTTGTTCTGAGATGCACTCATCCATACAATCTCACATTGATCAATGTTGATGCACATCTCTGAAACATCGGTGAGGCTGAAAAACCCAATATACATGTAACCTCCCCCCACCGGCTCCCCTTTTGTTTCTGTCAGCAGGGCTGTTCCTCTCACATCTAAGTGCCACCAAGAGGGGTGGGGGTAGTCACTACAAGTTATCTTTTGCAGAAACTGTAGACCAATTACTTCTACTACTGAGCCTGCCATCCTTCAGACAGGCAAACCAAATCTGGCATCTACCTGGCTCACACCTGGGGGGACCATTTAGCATGGCCAACAGCCTTGGTCCCTGGGAGAAAACAGTTGGTCAGCATTGTGCTAGGTTTGTACCTCTGGGCAAGGGCACCCAAGTAAATCCAGACACTGGAAGCAATAACTGAAATGTCCATTCCAGGAATGGTATTCTAGAGTGTGGCTTTTATTTACATAACACAGAGAATAACAAAGCAAAGATGGCCCTCCCACAGGGCTACACTCACTGGTAATGCATATTACAGAGGTGCAGCACACACTTCTTCACTACTATCCCTCAGGTTCTGAACAGACCTGGGCACACATGGCCTGGAATGGTACACTTCTCTTCTATTCCTTGACATGGCACTTCAGCTGGTACTAGGACACTTTTCCATATGGCATGGAGGTTGATGGTGTCTCCCTAAACCACCCATGAGCACTTTCTAGCTCTCAGGGAAAATCCACAATCCCACATCTGGGTGCTTTCTTCAGACACTGGCCAACTACCTGAGAGAAAACCATAGGTGCCCAAACTGAACCCAGAGAGGTAAACCTGGTAACTCCAGATGGGCGGGTCTCCCACCTCTTGCTCCCAAATCTATACCCGGCCATTCATTTGGTTACAACACCTTTCTTCGAACCACTGGTTGTAGATGCTCTTTTGAAATGTTTAGCACATTTAACATTCTACATTTCACTCTAGAGGTGTCCTGATTTTAAAAGTTCTGTAAGTGGCTATGTCTTTACCCTAGACCCCCACTGTTGCAGATGCTTCTAAGCCATACACAAACTAAAAGTTCTGTACTTGGCAAGTCTTCCTATGACCCCACAGTAGGCAGACACTTTTACTCTAAATGCTGTCTCAGTGAACATTGTCTGTATTTCAGAGTAGAACTCACCAAAGGTATGCAGGTGCCCCAGGGCTTCTTCCCACAAATGTCCAGGTACTCACAAACAAATTGATTCTCAGGCAGCTTCTCCCTGTCCAGGCTGGCCCAGGGGGGTTGCCCCAGAATTCCTAGAATTCCCCCCATCCCTCCAGGGATGGCTCACTGGAACAACTCTGGAAATGGTCTCTACAACTTTCTTCTGGTCTCCTCTGTGTTCCTCTCTAGGGTGAGAACACACAACCCCTTCTTTCTCTGGTAGCTCTATATCAGAGCTAGGCTCTGAGGAGCTGCACACTGCAGCACTCCTCTCTCTCTCTCTTGCATCTCCCCACCAACTACTCCCTGAAGACTGACTTGAATTTCTCAATGCTCTACTGCTAACCCTCTGCAGCTAGCATTCCAGTGTGACTTACACTGCTGCAAGAATTCTATGGTGACATCATCACTCCAGCTCAGCTGAAACTGAGAACAGTGTGAGACAGTGTGAAACCCATTTAACTGGCATCTTACAAGCTGCCTTTCCCTGCCTGCCACTGGTTCTAAGATGGATTCTAGTAACCCCTGGGAACAAGGGGGTTACACCCACCCTCAGCCAGGAAAATGACTGTCCACAGTCATAATTTACCTGGCCCCAGGCCATCCTATCCTATGTGTTGACTACAGGGAGGTGGCGCTACCTTCTCCCCTACCATGTGCCAGGTACAGACAGACAACACTAAGGTGCCCAGAGGCCATTGGCTGACACATCAACCCCTACACTATGATCTTACTATGATAACCAGTGGCCTTGGAGGAACTGTCCAGAGCACAGTCCTAATACACCAGTACTGTGGTCCCTATGGCTGGTCAGGACCACAGCCTGTCTATCCCCCTAACCCTCTAGGGAAAACCTATCTGACCAGAAACAAAACTACCCAAAACAGGGGAACATCCCCTATCTCTGGACACCTGCAAACCAAACCAAGGAGCTAACACTACATTTAAGCATTACACTCCCACACTTTCCCCACAGCTACACCTGTGGAAGGAAAAGTTAACACTTGTTAACAACAACACTGTACTTTAAACACAACACTTTAAAGCACATGAGGAACTCTGATGAGTCCCTCCACTTCTCTTCTTGTTTTCTCTTCTGTCTTCATCAGAAACTACCAGAAAGAGAAAAACAAAAACACACACCTAATCTGCAAACACAGTACACTATCATAACCCTTACCATAAAACACTGGAGAATCCCAAAAAATATTTTTTAGAAAAGAATAAAACAGTGGAAAACATTAGAAAAAACATGAACATTATTTACAATACACATTTTTGGGGATGGAATGTCCTAAATGTCCCAACTAGTGACAACAGTGCCTGAAGGCAAGTCCAAGAAAGAGTCTTTCCTGGGCCGGAGCCCATTGAAGCACAATTCTTGAGGACTGTAGTCCCGAAGGGGAGAGTCTTTGTGGACAGTTCAAACAGTCTGTAATCTGCCAGGTGTAGGATGTGTATTGCAATGTCAATAAGGTAAGAAAAGTCTGGACTTACCAGTCCCTTGAAGAATGAAAATGGTACGGCACCTGGATCTCCAGCCGAAGACTCTCCCTGGCAGCATCTTTCAGATACAGCTGGGTGGAAATCTTCCGGGAATGACAGGATGGCACATCTGGAAACTGCTGGGTTGATGTCATCTAGGAGATGGAACCTTGGAACAGGAAAGAACAGCTGGTCTGAAGTCATCCAAAATCCCAGGCAATGAATCAGGAAACAACTGGGCTGGTGTCCTCTCTGGATGATGTCATCTGGAAGGGAAGGTGATGGAATCTGAAAGGCTGATGAATCTGGAGGCACCTTTGTATCCCGGAACACCAGACTGGTGGAACAACATGGGTACGGCAATGGCTGGATGGCAGCACTGGCTACCTCTGCTCTGCTTTCCAGTTGGTAGGCATGGGCACATTCGCAGGAAGTTGGTTGCATTGAGGGAAGTGCCACAATGGGTCAGGTGTAAGAATTATTACCCCATCTGTGTGCTCATAATTCACATTGTAGAAGGTTTCATGGCCCTCTCCATCCACAAGCCGTACAGTGTCTATGAACAGTGTCCTGCCCACTTTCCAATATTTGAATTTTCCTTTAATTACTCTATCTCTGACAAATCGACTTACCCCTGGTGCATGTATTTTGTTGCATCTTCCACTATCTAGGGTTTCCTGTTTCTCTCAATCTCCTCCCAGATTCTCCAAGGAAAGGTAAGAAAGGATAGTCCATAGATCTCATTTGCCTTCCTATGAACCAGTCTTTCCTCTTTACTACACTTGGTCAACTTAAGACTTCTGGCCTGGCTTGAGGGTGGCCAGTCCTGGTTCTGCCAGTGATGTATGCTCAATGCAACGTAAAATGGATCTCTGACTCCTCCTTGTGGGGACAGGACTGTGGAGTTACCAATCTCTCCTTCTCTTTGCTCCTCCAAGGCAAGAGCCTGAGGATGTGGACTAGCACCTTCATCATAAGGCCACATAGGTTCCCCAACCTCCTCCTCTTCCTCGCTGAGGATCTGAGCCCAGGAGTGAGCAGTCATCCTCACTCCTGAGACTGCCCACTCTTCACTGACGCAGAGGTCGACACCTCCCATTCAAGAGTCTCTCTCATCTCATCTTCCCCTGTGAGACTAGGACTTGACCCCTTTCTCCAAGGATCTGCTGATGCTCCCTCCACACTGTCTCTCTGTGACCCAGACTTGGAGACATCAGCACTACTTTGCTCTGTCTGTACATCCACACCCTTTTCCTTTGTGCCACACTCTGCTGGGCTTCCCCCAACAGGCTTCACCTGGTGCTGTGTGCCACTTGCAGAATCTTGAAGCTTTGTCTACGTGGGAGCCAAGCGAATCTTGGGTGCTCTAGTTAGACCATGTTTCTCTTGACACCCAGAAGAGTGAGGAACCATGAAGACGTCCCTTCCAGCCTTTAAGTACATTATGCACACTCTAACTGGATATCCAGGAATCACCACATGAAGAGGCAAACATCCTCTGTAGTAACAACTGTCAATGTCTTTCAACTTGTTAACTTCTTCCACTATCATAGCCCAGGCATGATCCGGATAGCGGGATGATCCCGATGCCATGACTACAGATAAAAAACAAAAGTTCACTGTTATCTTAGATCTCACTTTGATTGAAAAAGTCTTACAAAATGGCTCCCCTGCTGCTGTGTTTACTTTACTACCCCACCCTGTCATGGTGGTGGCAAGACTCCTGGTGCATCAACTTTCTGTTTCTGACTCAAGCCACTGCGCATCCAATTTACACGCTTTACTGATAAAGTTCACTCAAACTGCACAGACTGCACTGTTTTGCTCCCTCTGCACATCTATATGATTTTTTCAGGACTTTTCATATGCTTTAAATCACTTGTTCTTGCTTAAAGTCCCTAAAGCCACAGTATTTCATGAACAGGATTGCCTGTTTTGTTGCATCTTTCATACAACCCACAGTCTCTCTCTTAGCTTAGAAAATCACACTGTTGCTGAACCCATAATTATGCTCACAGT
Source organism: Neoceratodus forsteri (assembly GCA_016271365.2). Classification (NCBI taxonomy): domain Eukaryota; kingdom Metazoa; phylum Chordata; order Ceratodontiformes; family Ceratodontidae; genus Neoceratodus; species Neoceratodus forsteri. The sequence goes on from CM057449.1 coordinate 1,517,023,030, forward strand.
CTAATGCTCAGAATTCTTGCTAGGCTGATTCACTTTCCACAGTCTTTCTTTGCAAAAATGATCACACTGTTTACACACAGATTCAGCTAGCTTTAGAAAAAAAATCACACACAGTTTGAGTTGTTTCTCTGGATGGTACTCACTGAATCAGTAGCTGGATTTGCAATGGAAATTTCAGCCTACAGCAGATCCTGGAGGCCTCTGGATTGAAGCTGGCTGGCAGTCCTGCTGATTGTCCCTAGGAACACCACACTTTCTCCCCAGTCGATTGAAATGTGGGTTGAGCCCGATTTTAAACAGAAAAGTCTGATTTTATTACTTTTACGTTTTCAGTCACCGCGACGCTCCTCCTGGCAAGCCAGCCCACACACCACTCTCTCTCTCTCTCCCCCTCTCAAACACTGTGCAACACTCTGAAGCTGGCTTGGGGTGGGACTAATTGCAGTCTCACCAATCACTCGACATCATGCAAATAAGCCTCTCTCTCTTCTCGTTCTCTTTTCCTCCATGGCGATCGTCGAGCAGGCAAAATTTAAACTGTAAAGCAACTTTTTTTATTTTCAACTGTAATTCCTCAGCGGGAGCACCATTTTATCCATTTTCCATGACACTTTCCTTAGCGACTCCCCCAGTCCACACAACAAGCACTTTAAACTTCTAGGGCACAAATCTCTCTTTGTTTCCCACAGTTTTCCATACTTTTTCTTGTCACAACTTGAAATTTAAAAGCTGGCAAACATTATATTTGATGCTGGACAAGGGGCATACACAAACTGTATTTACTGTTCCTTGGTAAACCGGTGGTACAATTACAGCAGCTCATGAACAGCAGCACCCTGCACAGCGGCACATTTGGATGGCAATGCTTTCGATTTTTTTGGGCTACCTACTGCCAGACAGACAAAATGCTAGCCACAATCTGAGCAAACCTTTCTGGTGTTTTCTCCCAAAATCCAAAATAAATCCTCAGAGGTGCCTCTATTTTGTAACCTCCCCCCACCAGCCCCCCTTTTGTTTCTGTCAGCAAGGCTGCTTCTCTCACATCTAAGCACCACCGAGAGGGTTGGGGGTAGCCACTACAAATTATCTTTTGCAGAAATTGAGGACCCATTACTTCTACTACTGAGCCTACCATCCTTCAGACAGGCAAACCAAATGTGGCATCTACCTGGCTCACACCTAGGGGGACCATTTAGCATGACCAATAACCTGGGCCCCTGGGAGAAAATGGTTGGTCAGCATTGTGCTAGGTTTGTACCTCTGGGCAAGGGCACCCAAGTAAATCCTGACACTGGAAGCATTAACAAAATATCAAAACCAGGAATGGGATTCTAGAGTGTGGCTTTTATTTACATAACACATAGAATAACAAAGCAAAGATGGCCCCAACAGGGCTACACTCGCTGGTAATGCATATTACAGAGGTACAGAGCACACTTCTTCACTACTAACCCTCAGGTTCTGAATGGTTCTGGGCACACACGGCCTGAACTGGTACTTTTCTCTTCAATGCCTTGACATGGCACCTCAGCCAGTACTAGCACACTTTTCCATATAGCATGGAGGTTGATGGTGGCTCTCTAAACCACTCATGAGCACTTTCTAGCTCTCAGGGAAAATCCACAATCCCACGTCTGGGTGCTTTCTTCAGACACTGGCCAACTGCTTGAGAGAAAACCATAGGTACCCAAACTGAACCCAGAAAGGTAAACCTGGTAACTCCAGATGGGGGGTCTTCCACCTCTTGCTCCCAAATCTATATTCGGCCATTCATTTGGTTACAACACCTTTCTTCAAACTACTTGTTATATATGCTCTCTCGAAATGTTTAGCATATTTAGCATTCTACATTTCACTCTGGAGGTGTCCTGATTTTAAAAGTTCTGTAAGTGGCTATGTCTTTACCCTAGACCCCAACTGCTTCAGATGTTTCTAAGCCATACACAAATTAAAAGTTCTGTACTTGGCAAGTCTTCCTTTGACCCCACAGTAGGCAGACACTTTTACTCTAAACTCTGTCTTGGAGAACATTGTCTCTATTTCAAAGTAGAACTCACTAAAGGTATGCAGAAGCCCCAGGGCTTCTTCCCACAAATGTATCAGGTACTCACAGTCAAATTGATTCTCAGGATTCTCAGGCAGCTTCTCCTTGAACAGGCTGGCCCAGGGGATTGCCCCTGAATTCCTGGAATCCCCCCCATCCATCTGGGGATGGGGCCCTGGAACAACTCTAGAAACGGTCTCTACCACTTTCTTCTGTTCTCTTCTTTGTTCCTCTGTAGGGTGAGAACACACAACCCCTTCTTTCTCTGGTAGCTCTATATCAGAGCTAGGCTCTGAGAAGCTGCACACTGCAGCACTCCTCTCTCTCTGTCTCTTTCTCTCATCTCCCCACCGACTGCTCCCTGAAGACTGACTTGAATTTCCCAATGTTCTATTGCTAACCCTCTGCCGCTAGCATTCCATTGTGGCTAATGCTGCTGCAAGAATTCTATGGTGACATCATCACTCCAGCTCAGCTGAAACTGAGAACAGAGTGAGACAGTGTGAAACCAATTTAACTGGCATCTCGCAAGCTGCCTTTCCCTGCCTGTCACTGGTTCTAAGTTGGATTCTAGTAACCCCTGGGAACAAGGGGATTACATACAGTCAATAGGTGCCAAGATATGGCAAACAAAAATAAAGTAGCTATTTTATATTTATTAAATGAAATGATGTAGTTCTTTGACTCCTCCCATTACTTTAACAATATGATATACATCCAGGAAGTGCTAACATGTTTCAAAATAAAAAGAATTAAAAAAAATACTCAAAACCAGTCCATTTTAGAGTACCTGCATATAAAACATTCAACTATATGCATCACTTTATTTACCTCTGTTAGCAAAACACAGCATATGAATCTAAATGAAATAGAGATGTACTAAATCATATATTTCTTAGTCTTATGATTATTCAATATATTTAATTATTAAGACATGAGACTTGATTTTCAGAGCCCTGAGAATACCGCAAGCCCTTTGTGCACTGATTGTTTGTTGCCCAGGGCTTGTGGCATTCTCCCAACCACCTATCAGGATTTTCAATCCTAAAGGGTCAAATGCACAAATTTGACTAGGTTTTCCCTGGTCTAATTTGTGCCATTTGAGGGACCCTTTTTATGGGGCTTGCACCAAATATTTGCTGCAAGCTGCCATAAAGTGTGAAAACTGTCATAACCGCACCTGATGTACTAAAATTAGATGCAGTTGCATCAAAGGAATTTAACACAGCTGCTCCAAAGAACTGGGTTGACACAGGGCTTGATTATTAGGATACAGAATCATCTAAGATTCTGACCCTTGAGGGGTCATCAATAAGCATGTTTTCATTGAATAAGTAGTGAATAAGTGGAAGAGATTTCCTGAATAGGTGGTGTAGGCCAAGTCAGTGGAGGTAGGGGGTTCAAGGTAGGGTGGCAAAGACACATGACCCCACTAAGAGGAAAGGGGGCAGAAGTAAGGGGGATGGATGGCCACTAGTGCCTTCATAGAGCAGCTAGATAGGGTGGACAGACTGTTTGAGCCTCTAACCTTTTTCTTCCATTGCTGTCTATGCTTCTGAGCTTCTTGTGGTACTGGACACCTTGGATACGATGGCGGCATGTGCTGAAGAAACAGACAAAGCAGTGGTGGCCTATAATAGAGCCATCAGTGCAGCTGCCAACCTTGTAGCACCAGTTTACGCTCACCCATTGGTTTCATGCTTTGGCTTGCTGTGGTTTGAGGATAATGAAAGCAGGGGGGTGGAGGTTAAAATGGCATTGGAGGAGATCTGGTGCCCTGGAGGACAAATTGGCTTTGAATATTCACTACAGTGAGCATCAAAGTGCAATATCTCCTAACAAGGCAGAATTTCTGTCCAGGGAGATTGTGGATGGAAGGAACTGACCAGCTCATCTTTTTCAGGAGATGAACAGACTTTTGCATCCGGCTTGTCAGGAGTCCATGAAGGCTGCTTCAACCGCAAAGTGCAAGGAGTTTGCTTGGTTCTTCTTAGACAAAGTGACCTATGTTTAGGCCAAGATCTCTTCAGCTGGGCAGTCACCACCCAGCAGTGTCAGGTGTGGGTGTCACAACTGTGGTCTGTGGTCATGAGGAGAGTTTTGGTCAGTAACGGTTGAGGAGGTTGTAGAGGTGATCATGGGGCTGCGACCACCATATTGTGAGCTGGACCCAGGCCCAACTCAACTCTTGGTGAGCTGAACTGGGCAGTTGGGCCCTGTGTTCACCAGGATTATTCAGTGGCCCTTGTTGGAGGGGGTCTTCCCTTTGGTATTGAAACATTTGGTGGTGAAACCCCTTCTGAAAAAACAGACATTGGACCTGGATATCCTGGAAAAATACCAGCCTGTCTCTAACCTGTCTTTTTAGGCAAGGTTGTTTAGAAGGTTGCGGCATTGCAGCTGGAGACACATTTGGCAACTTTTGACGTATATGAACCTCTGCAGTTGGCATTTAGGTTAAAGTTCAACACTGAGACTGCTTTGGTCAGGATGAATAATGACTTGATCAGGGAGAGGGATGGAGTAGAATGGTCAATTCTTGTTCCCTTAGATCTCTCCTCAGTGTTTGACACCATTAGCCATGAACCTTTATTGGATTGGTCCAGGGAGTATGTGAGACTCACCGGCAAAGTGATTAGCTGGTTTGAGTCCAATCTCAGGGGCAGGTCTCAGAGGGTTGTATTGGGCAGTTTCTCATCATGCCCAATGGACTTGTACTGTGGTGTACCCCAAGGGTCGGTTCTTTTGTCCATGTTGTTTTTGATGTGTGTGCTCCACCTGAGCAGGCTCATCAGGCAGTATGGAGTTGGGTTTCACTGCTATGCAGATGACACTCATCTTTATCTGTCTTTTGCACATCAGGATCGGGGAGTGGTAGATATGCTGAACCATTGTCTGGCTGAGATCAAGGGCTGGATATCACTGAGCTGGCTAAGACTCAACAGAGACAAAACTGAACTACTGGTGATTGAGTTGGGTATGGGGGGAGTGGCAGCATCAGGGAAAGAAATGGGGCTTTGCATTTGTAACTCCAGGTATGATGCAGACAAAAAGGTGAATAATTTGGATATCATTCTGGATGAAGGACTGCCATTTGAGGCTCAGGTGTCAGCAGTTGTCTGGAATGGCTTCTACCATGAGAGGAATATTTGCTGGATTGGTTTCCTTATCCCCTCTGAGGAATTGCCCTTGATAGTACATGCTTTTGTGACCTCTCAGCTTGATTACTGTAATGCCCTCTACCTTGGGATCAGTGGAGGTACATTGTGGCACCAGCAGTGGATGCAGAACACAGCTGTAAGGTTGATGACCAGCCTCTCGAGGATGAGTCATATTACCCTAGCACAGTGGGAACTACACTGGTTGCCAGTTAAGTGGTATATCTTCTATAATGTTGGCTTGCTAACCTATAAGGCCTTACACAGTCTGGGTCCAGGCTATCTGTGCATGCTCCTTCATCCTTACCTGCCTGCTTGCCCCCTCCAATCCACCAAGGAGAGTCTCCTGGTTGTCAACAAGACCAGACTCAAAATGACTGGGGACAGGGCCTTTAAAGTGGCTGGACAACTGCTATGGAATATGTTCCTCAGGGCCCTGAGGGAGGCCCCCACAGTGGAAGTCTTAAAAAAGTAGCTCAAATCCTTTCTTTTTGCTCAGGCTTTTGGTGTTTTTACTATGTTATTTATGAAAAACTTATTTATTGTGTAATCTGGCTGTTGGCTTGTTTGTTCTTTGGGTGTAGGGTTGTAATTTATATTTTTATTGCTTGTTTTATAATTACATATTTGAGTATTTAATTTTCTGCTATTTCCTCCCTGTAGTGGTGCCCTGGGCCTCTGGAGAAGGGTGCCATAAAAAAAATAAAAAGAACTGTTACACACTTACCATAATAGTAGATCTTCAAGAGAATCTCTTTCATCAGGCCACACCTATGGACATATAGCTGCCAGGCTCTAGGACCACATGAAAACTTTTGTAAGTAGTCCCCAAGGGGCTGCTCAGGACAACATCTGATGTCGCCTCTACTGTATCAAGCATGGGTGGCCCAATCCCTCCTCAATTTCCCATCATAGAACATGCTTGGAGGACCTCCCCTTTAAAAAACCAGGAGGGAATCCTGATCTCTTCCAACTATAAATAGCAGAGGGCAACAGGTAGAAGTTCATGGAGGAAAAACAAATGCTCTGTTTAGAGTTTCAGAACCCTATAGGGAACCTTTGACTCTATTAACCGTGTGAGGCAGAGGCCAAGAGGCAGAATCTCATGGAGAACCTATAGGGAGAAGGATGGTGGGATGGCATGGTCAGATGAAAAAGATTCTCTCGAAGATCTACTGTTATGGTAAGTAACTATTCTATCTTCTTTGCGGATATCTCTTTCATCAGGCTTCACCTATGGCGTGAGTACCAAGCAATACTGACCATAAACAGACTGGGTGGCTGGAGCTTACAGGCTTAAGGAAGAAGGCCTTGGAGCACAAGTAGGCCAAAGCTTGCCCTTTTATGGGAGGCAAGGTGCAGACTATAAAGTTTAGTGAAGGTGTGGACAGTACTCCAGGTGGCAGCTGCATAGATCTCTGTAGCAGAAACATGCTTGAAATATGTAACCAAAGTGGCTATGCCTCTTGTTGAATGGCTATGAGTAATCCCAGGAAGATTATTACTCTACTCATTGTAACAGGATATAATACAGAGGACCAGTCACTTGGACAGGCACTGCATGGAAACAGGAGCAATGATTCCTCTGGATTAGCCTGCTCAGGAGAAGACACTGGCAGGTGGCTAGTGTAATTTAAATTAAACCCAGACACCACCTTTAATAGAAAGTTAGGGTGTGCACACAAAGACACCCTGTCTTTGTGGGAAATCTACCAAGGAGGCTCACATTCTAGAACCCACAGTGCCAAAATCCTTCAAGCAGAAGTGAAAGCAAATTAGAAACAATGCTTTCCAAGAAAGAAAGCGCAGGTCACAAGTTATGGTTAGCCCAAAAGGAGCCAAAGCGCATGTTTCCCACACAAAATTCAGGTCCAAGCCAGGACTGAATTATGAATAGGACACTTCAAGCATAGGATGGCTCCTCAAAAAGTATGGGCCATCTCCAACTGGGCAACCGTACAAATATCAATAGGCACTTGGAAAACTGAAACAGCAGCCAGCTGCATCATAATAGAAGAGTATGGTGAACTTGTATTTGACAAGGACATTAGATACTCCAGAACCTAGTTTACTGATTTGTAAGTAAAAAGGTCAGATTGACAAGAAGTGGCCTACCAAACAAACCACTATTACTCCATATAATAAGTGGCCCTGGTGGAAAGCTCTCTGACTGTCACCAAAACATCAGCCACCTTTTAGGAAACCCCAAAGTGGGCGATGGCTATGTTTTCAGAAGCCATACAAGAAGATGAAGGAACTGGAGGTCTGGATAAAACAGACTTCCCTGCTCCCACAACAGTAGGCCCAGCATAAGGGCAGGGGTACTGATGATACCACTGCAAACTGCTGTAATAAGGGTAACCAGACCTGAAAAGGCCCCAAGGGGAAATGAGTATCAGAGTTGCCCCTTCCACTTGGAGCTTGAGTAGCACCCTCTGAATTAGAGGAAAGGTGTGGAGAAACCACACTTTCCCAGAGAAAGATAATGAAGCTCGCCAGCAGGCCCCAGGCCCTGGAACAAGTGAGCAGAGTATCAGTAGTTTTGTATTGTGTGGACAAAAAAATTTCCAACTCTGGGTGACCCATATGTCAAACAAGGCTTCTGTCACAGAGGTCAGCAGTTCCCACTAATGTATCCTGCACTGTGACTCACTTAACCTGTCTTCCAAGAAGGCTGGACACCATTCACATGGACTATTGACAGTTTGAATTCATGTTCTAGACCTCAATTCCAGACTGTCATTACTTCCCTGCATAGTGCTTAGGAATGAGTCCCCCCTGCACGTTGATAGGATGCATCACACTGATGGGGGCCTTCTGTATTAACAGAGGACCTGGGAAAAATGGGTCTGTAAGGTCTATGGACCATACAGAACAACTCTCAGGTCTAGTATGTTCTATGTTTTCTGTGCACTGATCTCATTGGACTCGTAATGTCCACTGAGGGATTCTCATATGCAGTTTGGCCAGTGCTACTTCGACAATGGCTGCTACCATCAGGCCTAATAGCCCCAGAAATATCCTAACTATGACATCCCTGTTGTGGCAGATCATCTGGATTTGTGTAAGCAGACATCTGGCCCTATCCAGGGGCAAGAAAGATGAGCCTTGGGCTATGTTTAAGACTGCCCCTATATGCTATGAATGCTGTCAAATGGTAAGGCAGGCTTGTGTACATTGACAGAAAATCCTAGAGCATCACACAGGGATCTGGAGCGTGCTAGGTTATGAAAAAGGTGCTCTTTGGAGTGCCTTTTAGTAGCCAGTCATCCAAGTGATGGAAGATGTAAAGGTCTACCCTGCAAAGGGCTGCTGTTACCACTGCTAAGCATGTGAGAAATACCCATGGTGCAGGAGATAAGCCAAGGGGCCATACCCTAAATTGGTAATGTTCTCCTTGAAACAGGAACCTCAAATACTTGCTGCAAGGTTTGAAAAGTGCAATATGAAGATAAGCAATCTGTATGTTGAGTAAACAGACCCAGTTCCCTGACTGCAGAAACTAGAGCAGGCTTAAGAGGGTGATCATAGTAGCCTGAAGTCCTGAATGGTCCTCTGGTCTCCCATCCCTCTGGTTTCCTGTAGGCCAGGGATATGGAGGTCTGGAAACTGCCATTCCCTGGGTGGATTAGAAGAATCCCAGTATGGAAGCCTGTGTTCTGGAGGGACAGGTGACCTGGGGCTCCCTGGGAGCCATGCTAACAGAGGCTCCCATGTCAGATAGAGATGCCCTGAAAAAGACAGAGCAAGAAAAACTGCTACAGATTGTGGCCAGCATGTTAGTGGACTGACAGTGACAGAATAACCCAGCCCAACTGAGTGGAAGAGACTGAACCTGCTCAGTGTACAGCAAAGAAGGCATGGTCCACCTGCAGTGGGGCCCCCACTGACTCAGGCACTATATGGCCCCTAGCCTTTGTGATGTATAAGCTGCTGCTAATAGGGCCTAATAGAACACCCTCCTGTATTATGTTAGCAGGATACAAAAGGGAGGTACCCAGCTATAAGGGCATATGCCAGCCCTATCCTATAAAAACACCTGAAACATCTAGACACCAACGGTTATTAACTGGTGTGTTCTGGACAGGTAACAAGGGCCCTCATGATATGGAGGGAGAAAGAAAAAGATCTTGTGTCCCATGGTAGAATGGGTGTCCAGGCTCTGAAGCCCTTATTCCTTGTAGTAACCTCCACTAACTTAAAAATAAGATAATGTGCCCACTTAACATCTCCTCTGCCAATGAAGGAAGAAGGAGCTGTCATTGGCCTTGACTCTGTCAATGATGGAAGGAGAACCTGCTACCCACTATGGTTTAGAAAATGTCCATGGAACAGAAAAGTAAGACCCATTGAAGAAGAAAGAGGAGGCATAATGCAATTAGGATAAGACATCAACACCAGTATAATGAAATGGATGTGATCATGTCTTGCATCACCGATTAGTAGGATGCAAACTCACAAATATCAGTAGGATAAGATGTCATCGCAATTATAAGGAAGTGGATGTGATCACATCTGGCAATGCCGTGGGTTAGTATGCAGACTTACTGAGTGTGGTAACCTATCAGTTGTGATGGGGAGGGATTGAAAGCACACCCCTTTGATGAGAACAAGCAAGCAGGTTGAAAAATCAAAGCCCTTCCCCAAGTGTCAATTCCACTGTGTAGAAAGCAGAAGTTGTAGGGTTCATGCCTGTCAATGTCGGTGGACAGGAAGCCCTGACAAACACAGTGCTATATTGACCTAAGAGGGTCTGGTAGCACCTGAGATAGGCCTTGACCATGGGAGTTGATGATGGTTGGATGGCCAAAGTCGATGATGGGTAGAACCCCAGTGATGACAAGCAATGCAATGTCCATATGGGTACAGTAGACACAGTACTAGGTGTTGACACCACTGTATGAAAGTGGTCATGATCATGCCTGTCAATGTCAGGGGATAGGAAACCCTGACAACCATGGTGACATACCATCCTTGGAGGTCTAGTAGCACCAGAGATAGGCCTCAACTGTAAGAGTTGATGATAGTCAGAGGGCCGAAGTCAACAGCGGGGAGTACCCCGGTGATGACGAGCAACATGCTGCCCATATCAGTACAGTAGTGTGGAAGCCTAACCCCAACCTTGATGTCTGAGTGACAGTTGGGGGGCAGAAAATCATCAACTGGGATGATCCACTGCTGACAATGTCATACCAGCTGTATAAGTTTAGTATGATAGGAGCCAAGACCCCAACCTTTAGTGTCTGAATGACGGTTAGGGTGGCAAGGATTGATGCCAGGGGAAGAGCCTGTGTTATCCAGCAGCATACCAGTGGAGAAAACCCAGTGGCAAGGAGATGAAACCCCAACCATGGGTTCCCAGAAGCAGTCTCGATGTACAGGAACATCAGCATCAAGACAACCAACTATGGGAGGGACTGGGTAAGCAGGCCCCAATCCTCAGAAGAAAAGATCGGCAATCCTGTCAATGGCTGCAGTCCTGATGCTGGGAAAAGCTGTCCATCATTGCCCACTGGTGGGAAAGGTATGTCAGCTGCCTACCTGGGCTGCTCCGGTGAAGGCCAGGTGCAGGAGGTTTAGAACATGAGACACTAAACCATCGCCCCAACCACTGAGAGCAACGGGTCTGTTGGTGATGAGAAAGGCACTAAAAGGAAGGACTAAAAGCTAATTTAGTAAAATAAAAGCACAGCTGCTAACAGCAATGTTTCTGTGAAGGTCTGATGAGTATGATCAAAGGCAGGAAAAGAACTTAGGAGGGATGGGGCCACCCACACTTATATGGGAGAGGTGATGTCAGACTTCATCGTGGGCAGCCCCTAGTGGACTGCTTGCAAAAGTTTCTGTGTGGTCTTAGAGCCTGGCAGCTATAAGTTCCATAGGTGTGGCCTGATGAAAGAGATATCCTTAAAAGAGGATCTACTAATAAGCATAAAACACGTGGCATACTCAAGTGTCTTACTTCCCAGGGTTAGAGTAACAAAAGATAACCAACCCCTAAAATGCCTTAATTCTAATATTACATAAATGCACATGTACTGTAGTCTGTGTAAGCAAGGAAGTAGTTTCATAGTGATGTTAGTTTGGTTCTACAGTACATAGAACTGAGGTGTCAGTGATCCAGATACCATATATATGAAATCTTACCATCTTCCTTAAAGAGAACATGCTGAGTTAGGATCATTTTGACCCAACCTCGGCATTTCCTGACTTTTTGAGGTTTTTTCATGACCCTAACATTATCTTAACATAGTTTTTGAAAATAATATATAATTAATTATTGAGCTGTTCAGGTTTTTTGCATTTTACAGTATCATGGATGGTGTAGCTCCTCTTCTCTCCTCTCCAATTCTGATACATGGAGAATTTTTGAAACACAGTTTAATTACTTTTTGAAGCACTTCTTAAAATGGCAAAAAGCAGTGTAAAGTATAAATATAATTACCGGTATTTATTTAGCTGTTCACGTTTGTGCCTTTTATTGTATTACTGACTGTCTAGAGGTCACCCCCCATACACACACTTTCTATGGGAACTATTATAAACAAGGAAATGGAAATAAAATTGATAGATGCCAATACAGTAAATTATTTTACTATTTTAATGCGCAGTTTAACCTTGTGGCTGCTTATATGAAATGATATAATTACAATAATTTAATGAGCCATGGTTGACTTCGATGTGTTTGTTAACTTGTTTACAAAAACTACATATGTTTGCACTTACAACTTGCACTCTCCATGCAATTACTTGTTTTGTGCAATTAACTACTTATTTGTAATAATGCTTTACACCTGTATCACATTTATTCATGCCACTATTTAAGTGTCTGTATTGCAAATCTAGCCATGCCCCCTAAAAAGCCACTAGCAAGTGATGATACATAGGGATATCTAGTAAAAGCATTCCAATGCACTATAATTACTAAAATATTATTCCCCATTCTAGGTGTGTGCACTGTTGTCATATTTTGAATTGTGACTTTTTTTTCCTGACACAGCTGCACCTTAAGAAGTGAGGTGTGCATGTGCCTCCCTACTCTTTTCTGTTCCAGTATCTGTAAATTTAGGAAAAGCACTGAGCAGTGTGAGCCAAACACTGCATCCACTCTACACTTACAGCACTTATTCCAGAACCAAACACAGATCCTGCAACTAGTGGAAGATAGGAGGGAGCAAGTTATGGATTCAGAGAAAGAAGAGACTCAAATAAACCAAAGAGACAACTCTGATGGGAATGTATTCAGCTTAAGGAATGCTGAGAGAAGTGCCTGCAGATGAGCCATAAGGGTTCGGATATTTTCTGAAGCTACTACTACCAACACCAGCAATCCAGAGGTGAGAGGACTTCTTTAAAAATAAGAAAAATTGGCTCTGCAAGAAATGAACATTTGGTATAAACAAATCAATCTTGAAAAATATTTTGAAATGGACACAGTCTGAAGGGGCCTAAGGGCATTCAAAGCCCCATCCTCTGGTCATTTGAATCAGGACTTAAAAGAAATTTGGGAGATTTCACTAGCTAGCTGTTCTAAAGAACTTGTGGCAATTATCATTGAACAAGATAAGCACAATTATGCTAATACAGAATATGATTCACTGAAGTCCAAAATGAACTAAAACAATTTAAGCACACTACAAAATTCAGGGAATTTGATACATACCCGCAAAAGAAAGCCCCAAAAATTGGAGCTTGAAATGGAAGCCCATAAAAGAATAAATTAGAATGGGACAGACAGAACTATTTAGAGGGCAGGATCTTCAACTGTGATCAGAAGCACAGATACTGATCAGAAGCACAGATAATGGAACAGAGGGAGGTTTTTAAACCGTAAAACCATGTCCACATTAAAAAGCCCTAGAATAGTTCTCCCATAATACCATACTTGTGATGTCACATTTCTGGTAATACTGTCATTAAGACATCATTATACTATTGATTGTTTCACTGTACTTTTGTTGGGATGGAATGTTTACAAAAGTCCTTGTGCAGTCATGAGTCAGCTTTTTCTGTAACCACTTCATACAGTAAATGATGATTGTTGAAGTGAATTCTTCCTCAGTCTGAATGGCGAGTACAGACCTACTGAAAAAAAATCAATGCAAATTTATTCACCCTGTGCAAGACTGTTTCAGATCAAGAGTGGAGCAGAGGCAGAGTAAGGAAGTGACTATGGACATGAAATGCCAAGTGGGAGGAGTGGTTTAAGGTTGTGGAGCAGGCAGTGGTGCACATCAAAGAGGATATACAAAAAGAACTTGGATCCCTTCAGTACAAACAATCACAGATCGTGAACTATGGGTTCCTCGGCTATTATCCAGTCTCGAGTTTCTGGTGACTTGTTTGAACCTTTTGAGCTTTGCTATCAAGGTTCATATGTCTAAACCTTTTTTTTAGTCTGAAGGCTGTCCTCGAGGTACGGAAACAGGCTAACATTCTCCACATCCACAAAGGTGGTGACTCTTCCACTTTGAGGACTATCAGCCCATTTTCCTGCTCGCTGTCCTTGGTAAACTCCAAGAAAAACTTGTTAGTCAGATCTTTGCTTTCCAGGACACCTTTATCTTTGTCTCCCATTTCCAGTCTAAGTTCTGGAAATAACACTCCACAGTCATTCCTCCTCTGAGTCACTGACTCCATTCCTAAGTGGATGGACCAGGGCCACAATACTGCTACCATTTTCATTGACCTGATAGAGGCCTTTGATACAGTAACAAATCCACTTTGCCTTAACAAGTTGAGGAGTGGGACTCAACCTCATCAGTAGATGGGTTCTACTCCTTCCTTTCTAGCTGACTATAGTAAGTCCAGGTTGTTGACACTTCGTCCCCCTTCCCATCCTCATTGGGGTTCCTCAAGGCTCTATCTGGGGCCCCACATCCTCTTCTCAATCTTCTTAACTTACCACCCATTGTCAATATTGAAATCAACATTTACATGTATGCTGACAACAATGTTGCTTGTGCCTTGGTCAGTGATCCAGAATCTTCTCTACAGCATGACATTGGCAATGTCCAAAGCTGATTCCAATCACAACAGCTAAGAGTAAATGCCAAAAAGACAGTCTCCATGTCCTTTGGTACTAGTCAAAACATGCACAGCTCAGCTCCCCTCAAACTGTTAAAATCCTGAATGGCACTCTACTTGCTGAGATTTCTTATTTCAAGTACCTCTGTGTGTGGCTAAATTGATGCTTAGACTTCTCTATCCACAATGATGTCATCCATACAAAGCTACACCCCAGACTAATACTGTTTATCACAAGTCTTGCCTACTCTACATGTCTGCTCTGAATTCCTCTCTAAGATGATTCTTCAAGTGTTTGTCTATGAGGACGTGGTCTAAGAGGCTACCCGATTTTCCTCCATTTCTAACTTTGGCCCACATTTTCATATTTTCTGCCATTTTGCTAACTCAGCCCATTTTGCCCACCATTGTTCACTATATGCTAATATCTGTCTACCTCCACTTATGTCAAGGTGCCTCGCTCTCATTGCTCCTCTTTTCTTTCTTAAAATTCTTGTTCTCCACCTTGCTTCTATATCTATCCTCCTTTCTCTCCCCCATCTACCTACCAGTTCCAATCTGCTGACTCTCAGTCATTTATCCTCCCTTCCTAAAAACTAGAATAAGGTAAACTACGTTTTCCTTCTGCCACACCTCCCCTTGGAATAATATACTTCCTTAACTCTGGCACTCCTCTTACCACTCACTCAAACAGCTCCAAACAGCTTACTTTACTCCATTCCATTCCTGGTTCTAGTTCCTTTCTTGCCACCAAGTAATTTTATTAGGGTCTGCAGTTTTCTATGGTTATGTACCCCTTCTAATTTCCCAGTGTCACTCTATTTCTTATGTCCCTTATTCATTACAAATAGAATAAAGTATGGGTCTGAGTGTGTAACAAGAATTTACACACACCCAAAGGGTTTGATGCTACATAAACCCCGAGTGCGTAGCTTGAGGGGTTTATGCGTAGCATCAAACCCCAAGGGTGTGTGTAAATTTGAGTTTACACACACTCAGACCCATATTTTATTTTATATAATTGTTGGGTTTCTCTTTTTCACCTCAGCAATTATATAAATTAAAAAAAGGCTGCTGTGCCACCGCAGTCCGATTACCTCAGCGCACGAGGTTGGCTTTTACTTTTATTTGTTCTTTTTTCAATAGTGTCAGGGTGGTTGATCCGGTAGCCATGTGGAAAATTTCAGTTAATTTTTAAAGTTATTTACTGCTGAGTGTCCATGGCAGTTTCTCTCCATGGTGGGTTTGTGGTAGGGGAAGAGTTTCCTGTTCAGGAAGGAGACAGCGATCTAGGAGGTCGAGCTTGCGCAGATTGGAGAAAAGAAAACCGTGTGAGTGTTTGCCATTACAAACACTCCTTTATAATGGCAAATTATGCCACAGTTTCCCTATGGGAAAAAGGGAAGCCCATTAATTATATGTATGTAAGTTATCATTACATACTAAAGTCCTACTGTTGTTCATCTTTATGCCTGTACTGTTTTCCACTTGTACTAACTTGTATTTGTTTGCACTGTATTTATGCTGTTATTTTGTTTTTACCTACAGAATACTGAATAATGTGTATTCTCCCAGGTACCCATCTACAGGTCACACCTGAAAATGAACCTTCACTCAGTGTGCCTTGCCCATCCCCAATTTCTAAATGAATATACTGTATGTTGTTTTTAAATATTTTTATTTAATCAGAATGGTTCAAAATCACAGCCATCCCATTCTGTTGTTACACTTTAAAGATACGCTGATTTGTTAGGCACCATATGCTCCCTTCAAGCTGATAAATATTCCAGTCAATCCTTAATTATCTGATATTGTATCAGAATAGTATTACTTAGTACAAGAATAGGTGACCTAATAATATCCATATGACCAGGATAGTAACTTTTCAACCTGTGATGTTTAAACTGCATACAGTGGTGATCGTATAAAAGTTTGGAAGTGCTGAGATATACCTCGAGGTACTTCGAGGTACCACTGAGGTACTCGAGTTCATGTGGGGATTGTTTAAAATTTTGGCAGTGCTGAGGTATACCCTGAGGTATCAGGTACCTCCCCAGCACTACTTTTATACTATCACCACGTGAACTTGAATGCCTCAGTGGTACCTCAAGGTACTGCGAGGTATATCTCAGCATGTACTTGATTGCAGGTATTATGTGGAAATAATAGATTTATTGTTTGCCCAACGATAGTTTTTTCAAGAAGGTGGTTGCATAACAGCAAAAGACGTTCCAAATTTTGAATATAATTAGTATGTGGAAAAAGCCACATACAATCATCTGGAAGCTGATTTGTTATCATATCACAGTCATGTAGTAAGGAAAAAAACATGAGAACTGTCAACAGGTATAGATGTCAACACTACTCTGGTACTATTCATGCCCCTTGTTATTGCCCTGCTATTTCTTTTGAATAGTTCACTGCAGTTTACCTTATTTATTCCCTTCCGGAATGTGAAAGTCTCAGTTATGTCACCACTCCCCCATCTGACCTCCAGTGAGTACATGTTCCGTGCCTTAAGTCATTCATTATGGGATCTGCTCTGTTATCCCTGAATCATTTTGGTTATCCTATGCTGCACCATCTCCAGTCTGTCTCTTTTTCTTTTTTTTCAGGTGGGACTACAGAACTGGGTACAGTATTCTACATGGGGCATCTCCAGTGATCTACAGAGATATAGTATCACTCTTTCCTCCTGCTATCAAAACCCTTTTCAATACACCCCGGCATTACTGTTGTATTGCAGTAGACTTTGTTGCCTTGGCTGTTTTTTTTTTCTGTAGGGAATCACTTATGATGATTTACAGGTCCCTTTCCTCTGAAGTTATGGCCAACTAACCCCGCACATCAAATATTCTAATTTGGGATTCTTGCCCCTATGTGGTTACCTTGCGCTTTTTTTTTTTTAACTTAGAATCATTTTTATTATTTCCAGAAGCATAACAGAAGAACTCCTGCCTCCATAAGGCAGTACATAATTACATATACATACCAATATTTTATCCCACCTAATGATATATTCAAAACTCAGAACTTCATGGCAAGTCGAATTACAGCATCTTCTTCCATCAACTATGGTATACCATATCTCATCTATAGCTCCTACTCCTAACTAGGCCAAATGGGTGCCACCATCTCAACATTAAGTTTGCCAGTTACCTACTCAGGCCAAATATATAACTAACATCTGGCCCTTTAAGGAAGTATATAAGGGGAAATCAATCACACAAAACCTCAGCGTGTCAGCAGACAGGGTCATCACCGAGATTATACTTAAGGATTAGCTCCCTATGATGACCTGTACATTACTGGGGGGGGGTCTATCCCACTGCCATAGGCCCAAAGTGGTGATTACCATAACAGGGGGGAGGGGGAGCCTGACACAGAGCCGATTTAAGATATGCCCCCCATTTTACCTTGCACTTTTTGGTATTTAATTTTATCTGTCAAATCTTAGACCATCTCTCTAAACCTTGAAGGGCCCCCTCTGCAACTCCTTCACCTGCTCCTTACTGTTTACCATGCCACAGAGCTTAGTTTAATCTGTGAAGAGGCACATCTTGCCTTGTATACCTTCCCTATGTTACTAATGAACATATTGAAATGGACAGGTCCATGCCTGACTCCTATAGCACCTCACTCATGACCTCACTGTCTCATAACTTGACTCCATTACCACCACCCTCTGCCATCTGCCCCCTAGCCAATATCTTACCCATTTAATTAGGTTATTTCATGCTCCCTTGTCCTTTAACCTCTTCAATAGTCTCCTTTGTGGCACTGAGTTGAATTCCTTGCTAAAGTGGAAATAGAATAAATCTACTGATTTTCCCTTATCCACCACCCTTGTAACTCAGTTAAAGAATACTAGCTGAATGGTCTGACAAGATGTCCTTGGCACAAAACCCATGATTTTTTACTATCCTGGAGCCCATTGCTTTCCAGGTTGACTATCAGGTCATCTTTAACTAGTGTTTCCATCACCTTACCAACAGTGGATATAAGAATGATGGGCCCATAATTTTCTGATTCCTATATATCCCCCCTCCACTGTGGAGTGGAACCATATCCATAGTTCTCCAGTCCTTCAGAAGGGAGTCTGACAGAATCTTGACATGCAACTGCCCAACAGCCAATATCCTGACACCATCTTCCTAACATTGAAGTGCCTGACAGGTGTACAGTTCCCACATGGGAATGTCCGATGGCACAAGTTTCAGTGACCTGGAGCTGGTTATATTTAATCTTGGGGGGGGGGGCAGAATTTTGTAGATGTCAGACATTTCCTTGTCAGGATTTTAATGTTGGGAAGTTGTTTGTTGGTCTACTGTTTGTCAGGATTCTCTACTGGATCCCCTTCAGAACCATCCCAGACTGTAGTGAGCTATTGAATAGCCCTGCCAGTGCTTTAGCTAGTTCCAATGCAAATTCCTAAGCACCTTCAAGTGCATCCCATCTAGCTCTGATGCCTTGTCTACTTTCAGGGCTGCAAGACATGTTATTACTCTTTCTACCATT
Organism: Neoceratodus forsteri; assembly: GCA_016271365.2. NCBI lineage: Eukaryota > Metazoa > Chordata > Ceratodontiformes > Ceratodontidae > Neoceratodus > Neoceratodus forsteri. The sequence continues at coordinate 1,517,041,777 of CM057449.1, forward strand.
ATTTCCACCAGTCCCATTTCTGAAGTCCCCCTTGCAGCTGTGTTTATACCACTATAAAGCAGAGGCATGCTATACTCCGCTGTGAATACTGACCAGAAATAGTCTTTTAGAATGCCTACCTTCTGCTTATCACCCTCTTTTACCCTCCCCACCTTTCAATTCCTCACCTCATCTTCCTTTATTCCTGATCCCTGATATATCTGAACAATGTTTCCACCTCCCTTTACTCCCTCTGCAATATGTAGCACTGTGTCTGTGGTTTGGCATTCCTGATACCTTTTTTTGCCTCCCTTATCTTTACCTGTTATGCATTCCATTCCTCACCCCCCCATTGCTCTTTATAGATAATGAAGGCACTTTCTTGGCCCTCACTACCTTCCTGACCTTCTTAGATGACCAGATTGGCCTCTTATGCTCTTTACCCTTTGTAATCATTCTCAAGAATGATTTAGTTGCTTCATTAATAGCCCCTTTCATTTCACCCCACTTCTCCTTCACCCCCTTGATCTTGTCCATGCCACCCAGCTGTCCACTAACTCCCCCCAGTCAAAATTTGCTTGTCTGAAATTCAGTGCCACAGCCTTTGACAAGAGTGTACCTTTACTCAGGACTTGATCAAACCATTTGTCATTATGGTCACTGGACCCCAGTGATCCTCCAACCTGTACTCCACTCATCATTTTTGAGTTGGTGAGCACCACAGCAAGAATGGCAACCTGACTTGTGGGTTCCCTGACTAGCCTCACCAGTAGGCAGTCCTGTAATGTATCTAGCAGGGCTTGATTTCTAGTGCTTCTAGCTACAGAACTGTCCCAATCTATGTCTAGTAAATTGAGATCGCCACCATCACTACATCCCCTTTGCAGCCCCTTCTCAATTTCTATCTTTAACTCACTATCTCCCTGGTCCCTGATTTTGGTGGTCTATAGACACCCTCATATGCAACCTGTTTTCTGATGTTGCGGTGAGTGGTACCCACAGTGATTCTGTCTCCCCATGTACTCTCCTGATGGACTCATCCTCTACAACTTTCATGCCTTCCCTGATATAGAGGGCTACCCCACCCCCTTTTTTCTTTCTCTGATCCCTTCTATGTATGGTATACTTCAGTAATATCCAGTAATTGAAGAAAAGTTCTCTCCAGTAAAAGTATCTGAGTTTTCTGGGTAAAGAAATTGTTTGCACTTGTGACTATGGAGAAAACACAGTGGGACAGATTTTCAAAAGAGTTAAATGATGACACAATACCATCCTGCACCGTGGTCTGCTATTTTCTGAAAATGTATGTGTTTGTGTCATAAACTGATGATCTGCAGAAATAAAAAATAAAATAAAAACTACACAGATATGATTTATGTCTAATTGATGGTCTAAGAGTGTGGATGCATATTCATTATAAAAACAGTGGTGTTGGATCCTGAATGGATCCTTTTAAAAATCCACCTTAGTTTATCTGTGGTTTGGCCAGCATTGTGTTCATAGTCTTAACAGAAAGGTAGTGTAAGATAATAAAATACTGGTACTATGCTCTTAAGAATCAGAATTATTCATATCTCAGTGAAAGGCTCTGAAGTATCAGAGCATTAAATTCTTGGGTACTTGTTTCACCCCTCTAGAAACCTTGGAGGCATTATACTCTAGTGGTTAAAGCACACAACTGAGAATCCGGAGATTCAGCAGACCTGGCTTTGATTCCCACAACCACTAGATACATTTTGTGTGATCCTGAACAAAACATTTAACCTCTCTTTGTTTAATTCTCTCTCTTGTAACACTTGGAAATGAGCTTTGTCTCTGTGTTTTTCCAAACCAAAAATTCTAAATGAAATAAATTAATAGAAATGCTATACATTTCTCATGAATACAATTTCAAAATAAGAGTCATCAGTCTAGAACCAAGTGTTGCTTCAGAGGATGAATTTCTTGGATCTTTGACTTTTTATATTTTTTCTTCTGTCCATTTAATGAAATTCACAGGACAACAAAGTCCTGCAGACACTTTCTTTTCTACAGGATGAGAGCTTTGAAGCTTTTCAATTTTGATACGCAGCCCAGTTAGGCCTGTACCAGATATGCTTTCAAATATTTATAAAACAACTGTCCTGGTGTTAACCATATTACTTATTAAGCACACTGTAAATCATGATTTTGGCATCATTCTTATTTTTGACTTGCTGCAAAACATTTTCTGCAGCAGTGGAGGCCTTAACCTCTGCTTCCCATTGTTTTTAGATAAAAAGGCTTGTGATAGCACACTGCGCAATGATGTGAAACACATATGGTCCCTGGTATCATAAGACCATCATTTGCAATTTTAATGACAGCAATGCCTCTATTCCTGCTATTCTGAATATCCCCACCGGAAAGTTAGCTCCTATCAAGCAGTGATTCTGACAACAGTAGCTATAGGGTATTTACACTGTTTGGTAAGACTTTTCCTGCTATTTGCTCTGATCTGAAGACTCATTTTGACAGGCATTCAGTAGACAGCACACACATCTCAATGTTGTTAGTAGTGTTGTTGTACATTTTAATAAACTGCACAGTACTAGACACATTTACCATTACAGTAGGTTAAAGGTGACAGGAAACAGTTTGTTACAGTTCTAGATGACCTCCTGTTTTCCTTTTATTATCTATTCAATTTTCTGATACATTTTGACCTGCCTCAATTAGCTATTTTTTTTGGCTTTGTAACTACTCTGAATTCCTTTCTCTGCAGCACGTACTGTTCTTTCTTTTCAAACTGCCTAACCATTCTGTGACATCAACAGCACTATTCCAGGTAATTTAGATGAATAGCATGGAATGGTGTAACCAATGTCACAAAACATCTGAAAAATGTTAAAAGAAAAAGCAGCAGCTATGAGGAGAATGGAACTCTGTGTAGATCTGAAAGCACCCCACAGCTGTATTAATTATGAAAAAACAGGTCAAAGCATATCAGAATACATAACTGAGGCTCTACGATGTTGGTCGATAACCATGTTGTTGACCGACATCACAGCGATGGATTTATGTCAACTGCAAGTTGCGGTTAACATAAATCTGGCAGGAGACCACAGTTGTTTTTGCATCGGGGGGCTTTTCCCCCTCAAGCCCCCCATGTGGGGTGCTCTGTCCCTCACACCACCCAAACTTAAGGATTATCAATTCCAAGTTGGAGTTGATTTGGGAAGGGGGTGCAGGACTGGGAGACAGAGCGCCAGGATCTCGGGTGAACCATTACAGCGAACTGTCGATGTTGTCGGCATCAACATGTTTGCTGTAATGGTGTCACTGTACAGGGGCCATACCTTTAAGGGACATGGAAAGGAAATTGGAAGGCAGTTAAATATTCAAAAAGCATTTCTTATCACCTTTGAACCTCCATTTGTTTTTACTCTTTGGTAAACAGATAAGGTACACACGGCACAAGTGCTCATTTTCAGGGGTGATCTGGGTGCACTGGGGAGGTTAAATGACTTACTTGCAGTCACACATTATGGAAGTGGAGGTCATGGGAATTAAACAAAGGTATACTGGATATATCAAGCTCATTTGCAGCTCATTACCCTAACCTCTAGGCTGTTCTGCCAGTCCCATTTACTAGTACAGTACAAGTGCCAGATTCACAGTCACAAATTAAATCAAAAGGGATAGAAGAGACTGCTGTGTGAAGGATGGAGAGTAAGTGTAAATACAGATTTAAGTCTCACTCCAGCAACCTACAGTAGATCCTACCCTCATGTGACACATCGCAACTTTGGACATGTACACTATGCTAAATAATGTGCACTAGTAGATGCAAACAGTACCCAAACATTTCAAATATGTGATGCACAAATACTGACACACACATTGGGCCAGTGCTGATCTGAGTAACATGTAGAGACAGAGGAGGACAAGCCATAGAACTAAACATTCCTGAGCTCCCCAGTCCATTCTGGGAAATGTGCTTGCTGCTTTATGGGTGGAAGAGACCAGAAGGATATTTCAGGTTTGATTGGTGTACTGCAGATACAGATTCAGTCAATATCCCATGGTTAAGCAATAGTTAGAGTACATTACCAAATATTCTGCATCAGTGCAACATCTTATGATACCAGACAAAGGCTTCGTCTAGCAGAACTGATTCTTCCATAAATACATGCAAATATGGTGCTTCAACTCGGTAACCATCTTAGGTCAGGTTGCCTGGGATGTGGTTAAAACTGCCAGCACTAAATGCTTTACAGATTAGTATAAGAATTAATATGGAATAGTGAAGTTTGGCAATCATCTCCTTGTTTACTGAACTACAGTATTAAGCTACCATGGTGCCAGCCAGGATGCGACACAATACATTGCAGTAAATGACATGTCATAATATACTGCATAGCAGAAATAATTAATTGCCATTGAATTACAGTGTTCCCTGGAGCATACTACAACATTTTGTGATAGTACTGTAAGGTATTATGTTGCATTCTGGCTGATGCCACTGTATAAAGGCAATACTAATTGGGTAGTAGATTTACCTGTACTACTGTAATATGAATATGTATTAAACTTCTGCGATACCTTCTTCATGCTTTTATTGTCTACTATTATATGGACAAGTGCAGCAACCTGACCTAAAAGTGGGGAAAACATGCCTTATATTCTGAGCTTTATTGTTGGTTGGAACATATTAGCTAAAGTATATACTGCTCTGTATATGGCTACAAAAAGTGTACAATAGATCAATTCAGTCCCCACTGGATTCCTTTGTCATGTGGCTATTTTCTGATTAAGATAAACCTGGGATGCCTTGCCGAATACACTGGCATGTAAAAATAGCTTTTATATTGTAAACCACATTTACAATGAAATTATACCAGAGTCAGCCTGTAGCCATCAAAGTGAGAACAACACAATGAGAATCACTCTAATTTTCCAGGAAAGCAGTTGAAATCACTGAGACAAGAAGCTCAAATACTTGCTAGGGTGGGTGCTTTATTTCACCCACATTATATGTGTCAGCCAAGTCCACAGCAAAAATACTGCTCTGGTGCATAAACAACAGTGAAGCAAATACAAAAAGCAAGAAGCATAAATTAGCTGCAAAAGTAGACTACCACTCAAGGTAGAGTGGTCACCCCAGCACTTCATTCAGCCATGGGACCTTCAGCAGGGCTATGTTGAGCTCTAGGTTTGGTTATGGACTGCTGGAGGTGTCATCATCTCCAAGTTCAGGTGTACCTCTGACTGTTATTTTGTTGCAGCAGTGACAGCGAAGCTATCAAAAATTAGGGGAAAAAATGGACAAACTATTCTTTCCCAGTTACATTGTCCACAGACAGGACCAGGAAAAGTGAGTCGGGGGTCTGACTACAGGTATATAAATTCTGTACAGTCTTGCCTTTGAGGTAGCCTCTCCTTCTTTAAACTTAAATCTAATGAGCTCATTACAGAAAGACGGTCTTCCCCTATTTCCTCCAAATACTTATCAGTGTCATGTACTGCCTGCCTGGTACTGCTACAGATGCCCAAATGGAGGTTATAAGCATCTCTGTTTCTACGATCACCTTAATGATATACCTTTTCTAGGATGACCTTAATACAAACTGGTCAAGTCCCTCTTTCAATAAGTATTATCCAGGCCTTACACCTCACATGGCACATGGCATGTGGCATATTGATGAGCCTACCCTCCTCAACCCAAAGTCCATAAATCATTCACTCATCAGTTGGAATTTGCTGCAGGTACTCCTCCACCAGAAATGTTCATCATCCATCAGTTCACTTGCTGTGTGAGAAAGATCTACAAACCAAAATCACACCCTAGGACAATCTTTCCTACTCAGTCCATAAAGTATAATTGGCCCTTGAAGCTGAAGATGATCAAGATGATTTTCATAGTAATTGTTTTTGTGTATGGGATAAATATGCTCACATCGTCAGAACCTGGTTGAAGTGGTATTATCTTCTTCCTCAGGTCTTGGTGGCTCTCATAACACTGAGGAAAGTCAGGTGTAGCCTCTGCTTCATAAAAGACCTCAGCCTCCCCATCTGATCTTCTTAAATACAGGCAACTCTACAATGTATGCATCCAAAAATCTGCAGATCACTAAGGCAAACTACTTGAAGTCAAGCTTCCAAGCCAACATAAATAACCTATCCAAAGACTGGAAAGTGGATCACAATATTTTGCCACCACCCCCACTAATCCAGCTGCCATATACAGTGAGTTGATGATTCTCTTTACTCCACACCTCCAAAGTAGCTATTACCTGCAAAAAATACATGACTAGTGCCAAGTCCCTCTTTGTTGATCCTCTTATTACTTAGACCACCACCCATCCCCCTTCTCACCCTACCCCTCATTATCTCTTACACCATCATCCATCCCCCTTCTCACCCTACCCCACATTCTCAAGTCCTTCTTTTATTTGCTTTTCAATCTTTCCCACTGGCACCTTCCAGGCCACTCATGTCCTTGTTCCATCTAGCAAGTGCAGGCCTGATGGCCTAGACTGGGCACTTCAATTTCTGGCCACCCATTCCTGCATTGCTGAGTACTACCATCCTGAACATCTCCTTTCTCTACTCTGAAGCACAATACCTTCTGGCTGCCCTTTAAGCCTAATAATGGATCCCCTCTGGACCATGTGAAGTCTATCATATACTGTCAGGTCTAGTTGGATCAGTTTCTCAGTTTCTTCACCTATATAAATTACATTGGCTGCAAATTCCTTCCAAACGCAGTGTTCTCCACCACAGTAAATCCTGCATCACCACAACTGCCAGACTAGAAATCAGCTACAAGAAGATTCGTCCAGGTTTTGATTATGGGAATATTGTCCATGGTGTGGCACCAGTGTCCTCCCTAATAGACTGAACCCAATCTTTCATGCTGCTTCATTCTCCCACCTATTCAATCCATCATGTTATTACACTCTGTTTTCTTACTCCTAGACATTGATTGGCTACTGTTCAAGCTATTGTGTCCAGGAGAATCCATTCCCTCTGGAACTCCTGCCCTTTCTGCTCCAGTCTGCTTCCACACATATCCTTTATAAGGCTGTTCCTTAAGAGCAAATGTGTTTTTCCTGAACAAAACAAACAAAAGAACAAACAAAAAATGAACACACAAGTCATAAACAGATTCAACAGCCACTAGACTTGGAGGCAGTTAGAATGATGTAGATCAAGAAAGGCACTGGGAGGTTAAGGAGAGAGATAGAGAGAGAGAAAGAAGGACAGTGAAAGAGAGAGAGGAGAGGAGAGGGAGAGAGGAGAGAGAGAGAGAGAGAGAGAGAAAAAGGAAAGAAAGGAAGAAGGAAGGAAGGAAGGAAGGAAGGAAGGAAGGAAGGAAGGAAGGAAGGAAGGAAGGAAGGAAGGAAGGAAGGAAGGAAGGAAGAAGGAAAAAGGGATTGGTTTGTCCATCTACCAATATTAAAAGTTGAATTTTATGGCCCACACCACTTCCTAAGAACTGGTGGTTTCTTATAATACTGGTGCCTATGCTATATGTTAGAGTTCTTCAAAGGTTATTTTCTTCTCAATGTTTCACATACAATGCATTCTGTTTTAGAATGTTGCAGTCCACATGCACCACACTAATGCTTTGTAGATTGACTTCCTCAGAGTGTCCAATTGGTGAAATGTTAGTGTGTTGTGGTGTACATGAGAGTTACATGCCCTGATACATGAAAAACCCAAGCTAAGTGTCTTAGAAATTGCAAGTTTTAAAATTATTTACTGTTTCAATTTAAACCTAACTTTGATGGAGGTCATCTTAACACTTACAAAGTACACCAAATTGGCAGCTACAGTATATGAATTTGGTTGTATCTGTTAGGAGAAGCTAACTCTGACTTTCACCATGTCTCCCGTAGAGTTACCATTCTCACAGTTCATCTGCACAAGTGGCATAATAGGATAAGAACATTTTTACCATTGCTGCTGATTTTCTATATATGTGAAATTAACTGTTTTTGTTTTCAAAGAAGCTCTTTGACATAAATTTTATGGCAGTTCTGTGTACAGTCCACCATTTAATCTGTTTGCAGAGTGGCACACACTTCATGTGCACTGGCTCCTGGACTGTTACTCTGGACAGAGCACTCCAAAACTTGTGCAGTACTGTGCTTGTGGTTATCAGAGGGTAGCACAGCTATTATCAGAATTGTTTAGTGAGTCTGTAAGCACAGGAGAGGTCCCAGAAGACTGGAGAAGGGCTCATGTGATCCTACTCCACAAGAGTGGTAGCAGGAAGGAGGCGGGGAACTACAGACCAGTCAGTCTTACCTCAGTAGTGGGCAAGATTATGGAGACACTCCTTAAGGAAAGGATAATGCAACACCTGGAATCCATAGGAGCACAGGATCCAAGACAGCATGGGTTTACAAAAGGAAGGTCCTGTCAAACTAATCTCAGATTTCTTTGACTGGGTAACCAGAGTGGTGGACCAAGGGGGAGCATTTGATGTTGCCTACCTTGACTTCAGCAAAGCTTTCGATACTGTTTCACATAGAAGATTGATTAATAAGCTGGGTAGGCTTGGGGTGGGTCAGACGGTCAATTGGGTGGCAAACTTGTTGATGGGCAGAAAACAGAGAGTGGTGGTATACAGTCAGAAGAGATGCAAGTCACACGTGGGGTACCTCAGGGATCAGTCCTGGTGCCAGTCCTCTTCAATATCTTTATCAGTGACATTTCAGATGGACCGGAGGGTAAGGTTTGTCGGTTTGCAGATGACACCAAGATCTGCAACAGAGTAGATGATCCAGATGGTGTGGGCAGAATGAGAAGAGATCTGGCTAAACTAGCAAAATGGTGTGAAGAGTGTCAACTGGGGTTTAATGCAAAGAAGTGCAAGATCATGCACATAGGGAAGAGAAACCCTGAAGCCACCTATAGGCTGGGAGGGGAGTTGCTGTCAGTCACAAGGGAAGAAAGAGACGTGGGCATCATCATCACTGATGACCTAAAATCATCCAAGCAGACCTCTAAAGCAGTAGGTAAGGCTAGAGGGGTGTCAGGGTGTATTAGTAGGGGTATCACAAGTCAGAAGAGGGAGGTAATAATCCCTCTTTACAAGATCCTGGTTAGGCCCAATCTGGAGTACTGCATGCAGTACTGGAGGCCACACCTTCACAAGGACATTAACCAAACTGAGGCAGTCCAGAGAAGGGCAACCAAAATGGTGCAGGGACTGCATCAGAAGACATATGAGGACAGGTTAACTGAACTCATTGTGTATACCCTAGAGCAAAGGAGGGAGAGAGGTGATATGATTGAAACATTCAAACACCCTAAGGGCATTAAAAAGGTGAAAGAGTCTAACATGTTTCAATATAAGAAAAATAGCAGGACAAGAGGACACAGCATGAGATTAGAGGGAGGCTGATTAAGGGGTAATGTGAGGAAGTTCTTTTTCACAGAAAGGGTGGTGGATGCATGGAACGGCCTACCTTAGGAAGTGGTGCATATGAATACAGTGCAGGGCTTCAAAGAGGCATGGGATAGGCATAAGTGAGCAATACAGATGAGTATGAATAAATTCATTGACAGAGCAAAGGCCAATGGCACATTAATAAGGTAGAAAAATAAATGTGTAGACTGGATGTTCCTTGTGGTCCTCATCTGCCATCAACTTCTATATTTCTATGTTTCTATGTGTTGGTAGCTCTTACAGCTAATTTTTGTAAACAATAATTCAAGTTATTAAGGATAGCTGTCACTCATAAAAAAGGATGTCTGTCACTCATGATTTTAAGAAATATCTTCCTTTGAAGTTAACTGCTGAATGTACATACTAGATTCATACTGTGTAGTTGGCTAGTGCTACCACATGTTTCTAAAGGTAAACAGCATTTACTATACCAAGATATTGTATTGTTTTCAGGGTGGGTATCACATGTGAGCAGGAGCATTTACAAACATTAAAGTTCCATAATTTACCTCAGGAACAAAAGAAAATGAAACAGAATATACTGTAGATGCAGTTATGTTTTTACTACCATAAAGACATTATTGCTGAAAAAAATGACACAGTGACTAATATTTTGACCATGCCCTTTTAGAATGTTGCCAGGCAGTCATATTGCTCCATGTTCAACCACTGTGTTATGCAGTAATGTAGCTGAGTTCTGTTCAAACAGGCAGGAGTAGAAAATTCTTTCTTGTCCATTTAATTGCTTTGTAGGTCTTTTAACATAGGAACATAGAATCTGACAGCAGATGACAGCTTGGCCCACCCACTCTGCCCATTTTTCTCTACCTACATTATCACCACAGACACTGCTTGATCTACAGCTCTTTCTCCTTCCCCTCCCTTTCCACTATGATTACCTTATGATTATCCCATTCATTCTTGAACCCCACTACTGTTTTTGATCCCACAACCTCTGCTGGAAGACTGTTACCGGATTCCAACACTCTTTCTGTGAAGAAGTACTTACTTAAATCTCTTCTGAATCTACACCCTCCAGCTTCATAGCATGTCCCCTTGTTCTTGAGCACCATTTTTTCTGAACAATACTTCTCTCCTTTACGTTATTTACCCTGTGATGTATTTAATTAAGCAATAATGCACTCCAGAGTGTGTGCTTTGCTGGGATAACATCACGCCTGGGGTGGTTGGGCACAAGACCAAAGGCTGAGTGTGTCCAACAACCCAGGCGTGAAGTTATCCCAGCACAACACACATCCTGGAGTGTATTATAGCTATTGTACAATGGCTCATTTGTAAAATGAAATTAAAAAATAGATTTAAAATGTGTTTAAAATGCTTTTAGTAATTTTTTTATGAGTAGGAACACTTACTGGAAAAATAGTGCTGTTCTCTTGTTTGCCTATTAGGTGGCAGTGGTGCATTTGCTTCATGTTCACCCCCACACATACATACACACACCCACACTAATTTTGTTTTGTAATGTTTTGTTGCTATCAAGTTCAATTTAGTTGATTCTGCTGTCCTGTCTTTCATGTGCCAGCTAAAGATTTTTTTTTAAATACTATCAGTGAAAGTCGCATATGGGACTTGGGAGCAGGACACTACATGTACACTTCCAGTTTTCCTGTTCCATTTCTATGTGTGTCTCAGTTGAAAGAAAGGAGCCATTAAAAGAGCTGTTTTTTTTTTAAGGTAAACTTTCTTGTCTAATCCCTTTGTGCAGTTCTTGTGCACCAACAGCTGCTGTTTTGTAAAGAATTCAGCAGTGTCAGAGAGCCATGTGACCACCAGCTACAGTCTTCCTGGTAGCTAAAGCTGCTTGGTTTTGGGAAGAAATGTGTATAAGAAGTTAAGTTTTTGGAACCTCCTGTGCTGGGGGATTTTGGAGTAACTTGATCGGAGGGAGGTTTGAAGTTTTAAGAGTGATGGGCAGGGAACACTGAAGATGGCTTTGGACAGGGAATTACAGAAACGGGCTGGCCAGTGGGGATGATGACAAGCATGCTGCAGTGAAATGATTTAGGTAGCCATTTATGCAGTCAACTGTGTGCTGGGACTAGAGCCATGATGTTGTACTGGGATAACATCACTGCTCCAGTCCCAGATGGACCAATCAGAGTCCAAGATTCTTTCATGCCATTGTATAATTGTCTCTATCATATCCTCCTCCCCCTGCTCTCTTCCTGGGTGTACATATTGAGGTCCATTAGTCTCTCTTCATGGGGCTTTTCACACAGACACTGCAACATTTAAGTTGCCCTCCTCTGCACCGCCTCCACTCTGTCTGCCTTTCCAGAGATGTGGTCTCTAGAACTGGACTCAGCACTCTAGGTGGGGTCTTTCCAGTGATCTATACTGAGGCAACACCAGTTGTCTTTTTCTGCTGGTGATCCCTCTTCCTATGCACCCCAGCATTACACTAGCCTTTTTGCACAGCCTGGCCACATTTAGATCACTAGATATGATTGCACCCAGGTCTCTTTCCTGCTTAGTAGTCATCATCAGCACCACTTCATCCATTTCTGTACACTGCCCCTGCGCTTCTGTGCCCTAAATGCATTGTTTTGCAGTTTTGTTTTGCATTGGGAACCCAGCTGTCATACCCTTAACCACTCCTTTAGTTTTCTCAAGTCTGTGCTCATTCTTCTCACTTCCCTGGAGTGCCCACTCTATTGCAGATTTTGGTGTCATCTGCAAACTGGCAGACCTTCCCTTTTAGCTCCACTGCAAGTCACTTATAAAGACATTAAAGAGGACCAGTTCCAGCACTGATCCAAGAGGCACTCCATTGGTCACTTTCCTTTCTTTGGAGTGAGCTCTGTTTATCACCACCCTAGGTCATCTATCCCTTAATCAATTTATTATCTTGTTTACCACCTTCAGACTCAATCCTAAGCTACCCAGCTTGCTCACTAGTTTCTGATATGGAATGGTGTCAGATACTTTACTGAAATCTAGTAGGCTACAACCACCCTAATTTAATTCCATTGTCACCTAGTCAAAGAAATCTATCAGATTCATTTGACATGACCTCCCCACTGTGAACTCATGGTGTCTTGGGTCAAGTAACCTATTGGATTCAAGATATTCCATACTCCTTTCCATCAGCAGTGATTCCATTAACTTTTCCAACACTGATGTCATGCTGACTGGTCTATAGTTGCCATCCTTCTCCCTCCTACCACTTTTGGGAAATGGGACTACATTTGCCCTCCTCCAGTTCTCCAGAACCACTCCTGTTTCCAGTGGGCAGTTAAATAGGACTCTCAGAGATTGAACCAGTACCTCCCTGAGCTCTCTCTATCCAGAAAATAGTAGACCAGGAGGGCAGACTTTGGGAAAATGGGGACATGCTTGAAAGAGGCACTAACTGGAATGGGGAGGGAATCAGGGGTGGAGGAACAGTGGGCTATCTTTAAAACAGGGATTACAAGAGCAACAGAATTATACATTAAGTAGGTTAGCAAGGGGAAAAGGAAGAGGAAGCAATTATGGTTTTCCAAGGAGGTAGCAGAGAATGTGAAAGCCAAAAAGATTGCATTCCAGCAATACTAAAAGACACAGGCAGAAGGAGGATAGGAAGAAGTACCAGAAGAAGCAAAAGAAGGCAGGGAGGTCAGTAAGGGAAGCCAAAGCTCAGACAGAAGAGCACATCACAAAATCACTGGGTAGAGGGGACAAAACCTTTTACAGGTACATAAGTGAAAAAAGAAGGACAAAGGGAGTGATAGTGAGACTGAAGGGGTAGGATGGGGGGGGCCACATGGAGGATGATAACAGTAAAGATGACATACTGAACAGATATTTCTGCTCAGTCTTAAGTGAGGAAGAGGAGGGTAATGGGCCTGAAGGGAATACAAGGGGTGGGAATGGTGCAGAAATGGACACAGGTCCCTTTACACAGGAAAGGGTCCTAAAGGAACTAGAAGGAATAAGAGTCGATAAAGCAATGGTGCCAGATGGGGTGCACCCCAGGGTCCTAAAGGAACTAAGAGAGGTGGTGGCTGAACCTCTGGCAATCTTGCTTAGCTGATCACTGGAAACAGGGGAGGTACCCAAAGACTGGAGGACACCAGATGTAGTCCCCTTATACAAAAGTGGGAACAAAGAGGTAGCAGTGAAATACAGACCAGTCAGCCTGACATTGGTAGTGAGGAAAATCATTGAAGCACTACTGAAGGAGAGATTGGTGGAACATCTGTATGCCAACGGTCTACAGAATCGAAGGCAGCATGGTTTCACTGGGGGGAGGTCATGCCATACCAATCTCACTGAATCTTTTGACTGGGTGACAAGGGAGGTGGATCGAGGAGGGCAGTGGACATGGTCTATCTGTACGTCAGCAAGGTCTTTTACACTGTGCCACATAAAAGGCTATTAAACAAACTTGGGAATATGGGAGTGGGCAGGACAGTAGTGTGCTGGGTGGGTAATTGGATGGGCAGCAGAACACAGAGGGTGGTGATAAATGGCTGTCACTCCACAGAGGTAAGAGTGACTAGTAAGGTACCACAGGGATCCGTGCTGGGACCGGTCCTATTCAACGTCTTTATCAGTGACATTGTGCAGGACCTAGAAGGCAGAATTTCCCTATTCACTGATGACACGAAGCTCTGTAACAGAGTAGACATGCCAGTGGAGGTGCAGTGAAATAAAATTTTGCCTGTAAAATTGCAAAATGTTTCACAAAATTGCGGCAAAATTTCACAATTTCACCTGGCCGCTGGCCACCACAAAAGTCCATAAATTGAACCCCCCCACACACACACAAGTTACCCTTCCCCCCCATTTGTTTTATTTTAAAAAAGTAAACAAATTGACCATCCACTCCCTGGTGTCTTGTGGCCCCCCCACTGATCATTGGCAGGAAATGCTTTAAATAAAGCCCCTCCCCAAAGTTACCCTGCTCCATCCATTTGTTTTATTTAAAAAACAAAATTCACCCTCCACTCCCTAGTGTCTGTGGACCCCCACCCTATCATTAGATAGCAGCACTCACCCAGATCCCCTCAGCACACTGGTTATTTCCACTCCCTCACTCTTCCATAGCTAGCAGCCCGACCGAGCATGACTGAGCGCTTGAATGAATGAGCACTTATACATACTTATTCATTCAAGCACTCAGTCGAGCTCAGTTGGGCTTCTGGCCATGGATGTGAGTGGAAGGCTGTGCCAGTGGCTCAATCAGGGTATTGGGAGAGAGCTGGGTGGGTGCTCCTATCTAATGATGGGGTGGGGGTGTGGGGAGGTCCACTAGACACCAGGGATTGGAGGGTGAATTTTGCTATTTTTTAAATAAAACAAATAGAGGGGGCAGGGTAATTCTGGGGGGTGATCAGCCGGGGAGCAACTAGACACCAGGAAGTAGAGGGTTAATTTGTTTATTTTATTTTTTAATAAGACAAATGGGGGGCCAGGGTAACTTTGAGGGGTGCTTAATAAATGCAATTTCAGTCAGTGATCGGCCGGGGGCCACTGAGCACCAGGGGAAAAATAATTCAGCCAGTGAGAAGCCTGGGGTGGGGGGGGCCACTAGACACCAGGAATAACTTTGGCCGGTGGTCACAACATTTCACTGCGGGAGGTGAAATTACTCTCGCAGGTGCAAAATTTTACCCTCGAGCAAAATTTTGCCGGCTTGGGGGTGAAATTTAGTGCACATCCACGGGTGAAATTTCACACATCTCTACATGCAAGAGGGTGTAAACAGAATGAGGAGGGACCTGTAGAAGCCTGAAGAATGGTCAAGGGTTTGGCAGTTCAAATTCAACACAAAGAAGTGCAAGATAATGCATATGGGGCAAAAAAAAAACCCTGGAACAACATATCAGTTGGGGGGTGAGGATACAGCATGCACCAAGCAGGAAAGGGACCTTGGGGTTATCATCTCTGATAACCTCAGGGTAAGGAAACAGTACGACAAGGCAGCAAGTAAAGCAAATAAGATGCTGGGATGCATAGGCAGGGGCATCACCAGCAGGAAAAGGGAGTTCATAATTCCACTATACAAGACACTAGTGAGGACCCACCTGGAGTACAGTGTACAGTTCTGGAGACCTTACCTATGTAAGGACATAGACAGGGTAAAGAAGATTCAGAGGAGAGCAGCAAAGATGGTACAGAGATTGCATCACAAGTCATATGTACTCCCTGGAGGAGAGGAGGGAGAGAGGAGGTATGATAGAGACATACAAATACCTTACAGGGAGGAACAGGGTGCAGGAGCACACTATTTTCCATTGAAAAAGATGTTCCAGGGCTAGAGGGCATGGGATGAAGTTGGAGGGAAGGGCGATTCAGAGGAAATGTGGGGAAGTATTGCTTCACAGAAAGGGTGGTGGACAAGTGGAACACCCTGCTAGAGGAAGTGGGGGGGGGCTGAAACAATCATGGGTATTAAGAATGTATGGGATGGGCATAAGGGAATTCTGGATGTCATGGGTAAGGGGCAACATACTTCTAGAAAAATGTAAAAGGAACTTACAAGCTCAAATGGGCAGACTGGGTGAGCCACAGGCCCTTATCTGCCAACAGTATCTATGTATCTCTGTATCTATGTACTCTTGGATGCATCCTGTCTGGCCCCATTACTTTGGCCACCTTCAAATCAGTGAGAACCTTGAGGGCTCTGTCCTTCAAAAAAGGACTAGTGTCCCCCCCCCCAAAGCTTCTGTTACTTTTTTGTGCCTCTCCTCTTCTTCCTCCACAAACACTAAAAACAAAATTATTTGTTCAGGATGCCTGCCTTTTTCTGGTGCCCTTCCCCATATAACCTTGCAATCCCACCTCTGGTCTTCCTCTTTTCACTTACATTCCTAAAAAAATTATTGCCCCCTTTTATTACTTCCTGGGCTATTTTTTCCTCTGATTGTGCCTTTTCACTCCTTACTACGTTCTCTTCTTCCCTCTGTTTCTCTTGATACACCTCTCTGTCCTTGCCCTCTGAGTCACCTTATACCATCTGAATGCTACCCTTTTAGCCTTTAACTTTTCAACCACCACTTTCAAGAACTATAGCGATCACTTTTTTCATTTTCCTTTTGCTCACTTGTTTAACACAGAGGTTTGTTGCCTTTACTATGCTCCCTTTTAGCTTCACCCACTGTTCCTCCACCCCACCCATCTTGCCTACTTATTGTGCATTTTCTGAATATTAATGCATAACTTTAAGTATTTTCTCAACCTGCTGCCACCTTGGAACTACTAAAAAAGCAAGATACCACATTTCATTTGGGCTATCCTAGCAGGAGGCTTGCCAATAATCTAAGATTGATAGAGCCCTTGCATCTTGCAGGCAAAGATATCTGTGACTGAAGTTGAAGTAAGTATCCCTGTCTTGTCTACTGTATCAGTCCTACTTGCAGCACATGTGAGTAGACAGATGCATCAGCTGTGGGCCCTCAAGAATCCTCAAGTCTTGCTTAATTGAATTCTTTATATAATTGGACAGACAGCTGATTTAAACAGAGGCATTATCTCAACAGAATCCATAACGTCTGCTTTGGTTTACATCTGAAGCAGGTAATTTAATTTAGACCTTTCACAAAGAATCAAGGAATGGACCAGAGTTTCAGCAGAATTTATTCTTTAGAAAAAAAATCTAATTCAAAATGTCTAAAAACTGAAAAAAAAATATACACAGTAATATTCTCTTGTGTCTACACTGTGTGTGAGTTTAGAATAGGTCATAAGAAAATAATTTCTCTGAGAAAAATCATTTTGTTTCATTTTACTTGTTAAATGCTACTGTACTGTATGTTATTACCTTTTCCAGTTTGGATCATGTCACACAGCATGGAAACAAGAAGCAATCAGATTTGAGTGATCTTCCAGTTATGTTTTGTTCATGGAAATTAAGAATGATTTCTGTGAGATGTGCCTAATATATGTATGCCACTTTTGCAATGTGATATGATGTTTTGTTTCCTTATGGGTTAGAAAATAGGAATAATGTATGAGAAGAGGGGTATTATGAGTTTTGTTAACGTACCTGACGTGCGTGATGTCCAGAAAATTCAAGAGCAAAGCAAAAGAGGTTTATGTTGCCAATACTCACCCGAAGTGTGTCAAAAAATAAATGTTACCCCCTTCCCATATTTTATGTTTTATGACTGCTGGTTTGAGTGGTTGGAGTGGATTTGTTGCTGGGGTTGAACCACTCATCCTGCAGCACAGCACAGCTGGTAGTGGTCTTGTAAAATTGAGTTTTCATTACATATGAAGTTTTCACACTAAGATACTGATCTATCCCTACCATAGAGTACATCACATGGTACTGAAGATGAAAGTGAGTTGAAACCCAACATGTGGGGCTGTTTTCCATGTCAGGTTCTGCCCAACTATTTTTTTTAATTGGATATATTTTCACTTTAAATAGTTTTAGTTAGTGAGTGGCCACTTATTTGGACTGAAGACAGTGTTGCCATGTTTAACTTCATAGGAACAGCCAATCAGAGGAGTGACCCAGGCTTGAAAAGATGTGTGACTAAATGTGAGACAAACTCTGTAATACATGTGTGATAATACACATATACATATTATTAATTATGTATTATGGACATTGATAGTATAAAAATTGTATTATTTACTATTGGCAGTAATTATAAATAATTCATGAGCTGTTATAGCAATTGTATAATGTAAAAGCAGATCTTCGATGGCTGCTTTCACCCTTTCATAAATCTGGCACTTCAAGAAGAAACCTGGTACAGCAACCCATATCAAACAGAAACAAAAAGTGAATAATTAAGGACTGTCTTGGATCATACAGCAAATGTTTGCTTCTGCTTGCATTGTGGGTCTATTAGTTTTAATCATCTTTGTACTCTCATAGCAGTCTGCTTCTTTCATGGTACCGGGAATTTATATATTTTTCTTAAATCAATATTCTTCTAAGCAAGTACATGTTATGGTATGTTATATCTACTGTATATTATATAGTGTTATTCAGTTATTTTTATTTTACTTCAAAAAGCTTATGATTTAAACATGTATCTATCATATTGGTATATTCAAATGTGATTGATGAATTATTTGTGTACCTTGTTTTCCACAGTTTCTGGGGATCTTAACTCTTAACTTCCTTGAGAAAACAGGTGGATGCCCATGGAATGCAGCCAAGAGAAAGAAAAGAACAGTGATGGATGCCTGCTGCATTTTTGGTGGGGGAGGCAAACCAGAGTGAAAGAATTGTTTTGCAGTCCTCAGTCTCCTGTGCCACTGGTAGAGAAGAGAATATTTCACAGAACAAAAGATAAAATGAGAAGATACCTGAGGGTATTTATAGCCTAGTCAGAGGTGTGCATAAAATAGTCTCTGGGAGGAGTCTGAATTGCAAGGAGAGAATTAATGAGGTAGGAAAAAATGAAAAAAAAAAGAGAAAGGGATGGAATTAAAATGAAAAAGGAGGAAAAATGGTTAAAAAGTTATGATGACCCACCTCAAAAAATGGCATCACATAGTGCAGTGTATATCAATGTATTGTATAGTATTTTTAATCAACAATTTATATGTGAAACCATTGCTTTAAAATTGTGTAACTACGCTAATGTAATTAGATGAAGTCCATGAGCTGAATATTCCTTATATCCTTTGGGTCTCTTATAAATGCCCCCCTTATTTCACATGTACAGTTTTACAGTCTTATCAGTAAGAGATTTATTTTTTCATCATATGCTGTTCATATCATCTCTGTGTTACTGTACTTTGGTCTAAGTTTATCCAGTAACTTTTAAGCAGATTTTATCTTTAATTACTTGGCAGAATTACATTAGAAAGCAGTCATTAAAAGCACAGAAAATGTGATAATAGCTGCAGGTTATACTCATCAACAGTCCACCATATGGTAACTTTCCTTCACTCCCAGGAGAACAGTTTTATTTAATATGGTGTTGTAATCCATTTGACATTTTAGAGGTTCCTTCTATCCTACTTCCATGTAATGAACAAAAACTGTTTTGGATTTGACTGCTAAAATGGGGTTCATAAAATAATGTGCAATAAAATGTGTATAATGGAATGATCTAGATATTAATACATTAGCTGCAGTACACTGTGAAAAGGTTGCCTCTATTCAGATCAAGGATTTAAAAAACTATACAGTGTGGTTAAGTAATTCTCCTGAACCCCAACTAACCATTTCCGAATAAAAATAATCAGTTTCCCCTCTCTAATAAAAGTAAAAAAAACATGAGAAAACAGGAAATACTTTGTGAACAAAATAGTACTGTATTTAGATTTTGACTTTTTTTAATTCGCCATATGAAGCTTATATAAAAATGATTTTTTTCAGTGACTTTACATAATGTACAACTATCCAGGATAAGTTATTTAAGCCATAGGCATGGATATTCAAAGCAGTTGCACATGGCGCAATAGGGCTGTGCATGTGCAACTGCTGAGATGCGCCATAGAGCGATATTTAGTGGGAGCAACTGTGCAGCACTTGTAGCAGTGTGCCAATGTGCAATAGTAATGCATGCATGTGCAAGGGCAGGGGGCAGACCCATGAATATGTGGCACAGTGCGATATTCAACCCCCGACTAATGGTGCAAGTGAGGAGCAACTACCAGTTGCATGCAGCAGACTTGAGCCTATAAAAACAGGGAGCAAGTTGGAGAAGGGCACTTGCACCAGAGGGGAGCAGGACAGAAGGAGACAGACAGGCTGTCCAAGAGAGGAAGAAGGAGACAGGGAGAGTGAAAGAGAAAGAGAAAGAGAGTGTGAGAGAGAGAGAGAGAGAGAGAGAGTGTGACAGGGAGTGTGACACACAGGGAGGCCCACTGAGGGAGTGACAGAGAGGGGGTGCCAAACAGAGCCACCAGACCCAAGGGGAGTGACACAGGCACCCACAGGGGTGAGCAACAGAGCCTGCAGGCATAAGCCAGCCAGGGGCATGGTACACATGATGGGGCCCTGCTGAGCGACAGGCACTGCCCCACAGAGCCAGGGAGGGGCCAGTGAAGCCAGACACCCAGGAGGTGACAGGTCAAACAGGGGCCATGGCCAGTGCGGCATTCCAGATGGAGGCCATAATGAGGGGTGTGAGGAGGCAGGAGGCAGAGCAACGTGGCCATGGAAGGGCCCGTCAGTGGTACACCTGGAACAGGCGGTACTGGCCCTGCATCAGCTTTGAGACCCACACTGACACAAAGATCATGAGTTGGTATCACTTGAACCGGGTGATTCTGAGGCAGCTCTGTGAACTGTGCAATGAGGAGATGCAGACACCCACCAGATGGAGCCACACCCTGACAGTGGAGACAAAGGTAGCAGCTGTCATGTGCCTGCTTGCCACGGGCACCTTCCAGAGACCAACAGGGGACACCATAGGCATAACCCATTCGGCCACATCACGGCACCTCACACAATTCCTCAGTGCCCTGTTGCCACATGCTGCAGAACACATCCACTTCCCCAGCACACAGGCGGAGCATACAGCAACCATGCAAGAGTTCCACAAGGTAGCACACATGCCTGGCATGCTAGGGGCCATCGACTGTACCTAT
This sequence comes from Neoceratodus forsteri, assembly GCA_016271365.2. Lineage (NCBI taxonomy): Eukaryota > Metazoa > Chordata > Ceratodontiformes > Ceratodontidae > Neoceratodus > Neoceratodus forsteri. The sequence goes on from CM057449.1 coordinate 1,517,062,688, forward strand.
GTGGGCATCTGCATGCCAGCTGGTGTGGAGGAGGTAGCCTACATCAAGAGAAAGGGCTACCCAGCATCAACTGCCAGGTGGTGTGTGATGCCAGAGGGTGCATAACCAATGTCTGTGCCACACACCCTGGAGGAGCACACAATGCCTTCATCTGGCTCAGCTCAGCACTGTGCCACAGGTTCAAGAGTGGGGACATCCCCACAGGTCACCTAGTGGGTGAGTATGGCAAGACCATGGGCAGCTGGGTACAGCAGGGCATGGAAGGGGGGGCGGCCAGGACAGGGGGACCACCGAGTGCACCCGGGAAGGGCATGGGTCACAGTGACAGGGGTCACCAGGCTAACCATCACTCTCTCTCTCCACACAGGTGACAGTGGCTACCCACTCAGGCCCTGGCTTCTCACCCCCTACTAGTGCCTGTCATCCCCAGCAGAAGAGCAGTACAATGAGGCACATGCCAGCAGGCAGAACATCATTGAGCATGAGTTTGGGATGCTGAAGGCACAGTTCCATAGCCTGGACAGGTCCGGTGGTGCTCTACAATACAGCCCCTCAAAGGCCTGCAGCCTATTCCTGGCCTGCTGCATGCTGCACAACATGGTCATTGACAGTGGGATAGCTGTTGAGGCCGAAGAGGAGAACAGCAGTGGGGACAATGTGGCAATGGGCCGGGTGATGGTGGGCAGCACCCCCCAGGTGGAGGGATCCCCGGCTCATGAGAATGACACACTAGCATCAGGACACAATAGCACAGGAGCACTATGGTGCTTGCAGGTAGGTGGACAAATGCTCATGGACAGAATCGACATAGTGGCAGGGCACACAGCCATGTGTGGGCATGGCCATGGGCATGCACACAAAGGCATGGGGCAGGTGTGGGGCAGTGCCACATGACCACATGCAACTTCATGCAGTGCTGCACAGCAACCAACACACACACACACCCACCCTCCCACACACTGGTACCTGCAGGCATGTAACCGGGCACTAGCATGTGGCATGGATCAGATGCAGGGCACTTGTGCACATGTGCAACCAGTGTTGTGAATGCATTATCATGCACATGCCACATGGGCCAGCAGCCGGGCAGGTGCGCACATGGGCAGCATGTGGCACAACACATGACTGCCACAACCATGCCATGCACACACACACAATGCCCATGTGCACACAGAGTGGTGGCTGCAGACAGCAGACAGGGTGGCATGCACATCAGGTCCGCCGCACAGACACACAGCCACACAGCCACCACAGACATGGGGAGAGCCATGCCACAGCCACCCAGCAGACTCAGGCTGTGCAACAGCCATGGGGGGGGGTCTGTGACCTCACCCCATGGGTGGGACTGCGGGACCACAACTGGGTCCTCGTAGGGGTCTGCAGGTTCCCAAACAGGCCCACACCAGGTGTGCCTTGAATGCCCACAGCAGAGCCCGGCATTGACACAGATGGTGTCATCTGATGCCGGGCCCGTGGGGTAGACATTGCACTCCACGGTGTCTGTAGCAGTTGGCCACCCCCTGTGGCAGCCAGTGGGGCAAGGCCGACCAAGATCGCATTGGCAATGCAGTCAAGGGCTCTGGTTGTGTCCTCCTGCAGGTGCTGTACATGCTCCATGACTTGCACGGTGCCCCTGTTGTGCTGCTCGGCTGCCTAGCACACCTCTGTGCGGAGTGCCTGCACCCCAGCCATGAGCAGCACCTCTTGCTCCATGGAGGCCCGCAGCAATCGGGTGTGCTTGGCCAAGGCGTCGGCACCTAGGGGTGCATGGGAATGGCACTGACCCACTGGTGGCGTATGACCATGCTGCATGGCCCCCCACTCAGGTGGGTGCTGTACAGCGGGATCCACATGGGGTTGGGCAATGACAGGTGTTCTGGTGGCAGACGATGCATCCGGCCTCCCAACGTCTCCAGCCATCTGCTGCTGCTGCCCCTCCAGCCCCTGTACACTGGCCAGTGCCTGTGTGGTTGAAAGTGATGGTGGATGGTATGGGTGTCTCCCCCATGACAAGACTCCCTCTGTCCAGGACTATGGTCAGATTGTCATCAGTCTCAGACCCCACCCTTATCTGTGTCTCCACACAGAGCATGCCATGGCTGGTGTCCCGCTAGAACACAGCCAGGGCTTCATCCACCACTATGCTCGGGACATCCAGGTGGACAGTGGTGGTGGTGTGCTGCAGCCTATCGGGCCCCCAGATGCCCATGGAGGTGGATGGCTGGTCTTCTGGGGCTGAGCAGGCTCCCATGACAGCTGCAGGTGCCCCTGTAACCACATGCTAGTGAGTCGGTGCTGTAAGGGAACACAGATGCATTAGTGCTGCTGACTCGACAGGCCCTGGCCCCCGCCCCCCAGCCATACCTACCATGCAGTGTTGGGCTCTCTCCAGTCTTGAAACCACCGCCCGGCACACCCTTTTCCTTGATCTGATGCTTGTCAGTGCCCACCTTTTTCTTGCAGTCCTGTGCAGACCGCTGGTGGCTGCCCTGCTGGTTCATGGTCTTCGCAACCTTCTCCCAGGCTGTGGCCCTGGCCTGGGGTGTGCCAGTGGTGCCACTCAGCAAAGGCTCCCTGTTGAGGTATGCCTCGAACAGGCATCTGCCTCCACTTTCATAAAGTAGGGCATGCGCTTGCGGGCAGGCCCACTCTCCTCACCCTCCTCATGCTCCAACATGATGCTACCTGTGGACATAGACATGTGGTTAGTGGCTGCAGTGGCCCACCCCAGCCATCCAGTCCGCTGTGCTGGCCATCCCCTCGGCAGGCACAACTTACCTCTGATGGTTGCAGTACAGATCAATGGCCTGTGCTGTTGTGTGGCACCTTTATAGCGCATTGCATACAAATGGGCTGATGCTCAACCGTAATGACACGCAAATGTCCCCATTGCACCACGGATAGGGTGATGAGCTAATCTGCATATGACAGCTCAATATTGCGCTCTTGCACAATGCATGATGGACTTGCTCTGGTGCATGTCATGGCACATTTCTGTGACATGTGCAGTGTGCCCTCGGCAACGCACATGCACCATGGCATATGCTACTGCCTATTGCGCAACGTGTGCTAGGAGCGCTATGGGGGCCATTATACCCTATGCACCATGGATCCTATGGTGCTGGGGCACTATTGGGCCTATGGCACTCGAGTGCTATTGGGCCTATGGTGCTCAAGCGCTATTGGGCCTATGGTGCCTGGGTGCTATTGGGCCCATGGAGTGTGGTGCCTTCATGGCCCTATTGTGCAACATGGTTATGGACCCTATAGCGCTCACACGCACATTGCACATGCTGACCCCTGACTCCCACCCTGCCCTATGCCCTCTTTGGACCCCTGCTCCATGTGCTGGTGTGGCCATGCTCATGCTGCACATCTCCAGAGTTGCGTGATTGCCGGAGGCAGCGTAGCTCCTTGCGAGGCATGCAACTCGAGCACATTGTGCATGTGTGCTACTGGGCACCATTTTGTCCTGCATCTTTGCTGTGGCACCATGGCACATCGTGCAGTACCCCACTCATGGAACTGGAGCCAGGTGGAACTGGTTAACCTGGTGGCCCAGGTGGAGCCCCATGCTGCCAGCCTTTTTGGCCAGCAGCCCCTACAGTGACCCAGGACTGAGGTGGGGCAGGACACAGCAGATGGGCTGGTCCAGGCCACTGGTGCACAGTGCACCAGGGAGCAGTGCTGCCACCGGTATGGGCACCTGGTCAGTAGGAACCCAGAGAGGCTGAGGGTGCTGCAGGCACGTGTCCAGAGGGGGGCCGTGCCATGGCCAGGTAAGTGGGCTCTAACTGTGTCTGTGCATGAGCACTGTTCCATGGGGCTGGCTGGGCTGCATGCCTTGCCGGGGGGCCTGTGGTTGTGTTCCCTGTGGCATGGCATTGCCAGTCACTGGGTGCACTGCACCACTGCCCTGTGGCCTTGCCAGGCTGGGGTTCACTCTGTGCTTTGGGGGTGGGAGCAGTGGGCTCATGCTGCAGCTGTGTTCTGATGTATGCCTGTCTGTGTTCCCATCCTAGGACCTAAAGACCGGAGGAGGGACAGGGCATCAGGGGTGCCTGGCAGGCCACAGCAGGCCACTGTGGGCCATCAGCTGCTGGTGTGGGACAAAGCAGGCATGCAGTGGTGGGACCAGTGTGCACAGTGCCATGGTGGGCAGGTAGGCACTGTGCATTCCCTCAATGTTGTGAAGGGTGGGCAGCAGGGTGAGGGTACAGCCTTAGTCTCCTGTCCCTTGTGCCATGGCAGCTGTGTTCAGCATATAGTGCAGTGTGCATGGTGCTGAGAGGTGGCCATTGCATGTGTGTGGCAGCACATGGTGGGCTGGGTGTGCATCAGGCTAACACTAGTGCCACTGTGGTTCTGCTGAAGCACCATGCCACCTGCCTGCTGCTGTGCTGTCGGGTGGCCCTTGGGCAGCAGTTTCCAGCACTGTGCATTGCCATGGCTTGCCAAGTTGGTGGCAGGCATAGGCCCACCCACTGTGGGTGGCCAGGGTGCCACTCCATGGGCATGTGTTCCCACTGTCTGCTGCGCACAGGGGGAGCTAGGGTGCTACAGACATGTACCGATCACCTGTCCCTTCCTCTGCCATAGGTGTCTGGAGGGGTTCCCACCTGCTATTGTACTGCCATCTGCTGTGGCAGATAATATTGATAACATCGCACATCATGGAGATAGTGGATCAGACCAGCAGGATCCTGCTATAGGACTGGTGCAGGGGGAGGCACCAGGCACCGTCAGGACATGGTTGGTTATGATGTTCCCCAGCCCCCTTCCCACCTCTGTCCTCCCTTCCCCCATCCATCTGTATGGGCCCTGTCCCCTGCCCCTTCCCTCCCTCACCTACCCTCCCCCTTGTTTATGACTATTTGTCCTTCTGTTTTGATATTCTTCCATTACATATGTTACTTGTTTACCCTTTTGTGTCTGTGTCTGCTTTGCAGCTGGCAAGTGGGTCCATGCTGCAGTGGTGTGGTGGGTGGCCATGAGATGTACCTGTGTCATTGTGTGGACTGTGCATGGTGGTGGCATGCCCCTCAGTCAGTGGCTGTGACTTATAGTGGCTGTGCCTTGGAATGACCATGGTCTGGCTGTTCGGGCTGTGTGGTATGTGTGTAGTGGGTGCCGTGTGCCAGGGTGTGGTTTGTTGTTGTCCGGGTGGTTGCGTGCCATCCGGTGGGTGGTGGATTAGGGTGCTCACCCCTGGACATCAGTGCCACCTGTACCCTGCATCCTCCACTGGGGGGGCTGGCTGCATGCCTGCACTCCATGTGCAGTGGTCTCCTGTGTGCTGGCTGTGTATCCCTGCCAGTGTTCCTGGCCTGGTGCCCCCACCTCCACACACTGTCCCCCTCTTCTCCATTGCATGGCTCCCTGCTGTGTCTGTGGCTCTTCCTAATGTGCCTTGGTGCATCTTCCTCTGTCCATTGCACATTCCTGGGTGTGCTATGGCACATTTCTGGTTGCTCCCTGGTGCAACCCTCACTCTGCCATGGCTCAGCAGCTGCAGTATTCAGCCATGTTGTGCTGGTGCATGTTGCAGTGTGCAACCATTGAATATCACAATCACTACACCATTGGGCAGTTGACTTGTGCTGCACCATGGTTTCGCATGCCTTTGGTGCATTTCTGAATATCCGTCCCTTTGGGTGTTCTGAAACAACAACAGTTATATTTAATAGATTTTTGTTAATGTGATCTTTCAGCTCTGATGAAGAAAAACACAAAATGACTATGTTTCAGAAAACATTTTGGCAGTGGGACCTGATGACAGATAAGTAATCATCTGGACTTGGTGATCATGCCTGAATTGTTCTTTAAATCTTTTATACAGGATATAGACATTAAGATGGCACATTCTGTTTATAAGATAATCCAATCAATGGTGATGTGCAGTTTGTTTGTACCCCAGGGATTTATTTAAACAACAATGCACAAAAAGGTTTGTGACATCATAGGAGGTCTTCCCCCATTGTGTGCATTGTGAAGCATGAGGACCCAGGCTGAGTGCCTTCAAACAATTGAGAAGGACAATGTCCCATGATATCACATACATTGGGGTGTATTATTGTTATTATGAAATGGATCCAGTTTCTATCAATAAAAGTTAAAAAAAGTTTTAAAAATATTCGAGTCATGTTTTTCTATGTATAGACAGTTAGATATACATTGAAAAAATAAGTTGTGGAGGTACTGTAGTTGATATGGCTAGAACAGTAGAAATTGTAAACCATCCTCCAATGCTTACTGAAAAAGTTTTAAGACTTGTGACAAATGTTGGCCACTCATGGTTCAGAGCCGCTATGTAATTTGTTTGTGAAGTAGTAGCTAAAGGGACACTGTCAACCTTTTACATCATATTATTTCTAGATGAAAATCTGAATTTTGTGATTGCTTACCTTTTCTAAAGTACAATGAAGTTGCTGTTTGCTTTATCTGCTTCATTTTTTAGTAGAACTGAAATGCATGTTAATGGTGTCATTATACCCAACCTTGTTTGTTTGAAATCCTTGCTCAACTCTTATTACATACTCCCTGGACATTATGAACACCTCCAAACAGTGCAGCCACTCATGGTACAATAGTCTCCTCTCCTCTCTTCCCACTGCATAATGAGTGGATAGACTGGAGGTGTTCCCTGGTCCAGGAAGGATGCAGTGCAAGTTGATCAAAGAATGTAAGCAAACATGCATTTTTGTGAAATACTAGTATGGATGACAGTCTGTTTTTCACTTTCAAAAAGAAAACTGGAATCAGCATCAAACAACCAGCTACATCAGCAATCTTTACAGAATGTGAGCAATCATAAAATATATTTTTTTAAACTTGGGACACTTCGAAACCTACGGGAGATGACAGTGGCCCTTTAACAAGTAGAAGACAAGGAGGAGAAAGTACAAGCAGTGAAAACAGGAGTGAGAGAAGGCCATATTGGGACCCAGCCATGGAGTAGCAGGGATGTTCAGGAGAAATAGAATGAGATAGGTACATGTATTTACTCAAACACAGTGTGGGGAGGAGTTGTTAAAGTTATGTTGTCTGCCTGATCAGGACTATGCAGGAACTGCTGCAGTCGATGACAGCTACAAGATTTAAAGCTGTACTAGATGACTATTCTGTTGCCTGTATATCCATGGCACTCCCAGATCCTTACCTTAGGGTTATGTATGCCTGATAGGCTGCTTAATGCACATGTGACCTAAGATTGGATTTCGATCTACCACCAAGCCCCTTCTCCATCCTTACTATTGTCAGTTCTTTAGGTGCATCTAATCAGGCTTCAGCACCTCACCAAGCTTCAGTGTCAGTAATCAAAGAATTAAGGTAATGCAATTATTTTATTAGGCACAGATAGTACTCCTTTCGTTTAAAAGGAATGAACAAAATTCTTATGTAATATCAATTATTAGCATGGATGAATATCTTTCTGAATATATATTTACCTTATCAGTTTAGACAGAAAATATAGCCCATTGAGATACTCCAGTGTAGGCATATTAGGGTCCTACTGTACGTGAACTGCATCACTGGTTACAGTGCAGGCAAGTTGCAAAGCTAGACTATCCATCTGTTGCACCTCCAAGATTTTGCTGTTTTCAAATATAGCACCTCATTCCTACCACTCCCCTTTCCCCAGTGAGTAAACTTGATGCTACCACTTGTGTAGATCCTGAATCAGCATCTACACATTGGAGGCACACAAGATTAGAGCTAATTTCCCCTAAAGGTCTAACTGCAGTACACTCCCCTAATGTAGCGGAGTGCATAGGTAGACAAAAAGAATACACTCTGGCATCGGTACTCCCCCCTCACATAGTGGAATGTACTAGCTATCAGAACAGAAGTACCTCTCAGAGGAAGAAACTGAACAATTTAGCCCCTAATGAATTTCCTACCTTAGAGAGTTTCAGCATGACCACATGGACCTCTGGCCACTGGACTTATCCACTTCCAAGGCCCCACTCGCTCGGGCTCTGGTAGCCTATGCTGGTAGATTCCCCAACGGGCACTAGATTGACCACCATTTCAAGATGGCCCCCATCCAATTCTGTCTCCCCAGTCAGCCATGGGCATGCCTTCTCTTCTTCTCCATGAACGGCAGCAGTGCTCCTGCGCATGTGCGATGACGTTTGAAGCACGCTCATGCACAGTTCTCCAGCAGCCTCCATCTTACGAGGGGAATAAATAGAAAATGGCAACAATGAATGTACACTTACACAGGCACACCAATGAATGGTACAGGGAGGGGTGGAATGGTACTGTACACTGAATCAAATCTCTGCACTGCCCCTCCACATGAACTAGCCCCAAGTTGACTGCAAAGTGCAAAGATGACTCTGTTCTGTTCATGACAAGGAACAGCCAGAGGAAATATAAGGGACAAGTTTAAGGGGCCAATAACTCCTCCTGTTCAGGGAAGTACATGATGATATACAAGGGACTTTTAAAGGGGAAACACAACAACCTCCCATAGGGAGGATGGTTATACAGAGTAGTGTATTGAAACATATATCTGGAGACATAGGGCAGCGGCATAGTATATCATTATTCATGAATTAACAATAACTTAATCAGGGATTTAAGATATGCCTTTACGTGTATTGCAGATGTCAAAGGCAAGGGGATGCCAATCGTGCAAGATACCAATTTTATCTCATCAAAAAGAGATATACCGCCCAATGTGTGAAATGGACAACCCCGTACAAGACATGGAGAAACAAGAATTTGAAAGAGTGGGACATAGCCTTCCTAGACAGGAATGGCAGGTTGATCCAGCTACAGTAGCCCTTCAGAAAGCCACTGCAGCTATGATGGAGAGTCAACAAAGTTTCATGCTCAAAGTACTGGAACACATGATGAACATAAGCAATCCCAGGCCATCCACCAGCAGCACATCCAGGGCAAAGACATCTAGGCAGGACACCTTCTATGCATCCCTATCACAGAGCCAGGACCCTCAACATCACATACCTGATGACTCGGATGACTCCCAAGAGGAGGATCACCCACAGGATGATGAGGAACCAGACACACCTCTAGATAGTGACCATGAGCCTGATCACAAGACCCTACATGAGGAACCACCTGCCAACCCAGAGACGGCATTCATAACATCTGCACTATTCCCCATTGACAGTATAACAGACCTAGCCAAGTGGATCAATACCACTCTAGGCTTCAAGTTAACACAACCAACTCCAGAGAGTGAATTACTGTAGATCCCATGCTTCAACAACCACCAAAACAGGAGAACTATTTCCCTGTATGCCCAGCACTGAATGACATAATAGTAAAGGAATGGAAATTGACTGATCCAATGAGACTCCAGAAAAATGGGCACTCAACAGACTGTACCCCTTAAAAGAGAACAAGGTGAAAACTTGGTGCTCCACACCTAGGATAGATCCAAAGATCACGGAACTCAACAAAAGGACAGTCCTACCAGCTGAAGGTGCAGCCACTCTAATGGGGATCCAGTAGATAAGAGAATGGAGGGGCTACTAAAGAAGATGTATGAGTTCTCAGGTCAAACAGTCAGAGCCTCCACCACTGCATTCTATACCTCCAGGCACCTATCAGATGGCTAAAAGAAGTGAAAAAACTAGCTCCAAAATCACATGAAGTGGAACTGCTACAGTACTCCTTACTGGCAGTAAAATACCTGGGAGACATGTTGATTGACTCTCTGAAGATCAATACAAGATTAGCAACAATTGCCAACAGGGCCAGTAGGGAACTATGGCTCAAACTATGGGACGCTGATAATGAGTCCAAGGCAAGACTACACAAAATCCCATTTCAGGGAGAACAAGTATTTGGAGACAGACTCCAATGATTCCTGAGACATTGGGGTTAAGGGAAAGACCACAAGACTGACAGGGATTCAGGCTACTTGTCATCACACCGAGGACAATCCTACAGACAACAACCCAAGGGAGATAGGAAATACAGCTCTACTTTTTGTGACAAGAAGAACATTAGTCAGGGCAGATACAACTACCAAAGCAACTTCCAGAGCAAGGGAACTTCCACATACTGAGGCAGAGGAAGACAAGCCAGAGAAAAATTTTCTAACCAAAGAGGTAGAAATACCAGAAGAGCCATAGAATGACTACCCAAGGCACGACAGCCACCTACATCAGCAAGCAGTGCTACGAAAGACACAAAATATACCTTTAGGGGGCAGATTTCAACAATTCAGTATAATCTAGGTAAACACAACCGTAGACAACAGGGTCAATGAGGTCATCAAAAAGGGGTACTTGATCGAGTTCCGAGAAAGACCTTACAGAGAACGGTGGATAATCTCCCCCCAGCAAGAAAAAAATGGTCAGTGCATCAAGTTCAGGACATACTAGACTCACCACTAACCTCAAGGGCTATGCAACCAGTCCCACTGGAAGAGGCCAGAAAGGGAACCTACTAAATCTTCATTATGGTACTAAAAAAACTGGAAACTTCAGACTTGTGCTGAACATCAAGCTGGTCAACAGATACATCACCCAAAAGACACTGAAGGTGGAGACCATATGGTCAACACTAATGGTGTTAAGACCTGGCAATTTCCTCACCTCCATAGATCTCAAGGATGCTTACCTTCACATCCCAATGAGGCCCATTCAGAGGAAATTCCTACACTTCCAAATTCTAGGACAACATTTCCAGTACAAGTCACTTCCATTTGGACTCGCATCAGTACCATAAGTATTCACCAAAGTGTTGGTGATTCTAGCAGCAAAACTCCATGAGCAGGGAGTCCACATTATCCCATACCTTGATGACTGGCTGATAAGAGCAAGGTCACCACAGGAATCAAGAAGGACCACCAGCCTGACAATACAGGCCCTCTTAGATCACAGTTGGGTGATAAATGAAAACAAGAGCTGTCTAATACCATCACAGCACATACAGCATCTCGGAGCCAACATAGATATGAGCAGGGGTATTGTACGGCCAACACAGACCAGAATAATGAACCTTATTGCAGTGATGAGGAGACTATGGGAGTCACCTTCACCAGTGATAGCCCTAGTCTCAACAGTCCTGGGTTGGATGTCATCGTGCATAGATCTGATCCCATGGGCAAGATAGCACATGCGTGCACTACAAACACTACTCAAACAGTACAGTTCACCATCAGAAGACAATTTGCAACACACCATAACACTGACCCACAAGGTCCAAAGATCACTGGTATGGTGGACATGCATAGAGCACCTGAACAGGGGCAACCCTCTGGAACTATCGCACTAGGTGACCATAGACACGGATGCCTGCCTATGAGGATGGGGTGCATCGATGGAACACAATTCAGCACAGGCCAAATGGTCTCCAACAGAGAAAAGCTACTGATCAATGCATTGTAGATGACAGCAGTGTGCAACGCACTAAGATAATTCAAAACACATATCATGGGGAAAACAGTATTAATACGATCAGACAACAGAGCGACAGTAGCGTACATCACAAAACAAGGAGGCACTAAAAGCAAGGGGTTGCAAAGGGGGGACAAATTCAATCATGATATGAGCACAGAAACACTTACAACACATAACAGCCATACACTTAGCAGGCAAGTTGAACACAGCAGTGGACTGGCTCAGCAGGAAACAGATAAACCAGGAGAATGGCAACTCCATCCAGAAATATTTCAATGGATACAACACAAATGGGGGACGATAGCCATGGACCTCATGCCTACCAACAGAAACAAACAATCAAACAAGTAATTTTCCGGATTCAGGGAACTCCAATACAGGAGAGTCGATGCCCTATCAATACCGTTGACACACGACTACTCATACATGTTCCCCCCATTCCACCAGATACCACAGGTATTAGGAAAAGTACACCAGTCTCAGAGAATAATAATACTAGTTGTGACTTGCTGGCCGAGGAGTGCACGGTTCACCACAGTACTAGCAATGTCTATGGACAGCCTATGACTACCCAACAGACCAGACATTCAAATACAGGGACCAGTAGCACATCCATCCTCGAACAACCTACAAATCACAACCTGGCTCCTGAAAGGGAGACTGCTGAATGCTGGATACCACACAGCAGTTATCGATACTATGTTACAGTCTTGCAGAGCTACCACAACAACTACTTTACTCCAGACAATGGAAAATATTCTCCACCTGGTGTACGGACAGAAGCTTATCACCACTATTAGTCTCAATGGCAGACATACTACTGTATCTGCAACAGGGACTGGATGAAAGACTAGCACCTTCCTCACTAGGAATTCAACTTTCAGCCATTGGAGCAGCAGTGGGCAATGCTGAAGGGGTATACCCAGCCTCACATCCAGACATCATAAGCTTTCTAAAGGCAGCAACCAACATAAGGCCCCACATAAAGTACAGGGTACCATCCTGGGACCTGACATTCTTACTTGATGCCCTTACAAGAATACCATTCAAACCCCTAACAGACATCAATGATTACTAGATAGGACTAAAAGCAGCATTGCTAGTGACAATATACTCAGCCTGCCAAGTCAGAGAATTAACAGCATTATCATGTAAGGAACCATTCACAATATTTACCCAAGAGGGGGTCACCCTACAGACTATACCATCATTCACCCCCAAAGTAGACTCCACATTTCACATGGGTCAACCCATAGAACTGCTGACCTTTTATGAGGAACACACAAACAACTGGGAAAGGACTCTTCACTCACTGGATGTCAAGAGGACACTAAGAGTGTGCATAGAAAAAACTGCATAAATACAAAAAACAGAGAGACTATTCATCATCTCATCGGGACACAAGAAAGGTGCCATGGCAGCAAAGGCCACCATCTCAACATGGCTAAATAGGACAATCACAGAGTCCTACAAATCAAGCAACAAAGTCTCCCCGATGGGAATAAAAGCCCACTCCACAATAGCCATGGCAACATCCTGGGCAGAACAAAATTCTGCAATAGCCAAGAAATCTGTTCGGCAGCCACCTAGTCTACAATACATACCTTCACAAAATGTTATAGACTGGACACTAAAACCCCAGAAAAGAACTCCTTTGGACATAAGGTCTTAATGACCCCAACCTTAACAAGCGTATAGAATGCATGCTCTCCCCACCCTCAGGGTAGGGTACTGCTTTTGAATCACCCTAAGGTAAGGATCTGGGAGTGCCATGGATATACAGGCAACACAATGGTAGTTTACTCACCTGGTAAAGGTGATTGTGTTACTGTATATCCATGGCACTCCATCCCACCCCGGATGAGCATGCTTACAGATATCACAGGTGGACTAAATGAGAGAACAATGACAATATGAGAATACCCAGAACAATGACAATATGAGAATATCTGTGTTCTTTCTTAAACATATAAGTATGGTGCATTACAAAGGGAAGATTATTAATATGTAATCATTAAAGTAGTTTTTAGATTCCTGGAAACTGTCTCTAGAGTAATATTTACTGTCTGTGCCTACACCGAACATGTTACTTTACAGCTATGGAAGTATTGAAACTGACAATAGTAAGGATGGAGAAGGGGATTGGTGGTAGATCGAAATCCCATCTTAGATCACATGTGCATCAAGCAGCCCATCAGGTGTACATAACCCTAAAATAAGGATCTGGGACTGCCATGGATATACAACAACACAATCACCTTTACCAGGTGAGTAAACTGCCATTAGCCACTGTGGAACACTACAATAAATGCTGTAACAGCAGCAACTAGTGTTATTTGATTTGAAGGCATGCTCCAGAAATCAGGAAACCATGAGCCCCAGTGGTGCTGAACAATGGTCACTGTAATCTTTGGCCCAAAAAGAGTGGAAGTAGCTGTAAAAAGTCTCATGGAAGGACCTGCATTCAGGCAGGATTACACACTGAGACATTATCTTGGGTAAATGTGGTCTCAGCCAATCAGATTTAAGTATTTAACCATTCATATCAGAAAATAAAACATCTAATTAGTAAAACAAAACAACAGAATTTGAGATTGGATAACATATGCTGGGCTTTATGTATTCCTGATTTCTGGAGCTTGTCTTGGGTTGCCAGTATAGCCTAGAGGTTAGAGTAACTAGCTATGAATGAGCTTGGTACATCCAGCAGACCAGACCTTGGTTTGATTCTCACAATCCCCACTTGCATACTGTGTGACTCTGAGCAAGTCACTTAATCACCCAGTGCTCCCAGGTCACCCCTGAAAACAGGCACTTGTGCCTAGTGGGCCTTACCTGGTTACCAAAGACTAAAATAAAATTAAAAAATTAACAAAGACCACAGTTTGATCCACGTAATCCGTGATGGAACCCTTTCAAATATGTCCCTAAGGCTTTCTTTCTGCAGGTGAATGAAGCTGTCAACAAATCCCACCAGTACCCAGGCTTATGTCTAACTCTGCTCCTCCCATTCAGTTGCTGAAACTACTTTCCTTCTTATGAGTCCCCCCACCACCACCACCAAACTTCACCCAACTGTTAATACCCATGTGAATTCCAAACATAGAAGCACAGAATTTCATAGCTGAAAGAGACTGAAGGTCCATCGAGTTTGCCATTGCTACACTATCTCACTACACTGATCTACTGACCAGCCCTAGCCATGTGATCCAAGAGTAAGTTACAAGTGCAAGCCCCTAGAGACTGGAGCTAGACATACAGTAGAAACCTAGAAGCAAAGAATTTGATAGGAGAAGGAGGTTAAAGGTCCATTGAGTCTGCCCTTGCTATACTGCCTCACCATATCAGCCTACTGTCCTGGTGGGCTATATCCTTCCCTTGTACTACCCAACACCTCAACCCCTTGCTACTTCCCATGGGAACTATGTGTCCCCTTGCCCTGTCCCAACCATGTTTAAACCTACTTGAAGAGGACAGGAAACAATTTCTAATGGGCAGTTCTTTATAAAGTTCTTTTGTTTAGAAATTGTATTTATTGCCCTAAATATCCATACTTAAATGTACCTAAATAAAGAGTGATGTGAAAAACTGTATTATGCATTGTTTTGTTTTTGTGG
Source organism: Neoceratodus forsteri (assembly GCA_016271365.2). Classification (NCBI taxonomy): domain Eukaryota; kingdom Metazoa; phylum Chordata; order Ceratodontiformes; family Ceratodontidae; genus Neoceratodus; species Neoceratodus forsteri. The sequence continues at coordinate 1,517,077,689 of CM057449.1, forward strand.
GCAGCATTCAGTTGCAGCTTTCTTCATGGAACCTGTGATCTGAAGTAGTTTTAACTATGTCATGGTTTGTGCACAAAACACGGAATGAGGTTCTGATAGATCAAACGATCATACATAGCATTCTGTACACAAACTGTGACACGGTGAAAACTCCAATCTGCGGATTTCATTAAAAGAACTGTGCAGCATGCTCTCCACAAAAAGGAAACAGTTGAAGGCACAGTTTTTCATATTAGTGATTATTCAGGTACAATTAAAGGCCGATAATATGGAGGTATGAATTTCATTGCTATAAACAGGAACATTACTACCGGCTGCTAATTGGCATACATTTCCTGTCCTCTTTAAGGTAGCTTCCCTCAACACTAAAGCTGGCAGTTGTTCTATGGTCCCACCATCCTCTCAGTGAAGTAGAACTTTCTCAAGTTTCTCCTGAATTCCCCCACCAACCTCCATTCATGTATTCTAGTTACTGTATCCATACTTCTTTCAAATAGGTTTTCACTATTTATCTTGTTTATACCCCCTTAGAAACTTTTGTTTTATTCATGTCCCCATGCTCCTACCTGGCCTCTAATAAATACATTTAGGGCCTCCTGCCATTCCTCATAGGATCTGTTCTACTGGCCCTTTATTGTTTTATTGGCCCTTCACTGCACTGACTCTAGTCTATCAATGTCCTCCCTAGGGTAAGGGCTCAAGAACTGGGAACAGTACTCCAGATGAAGCCTCACCAGGGATCTGTACAGAGGTAGAATCACCTCACCTCTCCTATTGTCAAAACCCCTCCCTATACTATCCAGCATCCTTGATGCCAAGCTATATGCTTTGTTGCACTATCTTCTTTGCTTGAGGGAGTCATTGATTATGACACCCAAATCACTCTCCTTTGTTGAAGCAATCAGTATGACTTCTCACTCCCTGTATTCTGTAAGCAGATTCCATCTACTTAAGTGCATCACTTTATAGTTATTGGCATTAAACTTTAGCTGCCAGACTAAAGACCATTTCTCTAGGTCCTACAGGAGCTCCTGCGCCCCTTCATCATGATCCATCCTGCCAAATAGCTTTGAGACACAACATTACCTTGATACCCTGCTCAATGTCACTTTTGAACATATTAAATAGGACAGGTCCCAGGACCAGTTCCAGTGGCATCCTCTCATGACCTCCTTGTCCAGTGATCTAGCCCTGTTAACCACTACTCTCTGTTGCCTCCCCCTTAATCAATTATCTATCCAACTAAGTATACCCTACCTTATTATTAATCCTCAAACTTCTGCAGCAGTCTCTTGCATAGAATCAAATCAAAACCCAGAGCAAATTTACTGCCTGTCATCTGTTTACTGCCTGTAAGACCCAATCAAAAATCAGCATCAGATGGGTCTAGCATGACCTCCCTGACAGAAACTTGTGCTGCTTTTTATTCTGTAGTCTGTACTCTTTAGATAAGCCACCAAACTCTCCTTCATTATAGTCTCTATCAGCTTACCTGTGATGGAGGTAAGGTTGACAGGCCTATATCTTGGATCCTGTCTCTCCTACCTCCACCCCCTTGTGAATCAGTACTGCATCACTGGCTCTCCAATGGGCTGGCACCACTCTGGACTGAAGTGAATCATTCAATAGATGGTTTAAGGGTACAGCCAATGCTGCAATCAATTCTCTTAGTACTCATGGGTGCAGGCCATCAAGGACTGGCACCTTGTCTACCTTGAGAGCTTCTAGTCCCTTTTGTACTCTATCCACTAAGACCTACACTCTACCCAGTTCCTGAACTCTCCCCCCCATGTCAGCCTTGATAGTACTTTCAGGATGACATGAGGCTGAAGGAACGGAGGTTCAGGAGTAATACAAGGAAGTTCTTCTTACAGAGAGGGTGGTGGACCCATGAAATACCCTACCCAAGGAGGTAGTGGGGGCCAAAATAGTAAGTGAGTTCAAGAATGCATGGGATAAACATAAAGATAGCATACGGAAAGGCAAAGGAGGAGAGGGGGAGTAGCACCAGATAGGTTCTTGAGCAGACTAGATGGACCTTTAAGTCACTTTTTTCCATCACTGTCTATGTTTCTATACTTCTATGTAGCAGCTGTGGACTGTAACCATTACTGAGTGAACTAGTTCTCCAAATGGGAGGAGTTGCTGTGTTGTGGGCAGGACTATAAGGACAGGAGGGAGAGCACATGAGAACCATTTGAACAGCTGCTAATATCCAAGACCTGCTGCAGTTTTCCACAGGGTTTCAATACAAAAGCACCAGTTAGGTGCTACTCCGTGTAGCCAGGGGTGTGTCATCAGCTGCTGGCAATTGTGGACTGTAACCATCACTGGGCACACTTGTCCTCCAGTTGAAAGAAACTGCTGTGTTGTGGGCAGGACTAAACTATTGCATTTGAGGCCCATTCCCTGGTGGTCTTCCACTGTGATCATTAAACAAAAGGGCCATAGCATAAGGGTGACATACTGGGGGTGACAGCATGGGGCGTCAATGACTGGAGAAGTTGCACCCTTAGAGTAAATCCCTAAGCTGCTCATTATCTAGTTTAAATTTGTATATGCCATGCAAAATAGTATTTAATTGATAGGAGAGAAACATCCAGCATCTAAACATCTGACCCTGTGGGTAAACAAATACTGGTCAGAGCTGGTATGACAGCTCAGAGTCATGAGATTGAGTAAAATAATGCTCAAAGCTCTCACCATGCCAGAATCTGCTGTACCTAAGATGTTAACCATGACAGAGCTGCACATGCGTGATGCTTGTGCATATGTAGTTTGATTTGGCAGCCACCTTGGACATGGCGGCCATCATTTTCACAGTTGCAGAAGGAAAAGTAGTGCCCCTCAAGTGCCCCATGGAGAGGGTGTGTTCATGCAGCCGGCAGAGGGGAAGGGCTGCTAAATCACAATGGATTGGATCTGTGCCACAGCACAATGGAAGCACATCAGAGAGCGATCTGGTTACATGCTTCCACAGTGCTACTAAGAAAGAATGTCAGTAACACATCTGTGGAGCTCCACCCACGCAGCCATAAAAAGTGGTCTTAATTCATACAAATTACTTTTTTTATAAGAACAGCTTTATTAAATGCCTAAAAGGGACTTACCCAAATCTTTAAGACCAAACCTTAGAAGTATAGAAATAAGTAAAGATAAATGAATACTTATCTTAATATACTATACTATACACATAATAACAAGAAAACATTTTGAAGCCTAGGGACATAGAACCATAGCATAATTAAAACCAATAACAAGAACAATTAGCCACCCTGTAAATTCCATAAAGCTATATACAAAATACCAATTCAGTAATCCATATTGTAAATAAAAAAGAGAGAAAGAAAATAAAAAGGAAGAGGGACATCCATTCGTATAATGCCAACCAAGCTATAACTGTAAAATAGAAACAATTCTCACAGGATAAATGCTGGGTCAACACTAACTTTATAAAGGACCCATCTCCTGCATATCTCGTCAAAAACAGGAATGTGATCCAGATAATAATAACTGCATCGTTCTTGTCGATAAATAGTTTCAACCAGCTCTTCCCAATGACTCACCTGGGGAGGGCGGGACTGAAGCCAGAGTCACGTTATCATTTTTTTCTTGCACAAATCAATAATATTAACGAAAGATTAAATTGTCTTCTCCTAACCAGAAAATCACCTCTTGAAATATGTAATAAAACCAACTCGGAGGGTTAACACAAAGGTGACATTAAAAATGTGGGATGAGGCCTGGTAAATTTGTGACCAAAATAAAACCAAACTCGGGCAGAACCAAAAAATATGGGCTTGATCTGCAGCAGGGTTTCCACATTGTCTTCATCAAAGGCCAGTAGTAGGACTGAGATAAAAGAGAGATAAAGGCTTAAAAAAGCGTTTTGTGCACTTCCATGCAAACTCCTTATGATAAGGAGCTATAGACAACTTATACATATGTAAGACATATTTCTCCCATTGAGTAAATTCACATTCGGGAATTAATGTATACCCTGCTGGTGTGGGGATGGTGGTCTCGATGGACACATGCCTTCTTCCACCTTTGCAATCCGAGTAATTCCGAGTAATTCAATATGCAGGTCTTTCATCCAGCATTGAAAAACCAAAACAGTAGATTCAGATGAAGAGGAACTTAAGGCTGAATAAAAGGTTCCAATCAAATGTTCTTGCAACTTCCCAAGCTGAGCTGACAAGAAATTAACAAAACTGTCAAAGGATACCTTGAACAAGAAACGAGTCTAGATCAATGCTGAGAAGACCGAAGGAAGGCTCAGCGTTGGAAATACCGATACTGATATAAAAGAAGAAAATTATATGTAGCCTGAAGTTCCTCAAAAGAAAGAAGACCTTTAGAACCAAACAATCAGTGGACATACTGAAGGCACAGTTATGCTCTTTGCTGAAAGAAGAAGTCTGATTGGTTACAAAATATGAAATTTGCCAGCAGATAAAGGCCTAGAGGTCTATCAAATCTGCTCGAATGTGCAACTAGCACCCTTTATTCTGCAGCTACCCCTCCCTTCCACCCTTCCCCTTCATTGATCCTCCCCCTTGTCCTGTCCCATCCCTTTTTGAAGCAGTCCACTGCACTACTGGATACCACTTCTGCAGGTAATGCATTCCACCCAGCCACCACCCTCTCTGTAAAAAAGTGTCTCCTTATCTCCCTCATGAACCTTCCTCCCTTCAGTCTCATATCCTGGCCCCTGGTGTCCCTCCCCTCCCTTACTTTGAACAGCCCCTCTGTATCTGTCTTGTTTATTCCTTTCATGTACTTAAAGGTTTCAATCATGTTCCCCCATCCCTCCTCTCCTCCAGTGAGTACATGCTCAACTCCCTCAGCCTCCTCTCGTATGAGAAGTCCCCCAGCCCCTTGATCATCTTTGTCACCCTGCGCTGCACCCCCTCCAGTAACTTAATGTCCCTCTTCAGATACAGGCACCAGTACTGCATGCAGTACTCCAGGTGGGTCTAACTAATGACCTGTACAGTGGCAGAATCACCTCCTCCCTCCTTGAGGATATACCCCTTGCAATACAACCCAGCATTTTGTTGGCCTTTGCAGCTGCCTTCCTACCTTGTTTTGAGTTGTTCATTGACCCTGTAATGAGCACCCCCAGATCCTTCTCCTCCTCCTCCTCTGTCTGGGCTAACTGCACTCCCCCCAGCTGGTAAATCCTCCTTGGGTTCTTCATCCCAAAATGCAGCACCTTGCACTTTTTGGCATTAAACCCCAGTTGCCAGGTGTCTGACCAGGTTTCAAGCTGTGCCAGATCATCCTGCAACCCCTGCCATCCCCCTAGGTCATCCACCACCACTCCTACATTGGTATCATCAGCAAACAGACTGATCTTGCTCTTGATGTCCAATGATATGTCTGCAATGAATATCCCAAACAACACTGGCCCCAACACCAAGCCCTGTGGAACACTGCTCGTCACTACCCTTGGGTGTGAGAGCTCCCCACCCACCATCACCCTCTGTTGCCTTCCCTGAAGCCAGTTACCTACCCATCTCACCAGCTTTGCACCTGCCCCTGTGCCTACTAACTTATTTCACAGCCTTCCATGCGGCACCAAGTAGAATGCCTTACTGAAGTCCAGATACAGGACATCCACTGCATGGCCTCTGTCCAATTGCCTAGTTACCCAGTCATAGAACTCCACCAGGTTGGTTTGGCATGATCTGCCCTATATGAAGCCATGCTGTCTGCTGTCCTGTAGTCCTTTGGCCTCTAGGAGGGCCACCAGCCTCTCCTTCAGGATAGTCTCCATTAGCTTACCCACGATGGCTGTGAGGCTCACTGGTCTGTAGTTCCCCGGTTAATCCTTGGGGACACTCTTGTGGAGGGGCACTACATGAGCCATCCTCCAGTCCTGAGGTACACACCGCAAATGTAGTGAAGCATTAAATAGGTCTGCCAAATGTCCTGCAAGGACCTCTGCCAGCTCCTTCAGTATCCTGGGGTGGATGCCATCAGGGCCTGGCGCCTTATCCACCCTCCGTGCCTTCAAACCATCCCAAACTCTGCCCTCCATGATTTCCCCATCTGTCACCCCTTCCCCCCTCTTTCTGCCATGTCTCTCCCCTTGGGTGTCACCCCTCTCTTCTCTTTAGTAAATACTGAGCAGAAGTACTCATTTAGTGCTTCTGCCTTATCGCACCCTGCTTCCACCCAACCCCCCTCCTTCCTAATCCTTAGCATGTGGTCCTTATAGCTCTTTTTCTCCCTGTTGTACCTAAAGAAGTCTTTCTCCCCCCTTTTTAATGCCTTGTGCCAGCCTGAGTTCCGTAGATGCCTTGGCTCACCTTACTGCCCTTGTCACCTCCTTTGATTCCATCATGTACTCCTCCCTGTCCTCCCCTCTCCCTGTTTTCTTGTACTTCCTAAAGGCAGTTCTTTTCCTCTTTACCTTTTCCATGACCTCCTTGCTCAACCAGCTTGGTTTCTTAGCCCTAGCCTTCTTGCTGTGGGCCTTGCAGCAGGTTTTGTTTGCCTCCACAATCCCCAGCTTTATGAGCTCCCACCTCTGGTTAGTGTCCATACTAGATTGAATTCTGGCCAGGTACCCTTTTACCACTTCCCCCATCCTCCCAAAGTCGGCCCTCCTGAAGTTCAGCACTCTTGTGCCAGATTCCACTCCTTCCTTGCCCATATCCAATGTGAGTCATACTGAGTGGTGGTCACTCCCTGACAGCAGTTCCTCCACTGTCCTGCTGTGGTTCAAAGGAATAGAAGAATTCAAAGTCAGTGCAGATATAAGAAAAAATCCACATTCAAAATGCGGGTGCAAATCTTTTGCCAAGTAAACAAAATGTCCCAGGTAAAAGAAAAAAAATAATTGAGAGGATGGTACTGCAGAGGTTGAGAATAAAGCATATGGTCAATGTCACAGAGATCATTAAGGGCAAATGTAATATCCTGCCAGAGTGCCTGGAAAGATAAAGATATCCAGAGATAGACTATCCATAACTGACAGACAATGGCATAATGTCAAAGATCAGGTAAATTAAGACCTCCATGGTCCTCCGGTAATGATAACAAAGTATCCTGGAGGTAAGGCTTCGTGCCTTGCCAAAGAAAATTCAAGAGCATCTATCACCAGCCCTGAACATAATACAAAGGAAGAGAAAAAGAAAGAGTTTGCAAAAAAAAAGGGGGTAGAACATTAGACTGAATGACCTCTACTCGTTGAAGGAAAGAAAACATAAGGGAAGACCAACGAGCAACATCCTGAGAAAAAGCAACCAATAATGGTTCATAATCAAGCAAAACAAAAAGATCCAGATTTTGGGGGATCATAACCCCCAAGTATTGAAGGCAATTCCTGTTCCAATGAACAGGATAACATTCCTGAATAATGTTTGGAGTGGAGCAATTATAAGCCAAAACTTCCATCTTATCTTTATTAAGATGAAAACCCACCAGTTCTTCATAGGTAGATAAAATATTTAAAACAGCCAAAAGAGAAGAGGTGGGACCTGTAAGAGTCAAAAGAATATCATCAACAAATAGGGCTACAGTATTTTTGTATTCTCAGCCTCTTACAGGTATTCCATGAATATCAGTTGCCAAGAGAATGTGAAAGGCTAAAGACTTATTAATTTATACAAATTATAAGCAGTATATGACTATTAATTTGGTAGTTGGTAGTTCATTTTAAAAAGGGGATTATAAGAGAAATTTGGTATACTTAATTTTTGAACTAATTCACATTAATGTAGTCTGTACTGTTAAATTAAAGATGCATTAATGCTGAAGTACATAAAAACAAATTAATGGTGTGTGTTTAAAAAGTTTAATGAATGGCATGGTATACATTAATGTGGTGGACCTGGGTCACTGTGCAGAGAAATTGACTCCTGGGTCTTCCTCTGGCCTTATGTTAAGGGGTAACCAGTTGAGACCTTCTGAACAGATGCGGAATCTGGGCATAATTCTTGACAGTGAGCTGATGCTGAAGGTACAGGTGTCAGCCGTTGTCAAGTCTTCCTTTTACCATCTGAGGAATATAGCCTTGTTCCACACGATGATCTTCTGGTATTGGTTCACGCCTTTGTTTCTTCGCGTCTTGACTGCTGTAATACTCTATACCTAGGGTTGCCGGGGGTGGATCTCCATTGCTTGCAGCTGGTGCAGAATGCTGCGGCCAGGTTGTTGACTTGGTTGCCAAGAACTTGTCACATCACACCTGTGCTGCACGAACTGCACTGGCTGCCAGTGCGATGGAAAATCACCTTCAAGGTCATGTTGCTGACCAATAAGACCCTACATGGTTAGGGACCGGGCTACTTGCAAGATCTCCTTCTACCCTACTGCCCTCTCCGCCCACTCCGCTCCACCGATGAGGGATTTCTAGAGATTCCCAGGATTCGCCTTCAGTTATCAGGGGCCAGAGCTTTTTCTTTTGTGTCTCCAACCCTGTGGAATTCTCTACCTCGTCGGATTCGAGAGTGCCTGTCCACAGAGTCATTCAAGGCATCTTTGAAAAGTTATTTATTTGAACAAGCCTTTGAATAAGTCACCCTGTTGCCTTTTAACTGTTTTTATATTCATATTTATTGTGATGATTGTTATTTTTGTTATGTACCTGTGCTTTGATACTTGAAAAGCGCATTATAAATAAAATCTGATTTGATTTGATTTGATTTGAATGTGAAGTATTAAGGCTTGACAAAGGGTAACATTTGTCAATAACTTAGAAGTGTGCTAAAATAATGAAGAGGGGAGCCAATTGTATTTAGAATTTGCCAAATTTGAATCTAGTAGAACTGCTGTAACTATCGGCAGTAGACCTGTGGAAGCATAATAAACTGGGGCTATAGTTACTGTTCTATTTAGGGTAGATCTGCAATGGAAAAACAGGGCTGAAAAGTTACTAAATCTCTATCTGGGGTAGGCCTATAAAGGCAAATTCAAATATCTAGGGTAGGCCAGCAAAGGAATAAAGATGTTGCAACTATACCCTATCTGGGGTAGGCCCACAAAGAATGTGGTATGAGATACTTGTTAGATACAGAAGGGGAGAAGTTACCATTTATTAAAACAAAAAGATTTGACTGGACATAGGTGGCATGTGGTGAGGAAGGAACATACTCAGACTGCAGGAGGACAGAGTAGTGTGGTGAGTTGTAGGGTGAATGGGGCTGTTTTGTTCTTAAGAAAACTGTGGGATATAGGATGTTGCCCTGCGTGCAGGAATCTGAATCACTTGATGGCAGAAGTGAGGCAGCTTAGGTATGCTAGTAAGGGGAGGGGAGTGTGAGATGAGGCAGTAAAGAGGGTGGGAATGGATGATGGCCCAGGAAAGAGTGGCAGGCAGACAGGGGAACTTTGAGGGTGGATCCAGATATCATAGGCTCCTGTACCTCACAGGGTAAGGAAGCCTCCAGGGGGTGGAGAGAGAGGTGGGAGGATGGGGGAGGTCAGGATGGAAGGACTGGACTGGGAGCACCTAGCTTGGAGCTATTGTGGAATAGATTCCTCTTACTGTCTGGGAAGAAGATGAGGGAGATGGAAATATAGAGATGGAAGGACCTGGTTCAGTATATTGGAACCAGGTAGTTTAGACAAGTGGAGGGACATACAGTGCTATACAGCAGTAATGGAGAAAGGGCTTGAAAGACTAGGGAGGACAGAGTAGGAGAAGCAAGTGGTGGAGGGTGATGAGGGATGGGGAAATAAGGATAAATGAAAAGAGAACAGGGTGTACAAGAAAGCAGGACAGATCCATAGGAGGGGAAGCAGAAGGAGTGACTGGGGAGGGCAGTATGGGAGGAGGTCAGGATGGTGGCTAGGGCCAGATTGAAAGGTTGCAGGGTAAGGCTGATGAGCAGCAGTCAGCCAGGAGGGAACTCAAGAGAATGGTAGTGAGGTATGGGGTTGAAAGGGAAGGGTGGGGGAAGAGTTGTAATCCTGTGGGATTTGATACTGAAGGGAATACATTGGGGGGAGGGAAGGGGGATACACACAGAGGTATGAAGCTGGTGTGCATGCCTGGAATGACAGCAAAGCGTACCAGCACAATGATCAAGAGCTTGTTCATGGGTTCCATTCAGGAACAAACAACCTAGCCAGAGAAGAGGTGGAGGCAGCACAGAGAGTTCCATGGTAATGGGGAGGATCTGTGGGAGAATAGCCAGATTAGTAGCCTTCTCTGAATTGCTACCTGTACCTAAAGCAAGTACAGCTAGGAAGAGAAAGATAGATGATTTTAATAAATGGCTTTGAGAGTGCTGTAGGGGAAGGGTTATTGTTGCATAGGAGGATGGGACCTAACCTGGAATGACAAAACCCTATACACACTAGATAGGCTGCATTTCGGCAAAGGGGTTACAGGGTTCTTAGTGAGAGGCTGGAGGAGTACGTAAGAGTGAGCATTAATTTAAACTGATGAAGAGGACAGACTGGGTGTTAATAAAGATCTCAGCTCGGTATGTCTTTCTTGGTTAAACTTTTGAATAAATAAATAATAATCAGAGTCTCAGGGGGAGCAGGAGGCCATCAGGCCTCCTTCCAATCAGAGCAAGTTACAGAGGAGATAAATTGGACAAGAAACAAAGGGAGCAAAGAAGAAAGAGGGACATTAGGTGGTCACAGTAAGCATAACAGGCAGAAAGGGTGTAGGTAAAGGGGGCTGCATGCAGCGAGGGAGCAAGGTTTGAAGAGAAATGTGTACCAATACAAAAAGTCTAGGAAATAACATTTTGGACCTGGAGGCCACAATAGCAGAGGTCGAGGATCTAGATATAGTGGCCATAACTGAGTCATAGAGCACTGAATATCATGACTGGGGTATGGCCATAGCAGGACACACTCAGAAGGGATAGGAAATGGAGATGGGCAGGAGGAGGGTTTCTTGTATGTGAGGGAGACAATCAGGCTATATAAATGCAAGGGATTCTAGAGGCAGGAGAAGGGCTTGAGGTATTGTGGGTCACACTAGAGACAGTAGCAGGGGCCATTATTCATACACTGGTGGATGGAATTGGACAAGGCATTAGGAGAAAACATTGGCAGAATGGCAAACAAGGGGGAGGTGCAGTTGGTTAGACACTTTAATCTCCCTGATGTAGATTGGAACCTTTAGCAGCAATTTCAACTAGAAGCAGGACAATCCTTCTCCTTAAAGGGATTTATTCTCAGGCAGTCAGTAAATGATCCCACTAGGGAAGAGGCAATACTGGACCTGGTACTTACTAACAGAGACAGAGTAACAGATGTCACAGTGGACAGATTACTGAGAGGAAATGATCACTGTACACTTTAGTTTAATACCAAGATGGGTACAGAAACAAGCCATACAAAGATGACTGTTCTGGACTTCAGAAGGGCTGACTTTAAAGTAATGGGAAACTGCCTTAGAAATAGCCTAGCAAAGGTGGATGGCCAAGGTGGGGAATGAATAATGGAAATAGCTTAAAGAAGGTATAGTGAATGTAACCAGCCAAGCGGGAGCAAAAAAAAAGTCTGTTTTAGTACTCTGTAGAGATGGCCAAGAAAGTGAAGGGGAAAAAATTGCATTTAGAAGGTACAAAGAAACAATGAGATAGAAGGATAGGGAGAAGTACAAGGTAAAACAAAGGGAAGCAGAGAGGGCAGTGAAGCAAGGAAAAGCAAAGAGGAAAGGATAGCTAAAGAAATGACAGTAGGGGACAAGACTTTCTACAGCTATAGTACATAAGAGAGAAAAGGAAGTCAAGGGGAGGTATAGTGACAATAAAGAAGTTGGTAAATGGTGACGGTGCAGAGAACAATCAGGAAAAATGCTCAAGTCATTAACAGATATTTCTGTTCAGTTTTCAAAGTGGAGAGGGAGGGGGTGAACTAACAAGGAGCAGCAAGAATATAGAAGGGGGTAAACACAAGTCCATTTACAGAGGAAAGAGTCTTGAAGAGACTAGCAAACCTGAAAGTGGGCAAGGCCATGGAACTGGACAAGGTACATCCAAGTGTGCCAAGGGAACTCAGGAAGGAGCTTGCTGTACCTCTGGCATGCTTATTCAGTATATCACTGGAAACAGGAAAGGTTCCAAGGAATGGAGGAGTTGATGTAGTTCGGCTCCATAAAAGCAGCAGCAGGGAGGAGGCTAGCAACCAGAGACTGGCCAGTCTCACATCAATGATGTGGAAATTCATGGAAAGCCTACTAAAAGAAAAGCTAGTGGAATATCTTGAATCCAGGGGGGCTACAAGACCAAAGACAGTATGCATTCATGAGGGGAAGGTCATGTCAGACAAATTTGATATATTTCTTTGGGTGACCAGGGAAATAGATTAGGGAAGGGAAGCGGTTGTGGCCTATTTGGACTTCAGCAAAGTATTTGACACTGTACCACATAAGGGACTGATAAAGACATTGAATAGTCTTGGAGTGGGAGACAAAGTTGTAAATTGGGTAAAAAAAAACTAGTTAATAGTTAGGTGGCAGAGGGTAATGTTAAATGGCACTCACTCTAATGAGGAGAGAATTACCAGCAAGTTGCCACAAGTTGCCGCAGGTTCACTATTGGGGCTGGTCCTGTTCAACATCTCCGTACGTGACAGCAGAATAGCTTGAAAGGAAGGTATGCCGTTTTGCAGATGACACAAAAATCTGCAACAGGGTGGTTAATATTAGGGAGGGGTGGATAAAATGAAAAGGCACCTTAGGAAACTTGAGGGGTGGTAAAGGGTATGCCAGCTGGGGCTCAGTGCCAAAAAGTATAAAATCATGCAGCTGAGGCACAGAAACCAAGGATCTAAGTATAAAATGGGGGTGTGAGTACTGTCAGTCACTAAGAAGTGAATGAGATGTAGGGGTTATAATATCTGATGAAGTCAAATTCATAAGGCAGTGGGACAAGGCATTGGGAATGGCAGTGGAATGCTGGGGAGCATAGAGGAAGGTATCACAAGCAGGATGAAGGAGGTGATAGTACCATTGTATAGATCACTGTTAAGACTACACATAGAATATCATGCACCATTCTGGGGGCCATCTTTCAGAAAACAGTGAGACAGGGTAGAGGCAGTGCAGGGGATGGCAACTAAAATTGTAGATGGGTTACATAAGAAACCATAGGAAGAAAGACTGAGGGATCTCACTATGCACTCCATGGAGGAGAGGAGGGAGAGAGGGGGCAGGATAGAGACCTACAACTACCTCATGGGAGTGAACAAGGTACAGGTGGGGAGCCTGTTTCAAATGAAACAGTGCAATGGAACAAGAGGGCATGCAACAAAGCTAGAAGGGGGAAAATTTAAGAAAAATGCAAAGAAAAACTGCTTCACTGAAGAGTAGTGGACACCTGGGACAGCCTGCCAAAAGAGGTAGTGGCAAAAACTGTGGAGGATTTCAAGCATGCATGGGATAGTCATAAGGAAATAGTGAATAAAATGGGTAGGGAGGGGGATCACTAGAGACCAGTTAGGATCTGCTAGGACAGAATAGGCAGGAAAAAAACTGGGTCGACTGGGTGGTCCAAGTGGTCCTTTCTGCCAACAAATCCTATGTTTTTAATCTACCCTCATACCCACAGCTGTTGTCTGCTGCACCCAGATAGATTCTGCTTCTCCTCCCTTTACATTTTTATAGTCCCATCCTTGTCACTGTGATTCCTTCTCTAATGTGTAGGGCTACTGGAATGGAAAGTTCCCAGTTATTGTTGCCACCTTCCCAAGTCTCTTTGCTGGCTAATAGATCTAATTTTGTCTCTGCCGTCAACTCTTGCAGTTCACTAATCTTACTGTTTAAACTTCTGGCATTAAGGCAAACCCACATCCATGCCTTCATCTTACACCCTGCCTTTCTGCCTGGTCCCTTCTTCATGCCTCCCACTCCCTCTTTATCCCTTCCATCATATACTCTGATAGGAATATATTTGCAGCCTGGTTTCTCCCCTGCTTTCTTGACTTGACCCTTGTTCCCACCACTGCTGGCTTCCCCTGGCCCCATTTCCATGTGCAGGGGAGGCTCTGTTGAGTTCATCATGAACCTATCACCTATTATCACTCTCTCTCTAGGATCTGCACCCCCCCAATCCACGCCTCTGACATCTAGTTGATCCTGTCATTATTTTTAAATAAATATTAACTTAAAAATGTATCTTGCTGATCCTGCCACTCTGAGATTTGGTTACTGTAAGAGTACTTTCAGTTTCCACCTGAAATGTGGCATGGCCGAGTGCTATCAACAATGACAAATGACGTGTTGCTGGACCTCTACAATAAAGCAGTCTGTGTCAGAAAAGTTAGAAAACTGTAGCTTTCCTCAGGTTAAATGTATTTGTTTAAAAGAAGTTGCCGACTGCACTGAGAGGACAGCAAGACAGTTGGCGGGTTCAGAATAACTGAAGAAAGCATAAGCGTGTGCTGCTAAAGGTATAAAAGTAGCTTGGACCAAAACTGTCTCCTTTTATCACTGGAGAATAAGGATTTGTTTTGGTAGAAAAAAACCTAGTCTCATCCTTAGTTTTTTGGATAGGGCCTCAATGTGGGCTGAGAAGGGAAGATTTTGGTCAAGTCAAAGTTCAAGATAGTTGAACCCGTCCACTACTGTACATCAGGTGTTTCACCCAGGAGGGTAGTGATGGGAGGGGTGGTGATATTGTTTTTGGAGACATGTAGGGGACTCATAGGGGAGAAGAACATTAATTATTTTTTTCCTCGTTAAGTGGTAGTTTAGATTGGATAAGCTTAATTTGTAATTGATCGAAGTCTGGTTATAGTTCAGTGCAAACATCAGCTAGTGAGGGTTTAGCAGTATAAAGTACAATGTTGCCGCCAAAAAAGTGGGGTTTAGCATTCTTGATGTTATTACTGAGTGTATTGATATATATCATGAACAAGAGTAGTCACAGTATGGATCCCTGGGGTACCCCTCTGTTAAGCCGTGCTGTTATACTGGGCATGCAATATGCAAATGCATATCCACTTAGACTAACACAGTGGTTGACAACTGTCACTTTCACCTATACATTTTATTTCCTGCTGCAACACCATAAAAACTATTTAAAAGGTTGAATTGAAATTCTATCATTCCTGTGAAAGTCACTGATTTAAAAAAAGTTCTAAGAATTTGGCACATACATATTGAAAACTTGGAAATCTGTTGTGGTACGATTGTGCTGGTACACATGCAATGCTTAGAAATGTTGCAAATTTAAATGTCACCAGTAAAGTTGCTACAAAGTGGCCAAAATTCACCTTTGTGAAGCTTTTCAAAGTTTCTGTGGACCCTAGGAACTTTGACTTTGATTAAATTTTGAAGTTTTTATGCAAAGTGACCTTTTTTGGTGAAGTGGCCACTTCATGAGTGAAGTTTGGTTGATTCTCCATAAAAAGGCAACTTCACTGGTCAAAAATTTGTCACATTTATACTCTGTTATAATGAATTGAATTCATTTGTGAATTTCAGCCAATTCACCATCCCTAGTAATGCTGGACTACAGGATTTGCATAGTGCCCAAAGGCCCCTATGCAAATACTGAAAATGCACTTAATGCCATTGAAGGAGACTGTAGTGCACTATGAATATTCATGTATGCACAGTACAACCCATGCACACATTAGGGCAAATTATGTAAAGAAGTTGTATGGTATTTGCATAGGGCTTGAAGGGCCCTATGCAAATTGCACACCCACAACGTACATAAGATAGGCCACACTTCTACACCCACAAATGGGTTGTACTTTGGATACAGTAAATTTTTATGTGTAGCCAGAAGGGTCCAGCACTTCTTCAGCCATAAGTACTGTTTCTATCTGCAGCCAGAAGTAGCTGTGTATTTCTTGCACTGTGAATGCGTATCTTTTTTTTTTTTTAGTTGTTTAACCAGGAGTATCTGTGGCTACAGAAGTCATAAGTACTGCTGTAATTTCAGTTTATTAACTTTCTCTTTTTAACATGTAATGTTTTATTGAGGTTTTCAGTTTTCATTTGGTTCGCTTAATAGATAGCAGCGTATTCACCATATGATTCAGATACTGATCCCAGGCACAGGATATCTAAGACATTGCCATTTTACAGAACTTTTCCTAGATACCAGTTTAGCTTTATATAAAGTGTCAATTAAACAATGTCCATGCCCCCAATTACCTAAGCAGGAGACCTGTCCTATATATGTAATATACTAATAACTCTACTCTGAAGATTGGCCCAGGTAACTGCGGGACATAAAGAACAATACAATCTTGCATAGCTGTGCGGTCCTATCTGTTTGAACAACAGGTGATTGCTAACTATATATTTTTACTCGGCTTATGCCCAACAGGCCCACAGTATTACACTTGATCTATAGATATAGTTAGGGTAACGTAGAGAACAGTAAAGCAACAATTCAGCCAATATATCGCTTCAGGCAGGAAAAGAGAAAGGGAGGAGTATAATGGAGTCTACACACCATAGAGGAAAGTACATGGCATGAAGTATGCCCACCTCAGTTCACTTTTACCCTTAAGTAGCAGGAGTGACAGGAGGATTCTGTGGAGGAGGAGGAGGGGGCACTTTGCAAATTTGTGAGTGGAGACAGGCATCCCACTTTGTGTGATACTCGGTCATTTTACCTCTAACTGCAGCCATCAGCCTTTCAAAGGTGGCCAACCTAACTAAGGCTGCCCACCACTGAGAAAGTGTGGGGGGCAAAGGCTGTCTCCATTTCAAAAGCAGAGCTCTTTTTGCTTCCATGACAGTGATGAGGAGCCAGGCCTTTTTAGCAGGGGTAAGTGCATTAATTGAGAATGTGTCTCCTAATAGCAGGGAGTAATGATGCAGGGACAATGGGGTGCCCACTGTTGCAGAGCAGTCCTTTAAAACTGCGGTTCAGAAAGTATGAATAACTGGACACTACCAGAGTATGTGGTAAAGGTGGGCCAGGGAAGAGTGACACCTCCAACAGCTATCTTGAGGGATTATCCTATGCCTGTGTAAGACTGCAGAAGTTTGGTACCATCAGAGAAGAATTTTTAGTTGAATCAGCTGAATCCTGGAGTCTACATAGGCTATGTGGGCCAGTCTGAGACAACCCACCCACTGTTGTAAGGATAAGTTGTGAGGAATATCCTGCTCCCATGCAGCTCTGCTGGGAAGAGTGGCATCTGTCTAGGAATCTCTGAGAGTTCTGTAGATAATACTCACAAGGCCCTTGCCCCTATTAGGCAGTGAGATGTTATTCAAACAGCTCCAAGGGTCTGAGGGAACCAGTGTTTAAATAGAGGAGTCACAGCGCTGTGTAGTTGGAGAGACCTCCAGAAATCCTGATTTGGCAATTCATATTTGGCTTTAAGCTGCTCAAAGGACATCACAGTGTGTGAATTAGGAATTTGCAGGTCAGCTATCGTTGTATACCTTTGGATGCCCAAGAAGCCCAGTGAAGCGGTTTGTGGTCCACCCTTACAAGAGGGTTACCCCATATCGGAGCATAACTTAGAGGGGGGAAATAATCGGATTTAGGAACACTGGTTAGGCCCATTACACGCCACCACAAGGAACATGAATTAGCCATAATTGGCATAAGTTGGGGAATAATCGGCTTCCTGTTAGATAGCAGAGAGTAAAGGGGGGTTCCTTTGGCCAGGTCATCTTCCAGCACTGCCCACTGAGGAGGGGGAGCATGACGAGGAATGAACCACATTAAGGTCTGGGCCATGTTGAAAGTCAGGTGATATCCCGCAAACCAGGGGAGCCCTAGCCCTCCTTTCAACCAATGTGCCTGCAGTTTCCCTCTATCCCACCTAGGGAGGCCTCCTTCCCATAGAAACAGTGCCACCAGCCTATCTAGGGCCTGGAATGGTTTCTGGGAGAGTGGGATTGGGAGATTACTCAATATTTAGGAAACCCTCGAGAAGATAAACATTCTTTCTGCTTCCACTTTACCCTTTAAAGTTAACTTCAATTTCCTCCAGCACTGAACCTCTGCTGTAAGTGTTGTTAAGAGGGGAGAAAAGTTAGCTGATTCAAGATCCTTCCAGGCTGCCGTAATATTGATACCCAAGTATGGGAAACCATCCGGCCCCCAGGAAATATCTGTACCCGCTAGACACTGTCTACTACATTTCTTATTCAGGGGATATAGAAGAGTTTTCTTTTGATTTACCATGAGGCCAGAGATTTTAGCGAACTCTTGCAGTATAGACAGAGCAGGTGAGAGAGAGGATTGTGGGTCAGCCAGGGTGAGAAGAATATCATCTGAATATGCATTAACTAAATACGATGTGTTCCCCACGGGAATATCCATTACAGTTGGAGAATTAGTCAGCTTTCTAATTAGAGGGTCCAGAGCTAACAAGAATAGGAGAGGTGAAAGTGGGCACCCCTGTCTGGTGCCTCTCTGAAGAGTACTGGAGGAGGAAATGTCCTTGTTAGTAAGGATCCTGGCTGAGGGTCGGTTGTACAGCATGTGGACCCACAGACAAAATTGGGGTCCAAAACCATAGCGCTGAAGAGTCTGGTGCAAATACTCCCACTCCAGCGAGTCGAAAGCCTTAGCAAAGTCAATCGACAGGGCTGCCATGGGAACTTTGGAATGAAGAGCAAGCCATTTTAGATTCAGCATAAGGCGCAGATTGTCCACACTCGACTTCCCTTTCAAGAACCCCGTCTGTGAGGGATGGATCAGGGTAGTAAGCACTGGGGACAGTCTAGTTGCTAAAATTTTAGCTAATATCTTAATATCAACCAATAGGAGTGAAATAGGTCTGTAGTTTGCACAGGACAAACTATCTGTGTATTTCTTGAGATCAGTGATATGAGGGCCTCTCGCATTGTGGGGGGGAGAGTATCAATCAACTGGGCTTCTGGGAGCATCTGAAGTAGAGGGGAGGTGATCTCATCCCACAGGACTTGGTACAGTTCGGCGGGTAGCCCATCCGGCCCAGGGGCCTTTCCTTTGGCCATATGAGAAATTGCGGACCATAGCTCCTCCTGAGTAATAGGAGCGTCCAGCACTCGGGCTTGCTCCTCAGAGAGCCTAGGAGATTGTACCCCTTCGTGGAAGCTCTGCAGCCATTGGGATAGCTCTGTAGCTGACACAGAGCTCTTGGATTGATACAAATCTTGGTAAAACAACTTCATCACTTCATTGACAGCTTTCAGTGTTGTGGCCACATTCCCCTCCTAATTCCTTAGAGCTAGGACTCTGGATGCGGTCTGTTGCTTCCATAAGCAGAATGCTATCAATTTCTCCCCTTTTTCTCCCCCTTCCCAAAAACTGTGTTTATCACGGGTGAGTTGCCATTCTGCCTTTCTGTTTAGCAGCACATTAAGTTTGTACTTCAGGCCATTAATGTCAGCTAGTAGGGGGGAGAATTAAGTGGATTGGTTGGTGACAATTTAAATGGTCTCTCTAGAGAAGCCAGGTTATTTTGGAGCTCCAATATCCTTTTTGCCCTTTCTTTATTTTTGGCCACAGAGTAGGCAATAATTCTCCCCCGCATAACTGCCTTAAAGGCCTCCCAGACTGTGGCTGCACTGGTTTCCCCAGGGCTATTAACTGAAAAGTAAGAGAAAGCTTCCTTCTTTATGTACTCCCAGAAATCTGTATCCTCAATTAGAAGGGGGTTGCACCTCCACTGGGTCAAGCGTGAACTGTGTCCTTGGGGGGAAAAGGTATTCTTTACAGGAGTGTGGTCCGAGATAATAATACTACCAATAGTAGGAGCTATGATCCCCGGCATTGCAACATGATTGGCCAGTCAGAAGTCCAGCCTACTGTGTGTCCCATGCACTGTAGAATAGTATGTGTAATCACGCCCACTTGGATAGTTGATCCTCCATGGGTCACCAAGGCCCCATTCTGACATCAGAGAATTTAGGGTTTCCAAAACTCTTGGGTGGGTCTGCGGCATAGGAACGGATTTATCTAAGAAAATATCACAGACCAAATTGTGATCTCCCCCTACCAGAACCAGAATGTCATGATCATCCCCACTGAGGTCAGTAAGAGCTTGACTCACCTCAGAATATATATCTCCCATATCCATGTTGAAACCATAAACATTGGCTATCAAAGCCTTACCCCCAGGATACTCCAGCTTAACCACTAACCACCTGCCCAATGAATCCTGGCATGGCCCTTCCACGGGCCCGACTTCCGTAGGAGGATAGCGACCCCCTTGAATTTTGTGGATGCATAACTGGCCAGCACGGTATCCACTCATAGCTTTTTTTTAGCCATTGCACTGTGCGGTTGGTAAGGTGCATCTCCTGTAGTAGTGCGATGTCCGTTCCCAGTAAATGTAAGTACTGTAACACCTTAGTCCGCTTAGCTGGATGGTTGACACCCCCGCACGGTCCAGGAGACGCAGCCCCATCTTTGCGGTTTCGCTGTGGCTTGGGCCATATTAGACCCCCCTATTATGTAGCCAAGAGAATGTGAGTACTCACTTAACTGGGGGGGAGGTGTGTGCCAATAGCAGAATGGGATTGAAATTACCCGGCTAGTATCCTATCGATGGTCCAAAGCTGACGGTGAGCTTCTAAAACTCCAGGTGTGTAGAAACAACCGTATTGTTCAATCTACCTATAGCAGTGCACAGGTCTGCGCAGAGTACGCTAATAGAGAGGGACAGGTAAGAAATAAAAAACTACAATTATACCCTCTCACAATTCAAGCAGGAAAAGAAAAAAGAACAGAGTAAAGAAAACAGGGCAAATAGGTGCCCAACTAACAGCAGTCAAAAAACTAGGTTAGCCAATAAACTGCTAATAACCAGTAACACACAATTACTCTGACAGTCAGCACTCAGTTGCTGGTGCTGAGTTGGACGCATACATAGGGGAGAGTGCCCCTAAAGCATGCTGCTTCGGTCACCAGAAGTTGATCAGGTGGAAGACCCACTGAATCCAGTGTTCCATCCCAGCCCAAGTCTGTGGCTCCGGCTAAATGATCTGCATCCAGCCTCCAGGAGCGGCCCCGCAATCCAGTATCACTATCCCCCCATCTGAGGGGGGGGCAGACTCTCAATCGAGAACACCCGGCCCTGAGTTATAAAGAAGGGGAGGGAGGGGAGAGGGCCTGTCAAACCGCCCAATATTTAAAACATTCATTAGGCCTCGAAGGCACAGGGGTGATTCCTAGGTATCTATAAACTAGGTCTTCTTCACCGGGGTACAGCGGCCATTAATATGTGCGACCAAATGTACCATTGGTAACAACAAAGAATTCAACTATTGAGTTACTCTTGCAGGGCCAAATGAGTCAGGGATACCAATGCTTAGACTTGTGTCCAGGCTTGCAGGTCTGCTAACAGAGTGAATGAGGTATAAATGGCGGCACCCCTGTCATAACTGATGGGGAGACAGCCAGGCCATATATAAGCCTCACCGAGGCAACCAGGCCAAGGCAAATATGGGGGGAGGGTGGAGGGAGAGAGCAAGTCCCTGACCGTTAACCCCTAGCCGAACCTTCATGTAATGTGAAGAACACTACTATGAGCAAGCGTGCAACAGGGAAGGGGGGGTCCCCCCCACCCTCCGGCTATCACACAGCATATTATTGCACAGCTTACGTAACTCATCCTTCAACTGTTGAGAATAATAACAGAGGCAGTCCCCAGTTTCTCAAGTCCCTGATATGGACAGTGCTTCAGCATATGACATCAACCCCGGCTTCACAGCAGCATAGGTTACCTTCTCCGCATCAACCTCCTCTTCTTCCATCACGGTCGCCCAGTCAATTGGTGACAGGTCATCCTCCAAGGCCCCCTTTGGTTTCTTTGCCCTGTCTGCATCTCTATTTCTCTTCAGCAAGATGGGATCTGCCTTTAAAAGCTTAGCAGAAGGAGATGCAGCTGCAGTCTCCTGAGCTGGTGGACGGGGACTTCTGGGGCATGCACACTGTTTCGCTGACAATGGAGAGTCAGCCCCTTCAGGCATTTGTTGCAGTGGGGTATCATTATGCACTTCCAGAGCTTGCCTCGAGGAAGATTGTAGTGATTTTACCTTGCTTTCATCGGGTATAGGGGCCCATAACTGCCTCTGCGTGGGGGGGCTGTACTGGTCGGACTTGTTCAACTGCGATTACAGTCCTTCAGAGCAACGTTGTCTTTTTTGGTGGTTTCCAGTGATATTTTGCCCCTGGGCTCCCAGAGGCATCTGGGAGATGTAGTACTAGTCAGCATGTCCGGCCAGTGCCCTCTAATCCAGGCCTCCGCATCCCTTGGCGACTCTGCCACAAATGATTGACCATCTTTGCACATATAAAGTGAAGCGAGTCCCTTAAACTTGTATTGCACCGAGTTCATGTTCAGCACTTTTTTGATCATCTTGTAAGCACCCCTCCTTGCTGCAACCTCCTGCGAGAAGTCCCTGTAAACAGAAATGGCATGCCCCTTCCAAGACAGCTCACCAGCCTCTCTCATAGCTTTCAACAGGCATTCCTTAACTGATAGCCATAGCAAGCAGGCCATGATAGTCAGAGGGCTTTTGCTGTGGTTTGAGTTGCTAGGAACCCTGCAAGCATGCTCCACATTAACAGATTCCCTTCAGCACTCTCTAATTATTTAAGGAAGCCATTCGTTTAGGAATTTCTCAAGATTAGGGCCCTCTGCCCCCTCTGGAACACCAAGAATTCATATGTCATTCCTTCTTATATGATTCTCTTGTATTTCAGCCCTCTACTACAGGTGTGCCAGCTTAGCTTCATGATCTCTTAATTTGTGCAGGACATTCAAATGCTGGGCTTCCAGTTCCCCCACGCTGCTCCAGTACATTGTGTTGATCCTACAGCCTCCAGACTCGGCGACATTGCCCACCAGTGAAGCACTTATGCTGTCCACCCTGGAGAGAAGTGCTGCCAGCATTTTAGTTATATTGCCTAAAGCTTCCCCCACATTGGTTTTCACCATGGCACCTTGTGTCACCGCCCCAGCATCGCTGCCCCCAGCTTGGTCCATCTTGCCAGTAGACTGCCCTGCGTACCAACAACCAGGTAATTAGAAAGCTCCCTGAAGTTGTAATTAGAATGGCCACAGGAGATCCCTATAGCAGCTCCTGCCGGCACCTACAATTACTAATCAGGCAGCCCAACGCACTCTGTAAGAACAGTCGCTCCACAGAAAATAAGCCCCGAGGCACTTTTTGGTTGGTAGAACCGCGATCAGGCCTCTGTGGCCTACTTAACCCCGACTTGGCCGGCAAATACACGGATTGATAACGCTTTTACATGGTGTAACCTCGGAAATTACTGCATCGGCGGAGACAGGGGGTGGGGGGGAGAGTCAAGGGCAAGAAGTGCATTTAAGCCATCACACCGCCGGCAGGTGCAGGATTTCCATCGGGCTGGGGCAGAGTGATCGGTTCTATGCTGCCATCTTCACTGGTTCCTACTGGAAGTCTTTCCAGATTATTAACTTTCTCAAAAAAAGAAAGGAAACTCATTTCAAAAAACTTTGTTAATAAAGAGTTAGGGTTCAGCTTAATGCCACAAAAAGAGGGAAATGTGCCATTAGGGATCCTACTTCTAACTGACCACCTCCCCAAGCCGTAAAAGGCAAGACCACCCAAGCAACCACAGACTGCCATCATCTGGTAACACAAACAACATACAGTACAGCTGTTACTACATGACACAGATGCAGTAGTACTGATCTGGTACCATTGAGAATATGCATACAGCAGGATGTACTTTAACAAAACCCTGCTCCATCGGTGCTGTTTAGAAATATAACAGTGTGGATGTGTATGTTTTGCAGTGTGCATGCGTATCTGCAGGGACCTGTGCTTCTACAGACAGAAGTTTTATTGTGATTTGAGTATCATGGATTTCTATCTGCAGCTAGAAGTGGGTGTGTATTGCTTGCATTGTGTGTGTGTGTATCTGTAGGTGCAAAAGTGCTGGACCCTGTCATCTAGAAACAATTGTATGTTGTCTAATTGGATAATGACTGTCTGTGGTTAGAGCCCAGGTTCGTGACTGAATCGAATCCAAACTGAACCAGAACTTCTGTTTTTTTGTACTTACCAAACCAAACCAGAATCCTAAATTCCAAAATTTAAAGACCTCAAACCAAATGAGAACCGGTTGCATGATACCATAAGAACCTTGGCATGGTCTCTGTTCAATCATTTTTGCTGCAGCTACCTGACAAGTACTAGACACCACTGATAGTTTCCCTTTATCTAATCTGCCATCAGCAGACTGCCGAAAAAGCCGCTGTTCCTCTCCTTATCTTTAAAAAATAACAAGGATAGACTACTTGATTATGCTTTTATGGATTTTTTTTAATTTTAGCTCAGTGATTAATGAGGGTTTAATGTTGAGGTTTAGTCAGACAGCAAGGCAGCAGGTGAGTTCCAGTGCTCCAGAGGTTCCTGTGTTAAGGGCCCCCCCAAAATACCTCATTTTATGTCGGAGTCTTCATGCTGTTCATTCTGTCCCTCTATCACTGTAACGTTTGTGGCTGATTACGGCTCTCATTAGATTGATAGTGGAATGAATATCAACAGAAAGGTGCTGGTGCACTTGAGATCTGTTCTTCTATTTGGTGTGCTGTTTCTCAAGTCTGCATAATGAAACATGTTGCCGAGAACTGGCAAGCTCGGTATGGGGGTAAGTTGTGCATGCAGATAAACAAAGGGCATGTGAAGAAAGGGTTGCATGGAACTGACAGCTGCCATTATATAGTTATAGAAGTAGAGTTACTGAGGGCATGCAGCTCTCAGCGCACTAAAGGAGACCAGCTTACATCATAAAAGTGTGGGGAAAAAAGTTCCAACCATCATTACACCAAGTATTTAAAAGATATAAAATATAGGATAAAGTATGGGGTGGTGTGTGTAATGAGGACTTTACACCCTCCCTAGGTGTTAGATGCTATATAAACCACAAGATCAAAGCTTGAGAGATTTATTAAAGCATCTAACATTGATGTGTGTTACCTTTGAGTTTAAACACACTACCCCATATTTTATTTTATATAATTGCTTGGTTTCCCTTTTTCACCACAGTAATTATATAAAACAAAAAGTCCTTGCTGTGTGGCTGTGGTCCAGTTTCAGTGCATGGTCCATGGTTGCCCTTAAATATTTTTTTGGTTTGTTTCATTCGGCAGGCTTATGTTATGTATAAGATATGTTGAGTCATGTTAAAACCTCTTACCGCAGCGTCCAAGTGGCAGTTTAGTCTGTGGGATAAAGATAAGGCAGACAGCGGTTGGACAAGAAGAGCAACAGCGCAGAGCGAGGGAAGCCATGCACATGTTTGCCATAATAAGCACTCCTTTATTACAGCAAATCATGGCATCGTTTCCCTATGGGAAAAAGGGGAAGCCAGTTATTAGGCTGCCGCCAACATAATATCTTGTCCTAAAAATCTATGTGTTCTAAATCTTCCAGCAGCCTAAACATGTAACAGATGAGCCATAAATGGAGCTGTGAAGGAGGGAAAGACATTAGTTGACTGAGCTGGTGACTGGATTACTAGTGACAGTGCTGATCAAGATGGGGAGAGGGAACGGGTATAAATGGTAAGATTTTCTAAACAGACATTCATGGTGCTGTATTTGCCAGCTCTTGTGCACTATTGTTCGGCTCACGAACTAAACTGAACCTGAACTTTTAAAATTGAACATCCAAGGGAACTGAACCAAACTTGAACTCTAATTGTATGAACCTGAACCAAACCAGGACCCCAAAAAGTTGCTGAACCGAGGCTCTATCTGTGGTTGCTTGTGTGATCTTGTCCATTTGCTCCTTGGAGAAGTGGGGAGTTAGGGTTAGCAATACTACTGCCTCATAGTCAAACTTTTGTGGCATTAAGTTGAACCCTAACTGGTGCATCAACACATTTTTTGCAATGGCAATATCTTTCTGTCTATCCATTCATCTATCTATCTATCTATCTATCTGTCTGTCTGTCTGTCTGTCTGTCTATCTATCTCTCTATCTATCTATCACTATACATTCATTGCAAAAATGTTGTTAATATTCATTGCAAAAAACTGTTAATGCACCAGTTAGGGTTCATCTTAAAGCAACAAAAGTAGAGAAATGTGGTGTTAGGGATTCCAGCCCTACCTCCTCCACAAACAGTGAAAGAACAAGACAACACACACAACCACAGACAGCCATCAACAGGTAAAAAAAAAACAACATACAGTTGTGTCCAGATGATACAAATGCAGTAGCAGTGTTGTACCACCTTTGTGGATTGGTATCTGTGGTATGCACACCACAGGACAAACACAATCACTTCTGGATGCACATAGAAATCCACAATACTAAAATCACAATACTACTTCTTGTGCAGAAGCACAAGGCCTGCATCCACAGACACAAATCCACAATACCCAAATTGCAAGAGTTCTTTTGTCTACAGAAGCACAGGCCTCTATGGGGCTAGTGCTTCTTTAGTCTCAGTTACTTATGTACACTTTGAAACATATAGACAGTTCTGTCTGCAGAAGCACAGGCCCCTCAGGGGTCTGCATCTCTTTATCCAGAGGTGTTAGACATACACACTGACTTCTGGCTGCAGATGGGCAGGCCCCTGTGTGGCCAGCACTTACGCAGTTACATGTAGAAAACTATGTACTAGCAGATCCAACTATGTAGTGAGGTAACACCTGCTACCCCCATAGACCAACAAAAACTAGCTGTCTCAACCTAATCTGAGCTTTAAATGGTAACATTTTACTTTTTTCAGGAAAAGTTCTACCCATAGATGAAACTGCTACCCCCGTAAAAAACTGTTTAGATATGCTGCTGAAACCATCATACTAACGTTGCAATATTATGTCTGCCAGCAGAATGGCAGACCCCCATTGGGCTTGCACTCTGCAGTCACAGGTACTTATATACACTGAGCGACACACAAATGCAGGTGTGGCTGCAGAATCACAGGCCCCTGTGGGGCCTATGCTCATGTAGCCACAGATACAAATCCATGAAGGTATCACTTCACCTGATGATTGCTGTCTGTGTTTGCATGTGTTGTCTTGCCCTTTTGCTGCCTGGGGAGATAGGGTTAAGGGTTGCAAACCCTAAAACCACATTTCCCTACTTTTGCTGCTTTAAGTTGAACACTAACTGGTGTATTAATGCAGTGTGTTTGCAATTGATGTCCTTTCTTTTTTAGACAGTGGAATAATTTCTTCATTCACATAGGTTCCTTTGGAACCTGCATGGACAGATCCATCTGACTGCAGAAGAGCAGGACCCAGAGAGCCCTGCACATCCATATGGTTACAGATGCAAACATTCAGAGCTCAGAGGGCCCTGTGTGGATTAGGAATCTGTCTGACTGCAGAAGCACAGAGCCCAGATGGCCCTTCACTTCAATATAGCTACAGATGCAGATGCACAGCACTATTTGGGCCCTGCACCAATTGTGGAGTTCATCAGGCTGTGAAGGTGCAAGGTCCTCTGGTCCCTGCACTTCTGTGCAGCTACAGATGGAGACACAAAGGGCCCTTCCTTCATAATGTTGTTGCTTGGTAATATTTTGGC
Organism: Neoceratodus forsteri; assembly: GCA_016271365.2. Classification (NCBI taxonomy): domain Eukaryota; kingdom Metazoa; phylum Chordata; order Ceratodontiformes; family Ceratodontidae; genus Neoceratodus; species Neoceratodus forsteri. The sequence goes on from CM057449.1 coordinate 1,517,105,122, forward strand.
CAGAAATGTTCAGCATAGCCTTTTAATGACCCCATCTCATGAACCAGTCAATTGATAGTTTTCAAATCCTGCCCAAAAGGTGATTTTTCAATTTCTTGGTTGAATTTGAACAATTTTGCATTCCTGGTTCAAGAGGTGTTGAACATCTACAGTAAAAATATTTTAAAAACAGCCTTGTTATAAACAGAAGGGTTTTTTTTTACACACAAAGACAAGTTTCTTCTTTCAAGAGCAAGGCTTCTCCATTCGTATGGTCTCACAAAATAAGATCACAGAAAAAGAAATCTCAAAAAAGAAGACCACAAAAGAAGAATTTGGCCTCATGAAAGAAGAAATTCTTCTGTTGTGAGCTTACTTTGATACAAAAGAAAATTACAAAAAACAAGAAATCTCATGAAGGAAGATCATGAAAGAAGAATCTTGCCTCATGAAAAAAAGAAATTCTTTCATGAGCTTATTTTGGTACAGGAGATCGCAAAAGAAGAAATTTCTCAAACAAAGATCAATCAATCAATCAATCAATCAAATCTTTATTTATCCAGGCAGACACCGTTGAGCAAGCTCATTTACAAGGTGGACCTGCGTTTGTAAAAAGACAGTTATACACATTAAAGATGAATTAAACAATGTACGGAAGGCAAAAGAATAAACTTACAAACATGAGGTGGGTGCAATAAGTACAATTCCAAGTATTCACATAGGATTACATGACATTAAATACAGCCTTTAATGACATAGGATTTAGAGTTGCATATTTGTCCATGACTTTACAGGATGGGTACAAGTTTAATAGCATTACAGGCCCGGAGAGCGGTTCAGTGCATAGGGGTGACAGGGCCGAGGGAGCCAATGTTGTTCACGTATTTGGGTGACAGAGGAGAAAAGGAAAAAAAAAAGAAAAATGTTTATGGTTCTAGTGGTCAGCATGGCAGCTGAGTGCTGAATAGGTTTATGTATGGCGAGGAGGGTTCGGTTATAGCTGCATATGGTGAGGCTAGAGCATGAGCTATCAACAGGACTACTATGTATTATGGAAACATTTGCAGATTTCGGCAAATGTTCTGTCTCTGAGTTCTAAACACGGAGATACTGATAGGAGAGCTAAGTTTCAATGAGCCTTGTATCCTTCTCCAGAGTGTAGGCAAGGCATGGCTTATAGCTGCCCTACCAAAGTGGCTATTGATTCTGGGGATTTTTAGTGAAGTTAGTGAGGATCTTATGGCATAGGTACTTGGCGGACACAATGGGAGGCAATCAACAATGTAGTTAGGGAGTTTGTTGGTAAGTGCACGGAGTATCAAGAGCTGCATTTCTATGTCACCTGTATTGTAGAGACGGCCACCCTGCTGCAGTGTATAACAAGCAGTGATGTGTGGAGGACGGAGGCCAGTAATGAATCTTAATGCTCTATGATACAGTGCATCCAATTTTGCAAGGTGTGAGGCAGAGCATTGTCCATATATGATGTCAGCGTAATCGATTAAGGAAAGGAAGGTAGAGTGAACTAGCTGTCTTTTGAGTTACTGTCAGGAGATGTCTGATTCTATAAAGTAGTCAAGCCTCTGCCTTAGTTTTTCATCAGTTCTTCAATGTGCTCCATAAAGGAGAGTTTGTTATCCAGCCATAGACCCAGGTATTTGAATTTAGTTACAAACTCAAGATTTTCACCTAGTAGGGTGGTTATAGGAGGAATTGTACCAGCTAGTGTGATTTGGCCCCAGTTCTGGATGGAGAGAACAGCATGGCCTTTGTTTTTTTGCATTTGCAATAGTTTTTGTTGATAAGCTGGTTTTGTGCGTATTGAGTTTGACTTGGAGTTCTGAGCATGCGGCTCCAGGAGAGTCACGACTTAGGTAGAGCACTGTATCGTCAGCAAACAGGTGGATATTGGCTTTCTTGATTCCTAAGTCCAGATTATTAATGTAGATATTGAACAGTAGGGGCCCAATATGGAACCCTGAGGGACTCTCTTTTAGCGGTTTGAGCGGAGAAAGTTCTCCTTCAGCTTTGATTTGTTGCTGCCTACCAGACAGGTAGTCCTGGAACCATTTCAGTGAGATAGAGTCCAGACCTATGGTGTTTAGCGTGGAAAGAAGTGAGCGGTGGTCGACGGTGTCAAACGCCTTGCTGAGTCTAGAAACACTGCACAAACAATTTTTTTTATCGAGTTCCGCTGCCAGTCATTAGTAACGTTGGCCAGTGCCGTAGTAGTACTCGTGCTTAGCTCTAAATCCGGACTGCATGGGGTTAAAAGCAGAGTTGTCTAGGAATGATCTCAATTGTGTATCCACAACTTTTCCAGCATTTTCGAAAGTATAGGTAGTAGGGAGATTGGCCTATAGTTGTTCAGGTCACTTGGGTCCCCTGCTTTGAAGCGGAATAACATGGGCAGTTTTCCATTCTGTGGGGAGAGCCTTGAGTTGGGATAGGTTGAATAAGTGCAGAAATGGGTGCGGCAAGTATGTGATAAGCTATTTTCAGAAGTATGGGTCTAATAAGTCAGCTCCTGCGCTTTTCCTAGTGTCCAACCGTAGCAGCAGGTCTTCGACTTCTTTTATGTTGATTGTGGAAAGGAAAAAGGCATACTAATGTTAATTGGTTCATATGGCTGGGCTTTGGAACACGGATGAAGACTGCTTACTGGTGCATTATCAAAAGCCATGCCTGCTGTGGCAAAATGGTTATTAAAAGCTTGAGAATTTCAGATCTGTCAGTGACAGTGACATTGTCAATCATAATTTTAGATGGTAGCATACTACTTGGTGAGTGTCCAGATAGTTCTTTTATAGTGGACCAGAATTTGGTAGGGTTGGTGGATGCAGAGCATAATTCCTTTTGGTAATAAATAGCCTTAGTTCCCTGATCATTTTGTACAGGCATTCCTAGCTGACCTAAAGAGACACCAATCAGCATCAGCATGTGATTTTCGGGCATTTTCCATAGCTGGTCTCTTTTGAGCAAGGCGTTTTTAGTTCTGGTGTGAACCAATGGCAGGTCCTTGTTTTATCCGAGTTTTGATCAAGGGAGCATGGGTATTGAGGGCACTGGCTATGATTTGGTGCAAAATTTCATAAGCCTCACTCACTGATTTGGCTAGATAGAGCTCTGCCAAAGCAGAGAGTTTTAGATCATTAAAATAAGCCGGTGGGTCGAAGTTCCATTTGGATCTTTTGATAGAGAATTTTGAAGTGGATAGTGGCTTGGTGATGGTTCTGATGCCAGCTGTTATGCAGTGGTTCGCGTCAACTGGCAGGATACGGCGTGTGAGAAATATTGAGGCTTGTTGACAAGAAGCACATCCAGGAGGTGCTCCTCATAGGATTTTTTGTTGATACGGGTTGGTTCAGTTATAAGTTGGGTGAACCCATGTGAGTCACAGAATCGCTTTAGGGGTAGGGATCCATTGGTTAGCCAGTCATAGTTTAGGTCACCTAGTAGGACTGTCTCCATGGGTGTTTCATCCATTTGTGATGACAGGTGTGTCAAGAGCTGTGGTCCTGCTGCAGGAGGTCTGTAGCAGCCAATTATGCGGAAGGCCACTGAGTGAGATGCTTCAATTCTGAGAGACAGGCATTTAAATCCTCCAGCCACGGATGTAGCGTCTAATATGGATACTGTGAATTTATTTTTAACATAAATTGCTACCCCCTAGCCTTTCTGTCTGCTCTGAAAAGTAGGTAATTTGGGAAATTAACCTCGCTGTCCGGCGTAGATGCGCAGAGCCATGATTCGAATCACAATAATATCTGGAGAGGAATGAATGATCCAAGCCTGGACAGAATCCAACTTTTAGGAGGCTGCAGATATTAGCATGCAGGAAGCTGATTCCTTTCAAAGCAGTAATTTTGGACCGTGATGAAAGCAACTTTGTGGGGCCAGGATTAAGTTCAATGTCTCCTGCACACAGTAGTAGAAGGAGGAGAATTCTTCTCAGATAGACAAGGAGATTTTTAAAAGTACGGGTCTTTCTGCGTTTGCTACAGGCTAAAGCGCATGGGTCCAGTGGTCGGATGGACCTCTTGCTATGCCCTATGGATACGTAGCTTAGGATCCAGGCAGTGTAGTAGTAACCTGTACATTGTTTAGGTACCAGAGGTTTGAGGATAGTCGTGGCGTGGTAAATTGCTGTACCACTGTTGGTAATAACAATGTACTTCGAGTTAACCAGTGGTAGACAGGGGCAGCATGATAAATACATGGATTTATTGTGTGTGAGGACCAGTGGGGCGGAACATGTCTCTGTAATTAGGTCGGGTCTGTCAGGGGGTACATTTATATTATGTAGCAGAATGATATTAGCTAGTAGGCAAAGCCAAATAATGCTGCCATATTTGTTTTTCTCAAAGTGGGTAAACGCTACAAAGCTGCCAACCAGAATCTCTTATGCTATCACAATTTGTGCAAAAGGTGCTACTGTGGAAGGCTTATTATTTTTATTTTTTTTTTACTGCTAAAAGCAGGAAAGAAGGAGAGACGCCTATTCCCTATAGGCCAGGCCAATAGAGGCTGAAGGCGGAGCTAGAGGCTATAAAATAACACTCAGAGAGGGATGGGCGGGTGGCGAAAAATTGCGGGCTTTGCCGTACCTTTCAGGCAGGGAGAGTCGGTGCGGAGGTCTCAGGCGGCGATGAAAGCGCCGCCGATCACTGGGTGGTCACCGTCCTTCTGCCGGGCTTGCAGGAGTCCCTAAGGAGACAGAAGGGGACTATTAGTGCTAGTCCCAGTCGGCTGAGGGCGGCCGAGCAGTGTGATGCAGAGCTAGAAATTTTCAGACAATAGGAGCGATTTCCTGAAGCCTCTATGTCTGGCTGGCTTCTGCTCTGAAAACAAAAGAAGGGCTGTAATGACTTAAAACACACCCTCCCTTAACACTTCTGGCAAATGATTACACTCATTTAGTCTTGTTTTCAGTTAAACCAACATTTTACAAAGTCCAGAATTTCCCCTATAAACAAGAGAGCAGCCCTTTTCGGCAAGTTTTTAGCTTAAAAACAAATCACATAAGATCACATAAGAAGATCACAAAACAAGAAATCTGTTCTTCTGTGAGATTCAGTTATTTTGTGAGTCAAGATTCTTTTTATAGAAGGCTGATGAAAGATGCATTTTGACTCACAAAAGAAGAATCAACAGCCCTCACAAAGTCCTCTGCCTAAGATTTTAGGTATGTCCCAAACCATATTTTTGGATTTTGTGAAAAACAAACTCCAGAATCAAGGTAAATGGGTCCCGTTTAGCTAGATTAGTGTGAATTTTCTCCAGGGCATAATTTTTATGGATTTTCATTTTTTTTCAATAAATGAAAAACAAGATGCTGGACATACAAAGAAATGTTTTTTTTTTCTCACAAAATAAAATTTTCAGATCACAAAAGAAGATTCAAGCACTCAAGTGCTTGCATAGGAAAACCCGCTGATCACAAAAGCAGCCATTTGGGACCTATTACACCCCTCAATTTTTTTTTACCACCTTCTCCTTAGCTTCTCTCAGATAGACTCTAAAACTGTTCGCACCCTTAATGTCCTCCTTATCCTCAACATTTACTCCCTCTCTTAGGAATAGAGTCAATCCCCACCTCCTTCATTCCTTTGGAATAGTCAGTATCCCATTAGCCTAGCTTCCTTGTCCTTTCTGTCCTTCCATCCCATCTCTGTGATGGCTACTAAGTTCTGGCCTTTGAAGTTCATTAGGCTGTCAAGCTGGCCCACTTTTCTGGGAGTACTCCTCAAGTTGGCTCACATGCTAATGAGGTTAGTTGCCCTTCTAGACTTCATTGCCCTCTTGGGGTCTCGTCTCCTTGAGTCCATGGTATGGTAGGAAAATTAAAAGAATAAACAACAAAAAAAAGAAGCTGTACAAGAAGCTAGGATAATAAAATCAGCAATGGATATTGAGAAATGCACAAAAATAACAAGAGAATATAAAAAGATAATTGCAAAGGTGAAAAACCATTTTGAATTGAATTTGGTTACTAAGGTTAAGGATAACTATAAATCTTTCTAAACTTATATAAACTCTAAAAGAGGAAGTCCTTGTCAGTTGGCCCTTTATTAAACAACAAGAGGGAACTAGTGCATGATGACAAAGAAACTGCTGACTTATTGAATGCATACTTTGTAACTGTATTCAGTGGAAAACAGACTACACACACAGAAACATATACAGATAATGCAATAGAAGAGCTGGTAATAAATACTAGTGATGTGAAAGACAGACTGATAAAACTCGTCAGATGTAAGTCTCCGGGGTCAGATGGGCTACATCCTAGGATATTGGGGAAACTAACAGAAGAAATTGCAGCACCACTTACAAAGATCTTTAATGAATCACTGAGGACAGGAGAAATCCAGCTATCATGAAGGGATGCAAACGCTGTCCCTACATATAAAAAGGGAAGAAAATGTGAATGTTCCAATTTCAAAACTGTCAGTCTGACATCTGTACCATGCAAAATACTGGTGAGATTTGTTAAAGAAGAAATAGCAAAGCATTTGGATATCAAGGATGGTTGGGATCCCACTCAACATGGGTTTAGAGTGGGAAAAGGTCCTGCCAAACAAACCTACTTCAATTCTATGAAAAAATCAGTGAACAACTGGAGAGAGGTAGATCAGTGGATGTAATATATTTGGACTTAAAGTGTTCAATAAAGTACCTCCCAAAGAACTTCTAGACGAGTTATACAAGATAAAGTTAGATACAAATATAATTAAATGGATCCAAGCATGGCTAGCTGATAGGAGACAGAGAGTTGACATCAGAGGAACATTTTCGGGATGGCAGGGTGTGACCAGAGGGGTGCCTCATGGATCTGTGCTGGGCCCCATACTATTTAATATCTATATGGCCTTGATGAATACAGGAAACAATGTATGATTGACTTAGTTCGCAGATGATACCAAGCTAGGTGTAATAGTAAACAACACCTCTGCTGCAGTCAGACTTCAGAAGGAATTTGACAGATCGGACGCCTGGGCTAAAGACTATAAGTAAATCCTTTAATCTGGAAAAGTGTAAAGTCATGCACTTTGGGAAGTCAAACATCTTGGCTACATTCACATTAGGGGGCAGAACTCTTAGAGCTACGAAAGAAAATAAAGATTTGGAAGTGGTTATCACAAATGATCTAAAAAACAATACAAACTGCCAGGTTATTTTTAATATAGCAAGAAGTATATTAAATTGTATAGCCATACAGACATATTACTAGTAGGAAACAGGAGGTTATTCTTCCACTGTATAGGTCACTTGTGAGACCTATCATGGAGTACTGCCCACAGTCCACTGAGCCTACTATTAGGAAGAATGTTAACATGATTGAAGGAATTCAGAGGAGAGCTACAAGAATGATAAGAACATTGAGAGATCAAAATTACGAGGATAGGTTGGGGGCCCTCAATATGTATTCTCTTGAGTATAGAAGATTCAGCGGAGATAAGTGTTTTGTCTACAGTACCCTTTTAAATGATTTTCTTTGGGAAATTTCAGGGATAAGGTTAAATGATAACAACCTAGTCACAAGATCTCATGATGTGCAGTTAAGAGGGCTAATATACAATACTAAAAGAAGAGCTGTTTTTTTAGTCAGAGAGTGGTGTGTATGTGGAACCGTCTTCCACCAGAGGTAGTGGGTAGTGAAAATATGACCAGTTTTAAAAATAATTTAGATAATTATTGTTCTGTAAACTTGATTAAAGGTTATGCCCTTTGAGCAAAGGGTGAGCTGTATAATGGCCATATGACAGTCTCAGCTGGAACTAATTCTATGATCCCTGTAAGTCCCATTCAGCTGCTTTTCTCTTTGTGTGTCCCTGCATATGTCTTCAGCCCTTGATGTTAACCTATACAAGCCCCTACCCTCTCTGCTAGATTAACCCCCCCCCCGATTGACCTGTCCATTTTTCTGGACTGTAGTCCTATTTCCTCTAGGCACAAGTGCAGCCTATCTTGGGCATGGAGGCATCCCTTTCTCAAGAAGGCACTCCAATTGTCCAGAAAAGCAAAAACCTTTCTCTTGCACCAGAACCATAGCAAAGTTTTAGCCTATCTAAACTTCCACTGCTGTGCCATACTAATTCCCAGGAATAGAGGATATCAGAAAAAAATAATCCTGAACAATGTTTCCTTCAGGAACATCCCTAGCTGTGTGAATGACCTCTTCATATCCTTAGGACTTACATCCCTATGTTGTTCATGCCAATGTTTCTTTTTTAACTTGTTAAGCAGCTAAACCCCAATGGCATCAAATGGCTCTCTTCATGGGGGACTTGGGAAGACATAACAAATACATAACAAAAAAATACAAACATAAAATCTCTTAAGGCTAAAGAGAATTTATACTTTTCTTCTAATAAGCACTGTCCTGATTCTCAACTTCATCTTGAAATTCTTCAACTTAGAGTTAAAGTTAACAAATTAATTTCTCATAAAACCGAACTGGCCTTGTTTAAACTTAAATATAAGTTTTAGGAACACAGTGATAACAATGGGAAACTTCTCTCTTACCAGCTCAAAGCACAACAAATGGAATGACACATCCTAAGCCTAAAAGATGAATAGGGTACGATTCACTCCGACAACCCCTCTATAAACCATATCATGAAAACCTTTTATCAAAAACTATACTCTTACACAAATCCTCCATCTACTTTACAAATTCAACAGTTCCTTAAATTGTTACATCTTCCTCATCTTTCTACTATTGAAACAAATTCTTTAGATGAACCTTTCTTGCTTCAGGAAATCCAGAAAGCTTTGTCTTCCTTGAAATCAGGCAAATCCCTTGGGGGTGATGGATTCCCTGTCGATTTCTATAAAATGTTTTCCGACACCTTATGTCCCCTTCTTCTTAATGTTTATCAAGAAGCTTCCAATACTGGCAAGCTTCCCCCATCTTGCACCAAAGCAATCATAACCTAATCCCTAAGTAAGAAAAAAAAGACCCTACCACTCCTGTAGTTATAGGCCCATCTCTTTATTAAATACAGATGGAAGATATTTGCTAAAGTACTAACTTCTCGACTTGAATCCTTGATTCCCAAGCTAACTCATTGTTTACAAGCTGGTTTTATTAAACATAGATCTGGTTCTGATCACCTACGTTCCTTATTTAATTTAATTCACAAAGCCAAGCACCTCAAGACACCAGCTGCAGCCATAGCTATTGATTTCAAGAAGGCCTTTGATTACTTAAACTGGGACTACCTTCCTCAAGTTTTATCTTATTTCAGTCTTTCTCATACCTTTTGCTGCTGGATCAAGGTATTATATAACTCCTCTGTTGCTAAAGTACTTACTAATTCCACCCTTTCCTCTTACTTTCATCTAGCAAGGAGAACTAGACAAGGCTGTCCCCTGTCACCTTCCCTGTTGATTTTAGCCATGGAACCCCTGACTGCTTGTTTACGTCAATCTTCTGGCATTATGGGCATACCTGTGAGCAATTCAAGATATGTTTCTCTCTCCTACATGGATGACCTCTTAATCTGACTCAAAAACCTGAATGAAGCTGGGCCCCTGTTGGTTGATTTCCTTAACATTTTTACAAAAATTTCTGGCCTTGCTTTGAATTATAACAAATCACAAACTATGCCCCTTAACGACCACTGTAAAGCCTTTATGAACATACCTCTTGGATTCCGCTGGTCACCACAGGGTATAACATATCTAGGTATCAAAATTACTAGTAACTTAGGGAAAATATGGGACATTAACTTTAACCCCTTATTTAATAACATCAAAACAATTCTTGACAGATGGAAGCTTCTTAATCTCTCTTTCATGGGGAAAATTGCAGCCATTAAGATGTCCATTTCTCCCAAAATTATTTACCCCTTTGCCAATATTCCTTTAGTCTTACCATCCTTCTTTTTTGCTAAAATTGATAAATTAATAGATAACTTCATTTGGTATGGGAAACCACTGAGATTTAACTGCAACAAACTTCAATCACATTGGAAAAAAGGGGGATTCGGACTCCCCTGGTTCAAAGGCTACCTCTGGGCTTTCTGAATGGCCCAAACCATTAAATGGTTTCAGAAACCCTCCCCTCACTCGCCACTATGGGTTGCAATGGAATCCACATTTTGCCTGGGAGGAGTTCCCACTTCCTTCATTATTAATCCCATTTCCTCTAAATTAAAATCTCACCCGACTATATCATCCTCTGTTCTTTATTGGAAACTAACCCACAAATTCCTGAAATCCAATCCAACACCCTGGTTTTATGCCCCCTTATGGGGCAATCCGCTGCTCACTCTAGAAGATCACCCAATTTCCTGTCGTACATGGAGGAGCAAAGGCATTTTCTTTCTCGGAGATATCTTGCACCAGAATTCACTCACTCTTAGATCATTCTCAGACTTGCAGGTCACATGGGAACTTCCTAAACAGACTTCTGGAAGTTTTTACAAATTTTGGCAGCTTATAACTCTCTCTCTCTCTCTCCCTGGCACAGATAGTCTGGTGCTCCCTTGACTTGGGTGAGTACCCCTGCTCCTTGAAGGAGGCAGTGGTCACACCCTTATTGAAGAAAGCTTCATTGGACCAAGACTGTTTTGCAAACTACAGACCAATCTCTAACCTTCCCTTTGTGGGGAAGGTTATTGAGAAAATAGTGGCTGTACAGCTGGGGAACCATTTGACCATCCATAGCATCTATGAACCTCTCCAGTCTGGTTTCTGAAAGAGGCATAGTACTGAGACTGCATTGGTTTGGGTGCTCAATGATCTTCTGATGGTGAGAGATCAGAAAAAACAGTCCATTGTGGTACTTCTTGATCTGTCATCAGCTTTTCACACCATGGATCATGGGATACTGCTCAAGTGCCTGAGATTCATCTGTAGGATTTCTGGGGTGGTCCACAGATGGTTTACATCTTTCCTCACTGGTAGAACTCAGAGGGTGGTGTTGGTTTTTTGTTCCCTCTGAACCAATCCCTCTGTTATGTGGGGGCCCTCAGGGCTCGGTACTGTCCCCCATGTTGTCTGCGGAGTATATGCTGCCCCCCAGAGAGATTGTAAGATGGTATGGGCTGAGGTTTCACTGCTATGCTGATGATACCCAGCTCCACCTGTCTTTTGCACCTGACCAGGATGGAGCACTCTCGGTATTTAATAATTGCCTCATTGAAATCCAAGATTGGATGAAGTCCAGTGGGCTGAAGATGAACCCTGGGATGACTGAGGTGATGGTTGTGGATCCGGGTCACTGGATGGGGGGGTTGGGGGCAGGTTATCCTTCAGGTATATTCCTGGGGGATTCCGAGCTCCTTACCTCTGAACAGGTGCAAGACCTTGGGATGATACTGGACGAAGGGCTGACACTTTGATCTCAGGTGTCGGCTGTCATTAAGTTACTCTTTTATTATCTAAGGAACATCGCTAGGATCAAGCACCTGGTTCTATCCAGTGACCTTCCTGCACTAATCCACACCTTTGTGACCTTGCGTCTGGATTATTGCAACTCCCTTTACTTTGGGCTACTGGGGGTTGATATCCCGACCTGCAGCTGGTGCAGAATTGTGCAGCTCAGTTATTGATGGGGACTCCTCGGTCCTCTCTTATCACACTGGTTCTGCAGGAACTGCACTGGCTGCTTGTTCAGTGGCAGATCGCCTTCAAAGTCAGATTACTGACGTACAAAGCCCTACACAGACTGGGTCCTGACTACCTGAAAGAGCTTTTGGTTCCTTATCACCCTGTGCACTTGCTCCGCTCGACCAATGAGGGGTTGCTGGAGATTCTGAGGGTTTCCTTAAATCTTCTGGAGCCTGGGCATTTATGTTTGTGGCCCCAACCCTCTGGAATTCTCTACCCCATTGGATAAGGGAGTGCATGTCCATGGGGGGATTTAAACAGGCATTTAAGATGTTTTCATGGAGCAAGGCATACAGTGATGCGGCAAATAGTTTTAAGTATGTAGTATTGTACATTTATTATTATGGTGTACTACTGTTTTAAATTGTTTTAACCTGTACTGCACCTTGAAATTTGAAAGGCGCATTATAAATAAAGAATATTATTATTATTATCATTATTATCTCTAGTTTAGTGTATAGGCATACTCTTCTAAACCCATACATCTCGCACTGGACTAATTTATCAGTAAAATTAAATAGCTCCATTTACAAAGACATTTTTGATAATATACCTGATCAGTCTATGCAGGCCAAAAATAAATGGAGTACTCTTCTTAACTACAATATTTCAGATGCACAATGGAGTAATTGTTGGCGTATTACACATAATACATTTAAAGATGCCCTTAGTTCTTTAATACAAGCTAAAATCCTACATCTTTGGTATAGAACCCCCTCTGTGCTTCAACAAATGGGCCTATTAAATAATAATAATTGCTGGCGCTGCAATTTTGCCATGGGGATCTATTTCATATCTTGTGGTCTTGTGCTCCCATTAATAAGCTCTGGCATAAAGTCTGTTTACTTGCTTCCAGAGTAACAGGACAAAAACTACCTTTTGACCCCAAGCTATTCCTTCTAGGCATCCTTATCCCCAATAGCTCTCTCCTCTCACATGCACATTTTAGATGGCTAAACATACTTTCTCTTCTGGTCAAATGTCTGATTCTTATGAAATGGAAATCAACTCTGGTGCCTTCTCTTTCAGATGATCTTCAAAGCCTCTCTCAGTATACCTCTCTAGACCGATTATCTCATGTTACTCATAACCGACTCACTGTATATGACAGATGTTGGCAGGATTACTTCAAGCACATGAACCTAGTTCTTCTAGACTCTAATTCTTAGGGATATTTAGCCCACCTTCTTATTTTGCTCTCAGATTAGGTTTTCTCGAAACTTTTGTGCACAGATTTCTCCTCTTTTTTCCTTTATTCCCTGTTTTCTCCCTCTCTCCTTCCGTTCTTCCTTGCTTTTTTCCTCTCTTCTTTCTTTCCTTGCACACTTTTCTCTTATCTTCACCTCTCCATTACTGAACATTGTTCATATTACCACATTTATCACTTTTTGCAGTTTACTGAATGCCTTGCCATAGCCTGTCCTAGCATGTATTTCGTACATGGTTGCTATTTCTGATCCTATAATACCCTATTGATTGTAACCCTTCTTCTCTCCACATCCTGTCTAGGTTTGTGTTTTATTATCAATACATGTATATAAAGTTTCTCCAATATGTTTACCCTAAATACTGTGTTTTGTTAAGTCATATTTTATACCTTACATGGAGGATAGTCTTTTATTGTATAAGATGTGTGCTTTCTTATATACTCGAATTTCAATAAAAAGTTAAAGTGAAAAAAATACAAACATGATCACAATATAGTAATCAATTAAACTTTTTAAAAGTTACCTATGAAATATTGTTTCATTTTATTTTGAATGAAAGATGGCTGTCTGCCCCCCCTCCACCCAGCAGCCATTCTTGCCCCAGGACAACACATAATTGACATACACTCCAGGCAGGCAGAGCACCTCAGTCAAGCTACTATCCTGGTACAATGTCCCCTCTACTGCCCTAATATGGAGTTCCTAATGACTACAGTACTACCTTCCTGCCCCTCCCCAAATATTTTCCTTCCTTTCTACTTGGCAGGTCAAGCGACCTGGTGCCTGCACTGCCTTCATTAGCACCAGCCTCCAGCTCTACTTAATGTAGCCATTAGTTCAAAGGACTCTATAAAGGGATTCTTCTAATGAAGAATCACTGCCTCATCTAAAAGGGAAACTAGCAGAAGAATGTTAAAGTATGAATTCTTGAATACACTTTTTCTGCCCCTTTAACAGTTCAATAAAAAATGGTTTTAATCACTTACCTGGTGGCAGATTGTACATATAGGTTCTTGTGCATCTTTGAAGTTCAGTATGTTTGTTAAATAATTTAAGTAAAATAAGAAAAGAATTCCAACAGTTTTGGGAAATAGGAATTTGAAACAAAAATCAGGATCAACCAGACAAAGCATTAGACATTGTTTTTGTTTACTTTGTGTTTATATCATTACAGACCTGACTTCAGTCCATCTTTCTCTATGTCATTCTCCCATCTTGGGAAACACCTGTGTATCAAAACTCTTTATCTGCTTTCAGTCTCGCCCATCTCTGACCTCCAAACTAGCAGTCTTAGGTTTGTCCCCATAGGAAGGATCTGTAACTGTTTATTACTACACCCTATATCTCTTTCCTTATTTAAGAATTCAACATTAATTCCATCAATTCTATGCTTTACTTGTGGCTTTCTCTTGCCTATATGTATCACTTTACATATTCTGAAATTAAATTTTAGCTGCCAGGAACTCAACCACTGTTCAAGACTCTCCACAACCATCTGCACAATTCTTATTCCTTTTTCTGTTTGCTCCCTTCTACACAGCTTTGGGTCATCTGCAAACAGACACACCTTGATGTGCAGTCTTTCCCCTATATCACAAATGAACATATTGAACAAGACTGGTCAAAGCATCTACTCCATGGGAACCACTTGTCACCTTTCTTATTCCTGAAAGTTTTCTATTCAGTACCACTCTGCATCCTGTCTGATAGCCAGGAACTGTACCTATCCATCTTGTAAGTTACTTTCCAAGCCTATTTTGTCCTGCTTTCCTGATAAACCTCCTGTGTGGTACAGAGTCAAATGCCTTACTAAATTTGAGGAAGAGGATGTACACTGCCTTAATATTATCTACCATCTGTGTCACTATGTTGAATCATATCTCCCAACTATCCCTGATTATGAAGGCCATCCCTCATTCTACCCCCCAAAATTGCTCTGTCCCTCATAGAAAAGGTACCACCCACACAGATAATGTACTGTAAATGTGGACTTCAAAAAAGAGATTCATAATGTTCCATGATGCTAAATCAAAAATAAACATTGTTCAGGTAAACATAAATGGGCTTGCTTCTCAAAGGTTGATGCAGGGTTTGCATCAAGCCCTGCATCAAACCCAGTGCTTCTCAAAACACATTGCTGAACCTTGCACCTGATTCACAAAGGTCACACGCATGTGTGACACTTTACTCCCTTTACAGCAACTTGTGCTGATTGTTTGGTGCAAACCCCATAAAAAGGTCCCATGAGTGCCACAAAGATAAACCAGCAAAAAGCTGATCTAACTCACAGCATGTGGTGCATTGAATCAAGAATCCTGACTGCCAACCAGGGAATGCCCCAAGCCCCATTCACCATCTGTTTGGTGCACCCGGGGCTTGTGGCATTCTGACACATTTGAGAATTGAGCCCAGTGATTTCCTCAATACTCTGAGACTGTATTCTTATGTTTGAAGATCTGTCCCTCATCATGAATGTCAGTGACCCTCACTTTCCCTCATTTTGAGTGCCCATGTCCTTCATTTCAGTGACAAAAGGTTGAGAGGTATGTGTTGAATTAGCCTAGTTGAATAGTTTGACATTATCTTCCTTTGCAAATCCATGCTGTCTTCCACAAAGTGCACTATCCTTTTCATGGTGATAGCTTCCATATGCTTCCCTACAATTGATGATAGACTTATTGGTCAATAATAGGCAGAATTCTCTTTGTCTCCACTCCTGTGCCTGAGGACCAACTTTGCAGTAATCAAATCTATTAGCACTTCTCCAGTATGAACTGACTTTGTAAAAAGATTTGCCAAAGTTGCTGCCAGTTACTACGTTTCACTTGTTCGTCACTCTGGGATGTGTCTTATCTGGTCCTGGGAATATTTTCATATTTGGTTCCTGAAATAACTTCAGGACTCTACTCTCAATGGTGTTTTCAATATCCAGTTGTTTCATCCTTTAATCTCAGTTCCCCAGTACCTATGTTTCTCTCTTGCTTGTCTCTTTTAACTGTGAATACCAAACTGAAATAGTCATTCAGTTTTTTTGTCTCATTCTTCCTTGAAACATACCCCATTTTTTCACTTCTCTATGCTCTCCATAGTTTGTCTTTTTTCTCTTACATATCTGAAGAAAGTCTTATCATTACTCTTTCTGCAATCATGTTCTGTTTGCATTAATCCTTTTCATCATACCGTTGCTAATGTCTTGCTTCTCCTTTTATATCATTTTGATCCTCCCCTTACTGAAACAATGTAAGGTGTGTGACTGATGCTGCATGATTTGTAAGAATAATATAAAAAAATAGTGTCAAAGTTACTCTAAATTATTTGCATGTCTGTGCAAGAATTTTATCAGATACATAAATTCTTACATTTCTTGCATGAAGAAATGCAAAAATTATTGCAAGTGCACACAAGGTTTTTGCAAAATTACAATTTAGGTTTTAACGCTAGTCAATAAATTTGTAAGTTTGAAATGTGCTGTGGTACAAAATAATGCTACATTACATGTTTTAAGAATAGTGCAAGAAAGAATTCTTGCACTTACATTAGTCAAGAATCATGCAAGTATAAAATGTATAGTGTAAGGATTGTGGTACATAATGACACTTTGTAAGAATTGTGCAAGGAAGAATGCTCTACTCCATAGACATACAGGTAAGAATGTATGTCTTCATAATGCTAGCACAAATATTTAACTATATTCTGACCTGCAAAATACTTATAAAACACACCATTTCAGTACCAGTTGGCTAATATTAAATATAGATTATCTTTCTTAGCCTTCTCCTTCCTGTCATTACCGAGGAAATTTGTATGAAAACAGGTTCTAAATCTTTCAGTTTATCTACCCCTGTTGCTTATTCCCAACTTAAACTCATATCTGTCAGTACTGTAGCTACATCATAATTAGTCATGGTAATGACTGCAGTGCCAGAAGTAGAGTGCAGTATTATGACTTCAGGAGCCAGATATTCAAAACTTTGCCAGGTGGGCAAGGTGACTGTGCACTGTTTGCTCAGGGATGGAGTTTAAGCCTGAGCGCAATATTCAAAAGGGGCAGTGGCACATGCAAAAGGTTATCCCATGTGCAAAAAAAATAATGTATGTGGTGAACAAAGGGAGGGGCACAGATGTGAATTCTGGCACGGCACTATATTCGGCACCATAGCACTGCACAAAAGAAATAAAACAGGTCACCTTGCACTGCACAATTACTGCTGAGAAAAAGTCAGACTTACTCCAGGTAAATCTAGTGGCCAGCAGAGGCACTGCAGCCAACAAACACATTGATGGTTGTCGTTGGGGGAGAAAACCTTCTCCCTTGTGTCTAGTGGTTCCCCTGTCCTCAGATCCCCATCCCCATTGACATAAATATTTCTCTGGTATCCAGTAGTCACTCCATTCTCTGATTCCTGTCCCCATTAAAATAAATATTTCCCCGCTCTCCAGTGGTCTGCTGATCCATGATCCCCAGCCCCAGTAGAATGAAACCTTCCCTAGTGTCCAGTGGCTGCCCCCACCCCCGATCACTCACAGTAGTTACCTACAAGAAGTTCTGGCAGCTAAAGTCCCCCCCCCCACACTGCCAACACCAGGTACATCACCCTGCTATCCTCCTTTAATTTGCTCATGGGCACTGCAAAGAGCCCATTCAGTGACTGGCACAGCCCTCCTCTCACTACCTCAACCAGCCACCATATCCAATAAAGGGTGTGTGCATCTTGCATGTGGTAAAGGTAGTGCATGTACTGTCTACTCTAGACAATGTGCATGCTCCATCTCATCACGTATAGTGACTAGTCGAGGTGGTAAGAGGAGGGCTGTGCTGGTCACCTTGTTGGCTCCAGTGGCACTGGCAATTAAGGTAAGGGGCTTGCAGGGTGAGTTGATTGGTGCCCATGTTGCTGTCTTTATTTTAATGGGGACAGGGATCAAAAGGGGGGACCTCCAAATGACAGAGAATACCATATTTGGAATGTGAATCAGAGGATGGGGGAACCACTGGATACCAGGGAGTACACTATTTATAATGGAGATAGGGATCAGAGGATGGGGAAAACCACTGAACACCAGGGAAATATATACTTCTAATAGGGCCAGGGATTAGAGGATGGGAGGACCACTGGACACCATGGAATACATTCTTCATAACAGGAACAAGGATTGGGTTATAGTGGGGGACCACTGAACACCAGGGAATACATTATTTAAAATGGGGAAAGGGATCAGAGAGCTGGGGGATGACTGGACACCAGGGAATGCATTCTGTATAATGGGGACAGGGATTGGAGGATGGGGAGACCACTGGACAGCAGGAAATACATTATTTATAACAGGGGCAGAGATTGGAGGATGGTGGTACCACTGGACACCAGGGAATGCATTCTTTATAACAGGGGCAGGGATTGGAGGATGGGGGGACCACTGGACACCAGAGAATACATTCCTTAAAATGCGGATAGGGACTGAAGGATGGGGTACCATTGGACAGCAGGGACATATTTCTTTTAACAGGAACAGGGATCAGAGTGGGTGGGACCGGCCATCTGTAAGGGCATAAACCTACCACAGCTTCCCATGCAAATGAGCCCATAATGGGCATATATATTCCCCCCTTTGTGCCTTGAATGCCCAATGGGTTCATTTGCATTTTGGCAGATGCATATCACACTGGGGGCTCCTAGTGCTATCGGGTCTGTTCCCAGCACTTCCATTTTGAGGCAGCGCTACTTGACTTACCACAGTGCCAACATACCCCTATGTTTAGTCAGATAGCACTGGTGTGCTATCCTACTGAACATAGCATCCTCTGGCTCATGGGAAATGTGGAAGTGCAGCACAAAGCTTGGTGCTCCACTTTGCCCCTTTTCTAATATGAGGCCCCAGATGTATGTTAATACTGACATGAATGCCTATCTAAGAGTTGGTCTTGGGTATTCAAATCAAAAATATTGGGAGTAGAATGAAGACATTTTCTTTTAGAAATGTAAGAAATATGTAAGAATTGATTGAGATTATTGCTTACATATCTGTTTATGTACTTTTTTGCAAGGCACTTGAACAACACAATGTCAGTGACTCGGTATGTTGGAAAGATGGTGGCCACGCTGGACTGGCCATCAGGAGTGCATTAGAGCTCCTTTTTATTTTTCTTTGGTTTCATATAAAGTATATTTATTTATTTTTCATTTGTGGGTTTTTATTATCTATTTTAAGTTTATTTTCAATCAGTTGATCGTGTTAGTGAATGCTTGCCTCATCGAGCATTCTGCTGACTGAAATACTTTTGCTGCCCGAAATAATTTTTAGCATCCATTTAGCGGTTATGTTTAGACACCGCCCTCTTTTATCTAGTAGCCTCTTTAGCCTGTTTTTGGAGCTGAGTGACATTTGCCAGTGGATAAGGAGTGTGTCAGAGGGTGCTCGGTTCATCAAGCATTTTGTTGCTGTTCGAAAAAACGTTTAGCGCTTATTTAGCAGTTATTCTTCAGCACTTTTCCTTTCATCTAATAGTCTGCCCATATATTGGTTTTGGAGCAAAGTGACATCTCTGGGCAGATAAGGATTGGATATGCCCAGAAGAAGAAGGTCTTTATTTGCTGTTTAAATCCCTGGATGCTACTGGGATTAAGGGGAGTTTATGGGTTTGGGCATTACTGGACTTGGAGTTGACTGTGTGCCGTTGGAAGAATCATGTATTAAACCTTACGTCCTGGATCTGTGAGTAGAGAAACATAGTGTGCAGTGAGGCCTGGGAGCTGTGCTGTGCTGGGGGGTCCTCCATCCTTGTACCGGGGGCCTTTGCTCCTGTGCGGCTCGAAACCAGGTGGAGGTGCCCTTACTGCTTTTTTGGTGAGCCAGAGTGGAGTGAAGTGGGGGCTCTCCTAAGCTGTCTAGGAGGTAGACTTTGGGGCCTGCCTCTGGGGCAACTGTGGCCATAGGTCGTGGGTGGCCTAGGGTAAAGGGGCTATTCCTGTTGGTGCAAATGGGGGGCTCCCTATGGATTCCAGCTGTTGCTCATGCATAGCCTGCTGCTTCTGACCCCTGCCACTGGGCTGAAATAAGTGACTTGGGCTGTGTGTTTAAACTTGGATTAAACTGAACCTTTCGGGATTCGATTGCTCACTTGAATTGAATAAACTGTGTTCACATGGATGAGTGTTTTACTTTTCCAATGGGCTTTTCAGAGAGACATGACCTGGCTTGGATAGAAAGTTTTTATAATTTTCAGTACTGCTATTATTTGAGTGACTTCTTCTCTATTTTACTTTCTGCAGACTCTCCCCCGCTACGTGAGAGGTGGGGGTTGGGGTGGCATTTTGCCAGAGTAGTGAGATAAGTCTGGTTTCTAGAACTCATATTCAGAACTTTTTCTTGTGTCTGGTGTTTGTGTGGTCTATTAAACTCAATATATCCTACACCCTTGAAGTGAGAGTTCAAGGGGTATTGGGTTAGACAGTTTAGAACTGAATAGATTATTTTTAGAAATTCTGTTTGATTATTTTTGATTTATTAGTATTTATTTATTTTGATAGAGTGTTGGGATTGATTTTGGTGTGGCTGTAATTCATATTTATAGTAGGCTTTTTTAATAGGTAGCATGTGTTGGAATCGTGCTTCAGTGGGCAGGCACTACTCCCTGTCCAGGTTGAGGGATCTGTGCCCCTTCAATAGTCCCTCATTGCAACTCAAGGTGTATAGGTGTTGTTGTGCCTGGGGTATTGCATGGAGGGGCTGAAGGGGTGGGGTCCCTGGATCTGGGGGTGAGGAGCGGGGTGGGCGGATGGGGTAGTGAGGTCAAGGAGGTGCCCTGGGGTGAAATGGGTCCAGGAAAGGAGTCCTCCATGCCTGGTACCCATACCCAAGGGCTCCACTGATAGTGGGCAAGTTGCCCATTCTTCCATAGCCTCTCATCCAGCTCGGGCGGTGTTGTGCAACTCTAGGTCAGTAAAGAACAAGACAGCAATTATTGCTGATCTTGTTGAGAAATCTGACCTAGTTTGCATCACTGAGACCTGGCTGTATAAGAACACCGGTCCAGTATTGGAGTCAGTGATTCCAGCTGGGTACTCGGTGATATACTGTCTGAGATTGTATCAAAGGGGCAGGGCTGTAGCCATCTGTTTTAAGACAGAACTGGGCCTTGTAGAGGTTCCAGTGGGGATCACTAGATCCTTTGAGAGTATCATGGGAACAGGTGTGGGTAGCAGGATTCTTGTCATCTACCATCCACCCAGAGATGAGAAGGTTTTCCTGCAGGAAGTTGCAGACTTCATGGTTGACATGGCGTTGGAATCCTCCAGGTGGTTGGTTCTGGGGGATTTCAATGCTTGGGTCGATGATGAAGTCTTGCTTTTTGGTGAAAACTTCCTCCAACTGATGATTTTGTTGGGCTTCACACAGGTAGTTACTGCTGCAACCCATATTCAGGGTCACTCCCTGGACCTGGTGTTCCTTCTGGGGATGGAGGCCACTGACCTGGTGGTGGAACCAACTGGATGGTCAGACCATCACTCTATAAGGTTCAGTTTTGTGGCTCCCCCGTGAGACCAGCCTCTTTGGAGATGGTCCGGTACCACCCTTTGAGGGGTGTTACTCCAGAGGGTCTGTTGGTGGTGCTGGAACTATCGAGTTGGCTATTGGAATGCTTGGATCCAAGAGACCTAGTAATGCGCTATAATAGGGTGGTGCTGAGGGCCCTGGATTCTATAGCTCCTGTCTGAGTTCACCCCCTCCCTCTCTGTCTTCAGTCCCCTCGATTTGATGGGACATTAAGGGAGTCGAAGAGAGTGGGGTGAAGGTTGGAACGTTGTTGGCAGAAATCTGGCCTGGAGGAGGATAGACTTAGGTTGATCACCCATTATTCGGACTATCACTCATAAATCTCCTATAAGAAGGCAGAGTTCTTGTTCAGGGAGATTGCTGCAGCAAGGAATCAACCAGCTCAGCTCTTTCGGACTGTGGACAGGCTGTGCAATCTAGCTTGCCTTTAGGGCCGGAGAGATTTTACAATCTAAGTGTGATGAGTTTGCTCAATTCTTTGCAGATAAGGTGTCCTCCATCATGTCGGAGATCTGTTTAACTCGTTCAAATGAGTATGACGGTGATCAATGTGAGGGCACAGGCACCCGGTCTGTCTGGACAGATTTTGACCAGCCAGCGATCATGGATATCATAAAGATTGTTTGGGGCTTGTGACCGACTTGTAGTTTGGATCCTGGTCTAACGCACCTCCTTGTGGGGTGTATGGATGCCATCGGACCGATCCTTGCTGAGATAGTCTGGTGCTCACTTGATCAAGGGGTATTTCCAGACCCCTTGAAGGAGGCTGTGGTGACACCCCTTTTAAAGAAACCTTCCTGCGACCCAAACTGTCTTGCGAACTGCAGACCGGTCTCTAACCTGCCATTTTTGGGCAAGGTTATTGAGAAGGTAGTCACATTACAGCTTGAGAACTTTCTTACCACCAATGAAGTCTATGATCTTCTCCAGTCTGGTGTCAGGAAGAGGCATAGTACTGAGATGGCATTAGTTTGGGTACTTAATGATCTCCTAATAGCGAAAGATTGGAGAAGTTGTTCGATCTTGGTCTTCCTTGATCTCTCTGCAGCATTTGATACCGTGGATCCTGGGTTGTTGCTGGAATGCCTATGGCTACTCTGTGGACTGTCAGGGACAGTCCTCAGGTGGTTCCATTCTTTCCTCACAGGCAGGACTCAGAGGGTGGTGTCAGGAATTTTTTATTCGGCCCCCTTCACCCTGCCTCGTGGGGTGCCACAGGGTGTCGTGCTGTCCCCCATGTTCTTCACGGTGTACATGTTGCCGTTAGGAGACATTATGAGGTGGTATGGGCTGAGTTTTCACTGCTATGCAGATGATGCTCAGCTCTACATGTCCTTTGAACTTGAACAGAATAGCATGATCTCGGTCTTTAACAACTGCCTCACTGAGATTCAAGACTGTATGAGTGCTAACTGGTTGAGACTGAATCAGGACAAGACTGAGGTGTTGGTGGTGGACCCAGGTCAGCAGGTAGAGAAGTTGACTCCTGGGCAACTGTCTGGCCTTGTGTTATGGGGTAACCAGTTGAGACCTTCTGAACGGGTGTAGAATCTGGGTGTTGTGCTTGATAAAGAACTGATGCTAAAAACACAGGCGTCAGTAGTTGTCAAGTCCTCATTTTACCATCGGAGGAACATCACCTGGATAAAGCACCTTGTTCCAGCCGATGACCTTCCTATATTGGTTCACACCTTTGTATCCTCTCGTCTTGATTACTGCAATGCACTATACCTAGGGTTACCGGGAGTGGATCTCCATCGCCTGCAGCTGGTGCAGAACACTGTGGCCAGGTTGTCAAGAACTTGCCATGTCACGCCTGTGCTGAGTGAACTACACTGGCTGCTGGTGTGATGGAGGATCACCTTCAAGGTTGCATTGCTGACCTATATGACCCTACATGGACAGGGACCAGGTTACTTGCAAGACCTCCTTCGGCCTTACTGCCCCCCCCCCATCCTCTCTGTTCCACCGACGAGTGATTGCTAGAGGTTCGCAAGGTCCATCTTCAGACATCAGGTGCTAGGTCTTTTGCTTTTGTAGCCCTGATCCTGTGGAACTCTCTACCTCGTCAGATTAGAGAGTGCCTGTCCACCGAGACTTTTAAATCCTCATTAAAAGCATATTTATTTGGCCTGGCATTTGGGGATGATGTTTAGTTTTATTATTACTGCCTTTTTATTTTTATATGTTTTATTGATTAAATGTCTGTTTTTATATTGTATATGTGCTTTGGCTCTGGAAAAGCACTTTAGAAATAAAAATTCGATTGATTGATACCCTTCTCTGGGGTCAAAAAGTTGCATGTTCTAGCCCCACATCAAGAACACATAAAGCACATACTGCAGTGCAGTAACCACAACACTCATTTTCTTTTTTTTGCATCTTGTGATATTGGCAAAGAATGTTTCTTGAATGCATTTTTCATGCAAGGAAAATGTCACAACCCTTACATAGTCCTTGAATATAATTTGTACCTACAGACTTGCATATACCTTGCATATATTGGCATACTGTATATCCTTTCATGTTGTACTGATCAAAATACTTCCAAACCTTTTGCCTTTTTCTTGATGAGTTACATGCCTTGAATGCCCTCATCTTTTCTTTCATTGCCAGATTAATCTTAGTATTGAAACTTAGAGGTCATTCATGCCTTTTTTTTTTACATAAGTCCCTCACACAAATTTGAGTGACCGCTTTTATTGCTTTACTGTCACTCACTTGTTTTCTGCAAATTCCTTCTTGTGTAAATCCACATGCTGTGTATCTATTTTAGACCCTAGTTGGTCACTGTCAACCTTCTGAAGGTCTGGCACCATGGTGCTAGTTTTGTTATACTCCTTCTCGAGCACTACAGTGTCTCAAAAGTAATGGAGATGTGGTCGCTTATTGCTCTAGGTGTTTTACTTTTAATATTCTTGACTATTGCTGCTGACTCTTCATCTTTCTCTGTCCCTTACTGCAGAAGTTCTGTGGAACAAGCAGCCCTTTCATTCTGACTTCTCCCCATCTGGAACTATTTTCCCTGTCTGCTCCATTCCTCCTTCTCTTACCAATCTGTCAACCTGCTCCTAACCACTTACTTCATCCCCTCATGTTCCTGCTAGTTATTCCCCTTTGGCCTTCTTGTACTCTTTTTAGGGTCTGTTGGTTTGTGAACTTGTCTCTGAGCACCCTGTATTGTCTTAACTTTCTGTGATTGCTAGAATTTTTTTATGCACACCCTAGTAATTCTTCTTACATATCATGTAAGCTATCACTTATGTACCATGGTACCACTGTCATTTGTGCACTTTATGGTCCATACTCATTTCAGTTTGTTCTTATTCATTCATTCATTTTATTGAAGGCAAATTGAGAGAAATCTCTCCTTTACAATTGTATTCAAATTGAGACAGTATAAAAGTTACATAACTTGATATACATAAGCAAGACAAACCATGGATTACATATTATACATTAAAATGTAATTTTAATAAGAGGCAGTCATTAAACATACACTCTTCATCCAAAACAATCACAATGTTTAAACATCAAACTTTCTAAAGAAGTTCTAAAATGAGCAAGAGATGGGAGAGTAACCAGTTTTAATTTATTCTGTAATAGCTCCCAGGTTTTAGGAACTGCAACAGCTAAAGTATAACTTCTTACCTTAGTTTTACATGTCGGGATGTGAAAAGACAGTATTTTTGTTGAACAAATCTGGACTGTCATGTACAGTATGGGCTGCACGCCCATTGGCTCTTGCTCTGCACCAATGGGCGTGCAGCCCTACCGGGCAGTCAGTCGGCGGGCGGCGGGGCGGCAGGCGGTGGGATGCTGCAGCCCGCCCGGCTGCCAGGGGAGCGGGTGGTGGGGCTTCATGGGTGGGTGGGGTGGGGGTCACTAGCCACCAGGGAGATGTTTTGGGGAGGGGTTTCAATTTACTTACTGCCCGCGATCGGGCAAAGGGAGCTGTTTGGGGGTTCCATTTACTCGCCTCACGATCGGGCACAAGGGAGCTGTTCGTGAGGTCCGTTTACCTGCCCACGATCGGCACAAGGAGCTGTTCGGGGTTCCATTTATTTACTGCCCACGATCGGGCACAAGGGTGCTGTTCGGGGTTCTGCTTACTTTCTGCCCGCGATCAGGCATTTGGTCCACTGGACCACCAGGGATGTGAGCGGGAGGAGGGGGCACATTGATGCCCGTGATCGGGCTGGTGGGGGGGTACACTATGCCCTCGATCAGGCTGCGGGGGGGCACAGGGACTGAGTTGGGGGCCAGCCACAGGTGGCAACTACTGTGTTGCGCCTTGCAATACAGCAGCTCACCTGTGGGTGGCCCTCGACTTAAGCCTTTTTTTTTTGGCTCAAAGTCCTGCAGACTCAGGTTGGGGGTTGCGCCTGCACAACTCTGCACAGCCCGGCTGAATATCGGGCTGTGCAGTTTATGCATGGTTCCTCCCCCTCCAGTTGAGCATGCATTCATTTGCATTGCGCTGTTGCTCAGCCTGTTTTCAGTGGCGCAACTGCCTCCTGCTGAATATCGCAGAATGGCGCAATTTAGGACTTGAGCATGCGCAACCCTGTTGTGCATGGCGCAACCCTTTTGAATATCTGGCCCACAGTCTCCATAGTCTATAATAGATAAAAATAATGAGTTAACTAGCATCTTCCTAATAGGAAAAGAGAAATGTTTTTTTATTCCTGTAGAAGAAGGCCTGTAGCTTTTTTAATTTATTAGATAAGTAGTTAATGTGAGATTTAAAATTCAATTGTGCATCCAATATCATTTCTAGATATTTGTATTCCTATACTCTATTTATTATGGTAAATTTAAGTGATAGCATTTGAGGCTCATAATTAAATTGCTAGTTTCTGTGAACAACATTCATTGAGTTTTGGCTTCATTAAACAACACGTGTAACTGTAACAATGCTTCCTGTACTTTATTAAAATCATGCTGTAGATTTTGAACTGTTCTAAATTATATTCATTTGCTCTGTATTTACATTATTTTGATTTGCCTATTGCAATATGATATACAGTAGATGTGTACCATGGATATTTGTTTTAGCATGGGTACAAGGCTTTCAAGGACTACCCACTTGTGAGTTGTGAGCTCCTAGGAAGATCACATGAGACGACATGCTCTCAAGAACTAACCGTCTATGAGTTATAAGCTAATTGGAATGTCCCAAGAAATTACACTCACATGGAGAAACCACTTGTGGGTGTAAGTTCATTGGAATGCCACAAGATAGGACCAGCTGCAAGGATCAAAGAGAAGAAAGGCAGCTGACCCTTGTGTCTAACAGGATGGTGCATTTAGGGGAGGACTCCAAGAGAGGGTTAAAACTGGCACCACAAACCAAGACAGTCAAATTCAATTGGGGATGTAGAACCACAGAAGTCCCCAGTGACTGTGTATCCTGAATCTAGGCCATGTGTGGCAATTTGAGTCCTAAGTAAGAAAAGTAAGGGGATGTGCTAATAATCAGACCATACTACCAGATTTCTTTGTAGCTGCTTGGTCATCAACCTCAAGGAGAACACTAACTCAATGGTGGGTTTCAGAGTTTATTAATATACCAAAACCCAGGGCAGCATCACCTAAAAGGGACTAAGTGTCAGACTATTGGTTTCAGTGTCAGCCCACATGTTGAAATAGTCAAACACCAGCAGCCTTGAAAACTCCAATGCAAGGGCAGTCATCACCTCAACAGTTTCTCCCCAAATTCACTGCTTCTTAATGCAGGACGGCAAATTAATATAACCTTACATTTAAAATCCATGCCACACGATAGGCATTTATTTAAATACTCCTTTCTAAAATCCAAGATGCAGTACATGAACAATAATAAAACAAGCACATACAATTATATTACCACAATAAATAAATACACTTTAAGAAAAAAATATATAAATCACTTCACTGTTTAAATATTCTAATAAATAAGTCATATCAAAAGTAGACTGTGCAAAAGCAAGGCAATGGAACTCAATTAGGAACCCTAAAAAACCTGAGTGAAAAGCCAAGTTTTCAGCTTGTTTTAAAAGAAATGAAGATAGAAGGGACATATTATATGCCCAAAGGGAGGCTGTTCTATAGGCAGTGGGCAGTGACAGGGAGCTCCTGCCACTCTTGAGGACCAACCTTTTCTTAAATCTGTTGCAACAGTTCTTCTATTTCTTAGCCTAATCTATCCTTTACAATTTATAGTCCATAAGGTTGGCCACCTATGGGCTCACCCTCTCCTTTCTTGACTATGCTATAGTGTCATCTTTAATTTTCCTTTTCCCCTCTCAGGTCCTCATACAGGGAGGTTATTGTGATTACCTCCGTGCTTATGTAAAACAACAGGCTGTGTTTATCATTGTTGGATTTAGTACGTAATAGTACTATGTCACAAAATACCTTGATGTATATACCTTATGTTTATGAAGCCTGTAAATGTTGAAATTACCATGGCACTAGGTGTTTTTGATAAAGGTAAAAAGTAATAGGTGCCTTTATTATAAAAATTAAGTTAGTTGTGCTATTTAAAATGCATGTAAATTGCTGCAAACTGAACAAGTCTGAAATTTCATGGTGATTTGCATATATCCCATGATGCTTTGTATTATGGAAGTATGTGTGATGTTGTGTCTCTTTGAAACTCGGCTTATTGTCAGTGCCCTTTGGGATAACCCTTGTTTCAGTGCTTCTGCACTGAGGTTCTTTGTCTTTAGCTTGTTTTTTTTTTTTTTTTTGTTATTTGAGCCCCCACCACCCAGGCAAACAAGGCCCGCGTGGGGAGGCTAAATCTCAAAAGATAAGTTAGGTCAGTAGATCAGTGAGTCAGTAGGTACAGACAAGTGCAGAGGAAGGACATACATAGTATGTTGCTGCAAACTGATGTATTGAAGAAGGAATATGCCACTGCTGAAGGTTATTTCCTGTATTTTGAATAAACATCATACAGAGATTGTGTGTTGAACCTGAAGTTCGGTGTCTGGTCCATCTGTTATCCCACAGCCCCTCCACAAGTAGCAACAGAAAATGCTTTGTCCCCGTCAGATTTTAATCTTCATTTAGGAACAACTAATAACCCTATACCTGAAGATCTTAACACATGGGTGTTGTTGTGGGTTGCAAGATGCTTCCTAAAATACTGTGGTCCCAGTTCATTAGTGGCCTTATAAGTCAACAGTAGGATTTTAAAATTGAGTCACTATCTAACAGGCAGCCAGTGCAACAACTCAGCACAGGTCTAATATGCTCACAGCTCCTTGTGATGTATAATCCAAGCTGCTGCATTCTGCATTAGCAATAGATGGCTGATCTGACCCACAGGAAGGCTCCAGTAAAGCACATTGCAGTCTAGGTGAGAGATGACAAAAGCCTTTAAAAGTGTGAGTAGATCAGCCAGTTCAAGGTAGGGTTGAAACCCAGGTATATTTGTTCGGTGGTAAAAGCTAGTGGTGTACACCATATCTAAACTGATGGCTGAGTACACTGAATTCTAGCTGTATATTCAGTGCAAAAGTACCCCATAAAAAATAGACTTCTAAAAGTCTTTAACTACCAACCCCACCCACGTGGCAATGTTGCCAACCCTCCTTCCCCTACTCTTATGTACAGGAATTTACACCATAACCCCATCCTCATAGAACCCCCGCCCCCATGCCAGATAAAGTACAATATGAATAACAAAATACATGTTCTTCTGAACCCAACTGAGCAAACTGCATTCCACCACCCACTGTTTGCAAACGTATACCGTTATATAGGTGTGGCAATTAGGGCGCTGCAGCCAGTTCACCCAACAGGCAAGCAAACTGGATTTTGCAGTGCTCGGCAGTGATGGCACTGCCCAGGTGTTATGCTCTCTGCCCCATACACCTCCAACATGGAGGTGATTATATTTCCATACTGGGAGTGCGGGGGTGTAGCCTCTCCTCCCCCCCACAAACAGGCAGAACATTCCCCGGGATGTTTGGTGTGCTGGGGGTCAGGTGGCACATCTGCCAGGTGTGATACTCACTGTCAGCATTGTTTTTGCACCCTAATGACAGTCGTGGTTTTTCCTGTTGCCGCAGCATGGTGGAACCATCTGCAAAGCACACCCTGCTGCTCCTACCTAACCCAATAAAAACAGACAGTCACCACCCTACCCTCTGACACCACCCTACTCACACACAAACAAAACACCAGTGGTCTCACAGCAGGTGACAGGAATAGTCCTCCCTCCACCTCAGCCGGCCACAGTATACTGAATGGAAAGTGTGCTCTGTAGTAATGTCTGATTGGCTCCAGCTGGAGGAAATTAGGTGATTCTATAGAAGTGCACATCTGGTTTCATTAGTAACTAGGGGTCCACTCCTATAGTAATCATCTGATTAGCACCAGCTGGAACCAATCAAGATTACTATCATAATCCAACTTAAAACAGAGCTTGCCTGAACTGGCCTGGTGGTGCTGAGGGTTGAGGCACTGGATGCCACATATCGCACCACGCTGGTGACCCAGGTTCTGGAATGAGCTTGGGATGCCTGGGGTTGGCAGGGGTGAGGGAAGGATGGAGCATCCAGTTGACTGCTCTCCTATCTAGGGAGAGGGGAGACGTGTTGTCCCGGTCATTGACTGCCCCCTGGATGCAGCTGGAGGGCAGTACAGCTCAGGAGACATGTGCCAAGGGGATGGGAGGATGGTAGAAAAGTGGAAAACAGAGTCTGGAAGGTTCTGTGATGGCTCCTGCATCTGTGGGTGTCAGCCCCAGTGTGTCTGGATTTGGTCTCTGGGTGGGGATGCCAGCACCCTCTTCCCTGGCCCCACCATGGGGGGGTAATCTGCAGGAGATTGGCTGGGGTCAGCGATACAGGGATGTGGGAAAAAGCTAGTGAGTGACTCTCCCCACAGGAGAGACCACAGCCACCTGCCAGGAGGAAAAACAGCTATATAGAAAAAAAAAAACAGGGCTTGCCTGAGGGGGGCCCATGAACTGTTATATCCCACCACTATTGCTGATGAACTCATCCAGCTTGCTGGACTTCACTTTCATGAACGGAGGACAGGTAGGAAGTGAAAGAACTCAGTGGGAGCCGAGGTTCACTGATGTCCCCTATTCCATATGGTTTTCACAAATAGAGCCACTAGCAACATGCATCCAAGGCAGATGGCCACCATTGATGGAATGGCCTCCAGCTGCCATCCTGTAGAAACTGGAACATGTTGCCCACCCGGCCATCAGAACCAGAGCAGTTAGTACAATGAATGAGAGCAAGAGCACTTCAGGACTGAAAGTTTGGCCTTAGTGCCTCTGGATGGCATGCCTATAGCCATCTTTGTATTCACTGACCCTGGGACAGCCAGTCAGCCTCCTAGTGATTTCTGGGAGAGGGAAGGACTGAAATTTAAGTGCCCTTTCTTGGACCTATAGGCTGCTGTGGATTTGGAGTGACAGATGTGTGAACTAATGGGAACTGGCTTAAAAATATGCCTATAAGAAGAGGACTGTGCTGGAGACTGGCACATCTGAGAGGAATGTCAGTGGGAAAGAACTGGTCCATAGGTCAAGTTATGCAATTTAGGTCCTGGGCCTGGAACACGAACAGTGAAACAAGTGACTGAGTTCCTGGGAGGGATAAAGTGGCAACTGTGTGCAAACCAGCATGAGTGACGACACTGAACAGATAGCATGGAGTGGAGAAACTGAAAGCCAGGACTGCTGATCCAGGTCCCATAGCAGGCCCTGCAGCCAGGTGTCAGGTTGCCACCAGCCTGAGGGTTCTGAAGCCGAGATGTGTGGGATGGCCCAGTGTCTCAGCAGTCGATGATGGAGAGGGTGGAAGAGTCAACAAGTAATCCAGAAGGAATCCAAGAAGCCAGCAGAGGAGGCAGGTGGCATGAGCCTGAAGAGGTAGCCCATCTAATCCAAAGGTACAATGGGAGACTGGAGAGCCATAGGCATGCAGTAGCATAAGGAGCATATGGTGGGGAATTGTGAGTAAAATCAGGGCATACCCTAATACAGGAAACATTGTTTGTTTGGGACATGTCTGCAAGTTGGCTATCAGGTTGGATTACAAACACCCCATTTTTCAAGGTCATTATTGGCCATTTTCAGTATTTTTATGGCCTTTTGGGAAAATAACTGAACAATCTGATTTGTTTCTAAATTTAAGAGATAGTGTACTGCATAAAACTAATATCAGTTTTTAAAAGCAGTCAACCATTTTAGATTTGGGGTACTTTTTCATTTCCCTTTGTTTAATTAGAAGATTGTTTCCCTGATGTTAGCAGGTGTGATGTGTGGACACACCTCTACCTGGCAGCTGACATATCTAGCTCTATTCCGCCCCCCCCCCCACTACATAATCAGCAATGTGACCTCACTAGCTGTGGCATCACTTCTGCTTAGGAATGGCCACTCGGTGACTGCCAAGTCAGTCACCTGTGATGCCACTGTCAAAGAGATCACAATGCTGATGATGTAGTGGGGGATAAAGATAAATATGTCAGTTTGCAGACTAAGCTGTTGCACACATCCAACACTATATTATTATGTATAATACTTTCTAATGAGCAGATGGAAAAAGAAAAATACTTCAGAAATAAAAAGTTACAACTGACTACTTCTTAAAATTTGTATTATTTTCCTGCCTGCCTGTTTTGGCTCTTCTAGCTCTTTAAAGTACTCTAACACCAGCCAAACCATGGCAGCTACATTGAATCTGTACTGGTTCAACACCAGAGGTGCCCAGGGACTGTGTGTGAAATGTAAGGGGAATAGCCTGATACCAGGTGGAAAGAGTGTAGTGGCCTTCAATACAATAGGACCATCAAGTATCTGTGTTGTTATGCTGGGTGGGGCAGGTCAGGTGGAAGGCTGCTGCCTGGCCATGTTTCATTAAACACAACTAAAGTAACCATTATTTGGTGGACTTGGTAAGGACAGGTAAGGAGGCCACAGGAAGAGGTGGTGTTTTGATCCCGACTAGCAGGGCAACCGATGGTAGTCACTGAACAGTTCTACCTTGATGGGTACCTATGAAAGGCCACCTTACCAACTGGTGACCTAACCTTTTTCACTTTTTCATAGCAGTTTGCTCTGCAAATAAAGTTGTATTCACTACTAAGCCATCCAGACAGTGGCAGGATGGGATTTGCTTGATAGAAGTAGGCAGGACCTTTACCTGATCATTTATTTGTTTTATTTCACCTGAAATGGGGAGGAGGATATTGGGGTGCTACAATGGTGAGGTGGACAGGGTGTATTTCTAGAACATCTGGTGAGGGAGAGAGTTAATAACATTGTCAATGGATGGGGAGGTATCTGAAGTCTTTTAAAAGTCTTTCTTGGTTAAACAAAAAGCTTGGGAGGCCAAATACATTTATTTTGAACATTGAAATACATCTGAATACCTGACTACTCTTGAAGTATTCAAGGAATATTCTTCAAATACTAAATTTATGTATTTTCATACCCTCTTGTAAAAGCCACTTATGAACACTGTCAAGATCTGAGAAGCAAGCTACAACCATGAGTCAAACGTGAACCCAAGGTTGTGCACAACCTGCCTAGTCTCCAGCCTCTCCTTTCAAAAGAGGAGGAGGTCCTGACTAGCACAATGGATGACCTTAGATAATCAGACCCACCAGCAAAAATGTATTTTTGCCTGGATTCAGCTTTAATCCACTGTCAGCCTTCCACAAACTAACATTGAACAGAGCACTCTGGCTACACCTTCAAAAACATGTGCTTCCTAAAAGGGATGGTCTCAATCTTCAGTTCAAATTTAAAAATAATGGCCACCCATCGACCCCTGCACACCAGTGGAGGATAGTGTATCACCACAAAAACCTGGAGAAACTAGCTTGTTAAAAGGACACTGTCAACACTTTCAGGCCTCAAAGTGACCTTAGTCTTTTTTTTTTTAATTTATTAAATTTTATTGAAGTTTCACAAACACATACAACAAAACACAAACAAATAACCACAATACAATACAATTAATATTGGAACAAACAGACAACAAAACTACTAAACAACTATCTACAGTACCTAAGAAAAACTACATGAACTACACCCCTCCCCTTCCCACCCTCCAGCAGGGACTCAAAACCAAAAACAATTATATAAGTTGTACTTCTACCTAAAAGCAAAGAAACATCTAAGAGTAAAGAGAAAAAATTAATAAAGAGGACACAACCCACAGGTTCATGAAATAGTGCTTAGTGCAATAGGTTGCCATAAAAGGTATACCGAATACACTCAGTGCCCCACTCAAAGGGAAGTTTAAAGAGAATACAAAGTATGTAGCCTACTCCACTTTTTGTTATAGCCAGACAGAATGTTACAAGAACTAGCCACTATTTTCTCCAGCCAGAGATTAGTTAGAAGCTCTTGAAGC
Source organism: Neoceratodus forsteri (assembly GCA_016271365.2). Taxonomy (NCBI): domain Eukaryota; kingdom Metazoa; phylum Chordata; order Ceratodontiformes; family Ceratodontidae; genus Neoceratodus; species Neoceratodus forsteri. Next base: position 1,517,138,858 of record CM057449.1, read on the forward strand.
CACTCAGTGTAGGAAATGTCATCCTGATCTTTCCAATGGCCCAGAATCACTTTTTTGACTGAAAGGGAGCTCAAAGCAATATGATACCTCTGCTCTCTGGCCTCTACACCAGAGTAATCACCAAGAATGCAGACTTCATACATGAAGAGGTACGTAAGACTCAAGAGGGGATCAGCCCTAGCCGTGATTTTGTCCAAAAGAGGAGCAATTTTGGGGCAGTCCCACATAATGTGGAGAAGTGACCCTTCTGCCCATCCACATCTGGTGCACATAGGATTGGGCAGTCTTCCCATTTTGGCCAATTTAATGGGTGTGAAATAAATATTATGGAGGATGTGAAACTGTGTGAGGTGAAGTTTATCATTATTAATGTAAAAGTATAGATCTTTCCATATATGGTTCCAATTAAATATATTTTTAGGAAAGGAAGCGGACCAGTAATGGGAATGGCCCATAACACCAAGGAAAACCTGGGCAAACAAGGCAGATGAGAGCTGGGACGCAGAATGTGGTTGCCACACCAGGGCCATAAGGGAGCAAGAAAGGTCTCCCTTATTAGTATTCCAAGGGCCAGTGCCAAACCATCCCAACAGAGAGTGACAAAGTTAGACTATCTCAAAAATGTATTTAGCTGGCAAATGAAACTCCATTAGAATTTCCTGACTAGATTTAAGCTGGGCATTAAAGAAAAGGTCACACACTTTCCTCTCCTCTAACTGAGGCAGCCATTCATGAGTTAACATCACCCCTCCTATTTTAACATTAGGATTATAACATAACAGTTGGGAGACATATTTGAGGTGTTTGTACCTCTAGGGCTAGATATTCAAAGGAGTTGCGCCTGGTGCAACTGAGTTGTGCCAGCGTAACCCCAGAAATGCACCCTAGGGCAATATTCAAAAAGAGGAATTGTGCAGTGCAATTCCTAATGCACCACGGAGCAAAGATAATACATGCAGTGCATCTCCAGGGGGCGTGCCCATGCATATGTGACACATCTCGATATTCAGCCAAGATGTGTGGAGCATATGCCGGCACATCCCGGAGATATGCTGTATACCTGGGCACAAAGTAGAGCATGGAAAAATCATGCTCACATGGAAGCCACTCACAGGGGAACTGCCATAATGCAAGGTGCAATACAGCAGTTGCCAGTCATGGGTGGCTTTCCCCCAGAACACCGCACACAAGCACCCATAAAAATCCCTGTTGGTCCAGTGGTTCCCCTCTCCCCACCTGTACCCCCAATCACTGTAATAATATATCTTTAAGAGCCCTGGTGGTCCAGTGGTTCCCCCTCCCTGCCACTACCTGATAGCCATAATAATATCATTTTAAGAGCTCTGGTGGTCCAGTGGTTTCCCCTCCCGCCCATAACTTAAAGCCACCATTCGCATGACGAATCCAGTGGCACCCCCACATACATAGGACTCCCAGTCCACCCAGCTTCCACGGTCACTTGTCGGGCAGCCACAGAGGTATGTGGGTGGGTTTGCTGCCCGCCAATGATGGGTGGGCTTGGTAGGCTGAGTGTGATGTGTGGGTGGGAGTGCCACAGGACTACCAGAGAATTTAACAGTCATCACGAATGGCAATTGGGGTTATGGGTGGGGAGGAGGAGAACACTGATCACCAGGGCTCTTAAAATGGTATTATTATGGCTTATCAGGTATGGGATGGGGAGGGGTACTACTGCTGTACCTGGTACTGGGATACATGCTGTGCAATGCACCAGGCACATTCTTGCTGGGCCAGCCCTGCAACTCATAAATGAAGCATATTTGATGGCAATGGACCCACGAAGCCTTGCATACTATGGCTCCATTTCATACATGTGATATGTCCAACTTGCTTAAGAGGGAGATTTGGTTCAAATTAGGTGGGAGATTGGCCTGCCACCTTGCCTAAGAGGGAGATTTGGGTCAAATTAGGAGGGAGATTGGCCTGCTAGTAGGGAGATGCCGTAACGTTGTGTGTTTATCCTTAAATGGCATCAAAAACATAAGAAAAAAGTCATTACAAAAATGTAATGCATTTCATTTTGTCAAGAATAAGCACTAAAAAGAATAAACAACTAGTTATATAAAGTTATCAGATACATTGTGCATCACTGATTTAATTTTTATGTGTGTTTATCTGCCCCAAAAAGATGGATATTTTGGACAGAATTTTACTTAAGCAGGAGATTTTGTTTCCCAGGAGGGAGGGAGGGAGCTCAGTCATAAAAAACAGGAGTCTCCTGCGTAAAGAGGGAGATATCACATGTATGCCATTTGCATTTTTGTGTCTGAATATCAGGAATTTGCTCATGGCATATCTCTGATGCACTGGCACATTTCCCATTCCTGGTATTCAGACCTGTCTGGGAGATGTGCCGGCACACTGTACTGCAGGCTTTTTTGGTATATTCAGATGAGCTGCACCATGGCACATCTCTTTTGAATATATCCCTTTGTTGCTCCAGTGCAACTCAGTTCAATGGAGCAACCACTTGTGCCATTGCCAGGTGCACTTTTGAATTTCTAGCTCAATTAGTTTACATAACTGGGCACACACACACATTGAAGTATAAATAACAGAGCTGCGGAGTTGTGGCAGCAGCGATTTAGAGGGAACAAAAAGTACATTCTCAGGAGAAACTCTAGCATCCTGCAGCAGAAATATTTCTAACTGGATCAAAATTGACATATAAGAAGATTCACCTTCTGGCAGTGATGACATGGGCCATCTCATAAATTTAGCAACATGACTGACCAAATAATACATCAAAAAGTTTAGCAGTTTGAGGCCCCCTCAAAATATTTTGTGGCTGCTAAACGAGCATAAGCATACCTTGGGGATTTTCCAATCCAAATAAATATTGAAATTATGCTGTGAATCCTCTTAAACCAATCAAGAGGAAGCCAACTATTTAACAAATGTAATGGATAGAATAACTGAGGGAGTACATTCATCTTAATAATATTGATTCTGCCCAGAAGGGATAATAGAAGGGAGTCCCATCTAAGCAGATCTTGCTGGATGGTTGAAACTAGATCATCCAAATTCAGTTTTTTCATTAAAACGGCACACTGGATAAGGGTTATCCCCAAAACCTAAGGTGAGTAGAGCAGAATAAGCCTAAAGTTGTGATCTTGGATTTGAAAACCCTAGAGTTTAATGGTATCGCCACTGTCTTATCAAGGTTTAGTTTATAGTTCAAAAACCTGCCAAACTGCTGAAAGATTGATAAAGCTGTGGGGAGAAATTGACCTTAGTTTAAAAAAATACATCTTATGATTGTTCACATTCTGAAGAGCCTGCTGACGATGTAGCTGTTAGTTTGATTCTGATACCTTTTTTCTTAAAAAAAAAAAAACAGACTGCCCACCATACTGGTGTGACCACATAAAAACATGTTTGTTTACATTCCTTGATTAACTCCCCATGCATCTTTCCTGGACTTAGAAACACCCTTAGCAAAGTCTAGCCATTTATAATACAGTGGGAAAACAGGAGACTATTGTCTCATGAGTGGCTGAACTGTTTTGGGGTGTTGCTAATGTTCAGGAAGTACACAATAAGAGTAGATCAAAAATTGGAAACAGAACAAGGTTGAGTATAACCGTACATTAGCATGCACTTCTGTTCTGCTAAGCAAAAAGGCAGATAAAACAACAAGAAACATCAATGAATTTTAGATAAGTATTTTAGAATTTTAGAATTTTAATACTTTAGAATTTTAGATATGAATTTTAGAATTTTAGGTAAGCCATCATAAAATGTGGGGTTTTAACTAGACATAATATAACAACAAAAAAACATTGACAGTGTCCCTTTAAATATACCAACAGTATTCTCATCCATCCAGATCTTGGTGTTGCAAATCTAGTAAGCATGAAAGTTCAAAATAGTGTCTCTGATAAATTGTTTTCTTAACAACTAACCTGTGATTAATCAAACCCACCCTCTCTGGAGTAGCCGTGCCACCTCAAACCTCCTGCATCTCCACATCTGTAGATATAGGGACTCTGGTGAGGAAGGGGGTCTCACCGCCACTTCTCCTCACTAGGTTCCAACACCTTCTTTGTGCCACCCACTCTTACCCCACTGATTATCCACTTCTTCTTCAAAACATCCAAGCCCAAGCATGATTCTCAGGATTTTTGCAGCAGAAACTGTAAATACTCCTTAAATGGGTATGGTCACTTGAAAGCATACTGAGAATAAACTCAGTACAGCAACAAGCCTGTACACATGACAACCTCCCCCCCTAAAATTAAATATGATACCCGGATCTCCCCTTTTAAATAACACTCCCACCAAACACTCCCACCACTAAATTACAATAATACTCTACACAACCACACCTTGATACTGTAAAAAAAAAATCTTGAACAAAATTTCTTTCAAATCAGGTCAAGAGTATTTCATCATGTACTGCACATATTTCAACAGTTCCAAGACTCAGTGTAAATGACAGCCCCTGTGCTCCCACTAGAATGACAGTAGTGTTAAAATGGAAAACAGGCAGCAGTTTTAGCAATAATGTGCCTCCCCTTTCACTCAAGGCTGAAGCTGAATGAGATAGCTTTTTAAAAAAATCCCACTCTCACTAGGACTATGTTTATAAATACGTACTTGTAATAAATCAAAGTAAGCAAGTGACTGTCATTTGATCTCCTTACTTTATGTTGTGCGGTAGCCTCCACACACCTAAGATTTTAACAAAAATGTACAGAAAAGGTTAGAAATAATTCAGCAGGACTTCTCAATTTCCAGGGAGCACGTAAATTCAGTCCCATTAACTCGCTCCCTGAAAATACGCTCCCGACAATTCGCTCCTGAACTTTATGCTCCAGTTCCATCTCACTCTCTGTTGATTCACTCCCCCATCACAACCAAGAAACGAAGCAATTTTTACCTCTCCAGAAATAAGAGCATAATGGCATAAGAAGCATTCACTCCCTGTCAATTCGATCGGCCTGAGCAGAACTACTTCCCCCATCACAACCAAGAAGCATTCAATCATTGCAGCATGTTACAATAACTTTTCTTACCTTAAAGTCTGCAGTCTACATTTCAGAATCAATCACAGCTCAGTACCCCCCATTGTCATGTGACATACACCTAGTCATGTGATGCAGTGGTGCGTATATCTGTTTCATATCCACTTTAAAAGCACATCTTTATTTAAGGTAAAGAATTAAAATTTTCCTTTTTACAAATCAATACTCGAAACAGTGTGCCACCCCTCATAGAAATTCCTCTGTTGTGCATTCTGAAGACTTGTCAATAATCTGCTCGAGCCTTGACACGTTGTCCTTATATACCCGTTTTGAACTATTGGGTGCATTGCCAGCAATGATTTGTTCTATGTCTGCCTTCCGTTTACGTTGTATGCCCTTAATGCCTTCAATAAATTTCCACAAGGTTGGATGGGACATGCAGAGGATTGATTGCATTCCTCTATGAAATGCTTCTACAGTGTTGTTTGTTTTAGCTCACTTTTTTTTAACTGTATTACAATGGTTCCAGAGTGTTACTGGAAACAGTGGTTGTCTGCACCCATTGCCTCTTCTATTCCTCCTGCACCACAGGTGTCTTTGAAATAATCTATAATTGGCTCCATCTTAGAAGGGAAAACGTTGAGGGATTCATCTGTAATTTCCTCAAACCGAGTCACAACCTGATTGTGAGGACAGAATGCGAGGGCTTTCAGATAACGACACTTTAAGTTGAATTCGCTATCAAGTGCATACTTTTTCCCTAGCCCTTCAGCCTGAATCTTTCTGTAGATGCACTGTGCAAAATGAAAAAAGCATCTGACCTGTCTGGCATTTGGGAACACTGATTTAAAGGCCTGTAATGTCGCTTTTTCAAAGTCTGTCATAATAACAGATGGGTCCAATCGTGGGTTTAGATCTTTCAGATTGGACAGCAATCTTTCATAAATTTCTTTTCATTTCTCCGGGAGTAAGGCAAAAATTGCAGGCTGCATACACCCAAGTCGTTCACCGATAGTAACATACATTTGAGTGAATAATGGTGGTGCAACACTAAATGTACCAATGGCATACCAATGCTTACACTGTTCCAGGAATGTTAAGTTGCTTTCTGTGCCAAAGACAAGAATTTGGTCGTTGTCAGGACCACTGTCATAAAGTAAAAAGTTAACTTCATTGCCAGAATAACCTCGCAATGTACGATAATACTCAGGTATTATGATATCAGACAGTTCTCGGGGATTTGGTGGGGTACCATGTACATGGACGGCCTGCATAGTGCGCTTTACATTTCTGTCTACCATTGTTCCTTGAGCAGCTAAAGACATGTTGTCCTTACAATGTAGCAGAACCTGTGCAGTCATATCCTGACTACTTGCAGCATGGTCTTTCGCTCAGTTTATGGCTTCACCTATCTCAACTGCAGTCGAATCAGGAGCGTGAGAGTGCTCACTAAATGTTGCAATTATAGTTGGGTCATCGTAACTGGCAGTGTGAACCCGGGCATTGCATGTTTTGTCTTTTTTAACAGCTTTTTCATACTTCCAAATAGACTTCCCATTATATCCCCTTTTGCGGTGTGTATATATGAAGTTGATATGGTCCACAAGTTTCTTTTTCTTTCTCTCAGACAAGGTACACTTAGCTTCCATTCTGCAGACTGTGAACAAGCACTGTAGGAAAAGGATCAGTTTCCACAGGGCAGCTTTATAACTTGCCATATTAACAGGTTGAGCGCATTAATATAATTAGTGATTGACAGTGACAGTTGATAGTAAACTCTGGTGTGGGTGTGAGAATGGGAATGAGTTGACAAGGAACGAATTTTGGGGGAGCCAACTGACAAGGGAGCGAGACATTGGGAGCTAGTTGACAGGGCGCAAATTCACGGGAGCAAATTGACATAGACTCCAATTTCTAGATATACTAGAGACACCATGGATTGGATTTTCAAATGGGTGGGGGACTATGTCCTGACCCTCAGCCCCATCCACAGGACGAAACCTCCACACTTTGAGGAGTTTCATAATTTTAGCCAGCGCAGCTGTGGGAGATGTTACACCTGGTTCCACCAGGTGTAGCTTTTACCCACAGCTGCACCGAAAATCTTCCACAAGTGGCCATAAATCGTGGAGCCAGTTGTAAACCAACTCCACTTTTGAGAATACCACAGCTGTGGGAAAACTGGCTCTGCAAGTGGAGACCTACTTGAACCAGTTTTTTCCTATAGCTGCAGACTTCTATGTGGCTTTGAAAATCTAGCCACATGTCTCTGGCACACAGCATAGCCAAAACTTCATTTAGCAATTATGGAAACAAGGAAAATAAACCTGAACTGTGTCTCTCACTCATGATTTCCCAAATTGTCAGTTTCTGTTCTAGTAATGCAGTCCATTCCACCTACCGTTCTGCCTCAAGGTAAGGATAATATCCTCTCCCAGCTAGTACAGATGCTATCACTTAAGCTGTCAAACAGGAAAGTACTCCTCCTACAATAAGCTTTGCTGATGCTCTCCTTTGCCACCAAGATCAAAGAATAATCTAGGAGCTGAAAACACTCACTAGAAATGTAGAGAAATGGGTGGGGGGGACAGTTTGGCCAAAAACAAGCAGCTGACTTGGCAGACACCGATGGTACTCTTAATGAGGAGCATAAGCTAATAAAATAATGAGCTAAACACAGTCTAATATATTTACTTGACTAAAAGTCCAAAGTTCGCGCCCTACAGTCAGGCTATAACAATATATTGTACAATAACTAGAGCACAGGCAAAAAGTCACTGGGAGTGGTAGCTATCGTGCTTGCCTTCCTCAAAAAAGCTACACATATAGTGCAGTTAGTGCCCTTAAGTCATTGTTTTACATATACAACAACTTTATATGTGACACAAATCCATCATACATATTGCTGATGAACAATGAGACTAAAAGCATTGTTTCAACAATCACCACAGTCAGACATTTCCAGATATTTTATGATATTTCTCAAAAGATTTTTTCTGGTGGCTCCACAGCTGTACTATAGGCAAGCAGGGAATTTTTGTAGATATATCACAGAAATTTCAGGAAATATCTGACCAGGTCTATTGCTGTAGTTGTACACATATTTATGTTATGTAATAGATGTCTGTGAATACTATACATGTTCATGTGCCACCGCGTTTATATCACTATTATGGAGGTATTAGGGTAATGCCATGCATGATACCAGATATACAAAACCCAATGTAATAGATAGGTCCTCAAGATTCATTCCATCTACTGTGTTTAATTGTTTTGTAGACTTACTGTAGGTTCAAATAGATGTTTTATAGTGGCTTTAATATGGTGTTGCTTCATAATGGGTGTATATGTAATTGATCATTGAAAAGGGACTGAGCTGGAATAGCATTCAAGAAATGTATTCTATTTTGGGGGACACCTGGATGTCTTATTACTACTAGTACAAAATAACAAGTAAAAACAAAAATGATACCATGGCTGCAATTTTGGGAGGATATACTAACCACTGCAGCTGGCAAATGTTTTTCGGAATTCCTCCTTTAAGGCAAGTACAGGGAGTGCTGTGACAGCTGGCTTGCTAACGCAGACTATGAAAACACTGCTGCCAGAAAACAAAATGCACTGTTGCCATCCAGGTAGAAAATATTTGACTACTGTAGTTAGGGAGTACTGGCACTCTGTTATGATGAAGATCACAATTCAATAATGCTGAGTGTGTGGTTTTTCTATCAGAATTGATATTGAGGTGCTCAAGTGATGTGTTTTACTGCATTTCATCTTTTTGTTGCCACAGGCATATCACTTACTCTCTTTCTCTCCCCCTCTTTCTCTACACGTACGCTATGGGTGTGCAAATACCTCGTTTTAAATTTTATCCCAAGAGGCGGCTACATGAGGCATAACTGGTGCTACAGCAAAGTGAAAGACTTAATAAAACAGAAGGGGAGCAACTCGGCAACCGGCAAACAAATAGACCAGAATGCTATGTCCAGTTAAAAATCACTTTTATTAATACAAACAACCTGATCAGGACACACAGTACCCCTTCACCAACGTTTCACCTATCTGTTATGCTTTATCAAGGCAGGGCCACATTACCTCACCAATGCTGTTTAAAAAGAGGGGTCTTAAAGGGATAATCATAAATCAAGTATAAAATACTGTCTAATTCATTACTACATTAATACATTAATAAGACCCACATTGGTTGAATGCAACCTAAATATACAACCAGCAAGTATTGCCAAATTAATTACAATATAAACTAAAGTGCAAAATGTTATAAATCACCTCAAAATAACACTTCTAAAAATAACCCACTATTCACATATCTAACCATATACTAAAAAAGTCATTCACAAATATGCTATATAAGTACAAATACAATACTGAATAGTGAATAATCTATGCTAACCATAATCCTCTGTATATACATACACACCCACTAATATTAATAGTCTAAGTCTAGATTGTTCTAATTAGAAAGTAATATACATATATATATATATATATATATATATATATATATATACATATATACTCTTACAAACTGAAGAGAACATCCAGTATACATGGGGGGGGGGGGAGAAGGGGGGAGGGGGAAGGAAGGGAGACAGGTTACTATAATAGTTCTAAATTCAAGGTTAAAAGGTGCAATTAAAGTTATATCAACATATAACATTCTCATAATCTTGCTTTTCATTATTTGAAACCTTACCAATAGCAATGTAAGTGTTAGTGCTAGAAGGATAGTGTGAACACTAAGTAATATCTTATTTATACTTCAAGAATGGTTTAATACTGAAGCTTGCATTAAGACCCTTTGGCCCATGGGCCCTTAATGTATATTGCCATCTTGTCTTAAATGTTTTAACTGAATATTATATCCAGACCCCTACATATTCATATATTCAGTATTTGTATTCATATTCATTAGTTTCTTTTTCAATTATTTGTTTGTCCACCTTTGTGCTGCCTGTCCACCCCATCTGATTGAGTCCCCCCAGCCCTGCAACCCAGCTTCTGTGGGGCTTACCTCACTCCTGCTTTTTTCCCTCTGCTAGACAGCCTCTTAGGAAGTGCATGGTCACTAGTGTGGAGCCGGCAGGGGTTCTGCCATCAATCTGTGGCCCAGTTTTTTTCCCACTTTTTCTTCACAGGGCCCACCATTCAGGCAATGGATGTGATGCCTGTACCCCATCTCCATGGAGATACCCTCACTGTCCTGTGTGTGACACTGCTGCACTGCCAACCAAATTTCTCCATGTTGCAGATGAGCAGTGGGATGCAGTCACCTCCCTCCCTCGGCTAGCCCCTGAGCAATCAGCATCCGTTTCCTAACCCATGTTGCTGGCTTGGCAAGAGGTAAGGCACCCAGTGCCTCAGCAGTTCATGCCACTGGATCATGAAGTATTAATTATTTGAATGATTGTTTGAAAAAAAGAAAAAAACAAAACAGCTCCCTACACTCTTCCCCACTCCAAACCCTTTAAAATATACAGCCCCTACCTCCCACCCTCTGTAAGAATCCCAATCTCATCCTTCTCCCCTTCCCCCCAGCACCCACACTTTGATATTAAATGTACATTTAAAAAGGAAAGATCACACAAAGGGGGACCAAAAAGGGCTGGCAGTATAGCCTAGAGGTTAGAGTAATGAGCTGTGAATGAACTTGGTACATCCAGCAGACCAGACCCGGGTTTGATTCTCACAACCTCCACTGCATACTGTGTGACTCTGAGCAAGTCACTTAACCTCCCAGTGACCCCAGGTTACCCCTGAAAACAGGCACTTATGCCTAGTGGGACTTATCCGGTTACCAAAGACAAAAATAAAATAAAAATTAAAAAGACAACATGCCCACCTTTATGACTGGACGCCATCTTTCATTACTCAATTGCTAAAACAAATATGTCCCCCCAGCCTGGCAGCACTCTACTTCTACCCTCCTCCTCCTCCTCCCAACACCCAGTTCTTTTTAAGAATCTAATGACTCAAGAATGAAGAAGATAGCGGACACAACCACCACTCCTCCAGGCCAGCCACCTTCTGCTGAATGAAAGTTCTTGCACACTTTCTCGCATATTGAAACCTGCTGATCACATTATCCATAGGGTCTATGGGTTGGCTAGAAAGGTGGGTAGGAAGAAGCTAGATTTATTTACCACTAAGGGACAAATGAATTAGCAGGGAGTCTGTGAGGAGAAGTGAAAGCTTGTTTCAGGGAGATAGGTAGTAGGCTGAGGGAGACGGTGGATATTGTGACCTTCTCAGAGATCCCACAATTGGACAGGTAGGTAGAGACAAGAAGACTGAAAATCTATCAATTTAATAATTGATTAAAGGAACTGTGTGCTGAAAAGAGGTTTCATTTCCAGGGAGAAAGGGGTGCATATTGCAAAGAAAAGGCCTATTTAAACTGGATGTCCTTCATCCAAACAGGGAGGGAACAAAGGCACTGGGGAGGTTTGAAGAACACATGTCTGGTTATTACAATTTGAATGGGGGATGCTGGGCTTGGATTAGCCTTGTGTGGCACTCAGGTGATGAAGACTTAGCTACAGTAGCTCTCCTCAAGTAGTAGGGGCATTTGGGGAGTACAGGATAATCCAGACAGGGAATGTGGCAGGGAGGTGTGCCAAGGAACAGAAATGATAGCAGATACTAAGAGCGGCAGAGGAGGCAAGAAAGCACAGGGGGTGAGCAAATAAAAACTTGTCAGAGGCAAACAGAGAACTATAATTTTGTAAACTGATAGAGGCCAGCAACACAATAGGGAGAGCTAAAGTGGAGGTAGAGCTCAGAATTGTAGAAGGGGTATAAGAAAATGATAAGCCCTGTTTTATGTAGAAGTGGACAAAAAAAATAAGATTGAAAGGTTGTAGAAGGTGAGGTATGGGTGGAGGAAGACCAGCAAGCAGCAGAAACATTAACTGAATACGTCTGGCCAGTCTTAGTTGAAGAAGGAGGACATTTGCTGAACTGCAGCCTCATAGTTCAGAGAGAGAGACTGAGATGTGGAGACTACAACTAAGAACAGAGTTCTCAAGAGTTTAAGAGGGTAACAGATGTGGAAATCACCAGGGCTGGATGAGCTGCATCAAAAGGAGCTTAGGGAGGAGAAGCATGTTTTGGAAGCAGTCTTTGTAGACCTTTTTAACTGCTTGCTAGCAGCAAGCATCATCCCAATGAATTGGGGTGGTACATGTTGTTCCTCTGCACAACAGTGGGGATAGGGGAGACCCAGGCAACTACAAACTGGTCAGGAACCAGGATATAGCAGCACTAGTTATCTGCCCACACTGACATTTGAAAATAAAGCATTCCTCACAGAATATGCTGTTGCTGTAAGGACTTATTATCTCAAAAGTAAAGCAATGGTACAGCAGTAGAGTGACACATTGGAGCTACCACCACCACCACCACCACCACCACCAGGTGCTCTGGCAGTTATCTCAAATGGAGCTTCATCAGGGAGTCGGTCCTAGTAAAGCAACTGCTCTTTTATACCAAACACCCACTTCCATAGCCAATAAATCAAGATTGTGATATGGCTTTATAGAAAAAAAAAAGTGGTTTGTGGCACTGCAGGAATCTGAACCTGAAACCCTCAACACAACAATCTAATATAAGACAAAGTGGTACACAATTACCAAAATGTGCAAACTGTGAAGAAGATTGTGTACAAACTGCAACAAAGAGGAAACCAGCTCTCAATAAGGATGTATTTAATAGTAATTAAGTGCCAAAGAAGTTTGAATTTAACAAACAAAGCCAGAATGCATGCTTGATTATGTCATTGTTAGTCTCAAAGAGTGAGATTAAAGAATGTTTCTACCAGGTTAACTCAAATTATAAAATGGGTAGGCTAAACCAGCCGATCGGAGACCTACCTCACCATGCATGAAATATGTTCCATGCATGGATAAAAAAAAGGACAGCAGTGAAAAGGCAAAAATTACTAAGCTTTAGAATGTTGGCATTTGAAAATGCCACCATTGTTTTTCCTCGCTACTGTTCACCTGCATTTACCCTATAACAAACCAGACAGCATTTGAGAATGAAAGAAACAGTCTGTACACAAAGGCAGAGTCTGCAGTCAGCTATTGTCTCGTTCTTCTCTAATTTATTTTAAATTGCACTCGCACGGCTCCTACTCGGTCTGAGCTTTGCCACAGAAACACAGGAAACCGGCGAGTTCAGCAGCTCGCACTCACATGCACAGTCACTCTCACAGAGAGTCAGGATGGAGGACACTGGCAGAGAGCAGACTTTCAGAGTCTGCAGGCAGCTACCGCGAAGTGGGCGGGTGATGTCCGGGTTCAAACTAAGTAGATAGGCGCGCTTCACAACATTATTCAGAGAGGGAACAAGCGAGTGAGCTGTAGCTCTGTAATGATCACTTTTTGGGTAATTTTCCATGATATAACCAAACTTGTACTATCCGATCACAGGTCACAATGGATCCATAATTAGCTGATCAGTGCTGATCAGCATCACATATAATTTATTTATGAATTTATTTTAGTTAGTTATTTATTTTGGTTTTTGGCACTGTAACCAGATAGGCACACACTAGGCAACTGAGTGCCTATTTTTAGGAATGACCCTTAATTGGCAACCCTGAATGATCAACATACTGTAAAACAGGTGCTGCATAAGATGTACACAAGATACTGTTCAAAGTATAGAAAACATTCAGAAGGCATAATTCATGCATAACTAGGTCCCTGTGATCAAGATGCTAATCTCATGACCCCAGAGCAATGTATGGGCATACCACCACATATGATTAGTGGTTACTGTGATATACTCCCAAACCTATTGGTAGGAAACAAACAAAATAATCTGGTCTTCCAAAAAATCTCTGAAGACATCATTAGAGAGACAGAGGTTTTGTGGCTTGCCAATGGTCATACAGTATGCAAATGCTAGTTATGGGATTTAAAATCAAGTCTTCAGGATCAGGTTCACAGCTCTGCACTCTAACCACTTACCAAAACTACCACACAAATGAACATAGTAAGCACCTCAATAAAAGTAACTTACTAATATCTTCTTGTCTCTAAATATATACTGGATGAAAGGGGCCGTTTAGCAGAACATACTGTAAGAAATGTATTGTAAAAATCAATCCCGCAATAACATTGAGGTTCCAAGACAAAAGGCTAAAAGTTAGGTAATCCCAAATTAAGGTTACTGACTGCACATGTTCTGCCAATACAGGCAGATACTGTAAGTGTTGATCTATCATGCTGTAATGCTTCCCATATGAAGCCCTATTACCCTGTTTATAGAGAACAGGTACCTAACATTAGCTTTTTTGACTTTCTAATATTGAATCAGGTTTAGCTGCCGGTGGTCTTTAGTGAATGAGGGGAATCTGGCCAGGGCAATGTGGAAGCCACATGACTTTAAGCTAAATAGTTTTCTCAAAATCTGAACTTCTGAATAATGATTAATTACAGCAGTAATAAATCCATATGCCAGTTTTATAAATTCCTATTATGTAGCTTTGTACATACAGTACAGTAATTTATTGCACATGTCCTGATGAGGATATGGGCCCCATTTTCTGAGCTAGCTGGCTATGTGCGCAAACGGGGGTGACACATGAAAAAATAGGGCCAGACAACTCTGGCGCCATATTCGAATGGATAGCATGATCCAAACTGACCATGGTGTCTGTTTGAATATCTGGCCATGGTAGCATGGCCCACAGCCGGTGCTCACCATACTTTGTGCCATGCTACCAGGGCACCGTACCAAAGACCGCCCATAGGGGTACAGCGCAGCATACACTGATTAGCATTGTGTCCCCTGTGGGCCATATTCAGTCCAAACATGCAGATGAGTCCATTGGACATGCATGGTGCTAGCAGGCATGCCAATTATGGGCTCATTTGAATGTCAGTGCTGTGGCCTGGTGCATTAGGCCAGAACCCCCCAAGTCCCGATCCCATCACAGTAACACAAATGAAATCCATGGTGGTCTACAGTCCCTCCCTAGCCCAATCCGTGTCCATGGTATTAAATATAATATATTGGTGGTCAAGTTGCCCCTCTCTAGCCGTGATCCCCATGCCTTAATGTATAATACAACCATTAGTGGTCCAACGGTCCCTCCCTAGCCCTGATTCTTGCCCATAGTATATACAGTGGTGGTCCAGCGGTCCCTATCCTGCCCCAATCCCTGCCCATGGCATAATAAAAATACAGTGGTGGTCCAGCTGTCCTTCCCCCATTCTCCGATCGCCATCCCCGTTTACATAAAAAACATTCCCTGATGGTCCAGTGGTCCTTCCCCTCTCCCTCATTCACTGTCTAACAAAAACTACAAGACCCTGGTAGTTGGCAGAAAAACAGGGAGCAATTTTTGTATGGGGGGCTCACAAGAAAACATCAGTCCCAGGTGCAAACACTTAGGAGAAAGCATACAGTCAAAGCAAAGCTTGTGTTCTAACAATAGATGTGTAGAACAGGTTAGCACACAGACCAAATTGAACCATGTCTCAAATGGTCAAATGGTGCAAAAAGTCATATGATTTATTACTGCACAAAATAGAGATGTACAAACAGCAAAAAAAAATTTTGATAAGCTTACCCACATAGGTGCTTAAAGTGCAAATGCTGTAATCCAATGCGTTCTATGGTAAATGTGAGTTAAATAAACTGCTACGAGCTAAAGAAGTCACAGGAAAATGGATGCCTCAATACCAGGAAACAAATCAGGCACACAATGTCATGCACTTACATTTCGACATATGTCATCATCAGAGCATGAACACACATACAAAGGAGTTGTTTAAATAGAGGTACAATTAAAGTGGAACCACCGATAAAGTGACGTGCTGTAGAGAATGCTACTAAAAAATAATATAAATTGTGTAAAAGAGCCCAGAAGTAAAAAGTACATAGTTCACACATACCATATATTCTACGAATAAATACAACAATCTTTTAAAACACATGACCATTTTGATAGTGAAATAAATTATTGGAGTGCACGTGCTTAACGTGTTTGATAACTGTATTTTTGTCAAAAGCAAGATCTTTATGTTAATACCCTGGTGACATCCAAAATGATGCATTTGATTGAAGAACATCCTGTAACTTTTTTCAGAGATGTAACCCAGCAGAGCCGGCAAGTTATGCTTGTTACAAGGTACCCTTTGTAATAAATCAAAACCTAGTAGAGCCTGAAAGTCATGCTGGTTTCACTGAGTATTTGGCAAATTTAACCTAGCAGAGCCAGCAATTCATGCTGGTCACAAGAAGATGTTAAAATATTGAAAGTGAGACCTGGCAGAACTGACAAGTCATGCTGGTTGCTACAAAAACTTTAATATCAGCCAGAATCAATCATGCCTGCAAGTTGTGCTGTTTTTCACCAAAATACTTATATCTAGCAGAGCCGGAAGGTCTTGCTGATTCTAGGGTGATACAGAATAGGCCAAAGCTTGTCTATTTTTTAGGCCAAGCTGTAGTGGTGTCATCATATTTTATTCATATGCTCAAAGAGATACTAAGGTCACAGAATTGACCTCATTATTACTTAGATTCAGATGAAGCAAAGGTGGTACTGCATATAAGCACCAATAACACTCAGTCAACGGCGAGTTAACACTCAGTAGAGTCGACAAGTCATGCCGATTGTACTCAGACCAGGGAGGTTAAATGAACTTGACCTTCTAGTGGGTTATAACTTTATAAGTTTTTGCTGCTTTTTAATCAAAAGCACACATTATTGAGAGCAAGCAATTCATGACAGAAAATCTGTTACAGCAGAGATAACATGTCAAGCTGATAGACAGATTTATTGACTCAGCAGAATAAATGAGAAATACATGATCTGCCAGGGGATGCCAGAGGATGCTTTCTAGATCAAGAACCAGGACTTTTTATCCATACATAGTACTCAAGGTGTTTTTAGGAAAACAGCTGTAAATATGCATCCTTATAGTTAAATTTATAGATAACTATGAAGTGACAGTTCTTTATTTAGTCCCTTTGGAGACATTGTGGTCAATTTGAAAATCCAAAATGCTTCATGTTGCTGAAGTAGCTTCTTAATATTACCCCCTCTGGTGCCTAATTACATTTTGCCTATTCCAACAAATTTTAAAGAGGATGCTGATCCATGACCGGCCTCCTTATAATGCCTTGCCACAGCATATTCGTCATTGCTGTTTGTGATGGCTGCTTTGTGCTCACCTATCCTTTGTTTTAGGGATCTTTTTGTTTCACCTACATAGCTCAGTCCACATGTGCATAAAAGTAGGTAGATAACAGCAGCAGCACTACAGTTAATGAAATGATTTATAGCAAATATTTCTCCAGTTCTGGGATGACAAAACGTTATCGTATTGGATGTATTCGAACAGTGGGTACAGTGACCACACCTGAAGTTGCCCAGACGGGCTTGGGGTAACCAGGTTCTTTGTTGTGGTGCTGGTGGAAAAATGGCTTTCACCAGGATGTCTTTCAAGTTCCTGCCTCTTTGGAATGCCACCCTTGGTGTCTTACCTGATAGTGCTTTCAGGGATTTGTCGTAGCTGAGGAGAGGTCGATGCTTTTTAATCACATTGCCAATCTGTCTTACCAATGGGTTGTGCTGTATTACAAAGGTGGGTATTTCTATACCTGGTTCTGGATTTTCCTTTTTTAATAAATCATTTCTATCCAGATTTCTCGAGTGCTGCAGGGTCTCCATTATTAGAGGGGGTTCATACCTTCTTTGCCTGAACTGTATTGTCAGATCCTTGCTTGCTTCTGTGAAATCCATGTCGGTAGAGCATATTATCTGACTCTAATAAATTGCCCCTTTGGAATATTGTTTGTTATTGTGGTGGGGTGACAGCTATTTCTTCTAAGAAGCATGTTCCTAGACAAAGGTTTCCTATACAGTTTTTTTCTTTAGGTTCATGCCTTGTTTGAAAATTAAGATATAGAGGAAAGGGATCTCATTTAGATCTGCCTGATAAGTGAATTTGACGTTGGGGTTTGTTGAATTAATGTACTCCATACATTTCTGAAGCATTGTTTCATTTCCAGACCATACCATGAGGCAATCATCAATATATCGTCACCATGTTTTTATTTTGCTAATGTAGGGAAATCTGTCTTGGTCAAAAATATACTGTTCCTCCCACCGTTCCATGTACATGATTGCAAGATTGGGGGCAAATGTTGTGCCCATGGCTGTACCCTTGTGTTCTATGAAATGACTTCCATTGAATCAGAAATAGTTTGCCTCTAGAACGAATCTTGCCAAGCCATGGATGTACTCTGTTGGTGGAAGGGTGTCATTTCTTTAATTTAGAGCATTTTTTAGTGCTTCCAAACCCCCTTCATGGAGAATGTTTGAATAGAGACTTTCTATATCTGTTGTCACTAGCCAATTGTTGTCTTCCACCTCTAGGTTTTTTACAATTCTTAGGGCATCATTTGTGTAAACGGGGATAGCAATCGGGGAACGGAGGAGGGACTGCTGGACCTCCACTGTATTTTTATTATACCATGGGCAGGGATAGGGGCTAGAGAGGGACTGCTGGACCACCAATGTATTTTTATGATACCATGGGAAGGGATCAGGGCTTGTGAGGGACAGCTGGATCACCAATGGTTGTATTTTACATTAAGGCATGGGGCTCGGGGCTCGGTAGGGACTGCTGGTTCACTAATGGCTGTATTTTACATTAAGGCATGGAGACTGGGGAAGGGAAGGGACCACTGGACAACCAGGGTACCCATTACTTGGCAGTAAACGAACAGCATGTGGGACACCCACCCCTTCTGCGCACAGTTTAAGGCTGGGTTTCAGAAGCACTAAATGATGCCATTTCTGGGGGTCATTTAGCACCTCTGAAAACTTTCAGTATTGTGTTGCACCACATATGCATGAGGGATCCCTCATTTGCATAGGTGCAGCACAATATTATGCTCAATGGCACTGTCGGTGGTGCACCACGGATAAATGTCCTTTGAATATGGGCATGCCTTCCAACAGCCATGCTAACTTTTTGAAAATGGAGCCTAATTCTTTTGTCACCCCATAAAGTTTTGTGCTTACCTACTGTTTTTGAACAATCTGTTTAAGTTTTGCAAAGTTTGATCACACAGTGCTTAAAACTGCACTGAAAGAATGCAGAGACAGCATAACACTGAAAAGAAACAAACATTAATTTGCACAAATCACTTTTCAGCAGCTAGCAAGATCTTTGGTAGCCTGTGACAATGGCAACAGTGATTGGGCGGTTTCAAAAAGGGTGACTCAATCGCAGTGCCTGTTGACAGGGCTACCAAGCAGGGAGGGTGACTGGATGGGGGAGTCTGTGAATATAGTGACAGGATGTTGCTATATGCACATGTGTGTGGGGGGGGAGCGAGCATGCCATGTGATGTGTGGAAGGGGAGGGAGGGTTTGTGGAGCGTAGTGTGGCAGTGGGCTACCGAGCTGGCCCTGTGGCATGGTGGGTGGGAGGCAGACTAGGGTTGTGAGGGTGCCGGGTTCAGTTCTGAATGCACATTCATTTTGGTGCACCCGGCCATTTTTTTTTATTCTGCTTTTGCACCCCCCCGATGTGCAGCCCCCCTGGAGTTGAGAATCCTTTAGTAGGGGGTGTGGGGGGCACAGATACCTGCAAAAAAAGAAAAAAAAAAGAGTCCCTGGCACCCTTTTGCTGTGCGCCGGGAGTGTACATCACTGAAACTGATTTTCTGCAATGTATACTCTCTCTAACAGTGATTGCCTTTCCGCAATCACCGTTATCATGTGGAACCAGATCTTTACAATCCCTGGTTATCACAGACTCCCAAACCATGAGTCTGCCTTTGAAGCTCCAAATGGGAGCTCTTCTGTTCCCCCACCACCACCACTTTCAAGTCTTTCAGTATAACTTCTTGGAAGCTCATTCTATCTACAACATTACTATGAATCGAAAGCATTTCAGCACCTCTCTGTCTCCCAAACACTTACTGGTTGCTTCCACTTGTGGGAGCAGGCTATGGCAGTGCCTTCTCCATTCAATGGTCTACAGCTTTGTGTTTTTTTTCTGTGCTCACCCTTACCCCCACACTGGCATGCATGGAGTCAAAGGGCAGTTTTGTTCATTTTCATCACACTGAGTAAGAGTTTATTGTGCAGCTGTGCATGCTGCCTTTCTGTGTGTCTACCCAGCCTGGAGTAAACAGTGACATGCTGTTGTTACATGAGACTATAATATTATGTTCTGCTAGAAGTACTTTTTGCCATTATTAATTTCAGTGGCAAGGCAGTGTGATAAAGCAGTGGGTAGGGTTAGTGGAATGCTAAGGTGCATAAGGAGGGTCATCTCGAGCAGAAGGTTTGATGTGGTGAAATCCCACCTGGAGTACTGTGTACAGTTTTGGAGGCCACACCTCAGAAAGAACACAGACAGAGTGAAGGCATTTCAGAGGAGGGCAATTAAAAATGGCACAGGAGTGGCACAAGAAGCCCTATGAGGAGAGACTGAGGGATCGCAACAGGTACACCATGGAAGAAAGGAGAGAGAGAGGGAACATGACAGAGATGTACTAGTACCTCACATGAGTGAACATGGTGCCAGAGGGGTGTCTCCTTCTAGTAACAAAAAAAAAAACAGTACCATGGGGCACGTGATAAAGGTTAGGGATGGGTGAAGTTTAACAGGAATGTGTGGAAGTACTGCTTCACTAAAAGGGTGGTAGATACCTGGAACCGACTGCCAGCAGAAGTGGTGGAGGTAAAAGCAGGTGGGGTGTTTTAAGCACACATGGGATAGATATAAGAGAATAGGGGATATTACCCTGCAAAACAGACTTAAGGTCCATTGGAATAAATTACCCAGAGAGCTAAAATTAATACAGGGACATTTACAGTTTAAGAGTACTCTGAAAAGTTGTCTGTATATGAACTGCACTTGCTTTAGCTAGTTGATTGTTTATTGAGGGATTTGATGACAGATTATTTTAACTAGCATGTGCAATATGTTTATATAATAGTGAGAGTGATGTGATAATATATGGAAAAGGTAAGTATAATGTGTAATTGGTTGATTGTGTGTAATGGGTGACTGGATCCACAAGACATTGTTGAAAATGGGCCATAAACACAACAATTTTTACCCTGTTTAAAAATAAAATTTTTATCATCATCATATTAGTAAATATGCAGGGATGAGGGGAATTTCACTGGAGACCATTAAGGGTCTGTGGAGACAGATCAGGCTGGGAACATCTGGGCAGAAAAGGTGGGACAAGATGTCCTTCTTTGCTGACAAATTATTTGTTTCTATGCTTCAACACCCAGCACAGCAGCAAATCACAGTGTGTTCTGGCCTCATGAATACGTTATTTATTTAGTTTTTGTTCAATGGGAAAGGAGAGCTAGACAGTACCGCCTATTTTTAGCCTTGTCCTGTGTGCGGGGGAAGATACAGCGTTAAACTTATAATGCTTACTAAAGATTGTTAGAGGGTTCAATAAAGTGAAACTAGCAGTAGCCATGAAGACAGGGCCTTCAAGATAATCTTACACAAGCTTTTCTTCCTAAAGATACTATTGGATACCCCTGGCAGTAAAGTGGGTAGTGAACCCCTTTAAACTACAGGTAGTATATGTTTGTACAGTATACTTACTTATACATGCTTATGAAGCAGCAGGCAGAACATTGTGGATCTATAGTATTGTCCCTTCCAACCTTAAATTACTGTGTTACCACTGAATATTATTACAGTATGTTACTGTTTGTATCAGTTATCAGAAGTAATTTCCGGTAGTCGGTAGCCACCTGGTTGCTTGGTTTCGTACAGCCTCACTAAAACTCCAAAGTGTTGTGTGGAGAATTTGATCACCATGTAGCAGCACACAGCACTTAGATACATCATCAGGCTACCACTACATTTAAATTCAAATATATATCTTTCTAGGAAATATTAATTGATGTGTATTACACATTAATAGATATTTCAGTAAAGTCAGAATTGCTGTCTTTATATACAAAATATATTGCTTAAAGGAAAAGTAATGTTTGCTGGGTCCCTGAAATTCTGAAAGCCCATAATCAGACTTTCAAATGAGGTATTTGGCTTACCTATAAGTGTCTGCAATCCATATATATAAATATCTAAATCATCTCTATTTAAAATCATGGCAGCAACAATTTAATGGAATCTTCAGATGGAAAGTGATGTCACTGAGGGGCACGAGTACAGTATGTCTTTAATTACATAACAAGAACAGGCAGCTGGCTTGATTAAATTTATACAATTCGTAAATGAGAATCTCAGGACTACTGACACCTACAGTTATGCACACAAACTCATTTGAAAGACCTTTGCATTGGCTTCAGAACTGGAGGTATCTAGAAAATCTTTGTTCACCTTCAAATGCATAATTACTGTAAGTATAAGTTACAGCTACAGTATGTTAACGCTCATTGCTGCCTTTTAATCACTAATGAGTATCTTATTATGTGACACTTGTTTGTTTACTATATGCATATTAAATAGAGAACAATGTATGGAAAGAGGTGTATTAGGAGGTTTTTTTTATCCACCAAAGTGTGTGATATCTGTACACATCAAGAGCACAGCTTGAATGGTTTATGAAGACATCACACATGGAAGGTGGGTAAAAAAACCTCATTGAGCAACCCTTCCCATATTTCATTTTTATGTTGACTGCGCGCATGCGCAAGAAACATGTTGCATCAGCATTCTCCATAAGCAGGTTGTGGAGGCATGGCATTGTTGTGTCCAATGCCCCCACAGCCTGCAAAGGCTTGTCCCCCATCCCACAATGCCGTGGCACTCTGCTGCTGACACTAGTTCAGCCAGTGTGCTACAACCTTCTAAAATATCAGCAGCTGCAATCAGGGGCCGCTTCATCATTGCAGCGTCAGCCATTAGCTGCAATGAGGGAGCAACCTGTCATTGCAGGGTGGGATGTAGGATCCCTAATATTGTTTATGAACATGGTGGCGGCTTGCCGCCATATTCAAAAACAATATTTATCCCCCCATGTTAATTTGCCAATGGGGGAGCCCACTCCCTGTCGACATAATGTAACCCCGGTTTTTATTGTCTGCCAACGGGTGCCCAATCCCCATCAGCAGAAAGGAATCCCTCCTTTTGTTGTTTGCCAACGGGTGCCCAATCCCTGTCAGCAGAAAATAATTCCCCGCCCTTTGTTGATTGGTTTCATGGGGGTGCCCAATCCCCCATCAACTACAGCTGCCCCCCCAAAGCAAAACTCTGGTAGCATGCTGGGAGCCCACCCCAACGTGCCACATGCCTTTGTAAAGTTAAAAACAGTCCTGCAATGTTTTATTCTTGTTTTTTTACCTGAAAAAAAGGAAACGGTCCCTCGTAGTCTCCCTGCGCTCCTCCTACAACCCGCACCCACCCACTGCACACCCTGCCTCCCCACACCCCTTCACCCCATACTTACCTCCGGAGCTTGGCACGACGAACTTCGTTGGAACGGGAACATGTCTGCACTCTTCAAAGCTGACCACGAACTGAGGAAATGCCGGTAAACTGTATATTGTAATAAATAGGTTTTTTCAACTTTAGTGCATATCTCGGGCATTTTGGGGAATTTTTTCACCACATTTTTCAACATGGGGTTTTTGCGACCCCTCCTCATGAATTCTTGAACTGTCATGGTGTTTATCGGGTCCGAAAGGTGGTTTTGCGGTCACTGTGTGGAATCACCCTTTGGGGCCGAATAACGAAATGACAGTGCCAGTGTTCATGAGGTGGGCTCTCAAAAAGCCTATGTTGCTAATTTGGTGGAAAAAATCCAAAAAATTACTGTTTTATGAGTGTGCATTGCGTAGTTGTTACGTACGCTTGTAACTTTATGAATTTACAATATTTTCACACCAGATTTTCAACATTGCCATTTTGTCACACCTCCTTGTGAGAAGTATAGCTGTCACTGTTCACATCCTGGCTGAAATGTGTTTTCGCGCTTCCGGCGCAGAATAGCGCAGTTACTATGGGAAATCAGTGTTCAGGACAGATTAAGAAAATGACAGTGACACTGTTCATGAGCAGAGGTCCTAAAATGCCTATGTTGAAAATTTGGTACTGATACTCCATAAAATTACTGTGTTACGAGCGTGTGCTGCGCAGTTGGCACACATGCTCATAACTTCGCAAATTTATAATATTTTCACTCCAGATTTTCAATATTGCCATTTTCCCTGACCTACTTATGAACAGTATAGCTGTCATTTTTCCAATCCTGGCCAAAATGTGTTTTCGCACTTCCAGCGCAGAATAGAGCAGTCGCTGTGGGAAATCACTGTTCGGGACAGATTAAGAAAATGACAATGATACTGTTCATGAGCAGAGGTTCTAAAATGCTTATTTTGAAAATTTGGTGATTATAGCCTATCAATTGACTGTGTTACAAGTGTGTGTTGCACACTTTCCACGCACCCTTGTAACTTCGCAGATTTGTAATATTGTCACACCAGATTTTCAACAGTGCCATTTTTTCACACCTCCTTATAAGCAGTACAGCTGTCATTTTTCATATCCTGACCGAAATGTGTTTTCACAGTTCCGGTGCAGAATAACGTGGTCACTGTGGGAAATCAGTGTTCGGGATAGATTAAGAAAATGCCAGTGGTACTGTTCATGAGCAGAGGTCCTAAAATCCCTATGTTGAAAATTTGGTGACAAAACTCCATAACATGACTGTGTTACAAGCGTGCGTTGTACTGTTTCCATGCACCCTTGTAACTTCGTAAATCTGTAATACTGTCATGCCACATTTTCAACAGTGACATTTTTTCACAACTCCTTATGAACACTACAGCTGTCATTTTTCAAATCCTGGCTAAAATATGTTTTTGCATTCCTGCCGGACAATAGCATGGTCACTCTGGGAAATCAGTGTTTGGGACAGATTAAGATCGACCGAGTGAGTGGGGGGAGTGACCGAGCTCAACTGAGCTCTGTCGGAACTGCTGTGGATTTGTTTGTGGGCAGACAAAGGCCCCAACACAAGAGCCCAGTACAAAATGGCAGCCTGCAGCACTGGGAGAAACAGAACGACAGAGCGAGTGAGGGTGGGGGAGTAAGCAAACTCACCGGAGTGCTGTCAGGACTGCTGCGGATTTCTTTGTGGGCAGAAAAAGGTGTTAATATAGGCAGGGGCCCAGTACAAAAGGCCAGCCTGCAGTGGTGGGAGAAACAGTATGGCCGAGTGAGACAAGGGGACTTAGTGAGCTCAATGGAGCTCTGTCGGGACAGCTGCGGATTTCTTTGTGGACAGACAAAGGTGCCAATGCAGCCAGGAGCCCTATACAAAGTGCAGTCTGCGGCGCCAAGAGAAACAGAATGAGTGAGTGACAGAGCGGTAGTGAGCGAGCTCAATGGAGCTCTAGAGTGACTGCTGCAGATTTCTTTGTGGACAGAAAATGCAGCAACGCAGGCAGGAGCCCAGTACAAAAGGCCAGCATGCACATCCGGCATAAACGGAATGCGAAAGTGACAGAGGGGAAGTGAGCGAGCTCAGTGGAGCTGTGTTGGGACTGCTTCACATCTGGCCAGAAAAAGGCACCATTGCAGGCAGGAGCCCAGTACAAAAGGGCAGCCTGCAGCGCCATGAGACACAGAACAAGTGAGTGAGGGAGGGGGAGTCAGTGGGCTTAACGGGGCTTTGTTGGGACTGCTGCAGATTTGTTTGTGGGCAGAAAAAGGCAGCAAGGCATGCAGGGGCCCAGTACAAAAGGGCAGCCTGCAGTGGCAGGAAAACCAGAATGAGCGAGTGAGTGAGCTCAACAGAGCTGTATTGTAACTGCTGCAAATTTCTTTGTGGGCATAAGAAGGCAGCAACGCAGGCAGGAGCCCAGTAGAAAAGGGCAGCCTGCAGCGCCAGCAGAACAGAATGAGAGAGTGTGAGAAGGGGAGTGAGTGAGCTTAATGGAGCTTTGTCGGGACTGCCATAACATGACTGTGTTACAAGCGTACATTGAACTGTTTCCATGCACCCTTGTAACTTCGCAAATTTGTAATACTGGCATGCCATATTTTAAACAGTGGCATTTTTTCACAACTCCTTATGAACACTACAGCTGTCATTTTTCACATTCTGGTTAAAATATGTTTTTGCACTCCTGCCGGACAATAGCACGGTCACTCTGGGAAATCAGTGTTTGGGACAGATTAAGATCAACTGAGTGAGAGAGGGGAGTGACTGAGCTCAACTGAGCTCTGTCAGGACTGCTGTGGATTTGTTTGTGGGCAGACAAAGGCCCCAACACAAGAGCCCAGTACAAAAGGGCAGCCTGCAGCACTGGAAGAAACAGAACGAGAGAACAAGTGAGGGAGGGTGAGTGAGCGAACTCACCGAAGCACTGTCATGACTGCTGCGGATTTCTTTCTGGGCAGAAAAAGGCGTCAATACAGGCAAGGGCCCAGTACAAAAGGCCAGCCTGCAGCGGTGGGAGAAACAGTATGAGCGAGTGAGACAAGAGGACTTAGTGAGCTCAACGGAGCTCTATCAGCACTGCTGGGATTTCTTTGTGGGCAGAAAAAGGCGCCAATGCAGACAGGAGCCCTGTACAAAAGGGCAGCTTGCAGCACCAGGACAAACAGAATGAGCGATGAGAGAGGGAGACTGAGCGACCTCAACGGAGCTCTGTCAGGACAGCTGCGGATTTCTTTGTGGACAGACAAAAGTGCCACTGCAGCCAGGAGCCCCATACAAAAGAGCAGTCTGCGGCGCCAAGAGAAACAGAACGAGTGAGTGACAGAGCGGTAGTGAGCAAGCTCAACGGAGCTCTAGTGTGACTGCTGCAGATTTCTTTGTGGGCAGAAAATGCAGCAACACAGGCAGGAGCCCAGTACAAAAGGCCAGCTTGCAGCGCCAGCAGAAACGGAATGCGAGAGTGACAGAGGGGGAGTGAGCGAGCTCAGTGGAGCTGTGTCGAGACTGCGTCACATTTCTTTCTGGCCAGAAAAAGCTGCCAATGCAGGCAGGAGCCCAGTACAAAAGGGCAGCCTGCAGCGCCAGGAGACACAGAATGAGCGAGTGAGGGTGGGGGAGTCAGTGAGCTCAACGGGCTTTGTTGGGACTGCTGCAGATTTGTTTGGGGGCAGAAAAAGGCAGCAATGCATGCAGGGGCCCAATACAAAAGGGCAGCCTGCAGTGGCAGGAAAACCAGAATGAGCGAGTGAGTGAGCTCAACAGAGCTGTATTGTAACTGCTGAAAATTTCTTTGTGGACCTAAGAAGGCAGCAACGTAGGCAGAAGCCCAGTAGAAAATGGCATCCTGCAGTGCTGGCAGAACAGAATGAGCGAGTGAGAGAGAGAGAGACTGAGCGGCCTCAACTGAGCTCTGTCGGGACAGCTGCAGATTTCTTTGTGGACAGACAAAGGTGGCAATGCAGCCAGGAGCCCCATACAAAAGTGCAGTCTGTGGCACCAAGAGAAACAGAACGAGTGAGTGACAGAGCGGTAGTGAGCGAGCTTAATGGAGCTCTATCAGGACAGCTGCGGATTTCTTTGTGGACAGACAAAGGTGCCAACACAGCCAGGAGCCCCATACAAAAGCGCAGTCTGCGGCGCCAAGAGAAACAGAACGAGCGAGTGTCAGAGCAGTAGTGAGCAAGCTCAACGGAGCTCTAGTGTGACTGCTGTAGATTTCTTTGTGGGCAGAAAATGTGGCAACGCAGGCAGGAGCCCAGTACAAAAGGCTAGCTTGCAGCACCAGCAGAAATGGAATGTGAGAGTGACGTGGGGGAGTGAGCGAGCTCAGTGGAGCGGTGTTGGGACTGCTTCAGATTTCTTTCTGGACGGAAAAAGCCACCAATGCAGGCAGAAGCCCAGTACAAAAGGGCAGCCTGCAGCGCCATGAGACACAGAAAGAGCGAGTGAGGGAGGGGGAGTCAGTGAGCTCAATGGGGCTTTGTTGGAACTGCTGCAGATTTGTTTGTGGGCAGAAAAAGGCAGCAATGCATGCAGGTGCCAAGTACAAAAGGGCAGCCTGCAGTGGCAGGAAAACCAGAATGAGCGAGTGAGTGAGCTCAACAGAGCTGTATTGTAACTGCTGCAAATTTCTTTGTGGGCATAAGAAGGCAGCAATGCAGGTAGGAGCCCAGTAGAAAATGGCAGCCTGCTGCGCCGGCAGAACAGAATGAGCGAATGGGAGAAGAGGAGTGAGTGAGCTCAACGGAGCTTTGTCGGGACTGCTGCAGATTTCTTTGTGGGCAGAAAAAGGCGCCAACAGATGCAGGAGCCCAGTACAAAAGGGCAGCCTGCAGTGCCAGGAGAACCAGAATGAGTGAGTGAGACAGGGGGAGTGAGCGACCTCAACGGAGCTCTGTCAAGACAGCTATGGATTTCTTTGTGGGTAGAAAAAGACACCATGACAGGCAGGAGCCCAGTACAAAAGAGCAGCCTGCAGTGCCAGGAGAAACAGAATGAGCAAGTGAGATAGGGGGAGTGAGCCACCTCAATGGAGTTCTGTCGGGACAGCTGCAGATTTCTTCCTCAGCAGAACAAGGTGCCAATGCAGGCAGCAGCCCAGTACAAAAGAGAAGCCTGCAGCACAGTGACAAATGGACTGAGACAGTGACAGAGGGCCACTGAGAGAGCTCAACAGACCAATGCAATCAACATTCGGCATTGACAAATGCTTGTTTTATATTTGATGGTTGGTGCCAAACTGGTGAACATTTTCACTTACACTGAATTAATATACTTGTATTGCTAAGAGTAGATTGAGGTGAAAAATAGTAAGGGACCCAGAAATGACAGATATTTAAGCAAGCTTTTCAAACCATAAAACACTTACTGGTTCAAGGATTACTTTGTTTGGTTAGCTTGCATTTTAGAAACAATATGTTTCAGTGCAAAACCACAGACAATGTGATGGAGACTGCAAACCTCTGCAGTTCAATTTTAAAGTTTCTTATGTCTCTAGCCACAGATTTTCTGCTGTTCACTTCCTCACACATACCCCCCATGACACCACCAGCTTGGCAGTACTTCAGATCAGAAAATGGTCACCAATTCATGGTCAGAGATTCTACTGTATGGCAAGGCAGTTGGGAGGGTTAGTGGGATGCTGAGATGCGTAGGGAAGAGGATCACCAGCAAAAAGGGAAGTGGTGCTGCCTCTGTATAGATCACTGGTAAGACCCCACCTTGAGAACTGTGTACACTTCTGGAGACCACATCTCTGGAAAGACATAGACAAAGTGGAGGCCATCCAGAGGAGGCAACTAAAATGGTGCAGGACCTGCATCAAAATTCTTATGAAGAGAGACTAAAGGACCTCAATACATTCTGGAAGAGAAGAAGGAGGGGAATATGATAGACATTTTTTAAATATCTCACAGAGGTAAACAAAGTACAGGAGGGGAGTATATTTTCAGAAAAATAGATGCTCAAGAGCAAGGGGACATGCTATGCAACTGAACGGGAGTAGATTCAGGAGAGATGTGAAAAAGTACTTCTTCACAGAATAAGTGGTGGATTCCTTGAACTGCCTGCCAGTGGAGGTGGTGGGGGTGAAAACAGTGGTGGGGTTCAAGAATGTATGCGATAGGCATAAGGGAATCTTGGTGGAAAGGAAGGGGGAGAGGGAGAAGAGCTATACATCAAGTAGTGTCTGCAGTGATATGATATGGAAAACTAGGCAGATCGGGTGGGCCGAGCAGTCCTTATCAGCCATCAAATTCTATGTTTGTATGTAACTGCAATCCAGAGAATATGAGAAAATAGCTAATAGGTTGGTGCTCACCACTGCTGTGAACACCTAGTACAGCTCTATTTGATTCATGTGCATGATGTAGATTTGAATCAGTGCTGAAGATGGACCTAATGTAAGCATGTTGCAAATGTCGTAAAATATAAGCAGTAATACATATGTATTACCACTCTTGTATTAACACTTGAGTCATAGTACAGGAGTGATGATACACATACATGAGTTATCACTAATGTATTATAGGATTCTATTTACTGGTTATTGGTTATAAACCACTGCCAGCAAGTGCTCAACAGCTCCATAAACCATGGGTAGAACAGTACCTCAGCATCACCAGAAAAAACGCTGAACAAGCTGTCCTCACATGGGACTTTCACAAGCTCTACACAATCAATCACTCAGCACAAGACAAGCTTGTTTGGTGTTAACAGTTACCCTCACAAAGTGGTAAAAAAGACAATTTAAACCAAAAAACACCAAAAACCAGTAAATATAAAAAATAAAACATGGAGAAGTGTGGTTCTCTGGGGATTTTCTGCACCCCCTCAGTGTATGATGCCCATATATAGGGAATCACACACCGAGGGGGTACAGAAAATCCCCAGAGAACCACACTTCTCCATGCATTATTCTATATTTAGTGTTCACAATTGAGGTATGAAAGTATAGTGACCCCTAACTATATACTTAACTAGGCCACTTAATTTAAAAGGATACCTGTACCTTTACATTTTATAATTGTAATCTCATAGATCCCTTGTTGTCCAGTGGCAGTATGATGGGGGAGCTAAACATCCCCTGTGCATGCAGTAAGGCCCCTGTGGCTGTAACACAAAGGTGGGTCAGTTCAAACATCATTTTCAACAGATGGCAAATCAAGGTACCACTCAGGTTTTCCTTGTGGTGAGCAGTTCATCCTACAAATACTGTGGGTAGCTGGAGCAACATACAGTACATCAAGTAGTGGGAAGGGCTCACTCAGAAACAGGTTGTATGAGCAAAATAATTGTTCTACTGAAATATGGGATCCATCTTAAAAGGATTTGGATCATGTTCTAGAACTTTCAGTCCTATTTTCAAAAGCTTGCATATAATGTAGTTGCTTTTGAAAATTACAAAATGCAACTTCTTGCAGAAAAATGCCTGCCCAGATTTTCCAGGTACATACTACAATTTATAAGCATTATTAATTCTGGAGATAGCCATATCATTTCAGGAAGTGCATTTTATGCAATAAATAGTGTTTACAAATGTAAACAAGTAATTCAGTCACTCATACAAATCTTTCAAAACCAGGATCCCTTGTTACATACAAAAAAAGATGAAATTTCTCATAGAAAGACAGAAACATAAACTTTAACAGAAGATAAGGACCCCTTGATCCACCCAGTCTGCCCATTTCTCTACCTATTGGACAAGCTGCAGATCCTAGTTTTACCAACCGCCTACTTCCTCCTTCTCTGCTTAAAACAGCACAGCTTTAGATAACAGAATGTCTGATTGATGGGGAAATTTCATTTTAATTGCTGTTTTCCACTAGCAAATGGCAGTAAAGACTTAGAGAACCCAGATAACTATAGACTTGTGAGCCTTACCTCAGTGCTTAGCAAAGTGTTTGCATCAATCATAGCATTGAGGTGGTTCAGCAAATGAAATAAAATAAGTTGTTCTCTAGTACACAACATGGTTGCACAAAATATATATCTTGCCAAATAAATTTACTCCCTTTTTTATGCAATAATTAAGGAGCAGACTGCTGATGGAAGTGGTAGAAGCTTGAACATTAAGGGGCTTCAAGCATGCACAGGATACATATAGTGGTATATTAGAAAAGGGGCAGGGAGGCGGAAGGGTTGCCAAAGCAAGATGGGATCTGCAGAAGCTAAATAGGCAGGGGACATCTGGGCAGACTGAGTGAACCAAGCAGTCCTTTTCTACCAACAAATTCTGTTTCTATATTTATTTATTGAAATGTGTATTTCTATGAACAGGACAGGAGCTGACTGGTAAATCTGGATCTGGCAGAGCAAGAGAGGGATACAGGAGTTATTATAGTCTCATCTCTGAAAATGCCCAAACAGCACTCATCAGCAGCCACCAAGGCAAAAGGAATGCTGGGTTCCATTGAACGGGTGATAAACAGAAGAGAAAAAGAGGTGATGATGCCACTACATAAGTCACTGGCTAGACCCCATCTGGAGTACTGTGTGCAGTACGGCTCCAAGTCAGTTAATTGCAGATGATACAGCGTGGTCAAGATCCAAGCAGGAAAAAATGCTACAAAGAACACTGGGCTCATTAAAAAGAGCGAGCACTAACTATGTTGCCTAACCGCGGTGCACGAACTTGGGTGGGGAGAGTGGCTGGCAGACTCTCACTCACCCACGCAAATCTGTCACCCATCCCAACAACAAACATGCAATCCACAGTAGTTACGTGGGGGCTTCACCCCCACATCCCCTATGTGAGAGGTATCACCCCCCATAAAATAAATATACATCTCTGAGATGCACCACAGGTAAAAAAAAATACTGTAGGGGAAGACTCAGACCTGGTCCAGTGGCCATCCCACAGACTCATGGCCTGTCTCTATCACCACTATGCCACTGAGCCAGCTGGTTCAGTCCCCCCGCACAATCTGATTCTTAAAGTGCTGGGTCTGAGTGAAAAAAGCTCCCTCTATAACACTGTAATGGTCATGCTATAATTCCCTGGAGCTCTTTTCACTCACGCTGTTTTTATGGTGTGTTTTTTATTGCACTGCAACTGATACACGCATTTATTTATTGATGAATATTGAATATTTCTATGACATTCCATGTGATAGAAAACAGATACATCCGGGACAATAGCAACAACTAGATGCAATACTTACAGAAATGGTTACAAAATGGTTACAGATAGCACAGTAAAGCAGCTGGTGATGCAGAGTTAGATACCGCTGCCAAACAGGTACATATTTACACATACATACACATTTGACATGCTACTGTGCAGTACTGGTCTCTGCATTACAGAAAGGATGTAGACAAACTGGCACAAGTGCAGCATAGAGCTCCGAGTCTTACGATGATTAGTGGGCTGGAAAAAAAAGGAGATGGGGGGAGATATGATTAAGGTATTCAAGATCATGAAAGGGTACCTTAATATATACCAGAAAAGACTGTTCAGCAGAATAAAGGATAGCTGAATCTAGGGGTTAAAGTTCAAGCTAATGGGGAGACAGCAGGGATATACAGAAATAGTTTTTTTACTCTAAGAGTATTAGAGTTGTGCAATGAATAATCAGAGAAGATGATAAATGCAGAAAGTGTTCAGAACTAAAGACTAGGCTCAGTATCTAACTGACATTTCTAACTATTCCAGTCAGGAGAACAAGGAGGTGAAATAGATTACCCACTTCTGCATGGCTTAAATTGTCTAACCACACCTATGTAATATATCTACTGTATGTACTATTTCTGAACTTTGCCAAGGCCTTTGATAGTGTGCATCATGGAAAACATATGGAGAAAGTAGTGCAATATAGACATAATACTACTATTCCTCCAATGAACTAACTCTGTTGGTCAAATAAAAGGTATCACACAATTCAACAAGTTTAGCTACCTATGCCCTGAAGCACTAAAGAAGAAGGAGCAACGATATACAGAAGTTATACAACTTAGCTATAGTTTAAAGTTAACAAGATCCATCAAACCACATTAGTTAGTCAGGCCAACAACTTGAAATGTATGATAGCCTGCCACAAAATTGGGTACTGTAGCATAAGAGTGGGTAAAGAAATACAAACTGAAACCTAAACCTCATTCTGAACTTTGACAGTGACATTGCATTTCATTTTTACGTTCACTTGCGCGTAGCGCGAAGGCGTTTGGAAGATAGCACACTTTGGAGGTGTGCCTCTCCCTTCAATCCACTGCTCCGTTGAGCAGGCGTGGCGATCCTGCACCAATGGGTGCGGGAGCTGTCATATTGACAGCGGTGATGCTTGGTTTCAAAGAAACCACGCTGTCGCTAAACCTGGCGATCCGCCGCCCATCCACCAAAATCTTGCTGCCATGCTGGGATCCCACTCCAGCATGGCGAACATCCCGCTGCTGCCCGGCCGACGGGTGCCCAATCCCGCCGGCTCCACGCCCCCTCGAGCTTTTCTGCCACGCTGGGAGCCCACCCCAGCATGGCAATGTCCCGGTTGTCTGCCGACGGGGTGCCCAACCGCTGGCTCCTCAGCCCCCAGCTATAGCTTCTGCCACGCTGGAAGCCCACCCCAGCGTGGCAAACGCCCCAAGTCATCTGTTTTTTTTTTTTTACCTGTAAATTGAAAACGGTCCCACGGCGCTTCTCCCAGTCCCCCCTCCCACAACCCTCACCCACCCACTGTGCACCCAGCCTCCCCACACCCCTTCACCCCATACTTACCTCCAGAGCTCGGCGCGATGATCTTCGGTGGACCGGGAACACGTCTGCACTCTTCAAAGCCAACCGCGAACTGAGGAAATGACGGTAAGCTTTATAATGGGCTAGATAGGGGGTTTTCAACTTTATTGCATATCTCAGGCATTTTTGGGAATCTTTGCACTAAATTTTCAACATGGGGTTTTTGGGACCCCTTCTCATGAATGATGTCACTGTCATGGCTTTACTCGGGCCTGAAGGGTAATTTCGCAGTCACTGCGCAGTCACTGCGTGAAATCACCCTTCTGGCCCAAATAACACCATGACAGTGAAATCATTCATGAGAAGGGGTCCCAAAAACCCCATGTTGAAAATTTGGTGCAAAAATTCCAAAAAATGACTGTTTTACGAGTCTGCATTGCGCAGTTCCTACGTAGGCTCTTAAGTTCATAAATTTTCAATATTTTCACTCCAGATTTTCAACATTGCCATTTTACCACACCTCCTTATGAGCAGTACAGCTGTCATTTTTCACATCCTGCCCAAAACGTGTTTCCGACCATGTAGCACACAATGGCGCAGTCGGTGTGTGAAATCAATGTATGGGATGCATTAAGAAAATCACAGTGACACTGATCATGAGTAGAGGTCTTAAAATGGCTATGTTGAAAATTTGGTGAAAAAATTCCTAAGAATGACTGTTTTACGAGCGTACGTTGCACAGTTCCTACGCACTCTTGTAGGTTTGTGAATTTTCAATATTTCCACTCCAGATTTCCAACATTGCCATTTTACCACACCTTCTTATGAGCAGTGCAGCTGTCATTTTTCACATCTTGCCCAAAATGTGTTTCCGCCCATGTAGCACACAATGGCACAGTCAGTGTGCGTACTCAGTGTATGGGACACATTAAGAAAATCACAGTGACACTGTTCATTAGCAGAGGTTTTAAAATGCCAATGTTGAAAATTTGGTGGAAAAATTCCTAACAATGACTGTTTTACGAGCATGCATTGCACAGTTCCCACGCACTATCGTAGGTTTGCGAATTTTCAATATTTCCACTCCAGATTTTCAACATTGCCATTTTACCACACTTCCTTATGAGCAGTACAGCTGTCATTTTTCACATCCTGCCCAAAACGTGTTTCCGCCTATGTAGCGCACTATGGGGGTAACAAAAAGATCATGCTGAAAATTTATTGTGCAAATATCAGCAATCGCACAGGGCATTAGGGTAAAGCACCATACGTGTCAAGCACCACTGCAAATACCTGCAAGCGAATGTTCGGCATTGACAAATGCTTGTATTTATTATACTGGATAGCAAAATGAGCTAAATAGCTCATTTTCACAAGCGACCAGTTAACAGCGAAGAATGAAGAAAAAATTATTAACCAGGGCACTGGCAACAGCAAGTTACAATACTACAATCAGGTTTTACAAACAACAATTGTGCAATCAAGTAGCACATTGTACAGGTAAAAGGATAGGCTATATAATCGTACAGTCTGGACTCATTAGCACTGGAAGAGAATCAAATTAGGAACAGTTGCATTGCATTTTGTCCAACAAGAATTGGCAGAGGTTAGTGCTTAAGGTAGGAATGCTGGTTCCTAGGGTGAGGTGGGCATGTAGGAGGATGTAGGGTCCCATTGCCCTGAAGAAAGGATCTTTTTGCCCTGCTGCAGTGTGCCTGAAGCTGAATAAGAAAGTGAATTTGGCCTGACAGCATGTCCTCAGTTTGTTGGTGGAGTGGGGAAAGAGTGTGGAAATACAGGGGGGACTATACCAAGTTCCACCTTATGTAAGAACACTGGCAACCTTTAAGCAAAGCAATCACCAGCGCAAGGCAAATAGCATATTTCAGAGTTGGCAATGGTGAGTGCAGTATGGTAGGTCAGTCATGAAGCAACATATGCTGTTGTACACAATGGACACTATTGTGAAGGCCTGGATGAAGTAGCAGCATAAACAAGGAAACCACATTCAACTATACAGAGCAGGAGGCTGCACGTGAGAAGTCTGTTTGTCTCAGGAATCAAGAACATTTTGGCCCTGTGTAGGACACCAAGTCTCTAGTGCCTGATTTTTACTACATTATTGTTGTGGGTGTCAAAGGATAGTGTGTTGCCTAGGAGGGCACCAAGGTACTTGAAGTGAGAGACAAGTTCCACTGCAGTGACATCTAAACTATGGATGGAAAATGGAAAACAGGCCCCTTTCCAGTGCATCCCTGAGAAAACCATGGCCTTGATTCTTTTTTGGGGGTGTTGAGTACCATTTTATTTTTTTTGAATGATGTCTGGAGGAGGTCAAAGTTATGTTAGATGACTTTATTTAAAGTTACCAGGTCTCTGCCTCAGCTGAAGTTGACAGCATCATCAGCATTTAATTATCAACTGGTGGGTGTTTAAGTGCTACAGAGTGAGTTTAGAAATAAGGAGAAGAGAAGGGGACAAAGGGTGGAACCTTGGCGGTCCGCCTAGTAAATGGGATTAAACTCTAAGGGGAACACTGTCAATTGTTGTCCTGTGCATCCTACTAGACAGGTAGTTTTTAAATCAGTGGGTGGTGCCAGGAGGAAATCTGAGGTTGGAGATGGCACAGAACAGCAGATCAAGGTCCACAGAATTGAAGGCCTTGGCGAAGTCTACAAATGCAGCAGCAAACAAAATTTCCCAAGCTCAAAGTTCTATGCACGTACAGTCACAGCCAAAGACATTGTCAGATATTTCCTGAAATGTCTGTAATATTTCTAGAGAAATCTCCTGCTTTCTGCATGTCCACAGCAGAAAGAAATTCTTTAGAAATTTTGTGAAATA
Organism: Neoceratodus forsteri; assembly: GCA_016271365.2. Taxonomy (NCBI): domain Eukaryota; kingdom Metazoa; phylum Chordata; order Ceratodontiformes; family Ceratodontidae; genus Neoceratodus; species Neoceratodus forsteri. Next base: position 1,517,175,803 of record CM057449.1, read on the forward strand.
TCTGGAAACATCTGACAATGTATGTGGCTACTGCTGTAGTCAGTGAGACTCAGCTGGGCTGTCTAGGTGCTGTGTTTAGGGCAGAACCCATGATGGGCAATGGTCAGTAGGTTTTGCTACTGTATGTAAGCAAACATCTGGCCAAATACAATCCTTTATTGAGCAAAAAATTGGATGACTTCATTCCTCAATAACTAAAACTTGTTGTTTTTATTAATTCTTCATGCAACACATAGGATGTGCAGGTGACATTTCATAGCAAATACTACATCATCAGACCCCTTTCCAATGCTGTGTTACCTGCTTTCATAAATATATAATACAAATTAATAATCATTCTTAAATTGCCACTTCTGTATAAGTGCCACCTCCAGTCATGTACACAGTGCTAGTAACACTAAATACTCCTAGTCAATGCCACTATTGCTTTTCACCAGTACATAGTGGACCTGATATTCAGAGTTGCTCCCGGCAGTGGAGCATGTAGCGGCACAGCACAACTGTGTTGCACTGGTGAAATCCAGGGATATATTCAAAAGAGGTGATCAATTGCACATCTCCTCTGAATATATTAGGTAATGCGCACTGCACAAATATGATGTGCTGGCGCATAGCCCCCCAGACAGGGCTGAATACCAGGAATAGGAACTGCACCAGTGCAACAGTGCCAAGGATGGTGGGGGGGAGCTGGGTGGGCCAGGGGTCCTGTGTGGGTGCGGGGCTGGGGTGTCATTGGACCACCAGGAAGGGGACTTTAACATACGATCAGTGATTAGGGTTATGGGAAGGGTGGGGGGCTCACTAGTCTACCAGAGAATTACAGAGTTGTACTTTTATGGGTATTGGAGCATTGGGAGGGGTCGGGGGGTACCACTGGACTACCAGGGATATATTCTTCTTTTATTTTAGGCAGTTGGGCTACAGGGAGGGAGGGGGTGCCACTAGACCACCAGAGATGATATGGGTGCTTCTGCACAGTGTACTGGGTGGGTGGGTGGTCACCCACGGCTGGCGGCTGCTGTGTTGCAACTTTCAGTACAACAGCTCACCTGTGGGTGGCCACCATTTGAGCCACTTTTTTCAGGCTCAACTTTGGGCATCGGTATGCGACTCATCCCAGTGTTGTGTAGGCATATGCGCCACACGTTCTGGGCTTAATATTGGAATGTGTCGCATATGCATGGGCACGCCTCCTGAGGATGCGCTGCATACATTATATTTGCACCATGGTGCATCGGGACTTGCGCTGCACAAGTCCCTTTGTTGAATATTGCCCCGGGAAGCATTTTTGGGGTTATACTGGTGCAACTGAGTTGCACCAGTTGCAACCCCTTTGAATATCTAGCCCAGTGTGTTTTCCATTATATTTCTACAGGTATTAGAGTAAGTACTTTACAGCCCCTCATTCCAATTATGTGATGCTTAAACAAAGCTTAACCTCTATTTTAAAGTACTCATCCAATTGCCAATACCCTTTTCAGAATATATTCTTCATCAAAATCTTTGTTAAGTTCATGCTCTTCCTGTGTACATCTATATTTAAGTTTAAAAGTACTTTGTTACGTTAAAACTCATGTTACCACTGAAAAACAATAACATTTACCAAAATAATATAAACCTGCCCCCCCCCCCCATATCTTTTAATGTTCATACCCTCATAAGTTTAATTGCATCCATGTGGTTTATATGTACCAGTTTTTTTGTTTTTTTTTTAATATTTTTATTTGCAAGGTCAACAGGACATTACATGCTATATAAGCACACAAAATTAACAGAGCATTGCAACATTTGCACTAAGATTTATGGATACCAACAAAAAAGTCACAAAATCAGGTACAACTTTAATACTGTAATTCTGTATGGGTGATGGAGATGGGGCTGTCATAGCTTTCAATTGGTACTTCATAAACCTTTTGAGATCTACTGGTATTATATACTGTAACCTTGCAATATTTATCAATGACACCTCTGATGCCCTTTATTAGTCTGTAGGATTTCTAAGGGGGAATAGGTCACCTACTAAGGCCTGGTCTAGTTTGCTTCAGATATGGGTGAACTGGTGTCCATTGTTTGTGATTGTACTTTGGGCCTTTTCTATCCGAATGCAACTCAATAGATTGTCCACTGCTGGATTGTAGGGGGGGTTCAATGAGATCCAATACTGCACCACAGTGATACAGGTGTTCACAAGAGCAAGAGACCACAATGGCAAGACCCTACCCAATACGCCTCTGTCAGGGCCTGCTCTCAAAAGGAACTCTACGGGGGACTTTGGAAGGGCTCTCCCCAGTAGAGTTGTCATCTTGTTGTGCATGACATGCCAAAAGACCGGACTTTTGAGGCATATTAAAATCTTATGCCCGGTATGTGCCCTCCTCTGCTTGGCATTTAGGGCACAGGCTTGGCTTAGTGGGAGTCAGAACATGCCTCTTTATCAGAGTTATACATGTCCTGTACATGAAGTTTAACTGGGATTGGCAGAGCCTATTACTCCTGGAACATACATTAAGGTGTTGGATTGTCCCCTTCCAGATTTTAAGGGGGAGATGTATCCCCAAGTCATCTTTCCATGGCCTCTGTATACGCAGAGTGGGGTCACCTCCCCCTCCCAACAATGTGCCATAGTACACAGACAGTGGTCCTGAATTTGGTTGGGGTCTGAACATTTCCTCGATATATGGGTCTTGTCCCATGTTCCTGGGAGAGCCTGTTGCAAGTCCTGCACTCTATGTCTAATCTGCAGGTACTGTATATGAATAGGCCACCCTTGGCAATATCCCATCTGGCCTGGACTTCCGCAAACATAAGAAGTCTGTTCCCCTCATATAGTTGTAGTAGCTGCTTTAGGCCTGCCTTCTGCCATCTCAACAGACCTCCATGAAGGAAAATATTATAGCACGGTGTTGGTTTTAGGGTGGTCTATATGGATGCATATTGGGAGATTCCACCTGATACCCTGGTGTGTTCATATGCAGGTCTCCAGGCCCTCATCAGGGTTCTGGTAAATGGGTTTAGTTGTTACCGCCAGGATGTCTCTGCAGAAGTCTCCACCAGCATCAATAACCATCCATACAGGAGGGTCTGGGTCCATGCCCATCAACAAGAATGTCAGCTGGGATGCCCAGTAGTAGAATTTAAAATTAGGCAGTCCTATTCCCCTCTTGCTCATAGGTAATTGAAGAGTCCTTCTACTAATTTCCGTGTTTTTCCTGCACCATATGAATTTGTGCAGGATACTGTTCAGTTCTGTGAAGAACTTGTCAGGGATGTAGCAAAGGATTGACTGAAAAAGTCATAGACATTGGGGGAGAATGATCATTTCAATGGTAGCCACTCACCCCAAGACAGTGAGAGGCAGATCCATCCATTGCTCACATTCTGACCTTATGTTAGCTAATAAGACCTCAAAGTTCAGGGTAAAGAGCTTCTCCACATCAACAGAGATATAAACCCCCAGATATTTTATTTTTGATACTGCCTGTACTCTAAACTCGTTGGCCCCAGGGCATGTCAGTTCCCCCCCCCCCCACTGGTAACAGCTCACTTTTGGACCAGTTATATTTATGTCCAGACTTGGAGGCATATTCTTTAAGGAGTGAGTGGATATATAGGTGACTCTCTCCTGGGTTCCACAAATATAACAGTAAATCATCAGCAAAGAGGGCCATATTGTGTTCTCCTCTCACACTGTACCACACAACCCCCAGGTATTTGCAGACTGCAGCTGCCAACAGTTCCAGAACAATGACATATAAAAGTGGGATAAAGGACACCCCCTTCTGTTACCTCTTTGCAGCATGAAAGGTGGGGATAGAGCACCATTTGTAAGAACCTGAGATGTTGGGTTGTAGTATAAGGTTCACACCATAGACTGCAATGTAGGGCCCACTCTGAATGCTTCAAGCACTTTAAACATGTAGTTCCATTCAACACAGTCAAATGCCTTTTTGACATCCAAGGCTAGGACTGCTGCACTGCAAAATTTCTTAGTTTTTGCCCAATGATGGATTATGTTTAAGGTTTTCCTGATGTTGTGTTTGCCCAGTCTACCCTGAACAAATCCACTTTGGTCATGGTGGATAACATTTGGCAATACTGGTTCCAATCTCACCGCTATGGATCTCGCCAGAATCTTATAGTCGAGGGTAAGTAGGGATATTGGTTGATAAGATGAGCACAGTGCAGGTTCATTGCCAGGCTTAGGCAGGACCGTGATGGTGGCAGCCCTCATGAATGGTGGGATTTTACCCTCCTTTACACTTTCCTTATACATGTCAAAGAAGGGGTCTATAAGCTCAGACTGAAAGGTTTTGTAAAAGTCTATTGGTAGCCCATCTGGGCCTGGTGCCTTGCCTCCTTTAAGCTTCTTAATTTCATCTTTTAACTCGTAATCTGTAAGGAGTTATCCAGCTCCCCCACAGTCTCCATCTCCATGGGAACTATAGAGGCCTTCTGAAAGAAGGCCTGCATTTGTTGTGGTATATGTACCTGTTTAATGTTGGACTATCTTGTCACTCCATAAAATGTTTTGGCATAATTAAAGGGAAACGTTTTTAGAATTTATTCCCAGATGAAGTGATAGGTAGCAGTAGCATGGATGTTTTTAAAGAGATTAGAGAAATATTGCACAAGAAATAACATTACAGGTTACTCTCGTTGATTGGTGAGCTGTCAAGGGTATTGCTCACTTGGCTCAAAAAACCTATGGATGAAACATGTACTAATTTGCCTCATACCTTACACCATATCCTCAGGAAACTCCCATTCTGTCAAACCTATTAAAACCAATGGTGGGGCCTTCTGATGGCTCTGTGGTAGCACTTTCAGCTTCCATACTGGTGACCTGCATTCAGGAGAACCCCAGGTCTGCACAGGTTGGGCAGCCAGGCTGGGGAGTGCTCCCAGTGAGAGTGTGAGCCAGCCAGGGAGGGAGGTAGCCTAGACCTGGTGCAGTAGCAGCCCCTTGCATTGAACTGGGGTGATGCATAATCAGTGTACACTACTGCACCTAAGGCTGCCAGAGGCTATGCCAGACATCATGGGAGGAGAGCAGGAGCATGGAAGAAAATAAGGAAAAACCCCATGTGCACGGCCCCTGAGAGTGATGGTCCCCACAGTCCTTGGGTCTTGTACCATGTGGATCAATGCTGACTAAGATGATGGATGAGAGTGGCAGAAGGGATTAGGAGCTGACAGGGGGTCCAATGGCAGGAACGGGTGGTGGTTGGGGCCAAACTGCTGAAAAAAAGGTGTATGTATTTAGATGCTGTTCTGTTCAAGTTTTTTTTTTTTTTTTTTTTTTAAGAAGCTCCTAATTACAAGTGGGGTATTGAAACTTATGTAGTGTCCACATGGAAAACAAGCTGTGCACAACTGTCTCCCACATGGATAGGGAGTGGTTGGGGGAGTCAACATGTACAGTATTTATACTGTATTGTGGAGGGGGAATGATGTCACATGATGTCCTACAGTGACCTGCCTATAATTGCTGCTACAAGGGCCAGCCTGCTCAGCCACTGCAGACCAGATGGCTCAGAGGGATCAGACAATGTGGCAGAAATCCCACAGCCAATCTAGCTGCAAACTGCAGTGGTTCATCCCTCTCCCCTGGCTTCTATGTCCCTAAAGTTTTACATGCAGAAAACTTCTGTTTTTTAGCACTTAGCGTTCCATAATTACTTTTATTCAGGATTTAAATTTTAATGTTAAAAGTAAAGGGCATGGCTTACCAGATCAGAAACACTGTTCACTGGTTTATACATAACCCTAATGTACAGTACATCTATATGATATCCCAGTGGAATGAACCAGCTACCCTGAGTTGGTCTATCTGGGTAGAGTTGTGGTGAGCCCAATATAAACAAAAAACAAGCTAAGATACAGAGACCTTAGTGCGCAGGCACTGAGGCAAGGGTTACCCAAAAGGGCACTGGTCTGGAAGCCATTTCAAAGAAATACAGAATCACACATACCCCCATAATGCAAAGCATCATGGGCTGCATATGAAAATCACCACAAAATATTATGCTGGTTCAACTTTAAGCAGAAATGCACAGTGCTGAAAGGCCTCTCACACAGTCTGGAAAGGGTGCCAACAGAAGACACATAACGTGTTTCATCCTACCAGGACTCATCAGTGTGCCTCTTCTATATGACACCCCAGTGGAAGAAACCAGCTACCCTGAGTTGGTCTATCTGGGTTGGGCTGTGGGGAGCCCAATAAAACCAAAAAACAAGCTAAAACACAACGAACCTTAAGGAGTCTGGGAGGGCCCTGGAGTTGCAAGCAAAGGAGGGGTTAGAGACCATAATCTAGTCTAAGGTAGATTTATACTCAGATCTGTAGTTAACCCTGGTAGGGTCGGTAATAATCCGGTTTAGGCTAAAGTTTGCAAAGAGGTCTCTGGCTTTGTCAGCTTGGCTTGAGGGCCAGTTTGTGTTAAAATCCATGAGTAGAATCCATTCCCTGCTTTTGGGGAAGAACCTTCCAAAGTCAGAGATGCCATTCAAGCCATCATCTGCAAGGTTGGGTGGATTATGTGATGCATACTGTGAGGGTACTGTTATTACCAACCAGAATGCTAAGAAAAAAGAGGTCACAAGGGCTGGGGTGGGGGGTTGGTTAGGGGACTCTGAAGTTCTGAGGTACATTACTTGGAGTTGTAGAAGAGACAGCTGCCTCCCGTTTTATTTATTCTATCACTTCTAAAGACAGAGTGGCCTAGTAGAGTAGCTTCATCATCTGAGACTTTGTTGGAAAGCCAAGTCTAAGAATGGGTGATGATGGCAAGTTTGGATGCTAAGACCCACACTTCCAACTGGTCAAATTTGGCAAGTAAGACATGTATGTTCTGTTGCACCAGACTTAGGGCAGATTTAGGAGATTGGTTCCTGTAAGGGTGCAGGGATCCAGACTGGGGTGGACTGAGCATGACATGAACAACAGGAGAAGTACCAAATGCCTGCATCTGCATATGATCCAGGCTCTTATACCACAATACTTTGAGGGAGTAATGTTCCAGAGAAATGTTTTATTGGTATTGATCAGGTTGAAGCAGATGTTCCAGGAAACTAAGAGGTTTAAGAACAGTACCTGATGAAGGGTGTTAGGGGCAAGAGATAGGGGAGTCTGCCCTCACCATAGGCTGGGAAAAGGAGGGGTGTAATCTGTGCCTCTTCTTGAGGAATAAAAGTGGGTATAAAGGTGTTACCACCTGGGGGAACCCATGATGAGATGAAGGGGAAGACATCAGCAAGGGCAAAGCAAAGGCAGAGAAACAGAAGCATGTGAGCAGACATAATGCAATCTGATCATGTTACACACCACAGTCGAGTGTTACAGGATGTGAATGGGTGTCAAAGGCTAGAACAAATGAGGGGGGAAGAGATGCACAGTAACTGTTCTCAGTGCAGTACAGGTAGCAATATTAGAGGGCTGAGCATACAGCCAATTACTAAAACTGCAAGGCACACATAGCAGCTAAACTTAGGAGCATAAGACATACAGCCTACCAGCGATAGACGCAAGACAGTGGGGGGCAGCTAAACTTGGTAGCATAAAACATGCAGCCTAGTAGCTGTAAACTCATGGCAGTAGTGGCAGCTAAATTTTAGAGCATATAACATATAGTCTAGCAACTAAGTATACAGTTAGTAATGACAGCTAAATTTAGATGCATGTAACTTACAACCTAGTAACTGAAAGGCAGTAGTGGAAGTTAAGCATAGAAGCATGTATCTTACAACCAAGCAACTAAATACAAACAGGAGTGGTAGCTAAACTTGTGAGAATAAAATTTACAGCTTAACAACTAAAGCTCAGGCAGTAGTGGCAGCTAAACTTAGGAACAGCAGAGGCAGCTATATCTTAGATTAGTATATGTGCAGCCTGATACAGTCAATTGCAGAAACATCCAAGACCATTAAATGCAAAGTCCATGATCTGCCAGCATAGCTGGCAGCAGGCTTCCTCTTCTGGCTAACTCCCGTCTGGCAGACTTCCTTGTAATGTCCTTTGCACTGAAGTCCTTAGTGCTCTGGACCACAGCACGCCAGACCACTTGGGATTCTGAGGCTTTCAAGGTAGTGCTCTCCTCTCAGTGGCTGTGGAGGGTGGCTGCAGATTGGCTGGGCTGGCTGTGCCAGGATGTGACTTCAGGCAAAGGAGGTCACTGATCGAAGGTTTTTGGAGTCCAGGAAGAAAGCCAAAGCAGTCCGTAGGAAGGAGATCCAAGTGTGGCTTGAGGTGGTGCATTACAGGTAAAGGGCATTCTTCAAGCAGCATACCCTCTCGACCATGAGTGTGTTACGGCAGAAAAGGGTTAGTGAAGCCATTGGGAAAGGCTGGTGCAGCTCTTTTAAACTGGCCCCTGAAGTGTTCTCTACCTGTGACTGTGGAGGGTGATGGCAAATTGGCTGGGCTGGGCAGGCTGTGCATGGGCATGGCTTTAAGCAAAGGAGGTCACTGATTGGTGACTTTTGGAGTCCAGGAAAGAAGATGAAGCAGTCTGGGGTAAGAATATCCAGGTGCAGCTTTATGTAGCATGTTTGCAAGGGGAAGGTAGTGTTCAAGCAGCATGCCCTCTCAACCCCGAGTGTGTTGCAGCAGAAGTTGGTTATGGAAGCCTTCTGTGATAGTATGAAACAACGGATTCCAGGTTTTTGTTCAGAATTAGCAATTTTGGTATTAAAGGCCAAAAAACAAAATTAATTTTGAAAACAAACAGGCCGGATGCAGTCTCAGAATCAGGACTAGATTCTGATTTTGCATATGATTGCATATTAAGGTTTAAAACCTCCACATACCCACTACAATCAGTAAGACTGCATTAGTGGGTCAAAAAGAAAATAGCTTCCTTCCCCCCCAACCCCTGTCTCCTCTCTCTTGCTCCCTTACCTTAAGCTGTTGTCTGTTTGAGTCTCTGAGAGTCCAAGGTGTGGTGCTGTCTCCTGGTTTGAACTGTGGACTGGAGGAGACACTGAGGGTCCAGCTTATGAAAAAACTTCATTGTCAACATGTGTGTCTTGCTACCACATAAAGGCCCCCTCCCCAGAAACTTGTCATGCAGCAACCCCATCGCTCACTACCTAGCCAGTCTCAAGTAATCCAGTCCTGCCCAGTTCCAGCCCTGAGTCTCAGCCAAGGTTTAAACCAGTTGAGAGGGACAGAGAGACAGAGAGAGAGAAGAGAGTAAGAGACCAATTGGGACACTTTGTCCTTCTAGTTCTGTCGACTTGCTGCTATAACATAACCCAAGAGCCCACAGTTCTCCCTGAGTGACCTGGAAAGAGGAGGTGGCCAACCTGAAGAAAACCCTGAGTTAGCCAACAGATGCCTTTCTTGGTAGAGCATCCGGTATAGTGGCTGGAAACAATGATTTTGTTCGGTAATGTGCAGTCAGATGCAGAATCAAAACATCTGATTCTGATGCCTATACCTTAGCTGACACTGGAACATAATCAAAGTCAGAACTGAATGTTCTGGTAATCTGATGGAGCCCAACAAAATGGCATCAGCAGATTCAGGCCAACCCTAATCCCTGCACACTTTACAAGCAATGCACAGCTGTTTCAGTGTTTAGGCAGCACATGGAGGTTATGTCAGATTGAAAAATGTGAACACAAGCTCTGAAAAGTAAAGTACAGATAAAGGAAGTTGCAGACAGGGAGGCTTATGATCACCTGTCATATTGATGGCAGACATTTGGGAAAAATGACTTTTAGACACTGTTAACTAGCAACTTCTATTTCATACAGTCTATTTTTAGTCCCACTGTTTCTTTGTAACTATGCACATTAGCATGAAAATGAGATCACTGGCTTACTGTACATACTTAATCTGCTTGGGCTTTTTCTGCTATCACAGTCCTTTGCTTGTGACAACACAGTCTGTTGCTGTGGAAATGATCTGTCGTCATAAGTAAGTAGATGATTATGTTAGTTGTGTACAGATGAAGTTTAACAGGCATTAAACAAGTTTTTATGTGCTTGTGCATTGGCATTATAGAAAGGTGGATACTAAATACAGAAAATATTTAAATACAAGTTGAAACATGCTTTAGAATTCTGCACCCAATTCTCAATCGTGAGGGACTGTAGCAAAATCAATGTACTGATAATTTTGCAAAAGCCATTTGCTTGTAACCCCCTTCAATTTATGCTCAAAATGGATAGCAACCCCCCCTTGCACATCTGGATTTCAGTCTGCATGTCTGTGTGGAAGAGGGTTGCCATACAAGTTTCCCACAGGGCAATTATTAAACATGACAGCCTTTTGTTTGTGTTGTCTCAGAGTTGTGTGACATCTACTGTCTGAAGAATTGTTTCAGGTAGGCAATAGCTGTGCCACAACTCTGTACTGATTGGCAGCGAAACAAGAAATTCAGGGACCAAGAACAGAGTTGTAATGCTCTGTGGGACATGACTAGGGAGGGTGGTTCCCTTAGACACCAGGGACAGAAACATAGCAGAGGTTAGGGACTGGGGCCACTGGAGCACCAGGAGGAGCAACTGGGGTTGACAGCACTTCAGACCACAAGTGAGCCTAAAGGTATGGGTCGGGCAGGTGGGGGATGACAAAGGTGGTAGTGCATGTCCCAGAGCATCTCTCCATGGTACAGCACCTTGCATGCATTGGCAGTGCATCATGAACAGATGTCTGTAGGTGTTGGTGATCAGAAGTTGGAGTCTGCACCTGATCAGTGGTGAAGGGCACCCTGTTTGGAAGTTTTGTCTGCATTTGTAGCAATTATTTTGTGTCTTCTTACTGTATTATGATTGGTTCATGAATTTCTGCACACAAAGTACAGCTTTCTTGGATCATCCATCATGGTGTGAGAGTATTTCTTTCTTCACAGCTCTTCTATATGAGTGCAATTACTGTTTGGTTTTGGGTATTACATGTTATGGGCTGGCTGCTCCTATAAGTGCACCAGGTCCCTGCATAAAGAACGTGCTCTTTTTCTTTTTTGGTTTTACTGGTGCCTGCATATCCTGTTGCCTAATTTGCATTCTGACATAAATTTCCTGGACTAAGTCAGCCCTGTGTCTCCCTCCATCCCCATTTTGTAATGCTGCTTTGCAACTGAGAAGTAGATTCCATGGTGTTTTATAAAGCTTCATCTGTGATGTCATATGCTGCATTTGGTTACACACTGAGTAAGGATCATCAGTGAGATTCAAACCTGGCTGTCTAAGTTCCCAGTCCTGTACTGTGAACAACAGGCTGCTCTGCCTTACACATGTATACAGCAGTTGTGGTGAATATAATGTAAGTTTTAATAGTGTGCAGTGTGTGACTATCGGGACTTAGTACTAAAGCAATTTTCTTTTTGTTTATACTTGAGTAATGGGTTATCTAAATGATATTAGAATTAACCTCTCTCAATAAAGAGCTGTATCATTTGCATTGCTTAATTTATTATGCATGCCATATGTTTACGATGCCATTATTTTAATTGTTGATGCAGAAGAGGCATGGTTATTAAGCTGTTGTTCAGTATTCTAAAACTACATGTTCATATGCATACTTAACATGTTTTCTTGGAGGTTCTTCTAGAGAGTGGTTTGAGAAAACTGTAAAGTGAAGCTCAGCAGTTTAGACACCCATTGGATTTGAGAGAAGATGATGTTGTTATTGTCTCTGCACACTTACCAGAATATGTACAAAATGTTTAGAAATATACATTTCTGATTGGGAGAATATTCAATTATTTATATTATAACACATAATTCTGAAACTATGCCAACATGAAAATGCTTACCATTATTATGTCATGCAAGATCATACTGACATTAGTCAATATCTTAGGACTGAATAAATCTGAACAAATGGCAACCAGATGGAGTAAGGCAAACCAAACTACTGCATCCTGTTTGTATTGTTATGTTTTATTTTATCCAGTTTGCCTCACACTGTGGCTGAGGGTTTCAAGCTATCCTGAAAATCATTGTTCATATATAGGTTTAGGCCACCTTTCTTGCAAGGTTAGGTCAGTGGGGAGAATGTGACTGGCATGGCTGCAGGCATCTGACAATCAGTCCAATAGTGCTTTAATACTGACAGCATAAGGCCTTCCAGTAAAGCTGGTTGCACATGAAAAAACACACAACGCAGGTTTTTGTTTCATTCAAATTAGCTCCAACATTAAGTAAGCTACCTATGAACAATATTACCTTATATGAATTATATAACTGTGGTTGTTAGCAAAACCTAATGAATAATAAGTATTTATTGATGTAGGTTCAGAACTGTTTTGCATCATGGAGTCTGATAGATGCAATATTCAATCATAGGCCTGAAGTTAGGATGAATATACCTTTAGAAATGAAAAAAAGCAACTTTTATTTTCAAATGTTGAAAAAATAGCAAAAATATTAATAATGCATTGGCTTTTAAATAGACCTAGATACTAGGGATGAAAGAAATTGAATTCAGAATGCAGTGTCATTGCTTTATGGTGTCTGATTAAATTAGACAACATATGGTGAATAATACTTGTGCAAATGACTAATGGCATTTTGAGGCTAATGTTGTTTAGTTTTTTGCAGTAACTGAGATTAATGTGTAAGGACCAAATGTCTGACATAGAACATACCCATGGGAGTTCCAACTCCATAACCTTTGGAATCTATAAGGCCTCCAATCTGTGTCAGGTTACAGTTGCGCTGCGTGACAAACTCAATGGTCGTTGACTCCATTAAGAAGGCATAATCAGAGGTGAGCACACGCTGGATACCTTCTTCATTATTTTTGACAAGCACCGACTGCCTTCTGCTGCTCATAAAGGCCCACATCTTGTCATAGGTTGATATTTTGGATTTCTAATAAAACAAGAAATAAAATATATAAAATCATATCTCAGTCACGTCAAGATAAAAATCAGTTTTTTGGTTTTTTAACCTTCTGTTTTTTCAGCCCGCCACTATATCCTGTGATTCAACATTGCCATTATTCCACTTCTTCCTGACAAACCTATTTGTATGCCCCTACATCATGGCAAGATTACTGTATACCATATGGTGATCCCCCAGGCGGGGGGTCATTGGAGGAGCAGGATCTCTATATAGCAGTGGTTGTGATGAACTGAAAAGTGGCCCTCATTGAGTGTGAAAGTAGTTATCATTTCATCAGCTCAGTCATGGGCTAGTTTCAAAATGTACCTCCCACAACCCCTGGTGGCATCATTAGGAGAGTACACCCTGTTGAATGCAAATCTACTGTAATATCCACCACACAAAATGTGTTCCTGTCTCTAGACTCTGACTCTTTAAGAGAGTATCACTGACATTCCCACCCTCCCCAAAGAAAGCAATAATACAATGGGATGCTCAGTCTCCTCTTAGTGGCCCTTTGCAATGCCTCAGCTCAGGGCAAAAACCTGGACAAAAAATCCTACCATGGTGTATCAGATGCTAGAAATCCTACCTTTATTAATTGAAGACAGGAAGCGCTAATGTTGTTATTAACATATACTACTACTGTTTCAAACATCTGTGAAATCTAAATGGCTATTTTCACTGTTATAAAAAATCAGGAGTGAAATAGTGTGTTGCTTCTATTTTTCTTTGCAGGACACCATTTTATGTTGGCTAATTTACAGTCTACTTGCCCAGGATAGCCCAACTCAGAAGCAGAATGTATTTGTTAGTAGGGTCCTGCTTGCTGCTGTTAACAGTTACATTTGGAGACTGAATCACCTGAAGGTCAAGTGACTTGTGCAACATCACACAGTGATCAGGTGGTTGTGGTGGGGTTCACCCTATGATGATCTACAGTTTCACTGTACAGTGTCCTAACCACCAAACTCCCTGCCTTTACCTATACAAACAACAATGAGGAGCCCGTTAGAGCAATTTTATGTTCACTTACAGCTCATATTGTGCCTCAGCACATAACTGGATTTATAAAATGAGTAAGAAAATTGGTTTTCTGACTGGCCAGGCACCATCCTGGCCATGTTGTTATAGAGCAAAAACCCTGTAACTCGTATTTTTCTGGAAAGCAGGAAACAGTGCATCCCACATGTCAATGCCTTCCAGAAACTTCTGAAGAAAACCAAAAACTGTAGCAGCCATGCTTCTAAAGGCAACTGCTAACCACCCTCACTTGCCATCACTTAAAATATAAACACATATTCATTTATGACCACTCAAGCACACCAAACCACAACATGAAACAACCTGTTTGTAAAACATGTACTCCAGAACCTTACTGATGAGCTTTTAAATTTGTATTTTTCAGATTTAGCATCAAGGACTCTGAAGCTTAATTACTCTCATACTTCACATCAACTGGGAGTTGAAAGACATTAGGCTTTTGTATTCTCACTCCTCCTGCCCACCCGCTTCCCCAGCTCCCTTGATCCTATGTTACTGTGACTTGATGTCCATCAGCATCCTGATGGAGCATATTAGAGGTATTCACAATTTACCTGAAAATCTCTTTTAATAGCTTAAATGCAATCCACTAGATGATGTGGGCATGAACAATTACTGGAAACAGGTGGCAATCAGCAAGAAGCCCAAGTCTCCACCAGCTTTCTGCTCCACTACTCAAATTTTTTTTTTTAATTAAAACAATTCAGCACAACTACAATAGATTGTGGTGGGTAGCCACAGAAAATCAATGCAAAAACAGCAATGCACAGTATATTGTAATAACAATATATAGACTTCTCCAACACTTTCTAGTGTCATTCACCTGGATACTACCTTTGTATTTCGGTGCACTAGGTATACACAAACTATTTCACCCCCCCCCATCATAATAATACTGATATAAATCCTTTCTATTTTTTTATTAACCACTTTTACTATCTTTTAGTGCTGGAACCCATTTTATAAGAACAGTACAACACTTCCAGTAAAGAAGAACGGCATCGGGAAAACCAGGTAAAGGGAAAAAAGGACAACCGGAAGGAGGAGGAGGAGGAGGAAGGGACTGGTGAAGAGAGGAGGAGAAGTGGCAACAGTCATGGAGTCAAAAGAAGGGAATGGTCCACTATGAGGAGAAAGGAAGTGGGCATTGGAGAAGGGTCTTCAGAAAATCTTTTTGCAGTACTAGAGGGGAAGGAGGAGGAGGAAGGTGATGAAATTGGAGGAGTAACTGATAGAAGTCTGGATGAAACTGGAGTGGGGGAGTTCTGCTGGGGGAATTACAACAGGGGCAGAAGGGGGAACTACTGTGCAGGAGCAAGAGGAGGAGCTGGGAGTGAGAGGTGGGGAGGAAGGGAATCAAGCAGTTAGTAAGAGGGGGTGCAATCCTAATGCTGGGGACTCAATACTAAGAGGAGTCAGGTGGGGTAGCAAAGGGGAGAGGCATAGTTGCATTTGGGTGGAGGTCATGCCAGGAATGACAGCTGAAAGGGTGGGACAATCTGTTCTAAAATATGCTAGAAGGATAGGGACAAGCCTCATTAAATTATACATTTGGGGTGAACAACCTGGCTGACAGGACACTAGATATAGTCCAGAGGAGGTTTGAAGAACTAGGGAAATTATGTGAGGGGGCAGGAAGATCAGTAACTTTCTCAGAGATACTTCCAGTGCCCAGGGAAAGCACAGCAAGAAAGCTGGGAATAGAGGAATTTAATAGATGGCTTAAAACCTGGTGTCATGCTAAAGGGTATGGGCTGGTGGGGGTTGGGGAAGCACCTGGGAGGACAGTAGTCTCTATGCCAAAGATAGACAAAGGACAAAGGGCAAGTACTAGTAGCAATGCTAATAAAGGAGGGCAGGATGGGAGGGGGTGAAGGGGAAGGGGTGGAAGATGGTCACCTTGAATGCTAGGAGCCTTGGAAAGAAAACTGCAGAGCTATGGACTCTCATGGCAGAGGGGGAGGTGGACATTGCAGCCATCACTGAAACATGGGCTACCCTATACAATGACTGGGATCTGCCAATACTAGGGCACAGGATATTTTGTAGGATAGAGTGGTTGGAAAAGGAGGGGGGTGGCACTACTGTGTATGTGAGGGAAGGACTGAAGTTTGTACAGGAGGAAGGGAAGGGGGGTAGTATGGAGTCACTATAGATGCAAATCCAGAATTCCAAGAATAGGACTCTAAGGATGGGAGTGGTGTACAGACCACCCTCTCCAACAGAGGAGTTAGACAGGGAACTAGTGGGACAGATCAGGAGGACCTGTGAGAAGGGTAGTATGGTGATTGTGAGGGACTTCAACATGCCAGCAGTGGACTGGAGTACCCCAACAACCAGGAATAGAAGGGAGCAGGTACTGCTGGATGCCTTGCAGGACAGCTTCCTGATGCAAATGGTCAGCAAACCAACCAGGTTTGGGAATACCCTTGACCTTGTGCTGGCAAATGTGAGGGAACTTAGGGTAGAAAAACCACTGGCGGGGAGTGACCACCACTCAGTATGGTTCACTTTGGATATGGGTAAGGAAGGAGTGGAATCTGGCATAGGGGTGCTGGACTTCAGGAGGGCTGACTTCAGAAAGATGGGGGAAGTGGTAAAAGGGTTCCTGGCCAGAATGTAACCTAGTATGGGCACTAACCAGAGGTGGGAGCTCATAAAACTGGGGATGGTGGAGGCAACCTGAACCTCCAGCAAGGCCCAGATTAAGAAGGCTAGGGCAATGACTCTAGCTGGGTGAGCAAGGAGGTCATGGAAAAAATAAGGAGGAAAACAGCTGCCTTTAGGAGGTACAAAAAAACAGGGAGGGGGAGGACAGTGAGGAGTACGTGAAGGAATCGAAGGAGGTGACAAGGGCAGTAAGGGCAGCCAGGCATCTACAGAGCACAGGCAGCACAGGGTATTAAGAAGGGGGAAGGACTTTCAGGTACATCAGGGAGAAAAGGAGCTGTAGGGGCCACATAGTAAGGATTAGGAAGGAGGGGGTTGGGTGGAAGCAGGGGGTGATAAGACAGAATCGCTTCTGCTCTGTATTTACTAAGGAGAAGAGGGGGGTGATACCCAAGAGGGGAGAAATGGCAGAAACGGGTGGGGAAGGGTGACAGATGGGGAAATCATGGAGGACAGAGTTCGGGAGGGTTTGAGGGCACTGAGGGTGGACAAGGTGCCAGACCCAGATGGCATCCACCCCAGGGTACTGAAGGAGCTGGTGGAGGTCCTGGCGGGACCTTTGGCACACCTATTTAATGTCTCACCACACTCAGGGTGTTCTTCAGGATTGGAGGATGGCTCATGTTTTGCCCATCCACAAGAACAGCCCCATGGATGAACCAGGGAACTATAGTCTGGTGAGCCTCACATCCATCATGGGTAAGCTGATGGAGACTATCCTGAATAAGAGGCTGGTGGCCCTTCTGGAGGGCAAAGGACTACAGGACAGCTGAAAGAATGGCTTCATAAGTGGCAGATCCTGCCAAACCAACCTGGTGGAGTTCTATGACTGGGTAACTAGGCAATTGAACAGGGACCATGCAGTGGATGTCCTGTACTTGGACTTCAGTAAGGCATTCAACTCGGTGCCACATGGGAAGCTGGGAAGTAAGCTAGAAGGCACATGGGTGGTTGCAAAGCTGGTGAGATGGGTAGGGAAGTGGCTTAAGGGAAGGCAACAGAGGGTGGTGGTGGGTGGAGAGCTCTCATCACCAAGGGTAGTGATGAGCGTTGTGTTCCACAGGGCTTGGCGTTGGGACTAGTTTTGTTTGGAATATTCGTTGCAGACATATCATTGGGCATCAAGAGCAAGACCAGTTTGTTTGCTGACGACACCAAGATGGGAGCAGTGGTGGACAACCTAGGGGGATGGCAGGGGTTGCAGGATGATCTGGCAAAGCCAGAAACCTGGTCAAACACCTGGCAACTGGGATTCAATGCCAAAAAGTGCAAGATGCTGCATTTTGGGGTGAAAACCCCAAGGAGGAGTTATCAGCTGGTGGGAGTGCAGCTAGCCAAGAAAGAGGAGGAGAAGGATCTGGAGGTGCTCATTACGAGGTCAATGAACAACCTGGCCCAATGTAGTAAGGCAGCTGCAAAGGCCAACAAAATACTGGGTTGCATTGCAAGGAGTATATCCTCAAAAAGGGGGGAGGTGATTCTTCCACTGTATTGATCATTAGTTAGACTGCACCTGGAGTACTGCGTGCAGTACTGGTGCCTGTATCTGAGGAGGGACATTAAGTTACTGGAGGGAAGGTGCAGCACAGGGCAACACAGATGATCAAGGGGCTGGGGGACTTACCATAAGAGAAGAGGATGAGGGAGTTGAACATGTACCCGCTGGAGGAGAGGATGGACTGAGGGGATATGATAGAAACCTTCAAGTACATGAAAGGAATAAACAAGACAGGTACAGAGGGGCTGTTCAAAGTAAGGAAGGGGAGGGACACCCAGGGCCATGAAGCAGGGTTTTATTTAACTCTAAAAATTGATCAGCGATTTGCTCATAAAAGTGTTAAAACATTGTGAAAATGCATAGCACTTGCCTCAATGTGTTTAACAAACATAACACTTCTAGGAAACCTATATAAATACTTTCTGTACAGTTAGCATTGTCCCAGGAAAAAAACTGCTAATCAATTATTTAAAACTCTGATGAAGTGAGACTGGAGGGAGGAAGGTTCATGAAGGAGATGAGGAGGCACTTTTTTTACAGAGAGGGTGGTAGCTGGGTGGAATGTGTTACTGGCAGAAGTGGTATCCAGTAAAACAGTGGACTGCTTCAAAAGGGGCTGGGACAGGGCAAGCGGGAGGGTCAAGGGAGGGAAGGGTGGGAGGGAGGGGCAACTTCAGAATAAGGTGCTAGTTGCACATTTGAGCAGACTTGATAGACCTCTAGACCTTTATCTGCTGGCAAATTTCGCATGTTCATAGTATATAATCTGTCTAACAAACACACTTTCCAGGTGCTGAAGGCACTCATCTCAAGTACCTGGGAGTGGTACTTACTACATAACAACCTGCATCCAGTCGTGTCTTATTGTTAACTAATATAATAGCAGTGGGAGTCAAGATGACAAGATAAAAGTGATATATTAGCTGATGATGACAGCAAAAGCTAAATATCAACAATATGTTACTGGTAGTGTTGTTGAAATGGAAATCATGAAAGTTAGTATCATTATTATGGAAAACTGATCCAATCAGAGAGTAGCTTTTACAGTGCTGATGATATTGCAATGATTAGTACAGCACTGAAGGTAGCTGATTCTTTGAAGGATATGGCTGTAGAAATCATTACCATAGAAATGACAGAGAAATAGTTAAATCTTCCAACAGCAGATTTAAGAAGTTAAACTAGTAAACTAATGCATAAATGAATGATGTTATAGTGTATGGTTAGAGCTTATTGTGCACAGAATTCAAACAGGTTGAAAACCTTATTGTACACGTTCTAAAAACCTTATTGTGCACATTCTAAAGTTATCATACACATTCTAAAAACCTTATTGTGTGCATTCTATTGTCAAGTGCACCTGTGATTCCCTTACGCTTGCTCCTGGCAATGGCTTCCAAGGGCAATCCTCTGCTTCCCTGCCTACTGTGGAAACTACAGGTCCCCATTAAGCAAATAACTGAAAGAAATATTTTTTTAAGTACCTGACATGTTAGTTTACTTTATATCTGGTTGGTCCTGCATCCCTCCACCTGCTATGTTGTCGAACTAATAGGTCCATTGTCCCCTGCAACCAGTCCTGTCATGACGTCAATGAAGACTAACTAACAGGGACCGCTATGTGCATATTAACATAGTCTAATAATCTGTAACAGCATATTTTAATGATTAGTGTACTGCATGATCAGCAATGGTACACTAAGCATGAAAGCATGCTGTTACAGAGTATTAGAATACTTTAGTAAGTGCCAACACATAGGCACCCCCCCATGGCTTAGTCTGTCACTCACATCATCACAGGACTGGTCATGGGGGAGAGAGGGACTATTCATTTGGCAATATGGAAGGTGAAGGGATACAGGATTAACCAGATATAAAGTAAGTTATATAAGTTATCAGCTACTTAAACAAATTATCCCTTTTGATTATTTGATTATTCAGCACCACTAGGTCCTACTGCATTAAGCAGGGGACATGAGGATTCCCATTTCTCTTCTTTCGCACACTGTACCTTACCGTTCCTCATAGTAATCTTAATCACAGCCAGGCTATAGTGTCTGTGACTTTATTTTTTAAAACCATATACTATTACAAATAAAATACAGGCTTCCATACACAACTCACCTTGTGTTTCCATCTCAGGTTTGACATACCAGCATGGACCCCTCAAGCTTCACTCCCGAGGTCCAAACACTGGTATCTTAACCCCTCAGTTGAAACAGGATCTCTAACTGGTGCATTAATGTAGTGTTTTTGCAAAGAAGATCATGAGATAGATAGGTAGACAGACAGACAGACAGATAGATAGATAGATAGATAGATAGATAGATAGATAGATAGATAGATAGAGATCCTCCTGTACCACTGGTACAAACACATCACATACAGTAATTATGCATTATGTTGCAGTGACTGCATGGATGCACTTTTTCATGTGTTTTTCACCCTACATATTAATTAGTTACCAATTTACCACTTTATAATTGCAAGAACACACATCAGGGTGTGTGATCGCTCTCCAATATATGCACCTCTTGGCTAATTGAAGGCACTGGGCTTTGCACCATGCTTTACAACACACCTGAGACATGTATACATTAAAGACTGTATCAGTCATAGTGCAGACTAATAAAACCAAACTAACCTAGAAATAACAACAAAATCTGTACACTAAAACAATATAAATACAAGAAATACATTTCTTCCCTGAAAGACTGACCTGATTACGTTTGTGTTTGATTGACTTTATTCCAGATGCTTTTAGGATATTCTGTGTAATTATTTAAAATGCTTCTCTCTAACCAACACAATTGTTTCTGCCATTTTTTTTGAAGTAATTAAGTGCTTGTGAAACGTGACTGACTAATGACATGGAATTCTGAAGTTCTCTATTCACAGTCTAAACACGGTACAGGAATAACAGGTGCGCTGCCAGTACACCTACTTCTGACCTGTAGAGATCATTAATGTTTGCCGTAATTGGCTGGCTCTTAGTTTTCACTTATGAAAACACTCACTGCTTGAAAATAAGTTAAGGAACTAATAACTTAGGACCCTATAGTCCAAAACAGTCCATTCCACGGTAGCTTTGCAAGGATAAGCAGAAGAAATGAATATATCTCCCTTCTTTTCTGGCACCACATTTTGAAAATATAGTCCCCGTCCTGTGTGATGGAAGGACTGTATTGCTGGAAGGACAGTTCAGAGGCAAAATAGGAAGCTATATATCTATTTATCTATCTGTCTGTCTAGCTGTCTATCTATCTATCTATCTACCTATCTTTCTGTGCAAAAATACTGCATTAATGCACCAGTTAGGGTTAAAATTAATACCACAAAAATTGAGAAATGTGGTGTTAGAGTATACACCCCCACCCCAGCAGCATAAAGACAAGACCACCCAAGCAACCACAGACAGCCATCATCAGGTAAGAAAAACAGCAAACAACTGTTTCCAGGTCACACAAATGCAGTAGCACTGCTGTGCTACCTTTGTAGATTTCTATCTGTGGCATGCACAGTGCAAGACATACACAGTCACTTTTGGCTGTAGATAGAAATCCATGATGCTCAAATTACAAGCTCCTTTTCCAGCCTTAAAAGGAACACAAACCCTTTTATTCACATCTTATAATATAATTGGAAATTGAGAATGTGTTCAGTGTTACTGCCAGTGTATTGCTTTATGTGTTTGTTTTGAAATAATCATACTGTTTCCTTCCAACCTTAAAAGGAACACAAACTCTTTTATTCACATTTTAAAATACAACTGGAAATTTGAGAATGTGTTGAGTGTTAATGCCAGTGTATTGTTTTATATGCTTGTTTTGAAATAGTCATATTGTTTCCTTATTTATGGTCCCTACTGTCAGTGACTTGGGAAGGGAGTGTGCCAGCTTATCCTGCATTGTTTTCATTATTTTAATTTTACTTTCCCCAGCCAGTCCTAAATTTGAGAGAAACTTGTTTTTGTTTCTTTGGATCCCTACCCAACCCCTTTATTTATGGGTGAAAAGAGACCCTAACTTGGTGTCTAACCAAGTACTGAGCATGGAGCATTTTTTCTCAGCACCAGCAGTCATCTGCTATTGCAGTACTATTACAACCAGTTGTCCACCTGTCACACATCTTTTTTTGATGGTGGTACAGCCAGCTCATCAGATGACTGCTGATTGACTCTGGAGGCAGAGCTGGTGATTTCCCTCTTACAATGGAACTCCCAAAGAAAGGAGCCCAATGTAACATAGTTTTCCACATCACTCCCATAGTTAGAGTTGGGGAGAACAGGCATTCCATTTAGCATTTCTTCTTTTAGGTGCACTTTAATTCACAATCATAGTAATGGAAATATAAGAATTTTTTGTGCAATCTATGGGTGGAAATCACTCATTATGTTTGCTTGCGCGCATGTGCAAGAAACATAGTGCCATCATCCGAGTTTTCCAGAGGTGTGTCAGCCTCTTCCAATTCAGTCAGTGTGTTTGCAGGCGCGGTCGCAGTGCTCTAGTCACTGCTCCAGCTGTCTATGACAGCAGTTGAAAATGCAGTGGCATACAGCTGAAAGGGAGAGCTCCGCTTCAGTGAGCAGAGCTCCCCCCCTCAACACACATGCACGCATATTGTGTGCTCACGCACCCCCACGCACATACCAGCAGCCGACGGGGTGCCTAATGTCCTGCCGGCTCCATGCTGCCCCCAAAAAGCTTTCCAGGTGCCACGCTGGCATGTCTGTATGGCCGATGGGGGTGCCCAACTCCGCTGGCTCCAGCCCCCCAAACAGTTTACAGCTGCCACACTGGGAGCCCACCCCAGTGTGGCATTAAGTCCCAGTGGCTGACGGGGTGTCCAACTTCGCTGGCTCCAGCCCCCAAACAGTTTTTCTAGCTGCCATGCTGGAGCCCACCCCAGCATGGCAAACATGCCCTGTTGTCTCCTTAAAAAAAAAACCTGTAAAAAGAAATCATTCTCCCAGCCCACCCGAGCCCACCTACTGTGCACCCTGCCTCCCCACACTCCCCCTCACCCCATACTTACCTCCGGAGTCTGGCACAACCATCTTCTGTGGACCGGGAACACGTCTGCACTCTTCAAAACCGACCGCGAACTGAGGAAATGCTGGTAAGCTGTATAATGTAATAGATAGGGTTTTTTCAACTTTGCTGCATATCTCGGGCATTTTTTGGAATTTTTGCACCAAAGTTTCAACATGGGGTTTTTGGGATCCCTTCTCATGAATGCTGTCACTGTCATGGCATTAATCAGGCCCAAAGGGTGATTTCGCAGTCACTGCGTGAAATCACCTTTCAGGACTGATTAATGAAATGACACTTCCAGTGTTCATAAGTTGGGCTCTCAAAAAGCTTATTTTGAAAATTTGGTGGAAAAATTCCTAAAAATGACTGTTTTACAAGCATGCATTGCACAGTTCCTTCGCACGCTCATAAGTTCGTGAATTTTCAATATTTTCACTCCAGATTTTCAACAGCACTGCCATTTTACCACACCTCCTTATGAGCAGTACAGCTATCATTTTACACATCTCACCGAAAACGTGTTTCAGCCCATGTAGCGCACAATGATGCAGTCGGTGTGCGAAATCAATGTACGGGACACATTAAGGAAAATCACAGTGACACTGTTCATGAGCAGAGGTCTTAAAATGGCTATGTTGAAAATTTGGTGAAAAAATTCCTAAAAATGACTGTTTTATGAGCATGCGTTGCAGAGTTCCTGTGCACGCTCGTAAGTTCATGAATTTTCAATATTTTCATTCCAGATTTTCAACATTGCCATTTTACCACACCTCCTTATGAGCAGTACAGCTGTCATTTTTTACATCTCACCCACAACGTGTTTTCACCCATGTAACGCACAATGGCGCAGTCGGTGTGCGAAATCAATGTATGGGACACATTAAGAAAATCACAATGACACTGGTCATGAGCAGAGGTGTTAAAATGGCTATGTTGAAAATTTGGTGAAAGAATTCCCCAAAATGACTGTTTTAGGAGAGCACGTTGCGCAGTTCCTACGCACGCTTGGCAAGTTTGCGAATTTGTAATACGCACACCAGATTTTCAACAGTGCCATTTACCACACTTCCTTATGAGCAGTACAGCTACCATTTTTCACATCTCACCCAAAATGTGTTTCCGCATTATGTAGCTCATATAATGGTACAGTCGGTATAAAACAATGTTTGGTACAGATTAAGAAAATCACAGTGACACTGGTCATGAGCAGAGGTCTTAAATGGCTATGTTGAAAATTTGGTGACAAAACTCCATGAAATGACTGTGTTATGAGTGAGCATTGTGCAGTTTCCACACACCTTCGTAAGTTCATGAATCTGTAATATTTTCAGTCCAGATTTTCACCAGTGGCATTTTTCCACACCTCCTTATGAACAGTACAGCTGTCATTTTCCACAACATGTCCGAAATGTGTTTTCACACTTTCAGTGCAGAAATGCGTGGTCGCTGTGGGAAATCATTGTTCATTCAGATAAAGAAAATCACACTGACACTGTTCATGATTGGAGGTCCCAAAATGCCTGTATTAACAATCTGTTGTAAAAAAATCCCCAAACTAGTTACATTACGGGTGTGCGTTGCACAGTTTCTACGCACGCTAATGACTTCACCAGTTTTTTTAATATTTTCACAGCAGATTTTCAACATTGCCATTTTACACCTCCCCATGAACAGTAGCTCCTGTCATTTTTCACATCCTGTTCAGAATGTGTTTTTGCACCTGTGGTGCCAAATGTCAAGTCGCTGTGCAAAAGCAGTTTTGCTAACAAACTGATATTGCCACTGTTCATGAGGTGGGGTTCACAAAAAACATGTTGAAAATTTGGAGTGAAAATACTAACGAATGCCTGAGGCATTAGGGTTTCCAACCATAACGCCCACCTTGTAGAGAATGACAGGCATCAGGGGTGACTTGGGATTCTTGCCTGTAATGCTCATACCATCTCCCCCACCCACACCCTGCAGCCAGTGAGAGGCATCAAGGTGTGCCTTGACCTCTTCGCCCCAAACTTCACCCCACCTCCATACCGCACCCATCTCACCGTATTTCCTGATGGAATGGGGTGCGCATAAGGGCCAAAGACCCCAAGGCACACCGTGACACTTGTCAGTGTCTGCAGGGTAGGGTGTGGTGAAATTGTGTGTTCGTTATGCCTGATGACCCAAAGGCACACCCCAATGCCTGTTACTCTCTGCAGGGTGGTGGTGGGGTTGGCTTCAGCACAATACTTCGCTGCCATTCCTATTATGCAGCTCTGTAACTTCTACACCAGTAGTTCAGTCTTTGCCATAGTGAGCCTCCCCAAAGCTGTAGAAAAGATCTTGAGCCTCCCCCAAATATTAAAATAATCTTGGGCCTCCCCACAGAAAAATAGAGTACTTTGCACAGTTCATCAGGAATAAAGTGAAACTTCTTTGAGTAGTTGGTTCTCTCTTATTCAGCTTATTGACCCCCCCTTAAACCTACTTGCTCTGCTATTTAGATTCTCAAACTGCTGTTACCCCTTGTTGCAATACGTTCATGGTCAGACTGCTTTCTCATTCTGTTTACCTTCTATCTGGAATAACCTTCCTACCCACCTCCTCCTCTCCCCCCTCTTATTCTGCTGTTAAGCAACTCCTCAGGGATCCTTTTGCTTTCTTCTACTCTTGCACCTAGCACCTAGCACCTAGCACCTCTCTGCAAAAGCCTTGTATATGGGCTGTTATACTGGGCTGTTCTGCCACAAGCCTAACTGGTCAATTGTTGCCTCTCACTATTTGTTCATGGTTCCTATTTGTTTGCATTATTGTTCATTTTGTATTGCTTGACTGCTTTGCAGTTACCTTTGGCACTGTATTCACTTGCTACCCTTCCTCGGGTTCACCTTAGCTCAGTGTACCTTTCCTGGTCACCAATATGTAAATAAATACATAATTGCCCTGTTATCCTCTTTCAGTTTGCCTCATCTCTTCATACAAAATATCAAACTCAAAATTCAAATATACAGTACTACTTTTTTAGACTTGCTTGAGCCTCCCCTGGAATAGGTTGGGGCCTCTCCAGGGAGGCTGGCCTCACCATTTGAGAAACCCTGTTCTACACTACCAATGCAAATGCCAGCAAGCAAACATTTGGCATTGACAAATGCTTGTTTTTTAAAGGCAGGGAAGAGTCTATAAGGAATATCTGAAGGAGACCAGATAGGCTCTGGCTGGCAAAGATCCGTAAAGAGAACAGAAACAGAATTATAGAAGCACAGAACAAAACAGATGCAGATGCTGTTACAGCATACATAAAAGGGTAAGTATAATCCCTAACCAGTTAGTTTTCCAGGTTTTATGTCTGATGTTTGTTTTCATGGAGAAAGACCTTGCTGGGGCAACATCACTTCTTAACTACCCCATCCCTTATGAGAGACTAGAAGCTCCTGACCCTGTCACAGGCTCCATTTTTATTTCTTTTACTCACTGAGGATATATAGCTGAGATGCAATTTTTTATTTTCAGTGAGGCTCTGCTTTTGCCCAATTTGAAAGGTTGTAAAATTGAAGCACAGAGAGGTCAACTGACTTGCATGGAGTACCACAATGTGCTGCCTACTGAACCTGAAATCTCCTATTTTGCACTACAGTGCTCTAAGCATTGAATCATATGCCATTCATATGCCAAGATAAACAGAGTGATAAGACTTCTCTGTCGTGTCAGTTGGGGATATGGTGCATTCTCTATCACCATATCCTACCACATGTGATTATAAAACTCATTTTCTACCTAGTATTTGCCCACAAAGGGCATATTTATGATACTATATCTGATTTCTGTCTCATCTGCTTGGGCAGATGCACCTCCATCTCCAGCAGGGAATCAAATCTACAATTCAGAGTCCCAGAGGCAGTAGTAACCACTCAGCTAAATAGGTATGCCTCCTAGCAAGCAGTTTAGATTACTTCTTTGACTTTCATACTTGCTATCACATTGACCAGTTATTGACAGTTATCACTGCTAGATAGTACTGCATTGTGTGGACTGCCTCTTTTCAAATACATCATCAACTTTTATTTGTTTCTTGAAGAGCTACTGTTACCACAGAGAAAACTTTGTAAACCATAGGGCTCGATTCTCATAGGTTGACACAGGGCTTTCACAAGCCCTGTATCAAACTCTGCTCTGTACTGACCACGGTGGCATACTGTGTGCCCGATTCTAAAAAGTTGTGTGCATTTGCAACACTTGAGATTGAAAATCCCGATCCTCAACCACTGACTGCTGCAAGTCCCATGTACCCTCTATTAGGTACACCCAGGGCTTGAAGCAGTCTAAACAGTTTGAGAATCGAGCCTATAGTATTTAGACTGAAGTCAGAATGCTTATATGCATCTTCTAAATTTACATGAACACATGATCTTTTATTCCTTA
Source organism: Neoceratodus forsteri (assembly GCA_016271365.2). Lineage (NCBI taxonomy): Eukaryota > Metazoa > Chordata > Ceratodontiformes > Ceratodontidae > Neoceratodus > Neoceratodus forsteri. The sequence goes on from CM057449.1 coordinate 1,517,203,280, forward strand.
GAGTTTATCTGTCGCACAAATGCTTATTCCCCACTTGAAGTTATAATCCTCTGTTTTGACATTGCAGTCTGTTGCCATGGAAATGACTGCAATCTCACAAAGCACTATGACCTTAAGTGGGGAATAAGAAAAAAGAGCACATGAGCTCTTAAGATACACAGATCTTGTTTTCATGCAAATGACTTCAGTAATAAATAATGAATAGGGGGAATGCAGAACTCACATGAAATATGTGTGGACCTGTGTTCAAATATTATGTTTTTCAAAGTTCTCCAGGAGGCATCAGCTACTCTTTAAAGGGGAGCTTCTACTTGTAAAACCCCCACACCTAAAAATGGGGCTGAGGCTGATTTGCACTTTTTCAAAATTATTTTTTAAACATTGCTCAGTACACAATGCCTTTTATCTGGCTGATCATGCCCTCACACATTCCTGACATACTGAATGCAGAACTACTCTCACTGCAAAATCCCCCGTGATTTATGTCAGTGATGGAAAACAAATGTGTGTGATATTACTCTTACTCTGTGGGGACAGAGTCATCGGAAGGCGTTTATTTTATTTTTAGTTAGTTAGTTGTTATCTGGTTAAGTGCCCTGGTCCAAGGGACTATTTTCAGGAACAACCTGGACTTAGGAAGATAAAGAAGAGAGTACAGATAAGAGACAGATGGTTATAAACCACTACAAATATTGGGGTCCCACAAGGCTTCATATTGAAGCCCTTACTTTTTCTATCTTTATTAATGATACCTCCAAGGCTCCATCCTTCTGCTCCACTCTGCTTTATGCAGATTATATGATAAAGGAATAATGCACGACAGTGTGGGTGTTATGCTTGGATAACATCCCACTTCGGGCGGTTGGGCACGAAGCCACAGGCTGAGGACGTCCAACTCCCAATAAGGGATGTTATCCCAGTATAACACCCACCCTGGAGTGCAGTATTCCTATTATATAATGGCTCATTATATTTAGAATAAATAAAATACAAGGAATATAATTTTTAATTTTCTTTTTTTTATTGATTTACTAGTGTGGAGGAGTATTTAAAGAGCTAGTGGATCCAAAACAGACAGACAGGAAAATAATACAAATTTTAAGAAGTAGTCAGTTGTACCTTTTCCTTTCGCTTATCAGAAACCTTTGTTATGTGATACTGTTGCATCAGATGCGCGAAATAGCTCTCAGCCTGGCAGTTGACATATCTATCTCTAGTCCACCATCTACATCATCAGCATTGTGATCTCATTGACAGTGACATCACATGTGACTGATCTGGCAGCTACTGAGTGGCTGTTCCTAAGCAGCAGTGATGTCACAGTCAATGAGATCACAATGCTGATAATGTAATGGGTGGAACAGAAATAGATATGTCTGCTGCCAGGTAGAATGCTGTTCCACACAGCACACCTACTGTACTAACATTAGTTATACAATCTTCTAATTAACCAAAGAGAAAAGAAAAAATATCTCAGATATAAAAGATAATGGTTGACTGCTTTTAAAAAATAACAATAGTTTTAGGCAGTACACTAGCTCTTTAAAGAAAAAGAAGTTCCTTTTTGTGCTTCTCTAGCAGGTGGTGTACTTGCTATGTGTTGTCTTTAAGTCTGTGTTTTTCTGACTCCCCTCCCGTCCCCGCCCCCACGCTGTCTTCCACTGTTGATTCATCTCTGTTTATGTGTTTTTGTTGGCCTTTCTACCCTTCATTTCTGGTAAGTTTAAGGTATATTGTTATGTTTTAAACACCAAAGAAAAAAATAGACAGCAGTTGGAAGTTCAACTTTGCCGTGAGTTTAAGAGTGCAGCGCTGTTGACTCGTGCATGCGCTAACCTCCGAGTAGTCAAGCAGGTTTCAAAACAGTTTGTTCTTTTATGTTCTCCCAGTACACTTTCTAGTATTTCTGTTTTGTACCTGGAGAAAGTTCAGCAGCCCGATGAAAGTGCTGGGCAATAAGTATGACTTGAGGCAGGTTAGGGAAGGGAGGATGTGCGGGTGCGGACATTACCAGAAGCTGCTCAGTGTGGTGCCTTTGTGGAGTGGAGTGGGGAGCATATAAGAAGGTGGTGGGGATGGTTGTGCATTAATTTTTTAACATTAAATGCAGCCATAATTGCGCTGGAACTAGAGCTGGGATGTTACGCTGGGATAACATCCCGGGTCTAGGCCCAGACTGACAAATCAGTGACCAGCATTCTTTCTTGGCATTGTACAATACTTTATATTAGTTCAAAAAAATGTCACTGATATCAACTTGTGGCTCAGTGCTGACTTCAGTAGTCTTCAGACTTGGCTGTCCCTAAAACAAGCTTCTTCTTAATTTTGGTGAGACCCATACCATGCTGTTTAGATCAGCACCAATGCTGAGGGTGTGTACAGCTGACCTAGCCATCCTCTGTCTAGGAGGCTCCCCACTTACAGTGTTTGACTTTTCAAGTATCTCAACCTTATGCTAGACCCTGCCCTTGATATTACCTTGCATACAGTATTTCAAATGCTTTTAAGTCTGTTAATACTAAACGTGGGCTTATCTGGAAGGTCAGATATTCCTTGATTCTTGCTGCTAGACTTGCTATTACATAGAAACATAGAATTTGATGGCAGATAAAGACCACTTGGCCCACCTAGTCTGCCCATTTCCCTACCTAATGCATAGGCTGCAGATCCTAGTTAACCAACAGCCTACTTCCTCCTACCCCCCACTAGAATTGCCTTATGTCTGTCCTATGCATTCTTGAATTCCTCCATTGTTTTTGAGTCCACTACATCCTCAGGAAGGCTGTTCCATGTATACACAACCCTGTCTGTGATAAAATACTCCCACACATTACCTTTGAGCCATCCCACCTATCTTCAAATTGTGCCCCCTTGTTCTTGCACATCTCTTTTTCTGAAAGTTGCTACCATCTTGGACTCTGCTGATTCCCTTGATGCACTTGAAAGTTTCTATTATGTCCCCACTCTCCCTCCTCTCCTCAAGTGTATACATATTAAGCTTCTTTAATCTCTCTTCGTATGTCTTCTGGTAGAGACCCTGCACCACTTCAGTTGCCCTCCTCTGGATAGCCTCCATCCTGTCTATGTCCTTGTGGAGATGGGGTCTCCAGAACTGGACACAGAACTCCAGATGGGGTCTCACAAACTGTCCGTATAAAGGGATAACAACTTCTTGTTTTCTACTGGTGATGCCTCTCCCTATGCATCCCAGTATCTCACCAGCTCTTCTTACTGCCTTCTCACATTGCTTGCCCACCTTAAGGTCATCTGATATGACTACCCCCAGGTCCCTTTCCATTTTTGTAGTTGTTATTATCTCACCCCCCATTGTGTACTCGTCCCCTGGATTTTTGTTTCCCAAGTGCATTACTTTGCACTTCTTTGCATTGAATCTAAGCTGCCATATATTTGACCATTCCTCCAACCTTGCCAAGCCCCTTTGCATCCTCTCCACGCCACCTTCTGTATCAACCCTGTTGCAGATCTTTGTGTCATCTGCAAAGAGACATACTTTTCCTTCCAGTCCCTCTGCAATGTCACTTATAAAGACATTAAAGAGGACCGGTCCCAGTCCTGAACAATGCGGTACCCCACTAGTAACCCCCCTTTCTTCAGAGTAAACTCTGTTTACTATTACCCTCTATATCCTGTTGTCCAGCCAATTTTTAATGCAGGCTACCACCTTGGGACCCACCTTGGCCCAGGCTACCACCTTGGGCCTAGCGTGTCCTGCTGCCAAGTCTTACCTATGGGTTTGTCTCTTTCTAACATGCTAATGATATTTAACTTGATCAAATGGGATATTACATATAATAACATCTGTACTTATGCTTTGTGTGTTACCCTACTGACCCACCAGTGTACTCTTTATTCTAGTTTAGGCTGGCTATCTCCTTCCTTCCGGCAATGTTATATCTTAGTCTGTACTATTGGTAAGATTATCAGGTCAGTTAAATCTGCCACTCTCTCTGCCCAGTTAACATATACTGATCTGGCTTACCCATGGAGATCCACTGACCTCTCACTTCTTGCTGTTCCTAAATGCTCTACTAACATGGTGAGAAAGCTTTCCCCTCCTTTGTCCCAAAGCTCTGGAACCTCCTTCCTTTTACCTTCAGGTTCTCTCAATCCCACCCATGTTTTAAAAGAGAATTTCATAAATTCTTGAGTTCCTCTGATAAATATTATTATACATGATGCGCTGTACTAGTATTTGTAATGTTTATCTATCTGCTACAGTCAATGTGCTAATGTTTATTATAGTTGAAATGTAATGCACTGCCTGCTTTCTACTGTGTTCTGTACTACTGCTAATTTTTTTTACAGGTACTTCCGTTGTTACCTGTGCCATCAGAAATTGTTAACCAGTTAGATGTTTGTAGTTCTGCCATGTTATGCCTGAAAATATGCATATTATTGTCAAGTACACCTACTGGGTAAATAAAAACTAAATAGACAAGGTGAGAGATATTTAAAAATGTTTTGCTACAATTTAAGTAAAGTGGCACAAAAACACATGATTTAAACAACTACTGTATTATTATTATTGCAATATAGGGGCTAAATTTGAAGATCACCACTTAGGGACACTGGCAGCAGAAAGCCTCGATGCATAGTTGTAAAGTTTGAGAAATAAATCCCAAAATAGAAAACAGAATTTATAACCTGTTGGAATTGCTCCTAAATAACAGAGAAACTGCCCTGAAGATGTACTGCTGTAACTCCTGTATAGTATAGTAAGTGTTTTCTGAATGTAGTGTGTGTGTCTGTGTACGTCACAGAGCTTTGTTCCAGAACAAAATAGGACAGACTTAGTTTAAGCTGTTATTTAGAGCACAGGTTTGGGAACCAGGAGGCCCACTTTTAAATTCTACCACAACTACTAACTCCTTGTGTGACCCTGAGTACATCAAAAAATGGGTAAAAGCAAGGCTACACTAGAAAAGATTTACAGGTATTGCATTTTAGCTTGGCTATCTTGGTTAAACAATTTGGAAGAAAAAAAAAATAATGGACAACTATAGAATCTGTATGGGGTTTATGCATTTCACTAACTGCATACTATTACACTTGCCCCAGAAGGAGTGAGAAACCCAGCTCACACCCCTGGGGAACTTGCATGGCTTTTTGGGTCCTTCCAAAATCGGGGTACCTACCAATTTAAGACAGATGACAGGATCATTTCTAGCCAGCCCTTTTCCAAATGCGTGGTATGTTTACTGGCATTGGCATGGCATTATTAAAATACTGCTGCAGCAATTTTAAAGAGCCAGAGGTGTGAAACATTGACTTACATGGCTTTAAGAACACTCACACAATGTAAAGGGCCCTGCAAGGGCACAGAAATATAGACCAGCAATGTGTAAATGCTTGCAACTAATGTTTCTTAACCTAGGTCCTTCAATGACAATGTCAGTGAGACTCAAACTGGCTTTTTCTGAGTCTCTCACATTGATATCTCTGTCATTGAAAATGTTACAATGTGCCACTGATAGCATTTCACTTATATCTGCTTGACTTCCCCAATTTAAAGCACTCAGTCCATATTACAGCTACCAAGACCTGCAAACCATCACTGAAGAAACTGTTTTTTTTTTCTTACATCAGCATAAAAACTATAAAACCTGCTCATATGGTGCTTTCCCCTCTTGTAATAGCAGTTGTCATGGTCTATAGAGCACAAATGAAAGAAGACCCAGGAAAGGTATTCCTGTCAAGAATGGAGTTACTGGAAAGGACATAAAATGCAGTGATGGGAAAAGGAAATATGTCTCCTTGAGAAATCATACAAGTTCTCATCTCAGTTTACAGAGAAAATAGCAGATGACAGCATCAGAGCAGATGGATAAAATAGTAGACTGGTAATTAAGGTGGTTTTACTGGAATAGTGTTAATTTGCTAGAGACCTTCTGAAGGGTTATATGAAACTTTCTGACATAATTTATTGTTAATTTAATTACATTCTATAAATATATTAAACTTATAAAAAGCTTGATAGATAACATTGTTAGCCAGGCTATTAAATTGGCATTTCCCCATCTGGAAGCATTTATAATCTGCAGTGTGTTTTGAGCCAGGTCTTCACAAATTTTAAACTACTCTCTTTTCAGTTACAAGATGAGGAACAGAACAATGTACTACAGAAAGAATGTATTTAACATAGCCCTATCATTTAAGATTAAAGTGATTCATGGCAGCTTAGAGTCTGAAACTGTAAATCAGTCCATAGTGTTGGGCAACAGCAAGTCTTTGCAAACTGCAGACTACAACCATACATGTGTGTCTATAACATATTAAGAATAAGCATTTTCTAATTCTGTGTTTCCATAGATGCTGATAAGGTATTTGGGGTTGTATTTTTTTCTGTAATTATAATTTCTTATAGGGAAAAAGTCACCAGATCTTGAAGTATAATTTCTTATAGGAAAAAGTCACCAGATCTTGTTTGAGCAATCAAGTTACTAAGCTGTCATTCTAAACCTTAAAACTGGTAACACCAATTGACTGGCACTAGTAGAATATTCTGTCCATCATTTTAACCACAAAATCAATACTCATAGGCAGTCCTTCACTGCAGTGGTGGTGGTGTTAAGGGGATTTTCAAAAGGGTTGAGTATAAATGCAGATGCATGTTGCATCTGCATCTGCATCAGTTTATTTGCATCCAGATAGCCCTGCTTCTATTTTCAGAAGTAGTGTCTGTTTATGACAAAGTCACAGTAAGCAGCAGAAAACAGACATAATTGTGAGTTGTGTCCAGTTTGGACACGATAATGTTGGTTTTTGGATGCAAACTTTGTATGCTGTTAAGCCGTCTTATATATGGCCTAGGACTGGACTCTTTTTTTTGTTTGGAATTAGCAGCAGATGCACCCTGGGTGAATCCTTTTGAAAATCTTGTCCAGTATTTATAATTCAGACTCTTCAGAACTGTCAATACTTGTTCCTGTTTTACAACTGGGGGGAGAAGAATGAATCAGGATGATCAGATCAGTAACGTATAATTCATACAATTATTCTTTGTTACGTTACACAAAGAATGATGCAATCCATGGTATTCTGGAGCAGTGAGTTACTGAAGTTTTCTTTCCTGAAAGCCATTATAAAAAGTGTTTGCAATAAATGAACAATACTACAGAACACAGAGTGTGCTGAATGGGGAATGTAGGCACTTTTGTGGTGTATGCAAGGAGCAGCACATAAATGCTCCACTCTACAAGCCTGTGCCAGATTCAAAAATGAATATACAACAACAGAAAAAATTGGCACCAGGCTACAACAAAGGCTTAAATTTTTTAATGTCCAAAGATGCAATATGGCTTATACACTTCTACAAACTGTGCAAGCCGAAAAAAATAGCAGCAGAGCTCTCAACCAGGTTTCACCTGTAGGCTTTCTCAAGGGATACTGGTCAATGAGAGAGTCATTGTTTTTAAAGCTCTGTGGACCAGTCCAATTTCAATACCCATTTAAAGGTGCAGTGTGCTCACAGTGGCATTCAGTGATACCTAAAGTGCTATATAATGTCATATTACAAACAATGGGCCCTATGCACTATGCGGGTGGGGGTAGATGGAAAATGCATGTACCCCACCCACGTAGCTATGCACCTGTGGACAGCTGCACACATGCCTGTATGCACAACTGGCACCCACCTGTCCATGGCACCTCCCCCCGGCATGCAGATACATGGTGGAGTGTTCCACAGACTGGGCACACATCCAATGGGATGCCCGGACTTGGTTCATGTGTGGATCCCTTGCACCCACAGGGCACGGATGTCAGCCAATGGTGCACTGAGCACCAGTGGCACAGTGGTGGAGGGTGCCCATTCATCTGCTTCCTGTTCTCCCCGTGGCCCTCATTGGCAGGGGTGGCATGTTGCAGAGGTCTGGATTACCCCAACATACTCACTGCAACCCGCAGTGGCATTCTGGGAGGCATGTAACCTACATGGCTGGGGTCTGCCTAGTGTACAGTATGCCCCCTGCACCCAGCACTCCACACCTTTGTGACTGGAGCAGAGTACAGGCAAGCCCCTGACATGGCCCCAGAGCACTCCTGTCCGCACATTTGGGGGATCAGCATGCACTTGTTCCTGCATCCCCCCCCTAGTGAATGATGTGTGGGATCCATGGGAACCCACTATATGGCATTTGGACTTAGCTATGCCAATGTGCCCAAGTTATGCGGTACATTGGCATAGTGCATAGGGCCCATGGTGCTTATTCAGACAGGAAGGATTCTGAACTTTTTTACAATTTCAATATGAGGAAGGAGATTTTGTGGTGTATGCTGAGGTATAAGGCTGTAGACTGAATGTTTCTCAGCACACATCTGAGGAGTAATTACACCTGCCATTGAAGATGCACTCTGAGCTGACCATATGATGGGGAAGGTGGAGGTGCTGACCTCCACAGCTACTGTCACACTGGTGACTCAAGTTTGAGACTGAGCTTCTGTCATTGGGGGCCAGATGGGGGGAGGGTACTATGCATTCTAAAGGATGCTCTCCACCTTCAGGGAGGGAGGGAAGCAATTGTACTCCAGTGCAATACTGTGACCTGGATGACCACATGTGGCAGTGCACTCAGAGAGACTTTCTGGGAGGGGAATGCTGGTGATAACTTAATGCTCCATGCTCATGTGTGAGCTTGCATATGACCCCAAAGCTGGAATCCAAGGGGAGAAAACCAGGCAGGAAAATCCTAGTGAGACCAATGATGAGAGGGCTAACCCATCATAGGACCAGCACCAGTAACAGAGGTCTCTCTCCATGAACCAGTCCCATTCTTCAACAGATAAATGGGGACCTGTCAACTCTGCCATGATGAGAAAGCTGTGGGCTGGGTTGCCTGCTGATGGGGCTGGGGGGTTGGACCAAGATAATTGGACCTGTACTGAAGGAGTATAAATAAATTAACAAAACAATGCACTCTAGAGTGTATCAGTGCACTTATAAAATGGCCTGGTAATAACAGGTTGGCTTCAAAAATGTAGCCCTGTACTTTCATAAGTGTGTATAGTAGTGGCAGACAGGCAGATTTTTTTCAATCAGACAGTAGTATTTGTGGCAGCAATCTTAAGCTATGTTATACAATTGTTATAACTTAGCCCTGCCCTTTTTATTTATAGATCCAATAAAACTAAGACTGTTTTGCAAAAATGTATAACATTAGATTGTTTTGCAAACAAATGTGTGCCATTAAGAGGGATTGGGGGGGCATATGTTTGCTTTGAGGGTAAAATAATATTATTTCAAATCAATAACAACAGGTCTTAGGTCTAGTCACACAAATACAAAAACACAACTTGGCTCAGCTAAAAGACATAACACCCCTGGACCTGATGGAATTCATGTTGATATTATAAAAGATGACACAGATCTCTGGATTTTGATTCTTAAGAGATTATTTTATCTTATAAATGGAACAGGAAGAATGCTACCAACATGGCAAGAAGACATTATTATCCTAATATGTAAAAAAGGTGAAAAATCTAACCCAAGCAATTATAGGCCCATGACTATACTAGACACAACCCAAAAATTATTCACTAAAATAATTCATAGCAGATTAATGACCTGGTTGATAGAAAAGGAAATCCTGAAGGTCAAGAAGGTTTTCAACCAAAACACTCAACAGTAGATCAGTGTTTTGTATTGTCCCATTTGGTACATAAATATATCCATATTAAGGACCAAAAATTTTATGTGTGTTTGTTGACCTCAAATCAGCTTTTGACAGAGTTAACAGGGAAAAACTATGGGAAACCTTGGGAAAGTACAAGCTAGATGATTCAATTATTTGCTTGCTTAAACTATAATATAATGATATTCACACAGTCATAAGATATAATAAGGATAGTGATAATACTTTTCCATCAAGTACTGAGTTGACACAAGGTTGTGTTTTGTCACCCATACTCTTTAACCTTTTTTTTAAATAAAGTATTAGAAGATGTGGATGACCCAGGGTTGCATATGCCTAGGTTGGGCTCCAGGCAGTGTCCCTACTTGGCATATGCTGGCAATGTCGTTTTAATGGCAACCAACTTTTTAGGTATCAAAAGAAGTTTGATGAAATTTCATGAAAAATGCATTGAAGCTGATTTAGAAATCAACTTTGAAAAAACAAAGTTCATGATATTTAACAGAAATCATTTGAGACCGAGCAACATATCAAACTTCTTCTGTGTAAATAATAAGATTGAATATGTAGATAGATATTACTAGTTGAGTATAGTGTTTAAAGATAATCTGGGGTGGCAAGAACATATATCAATCAATCAATCAATCAAAGCTTTATTTTTAAAAGGTGCTTTTCTCAAACCAAAGTGCCTGTACAATTTCATAAAACAATAAATAAACAAGGTTTAAAACTATTATAAATCAGCAAAAGCTATACTAAAAAGGTGGGTCTTCAAAGCTCCTTTAAAGCTTAGGACAGTCGGACTATTTAGCACCTGACAAGGTAGAGAATTCCACAGGGTTGGGGCCATAAAACTAAATGATCTAGCCCCTGAAGTTTTCAAAAGAACCATGGGAATCTCTAGCAATCCCTCACCAGTGGATCGGAGGGGCCGGGAGGGACAGTAAGGGCAAAGCAGCTCTTTCAAGTAAGTAGGTCCCTGGTCATGTAGGGCTTTATAGGTCAGCAAACCGACCTTGAAGATGATTCACCAAAACACTGGCAGCCAGTGCAGTCTGCGGAGCACAGGCATTATATGGCTGGATATAGAAGAACCAGTCAATAACCTGGCCGTCGCATTCTGCACTAGCTGCAGACGGCGAAGTTCAACACCCGATATCCCTAAGCACAGGGAGTTGCAATAGTCAAGGCAGGAGGTAACGAAAGCGTGTCCACCTTGATTCAGAAAATTAAACACCTGACTCTGTCAATTGAGTCTTTCTCTTATAAATATGGAGGCCAGTCTATTAAACATTCTTTAAGGGTGTTTAATGCAAAGATTAAGTCATAAATCATATATGGATCAAAGATATGGGGACAGCATAACACAAACGGATTAGAATCTGGCATGAATATTTTTTATAAAAAATTACTGCGATTGCCAAATAGTGCAGCTTCTGTATTAACAAGACTTGAAATTGGACAGCTTCCAATAAGAAAAGATATTGAACAAAGATTATGTACATATTGGTTGAAAGTATATAATATGCCTAGTAAAAGGCTACCTAGGATATGTTTGGAGGAGGTACTGCACTATAATGATCTAGGATATAAGTGCCCTGGTTTATACACACTTCAGGAGCTCATTAAACCTCATGGACTTCTGCAGAGCATAACTGACAGTTTTGTGAAACAAATCCCAGAAATTAAGCAGGAAGTTAAAATCAGAATTAGAGATATTCATGCTCAGAGAGATATGGACTTAGGTAAGAATTTTAAACTTAGCAGTTGGCTGTCAATTAATAACAAAAGAGTGCGTGAGATAAATAAATACTTATATCTAATGCAAAATCCCAATCACAGAAAGATATTTACCAAACTCAGATTTGGTTACATAGACAGCCAGATTTTGAGGAGCTTTTATGGGGAATCAGACTCAAAACTGTGTGCCTGTCTTAGTGACAAAGATAATTTAGTTCACTTGCTTTTATTCTGCCCAATATAGAGAGGATTCAAGTTCTCGGGGATGTTCTTACCACCCTAGACATGGATCCACTGTACCAAATTAATTGTCTACTGAATTCAGAAGAAAAAGTTATTGTGGATAAAGTAGCCAGATTTGGTAGATTTTTGGAATGCGGAAAAAGACATATCCCCAAAGGAGAATAGGGTAGGCCATTGTGCAATATACAATGATGTGTGCTCCTTGTATGTTATTTATTTGTAACTTTTGTTGGAAACTATTGGATGATCTGTATGTTTTTATTTTTATTCATGAATGCTTTTAAATTGTAATGACAATTGTATTTGTCAACCGTAAACTTGAATTGAATTGAACACAACGTGGATATTTTAAAACAGTTGCACAATCTGGGTTTATACGATATCTACAGTTGTAGTCCTGCTCAATGGCAAGTTTATTTATTGATTGACTGATTTATGTATTTATGTGTTGACTGAGTTATGTATTTTTTTATTTCAAATGTTTTTCCAGGAAAGGCGTAATGAGTTAACAAGCTTTTTCCCAGATATTCATATGTTTTACCAACAAAGGCATCATAAGCTAATGAGCTTCTTTCCAGATATGTCATAGGAGAAAGGGGGCAGGGAGTAATAATAAATTAACTGTGTAATATTTAATTGAGCAATATTACAAAACAATTGTGAAGAACATTATTAGTATATACTGAAAATAATTAGGTGAGAATATTGAGAATAGTACTAATTAAAATAAAATTAGGGACACTTGAAAGATTAAAAATTAAGGGAAAGTACTAGTGCTGCTCAAAATTTTCAAATTCCAGCTGAACGGAATTCAGTTGAATATTCAAACTTCCACTGAAATTCTGCCAAATTCCACCTGAAATGGAATGGCAGGATTCTGCAGCACAAAACAGTTGTGGAATGATTTTCTGCTGACAAATCACTGTTCCGCAGGATATTATTCTGTGGATCTCAATATGTTCCTTGGAAATTGTTGCGGAATAATTTTCCACAGAAAAATAGTATTACATGTAATATTATTCCACGGATCATAGTAGGCAGAATTCCGCAGGTGAAAAATTGAAATTCCAGTGGAAATTCTGCCAGCAGAATGGTCATTCCACACTAATTCCACTGACGTAATTCTGCATTCCGTAGAGCACTAGAAAGTACAAGAATCCAACTATAAATATATGATTTGACAGAGAATAATTTTTGGGATTTTTTTTTATAGTTTTTTTCAATCTTGTTTAAATGTTAGTTTTTCATTTTGGGGGAGAAAAAGTATTGACAACATCAAATTAAAACATGCTTCAGCTTATAGTTTTTCTTTCTGCATTTCTCTTTCATTTGGTTTTTATTACTAACTTATTTTCCATTAAACAGGATCTTTGTCCCCTTCTTCTAATTTATTATCCTTTGCTGAAGTCCCAATCCTTTGTGACCTCACTGTTTGTTGCTGTTGAAATTATTCTGATATGTGAAACAGAGTGTTGTGAGTTCAGCAAAGTATTACATAGTAGTAGATTGATTGCAGGTTCACAAGACACATGTCCATGTATATTAGCCTAGTAGTGAAGAGTGTAAGGAATAGAAATACAGAAAATCTTCAGCTAGAAGCTATATTATGCATAGATATTAGGTTTTTCAAAGCTTCCCCAAAATTGCAAAGTTACTTAAAACTGAAACTTGTTTAAATAATGGCTGAAAACACCTCTGAAGCAGAAATCTCACTTTTTAACTGGATTTGCAAACTATTTTATTGGCTCACAAAGTGATGCAATCATCACAAACTGCAGTTTTATTTAGTTCCACAACCATGTTTCAAAATGTATATCTGTTTGTGGAGGACATATCATTCATTTTGATGGCAAAGTGCAGATTTGGTTTACCCATGTCTAGAATTTGTGACCTTTAAATAAACAAAAATATTACCAAGTGCAACCCGCTTACATACTGTATGCTCCCAACTTGAATCCAGTGGGAGCAAGAAACTTCCTAACTTATAGTTTTAATCAGTAGCCACAGACGTATTTGTTAAATTTCATTCAGAGTGAGGCAAGGAAAATAATTTTACACCCAGAAAAAAGTTAAAGCAATATAGAGGGAGCCAAGACACACAAATGGGCTGTTAGTTTCCCTCCTTAGACAATGTGCATGTCTCATCAAATGAGCATTCAGTAAGGCTTCAAAAAGGGATAACCAAAAAGAGCATTGTAACAGTGTGGATGGGGTGCAGTCTAGTGCTGTGGGGCCACTTCTGCAATTACATAGCCACCAACCATGAGGTGACAAAAGTATGACATATCAATCTGGTCCCCCATCCCCAGCTGTGAATGGGTGGTGTCAGTTGCTTAGGTTGTCCTTAAGAGGTTTTCAATCCTTAAATGCCCTGCAAGGTAACATACATACAGGGGAACCAGCAAGGATGCAACACAATACCTTGCACTGTATGACACAAAATACTGCTCAACGAAAGAACTTCTCTGGCTTTAAACTGCACTATTCCCTACAGCATACTGAAACACTCTGCAATAATACTGCAAGGTACCACATGACATCTTGGCAGTCCTTTCCCCATCCTACAGGCTGGATGAAAGCTGCCTCTTTAGGACCTGGAAGACTGAAGCGGGGAACAGAGGTCCAAGTAGAAAATAAACAAAAAAATGGAAGGGATAAAGCCTTACAAAGATGCTACAATGCTTCACTCAGCCAACCAAGAGTACTTCACGTTGGTCTACATTTAAACCTCAGCTAGCTATCTGTCATGTAAGTAGCAGTCATTAACAAAAGAAGTAAATTACTAACAAGCAGAAAGTGTACAGCAAGATATCTCCACAGAAATCAAACATCAGCAGATAAAGTACTTCTTATGGTCTTATAGAAAATCTATCATTCTACCCATACCTCCACAATCAGTCAGCAGTAAAACAGTGTTTTGAGGGACACAGTTAAAATAGAACATTTCACAATGTTGAAATGAAATGAAATAAAATAAGCATGAAACTTGCCCTGCATTGGAAACCAAAAGGTGGTGTGTTTTTGGGTGTACCCTCTACTTTTCATTTATTTTTTATTTATTTATTTTTTTTTTTTTAGTTTATGTTGCCTGGAAAAGGAGGGTAAGCAATATTGCCTCATTTTACCTTTGCCTTGGGGGGGGGGATATACCTGAAAACCAACCTAAATTTAACCTTATTAAGATTTTGGTGGTACAGTTTGGTGAATAACAGCACAATGAGGAATATGATGCTCTGTAAATGACAAGAATTCTGTCCTGTTCTTCCCAATGTTAGAGATAATCCAGTTTTCTATTTTTGACCATTATCTTATTCCTGAACATTACTGATACAATGTATTTTATGCTCTGCTTTGATACCTGGTCCTTTGGGTTGAGCAGTCTGAACTAAGCAACTTTTGGCTATCTTAAAACCACACAGCACCTACAGCAGATCACTATTTAAGGGGTAAAACTATTTGAGCCTTTTGAAACTGTTGTTAAGAGCTATAGCTATAAATTTGTTATATTGAGTAGTCTTACTGTCTTCTTTAGCACATTAAATCCTTTTGCTGCACTGATATAATAGAGAGCACTTTGATCTGCTTATCCATGTTGCCTACAGTATGGCTATTATTTCTACAAGACCTATGATTTGGACTCAGTTATAGTCAGTCCCAGTTGAAACCTCATGTAATCCATCCATAGGGAGGCACAAGTGAGACCCTGAAATGTATCATTACCCACATGGAACTTTTGAAACTGCAAGGCAAACAAAGCGTGTGATGATGAATATAAATCCCACCACTAAAGATTGAGTCCTATGCTGTAGCTATGCTCGAAGCAAGCACAGGGCATAGCATTGTATCAGATATAACTGTCATTATCTGGTAAACATGACAGCATTGTCTGTTAATCAACAGAGATCTATGACACATGGTCAACAAATATTTTGTTGACTGACATTACAGCGAAACCTTTATGTTGACCGCATTTGCAGTCGGCATAAAGGTGGTCACTGTCTACCATGTTTTCTTCAGGGGCAAAGCTCCCTGAACACCCCAAACTGGGGGCTGTGCACCATACACACACCCCAATTAAAATAATCAACTCTGAGTTAGAGCTGATTAGGAGAGGGGTGCAAGACCCCAGAAAACAGTGCCAGGGTTGTCGCTGTAGTGTCGGTTGCTGTCGACATGTCACTGTTGGCGCTGTATACCAATCAACAGTATCAAATATTGCTGATATATTGAACAAAACCAACCCTGTCTGATGGCCATTAACCATAACTACTGTACAGTAAGAGGATATTTACCTTGTATTGCAAAGCCATTTCTATGCTATGACTGAATGTAGTAAACTCAATCTCAATGATTTTGCTTTTGAGAATATTACAGTATAAGTATCTAAAAATCTGTGCAATTGTTCTGCAGCTACTTATTCAAATATTAATATTCCTTCTGTGTATTATTATTGTTAACATATTTAACTTGTAAGTCTAAATTTTCCAAGCTCTGTTTCAAATATTGTTTTGCATTCTATTATTTTCCAATCACTAATGGCACTGTAGTCTTTTTTATGAGCATTTCTGATTAGCACACTCATGTTTAAGGCCATTTTCGAACTGTATAGTGTAGAGTGTTCCTTTCTTAGGCTCTTCTATTGTTAAACTGCATTTCTATTCTGCTATAGCCTGTGTGGTTAAAATGGGCATAAACTACAACACAGAGTTCTAAAATGATACCAGCAGTGTATAAATATGATTACTGAGAGGCCAGTAAAGATGGAAAAAATAACTAAATATTAACCAGTACTTAAAAATGATTCTGCAGAAACAAATGACTTATGTGTTTAGTTCAGTTCTCTTTTAAATTGGAGAAAACATTATGAACCAATAGCTGTACAAGTACATTGGCACCAAACAGTTGGCTGTTGAGGAAATGTCCAAGTTACTTGTCACTACAGCTTCATTATCTCAGCATGGCTGAGGGTTAAAACATAAATTAAGTTTTACAGTCTGCCTGCCATTTTGGCAGGGATAATTGCAGCCATGACTTAAGATCTATTTTAATTTGTTTTAAAACAACATATACACGAGCTTCATTGTGATGCAAATTACTTATTTTATTATCACAAAAGTTGTCCTTGGAAATAAATGGAGATATTTGCTGCCATAAAAACATTATCAATTTGCAGGTTTAACAACCCACAAAGAGTGTCGGATCCAGGATTTTAAAAAGGGTCCTGTGACAACGAAAGGGGCAGACTAAAAGGGGTTGGGCTGTTAGCAAGCTGACAGAAAACTTCTGTTATCTACTGTGTCGCACTGAATATGATAAATCTTGATAACGGTTGACAATAAAATACATTTTGTTTTGGAACTATATTACGTTGGATTGGTTCTATGCCTTTTAAATGTCAAAGAAGGATCCTGCTGGAGCAGGATCTTTAGTAATGCTGGATCCACCACTGCCCACAGAGCAGATGTTGAATTTTGCTATTCAAAAAGTTATTTTTGCTAAAATATGCAGCATTTTACTTCTGGGATAGAAACATAGAAACATAGAATTTGACGGCAGATAAGGACCGCTTGGCCCACCCAGTCTGCCCATTTCCCTGCCTACTGGATAAGCTGCAGATCCTAGTTAACCAGCAGCCTACTTCTTCCTACCTCCACCCCCTAGAATTGCCTTATGACTGTCCCATGCATGCTTGAATTCCACCACTGTTTTGACTCCACAACCTTCCTCCGAAGGCAGTTCCATGCATCCACAACCCTCTCTGTGAAAAAAATACTTCCTTAAATTACCTCTGAGCCACCCCCATTATCTTCAAATTGTGCCCTTGTTCTTGCACACTCTTTTTTTGAAAGATGCTACCCTCTTGGACTTTGTTGATTCCCTTGAGGTACTTGAACATTTCTATCATGTCCCCTCTCTCCCTCCTTTCCTCAAGGCTATACATATTAAGCTCCTTAGGTCTCTCTTCATATGTCTTCCGGTGCAGAACCTGCACCATTTTAGTTGCCCTCCTCTGGACAGCTTCCATCCTGTCTATGTCTTTGCGAAGACTGGGTCTCCAGAACTGCACGCAATATTCCAGATGGGGTCTGACCAACTGTCTGTACAGAGGTATAATAACTTCCTGTATGGTAATGGTTTCATCAGTTAATGCAGTAACTGATAACACAAGTCTGTATTGTCAATATTACGGCATTCAGAAAGGCTCATACTGTATTGCCATGTCATATACTGGTATCCTCATCAATGCAAATGGCTTGGCTCTGTCAAAAGATGGCAGATTTGTTTGTGCCACTATGGATTCTGTCTCATAGGTATGGTTCAATGTAACAGACCTACAGTACAGCTTTTCTAGAATTTATCTCAAAGTAAACAACAGTACAGTACTACAAATATCATCTTAAAACTGATAAGGTGGGTGGTTAGACCAATTATGAAATGGAGTGAGTAAATCCGTGTTTCTGATTGGTTATTACCTGTGTATGAAATCTGTTCCATGCACAGGTAAGAACAAGTTCCTAAAAGAGGGACCTCATTTGAGTAAATCAATCAGCCATTGGAATGTTGATTTTTAAAATGCTGCCATTTTTTTCCCTTTGCTAACGTGGCTCACCCACACCTGCAATCAATTTTTCCCCTAGGTTAGTGAGTAAATCTTCATTTAACTATAAAGCCCTCTAGTGACACAGTCGATAGGTTGTTCACCCAGGATTTCAGCCCCAAACTTTACGAACAGCTTCTCTTGTCCTTTCAAGCAATCGCACTGCTGCTCCTGCAGCACATCCCCTCCGTGTGTCCACTGACCATTACCACCTGACTGTGCAAGACATGTTGCCAGTCCCGTGGCTTACGCAAAGAAGCCCTTGCCTTTTTGTGTTTGTTTTATGTTGACCTTATCCCAGTCATCTTTCGGCAAATTCTTTTCTGTCATTTCTCTGTGACTTCACAAAGTCCCCGCTTGCTCCTATCACATTCCACACTCGTGTTGTGCTTCCATGGATCATGATGTAACAGTGCTGATGTGCATGTTCAAATGAGCTCATGAATATTAACACACAAAAAAAATTATGTCATCTTACACCTGGCAGAAGAACAATTTTAGCACAAATTGTGATAATAATAGCCTTCTATATATAAATAAAATGATTAACACATTATTAAACACAATAAAAAAATAAGTAGCTGATTTTGTAAGTGCAATAAGACACTCCAGGGGTGTGCATGGAACAGATTTTACCACTCGCCCAGGGGCTGAAGGCACTCAGCCTGTGGCCTCTTGCCTCACTATTACCCTGGGCATGTGGTAAAATCTGTCCCATACACACCCCATCATGTCTTATTGCTTACATAGCAGAGCTGGACTACCCCTCCACCCACTTCAAAAGATTGCTACAGTTTTCCTTTGATGCAAGTTTCAGGGAGATCAATGGCTGGATTGTCATAGATTGTGCCAGAGGACTTATGCCAGTATTTCAGATGAACCCCCTTCATATCAGATGCACACTCATTTTGCACAACCTATTTTGTAATAAAGTGTTATGGTCTTAGCAGCTCAATGCCTGCTTCATTTTGTGTGCAACCTGTAGCACTTGCAGTGAGATGTTAGACCACATTGTATGTGGCACAAGTGTCCCAAAAAGGCAGAACAACTGGCTGAAAATCCAACCCCAAATGTCTAATAAACCTCTGTTAAATGAAAATGTTGATTCCTCTATTATTTTTATGATCATATTAAATACAAAGCAGCAAGAATCTGATCAGAAAATGTATTCTTAATGGTGTGAGTCAACAGTTCAGGACCACAAAAATACAAACAGATGATAACATTGGCACAAAAAATGCTGTCTTGGACAGAGCCCGACCTTTTCCAAATATTCACTGATGATTTAGCAGGAAAATTAAACCACCTAGTAAACTAACTCAACAGGTAGACCATTCACCTAGGGCATTGTTTCCTTTGCACAGAGGTACTTTTACAAGTTTATAACATATTTTACAGATATGTGGCGGGTTTGTTACCATGAGCCAGAATGCACTATGATTCTTTTCCTAAATCAAAGACATCATATCCTCAAAAATGTACTGCATGCAATGTCTCAGACTTGAAATTTGCACTTGACATGTACAATACGTGCCCAGTTGTTCTCCTCAAAAGTAATATAGCCTAAAGACCAATATGTCCTGATAGTCTTACACTGCACACCCTGACACCCCAAAATGACAACACTGAGCAGCGGTACTTCTTTTATAGTATCAGCTTTGCTCTGACTACCATTATATCTGATCCTATAGTACTTCAGCAAGGACTACGTAGGCACCCAAGTTCAAATTTAATTCATATGCAGGGACTGTTTCCTAAAAGAAGGAGGTTCCTAAGAGTAAGTCATTCCACTTAGCCATTGGATGCACTTTTGGAGACCAGAACATGTACTGTACCAATCTGAATGACTACAGCAGCAGATATTAAATATTTGGTTAATATTTAAACTTTGGTCCACAGCCAACAATAATGAACCCTTAGCAACTCCAGTAACACATTTCAAAGATTTTTCTTCAACAAAATTGTATTACTACTCTGTTATTTTAAGTACTTCCATATTTTGACCAGGAATAGGATAATGAGCTGATACAGCTTGTTTTTAGGTGCATCAGTAGTGGAGAGGGGTATTGACAGGGGTCAGTCCACACTTTAACTTCCACCTGGACAGAGTTGGACAGAGAGATCTCAGTTTAACATCACATCTGAAAGATAGCATTTTAATTGTACAGCACCCATAATGCTGCACTACAGCATTAAAATAGGCAACTAGCCCAACTCCCTGGAATAGGAGTAGAAACCACAACCTTCAAAGTTTCCATCCCCACAGACAAACTTGCAATCAATTGAGCACTGGCAGTATACTATTACCACTTTATTATCCAAATATCAACCCTTTGAACTGTTGTTGGTAAGACTGTATTCCTTTTTTACAATTTTATGCCAATATCTCTTAATTTCTTAAAACAGTAGGCAAATCTAGAGGTAACATTATACTACTCGGGCCTGAATATCAAATGGCTTGGCATAGCCCAAATGCAAATTTCCCATGCACAACTCATTGGTGCAGGGAAAAAAACCTTTGCACAAGCAAAAATGCCATTGCTTGCTATTTTTTACACACAGCCATAATTTTCCATTTTATGAATAAACTGCCTTAAAATGTTGAAATGGTTGAAGAAAGGCAGCTTGATTGAAAAATGACATGCATGTGGCAATTATGGTTGTACAAGGACACCCTCAGTTGCACAACTTTGTTTGCAGCATATGCAAAATGTTTCTGCTTTTGAAAATTGGGCCCCTGGTGTCTCCATGGAAACTGAATCTGGATCTGAGTGCTTTGTGATGAATTCTGTTTTAGCCGATCTCTCAGGCTTCAGAGGATCCAATGTCTATTATGGCATTCTGTTGGTGATTATTATCTCAGTCTGATATATTAAGAACATTCAGATAATTTCCTTCAAAGAACTGCATAGCACATTCCATAAGGATCAGTTGTTGTAGCATGCTGTACCTTTTGTTTTTTTTACTAAAATGTGCCTTCTGAATTTCATATGATCCAATTACTACATGTGCCCTCTTTATTTCCCAATCTACTCAATGATGAGGATTGCATCTTCAAAATTGGATGGCAGATAGATGTTGAAAGTCTATAAAGAAGTAAGGAGTTACAGAAGTCTAATCAACATCCCAAAAGTGTGGAGCCTAACAGGAAAGATAACAAACATCCTGGAATGATGCAAAACACGGATGGATAAAATAGGAACATTACACGCTAATGATAATTAAAGGTTGGAAAGGACTCTAAGCCCATCATGTCGGCACCATGCTTCAGAAGCAGGTATAAAAAGTATGCTGTGTAAACATGTAACAACTTAAAGGGGTTCTCTACAGCTCTACTGTATAGAAACATAAAAGTTGTCGGCAGATAAGGACCACATGGTACACCTAATCTGCCCTAAATTCCCTATAGTGCTGTGAGAGACCCTACTTGGACTCCAGCTTACACCTCCTCTTGCTTCTAAGATTCCCTTGTGTCTATCCCATACATTCCTAAATCCTGTGACCATTCTAACCCTCACCACTTCCTCTGGGAGGCTGTTCCAAGTGACCACCACCCACTCCATGAAGTACTTCCTCATGTTTTCTCTCAGCCCCCCTCCAGCTTCATATTGTGACCACTTGTCCTTGAGAATATTTTCCTCTGGGAAATTCCCCCTTATTGTACCGTGTTTATTCCTGTGAGGTACTTGAATGTCTCTGTCATATCCCACATTGCTTCCTGTCTTCAAAGGAACACATATTTGAATCCTTAAGCATTTCTTCATAAAGCTCCTAATGCAGGTCCTGCACCATTTTGGTCATCCTCTTTTGCACTGCCTCCACCCTATCTATGTCCTTTTGGAGATGGAGCCTCCAGAACTGTACACAGTACTTAGAGTGGGGTCTCATCAGTGATCTATACAGGGTTATTGCTACCTCCCTCTTTCTGCTGGTGATACCCCTCCCTGTGCATCCGAGCATTCTGCTAGTCTTTCCCACTGCTCTACCACACTGATTAGCTACCTTCAGATCATCAGAGATGATAACCCCCATATCTCTTTCCAGTTTTGTGACTGCTAATACTCCCCCCAAGTTGGTACCTTGCGCCCTGGTTTTTGTGCACTAAGTGCATGATTTTTCACTTTTTTGTGTTGAATCTTAGCTGCCAAACTCATGACCATTCCTCTAAACTTATTTAGATCCTCCATCATCCTTTCAACAGCCCCCTCCCTTGGTGTGTCTACTCTGTTGCACAGTTTTGTGTCATCCACGAATAGGCATACCTTCCTCTCCAGTCTTTCTGCAATGTCGCTAATAAAGACATTGAAGAGGACCGGGCCCAATACTGACCCCTGTGACATCCACTGGTTACCTTACCCTCCCCAGAGTATACCCCATTTATCAAAACTCTTTGGCTCCTATCACTAAGCCAGCTAGTCATCCATTTTAATATTTTAGGACCTACTCCTAGGCTACTCAGTTTGTTTGTCAGCCTTCTATGTGGAATAGTGTTGAAGGCCCTGCTGAAATCCTGATACACTACGTCAAATGCCCCTCCCTGGTCCACTTCCTTTGTTACCCAGTTGAAGAACTCAATCAGATTTGTCTCGCAGAACCTCCCCCCTCCACCCTGGTGAATCCATGCTATGTTGCTTCTGATCTTGCAGATCTCTGGTAACAAGGCATTCTCCAATCCTTTCCTTCAATAGTGATTCCATTACTTTGCCCACTACCAAAGTCAGGCTGACCAGCCTGTAATTTTCTGCCTGCTCCCTATTTCTAGTTTTGTGGAATAGGACTATATCAGCCCTCCTCCATTTCCCCGGTACCTCCCCTTTTTCTAGTGAACGGCTGAACAGGGCTATCAGAGGTGCAGCCAGCTCTTTCCTGAACTCCCTCCACAACCTGGGGTGCACAAGATATGGGACAATTGCCTTGTCTACTTTTAACTTTGGCAACTCCCTTAGGACTCTTTCCACTGTGAAAGGGCTAGTGTTCACCTCCTGACCCTTTATGCCCTTGTCTTGTAACAAACGCCTGCTTCCTACCCCCTCCTCTCTGAATATTGAACAGAAGTATTTGTTAAATAATCTTCCAAGTTATCTTGGTAAAAAAGACATTTGTCCAGGTATACCTTGAAGACCTGTACAATTTTCATGTCTGCCACTTCCACTGGAAGACTATTCCATTGGTTCATCATCCTGTAGCTAAAGTGCATCCCTATATTACCCCTGAATGTATAATCTCTGACCTTCAGGGTGTGTCCTAATCTCCCTCTGGAGTACACCAGATGAAACATCCATGTCTACATTATATAGAAATATACCAAAACATAGGCCTACATATACCTGTAGGGGTTGTTCTCACTCTATAACAGCAGTGGCTACCACTTGGGCAGAAAGAGCATAGGCTTCTTCCTTAAGATCTGTGCAAGGAAGCAAGTTGATCATTCATTCACACTTTTAAAAAAACTTATAGATCACATGAGTCCTGTTCTGCTCATGTAGCTTTCAGATGCTGAATACTGCAAGTGGTTGTCCAGCACTGAGCAACTTGTATATATTTCCTGTACTTTCATACCCTCAAGGAATTTAGTGGTAATATTGTTAGTGACATTCCATTATACTGATTAAAATCTAAAGGAGATACTAGAAGAAACAGAAAAGTAAAACTGACTGCTATTGCATCCCTGTAGATACGTAAGCAATAAAGCATGACTAGGTGTGCATTAGACAGTTCTAATGCATGGCTAGGGGCGTAGTGAGGCATCGGGCCACAGGCGAGTGCATCCAACCCCTAGTCATGCATTAGAACTGTCTAATTCACACCTTAGAGTAGCTTATTGCTCTTTTGAAATGGGCATCTATATTATAGATGCACGTGAAAGTAAATAAAACTATATTAAAGAATAAAACACTTATATTTTTTCTTTAATTTAAATAAAATAGTTCCTCTGCCAATTTACTGCGTGTTTTTTTTTTTTAGTTGAGGAGTTTTGACATAGGCTGGCTGTCACTGTTGTAGTCTTTTTAGTGTTATGGTTGTCATGGCATTGATTCCCCTTCCCCCAGCTCCAGTCCATTTGGTACTTGAAGAAGTGAAGGCGATGGATGTATTTTTTGTTTTGGTAGACAGGGTTTTCTATTATTATCAGCAGCAGGCAGCGCAGTGAGGACATGCCTGTAATATTTCTGCCACATGGGGAGGGGGAAGGGTGCAGATGAGCAGCTGCCAGGAGACCACAGAGATAAAGATGTGGGCAACTAAGGAATCAAGCATTTGTCAATGCCAAATGTTTGCTTGCTGGTATTAGCATTGGAAATGCAGGAGTTAGACAGATGTAGAATAGGAATGGCAGTGAAGAATTGAACTTCACACCAACCCAACCTCCATCCTATAGAGATAGACAGGCACTGGGGTAAGTGTTTGGGTCATCGCCCATGATGGTCATGCCATGTCACCTCACCCTATTCTGCAGAGACCGACATGTGTTGATGTGTGCCTTTGGGTGTTTGGCTTTACAGTCACCCCATTCCATAAGGACAAATGCTGAAATGGGTGCAGCATAGGAAAATGGGGTAAAGTCTGGGGCTGAAGAGTCCAAGGTACACTTTGATGCCTATAAGTGGCTGGAGGTGGGGGGTGGGATGGCATGAGCAGTACAGTCGGCAATCCAAAGGCACACCCCAATGCCTGTCAGTCTGTATAGGGTGCGACATTATGGTTAGAAACCCTAATGCCTCAGGCATTTGTTGGTATTTGCACTATAAATTTTCAACATGGCCTTTTTGTGACCCCACCTCATGAAAGCATCTGGGACCTCTTCTCATGAAGAGTGGCAGTGTGATTTTGTCAATGTGTGTCCCGAACTTTGAGTTCCAACAGTGATCGTGCCATTCTGCGTCACATGTACAAAAACACAGATCGGGCAGGATGTGAAGAATGACTGCTGTACCATTCATAGGGAGGTGTGAAGAGATGGCAATGTTGAAAATCTGTGTTGGGAATATTAAAAATGCTGGCACTTCCAAGCATACATGGAAACTGTGCAATGCACGCTCATAACACAGTTATTTTATGGACTTTCATCACCAAATTTTTAACATTTTTAGGACCTCTGCTTATGAACAGTGTCACTGTGATTTTCCTAATGTGTCCCAAACACTGATTTCCCACAGCGACCATGCTATTCTGCGCTGGAAGTGCAAAAACACATGTTTGCCAGGATGTGAAACATGACAGCTGTACTGTTCATCAGAAAGCGAGGAAAAATGGCAATGTTGAAAATCTGGAGTGAAAATATTACAAATGTGGGAAGTTATGAGCTTGAGTGGAAATGCTTGAAACACAGTCATTTTATGGACTTTTGACACAAAATTTTCAGCATAGGCATTTTAGGATCTCTGCTAATGAACAGTGTCTCTGTGATTTTCTTAATGTGTCCCAAACACTGATTTCCCACAGCGACTTCGCTATTCTGCACCGGAAGAGCAAAAACACATTTCAGTCAGGATGTGAAAAATAACAGCTGTACTGTTCATAAGGAGGTGTGGAAAAATGGCAATGTTGAAAGTCTGGAGTGAAAATATTGCAAATTCGTGAAGTTACGAGCATGCTTAGCAACTGAGCAATGCATGCTCATAAAACAGTCGTTTCTTGGATTTGTTCCACCAAATTTGCAATGTAGACTTTTTGAGAAGTCACCTCATGAACACTGGCACTGTCATTTTGTTAATCAATCTGGAAAGGTGATTCCATGCAGTGACCATGAAATCACCTTTGGGGATCAAATAACGTTATGACAGTGGCTGAATTCATGAGGATGGGGTCCCAATAACCCCATGTTGAAAATGTGGTGCCAAAATTCCCCAAAATGCCTGAGATATGCACCAAAGTTGAAAAAAATCCTATTTATGCCATTATACAGCTTACCGGCATTTCTGCAGTTCATGGTTGGCTTTGAAGAGTGCAGACGTGTTCCCGGTCCACCGCAGATCATCACGCTGGGCTCTGTACATAAGTATGGGGTGAGTGAGGTGTGGGGAGGCAGGGTGCACAGAGGGTGGGCGCGGGTTGGGGCGAGCCACTGGACTCAATGAGGGATAATCTTCTGATTTCACAGGGACATTTGGCATGCTGGGGTGTCTCCCAGCATGCCACCCGAGTATTTTTTTGGGAGGGCTGTAGCTGATGGGGGATTGGGCACCCCATTGGCACAAACCAACACTTTGGGGGGGACATTATGCCAGGGGAGATGGGCTTCCCCGTCGGCAAATTAAACTGGGATGGGGGACTGAATCTGATGGGTATAGGGCCCCCCATCGGCAAACAAAGACTGTTTTGGGGGGAACACGTGCTGCTGAGGGGGATTGGGCACCCCCTTAGCAGTGGGGGCTGTATAATATTGTTTGCTGCATTCACAAACAATATTACACTAGGTAACGTTCTGCCCTGCAATGACGGGTCACTCCCTCATTGCAGTGTAATGGTTGAAGCTACAATGACGAGGCTGCCCCTGATTGCTGCGGTGAAAACATTACAACTTGGTGGTACTTTTGGAAGCCATTGTCATCAGCATACTGTGCCTCCATTGGTCCACCAGTGCCAAGCCCCCAAATGCATTGCCTCCGTTGGCTGCTACAGTGCCGCATCTCCAAAACCCGCTTCTCTCCTAAGCTGCCACATAATGTTTCTCGCACAAGCGCGCAAGCAAACATAAAAAATAGAGCAACAGAAACTAAGGAAGTATTAAGTGGGTGCAAATTCTGGTTGAGGAGGACTGTGAGCGACCGATTGGATGGGGGCAGAACAGAAAGAGATCTCAGCAGTAGGCAGCTCTTTGGTTTAGGAGGATCGTGAGCTATCGGACGGGTGGGCAAAATGGGAAGAGATTGCAGCAGTAATTGCTTTTTTTTTAAATGTGTGGCAAAGAAGTTATGAAGGTAATTTGTGAGCGCACTATTTGAGGTGATAAATGGGAGGTGGTGAGGGAAGTATCTAGTGGCTAGCAGGTTGGGCACTGAGAAGGACTGCGAGCAAGCGAGAGGTGGGCAGGTGGCATTGGAAGAGACTGTGAGAATCACAAGTTTTTTTGTATGTTTTATTATGTGTTGTAATGAAGTAAAAGGTGGCTTTCAGTATGAAACTTGGACTGTGGCACAGATTACAGTGAGCTGCTTACTTTGGTGATTGGCTACTGTTGCTAGTGGACAAAAACATGGCTGTCATTTGAAGTCTGAAAGCTGTAGGCTGATACTGTAGTATCATCCATATCAATGCCCAGCTGGACTTATTCCTGTGTGTTAGACACTTTATTGCATGTTATTGACCAATAAAATTGCTGCTATTTTGATACCCATTTCATAATCACCCACACAGTATTCATATGAAAGATTTGGATATGATTAGAACTACTCTTAGATTAAACTCATGTTGAATAATTCTTGGTTTTCCAAAAAACTTTCTAACTGTGTTTTTACTTTTCTAACAAAAAATATTTATTAGATTTTTAACTTTTCAGGATCCTTCTCAGTATTGTTAGTTTTGGCGACAATATTTTCAGAAATAAAAGGAAATTAAATGCTGTTACAGTCATTAGAATTTATATCCCAGTTGCATTTTCTTCATCTCATTAACATTCAGTTTATATACAGGGGAGAGTTCAACTACTTGAAAAGATTTTGAAATGAGAGTGGCATGGCACGTGCTGGCAAATGATAGACTCTAAACATTACGCTTTCTGCTTTCTCTTGTAGGTATATGATTTTCCCACTTTGCAGAATCCACCAGGATACATTAGACTACAACATGCAAGAAAGAATATCAGTAACTAAAATAGGAATTGGACTTCCCCAGTCCTTGTGAAATGGTGTTTCTTGCATGTGTACTGAATCTATAATTAATTTTACAGTAGTGCAATATACTCTGTTCGTGTGTATGATGAGAATTAAACAGAGCTTACTATAAAACAGAAATTGTGTTCTATTATTAAATAATTGTATACAAAATAGAAGTAATCCATTTAGAAAATGATGAAACATTTGATAAAACAAAAGGCACTTTCTATAGCCAGTCAGTTTAATTTATTGCTCGACGTAAAAGATCAATTCACATAGGTACACAAAATATTGACAGTTATAAAAAGTCCTTTGACGTATAAATAAATCTTTAGACATACAAAAGTATCAAAAATCTGTAAACTTTTAAAAACATTCTGTGCCCTGGAGCTCCTCATCATAAAGTGCATGTAACTTCCAGATGTGCAAAATCAGACTTAAACTTTCCATAGCAGTTTACCACCAGACATGGACTCATTTATTTCAGTGCCCCACTAAAAACAGACACCAGCAGCTCATCAAAACCTGACTTGACCTAAACAGTGATAAAATATGTATTCTTTGTGAATGGAAAGTATGCTTATCTGCCATACATATATACTCACAACTTACACACAGTGTTTGGAACACACACAGAGGCACTTTAAATGTGGTATTTATATGATTAATTGTAGGCAGGATGGAATCACAATATTTTTTATATAGTACAGTTGTGTCTGTTTAAACATTATGACATGTCTGTTGTAGGGAGCTACAACATGGCCTTTTTAATTTAATTTTGAAATGCAGCCCACTATAGAAAGAATCTGAATTGCATAAGTTGCTTTTGGATCTCTTCCAATGAGGATATTGGCCACAATTCATTATGTGGCAGTTCCTATGTCTGGGAACCGCGTAGAGTGCCCATGCAGCTCCACACCTTTAGACAGGTACGCATTGGTGGTATTCACAACTACTAGCCTCCTGTCTAAGGTCCCCCTCGATGCATGTGTGCATGGAGGGGGGGGTATTGTCAGTGCACTGGACTCAGGCAGGCATCCAATTGGATGCCCATTCTGGGTCTCACAGTGGATCCCTTGTACCGTCTGGTGGGTCCAGAGAGATTAATGCAACACGTGGGTATCCACCGCACCTGTCCTGAAACTAAATGCAAAGTACACCCCCCTGAGCTCTGGCCTGGTCACCAGGGTAAATGACACCATCATCCAGCGTACCCAGGTGGCCCAGTGGGCAGGAGATGTTGCAATGCATGGATACCATGGCCATCTGCCACAGCTGGTGTTGGTCAGCAGGTGGCATGAGGTGCACATCCTCTGTACATCTGGGTTAAAATATCACACCTCAGCCAGGCACAACCCACCACTCTGCACCTATGTGAATGGGGTGGAGTGTGGGCATGCCCCCTTGTATGGCCCCCAACTGCTGTACGCGCATGGCTGTGGGATCAGGCTGAGGTTAGTGTGCTCACAGGGATGTACTCCTGCTGTGTATGCCACCAGGAGGTCCACAGGTCCTGCTGCACAGCATTCCAGTGTAGACTGTGGTGCGTCCACCCTACATCCATAGTTAATTGCCTGGATTTAGAAAGTAGTGAATCGCAGCCATTGAGCTGGATGAACAAAATAAATGCTACAAACACAAGTCCTGATTTGGGATTGTGCCTGTGGCATCCTACAATAAATTTAGCAAAGTGTCTGAATGCTTTTTTTCAAATGTTTTTCTGCATTTATTACAAGTGAGCCTGATTTATGGTAAAGTAATGATGCATACATCATTATCCTGAAATGCTGCAAGCGATAACATTTGTGCACATACTGTAGGTTAGATCACATTTAGGTGGCCTAACTTATGGATGCAAGTGTCATGGATGCAGGACAGTCATGCTGTAAGTACCCAATGAATGTTTTAAAATCCAGGCGTTTATCCATTTTGCTTTTATTTCTAAAGTTTTAAGATACAGTGCAGTACTGGATATATACATTATGGACATCACTGTTGTGTTTCATTTGCTTTCAGATCCTTAAAGGTCATTTGCACTATAATATTTCATTGGGTAGAAGGATCTAATGCAGAGAGTGGTGTACAGTAAAAGTAAAGAAGGGATAGCTACAGTAAGCATGGGAGTATTTTGAATGACCGACTGTCGGAATCCCGAGTTTCAAAGCCTGGGACTAATTGCCTGAAACTCGATATCTCAACAATCGGTAATTGCCCACTGCAGAGTTTATGTACAGTATGGGGGGGTGCAGGGGGCAAAGCACGTGAAAGATGTAAAAACAATTCACTATGGAAAATTACCGACTGTTGGGATATCTATTTTCGGGCAATCAGTTACAGGCTCCTAAAACTCAGAATTCTGACAGTCAGTCTCTCATCACATATCTGTAAGCATTGCTTCTTTCAATTTCTCTAAGGATATATATAGTTTTTGTAAAAATGGAGTCTTTGTCAGCCATTGCCATTTACTGTACTTTGTTTTCCTTATTCAGTGATTGCCTGTGTAATTATTTTGTGTCACTTTTAGAGTCTCTTACAATTTATGATGAAATGTTTTAGATTCTGTGATCCTACTTCCAAATGTCTGCCATCCATTCTGTGTCTTGACAATAATGTTTTGATAATTGGGCTTTATATTTACTATAACACTGCTCACAGTGTCTCACAGGAAAACATCCTCACATCTTCAGAAACTGAACACAGCAAGTCAAAACATCATTCATACCTCAGTACTAAAATCTGTTTTCATGTACTATTTCACACTATTACAACTTTGATCTCACCTGATCACCTCAAGTAAGTGTGATTGCAACACCTAGCACCTAATCTACCCCTCTCTCCTGAGGCTACCATCCAACACCAGCACTTACTAGCTAATCTCCCATCCCCCCTCCCCCTGATTCCTCCCCCTTTCGTTCCTTTGTGTTATCCTTTACCCCTCTGTGGCCAATCTTCTACCCTCCCCCCCTCTCCTCCTTGACTCCTCCCCCTTTTGTTCCTTGCATTATTCTTTACCTTTCTGTGGCCAATCTCCTACCAACCTTGTAATACTGCCATCCTGCTTCAGCACTTAGCCACATCTCCTTGCAGCTCTCCTCAACACTATTCCTACCTTCTCTCACCCCACCTACCTCTCTCTGCTGTCACCCTACCTCCCTTCCTCCTCCTCTTACTCCTTACCCTAGCGTATAAACTATCAAAAGCCCTACTGAATCTGTAAGTTATACAACTAAGTAGGCTATATCTCTCCTATAACAATCTTGAAATTTTGGAAAGCTTAACTGAACCAGTTAGCAATACTATTATGTTTTTTGTAACTTGTGGTAACAATTTTGAACTGTTATGTAATAACTGTGTCAGTATGTCAAACATTGATGATGTGGAACCTCTGTAAATGAGCTTCTAGCTCAAAGGTCTTAACCAAGATGTTAATAAATAAATAAGTAAATTTCATCAAGTTTGTTCAAATTAAACTGTTACCTTCTATAACATTTTATAATGAAAGGGGTTAAACTGCCTTTGTGGCATTTTACAGTTTTTCTTTATTAAGAATAGTTTGATAGTGGAGTTCACCCAGAAAAAAAAATAGAAAAAAAATAAGGAGGACTCTAAATTCACAAAGAGGTTGTTTTCCTATGATTTTTTTTTTCAAATGTAGGTAGGACAAGTTAGCAGTCCTTATATATGGAGGATTTTGGGTTAGGTTGGGAAGGCACACATGATTATTTTATTTTACTATAGCAGGTTTTTTACATATGCAATTCAAAATAATTGTAATACAAGGATAATGGATATAATATTATCAAAAGCTATACAAAAAAAATTGCTGTAATACCATTGTTGGAGCTACAACAATAGTATTACAGGATCTCTCAATGCTGTTGTTCAGAGATAAGAACTATGAGAAAGAATGTTACTACACACTGCACACAGTCCTTCAGCCGAGCATCTGCCACCTTTCATGTAACCACTGCAAACACTGCAAGCCAGCTCGCTGCTGATGAGAAGTCATCAAAAAGTGGTATGGCAACACTGAAAATTTACAGGGGACATTTTCAGTTTCTGTGGAAATGGAGTGAGAGCGAGAGGCTTCCCCAGTATACGTGCACTTCCACAGGTTCTCTAACACGATGTTAGAGTCAGATCATCATGAGGAACCAGGTGTCCTCATTTACCATGACCCATCTGACTGAGTCTAAGGCCCTGTCCACACTACACCAGAATAATCCCTCTGTAACGTTGCAGAGGGTCCAAACCATTACTGTAACAGTTTGTGTTTACACTGGTAACATCACAGAAAGCATTTTCAAAACAGTTGTTGAAAACTGATATTTAGGCCTGTCTACACTACGTAAGTAAATGTTATCAGTGGTAGGGTGGATGCACTGTGACGTTTTGGCCCTGTCTACAATGCCCTGAAAATTTGTAAAGTTTTGAAACCGGTACAGACTGAAAATGTTACAATGCATCCACACTACCACTGAGAACACTTTGAAAATGTTATAGGAGTTTACTTGTGAAGTGTGGACAGGGTTAAACAGAGCTTTGAAACCATTACAGAAACCGTTGTTGAAACCACCTCACAACAGGTTTCTGTAACTGTTTCAAAAACACTTTCTGTAACATTACCAGTGTAAATGCAAACCGTTACAGTAACTGTTTGGACCTTCTGTAACATTACAGAGGGGATTTCCAAGGGTAGTGTAGATAGGGTCTTTCAGTCTGTAATGGTTTCAAAACATTACAGATTTTCAGTGCAGTGTGGACAGGGCCTAACTTTGTTCTGCAAACTTTTAATGTTCTTGGATGCCTGCTTGTAGCATCAAGGCTGGACAATGGCACAGTGACTGTTTTTTCATGTGGGTAAAGGGTTTCATAAACATAAGTAAGGCTATTTATTATGAAAAAAGTTGCAAAGGACAATGTTAGCTGCACACTTAGGCGAGGTGGGAAGGGGTGAATCTTGGATCCATATATTACAAAAAATAATGAACAGGAGACTGTGTATTTCTAAGCTAAAATACCATCTTGGAGTTTTGGTGACATGCTGGAACCTCTTGATCTTTGTGTTTGAAGTTCACATTATACCAAAACCTCTTTGTGATACCCAGTTCCCTATCTACTACTCTATTTGTCATGCAGTTAACCTAATAGTTTACTAATTTGGGTGTCCATTGTGCAACATTACTAAAATGTGTAGGTGACATAATTCTCAGGAGCAAAAAAGATGTTATTTATTTATTAATGTATGTATTTACTTGCATAATTAGAATACAACCTTTGAGTATGAACTCTTTTATAAAGGTTCCATGTCATACATAGTTTAGTATAACAAACAGGAATTTACAACATGAAACTTTACACACTTACATGAGAAGGGACACATTACACATTAGATGGCTATTAAGTGCAACAAGTTACCACACAAAGTTCAGTTATACATATAAAATGTATATGTAAAAGGTTCATATTGGTAACATAATTTAAAGGAGCAAAACAGTTCATATACTGGGAAAAACATCTCTTCGTACAGTTAGTATTATGGTGAAGGGCATCAGTGAGGTCTTCCTTTGATATAATTAGTCTAATTTTTTTTATCCTAATGGAATAATGATGAGATAAGTGATAAGTGCATCTAGGAAGAAAATGGATTATAGTTGCAGTAAAAATAACAAATATAATTGATATTTTATTGCTAGTGGTTCTGTTACTTATCTCCAGAGATACTAATATACGGAAGTATGGGAGATATTTTTTATCATGTGCTAAAATTCTGGTTTCAAAAAGGATGAATGCCATTGCATTACAATTGTGAAGTATCAAATATATTATCACATACATTGTATGTTTGTGAACACAGAGTATATGCTACAAACCAGGATGATCCAGAATTTGCACACAATTAAATAAAAATCCTCTCATCTTCCTTATTTATACAGTACATAGTTGGAAAATATTTTTAATTATGTTGCAGGAAGAAATTAGACAGGTTTCCCTTCCATGTTCACTGATCTTTAAAGAGGTGAGGATTATTCAGATAATATAATCATTTATTTGCACAGTATAGACCGGTTGAGATGTGACATCTCATTTTCAGTGGGGACCTGCTTTCTACTGAATTTTACAAATGGGAAGTCTGAAGCACATCAAAAGTAAGTTGCTTGTTTTAGGTCACACAGTGAGTGTGCTGATCTGGTGAGATTTGAATACGAATGAACGACCTGAATTTTTCAGAACCTTTTCGGGTTCTGTTCCTTAGGGAAAAACAACTGTCATATTCAATGTGGAGCTCACTTTTATAAATATATGATATGAAATAATAGAAATGATTTTACCATGCATAGATTTGCATATGTTTAATGAAGTGAAAGTATGATAAAAGAATGCAAACAGTTTCATGATAAAATTGAATTGCAAAAAAAAGAATATAAAATGTTATCACTTTATGGCACAGTATGATGTTTCTCAGACCTGTTAGACACAAATACCTGTTCAAAGAATAGATTCTCTGCACACCAATTTATAACAATGATGTACTTCTAGTAACAACCTCTTCATGAAATAATAACTTGAAATAAAATGACTTTTAAAGTAACACATTTACCCTCCACCATTGCTAAGTTATCAACAGGGGTGCACCATCATTAGCCTGTTCATAAAACATATTCTGGGATGGCTTTCTTTTTGATGTCATAGTCAGTTCACCCATAATGCTGTTAAATGATAGGGAGCTGGTTTGTGGAGAAGTGTTAATTTATTTCACCCTTTTACAAGGTTTAAAAAACAGCATGGAAGGTGCTTACTTCCTCTGTTGCTTTTAAATGGTAAGTGTGCAAAGATATACTGTCAAAAGGGTGTCAGAATATATGCATAGGCAAATTCATGTCGAAATTATAGTGTGAGTCGGAATTGCACTGTGGCCAAAATAGCGTGTCCAGTTATAGCAACATTCCTGACTCAAATGAAAATCTGGAGTTGTCCTTAAGTCCAGCAGTGGGTGCTGTGTCAGGGTGCTAGCAGCACAGTGTAGTGGTTAGAGTCACAAGCTGTGACAAGGGCATGTTACATCCAGCACACCTGGGTTCGATTCTCAGAACCCTTTCTGTGTTTCATCAATTTAAATGCTTTTTTTTGCATGAATAGCACCCCATTGGCTGTCACCCCTCCCCCAGAGTTGTAATAGTAAATCACACATGCCTGACTGTCACACACACCCAGAGTTGTAATAGTAAATCACAACCCCTGACTGCCACAGCCCTGGACTGTCACCCTCCCCTCCAGAGCTGTAATAGTAAATTTTCCTTCCCACTGACAGTCACCCCCTGGAGTTAGGCTGCGCTGTGACTTCTTTGTGCTCCATTTGTGAAGTGCAGTTTTTGATGTCAGTGTTTTGCTTGTGCACTTAACGACTGCTGTGACTTTGTTTTCATGAAACTGTGGTAGAACCATGTGCAAAAGTATTAATGTCTCTTCTGCAGTCTTTTGGACTGCTTAATAACCCCATTATTCTCTCTTTAAACATTCTATGGAAATTAATAAAAGCTTTTATTTGTGGCCATAATATTAATCACTGGTGTTTTTTAAGAAAAATAAGTAAAAAGAAAATTTGTTGGAATTGCAAAGTAATGTAACATGATTAGAAAAACTACATGCAGAACATGGCTCAGTTAGCACATAGGTGAACCTACATAATTGCAGGCAAAATTCATGTTATCACTTAAGAAAAATCAGCCAGGAAGGCTGCCCTCTACTCTCATTCTAAATTCTAGTGTATTCTCAGTTGTATTAAAATGGTGAACTACTGGCCTGCTGACTTGATCAAAAAAAAGGTGTGGAGACAAGTTCTGAAAGTTTAGATTAATGCTTTGATGGTGTGGTGTCTATGGTCTAGAAGTATGACAGTTAATAAATCCTTTAACCCAAAATATGAAATGCATCTTATTTGCAAAATAATGAGATGGAGGCACCGGGGCTCTCTAGGTGCTTGTGCCAATATACCAATTATTATAATCCAAAAGAAATGAATATTTGGGCAAAGCAAAGCAATCATATCTGAGAAAATCTTAACTGCTATTATATCCAGAAAATATGGAAATACTAAATAATCAGATGGTCTTATCCCACTGTAGAATTGTATAAAAATAATTCTGAACCATTTTAACCCCGATTATAATTAAACTTGTCAATGCATTTGTTGAGACTTCCGGTGATGCACTAAATAGTTTTAAATATGCCCTTACTATGGTACTTGCAAGGAAAAATAAAATACTACTCTAAAAGCAGCTGTTCAGCTTATGGGAACAATCATGTACCATACCATTTTATTCCATTTACATTGCTCTTTTCCTCTTGTCTTAAAGATGCAATCTACTCATTTCGAGACTTTGTCAGAATATTTCTAATATTTGAAATGATGATGATTTTCACTAAATATGGCTGCTCTGAGGTTTTCATAAATATTCTTAGTTGAATTCAAACAATTGTTTAGCATAATATTTGTTTTCATTAAGAAGAACTAGCATGCAGGATTAACTGCTCCTTGAATTCATGGGTCACCAAGAACCTCAGGGCAATTCCAGGTCACAAAATATAATTGTAACCCCCCTGCAAATGGGGGTTCCCAAATGTTTTCCAGCAGCTTGCCTGAATGCTCCAAGTCTGGGCGGTGTTCGGCGTCTGAGATGTTTAAATGTGGTTCCAAGTGATTGCTATTTGAGCCTCCATGTACTGTCTCTTTAAGGGCTGTCTGCTTGCAGACTTAATTAGTTTGTATGGGGGGACTGTGTATTTAATGCTCAAATCCCGCCCGAGCTGCTGTCAATTCGCTCCATCTCTGGAGTCGCTACATGTGCAGAGGGAACCGTGTTGAAAGATATAACTGTTTGCCAGAAATTATTTAGAGGGACTGAGAAAATGTAGTTTGTCTAACTTGTCTTCATTTCAGCACTAACTGTTTCAGTGTAGCTCTTCCATTTTGGTCCTGAATTGCTGACTTGGACCAATCAGGATGATAGGGAGACCTTAAGATGGAGCCTGTGGACAAATCGGAATTTGGACTCTCAATTTTGAGCCAGCCACAAGGGGATTGTATGGGCAGTGATTCTACAGAGGGAGTCTTATTGTGAGTGACAGCCGAACCAGCAAACAGAATGGTGTGGAGCTAAAGAAAACGCCCTGCTTTGTGACTGGAAAGATCAGATCAGTTGTGACAGTGAAGAGAGAAGGAGCTCTGTGCTTCTGCGGTGTATAGTTTGGCGTGGGAAGCACATGTGAGGCCCTGAGGTTCTGCCTGCAGCCGTTGTAAGTGCCATTTTGGACTGAATCCAATTTGTGAGGAGAAAGAAGGAAGTCTAAAGAGTGGGAACCAGGCTCACCCTGTAGAAGACTGGAGAAATTGCTGAATCATGCTTGGTCTGTCAGGAACTGAAGCTGCTGTGTGTGCTCCCGGGTATTTTGCAGTAAGTGCGATCAGGATTGAGAAGCAGCCTGCCTGGTATAGTACTTTCCTTTTACATATGAATGTGCATAGTGCTTGTGGGGAATCACTATTTCTAATACCCCTGTGCTTTGTGCTGAAGCTGGAAGCAAACCCCAGCTTGTCTCGGACTAAATCCGTTTGCCATCAACTGCAGTGGGGTCCAGTCACGAGGACCTTGTCTCCATGCCCTGTTTTTCTGGCAATCCAGAAGAATATCCACCATCCAGTCCTCAGCTTGGGTATTGTTAGTACAAATCAGGGTATTCCCCTGCAGCCTGTTTTCAATCACAAATGCGTCATCTAATTCTAGTTGTTTCACTGCTTCATGGACTGAGCCATCCAGCTCTGGATTACAATTGGGTGTTGTGCATATATTTTCTTCTGCAGGGCCCAATCCATCTACACCTGCAGACCAACCCTGGCCAACAGACCTGGCTAGCCCCCCCCCAACCTGGGTACCCAGAGTGTGACTTTTCAGACCCTGTATGTGTGTACAGTACTGTGATTTAATGCCACCAATTAATCTGATTTCCCCCTCCCATGTTACTGTCCCCTAAATAAATCAGATTTGATGTTGTTAAACTTTAACCTGTCTGAAATGTCAGTACCTTCATGCCAAGCACTGTATTTGTTTGTGTATGCTGTTTAACCTTATTTTTCAGGGGGTCCTCAGAGACGAACCAGCGAATCAGTCTCAAGGGTAAGTGGTACCTTATGATTGAACAGTGTGTACATGTGGGGTATTGATACTGTAACTCCTGTGCATCGTGTGGGCTATTAGAGGGATTAGAAGGGGGTCTCAGTGTCCCAGAGAGCTGTGACTAAACTAGACCAACCATTACAAACCCTGACATCTAGGTGGAGGCACCCACCATAGAACCTAGGCCCCTCAACCTGTCAGTAGTCATGCAAGCAGGAATAGTAGCCCTTGAGATAGCGCCACCTGGAGGTTACATAAGCTCTAGAACAATGAACATAAAGTAAAATATGGCATCTGATAAATGTGTATGGAAACTGAAATGAACATGATGATGCCAGGTGCACTGACCCTGTGGTGTGGCTTCCCTGCAGCCACCGCCCACCTCACCTCCACACTGAAATACCACACTCCAGCCCGAGCCCCCGACCAGTTGTGCTGCCCCTGTGGTGCAGCTTCCCTGCAGATGCCACCCACCTTAACTACATGTGAAAAGACCACACTCCAGCCCGATCCCCTGATCAGGTGCACTTCCCCTGCAGTACACTTCCCTGCAGTTGCCATCTGCCTTGCCTCCACTCCAAAAGACCACACTCCAGTCCGAGCCCATGACCAGGTGAAATGCCCCTGTGGTGTGGCTTCCCTGCAGCCACCGCCGCCGCCCACCTCACCTCCATGCTGAAAGACCACATCCCGGCCCAAGCCCCAGACCAAGTGCACTGCCCCTGTGGTGTGGTTTACCTGCAGTCACCACCTGCCTCACCTATACACCAAAAGATCACACTCCAGCCTGAGCCCCCAACCGGATGCACTGACGCTGCAGTGCAGCTTCCCTGCAGCCACCGCCAACCTCGCCTCCATGCCAAAAGACCACACTGCAGGTATGACCAGAGCCCAGGGACACATTCAAACCTTTGGCGCTCTCCATTTGCAGCTTCTCAATTGGCCTCTGAATGTGAGTGCTCCTCCTGATTGGCTCCTGATTGAACCAAAAAGACTCCGGCAATTTTCCTTCTGTCTAGCCTGCTAAAAGGATATGCGCTAATTCTGTTCACCTGTTTTTACTACTACATTCTTAGCTGCTTAAATTTTCTCCTTCCCACCCTCCCCCACCACGTCAATCTTTAAATCCACTTGTTGCACCTCTGACTTCGCCCAATCAGTGCAGTCTGACCAATTGATACGTTGATTTCTTTCACCCTTGGCTCCATTCTAAACTTCTCTTCCTACAACAATTCATACTGACATTGCCTACAAATGTCTCCCAGCAGCATAATCCCTAATTCTCTACTGCAGTTTAGCTCAACTCGATTGTTTTTCTCTCTATCTCCTCTCCGCTATACCCATTTCTCCCATCCACCTAATCTGTGGTGCTTTACTCACCTGAAGATGTCACCCTCCCTCTCCACAGTTACCACCATCTTGTTTCTCCTACTTATGCACCTCTCTACACCCCCTTAACCCCTTCATCCATAGCTGCCCCTGCCCAGTCTCACCTCATCTATTCACTCCCCTCCTGCCCCCCCAAACAGCCCTCTTCCCTCCTATCTCCCAATGGCCCACCTGCTTCCTCCCATCCCACCCCTTCCTTTCCTGTCCCAGAGTTCTACCCATCCACCCCTCTTTCCCCTTTTTGCTCCATCATTCAATCCTCCCTGCTTGACTCCCACCTCCTAAACCTTGAGGCTCTCTACCCCTGATAAAACCTCTCAGCCCTGCGCTACACACACAGTTCAGGCAGATTGAAATACCCCCTACTCCTTCCTCTCTCCTTCCTCCTTGCAGGTGACATTCAACCTAACCCCAGCCCCCCCTTGCCCCAGCACTCTGCCTCCTTGACCACTACCTTTCCACCACCATCCCTGCCTCAGGCCTGTCCTCTCTACCAAAGGTCTTTGAATTTTCTATCTTAATGCCAGTAGTCTCCTCCACAAAATGGATGCCCTGAATGTATGGTTTACCCAATATACCCTGTTAAACTCTGCATCTCAGAAACCTATCTGCCAAAATCTCTAACTCCTCCCCCGTCATTCCAGACGTTAACCTCTTCTGGCAGGATAGAGGCAAGAGAGGTGGTGGAGTAGCTCTCCACATTAGGCAATTCATCTCCTGAAGTATAATCTTTAAAAAATCCATCCTCACCTCCTATGAACTCATCTTGGCCCACTTATCCCTTCCATCCTCTGACCCCCT
Source organism: Neoceratodus forsteri (assembly GCA_016271365.2). Lineage (NCBI taxonomy): Eukaryota > Metazoa > Chordata > Ceratodontiformes > Ceratodontidae > Neoceratodus > Neoceratodus forsteri. Next base: position 1,517,243,691 of record CM057449.1, read on the forward strand.
GTATGTTGTTGCCCTCTATGCCCTTCCAGAGCTCCACCAAACTCCATCTTCAAGGTCATCTACTCAATCTCCACTCTCACTGCCAGTCATGAACTCTTGCTCCTAGGCGATTTCAATCTCAACTGGCTCTCCCCTACCGCCAAGCCTACCACCCTAACAATCGAGGCCCTCAGCTTCTCTCAACTCATTCAGGAACCTACCTACCTAAACCCTCAGTAGCAAAACCACTCACTCCTTGATTGGATTTTATCCTCCCATGCCCACCGCATCTCTGCCTCGGCATCCTTTCTGATGCACTCACTGTGTCACCTACTGTATTTGCAAAATCCACACTCCCCACTCCACTCCCAAATTTATATGGACCTGGACCCTCCACTCCCTCAGAATTGCTGCCCTGCAGCATGATCTCCTAAATGTGGACTGGTTACCAGTCTTTAGTGGACCAGATGTTGACCTTGCCTTATCCCACTTCCTACTCATCTTTACCTATACCCAGGACCTTCATGCCCCCCCTTAGAAAAGTCAGGGTTAAATGACACCACCACCCTTGGATTACTTCTGACCTTATCACCTTGTGTCATTCCAGGGATAAAGCCTGGAGGATTTACAAAGCATCCAATGCCACAGAAGCCCTCCTATCTTACAAACAACTCAGAAACAGGTGCACCAAGGCAATTCACCTAAGGTCTCCTACTTTAAATCCCAGCTTGAGCTGAGCAAAAACTCACCAGCTTCCTTCTAGAAGGTGATCCACTCCCTCCTGGATCCCCCCTGCCAGCAAGCTCATCCTGTCCTCAAAATTGACATTTCCCCTGTCTCTAATCCCACTACTGTTATCAATGTGTTCAGCAAGTTTTTTATCTCTTGTGCCCTACTCCCCAAATTCTCCTGCTCCAGACACCTCTCCCTGCCCCCTAAATCTCCTTCCCCCTCTACCAGCTACCTCTTTCCTCCCTTCACCCATCTCAGAGTTTATACTGCACTCACGTCTCTCAACACCAACAAATCAAGTCCTGATGATCTCCACCCCAGACTGCTACACATGTCTGCACCTGCTATAGTCATCCCCTTAACACATGTACTAAATTTCTTCTCACCTCTGCTACCGTTCCTAAAGCCTGGAAATCAGCCAAAGTCTTACTACACAAAGGTGGTGATCCCTCTTCCCCTGGAAACTACAAGACCATCTCTGTCCTCTCCTCCCTTGCCAAAGTCCAGGAATCCCTCATTCTCTCAAAGCTCTCTGACTTTATCTCCTCAAATAACTCTCTATCACCTGTCCAAATGGGTTTTCAAAAAACAACACTCCACTATCACCTCCCTGTTGCAGGTCAACAACTCCATCTTTACTGCAATGGACCAAAGCCAAATCACTGCTGCTGTGTTCATTGATTTAGCCAAAGCTTCCGACTCTGTATCCCAACCACTCCTTCTTCAAAAACTTTCTTCATTCAGACTCGTGATACCCACAGTTGACTGGTTCCGCTCTCACCTCCAAAATAGACAGCAAGCAGTGCAAATAGGGGATGCTTTCTCTTCTCCTCTCCCTGTCCTATCCAGTGTGCCGCAAGGCTCCATCCTTGGACCCACACTTTTCTCTCTTTTTATAAATGATCTTCCCTCAGTCTGTCATTCCTCTAACATGCACATGTACGCAGATGACACTTATTTTCACTTCTGGTCCATCCCATAACAGTGTCCTCCCCAATCTCCAAAATGACTTCCAATTAAATCAGTTAAAACTCAACACCAAAAAGACAGTCACCATGCTCGTTGGTTTCAGGCAGAAGCTGGTCTCCCTCCCAGACCCCCCTGTGATCACCACCCGGGATGGCTTATCCCTCAAAAGGGTCTCTGCCTTCAAATACCTGGATGTCTGGTTGGACAGTCATCTCGACTTCTCTACACACATCAACGCCATCTGCTTCAAACTCCAGCTCAAACTCACAGTCCTCTACCTTTACAAAGCCAGCCTTCCTCTTCCTACCAGATGTGAATTAGTATTTAAGACAATTTTACCTGTGCTAGACTATGCCGATGTTGTCTATGGCACTGCCCCCACTTCTTCCCTTTCCAAATTAGACACACTTATCAACTCTTTCTGCCACTTTGTCTCCACCTCCCTCCCTTACCCACCACTGTCTCATGTATGCTCCCTTACCCCACTGTCTCATAGGAGAACTATCCACTGCACCTCCCTCATTGCAAAGCACTGGTTTGGCTACCTTCCTCCCTATCTCTCTTCTTATTTATTTATTTATTGAAATTTTGGATAACACCTTTGAGAACAAGCTCATTTCATAGGTTCCACTTCAGATGAACAATACATATTGGGAAGTATGAGATGGAGAACAAACAAAACAAGGAATTATACAAGACATTAATATAGTGCATAATTAGAGAAGTTCCAGTACATGTGGCACTGTACAATGTATGCCATGGTGCATATTTGAATAAAACCTGGAATTCAAAAGGGTCATATTAGAGGGGGTGGGGTCTTATGAAATTACCCTTTACAGGAAAATGAAAACAGACAGCCTAATATCTAATAATCAACAAGGTAAGGGATCGCATCAGCCCAGGGGCTTCATCTGAGGTGAGAAGGTATGGACAAAGCATTTTGAAGTGAGCAAGGGAGCTCAGGAGTCTGGAGCAAGGGAGCTCAAGAGCTCTAGTCTGACTCCTGATGAATCCACAGCCTACTCACTTCGTCATAGAGACTTGCGCACCTTCTCCATCCCTCGTCCCCACTCTACTGCAGGTCAGTCCACATTCTTGCACAACCTCCCTCTCCTCTGGAATAATCTACCTTCTAACCTCCATATTGCTTTCCCTCTCTCATTCCTTAAAAGACTCCTCAGACTCCTCCCCCCTCCCCAGAGCCTCCAATGATCCTAACCCCCTGTATCTCCTTTCTGACTCTTTTCTGACTATGTGCATATCCTCCCCACCCATCTCTTCAGGTCCTCTCATACTCTTCCCACTGCCATTCTCAGGTCTCTGTTAGCCCGAGCTGATTAGCCCCCTGAATCCCAATACTCTGCCCCTGTTTGTTCCAGATCCCTCATTAGGGGTTGTGGGGCCTCAGATGTATTTCTCGGGTCAAGCTATTAGTATTTAGATATGTTATGTATTCTTGCCTTTAATGATTGTGCTTCTCCTATATAACATTGTGCCTATACCATATTTAACCCATGTATATACCTGTAAATTTCTGAAATGTAACTTATACTGTAACTTCAATTCTACCACTGTGTTACTCTCACTCAGGTCACACCTGGAAATGAGCCTCAGCTCAGTGTGCCTTTCCTGGTTATCAATTTTAAATAAATAAATTACCGGCTCCACATCAATACATCACAGACAATACAGTGCAGTCAAAATCTGCACAGGACAAAATGCTATTAACAACACAGCGCTCTGCAAAAACAGCAAGTGCTAAATACATTGCCTATCTGTGGAGCATGAACTCAGATGGGGTGGGGCTGGCAGAGTCCCACTCACCCTCCCAAATGTCTCCACCATCACAGTTCCCTGCATCCAGAAAAATAATAGTAATTGACAAGGGCATTTGACATGCTACTGTCTTTACCAGTAGTACTCACCAGGTAAAACTATCCAGTAATCTACAAAATAGCTTGAGTCTTTGGAGAGATGGTTCATGCTAAATAAAGTAGTCCTAAACTACAAAAAGACTAAGACCATGCTGTTCTCTGGTCCATAAGTGAAAAAAAGGTCCCTTCCCTTGCCATTCACAATGCTAATGAAGCTATTTTGGAACATGTTGATTCTTTCAAATACCTAGGAGTCACCTTGGATGATACTCCTTCAGTTGCACCTCATGTGGACAACACTGTTAGTCTTGCCTATAAAATAATAGGTGAACTCGTCAGGCAGTGTCTGAACCTCACCTCATAAGCCGGGCACCTTGTATTATGCAGCACGGTCCTCCCAGTCTTAGATTATGGCCTCTCAGTTTATAAGGTGCCTAGTAACTCTGCTGTTAACAAAGCCAGGCTTGTACTTAATCAGGCAAGTTGCTTTGCTCTTGGGGTGGACAAGCTCAGCCTCAGCCACAGCTGTTCCCAATATACCCTCACCAACTGGCTTCCCCTGCAGGACAAACTAGGGCACCAGACCTATCTGCTTGCAAATAAATCACTGATGGGCCTTACCCCTGCTATACAAAACCTCCTCTGCCCAGTTAACAACCAATTCTCTACCAAGAGAATGTCAAGGAATGCCCTAGAAGTACCCTTCTGAAAAACGAACCTGGCTTTTTATTCCTTTGCAGTTTGAGTGGCTCCATGGCTGAATGAATTTCCTGAATCACCTGGTGGATCCCCCCAAAATAGCCCACTTTAAGAAAGCGCTGAAAAATGAACTCACTCCTATGTTCAAATGCAGCCGTTACAAGTGACTCATACATACTGATATCACTGCTTTTCTGCTAAGACTTAATGTTATGTACTCAGAACTAGCTTGACCTTCATTGCTCACTGCTGACCATGCCCCCATGGAACTGCTGTTACATGGACTTTCTGATACGTGTACCAGACTATGCTCCTCTGGAGCTCCTGATTTTTGTATTATCATGATAAATTCTCTGTGTACTGTACCTTGTCCCTGTCCTTGACAAGGAATCTTTGTAAAAGTGCACTTGTGCTCAAGAGTGTTAACCAAATGAATAAATAATGAAACAAAGACGTAAACAAATAGATAAATAAAACACAAGGAATCAACATTTAGGGTTACAAGTAAGTGTGCACTGATGTATAGAAATAAAATTTAACATTGATTGCTACTTCAATGTTCTGTCATCATCCTACAGTATCTTTCTTCTTAAGTTTGATGTATATTTATTCAAATAATGTAAACCAGGAAAGATGCACTAAGCTGAGACTCATTTCTGGAAGCAACAGTGGTGGTGTTGGGGGGGGGGAGGGTTACAAAGGGAATAAAAATTACAATCAATAAAACAGTCTGGGAAAATTACAATAGTCTTTGCTAGATGTACTCTGCTAGAGGGACTGGGTCACCCCTGGAAAAGGGACCTTCTGGGCTCAGTGGGCCTACCCGGTCATCAAAATATAATAAATAAATAAATAGCATGTAGAAGTACAAGCAAAGAATAGACAACACACATCAAAACAAACATACAGTGAGCCAAACAGAAACTCAGGTTAAGCAAACGATGCAACAGAAACAGTGCAAAATTCAAAATAGGGTACTGTAGAAATTAAGCAAAAGCACACATTTTAACATACATTAGAAAGTCATTTGTTTCAAAATGCTGTATAGTGGATTGCACAAATCTGTTCAAAGATGTACTGTGCAGAACTACAAAAACAGAGCATATGCTGATACAGTGAATAACAAACTGAGTCACAGATGCAGAGCCAAATTTTAAATATATTGGCTAGAACAAACCATGCAAAAAGCTACACTAAGGTAATAAAAATGCAGACAGACTACAAGTTAAGATAAGAGTGAGGCTAGTGACAGGTACAGAATGGAGCAACATGTGCTCCGAGGAGCTGTTTAAGTGAGGGGTATAGGCAGATGTAAAAAGGAGGGACAAAGACAAAACTAGTAAGTCAGCCCTTTGCTCATTCACAAACTTCAAACAGCATTGATAACACAGAAACAAAACCATATCAATTTTTTTTTGGGGGGGGGGCAGAAAGTCTGGTAGACCCATCTAGCCTGTCCTATTTTCCCTGATCATTACTACCCCCTGGACCCTATTTGATCTCTGGTGACCCTCCCTCCTTTCTTTCAGGTGTCAACATGGCTCAGCTGGTAGTACATCTGCCTCTGGGCCAGAAAGTTGTGGGTACTAGTCCCACACTGGGATCGGGCTCATACCTTAAATGCTGGCACCAGAGTGCAGTACTAAGGGGTGCTGTTCTGAGGTGTTGTGCCGTCCTTCAGATGAGACATTAAACCAAGATCCCTTCTATCTTTCTCTGGTACTGTCCTGGTGGGTGTTCAGTTAGAAGTCAAAGAACCAAAGACACTTTTTGCAAGAGTAGGGGCTAACATTCTCCTTCCCATAAAACTGGTTCATGCAATTGTACAAGGCTATGTGTGGGTGCTGATGTGTGAAATGACTGCCACTACACATTCAGTCACTTCATTACCACATTTTATTGCTTGTAAACTGCTTTGGGATACAATGTGTATTGGAAAGCACTATATAAATGCTAATTCTTTTTCTTCTTTCCTCTACTTATTATGCCCATGTGCCTATCCTACACATGCGTGTCTTCAACCCCACCATCTCTTCTGGCAGACTGTTCTAGACATCCACCACTGTTTCTGTAAAGTACTTTCTCACATTCCTCTTAAACATCGTCACCTCAAGCTTCTTTGCATGCCCTTCTGTTCTGCTGCTCCTCCTTCTCCTCCTCTGAAAGAGACTACCCTTCTGCACTTTGTTCAAACCTATGAAGTACTTATAGGTCTCAATCATATCCCCTCTACCGCATCGCTCCTTCAGGGAGTACCTGTTGAGCATCCACAGCCTCTCCTCATATTGTTTCTAGTGCAACCGCTGCACCATTTTGGTATCCCTGCTCCAGACTGCTTCCAACCTGTCAATGTCCTTGCTGAGGTATGGCCTCCACAACTGAACATGGTACTGTAGATGGGGTCTCACCAGTGAGTGATACAGTGGCAATACCACCTTCCTTCTCCTGCTAGAAATCCATCTCCCCTATGCACCCCAGCATTCCATTAGCTGTACCACTGCTTTTCTACACTGCATTACCACCTTGAAATCATCAGATATGATTACCCCAAGGTCCCTCTCCTGCTTGGGGACTGTATATACCTCTCCCTGTCTTATACACAGCCCCCAGGTTTCCCTGCGCCAGGTGCAAGGCTTTATACCTTTTGGCACTGAAACCCACCTGCCAAACCCTAGACCACTCATCTAGTTTCCCTATATCCCGTTCATTCACTCCACCCCTTCCTGGGTGTCTACCCTTTTGCAAATTTTTTGTGTGATCCACAAAGAGACACACCTTTCCTTCCAGTTTCTCAGCAGTGTCACTTGCAAAGACACTGAAGAGGACAGAACCTAGTTCTAATCCCTGGGGCATTCCACTTGTCATTCTCCTGTCCCCAAGTGATTGCCATTTACCACAACCCTCTGCATCCTGTATTTCAATCAGTCTGATGCACAGCTTACCACCTTCTCTCCAAACCTCAGGTTGTTAAATTTCTTTATTAGCCACCTGTGTGCACAGTGTCAAAGGTCTTGCTGAAGTCCAGATAGGACACATACACTGCTTTCCTCTGATCCACCTCCCTAGTCACCCAAAGAAATATATGAGATTTGAACAACATTACCTCCACCCCCATCAAACCATGCTGCCAATGCTCCTGCAGCTTTTGCCTATAAGTACTTCATCAGCCTCTCCTTCAGCAGAGTCTCTATCAATTTCCCCACCACTGATGTGAGACTGACTGGCCTGTAATTGCTAGCCTTCTCCCTGCTGCTGCTCTTGTGCAGAGAGACTACATTGGCCCTCCTCCAATCCTTTGGAACTACACCCATCTCCAATGAGGTGCTGAATAGTGTTGCCAGAGGAGCAGCTAGCACTGCATTTGGTTCTTTTAGAACCCTTGCATGAATCCAGACTGGCCCCATTGCCTTAATTTCCTTTAAAGCTTCGAATCCCATTTGGATTCTCTCCTCCAAAAATGGAATTGTGTCTACTCTCTCGTTGCCTGGTGCCTACTGATGCATTTTGGTCCACTCCCATCCTCACTGCGAAGGCTGCAAAGAAGTACTCATTGAAAAGTTTAGCTTTTTCTTGCTGTTCTCCTGTTCTCTTGCTGTTCTCCTGCACAGTCCCCCTCTGATCCTCATTATCCCATTCCTTGCTTTCCTTTTTCACTCATGTACTGTACCTGAGGAAAGTCTTAGCCTCTTTTCTGACCTCTCTGGTGATCCTTTCCTCTATTTGTACCTTAACTGCCCTTACCCTCTTTCCTGACTCCCTTTGTTTATCGACATATACCACCCTGTTCCCCCTCCATCTGGGTTTTCTTGTACTTCCTAAAAACTGTTTTCTTTTCTCATTTACTGCTTTATCCACCTCCTTTGAGGCAAGGCAAGGCAATTTTATTTCTATGGCAACCAATCTCTGAGGCTCTGAGCACCTTAGAATAAAAACACGTAAGGTCGGAACAACACACACATTCTATAACAGCATTCTATAAAACATATACAAAACAACAATAATTATAACAATAAATAATACTCAGCATAACTAAAACTCCTATAATTAGTGCAGATCAATCACCCTCGTCGAGAAAGATCAGGCAGAACAGGTGAGCCTTTAGTCCCTTTTTAAACAGCTCAACCACTGTGGCCTCCCTGACAGCAGCTAGAAAGGTGTTCCACAGTGTCAGCCTAGTGACACTAAAGGCACAGTCACCAGATGTTTTGAGCTGAACCCTGGGAACATCAAGGAGGCCCCTAGTCGAGGAGTGGAGGGAATACACCAAGGTAGCAGGTGTAAGGAGCTTAGGCAGATAGCCTGGGCCCAGCCCATATAGGGCCTTGTAGGTCAGCAAGCCCACCTTGAAGAAGACCCTCCACCTGACAGGTAGCCAGTGCAAAGCCCGCAGGACTGGGGTCACATGACTGGACCTAGCCAGGCCTGTCAGCAACTCAGCCGCTACATTCTGCACTAGCTGCAGCCAGCAGATGATCCCTCCAGTGACCCCAAAGTATAGAACATTACAGTAATCAAGCCTCAAAGTAACAAAGGCATGCACTAGTGCTGGCAGGTCTTTGGGTGGAACTAGGGGCATAATCCTGGTGATATTCCTCAAGTGGTAAAAAACACTTTTAACCACAGATGACACCTGAGCTTCAAGTGTCAATCTCCTGTCAAGAATAACATCGAGACCCCTCACTAAGGGGAGGCCATCAATGGAGTGGATCCCAGAAACAATCCTGTACTCACTCAGAAGCACTCCCATCACACCTGCAACTTGGCTCAATCACCAGTACCATCCAGTCTTATCCAAGCTGAGTTGCAACCAGCTGGAATACATCCCATCATTGATCTTGGCCAGGCAGTTGTTAATCAATGGCGTTGTGTGTTCAAGGGGCAAAGTACAAATACAGTTGGGTATCATCTGTATAGCAGTGAAAACCCACACTGTTAAGCTGAATGAGTTCTCCCAGGGGCAGCATGTATACTGCGAATAATATCAGTGACAAGATCAAACCCTGACTTACTCCACATGACAGGGGCATCAGGGAGGAGAAGAAATGTCCCATCACCACCAGCTCTGTCCTGCCAGAGATATAGAACTCAAAGGTGATCAAGAAGTACAATATGATCCATGGTATCAAAAGCTGATGAAAGGTCAAGGAGAACAAGAATTGACCTGTCCCCTCTATCTCTAGCCCTGAGGAGATCATTATGCACCCTAACTAATGCTGTTTCCGTGCTATGCCTGGCTTTGAAAACCAACTGGAATGGCTCATAAGATATCAAAGGATATGAGGTGCTGTTCGAGCTGTTGCGCCACTATTTTATCAACAACCTTTCCAAGAATGGCAGATTGGATGGTAATTCACCAGGACATCAGGTTCGAGAGATGGCTTCTTCAAGAGAGGTCTCATCAGAGCCTCTTTCAAGGCCTCCAGAAAGACACCCTCTGACATCGAGCACAAGACATTCCCAGCGAACACCAGGCCAATGGGCCCAACACATCTCCTCCAGAAATGAGTCAGGGCCAGGTCCAGTCTGTAATAAGTGTACTTAAGGTATGAAATCACCTCAATGACCTCATCCACCTCCATTAGTTTAAACTCCTCCCAGACAGACAGAGGGCATCTGCTCATTCCAGGCTGAACACTGTGAGGTGAGACTTGCCTCACTGATGGGATACCTGATTGGATGGAGGACACCCTGTCAGAGAAAAACAGAGCAAACTCCTAAAACAAAGTGATTGAAAAGGCTTGTTTTGGCAGTAGACAGACTGGATGCAAAAGTCTGTCCACAGTTCGAAATACCTTAGATGGTTTGTTTTTCCCTGCAGCAAACTCCCTGGACAGGAACTCTGCCTTCTTATGGTTGATTACCCCTTGGTACTCATAACAATGAGCACACAAAGCCAGTTTCTCGTCCTCCAACCAGGACCTCTGCCAGCAATGCTCCAACTTCTGACCCTGATCTTCGTCACCTTGTGATCCCATCAATCCAAGGGGATCTCAAGTGAGAGAATTTGGGTTGTATACCAACTGGTGCGATGGCATCCAGCACTTTGGAGACCACCTTATTATAGGCAGCCACTGCCTCACCCACTCCAACTGCACATGCAGAGTGTACTTTAGATAGGTCAGCTACCACCAACAATCCCTCTGGGGATAATCCTCTTAAAGGGCAATAGCTAACCATCTCAACAGGGGAGGGACTTTCGGGGCCCTAAACAAGAACTTCACCATATAATGATCAGACTAAATGACCTGATTAGTCTTGAGTTTTGCGACCTCAAGCCCCAGTGAAAACACCAGGTTGAGCATGTGGACATGGTGATGGGTCACAGAAGTAACCACTTCTGTTAGTCCCAGTGATGACATCAACTGAAGAAGGTCATAATCAAATTCACTAAAAATACCACCAACAGCTTAATCTGGTTCAAGGTCAGTTGGCATGCATCTGTATCCCCCTTCCCCCGGGTTATGCCTGAAAATAGGCAGGATTTGTCTAGTGCACTTACCCGGTCAACAAAAGCTAAATAAATAAATAAATAAATAAATAAATAAATAAATTGCGAGGATTTGTTATAGATCCAAGCATTGAAGTCATCCAGAATTAAACATCTAGGGGACTTCAACACATCACCAGTGATGAAGTCCACAACCTCCTGCAGGAAATCTCCTCCAAACCCTAGAGGGTGGTAAATGAGGAGAATCCTGCAACCTGCACCTGGATCCCCATGCACTGCCACACACTCAAAAGACCTGGCCAATTCCACTTGGTGCACGGTGAAGCTCAAGCTGGATCTAAAACAGATGGCCACACAACTGCCACTACGTTCCCTCCTTGGGCAGTGCACTATGAAGTACCCATAGGGGGTGGCCGCCTCCCATACTGGCCCAACGTCTTCACCCAGCCAGGTCTCCATAATGCAAGCCAGGTCAACCGAGGAAATCAAGTCCCCCATAATAGCAGTCTTGTTTCTCACTGACCTGGTATTGCACAGTACCACCTGAAGAGGGTTGGTAGGCACTGCAGGTCCCCTGGCTACCTGTCCACTTGGTCTGGAGGACACCCTGAGAACAGAGACTAAACATGTCTGGCTTCTCTCTAGGGTCTGCCTAATCCCAGGGTGTCTCCTGTACTAACTGCACTAACTACACCAATACCACTCACCTCTGCCTAATCCAGTGCCCCCTGCCACTGCTGCCCTAAACGAACCCCTGTGATACTGACCTCCCTGCAGCACCTCACTTTGAGAATCATAATGGCTTCTTCCTCCTCCTTCCCTTGCTTACTTCCTTCAAACAGCTTTCTGTTGCCCCTAGTTATTCCCTCCATGATCTCCTTCTAGTGTATCTCCACTCTCCCCTTCCCCGGCCATTCCCCCTTCAAGGTATTCACTGATACAGTCTACAATTTCTTTAAAATCTGCTCTCCTTGGCAAAGATGTCCCCTCCCTCCCTTATTATTTATCCTACCAGTGGAACCCCTCGCCATAGCTCACAGGGAAAACGTAGCCATCATGGGAATTTGAATAGGAACAGAGGGGTATAGGACATTTATGTATGCAGATGTCATGCTCCTTACAGTGTCCAATGCAGACCATTCAGTAACATAGGTTATACCACTCCTGTAGCAGCTCAAATTTACTTTGAGGCTGAGGGTTAACTAATCCAAGACAGAGGTCTTGCCACTAAACCTTAAATGCCTCCCCCCCCCCCCCTCGAGGTGCTCCATGCTGTCTGACTGAAATGGTCCTCTGATGGGATTACCTATGTGAAAATCCAATTGCACTTAAACATATCCAGGATAATTCCCCTTGACCTGGACCACCTATTGTCATCCACTAAAAACGTGAGCTTCAGAGGTAGAAAGCATTACATCTTTAACTGGTAGGGAAGATAGATGTCATAAAAATGATCATGACACCCAAATTCTTATGGTTGATTACTCCTTGGTACTATTATCTCACCTGCCATTTAGGATACCCCTCACATGGTTCCAGAGGATAGATACTATGTTTGGTCATTTCCTTTGGGAGGAAATCCCCCTAGATATAGATGTGCCAAACTAAGAAGCCACTGGAGTAGGGGTGGGTGGGGCCCTACCCTGGTTTCTGGGGTACCATATGGCCTTTATATCTGCCCAGACAGTTAAATGGTTCTCTGCATCAGATTTCCACACACCTCTGTGGGTCAAACTGGAATCCACCCTGTTGGGGAGCAACTCTCTCTTTATTGCCCAGTATGCTAGTATTAATCCCCAGAAGCTTCATTATCCCACAGTGGAAATATATGTGAGATTCTGGGGCAACCTGCATAAACAATTTCTGAAAATCCCACTGTGCACTCCCATGTCACCCAGTGGGCAACCAAAACCTATGGATTGGAGGGTTCTCAGTATATTAAAAATATTGGGACTCTTAAGGCATCAGAGTGATAAGAAACCTGTACATGCCTGGCACAACAACACAGGAATCCTTCTCCTTCATGTTGACCCTGTTTTAGATCCTGCAGGATTTCTGGAAATACCGCCAGATCAAGGACGTGATACACCACTTGGCTTTGACCCCACCCTTCCATATGATCTGGGAAAAGCTCCCTAGAGGGAGAGCTATCAGCATCTACAAGGCACTGAGAGATGCACAGCCAGATCCCACTCTGAATGTGAGAATCCAGTGAGATTTGGAGTTATCCACCCCACCTCTGGATCTCAGTGGACCCACTGCTGGGGCAGGGTGCATAGAGCCTGCAAAGATGGCCAAAGCTACCTGATCCTTAATAAGACACTATTGAGCTGGTTCATTCCACTGGGGTGTCAAACAGAAGAGATGTACTGATGAGTCCTGGTAGGACGAAACACGTGTCTATGTTTATCTGTTAGCACTCTTTGCAAACTGTGTGAGAGGCCTTTCGGCACCATGCAATTCTGCTTAAAGTTGAACCAGCATAGCATTCTGTGGTGATTTGCATATGCAACCTATGATGCTTTGCATTGTGTGGGCATGTGTGATTTTGTATTTTCTTAATTATTGTCCTCTGGTTCCAGGTAGTTATGCAAGGAGATGCACTCATGTGAGATGATTTACTTCTTACTCTTACCTTCAGATGTTCAGGCAGACTATTCTAGTTTAGGTTCATAGTTGGGTTGGAGAGTTGTGCATAGATATTTTAGAAGTTTTACAGAGCCAGGCCTGTAAACACTGTATTAGTTGTCAAAGAGTACAGGAGAGCAGGTGTGCCAGTACTCCAGCCCCAAATTTATGTGTAAGCATTGACGCACAACAACGTGTGCCAATAATGTGGATTAATGCACACCTTGGCGGCATTATGAGGCATGAGGGCACAGCCTGACGGTCTTCACAGCCCGCAGAGTGTGTGTTAATCCACATTAACAGCATACCCCGGAGTGCGTCAATGCACTTATAACATGGGTAATGTTTAAACAATAAAAAATATACAAAAAGGTATTTTTTTGCTGTTTAAACAACAAGAAAGTGCTGTATCCTGCTGCACAGAAAGTAGTTCCCAAGTAACAATGCATTTCTCAGTGGTTTTATGCACAAACAAATGTCAGAAATACAGTGCTGACATGATTTCTGACATTTGACCTGCATAATACAGTTCAACACAATCCTATCAGTGCCATATTGTTCAGTCTGTCCATCTCTTTGTGTCTCTCTCTCTCTCTCTCCCACTCCCTGCATGCTAACTGTGCCCTGTGTCTTTAACCTGGTGATCGGATGTGCTTATAATGTGGCTGAATGTGGAGAGAGAGAGAGAGAGACAGAGAGAGATATGACCAGCTGAACAAGCAATGTTGCACTCTGTCCTTAGACGTTCCCACCCCAGCACACCATGCACACTGGACCCCTTTGAGACAAAAAAAAAACCTACAAAGTGCAGCCAGTTTGAATGAAACAGTGCAACCCTCTGCATCCTCTCTCTCTCTCTCTCTATATACAGTGACATCTGCAAACTGGGGATCCAAGGAGAGAAACAGGGCACACAGCAGCAGAGAGAGAAAGAGGAAAGCAGCCAGCAGAGAGAGAGGAGAAAAAGTGCTGCATGTAGTTGCTTGGAGAGAGGGCAACAGAAACGGAGGACAGGCTCTCTCTCTCTCTCTCAGGTCACTCTCAGATTTGTGCCCGTGAACACCAGAGGATAGCGGCACGCACCACAGAGAGAAAGACAGAGACTGAAAAGGGGCCATACAGCAGCACAGAGAGAGGACAGCAGCCGAGAGATAGAGGAGACAAGATGCTGCTGCCTGGATTTGCTTGGGGTGAGGGGAATGCAAACAAAGGACAAGGACCCTCTCTCTCGGGGGAAGTCTATCTAGACACACTATCTTCTAGCTCTGCCTTTTTCTCTGCACAGAGAAGAATGTGACGATGTGTCTTCCAGAACTGAGGGAAGCTCCCTTGCTCTCTGCACTGCCTGTCACTGGGTGTATATCCCACCTGTTGCTTTTCTGTTGCAATGGGGGGGGGGGCAGAACAGGAATGGAAGACACCTTCCAGCCCACTTTACTATGTCCCACACAGAGATCCATCCCATTGCACACAACAGTACCGCTGATGCTAATGTGTCCTGTGTGCCGTGTGCCGCTCTGGTCTCCCTCTTCGCATCTGTCACTATGTCAATGTAGGGAAGGGGCTAATGGAACATTGCCTTGTGGTGGTGCTGGCTCCCACCTGTGCTACCTCTCGCTCACTCCCTCGGTCTGTCTCACTCTGTCTGGTGACAGAAGGATACCGGACACCTGACGTGCTGCAATCTCTGTTCAGCAACCTTTACTACTGCTCAGGGATGGCACACCTTTACCACAGCTAGCACTTCTCACACACACTACAACAACTCAGCACTCCTGCTCCAGATACACCATTGTGCAGTGCTTGGTGATCTGTGGGGCAGGTGGGTGGGAAACACAACAGCACTAGGGGAGACTCACACTAGTGTCTGTGCCTCGAATTGTACGGGGAGACAAGTGATGTGCGACAAACAGGGTTGCCCTCTTTATCGGGCAGACCCTAATGTTCACAGGCCCAAGCCAAGTGTGTGGATGGCCAGAGGCTGATGTTTTGGAAAAAGGAAAGAGGGGTTGGGGGAAGGAGGGAAGGAGGGTCGGAGGTTTAGGTGAGGTCATAAAAGGGGAGGAGCTATGAGGTTAGAGCTGGACTGAGGTGGGAAGCAAGGATTGGCTGAGGCAAAGAGAGAGAGGGGTGAGCAACAATGGTACTTAAGGGCAAGCACAGGACCGGGGAGCTCACGATTTTGTTCTGAGAGAATTTCTCTTAGAAACATGTCAATTTGGTAATTATTCTGAGCACTTTCAAGTAATTGAGCCAGTGAGCTGTTTGTAGCCGGATATTTGGAGTTAATTAGAATGACTGTTTTAATTTAGAGTGAATTACTTGAGTAAGAATTACATTTTCAATATAAAACAGAAGGTGTTCCAGCGTGGACAGCATGACCAGCCACAAGTGAATATTGAGGAGCTGCGGGAAAGAAGGTAAGTTTAAAAAAAAAAAGACTAGTGGTGCCTGGAAAAATGAAGATTGTGGGCAAAAAGAGTATTTGTTGCAGCAGTAGGGGTGTTATGGTGCCAAGATAGGCTAGGATGTGTAATTATGCTAGCTAGTATGTGCAACAAGACCTAGGATGTGGTGGGGAGAATGTTTTGTACTAGGTTAGTAGGGATATTCTGCAACAGTCTGTTTTTAAAAGAAAAGAGAAAAAATATTTCAGCCCTTGCTTGGGGGAAGGTTCTGGACCAGTACGCTTAAAAGGTTTGTTTTTCAGCCCTCACTTGTTGCAACCAGCGTTTTGTCAGCAGCAGAAGTAGCAGCATTTTTGTGGTTTTGTTTGCAGTAGGCTTTGACGGGGAGGAAAGTGAGTAGGTCTTGCGATAGAGAGGCCACAGAAACAGGATTTAGCGTCAGGTTGTATTGACCCCAACCCAGCCACTCAGTTTTTGAACAAACAAGGCAGTGGGAAACGAGGCAGGCCACTGTGTGGCATTGGGGAACAAGGAGGATACCAGGAAAGGCTGTTTTGAGTGAGAAGTGGGCCCAGTGATAAAGGTGCGAATCCCAGAGTGGGGGAGGGCCCACGCCAGTGGTGTCTGTCAACACCGCCATATGGACAGGTTTGAGAGGGCCTACGATAAACAAGCCAGTTTGATTTAAGGGGCACAAGAAGAAACTAAAGGGATGTGGCAAAGAAACTAAAAAAATTGAGCCTTTTCGGCAGATGGCTGATCAAAGTAGGCCATAAGCCAGGCCTAATGGGGTGCATATAAAGGGACTGTGTGGAG
This sequence comes from Neoceratodus forsteri, assembly GCA_016271365.2. NCBI lineage: Eukaryota > Metazoa > Chordata > Ceratodontiformes > Ceratodontidae > Neoceratodus > Neoceratodus forsteri. The sequence continues at coordinate 1,517,260,244 of CM057449.1, forward strand.
GTGTTGTCTGACATCATCGCCACACAGTCTCAATGCTCAGACTGCTAATGGTGGCCACATTGGGCATGAGAAGCCATACAGGGGGAATAAAAAATGACCGACAAAAGTTTTTGTTAAAAAAAAATAAAAATACAAACAGAAACAGGGTGAATGACACAAAGAAGGAGTCAGCCATGCAGAACAAGGCTACAAGGGGCCCCTAGGCCAGGCAGGGGGTACAAGCAGGAAGGGTATAAAAAGTGTATACCAAGTCATTAATCCAGAGGGGTCAGAGGTTAGAGAGTTCAATCCTCCTCAAGCCTGGGATATATACAGGGTTGCGAAAAAAAAAGGGGGCATCACACTTCAGGAAAAGAGGCAGCTGTTTACCATGAGGGGTCAGGGGAACCCATAGCCATGGGGCTGCTTAGGCCTACCACAGGCAGCAGCCAATGAAAGGAGGGAGAATTGAGTCACCCTGGACAGGCATAATGATGTTTTAGTGGTTTTATTGTGTATTTTTAGTTTTTTTTGTAGAAGGCAGCTATTGCTCCCAGGAAGAGCAAGCCCACCAAGGAGAACTGTTAGCATGCAGTAATGGAACTGGTGTCCAAAGCAAACCTCTTGCTGGATGATGCGGACCCACCCAACCTGGGCAAGGGCAAGAAGTGGAAAGGGGCAAGTAGCAGAGAGGGAAGAAGAACAAAAGGGCACCAAAGGCCCTGGCCACACCAAGGCTCCCAGAGCCCATTCCAGAGCTGGTCAGTCCAGTACCTCCTCCTGCTCCAATGCCTGCCCCGGCACTGGCCCCTGCTTCTGCTCCAATGCCCGAGCCTGCTAATCCAGTGGACCTGGTTCCACCTGCCCCAGTGGCACCACAGAAAACATCGCCAGCACCTGTCAACACACAGCCAGCTCCTCCAGTGGGCCCAAGCTCCCAGCCAGGTGCACAACCAGGTAATAATGATGTCACACTGGAAAGCAGTATGAGGAACAGACGCTTAAAGCTGTGGGTGATAGTGGCTTAGGCCAAATGGAAAAGGCACTGGGGGAGCTGAGGAACAAGGAAAAAGGGGAGGGCACAGGCACAGATGGGAGCAATGTGGGAGAAATGTTTTGGGGTCGAGATTGGGGCACCCAGTGTTAGGATCGCGGACCATGTACCTGTAGCCACCAAAGAGAAAATTTGAAAGGGTGAATTTGTGGATATCTTCACTCTGGCTAATGTAGACAACATGGACAAATACAAGGAAAGGAGAGCTTTGAGAAAAAGGACATGGCCGTGGCCATGGTCCTTTTGGAGAAGGGGAAAGAAGAGAAGATGATGAAGGGAAAAACATGGGACAATTGGTCCATAGGTTTTACATATTATACGGCCATAGTTATTGAAAAAAAGCCAGCGTTGGCCACTCCCCTGTTGACATATTCACTGATTATAAAGAATGCTTATAAAAGAGGAGGTTATAGTTGACTGAAGTATGACGAGAAGTTCAGAAAGAGGATGGCCCATTTTGGGAACGTAAAGTGGGAAGCCTGACAGATCAACCTGTGGTTAGTGATATGTATGGGGTCCACTAGTAATGAGGGTGAACGGGACAAAAAGGCGGGGCAGCAGCAAAATGCTGTTGGGGTTACAACAGGGCATTTTGATCTTGACAGAACTGCCACTTCCAGAATGCCTGTTCCAGGTGCAGGGGAAAACACCCAGACTCCAGGTGCAAGAATAGCTGGGAAAAAGGTAGTACTAGTCAGGATAACTCATACAATCAGTCCTTTCGGGGTAACTATGTGTGGTTCAGGGGCCAGCAGTGGGGGGTGGGACCCAGGGCAGGGGGCAGGCGGAGGTAGAGGTCAATACTACTACAACCAACAGCAAGATAACTAAGGGAGGTGTGTCAGTGGCTTTTTCACCTGACACACACTCCCATTAAGGTGAAGGTGATGCAGGAATGGCTGAGGATGTACCCAGACAAGGAAGCATCCGCCATACTATTGATGGGTTTCTGAAACAGTTTCAGCCTGCATTTTAAAGGGGCCCATAAAGAGACAAAAGTGAAGCACATGAGGTCAGTCAAGGGAAGGGAGATGTTGTTGGAGCAGAAGATCTGGAAGGAAATAGCAGATGGCAGGGTGGAGAGCCCATTTGAGCAACCACCTCTGCCACATCTGAGGAGGCAGTCCAGAGGAGGGCAACTAAAATGGTGCAGGGTCTGCAACAGAAGTCATATGAAGAGAGACTAAAGGAGCTTAATATATCCTTGAGAAAAGAAGGGGGGTGCATAATAGAAACTTTCAAGTACCTCAAGGGAACCAACAAAGTCCAAGAGGGTAGCATTTTTCAGAAAAAGAGATGTGCAAGAACAAGGGGACACAATTTGAAGATAGAGGGGGAATGGCTCAGGGGCAATGTGAGGAAGTATTTTTTCACAGAGGGGGTGGTGGACATATGGAACGGCCTTCCTGATGAGGTTGTGGGGTCAGGAACAGTGAGGGAATTTAAGAATGCATGGAACAGACATATGGCAATTCAGGTGGGGGGTAGGAAGAAGTAGGCTGTTGTTAACTAGGATCTGCAGCTTATCCATTAGGTAGGGAAATGGAAAGACTAGGTGGGCCAAGCAGTCCTTATCTGCCATCAAAGTCTATATTTCTATGTTTCTATATCACCCCTGGGGCTGTTATTGAAGAAACAGCTGGTGGAATTTCAAGTGATACACCACCTGTCCTACCCGGATGGGGATTTGGTTAATGATCTCAAATAGCACCTACAGTGCAACTCACAATGCACATGCTCTCCAGGCCAAACCTGAAAGACTCACCCACTACCACCGTTTAAACCCAGCACTGAAACCGTGACTCTTAAACTGCCTAATGCGCTGAACCCTGTATGACTGTATTTGTTCTGTAGTCTGTAACCACTGTATTTGTGCTAAATCACGTAAAAACTGTATATGCTCTGAAATCTGTAATTACTGTACTGGTGTTTGGTATCATTTGTCCTCCCTGACGTGGAACCTTTGTAACTGAACTTGTTCCGAAATCTGTAACTACTGTATTTGTGTTTTATAATATTTGTCCACCCCGACGTGGAACCTTTGTAAAAGAGCTCATGCTCAAAGGTTTTCCGAATACTCATAAATAAATGATCACATCAGCGAGGAGGACAGCAGGGTGATGCACGCTACTTTAGAGGAGGCAGTCAGGCTGGTTAGGGTGTCACAAGGAGCATGGCTGGTAAAAACAGACATTGAAGCAGCCTTTCACCTGCTGCCTCTCCGGCCAGAAGACTGGGACCTGTTGGGTTTCCGGGTTGGAGAGGATTACTATTTTGACAAAGCCATGCCCATGGGATGCTCTATTTCCTGTGTGACATTTGAGATGTTCAGCACATGGTTACAATGGGCCTTTCAGGAAAAATAGGAGTACCAGACAGTGGTCCATTATTTGGATAACTTTCTGTTAATAGGGGAAGGGCGGCAACAGAGAAGATGTTACGGGATTTCAAAGCCATGTGCCGCGACCTAGGTGTGCCTTTGTCCCCAGATAAAACGGAGGAGCCTAACCAGAAAAGTGAGTTTTTAGACATTGAGATTGACACAGTGGGGGGGTTATTTTGACTGCCCAAGGCAAAAGCAGGGAAACTAAAGGCAATACTGGGTGCTGTTAAGGTTCAATGGAGGATACAGCTCCAGCAGATGCAACAACTTATGGGACGCTTAAACTTTGCCTGTAGGGCAGTAGCACTGGGCTACACATTTACATGGTGCCTGGTGAGGGCAACACAGGGGGTTTCAAGGCTGCACCACTGGGTGGATATTAACAAAGGGACCGGAGAGGACTTGGAGATATGGGAGACTTTTCTAAGTCACTACAATGGCAGGACTTTTTGGCAGGATGAGTGGGTATTTAACACAGACCTGCAATTATACACTGATGCGTCAGGGGGCATAGGCATGGGAGCATATTTTAGGGGAAAATGATTTGCTGTGGCATGGCCCAGCAACTGGGCCTGGGCCGGCTTGATGAGGGATATCACTTTCTTAGAGATATTCCCAATCTGGGTAGCCATGGAGGTCTGGGGAGAGATGCTGAGGAACCAGAAGGTCACGTTCTGGAGTGACAGTGGGCAGTGGTGGATGTTTAAACAGCAGGGGGGAGATGTCAGCGAGGGTCATGTGGGTCCTAAGGCAGTTGGTGCTGAGGGACCTAACATTAAATATGTCATTTAGGGCTAGACACATAGATGGTGTGGACAACATGATAGCTGACTGCCCCTCCCACCTATAGATGGACAAGTTCTGTGCCATTGCCCCAGGAGCAGAACCCAGGCAGATGACAATTCCAGATTATGTCTGGAGGATTGGCTCAGGGGAGCTGAACAGTTGTTTCACAACTCCTGGTTCTCCAGGACCCTAAAAGTGTACAAAACCTCATGAAGGGCCTTTTGGGCGTTCCATGCACAAACTGGCTGTCAGGTAAGTGGGGTATTGATGGGGGAACAAATAGCACAATTCATAGTGACAGGATGGAGGAACAATTTGGCACATGTGGCGATGGGGGTACACTTGGCTGCGATAAGCCAGCTGTGTATACTGGAGGGGTGGAAGGACCCCACGAACAGTATCCTCATTAGGTGCATGATGCAGGGCTGGTTGCGGGGGGCTGGAAGGGCCAAATTGAATAGGAGACCACTGACAGAGGAACTGCTGGAGCAGCTAGTGGGGGTACTGCATCAGGTATGCAGGTGTAGTAGCAAAACAATTTTGTTTAAGGCAGTCTTTGCTGTCATGTACAGCAGGGCCTTCAAGGTCAGTGAGTCGGTAGGGCATGGCAAGGAGGACAAGTCGGAAGGGTTGTGCTGGGAGGACATGGTGTGAACTGGGGATGGGATTTTAGTACTGGTGAGGAGGTCCAAGACTGACCAGGCTGTCAGGGGGAACAGGGTCATGCTGCGGTGCCACAAGAATGCCACCATCTGTCTGGTGGGAGCCCTGCATGCGTACGCAACTGTTTGCCTACGGGATGGGAACCCTTTAATATTCCTGCTTGGGGAAGGGTCCCCAGTGATGGGGTCACAGGTTGTGGCAGTGTTAATGAAGGGGATGGCCTTCTTGGGGGGGGGGAGTCTGACGGCATACTCATCCCATTTGTTTTGGATTGGGGCGGCCTCCAAAATGGCAGCAATGGGGAGCACACCTGGGGATATCAAGCAAAAAGGGTGGTGGTCTTCCAATTGCTATAAAATACATGTTCACAATACTTTGCTTCTGTACTAATTATGTCTTTATTTCTCCCCTTTAGCAGGTCTGGGTAGTTATTCAAGAAGAATAAAAAAAGTGGAATTGGTGGGGGATATCACTGGGGGTTAAGGGGAGTGGTGGGGGACAGGCCATGAAAGAAAACAGATAGTAACTTTGTCTCTATTTATGGTTTCAGTAGGAATGGAATGGAGATTGGAACCTTGGATATGTGGGCGCTCCTTCATCCATTGGGTAGAAAAGTGGCATTCAGGAGGCTCAGGGGGAGACAGCTGTATTTGGACTTCAGCAACATCAAGTTGACCTAGAGAGGCATACGAGGCATGAAATGGGCACAGCTACTTCCAGCACTTAGGGAGATAAGGAGGGAACACAGCAGCCCAGATTTAATCATGATTTATTTGGGAGGCAACGATCTGGGGACCAGACCCTGGTTGGACATCTTTTATCAGACTAAAGGGGATGTTGAAAAAATAAGGGAATGGTGGCCGCTGGTGATCCTAGTTTGGTCAGACATTATTCCACGAAGGGTGTGGAGGAATGTGGATGACCACAAGGCCTTAGATAGGGCTAGGAAGTGAATGAATGCAAGAGTGGGCAGGCTGTTTGAGAGCATGGGAGGTATGGTGGTAAACAGGGGAGTAGTAGAAGAAATGGAAGAGTTTTACAGGGGTGAAGGGGTACACCTCTCTAGTCTAGCACTGGCAATGTTTAATGCTGAGATTGCCAATGTAATAGAGCCCTAGATGCAAAGGAAGATAGGCTAAAACAGGGGAGTAGTGCTGCCCCCTTTTTGGGGGAAAGTCCGCCATCCATCGCAAGTGGGAAGTGGACTAGTGGAAAACTAGAGGAGGAGGGGAGAGGATGTGGGGAAGGGGTGGGGTACTAAGAAAAAAGAACATAAGAAAATCAGCAGGAAGTAGGGATTCAGAGTGTATGCTAGTACCCCTTGAATGGAGGAGGATGAGAGAAGGTGACCCCCAGTGATGTACGTCTTGGGAGGGAGAAGATGATAAGAAATAAAAGGAATAAATTGAGAAAAATGGACAAAAAATTATTATGTGATGAAGTGGATGTGGAATGAAGGATCTTGTAGAAATGGTAATCAGAGATATATACATACTGATCAATGGGAATATAATGTGAACTTGAAAGATGAGAGAATAAGTAAATTGATTGCCAAATTGAGCACCCAAACATACTTGCCTGTGTAATTATTGGTGGGGATCTGGGGGACAAAGCAATAACCTGCACAGTTCACAGTGAGAGAGACACAGAACTGAGCACACGCACAACTCCTGCAGTAATACTACCCACACTCTCTCTCTCTCACTCTCTCTTTGTCTCACAAGCTCTTCCTCTTTCCAGTGACTGTGAGGAACCCTGTGGTCAGCAGGGTGGGTGGGTAGGTAGGACAGCCAGGGGAACACATATCTTCCTCTCCCCCATGCCACCAGACCTGCAGTTCATGTGTATGGGACAATAGTTTTGCAAAGGCAGTGGGGCTCACTTACTGAGGATTGCAAATGGCTGCCTTTGCAAAATTATTTTCCCCTACACAACAAGTGCAGGTCTGCCCATGGATCTCACATATGGGGGGGCCTCTTCACCCCAACTGTGCAGATAATGTGTATTATCGTATGGTCAGGGGATGGTATTGCACTAATCACAAAACTCCCTCTGCCTATCCATGTTATAAGTAAGGATTAGTCCAGTGTTATCTTCTTACATTATACAGACAAGGAAAACAAGGGCACATGATGGGACTGAAGTAACCATTGTTCCAAATATGTCTTTTTATGCACTGGCTAATTACTTATGCTGTTAATGAATATATGTACTGTATGCTAGCTGACTTATTAATAAAATCAGCCCAAATGAAGTTCAGGACCCTCATCATAGTATGTTTTTTTCTCTTGCCCAATCTGTATGCCAAATGACACCATACAATGCTCACTTGTACCCAAGTAGCTCCCCACTGTGAAATCTGCAATTCTGTCCGTTTGGAAGTACCAGGTCCAGCACTGCCCCATATCTAGTGAGTTCCGTAATCAGCTGCCTGAGAAATGTTCCCCATAGGGATGGCCCTACTTCTTCTTGGAGCTGAAGCCAGAATGCTCCAGTTTACATCAAGCAACTTAAAGTCCATCATAATCAGTACATCATCTTTGCTTGCTATTCTGGCAATGGATGCCCCCAAAACATTATCTAATTCCTATCCCTGTGTTAGTGGTCTGTATACCACCTCATGCAGATGAAGGCTCAGAACCATGTCTCTAAGTCAACCCAAATAGCCTCCAGATCTTTCTTATCCCCCTGATGTCCTTGTATTTTCATGGCCTTTATACCTTCCATTTCCTTAACCTCGAAATTGTCTACTCGCTTGAACCTGTTATAGCTTGTTTTTCTATGAAACTTAAAAATGTTACTGCCTTAAACTGTTAATAGCAAATTTATGATGTAACTCTCCTGTCTGGTTTTACCTGTAATGTGTATCGTGCTTTGTTAAATGTTCTTTGTGACGTGGAACCTTTGTAAAAGAGCCCTGGCTCAAAGGTATTAATTCCTAGACTAATAAACTAAACTAAACCTTCTGTGACATATAAAGCAACCCATCCTTCCTCTCTGTCCTGTCCTTCCAGAACATGGTGTAACCTGGAATGACCACATCCCAGCTGTTGTTGGTGCACCATGACTCTGTTATGGCCACCAGATCCAGGTCCACCTCTGCAATGGTTTGCTCAATGTCAAGAATGTTATTTCCTAGGCTACTTGCATTGGCACACAAGGCTGCCCAATACAGCTGTCCCTCCCTCCTCTGTACTTTGTCCTCCCTTCCCAATACCATCCTTCACCCTTCATTGCAAGTATTACCTCATGGGTTATCATTTGTACCAGTACATAGTATAAATAAGTTTGAATTGTACTGTGATCTATTTAAGCTGTTCAGAAAATTAAATCTGAAGAAATATTTTGCATCTCATGCCATAGGCAGTTTTGTTTAAGATCAAGAGCAATATATTGGAGAGGAAGGAGAAGGGGTGGGATTTACTTAATTGACAATATAACGGAGCATGAATTATTTGAGCTGCTTATTTCATTAAATGTTGCCACAGAACCCATTGAAGGGGAAGAAGGAAGAGCGGGAGCTGAGTCTGAAGTGGAAAATGAGAGTGCTGGCAATACCTCACAACTAGCGAAAAAGCTCATAATTAAAGCCAGGTCCTCCTTTGTTTCACCACAAGCTAATAGCGAGAGTATAATGTTTTTTTCAGGAAGTAGTACTTAAAGACGTAGATCTGGTAATAGAGAAGTGAAAAGTAAAAAGGCGTTAGGATAATCTTATAGCAGCGGAGCAATCAGCTTAAGAGCAGATCGCTCTTAAAGAAATACAAGCAACGACCAATACAGAAATAAAACACTCAGATGAAAGGGGTGAATGTAATGATTTTAGACCAAGGATGGTATCACTCTGAGGCTTTAAGACAATTATCTGATCCTGAAACTTAACAAAGATTGTTTTCCAACCCTATGACCTTTTTCAAAGGGAAAACTACAAGCTTTTTTTAATTTGTCAGAGAAGGAAAGGTGGATAATGGGCTCGGATTGCACAGCTTTAAACACAGACCATCCCATCACACCAGTATTCTGTCACATTCCAAAATTACTTAAAGATGAAAAAATTCCCTCTGGTTGCCCTATAATTTTGGGCAATGGGTCTCTGTTTGAATATATACATTGGTGGCATATGTGGATGGCTACCTCCAGCAGGAGGTGGTCAAATTAAAATCTTATGTTAGGGACATGACAGTAGTACTCAAAGAGATACAAGATTTTGAATGAAAAAGCACATATTTATGGCTGGTAGTGGATGTCGTGTTTCTATACATAATTATAGAACATCAAATAGGAATAGAAACAGTGAAATAAATATTGGTTAACTCCTCCCTTAGATACCCTGTCACAATCATTACATTAACACTGGATCTCATCCTAAAGATCAATTATTTTATGTTTGATGGCAAATTTTATCTTCAAAAATGTGGAACGGCCATGGGCTCATTGGTCTACCCCACCTACGCCAACCTTTTCATGGGTTGTTGGGAGGAGGGGACGTTCTACGATCCCCCCCAAAAAACCTTTCTTTAGCAATATTGTTAAATATTTACATTTTATAGACAATATTTAGATTGTGTGGGATGGCTCCAGCCAAGATTTATATCTTTTCTTAGAATATATTAATAGAAATTATGTGGGTCAACATTTTACATCAAAATGCAGTAGTGGCAGGATTGATTTCTTGAATTTTTCCTTAGAGGGCCATCCTGATGGTAACATTCGCCCCACTTGTTTTAGGAAGTGCATTGCTGGCAACAGTTTTTTACATGCCCACTGTTCGCATCCTAAGCATCTTATAGAGAGCCTACTGTTTAATCAGTTAATATGCCTGAAACGTATTAGCTCCATTGAGAGTGATTTCTTACAAGCTAAAGATGAACTCTTTGATAGAATTCGAGATAGGGGCTATTCAGAAACAGTTTTAGGTCAGGCATGGTGAAAGTCAGTTCAATAGACAGAAGGTCCCTTTTACAATATATAGAGCAACCCCAGAATAAAGAACAAATCTGTTTTGTGTCCCCTTATGGTCCAGTTTCAATGTACATTTGAGCCATTATTAAAAAGTATCGGCATCTTCTGGGTACAGTCAGAGATCTGTAGGGAATTCAGGAAAATGGCCTGTTAATAACATTTAGAAAAGGGAAAAGCATACGGGACCTATTAGTCCATAATGAATTTCAAGGAGACAAGGTACAGAAAAGCTGGCTGTCAACTAGACCAAAAAGCTTTTTTCCTTGCAAGAATTGTGTCACTTGCCAGTATGCACAACAAGGGAATACATTTATTAATCTAAGTCAAAAACGAATGAGAGCAATAAACAATGAGCATTTTTTATTATGCACCACCACGTACAGTATGTTGTGTATGCGCTTTGGTGTTCCCTCGGCTGGACCTACATCATCCAAACAACAAGGAAACTAAAGAAAAGAGTGCTGGAACACTTTTGGGCTATCAGAAAAGGTGATCTTTCGCATCCAGTAGCATAACACTTGCGCAATAATCAGGACAATGGGGTGCACAAGATAAAATATATGGGCATCGACCATTCACCTCTCAATATCAGGGGAGGAGGTAGAAATAAAGTTTTGGATCAGAAAGAATCTAAATGGATCTTCTGTTTCAGAACTTTGAAACCAAATGCTGTCAAAGATGTCACAGAATGGAGACCAGGGGCCTGATTCTAGAAGGGTTACGCCAGGTGTAACAGCAGTTGCACCAAGCAGAATGGGTCATGTAGCAACTTACGCCAGCAGTTGTGACATGTGTGATTCTACAACGTGACCTGCAACATGTTGCAGGCCACTTGTGCCAAACAGCTGTTACGCCACATAAACCCCCTGTGACATGACGCTAGGGGGTTTACAGCAGCAGTTGCACCCTATTTTAGAAGGGCAGCCACAAAGTGCCTACATTGGGATTCTACAAGAACCCCTGGAGGAGATCCGCCAATGTAAATTATACCAGCATTTGGCTGGTATAACTTACAGATGCCCCCAGGGGTTCTGTAGACCCATTGGCTGTCCAGTGGATAGTGCACAGTTCCCACCCCATGTCCAGCACACTGCAGTGGGGCCCCACAGGGCTACCCATACCCCCAGCCCCCTGAAACAGTCATTGGCAGAATCATCACAGGGTGGCGCTGCCTCCCCCCACCCATGCCCCGAACCGCAAGTCACCCGCCGCATATGCGGTAATCATCCAGCCCTTGCAGTCTAGTGCCCCCCTCCCCAAACTGTACATATCCAAAATATAAAATAAATCCCGAGTCCCTGGTAGTCTAGTGCCTCCCCCTGAACTGTACATTCCCATATTATAAAATCAGTCTTGATTCCTGGTAGTCTAGTGGCCCCCCACCCAGCTGCCAGCCCACCCAGCACCCCCACACCGATCCCCAGTCAAGCACTGGCACAGCCCCCTCACCTCCACGGCCAATCGCTGACTGAGTGCAGTATTAGCGCCACCAATACAGCACTCATTCGGGCGGCTGGCCATGGAGGTGAGAGGTGGGCTGTGCCAGTCCGGCTGGGGAAGGGGTGGGCAGTGCTGGGGCTGGTGCTGGGTGGGGGATGGGGAGCCACTAGACCACCAGGGAATCATGATTTATTTTATAATATGGGAATGTACAGTTCGGGGGGGCACTACACTACCAGGGACTCAATATTTATTTTATAATATGGGAATGTACAGTTGGGGGTGTGGCCACTAGACTACCAGGGAATCGGGAATCTAGTGAAATTTTACGGTTGGGGGAGCACTGGACTATCGGGGCAGGTGACGTGCCTCATATGCGGTGGGCGACCCAGAGGTTGGGGCATGGATGGGGGGTGTACTTGCGACCTGCTCGTTGCGACATGTTGGACAGGTACACCTCTGTGCAGCATACTTTGCCACATATTGCAAGTCACAGAACTTTGCTGTGAAGACCCTGCCCCTTCTAGAATAGTGCACAGGGTTAATGTCGCAGTTGAGGGTGGCGCAAGTTGCGTTTGGCGGCAACCTGCACCACCCTTCTAGAATTGGGCCACATATTTATAGAAAAGGAAAAATAAACTGTGGGATTGCATCAGGAAAAATACATTTTGTGACTGCTTCAGTATTTTACTAGTAATTGTATAAACATAATGTGCGCCTAGAATTTTGTAGTTGTTTGGTATATTTGTTTAGAAAATTATAATATAAAAGGGTATGACAAACACTGTATGATCTCTCTCTCTCTTTCTCTAGATATATATATATATTTATATATATATATATAATTTTAAGCTATAGAAATACTGTGTTTGAATGGAGTTTCGATGTCCTGCCGACATGCTTAAACATATTTTTAATTTGTGTTTGACATAAACTGTGGTAAATTTATTTGCACTATTTCACTTTATTTGGGATCACTGAGGTGCACTGTGGCTCTGTGGGCGTGCATAATAGGGTAATTTCCCTTAAATTATATTAAGTGTATGCTCTGGGTGTTGTGAGCTGACAGAGCACCAATGTCCTCTTTGTGTTGTAGCCCACTTTAAACAAAATCACTAATTAATTACTAATTAACTTTATATGAGTTAATGAATAACATGTATCACAACATGCTATAAATTAATGAAATGCACTGGTAGACACACCTCTGACGAAGAGATCGTTGTGGCCTTGAAACACGAGGTTGTTCATTTAGGTATGTGGACCTTGATTCTAATTTTTTGAAATATACATGTAACTGTATATATTTAATTGGAATTTTTTCTCGCAAGCCTGGAGTGCTGGTTTTTATTCACTGCTATTTTCCATTTTTCAGCACCCAACTTTGTTGTGATCACCCTCTGGGCCAATTTCTACCCATCCTTCACCCTTCCCTTGTCCCTAGCACTGTCCTTCCCTTTTTTATTGTCCTTCTGCCCAGTATTTAACTCTGTTCTTAGCCTTAGAACCTCCTCCCAACTCTCCTGTCCTTTCCTCCCTCTTGTCCTATACCAGTCCAGTACAGCGCAGGGGGTTAAGGCTCTGAGTTGCAGATCTGGAGCCCTGGGTTTGAATCCCACAGCTGCTTAGGTGCATACTGTGTGATCCTAAGAAAGTCACTTAACTTTCTTGTGCTCCCAGGTAACATCTGGAAACAAGCTTTGGCTTAGTGTTCTAGCTACTCCTGGTTAAACAATGCCCCCCCCAACAATAGGAAATGTATTTCCCCAGGGTTACTGCTTTCTGCTGCTCAATTTGTTTTTTTGTTTTTTTTTGAGGGGGGGAGTACATTTACTGTCTCCTGAGTTTTTTCTGCCTCCCCCTTGGTTAGTTTAAATGCCTGAAGTGGCATTTAAATCTTCCACCCAAGGCTCTTGTTCCCTTCCCAGATGGGTGGAGGTCATCTCCTTTGTACAGGCCTTTGTCTCATAAGGTAAGACACCAGTCCTTGATGTGGCCAAAAGCCTCCTCCCTGCACCATGCTGTTAACCAGTCATTGAAAGCCCCGCTACGGTGTCTCCTAGCCTTCCACTGGTCGTGGACAGGCAGCACCTCAGTTAAGACCACCATGTGAGCTAACCACTTCAGGCCCCTCCCCAGCCCTAAATCTATCCTGCACTACCCTTGCTGTGTCTCTTGCTAGGTCATTAGTCCCCAAATGGACAACTCCATCCAGCTCCCCTTCCTACTCTGCAACCCTAGCAATCCTATGATACCTTCTCCAACCCTCTGTGCCGACCTTACCTCCTTTGTTCCTTCATGTCCTGATCCAAAATCTACCCCACTAATGATTGAGTCCCCCACCAGAAGTTGCTTTCTCTTCTGCTGGGGCCCTCTCCTTCCCACCTTGGGGCCTCCCTTATGGAGAACCCTCATATCTGCCCTGGCCACTACCACAGGTGCATCTTCTTGGCAGTCCTGTTCCACCGGAGTGGGGAAAGAGTTGTGCAGTGGCACTGGCTAAGGAATGTGATCCCAACCCACCACCCCCATTAGAGGTGTTACTGCTTTATGGCATACATTAGTTAAAACATATAATTTAGTGCATACCCTCCCCTATGGTAGATCGTTCAAGAATAATATTATTTCTGCCTGAATTGGCTACTTACTTATTGCCTCTCCAACGGGAGTGGGGTTCTCTTGGTATTCATGTCAGAGCTCTGAATGAAGTACGCCCAGTTACCAAATGTCATGGTGAACCACCCATCAGACTTTTTTTATATAAGGTGCACTGCCAGAATTGGCTTCCATTAATTAAGGTGCAATCCCCAACCAATGCTTAGGTAACTGAAAAGCAACTTGCCAATAATGAAAGCCACATGTCTCAAAGCATCTAACAAATACAAAATTAGTAGTTCACATCTTGCTCATTCAAAAACTTTAAATATCTGTTTTCATTAGGGGTGTTAATGTTTGTGGTAAAAGGCAGAAATAGTATAGGGGCTGGAGAGGTGGACAGAGAAAGCAGATTGATCTATGAAAGTTTTGAAGTGGGGGTGTATAATGTGCAAGCATCAGAGGAGTAAAGTGAACTGATGGGGAAATGTTCCTTCAATTATATTTCAAGAATTAATTTGCAAAACATCTTCTCCAACAATATCTATTTATGGCTATCTAGCTGTCTGTCCATCTGTCCATCTTTCTATCTGTCTATCTGTCTATCTGTCTATCTGTCTATCTATCTATCACTGTTTTCCAGGGAAAGCACGCAAAGCTTAGACAGCTTATTTCCAGGTGCATCTTGGGGATTGATTGCATGAACTTGTTTTTATTGAAAGGGGAATATTGGCTAGGACCCTTGAGAAATCCTCATTTCTTATGATATGTGCCATAAGATCTTTAACTTACATCTGGGTAGCCAACAAAGATGGGCAGAAGGGACCTTGGTACAACATTTCATTGAAAGATGGCACCTCAGCTGTGCAGCCCCCCATGCTGCACTAGCATCAGTTTTTGACACATTTTCCTAAGATAGGACTAAATCCCACAACTTTCTTATCCTCTGACCCTTGAAGAAAGCGTGAAACCTACTAAATCATGATCATGACAATTTGAATATCAGGAGAGTGCCATACTGTACTTAGGGAAGGTCTTTGCTCAACTAAAGGCAACTAAAGGCATCTTCTTGGTCTGATGAGATATGGGAAAGGCTTCTCACCACATTAAGTAGCACTGCATATTGAGAGAGGAGATGGAACCTTAATGATATGGCTGAAATCAGTATTTACATAAATCCATTCAAGCACATGTGTTTACTGACTTGCTCTCCACTTCCTTTTGAAATCATTTAGAAAAGCAATGAAATGCTTACCCCTTTTCCTTCTTGTTATTCGCTTCAGTTGATAACAGCAGTGCAGTTTCCATGAAGGCCTATCTAAGAAATTATGACTTCCACATGAAGTGGACAGAGCACAATGGTTCACTTAATGCTGCTGAGGCTTTATATTTTTTACAAACCCTTTTTATGATTATTTATGTGATTCAACTTAGTGACTCTTCTGGGTACACAGTAAACTGGTGTAGGCGGTGTAATTCTGGGTTTCTTCTGTTGAATGAGCCTTGAATGACTTTACAGCTAGGCCAGCTAGCTTGTTTGGGTAAATTATAAGATATTTTAGGATTGAGATTTCTAAGACATTAGATAGAATAGTCCAACTTAATTGTCTACTTGAACATATTCAGTTTGCTTTTTCTAGATTAGGTAAGTCTGTTCTTTAGTACCAGTAGAGCACACATCATAGATATGAGTATCCTGCCAACCTTGCTGCACATTATTTTCAACCCCATCTGTTTCACTTGAAAATACTGTACTCTTTATGTTTTGGTTTGCCAGAGGATATATTGGTAAGTGCTTTCACTCCCCATGTGGAAGGTGCAGCTTTGCTTGTAAAGCCCCAGATCTCAGTCCACTCAGTGAGAGGTAGCTGTTATCTGTCAAACAGGAACACATGGTGCACCTGCATTTGGAGTAGAATATCTACTGCCGTAACTACCCCATGGTGGCTCCAGAGGTGGGGAGTCATGCAAGGCAGAGCTCCTCATCCTCACCCTTTCCTCTTCATTACCACCACCACCTGTGCAGTGCAGCAAGGGTGTTATAAATGTAGGGAAATATCACAAACTACTGGCTGAGGCAGAGGTCCCTGCCATCCTTGGGAAAGAATGGAATCTAGTCTCCTATGTCTGCATGGAAATCTCCACCGGGAAGGGAGGTCAGCATTAGGGTAACATGGGGACAATGTATAGTAGCAAGCGTAGCCTATAACTGAAAAAAAGGCTGCACTGAAGCTATATGAGGCTACAGGTAGGAGAAAAAAACATGAGAAGAGAATGGATGGGAAAAAGAGGCAAAAATAAAAGTATAAGGATGAAAATATTTTCTTTGGAAATTTAGATGAGATAGCATCACATTTATTTGAAGGCATAATAAAACCTAGGATGAAGTTCATCCACTGACTGCTAAAATGAGTTTATGTATTTCAATTAAAGAGTTTATGATCTGGTTGCCCAACTTCAGCCATTAAGCAACTTGTTCAAAGAGCCTGATACCACAATGACAGCTTTCAGATATTACAGTGGGAACATACAATGAAGTTTACAGTATGTGACATTTACTTAGCTTTCTCACATATTTCATTACTTAAGAAATTTCAATGAACACAGAATCTCAGTCACTTGTTTTCCAGATGCTTTGGCAGCTTGTCTTCAACTAGCATTAAAGTCATCTCCCATGGCATCATAACAAACTGTTGCAGATATGATTATGATGTCCCAGGAGTGGATTACGATATACCTTATAGGCAAGTGGCTAGAACAGATGATGACCAAAGTCCTATTTTCACACAAATGTCATTTGTAAACAGGAATAGGAGGAAAGTACTGTAAATACAGAAAGAATTTAAAGTAGAATTCTGACTAAATTGTCAGGCCTAGATGTTCAAGTCTTAATACAGGCCCAGTTCCTAATTCTGATCTGCACCTGCATCAAAATAAATGCACCAACATGTCTGATTGCTATTTTCAGATGATGTGATTGATGCATTTGCAACCATCTACCTGTTTTATGGCAACGAAATTATGCATGTCAATTTTTTTAAATGCAGGCATCATTTTGGGTATGCAAATTGCAGCAACAGCAACACAAAGTTAGACCATGTGTTTTATGGTTTAAATAATTTGGTCTAACCTTTTGTTGCAATCTGTACAATTCCACTGAAATGGTGTTGCAAACCCCTGAGGTGTGTTTGAAAATACTGTCCCAAATGTGTGACATTTTGCCTGTAACATAAGAGACTGTTTATACATTGCATCATAACTTGTGTAGACATTTAAATTTATTTATTTATTTATGACTGTTATCCGGGTAAGGTGCACTGATCCCAGGGACCATTTTCAGGCATGACCCAGGCCAAAAAGTAAGAGCAGCAACAAAATAACTAAAGGAAGAACATCAAATTGGGAAAATATCACTATACAAGTGCCGAGGCAGGACAATTCAGTTTTAAGAGTAAGTCAGCTACAGCATACAGATGTGAGCCATATGCAAGCAGACAAAGGGAAGCAAAAAAAATAATTCTAAGTACAACCACCCTTTGGTCAAATGAGGTCCCCCAGGAAACAAGAAATGCTTTCTTATGCTTTCTTTTATATTTTAGATGCAATGTCTTTTCCTCATCTGTTTGTTTAGGTTCCATATACTGTGCACACCACACTCTTGTAAATGAAAATGTCATTATCTGTGCATAAGCAGGTTGTGCGTTTAAGAGAGTAATGTGCTTCTGGGAGTCCCAGACTTCCAGTTGCCTTGGTGCCACAACTAGTAACACAAGTGAAACAGTTTTCTGTGTGTGGCCTGGGTTCAAATCCCAGCTACTGCACTTATTCCTTTCTCTCATCTGTTTGTTTGGGTTCCATGTATGTGGACACCACACCACTGTGAATTAAAATTTAAAAATATCTGTACAGTACCAGATCTAGTATTAGAGAAAAAGCAATGTGCTTCTCGGAGTACCAGGTTTCCAGTTGTCTTGGTGGTACAGCTGGTAGCACAACTTTCTCTCTCTCTCTCTCTCCCTCTCTCTCTCTCTCTCTCTCTCTCTTTATTTCTTTTTCCATATACTGCACATGCACACCACATTTTGTGAATGGAAATGAGATTATCTGTGGAGTACCAAGTTGTGCATTTGAGAAAGAGTAATGTACTTCAGGGAGTCCCAGGTTTTGAGCTGCCTTGGCAGCACAGCCGGTAATGCAACTGGAATGGTCTACCAGGTGGCCTGGGTTCAAATCCCTGCTAAGGCACTTATTTATTTCTGTCATATGTTTGTTTGGGTTCCTTATATGTGCACATAGAACCCTTGTGAATGAAAATATAATTATCTGTGCAGCACTAGGCTGTGCATTAGAGAAAGAGCAATGTTCCTCTAGGAGTCCCAAGTTTCCAGTTGCCTGGGTGATGCAGCTGGTAGCACAACTGGAATGGAATTCTAGGTGGCCTGAGTTCAAATCCCTGCAAAGGCACTGATTTTTTTTTCTTGTCTGTTTGTTTGGATTCCACGTATGTGCACATCACATCCTTGTGAATGAAGATGTGATTTATGCATTCCTTGTCCTCATTAAAGTAAACAAATATAACATGGCCCTTTGTCTACCATAAAGTCAAAGCTGGTTGTAGCTTTCTCCTGTTACACCTATACAGTAATTTCTATTTCTTCATCCCTTTCTTCTATGGTTGATTCTGATTTTGGCTTTAAGAAGCTAAAATAATTCATTATGCTATGAATCTGTTTGACTAGACTGTATATTGCTCCTTTGGAAAAGTCAGAATATATATTTTTTTAATTTTAGAGTCTCTTTTTTTTATTAACAGCAGAGTATTTTATTTTTTTAATTATTCAGAAAACAGTATAGTTTATCTTTATATGTCTCCAACATAAATGGTATTAATTAAAAAAAAGAAATAGAAGTCTTTTTTCTGGTATATATTAATTTCTCTTGGAGCATAATAACAATTAACTAAGCAATCTAAGACTCAAATGGAAAAGAGTTTTGACAAATACAGTCAATTGTGAGCTGTGGCACAAGTATTAGTCTCAAAATAATACCATTGTTTTAAAGCAGCAATTCAAGTAACAATAAACATGTTGCACATTTTAGGTTGCCTTTTTCTTCAATATTGTGTAAGAGTCCATTCTTTTTATTTTGAATTTGCATTAGCATTTTTAAAGATATGACACTGGAATATAATGTATTTAAGGTTATACAGAATAACTATTCGCATCTTGCAACACTTTCAAAATAATCTTTCATGCTATTTTATGCTTGAAATTATATTTCAAAAGCTGCAACATGTGAATTGTTAGGTATAGAAATGAAAGTTTTTTTAATGACTAGTGGGAGTCCAATCAACATGTATTAAGCCTAAAAATACAGTTCTCATTACACATCTATACATGATGATATGTTGTTAAAAATAACAGGTTCAAAAGTTTATTGAAACATTTATGTTTTAATAAATTGATATAAGATAGCGGTAGCAATATCTTATATTGATGCATCAACTTAGCTAATACAAAACTTTTAAATAAAAAAATTTTTACTTTCTAGCCTTAATGGTTCCAGCGTTAGCTCATTTTAAAGAAATCACCTATTGGAATATCTAACTCCAGAACCATTGGAGCTAGAAATGCAATTCTTTTTTTAACGATAGTTTGGAGTCCAGTCATTAAGAATTAGTTCTGTTGATACTGTTTTTATCTGTTAGTACTATTCAATGTGCATCAGTACTATTGTCCTCTGATCACTCCCCCACACCCCAATAACACAGTGCACACTTTATTTAGTGCTCAGTCAGCATTTTAGTCTTTATTGAACAAATCATCCATTTTCCAGATCTAACTTGTGATATCCAACTCATAACATATATCATCATCAACATACATTTCTTTAGCATACATTGGTCATATTTACAAGATCTCCTTAGCTTAGGTGTATACCTAGATCCACCTCAACCATTATGGGCTGGATGTAAATCCCAGCTCTTCTTTTGTCTTACTCTGAATCTGAGCATGTGTATAAAAAGCTTGCCCTCTTCAGGATCCTCTGGGGGTGCCCTGAGGCCCCTTCCTACTCTTTCCCCCAGCCCTGGTGCAAACTCTAGGCAGGGTCCTCCCCCCTTTTTAGCCTCCCTTTATTTTTCCGCTCCATTTTCTGTCCAACCATGCTGACCACCTTCAGTAGGCCCTCCAATCCCAGCTGCTCAGCCTTAGCTGTGACTCTCCATTCTCATTACTTTTCCCTTCCTCCTTGTACTGTGCAGGTGGGATGGTGGGCAAAGCACCCAGCAAAATGTGACCAGAAAAAGAGGGCTTGCAGGGGCTGTGTGCCCCTTTTTATTGCCTCTTCTCTTCACCCTCTCTCTCTTCTCTCTAGCCAATCCCCATTCCCTTCTCCCTTGTGAATCCCTCCTCCCCACCTGTCCATCATCTGCTCCCCTCTCCTCCCCCTCCCAGGTTGACCTGGCTACATGACTCTGACTGCTAGCACCTTGGGAGGGCTGCCCAGGACAATAGCCTTGCTCTTCTAGGGAGTGCAAGTCCCCTTTGAAACTGCTTTATTATTATATTAGCAAAACATGGTTTATTGTTGTAACACAGCCAGAAAACCTCAAATAAATATAGTGTTGATATTTCAAGTTCAAGGTAATTTGGGGGGGTCAACCATAGGCCTTTACAAATCTAAAATCATAGTTGGATCCATACAGAAATTAAACAATACAATTTATAAAGTTAAAAATAAATAATAATATCTAGTTTGTACATCCAGCAGTCCATATAATAACATGGGGTACTATTTTCTATAAACAGGAAGCAAAAATAGTTTTAAGAGAACATCAGTTTTCTTGAAAGCATACAAATGCTTTATTCATTTTAAAAGGAAACTATGGCAATAGTTCCAAATTTCTATCTAAATTGGATCATAATTTTATAGTCCACAGAAAGCCCAACAATATATCCAACATGAAGTTATCCCTATTGTTATACAGAAATATTATTACCTTATCCAGAGGGAGACTGAGTTCTGCAAGTATCAGACCCAACCAAACCTTTCTCTTATTTGAATACAATGGACATATTAGTGTAATGTGTTTGAGATTATCTTCCACATTCATACCGCATTTGCACTAAGGGTCTAGCACACCCAGACATTTTTGTTTAAACAGAATATAATTGGCATTGTATTATTCCATCCTGAACCAAGTTAATATTTTTTCTTGCAAAAGGATTTGACAAACTGTTTAAAAAAGGTTCAAGAAAGTAATCAGTTTTAAATTGTTTATAGCATCAAAAGTTCTTAAGTCTAGAGATCTGTAAAAAGTATTCCATTGTAGCTACATTCTTTTTGGGGTGTGTGATCTGGGGAATGAGCTAAAAATAGGTCTATAATATATTCTAAGTGACACATGGCCCAGTCCTGGTGGTAAAAGGATTTTCTTAATAACTTTAATCATGGGAAAATCAAAACCCCACTTTTAATATTCAGTCTCCTCTGGGATGATGGTCTTCAGGTAAGAGAAAGAGTTTTAACAACAACAACAAAAACATTCTATAATATGGGTATGAACTAAGAATTGCTGTAGTTCAAATCTTAGCACCTCCACTGGTACAAATTGAAGTACAGCCAAAACATAACGATAAATTTTATTTACTAGAACTTCCAGATTTTTTATGTTAGTGTAGGCCCATACTTTAGTCGCATTTTATATGCTGGTTTTAATTTTTGTATTCATATCTCTAAGTATACTACTTATTTAACCTTTTCCTAGCTGAACATTACATATTTTAAAAGTCTTGAAAGCAGTTTGAAGTTTGGCCTCCATCAGCAAAATGTACTTTTTCCAAAAACCATTTCCAGAGAATTTCACTCCCAAATAATCATAATACCTCTCAGTACTTGTCTTCTGTTTATTAATGGATAGAGTTGGGGTTCTTCTATTCCCCTTTCTGAAAACGCCTACTTTAATTTTGTCTATATTTATAATTAATTTGCTTTCTTCACATAATGTTGAGAAATAATCCACTTTCCTTTGTAGTCCTGGAAATAAGGTAAAAATTAGAACACTGTTGTCTGCATAAGCTAGACAAGAGATTTTTTAATGAATATTGTTGGTGAATGTATTGGAAACTGTTCAATTTGCTCTATTAAGTTATTAATATATAAATTAAATAATTTATGAGCAACTAGGCAACCATTCTAAACTCCAAGATTAGTTTTAAGAGGTGAAGTAACTTCCCCATCTTGGTTATACTGGACCTTGATCTATGTATCAAACAAATTTCAGCATAGAGTACGCACAAGGCAAGTGGTGCATCAAACCAATAGCAAACATACAAAACCAAAAAGTTGAGCACACACCAACCTCAATAACATGGGCACAAGTCTCCAAGTTAAAAAATATATTTATTAAGAACACCAGCAGTCTGACGCATTTCAGATAAAATCACATCCTTATCAAAGTTTGCCCATTTTATGCTTTTTGAAAAGAAAAACTGAGGTAACTAGGAATTTTGCCCATTTTAGCAGTTTTATGACTTTTGAAAATACTACTATACCTAAAATATGTACTGTAATGTCAGCACCTCTTTTCATCAGAGGCATTTATTACATTTTTTCTCTGCTTTCTTCTGAAATTGCAAAATTAAGTTATTGCACAGATTTATTTTGTGACATGATATCATACAGTATTTTAGTATATATTGTCATGTTTTAATCATTTCTTTATTTTTTGTTCACTATGAAAGAAGGGCTAGACAAAGTGCTTATTTTCAACCTCATCCAGGGTGAGGGGGTACAGATGCAAACCAACTGAAACTGAAACACATTAAGTAGCCAATGGCAATTTAATAAATAACTTTGAAGAGTTTCCTGTCAGCATAACACATTGGGCTCCTATAGTGTTCATATTTTTGTCATGTTTCTATTTTCTAGGTCACTGCACTTTATAGAATATATTTGTACAGGCTGTGACATGGCTGTCTGCTTGTATTGTTACTGTCTTGTCTGTATTGTTGATAACATTTAAAAAGGGATTTACCACCACCCCTTGTGCTGGGGTGGCATGTTATGCTACCATATTGGAGATCAAGAATTGCTTTGCAACTTCTAACCCCAGGCTGTTAGAGACTAGGGAATGATTATTGGGGTAGCATTCTTAGACATTGGGAGAGCACAGCATTTTCTTGAATATGCAGTGGAAGGGGGTCAACTTAGTGGGCACCCTGTGACATAGGCAGATCAGCCTGAATGGGCATGATGGGCACATTAATTTGATGAGTCAGGGAAAAATCATAGGACAAATCCCTGGGCAGCAATAAGATTATGGCTCTGGTATGCTCAGGCCTATTTCAGGACACCTCGGTATGTTGCATTGCATGGAACATCAGGAATAGGATATCGGTAAGGAATAAAGTCCTGAAAGACTGTTGCCAGTCGAAGGCTTGAAAAGAGATTTTCCTGTTACATGCAGATATACATCAGTACTAGAGGTGGGCAAAGTGGCCAAAATTCTCTCTGCAAAGCAATTCTTGGAGTAATGCAGAATCCACAAAGTAATCCTCAACACAAAGTGGAGTACTTTGCATCATAATGAGGAACACAAGTCCATTGATAACAATGGCTTTGCATTACTCCGCCTTCCCACAACCACTTCTGCACCAATTTTAATGTGAAGTACATAGAAATCAATGTACTTCGCATCACTTCACCTTGTTATTGAGCTCCAAGGTGAGTTTTGCAGTGATTCATGGGATTGCAGGTCACATGGGCTCTAGATTGTTCTGCACAGCCTCGGTTCTGTGTAGAGTGTGTGTGTAGTGGTAGATAGAGACAGTTTCCTCTCAGAGCTCTGCGATTCAAATCCTGTAAAAGCTGTTAAAAAAGTCTTGTTGAGCCATTTTGTTTGCTCAAAATTTAGTACATCGATTGTAGAAAACCCTCCTGTGCTCATATCATTGAATGTTTACTGTTTGTGTGTGAATTTTTAAAGCTAATTTAGAACATTTAGTCTGTGTACTGACAGACACTTGAAGTGTGCTTTGGGGAAGGGGCGTATCTGTGGTGGAGGTAGGTTAAAACTGGGAGAAAAAGGCAGTCTTATTGTTTTGATTACATTTTTTCTTGTATAACTGTGTTAATGTACACACAACAATGTTTTCAGTAATTCTTGAACTTTTTTTGCTGATTGTTGTGGTGCAGCAGTTCATAATTTCAGTTTGTTTAAAAGATTTGGTTATATCACTGAAGTTTTCAGTTTGCTATACATTACTTGTATGTGTGTGTGTGTGTGTGTGTGTGTGTGTGTGTGTGTGTGTGTGATGTGTGCTGTCAAATCAGATGCATTGTATTGTGCCACAGAGTAACTGCAGTAGTGTGAACCTGCTGTCTACTGCACCTGCATGATTTTGTACTGTTTTGTGGTATCTTGGTTTTGGACTTTTACTACAGAGCACTGCACCCCGCCCCCTCCCCAACCAGCAAAAGGTATTCTTTCCCAGATTGGATTGGGACTTGTGAGCACTGGTTAAGGTGTTGTTGTAACTTTGCGTCTGCATCTCTTCTTGATTGCGCAGTGCAGTCTTATTCTGTCTGTGCTTCTACATCTGTTTAGTGCCCAATCTCCATCTGCAAGTCACAGTTGTTTTTTTGGCTTCATATCCACCAGCCCAGACTGAAAGTTCAGAAAACTAAATTTGTTTAGAATTTTCTTGGTGATCTCCCAAAATGCCTGCAAAGAGACATGCAAGTAAAACTGTTTCTGGCCATGGCACTGCTGCCAGTGGCAAGATTGTCTGTGGGTGAGGCAGTATGCAGAAGTGCATAGCTGATGCTAGTAAAGGGATTTCTCCATCGATGTTTTTACAGCACAATCTGTAGCTTCTCTCATTGTTGGAGGAGATGATGTTGTCCCAGCTGGTGGTGTTAGTGCAGTCTCTACTGGCATGAGTATTGCTGCCTCAAGTTCCACTTCTGACCAGTTAACCATTTCAAAGAATATAGTTGAGTTTAAAGCTGGGACTGACAGTGTAGATGATGTCATACTCCCCATTAACATACCCATGGTAGTTGAACATGATTCTGATCCTGGCAACAATAACTCACAATGTCACATTTCTTCCAGTGCTGTTTAGGTCATGCCTTTGCCATCCAATGATTCAAAGTGTAGCATAAAAATATTTGGTGAAGATGATGATGATTCTGTGGTTGGAACATGTTATCTACATGACAGCATCCAAGCTGAAAATGTCGGTGTGGATGATGTTGATGAATATGATAATGATGTCAGTAACCCCTGTTGGGAACCAGAGAAAAAAAAGTCAAGGTGGCTGTGTCTGGGTCTGTTGGCATTAAATCCCCCCTCCTCAAAAAAGCTGCGATTTAGCGTTTCCTGTTGATGATAATAATGATGACCCAGTAATAATCATAGGTAGTCATGGTGGTCAGTTGGAGTCCAAGTGTGTAAAGCCTGAAAAATCATGTAGCACACCCCCCATTTCAGGGGTTAAAAAAACAGAGTCCAATAAGCAGCATCAGGGACATGTTAAAAGTAGGGGATCACAATCTCTTGTTTGGGATTTTTTTGTCCAAGAAGTAAATGATGAGTCAGTTGCAATCTGCCAGCTTTGCCATGTGTGTGTGGGTTGAGGTAAAAAGCCGAGTCATCTGGGCATGGGGACCAGCATACACATCTTAAAAATGGGCATGTGGCACTGTGGACCCAGCACAAGATGGCAGCTAATGCCATAGTGGGGCATTCACCCTTATCATCAACCTTACTGAGCATGTTATCCCATTCCATGAGTGTAAGCCCAACTAGGAATGTCTGCAGTAGCGATGAAATAACATCAGATGATTACTATAGACATGATGAAGGGGAGGATTATGATTTAGAAATCTTGTCAAGTGGTGGTTAGAGTAGCAGTGGTGGTGGTGGTGGTGGTCAATGCAGTATGTCTAGTGCAAGTGGTACAACAACCCCTGTACATAAAATGGGAAAAATAACTGAATTTGTGGACTCGTCACCTGTGCACCCCTCTTCATCACATGTCCACACCCCACTACTGGCTATTCGCAGAGCTGAGCCATTTGTCACACCCTATGAAAACATGTAAGTCAGCCCACGTTGGAGAGTGTTTTTGCCAGTAACCTGCCTGCCTGCCTGACTGAAGCATGTGACCTACAATGTGCAAGCCATGTGATGTGTGTGGGCTGCCTGTGAATTCTCACTCTGCCTTAAAGTGGAATACGTTGGAGTGCACAACACGAAGTCATAATTACAATGCAAAGTGGTGAAGTGATGGTTTAAAATGGGCACCCCGTGTAGTGGAATACTAACATGAAGTGACCACTTCACAACCACTTCACAGGCAGAATTTTACTTAGCTGCATCTCTAACCAGAACTATAGTATCTGATGTATCTAGATATATTATTGTGAATTGTGTGTAAACTTGACTTTTTGGTGTCCCT
Source organism: Neoceratodus forsteri (assembly GCA_016271365.2). Classification (NCBI taxonomy): domain Eukaryota; kingdom Metazoa; phylum Chordata; order Ceratodontiformes; family Ceratodontidae; genus Neoceratodus; species Neoceratodus forsteri. Next base: position 1,517,286,573 of record CM057449.1, read on the forward strand.
TTGTTAATGTGGCATTTTGAGCTGCAAGCCCTGTTGTAGGAGCATGCAGACAGTGAATTTAGTAGATTGGGAAATGTGAAGAGGGAGTTTGCAAAAGATTCATTTGATAACTATTTTTACTGAGGGTTAGAGGTGTGTGAATAAAAAGTATGCCTGCAGAATTTCCGTGAAAGTTGGAATTTTGCTTCCACGAAAATGCAGAAATTAAATTAGCAATTTTTGTGGAAATTCAGACTTAGAATGGTGGAATAAATGTATAAATTGTGGATTGTTCTATTAAACTGCGGAGAAAAAAAGCCTGCAGAACTGATTACTGAACTGTGGAATAATTACTTGTATTGTGGAATAATTCCATAAGCTTTGGAAAAAATTCCTCAGAACTCTTATTCTGCAATTCATGTGTATTATTCCACAGTTCAGCCAAAAAATTCCACAGAACAGTGTGAAAATCTGCCAAACACATGTGGAATATTCTGATCTTGCCAATGGCAAAAGTTCAAAAAACTCCTCAATATTTCCTAAATTTCGCGGAAGTTCTGCAAAAGCAGAATTCGCAACTTTTGCCCACCTCTGCTGAGGGCTGGTGCTAGAGGGCAAAGAACTCTATCTTTATTTTGTTTCCATCCCCCACTGCAGCAAGGCAGAATGATTTTAGTAGACTGGGAAAGGAGCAGGAGGAGTTTGTAGGCTGTATTTTACAAATAATTTGACTGCTTACAGTGCAAAAATGAAGTGAAGTAGGCTGCTCCATTGTGGCAAGTCTGTCAGTAGGTGACATGACAGATGTGTGTGTATGTGTATGTGTGTGTGTATCCATCTGCTGTTGGTTTAGAAACCTTGAGTAAATGAATTGGAGGAGAAAGGGATGCAGGTGGGGGGTGATAGCTTAGCAGCAGAGGAGATCAGACTCACTTTAGAGCTGCTCCCAAGAGAGCTTCACTATTTTATTGTTTTTTAAACTTAATTGATCAAACCTCTTTGGAATGTACCACCAGAGATTTGTAACATTAGCTAGGAAGATGAAATGGGAAAATCTCATAATACAGCGACTGCAGGGAGACTTTTCCCATCGAAAGACAACTCAGCATAGAGATGCTCGTCCACTCCAGCATGAGGTGGCCATGGAGCTGATAGATACTGGGGTCATAGCAGACAAAGTGACGTGGCATAATGTGAACACTACTTTTAACCAGATTGTTAAAAAAGTTCAGGATCTGGATAAAAAATGTAATGCCCTCATGCTGAGAGTAACTGACCTGGAGACCTGGGTGTACTTGCTTGAGCAGTTGGTGCTGAATGTGGAGGCTTCACACTTGACACAGCAAGACATAACCTTGGTGCCTGTAAAAGAAAATTGCCTGCTACAACAGTGCTTGGAGAGGTTTGAGAACCAGGCCCCAAGCTCGGTGGGTGGGGGGGGTGGACACAGTGGAGGGGAGACAACAATTTAAGGAAGATCTGGCTAGGCTGGAGAAATAGTTTGGCATTTGGCAGTTGGGATTCAACACCAGGAAGTGCAAGGTGATGCACTTAGGAGTCAGGAATCCAGGGGACAGCTACTGGTTTGGGGGTGGTTCAGGTGACTATCTCGGAGAAGGAGAAGGACCTTGAAGTGTTGGTCAGGGGTGACATGAAGCACTTTGCAATGCCATAAGGCAGCAGCCAAAACTAATAAAATGTTGGGCTGCATCACCAGAGCAATCACCTGTAGGAGGGAAGAAGCAACATACAGGTCTCTGGTGAGACCACAGCTAGAGTACTTTGTACAGTTCTGGTGCCCTTATCTAAAGAAGGATGTCAACCTGCAGGAGGGAGTCCAGCAGAGTGCAGCCAAGATGATCCTGGGCATGGGGGACAAAACATATGAGGAAAGGCCGAGCGAGCTCAACATTTACTCCCTGGAGGACAGAGGAGAGAGAAAGGACATGATAGAAACCTTTAAGTACCTCAAAGGCATAGACAGGGTTCATTCAGAGGATATATGCAACCTGAGAAGGGATGGAACTATAAGGGGGCATAGCCTGAAGCTGGTTGGGGGTAGATTAAAGAAGGAAATGAGGAGGCATTTTTTCATGGAAAGGGTGGTAAAGGGGTGGAAGAAGTTGCCAGAGGAGGTGGTAGCAGGAATACAGAGACAGTTTCAAGGGGGTGGGACAGGGTGAAAAATAAAATCAGAATGGGATGAATCAGTTCTGGGAAGGGGTGAGGAGAGTGTATGAGAGGGGAACGACTCCATGAGAAGTTGGAGACGGGGCAACTCCAGGGAACTAAACTGAGCTACACACTCAAGCAGACCAGATAGACCATTATGGCCTGTTTCTGTTGGCAATTTCATGTGTTTGTATGTAGGAATGAAATCTCTGCAACATGTAACAGCCTGAGGAAGCTGAGGGGAATGCCCTCCCCCCCAAGTTCGCTCACACCTTCCTCCTGCAAATTTTGGGGCTCACCTCAGAAGAGATAGGTTTTGAACTTGAGAAAGCCTCCAGATTGACTCTCCAGCAGACGCTGGCAGACCCTTCCTTCCCATGTACTTTCATGATCATCTGCACCAGAGTGGGAGATTGAGACAGAGCCCTGACCCTTGTCAAGAGATGGTGGGCCTTGAAGTATGGATAAGCAGAGCTGTCTATATTCCCAGACCTTGCCTACAGCATCCATGTCTGTAAGAAAACATTTGACAAAGTGAGGGGTATTTCATGTCACTTTAAGGTGCAACCTCAGCTCCTTTTACATGCAAAGCTCACTGGGGTGTGACAGGGTCATATTTTTATCTTTAACAATCCAAAAGATGCTTGCAAGCTAGTACAAAAGATCAAGAGAGAGAGAGATGGCATCTGAGGATGGTGAGGAGTCAGATGGCATAGACTAAAGACTATCTTTCTCTTTTTACATTATTTGACTCTGGACTAATTCAGCCTAACTGTATATAAGTCAGGTTTAACAGCCATTTGTTTAACTGCGGTATTTTTTTTGCTGGGGCTCTGGGGGGAAACGAATTTACTGTCTATTTGGTCTCACTTTTGGCTTTTCTACCCTTACTGGGTAGTGGGATTTTGTACGTTTAATAATGTGCATTCTGGTGTGTTGAGCTGCATCATGAGGGGACTGAACATGGCATTTCCCACCATCACCTTCCCTTCCCACTGAGTGTATACCAGACATTTTTTTCCCACTACAGCATTAACAGCTGGACTTTCACAATGGCTGCCTACAACAGAATTTCATTATGGACATGGTACCTAACAGCTTTCTTTTCTGCATGCAACCCAGTGTCGATATTAAGGAAAGGGAGGGGGTCTTATTACTTTATTGTTCTGTAGTGTACTATCCATGTTTCTCTTGCAATAGTGTGGATGTTCAGATAGCAGGTGTAGCTTGTTTGATGTTCTCCTGTATATGGATCATTTTTAATCTCTTTCAGGATTTTGTGAAATATTGTTCCAATAAGTGTTTATCTTGTATGACGGATTAGGGGGGTTCAGTGTAGGATGGAAATCTGGATACGGTTATGTTTCTAATCTTAAAATGTTAGTACCTGTAGAGCTCTCATGCTGTATGCCATGATGAGTTGAGTTTCATTTTTTTTTTTTTGTTGTTTAACCAAGGGTAGCACACTAAGCTTGAAGCTTTTTTACAGGAGCAACCTGGGAGCACAGGGAAGTTAAGTGACTTGCTCAGAGTCACACAGTATGCAAGTGGAAGCTGTGGGATTCAAACCAAGGTCTAGTCTGCTGGATATCTCCAGATTTGCAGGTCAGAGCCTTCAACCACTGCACTATACTGCCTCCCTTATTATTACTTATTCAATATTTCCCCCGATGTGTAACTTTTGGGAAGGGGTCTAAAAATCTCCTTTTGTAAGTGGATTACTTGAGTTGTGTTTGTACTGGTTAACTTTCTGTGCCTCTTTTACATTTTATGTAAAGTTACATTGTGAAAATGAAAAAAAAGTAAAAAAAAAAGAAAGTGATGCAGGTGAATTAAAGAAGTAGGGAAAGGTTCCACCATCTCGGTTCCAACAAGTGCCAGTCCTGTAAGTGATATTGGTGGAAAGTGAGTCAGGATGGGGACCGTGAATCATAGTGGAGAGGCAAGGGCTATGCAAGAAAGAAGGACTAGATCTGGCTGAGTCATTGTTCAGAATCCAAAGAAACCGTGGTTCATTAGTCCAAGAAGTCAACAAGTTCTACACCCATTGCAAACTGCAGCTTTCCAAGCCAGTCACAGTCATCCAGTGCATCTTCAAGTAGCACATTGTCTGTTTGACTTTAGCATGCTGTTCACAATTATCTCTAAATACTTTTCCTTAATTTTGCTGCACAGTATTGCACAATATAAAGTGAGAGTATGAACCAGATTCACTTCCCTTGTCATTGTCCCCTGCATTACCCAATATTGAATCTAAGCCCCATTTCTCAGTCTGCACCCCCATCATGTATAGGTTCCCATATAGCGTATCCCTCCCTCTGTTGTACCAACTCTTCTTGCTAATCTAGTGTTATCTGCATACATTAGCAGCCTCACTGCAGACCCACTCATACAGGTAATTAATAAATATGTTTAAGAACAATGGACCCAGCAGCAATCCCTGGATTAAGCCAGTGAGAACATCCATTTACTGTAAGTGGTGACCATCTTCCAGTAATAATACTTTCTGTTAATGTCTTGTTCATGAACTCAACTGAGTTAATCTTGAATTTCATGAATAGTAGCAATACATCTGAAAGGAGTTATGGGGAAGTGACCTTCAGGTGGCTTGCTCCAATTTTCTGAAATAAACTGTAGGCCAGCCTAAAATTGAACTCAGTTATGAGTTTGCGACCCTTCATATCCCTGATTGACCCCTATTGCTCTGATAATTGCACTTGCTCTTATTATGTCACTACTGCAATCGATTTACTTCTGGTGTACTACCTTATTTTTCACCTTATACCTGAGATTATATGTTTTGCCTCTTTTTCTGCACCTGTTATTGTTGCCATGACCTAGCAGACTTTATACCATTATAATTACCGGGGACTTCCTTTTTCCCATAGGGAAACCATGACAAAATTTGCTGTTATAAAGGAGTGTTTATAACGGCGAACATGTTCCCAGTTTCTCTTGCACTGCACAGGTGCCCCCGCCTCTGAAGCTCTTCCTACTAGCCACTGTCTGCCTTGTCTTTCCCCCTCTGGACTGCTACTTGAACTCTGTGATAAGTGCTAGAAGGCAGAAACTAATCAAAATAAGGGAAATACTCTCAAAATGTTGGCCCCACATAAAACTGAATTTATAAAAAATGTAAACAAAAGTGACCGTGGTCACACAAGAACATCTTTTTTATTTTATATACTTGCTGTGGCAAAAAAGGAAATCCCAGCAATTATATAAAATAAAATATTGGTCTGGGTGTGTGTAAACTCAAATTTACACACACCCTCGGGGTTAGATGCTACGCATAAACCCCTTGAGCTTCACTCTTGGGGTTTATGTAGCATCAAACCCCACAGGTGTGTGTAAATTCTCTTTACACACACCCAGACCCATACTTTATTCTCTATGTAATTCATATTATTTCTCAGTCTATAAACTCATCACTGCTGTGTTCATTTTCTGTACTGTACTTCCCTAACCTAACCAGGACCTCCTTGAAAATAAGCTTCAGACAATGGAGCTTTTCCTGATAAAACAAATCAATGAAAAATGAAATGATACCATATGAAACAGTTGTTGTAGTGCTACATTACAGCTCAAGTTTCAGTACTGTTCATAATATCGATCAGCTATGCAACATAGTAGCAGTTTGTAGATTTTTATCCCTGGATGTAACTTCAGTAGACATGAATGATGTCATAAATCCAGGAGCTGCATTAATATTAAAAATATCTTAATTTTCATTCCCAAATAGTTTGGTTAAAAATGCTTTATTCTTTCATGCATAGAGACTACATTTGTCATACTTTTCACTGCTAGAATGACTTACTGTACTTATTTTTTATTTTCAAACAAACCCTAAGAGGACATTGTTATCATGATTACCTACAACATGCAACTTCAGGCATCTATGCTTCCATGCCCATTCCATGGCCAGGGACCCCACTATCTGCAAGCTCTCCTTTCTTCCTATTACCCGTCCCGGTCACTCGGATCCACCAACGAGGGATTGCTAGAGATTTCCAGGGTACATTTACAGACATCTGGGGCCCGCTCATTTACATTTGTGGCCCCTACCTTGTTGAATTCTTTACCTCATCAGATAAGAGAATGCCTGACCATCCAAAGTTTAAAAACAGAATTAAAGACGTACCTCTTTGGTCTAGCCTTTGGTGATGAAGTATAATGCTACTGTCATTTTAATAATTGTTGGCTATACTGTGTATAATTTATGGTTTTATATATTTGTAATTTTAGGATTTATTGTTGATGTGATTTTAATACGTGCAGGTGCCTTGAACTATGGAAAGGTGCCTTTTTATAAATACATTTTGATTTGATTAAAAAGTGTGAACACCAGGGAAGAGCTTTAAAGCCTCTGCCTGCCTGAGCAGGTAATAGAGGAAAATATGTGTTTTTACTTGAGGAAAAGGACTTTAGACAGTGGGAGTTAGGTTTCAGTTATTGGCATTGCCATCTTGCTTCACCAGAAGCCATATGAAGAGAGATGAAAAGACCTTAATATGTATACCCTTGGGGAAAGGAAGGAGAGGGGGGGCATGATAGAAACATTCAAGTACCTCAAGGGAATCAACAAAGTCCAAGAGGGTAGCATCTTTCAGAAAGAGAGTTGTACAAGAACAAGGGAGCACAATTTGAAGATTCAGGGGGTACAGCTCAGGGGCAACGTGAGGAAGTATTTTTTCACAGAGAGGGTATTGGATGTATGGAACAGCCTTCCAGAGGAGGTAGTGGGGTCACAAACAGTGGGGAATTCAAGAATGTATGGGACAGACATAAGGCAATTCTAGTGGGGGGGTAGGAGGGAGTAGGCTGTTGGTTAACTAGGATCTGCAGCTTATCCAAAAGGTAGGGGAAACAGGCAGACTGGGTGTGCCAAGTAGTTCTTATCTGCTGTCAAAGTCTATGTTTCTATGTCATGCCATTCTTTATTACTGAGGACATTTGTATGAAACCAGAATCTGCAACCTTTAAAGCATACCAAATGCTGTTGCTTATTGCATACCTAAAATCATAGGGCCAGATTCTCAAAACGATGTGGGACTAAGTCCCACACCACCACACCAGTTGGGGACCAAAATCTACGCAGCTGTGGAGACTGGTATTCTCATCCACCGCAGCATGAGCATATATTATGCCTGGTCCTGCTAGCCATAATATTTTTCGGCAGCTGCGGGGAAAAAACACCCAAAAGCGGCTGTAAATCATCAAGCCAGTCGTAAACCAGCTCCACTTTTAAGAATACAGTAGCTGCAGGAGGAACTGTGGTTTGAAAAGTGGCACCCCACTTGCACTGAGTTTCTCCCACAGCTGCAGGAATTTTACCAGCTTTGGGAATCTGGCCCATAGTCTCCAGCATTTGACATCACAATAATTTCCACAGGTCACAGCAGAGGTGTCCCAAAACTTTCTTTTGTTAGATGTATCTCAACTCCATGCAACAAACACTACAACAAACAGCATCATGATTTTGCAGTGTGGTAATAACAACATTAGCTAGAAAATAAGTCATTATGGCTTGATAAACTCAAAAGCACAAGTATCCTGCTTTCCAGTGAATGTCCTTTGAAATTAACATGAATTGCTTTAACATTTTATATTGTAGAAATACTGTATAACTGTGTTTTGATGATTCTGATGTTAATTGTTGGTGTTGTTAGGTAAGCCTTTGAAAGGAATGGAAAGCAGTTTTAAAATAGTAACATTTCCAAAATATGTATATTCGTAAACTGCTTCTCCTTATGTAAAATATGTTGTTTTAAACAATGGAAGAAAATGGCCTAGTGGTAAAACAATAAATAATAGAAAAAATGGTCTAGTGGTGTAACAGAGAGCCTTATGTCCTGCATTTTGCAAGACCGCTGTTTTTACCATTTCTAGATAGAGCTTTGTTGAATGTGGAATTTTGTTAGTGGAATTTGTGCAGAATGCAATTTTGCTTCTGAAATGCTTTTCAAAATTATTTTTTTTTAATTCTATGGAATTCCTAAATGCATTTCTGTTCTGTGGATCATGTAACTCATGGAATATTATTCCATCGTTTGTTTGAAATATATTCATATTTTTCATAACCTATGGAATATGATTCTGCAGTTAATATTCTGCTTTCAGAATTTTGAAATTCTACTCCTGACAGAATTTCCTAGAATCAGGTGAAATTTCTTAAATTCTGTGGAATTCCAAAGAGAGTAGAATTTGAAAATTCCTCACAGCTCTACTCCTGCACCAGTAGAGCTTCAGGCACATTGCAGAGGCACCATAGTCAAGCTTGAGAGGGAGAGGCTACATGGGCCCTAAGGTCAGAAGGGGAGCTATCAGGATATTGGCACTGCAATAAAGAGAATGGCAGCAGCTGAGTAGGAGCCTCACAACAGGAGAGGAAATATAGTAACTGTTTGGATAAAGTATAGCACTCCAAAACCTCGTATTGCACATGTGCTTTGAATTTTGCTGCCACTATGAGATAGAAAGCACTATGTGGTGGAGTAGGCTAGAGAATAGGGTGAAAAAATTAGATAATACAAAAATATGACAAAGAAACTTTTACATTTAAATGTACAGGAATGTTTCAAGCTGTATTGGTCCTTTTACAAATGTACAGAAGTATCAAGCTGTATTTGTCCTTCTACAAATGTACATAAATATCACGAGAAGAAAAACACTGATGTTGTGCAGAGCAGGTTCCATCAGCTAAGAGTTCATTATGCTGTCAAGGAGACGTCTGGTCCAGTATGCACTAAACTATGGTACTTTGCAGCAGGAGCCTGCCCTGACCCGGTTTATCAAGACTGACATTGAGGCATAGTTCTAGCTGCTCAAGAAGAATTCATTAGATCCCAGTGTACTGTTGAATTGTAGACCAATCTCCAGCATGACATTTTTAGTTAAGGTTGCTGGGGGGTTGTTGTCAAAAGAGCTTGGTGCACATGTGAACAACAATAACATCCCTGATCCATCCCTGTCATGCTTCTAACAACATCATAGTATAATGACAGTGCTGCTTAAGGGTTGCAGTGATCCCTTAGTGAGAGATTAGAGAGGAATCAATTCTGATCATTCTAGATGTCTTTTCAGCAATTGATATGGTGGATCAGCAAATGTTATTGATAGAATAGTGATGTACAGGGGCCTATCCTGGAATATAGTTTCATGGTTTTAGTTATTCCTCACAAGTCAGAAATGGTTGGCAGTGATGGAAATATTTCAGTAGTTGCAGAAAGTCCTTGACTGTGGTATACATCAAGAGTGCATCCTTGCTGTGGTGGTGTTTGCTGTATATATGTGGCTGCAGGAATAAATCATTAGAAGGTAAAGTGATCGGTTTCAGTACTGTGTAGATATACCCAAGTGTGCCTGTCCTTTGCACTGAGATGTGACTCCTCAGTGTCATTTTAGACATGTTGGCAACTAACTGTTTGGCACTAAACCCCAATAAAATGGAGTTGCTACGTGTGGCTTTTAATCAGCAGGATTATAGACTTTGGTGTAGCCTAATGCTACTTTGCTTTGGTGGGGTACAGTTTAAGCAAGAAAAGGTAGTTTAAAGTCTGGAGTTATCTCTTGGTGAGAGGTAATGCTTTAAGCTCAGGTGTCAGCTACTGTCAAGAGTTTCTTGTATCATGTTGAACACATTGCCAGACTGTGCACTTTTCTAGAACCTACTTAAATGAGAACATTGTTGGAGGCAATCATCTGATCACACCTCTGTTATGTAAGTAATAAGGCATAATGTAACAGAACATTTGCTGTTGGCTTTAAAGCATGCCTGGCTCCATGGTGAGCCATGAGGCACTTTTACCAAGTCCCTTCAGCACCTGGATAACGCCTTAATCCCAGACAACTAATGACCTAAGTGTCTTATTGCACTTATAAATTGTCTATACTTAAAAATAATTTCAAAAACAGAAAAGCCAGCTTGTGAGTTATAAATACAAATCTGGTGACATCCAGCAGACCAGACCTGGGTTTGAATCCCACAGCATCCACTTGCATACTGTGTGACCCTGAACAAGTCACTTAACCTCCTTGTGCTCCCAGGTTGCTCCTGTAAAAAAGCTTTCAGCTTAGTGCTATACCTGGTTAAACAACTAAATAAAAAAAAAAATTGGTATTTTTCTTTTGGTAAAAGTAGCTAGAAAAAAGTAATTATTTCCCACCAGCATCATCTGTCTTTTGACACAATCAGCAGATGGATGTTATAGAATACAGAATTTCAAACTTCTGCAAACTTCATCTGGCAAAATCTTCACCCCTAACACACAACAGAAGACCTTATATGGAGCTATGCTCTCAATCTTATCTATTACATGGTGAGAAGAAAAGATTGCCTTGGCAAGCTGATAAGGATTGGTGGGGGTGATTTATTGTGGTCATCAAAAAAGCACCAGGAATTAAATCTATAACTATTACTTCATGCTTTTAATTTGCTTGTTTGTTTAAGGAAGGAGGGCATCATGAAAGGAAAGAGTGTTAATTATTCATTTATTTTGGGAAAAAATGTAAAGAAAGGTTACATTTTAGGGCCTTGTTGAACATTTTCAGTAATCAAAAGGGGCTACCATGTTTGAGTAGCAATCAGGGATGAGGTAAATGGGTAATATATTATGTATGTGATTTGCCTACATTCCAAACTGCAGTGCCTGAACTGTGCATTTCTGGAGATTTAACATATGTGTCTCAGAACTTACCTAGCCAATCAAGAAGCATGACATTTCCAACCCTTTTTACAATGTAAGGTGCTCTGTAAGGGCTGACTTTGTGGACAGATCAAGTGTCTGCTGCTGTTGCAATATGGATCAGGCAGGTTTCTCACATGTTGGAAGCTAGACCACATACCTACTCAGACACTGTACAATCTGCAAAGTCTGTTAGTAAAACAGGATTAATTTCAATGCTGTTTTACAGCATTTACTTTTAACCCCCTGAACAGTATTGCTTATCACTATACCAACATGATTTTGACCCCTTAGGTCTCTTGGAGAGTCATCCTTGCATAAGCGTGACACTGTTGCATGAATTGTACTTTGGATTTGGATGTTTTAGAGGTTCACATGTAGATGTTTATGGAAATGGAAAGGGAGATGTGGGTGTTTTAGAAGTTAGGATTTGGATTGGTGTTTGAATGTTTTAGCAAGTGTGATTTGATTAATTTAGATGTTTAGATTTAACTGTTTCACTCATTTGGATTTGAAGGTTTTTAAGCTTTGGATTTATGTGTTGGATTTGGGGGTTTAGCGTGTTTGGATTTGGATGTGTTTTATGTTTTCATTTGCATTTTAGAATGTTTGGATGTATTTACTAAGGAGAAGAGGGGGGTGATACCCAAGGGGGGAGGAATGGCAGAAACAGGAGGGAGGGGGTGACAGATGGGGAAATCATGGAGGGCAGAGTTCAGGAGGGTTTGAAGGCACTGAGAGTGGACAAGGTGCCAGGCCCAGACGGCATCCGCTCCAGGGTACTGAAGGAGCTGGCAGAGGTCCTTGCAGGACGTTTGGCAGACCTATTTAATGCCTCACTACACTCAGGGTGTGTACCTCAGGACTGGAGGCTGACTCATGTGGTGCCTCTCCACAAGAGTGGCCCCCAGGATGAACCGGGGAACTACAGACCAGTGAGCCTCACATCCTTCGTGGGTAAGCTGATGGAGACTATCCTGCAGGAGAGGCTAGTGGCCCTCCTAGAGGCCAAAGGACTACAGGACAGCAGACAGCATGGATTCATACATGGCAAATCCTGCAATACCAACCTGGTGGAGTTCTATGACTGGGTATCTAGGCAACTGGACAGGGGTCATGCAGTAGATGTCCTGTATCTGGACGTCAGTAAGGCATTCGACACGGTGCCACATGGGAGGCTGGGAAGTAAGTTAGAAGGCATGGGGGGCAAAGCTGGTGATATGGGTAGGGAACTGGCTTCAGGGAAGGCAACAGAGGGTGATGGTGGGTGGGGAGCTCTCACACCCAAAGGTAGTGATGAGCAGTATTCCACAGGGCTCAGATTTAGAACCAGTGTTGTTTGGGATATTCATTATAGACATATCATTGGACATCAAGAGTAAGATCAGTCTGTTTGCTGATGATACCAAGATGGGAGCAGTGGTGGATGACCTAGGAGGATGGTAGGGGTTGCAGGATGATCTGGCAAAGTCTGAAACCTGGTCATACACCTGGAAACTGGGGTTTAATGCACAAAAAGTGCAAGGTGCTGCATTTTGGGGTGAAGAACCCAAGGAGGAATTACCAGCTGAGGGAGTGCAGATAGCCCAGACAGAGGAGGAGAAGGATCTGGGGGTGCTCATTACAGGGTTAATGAACAACTCGGCACAATGTAGGAAGGCAGTTGCAAAGGCCAACAAAATGCTAGGCTGCATTGTAAGGGATATATCCTCGAGGAAGGAGGAGGTGATTCTGCCAATGTATAGGTCATTAGTTAGACTGCACCTGGAGTACTGTGTGCAGTACTGGTGCCCATATCTGAAGATGGACATTAAGTTACTGGAGAGGGTGCAGTGCAAGGCAATAAAAATGATCAAGGGACTGGGGGACTTATCATATGAGAGGAGGCTGAGGGAGTTGAACATGTACTCGCTGGAGGAGAGGAGGGACAGGGGACATGATTGAAACCTTTAAGTACATGAAAGGAATAAACAAGACAAGTATGGAGGGTCTGTTCAAAGTAAGAGAGGGGAGGGACACCAGGGGCCATGATATGAGACTGGAGGGAGGAAGGTTCAGGAGGGAGATGAGGATACACTTTTTTACAGAGAGGGTGGTAGCTAGGTGGAATGCGTTACCTGCAGAAGTGGTATCCAGTAGAACAGTGGACTGCTTCAAAAGGGGATGGGACAGGACAAGGACGGGTCAATGGAGCGGAAGGGTGGAAGGGAGGGGCAGCTGCAGAATAAGGGAGTGCTAGCTGCACATTCAAGCAGACTTGATAGACCTCTAGACCTTTATCTGATGGCAAATTTCATATATTCATATATGTTCGCATGTAGATGTTTTTATATGTTTGGATTTGAATGTTCTTGGATGTTTGGATCTAAGTGTTTCTGGATGTTTCAATGGGAAAGAGTGTTTTTATATTTACTGAATGTGACATCTTGTTATTCATTTTTACTTTGTATTGTATTTTAACTTATTTCTGCTTTATATACTGTACATCCATATACTGTATCAAAGATCTAGGAGCATTTTCCTGACCTCTTTTTAAAATGGCATCTCAGTATTCACCTGATGTTCTTTCAAACAGTCTGTGAATCAAATTTTTTTTACCTTCCTCCAAATGATCATTCTATCAGCATTTTTCTGGCCATTTTTCAAGCTGTCTCTCAGATGGGATGTTAAGCTGTTTTTCTGTTTGTATGTTCTAGTGATTTCTCTTTTAAGATCTATAAACACTTTTGGAAAGAGTAGAACATTTTTCCCAGTGTCCTAGGAAAAATTCAACCATTGACTAACCAGTCAATGGCTGAAAATGGTGCATTATCAACCAGATCAAATCTGTGCACAGAAAATTGAATCTATATGTAGTATGCTGACAAAATAAATGTCTGCTGTGTTCCACCCTACAGAATGTTGTACACTAGTGAGTGTTCAGGGAGGAGTTGTAAGATGAAACTAAAAAACATAGGACCTGATTCACAAAGGATGGCTCAAGCTGCACTGAAGGCAGCTTGTGCCGACCACCAGTGTGCCAGGGACCCTGCACCCGATTAACTATTGGGAAGGGTCTTGGCAGCAAAGTTCTGTGGCTTGCAACAATCCTAGCCTGCACAAAACAGACAGTGCATCAGGAAGGTGTGCTGGAAGATGTAGGGTGGCCTTGCATCAATAGCACCATGGATTGCTGTCCCTGGTGGCCATCACAGGCCCCCCAGCCCCCAATCCCCATTACTAATAAAAAAAAAAAAAAATGGTGATCTAGCGAATCCCTGATCAGCCCAGTTCTCATTTTCAAATAAAAGAAAACATCACTTGTGGTCCAGCAGACCCCTCCCCAAGTCTTGATCCCTAATACATAAAGATCCCTGTTGTCTAGCAAACCCTGATAAGCCCCCACCCCGCTTATTAAATAAAAAGAAAAAACATACTTGGTAGTCGGCAGACCCCACCCCTCAAGCCCAGATCAATATTTCCTATACAACCAACCTGATGGTCTAGTGACCCCACCCCACTACTGGCAGTGGTTCACCACCCCGCTGTCCCCATCTCATTCCAGAGCCAGTGCCTGGTACAGCAGCCACACTCAACCACAGCCGGAGATGATTGAGCTTAACAGCATAGCAGACCGTATACAGTATGTATGTGTACTGTATACAGTCTGCTATGTGACAGCTCAGTTGGTACTCAGCTGTGGTGGAGTGTGGAGGGCTGCGCTGGGCTCCTGCTTTGGAATGGGAAGGCGGAGCAGGGTGGTGGGGTACTTCCTGCAGGGTGGGGGTGCACTAGACCACCAGGTTGGATGTGTATAGGAAATGGGGATCAGGGCTTGAGGGTCCTGTGAACTGCCAGGGTTTTTATTTATTTAATAAATAGGGTCAGGGAGGCTTATCAGAGGTCCACTAGACCACCAGGGATTTTTATGTATTTATGGGGAGTGGGGCTTGTTGGGGGGGCTCCACTGGACCACCAGTGCTGCTTTTCTTTTATTTAATAAATGGGAAACAGTCTGATTGGGGGTTCGCTAAACCACTAGGGTTTTTATGTCTTAACGGAGCTTGGGGGCTACATTGTAGCAACTGTCAAAAGCCTTCCAGTGGCCATTCTAAGTACCCTTAGACCAGCCGTGGATCCATAATCATATCCTTATTTGCATGTGGGAATGCAGGGCACTCCCATCCCTCCATAGATGTATACACGCATGTTGTCATTGATGTATTGCAGCCAAAACAGCAACCAAATTGTCAGCATAGCCTTGTTATGATCCCACCTCATGCACATTGGCCTGAGAATGTTCAAATCCCCACTAAAACATCATGCCTCACCATAGCAATGTCATTCCATGCCAGAGGTGAGAAAATACATTTTGGCCCTAACTTAAAAAACTACAACTATCACATTCATGAGATGATGGAAAAAAAAGGAATATGATGAATATTTGGTATGAAAATATTAAAAATTACCATAGTTATGACTGAGCATAGTTAAATGTAAATGCATGTGCATAACTTCAACATTTTTACGTATTTTGACCCTAAATTTTCAATATAGCCTTTTTATCACCCCACCTCATGAACAAAGGCAGTAAAAATCTTGAAATCATGCCCAAAAGGTGATTTAACTAAGCGATTGCAAAATTGCATTTCAGGATAGATTTCTGAAATGCCACTGAATTGCCCATGAGATGGGATCCCAAAAGACCATGTTGAAAATTTGGTGTCACAATATGCAAAAATTGTCAAGTTATACATTAAAGTTGAAAATTCCATTTAAATACTCTGAACTGCATTAACCTTAGTTTCTCATATTGCAATCACTGGTTCCAGCAGAAAGACATGTCTTTGATTGAGAGATTGAATCACAAACCAGGGACCTATTCAGGTGAATGAGTGTGTGTGGGGGTGTACTGGTAGTGTAGGGTGGTGGGGCTGAGTGGGAGATGGAGGTGGGGGGTGTCTGATTGGTGAGGGACAGTTTTCTTGTTTTAGAAAAAAAAACATTGAAGACTGTTTTATTTTTTTCAGGCGTGGAAAGCCACTGATGGGTGGGGGGTGCCACCTAGACACCAGGGAAAAAGAAAAGAAAAGAAAAGAAAAGGGGGAATCAGAAGGTGGGGATGCCACTAGACATCAGGGAAACAATATAAAAATGGGGGCAATAATCAGAGGGTTGGGGTGCCACTAGACACCAGGAAAACAGTAAACTAAAATTGAGATGGCAATCGGAGGATGGGGGTGCCACTAGACACCAGGGAACAATCATATTTTTTTTGGGGTATTATTTTATCTCCTCTAGAGGTCTGGCTGCGACCCCCCGCCCTGTTGTTCCCCCCAGCGCCATCCCCAGACATCAGACCCCCTCCCTTGTGCACCCTGCAACTTACCCTTCGTGGCAGGGTGGTGGGGAGTGACTCAACCCACCCCAACGGATCCATGCCAGGGAGGCGCCCTTCCAGGAATGGCACCATGGGGAACAACTTGATGCTGCAGGTTATTTTCACTGTTTTCCTCCCGGTGGTCATGGCGTGCAATGATGCCAGCGACTGGGTGCATGCATGCTCCCGTCATGGCACCCCAATCAAGCGCCTGCCACCACCGCCCCCAAGCTTGCAGCTACTGCTGTCAACCCCAGCCTCTGCTAGAGGTCAGACAAGCCCTGCCACCCAAATCCTCCCAGAGATGGGAGCAGTCCTTGACGCTCAATCCATCTCCTCCCTCACGACCCATGGCAACCCATGCCCGCCTTCGAACACGGTCGCTGGCGTGAGCGTGTGTGCACTCAGGCCAACCTCAGCACCACCGGGCCAGCTGGGAACAATCACATTTAAAAATATTTTTATATGTATTTTTTCCCAGTTCAGAAATTGTGCCAGCCCTGTTATCATCTGAAGCAGAGTATCAGATTACTTGATATTACTTGGTATGAAAGAACAGAAGAAGGCCAGAGCCCATCGAGACTGTTCCCCACACTATGTGGGACATTATTTATCTATTATCCCTCAACCAAACATCTAATTTGTTTTTAAAGACAGTGGCACTAATTGCCTCTACCAATTCTTGTGGCAAAGTGTTCCATACAATGGATGCTCTTACTGGAAAAAAGTTTCCCCTTTTGCTGGTTTTATAAGTTTTTACTTCAAGCTGTTTATTATGCAGTCTTGGAACATGTCTCCTTTTGGAGAGAGTTAGACCACATTTTTCCATTAGATCTGGTGAATTTATTAAATTAAAAACTATAAGCATATCACCTCTTAATCTTCTAGTTTGAAGAGAGAAGAGACCAGTAACTTTTAATCTGTTCTGATAATCCAAGTTTGTTAATCTTGGAGTCATTCCAGTTACTCTCCTTTGAACCTGTTCAAGAATTGCTATGACTTTTTTTTGGTTTGGACTCCAGAAAGGGGAGCCATAGTCTAGATACAGTCTAATGTATGCCCTATACAATGGAATAAGGCATTGTTCAGTGCAATTAACAAAAGTGCATTTTATTTGCCTCAAAAGTCTGTTGGTCATGCAAGCAGTTCTAACACAGTGATCATTTGATGTAAGTTTATTATTAACATATATCCCTAAATCTTTTTCACAATTTGATGAGTGAAGTGGTGGTCCATTTATATAATTTATCGTTTTTGGATTATTTACACCGAAATTCACTACTAAACATTTGTCTTGATTAAACTGCAAATGATTTTCATTTGCCCAAAGTGTTAATTTTTCCAAATCCTTCTTTAATGCAGAAATATTTTCTTGATTATTAAACTTGCCCCCCAATTTAGTATCATCTGCAAATTTAACCATGAAGTTATTTGGCCCTGTTTGTAAATCACTGATAAAGAGATTAAACAATGTTGGTCCCAAGACCGACCCCTGCGGTACATCACTTGTCACACTACCCGAATCAGACAAGATATCATTAATTCTTACTCTCTGAGAATGATTTGTCAACCAGTTTAAAGTCCAGTCGACAATATCAGGTGAAAAACCTAGATTGTGCATTTTAGTAATGAGTTTTTCATGTGAGACTTTATTGAAAGCTCTACTAAAGTCCAAAAGAATTACATCAGTAGGGATAACCACATCTAGTAGAGTACTTATATTATTGTAAAAAGATATCAGATTGGTGGTGCAGGAATACTTGGGAGTAAACCCATGCTGATTTGAATCATAAATTCCTATTTTTTTACAATCTTGATCTATTAGAGACTTCATTACTCGTTCCATTAATTTACCAGCCACTGAGGTCAGGCTAATTGGACGATAATTTTGCACAGAACCTCTATTGCCTTTTTTAAATAGGGGAGTAACTATTGCTAAATGCCAATCATTAGGTACAATGCTTTCTTGTAAGGATTTGTTGAAGATAATTGACAAAGGTATAGAAATATTTATAGAGGTTTCGATCAGAAACCATAAATTTATATTTAGGTTATGGCTGCAAAATCATCATAGCTGTAAGGGGGACCAGGCTACTAGCTAAAACCAATGTTTAGTTTCATTTTAAGTAAGAAGGTCCTGAAGACCATTAGATTGTATCAAATCCTGGAATGGGGCCAAAATCTTATTAAAATGATGCACTTTGTCTTCTTTTATATAACATATTTTTTCAAAATTCATCAGATCTACCATATAGTTCAGTCAGGTTTGAACTGCTGGAGGGGTGGAGTCCTTCCCTTTCCACAAGGATACTCTTCCTTGCTGTAATAAATGCAATGGTGATAAGTTTTTTCTGTTCTATATTTAAAATTGTTTGCCATGATTATTAAGGAGGTGAAATTGGGTGCATAAGAAATAAAAATATTTAAGGCTCTCTGTAGTATCGCTATTATTTTGGGCCAAAAATTGGAAAGCTAAGGGCATGAATTAATCATATATATAAGTGTACCAGAAGAATATGCACATCTTGGACATTTTTCAGAGATATTATCATTAAAAGAATGCAGTTTAGAGGGGGGGTATAATATATCCTAAATATATCCTAAAAATTGTGTTTATTTGTATCTGTTGCAATTTGCTTGCTTTAACATCGTTAGGAAATGTCTCTAATATTCTTTCCATAATATGTCTGTTATTTTTGTACCTAAGTCTAGTTCCCTATTCTTAATAAGTCACATATGATTGCCTTGGTTTATTTTTTTAGTAACAATCAAATTAAATTGGGATGGCAATTGAAGGCTGGGGGTGCCACTAAACACCAGGGAATTAAAATTACTATATGGGGACAACATTGGAAGATGGGGTGCCACTAAACATCAGGGATAAAAAACACATGTGTTCTGATAATTGGGGGCATTCCACCTGATTCCCCAACCTTGAAATGTTTTTTTTAGTTGTTTTTCACAAATTGTGAAATAAGATCCCTTTTTGAGTTTCCTTTTTCTCAATTTGTAAAAAAAGAGAATCTTTTTTCACAAATTGTGAAAAAGGATCCTGTTTCGTGTCTCTTTTTCCGCAATTTGTGAAACAGGATTTTAGCATGACAAAAAAACACTTTTACAGGAGATTTATCAAAAAATTAATAGCAGAATCTGATAGAACGGGTCCCGATTAGCAGAATAGATGTGCTGATTATTTGAAAAACCACCATTTTGTTCAGTTCTTGAACTTAGTTTGTCTTGCTAACAAAACCTAGATGGCAGCAGTTTGGAAAAAGAGCCCTCATTTGCAAAAAAGCATTACCCATTTGTGACAAAGAATCCTTTGTCAAGCAGGACATCTAACTGCTCCCATTGAACATAATGAGAAACTTCAAAATGTAAGAACTTTCCACCCTGAAAGTTGCAGACCACAGTCCCACACTGTTTCTGTGCAGCAGTGTGACAAAGAATGCCCCCCAAAAATTGAAATTTTCACATGTTATGACACTCCATATCTCTACACTTATTTATCTGACTGGATTGAACCTTGGCAGATCAAGAGATCTTGAGTCCCTGATGAAGCATGCAAACTATCAGGCAAATCCATTGAATGGCTAAAAAATTATTAAATTGCAAAATTTTGAGTTTAACCTAGATGTGACCATTTCAACCCTAACTATAAGAACCATGCAGCAAAAATGCTATCTTTTGTTTTTGCTGAGGGCTTTGCCCACTGAACCCCCAATGTGGGGGCTCTGCCCTCCACGCCCCTTGGACTAAAGGATACTCAGTTCAGGGGAAGTGGATCACAGGGCAAGATGAAATTTGTGGGACCATGGAATATTGTTTCCATGGCCCCTTTTAAAAAAAACAAAGTCCCGATCATCAAATTCTAAGGAGACCAGGATTAGAACGCTGTTCTCCACTGCTGCCTGGCTGAGCTGCTCTATGCCTCAGCCCTCCACACCACGGGAGCAGCTCAGCCAACCTCTTGGATTCTGGTGTACTTGTCCACTATTAGCACCACAAAAAGTGATCTGGGGAGCGCTTACTGCAAGTGCTGTAAATGCCCTCTTGTTGTCCATGGTAGTGCTATCCAGACTAGCACTTAGTTGACTGGCACTATTCTGGTAGCGCTATTCTAAGGGGAGTTACCATGTATTATAGGGGAGCAGTTGTGCCCCCTATAGTTAAGGTTGAACAGCCACTTCAATGTTAAACTCAAAATTTTGAACTTTAATAACTTTGCAGCCATTCAACCAATTTACATGTAATTTTGCATGTGCTATCAGTTTCGTTCTGGTTGGATGCGTGGGTGCGAGATAAGGAGTGTGAAAATTTTTTATTAAATTACCGCTTTTTTTCTTTCATTTCTTTGTCATGCCACAGCATAAAAATGGCTTGGGATTTTGGTCTAAAATTTTTAGGGTGGAAAGGTCTTGAGTCAGAGGTACCTTTTGAAGGTTTGGTGAAAAAATATTAATCCATTCCAAAGTTATTAAGTTTTAAAGTTTCCAATTATTTTCAAAGGGAATTTCACTCTCCAGTTACATGTGAGCCTTGGAAAAGGATCCTTTGTTGCAAATGGGTTATCCATTTTTGCAAACAGATCATCCTGTGTCACAAATGGGAAATCTTTTTTTCATACAGCTGCCATTTTGTTTTACAGTTAGCATGGGAAACAAAATCAAATAACTGAAAACAACTATGTGTTTAGTACAAACCAACACATGTAGCTTGCTTATCAGAACTCTCTCAGCCAGATTCTGCACTTATCTGTGGAAGAAATGGTCTTGAATTATTTTTTCAAAATATAAATCCTTTTTTGTAATTTGTGATATGAAAAATGATTATTTTCTATATAACGAGGCATGAAAAGGAGCCTTTTTCATGATGTGAAATCCTTTTCCTGGTGTCTAGTGGCACCCCACACCTTCTGATCACTTTCCCTGTTGTTTCTCTGGTGTCTAATGGCACCCCCACCCTCCAGTTGTGCCCCTTTCCCTATTAATTGATTGTTAAAATCCCTGGTGTCTAGTGGCACCCCCACCCTCTGATTTCCATATGTTGCAAATAAAAATGTATGGGTCTCCAGTAGTACCCTCCATGCTCCCATGGCCCTCTTATTCTGAAAAAAAAGAAAATGGTCCCTCTGTGTCTTTTCCAGTGGCGGAGCTAGAAGGGGCTGGGGGGCGGTCACCCCTCCTGGCTGCACCAGTGTGAGTAGCAGAGCCCCACCACTATCTTTATTCACTGTGCAGTGCCCATTGTGGAGCCCATGATTGACTGAATGGCTCCCCCTGGCTCCCAAATGCTCCCAAACCTGGCTCCACCACTAGTCTTTTCCTTTTTTTGTTGATAAACCAGTAAAAAAACAATGTCCACTGCTGAGCACATCCCCCACATGACCTTCCATCACCCCACACCCACCCAGACTTCCCCACACACCCACATTGCAGTAGCACCAGTATAGTTAGGGTTCAAGGATGATTTCTATGTTAAAGCCCAATTTTTGTACTTTAATAACTTGGCAACAGTTCACTATATTTCTATGAAACTTTGCAAGCATACTCTTGAGGGGTAGGTCTGTTCATGTGGCAAATTACATTTGAATCAGTTATGTGGTTTCTGAGATACAGAGACTGAACAACTGTTAAATGTACCTGTTTTTTGCTGTTTCTTTGTCCATCTGCATTTCAGAAACTGTTTGAAATTGTTGATCTTACATTTTCAGGGTAGAAAGCCTTTGCCTCACAGATGTGCCTTTTGCTGGTTTGGTGAAAACATAGTGATCCTTTCCAAAGTTATTACATTTTGAAGTTCCCATTATGTTCGATGGGAAATTATAGATGTTTAACATTAAAAGGATCCTGTGTCACAGGAGTTTAATCCCTTTTTGCAGACAGGTCATCCTGTGTCCCAGACGGGAAATCCTTTTTTGAGTTGCCGTTATTTTGTTTGGTAGTTAGTGAGAGAAAGAAAACACGTAAAACTGAATGGATTTGAAAAAAAAAACATCAGAACCTAGCTAAATGGGACCCATTTTGCTGCATTATGATGTTTGTTTTTTAAAATGATGACAATAAATACCTTTTCTTGGCACCTGAAATCTGTGGTGCCCAGATTAGCAAGAGGAACGCATCCCCTGCAGTCTCTGTATGGGAACAGTGGGGATTTCTTGACTTCTGCAGCTGCAGCTAAACTCCTGCTGCTGGCTGCAATGTGACTGTGAGCTGCTGTTAATCTGGTGTTTGTGGCCCAGAATAATAAATAAATAAGCAATCTCAGTTGGGGGCATATTGTTCACTTTTGGAGAAAATTTAAGAGTCTATAAAACAGGAATCATGTTTGAGGGTCCCAGATATAGACCATACACAAGTCCATTTCCTTTGAACTTGGACAAATGGCTGCATGAATTAGTAAATGCTCTGTATTATGATGGGTCATTGTCTACTGCATTATGGAGCAGTAAAATAAGATACAATCAGTGTAACTCCAAGTCCCAGCACAGCCCATTTTTAAATGAAAATAGCAAGTACAGCATTGAAAAGTCTATACTTGTGACTCAGATCAGTATTACAGCATCAAAATAACTTTAGGACCACACTAAGTTGGCATGTTTGATGCACACAACTCAAATTGGTAAACTTGTATATAAATGTGTGCACCTTATGAAGTTAACTTCTTGCAATTTTAAAATGTTTCCATAAAATATGTTCTTTTTCCTGATCTCTTACAAACTTAAGTGAAATCCAGCATCATAAGCATTTCCAAATGTTATTTAGAAGCAAGGGTCACTAAATACGTTATACAAGAAACTTTGTCCTTGACAACAAATGGCTGGATACTTACTGTAAGTGCTGTTTTTGTCAAGAGTCTCATTGATTTTGCCATTGGGGTGTATTTGAAGGTGATACTAAGTGGCTCAGTAGTTTTCCACACCTGGGTGCTCCCCAAGGTGCTCATAAACACTGCCGTGACCCCCAGCATCTCTATACAGTCTTGGGTCACACAACTGGCCTTTGTCACAGAGCACCTTCGGAGTCTCACTCAGCCTCAGAGACTGAGATGCCTGCCTAAAGACACAGTATCAAGAACACAGTTATAATAACCATTGTGGCATGGTCAAACCACTTCGTCTTCTTGGTAGATCAATCCTTAAAGCAGTTGATACAAGGGGTCCCATCAAAGAAGTCTTGACTGAAGCTGTCCAAGTTGCAAAGCACACTGGCTCAACGTACTAAACATTTGCAGCTTTATCTTGTTCAATCTGCCTTTTTATCTTTTGTTTTCTTCTCTTTTTTGATCTGCTAAATCATCAGTCACTTACTAGGATCATCATAATTGCAGCATTTTGGTTTACTTCAGTGTCCTAGTCAGTGTGCTGGGCTCTCCTAACTAGACAACCTCTCCACAAGCCTCTGAATTTCACCAGAAGACTATCATTAGATTTTGTTGATCGACAGTGCATAGAAATAAAAGAACCTCCTGGCAACAATAGCCTAAACTCCAACCAATTGATATTGTACAAAGAAGGGAGGCAAGGTATCTCTGATTGCAGCCTGGATAAAACTACATAGCATTACACACAGTGGCTTATTGCAGAAAACCGCACCACAAAGAGACAGCAGCACACCTGAAGGCAGAACTTCTGCAAAGCTGTTCCTTTGAAAGATCCTTATGGGCAATTATGCATATGAAAATTGTACATTGAAGCTCTACACTGATCATTCCTTGGGATCTGCCATTTCTCTCAGCAATTATCAACCCCAAGTCAAATTACGTGACAAATGGGATGACTGATGCCAAACTAAAGCTACCTTTACTGTGATTTTATGTGGCCTCAAAATGTTTATTTTTATGTTTTAAAATCCTTTTTCGTGACTTGCTTCCATTCCTTTTTTGTGAGGTGTGAAAATCCATTTTCACATCATGAAAAGGGATTAGAACATCTCAGGAAAAAGGATGACTTTCTTACAACCTTTTTTGTGAGATGACCAAATTCTTTTTCACCAGCAACTTCCTTTTTCTTAAGATGACATAATCCTTTTTCATGATACAAAAAGGATTAGGACTTCTCTGACCAGATGGCACTGCCAGTAATCCTTTTTCGTGAGATGTCATAATCCTTTTTCGTGATGTGAATAAGGATTTTGATACCTCACAAAAAAGGAATTCATCTGGTGAAAAAGGAATACCAGCAGTGCCATCTGATTGGTGAAGTCCCTAATCCTTTTTCATCAGGCTAATTCCTTTTTCACGAGATCTCATAATCCTTTTTCACATCACAAAAAAGGATTATGACATCTCACAAAAAAGGATAATTTTGGTCCATAACTTTGCCGTCTTTTGAGATTTTGTCCCCAAATTTTCAACATGGTATTTTGGGGATCCCACCTTATGAACTGTCATTATGCAAATGTCCCCAAAAGGTGATTTCACAGTAGATTGGCAAATTCACCTTTCGGGTGGGTTTTGTGTAATGATAGTTATAGTGTTTCTGAGTTGGTGTCCCCAAAAGGTCAAGCTAAAACTTTTGGGGTCAAAATGTAAAAAATGAGCTATGTTGGTTAATTGGAATTGCACAAAGCATTCGTGTAACTTTGTCAATTTAAAATATTTTGACCCCAAATTTGGAACACAGAATTCGAATTACCCTACAGAATGTATGCCACAACTGTCATTTTTCAAATCCTGGCTGAAATGACTTTTCATACCTGCAGTGTAGAAATGACATTGCAGTTGCACAGAATTATGTTTCAGTGGGAATTTAATTTTTTTCACCAGTGTACATCAGGTGGGGTAATAACATGGCTATTGGTTATGATGACAGTTGCATCACTCTTGGCCTATAAATGGAAGTGCAGGGTACTCCGGGCCCTGCACTTCCACAGGTAAGTATATATATATGCATCTATGGAGGAATGGGAGCACAGAGTTCCCATAACTATGTACATATATGCTTCTATGGAGAAATCAGAGTGCAGGGCCCAGAGGGCACTGGGCTCTGACAAGCACATTAACATATGATTACACTATCTCAAAAAGTAAGGAAATACATTGCAAAAAACAATGTTACTGCATCAGTTTGGGTTAAAGTGACAAAAGTAGGGAAATGTGGCATTAGGGTTTCCAACTGTAACACCACCTCTCCCACCCACCACCCTTCACAGATTAAGAGGCATCAGGGGTGGCTTTGGCATCATCAGCCCTAACACTCACAACATTCTTCTATGTTGCAACCACCCAGCCTATTTTCTCATTGAATGAGGTGAGCATTAGGGATGATGACCCCAATGCTGCCCCCCGATATATCTTCGTCTGTGAAGGGTGGGGGGTTGGGGTGTTAGGGTTGGAAACCCTAATGCCACATTTCCCTACTTTTGTCACTTTAACCCTAATACATTTACAAACTTTTTTGCAAAATATGTATGTGATTGCATACATTAATTATGTATGTCCATTCATTACCATATCCTGGTGAAGTAGTGGGGTCAATACAAAACAATGAATAATTATAAAAAAATTAATATTTAGAAAAAGTTCCAGTGAGTGGGTAATTTTTCTTCAATTATGGTTAGTTTTTAGAAATTCCAGCCACCCAGTCATACAACTGAATTTTAAAAGGTGGTCTAAAAGGGCCCAAACTTCTGTCACAATTTTGTGCATTTATGGAACACAGTGGCCCTTCCATCACTAAAATGATACATGCACCATTTTGTATACAAGCTGCAACAAATCATGGAAACTATCCCAAAAATATGGGATCATTGGAAACTATGACTCACAAGTTTTGTTGCAATCAGACTTTGATGGAGGCTAAACAGGCATTGTGTTCACATTCATCTTGTCTGAATATCCTCCCTCTAGTGTTCGCAGTAATTGCCCAAGCAAGTTCAGCCTACCAACTTATGGAGAATTGTCTGACATTCTCCTTCACTGAGTCTAACATTTGTAGGA
This sequence comes from Neoceratodus forsteri, assembly GCA_016271365.2. Lineage (NCBI taxonomy): Eukaryota > Metazoa > Chordata > Ceratodontiformes > Ceratodontidae > Neoceratodus > Neoceratodus forsteri. Next base: position 1,517,312,706 of record CM057449.1, read on the forward strand.
AATAGTTTTTGTACCTTTGGATTCCCTTCTGGTTTATTTGCATGTATATTCTATATTGTCATGGGATCCCTTTACCAAATAATAGACACTTAGAACTTTTTTGGGTGCTCACTCAGAAATGTCTTTATTAAATACCAAACAGTTTGCTAATTTCTTTATGAAACACCAAAACTTTACATATTTCTTTATCACAGATACAGTTCATTGTAATTCACCACAACTGTAATGGTCATTTCCTTTATAAATACCCTTTCTTAATCAGATGCACACCCAAGTCACCACCTATCAGCCTTCATGGTGCAAACCCAAAGGCACCCACATGTCTAGGTGCACACCCACCCTGTGTTCTTTCTTTTTCTCCTAGACCAGCACACCCTGGGCCCCTTATTCTTTAATCTGTGACTTCTTCCCCCCCTCCCACTCCATTTACTTTCTTTTTCAACCACTAATTCCACAATCCATCTGTTCCCAGCTACCTGCTGCTATCCACCTTCAGCAGTCCACGCATGGCCTACTCCACCACATCCACTACCCTCTATCCAAATATTGGGCAGGAAGGGGCAACTCAAAAGCAAAATTAAGTAAAAGGGTAACCCCCCCCCGCATCCCCTTTTAACCATTTCCTTGTGGCTCTTCCTTTTTGGTTTTCCTCCAGTCATTATCCCCTTACCTCTCGCCATCCATTTTATGACATCACTACCTTTTCCCTACCCCTCCCTTTTTTCCTTCAGCCTCTTGACTGGCACCTAGTCCAGGTAATGTGACCCCTGACAAGAAAGGTTGCCATTCATTCTGGCAACCCATTTTTTGATATGTTTTCCTTTTTGTTGTTAAATTGATCAGCAGTTTTTTATAGTCTTTGTAAGTACCTTGAATTCCATTTTCCTCTGCAGCAGCTGATTTTGCTTTTCCTATCTGAACATTCTAGGGCATTAGTCATACCATTCAGAACCCTGAAGATGTATAACAAGGAATACTGTAACAGTCATGAAATGTCATGACACTATAAACAAGCATTTGTCAATGCTGGATGTTCACACTGGTATAAAAGCCCTGGGCAGTAGATATGTTGTGGTGCACTTTGTGTGTTATTTATATTACTGCATGCCCCAGATGGGTTGTGAGGCAAGAGGCAAAGCTGAGTGCTGTCAGTCACAAAAGCTAAAAGGTATCTATAAATGAAACGTCACTTATTTTGTAGATATGTTTGTGTTGAACAATGTTTGTGTTCAAAGTACTATGCTATCATTTTTTGATTTAAAGTTATTTGCATTTGTTTGTTGCAAAACATAAAAAAAATAATTTTCTGATTTTGTTTTGCAAATTATAAAAAAAACTAAAAGGTATCTATAAATGAAGCACCACTCATTTTGTAGATACATTTGTACTGAGCAAATTTCGTGCTCACAGTACCATGCTATTATTTTTCATTTTAAAGTTATTTGCATTTGTTTGTTGAAAAAGTGACAAAAATAGATTTTTCTGCTTTTTGTTTGCTAATAACAAAAAACTAAAAGGTATCCATAAATGGAACACCACTCATTTTGTAGATATTTTTGTGCTGAACAAATTTTTTGATGACAGTACCATCCTATCATTTTTCATTTTACAATTATTCACATTTGAATATGGTTAGCACTGCTAGTATACATGTGTAAAAAGAGGGTTTAGGTGTCATTTAAAGTAGTGTGTGTGTATGTGTGTGTCTGTGTGTGTGTGTGTCTATGTGCATGTGCATGTGTGTGTGTTCCTGCACCTACCTACTAGTGTCATATGTATTACTGTACCAAATTTTAATTTTCAGTACATAAACTTTTGAATCAACACTAGGCCTTTCTTCAGGTGACACAGACGTTTTCTGTCTATTAAACACAGAAATGTAAAGTTGTTTACACTAATTTGATAATTACCTAAGAATTAATAGCTTTGCTATTCATAAAGCTAATGACATCCCACTGTATGAAGTAATTAAAAAAAAATTGGGCTGTTATGGGTTTTAGCCCAACACCAGGAACTTAGGGTAATACATATAGCTGACATTGTAATGCAGTATGAGAGATGCAGTACTGTTGTGATGCTGTCCTTTAGATAAAACTTTAAACAAAAGTTCCTGCTTCCTATCTCTGCTCACTGCTCAGGCAGAAGTTAAAGATCTCATGGCATTCATCTTAGAAGAGTAGGGACATTTTATTTAAAAGAAACAAAATATAAACACCAAAATCATCCAAACAGCACACCATACATATAGAAGAAGTTAAAAAAATCTAATTACTGATCTATATACTCCCACCAGGAAAAAAGGAAAATGGAGGGGGGGGGGATGAAAAATCCTATACCCCAAAATAAACTTGATTACATTCCAGTAAGTAACTTTCTTCATCCCTTACCTCATTACCTAAACCAGCATATGTTTTTCAAAAGGTGCTGAAAGGTCTCATGGGATAAAGGTATGTATTGTGACTACAAATATACTTCATAGACTTCTAAATGATTTTATCAGTTCCAGTTCTCTAACCAGTTTCTGTTGAATCACCAGCTGACACCAGCTCAATCAACTATAAAACTTCAAACACGTAAAAAGAACTCTCATTGAGCAGTTGTTATACTGTTTCAAGTTTGTTGAAGATATTCCTAAACAAATATTTCATATGTTACATTTTGAAATGGTAGTTTATTTCATTATTTTGTAACTACTGCCCACAATTCCTGTATAAAAGGACAATCCAGGAATAGGTGAATAATGGTCTCATTTTGTTGTACACAAGTATGTTTTGGACAGTATCATTTTTCTAAGCTCTTCTGCTTGTGATTATCTTTAACCCCAAGTGACCATGGCCGCATAATTAGAGGGCATCAGACATTCTATCTAAGACTTTTGTCTGGCAGTTGTTGTGTCACAATTTTTGTTTTATCTATTGGCAATATTTAAATTCTACTGTGGTTGGGAGGGTCGATTGAAGGAAGAAATAGTATAGCTTTTTCCTCATCCATGAGATGAGTTTTCATGGTGGCATGTGACATGTTTTGACGTTTTTGAAAGCTTGATTTAAAATAACTTTTTAAAATAGAAAAAAAAGACTATTTCCCATTCTTATTTTCCCATCTGACCAAAATGAGACAATGGGATTTACCGGCGTGACCACCAATTGTGCCCATATATTGTCTGTAGGGGTAAGTGCTGGAACCAAATTTTTATGCAAAAAATAATATTGTAAAAAACTATAATATTAATTATGTTGAATCTGCCTTGTTTTATAGTGAGGAAGGAAATGTTTCTTTTCATTTGTTTGAGCAACTTTCCTAAAACATCTGAAAAAAAATACACTAAAAAGCCTTTTCTCCAAATTTACTTGGGGGGGGGGGTGTATGTGTTATTCTTGTAGTATTCATCAAGACCTTTATTTTGATATTGATATATATATATATATATATATATATATATATATATAGTCATAGTAGTGACACTATAATTAGGGTTGCGTAGCCATTTCTATGTTAAACCTCAAAGTCTGCACTTTCAAAACTTTGCAAGTGTTTGTCCGATTTACCTGAAATTTGGAATGGCGAAAGATTTGATGTCCACTTTGGACTGAAGAATGCATGTGAGTGGCTTAAAATTGGGTGGGCTACATGAGTCCTGGGTTGCAGATGTGTCTTTTGAAGATTTTATGTAAACATTTTTTTCTGTTCAAAAGTTATAGCATTTTCAGTATCCCATTACATCCTATGGGAAAATTTATATGTGCAGCTCAAAAACTGTCACAATCATATTTTTTAGTGTCGAGCATGCCGAAAATAGTGTTGTGCTGCCACCAACTTGTTTTCAGTTAGCAAGAGAGAAAAAACAATATAGCTCAAAAAATACTGCACTTTTCGACACACTAACCATTGGGTTTACCTATTCGGGCCATGAGGAGCAGGAATCTGGCATTAGCTTTTCACTACCTGGTCTGGAAAAGTGGTTTTCAGATTTTGTCCACCATTTTGCCATTTTTTGATTGCAACACTGTGACAAAGTGCCGCGGCAATATGCACAACCATAAAAAATACAACCGTGACACTATTTTTAAAGTTCGCTGTTGTATTCCCATTATAAAGATAGGAGTGTGGCGATCATATTTTAAATGACCATGGTAATGCTGCACAACCACATTTTCTGATATGCTGTTTTCTTTGTCACTTGACTGTGGCAAGCTGGATTGTGATATTGGCCTGAAATTTTCAGGGTGGCAAGCCATAGTTGTGCAGATGTACCTTTCCATGGATTGGTTCAAAAACACTCACCATGTCCCTAGTTATAGTGTTCCAAATTTATGAATTTTCCCATAGGACAACACTGTGGGAGTCATTTTCTTTGTCAGTTCATTATGGCTATGTGCATTGTGCTATTGACCTGACATTTTTAGGGTGCAAAGCCCTACCCCTACAAGTGTGCCTTTTGTTGGTTTGGTATGGAACCATTGAACATGGCTGTACTTAGAGCATTGTGAAATTTGGAAATGTCCCCCTAGGATAACATTATGACACTGTTTTTTTCTTTGACCCCTCATTGTGGCAACATGGATTGTGGTATTGCACTGAACGTTCCGGGGTGGAAAGTTCTATTCCCACAGGTGTGCCTTTTGGTGGTTTGGTGCAAAAACATTCAACGTGGCCATAGCAACGGCATCCCAAAGTTTCAGATTTTCCCCATAGGATAACATTGCAGTGTGCGCTGCACCATTCGGGGCCCGTATCTTGAAAACGGTTTGAGATATGGACTTTTCGTCCGATAAATTCTTAGTCCCTCCTCATGGGTGGCTAAGCACAGAATTAGCTTAGAAATCCATGAAACCTCTGAGATTTTAATTTTTTTCCTACCATGTACAGTTCCTGAGATACTTGTGAATTACTATTCCATGTACACTTTTTCATGCATGTGGCTGATTGTTATGGCTTCACAGTTAACACTCATAGTACTTTTCAGTCCCCGTGACAAGGAAATGATGCACCACACATGTTCGGGTACTATGTTGCTGTGACAGCTACTCACTGTCACGATTACAATGACATTTTACTTCACTTCACGGCACATATGGTTTGTGAGATATGGGAAAATTACTCTAACTAGGCCACCTTGCTTTATATGACTGTTATATGGCAGCATACTTAACTGTAAGTAGGAGCACAGGGCCTGGAGGGCCTGCTTTCCCACAAACACACATACTATTTGGCACACTTGCACGACTTGGTGGGGCTTTGCACACCCACCAAGCTGCTCATTTCTATTAGTACTTACGTTACACTTTTAAAAAAAGAAAGGACATTCTTTGCAAAAACTTTATTAATGCATCAGTTCAGGTTGATAACGCACCAACAAAAGTGTGGAAATTCAACATTAGGGTTACCACCCCTAACACCCCTCCACTCCACACACCAACAGGCTTTGGGGTGTGTGCTGGGGTAGTCATTCCTAACTCTCACCCCATTCTCCTATACTGCACCACCACAGCTTCTTTACACATGGGGCGGGGTGAGAGTTAGGCCAACCACCCCAACGCACACCCCGAAGCCTGTTGGTGTGTGGAGTGGGGGTGGTGGTGGTGAGGTAATGAGGTGGTAACCCTAACACTGAATTTCCAGACTTCTGTTGGTGTGGTATCAACCCTAATTGATGCATTAATGAAGTTTTTGCAAAGAATATATATATATATGCATGGTGAGTGGCTTACAGTTGGGTGGACTACATGGGTCCTGAGTTGCAGATGTGTCTTTTGAAGATTCTATGTAAAAATCTTTTCTCTGTTCAAAAGTTATAGCATTTTTAGTGTCCCATTATATCCTATGGGAAAATTTATATGTGCAGCTCAAAAACTGTCACAGTCATATTTTTTAGTGTTGAGCATGGCAAAAATAGTGTTGTGCTGACACCAACTTGTTTTGTGTTAGCAAGAGAGAAAAAACAATATAACTCAAAAAGTACTGCACTTTTCAACACACCAACCATTTGGTTTACCTATTCAAGGCCTGAGGAACAGGAAGTTGGCATTAGTTTTTCATCACCTGTTCTGGAAAAGTGGTTTTCAGATTTTTTCCACCATTTTGCCATTTTTTGATTGCAGCATTATGACAAAGTGCCACGACAATATGCACGACCATAAAAAATACAACCGTGACACTATTTTTAAAGTTCGCTGTTGTATTCCCATAATAAAGATAGGAGTGTCGCGATCATATTTTAAATGACCATGGTAACACTGCACAACCACATTTTCTGATATGCTGCTTTCTTTGTCACTTGACTGTGGCAAGCTGGATTGTGATATTGGCCTGAAATTTTCAGGGTGGCAAGCCATAGTGCTGCAGATGTATCTTTCAGTGGTTTGGTCCAAAAATGTTCACCATGTCCCTAGTTATAGTGTTCCAAAGTTACGAATTTTCCCATAGGATAAAATTGTGGGAGTCATTTTCTTTGTCAGTTCATTGTGGCTATGTGCATTGTGCTATTGACCTGACATTTTAGGGTTCAAAGCCCTACCCCTATAAGTGTGCCTTTTGTTGGTTTGGTATGGAACCATTGAACATGGCTGTACTTAGAGCATTGTGAAGTTTGGAAATGTCCCCCTAGGATAACATTATGGCACTGTTTTTTCTTTGACCCCTCATTGTGGCAACGTGGATTGCGGTATTGCACTGAACGTTTCAGGGTGGAAAGTTCTATTCCCACAGGTGTGCCTTTTGGTGGTTTGGTGCAAAAACATTCAATGGGGCCATAACAACAGCATCCCAAAGTTCCAGATTTTCCCCATAGGATAACATTGCAGTGTGTGCTGCGCCGTTCAGGGGCCGTATCTTGAAAACGGTTCGAGATATGGACTTTTTGTCTGAAAAATTCTTAGTCCTCCCCCCATGAGTGGCTAAGCACAGAATTAGCTTAGAAATCCATGAAACCTCTGACATTTTCATTTTTTCCTACCATGTACGGTTCCTGAAATATTTGCAAATTACTATTCTATGAACACTTTTTTGTGCACTTGGCTGATTGTTATGGCTTCACAGTTAACACTCACAGTACTTTTTAGTCCTTGTGACAAGGAAACGATGCACCACACATGTTTGGGTACTACGGTGCTGTGACAACCACTCACTGTCACGATTACAATGACACTTCCCCTCACGGCACGTATGGTTCATAAGATATGGGGAAAATTACTGTAACTAGGTCACCTTGCTTTACATGACTGCAATACGGCAGCATACTTAACTGTATGTAGGAGTGCAGGGCCTGCGGGGCCTGCATTCCCACAAGCACACATACCATTTGGCACACTTGCGCGACTTGGTGGGGTCTCACACTCCCACCAAGCTGCCCATTTCTATTAGTACTTAAGTTACACTTTTAAAAAAAGAAAGGACATTCTTTGCAAAAACTTCATTAATGCATCAGTTAGGGTTGATACCACACCAACAAAAGTATGGAAATTCGACATTAGGGTTACCACACTTAACACCCCTCCACTCCACACACCAACAGGCTTTGCAGTGTGTGCTGGGGTGGTCATGCATAACTCTCACCCCATTCTCCTATACTGCACCACTACAGCTTCTTTACACATGGGGTGGAGTGAGAGTTAGGCCGACCACCCCAATGCACACCCGAAGCCTGTTGGTGTGTGGAGTGGGGGGTGGTGGGGAGGTGATGGGGTGGTAACCCTAACATTGAATTTCCACACTTTTGTCGGTGTGGTTTCAACCCTAACTGATGCACTAATGAAGTTTTTGCAAAGTATATATATATATATATATATATATATATGCATAATGAGTGGCTTAAAATTGGGTGGGATACATGGGTCCTGAGTTGCAGATGTGTCTTTTGAAGATTTTATGTAAAAATCTTTTTCTGTTCAAATGTTATAGTATTTTTAGTGTCCCATTATATCCTATTGAAAAATTTATATGTGCAGCTCAAAAACTGTCACAATCATATTTTTTAGTGTCGAGCATGCCAAAAATAGTGTTGTGCTGCCACCAACTAGTTTTCAGTTATCAAGATAGAAAAAATAATATAACTCAAAAAATACTACACTTTTCAACACACCAACCATTGGGTTTACCTATTCAGGACCTGAGGAACAGGAATCTGGCATTAGTTTTTCACCACCTGGTCTGGAAATGTGGTTTTCAGATTTGTTCCACCATTTTGCCATTTTTTTGATTGTAACACTATGACAAAATGCCGCGGCAATATGCACGACCATAAAAAATACAACCGTGACACTATTTTTAAAGTTCACTGTTGTATTTCCATTATAAATATAGGAGTGTCATGATCATATTTTAAATGACCATGGTAATGCTGCACAACCACATTTTCTGATATGCTGTTTTCTTTGTCACTTGACTGTGGCAAGCTGGATTGTGATACCACCACAGCTTCTTTACACATGGGGTGGGGTGAGAGTTAGGCCAACCACCCCAACGCACACCCCAAAGCCTGTTGGTGTGTGGAGTGCGGGGTGGTGGGGAGGAGATAGGGGTGGTAACCTTAACATTGAATTTCCACACTTTCGTTGGTGTGGTATCAACCCTAACTGATGCATTAATGAAGTTTTTGCAAAGAATATATATACACACACACACATATATCTAGTGTTATCCTATGGGAATTTGCATTAATAATGTTTTCACCAAACCAGTAAAAGACACATCTGTGGACCAAGCCCTTTTTTCCCTGAAAATTGCAGAACAAAATCCAAACCATCAGGGTGCGCTGCGATGAGGGAAAAAAAAACAGCAAAAAACAACTGATTTTAACTTTTTTCACTATCTGCATCTCAGAATCTTTACTTCCAACCAGAATGAAACTTAACATATCAAGACATCTACCTCCTGAGACCACTCTTGCAAAACATTGTGCAAATCCATGGAACAGTTGCAAAAATATTAAATGCAAAGTTTGAGGTTTATCATAGAAACCCCTGCTCATCACCATAATATATTATGATATATCAAAAGAAACCCAAATGAAATAAATTGGGATTTCACATGATTCTCTGTATATCATAATATATCAAAATATTCAGCATCATATCATTGGCTAACACGTGGTGGGTGAGGAATTAACCCCAATTATGTTCCAGTGTTCTATTGTTTACTACCTACAGTAGAATGTTCCTTTTGATAGTCCCCTGGATGAATAAGAATGACTTGCCTTGCAGTCTTTATTAATAATTAGTACCATAATATTATGTACTCATTTTAAAAAGTAGATTGTTAATCACAAGTAAGAGAAAGATGAAAGAATGCCTCTTCCTGATTTTGACATTAAGGGCTAATTTTGGATTTTACATGGTTAACATAGTTTCTATTAGACCTAAAGTAGGGCCTGTGTAGAAATGCATGCTTGTTTTGGTCTGTAACTTTAAAAGCACATGGTGACAAAGTTTATAGCCTGCATTCTATGCCTCAGAAGTAATGTCAGAGTCCAGGTCTGTGGAACAAGCCCCCTTCTCCTATGACATATCTTCAGGGCAGGCATTGAAGGGTACTAAATAGAATACTTGTGTTTAATTTTAGGATAAACGTTAGATCTTCTATAGAGGGTACAGCAATGTTGTGGTTTCATTACAATGCGTTACAAATTACTGATGAACCTATAAATATACAAAGAAAACATGGGTGTCCATGCACTGCATCATGCACAGTATGTTGCACTTAGATAAGACAATTTCCCTTTATACAAGTTTTTAATTAATAGCATTCCTTTTGAGGCCCATGGATAAGGAGGGTGTAGTAGAACTGGTGCTGAGAGATCACACTTATTGGACTGAGGTTTATTACCAAATGTCTTGATTTGCCTCCAAGCCTGTCAATTTGAGCTATCTGTTCCTAAAGACAGATTTTCAAGTTGTGTTGCATACATTAATAGAAAAGTTAACATTTTGGAGGTAAAGACCCCCGCTCTACATAAATATTACACAACACTGCTCTCTGAATTCTGAGAACGTTTCCCCTTTAGCAACATATCATTAATCATTTAGTTTACATGTAAATGTATGAACAATTTGGAATTCTGACTGGGAATACTTGCAGGAGTTAAAGCACAGAACACTGGAAAATGGATCTCTTTTGATTATGTTGGGACTGACAATTAGAATAAGTGGTAGAGATCTGCATCTTTGCCTTTTCTGAATTGAGTAGTGGGTAAAATGTTACAGAAACTAGTTTACTTGGTTTAGAATATTAATTCCCAGATATTTCATAACTCTCTTTTCCTCAATATAAGATGAAGCATAGTCGACGGGTGGAGGCTGTTGCAAGTGATGGGCATTATTTTGCTGTTGCTCCAGGTCATGGTGCTTCAGTGGGCCAATAGATGTCCATAGGTCTTGAATAACTCAGTGAATGCTGGTATTACTTTGTGTGGGTCAGCAAGATGTACAGTAGCAGAATGTCATATGCACATACTGTAGGAGGATCATTTGGTGCCTGCAAGTTCCAGACCTTCAATTTGTAAGTGTACTTTGCCTGCAACAGCAAGTGGTTTATGGTAAGAACAAGGGCTATACGGAATGCTGAGTTCTGCCAGCAGAATTCAAGTGGAATGGCAATTCCACTTCCAAAATGCTTTTCGGAATTTCCTTTTACATTCGGCAGAATTCCTAGAAGCCTTTCTGTGTCAACCCTGAAATCATTTTTTTGCAGACCACATAAACCACAGAATTTGTTTTCTGTGGATTGGGGAAAAAGAATCCGCAGTTTATATAAACAGAGGATTATTAATCCATGAAAACCATTTCATATGTGAAATGTCAGAGTTCCGCTACTAATGAAATTCTGCAACATTTTCTGAAATTCTGTGGCATTCCTGTCTGTTGGAGTCTGAACCTTTTGCACAACACTAGTAAGAACACACAGCAGTTTGGACAGAGGACTGGAATTGTCAACCATCTCAGTTGTTCCTACAGTAGCTGCAGGATCTGCAGTTCTGAAAAAAGTCACTGTGGGAAGATCTGGCAAGCCATGTGAGCTCTAAAACTCAGTGGAAGAGCACCAGCATAGCTTTCAAGGAAAATGAGTTAAATTCACAGTTTGGCTAAATTAGGCCTTTCTCATTAAAATGTATCTCTCTCTCTCTCTCTCTCTCCTATTCTTTCTCTCCTGTTCAATTACAGAGGGTCATATCTGTTACACACAAGGACTTTTAAGCACCTCTTATGTAGCTGCACCTCAGTTAATATGTAAATCTAGATCAAAGGGTTCAGATTCTAGTCAATGTTTTCATTGTAGTGAACCACATTGAACAGAACAAACTCAGGGCGGTTCATTTCTCCAGTGCCAAACTCCCCACAAACCTACTGCCCCACCTAAACACGCATTTGTCAATTTCTTTTTCAACCTGTAAAATTCATCTGCTAGGGACATTTTAGATTAAAATGGGTTATTGGTATGATGTTACAGTGCCACTAGGCATTGGACAGATCAACTGCATTGTGAAAGAAATAATAACTTTTAAATTATTTAGGAAGACAATCAGTATAAGATTTCAGACCTACAACATCATTGGAGGACTAACTTAAATATTTTTATCCAACTGAGATAGCCAGAGAGAAGGCTTGAAAACTTATCTGCAGATAATGACAATCATTGCATGCTTCAAACTAACATTATGACATGAGAGTTATGCTCAGAATGTGCTGGTTGTTATAAGCAGCTCCAACTCCAGCAAGCCATATACCAAAAGGGATTAGCAGCATTTTTTTTAAATAAATGAAAACATGCTTTTTCTGTCTGTCTATCTATCTATCTGTCTGTCTATCTATCTATCTATCTATCTATCTATCTATCTATCTATCTGTCTGTCTGTCTGTCTGTCTGTCTGTATAGCTATCTATCTAGCACAACAATAGATTGGAGACTGCAGTGCTGCCCCATCAGTACACACCTCACTGGGTTGAGGGAAGAGGTTTCTAGACTCCAGGCTGAGTTGGCTAAGATTCAGGGGACCTCTCCCCCCCCACCCAGAGGCCACCAAGTCTGCTATTGTTACCTCAGAGGATGCCAGTAGGAGGAGGAACAGCTGGCTTATGGTGGGCTCTTGAAGGATGGTGGTGGTGGTGGGACAGAGGTACATTCTTCATCCAGTACCACTACAAAATTCTTACACCACTCTGGTGGGGCAGGACTGCTATGAAGATGGACCCATGGTAGTGACCATTGGGAATGTGGGGGACCTCCATAGTGGAGACCACAAGGAGGGTGGTAGAGGACCCCAGAGTAAAAGAAAGCAACTTATGATGGAGGACTCAACTGTGAGTGGAATAGATTTGGGAACTGGAAAGGGGGAGAGGCAGGTCTGATGCCTACCTAGTGTCACAGCCTGGAGGGATGGGAAGTGAATCCTGCATATCGCTATGGCAGCAGGACAGGAGGGAGAGCTGGATATCATTGTACACCTGGGGACTAATGACCTGGCTAGGGACAGGGTTGGGATAGTGCAGGGGGAGTTTAGGGAGCTGGGGAGGGATCTTAGGTAGCTCACTCAGTGGCTTTTGTTGAGGTTCTGCCTGTCTATGACAGGGGACAGGAGAGGGAACTCCACACTAGGAGCTTCAACTCATGGTAGAAGGAATATTGCAGAGAGGAAGGGTTCAGCTACACTGGGGACTGGGCATCCACCTCAGAGGATAAGGGCCTATAAAGGAGTGATTGCCTCCATCAATTCAGGAGGGAAACCATAGTCCTCAGTGGAAGGTTTAAATGTTACTTTGATGACTATTTAAACTAGCCAAGGGGGGGAGGTAGAAGGAATCAGGGAGCCAGAAACTGCCTCTGCCCACAGGCTGAAGTAGAGAGTAAGGAGAGCCCGAGGAGAGAAGAATCCTCCAGGGTGCAAATTAATAAAGGGAGCAGGGTGGAAGAGATAAAGAGGAAAAGGAACAGAAACATTAAAAAGAGAGGTGGGAAGAAGGTAGGGCAAAAAGGAAAAAAGGGTGACAACAAGCAGAGTGGAATCAAAATCTGGAAGGCCATGTGTGTGAATGTTAGAAGTCTAGAAAATAGAATTCCAGACCTAGAGGCCATCATGGCAGAGGCTGTCCTGGATACTGTGGCCATTACTGAGTCATGTTGCACTGAAAACCATGACTGGGACATAGCCATACCGGGCTATACTCTGTTCAGTAAGGATCAGGTGGGAAGGAAAGGAGGAGGTATAATGCTTTATGTAATGGAAAACATAAAAGCCATGAAGATGCAGGGAATACAGGGGGAGGCAAAGGTACTGTGGGTCTCCCTGGAGATTGGGGAATGGAGCTACTATTCACACTGAAGTGATCTGCAGGCTTCCAGCACAGAGGGAGGAATCAGATAAGTGCTGGTGAAAGCCACTGGCAAGATGGCAGAAAGGGGAGAGGTGCTGCTGATGGGGGACTTCAACCTGCCAGATGTGAATTGCAGCTTCCCAGCAGCAGCTTCAGCTAGAAGCAGGGACTTCTTTGACTCTCTGCAGGTGACATTCCACAGACAACTAGTCAGTGAATCCACTCACGATGGGGCAATATTGGACCTGGTTCTCACTAACAGGGGCAGTATTACAAACATCATGGTGGGATGCCACCTGGGGACTAATGATTACCATATGGTGTGGTTTAGTATAAGGACAGCTCCATAATCAAACCACAGAAGGGTGAGGGTTCTGGACTTCGGGAGGGCAGATTTAAAACATATGGGTGAATGCCACAGGGCTGACCTAGCAGGGGTGGGTGACTTGGTTGGGGTAGAGGAACAGTGGGCAAAGATAAAAGGAAGCATAGTAAAGGCAACAAATCTCTGCATTAAACAAGTGAGTAAAAGAAAGAGGAAAAAAGACCACAATGATTCTTGAAAGAGTTGGATGAAAAGGTAAAAGCTAAAAGGGTAGCATTCAGAAGGCATTAGGAGACTCAGAGGGAGAATGATACGGAGGTGTATCAGGAGAAACAGAGGGAAGCAGGGAAAGTAGTAAGAAGTGCAAAGGTGCAAATGGAAGAGAGAATAACCCAGGAGGTAATGAAAGAGGACAAAACATTTTTTAGATACTGTATGTAAGTGAAAAGAGGAAGACCAGGGGTGGGACTGTAAGGTTAAAAAGAGAAAGAGGGACCAGGAAAAGGCAGATATCCTGAACAAATACTTTTGTTCAGTGTTCACAGAGGAAGGAGAAGGGGAGGTGCCACAAAAAAGTAACAAAAGCTTTGGATGGAGGGAGGTGGACACTAGTACTTTATTGGAGGTGAGAGTCCTCAAGGGTAATCTGAAGGTGGACAAAGCAATGGGGCCAGATGGGGTGCATCAAAGGGTATTGAGGGAGCTCAGGGAAATACAGGCTACACCTCTGATAGTTCTATTTAATAGCTCACCAGAAACAGGAGTGGTTCCAGATGACTGGAGAAGGGTTGATGTACAGTAGTCCCACTACACAAAAGTGGTAGCAGGGAGGAGGCTTACAATAATAGGCAAGTCAGCCTGACAGTCAGTGGGAAAGTTAATGGACTCACTGCCGAAGGAAAGGATTGTGGAATATCTTTAATCAAGTGGGTTAGAATTATTGAGGCAGCATGGTTTTACAAGAGGGAGGTCATGACAAATGAATCTGATAGTGTTCTTTGACTAGGTGACCAAGGAACTAGATCAGGGTGGAGTGGTGGATGTGACCTACCTGGATTTCAGTAAGGCATTCAACATGGATATATAATGAGATCCTGAAACTCTGTTCCCCAAGTTTCAGGATCCCATCTCCAGAAGCCCAAAATACATTTGCCCGACGCGTGAAGTTTTTCCATTGCAGAGTTGTTTTTAATGCTTCGGGTGGCTTTGCCCACCACACCATACATAATCTTTATAACTAACTCAACCATGAGCAAACTTCACCCATCATGCAATTGTGTTTCAGGCACATGGTGTCGGATCCTGAAACTCAGGAAACAGAGTTTCAGGATCTTGAAATACTCCATTCGACACCATTCCATATAGGAGAATAGTAGGCAAGCTGGGTAGCTTAAGAGAGGGTCCAAAGGTGGTAAACTAGATAAGAAACTGGTTAGAGGATAGGCAACAGAGGGTGGTGGTAAATGGAGTTCACTCCAAGGAAGGCAGAGGGACCAGCAGGGTGTCTCAGGGATCAATGCTGGGACCCGGTCTTCTCTAATGTCTTTATTAGAGACAATACAGAGAAGCTGGAAGGGAAGATCTGCTTCTTTGTGGATGACACCAAAATCTGCAAATAGGTTGGACACTTGGGGTAGGGATGGAAAGGATGAGCTGTGACCTGAGAAAACTAGAGGAGTGGTCATGGGTGTGGTAGCTAGGGTTCAGTGTGAAAAAGTGCAGAATAATGCAGTTAGGGCACATATACCCAGGATATCTGTGTATCCTATTCTTATTTTAACTTTATCTTATTTTAACAATAAGTTAATGGGAATTTGCTTTGAAATACAAAATGGGTGAAGTGGTATTGATGATCACTAAGCAGGAAAGAGACCTGAGGGTAATCATATCTCAGATGACCTAAAGGTGACCAGGCAGTGTGACAAGGCAGTAGGGAGGGCAAGTGGGATGCTGGGGTGCATAGTGAGGGGGCATCATCTGCAGAAAGAGGGAGGTGGTGTTGCCTCTGCATAGATCACTGGTAAGACCCCACCTAAATAATTGTGTCCAGTTCTGGAGACCACATCTCTGGAAGAACATAGATAGAGTGGAGGTGGTCCAGAGAGGGGCAAATAAAATGGTGCATGGTCTGCATCAAAAGTCTAATAAGGAGAGATTAAAGAACCTCAATATGTACACCCTAGAACAGAGGAATGAGATGGGAAACATGATAGAGACCTTTAAATGCCTCATGGGGCTAACTAAGTTGCAGGAGGGGAGTATTTTGCAGAAGAAAAGGTGCTCAAGAACAAGGGGACATGCTATGACGCTGGAGGAGGGTAGATTCAGTAGAGATCTGAGGAAGCACTTCTTCAGAGAAATAGTGTTGGATTCCTGGAACAGCCTTCCAGTGGACATGGTGGGGCAAAAGCAGTGGTGGGGTTCAAGAATGCATAGGATAAGCACAAAGGAATCATAGTGGAAAGTAATGGGGAGGGAGAAAGAGCTGTAGGTCAGGCATGGTTTGATGTAAAAGTATAGGTAGGGAGAAATGAGCAGACTGGATGGGCCAAGTGGTCCTTATCTACTGCCAAATTTTATGTTTCTATGTTTCTACGTGCCTTATGGCATATTTCTCACAAACTGCCAACAAAATAAGTGCAAAACACTGTGCATTAGCCTACTTTTTTAACAAACATATTAGCACCTAATGACAAGAATGCTATCCAAATTTGTGCAACAGTTATCGTGGTCTTCAGAGATTGGTTGACTTGGTACAGTATGTTCCTGTTTTTAACAATAAGTTAATGGGAATTTACTTTGAAATTACAATGAAGTACAGTAGATTTATTCTGTTTTATGGGAGGAAAGTACAATGGTGATTATAGTGATGGATTGTTAAAAGAATGGCAGGGATGTGCAAGATTTTAAACAATACTCTGAGAATTCAACAACAGGTTTTGTACCCCTCTTTTTCTATTCATTTTAAAGGGGGACACATTAAACAACCACCTCTATAGATTATAGATAGTGACAGCCTCCCCAGCACATCACTAAATAAGGGAGTGTATAATGTCTTTAGCATAACTGGGAGCAAAAGAACAGCAGCATTTTATCATGTAAAACATAACAACAACAAAAAAAAAACATTGGGAGGACCTTGTTGCTTCATAATGTAGAAAGTGTGTTTTTCTTCATAATTTTATAATTAAAGCAACTGTGCATTTGTGTAATGATTTTGACTGACTTCCTCTTTTGCTGATTGCTATGAATGATGGACAAACTAGAGGCTGTTGCACTTATGTTAACTGAGCAAGCAGCTTCTTGTTTAGTCTTTTCCTTTTCTGTTTGAAAACACTCAGAATTATGTCACTGCTGAAGAATTTCCTCTGTACAGGTGTTAGTGTGACCCAGTTGTTAGCACAGCTGCCTCTGGACCAGAATGTCACAGGTCCTAGTCCCACACTGGGACTTTGGTTGACACCATAAAATGTTGGTACACTGTCAGGATTCTGTACTAGCAGAGTTAGCCATCCTTCAGATGAGATGTTAAAAACCATAGTGCCCAATGCCCATCTCTGGTGCTGTCCTGATATGTGTCAATGTGAAGTCAAGGAACCAAAGGCACTTTTCACATGAGCAGGGAATGTTCCCTGATGTCTTGGCCAACATTCACTTCCCATCAGTTTGGTCAATCATCTGAGGCTGCGTGTGGGTGCTGATGTGTGAAAGGACTGCCACTACATGTTTCCAGTCACCTCACTACCAGTCTTTCATGGCGTGTAAAGGACTCTGGGATACAATGTGTCTGAAAAGCACTACATACATAAATACAAAATACTATTCTTTTTAAAGCAAACTGTTTTATACAAATCAGCGAAAAGAAAGGATGTCAAATGTAATTAGGGCTATTGGCTTTGCATTGGCCTCCATCCTGGTCTCCTTGTGAGTACTGTACACTTCAGAAACTGCACTGTTTTCTCAGTTTGACTTTAACTTTTACTTCAAATAATGTGATGCATAACAAGTGCTTTGTACAGTTTTATGAATGTGCACTGTCTTATCCTTTGCTTGACTCAGCCAGCCTCCTACTTGTGTTAATCAGATTAATGGCGACAGTAACACCCTTTACAATATATATTTTTTTCTCTAGCCATTTCATATCATTAGAGCTTCACTATGGCTGTACTTGGAAAATATTTTATGACTGATCATAATGTGTTAAGAGGTACACTTGTATGTTCACAGCAGGGCTAGCCAGGATGCAACACAGTAATACTGCAGTATATCAAAAATGCTGCAGTATGCTGCAGGGAATGGTGTATTTGAATGGAAAGTAAGTCCTTTTTTAGTTTAGTTTAGTTTAGTTTAGTTTAGTTTATTGTTCCAGGAATTACTACCTTTGAGCCAAAGGCTTTTTTACAAAGGTTCCACATCAATTAAGTACAGACAAAAAGGTTACATACATGACACAACAATTTGTGTTGTGTTAATAGCAAGAAAACACAGACAATAAATATCAATCAATTGTGCAAAGGACAGGTAATACCAATAAACACTTATCATACAAAAAAAAATATCAAGCCAATTTAGGGAAAAATCAAATAGGGGAAATGTACAGACAGAGAGGGTAAGAGAAAGGTGAGGAGAGCAGACAATAGCAAGAGAAAAGATTCTCTAACATGCCTTTGTCAAGTATTGGACCAGAGTGGGTAAATGATAGATAAGAGATTTAATCAAGGCAGTCACAGGAGCTGGAGGCGATGAGGTGAGAGTATAGTCTAGATTTGAAAGCACCTAGAGAGGTGGAGGCGGTAATAGGAGTACTGAGGGCAGTTAGCCAGCTGGGGGCACGATAGGCAAATGATCTTTGACCCTGAGTAGTCCGGCAACGGGGGACCTGGAGAGGCTGATGTTCTGATCTTCTGGTGAAATGGATACTAGTGTTCGGGCATAACAGGTCTTGGATACAAGGTGGAGTGAGGCCCATGGTGGATTTTTTCACCATCAGGCAGGTAAGGTACTTTAGGCGGTTTGAGAGTTGCAACCAACCTGTATCAGCGTAGAGCTCACATGTGTGAGTAAGTCGATGTGCACCAGCGAGCAGTCAACAGGCCTTGTTTAGGGTTGTTGTAATGCGACTAAGTGCGGTAGTAGAGGCAGACCCGTAGATAATTAAGCCATAGTCAATGATTGAGATGATAGAGGATTGAATGGCAATCCTCAGTGCAGATTGCGTAAGGAGCTGTTGGTTCCGGTACAGGATCCGAATCCGCTGATTCATAGTTTTCGCTGTACTATCAATATGAGTTGCAAAGGTCAGGCCTTGATCAAAGGTGATTCCAAGATATTTGAATATTGGCACTTGTTCAAGGGTATTTCCCAGGTATGTATTAATGGTGAGTGGTACTTGCCGTTTCTTGTTTTGCGGACTAGAGAAGAGCATGGATTTAATTTTTTTGTGGTTTAGAACCAGCTTATGTTCAAGGAACCACATCTCGACCTTGGAAAAAGCATGCTGAAGGCTAAGGCGTAAGGGGTTCGGATCTTTATGAGTGGAAAGAATCCCGGCATTGTCGGCATAGAGGATTATTTGTTCAGGGCAGGATTTGGGGAGGGAGTTTAGGAAAAGGCTGAAAAGGAGAGGGCCTAAGATGGATCCCTGTGGAACTCCTGAGAGAACCGGTTACAGCAGTATTTTGTGATATGTCATTTACCACAAGTTATTGCATAGAAACATAGAAGCTGATGGCAGACAAGGGCTGCATGACGCATCCTGTCTGCCCTTTTTTGTTGCATTGGTTACACTGTACACTCCTCCAGCTCTACAGCACTTTCTCTGACACCCCTTATCAATCCTGTATGACTTCTTTGTGCTTATCCCAGGCTTTTTGAATCTGACCACTGTTTTTGCCCCACAATCTCCTCTGGAAGACCATTCCTGGCATCCACCACCCTTTTTGTGAAGAAATATTTCCTCACATCTCTCCTAAACCTACCCCCTCCAGCTTCATGTCATTGCCCCTTGTTCTGGCGCACCCTTTCCTCTTGCATTACATCATGGTTGGCTCCACTGTACTTCAGAGAAGCATTTTAATTGAATAGTTGTTAATATTATTATTTCACACTGTCTGAAAATGAACTGGTCACCTACAATTCTACCTTTAGGGTCTTTGACTTTTTAAAGCTTTCCAGTCCAGTTTTAGATCTGGTCAGAGCAGATTGATATGGGTCAGCAATGACTGAATGATTGAAATTAATCAAACACCAGTGTCTCTTCTTCTCCTTCTTGATCTCAGCTGAATTTGAATCCCCATACCATGATATCCTCATCAGGGATCAAATAAGGTGGTTGTTTATTCTTCTCACCTGGTGTTTGTGATCACTCCCAGTAAAATATGTTTATCCTCATAGGAGATTCCATTTTCTGATCATCTCACTGAATTTTATTACACAGGGTTCCCCCGGTTCTGTTTTCCTTCCTAAATTCTTCAATGGCTATATGATTCATCTGGTATCTATTTTTCTTGTGTAATACTCTGGTGTACTTCTGGTGCAGGTTACATTCAGCTGTACCTGGATCTTGTTTCAGAGCTTGCCAATTTGATCTCTGTTCTGTGTGGAGCCCTTCTTTACTGATGTTGAGTACTAAATACTTGATTTGATGTGACCCATCCACAGTAGGGAATAAACCTCACCTTGACTAACATGTTCCTTCATTAACCTTCTTTGAGGGTGGATCTTTATTCCTCTCTTTTTATGCTAGGGGTATACTGTACAGGGATCCCTTTACACTCAAGATTTAAAAATATATGGACATAAAAATTTCAGGAATAAGTAAGACCCATATGGTTCATCAGATTAATCTTCCTACTTGCTCAGTGCATGTACCCAAACATTCTACAGAATTGTGCCTGTAATCTGAACTACATACTAGATAAATCAACCTAATCTTATTTTTCACTCTTTGGAATATATAGAGACTCAGGATATGCCCTCCCAGAGTGATATGGAACTTCTTATGCTTACACTCATTTTACAGTGTTTAACATTGTAGTTATTTCAGGTCAGTTTACCAAATTGATAGTTTTTTTTTTCCTTATTATGATGGTGATGAATATAGACAATAGCCTAATCTGTAGTATAACTATATTGGAACATCTTACTCCAGTACTGCATGCTCTGTCTTGAACTCCAAATGAGAGAGAGCAAATTGATTTTGAAATTGTCCTAATGATCCAGTGTCCTTCATTACCTGGAGCCATTACATTTTACCCAGTTCACCTGCACCAGTTGAACTCTTCACTTTCTGTGTTCTGATGGGGCTGGCCTACTGTCAGTTCACACTTTCAAATTAAAGTCTGCAGGTACCAGACATATGCCCCATTACCCCACATGATAATAACACTTCTGATTTCTGGTTCTATCTGCGTATTATTTTGTACATTAAGTACATACATGATTAATGAATGCTGATGGAGATGGAAAAGATGTCTCAAATGGGGAGAGAGAAGAAAGAGATCAAGCAGAGACCAGCCAGAGGTGATACTCCTTCTGGAGACCCACCTATCTGCCACCAAACACGATATGTTTTCCTTGCTCAGATTCCAAACAGTGGTAGCCTCCTTTCACCCCTCTGGGAAGAGATGGGGGCAGTGATATTGATCCCTAGGAGGATACCATTTATACTTGAAGATATGGCAATAGACCCGAGGGACATTTTGCTGTAGTAATAGGCCTACTACACAAAAAGCCTGTAATTTTGGCCTCCTTATATCTCCCAAGAGCTAAAAAAGTTGTAGCACAGCACTATTTTAATATCTTGCTACCGATCATGAAGAGCCAGCTTATCTTGTGTGGTGACTTAAATGTCACCCTCCGACCTGAGCTGGATGCCTCCAGCCCCTTGACACACTGATCCTCACCATTACAGAAATATTTAAGACATTGATTAGCACACCTAGGGGATAATAGATTTGTGGAGACATTTCTTTCTTACCACGAGAGAATACACCTATTACACTTCATACACTGGGACAGCTTCTCACATAGACTACATATTCACCTCAGCAGAACACCTGGATACAGTCCATGACATTTCCCAGAGTACCTCTCTCTGGCCTTTGCAGTGTTTGACTTGGGTAAGTCATCCCAAACTAACTTGTGGCGGCTCAACCTAATGCACCACAAGGATCTTGAATTTAAGAGATGGTCCAGAAAACTGTTACTCATATTCACACAGGCAATTCGAATCCAGATACCTCCCCAGCCATTCTCTGGGACACCCTCAAGGTGGTTTTGAGGGGTGAGATTATTGGGTTAGGTACAATCTCCCGACTGTTGGTTTCCCGACTCTCTCGCTGTACTGACCTTGCTCTCCCGTTCATGCATCTCCCAACTAGTACTGAATGCCGAATTGTGCGATTCCATCAAGTTTTAATTTATTCTCGATTCAAGCACTCAACACTGTATCCAAGCACTGCTGTTCAGAAATTAAGTATGAAATGCACGTTTTCAAGCTTACCTTCAGTCTTCAGTGATGATAAGAGGTTGTTGGATGACATTGGTTCATTCCCAGAACTGCAGACAGTTGAATCAGTGTAGCGCACAACAAACACGTCACCAGCGGCACCAGTGTGTGGTAACACAGTTCAGTTCAGTTCAGTTCACTTCAAGTGCAGGGTAAACACAGTTTAGTTCATTTCAAGTCACTTGCTGATTACTGTTAAAACCTAATTTTTATTGAAATTCTTAAAATGACATTCCTCTAAAGTACTCAATTGTTCAGGACTGGAGTGCAGAGGGATATGGTTGTTTTTCATATATGCAGGTTGTGTGCAGTTCCTCTCAAGTACTTGCTGACAGATCTTGTATGTCTTTCTTTGACAATGGTATCTATTTTTGTTTCTCTGACTACGTAACCTTTCTTCTGAGGAGATTTTGGGAGACCTCAGTTGATTTTTTCAATGGTGCTGATTGTGACAAGCTGTTCCTTCTGGAGCTCTGTTACAAATCTGTGTATGCCAACATGTGGAGGTCCAATTAATGCTGCCAGATGGTGATGCCAAGCCTCCACATTATTTTGAGTCCTTGGATAACCCAGTGTCATTTGCTGGTGAATGGACCAAAATGATGGGTGAAATGGGGGCGTACTGTAGTGCTATTTCTCATTCTCCTTCATACCCTGCCAAGAACAGAATTGTCCTCAAACCATTCTATAAGCACAGCAATAGATGGTGGCATCTCACTTTTAATTTCCAAAAATGCTCCTTCTGTCTCATTTTCTGGCAGAAATGACAGTGCCACTAGTTGTCTCATTTTAATACTAAATTCTGGGTCAGCTCCATATTCTGTGGCAAGCCCCAAGCTTTGTATCTTTCACCATAATATTTGCCCGAAATGAAACAAACAACCTTTGTTCAGGCTATCAGGGAACTCTGATTTTGCTGCATTAGTAACTGCTTGCTCAAAGTCAGTAATCATTACTTTGGGTGACAGCGTCAGCCTAAAGTCGTCGCCAATATCATGCGTGTCTTGAAATAGATGAATGTTGCAATCATTTGATTTGGATGACATTAATGCATACAGTAATGGGACTATACAGGATGTTTCTTGTGTGCCAACCGGTGCATGAATTGAGTACAATTGTCTAAAAAGAGTAGGAACAGTTTTGAAGGTTCCATCCATTTCCCAGAACTCTGCTAGTGACAGCTTCTCCATATTCTGCTTAGTTGTAAAAATCATTAGCTTGTCCTTTCCCAAAGATGACTCCTTTGCAAGGAATCGTTGACCATTTACTGAACATAACTGTTCTGGAAAAAAATCAACCAAGGTTCATGGCTCTGGTTGGGAGATATTATGACGTGTACATTTCACAATTTGCTGCAATGCTTGTCTAGATGGCATACATTGCATGACCTCAGCTGACACTTTTGCAACCTCATGCTGAATTAATTGTGTAGGAGTGTCGTGAGTATCTATGGCCCTTTCTTTCAGTGAAGCAAGTGCAGATGCAATGGGGAAATCAGTGGCATCAGGAGCATGATTATGGTCTTTCTGTTTTATTAAGTGAGGCTCACCTCCAAACAAAACAGTGGAAGCCCTTCTTAAGCAATGATGCCCCTATTGCTTTGGCAGCACCGGTAGTAAAGGTCCCTATGGTTTCTCTCTCTTTAACAAATAAATAGCCATTGATGCACAGCTTATCACTGCCTTGCCGAGAGGTGACTGTCTTGCACACAACTACCGCCTCAGCCATCTCTGCAAGACTGGCAAACAATCCCATTGTCTGTGCCTTTTCCTTTAAAAAATATCACCCACAACACTCTGCACTCATTCAATTATTCAATTACAGTACTAACTGTAATTATTCAGAAGCAGTAAGAACAGTAATAGGAGTAAAGATAGATGGTGCTGTGGCGCAGTGTACAAATTTATTTTTCTAGTAATTAGACTCACATACACTCACTGCTAGATGGTAATCTGAAAAGTAAACAGTAGTTCCGTATTACGGGAAAATATGAGTCGGGACATCGTAATGACGGGTGAGTAGAGATTCAGGATAAAATATTATGGAACAGTGATGCAGTCGGGAGATCAGTGTCGGGAATGTAAAGGTCAGGAGTTTGACAGTTGGGAAACAGTACGGATCCTGAGATTATTGCCTACACATCCCAGAAAACAAGGGATAGAGACAAATGACAAAGTTCTCTCCAGGATGAACCCCACACCTTCAGTGTTTTTTGCAACAGGGGGACCAGTTAATTATGCCCTGGTCACAGAAAGTGAAGCATGAACTTCAGAACGGAAGAAAGAGACTTGGGCATCATCATCACCGATGACCTGAAATCATCCAAGCAGACCTCTAAAGCAGTAGGTAAGGATAGGGGGATGTTAGGGTGTATTAGTAGGGGTATCACAAGTCATAAGAGGGAGGTAATAATCCCTCTTTACAAGACACTGGTTAGGCCCCATCTGGAGTACTGTGTGCAGTACTGGAGGCCACACTTTCACAAGGACATTAACCAAATTGAGGCAGTCCAGAGAAGGGCAACCAAAATGGTGCAGGGACTGCATCAGAAGACATATGAGGACAGATTAACGGAGCTCAATATGTATACCCTTGAGCAAAGGAGGAGAGAGGTGATATGATCGAAACATTCAAACACCTTAAGGGCGTAATAAGGTGAAAGAGTCTAACATGTTTAAATATAAGAAAAATAGCAGGACAAGAGGACACAGCATGAGATTAGAGGGAGGCCGATTAAGGGGGAATGTGAGGAAATTCTTTTTCACAGAAAGGGTGGTGGATGCATAGAACGACCTACCTCAGGAAGTGGTGTCTATGAATACAGTGCAGGGCTTCAAACAGGCATGGGATAGGCATAAGGGAGCAATACAGATGAGTATGAATAGATAGGCCACTGACAGAGCAAAGGCAGATGGCACATTTATAAGGTAAAAAAAGAAATGGGCAGACTGGATGGGTCTTGTGGTCTTTATCTGCCATCAACTTCTATGTTTCTATGTTTCCATGACCAAAAAATAGCACAACAACTTCTGTATCTGCAACATTATCATTATGAGAAAGGCCCCAGAGCAGCTCTAAATCTAGTTTGCCATATTTGGAAATATAAAGCGCTAGCATATATCACACAAACCTATAACCCGACAACGGCAGCTACCCTCTCTTAATCCATTAAAATCAGGAAGATCATGGAGGCATACTATCAAAGGTGGTAGAAAGAGGACACCCATGCTCCGGTGGCTCACATAGACACATATCTCAGCTGAATTCCCTTAGCTCGCCTCGCTGATACTCAAGCAGACAGCCTTCTTGCCCTGATTTCAGTCTCAGAGATTGAGGCAGTCCTTCATGGTGCCAAGACTAACAAAGTGCCTGGGCCAGATGGATACCCAGTGGAATTCTACTGGACCTTCTGGGAGCACCTTTTACCCCACCTGTTGTCGGCCTGTGGGTGAGTCCAGGAGGGTGATCCACCCCCCATCATGGAAATACACCACCCTCACAGCACTTTCAAATCTGCAGAAAGACCCCTGACACCCTACCTCATACAGACCTATCTCTATGTTAAATTCTGATTATAAAATATATATGTCCATAATGGCATGACATCTTGAACCCCTCCCACCCCATCTAATTAACCCAGACCAAGTGGAATTTATTGATTATGACAGATACGCCTGGCATTGCTTAGTCTAGACACCGAAAAGGCATTCAACAGGGTGGCACGGTCATTCCTGTGGAAGGCTCTATCCCAGTTTGGCTTATCTCAACAATATATACAAACTCTACAGGCACTCTATATCCCAGCCCAAACCTATCTCAGACTAAATGGTTTCCTATCAGAGCCTTTTCCTCTTTCAAGGGGTACATGTCAGGGTTGTCCCCTCTCCCTGCTTTCATTCACCCTGTACCCAGAACCACTGGTGGAAGTTATTCACCATGACCCCCGGGTGAAGGGCCGTCCTATGTGGGAATGTATTATAAAATATCTTTATTCTCGGATGATGTGTTCCTCACAGTGACCTCACTAGAGGAATCAGTTTCAGCAGAGTGGGAATACGTTCAGACGTTTGGCTCCTTGGCAGATTATAAATGTAATACTTCTAAAACTGAAGTGCTACTTTACAATTACTCCCAACCCCCTACTCTAAAAAAAAAAGCCTTTTTGTTCAAGTGGTATAAACAAGCCATTCAATATTTGGGTGTCAAAGTTACCAAGAATCTAGATCATCTCAAACTTCTAAATTACAGGCCTCTTACACAACAAGTCCAGGCTGATCTTTCCAAATGGACCTGCCCGAGGCTAGGCCTCATTCATAGAATAGAGGTACTCCAACTAAATATTTTGCCCCACATATTAACTTCCTCCAGACACTCCCTCTTTTGCCAGACAAAAGTACTTTAAAGCTTGGGACAAAGCCATCTCCAGATTTTTATGGCAGGGCAAATTCTAGAGGATTCGGTACTCCATATTACAGCTGCCTAGGGATAAAGGGGGTGTTAACCTCCCTAACCTTATGTGGTATGCCTTGGCAACACACCTACACATTCTGTGCTTATGGTCCACCCCTGATCACTGGTCATACTGGAAACTCATAGAATCAACACTTAATGATATATCAGGCCAAGTGCACTACGTATTTGGTAGCCCATCTGCCTGCACTCCTGTGAATAAATTCCATAGATTCACAGCAGAAACCTACAGACTCTGGCTCTTTATTTGAAATCACTATTTCACCCCTGCGGATCATACATATCTCAAGGGAATGGCTCATGACCACACCTTCCCTCCTAATAGAACTAACAACGCCATTCAAGTGTGACATAGATATGGCCTCAAATACATTTTCCAGCTGATTTCCCCAACTGGTATCCTACCCTTTGTGTCCCTCCAGGCTTCTTACCATTTTCCTTAATCAGCCTTCCATAAATATGTGCAAATGTGCTTTTATCTTCAAATAAAGGAAGAAGTCTTACCTTATATAGCTGCCCCCGCTGCTGGTCAAACTTCTTAAGTCACACATTCTAGGAATTAAAGAACTACATCTCATTAGCAGTCTATGAAAAGCCGCCTTTCAAGCCACCACAACAGTCTCTACTCAGACTATTCTCATGAGAAGTAATGCAGAATTTAACTTCAGTTTTAGTCTTGAATATTGGCACAAATTCACCCCCCCCCAGTGCATAGAGTGACTCAGCTTTATACTGGAGGGAGTACACTTGGAAGTGCTGCTTGTGGTACTTTCATACTCCAGCAATAATTGTTAAATTCATGGGTCCTCAGTTAGCCAACTGCTGGCACAGTTGTGGCACCATGTTGGTGGAACATACCCATATAATAGTGATGTATCCCTTCCTACAGACGTGCCCCCTCCTACTGGTAGGAGGTCATGCAGGAACTTAAAGACATATTTGATTGCACAGGCATGATATCCAAACATTCATCCTAAATGCAATTCCACCACCCCATTTGGCTCTATCTCTCCCCACCATAAAAACTCTGAATCTATTTTTATTAGCAGCCAAAAAGGCCATAACCCTCTATGGCAGTCAAAGAAGGTCCCAACCTATGAAACGTGGAGAGATCTACCATCTTGAGAAGCTATTGGCACATGCTAGTAACCATGTCTTGTCCTTTGACAATAAATGGAGGAAGGGGTTTTTATTGACTAGACCACTACCCTGACTTTGGGCCTAAGGGTCAGATGCCTTCCTTTCAGCCTCCCCTTCCCTGCCATATTACACCCTTGAGATATTTTGTCCAGAAGCAATCTCCACAGTAGTGGTAATTGCTACATTCATCTCTGGCGAAGGTACCTCCATTAGGGATTTCAGCCTTCTCGCTGTATCTCCTTTCTCTTCTTTCAGCCTCTTCTTTCTTCCTCTACCCCACTCATTGCTAAAAATATGATTCAACTAAGCAACTGAAGCACCTGCCACCATATTTCCATTGGTGGAGGACAGAAGGATGGTCTGGACTACTTATATCAAGGCCTTTTATTCTGCAGGTCGATATGACCATTCCAGCCTTGGAGTTGATACTGCTGACCTTGCCCTATATATGTGATGGAGTACTATAATTTACTTGGACTTAAGAACATCTTAGCAGGGGAAGACCGGATCATACAGTACACACTTTTCACGTATTAAGATTTTATCTGAGTCTTTCCCAAGTAGAAAAGATCTACCTCCGATCTTGTCAACTTTTCCTGACAGTTTACTTCATTATAACTGCATGTTGTCATGTAGTGGCAAGGATTCCAATTTGTAATGTACTTGTTTTAAATTCAATAAAAGTTTTGTTATAAAAAAAAAGAGATCAAGCTAGAGAGAGAGAGAAGATAGTAAGTAACAGAGTAAGCAAAAGAAAGAGAGAGAGAAGAGAGTGTGTGTGTGTGGGGGGGGGAGGGTAGGCCAAGGCTAATCCAGAAGACAAAATCAAACACAAATTGAGTGCACTCACAAACCAAGGTCCCAATTTTCAATGGACTTAGACTGATGCAAGGGACTTGCGTAAAAAGGAGTTGTCACAACTCACGACTCATGTCACAACTTGTGTCAAATGTGATTTTCTGTTGCAGCCTGCATGAAATTCAGACACAGCTGCACCAAAGCCCCATGCACCAGGTCACAAGAGGGCTTGAACCATGGTGGGGCTGCAACTTCCCCTTTTTTATTTTGAAAGCCCTGCAATGGATGCAACAAGGGGCACCACTTAGACCAGCCAGGAGGTGATCTAAGTGGATTGTGCCAATGGGACAGGGTGGGCCCTGGGTTACCGGGGGCATAAGGGGCATGGGAGGTGACAGAGGGGGAGCTGGTGGGGAGAGCTGGGACTGAATGTTGGTGATGTGGCACCTGGCGGGGTGCGATTACAGCTGTATAAATATTGTAAATGCTACCATGTAATCGTACTGTACTACAATGTACAATAACTAGTGCCCATACTGTAAATATGTAACCAGCCCTGAAAAAAAACACCACAGGAGGGACCAGTGATAAATCTGCAGAATATGGCATCCTGTTGCACCATAACACAGCAGACTTCACAACTGTACAGGTGATGTCTGTATCACTGTACAGTTGTGAGGTCTGCTGTGTTATGGTTCAATATGATGCCATATTCTGCAGATTTATCACTGGTCCCTCCTGCGGTGTTTTTTTAGGGCTGGTTACATATTTACAGTATGGGTACTAGTTACTATACATTGTAGTACTGTACGATTACATGCTAGCATTTACAATATTTATACAGCTGTAATCACACCCTGCCGGGTGCCACATCACTAACATTCAGTTCCAGCTCCCCCCCCCCAACTCCCACTCTGTCACATCCCATGTCCCTTATGCCTCCTGTCCTCCTCCTCCTGGCAAGTAGTTTCACCCTCCAACCATACTGGACACTCTAGTGTTGCTCCAGGCAGGGGGGGTCAGATCCTTGCGGCAATTCTGGCGGGTGCGCCAAATGTTTGGTACAGCTGGCAGCTTGTGGCAAACCTGGGGAGTTTGATGCAGAGACCCTGATTTTTAATAAATTGTTCACTGGATCCCTGGTGCACCCAGAGTTTGCCACAACCCTTACAGTGACAACATTTTCATCGCTCTTAAGGCTCTTTTAAAATCAGGCACCATGTCTCAGACTGCCAATAGAATTCAGAAATGTTTTCTGCAAAAAAAGCAACGTAACGAAGTCTGAGGCCAAGTAAACACAAGGCTAAGCATTCCTGCTCACCGTATCTCAGATTTCTTTATGAAAGTCTAGTTTGAGAAACTTGACATTTACTTGATGCTTTATCTTGGTTCTTCATTATTTCTAAAAAAACAAACAAACTTGATGGACATGAACTGCCTCTGCTAAATCCATGCTACTCATCTTCATCTACTGTAGCCCATTTTTCCTCTATGTGTGCTGGATCCTCTAATCTCTTCTAAGTCCCTACACTGACCTCTCATTATCTTTCATATACATTATACACCTCCTTATATACAAAGCGCTCCTTTCTCTTCTTTCCACTACTCTTTCTTCACAGCTGTTTGATATTATGGTGTCTGTATTCACGTTAATATGCCAATATATAATTGCTTTGCAGTATATTGTTCCACTGTATATAGTATTCTTTAAACTTGTTTGCTACCACATACTTGTTTGGAACTACCATGCTTGTAACCCTTGTGGACCAATTCTGCTGCTCTAATGGTTTAATTTAGTTTATTTTGTTTTCTGGGTGACTGGTGCTGAAGCACCTTTTTCAGGCATGACCCAGTGTACATTTGATACAAAAATAGGTTACCTTAATGATGCTACCCTGGGATGTGAAAATCTAAATAAAAAGATCTTTACCCATACTTAACACATTATTTTCACATGTACTTTTTTATATTGCAGGCCTTTTATTATCTATGGTTCTTTTCCATGGAAGTTTTGCCTTTTTTTCTTATGAATCACTGGGTACTCAAATGAAAATGTTTTGTTACAGCTATATTTTAAAGGTAAAGTGAGTTAGTCAAAGCTTACAGTTTCTTCATATCATGCACTTTCAGCTCAGTTTAGGCCCTGGATAAGAAACCATATCAAAGAAAGTGCCCAGCATTAAAACAATGGCTATTGTTTCTGTATATGTTTATTTGGAATATCATTATAGTGGGTCACCCTTCTCAGAAACAGCTAGTTATGGTTTGTGTCTGAAAACATCTGGTATACTGCAGTTATGAATTTGCTCCATATTTTGAAAGGGGGAGTAGACTGCTACATTTGCTCTTGAATGTCTCCTTTAGGCTATTTACGTACCAGAGGTCGATAACGGGATTGCTGACGCTTTGTCTCATCCACAGTGGCAACAGTTTCAGGAGCTGGCTCCAGCAGCAGAGCAGCAGCTACAGGTGGTATCCCCCTTCTTGTGGAGGGTAGTGACATCTTGACCTGGAAATGTGTAGGTAACTCCATTGCACCTGGGACAAGGGAAGTATACTGGAGGAGAGTGTAGCATTTTATAGGCATGAGGGCACAGACAGCATGTCCAGAGAATTGGCCCATTCCAGTGGAGCAGCTGTGCCAGTACATTATGCAGTCAAAGCAGGAGGCGGCTACACCGGGGTTGGGGGTTGGGCACCTCACTGACGTCCTGTGTTTCCAGGATCCTGGGGGTCATGGACACAATAAAGGTGTTTAAGGTGAGGAAGGTCCTGGAAGGGTGGGTGAAGTCGGTTGCCCCTCATCAGAACATGAGGTGCCCAATCACCCCGGCGACCCTTGAGAACATTGGGGGGGTCTTCCCAAAGGGTCTGTTGGACCCCTTTTGAAGTGCTCCTGTTCGATACCATGTTTCTGTTGACCTTCTGTGGGGCATTCCGGGTATTGGAGGTTACCCAGTCATCCCAGAGAGCCAACCATATTGGGTTGCAGGTGGGAGACATGCTGGTGTCGGCACAGGGGGCCTGGGTGAGGCTCTAGATGAGTAAGACTGATCAGGGGTGCAAGGGCCACTGGTGCCTGGTGCAGGCCCCACTCAGGGTGGCCTTGAAAGTCCAGGACAGGGTGTGGGTCTATATGGTAGTCATGCCCAGGATAGGGGGTACCTTTTCCAGGCATAAAGATGGGGCCCCGGTTACAGCATATCAGTTTAGAGTTGTATTGGCTAGGGCAATCTAGGAGGCAGGAATGGATCTGAAGGAGTATGGGATGCACTCCTTCAGAATTGGGGCAGCCACATATGCTAGGAATCTGGGGTGGGTGGACGGCCAGATTCAGGTGCTTGGGCGATGGAAGTAGCAAGTATTTTTGAGGTATGTGCACTAACATTTGCAATAACAGTTTGGGGACAGGCCTTCATGCTGCAAGAACATCAGGGCAAGGAGGTGTCTCTGGCGGAAGGGGTCTTCTGAAGGATCACATCTATTGGCTGGAAGGTGGAAGACCATGGACTTGCTGGGGGGCATGAAGCGGTGAACCATAGAAAAGGAGCCACAGCACACCTCACTCACCTGGCCTAGTAGATCCAGTAGTTACCAGGCTGAAGGGGTAGAGGTGGTCCCTCTCAAGTATGGCCCACTTTAGGATCAGCTCGGGGGATGAGCGGGGACAA
Organism: Neoceratodus forsteri; assembly: GCA_016271365.2. Lineage (NCBI taxonomy): Eukaryota > Metazoa > Chordata > Ceratodontiformes > Ceratodontidae > Neoceratodus > Neoceratodus forsteri. The sequence goes on from CM057449.1 coordinate 1,517,344,923, forward strand.
GCGGGAGCTCTGGGGACCACGGAAAAGACATAGCCAGATACGGGCATTTGGTCAAAGTAAGGTAGCTGAGACATGTTTTGGACCCAAAAGGGGGGTAGAGCTGGATTAGGAGAGCCAGGTGTGGGTCTTGGAGGAAGTTGGGGAGTAGTCGGCTTGGGGTCCAGATGCTGTCCATCCTGTGGCATCTCGGGAGGATCATGATGACATTGAATGGTCAGTAGGGGTGGTAACAAGCTATATTCTGCGAAAGGCTTGTGACCCCCCTGCTCTGGTTGGCATGGAGGTGGAAACTGAGCATCCTGACCTGGGGGAGGGGTCGAGGTCTGCCTCCAGCAGGTACAGCTATCCTACAAGACTAACAGTGCCCGACGGGGGGGTGGCCGAGCAGCCTTGGCCCTTACAACCTCTGACCATTGATCCTCCCGTGTGCACATGCTGCTCTCAATCTGGTTTGTAGTCAATAGATGCATGGCTGTGGCCATTTTGTACAAGATCTGTGTCTGTGCTTTCTTCCTGGGGAAAGGGGTTTTATGGATGGATACTAGACAATACAGAAGCTGCAACAGATGGTAGCAGCCATATTTTGCCTGGAACCATCCTCCCCAGACTCAGGAAGTGGTGGGGAAGGGAACAGAATAGAATGTGATCCCGAGGAGGGAGATTTGGGGAAAGTCCAGGGACTTGACACAGGGACCACTGAGGCCTGCCACCAGGGAAATGGGGGATCACATCCTTTTGGGGGAGAGGAGAGATGGGATATCTTGGACAGTAGCCAGCCATCCTTCCTCTTTCTCCTATCACCCTTGCAGGACCACCCACCCTCCTGCCCTCATAAAAGCAAGGTAGTGGGGCCAGGCAGCTAGGGCTCCCCCTTTGACCCCTTAAGGGTGATCGCTGTATGTGTGTTGGGGAGTGACTTTTCATGGTTTTCCTTGGAAAAGGGTTTCCTGGATTTTTCACCTCTTTCAAAAGGGTGTAAAACTGAGTTAGAAGTGGGAGAACCAAATAGGTCAGAGCAAATAGGGCATAGGTGAAAGTCAGTTTGCCGCAGTCATGTTGATGGCATCTCAGGAGGATCATGATGACATTAAATGGTCAGTAGGGGTGGTAACGAACTGTATTCTACTTAAAGGCTCATGATCCCCCCCCACTCTGATTGGTGTGGAGGTGGAAATTAAATATCCTGACCAAGGGGAGGGGTCAAGGTCCACTTCTAGCAGGTACAGCTATCTTGCAAGGCTAACGGTGCCTGATGGGGGGGATCGATCCTCCCCTATGCGCACGCTGCTCTCAATCTGGTTTGTAATCAATAATAACATGGCTGCAGCTATTTCTTCCAGGAGCTGTGTCTGTGCTTTCTTTGTGGAGAAAGAGGGTTTATGGATGGATACAAGATAATTGCTCCACATTTTGAAAGGGGAAGGGGACTGCTGCATTTGCTCAAATTATGCACTAAGATGCCTCCTACTGAAGCTGTTTAATGCAAATAATCAGAGTAGCCCTTAAACACAGAGCACTATAGTAGGTTTTCCAATATGGAAGACTTAGCTTTTTGTGTTTAAATGTCATTTTACAGAAACAATAATGTTATATCTAATCAGCTCCATGTGGAGATGACTTATCCCCTTAGGAAGGAAATGGGTTTAGAGTGCTTGTTGAAATTATACAAGTAAGACATGGTTAATACACAGCTATCATTTGTTTGTATGAAGTGGCAGTTTTGTAGAGGCTTATGTTTTGAAACATACAGTTGTAGGTTGTAAAACCACTAGCAATCAGGAAAGGTGTGCTACATGCAAATTTCCACCAAATTAGGGCTGAGCTGCACAACGCAAAAGCATAACGCTGGTAGTAGCATAATGTTTCAGATCTACAAATCATTTGAAATTCTGCTCCATAATGTAGACTGAGACATTTTGTTTACATCCAAAACAGATACACTAAAAAGTCTAAGATGAACAAGGACTGTGAGTCTTTCTCATTTGAACATGTAGGAGAAGGAAATTATTCCTGGTTAAATGTGGTTTCTTTGTTTGAAGGACATTTGCTGACTTCTGTTTTAAAAGCATGCATTTTCTGAAAAAAAAAGTAATGCATGTTTAACCATACAAACACATCTTTGAGTAAGCCAGGCAGATTGTGTTGTTTTAATGGCACACTGCATCATGTGTACCTCAGAGAGACCAGGTTATTACTTTTCCTATACATTATTAAAATCGTACATACTGACAAGGCCCCCTATTGGGATACAAAGTAGGTTACTGCATTTCTTTTTACATTGTGAATAAGACAATGGTGCATATATGTTAACTGGCTCACATAAATTACATGTGTTCAGCTTCTAAGCTTTCTGAAGATTAGTTGTTTCAACCAACATATGAAAACAATGACATAGACACAGAAACAAGTTAGCAATTCTCTTTCATCTGTCTCTAAAAGTTGCTGTCTCCGAGCTCATTGATTTAAAAAAAAAAATAAGTTTACTTTATCTCAGTATTTCAGTTCTTGGTGCTTGTCTTAAAAAGCTCTGCAGAGAATTCATTAAAAGTTGCCTACTGTGCCTTGGCAAGCTGAATCCGATTTCATGACCTTTATGTCTAACTTTGAAAAATTCAATCTGTTTTAAATCGCTTGCTCAGTTTTTACTTTCATCAAAAGACTCCCTGTTGACCCCAGCTGCTGTGACCCTCACTTGCCTATGATTAATGCTCAAAGAAAAGATGTATTACAGGCTTGATTTTGCTAACTTATTATTTTTCCATTTCTTCAGGATTTTTTTTCTCTGTGCCCTTTGAATTATATGAATTTGATTAATTCAAGAAATTAAAAAAAAATCTTACACAGCCCTAGATACTTTTGATACACTACTCATTCAAAGCTTTTCAAATGCTATGCAGTGAGCCTGGATCTGATAGAATGACAATAAGAGCAGTCCCCATCATATTGTGGCACAATGTCCTAGACATGCAGCCTATGATATCTGAAAATGATTGGCTGATCTGACTGCTACTACTATACTCTAACAAAGCAATGCAGTTAATCTGCACAGCAGTTCTGAAGAGGAGAGGAGACCAGAGAATGTCAAACCATAGTAAGACATTCATTGGAGTTCAACTTTTTTTAAATATGATCAAAAGCATCCTTACAAAGTATCAATGCATACCCAAAACTTAGGTACCTGGACACATGGTGATGTATAGATATGTAATGTATGGACAGTGTCTATTAACCCCTGTGTTCAATCATTTTATAACCTGATAATCCCATTGTTATGACATCAGTATGCTGTAAACCTTGCTTAACTATATCATAATAATGGGATTACAGGATAGAATGTCACCACCTGTCAAAATTCTTGGAAAGGAAAGGTGATCCGTTGCTTGGACAGTCATTCAAAACACTCCTCCACTAGTTTTGAACAGTCTATTCCTACTCAGGAGAACTGAGCTAAGACTGACTGGGGAGCCAGTCAGTGGGTTCACAATATGTTAGGCTCCACAAGGGTGTTGGTCGGTGGGCTGGTGCCAGTGGGAGTCACGGTTGTGGGGGCAGATATCCTGAGTGGTGACCTGCATAGAGAGGGCCTTCAGGCTATTATCATCACCTGGAAATCAAATTGTTATTCTGAGGACTTATCCATCAAGAAGCAGGAATATAAACGTTCAGATCTCAAATTTTTCATTATTCAAACAATTACTGTTTTGGGCAGTGAGAGTACCTGTGCTCATTCTGGATCCCCCAGGTAGTCAGAGTGCCTGGGGGTTTGAATTTCATTTAACGCTGCATACATGACCTTATTTGAAGTATCCGATTAAAAAATTAAAACTTAGACTTTGACTGTTTTGCTAGGTATGCGGAGCTGGTTGTAGTGATAGTATAATATGTTGATTATTGTTACTCCTTTTTGTATGCTATTTCATGTCCATTTTACATGCTGCTTCATTTAATTGGTGTTTTGCTCTTTAGATAGCCTCATTATTATGTTTTGCTTCAGACAGTGTATTTTGCTGACTTGAAGGTCGCATATTATCAGGCAACCTGTTTTTGTAGTTTTGTTTAAACTTCTGCTTAGCTCATAGTGTTCTAGGCACCCGGCCAGTGTTTGGAGCACAGTGACCTAGCAGGTGTAGGGAATTCTGAGCAGTCCTTATCGTGTGAATTTGTAGCATCCTGGGAGCCCGGCCAGCTTCTAGAATGTGAGAAAACAACACTATGAGGGCTGCATGATTATTTTTAGCATAGAATAAGATATAAATGTAGCTTTCTCAATGCCTGGTTGGAAGCCTCACCTGCAGGGTGGACGCATCGCTGTGGGGCCAATTCCCGGTTCGTGAGACTCCTAGCCAGGCTGACAAGGGGGATTCCCAGCCATTGGAACAGGCTTGGATGTAGCTTTTGGAATCGGTGATGTATAACCTTTTGTATTATATTTTGCTATAATATAGCTTCAGCTTGCTGTACTTATTGTAAACTTTTATATTATATTTTGCTATAATAAAGCTTTGGCTTGCTATACTTATTGTACTGTTATTGTGTGTATGTGAGTGTGAATGGCAAATAGCTGCTTGGTTTGAGTTGGCAGAACATTTTGGCGTGAGTCGGCAGGATTCAAAATAAAATGTCTATTTTTAGGAAAAGGATGAGTTCTTTTTTAAAGGTGTATTAAGGCTCAAACAAGCAAGGGCAACTGCCCTTTGTACTTGTAATTTGTGCTTGCTGCAAGTATATACTGTTAGAGCCAATGATGGCTTTCACAGTTCAGGCTGCTTTTAGGAGAAAAGCAGCAGCTGGTTAAGTAAAGTTAGATAAGCAACATCTAGAAAAAGAAAAATAAACTACTGTGGATGTACGCACAGTAGGTGACTACAGATGGGATGATTTGAAAATCCTCCCCCATGTTGCCTATCTGTGTAGTTTCAAGTTTTTCTGTATCAATTTCAAGTTCCCTTGCCTCCTATAGAGGCTGAAACATTTGATCCTAAACCCAAGTACTGGGGACCTCTACCAGATGGATCTCAACCTAGTACTGTTAGAGATTTTGTTTGTTTTGTTTTAAACTGCAAACCAGAGCTCTGGAAAAAGACTTGGTTTGGCAGGTTACTAAAATGGCCAAAAGAAAACCTTTGAAAGGGTTAAAACCTTTGAAAGAGTTAATAGCTGCAGCGTTTGGAAATTATCACGAAGGTCCTGCAGTCAGTTTTCTTACTTAGACTAGTATATCGGAAAAGAAGAAGAAAAATACCTTGGCACCGGGTAAGTCTGAATTTTTTTATTCAAAGTTGTTTTATGTCTGTCTGTTTTATTTCTGTAATACGTATACTAAACAAGGTAATGCTCAGTCTTTCTCATGCATATTTTCTAGCTTATATCTGTGTTCTGTAATTATGTTCTATTGTCAAGGTTGCGAGATAGGATTGACTGCCTTCAGTGCACAACATGTTACAAGAAAAAAAAGAAAAAGCTTCTTTGCCTCATAGCTGACTGTTTTAATTGGCTTTTTGTAATGGAACATTTGTGCTGTCTAGATAGGGTCAGTGAAAAACTTTTGTTTGTAGTTGTTGCTTGGAGCAGGTAGTGTTGATGGTGAAGAATTATGACGTCATATAGATTGCAATGTGCAGAAAGAGTTGTAGTTTGCAAACAACGTGCCAAGCCACTGCTAGGTAAAATGTAATGTGTTAACAGCTATAAATGGCTTTATCATACTTCTAGTTAAAACCCGAAACTTTTTGCAAAATGGCAGAGTGCCATATTTTAGTTATGTGCCAAAAGGTGTAATCATGTTATACGAGATGTGTCCACTTACAGATGATGTGTTTAAACAGTGTTTTGTTCTGGAAAGATTTGGCATGGCAATATGTATAAATGTGTTGGTTTAAAAATTGTCAGTGTTTACAAGACAGGCAGGAGGCAGCACATATATCTAAACCACTTACAGTTTTCTAATGGAACTATGGGCATTACCTCAGCAAATTGGTATGAAACAATGTCAGTCTTGTGTTAAGTATTTCTTTTTGTGTATGTGTATGTGTGTGTACTGTCTTGGCCAGCAGTTTTATTCTGTAAAGATATTTTAATATTGGTGGTGTTCAAGGACACTACAGGAATGGCTGGGTTTGAATGACCCTTGCATGCACACTGTGACCTTTGCACGTTATTTGACCTTCTTGTGTTTCAACATTTTATGTTACTACCAGTTCAAACTTGATGTGTATTCCATGCCTAAAGCACAACTTTTCACACAAAATGTATGTTTTCATGAAAGCACACCAAGAGTGAACCATGTAATTTGACTTTTATTGCAAAACTAGTATTCTAAGTGAAGAGGAACAAACTTTTACAATTTTGAAAAAAGGACTATTGCAGCTGTTTTTGAGAGTTTACCATCTACAGAGATACGTACGTACGGTATTACCATCAATCTGGACATTTTGTCATGCTTAGGATAAGGGAACCCAGGGACTCTTGGCTTCTTTTATCCTATGGAAATAATCTTGTTTTATTTTTAAACTGATGTGCGTTTGTTTTTGTTGTTTGTCTGTGTTTCACAGCTAACCATTTTATTGCTACAGTATTTGAGCTGTCTCTTGCACCTCAAGCTGTGTCTTCCACCAGTAGGAGCTTGGAGGGAGGGGGTAACCTACCCTTCCTCCCTTCCAGTGTAATACCCACAAAGGTTGCAAGGTACATGTCATATTTATACTGATTCATGGTCTGTAGCCAATGGTTTAACAACCTGGCTGCCCACTTGGGCTAAGGATGAGTGGAAAAATTTATTCGAAAGAAATATGGGGAAAAGAACTGTGGCAGGAAATATGGACTATGGTGCAAAATACTCAGACCACTGTATTTCATGTTGATGCTCATTGTGCTTCAGATACACTAGAACGATGGTATAATTCTATTGCAGATGAAAAAGCTAAGATTCTTCCAGTGGATATTGAAGAAACTCAAAGTCAGCAGTTATCAGGGCTGGCAAAAAGTACATCAAAATGTGGACATTTGGGAGAGAAAGCCACTTACAGATGGGCATATAGTAGGGGTGTACCCCTAACATTGGATTTGGTTAAAACTGTTATTGCTCAGTGTCCTATATGCCAATATGGGCAACAAAGACCAATCCCTCATATTGTGAAAGGACAATTGGGGAGGGGAAAATTACCGGGACAAATTTGGCAGATTGATTACATTGGATCTCTACCCCTTAGTGGAGGATGTTGATATGCTTGCACAGTTGTAGATACATATTCAGGGTATTTATTGGCATACCCTTGTAAACAAGCTACACAGAAAAACACCATTAAGGCAATTAACTTAATTATGTTGTACTATGGAATACCCTTGCAGATACAAAGTGACAATGGTTCCCATTTTAGGGGGAAAATGGTACAAGCTTATGCTCAAGCCCATAACATACAGTGGGTATTTCACATCCCTTATTACCCACAGGCAGCAGGGTTAATTGAGAGAATGAATGGATTGCTGAAAGAACAGTTTAGGAATTTGGGGGAGCACGAAAATGGAAAGAGAATTTGCATGAAGCATTACAGATTTTAAATAATAGACCAATTGGAGAATCTGAGACCCCTTAATGCGAATGATAACTCCTAATTTGCAAGTGCAGGCTTACTCAACTACAGAAACAGTGTTATATTGGAAATTACACCAGGAGCTCTGTCTCCTTGCAGGGCAACCCCAGAAGCTGCTGGACTTGATTTACATGCCCTTCAAGAATACAGAATAAACAGCAGAAACATTCAAGTGATAGAAACTGGTATTGGAATACAAATTCCACCGAGACATTTTGTTGGATAGCACCTAAATCAGAACTAGCCCTCAAGGGAATACAAATTTTGGGAGGGGTGATTGATTGTGATTACCAAGGAGAAGTGAAAGTAATTTTGTTGAATAGTAGAGAACAAAATCTGTTAATTCAACAGTATGACAGAGTGGCTCAATTGTTAATTATTCCAGTTAACAAAGTGACCCCTATAAAGGGACAAGCCCCCACACTCTTAACAGCAAGGGGGGATAAAGGTTTTAGATCTACAGGAGGTTTTAACAATGGTGCCAAAATATGGGTTACAAACCCAAATGGCCCTCCTGAACCAGCTGAGGTGATAGCCACCGGACGAGACAACACAGTGTTAATTATCAGATCAGGGAAAGAAAAATGGGAATACGTGCCTGCACATAAATGTTATCTTCGAGAATAATGAAATTTATGTCTTTCTAGGTCCAGCAATGGATTTTAAAAGGAATGCTGGTGTGTCTTATGGTCCATTTGGCAGAGCTAGTTACCCCTGGAGGAAGGATTCAAAGGGTTAACTGTAATGACACTGGTTGTAAAGGAACCTGGAGTTGGAAAAATGATACCAAAGATAGAACCCAGGGGAACTTTAGCTGCCCATCTGGACAGAAGTGTGTGGTACTGAACATGACATTTTCACCAGGGGTCAATCTCTGGATGACAACTGGTGGCTCAGGACAATATGCCTACTGAAACAGATGAAATCTCTTTGCAGAATAAGACTGTTATTAAATGCTGCAACTTACCGAATAGTTGCATGGTGACTGTACAACATAGACTTGATTGCTGCATGAATCAAACAGACATTTTCAATGCAAGTATTACTTTGATTGACATAGACACGTTATTCTGCATGAATGCTACTGCAATAACTAATAGAACTACTTGGGCAGATCACATTACAGTGTTGAAAAATCATCCTGTAATTAGCAATGATAGTATAGTTAAGGTTCCATCCACATGTACATCAGTAGCGCAGCAGTATCAGAAAAATGTAATCCATTTTAACATAACGTTTATGTTTAGTAGAAAATGCAAATATAAAAGAGCTTGGTATGATACGCTATTAGGTGGAGCAGGGGCAGGCATGGGAATTTTAAATAGTGTGGATATAGAAACACTGACTAACAGGCTTCAGGCAGTAGGAATTGATGTATTTAGCTTAATTAACTTACAAGCTCAATGGATGCCAACTGTTTTCTTACCCCAAAGATTAACTTTGAATTATGATTTTGAGTTCTTGCAGTTATTTAATGCTTCACAGGTATGGGGAATGGGAGTAGCAGAAAATATTTCACGATTTATTGATTGGACAGAATGCACAATGCGACATATGTATTCTATAATGCAAAGAAATAAGGCCCAGAGTGATTTAATGAGTAATAATGAATATGTGTGGAGGACCGTGTTCAAATCATGGATTCCTAGTAATCATTGGATTGTAATGTCATCCACCATAGTAAAATGCATAGGTCCCTGATAATGAGCAGAAGCTTATTTTGTATTGGCAGCCCAATATTTTATCTCATTCAGGAAACAGACGTAATGCAGGCTCATTTGGCAATAAGAAATAAATCATTAGTGCAAAGTCAGGTGCAACTACTATAGTTAAAAAATAAAATGATTGATTTAAGTTCCAAGATTCAACAAGAGACTACTCATTATTGGTGGGATATTTTTACAGGATGGTCTCCATCAGCTACAAAAGTGTTAAATATTCTGATACATCCTATCATAATCATTGCTGTAGTGACAATTATCTTGCTTATTTGGACTTGTTACTTATCATGTTATATTCGTAGTAATTTTGCTATGGTACCAATATCATACAAATCGTATTCACAATAATCAAAGGACTGAATGTAGTGATAGTATAATATGTTGATTATTGTTACTCCATTTTGTATGCTATTTCATGTCCATTTTACATGCTGCTTCATTTAATTGGTGTTTTGCTCTTTAGATAGCCTCATTATTATGTTTTGCTTCAGACAGTGTATTTTGCTGACTTGAAGGTCGCATATTATCAGGCAACCTGTTTTTGTAGTTTTGTTTAAACTTCTGCTTAGCTCATAGTGTTCTAGGCACCCGGCCAGTGTTTGGAGCACAGTGACCTAGCAGGTGTAGGGAATTCTGAGCAGTCCTTATCGTGTGAATTTGCAGCATCCTGGGAGCCCGGCCAGCTTCTAGAATGGGGAAAACAACACTATGAGGGCTGCACGATTATTTTAGCATAGAATAAGATATAAATGTAGCTTTCTCAATGCCTGGTTGGAAGCCTCACCTGCAGGGTGGACGATCACTGTGGGGCCAATTCCTGTTCGTGAGACTCCCAGCCAGGCTGACAAGGGGCTTCCCAGCCATTGGAACAGGCTTGGATGTAGCTTTTGGAATCGGTGATGTATAACCTTTTGTATTATATTTTGCTATAATATAGCTTTGGCTTGCTGTACTTATTGTAACCTTTTATATTATATTTTGCTATAATAAAGCTTTGGCTTGCTATACTTATTGTACTGTTATTGTGTGTATGTGAGTGTGAATGGCAAATAGCTGGTTGGTTTGAGTTGGCAGAACACTGGTGTAATATATATTTTGGCAAAGGCCTTTGATAAGCAGACTGTTGTGCATTAAGGACTTCTGATGATTATAACATTTAGCACTGTTGGAAGGGGGCTAGGGAGTCCTAAAGTTTTACCTTACAGTGGTGAGAGCACTGTGAGGGATTAGGAAGTAACTGACATAAGGCTTAATTTTATTGGTTTAAAAGAGGGATATATTTGCTTGTAAGAGTTTTAGAATTAGGTTGGTGGGAGGGGGTGAGTGAGTGGGAGTGTGATTGTGTTAATATTGGTGTGTGTGGGAGGACCTGAGCTATGTGCTGGGGAGTTAGGAATACAGTCAGGCAGTACCCCCCCTCGATATTAAGGGACCTCCGCCCATTTGACCATCCACCACTCCGTTTGAAGTTTATTCTAGATGTCATGCTTTTGGCATCTTAAAGAGACGAAGGAGTAGGAAGAGTGGGGGGTTCTGGAACTCTCGAGGCAGATGGGAAAGGAGTGGATGGATTGTGACAGTGAGAACTAGAAGGTGCCCTGAAGCGAAATGGACATACTGTAGGAATGAGGTTATCCTTGTCTTGTGCCCATACCCAAGAGTTCTGACTTGGTCAGGCTGGAAGTGGGGCCATCCTTGGACTCAAATTCCTTTCGGGCAGTGCTAAGCAATGCCAGGTCAATTAAAAATAAGACCACAGTTGTAGCAGATCTTGTGGCATCTGCAGACCTAGCTTGTATCACCAAGACCTAACTGGACGAGAGTGCCAGCCACATTTTGGAATCTGCAGTTCCGGCCGGGTTTTCGGTGATTCACCGCCTGAGAGAGGCTCATCGGGGTTGGGGGGCTGCTGTCTATTTTAGACAGGAACTGGGTCTCCGGGAGGTGCCAGTTGGAGCAACCAACTCCTTTGCATGTATAGAGGGTGCAGGTGTAGGCTACAGGAACCTTCTCATTTACCATCCACCAGGTGATGGGAGGGAGTTCCTGAAGGAGGTTGTGGACTTCATCGCCGATGTGGTGTTGGAATCCCCCAGATGGCTGATTCTGGGGGATTTCAATGCCTGGGTTGATGATGAACTCTTGCCTTTTGGACAAAACCTCCTCCAATTGATGGATTCATTTGGCCTAACATGGGTTATTACCACTGCAACCCACAAGAAAGGGCACTCACTGGACTTGGTGCTCCACCTGGGGATGGAGATCTCCGATATACAGGTGGAGCCAGTTGGTTGGTCTGACCATCACACCCTGAGATTCAGTTTTGCAGCCCCCAAAATAGGCCTGCCCCAAAGGAGTTGGCACAGTACCGTTCTTTGAGAGGTGTTACCTCAGAAAGCCTAATGGCAATGCTGGACCTCTTGGGATTTCCAAGGGATAGCACTGATCTGGGGCCTTTTGTGTCAGCCTATAATAGGGCTGTCACTGAGGCCTTGGATATCATTGCTTCTTCTCATGTTCACCATCTTACCTCTCACCCGGCTGCTCCCTGGTTTAACAGGGAAATCCGTGAGTTGAAGAGGCGGGGCGAAGGTTGGAAAGACACTGGTGGAAAACTCACCTGGAGGTGTACAGACTTAGATTGATGGATCATTATAAGACCTATCAATCAGCAATTCCCCATAAGAAAGCAGAGTTCCTGTCCAGGGAAATTTTTATGCAAAGAATAGGCCAGAACAGCTCTTCTGGACTGTGGGCAGACTGTGCAATCCAGCCTGTCTTCACTCTGGTCGAGCATTGTCACAAGTACAGTGTGAGGAGTTTGTGCAGTTCTTCACTAATAAGGTGTCTACCATCAGGGATAAGATAATCCAGTGCCTTCCCATTGGATCTTGCATTGATCAATCAGGTGATATTAATACCCAGCAGACCTGGTCCACCTTTAGCCATCCTGTAGTCATGGATGTAGTGAGGATCATCTAGACTCTGCAGCCAACCTACTGTAGTTTGGATCCAGGCCCTACATGCCTACTAGTGGGGTTTGTAGAGGTCATTGGCTCAGTTCTTGCTGGGATAGTGGGTGTTTCATTGGAGAGAGGGATCTTTCCAGATCCCTTGAAGGATGCAGTAGTATGCCCCCTTTTAAAAAAAACTCCCTTGACCCCGACTGCCCAGCTAACTACAGACTGATCTCGAACTCACCCTTTGCAGGGAAAGTTACTGAGAAAGTGGTCACTCTGCAGCTGGAAGACCATTTAACCAACCACAATATCTACAACCCTCTCCAGTCTGGGTTCAGAAAAAGGCATAGCACTGAGACAGCCCTGGTGCAGGTACTTAATGACCTTCTGATGGCTAGAGATCAGAGAACCTGTTCCATCTTGGCTCTCCTTGATCTCTCAGCAGCATTTGACACCATGGATCATGGGGTGCTGCTTGAGCGCCTGTGGTTTTTCTGTGAACTGAGAGGGGTGGTCCTCAGTTGGTTTCGATCTTTCCTTGAGGGTAGGTCTCAGAGAGAGGTGTCTGTGATTTATTCCTCTGCCCCTCATGGGCTGTCTTACAGGGTTCCACAGGGCTCAGTGATGTCCCCCATGTTATTCGTGGTGTATATTCTTCCATTAGGGGATGTTATAAGATGGTATGATTTGAGTTTTAATTGCTATGCTGATGACTCTCAACTGTAAATGTCTTTTGTGCCTGAACAGGAATTAGATTCTGCTGCAGTGTTTAATAACTGCCTACTGGAGATTCAGAACTGGATGAGTGCCAGTTGGCTATGGTTGAACTCTTGGAAAACAGAGGAATTGGTGGTGGACCCTGGTTATAGAAAGACAAGTGCATGGGCAGAAAAACCCTCAGGATTAAATCTTGGTGGAATCCTGCTTATTGCTTCAGGCCAGGTGTGAAACCTGGGTGTGGTATTTGATGAAGGCCTGACCCTGAGGGCACAGGTTTTGGCTGTAGTCAAATCTTCCTATTACCATCTAAGGAACATAGCCTGGGTGAAGCACCAGGTATAGCCTGAAGATCTTCCTACTATGGTCCATGCCTTTGTCACCAGTCATTTTGATTACTGCAATGCCCTCTACCTAGGGCTACCGAGGGTAGATGTCTGCTGCTTGCAGCTAGTGCAGAATGTGATAGCCAGTTTGTTAGCTGGAGCTTCTAGATCCAGTCATATAACACCTGTGCTGCATGAACTGCACTGGTTGCCAGTACAGTGGTGGATTTCCTTCAAGGTTGTGTTGCTGACCTATAAAGCCCTACATGAGCAGGGACCCTGCTACCTGAAAGAACTCTTGTGTCCTTACTGTCCCACCCATTCACTCCTATCCTTTGGTGAGGGATTGCTAGAGATTCCCAGAGTATCCCTTAAAACATCAGGGGCAAGATATCTTGCCTTTCTAGCACCTACCCTGTGAAACTCTCTACCTCACCAGATACGAGATAGCCAGACCACAGAAGGTTTTAAAAAGTCATTGAAAGCCTACCTGTTTAGCCAGGCATTCTCAGGAATTTGTTGAATATGTACTGATGTGTTTAATTGATGTGCTTTAATTGTTTTAAGCTGTAATATTGTGAGTTTTTAATGAGTATTGTAAAGGCACCCTGAGCATTGGAAGGGTGCCTTATACAAATAAAGTGACGATGATGGTGATAATGACACACATTCCATTCAGACAGTTACACACCTGCTGCAGTATAGATGGCAGTGGCTAATTTCAGCACTTCAGTTGCTCAACATACAAACCAGGAGGCATTTATAGCTGAGCAGGAGAACAAATGCACATTGCAAAAAACTGCATTTTTTCCTACTGTGGCTAGTTTTTCCATACACTATAAAATGCAATGCCTGAGTAACAGTGGTAAGCCATGGACATATTCACCTCTCACAGTTGCCATGACAACTGTAAAGCTCTCGTGCTGCGCTCTCGAGGTATACTTACTGTAATTGCCCAGGCAACTGCTTGAGGTGATTACATTGTGGTTAACCATTGTTACTCAGGCATTATCCTCTATGTAAAATGTTAACTCAATGCCAAAAACTAATGAAAAAGATAAAGACTATCATATCCATTTAAAAGTGGCATTGGCTAGTGCAATCAGTACCCCATGGTTATTACACAAGAATCTTTGTTTTTAGTCCTGAATGTTCTCCATTTTTTGTGTCCTACTGAACCCCTACATCATTGCATCTAAAACTATTTATCTATTATTGTTCATGGCAAAACCATTTTTCAAAAGAAGTCTGTCCCACACCTGCTGGGCCCTACTAATGCCTGCTATTGGATTCTCCTATTAGAAGTAGCAATGGTTAAAACAAACTATCTCATTATTGTTTATTTATGCTGAGAATTATATTAGCTTTATCTAACTGATTAAAATGTAGCTGTATAAAAAATTACTGTATACTGTAAATGTCTTTGGCAAACAAGCCTCTTGTATTTATCATATAATACTAGTCTTTTTTTAGGAAAAGATAATTGTTTCAATTAAAGTCCAGCTAGATTGATTGTGCCTTTCTCTCTGAACCAAAAAAAATGATAATTTGTTTTAATTAACTTCTTAATTTATTTATTTACTGAGGATAGACCAATTGATATAGAATATATTTTTTTCCCCTGATGGTGCTCAACTTTCATGCAATTCAACAGCCAGAAGGTTGACTTTTACAGACGTTTATAGTCTTTTACAAAGCTAGACAGTGAGTTAGTGATAATGGTTGGACTGAAACCCAGAATTCCCTTTTGCACTGTATTATGCTGTCATCACTGGACCACACTGCCTTCCCCAAACTACAGTGGTGCCCACTGTCAGGTTATTTCATGTCTAGTCATATCTATTAGGATTTACAGTGATGAACTGGCAAGAATAGACAGAGCAATCATTTGCTAAATGCTTTATTGTCTAAAATTGCCTAGTGCTTCCAAACATTATGACTAGTCATTTGTGACATTGGGACATGGTCTCACGAAATGTCATGACATTTGAAACCTGGCAGTGGGCACCACCATAGATGATACAGGTGTCAATAGAGTAAATATTTCCTTTCAGATGGGACTTAAATCCTTGAACTCTGGCTTTGAAAGTGAGTACATTACCTATTAGGCAAATGGGGCATGCTCCCTTTCGCTGCATGCCACAAAAGGACAGACCCTGTCACACTAAATTGTAATGCAAGTAATAGAACAATAATGTATTTTGCTTTCCTATTGTTCTGTTAATGGTTTGCTGCAGACCCTGTAACAGGGCTTGCCAGTGTGGCAGACAGTTGATAGCAACCTGCTGTGGATTTCGATTGTTATTATGATGGTGAGGGTGATAACACCCAGATCAGGATACAGGTATAACAGGAATGTGGGAAAAGGAGCATTCAAGTAGAGAACTAGTAGACCATAGAAAGAAAGCAAATGAATAAATGTGAAATATTTTAAAAGCTAAGAACATCAGTTCAAAAGTGTTGATGTAAGGGTTACTCTGGAAGGATACTGGCAATAGAAGTTAAGTTTTAAAGAAATACAAAACTGCACATACCCCTACCTCCCCATGCAAAGCCTTATGACCAGCATATAGTATGCAAGTCACCAGAAAGGAACCAAAGATTGCTGGTGCAGCTCTTAATGTTTTTTTTTATACTCACAGCAAAGTTATAAGTTGTGCTGTTCCATTATTTCATTGTACCATGTGCCCATTGCTTAGGCCCATCCACGGTAAATGCACATTTGGAGAATCAGATGTGAGCATGCAACAAGTGCACACCTCATATGAATGCTGATGTTTCAGCATTATAATGATTTCCTCTGAGCTCTGAGGAAGGTGTCATCATGCCAAAACATCAGTGTTCACATCAGGCGTGTATTTGCTGCATGCTCACATCAGTTTTTTCAAGTGTGCGGTCACTATGAATGTCCCTTAGCAACAGGCATATGGTACAATGAAATAATGAAAATGCACAACTTATAACTTCACTGTGAGTATAAAAAACAAAACATTAAAAGCTGTACCAAGGCTTGCAACAGTTTATACAGCATCTGACAAACTTAAAAGTGACTATAACGGGATTTAGGCAAATGGGTCAAGAAGAAGAACATATGGACTGATGAATAACAGCAAGAAATATCTGTATTACATTTTGCAATGTGCTGTCAAATGGCAAGGTTTGATTCAGTAAAGAAAAGGGTATGGTTAAAAGTTTGTCTCTTTCCTGTTTATACAAGAAGTGCTCCTAGAAAAATGCCTGACCTCCATGGAGGTTCATAAAGCAGGAGCCAGATACATTTCTCTATAGTATGTGTCTGAGTCCGAAAGGTTTGATGACTGTAAAACAGTGTGTAGAATTCAGATTTACAACTCTTATTTGTCCATAGTTGTACGTTTTCTTGGAAAATGCACCTTCTTAAGAGTAACTAAAAGTTTTACATTTATGTAATAGACTCCTTATACTTAATTATTTATCTAATGTATTTAATAGACTTGGTTTACTTAGTTATCAATGTAATTTATTCAATGTTTCAGATATGGCTAGCAAGAATTCTCACAAACTGCAGAGGTGATGCATCCTACACACTGATCCAGGAATTAGCAGAAATCATGGAGACCCACTACCTTTTGATAATGCTCATTGGGAGAAAGTAGCTGATGCAAAGGAAAGGCGTTCTTTTTTTTTTTCAAATTAAAGTTTATTGAATTTTACAATAATGAGAACAGGTCCAGGAACATCTTTCACAGTAAATGTAATATTCACAAAAAGGAAAGGTGTTCTAGTCAAACACTGTCAAAGTACAACATGGTGTGTCTTGAATTGCCTGAACATTACTCCAGCAGTCATGGGTATCATTATATCTGCTACAAGAACGTCACTGCATATAAGAGTTCCAGTAAATTTGCAGCTGATGAAACTTTAAAAAAAGGCATCTTAAAGAGTTATCCAGCAAAATTGCTTCGCTCCCAAGTTCATAGTGCCCTATCTGAATCTGCAGCATCTAAATCAGGCATATTCCCAAATGAATGTATATTTTGCAAATCATACAAGAAAAGGAGTCCTAAGGGGTCAAAGGAAACTTTTGAATATCCAACAAGATGTGTAACTTATGGGGCAGCAGACAAGATAAAAAACGCAGCAAAATAAATGGACAATTGACAAATGGATATGATGGTAGGCAGTATTTATCTCATAGCCAAAGAAGTGCAGTACCACAACAGCTGTAAGAACAAGTATATAAAAAAGGCAGAATCAATAAAGGGCACAGGTACAAAATGTGAATACAGTCAGTTGAGGGGCAGTCACCGGGTTGCCTTTTCCAGACTTGTTAAGTATGTGCAGTGCATCATTGTTAATGGAATGCAAGAAGAATCATCGTGCTCTCTACACAAAAGGCACATGGACATTCTTATGGAGTGTAGCGGGTGTGAAACAAATTACAACCCACAGAGCTTGCAGTCAAAACTGGGAGATCACTTCAAAGATGGTATCATATCAAAAGTAGAAAAGCGGGTACAGTCATTAGGTCTGCTAAGAAACAGGGTGAGACTATTCACCAGCGTTCAAAGGCAAGGGGAAGGTGTAACCTCTAACAGTCATGGAAAAGAATACAGAGTACACACAGGCATTTGGAAAACTGGGATGTCCACACTTGTCTAAAGAAACTGATGACACAATTGAGAGCTTTGTGTGTACCTTGAATGGACAGAAAGTAAAGCTGTCAACACAGCCCACAACAATATGTTCATCATCAAGTATCGACCAAGTGACAAAGATGCACCCTTAGAAAAGATCAAAGGAGGAGATGCAAGCTAGCTGCCACCACACAAATCAATTCTGACACAACACATCTGCTCTGCAAATTATATTTCATTGTTATGGAAAAAACACAGACAAACCAGAAATGACACTACTGAAGCCAGAGGACAATGACTGGACCTATGAGGATGGCAAATAC
Source organism: Neoceratodus forsteri (assembly GCA_016271365.2). Classification (NCBI taxonomy): domain Eukaryota; kingdom Metazoa; phylum Chordata; order Ceratodontiformes; family Ceratodontidae; genus Neoceratodus; species Neoceratodus forsteri. Next base: position 1,517,363,175 of record CM057449.1, read on the forward strand.
AAGCCAACATGGTTTACATGTAAAGTTGTACCACCAGCATTAAGTGAACAATTGAATGAACACGACAATAGTCCAAATGAAGAAGATCATGACAGGGACTGCGATGTCGATATTGACGAGACACATTTGCTTAACATGTCAGATAATGAAGACAGTGAACAAGAATACTTATTGTTTTATTTAGGTTCATAAAATGTCATAAAAAGTTTATTATTTAAAGTTAAATATAGAATAAAATAAATAATAACTCTAATATTGAGTCTTTACTACATATGTTGCTGTTTATTATAATGTCTGTAGTATTTCAATCAAAGCTTATAGAATTGAAATTAATGAAGGAGCCATTAATTAAAATATACACAATTTTCACCGACAGTTCATTTTTTCATTGAAGAAGTACATTTTCTAAGAAAACAATTAACTTTGACAGAATAAGAGTTGTAAATCTGGATTCGGACCACTTTTTTACGTAAGAAACAGTCATCAAACCTTTCAGACCTAGTCACATAGATAAATACACTGGGCTTCTGGAGTATCAGGATTTTGCTTGATATTCACCAGAAAGGAAATCTGGCTAGCTCAGCTTTAGGCAAGATGGTACGCTGTCAAAATGCCTAACAGACGATTTGCAAAGGATAAAAGCAACATACCACAGACACAACTATAAATCTTTGTTGAGACTTGTCTGTGTGCTATAACTGTGCATCAGCCTAGAAGGAGGAAGAGCCAGCCTGACTATGTCAATGATCTGGGTCTTGGTGCACACAGAATAGGAAAGCAATTAAAAATAAAAGGACCACAGTGGAAAGTGGTGAGGCAAAAGTTTGGAGGCACATGTTGTCCCCAAGAGTGGTAAACCCATGGAAGAACCTATCAGGAAAGACAATGGACATGAAAGCATCGTAGACCTTCAAGGTAAGCACAGACAAATTTCTGTTTAACATGTTAATCACAGGGTATCCTGGGCAGTACAGTAGGCATGGGAAATCCCTAAAATGTGCTTGTGCATTGTATTTATTTATTACTTATGAAAAGAGAGGTTTTGAGAGGGGGATATGATGGACCTAGAGTTTCTTCTGATCTTAAATTACTATGTTATAGTGTTACTAGGGCATGGAGGTGCTGGTTCTATAATTAGTACTATACTGTTTGCAGAAAGATCAGACACATTGTGGAGGTTGCTTTTGAGAGGGCAAGTACTGGACCTTACCTATATAAAAGAGTTAAGTCCCCCCATAAGGTGAAGGACATATTAGTGAGCCAAACAGCTATAGATCAATGGCTATATGATGCTCTCTTAACAAAGTCTTCAAAGTAATAGTCAATAAAAAAATACTGCACTGGCTTACACCATCAGCACTCAACATTCACAGCACTACTAAAAGTAACAAATTATGTTGTAAATACCCTTGAATATAGTCTCACATGTGAAGCAATTTGCATAGATCTCGCAAAGATATTTGATTTGGTGATGCACCACATCTTGCTCCAAAATATGTGCATGAGTCATGGACTACTAATGTGGGTCAGAGACAGCCTGTGTGGAAGTTCTCAAGTCAGAGTATATATAGAGAATAATGTATGGTCCTCTATCATTAACCAGTTTGTTAACCGTCGAGAGGTTGCCAGGGTGACCATGTAAACTACAAGAGCGAAGCTCGAGAGATTTACATCGCCATGGCAACCTTGAGACATTACCAGTTAACGATAGAGGGACTATACATTATATTTGATAGTATATGGTCCCTATAAGCTTTCAGAAAAAATGGAGGCTCCTTACTTTTGGCACCACTGTGGACATTATGGGTCATTTTCTCACAGCTGCGCAAGTTTCGGGAAGGCTGTCGGTGCGCAGGATAAAAGGCACACTCATGCACAGATGGGCTCCATTTGTAATCCCATCACTATGACTTCCTCAAGAGAGGTTTATTTTTTTTTCTCAATTCTATTTCTCTCTTCCGGTCTCAGAACTCTCTCAGGCTACCTCACTCGCCTCTACCGCTCTACTGCCCGCTGTGTTCTCCACCATCTTCAAAGTCATTATGGCTCCCCAGGGCACAGGGGGTCTACAGCCCAGGGGAGATCAAAGAGTCAGTGGTGGGGAACCAGCATTGGGCATGTGGTGGAGGCATTGGAGGAGCCATCGCCTATCCAGCTGGAGGGGCTTTTTCCCCTTGTATGTTCTTTCCCCCTCCCTCCATGCATGGTGCATGTCCCCAATGTTACAGCACATGGCAAACCAGCCTGTGTCGGGTCACACTGTCTATGTGCAGTCCAGCACTCTACAGCACCCCCGGTTTCCACCAGGGGCTGCCGGAGTGCAGGACAGTCCAGTGCCCTCCCCCTGGGAAAGGAGAGCAGCCTTGCAGGCACTCAATCCTTTCCTTCCCCTGCCAACCCCAGCAGCCAGGTTTGCTTCCAAACCTGGGTCAACAGCCTGGCATGAGGTGGGGCACCAGTGCCTCAACCCTCAGCACTACCAGGCTGGCCCTCAAGAGAGGTTTATAACCCCTTACGTCATAGCAATGGGATTATCAAGAAATCATTTTGCCACTTTTTAGCGGTAATAAGGGCTCACCATACATTATAATGGAATAACAGATGAACCAGATGACATACTGGGAATCCCACAGATCTTATTCCTAGGACCAGTTCTCTTACTTCTTTTGTAATGGCCTACCTGCCACTTTAGCAAACTGTTAAGTACACTTACAGTACTGTATATGTTCACAACTCCCTAGTCTATGAAAGTGCTATCTCCATAGACTTTTAAAGAACAGCCTGCAAAATGATGTTGACAGAATACAGATGTGACTTTCTCAACATTCAGTCATCTTAGACATTTAGAAGATCTGAACTATGTAGTTTACAACAATTCAAAAACAATCAGAGCAACCTTATTTATTTATTTATGACTTTGATAACAGGGTAGGCGCACTGATCCCAAGGACCATTTTTCAGGTATGAACCGGGACACATACAATGGCAGAGGATCAACTTAGGCAAAGTGCATTGAACAGCTGAGCCAGTTTAACAATGATGCCAAAAAAAATGACAGTATTCCAGAACCATGAAGGTGCAGAGACATAATACAAAGTATTAAAAATCCTTAAATAGATGAACAGCAAAACAAGGTGCCAGTTTTCCATAGCAGACAAAACAAGCAATTTGCAAGAAGAGTGATTGAAGTAACAAGATAAGTGCAAGCAGAGAAACCCCTAGGCAGGGAAAGGGTAACCAAAAGTGCAGAGGAGATGAAGGGAGGGAGGAGGTAGTTGTAGTCGAGGGAGGGATTGGTGACATAAAACAAAAAGGGGAAGTTGAAACTTAGATAAGCTCAAGCAAGTAAGAGAGGTTGGGGGAGGCTACCCAGAAAAGCAATGGCAGTGGGAATCAGCCAGGAGCCAGTCTTTGAGGTGGGATTTGAACAGGCGGTGGGTGTCCAGGCAGCAGAGCTCAGCAGCAACCTATTCCCTAGTGGGGGGGGAGCTGCAGCTGACAGGGCTCTCCCACCCATATTGGTAGATACCCTGGGAACTTCAAGTGGGGGGTGATATTAGAGCAAAGACAGTGGTGTAATGTTTGGACTTTGAGGAGTGCTGCAAGAGGTGACTCTTGGCCAGTTCGGATGGCATTATCAACTGTGCAAAAAAGGGGCAAAGTCAAAGTGGCCTTGTAGTGGGAGCCACCCAAATGACTGGTAGAGGACACAGTGGTGGGTGGAAAAAGGGGCCAGTAAGGCAAAGTGTAAGGCACGATTGTAGTCAGTAGAGAGTTTGGCCATGAGGGTTGTGGATGACCTAGCATTGATGGTGGAACAGTAGTCGAGTATAGGGAGTAGGTTCCTCTGGACAATGGCATGTTGGACCTTAGGGATGAGGTAGTGCCTGAATCTGTATGCAGCACCCAGCTTTTGATGTATCCTGTGAACCACTGAGTTGTGCTCAGAGAAGGAGAGGGATGGATTGAGCAAGACACCTAGATATTTGAAGGCATCGACATTTTCGAGGACCTGGCCATCAGGGGAGACAATGTTGAGAGAGGAGAGGGATTTGGGCTTGGCTAGGAAGGGCTTGGATCCAAACAGCATGGATTTTGTTTTCTTGACGTTTACTAGGAGGAGGCTGTCTGCAAACCAGTTGTGGGTAGTTTCATAGTTAAGGGTGAGGACTGTGGAAATGCGGGAGAGGGATCTATCACTCAAGAAAAGGGCATGGTCATCAGCATAGAGGAGGGAATTACAGCTGAGACTGTCAGAGGGAAAGGAGTTTATAAATAAGGAGAATAGAAGGGGGCCCACATTGGAGCCCTGAGGGTCACCAGTTGAGACAGGCAGGGTAGGGGAGCAGGCAGGGCCTACACACACATATTGGGAGCAATCTGAGAGGTAACTCCTGAACCAGTTAGATACCTTATGCGAACAGCCAAGGAGACGTAGCTTGGAGAGGAGGAGGAGGATATGTTTGAGCATATCAAAGGCCTTAGAGAGGTCAACAAAAACTGCACTGGTGGCATTTCCATGGTCCATGTTAGTAAGGATGTGGTCCGTTAGCAGTGCAAGGGCAGTAGAGGTACTACGCTTCTTGCAGATGCCATGTTGCTGGCTACACAAGAGGTTATAGCTGTCGATGTGCTCAGTAAGCTGATGGTGGGTAACTTTCTCAAATAGCTTGCTAAGGTGAGCGAGGATGGAGATAGGCCAATAGTTGTGTGTGGAGTGGGGGTCACCAGCTTTGAAAATGGGAATCACTTTAGCAGTCTTCCAGGGGTCAGGCATGGAGGAGGTGGAAAGGGCAAGGTTAAAAATAAAAGTGAGGGGTTTGATGATGGCAGGGGAAATGAGCCTGAGGAAGACTGGAGAGAGTCCATCGGACTCAGGGAAGCCATGGTATGAAAGGCATTTTAGGAGCTTAGAGGTATCAATAAGTGAGAGGGCTTTAAAATAGAAAGGGGTAATAGGGGAAGGGGGAAAGGGCTGGGAGCAGTCGTGTGGGGGTTTGGGTAGTGAGTCACTTTATACAATTCAGTGGAAAAATTCTTCAGCTTCTTATACTTTAAGATCTAAAATATTGTAAAACATTAACAAACCCTAATCTGCATTACACTGAAACAGACATTTAACGTGTAACCAGAGGCTGTTATATACTTGAAGTTTCTAGGGAGGGGTGGTTTGATAAATGCTTATCCTTTGCATGTCATGCAGGCCATATTCACAAAAGTACTTACTAAAAGCATGGTCTACTCTGTCAGACTCATCACTGTTTTAACCTCATTGTCAAAAAGCTGTTCATGAAGCCATATACACTCCCTTCCATTAAATATGAGCATGTTATGTGTAGAGTGTCCAAAGCATTAGGGCTAAAGACGTTAAAAGTAACCTGCTCTACAAAAGCCGTTGCAGGTTTGCACTTGAACAGTGATCAACATCACTGATCATTTGCAAATGCACTGAATTCAGAAATCTTTCTTCATAGGAAGTTTACATTAAGTTAGACATTAGTAAAATCCTTAACATTAAATGTACATTTGGAGTCATGAGTGCAGAACAGCCTTTATAAGTGTGTTAGAGATTGACTACCTCTGTCATACTTTAAATGACATAGGGAGCTGCCACACTTTAAACAGTATACAGGGGCCTAGGGCACTACTCCATGTCAGCACTGACAAATCTGCCTTAACTGATGAGTAGAGGGCAATGAATAGCTAATTAAAAACAGTGAACTTTCAATCAGTGCTGAAGACAAATCACCATCATAAGGATTGATTTGTTTTAGACTCAGTTACAGAGCTACTTTCTAAATACAGTATGTTGATTCCTTTTTAAAGCTCTTTGTTGTGGAGTTTGCACTGATTCTATATAGATAAGCTTGCATCAATACACTGACTGAGATGTATGGCAAACATGCAGAAGACTTCCATGATTTAGAAAAGTACAGTGCCATTTGCCAGGATCGAGAACTCTTATCACAGTTTTTCCATGTGATAACTTACAAGATACTACAGAAACTAAGTGTAATCCACTAGCATTTATTCCAATTTGTCATGCAGTAAACTATGAAATCTCGCAGAAAGCCCCTGATCCTGGTGGATGGCACTGTACTCAAGGCAGACACCTAATGAAAACACACCTGCAGTGACATGGAAGGGGAAATCAAAACTCTCCCAGTACTTGCATAAGGCCTTTATGGAAACAGATACCAACTTGTACACCACTGTCTTTTTTTCTTAAAGGGAATCCGTATGATTTCCTATATAATTATTTCAACAGTTATCATAGTTGTGCAGAAAGCGATTAAAAATGATACATTTAGGAAAGGACTTTAATAAAACATTCAAAAATGCTTTTTAAATAGGGATGTGGAGGCATCCATTCTGGGGACAGGAAGGGTGTTGTGATGATGTCACTGCCTCACCAGTGTTAACAGTATGTAGTGCAGCAGGTGAGAACAGTTCTGCTGTGCTGTTAGAGATCCTATTATATTTTGAAGAATATCCTGGACTTTATATTTGGCCAAGTGTAACAAGAGAATATAGTGCTTTTATTTATGATTTACCAGGATCCATTTCTGCAGGAAGTTTGTTTTAACCTGCTTCATTACACACTGTTAGAGCTGGTGAGGCAGTGACATCATCACAGCACCCTTCCTGTCCACACAATGGATTCATCCATATCACAATTTTAAAAGTATTTGTCTGTCTTATAGAATACATTTTCTAGATATAACCCAGCATTTTACATGCTTAATCCTCATAGTAACCTTTACAATAATTATACAGGGAATTGTACAGATTCTCTTTAATGGCCAGAAGTAGTACCTAGGTACTCTATCACTACTACAGGAGCTGCTCTATTAGTATGGGATTCCTTTATTGAAGATTGCTTGCCTGAAAAAGGTAACACAGATAATGTATCATGCTTTATATTAGAACTGGGCAAATCTCCCAAAGGTCAGTCTTGAGAGTATGGTCGCTAGAACCAGCTTAACCTTTGCTTAAGTCTTCTTAGTTTTGAACTAGTGGGCTTTGAATCAACAATTGAAAACAGTTTGTTTTCTAGTTAAGATGTACTGGGAAAGTACAACATTTCTTCTCTGCCAGGCCACTTTAAGCACACAAAACAGTAAAATGGTTCATTTGCCCACAGTGAAGGCTACTGGTTCCCCAAAAGATCTGTTCATCAATGAAAAAACAGACATGTGCTGTAAAAAATGTACAGGACATTCACAGTAACCATTCAGCTTCCCCCACATGTTTTATAAGGCTTAAGTAGCATAGAAAGGCAAACAAGCATTTGTCAATGCCGAATGTTTGCTTGCTGGCATTGGCAGTGGTAGTGTAGAAGTTACAGAGCTGCGTAATAGGAATGGCAGTGAAGTACTGAACTGAAGCCAACCCCACTACCACCCTGCAGAGAGTGACAGGCATTGGGGTGTGCGTTTGGGTCATCAGGCATAACGGCCTCGCCATTTCACCACACCCAACCCTGCAGACACTGACAAGTGCCACGGTGTTCCTTGTGGTCTTTGGCCCTTATCTTTCCCATTTCATTAGAAATATATGGTGAGATGGGTGCGATATGGGAGAAATGGGGTGAACTTTGGAGCCAGAGGTCCAAGGCATACCTCGATGCCTCTCAGTGACTGCAGGGTGTGGAATGGTATGAACATCACAGGCAAGAATCCTCAAGTCACACCCTGATTCCTGTCATTCTCTATAGGGTTGGGCTATAGATGAAAAAGCCTAATACCTCAGGCATTCATTGGTATTTTCACTCCAAATTTTCAACATGTTTGTTTTGTGACCCCACCTCATGAACAGGGGAATATCAGTTTGTTAGTGAAAACTGCTTATGCACAGTGACTACGGCATTTAGCACCACAGGTGCAAAAATATTCCGAACAGGATGTAAAAAATGACAGCTGTACTCTTTCATGGGGAGGTGTAAAAATGGCTATGTTGCAAATGTGTAGTAAAATATTTAAAAAATAGTGAAGTCACGAGGCATAGAAACTGTGCAACGCAGAACCGTAATATAATTAGGGTTGGGGATTTCTTACAGCAGATTGTCAACTCAGGCATTTTGGTGCCTCCATCATGAACAGTGTCACTGTGTTTTTTATCTGTGCCGAACAATGATTTCCCACAGCGACCACGCATCTCTGCACTGAAAGTGTGAAAACACACCGCCATGTTGTGAAAATGGCAGCTGTAGTGTTCATAAGGAAGTGTAAAATGCCACTGGTGAAAATCTGGACTGAAAATATTACAAAGTCATGATCTATGATTGCGTGGAAACTGTGCAATGCTCACTCGTAACACAGTCATTTCATGGACTTTTGTCACCAAATTTTCAACATAGCCATTTTAAGACTCTGCTCATGAACAGTGTAACTGTGATTTTCTTTAATCTGTCCTAAACATTGCTTTCGACAATCAACAGCACCATTAGCGCTGCATGTGCTAAACACATTTTTGGGCGACATATGAAAATTGCAGCTGTACTGTTCATAAGGAAGTTTAATAAAATGGACATGTTGAAAATCTGGAGTGAAAATATTAAATTTGCAAACTTACGAGCGATGCATAGGAGCTGTGCAACGCTCAGTAAAAGTCATTTTTAGAATTTTTCCACAAATTTTCAACATAGCCATTTTAAGACCTCTGCTCATGAACAGTGTCACTGTGATTTTCTTAATTTGTCCTGTACATTGATTTCTCACACCGACTGCGCCATTGTGCGCTAAATGGGCGGAAACACATTTTGGGTGAGATGAAAATGACAGCTGTACTGCTCATAAGAAGGTGTGGTACAATGGTAATGTTGACAATCTGGAGTGAAAATATTGAAAATTTGCAAACTAACGAGCGCATGAGGAACTGTACAACGACGCTCAGAAACAGTCATTTTTGAATTTTTCAACAAATTTTCAAATAGCCATTTTAACACCTCACCTCATGAACAGTGTCACTGTGATTTTCTTAATTTGTCCCGTACATTGATCTCTCGACACCAACTCATGCGCCATTGTGCGCTACATGGCGAAATACGTTTTGGTGAGATGAAAATGGCAGCTATACTACTCATAAGAAGGTGTGTAAAATGGCAATGTTGAAAATCTGGAGTGAAAATATTGAAAATTCACGACCTTACGAAAGTATGTATGAATCGTACAACGACGTCAGTAAAAACAGTCATTTTTTGGAATTTTTCACCAAATTTTCAACATAGCCATTTTAACACCTCACCTCATGAACAGTGTCACTGTGATTTTCTTAATTTGTCCTGCAGATTGATTTCGCACACCGACTGCGCCATTGTGCGCTACATGGGCGGAAACACATTTTGGGTGAGATGTGAAAAATGACAGCTGTACTGCTCATAAGAAGGTGTGGTAAAATGGCAATGTTGAAAATCTGGAGTGAAAATATTGAAAATTCGCGAACTTACGAGCCTGCGTAGGAACTGTGCAACGCACGCTCGTAAAACTGTCATTTTTGGGAATTTTGGCACCAAATTTTCAACATGGGGTTTTTGAGACCCCTTCTCATGATTGATGTCACTGTCATGGTGTTATTCAGGCCTAAAGGGTGATTTTGCAGTCACTGCACAGTCACTGCGCGAAATCACCCTTCGGGCTTGAATAACGCCATGACAGTGACATCAATCATGATAGGGGTCCCAAAAACCCATGTTGAAAAATTTGGTAAAAAATTCAAAAATGCCTGAGATATGACAGTTGAAACCCCTTATTTAGCCCATTATACAGCTTACCGCAGTTCCTCAGTTCATGGTCGGCTTTGAAGAGTGCAGACGTGTTCCCAGTCCACTCAAGATCGCCGCGCCAGAGTCCGGAGGCATGGGGTGGGGTGTGTGGAGGCTGGTGCGCAGTGGTGGGTGCGGTTGTGGGAGGGGGCGGGAGACTCGCCGTTATACCTTTTTCCTTTACAGGTGACAAAGGGAACCGGACGATGGACGCTGCCACACTGGGGTGGGCTCAGCGCAGCACAAGGACGCTGGGGGGGCCGCTCAGCCGACGGGGATTGGGCACCCCATCTGCCTCACGAATTGCTTTGCCATGCTGGGGTGGGCTCCCAGCGTGGCACTCACTATGTGGGGTGGAGGACAGTGCAGCCGGCAGAGTTGGGCACCCCGTCGGCTATATTAGTTACCACGCTGGGTGGGCACCCAGCATAGCATTTGAAGCCTTTGGGGGAGGGACATGGCACAGCCAATGGGGTTGGGCACCGTCGAAGCTATACCGTGCATGTGGGGAAGCGCCGTGACGCCGTGCGTCTGTGTGTGTGGTTGGGGTGCTGTGCGTGAGCAGTGTTATCTTATCGCTGCTCACTCAAGCGTAGCTCCCCCTTTCAACTGTATGCCACTGCATTTTGGAGCGTGTCATAGACAGCTCCAAAATGCATTGGCTTACAGGGGCCGCGCCTGCCAGCCCACTGACTGAATTGGAGGAGGAGGTGACACACCTCCGAATCTCCGATGATGGCACTATGTTTCTTGCACATGCGTGCAAGCAAACATAAAAATGGAAGCTTTGAATTTTGTTTGCTGCTTTTGGATGATTCTACAACTTTATGCCCTTCCCTCTGCTGCTCCAATCCTGCTTGACAATAGTAAGTTACCATGCACACCCACTTGCTGTCCATTATCCAGATTCCCTCCCTATATACTACCCCAGGCTTCAGGGTCTTGCACAACTAATCCTGACATGCATGCACAGCAAGTGATCTACCAATTTCATTTTTATGAGTGCAAAAGTTTTTGTTTGTTAACAAAAAAAAACAGAGCCAGCTACTGGTAAGCACTGTCGGCTTACGGGCTACCGTCACAAGCTGCCCACTGCCAAGGCTTTCTTGTTATATTTCACCCCCAGGCCTCAGAGTATTGTACAGCTCAGCCTGTCAAATACAGCAAATACTGTACTGATTTTTGTTTTTAATAGTGAAAGCTTTTTTTTATTTCTCATGCAAACAAAAAGTACCTACTAGTAGTGGGCACTGGCAGACTGCTAGCCCACACCCAGTGGCTGCCCTTTGGCCAGACTTTATCACCATGCTCTACTGACAGGCTTCAGGGGCTTGCACAGCTGAGCCTGGCATATGCAACAAAGTCTCCTTTCCTTCCTGCTAGACCACCTTGCCAAGCTGTCTGCATACATGCAGCTCACACACTCGCACGCACACACACACACACACACACACACACACACACACACACACACACACACACACACACACACACACACACACCATAAAAAGCTTCTTTACTGCTGCTCTCTAGTTGAATTTAGCAAAAACAAAAGCAGTCTTTTGTGTGTTTGTACTACGAAGAAAATATATTCTTTCAAAGTATTGTTTCTCTGTTAAAAATGTAGCAAAACTAGCAATCTATAACAGAATACCCTAAAATATAGCAAAACTAACAATCCATAACAGAATACCCTAAAATATAGCAAAAGTAGTGATCTATAACAGAATACCCTAAAATATAGCGAAACTAACAATCCATAACAGAATACCCTAAAATATAGCAAAACTAGCAATCTATAACAGAATACCCTAAAATATAGCAAAACTAACAATCTATAACAGAATAGCCTAAAATATAGCAAAACTAGCAATCAATAACAGAATATGCTATCTAGCTATCTCTCAACCAGATGCCCAACAAGGTTTTTTTTTTTCAAACACTGTTTATTCACTGCCACTTTGGGGAATTCTCTCATGCGACCACCTTACCCCCAGCTCTACCTCCTAGCCTGAAACTCCTCCTGTGTCCTGGCACCAGCCCGGCTATCTCCCCAGCTCTGAGCCCCCTGAGGTAGGGCTACCCTATCCACCCAGGGTGCTCTATCTACACTTCGGGCCGGGCTGGGCTTGGCTTAGGACAGGAGAGAGAGTCCAGCTGATGGAGTGTGGCTGGTGGGAGGCGTTGCCATCACCTATCCCAGAGGGCAGGGTTTTTCCTTGCGTTACACCCTCGTCCAACCCCCAGGTGGACCCCAAGTGTGCAATGATGCCAGGGGACATCCATCATGGCTCTGCTTCCCCTCTACTGATGCCCTGAGCATTGCAGTGCCTCCGGTCCCCCCCAGAGAAAGGAAAGCAGTCCTCCAGAACCTTGATCCTCACTCTCTCCTGTTGACTCTGGCAACCAGGCTCATTCCCAAACCCAGGTCACCAGTGTGGCACGAGGTGTGGTGTCCAGCGCCTCAACCCTCAGTGCCACTGGGCCAGCAGATGCCCAACAAGGTACAGTAAGTGAGCACTATCCTTGCAGCTGAGCACTGAGTTGACACCAAAACAAGGCTGTGTACATTGTTATTGCTTCTCTAGTAGACTGGTAAGCATGCAATCCTAAATAGTGCATGAAATACAATATGGTTTGCCCATTTGTCTGCTTAACTGGAAGTGATCTGCATCATTCAAACATTTTAGCCCAGTAGTTAGTGAGACTCCATGAGAAATACCTAAAGTTTGGAGTGCTTGATTCTATGATTGAACTGAACTTCCTGCATGCACTGTTTATTTATCTCATTTTTTAAAATAAATGCAGTAGGACAATTTAAGTCATCCACATATCACTGTGCTTCAAATAGTGTCGCTGAACAGTCTCTGAAAATATATTACATCAATCACCCTCTACAGCACCAGCTAGCAAATTATCTATAGAAACATTCAGCTTAATACCAAAAGGACCCCTGCAGAGTTGTTATAAGGGAGGCATGTTCATGTTCATTGGTTTTAGCTTTTGAAATGTGGCTCCAGAAACATACAAAAAAGACATATTATTGAAAGAATCATGTTGTAAAGTAAAATTATAATCATATACACAAGTAAGATAATCTTAGTAAAAAATCTAAATTTACAGAGAAAAGTAGAAATGAGGATTGGTCCACAAGCATCATTGTATAACAACTTAGTCTACAGAACTGAAAATTCTTATTATTTGCCTCTGCGTGACTTAACTGAGGATCAAGACGCAGTAGTGTCTGCTGTGTCAGATGGTGCTGGGATGTCTGATTCTGCTTCAGAATAGTACTGTATAATAAATGATTAATCGATTGTTTCTGTAGCATCAATCTGCTATACTGTAGTCTTTCGGGGACACTGTGTAGCAGTATCTAAAGAGGAACAAAACCCCCAAACATTTTGAGCTTAGAAATGATTACAGTATGTACCTGTGTTAAAAAGAAGTGCGGCATTGCTGTGAGTTGATCTGATATGCAAAAGATATTGACTTATAGCATTCAATAAATGTTCATGGACAAGAAATATACCAATAGCATGGGTTAAAACTGCTATTTGATCTTTGATTCATTATTTATCTCTGTCTAATTTAATTTGGTTGTTTAGTACCTCATTGCATAATTCCTTGTGTCTGTAAAAACAGAACACCATGGGCCAGTTATTCAAAACTCAGCCCCAGGGCAAAAGTAGCACTGCCAGGCATGCAAATTTAGCCCAGAACCATTGTCCTCTAGATCCCCGCCAATAAACACATCGACGAGTTCTGTGTGGGTGCTCAGATTTGACAATTAATTTACTTAATTCATTTCTTTTTAAGCACTCCATTTTACAATTTATGGTTATACATATACATGTATGACATCAGTCACATTTATGTACATTTTATACATCATACATTCTCAATTCAAGTTCTCAAATCATAATTCCTTCTACAATTTCTACTTGATTTTTCTCTCCTTTATTTAATATATTCTTCTCTCCACAGATGTACATCATGGGGGGCCGTCCTTCTTCATCTTCCTTTGTTTGAAGGGGTATGAGCATACGCATTGTACTCCTGCTTCTTACTGAGTTGCCCTATGTCTTATTTATTATTTCACCCTCCCCTTTTATCACCCCTCCCCTATTTTCCTCTCCTTGGTGTAACTGCCATCCACTTTTGGTAGCCCCCCAGTCCTCTGAGCTCCACCTTCCACAGTGACCACACTGACCAGATCCTTTCTTCAGGGTAGGTGGGTGAGTAAACCTCTTAGAGCAAATTTGTGAGTTTTCTGGCCTGTGCAAGTCCTTAAGTACCCCCCTTGCTCTTCCCTCTCTCTCTCTACTGGTCTTGCCAATCATTGCTTTCCACTTCACTCCTGCTCTGACATCATAAGGCCCTCCCCTTTCATGACCTCACTATTCTCTACCCTGCCCCTTCCTCCCTTTGCTTACCTTTCTTTGCCACTCATCTGTTTCTACCCACCCCCCCACACACACACTTGCCTGAGCAGGAGAACAATGGGGGTCTGCCATTTTAAGTGGGCAACCCTCTTTAGCATGCTATATTCAAAGGAATAGTCCTAGGAGCTAAAGCTGTTGAATATAGCATGAAAATGAAGCTGTGCAAACAGGGCTGAGAGTGCAGTGCAAAAATAGCCCAGCAAATAAGACAGCTCTGAATATAGCATCTGGCCAGTGCTAACTGCAACAGCATCATAGTGCTCACAGAGGTGGATTAAGGCAGTGTTGCAGCAGGTGGCCAATGTAAGTGATAGCACTGAAGTGGTGCACAACAACTGCAAACAACATTACAGGCCACATACTGCAGAACTGTGCTATGGAGTAATGAGGATTCCCAGGGCTAATCGATTGCACAGTACTAACACATTAGCCTGCTGCAAACATGTTAGCCTGGGGCAAAAGTTTGCTATATTCAAAGCCCCTATGCAAATGAGCCTACTCAGGCAATCCATGGGCAAACAGCCACATTAACATCTTATCATGGCCTGCTTTGCATGCACTCCCATGTATTATGGAGCACAACGTTCCACCTGTAGGCCTGACAAGAACTACAGGTCAGTAGCAGCAGGCTGGGAAGTGCACACAGCTCCACCTGTATGCCAGACCTGAGAAACAGTTTTGGTAGCTGCAGGCCATGGGTGTTGGCAGGCATACGCAGTGCATATCTCCCACCCATTCAGCACTGAAATGAGGGACATAGACACTCAGAATGAGGGACAATGAAGGACAATGATCCCCATAATGAGGGGCACATCCTCAAACATGGAGACACAAATTCAGAACACTATGGAAATTAGTACCTTTGTATGTACACAGGTTACTATTTATGTAGCACCATAGCATATTATAAATCCCTGCTTTCAAGTCTGGATGTACAGCACAATCTCTGTGTGTGCAGCACTGTTTCCGTGAGGGATGAATGAGGGACAGTGCAATTCAGCAGGGTGCAATGAGGGTTGTCCCTTGTAACTCATGAGGTATATGTATATATATATATATATATATAGATATATATATATATATATATATATATATATATATACACACACACATACATATACACACACACACAACATGTGTTTTGGGATAAATGCAAGAATAAAAAGTGATATTTCAATCAGCCAGTGAAGATATCATTGCTATCTCCATGTTCCTATACGTCATTGTGATATCTACACACTTCTATTATGTCATACTGAAACTAATCCTGCTATTCTCACATTGCCATCCTGATCTTTCACTTTTGTTCTCTAATGCAGTGTGACCAAGCACTAGTAATATTGGTTACTAATGTGCTGCCATACATTTAAAACAAGGTACAATCTCCATAAATAGTGAGAAAAACTGTTTTGTACATTAAAACTTATCTGGTTGATCCTGCCGTATTCTTTCTGCCCCCATTCATTCTGCTGAATTCAGTCATTCTGCCCAAAAAGTTCCACTATTATCTCTACTGTAGCGTGACCAAGTGCTGTGACAGTGCTAACATCCTAATACAGACTCAGAATAAAATAACGCACTTCACGTCTACATATTCTCAAAAGATATATCTTATCTTTAGAGTGTCCTTAGTTTACTTGTAAGAAAAGGAGAGCGAGTACACTCCTGCTTTGGGCTGGGCTGGGCTCGGCAGAGAGATGAAGTAAGCAGTTTCATAAAAGACAATGCAAGCATGAGCATGTGTTGCTATAGCAACGGTTACTCAGGCTCGCGTCTACTTTAGAAACTGCTCACTCGCTCCCTCTGCACATGCTCTATCCTTTTCTTACAAGCAAACTAAGGACACTCTAAAGATAAGAGACAGACGTTTGAGAGTATTTAAACGTGAAATGCCTTATTTTATTTTCAAACTGTGTCACGATCTCAGCACTGTCATGCTACAGGGGGCAGAATAAACACAGCAGGATCAACCAGGTATGTTTCAACATAAAACAAAAACAGATTTTCTCACTATTTGCAAAGATTGTGTTTTATTGTAAATGTATGCTAGCAGGTCAGTAACCAGTACTAATGCTCGGTCATGCTACATTTTTATAGAACAAAAGTGAAAGTAGTTGAAGTGAATGGCAGTCTAAAAATGGCACTACCAATCAGATAAATTATGTAAAGCCCAATAAACATATTATATAGACAGAACATGACATGGCCTGACTGAAGATATCATATTTATTTTCACTCGAGGCCAATGACATCAAGATATCTAATTTGTGGTTCGCCACTCATGAGATATCTTGATGCCATTGACCTCGTGAAGATAAATATGATATCTTCAGTCAGGCCATGTCATATCCCATATATATATATATATATATATATATATATATATATATATATATATGACATGGCCTGACTGAAGATATCATGATATCACTGGCCTCGAGTGAAGATAAATATGATATCTTCAGTCAAGCCATGTCATATTCTGTTTATACAATGTATGCTTTGCCCCCCACAATACAACTCACCACATGCCCCTCTCAATGCAATGGGTGATACAAAGGTGATGGCCCTAGCAATACAACCCCACTTACAGAAAAGCTGCCAAAACAGCAGATGTCATTTATTGTTTAAAAAATATCTGGTGGATCCTGTTATTTATGGTTAGTTTTAAAAAGTCTTATCTGGTTTATCCTGCCATGCCCCCCAACAGAGCTCCACATGTCCTCCCCCCAACATGACAGATTACATAGGGTTTTCAAGTATCTGGTTGGTCCTGTCATTTTAAATTACTAAAATATCTGGTTGATCCTGCTATTATTTTGGGGAAAAGTGATTTTTTAAATACTTATCTGGTTGATCCTGCCACTCTGAGCACTTTCAGTTTCCCTGTAATTGTAGCGTGACCGAGCGCTATCCACAGTGACGATTGGTACATTGCCAAATGTTTTGTAGGAGGTGCCCCGGGTTCAGTAACTGAGAAAACGTTGTGATTTATGTTTGTGTTGCTGTCTCTTGTTGAAAAGAGCTTCTGACTGCACATAGAGTGCTGCAGTGACCGAGCTGGCGGCTTTTGAACAGTAAAAGGAAGCGCGAGCGTCTGTTGCCTGACGTATAGGAACGTGGAGATAACATATAACATATAGGAACATGAAGATAACAATGTTATCTTCACTGGCCACCTGAGATATCATGTTTTGTACTGTTATTTATCTGACAACATACATTGTATAAATATATCAATCAATCAATCAATCAATCAATCAAACTTTATTTTTAAAAAGGCGCTTTTCTTAAAACCAAAGCGCCTGTACAATTTCATAGAACAATAAATAAACAAAATCTAAAACTATTATAAATCAATAAAAGCTATGTTAAAAAGGTGGGTCTTCAAGGCTCCTTTAAAACTCAGGACAGTCGGACTATTTCGCACCTGACGAGGTAGAGAATTCCACAGGGTCGGGGCCATAAAACTAAATGATCTAGCCCCTGACGTCTTCAAATGGACACTGGGAATCTCCAGCAATCCCTCGTCAGTGGATCGGAGGGGGCGGGAGAGACAGTAGGGGCAAAGGAGCTCTTTCAGGTAAGTAGGTCCCTGGTCATGTAGGGCTTTATAGGTCAGCAAACTGAGGTGATTCGCCAAACATTGGCAGCCAGTGCAGTCCGCGGAGCACAGGCATTATATGGCTGGATCTAGAAGAACCAGTCAATAACCTGGCCGCCGCATTCTGCACTAGCTGCAGATGGTGAAGCTCAACCCCCGATAGCCCTAGGTACAGGGAGTTGCTATAGTCAAGGCGGGAGGTAACGAAGGCGTGGTTCAATGTTGGAAGATCTTCTGGAGGAACCAGATGCTTCACCCTGGCGATATTCCTCAGATGGAAAAAGGAAGTTTTGACCACCGCTGACACCTGAGCTTTAAGTGTCAAGCGGTCATCAATTATTACGCCAAGATTCCGCACCTGATCTGAGGTTGTCAGAGGAACGCCTGCAAGCCTTAAGCCTGAGTGCGATCCAGCCAGCCAACCCACCTCACAGCGACCTTTGTCCACAACCAACACCTCAGTTTTCTCCAGGTTTAACCTCAACCAACTCCCATTCATCCAATCTTGGATTTCTGCAAGGCAGTTATTAAATACCGACAAGGCAGCATCCTGGCCGGGTACAAAAGACATATACAGCTGGGTATCATCGGCATAGCAATGGAAACCCAAACCGTACCGTCTTATAATCGCTCCCAATGGCAGCATATACACCACAAATAACATAGGCGCTAGAATAGAGCCCTGCGGTACCCCACAAGATAGGGAGACTGATGCCGAGGAAAAAATTCCCGACACCACCCTCTGAGTCCTACCTTCGAGGTAAGATCTAAACCACCTAAGGACCAGACCAGATAATCCACAGATGGACCGCAGACACTCTAACAGCACACCATGATCAACAGTGTCAAATGCTGCTGAGAGATCAAGAAGTACCAAGATAGAACAGGTCTTACGATCTCTCGCTATTAGGAGGTCATTTAGTACCCGAACAAGTGCTGTCTCGGTACTATGCCTCTTCCTAAATCCAGATTGGAGAGAATCGTAGATATTGTTGTTGGTCAAATGATCCTCCAATTGCCTTGTGACCACCTTCTCAATAACCTTACCCACAAAGGGTAGGTTAGAGACTGGTCTGTAATTTGCTAGACAATCTGGGTCTAAGGAGGATTTCTTTAAAAGAGGCTTAACTCTAGCATCTTTAAGGGGATCTGGAAAGATCCCCCTCTCCAAAGACTTCCAGACTATCAAAGCCAGGACTAGGCCGATTTTATCCACACATTCCACTAGAAGGCGTGTGGGGCCAGGGTCCAAATCACAGCTGGTTGGTCGCAATGCTCGGATGACCATCACATTATCATCGATTTTGGGGAGGCTGAAGTCAGACCATACCAACTGGGTGTTCGACATCTCCAGCCGACCATCACCGCTCCATTGGAGAGGAAGAACGGACATCTGACCTGATTTTGGCAACCTTATCTGCAAAGAGAGCAAACTCCTCACACCGTTCTGTGGAAAAGGCCCTTCCGGGCTGAAGACAGACTGGATTGCACAGTCTGTCCACAGTCTGAAAGAGCTGAGCTGGTCTATTCTGTGCAGCCGCTATCTCCCTGGACAGGAACTCTGCCTTCTTCGAGAGATTAGGATTGATAAACCATATAATGGTCCATCAAACTAAGTCTGTCATCATCCAGACCAGACTTCCATACACCTCTCCAGCCTTCGTCCAACCCTCCTCAGCTCCCTCATGGTCTCATCAAACCATGGAGACCTGGGCCGAAGAGTGAGAGGACGAACACAAACAGGTGCAATGGAATCCAAGGCCCCCGTAACCGCCCTATTATAGGCCTGTACTAGGTCACCAGGATCCAAGCAATCTATCGGAAGGTCCAAAAGGTCCAGCACCGCCATCAGGTCATCCGGGGACACTCTCCTTAATGGGCAATACTGGACCATCTCCAAAGGGGCTGACCTAATAGGGGCTGCCTCAAAATTCAACCTGATGGAGTGATGGTCAGACCATCCGACCGGTTCCACCACCAAATCAGATATCCCCATCCCCAGAAGGAACACCAGATCCAATGAGTGCCCACCAATATGGGTCAAGGAGGAAACTACCTGTGTGAAGCCCAGTGATAACATCAACTGGAGGAAGTCTTGACCAAAGCGTGAGAGTTCATCGTCGACCCAAGCATTGAAGTCCCCCCAGAACCAACCATCTGGGGGACCCCAACGTCAGGTCGACAATGAAATCTGCGACTTCCTGCAGGAAAGCATTCTCGTCACCTGGTGGACGGTATACGAGAAGTATCCTGCACCCCACACCCTCGCCTAGAACACACTCAAAGGATCTGGTGACTCCCACCGGTACCTCCACCAGGCCCAATTCTGATTTAAAACAAATGGCAACACCCCCGCCCCTACGATCCTGCCTCGGGCGGTGTATCACCGAGTACCCGGACGGAACAGCTGCAGCTAAAATTGGCCCAGCATTTCCATCCAGCCAGGTCTCGGTGATGCATGCTAGGTCAGTTGACCCAACAAGATCGGCTATAATGGCCGTCTTGTTTTTAATAGACCTAGCATTGCACAACACCACCCGAGCAGGATGAACCTCCGATGATGACCGCCTTACCTGCTGATAACCAGAACCCTTGGGTATGGGCACAAGACGTAAAAACCCCTCTCCTGTGCCCATTTCACCCCAGGGCGTCTCCTTGACCTCACTATCCCTATCCACCCGCTCCTTTCCATTCCCCCCACAGGCCCAGCTCCAACTCTCCTCCTCCTCCCCTTACAATCCCCAGAGCCCTACACCTTCTGTAGGTTCCAGTGACAGGGGGGGACAGGAGAAAGGACGAAGCTCCCTGAGCCTGAAGGGGGAATAATAGCCGACTGTCCTATTTTCACTCCAACACATAATGAATAGCACACTAAATTACAATAAACCCCACCAGTTTATATAAATAACAGAAGTTCTAGACACCACACCCAAATGATAAAATATAAATACTACAGAACAAAATTATACCCTAGCAATACAAATAAATTAACCACACTATATTCAAAGTATAAATATAAATACAATAATTAAAAACAAAACAAAACCATTTTCCTAACAATGTGTCAGAGCTTACACATTAATTTTATCAGAAGCACTTATCCATCTGCCCCCACCCACAGTGCTCTCACCACTGCAAAGGAAGGAGCTTTCCACCTATACAAAACCCCCCATTATAAAATTTTGACTCAAAGCTTAAATCTCCTGTAATCATAAATTCAATGCTCTCATTTACCCAAAGGAAAAACAAAAACAGGAGTTAAAGATTTTTTTTTTTTTTTTTGATGTCCACACTTTTTGTGCTCTCACCACTAGTATGGCCCAAAGTTTTAGTCAGTCTCCTCTCACAAGACTGAACTAATAAACTCAAGTTTTAGTCTTTCCAAGTCATTTTCCCAAAGTATCATAAACCAACTAAAGGTTCAAGTATACATCACCAAGTCAACACCACGATCCTCGTAGATCCAGTTTTAGTGCCAAAATCCTATAGGCATCCAGCAAAAAAGCTCCAGTAGTAGCTCCAGCTCCAGCTAACAGTCCAGACTCAACCTAGCCCTCGCTACGATGAGGCAGGCTGAATCACCCTCCAGTGGTTCCCCTGTCTCAGCTAGGAAGCAAAGCTAACCCTGCCGCCCTCCAGAGGCAGAGAAACCTACTGCTCTTTCTGGGCCAGGGAATCTGGACACTCAGTTCCAGGTAATTGACAGTTTCCACTGTCCCATTGCTCCACAGATGCTTCCTTCCACAAGAAGTCCAGTCACAATCTGGAACCGATCACCTTCCTCTTCCTGCAGTCTGACAGAATTTCCTCCCGGATCGAAACCAGCGCTCCACTGCTAAGCATTCCAATCCTCCAGCACACAGTCAGTTATCAAAGGACTGTCGGCAACCAGGACTTCCAAAATGGCAACAACGAAAATCAGACCCCACACACTGTTCCCAGCAAAACAATCAATATCCAACAGTACGACCTCTCACCGGCTAACCACGACTCCACACAGGCAAGTCCTCTCAGTTTCTTGATCACTTTTCTGTTACCTTGAGTTCCAAATAACTAAGCTCAGACGGTACTGAACAATACAATTACACGGTGATGCACTATAAAATTACGATATAGTATAAACGGTAAGCGGGCAAACGGACCATATCTATATATATAGATATATAGATATATTTATACAATGGGGGTGAGACATATTCCAGTGAAATAAAATGTTATTTTCACTGCAGTGAAATAAATCCTGATGACGTCAGCAGAGTTAAAATAAATACTGTTTATTACACCACCACAAACCCACGATAAACCGACGCTAACCCTGCACCAGCCACGCAGATTGTTCATTCATCGGAGTGGCATAATTCTGTACCTGTTTACATTTTATGTACCTAACCACTGAAAAGTACCTCCGTGGCAGCAAGGCTAGCTACCCTATAAATTTCAAGCCTCTACCACAATGCAGAATGCTATCCACAAAACATAAATTGCGTCACGCAATATCTCTGCAACAAATAACTTTTCTGACACCCATACACCATAATTCACATACACAGGACATCCTGTCAACACCCTCCAAATTTCAAGTTAAAAGACCAAACCATTTCGGAGATATTTAATTTGAAAGTTTTTGCACCTTTAAAAATCAACCGTGACCTCACGATCAAAGATCATCTTTGATAATGGGGGGACATCTGGTCATGGAAATTGGGCTGTCTGGTCCCTCCCAGAGATATGTGGTCCAGCAAAAATCTGGCCACCTCATCCTGCCCTCATCCTGCCCTCACAAAAGAAGCTCATGATCAAAGAAATCTCGCGACCAAAGAATTTGCAGGCTCGCAATCAAAGAATTTAAAAACAATAAAACTTCATTTTTTGACACAACTACATTAAACCAAAGGCATGGCTCGATAGAGGGATGCCACCTGAGTAAAACTTATTCTAGTTTTACTTCACAAGGCACCCCTGGGCTGAGATATTTGTTTTTTTTCCAACCCAAAAATCTGGCCATCTTGTCCATCCCTCGTGAATGAAGAATGCAATCAAAGAATCTCGCGATCAAAGAATTTGCAGGCTCGTGATCAAAGATCATTAGCGAGCCGCTATCAAAGAATTAAAAAGTTTAAAACTCCTCTTTTTGACACAGCTACATTAAACCACAGGCATGGCTCAATAGAGGGAAGTCCTGCACCCTGCACCCCCATCCCATCACAGAGCCAGTGACTGGCTGAGCCCACTGCACACCTCCATGGCTAGCAACTGACTAAGCTCTGAATGAGTGCATATTCAGTACATGCTCATTCAGAGCTCAGTTGGTAGCTTGCTGCAGAGGTGTGTGGTGGGCTGAGACAGTCACCAGCTCTGGGATGGGATTGGGGGTGCAAGGTGGTAGGCACTGCTGGGTGGGGGGGAGCCTCTAGACCACCAGGTAGTTGGGAGTTTTCATTTACGTGGAATTGGGGCTAATGCTGACCTTGGGACCACCAGGGATGATACCATTGTTATTAATCAAGATCAGTGCTGGGGAGGCACTACACCGCCAGGGTTAGTGACCAGTACTAAATACTTCATGTGCTGAGGATTGGGGTGGGGGGGCCACTAGCCTGCCAAGGAATCTGTTAGTTTTAATTTCACACTGTGTGAGGGATTTGGGTGGGGGGACACTAGACTACCAGGGACTATGTGTGTTGTACTGACACACTGTGTGGGGGATCAAGGAAGCTCCAGCTAACCATCTTTGCTTGGAGTTACCACCACCTTTTCATAGTCAGTAATTTGCTCTGTACTACATGTGGTGCTACTGCCCATTGTGTGGTGCTATTCTTTTCAATATAGCACTGCACCAGTATGCATGTACCCCTCTCTTGGTCCCCTGCATACATTATTTTTTAGCGCTGGCACTAACACATTGCACCAGCGCTAACTGGGCTTTTGAATATTGCAGCAGTATACAAATGTGGTGCAAATCTGGTACTAATGATTTGCACCTGGCACAAGGCTGTGTATATCTGGTCCAATGTACAGTATGTTGCTTGATTTTAGAAAAACCCAGGTATCTGTGAGACAAAGTTAGGTATATAGGCCTGCTCTAAACTCAGAATACATGACTCAGCTATACAGTTCTGTAACTCCAGCTGCATCGGACATTTTGAAGCGGCTTACAATAATATTTAACCTCTTTTCCAAAACGTTTAACCTCAGAAGCAAAATTAAATGTACCTAAATAACATCCATGTTATAAATATGCATCCAAATTAATCATCTTATCTTTGTACCATTAAATACTATATTAAACGTGGTGGTAACTTAAACATGCATAAGCTCTGCAAATCTTTGTATAAGGATAAATTAGACAGGAAGCTCAACCCCCAACAAACACAATCCCAGTTAGCATCAGAAGAACTCAGGTGTATGAAAATTCACAAAAACCTGAATGTCAAGCAATTCTATTCATTATTCTAAAATGGATACAAGAAATCCTGGCAGATGATCGGCTGAAGCAGTTTTTGACCCATGACAATATCTCAGTATATAATTACAATTGAAAACTGATTACCAAAATCATCTATTTCTTAACACTTTTGGCACATTTTATAATTGCAATGATGCACTGTAGGGTGTGATATGTCACAAGATACTGTTATTTCATGGGTGGTTGTAGGTACTTAGATTTGCCTAGTGTCTCACAACATAACCAAGGCATGTTAATATCACATGATATACTGCACTCTGTTGTATACTTTTGCTTAATTACTACAGAGTATTACAGAAAAAAGAGAGATTTGCCCCTTTTGGTTCATCTATAGCATATATGTCTTCTGAATCTGAATTTCTAATGCCCTGCATGAGACATCACAGTCATTTCTTTGATTACAGACTGGCTTCAGTACCAGAGATAGCCCCATCTGTGAGTAACCATTTAAGAAAAAGATCTAATTTTCATTTCATTGTCCTTAAAAATAAACAGAATAGGATGAAATTCAAATTTAGGGGAATGGTGTGCAACTGTGTTCTGTTGATTTAAACTAGGACTGTTCAGCTAATGAGAGGGAACCCTCTTTAAAAAAGCAATAAAGTTCAACAAAAGGGAATTACTGTGAGCAACATACTTAATTCCATATAAGGCTATGTAGGTACAGTATGTACTGTAGGTCTTTTTTTATTTGCTTGCTAAACTTTATCCAGATTACTGCATTTCAGCATATTTGGACAATTTATTTAAAGTTTGTGAAAAAAAGAAGAAATTTGGTAGCTGTGTTAGTCCAGTCAACAATGTAGAGAAAAAAAATGTTGCAGGTAATACCTTTTATTGGACTAAGAAAATTATTTCTGAAACTAGCTTTTGAGAGATATACTCCCTTCTTCAGGTCAGACTGAAAACAGCTGAATAGCATTATAGATATAGAGGTTGTATGTGGATTCAAGACAGACTAGCAGTTTACACACACTGAAGGGGGCCTGAGGAACTGTGGATTCAAAACAGAAGTTGTTTGTGGACTCTGTCTGCTGCAGCTGAGACAGAGAGCAGCCACCAGCTTCCTTAAAGCAAGGAGGTGATTTAATAGAGTACACTGAATTGAATTCTTAATTTTGAAGCCTGTGTACATAAGTAGAAGTCAGTGTTTTGGTTCTCTGTTTTTGGGATTGACTTTACTTAATGTAACTTTTATTTGCCAGGGAGGAAATCTAGCTGGGAGAATATTTGCAGTCATTTGTGACTAGACCTGTTACTTAAACTCTGTGACATAAGAGTCTGAAAAGGAAGAAGGCACTCACTAAGGTGATGGGTCAGAGTTGTAGTTAATTGTTTCTGGAGGGCACGGCTTAGTCCCACCCACACTTCCCCTCACCCCACCCACCCCAAGCACATAATTTCCTTTATATCGGGAGTTCTGACATCACTTCCCAAAAGCTGAAGGACATGCACCTGTTCATATTCTTAACAGTACAGTACACTGAATAGTGAGTAAACACACTCACACACATTAAAAACAAAACAAAACAAAAAAACAAGCAAAAGAAAATCTTAAACAGAAAGGAAGACAGACATGTGGGGAGTGGTGCAATGCACTGACTGTGGAGCAGCAGTCTACTTGGAGACATTCTGGAGTCTGCATTGCTGTCCTATCTGCAGGCATCTCTCTGATGTGAGGGAGGAGGTTACCCATTTCCATGTTGACTTGGCAAGGATTTGAGAAATTTCCTTCCCCACCCAGGGACTACCCAGGCTACCACCACTGCCTCAGAGGTTGCCCAGAAAAAGGAGTGGTTGGACCATGATGGGCTCATGGAGAGTGAGGGTGGTGTAATGGAGGTGCATCCCTCTAGTGGTGCCTCTCTACAATTCATTCACCATTCTGGTGGAGCATGGTTTCTCTATGGAGGCGCCCACAGTGGATACCAAGGAGGATGCTGGGAACCTCCACAAATGAGACCCACAGAAGGGTGGCACAGTATACCATAGGGGAAGGAAACAACTACTAGTGGGGACTCATTTGTTAGAAGGGTAGAACTGGGGGAGGGAGGGGAGAGGGAGGTAAGGTGTCTGCTTGGCACCATGGCTTGGAGGGACAGGAAGTGAATTCTCAGGATCATGGGAGCAGCTACACAGTGGAGGGAGCTAGATGTCATTGTCCACCTAGGGACAAATTACCTAGCTGGGAATATAATCAGATCAGTGCATCAGGAGTTTGCGGAGTTGGGAAGGGGCCTTAGACAAGTAGCACATATGGTAACTTTCTTGGTAGTGATGCCTGTCTATGGCATGGGTGAGGCTAGGGTATTCCACACCATGGGATTCAATGACTCATTGAAAAACTGGTGCAGAGCTCAGGGATTTTTCTTCACTGGGGACTGGGGGTCCAGCTGGAGGGATGCAGGCCTATACTGGTGTGATGGTCTGCATCTGTCTGGGAGGGGAACCAGGATCCTAGGTGATAGGTTTAAATGCTTTATTGGCAAGCATTTAAACTTGCCAAGTGGGGGGCACTGAAGAGCAGCAGGGAAATTCCCCCCTCCCCCACAAAACAGGGTAGTTAGTGAAGTAGACAAAAAGGTGGAGAAGTCGATAGGAAGCAGGGTAGGGGTAAATCCATAAAAAGGCAAAGGCAGTAAGCACATGGATGGGCCTAGAAGGGATATGGCCATAAAAAATGGAGGGAAATGAGTACCAATGCACATAGTTTGTGTAAGAAGCTTCCTGAACTAGTGCTCTTGATGGAAGAGGGACACCTGGATATTTTGGCAGTCACAGAAGCATGGTACACAGAGAACCATGACTGGGATGTCAACATACCAGGGTACACAATCTACAGGAGGGACTGGGAGGGTGAAAGAGGGGGAGGAGTAGCTCTTTACATAAGGGAAGGAATCAAAGCAACAGAACTAAAGGGTAAACAAGGAGGGGAGGAGGCACGGTGGGTCACCCTGGAGACAGGAAATGGCAGCACAATCTGCACAGGGGTTGTTTACAGACTCCCATCTCAGTGGGAGGCAATGGCAAGTATATGATTGAAGGAATCCTTAGAATGGCAGAAAAAGGAGAGATATTGTTGATGGGGGACCTGCATATGCCAGATGTTAACTGGAGCACCTTTACTGCAGCCACATCCAAGAGCACAGTAATTCTCAGTGCCCTACAGGGGGCATGCCTCAGACAGCTAGTGTTGGAACCCACTCAGGAGGGAGTAATCTTAGACATGGTACTCTCAAGCAGGGATAGAGAGAGGATCTCTGATTTAGAATTGGGTAGCTATCTGAGAACAAGTGATCACCAAACAGTGTGACTCACAATAAACACAGTTGTAGAATCAAGCTATACAAAAGCAAGGGTATCGGACTTTAGAAGGGCTGACTTTGCCAAAATGGGAGAGTGTCTCAGAAAAGCACTTCCAAACAGGCAAGAAGGAGGAGTGGAAGTACAATGGGGAAAAATCAAAACTGTGTAAAGCAAATCAATAAAACAAAATAAAGGAAAAAGACACTATGGTTTTCAAAAGGGGTGGCAGGGAAGGTTAAGGAGGAAAAGATAGCATTCAGGAAATATAAGGAAACACAGAAAGAATAGGACACAAAACTATATCAGTTAAAGCAGAAGAAGGCAGGGAAGGTAGTCAGAATAGAAAAGACCCAAAACTGAGGAAAAGATAGCCAACTCTGTTAAGAAGGAGAAACACAAAAATCTGCAACAGGGTTGATACACAAGGTGGGGTGGAATGGATGAGAATAGACTTGGCAAGGTTGGAGGAATGGTCTAGTATATGGCAGCTTAGATTCAGTGCAAAGAAGTGCAAAGTAATGCACCTGGGAAACAAAAAACCCAGGGGAAGAGTACACAGTGGGGGGGGGGGTGGTGAGATACTAAGAACAACAAAAATGGTAAGAGACCTGGGGGTAGTCACATCAGATGACCTAAAGGTGGGCAAGAAGTGTAAAAAGGCAGTAAGGAGGGCTGTGGGGATGCTGGGATTCATAGGGAGAGGAATCACCAGTAGAAAATAGGAAGTTGTTATCCCCCTTTTCAGACAGTTGGTGAGACCCCATTTGGAGTACTGCATGCAGTTCTGGAGACCCCATCTCCTCAAGGACATAGACAGGATGGAGGCTGTCCAGAGGAGGGCAACTAAAATGGTGCAGGGTCAGCACCAGAAGCACATATGAAGAGAGACTGAAGGAGCTTAATATGTTTACCCTAGAGGAAAAGAGGGAGAGGGGAACACGTTAGAAACTTTCAAGTACCTCAAGGGAATCAACAAAGTCCAAGAGGGTAGCATCTTTCAAAAAAATAGATGTGCATGAACAAGTGGGCACAATTTGAGGGGGGCAGCTCAGAAGTAATGTGAGGAAGTATTGTTTTACTTAGAGGGTTGTGGATTCATGGAAAGGCCTTCCTGAGGAGGCCATGGAGTCAAAAACAGCGGGGGAATTCAAGAGTGCATGGGACAGACATAAGGCAATTCTAGTGGGGGGGTAGGAGGAAGTTGGCTGTTGGTTAAGTACGATCTGAAGCTTATCCATTAGGTATGGAAATGGGCAGACTATATGGGTCAAGCAGTCCTTATCTGCCATCAAATTCTATGTTTCTAAAGCCTCTTCCCAAAAAGTACACATCTCTTTTGGTCAAATGGCATATTTGCCCTAATTGGATGTCTGGTATGATTTTTTTTGAGAGAATATGAGTACCTGTACACATTTCATCTGAGATTTAATAAGGTCCAGTTTTATACTAGAGGAGAAAGAAGTAGAAAGTTAGTTTCCTCTTTTTAGAGTGCAGTTGTCTGTAGCTATGTTGGTCCTGGTACAAACAGCTGAACAAAGTAGGTGATCTGATGCCTTTTACTGAACCAACAAGAAATGATCAATACACAGTCTTTCAGTCTTCCACTGTGTCCTTCTTAGTGTAACCTCAGTTCTACCACAAAGGGACCTGTTTGGAATACAACCTCTATGTAACATCTGTGTACCAGTATCTAGGAAAATAAAATATGCAACCAGAACCCTTTGGGTCCTCTTTGCCATCCTGCCCCTATGGTAGACATGCCTATATTTGTTACACAGACCCCTTGTACTCAACATATTGTATTTCAGGAACTGCTTAATTAGAGAAAAATATAGCAGTACTTAGTTTCAAGCATTTGCTATTATGCTTGATTCAATCAGAGCACAACAATCATATCATAATAGCAGTAGGGATGGATATCAAACATTAGGAGTAGGCAAAAATCAATGAACAGGGCCCGAATGCTACCAAATCTCCAACAATCTGTAAGCCATGGCTTACTTGGCATATGAGTTCCTAATCCCGTGCTCTGTATTATATATGGTGGTTAAAAAGATGATTTTAGGCTAGCCAATGACTCTAGTTGCTGCAGTCTCACATAGAAATACAGCAATGGCTACTAAGTATAGGGTCTTATTCCAATTCTCCAAAAATACAAGTGAGACATTTACACAGTTCTAGTATCCATGTTTTTTAGGAAAAAGAGAAAAATTATTTGATTGTATATAGTACCTTCACACATAATGAAATCCCGAAACAAGTTAAAAGACTGTTGTAGCAGTCACTAGTCATACAGAAGAAAGTTTCTATATACTTAGAGAAATATACTGTAGGTATGCTGTGTACATGCAGAATGCATGCCACATGCTTAATTGTGCAATGTTTGCATGCGGTTGACATACACGTGAACCTATGTCAAATCAAATCAAAATTTATTTGTATTACACTTTTCAAAATGCCAACGCGCAGAACATAACCAAAACAACATATATCGATGTTAAATACAAATATAAAAACAGTTTAAAAAGCAGCAAAATACTTAATCAAAAGCTAGTGCTTGTAAACCAGGTCTAAAAAGCAAATCAGATTCACATGCTGCAAGCTTGACATGTGCACAGCAGGTAAGCCAGTGTGAACATCTTCTAAAAATTACATCAGGTTCACATGTTGCACACTTGACATGAGCGCAGCAGTTAAGCTGGTGTGAACATTATTTAAACATCACATCAGGTTCTCATGCTGCACACTTGCCATGTGTGCAGCGGCTAAGCTGGTGCAAATCTCATCTAAAAAAACACATCAGTTTCTATTTCTTATACTACTGCTAGCAATTAGAGTCATTAAAATATATTTTGATTTGAATTTCCATAAAAATTAGGTAAACTCATTAATTCTGATCTTTTTCAAGTTGTTTAATGGCTTTTGATTTTTGTAATTAAATCACCATTAATTTGTAAAGTATTATTTGCTTACTGTATTAAATGCCTAGGATATAGACAGCCAACAACCCCCATTCCAGATGTACGAAGAGGGGCCTCTGTGTTGTGAAGCCTATCCTTTTTGTTGTGAACCATGCAAATCCCTTATGTATATTTAGTGCTACAAATGTGTTTCTCCATGACTGTTTTATCTCACTTACTTTCCTTTTGTCATTCTGTATTGAGCATATACACTATGGCCATGCTCAGCACTCTTTGTGCTGAGTAGGGTCTTGGAAGCATGCACCATAGCTCACATGTTGTCACTGAAATGAGAGACATGGACACTCAAAATGAGGGACAATGTGGGACACTAACACATGATGATCAGGACACATCATGAGACACGGAGATACAGTACCTCAGAACACAGTGGAAACCATTGCATTATCACCTGAGAATGAATTTCTACCATTAAGCAGGGGTGCCATTTAGGAGGGGGGCAGTTGGCCTCCCCCGTATTTGTGCCTAGGTGGCTCTTATGGTGTGGCAATAATTACTTTAAATGTATATTTAATCTTGCACGATAAGTGCCCACCTGGCCTGCATGTGCTCATGCTGCAGGTACTCTCCAGACTTGACTGTGTCTGTATTGTGTTGTCCACTCTCTCCACCTATTAGCAGTGGCACAATCACATATGATGTTGATGAGCTCTAGCCAAGAAAGGGCACATGAGTCTTGCAAGTTTGACACTGTCTTTCCCGCCACAGAGTAGACAGACTGCACACTACAGCTTGGAGGAGTCACTGAGCACTGAACTCTCTATAGCAGGGTTGTGGCAGCATATTTTTGTTGTTCTACTCTTAGTGAGTCTCCGTCTCCCCTGGTGGCTGAAGGGGTAGAGGGTGAGCTAGAAGCTAACTCAAGACTAGGCTACCTACTTACTATACTACACTCATATTCCCCCCCCAAAAAACAGCAGAGACCCCCAGGGCAGCAATCTAGGCTTAGCAGCAGTGGTGACAGTGGTGTAGGTGGCCTTCATAGGCCTTGATCAGTGCAGTGCGGCAGCAGCCACAGCAGCAACCAAGCAAGAAGCAAGCAACCCAGGTTGGGTGGGTTTGGATGATGAAGTGACTTGGTCATGGACCATGTTGGGGACCTGTGATGATTGGCTCTAGCATCCAGCTTCTGGCAGAAGGAGAGAGGGGGAGTGGACTGAAAACTGGGCTGGTTGTACACTATGCCAGGCTGCAGGTTCTGGCCATATAGTGGGTTAAGTAAAAGTAAATATTTTTTTTTAATGGGGATTGGGGAAGGAGGAAAGACTGAAATATTGATGTGTTTTTCGTGTTTCTTCACTTTTGGGTGGCTTCATGACCCATAGGGGATGAATAGAATACAGTCGGGGGGAAAAAAAAAGAGGACAAAGTTCTTTTTTTGGTGGGGGACAGGGCTTCAGCCAGAACAAATATTGGTTAGTAACTGGGTGGGTTTAAGCCCAAATCTGATGCACTGCTCCAGGGTATATACAGATGAATCTTACACATTTGAATTTTTCTTGATTTGCATATTGCTCTTCAGTCAAACCAAATAAGTTGTACCTTTTAGAGATGTTACAAACATTCTAGAGCTGTCCCTTGCATTCAGGGACAGCTGAACAGTATTTGCACAGACTGATGGAGCCCCACTATAGTCAGGCTTATGTCCCTTCCCCCCACTGAAGCTGACCTCCACATCCTCACACTTAGGCACATTACGTCAAAGGACAAAGGAGACTGCAGGGTTGTGCACCATCAAAATGAATGGGGGTATTTTTTAATTACTATTTTATACATTATTGATGGAGAGTTGGAGATTAACGAAGGCCACTGCTCGACTAACAAGGGCCTTGTTAGTAGAACAGTGGGCTTCATTATTCTCCAACTCACCATTATAATGTATAAAATAGAAACAGAGAATAACTCTATTCATTTCAAGGGGGTATGCCCTAGCAATCTGACCCATGGGCATCATTTCTTAAAGACTCCTGCCTCTGGCTCCCTAGTACTCAAGTAAGAGATGTTTTACTTAAATCTATACTTGGTGGGTTGTCTGTAGCACCATGGCCATACCCGCTACAGTGTGTGTGCATGGGGGGGGAGAGACTGGCCATGTGTGTGTGTGTGTGTGTGTGTGTGTGTGTGTGTGTGTGTGTGTGTGTGTATGCTACTTTTGTGTTTGAACCTTAAAGTCTGTTTGCGTGGAAGCATTCAAAACTATGGAGAGAAAATAGTAAGAGAACAGGCAAAATAAAAGTAATGAAGTGGTTTTGTGGGAAGTTTGTGTACTGGGGTGGGAAAAACCACATGTGTTTCCATTAGTATATGTGCTACAGGACATCTGTGAAAATGAGGTGAGGGAGAGAAGAAAACTGAAAAGCACAACAGTGGCTACAAGCATGCCACATGCATGGAGATGTATTCAGATATAGTATGTACTGAAGTACAAACAAGCCATATGTGTGTAGACAGTATGGCTTAGTGGTTAAAGACACTGAATTGCAAGCCAGGAGACTTGGAGGCATGAAAGCATGAAGGCATGAAGACCTGGGCTTGAATCTCATCAACCCCCACATGTGTATGGTGTGATCCTGAGCAAGTCACTTAACTTTTATGTGTACAGTTATCAGTGACCACTTGCTTTTTTGCATGCATGCCACATGCCTGCAGTCTTTTCCAATTTAGCATAAAAATTATTGCTTCCACACTTGTTTGCTGCACACATGACATATGCATGCAATTGGTTCCAGTGTAACATTTAAATCATACTTGCAGTATGCATATCACTTGGGTAGTTTTATGTGTGCAGCATGAAAACATTTCATATAACTGCTTCTGTAAGGGTATGTAGAGCTGATGGAAATAAAATAAATTGTTTTTTTATTTTTCTGGAATGTATGGCTGGGTAAAGGTACACTGAGACCAAGCTCATTTCCAGGTGTGTCCTGGGAGTAAAGCAAGGTTACATGACTTGCTTAGGGTAACACTGTATGCAAGTGGTGGTTGTGGATTTCAAGCCAAGTTGGTTCTTTACCCCTCTAGACTATCTGCTAGTACATATCAAACAAAAGTGAGATGAAATTATACAATGAGAGGTTAAGAGACTCCCTCTCAGCCTCTCAGTGAATATCTTCCAGTAACAGAATTCAGACTTTAGCCCCCAGCTTTACATTTCTATGCTTTGACAAAGTCTAAACATTATTTGGACCCACATAAATCATTCATGGACTGCTTTGCATTTGATGGATGTGGATCCTCTAAAGAAAGGTGCAGAATAGTGCATACAACTTCATGTTGTTGACCTGCCACATCAATTTCCATCTCACATCAACAACAAAAAAATGTACTCCCAAAGACCCATAGATTCTAAACTTGTGGTTCTATTTCTTACATTTCTGTGGTTGGTATGCACTAAGGAAAACTTTATATTTTCAAGCTTGCTTAGTTTCTTTCTGGAAACACCAGCTGATGCTGTTTAAACTGAGAGAGTCTGTCAATTCTGTGACGAGTATCAAACTCCAAAATAATTTCAGTGAGACTCCACCTCAGTATCCACAATTCTTTTATTTCATGACAGACCTCTTGCAATGTTTTACCTTAATCTAAGCTTAATCATGTAAGATCTTCACAGATGGGAATGTTTGTTCTTTTTGAGCATATCTCTCTCTCTTCCAGCCCAGCTCTCAGTGTCGGCTCAATACACACTGTGTGCTGTCACACCGCTCACCTGAGCGTGCATGATTAAGCCTAGATTCAGGCAAAACATTGCAAGAGGCCTGTCACGAAATAAAAATTGTGGATAATGAGATGCAGTCTCATTTGGTGGGTGGTATACCCTAAAATCACAGAACACTAACACCAAGGCAACCCTCATTGAAATGATCTACTCCCTCTGCATACTCACAAGTGATGCTACTACCTCCTGGTAGCGATCTATAATGGTAAGTCAATGCCACATTTGCATTCTGTGAAATCACCTAAATTCAGCATTTTTGCTGTGGCCAAAGTTGGTTTGAAGAGACTGTTTCTCTTCAGCATTTTAGCACTTCAAAATCATGTTACAGCAGTTTCTAATAAGGAGCACACACTGAGCATGTGCAAGTTTCTGTCCAGCCACAACACCTGCAACAGTCAATTAGCAATGCTAGGGACCTAAAATTCTGAGTGCTGTGTACATCACAATGCCATTTCCAGCTTTGTCTCGTTGGAGAAGGATCTTGATCCTGAGAGCAGTTCATGTCTTCTCAAAAAGAATGATTTGTAATCTGAAAAGTTCAAAATCATCAGAAAATCAGTCTATACAAACTGCTGTTTATAGAAAACCCACTGACAGATACTTATACCTGCATAATTCCAGCTTATACACAAGGTATACAACTAAATCTGTGAAAAAAAATCAGGGAATTCGATATCGCTGAACCCCTCTTCAGTTCGATACCATCTGATCTCCTTAGATGAGATAACAACAGACAGCTCACCTCACTTTCTAATTCCTTCGTTCAGCAGGGTCACTCCCCAAGACATGTTGACAGAGAAATGGAATGTGCTATACAAATACCGTGAGAAAATCTACTGGAATACAGGCAAAAAAATCTACCTGATTGCAAACCCCTATTTGTTACATACAGCCACATGTTAACAACCCTTCAGCAAATGATTAAAGGAGTACAACCAATGCTAAGTTAAGATGAAAGACTAAAGGTGCTTTTACACAGTGCTTGCTGGTACCGCTTGTTTTGAGACTCGCTTTGTTACACTCAGTCTGCTGAGGAGTGGTTCACCTTTACACTGCAGTGATCTGTATCTGAAGGAGAGGTACAGATAACTGTACTGTTACCTTCTTGTGCCATGTACAAGTGATGCATTCCACAACAGCCAGGAGAGCATGAGATTCACTATTATACTGGTACTGAAATGAGCAGAATGACACTTACACATGTAAAATGGAACAAAACTCCACAAACCCAGGAAAGCAGGGAATGTGGAATTGACAAACATGTGTTTCTGTTTTGAAAGGGATCACTTGTACACTGCAAAAAAGTAATGTTGCAGTTGATCTGTATTGCTAGTTGCAATACAGATCACAGCATAAATAAGCACCTTTGGATATATTTTCCCTGAACTGCCTGTCATTGCCTACATGCAGTCCTCTAACTTCTCTAACAATAATTTCTAAGCAGGTCAAAATAACCATGAAATGAGAAGAAAAACATTATGCAGCAATACAAGATGTATGACCTGTACCCACATTTACACACAGACTTCCATCAAAACAGACCAGAACAGCTCAATCAAAATAAATGGATCCCACATATGTCAATCAAGCAACGTGGTTTATGTAGTGCAGTGCAAAAAATGCACAGATGGATGCTATACAGGTGAAACAGGGCACCCACTGCTAACGAGGATGAACCACCACCAAAACACAATAGTAAACCAGATTATCAACACACCAGTAGGACAGCATTTTTGCCAACCACACCATTCCCTCTTTGGCATGTTTATCCTAATAATACTAAGAGGCAACTTCAGAAACGCACAGGAGAGAAGGACATAGGAATTAAAATATATGAAACAATTTAACTTGCACTATTACGGGCTCAATCAGGACATTAGATCTGTGACACTCTATGGAAATACTGTATGTTACTTTGTACAAATACGCTTTTCTTTGTGTGATGCCCTGCACTTTGTGTATCTTAGGCCATAACCATTCTGTGTTCTTGTCAGGATACCTTTCAAATTACCATGTCGAGGCCTCTAGTCAGCCCCTCTTATGAATATTTTAGCAATTCCTGTTAATAATCCCCTCACAGTTATAGACCTGTTCTTATTCATTGCCCACCCACCCATCCTATTAATTTTCTTACCCTTCCTTTGTCTTCTCACTTTCCTGTCATGAATTATTTTAAAACAATGCATTACAGTGTAGATAATTTCATCTTATTTTACTTAGCTTACTATTCACCTGAAGAAGGGACATGTGGGTCCTTAAAAACTGTGTATTATACCAGTTTTGTTCAAGATATATTTTGGTTCAATAGATGGTATCAAACTATTCCTTGACTCCTGTTTTCTAAGGACCAATACAGCTCTAATCTCTTTCTTCCGTCAGTTATGAGAATGACTTTTAGCGATTATGAGTATGATACAGCCATACAAAAAACATACAACTATGCTTTTTCAAGTCTCTTGACCTTGAACCTCTCCTGAGTAACTTTGCCCCTTCTGATTGGTCCCCATAACTTCCTTCCCCTCGGTTGATAAGGCCCTTGTCTTCTTCAAAGAAATCTTTCTTGTAAACTGGAACATCTTTGCCCCACTAAAACAAACCAGAGTCAGAGGTATCCACTTACCTTGCAGAACCCCTGAACTTCTGGCCCGTCTCAGGGCTAGAGATTGGGCTTGGAAGCATCATAAAGCTACTCAGCATCCTAGTGACCTCGCAAACTACCGCATGCTCCAAAACTTTTGCACCAGAGCTACAAGGTTAGCCAAGTCCGAATATTTCAAATCTGCCTTCATCACCAACATAAATTCCCCTTCTATGTTCTGGAAGGTGGTCAATACCCTATTTACCCCATCATCTTGCCCACCCTCCTGGTACATAAAGAAAATAGTGGACTAGTGTCTAACCCACCAGCCGTAGCAGCGGAATTTAACTCCTACTATACCTCCCGTGCCACTGAGCTACTGAAATCCCTCCCCTCCTACCCATCTCCCTTCCCTCTCTCTACTGGTGTGCCCCCTCCACCACCCTCTCACCTCCCCTTCTCTTTCACTACTGTAACTCCAAACAATGCCCTAAGTGCCCTCCTCACCATCAACCCCTCTAAAGTTGCCTCCCCTGATAGCCTCGACCCAAAATTCCTGTCCCTCTCCGGCCATTGCCTACCCCCTCTCATTAATCCTAAATCTCTCATTCTCTACTACCTCAGTCCCCTCTTCATGAAAACATGCACTGGTCCTCCCTCTACCCAAAGGGGGTGACCCTCATCCCTGGCAACAATCACCCCATTTCTCTCTTCCTTTCCCTTGCCAAGCTTCAAGAACACATTGTCTTCTCCCAACTCGTCTCTTTTCTATCTGACACCTCATTTTTCACCCCTTTCCAGCCTGATTTCAGGAAAAATCATTCAATCACCACCTCCCTCCTACGGCTCACAGACATCATCCTAACCAGGATGGATAATGGACAAATTACCTCTGCCATTTTTGATGACGTGGCCAAGGCCTTCAACACCATCTCTCTCACTCCATTCTCCTCCACTCACTCACAGCAGCTGGCATATCTTCCTCCACCACAAACTGATTCAAGGCCTATTTTATTGGCAGAACCCAATCAGTTAAGATCTTGGATGCCACTTCACCTCCCCTCCCAATTAACTCTGGCATCCCCTAGAGCTCTGTATTAGGATCCCTCCTATTCTCCATCTTCTTAAATGACCTTCCCTCTGTTTGCTCCCCCTCTACCGCTATACATATTTATGCCGATGATGCAGTCCAGTATGCATCTGGCTCTTGTCCTGCTGAGGTTACAACCAGCTTACACCAAGACTTCAGCAAGGTTCAGCTCTGGATTGCTAACCATCAACTTTTCCTCAATGCCCAGAAGACTGTCTCCATGACATTTGGCACAAGGCAGAGGCTCTCTGGGCTTCCCTCCAACCCACTTTCCACATCCTTGATGGGACTTTACTTCAGGACACATCCTCCTTCAGGTACTTAGGTGTTTGGTTGGACCAACACCTAAATGTCTCTGGACATATTGACGCCATCCAGAAAAAACTTCACCCCAAGCTTGGTGCCCTGTTCAGGAACCATAGTTGCATCTTTCCTACGGCTGGGCGTGAACTTGTTCAGAAGATGATGTTGCCCATTTTTGACTACTGTGACACAGTCTATGGTTCTTCCACTGAGTCCTCTCTGGCCAGACTGCACATCCTTTTCAATTCCTTCTGCCAATTTGCCCTGGATGCCCCCCACACCCACCACTGCGATCTTTATCGTGCCCTATCCTTCTCCTCTCTTACAAACAGGTGACTTTCCCACTGTGCTAAATTCACCTCCAAGCACTGGTTGGATGAGCTCCCTTCCTACCTAGCCTCCTCCTTTATAACAAACCCCCCATCCTCCCATTCACTTAAATCAACTGACTGCCATACCCTGGTAGTCCCCCACAGATCCACCCTAATCAGCCAATCAACTTACTCTTACCACCTCTTAAAATTTGGAATTCACTCCCCCTTCAAATCCAACACTTATCCTCCACCTACTCCATTAGTTCTGCCCTCAAAAATTACCTTGCGCCTAGCTGCTCCTGCCATGTCCCTCCCTAATTCCCTCCTCTACACCCTGGTTAAACCCTATCCCTCTACCGTCACCTTCATTTTACCCTGTGTACCCCCACCCCCCAAATTTCTAACTCTCTTCCCCTCCCCAAATTGCCTTCCCTTACTGGCCTCCCTTGATCTGTCACAGAATGTAAGGGTAGCCAAATGCTCTTCATAGGTCTCTCTCCTACCTTCAGGGGTTTGTATCCCTCATGTACTCCTTTCCCCCTACATCCCTCCACCTCTCCCCTCCCTTTCCTTTTCCCCTTTTCTTTCATGTAAGCATTTGTTTACTTATTAACCCAGCACTTAGTATTGTTCACTTTTTCTACATATTATGCACAACTCTGTTTTAACATTGTTTGTAACACCTGCCTTACAACCGTATGTTAATGTTGATCTTGTAACTTGAATGTAACTTGAACACGACTCTTCCCCCTCCCAACCTCACCCCTCCCTCTCTTTTCCACCCTCTCATCACCCCTTTTTCCTTCATGCAAGCACTTGTTTACTTATTAACCCGGCACTTATTATTGTCCACTCTTTCTACCTATTATGCACAGCACTGTCGTACCACTGCTTGTAACACCTACCTTACAACCATATGTTAATATTAATCTTGTAACTTGAATGTTTAATGTTTCACTCTGATTGTACCCCTTCCCCCCTGGTCACACCAGGAGATGAGCAACTTATTGCTCAATGTGCCTTCCTGGTGAAACATTTCAATAAATAAATAAATAAATAAAATACAGCGGTATAGAGTCTGTCATCAGAGAAGATGTCAAAACTAAAACCAAAATAACAAAAAAGAGAGACCCATGATAGAAAGTTTGTTAGGCAGGGAAATAAAAATACCAGCTCTGTCCTGCCTCCTAGCCCCCAGAGAATGATTATCAGCTCAATATTAAATAATGGACCACCTGCTGCTGTCCTGCCTGGGACTACCAGGTAGGTCAGTCCAGCAAGCCAGAACAAAGTAAATCACCTAGCAGCCTCCACTCAGTTGCTCCTAAAGTCCCCCCATAGTACAGTCAGGTCTAGAAAAAGGGATTTTCTGCAATGTAGAAGTACTTTTCAGATAACCCCACAAATTCACTGCAAGCATGTTGCAATCTATGTGATAGGAAGGTCAGTTGGATAAGTCTACTCAGACATTGGAAACCAATGTTCTGACTGAGCAGCTAAATTGTGAACAGAACATCTTCTGAACAGCTATATTGACTCTAGACTCTCACTCTGGTCACATGGGCCCACACCATGTACAGGTTAGGCATGGACATGTTGGAATGAGACAGTTTTTTTTTTATAATATTCAGCCACCATGGACGTCACAGTAGCCATCTAATGCTGCATCCCCAACTACCGACACTGCTTCAAAAGCACCCCTCATCTGGTTAGAGATCTCAGGCCCAGTAGTGTGTCCAACACAAGTACTATTTATGAATTTGATGCAACAAAACAGATTACACTACTTGAGTCATTATATGCATGCACTAAACTGTAACCTACTCACTCAAGTTCTTTCCAAATCACACAACTCATAGCGTGCGTCTGACCCTTGATCTTCAACCATTTTCTATTGTAGAAGACTCTGACTTTCAAAGACTCTTGCATGAAGTAAAGCCAAATACAACATTCCATCATGCTTTACATTTTCCAGGCATGTTTTCCCAGTATGTATGAAGCAGTATGCACACAAATGGTAACACTTGTGAAGGAGGCAGAGGGGGAATTTATGCATACTACTAGGGATATCTGGAGTACTACTGCAAACCAAAGCTTAATAAGTCTCACTGTCAATTAGGGTGTGTCCAAATCAAGTACCACTTACATTCCTGCCTTACCTACAACACCACCAGATCCTGCAGGAGTTATAATGAAGCAGATAGTGTTGCAGAGATACAGCGACATAGGAAGTGTCTTAATTTAATGTGTCAGTCATAGACAGGAAGCACAGTGAGGAAAATATTCTGCAGTTAATTCAGTCACTGCTAGACATCTGGATATACCCTCATGATCTGAATGTGGGAATACGTATGATGGGCAGCTGGAGTAACATGTTGAAGGCCATGTAAGATGGTGATTTTTTCACAAAAAATGTTTTGCAAGTGCACTATATCTGGTGGTGAGTTGAGTCTGACAAACATGAACAGGTAAAAGAAACACTTTATTCTGTATGGGACGTTACTAGATATTTCCATTTTAACCCCCAAATGCACTGATCTATCTCCTCTGCTATTTAGAGCAAAAGCACCATTTTCCACAACATTGCTTATTTGAAGATGTGGCAACAAAGTAGAACTCCATCATTTATACATTGGAGAGACTGGTGGTACAGAAAGCTATGTTCCCAGCTATGGAATTTGATGACATAATCTACAGGGGATATATTTCTGGGCTGCAGTGGTGTGTGAGGCAAAAGCATATCCCACTGTTGACATCTTATAAACAGGCTACCAAAAATGTGAGTGCTAGAGCAGCAGGCCTTAGTATGGTTGCTCCTAGGTGAGTCTACTCATATCATAGAAACATAGAATTTGATGGCAGATAAGGACTGATAGGCCCATCCAGTCTGCCCTTTTTTCCCCCTATTTACTAAACAAAGCTGCCAAACCTTGCACTATCTCCAGCCTTAACTCCTCTTTTGTACTGATAGGGTTCCCCTATGACTATCCCATGCAGTTTTGAACTCCCCCAATGACATTGCCCCCACCACCTTTGCTGGGAGGCTGTTTCATGCCACCACCACCACTCTTTTTGTGAAGAAGTATTTCTCATGTTGCCCCTTAGCCTACTCCCTACCAATCTCATGGCTTGCCCTCTTGTTGTAGAGTAACTCCTTTTTTGAAAGATACTGCCCTCCTGTACCTTGTTAATTCCCCTTAGGAATTTGAAGATCTCTATCATGTCTCCCCTATTTGTCCTCTCCTCCGGGGTGTACATATTGAGTGCCTCTAGTCTCTCCTTGCATGATCTTTGGTGCAGGCCCTCCACCATGTTTGTTGCCCTTCTTTGAGCTGCCTCTACTCTGTCTATGTCCTTCCAGAGATGTAGTTTCCAGAACTGAACACAATACCCCAAATGAGGACTCACCAAAGACTTGTACAGTGGAATCACTACCTCCTTTCTTCCACTGGTGATACCTCTCCCTATGCACCCCAGCATCCCACTGGCTTTTCCCACAGCCTTGGCACATTGTTTGGATAGCTTAAGGTCATCAGATATGATGACCCTCAAGCCTCTTTCCTGTTTGGTGACCACACTTGACTGCCACACACACACACCATTGTTTCCAGTCTTGTACAGCAACACAACAAGACTGGTGTTGGTGGTAGCCTAGGTAGCACTGATGGTGGTGGAGAGAATGACAGCATCAATGGTGATGGAGGAGGTAGTGAGGACACTACCTATTCATCTAAATCATCTCAGCATCAGCAACAGGATGAAATACTCATTAAACTGGCAGAGATGTAAATTTTGACACAAGTTGCAGGCATATTTGAAAGCATTAAATTATATACACTATGTGACTTAGTATCACTACTGGATCCTAGATATAAAGATCTGTTCATGCACCCTGTATGCATAAAGTATATCAAGCAGAAAGTGTTGTGGGTACTTAGATTGAGCAGCAAAGACAGTTTGAAGAAACTAACAAGAATGTGTGTACAAAACTTTCTGGTTATATTCTTCCTCCTCTTCTGCTGACTTTGCATAGTGACTATGCCAGACATCAGCATTACTAGGAAGACTACTTAGACAGTGATAATCTTGTACTACTAATGTCATTTTGGTGCGTTTTGATAGTAAATTTCAGTGTTGCTCAGATTTTAGAGGACGGCATGGATATCTTATCAGATTGCATTATGTAGGCTTATTTTGCAGAGCCACTGTCAAGCAGAAGTACTAAAACTATCCAAATTCTGGCAAGACATGAAAATCATTTGGCTTTTGCTGGTTAAAGTGACTTTGCATGTTCTAGGATGGCCATTTAAAAAATATATTTTAGCACAGCTGGGGAACATTGCTTCATGACAAGATCCTGAGAATACAGAATTGTTATCCTTTCTCAAACTCAGTTTACCACAGCTCAGTTTTAGCTATCCACTTGATTATTCACATATCCAGCAGGTGAGATTTACAATTAATCCCACTCCTATACCTCCTGCTGACAAGTCTCCCTAGACTTCCACTGCCGCTGCCACCCCAGTAGGGTTCACCACTCCCAGCAGC
This sequence comes from Neoceratodus forsteri, assembly GCA_016271365.2. Classification (NCBI taxonomy): domain Eukaryota; kingdom Metazoa; phylum Chordata; order Ceratodontiformes; family Ceratodontidae; genus Neoceratodus; species Neoceratodus forsteri. The sequence goes on from CM057449.1 coordinate 1,517,406,288, forward strand.
ATCAGCACAATAACTACTCTGACACATGTCACCCACGCAAGCCCTCCTGCTGAAGACACAACCTTTACAATGCAATCCCCAACAAGCTCATATTTGATCAGGTCTTCCACTCACACAGAGTTGTTAGCAGTTAAATGAGACCCATCACCAGACCCACCCACCGTTAATGGAATGTTGATAATCACAAAATCACTGACTGGTTTCTCACAGGTATGCAGATTTCCAGTCTGACCCCATCAATTGACTACAACAAAGCTGAAAGTGGGCAGCAGGTGTGTTCAGAAATTAAATCAGTATAAAAAATGTAAAAAAAAACCTAAAAATGCAAAATAAGAGAAATAAAAAAAATCAAGCACACAGAAAATAAATATTTAACCATGGAAAGTAAAACATTGTGAAGGGAATTATAATGCACTAAATGTATTTTGTTGTAATGTGTCTTTGTGCTTTTTGATGTATAATTTTTGGTGGACATGGGGGATAATATTTAAAAAATCTTTTAGGGCCATAAAGAATAAGCTTATCACATTGAGGAGAAACAGAAACTACAGGAGGCTCATATGTCTTGGAACTCAGCAATGTTAATTATTACTGGAGTTCAGCACTAGGCCATGGCAGTCTTAATAGGTTCCTGACTCTTTCAATATCACAAACATAGTAAAGCAGAGCAGTAGTGTTTCATCCAACACCACTTGCCACAAGTTAACTACAGTAATAAACATTCATTGCTGACATTAGGAATTTTTTACCTTTATTTTGAATCTGCTGTACACAATGCAAATTTTCAAATTGATAGTAAAGTAGTCAGCTGAATTGTTGAAGTAGAACCAAATTCACAGTCCCAACTCAAATCTGAACCAAAGTTGCCTCTGTCCCACATCTCTTACCCTTAGTGATTTCACATTTTGTAACAGCAACCAGCAAGCATTTTTCTCTTTTTTTCTTCTGTTGTTAAATATTTGTATTATTTTGATTGTTAAACCAGGAGTGTTCAACCAATATACAGGTGCCTAGTGCCCACAGCAACATTTAGTGGCCTTTGGGAAATAAAGAAGCATTGGACATCCAAGGCTTGTACATTATCAATCAGCTACTACAATCAGACAGTGTTGGGGGGGACTTACTTATAATTACAGGATCTGTCTGGTGGTGTCCTTGATTAGACCCTTACTTCCCTCCGCCTTGTCATATAAACTCATGGGCCTGGCCCAATTCATATGGAAAAAAAAAACACTGGGGTGGGGCCCAGGTGAACTCCTCCCGGCCCTATCCAAATGCACCTCAGATACAGACCAGGCTGGTATGCTCCAGGCAGGATGTAAAAGTTGTCTTGTGGTAAAACTTTAGATCCAGCATAACACAACACACAACACATCAAATAACTATATACACAGGGCAATTCCTTGTCAGATGTATCTTAATGTATGGTCCTCTAGGGGTGGAGGTGGGGAAACTATGCGTTGGGGGGGGGCAGCATTATTCTCTGGTACAAAACTCCAATCTACTGGCTGGAAATTCAAATATGTTACAGGCTCCTTGTAAAAATGGTGTCCCTAAAAACATTTTTAAATTTCACACATTTCAAATGCCTCATTCCACATACACCATATGAAATTTTAAAAAGTTGTAGTTTTAAACTGTGATAGCCATAAATGACTAGAACTAAATGCACACTGCTAAGAGTTCACAGTATAAATGACCTGCAGATTGACTGCACTGAGAATATGGAAAAATGACAGCAGCTATGCTGAGCATCAGAAGCTGAAAATGTTGTTCTAAATGGAACTTTGTACACAATTCAAAAGAAAACATTCATCTATAGTCATTTGCAAACATAAGTAACCTGGAATAGATGCACACCTGGCCACATTCTTCAGAGCATGCCTGAGACTCATGTTCTTACTTATCTGTGTGTGCTTCATATATGCCCTCTCCCCCAAATTAGCTGCTGCTGTTTATCTACTCTCACACTGTAGTTAATCTGCAGCTTATTGGTGCTGCACACTTACTGTTGCCCACTACATTCAAGTAAAGATTATTTATTTATAGTACTGGCAGCACATCAGTAATCAGTGTTTCAACATGTGCCTTTGAGACAATGAACACATGCTGTAACATCCTGTGTTATGACTGGCTGCACCTCATAAACCTTCTCCAAACAATGTTCACAGACATAGTTGTCCACAACGGAGCCATGAGTCTAACACTATAAAAGCTTAAGGCATCTTCAGAGGAAACTTAATTTAAGAGCTGTAATAAAGTTTGGTAAAAACAGATACTGAGTAAAATACCAAGACCTCAAACCATAGTGTGAATCAAATTATGGGGGACAATTTCTCCTATGGTACTAGCTTGGAATATAGACTCTATGTTTATTAACACCACTGGATATTTTACTGTTTTATGCATAATTCAGTTTTTTTCTACATAAACCAGACAGTGATAGTAGAAAGACTTACTTCTCCATGCACATTATAACCATTTGCCAATAACATAATTTGTAAAAACATAATAACACTGCAATGAGGGGCATGATGATATGAAACAAATCCATGAATACTACAGGTATGCCTGTTTTAAAATTGTTATCTTTATAAAACTGACTAGGCTCCCTAGGAGCAAGGTCTATATATTGTTAAGCCACATTGTACATCACTGGAGAGTAAAATCCAAAGGTGCCCAATTTTCCACCCAGACTCACAATTTAGAAAACAGCATCAGACACAACAGCAGCAGAGTAGTTTGAATATGTCAGAGCTGTAAATGTGAAGACCCAGGTTTAACTTTCATGAGTGACACATACTGAGTTATGCTAGTCAAGAAATGAAATCTTTTTTGTAATTTAACTACTCTGTCTGTCTATCTTTGCCTGTCTGTCTCTATCTATCTATCTATCTATCTATCTATCTATCTATCTATCTATCTATCTATCTATCTATCTATCCATCCATCCTTGACATCCATTAGTTTTCTTTAACACTCATCCATCTTATTTAACTACCCTGAACAAATTAAATTGCTGCTGTTAAGTGCTTTATGATGCAATGTTTGTAAAAGGTGCCAGTAAAAGCAAATTCCTCTCCTTTCATTCCATGTGTCTTCATATAAGGCACCTTTACACGACAGGCTCTGCACCCCAATGAGCAGTACCGAACAACTGAGATGTTAACTTTTCTGTCATGTAGAGGTGATCTACACTGCATCACAGGTGAAAATTCGCTCATCAGGTGTTGCCTGTTTTACTTGATTCACTGTTGCATTGTGTTGTGTTCCCTTCTTGAGTGTCTCTGTGTATAGGGAGTGCAACATTCACATTGATCCCGGAGAGAGTCTTGCGTGACCCTCCAAGATCCCCTGTTGCTTACCAGTGCTGCACTTCCCTATTGTGGGTCAGGAGACTCATGCAATTAATATTTCTGGGGATATGAATATGCATATACGCATGGCCAGTATCACAGCCCTACTTTGAGTGATTTTAAAGTGTTTTTTATCCGCTGTTTCTAAATCTGCCTACTTGCCTGAGTTCAGCTATCTTTCTAGTATCAGAAAATATATGTAACTGAACTCATGCACAATACTGCTCGTACGAGCCTCAGGACCCCCCATAGGGAAGTGTGGCATTGGCAAGCAGTGGGGATCCCGGAGGGTCATGCAAGATTCTATCCAGAAACTATTTCAACTCTGGTGTGTAAAAGCACACTCTGCAAGAGTAATGCAGAGCAGGAGTGAGTGCAACAAAACCATTGCAGTGCAGTAGGGTACCATGTAATAGCACCTATAGAGCAGTGAGAATTCCAAAGCTTTCCAGACAAAGAGCCATATTTTGCAGAGTACCTATTTCTTATGACAGAAAAGGCCAATGAACTGCCAATCCAAAAGTGACACAGAGCCTGTTGACGTGATAGAAAAGGCCAGAGGGAAAAACAACTTTAAATTAAACACTATGAGATTCATTGCCTGCTTACAAATTGGACACTATAATTTTGGAACCCAACTAATTTTCTACATGGAACAGCATTATATATCTTTTTTCAACTCTTTGCTTCTGCCCCTTCTCTGTTTCTGGTCCCTATCTCCCTCCAGAGCCCCATGGTACTGGATTTGCTGCAGTCCTTACCTTACTGAGGTGCCAGCCTTCCTCTGCAGTGCTTCAGTCAATGCCCCTGTGTGGGGATGGGAGTGTGGGGATGTACCCCCAAACACAGTATTGCTTCATCAGGAAGCAAACTCCACAGCAGACATGATCTAGCCCTATATGTACTGAGGTCTTTCATCTGTGGGGACTAAAGCCTATTTCCATATTTCTCACAATGCGCCTTGGAGATCTACATGTGTGGACATCAAGGGGCTTGATTATGCTGAGCACAGCAATGCCCAAAGCAGTGGAGTTCCACTCATCCACCCACTGGCTCTCCAGCCACACTGTCCCCTGTGATCATCCATGTGGCAGCACTGTGGTAGACAACAGGACCCTCCATCCTCCAAAAAGGACAGCGTCCTCTGAGATGCTCAATCCTTCTCCAGTCAGCTGGTCCACAATGGCCAAAACTCATTCCTGAACCTGGGTCACCAGCATCACAAGCAGTAGCACTACTGCTACACTAATGGGCCGGTGAACAACAGCATATTGGTCCTGCAAGGTTTTGGCATTGTAAATTTTGTTTGAGCTAGCTGCAGGAACAAATGATAGCTGAACATGTTGAGGGATAGTGTTATAGAAAGAGCTAGGATAATGATCTTTAGCAGGTCACACTTCTCCTTAAATAAATTACACTGGAGGGGAAGTTATGCAGCACCTGAATTTTACAAGCATGTGTCTGTTACATATCCTTTTTTTGGTTAGGCTCCAAATATTTGTTTATTTCTTTGTTTATTTATTTATTTAAGGTTGAAACCATCGAGCATAAGCTCATTCACAATGGTGACCTTATCAGTTAATACAATACAATTTAATATAATATAATATAATATAATATAATATAATATAATATAATATAATATAATGTAACGTAATGTAATCTAATATAATATATTATACAATGGCAAGAAAAAATCTAGCATGCTGATTCGCTAATGAGCCCCAGACACAGTGATGATATTACAGTATAACATCACTGTAGATAGGTCAGGCACAAAGGTAACCGTACTGCAAAAAGGATCCCTCCTTCCCTCTGTCACTATCCCATAGCCCTCACACCTCACCTTTGCAGGCTAGTATCCAGCCTCCTACTGAACAGTTCAAACTGAAATCACCATCCCGTCCGCCAAATGTCACTTTTCAGAATCCAACTTCATAAAACAGAAACTCTTCCTAAACAGACTGCAGTTCTTCCAAAAGACACAGTATCTTTTGGAAGAACTTATTGATCTATTTAGGAAAAGACACATACTATGGCTTTTACCCCCAGCTCCCACTCAGTATGGGACTCGTTGTTCAGAAGGCACACTTCAGAACACTCACACTCAGCTGTCCATTCTCCGAAAAAACACATATTCCAACTAAAAAAAAAGCCATCAGTAACGGCTTTTACTTCTTCCGCTCATTAACAAGTTGGTGTGAGCGCGAGTGCAGTACACATTCATGCTGCACAGTTCCTGAAACACTTGACAGCTACAGGAGAAACAGTAAATTTATAATTGCAAAAGGAAAAAAAAACTGAAATGCTCTCCCCTTCACGCACTGCCTGTTGCAGCTTTATATAAATTATCAGAAACAGCAGAGGAGAAACCGCTGTCTCAGATCACTATATAAACAAGAAAAGGCATTTAGGACTCAGTAGGCAAGATCGATGTGGCAGCAGCGCCACTGTGTGTTGGAAAATATATTCTGGACTTTTTTCTTAAAACATATACCTATACCCACAGAAATCTTAGAAAAAATGGATACAAACAACATTTTTATTTTTTTTTTTAATTAATAAGCTATTAGATTAGCAATAAGGCACTCCAGGGATGTGTGTCATTGTATAATAACATCGCTCCTGGGGTGGAGGAAGCACTCGGCTTCACCTCATGCTTCAACCCACTCCAGAAGTGACGTTATTACACAATAACATGCACCCTGTCATGCCTTATTTCTTAAATATAATATAATCTCTCTCTCACTATATATATTTATATATGTATACACACACACACACACACATATACATATATACAGTATATACAGACAAAATATACAATACTAACATACAGTTCATTCACAATTATACAGTTAAGTAAAATTAGATAAAACAGCTGCAGGGCTTTTGGGAAGAAAGTATAAAAGAGCTACAGGGCCTTGGGGAAGAAAGTGTGCTGTCTCATATTACATCTTTCCTTTTTTTGCTTTCTAAACAATTAAAAAATTGTGAAGACTATAATTATGTGGCATACAAAAGAGCTAAAAACAAATCAAGTTGAGAAGAAACAATATTTTTCTTGCAATATTTAGTGTCAATGTAGCACCAATGCATTAGTTTTATCCACTTTACTTATACTCCTGAAAATGCTACAGTATCAGACACTTTGTGAACTGCAACACCGCCAATGTGGTATATGCAGCCACATATACTGTACATGCAAATGTTTTTGTATCAGCAAAACAAAATGACAATTCAAAATTTGTATTTCTGAACACTTAGGAGTATTAGTAAAGGGGATAAAACCAATGCACTGGCACTATATATGGTTCAGAAAGGAGAAGTTTTTTCAAGTTTAAGTTTATTTGTTTGATCATTAACAATCATCAGAAAACAGACACATAAATATCATAAATACAGTTGTTTAAAATATCAAAGGTAATTGGTTACAATTTAAAAATCACAGACTTAAAAAGACAGATAAAAATGATACGAGTGTATTACTGTAGTTTTCCCTACTCATGCATTAGGTTCTTTTGTTTCCTTATATGAATAAGAACATATTAGCTGCACCATAATAGCAGCACCATACTGTATGTTGTCAAGAACTGTTCTGTAGGAGATGACTGTCCTATTAAATACCTATGGCAAGAAAAAGAAAGGAATTTATTCAAGTCTTTTTATTAATCATAGAGAAAACCTCTTAAGTCATGCACATTTAAGGATAATGATACTTTTATGAGGCACCATATACATTGGGTATATAATCCGATTGTGAACACACCAATTATGCTTATAAAGTTATGTTTATTTATGAATATGGCTTTTCCTAATTTTATAAATCATTTATAGTTAGCTATTCTAGATGTGGTCCATTTGTCTTCCATGTTCATTAAGATTAGCAAGAGTTGGGCAGCTGTTAAACTGGAATCGCTCTTCATAAACACTCCAGGCCAGTAGTGTCTTTGGTATGCCAAGAACAGGCCCACAAGTTCTTCTCTCCCTCCTTGTTGGCAGTTGCAATTTTATTTATTTTTTTATTTAGTTATTTAACCAGGTATAGCACACTAATCTGGAAGCTTTTTTACAGAAGTGACCTGGGAGCACAAGGAGGTTAAGTGACTTGCTCAGGGTCACACAGTATGCAAGTGGAAGCTGTGGGACTCAAAACCAGGTCTGGTCTGCTGGATGTCACCAGATTTGCAGCTCAGAGCCTTAGACCACTGCACTATACTGCCTCCTTAAATTTTGGCCAGTTTTGCTCATCAATAGATAGCTTTTCAATTCTGACCTATCATATATTATTATTATTAAATAGTTCCAAGCTTGCTTTGGCAAAGGTTTTCCTTGGGGGCATCTATCAAAGCATCTAGATAACTTTTATATTCAAAGCAGAAGTTATTCTGGGCAAACCATAATGAATATCTGGAATTGGCAATAGATTCTAAATCCCTTTGTTCCAGTAGTTATGAATTTTATTTTGTATGATGTTTTTATACTTCAAACTTAACATTATGTTCTTTTCAAGATAATTGTTCAGATGCATTAAGTCATATTTATTTAAGTCTTGATGCAGTTCTTTTAACCATTTGGGGTTTCCACATCTTTTCAGAATCCAGTATTCTTGTTCTGTTAGGCACTTCTTCGGGAATCTCAGTTGTGATAGTCTAGTTATGGATAACCAGTAGTAAATTCTTATTGTATCTATTTTTGGTTTTAAAATCGTGAAGCTTGCAATTATGTGGCATACAAAAAGCTAAAAACAAATCAAGTTAAGAAGAAACAATATTTTTCTTGCAATGTTTAGTGCCAGTGTAGCACCAATGCATTAGTTTTATCCCCTTTACTTATACTCCTGAAAATACTACAGCATCAGGCACTTTGTGAACTGCAACACCGCCAATGTGGTATATGTAGCCACATATACATGCAAATGTTTTTGTATCAGCAAAACAAAATGACAATTCAAAATTTGTATTTCTGGACATCTCAGGAGAATTAGCACAGGGGAATAAAACCAATGCACTGGCACTATGTATAGCTCAGAAAGGACAAGAAAACACTTTCTTGTTTCAAGGTCTGGATAAAGTGACTTTTGGGATTAGGGGCAGTGATCTGGACAATAAACTTCTTAAATGTGAAAGGGCTTGGCAATACAGATTTACAACCCACTTCAAAATGGGTTTGAATTAAATGTTTAGCCTTGTTCCATTGTTAAAACAGTGACTATGTTTGTGCCAGTAATTATTTTTAAAACAGTGACTTTGTTTATGACAGTATTATTTTTTAGCTGAACCCAGGCGGGTATTTGTAATAATATTTCTGTGCACTTTGGACTTGCTGTTTTATATTATAATATGTATATATTAGTTGTACTTCTTTGAGATGCATCTTTAGAAGTGTATATTTAATGGTATACTTTGCATATGTAGTAGTAGCCATGAATATTTATATATATATGCACTTGAGGGGGAATTTTAAGTTAATCACGGGGCTGCAAATTTAAAGGTGGGAGTGTACCACTTTAAGAGCCCACTATTTAAAAGGGCCTCTTATGATGTTTGCCACACCCTGATAAAGTGTACATAGTACATGAAACATTGGCACGTGATCAGGGCTTGGTGCTGCTGTACCTTTTAACCTTTTTTTTTAAATGAATTATGTTTTAATGGTACCTATCACTTTAGGTCTTTATTTTAACTGGTAAACTATTAGCCCTACTTTTTTCCAGGTTCTGTAGCATTTGACATCTGTGGGCTCAAGCACCTATTTAGGTTGCTGCTTTGCACCTGTGTTAATATTAACACTATGTACAGTAGTTCAACAGTCACTTTGCATCTATTTATTGATCTTTATCTGCTGCTGTTGACTTTATAATTTGATGTGAATAGTTTTGCTTTATTGTAAAATCAATTTCCCCTGGGTTATACTTCAAAATAAGCCTTGGCTCAGTGTGCCTCTCCCAGTCAGCAATTAAGCAATAAGGCATGACAAGGTGTGTGTTATTGTATAATAACATCACTCCTGGGGTGGGTTGATGCACGAGGCGGAGCCGAGTGCTTCCACCACCCCAGGAGTGACATCATTACACAATGACACACACCCTGGAGTGCCTTATTGCTATTATACAATGGCTAGTTGTTATAGAAAATAAAAATAAAATAAAAAAAATGTTTTTAGTAGATTTTTAGTGTGGCAGTATATCTTTGTTTCTTAGAAAAAATGGCTCAAGCGTATGCTCAGCCATACAGTGATGTTATTGTGTAATAACATCACTGTCTCAGGCATACACTGACCAATCAGAGTCTAGAATTATTTCTTGCCATTGTATAATTTGTAATATGCAGAATAAAGTAAGTTAGCACGGTAGGCATGGCAAGGCAGAAGAGGCTTTACAAATTTTACAATCACATATCTTGTTTCTGAAATAAAATACAGTGAAAAGAAAAATAGGAATGTTATTTTTTTTGTTTATGCTAGCTGACAGAATGATGTAAAAAAATGTTCTGCCATACAGTTGGTTTAATTAGGGTAATGGCTGCAACTGTTGGTTTATCATCCCCCTAAAACAGCACTCAGTGCCATGAGAGGCACTCCTCAGCCTGGCACATCTCAATCTGATGATACAGGGTTTCCCAGCCTGTGGGATTACTGGAAAGCAGGGCCAGATTAAGTCAACCTGGAGCCCTAGGCCCAAGAGAAATCTGGGGCCTCCCTCACTGTAACCATGCCCCTTCACCGTGACCACACCTCTTGGCTATTGCATATCAGTTACTGAAAACTGAAAACAATATTCTTACTGTCCTTAAAAAGTGGCACAAAATGCTTCCAATTTGATGAAACTGGCCAGCTCAGTGGCACTGAGGGTTGAGGCATTGGACGCCACAACTTGCACCCGCAGGTGACCAAGGTTCGGTGATGGACTCGGGTCACTGGGGGTTGGCTGGGGGTAGAAGGATTGAGTGCCCAATGGCTGCTCTTCTTCTCCAGGGAGAAATGGGATGCTGGCCCTGCTGCTATGCCGCCACCGCCTGGGTGATCACAGGTGGTGCTGGTGCAGTTGGGAAAGCAGATAGACAGGAAGGGGCCGAAGTCACCAGAGGATTGGAGCAGAGTTACATTTCATTGGTCCTCCTTCAGCTCTGATGTTGGCAAGGGGTGGACCAGAATAAGGAAAAACACCCTGCAGCCATCTAGGCAAAGGGATCCCACACCACTGCGACCATGGAGGAGCCAGGAAGGAGCTTGAGTTACATGTTCCACTGAGGATCAGAGGTGGTAGGGTGGACTCTTCTGCCCCACCCAGGGGGTCAAACCAGGGCTCTAAAGTTGCATAGGAGTGGGGTACCTATGGGAGCATCCTCCCAGTCCTCATAGTGCAGACTGGGTGCATTGGGATGCCTGGAGAGAGGGACCAGTCACGGTACAAGGGGGAGTATAAAGAGATAGTAAAAAAAAAAGTTATGAAACTAATACTATCGGTATGGAAAAATAGAAATAGGCCTGAGTTTTGATAATTTAGAGAAAATAATTAATAATTGGCCTAGTAAAAACAATGTTTTTTATACAAAATGTCATGATTTGCACTTCTCCAAAGCCCCCCACCTCCAAACACACATGTGTGCACTTGCAGTCTGGGTGTTATCATACTGTCCTTTCAGGTAGTATGAACCAGGATGTGGGAGTTTTGTTGGGTTGGGTAGGGACCGATCTCTAAAAGAGACTAAGTCCTGGGTGATGTAGGAGTTAGGTTTGTGGTTTACTGGGGGGGTTATGAACTTTAGAGATTATACTGCAAAGCAAGTGATTATTGGAAAAATTTGAAATCATTCCCAGGATCAAACATTTCAGTTATTGATAAGTAAGCCAGCCAATCAGAATCCATAAATAGCAAGATTTACTGATGGGAATCTTGAAATACATTCATTTGTTCACCCTGAAAATAAAGCTGTATCAAGGTCAGCACTTCAGTATGAGCAAGAGGAGAGAATTAAAAAAAAAAAAGATTATGATTTTTAATTGTACCACTGAAACTTAATGTAGAGTTCTTAATTTTAGGAGTGAGATTAAATATTTAGTTTTTATTTATTGAGGTATCAGAATTATAAACTTTTGAGTCACAGACTCCTTTGCAAAGGCTCCACGTCATGAACTACAGTACAAAACAAGAGAAATGGAGAATACAATGAAAGGTATTACAAATGAATGCAGAGGGTAACACAACCCAGAGTCAAGTATGGTATAAAGGTAATGAACAATACACTGAAAGGTATTTCATCTGAATGCGGAAGGTACAAAGGTTTTGAGCAAATTAAGCTATTGCTTACATTCAAATTTCATGGATGATACAAGGTTTCCTAAGCCAATAAAACAGATACTTAAGATACAATGTAAAGCATACACACTGAATTGCACTGTTAATCTTTTATAGTTAAGAGTAAGATTCTAAACTGGGATTCTAAATGGGTGTGGGAGACAAAGCAAAGGAAATGAGTTTATTCACACCTTGAAGGTCATCCTGGCTGGGGCCCCAGAAGCTGTCAGCTGCACTTACAGTAACACCTAATCAGGGAGGTGAGAGTCATGTCACAGTTCAGCCCGACTTACTCAGTGGCTGAGTCCTTTACAAAAAAATATGCAGCTCAGGCAGAAAGAAAAAGATATATAGCAAATATATGTTGGGGATTGCTGGGGGGTCCCCTGGCAGGCAGGGGCCCTAGGCCTGTGCCTATGTTGCCTATGCCTTAAGCCAGCCCTGCTGGAAATACAGGCATTTGATAATGGACAGTGAAATGCTCGAGTGACCAAGATCGTCTTGAAACTATGCAGGGTCCTGTATGAATGAATGATGATGTGGTTTACTTTTAGTAAACCCTGACTGGCTGAAAATTCAGCCAGTCAGGATTTACTAGGAGCAAAGACATCCCATTCCTTAGTGCACCAGCACCATTACCCAGATGGACACTGAACAAAACAGATGCTCTGCAGCATGAGACTGTTTTCTTCATTAAGGGTCACATTTTTTTTCATAGTGCTATTGGGGTGCTGAGGGGGTTAGGTGGGGATATTTTTATTAATGGACCTGGTGGTGGGATTTTGGGGGGTTTAGGCAAGAGGATTTTGCTTGGTGAATGCATTGGGAATGGTATATTGAACATCTCTCACTTGTGTTACGTTTACTTGAAATTTGCCAGGGTAGGGTGTGGGAGGAGGGAGAAGGGTGTCAGCAGGGTTAAAGAGGGGGCTATTATGACTACAAAGAATTTGGGAGGTGGAAGGGGGTCATATTACAGCACAGTGTGTGGGGGGGAGGTTTTTGATTAAGTTGGAGACACAGTTTGCATAGTTTTTGTCTGAGAAGCATCAAACTATGTGACATGCCTAATTCACTCATGAATTGGCAGTTCATGTAGATTCATCATGTGAATTTGGCCAGTTTGCCATGTGCATATCTACAGGAATAACAGTCGTAGGTAAAGTGAAGTTGCCAAAATTCACTGTTTTGGTGCGAAGTGAATTTCAGCAACTTTGCCCACCTCTACACCTAGGCCCCTGTTGGTATTTATGAGTTTACTCCCATTCTGCTTTGATAATTTGGAAACAAGAAAATGGTATAATGTAATATGAGGCTTACCATTTATTGTTGTTAGTGCCATCAATGAAAAAATAGATGAGTGACCACCACCATGCTGCTAGGGAGAGAACCAAGTTGACAACGACTAACCACATCACAATTTTTTGTGAGAAACACTAATGTTTTTCTCAGTTGCTACTGAGCTTCATTGGAGTGAAGCTCAGTAGCAACCAAGCAAAATGTTTGTGTTTGTCACAAAAATTGTGGCCTGGTAGTCAGAGCAGTTTTCTCACAGCAGTATGGTGGTAGTCAATCATCTGTTTTCTCATTTATGGCACTATGAGCAATAAATGGTTATCCATATATTTTGTGTTTTACTTGCTGTGGGCACTTACATTTTTTTTGTTTTTACTTTCATTCAGCATGTCTGTAGAACCACAGCTGCATGGCGGTGCTTGCTTGCTGTTCTTTGGGTCCTTTTAATATTTTGGTCAACTATTGTACTGGTATAATTTTTGTGTACCAGCTTTTAACAATCTTTTGTTTTCTGGGTAGCTGCTATTTTGTCAGTACTTTTCTATTTAATAATGGTATAGAATTAAGGGTTTCAATTTTATGTACTAGTTCTTATTGATAGCTGAGCCTCCCAAGTGGCTACCCATTGTCAGCTTCTAGTCTGGTGTGGCTAATCCCCATTGTTCTTTTACTAGTTTTTTACTTTTTATCTGCCACCCCTATCTGGGTAAACCCTACTTTCCCTCAGTATTCTTATAGATAAGGCATACATACCTGTTGCCACCCATGTGAGTCTTCCTAACATCCCCCTAACCTCTCTAATCTTATTCAGGCTTATACCCTCATATCATTCTATGTAATGCTTACATCCCTTGCAATCTCTTTATCTGGGTTAGGCCTAAACCCCTGTAAGCTTCCTATCTTTTCAGGCCTTCTCCTCCTGTAGTCTCAGTATCTGGGAAAGGTCCATATCCTTGCTTCTCCTTAACTGGATTAGTACCCTCAACAGCAAGATGGCTACTGTGCCTTCCCATTTGCCTACTACTGAGGTGTTTCTATTTTTACACATATTAATTCCATTATGCTGTTTCCTTTGCTTGACTTTCTCACCCTCCTTTTCGTCCTCTCCTCACTTCCACCATCAACTGCTCCTTCCTTCCCCCTCTTATAACCTGCCTTCTCCTCTTCCCCTTCACTTCCTTCATCCTCTCCACTCTCTTTCCAGTTCCACTGGCATCCTGGGTGCTACCTCCTGCCTGCTCCTTGGCTCCATCTTGAAACCTTATGGCACTTTTTCCCTTGATACTTCCCTTCCTCACCTCTTCCCCCAAACATCTAACTGGCTCCATTGTGTTCCATGTCTCCTGTTGCTTTTGGTAGAAGGCGACATTAAACTAAATTCTGTGTCCTTCCCTGCTACAATCCTTGAGCTTCTAAAGGATTGAGGGTTGCCCATTTAAACATTTGCAACCTCTTCCAAAACCTTGGCCACTGCCAGCCTATCATGGTTGACTTCCAGCTGGATGTCCTCATCATCTCTGAATCTTGGCTCTCCCCTAAGGTCCAGGATTCAGCTGTGGCTATCTCCAGTCACTCCTTATCCAAGCAGAATCACCTCAAGAGGGTTTGTGGTGTTGCAAATTACTTCTCCACCAGCATCCAATTAATGCCTGTGTTTGCTATCACTTCTGCCTCCTCCTATGATGTGCTTCCTCTCAAACTCTCCCTCCTCTTCAGTTCCTATCGTTACTGCTGTAGTTTACTGCTGCTCTGTTATGTCCCTTGCTTTGGTCAAAAAGCACCTTTCCTCTATTTGTTCCCATTCCTCCAAAGGTGAATTGCTCATTGTTGGTGACTTTAATATTAATAAGGTCATCCCCACTGTACAACTGATTTTTGACCCCATACACCTAAATCTTAAATCCTTAAATTACTCTTCCTGGGACTGGGTCCTTTTCTGCCTCCCCCACTGTATGGTGGATGCAGTATCTTCCCTGATGTCCTCAGTGACCATCATATGGCTTACTGTGTGTACACCAGATGCACCAATGTTTCCCCCAAATACATTTGCCTCAGGTCATTCAGGTTGATGGACTTGTCCTCTCTCCTTGATGACCTATGGTTTCCAAAAGGTCCCCATCTCTGCAGCATTGCATAGTAATTCTGCCCTCCAATCTTTCCAGACTGAATTTATAGCTATATGGGATCACCATGCACCCCTGAGGAAAACCTGAATACGAGGTTCCCACCTCCACTGGATACCAGCTAAGCTGTTAGCTTGCCTTTGTACCAAAGACCTTACCGTGCAGCTATGTATGATCACAGGCTCCCTGGCTGTTTTGGTCAACTACTGGTGCCTTCTCAAAACTTGTACTAAAGCCACTGACTTGTGAAGTCTGAGTACTTGGTATCTGCACTCCAGACCAACCTTAATTACCCTTCCAAGTTCTGGAAGATTATTCACCCTCTTTTTATCCCTCTGACCCAGTCTTCCTGCCCTGTCCTCAAGGCTGACAACTCCTAATCTCTGACCCTTTTCCTGTTGCCTCTTCAATCAATCAATCAATCAAAATCTTTATTTATCCAGGTGATCATCATTGAGCAATGCTCATTTGCAAGATGGACCTGGGTGAAGCATAGTCACATATTTATACCAAGCAAACACTAGTATTTACAGACATACAAAATGGTTACAATTATAATACACGGCATAAAATAAAAGTAAAACCTAAATTCATACAAGCTTGAAGTAGTACAGGCAAAAGTAAAAGGTGTGAACAGCATGTACGTACACACAATAACTAAACATGGAAAGGAAGACAGGGCTAATTAAAGTAGTGGACTAAAAAACACTAGGGCAACAGGGGGAAGCACGGTGTAATCCTGACACCCCTATAGTGACACAGCTATGGAGCAGCCTGAAATCCTGACTGCAACTACAGCACAGTGCCACAACACCTGACACACCTCCACAGCATCAGCAGGTGCACCAGTGACTACAAATCGAAACACCGCACCTGCACCCAATGGTTGCAGAAGTCTGCTGAGGGAATGAAAGCAGAGTACAATGACAGCGTGAAGGGCCACAGGCTGCTGGTGGCAGAGGAACATGCCTACCAGCAAGAGAGGATCCATGGCAAGCGCACATACTGGAAGTGCTGCGAGTACGCAGCCAGTGAATGCAGGGGCTGGGTGTTAACAGCGGCTGGAGGACCACCAACACTGACGGGCACACACAACCATGTGCTGGACACCACAGCTGTAGGTGTCCACAGGGTCCATGCAGCAATATGGTACAGAGCAAGGGACACCATTGAGAGCAACCAGCAAATCATTGTGACATGCTGCTTGGGGGTCAGCGAGGTTGTGGGAGGGAGCCTACCATCGGTACCCCTCCCGAAGAGTTCAGCACAGCATGTCAGGAGAAGCATGAGGAGGGAACCCTTGCATCTGCAAACACTGGCTGGCCTAACCATCCCTGAGGAGTACCGCAGGACCCATGGTGGTGAGCCATTTCTGCTCCATGACTGTGGGCAGGGGAAGGGGACCAACAGTGAGTACAGGTTCCTGCTCTTCAGCACCATTAGGAACCTTGAGTTCTTGGCCTGCAGTCCAGCCTGGCTAGGAGATGGTACATTCAAGTGTTGCTCCACGCTGTTCACCCAGATGTACATACTACATGGGGTGGACAGGACCACTGTGTTGCACACTGTACATGTCCTCATGTCCAAGAGGACTGTGGCTGCATACAAGGCAATGTTTCAAAAGGTGTGTGAGCTATGCCCCATAGATGGACCCAGCCGCATGCTCCTGGACTTTAAGCTTGCAGCACACAGAGCCGTCTGGATAGTGATGCCCCAAATGGAGGTGCATGGGTGCTTTTTCCAGTTGTGCCAGTGCGTGTGGCACTGAGTACAGCAGACAGGGGGGCCTGGACTCAAGTACAGCATGGATGATGTGTGCGCCATGCATCTCCGGATGCTGCCCGCCCTCGCCTTTGTGCCCCCGGGTGACATCTGCACCTCCTATGAGGAGCTGCACAGCTGGGAGTAGTTTAGGGAGCATGAAGAGGATCTGGCCCCCATTCTCAACTATTTTGAAGACACCTGGCTAGGCAGACCTGTCCGCAGTGGGCACCACCAAACACCACTGTTCCCCATCCCTATGTGGAACTACCATGCCACTGTCCTGGAGGGGATGCCACAGACCAACAATGCCATTGAGGGCTGGCACAGGGCATTTAATGCCCTATTGCGTGTGGCACACCCCTCCATGTGGCAGTTTCTGGATGTCCTGCATGGGGAACAGCGGCTAACGGAGGTTAAGCTGCAGCAGGCATTGTTGGGCCAGGTCATGAGATGCACCCATCGGTGGTGGTGGGAGAGTGCCTGGAGGATCACGGACCTGGTTGACCAATATAACACCCGTAGCCACAGGGACTACCTGATGGGGCTGGTGCTGAACATCAGCCTGCAGATGTGAGTCCTGGGATGCATGAGTGGGAGTTCTGCAGTCTTGCCTGTGCCACCTCTTGCAGACATCTTCCATGCCCTGTTCTGCACCCTCATGGGGGCAGTGTCCTCCATGTGGTCTGTGCACCCCTCACTGGTCTAGTGGTCTCCATTGCCTTCTGTGGTGCCTCTCCATTGCTCAGCTGCATTGGATCCATCTCCTGAGTTTATTTCTCTGCATCTGTGTGTTGCCAGCCCAGTCATTGATTCTGTGCCTCCCGGTGTACCTCACCCATCTTCCATTGCACCGTGCTGCAGCTCGTTTGGGTTGTCCATGGCTTGGGGTGCTCGCCATCGTGTCTTGTGCCATGGGTACCACCAGTGCTAGTGCTGTGGCATTCTGTGGATGTTTGTGTGTCTATCCATTGGGGTTCCTGCTGTGGCAGCTGCAGTGGTGTTTTCTTCATTGGTGTCGGGGCATTGGGACCATTTGCGGCATTTACATGGTGTCGCTGGATGCTGGTGCCCTCTTGTGGTGCTTCTCAACAGAGGAGGGGAGGAAAGAGAGGAGGAAGGGGAATAACTGAGAGGGTATCAAGTAAAAAACAAGGAGGGGTAGGGGAGGAGGGTATGCAGAGGTGGAGGAATGAGTTATTACAGAGACCCTGGAGACGCAGAGTAAAAAGGAAGGGGCAGGGAGGTCATCTCAACCAGAGAGTACTAAGAGCTCCTACCCAACAATGGGAGACTAGGAATGAAGTTGAGGTGGAGAATCTTTATTTATCTCTTACTTCACCATCTGTGCTCTTTCTTTCATTTCTTTCTCAGCCTCCCCTCCTCCCTCCTTTGGCCTACCTCTTTCACTTTTTCCTTTTTTCCTACCACTCACTGTGCTTCCTTTAAGGCCTGACCTGAACCCTCACAAGGGAGAAAGCCCTAATGGTATTGACCCCAAGTTTCTGCTTCTTTCATCTCCTGCCATTGCAGTTCCTATTACCCAACTCCTTATTCTCTCCTTCTCCTCCACCATTGTCCCTGAAGCTTGAAAACAGGCTACTGTCATCCTGCTCTCTAAAGGTGACAATCCTTATGCTCATGGTAACTACTGCCATATCTTTCTCTCCTTCCCACTCTGGCTAAGCTACAGAAGCACCCCGTCCTTTCACAGCTTTCTTCTTTGATGCCTCCTCCTCATTCTTCTCTGCTTTCCAGTCTAGAGTCAGAAAATCTCACTCCACTTTCACATCACTCTTCTGGCTTCCTGATTCCATCTTTTCAGGTACGGACCAGGCTCTGATCAACTCCACAGTACTTGTTGATTTGGCCAAAGTATTTGACACTGTGGCACACCCTCCTTCTGGCAAGCTTATGGCAGTGGGACTTTCTGCCTCCTCAGTCAACTGGTTCTGTTCCTACCTTGAGAGCAGGTTTCAAGCTGTCTGGATTGGAGGATCCCTATCCCCCCATTCACCTTCTGCTCAAGCATCCCTCAAGGGTCTCTCCTGGGAACCATTATTTTTTTCATGTTCCTGAATGACCTCCCTTCTGCCTGTTTTTCTGCATTCATTTACATGTATGCTGATGATGATATAGAGATCTTTGCAAGTGGTTACTCTGCCATTATCATCACTGCTTAGCTACAAATGGATTTTGACAGTATTCAGTGCTGCTTCCAATCAAACCAACTTTTCCTCAATGCCAAAAAATAGATTCCATGACATTTGGCACCCAGCAGAAACTTACTAGACATAGCTCCCTCCCATCATTCCATACCCTTGATGGTGTTGTGATTGAAGATATCTCCTCCTTTATCTACCTTTGGGTCTATCTGAACCATCATCTTGCTTTCTTGGCACATATTAATGCTATATTTCTTAAGCTATACACAAACTAATTGAGTATCCAACTTCCTATTCGATGTGAGATTGTACTGAAGATAATACTCCCCATCTTTGACTATTGTGACCATCTGATAAGTCAGCAAGTACTAGCAAACAAGGCTTTACATTCTTTGAAAGGGTAGGAGCATTGGTGAGACATTGCATACTAACAGAAGATATGGATACCACTGATCCCTCTCGCAATCAACAGCTTACAAATCTAAAAATTATTGTAAGAGTTTGAGAAACTAAAAACAGTGGTGATTATTTTTTCATACAATAAGGACTCTTCAAAGACATACAGGGAGAAGGAGTAGGCTCCTAGAGGGCTACATTTAAAAAAAAGTACCAAATGGAGGATTCCTAATCAGAAGTTTATAAATCTATATGGGAAACAGCACTCACTGTTTGCTCCAATGAACTTGTCAACATTTTTAAAGACAAAAACGAACAACATCAGAGTTTATAACTGATAATTCAAAAGACGGAAACAAACTGTTGACATAAGGAACAATCAGAATTTGGGAGCTACGAAACTAATATACAGAACAAATAACTAAAACATGGAAATCAAACAGCTGAGAGAGGAAAAAAAGAATAAATTCGAAACAAACATTGGGGATTATGACTCAAACCAAATCTTTTCTCAGAGATGGTTCAAAGGGGCAGAGTGAGATCAAAATCAAATGCAGATAGAAAAAACAATAATATTAAACTGAGGCCATCCTCTGGATGTAAAAAAACAAAAAAAAAACAAATGGTCTCACCAGAACCAGTGTCAAAACAAATCTGTGTTGTTGTTTTTTTTAAATCCCAGACACGTGGTATCAAGCAACGGGTGCTGAATCTCTCAACTGTCCCATTGACTGGCCCACAAATTAGAGTTGTGAGCAGAAGACTTAACTTTGTACCTAATCTAACTGTAAATACTTCTGATGTCATTATTGATCTGAAATACTTAATTTAGAGAAGTGCTGTAGTGGCAATACAAATATGGATTACTGAGCAAACTTGAATAATTTTGCAGAGGATGTGGATGGAGATTTGGAGCCTCTCTGTGTGAAGAAAACCACTATCAACAAGTGAACATCTTTCAGGTAACAGCAACTAAGATGTAAGATCTGAAATAAAATAACCTGAGAAAAACTAATATTAGAGCTCCATCCACTTTCTGGATGTCTTTCCAGGGTTCACCTGCACTTCAAACATGTCAAGCACTTGTCTCTAAGAAGTGGAAGAATTATTAATGTCTAACTGGCCAAGATCAATCAGTATGATATCAGATGAGGAATGACAGACTTCAGATGAATTGTGTGCCAGGTATAAAGTAAAGCCTGCCAATAAAGGTGGTCTCATCATTGTCATGGACAAAAATAATGCAAAAATTAGATCTACAGGCAACTGGTCGATGGAAATAGTTAAAGACAATTAAGAAAACATCCCACAAATTACTTCAAACACAAAAAAACATGCATTCCTATTAGGTTCTTTGGACCTTGGCACATGACAAAAAAAGAATATGACTTTATGTCAGTGAAAAATACCATGGTGCCAATGTTCTCCTTTTTACCAAGAGTACCTGAGGACCAGAAAGCCCCCCACAGGTCATTCAGTAATCTCAAGACAGGGGTACTTCACTGAGAAAATGTCACTGTTTCTAGATCAAGTTCTTCAATTAATGGGGGTGACCCTTCCCTCATACACAAGGGATACTATGAATGTTTTGGACAATCTTTGGGATTTGTTTGGTCTGAAAAGTATATTTTTATCTCAATCAATGTGCACTCCTTGAATATATCAATACAGCACAAGCTGGGTTTGTTTCCAATAGAATACCATGTCAGCAATCACCCACCAACTTTTCCCTCTGCTTTTATTTTGGAGGCAACAAAAGTCTTTCTGGCCTCAAACAATTTCCTGTTTGAGAGGAAATTTTACATACAAGTCTGTGAGACTGTCACGGGCACCACCATGTCCCCTTCCTATGAATAACTATTTCTGGGTTGGTGGAAGGGGTCCATGTTGTTTGTACTTACTTCCAGTCAATGTCTGCAACAGATCAAATTCTAGAGTAACATAGAAACAAAGAAATTGTTAGCAGATAAGGGTATTCAGCCCACCTAGCCTGCTCTATTACCACTAAAAATTGCACTCTATCGTGCATTGCTGGCATTAGGTTGACGCAGGTAGATACATTAATGGTATTGTAGTCATTTGGGAGGGTAACATCAAATTATTGAGACAGTGTTTAGATTGGCTTGGAAAAAATTAGGTCAATCTTAAATTCATAGAAACAGTGCACACATGTGAAATACATTCTCTTGATTTAACTGTACAATCATCACTAGCACAGCATATAACCACAGTACTAAGACTCATCAGAAACCAGTATCAAGGTAATACCCTACTGTTTGCACATAGTGCCCATCCCAAGTACACTATTAAAGCAGTCCCTTATGGACAATTTGTGAGAGCAAGAAGGAACTGTTCTATTTCTGAGAAGTTAAATAATAGATTTGTGGAAAGGGGTTACTCTATAGATTGTATCCAGTAAGCTAGAAATAGAGATAGAAATCTAGACAGAGATACCCTGACACATCCAAAGAATGTAGGGGATGCTCAGTTTACAGGTGTTACCTTTGTAAAAGAGCACAATTGCCTTTCACCTACAGTACTATATCTTCAATATTAAAAAGTGGCAATGCCCTTTACAAAGTTTTAGGAGATCAACCACAAATCACCTACCACCTTGGTAAAAACCTATGTGACAGTGTCACATACAGTTTTTACATGATCCTACTAAGCCAACATATACCAACGTGTTGCCATGCCCAACAGTAGGATTTCATAGATGTGGCAGATACAGTATATGAAAATATTGTAAATCTGGACAGAAATGTGTGCATCCTAATAGCCAACAATGTTTTGACATTAAACAATTCATTAACAGTTCAACATCATTTGTTGTGCTATTTTCAGTACCTGCCTGCTTGTGTATGTTGGCACAATAATTCATCCTCTATTCAGGTGCATACAGAAACATATTCAATCACCTTTTGGGATGATTTGAAACATTTCAGATCTGTTGTGAATGAGGTGGGATCCCAAAAAGGCCATGTTCAAAACATGGGATTAAAATATTAGAAAGTGGCTGAGATATGAGTAAAAGTTGAAAACACATTGAAAATGCACTGACCACACCTCCTTGTTTCTTACGATTCCCAGTAAACACTAAAATATATTTTTCTTCACAGACAGTGGATTTACAGTATGGCAGTGGACTTTTTCAGATGAGTGAGGGGTGTGGAGCGTCAGGGTGGAGGGTTGGGGTGGGGGGTCTGGGTGAGGTTAGATTTTTTGAGGAATCATTTTTTTCTTTACAGGTGCAAAATGAAAAAATAAAAGATCTTTGAAAACAGTTTTATTTGTTTCAGGTTACCAACACTAGGGATTTGGCACCCAAGTGTCATTGGGCTGTTTAGTGGCATCTGGGTTGGGCATCCCAGTGTCACCAGCTATTCGGCATGGGGGGAAGATTGAAACTGTAAGGTGAAGGTGATAGATGTCATTGATCTTCAGCAACATTGGGGATGAGCAATTCAGTGTCATTCATTATTTGGGAGGGATGATAGCTGACACTGGGGGATGGGAACCCCTGTGTGAGGATTATCATATCAGCAAATGGGATTGGGTGAACATTCACCATTTCAAAATAAACATGGGTCAGTAGGGGGAATACCAGCTGGAGGGACTGGGCACCCTCCTGCCATTTCAAAATAAATGTGGGTTGGGAGAGGGGATACCAGCCAGCAGGATTGGGCACCCACCAGCTGGTTTGTTTAAAAATGTGGGTTGGGGAAATACCAGCAGTAAGAAAGCACTCACAACTGAGGTTTTAAAAGTAACTAGGATATAAAGTACAGTTATGAAACTAATTTCTTTCACACTGCTTTTGTCATCTATAAATACTGGCTGGCATTTACAGCTGACAAAAACAGTTTGAAGGAACTCACTTTTGTCATACTGATTCCACAAATATCCAGCTACTTTTACAAGGTTTATTTTGTCAAGTGAGCATGAATGAAACTGGTACAGTTTTAACTTATATATTTCAAAAACAGTGTGCTAAAAATTTACCAGCTCCAAAAGCATGTACTTTGGGGTAAACTCCATCAAACCTGTTAGTTTCAGGTTTCAAATTGAAAACAATTTTGAGTTATAGGTGAGCAAAGAAAAGATCTTAGTTGTGGATAATTCTGTTTTTTTGTACCTCTAGAATGTTGCCCCTCCCCCAAATGACTGTCACAAATTTTTTCAGGATCCAGTGACCCTGGTACTATCACCATGGCTACCAAATGTCAAGCAAATTGGATGAATGGGGGCAGAGATAGAAAAGTGCACAAATCAGGGTTTAACACCGAAGTATTTACTCAGCCCTAATATACAGTGCTACAATGCCTGCATTATATACTGTAAGTCTTTGCAAAAAAAACTGCATTAATTCAACAGTTAGGGTAACTTAACACCACAGAAGTAGGGAAGTGTTGCATTTGGGTTTCCTATCCTAATGCCCCCCCCAGCACTAAAAGGAAAAACAAAATAGAGGTTTTGTATCTCTGGAGTCTTGCTGAATTGGTGGGGTCTTTCTTGGGGGCTGTCAACCCTAATGCTCACCCCATTTCCTGAGAAAACAGCATCACACATGATCTCCTTTCTTCACACAGGGCCCATAGGGGAAGGGGGAGCACTTGGGATGACAAGCCCTAAAATGGACCCCACCACTGATTTGCTAAGACTCTGGAGTCCCAAAACCCTAATCTCTTTTCCTTTGGCTGCTTGGGGGGTATTAGGGTAAGAAATCCTAATGACACATTTCCCTACTTTTTTGCATTTAGTTACCCTAGCTGGTGCATTAATGCAGTTTTTTGCAAAGCATTTCCTTACTTTTTGAGTACTATAATCATATCTTCATTTCCCTCTGGGAGTGCAGGGTCCTCAGGGCCCTCTGCTTCCATCACTCCATAGATGCATACATGTAAGTGGCAATGGAGGCACAGGGTCCATTTCAGTCAAAACTGCAACCACATTGTCAGCATAGCCTTGTTATTACCACACCTCAGGAATGTGTGCTGAGAATTTTCAAATCCCCGCCAAAACGTCATTCAGTGCCACAGCAATGTCATTCCACGCCACAGGTGCAAAAATACATTTTGACCAGGGAAATGAAAAATGATCGCTGACACATTTATGAGGTGGTGTAAAACATGGGCATGTTGAAAATTTGGGGTCAAAATATTTAAAATTACCAAAGTTATGAACAAGTATAGTGTATGTGCATAACTTTGCTATTTTTAAATGTTTTGACCCCACATTTTCAACATAACCTTCTTATGTCCCCACCTCATGTACAGGTGTGGTGACAATTTTCAAATCCTGCCTGAAGGGTCATTTCACTAAGAGACCAAACAGTCCCCTTTCTGGCTTGATCTGCATAATTTCACCACAATATTTCATGAATCGGGGTTCCAAAAAGGCCATATTGGAAATTTGGGGTCAAAACATGCAAAAATGACAAAGTTATGCATTAATGTTCAAACTTCCATTGAAATACATTGATCTGTACTTATCTTAGTTTCTCATATTTAAGTCAGCAGTTCCAGCAGCAAGACGTGTCTTCAATTGGAGAGTGGATCTTAACCCTGAAAGCTGTTCAGGTGAGTGAGGGTGTGGGGGGTTTACGGTGGTGGGTGCTCAATGAAAGGTTGTGGTGGGGGGTCAGATTGGCAAGGGATCTTTTTTTACAGGTTTAAAAAAAGCAGAGGGACTGTTTATTTCAGAATATGGGGTTGGTGATCAGAGGGTGGGGGGGTGCCACTAGACACTAATGAAATCTACACTCATTACAGGGATGGCAATCAGAGGGTGGGGTGTGTGACTAGACACCAGGGAAATCTAAACTCATTATGGGGATGGTGATTAGAGGGTGGGGTTTGCATTAGACACAAGGGAAATACAGACTTATTATGGGGATGAAAATTGAAGGGTGGGGTGTACCACTAGACATCAGGGAAAGAACAAATTCATTATGGGGATGATGATTGGAGGGTGGGGGGTGCCACTAGACACCAGGGAAATATAAATTCAATATGGGGACAGTGATCGGAAGGGAAAGAAAAAAACTCATTACATGGACGGTGATTGGAAAGTGGGGGTGCCACTAGACACCATGGAAATACAAACTCATTACAGGGATGGTGATTGGAAGGGGAGTGCCACCAGACACCAGGAAAATGGGGGCTCACTGCTCTCACTGCAGCAAGCATCATGAGTTCCAGCCGCGGCTGCAGAAGTCAATAAATTCCTGGTGTTCTCATACAGAGAATGCAGGGAATGGCTCCTCTCACTAAGCTGGATACCCAGGATTTTGGGTGCCCAGAAAACATATTTCTGGCCCTTGTTGAAAACAAAAAAACATCAGAATCTAGCTAAACTGGCCTGTTTAGCTAGGTTCTTGTGTTTGATTTTTAAAATGACAGCTTTTTATGCATTTTTCATGCTTGTTAGTACGAGGAGAAAAGCAACAGGATGGCAGTCTCATGGCACAAAAAATGCTTCATGCAGTGAGAAACAAGTGGTGAGAAACCAAAAAAAAAGCATCCTGCAACATCAAATTTTTTAATTTCACACCAGAGTGTTAACTCAAAAACCCTATTATGCATGCTCAGAATGGAAAACACAAAATGTTAAAACCTTATAACTCTGTAACCACTTAATTTTCTTTTTTTTAATTTAAAGTTTCTTCATACATTTTCCACCATAAGAGACAGCATACAGAGAAAACTGATAGAGATACATTGATACATAGTGAAAGGATGCTGCCCCCTCAGCCTCCCCTTACTGCAGTAACCCATCTCAATACCTGTGGATGCCGAGCTTCTAACCAAAAACCATATAGAAGCAAACCCTAGTATAGGTTTAGTTTGGAATCAGAGAGATTAGTGAGTGAAGGGGATCCCAAATTCTAATATAAACTGCCAGACTATTGTGCAGACTGGCTATTGCTTTTTCCGCGTGCAAGTTGGATAATACTTCTCTTACCCATTCCTGGAAAGAAGGGGAGGACCTGTCTTTCCAGTGATGGAGAATTATTTTCTTAGCCGACACGGCAACCATGGAAATATGAAATTTGCATTCCCTAACTCTAATAGAGGACAGGTCCCCTAACACACATATCTCAGGGATAAAATATTCTTGGAGGCCCAACAAGGGGTCTAAAGAAGTTTGGATTGAAACCCATAAGGTGGAGATTCTTGGACAAGACCAAAGCATATGAAAAAGTGTGCCCTCATCCTGTGAACATTTGTTGCACTTGTTTGAGTCTAGGTAACCCCACCTGTGAAGTTTGGCTGGGGAGTAATATAAGTTGTGCAATACGTGATATTGCATGAGTCACAATCTATCTTGAGAAATAAATTTATGACATGACTTCCAGAGAGAATGCCAATCCAGCTGAAGGTGAGGGAAAAAATTACTCCAAAATCTTGATGGCCCAAATGGACCCCCAAACTTTTTATGAAACAATACCTGATATAGTTTAGAAATTGCACCAGGAGAGCCAGAAAGTGGGGATACCTCGGGTATCAGAGAAGAGATATTCTGAGAAGGAGGAGTGTTACCCAGGGTAATTACAAGTAAGT
Organism: Neoceratodus forsteri; assembly: GCA_016271365.2. Classification (NCBI taxonomy): domain Eukaryota; kingdom Metazoa; phylum Chordata; order Ceratodontiformes; family Ceratodontidae; genus Neoceratodus; species Neoceratodus forsteri. Next base: position 1,517,433,246 of record CM057449.1, read on the forward strand.
GTTTCAATTGCAGGACTTTGAAATAGGAAGAAGGTGGGATGAGAAATTTCCTAACCATCTCTTCCACTGATAACCAATGCCCCCCACCATCAGTAAAAGCCAAGAGCTTCCCCTCTCCCAGTTGAGGCAACCAAAGACAGGAAATTTGACTCTTGTTAATAGTAAATGATGGAGAATTCCAGATAGACTGGGCCAGGTCCAGATGGGGGGAATAATGCAAAAAGGAACATATCTGTGAGTAGACCTTTAAGGAGGTCCTTATCGTGGAACACTCTGTGGCAACACTTACTTGGGATAACCTAAGAAAAAATAACATGAGAGGATCCAGATTTTTGTCATTGATTGCATCCAATTCTATTTTGAGCCAGATAGGTTGCATTTCTTCTGGGCCGGGAGATAGCCACCATGAGCATTTCGCAAGATGACTAGCCCAGTGATATGTAGCCAATGGGGGATTCACAGCCCCCCCTCCAGTTTTGGGGCTGCCAGCTTATGATAAGCCAAACGGGGATACCTGTTGGCCCAGATGAACCTAGTGAAAACACCATGTACCTTTTTGAACCAGAGTAAAGGAATAAAGGCATTGAGAAGGGACAACGGGTAGAAAATCCTAGGAAATATATTCATCTTAATTATGTTAATCCGGCCCCTCAGAGAAATAGGGAGTTTAGACCACCTCTCAAGGTCATGCGTAATCCCCTGCAATAGGGAATCTGAATTTTCCTTGAACCATGTTAGGGGGTTACGTGAAAGTTTGTTACCCAGATATTTGAATGACCTGGGTGTCCAACATTGCCCAAAAGGGCTAATGTCAGTTTTGAAAACTTTGTGGTTTAGTGGGAAAAATAGGGACTTACTGGCATTCAATTTGTAGTTGGACAGAGCACTAAACCTTACTACTTCCCTTAGTAAGGCTGGGACGGAGGATACCGGGTGAGACAGATGTATTAACAGGTCATCTGCATATACAGTGACTTTGACTTCGTGCCGCCCAATTCTCACCCCTTGTATGGAATCATTATTAAGAATATTTTGAATAAGAGGTTCCAGATATAAGTTAAATAATAGAGGGGAAAGAGGGCATCCCTGTCTAGTACCCGAGTGAAGCGAGAAAGAATGGGAAAAGGCCCCATTCATGGAAATTCTTGCCGAGGGATTTGTATAAAGGGCGGCAGTCCAGGAGATAAACAGAGAGGGGAAGTGGAAGGCCTCCAGAGTGCGGAACAAAAAGTTCAAGTTCACATGGTCGAAGGCCTTCTCGGCATCCAGGGAGACCAAGCCCGCAGGGAACTCCGCATCTCTGGTAGCCGAGAAGACATGCGTCAAGGTGCGTAAATGATCGGCAGATGAGTGCCCTTTCATAAATCCAACCTGGTTTGTACCTATTAACCCAGGAAGAACCACTGCCAACATATTAGCCAGAATTTTAGAGAGAATCTTAATATCCTGGTTTAAAAGCGAGATAGGTCTGTAACTTTGAACCAGTTCGAGATCTTTATCAGGTGTAGGAAGCAAAACAATCAGGGCCTCATAGAGATACGGATCTGTCTCTGCCTCTGATAGGATTTGCTGAAATAAGTGACCAAGTATTGGTGAGAAGAGGTCTCGAAAGACCTTGTAAAATAAAGCAGAAAATCCATCTGGACCAGGGACCTTGTCGGCAGGCAGCTCACTAATAACCTTAGCAATTTCCTCCTGGGAAATAGGGACAACCAGAGCATCACTACACCGGCCAGAGAGAGGGGGCAAATGGGAGTCCCATAGATAACCCTTTATGTCTTCAGGACAGGGGGGGTGCTCCATGTCGCTATACAATTTAGAATAATAAGCAGCAAATTCTTGAGCTATCTCAGTGGGAGACACCTTAAGAGATCCATCTGCCACTGACCTGATGGGCGGGATAAATCTCATTGATTGCTGTTGTTTAATACGCAATGCCAGTAAACATCCTGCTTTCTCCCCCTGATCAGTGTAATTAGCCCTGGTCCGAATAATGGCTAGTTCTGCTTTCTCTTGAAGTAACCCCAAGTATTTATCCTTTAACTTCAAGAGTTTCCGAGTATCCTCATCTAGAGGATTGGCCGGAAGATTAACTTCCAGAGATCTGATTTGGGTTAATAAGGATTTTAGTTCCTTCTCCCGTGCTCTTTTCCTACCAACCGCCATGCTAATAAGTATGCCTCTCATGAAAGCTTTGAAGGCCCTCCACAAGATGTCAGGTTTTGCACTATCTAAAGGGTTTAATGAAAAAAAGGATTCTATTTGTTCCCTTATAAGTTTGCAACTTTTAACATCTTTAAGGAGCTGGTCATTGAGTTTCCATCTAGTTTCCCTATTAGATGAATTGAGCAGTACCAAATTGCATACTACTAGTGAGTGATCGGAGATTGGGCCAGGGTGAATCGAGAAGGTCTTCACCCCAGGCAGGAGGCATTGAGAAATGAGTAAATAGTCAATGCGGGACTGCGAGCCATGTGCCATAGACCTAAAGGTAAACTCCCTAGAATCCGGGTGTAAAACATGCCAGACATCGCAGAGCCCACATTGATCTAATAAATCTCTATATGCCTCCTGTCCGGGGGTAGCCCCACCCAGGCCACTGCCAAGTCTGTCTAAGTAAGGATCAAGTACTTGGTTGAAATCTCCCCCTAGAATAATTTTAATGGGAAGCATTTGGAGAATGATAGATATAAACCTTATAAAAAATCCAAGGTCATCCAGATTAGGTCCATAAACACAGCCCAATAATATTTGGATGGACCAAAGGGTACCTTTAACCAAGATAAACCTACCCTCTATATCATTAATCACTTGTGTGGAAACAAATGGAATACTCCTGTTAATCATGAGCATGACCCCGCAACTATTTGTGGTGCCCTGGGCACTATAAATCGATCCCACCTGTTGCCTCCTTAATTGCAAAGCTTCCGCTTCTAATAAATGGGTTTCTTGCAAAAAGGTTATCAGTGAACTGAACAAACTTAAATGTTTGAGAACCTGATATTGTTTGTGTTGCTTTCTGATACCCTTAACATTCCAAGATGCAAATGTTAGCCATTAACCATCTGGGAAAAATAATTGAACTAAAATAATTACTCTCAGCACACGAGATGTATATCCCCTTTACATGTATCCCCAGGGTTAATGCAGTAACACCCACCCTCTTCCCTAGCCCCCCCAAAAATAGAAACCACCCATCCCTCTATCCCCCACCTCGAACCATGCTCCAAACCCCACCCACACTCTCCCACCAAACTGTCACAAGCAACGTTCAGCACAGTACCGGATCTAATCCCTCTACTCCCGCCCCCCGATAATGAACCCAGACAGCTAGCACTGTTGCACACAAATCACAGTCTGTAGAAACCAAACACTGCGAGTTATACCCCAAATGAAAGAGAATGGTCCTGGGCCTTCACCTCAATCCAACCAGAGCATGGACATAAGAGAATTCGTTATAGAGGGACTATAGGGAGACCACTTCACCACTCAGGTGTTTGTGATAACCCGGATTGAGACAAGAAGCACAGGATGAGCCACCTGTAACCAGAACCAGACCAGAAACCCTTAAAGAGAAGGATACCCCAGCTCGTATTGATAGCAGGAATTGAGATGGGAAAAGCTGGCATCATTCCACCGGAAGGGAAGGCATAGTAACTGCCTTTACCCACAACGAGCCTATATCCGATGCACAGGTCCTCCTTGCAAAATTGAGAGTACTACGCACCAATTAAATAGTAAAACACTGCTAAATCCTCCTCAAGTAGTGCTTCCTCGAGAGTCCCCAAAGGTTGGAACACCCTCTAGTGGTCAATTCCCTGACCCGACTAAATGAAAATCAGGAATGGAGAAAGCCCAGGACCATCCCAGCACCAATCCAAACAAGGAAAAATGAGAAACTAGCCCTCAGCCAATCGAACTGGGCTCTTTCAGCCCCCAACAAAAGTAGCTGCCAAAACTTGGCACACAAATCCCCCCCTGAGAAGGCCCCCAACCCAAGTGTCCACTGCTTCAGACCATCATGGGCCCATTATGAGATGGAAAGAAAAGAAAAGTCGGGGCGGTCTGCAATGATCCCCCCAGTCCAAAGCGGTAGATGCGATTTCCCAAGTCTTCACATTTGGAAGATTTCTCTAAGGGAAAAAACTAAAGTTCAAACTCTTGACTCTGTGTAGTACTCCATACTGCACCACAACCATTCAAGAGTCCTTAAAGAGATCTGGCAACATGGATTTAAGGCTTCTCAATGCCTCTTCAGGGTCTTCGTAGCTTTTCCAGGATCCATTAGTTGAAATCTGTAGTCTGGCTGGATAACCCATCCTAAACTTCAAACCTGCTGCAATTAGTTTAGAAACAATAGGGTGGAACGCTTTGCATTTCAAGCGAACCGAGACGGGTAGATCTTGTGAGATTCTCAGCTTTATATGTTCCCAGCGAACCTCTAGCAAAGCTCGCACTTTTTGCAGGAAATGCTGTCTCTCCAAATAATTCAAAAACTGGCACACAATAGGGCGGGGGGGATCCTCGGGGGATGGTTTAGGCTGTAAAGCCCTGTGGGCATGCTCTATAATGTAGCCGGGGCTGAATGGAGATGGGCCAGCCACCTGCTCAACCAGCTTCTGAACAAGTGCCACAATATATTGGCCTTCTTCTCCCTCCGGTAAACCGAGGATCACTACGTTATTTCTTCAGCTCTGACCCTCTAGGTTCTCGAGCTTAGCTTCAAAACGAGACAATTTCCGTATCATCAAAACCAGATCAGGGTCGAGACTACTAATTCTTTTCTCAATAGAAGCAATTTGGGCTGTATTATCAGACACAGACAGCGAGAGTTCATCCAGCTTTCTATATAGCAATTTCAAATCCATTGCCATGTCCTTCATTTCTTCTTAAAAGGGTTTAAACTCCTCAAGAAATCTGGAAAGCATTAAAGGCTCCTGATCACCACTTTGGCTCAGAGGATCAGGCTCAGAACCACCTGAGGCCCTGGATTTCTTAGGGGCCTTCTCAGGAGTTGCTGGAGGGGTATGCTTCTGTGGGGCTTTCTTCATGTAAGCCTCCATCCATCCGAGATATAACCAAACCAGAGTGCCACAGCTATTACACAATGTTAAATCTCAAAAACAAGAGAAAATAGTGAGTTAGACTGCCAAAATGGGATAAAATAATAAACGGGAGGCAGGAGCTTCTTGAGGGAGCTGCTACTCAGCACTCTGCATCACGTGATCTCCCAACCACTTAATTTTCTTTTACCAGACCTTTCAAAGGCACTACCTTAGGACTTCCAACATGTGCCCTGTAAGTCTAGGGAAAAAAATTCCATTCTATATAATCTGTAGATGAAAGCAAATAAAAACATACTAAGTATAGAAAAAACTTAGACATTTTCAGAAAATAAAACACTGTATGCAGATCTCAGAAACTACACAGGCTGCCTTCAGAAAACTTTCCATAGATGAAGCCCTTGCCTACTAGACAACACTTGCAAACTTTCAGCTGATTCAGTCAAATGGTGCCAAAGCTATTAATGTGCATATTTAGGAGTTTAACACTGATCAGGCTACTCAACCCTAACTATAGGGTACAACCGCACCCCTATAATAATACATGGATGGGACCTTTCCCCAATAGGAGCCCATCATCATGTATTTCCCTGTATACCTCACCAATTAAACATACATTCCAAACAATTAAAGCTGCATACCTCCCAATTAAAGCTGTATACCTCTGCACCGAAACCTGTAAACCATGGGGAAAAAACACCCATAGACCAACATTATGATCCCCCCAAAAAAACAACTTAATGACCAATTAAAACAATAAACACATCAATGAGCTCAACAGCTGAACCAGTTAAGAAATTTCTATGCAAATTGTCACACTTAATAAGGCAAGGCAAATTTAATTTTTCCAGGCACCCAATCTCGGAAGCTCTGGGTGCCATACAATAAAAACACACTATCAACATAAATAAATAAATGTTGAATAAATAACAATAATGATAACAGCATTAAAATAAATATGGTCTGCGACAACACAGACCCTATTAAAACAGGTGCTCAGAGGGAAAAGGTGTATGGGCTCCCAAGGAGGACTCATTTATAAGGTCCAGGAAGGCCTGACTAAACAGGAAGTCCTTGAGGTGACCTTAAAAACCTCAATCGAAGGGGCCTGCTGAACAGATGATGGGAGTGAATTCCACAGGACGGGGCTGGCAATACTAAGTGCTCTGTATCCAGACATTTTAAGCCTTGTCCTGGGAATCACCAAGAGGCCCCTACAGGAGGACAGGAGGAAGCGGACCAAGACAGCTCCCTTACAAAAACATGGCCTTATCTAACAAGCTCTCTGACAAAAACACAGCCTTAACTAATAAGCCTCCTGACAAAAACACAGCCTTCATTTACAAAAAAGGCGACATCCCCATGTATTATATAAAATAAAGTTAGGAACTGTGGAAGGTAGTGTTGGTTTATTCAGGATTAATTAGGCAATAAAGCCACCACCTCAGGCTTATGGCTTATAGCCCTAATTAGCCTCTTCGATAGGGTACAGTATATATCCTTATACCACAGTTGACTAGCACTTATTATACATATATAGATATATCAAAGTATATCAAAGTAGTTTGATATAGTCCTAGTATGAGGGAGAGCAATAGAAATAAACCAAAGTCACCCCTTTGCACATCTTGATCATGATACTGCCAGTAACTTTACTTGATGCGTTCTGTTTTAGATCCTTGTTTTCTGAAATTATTTGATCTAGTACAGCCTGGCATTTATTTAATTTTATTTCCAAACCATTTTGTCCAGTTTATTATTAATTTGCTGGATCTTTGCTATAGTCATTTTAATTTTCCATTTGCTCTGAAATCTCACTTGAACTATCAGGAACTGAATGTAATTTTGTTGGTGTACATTTACTTTTGCTTGCAGTACCATGACCCACAGAACAATTTGGCTTCTGATATATATAATTTGATCTGCAGTCCTGTCTCTCACTTATCTGTGGATTTTCATGTCTTGTTTTCCCATTCTTCATCTGCCCTATCTCTTACCTCAGTTGTTCCACTTGTTGGCCCTTCAAAGTAAGTGATTGGAGTTATGTTTGTGGGCTCAGATCCTTTTCAGTGCTCCTTCCCATTTCCCACTGTAAAGGAGCTGATTGTGAATGAATTATTGGTACCAGTTTAGCTTGCTTGTGGCTCGAAACTCCCCCATTCTGATTCAGTTAATTTTGAACTTTTTGGGTGATATCCTTCATGACGCTTGGCCAGCTGGTTATGATTGCTCTATGATATTTGTATAGCCTGTGGGATGCCCCCCCCCCAGGTTTCAGTTAAAATGACAGGATATATATATTAAACGGCAGATCTCTAATGTGATTAACTTCCAAGACATTGCATTTTATTGCCTGTTGCTGCTTTGAAGTGGAAATGAAATGGGGGTTTATGAGTCTGCCAGAGGATGGAGATCATAAGCTTTTATGACGTCTTAAGAAGAAGAACATTTAATATCAACTGGTGTTAAAAAGCTGCATTGAATCTAGATGAGAGACTGCAGAGTTGTAAAGATCCTTTGATATGGCCTGGGAACAGGAACTGCTCAAAGATCAAGGAGGAGGAATGGGGAAATCACAGACTTATAATCTGGGAAATTAGTTTTTGCTGAAGTCTCAGTATTTTAAAATATATCCTGACAGGGAGATCATTGTTGGTATAATTTTTACATTCTAAAAGGAGGAGCTAGATGACATCATGGAAAGGGTGTGTGTGTGTGTGTGTGTGTGTGTGTGTGTGAAAGAGACAGTTTAAGCTATTCTTTGTCTGATCTTAGAGACACATTTCATTGTGGGATCTTAAGAAACAAGAACTAACTTAAGCACTGTAAGAAGGTAATACATTAGATAGAAAAATTCTAATTGTATTGTGGTGGGAGTTTATGTTTGTACTTAAACCTTGTTCTTTTAAGTGATTGTATGCTTTGTGATATAGTGTTCTGTGTTTACATTTTTATTCTTTTTTTTAAGTAAACCTCTTATTTTAAAGAGACTGTCTGGTGTGTCCTCCAGTTTCTTTCTTTTGCATGTGCTGTATGGAGGGTTAAGATTGACAAAACTGTTCATAAGCTTAATGGTGTTACCAGACTGGGAAAAGGTAACAATATATCTAAGGTCTTTTATAGAATTTTAAGGGTTCCTTTTAGATACCTGGTTAGGTGCTGTTAGGAGAAAGATATCTGGCATCCTCCTGAAGAGCAGATTATCTGAGCCTGTACATTTGGGTATGCTAGCATAAGGTTCACAGTTTGAATCCTTCCCCCAGGACTTGAAACTGAAGGTGATTTGGACCCACAAGCAGACAGGAGTGTTACCCTGTTCTGTCTCCTGTTCACAATACTACGCTCGGAGGCTGGCACTGTGGGAGCAGAGGGCCTGACCTGCTGAGTGCATTTGTGACATATTGGTTGGCAGCGGTGCAGATACATTTGGTAACATAAGCTTTAATTGTCCAGTATGTCAGCTTGATACTGTACAGCTTAGTTGCAAAATAAGGCAGTGATTAAACTTTTTAAAAAAGGAAACAGAGCCATATCATTTTTCTTACAGTCAAGTTCCTACCAGCTTTATTTTTTTTCTAAAATGCAAGTTAAGGTAGCCCAAGTTAGGGAAGAAGATGGCTTCCAACTACATTGGGTACACTGTAGACTACTTGAGGCAGTTGTGCCAGGACAGAGGAGTCCTGTACGATGTGACAGCCCCCAAGCAGAACCTCATGGATACTGTGATGGTAGCAGATGCCCAGAGAATTGAGTCATAGACTGTGACTGTAAAAGACCAAACCTTGAGCATGGAGGGGCTAGCGGCCAGTGCAGTGTCCAGATCTGGTGAGGATGACAGCAGCACCAGTGCCAGTGAAGGGCCACAGCAGCAGGGCAAGGCACCAACATTCTGGAGCCAGAAGCAATCAGGATGCAGACTGAGTTGCACAGAATGAAGCTGGAGTTCCAGGAGAAGAGGGAGCGAGAACAGCAGGAGGTGGACCGTGAAGAGCATGAGCACCAGTGAGCCACAGAGGAGAAGAGGGAGTGTGAACAGTGAGAGGCAGTCTGTGAGGCATGTGAGCACCAGAGGTGACATGAACTGAAGAAGCTACGACTCCAACCACCTGCACCAGAGCAGGTAAGTGGTTTGGGTTTAACTGGAACTACAGGACTGGGTTATAAATTGAATTCCAAACTGATAGCTGAATTTAAAGAGGGGGAGGATATGGATGCCTTTTTAAATTCCTTTGAAAAAGTTTGTATTAAGGCCAAAATTCCTAGAGGGTCCTGGAGCTTCCAGCTATCTCAGCTACTTACCAGGAAAGCTCGGGATGCATTGGGTCAAATGGACAATGAGGACAGTAATGATTACAGCAAACTTAAAGCTGCACTTTTAAAAAAGTTTGATTTAACTGCTGAAGCATACAGAGCTAAATTCTGTAAGCTCAGGAGAAGCCCTGATATGAGCTATGAGGAGCTAGCCACGAAACAACGTCAGTTTTTAAAATGTTGGTGGGAAGGAATTAAAGCAAGCTCTGTGGATAAAATTGAAAATGCAATTTTGTTAAAACAGTTTTTCCGGGTCATGCCTCGCAGAGCTGAAAACCTGGCTCAAGGACTGAGAACACAAAACAGTGCAAGAGGCTGCTGAACATTTGGACCGCTATGCCAAGAGCAGACCTGCTCTGAGAGTGAATGGGGCAGGCCTGGCTGTGCAGAAAGGGAAAAGCGTGCCTTCAGGGCAGCTAAAACCCTCACTGCCTCCAACAAAATCAGTTAGCCCCAGGTTTCAGAGAAAAGATTTCTCTGAGAAAAGAAACAAATGTTGGTTTTGTAAAGAAACTGGGCATATTGCCAGACAGTGCCCCAAAAAGGCAAGCAATATGCAACTTGGAGCTAGGAAAGAAGTGGGTTGTTTATGTGTCCCTTGAAGTATGCCTGTTAACATGAGGGAATACATGCACCCAGACACGGTGAATGGTGTAGAGACACAAGGGTTAAGGGAAACAGGGGCATCCCTAACATTGGTAAAAGGGGATCTGGTAGAACCTGGTCAGCTTATACCCAATAAATATGTCACTGTACAAGACTTCACTGGTGAGGAAAAAACATTGCCACTCAGTAGTGTTCTCCTAGACTCAGGTGAAACAGGGGGAATTTTGCAACAGGTGGCTCTAGCCAAAATGTTAACAGTTGATGCCATCCTTGGCAACAATCTCAAACAGGGCATGGTGTGTGTGGTTACCCATAGCCAAGCAGGAAGGGGAAATTGTAGTTCCCTGGACCCCACAGAAGCCAGTGTGGAAACCACTGAGAGGCCAATTCCCCAGCCTGTGTCTCCTGATATGAAGACTAATAAAAAGGGGGTAGAAATTTCCCCAGTAGCAGTTAATCACACAGTTACAAAGGGTTACTCTGAAGAGGGAGGGGTGACCCATTGTCAGATGGTTAGGGATGACAGTGATCTTGAGTGTCCTGACACTAGTGCTAGGGACCCTAGTTTAGAGACTGAAGGGGACCTGTCTCATGCCTTGTGAATGTGTGAGGAGTTTGCATCTGATCAGAAAAGTGACCCTAGTCTAGAGAAGCTGAGCACTTGGGCAGACTCTGACGGAGCACAGGGAGGTGACAGTAAACATAAGGTTTATTGGGAAAATGGACTGATGTATACTTAGGCTGTGCAGACAGAGGAAGGGGTGATAGGCAGGCAGCTTGTCGGTCCCCAGTGGTATCATGAGCAGTTGCTCAAGATTGCACATGATATTCCCTTGTCTGGTCATCTAAAAATCACATGCACTATGCAGTGGTTAGTCCAGGATTTCTATTGGCTGAACTTCATCCAGCAGGTGAAGGAGTATTGTAGGTCTTGTCACTGGTGCCAAGAAATAGGGAAGGCAGGTAAGAAAACCCACGCCACCCTAATTCCATTACCCATAGTGGAGGAGCCATTCCAGAGGGTGGGAATGGATATTGTGGGGCCTTTAAATACCCCCAGCTCCTCTGATAAGAGGTTCATCCTGGCTGTGGTGGATTATGTCACCCAGTACCCCGAGGCAGTCACCCTATCCTCACTGAGGACAGACAAAGTGGCAGATGCCTTACTTGGGATTTTATCCCATACTGGGTTTCCTCAGGAGGTTAGCACTGATCGAGAGGGTTCCTTCACATTGGACCTGATGACATGTTTGTGGGAGAAATATGGGGTGGTGCAGAGATGCACAACACCTTATCACCTGCAAGCCAATGAGCTTGTGGAAAGATTTAATGGTACCCTGAAGTCAATGCTCCAAGTGTTTGCTGAACAGCATGGAAGGGACTGGGAGAAATACCTTCCCCACCTGTTGTTGGCATACAGGGAGGTGCCCCAAGAGTTAACAGAATTTTCCCCCTTCAAGCTCTTATATGCCACTGGATATATGGGCCCCTGGACTTGATCTGGGAGGACTGGGAAGGCAAGCACGCCCCCCAGGGAACTCCCATAATGGATTACATCCTTAGGTTTAGGGAAAGGCTGAAGGAGCTTATGGGGACAGCAAAGAGCAACTTGGCAGCTGCCCAACAGAAACAAAAAGTGTAGAATAACCACAGAGCCAGAGCTCACTCATACACAATGGGTCAGGAATTCATGGTCCTTATTCTGGTTCAGAAAGATAAGCTGCAGACTGAGTGGGCAGGACTGTACAAAGTAGTTAGGAAGGTAAATGATGTGAACTATATCATAGAGCTACCTGACAGAAGACAGACAGAAAGGATGTATCATGTCAACATGATGAACCCATATGCTAATAGGACTGACATGGTGTTTGCAGTATGTAGTCCTGGGAGGGGACGGATGAAGGAGCCCCCCTTCTGGACTTGCTGGAAGAAAGCAAGTGGTAGTCCTCTGTGGAGGCAGTAAAACTGACTCCCCAGCTGCCCCAGGACAAGATCCAGGAAGTAAGGGATGTTTTAGCAGACTTTGCCCCACTGTTTACTGCCAAGCCTAGACTAACCCCCTTAGGGACTTACAATGTGGAGACAGGGACACAGACACCCATACGGCAGACAGCATATCAGGTGTCAGAGGCTGTCCAAAAGGACATTAGAAGGGAGGTGGAGGAAATGCTGGATTTAGGGATAATCCATAGATCCCATAGCCCCTGGGCCTCACCCGTAGTCCTTGTGACTAAGCCAGATGGCTCTACTCATTTCTGTGTGGACTATCATGGACTAAATGCAGTCATGAAGTCAGATGCCTACCCAATGCCTCAGACGGATGAACTCCTGGACAAGTTGGGAGGGGTGACCTACCTTATGACTACTGACCTGACAAAGAGGTATTGGCAGGTAGAATTAATGTCAGAGCTTGGGAGAGGTCAGCCTTCATCACTCCGATAGGCTTATTTGAATTTAAAGTAATGCCTTTTGGAATGAAGAATGCCCCGGCCACTTTCCAAAGGTTGGTGAACCAGGTGTTAAATGGTGCTGAGAAATATGCTGTGGTGTACCTGGATGACATTGCCATCTTTAGTGACAGCTGGGAAGAACACCTGTCCCACCTTAGGGAAGTGCTGGGCAAGGTACAGAGGGCTGGGCTCACTGTCAAAGCTGAGATGTGCCAGGTGGCTAAGGCTGAAGTAGCCTACCTCGGGCATGCTGTAGGCTGGGGACAGCTCCATCTTAACCAAGTAAAAACAGAGGTGATCAAGGCATGGCCCAAACCAGAAATGCAGAAACAGGTCAGGAGTTATCTAGGGACAGCTGGGTACTATAGGAAATTTGCACCCAATTACAGTGTCCTGGCTGCTCCCCTATCTGACCTGGCAAAGAAAAAGATGCCTAAGAAAATGATCTGGGAACCAAGCTGTGAAAAAGCCTTTACCAGACTGAAGGAGGCACTGTGCAGTGCTCCTGTGTTGACAAGTCCTGATTATTTATTTATTTATTTGCTTTTGTTAACTGGGTAGGGCACACTAGACACCAAGTGCCTATTTTCAGGTGTGACGCAGGAGGGTTACAGTGGTGGAGGCATACAGGAAACAGTTACATACAGTTGGTGGGAAACCTGAGTCAGTTTCATACAATAGAGGCAAACAACGGGATTGACAGAATAAGCAAGCAGTAAAGTACAAGTATGGTAATCAAGAAAAAAAATGAACATTACCTGAAAAGAAAAAGGAAGCAATGCATCATTAGAACTAGAGGTTGGGAGACGCAGGTACACACAATTGGGGAGTAAGGCTAAGAGAATTTAAAGGTAAAAACAAGATGTATTCAGTACACTTTGTGAGGTTAATGGGTGATAGCAAGAGTAAGTGCATTGGATGGGGGAAAAAGGACGGGGGGTGAGGGAGTGGGTGGGAGGGGAGAGGCCAAGTTGGGAGGGAGGAGAGAGGGGAGGAGGTGGGGGAGGGAGTGAGGACAGTAAGTGTTGTCAGGTATGAAGGGGTACAGAGCAGGGAGGCCCTGGGAGCTCAAGAGACTCGAGTAGTAGAGCTAGGAGGTACAGGGACAGGCAGAGGAGGGTTTCAGGTAGTGCCAGAGCGAGGCTTTGAAGCAGGAATGAGAGGGGGTGGACCGGGTAAGGATTGGGAGCGAGTTCCAGAGTTTGGGGGCAAATGAGGAGAAGGCCCGGTCCCCCATGAGGGAGGGAGTTCTAGGAATGAGCCGATCGAGGGCATCTCTTGATCTGAGCTGATAGGAGGGGGGCCAGGGTTAACGGGATGGGCGAGGAAAGGGGGTGTGGCTGACCTTATAATGTTGTCAAGGAAATTACCAAGCACAAAGGTGTGATGTCGTTCAGGAGGAAGCCACTCAAGTCGGGAGTAGAGGTCGCACCGGTGAGTCAGGGGCGGAGCAGAAAGGGCAAAGCGACAGATGTTATTATAAGCTGTGTCCCATTTCTGGAGGCTAGAAGGGGGCATGGGGTGAAGGTAACCAGCCCGTAGCAGACAGTAGGGAGGAGAACCCCTCTGGCTAGCGCCAAGTGAGCTGCAGGGTTAAGGCAGTATTTTGCCTTGTAGGCAAGGCCGAGTTTAACATTTGTGGTCCTGCAGATGTTCTGAATATGCTGGGCAAGATCAAGCAGTGGGTCCAGAGTGACGCCCAGGTACTTGAATGAGGTTGTGGTCTGTAGGGGGGAGCCATCGCTGTCCAGTATCTGGAGGGGGGAGGGGCAAGACTTTAGCTTGTGCCATGAGCTGAACAGCATGGCTTGGTTTTTTTTGAGGTTGATGGAGAGCCTCTGATCCACTAGCCAGGATTGGATGCATTGAAAGTCAGCATTAAGCTGGGCATTAATAGCGGCAATGTCACGAGCACTGGTCAGAAGGACCAGGTCATCCACGTAGAGAGTGGCATGCCCATGGATGGCAGAGGATGGGAGATCATTGATGAAGAGGGAGAAGAGGGTGGGACCAAGAACGGAGCCTTGGGGGACCCCGCAATGGATGAGAGAGGGGGAGGAGCGAGTACGGTTGAAGTTAGTGAACTGCTGCCTGCCTGAGAGGTAGTTGAGGAACCACGCATGGGCAGAGGTGGAGAAGCCGAGGGAGCGGAGGGTGGAGCAGAGAAGGGAGTGGTCCACTTTGTCAAATGCTTTGGGAAGATCCACAAAGATGGCACCAGTGAGGTTCCCCTGGTCAGCAGCTGCTCTGATAGTTGAGGTGACAACAGCGAGGGCAGTGGACGTGCTGTGTCCTTTTCTGAATCCGTGTTGAGCCGAGGAGAAGAGATTATGGTCCTGAATGTAAAGGGATAGCCGGGAGGCCACGATTTTCTCTAGGATCTTGGAGGCTGCAGACAAGATCGCAATAGGGCGATAGTTCTGGGGGTCCTTGGGGTTGCCTTGCTTTGGGACCGGGACCACTTTTGCCACTTTACAGATGGCCGGGATAGACCCGGAACTGAGGGAGGAATTGAAAATGTGTGTGAGAGGCCTGGCAAGAAGGTGGGCCCCTAGCCTGAGCAGTTTAGGCTCGAGGTAGTCATGACCAGCCCCACTGTGAGGGGAAAGGCTGGCAAGGAGCTTCTGGGTCTCGAAACATGTGGCTTTTTGGAGGAAGAAAGGGGGATAGGAGTTGGAGCCAGGAGGAGGAGACACAGGGGGCTCAGGGGCAGAGCATGGAGGAGGGGCGGGGGGTTCAGAGTACAGCAAATTAAAAGTGTTAGAGATGGTGTGGGGGTTGTTGCAGCTGACCCCACCAATAAGTAGGTCGGTGACCTGGTCTCTGGCCGACCCACCGACAGCGCTTCTGATATTTTGCCAGAAATTTCTTGGATTGGAGGCGGAGGAGAGTAGGGTGGACTTACAGAATTTGCTTTTTACAGAGCGTATGGCTTTTTTGCATATGTTCCTGATGGTCCTGTAGGCAAGGAGATCAGTAATGCTTTGGGAGGCCTTGTAGGTCACCCAGCTTTTGTCCCTAGTTTTCATTAGGGAAAAAAGGCTACCATGAAGCCATTTGGTGACAGTGTCTTTTACACGCCTCCTGGTGAGGAGGGCGTGCTTGTTCTGCACAGGGGTGAACTTGGAAAGAAATTCCTCTAGGGCTAGTGCTGGGTCATCTAGAGCTGTGACCCCTGACCAGTCAACAAGTGAGAGGTCGGAGAGGAAATGTTGAGTATTTAGCTTAGAGTAGTCCCTCATTGTGATCAGTTTGCTGGGGGGTTTTGACCGAGAAATGCCCCACTAGCAGTAGGTGGGCGAGTGGTCAGAGATGGCGTCCGGAAGGATGCCCGAAGATGTGATCCTGTCAGGTCTGTTAGTCAGGACCCAATCGATTAGCGACCCATTTTTCCCCCAGGCAGAGGGCCTGGTAGGCTCAGTGATGACCTGGCTCAAGGCATGGCCCAAGAGCAGAGGTTCATATTCCTTGCAGTTGGGAGCCAGCCAGTTCAGATTAAAATCACCGATGACTAGGACTTCATTAGTCCCCACTGTGTCACTGGTACTATGGAGGAGAGAGGAGAGTCCTTGTGGACCTCCCTTGGAGGGGTTATAGGCACATATCAAGTGTAGTTTCTTCGTGTACCCAAGTAAGAGGAGGGCATGCAGGAACTCAGTAGGGGGGAGGGGGTTGGGAGGGAGTTTAATGGAGGAGACTTCGAGGTTCACTTTGTAGTAAAGTAGCACCCCACCACCCCGCTTTCTGCCCGCACAGTCGCACCTGATAAAGCTATACCCCAGGAGGGAGATCATGGAGTCCGGGACCTGGGGTTTCAGCCAAGTTTCCAATATACCTAAGATATCAGGTGGTAGTGGGCTACCCAGGCAGTTAGCTCGGCCAGGTTGGCTAGTAGGCTGTGAACATTTAAGTGGGCAATTTTCAGCCCTTTTGATGAGAACCAGGCGGGGGAGGGGGAGACAGTAGCGCCGGCTGGTTTGGGGCGGAGGCCATACACCCTTGAGGGAGGGATAAGCAGCCATGCCAAGATGAAGGGAGGGAGGAGGAAGAATTTATAATGAGAGAGATGTAAATAATTAATTAGAATAGCCCACCTAGGTGAAGCAGGGGATTCAGTTAGGTAGCACAGGCATAGGGTGACAACAGAGGGAAGATCAGAGAGAGGGGACAGAAAAGGAGAGAGAAATGAGTAAATGGGGTGGGAAAGGTAAGGGGAGGTTAGTGAGAGTGAGAGCACAAGAAAAGACCAGAGATGAGGAAAATGATAACACAAGTAGAGCCACTAGGTGGTAGCATTGAGCAAAGGGAGGAGGAGATGCTGGCCTTGGAGGAAGGAGACAGATTGGGAAAGGAGGGAGTGCGGCCACTAGTGGCAGTAGACGATAACTTGCAGATGGAGAAGTGGGCTGATAGGTTATTGTCAGTCCCACATGATCATCTGCCTATAAAAGGGAGAGCCGACCAAGGGTGGTGGTGGGGGCAGCGGGGCTAGAGCTCCTACGATGACGGAAAAATCAGCAGCAGCCACTGGGAAGGTAGGAGGCTAGGCTTGGAAAACGTTCCTGCTTTGAGATGTTAAAGGTCCGTTTTTCACACGGGAACAGCTGATTTTGCAGATAGCAGTCTGGGTCTCAATTTGCAAGTTTAAATTTTGAAATGGTGCCAAAACGTGGGTTTTACCTGGCTACTCCATGGGGACACCTAGCTGGTGTGGAGGAGGGCTGTGGGAAGCCCTCACGACCTCCGTTGCTGGAGTCCAGGCGATCTGTGGAAGGATTAGAGGAGGCAGGTGAGTTAAATGCAGATGGAAGGGGGGAGGAGAGGAGGCAGAACAAAAGAACAGGGGAGCAGTGTAGAGATTGGGCAGTACAGAACACCAGGACATTACAGCCTTACTATGAGTGATTTTAACATGGAGGCACAACCCAGTTTCCCTAACCAGAGCATACAGGAGCTGCTAGTGTACTGAGTAGCTGCCAGAGACTATCACATGCAGTTTGTATTGCCCTGAGGTAATGAGCAGATGTAACCTTAAGTTTAGTAACTTTCAAACTTTTAAATGCTGTTGTAGGCTCAGGATACAGAGCGAGTTAAGTTTAGTAACATTAGAAACTTTTAAATGCTGTTGTAGGCTCAGGGTACAGAGCGACTTAAACAACTTACAACAGCTGGCTGGGAAAAGCCCTGAGTAAATTTACATGCAGACATTCAGCATGCGTGGGATTCCAGAGAAACACTCGCAGTTTACTCGCTTACTAAAGCATTTAGCAATGTTCCCAGAGAGGCGAAACCCTGGGGTCTAGCACAGGTCTAACACAAATAACTTAACCAATCAATAAAAAAACAATAAATGGGTGGGGGATGCAGAATCAGAAAACGAGCAAAAAACATTTCCCAGGGTGCACTAGCGCCACGAGTTCTTAAGGTAATGGCTGAGTCTGGTGGCAGAAGCAGTGCAGATGAGACAAAAGGTTCATAAAATGCACTATCTCCACTCCTATGATGACGGAAAAACCAGCAGCAGCCACTGGGATGGTAGGAGGCTAGGCTTGGAAAATGTTCCTGCTTTGCGATGTTAAAGGTCCGTTTTTCACACAGGAACAGCTGATTTTGCAGATAGCAGTCTGGGTCTCAATTTGCAAGTTTAAATCTTGAAATGGCGTCAAAACGTGGGTTTTACCTGGCTACTCCATGGGGACACCTAGCTGGTGTGGGGGAGGGCTGTGGGAAGCCCTCGCGAACTCTGCTGCTGGAGTCCAGGCGATCTGGCTACTCCGTGGGGACACCTAGCTGGTGTGGGGGAGGGCAGTGGGAAGCCCTCGCGACCTCCATTGCTGGAGTCCAAGCAGACCCTTTATAGTTCAGACTGACACCTCAGACATGGGTATTGGGTCAGTACTGAGTCAGACATCCAACCAAGGGAAAGATCACCCTGTAGTGTACCTGAGTAAAAAGTTACTTCCCAGGGGCAGGCATACTCTACTGTGGAAAAAGTGTGTCTTGCTGTAGTGTGGGCCCCTAAAGAACTTAGAGCCATATTTATATGGGCACTATTTTGAGGTACACACAGACCACAACCCCCTGGTTTGGCTGACCCAAATGGGAACAACTAATGATAGACTAATAAGATGGAGTCTTACCTTGCAAGGTTATGACATGACAAACTTACATAGGGCTGGAGCGACCAATCAGAACAGAGATGGCCTGTCATGGGTTTATGAGGAGTGAACTGATTTGGGAAGCTCATCCCATGCAGGGGGACAGAGCCCCCAAATTCAGTCTAGGTGGGGAGGATTGTGACGCTTGGCCAGCTGGTTATGATTTCACTATGATATTTGTATATAGAATGTGGTATGTGAGTGTCTCTCATGAGACAGTCTGTGGGATGGCCCCCCCCCAGGTTTCAGTTAAAATGACAGGATATATATTAAACAGCAGATCTCTGTAATGTGATTAACTTCCAAGACATTGCATTTTATGGCCTGTTGCTGCTTTGAAGTGGAAGTGAAATGGGACTTTATGAGTTTGTCAGAGGAAGGAGATCATAAACTTTTATGACGTTTTAAGAAGAAAAACATTTAATATCAATTAGTGTTAAAAAGCTATATTGCATTTAGGTGAACAACTGCAGAGTTGTAAAGGTCCTCTGATATGGCCTGGGAACAGGAACTGCTCAAAGATCAAAGAGAAGGAACAGGGAAATCACAGACTTGTAATTTGGGAAATTAGTTTTTGCTGAAGTCACAGTATTTTAAAATATCTCCTGACAGAAAGATCATTGTTTTTATAATTTTTATATTCTAAAAGGAGGAGCTAGATGACATCATGGAATGGGTGCTTGTATGTGTGTGTGAAAGAGACAGTTTAAGCTATTTTGTGTCTGATATTAGAGACACAGTTCTTTGTGGGCTCTTAAAAAACAATAACTAACTTAAGCACTTTAAGAAGGTAACACATTAGATAAAAAAAAAAGTTTAATTGTATTGTGGTAGGAGTTTATGTTTGTACTTTAACCTTGTTCTTTTAATTGATTGTATGCTTTGTGATATAGTGTTCTGTGTTTACATTTTACATATTTTTATCCATTTTTTTAAGTAAACCTCTATTTTAAAGAGACTGCCTGGTGTGTCTTCCAAGTTCTTTCTTTTGCATGTGATGTATGGAGGGTTAAGATTGACAAAACTGTTCATAAGCTTAATGGTGTTACCAGACTGAGAAAGATAAGAATATACAGTACCTAAGGTATTTTATAGAGTTTTAAAGGTTTATTTTGGATACCTGGTTAGCTGCCCTTAGGCTAAAGATATCTGGCATCCCCCTGAAGAGCAGATTTTCTGATCCTGTACAGTTGGGTATGCTAGCATAAGGTTCACAGTTTGAATCCCCCCAGAACTTGAGACTAAAGCTGATTCGGACCCACAAGCAGACAGGAGGGTTACCCTGTTCCGTTACCTGTTCACAATACTGTGCTCAGAGGTTGGCATTGTGGGAGCAGAGGGCCTGACCTGCTAAGTGCATTTGTGGCACCCTTTTGTATATTAATCAGAATCTCTTGAGGTTCAAACAGCAAGGTCTGTTGCTTGGGGGCTAACATTACATTTGGATTAGTAGACCATTTGAAACTCTGCATGTATGGGTTTAGAGGGCCTTCCGTGAATCCCATATTCAATTTGGGCTTTTTTAATATAGGTCCCCGAAATTCAGTATTGGGCTCTGTATCCATCTTACTAGAACTCTGCCTTATCCCCTCTGAAATCCCCCATTAGCTTCAACAACATCACATACCTATGACTGTACTGGGGGGTTTGCAGCTCCATGTTTAGCACAGCTCAGCATGTGCTCCAGCTTCTGAGTCATTCCATTACCAGAGACAGGCAATATCATTGTTGATTTCGCTTGTTTATAAAACATATTAGTGGCGATTGATCTAAATAAATTACATGTACTGTAAAAAAGTTTACCACAAAGGATCACCCAATACTAATATATGCAAAGTGTTGGTTTACATTATGTTGCAATGTAAGTCTCAACTCCAGTGCATATTTGCAGTTCTCTCTCTCTCATTGGCAAGCATGTATTCAGAACATGTCAAGTAAAGTGAGCTGTCGACATTAGACAAAACACCAGAGACCCTCGAACAAGACAGTGTCAATCCCAAAACCTATTTTTCAGTGTCCGGCAAATTTCAATGAAAATTCAGGATGTTCACCTCTGCTGGTTCTACACCAATTATTTCAGATCCCAACAAGGTCATGTGCATGAGGTGATGTAAAAAAAAATGGCTATGTTGCAAATTTGGGTCAAAATATTTAAAATTACCAAAGCTACGAGCAAGCATAGCTTAATGTCAACAGATGTGCATAACTTTGCCATTTTTACATATTTTGACTCCAAATTTTTAACATAGCCTTTGTATGATCCCACCTCATGAACATGGGTGGAGAAAATTTTCAAATCCCACCTGAAATGTGATTTCACCAATTGATCACAAAATTGCCTTTCAGACTTGATTTGTGAAATTCCACAACCATTGGTCATGAGGTAGGATCTTAAAAAGGCCATACTAACATACTAACATACTATTTGCCAGCAGATTAGGCCTTATGGTCTATCAAGTCTGCTCGAACCTAGATCCTTAGTTGGGTGCCGAGACCCTCTCATCCCTTGTGCTCCAGAAACCCCTATCATCCATCCCCACCCCCCCGGGACAGGCCATCATCTGATACATCCACTTTCTGTGTCTGTCCCACCCTTTCTTAAAGCTCTCCACTGTGGATCTCTGAACCAGCTCACCAGGCAGAGCATTCCAAGGGTCCACCACCCTCTCAGTTAAAAACCTCCTCCTCTTTTCCCCCCTCACCCTTCCACCTTCCAACTTCAAACCATGCCCTCTGGTGATGCCTCCCTGCTTTAGTCTAAAGATCCCCTCCATGTTTACCCTATTTATTCCCTTGAGGTACTTGAAGACCTCAATCATGTCCCCCCTGTCTCTCCTCTCCTCCAATGAAAACAGGCAGAGCTCCTCAAGTCTGTCCTCGTAAGTCAAATCCCCTAGCCCTCGTATCATCTTTGTTGCCCTCCTCTGTACCCTCTCCAGGAGCTGTATGTCCCTCTTCAAGTGTGGTCTCCAGTACTGTACACAGTACTCAAGGTGTGGTCTAACCAGTCCATTGTACAGTGGCAGAATCACTTCCTTGCTCCTAGAGGTGATCCCCCTTGCGATGCATCCCAACATCCTGTTTGCCTTGCTAGCTGCTCTCCTGCACTGCTCAGTGTTATTCATACATGTATCCACCATGACCCTAGGTCTTTTTCCCCTGTTGAGGCTTCCAGCACCTCCCCTCCCAGGGTGTACCTGTGTTTAGGGTTTCCCCGACCAAGATGCAACACCTTGCACTTGGTGATATTGAAATTTAATTTCCATGTGTGAGCCCAGCTTTCCAGGGTGTCCAGGTCCCCTTGCAGGGCCAACCTCCCCTCTTCTCCCTCAACTACTGCTCCCATCTTGGAGTCATCCATAAGAGACTCATTTCACACCCTATACCATCCCTGATGTCTGATATGTATGCATTAAACAGGATTGGACCCAGGATCGAGCCCTGTGGTACCCCACTACCAACCTCTGTAGGTTCGAGAGCCCCCACAGACCACTACCTCTGAGTGCGTCCAGCTATCCAGTTTTCAATCCATCTGACCATCAAAGGGCCTACTCCTAACCCCATCAGTTTCTCCACCAGACCATTGTGGGGACAGAGTCAAACGCCTTGCTGAAGTCCAAGAATAATACATCCACAGGCTTACCCTATCCAGTTCTGATGTTACCCATTCATAGAACTCTACAAGGTTGGTTTGACATGATCTACCTGGCACAAACTCATGCTGCCGACTCATCCAGACCTCCCACCTCCTCCAAGTAAACCCCCAATCGTTCCTTTAGTATACTCTCCATTAATTTTTCCCACCACCGAGGTTAAACTGATGGGTCTATAGTTTCCTGGTACTTCCTTCGACCCCCTTTTGGATTGGTACCACATGTGCCTCTCTCGCCAATCCCTAGGTACCCTCCCTGTCTCAAGTGACCTGTTGAAAAGCTCCGCCAGGGGTGCAGCCAGTATGTCCGCCAATTCCCATAGTACTCTTGGATGAATGCCATCCGGCCCAGGAGATTTGTCTTTCTTTAGGGCCTTGAGGGCAAACCACACCCTTTTGGTGGGGATGGCATCATCCGTCCCCTCCACCTTACTGGTCTTTTTATCCTTATCCAGATGCGACACCCCTGGGGTACCTTTCCCTCCCTTTTGCTCCATTTCTGCTGCTCCCCTGATCCCACTCCCTGCCGCTTCTATCCCCTTTGTGCCTTGCTTTGTAGATATCCCATCCCCCTCCCTAGTGAACACAGAGGCAAAGTACTCGTTAAATACCTCTGCCTGGTCCCTCGCCTCTTCCACCCACCCTCCTTCTGATCTCAATCTGCTGAGATGGCCCTTAGTTTTTCTCCGCTCCCCAATGTACCGGAAGAACCCCTTTCCTCCATGTATCCCTGTGCCAGCCGATGCTCTTTACTGGACTTTGCTCCTCACCATACGGGTGACTTTTCTAGATGCAAGCTGGTACATTTCTTATCCCTATCCCTCTTGTTGTTTTATATTTTTGTAAGCCGCCTTCTTTCTCTGACTGCTACCTGACCTCCCTGACCACCAGCATGGTTTATGTGACCTTGCTCCCTTACGCTTCAACTTAGCGCAGATCCTGACTGCCTCATGAAGTCCCCGCTTATGACCTCCCATCTCCTTTCCACACTTGTTGTTGAGGTAATCCCTTCAAGTGATCCTTGAGAATATTTCCCATGCCCATAAAGTCTGCCCCCTGAAGTCCACTGCCAGTGTCCTAGATCTCACCCCACTCCCCAATGCTTATTTGAAACCAGACAGTATTGTGGTCACTCCCAGTCAGGGGTCCTGTACAACCATGTCCCTTACCAGATCCCCATCTGCCAGAACCACATCCAGGACATGCCCTCCCTTGTGGGCTCCATCACATGCTGTGTTAAGAACACATCCTGGAAGCCATCCAGCAGCCTCTGCTCCTTGGCCACCTTAGAGGACATGGTTCCCCAGTTAGTACCTGGCATATTAAGGTCCCCCATCAACACCACTCCTTCCCCTTTTGGACCACACTGGGCAATGATGTTGTCCAGCAAACCATCCTCTAGAACATCACTCATCCCGGGGGGCCTATATGCTACACCCAGCTTGACCTTATCTCCTGCTGGGGATCGTAAGGTGACCCATAAGGCCTCCACGTTTCCCTCTGCCTCTTCTACCATAGCAATTTCTATGTCATCTCTAATGAACATAGCCACTCCACCCCCTCTGCCCTCCTTTCTATCCTTCCTAAGCATAGTGTACCCCCGTACATTTAGGTCCCAGTCATGATTTTTGTTGGCCCACGTTTCCGTGACTGCCGCCACATCCACCCCTCCCTCGAACAGCATGGCCTGGAACTCTGGCAACTTGTTTCCCAAACTCCTGGCATTTACTAACACTAACCCCCACCCCTTATCCCTGATCCTTTTGTCGAACCCCACCCAGATTCCTTATACTTCCATCCTCCCCTGCTCCTCCTGGAAACCTCCACCTCCAGTCTGTTTCCTCCCCTTGGGCTTGAAGGCTACTCCTCATCTGGAGGGAGGGCTTGGTCAGCCCCTCCCTTATCCCTTCCCCCCCTTACAAGTTTAAACCCCACCTTTCTTGTATGTAGTCAGCCATCCCCTGTTTAAGGACTTCCTTCCCTAATGGGGCAAGATGAAACCTGTCCTTGGTATATAGTCCCTTATCCTCCCAAACTCCATTCCAGTTCCCTAACACCCCCAACCCATTCTCTTCACCCCACTTCCTGAGCCATTCATTAACCTCTGTGAGCTTCATTTTTTTCTCCACTGAGGCCTTTGGTACTGGCAATATCTCCGAAAAGGAAATGTTGCATCCATTATCCCGACAGACTCTGGCAAGTTCTTGGAACCTTGCTTGATTTCCATAATGCTATTTCCTCTAGATCATTAGTTCCCAAATGCACCAGGAAACCGGTTTCCTCCACAATCCCTAACCATTTCATACACCATGAACTTTGCTCTGTGCACTGTCAGCCCAGATATTTCACTACCTTCACCTGGCTATGGCATCCATCCCCTGTCCCTCCCCAATGGATACCCTTAATCATCGAGTCTCCCAGTAACAGAACCTTAACACCGCCATCATCCTTATGGTTACCTCCACTATGCCCTCTCAGCCCCCTCTCCCACTTTATTCATGATCACAATTTCATGGGAGTCTTCCTGCCTTATTAGAGACCCCCTTGTCACCCTCCCCTTTCTGCCTCCCTTGCTATTTTGCCCACTTAACTCAAACCCCTCTGAATAGGTGTCCCTTTAACCTCTCTCTTATCTGAACCATTTATCCTGGCCCTGATGGTTTCCCCTTCCCCGCACCTCATCCCCCTTGTAATAGTACCCTGTCTCCAGAGGCTCTCTGTGGGTCCCTTTAGCTAGGGCCCCATCCTTGGTACTGACCTTCCTGCTGAAGGGGCTCCTCTCCACCTCCTTGTCTCCCAGTTCCTCCAATCATGCTCTCCTCCTCATGTCTGGAATATGTTGCATCTCCCATTTGCTTAACATATATGTTTCTTCTCCTCTGGGACTATGTCTATCCTTTCCATAGCTGTTCTGTGATGCCCTATGGGTATCTGACTCCCTCCCCCCGGCCTCTGTATAAGTTTCCTCATTTCCACCAACCCCTTCCTCCCCCTCTAGGATGCTTAGTATCTCAAATTTATTGTGACACTCTATGTCAGCCTCCATCAAGTAACCCGAGTTTCCCCTGACTGCATCTCTAAACTGACCCTCTTCTTCCTCTCTTGCACTGTTCACCTTAGGAGCTCCCTTCCCACAGTCTGCTGTTTTAGGCTTCCACACAACAGCCCCTCCTGACTTTTCCCCCTCCAGTCTCCTTGAATTCAGAATTTTCACCCTGTACGCTTTCCCCTTAGCATCAACTTCCCTATCTAAGGGTCCTCTGTCCCTAATATCCCCCCTTCTGCTTGCTGTAGCATAATGTCCTGTAATTTCAGAGCGTTGCTCCAGCCTCCCCTCAGCCCCACCCTTCTGCTGCCCATATCCACACCCCTTATCCTTGGACACCCCCCCAGCTCCCACAGCTTACTCCTTAACCAATATACCTCACCCTAATACAAGATAGCTGTCTACAGAGTGGGCAGCCTCCCTCTCCAGGCCCAATTTAGAATTATTGCTATCTCACAGCCTGTGCAGCCTACAACCTTCCGAAGATGCCTGCCATGGTGGAATATGGCCACCCAGATTATCCCTCTGTTTATAATAGCACACCCACTTTTCTCAGTCCCTTTCCCTGGAGTACAGTTTCTCTCTGTACTGACTGTAGTTATTTACAAACCCAATTTCAACCCCACCAACAAAGTTCCCAGTTCTCACAAACACAGTCCAGTATGTGTTCAGTCCCACTAACAGTGTGTGTAAGCAGACTCCAGGTACCGTATGATGTCACAGGCCCACCAACTCCTGTTGCTTCAAAATTTCAGTCCCAAACAGAAATACTCAGCCCTTCAATCCCAACCCCAGTGGCTTTTCAGTATTTAAGTGTTTCACAAACAGGGTGGGTGGGAGGGTCTTTACCAAACACCAGGCAAACACATTTAAATTACCTTCTAATTTTCCCTGCCAAACATCTATCCCCAAACCTACAATATCACAGCCCAAGTATCAGTTCAAATTCAAGGTAATAATTTTTAACACATAGAACTAATTTCACTAACAAACTATTCAAATATTTCAGTTTAAAACAAAATATAACTCCTGGCCTCTTTTCTACCAACCTGTTGCTTTAGCTTCCAAGTGAACAATGAAAGCCACAGTAATTCTGTTTAAAGACAAGTTAATTGTAGCTAATGTCCCCTCCTCCAAACACCAGGCAAACACATTTAAATTACCTTCTAATTTTCCCTGCCAAACATCTATCCCCAAACCTACAATATCACAGCCCAAGTATCAGTTCAAATTCAAGGTAATAATTTTTAACACATAGAACTAATTTCACTAACAAACTATTCAAATATTTCAGTTTAAAACAAAATATAACTCCTGGCCTCTTTTCTACCAACCTGTTGCTTTAGCTTCCAAGTGAACAAGTTGGTGTCAAAATATACAAAAATGACAACATCGATGGGCAGAGACCTATCCCCATCTGATCAGACATATTTATTCTTTTTTGAGATCTCAATCTGAAGAATCTGCTATGTCAGTCTTAAATAAGTGGAATCATGACTTACACAAGGCCTGTGAATTTTTAAATTGGGAAAAATATTTTCTTATATCTATAAAGCTTACTATTTCTTTTTATTTGAAAGAATTTTCTTGGAAATGCTGGATGTGTTTCTTTCAGGCATGGGAATTACAACAAAGTATCAGGATGATCTTTCTGTGGCATGCTGGCAGGGCTGTAGTGACCCTGCAGCAGACTAGGTCCATATTTTTTGGCCCTGCCCTCTCCTGAAAACATTTCTGGGATGAGATTACAACCGTTATTTCATCATTTGACATTCTTCTTCCATTGCCTAAGAATATAATGTCGTTACATATTCTTTTCCCAGATATACAACTGAATAAACAACAATTGAAACTAATTTTGATATTGTGAGGATTGTCCAGGGGATGTGTCCCATGTGCTGTAGTTTAGATCTGAGCCCTACTTCCCTGATCTTGGGTTGTAGTGACATCATTGGCCTTGTCTTGGCTCAGATTATTTGGTGCTTCTTGGAATCGGGTGAGTTTCCTAGCTCCCCGAATGAGATGGTGGTGATACCCCTCCTGAAGAAAGTTTCATTGGACCCAGATACTCTAGCTAACTAGAGACCCATCTCGAACCTTCCTTTTGTGGGAAAGGTTATTGAGAAATTTGTAGCAACCCAACTGGAGAACCATTTGACCATCCATAGTATTTACGAATCTCTCCAGTCTGGTTTTTGAAAGAGGCATAGTACTGAGACAGCTCTGCTTTGAGTGCTCAATGATCTTCTGATGGCGAGAGATTGGAGAAACTATTCCATCTTGGTACTCCTTGATCTCTCTTCAGCTTTCAACACTGTAGACCATGGGGTACTGCTTGAGTGCCTGAGGTCCATATATGGACTGACTGGTACAGTGCTCAGATGGTTTTCATCCTTCCGCACTGGTAGAGCTCAGAGAGTTGTCTTGGGAATTTTTTCTTCCGAGTCTTTCTCTCTGTTGTGTGGGTTCCCCCAGGGCTCGGTATTGTCCCCCATGCTGTTTTCAGTGTATATGCTGCCCCTCAGAGTCATTGTAAGACAGTATGGGCTGAGGTTTCACTGCTATGCTGATACCCAGCTCTACCTGTCTTTTGTCCCCGACCAGGTTAGTGCTCTGTCAACATTTAACAGCTGCCTCATTGAAGACCAAGATTGGATGAATTTGAGCGGGTTAAAGTTGAACGCAGGTAAAACTGAGGTTTTGGTGGTGGACCCAGGATGTAGGATAGAGGAGTTGAGGACTGATCGACCCTCCAGTTTATTTCTGGGGGGCACTCAGATCCTTACCTCTGATCAGGTGCGTGACCAGGGAGTGGTACTTGTTGACAGGCTGACTCTCCATCATCAGGTGTCAGCAGTTGTGAAGAAAGCCTTTTACCATCTCAGGAACATAGCCAGGATCAAGCACTTTGTTCTGTCCAGTGATCTTCCCATATTGGTCCACACCTTTGTGACCTTGTGCCTTGACTACTGCAACTCCCTTTACCTAGGGCTTCCTGGGGCTGATATCCACCACTTGCAGCTGGTGCAGAATGCTGCTGCTCATTTACTGACTGGGATACCTAGGATATCTCTATTACCCCAGTGCTGCGTGATCTGCACTGGCTGCTGATTCAGTTGTGGATCACCTTCAAAGTAGGTTTATTAACCTTCAAGGTAGGTTTATTAACCTACAAAGCCCTACACGGACTTGCTCCCACCTGCCTGAAAGAGCTTTTGACTCCTTACTCCCCTATGCGATAGCTCCGCTTGGCTGATGAGGGGTTGCTGGAGATTCTGAGGGTTACTCTGAACTCTATTGGGGCACGTGCCTTTATGTTTGCTGCCCCAACCCTCTGGAACTCTCTGCCCCATCAGCTTCGGGAGTGCAGGGCCATGAGGAGCTTTAAGCAGGCACTAAAAATGTTTGTATGGATTAAGGTATTCCCTGATTTGTTATGATTTTAATTGTTTTAATATGTTGTTTGTAACTGTGTGAAGCACCTTGATAATTCTGAAAGGCGCTCAACAAATAAAGATATTATTATTATTATTATTAATATAAATTCTTCTAATGTGTGCGAAGAAGATAATTACTACAATAGATTACGGTTGACTACCCAAGCTCCTTCTATCTCACAGAGGTTAAGATTAGTTGAGTCTGTCTGTAGTTATGAGAGATGCTCCTTTAGCTATCTGGACCATATGGCAGTTTTTCTATTACTCTGGCAGAAATGGGTTTTGTTTCAGCTGGAATCTGATCTGACTTTTGTACCATAGTTTCATTATTTTCTGCTCTTTCGATTTTAGGATTTTCTTGACCAGGCCCCTCTTTTGGCATGTTACCACATAGACTAAATATTGCAAAGTGGCCTAGATGTATTTACATGCTGTGGTCCCCCTTATAAGGTTAAGGAATTTCATTTTCTTCATTTTGCTAATGTAATTTTTCTGTGTGTGATTTGGATGTCCTGTTGAACAGTTAATATAAATATGAATTTTCTTGAATGTCTTTTGTAATTTTTATCCAATGTACTTTGAAGTGTTGAAGTTTTTGTATCTGTACTTCTTTTTGAAAATATTTAACAAAGATGTTATTATAAAACAAAATATGCAAAAATGTAAAAGTTACGCATCAATGTGCAAAACCTCATTGAAATACAGTGAACCACACTTACCTTAGTTTCTCACCCTCTGATTGCCATCCACAAATTTTATAATATTTTCCTGGTATCTAGTGGCACCCCCCAAACCTCCAATAGCCCTCCCCATATTTTTGTATTCTTTCTTGATGCCTAGTGGCACCCCTTACCCTCCAGTTGCCATTTATGAATTCAACACTCACTGTATGAAGTTGGTGAGTAGAACAAATCACCTGGTATACTGTGTAAAAAAAGGTTTTGTGACCTGGAATAGACAGTGTATTATACCCATTTATCAAACATTTATCAGGCCACACCTGGATTATTGCACTGTGGAGTCTATTCACGAGGAAATATGTGGACAGGGTTGAGAGAGTGCAGCAGAGAACCACTTAATTAGTGTCTGGTTTGCAGCACATGACACATGAAGACAGGCTAAAAACCTTGGGGAGGTATTGACCATAGCAAAGATGTGTTAGAGGGGACCTTATGATGATGTATAAGATATTGAATGACATTGAGTTAGTAAAGGAAATGGGGCTAGAAATTCATGTTAAACCAGATGGTCTCAGGTCCCATAAAAAATAAATTATGTTAGAACACACCAAAAGAAACAGTAGATTATATTCTTTCTCTCAGAGGACTGGTAGATGGTGGAATGCACTACCCGAGGATACAGTGCTGAGTAGTAGCAAAGATGTGTTCAAACAAAGATTGGATGATTATCTTTTAAGTAAAGGGGCATGTTGGACCTCCTGATGTGGGTGGACAGGCTAGACTGGCATGTTTCACCTTCTTCTGTCTGTCATTGTAGTACAAGGTGCAACAGGCACTTCCCCAAGTGGCAGCAGGCCCCCTTCTTATAACAGGATAGATCAGAGACTATGTTGCTGGAGCCCTGGGGAAGTGGGACAGAACATGTGGGGGCCAAGTGAAGAGCCCAGAAAGACAACAGAGCTTATGTAGAGCACAGGAGAGTAAGATGGCAGGGTCATGTGATCAAATAATATATACATTTATAAAATGTCTATTGTCTTTTTCAAGAGTTTGTGAAATAGTTTGCTTATTCATCCATAGAATTCACATAAAGTGCTTCAATAAGTAACTTCTGACTATATAATGTAGCTATAATATATATGATATTGCAGTACTTTACTTAATAGCAGAACATGAGGTTGTAGCACAACACACTACCACTGCTGCCAGCAAGCCAGGAAAAAATAAATTGACATGATCTTAACATTTCTACTAGCTGAATCAGATATAGCTTATATTTGGGAAAGTACACACTGAAGTGAGCGTCTGTACTTAAAAAGTAAGAAATAAGTAATACCCCTGAAATTTGACACTAAAACTCATCATCTCAGCATTCAGTGCTGTACTTATAAACTGCTTTAAACTCAACATGTCATTGTTCACTTTTTTATTCAGATTTGTACCATTGGTATTTTACTCAATGAGAATCTAAATCTCAAAATTCATATAACCGGATATTTTGAAAACGGTATGTAAATATGCAACATATAATTAAAATTGTCAAACAGAACTAGGTGATATTGTATGTACTAGAATAAAATTGCTAGACCTTTGCATCTTGATGAAACGTTGTTTAGTTATTAATGCACATTTATGTTATAAAGACATTAATGACTGGTTCATTACATAAAATGGGCTTTGTATAACTGTATGATTTTACTGTGTAAGTATTTTACATGCACCACTGAGACATGTTCAGAGCTTAAATGTTTGCCATCTTCTAAAAACAGATATAATTTGTATTGATTTTCTTACAAACCCTACATAATTGCCCATTTAGTGAGGCTCTTTTTTATCTAATACCAGGACCAGATCCTCCTATGCCCCTTTTTGTCCAATAGCTCCCCTGCCTTCCCCTGTTACTGATTGCAACATTTCAATTGATGATTTCAGCTAATTCGCTGAGACCAATTCTTAATTAGTTTTATGTAAAGCTTAGTAGCGAGGTGTAAAAATATGTCTATGCAATTTATGGGTAACAGACAAATAGAATTGCTTCATCCTAGCAACCATTCAAAAACTACTTAATTTATTACAAATCCTAATATTATTTTAAACTCTTTCTTTGTACATACAGTATTTGCATTGCAAGCAATTGCTACCAGATTGTAGTCTTCCTCTCATAACTCCAGGATGTGAGATGTTCCAGAGTGAGTACACTTTGTTATAAAGAGAATTAATGAAACAAGCAGCCATGCAAACATTTTAAAACTCTTCAAAGCCAAGTTACTTTTTGTATCAATCCTTTGAAAAAGAAAATGAAAGAGCAGATGATAAAGAGAAGCAGACAGCTTCTTGAGGTACATAGAAGTAAACTTATCAACAGGAGCCCTTCACTTTCTGAGAAATGCAGGAACAGCAAGTACACTCCTTTAAGTACATTAGTCCAGCATCATTGCAGATGACTCTTATAATTCTTCATAGAAAGCAAAATGTAAGTATGAAAAAACAGACTGTGCATCTTAATAAATTAACTTGCATCATGGTAGGCTATATTTTTTCTTTATTTTGTTACAGTACATCTGGGGCTAGAAATTCAAAGATTTGCACTGGGTGCATAGAGTTTGCACCTACTGTACATTGTACGTGATTTTTGTCAGTCCTATATTTAAAGGAGAACTTGGCACACACTTAACCCATTTGCACCTTGTGCAGAGATAATGTATGTAGTAAGCAAAGGTGGGGGCAGGACAATTCATATCAGTTTGTCACAATATTCAGCATGTTAGAGCTGTGCAAAGAGGTTAGTGCAGGCCACACAGCACCATGCAATTACTGCATATTAAAATGCCAATCTAAACCAGAGCAAACCCCAGATATGAGCAGAGACACTGCAGGTCACAGTTCAAGATAGCTCTTGGGGGAGAACCCATTGCTGTAGCAGGTCATACAGGATGAGGAGAGGACAGATGCCCACCCTAAGCCCATACGTAGGCCATGGAGGCACTGTACTGCACACAGACAGCACCATCTATGACTCACATATGAAGTCCTCAGTGGCAACCAGATCATGGGCCAGTACAGGCTCAACAGGCTCATGTTCAGGCAGTTGTGAAAGCTCCTCCATGACCAACTCTGGACAGATGCCCAGTGCAGCCATGCATTGTCTGTAGGGCTAAATGTAATGACTGCAATGTGTGTCCTGGCCATCAGAACATTCCAGACATTGGTGAGGGACACGAATGGTATCTCACAGTTGTCCACCTTGCAGCTGTTGGACCAGTTCCTAGACACTCTGCTAGACTAGGCTGGGGAGTTCACTGTATTCCCCAGCACACCAGCAAAGTGAATAGCGTCCACACAGCAGTTCCATCGAGTTACGCATCTACAGTCTGTACTTGGTGCTATTGACTGCACACATGTTACCATCTGGGCACCCACTGGTAATGGGGTGGAGGTCTATATCCACTCCACCAGTTGCACGGTACCCAAGCTGTGCCCATTATGCCTTCATATGGCATAGATCCATCCTGTGCTGGAGGTTTTAACTTGGGGACATCCCTAATGGCCACCTCGTCTGTGACTATACCCCACATGCCCCCTCCCCCACTGTCCATCATGGTACATGATGGGTTAGAATCCCCATGGAAAATAGTTCACAGTTTGTTAGGGTTTATGAGCAGACTGCATGGACCAGTGGTCTTTTCTTTCTGTTATTATCTATGTTTCTATGTGGTAGTAACCTGTGACCTTTAATTATAATAATAATAATAATAAAAATAATATATTTTTTGTACAGCGCCTTTCTATTTCCAAGGTGCCTTACAATTTAAAACAAGCATTAAAATCCAAAATCTTAAACATGAATGAAGAAACATAATCAAAATACAGTTCAATTTTCCACAAAGGCCTTTTGCCAAAGAAAAGTTTTCAATTTTTTCTTAAATTCCTCCACGGAGGTGCACTCCCGTAGCTCACGGAGTAGAGAATTCCAAAGGTGGGTCAGCATAAGAAAAAGCTCTAGAACCAGATGATTTTAGGTTCACCCTTGGAATCTCTAGCAACCCCTTGTCGGCCGAGTGGAGTGATCGACCAGGGTTGTAGGGAACCAGAAGTTCTTTCAGATAGGCTGGACCCTGACCTTGTGAAGGAAGAGTGCCTATCCCCTGCATCCCTGGCTAATCACAGCTGTCCTTTGACCTGCATCTGTTGCAGAGGACAGGTACAATGTGGCACATGCTGCCACACACATCATCGAGGGTGTGTTTGGAATGCTCAAGATGCAGTTCCGGTGCCTTGACGATTCCAGTGGTGCCCTATAGTATACCCCTCAGAAGGCCTGTGACATATTCCTTACCTGTGATATACTACATAATAAAGCACTCAACCATGGGATATGCAAGGAAGGGGCAGAGGAATAACCTGCATTGGATTCGGATCCTGAGAACCATGGAATGCCAGATCAGCATGACAGGGGTGATCCTAGAATTGACAGGAGGGCCCAGGAGTACATAGCTTGAATAAAATTCACAAGAGACATCTTCGGACAAGGCATGTGAGTTCAGACCACACAGGAGACTGTAATATGGATAAGCAATGTATTATCAAAATAAAACCAAAAAAAAAAACCAACAACAGTGCATACAGTGCATTATGCTAGACAAGGGGGAAACAAAAAGGGTGATACACAAATGCATTGCTACCAGGCAAGGGGGACTACAAATAGGGCACACAAACAAAAATCCATGTTAGCAGGGGGTCCTAAAGGGGTGTCATCAGAGATACATGCCATCCAGGCAGGGAGGGTGCATGCAATAGCATGCCTGACATATATGGGGGTAACACATGGGGTACACACAAACCCAGGTCATGTGAGGGGAGCAACATGGATGCACACAGAGATACATGCTAACCAGGTGGGGTGAGGGCTGTACTACAGGCTATCTATGCTAGGGTTAGGAGCACATGAGCTACATCACAGGGACAGATGGTAGTGTCACAGTGGTACACCAGGGGAAGGTGGGGAACTATGTTGGCAGGGGGTAGCAATGCACAGTTACATCTGTCCCCTACCACTACCCCATGTATGAATGGTATGTCTGCACAGTCCCTTGTATGGCTGGGGGGACCTCATCTATTGTATGGGGCATTAGCATGTGGAAGGTGTAACCCCCTTGGCCATGGGCCCACACAGTACTCCCCAGGGAGGGCAGGTCATGACCTCATGTGTGCAGTGTCCTCAGTGGCCTGGACATCCTGGGTGTACTAGGCATTCTCGTCCCTGCACTGCATGGTGTGGGCATATGCGGCAGTGTCCATTGTAGGGCAGGAATACTCCCACCGGGCAGGCTATGGCTGTGACTGGCCCTCACAGTGCCTGCCACCATGTCTGCAGCCACAGCACAGTGGCATACAGGTGATTCCAGAGGGTGGTCATGCCAGCATCCACAGCCTGGTACAGGTCACATAGGGATGCCATGTGCTCCATGTGGCATGCCTCCACCTGCTGCTAGGCACACTGCATATCCTCATGCAGTATGTATTGGTGGCATGTCAGATCCTGCTGTGCAACAGTCTGTGCCCTGACAGTGGACTGCAGCAGCTTCCAGTTCTTGGCTGCATCCCACAGTCACCATGGTCAGTCCATTAGGACAGGGTCAAGCTGCACCCATGGCCATTGTATAGACTGGGACTGCACCGGGGTAGGTGCAGCAGTCTGTTGTGGGTGCTGCAGGCTGGCTGTGGCTGGCCTGTTACAATGGGAATGGGGTGACAGAGCTGTGGCTGTGATGGAGCATGCATCATGGGAAGGCACAGCGGTGGCTGCCCCTGTGGTATGGGCCAGAGGTGGCGAGGTGACAGCCATGCTACTGCTGGGGTCTTGGGGTGGCACAGCAGTGGCTCTGTCAGGGACAGTGGTGAGCTGCACCCCCATAACTGTTGGCCCACATGGGGACAGCAGCTGGGCCCCATTGGTGTGGGGGCTGGCAAGGGACCAACCTCTCCTGGTCTGGGGTGGGCCTGCCAGTTCCACGCTGTCAATGTTGTTGTCATCATCCACTTTCATGTCATTCTTACTGCTGTCTGCTGGGTGGCACAGACGGATTGGCAGCAGCAGGGACTGCAATAGCCAATATGGTCCTGGGGCATCCTCCTCTGTGTCCAATGCCATGTGCTGTGCTGTTGGGAGATGACAGGGAAGTTATATAGAACCATACTGGATGACATGGTGTGCAGGTTGAGGCAGTATGCATGCTCAGCTTATGGTGCCATGTCACTCAAACTGTATGCGCATTGCACCGGTTATATCATGCATGTACCAGCACACCCCTACACCAGTAAACACACACTCCATCACCATGAGGCACACAAACCAGCACCAGTGTGCTCACACATCCACACCTGTGTACATGCACCCAGCACTAGTGAGTACATACTGCATCACCATTGAACGCTCACTCAGCACCAGTGGGCACACGCCCCAACACCAGGGAACACACACTAAGCATCAATGGACACACTCCCCAGCAGCAGGGAGAACACATCCCTACCCCAGGGAGAACACATCCCAGAACCGGAGAGTGCACATGCAACACCACATGGGGTATGGTCCTGGACCTACAGACAGATGGCTTCACACTGGATGACAGGGAAACAGTAGTATGGCCTACACTCAGTGTGTTTCCCAGCACTGGCGTATGCATGCACCCATCCAGATGTACACAAATGGCCTACAGTATATTGCACTGGCAGTCACTCACATAGTTAGGTCCCACTTGGCTTTCATACAGGTATCTGACATCTGGCACTAACACCACCTTCATGAGCCATAGGGTTCATAATATGGCCTCCTCTGCAGGATCCTGGGTATGTGAGGCCACCAATGCCTGTGGAACTCTGGCTGTGGCATGCAGCTCCCTGCACATTATTGCCATCATCTCCTTTGTGAGCCTCTGCATGTCCCTGAAGTGCATTCTCACTGCTTCCATAAGCATGTTGCAGCAGCCAATGGCATTGGCCTCCTGGGTGACCTTGTCCCAGGCCCACGTACCTGAACATCTATGCTCTTGCACTGGGACATGACCACCTCCCTAGCCTTGTAGGCCTTATGCCAGTGCATGTAACTTCTCTGCAATGAAGCAGTGGACCCAAGGCCTGTTGGTATCCTCTGTGGTACCTGCTGTACAATGGAGTGCAAGACAGGTGGCCGGGGAGAACACACAGTGGCACACAGCTGAGCAGGACAATGCTATAGCCCCCCTCACCCCAACCATGTTGGACTCCCAGCAATACTTGACCTCCTACAGCCCTAAAGTGACCAACACCAGGCTATCCATGTGCCCCTTCTACCATTGTTACAGGCATAGATAGGCAGGGGTAGACAGGGTCAGGGGCTCAGAGGCCCCCGGGCCTCTGCCATGTACACATGTCTGAAAGGGGATGACTCTGCCTACAGTGTGCACCATGGACTATGGGAGGGGGATCCCCCTCCCACACACAGCAGTATCTCCACCACTAGATGTGGACACCATCAGCCACCACTGCCATATGTCCAGGGTACTATTGCACACAGCATTCACCCAGGTGTTACATTGTACAGGAGTCACAGGGTCTCCATCCAAGCATGTCCCCAGCACATGTTGGACCATTCCACCACCATCATTATCCAGTCCCACTTATAGCTATTGGTGACTACCACCACCTCCAGAGTATAGATCAATGACCTACAGATCTGGATGTGGTGCATCCCTCACCTAGGCAGTACCAATGTAGCATTGCCTCCAGCAATACAGGGTATCTCGTATAGCACAGGGAAAGGGGGCATTTATGTGAACAATGTTCCCATGGTGTTGCAGTGGGTATACAGGAAAATTGACTACATTGTCCTCCATATTACATAATGGAGGATTTCAGAATGCTGTGGAACCCCCCAAGACATAGTGACAGTGCTTCCAGATCACTGTGGCATGTTCCCTGTGGCACCATAGCATGATTTCCATGCTTTTCTGTAGTGTACAATATGGCCTATGGAAGCAAACAGACTCTGTTGTCACATATAACCACTGCATGGCTATAGTGACAAGTGTCCTGTATATGCTTACATTTCCCTGTACAATACATGAATCCATCCCTGTAGATTTGGGAGCCCTGCCTTGATAATACCACATGAATCTGGGAGCCATGCTGAAGCCAATGCATACACACAGTCCACTGCACACCCATTCCACAGGATATTTTCCTTCATTCATCTGCAGTTCTGCTACGGTGTCCAGGTGGTGCACTGTGCTTCTTTATGTGCTCCAGGCACAATCAGGCATGCTAATGTATGAATACCTGCTGGTAATGCCATGAAAATGTGAATGTTTGCCCACAGACAGCAAAATGACCTCATCTACATACCCTGGCTGAATATTGCATTTTTGCCCAGCGTGAAGTCCTGGCTTGGGCTTGCGCACTGCCATTGCGCCACACCTGTGGTTGCGCTTCTTAGGGCAATGGCACAGTCATGATGTTATGTGCTCTCAGACATCATCATACAGCACAGCCATGCATGCCATATCAGTCTGCAAGTGTGTTGTGCAGCGCTCCACAACACACACACGTGCATCCTGCACATGTGCCACCCCATGCTGCCTGCGTGCCTCTGTGTCAGCAACTACCCCTGGAAGTGTGTGTTGTACAGTGCAACATGATGTTGTGCTATGCTACTATGGCAGTGCATTTTGCAATAGCCAGACAGGCCTAAAGCAGGAAGCAGTGTGGCTTCAGACTGCTTTGCATAGAGAGAGGGGAAAAATAATGACTGAGTGGTGATGCAGGGCTGTTCAGCAGCACAACCATAGATGATCCAATGTGGAGCTGGCCAACCTGACTGACCTTGTTAGGGAGGACCAGCTGCTGGGGGGAGGTAGCAGGGACAGACAGGCCCTGCCTTGAGTTCTGGGTGTCAGTGGGGCAGTGCTTGACATGCTGGACGTGGGTCAATCACACCGGGGACCATAACAGGCATTGATATAATGACCTCCAATGGCGAAATGCATGCTACCTGCAAAAAGTGCTGGTCATGGTGGATGGAGGCACCATGCCCAAGCCAGGTAAGTACAGATGGTTATATGAAAGGTGTGCATAGTGGCCTGTGTGCAGGTCTGTGACATGGTAGTATGTAATAGGGCAAGACCCCTGCTGCACTGTGCACATCACCTGTATGCCCTCAGTGTTTCCTTGTGTGCTAGGGAACATGCCCCACTGCAAAGCATGTCAGGCCATGTGAAGCTATCTAGGCCACCTGTCCAATGGGACATCCTTGTGCCATGTGCCTTATTGGACCAGGCATGGTGGACTGAGGCATGCAACTGCCTTGGCAGCATGGCTGTGGGCCATCACAGTGACACAGCAGCAGTGTCATAGGCACAACAGGTCTATCTATAGTGACACTGCATGAGCAGCAGGGACTGTGTGCTGGGTATGGTGACCTAGACATGTCACAGTCCATTGCCACTTATGAACAGGGAGGGAGTCACATGTGTTGTATGTGTAGCTGTCTTGGGAGACATCCCCAGCAGGATATGGATGTGACCCCCATCAGTGTTCAGCACTGTCAATACTGAGCCACATGGCCACAGGTATGCATCTACCAGGTACAACATGGGGTACTTTTTTACTGCACTGGAGTCCAGATATGTACTGGCCACTGTACAGGCCTGCGTCTACTATATCCGGCCCCCCCAGCTGTTGTGCCAGTATGCCTTGCCTGTACTTGTCGTGTGCTACCTCATACACCATGCATACCCATGCATACTGTACCTGGACAGGGTCAGGAGCCAACATGTATGGTCAGTGGTACAGGGGCAAGGGGGCTAGCAGGATGTGGGCACTATGCAGGCCATCACACACTCTGGTAAGCCCTACTTAACACATGGTAAGGTACTATACTCTCTACAGACATGCCAGCACACATGTGTGTGGTGCACAGGTGGTGCTATTGGCACTTTGCAGCTCTGCTTGGCTAGTCCATCTGCATATGTGGCAACTGGTGCATGGTACAGGCGTATGTTCATGTATACTGAGTAGAGCGTGTGGAACTGTGCATTATGTACCACTGCATGTTACTAATCACACCTCTCCTTTCCTGCTTTACAGATCTCAGTGGCCAACCTGCCCTGTACATGGACCTACAGCAGCAGGTACAGCA
The DNA here is from genome assembly GCA_016271365.2 of Neoceratodus forsteri. NCBI lineage: Eukaryota > Metazoa > Chordata > Ceratodontiformes > Ceratodontidae > Neoceratodus > Neoceratodus forsteri. The sequence continues at coordinate 1,517,472,820 of CM057449.1, forward strand.
GCAACAGAATGAGGCATGCACAGAGTCACTGGGCTGTGATGGGCACATCATAGTGTCACAGAGGGAGTCCAGGAAAGTACCCTGCATTGTGTGTCACAATTGGTGTCACATGCATTTGTATATAGATGCTCGAAGAGTTGGCACTGCTGTGGCCATGGCCCTACCACTGTCATAGGTGTTATGGCCTGGCCCTGTCCATTGTGGTACTCATTGCTATATATAACACTGATGGAGTGTGCTTCGACACTGTTCTGCATGCTGTCCAGAGGGCTATTTACACAGCACCATCTGTGTGGCATGACAGGTGTCAGTGACACTTGCAGACAGTGAAAACCTTGGTTTTGCAGCTGGGGGTGGGCAGGGGTCTTGTCCCACTGAGTTATGGTTGCGTCTTTTTCTTCAGTGGGTGGCAGACATTGCAGTGGCCATGCAGTACCTGGCTGCAAGCTACCAGTGACAACAGCCAACACCACCATTACCAGCAGCAGCAGGGGGCCTGTGGCTGTGGCTGCATCACAGATGTTCCTGCTGACCCCATGGGTTTTCTTCCCCCTTGTTACTGGGCAGTTTTCCTCATTGTTTTTTCCACACCCCTAATGCATTTCTTGCTTATATTTGTGTTCTGTTTGTATGGCCTGATGTCAGTTTTTGTATTAAAGTTTATTTTTGAAATTGAAGCAGCAGTGTTGTGTGTGTGTCATTGGTGCCTTCCTTGCCCACCTCAGCCACAACCAGTGTGCAGCTCCATTCCTGGTGCTCTGGTCAGGTCTGCACCACTGCTTGGCCCATTGTTGTCCATGCTATCCTTAGTGCTACATTCAGAGCTGTGCAACTGCAGTGCATTGCACATTTTCCTGCCATGTGTGTGGCACCCAATCCAACCTATATTCAGAGGATTTAGCACCACTACTCTGCCTCTGAATGTGGCAGGCTAAGGGACCAGAGCAAGTGCAGGTGCTGGCACAGTGCAAACATTGTACTTGCATGTGTGCACTTTTGAATATCTAGTCCCTGATCTTTAATAACTGCCTCTACACATTAGCATTGCCATTTTGTGCTGTATTTCAATCTGACCTATAAAGATAAAAGAGTCTAGCCCAGTGTTTTTTTTCACAATTCATTTTACATGTCATACTTAAATTGTATCCCAAGCAGTTTAACTACAAACCAAATTAGCTCATAAGCTTTCTGTGAACTCCTAATTCAATATTCACATATAGCCCCAAAGAAAAATGTAACATTATTTTCTAGAGATTTTATTAATTTTATGCTACAAATTAAAATGATATATAAGCTTTTCATTTGTAAGACTGCCAAGGGACAAGTTATGAAAACATAGCACAGTCTGTGTACCTTAATTAGCAGTAATTACAATATTTAATAAACAAGGCACTTACTGGTGGTTATCAGCAAATGTTTTCTATACTGTGTTAGGTCTGCAGAGTTTCTATGAGGCAAACTGAAATTTCCGTTATTAATTTTTCACACATATTACAATATGAGAAAATAAAATTTGTTGGGAAAGGGTGGCACACCACATCTGACAGTAAATACTATACTGTGTAATGTGGATTTTTCCTGATGGGTTTTCCCAAAAGTCAAATAGAGATGCTCTTAAATGGATGTGTTCTCTCTCTCTCCTCTCTCTCTCTCTCTCTCTCTCTCTCTCTCTCTCTCTCTCTCTCTCTCTCCATATAAATCAATGGAAAGACAGGCAGAGAACCAGACCTACAAATAGAATACATGGGTAAACCTTTTTCCCATACTGAAAGTTCACATTTAGAAGCCTGTAATGCCATCCTAATTATGACATCATCATTCATTAACACCCTACTAATTAAAGCCACAAACCTCATTGGTTAATCAACTATTACATCAGTACACTAATTAAACTGATGCAATCAACATGAACAGTACACTTAAATTTCTAGCTTAACCCCAAAGCTGGGCTGTCATAGAAAATACTTTTATGATATGCTTGACTAAAACCCTCACCCCTTTACCACCACCACCAAAATCTAAAACCAAGTAATCACGTTAAAATAAATCTATGAACTCTGGAAAACATATTAATTTATTGCTTTAGTTAGTTAGTATGTGTTTAGTAACCAGGAAAATGCACTAGGCAATTAATGCCTCTTTTCAGGAATGACCCAGATACTACAGAGTACAATACATGTAGGACATAATAGTAGCATAACAACAATTAGGTACAGTACAAGCTAAAAATCAACACAACCCCCACACAAAAAGCATCAGTTGATATATTGTTTATAACTTGTAAGCACAGCATGTACTCCCTTTAAAATGTAGACCAGGGTTCCACACATGCAGCAAAACCAAGGAGGTCAGACCGGCCATGGGCCCCACCATTTTGAAATCAGAGTGGCAAATTACCTTTTGTTCCCCCACCTTATTTAGCCTTTTTTTTTTTGACAGTGAACTAGCTTAGTTATTCCCAGTTAACTAGGGCATACAGTTGGGGGTGGGTTATTTTTCTGTCTGCTTTACTTCCCCTAGATTGTATTTTTACCACTGGTGCAGCACCTGAGTTGCCTGAGATTTTGCAGGCAACTAACAAAAGGTTTCCTTGTTTGCGTGTGCATTTCCTGGCCCCACCACTGTCATATGGTACTGGATGATGAATCACAGTGGGGTTGTCACTGTACTGAAGTGGGAGTGCAGGGCTGTTTTGTGTGTGTTCCTCATACTAGAAGGCAAAGGCTGGGAAGTATACATGGTATTTTGAGGGAAAAATGGTGTGCGGCCACCTGAACATCTTGATGACTGCACTTTGTGTCCACCAATTATTTGGCCTTGAGAACCACAGCTCTATATGCTTTATATAAAAGTCAACACACCTTCTTGCTCCAGCCTCCTTTTGCAGCTGAGAACAAAAGCATTTTCCTCTTTCCCTGAGATATCTATTCTGTGTAATTCTGCATTGCCTTTAGGTGCTGGGAAGGGGGGGCGGGAGGTTGCTAGTTGTTGAGAAATGACCCACAACAAGAGAAAAAAGGATCATAGTGGTGAGTGTCTCTGCTTTGCAGCAGCCTTTCCCTCCTCTCCCTGAGACATTTATTCTGTACAATTCTTATTGTTTTTATTTTTTTGGAGACTTAATTAACACCAGTGGTACCACAAAGCAGTTAATAAATAGCTGGGGTTCTGTGTGTCACAATTGCCTCCTGTTTTTGTATCTGTTCTGGCACATTTTCTTGTTCTTCCAAAGTATTTGCTCAATAAATTTAACCCATGGACCAGAGATGTACTTTAACAAAAAACAATCTCTGAAATACCACTAAGATATACCTACTTTTAAACATAACATTTTCTGGGGGCCTAGGCCGCCCAAGACACCTGCCATATGATGTGGCACTTTGTGTACCTCGCACTCCCCTCCCTTGCTGGTGTCATCCCATCAGCTCTGAGGATAGACAAACAGCACCCCCATTACCAGGTATATAGTTGCTGCTTTTTACAGTCTGTACACTGTAACAGTTTTGAGGTCTGGTGGCTTACTGTGCATATGCTGAAGTTGATAATCAGACATAGCACATGACCCTCCGTGGAAGTGTTGGACCTGCTCTGCTTATTATTTGGGTATACTGTACTGTACTCTGTAGCATGATAATACGAGATAGACTGGCAGCAAAAGACCCAGGGTTATGTGCTGTGGTAATGATAAATCTTATAAAGACAGCCAGAAAAGTGTAAACAATAAACACACTGGGGTATGAAAGAGCACTGTTCTCTGTGAGAACAGATTATAGAACTGTGATACAATTACAGAACACTGCATACAATAGGGTGTTTGCAATAACACATTTATTCATACAGAATGCATCTTGCCAGGCCCAGAATCACCCCCCATGCTCACCTGTCTCCCCAGCTACCCATCACACCTCCTGTGCCCCTTCTGCCCCTGGTCTCCTCCTGTCCAGCTGGTTTACCACTCCCAACCATCCCGGCCTCTCTAGTGTTGTGCTGAAGGGGGGCGGATCCCTGCAGCAATTCCGACAGGTACTTCAACTGTTTGGTGCAGCTGTTGGCTTGCTGTAAACCCAGGGAGTTTAGTGCCAGGACCCTGATTTTTGTAAAATCAGGCACAGGGTCCCTGGTACATCTGGAGTTTTCTGCAGCCCTGGAGCAACGCAACTTGCATCGCTGTAAGGACTCTTTGAAAATCAAGCCCCAAGAGTTGATCTGCTCCTACCATGTAATCCTCTGCTGAATTCATACTTCTCTGTTTGTGACATAATAACCATTCTGCATCAACAAACAATGATGTCAGAAACAGAGCACTATGACTTCAAAAGATTAACAAGCAGCAGCAGCTACAGATCAACTCGGGGGGGGGAATGATCATATTTACATGCAAATTAACCTATTAATAAGAACAAAGGCAAGTGAAATGCAAACAATATATAAAATATAAGCTGAAGTTTGTCTAAATATTATGGTTTTCAGTGTTTCTTCAAAAATGACAAGCTTCAAAAAATTCCCAAACCTTTTAAAATGTGAACACCTCCTCCAATTATTTTTAAAAGAAACCATGGCAATGCAGATTATTTTAAAACAGAACATGGAAAGGCAGTTTCAAAACATAGTTATTTCAAAACAGACAAATAAGCAGAATTAACTTAACTTACAAGGCTTTACCAAAGATTTACCAAATCAAGCATTCATTTTGTCTCGATACCAAAACTGTTATAAAGGTCCAGCAAATTTGTTCAGACACAGTAAAACAAATAGAACTACATTCTACCTCAGTATACCCAGGTATATCTCAGTACTGAGAAACTTTTCTACGACTACCACTGTATGTGTTTGTCTTTAGACAACTACGTAACACTATTTTGAACAAGAAAGCCACTTAGCAGTAAAAATTAACCTGCATATCAAGGCACGCAGAACTCTGAGTAAACTAACTCAAAATACATGTTGTGTGTTCTGTAAGCTATATGCTAGTGAAATATAAAACTTTCACACACAAAACTACACCTTTCAGACTTACAGCAAACATTTTCAGACACAATGAAACTGACATATGCACATCCTTACACAAATACAATCAAGAATACAGTATGTAGTTCAAAGCAGAAAAGACTCACCAGATGATGAAGGAAAAGGTTTGCTTATGCCAAATCGACAATGCTCTTGTCTATGTTCGGCATAGCGAGAGCCCCAATATCGACAGGTGCCCCTCCGCACCCCCCCCCTTCTAAGGATTCCTAACTCCGAATCGGAGTTGTCTCGAAGGGGGGAGGTGAAAGTCGGTGAAAGGGTGAAATTTCACGCTGGAGTCCTCCACAGTGACAATCTTGAAACCTGTCAAGATTCTAGCTGTGGGGGATTTCGCCGTGTGGGTTTCACCATGTGGTCAGCATATTGAAGGAAAATAAGCTAGAAGTCATGTTTCCCCATTGGTCACATGATCATTCTGAATGCTATATAATCAAGCTCCAACAGTTCTCCACAGAGCAACTATAACCACCTGAGTTCAATTAATCTCTTTAATCTCGTAACACTTTTTCATTATTTAACTCCTCTACTGCTATTTTTTTTAAACCTAATAACATTGAAAACAAAGCCATTTGGGAGCATCCAAAAATATAATATAAATTAAACAATAGAACAGTGTTGTATACTTGAAAAAATAAATTCCATTTCAGGATATAATGAACTGATAAATCAGGTGCCCTTCAGGCTGTTGGGTTATTAGCTCATTAGACCATCTTGAATGAATTATCTGCTTCTGTATGACACTTTTGTATCATACTGATATATAATCTATCTCACTATTTATCTGTCTTGCAGAAAACAAAGTTATGTTAATTCACAAATTAGGGTTTTTACATTATCAGAAGTAAAGGAATCCGATGTTAGAGGTTTTTTTAATCCTAACACCACCCCAGCATCCCATGAACTCCACCAGAATTAAATGTCAATGCACAATCCAGATCACAGTCCTGAAGGGCCCTGCATAAACTACTTTGAAATGTGTTTTTTGGTAGTTGACCCCCAAAGAACATTTTATTCAGATTAAGTGAGTGCCACTTATGTGGTGATTAGGAGGGGTAGCAACATAGCCACCTTCACATTTGGGCCCAAACTGGCTAAAAATGATCAAGTTATGGCCAAAAGAAACAAACTCTGGTCAGAAGCACAATGGCTACTCATGCATTAATGTGATAAGAGGTAAAGAATTAATGTGTGACTTAGTTGTACTTGTATTATTGTGATGTAAAAGTCCCACATTTATACCTCAATAGTAGACAAATAAAAAGAGAAGTATAAACATCAAGGAAATGCAGTAAAAGGTGATGTTGGTTCTAGACATACAGACCCCCTTAAAAATACACACACACACACTCACGGCTTGCTGCACCAAATTAATCAGTGATGCAAATGTTACAGTACACAAAAAAATAGACATAAGCGATTTCAATCCCTCTTGCTTTTAGAACTTAAATATTCAAACTGAAGGTAAATCTTGTCAGACCAGCTTACTTGAATTTACAATGTGATCCTATGGCAATTTTATATCACACTTCCTAGTTGTGCCTCATGCCTCACAACCCACCTGAGGCACACCCTGCCGTGTGTTATTGCTTACTTACAATTTACAATGTGATCATATGGGAATCATATACTGCACTTCCAAGGTGGTTGAAGGCACTTGGCTGTGCCTTATGCCTCACAACCCACCAGGGGCATGCAGTAATTTAGATGAAAGTCTCTTCCGTCATGTGAAAAGAGTTGCATGTTGTTTGTCTTACCTGATGATGGATGTCTGTGGTAGCTTGTGTTGCTTTGCTCCCTTTAGCTGCTTGGGGTTGGGGGATGCAGCATTAGTGTTGATAACCTGAACATCACATTTCCATACTTTTGTCTTTTTTAATAGCAACCCAAACTGGTGCATTAACTAAGTTTTTTGCAAAGAATATATAAAGGATATACTACCCCCTAGGCAAGGGCAAGGCAAAAAAAAAAAGCCACCACTTATTGAGGTAGGCCGTTCCATGCATCCACCACCCTTTCTGTGAAAAAGAACTTCCTCACATTACCCCTTAATCGGCCTCCCTCTAATCTCATGCTGTGTCCTCTTGTCCTGCTATTTTTCTTATATTGAAACATGTTAGACTCTTTCACCTTGTTAATGCCCTTAAGGTGTTTGAATGTTTCGATCATATCACCTCTCTCCCTCCTTTGCTCTAGGGTATACATATTGAGCTCCATTAATCTGTTCTCATATGTCTTCTGATGCAGTCCCTGCACCATTTTGGTTGCCCTTCTCTAGACTGCCTCAATTTGGTTAATGTCCTTGTGAAGGTGTGGCCTCCAGTACTGCACACCGTACTCCAGATGGGGCTAACCAGTGTCTTGTAAACAGGGATTATTACATCCCTCTTAAGACTTGTGATACCCCTACTAATACATCCTAGCATCCCCCTAGCCTTACCTACTGCTTTAGAGGTCTGCTTGGATGATTTCAGGTCATCGGTGATGATGATGCCCACCTCCCTGAGTTTGTTCTGAAACTACATCACTAATCGGGTACAAGTCAAAATTGGCAATATACTCTCTAATAAGCTTAATGTAAGCACAGGTGTTACCCAAGGGACTATACTAGGCCCAATGCTCTTCAGTCTCTTCCTAAACAATCTCCCAAAAGTGTGCCATGACAAAATCCTATGGTATGCGGATGATGCAGTTATCTATTCCAGCCACTCTGATCCCATCTCCCTTGAGCAAGGGCTTCAGCGCAATTTCAGCCTGGTCGAACACTGGTTTACTGATGCACGGTTACTGCTCAACTATAAGAAAACTAAAACTACAGTGTGCTTTTCTCCTCCCCCCACAGCAAAGCTAAATCAGTCCACCTAACTATCCAGAATAATAAAAATGAAACCCTTGAAATGGTACACACTTTTCAATACTTGGGGTCATACTGGAAAGCACCTTATCATACACACTGCACATCAACTACATTGCTAAGACAGTATGTGATTAAATTGGACAATTATATAAACACAGACATTGCCTCACCCCTGAAGCACTTATACTAGCAGTTGCCAGTTCAGTGCTCTCTGTAATCGATTATGGCCTTGTAGTCTACAGCACTGCTTCGGATTCTAACCTGAAAAGAGTTGTCACTGCCTTAAATAAGTCCTGCCGACTAGTTCTGGTAGCCCAGCTGCTAACACACAAGTGTGACCTATACTCACATACAGGATGGTTGAACCTTGACAATTGCATCATATACCAAGCCTGTCTCCTGTCCAAGAAAGCCACACTTGGTCTTACTCCACCAGGTGTCCACTCTATGCTTCATCAAATAGCCCCCCCAGGCTGACCAGAGGGTCACTCAACACCCAATACAAAGTCTCCTACCACTGCACGACCCAAGGGCAATGGTATTTTATGTACCATGTGCCTAAGTGGCTAAACTCATTTCCAGCTGACCTTCTATCCGAACCCAAGTTAAGACCATTCAAGAAAAAACTGCATTCACACTTATTGAGCTGCATGATATGCTATTGCCCCTAGTATTTACTAGTCCCTGGGCTCAGGCATGTATCCCACATTGCTAGCACCCTGGCCTTTCCTGTTTTGCATACCTCCCCCTCCCCCTACCCTACGACTAGATCCCTGCCTTGACCTTTCCCCCTATGACAAAGGGCTGCCTGGCACACCCAGCTTCCTGCACGGAATCTTGCCCCTCCGCTTTCCTACTCCTCTTGTTCTACCTAATCCTTTTGCCTGGCACTATGCCTCCTTCCACAGTAACCTTCCCAAGAATGACTTACCACTGCTCTAAATGATACCTATAACTACCCACTTGTCTGTATCTCAATCCAATGGCCCTAACTACCTGTCTATCAGATTGTTGATGTTATGAGTTATGATTTACCTACTATATGTTGGTACCTACGGTATGTTGTTAACTACTTGCCTTTGTAATCCTTAATTCAATTCTTAATGCATTTGCTCCCTCCTGACGTGGAACCTTTGTAAATGAGCTGCTAGCTCAAAGATTGTAATCCGAGACTTGAATAAATAAATAAATAAATGTTGTAAATCTGACAGGAAATGTGTTTTGAGGGAAAATCCAAAGCACATTTTGAGGCTTATTGACAAGGGGACACTTAGGTGTTTGTTAGGGGGGGAGGCTATATGGCCACTCTTAAAAATGTGTGGTCATAATAACCCAAAATGGCCAAGTTATGGGCAAAATTAAAAACCAGATTTGGCTGGCACAGTTGGTCTTGTTTTTTTATATTGTTATATTTATTTTTGTAACAGGCCTTAGTGTCTCACCAATGTCACTGTTATAAATGTGTTTATAACTGGACCACATCCACTGTCAGTTTTAAATATTTTATGCATACAGTGGCACTGCTTTTCCGTAATGTTCCCTACACAGTACAGACTGGTTCACATCCATGCAGCACCAGGCAATTCATTTCATCCCTTCAGCACCACACTCATGTATTGCCCCCCCACCCATATCACCTTTCTTTTTAATTCTTTGATGATCCAGGTTGGACACTAGACACATCAGGCAATTTGAAGAACGGACAGATGTTTTTAAAATTCCCTGACAGGCCAGATTGGGCACTGGTACTGTTAGCAGATGGGAGGAGGGCCAGATGTTTTTTATTCCCTGATAGAGCAGGCTAGGCATCAGACCTGTCAGATAGTTTGCTGGAGGGAGACAGCTTTTTTTTCCCTGACAGGCTGTGTTGCGCTTGGGATTCATCTGGTTGTTGATGGGCAATGGATACATTTTTTTTATTCCCAGATGTTCCTGTTTTGGCCCTGGGCTCATCAGGTAGATGGGTAGAGGAGGAGAACAGACAGGTTTTTTTTAATTCTCTAACAGATCATATTGGGCACTGGACAACTTAAGTAGTTTGAGTAGGGGATCATATTTTTTTTTATTCCTTGTTGGGGTGGGCACTGAACTCATCAAGTAGTTTATTGTAGGAGAACAGATTTTATTTCCTGATGTGCCAGGTTAGACACCAGAGAATTCTGCTGCATGGCAGACTGTGTTGGTATGTGCATGGCAGTGTGATCCCTTTATGCATATTGGGAAGGGTACAGCATTGAGATTGAGGTCTGAGAGAAGGAAAGAGTGAAAGAGAAAGAGTCAGGCTGTAGAGCTGGGATCACTGGCACTTGGAGTTACAGCCTCAGAAGTGTGTGCTATCTATCCCCCTCAATACTTTTTCCCATGCAAGTGCACTGCAGGTGTGAGGGGGTGGAAATCCTTGAACAGGCTAGTAGTAGCAGTAGTGCAGCAGCAGCCCCAAGACTTCCATGCAGTGTTTGAGCCCCTTACTTTGTCTTCAGTTGATGGACATGGGGAAGCAGTGTTTAACTACACTGGTTATTCCACCTTCTGCTTACCACTTCACTGCTGCTTCTCCTTATCTCCATTTGACTTAATACATGGGTCAGGTTGGATATGGGATCCATCAGAAAGTTGGAGCACGGGGGACATATTTTGTTTAATTCCCTGATCAGCCAGACTGGGCATAGAATGGTTAAATGTTTTGAGTGGCAGATGGAAAAATTAGTTTTATTCCCTGTCTGTAGGGGTTGGACACTGGACAAATCAAGTTTTTGGGGAGGGTTATTGGGGATGATGTGGGCCCAGTATTGGAGGCAGCTTCCTGGCTAGGTTAGCCATAGTTCACTGCCCGAGGAAGGGACATAGGGATGGGGGTTTGACCATCTGTTTTAGATCCAACCTAAACTTCTCTGTGCACCCGGTGGGTTCTACCTCATTGTTTAAATACATGTCAGTACATGGAAGTTCAGGTGCAGGCTGCAGAATCCTCCTTGTATGCCATCCTCTGGGGAAGAAGGGGGAATTTTTCCAGGAAGTTGCAGACTTCATCACCAAGAAGGTGTTGGAGTCACCCAGATGGTTGGTTCTGGATGACGTCAATGCCTGGATTGATGACAAACATTCACAGTTTGGTTATGACTTCCTCCAGTTGATGTCTTCATTGGGTCTTGCACAAGCTGCTGCTTCTGCAACCCACAGCCACAGTCACACCCTGGACTTAGTATTCTCACTAGGTCTTGAGATCTTTGACCTCAGGATTGATCCAGTCATTTGGTCAGATCATTGCATGGTGAAGTTTTCATTCAGGCCCCCCCATTAGTCCTTCCACCATGGTGATGGTCTGTTGCTGTCTTTTGAAGGGGTTGCCCCCCAGAGGGACTAATGATGATAATGGATCTATCTGGTGTGAATGTTGCATGATGCAGGTATGGTTACACAGGTCACAGCCAATAATGAGGCTGTTTCCAAAGTGTTTGACTTTGTTGCACCAGTCTGTGTACAACCGCAGGTCTTCCTCTTGAGATCCCTATGATTTTATGAGACTCTCAAGGAGATGAGGACCAGGGATTGTAGGTTGGAGCATTGTTGGCAGAAGACTCAGTCTGAGGGGGACAAGCTGGCTTTGAGAGTTCACTACAGTGAATATTAAAAGGCAGTCAACTATAAGAAGGCAGTGTTCCTATCAAGGGAGATTGCTGCAGGGTGGAACAGATCAGATCTGCTTTTTCATACTGTAGACAGGCTTCTCCATCCTGTCTATCTGCAGCTGAAAAAAAGCATCTTCAGTCTCTCAGTGCATGGAGTTTGCTCTGTTCTTCTCTGACAGGGTGTCCTCCACTAGGGCTGGGATCTCTCCATCGAGGCAATTGCAGCCCTGCAGTGGCAACCTGTGTGTGTCCAGAGGCACTCCTATTGTCTAGAGTGAGTTTAGGCTGGTTGAATTGGTTGAGGTTTGCTAAGTGATTTCAAAGCTGAAGCCCACACACTGTGAACTGGACCCCGGCCCAACTTGTCTCATGCTTTGAGTCCGTTGGTCCAGTGTTTGCCGAGATTGTGCGGTGTTCACTTTTGGAAGGATGTTATCACAGCACCTTAAAAGAGGCATTGGTGAGACCCCCTCCTTAAGAAACCAACTCTCAACCGTGACATCTTGGTGAATTATAGATTTATTTCTAACCTTCCATTCTTGGGTAAGGTTATCTAGAAGGTGTTGGCTCTTCAGCTCGAGGAATACCTCAATGCTCACAAAATCTATGAATCCTTCCAGCTGGAGTTTAGGTCAAGACATAGCACTGAAATAGCATTAGTCAGAGTGCAGAATGATTTCCTCAGGGCGAGAAATAGCAGGGAGTGGTCAATTCTCATTCTCCTCAATCTCTCCTCAGAATTTCACACTATGGACCACATAGTATTTCTGGATCACCTAAGGGAGCTCTGTGAACTCACCAGTACCATCATTAACTGGTTTGAGTCCTTCTTCACAGGCAGGAGGCAGAAGGTGTTGATCATGAATTTCTCATTTTCCTGAAGCCCCTGTCATATGGAGTTCCCCAGGGCTCGATCTTGTCACCTGCATTGTTTGCAGTGTACATGCTTCCTCTGGATGAGATCATTAGATGGTACAGCTTGGGTCTTCACAGTTATGCAGATGACACCCAGCTGTACATGTCATTTGCACCAAAGACAGGTGATGCTGTCTAAGTGCTAAATAAATATCTGGCCAAGATCAAGAACTGGATGTCCTCAAGCTGGCTGAGACTCAATCCTGACAATACAGAGGTGTTAGTGATTGAGCATGATCATCGACAGGATGTGGGTGCCACTGGGATCGGATCAGGGTTATTTCTTGGCCCCACCCCCTTGGTGGCATCTACCAAGGTGAAAAATCTAGGTGTCATCCTTGATGATAGACTGACACTTGAGGTTCAGGTGTTGTCCGTCATCAGGAGTGCTTTTTACCACTTGAGGAATGTTGCCCAGATTAAAGCCTTGATTCCATCTGAAGACTTCCCCACACTGGTACATGTGTTTGTGATGTTGTGGTTTACCTACTGCAACACTCTGTACCTCTGGGTCAATGAAGGGGTTTTCTGGCTCCTGCAGCTAGTGCAAAATGCAGTGGCTAGGTTGCTGAGGGGCCTTTTGAGGTCCTGTCATGTGACTCTGGTTCTGCGTAAACTGCATTGACTGCCAGTTAGATGGAGAATCATCTTCAAGGTGGGCTTGCTCAGCTACAATGCCCTACAGGGATCAGGCACTTGCTATCTGAATGATTTCCTGACTCCTTCCCATCTGGTGTGCCCTTTTCACTCCTCTGCTGAGGGTCTCCTAGCAGTTCCCAGTCTCAGCCTTAAGTCCTCTGTTTGAGGTGGCGGGCCTTGTATTGCGGAACTCATTACCAAGACCCTTGAGGGAGGCCCCATCAGTGGAGGTTTTCAAGTGGAGTCTGAAGGCCCATCTTTTTAAAAAAGCATTTGAAGACTGTTTATAACTTAGAACTAGTAAACTGCTGCACTATTTGATTTTAATTTAGGATTTATTTATTTCAATTGTTTTTATTATTAGTGTTTGTTTTATGCTTATGTATCAATATATGTATCTTTATTCCTACCTACCTACCTATCTGTACAGCACCCAGAGCCTCTGGGATGGGGCACTAAACAAATACATTTTACTTACAGTATTTACTTACTTATTGGTGTTCTTTATTCCCTGACAGGCCAGACTGGGCATCAAGCCATGCATGTTTCCTTTAATTCCATGATGGGCTGGGTTGGACACTGGACCTGTCAGGCAGTTTGGGAAGGGGACAGATGTTTTTATTCCATGACAAACTACATTGGTCATAGGATAAGTCAGGTTGTTGGTGGGAGGGAACATTTATTTAATTCTCTGACAGGCTGGCTTCCACCATTCCAGACCTATCAGGTAGTTTGGGAGTGAGGTACATACTGTATCTTCTTAATTCCACGATGGGCTGGATTAGGTATTAGACCAGTCAAGTAACGGGGGTGGAGGGCTAGATTTGTTTCTTTATCCCCTGATGGGTCAGATTGGGCACTGGATCTGTCAGGTTGTTATGGGAGGGGGACAGATTTGTTTATTCACTGATGGGTTGGGTTGGGAACTGGACCCCTCAGGTAGTTGGAGGATCGCACTCTTTGATGACACTCTGAAGTGAGACTGGTAGGAGGTTCCTGGGTCCCACTCATATTTGTTTGTTCTGGTAAGAGATCTGAGCACTTTATATTAAAACTGCATTTACTAAAACTTTTGCCATCATTGTGTCTTTTACAGTAGGTAGTGCCAGAGTTTTTTTCTTTGCCACTTGGGGGAAGTGGACAGATTTTTTTTATTATTCCCTGATGGACCAAGCTGCTCACCAGACTCATCTGGTAGTTTGGAAAGGGGACCAGATTTTTTTTATTCCCTGTTGGGCCTGGTTGGGCATCAGAAATTCTATTCAATTCTACATTCCCTGCACTGCCAATATGGAACTCCTATGCCTTGTAAAACTCTTTGGGATATATTTCATTTAAAAGTCATGTTGGTTAAGTGTAGTTTTGCAAATTGCCTCACCATGGTCCACTCTTGCTAGTTTGTAGGTGTAGAGAAAATATATATATGACTACATGTGGTGACTTCTTGAAGAAACTCACACAGAGAAAATGTTTTTGAATACGTACAATAGGACTGAAACAATGTCACTAAAAAAACTAAATGTGGAACTACTGCTGCTGTGTTTTTTTTTCCTGAATGACATTCTTCCTATCTTGGAAAATCTAGCTTTCCACTTTACCTGTTCCCTCCATCTGTTCCTCTCCCCTTCCATACACACCCTCCCACAGCCCCGTCTTCCCCTAGCCCCTCCCCCATATTTCCTTTGCATCTGTATGGTTATGATTAATGCTAATTTTTATCTCCACAGATTTTATTTCTACAGGTTTCATCTTCACATCAATTGCACTGTTCGAATTTTATATATTTACACTATTACACTTTATGTATTAGCACTATAATGATTCTTGGTGAGGACCACACCCTCACTAAAATATGCAGATTTTATCTGTATATCTAGCTGGTTGTGGGAGCACCTACCAGCTCTGAGGAAGGCTTTGCTAAAAAATCAGCTGTGTCGTGGATACTCACACTCTGCATTCACTATGTTCTGCCAGTCGCTGATGATGTAACCATTCTGATGCACCGGTCCAGTGCCTCTCTACTTGTTTGACATTGATTGTTTGTTTAAACTGTTACCGTGTACTGAAATACAATTTCTGCTTTAAGGTATGATTACATCTTAATTTATTGTTGTGCTTTGGGCTGGTGCTACTTAATTTTATGGAGCTGCATCATCACACATGTAGTTGTTATTGCCATTTTTACAGCGCAGGGCAGAGTTCTGCAGATGTTTTACTATCACATAGAAAAATGGACCTCAGCAGATTGTTAATGGACTTCTTATAATAGAAGTTTTATAGCAATCCTTCCTCTTAGCAGTCTGTTTACCGCAATTTTTTTTCTCTGTGTTATCTGTAACTATGTTTTCCTTCAGTGGTTGGTAAAGCATTTTTTTTTCATTCACTGTGACAGTGTTTTTAAGTTTTGATGGGAAACAATGGTCACAATAACAGTGCATGTATTTCAATCTTAATTTATGCATAACAGGACCTGTATAATAACATGGTTACTAGTGTCAGCTTGTTTGCCATTCTCTTCATACCTACTTTAATTGACCTGAAAGCTAGTGTCTCCAAGTCCAAGTAGGCATAAAGGCAAGTTATTTACACCATTTCTTTGAAGCAGTCTAACTGTCTGCAACACAGTGCAATTATAAACTTTTTTTTGCATGCTAGTGTCAAAAAAGCCTTGCTGCAACAGCCAGCTACTGTGTGTGTGTGAGAGAGAGAGAGACAGACAGACAGAGAGGGAGAGAGCTGTCCAGTTTCATAATTTTCAACAGAGCCAGCAAGCTTTTATTCATTATTTCCATCATCCCCACTCTCAGATTACCTTGCAACACATTTTAATCTTAACCCTTGATTATCCTGATAGTTTGTCATCAGCCTTCTTGTGTGCTTTTAAATAGATACATAGAAGATGACATTTTATTTTATCTGCCTGCTCTTTAGTGCATTTCCCTGTTCAGACCCATAAAGGCATTGTGTTTTTACATCGTTTTTTTTATCAATTCCTCATCTCTCTCATTTTATTTTGCTGTCCAATGTCCACCTCCACATTTATATTTTTTATTTCTATTTGATCAAGCTTCACAGCACATGAGGTTAGCTAACAGGAAGGATCACAGCTGTAGCTGTAGCAGTCTGTATATTGAGGGCCCAAAAATCCTCAAACAGTTAGTTGCCCCTACATGCATGCAGATGCCCTGAAAAAGCTTGTAAGGGACTCTTGGTCCATCATGTCCAACCCCTCACTGTAACATAGTAATTTAATGTTGTAAGGGACTCTGGGTCAATCGTGTCCAACCCCTCACTGTAACATAGTAATTTAATGTTGTAAGGGACTCTTGGTCCATCATGTCCAACCCCTCACTGTAACATAGTAATTTAATGTTGTAAGGGACTCTTGGTCCATCATGTCCAACCCCTCACTGTAACATGGTAATTTAATGTTGTAAGGGACTCTGGGTCAATCGTGTCCAACCCCTCACTGTAACATAGTAATTTAATGTTGTAAGGAACTCTAGGTCCATCATGTCCAACCCCTCAAAGTAAGATAGTAATTTAATGTTGTAAGGGACTCTGGGTCCAGCATGTCCAACCCCACACTGTAACATTCTAATTTAATGTTGTAAGGGATCCTAGGTCCATCATGTCCAACCCCTCACTGTAACATATTAATTTAATGCTGTAAAGGGCTCTTCATCCATCATGTCCAATCCCTTACTGTTTATCAAGAGATACTGTAAGTCTCAGGAGGTATCTGCATTCCAAAAGAGTCTTATTAATTTATTTTAATTAACTGAAGAAAAGTTAATCCCTACTGATACATTGAAGTGAGGGTATTAAACTTTCATAAAACTAGACCTACATTTCACCTGGAGTTTGAGCAGTTAGCCTCGGCTTGATGCAGGGGACTGATGACTAGGATTCAACTATCCAGGAGTCCAGGGCATGCCACTTTCACTGAGAGGGCTAGGTGTGTTCACAGGAAATGATGAGAAGCAAACAAAGGTGAGGGTCTGCAGCAGTCAGGTGCAAGAGGAATGCTGGTTAAAGCATGGGTGAGGGATTTAAATCACCAGGAGCCAAACCCCAGTGCCACTTCCCTTCCCCTTCCAACACTGGGTGCCCAATTCCGGAGTTGGATGATCAACTAAAATGAAAAGTAAGTAGTCACTTGCTGCCCAACTCTGGTGCCACCAAACTTTCCATATTCTGACACCAAGTGCCGAACCCTGGTGTCAGACAGTAGATTAAAAACATAAGCGGACAATGACAGGCAAACCCCGGTGCTACCAATCTGCCATTCTGACACCAGGTGCCCAGCCCCTGGTCCAAGAGTCAATGAAAAAAAGTAAGCAGACACTGGGATCTCAACAACTCCAGTGATGTTTTACAAAGAAATATTAGTTGTTTTTTGCACTAATCTGTTGTAGCATTGCTCCATGTTATTCATTGTACTATTGCACTTTTTTGTACCTGCCACTTGTACATCAAATAAAAAGCAGTTTTGTTCCACAGTCAGCAGTAAAATTTTAACCAGCTTCATAAAAAAGTGTATGCTATTTCATAGGATGAATGCTCAAAACAAAAATATACAGTAGTGCAATGAACAGCAGGGAGCAAAAACAACTAATGTCTCACTCCAGAAGCAGAGCTACATCAGAATGAATAACTTAATATAGAAATGCTTTTATATTATCCACCACCAGTGATATGTACAAATTAGACATTTAAAACAATGAATGTGACATATCCTCAGGATACGAGGAGGCACTTATAAAATTACAACTGGCAATTAAGGTAATGAAAAGTATAATATCAAACCTGGCATAAACTACCCAAAAGAGATATTTTTACAGTTGGTTAGTGCATGTAATTAGAAAAAAAAAGCTTTACATATAAACTACAATATCAGGAAATATAAATTTATGTATAAGTCCATTTTGTAGATGTTGGGGGGAAGCACTGAGGATATAAAATGTTCTTGAACATTCACTAAAATCATTTTCAGCTATATTGCTTCTAATTAGAGTTTGTTGTTGCATTGAGCCCAGGTCAGAATCCAATTACAGGACTTTGAGTACCTCAGTTCCTTTGTTTCTAAACTGAGAACTGGATCTGGGTTTACCTATGCCGATGCGACAACAATGTTGGTGACGTTCAGCACAGTGACATCCCTGATGTCAGCAAGTGAAATTTCACCGGTCAGACAGAAGTCCATATTTCTATCACCCCAGAACCCCACATGCAGGGGACTGTGCCCCCTGTGCCCCCTTTCTATTGAGTGTTAACTCCAAGTCAGAGTGTGTGAAAGTTGGTGAAAGGGCAAAATTTCGCCAGTGGGTCCCCACAGCGACATTTTCGAAACTTGTCAAAAATATTGCTGTGTCAGCATACCCTGGATCTCTCCAGTTGTTGGGGGTGGGGGACAGATTTGTTTTATTCCCTGATGGGGTAGTTTGGGCATTGGACCCATCAGGTGGTTTGGGGAGGGGGAGAGATATTATTATTCCATGACGGGCCACATTGGGCACTGGATAGAAACATAGAAACATAGACTTTGATGGCAGATAAGGGCCACTTGGCCCACCCAGTCTGCCCATTTCCCTTCCTATTGGATAAGCTACAGATTCTAGTTAACCAACAGCCTACTTCTTGCAACCTCCCACTATAATTGCCTTATGTCTGTCCCATGCATGATTGAATTCCCCCACTGTTTTAGACCCAACAACCTCCCCAGGAAGGCGGTTCCATGCATCCACTACTCTCTTCGTGAAAAAAAATTTCCTCACATTACCCTGAGCCATCCCCCTCTATCTTTAAATTGTGCCTCCTTGTTCTTACACATCTCTTTTTCTGAAAGATGCTACCCTCCTGGACTTTGTTGATTCCCTTGAGATACTTAAAAGTTTCTATCCTGTCCTCCTGTCCCTCCTTTCATCAAGGATATACATATTAAGCTCTCTCTCAGTCTCTCTTCGTATGGTTTCTGATGCAGACCCTGCATCATTTTAGTTGCCCTCCTCTGGACTGCTTCCATCCTGTCTATGTCCTTGCATAGATGGGGTCTCCAAAACTGCACACAGTATTCCAGATGGGGTCTCACCAACTGTCTGTACAAAGGGATAACCACTTCCCTTTTTCTACTTGTGATGCCCCCTCCTATGCATCCCAGTATCCCCCTGGCTTTCCTTACTGACTTCTCACATTGCTTATCTACCTTTAGGTCATCTGATATGACTACCCCAAGTCCCTTTCCATTTTTGTTGTTGTTAGTACCTCCCCTGCTATTGTGTACTCTTCTCCTGGATTTTTGTTTCCCAGGTGCATTACTTTGCACTTCTTTGCATTGAATCTAAGTTGCCATATGTCTGACCACTCCTCCAACCTTGCCAAGTCCCTTCCCATCCTTTCTACCCCCTTGTGTATCAACTTTGTTACAGATCTTTGTGTCATCTGCAAAGAGGCATACCTTTCCCTCCAGACCCTCTGCAATGTCACCCATAAAGATGTTAAAGTGGACTGGACCCAGTAATGAGCCCTGAGGTACTCCACTAGTAACCCCCCTTTCTTCCAAATGTGTTCCATTCACTATTACCTTCTGTGTCCTGTTGTGAAGCCAGTTTGCTACCCATGGCTACCACCCTGGAACCCACTCCCAGGCTGGCTAACTTGATTATTAGTCTTTTGTGCGGGACTGTGTCAAATGCCTTGCTAAAGTCTAGGTAGGCCATATCCACAGCCCCTCCCTGGTCTATTACTTTGGTCACCCAGTCAAAGAAATCAATTAGATTCATCTGACATGACCTTCCTGCTGTAAACCCATGCTGCTTTGGGTCCTGTGCCCCGCTGGCCTCTAGGTACTCAACAAGTCTTTCTTTCAGAAGTGATTCCATCATTTTCCCTAACACTGAGGTCAAACTTACAGGTCTGTAGTTTCCTGCTTCTGCCTTGCTCACACTTTTGTGAAGGGGAATCACATCTGCCCTCCTCCAGTCCTCAGGTACCACCCCATCCTGCCATGATTTGTTAAAAAGTGTGGTCAGTGGTGTCACTAGGTCCTCCCTTAGTTCTTTTAGGATTCTGGGGTGAATCCCATCAGGCCCCATTGCTTTGTCCACCTTGAGTTTTAGGAGTTCTTTCAGGAGTCTTTCTTCTGTAAATGGACTGGTGTCAACCCCCCTACCCAGAGTGCTTCTATTGTCTGGTTTAGGTAACTCCTCATCTTCTTTTGTGAATACTGAGCAAAAGTATTCATTCAGTATCTCTGCTTTTTCACTGTCTCCCTCTGCCCACCTCCCCTCTCCTTTATTAATCTTCACTATTCCTCCCTTAACCTTTCTATGCTCCTTAATGTACCTATAGAAGGTTTTATCCCCCTTCTTAACTGAGTTGGCTATTTTTTCCTCGGTTTGGGCCTTTGCTATTCTGACTGCCTTCCCCACTTCTTTCTGCTTTAATTGATGCAATTCCCTGTCGTGCTCCTTCTGTGATTCCTTATACTTTTTGAATGCAGCCTTTTTCTCCTTAACCTTCCCTGCTACCTCTTTTGAGAACCATAGTGTTTTTTTACTCTGCTTTGTTTTCTTTATTTGTTTTACACAAAGGCTTGTTGCCTCTATGATAGCAGTTTTGATTTTTCTCCATTGTTCTTCCACCCCTCCTTTTTGGCCATTTGCTAGTGCATTCCTCAGGTATTCACCCATTTTGCCAAAGTCAGCCCTTCTAAAGTCCAGTATCCTTGTTTTTGTATGGCTTGTCTCCATGGTTGTGCTTATTGTGAAGTACACCGTGCAGTGGTCACTTGTTCCCAGATGTCTACTAACTTCTAAATTTGTGATCCTCTCTCCATTTGAGAGTACCAGGTCTAGTATTGCTCCCTCCTGAGTGGGTTCCAACACTAGCTGTCTAAGACATGCCCCCTGCAGGGCATCGAGAATGACCTGCTCTTGGATGTGGCTGCAGTACATGTCATCCAGTTAACATCTGACATATTCAGGTCCCCCATCAACAGTATCTTCCCCTTTTCAGCCATTTTGAGAATGTCCTCCATCATTTTCTTGTCCGTTTCCTCCCCTTGAGACGGGGGTCTGTATACAACCCCTGTGCAGATTGTGATGCCATTCCCTGTCTCCAAGGTGACCCAGAATGCCTCTTGTCATCCCCCTTTACTTTTTAGTTCTGTAGCTTTGATCCCTTCCCTTACGTATAGAGCTACTCCACCTCCTCTTTTACCCTCCCTGTCCCATCTGTAGACTGTGTACCCCGGTATGTTGACATCCCAGTCATGGTTCTCTGTGTACCATGTTTCTGTGACTGCCACAATATCCAATTTTTCATCTTCCATCAGGGCTACTAGCTCAGGAAGCTTGTTTCCCAGCCTACGGGCATTGGTACTCATTGCCCTCCATTTAATGTTGGCTTTATCCTTTTTTCCCCCATCCCTGCTCTTATTGCCCTTGTCTATTTTTCCATTTACCCCTGTCCTGCCCTCTGTTGAGCTATGTACCTCAGTGATTACCTTACTACCTACCATGTTTTGTGGGGGGAGGCTTGAAATTTGCTGCCTCTTATCAGCACCTCCCCCCCTGGCTAATTTAAAAACTTGCCAAGGAAGCATTTAAACCTGCCACTTAGGAGCTTGGTTCTCTTCGTGGACAGATGCAGACCATCGTGCCAGTATAGACCTTCATCTCTCCAGGTATACCCCCAGTCCCCAATGAAGCAAAAGCCCTGTGCTCTGCACCAGTTTTGCAACCATTAATTAAACTGAATGGTGTGCAGTACCCTAGCCTCACCCCTGCCATGGACTGGCAGCACCTCTGAGAAGGTAACCATGCTTGCTACCTGTCTGAGGCCCCTCCCCAACTCCACAAATTCATCCTGCACTGCACTGATTCCATGCCTAGCTAGGTCATTTGTCATAAGGTGGACAATAATATCTAGTTCCCTCTCCTGTGATGCTGCTTTTGCAATTGTGAGGATTCACTTCTTGTCCCTCCAAGCCATGGCACCAGGCAGGCACCTTACCTCCCTCTCCTCTCCTCTCCCTTCCCCAGTTCTACCCCCCTAACAATTGAGTCCCCTATCAGAAGCTGTTTCCTTCCCTGTGGTGTCCCTTGCCATCCTTTTGTGGGTCTCCCTTGTGGATGTCCTCAGCATTCTTCTTGGTCTCCACTGAGGGTGCCATCATAGAGGAACCTTGCTCTGCCAGACTGGTGTATGATTTGTGTAGAGGTACAACTAGGGGGCTTCACCTCTGTTCCACCACCTGCACCCTCCCAGAACCCACTGTGGCCCAACCGCTTCTCATACTTGGTAACCCCTGAGGCAGTGGTTGTGGCAGTGGTGCTCTTTGGGTGGGGTAGGCCTCCTTAGTCCTTGCCAGTTTAGCCTGAAGGTGGGCAATCTCCTCCCTCAGAGCTGACAGTTGCCTGCAAATAGGACAGCAGCACAGTTTCCAGAATGTCTCCCTGAAAACTGCTGCCCCACAGCCAGTGCATTGCACCACTCCCCACATGTCCCTCTCCCTTATAATATACAATATGTAATATATATATATATATATATATATATATATATATATATATATATATATATGTGTGTGTATATATTTGGTGGTGTGTACTTACCCTTTATGCACTGTGATGGGTTATTAAGAATATGACAGTTCTGCCCCAAGACCTGTTGAGGAAGTATGTCAGAACTTTGGCTATAAGGAAATGCCACACCTGGGGTGGGTGGGGTGGGTAGTCCACAACTACAGGTGACTGTTAGAAACAATCAAATACACCACTGCTCCACCACCCTGGTGAGTACTGCCCTTTATAGTAATTCAACTAACCTCCAGCAACTTATTTAAAAATAGTTTAACTATCACAAACTCCAAATTATTTAAAAATAGTTTCTGTCCCAAAATCCTAGTAGTCAATCCAGCTACCTCCAAGGGACAACCAAAATGCAGTATTCAAACCCTTGTGAAGTTACTTCTAAGATAAGCAGAGTTTGCAAGCTCCTTTTTCAACTCCTCAGCCACCTGTAAATTTAAAAATAGTTTAACTGTCAGAAAATCCTAGTAGACAATCTAGCTACATCCAAGAGTCTACCCAAATGCAGTATTTAAATCCTTCTGAAGTTACTCACAAGATAAACAGAGCTTGCAAGCCCCTTCTTGGTTAAATACTAAATAAATATATAAATAAAAAGCAATTACCAAGGGTAGCTAGTTTCACCTCCCACTGAATTGAGCAAAAGTGCACATTGTTGCAGATATCAAGTGCAATATAGAATTCCTCACACAGCTCACAGCTGAATAAAGAAGTAGTGTCCTTCCAGGTCAAGAAGATGTGCTTTGTGTCTCTAAATAGTGCAGCCACCAGTAACTTATAGTAATCTGATCTAGTCTGGATATCTCCACCCAGGGCAATTTGTTGACAATGGTTATGATGCAACCTTTCCTGTTCCAATACAACGCTTTGTGGTCTGAAAAAAAAAATGAGGCGAACAATTTCCTGCACCTGAGGCTGTCTGTGTTTCAATTCACACTGCAGGTTTTGCTATGACAACTCCTTAACCACAGTAACTTATTTAAAAATAGTTTAACTATCACAAACTCCTACGTACCAGTAAATTATTTAAAAATAGTTTCTGTCCCAAAATCCTAGTAGTCAATCCAGCTACCCCCAAGGGACAACCAAAATGCAGTATTCAAACCCTTGTGAAGTTACTTCAGTTGGGTTGTTGGTGGGAGGGGGACATATTGTTCTATTCTCTGACAGGCTTGGTTGCATACTGGGCTCATCAGGTACCTTGGGAGAGAGGGGCATTCCCTTATAGATTGGAATGGATCTTAGGCCAGTCAGGTAGTTGGAGGGGAGGAGGGCCAGATTTGTTTTTTATTCCCTGATGGGTCAGGTCTGGCACCAGATCTGTCAAGTTGTTGGCGGATGAGGACTGATGTATTTCATTCCTTGATGAGACTAGCTGCTCACCAGATCCATCAGGTAGCTGGGAGAGATGGCCACAATTTTTGTATTCTCTGTTAGCAAGGTTGGGCACCAGGAATTCTGTTCTGTTTTACAGTCTCTGAGCCATCAGTATGGAATGCCAGAGTTTTGTATGACACTTTGCGATATAATCTGTATGAATGTCATGTTCGTTAAGTTTTGTTTTGCAAATTACATCACTGTGACCGCCACCAAATGATCTCCCTCTCCCACCATAGTTTTCCAAATCCATTGCCAGTCTTCTCAGACTGACTTGAAACTCAACTGTTTTATTTTTTTCATTTTACAAACAGATTGGGATAGATACGTCTAGTTTGCACAAGCCTAACGTGAGGCCACAACTATGCTATTCTTTGTCCCTTTGCAGTGCAATAATTTAGTAGCTTTAAAACTCTCAGCTTTATATAGAAGATTTTATTTTTTTCCAGAAAAAATTAAGGTTAACTTTCAATTCACAAATTTGCACAGAGTTTATTTCCTCTCTGAGCTCATTCATTGTCATTTTTTGTCATCATGGGGGAGAGGGGGGCTTTGTGAAATAACCTAAGCAATTCTTCAGTGTATCACCTAGATGAGTTGCTTGTTTTTAAAAGCAGCCCCACTTGCACAACAAGGTCCTATGGACTCTCCTTCTCCTTGCAGCCAAAAGAAAGTTAGCAAAGCACTTCAGACAGATGAAAGGAGCTATGGCAAGCACAACAGTTACTAAGAGCCATAAGAAAGCATAACCCTATCCCACAATGCTTTTCGATAGGTCAACTGCAAAACACTTTCTGACTTTGATCCCATTAAGAACCGGTCTGCTATGCAGATATAAAAAAGTGAAAAAAAGAACTATGGACTAGATTTTCAAAGTCTGGATGGAGCACTTGAATCATTTTTTTCTGATGCTTCTGCATGACAATAAGTGTATCAAAATGTGTGTGCTCTATTTCTAAACATTCTGACCATTTTTGACATTTTACCCACTTTCCAGCAAAAACAAATGATGCATGTATCAGAATTTCAACATATGCCCTTTTTGGGGTGCAGTTTGTGGAAATTGCAGCAAGAAGTTAGTTTTGGTGGTCTAACAGTCATTACAATTAGTGTAACCACAGTATGTCACAGTTATGATGCGTGGCTTTGGAACTCCAGCCCAAATGACTGGATTTTCAGAAGTCTGGACACAACACTTGCATAATTGTTTCTGATGCAGCTGCATCACGATGAATGCATCTGAATGTTTGCTCCCAGTTTCCAAGCATTCTGATGCATTTATGACACTTTAACCATGTTACAGCAAAGATATAACATATTTGTCAGAATTCTGATGCATGTATCATTTTTGGAGTGCAATGTGTGGAAATTGCAACAGGAAGTCATACCACCTTTTTGAGGCAGGGCTTTGAAAATCTAGCCCCTTAATTTCTAAGCATGCAAGCAAGTGCTTTTCAGGACTTAATTTTTACAGTCAAAAAAAATCCTTGTGAAAAATGTTTTAAGTTCAACAGTAACAAAATAATTACAGCAGCAAAATGATCATAAAATGGAATTAAATCCAAGATGGGACTTATGCACACTTCATGCAGAACCCTATGCAGGGTTAGGATACACATCATGTTTTATGAAGGGTCTGAAGGGCCATGCACGTACTGCTTTGTGAATGCTCCGCATAAAGAAAGTTACAGCTCTTCTTCAGTTTGGCACAGGGAATGAAGCACCTATCCCTTTTTGCAGTGTGAGAAGCAAGTTTCATGTCACACCTGGAAATGAGCCTTGGCTCATTGTGCCTTTTCCCCATTACCAAAATTTTAAATAAATAAAAATAAAAGTTATGACTTAGCTCCTAATTCATGCATGACCCAAAGGGCTATGTGTGAAACAAGTTAGGACTTACCTCCTGTTTCATGGTTTCATGCATACTTGACCTGTGCATCTAGCTTTGCACACTAGGGTCTGAAGAGTACTGCACATCTTGCTTTAAAACTACATTAATGCATCTATTACTGTAAGGTTGCAAAAACACAAGCAGGCAAAGTAAGGAAATGTGAAAATTAAGGGTATGAGTCCGAGGAGTATTGGCAAAACAGGGGTGTGGTGTTTCTTAAGGTTTGCAACCTTAATGCTACCCCTTCTGCCTCTCTCAGTCTCATGACCCCAAAACAAGCTTCAGGTGTGACTTATGCAGATCCTGTGTGAAGACAATTATGAACATATGAACACACGAATGTGCCAGCAGAAACAGACCTCCTGGCTTATCAATGTCTGCTCAAGTGTGCAGCTAGCTCTCCTAAGTATGCAGCTGCCCCATCCCCTCCCCTTTTGTCTGCCCTCAGCCGTTCTCAGCCTCACCCACCCATACTCTCCCCGGTTCTCTGTCCCATGCCCTTTTAAAGCTACCCACAGTTTTTCATGATATCACCCTATCTGGTAGGGTGTTCCACTTTGACACCACTTTCTCTGTGAAGTAATGCCTCCTCATCTCCCTCCTAAATCTTCCCCCTCTATTCTTAGCCCATGCCCTCTAGAGTCCCTTCCCTTCCTCAGTTTAAAAACCCTGTCTGCTCCATCCTTGTTGATTCCCCTCAGATACTTGAAAGTTCTGATCATGTCCTCCCATCCCACCTCTCCTCCAGGGTGTACATATTCAGTTCCACCAGCCTGTTCTCATAGTCTCTCCCCTCTGTTCCCTGTATCATCCTTGTTGCCCTCCTCTGTACTCCATCCAGTAGCTTTATATCCGGCCTTAGGTATGGATAGAGGAACTGCACACAGTACTCCATGTGCGGCCTGACCAGTGACCTGTAGAGGGGCAAGATCATCTCCCTCAGCCTGGATGAGAACCCCTCGCTATACACCCTAGCATCTTGTTTGCCTTCACTGCCGCTTTCCTGCATTGGGCAGAACTGTTCATGCTCCCTGTTACCATCACCCCTAGGTCCTTCTCCTCCTCAGTGATCCCCAGCATCACCCCCAACCAGTATTCTTTTCTTGGGTTCTTTGCCCCAAAGTGCATAACCTTACCCTTCTTTGCATGGGAACCTTAGCTGCCACCTCTTTGACCACTCCTCCAGTTTGGTTAGGTTCCCCTGCAGTTGCTTCCATCCCTCGTCCACTACTGCACCCATTTTGGTATCATCTGCAAACAGACTCACCCTGCTCACCACTCTGTGCATGATGTCAGAGATAAAAAGTCCAAATAGCACTGGGCCCAGCACTAAGCCCTGCGGCACCCCACTCGTCACTGGTCTAGGTGTTGAGAATTCCCCCCCACCGCCACCACCCATTGTAGCCTCCCACGCAACCAGTTTCTAATCCAGTTTGCCATCTTCACCCCCACTCCCACACCAGTTAGCTTCCTCCCAAGCCACCCTTGAGGTACTGAATCAAAGGCCTTGCTGATATCCAAGTAGAGGACATCCACTGCATGGCCCTTATCCAGCATAATATTGTATTAGGTTAGTTTGACAGGACTTCCCCTATATGAACCCATGCTACCTCACATCCTGGAGGTAATTGTCCTCTAGAAATGACACCAGCCTCTCCTTCAGTATCATCTCCATAAGCTTGCCCACTATGGAAGTGAGACTGACCAGCCGATAATTGCCTGGTTCATCCCTTGGGCTGCTCTTATGTATCGGCACCACATGGGCCATCCTCCAGTCCTGAGGTGCACATCCCATATCCAGGGAGGTGCTGAACAGTTACACCAGTGGTTCAACCAGCACCTCTGCCATCTCACTGAGCACCCTGGGGTGGATACCATCCTGCCCTGGTGCCTTGTCCACTTTTAGTGCACTCAGTTCCTCTAATACTCTACTTCCCTCAATCATTCCATCCATCACCTCTTCTCTCCCACCTTTCCAGTCTAAGGTGGTAATGGTCCCCCCTTCTCCTGCATGAACACTGAGCAAAAGTATTTATTTAGTGCTTCTGCATGTTTCTCTCCTTTTTCCACCCACTCCCCACCCCTCTTCATCCTCTTTATCCTCACTATGTTATCCCTGCACTTCTTTTCTCTCTGACATATCTGAAAAAGCCTTTGTCCTTCCCTTAATTCCCTGTACTAACCTTAGCTCCATTGAGACCTTAGCTTTCCTCACCCTCATGGTCACATCCTTGGACCATCCTGCATACTTCTCCCTGTCCTCCTCCTTCCCAGTCCTTCTGAACCTCTGGAACACAGTTCTCTTTGCCCTCACCCCCTCCCTCCCTCTCCTCACTGTTCAACCAGCATGGTTTCCTTGCTCTGCTCCACTTACTCTGTAACTTGGTGCAAGCTCCGTCACCTCTGTAATCCCCCATTTAATAATGTCCCATTTCTGCTCTGCTTCCATCCCTGGCCCTATGCCCTCAAGTTTCCCTTTCAGTATCTCCTACATCCTCTCAAAGTCTGCCCTCCTGAAGTCCACCACCTTTGTTAGTGAGCCCCCTGACTCCCTGCTCATCATGATAGTAAATCACACCATTTGGTGATCGCTATCAGCTAGTGGGTCCTCCACCCTTAATTCCCTCACTGCCTCACCATTTGTCAGTACCAGATCTATCATGTTACTTAGCTTAGTAGGTCCAGTGACCAGCTGTGTCAGGAGTCCATCCTGGATTGCATCCAGCAGCACCTGCTCCCTAACACTGGAGGTGACCGGAGTGCTCCAGTCAACCCCCGACAGATTGAAGTCCCCCATGATGACAATGTTCCCCTTCCTGTATACCCTCCTGATTTGTTCTGCTAACTCCCTGTCTGGCTCCTCTGCCTGGGATGGCGGCCTATACACCACCCCAAACCTTAGCTTCCTACCCTTGGAGTCCAGGAGCTGCATCCAAATTACCTCCATTCTCCTTTCCTCCCCCTCTTCCCTTGTACATTTGATCCCATCCCTCACATCGATTGACACCCCACCCCACCCCGCAGTCCTTCCTGTACAATTTATACCCTGGGATTGCCAGATCCCAGTCCCAGTACTCAGTGGCCCATGTTTCCATGATGCCACAATATACAACCTCCTCACTGCCAAGAGTGCCTGTAACTCAGCTGTTTTGTTACTTAAGCTTCTCGCATTCAGTGAGATCACCCTCCATCCTGTCCCCCCACTTCCTTTCCATGCTTCTCCTCCCTCCTATTCCCTCCCATGCAACTTCCCCAAATCCTTCCCTGCTAGCTTGGGGGGTAAGCTCATTTGGCTCCTCTCTTCAGGATCCCTGCTACCACTTGTCCACTTTCCACCTCCCCTACCTAGTTTAAATCTACCTTTATCGCTATATACCCTTTAACTTCTGCTTTAATACTCCCTTCCCCTCTCCACTCAAGTGCAGCCTATCCCCTGCATATAGATCATTATTGTCCCAGGTTCTGCCCCTTCTACCCACTACCCCACACCCCTTGGATTGACACCACTCCCCCAGCCATGTGTTGAACTCCCCGATCCTCTCTTTCTTTGCAATACTTGCAAAGGGTACTGGGAGCACCTCTGAGAAGGCCACCAACTCCCCTATCACTTCACACAGCCTTTCCACACCATCAAACCTCTCCCTCACTACCTCCACCATCTCCCCTGCCAGGTTGTTCATCCCCACATGGACCACTATATGCAGTTTCCTCCTACCCCTCCTTACGCACTGTAGAATTGACTGCCCAGCCCTGTCTGCTGTTAACCTCTGTATGGACTCTACCCATGTGCGACTATGTCATTCCCCCTTGCTGCTCCATCTGATCCCCTTAAGTATAGAGTCCCCCAATATCAATACACCTCCTTCTTCCTTCCTCACTCTCATCCATACCCTTCTACCCAGGTTCCCATTTCTAAAGTCCCCCATATTAGAAGCTCTACTGTTTGCTCCAGTGGTTCCCCCCCTTTCCACCCCTGACCTATCCCCTCCCCCTTCACTGCTCGCTCGCTATCCTCCACCTCCCCATCTGCCCTGTGCTCCTCCCCCACCTCTGCAATGATCCTCTTACCCCCTCCACCAGTATTGCCCCTCTTCCTCTCCTCTTCCTGAGTAGCGACCCTTGTGCAATCTCCTCCAGTCCCCTCTCCTTTCCCTTCCTGGAGCCTGCCCTCTTTCTCTTCCTTCCCCTCCAGTGTTTGATAGCACAGCAAACATATTTCCTACTCCCTCTGTCCTGCAATGTGTTGTCTCTTCCCTCCTGACTTTTGTCCCCCCCTCTGTTGCTAGGACCGACTAGAGTCCATCCTTCAACATTAGGCCTCCCATACAGTTTGCTCCCGCCCCCTCCAGCCAACCCTTCTCTCGACCCATTGTTCCTCTCATGTGATGTTCTCATGTTTCTCCCTGCTGAATGACCACCTGTCCTAGAATCCCCCCTCATTCTCTCCAGATCTTTACCAAGACACCGCACCTCATCCTTAAGCCTCTTCAGCCTGTGGCAGATTGGACACCTTCCCAGCCTCCACAATATGTTCATCCATACTGCTACACCACAACCATTGCATCCCATGATCCTACTCATGGCTAGCACAATCTATTAATGAAACAAAACATGATAAAGTACTATCTAAACTAATTGTACCAGTTTAGCCCCATACCCATTATATCTGCAGAAGGCTCAAGACAATATTCCCAAAGATACCTAAAAAAATACCTATAAGTTATATTACGAACTATAGGTACACAGTTCTGACCAACAACTCCTGCCCTTCCTGTTATGGGACAGGAAGTTCCTGTATTCCTCAGTAGGAAGTAGAAGATTGCAGGTTGTTGCAAGGCACTATGGGACCTGTCCTACAAATGAAGGCCAAGCCCTGGGGTGGGTGGGAGTAACCCCACAGTCTGTGTCCAAAAATAATCTGCAAAGGAGTACCCAGGCAGTGGCTAGTTCAGCCAAACTCACTTTCAAACTGCTCCAAGCTTCCAGAAATTAAGCCCCCAAAAATTGAGTCCCAGCAGCCAGAGCCTGCTAAAACCAAACACAAAGCCAGTGATATTAACTGAAACCTGCCCTTAAATACCTTCAACAGCAACTGAAAATCCATCCACACACTATTTTGGTGTAGAAAAAGGTGAACAAGAGTCAAACAGATGGCTTCTAGACCTAAACATCAAGAAAATAAGCAGTGTAGACCATCAACACCTGGATGAGAAATAAAGTTGAATATTTGCAAACTCTCCGGTGAATGAGTAGCACATCAGAAGGACTATCTGGATGGTACTAATTTTGGCAGATGGATGGGAGTGAACACCAAAATGGAATCTGTGCAACATGCTAATGCTGTCCTTGAAAGCAAGCTCAATTGGCTATACTATACAGTGGTGGACAGCCTCAATAAGAGGGTATTATTACTGCAATGCAGGCATGGGACTTATGTTTTAATGCGCATGTGTGGTATTATGTTTTTCAACTAATCCTAGAGAGATGGAGACCATCATACTATACCATGCTGCAACAACTTCATGCAACCCACCAGAATGAATAACACACTTGATCTAGTTATTGCTGACAAGACGGATGATGTAAAAAATCAATCAATCAAAATCTTTATTTATCCAGGTGAACATCATTGAGCAAGCTCATTTACAAGATGGACCTGGTTAGCTCCGAGTCAAATAGTACAATGCATACAGATATATTTACAATAGAGCCAAATATCACAAGTAAAAGGCAATTAATGCGATTAATGCAAGAAAGTAGTCAATTTTACATCAGTCG
Organism: Neoceratodus forsteri; assembly: GCA_016271365.2. NCBI lineage: Eukaryota > Metazoa > Chordata > Ceratodontiformes > Ceratodontidae > Neoceratodus > Neoceratodus forsteri. Next base: position 1,517,504,524 of record CM057449.1, read on the forward strand.
TATCAGTTCAGAGTGCTCTGTAATATTTAAGGAGGACATAAGATGAGGCTTAGTAGGAACTTCAATAGGGAGAAATGATTGGCAGCTCATGCAAGAAGCTGACACAAGCACAGAATTTCAAAATTAGTGTAATCACACAGCATCCCTAAATGTAACACTCTAAACAGAAGGCTAATGATCTTAACAGTCAAGGAGAAAAGTAATTGCAGCTCTTTTTCAGCAAATTTCTGCATGGAAATCAGATTTATGCTTGGTTTGAATGGACCTAGAAGCAGACTGCAGAAACCAATTAGAAGCCAATGCCGAAGAGCGCTCATGTTCCAATTGGATGGCTGCTAATGCTATGCTTTGCTAATGGGGAGTCCAAGCTTAGGTTCTCAGGTGGCGGTAGAGGTAGTGCCGACCACCCAGTGCCCGGGTTTCCAACGCCTATGGACAGGGAACCCATGGAGAGTACATCCTTGGTAGGGGATGGAAGAAGGGGTTGGTATTAAGTACTGGGAAATGGACACTGGAACATCTCAACCAGCGGGAGGACCAAAACTGCAGAACAACAGAATTGGGTATTCCTTGATGCCTAAAGACTGGCCCAACCACAGAAATTCAGAAAGGAGTGTAATCAAATAGAGTCGCAACTCTTGACACTCTAAACAGGAAAAAATAGAGGTCATAACTGTTAGGCAATAAGTAAGTACAGCTCTTTTTTATGCAAGTTTTAGACAGAAAATCAAACTTTAGCTTAGTATTGAGGAAGACGCAGGAGCAGACTGCAGGAGCCAATCAAATGCCAGAGCAGAAAATCGCTCACGTTCCGATTGGGTATCGGCAATGCAGCACCTCACTAGTAAGGAGTCCAGTCTAGGTGTCTCAAGTGGCAGCTATGGAAGTGACAACCACCCGGTATCTGCATTTCTCCCACCTGAGAGGCAGGGAGCCCCTGAAGGGCTAGTCTACAGTGGGGAAGAGAGTTAGAGGACAGAGGAAAGAGATAGTAAGAGTGGAATGCAGTGGAAAGGGAATACGAAGATGAAATAGGGTAGTTAAATGGTACAGGGTAAGGGAATAAGAGACACAGATTAAGTAATACGTAAAAGACAGCAGGGTGAGTAAGGTGTAGCAGCCGTGAAGCCATGAAGAGATAATAACCCTACAGGGATTTCTAAGGGGGAAAAACATTTAAGGCATAAAACACTCACAGAGTTAAGGTCACCAAAGATTACAAGCGATCATAAATTCAACTATGCTCAGAGGGCAACAGTCTGATGCTTCAGGCAAAAATTAGGGGCTGGGGTAGCAATTGCATGACTCACACATTTACTGAGCATATAGATGTAACCCCCACCCAGGTATGCCGCTTCTACCTGACAGCTATACCAGGTGGGCTGGGTTCGGGGAGAAATATGTCACTCGGCACATAGGCTAGGTTTGGCTACTCTGCACAGGTGCACCCAAGTAACTCCGGACAAAGGAAGCAATAACTGTAATGTCCAATACCAGAAGTGGGATTCTAAAGTGTGGCTTTTATTCACATCCAACATAATAAACAAAGCATAGACGGACTCCCATGGGGCTACACTCCTGGTAATGCAGATTAAAGGAAACCAGAACACATCCTCATCACTTTAGCCTTCAGGCTATGAAACACACTGGGCACATAGCCCGAACTTTGTGCTGCTCTGGGTTTTGCCTGGCTTGGCTCCCTTGCCAGTCACTTGGACACTTTCCATATAGCATGGAAACATTTACTGGTGGCTCCCTAAACCACCTATGAGCACTTCTGCTCCATAAGGGAATCTTCTTCATCAATCCCACATCTGGATACTTTCCTCAGGCACTGGACAAGTACCTGAGAGAAAGCAATAGGTGTCGCAGAGCAAATCTGTAGAGGTAAATTTGGTTACTACTGATGGGGGGGGTCTCCCACCTCTCGCTCTCATAATTCATATCTGGCCATTTCTGTGGACTGTAACACCTCATTCTTTAACACACTTTGCTGTGTAGATTCTTTTTAATGTATATCACATTCAATCTAATGTCTTTACTTCCCATTTGTGCTGGACTTGAACATACTTAAAAAGTGGCTTTGTCCATTACTCTAGACCCCCCACAGAGTTAAGCAGTCCAATCCCCACATCTTCCATACTGTACTTGGCTGTCTTTTCCTGACCCCCCAGTAACAGTCCCTTTAGTTTCATCTTGATGCAAGTGAAAACACATAGCCCTTTAGGACAGAGAACTCATCCTTATGTTGCAGGTACCCCACAGGCATTTCCTCCTCAATGAGCTCTCTTCCAGAGCTTCTGGTGCCTCAGCATGAACTTAAACAGGCAGCTTCTTTTCTCTAGCCAGACCGAGGGGGTTGCCCCTGGAAGCAGGCTGATTTCTTCCACCCATCCCCATAGGGATGGGGTCCTGAACCACCAAGAGTGCTCTCCACCACTTCAATATGCTCTTCCTGTGCTCCTCTTCAGGTGGAAACACACACCTAAACAACAAAAGTAGCTCTTTGACAGAGCTTAGAGCTCTGAAGGCCTGCTTACAGAAGAGCACCTCTTTCAGACTGCACACAACTGACTGACTCTACAGAACTCATTTCAAATTCCCAATGTTCTACTCTAACCTCCAACTGCAACATTCCAGTGTGGCTTATGCAGCTGCGACAGTTCAAAATGATGTCATCCCTCAGTTTCAGCTGAGACTGAGAACAGAGTGAGACAGTGTGAAATCCATTTAACTGGAGTTTCACAAGCTGCCTTCCCTGCCTACCACTAGGTCTTACTGGGGTTCTAGTATCCCTGGGTAACAGGGGGGTTACGTAGAGATTACATAGAGATTTAAAGGCATTCATTTTATGGAAACAGCTTAATTTCAATAATTTTTGTACTTTGTTCCACAATGTTGGCAACAGAAAACTAATGGCCACTCTGCCATAATGAGAGGAAGCCTTGGGGATACAAAATGTGATGTAGGATACACTTCTTAGGCCATACATTCCTGGTTCACTTAGTGGCAGACAGTCTATTATATATTGTGGAAGCCACTTCACAAAATGTTCAAATATTAGAACCATTATGTAATAGCAACCACAACATGGTACTATTTAATTTTGTAATATGAACAAAAACAATTAAGGGCAGTACCATTACTAAAAATTATTTTAAGGCTAATTTTGGAGCTATTATTGGGTCATTAAAAGAATGGGATTGGAAGAAAATATGCAACACCCAGAATGTTATGTTTTTGGGACAGATATTAAGAATACAATATTGAACCTGGAAGAATTTCATATACCTGACAAACCTTTGTATAATAGAAAGGGAAAAGTACCCCAGTGGTTTACACATAAGATAAAGAAACAATTAAGCAAAAAGGAGTTGCTTAAAATGCCATGAAACAGGAAAATAGCAGCTTCAATGGGGAGGCATATAAAAAAATTTAAGAATTAGTAAAAACTTGAGTAGAAGAGAAAAGAAGAAACTTGAGTTTTGAATTTCCCATACTAAAGATAATGGGAAATCTTTATTTGCTTATATCAACAACAGAGCAACAAACAGATCTGTGGGACCACTAACTGAGGGACTGAAAGGAGTATCCAAACCTAAATTAATGACTGAGGCTTATAATAAATATTCCTGCTCTGTATATGATAAATCTGGAAGCACTCTGGTAGGAAATATTGGAACAGTAGAAGACACATCAAGGATCATGCCTAGCACTGTGGATTATGTCATTACTAAAACACAGGTAAAAAATCACCTAAATAAAATCAAAACTACCAAGTCATCTAGCCCAGATAAATTTAATCCTAGATTACAAAAGAAATTACAGCGTGGATAGCAGAATCATTAACAGCACTGTTTAACATGTCCCTGGCAACAATGGAGATCCCAGAGGACAATAGTTGCACTAATATTTAAAAAAAAAGAGACAAAACTAATCTCACAGATTATAGGACTATAAATCAGACTTCAACCTTAGGCAAGATAATATAAGCTGTAGTTAAGGAAAACCATGAAACAGATATAATTACAAAAAAATAAAATAACAGATAGTAGCCACCATGGATTCAGAAAAAGCAGATCCTGTGCAACAAACACATTTGTTTTCTATGAAAAGGTTAGTCAAGCTCTCAATAAAATTCCAACTGTGATATTATATACATAGACTTCCAAAAAGCATTCAACAAAGTACCACACAATACACTTATTATGAAGCTCTGGATGATGGGTCTAGACAATAAATTACTAGCATGGATTTCTGGTTGGCTAGACAACAGAACTCAGATGGTATGTGTTAGGGGTAACATATCAGAGCTGGGAAGGTAACTAGTGGGGTGCCACAGCAGTTGGTGTTTGGCCCAGCCTTGTTTAGACTGTTCATTTCTGACATGAACAGGAAGATTAATAACTGGGTATTGAAATTTGCGGATGACACAAAGCTCTGAGCCATAGTGAGTACTGATGAACAAGTAAATAATCTAGTTAAAGACCTTGATGCTACAGAAATGTGGGCACAAACAAATGTTATGACCTTCAATCTAGAAAAATGCACTGCCATTCACCTAGGAATCAATAACAAAAACAATAGATATAACTTAAATGGTAAAATACTGAAGGAAGTGGAAAGCACAAATGACCTGGGAAAATTGATTAATAAAGACCATAGTGTTGGCAAACATTGTAATAAGTTTATTAAGACAGCAAACAAAATCTTGTGATGTATCAAAAGGGCATTTGCTTCTAGAAAGGATACAGCACAGAGCCACTAAAATCATCACTAAACTTAAGGATAAACCATATGAAAAGAGATTGCAAGAGCAAGGACTATATACACTGGAAAGGAAAAGAGAAAGGGGTGACATGCTACAAATGTACAAGATCTTTGGGAATAATGAGAAAATTAATAGTCTAGAGTTACATGGATACATACTGTATAACCCCTTTTTTTCACTGTAAATTAATTTACACTTTATTCGTGGGTCAGATACTTCCCGCGGATATAAGTTTACAGCGGAATAAATGTTAAAGCTAAAAAGTACACATTTTGTTTATAGCAAACAGTAGCGGGGATAAGAACAGGACTGTAGTCTTTCCTTGAGTGCATCCACCACCTTCACCTCTGATCACAGTACTTCCTTCTGTGTAGTCACACTCTTTCATCATTTCAGGCTGGGGAAATGGGAAGCAGCACCAATTATTTTATTTGCTTTTGCGAGTGTCGCACGCCAAATGGTGCCGAGTCCTGTTGTTAAAGACTATGAAGACTAGTTGCGCTTGCTTCTGCCACATCATATGGACTTCTAGTGCTGTGCAGCTGTACAGCCTGAAATAGGGGTCATATTGGGGGGTAGTGTGCTGGCAGGTGAGGGCTGACCTGAGGCAGGCATCAGGTTTTCACTCGTAACACAGTTGATCACTTTATTAAAAAAAAATAAACTGTGCTTGTTGTTGAGACTTGTGGGCACATTGCAGCAAAGAATACGGGTGTAGTTAATGGATAGCTTACCTCAGGGTTAAGTAATTACCGTGGATGCGCTAATATAAGGTTACGCTAATGCGTGGGGGGGTTTGAACCACGTGGAATTTAAGCTACGCGGTAATATTGCGTTATACAGTAGATACATAGACACTGTCAGCAGATAAGGGCCCATGGCCCACCCAGTCTGCCCATTTGAGATTGCAAGTTCACTTTATGTTTTTCTACAAGTCTGTTACCCCATACCCCTGACCTCCAGAATCCCCTTATGTCTGTTCCATGCATTCTTAAATGTTTCAACCTTCACCACTTGTGTACTTTATATGGTCAGTATGCTGATATCCCTCACTGTACAGCAGGTAAAACAATACCAGATTGCAACTCATTACTCATTAAAACAAATAATTCATACCGTAGTTGCTATGGCCTAGGCAGAATAGCCCCAAATCCAAACTGACTCAAAATAAAATAAAAAAATTCAACACACACACACACTCACACTCCTAGTTATGACCATAATCTGCACAACTCTCCTCAACTAACTATGCGCTAACTCTTGCTAGAATCATATTTAATTTTTATTTTTATAGTAGTCTACAATTAAAGCAGGTACAATCTGTGGCTGTCACATCACCAAAAAAGCTGAATTATTCTTCTAAAACAAGGGAAGAGAACAAAACCATCAGAAACAAGGAGCGTTAATTGTTAGGAGCATAGGGCTTGTAGCACTTTAATCTTTTTTTTATTATTTAATGTGACACCCACTGGCTATAGTTTTTTTACCTTACTAGTCCTCTGCACCTGCATTTCCTGAATGGGAAGGAGTTGCCATTCTTTGAAGGTATCATGAATTTGGACAACAATCCCTACAGGATAAATAATTATTTGTTCAGATGAAATACAGGGCCACAGTGAACTTAAGCACCAATGTCAATAACATTAAACAGTAGTATTATTTTTTTTTCTATTTATATAGAAAGGTGAAAAAATATGCAGCAGATATCAGTTGTAGTTATACTGCCTTTGCAATTAAAACATTTATTGAATATGGAGAATCTTGGTGGAAGGATCCAAGATAGCTGCCTGAGCGACAGCAACCTGGTGGAGAGCTCTGACACCTCCCACTTTTGTATGGAATATTATGCTCTGCTTTTGATTCCAAATAAGCTAAATTAATGCATTCTACATTGGATGTACCCTCCAGAGAGGATGTCTAAAAATTTTTGAAGGCTAAAAGAATCGGCAAACAAAGCACTACCTGCAAGGAAAATACAGAACCCCTACTACAAGCAATCGACTCAGGACAAGGTGGACTCCATTGAATCAGCATCTACAGAATTACTGAGTTGGAGCCATCTCCAACAGCAAACACTTAAATTTTTCTTGAAAAAAACTCTACTAGCTGAAGTATTGTCACCGCTACCGGCCACACCGACAAGAAGCAGAAACAGCATTTCTGACACCACATTCAGGAACAGAATATTGGAACACAATAAACCAACACAAACTATGATGAGAAAGATGGATTCTGCATCACTATAACTGAAACCACATAGGAAGGAAGCTGCCACTGAAGAATAGCAGCAACAGTGAGATTCCAGTCAGGAACATGCTCAAAATATAGAGGCTAAGGTCAGTATTATCAATCTTGCCAATAGAAATAAAAGTATTTCCAGCTCATTGGCTACAAAAACACTGGCTACAGAGTCCACACAAAATATTAACCTCATAGCAAAAAGAAAACAACTGAAACTGACACTATTGTGACATTTACAAATACTGCTTTGACACTTACAATGGAAAACATATTTGAACTGTTAAATCAGTTCAAAAATGTATTAAAATCAGAAAAACAAAAAGGCTTTGATAACATCACAGCCTCACTGACATAAATAAATAAAGCAATTTCTGATTTAGGATCCAAACTTGAAAAATTAACAATTTGTAAGACAGAAATGGAGCAAAGGGTCTCAGGTTTAGAGGACACCTTAAATCCCTTACAACAAACCATAGCAGCTCACACATCATTGCTAACTAAATTACAAAAAAAAAATAAATAAATAAATAACAGAGCATGAAGATCAGTCCAGATGCAGTAACCTGAAACTAATAAAAATACCAGAAGGTACTGTGGGTAAGAGCATTCCTCTGCCTTATTTTGAAAAACTCTTGTCCAAAGACTTAGGCATGAACTATACTAAAGAATGAATACTGTTTGATAGAGCCCACCAAGGAGGAAATTACTTACAAAGAGAAAACCCACCAAATAATTTGAATGTACAGTTTAGCAGACCCGTGTGTGTTAAACCACATTATTTTCAGGATTGGGAGAACATTTTAAGAAAAGTCTGAATTGACGTAAGTCTTTATGCAGAAGGGATCAAATTATCAGCATGCCCTAACTTCAATGAAGAGAAGATTCAGACCAGCAAAACCTTTAACAAAGTTCAAGCTATGCAACAAGACATGGGCATACACTATACCATGCTACCACCAGCCAAGGTTAGATTCTTCTGGCCCAGTTGCACACATGTTTTTCAGGATGCTAAACAAGCCAAAGATTATTTAAAAATGCAACTGCATATGCTACTACTTCACAGGAAAGAATACTAGCAAACACTCAAACAACCTTATCTTCTTTGGCTCCAGAAGAAAATATACCAAGAACCAATGAACAAGAAGAAGAAGAATAGTAAATATGATGCTATAGGTGTTAGGCATGAATGGGGAGATAAGTAAAATGTGCATCAATAGAAATATATAGTCAATGAACTGTTACATGAGGAGAAACATAGCTCAGCATATTTGAGCAAGCAAAAACTTAGAGTTAAATCTTTGATCTGGAGGGGAAGGGGAGCATCAGGGGCAACAAGAGAAAAATTACAGAGATGGGGAAGGAAGGAAGGAAGAGAGGAAGGAAGGAAGGAAGGAAGGAAGGAAGATAGGAAGGAAGAAAAGAAGGAAGGAAGAGAAAAATAGATATTTTTCTTTTTTTTTCTATGGGGACAGGGAGGGAGCAGAGAGATTTCAGAAGAGAAAAATAAGAGTAAGAAATGTATGCTCCTTCTCTACTTTATTTTATGTTTACTCAATGCATTGACTGGATTCTCCCTCCCTACTTTTGAAATATTAAAACTTTAAAACAGAATGAAAGCTGTGCTTAAATATTAGAGAAGAAAGGTGCATCAGACAGCTCAACTACTGGGATACACTGTCCTCACTCATGACCACCATGGTTGAGGAATAGGTGGAAGGGCACAAGGATATGCAAAATATCTCTGGCTAATGTATGGATTTATAGCTAATATTAGGTTAGATACATACCAGGGTATACTTTTTTTTGGGAGGGGGATTAGGGTTAATTTCTATATAAAAGTAGATAAAGAATATAGCTACATATATTTGAATGTTAAAGCAAAATACTGTTTGTTACTTGACATAATTAGTGAACAATACTCATGGGATTGGAGGGGAGGGAAAAAGGGGTAAAAATGTATTCAAATATATTTTAGTGTGTACACAGGTCAACATAATGTTTTAAGTATTAAGTAAATTTACCTTTCATCTCTTAATAAAGGAATAATGCACGACAGGGTGTGTGTCGTGCTAGGATAAAGTCACGCCTGGAGTGATTAGGCACGAGGCCACAGGCCGAGTGCAACTAATCACCCCAGAAGTGATGTTATCCCAGCACGACACACACCCTGGAGTGCATTATTCCTATTATACAATGGCTAATGTTTAACTACAAGAAAGAAAATAAAAAAGAAGTATTTTTGTAAACATTTTTAATTTGTTTTTTTGTGAGTGGAAGTGTATTTATAGAAAAAAAAGTTCCTTTTTATGTCTATCCAACAGGTGGCGCTGCCTGTACAGTAGATAGATTTTGTTGTGTTTTGTATGCTTGCCTGTTTTATGTGTGATTTCCTTTTATATGGTCTGTGCTCTCCCCCTCCTCCCCGCTTGCCAACTCTTTCTTGATTGGTGTTCTCCCGGTACAGTTTGCAATTTAATGTTATATCGGAGATTATGAGAATGGTTAAAATGTTTGTTTACAGCTGCTGCTCTCGATATACTCCAGCCGCTGTCTGCCTGCCGCCACTGTTTAGAGGTCCCACACTGTTAGCGTTTAGCTGGCTCGGTGTCTGAAAAGTGGATGTGAGGTGAAAATGAGGCGAGGAGAGCAGCCCGCAATCACTGTTCATGGATGACATTTCTGAGAAACAGGTAATGCTTGAGGTGCACTGAGGAGCAGGTGAGCTGCATGCAGAAGTGGCTGTTTTTTCAGTTGAAATACTTTTATTAAAAAGTATTAGAAATGGTAGGGGGGAAAAGGATGATATTTAGAGGTTTGTGCAGATGTCGGTAGGAGTTTGTAGCAACAGGGATTTGAGTAGTCCAGTGGGGTCACGGAAGTTGGCTGGTGAGAGGGAAATTTGAAAGTATAGTAGGGTGCTACTGTCTGAAGCCGATCGCGATGATGGCTGTGCTTACTTTTGTCTTTTTTGAATTACAAATTGTGCAAGTAGTACAAATAATAGGTGTTACAAAGTTTTGTGATGCAGTACTTTAGGATTTTGTCTTTTGGGGCTGCATTTGTGAATGTGAGAGGAAGGGTTTTATTTGGAAAAAAAAGATGAAGTTCTGGCAAAGTGTACAGTGGCCATGGCAAGTGTGGGCAGCTTGGACATGGCAAGTGCAGGGATTCATTTTACTTTTGATGTGGTCGTGTGTGTGTTGGGACTAGATCTGTGATGTTATGCTGGGATAACATCACGGGTCAAGCCCTAGATTGACCAATCAGAGTGCAGGAAATTTTCTTGTCATTGTATAATAGGGGTATAAGCAATGGGACTGTGGGATATATAAAGACTATATTTAGTCATTCTGAACAATACTGTAATAAAAAAAAAATGTATGAGTCCTTGAGGATATTAACATGAATTGCAAAATCCATTAGAGCTAGAACTAGAAGCAACATATGTTTAATTATACAGACAGAGTGTTAACAAATTATGTAATGTTCCAAGGAACACATTTGACTCATACAGACTTTTTATTTTACTCCAGAAAAATGGGATCCAGGAATAAATGCTCCATATCAGCAAAATGCAAGAGATGGTGTCATATTCTTTAAAAAAATTCTGGAATTGTGATCAACAAGACCATCATAGATACTAATGGCTGCTTTATAATTTGTGAAATAATGATTACTAATTCAACATACACATTATTAAACATTTATGGCCCAAATGAAAACTCACCTAAGTTTTTTGATAAAGTATTCTTAAAAATCAAAGAAATGTAATGCATTGATAATTATGGGAGGGGATTTTAATTTAGTGCTGGATCCCCAAACTGATAGATATAATATAATGGGTTATAAATTACCATCAACAACAACAAAACTGATTAAATTTATGTCAGACATTCGCCTTATAGACCCGTGGCAATATGCTCACCCCTCAGCCTCACAGTGTTCCTTTTTTCTGCGGCCCATCAAACATTTTCTAGGATAGATTTTCTTTTTTTTTACTATCTGAAAGTCTGTTATACAGTATGGTGGATATTAAATATAGAATGATTCATATTTCAGATCATGCTCCAGATATTATAACCTTAAGGAATAAACAACAAAATTGCTTTGCAAGTTTTAGAATTGATCCTACTGTACTTAAAGACCAAACAAACATAACAAGAATTAATCAGGAAATCTTAGACTTCTTTCATTATAATAAATATACTGACACATCTTCTCTAATTACATGGGACACATTTAAAGCATATATTAGAGGTGTCAAACTTGCTCATAATTCAAAACAGAAAAAAGAAAGAAAACAACAATTGGAAAATCTAGAAAGCATCATAATTCAGAAAGAAACCTCATATAATTTGAACAAAAATCCCAACACATTGCAAGCAAGATCTTTTAATGGAAAGAAACCAGTTTAATAGATTGCCCCCCCCACCTCCCCACTCCCACCCTTGGACTGATACTTGTGAACCTTTTTTCTCTTCTTTGAAACTTTTTGCATTTTCACCTCATGGTAACCCTAAAATATATCACTCATTACTTGCAGAAATATGTAAATCTGTTAATTCACAATGTATGTACTGGCAGGAGGCTCTTCCTTGTTCAGACTTTAATTGGCCTTAGATATGGAAATCTACATTTGGTTATATAATGCAAGATAGAATTTGATTGAAGCAATTTTTCATTTTACATTATTTATATTACACCACCTATAGGTTATATAAAATGGGGATAGCCAACTCACTGACATGTACCAGGTGTGATTTAGAAGAAGGCACTTTGTTACACATAATATGGGATTCCCTCCAGTACATAAACTCTGGGAAGAGAGCAAAACTAGGGCAGACACTTTCTCAGGCATTCAAGACTACTTTGTTTTTGAAATATGTTTGGTTGGTGATTTATCAACTGTTTCATTGAAGGAACAAAAATGTTATATTTTGAGGATCGCAACATCAGTTAAAAAACTAATCTTGCAACACTGGAAAAACCAGCATAACTTTGTTTATCCAGAATGGTTAAACGAATTACTGAGTAATTTCTGCATGGAAAAGCTTATTGCCATTTTGCAAAACAGGCCTGGTGCATATAATAAAAATGGTTGAAGTTGCATGCACTTTATACTTTGTCCTAGATTATATATCCTCTTGCTCCTTAAACATAATTATTAAGTTGTCTTGAAATATAATCTATATTTTAAAGAGGACAGGAAATTATTTCTAATTGATAGCTGTTTATAATGTTCCAGTTTACAGAAATGATATCCATAAGCTTAAATAATCCATTAGAGGTTCAAACTGTGTGAACCTGAGCAAGTCACTTAACTTTCTTGTGCTCCCAGGTCACAACTAGAAACAATCTTCGGCTTAGTATGCTACTCTTGGTTAAACAATGTTTCCTTATATGTAACGGTATCTGAATAAAAAGTGAAATGAAAAACTGTTTTTTGCTTTGTTTTGTTTTTATGGGCAGCTTTCTGTTGCAGTTCTCTTCATGGAACCAGTGATCTGGAGTTTTAACTATGTCACGGTTTGAGGAAAGAACTCTAAGCATGGTTGTGATAGGACAATAGCTCATGTTTAGCATTCTGTACTCAAACCATGACATAGTAAACACTCCAAATTACTGGTTCCAGGAAAAGAACTGTTCAGAATGTTGTTCATAAAAAGAAAATAATTGAAAACACATTTTTTTCACATCAATGTTTATTAAGGTACAGTTAAAATGGTTCATTTGGTGGCAAGTTTATCATTTCTCTTACTAGGAACATTACTAACTGCAGCCAGTTAACACAGATTTCCTGTTCCCTTTAATGTAATTATACTGTCTTGTCATAATATCTCACCCTCTGCATATTCTTCTATTCAGTTTGTGTTATATGATTATTAGTGTATCCTTTTGATATTGAAGCCATGCACTCAATATTTTGCATATAGTTGTTTGTTATCATATGTTGTTAATTTTGATTGTTATAACATAAACTAAATTAAAAAAAATAGATTGTCCACATACCAAGCAGAAAAACAACCATTACAGCCTAGAGCTAAATACTATGCAATGTTTCAAAAACCAGACAAGATATTAACATGCCAATTATGCAAAGAACAGGAATCAAATATAATAAAAATCACAAAAGAGAATGAGGATGTAACATCTGACCCAATTCAGATAATTAAAGTATTTGAAGAATATTATACAAAATTATATACCTCAGAAAGAAGGCAACAATCACGTAAATTCATTTCTCCAATTAATACCACTTCCCCAAATAGACGACACACAAATCTTAGCTTTAGACAAAGACATATCAGTTCTAGAAGTAGAAACTGTTATCAATTAATTTAAGAATGGAAAAGTTCCCAGTCCAGATGGGATACCAATTGAATTTTACCAAATATTTTCAGACAAAATTACACCACATTTAAAAATACTTTTTGATACTATACTAGCACATAACAAGCTACATCCTTCACCCTAGAAGCCACAACATTATTATTTAAAAAGAAAGATCAAGACCCCACTTATCCAACCTCTTATAGACTAATTTCCCTTACTAATACAGATGCAAACATTTTGACAAAAATGCTGGCAAAAAGGTTAGATAACATTCACACAGTAATTCACCCTGAACAGAATGGTTTCATTAAAGGCTGACAACATAAAGAAACATTAGATGAACATTAAATTTAGTAGATAGTTTAAAGGATACACATTTTTCTGTTCTCTCATTGGATACAGAAAAAGCATTTGACCGTGTGAAATGGTTATATGTTAAATTATTATTTAAAAATATGGATTTTGGTCCCTGATTAAGAAAATGGGTGGATATACTTTATTCCTCTCTGATTGCCAGAGTAAAAACTAATAAACAAATATCTAACCAACACATCTGTACTGTGGGACATGATAGGGATGCCCTCTATCTCCCTTAATTTTTGATATAATCATCAAGCCACTAGCCATCTCAATACACATAAATAAAAATATAAAGGGTCTGCAAATAAACAATATTGAACACAAAATTAGCTTATATGCAGACAACACCCCAATTTATACCAACAACTTAAATCAAATATGTAATCAATTGAAGAAAACATTAACACAGTTTAATAAAGTCCCAGGCTACAGGATAAACTGGAATGTCAGAACTTATGGAGTCCTATGTACAGAATGATCCATTCTCAGCAACACATATTTTATTATATAAAGAAAGTAACTACATTTAAGTACTCGGGTGTAAAGTTGAATCAGGATAACTCAACTCTCTATACAAATAACTTTGAACAACTTAAAGATACAATTAAAAATGAACTTAACAGTTAAGAAGCCCTTCCACTGACTCTGATAGGTAGGATAAATGTTATAAAAATGAACGCGCTACCTAAGTTCCTGTCTTATTTCCAAAATATCCCCATTATATTAAATGGCACATTTTTTTAAATCATTAGATTCCATCATACAAAGATTTCTATGGAAGGGCAAGAAGCCAAGACTAGGACTAGAAAAGTTATACATTCTGAATGACCAAGGGGATCTTGCCTTACCAAACTTCCCTAGGTATTGCTATGCTGCCAAACTAGTCACTACTTATGACTGGTTCCATCAAAATCAAAATCTGTTGTCAATGCAGAAATAAATGGTATAAAGCATGAAAAGATAAAGTACCTACTCTTTGCAGGCATCTATTGGAAACAAACAGCCCCTGTATGCATTTCTACACAAGCTACATGGTATATCTGGGAGACAGTAATGTGACTTATTAACACTTATAATAACATATTCATATATTCACCTGTGTATTTAAATGGTCACTTCCCATCATCTGTATCAGATACTGACTGCAAAATATGGCACAGGAATAGAATCGAAGAAATTTCAGATCTTTATGATCATAAAGGATTATTGGATTTTGATACCATCAAAAATAAGTGTAAATTAAATAACACTCACTTTTTAAATACTTTAAAATACATGAATACATCAGGAATAATTGGAACACACTTGCTAAACCATTAAGTACAAAATGGGAACAACAACTGTGTCATGGTAACAATGCTAAATTAATATCAAAATTATATACTCTTATACAATCCAATAAGGACATTAACCTACAAGTATTAAAAATGAAATGGCAAACAAAAATCCAACAGAACGTTACAGAATATCAATGGTCACAAATTATCAACATAATTTAGGCATAATCTTTTCAAAATTACAAAAAATTCATTATAATATTTTACATTGAACCTATTATATCTCCCATAGACTGACACTGATGAATGCCAACTACTCTAATTTATGCCCAAGATGAAAAACACAACATGCCACATTATACATATGATGGTGGGATGCAGATCATTGGAAATATTTTGGCTCAAAAGTTTGAATACACTGACACAAATTACAAAAATTCATATCAAAAGGAATAATCAAACCCTTCTGTTAACCTATGGTTGTTTAAATTGACAACATAATGTGGATCAACAAAAACTAATCCACACTGGTATAACAAATGCACAAAAACATATTCTTAAAAAAAGGAAAGAGATGAAATCATCAGATTATAATATGTGGCCAAATTTAATGAGTAATATATATAAAACTGAACAAGTTCATTATATACTTCAAAAACAAATCAATTTGATAAAATTTGATCCATCTTTAACACCTGAATTAGATCTAGAGAACTGAGACTTAACTTAAACTTACCATGATTGGTCGATATGTAAAATATGGTGTATCTCAATGTTTCTTTTTTTCTTTTGTTTTTTAACTTTGCTTTACTTTTAAATTACATACCCCAAATATATAATATATTGAATACTGTGAAATGATTCCATAACATTATATATTTGTAACGAATTTCTTGACCTATTGAATTGTTCATCAATTAAAATTAAGAAAAAAATTTAATCTAGTGATAAATTAAAAACATACAAAGGTAAAAGAGCAGAGATGCAATTACACAAATATGAACAACCAAAAATACACTTATTAGAAGTTATAAAGAAGTCCTTATATCTCAGTTCTTTGTGTCTTGTTAATTTATCACATACAATATTAGCACTGCTAATATCAAGGGTACACACTTCATCAAGACTGGCCACTATTTAAGCCATCACTAAATCAGCATGGTGCCTTTGAAAAAGCACTGTTTTCAGTGAGAAATATATCAAGCAATTTGTCTTGGTGAAGTCTGGCTTTTAAATTTAGTATCCTGACTCTGCCATTTAAATAGATAAAATAAAGTTTTCAGCACCAGCAATCAGTGTCTGGTAACAATTTGTCTCCAGTGTAAATGCTAAGAATTTTGTTTTTGACTGTGTACCTTTGCTCTGCAACACCTGTTTCCCTGATGACATTTCTTTTGCTTTCGTCTCCCTCATAGCTTGTAGGTTTTCAATGGTTCGTATCTCTAAGAATCCAGCAGGAGGACGTGGACTGTGCCAAGCACATCTTTTAGAGCCTCAGTTATGGCTTTGCTCAAGAATACTGTATTCAAGCATGTTTTGGGCACTCACACTTTCCTCTAGACTTGTACAAATATAGCAAACTTATTGCATTCTGCAAATCTATACTCAGGATAGGGCTTTGCAAGAAGCAAATTAAGACCTTTCAATATGGGTCCCTTTTTTGTCTTATTTATTTTTACTTTAGTGAAAGTGTTTACATTTTATTTCTACACTACCTTATATTCATATGTAACTGCTTTTCTACTGTGCTAAACTACTGTATGCTGTTGCTTGATGTTGCCCTCCCTGGGACTCCATGAAAACAAGGTGCTGCATCTCATGGGGTTATTCCAATTGGAAACTTTCAAATAACTAAAGAGAAGAACAAAATAAAACATTAAAAAATATATTGGATATGTAGTACAAAAACTATAGGAAAACATTTATTTTCCAGAATAACTTTTAAATTTACAGCTTTCTCCATGGGGTAACTGGCTCTATGTATATACTAATGGTATTTATGCTTTATAGGAGTAAACTAGTTTTGTATATAAGACTTTCTTCTTGTTTTATACTACAGTTGCCTGCAATGAAAGCAGTTGTCTGGTACAAATGTGGCATGTACACCCAGCTTTTACAGCTGCATTTGCTGAAGAAACTACAGCAAAAGAATGCTGAAACCAGCCTTCAATATTCTGACTCATAAGCATGGCTTCACTGTGACTGATGAAAAATGCTAAAACCTGGGAAAACTGGCAAAATCAGAACATGTGCCAGAACTAACTGACAAGGATATTCCAATCAGCATCCTGGTGAGATCAGATTCACAGAAACATAGAAACACAGACAGTGATGGCAGAAAAAGAACAAAGGTCCATCCAGTCAGCTCAAGTTTTCTATTTAACCTTGATGTCTAACATTCCTAACAGGGTCCTATCCCTCCCCACCCCCGCCCCATTCTCCTTCCCAATTCGGATGCCCCGAACAACCACAATATGCTTCATTCTGCCCCAGCCATGCTTAAAGCCACTAATGGTTTTTATACCCACAACCTCAAATGGCAGCCTGTTCCAAGGCTCCAGCACCCTTTCTGTAAAATAATATTTCTTAACGTGCCTTCTGAACTACCCTCCTGCTAGCTTTCACTCATGAGCATGTGACCATGAGCTGGTCGTCAAGTTAATTAGTCCCCCACAGTTCACCCTGTGAATTCCTTTTAAGAATATGAAGGTGTCTATTACATCTCCCCCTGTCCCATCTGGTCTCCTGTAAGTAATGTTCAGGGCCTTGAGGCTCTCTTCATAGGACATGCCTTGCTGGCTATGAATCATGTTTGTTACTGTGCATTGTACGGTCTTGAGCCTATCCCTATCCTTCCTGAGGTAAGAACCCCAGAACTGGGTGCAGTACAGTAGGTATGGCCTCACCATAGAGCTATACAGGGGAAGTATTACCTCCTTCTGCTATCAATACCCCCCATTCATCCAAGCATCCTATTTGTCTTGCTATTAGCCTTGTTGCACTTACTCAAGCACGTTAGGGAGTCACTTAATTCACATAATTCACCTCTTCCTACAGGTATGCTCACTGACTTAAAAAAATAAATTGTGAGTGCTACTGAGCAAAGCCAAGCACAACAACACAAAGGAGCCTACACTCAGTAAATAATGTAAGAAATGGAAATTAAGTCTGAGGCAAAAAATAGAATAAAAAATTATGCAAACACACTCATGATTTATTTAAACATAGGAGGCATCCACTGTCTTAAAATAAACTTTTCCATGCATATTGATTGCCATAAAATGCAGTTTTGGATTCAGCTTTCACCAGGAATTTAAATGGACATTCAATTGCCCAGATAACTGCAAAGCTTTGTTGACATTGCCATTATTTCAAATTTCAAATGAACATCTTTGTTTTTTAGAATGTGGAGGATGATTCTAATCTCTGTGCCATGAATCTGAACTGGTAATGGTTCTGCTGCAACAGTGCATCCTACAGTGGTTCTCACACAAGCTCAAAAGTGGACTAAGAGTGTGGGGCTGCTAAAGACTTGCATTTACACATTTTCACAGATGAGCAGTGGATGGCACTCAATTGTGAACATAGTTTCCATTTAGAAAACCATGAATGATGTTTGGAGTGCACAGTGCCCATTCACTATGCTAAGGAGAAACAATAAGGACTACAAACATAACAGCACATTGTAAACTCAATAAATAAATAAAACGTGGCATAAATCATTAAAAAAGTAATATGACTACAGACATTAAACAGTGCAAAGCATTCCAACAACCTTTTCATGCTTAGTAAATATGCTAGATGCTCTGTTTAAATAACAGGTACACAAATGAATGTATCCAATAAGTGAACACACACTCATCCCATAAAAAATAAACATGCCAGTTGCTATTACAGCATAAGAAAAAAAATAAAAACTGTCCCACATATCATAAATATATATTTATAATGTATTTCACCATTTTGAAGCCACCCCCCCAATTTAGAAGCTGCCCCTGAATAAAAGCCACATAGGAAAAAATGTTTATCAATAGAAGCCACCCCCATTTTAAAAGCCACAGCTTCTAATGGGGCCAGCTTTAAAACAGTGAAGTACTGTAATCATATAATCACCCTCCCAACATACAAATGTGTACATCCTCCCTCTCTGCTTTGCCTGGAGATGTAATTTGTAAGTTGCAACATTTGAACAGTTGCACCACATTTTTTCTGCAGAAATTCTGTAAATAATTTTCATTCCACTGAATTTCCTTTGTTTTTGACGGTCAATGTTTCCGGGGCCACCTGGTCTACCCTAGACAGTAAAACATGCTCAGAAGGAACAGACAAGTATCTGTAGCTGTAGGAAATGATTAAAAAACTACAAGTACTGGTAAATTCAATTGTTTCCTGTACTCCGCATTGTACTGTTCCTGTTTGGACTTCAGTGTGTTTAGGCTAAGACAACTCTGTGTATTACTGACCACATGGTTAAGGACCTACTTACCATATTTAGGAGTTAATTTGATAGCGTGCAGATGGACTAAGCTGTGGGTAGCGAAAAATCCATATCTCAAATTGTTTTCAAGATACGGACACTGAAAGGCACCATGGGCACTGCAATGTTATCCTAGGTGAAATTTCTCAACTTTGGAACACTGTAACTATGGGCCCATTGAATGTTTTGGGTAAAAAACACAAAAAGACACATCTGTTGGATCAGGACTTGCCACTCTGCAAATTTTAGCTCAAAAGCACAATCCACCTTGGCACAACAAAGTGACAAAGAAAACAACACATGGGGTAGTGTTTTGGAGCATTGTTATCGCAAAAACAAAAATGTTTTCATGACACCCGTATACCTTATAATGAAATGCTTTCATACACAGAAAAATGTTGTCGAGGTAGCTTTTTTTTTATCCCGGCAATTGCCGTGACAATAAAAAACATTGTTGTGACAACAAAATGACAGAATGGTGGAAAGACTTTGAAAAACTTATTTTCAGACCACCTGCTGAAAAACTAATGCCAGGGTCATGTTCCTAAGGGCCCAAATAGGTAAACACAAATGCTGGTGTTTATGAAAGGGCATTAATTTTCAAGTTATGGAGTGTTTTGTCTCTTGCTAACCGAAAACAAGATGGTGGCAGCACAAAAATAAAATTAGGGAGCACAACATCAAAAATGTGATTGTGAAAGTTTTCACAATGCACATATAAATTTTCCAATAGGCTAAAATGTGACATGAAAAACTTGCATAACTTTTGAACGGATTAAGATTTTTTCACCAAATCTTTAAAAGGCACCAGTTTTACCCAGGCCAGATACAGACATGCAAATTTGAATCCACTCACATGCATTCTTCAGTCCTTTAAGCCCGACTGAAAAATGCACAAAAGTTGGGTATTTTTCAGTTTTGCGATGCTGTACAGTTCCTCAACCATACCTCTGACCAGAACAAAATGTTCCAAATCCAGAGATCTATACTTGGATGCCACACATGCAAACATTCATGCAAATCAGACAAACGGTTGCAAAGTTATTAAAGTGCAAACTTTGGGGTTTAACATTAAAGTGTCCCTGCAACCCTAACTATACGGCCCTATTGGGCCAGTATAATATATATATATATATATATATATATATATATATATATATATACTGTATTTCACCGTTTAGAAGCTGCGGCTTCTAGTACATTCTTCTGTTTTTAGCCACGGCTTCTAAATGGGGGCAGCTACTATCTGAGGGCAGCTTTAATTTATAAGCCATTAGCTGATCTTCAAAGGCATATTTTTTTTCAGTGGTGCAGCAGTATGTGAAGTCATTTCAAGAATGGAACTGCTAAAATACTCAGTGGCAAACTGAAGAGGAAGAAGGTTTTACTCATTTGGGTAGTGCTGCATTTAGATGTAGCGAGCGCTCCCACCTGCAAGTGATCAGTCAGTCCTGGGCTCTGAAATGTAACAGGTGGAGTGGCGCTTAGAGCCCGAAAGGCTGCTACTTCAGATTACATGTGTCATGAGCAACGGTGAGGTCGGGGTTATCATTGAGAGCAGTATACAATCAGAGGTAGGAGGGTGTCTATGTCAGATCCTAGGTTAGTGGAAGTATTTTTTTGAATTTCCTTATTTGGGTTTGTGTCCACAAATGTATGGGTCCCCATTTCTGTTTTGACCCTCAGGCGAGATAGAGAATTTGTGTTGCAGGTTAGTGGAGGTATTTCTTGATGTTCCTCCTTTGGGTGGGTGTCCACAATTGCATGGGTCCCTTTATCTGTTTCAGATTAGCCAAATGATCCGAGAGGGAGAAGACTGTGAGTGACTTTACATGATCACAGTACTTCTCCATTTTCAAGCTGCCCCAAATAGAAGCTGCGGCTTTAAAATGGGGGTGGCTTCTATTAAAAAACTATATATATTCATTACAAAAACTCCATTAATGCATCAGTTAGGGCTACTATTACAGTAATAAAAGTCTGGAAATTTGGTGTTAGGGTTCCCAACCCTACCACTCCACCCCCACCCTCCACACACCAACAGGGGTTGGGGTGTGCCTTGGGGTTGTCAGCCCTAGCTCTCACCCCCATTCCATGTGTAAGGAAGCTGAGATGGTACAGTTTAGATGAACTGGGTGAGAGGTAGGCCTTATGATCCCAAGGCACACCCCAATGCCTTGTGGTGTGTGTGGAGGGTGGGGGGCTGGGGGGTTAGGGTTGGAACACTGACACCAAATTTCCAGACTTTTGTTGCCATAATATCAACCTTAACTGATGCATTAACGGAGTTTTTTTTCAATGAATTGCTTTACTTTTTGAGAAGTGTAATCTTACCTAGTAGCAGCAGAATTAAAAAGAACTACACACACACACGAATCAGTGCTTCATTTTCTTGTTCTTTTACTCTCAGGACACAGGCAGTGCAATGAACAAACAGCTTACGTTTCACCCGGCCATTCGGGCTTCATCAGAGATAGTGAGTTACATTTTAAACTGGTAATTTATACTCTCACCAGTGATACCATTTACTAATTACACCAATTAAATCATTCAAGTCATCAATTATATACCAATCACAGTGATTTCTTTCAAACAGATACAAAAGACTGAAAATAAAAGTGGTGGGAGTCAAACGTGATACATAAAGACAAGTTCATTTAAATACATCCTTAGGTATTCATAAATATTCATGTTCTGTTCCCATTATCCATATTATTTCCACATAATCAGATGGACCTTTAAAAAAAGGGAAAATATATCATATTGAGAGATTCATTTTTCTAACTTAGACTTATAAAACGCACAGTTCAACTATAACTCATAATTTTCCTATGAATCACTCACAATATATTTTCTACTTGCTACAATATGTTATAGAAAATATATACAGAGAGGGGAAACATCTTATTGTTGTTATGCTATATTTATAATGCTATATGACTCAAGAGAAAAAAGAAAATGTTTTAATATATACATATATGGGAGGGGGAAGAGAGCAAAGGGTGGTGGAAATAGGGAGAAGTGTGTTATTCAGTTCCAATTATTATTTCTGATTAAAGAATTACGTTCTTTTCTTTATAAGAAATGGTTTTAGTTCACACTTCTCATTTATACCTGGGGGTTTCATGGCTCCCATCTTGTATATCCATTTCTGTTCTTTTTTGTTTAGGATGGCTTCCACATTGCCACCTCTAATACTGGTTTTTACACATTCCAGGCCACAGGCTTTAACTTTATGAGTTCCCTTGCATTTATTATTTTTAACATGGACAGCCATGGCATACTCTATGTTGGCATTTTTGATAGCCAGAATGTGTTCATTCATTTTGAACCTTAGCTGCCTTTTGGTTCTTCCAATGTAAAAAATACCACAAGTACAGGTCAGCTTATAGATAACTCCTTTAATTTTACAGGTAATGAAATCCTGAATTTTTTCTTCTCTATCTGTCTGTGGGTTAAAAAAACTGTCCGTTTTCTACATAAAGTTATATGTATTACAAAAGCCACATGGCCCAGACCCCTTTCTTTTATCTGTATGTCCCCTAGTCCTTTTAGTCTGACAACTGCAGACAAGGGAATCTCTCAAATATCTACCCCTCCTGTAAGAAATTCTGAGTGGTTTGTCAAAAAGACCAGAAAGCGGTTCTAAACCCTTCAAAATACCCAGGTTTTTCTTAACCATCTCAGTAAGTTATTTGCTTCCCCCATCAAATGTAGTGACAAATGTAAATTGACTCCCCGGATCACACGGTCTCTCTTTGGTCTGTAGCAAACTATCTCTTGGGCACTGGTCAATTAGTTTATTTGGCCCTTTTTACATCACCATCCGTATATCTTCTCTCAGATAGTCTCGCCATCAATTCTGATGCTCTTAACTGATATACTGCTTCAGAGCTACAATTCCTCTTCACCCTACAGAACTGACCTTTTGGAATTTTTTTTTTTTGCGCCTTCCCCTTCTTCCTGGCTGCCCACTCCTTCGGGTCTCTATTGCCCCTCCAGACTACCTGCCCCGACTCCCACACCGGCTACCAACCTCATATGGCAGTCCCCCCCTGGGTAACCCAGCGATTCGTATTCCTTCGCCGGATGGTCCTCCTCCTAGGGGAAGGCACCGTGGGGCGGCCAAGGCACTATTTCATTGGCTCGGGGTACTGCTGAGGTGTGTCGGTCATGGGATCGGTGGCAGCGGAGGACAGAGAGACCGTCATCCGGCCAGCCAGGAAGCATTTTTTCCTGTTTTGTCTGTGGGGATAATGTCCTGATGTCAGGGCATATGTCAAATCTGTCACTCCCCTTGAGCATTGGACCAGGCATCACTGCTGTGCTCCCAGCCTCCGCCAGAATCAGCGTACATCCAGTGCGCATCCCACCCTCCCGGAGAGGAGAGCTGTCTCTGGATGCTCCATCCTTCTCCCCGCCCCTCTGGCTACCCGAAGTCTGTTCCTGAACCGGGTTGTCGGCGTCGCAGACGGAAATCCAACTGCTGCGCCAATGGGCCGGCTGGAATGTTTTTAATAATGTGTTTAGTGTGGCAGCTTGTAGCCAGCAACAGACTGTTCCTATCCGTTGTTTTTTTTTTGTAGAAGTCCATTCCTAGCATGCCATCACTTTGCTTTTTGATTTTGAGATCCAAAAAATGGATTTCAGATTTATCAGCACACATTTTGAACCTAAGGTTGCAATTCAAGTTTTCCAGATATATATACAAAGTCATTCAATTCTGACAGGCAACCCCTCCAAATCACAATAATATCATCTATAAAGCATTTGTAGAAGTCCAGTTTATCAAAAAATGGATTACTATCTGGATCAAATATGACTTTCTCCTCCCACCTAGCTTGGTACAGATTAGCCAGACTAGGGGCCAGTGTGGCCCCCATTGCTGTACCCTTAATTTGTTTATAAATATGTTCCTGAAACATAATATGTCATTATTCACAACAATTTTAGTCATATTATTCAGCATATTAATATATGCCTGTGGTAGTGATGTATGTGATAACAAACTCTTCGATTGCTGTAATTCCACCTTAGTGTGGAATATTGATGTATAGGGCTGCATTCATGCATATTGCAATTGCCTCTGATTTTCATATGGGATTGCAGAGCCCAACAGTTCCTGCATTCCCAGTACTGCATAATGGAGGGCCCTGTGCTCCCAATACTGCATACTGCTATCCATATGTGGTAGCGTAGGGCACTCTGGGCCCTGCGCTACCATCTGCCCATAACAGTAGAGATAGAGCGCAGGCTTAGAGACAATCCAAGCAATCCTTGTGCTGCAAATGGCACAAAATCACAGTAACCATAGGAACACTGGGAAAAATTCAACTGCAGTTGTAATCATGGCTTGACACGGTGCATACTTGCTTAGTACCTAAAGTTGTACTAAACTTCATTTAGTGAAAAATCCCTATCTCAAAGTGTTTTCAAGAAATGTTATAGTCACTGAAAGGTACCTTGACAGCCACAATGTTATCCTATTGGAAATTTCTAAACTTCAGAATGTAATAACTATGAAACCAATTTAAATTTTACCACCAAACCAGCAAAAGGTACATCTGTGTGGCAAGCTCTTTACATCCTGCAAATTTCGTCCCAAAAGTCCAAACCATTTATTTTCAGTGAAGTGGCACAGGAACAACATTTTTTGGAGGCACTTTCACAAATCTGCTAAATTTTTGCAAAATCTGTGAAAGGTTCACAAAAGTACATTTGTGAAACTTTCGCAACTTTGTGAAAGTTTCGCAAAAGTACTTTCACAAATTTGCGACACTTCCAATGGCCACATTGAAGAAACATATTTCCAAGCATTATTTTTAAAATCTAATGCCAGGATCCTGTTCCTCAGGCTCCAATTAGGTAAACAAAACTATTGGTGCTTACAAAAGATCTTTATTTTTCTGAATTACATCATTTTTTACCCGTTGCTAACTGAAAATAAGATGGCGACAGCACGACACTACAGAACCCATTTGCAAAAGTCAAAAGTGCTTTCACAAAAGCAAAAACTGCTTTCTCACCAGACATCTAATTTTCCCATAGGCTATAATGGTAAACTTTAAACTTTAATAACTTTTGAATGAATTGATATTTTTTTACCAGACCTTCAAAAGGCACATCAGTGACCCAGACCCCATATACCTTAACAAGTGTGGACCAGACTCCCAAACCATTCTGGACATACAGATGAGCAAAGAATTTGCACCAAAATAATAAATTTCACATTTGTTGGCACTTGGCAGCTTCACAACTGCACCACCGACGAGAACAAAACTTTCCAGATCCAGAGATCTATGGAACCAAATGGTGCATGCAAATTGTCAGGCAAATCAGTCAGACAGTTGCAAAGTTATTACAGTGCGAAGGTTTGGATTTAATGTAGAAGTGGCCAGGCAACCCTATGCCACTTTAATATATATATATTTTTTTAATTTATATCTAAGGTTAACTTTCTGGTAGTGTTTGTGTTTTAATTAGTATTGGTTATACAATAAGTAAGCATATTTTGAGATGGACTGTCTGAATCAACAAACACAAATTACCATTAGTACAAGGTTCATTCAGTTATGTATATATTTATGTATTTGTTTATTGTTAACCAGGTAGGTGCACTTGACAAATTAATGCCTGTTTTCTGGCACAGCCTAAGAGGTTACAAAGGGTCACAGTCAACAACAACAGGCACAGACAAAAAAGAAGGCAAGTAAAAAAGATAATCAGACTGCCTATACAGAATACATGACACTAGAGATGTTGGCAACCATATGAGCAGCATACCTATCATAAATGTCTACACTACACAATAACCCATTTTAGCAAAGAGAGCAAACATACTTTAGGGACTTACAGTAACACTTGATATAACACACAACCAAATCAAATAAGTAAGCTAGGCACAGGAACATACAAATGACCTAAAGAGGTGGCTGCAGTATCCCTTTTTGAAAGAGGTCACTGACAGAAACGTAGATCTGCTGGTATGGAATTCCATAGTTAGGGAACAAAAAGGGAGAATGCAATATCTCCCAGACATGTTCTAGTTCTGGGTATGGTCAGCAGGTCAAATTTAATGGATCTTAGTGGATAGGCACCAAATAGGGGACTAGAGAAGCCTTGCAAGTGATTAGAGGAACTAGTGTAAAATGCTAAAATTATCCCTTCTAATGTTAAATCATGCAAGGCAGCAGGAGGAAGCCAACGTAGTTTAAAGTGCAGTGATGGGTATGGCAGTTCAGAGTCAAGGTGAAGCGACAGATGTTATTGCATTTAACATCCCACTTTTACAGAGTGTATTTGGCTAAAGCACAGATAACAGACACCCTGTAGGTAAGCATAGGAAGTAGTACACCCTAGACTATGGTTAAGCAGGCAGTAGATGTGAGATTATGTTTGATCTTATACAATGGTCCTAACCTGGTGTTAACTGATTTACAGGTGTTCAATACATGTAGCAAAAAAATCAAGTGATGTGTAGAGCATCACACCTAAGTATTTGAAAGCAGACAGTGATTCAAGAGAGGGTCTGTCGCAACATAAAACTGTTAGGGGGGTCTGACAGTTTCTAAGTTAGGGTGCTGAGCCAAACAGCACTCCTGGGATTTTGCCATATTTATCTAGTTATTTATTTAATTTCTTATTGATTGATTGATTGATTTGTTACACACAAGACCCTTTAGGTTGGGCCTATTTTCAAAGGGTCTAGAGTCAAACAATGTAGTGAAAACATAAATATGTAACATAATTACCAAAGTATTGTACAGGTTAATATTTAAAAACAGTTTGTTTGCTGGAAGCCATTGCTGCACTTTCTAGAAATCAGTGGATCAGAATTGACCTGGACATGGTACAGAAGATAAGATATAGCACCAGATCACCCGTATATAGGATGGGGGTATTTTGGGCAAGGGCCATGTGTATGTCATTTATGTGAAAGGAGAAGAGGAGAGACCCAAGTATGGATCCTTGTGGAACTGATGCTGGGTGTTCAAGAGATTGTTTAACAACTTAATGGCGTAGAAGAAGTTTGACATTTTTTTTTTTTTTAAGTCTTTGGTAACCGGGTAAGGCCCACTAGGCACAAGTGCCTGTTTTCAGGGACGACCTGGGAGCACTGGGCGGTTAAGTGACTTGCTCAGAGTCACACAGTATGCAAGTGGAGGTTGTGCGAATCAAACTCAGGTCTGGCCTGCTGGATGTATCAAGCTTGTTCACACCTCGTTCCTCTAACCTCTAGGCTATACTGCCAGCCATTTATTAACTTGATTTATCTACACACAAATTGTATATCAAGTAAACAGAAATGTGCCACCCCCAAAAACTAAGCCCGATGGTGTTTCGCTCCCTCACCTGGAGCTTTATCAAGGGCCCTAATAAAGCTCCAGCTGAGGGAATGAAACGCCATTGAGCTTGTGTTTTGGGGTGGCACCTTTCTATTTACCTGATGTACAGTTTGTGTGTTGATAAGTCAAATTAATACATTTTTTAACTTCCTCTGCACAATTAAGTTGTATGGCACTCTCTTGTACACCCAGCATTGGGGTTAGTTGTGAAGCTTGTTTGCTTTCACTGATATATTTTAGCCTAACGCAACTTCTGCCAGGGGTGATCTCTCCTTGAATTTAGTCATTCTTGTGGCACACCTACCAAGATAGGGGTGGGGACTGAGAAAGAGGTTCCAAACTTTGCCCCTTGACTTTTTCCATCAGGTAGTTCCTGAACCATGGTAGGGCAAAGGTGGCAACCCTTAGGTTTCCTATCATGTTACCTAGCAGCTAGTGGTCAACCAAATGAAAGGCCTTAGTGAGATTGATGAGAACACCCTTAGTGAATTCACCCCAATCCATGGCTTTTGCAACCTGCAAAGTAAAAGACAAGACAGCAGTGGCAGTACCATAACTTTAACAGAACCCGTGTTGTGCTAGAGACAATAGGTTATGTTTAGCTAGGTACTCATTTAATTGAGTGGCAACAATCTTTTTCCAGTATTTTGTTAAGAACTGGAAGTATAGCAATCGACTTGTGGCTATTGACAAGTTTAGCATTTCCTTTCTTAAATACTAGGATGGTATGGAAGAGTTTCCACAGCTCTGGCACAATCACAGACATTAGGGCCAGGTTAATAATTCTGGTAATGGTGCTGCCAGTTCATTAGCAGCAACCTTAAGGAGTTTAGGATCTATTTCATCCGAGACTGCAGCTTTGGATGTTGGGATACACTGCAGGTGTTTATGCACCTCCCAAGACTTTAACCATTTTAAAGTGGAACTGTGGGTGTATTACAGGTGTTGTCGAAGTTCGGCATGGTGAGATCCCCAATGTCAACAGGTGAAATTTCACCTGTCAGACATTGTGTGCTTTTTTTAGCAGGGGCGGCACCCCCTGAACACCCCCATGCAAGGAGCTGCATTCCCCTCCCCTTCTAAAGATATTTAACTCTGAGTCAGAGTTGTTTTGAAAGAGAGGGGTGAAAGATGGTAAAAGGACGAAATTTCAACGTCTGGTCCCTCACAGCAACAATCTCAAAACCTGTTGAGATTGTTGCTATGAGGGATTTTGCTAACCCGGAGTCATTATCCAGTCAGCATACCATCTTATAGGGTCAGACAAAGGCCCACTGTTTAGCAACATTGTTGCTGGGGATGGTGGGAAGGCCCTCATATACAAAGAGAGGTCAGAGACGAATCCATTAGAAGTGTCAGCTATGGTTTTGGGGTTGTTACAGTTGACATCATTTATACACATGTCATGGAGGGGGGAGATTACCTGATTGACCAATGGCCTGTTTTATGTATTTCCAGAAATGTCCTGGGTTACCAGCAGATGAGTCAAAGAGCATCCTAAAGTGAGTACTCTTAGTTTGACAGATTGAATTTTTTGCAGTCATCTGTTAGAGTATGATATCTTATCCAGTCTGCAACAGGCTTAGTGGCCTTATACACAGACTAGCATTTTTCCCATGCCTTAATGAGCATGAGGAGTGGTTGGTCTAATCATTTGTTAACAGGGGCCCAGACTCTCTTAGTAGCATGAGGTAGATGTTTGTCCTCTAATCTGGTGAAAATTTGATTATCGAGAGAGACAGCCAGATTAACATCATTAGTGTTCCAGAGACATGACCAGTCAGTTCATGCAACAGCTTGCTTGAACAGTGATGGATTAAAGTGAGAATGATCGTGGAAGTGAAGACGTCTTGAAGGGGCCTTAGAGGATTAGCTCTCCAAACACAGTACACTGGAGAGTGGTCACTTATTACATCAGGGAGCACTCTAGACCAGGTGATACTCTCCACCTGGGGTTAGGATCCAATCGATTAAAGAGGCTTTGATTCCATTAAGTGAGAGCAGTGTGGAATCAGAGATGATTTTGGTAAGATGATGCTTACTAATGACAGTCTGAATAATAAAAAAAGATAAATAAAAGCACCAAACATTGAATCAAAATCACCTTGTTATTTTGATCACTAACAGCATCTAGTCATGATGTGATACCAGAAAGTGGTCTCAGACTTGAGACTCTGATACACATAAATATGATATACATGTTCTCATTTTTTAACCTACTTATAGGCATTGCACTTGTAGTGTCTGTTAATACAGTCTTCAAACAGGTATGAGTCTCATTTCTCATTTATAGCCTGAAAAAGCTATTCAAAATTATCTCTAATTGACCCTCTGAAGTAAAACAAATATCAGGGTAATTGGGAATGATTCATTTCTCACACTCTGAAATTGAGTGGGAAGGGTGTCAGGGTGTAATTATGTTTTGTTAAAAAGAACAATACCCAAATAAGATGGACAACATACTCTTAATACAGGTATTTGTCATGCTGTATTTAGATTTGTTTTATGTTAGAACAGATGTATGGTATACAAAGCAACTGTACTGGACAGGTCACTGCAGAAACTTCAAGTATAACATTTACACTACTTAAATATATATAAATCTATATCAGCTACATGGTATTCAGAATATAAGCATGATACTGAGTAGAAAAATGAGTTTTAAAGGAAAGCTGTCAAAAACAGGGTCTCCCACCCCCAAAAAATGTATCCTCTGATTTAGCTTTTTACAGTAAGAGCAGCATTGTTCTCGTGCCACAACTTACTGTATTTTAGTGCTGAATGTCTAATTCAGAAATATGGTAGATGCAGGGAAGGCTCCATTTGCTGTAAAGGTGCGGCACCACACTGCACCTTTACAGCAAATGGAGCCCCCCTGCGTCTGCCATGCTTTCGGGTCATGGACTTTTCGGCATTAAAATACAGTAAATTGCGACACAAGAAAAACGCTGCTCTTACTGTAAAAAGCTAAAGGGGTAAGATTTTCAGGGGTGGGAGCCCCTGTTTTAGACAGCTTTCCTTTAACAGATCACACAGTTGTTTGTACAAGTGTATATAACCACCAAGATAGAAGTCACGTACACATGGATTGATAAGTAATGGTGCTAATAGTTCTTTAAATTACCTGTGCCACACTATAAATGCACATTACAGTGTATTAAATTTCATTTCAAATGTATGTTCAAGACTATTTGATTGCTTTAAACAACTGAAACGGGACTGTGAATGCATCTCAATTACTCTGCTGAAGCCACTGTTTAATAACATGTGCTGCTATTCTGCAGAAGCAGCAATTTCATCAGAGACATACAGTCTGCTACAGTAGACAGTAGAAAACATTGAGTATCAGCACACCAGACCAAAAATGGAAAAATTTGATTTTAACAACAAAATAAAAATACACGTGAGAATTTTTTCAAACATGTTTACTACCAGATAAAAAAACATTCATGTTTTATTTAAATAGATCGGTCATCCACCAAGGATGCCTCCAGTATCTTGCAATATACTTTTTCCATGACACATATTAGTTGCTATAAAATGCTGTTTGGGACTCAGCTTTTGGAAGGAATTTAAATGGACATTAAATTTCCTTGATAACTACAACGTTTTGTGGACATTGGCATTATTTCAAATTTCAAGTGCACATCTTTGGTTGCTACTGTGTGGGAGGATGATTCAAACCTCTGAGCCATGAATCTCAAGAGAGCTGATGGTGTCACTGCTACTGTTCCATGTGATATGAGTGACGTTTTTTAGGGATTACAATAAGAATGAGTGCACATCACCAACTACAGCAATGGCGATGCGCACTACACCAAAAGCATAAACAGTGATCTGTGTTACCAGTCTATTTGGGGACAACATAATATACCATATTTTAATGCAGGGATGCACCCCCACACCCCCTGTTGTAATAAGAATCAGCTCCAAGAGGTGGCCTGACACTGGGGTACAGAGGAATAGTTGGGAGGGGCCACATATTTTGGGAGCTTGAGGAACATGGTCCAAAAAAAAAAGCATAAATACAGCAACTAAACTGGTATTCCTCCCCACCTGGTTCTGAACCCAGATCCTGCTGTACCACAGGTAGTCACTGCCTCCACTACACCACACGGCTAGCTCAAAACTGTCTGGCCAAACACCCTTCCATATCCTCACATAAGATGACTTCAAAACAGAGTCAGTGTGTGCATCCTGTCGCTATTTTCTTCTGCAATCCTAGTTGTTATGGCCTCTTGCTGTGCTATTGCACTCACTGTTCTTTTTTTTTTGTTAACTTTCTTTACTTCCATCACCAGTCACTAGGGCCCCCCTCAGGTGAGACCTACTCGAGTGCAGCTACCATCCTGCCTGAATCCCATCAGGTGAGGAATTGGGGAAAGAGTCCTCTCCACTGAGGCCCTGAGTGAGGAGAGGACCTGAGAGAGTCACCCAGATAGGGACCAGTGGTGGATGTGTGCGTCATCCCCCCGGGGACCACTGTCATCCTCCTAGTGACTAAGGTTTTCCACCTTGGTTAGTTTCCCCAAGGCAGCTGACATGCAGTGACATCAGTGCATGGAGGGAACACAACCACCCCCTCCTGCAGACTTCTGCCACTGCCTCCCCCCATTTCATGTCCCCACCTGAATGCAGTGCCTCCTGGTCTCCACCAGGAGCCACTGCAAGGTAGGGAACCCCTAGATCCCACCCCAGGAGAGGAGAGGAGAGGCAGTCTTCCAGATGCTTTATTGTCTCCTCCCCCAGCCACCCCCCGATGGCCTGAGTCCACTCCCAAGCCCAAGTTACTGGTGTGGCGCAAAGTGTGGCATCCAGTGCCTCCACTGTCAGTGCCACCAGGCTGGCTACACTCGCTGTTCTTACAGGCACTCAAATTGAGTCACTCCTATTGAGTCACTCAATTTGAGTTGCCCATATCACTGGATACCGTTGCTACAGTGCATCCTATGGTGCCTCTCACAGAATGTCAAAAATGGACTAACAGCAAGGGCTGCTAAAATGTTGGATTTTCAAATTTCACCAGATGATCAGTAGATGGCACTACAGCATGAACAGTTTCCATTCAGAAAACTATGAATGATGTTTGGAGTGCACAACACCCTTTCACCAGACTTAAGGGAAACAGTAAGGACAACAAACATAACAGCACATCATAAATTCGATAAATAAAATAAATGTGATGTAAATTATTGAAAACTGTAACATGACTACAGACATTAAACAGTACACAAGATTCCAACATCTTTTCTTTGTTTACTAAATATTTTGGGTGCTCTGTATATGTAACAGGTACATAAAAGAATAAATCCAATCCCATAAAGGATAAACACACCAGCTGTGATTGCAGCATAAATAAAAAATTCATCATACATCAGATTTTTTTTTAATTTATATTTGAGGATAACTTTCTGATAGTGTTTTTGTTTTAATCAGTATTGGTTGGTTCCATGTCATAATGGCAATTGCAAAACAGCGATCGTCATTATAGCAAGTGTACATCGCCGAAAAGCACAACAGCGATGTTCACTTGTCAATGACAAAACATCCCACAGCTGAAATAGGACCTATGCCTCCCTGCACCACCCTGATTTTATATAACCAACTTCAGGGAGGTGCATGTTGGGGAGGAGGAGAAAGTCCCCCCAAAAAATCCAGCAGCAGCAACAAATGTTTCCCGGCCCCCAGTGCCAAACCCAGCACTTGCTGCACTGAAGCTAGCCACCCTCACCAGCACACCATATGGCTGGCTCGGCAGCAGCAGGATTCATTACTCCACACAAACCCTCCTCCCTATATCTCCCCTTCTGGTCACCCTCATAACCCTCCCTTGTTCATCCCTACCCTTGCCTTCACATTCTGTTGCTCCCCATATAGGGTAGCTCACATGTGTAGTGCTGTAAATGAGTCACTCATTTGAGAGTCACTCATTCACAGTCACTATTTTCACTGGATACTGTATTGGTTATATAATAAGCAAGCATATTTTGAGATGGACTGTCTCATTCAACACAAAAAATTACCATTAGAGAGTGATACTCGGGTTATTGTAATAATAAATGAATTAAAATTAAAAATACATAACACTGAATCAAAATGCCCTTGTTATTTTAATCACTCACATGGCATGTACTCATGAAGTGATACCAGAAAGTGGTCTCATACGTGAGACTCTGATGCATGTACAAATGATATACTGTATGTGTTGTCAGTTTGTAATTGACATGCAAGCATTGCACATTTAGCATCTGATACCATATTCTGCAAATAGGTATGAGACTAAGTTCTCATTTGGAACCTTAAAAATCCATTCAGAGTGAATTCTAAGTGGCCCTCCACAATAAAAGAATATCATTGTAATCAGGAACAATTCACCTCTCCTGAAATCAAGAAATTCACTATGGATGTTTGGGGAAGGGGGTTAGAGTGTAATCATTTCATGTTAAAAAAAGAACAATACTGAAATAAGATGGGAAATATACTGTTAATACAGGTATTTAACACACTGTATTTATTTTGAAATGTTAGAACAGAAGACCACACAGTTGCTATACGGGACAGGTTACTAAAGAAACTTAAATGTGACATCTACACTACTTACATTTATTTAAATCTACAGCAACGGTGTGGTATTCAGAATAAAAGCATAATATTGAATAGAAAACACGTTTTAAATCATCAAACAGTGGGATGCACAAGAGTCTGTAAAAATTGAGATAGAAGACTGATACATAATGATGTTAGTTGTTCTTTATAAATTATCTGTGCCACACTATAAATACATATTACTGTGTACTAAATTTAATTGGAAATAGATGTTCAATAATATCTGATCATTTTAAACAACTAAAACAGGGACTGTTAATGTGTTTCAATTACTCTGCTGAAGCCACTGTATATATTCCATATGCAGTTATTCTGCACAAGCAACAATCTTCATCAGAGACATCCGATCGGTTACAGTAAATGTAGGTCCCAGCAAGGTAGCTCAAATGGAAACGATCAGTGCCAAGTATGACTTCAATACACTGTTCATGGAACTCAGCTCCTAATATCTCAACCTCAGTTCCAGAAGAAACACTGAAAGCTGCATCAGTATAAATTTCAAACTTTATTGTTAAAAAAAACATATTAAGATACAAGGACAGATCACTCCACAGCTAAGTGTTTTCACATCCCTTCAGATGCTTTTTCAAAGCTGACAAGTGCAAGAGTCAGTGCAAACTTTATTGTGCTCCCACTGAAGGAGAAAGGGTATAAGACATCACATTCGCAGCAAGTTAAATGTAGGAATTTCAATTAACCAATTAATTGGATTATTGCACACACTAAGAAATATTGCACCCATAAAGAAATAAAAATGTATACCACAAACCAATAGTATTTTTACAAATACAGCTAACATAGAAAATATAAATAGTTATGAAAATTAGAGTCAGTATGCATCACAACTCCTATATACAAGCAAACAATTTATTTATTTATTTTTTCCTTAAAAATTTAGTTAATTGGAAATAATCATTTAAACCAGGGTATTCAAATGGTTTTATCTTAAATTGCCAAAATGTTTCTCTCTCTATAGGAGCAGATTATCTATATCAGCACCTATAATATTGTTATAAATCCTTGTTATACCTTGAAACTGGAATTGGTGGTCTGCTCCTTTAAATTGGCTCTGTTGTGCTAAAGCACTGATTCCATCAAGTTTTTGAATACTCCTTGTATGTTGTCCGATTTGCTCTTTCAGTTTCCTTTTAATCTTGAACACATAGAATGCAGGACATTTCTTATGAACAGCTAAGTAAATAACATTTTCTGTGGTACAGGTAATAGTATCAAAATTACAGAATACCCTTTTAGTTACAGGTTGTGTAAATGTAGCTAAAATAGTAGCTAAAATAACCGAAAAACAACCTCACATTCAATCATATAAACAAGCCTGAAATGCCTGCACTAAAGCTATATGGCTTACGAAAAACTCCTACTACAAAGACGTGCTCACTAACACCTGGGGAAACGGATGAGCCTTCTGGGAGAATATGAAGGAAATAACAGGGTAGCAGCCTGAAACCTCCCTGACCATGCTTGTAGTTGACGGATCTGCTACTCTTGACCCTATGGTCATTGCTAACACCTTTAATACGGCATTTACAGACCTCAGTACAGTCCTCCCTCCTGACTATTTCGAACAAAGCACCTCCTCCTCCTCTGGTCCCCATCATACAGTCTCACCCACCTTTCTTGTACTACAGAGAGGTCAGACCACACGATGCACATTGCTACATTGCCTTGGCTATCTCAAAATCCAGAACCAGTGGAGATACCTTGGACCTTAAGCTTTTATCTCTCACCCTCGATGAGCTCCTTCTTCCTGTAACAAAAATTCTCAATCTCTCCCTCACTAGTAGTAAATTCCCAGATAGATGGAAGACTGCAATCATGACCCCTGTTCACAAAAGTGGTTATTAGACTAATCACTCAAACTATCGCCCTATCTCAATTCTTCCTCCGCTCTCTAAGGCCCTTGAGCGGATTGTGGCAGACCAACTCATTGACCATCTAGAGAAATATAACATCCTAACTACAAAAAAACATGGATTCCGGAAAGGTCACAGCGCCACCACTGCCCTCCTTGAGCTCACCGGTGTAGTTCACAACTCCCTTGACAATGGACAGCTCACTGGGGCTGTTTTCATTGACCTATCCAAGGCCTTTGATACTGTCCACCATGGGCTCCTCATTGATCAACTGCTAACCACTGGCCTGTCACCTGACTCTGCACTATGGTTCAACAGCTACCTAGGTCACCGGAGCCAAAGAGTAAAAGTTGCCTCTGCTCTCTCTGATACCTTGCCCATCCACTCTGGGGTCCCACAGGGTTCCATCCTGGGCCCCCTCCTTTTCAGCCTCTTCTTGAACTCACTACCAAAATCCTGTTCTGAGCCCACTATACCGTATGCTGATGATGCAGTAGTCTTTTCATCTCACAAAGATCCCTCGTCTCTTCAACGCTTTCTCCAGCATGGCTTCAGCTCCATTGAGTCCTGGTTCAAAAAGCACAAGATAGTGCTCAATCACAAGAAAACCAAATCAATGCTTTTTCACAGTTCCAAAAACCACAAGCAGCAGCAACTGGTTATTTCCACTGCAAATGGTAACACCCTTGATCAGGTCCAGTCCTTCAAGTATCTTGGGATCTTACTGGATCCATGCCTCTCATATGTGGCCCACATGGATAATGTTGCCAGAACTGCTAATATACATCTTGGCCTACTTTACAAACACAGACAACACCTTACCTCTGAGGCACTGAAGATAGCCGTACAGAGCTCTGTGGTATTTGTCATCGACTATGGTCTCAACATCTACAGCTCTGCTATGACGACAACCCTCAGATGAATATCAGTTGCCTTAAATAAGGCCTGCTGACTCATTACTGGTGCCCACCGTCTTACCCACACATGCGACCTGTATGCTCAGACTGGTTGGCTCCAACTTTCGAACCGCATCAAGTACCTCACTTGTGTACTATGGTGAAGAAAATACATCTTGGTCTGACACCCCCTGGCATCCTAGCCTTACTGCCTAAAGGCACCAGTCAACAGAGCTCCAGGAGATCTAAGTGGCAGCTCCTGAAAGTCCCCCACTGTTGCACTAGCCTGGGCCAATGCTCCTTCACCTACAAAGCCCCACTTTGGCTAATTGACCTCAGCCACACTTTCTCCTCTGCCAAAACTATTGGAGTGTTCAAAAGCAGCCTTCAGCAACATCTCACAACCTCTAGGTCTTTTGATTGCTTCTCCTAAGTTATGGAATCACTAACTAAGCCGATTGTGGCACCCTTACCACACACCAGTCCTAACTGCCACATCTTGCAATCATGTACCCTCTTTGCACTTTTCCCCTTGCCCCCTTCTCCTGTCTCCTCTTCCTCCTTCTTTAATCTCTTCCCCCTACACTACATGCTCTCCCCTCTTAACTCCTCCTTTCTCACCCCTCCAATGAAACAGCACTTACTGGCTTATCTCGCCTGACAAATGTCACTGGATGCTTTACTGTTTCTCCCTCTTTTGTCTATACTGAAGGCCCTAATAACTAGTACAGTCTGTTATTATACTGTGAAATGTCTTGTTTCCTTTGACATGTTGTTTTTCCCCAATTTTGTATTTCTCTGACGTGGAACCTTTGTAAAAGAGCCTTGGCTCAAAGGTATTTGTAATCCTAGATCTTAATAAATAAAATAAATAAATAAATAAATAAAAATGTAGTTCCAGTCAGAATATATTTACAAAATGTACAATTTCCATATTTGTGGGTATCTTTAGGTAAATGTCTATATTTAGTCCATTCACCAGGGTTTTCCTGACAAGTGCTTTGTTCTAACTTGTCATACAAATTCTGTCCTTGCTTATACACAAACTTTGGTAGACATTTTGTTATTCTACTTAGCTTTCTTTTAGTATTTAGAATAGACCAATTTTTCTGTGTAATGGAATTTACCAGATGCACCTATGGACTAAACATAGTGATAAAATCTGGAGTTTTATCAAATCTTACATTCCTTTCTCTAGGTCTGTTTGCACCATTTGTTTGTAGTAATGAGTTTCTAGAATGGGCATCTGCTTTTTCTTTAACTTTTGTAACAGTATCAATATTATAACCCCTGTATAAGCATCTATCAGTTAAAATATGTGCCTGTACCTCATAGTCACTTTCTTTACTGTAATTTCATTTGATTCTCATGAACTGACCTACTGGATCATTATTTTTAACGTGTAGGATGACAACTATTATAATGTAATAAAGAATTTTTATCAGTGTTTTTTCTATATAAGTTAGTGCTTACATCCCCATCAGAAGTTTTAGTCATAGTAAGATCTAGAGAACTGATTGAACACAGATCATAAGTCACAGTGAATTTCAAGTTATTTGTTGATTGTAAATATGTTACAAAATCCTTAAGTTCGCTTTCTGATCCCTTCCAAATAAAGAACAAGTCATCGATAAAACACTTGTAAAAATCTATTTTACTGAGAATGGGATTAGAATCACTCTAAATGTTTTCCTTTTCCCATTCAGACATGTATACAATAGTATAGTTCGAGGCCATAGGGGCCCCCATTGCTGTCCCTTGTTTCTGTATGTACACTTTATCCTTGAAAACGAAATAGTTGCAAGTTAGAGTCTTTTCTGTCAAAAGGACCAAGAATTCTATAAACCTTGTTGTGTAGGTAGTACCATTACACAATGTACTCCACATTGCCTCAAGCCCAGCAGAGTTGGGGATATTGGTGTACAAAGATTGTACATCCATGGTGACCAAATACCAATCCTGTTCCACTCAAACCTCCCCCAAGAGATTTAGAGGGTGGGTTGTGTCCCTCAGATACAACCTGGTTGCATGTGCCACACCTTTATTGGCTTAGTCAATGAAATGTGCTAATGGCTCTGTGACAGAGCTGATACTGCCCACAACTGGATGGGCAGGGGGATTGATTACGCTTTTATGGATTTTATCAAGGCCATATAATACAGTTCATATCAGATGATCCACCTTTAAAAAGTCATGTGTATCTTGAGTTATGACTGCATCCAAAAAAGCTTCACCAATTAATGAATCAATCTCCCTTTTAAAGATGTCAGTGGGGTCTCTATCTAAAGATACATAGAAATCAACAGTGGCTAATTGGTCCAACGTTTCTTTTTCATAGTCTATTCTATCCCATACAACCATAGACTCCTTTTATCAAAGGGTTTTATAATAATGTCACTGTTGTTTTTTAAATTTTCAACTGCCATTTTTTCATTGGTAGTACAATTATAGTACCTAGCATTCACAAGATTTTGAAACATGACTTCCAAATCCCTAGTGCATGCTTTCTCAAATGAAGTTACAGATACATTAGAAGAAGGAACAAAGGTAGATGTTGGCTTAAAAGTCCCCACTACTCCGACAATATCGGGTGCATCAGAAAGAGTTGTAAAAGTTCCCAAGGCATCAGTAGTATTCATATCATTCTTTAAAAAAGAATGCATGCAGCTGTAACTTGTGGGTGAATTTATGTAAGTCAACAAATGTTTGAAATTTATTAGTGTTCTCAGTAATTTCCAATTAACTCTGTATTTAAAGAATAACTAAATAAATTGTTTGCTTGTATAAAGGAGATGTTAGGAGCCAAGTTTCTTGAAGTTCATGATCTGTTACAGCAGACATGAGGAAGTAGAGAATGCTGAGGATCAACACACCAGACCAGGAATGGAAAACCACTTGATTTTAACAACAAAATAAAACATACTTGAAAATAGCTTCAAACATGTTTATTGCCAGATAAAACACATCTAGAAACATTATTAATGGTGATTATTCTTTCCTGTCCCGCTTAAGTATGAACCGAAAAGCTCTGGTCACAGCAATTTATATGCAACCAAAAAATTCTCAGCTCACAACTCAGAAATTGTACCCCTCACTAAGCTGGACACCCAAGATTTTTTGGGTACCTAGAAAAGGTACTCCTGGGATGATTTTCAAAGAACAAGCATCAGAATCTAGCTAAACATATCCCATTTACCTAGGTTTGTGTGTTTGCATTTTGAAAAAGTCTGGGTTTACTATGGAACACACTGCTCAGCCCTAAGAATACTTACGCTACTGTGCAAGTATAACATGCAGTATATATCTATGTACATATATATCATTTTGTTATTGTAACTTGGTCTTTTTTAATTGCTATGATATATGTGTATATACAGATGTATATAGGTAGATAGATAGATAGGTAGATATAGATATAGATATATATATAGATATAGATATAGAAATATAGATACATTATAGTTGGGTTGAATGGTTACTTCTATGTGAAACTTAAATGTTTGCACTTTAATAACTTCACAACCTTTCAACCGATTTGCATGATTTTTTTTTCATTATCAATTTGTCACTCCTCTGCAGAGCTGATGGAAGCTCCGACCTTCCCTTGGAGGGATTTGTTTTCCAACCTGACCATCCCCCACTCAGTCAGACCCCCTAATTCCCCCCCAATTGATCCCCCATGGAAAGGCCAAGGGGAGGAACACCAAGTTACCCCTCCTTGGAACACAAATCCAGACATCAGGGTGGTATCTTGTGGGGGAATGCATCAGGTCATCATGGACCCCCATGGGCTCCTGGCTTTTCCACTTTTCCCTTCTGGGCTGACAAAACATGCAATAGGTGGGGCAGCTGGCCCCCACCTCAGTGGAAGCAGCCATACACCCTGAATGTGGGCCCTCCCCTCTTCTAGGTGATGCGCCTGTGCCGACACCCAGCCACTGTTGGGTCTTAGTCTACAGCACACTGCACTGTTCCCCCCCTCCCCAAGGAAGGTGAGCTGTCTACAAATGGTCAATCCTTTCTCACCCCTGCCAACTCCCGAGCGACCGAGTCCATTCCGAACCCGGGTCATCAGTCACCAGTGTGGCGTGAGCATCGCAACCCTGAGCGCCACTGGGCTGGCTATTTGCATTAAATTTTACATGCACCATCAGGGACAGAAGATCTCTTGGTGTGGCAATACAGTTCTAAACTACCAAACCTGGCACCTGCATCAGAGCAGCCAAATGCAAGCTGCTGCACATAATTACTACACTGCTAGCATGGGGGAAATAATCACATTGAAGAGGCACAGGCACCAAAAGGTAGAAGGAACAAGTATTTTAAGGACAGAGGAAGGTTCACAGGGTGCCATCCTGTGAACCTGAGATGGGGAAAGGACTAGAGATCCAGCAAAGTTTTACTTCACTTGTGGATTTTCAGTGAAGTCGCTGAATTCACCTGTTTGTATAGCTGCAGCTGACAAATGAAAATTTGTCATTTGTAACTTCACCTTGCTTTGGGTTTTTTTTTAAGAAGCAAATTGCACTTAAAAAAAAAAAGCAAGGAGAAGTTACAAATTATGAATCCCCCAAATCCCTGGTGGCCAGTGCCCCCCTCTCCTTGCCCCTGCTGATCACCAGTCCAAACATAAAAAAAAAATATTATCTTAAATCCCTAGTGTCTAGTGCCCCCCCCCACACTGATTGCTGACACATGCTGCAATGTCAGATGTGCCCTTTTTAAAAATCTAACAGAAAAAATTGTAATCGATACTGGGGTGAAAAAAGGATGCATTCTGGCCTTGCCTTTACTGAACTGTTTTTTAAATAAAATACTGTTGGATCTAAACTACCCACATTTTATTAATTCAAAAGTTCAAGGCATTTCAGTTGCTTGTTTCCCATACACCAATCAAATCATTCTGTTATTCTGAACAAGGCTAGGGTTACAAAGCAAATTAAATCATGTTCATATTTTCTCTCAAAAAATTGTTAAGAAATAAGCTTGAAAATACACAAAATAATGATAGTGGGAAAAGGGAAAACCAGGTCTTATAATGCTCCACTGTTTCTAGCTGGTGTAAAAGTAATTCAAGTATTAAAGCTTCTTAAGCAATAGATTTTTTAGAACTATTATTGGTTCTTCTTTATCCCAGACCCTCCCATTAGTTTGTGGAGTACCCCAGGGTTCAATCCTGGGGTCACT
The DNA here is from genome assembly GCA_016271365.2 of Neoceratodus forsteri. Classification (NCBI taxonomy): domain Eukaryota; kingdom Metazoa; phylum Chordata; order Ceratodontiformes; family Ceratodontidae; genus Neoceratodus; species Neoceratodus forsteri. The sequence goes on from CM057449.1 coordinate 1,517,546,888, forward strand.
CATTTTTTCATTCTTTATGAATTCAGCAACAAATATTTGTACTAACACAGAGATGACCCTCTATGCAGATGACGCTGTTATCTATTGTATTAATTCCAGATCTGAGCTTGCTGTTTCCCATCTTCAGACTGATTTTGATCATCTGCAGGACTGACTATCGTTAAATCATTTGGTGCTGAATTCACAAAAAACAATGGTAATGGTTTTTTCTCATCACAAGAAGGCACCCACTAATTTTCCAATACTTATTGATAGAAGGGGTAGTGTAATTGAATATGTTTCGGTTTTCAGATATTTAGGGATAACCTTAGATAGTCAGTTTTCATTTGAACCTCATATTCAGAGTCTTAGGAGAACCCTGCATCAAAGGTTGGGTACTCTTTATCGTATTAAGTCTCTTTTGACTTTTGAATCCAGAAAGCTCTTGGTGCATAGTTTCCTGTTTTCAGTTTTGGACTATGGTATACTGATATACATTTCCTCATGTTGTAATATTTTGAGTTTGCTTCGAGCGAGTTATCATTCTGCCCTAAGATTTTGGCTTGACTTGCCTTTTCGATCTCATTGTTCTGATCTGTATAAACAATCTTATACTTTATCTTTTAATGATAGAGTTCTTTCAAAATGGGTACTTTCTCATTTAAAGTTAAATGTAATCTTCTTCCCTCATTAACTTCCCTAATGTTTCCTAGGGCAATAAATGCATTATCCACTAGGTCACAGCACAAATTTTACTTTAAAATACCATTTTTTAAGACCACTTTTGGGCAAAGATCATTATTATTTAAAGCACCTACCTTCTTTAATAAGATACCAGCAGAAATTGTTGAGAGTAATCTCATTCAGTGCTTTAAAAAAAAGGTTAAAATACTGGCTTTACTCTAAAATATAAATGTATCTGCTTCTATAACTGCACTTCATTGGATTGAATGGTCTGCTCTTAAATGTATTGTTTTTTTGTGTGTGTTTTTAGATTGAACTTGTCACCAGTGAAAATGGGCAATTTTGCTCATCTGGTTTTACAAGTATAAAAAATAAAAATAAATAAATAATAAAAATATTGTAACTTTCTGAGCATCAGATTATCCTACAGTATATAACCCTTACAGAAATATAAGTGAGTTGTGTACATGCAGAATGCATGCCACATGCTTAATTGTGCAATGTTTGTATGTGGTTCGAATACACAAAGTGAACCTATGCAAACCAGGTCTAAAAAGCACATCAGGTTTGTATGATGCAAGCTTGACATGTGTGCAGCAGGTAAGCTGGTGTGAACATCTTTTAAAAATCATATCAGGTTCATGTGCTGCATGCTTGACATGAGTGCAGCAGTTAAGCTGGTGTGAACATCATTTAAAAACCACATCGGGTTCACATGTTGCATACTTACCATGTGTGCAGCAACTATGCTGGTGCAAATCTCATCTAAAAAAACACATCAGTTTCTATTTCTCATAATACTGCTCACAATTAGAGCCATTAAAATAAAGTTTCATTGATTTCCCATTAAAAGTAAGTAAACTTATTAATTTTGATCCTTTTGCAAGTTGTTTAATGGCTTTTGATTTTTGTCATTAAATTGCCATTAAGTTGTAAAATATTGTTTGCTTACTGAATTAAATGCTTAGGATATAGTCAGCCAACTTCCCCCATTCCAGATGGGCAAAGAGGGCTCCCTGTGTTGTGAAGACTGACCTTTTTGTTTTGGGCCATGCAAATCCCTTTTGCATATTTAGTGCTACAAATGTTTCTCCATGACTGTTACGGCTCGCTTACTTTCCCTTTGTCATTCTGTATGGAGCATATACACTATGGATATGCCCAGCATTCTTTGTGCTGAATAGGGTCTTGGACGCATGCACCATACCTCACATTTAGTCACTGAAATGAGGGACATGGACACTCAAAATGAGGGACCCTAACTCTCATGATGATCAGGAAACATCCTGAAACATGAAGCTCCAGCACCTCAGAACATAGTGGAAACCATTGCATTTACTTGTACTGATGTTAGCCCCTGAGAATTAATTTCTACCATAAAGCAGGGGTATCATTTAGGTAGGGAAGGGGGGGCAGTTGCCCACTTCACTTACACGTACGCCTAGTGTTATGCAAGGTCCCTACACCCTTATTGGTACCCCCAGAGGTACACCATAGACAGCTAGCACTTAGGTATACAGTATGTTATACTAACATATGGGCTAAGGGCATCTACCGTATAAGAGTAGATGTCAGGATATGTATGCATATTATTGTTATACACCTTACTTTATAATACACATATGTACTTCTTGCTTACAAGATGTTGGGACATCTGTGTCCTTGTAATGATTATGATATATAAGTCGCCATTGCCACCTTTTGGTGATTTGTACTACTACATTGATTTATGTAAGAACTATACTGTTTTGTTTCACAAAGTGATGACTACTACAAAATTGTATAATGTTATCTTGGACCATGGAGCCACCTCTAATTTAGCCAATAGGGCTCATCTCTGTAACTAGAAATGTTTCAGTCTTACAGTAGCTATAGTAATTATCATAGGTATATAATGTGAGACATTACGTCTTCTACCTCGGAGACCCCAAGAGACACGGAGAATCCTCGAGGTATAGGGAATGCTTAGCATTGGCTCCCAGTTCATATTGGTAAGAACTGCTTAGGGCAACTGTAATTTTCCTTTTTGGCAGTAATAAACAAGTTTATTACTCTTATGCAAACATCTCTAGATTTACATTCATAATATTGCCAAGAATCTGACAGTGAGGTTTAGACCTCCTGACAATTAATGACTGTGTGCAGGCAATATTTGGTGTTTGGTAAATTTCATGATGCATTGCAACTTTATCTTTACCCCAGGAACTGTGAGTGTGCATTCCCCATCCACCTCTCCGTTTAAAGACTACTTTGTAGTCCCTTGCAAAGTCTGGCTGCTTCTGGCTTGAATCAATGCCGGACTCGACCCACCCAAAGGCAGCAGCAACAGTCTGCAAGCTTACTACAGGTGCATAGTAGACCCACTGTAGACTAGAAGTGCTCCTGCTGTGGATCGACACACAGCACGGCACCTTTTCTACAGTTTGATTTTATTCCTTCTCCTACACAATGGCCACATGTATCAAATATCTCAGCAGAACTGAGACTCAATGTCTCAAACTTCCACCTTCCATACAGGCTGGGCTGACTTTGTATGGACGAAGTCAATCTAAAACCCTATACTGAGGATTCAACTCCAGTACACTGAGATGAGGTAACAACTAATAAGCACCTCAAGCTAAAGGGCTGTTGGTCGCTGCTCTCTATGCTGCTTTGGAAGCCTCCGAAGCAAGGTTTTGAACCCTTGAACTTCAAATCTCATCCCTTAAAGAGATGGGTTTGCCAGAAATGGAATGTGTGAGACTGCAGCAGAATTTGGAGTCTGAACTTCAAACTCTGCGAAATGAGAAGGATTCACTTTTGCATCATTCTGCACAGGCAGGAGAGCAGTAAATGTGTATGTTGAAGCAGGAGTGTGAAAGTTTGAGACAGGATAAGGGACAGGCTTTGAATATGAATGATTTGTTGAGTAGAACAAATGAAAAGCTGAGTGGAGAGTTGGGAAAGTTGCAGGATGATATAAACCAGGTACGTAATGACTTACAAGTGGCTACTAGGGACAATTGTGAATTGTGTGCCACGTACAGAGTATTGCAGAAACAAATACAAGAGGAGGTTGATATGAATGTTGCCAATGTGAGTCATGCAGAATGTGAATCTAAGATGGTGAAACTGCACCATCAGCTAGAGGTTCTGGCTGGACATGTTAAGGCAATGGGAGGCGTAGCCCCTGCCTTAACTACGTCAAAGAAGGGGAGGTCTCAGATGATGGCATCTCTCAATACAATGCCCAGTCACACCCCTACTATGGCCCAGAGTCCCCGCCCCACCATCCACAACATGGTGCATCACCTTTACACCCACACCATGTCATACGTTGTCGACGTCATGATGCACATCATGGCTGATGCCAACATGGTGGCCCCCATGATAGGAGGAAGCAGGCCAGCACCTAATCCCAATGGCACCACTGGTAGCTGTTATTAATGTGGAAGACAGGCAGAAGATAGAAAGAATGATTGATAATTTGGTAAATGGTGTGCCCATTCCGGAGAGGAATAAACGAGTTTTAAAAGGCCAAATTAGACAGCTTATTCATGAAACTGGCACTCAGGAGGGCATAGTCCACTCTGTAGCAGAGGCCACAGCTCAGACAGTCTTTGATGGTGCCTGTGGTAACGTACCTCCACCTGATCGTTCCACTAACTTCCTACAAATGCCTACTCTGTTCAGCAAATAGCTGACAGCATCGGCCGGATTAGCCTGTCAGACAACCTCAGCTGTCACTTGGAAAAGGTGCATGCCAAATGCAAAATGCTTAGTCAAGCTGCAGACTACCAGGTCCAGATCCTACACCAAACCATCAATCTTGGACCATGGGCCAAACTCCCCGATGCCATCCACCAGGCTGGCAAAGCCACCTTTGATGAAGTTGCAGCTGAACTAATTTCTGCACACAGCCCAGGTGTAGTAGGATTGATGCTTGCATACCCTGTAAAACAGAATGCAAAGGAAAGTCCAGTGGCTTACCACCAGAGATTCTGAATGGCCTACCAAGCAGGAAAACAACTCGCACAAGAAGCTGTGGATGTAGATCTTATTGAGTATAAGACCTTGTTCCTTAGGAACATGATCCCTGCAGTGAGAGAGAGAAGGTAGAGCCAACCACTTATCCAACCATGGAACAGTTTGCTAACATCCTCCAGATAACCAAAAGAGTTTATCAACTCTACATCCGTGATCTTGGCTCCAGTTCCAAGAATGTAGCTGCCGTGGTGCCTACCCCAGAGGCCACGATGCACTACATGGTGGAAAGGCAGGAACAACATAAACAGCCCCTCCCCATGGACAACCAACACCCCCAGTAGGCCCAAAAACAACTACAACAACAGCAGCAACAACAACAACAATGGTGTGGGAACTGGGATTATCATAAGAATAAGAAGCACCATAAAAATCATAAGGGTAAACAACAACAAAGACCAGGCCTTTCATATAGGGAGATAGCCAAAGATAATTGGAAGTTCAGAGAGCTCCTGGGACAAGTGCGTTCTATAGTGGATGCTGTTCCCGCTCAGGCCCTTGCAGCCATACAACCAGGAACCCAGGCCCTAATGGGCCATGGTGATAACAGAAGTACAGGCCCTCAGGCCAAAACAGGCCTGAACCCAGAAGCACCTCCCTAAATAGCATCAGTGCAGCATGGCAAAGTGGTTCAAAGGAGCCAGGCCCAACCTCTCCATGCTTCCTCCGGCACAGATTGACAATTACAGGCCCCACTCCAGATTGTAAACAAGCTGGTCTTGGATACAAACAGAAGGCCCTGCACTGAGGCCGAGGTCAGGGGCCGCCTACTTACAGTGTTACTGGATACAGGTGCAGCTGTGTCTGTATTACATGATGATCACTCAAATACATCTCCTTGGTCCACCGGACAGAGGACCAACATGTCAGGAGTAGATGGTACTAGATTGCCTGCATACCGCTCTCTACCTTTGCCTATAGAGTTAGGACACCTGAAGGCCACACATACCTTCCAACCAATGGTATTGCATGACCATCCTAGTATCATTGGAATAGACTTCCTAGCACCACACGGCTGTGTGGTGGATCTGACTAACATGCTAACATGCTACTCATCCAGATTTAGGGCCAGTATCATACTATTTTGATCCCTGATTCACACATGGTGGCAACAATAACTGCCAACAATAAAGAGTATGACGTCAAAGATTTGTTCAAGAACCATGAGCTTTTCCCAAAGCTGCTCCCCATTCTACAAAGACATCTAGAAGCATTTGCTACCAACAAGCATGACTGTGGCAGAATGTACATTGTCATCGAAATGCCAGGCCCAGCACATGAGAGGCAAAGGCAATATCCTTTTCCACCTGAGGCCTTGCCTTCTCTTAGGGAAACAATTAAATCTTTCCTCAACCAAGGCATAATCAAAGCATGTGTCTCTACTGTCAACTCCCCAGTGTGGCCTGTTAAAAAACCCACATGTGCCTGGAGACTTACTATTGACTACAGAAGACTGAACCAGGTCACCCCCAGTTGTGCTCAAACTGTGGCCTCAGCACCTGATGTGCTGCGACTTCTGACCCCTGACCAAATATGGGTCAAGTGCCCTGGACTATCAATGGTTCCTGGTCACTGCCATTGGCCCTTAAGAGCCAATATAAGTTTGTCTTTACCTTTGAAGGTAGACAGTACACATGGACCTGCTTACCACAGGGATTCCATAACAGCCCTTCCCTGTTCCATCTGCCTTGAGGGTTTCTCTATCCCCCAGTGTCTCTTGCAGTATGTGGATGACCTGCAGTTGGCAACTGCTACACAGGAACAACACCTAATCTCTTGGATGAACTACTGACTCTCATCCAGAGAACAGGCCTCAAATATAACCCAGCAAAAGCACAACTATGTCAGAAAGAGGTACTCTTTCTGGGCTTGAGAATAACTGATCAAGGCCGAAGCCCTACCTGGAAGAAGATACAAGGATTGCAAGAATTGCCATTGCCCATCAGTGTGGCCACTCTTAGGAGGTTTCTAGGTATGGGAAAGTATTCCAGAGATTTTATTTGTGATTTTGCTCAGAAGGCTGCTCCTCTGTATGAGTTACTGAAAAAGGTCATTCCCTGGACTTGAGGTCCCATTCACACCCAGGTTGTGACATCACTAAAACAGGCCCTGGCCTTGGCTTCAGCTCTGGTGAACCCCAAACCAGAACTGTCATTCCATCTGGAGTGTGCCACCTCTGACATAGCTATGTCAGCAGTGTTGGCCCAGAAGGTTCATGGCAGTCTGAGACCCATTGCATATGCATCACAGCTCTTGACCCTAGTGGAACAGAAGTATAGCCTTTGTGAAAGGAACCTTCTGGCCACCTACTGGACTGTCAAGCACTTTCTGTATATCATTGGATACTCTCCACTGATCATAAACACAAACCACACCCCAACTACCTTTGTGCTATCAGACAGAGTGAAGGATGGGTCAGTCTCTAACACTAGGCTGACACACTGGTCACTTCTTCTCAGGATAGAGACATACAGGTACACCCAACCAAAATTCCATCCATGCTGGCACATGGACTCCTTTTCCAAGGAGAACCCCCTGACTGTACACTGCAACCACCTGATCTTCCAGATCCAGGTCCTTTCTTCCATGCCAGGCCACAAATACTTGAGAACACCTCACTGTGTCATATTTTCACAGATGGTTTAGCTTCCTATTATCAGGGAGAACAAATTGCAGGGATGGGTGTCTTGGTGATTTACCCTTATGGTAACACTGTTAAAATCTGTAAACATTGCAGTGTGGCATCATCACAGTCTGCCAAAATGGCAGTGGTGGCCTGTGCCCTCGAGTTCATCCAGCATGGGACTGAAGGATACCATCATTTTCATAGACTCTAACTGGATTTGTTGTTCTCTTACAGATTTTCTCCCTTTCTGGCAGAAGAACTGCTTCCTTTCGTCTGATGGCAGCCCAGTGAAACACAAAGAACTGGTAATCTACATACATTCACTGACCCAAAGGTTTGCACACAAACTCTATGCACACAAAGTTAAAGATCACTCCATACATGACCCCTATCATGCCTTCAATGACACAGCAAACACCCTTGCCAAGGAAGGGGCCCAAGGGGGGGGCACCTGGATGATGGACCATCCAGAAGCCAGAGTGGCTGTACACATAGCAGCAATTAGAAAGAAACCTGAACCCGTTACCCCCCTCAGACCTCTCAGCAACTCAACATGCTGATTAGAAACTTAAAGAAGTGTTCAGATTCCTTGACAAAAGCACCAAAGAAAACCTACCTACCCATAACCCCTACCAGAGGCATGAAGGTAAGTTACGCTTGTCTCCAGACAACAAGCTCATCTGGTACCAACCAGATGGCACCACCACAAGTTGTGGGTGGTCCCTAGACACCTCAATCCCATCTCCACCAAACAAAATGCTAAACTCCTACCACAAAGACATTCTGGCCCTTGGCATGCCATACAGATTAATTTGATTGGTCCCTTGACTAATACCAGCAGAAACAACAAGTATGCTCTTGTGGTAACCAACCTTTTCTCCAAGTGGGTTGAAGCTTTTCCCACTAAAACATGCACTTCTAAAATCACTGCCAAAATCCTGGTAGAACATATTTTCTCCAGGTGTGGCCTACCTCTTAAGGTAGACTCTGACAAAGGAACCAGTTTTGCAGGTGAGTTGATGAAAGAATCACTTGAACTCCTAGGAGTTCAACAGAAGTTCCACATACCTTACCATCCATAATCTTCAGGTCAAGTAGAAAGATCCAACAGATGGAATAAGAAAATGCTTTCCAAATTCATTGAGATCAATCCCAAGACCTGGGATTCCCTGTTGCCGTTACTCCTTATGGCAATTAGGGGTACTCCCTCAGCCACTACCCAGTTGACATTCTTTGAGGTTATGACTGAAAGACAAATGAGATTACCTGAACACCTGTTGTTTAACCTGCACACCCCCACAGCAGACCATGTGTCTGTAGACCAATATGTGGAAAAACTCAGACAAGACCTCATACACACACACTTGTATGCTACCAATTGCATGGGCAAGGCCCAGCATCAGTCCAAACTACAGTTTGACAAACATGCACAAGAAGTGGATTGGCAAGTTGGAGATCAAGTAATGGTCCTCAGATTTGCACACCCCACCCACTCCTTCTCCAATAAGTGGGAAGGCCCCTACCCCATTGTCAACAAGCTCAGTCCGGCAGCCTACCAGGTTAGACTCTTGCACAACAATAAACTGACTTACAAATGGTTACATGCAAACCAGTTGAAACTGTATAAAGGAGTATAATTACTTTTCTTCACCCCATTGTGTGAAATAGTACCAACCTAGTAATGTTTGATCTTCCTTTACAGATACACTGACAAGATGGCTATCTTGTTCCACTTTCTCCTCATCTCAGGAATAATCCCCTGCATCCAAAGCATGGTAAAGTACCTCCTTCCTCACCTTGATCCTCCAACGTCTGCCCCAGAGGGAGTTTCCATCAATATACCTGACAATTTGATTACTGTCCAGGAAGGTTCTGATGCCTACCTCACTGCCTCAGTTGTTGCTCCTGCCAAATCTACCCTACAAATTGAGTGGCAAACCACATCACAAGGACAAATTCTCCCTGTAGCCAAGCTCTCCAAGGGAACTTTCCATGGATGGCTCAATGCTAAATTATCCCCTAATGGTTCTCTGTGCTTGCTCCAAACTGCTCTTAGACATTCTGGTTTATACAATATCACTGCCTTAATTGATCCCTCATATTGTAATTCTTTGTCTAAGGACTCTGTCTTGAAACTTTGTGCTGTACACAACATGGCCTCTGCTGCCATGTATCTCTCTGTGTTACCCCCTACTGAGAAACAGCTTTTGGAATGACCAAAGCACACCACTAGTCCTCGTAGTGGTCTTACTTCCACTACGCTACCTGGCACACTTATTAATAACTTATAATTTATGCATATACCTGTTTTGTTTAATTTGACTTACTGGAATATGAAAGAATTTGATATGTGTCATACTACTAACACTTCCACATTTTACAGTCCCTTACTGCTTGATAGTTTAACAGCTTTTCAGATTCGTACTCAAGACCCTATTGCCGGGTACATACCATTGAGCATAGAGGCAACTCAAGGAGAAAACCCAATCATGATGATCAAAGTCATAAACATAATACACGTGAAGTTGACAGTTCTGATGTCACAGGTGCCACTGGAACTGTCACAGGTCTTTTTGGTACAGCTATGTCTATTTGGAAAAAGGCAGACATTGCTGCTATCGAATCTCATTCAGCTAAATTCCAAACTGGTTTGGTAAATTATATTTAACCCCCTTTATTGCATGGTGTGGATGGCCTTAATCAGGAAAAAAGATATGTTGTTTATAGTATGCACAACATTGCTAAGGCATTTACAGACTCTAAAGGTAAGATTAATGCACTCATTGCCCAGAACAACAAAGAAACAAATAAACAATACATTGCTAGAGAAATCCTATGTTCAGCCTATGGCGCATATATTATCACTACCGTCAAAAATCTCTTCCGTGATCTAGAATCTGGAAGGATCCCTTATATAATACATGACAGACGTATTTCTAAATGGTATTGCCCCTGATGTAAAACCCCTGGCTGTATTGCTACGTGTATGCAACAATCTTTAACTATTCCTCTTTCTACAGCTAGGAATTTTGGTTTTGTGACCAGACACCCTAATACTGGTCCATGTTTCACCTCTAAGAAATGTTCTATCAAAGATAAAATGTTTGTTTCTTTTACTGTCTCTTTACCACATTTTGATCCCACTACAGCTTTGTTCAACAAGCTAGCTTCTGTACACTCCATTGGGCACCTTGATGATGACATCTACAGAGAACACCTGGACATGCCTCCTCTACTGGTCTTCCATCCTTTTCTGCACACCTGAGTCACCCCACACATGGGCTGCTGTGCTAAGAAGAGGTACATTTACCTGTGCTGATGTGATGTATTTGATGTTATTAAACCTGTATGTGGTTATTCTCCCGACAGTATTGATTGGTCCTTTTCCATGGACGATGACATCAGAACAAATGGCACTGACTCTTTGGACTCAACATTGGCTCCAGACAAACTTTTCCAGTCATATCGAGAGGAGGCTCACCACCTGTCAACATGGATTTCCAAGACCAGCCACACCTGCCCAATACAGTTGTAAAAATGAAGACTGCCTACTGTTAAAATGCAATATAATTCTGACGGAGAGTATTATATAGTGATGAATTATAAAAGTTACACTTCCAGAACCCAGTCATGTGTTATTGATTTCCTGAATTTCTGTTTTGTCCCCCCATCAAAAGTCTGTCATTGGACATACCGTTATTACCCTGATACCCTTATGGACGCTGATATCATTGATGGTAATCCTGATTATCTACTCACCCTTTCTGAGTATTTACCATATTTTAATGTACACATTGATCCACTTACACTTACATTAAAATCACTTTTAGAGAGAAAAGACTCCCACCTCATCCACATCAGCAATAATATCACTAAAGCTAATGAAGCTATTCTTGCACTTATTAATGAGGGTGATATGAACGATGCATTGACTAACACTTGGTTAGAGAGTACCTTTAAAGGTTCTGTTATTATACAAGCATTTTTAATATATATTTTTTTATTATTATGCTTTGCTGCCTATAGCGCACACTGCGTCAACACCATGAACAGCTGGAGTTCCTTTACAAAGCTTGTGCATCGGATCTGTAAATGACCCCTGCTCTCTATCCACTTCCCTATTTTTGCTGTGTTGCCCTGATAGGCGACAAGGATAAGAATATTATATTAGGTCCCTGCACCCTTGTTGGTACCCCCAGAGGTACACCGTAGACAGCTAGCACTTAGGTATATGTTATACTAACATATAGGGCTAAGGGCATCTACCATATAAGAGTAAATGTCAGGATATGTATGCATATTATTGTTATACACCTTGCTTTCTAATACACATATGAATTTCTTGCTTACAGGAAATTGGGACACCTGTGTCCTTGTGATGATTATGATATATAAGTCGGCATTGACACCTTTTGGTGATTTGTACCACTACACTGATTTATGTAAGAACTGTACTCTTTTGTTTCACAAAGTGATGATTACTACAAAATTATATAATGTTATCTTGGACCATGGAGCCACCTTTAATTTAGCCAATAGGGCTCATCTCTGTAACTAGAAATGTTTCTATCTTACAGTAACCTAGGTCATAGGTATATAATGTGAGACATTACATCTTCTACCTCAGAGACCCCAAGAGACACAGAGAATCCTCAAGGTATAGGGAATGCTTAGCATTGGCTCCTGGTTTATATTGGTAAGAACTGCTTAGGGCAACTGTAATTATCCTTTTTGGCAGTAATAAACAAGTTTATTACTCTTATGCAACGTGTCTGTGATTCCTTGCATTCCCAATTTTGCCAAGAACCTGAAAGTGAGGTTTAGACCTCCTGACACTAGGTTGTTCTTATGGTGTGGCAATAATGGCATTAAATTTGGATTTAATCTTTTGCTCAATAAGTGCCCCCTGGCCTGTGTTGCTCTCATGCAGCAGGTGCACTCCTGACTTGACTGTGACTGTATTGTGATGTCCAGTCTCTCCACCTATTAGCGGCAGCATAACACGTGATGTAGAGGAGCTCCAGCCAAGCAAAAGCACATGAGGTACATGAAGTGGAACACTGTCTTTCCTGACACAGAGTAGACAGGCTGCACACTACAGCTTGGAGGTGTCGATGAACACTGAACTCTCAATAGCAGTGCTGTGGAGGCATATTTTTATTGGTCTGCTCTTAGTGAGTCTTCATCTCCCTTGGTGGCTGAAGGGGCTGGTGGTGAGCTAGAAGCTAACTTGAGACTAGGCTACCTACTTCCTCTACTAGGCTTGCCTCTCAAAAAAAACAGTGTGGGCCCCTGCAGCAGCAAGCTAGGCCTCACAAAAACAGTGACAGTGGTGTGGGCAGCCTTCATAGGTCTGATCAATGGAGTACTGCAGCAACCATGGCAGCAGCCAAGCAAGAAGCAAGCAACACAGGTTGGGTGGGTTCAGTTGGTGAGGTGACTTGGTCACAGATGACACTGGGGACCTGGGTTGGTCAGTTCTAGCATCCAGCTTTTGGCAGAAAGACAGAGGAGGAGCAGACTGAAAACTGGGCTGGTGGCACACTGGGCTAGGCCACAGGTTCTGGCCAGATGGTTGGGTAAGTAAAAGTAAATAATTTTTTTCTACAGGGGGCTTGGGGAAGGAGGAAAGACTGAAATATTGATTTGTTTTTCACATTTCTACCCCTTTGGGTGGTTTCATGGCCCAAATGGGATGGGTACTGAATGGAATAGAGTTAGGGAGAGAAATTGGGACAATGTTGTTTTTTTTTGGGGAGGGGGCAAACTTCAGCCAGGAAAAAAAATGCTTAGGAGCTGGGTGGGTTTGAGCCCAAATCTGATGCACTGCTCAGGGATATAGACAGATGAATCTTATACATTTGAATTTTTCCTGATTTGCAAATCACTTTTCAGTCACAACAAATAAGTTTTACCTTTTAGGGATGTTCCTGATGTTCCAGACATTTCAGAGCTTGCTGCCTAGGGGCTAACTAGCTCCTGGACTTCACTGCTCATTGGCTCCCCACTGCTGAAATCTGAAATGGTGCCCCTGCCATAAATTCCAAATTTACAGGACATCCTCTGTGTGAGCAGCATGTTTTCCATGAGGGATGGATGAGGGGCAGAGCAGTTTCCAGGAGTAAAATGAAGGCTGGCCCTTGCATTTAGGGACAGTTAAGCAGTATGGTATTCACAGACTATTGAAGCCCCACTATTGACAGGCTTATGTCCCACCACGTGAAACTGATCTCAACATCCCCAAGTTCAGGCACATTATGACGTAGGGCAAGGGAGAGTACAGGGGTGTGCCCCATTGAAATTAATGAGGGTATATTTTTATTACCATTTTATGCTTGATTGATGGAGAGTTGGAGATTAATGAAGGCCAACACTTGACTAACAAGGGCCTTGTTTGTAGAACAGTAGCCTTCATTATTCTCCAACTCACCATCATAATGTATATAAAATAGTAATAAAACATAACTCCATTCTTTCAAGGGGGTACCCCCCAGCACTCTGACCCATGGATATCATCTCTTAAAGGCTCCTACTTCTGGCTCCCTAGTACTCAGGTAAGAGACTCTTGACTTATATCTATACCTGCTGGGCTGTCTGTAGCAGCGTGGCTGTTTCCACTACAGTGTGTGTGCATGGGGGGGGCAGACTGGCTGTGTGGATGGGTGTCAAGTTATTGCTACATTTGTGTTTTCCCCTTAAAGTCTGTTTGCTTGGAAGCATTCAAAACTATGAAGAGAGAAAATAGCAGGAGTACAGGCCAGACAGAAGTAATTAAGTAGTTTTGTGAGTAAGTGTATGTATTGTGAGTAGGAAGAATCACGTGTGTTTCCATTGGTGTGCTTGCTACAGTTCAGCTGTGCAGCTGAGATGAGGGGAGACAAGAAAACTAAAAAATGTATCAGTAGCTATAAGCATGCTGCATGCGTGCAGATGTTTGCAGGTGTATTTTGAAGTACAAGCGAGCCTTATGTATGCAGGCTGTATAGCTTAGTGGTTAAAGGCACTGAACTGCAAACCTGGAGACCTGAAGACTTGGGTCTGAATCTCATCAACCCCCACTTGTGTACTGTGTGATCCTGAGCAAGTAAGTTAACTTTTATGTGTGCAATTATTAGTGACCACTTGTTTTTTGCACACATGCCACATGCATACAGTCAGTTCCAATTTAAGATTTAAATCATGCTTGCAGCACGCATATCACACAGGTAGTTTTATGTGTGCAGCATGAAAACATTTCATATATTTATTTCTGTAAGGAAAGGCTATGGTCTAATTATCTTGATAATCACAAGAATAAAACAAAGCAAATCCTGAGTGCTATACAAACATTTAATCGTAGGTATGGTGGCAACTGTGTGAGGGGTGGTGACTGCTACTGTATGTATGCCAAATTATGATCTCAGTTGCTTTTTGGAGTTGAGCTCACATTGTAAAGAGCAAATGGAATTGGAGCCTTTTGTTAGCTCTGCTTGTAAACGAGTTTTGCAAGTTCCAACTTCCAAGCCCTTCTGCTTCATCAGAATACAATTAGTGCAGTTAAATCTGAAAATGTATACACTTAAAGGGAAACTCCTATATAGTCTCAAAGTGCAGCAGTGACTGCAAAAATGCCCAAGTAGGGCTTTTAACATAAAAGTAGTTTTTTTTTTTATTAACCTGCTGCCTTGGAATTTTATTTAAAAGATCCACTACATCTATAATGACAGTAGAACCCCACCAGACATCTCACACACCCTGTGTGGCTTCCACCTCAAAGGTTATGATAATGAGGGCTACCAACATCTGTTGTTGTTGGTAGCCCTCATTAGCATAACCTTCATGGCAAAAGCCACCCGGAGTGCGCAAGATGTATGCCTGGGGCTCTGCGGCCATTATGGATGGAGCAGACTTTTTTAATTAAAATTCCAAGGCAGCAGGTAAATAAAAAAAATACTTTTATGTTAAAAGCCCTGATTGGGTGTTTCTGCAGCTGCTGCAGCACTTAGGGACTTTATATGAGTTTCCCTTTAAAGGAATACTGTTTTTATTTCGGGGGAAACAATAATAAGATTGCCTGAGGTTAGATATCCTAAACATTGTTAGAAAAAATGAGAAAACATTTCTGGAAGTAAATCATTTACCCTGGCTTTCCTTTGTTAAAAATACATTGAACAGATTGGGGCTAGCTTATTTATGGGATTTCCCCTATCTAGAGCCCATTAATCCAGTGAAAGATAAAACTGAATCTAAAATCAATTTACAAGCATGGTAGTTGAAATGAATGAAATCAGAGAGCAAAAGGCTTGCAAACTGATTTCTAGGAATAAAAAGCTAGTCCTCATGGAACCATATTTATCTTCTTTGATCTTCTCTTATGATAGAAAATAATTTACTTACTTTTGCATGGAACTACTGTATATGAGAGTTAAATGTTAGTAAAGTGCTATGGGAAGATACAGGAATCTAAATCTATGTGTTATTGAAGCTTTGGCTGTAAATATGGCCTCCTTCTTATTCTTTACTTATGCTCTAAAAACCCTTTTATCTCCTAAAGCATTATCTGATAAACAAATTAATTCTGCTGACCCAGTAATTATAAAAAATATTACAGCACCAACATTCTAAAGGCAAATAATAAAAAAAATGTTAGTAAAATATATGAAACATATGTACCTCTTAACAAGGTACTATAACTGAAGATGGATTTATATGCCTTCTTTAGGAGATTTTTTGTATTGCCCTCTTATGGTCATTGTATTCATTGATTATGGGGCCCTTATGGAAAGGCACCAGGGTGGATTATAGGCAACCAGACCCAAACACCATGTATTACGGTAATACTGTATTTCATGTACATTCTGTATTACACAGAAATAACTAAGGTTGTCTACTACATTTTATTTATTTATTTAAAAGTTGGTAACCAGGCTCGGTGGCACTGAGGGTTGAGGCGCTGGACGCCACACCTCACTCCACACTGGCAACCCAAGTTTGGGAACGGACTCGGGTCTCCAGGAGTTGGCAAGGGCAGAGAGAGATTGAGCATCTGTGGACTGCTCTTCCTCTCCAAGGGTGAGGGGGATTCAGTTGTCGCTGTACTAATGACCTTTAGTGGAGGCTGGGGGGGCAGTGCACGTGCACTGTGCAGTAGGGGTGAGCTTGGGGCACAGCACCGGGGGAGCTTGTGTGGACGCATGTGTGCTCCTTCCATTGGTGTCATTGCATGCCTCAGCTCATGTCAGGCTGAACAGAGGAAAAAACTGTGGCACTCAGTCGTGGTGGCTTGATGACCATTTCAAGGGACTGCCTGGAGCTGGGGGTGCCACCACACGATACTGGATCCTGTGACAGTGGGGAGTATAGGGGGACTCCCTGCTGCTCCGCTGAGGGGGCAAGCTGAGGGGGTAGATGGTGGGGGGCTTCACTGGGATCCAGAGGAGAACTGGACGGCAGCCCGAGGTGGACAGATGCCGGGACGTGAAATGCAGACCAGAGGCCACACAAGGTAAAAAGCATTAACAAAAAAAAATGTTGATAACCAGAAAGGCACCACTGAGCTGTGGTTTCCAGGTGTGACTCAGGGACAGGGTTACGTAGGTATTTGCAGAAATAAAACAAATGTGCACAAGGGTCATGGTTACATGACCCAAAAACAATGGATAACAATCAAATACAAGTAACAGAAGAACATATAGTCACAATTTGAGAAACATCATCAGAATGAACAAGACAGCAACAAGAATTAGCTTTGGAGTGTCATGACTTGAAACTGTAGACAATGGGTGGGATATTCAGACTGCGCCAGGCTATGGCACAAGCCTGGGCACAGCACAACTGGGATGTGCCAGGGCACTGACAGGGTGATATTCAACGGTGTTGCTCCATGGCTCAGCACCATTAAATATCATGCTGTGGCCACCCACAATGTTCATGGCCCAGTGGTACTGCGCCAGTGCAAGTGGCCAGAGAGGGGCAGGGGGATGCGCTAGCGCAAGTGCCATTGCACTAGGTGCATCACCTGTGATATTCAAAAGTGCACATGCAAATGGGGCCATAATGCATGCAATGCACAAATGGGGCCATTTGCATGTCATTATGGCCCCATTTGCATGCAGGTGCACCCATCCCCGGCAACTTGTGCCTGGCACCCTACCAGGCTGCATCTGTCGGGGACCGACACCCCCTGCAAAAGTGGCAAAGTGCCACACAGCCCGATCACGGGTAGAGGTATAAAGAAATAATCCTCCTATATCCCTGGTGGTCCAGTGAACTGCTCACAGCCCGATCGTGGGCAGAAGTACAATTAAAAAAAACCTCCTATATCCCTGGTAGTCCAGGGGACCGCTTGCAGCCTGATCATGGGCAGAAGTACATTTAATAAACCCCTCCTATATCCCTAGTGGTCCAGTGGACCATGTCCAGCCTGATTGCAGGTGTCAGTAATAGAATATCAGAAACCAATCCATCCCTGGTGGTCCAGCAGTATCCCCCTCCCCACCTGCCCACTGAGCCCCACCACCCCACTCCCCCAGGTCAGCGGTGGGTGGCAGCTCCCCACCTGCATGCCATCCCACCACCTGCTGACTGACTCTGTACAGTAGGGCTGTACACCCATTGGTCCACAGCATGGGCCAATGGGCATGCAGCCAGTACCATACTACAGAGTCCAGAGTGTAATCACAATTCTGGACTGTTTAATGTAGTATAGGCTACATGCCCATTATTGCCTGTGCCAATGGGAGTGCTCTAGAATCGGTCGGCAGGCAGCTGGCAGTGTGCG
Source organism: Neoceratodus forsteri (assembly GCA_016271365.2). NCBI lineage: Eukaryota > Metazoa > Chordata > Ceratodontiformes > Ceratodontidae > Neoceratodus > Neoceratodus forsteri. Next base: position 1,517,564,959 of record CM057449.1, read on the forward strand.
GGTGAGGAGCTGCCACCTACCTGACCGGGGAGCAGGGTTGTGGGGTCAGTGGGTCGGTGGGGAAGGGGGTACCGCTGGACCACCAGGGATGGATTGGTTTCTGATACTGTATTACTGATGCCCATGATCAGACTGGACGTGGTAAACTGGACCACCAGGGATATAGGAGGGGTTTTGATTATAATTCTGCCTGCGATCAGGCTGGACACAGTCCACTGGACCACCAGGGATATTGGACCACTAATACAATACTGATGGCTGTGATCGGGAATGGGGGTGCTACCACGAAAGTGCCACAGGAGCTCGGGTGGCCAGCCACAGCTGGCAGCTGCCGTGTTGCGCCCTGCAATATGGCAGCTCACCTGTTGGTGGCCAGCTGTTGCTCCTTTTTTTTTGCTCAACTGTGTGCGGCACAGGTATGGGTTGTGCCTGCATCTGCTCAGCACATCCTGGGCTGAATATCGGGATGTGCTGAACAAGCATGGGCACGCCCCCGACTTGCACTGCATTACATGATGCACTCCGGCACATTGGGATTTGTGCCTATGCATATTCCCCTTTTGAATATCATGCTGGGGTGCATCAGTGGGTTGTGCATGGTGCAGCTGTGTTGCACCATGCACAATCCTTCTGAATATCCCACCCTATGTATACAGGTCATCAAAAGGGGGAATGGGGAGAAAAGGGGCAAATGTACTATGGAGTACTGACAACTAGAGGGGAAGAGGACACTTGGTTTGTGGAGAAGATTGGGAGCACTGTGAGTGCTGAGAAGGGGGGAGAAGTCTGATGAGTCTTTTGAGGAAGAAAAAGGAGGGGGATAGATGAAGTTCAGAGGGAAGTTTATTCCAAATAATTGGTAAATGAAAGGAGAAGGCAGATTGGCCAGCAGCAGAATGGGGGTGAGGGATAGAAAAGGTGCATAAATCTCTGTGGTGAAGGGAGTAGTTTGAGGTGGCCACTTGAGAAAGGCTGGAGGAGATGTAAGTGGGGAGTGTTCCAATCCAGAACTTAGCAATAGGGGAGGAGCAATGAACCATCCTCCTGTGTGATAAAGATGCTAGAGAAAGAGAGTGGAGTAAAGGAGACAGTGGTTTGTAAAAAGAGGGGAGGAGGTAGTGAAATGGCAGAAAGAGTTTAGAAATGTGTCTAGTCTCAAGAGCTGGGTGACTGGAGCAGTGCTGTAGACCATGTCAGTATAATCAATGACAAGTAGAATCATTTTGGATACCAACTTGCAATAGGTGGAAAGATGGAGAAAATATTTATGTCGGTAGATGACTGCCACTTGGGGCGCAGTTGGTACAGATGGCATCAATGTGTGTAGGGAAGTCTAGGTGGCTATCCAGCCAGATCCCAAAATATTTAAAAACTGGAGCATTCTGAAGGGGGGGACCGTCCGCAGTAGTGAAGGTAGGGGGAGACTGGAGGGTGGCCAGTTTCTGTCTAGAGCCGAATGTTGTAACCACAGTTTTTTTAGTGTTGAGTTTCAGTTGGTTAGCCTGAAACCAAGACTGCACTCTGTCAAAGTCATGCTGGAGGGGGGATTGCACGCTGGTGGTGGAGGGCCCTGATATGAAGATAACATTATCGTTGGCGTAGATATACATATTGGAAGAATTGCAAGCTGAGGGTTGGTCATTAATAAATAGGGAGAAGCAGATGGGGCCAAGGATGGAGCCTTTAAGGAACACAAGTAATTATAGGAAGAGGGGAGTAGAGGGCATTGCCTAATTGAACAGATTGCTGTCTATCATGTAGATAAGAGTGGAACCAATTAACTCCAGATTCTGCAAGGTCAACATACTTAAGTTCATGTAGCAGGAGGGAATAGGAGACAGGGTCAAAGGCCTTTGCCAGGTCTATGAAAACGGCTGCTATAATTTGACTCTGGTCCACAGCTGAGAAAATGGAGTCAGTGACCCACAAGAGGGAGGAGATGGTCGGTGGTGTTTCCTAAAACCTGAATGCACAGGTGATAGAATGGATGTTGTTTGTGGCAAGGTACTCGGACAACCTGGAGTTTATGAGTGATTCCTGGAGTCTGGTGAGAGAGGGGAGGAGAGAGATGGGCCAGTAGTTCCTGGGGGTAGAGGATCACTGCCCTTGTGTAGTGGTAACACCTTCAAAATTTTCCAGGCCTTAAGGATGGTGGAGGTAGAGAGGAAGAGGTTGAGAATATGGGTGAGAGGAGTGGCAATACCTGAGGCAGAGATGTGGAGAAGCCAGGGATGGAGACTGTCAGAGCTGGTTTTGGTGGGGTTAAGGGCAAGGATGGCCATGACAACTTGTGGGGTGAGAAAGGGGGAAGAAGAACTTGGTGGGGGGTTGAATGCATCTGGAGGCATTGACGGCTAGTTAGGGGGATGAGCTAGGGGTTATTGGGACAGCGCAAGTTGCAAAAATGTATTGAAGATCTCAGCTACTGTGGCAGGGTCAGAGACTGGGGAACCATATGTTTTGAGGATGGGGAGGCCTGTTAAGTGGGGGGGGTCATGCAGCAAATGCAGTACCTTCCAAAATGAAGTAGGAGTATTATGACCATGCTGAAGGTGGCTCCTGAAATAGTTAGCCTTGGAAAGGTGGATGGCCTTGGTGCAGTTGTTTTTAAGGGTTTTGTAAGCTTGGAGATCTGGTTAAGGACTCTTGTAGAGGTATCACACTTTGTCTTTGGCTCTGCATTTGGCCAGCAGGTCTGTAGTAATACAGGATTGATGGTAGCATTTAACTGTGACCTTTTTTGGGGGGCATGGTGATTCCAAATGTGAAAGAGTAGGATGGAGAAGATAAATAAGGCAGAGTCAATGGCATGGGCTAAAAATGCAGACTGCCAATCAGTCTTGGCAAGATCTTGTTGCAGAGCAGTTACATCTATGGTGCTGAGGAGGTGGGACCATATGCATTTAGGGACAGCATGGGGGAAGTGAATCTTTTGGACACAATAAGTGATTAAGTGATCACTGAGGGCAACTGGTAGAATGCCTACTGAAGTGATTTAGTGGGTGTGGGATTAAAACACTCAGTCAATCAGGGAGTGGTTTTTGTAATGGGTGTTGATGGGGTAGGTTCATGGATGGTAAGGTTGAGAGCCTCAATTCTGTAGAGGGTGGACTTGGAGGAGGGAGAGAGCCAGTCTAGGCTGAAGTTGCCTAAAAGCAGGAGCTCTCCAATAGCTGCATGAAAGAAGATTGAGGAGATAATGGAAACTAGGGAGTCGGGTGACATTTTAGGTGGTACACAGAGTGCACCAATATAGAGTAGAGCCTAAGAGGGGAGGGATAATAGGGCAAAGATAAGTTCATGGGAGGAATTGCGAGAGTTTTTGAAAGTAATGGAGTAGGAGATAGACTGTCTGATGTATAAAACGATGCCTCCACCACGCTTTCCATGGTCTTGTCAGAATAAGTTGAAATTGGGAATGGAGAGAGTGGAGTCAGAAATTTTGGCTGAAAGCCATATTTTGGTAACAGAGAATTTTTTTTTTTTTTTTAGTTGTTTAACCAGAAGTAGCACACTAAGTTGAAAGCTTTTTTACAGGAGCGACCTGGGAGCACAGGGAAGTTAAGTGACTTGCTCAGGGTCACACAGTATGCAAGTGGAAGCTGTGAGATTCGAACCCAGGTCTGGTCTGCTGGATGTCACCAGATTTGCAGCTCAGAGACTTAAACCACTGTGCTATACTGCTTCCTGATATATATATGGTGGGTGTTGGGTGATTCAAACTTTAAGAGCAGCCAATTTGAGAAGGAAGCTATGGGCTCTAAGGTGGAAAGCTTGAAGACCATTGGGCAGGGGAGAAGAGCTCAGTGTAGTGCCAGGGTGGGTTTGGGCTGAGCCAGAGGGGACTGAAGGGGGCCAGGGTTAGGCTGGACATCTCCAGAGAGAAGCAGTAGTAGGAAAAGGGATAGGTGTGGATGGTACTTGCACCTTCTGCTGTTACAAGGGGAGGGTGGAGTGGATAAGGATGTGCACTGAAGCAAGGCCTCAGTGTTGAGGAGACAAGAAGGGAACAGTATAGGGTGATAGGGAGTAAAGAGGAGGGGTGAATGAGGAGTATAGGGGATGGGGGAATAAGCAAGGGTGAACAGTGGGATAATGAGGGTGGTACAGACTATAGCCAGAAGGGGGGTGGAGAAGTAGCAATAAGGAGATGGGGGGACAATGGGTGGAGGAGGATCAAGAGGGAGATGAGACTAAGGGGGAAGTGTGGAAGTAGAAGTGAGAAGCAAGGGAAAGGTATAAAAGGCAAGAAAGGAGGGTACAGTTATGGTTGGGGTTGAAATGGAGACCAGGAGAAAGGGAAAAAAGAAGAAAAATATGAAAGTTAGAAATATGATGGACTACTAAAAGTCTGGAACAGAGCTGGGAAAGGAGTCAATGTGGGCTGAGCAGATTAGGCAGAGCAAGTGTTACTAATGGAGCCTTGAAAACCACCTCTAGTCAGGGGCTGTGGCAGAAACCTTGAGACTCAAAGTAGCAGAAAAGACTGCAACTATGGGCTGGAGAAGATTCAACAGGCTAGATAGCCTGAGATTGATTTAAGCCAGGTGTGGCTCAGATTGGGGAAGAGGGCAAGCAATAGGAGGGTGTATAAAAGAGGGCACCCCCAAAAGTGGGTGTAAGGGGAGGGTGGGTGGGTTTTTCTTTTCCAGCTGCACTCTCTGAAAAACAACCAGCTCAGTGTTGAGATATCTACCTATGGGTTTCCCCAGCAGGTCAGGGAGTGCAGCAGCAGCTGGGGGGGGGCACTGTGGTCCCCTTCACAGCCCTTCCTTCCTCAAATAGTGGTGGAGGTGTATTGAGGATGGCCCTAAAATATAAGGAGAGATGGATGTTTATTACTGCCCTGCAGTTATTTTCCCACTAGATGCAGTTCCCCAGGGTCTCTGGTGATGCACTTCTAAGCATGCTGATATTACCAGGATATCTGTTTTTGAAGTGTTTCAAGCTGGATTGTGAGACCCCAATTGTATAACAATAGGTTTAGAGAATAATGTATACATGCAGTATGTTACTGTTAAATGTATTTTTCCAAAGTACAGATGCTCCTTATGTATTTTTATCCTGTTATTTATATTTATTTTCTATATTGTTATGACAGAAATATTAATCATTAAACTTTATTACTACTGCTTTGCACAGGGCATGAAGGTTCCTGGGCAAAGCAAGTTAGTAATCAGGTTTTGTTTCTCAAAGGGCCCTATACATTTATTGCTTCATAAATGGACCAAAGGGACCTGTGTGAATTAAGTGAGGAGTCGGGTCCTGTTTCATGCCCAAAAGGCCCTGCAAGAAGCAAGTTAGGACTCTACATTTTCAAAAAAGAAGACTATTACTCTGGTTCATGCAGGGCCCTTGGATTGGAATCTGGATTGTGTTTGGCATTTAGCTCTTAGAAGTTCAGGGGGTGAAGCATGGAGATGGGTGGAGTTAGGATTAAAACATTACTAACATTAGATATCCCTTCTTTGATGCCTCAAAAACAGTAACTGTGGCAATTAGGATTGTCAGCCCAATGCCCACAAATGTCCTATTAGGGTTGTGAAGACATAGAACATAGACATAGAAGTTGACGGCAGATAAGGACCGCAAGGCCCATTCAGTCTGTCCATTTCTTTTTCTACCTTATAAATGTTCCATCGGCCTTTGCTCTGTCAGTGGCCTATCTTTTCATTCTCATTTGTATTGCTCCCTTACTAACTCTGACCCTTCACCCACACTTATCGCCCAAGACCAAGCTACCTAGACAGGCCATGTATTACTGATCTGGTACTTCATGCAAAGCCAACCTACTGAAAATTTGAAAATATCAAAAATCTGTGCCACAATCCACTTACCCTTGTGACCCTAGGCCAAGCTTGCCTAGGGTCACACAGATGCCTTGCCCTTTTGATATCCTTTGCATTGTCTCATTGTTATCTGCCTTGTATTGTCACGTTGCAACTATTCCTGATGTGTGACTTTTTAAAAAGAGCATCTGTGCTCAAAGGTATTCCTAGTCCCAATGAAATAAAATAAAAGCTACAGGTATGCAGAATGACAACAGGTACACGAGTGATGAACATGAGGCCTATTTTCATGACACATGCAAACATAATTTCTTTAATATTTTAAAAACTATCATTTTTTCACACAAAAAAAACACATACTTGAAGAATTAGCCTTACATTGTACACTGCCAGCTACTTCTTGCTATAAATGTCCTTAATAGTTGAATAATTAAAGTCATAGCTTGCTTGCAGGGTCCTTGGGGTAACACGTAAAACAGGAACAGATTCCTAACTTGTTTAATGCAGGGTCCTTTGGGCACTGTGTGAAACAGGATGTGAGTCATAACTTTAATGGTACTTGGCCCTTTTGGCTCTGAATGAAGCAATTAATAAGACCTAACTTGTTTCACACAGCGACATCCAGGCCATACACAAGACAGGACCTGAATCCTATCTTGCTTCATGAAGGGCTGACCTTCCCCCCAAGACACATTTCAGCCAGATTAACAAGATGCCACTTACGTGGTCATGAGGTGTGGTGGTAACATGGCTACCCTTACAATGTTGGCCCAAAATGGCTTAAAATGGCCAAGTTATGGCCAAAAGGAAAAAGTAGAATAGTAAAGGCATAATTACAGTAGGCACATTCTTGGATGTGTATGAGTTTTGGTTTATTTTTTCATTCATTACAGGAAGGAGAGCATACCAAAGGATGCTGAGGAATACTCATCAGGGGATACTGAGGATCACAATGAGGGACTAGAGATAGGTGCCCAAGGGAAAAGGGTGGTGTGGTTGCTAGAGGATATGTGAAGGGGGAGTGGGGTGGGTTATATCTTTCACTGAGCAGCTTGGTGGGAGGAGAATACCAGTGGTGGGACTGGCCATCCATTGCTGTTAAAAAAAAAACATTTTGGTAATTTGGAGGAAGGGAGACTGGCTGCAGGGTTGAGCATGACCACCTACCACTTGTCATTAATATTTTCATATCAAGTTACCAGGAGGGGGTTCTGGTGTCAGAATTTGTCACCTACCAGCAGTAAAAAAAATTACATCAGCTGGGGGATACCAGTGAGGGGAACTGGGTGCCCTCCACTGGTAAAACCTGAAATTAGCTGGATTTTGATGATCTGGACATGCCTGCTTCAGTGGTGCTGGTGGCAGTCAGGGTTAATCATGATGGGCAGAGTTGGAGCTTCATACCAGTGTGCTGGTTCCTGCTTTGATCACATTGGGCAGCCTGCTGCTGCCCTGTCTTTCTCTAAAAGCAGCAAAGTCTTTTTGTTGTTGTTATTGTTATTTATAGGTGTGTGTTAGTGTTGTAGGCACCAAGCACTCTGACTGAGTGTGACTCGAGAGTGTGGCATGCAGCAGCAGACCAAGACATGACTGTAAGCATGGGACATCTATCAGAACTTCAGGAGCAAGGGACTATCCTACACTGAGCTTTTGGTTCCATGTATAGGCAGCCTGAGGGGAAGGGAGATGACAAGATGTGGAGGTCAATGATACAGATCTGAATGTTCAGAAAAAAATAGGAAAAGGGCAGGACAAACTTGATGGTTCTGCTAATCTGCTGTTGTTTTGTGATGCAACATATTGAGCCAGTTGTGTTAAATCAATATATCCCAAACATATTTTTTTTTATATTGAAACAGAAAATTCTTTGTTCACACTTGATGTGTGACCAAGCAATTATCGGCTTGCTACAATAAAATGGCATGCCCGGCTGGGCTGGGCACCCAAGATGTTCAGCTATTTTGAAAAAACAAACACCATAATCTAACAAAACAGTTCCTTCTTAGGTGGGTCATGTATTCATTATTCAAAAAGTAATAATTTGTATGTGTTTTAAGAATGTTTTCTTCAGCTCCTCCCCAAAAAACAAGATGATGGTACTCACAACTGAAAAATGTTTCCTCATGACTGAAAAACACATTTAGTCATGACCTAAAATCACCCATAGAGGAAGTAGAATCTAAAGTAAAAAGTAGAATTAAAGAAATACGAATACATAAAGAATTAAACTTAGGCAGAAATAGCAAAATAAGTAATGGACTAGCAGACAATAAACAAATTTTGATTTGGCTCCCTTATCAGGTCAAATTAACAAATCCAAAAGGAGAACGTTAACAAGATTCAGATTTGGATACTATGATAGCCAAAGATGCAAGGGAGTTTATGATAAAAACATTCAGCAAAAATGCAAATGTTAACAAGGAAAGGCCAACCAATTACACTTGTTGTTATTGTGCCCATTATTTGAAAAGAAAGAAAATTCTACTTGGGGAATACTTTGGGTTCTCTAAGTATGGATCCTAAATATTAATTAAGTACCCTCTTAAACTTAGATAATCCAGAAATTGTGGAAAAATTCATACAATTCTGTAAAAAACAGAACAGAAGAAGCTACATGTGTCTTAAATAGCAAGGATCATTGGGAAAGGCAGGAGTGCAATATAAATAGATATAGCTAACAGAGAATTGTGCAATAATCAAATGAAGTATACCAACTGACTATTAAAATACTGTTTGGAATAGTAATGTTTTATATCAATACTGTACTGAATAGTTTGATACGTGATTTTTATCATTGTAATGTATGGATTGCTGTTGTAATTATATTGTTATTTTATACATTTGTAATGACAATTTTAGCTTGTCCATCAATAATAAAGAACTGAACTGACCTAAAATCAGCTCGCAAAATAATTCTTTGGTTGAAGCAGTGGGTTAACTCAAAAAACCTACTGAGCCTGCTCAGAAGTCAAATTTCAAAACCTTATACAGTAACTCTAGAACTGACCAATATTTTTTCACAATACCTTCAAACAACAATGTCTTGGGATAAGTCTCCTTCAATCCTGAAAGTTTCAGAACAAAACTCTAAACTGTCTTTGATGTAGGTGCAAGCATAAAAACAGCCAAGTGTTTTTTTGAAGTCTTTTAAAAGTTTTGAATTGTGGACAACTTGCTACCTAGATTGCACTTGTCATATTTTGCACAATTTCATTGAACAGCACAAACATTATTAAGGTGCAAGAATTTTGGAACAACATTAAACAGGCTGCTCAGCCCTAACTATACTTGAAAGCAACAGGGAGGCAGCTGCAGACTCATGTAGTGTCAAGCTCGAGGCGATGCTAACAATCTGCTTTTAGAGGAGGAAGGAGCCAGGGTTCAGGCACCTAGAACTGCATACCAAAACACCTTTGGTTCACTGAAAAAATGCTTTATTTAATAAAAACATTAGTACACTTGGTAGCATCCCTCCTGCCACAAACATTTTATGCACACACCTGTGTTAAGGCTATCAAGACATATAGCCTTGACAAAGTGCACAGGCGCATGTGTAAAATATTGATAGCAGGAGGGGTGCTACAATGGCTATTATCATTTTATTAAATGAAAAACTCCCCAGGTGGTGCACTGGATGTGTTCTGGCTTTACATGCAAAGGGTCAGGGGTTTGATTCTAGATGATAGCATGTATGTACTGTCTTAACAAGCAGGAATTATACAGGCACTATATTCATGGTTTCACCATGCTCTTCCCATTTTTTACAGCTAAAAGTAACCCTTGAAAAGAAGGGGATAGGCGGGGACATTGAAGAGAAATGGGCACACATCAAGAAGTCTAGAGTGGAGGTAACTAAACAATGTGTCAGGTCAATAGACAAAAATAAAAGGAGAAGAAAACCACTTTGGGTCGGGGGGTGGGTGGCAGAAAATGTAAGGGCCAAGAGGTTATCCTTCAGGAAGTATAAGGAGACACAAATGAATGAGGACAAGGAAATGTACCAGAAGTGTCTGAGAGAGGTGGGAAGTACAAACACAGGAGAGAATAGCTCAGTCGGTTAAAAATGAGATAAAACATTCTTCAGGTTCATTAGTGAGAAAAGCAGGGCAAAGAAGGGAGTAGCAAAGCTTAGAGGGGTCAAGGAGCTAATAGTGGAGGGAGATGGGGAAAAAGCAGCAATCCTTAATGAATATTTCTGTTCAGTCTTCACTCTGGAAGGGGATGGGCAGGACCCACAGCTGAACTTCAAAGGAGCTAAGCATAAGGAGGTAAACACCAGTCCATTCACAGAGGAGAGGTTCCTAGAAGAACTAGTGAAGCTAAAGGTGGAAAAAGCCATGAGTCCAGATGGCATACACCCCAGGGTCCTAAAGGAACTGAGAACTGAACTGGCAGCCTCTCTGGCAGCCTTGTTCAGTGAGTCCTCAGACACTGGAGTGGTCCCAGAGGACTGGAGAAGGGCAAATGTTATCCCTCTTCACAAGAGCAGTAGTAAAGAAGAAGTGGGGAACTACAGGCCAGTTAGTCTAACCTCTGTAGACAGAAAGATAATGGAGGCAGTCCTTAAAGAAAGAATAGTGGAACACCTGGAAGCCAATGGACTGGTAGATCCATGGCAACATGGGTTCTCTAAAGGACGATCCTGTCAAACTATTCTTATAGATTTCTTTGACTGGGTGACAAAAGCAGTAGACCAAGGTGAGGGGTAGATATTACCTACCTCGATTTCAGCAAAGCCTTTGATACGGTCCCACATAGTAGACTGGTCAACAAGCTAGGCAGCCTGGGGTTGGGATGCAAGGTGGTGAACTGAACTGGAAACTGGTTAAGGGACAGAAAACAGAGGGTAGTGGTGAATTGAACCCAATCAGATGAAAGGGAAGTGACCAGTGGGGTACCTCAGGGGTCAGTTATGAGGTCAGTCCTCTTCAATGTCTTCATCAATGACATTGCAGATGGGCTGGAGGGAAAGGTTTGTCTGTTTGTGAATGACACCAAGATCTGCAACAGGGTAGCTACTCCAGATGGGGTGGACAGGATGAGAAAAGACCTGGAACTGCTGGAGAGATGGTCAGGGGCATGGCAGCTAAAGTTTAATGCAAAGAAGTGCAAAATCATGCATGTGTGGAGCAGGAACCCTGGGGCCAGTTATAGGTTGAGGGGAGCTCCTGACAGTAACTAATGAGGAGAGGGACTTGGGGGTCATAATCACAGATGACTTGAAGGCCACTAGGCATACAGCAAAGGCAGTGGGAAAGGCCAGTGGGATCTTGGGATCTATTGGAAGGGGAATCTTAAGCCGAAGGAGGGAGGTAATAGTTCCATTGTACAAGACCCTGGTGAGACCTCACATTGAATATGGTGTACAGTTCTGGAGACCACACCTTTGAAAGGACATTGACAATATAGAGACGGTGCAGAGGAGGGTGACCAAAATGGTGAAGGGATTACATCACAGGCCTTATGAGAAGAGAGTGAGGGACCTCAGTTTGTACATGCTGGAACAAAGAAGGGACAGAGGTGACATGATAGAAACAGTCACGTACCTCAAGGGCATTAACAAGGTGGAAGGGGACAACATATTTCAGATTAATAGTAGTGCCAGGACAAGAGGACACAACATGAGACTGAGGGGGTGGCCACATAAGGGGAAATGTCAGGAAGTTCTTTTTTTATTTATTAAAGGGTGGTGGATGCATGGAATAGCTTGCCCCGGGAGGTGGTGGCAGCCCGTATAATGGCAGGCTTCAAACATGCATGAGACAGAAACAAAGGAATAATAGAGATGGGAAGAAAAAGCTAAAGCCAATGACCAGAAAGGGTTACTGGATGCTTCATTAAGCAGCTTAAATGGACAAACTGGATTGGCCTAGTGGTCCTTATCTGCCAACAGCATCTATGTATCTATATAACAAAAGGCAGCTGGATGGGCCTAGTGGTCCTTATCTGCTGACAGCATCTATGTATCTATGTAACAAAAGGCAACTTAACAATTATGAATTAAGGGTGGAATAGAGCAGAGGATAATATTTAAATGATCCAGGAACTATACAGGAGGAGGCAGTGGAAGTTAGACAAGGGTTCAGGCATAGTTAACAGGAGGACTAGGATGTTGTAGGGGGAAAGAGAAGACAAAGGGGAAGACTGGGAGGGCAAGAGCTTGAGTGTAGGAGCAGGGGTGGAGAATCAGGAGCATTTGCATGAGGGATAGATGAAGACACAGAGAAGAGAGGAAAGGGAGCAAAGGGAAGTGGCAGAGGAGGTAGATAGGGGAAGGGAATTCCACAGTTTAGGGAGGCAGAAGGAGAAAGCAGCCTGACCAACTGAAGACAACCTAAGCGGGAGTACTAGGGAGTGAAAGCCAGAGATGTAAAGGGAGTAGGAGGAGAGAGGGAAGGTGGGATGACAGAAGAGAGGAGAGATAAGAGAGGAGAGAGCTAAGCCAGTGCTTGGCAACAAAGGGGAAGCAAAGTGCAAGGCATCTGGCATCAAAGGAGGGAGGAGAGGGCACTATAAAGCAAGCAATGGTGACTGCAGGAGAGGCAGTCAGGGGCAAACTGACAGAAGGAGTGATAGAGAGGCTCCAGTCTGGCTAGAGTGGACTTTGGAACAGTACTGTAAACAATGTTTCCATAGTCGAAAATAGGGAGAATCATTTTCTGTTGAATGGCTCTGCAAGCCAGCAAGGGGATACAACCACGTTTCTGTATAATGCACCTCATTTTTGGTGCAGCTTTTGATGGAAGGCATCCACGTGCCCAGAAAAGTTGAGGTGATGGTCAAGCCACATCCCTCGGTACTTGAAGGAGGGGACATCCTCAAGGAAAGAACCATCTAGGATGTGAAAGGAGGAGAGAGAGGGCTGTAAGTCTGGAGAGCTTTTGCCTGGTTCTGAAGGTAATGGAGACCATTTTCTTTGCATTCAGGGACAGCTGATTAGAGTGAAACCAGCACTGGATGTTGTCAAAGTCCTGCTGGAGGCTGGCCATCAGATCAGTGGGTTGCAAAAACACAAAATAGACAAAGTGAGGAAATGAAAACATTTAGGGTTTAAAGTCTTACAAGTCTTGGCAAATTGTTAGTGTGATATTCTTTAGTATTGTAAACTCTAATGCCCAACCCCTAGTCTCAGGACCCAAAGACAAGTTGCAGGTCAAAGCCCATACCTCATAAGTCTGGTGCATGAAGCTAGGCAACTACAGTAGTAGCCACAGACATTGCCAGCTATCTCCAGATAGTTCACGAAATTTCTAAAGAGTTTCTCTCTGCTGCCCCTACTGTAGAAATGGAGAAAGCATTAGATATATCTGGAAATATCACAGCTTTAAGAGAGGCTAGGATAGGCATAGGGGGGAGATAAGAATCATGGGTAGGGAGGATGGGAGGAGTGGGGAGAGGTGGCAGGAACAGTAGCTCAAGCTGTGGACCCTGCAATACAAGCAGACTTGATAGACCAAATGGCCTTCTTCTGCTGGCTTGTTCGTATGTTCATATGTTCGTATGAAATAGCTGGCAGTGTTTGTGGCTGCTGTTGTATGGCTCTCCACATGGAGCTCACAGAATCTGACATAGATTTCTTTGGATGGGGCAGCATAGGCCCTTCATTAAGCAGAACATCATTCATAACTTTCTATTGTTTGAAGCAGGAGATAATGCATTAGTTGACTCCTATAGAACTTTTGGGTCCTTCACAAAGCAGGAGATCAATATCACTTGTAACTTTCTTTGCACAGAGCCCTGTAGATCTTACGTGAAGCAAAACATTATTCAGAATTTTCTTCATACAATAATTGCATGCCATGGACATGTAGCTTAACCTTGGCATATAGGGCTAGATGGTGATGGGGGGAGTGGTCATAAAGGTTAATAACCCCAAGGAACACCACACTACTGACTTGCCAAGACTCATGAGATTTTATCCATTAATTTTGTTCTATTTTTTACTTCATTCATTTTGTGTCTTTTCAACTCAAATCTATGCACTGAGAATGCAATAAGGCACAACAGGGTATCATTAGGCACTAGGCATTTGTGCTGAGTGGCTTTAAACATCTGATAGAGGTGTATGATTATTGACCATGATCACACACCCTGAAGTGCCTTATTACTCTTAAAGCATGTAGAGAAACATTCTCAGACATTGGTACTGAGAATCATTCAAACAAACTTGTTTTGTATGTTTTTTTAAACAGCAAATTTCTTTATTTTTTAGTGGTGGGACATAACGTAGTCCGTTCTTTAAAGTTAATGATTTAACAGTAAACTGATCTTAAATACAAAACTCCTGAATTAAGAACACTTCTGTGACATAAAGTGACAAACTGTACCTTTTTCCTTTTTGTCTTTACTTAAGTTATTGCAATGTGGGCACAAACAGCAAGCAGCAAGGCAGAACTAGGGGATATTGATCTTTTCAATTAAGTATTTTAATTTATGTTAAATATCACATTGTCAGAAATCATGCAGTTTTGGAGTACAGCGTATGCTTTGAATTTCCCTCCACAATTTTAGTCTGCAAGGTCATCCTTTTTTTTGTGTGATTGGTCTTCCAGCTGTGGATGTCTGGGGAGAATCTACAGGTTTCTAAGCAGTGTCATCAGTGACTGGTTGATGGCCTGCAGTGTCACTGATGACATGCCATGGGTCATAGGTTCTTTGCTTTGAGGGAAGTGCTGGGGAAAGAACATGTTTCTTCAGCTCAATTTCTGCTTTGCAGGTTGAGTTTGGCACCAGTATCCATTTTATTTTGCTTCAGGAGGGAACATTCATGGTTGAAGCCACACGGGGAATACTCTTGGTTGGAGCTGCATGCATTTCCAAGTAAGTCACTCCACCTTTTGCAGTCAGCCATCAAAGCTGACCAGTTGTTTGTCAGGGTGGATTCACTTTTATGTCCTGTGATGGACATTATCTGTCTCTTTGGTATGGGCTAAACTAGGCCTACCAAGTCTGGAAGCACATTGTTTAGACAGATTGGTAGGCTACTGAATTAATGTGACCTGAATGAACGCTCAAAGACTCACACAGGAATGCCATAAAGAGAAACTAAAATGGGATGTGATGGGCTGTAAAAACACTAATTGGCTCAAAACTCTGGATGCAGCCTTCTAAAATATGATCTTGTTTACTTACAAAAATATGTGGAAAAAGGCATTACTATCAACTTAAAAAATAAAGCATATTGTACTAAGAAAATCTTTAACTATTGTAAGGCAAAAGATTGTCAGATCATTGCCTGCCTTATAATCTCTCCATGGTTGGTATACAATGATAACCTCTCAAAGTTTAGCTATTATATTTTTTTTCTGTACCTCCGACCCCCCCCCGATCTGCCACTCCTTCAGAGTGCCAGTGCCCTACCTACCACCCTCCGACTTCCTGCCACCTCCAACCAGCCTCCATTGCAGCCTAACTTAAATAGCGCAGCATACCCCTCTGCTGGGAGGGTCCCTCTCTTCCGGGAGGGAATGGCCTCAGCAGCCGACATTGCATCTCAGGTGCTGTGGGTCTGGATCCGGGCTGGCTCTGGGGCGTTGGGTGGCAGGGGCAAAGGCACTCATCATCCACTCAATTGGGGGCATTTTCCTGTTTTTCTGTGCCCCACCAACTGCAGTACCAAGCCTTGCATAAGTGAGGGGATTCCTGGGTGGGCCATCCAAGGTCGTATCATGCACATCCCCAAGCACACCACCAATCCACCCAGGTCCCCAGGCAGAACCCCGGGAGGTATTCAATGGATGTTTATGAAACCCCTCCCTTGCCGGTCTCCACTCCTGATATCCTGCCTCTGGGCATGAACCCGGGTCGCCAGCGTGCTGAGTGAACTCCTTTACTCAGTGCCATGGAGCTGGCTATAGATAGATATTATCTGTATGTTCTTACTGAACCAGAACTTAGAAAATTGTTTGCTATATACCATATGGAACAATTCCAAATTAATGTTCTCATAGCAAGATACAAGAAACTGACTGAATCTGATGTTGCTCTATGTGATTGCAATAATCAAGAGAGGGAGTATCTAGCCCACATTATGTTTGATTGTTCACGGTACAATAAACCTAGAGCCCTTTGGCTAGAACCCATTTGGGCAGAAATTGATACCAGAGATAAAAATGTGTTATTACATATTCTGTTTAATATAGAAGATGAAACAATCTTAAAAAAGTATCCGGGTTCCTTAGAGCAGCTGCTCTATGCAGAAAGCATAAGTAGCACCATCTGTGTATACACAAGATTGTATATTTTTATTTTCTTGATAGTGAGTGTATATTGTAAAATGCACTTATTCGCATATGTTATTTTATTATATGATGTAATTCTAAAATGTCTGTGTGAAATGTGACATATTTTTGTAAAGAATTGATTTATTGTAAAGTATGGCTGGATATTTAGACTGCACCAGGCAGTGGAGCAAGCCTGGGTGCAGTGCAACTGGGATGTGCTGGTTCTAGGGCCAGGTGATATTCAATGGTGATGAGCCATGGTGCAGCACCCTTGAAAATGGCAAGGTCAGTGCATATACTGTGCATGGTGCCATGGCACTGCAGCGGCACAAGCCACAGATAGGGAGCACGGGGATGTGCCAGCACAAGTGCAGTTGAGCTAGGTGCAACACCCATGATATTCAGCAGGGGGCATGCACAGCATGATGTGTGCAGTGGGGATACCCCACCCATAGCCATGATCGGGTAAATGTAGAACAAACAATCCCTGGTAGTCTAGTGCCCCCCCGAATCCCTGAATCCCCGAGGAATGTATTAACAGATCATCCCTGGTGGTCTAGTGGTCCTCCCTTCCACCTGATGCCCTGAAAAGTGTAAAACTGACTGTCCCTGGTGGTCTAGTGGGACTCCCCCCACCCATCACTGTGATCGCAGTATATGTAGAACAGGAAATCCCTGGTAGTCTAGTGGTCCTCCCTCCCTCCCAATTCCCCAGTCCCCCGATAAATATAAAAGACATCCATCCCTGGTGGTCAAGTTGTCCCCCTTCCCTTCCGACTCCCCAATGCCCTGCTATAAGTATAAGAAGACCGTCCCTGGTGATCTAGTGGCCCCCCCCACCCATCACCGCGATCACGGTATATCATTATCAAAAATATCCCTGGTGATCCAGTGGCACTCCCCCATCCCTCGCACCAACACAGAACCCCTTGCCTACCCCTCTCCCCCCATCATCGGCGGGCAACAGCAACCAGCCTACATACCACCTGGCCACTCGATGACTGACAGGTACAGTATGGGCTGTAACCCATTGGTCCCCAGTGTGGACCAATGAGCTTGCAGGGAACTGTACTAGACAGTTCCAAATATATGAATGACTTCATTCATGTATTTGGGACTGTCTAGTACAGTATGCTCATAAGCCCATTAGTCCACACTGGGGACCAATAAATTACACATACTGTACCTATCATTAGTGAGTGGCCAGGCGGTACTCTGAGCAGGTGCTGCTGCCCGCCCGATAATGAGAAACAAGGAAATGGCAGGGGTTATAAAGAAGTAGGAACATAGCGCAAAGATATTCTGACAGTAAATGACCTGATGCGGAGAGGAACGAGATCACAGAACAAGCTATTGAGGTCAGGGGTTGGGAGGAGGGACCACTTGATCACCAGGGACAGATGTCTTTTGCATTTACCGGTGATCGGGGATTTGGGAGGGAAGGGGGTACCACTAGACTACCAGGGCATGAAGTACCATATATTTACCAGTGATCAGGGATTCGGGAGGGAGAGGGGTACCACTAGACTACTAGAATGATGTGTGTAGTTGAGGATGGTGTTCTGGGTGGGTGGGTGGTCACCCACAGTTATTGGCTGCTGTGTTGCACCTGCAAATACAGCGTGCCTGCCTGTGGGGTACCGACCTTGTTCCTACCTCATGGGCTGAACTTTTGAGCCCTCCTATGTGGCACACTGCAGGGTTGCACCAGCATATGTGTTACACATCCCAGATGGAATATCAGGATGTGCATATGCATGGGCACGCCCTGCATTTGCCATACTATTACATTGCACCGGTAGCATCGGGTTTGTGCTGCACTGGTAGCCCTTTGCAATAGCACAGGGCTGGGATACGCGGGTTGTAATTAGCACAACTTTGTTGTGCCAGGCACAACCCTTTGAATATCCAGGCCTATGTATTTTTGTAATGGTCTTCAACTGAATAATAAAGATCTTCTTCTTCTTCTTTATTATCTGTCAGGCCTCCATGCCTCCATCACTCAGAAGGTGGACAGCTGTGCTTCAGATGGAGTGATTCGTGTGGTGGTGTCTCAGTCTTGCTTCTTCTGAGAGTCTGGGCATCACGGTGGCTAGGAAACTGATGCAGATGGGCTCATGGCTACAAAATGTAGCCTGGCAGTCCAGCTTTGTTGTGCTACTCTTTTTGGGTGTAGGAAGAGATGTTTAAGTGTCTGGTGGTATTTTACTTAAATATTTCATGAAACTGTGCACCGGGCTTAGGGGATTGAGCAGCTGCTCAAATATGAAGCCCTGAATCTTTCTTCGTTGGGCTCATGTAACTCTTTTTGATTTTTAGAGATTTTATTGAATTATTTAGTTGTGTCCCATAGTCCTGTTTCATCTTGTTGGATTGTGAAACTTTTGGGTGTTAGTTCTTTCTAGCCCTCTCATCCACGGTGTGCTAAATGAAACTGCAGGTTGAACCAGACTTTTCTCACTAATCCTGAGGCAGTGTAGGGAGACATAGGGTGTGAGTGTTTCAGTTTGTGTAGGTCTTCTTTAATGATTCTGGGGTAGTGTTCACTCATGTCTTCCCTTTGGTCCCTAAATTTTTTCATTACTGTTACAAAAACACTAATGGAGCTGCTGAATGCGCAGTCTGTCAAAATGTTAATGTTCTGATTTATTTCTGGGGAGTTTAAGCATCTGTTAATGCTGTACTCTAGCTGCCCGGAGGCAGCTGTAGCTTGATAGGCTATACTGCTCTCCCCGCGTATTTCAAACTGTGACATAGAATTCTCAGAGTACTTCATTTAGCTCTTCACAGTTGAAGGCTTTCTATTCTATTACTCTTTTTTCTTATGTTGCCAGCTTTTAAAGACAGATATTGCCCAAAATATTTGTTTTGTAATATTCAGTTAATTTATTTCTGTTTCAAGCTGATCTAGTTCTTCTGGTTTCATGGAAATGTGTCTACTCACTGTTTCACTTTCTGGCTGCTTTTCACATGCAGATTTAGCAGCCTCTGAGGAGGGTCAGTGAGTAGTATCAGGGAGATTTTCTTTTGGACCAGGTCCTTCTAAATTCTGCAGTAGCCACTTGTCTGGAGAATATCCATGCTGGAAATGTTTTTGAGAGGCAGGCAGTCCCCACAAGTCATCCATGGCTCATGTGTCAGAATGTGCTGTGGAATTATATTTTTTCTGTTACTGTCATCAGGTTTTCTTGGCTAAAAGTAAATCTGGCATGTAATTATGGGTCAATAATTTATTTATTTTAACATCAGTTTAACAACCTTTGAGCCGGAGGCTCATTTACAAAGGTGCCTCGTCACAAGGGGGACAATGACATACATACATGAGACAATCAGCAATACAGTTCAACAATAAGGCACAGTCAAGTTTCAAGTAATGAGGGACATAACACTGTTAACCACAGAATTAAGATAAGCGATTAGAAGGTAGGGTAGAAGAGTTGAGAGGAGGCCCTGCGGGGGGGGAGATGGGCCGAAATAAGGAGAAGTGCAGCTCAGTGAGCTTTGTCATGGGGGGGGGGAGGTCAGAGGCAGTGGCAGGAGTGTGAGTTGAGCAAGTGATTTTTGAGGCTGTATTTAAAGCATGCCTGTGACCTGCTTTTCAGATAAGAAGAATGATTTTCTCTATGTGTTATAATGTAGTTTCTTGCAATTTATTTCCTTACCTTTTGAGAAAGTGAGGTTCTTGTTATGTGGTTTTGCAATCCTAATACATGAATTAACATAGGTTTTACAATTAATTTCCTTGCTTTGTGAGAAAACAAATCATAACTCACGTCACACAGGGACCTTTATGCCCTGCATAACTCAGGAGCTAAGTCCTAACGTGCTTCAAGCAAAAATAGAACAACACAATGATAAAATTCAATATAAAACACAATAAAATCACAACATAGTCAACATCTCAAAAAACATCAGTAGTCCAAAAAAGCTATTTGTAAAAGATGGGTTTTTAAAACCCTCTTAAATTCCTTCACGGAGATGCACTCCCGTAACCGGCGTGGTAGAGAATTCCAAAGAGTGGGTGCGACGTAAGAAAAAGCTCTACAACCTGAAGATTTAAGACTCACTCTTGAAATTTCTAGCAACCCCTCATCGGCCGAGTGAAGCGATCAGCCAGGGCAGTAAGGAACCAGAAGTTCTTTCAGATAGGCTGGACACTGATCATGTGGGGCTTTGAAAGTTAGTAAACTGACTTTAAATGCGATCTGCAGCCATATTGGTAGCCAGTGCAGTTCGCCCAGCACTGGGGTAATATGACAGGACCTACTTGTCCCTGTCAACACCCGAGCTGCTGCATTCTGCACTAGCTGTAGGCGGTGAATTTCAACCCCAGAAAGCCAAAAGTACAGGGAGTTGCAGTAGTCCAAATGTGAGGACACAAAGGCATGGACCAACGTTGATAACGTGTCAGATGGAACAAGGTGCTTAACTCTGGTGATATTCCTAAGGTGGTGAAAGGAAGTCTTGATGACTGCTGACACTTGTGATTGCAGTGTCAGCCTGTCATCCAAGATGACCCCAAGGTCATGCACCCGTTCAGAGGTCGGGAGTGAAACGCCGCCAAGAAATATTTCTGAGGGCGCACCAACAGATGACGCCTCTATCTGATGACCAGGGTCCACCACCAAAACCTCTGTCTTTTCTGAGTTCAACTTCAGCCAACTAGAGACCATCCAGTCCTGGATTTCTTTCAGACAGTTGTTAAACACCGAGAGAGCTCCATCCTGGTCAGGGCCAAAAGACATGTATAGCTAAGTATCATCTGCATAACAGTGACACCTCAGCTCATACCGTCTTATAATGTCACCGAGGGGCAGCATATACACCGCGAATAACATGGGAGACAGCACTGAACCCTGAGGCACCCCACACAACAAAGGATCATAAATGGCTGGAGGAATCACACCAGGGGGACCTGGAAGATTTTTGATGAAGGAAAAGGGATTTACATCAGTGGCAATGGGGAAGAAGGTCACATGGGTGCTAGAAGGTAGGCAAGGCTGGGAGTTTCAATTGTAAGGGTCAAGCAGCAGGGAGTCTGGTGGTGGTTTTGGGCACCCACCATCATTAATTATCATAAAAAGGTGACGAGGATACCTGCAGTGGGATTGCAAATCCTTCATTAGGTATAAGAGAAAAACACTGCCATGTCTGGGGGGATCCCAGTTATATTAACTGTGTGGGGGGAGGAGGGTAGTAAGTGAGAATTATTCCTCACTTATTAATAGAATTAGGTTTTTGTTTTGTTTTCTTTTAATGATTTCTGTTTTGGTTTTTTTTGTTACTGATGAAGCAACAAAACTTGTTCAAACAAGAAGGTTTCTTCGCTTGCTCTGTAAAAAAGATCAAAATCTTGGGAGGTGGAGCTGACAGAGGCTTAATGCCTTATAACAAAAAGCAGCAGATTTAAAGGTCAAGTTAGTTGGGGTCCTGAGCTGGAAGAACAGACATTGCTGACAGTGAGGAGTGAAAGCACCTAGATTTACCTGAAGGGAATATTTGTATATATTTATATTTCTCTATATACTGAAATTAGCTGGCTAAGGGGAAGGGGAAAAAAAGAGACTTGTAGGCAGTGCGTGTTGTTGTTTGAAACTTGTCTTTAAAATTGTAAGAGGTGGACTTTCAGTAATGTCACAGACATGACAGCAGGCTAGGTGCTTTACTAAATTTGGTAAAAATGGTAATCTCCAAATGTATAAAATACCTTCTGAAAGTGTAGCATTCTTAACAAGTATGTCTTTGAAGCTGCAGACATCAAAGGGAGCTAAATCAAATACAATGGCCACAAAATTAAAGCAGCTGGTTCTAGACAGACATGGAGGGTTTTGTGGGCAAACCTCATGGTCTTTTGCTGTCAGTCTCCTCAGCGGAGTGTGATTTAGAGGAAGAAGAAGAACACACATTGCATTCCAACCAAGTCATTCAGAAGATGTTAAAATTGGTTCAGAAAATAGAATCCTCTATAGCAGATCTCCCCATGGACTTGCGAGGTATTGATAAAAAAGTTAATGCCACAGAAGTGAATGCAGGAGAAGTAGCAGAGCCCCAAGAAGTGGATGACAGAGTTCTGCTTTACTTGTTAAAAAGAGGTCAAGACACTCAAGCCCATATAGAAGATGTAGAAAACCACTCCAGGTGCAATAACTTACGGATTCTTAGTATTAGAGAAGAAGCTGAAAAGGGATTTTCTACCACTGTAGATTTTATTCAGCATGTTATCAGGTCCACATTCAAATTACCAGTGAAATTCTCTCTTGAAATGAAATGGGCACATCACTCTATAGGCCTGAAACAAATAGCTCCTAATGCTCATCCTCAGTCGTGAGTACTGAAAATACTGAGGTACCAGTCCAAGAAACATATTTTATCTGAGGCATAGTGTTTACAAGATATACAGTTTAAAAACACCATAATATTTTTCGATCATGATTTTTCTACAGAACTCCAGACTAAAAGACAGGCAGTTAGAGCAGCGATCAGGGAATTACAAAAAAAAAATGCTTGCTTCATATCGCTCACAGATCTAGACGGGAGTAGTGTTGACTCATAACTGAGCTCTTATGGGTATCCATCTTAAGTGTCCTTGGGGACATGATGACTCTGTTGGCCCAGGGGATCAGCTGGTGGATTGGTGCCATTGTCCTTGTTGAGGGTTAAGGGGCCCTGCCTGTATTCCTAGTCCTAGTCTGCCTGGCTGGGGTTGGGTGGGTGTTGGTGCCTGGTCCTCCTGGGTTGGGGATTGTCTCCACATTGGTGGCCTATGTCTCCATCTATTACTATAGCCCCACTTCTTGACCAAATTCTAGGTGGTTCATGGGAGGGGACTGTGTTTCTCATAATATGTCTGCTGGCTTTGGACGGGTGTTTGAGTCTCAGCCTGGACTGGGATTCCAACTTGGTGAAAGGGGGCTTATTTTTTTCTATGGGACAGTAGTTTGTCTGATATCCTTGGCCCAAGGGGGTTAGCATGCAGGAGCACCTCACTGTATTTTATGGCAGCTACTGGTTCATGAGGCTGGCATGTGGCTTGTTATAAGAGAAGTAGCAGCTGTATCTGTTCTCTTCTCATGGCATTCCTTTATAAATATTCCCCAACCTGTGTTAGTGAGAAGGGGACACTGTTCCTACTAATACCTGGAGCTAGTGGTGGAATTGAGCCCACCTTAGTAACTAGAGACACATTAGTTGTACTCCATTGTAGCCCAGTGGTACACTCACTTTGGAAATAGATACTTGGTTTATAAGCTTTTGAGGGGTGTAAACCCAGTATTTCATGCAGCTGGGTGTTTTTTCTTCTCTTTCAATGTTATGGTACCAGTCGGTTATGTTTGCTTTCTTTTATTACAGCTTAGTACAAATCACTGAGTTGAAACATGGTGTCTGGAAGGGGGATTGCCATATCCTAAATTATGTAAGCAATGTGTTCTATTTTCATTTATTATGGAATCACTTAGAATAATCTATAATATTAAGGGCTATAACTTGACAGTTAAGAGAACCAGAATCTTGACAGAATTAAAATACACAAACTCTGATTTTGCCTTTTTGCAGGAAACACACTTGTCTCCAGGAAAGCATTTGAAATTGAAGTGTTGGGTGGGGGAATTGGTGGCAGCCTTCCACCTATCAGGGAAAAAAGCAGGTGTAGCCATTTTAAATAAAACGGGATGTCCCATTAAAATCACGTCCACAGAAACTGATTTGTAGGGAAGGATGGTAATTGCTACAGGTAAATTGCAAGGTGTATGTCTTCTTTTGATGAATGTATATGCTCCTGTGAAGCAAGGTAACTGCATTACAGCGTGGGCAAATCATAGTGGGGGGATTTCAATGCCATTCTGGTGCCTAGAGAAGACCGTTTCTCAGCCAAACAGGCACAAATAAGGCAGCAGCCCAGATTCTTAAAGCATTATTGGAAAAACTGTATGATTTATGTGTGGAGGCAGCTGCACGGGGGGAAGAGACTACTTTCTTTTCAGCCCCTCACAGTACTTACTCTTATTGATTTATTTTTTACTCAGAAGGTCTCAGTGCATAATATAGTATCCACAAAAATTCACAGTATCACATAATCAGATCTTGCTCCTATCTCCCTGCAGCTTCGCCTAGATCCCGGGGACAAAAAATCTCTTTTGAGGTTTAATTCATCTTTATTAAATGACCCCAATTTTAAGACTAAGATCTCACAAAAGTATAAAGGAGGTATTCAATTTGAATCAAAATCCAAAGCTGTGTGTGGGCTTGATGTGGGATATAGTCAAACCGATAGTTAGAAGGGAGGTTATCAGTTACTCCACCACTAAAACGAAAATTTATCAGAAGCTCAAGCAAAACTTAATAAATCACATTGCTGAGCTTGAAAGGTGGCATAAACAATCCCCAAGGAATGTGCAGTTGCTTATGGAACTGACAGGAGCCTGACAAAAGCTGAAATAAGCTACAGAGCAGGAGGCAGAGGGGTACTTGAGACATGCCAATCACAAGTATATAACTAGAATCACCATATCAGGTTTTAGAGTACAAAATATTTCCAGGTAACACAGGGAGAATAGAAGTTGGGAATACTGGAAGTGGTGCAATGCAGTAGTTGGGGATCAGAGCTTTCAGAGAGCCCAACTGTAGACTGTGGTGTTGCCCTATCTGCAGGTCATATGAAATAATTCTGATACATTTCATTGACTGGATGACAAAGGAATTAGATCAGCATATGGCCGTGGACATGGCCTACCTAGAATTCATAAAATTTTCAACATTGTTCCGCATAGAAGACTAGTAAGCAAGCTGGGTAGCTTAGGAGTAGGTCCAAAGGTGGAAAACTGAACAAGAAATTGGTTAGGTGATAGGTGACAGAGGGTAATAGTAAATGGAGTTCACTCCGAGGAAAGGAGGGTGACCAATGGGGTGCCTTAGGGATCAGTGCTGGGACCAGTCCTGTTTAATGTCTTTATAAGTGACATTGCAGAAGAGCTGGATGGGAAGGTCTGCCTCTTTGTGCATGACATCAAAATTTGTAACAGGGCGGATACTCTGGTGGGGCGTAGAAGAGACCTGAGAATGCTAGAGGAGTGGTTAAGGCTGTTATTGCTGGGTTTCAATGTGAAAAAGTGTACAATAATGTACTTAAGGGACAGAAACTCAGGGGCGGCGCACAAAATGGGTGGAGTGGTACTGATTACAATCAAACAGAAAAAAAAACCTGAGGTGATTATATCTGATTACCGTAAGGTGGCCAGGCAGTGCACAAAAACAGCTTCAAGGGTTAGTGTGATGCAGGGTGTATAGGGAGGCGTATCACCAGCAGAGAGTGGGAGGTGGTGTTACCTGGACAGATTGCTAGTAAGACCCAGCCTAGAGTACTGTGTCTAGATCTAGAGACCACATCTCCAGAAGGACACAGACAGGCTAGTGGTAGTTTAGAGGAGGGCAACTAATATGGTGCAGTGTCTGCATCAAAAGCCCAATGAGGAGAGACTAAAGGGCCTCAAGGTATACACCCTGGAAGGGAGATGGTAGAGGGAGGTATGATAGAGACCTTTAAATACCTCATGAGGGTTTATAAGGGACAGGAAGGAAGTATTTTTTCAGAAAAAAAGATGCTGAAGAACAAGAGGACATGCTATGAAACTGGAGGAGGGTAGATTCAGTAGATATGTGAAGAAGTACTTCTTCACAGAAAGAGTTGTGGATTCCTGAACATCCTTCTAGCAGTGGTGAAAAGTGTGGTGGGGCTCAAGAATGCTTGGGATAGGCACAATATTCTCATAGTGGAAATGAAGGGGAAGGGTGAAAAAGCTGTAGACCAATTAGGATCAGGAATTATAATGTAGGCAGGGAAAAATGGACAGACTGGGTGGGCCGTGTGGTCCTTATCTGCCATCAAATTCTATGTTTCTGTATTTATAGAAAACAATCTACAACATGATCATTAGTGAAGAATGATCATTTTTCCTACACTGTCCCCAACATAAATTTCAGCCTGAAGCCCCAGACATTGCAGAGAGTTAAATGGGCAAGTTTTATTTTTTGTGATGTTTTGTGACCCTTAGTGGTAATGTAAGCAATAAAAATAGGCAGTTTCCGTTTAAAACAAAATATATGTTTATCCATGAAATGTTCAGTTTTTTTCCACTATGCATGTGCAACAATTGAACTTTTTTTGTTAATAATATTACAGCAAAGCATGACCAAATTAAGGGAGGGGAACTGAGTTGTTGATATAAAAGTCAATGGTCAAGTAAGGACTAGAAACAGCAGCAGGTATTTTTTAATTTGGTCGCAGCAAAGGTTTTAAAGAGACTGACAGAAACAATGCTAGAGAGTTTCAGTATAGACTGGAGCTAGTTCCAAATAGTTGGAAGTGCGTATGAGATGGCACGTTTACCATAGGAGGTACAGTACGAATCCTAGACATGTCTAGAAGGATAAAGTCAGACTTCCTGAGGGAATACAAACTGTGGGAGATGCGAATAAGGAATGTTATTTAGCTCCGTAAAGCAGTAGAAACTGTGCAGTCTTTAATGAAATAAACTGTTGCCATACAAAAACTGTTTTAAAATATTTGAACTGTGTTTGTGTGTATGTTTTGGAGCCCTGCTTCATAACATCGGAAGCAGGAAGAGGAGCGAGTAGTTCCCACGGTCTAGTGAGAACTACAACTTAGCTTACTGCCGTGGATTTTGAGAATCTGCCTCCTTGAGCACTTCTCCCCTAAAAACTCAGTTCTATAAAACATTTTAGCACTTTTTAGCACTCGTTTTTAATATTTAATTCTTGAGCGATCAGTGACCCAGGAAAACCACTTCCAGGTCACTCCTACTTTAATTTTCTAGACCTGTGGCGAGCAGGGTGAGCGCGTGAAGGGCAGCCGCGTCTCAGTGAGTGCAAAGACATGCGTGTCTGTGCATGTTATGCATGTTAGGGAGGGTAGGAGATTAACAGAAGTCAAATATAAATGGGAAGCCCAGCCTGATACAGGTAATACAATGTTTATCAGTCCTTTTGTTTAGCTTGCCTACTTACTCATAATAAATAAAATTAATGACGCCTTAATAACTAGTGATGGCTGGGTTTTACTTATGTGTAATACATGCAGGATGTACTGTACAAATATTAGTCATTTGACAAATATACAGTTTATCTGTTTAAAGTGTAAAGAGAATGAAGACATGATGCAAGAAATAAGTACATTTAATAATAGATTAACCATCCTAGAAAAAAGCTATGCAGATACCATTGCTCGATGTAATAACATGCGACCATGCAGTGTGGTCTCTACCACTGAAGCATGTAAAATACCCTCTTACACATCCACAAATATGACTCCAGAAATAGCTACAAATGATAATGGCAATATTATTAATACCTCTTATAGGAATCGCACTAGGGTAGATGAAGACCCTCCAGAAGGTGAAAACCCTTGGTACTCAGTTCAGAAAAGGAAAGTCAGAAAAAAGGGAAGAAAAGCAGCCCAATTTAGTGTTGTTACAGAAAATAGATTTGGCTGGGAGATCAGAGGGCTGTGGGTTCAGTTCCCACATCTGGCACTTGGGTTAATATCCCAGTACTGACACTGAAATGCAGCATGAGAGGGGTGCTGTACTTCTGTGGTGCCATCTTTCAGATGAGATGTTAAACCAAGGTCCTATCTGCCTGGATTGGTGGTAGTTCAGGTGGATGTTAAAGATCCCATGGCACTTATCGAAAAGAGTAGGGGAAGTTTATTAACAAAAAAACATAACATCACACATGATTCACATAAATAACATTTTCACCATATTTAAAAATACAATTCAAATATACAGAAAGAAAGATCATAACAGGATCAAAAAATAAATTAAATCTCATGAAAAACAAAAGTCCATTTAATCCCATAAATCAAAATGTTTCCAAAACTGAATAACTTTATCCTGAGGAAACCTACAAAGATCATTTTCCTTCACTTATAGCATCCCATTCTCAATTTCAGAAAATATAACATCATTCAACACTTGTCGTTGTCGTAAAACATATTGGCATCTAGCTTGCCACAGAATATATTGTATATATGCAAAAAAAAACATTTAAAGTACTTTTATGATACCTTTTCCAAACCCCTGTATAGCCTCCCAAAATTAAAGTATTATAAGAGATTAATGTAATGAAAGGCAATTTCTATTTAATTGCTGCCTCTTTCCAAAACTGTTTACTATTGGGGCATTCAAGATAAAAATGTATCAAATTGTCTTCTACATTATAACATGATAGTCTATGACAATATCTGTCCATCTGTGGCTTATACTTAAGATTTCCCCTATCTCCTAGTTTCCCTTGAGCAGACGTCCATACAATGTCACAGACTTGAACAGGAAGTCTGAAATTGGTAAGTTTATTAAAAGCAAAATTCATCCTGGTGGGTAAACATTCAGGAAATAACAAGGAAATTTGCTGCACATGATTAACAACATGTGAGTAAAAAGATTTCCTATTTAATACTGTCAAAGATTGTTTCTGAATTTTCCATTGTTATAACTTTTTAATGGTTGAGATCCCGCAACTAGGAATATGATACTGAATTAATATTTTAGATGGTAAAAAAGTCCATTTCTGAAAATATTTTTGCCAAGAAAATGTTACCCATTTTTGCCATGTTATAGTAACTGGCTGCCAGAGGCAGTTCAAAAAGGAAAACAAAAAAATAGAATGATAAAACACTATAGGGTTTACCATATTTAACCCACCTTTCTTAACCGGTAAATAAGTAACTTCGCTTTTAACCGGGTTCAATCTATTACCCCATATCATTTGGAAAAACAAACTTAAGAGTCTTCTTTGTAAATTAACTGGGGGTGGATAAAGACAACTTAAATAAAGAAAAACTGGTAACAGGAACTTCTTTATTATTAATATGCACTTCTTTTTCCCAAATTTCCATGTCTTCCAAACCTTAACCTTATTCTCTCCAGTTATCAGCAGCTGTTCCCAATTGTAAGTAGCCATGTCCAAACCATATCCCTAACATTTTTTGTGGGAAGGTTGCGAAAGGTATCTCAGTGAAATTAGTGACTTCCATTTGTACTTGGCCTAGTGAAAAAATAATACTTTTTTCCATATTAATTTGTGCTCCTGAATAGTGCCCAAGACAATTAAATACCTCAATTGCCCTTTTTATGGAGCTAACAACTTGAACCAATAAGGTAACATTATCATCATAAGCTGTAATCTTTTCTAAAATCAAAAGGGGAACTGGGGCAAGGCCAACAGTATGTTGATCCCATTGAATTTGTCTAATTACCGGATCCAACACAAAGGCATATAATAGGGGACTTAAAGGGCATCCCTGCCTTACACCTCTACCCAGCTGTATCTCTGAACCAAACAATCCATTAACTGTTGGAATTAGCCTGGCATTAGCATAGAGTAGTTTTATCCACTGTACAAATTGATTGGGTATACCATATTTCTGTAGTAAATCAAAAAGGTAAATGCTTTAGCCTGATCTAGGGCCACTACATACCCTGACATATTCCCTAGAGTACTAGCCTCAAAAAGTTCCCTTAGTAAATAAAGGTTATGCTGTATTTTCCGATTAGGAATCGCCCATGTCTGAGCTGAATGGATTAGGGAATCCATAACCTGTGATAATCTATTATTTATAATTTTTGATAAAATTTTATAATCACTGTTAAGAAGACTTATAGGTCGCCAATTTGAAAGCACTTGTTTATTACCTTTTTATAGATACAACTAATAATAGACGTACAAAAATCAGTAAGCTGCATATTGGCACTTAATAAGGAATTAAACACCAAGGGTAAAAAGTAGCACATATGAGAAATGAATTTTTTGTAAAATTCATTGGGTATTCCATCAATACCTGGAGATGTTCCTGTCTTCAACTTTTTAATGACCTCTTCTACTTTGTGTGATGTGATGGGTCTTGTCAAGTCATGCTTCCTATCTTCCAGAACTTGAAGAAGTGGAAATGTAAAATCATTAGTAAATGTATCTGGGCAATCTACTGGTTTGCCAAAGATTCCTGCTGTGTATTGCTGAACTACAAGTAACATCTCTAAATCTGTTTGCGCTATAGTACCATCATGCTTAGATAAGCCAACCATCAGTGTTTTATCCAATCTTTGCTTTACAAGCTGAATAAGGATCAGATGCTGGTTGCTTTGCTGTCCCAAATCTCTGTTCTGCTTCTAAAGATTTGGCCCTATCATACTGATAAACTTTCATCTGCTATTTAATTTCAAAGATTTGAGACTTATATTTCATATAATCTTGTGGTGGGAAGGACATAAGTTTATATAATTGATTTCTATAATTTAAATATTTTAAGTAGTTAGAATTAGCTCTAATTTTACCAGATGAGATCAGAATATTCTATAAATCATTTTTGGTGTCCAGCCACCAGTCATACATATTGTTGTAAAAACACGTTGTTGCGTGTCTTGCTGCAAAAAAGACATCTAGCTGATGTTCACAGTCTGGTAAGTCTAAGAGGGAGGTATTTAGTCTCCAACATTGCATACCAGGGAAAACTCTTGTAAGAATATCAGCCAGGCCAAAACACCCCAAGAGAATCCGATGGTCTGAAAATTCTGTAGGTGTAGAATTACAGTATTATGGTGTAACATGTTTAGAAACAAATATCATATCTATGCATGTAGTAAACGTATGCCTCTGATATGTAGCTCCATTATCCTTTTTTAAATATCTTTAGATGTCTATTAATCCAGCATCCAAACTTAATTGCTTTAAAACATGAGAATCACAATACATTTTTTTTGAGCGTCTCCTGAAATGTAGTATCTATATCACAGTTGAAGTCCCCACCCCAAATAATGTTTTCTGGTGTATAAAAAAGGTTTTATATCCTCAAATAATTCAATTCTAGAAGTTTTTGTTTGTGGATCATATGTATTAATTAAATGAAAAGCAAAATCCTCAAAAAAACAATCAAGGATTAAGGCCCTACCAGGCTTTATATCAATTAATTTGGATATTCTGAACTTAGTGTTCTTAAATAATATCCCTATCCCATCAGCTGTATCTGAACCAAATGTCCAAAATGAAGGGCCCCATATCCACTTTCTTTTGACATTTTCTATTTCAAAAATAGAGGAAAGTCTAGATTCTCGAACAAAAATAATGTCTGCTGTAAGTTGTCCTAAATAGGCTAAAATTGCCAGTTGTTTTTATAGTTTTTAAGACTGCAGACATTATAGGAGCAAACCTTAATGTGGTCATCCAAGTTTAGCAGAATCAGGGTCCCCCATTGTGGCTCACACTTGCTTTCCTTTTCTTACCCTTCTTGTCTTTTGCTAATTCTGTGGCTTTACTTTCCTCATCCTCAGTCACCATCTCTGATTGGTGTGAGGTGTCTGGTTCCAAATATGAGTCCCCTGGTTCATTTTGTAGAACAGCAAAAGGATTTTCAGTAGGGAGAGGATCAGAAAGAATTTGTTTAAAAGAGGCTCTAGTAACTCATCTACTTTTAACAGTCTCGAACATAGGAGGAGGAGGCATAGATCGAGCTGTAGACTGCTCTGAGACAACTGGAGCTGCTTCAGGATGAGGTATAGTATCCACCCTAACCCCTTCTTTCTGGGGGGTACTAAGTTTAGACCTTTGTTCCAAAGGTAACCCACCATTTCCCACTGAACTATTGGTGTCAAAAGGTTCCCTCAAATCTATAACTGCATTCTGTACTGTAGTGGAATCATGAAAGCTAAGGTCCCTCCTGCCCTCTTGGACCCTGTTTACCAGATCATCCTGATCCCATCCCTCTGTGCGGTTCCATCTTGCCCATGGACATTGATGAAAAGCATGTCCTTTTTCATCGCATAAATTCCACTGGAAGATATTCTCACAGAGATCTACAGAATGTCCATACCCCACACACAAAGAATATTTCAATATGTCACAAGTGCTGCTAATATGTGTCTTTGCCCTACATTTATATCGGGCTCTTGGCTGCCCCCCATAAAAACAAACCCCTCTGTCTTTACCTAGGTAAAAGCTAATAGGTAAATGAATAATTTCGGAATTAACTTGAAATAATTAACTTTGAATTTCCACCCTCCGGTCTAGATGCCTTCTAAATCAAGAATAGCTTCAGGTGGCCCTAAGATGTCACAATGATTCTGAAGCCAATGATAAATATCACTGGCATTGACTCCCTCATTCCAAAACATAATAGTAATGTGCCTAATTTGAGGTTGTGTAAGAGGAACTGCATAAAAGGGGGTCCATAAATGGGTAGATTTTAAAAAAGAGTATTTATCCCAGAATTGTTGCAAGCAGATATTAGTTTTAAAACTGATATCAAATGTATCTTCACCAGAGATGTGGATCCATGCATAAATATCAGCTGGAACAAAACGCATTGATCCCTTCAAAAGCTGTTTTGCAATGTAATACCTATCAGGATGTTCTGCCAACCCTCCCTTATAACATAGCCTTACTGCATTTCTCCTAAGAGCTTGCTCAAGTTTGTTCTTAAACAACTCTGACATAGGAACATGCTTTGTATTTTTATCTTTATCAGTACTTGCCTGCTCCCCTCTCTGTTTCCCTTCCCCCCATTTGGATGGGCCCGGCCTTGACAAGGCCATGGCCTGATCCTGTACAATATGCGCAGCGTTAACATTGAGGGCCCTCGAAATATGCGGTAGTTCTTTACCTGAGCTCAGGCCTTTCTCCACAGTGGCATGCATGCTCGTAGTTGGCTTTTCCTGTGAATCATCTCCCCAATCTGGATCCGGCACCCATTGTCCATTCATTGTCCTTGTCCAGCCAGAATTGGAAAGGGCTTCATCTGCTGATCAGTCCTGTCCAAGAAAGTCCTCTGAAGCAGCCAGTAATCCAAATTGTTGCCGCATCATTTGCGACGCCGTACAGTCCTTCAGTTTGACTGTAGCCATGTGGTGCTTACCACTAGTAGCCTCCTCAGTGCTCCTCAGTGCTCATTTCTGTAGAAAGCACAGCCCTTGCAAACTGTGGGTCGCCTCGCGCAGGATCAGGAGAATCAGCACAGAATCCCACATGTAAATCAGCCTTCTTATCGGATGGTACCAAATCAGACAAAATCTCCCTCACTGGAACAACACCAGCAATCTCCTGCACATTCTCTATGTCTTCTGAAACAAAATCATCCTGAACAAGTTCCTCCATGGCACAACACTGAGAGCTCTCAGTCAAGACATCCACTTCCATCGCTCCTTCACTCTGATCTGCCATTACGGCAATGCGCTGTCTCCCCCTGCTGTCAGCAATGCAGGGTGAGAGTAGGGGAAATTTTTATTAGATAACCAAAAACAGAATACAATAAGAAAACACAAATCAGGAAGACAGGCAAACCAAAAACATGACATATACAGCGTCTTGTAAAAAACTAAATATATACACTTAATAACAAGCAAAAACAGAAATAGAATCAGAAACAGACCAAACACAATATCAAAAACTGAAAATAAGACCAACAATTATCAACTATCCACAGTACCCATGAAATATACAAACTAACCCAACATTATGCCATAGACGTTGTCCCACTGCAGACCCCAAGGTATGAAACTCATGTTCATATAATCTATCTAGGTCACTCTGGATTTGAAAGAAAATTTCCTGCAACAGAACAGTTTTATTCTGAAGACAGCACAAACATCTCGCTTGCCAAATAGCCCATTTAATACATGCCAGAAACACAAAAACTGTACTCTGATTCCATTTATGCCATTCTTTTGGAATTTGTCCTAAAATTAAGATATCATATGTCATAGATTGAAAAACAGGCTCACTCCACAAATTAGCCAGTGCTGACCAGAATCCCTGCACATGAATGCAGTCAAAATTTAGGTGGTGTATGGTTTCCAGACACCCCTGGCAGGATGGCTCATAACAGTATCTATCTCCCAACTGTTTGTGTTTCTGATTATTTTTCACATTAAGCCTCATGTCCAGAGAGTCAAACCATATCTTGCATCTTTTTCAGAATTCTAGGCTCAACAATACTGGCAAGCAATAACTCAGTTTTCACAGTATCAGTGACCAAAAATAGAGGATCTTTAAGATAACAAAAGTCAACAATAAGTTTATAGAATGTTTTTTTCTCATGTGAAATAAACCAAAGAAGCTCAATCTTCCACATTCTAATGTATTTAAGTGTCATTCTAACATAAATAGGAAGTAACTTTTCTGACGGGTGCCATTTACCCTTACCCGAGGCCGTCAGGAATTCTTTTCCCCATAAGCTCATGCACGGAGACTCCATATCCTCAGTAGCTAGCAACATTGGTAGAACAGTACTATAAAAGAAATTACCAAAAAAATACCCAAAGGTTGGATCATATTAAGACCTCCAGATTTCCAGGCTCTGTAGGTATGGGCCTGTTTCACTGGGTTCAGCCTGCTTCCCCACAAGAATGAGAAAAAAAGGCCCATAATCTTAGCATGCATACTATAAGTGAGAGGGAACACATGTGACACATATAGAAAAATCGGGGTTATATATGACCAAAGAAGAAATACCCTTTTCTTCCACAACATCTTCCAAGATTGCCATTTAGCAACTTTCTGTTGGGCTACATCAAAAACCATATCCCAATTACATTGTAAAGCAGTCGATGTACCGTATTATATACCCAATAACTTTACATTATCGGTAACAATTGTATGACAAAAGAGTCAGGAACCAAAGCCAAGCCTAAGACCAACATCTGACCTTTGTAGGATTAACTCTTAGGCCTGTATAGGGCTGTAACTCCTGGAGGACTTGAAGAACTTGTTTCCTGAATCCAAATTTGCTACAGTAAAGATATATAATCATCGGCATATGCTAGTACTTTTCGGAAGGTACAACCCTCTGTAGTAGTAATAGGTAGCACCTGAGAATCTACATCTATCTGTCTTAAAATAGGGTCAAGACCAAAACAAGCAACAAGGACTTAAGGACACCCCTGTCACACCCCAGTTTTAAGGTTGACAGGAATGCCCATATGTCCATTTACTAAAGGAGTCATTTGTGCCACAGAATACATAGTTATCAATAAGTTAAGTAAAGATTCAGGAATACCACATTTTAAAACAGCCCAGATATGTTCATGTCAGATAGCATCAAATGCTGTTTCCTGATCCAGAGACAAAAGATAACCAGACAAAGTATTAGACAAGCCTTGCTCAACCAGTTCACTTAAATAATTCAAATTATGCACAATATTTCTACCAGGAAGTGCACACATTTGGGTCGAAATAAGC
The DNA here is from genome assembly GCA_016271365.2 of Neoceratodus forsteri. NCBI lineage: Eukaryota > Metazoa > Chordata > Ceratodontiformes > Ceratodontidae > Neoceratodus > Neoceratodus forsteri. The sequence continues at coordinate 1,517,600,213 of CM057449.1, forward strand.
AAACTCCTTGCCACTTTGAAAGCCTATTTGTTAAAATAGTGGCCAAAATCTTATAATCTGAAGTCAAGAGGTTGATAGGTCTCCAGTTTTTCAACTGTTTGAATCCCCTTTTATAATGAAATATCATTATCCCATTACACATATTAGGTGTGAGTCTATTTTCTGACCAGATAGATGCATAAAGAACACGCAACCATGGAAGCACACTGTCTGAGTTAACTTTATAAAATTCATTGGGAATACCATCAATGCCTGGGGTAGTACATGCTAACAATTTATTTATAGCTAATTTTATTTCAGAATCAGTAATAGGGGCTACCAAATCATCTATTTCTTCAGGTAATAAATGTGGAATAACTAAATTGTGAAAAAATGAACTAGGCAAGGCTGGGGAGACATCCTGAAATGTAGATCTAACTTGAGTTGGTACAACTCGACAAATGCCCCTAACATCCTGCACCACTGTGCCATCACTATCTAGTAAAGCAGTCATTCCAAATTGTTCTGAACCCTGTGACAGAAGATCATAGGGATTTACTTGCTGCCTAGTACCTGTAACCAAGTATTTTTGCCGGTAGAAATATCTGTCTTCTTTAACTTTTAGAAAATTATACATTTTAAGTTTAGCGTCCTGAAGTTTGGTTAAAGCCATACCATCTGAAGCAGATACCTGGGTCAGTAGTTTCATATACTGTGCTCTATAACCCAAATACGTTAAATAATGGTTTATGGCTTTACATTTTGAAATTTGAAGAAATAACAATTTCAAATCCAATTTGGTATCCTCCCACCGTTCAATAGGGCTATCATATAAAAAATAAATATTAGCCCAAGCAACAAGTAAAGTTTTCACCTGATCTACAGACATAGCATCATGCAATAATTCAACATTTAATTTCCAATAGGCACAACCCATAACAAGTTTTTGATACAGATCTATCCAGATTTTAACCACCATATGATCCGAAGTTTCCATAGGCAATATCTTTACCTCTGAACAAGTAAGCCTCCCGGATAAAAACCAAAAATCTATTCGAGAAGACAGAACCCCCTTAAAATAAGTATGCAGAGGGAAACGTTTAGAATATCATAGACATCTGCAAGATTATTGCTGCTTGAAAGTACCTCACGAAGCATATTGTATCACAAAAAATCTTCTGCATTTTCCTGCCCCAGTCCCTTGGGGCTAGGCCACAATTAAAACCACCTCTCCAAGGAGATCATGTGATGCAGAGTGCTGAGTAGAAGCACCTCCGCTAAGCTCCTGCCTCCTGATCAAATAATCATCTTTTTAGATGTTTGCTTAAATTCTCCTGCCAGCTAAACACCTAGAGCACCTGTTTTGAGAGTTCGATCTGTGGATGGAGGCTTACATGAAGAAAGCCCCACAGAAACATACCCCGCTATGCTACTCCCGAAAGGCCCCAAAGAAATCTCTGGCCTTGGGTGGGCTGATAGGCCGATCCTTTGAGTCAAGTCGGGATGAAGTTTTGTTAACTGCCTCGATAATACTGCCTGAATAGTCTCATTGAGAAATGTCTAGAGAAACTAGACCCTGAGTTAGTGTCTACACGGCAGAAGCTATCTCGTGTGGAGGCAAACTCAAGATCTGGAGGGCTGTAGCCGCAGAAACAACGCTGTGATACTAGGGCTACCAGAGGGAGAAGAGGGCCAGAATGCTATAGCATTCATACAGAAGCTGGTGGAACGGGTTGCTGGCCCCTCTCCCTTCGCCCAGCATATATCATTGAGCGAGCTCACAGGTCATTGCGACCAAAGCCTTTACCAGATGCTGCCCCTCGACCTATTATTTGCCATTTCTTAAATTTTTCAGAAAGGCAGCACTTCTTGCAGAAAGTGAGAGTTTTACAGTAGGTTCATTGGGAGAATGCTAAATTGAGAATTGCACAAGACCTGCCAGGATCGGTTTGTTTGAAACGTAAAGCATTTCACCCCATCGTATCCAAGATCATTGCTGCGGGCCTGAAATTTAGGATGGGGTATCCGGCCAGGCTACAAGTTCTTGTAAATGGATCCTGGTTAAATTTTGAAGATCCTGAATCTGCTCTTTCAAGCCTTAAAACCATCTTACTGGACTTGTTCCCAGAGCCCTGAGAAGTTCTGTCTACATGTTGAGGGGCTGTCTGGTGTTGCCTCACTGGAACTGTTATCTCTTTGCCTACGAAGATAATGTTGATGGGCTGCATTTGGAAGTTCTTGTTTCTCATCTGGACTGTGTTAATTAAGAATATGGGCTACCTGTTACAAGTTTCTCAGGCCCTAACTCCAATAAGCTAATTGCTGTTCAGGGCAAGGACTTCTGGGATGATCGGGATGGTTTATTTGGGGAAGGAATTTTGTGTTTCAGTGCATTTAGTTGTACAAATTAGTGTTAGTGAAGGGAAGTCTGTGTTACGTTATTTAGGACTAATGTTTCACTTAGCAGATTGTTGGAAATGGGAGCGGTGTTGGGCTTTCTAGTAATTTCATATAAATATCTAGTCAAGATCGGGTTGTGGCTACAAGAGGGCTACTCACGATATGGAAGTGTAATTCAGTGCTGTTTTAATTGGGAGGATCTCCTCAGTTGTGTCTCTTGTCTCGAATTCAGGGCAGCAAATTACCCAACTGGGGTTCTTGTGCCTAAGGGCTGGTAAATGTCTGGGCAGAGATGTCATTTCACCTTTCTTTGCCTGGGGCCCAAGATGTCAGTGTCTTTCTGGTTTTCTGTCTCATTTTGGTGGAAGGGTAATTCTCTTCATTAGCTTCCGATTTGGTTCTGGTTTGTGTAGTGGTTTCTCATGGGGCAGTGCAACCCTAATTTTCATTCAGTCTCCTGAAGCTATTTGGCACATTTATGTGATTTACAGGCTAGTTTGTTCCCTTTCATTAGTATCTCATCGCACCCGTATGCTTACATGTAAAGCCCAGGACCACTTCTAGTTATTGGGGGTTGTTAAAATATTTGCACTGTTTAGTATTTACTTGAGGATATTGTGTTTGCTGTAAGCAGAAGTGCATTGTCGGGGGGTGGGAGAAGGAGGAAGAGACCTAGTACTATGCTAAACATTGCTTATGGTAGTATGGGTGGTTGGGTGGGGGGTGGTATATGTTGGATTTTGTTAGGTGGAATTGGTGAAGTTGGGGGGATGGGATACTTGTGGGGGGATGGGGAGGAGGGAGGGTTCTACAGCAGTAACCTCTGGATTATGGCTGAACGTTTTGTGTAATCTGTCTACAGGGCTGAACATACTAAGTTCATTAACTTTTGTTAAATGGCCAATGAGGTGACTTTTGCTACTTGGAATGTTAAGGGATCAGGAAAATCCAAACAATATCAGATTCTCAAACATTTAAGTTTATTACGCCTCAGATAACTTTCTTACAGGAATCCCACTTACTTGAATCTGAAGCCTTACAGTTAAGGAGGCAACAGGTGGGCTGATTTATGATGCTCAGGGCTCCACCAATAGTTGTGGGGTCATGCTTATTATCAATAGAGGCATTCCCTTTGTTTCTATGCAGGTTATCAAAGATCCGGAGGGTAGATTTATTTTAGTTAAAGGCACTCTCTGGTCAGTTCCACTTTTACTTGGTAGTATATACGGTCCTAATATGGATGATCCAGGGTTTTTCATGAGACTCATAACTATTATTCTTCCAATGCTTCCTATCAGGATTATTTTGGGGGGCGACTTCAATCACGTCGTAGATTGTAATCTGGACAGGTCAGGTAGTGGACCGGGAGGGGTGTCTCTGGGGCAGAGGGCTTTTAAGGATTTAGTAGACCAGTGCGGGCTCTGTTATGTCTGGCGCATGCTATATCCTGACTCTAGGGAGTTTACTTTCAGGTCAATGGCAAACGGCTCACAGTCCCGCATTGACTACATATTTATTTCTCAAGCTCTCTTGCCCGGGGTCAAGACTTCCTCGATTCAACCTGGCCCTGTCTCCGATCATTCACTTGTGTTATGCAAATTGGCATTCTTTAATTTACCTAAAAGGGAAACCAGATGGAAGCTCAATGAACAGCTTCTTAAAGATGCCAAGTATTGCAAGCTCATAAGGGAGCAAATTGAGCTCTTTTTTTCATCTAACCCTTTAGACAGTACAAAACTGGATATTTTATGGGGGGCCTTCAAAGCATACATGAGATGGATCCTTATCAGTATGGCGGTTAGTAGGAAAAGGGCACAAGAGGAAGAACTATTATCATTATTGTCCCAAATTCGGTCACCCGAAGTGAATACTTCTGTTAGTGCCTCAGATGAGGACAAGAGGAAGCTCCTAGTGATCAAGGACAGATATCTAGAGTTGTTAATGGAAAAAGCAGAATTAGCTATTATTCAAACCAGAGCTAATTATACTGATCAGGAGAAAAGCAGGGTGCCTACTGGCATTATGCGATAAAACAGTAACAATCTGCAAGATTCATCCCACCAATTCGGCAGTGGCAGATGGGTCCCGAAAGTATCTCCCAACAGATAGTACAAGAGTTTTCTATATTATGAAAGATTGTACAGTGACATGGAGTCACCTCCTTGTCCTGGGAGTACGGAGAATTATTTGAGGGACTCCCATCTGCCCTTCCTATCAGAGCAACATAAGGGTTTCTTGGTTACCCCTATATCCCAGGAGGAGATTGCTGAAGTTATTAGTGGGTTACCCGTAGACAAAGTCCCAGGCCCAGATGGGTTTTCTTCCCTATTTTACAAAGTTTTTTGGGATCTTTTACTACCAGTACTTTATCGCCTATTTCAACATATTTTAACTGGAGCAGAGGCAGACCCCCACCTCTTTGAGGCCCTGATTGTTCTTCTCCCTAAACCAGATAAAGATCCTGAGCTACTTCAAAGTTACAGACCTATATCCCTTCAAACCAAGAATATTAAAATCCTTTCAAAGATATTAGCCAATAGGTCAACTGTAGTCCTCCCTGAGCTAATAGGTATGACCCAGGTTGGATTCAAGAAGGACGCCGTCATCAGACCACTTATGCACCCTTTTCATGTCTTCTCTCGCTACCAGGGATGCCAAGTTTCCTGCAGGACTGGTTTCCCTGGATGCCGAGAAGGCATTTGATCATGTGAACTGGAATTTCTTGTTTCAAGTTTTGGAAACCTTCCAATTCCCTCATGTATTTATATCCTGGATTGCTGCATTATATAAAACCCCCACAGCAAGGATCTCTGTGAATGGGGCCTTTTCTAAACCTTTTCACTCCATTCAGGTACCAGGCAGGGTTGCCCCCATCTCCTCTTTTATTTAATTTGTACCTTGAGCCTCTCATCCAAAATATTCTCAATAATGCGTTAATACAAGGTATTTGGGTTGAAGGCCATGAAATCAAGGTCACTGCACATGCGGATGATCTGCTGGTACACCTTTCCCATCCAGTATCCTCTGTTCTGGCTTTGCTGGGCTAAATAGAAAATTTAGTGCCTTATCTAATTACAAACTGAATGCTAATAAATCCACTTTTTTCCTTTAAACCACAAAATATTTAAGACTGATATTAGCCCTTCAGGTTTATGTTAAGCCCCAGGTCATTCAAGTATTTGGGCATCAAACTAACTCATAACCCCTTAACATGGTTTAAGGAAAATCTCGAATCCCTTTCTCAGCTTATAACTCAGGACCTTGATAGGTGGTCCAAACTTCCCATTTCATTATGGGGCCTGATCAACATAGTTATGATGAATATCTTCCCTAGAATTTTTTACCCTTTATCTCTTCTCAATACTTTTATCCCGTTACTCTGGTTTAAGAAGTTGCATGGCATTTTCACTAGGTTTATCTGGTCCGATAAGTATCCTCGATTGGCCTATTATAAATTGGCAGCTCCAAAATCTGAGAGGGGCTTGCGGATTCCTCATTTAGCTATATATTATTGGGCTAGCCATTTAGCAAAATGTTTGAAATGGGTATGTCCCGGCCCTGAAAAGAGCCACCGTATGGCTTAGGATTGAATTGGATTTAATTAGGTTCTATGAACCTGGATCCTGACTTTGTTCTATGTTAAAATGTCTCAGGTGCATGTGGCTGAGAAATGTCCCATAGTAGCTACTTCATTAAAGGTATATGAATTATGCTCCTTTTGCGATACACCCTCAACTAGACTTGGCCCAGCCCATCTGAATTTCCATTTTCACCATTAACAAGAAGCTGATTCCCCATAAATGGTTATCCCAAATGGGGATGGGAAAGTACTCTCCTTGTGGAAGAGGAGGGGCAATGGTTGTCAGTAGGAGATATTATTCGGAAATTTAATATCCCAGCTCTCTTACACTTTAAAGTCATGCAGTTAAGGCATTTACTAGTCCTTGGCAATACCCTCCTTACCAGACAGTTATGGCCCTGATACCTGAAGTCTCTCATTACTTGGATCTTGGGTACCATATCTAAAATATATCAGGTGTTGTTTCACAAAAGATATGGGGATTCCTTTGGACCCACGAGGTTTTAGAACTCCATTCTCCTCAGTATCATCCTGATTGGCAAACTCTGTGGAGATCCTGTCATAAATATGTTTCTCAAGACAGGTTGTGTCTCATGCAATATCACATTTTACAATATGTATTACACTCGTTAAGTTAAAGAAATGGGGTCTCTTGACTCAACTATGTGCAAGTGTTCTCAGGAGGAGGAACACTTCTTCACTTGTTTTGGTCCTGCCCCAAAATTTCTTTTCTATGGGACTCTATTAAGGCTTCCTGGGTCCTTTACTGGGCCTACAGGAGTATTTCATGCCTGATATTTGTCTCCTAGGGGACCTGTCTTATTAGAGTTAAAGTCAGAAGGTTTCATATTTCTATGATAGCCTTATCTGTCAAGAAGCTTATTCTACGTCACTGGAAAGACAAGTCCACCCTGACTTTTCAAGAATGGGTGAATGAAATTCTTGCCAATCTATGTACAGAAAAGCAATTGCCAGCCTCACAACAGATTGGCAGTTTATACTCAAATATGGGATCCCTTCATTCTCTAATTTAGTTGCTCAGACTTAGTTACATTTTAGGACAAATTGCCCTGTAGGTTTGTGTGTAATGATTTTATATTTAGGGGACATAGGGATTTGTTACTGCTGTATGGGAAGGAGGGCAGGGTCGGGCAGTGTTATCTTAACAAGTTACTGTACTCTTGTTTCATTCTCGTGGTAACTGCCTTTTATTGCAGAAAATGCATCAATAAAGTTTGAATTGCAAAAAAAAAAATCACCCCTCCACAACACTAGTTTCGAAGTATGTAGGTACGGGGAAATCCTTTTAAACAAAGCTGCCCTATCTGCCTTCTGTTGGGGAGCATATATATATTAAGTATACAATATGCACAATTAGAAAAGACAGTATCAACCATCATGGCTCTACCTGGCAAAATATCAAGAACCTTCAAAATGTTAACATCTATATCAGCGAACAAAACACCCAACCCATCACATTTATCTTCCCCCAAAGACCACAAAGAAACACGCCATCTCCAATCTCTTTCTGTCTCTTTCAAGTGTAACAAGGAATGTATCCTAGTATCCTGAAGTAACATAATATTACCACAGCATTCTTGTAAATTAACAAAGGAAACCTGTCTTCTACGTGAAGATTTAATACTATTTACATTAATGGTGAGAAGAACAACACCCTTATCCATTTGAGACATACAAAAAATGAGAAAGGACTAGAAAGAAATTGACCAGAAAATGCAAAAATGAACACATCATTTCCTTTTCTTTCTCTTTTTGGGCTTAGATTTATCACAGACCCCCATGTCCGGGACTGTCTCAGCATGTGAGGAAGTCACAGAAGAGATGTCTGATTCCAAACCATCCTCCTCTTCATCATGCTCTAATAAAAGTGCATAAGTATTTTGTAAGGGGAGTGAATCTGATTCAATTAGGTTATCCAATTTTGCATTACTGGACTTAGATCGAGTCACCCTATGAAAAGACGCCTCCTGTTGTATATCTGGAGGAGGCATACTAGACATGTCCACAGATATCGTGGGTGCAATAAGTGCACCCAAGTCCATTTCATGTACAGTGGAATCTTCTATTGTCGAAGCCACAGGTACTGAAAGGACATCCTGTGCAGAGAGAACTGAACCTTGTATCATCTCCGGCACTGGGACCTCATCTGAAAGGACATGCTCCGAAGGGGCTGAAGAGGTCTCCAGTGAGACCATAGGCCGTGGAGGAGGGACCAAGGGGGAGGCCTGGAGGTGGGTAAGCAGATCATGAATTTTTTGACTTTCTTTCTGGGATGTAGCCACATAGACATCTTGCTCTGCTTGAATGGCTGGGTCTGTGTTATTATGGAAAAACCAGGAACATGTCCGAAATGTATGGCCAAGTTTGTCACATAGGTTACATTTTGAGGATTCCTACAATGCACAGCTACATGTCCCAAATCTCCAGAGAGTCCACACTTCTGCTGGTCACAGACATTACTAAGATGGCCTAATAACTTATAACAGGCCCGTGGCTGTCCTGGGTAGAATATCACCTCCCGTCCCTCCCTAGGAAAAAACAGTTGGGTAAATGTTTTGTTAAACCATTCTCCAACTGTAGATCCACTAGAAATCTCCAGCCCCCAGTCCAAAGACTTTCTTCATCCAGAATAGGTTCTGGGTGTCCCTTAACAACACAATGCTGCTGCAGCCAGTAGGTGATGTCTGCTACATTAACCCCCTCATTATGGAACAGTACAGTGATTTTCTTCAAGACTGGTATTGTTAAGGGAATTGCTATAAAGGAATTCCACAAAGAAGTATGCTTAAGGAACTGGAATTGTTTTCAGAACCTGTCTAGACCAGCAAAATGCTTAAAACTAACATCAGATACAGAACCCCTCAGCATATGGATCAGTGCATACATTTCAGAGTATAGAATTTCATACTGCCTTTCAGCAATTCTCATCCAACAAACCGCCTATTGTGAGACTCAGACAAAGGGCCCCTGTACTTCAAATGCACCGATTATGCCTTGCCATAGGCTCTGTGATGAAAGTCAAAAGTAGCAGGGAATAATTGTTCTTAATTCCAGCATGCCAAACAGAAGGAGCAACTTCTGTGCTGGTGCAGTCTCCAAAGGGACTTGTACTGGGTCAGTAGGTGATGACCACAGTAATATGCTGAGAACCCCTAGGTGTGGTGGGGATAAAGGGGAGCAGTTGACGGCTTCTCCTCCAAACATTTTATATCATCCAGGAGGGTATCTGAAGCCAGAGCAAAAAGGGATTGAGGCTGTACAATGGGAGCCTTGTCCCAGAGGAATAGAAGTACTGGGAATGAAACATGCTCAGAGTCAGATACCAGCAAGTCAGAGGGCAATGATGCATACAGATCCCACCCCTTCTCATCCAGAGATTTCACCTAATCCATTAGCCTCCAATGCTTGGGAAACCCAAGCTGCTGAGCCAAGACCTTGCCATTAGGGACATCACTGTTTGTGGATCCTATGAGGAAGAAGCGGTTGGCTTGACAGCAGGAGAAACATCAGAAGGATCCTGCCCCAAATTTTGTAAATCAACATCATTTAGGGCTGGCACAAACAGTTCCAGACAAAGGGGATCCTGAAGCAGCAGTTGGGGAAGAAGGCAGGCCATCTCTTCCACTGGACTGCAGAAGAGACCCTTACGAGGTACACAATTCTCGGTGTGCACAATATTGACACCACAACTGAGAGAACAGTTCCAGATTTACTCAGTGTGTGTCCCTGTGGAACCAGAGAGGAGATTACCTCTGCATTTGTATCATGCAAGATATCCGTAGGTACACCGGCATTTCAACCGGCGTCTAATCTCTAACAGGGAAGCCACAAGCTACTCTGTTCCTGTACCTCCATGCAAGTCTCCGGCACAATCCAAGTCCTGTAGCAAGTGGTTCTGCACAGCAAGAAACTGACGCTTCTAAAGCAAGCTGTTGCTGAATCAAGTCTACTTTACTGGTTCCATCCATTTCTATGGGCTCCGACAGAGTATCGGTAAGACCCGTGTGTGCACTAACCTGGTCCATAGCAGCGCTGAATTCCCCTACCATAGATTCCTCCAATGCCATAGCGATCACTAGCATCAGAAGGAGGGCTGAGGAGGTGATCAGCACTTCAGCCTCCCACATGTCCACACTCCTCGGCATCTCAATGCACACTGAACACGTCACTCAGAATCACAGCGCACTCTACCAAAAGGGTAGGGGAATTTCCCCGGTGTCCTGGCCAAATTTCCATCATTCACTAAAAATATCACCAACAGCTTGTCTGATTCATCTGTATCCCCCTCCTCTGGGTCATGCCAGAAAATAGGAAGGATTTTTCTAGTGCACCTACCGGGTCAACAAAAACTAAATAAATAAATAATCCACTAGTTGATTTATCTGATGATGTTTTTATTTATTTATTTAGTTTTTGTTTACAAGGTAAGTGCACTAGACAAATCCTGCCTATTTTCAGGCATGACCCAGGGGAAGGGGATACAGATGAATACCAACTGACCTTGAACCAGATTAAGCTGTTGGTGGTATTTTTACAGTGAGAGGATCTCAGATCTAGAAGTGGGTTGCCATCTGGGGACAAGTGACCATCAAACAGTGTGGTTCAAGTTAAACTCAGCTACAGAGTCAAGCATACAAAAGTGAGGGTACTGGACTTTAGGAGGGCTGACTTTGGCAAGATGGAGAGTGCCTCAGAAAAGCACTAGCAAACAGGCTAGAAGGAGGTGTGGAGCAACAATGGGGAATTTTCAAAACTGCCATCACAGAGGCAACAACCCTTGTGTGAAGCAAATAAACAAATCAAACTGAAAGAAAAGCCACTATGGTTCTCAAGAGAGGTGGCTGTGAAAGTCAGAGAAGAAAAGATAGCATTCTGGAAGTATAAGGAAACACAGAAGGAGAGCAGAGAGAGAGCTGTACCAGTTAAGGCAGAAAGAAGCAGGGAGGGAAGTCAGAATAGCAAAGGCCCAAACTGAGGAAAAGATAGCCAACTCAGTTAAGAAGGGGATAAAACCTTTTATAGGTACATCAGCGAGCGTAGAAAGACAAAGGGAGGGATAGTGAGGCTGAATAGAATGAACGGTGGGTGGGCAGAGGGGGTAGTGAAAAAGCAGGAATACTGAATGAATATTTCTGCTCAGTATTCACAAAAGAGGAGGGGAAGTGCCTAATCCAATTAACAGAAGCACTCTTGATAGGGGGGTCGATCCCAGTCCTTTCATAGAAGAAAGGGTTCTGCAAGAACTCCTAAAACTGAAGGTGGACAAAGCAATGTGTCCTGATGGAATTCACCCAGGATTCTAAAAGAATTAAGGAAGGAACTAGTGAAACCACTGGCTACTCTTTTAATAAATCATGGGAGGATGGTGTGGTACCCGAGGACTGGAGGAAGGCAGATGTGATTCCCTTCACAAAAGTGGGACCAAGACAGAGGCAGGAAACTACAGACCTGTCAGTCTGACCTCTGTGGTAGGAAAGGATGGAGTTACTTTGAAGGAAAGAATAGTTGAGTACCTAGAGGTCAGTGGAGCACAGGATCCAAGGCATGGGTTCACAGCGGAAGGCTTATGTCAGACACCCAATAGGATTTCTTTGACTGGGTGACCAAAGTAGTAGACCAGGAGGGGCTGTGGATATGGCCTACCTAGACTTTTAGCAAGGCATTTGACACAGTCCCACAAAAAGATTATTAGTCAAATTAACCAGCTCAGAGTGGGTCCTAGGTGGTAGCCTGTAAAATATTGGCTGGACAACAGGACACAGAAGGTAATTGTAAATGGAGTCCACTTGGAAGAAAGGGGTTACTAGTGGGGAATCGTGAGGTTCAGTATTGGGTCCAGTCCTTTTAATGTCTTTATCAGTGACATTGCAGAGGGACTGAAGGAAAAGTATGCCTTTTGCAGATGACACAAAGATCTGCAACAGGGTTGATACACTAGGAGGTGGAAAGGATTGAAAAGGGACTTGGCATAGTTGGAGGAATGGTCATACATATGGCAGCTAGATTCAATGCAAAAAGTGTAAATAATGCACCTGGGAAACAAGAACCCAGGGAAGAATACACAATGGTGGGAGGTAGTAACAACAAACAGGAAGGGGACCTGGGGTAATCATATCAGATGACCTTAAGGTTAGCAAGCAATGAGAAGGCAGTAGGGAGGGCTGGGGGTATACTGGGATGTATAGGAGAGGCATCAGCAGCAGAAAACAGGAAGTTGTTATCCCTCTGTACAGACAGTTGGTGAGACCCCATCTGGAATACTGTGTTCAGTTCTGAGACCCCATCTCCGCAAGGGCATAGACAGGATAGAGGGCAGTCCAGAGGGAGGGCACCAAATGGTGCAGGGTCTGCAAGAGAGGCCGAGGAGGAGAGAGACTAAAGGAGCTTAATATGTATACCCTTGAGGAAAGAAGGAGAGGGGGGACATGATAGAAACTTTCAAGTACCTCAAGGGAATCAACAAAGTCCAAGAGGGTAGCATCTTTCAGAAAAGAGACTTGCAAGAACAAGGGGACACAATTTAAAGATAGAAGGAGGGCGGTTCAGGGCAATGTGAGGAAGTATTATTTCACAGAGAGGGTAGTGATGCTGGAATGGCCTTCCTGAGGAAGTTGTGGGGTCTAAAACTGTGGGAGAATTCAAGAATGTATGGGACAGACATAAGGCAATTCTTGTGGGGGGCAGGAAGATATAGGCTGTTGGTTAACTAGGATCTGCGGCCTATCCTGTAGGTAAGGAAATGGGCAGACTAGATGGGCCTTGCGGTCCTTATCTGCCATCAAAGTCTATGTTTCTATGTTTCTATGTTTTAGTGAATGAGGGAAATTTGGCCAAGACACCGGGGAAATTCTCATACTCTGTTGCAGGCAGAGGGCGCTGTGCTACTGTGAGATGAACTTGCTCAATAGTGTGTGGAGCGCTGAGTGTGGAGGTTGTGTGGGATGCTAAGGAGTGAGTCTCCTCCTTGGCTTCCTTTGTGTCATTTGGAATGGACGCTCAGATGGAAGAGGAGCTGCAACGGGAATCAGATATAGGAAATGTTTTACATACCACAGAAAATGTATTGCAACTTGCGTATAAACCAGGAACTGGCTGCGGGTCCACATAATGATGGAAACTGGAAAGATTTGGATTTACTGACATCTTCTTTGCAGGAAGCAGAACAACAACAGCAGGAGAGGAGGAGGAATTTTCAGGACGGACAAGAGAGTAGGACTGTTTCTATGCAGGTAACAGGAAGCGTGAAGATTTTTCGTTTTGAGGGGGAAAAATGGAGACTGAAGATGCTGAGAGAAATGAAGGAGAGTATCATGAAATTGTGGAGAGAGCCGATGTTGCTGTGAATGCTGATGAGGTTTTTTTTCCAAGGAAAGAAGAGGAGACTAAGATGTACAGAATGAGGTTACAGGAATTGGTGTCTTGCATCCCCAAGAAAATCAGAGTGACTTAACAAACTCAGGTACTGTTGCACTGCAAATTGTTGTGTTACATACAGACTCCATTTTGTTGCACCTTCTGTAGAACAAACTGTAGCCGAACTTTTTCTGAAGAGGTAACAAAGGGACTTACAGGATAAGGTTATGGAGGGCAAAAGCAGCAACAAACGAAGTTGCAAGTAGGAATGTCTGAAGATGACTGGTAGCTACGGCACAATAGCTGCAGGATGGGTTAGAAATCCTAAGGGACATGGCTGGGATGCTAACGTTAGTAAAGATGAGTTTGTTTCATTATCAGAGTTCTATTTCATTTCTAGGGGGCAACGATCCCTCCTTACCCCAGGACAAATTACTCCTGTACTTGACCCAGCCATTTTGCAACATGATGACTCTCATCCCCTATTACAACATATAAGGGAACAGGAAGGTGATATGTCGGTCGGATTTGGGAACCGGAGAGAAAGAGGGACAATATACAACAGGTTAATGTTTCCAACAACTTGCAGGCGAACTCTTCTGAGAAGGAACTACAAACAAACCATGGTATGGGAGAAAGTAACTGAACATTTATTTCATTCGAGGAAAGCGGCTGTTAGAACCGTCAGAAAGAAGAAATGCAGTTCGTTTAAATTTAGGGTGCTATGGAGGACCTTCCAGATAGAAAGTTTGTGGTGGTTCTGTTGAAAGATAGCATGAAATTTTATGCTTATGAAATTTATGCTTTAATACATGTACCGGGGGATGTTATTTTGATATTAGTTTTAAGCATCCAGCTGGTCTTGAATGATTTTGGAAGCAATATCTTTAATGAAAGCTTTCACCTTTATGGAAACCTTTTCTGGCCATTCCACTCACTAAACCCCTAATGAAGAAAAATTACAGTGCTATTTAGAATGAGGGGTAAACGTGGCTGACATTACCTATTGGCTAAGACAGCACTGTACGGTTCAAGGTCCTCCTGAACCAATTCTAGATGAGGAACAGTTGTGGACAGGGGGATGGAAATATCAAATAGTTTTGAAATTAGTAAATGGCCAAACAAAGCATCTACTGAATTGTTTTTTTTTAGGCAGGGATAGGGGGGTAGTCTTCTATCCTGGCCAACCTAGGGCATGTTATAAATGTGGAGATGTGGGTCACTTAAGTAATGTATGTGACAAACAAAAATGTGGCTTGTGTGGGGATTTTGGCACATTAGGGCTCATTGTAGGCAACCTTTAAGATGTAACTTGTGTGAGGAGAAAGGTCACTCTTTCCACACTTGCTCTTGGGCCTCCCACGATAATGTAGACAGTTCAGTAAGGTCAGAACAGGATGTATATGTAGCTTCTGCACGAAGGAAAATGAGAATGGTGGAACTACTGGGAAGGGCCCTTACCTGCTCCATTACCCTCATGGGGACTCAAGGGCAGTAGGGGTAACTGTTGCTTTTGAGAATGTTGAAGGACTATGAACAGGAGGGGTAGTGCAGCAAGACAAAATGCGGAGTGGATGGTATGGAGAGAGAGGGAGTATTGGGAATAGACAACTTTCAAGAGCCAGGTCAGGTAGGGACAGAAGGGAATGCAGGAGTTTCAATGCCCCCCCCTCACTGTCCAAGGTGAGACAGTTTCCCAAAGGGTTACTAGGTCCAAGGCTGGAAAACTGACTGATTCTACAGCAAACAAGTAAAACCTGCAGAAGAAGTGGTGGTGCACAATTCTTATTCGTTATTATTTGAAGAAGGCCAGGAAGAGGAGGGTGGTGATTCTGATATGTCCTCTGTAACTTCCTCTCAGGCTGATGGTACCTCTGAAACTATTTTCCCAGAGAAACAAAAAACTAGGAAAAGGAAAAAAAAAAGATGATGGGTTTTTGGTAGTTTTTCTTTCTTCATGCTGTTTACGATACTCCTTGTGGTAATGTCTATCTCTATTTGCACTATTAATGTAAATAGTATAAAGGCGCATGGAAAAAGGCAAAGTACTTTTTTAAGCCTTAGTCTAGGTAGCGAAACAATCTTCTTCTTGCAAGATACTAGGCTTCACTCACTATATGAACCAAATAGCACAACAAGATTGGAGGTGGGGGGTCTCTTTGGTCAATAGGAGAAGAGCTGTGTTCAGGAGTTGATACTTTTAAAGATCACAGTCCAAGTATCATGTCTAATGATTTGGTGCCAGGATGAGTATTGATTATGATGTAGTCTTAAATGCAAAGTTTTCCAGCTTATTAACATTTATGCACCACAAACCAAGGCAGAAATCGACTCAGAGATGTTTAGATGTATTGACCCTTATCTACACACAGCAAAGTTGGTTTGTGTGGGAGGGATTTAACTGTGGCTGTCACACAGAGATTGGGAGATATACAAAAAAATTTATAGTGACACTAATGCACTAAAATTAATAATGCAAAGGAATGATATAAAAGACATATATGACATCTTACAAAAAGAGCCTAGTCATACTTTCTTTAAAGGGACTTTATCTACACGGATTGACTTGTGGTTAGTATCTGCCAGACTCACCTGTCAGGCAGTGGGTTAGGTAGCTCTGAAACTTCTGACCACCTTATGGTGATTTTAATATTATGGTGAAAGGCAACGACTACTTATAGGAGAGGATACTGGAAAATGAACATTTCTTTGCAGGATGCTATTATAGAAAAGGAGGTTAAACGAAGTTATTCAAGCTAGGAAAGATTTATGTTTTCTGTATCCTAGTCCAATAGAATGGTGGGAAGATCTGAAAAGAGATTTGCAGGATTGGTATGGGATGTTTACTAAACACAAGCAAGGAATGAATATATTCAATATCTTGGCCTACGGGCACAATATTTACGCTCCTTAGCTAAAGGAGGCCTTAGGTGAGGATGACAGGAAAAGGATGTTACACTTAAAGAATCAAATGAAACAATACTTAGAAAAACTCAGTTAAGAAAATGGCTTTTAATCAGAATATAACACTAAAGACACTAGAGCAGATGTAAATCCCTATGAGGAGGAATTACAAGGGTGGGAAGGGGAATTTTGTTGGTCTTCATGATAAACGGGATGGCTAAAACCCAGAACCAAGACATTCTGCTTATAGTACAACAACACATGGTAGAGATTTTTCAGAAAACTAGAGTTGGTGCATTAAATTGGAAAATGGATTTTGAGATACCAGCTTTTAAATACACAGGATCAGGAAAGTTTTGTTGCCCCATTTCAGAGTTAGATATTTTTGAAGCTATTTCACAGTTATCTCAAACAAACATCACCAGGACAAGACGGGATACAATGATTTTTACAAACAGTATAGTGAAGTTTTGGTTCCAGTGTCTAGAGGTTCTGTTTAATGCTATTTGGGAAGAAGAAAGATTGGCCCCTCAATGCAGAAAGGAATATTGTTTTTTTTCTTCAAAAAGGGGATCCCTTGAGATTAAGAATAGGAGACGAATAACATTATTAAACTCTGATTATAAAATATTATAAAAATCCGCAAAAACGACTAGCAAAAGTAGCACAAACAGTGATCGACAGGAACAGACTTATGCTATACCAGGACGGAATATAATACAGAACTTAGTATTGATCAGAGAGATTGTGGGAGCAAAGTTTAGGAAGTAATTAGGAGGATACTTAATGACTCATGGATCAGGAAACTGCTTTGACTCAGTATACCAAGAATATCTTGGGAGTTCTAGGTTACTATGGGGTTCCTTCCAGTTCATAGAAAATAGTGAAAGTTCTATATAAGGAGGCCCAAGCCATACCTTTGATAAATGTTTTTTAGGAATTCCAATTTTTTAAAGAATGTTGTCAAACAAGGTTGTCCAATGAGCCCTTTATTGTATGTCTTTGGTCTGGATCCTAAATTGCGGAACATAGGTCAATGTTCTGAAATTGAGGCAATAAGCAACAAAGATGGGCATGTTTTTCTAAATTCACAGCTTATGCGGATGATTGTGTTTTGCAGTAGCAGATGGAGCTTCAGGTCACAAGGTCTTAAGTATAATACAAAATATGTATCAATACAGGCATTAAGATTAATATGAACAAAAGTAAAGTCCTAATTTTAGGAGCAGTGAGGACATAAAAACTTTCCAATCCTAATGACAAAAGATCAAGTTAAAATTTAGGTGTGTATTTTGGTACAAAAGACTCAGAGATTCAAAATTGGGATGAAGTTTATGATAAAGCCCATAGCAAAGTTCAAACTTGGTTGCCTTGGAAAATGTCTAAAAGGAAGAAAGTTTATTTTCTTAGGGCTCTATAGCGCCTATCTTTTGTATATCTCACATATTTCCTTTGGCATATTGTATGCATACTAAAGTTCTGGGCTTATTTTTTTGGTTCTTATGGGGAAGCAGGCTAAACCTGTCAAAGGAATCATACATACAGACCAAGAAAGGAAGGCGGCTTAAATATGTTACAACCCTATAGCATACTTGTTCAGTAATTTTTTCTTTAGTGCCTACTTCCTTTAATAAAGCTGACACCAGGGACTGGGCAGACCTGTATGCTGTTATGGGGCAAGTCTTTTACGGCATGGGGTAAGGGAAGTGACTCCAGCGGAGCGTGAATTACCTGGATATGTTCAGTACACTTAAATATATTAGGACTTGGAAATTAGACTTAGTCATGGTGTGCGGGAATGGGAGGAAAGTTTTTATAAAACAATTTTGGATATGGTATCATGAAAATCCTGTCTTTCAGGTGCCTAATAGCATTATGTTCCGAGGCCGTCAGAATTCTTTTCCCCATAAGCTCATGCACGGAGACTCCATATCCTCAGTAGCTAGCAACATTGGTAGAACAGTACTATAAAAAAATTACCAAAAATAACCCAAAGGTTGGATCATATTAAAGACCTCCAGATTTCCAGGCTCTGTAGGTATGGGCCTGTTTCACAGGTTCAGCCTGCTTCCCCACAAGAATGAGAAAAAGGCCCATAATCTTAGCATGCATACTATAAGTGAGAGGAGACACATGTGACACATATAGAAAAATCGGGTTATATATGACCAAAGAAGAAATACCTTTTCTTCCACAACATCTTCCAAGATTGCCATTTAGCAACTTTCTGTTGGCCACATCAAAACCATATCCCAATTACATTGTAAAGCAGTCGATGTACCGTATTATATACCCAATAACTTACATTATCGGTAACAATTCGTATGACAAAAGAGTCAGGAACCAAAGCCAAGCCTAAGACCAACATCTGACTCTTTGTAGGATTAATCTTAGGCCTGTATAGGGCTGTAACTCCTGGAGGACTTGAAGAACTTGTTTCCCTGAATCCAAATTTGCCACAGTAAAGATATAATCATCGGCATATGCTAGTACTTTCGGAAGGTACAACCCTCTGTAGTAGTAATAGGTAGCACCTGAGAATCTACATCTATCTGTCTTAAAATAGGGTCAAGACCAAAAACAACCAACAAGGACTTAAGGACACCCCTGTCACACCCCAGTTTTAAGGTTGACAGGAATGCCCATATGTCCATTTACTAAAGGAGTCATTTGTGCCACAGAATACATAGTTATCAACAAGTTAAGTAAAGATTCAGGAATACCACATTTTAAAACAGCCCAGATATGTTCATGTCAGATAGCATCAAATGCTGTTTCCTGATCCAGAGACAAAAGATAACCAGACAAAGTATTAGACAAGCCTTGCTCAACCAGTTCACTTAAATAATTCAAATTATGCACAATATTTCTACCAGGAAGTGCACACATTTGGGTCGAAATAAGCAAACTCCTTGCCACTTTGAAAGCCTATTTGTTAAAATAGTGGCCAAAATCTTATAATCTGAAGTCAAGAGGCTGATAGGTCTCCAGTTTTTCAACTGTTTGGAATCCCTTTTTATAATGAAATATCATTATCCCATTACACATATTAGGTGTGAGTCTATTTTCTGACCAGATAGATGCATAAAGAACACGTAACCATGGAAGCACACTGTCTGAGTTAACTTTATAAAATTCATTGGGAATACCATCAATGCCTGGGGTAGTACATGCTAACAATTTATTTATAGCTAATTTTATTTCAGAATCAGTAATAGGCTACCAAATCATCTATTTCTTCAGGTAATAAATGTGGAATAACTAAATTGTGAAAAATGAACTAGGCAAGGCTGGGGAGACATCCTGAAATGTAGATCTAACTTGAGTTGGTACAACCGACAAATGCCCTAACATCCTGCACCACTGTGCCATCACTATCTAGTAAAGCAGTCATTCCAAATTGTTCTGAACCCTGTGACAGAAGATCATAGGGATTTACTTGCTGCCTAGTACCTGTAACCAAGTATTTTGCGGTAGAAATATCTGTCTTCTTTAACTTTTAGAAAATTATACATTTTAAGTTTAGCGTCCTGAAGTTTGGTTAAAGCCATACCATCTGAAGCAGATACCTGGGTCAGTAGTTTCATATACTGTGCTCTATAACCCAAATACGTTAAATAATGGTTTATGGCTTTACATTTTGAAATTTGAAGAAATAACAATTTCAAATCCAATTTGGTATCCTCCACACGTTCAATAGGGCTATCATATAAAAATAAATATTAGCCCAAGCAAATAAGTAAAGTTTTCACCTGATCTACAGACATAGCATCATGCAATAATTCAACATTTAATTTCAATAGCACAACCCATAACAAGTTTTTGATACAGATCTATCAGATTTTAACCACCATATGATCCGAAGTTTCCATAGGCAATATCTTTACCTCTGAACAAGTAAGCCTCCGGATAAAAACCAAAATCTATTCGAGAAGACAGAACCCCTTAAAATAAGTATGCAGAGGAGAAGCGTTTAGAATATCATAGACATCTGCAAGATTATTGTTTAAAGTACCTCACGAAGCATATTAGTATCAAAAAAATCTTCTGCATTTTCCTGCCCCAGTCCCTTGGGGCTAGGCCACAATTAAAACCACCTCCAAGGGAGATCATGTGATGCAGAGTGCTGAGTAGAAGCACCTCCGCTAAGCTCCTGCCTCCTGATCAAATAATCATCTTTTTAGATGTTTGCTTTTAAATTCTCCTGCCAGCTAAACACCTAGAGCACCTGTTTTGAGAGTTCGATCTGTGGATGGAGGCTTACATGAAGAAAGCCCACAGAAACATACCCGCCTGCTACTCGAAAAAGGCCCCAAAGAAATCTCGGGCCTTGGGTGGGCCAGATAGGCCAGATCCTTTGAGTCAAGTCGGGGATGAAGTTTTGTTAACTGCCTCCGATAATACTGCCTGAATAGTCTCATTGAGAAATGTCTAGAAACTAGACCCTGAGTTAGTGTCTACACGGCAGAAGCTATCTCGTGTGGAGGCAAAACTCAAGATCTGGAGGGCTGTAGCCGCAGAAACAACGTTGTGATACTAGGGCTACCAGAGGGAGAAGAGGGCCAGAATGCTATAGCATTCATACAGAAGCTGGTGGAACGGGTTGCTGGCCCTCTCCCTTCGGCCCAGATATATCATTGAGCGAGCTCACAGGTCATTGCGACCAAAGCTCTTTACCAGATGCTGCCCTCGACCCATTATTTGCCATTTCTTAAATTTTTCAGAAAGGCAGCACTTTGCAGAAAGTGAGAGTTTTACAGTAGGTTCATTGGGAGAATGCTAAATTGAAATTGCACAAGACCTGCCAGGATCGGTTTGTTTGAAACGTAAAGCATTTCATCCCCATCGTATCCAAGATCATTGCTGCGGCCTGAAATTTAGGATGGGGTATCCGCCAGGCTACAAGTTCTTGTAAATGGATCCTGGTTAAATTTTGAAGATCCTGAATCTGCTCTTTCAAGCCTTAAAACCATCTTACTGGACTTGTTCCCAGAGCCCTGAGAAGTTCTGTCTACATGTTGAGGGGCTGTCTGGTGTTGCCTCACTGGAACTGTTATCTCTCTTTGCCTACGAAGATAATGTTGATGGGCTGCATTTGGAAGTTCTTGTTTCTCATCTGGACTGTGTTAATTAAGAATATGGGCTACCTGTTACAAGTTTCTCAGGCCCTAACTCCAATAAGCTAATTGCTGTTCAGGGCAAGGACTTCTGGGATGATCGGATGGTTTATTTGGGAAGGAATTTTGTGTTTCAGTGCATTTAGTTGTACAAATTAGTGTTAGTGAAGGAAGTCTGTGTTCGTTATTTAGGACTAATGTTTCACTTCGCAGATTGTTGGAAATGGGAGCGGTGTTGGGCTTTCAGTAATTTCATATAAATATCTAGTCAAGATCGGGTTGTGGCCACAAGAGGGCTTACTCACGCATAGGAAGTGTAATTCAGTGCTGCTTTTAATTCGGGAGGATCTCCTCAGTTGTGTCTCTTGTCTCAATTCAGGGCAGCAAATTACCCAACTGGGGTTCTTGTGCCTAAGGGCTGGTAAATGTCTGGGCAGAGATGTCATTCTCACCTTTCTTTGCCTGGGGCCCAAGATGTCAGTGTCTTTTCTGGTTTTCTGGTCTCATTTGGTGGGAAGGGTAATTCCTTCATTAGCTTCCGATTTGGTTCTGGTTTGTGTAGTGGTTTCTCATGGGGCAGTGCAACCCTAATTTTCATTCAGTCTCCTGAAGCTATTTGGCACATTTATGTGATTTACAGGCTAGTTTGTTCCCTTTCATTAGTATCTCATCGCACCCCGTATGCTTACATTGGAAGCCCAGGACCACTTCTAGTTATTGGGGGTTGTTAAAATATTTGAATTGTTTAGTATTTACTTGAGGATATTGTGTTTGCTGTAAGTAGAAGTGCATTGTCGGGGTGGGGAGAAGGAGGAAGAGACCTAGTACTATGCTAAACATTGCTTATGGTAGTATGGGTGGTTGGGGGGGGTGGTATATGTTGGATTTTGTTAGGTGGAATTGGTGAAGTTGGGGGATGGATACTTGTGGGGGATGGGGAGGAGGAGGAGGGTTCTACAGCAGTAACCTCTGGATTATGGCTGAACGTTTTGTGTAATCTGTCTACAGGGCTGAACATACTAAGTTCATTAACTTTTGTTAAATGGCCAATGAGGTGACTTTTGCTACTTGGAATGTTAAGGGGATCAGGAAAATCCAAACAATATCAGATTCTCAAACATTTAAGTTTATTACGCTCTCAGATAACTTTCTTACAGGAATCCTACTTACTTGAATCTGAAGCCTTACAGTTAAGGAGGCAACAGGTGGGGCTGATTTATGATGCTCAGGGCTCCACAATAGTTGTTGGGGTCATGCTTATTATCAATAGAGGCATTCCTTTGTTTCTATGCAGGTTATCAAAGATCCGAGGTAGATTTATTTTAGTTAAAGGCACTCTCTGGTCAGTTCCACTTTTACTTGGTAGTATATACGGGTCCTAATATGGATGATCCAGGGTTTTTCATGAGACTCATAACTATTATTCTTCCAATGCTTCCTATCAGGATTATTTTGGGGCGACTTCAATCACGTCAGATTGTAATCTGGACAGGTCAGGTAGTGGACAGGGAGGGGTGTCTCTGGGGCAGAGGGCTTTAAGGATTTAGTAGACCAGTGCGGGCTCTGTTATGTCTGGCGATGCTATATCCTGACTCTAGGGAGTTTACTTTCAGGTCAATGGCAACGGCTCACAGTCCCGCATTGACTACATATTTATTTCTCAAGCTCTCTTGCCCGGGGTCAAGACTTCCTCGATTCAACCTGGCCCTGTCTCCGATCATTCACTTGTGTTATGCAAATTGGCATTCTTTAATTTACCTAAAGGAAACCAGATGGAAGCTCAATGAACAGCTTCTTAAAGATGCCAAGTATTGCAAGCTCATAAGGGAGCAAATTGAGCTCTTTTTCATCTAACCCTTAGACAGTACAAAACTGGATATTTTATGGGGGCCTTCAAAGCATACATGAGATGGATCCTTATCAGTATGGCGTTAGTAGGAAAAGGGCACAAGAGGAAGAACTATTATCATTATTGTCCCAAATTCGGCCACTCAAGTGAATACTTCTGTTAGTGCCTCAGATGAGGACAAGAGGAAGCTCCTAGTGATCAAGGACAGATATCTAGAGTTGCTAATGGAAAAAGCAGAATTAGCTATTATTCAAACCAGAGCTAATTATACTGATCAGGAGAAAGCAGGGTGCCTACTGGCATTGCGTATAAAACAGTAACAATCTGCAAGATTCATCCCACCAATTCGAGCAGTGGCAGATGGGTCCCGAAAGTATCTCCCACCGAGATAGTACAAGAGTTTTCTATATTATGAAAGATTGTACAGTGACATGGAGTCACCTCCCTTGTCCTGGGAGTACGGAGAATTATTTGAGGGACTCCCATCTGCCCTTCCTATCAGAGCAACATGAGGGTTTCTTGGTTACCCCTATATCCCAGGAGGAGATTGCTGAAGTTATTAGTGGGTTACCCGTGAGACAAAGTCCCAGGCCCAGATGGGTTTCTCCTCCTATTTTACAAAGTTTTTGGGATCTTTTACTACCAGTACTTTATCGCCTATTTCAACATATTTTAACTGGAGCAGAGGCAGACCCCACCTCTTTGAGGCCCTGATTGTTCTTCCCTAAACCAGATAAAGATCCTGAGCTACTTCAAAGTTACAGACCTATATCCCTTGAAACCAAGATATTAAAATCCTTTCAAAGATATTAGCCAATAGGTCAACTGTAGTCCTCCCTGAGCTAATAGGTATGACCCAGGTTGGATTCAAGAAGGACGCCGTCATCAGACCACTTATGCACCCTTCTCCATGTCTTCTCTGCTACCAGGGATGCCAAGTTTCCTGCGAGACTGGTTTCCTGGATGCCGAGAAGGCATTTGATCATGTGAACTGGAATTTCTTGTTTCAAGTTTTGAAACCTTCAAATTCCTCATGTATTTATATCCTGGATTGCTGATTATATAAAACCCCACAGCAAGGATCTCTGTGAATGGGCCTTTTCTAAACCTTTTCACTCCATTCAGGTACCAGGCAGGGTTGCCCCATCTCCTCTTTTATTTAATTTGTACCTTGAGCCTCTCATCCAAAATATTCTCAATAATGCGTTAATACAAGGTATTTGGGTTGTCATGAAATCAAGGTCACTGCACATGCGGATGATCTGCTGGTACACCTTTCCCATCCAGTATCCTCTGTTCTGGCTTTGCTGGGCGAAATAGAAAAATTTAGTGCCTATCTAATTACAAACTGAATGCTAATAAATCCACTTTTTCCTTTAAACCACAAAATATTTAAGACTGATATTAGCCCTTCAGGTTTATGTTAAGCCCCAGGTCATTCAAGTATTTGGGCATCAAACTAACTCATAACCCTTAACATGGTTTAAGGAAAATCTCGAATCCCTTTCTCAGCTTATAACTCAGGACCTTGATAGGTGGTCCAAACTTCCCATTTCATTATGGGGCCTGATCACATAGTTATGATGAATATCTTCCTAGAATTTTTACCCTTTATCTCTTCCTCAATACTTTTATCCTGCTACTCTGGTTTAAGAAGTTGCATGGCATTTTCACTAGGTTTATCTGGTCCGATAAGTATCCTCGATTGGCCTATTATAAATTGGCAGCTCCAAAATCTGAGAGGGCTTATGGATTCCTCATTTAGCTATATATTATTAGGCTAGCCATTTAGCAAAATGTTTGAATGGGTATGTCCGCCCTGAAAAGAGCCACCGGTATGGCTTAGGATTGAATTGGATTTAATTAGGTTATGAACCTGGATCCTGACTTTGTTCTATGTTAAAATGTCTCAGGTGCATGTGGCTGAGAAATGTCCCATAGTAGCTACTTCATTAAAGGTATATGCTAATTATGCTCCTTTTGCGATACACCCTCAACTAGACTTGGCCCAGCCCATCTGGAATTTCCATTTTCACCATTAACAAGAAGCTGATTCCCCATAAATGGTTATCCCAAATGGGGATGGGAAAGTACTCTCCTTTGTGGAAGAGGAGGGCAATGGTTGTCAGTAGGAGATATTATTCGAAATTTAATATCCCAGCTCTCTTACACTTTAAAGTCATGCAGTTAAGGCATTTACACAATAGTCCTTGGCAATACCCTCCTTACCAGACAGTTATGGCCCTGATACCTGAAGTCTCTCATTACTTGGATCTTGGGTACCATATCTAAAATATATCAGGTGTTGTTTCACAAAAGATATGGGGATTCCTTTGGACCCACGAGGTTTTAGAACTCCATTCTCCTCAGTATCATCCTGATTGGCAAACTCTGTGGAGATCCTGTCATAAATATGTTTCTCAAGACAGGTTGTGTCTCATGCAATATCACATTTTACAATATGTATTACACTCTGGTTAAGTTAAAGAAATGGGGTCTCTTGGACTCAACTACTGTGCTAAGTGTTCTCAGGAGGAGGAACACTTCTTCACTTGTTTTGGTCCCGCCCCAAAATTTCTTTTCTATGGGACTCTATTAAGGCTTCCTGGGTCCTTTACTGGGCCTACAGGAGTATTTCATGCCTGATATTTGTCTCCTAGGGGACCTGTCTTCATTAGAGTTAAAGTCAGAAGGTTTCATATTTCATGATAGCCTTATCTGTCAAGAAGCTTATTCCCACGTCACTGGAAAGACAAGTCCACCCGACTTTTCAAGAATGGGTGAATGAAATTCTTGCCAATCTATGTACAGAAAAAGCAATTGCCAGCCTCCACAACAGATTGGCAGTTTATACTCAAATATGGGATCCCTTCATTCTCTAATTTAGTTGCTCAGACTTAGTTACATTTTAGGACAAATTGCCCTGTAGGTTTGTGTTAATGATTTTATATTTAGGGGACATAGGGATTTGTTACTGCTGTATGGGAAGGAGGGCAGGGTCGGGCAGTGTTATCTTAACAAGTTACTGTACCTTGTTTCATTCTCGTGGTAACTGCCTTTTATTGCAGAAAATGCATCAATAAAGTTTGAATTGCAAAAAAAATCACCCCTCCACAACACTAGTTTCAAGTATGTAGGTAGGGAAATCTTTTAAACAAAGCTGCCCTATCTGCCTTCTGTTGGGAGCATATATATATTAATACAATATGCACAATTAGAAAAGACAGTATCAACCATCATGGCTCTACCTGGCAAAATATCAAGAACCTTCAAAATGTTAACATCTATATCAGCGAACAAAACACCCAACCCATCACATTTATCTTCCCCAAAGACCACAAAGAAACACGCCATCTCCAATCTCTTTCTGTCTCTTTCAAGTGTAACAAGGAATGTATCCTAGTATCCTGAAGTAACATAATATTACCACAGCATTCTTGTAAATTAACAAAGGAAACCTGTCTTCTACGTGAAGATTTAATACTATTTACATTAATGATGAGAAGAACAACACTTTATCCATTTGAGAGACATACAAAAATGAGAAAGGACTAGAAAGAAATTGACCAGAAATGCAAAATGAACATCATTTCCTTTTCTTTTCTTTTGGGCTTAGATTTATCACAGACCCCATGTCCGGGACTGTCTCAGCATGTGAGGAAGTCACAGAAGAGATGTCTGATTCAAACCATCCTCCTCTTCATCATGCTCTAATAAAAGTGCATAAGTATTTTTGTAAGGGAGTGAATCTGATTCAATTAGGTTATCCAATTTTGCATTACTGGACTTAGATCGAGTCACCCTATGAAAAGACGCCCTGTTGTATATCTGAGGAGGCATACTAGACATGTCCACAGATATCGTGGGGCAATAGCACCCAAGTCCATTTCATGTACAGTGGAATCTTCTATTGTCGAAGCCACAGGTACTGAAAGGACATCCTGTGCAGAGAGAACTGAACCTTGTATCATCTCCGGCACTGGGACCTCATCTGAAAGGACATGCTCCAGGAGGCTGAAGAGGTCTCAGTGAGACCATAGGCGTGGAGGAGGGACCAAGGGGAGGCCTGAGGTGGGTAAGCAGATCATGAATTTTGACTTTCTTTCTGGGATGTGGCCACATAGACATCTTGCTCTGCTTGAATGGCTGGGTCTGTGTTATTATGGAAAACCAGGAACATGTCCGAAATGTAAGCCAAGTTTGTCACATAGGTTACATTTGAGGATTCACAATGCACAGCTACATGTCCCAAATCTCCAGAGAGTCCACACTTCTGCTGGTCACAGACATTACTAAGATGGCCTAATAACTTATAACAGGCCCGTGGCTGTCCTGGGTAGAATATCACCTCCGTCCCTCCCTAGAAAAAACAGTTGGGTAAATGTTTTGTTAAACCATTCTCCAACTGTAGATCCACTAGAAATCTCCAGCCCCAGTCCAAAGACTTTCTTCATCCAGAATAGGTTCTGGGTGTCCTTAACAACACAATGCTGCTGCAGCCAGTAGGGTGATGTCTGCTACATTAACCCCCATTATGGAACAGTACAGTGATTTTCTTCAAGACTGGTATTGTTAGGGAATTGCTATAAAGGAATTCCACAAAGAAGTATGCTTAAGGAACTGGAATTGTTTTCAGAACCTGTCTAGACCAGCAAAATGCTTAAAACTAACATCAGATACAGAACCCCTCAGCATATGGATCAGTGCATACATTTCAGAAGCATAGAATTTCATACTGCCTTCAGCAATTCTCATCCAACAAACCGCCTATTGGAGACCTCAGACAAAGGGCCCCTGTACTTCAAATGCACCGCATTATGCCTTGCCATAGGCTCTGATGAAAGTCAAAAAGTAGCAGGGAATAATTGTTCCTTAATTCCAGCATGCCAAACAGAAGGAGCAACTTCTTGTGCTGGTGCAGTCTCCAAAGGGACTTGTACTGGGTCAGTAGGTGATGACCGCAGTCAATATGCTGAGAACCCCTAGGTGTGGTGGGGATAAAGGGGGAGCAGTTGACGCCTCTCCTCCAAACATTTTATATCATCCAGGAGGGTATCTGAAGCCAGAGCAAAAGGGATTGAGGCTGTACAATGGGGAGCCTTGTCCCAGAGGAATAGAAGTACTGGGAATGAAACATGCTCAGAGTCAGATACCAGCAAGTCAGAGGGCAATGATGCAATACGCATCCCACCCCTTCTCATCCAGAGATTTCACCTAACCCCATAGCCTCCAATGCTTGGGAAACCCAAGCTGCTGGAGCCAAGACCTTGCCATTAGGGACATCACTGTTTGTGGGATCCTATGAGGAAGAAGCGGTTGGCTTGACAGCAGGAGAAACATCAGAAGGATCCTGCCCCAAATTTTGTAAATCAACATCATTTAGGGCTGTGCACAAACAGTTCCAGACAAGGGATCCTGAAGCAGCAGTTGGGAAGAAGGCAGGCCATCTCTTCCACTGGACTGCAGAAGAGACCCTTAGCAGGTACACAATTCTCGGTGCACAATATTGACACCACAACTGAGAGAACAGTTCCAGATTTACTCAGTGTGTGTCCTCTGGAACCAGAGAGGAGATTACCTCTGCATTTGTATCATGCAAGATATCCGTAGGTACACCGGCATTTCAACCGGCGTCCAATCTCTAACAGGGAAGCCAAGCTACTTCCTGTTCCTGTACCTCCATGCAAGTCTCCGTGCACAATCCAAGTCCTGTAGCAAGTGGTTCTGCACAGCAAGAAACTGACGCTTCTAAAGCAAGCTGTTGCTGAATCAAGTCTACTTTACTGGTTCCATCCATTTCTATGGGCTCCGACAGAGTATGGTAAGACCCGTGTGTGCACTAACCTGGTCCATAGCAGCGCTGAATTCCCCTACCATAGATTCCTCCAATGCCATAGCGATCACTAGCATCAGAAGGAGGGCTGAGGAGGTGATCAGCACTTCAGCCTCCCACATGTCCACACTCCTCGGCATCTCAATGCACACTGAACACGCCACTCAGAATCACAGCGCACTCTACCAAAGGGTGGGGAATTTCCCCGGTGTCTATTGAAATTTCCATCATTCACTAAAAATGTCACCAACAGCTTGTCTGGTTCATCTGTATCCCTCCTCTGGGTCATGCCAGAAAAATAGGAAGGATTTTTCTAGTGCACTACCGGGTCAACAAAAACTAAATAAATAAATAATCCACTAGTTGATTTATCTGATGATGTTTTTATTTATTTATTTAGTTTTTGTTTACAAGGTAAGTGTACTAGACAAATCCTGCCCTATTTTCAGGCATGACCAAGGAAAGGATACAGATGAATACCAACTGACCTTGAACCAGATTAGCTGTTGGTGGTATTTTTACAGTGAGAGGATCTCAGATCTAGAAGTGGGTTGCCATCTGGGGACAAGTGACCATCAAACAGTGTGGTTCAAGTTAAACTCAGCCACAGAGTCAAGCCACAAAAGTGAGGGTACTGACCTTTAGGAGGGCTGACTTTGGCAAGATGGAGAGTGCCTCAGAAAAGCACTAGCAAACAGGCTAGAAGGAGGTGTGGAGCAACAATGGGGAATTTTCAAACTGCCATCACAGAGGCAACAACCCTTGTGTGAAGCAAATAAACAAATCAAACCGAAAGAAAAGCCACTATGGTTCTCAAGAGAGGTGGCTGTGAAAGTCAGGAAGAAAAGATAGCATTCTGGAAGTATAAGGAAACACAGAAGGAGCAGGACAGAGAGCTGTACCAGTTAAGGCAGAAAGAAGCAGGAGGGAAGTCAGAATAGCAAAGGCCCAAACTGAGGAAAAGATAGCCAACTCAGTTAAGAAGGGGATAAAACCTTTATAGGTACATCAGCGACGAGAAAGACAAAGGGAGGGATAGTGAGGCTGAATAGAATGAACGAATGGGTGGGCAGAGGGGCAGTGAAAAGCAGGAATACTGAATGAATATTTCTGCTCAGTATTCACAAAGAGGAGGGGAAGTGCCTAATCCAATTAACAGAAGCACTCTTGATAGGGGGTCGATCCCAGTCCTTTCATAGAAGAAAGGGTTCTGCAAGAACTCCTAAAACTGAAGGTGGACAAAGCAATGTGTCCTGATGGAATTCACCCAGGATTCTAAAAGAATTAAGGAAGGAACTAGTGAAACCACTGGCTACTCTTTTAATAAATCATGGGAGGATGGTGTGGTACGAGGACTGGAGGAAGGCAGATGTGATTCCCTTCACAAAGTGGGACCAAGACAGAGGGCAGGAAACTACAGACCTGTCAGTCT
Organism: Neoceratodus forsteri; assembly: GCA_016271365.2. NCBI lineage: Eukaryota > Metazoa > Chordata > Ceratodontiformes > Ceratodontidae > Neoceratodus > Neoceratodus forsteri. Next base: position 1,517,630,681 of record CM057449.1, read on the forward strand.
GACCTCTGTGGTAGGAAAGTGATGGAGTTACTTCTGAAGGAAAGAATAGTTGAGTACCTAGAGGTCAGTGGAGCAACAGGATCCAAGGCAGCATGGGTTCACAGCGGAAGGTCATGTCAGAGATCCTAATAGATTTCTTTGACTGGGTGACCAAAGTAGTAGACCAGGAGGGGCTGTGGATATGGCCTACCTAGACTTTAGCAAGGCATTTGACACAGTCCCACACAAAAGATTATTAGTCAAATTAACCAGCCTGAGTGGGTCCCAGGGTGGTAGCCTGGTAAAATATTGGCTGGACAACAGGACACAGAAGGTAATTGTAAATGGAGTCCACTCTGGAAGAAAGGGGGTTACTAGTGGGCACCGTGAGGTTCAGTATTGGGTCCAGTCCTTTAATGTCTTTATCAGTGACATTGCAGAGGGACTGAAGGAAAAGTATGCCTTTTGCAGATGACACAAAGATCTGCAACAGGGTTGATACACAAGAGGCGTGGAAAGGATGAAAAGGGACTTGGCAAAGTTGGAGGAATGGTCATACATATGGCAGCTAGATTCAATGCAAAAGTGCAAATAATGCACCTGGGAAACAAGAACCCAGGGAAGAATACACAATGGTGGGAGGTAGTAACAACAACAAACAGGAAAGGGACCTGGGGTAATCATATCAGATGACCTTAAGGTTAGCAAGCAATGAGAAGGCAGTAGGGAGGGCTGGGGGTATACTGGGATGTATAGGAGAGGCATCAGCAGCAGAAAACAGGAAGTTGTTATCCCTCTGTACAGACAGTTGGTGAGACCCCATCTGGAATACTGTGTTCAGTTCTGGAGACCCCATCTCCATGAGGGCATAGACAGGATAGAGGCAGTCCAGAGGAGGGCAACTAAAATGGTGCAGGGTCTGCAAGAGGCCGATGAGGAGAGACTAAAGGAGCTTAATATGTATACCCTTGAGGAAAGAAGGAGAGGGGACATGATAGAAACTTTCAAGTACCTCAAGGGAATCAACAAAGTCCAAGAGGGTAGCATCTTTCAGAAAAAGACTTGCAAGAACAAGGGGACACAATTTAAAGATAGAAGGAGGGCGGTTCAGGGCAATGTGAGAAGTATTATTTCACAGAGAGGGTAGTGGATGCATGGAATGGCCTTCCTGAGGAAGTTGTGGGGTCTAAAACTGTGGGAGAATTCAAGAATGCATGGGACAGACATAAGGCAATTCTTGTGGGGGCAGGAAGATATAGGCTGTTGGTTAACTAGGATCTAAGCCTATCCTGTGAATGAGAAATGGGCAGACTAGATGGGCCTAGGTCCTTATCTGCCATCAAAGTCTATGTTTCTATGTTTCTATGTTTTAGTGAATGAGGGAAATTTGGCCAAGACACCGGGAAATTCCATACTCTGTTGCAGGCAGAGGGCGCTGTACTACTGAGATGAACTTGCTCAATAGTGTGTGAGCGCTGAGTGTGGAGGTTGTGTGGGATGCTAAGGAGTGAGTCTCCTCCTTGGCTTCCTTTGTGTCATTTGAATGGACGCCAGATGGAAGAGGAGCTCAACGGGAATCAGATATAGGAAATGTTTTACATACCACAGAAAATGTATTGCAACTTAAGATAAACCAGGAACTGGCTGCGGTCCACATAATGATGGAAACTGGAAAGATTTGGATTTACTGACATCTTCTTTGCAGGAAGCAGAACAACAACAGCAGGAGAGGAGGAGGAATTTTCAGGACGGACAAGAGAGTAGGACTGTTTCATGCAGGTACAGGAAGCGGAAGTGATTTTTCGTTTTGAGGGGGAAAAATGGAGACTGAAGATGCTGAGAGAAATGAAGGAGAGTATCATGAAATTGTGGAGAGAGCCGATGTTGCTGTGAATGCTGATGAGGTTTTTTTTTCCAAGGAAAGAAGAGGAGACTACAGATGTACAGAATGAGGTTACAGGAATTGGTGCTTTGTATCCCCAAGAAAATCAGAGTGACTTAACAAACTCAGGTACTGTTGCACTGCAAATTGTTGTGTTACATACAGACTCCATTTTGTTGCAATCTTCTGTAGAACAACCGTGTAGCCGAACTTTTTCTGAAGAGGTAACAAAGGACTTACAGGATAAGGTTATGGAGGGGCAAAAGCAGCAACAAACGCAGTTGCAAGTAGGAATGTCCTGAAGATGACTGGTAGCTACGGGCACTAACAGCTGCAGGATGGGTTAGAAATCCTAAGGAACATGGCTGGGATGCTAACGTTAGTAAAGATGAGTTTGTTTCATTATCAGAGTTCTATTTCATTCTAGGGGGCAAGCGATCCCTCCTTACCCCAGGACAAATTACTCCTGTACTTGACCCAGCCATTTTGCAACATGATGACTCTCATCCCCTATTACAACATATAAGGGAACAGGAAGGTGATGTTTCCATGGATTTGGGAACCGGAGAGAGAAAGAGGACAATATACAACAGGTTAATGTTTCCAACAACTTGCAGGCGAACTCTTCTGAGAAGGAAACTACAAACAAACCATGGTATGGGAAAGTAACTGAACATTTATTTCCATCTGAGGAAAGCCGCTGTTAGAACCGCAGAAAGAAGAAATGCAGTTCGTTTAAAATTTAGGGTGCTATGGAGGACCTTCCAGATAGAAAGTTTGTGGGCGGTTCTGTTGAAAGATAGCATGAAATTTTATGCTTATGAAATTTATGCTTTAATACATGTACCGGGGGATGTTATTTTGATATTAGTTTTAAGCATCCAGCTGGTCTTGAATGATTTTGGAAGCAATATCTTTTAATGAAGCTTTCACCTTTATGGAAACCTTTTCTGGCCATTCCACTCACTAAACCCCTAATGAAGAAAATTACAGTGCTATTTAGGAATGAGGGGTAAACGTGGCTGACATTACCTATTGGCTAAGACAGCACTGTATGGTTCAAGGTCCTCCTGAACCAATTCTAGATGAGGAACAGTTGTGACAGGGGATGGAAATATCAAATAGTTTTGAAATTAGTAAATGGCCAAACAAAGCATCTACTGAATTGTTTTTTTTAGGCAGGGATAGGGGGTAGTCTTCTATCCTGGCCAACCTAGGGCATGTTATAAATGTGGAGATGTGGGTCACTTAAGTAATGTATGTGACAAACAAAATGTGGCTTGTGTGGGGATTTTGGTCACATAGGGCTCATTGTAGGCAACCTTAAGATGTAACTTGTGTGAGGAGAAAGGTCACTCTTTCCACACTTGCTCTTGGGCCTCCCACGATAATGTAGACAGTTCAGTAAGGTCAGAACAGGATGTATATGTAGCTTCTGCACGAAGGAGAAATGAGAATGGTGGAACTACTTTCAAAGGGCCCTTACCTGCTCCATTACCTCATGGGGACTCAAGGGCAGTAGGGGTAACTGTTGCTTTTGAGAATGTTGAAGGACATGAACAGGAGGGGTAGTGCAGCATAGACAAAATGGGGAGTGGATGGTATGGAGAGAGGAGGAGTGATGGGAATAGACAACTTTCAAGAGCCAGGTCAGGTAGGGACAGAAGGGAATGCAGGAGTTTCAATGCCCCCTCACTGTCCAAGGTGAGACAGTTTCCCAAAGGGTTACTAGGTCCAAGGCTGGAAAACTGACTGATTCTACAGCAAACAAGTAAAACCTGCAGAAGAAGTGGTGGTGCACAATTTTATTCTTATTATTTGAAGAAGGCCAGGAAGAGGAGGTGGTGATTCTGATATGTCCTCTGTAACTTCCTCTCAGGCTGATGGTACCTCTGAAACTATTTTCCCAGAGAAACAAAAACTAGGAAAAAGAAAAAAAAAGATGATGGGTTTTGGTAGTTTTTCTTTCTTCATGCTGTTTACGTATACTCCTTGTGGTAATGTCTATCTCTATTTGCACTATTAATGTAAATAGTATAAAGGCACATGGAAAAAGGCAAAGTACTTTTTAAGCCTTAGTCTAGGTAGTGAACAATCTTCTTCTTGCAAGATACTAGGCTTCACTCACTATATGAACCAAATAGCACAACAAGATTGGAGGTGGGGGTCTCTTTTGGTCAATAGGAGAAGAGCGGTGTTCAGGAGTTGGATACTTTTAAAGACACAGTCCAAGTACTACATGTCTATGATTTGGTGCCAGGATGAGTATTGATTATGATGTAGTCTTAAATGCAAAGTTTTCCAGCTTATTAACATTTATGCACCACAAACTAAGGCAGAAACGATCAGAGATGTTTAGATGTATTGACCCTTATCTACACACAGCAAAGTTGGTTTGTGGGGAGGGGATTTAACTGTGGCTGTCACACAGAGATTGGGGAGACATACAAAAAAATTTATAGTGACACTAATGCACTAAAATTAATAATGCAAAGGAATGATATAAAAGACATATATGACATCTTACAAAAGAGCCTAGTCATACTTTCTTTAAAGGGACTTTATCTACACGGATTGACTTGTGGTTAGTATCTGCCAGACTCACCTGTCAGGCAGTGGGTGTTAGGCCTCTGAAACTTCTGACCACCTTATGGTGATTTTAACATTAGGTGAAAGGCAACGACTACTTATAGGAGAGGATACTGGAAAATGAACATTTCTTTGCAGGATGCTATTATAGAAAAGGAGGTTAAACGAGTTATTCAAGCTAGGAAAGATTTATGTTTTCTGTATCCTAGTCCAATAGAATGGTGGGAAGATCTGAAAAGAGATTTGCAGGATTGGTATGGGATGTTTACTAAAACAAAAGCAAGGAATGAATATATTCAATATCTTGGCCTACGGCACAATATTTTACGCTCTTAGCTAAAGGAGGCCTTAAGGAGGATGACAGGAAAAGGATGTTACACTTAAAGAATCAAATGAAACAATACTTAGAAAACTCAGTTAAGAAAATGGCTTTTAATCAGAAATATAACACTAAAGACACTAGAGCAGATGTAAATCCCTATGAGGAGGAATTACAAGGGGTGGGAAGGAGAATTTTTGTTAGTCTTCATGATAAACGGGATGCATAAAACCCAGAACCAAGACATTCTGCTTATAGTACAACAACACATGGTAGAGATTTTTCAGAAAACTAGAGTTGGTGCATTAAATTGGAAAATGGATTTTGAGATACCAGCTTTAAATACACAGGATCAGGAAAGTTTTGTTGCCCCATTTCAGAGTTAGATATTTTGAAGCCATTTCACAGTTATCTAAACAAACATCACCAGGACAAGACGGGATACAATGAGATTTTACAAACAGTATAGTGAAGTTTTGGTTCCGTGCCTAGAGGTTCTGTTTAATGCTATTTGGGAAGAAGAAAGATTGGCCCCTCAATGCAGAAAGGAATACTGTTTTTTCTCTTCAAAAGGGGATCCCTTGAGATTAAGAATAGGAGACGAATAACATTATTAAACTCTGATTATAAAATATGCAAAAATCCACACAAAACGACTAGCAAAAGTAGCACAAACAGTGATCGACAGGAACAGACTTATGCGATACCAGGACGGAATATAATACAGAACTTAGTATTGATCAGAGAGATTGTGGAGCAAAGTTTAGGAAGTAATTAGGAGGATACTTAATGACTATGGATCAGGAAACTGCTTTGACTCAGTATACCAAGAATATCTTTGGGAAGTTCTAGGTTACTATGGGGTTCCTTCAAGTTCATAGAAATAGTGAAAGTTCTATATAAGGAGGCCCAAGCCATACCTTTGATAAATGTTTTTAGGAATTCCAATTTTTTAAAGAATGTTGTCAAACAAGGTTGTCCAATGAGCCCTTTATTGTATGTCTTTGGTCTGGATCCTAAATTGCGGAACATAGGTCAATGTTCTGAAATTGAGGCAATAAGCAACAAAGATGGGCATGTTTTTTCTAAATTCACAGCTTATGCGGATGATTGTGTTTTGCAGTAGCAGATGGAGCTTCAGGTCACAAGGTCTTAAGTATAATACAAAATATGTATCAAGCACAGGCATTAAGATTAATATGAACAAAAGTAAAGTCCTAATTTTAGGGATAGTGAGGACATAAAAACTTTCCAATCCTAATGACAAAAGATCAAGTTAAAATTTAGGTGTGTATTTTGGTACAAAAGACTCAGAGATTCAAAATTGGGATGAAGTTTATGATAAAGCCCATAGCAAAGTTCAAACTTGGTTGCCTTGGAAAATGTCTAAAAGGAAGAAAGTTTATTTTCTTAGGGCCTATATAGCTCTATCTTTTGTATATCTCACATATATTCCTTTGCCATATTGTATGCATACTAAAGTTCTGGGCTTATTTTTTGGTTCTTATGGGGAAGCAGGCTAAACCCTGTCAAAGAATCATACATACAGACCAAGAAAGGAAGGCGGTTTAAATATGTTACAACCCATAGCATACTTGTTCAGTAATTTTTTCTTAGCTCTGTACTTCCTTTAATAAAGCTGACACCAGGGACTGGGCAGACCTGTATGGTTATGGGGCAAGTCTTTTTACGGCATGGGGTAAGGGAAGTGGACTCCAGCGGAGCGTAAATTACCTGGATATGTTCAAGCACACTTAAATATATTAGGACTTGGAAATTAGACTTAGCATGGTGTGAGGGAATGGAGGAAAGTTTTTATAAAACAATTTTGGATACATGGTATCATGAAAATCCTGTCTTTCAGGTGCCTAATAGCATTAATGTTAGTCTATTATTGGATAACATGTTAGAGGCCAGGATACCTTGGAAAATGCAAGATTTTGCATGGCTTTGTGGTCACCAGAAATTGCAAGTGAAACATAATCAGAAGCATAAGCAATTACAGGATAGGGAATGTGGGGAAAATCATGTGCTGGGGTTGTGGAGACAATGCAGCACCTTTTTTGAATGTTCATACGCAGGGATTTTGGAAATTATTATCAGATATGTGGGTGAAAATTAATTTTATTAATAAATTATGATGTCTTGGTTTTAGGGCAAATTCGCCACCTGGGCAAAATGGGCACACAGTACAATTCATGTTATGCTGGTATGTATTAAATGGTCCATATGGCAGGCGAGATGCCAAAGATCTTTGCAAGGTAAGGTAATTTGCAACAAGAAGTTTTGTTTAATATTCAGAGGGAACTGATAGCATATATACATACGAAATGTGCACGCTTGAAACAGATGTGGTTGTAAAATTATGGAAAAATTTTGACTGGTGGGATAAACTTTCTAACAGGAATAGGATTCTATTTTCAGTTTTATGTGGTCCTTTGTTTTATTATTTCTTTGTATAGATTTATTTTTGATATGTGGATAGGTTTCCTGTGATGAGATTTCATTCTATGTAATTTTGTTGGACTGTTTTGAATATGAATAAAATTTCCCTACTCTTTTCGGATAAGTGCCATGATCTTTAACATCCACCTGAACTACCATCAATCCAGGCAGATGGGACCTCGGTTTAATGTCTCATCCAAGAGACGGCACCTCAGAAGTGCAGCACCCTCTCATGCTGCTCCACAGTGTCAGTACTGGGACATTAACCTAAGTGCCAGATGTGGGAACTGAACCCACAGTCCTCTGATCTCCCAGCCTCAGAGGTGAGTGTGCTACCACTGAGCCACTGAGACTGACTTAACACACTCAGATCATACACCTATTATAAAACTGATAAGGGATCGGGAGCATATAATCTCTGACAAGTTTGTTCCTTGTCATACAAATTTACAAACTAATTGTAATAATCTTATGGCTCAGAAGTTACTAATGTGACAGAGCCTAGACTAATATCTCCATGTTGTATGCCCTTTACATCAGCTCTGAATTCTGAACAGAACTTCTCAGGAATTTTTAATTCACAGGCAAATGCTGATGATCTTATGGACCTGAATGATACCAATGAGGCTGAGGAAGATAAATATATCTTTTAGGGGACTCAATTATAAAACATTTGGACAGAATAATATGTGATCAGAATAAAAGCAATAGGACAGTGTCTTGTTTCAGAGTAGCCAAATTACTGGATATAACAAAATGACTAAAACATTCTTAAGAACAGTGGAAAAAGCCAATTGTAATAATTCAGGAGGACACAAAAGGATGCGGGCAGGAAACCTATAGGGAAAAAAGAAAGGACTGGGCAAAAGATACGAGAAGGGCTAAGGAGGCCACTGAGGAGAGGACAGAAAATCAGGCAAGGAGGACAAAACCTTCCTTAGGTACATTGGAGAAAGGAGGAGGGCACAGCATGGGATTGGAAGGATAAGGGGAAAGTGGAACAATACTGGAAGGGGACTTCAAAAACAGAGGCACTAAACAGCTATTTTGCCTCAATCTTCATGGAGGAAAGGGTGGGTAGGGGACCAGGATGGGGTGGGATGGTGACAGCCACAGGCAGGTGGCTGTGGCAGAATTCACTGCTGAAGGAGTAAGGGAAGATCTGGGTAGCCTTAGGGTAGACAAGGCAATGGGACCTGATGGAATACACCCAAGGGTTCTCAAGGAGGTGAAGGATGAACTGGCACTGCATCTAGCAAGACTGTTTAACTTGTCCTTGGTCACAGGGTGGTGCCAATGGACTGGAAGAGGGCAGAGGTGGTCGCACTACATGGGGGTGGAAGGATGAGGTCGAAAACTACCATCCTATTAGTCTTACCTCAGTGGTGGGGAAGGTAATGGAAACACTACTTAAGATCAGGTTGATAGAATACTTGGAGATGAATGGCATGCAGGATGACAGAGCATGGCTTCACCAAGGAAGGTCCTGTCAGACTAATCTGATAGAGTTTTTGATGGGGTGAAACAGATAGTGGACCAGGATAAGCAGTGGGACGTGGCCTATCTGGATTTCAATAAGGCCTTCAACACCGCTCCATATGGTGGAATGGTACATAAGCTGGACAGACTAGGGTGGACAACAGGATCACTAAGTGGGTGGAAAACTGGTTGAAGGGAAGGAGTCAGATGGTGGTGGTAAATGGGACACATTCCAGGGAACAGGTGGTGACCAGTGAGGTACCACAGGGTCAGTGCTAGTACCAGTACTCTAACATCTATATTAGTGACCTAGAGGAGGGTCTGAGGATGGGTGTGCCTGTTTGCAGATGATACAAAGGTCTGCAACAGGGTGGATTCACCTAGTGGGGTGCAAGTCATGAGGCGGGGCCTGGAGGCTGGCGAGGTGGTCTGACACCTGGAAATTGAAGTTTAATACACAAAGTGCTCGCATGATGCACCTGGGGAGGAAGAATAGAGGAAACTTACTCCCTTGGTGGGCTGGTGATTAAGGAACAGGAAACAGAAAGGGGCCTGGGATTATGGTATCGTGTGACCTCAAGGTGGGCAGCCAGTGTAGCAGGGTGGTGGGAAAGGCAAATGGAATGTTGGCCTGCATTGTGAGGGTTTTAATAGCATGAAGAGGGGTGCTAATGCCATTATACAGAACCATGGTTGAGCCACATCTGGAGTATGGGGTGCAGTTCTGTAAGCCTCACCTACGAAGAGATGTTGAACTGATGGACAGGGTGCAGAGAAGGGCAACCAAATGGTACAAGGGATGCAGGATGTACCCTATGACAGAAGATTGAAAGGGCTGAATTTATACCTCTGGAGGCTAGGAGGAGGGAGGACATGATTGAGACCTTTAGCATCTGAAGGAATAAATAAGGTAGAGGGTAACAGCTTGTTCAAATTGAAGAAGGAGTGAACACAAGAGGACATAGCCTCAAACTGGAAGGTGGGCAATACATAGGTAATGTCAGGGACAGTTTTCATGGAGAGGGTGGTGGAGGCCTGGAACAAGCTGCAGGAGAAGGTAGTGGCAGCTGAAATAGTCGAGGGGTTCAAGAGGGCTTGGGATAGATTTAAGGGTTGGGAAAAGAGGGTGGAAGTATAACAGAATGGGGGAGGTAGGGTGTTGAGCAGACTAGATGGGCCGTGGTGCCTTTCTCTGCCGTCAGATTTCTGTGTGTATCTGTGTGTATGCAGGGGTAAATAATGTTTTAATCAAAATACACAAAGCATTAAGGAGGAGTTTGTGGGTATGTATAATTTATTGACAGAACAGAACTGTCAAATTGCCTTTTCTGAAATCCTTCCCATCCCTAGGGCAAATTGGTACATTAATGATAAAATAAGATCATTAAACAATTGGCTTCTACAATAGTGTCTAAGCAAAACATACAGTGTATTACACACTGGGAAGAATTTATTTATGAGAACAAATTCACTTGCAGAGATGGTCTACATCTGAATAAAAAGGGTCTACCTTGTTGGAAAACAAATGAATGACTTTGTCTTGACCTGTTTAAACTAGTAAAAAGGGGGATGGGACAATACACTTACAGTCCTCCATCGATGCAGATATTAATAAACTTAGAGTTCAACAATCTTGCCCTCTAGTAAATATAAATACTTCTTGTGTTCATTTTAGGAATTGAATATCTTGTTTATTAATGCTAGAAGTTTAAACAATAAAATAGATGAATTAAAATGTATCTTATACAATGATAAAATTAATATATGTGGTGTAACAGAGGCATGGTTTACAGATAATACTTGGGGTACAGTGATCCCTGGTTATTCAGTCATTATCAAGAATCAACAAAAAGCTAAAGGAGGTGGGATTGCTTTATATATACAGTAAATTAATGTTTAAACAGCATTGAAATCCTATAACCTCAAATACATAAACTGATACAGGAATTATATTTGCTAAAATACTAAATATAACATTAGTACTGTGTTATCGTTCTCCAAATTTAGATACAATTGGCAATAATTCATTTATGCAAGTTCTTGACAATTTAGAAACTTATGAAGACTTAATTTTAATGGGGATTTTAATTTTCCATCTATTTGTTGGCAAACACTAAGAGGAAATACCCAGTTAGAAAAAGATTTATCAAATTTGCACGCCTGCATGATTTTGAACAATTGGTTAAAAAATGACTAGAAAGGACATTTTAGACCTTATCTTAACAAACATTAATGATAATGGGGAATTACCCAAAGTTGCTGCACCACTGGCAGACAGTAACCATAATATGGTCTACTGAGTATTAAAAATGATAGTATATTAAATCATGGAGTAACAAGGTAAACAAAATTTCATAAAGCTGATTATGAGGCTATTAGAGATTATATTACTGCATGGAACTGAAAGGTAGAATTAAGTAATCTAAACAGTGAGCAGATCTGGTCAGCAATACAAACTAAAATTGATTATAGTATTAATACTTGGGTCCCTGAAAATAAAAAGTATAATAATAAACAAAGAAGTCCGCCCTGGTTGAATAGTAACATTAAAAGATTGATTAGAAAAAAAAGCATTTAAAAAATTCAAAAGGATAGAACTATGGATAAATGGACCAAGTTTAAAGTAAGAGGCTAAACAATGTAATGCAGCCATTAAAACCACAAAGAAGAATCAAGAAATAAAACTTGATACCATAACAAAGGATAATAAAATACAATTTTGTAGTCATACAGGTACACTAAAGGGAAAGAACCATCTATTAGCCCATTATTTAAAGATAATGTACCACTGATTAGTGAACTGGATATGGCTAAGGATTTCAAAGACTACTTTTGAGTATATAAAACTAAGAATTGTGCATCTTTGCATAATGTACCATCACAATTTCCATACTTAAAATTACAATAGAGGAGGTCAAACAGGCGATTAGGGCCACTAAAATTAATTCCTCAGCGGGATCAGATGGAATTCCAGCCAAATTTATTAAAGAATTGGAAACAGAACTTTCTAGAGATCATTGTATTATTATTTAATGCATCTCTGCAAGAAGGAAATGTTGTTATACATGAGTGGAGATGAGCTACTGTAATGCCAATTCATAAGGGAGGAAGTCAACATATTGTAGATAATTATAGACCAATTAGCCTCACTTCATGTTTAAGCAAACTAATGGAAAGGATCATACAACATAAAATGGTAGCTCACCTTCAAAACAAGAATGTTATTGACATTTTACAATATAGCTTTGTAAAGGGAAGATCTTGTCAACAAAATGTAATAACTTTGTTTTACCTGTGAGCATTGCATTGGACCTAGGTTTACCAGTTGATGTTATTTTCTTAGATTTTCAGAAAGTTTTAGAGTCCATCTCTCATGGAATTCTAATAGAGGAATTAAAAGGGTATGATTTCCACTTTAATATTATTAAATGGGTAGATTCATGGCTAAGTAATAGGATGCAGAGTATGCGATTAAAGGACATATGTCTGATTGGTGAGTTGTGACTAGTGGTGTTCCTCAGAGCTCAGTTTTGGGCTCTTTGTTGTTCAATATACTAGTCACTAGTTTGCAAGTAAATATTGGTGTGGATACAAAATAGCCGATGACTTTAAACTCGGTTGCATTGTTAATGACTCTGTATCAGTTAACTCCCTACAAAATAATTTAGATAATCTAGCTGTATGGTTAGTAAGATATAAAATTACCTTTAATAGTGCTAAGTGTAAGGTGATGCACCTGGGTAGAAATAACAGGTTAGTAGCCTACACAATACATATGTATCATATTACAAACTGTTACTTCCGAAAAGGACCTGGGAATTATTATTACAAATCATCTATAGTTCGTATCTCACACTAACAACATAATTAAGAAATGTCATGGTATACTGTCATGTATAATGAAGCATATTAAGAGCAGGAAACCAGAAGTTTTAATTCTCTTGTATACAAGTCTGGTCGGGTCACATATTGACTATTGTGCTCAATTTGCACCACTACTTGGGATGTAAGTCCTCTATAGAAAAGGTACAGAAAAGGTTTACAAAGAAGATTAGAGGCCTCAGAAACCTTGACTACAATTGTAGATTACAAAATCTAGGCCTGTTTTCATTGGAATATAGATCTTTGAGGGTGACCTATGCTTGGTATATAGAGCATTTCAAGACCCAACCCTGTGGAGTCTATTTGCCTAGAAAAAATGTTGTTGCAGTGAATACCAGAGCACATAGTCTAAGGTTAAAATCAACAGTAAATAAAACATCCAAAAGAAATAATTACTTTACTCAATGGGTGACTACTATTTGGAATGCTCTACCAGCAGATGTAGTTACAAGCAAAAGCTTGTTAGAATTTAAACAGAGATTGGGTAAATATAAAGGCACAGCAATTTGATTATTGCCATTAGGCAACGACTTTATATGGGCATGTCCTTTGAACTCTGATTACTCCTATGAACCTATGAACCTTGGTAGTTTGTTCAGGAGGAGTTTGAGAGTCAAGTGTCAGAGTGAATCAAATGTCTGGTAGTAAGCGGCGTCCAGCTGACAGCTACATACAGATCACAATGATGGATTAGTAAAGGGAGCTAGTAATGGACTATAGTGCACGTGGTAGAGGATGTCCAATTTGTTCAGGTTTAAGCCTGAAGTAGAATTGTAGATTATGTCGCCACAATCGAGTAAAGGCAGGAATGTAGGCTGAACAAGCCTAGTTCTGATCTCAATAGGGAACATAGACCTGTTTCTGAAGAAGAAACCTATCCTGGATTTTAACCTGCTGGTCAAGTTATCAATATGGTTATTAGAGGTGAGCTTATTATCTAGCCATATACCTAGATATTTGAATTTGGAGACAACCTCAAGAGATTCACCTAGAGAAGTGACAATAAAGTCATTAGGTAGGTTTAAAGAGGTGGTGGTGGCACTGAGAGTAAAACTCATGGCATTAGTTTTTTTTGTCATTAAGAAGGAGCTTTGTGTTAATAAAGTTCTGTTCAAGCTGTGCAAAGTCAGCTTGCAGTATGTCTCTAACTTCCGATAGAGTTAAGCTAGAAGTGTACAGGACTGTGTCATCAGCAAAGAAATACAATTTGGAATTAGTTATGTTATGGTCAAGATTATTAATGTAAAGAGAAAAAGGATAGGACCTAAAATGAAGCCTTGTGGGACTCCCTAATGATCAGCAGAGAGGTTGAAAATAGGCCATCAGCCTTGACTTTCTGAAGCCTCCCTGTTAAATAACTGGTAAACCATTGAGCAGTGAAGGGCTGGCACCTAGGTTAATAAGGCTACTGACAGCTAAGTTGAGGTCTACTGTGTCAAATGCCTTACTGAGGTCTAGAAAGACTGCACCAGTGATCTTTTGGAGTCCAAAGCTGAAATCCAGTCATTAGTAACTTTAGCGAGTGCTGTGATAGTATTATGATTAGGCCAGAAACCAAACTGAGCTGGGTTGAGAAGGAGAAGGTTTTGATATGTCATTTTAGTTGGGAGTAAATCAAATTTTCAAAGATTTTGGAGAGAATGGGCAGGATAGAGATGGGCCTATAATTATTTAAATCACTTGGGTCACTCAATTTGAATAAAGGAAGGCTATTTGTGTATTTCCAGCAAGATGGAACTGTGGCAGTGACGATATAAAGACTGAATATATGAAGTATGGGGATGTAAGATGGAAGTAGCATAATTTTAAGAAGAATGGTTCTAGTCCATCATCACCAGCACGTGTCTTAGTGTCTAAGTTGAGAAGCAAATCTTCAGCTTCTTTGTAGGTGACCAGAAGCAGCTGGAAGGGATGAGGCGAGGTTGGGACTTCAACGATAATCCTGGCCGAATGACAATTTGCAAGGCCTGCATACAGAGAAGAATCAAAAACTAAGTCAGTGGTAGCCAAATGTGAATTGAGTTCTTCAAGGATTTGACTATTGCTTTCAATTACCTTGTCATTGGTGTGCATCTTGGCTGGAATGGAGGGAGCAGCCTGACATCCTTCAACAGATTTGAGGGTCCTCCAGATTTTTATAAGAATTTCCATTTGCCTGTTCTAAGGTAGTGATATAGATGTTTGATTTGGCAGCATGAATGCATTAAACACAGGCATTCCTTGCAGCTCTGAAGGCCTACCATTCAGTTAGACCCTTAGTACGCCTTAGCCCAAAGTTTGTCGTGGTTTGTGAGCTTAGCCTTCAGGTCAGATGTGAACCAGGGTGAGAGGATTTATGCACTCTAGATTTGATGAAGGGAGCATGCTTGTTAGCCATGGTGGTAAGATTGTTATTCATGATAGTGACAGCCTCATCATCCATTTTAGCAAGACAGAGATCCTACCAGTTTAAATTACCTAAATCCAACAGATAATTCGCTATGTTGAACTTGCAGTAGGACCATTTAGTTTTTAGCTTGGTTTGATGATGACCCTTAAGTTGTGATCTTGTACATACTACAACCCCATGATCACTCATGTCATTGTGGAAAACATTAGAATGCAAAATTTTGTGAGGGCGATTGTTAAATATGATGCCGAGTAGAGAACTACTGGCTTATTTGCAGTATTGATCCTAGTGGGCTCATTAACGATCTGTGAGAGGCCAAGCTCATCACAGAGACATTTCAGGCCATGCGATAAAGAGGTAAGCCAATTCATGTTAAGATCCCAAGGATTATGATTTCATTATTGGTAGCAGAGGCTAGGATTTTAGGATATTGAGGATGTCGGTGCCATCAGCTGGAGGCCTATAAACACCAATAATAGTGATACTTTCTGTGGAGGGAATGTGGAGCTCCAGGGATACAATTTTGTATTCCTTGGGTTTGATTTATGGCAGATGTCACTAATAGTGTACTTGTTTTAGAGTAGACAGCCCCCGGGAGTCCCTATCAGCCCTAAACAGTTTGTAGCCAGTGTAGGAAGATTTGCAGGTCAGCATTGTCCTTTAGAAGCCATGAATCTGTACTGATGGTGAGATCCAGTTTAGTGTGAGCAGCAAGGCTTGTAGCTGGTCAAATTTCTTGGTCAAGTTCAGGACGTTGACAAGCATCATTTTTGAATCTGGGGCAGTTGCAAAATCAGAGGGTGATGCAAGAGGTAATGGAGGACCAGGATTTATTTCCATGTTGCCCAAGCAGAGGAGGAGTAGGAGGAGCAGCTTCTTTAAAGAGCACTTGAGAGATACATGTACTTTTTTCTTTGTGATCATACGTTTTGGGGATGAATATAGGATTTTGGGTTTGAGAAGGGATACTAGTATAATAATTAATTGAGATTAATGAAAGTGCTCTGATAGTCATAGAAGTGCAGAAGTGAAAAGGGAAGGAAGAGAGATGGGGCAAAGTAAAGCAGTGTTCTAGAAGTAAGGAGGTGCAATGCATGGGGTCAGATATGGGATGCTTGAGGGCAGAGGGGTGGAAGGGAAGGAATGATTTAAGAGTTTTGAGGTGGAGCCATGAGGAGGGGAGAAGGAGTAACCAGGGAACCATGGAAAGTGTGAGAAAGGGAAAGCTGGATGAGGGAGGTGAGGAGGAGAAGAGGAGGGGTGGGAGAGGGGAGGGGAGAAGGAAAGTCAGTGGGAGGGATGGAAGCTAGGAAAATAGGAAAGGAAGGTAAGAGATGGAGGGATATATCATATTGGAAAGCTTGTAAGAAAGTGGGAGTAGAGCTTGGTAAAGAAAAAGTGAGGGAGCTAAAACTGAGAGAGGGGCAGGAGTGAAATTGGAAATTTGATTGAGAAGGTGTGGGTACACTGTCTGATGAGGCAGGGAAGAGGAGAGTTGAATAGGTAGGAGGAAAAGGAGAGGGGCAAGTAGAGCAGGTGAGCGGCACAATGATACAAGATAGGGGACCTTGTAAGGAATTTGTGCAAATGCTGAAAAAGTAAGGAAAGGAGGGACAGAAAAGGCAGCCAGGAGGGACAGAGAAGGCATTTAGGGGTGGAGGAGGGATCTGCTGCACAGGGTTGGAACAGTGCAGTCGGGGAAGTGAGGGAGAGTGAGAGGGACCTAGAACAGAGCTAGTGTAGTGGTCAATATGTGAGGGAGGAAGGAAGAGTGAGAAGAGCAGGAGATGCTGCACAGAGGACTGAGGGACAGAGAAGTGGGAAAATGGAAGGTTGCAGAACATATTTAGAGCATGGCAAAGAGGATGCAAATGCAGTGTAAGCAACATATGAAGCAGGCAAGGTTGCAGTAACACATTTAGAGGAGGACAATGAGGATGCCCTTATATCCCTACCGGCTACAACCTGCACTGCCTAGAAAGTCGGAAATGCAGAGGGGATGTGATATCTACCTCCGTGACCACCTACAGGTCTGAGCCCACCCTCCCATCTAATGGTGCCCAAGCCCTATCCATTAGCATCAAACCTGTCCCGCTTAGAGCCCCGTGATCATCACTGCAGTCTACATTCCACCCCATGGACAGAAACCTGCTTTCCAAGCCCTCCTTGATGATCTCACCACCTCCCCAAAAATTAGCTAATCACACTCAGCCACCTCAACCTGAACTGGTTCTCCCCACTACCTCCCACCTCAAGGATACACTCACTGCCCTTGACATCACCGAACTAGTCTCCACCCTGATGCGCTTAAACCACAATACTGGTACAGCAACCTTATTTGACCTAGTTCTTTCCAACTGCTCCCATAAAATCTCTGACCTCCCTGTCTCTCTAATGCGTTCAGCAACACTCTCCCACCCTGGACAAAGGCAAGCTGGCTGGTGCAGTCTTCCTGGACCTATCAAAGGCCTTTGACACCATTATTCACCCTCTTCTCCTCTCACCCTGTCTCAACTTGGCCTCGTACAGGGCACCCTGACTTGGTTCACTGACTACTTGTCCAACCAGTCCCAAAAGTGAAAATCAACTCCACCACCTCTAACCTACTCCCTGTCTGCTCTGGAGTACCACAAAGCTCCATATTAGGTCCCATTCTTTTCAGCCTTTTCCTAAATTATCTCCCCAAAGCCTACACTGGAAAGATCCTGCTATATGCTGGTGACACTGTCCTCTATTCATGTCACCTAACCTCCCCAACTTGAACTCTCTTCAAACCTCCTTTATGGAGGTAGAGTCCGTTCTCCAAACACAAACTTGTGCTTAATCAAAATAAATCAAAGACTATGCTTTTCACCCACCACCAGAACAAACTTAATCATACCCCATGAAAAATCAGCATGTCCGCTGCTCTGCCCCTTGAACAGGTCCACTCATTTAAATACCTAGGCATAATGGTAGATCCTGCCTTACCTTCCACAATCACATACATCAACTCCATTCAAATCTTACCTCCCTATCAGGCTCCACTACCATCGCCAGCAGTGCCTTCCCCAGAAGCCTCCAACTTGCCAACTCCTCTTGGTACTATCAGTGATTGACTATGGCATTGTTATCTATGGGGTGGATGACAACACTGCCCTAAAAAGGCCAAATTATCACTCAACAAAGAATGCCACCTTTCTCTGGGCTGCCTGTACCACCCACACCTGTTCTCTCTATAACCAAACTAACTGGCTGGACTTTGATGGTAGACTACAATACCACACCTGTCTATTAGCCAAAAATCTCTGCTGGGTTCACTGTCCCTTGCCTCTCCACTCTCCTGCAACCAACTCCACATGCAAGACTCACCATGAGCTCCCTCAAATCATCTCATCAGGTGCCAAGGCAAAAAACTCCCTAGGCCAACGCCCCTTTCTCTATCATGCCACAGCTGGCTTAACTCATTCCCCAACACATTGCAGAGGAACCTAAGCTTGCCCACTTTAAATTCCTACTGTGCTCCTACATTCAATCCTCATGCTCATGCACCTGTCCCTAACTCCCCTACCCATGACAATAACATTTGTCCCACCTCAGGCCCTATTCCTCTGGCAGAAATCTGACATGTCTAGCCCTTTCTCTCCTTCTCTCTCTATCCTGCCTTTCTGACAATGGACTACATCCAGCCTCCGACCTTTCTGACCTTCCTGTTTCACTCATCTACTATTCCCACTACCCCATTCCCTAGTTCCCCAAGTCATCTTACAATCCCTGATCTTGGCTCTTACCCATGGCATGGCCTTATGCCCTGTCATTCCTCACCCCAAATTTCTCTATTTGCACTGATTTTTGTACCTAGCAATGTCTCAAATGCTATGAACATTTTGACCTTTATCTTGTATATAATGTAATACAGTATGCTCACTATGTATACAAACAGTACCTGTCTTACCCAGGATGTCTGCTATATGTGTTGTCTCTGTAATTTGATGTGGAGCATTTGGAAAGGAGTCTTTGACTCAAAGGATTGTAATTCAAAAAAAAAAAAATAAATAAATAAATAAAAATGCAGCATAAACAACATACAATAGGCAGTAGTGAGTACTGTATAGTCAGAATACAACAAGATGAAACAATAACAATAACATGAATGTAAAACTCAGTAAAGATATGCAATCAGAATACTCACCAAGAACAACAATTTAGCATGTGGTTTGGAGATATTCGAGCATTACATATAGTACTGTAGTACAGTATTCAATCTTAGGTAATATGTGATATAACCTGAACAGGTTACTATTATATAGGACTCATAGAGCTGAACATAAAGGGTGAGGAGGTGGGATGGTGTAGACTGCCCAACAGACGGCTGCCATTCCACTGCAATGGAGCTACCGCAGTAAACAATGTTGCTGTCCTTTCACTCAGGTCCTAAGTGCGGATGGGTCACTAGAAGGACACCCAGTGAAATACCAGGACCTGGAGTCTCATTGGTTGGAACTGGAGGTGGAGGCAGTCCAGCCTCCCGTGAAACAGCTGCTGAAATGTGGGTCCTCCAGTGCTAGCAATGGTTGGGGAGGGTGGAGGAAGAAACAGCTGCATAGCACCCTCATCACCCCTCAAGACTACAGACTGGCAGATGAATGAAGCCACAAACAATGGCTTCCAGAACAATAACAACAAGTCTGAAATTCAAATTCAGTGGGCTTTTCAGCACTGCCAATCAGTTCAGAACTGCTGCCCCAGTTATGGGTTTGAACTGAAGGTTGAGGCAGTCCTGTATCCCATGGAATATGGCTGCTGGAATGTGGTCCTCCAGTGCTGGTGACAGTGTGGGGGTGCAGAAAGAAACAGCTGCACAGCATCCTCATGATCCCTGAAGACCGCAGGATGGTGGGAAGTTACAATCAATAGGCAGTGTTTTCAAGGATAGGAGAGGGAAAGCTAGGAGGTTTGTTGCTATAGGGGAGCAAGTGCAGAACAGGGGGAATGGGAGAGGAGGAAGGGTATGGAGGTAGTTGGATGTGGACCAGAAACAGGTATCAGGTGCAATTGCAGGAATGAGCATTAAAATCACAGAGAAGAGAGGAGTGAGCATTGGGAAGATGCAGAGTGGATGGTTAGAGGAGGAATCCCACAGTTTGGGGAAGCAGTATGAGAAACAGCCTGGCCAGCAAAGGATTCCTTGAAAGGAGTATGAGGAATGATAGAGTTGCCAAGAATGTAAGAGTAAGGTGGGGTGGAAGGAGAGAGGTAAGGGTAAGGGGAGGTAGCCTAGTCAGTATCTAGAGATAATGGAGGTGCAATGACTGAGGCATCTGGCTTAAAGGAGGGAGGAAGAGGGAGTGGTATGGGAGCAATGGTGGGTGTGGGAAGACAATCCAAAGCAAAGCAACAGAAGGAATGAAATAGGGGATCCACTCTGGCTAGGGTGGCCTTGGAAGCAACACTACAGACAGTGTCACTGTAGTCAAAGATAGGGAGAATCATTTTCTGGACAATACCATGGAATGCAGGAAGATGAGTGCAACCTTTAGTCCTTTATAATGCATCAAGTTTAGGGTGACGTTTTTGTGGATGCATCCACATGTATTGAAAAGTTGAGGCGCGGTCTAGCCAGACCCGAGGTGTTTAAATGAGGTTACATCATCAACTGTGATGCCATCTAAGGTGTGGAAAGAGGGTAGGTAGGTGAGCCTGGTGGGCTTCTTCCTAGTGCCAAAGGTCATGGAAACCATTTTCCTGGCATTAAGAGACAGCTGGATTGCTCAGAATCATTGCTGAATGTTGTTACAGTCCAGCTGAAGCCTGGCCATCAGAGGAGGAGCCAGAGGCAAATAATACTCTGTCATCTGTGTACAGTACATATGGATGAACACAGAGGAACATGAGGAGAGTTGTTCAGGAAGACTGAAGAAGAAATTGGGCCATGGATGGACCCTTGGGGACACAGGTGCTGGTAAGAAGTAGGGGTGATAAGAGTCTCCAGTTCTAACAATCTTTAATACTGTATCTCTGCATAGGTCTATAGGTCTTAATAGATCTAGCAATCAATAACAGTGAACTATGAACATGGAGGAATGTATCAATGAATCCAGCTAACACTTACTAACTGAGGTATATAAGCTTCAGAGTGAGTCATCACAGTATTTAGAATATCGAAAGGAGCCCAACAGTTCTTGTATCTATACATATTTCCTAAGGCAAAGCAAGACAGTCTCTCAAGCATGGCCAGCTAACCAACAGCTAGTAGCCATTCATTAATAGTTTGGGATCTTCTGTGTCCTTCATCAGCACAGAATTAGTTATTTTGTTATCACTCCTACATCCATGCTCCATTGGGCCTGGGAAGAGTTTTTGGTCATGCAGCCTAGTCCATAGCTGACCAATAAAAAGGCCTCATCTGAGTGGACAATATGTCCTACCAATTCTTCATAGAGCTGGGTAATGTGGACCAAAACTTTTTACTGAGGAGCAGTCCGCTAGGATGTGGAAGAGCTGTTCCAGGGGCACCACATCTCCAGAAGTTATTATACAGAAGAACCTGCGACGTGGTCTGGTTTTGTACAGCATGAGATGAGTGCTGCCATCCTTGCAGGCCTTATGCATTCTGTCCCAACTGTGTGCTGACTGCTTGTCTGATATGGTAGTCCCCATATATTGTTGCCATTGCAGTTTGACCTTTTGGGATTGATCAGGCTGTGCATATCTGATTGCTTTATAAATTGCACTGCCCCCTTCTCATCTTATACTGCATACAGTATACTGTACACCACTCACTATTTGGGGGCCAGCTGAGGAAGTGTGAGGAGGGCTGTGCTGGTTGCCATATCAGGGGTTACCACACATCTATGGCCTGCTGGTAAGGAGGGTTTGTTGGATGGGTGGTGATCCAGGTGCACATTGAGCGGATGGAGGGGTCACTAGACTGCCACTGTTCATCAGTCCGTATGATGATTGTGGTCAAGGGGTGGGAGCAGGAGTGCCACAGAATGCCAGGGTTAGTATAGGTACCACAGGATGGGGATCAAGGGAAGGAGGTGCCACTAACCACCGAGATAGGGCATTTATATGATATAGTTGTTGGGAGGTTGGGGGTGCCACTGACACCAGGTAATCATATTCATAAACTGGA
This sequence comes from Neoceratodus forsteri, assembly GCA_016271365.2. Classification (NCBI taxonomy): domain Eukaryota; kingdom Metazoa; phylum Chordata; order Ceratodontiformes; family Ceratodontidae; genus Neoceratodus; species Neoceratodus forsteri. The sequence continues at coordinate 1,517,652,762 of CM057449.1, forward strand.
ATGGACACTTGGAGGGTGGAGGCTGCCACTAGATACCAGGTAATCCTTCAGACTACCTAGGACAGGGGATCAGAGGGTGGGAGGTGCCAGTGGACATCAGGAATCATGCTCACAAACTGGGATGGAGGAGCAAATGGGGTGCCACTGGCCAGGAAATCCCTCACACTAACTGGGACTGGGGATCAGAGGGTGAGAGTGGCAGTAGACAACAGGAAAGGGCAAGACTGGGATGGGGGAGTGGAGGGGGAGATGCCAGTAGACAACAAGAGATCCTTCCCACTACATGGGACTGGGGATTGGAGGGTGAGGGATGCCACTTGACACCAGGGCAATCTGCAATGTGCGGACAGGGAGTGGAGAGTGAAGGTTGTCATTAAACACCAGGACAATCTGCAAAGTACTGGGAAAGGCAGCAGAAGGGTGATGCCACTAGATACCAGGGAACACTACAAAGACTTAAAACAGGGTGTTCTAGGGTTGAGAGCCACTAGACACCAGAGCAAACAGCATGATACTGGAGCAGGTGGGTGTTCAAGGAGGGGGTGCTCCTACACACCAGGAGCAAAGGGCACACATATGCAGGACAGGTATTTGGAGAATGGGGTGTCACTAACCACCATGGATGATGTCAGGATGTGCCCAGTTGGGCCACTGATTCCCATGCAAATGGAAATGGCTCCTTAGAGCCTTACATGATCAATGGGATAATTTGCACTGTGCAGCTGAATACCAGCACCATGGGTCCCGCTGCTATTTGGTCTGGCAATGCAGTTCCCTGTGGGCTGGATGCAGCCCAGGTCCCTGTCAGGGCAGTGCAAATGGACACAGGCCAATATTCAGTTTGACAGTGCCTGTCCTCTATCTGGCTGAATATACCAGCACAGTGCAAATCATTGTGCCCCACTTTTGCCCATATTTGAGTATCTAGCCCCAGATGTTTAACATATTTCAGTTCTCATGTCCTTCTATCCAGAGTGTTTTGAAGTTGCCTCTAGTATTAGGATAAGCAGTCAGAGAGACACTAGTCTAGTTGAGAAAGGTGCAGTTCTACTGGTATGCTGATATTCTTATTTTAATATCGTACACCACTGAAGATTGATCTTTGTTTACAGTGGTTGCTTTGTTTCCCAATGCATAACACACCTTTGTGCATTTTTTGCACTAAATTAGGAAAAACATGTTGTTTGATTTGCATGTGTAGATCCATTTATTTTTCCTTTCAGTGTGCTGTTCTGTCCTGTTTTGAGAGTGTTCTGGTTGCATACATGGGCAGATCTTACATCTTGTATTTTTGCTATGTTTTTCCTTTCTTTTCATGTTTTTCTGATCCGCTAGGAGATTTTATAGTCATGTTAGAAAGGTTAGGTGGTTGCTTGTAGGCGATGACATGCAGTTCAGGAAATGTCTAGATGTTTTTATTTTCACTCAGCATGGATTGTAATTCTTTAATCATTTGCTGAAAGGAGAGTTAGCATGGGACTGTCTGTGATGACTAGAGGTGTGTGATCAGTTTGATTCCTTTGCCTGTATTCCAGTAGATTTTCTCATGGTATTTGTTAAGTGCATTCTATTTGTTTGTCTTGGAGAGGAGCCTTGCTGGATGAAGGCATTATAGAGTAAGCTGTCTGCTTCTTGTTTTTTAATCTGAGCAGATCTGATGGTATCAAATTACATGACTGTAAATAATTTATTTCTTTTTGCGTGTGTATGCCTTGGGTGAAAGCTCGAATTGTGTGGGTATCATTGTCTGTCCATGGGTTTTCTTTGTTCAGAATGCTATTTCACCAGATCATGGAACCTGTGTTTCCCCTAAAGCATGTGAAGTATTCTATCTCTGTAGTAGACATTAATGCACCACTTAGTGTTCAAGTTAATGCCACCAAAGTAGGAAATGTGGTGCTAGGGTTTCCAAACCGAACATTCCACCTCCACCCCAAGCAGCGAAAGGAAAAGCATCGAGGTTTTGGGTCTCCGGAGTTTTGATGAATCAGTGGAAGGGTCTTCCTTGGGGTTTGCAATCCTACTGCCTGCCCTGTTTCCTGAGCAAACAAGGTCAGACATGATCTCCCAGGCCCTGCATGAAGAAAACTACAACAGATTGTATTGGTGACTTGTGGAGAGACATACTTTCCTTCCTCTGAAGAGTGTATCACTATGAGGCACTGGTGTGCAGCTATACCTTGTGCTTCTGAAAGGAGGCTATGGGCTGGGGAAGGGTGATTATTTGGGTTGACAACCCTAAGGAAGACCTGATCACCAATTCACAAGACTCTGAAACCTAAACCCTTAATGTTTTTATTTTCCTTTTGCTGCTTGGAGGGTGGGATGAAAGTTTGGGTTGGAAACCATAATGCCACATTTCCGACTTTTTCTCTACTGTTGTGGCATTAACTTAAACCCCAACTGATGCATCAATGCTCGATGAGAGAATTGCAAAGGTTCTAAGGTTCTAAAAGGTTCTGATAAGCAAAAAATGGTTTGGATCCTTATCAGAACCTTATCCAATCTTTTATGACCTTTATTGTTTTATAGTACCAGTATGTCCAGGAGAAACAGAATCCCCAAGGAACACGAGCAGGGGAAATGGAACTATAGGGAAAGGGTGGAAGGTAGTCCTGCTAAATGCCAGGAGCTTGGGCAATAAAATGCCTGAGCTCCAGGCGATGTTAACTGAGGGAGCAGTGGATGTGGCAGCAGTCACTGAGACTTGGCCACTGCAAGACATGACTGGGACCTGAACCTGGAGGTTACACTATGTTCAGGAAGGACAGGGGAGGGAAGGGAGGAGGGGTAGCAATGATAGTAAAACTGCATTGGCATGGGGAGTAGAGGAGGCAGAGGAACCGTGGAGGCGATTTGGGTCACCTTGATAACAAGGGGGCAAGAGAGTAAAATAGGAGTGGTGTATAGACCCCTGCCCTGGCGGAGGAGCTGGAGGACAGTCTGGTGGCAGATGTTAGGAGACACTGCAGACTGGGCAGAGGAAAGGTGGTGGTGTTAGGGGACTTAAACATGCCAGGAACAGACTGGGAGACTATGACATCCTCTGTGACCGAGGAACAGAGGTTGTTGGATGTCTTTCAAGGCGCGTTCCTAACTCAGCAGGTGAGGGAACCGACCAGGAACACGGGTACTGGATGTGGTCCTGCAGACAGTGACCAGATTGGGGGCCTGGAGGTAAGGGACCCATTGGCGGGAAGTGACCATGCCACGGTCTGGTTCTGCCTGGACCTAGGAGGGGTAGAAGGCTGCACAAAGACGAAGTAACCGTTTCAGGGGGTGGATTTTAAGGAAATGGGAAGGATCCTTAGGAGCATTTGGATGGGATTGAGCCAGACATGGACGCTGATAGTAGGTGGGGAAATCATCAGGAGGGGGTGCAGGATGCTACCAGCACCTGTGCAAGAGTAAGACGAAATCTTGGTGGGGCCCAAAAACCCTGTTGGTGGACCAGGGAGGTCCAGGAGGTGGTGCTGGAAGAAAGCAGCCTATAAGAAATTCAAGTGCTCAAGGAGTGAAAGGGATCGAGGGAGTATGAGCTGATGGCTAGCAGGGCCACTAGAGTGGTGAGGGTGGCTAAGGCAAGGAAGGAGCAGAACCTGGCCAGGGAAATTAGGAGAGGAAAAGGGTTCTTTAGATACATTGGGGAAAGACGAAGGGTGAAGGGGCAGATTAGCAGGATTAAATCAGGGAAGAGATGGGCACAAGACCCAGAGGAGCAGGCTGAGGTACTAAATGAGTACTTCACCTCAGTTTCACCAGGAAAATGGGGATGCTGCATCATACATGGGAGGAGACAGAGATAATGGGGGCCCTTACCAATCGGCAGGTCTGGGGAGGGCATCACTGGCAGGTGGGGGAGGGCTAAGCAGGAGAAGAGGTACTGGAAGTGGAAATCACAGCAGAGAGTGAGGAAGCCCTCAGCTCCCTTAAGGCGGAGAAAGCACCGGGCCAGATAAATTACATCCTAGAGTGCTGAAGGAACTTGCAGATGTCCTGGCAAACCCTGGCGGAGCTTTTCACCATCTCTCTGAGGACAGGGTGGGTGCCCCAAGACTGGAAGGTGGCGCATGTAGTGCCTATCTACAAGGGGGATCAAGGGAGGTGGCAGGGAACTACAGGCCTGTCAGCCTGACATCAGTGGTGGGCAAGGTGATGGAGGGCATTGTCAAGGAGAGGCTAGGGGGACCTGGATAAGTCAGGGTGCCTGGACGATAGACAGCATGGATTCATCCCGGAAATCGTGTCAGTCAAACCTGGTGGAGTTCTATGACTGGGTGACAAGTGCCTTGGACCTGGGTAGACCAGTGGATGTCCTCTTTCTAGACTTCAGCAAGGCATTTGACTCTGTTCCTCCACGTGGGCCTGTTGGATAAACTAGGAGAAATGGGGGTGGGAAACCAGATGATCCGATGGATAGGCAATTGGCTCCAGGACCAGACCCAGAGGTAGTAGTCGGTGGGATAGTCTCTTCCCAAGGAGGGTCATTAGTGGGGTCCCACAGGATCAGTCCTTGGGCCCCTTCTGTTCAACGCCACGTATCTGACATAAGGACAGGAATCAGGAGTGAGATGAGTCTCTTTGCAGATGACTCGAAACTGGGGGCGGTGGTGGATGGGGAGGGTGGCCCTGCAAGGGACCTGGAGGCTCTGGAAAGATGGTCTAGAAAGTGGAAGCTGAGGTTTAATGCAGGGAAATGCAAGGTACTCCACCTGGGGCAGAAACCCAGGCCAAGTGTACACCCTGGGGAAATACTACAAGTCTCAATGGCTGAGAGGGACCTGGGGGTGGTGGTGGTGGATGTCAAGATGAACAACTCTGAGACTTGTAGGAGGGCAGCAGCCAAGGCCAACAGGATGCTGGGATGCATCGCTAGGGGATCACCTCCAGAAGGAGGAAGTGATACTCCTCTGTATAACTGCTTGGTGAGGCCGCACCTGGAGTACTGCGTGCAGTTTTGGAGGCCACTTAAAGAGGGATATTAACCTCCTGGAAGGGTCCAGAGGAGGGCAACAAAATGATTTGGGGCTTGGGGACAGGACCTATGAGGAGAGGCTCGAAGAGCTAAATATACACTTTGGAAGAGAGAAGGGACGGGGGACATGATAGAGGTCTTCAGGTACATGAAGAGGGTAAATAGGGGAGGAACAGTGAGGGTGCTTGAAGGAAGGAGGAGGGGCCACTAGGGGCATGGGTGGAAGCTGGAGGGGAAGATTCAGGGAGAAAGGAGAGGTGCTACTTCACTGAGAGGGTGGTAGAGCCATGGAATGCACTACCTAGGGGGCTGGTGGAGGCAGAGACAGTGGAGGGGTTCAAGAGGGGTGGGACAGGTACAGGGAAGGGTTCAGGAAGCAAAATCCAATGCAGCAAGAATATCCGGAACTGGTAAGGAGAAGCCAGAGAAGGCGAGGGGACAGCAAGGTCAGCACCCAGGGTGGGGCTGACCAAACAGCTGACACGAAAGACCATTAGGCCTATTCTGCTGGCATTTTAGTATGTTAGTATGTCAAAAATCATTTTAAACTGCTTTTAATCAACATATCAGTAGAAAACAATTAAACCACTGTTTAGTAGTAGAGAATGCTCTCTAATCACTCTTTTGTTTCTGACATTTAAGAAAGTAATACTAATACTGTGTATAAGGGATATTATTAACAGTAGTGATTTCTATTTCTGAACTGGTACAGGTAGGCAACAGACGTGTTTTAGACAGTTAAGTGATAAAGAAGAAGCCAGGAACACAAAATCAGCACAGGCCACCAGAGGGCAGCCAGTCAGACAGCTACCACTTCAAGGCGGCAGTCTTCTACTACCCCACCTACTACAATCAGGGGATATCAGAAGTAGTCAACCAGCACAGAAATCAATATTGTTAAGGTACATTTACCAAAAATGACTGCTAGAAAAGAATGAGAAAGTGACTGTGATGACAAGAAAGTCCCAGACCAGATCTCTTGTTTGTAACTAAATAGTCTCCTCCTGAGTTGGATTCTTTAGATGGGGATAATAGTGTGTTTAAATAATTGTACTTTGTAGTAGTACTACCAGGGAAAAAACAGAACTAGCAGCATTTACCTGTGTGGTTATTTAATTGTGTGCATTTAGGTAAATGATCTCCTTAAAATGACAAAAGCGACTGTGTGTGAGAACAGGGACTTCTCTGCCACAGTTGCTACCAGTATATGATGACATGAACGTGATGTACTGGCTGCACCTCACCCACCAATAGATGATGATGATGCAGTCGAAAGGCAGGCAAGTCCCAGATCTCTATTTTTGTTTAAACCAGTCTCCTATGTCTGACATTTTGTAGAAGGGGTCAGTGTGTTTTGTTGTATGTCACCAATTATTTTAGAATAGCAATGGGTCTTGGTATGGAATGCAAGGTGAAGCAATGTGAAAAACAAGAGCACCAGGCAGTACAAAGTGACCACTTCACAACTGCTACTACAACCACTGCTATCAGGGGAAAATAGAGCTATGGTTATATAAGAAATAATTATTCTTAGGTGTGTAACCCCTAGGTGGCGCTACCCGAGTTACTACCTGCCTGCACAATAGCCTGTAGGTTGAGGGTCTGGGCTCTCAAAACAGGTGCCTCCACCCAGAGGACAGGGTTGTTGGTAATGTGACTGCCCTGGGTGCAGCCCTCTGGGACACTGATACCTCCCTCTTTTACCCTAGTGGCCTGGCTAAGCTTGCAGTTATCCTACACCAACACACTTTTGCAGTACACAGTGAACCCCTCCTTGTAACGCTTACCACCAGGGCGAGATCATCAGGAACACCCTGGAGACCCCTGGAAAACAAGACCAGTAACAATGAAACAAAGTTGATGCAGTATTTTTCACACAGAGGTACACCACACCCAGTTTAACTGCAAAAAGATTCAGATCTGATTTATTTGGGGATGTGAACAAGGGAGGGCAGTAATCTGGTGGTTGAGTTTAGTTTGATCGAGTCAGGCTATAAGGCATGCTCTCAAAGGTCCCTGGAACACAGTCTCACACACACTCTGGGTGCCCAGTTGGCACTACAGTCTAGCCTGAAGCATTGCCTGGGGTAGGCCAGCATTGCAGCTGGTTGGGGCCCTGTGATGGAAAGAAACATGCATGCACTGTAACCCACAATTTGTAATCCAGTGCTGGATGGCTCAATCCACAAAAGCTTAACAACAATTAAATCAGATGAGACACAATGATTGTTGGCTAGGCTGTAGGAGCTACCCTGGTTTTACTCACGCTACCCAAAATGGATGCAGGATGGACGAAATGGAGACCTCAAGATGAAGAGTGGGATGGCCAGGAGAAGCAGGGCCCTACATGATGCGATATGGCGCTCGATCCTGTTTGGTGTTGTTGATCAGGGAGCTGAATCTCCGGGTGGGTCTCTCGTCGGATCTTTCTCTGCAGTGCGAGCAGGTGTCTGGGCTAGGATGGCAGGGGCCCAGACTGGGAGAACAGTTTGGATGCAGTCCGGTAAGGTTGCTGGATGCAGCTTCCAGTGAGAGTGACACATTTAGCAAAGTGGGGAACCAAATCATGACCCACTGTCCACATTCAGCACACTTATAATAAAGGCAGACAAATACCGTAGTTTGGATGATAGTCTGGTTGTAATTCACAGTGTCCCTGTGCAAACCATATGCTCTGCGGTCATGGTGAAAGCCCTGACAGGCCGATCACACAAAAGCAAGTCTTTGGTCCTTTTCAGGCAAAATTTGTCACAACTCAGAAAGAAGGTCACAAGTTTGGATGAAGTCCAAGGGTCAGATTCAGTCTATTCACTTTAGGAAGATGGTAGCAAGCAGGCCAGACACAGCCTTCCCTTCAATTTTCCTGTGCACTATGCAGGAGCAGCTGCTCGATTTACTCGAGCTCCTCACTCTCTCAACTCTCACTTCACTCTGACCTCTGTGTAGGCAGCACTTGGGCTTTCTAGTGATCCAAAATATTCAGTTCATCGATCCATCTGTCTGTCACAGCTTGAGCTCCCCTCCAGGTCCATTTAGGTGCTAAGGGTGCATACAATTCATACAGAAATTTACTCCCACAAGACCCCTGGGGATAGGTTCCATTTAGAGCCCCAAGGTACTAATTGGTGTGGATTGGCAGTCCAGAATCAAGATGGTGGTACATCACAGAAATGTCCATGCTGCAAAGAAAAGCAGGTTAAACAAACTACAATATTGTTACTTCCAATGCAGATAATAAGCAAACAGTTATATCTCCTATCAGAGCTTCCTCTGCGCAAATAGCAATGCCAGAAAGCAGTGATAAGCCTGCAGCCGGGCAGGACTCAAGCCTGAAACTACTCTCCCCTACTCAGATTGATTACTTCTGTGAGATAAACAGCCCTTAAAGAGACAGGCATGGAGGCTAAGAGTGCACTGCATGCTAACACTTGTTTAAATCAGCAAAGACACAGAATGCCAGTCTGGCAGTGGGCATTTAGGCACATGCAAGGAAGATTTTGGGAACCCCCATTTGTAGGGGTTACAGGTACATTAGGTAATAAAATAAATGATCTCATCAGAATGAGAAAGTGACTGTGCGTGAGATCAGGGACTTGCCTTACAGTTGCTACCAGTTATGTGATGATGAACGTGATATACTGGCTGCACCTCCACATACCCTCATGATGATGATGATGCAGTCGAAGGCAGGCAAGTCACGGATCTCTATTTTTTTTTAACTGTAAGTCTGACTTTTGTAGAAGGGGTCAGTGTGCTTTTTGTGTCACCAATTATTTTAGCATAGCAACGGGTCTCAGTATGGAACACAATGTGAAGCAATGTGAAAGAACAAGAGCACCAGGCAGTCCAAAGTGACCACTTCACCACTGCTACTATTACCACTACTATCGGGGGTTATAAGAAATAAGTATTCTTAGGTTCATTAGGTAATAAAATAAATTATCTTGTCAGAATGAGAAAGTGACTGTGTTTGAGATCAGGGACTTGTCTGCCACAGTTTCTACCAGTACATGATGACATGATGTACTGGCTCACCTCCCACCCACCCCAAGATGATGATGATGATGATGCGGTTGAAAGGCAGGAAAGTCCCAGATCTCTACATTTAGTAGTCCAGTGAGTCTCAAAATTGAAAGCTGATGTGTCACTTCACAGCTGCAGCACAGGTACTGCTGCCAGTGTCATCTTCTTCAAGATCACCATCACATATGTAGCCAAAGTTTGGCAAGTTAACCTTCAAGAACGTTAGTTTCTCCATATTGTCTGGTGTTAATCATTTCATTTATATGTCACAAAATCCCCAGCAGAGCTAAAAGAAATGCTTGGAACAGCCACTGGCAAGTGGACATCAATATACTTACAAGCCAGGGCAGCCAGCTTTGGATAGCATGATTTTTCTCTTGCCAGTAAGCTAAGGGTCATGCTTAATACTAATGTTGGGCTCAGACAGATATGCATTTACTATACTTACTACTGAGCATGCATTTTCTCCTTGTGAAATTTCAACGTCCTGTGACTGGCCCCAAATGTCATCCTCCTCATTGTCTGCTTTCTGTACTGGTTTTAGAGCAGTCTTTTGAATTTCAGGTGGTGTCATTGTAGTACTGATTGCCAGTCCTCCTAATGAAATCTCATCTACTGCATCAGTCAAAAGTTGCCTGTAGTTCAACTCCTCCTTATTGTCTGAAACCACATCAGGAAGGTGTCTGTTCCGGAAATGTGGATCTAGCAATGTTGCTAAGAGATACTCCTTGCTCCATGTAATGACTGATAATTTCTCATCATTGCTAAGTCTGCTAAGCATGTTATTGACTAGAGATTGATTCCTATCTAAGTTGTTCCTCATTTTCTCCAACCATTTTTGAAAGTAGAAAGAGTGGAATAACTTGGCTAAGGATGCCTTTTCTGCACTGACCTCTTTCGTAGCAGTCATGAATCATTTCAGAATGTGACACGACTGTTCCAAAGAGACCATTGAGTAGAATGGAGTACAAGGCCCTCTCTGATATCATTGTACATGATATACTCAATGATAACTACTGTACCTTTTGTTCAAGGATGCGTTCAGTCATAAAGTAAGTTGAATTCCACCTTGTTGCTACATCCTGAACAAGCTGGAGATGAGGAAGACCTTGCCCTCTGGATATCAACAAGAATGTCAAGGTTTTTGATTGAATGATTGAAGAGGTCCATACTTTAGCACTGTACCCACAATGGTTAATACTTGCCAGTCATTATCCAGGAAGCTATAAACAATTAGGTTAAGACATTGGGCAAAACAGCATATATGTACATAGTTGCCATCGTGAAGTGCTTTTTCATATTTGAACCATTGTCGGCAACAAAAAAACAATTTTCAAACCCTGTGAAGTGACCCAAGCAGTAAGTAATCTTTCCAGTTCTTGCTGAAAGGTCTGTGCTGTGTGCATGTCTTGAAAGTGATAGACATGGAGAACTGCCATTTTCTGAAATGTGACAGTTTTTTTGAGCTCTAAGAGATGGTAGGGGTGTAATAGTAGTACTGGTTGAAGTGGTAGCAGACAGACTAGTAGTACATGAAAATGATGATGAGTTGCCCACAAAACTGACCCAGTGTGCAGTAACAGAAAGATAGGCAATGGTTTGGCTGCTGCTCCACATATGAGTAGTGAAGTGGACTACCTTGTCCTCAGCCTCTCAGAGAGCATGCCTTACTTGAACTACTAAGCTGCCATACATCCTGGACACAGCGGTTACTGAGAAGTATTTTCTACTTGGCATTAAACATCATGGCTCTAAGTATTCCATAAGCCTTCTGAAACCCACATCTTCCACAACAGAGTATGGCTGTAAATCAAGTACAATCATTTCTGCTTCTTTATGGTTTATTGCCAGTGCTGTGGGATGGTTTCCTGAATATTTAGACTTTCTTTCAAAAATATCTTTAACTTCAACTGCTTTTATCGGGGAGGGTAAAGTTACATTTGGCTGGGGTGTTGTACAATGACATGCTGTGCCTGGTAAAACAGAGGACCTTACAGAAGTATTGTTGCCATATTTCGAAAGATGAACGTGGATGTTTGCATGTTGCTTGGTGCTCATCTCCACTGTTTCAGTGGAATGTTCCTGTTCACTGAGAGCCCAGCTAGATTTCCAGACACCAATGTTAGACTGTTTTTAATCATATACAATGGGTTCCATGTCCCAATAGCGATTGCAAAATAGTGATCACTATTATGGTGAGTGTATATTGCTGAAAAGCAGATTGCGATATACACTCCCAGGCAACCTGACATCCTGAAAATGAAAAAAGTGTTTTGTGGGTGGGGGCTTCACCCCTGCACCCCCTGAATAAGGATTCTCAAATCCAGGCGATTAGCGTGTCAGGGAGGGAGAAAATCCCTGCATCTAAAAAATTAAATATCGTACGCAGGCAGTGGCAAAATTTTCCCAACCCTGGTCCCAAACTCTGTACCTGCTGCCTCTAGCTAGCCACCCACACCACCACGCACATGGCTAGCTTGGTGGGCAGTAACACACCAGTCCCCAAAACCCCTTCCCTGTCCCTCCCTTCCCTCGCTATCCTCAACCTTCCTGTCATTGTGTAGTATCCTTGCATTCACGTAAGGTCGCTGTCCTTCCAGGGTAGCCCAGGAGGAAAGTGCTGAATATGAGTAACCATTTTGGGTTGCTCATATTCAGTCACCATCCTCACTTAATACCTATACAACGATAGGTGAATTCACGAAAGATGTTGCATCATTGTTGTGGTTCCAAGATGCCCCTTATTTTTCCCCTACTAACATATCTTTTACAATGCACACATATAGCTTGCCAAGCAACCTTGGGGTTTATGTAAAAATGATTCCAAACAGTAAAGGTGAACTGTCTATGTCTAGTAATGACTTCAGTAGGACTAGGAGTTGAGTGGCTGGGTTTCGTGGGGAAGACATATCAGTGGAGGATTCAGGTTCATCAGGTGAGACAATCACAGAATCCTGTGCAGCACCACTACCATCATCATCATCACTACTGTCAGACTTTGGTTCACTTTGTGTGGCTTGTGCCTTTGACTTTTCTCTTCTTCCTTTTCCTTTTGACACTCTGCTGCTGTCATTATTTTTATCCATGTTGTCGATGTCAGAACCAGAATGAGACATGGCTAAAGGTAAATTTACAAGTTCATTATCATCAGTCTCACCATGACCATTGTCATCACCGTCATCATTATCAGATTCAGTAGAGCTAACATTTGAAGTCACAGATTGAGTTTTTCAATATGCATGTGTTGCAAATTGAGCAATTCCACTGCGAGTTGTGCTTGTAAGTGCTTTAACTTTATGTACAATGGAATTGGAATACTCTGTTTTGCATTTTTTTCTCAGATGACTTGCTGTCTTTCAGCACTTTGTTGTCTGTTCTACTGAGCCCTTCTGACATAGAAGTCCACCAACCCTTGCAGAGTTTTTAGTATTTGGTTCTCTGGTTCTCTAGCTACCTCTCTGCTAGATCACAGTGTGTCAAGATCAGCAGCACCCTCTCAGCACTCTTCCCGTTTGCTCGGGGTCCCTCAGGACTCCATCCTGGGTCCAATACTGTTTAGTCTCTATCTCAACACCCTCCCCAGCTCATATACTGGTAAAGTGCTCCCTCACGCCGATGATGCAGTCCTCGTTGACTCACATCCCAATCCCACCTCCCTCAATTATCCCTCCACAAGCAACAACCAAGCAAAAGGTGGTTCAGCAACCGAGACTGGTCATTAACCTAAAGAAAACCAAATCAATGCTCTCCTCCCACCACCAAAATAAAGTAAAAATAACCCCCTCTTGATTATCCCCAGCACTCTGCACCGCTTAGAACAAGTGACCACATACAAGTACCTAGGCATCACGTTGATACTGCCTCTCCTTTCACACCCACATTAATGCCCTGTCAGCCACCATTAACTCTCTACATTGGCCTGCTATACGGCACAGGGACTGCCTGCCTCAGGTTGCCATCAGGCTGGCCATCACCTCCTCTGTCTTGTCCTCGAGGCTGGTGGACGGCCCATCTAGCCACAGCTGAAAAACACTGCCCTCCAAAATCCAACTCTCCATCAATACGCCTGTAGGCACCTGACTGGTGCCTGCAGCCGAACTCACACCTGTCTTCTATGTACTATCACCAATCTGCTCAACTTTGAGGAGTGACTGCTCACCAGACTGCCTTCTCGCTAAGAAATCACTGCTAGGACTCTCCCTCGGGTTGTCCATCTCCTACAGCAGTCATCATCATCCGTCACCACCCATAGCTCTGTTAAGGCCACTTTCAAGGTGCCCAGAACCAAGACCTCTCTTGCCCAGAGATCCTTCCTCTACCGAGCCCCCACCTGGTTCAACTCCTCCCTAGCTGCATGTCCAACTTGCCAAAAATTGGCTCCTTCAAAACCGCCCTTCAGAACCATATCTTTAGTACCCGCTGTTGTAAGTGCAACTCACCCCCTATTGTAACCTGTGGTACCCGCCCACCTTGCCCCTGGCTTGACAACATCCACTGGACAGCATCTCTCCCCAGAACCACTCCTTCCCTACTAGGTCCAAACAGGAAGAGTAACCGCTGTCTTCTCTGAGGACCTACTATATCCATGAGTATAACTCACAATTTTGTAACATTATGTAACTTAAGTAACATACAAACTACCACATTATGTAACCTAAGTGTATCTATGTTAAATGTTCCTTTACTGCACCTGTAATGTTATCCTCTGTTTTAATCTGCACTGTAATAACTGTCTTGATGTCCCCCCCCTGCGACTGAGGTGCCTTTGTAAATGAATCTGTGACTCAAAGGTTGTAAACCCAATTTGTAATGAATAAATGAATAAATAAATAAATGAATATTTTGAGAGTTAGCCTGCACATGGATAGTAGCAGCATTTAGTTCAGCCCTTCAACAGAATGTAGTGCTTGTTGTTGTACTTTACTTCTTTTTGGGCCACTTTTTCTGGGCTCTTAGAAAACACTTTTTTATGTTTATTACTCCTTTGCCCACAGCTTTGCTTTACTATTTTCTGGAGTACTCATAATCAGTCTGTCACATGTTCAGGGTAAAAAGTGGTTATTATTTTTTCTTTATTCCACATCATGTGACAGAATGCCCTGCCCACAGAGTAAAGCTTATACCACACTGAGTGAGCACAGGAGGAAGATGACAGATGACTGACTTCTTGGGAGGGTCATACAGACAGTATGCAAGAAGTGGCACTGGTGCACTGATGACTATCTGACAGATTTTATTTCACACACAGAATTATTTAACACACCACCTATGCTAAGGGGCAATGCTGCAGGCACTGATGCTGGTATACCCACAGATATTCAGGGGTACCCTGCCTGGTCTACCTCTCTGATACACTACTTTTCCACTTTCAGGATTATTTTTATTTTTTCTTTATTTCACTTGATGTGATGGAATGCCTACCCAATGAAGCCAAAGTTTATACCCACTGAGCAAGACAGGGAGGAAGGTGACAGATGACTGACTTCTTGGGGGGGGTCACACAGACAGTATGCAAGAAGTGGCACAGGTGCACTGACGACTGGCTGGCAGGATTTTATTTCACACACAGAATTTATTTCCCACACACATATGCTAAGAGTGATGCTGAGGCACTGCTGCTAGTATACCCACAGAGATTCTGGAGGACCCTGCCTGTGTTGACCCTCTCTGACATAGTACTTTTCCCTTCAAGTATTTTAATTTTTCTTTCTTTATTCCACATAATGTGATGGAATGTCCTGCCCACTAAGTCCAAAGCTTATACCCACTGAGTGACAAAGGGAGGAAGATAACAGATGACTGACTTCTTGGGGGGTCACACAGACAGTATGCAAGAAGTGGCACTAGTGCACTAATGACTGGCTGGCAGATTTTATACATACAACACTCTAGTTCTATAAGTTGCCCTCAGTGTCTCTCTCTCTCTCTAAGTTCCATCCTGGCTCATCATTCAATGTTCATGTTCATGAAGATCCCATGTCCAAGTCTTCTCCCATGCATTGTACTCTGCAGTTCCCAGTTCAATCCCACCCCAATCCCCAACTCTCTCCGAGTCCAACTCCTAGATGCTTGCTGGCAATCCCCTCCTGAGCCCCTGACTCCCAGTCCCTGACTCCCACCCACAACATCCCCAAGTTCCCAATTCCTTCCTCCCTAAGTTCTTTTAGTTTAAAAATTCTGCTTTTACTTTTTTGGTGGGGGAGTAGCAGACTGGCAGTGGACTTCTTCGCTTGCCAAGGAGGAAAAAATGCAAGCAGCACAAGCACAGAAGAAAACAATTGATTCTAGTGATCCATAATGCAAGGAGCAGCCAAGAGAAGCTCCTGCTCCTTCTCCATCCTCCTGATTCCTCTGCATAGCTGTAGGTGGACTATGTGGGTTGCTGCAGCAGCAACCCAATCAGGTGCCACCTTAGATGGAAGGACAGCTCAGCATTCAATGAGGGACAGAGTCTTGTCTCTGGTCCTTCCTTTAGTTCCTCCTGCTCTGGCACTTCTCATGTTGCAGTGTTTGGGAAGCTGTTCATTTCTGAACACTTTAGCATGTTCGTGTCAGTTCGTATTTTCAATAAACTAAGTCATCCATGCCTAATTAAAGCAGTTTTTTAAAAATTTCCTTTCTGTTTGTGACAATGAATTCATATCCTCATTCATGTAGGTCCCTTTGGCACATGCAGATGTCTGAAAACCTCTGCAGGACCCATCAGGAACTGCATGAAGACATGCACACATGCGGATGTGCAGGGCCCTTTGGCTGTGCAAAGGAAGACTCCATCTGCCATGCAGCGACGGATGCCAAAAATTAGTGGGCTGTCTGGGTCTACTAGTCATTGCACTTCCATGTGGGCCGGTGATACAGATACTCAAGGCAAAGAATCCATCTGTCAGCCAATACACAGGGTGCTCTACCACACACAGGGCCTATGCTAAGAGAAGAGTTTTCCCAATATATGGTACCTGAGCCCAAGTGGGCAACCCTGAAGCTTTCATTCTCTGGCTGGGGTGTTGCATAACAGCACCATCCCTTCACCCTCACCTCTTCCAGCTGATTACTGAGCTCACCCACAAACTCAGCTCATCAGCATGGGATCACAAGGTGTACCTGTGGGGTCAAGACTGGCAGTACACACAAAGTTTCTTTATAACTATAATTTATTTTTTATTTTGACCCTAAATTTTCAAGATAGTCATTTTGACTCCTTATAAACTTGACATATGACATTTATAGTATATTGGCCAAAACATCATTTTGCAACAGAAGTATGAAAACACATCTCACCCAGGATTTGAAAATGACACCAGTCACATTTGTGAGGTAGTGCGAAAAAATGGCTGTGTTGAATGTTTGAGTCAATATATTGAAAATAAGCGAAGTTATGAGTGTGCATTGGAATATTTAAATTTTCACTCATAACGTGGTCATTTTACCATATTTACACCAAAGTTTCAGCATTTAGCCCTATTACCGACCTCATGAACCTGGTAGGAAAATGTTCAAATCCCCACCAAATTGCATCCATGCCACAGGTGGAAAAACACATTTGGATCTGGATTTGAAAAACAACAGCTGCCATGTTTAGAAGGTTCGTCTAGGCTGTAAGGCTATGTTGAAAATTTGAGGTCAGAATATTGAAAATTATGAAGGTTACCAGCAAGCATAGAAAAATGCCAACATATGCTTAGAACTTTGTTGCTTTGTAATATTTTGACCCCTAAATTTTCAACATAGCCTTTTATGACTCCACATTATGAACAAGGGCAGTGAAACTTTTCAAATCACACCTGAAAGGTGATTTTGCAATGTGACTTTGAAATGTCCTTTGGCCAGATTTGTATAATTCCGCTGCTCTCGGTCATGAGGTATGTTCTCATAAAGGCCATGTTGGAAATTCAGTGTAAAATATTTTAAAAAATGACAAAGTTATGAAGAAAGTTCAAACCCTTTGAAATACATTAAACCAGACTTAACTTACTTTCTCAAATCGTAGTCACCAGTTCCAGCACATGGATCTGTGTTTGATTCTAGAGTGGATCTACATTATGGGACATGTTCAGATAAGTGAGGGTGTATGTGGGGATGTGGGATAGTGGATGCTGAGTGGGAGGTCGGGTGTGGTGGGTGGGCATATGTGAGGGAAGATTGATGAGGGACCATTTTCCTTTTAGAGAAAAGAAAGCTAAAACAATGGGAATAGCCATCCCCATGGTGTGGAGGGCTGAGGCAGTGGTACCTACCACCTGCCACACCAGTGACCTGGGTTTGGAAACAATCCTGGGGCCATCAGAAGCCGCCAAGGGAGGATAGGAGCATCCAAACTGATACTCTTCTCTCCGGGGAGAGACATTTCAGGCTGCTGTGCACCCTTCATTCTACCATCAGTGGAAGCATGGGTAGTGGGCAAAAATGGCTCTCCGAGTCAGGTAGGAGAGGGCACTTGACTATGATGTGGGTCAGCACATCGTCAGTCTGGGTGAATGTCCTTTACAGTGGCGCCTCTAGTGGTTGGGACTAAATATAGGGACTAAAACTAGAAACATTCCCTGGGGTCGAGCACTATAATGCTTGGATCCCAGTACACTGGGACCCAGCTGAATACCTGGGAAGGTTGATGTACAGTCAAGTAGGATGCTGGGTGCCTAGGATTCAAAGGCAGGCTAAGGATGGGAAAGCAATTACAGGGTTCTCTCATAGATCGAGCATATAAAGTCTTGAATGAATCCAAACTGATGGGGATGCTCATTTTTCAGCAGTTTTGCAGTTTGCTCCAGAGAGGCTGACTGCCTAGGATTCTAGGCAGGCTAAGGATGGGAAGCAATTACAGGGTTCCTCACAGTTCGAGCATATAAAGTCTTGAAGTAATGAAACTGATGGGGATGCTCAGTTTCAGCAATTTTGCAGTTTATTCCACAGAGAGGGCAGCACAAAGCTTATTGCCACTCTACCAAAGTGGGATGTAATGATAGATAGATAGACAGACAGACAGAAAACAGACAGACAGATAGATAGATAGATAGATAGATAGATAGATAGATAGATAGATAGATAGATAGATAGATAGATAGATAGATAGACAGAAAGACAGAAACAGAGGGGTCAGGGATCACCATCTCACTGCTTCAACTGAAGCTGACAGCAAAACTGTAGCTGCAGCTTTCAGAATTCAAGAAAGTCCCACTGTTCTTATATTGAGAACATGGGTGTTTATCTCCTCTCACTAAGTGGGCACTTAGGATTTTTGGGTGCCCAGAAACAATGTTTCAGGCATATTTTCAAAAAACTAATAGCAGAATATAGCTAGACAGGTCCGGTTTATCTAAGTTTAGGTGTTTGCTTTTGAAAATACATCATTTGTATAGGTTTTTAAAATATTTTTTTGTAAAAATCAAAACCAGATGGTGGCTCATGAAAGAAGATTCTTCTGTTGTGAGCTGAAAATTCTTCTTTTGTACCAAGCATATAAATGAAACACCCTACTGCACATGCTCAGAACTGAAATTTCAAATCCTTATAACTCAAGAACAAATTAATGTTTTTTCATCTAACCAACAAAAGACACCATTCTGGGGTAAGCCCTTCTACCCTGAACATTTCAAAATAAAATTCTAAAACCATCTGGCCATAGGTGAGAGCAAAAGAACAGCAAAACCCTGATTTTTTCACTTTTTGCCCAATCAGATCTCGGACTCTGGACATGCAACCATCACAAAACTTGCTAAATCAAGAGACCTTGGACCAGATTCACAAAACCCTGAAAATGACGTAGGTGCCTGCACCAAACATTAATGCGCTCAAATGGCACCTTGTGTCAAAACTGACCCCAGAGCTATTCACAGAAGCAGTCTGTGTCAAACACGGGCTGCCTGTTCTAAATGGGCTTGTGCCGCCTGTGTGCTCAAGAATGGATGCAGATCTGACGCAATCTGCCACATCCCCATAAATGGAGTTCATTAAATTCATCCAGAGGAAGAATTTCCAAGTGCCCTTAGACCAACCAGGGCTGATCAAATGGTACTTAGAACAATATCCTCTGGAGGAGTTAGCCAGTTGTGGCACTATGCAATGTTCCCTCAGCACACACACAAACCCAGCCCTGATATGCCCGTTAATGTGAGATTCTATTGTTATTTAGCCCTGGTGGTCTAGCGTGTCCCTTCCCCCACCCCCAATATGCCTAGTATAGTGCTATTAATTGGTACTTAACCCTGGTGGGCTAATGGTCCCTCCCCACACCCCAACATGCCAGGTATTGTGACTTAATAATTAATTAACCCTGGTGGTCTAGTGGTCCACTCCCCACTCTGGCAAGTAGTGCCTACCCCCCCAACCCATACCCCGTAGCCAGCACCCCTCCTCACACCACCTCGGCAGGCGCTGACTGAACTGTCACCAAGCTACTACTACAATACAGTATGCGCTATTGGACTGTGACTCAATGAACACTTACTGTATTGTAATACAGCACCAGTGACAGTTCAGTCAATTTGGCCAAGGCTGTGTGAGAGGAGGGGAGTGGAGTGCAGGTGCCAGCCTGGGAATGGGCTAGGGGAGCAGGGTGGTGGTCAATACATGCCAGGGTGAGGAGTGAGACCACTGTGCCGATCTAAGCCCCTTTGTGAATTGGGTCCTTTTTCTCCTGACTGTGCATGCAAAATTTCATGCACTTCTGTTGAATGGGGATGAAGCTATTAAGGTGTAAAGTTATGGCTTTAACATTAAACACCCTGCTCAACCCTAGCTATATATATTGGTCCAGTGAAAGGAATCACACTACAGTGACTCCAGTTTTGCAGGGACTAATACAGTTACAGTCTCTACTTACTGCAAAGTTTGAAACTGAATTCGTAACTTACATATTACCTACCATTTCTGCAATTGTTCCCTGTGTCCTTATCTTGTGTTTTTAAAATCATATCATTTCTGTAATTGTTCACCTGTATGTCCCTATCTTATGCTTTTAAAATCAAACATTCCTACTCATTACCACAAACCTACTCACTCACTATGGGCCCTATGCACGAATGAGTAGCAACTCCACACCCATTGTACCCCCCATTGTGGGATGCACTAACTGGAGTGCACAGCCCCTAAGCACTCAATTCCCCAGCCACACAGACATCAATGCACCAGGGTGGGCAGGGATGTGGCAGCACACACAGCATTCACTATGGTGCAGTGTCATGCACCAGGGTGTAAGAGGGTGGCATGTACACCAGGGGAGACCCTGCCATAAGCTCCCTATGCACCCAGCCACACACACAGTGGAGCCTTGCACAGGCCCCAGCGGGAGTTAGGGACATCATCCTGACCAACCACACCCCAGGCCAGATACCAGCCCCCCATGGCAGGAGACATCTTCCATACTGCAAGGTGGTCCAACCACTGTGCATGGATCAGACCCCCATCACCCACCAACATATTGCTGCCAGATTCTCTTGGCAAGATACACCCCTACCCCCAACATGTGGCCACAAGAGCCCCTGCTGTGCATGCCACCCTCCACCACCTTGAGCAGCTCTCTCCCAGTGATATCCCCTACCCCCCCACAAACACAGGTACTCCATCAACTGCAGGTCAATACCCACCCCAGTACCCCCACCCCACACTGGTGGTCTGCAGTCCCTCCACACCCGAGCACTAACAATACCACCCCCAGCCCCCATACCTGTCCTCTGGTGTCAAAGCAGGATGGCCAGTGGCACAGCCCTCCACACACATCCTCAGCCATCCAAGTGATACTGGAGAGCACGCTGCCTACATGTAGGCAGCCTGGGTGTGTGTACATGTGCACGGGTTGGGGCCACATTGTGGTTGGGGTGTTGGGGTTCATCATGGGGCTGTGCTGTGAGGGGCGCAGGCATACAGGGACAGGGGCTGGGTTGGTGTTGGGTGGAGTAGCTATGTGGCTCAGCCAAGGTCTTCACCGGCGACAGGGTGTGGCTGCGTGTGTCTGGGGTGTGCATCGCTATTCACGCACCCAGACCGGTGCTTCACCATGTATGGAATCCACTGGTGACTCAGGTTGGGCATCTGACTGATGCCCACCTGGGTCCGCAACTCCACCCCGGCCACCCTGCAGAGTACTGTGAGCTGGGAGGGTGGTGCCATGGACAGGTGGTGGTCATTGGTTAATACCGCAGCGTGCACCTGTCCATAGGAGCTGAGTAATGTGGGTGGGATATGTGCTTCCGATGCTAATTCCCACCTGATTCATGCATAGGGCCCTATGTGAAGCTCATTTCTAACTTAGAGATTGTGGGTGGGTTAGGTTACTGAATTTCAATATTTGGGCTGGTTCAGAGTCAGAGTTATAGGAAATGAATGTCCACCATGTTCTGTTGTGCTTGTGAGAAGGAGCAGAATATCTATTTGAAAAAGCAACCAGTGTTATTTTAACTATTGCTGATTGCTTGGAGCTATTGCCCATTCTTTGAGTTTTGAGGGTAGACAGGTAATTCTAAGTAAGATTATGTGACCACATATGACCAGTCAGATATCATGGCGTGCAATAGTGGTGGTGGTGCATCAGAATTCTCTGTACATCTAAAAATACTGGTAACTAAAAAGCAACCTTTTTGAAACCTAGGGCTTGATTTTCAAAGCCCTAGTATGACACATGGGGCTCATGTCAAACATAATTGATGTGTGGTGCTATCCCATCAAAACATGTGGCAATCCCACTTTGAATGCGGTTCGCGCCAAAAGGGGAGCCGCGGCACCAAACTGGTACTGCGCCAGCCTCTGTAACTTAAATCGGGGTGTGCCAGGTCACAAGGGGCTTGCACCACGGCAGGGCTGCACCTTCCCTTTTTAGGAATTTTCATTGTTTATTGTATATATTAGATTGTAATGTATTTTGCTGTAATACATGCCTTAAAGGTCTTTATTTTGTTTATTTCAGTTTGTGCATCAACTGAAACTATTTGACTTTCAATTCTGATGATCAGCTCTAACATCTCGGAATGGTAGCATTCTGAAGTTTTACAGTCTGCTTTGGAAGACATTGCTTCATGAGCACTTCATAAGATGATAAAATTGTGGTTCAAGATATTGTGAAAAGAAATGTGACTATACTTCTAGTGTGTGAGGAATGCATTAGTTATGCACATTTACTTTGCACTGCCATATGATATAACCTTCAAAGCATGGGGCAGAGCTGAGTATTTATATGAACACCTTGGGCCCAATTCCAGAAGTTGTTAGACTGACACAAGGTACTTCCATCAAAAAAAACAATGATTCAAGTTGCACCTTGCGTCTTATTTTGTGGCATTCCCTATTCGAAATGCAGTCTATGGTGGGATGGGAAGCCACTTTGTAAACAGGCACTGTGCCACCCTTGTGACCTACATCAGGGTACACAGGTTACAAGGGCGTTTGTGCATGGTGGGCTGCACCATCCCCTTCATTGGGATTCCAAAAGCCCCACCGTGGCTGTAGCAAGGGTGTCACTTTAGACCAGCCAGGAGGTGGTCTACATCCTTTAGACATTGCCCCACAAGGTGGGGGAACTGGGTGGGCTCTGTCTGTGGGATCCAGGCAGAAGGGACAGGGGAGTACCTTAGGGTGTTGGGGAGGGGGCATGCTGGGGGTAATCAGCACCCAGCGGGAGTGACATTATTATAGCACAACATACACCATTACATGACTGGCACTGACAAGAGCACCCCTGGTGGGTGCCTGATCATCCCCTGGCATACCCACTCACCTCACAGCCCCTATGGCATCCCCTGTGCCACTTCTGCCCCAAGACCCCTCCTGGCATTGTTTACTTTCTGCCTCCGGTGGGATGTGGTTCCATGTAGCAAGTCCCACCAGTGCACCTAGTGTTTGGTGCAAGCCTGCCTTTGCGACCACTTCTGTTTTTTTGGTGTAGGGACTCCACATTTACGGAATCAGGCGCAAGGTCCCAGGCATTACCGCAGTCGGCACATGCCGCTTTTAGAATTGGGCCACTTGTGTTTTGTTTTGCCTGCAGTTGTACTTATAAAAGTTAGAAATAGTGCATAATATTTTTAAGTACAACCTGTGATTTTTTATATTTACCATAATAGATTCAAGGCATGAGGCAGAGCTGAGTATTTATATGAACACATGGGCTGGATTTTCAAAGCCTGGTACAGGGCTTGTGTCCAGCTCCTATGCCGGGGCACTTAGGTTTGGGTGGTGCAATGAACCCTTCACCATAACTGCACCAGATTTTACAAGCTTGGCTACAGTTGTGACATCGCTTCCACATATTATGGCAGCTTGCACTAAATATATTATGTGCTGCAAGCTTTGTAATAACGGTTTATTAGGTTTACGCAAGTTGGACCAGAAAAGTTGGTCTAATTTGCAGCAATTGCTGCACAGGATGGAAAATCCTGTTAGATCACCATAAGCACCATGCGCCCATATTGTTGGTTTTATCTTGTGCTTGCAGCGATATAGGAGTTTGGAAAATCCTGCCCCTTTGTATTTTACTTCTGCCTGCAGTTGTACTTATAAAGGTTAGGAATAATGCAGAATATTTTAAGCACAACCTGTGATTCTTTATACTTACCACAATAATAATCAAGAGGCAAGGTTTTTTATATTTATTTGCCTTAATTGCACAATGTGAATGATAGTGCTGTAGGCAAGCAGAATTAGGGCATAGTGATCATCAGTATTATTGTGAATGATTCTAATTAAGGAGATCTATGGGCCACCTATGCCATTCATTTTAATGTTTAAATTTGCACAAGCACCTGTAAGTCTTTTAATTGTTAGCACTATGTAAATGGCTTTTTGCACCTATGATGTCACCTCTAAAGAAGTCCCACCTAGTCTGGGTGAAATGTAAGGTCCAGTAACCAGTTTTTCTGGTGTAACTGCTGCTAGTAGTGGACTGCCTCCTCTCCTCTCACTATACCATTTTGAAGTGTCTCATACTTGGTTTTATATATTGCACTGGGTTTGTATGCCACAAATGAGCAAGAAAAGTCAGGAAAAGAAACTAAGTACTGTTTATCTTAAGTGGCTTTGATGTGCTGTATTAGTAATTTGGTATTACACGAGTAAAACAAAACTAGTCTGTGCAGGTGTACTGTTCTCTGTGCTCAGGTTCTTGTTTTGACCGATGCTCCACCACGCTAAAGACATTAGGATAATGGAGTGCCTGTTTCGGCTTTGTTAGACAGCTAATTCTAATTAAACTGAAAATGATACTGGGTAATAAGGCCCACTTACTCAAATAAATAAGTAAATAAATCGAAGTAGTTCTTATATTTCATCAGACAGAAATCATGGATTACAAAAGTGGTGATGCTTTCAGAATTGTTTGTACATCTAAAAATACTGGTAACCACTACAAAACAACCTTTTTGAAACCTGGGGCTCAATTTTCAAAGCCCCAAGTATGACGCAAGGTACATGCATCAAACATAATTGACGCAAGTGGAATCTTGCATTAAAAGATGTGGCAATCCCAATTTTCATATGTGGTCTGCTTTGAAAAGGTGAGCTGTTGCACTAAACTGGCACTGCGTCAGCCTTTAGGGTCAAAATTGGGTGTGCCAGGTTGCTAGGGTGCTTGCACCACAGCAGGGCTGCACCATCTCCTTTTCTGGAATTTTTCAAGCCATGGATGCAACAGGGTACTCTGCTTAGACCTACCAGGAGGTGGTCTAAGGCCCTGTGCCATTGCATGACAATGTGGAGATGGGGTGCCAGGAGGAGGATGAAGCAAGAAGAAGCAGGGGCATGCCCTAGGACATACCTCTCAACCTAAGGACTTTTAAATGAGGGACATCAACCCTTGAAATGAGGGGCAATGAGAGACCACTTTGAAATGACGGACACCATGAGGGGCTTTAGAATTTAGGTACTTTAATGATTTAATACATGGTTTAAGAGAATATCAAAGCCTGACACTCAATCTAAAAGCTCTAAAGAATAATCTTTTCGTGAAATTTGACATTTTGTGTTGAAAACAACAATTTTTAATAACATCAGGCACAGGCAGTATTAATGCAATAATTATCCATAGATTTGTAATTGAATTGTATTGATGATAGTGTGGGTGACAGTCAGTCACAGACTACCAGTGCACTGTCTATCTCGACTGTGTTGTGGCCTGCAAGTTTAGCAAACAGCAAGCAATTTAACTATCACCTTCTACCCCCGCCTTCAAATGGCAACAAAAAAAAAAAAACACCTCATTATCATCCATTCTGAATCCAGCAGTGAGACCTGACTGAGATATCATGGTTGGACATAGAAATAAATTGCAGATTGCACCTGAAAGAACAACAAAAGCCTTAAGCCGCCTACCCTGTATGAGCAGTTTTAACCTTTTTCTAGCTTCTTTTAATCTTTATCCCCTACCTATCTCAACAGTGAAGTCACCAGCTCACAGCACTACTTGTCTGACTCGAGCTCCCTCCAGTCCAGTCGTGGACTCTCTCTCTCTGATGGCAGGTCTCTGTCTCCTCTAGGCATGGAGTGCAACTGGGCCTGGCTCATTCTTCGATGGTGTGGTGGCAAAGCGGTGCAGCAGGGTGATGGGGTGGTACAGGGATGATGCCATGTCTGGGCTGGGTGGGTGCACGGCTGAAGTGAGAAGCCTGTTGAATCGGCTAGGGCAGATGGATTCTCAGGTGCTGCTGCTCCAACTGCAGGATAGCAAGCTAAGAAGCAGCAATGGGCTGGGTCAGAACCAGGAGGCAGATTTTAGGGCAGGACAGTACTCCAGGCAACAAAATGGTGGAACTCCCAGGCCAGTGCCATGAAGAATGACTGACAGCACTCACACTCAAATGGAGGATCAGGGCCTTTGGGGGTGATAATCCAAAGATATCTTTCACTAGCAGAGGACAGTTTTTCCAGCTTCTTACTTGATGGTCAGTCACCCCATGACTCACACTCCACTGTAGGTGAAGCATGGCACTGCCAAATTCAACCCACTACTACACTTTTTGATTGGCCAGGGTCAGACAGTGCGATGCATCAGAGAGGTGAAGTGCACCAACCAACCCGCACCCTACTTGCTTTCCGCTCATTCTGCATGCTCAGTCATCTGTACACTCGCCCCTGATGACCCAATTGTTCAAGAGGGTCGGTCGCGTGCCCCAAAGGGCACACTGATGTTAGCACTACTGTCACTGTCAAATTTGGGACAATGACAGGTGCTGGTGGGACAGTGGGACAACGTCCAAGAACAGGGCAAATCTGGGATGTCCTGCACAATGCAGACACTTGAGAGGTATGTCCTAGGGTGCATGGGAGAGATGGCAGAAGACCAGTGTGGTGATGTGTTACCTGGCTGGGGTGCATGTTGCAATGACTCAGTCAGCTGGTGGTCTGGGGAGGTTGGCAAGGAAGAACTCTGACCCTGACCCCAGGTGGACGACCATGGCACCTTCCCAAGAGGTGCCATGGACCAAAAAGCATGTATGCAGGATGTATTGGCTGCAGGGTGGAGCTGCCAGTGGTGGAGTGGAACTTCTCCAGGCACTGCAGGAGTCCCCTGGCACCCAGACCCCACATTGTGGCAGACTTCCTCCACATACAGGCTTCTGGCTAGTGACACCTCTGGGGCACGTGCCACAGCTGTGCCTACCTGGTGCCTTGTCAGTTTCCGTCCCTGCCAGCCCTTCTCAGACTACCAGCCAATTAACCACCAGTCATTGCAACATGCACCCGGCCAGGAAGGACAACCCCTGCTCCTTCTTGCCTGGCCCTCTCCTAGCATGGAGATTCACCACCCCAACCATCTCAGCTGCTCTAGTGTTGTGCTGGTGGTCTGGATCCCTGCAGCAATTCCTGCAGGTGCACAAAATATTTGGTGCTAGCCTGCTGCTGTAGCAACTCCTGGGTTTTGGTGCAGGGACCCTCCTTTTATAAAAGTGGGTTTAGGGTCCTGATGCATCCAGAGTTTGCCACAGCCCTAGAGTGATGCAAGTTGTGTCACCCGAAGAGTTCTTTAAAATCGGGCCCCTGGCATCATCTTCAGGCTATTTCAAGGCACCATACTGTAGCTGAAATTAGACTCACAAAAGTGTGTACAACTCATGCTTAGTAGGTAGGTACCACAAACACATCAACATTTGGGGTGCACATTCAGACATGCAACTTTCTGAGAGTGCCCCAGCCATGAAAATAGGCTGATGGCTTCTTACTTCAACATTCACTTATGCTATTACTTTTGAATGTGATGCCTTTTTCCATCTAAGGAGTGAAGGGAAATGTAGCCTTGAATCATTATTACCCGACAAAACTTGAGGCTCAGTTTCATATTACACAACCACCACTTACTCATTGTGTAACCCTGAGCAAGTCCTTCACTTTCCAGTGCATACCCTCTCACAATCTTAATAAATCTTGTCCCTAAGCTCCATACCTGCACTGAAATATATCCTGCCTCCTACTCAGTCTGTTGAGAAATCATTTTCAAGATACTCTGAGCAATTTGCTATATGGATGTGATATGCCCTAAAACACGCCTTGTCCAGATTTGATCCCTCTTTCATTCCTTCTGTATATTTGCCCCAACCGTCTTCCCCATACATATCACTGCTCCTTTATTGGACCTCTCCCTCCCATCTCTGGAGGGAGGCATCTCTCCACCTTATCTTCTTTCTCTCCAAATTCTGGCTCAGTACTCTCCTCTGCTATCTCCTCTCTACTCTCCTACACCTCTTCCATTTTACTCCTCCACTCTATGACACCTGACCTGCTGTCTTTCTTGGTGAAATACCTTTCTCAGCAAGCAGCTTTCTTCTATCACCTCCCAGCTTCTGTGTTAACCCCCCTGTCATTTGGTCTTCCTCATCCTCCCTTCCTTCAAAACTCCCATTCAAGAATTCTCCTAGCACACCTGCTCCTGTAAAGCTTCCACTATGTTCTTATCACCCCAAGTCACCTCATGTTTCCTGCCCCTTTTCCCAGCCCTAATTGTGATGAAATGTCTCTGTATTTTTACATCAGCCATTTGATCTGTACTTGTTTATTTGGGTATAATTTTGTAAACAAGCTCTGTACATTATATTCTGCATGCTATATATTTTAAATATCCTGTAGTTTTTGACACTGCCATTGTTTCATACTTGCTTACATACTTACTGTTTTATTGAACAACCACACACACACACACACACACACGTTGCACTATTCATATGGTTTGTGTATAGTAATGTGCCTTTATCAGCGAACAATTTCAATAAATAAAACAAAAACAATAAACAACCCATTTATATATATTTGTACTGTTTGAATTTCACTGTGACCAAAAATGATAGCAACATTTTCTCCTCTCTCTCTCTCTCTCTCTCTCTCTCTCTCTAAGATTGTAAGCCTTTGGGATTCAGTTTGCATGAAAGGTGCTGAATAATACCAAATTACTTTCCTTATACCCCCACATAAATACCCTTTACAGTAAACACTTATTAAGATTCTGCAAACCCATTCATGTGATGAGTTTGTCTCCAGCATGCTATATTATGAGAAACATGATGCTTGATTCAAAAGTGATTCATACTTTATTTGAAATGCCTCTGGCTGTATTTCATGTCAAAATAAGAGTGGTGCCTTGGATCACTGCATTACTAATAGCTTGGCTTTGTCTTTATATCCTTTTCCCATGCCAACACTGGGGACATCAATGCCCTTTATCCTAAACTACAGCCTGAGGAATTAGAAATGCATGGTATGCCTACTCTATAGCTAACTTTATGTGGAAATGGTATCAGCATTGTTAAAATAGTTCCATTACCTAAAACTCTTCCTTGAAAACCCCAACTCAGGGCTTTATCTTAACAAAACCTATTAACAATTGTTCATTGAAAGGGACACTGTCAGCAATTTCAGAGTTTTCAGGCAGAGTTGACATTTTGTGCCTGTTGCCAAATATTTTATCACTGAATACTTATCTGGCAAAATTTTCCAAGAAGAATAAAAATATCAGTGAAAATTAGTACATTTCTATTTTTGGTGACCTGCCTTCTGCCCACTACCAGCTGTTGATGCGATCCAGAAGAAATATAGATGGAGGCACTGGCACTTGTTCATGAATGAGCCTGTGATTTTTTTTTACCTTGTATCAATGACGAGCATTTACTGAAAGACTGTAGTGTCCTGAGCTTACCAAAGTGCTCCTAAATGAAAAGAGTAAGCATTTTAAAATTGAGAACTCAGAATTTAAAAATTAAAGTCTGCAACCATTACCATTTTCAAAGCAAATGTAATTTAACGAATGGAATGGTATTACTGTGCAAGCTGAAGATTTACCAACAGGGAATTATGAATTTGTTTACTTAGTTAAATTGATGGTTAAACAGGTCATTTCATCAAATGGAAAGACACCTTACCTTTTAATCATAAGAAGTGGCTCAATAGTATGACCATAGCCACCTCTCTTGAGAAATTGGTATATTCATCTAGATGAAGATTTGGCATGTATTAATTGATATTGCAATGTATAAAGACTATATGTGTGAATAAGGAAGGGAATTTCCTAGGGCCAAGTGGCAAGTTTAACAATAGGCAAGAGGGTCTGTTCCCCATGTGTAGCACTCAAATGTGGAAAGACAGCGGGTAGGTTTTAAATGGATGGTTAACTCAAATGGGTTCAGATTTACTCTATATTACACTCACTTTGTAACCAAATACCTTTTCTTATGTGTATAATATTTAGGATGGCTGCTGGTCCTTGCAATGTAATGCAAGTGCAGGACAGCATATACTGTGCTTTACATGTAGTTGTGTGCATGATTGCATGCCCTCTCTGTAACATCCCCATCTGTTTCACTTCAGTTTTTCTTCTGTTTGCTTTATAGGTTATTCAATAAACATTAAAAAATGACAAATTTTCAAGTAAAATGATTGTTTCATTTTTTATATTTTGTTTTTAGTATTTATTTTAGCATGTTGAGGTGGGGGCTTAGCTATATAAAGACATCACATGCCCATGCTTTGGGCAGTTAAAGCCACTCAGCTGTTTCATGGTCCTTGCACTCAAACCAACATAAACTGACATACCATAAGAAATACATATCTTTGCCTCTAGTAACTTAAAACATCACAAACCCAAATAACTTTTTGCTACCATTTCAGATCAAAATCATGACAAAGCAACAGTCTTTCAGTTCAATTTCATAGAGTGCAGCATGACAGCAAGTCTAAATTAACTGGAAAAGGTGTTTCATCAGCATGTTATGCAAGCCACAAAAATGTACATTCTCCAGCTGGTTTCAATTTCCTTGGAGGCACTTCCAAGAGACCAGAGGTACTCATTACATCAGAAGGTAAGAGGCACATGAGGAAGCAACTGTATGCTATTAGTGTCTTTATTTATCAGAAGGAGCACTATAGTAAAACATGATCCAATACCTAATAGCCAGACAATTTGACAAAGCACAGGTGTGTCATAATTAGTAGCCATCAGAACACAAACTGTAGTCTACTGCACTACCTGCAAGAACATGCTATAGACCAGTTAATCAACCATGCCTAGGGACATCACATTTAGGGATGGGCAAAGTGGCTGAAATTTGTTTCATGAATTCATTTAGAATTCCATGGAATCTGTGAAGTGTGAATTGCCGAATTTGCAAAGTTTTGAACCGTGAAGTTGCTGTTTTTTCCAAAGAATTTATATAAATTCAGTTGTGAAGTGGCCACTTTACCCTCCCCCAAAAAACATTTTGTGGTAAAGCTTCACAATTTCCATGAAGTTGTATTTCCCAAGGTCTGTGAAACTTTGCAACACTTCACAAATGTGAATTCAAGTTGCTCCACAACTACTTGGGCAGCAAAGTTTAAATTCACAGCATTTCTAATCACAATACTTGAACTCTAATTTGACAAATGCAGGCACTGGTATCAGTTTGTCTGGGGAAAGGCAAGAATACAAACAAGCTGAATTTCTCAGATGGTTAGAATGAGTCTTGATTGCTGCCAATGTTTTATGCTTAGGAAAGGCACTATTTTTTTTCCTAGAATAGTCTTATGTTTTTCTTAGAATAGTGCTATTATTCTAAATTCTGATCGTTCACTAATGTAACTGTTTTTTCCAACAGCTGTAACACTTTATGTAGTATTTGCTTTTCTGCCACAAGATAATGTTGATTTAACTATTTGCTTCATTCAGCACAGTCTCAGTGCTTTTACCTCATATGATTCTTCCATTGCTAGAACAGTATATTCTTAACATGTTAGTTGCTCATTTTTATGCTGCCTCTTTTCAGCATTTGAACTTTTGAACTTCTTGATCTTCCCAATATCTTTATGAAATGTTTGAACTGACTGTTTCAGTGTTGTTTCCTATAGCCCTAAAAGTAAATTTAAAGGAAACCTTTCTATTTTGATGATCCTGACAAGGCCGAACTTTACTATGACAAAATGTGCATCTTCCCTCCCAGCGTAATCTCAAAATGAGCAAGAAGAAGTGGACATTACTGATTATACAATGGCAAGGAAAATTCTCTGTTCTGATTGGTCATGTGTGTTTGGCACAGTGATGTTATTACACAATAACATCCCTGTATGAAGTTCAGGCACACACATGACTGCATGACACACCATGAAACCATGCCTCTTCTGCAGAGTTTACTGCTCCTGTGCTACTGCTCTAAAAACTGCAGCCCCCCCATGCTCCCCAGGATGTAGGCATATAACATAAAACCTCCCACGAGCTCACAACACACTGTCTGGAAACACAAAGCCTGCATTTTTTTTTTTATTCTGCTTTGTTGTAAGAATACTTAAGTCTGCAGCTGTATAAATCAAGTTGTAGTGCAAAATCCTGCTGTCTGCGTCTGCATTAACAGGTGTACCACACTTTACGGATAGTTGCGGTCTGCCACCCATTGGCTGAACATCGTTTAAACTATGAGAACTATCATTATAAAGTAAAATAATGCCAATTTTGAAAGAAACAGCTCTTCCTTCTCCCAGTTGCCGCCAACATCGTGGCGAGCGTGGCTAGTGTTTACCTGCAAGCTGCACAGTTCCTAACAGCTTCGCAGCCACAAACATTTCAATTTAAAGTGGAAAACATGTCAGAAAGTCTCCTTCAGGCACCATCCATTATAATGTAACACCAACAACAGATCAGAGGGAGACTGATAACACACAGCAGCACAAGAAAAAGCTTTGGGGACTCAGCAGACAAGATTATTCCGCACCAGCTCCTCCCATGGTGGAAGAAATATTTTGGACTTTTTTTCAAACATACACTACACTCACTAAAATCAAAGAAAAATTAACAAAATGTATTTTTTTATTTTTATTTTTAATTAACAAACGAGCCATTGTATAATAGCAATAAGGCACTCCAGGATGTGTGTTATTCTGTAATAATAAGTGGCTTATCCTTTTCCCATAGGGAAACTGTGGTATAATTTGCCATTATAAAGGAGTGTTTATAATGGCAAACACGCCGCATGGTTTCCCTCACTCATGCATGCCCCACTGCTGCTTTCCCTTAAGAACGACGCGCCACTTTGCCCCAGAAGACTGAACTGCCACTTGCAATCAGACTTGGCAGTAAGTTTAACTTAAATAAAACAAACTTTACCTTTTAAAATAACCTATTTCTACTGCTCACCCTCCAAAAGAGTTTTACATTTATTAAAATGGCACAGAAGTCACTCTCACAGACCGGATGGTCAAATGGAAATGGGCGGCGTGCAGCAGCCTGCATTCATTTTATATAATTGCTGAAGCGAAAAAAGACAAACCCAGCAATTATATAAAATAAAATATGGAGTCTGGGTGTGTGGCTTCAGTTACACACCCCTCGGGGTTTGAGCTACGCATAAACCCTCGAGCTTCACTCTGGGGTTTATGTAGCATCAAACCCTTGGGTGTGTAAATTTCATTACATACCCAGATCCATACTTTATTATTAATATAACATCCTGCGTGGTGGAAGTACTTGCTTTTGCCTTGTGCTTTAACCCACCTATGAGTGATGTTATTACACATAACACACACAGTGTCATGCCTTATTGCTTAAATATCTGCCAGTTAGCCTAGTGGAATGTTAACTTAAATGTCCTGACTTGACTAGTTTACTTAAGTAATGATTTGATAATACAGGACACTGTCTTTATTAAATAACACTGTATCTACAGTATCTTGTGCTATTCAAAACATTAAGCTCTTCTAGCTTGATAAACCAGGCAGAGGCTAAAAGTGGGGACTTTATATTGCTTTGATTTGCTTTTCTTTCTCTTATCTGAGAGGTATGTACTTCACATAGGCCTTAAAATCATTGGAGCATGTGAATGGTACATTTAACTTCTTTGGACATTTTAACAAAACTGGTTTCAAGATGAATGCATGTTTTATATACTTATTTTTCTTTCCACAAAAATGTATTTAAATAACTTCTAATGGCTTGTTCTATTGTATGTTGCTTACTTTTAATAAAATTAAAAGCACAAAAAAATGGTTGAGTTGAGTCTGTCTCATTAGCTGTTGAGGGCCAACTTATAAGCAGTTCCAGTGCAAAACAGGAGTGATATCTCCTCATGTCTTAATCAGATAAAATGAACTGGAGACACTTCAGCTATTTTCAAAATCTATAGGCAAATTACAACTCTTGGCATAATTTTTTATAAAGGTTTTTATCCTCCTGGGCTCACTGGGTGGCTATTCAGCCCTGTCGCTGGGTGCTATTGCTTGACCTGCTTCCTCTCTCCTTCAGAGGGCTACATTCAGATGTCCCCCACCGTATTGCCCACTGGGATGGTAGGTGGGCTGGCACCCTGAGTAGAGCTTCATGTAGCGCAATTTCTCTTCCATTTTCCTCCTAGGTTTTCTCCTCCTGAAGCTATGGCAAAGATGGAGGATTCATGCACATAGCAGTGTGTTTGCACTCCACAACTGCCAGCCTCTTCTACCCACCTAACTGTCATCAACCACCTAACTGTCAGCACTACAACAAAGCCTCCACCTGGTGGAAGCTAAGAAGAAGAACAGCTCATGACCCCAGTCAAAGTAGAGGAGAGCTGCCAGATGGATGCTTGATCCTCTCCCAGTCCCCACCCCTTGCAGCCAACACCTAGCAACCTGAGCTCATTCTCAAATTTGGGTTGCCAGCATGGGAGAAGTTAGGCACTTTACAGCCTCAGCTAACACTTGCATAATTTGTGGCAGCTTGCATGAAAATAATGAGGCCTGTGTTATTATTGTCACCAAGGGTTGATTTCATAGATGCAACCATGTTCGATTTGAAGATGTTGTTAGACCATTAAATAGACAGTCTAACAATGCATACATAAGTTTACTTTAAAATTAGGGCTGGTGTTTAGGTAACAAATCCACTTTGAAAATACTGCCCATATTTCTTTCAGAAAATGTTTTCAGTGACATATTTTTCCAACATTATTTTTAATATTTTAAACCTAATGTACTGAAATGCAAATGGAAGTGTTATTTCTTCCTCTAGGATGAAAGATAGCTGTAATTTGGTAGCTATCCTAACATCTAGCTGATTTTCAATCCTTAATGCTTGATTTTCCATAGATATTTCTCTTGTTTCACCAGCTTCAAATACTCACAAAAATAAAACTGAGACTACTCCAAAAGTAAGGTCCTTATGAAACCAAAACATTGGGGTGATCCTGGACTGCTAGGTCAGTGCTCACTGTGGATTTTGATCCCAAAGAAGCCAGGAAACCAAACTATAGTGGCACACAAAGATTCAGATGCTCAAATCTCTACAAAGTGAGTTTATTAGGACATACTGGAGACACTGCTACCACTGCCCTAGCACTTTGATCATGTGGGTCTTTCTTTGCATATGCAGCCCATGATGCTTTGCATTGTGTGGGCATGTGTGATTTTGTATTTCCTTGAAACTTGGCTTCCCAGCCAAATGCCCTTTGGGAACCCTTGACTCGGTGTTTGCACAGAGGTTCTTTGTCTTTAAATAGTTTTTTATTTTAATGGGTTCACCACAACATAACCCAGACAGACCATCTTAGGGTAGCTGGTTCATTCCACTGGGGTGTCAAACAGACGAGGCATACTGATGAGTCCTGGTAGGACAAAACACGTGTCTATGTCATCTGTTAGCACCCTCTGCAAACTGTGTGAGAGGCCTTTGGCACCCTGCAATTCTGCTTAAAGTTAAACCAGCATAATATTCTGTGGTGATTTTCATGTGCAGCCAGATGCTTTTGCATTGTGTGGGCATGTGTGATTTTGTATATCCTTATTAAATGCTATTTGAAACAAGTTACAAATATGGGCTATAATCTATTTCTCATTAAGACTAATCAGAATACCTATATTAAGGACAACAGTCCACTTGGTTTCTTTCTGTAAAGCAATTTTATGATTGCCCCCAATTTAATGGGGGTACGTGTTCAGTACTCATAAAATGCATTTCATTGGCATTTGACCCATGATAATACTTTAAAATAAAACACAGAGCATTTTTTTCATCCTGTTTAATTATTGCTCAGGTATGTTTTTATCTGATTTTTAAAGGTCTAATTGTAAGTCCAACATAGTTTTTCTTGAATGGGCACCATGCCATATAAACCACAAACTGAGTATTACATGTAATGAGTTCTTTGATTTCAACTTTTGACCATTTAAAAACTGTTTACCCTCCTGTGCATGTCTACAAATATTACAATTTCTACATGAAAAGAACCCTTTTTGGGGTGGGGATAACTAGTTCCTGGAAACTGTACAATGTATTTTTTTAGTGGCCACAAAATGGCTAGATGTTAACATATCTCCAATACTCTTGCCCCACCTAAAAGTCACCTAGGGATCATCCTGAATATGCAAATTCAGTGTATTATCTGCTTGTAGGATTGGCCATAATTTATGATATAACCTCAATTTGTCCAGCTATAGGATTAAATTCCATTGGAAAAAGTGATGTCTTTTAAACTGCTATCCTGATTTTGAGCCACATTTTGCTTATTGTGATTCTGAAAAAAGCCGCAGAAAACGTAACAAGAAGGCAAGAGAGGAGGCAAGTGGAGGAACTGTATCATCCAGGAGTCTGAGGGGAGAACATTATCAATTATAAAGCTGACTGACATTGAATTGACTGAGTCACAGTGTAAGAGGCCTGCAGCAGGTGGGCAGACCTAAGCATGTTACTATTTAGGGCCAATATTCCCCGCAGGACTAGTACAAAACATTTTGGGGACTTAGTCTTGCCCATTTCATCTGCTGTATTTTTGACTCAGCTTGTGTCATTCTTGTCCTTTGCATCATTTTGGGGCTCAACTTGCACCATTTTTTGACCCATGTCATTCTCATTCCTTGAGTCATTTCTTTTACTCAACTTGCAACATTTTGTTTTACACAGCTTGCATCATTCTCATCCCTTGCATCATTTGTATGATGTAGTGGATCTTTTGCAGCTGTTTGGGGACTTTGACACAGAGAACTGTTTTCTTGCAAAATATGATGCACAATATTTGGTGCACCTGGATCTGATGTAATGTGGTTGTTTACATAACCTACATTAATCTAAGGGCCTTTGAAAATGTGGCCCCAAGATTTTGACATTAAAAGGAGACTGAGTGGATTATTATGATAAAGAATTTAAAGCCCATGGGCCAGATTTTCAAATGGCCCTTCGATCAACTCAGGCTGCATCAAGCAACCACCTTGCATCAGATCCAGGTGCTCAAAGTATTTTGCACCACATTTTGCAAGAAAAGCGCTTCTGTGGAAAAGTCCCCAAACTGATGCAAGATGTCTACTGCTTCAACAGAATGATGCAAGGGATGAGAATGACGCAAGCTGCACCACCTTGTTGGGCAGTGGCACAGGGGCATAGACCACCTCCTGGCTGGTCTAATATGAGCACCATGCTAAGGGGATGTTGCAGCCAAGCCATGGCGCTAGCCCCTTGTGACCTGGCAGTATCATGATGTAGGTTATAAGGTGATGCAGTGCCAATTTGCTACAGTGGCTTCCCATTCCAATGCAGACCATGTTTTGAATAGGGACTGCTGCATTTTATGACACAAGATGCAGAGTGTATCATTGTTGTTTGACACAAGTAGCTTGCCAGTCTAAAGGCTTTAGGAAATGGGCCCAAGGAATGAAAATGATGCAAGTTGAGTCAAACAAATGGTGCAAGTTGAGTTAAAAAATGGTACAAGCTGAGTCAAAAAATGGTTTAAGTTGAGTCAAAATGATGCAAGGGATGAGAATGATGCAATCTGAGTTAAAAAATACAGCAGATGAAATGGCCACGATTAAGCCCCCAAATTGTTCTAAACTAGTCCTGCAGGGAATATTGACCCTTAATAGTAGCATGGTCAGTCTGATGGCCTGCTGTTGCCTCTTTTATGCTCTAGTGTCTCATTGATCATTACTGGCTGGTCTAACAACACATGCATCTTAGGCAAAGGTCAGGGCCCAATTCACAAAGGACAACACAAATTGCGATGAAGGCAGTTTGCACTGACCACCAGTGTGTCAGGAACCTGCAGACAATTCACTGTCAGGCAGGGTCCTGGTGGCAAAGTCCAGTGGTTTTCACCAATCCTGAGAGTGCTCCAAACAGACAGCGATCATTAAGATGTGCTGCAAGTCACTGGGCAGCAGTGTGGCAATAGCACCATGGACAGCAGTCCCTGGTGGCTATCGCCCCAGCCTCGATCCCAGTGAAGTAATAAAAAATCCCTAGTGGTTAAGTGGACCCTGATCATCCCCATCCCTGTTGTGCAAAGAAAAACTGGTGGTCTAGTGGTACACTGATCATCCCCAATCCCTGTTATACAAGAAAAAATCTGTTGGTCCTCCCCAGCCCCAATCTCCATTCTGTATATATTAAGCAGCCCTGGTGATCTAATGGCCCCCATTCATCAGGCAGTGCCCCATCACCTTGCTCCCCAATCTGAACCAGAGCCAGTGACCAGCACGGCCTTGCTCATATCACAACGCCTCACCACAACTAAGCTGCCAAAGAGGAGCGTGTACTGTATACAAACATAGTATGTGAGGAAGGCTGTGCCAGTCACTGCTCTGTTTCAGGTTGGGGGAGCAGGTGGTGGAACACTGCCTGCTGGGGTAAGGGTGGGGACTACTAGACACCAGGGCAGTTTAAATATACAGAACGGCAGATCAGGGCTGGGGGACCACTAGACTACCAATTTTTTTTCCCTATGCATAACAGGGATCAGGGATGATCAGGGGCATGCTAGACCACCAGGGTATTTTCTTTGCATAACATAGATTGGGGATGACCAGGAGACTGATAGACCACCAGGGTCTTTTTCTCTGCATAACATGGATAGGGGATGGTTGGGGACTGCTAGACCATCAGGGATGTTTGGTCTATGTTTTACAGGGATCAGGGCTGGTGGGGGGGACAGAACATTGTTCAATGTCAAAACCCTCCAGAGGCCATTCTAAGTATCCTTAAATCAGCCCTGTCTGGCCTCTGGGTACTGGAATGTAACCCTCTGGGAGGGTTTTGTGAATACCAAAATGAGGGATATAGAAGCCTGTATCTGCTGCAAGCCCCCTAGTGCCATGCTGCTGGCCATTTTGGGGGCAAGGCTGGTGCAAGCCCCTTTGATGCATGCAACCTGTGCCTGATGCAGGGTACCTTTGAATATCTCCTGGGCATTTTTGGCACAAGTTGCCACTGGTGTCATTCATGTTTGATGCAGGCACCCTATGCTCTTCTAGGGGCTTTGTGAATCAGGCTCCAGAACTCATATTCCTTGAAAATCCAAAGTAAGGGATGATGCATTATATCAGTGATGAGGCACCCTGCATCATTCTCTGGTCTTTGAAGATTCAGCCCCTGAGTCTAAATGTTGAGCTCAATATTAAACCAGTTTTTAAATAAATACTTTAATATGACTAATATGCTTAATGAGTCATTGCTGTGATATTATATTGCTTGGCATCTTTTTTCCCACCCTCCATGCTCTCTATTTCTTTTTTTTTTGTTCCGTTCCCCCTTTGAGCTAGGACCTCCCACCAGCCGCCCCATGTCCAGGCTTGCCACCATGGGCAGGTAATCTAGGGGCTCCCCAATGACACTGTGGTGAATGCCCCAGCTTACCTCCCAGGTTGGGGCCATGGGAGTGAGGCCCCTGGTGGCAATCGGAGGCAGTGGACGGTGGAGCAGAGCAGGTCATCATCATCAGGGCAGCTTCCAAGGCTTGATCCCTGGTGGTGAGGATGTGCAATGACATCCAGTGTCTGCCCCACTCCTGCCAAGCATAATCGTGCTAGTCATGGTAGTACCCCAGCCTCCACTAGGGTCTGTGATGTGCCGACACTCTTCCCTCCCTCCCACTGGAGAAGGAGAGCTGTCCCTAGGACTTTCGATCCTTCTCCCAGCCAACCCTCTGACTCCTGGGTCCATTCCCAAACCCGGCCATCGGGATGCAAGCAGAACTAACTGTTGGGCCGTGGGCCAGCTTCGTCTCTCAATTTCTATCTATTGCTATTTCCTGGTTTCTGCTTTCTGGATATGATGGTTACAGGCTTTTAGGTACTGGGGACCTCAATAGGTTAGAAAAGGTTTTCACCATCTTGACCTTCCTGTGTAACTGCATTTGCTTTGGACATACTGTAGGATGCTTAATAAGAATACAGAAGTCTTTAAAAAGCTATACAGGTAAAACTGGACAATGGGTTATTGTACAGAAACAGTTTATATGTTTTAGAACATGCCTCTGAGTTATTAAGAAAATTCCAGCAACCAAGACATAAGCCTGCACAAATTCATGGTACTGAAGAAGGTTTTTTCACCAAATGAGATATTTATAAGGAGTAGGGTCAATTTATGTAGGATTATAGAAGAATCATTATTAAACAAGGCAGCTGTTCAGATGTGTGATACAGTGAAGAAAGAATCCTCACCCAAATATTTCCTCCTGCTCTTTTCCCTAACAGGTAGAAGACTATTAGGA
This sequence comes from Neoceratodus forsteri, assembly GCA_016271365.2. Lineage (NCBI taxonomy): Eukaryota > Metazoa > Chordata > Ceratodontiformes > Ceratodontidae > Neoceratodus > Neoceratodus forsteri. Next base: position 1,517,692,641 of record CM057449.1, read on the forward strand.
GGTAAAGCCCCTTTGGTCCAGGAGCATAATTACAGTCTGAATATAAAGGAGAGCTAGTTTTATTTTTGTTGAATTTAGTTTTTCTTTGTTACTCAAATAGGCCTGAAATAAAAAATCATTGTGTTGGATTTTCAAACAGCCAGCACAAGCCACGGCAAAGGTGGCTTGTGCAGATTGTCAATGCACTTGGGCACCTTGCACCCAGTTCTCTATCAGTTAGGGTCCCAGCAGCTATGTCCCATGGCTTACAGCAACCTTGGCCAGGTGCCAAACAGACAACACATGTTGAAGGTGTGTCAAACCATGGGCAGTCGTAGCGGCATTAGCACCATGGACAGTTGTCCTCGTGGCTATTGGCCTGACTGGCCCTGATCCCAAGTACAAATGTAAAATAAACTCCCTGGTGCTAGTGAACCCCCACAAGCTCTGATCTCCATAATATTTATTTATAGTGCCCTGGTGGCTAGCACCCCAAGCCCCGATCTCCCATAATATTCATATATATTAGCCTGGTGGGGCTTGCACCAGCCTCCTAAGCCCTGATCTTTCATAATATTCATATATATTGCCCTGGTGGGCTAGCATACCCCAAGCCCTGATCACCCTTAATACTAATGTAAGTTCCCTGGTGGGCTAGTGGATGCCCTGATCCCGGGTATATGATATATCCAACATTCTGGTGGTCTAGTAGACCCCCACCCACAGTGTCCCTACCACCCTGCTCCCCCAACCCTGCTTAGCCGGCCAGCATGGCCACACGCTCCACCACTGTGGCCAGCCACCGATTGAGCTATGAATGAGCCATACTGTATATAGCATGCGCCAGTGACTGACAGATGCTGTCAGCCACTGAGCGTATACTATATATGAAATCATTCATTCATGGCTCAGTTGGTGTGCAGGGCTTTGTCAGTCACCAGCTGGGTTATGGGTTGGGGAGTGGGGTGGTAGGGCACTGTGGGTGGAGGTTCAGTAGACCACCAGGATGTTGGATATGTCATGTACCAGAGGATCAGTGCACATCCGCTGTGCCCACCAGGGAACTTTTACATTAGTATTATGGGCGATTGAGCTAGGGACTACTAGCCCACCAGGGCAATTTACATTAATATTATGGGAGATCGGGCTTGGGATGGGGGACCACTAGAACATCAGGTTACTTTAATAATTACATCAAGGGATTGGGGCTGTTGAGGGAGAGTGCCCTAGACTACCAGGGTGGAATGTACATGGGGATTGGGGCCTGGCGGCACATTGAGACAACCCCCAGAGGACACCTAAGTACACTTATACCAGCCCCTGGCTGGTCTAAATGTACTTAGACAGTTGTCCTCTGTGAGTGGTTTTAGAATACCAGTTTAGGGTATGTGGCAGCTATGCCTGCAAGCCCTTTGTCGCAAGCAGCCTGTATTTGCTGCAGACTGCTTCTGAGAATTGCTTAGGTGCATTTTTGACACAAGGTGCCACTTGAGTCATTTATGTTTGACACAGGCACCTTGCAGCATTCTACAGGCTTTGAGAATTGGACCCATTATGTCTTCTCTCAGATGATCTTTCAAAGACGCAATATATTTTCTAGAGCAATAGTTTTCTTAAATTTAGCTAACCAGATCAGTTATTTATAGGAGATAGCGGATCCCATTTCCTGTTTGTATCATCCAAGTTTAGATTTCTATCAGTTACATTTTTTTAAAAGGATAAATTGTAGTGAAGAGAAGATATATCCAGAGCTATGTTTACATAATAGGTTCCTATCATACATAAGGCAGTCAAGAGAAAAAACACTACCATAGTACAGTAGGGTGATATGCCTCCCAAAATAGCTTCAGATATCTAGAAGATTTTATATGGGTGACTCTTGTCCCTGTCCACACTACACCAGAAAAATCCCTCTGTAATGTTACAGAGGTCCAAACTGTTACCGTAATGGTTTGCATTTACATTGGTAACATTACAGAAAGTGTTTTCAAAACCGTTGTTGAAAATTGATAGGAGGCATTTTCAACAATGGTTTCTGTACATTTTCAAACTCTGTTTGACCTCGCCCACACTATACCAGTAAACCCTGTAATGTTTTCAAAACATTTTTAACATGTTTTCAGTGGTAGTGTGATGCACTGTAATGTTTTCAGTCTGTAACACTTTCAAAACATTACAGATTTTCAGTGCAGTGTGGACAGGGCCTTAGACAGAATATGAGGTGTGATAACTGCACAGATCCCTGAAGTGGGATTTGTCTCAACTCTGCCTAATAGCTTCACATGGAAAAATAGAAACATAGAAGTTGCTGGCAGATAATAACCTTCTGACCCACCTAGTCTGCCCTATTTTCCCTACCTAAAGTATCACTGCAGACCCTACTCAGTCTCCAGTCTTCACCTCCCTGCTTTACTTCTAAGATCCCCTTGTGTCTATCCCATGCAGACAAAGAAAGCTGAGGTATGTTTACTTATTTCTGTAACAGTTGTTTAATATAGCTTGTAGTATTCTTGACTTTAACTGTGCTACAGATACAGTATCTGCCCATACAGAGCACTTCATTTAACTTTTGCATTAAGATGTAGTAGTTGCCCCTTTACAGAATGCCTCCATAATTATAACTAAATCTAGTAATAACTTTGATGTTTTGTTTTTTTTTCATTTTAGCTGCCATAAGATCTAAATACTTGTTCCGTTTTCCAGAATTGGTAAATCTGATACCCAGATAATCATAAAACCCCACTCTTTGCAATGTGTGACCATTTAAGTCATAAGGTTTGGAGATTAATTTATTTCTGAAGCTGAAACACTTTAGTTTTCTTAATGTTCATTCTTAGTTTGTAGGCCTCGATGGTTGTGACTAAGTAACCAAATGCCCTTTGTAAACTGAGACGTAATAAAAATAAGATAACATGTCATCAGCAAAAGCAGGATATGCAAATCTGACATAATTTATTTTAGGTTTATGATAATTGTCATTAGAAAATCTCAGTAAAATCACATTTAAATGCAGGTTGAATAAAGAAGAAGACACAAGACATTCCTGTTTGAAACATAGAAACACAGAAGATGTAGGCAGATAAGGACCTCATTCCCCATCCAGTCTGTCATATTTTCCCTAGCTACAGCTACACCTCAGAGCCTACTCAGTCTTTGGTCTTCCCTTGCCTTACATCCAAGATCCCCTTATAACTACCCCATGCTTTTGTGCATCCTGTATTCTAATCCTGTTTGACCTCAACAGTAGACTTTATCTTTTATGTAAGATTTCTATTGCTTCAGTATCTGATTTGTAACAATGGGCCAGATTTTAAAAGGGCCTTGAGACTGACGCAAGTGTGTCAAACATCCACCTTGCATCAAATATGGGTGCACTAAATACTGTGTGCCATATTTTGAAATAAAAGTGTTCTCTGGGGCAATATCCTCAAAATGAGGCAAGAGGTCCACTATGTCAAAATATGATGCATGGGGTGAGAATGACGAAACTGAGAATGAGGCAAGCTGAGTCAAAATAGGATGCATGGAGCAAATATGATGCAAGCTGAGTCTAAAATTATGGCAGATGAAATGGCCTCTGGAAGCAATATTTACATGCTACAGTACTTGAGAAAGCATAATGATGTCTCATAGTGCAGGACACTTGCAGTAGAATGCCATTCATAGTACAAAAGGCAGATCTGCATATCTGCTGTGGCCCACTGTATATGCTTTAGTGTCAGTTAGACCACCTCTGGCTGATCTAACAGTAGCATGCATCTTAGGCACAATGATAGACCTAAGTTCTTTGAAGACCCTAAATAAGATGATGGTACATCATTTCTGTCACACAGATATCTCTTCCGACATGGGGCAAAACCTTTTATGCAAGTATGATGCAGCCAGTCTGTGACATGCAAACAAGTTTTTGATGCAAACACCACCTGAAATTGGAATTTATGCAAGTTTTGATGCATCCTGTTCCTTGTATTTTTTTTTTTTTTTACACAAGAACTGTGTAGCATTCTCTGGTCTTTGGAAGTCCTTCCTAATGTGTTTAAAGCAGAGCTTGATTAGCACAGCTAGAAGAGGTAGAGACTGTGCCCTCTTCAATAAGTTCAAGCCAAGGTAATTCTCTTGATATAGCATGAAAAGCTGACAAGAAGTCTGTAAACAATGCATAAATATCATGCTTTCGATAAATGTGTATTTTTGAACAATATAGTTCAATGTGAAGTAATGATCTAGGCTAGAGTTCTCTATTTTAATTCTCTGCAAACAGGTGTCTCATTACTACAATTATTCAAAGTCTGAGGACTGCCTAAATAGGAGGGCATCTATTAATGAGGGACAAACTTATTTTGCAATATTCTAGAGAAGACATCTGTCCAAGTCTCAGGGTGATTGTAAGCTTTACAATTCCTTAACTGGTGCCAATGACCATTTGCCACCCTAGACCAAATATCTCTGTAATTGTCTTCCTGAACTAAATCACTTGCAAAATACAGCATGAAGAGGCATCAACACTGATTCCAGAAGTATCCTACTTGCAGCCTTCCTCCACTCAGACGAACTACCCTGGACAATCACCAGGGTTACTGGAAAATATTACCCAAAAGTGTGGAGACTATTTGCAGAAATTGTGGGGTAATTGCAGGGTTCACAATACATCCCCAGTGTGCCCAAATAAATCTATTATTGTTCCCTGCAACATGAATTGATCAAAATTAATTGTATATGCTTTTAATATGAAGAAAGGTTTGTGTTTTGGAAATGAATTGCAAATTAATCATTATGAAGCATATCTTCTAATATCTAAAGACATCTACCTCATGAAATGCTAACTAGATATTATTTAATAATTCACAGCCAGTCAATACTGAATAAGTCCTGAAACAACATATTTTGTAATGCTGTGCAGAATGCTGAATTCTGCCAGTAAAATTAGTTGGCATGACCATTCCATCAGCAGAATTTCCACACGAGTTTTGCTGGTTCTTCTCTGAATTACGCCTGCTGAAATCCATGGAATAATATTCCAATGAACAGCAATTTTTCAGTGGAAAATCATTCTGCAGCCACTTCCAAGAAAAATATTGAGTTCCATGGAACAATATTCCATGGAACAGCATGTTTTACTAACATACTAACATGCCAGCAGAATAGGCCTAACGGTCTTTCGTGTTCTGCTCGCTTGGTCAGCCCCCACCCTGGGAGCTGACCTTGCGCCCTCGCCTTCTCTGGCTTCTCTCTTCCCAGTTCTGGATATTCTCGCTGCACTGGATTTTGCTTCCAGAACCCTTCCCTGTACCTGTCCCACCTCTCTTGAACTCCTCCACCATCTCTGCCTCCACCAGCCCCTGGGCAGCGATTCCATGGCTCCACCACCCTCTCAGTGAAGTAGCACCTCCTCCTTTCTCCCTGAATCTTCCCTCCAGCTTCCACCCATGCCCTCTAGTTGCCCTGCCCTCCTTCGGCTCAAGCACCCTGACTGCTCCTCCCCTATTTACCCCTTCATGTACCTGAAGACCTCATCATGTCCCCTGGTCCCTTCTGTCTTCCAATGTGTATATATTTAGCTCTTTGAGCATCTCTCCATAAGTCCTGTCCTCAAGCCCCTCAAGTTTTCCATGGAAAATCATGCCACAACCAGTTCTGTGGAATATATTGGAATCTGCAGAATAAAATTCAAAGGAAATGTTGCAGAAAACCTATTCTGCATTTTTCTGCTGCAAATTCTGCCATTCTGTTTCCAGCTAAATTAGGTGGAATTAAAAAATCTTTGAAATTTTGTTCAGCTGGAATTTGAAAATTCTGCACAGCATTAATATTTTGCATGTTTCTAGATGTTAGCCTGTTTAAAAACAATTGACTTTGCTGCAGGAAAAATAAAGAGATAACAGGGATATTGAATAAAGTTCTAGTAAAAAAAAATTTTAGTTAAAATAATTGCTGTTCTTAATCAGCACTGTAAGCACAAACATTTTAAAATCACATGATTAAAGTATTAAATCATACCAGTAGCTTTTACTACATCATGCAATAGTTTATAACATATGGTACTTTGGTTTTACTTGGGTTGCAATGATTTTGTCTATTTTAAGGTAACTGTTTAAATATACTTATCCTGTTTTACCAGCATGTTTTCAAAAATGTTTGCTTTTCTGTAGACTTTGTATGTGAGCATGTAGTTGTGGCAGATTATCAAATAAGGGATTACTGTCACAAACTCTCTCAGAAGCACATTCAAGCTTATAATCAGCAGAGCCATCCAAATTCACACATTTGAATCAAAATCCATGCAGAATGAACATAGGCTTATGTATTTTCTACTACTTGACAATGTCCTTGGCTGCTCCTCCCTCCTTCTGTCCTATCTCACTAATTCCTGACCTAATTTCCTCTTTACTCTGCCTAAACTGTTGCAATTTACTGATGTATTTTTACTATGATGAATAACTATGATCTTATTTCATGTATACTTGTTGAAAGTGCTGTTTTATTTTTGTAACATTTGTTTTGGTTTGCCTTGCTCTCTTTCCTGTTGACGGGAGCCTTTGTAAAGGAATTGCTGACTCAAAGGGTTGTAATTTCTAGATCTCAATAAATAAATAAATAAAATGTATATAAGGAAAACCTACCCTTCCACTCAAAAGCAAGCATTGTAGTCAATGCTCTATTTAGGCCAATGGGGCAATTTGCACCTTTTCTCACACCTATTGTGTCAGTCTCTGGCAGCAAAAGTTTTCTGATAGTTTGCACAAACACAGATTTTAAGGGCTGAAGTGTACATATGCATGGCCAGAGACTTTAAACCAAGCCAGGAGGTGAACACATGAAAGCAGAGTCACATTGGACCACTTCTCACCTCATACTGTATTGTTTTGGCCAAATCCAAGTCTGTATATCAAATTGCTAGCATATTTGAGTAGATTTCTTGAGAATTCAAATATGTTTATACAATTGCAGTCAAACATTCACCAGATTGCAAGAAATTGTGCATTTTGTGTGAAGAATGGAGAAAATTGCAGATATTGCAAAAAAATTGTGGGTTCAATTTTCTAGTGCCCCTGACTATCACTCTCTTCTTCATGTTTCCCAGCCAATTTAAAACCCCTCCTAGTACAGTATGGCACCCCAGTTCCATGCTCAGCACCTTTATATACCAGCCTAGCAGGTGGTACAGTATTGATTTGATTGCATTGCTAACATCCACATGCTATAGTGGATATTCCTACCTTCCTTGTCCATTTATTCAGTTACCCACTTGAAGAACTTTCATGGCCTGACTGTCATGGCTTCCTTTGGAACATTCACGCTGAGCATCACTTGATAAATGATACTTTTCCAAATGTTGTATTATACTATCTTTCATAATTGTTTTAAGCATTTTCCCAAGATAGTATTAGGTTCACATGTCTGTAGCTCCCTATAGTTCCCATCAATGCCTTTTAAATAGTTTGATAATGTTTGCCCTCCACCAATTCTTCAGCATCACCCTGGTCTATGGCTTCTGACAGATCTTTGCTGGAGGTTATTCTTTCTTATTCAAGAAACTACTGTGTTCCCTTTATATTTCCTGCAGGCCAGCCTTTTGGCTCTGACCTTTTCTGCTACTGTTTTTGAGAACCAAACTGGTTTCCTTCTTCTTTGCTCTTGCTTTCTCTCTAACACAATGGGATGTTCTTCAAGTATTGTATCCTTTATGCTTGCCCACTTTGCCTGTACCCTCTCACCTGTATTTCTTCTTGCTAGGGCTAGCTTAACTGTGTTGGCTATCTTATCAAAGTCAGCTCCTCTGAAGTCCCATATGTTTGCCTTGGAATGGGATGATTTAGTTCTAGTGGGCAAATTGAACCATACCATATGATGATCACTGGCCCCAGGTGACCTTCTACCTGAAATCTGTGATCCTTTCCCTGTTAGTCAGTACTAGATCTAGGATAGCCTCTGTCTCTTGTGGGTTGTTCTACCAGTTGTTTGAAGCCCTCCTCCTGCAGGGAATCCTCTATGTGTCTAGTTCTGGCAGATGTTCCTGCTGGTAGTGACCAATCTGTATCTGGCATGTTGAAGTCTCCCATTATCAGAACCTCCCTTTAGCTGTCATGTTTGTATATTTTCTAACAGTAATATGTCTATGTCCCCCGGTCTGGAGGCCTGTAGACAACCCCAGTTCACATGGCTGTCCCATTTCCTGTTTCCAGGGTGACCCACAGTTCTTCTGGCTCCTTATGTGTATTCTGATTTTCTGTAGCTTTCATATTTTCATTGACATAAAGGCCCTCCACCCCCCTTTTGCACCTTTGATCTCTTCTGATGATTACATAGCCAGGTACTGAAGTCTCACAGTGTATTTACTGGTGAACCATGTCTCATTAATGGCTACTATGTCCAGTTTAGCCTCTGTCATTGTTGCCTGCAGGTCTGGGATCTTGTTTCCCAGACTACGAGTATTGTGTACATGATTTTCCATTTGTCAGATTTTGGTGTGTTAGTTGTTGGGTGAGATCTGGCATTTCCTGTGTGTCAAATAGGAGTCAGACCTTTTCCTTACCTGGTGATGCAAATGAACTACAAACATGCTGAACTCCTGTTGGATCACTAGCTGAGGGGGAGGGTGTTCTTCCCATTTGATGTATCGGTGCTGCACTCTCCATTTGCTAGCTTAAATATTCTGCAAAGACATCTAACTTCTGTCCAATGCACTGACTCCTCCTTAGTCAGATGCAGTCCATCAAATTTAAAGAACTTTTGCTCCCAAAACTGTTGCCAGTTACCTACAAATTTGTGTCCTTTTTCCTGGCACCATCCCTTGATCCACATATTTAGCTCCAATATCTCCCCTCTGACCTTCCATCCATCTGCTACCCTCTCCCAGACAGGCAGGATCCCAGAGAAGGAGATGCCCCATGAAATGGATGACAGTTTGTCACCCAGCCTGGTCAGGTGTCCCTTGGTCTCCACAACTGACTGGCTGGTGAGATCGTGGTCCCTATGTGTACCAGGATGTCGATGTTTTCTTCTGCTTCTTGCACAATTTTGCAATGCAGTCAGTGTCTCTCCATGCTGATGTACCTGGGAGGCATCTGACCATTACCCCTGGATGGAGGTAGGTATCAACTCCCGAATCATGGAGTCTCCTATGATCAGAAGTATTTTAGATTTCCTTTTGCTTTTTTTGTTTTGGTTCCTGTTTTGGGTGAGTTTTGTTGTGCTAGCTCTGTACTGCAGTGTTCTGCTCTGCAGTGTCCTCTGCCCCTTTGCTTGATTTTGGAGATAGATGCAGATACCTGTTTGTAGTTTTATATGGTTTGTGGAGGTGATACATTGAGAGCACTGAGTGATGGGATCCAATTTGCCCCTCCTAATCACCTGCCAACCTCCTGGACCAACTACCTCTGCAGTTGAGGTGCTTCTGTTGGATGTCGGGAAATGGCAGGGGGTCTTATAATATATTTCTTCCTGAATATGTGATTTGAGGTGTGCAATCTCTGCCCATTCTCCCTGGAGCTTAGCCCTTGATCTCCAATGGTCCAGCAAGTAGGACAGTGTCCTTAAGCCTGTATAACTGCTCTTGTGAAAAGTGTCCCAGAGCACCTGCAGTTAATAATATCCATTCCAGATTAGTTGCTGGGTTTATAACCTGGTCAGTGTAATTAGGAGGAAAATGAAAGCAAAAGTTTGATTTTGTGTTTTGTTTGTCTGTTTTTGTATAGCTTGTTATAACAAGTTAAATTACTTTTGCCCCTGTAAATGAGGTCACTGTGTGGATACTGCTCTGATTCTGCCCTTCCTGCTTTAGTATAGGAAATGTTATGACTGTGCTACCCTATAAAAGGAGTGTAGCATGGGGTGGTTGGGGATGGGGATGGGTGGTTGGGCCCTTCCCCGCCAAAAAGAAGAACCATGGATGAAAGAAACAAGGAGGTAAGAGCAGAAACAATCAGCCAGCAACAAATGCAGTAGGCATGAAAGCTTAGCCTAATGATAGATGCAACTGTAAAACCTGTAAAGCACCACCTGTAATAATTTCACAGAAGATATAACCTGTAAAAACACTTTGCTGCAGAGAAAAATAAAGCAGTAACAAAAGATATACTCAAAAGGACAATTTAAATCAGAAGATTACATCAGAAATCTGTAAGCACAAACCTGTAGGCATACCTGTAATAATGCAGCAGAAATTATATCCAACAACAGCAATTTGAATCAGAGAAACACAAAGCAATAAAATGTTAGCAACAAACAATAACAACCCTGTGAGTACAAAGAAAATAACACAGAGTAAATCTGCCTAGCCAAAATAAGCCTTAATCTTTTTCTTGCTCTGGTAAGGTTCCTTGCTCTGTCCTTACAAGCAACCTAGAAGAAAATAGCTCAGGTGAAGCTAGGTGCCTTTGCCAGCAAACTTAGTCTTCCACCTCCAAGATATCAACTAACCTGACCTTTTAATCCTTCCTTCTTTGGAAGTTACTAACAGTTTGTCAGCTCCACCCCCAGTTATGCACCTAATCCCTGGAAGAGCTGTGGGAGGAAAGCAATTAGCCTTTTCAATGTGAGAAGGAGACTGCAACACTTCTGAGATGAACCAAAACCTTTTTAGCAAAAAAAATAAATTAATTAATTAAATAGTGGCAAACAGTAATTTTGCTTAGCCTAATGATAAAAGTCACAAAATATAAGCACCACCTGTAATAATTTCACAGAAGATATACCCTGTAAAACTCTTTGCTACAGAGAAAACAAAGCAGTAACAGAAGATATACCTTGCAAAAGACAATTTGAATCAGAAGATTACAGTCAGACTTGTAAGCACAAACCTGTAGGGTATCCGTACTAATTCCCGCCACCCGTTTTCTGCAGACCGTAATCCCAAGACTGAAATGCCAACATTCACAACCCCAAAAGTAGTAAATACAGAACCAGAATTTCCTGCCGCCCATTACTGAGTACTGTTTTATTAAATGGAAAGTACTGAGTACTGTTAATATGTCTGAAATAGTTTTTTCCAAAGTTTCTCTTGTGGAATTTGAGGCTATCGGGTGACACAAAAGCACATTTGCATATCAATGTCTGGTATGAAGTTAGTTGAGGTATCAACAACAGAGGTATAGTCACAAACTATAATGCAACATACTCAGCCAAGCAGAAGGAATAGCAGGGAGAATAAACAGGAGAGAGACAGATAGGTAGACAGATTATCTTTTATTTGCACAGGATTTCTCTTAACCCGAGACTGCGGTGAAACTGCTGCAGATAGAATAGGATAATTATGAACAGAATTTAGCTGTAAAAGAACATTCAGATCAAACCAGTGGCAGTCCAGATCTTTTACTTTCTGATAGAGCACAAAGTCTACCGAGGGCAAAAGAACACTGCTGTCTTGCTATTTTTCTTTGTGATCCTTTGTACCTTAGTTTAATACAGATTAATTTTATTTGGCATGTAGAAATACAGGGTACAATGGCTGGGTAAACCTAGTAAATATAATGAAACTGAAAATTAAATGGTGGGATACTGTCATCCTAGTTCTGAAATGATGTACTTGTGCTTAGTGTGCCTCACCTAGTTACCAAACATTAGGTGGGAAAAACTGCAAGTCTTAATTTGACAATCCTGATAATGTACTATATATAGCTATATGGAAATTGCTATGCTGGAATTTTAAGAGATGGGAAGAACTGAAATCGAAATAGGCACAGGATAACAATCGGTGATGACGGTCGGCAGGAATAAGTACCTAACTCACCTGTAGGCACACCTGTAATAATGCAGCAGAAAGTATACCCAGCAACAGCAATTTGAATCAGAGAAAAATAAAGCAATAAAATGTTAGCAACAAACAGTAACAACCCCTGTGAGTACAAAATAAATAATACACAGTAAATCTGCCTAGCCAAAAGAAGCCTTAATCTTTTCTTACTCTGGTAAGGTTTCTTGCTCTGTCCTTACAAACAACCTAGAAGAAAAGAGCTCAGGAGAAGCTAGGTGCCTTTGCCAGCAAACCTAGTCTTCCAGTGATCCTGATCCTGTAGTACAGACTTAACTCACCTATGATTGCAAAACAAAACAAGTGTTCAAACCACTGGAAAGCCATTGATAAACGAAGTTGATGTCACTTGGTGTTTTGGAGTGGGAATGCAAATGGTATGGCTATCAGGAAAGCCAAAGATAAAATCTGGGATTTTGCTTCCTCACTGGACAGGGGTGTCAAGTCTGAATTCAGGAAAATCCCAGCCTCAGTGGACAAGGGTGCAAAGGCTGGATTCAGGTAATGTTATGATGAAAACCTTGATAAGGCTTTGTACATGTGCTTTTTACAAAACTGTAGTAAGGGCACTCCTATATGGGCACTTCATTGAAAGAAAAGTTCACCTTTTCACAGGTAGCTCAGTATTGAAACTTCCTTTTCTGTGAGTGAAGGCTGACTGAATTAGTTTCAAACACTGGCATAGCATGCCAGTTATCAATGCTGGGTGGACTCTGTCAGCTTCTTTAGACTCAATTATGCCCCTTTCACAAAAATATGTGTGACTTGATGGCATGAGAGTCACTTCAGGATGAACACTTTTTAATGCAGATAAGATGGGAAGCTACTGGAAGTTGCTCTATGAAAAGACATAGTCACACTCCCACAGCTGTGTGCTCACAGGAATGAAGCCAGGTGCTGGGAAGGGTTGCTGGCCCTCCTGTAACTTATGCCGTTCTAAAGTGCCCAGCACTCATAAGCTTACTACTTGGATGAAATATGTTTCAAAGGCTTGTTAAGTTTTATAGCATCAGTTTATTACAATTCATCCAGGGTGCCATGAGAACAGTTCAAATACAGGCACTACTCCATTTACCCAGTGCTTTGAATGGAGTCTTCATCAGGGACACTTTGGAACTCTGAAAAACACTAATCCTCTAGTGCTGAAAAAATGCTCCAGTATACAAAAAAGAAAACAAGATGCACCCCACTGTTTTGCCTTGTGATGAGACCACAGGGACCAGGGGTTATCATTTCAGATGCCCAAAAGTTGTCTAATCAGGTACAAAGGCTGCAGGAAGGGACAGTGGCATGCTGGGGTGGATAGGCAGAGGTAACACTAGCAGAAGATGGGAGTTAGTGATGCCATTGTATAAAGTGCTAGTGAGGCCTCACCCAGAATACTGTGTGAAATTCTGGAGACCGCACCTTCATAGGGCATTGATAGGGAGGAGGTGTCCAGAGAAGGCGATTAAGATGGTACAGGGCTTGTACCAGAAAAACATATGAGGAGAGATTAAAGGACATCAGTATGTACTGGCTGGATGAGAGGAGAAATTGAGGACAGGAAAGAAACATTCAAGTACCTTAAGGGCATAAACAAGGTGCAGGGGAAGACATCTTCAATATAGGAGGAGTACAAGAATGAGGGACATAATATGAAATTGGAAGGTGTAAGTTAAAAGGAAATATGACAAATTTTTTCTTCACAGGGTGGGTGGTGGACACATGGAATAGTCTGCCACAGTAGGTGGTAGGAGCAAGCACACTGGAGGTATTTAAATATGCTTGAACAGGCATAAGGGAACCTTAGAGGTGGGAAGGAGGGGTAAAAGCAATTGACCAGGAAGGATCAGAAGCCACAAACTATTGCAGGGCTTACTGGCAGACCAATGGGCATAGTGGTCATTATCTGCCAACACATCTATGTTTCTATGTAAATCATATATTGCCACTGCTAGTGACAGGAAAATCACAGAACCCAAGGTGCTTTATGCCTGTCAGTATGAACAACCTTCCTGTCCTCTAGTGAGCACAAGAAGTGCTTGGATGAACTTGATTGGTTAGTTTCCTTTCTTGCCATTGGTTAAAGCTCACCTGAGAACTAAAAGACTGATGACCTGGCTGTGCTGCTGTCGGTACTCACCAAAGTAATGGCAGACTATACACTGAGGATGAAATATTAGATGTGAGTTTTTGCCATCTAATACCACTGCTAAGATTCAGCCTATGGACCAGGACATCCTGGCAGCTTTAAAGAGGCTGTATTGTAGCAACTCATTTTTAAACTTCACTTAAGAAAATGATGACATGCCTCAGTGTGACATTATTAGGGTCTTGATGATCAAGGACATAAGCTACATGTTGGCAGACAGAGAAATTCAAAGAGACACCATTGTCAAGTGCTGGGACAAATCTGAACTGCTAAATGATGATCTTCATGTGGCTCCTGTAACGGATGCTGCAAATCAAGAGTCAGAAGTAACAACAGAGCAATCTGCTCTTGCTGAAGGTACATACAGATATGGATGTCAAAGAATGGGAGTGTCAAGATGAAGAAGGACAGGTTAAGAATAATTGACTGAGTCAGAGAACTAGTCTAGTATGCTCACCAACAGTGAAGTTCCAGAGGAGCCAGAGGAGGAAAACGATCCACCTACCCCAGTGCAGACTGACACGGAAGCTTTGGAGCTTAAAAGAGTGTATCCACTGGCTGGAAAAGGTTTCTGAAGCTAACCACTACAAATCTTTCTACCCTGCCTGCTCTGTAAAAATAGCAAGGATGAAAATGAAAAAAGCTTATCAAAGATTATTTTAAAAGCTTTGACTTGTACTGTTGTCATTTTATATTTTCAAATGTAGGCTACTTTAATTACTGGTAACTTAATAAAATTGAATGTTTAACTAGAAAAGTTTCCTCCACATTTAATCTGCAAACATGCTACTAAGTAATATGATGCTTCCGACTTCCCAACAACTAATAGCATGCTTATCCAAAACCCCGATTATCTAAATGTTTCTCTTCTTCCTACATATTCAGATAAGTGTTGTTTTACTGTAATGCAATACTTATGTCACTGTATATTTCAAAAAGTATTTGACTTTCTCCTGTTGAGCTTATAATTGATGTGACTGTGACATCTTAGTTTACTGCAGTAGAAAGCATTATGATGTCAGTCGCAAAGCGCATTGTGAGATCAGTTGGCAACAATCAGATTTTTTTTTGTACAGAGCTCTTGTGTAGACTTCTGAAATATATAATACACCCTGTAAAGGAAACTGCATATTCTAAAATGCGTTCTCTGAAGTGCAACAACTGAAAGATGTGTTTATGAAAGCACACTCTGAAGTGGATACCTGCTCTTAAAAGTTCAAGATGTGTAATAATTGGTTCTTGGGACTTGTGGGTCTTCATTGTTCATTTATTCTCACTAATAGCCAAGCTGTGATTATATCACAACACCCTTTATTCAGTCAATACTCCTGTGTAGACCTACTGTACTCCATTTTGGCAAACTCCTCCCACTGCTCACCTTGTCATTAAAGGCTGAGAAAGTATTTATAAAGTTTTGCCTGCCTCTTTCTAGAGCTACAACTACTAAACTCATAAGTGGCCAGTTAAGTTCATCCTTTTGGTTAGAGAGTCTTTTTTCTTGGAAAATGTTTAAAGAGTTCAATCTACTGTAATTGCTAGGGCAAGATGGTTACTATGCATTTAGACTGAGATGGATGTAATTGCATGGCAATGTGTCACTGAACTGAAATCTTTATTTCTATTAACTGAAAGCAATTAGAATAAACAACAAAAAAAACTTGAGTAACATTCAACTGTTTCAACATTTTATTGAGTCTAATGCAGATATTTTGCAAATCATTTTACTATGGACTATATCTGAATATTCTGTTTAGCCCATGAAAACATAAATACCACTTTAGATTTATTTTTCATTATTCTTTGGGAATGTTCTGAGTGATGATTATTTTTCTTTCATTAAGGAGCTGCTATATGAGAGATATGGAATAGCTGGGCTGAGAGACATTTAATAATGTAACAAATTACACTGTATGTGCATGATGCAATAGGTACATAAGCTGTCAATATGATCTTTGATTAAACAGTTTTACTTATGTGTCCTGTAATTAGAGAAATCTTCAGATCTACAGTATATTTTACATTGAGCAGACAATACATATATCCGAAGGAATATAAATCTAAGTGAGAAATTAGGATCCGGTGACTATAAATAATGACTACACCTTCGATTTGCTGATAAATACCCTTGTTCTAGGAAGTGACTGCAAATCTTTGGCACTTTGTGATTCAAGCCATTCAATTTTCAGAGTTCATGCATGGAAACAGATTTTAGTATACTTTTCATAAATATCATGAAAATCAAAGCTATTGTATTGAATTTCTATTAGCAGATATGTGACACTAAAAGTCTGGTTTTGAAAATAAAATTGCATACATGATTATTAGACAATGACTTTAATGGCAAAGGTTATTCACAAACAATATCTTTGCAAGTAATTTTATTTTACTACAGTAACAACTGCAAATGCACAACTATAAAATGGTTAAGGGACTAGAAATGCATTAGTCTCAAGTTGCTTATTATGTCTCATTAAACATGTTAAAAGAACATAAACACCAGTCAAATACCACTTCACACTACAAAATCAATCCAGCAATCAACTGAAGAAATGAGACAAGGGAAAACAAGAAATACAACTTGGTGTACACGGGCTCCAAGCTTTGCTTTTTGTTAGGTACTGTTTTTAACTGAAAATCAAATTATAGTGCACGATGGCACATGATTCTAATTCACTTTCCATCTCAGCTTAAACCTGTTGATCACAGTTTAAAGGCCATGGAACACGATTGTACCCTTCCGGGTATAATCACATTCTATGACCTTGAACTGTTCTACAACAAGGTTTAAGCTGAGGTGGAAAATGCATGACTACATGAAATAGAAAAGGCAGGATCAAGCAAATAAGCACTAATGGCAGTGACACAGTCACCCAAACCTGCCACTTAGGATTGACCAGATAAAACTAACAAATGCAGGGCCAACCAGATAAGTGCACACAAATAACAAATAAAACACAGGATCAACCAGATAATTAAAATAAACTTTTCAAAAGAAACAATAGACTTCTGCCTCTCACTAAGCGAGGAATATGGCGATATTTTAATTTTTTGAAAATCCTCTCACACCCAGTTGACAACCAAATGAAGACTGCACTACAAATGTAGGGCCATCTGGTCCCTAGCATCCACACATGTCACCCTAACTATCCAAACAGAACGGGTAACAAACAACTTCTGTTTTGTAATTAAAACATTAAAAAGTGCTAAAACTGTATTTATTTTCTTTGGGGAACACCATACACTATAACAAATACTGGTTGGCAACTCATGCAACCAACAGTGTATTGTACTCACCTCAAGTTATGATTCCCATGGATCTCTCAAGCTTTGCTCTTAAGGTCACAGGGCATCAGAACCCCGTGAGTAACACTAACACTGATGATTGTGCATAGTTGCCCATCCAGTATTCTCTATGTTGTTAGATGGTTTCCTTTAGGCATCAAATTTACACTTCAATGTGCATTTTAAAAGAAATGGGAGGTCCTTTGGTGACTAAAACAAAGTTTTGCCACTTGACCGAATTTGTCTCAAGATGATACAGTAGTTATGGTAGGCAGATCCATGTGCAGTGCAGAAATGCATTTTACCTTTCAAATCTCTAAAACCGCATGAAATACAAAAACCTATTTGAAAATTAACACAGTTTTACTATTTGCTTACATCTTTATGAAGTAGGTTCTCAAAGAGACTCTAAGACTGTAGACAAATTATAAGGCCTGAATCTGCATCACATTCAGAAGTGGCGAAAGACTGCTACTTTGTGCCAACTCCTTAAAACTCCACTGTGTTGTTCTTAAACTCCTGATTCACAATTGCCATCTCACATCTCTGAGAGGACTCTGTGAATGTGATGTAACACTGATTGCTGATCAGTTCTTAGCAAGTGCAATCAGAGACTAGCACTTGTTACATCAGCATCCATGTACCGTAGATTGCAAATTGAGTGTATATATTTTTATCATTATTAATTAAAGTGAGACAATTAGGCCCTGATTTTCAAAATGATGAGGACAGAGACTTGGAATGTATTTTCAAAATGGGTGGATGCAGACACACATGTGTGTTCCTCTTGCCTCTGTGTCCACTCATTTGTATCAAAACTTGGGATACTTATTTTCAAAGGCTCCAGAGATTTTTTTTGTGATAGTTACTGTGATTGGTGGCACCTTGCACCAAAATATGATGCAAGTATCATTTTTTGAAGCAAACTTCAGCTTTTGGTAGCACTATTGTACATCCAAAGTTTGGCTGTCATTAGATAACTTTGGATACAGTTGAACTGAAAATAGGATGCAGGGCACTGAACATTCTGTTCAGTTTTTATCCACATCATTTGCCATGTTTAAGCAGTGAGCATGTCCTGAATATTACAGTAAATTCTAAATACCACACTAATAACAGGGTACTCAGTACCCATGTCACAGTATCAAGTCATTTTTTTTCTGTTCATTGGTATTCAGGAATTATTTTACAGGGTCCTAAACATGTTACAAGTATTAAAACTATCTTCCAAGATGGCCAGAGCTAGGCCCTTTAGGCACACATTTCCATGACCCAGCCATTCCACACCCTTCACCTCCTTCACTGTTCTTTCAGAATGATTTAACACTGATTGTGAACAGCATGAGCAGGGTTTGCAACTGGGAGTGAGGGTTTGTGTAGTTGGCATCGCTGATGACAAAAGGCCTAAACTCTTATTGTTAAAGACTATAGTAAATGAAGAGGGGAGTGCTGTAGTAGGGGTATGAATGAGCTAGCTGGAATTGTGATGTTATTGGCCCCACACAGCATGGATCAGGGGTCAGGATCAGGGCCACCATTGATTAGTGGAACTTTGGGGATCAATATAGGAAGAATGGAATTATAAATGATGTGATTGCTCCTGGAAGAGCCTTCATTTTTAAATCACTCTGGAAAAATTAGTGGAGGGTGGAGGGCATAAAATGGCTTGGGTGGGAGAAGGTTGACAAGGGACTACTTCCATTCACCTAACAAGGGATATGATTTCAATGTAAAAAAAATATTTAGGTTGAATATGCTTAATGAGTAATAAGTAACTTAGTACCTGGATGTTGAGAATGAATACTCACAGAGTATTCAAAAAGGTGCCATTCTACAGCACAGAATAGTTACTTCCAAGGAGTATGGTCTCTAACCAATTTAATGTACCAAAACAAAAATAAGTCAGCACCTACCCATTCTTATATGAATTCACTTGCACAATGATAGACGGTACTTTTAAATTCTACAGGGTACTTTCTTAAAGGGCTTAATTTTATTACTGAGGAACACATCAAAAGTTATAAGATAACAGCAGCCCATGTAAAATGACCTGGGCCAGTTTACATTGGTTGCTTTGTTGCCTTATATCTTTGTTGCCTTTTATCTTTTGATGTGCTGCACAATAATACAATTAAACACTTCAATATTGTATCCTGTTGCCTCGAAGTGCTGTCTTTTACCATGCGGGTAAGTCCATACAAAAGTGGTGGAGTGCCATCTTTCTTTTTTTTTTTTTTTTTAAATATGTGCTTGCACACTCTACTACTGTATATTTCAGTATTTAGGATCCAGTGGATCATTAGAAATATATCACTTAGCCCATATGTAGAATCACATACAGTGTATTTAGTTCCATAATATGGTAACTTACACCTGATCTCAAACAAAACAACCTTCATCTATGTAGTTAATTTTATGCAGACTGTTCTCCAACAAACATCTACTGTACCCAGACCTGCACAGGTAACCTCTCAGTCCCAGCACTAGCCACATTTGGTGCATGTAGGATGGCATGGACCCAAGACTACTGTGATAAGGCCATAATCATCTGTGCAGTCATCAGAGGTTTTGCCACATTTTCCCTTTGCCCCTTCTACCACAGGTGCTGAATCATTACTACAGTATGCACCCACAGCATCCCTGTGGAGGAAGTGGAGGACTTTGACTCATGCACCCTCCCCACCTCCTCAGACTGTTACAGGGTTGCTGCACATGTGGCAATGGTGGTGCTGTCCTTTAAAAACAGGAAATGCTGCCACTAGCAGCAATCTTTGTCATGGGCCACCTGTTATGGTAGGAAAACTTAGAACACCTGGCAAGTAGTTTGTCCCAGTACCCTGGGTCATCAGGAACCTCTGGCCATACAGGTCTAGATGAAGCTGTTTTACTAATGCAGGATATGTGATGTAATAACAGAATATATGAAGTCATCTCATTCTCTATGACGTATAAATGATTAAGTAACCAAATGCAGTATGCCCTAAAGGACTGTATTTATATACTCTGGATGCTGCTACATTTCTTTATGATCTATAATTCAATTCATTGCTACAGTACTCTTGCAGATGCCTACATTCATGAAGTAGCAGCTAGAACTAATCAGATTGCACTGTTTCCTTTTCTCTCTTCAGATCCCATCCCTTTCCTTCTCTGTGAGTCTTGAGCTCCTGAGCAGTTTTCTCTGACTTTTCTGCTAAATTTTTCCTTAAAGTGTTGCTTTGTTTATAGAAACACAATGTCATACACTTTTAATTTACTCATTTTCCGCTACCCTATTTCTGTTTGTAGCTTTATAGTATTGCTTATTCCAATTGCACTCTCTCTATTCATTTAATTGTTCTGACATAACATAATTTTAAACATAACTAAGATACATATTTTCTTTCTGTGGTGTGTCATCATTTTGAAATATGTCTAAAAAAACTAGAAACGAAGAATTATATTGCATTGTTTCCAGAGTGAAAAAATCTAGCACTTTTAAATGTATTGCTCAATGAGGTTCAATAATGGCATACACTTACACTTTTACTATGCAGAGCCTATTAAAAGTTTTCTATGTGAACCAGCAATACAGAAAAAATATGAAACATTCCAAAGCACTGAAAAACATAAATTTTCTGCCAGGGAAAAACAGAGCTGTTCTAAGAGTTTAATATGATTTGCTAGATAAGGATACACAGAATGCATTCTTAACATTTAATATGATTTTCTCCAAGAACAGGTTTAATGAAAACCTCCCACAGCAAAATGTTGCCATGTATTTGATAGATGACTAGACCCATGTTTCTGTCATTAAATAGCAACAAACATGCTCTATAATATACTTCACTCACAAGTCAGATTTCACTACAAAAGTAATGGGCTTCTTAGCTTTCTTCCCAACATGCTGGCTGAGTTCCAAACTTTTCAAGGAGAGATGTCTTCAGCTTTTATAATGATTAATTGCACAGTAGTGTTATACAGAAAATTAAATACCACACTCAGCCTGAAGAGGAGCTACTGTCTTAGACTGTGAGTGGTACTGCTGTCCATGAAATGGGGAACAACAAAGCATGGTAAAGCCTCATGCTTACTCAAAATCAATGATTTCTAATTTATTTATTTAAGGTGGGGAATTTTTTAATCCTGATTAGCAGAGAAGATGTTAAAGCTATATGGTTTAGGAGTAGGAACTGCATGATTCTGCACTTTTTCCAGCAACCAGGTGCAGGACATTCAGGTATCAATGCCCCAAAAATGTTTAAATAGAAATGTCTGCAGGCCATCTTGGTACAAAATTGTAACACAATTCCCACCTTAAACTCATCACCACTGTAAAACATAATGGACAGTATTGCCACAATTTTATAAATAATAATCACAACTTAACCCCACATCCACTATGAAAATAAAGTAGGTCATCTCCTCCTTAGAACTACATAGAAAATATAAAACATAGACTTGCATTTTTTAATTAGGTAGTTTGTTGATCCATGCCCCTGCTCCCATCATCTTTCATAAACATGACCTCTGAAGCTGCCTTCCTTCAGATTTAAAACAAATAGCCCACAAAGCTACCAAATATCTTCTCTTTAAATTCTTGTCCTCTTACCAATGATTTATTTTTCTACTTTGCTGATTTTATTTAAAGCATCCCCAAATAGCACAGCATATTCACAGTTTGGGATCAAGTAGCACATGCAATACACCTCTCACTTACATGTTACTGCAGTTCTCCCTTGCTCTCCATGGGAACTTATGATACAATTGTGCACAGGCTATTTTTCACAATTATAAAACTATGACAGAAATGGTGCATGTGTCCTGTGCCATTTACACACAGGTGAGCACTTAAAAATGTGACCTTTCATGAATGCAACTATAGATACTAACAAACTCCAAGTAATAAAATACAGCACCAAACTAGAGATGGCTACCAACCACCAAAGAAACAGAGAAGCACAAAAGTAACTGGCCAAACAGATTTTGGTCTTGTAGGCTGGCTAATATCAGGTAAAATATTTTGTTTTAAAGCCACAACATTACTACATAATGCAGTTGCAAATAGTCCACCAGTGGTTCCATATGGAACATTGACATTTTATTTTACTTTCTAAACAATAAAACAACATTCAAATATACTTTTGTTTGATTTTTAAAATGCAGCAATGCCATATACTGTATATACACAAAGCCCTGCCCAGTGGTTCACATCTGGTAAATTCAGTATTTTCTACTTTGTTAACAAACAAAACACCATTTAAGTGTAATCTAGTTTGATTATAAAGCATTTAATTTTGTTTCTAGTTTTATTACAGTGTACTCATTTCATAAGTGCAATAAGTCACTTTGTGGTGTTGATTCCTATTCAATGGTAGAAGTCTGTTGATGCAAGCACCTCATGCCTCACAGCACACCTGAGTATGCAGTTCCTGAGTAGGAATGAACACCATGTTATGTCTTATTGATTACATACATCAAGACAGAGATCATTCTATATAGCTTCATCATAATTCTATGCGGCAAGATGCTGCTCATTAATTCTTATTGTTTTGTGATGCATTGCAGTGACCTTCAAATGATGTTCAATGGATATTCACATTATGAAATTTCAGACTGACATCATCACCTCAGTTTGCAGAGTCATGTACTGTACATTGTTCCTTGGTTAAAGTACTTTACAATGCATGATTTAGAATAGGGAAGGAAATACCTTAAAGAAGGTCATGGTTGCACCATCTTCTACTGCTCCATATTCTATTTTGGTCTGTTTTACAAGTCATCAGCTGAGTCTATGGGAGATTCCATTCGTTCCACTGTCAAGAAGGCAGCTAGGTTTGCAGTATAAGATGAAATGATGATAAGCGTGAAAAACCACCAAATGCCACCTACTATCCGTGTAGAAAGGGCTTTAGGCATAAGCTCAGAACCTAGTAAAAATAGGAAAACAGTGAAATTAACATGTAATGGGCTGCACTCAGTACAGCAGCAGCTGATACTTTTTCTGCTGCAGTAATGGGATGCAAGTTCCACTAGAACTAAAGGCTAAACAAGGTTTTAATTTTTCAACATATAGTATGGTAGCTGTATTGAAATGCTGACACCTCCAGACAAACTGTGATAATTGTAATATTAAAGCACAATTCAGCTCATAGTTTGCATAGTTTCACTTTTTCTCTGCCTGTCATTCTTTAATACTAATGACTTTTTCTTTAAAACAGTGGATCCTGATACACAGTCACAAGGGACAATCCTAGCAATCACTTAGCAGCAGTGATGGCTTTCTATCCCAATTGCACCATGCACAATGGGGTTGCAAGCCTTCCTACATAGTTGCTAAATAGATTGCATGCATGCAGGGTGGAGCAGTGCCATGCAGCAAACATGGTGACAATCACTAACCTGGTCACAGATTTGTGGTACCTCTACCTGTAGAATTGCAACAGGAAGGTGGTAGGGGTTGCAAAGCTGCAAGTAGGAACCTAGGAGCCAGTTCAGGCAGTGGACAGAGCAACATGTGGCATCTGGGCCATGAAAGAAGTGATCTAAGACTCAGAAAGGAGTTCCACACAATGTCAGTGACTGTTGTCAACCTGTGTATGAATGGGGAACCACAGGACTACCAAGAATGGCCAGTAAGACACAAAAGTTCAAAATTAGTTTTCCAGAAAGAAACCTTAAGGTAAGAGCGAGCAGATGGAGAGAATGAACTTTCAGATGGCACTGTCAGCTGGCTCCCAGCATGACGTATACCAGGTACAATTGCAGCAATACACATGTTCAGAGATATCAAGGTACGTACTGTGCAATATTTCTAAAGAGATGTCTCTTGTAGTCCTACACTGGCTCTCCAGGCAAAAGGGAATTTTCTAGAGGTATCACAGAAATTTCAGCAACTATTTCACCATGTCAGTTACTGTTGCTGTAGCTTGTGCTATGCCATGCTGAGAGGCCATGGGAGTCACACACCAGTTTGCAGGTGTTAAACCAGTTGCACTCACTAGCATCTGGTGGCTGCATTTGGATTGCAACATTTTAGGAGAGATTCTTCCTGTTACTAAGATTTTCTTTTGGCGGAGTTTAAAAGGAGAGTAGGGGAATTGGGTGACTGCCCAACTTTGTGCTGCCACCCTTTGCAATTGTATATTTTGGCCCAGGATATTTGTATATGTAACTTTATCTGCCCTTATCACTTGTTTACATGTGACATCATAATCTGCAATGTTTTAAGTAATAATATGGTGCCATGACAATGATCATGTCATTACTAATAGAATATTATGATTTCTTATGTTACCAAGCAACAGAAGCAGATAAGGTTCATGGAAAAACATCCTGCTTTTAGGAAAATACTCTATGTAATAAGAAATAGTAAAAATATAAATACAAAAAACCAACATATGAACTATTAGCTGAATTGAGTCTAAAGTCAAATGTTTTCCCTGGGGCATCAGCAACTGATTAAATTACCATACATAGCATGACAATGATACTTTCATCCTTACCCAGCAGCTCCAGTAAGTTATTGGTAATAGGAGAATTATGGCACATCATTGTAGCCTAAGGTAATCTGGTGTAATAGGGCACCATGTAGAGGATAATGTAAGGGCAACCATATACAACAACCCTGTGTCTGCATCAAGAGGTTTCTGTGGCAGCCTGGAACCTCAAGAGCAAAGCTTGAAAGGTTTCCTGGTTGCTGTAGACAACTCAGCAGGAAGACAGAGGCCTGTCTGTATACAGACTCATTTACATAATCTTTTTATAGTGTATGGGTATCCATTCCTATTTCAGACACTTTGCTTCCTTTTGGTGAACTGGCAATTGAGGGGCACTTAAGGGTTTGTGGTGGACTTAAATTATTGATTCAACATGTGGCTAGAGACTGCAACTGTTTCTGTAAGTTCAAGTTTAAACAAACTGTTTCCAGCTTGATTAACTAGATGAAAGCAGTTGTGTGGCAGCATTCTAAGTTAATGTGTAGTAATAGTGTACACTACTGCTGCAGAGCTGCCCTGGTCTAGGAAAGGATTTCCACTCAGAACAAGATTCTACCATCCTGTACACTCTAGGACATTAAATAACTGCCTTAAGGAGGAGGCAGTTGTGCCTCAATGAAGCAAAAAAATATTTTATTAGAATATGTTTATAGTATAAGTAAATACAAACCAGAATTTGTGAAAAAAAGTTGTTTAGCTAGAAATGGAATTACTCGGTGCATAGTATTTGACTACAAGTATCTTCATAAGTAAAGGGTTTAAATACAGTTGTTTCTGCTATTTGTGGTACTGGGTAAATACATGTGGCATGTGGTTTGAAGGGCAACTTGCACATTACTACAGATTACCATAAGGCTTTTACTTGGCAAAAGCAGTGAATGATTCATTTGGGAGAATGCTGGTAAATGTCTTTTAGTGTTGTTGTCTTTGACAAGTCCAGGTGAGTCTCATAAACATTAACTAATTCTGTATAAAACAGGAGCTCTGTTCAACAAAACAAAAATGACAATTGCCATCGAAGACCTGAGTTTCACAGCATTCCATAAAAACTGATATCAAGCCAATCTGTTCTGTATTACTATGGACAGCTGCATAGGCAACTGTTCCTTACAGCTGAGACTTATTCAGAAGCTGAAGTCACAGTACCCTACTATTTCCCCTTGCAGGTCCCCAGCATCTGGGAGGCTCCTTGGATCAAGCTTCATCCCCTCCCAGGTGTTATTTCTCATTCTCCTTCTCACTATCCATCTATAATTACAATGCTTAACTGCAGGAGGGTTTACAATCGCCTGAACTTCCTTGTCCCCTTGCATGGTTCATCACATCCTGAAGGGTTCTCTTTTGGGTCAGGCCTTATTTCCCTCCTAGGTGTTAATCACACTTACTCCATCTCTCTCTCCCTATAATCCATACTCCAGTCCCATGTCCCTTGCAGGGTTCCCCACATCCTGAAGGGGTCTCTCTGGGACATGACTCTGCATTATCTGTCATCCGTCCTCTCTCCATCATTTATTTCATGATAGCACTTGTCACTTATTACCATTGCACTTATTAATTGTTCTCACAAATTACATATGTACGTAACATTGTTTGTAATAACTGCCTTAATTAATTGTATGCTACATTGATCTTTGTAACTTGAATGTAAAATGATTCATCCTGTTGTACCCTTCCCCAGGTCGGTGTGAGAGACAAGCAACCTGGTTGCTCAGTGTGCCTTCCAGGTGAAACATTTCAATAAACAAATAAATAAAAATATTTGCGTCATCACAGTCCGTTGCTGTGAATATCACTGTGATGTCAAAAGCAGGACACTATGAACTCGATTTTCAAATGTGAAACTATGACACAAGATACCTATGACAAATGGGTATGACACAAGTAGTGCCTTGCATCATAGTTTGCAGCGATCCCGATTTTCAAATGCAAGCTGCAGTGAAATCAGGATGAAAGTTTGCCCAACCTGCCTTGCACCACCCTTGCAGCAAAAGCACTCCTGCACCAGGTTGCAAAGGGCTTGCACCACAGTAGTAGTGCTGCACCATCTCCTTTTTCAGAAATTTGCAAGCTCCACCATGGACACAGCAAAGGGCTCACAATAGATCAGCTAGGAGGTGATCTAAGTGCTCTGTGTCACTGCTTGGCATGGAAGCCAGTGGTGATGGGGCCAAAAAGCTGAAGTGGCACTGAAGCTGCCTTAGGGCACAAGGGGATATGGTGGCAAGAATTGTAGGAGCAAGGAGGCACCTGGCAGAGGTACAAAAGGACTTATAACACAGCCGGGGGACTGGGTAGGGGTTGGCATCTGTGCCTATTATGACATGGCCCCAGGTGGAAACAGCCCAGCACCTGCCCCACAGAACCTACAGTTCTCAGGGGTAGTTGCCAGGGCTACTCCACCTGGGGCCACATGTCAATGGACTTGCAAAGCCAATCACCCCTACCTGTTCCCTTGGCTGCATTATAAGCCTATGTTACCTCTACCAGGTGCCTCCTCTGCTTCATGTGCATGGCACCATAATCCCCTCATGCCCAGTTGCAACCTCTGTGCCACTGCACCACCAGTTCTACACCTTCTATTTAGGAATCTCCCCAGCTCTGCTGTCATGTAGGCTTGTGCAGGGGATTGATGTACCTCTCCATCAAACACCGCAAGTGCACCCAATATTTGGTGCAGCCTCATGGCCATGGCAACTTTCTCTTCACCGCAGGGACCCCTATTAACATACAAAATTGGGCAGAGGATCCCTGACACACCTGGAGTTTGGCACAGCCCTAGCATACCACAAATTGTGTTGAACTAAAGGCTCTTTGAAAATCAAACCCATATGACTTCAGCTTGTGAATGAGCTTCAAAGGGTGATGAACTGTAAGTATCAAATTTCCTGTTTTCATGTAAAGCCCAAAATATTGAAGCATGTATTGACTTGACATTCATTTTCTGGAATGTAGAGCAATTGAGTTTTGCTAATGGAAACTATAATTTCATTGTCTGTAACCAAATTCACTCTTTTTTTTGTTTGTTTTCTATCTACATTTTTCCTCCTTCCCGTACAACCTGCCCCTTCCACCAGTCCCTCAACCCCATCACCCCAGCTTCCCTGGGACTTTCCTGGATAGCATCACAGTGACCAGCTGGCCAGGTGTGAGCCTGTGCAGGACCAGGGCCATCCTGCCGGTAACCATTTTTCAGTTCCATCCCCCCAATTGCTGGGGCACGACATGTCAATGTACATGTGTGGAGGCAGATGCATGTTGCAGAGTACTGCAGCACCCTCCCTTCCATTGGTGACCCCAACCCATTCTGCCATCAGGCATCCACCTGGGGCAGTCATTTGGCAGGATGGCAACCCATCCTCCCCAGTAGAGGAGAACTGTCCTCCAGATGCTCAATCCTCTCCTCCCCAGCTAACCCCAGTGACCTGCTTGCACCAGGAACATGGGTCACCAGCATAGCAGGAGATAAGGCAGCAATGCCTCAGCCCTCCACGCCACTAGGCGAGCTTTAAATTCACACACTTAAGTGCCAAGTTGATACACTCACCCATTGCATCTGGAATGTGAAAGAGATTGACCAGTCTGTTTTTAGCACTACCACTCACACCCCATGCGAAAGGACAAAAGATTCCTCTGACACATTGCAATTTGACTCTGATAGTTATTCTATCTTAAAATGTTAACAGTTTCTTAATTCTAAACAACAAAAGTTAAAACTGTGACAAACTGGCTGGAGTTGCCTGCTCATGATGGCACAGAACAAAACAATGACTCATCATGTGTACTAATAAAAAGACCTGCAAAAATTATTAAGTTTTTTCAGAATTATTGTTTGTTTTTTCTTCTATACAGTAATATAAAGATGTTTAATGTTATGCCTTAGAAGTTAAGACAGCTTTGATAATAAATCCATTAAATAGCTGATGAAGTTGTACTCAGTTAAAAAAAAAATTGAAATAACTGAGTTTTAACAAATGAAGAATAACAAAATGTTTAAATATATAGTCATACAATAAGTGACAACTATCTTTATTATTTAAGCTACATAATTTATGGTATCTTAATCATAGTAAATTAGTTATAACTAATTGTGCAAACAATTAACATTGTAGAGTTTTCATATCATTATTAAAAATATATCATTCATGGTGTGTTAATCATAGTATACTAGTTATAAATAATTGGGTATAAACAAATGACAATATAGCATTATAAAATACCGTACATTAGTAAATTCTATATTTACATAAACATGGTTAAAGAAACAGTTTATTTACATATGGTAGTCTCATAAGACGCATAGGTAAAATGGAGCAAAGGAAAGATGGACTTTTTGGTCCTACTGTATGAAATGAAAATTTAAAATAACACCTTTAATAGACACTGTCACCACAGGGACACATTGGACATGGCATAATAAGCAGACACAATTTAGCTGATATTAAATTCCTTCCTTTCCCCAAATTTCTTGACACTTATGAGATTTTCATGAAAGCAGGATTCACTGTTGCTTGGTCTTCATCTGCCCTTACAACTTTTCATTAATGACAACAGAATCCTCTGTTCATCACATCATAGCACTTTCTACAACAACCATGTTTGATATTACAAGCAAACAATTTTCATGTCACTTGAGGACAAGTAGCAGGAACAGACAAAGACCAAGGACACAGAATTATGTTTTCGTGGAAATGTTCTTGTAATAATGAATAAAGCTAAAGTAAATGATGATGTTTCCAAGACATAATTTAGGTTGTGTTTAAACATTTTCTTTGTGGTGTCAGTGGCTTTTTAAAGAAATAATTGATTATTACAGTATGCTGTTGCAACCATTGAACAAACACAAAGTAATATTTTGTGTAATTCATTTTGAAAGCAATTGTGGTCTCATCTTTGGATAAAGTTATCAACAGTCCACCTTACCCTCAGTTCATTTTACCTCTGCTGTTTCAAACAAAAAAAGAAGACAGACTTGGACATGACACCAACTCCAGCTCCAGATTCTGCCTAGACTTCTGTAAGAAAAAGAGTAAAAAAGTACCTTGCTCATGATGCTCCAGGGCCCTGTAAGTCACAGAGTTATTCAACATAATACTTATTATAGTTCCACAATGCCCAGCAACTTGGTCTGTACTTTTACTTAACTAACCAGTATACTGAAGCAAGACTGAGAAGACTAAGAACAGTAGAGACATCTGCTGTAGGAGGTCCCAATTACCACATGTTCATGTCTTACCCATGGAACTGAGAAAGTGGGTGCCACCAAGGCTTCTGAAACAGAGCCTGGTTAGGGGCTGACTGTCATGTACCCAAGGTAACGCATGTCCAGCACTACATCCCACAGTCTTCTGGGGGTCGCAAGCAATGTATGGGCCCTCTATCATGTCTCTTCTGCACAAGTGAAAGCATGCCAGTATTGTCCCATTTAAACTAATTCCCAAAGGTCAGTTATAACTGGAAAACCACATCTTTTAACAATCATCATTAACAGTTTCTATCATATTAGCTCATTCTAGCTGCATGTAATGATTCTGAATACCTTGTTTATAATATTTATCAAAAGTATTTGTTTACTTATTATCATTGATTAATTTGGAATTTTCTAACTAATAATGATAAGTTCACTGGTTCAGAAAACAAATTCAGTATGTTTGAATGCTTGAATGCTATGTGTCTATAATTAGTTGTGTCTTTTGTATGGGGTCATAATGTTGTATGTTTAATAGTACAACATTATGGGCTAACCGACCTGTGCGCTCTGGAGTTGGGCCCCGGAGTTGGAATCTTAAGTGGGGGGTCCGAGGGTGCAGCCCCCATAATGGAGGGGGGGGTGAAGCCTCCACAAAACAAAAACAACAAAAATTGTGCAAGCATAATTGTGCCGCACGTCATTCTGCCGTGCAGCATAATGACCTCATGCCTGAATTTTGCACCCACAGGAAGGGGTAACAGAATGGCCTAGGTGCATCTGGCCAAAGTAAATCAGTGTGGATGCAAAATACATCCTCAAACATTTGTGTTCATTGGAAATATCTTTATGTGAGTGCTCACAGATAGAAAGGTAAAATTAGTTTTCCCATTCCCTTCGCATGCAATATTTCAAATATAGTTTTAGAATCAATGGAATATGCTGTATGTTTAATTTAAATTGACCATTTTATATTGATTAAAATTTAATGGACTTGCAATGGTAATCAGTGATAAAACAAATAACATTGGATGATGTAAATCCTGCATATATTATGATAGTTATATTTGTGTGGGATAAATTACTTTACAGTACTGAGCTTTTATCTAGGATTTACAACACTATCTTATCTACAATTTTTGTTCAAAGGATTTGAACTGTTACATCTCTTCTCTGCAGTCAACAGTGTCATATTAACTCCAGAGATATTGGATTAATAACCTAACTCCACACATTAATTATGTATATCATAAGGTAATGTATAACACCTTAAGGATGAACATTTTACCTAGATAGCATAAAATATGTGGAATTAGATTTACAATCAACACTTAGAATGTGGATTGAAAATCTTTAAACCCTAGCACTGATTTTTTCTTTTTGACATATGTAAACTCTGATGTTGCTTTTGTGAAGTATACTGTTTGTCTGTCTGGCTGTTCATCTGTCTATACAGTATATCTTTCTATCTATCTGTCTGTCTGTCTATCTATCTCTCTATCACCATTACATGTATTGGGAGCCAACAAATGGTTTTATTTAGAACACTGTTTGAAGGCTTTATGTGCTACAACATACCATTTTGTTTTACAGCAAGCAGTAAAGATATTATTAAAGTTTTTTAAACATAGGTATAGTACCAAATGAATATTTTCATCAACCAGGCCACAGAAACTGCCCTAAAACTGAAATTATGACATGTTAAGAAGATGTGGTTCTTGTTACTGTACATTTGGGCAAAATCTGTACTCAAACATTAATCAGAAATAAGTATTTGTCCTTTAAAAATTACTCAACTTTTCAACAGGCAAAGACTAAATGTGGAAACATGCATGTTATATATGAAACAAGGTGCTAAGTTAGTTTTGAGAATCCCTTGCTATGTGGGATTTGTTTGGGACTTAGTGCAGAATACAAGCGAAAGCAAAACTGCTTTTGGCTACATGCACAGAGGCACCCATGCAAGTGGCTTGTGCCTGAGAGACGCAATTATTACCCCAGCAAAACATGGGACATGGTGCCCAAAGATAGGAGCAGGCTGAATCGTGTACCTTGCTGCATGAGAGCTCCAACTCCAAACCAGAAACTATTTAGCAAGGTAAAATTGTTTTCCACCACGCCTGAGTCTGGGTTGCATGGGTGGGGATTATACCACCTATAGGGGCTAAACCTGTGGTAATTGACAGAAAAAGAGAACATTTTAAATACTTTAAGTAGATATGTCCCACCAACAAGTTTGCTGCAAAGAAACACAGAAACAAGACAGGTTAAATATCAGGCAAAGCATATTTGACTTCTAGGATATTATGTGCCTTGCATTTCTGAGACAATGCAGTGTTTTTGTTTTTTGGGGGCACAGGGTTTCACTGTCAATTTCAATGCATTGTATTACTAGTAGTTCAGGCACAGACCATAATTTCTTACAGCTATGCTAATTTATGAAAGAATGCATCTGTGACAACAAACACACTGTTATTAAAATGACAGTTGCTATGTTTTGAGTTGTTAAATGCTTTTACATCAGCGGGGCTTCAGACAATTAATGTAGGAAAGAAAGGCAGCATAACTAAGAGTGTTGCAGAAGGTTGAAAGACTGCAAGCAATGAAAACAAGTGGCACAAAGCATCCAAGAAGAAAAGGAAACAGAAGAAGAAAGAAATCAACAATACTGATTAAAAGATACTGTAATATAAGAAAGCAAACATATACCATGCAGTTAGCTTCCACAAAGACTTTTAGAATAAAGGAGAAGAATACTTTTCAAAGCTTAAGTTAACACTGGATCCCATATCTCATGCAACAGTGGAATAGGATAATGTATGCTTTTTGAAACCGTGGCTTGACATATTTAAGTATGCCAGTTTATATAAACAGATTAATCTTTTTTTATAAGCATTTGCTCTTAACCTATTTTGACTAATTTAATAAACATTTTATCACATTGTGAAAAGAGCAGTCAAAATCTATAGATTACCACTGCTTTGTTTTCAGACATGCACACTGTAAAACCATTTGCTTAGGTTTTTTTTTTTACAATTTAGGAAGGACATTATTATTATTTCAGATAAAATAATGCTGGAAATGTTAAATGGCTGATTACATGCTCCCTATAAAAGGATTCAATATGCATTAACAATCATAACAGATTTGCGAATAAATCAGTAGATACCCTGGCATTATCAAAAAGGATTAATATAAAAATAAAGTCAATAAACTTCAGTATTGAGCAAGATAAACATGTTTTCAGAATCTCAAACCTTTAAAGCCACTCTGTATCATAAAAGAGAATTTTTATATGCATACAAGTATAATAAAATCTATCATTTAATCAAACCTATCTGAATAATGTCTGTCACTTCAGAAAATGCAATTTTCTTCACAATAATCTTTCCAGCACATTAAAATTCAGAAGATCAAACAATCCATTTTCGTAATTTTAATACAATATGAGAGTACCTCCAGTCTTAAAAGCTCACACTTCACAAGAGAAGAGATTTCTCATTTCGCTCTTTAAAGTAAAACTGACACAGTGTTAGTAAAGGTTGATTGGGTTACAATTAAACATCATAACCCAGTTTCTTCTGGGGCTCCAGCACTAAAGTTAGTGCTTTTGTGCACTCTCCCTCCTTCAAAGGAAGTGTTTTGCTTTAATTTGAAAATAATTTCAGTTTAGCCTAGGAAAAGAGTTTCACTGGCTCACAACTGAAAGACTCCTTCTTAGTTTTTAGGTCTTGTGCATTGTGGTCTCACATATGCAGAAAATGCATTTGGAACATATCACGTAGTGCTTTATATTATCTGTATTTTAAGCACTCCATTTGATGTCTTTTAAACCTATTCTACTACTTTCTTTATATAATATATGGGAAAATGTTTCAGAGCTCATAACTGAAAGAATGCATGATGGAATTTTAAAATGCAAGGCAATCCAAGTTTTTCACAGTGAACTAAATTTTGAATTGCAAACTCTAACTCCTGATAGCAGTAACACTGTACCTTGCCTCTTTTTGATTTCTGTCTCAAGCTTTCCGACACTTGAATATCTTCATAACATGGCAGCTATTGAAATTCATAATGAAATGTACTCATCAAGCTCCTCTAGCAGGAAACATATTGAGGATGATAATGCAGACTTTCATTACAAAGAAAGATAAACCAGTCAGTCATGGCACAATTTTAAAAGGTAATGGTACTGTATTAAGAAGGTCAATCTCAAATGTGCCCTGTTTACCTTTAAAATGTAATTAAATTTTTTTAACTTAAATCTAACTTTGATTTGGCTAAGCTCCAGTAACACATTTTACTCGCTCAGCTATCCCTCTTTCTTGACTCCTCCTCCTTCTTCCTTCCCTTATAGTCTGGCTTCAGAAAGTTCCACTACACACCCACCTTTCTCCTCCTGGCTAACAGCCTCCACCTATTCAGTTTACCTCTACCATCATTTCTGGCTTGGCCAAAGTCTTTGACACTGTTGCCCACCCCTTCTTCTGGACAAGCATTAGGTGGCAGGGCAGTCTGCCTTCTCAATCAGCTGGTTCCACTCTTACCTTGAGGACAGATCTCAGGTGTCTGTATTGGTGACACCATATCCCCTCCACTCCTATGTGCTCAGGTGTACCAAAGAGGTCTACCCTTGGCCCTATTCTTATCTTCATCTTCCTGAATTACCTCCTGCTGCCTGCTTCTCTGTGTCCATCTACATGTATGCAGATGATACAGTGCTCTTCACCTCTGGCTCCTGTTTCCTGACCTCACTGGCTCCAACTGGACTTTTACAATATTCAGTGCTGGTTCTGAGCTAACCAACTATCAATGCTAAGAAAATGGTCTTTATGACCTCTGGCTCTAGGCAGAGGATCATCAGGCTCAGATCTCCTTCCATAAACCTTGAGGGCATGTGATTGAGGATGTCTCCTTTTTAAGTGCCTTGTAGTCTGGCTGGACCATAATCTTGATTTCTTGGAGCATGTGGATGTCACTCACCATAAGTTTCATCCCTAAGTTGATGTACTCTACAGGAATAAAATAAGTATCCCTCTTCCTGCCTATTGTGACAATGTCTCAAAGATGATCCATGCATCTTCGGTTATGGCAACATCATTTACACTGCTGCTTCCAAGTCTACCCTTGCCAGACTGGACCCCCTTTTCACACTTCTGCTATTCTACTTTGGATTGTCCACTATCACCCACCACTGCTCCCTATACTCCTCCCTCTCCCTCCTCTACTTTGATGCCATGCGGCCCCTCCACTGTGCCTCCTTCATATCTAAATTATGGCTTACTTCCTTCCACCCTAAGTTACCTCTCAACCACACCTGTCCATATTCCCTCCGCATCATTGACTCCCTTCATTTTCACTCCCTGGGAAACCTACTGTTGCCATGCTGCCTTTTCCTATCATTTCCATAAGCTCTGATCCTCTCTTCTCTGTTCATCTGCTTTGTCCATACCACCTACTCTTTTAGGTCACTCTTTCATGACTAGACAACTAACTCCTATAACTGCTCCTAACCACAGCTCATAGCTACCCCTCGTTAGCCCAGCCTTCCCAACCTGCTTTGCAACATGACTCCCCATCCTCCTTCCTCAGTCAAAGATATTGATCATGATCATTAGCAGTTTTACTTTATCATAGGGACCTTGTTGGACTGTATTACTATGCACCAAATATTTTGTTTATATATTTTAAATTATTCTATGTATCGTACTATTACCCTGTACCAAATATTTATTTATTTTTGCTCTGCTGTTAATTTGTTGTACTTTAGCACCTTATTGTTGTCTACTCTCCTGCACCCCATCCCTCTAAGGTGCATCAGGAATGAGCCATTATCAGCTCAGTATATCCTTCCTAGAAAAAATGTAAAATAAAAATCCTAAAATCCCATTTCATTTTGAAAGTGTTGTCTTTAGCATGCTTCTGATGTTATGCATGAACAAGTTGAGCCAACTGCATGCAGTTAAGCACAGCCTGTTTTTGTGTTACATCACAAGGTTCTAAACTGAAGGAATGTATGATCAATATTGAAATACTTAATCATTGATATTGCTGGTATGCTGACCTCTACAAACAAGCCCAGTGCCTCATGGGCCATCACACTATGAAGGACACTCCTCAGAATCATTTTCCTTTAAGGATCTTATAGCTGCTTACAAGACTCTTTCTCTTCAGTACTCCTGCCATATCCCTCTTCTAGTGACTACTCAATTCTGTATCAAAGCTCCTTCTACTTTGGCTTAAGATCTACCCATTAATTCATTTTTCAATTAATCAATTTTGCAGCTTGCTCCTAAACTATTGTGTTAGCTTCCAGCTATCCCTAGTCTCTTCCTTGGATAATTCTGAATACCAGGAATTGGAAATCAATAGATTTATGTCCGACTGTACCCCAGTTTTAACTCATGACTTAAATCAATGAAACATCAAACTTGATCCAAACCTCCCAAATACAAACATTGGCCCATGCCTAAACTGATATCACCTACTTCAGGTGTTGGCTCTGTATGAAAAGAAAAATCAGAGCACTCACCACCTAAAGGAACCATGCACACATAAATATGTACAACAAACTTGTATTCAGGTGCCAGGCGCAAACAAGCAAACAGGCTCACAGTACACCTGATGCATTTCATACCAAAATGCTTTATCAAAGGTGAGTAGTTGACATCTGAAATCAACTTCCTCATAATTTAATGTATAGCAAAATATCAATATCTTTAAAAGAGACTTGGAGCTGACCTGGTGGTGCTGAGGGTTGAGGTGCTGGATGCCACGCCTCACACCATGCCGATGACCCGGTTCAGGGCTTGAACGGGCACTGAAGGTTGAGAGGAGGAGGCAAGGATTGAGCACCCACTGGACTGCTCTCCTCTCCTGGGGGGGTTGGGGCTTGGCTGGCATTCCAGCAGCTCCCAGTGGAGAATGGGGGTGCTGCAGAACACGGACAGCACAGTTGCATGTCTGACATTTGCAGAATTGCCATGCGTCAAGATGTCAGGCTGCACCATGATGGGTGGGAGGGTGGCAAGCTCTCCAGATAAGGGGAAGAAAATACCTCTCTGGCCTGGATAGGAGACAGCCTGCAGTGTCACCCACCACATGCCAAATGCTGGACCACCACCTCCACCCCCACTACCTCCTGGTGGGGCTTGAGTCAGGGGCCCCATGGGAGGAAGCAATGACTTTGAGAAAGGTGGTGGTCACAGCGGTGGTAGAGTGAGGGGATGAGTTGAGGTCTGAGAGAGTTCCAGAGCTGGGTAGATAAGGAGAATCGTAAAAAAAAAAATAAATCAATAAAAGGATCTTGGATAAATATTTAGAAGGGAATGAAATAATAAACTGTTATTAAGGGACAGTTTTATATGGATTGTTGTCTTCTATTGTGTTCTTATTGCCATGTTAAAGCCAACAAAAACTCCCTATAGTTTTCCTGCTGCTTCTTTTGTTATAATCATTTTGCTATTTTAACCATTTTTTTTTCAAATTAACACTTGAAAACATGGCATAACATTGCATTACTTAAAAAGCACTAATCCAAAAGTGGGAAATGTAATTTTCTTTTTAGAAAAATTAATTACAGGGGACAGAAGATTTTTTCAAATTGGCAGATGTTTATAATGTTCCTGTTTTTAGAAATGATATTCATACCCATAAATGAACCATGTTTAACAATATCTGAATAAAAGTGATACCACAAACTGTATTTTGCATTTTTTTTTTTATGGGCAGCATTCTGTTACAGTTATTTTCATGGAATCAGGGCTCTGAAGTTCTAAATATGTCATGGTTTGCATACAGAACTCTGAGCATGGCTCTGATAGGCTAATCTCAAACATAGCATCCTGTACACAGACCATGACACATTAAAACTCCAAGCTCCTGTTTCCATGAAAAGAACTGTACAGAGTGCTCAAAGAAAGAGTCACATTGGGGACCAGGTAAACACAATAAATAAATTAGAACTGAACAAAATAAATCAGGCACTCACCACCCAAAAACAGATGCTTAAGAGATTAAACTTTTCAACTCCTGCTGCAAATGTATTAATTGACCACATGTAGATAAAAGTGAACCTGCTGGTGCAAGTCCCATGACACATTTTGAGCCACATTACTTTTCCTCAAAGCTGCACTGCACTAGGGGTAAAGCACTAATATACTAATTTATTTAAAAAATACAGTGCATTAAAATTGCATTAAACACAAGGCAATAAAGTGTATACCAGAAAAAATACAAATATACATATATGTACAAAACCTGTACAACTAGAATATATACAGAAATATTCACGGCCTATCATTTCTCATTTAGGGTTCATAAATGCAATAATACTAATTGAAGACAATCTTGCGTAGTCAGGCATTCTCTAGGTTCAGGGTTCCCTGAAACTAAAAGAAACAAGATTAAGTTTTCATGCAATGGAATTACAGCAACTTAAATCATACAAAGCCTATTAAACTGATTACACTAATTATTTCAGGAAAGGTGCAGTATCAAATGCACCATTCAAAGTTGGCAGATCCTCACTTTTAGGTTAAAAATCCAAACAGCTTCATTATAAAGTACAACGTCAACAAAATCACCCGTCTTGGTTTGGGGTTCACATTGTCGACACTCATGTACCTGAAATCATGTCATGCTTCATCCTATGAATTGTCTACATGTGCAGCTGTGGCATAAGCCATATTCTGTTCGGCTACTGCCCAGCAAATTTCCCACCCATTCCCTCAGCTTTCTAACAGTTTTCCTTTGTAACATATTTCACAGGAGCATGTGGCTAAATAAATCACTCTATCCAATTCACAAGTAATACCTGCCTCACCTAAAAAAAATATTCAGTATGATAGCTACTAAAAGATTCCCCATCCTGGAGTACTTTACAATGTAACAATGCTTGCATTTATAACAGCCATTTTGTCAACTTTGAAACCAAGCTTGCTGTTTTCTAACTGGATTCTATGATGGACTAACATGTCTTAATAATGTCAGGCTTCCTATATACCATTCCTGGTGGATGCTTGTTATTTTGTTTAGACTCTTTATCTGCCTAGAGAACATCTGCCAGGAGCTGGTAACCAACATGGTCCTCCCAATCTTTGATTATGCTGATGTAGTCTATGGTACTGACCCTTCCTTCTTTGTTGACAAACTAGATACTCTCTGTATCCTCTGTAATGCCTTCTGCTGTTTCACCACCAACTCTCATCTCTGCACTCACCACCACTCCCTTTATTCCTCCCTCTCCATCCTCAACCTCCCTTCATGTCACCTGTCCCACTGTGCCACTTTCCTCACCAAATATTGGCTCAAATCCATCCCATCCTACCTGTCCTCCCTCATCTCTCCTGTGCCTCCTCTTCCTACTCCGTCCACTCCAGAGATGCCTGCTTCTCTCCATTCCCCACCCTCACTCATCTGCTGGGCAAGCTGATTTCTCCTACTGCCTCCCCTCTGTCTGGAATCTTCTCTCCTCCCCTTCACCTCCCTCTCACTTGCTACCTTTAGATATCAACTAAGACAACTCCTTTCACACTCCTGTTTATGTAAATCCCATTCCTAATCTCATATCTCTTCCTTGTCCATCTCCTTTCAGATATCCTTCATTTGACGCTCTTTAGTATAGTCCCAGCCTCAACATGCACTGTGCACTTTGCTTATGTCTAGCCACCACAGCTTTGCTATATTTATGCTATTTTTTGTTCCCACTCCATTTGCAGCTACTACTGTATTTTTATACCTATATCCATATTTTTGGTATGTAATTTGTATCCATGTTTTGCTATTGAATTGTTCCTCCTTATTTCCCTTCCCCAGGTTGGACCTGAAAACGAGCCTTGGCTTCAGTAATACATGGGCCCTATATTTCAAAGGATTCCACAGGGTTGAAATGGGTAAAGCTTTCTTAAAATAGGGTACTAATCATTCAAACAAAAGCAATACAACCAAAAGCAAGCAAAATATAACATTTAGTGTATGGGAAAGCATGATTATGAATGGAATTCAATGAATTCCTAGGTTTGTTGTACCATCATAGTGACATAAAACTGCTATTGTACCATCTGGAGTATGTCACTACAATGGTACAACAACTTAGAATGCCCTCACGCTCATGTAACCATGACAGATGTGCTGATCACTCATTTTTTCAGTTTCTTCTGAAAGTTGAAAGGAGAAAACAAGTGACTGGTGATGACTTTTGCAGTTTTTTCAAACCTACTTGTACAGATTGGCACCAATTCATAAACAAGCAGCAAAACCAACATTTTTTAGAAAAATCACGCTGTCCAATACACTATTAAATTAATACAAATCATTTTGATTTGAATGTGAATCATCTGAATCACAATGCACCAGGTAAGGTTTTGACAGAATTTAATCCGATCACTGAGCTCACTCTCCAGAACCAGAATGAATGCTTTTTGCACTATGTCCTCAAGAAATGCTCTGTTGTTGTTGTTGCCCATAAACTATAAAGGACAAAGGATGGGCAACAGTGAACAACAATGCTGCGTTCACTTCTCAAGGTTGTCATGACAACCATAGACCTTTTGAGCTTCACTCTCGAGATCTACTTGGTTGTCATGACAACTTCTCAAAGTGAACAAAGCAATGTTGTTTACTGATGCCCATCCATTATCCTCTCTACTAACTATAAAACCCAAGGCAAGTGAGAAGGTAAAGAAGACTAGGTTATCAATCTTTGAATGCTTAAAGGCTATCAGACTTTTTTTTCTTGTCTCTTTATTCATCCAGACAAATGCAATAATCGCTCAATGAATTCACTTGGCAAAACATGTAGTTGAAAGCATCTTTTTACTCAATGTTCAGTTTCATACAGCATCAATAACAGTTTACCAAACTTCCTAGATGTAGCTACCCTTAGCCCCTCGACTCTCACGTGTCTTCAGTGGGAGTTTGTTGTTCACGGGCCTCCCTTGGAACTCTTTATTCACTCCTCTGTCCCCTGCACCACTTATGTTGGCTTCTTGACTATTCCCAGGGCCAGGTGGAAGTCCTTGAGCCTTTGAGGCTGCCAGTGAAGTGCTGCAGAAATCTCTCCAGATAGCCTTGAGAGAGGCCCTATCAGTTGTGGCCTTTAATAGGGTCTGAAAACTTCCTCTTCATATATAGGGCTCTGGAAACATGTGACTGTCATGGAAGCCTATCTACTGATTTGCTGGTGCTGGTTCATTTTACTCTATTTATTTTATTATGGGTTGTCATCATATTTTAACTGTGAGTCTTATATAAACTGTATGCTGAATATTGTACCTTTTGTAAGGAGTCCTGAGCCTCCGGTGCCATATCCACATAAACCTATTACTACTACTACTGCTACTACTGAAATTGTGTCAAATCTGGCATGAAAAAACTGTTAAACCTAGACTAAAAATGTTAAGTAATATTCAACAGCATTTGTCTTGATTCACTGGACTAAATGCAAAAAGCAAAGAATTTGTTTGCCCTGGATAAAAAAATCAAGAAGAGTTTTGGTAGTATCAGAATATCCAGAAGTTTTTTTTTTCATTTTTCAAGAGATAACAATAATTTTTTCAGATATTTTATACTTTTAAGGATTTATCCAAATGCTGCAATAAGTGTTTATTGATGAAATTCTCCATTACCTTCTGTTGTCCTAATAAATCATTCTGCAACTGTTTTAATTATGCAAACATGTACTGTTCAATTTGCAGATCACATTGTCAGAATATTGTTCAAATACCTTTCTTGTCCATTATTTAAAATGATGCATATGTAAAACATCTCACGATCATTTACGCCTTTTTGTTTTTGCTCAAGGGGCTGAAGTGAATTAATAGCATTAAGCATAAAACCTTGTCAATGAAACTCTAAAGACTGAGTCACTCACTTACAAATTGTCTTGGTGAACAATGCTCTAGGTGATATACTGTTTGAGCTAAGCTGGGGGAATTTAATAGTCATTCTTGACCCTTGAAAGAAAGACCCTACTGAAGTTATTCTTTAATTGTTTCATTTGCTGAGGATTTTAAACCTGGGTCAATAAGAGGTAAAATGTTAAAGCTCTCTGTATGTATTAAATCCTCCTGATGTGGTGTTGTGAGGGGCAAAAGCTAATGCATGCAGTCTACAGGTTAAACAGCTTTTAATGAACCTATCTTTACGGTAGAGCTAGGAAATGTGAGTGGTTGGTTAAGTGTATGCCCCTACTTATTTACACAACATTGTACACAAGTACAGTATATAAAGTAGGGAATATAGTTTTATTTGCATACCAATATATTATTTTCCATGTTAGGTAATTGTACCAATTAAAACATTATGGTCCCCATATTCAACAAAGACTGCAAGCAAGCAGCAAGCTTTTCAGGCTCTGCAGAGAGCCATCCCCTTGCAGCACAGACCAAGGTTGTCAGTGCTGCTGCCTTCCTCTGCACAAGCCAATGGAGACTGCAAGCAGGCAACAAGTTTTTAGGCTCTGCAGAGCACCATCTCCCTCACAGCATAAACCAAGGTCATGAGCCTGCTGCCCTCCCTCCCCACAAGCTAACAAAGACTGCAAGCAGGTAGCAAGGCACACCTCAGCACAGCTGCTTTGCTGTTCAGCATCTGGCACCATCCTTAAACCTGTATTTCACGGGACACTACCTGTGGAAGATTTATAGAATGGAAGTCTCAGTTAGAAATGTCCATGTATATAGTCAGTGTTTTTGTAATTGATTAGCCCTGTTTTCACTAATTTAGTATGCTGCTTTAATGCTGAATTCATGAAATGTACCTGATATATTAAATGTGCTAAGACCAGTATTCTGGGTCAGAGGGCTGTGGCTGATTGTTTTTCACAGTCCCTACCTCACTAAATACATTAGCTTATATCCTGCCTACTGATCTGATTCCTTCTATCCACAGCTTTTCAGGCTCTGCAGGAAGCCATCCCCCCCAGCACAGACTAAGGTCATGAGACCTCAACTGCCCTCCCTCCCCATAAGCTGATGGAGACCACAAGCAGGCAGTAAGGTACACCACAGCACAGCTGTTCAGCTGTTCAGTGTCTGGCTGACAGCGCCATTACTGTGGCACCATCCAAATATCCCACCCTCCCCCCACTCCTGCCAAGGCCTTGTGACCATATCTATACTCTCTACCTTTACTGATAATTGATACCTATAGGGCTGCACCTGCCCCAAATAATTCAGGGATACCTGCTTAACACATTGGATTGATGGAACCCCATGCACAATTAACCCTGATGCAGCTATTGTAAAGTCTAACTGACAGAGAGAAGTCCCAGTCACTGCTGCAGTATTGTTAGTGTCAAGAAAATACAAAATCACACATGCCTACAAAATGCTTAGTGTGTTGTAGCTAAGTGATCTGAACTAGTTTTAATGTCTTTCAGAGCAGTTCACATCCACTATTTCTCTTCTGATTATAGCTGAGTCAAAACACAATCAACAGCAGCATTCTGTTCACCTAGTATACACTACCACTCAGCACTTATATGTTCCTAAATTATCCTCTATATTTCAACAGTAGCTTTGTTAACTATTTACTGACTACACACACATACCCATTACTGCTGTTCAGGTACAGCAGGATTTATCCTCTTTAATTCATAGCAAGAAATACTCATGTTTTACATGGTTACTTTTGCTTCATCATTCCAAAGACATAAGTCAGTCATGATTCTGGAGTCATCTATAAATTTGGATAAGCTGAATTGCATTACTACACTCTTAGATACCAGGATTATTAGGTGTACCCTGTAGCATTACTGGGAGGTTATTTTGTAAATTATATCAGGAGACCTTCCAAATCAAACTTTTATAGTGCAAATGTTATCATTAATCTCAACACTGTCTACTCTAACACTATGGCATGCATTATTACTAGCCCATTACTATCCCTATGTCTTACCTGGCACTACCCATATGGGACCAGTCAGTCTATTTCACAGGACAACTATAAGGCATATGTGGTTGCCAATATGCTTTTTAGCAGCAGCCTCACCAAGTCAAACATAGGTACTGCTTATG
The DNA here is from genome assembly GCA_016271365.2 of Neoceratodus forsteri. Classification (NCBI taxonomy): domain Eukaryota; kingdom Metazoa; phylum Chordata; order Ceratodontiformes; family Ceratodontidae; genus Neoceratodus; species Neoceratodus forsteri. The sequence continues at coordinate 1,517,736,466 of CM057449.1, forward strand.
CTATCAATGGTGCTGTAGCATCTTATGCCCTGACTGCTATCTTAGTGTTGTTCAAAACACAGATGAGGGAACATTTTCAAAGGAGATACACCAGTGCATCCCAAGAAATGTGCCCCCAGCAGGAAAAGTCAAAGGATGGAGATGTGTCACAGAACTCCAGTTGTGCCCAAATGCAGCCATAATGTGCAGCGCATCTCCAGGGGCATGCCCATGAATATGCTGCACATCCCCATATTCAGCCAAGATATATGGCACATCTGCCAGCACATCTCAAAGATGTTGCACAAAAGTTAGACATGTTAGAAACATGCCTAACCCATAGCCACCACAGGCGGGCTGCTGTACTGCACACAGTAGCACAGCAGTCACCAGCCCTGCAGCCTGGTGGCTAGCCCTCCCATCCCCAAACCTGATCATGATGGAAACCTCTACATGCAATGTTCCCAGTCTCTGGTAGTCTAGTGGCATCCCCTCTCATCCTGATGCCCATTAAAATAAAAAATATTACCTCAGCCCTCTTTTCCATAGTGTAGTGTTCCTGCCTCCACATCCCGATCCCCATTCAAAATACTGAAATTAATATCCCTGCCCATTTCCATAATGTAGTTCCCCCATACCCATACCTATACCCTGATCATGGTATTCTATTAATTCAAATTGCCCCATTCCCTGGTAGTTCTAGTAGACCCCTCACCCACAAGGAACCCACATCCCACCCTGCTTCTCTGTCCCAGCATGGCCAGTTGACCAGTCAGCTGATAAGCAGCACAGCCTACTGCACATCTCCATGGCTGCCCACCAACTGAGCTGTCAATGAATGATGACTTACTGTACACACTATAAGCCCATGGGTTGACACTGTTGACCAATGGGCTTGCAGTGTAACTGTAAGCTATCATTCACAACTTAGATAGACAGATAGACAGGCAGGCAGACAAAGAGACAAAGAGAGGTGGAGACTGAGACAGAAGAGCAGGGGAACACTGTCTCACTGCTTCAACTGGAAGCAGAGCAGCACAACTTAAGCTGAGGATTCACAATTTAAGAAAGTCCCACTGTTCTTATACTAAGAGCTCAGATGAATGGCTGCTCTTGCTATGTACATCATGGGATATATTCAGGCAAGTGAGGACATGTGTGGGGTGTAGGGTGATGCATGCTGAGTGAGAGGCCAAGGTGGGGTGTTTTCATTATTGCTGGGACATTCTGACACTGGGGACTGGGCACCACCTGTTAGGTTACTGTGCAGCATCACTGGGGGTGGGCATCCTGGTGCCACCAAGCATATAATGAGAAAGGTAGAGGACCTGAGAAGAGAAGCATGAATAAAAAGTAGCAGGGGTGGGCACCCTGGTGCTGTTTTTAAATGTATAAATTAAACATGGTGGGCCTGCAACCAGGAGGAGAGGAAGAGAAGGAAGGGTACTGGAGTGGGCATCCCAGTCTGCTACATATTGATAGATAGATAGATTGATAGACAGACAGATGGAGAGAGACAGAGAAAGAGAGAGAAGCGATCGCCAGCTCACAACTGAAGAAACTCCCACTGTTCTCTATGGAGAACATGGGTAAATGGCTTCGTCACTAAGCTGGGCAGCCAGGATTATTTGCTATAATTAAAAACACCAGAATCTAGCTAAATTTCCTTTGCACTTATTACCCTGCCAAGGATTCACCCACCCTCCCTATGATTAACACTGCTCAAATGACTCACCTTCTCACTCTGTTGCTGCTGCTATCAGACTATATGCAGTAATGTTGTCAATGCTTAAACTGCCTCATATGTAAATATGTACTGATTTTGTGTTTTGTATTGGATTGTACTCACAGTCAGCTGTTAATGCTCTTACTGCCATTACCAACAGTGCTCCAATAAATTTGTGTAGAAATGTACTTTCTTTTGTTATTGCTACTGCATTTTTTCCTACAACTTGATGTATACTACTGCCACTTTGTTTGTATTTGACCGCTGTAAATGTGTCCAGTATATCCTGCATTTCATATTGTTTTTTGAAATCTGACTTGTACGCTTCCGGTAGTGCCTGAAGATAAGCACTTCTATGTCTAGTGCACCCACCAATTATCAAAAACAAAATAAATAAATGAATGGGTCCTGCTTACCTAGGTTTAGGTGTCTGTATTTTGAAAACATAAAATTATTTTTTGTCACAATTTTATTGAAAAAGTAGTACATACAAAGGACAAGCAACAGTGAAATTTTTTCAGCCAACAAATACTGTACACATAACACTACATATATTCTAATTTTCAACTATCATACATTAATCTACCTAATACATATGGATCTTGTCTAACCAGTTACTGCCTTGTACTATAAGCAAGTGAGTCATAAAGCACTACATTTTGAAAATAACTGTTAACTATTTGTACTAATCAGGTGTATCCTCAAACAACGGGAACAAACTCCCCCAATTCCTTGTAAGGTGAACAATGTGCTACCTTTGGTGTGGTACTCATGTCAGTTTTAGAAAGGGATCCCATATTGTATGAAACTTATCCAGTTTGCCATTGGCTAAATGAGTCAGTCTTTCATACTCTGCCAATCTAGTGAGAGTGCTCAACCACTCTGCTAGTGTGGGGGCTGATTGGTTCTTCATTTCAACAATATCTGCCTTTTCACTTCTAGAGAGCTGGGCATAATCATTGTTTCTGGCTACTTGGCACTTCCTAAGGATTCATCAGCCACCACGATCCAGTGGAAGCAGATCAGGTTGCAGAGTCTTGCCTACCACCAGCTCAAAAACAGAATAATATGATTCCAGTACCTTGTAAGTTTTGAACAGGACCACAATATGTGTGTTAGTGTGCCTACCTGCTGGTGGCATCTCCGGCATGTGTCAGCGGACATGAGGTTCATGCTTTTTAGCTGCTCTGGAGTGTGGTAACAGTGGTGAAGAATGTTTATTTTAATAAGCAGATAATGCATGACCCCAAGGCCTGTGTGTGCCTGCCTGAGAAAAGGCTCCTATTCTTCTAAAGAGATGGAGATATGAAGTTCAGTCTCCCATTTTAATATCCTGTTATGCAGCATAGGAATAAGGAAGAGGATAAAATAATAGATTTTACCTCAAAGTCTCTGAGAGTTGTGTATCCAACTAGATAAAAGTCTTGGCAATTCTGCTTGTGAGTCTAGTAAAGCATCAGTCTGCTTATCCCTCACCACTATTTGTAGTCAGAGATCTCCAAAACACTGCCTTGGGCGAGAACATTTGAAGGATAAGTTCACAGAGAAAATTTAAGGACAAGTTAGTAAAGTATTCAAGTGACCCTGTTTGTTCATCTAACAGATGAATCACTGCTGTGATTCCCCTGGACTCCCCACTGGTTCCAGTCTAGGGTCTGGCCATTCAATTTAATGTATGGGTTATGCTAGGGGTTCCCAAAGGGTCTAAACAGTGGAGCTTTCAATTGTATTTATGAACAAGAGAGTTCCAGGTCTGCTGAAAAAATTGCATTACTGGAGACAAGCAAGACTCTTTGCATTTCAGCTGAGCCATGGAGACTAAGACTCATCCCCACTCCAGGAACAGCCATATAGAGTCTGTGGACCTCCAGATGCAACCACTTCAGGTTCTGATATACACCCACCACCTGGTGGTGGGTCCAATGGCAGCATCCAGCACCTTCATGCCTGGCACCCACAATTCGGGGTAACTAAAATGTGGCTTGCTTCCTTCCTATATGAATGAGACCATGAGTTTTTAAAAGCACTGAAGCCTTGAAATGGTTATGGGCACAGTGTTGAGTATATAAAACATTTTGGGAAGGCCATCATCTTATGGGCTGTGATTTTTCCAGGTGGGGTAAGGTGAAGCTTTTTCCATCTGGTAAAGTCTGCCTCCATGAACTCTTTAAGCAGATTTAGGTTCAGGTCTAGCAACTCTTTTAATTGAGGTATGAGTTGTATGCCTAGATAGCTCAGATTACAAAAATATATAATTCTTATGTATTTTTAATGTTTAAGTTAAGAAAAATGAACAAAATGGCATCTGTCACAATTGGTATTTTCTTTCCTCCACACAATCAGTATTTTTTCTGCATGACAAGTAAATCATAAAAATAAGCACTCATGACAGGTTTTTTTTTTTTTACCATTCTCATTTGTCAGTTATCCAAAATATTTTCATAACTCTGGAATGGTATATTTTTCACAAAACCTTTGAAAGGCACATCCTTGGTGCAGGATCCTTCAACCCTAAAAATTTCATGAAAAGATTCCACACCATCTAGGCTGTAGGTGAGTTAAAAAAAAAAAATGCAATGTCAAGTATAGGTAAATTAAAATTTTTGTTCCCCTTTTTTGTTGCTCCAAAAACTTTTCATGTCTTTAGAATATGATAGACTGACAAGGCTTACTAAATTTTGTGATATTGCATGAAATGACACCAAAGTTATTAAGGTATAAAACCTCTGGTTTAACATTAAACAGCATACTCAACCCCAACTACAGGGTGCTACTGTCCTCTTTAATATCTTCATAAATGACATTGCAGAGGGCTGGAGAGGAATGTATGCCTCTTTGCAGATGAGACTAAGATCTGTAACAGGGTCGATACTCCGGGGAATTAGAAAGGACCTAAACATGCTTGAGGAATGGTTGAGAGTGTGACAGCTAAGATTCAGTGTAAAGAAGTGCAAAATCATGCATTTGAGTACAGAAATTCAAGGGAGGAGTGCAGGATGGGAGACGAGGTACTGATGGCCACCAATCAAGAAAGGACCTAGGGTAATCATATCTGATTACCCAAAGGTAACCAAACAATGTGAGAAGGCTGTGGGAGAGCCAGTGGGATGCTAGGGTGCACAGGAGAGGTATCACCAGCAGAAAAGGAGGTGGTTATGCCATTGTACAGATCATTAGTGAGACCTCATCTGATACTGTGTCCAGTTCTGGAACCACATCTCTGGAAAGACAGAGACAAAATAGAGATAGTCCAGAGAGGGCAACAAAAATGGTGCAAGGACTGCACCAAAAGTCATATGAGGAAAGAATAGAGGATCTCAATATGTATTCCCTGGAGGAGAAGAGGGGGTTATGATAGAGACATTAAAATACATTGGGGCATAAACAAGAGTGCAGGAGGCTAACAACTTTGAGAAAAAGGAAAGGTGTACAAGAACAAGGGGGTGATATGATGCTAGAGGGAGATAGGAGTCGGGGCAATGTGAGAAATACTTTTCACAGAAAGAGTAGTGGATGCTTGGAACAGCCTTCCTGCAGAGGTGGTGAGGGCAAAATGGTAGGGGAATTCAAGAATGCATGGGATAGACATAAGAGTACTCTCACAATAGGGAAGAGTGTAAGCCACAGATCAACTAGGGTCTACAGTAATGCATTAGGTAAGGAAAAGGGCAGACTAGGTTGGTCACAAGGTCCTTATCTGCTGTCACCTTCTATGTATCTATTTTCTTTGTATCTATGTACTGTACCCTATAATATATATAAATATAGATACAGTATTCATTTTTCCATATAAAAGGCATTTAAAGGGGCGGCAGAAGCCAAGAACATTTTGTTTCAATTTAGTTTCATCAAATTTCAAAAACATTATGGACAATGAAAACTTTGCCTGCTAGAACTCAAACCTTTTGAACTAAAGCAGGATTAAATATTGTTGTTGTAATTTAAGAAAACAATAAAGGTACCCTTTTACTAATATATATAACCATTCATCATCCCTCAGCTGCACAGTCAGCTATCTACTAACAATATTTATTTATTGAATTTTGATGACCGGTAGGCCCAATGGGCCCCGGAGGTCCCTTTCAGGGGCGACCCAAGAGATAACAGTACATAAACTTAATAAACAGTAGTACATCTACAAGTTATAGGCATGCAGTGATCATAGATATAAGTGAAGCAGAACAGTCTTTTCTATAGGTTACATATATCTAAGAACCATCAATGCAGTTCAGTGTGGGAACAGCTCGCTAAGGAGTTGGTACTGCCCATTCAGGTGAGGAGATTTACATGTGGTAAAGTGCACAGACTAGGGGTCATGGTTGGAGTATCAGGTACCATAGCATTGGCATTTACTCGTTGCCAGCATATGAGTCTTGAGTCTAGAGCGGAAACACGGTACAGATGGGGTTTCTTGCACCACCAGTGGGAGGTTGTTCCAAAGGAAGGGGCAGCATGAGAAGACTTATAACCTGCCTTGGTCCTGACCTTGAGGTACCTCAAGTAACATTTGGCCTGAGGACCTGAGGTTGCACAGATTACTCTTTACAGTTAGGAGTCCTTCGAGACTCAGGAGGCGTGGGCTGAGTAGCTTCTTAGCCAGACAGAGTACCGGGCACCTGAGGTGAGATTCGAATGATGGCCAGCTGAGTCTCATTAAGGACTCGCAATGGTGGCTCCTAGAGTGTGATAATGAGGCAAAGCGGACCACCTTATTGTGTAATGTCTGTAGTTTACTGAACTCCAGCTTTGCAACACCCTGAAGGATCAGGGTGGCGTGTGTTAGTGTTGGGAGTAGGACACTAGAGGCAATGGCAATCCTGGCTTCGAGTCAGCTGTTCCTAAGCCGGTATAGTAGTCCGAGTTTGCCGTGGATTACTTTAGTGACTTGGTCTACATGCTGTTTGAAGGTGAGACCTTGGTCAAGGGTAAGGCCGAGGTACTTTGAGGAGAACACTTCAAGTTTGTTGCCCACCAAGGACATGAGCTGAAGTAGTTGTGATCTGTCTTGTCCAAGGGCTCTAGGTCCAAACAACATGGCTTTAGTTTTGTTGGTATTAAGGACCATTTTGTTCTTGATGAGCCATTCCTCCATAATGTGAATGTCCACTTGGAGGGATGTTCCTAGGTCATCCAGGTTATCGGAGGCTTTGTAAATCACAGCATCATCTGCATATTGGATGACAGTGCTACTCCTGCAGTGGTTGTGCAATTCATTTTACAAACAGTGAGAACAATAGGGGCCCAAGTATAGACCCTTGGGGTACACTCTCCTTTAGGGACTGTGGATTGGAGTTTGTCCTGCCACCTGACCCTCTGTGTGCGCCCAGAGAGGTAACTATCAAACCATTTAAGAGCATGGGTGTCAAGGCCTATGTGGAAGAGTTTAAGGAGTCATAATCTGTGATCCACCAAGTCTAAGGCCTTGGAAAGGTCTATGAAAGCCGCACCTATGTTGGATCCAGAGTCAATTTCTAAGCACATCAGTGGAGAATTTGGATAAGGCAGTATCAGTACCATGTTTGGCTCTAAAGCCATGTTGCAATGGGGAAAGAAGCATATGTGCCTCTAGATACTCCCTAAATTGGGTATAGACTAGTTTCTCCTGGATTTTGCCAGGGTACACAGCAGGGAGATAGGCCTATAGTTCCCTATTGGCTCCACAGGCCCACCCTTGTGAATAGGGACCATGTGCCTGCTTCCACAGATCAGTGACAGATCCTTCTAGAAAGGACCTGTTAATGAGCCAGGTGAGTGGCCTTGCAGTGCTGAGGCACCATCTTTAAGCAACCTAGATTGGATACCATCCAGGCCTCCTGAACTTCTTGTTTTCAAGGTTTTAAGAATGCTAGGACCTCTTTCACCTTAGCCAGCCACATGTGAAAAAGTGGGCCGTCTAGGTTTGGGGATCCTGAGAGAAGGACTTGTTGTTGGGCACCGAGGGCCCTGCCTTATGATTATCTGGGTTTGTGAAGTATGTATTGAAGGCTTCAGCAATTAGTGCCTCATCCTGCAGTACTTGCCCATTAGCCATAATAGGCCCAATAGCTGTCTTTATTTCCCTTAATAAGTTAATTGATGTGGGACCAGAAAGTCCTCAGGTTGCGAGGTTAGTTTTCTGGAGATGATTGAGGTAAGCCCTTTTTCGCTTGCTTGTGGCCTGCTTACATTGGTTTCTAAATGCTCTATAGATTACCGGTCTGCTAGGAGTGTAGAGCCCTTAAACTTTTCCAGGCTTTGTCACAGCCAATCATGAGGGCCTTTAAGGAGGGGGTAATCCACTTATAACAGCTGCATTTTACTTGATATGTCTTCATTGGAGCCAGGAGGTCCGCAGCCCACGTGATAGATCTGTTAAAGAATGCAACTGCCCCTTCCAGGGTAGGAGACTACGAGTGGACTCCAGTCTAAGTTACCGAGAATGTCATTATAGTGCTCCAGAGAGACTTGGAGTAGTCCCTGGGGTGAGTATTCTAGGCGGAACCTTATCCATCATGTTCTTCCAGACACAGAAGATGGCGAGTGGTCGCTGAGAGCATCGGCCATGGTGCCTACAGATTGGACATTTTTGGGTTAGACACTAGTGCCCAGTCAATGGTAGAGTGACTACCCGTATTGTAGTTCAACCTGGTGGATCAATATGGATCACCAAACAACGTCCCACGTATCAAAATCAGCCTGCCTACCAGAAGCATCTATCATTTCCCAACATCTGAAGCTCCACAGCCAGATGCTCATATGTTTGCCCTCATAATCCTTTTATTTTGGTAGTCTAAAGTATTTGTCAGCTTTGGCATACTAGAATTATCAAGCCATTGATTTTTTATTAGCGTTGTCTTTGGGCCATTCCAAATCGAACTCCCTGCTTTATACCCTTCTACTATCAACTATCATTTATACGGAATTTTTTGTTTTGCTCAGACTCCTGTGATGACAGCCTTTCCGTGACTTATCTATAGCTGGTTATTGTTTTATCATTTTTGGCTGCCTGCTGGGCAGAAATGTTACAGGACAGGTACAGAATTTGATAGATCATAATCAGCTATTAAGATTCTTTTCTCTGGTCCCTAAAAGGCAAACCTCTTTGGCACTTACAGACAATTAATCCACTACACTGTATTTTTTATTTATTTAAATATTTACAAGGAATAGTATAATATTTCAGCTACATGGTGACTGGGGACAAATTGATAGTCAATAAGCTGTATGGACATGAGTGAGAAGAGAACCACTTTTATTACAAACGATATGAATGGCTTTTAGTTAACATTCTTGAATGTGGAGGTCCTGAATAATATTTTCTATTGGAATCTGGAATGATTAACCAAAAATTCAATTTCTGTTATAAGGGTTGAAAATTGCCAGTTACAAATTGATCCTTTATTTTCTTCATTGATATTTCTTTGAGAAACAGCAAATAGCCATGTCTTATGACCACATTCAACAAATTCACCTCTGTCTACTAACTGGTCCAATTAAGTGACAGCTTGGATTTCTACTAGCTGCCTTAGCCTGTGGAGATTTATTGTTATTTGATGTTAATTTATAATGATTTAACCTGATGCTAGGGCTGTGAAGCAGTTTAGTGTTTAAGTTCCTACTAGACAAGCATGTAAGATGGTCAAATATGGAGCAATAAAATGCCACAAAAATACAACTATATACATCAAATGGTCACTAAACTCTTTAAGATGTAGACTTCATCTCCTTGAAAGTAATGAGATTGTCTACTTCATTATTCTAGATAGAGACTATTCAGTTCATCATTGGGTTCCATTTAACCTAATGCACATACAACTCAGAGAAGCGCACTAAGCAAGGCAAGCCATCTCTTGTTTCTTGTTATAATTAGCTTATTTATATTTTTATTTATTTAAATGTTGTTGTTGAGCATGGAGGACTATAAAATCGATCCTATGTGCTCTCTAGTCCCCAGGATAGATATAGAATATGCAAGTGTCAACAAAGGTAGGTATTATAGTTTTTGAAAATAATTTATTTATTTAAAAGTTTCACCAGGAAAAGCATTTGGAGCAGAGATGCTCACTTCCAGATGCATCCTGGGAAAGGGAAAGGGACAAGCAAAAAGTACATAAAAGCAATTATAACAATACACAATTCAGTAGTACACAAAATACAGGAGTACAAGTGCCAAGCAGGTAGCAGGGTTATAAGGGCAGAGTGTCATGATCTGGGTTATAGTACATGAATACAGTGCAGAAAAAAAACTGATGAAATACAGTGCACCCAGAATATACATTTGGCAAGCAGGTTTATACAACCAAGATCTACAGTAAGAATAAAGTTGGGTGCCATGATTAGGTAGAGAATAGGGACATACAGTATGGGAAGTAGAAACATATGAGTGGTAACTTCAGGAAGCAATCAGAGTGTGGGAGGAAGCATGGGGATATTGGAAAGTAGAGGGACTAGACATCTACAGGAGGGAGGGGTTAATGGAGATTCAGGAGGAGGGGCTAAGGAGAGGGCATAGGAGATTAGGATCATTTGCAGGAGGGAGATGAAGTTATGGAAAAGGAGAAGAGGGTATGGAGGAGGTGGCATTATGGATGGAAGGGGAGGGTGTTTCAGAGTTTAGGGAGTCAATGGGAGAAAACTGTCTGGTATGTGGAGATGGTCCTAGAGGGACAGCAAAGGTATGGGTGTTAATGTTACAAAGGGAGCATGAGGAAATGGGGGGCAGGCGTAAGGTAAGAGGGAGAGATCAGAACCAGAATTTAGCTATGAAGCTGGCACAGTGGGTGAGACACCCATCCTCGAGGGAAGGGAATGAGAGAGAGATTGATGGAGGGCACAATGGTGAGTGTCATGGAAGCAGTCAAGAGCAAAGCAGCAGAAAAAGTGGAAAAGGGTTTCCAGTCTGGCTATGGAAATTCTGGGAGTGACACTGTAGGTGTTGCAGAGGTTAGGACAATAAAGTAATGAGAATAAAGTTTCAAAAGTATTAGCAAGAATCCTTATTATTACATAAATTGTAATGGATTCCTTTAAATACTATAGGGATCATTTTCAAGAGGTCCATCTGAGATCCATCTCCTACTGTTGGAATAGAAATACATGCAAACTGTTAGACTGCATCCACATTGTAGGTTAAAAACTGCATTTGCATAATTATTTTTTATTTTTTACTGTAAAATTGTGACCTTATGTTGTAAATGAATGTATCTTTTACAGCAGCCATGAGGCTGCTCGGACACAATAATGTGGATACAGATGCTGGTGCAGCATGTGTTTGCATCTACACATGACCTTTAAAACTCCACCCTGTGAAGTTAGACCATGAGAAGCAGATATATTTGCTATTGTTATGTCTAAAGGCACTGCTCGGATGAATTCACACCACGTGAATACGATTCTTGTATCTTGGATGGTATAATAATATAACACAAATATGAAGAAAATAATAAAATAGATTATATTTGACCCTGAATCTCTGAATTCTCCAGAATGAATGTTGATTTGCAGAAATGCCTGCAAAAGTCATTTTCTCATGCTACATCCCAATTCTCCAACATACATTATGTTGCTTGATGTGTGATGTTATGTCGTTATGCAAAAGTCAAGGACCATAACTGTTGTACCTCAGAAGCCACAGAAATGAAGGATTTCTCATGCTGTGCTTCATTAAGAAATAAACCAGAGTCTCAGAAAATGTCAATATATCCTGTTTGATTTATATTAATCTGATAGCCCATTCCCCAACACACACACACACACACACACACACACACACTACACACACAGACACTATCAGGTTCATTACTGGCCTTCCACTTTCCACACCACTGCTCCCTGTACTCTTCATTAGGCTGGACTTCCCTTCACTATAGAAGGAATAGAAATGCCGCCCTATGGGCCTTCAGAGCAGTGACCAACAAGCTCCCCTCATATGTCTCAGATTGTATTCCCCAGAGTGTGTTAGGCACCTATGCTCTAAGGAGCTATTCCTAATTGCCCTCCAAGTTTCAGGAGGTCAAAACTCATTTTAGCAAAGCTGCTCTAAGCTTCTCTTCACCCACATTGTGAAACGGTTTACAAAGGAACTTGAAGCTGAGCTGCCCTGTTAGCCTGAATATCTTCAAGGCACTCTACAATCGCTACATGAAAGCACTTTGTAAACGTTTTCCTCACCGCTAGCCCACTAATTCCATAACCCCCCTTTCCATCCTGACACTCACCATGTTTCTACCTGCTCTCACTCTTTCCCTATTAACTCTTTGCTGCACCCACCCTTCCTGTCCACTCCAGCCTGGCTAAAGTAACACCCCATCCATAGCAGTGTCCCAATTATCTACCCCTCCTTTGTCATTATCATAATAAACAAGTACCGACAGTTATCATCACTTTCTGTGGTTTTAGCTCAATTTTCCCCAGTCATCAGTAATATATCCCTCCTCTTCTTTACCTTTCTAACCTGCCACCCCATACATGGCCTCTTTCCCCTATATGTGTAGTTGCCGGCTGCCTCACTCAAAAGATCTCTGCTTATAACCCCTGTATGCCTATGGTTGATTGTACATCTGCTGACTTCTTCAATTGTAAAATAATGCTGTTTTTTAATTTATTTATTTCAGCCTTGTACTGTACTGTATACACTGTATATACTTTTTCTTCCTTGTATATTATTGCTTTTTGTATACCTGCTTCTGTAATGTACTTTGATGTATTCATGACCAGGTCCACCTTGCAAATGAGCCTTGCTCAATGGTGCCTGCCTGGATAAATAAAGATTTTGATTGATTGATTGATTGACACACACACACACTCATGCACACCTGGATAACGGGATTTATAATAGTTGCCAAACAATTCACCCACCCTTGTTCCTTATCACTCATGAACAGAAAAAAACATATTTTCTCAGAGTGTTCTGCATGAACAGGAAAATCACAATTAATTATTCATTTCTGAAGATGGCCCATTTGTGAGCAGCACTTCATCTCTCATATACTCCATAAAGCAGAAAATATACAAACCCTCCATGTGCATATGTATATACACACATTCTCTCTCTCTTCTCTTGCTATAGCCATTACTGTATTTGTGCACCTCCTAAGGACGAGAACAAAGAGCTTGCAGTATTATCTTACCTTTTTTCTCTGTCTAGGCTGCTCTAGGAATGTGAAAGAGAGATTTCATTTTTTTATGTTCCAAATGAAAAAATCCAGTAGCTGTCAGCGAAATTGTTGAATTGGTAGCAACTGCTTGAGCTGTTGTTTTTCTGGAAACGCTTGCAATTGAAAATGAATTCTGCTGGTTTGAATTAGATGTCATACAGCAGTCTATTGGAAGTAATAGGCAGCACAAGTCTGGGCTCTTGGATGATGTGACAAAAGTTTTGCAGCTGGGAAGCCCATATAATGTCTCTATCAATGTGACATCAAGCAATGGTACAAAGTGCAAACCATTTGGGAGGATGAACTTTTAGATTGGACTTAGATTTAGAAAAGAAAAATATACCGACTAAAATAAGATATTTCTTTCAAAACCAGTGTTCTTTCTACATGTTTAAGTTTATGAAGGAGTTCCCTGACTTTCTGGTCTCTCACTTTTTCCCCTTTTATACTTCAACCAAATTAGCAAGCTGCGTTTGTAGACCACCCAGAAAATGTTGACACTAGAGACTGAGTTTTAATGTTGTGGATGAACCCTTTTTCTTGTATTGTTTGATTTGTTCAACAAATTTTATCTTAAAAAATACTGTACTGTAAGTGAAGGTGGACTAGTTGGTACAATTTGCAATCAGAACTCCAGCAGAGTGTTCTGGCATTAGTTTACAGTATCACTTCTTAAATTTTGAACATGAGCTATGGTATGTTATTAAACCCAAATGAAAAATGCAAGTATGTTCATATTACTGCCACATAAACAGGTAACACACTTTTGAATAATTAATTTTACTTTTGCTGAATTCAAGCTTTGTGAAAGTGGTGATAACGAGCGTAACTATCTGTTCAGGTCAGGTACAATATAGCTACTGGCTAAGATAACACTGAGAGGCACTGCATTCTACTGGTTAGAGCACCAGGTTGGGAAATGGAGAATTTAGATTCAAACCCACCATGGTCAAACACTCATGCTGTGACCATGAGCAAGTTACTTAACCTTTCAGTGCTCCAGTCCATCCTGCTACAGAAATGGTTTAAAGGCAGGATCCCCTAAAATTAGATGTTTCATTTGCTCTAGAGTATCCTGGGTAAATAAGTAAAAGCATAGCTCAGTGTAGACTCATACATATTGCCTGGCCAGTTCTCCAAAGTCATGTCTTAAAATGTGCCCTTCTCATTATGGGAATGAATAAATCAGCACCAATGATGTGTTATTACTGGACCTATAATGAAGCAAAGACAGTAGTCTTAATCAGAGCAGCCTTTTCCATCTTAAGCAGGGCTGCTCTCCATCTGGTGCCATGGTGAGTTCACTTTAAAAGAGAAGCCAGTGTTTCAGAGGTTAGAACAGAGCACTGTGAAACAAAAATCTGAATTTTAGCACAGATGCTAGTGCAGAGTATGTGACCCTGGACAAGTGACTCGACTGTGCTTTAATGCTCTCAGGTATGAAATAGTGCAAAGGTAGTACAGCACTGAAAATAATATGTTACATCTCTATTACACTATCTTGCTACATAAATTATAAACAAATTATCTTCAGGGCCCAGCATATACATCAGTATGGGGATCTACTTTCATTTCCATAGCCCTTTTCACTTTTACCTGCCCGGATTTAAATTTGGGATTAATGGATTATGATTCCTGAAAGGTTTACAGGTTTGTCTTGTGCCCCAAATTGTGATTCATGTCCTTTCTACTAGAACTATTTCATAGCCATTCTAAAAGCAGAACTGACAACATGCCATTTCAACAGGCAGTCATACTGTAGTCTGATCACATAACACACTTCTGGTATCTAAGACTATAAATATTGAAATGCTCACACACACACACACACACACACACACACACACACACACACTCACACACACTCACACCATCTTCCTCAAAGGATAAGAAGTTTACCACTTTAGATTTTGAGACTGAATTTTAAATTAAAAAGTTAAGAAACAAATTGGTTGCCATCTTTTAGGTCCACCTTGGAATTTTGCAGCCACACTGCATTTGCAACTTGATTACATCAAGTTCCTCTGCCCCACTTGAGCCACTTTGCACTATAGTCCCATGGCATAGATGACTCTAAAGCAACACAAATTTCTTATAGTCCACCAAGCAACACCAACTTAGTTTGTACAGTCCTGCACTTTCAAAAATGCTAAAGACTTTTATAAATCATGAATACGTCAATTATAAAACAATGGTTGGGAATGGGACCGTCTGACTGGTTAACATTATTCTAAATGGGTTAGGCTAATTATCAGAAGCCCTCATGTACAAAAGAATAGTTTCAAATTTAACTGTAAAAACATGTATTTCAAAACAGAAAACATTCATTTCAAAAAGAAAACATTTTAGTTTAATGATAGCATTACAGATCTTTAGTAACCGTGTCACCTTCATTAATCTAACCCTAGAAACTCATGGCTGCCCCTTGTGCATCATATTATATAAACAGATGCTTAAACAGTTCTGCTTCCTGTACTGTAACTAGCTTTGTCAGATTTTTAAAACTGGGAACAGCCTTCGTTACCTGACACTTACCAATAAAGAAATCTACCTATGACCCAACCCCTGTAGTTCAAGAATCACATCCCTACTGCAATTAGTATTATACTGCTAAGCATTTAAATGAGTATTTATATTTTTCTCCTATTAAAAGAATCTAAGCATTATCAATATTCAGGAATGGTGTATGCTGCTGAAAATGTAAGCCCTCAATTTGTCAGAAAAAAAGTATTTCAGTCTTCTCTACAGTCTGGCTTTTCTGTACAAGCAATTACCTGGAAAGGTTATTCCTTTGCAGCACCCTCCTGCCATATTATAATCAGTACCAATTTGTAGTACAAGACTAGAAAGATGACTGGCACCAGAACTCCTGGTCCTCCTGTCTATTTATTATTCATCTCTTTTTAGTAGTTCAAGAGTGATGTGAAGAGGCATGTTGTACAGACAGTCCATTTAGTTTAGATCTAGGACATGCTTCTGACCAATCATATTTCTTCATTTCCTGCATGTGACAAATGTATTCTGAAAAGTGTTTTATATGCAGTTTAATGCATGTTAATTGAATTTAATTTTAGTTACAGCTTGTTTAATTCTTTACATTTTCTGTAATTATTCCTCCCAGTTTTGCCTCTTACTATAGTTTGAATACTATGTGCACTAGAGTTGTCAGAACTAGTTCTGAAAAGATTTAAACCATGCTTGAACTCTGGTATTCAAGTTTTAATTTAGAACTTGAAGAATAGAGGATTTGTAGCATGATTCAACCTTATATTTTTTATAGACTCTCACCAGTCCAGTGTCTTTGGGTCCTCATGCTGCTCCCCATCCAGGTTGGGGGAATGCATAGCATACTTTGTAGGTGGCACTGATAGTGAATGGGCAGGGCAGCACACAAGTGGGTGGTCATGGCAGTACTGAAAGCTTTTGAGATTTGCAGTGGGTGAACTGGGGAGGGGAGTGGGAGGGAACAGTCAGGAAGGAAGAAATGAAGGAACTTACAGGTAGGGAGAAAGGGTAGGGCAACCATGGCAGAAGTCTGATTCTGACTGGGTCCAGTCTGGATCTGGAACTGGCTTGACTTGTACTGAAGTGGGAATGGAATAGAGAGATGAGGGTTAGGGAATGGGAAGGAAACTTCAAGTACCATGATGCTGTTGTGGGAAGAATGGGCGCCATGGTTGTACTTGTGGCCAGGTGGACATTTTGGTTGGACGGTGGGAGGAACTCAGGGAGGGACTTATTACTGCTGCTGGGTGGGGTGAGTATAGTTACTGTCACTCATAGCCTGGAAACCCATTGAAATTGTTTGAGATGTGCACTGGTAAAGTCATGTGACTGTATCCAAGTCAAACTGTGATGCAGATAGAATTTCCCAGTGCATAGTGCAGACTAGCAGCATATCAGAGTTGATGTCTTCAAGTTTTGTCTCATTTCTGTGGCTGGCTGGTGGTTGCAGAAAATAATCTTTTACTTTATTCACTCTCACAGAGGCAGAGTCAGCACTCATCAGACACTAGTAGTGCTGCTACTGCAGTGCATTAAAAGAAAATAACTTAGAGAACAGCAGGCAGAGGGAAATCTTCGGGCTGGGACTGGTGGTTCAGGCAGCCAGGCAGTAGCATAAGTGAGGTGGGGGTGGGAAGAAACAGGGAAGGGCATTCACTGTAGCTAGCAGTGGCTTGCCTAACTGCCTAAAAAATAATTTAATTGAAACAGAAACAAGGCAGGGGTCTTTTGTATCCTCTCCCAGAAATATCTTGGGTGACTGGAACTTGTGGAAAAAATACCTTATTCATTTAAAATACCTGTGACTCCTATGTAGTGTATTGGCCATCATCCTGCTGTGCACCTTTGACTGCACTGTATCTAGAGTGTGACCATGTGCTGCCCAGCACTCATTTCAGTGGTACCTTTAAATAAATCCCAGAAATATTTTGGGTGATGGGACTCAGGGAGGAGAAAGAAAATACCTTATTCACTTAAAATACCCGAACTCCTGTGTGGTATACTGGCCATCATCCTGCTGTGTCCCTTTGAGTGCATTGTACCCAGTGTGTGACCATGTGCTGCCCAGCATTCATTTTGGTGGTAGCCTTAAATAAATCCAGAAATATTCTTGGCGACCAACAATGAGAATTGGGAGAAGAATACCTAATTTATTTAAAATATCTGTGTCTACAATGTCTTACAGTGTATACTACATCATCCTGCTGTGTTCTTTTTGCACTGTACCATGTTTTTGACTGTGTGCATCCCAGCACTCAGTGCATTGTGTCTTGTATAAAAAAGGTAAAATATTAAAGAAATGTTGAAATATAAATATAAAAAGACAGTTTCACATTTTATTGATAATTAAAATTCCTGACATCATTTCACTTTCCATTCTTTAACCTTGAACCTGGGGTCCAACTTGATTGTTACGTCTTCAATCAGCTTCCACTGCATCAGACTGTCATAATGCTAGAACCAAATTCATGAGTTGCAGTGACCTACACCATTTCTAATTCAGGAGGAGTTATGCGCACACTATAATAACTGGTGCTATTATGTATGACAACACAGATAAAGCATCTGGTGATGGTAGATCAGGTGTTGGTGGTAGTGTAATCTAGTGGTAGCAAAAATAACCAAAATGTTTTGGGTGATAAAATACAACAAACAGCAAAAGAACAACAAAGAACCATGGTAAGGTGGACTCTCTCAGAAAACTTGAGCAGCTGCTGATGTCACATGGAGATGCACCGTAAGGTATGCTGTTCTTGCTGTTAAAATCCCTGTGACTAGCAGTAGAGTAGTTCAAGTGACAATGACTCAATCTCTGACTTAGGCGGTAGCTTTTGTCTCAGTCTAAGACTGTTGTGACTGGTGAAGTATCATCAGTCCCTCATCCAAGTCAAATGAGCGAATCTGCTGGCAAAGAATCAGATAGTGTACTTGCAAATAAATCACAAATGGTGGCAATGAGAAGGATGTATGCAATGAATCCAACACTTCTACACTGGGTAAAATGAAAAGCCCTCAAGTTCTCCTGTCCACTCTTCTAGCACCAAGGATGGCCAGGGTTCTGCTCAGATAGGTGAAAAACACAAATGGTTTTAGTTATCTTCATAGCACTTGAACAAAGTCTGTCACTTCTGATGTGTGGAATTATTTTTCTGTCAATAAAGTGATCCACACAGAGCAATTTGTTCCTATGTAAACAAAGTGTAAATCATGATAAAGTTGTGTCATGTCTCAGCCCTACATCATTTAAACAACATCTGAAAAAAACATTCAGTGTTGCTTAATGAGCCAAAAGCCATGTCCTTCACATTCCAGATCACAGATGAGAATGGTCATAATGTAGAAATGCTTAGTGAATTTTGTGAGCGTGATGCGGACAGAACCGGTGCCAGCTCTGGGAACACCATTACCGCAACGCCAACACCAGTTGCACATCAGTGATGGCGAAAGTGTATGATCCACCACCCCAATGTCCTTCTGGTAAATGAAGCACAGTGTCTAATAAACCAGCCAGGACATGTTGTAAGCAGCTAAAATTGTTTCAGGCATTTGTGAGGAAGAGTACTTTTAACAAAATTAATCCAAAATCTTCATCTTAATCATAAAATTGGGAACTGTTAGTCTCTGATGCATTTGTAACTGCTTGGAAAAGGTTGTGACCCTCCTGAGCATAGCTCAATGGTGTCATAATGGCACCAGCAGCACTTAATAGCACCTATAAATTCTCAGCACTACCCCTCAAGACAAAGGATAATTTGGCCCAAATGTACAATTTTTTGTGAACTTGCTTTCTGCAGGGCCACTAGAACTCTCTCAGGCAGGCCCCTATTGCTTATCCCACCTGCCTGGTACTCGCTGTCTGAGAAATCAGGGAGACACTCCCCACCCGCCAGAGCCAACAGACCCCAGCTCTAAACCCCGGGACAGCACCAATGACAGACCCTGGTGTTTTATTTGGAATCTAGTGTGCTGGACCAGGGTGAGTTAAGGGATCGGGAGAGCCAGAGAAACAAGTCCAGCATTGGTTGTGTGGCTGCAGGGCACTAGAGGCTGCCTCACATGTCCCAGGCCACAGGGATTTTCAATGGTTTCCCCAAGGCAACAGACATGCAATGATATCAGCGCTGCAAGGAATGGGACTGCTCCCTCCCACAGATGTCTGCCACTGCCTCCCCAACTTTGCATCCCCACCTGGTGCAGTGCCCCATCTTCACTGGGGGCCACTGCAGGTGGATAAATCCCTGGATCCCACCCCAGCAGAGAAGAGCAGTCTTCTGGATGCTCGATCCTCTACTCCCCACCAACCCCCAATGGCCCAACTCCGCTCCTGAACCCGGGTCACCGGCATGGTGTAAGATATGGCATCCAGTGCCTCAACCCTCAGTGCCACAGGGCTGACCCAAATGTACAATAACATTGCAAGATGACAGAGTGTGCTATAGGGGGATCAGGAGTTGCATAAACTATGCGCTTTGATAAGAGTAGGGTTTGGGAAATAGTAAATAGTTCTGCCAACACAGCCTTTTAGTACTTTTAAATACTCTAAATATATCATTGTGCCCTGTATGTAAGATGTTTCCTTATTTGCATTAGTGCAGAGGTGTGTTTTGAAATCAAGCTAGTCACTGTGTGACACTCTATAGGGCTCTTTGAATATGGCCCCTCTCAGCTTGGATACAGTGTATCCAGTTAGTATGGTGCTGTCCCTGTTAGCATCATGGTAATCTACTGAATACTGAGGCCCATCAATCCATTGTATTTACATTCTGTCATTCACATAATCACAGCATGAGAAATTATTTTAGACAATACTTAATGGAACTTGTCAGAATTGATTGTACTGTGTGCATGCTGTCACTGTAAGTCACAGAAATGTCTGAGAAATGGAGGCCAAAAATCTGTTAATTCTTCCATACATAATAATTT
Source organism: Neoceratodus forsteri (assembly GCA_016271365.2). Taxonomy (NCBI): domain Eukaryota; kingdom Metazoa; phylum Chordata; order Ceratodontiformes; family Ceratodontidae; genus Neoceratodus; species Neoceratodus forsteri. The sequence continues at coordinate 1,517,756,734 of CM057449.1, forward strand.
ACTCTGAAATCCACTCCTTGGGAACCTCCTTGGCAAGTTAGATACAATGCGAATTGAATAATTGTTTTCCAAAAACTAAATCCAGCTTTAGTTTAAAGGGTCAAAACTCACCTCCACTACATCCCATGAGAACTTGTTCTATGTGTTGATCCATGACAGTGAAAAATACTTTCTTAATTATCTTAATTCTACCCCCAAAAACACTCGTGTCCAACCCATGAAAATATGCTACAGTAGATGATGTGGCCTTAGCCATTTTTAGGAGTAAGCGTCAGACCAGGCCAGGCATTCAATTGGATGGGTTTCCCCGGTCCAATCAGAGAAAGACAGAGAAATCGAGTGAAAGCAAGTTCCTGCAACCTATGACCAACCTCCCAACTGGTCCTCCCAATCATTGACAACCAATCGACAGGATGGGCATCATACAGAAGAGGGAGATGAGAGAGAGAAACTGATTAACAGTGTGGCAGTCAGCACCACAGCAGAGAGAGAGAGAAGAGGATGGCTTAATTTCTAGGAGCTGAACTTGAGTAAGAAAGTGCTTTTAAGAGCAAATTGCACAAGGGACAACCCACCTGATATAACAAGCCTTGCAAGGGCAGAATTTAAGAACACCAGATCAACTATGACAGCCCAAAGAAGGCTAAAGTGAGAGAAACAAACTTAAAGGGAACAGGAAATTATTTCTAATGTGCAGCTGCTTACAAAGTTGCTATTTTCAGAAATTATGTTCATATCACCTCCCCAACACACACACACATATTATTCATATTTAACAGTATCAGAATAAAATCATTTAGAAAACTCTGGTGTGTGTTTTTTTTTTAATGAACACCTCTCTGTATACTATGGTTCTCTTCATGTATCCAGGAATGCTGCCTGTGTCACTGCCCAGTTACAGATAAGGGCTGGATTCAGAAACATTTTGGGCTAAGTCCCATACCAGAACTCCAGTTGTGGACCAAAATCTCCACAGGTGCGGAGATTGCTATGCACAACCGCAGCAGTTGTGGAAGATGTTACAGCAAGTCCCACGACCGCCAGTTTTCCCGCAGCTGGGGTTTCCTTAGCAACACACCTGCAAGCTGCCATGAAGTGTGGAGCCTGTCATGTCGAGCTTCACCTTTGTGAATACCCACAGCTGCAGGAAAACTGCAGACAACTGTGGATCCGAAGTGGCAACTCACTTGCACCAGGGTTTTCCTACAGCTGTGTGACTTTCAAGAGTTTTGTAAATCCTGCCCAATGGGTCTAACAATGTAAAGACTTTCAGTGACAGTAATGAGCACTAAAGAAATAAAAGTTAACTGCTTTGCTCACACATTAACTGAAGTTGTGTGCTGAAAAGATGCCAGTAGAAACCTCTTACTCAAAGGCTTTTACAACTGTGGATGCAGTGTCCATCCACCTGTGTGTCATCAGAAAGAATTTTCAGTATCACTGGTGACATACAGTAGTATTGTCAACCAGAGGTATGCCTCTTTTTACATGTATTGAACAATTAACATTGAAACATAGACTATGACAGCAGAAAAAGACCCATGGTCCTGCTAGTCTGCTCATGTTCCCTAAATCAGTGGGATCCTCTTGGAACTTAATGTTCCTCAAGGGTACTATCCTCGTGGACCTTCCCTATTTTCTTCTGTAGTCCTGTTGGCCCAGGTTACCACTATTCCCTTCATTCTATCAAAAGCTTGTTTGAACCCCCATACTGTGCTTGCTCCCACCACCTTCATTATTGACTGGTTCCAGGGCTCCACCACCTTTTCCTTAAAGAAGTATTTCCACACGCTTTCTCCTGAATTTCCCACCCGCCAATTTCCACTCATGACCTTGTGACCATGAGTTGGTACTCAGGCTAAATAACTATCTGCAGTTCACTTTATTAATTCTTTTTGAGGAATTTGAAGGTCCCAATTTTATCAACCCTCTCCCTTCTGGTTTCCAATGAGTACAAATTGAGTGCCCTGAGACACTCCTCATGGGATTTACCCTGCTGCCCTGGATCATTTGGTCACTCTCTTTGCACCGTCTCTAAACTATCCCTGTCCTTTCTGAGGTAAGGATTCCAGAACTGGGTACAGAACTCTAGGTGAGACCTCACCAGAATGCTGTAGAGGGCAGGGTTACTTCTTTCCTGCTACTATCAATATCCTCCCAATGCATTCCAGCATCCTGTTAGCCTTACTGTATGCCTTGTTTCACTGGTTAGTTTGTTTAAGGAGTTACTGATGATAACTCCTAGATCCCATTCCTCATTTGTAGTGCTAGGTCTCTCCCTCCAATCCAGTACTCTGTCAATGGGTTCTTTTCCCTAAATGCATTACCTTACACTTTTTGCTTTGAACTTTAACTGCCAGACCTTAGATCACCTTAGATCACCCCTCTAACTTAAATAGGTCTTTCTGCATATTCCTTATTCCTTTTTCACTATCCACCCTCTCACATAGTTTTGTGTCATCCATGAATAGACACAACTTGCCCAGGATTCTTTCACCAATGTCACTATTGAACATGTTGAAGAGGACCAGACCCAAGACTGAAGCCTGTGGATCCCCACTCATTACCTCCTTCTCCTCTGATCTGACACCATTTACTACCACCTTGCCACCTTCCTGCTAGCCAGTTTTTAACATCTCAATAGAGTTTTAGCTCCATGCAGGTCCTCCATTTCTTAAGTAGTCTCACGTGTGATACTGAATCAAAGGTCTTACTAAAGTCAAGTACTACAAGTCCACCTTGTGGCCCTTTTGTTTAACGCCTTTGTTGTCTGGTCAAAGAAGACTATCAGGTTGGTCTGACATGACCTTCCTATGACAAAACGATGTTGTTTATCATTCTGTAGTCCATTGCTGTCCAGGTATTCTATGAGGTCTTTTTAATCAGGGATTCCATCAGCTTTCCCACGATGGAGGTTAGGCTAACAGGACTGTAATTCCCTGGTTGCTCCTTGTCTCCCCCATACATAGTGGTACTCGTCTGCTCACTTCCAATCCACTGAAACTTCCCGAGTCCTGGGTGAGCTGTTGAACAGCTCAACCAGTGTATCAGCCAGTTCATTTGCTAACTCTCTCAGTATCCTCAGGTGCAACCATCTGGACCTGGCGTCTTATCAACCTTGAAGCTTCAGCCCCTTCAGGACTCTTTCCCAAGTGAACACTGGCAGGCTCATTTCTGGGATTCCCTCTGAGGCTGCTTCTATGCCACTCTCAGGCAGGGACCCACTTTTATTCCTTAGTGAAGACTGAGCAAAATAGTCATTCAGAATGTTTGCCTTTAGCCAGTCCTCTTCTATCACCCTACCCTCTCCACCAGAGTGTGATTCTCCCCTTTTTACTTTTTTCACTATTACATCTAAAAACTGTTTATCTCCATTCTTCACCTTCAATGATGCACAGCTCCCGTCTGTGTTCATCTCTCTGATGATCTTCTTGGCTTCCTTACTTTCTTAAGATTTTCCTCCCAGTTCGCCTTTCCTTGATTGGTCTTGTATTTATAAAATGCCCTCTTTTGGCCCTGACGACTTCCTTAACTCTAGGTGAGAACCATAGTGCTTTCTTCCTCCTATTTATCTCCATCACAGCTTTAACACATGTCTTCAATGCCTCAAGGATAGCTCCTTTGATTGCCTTCCATTGTACCTCCACACCTTACCTATACACCTACTAACTTCTCCCTGACCAGTTCTCTCATCTTATCAAAGTCCTCTCTCTAAAGTCAAGGACTTTGGTTTTGAGTGTGGCTTGCCAGCCCTAGGGCAGTTCAAACCACACACAGCTGTGATCAGTATTCCTCAGTGTCCCCCACCATCACAGCACCTATCAACTCTGTGTTGGTGAGTACCACATCTAGGACTGTGACCTGACTGGTAGGTTCCCGAACTAGTATGTACTAGAAGACAGTCCTGCAAGGCATCCATAGTGACCGACATCTGGTGCTCTTGGCCACCAGAACCTCCCAATCAATGTCTGGCAAGTTCAGGTCCTCTACCACAATCACCTCCCCTTTGACACCCCTCTTGAAGTTCCTCCCCGAGTTCTCTGTCCCTTTCCTCCCCTTGACCCTGGGGCCTATAAACTACCCCTAATCTTATCTTTCTGCCTGAGGACACCGCAAATTGCACCCATATAGACTCAGTTTCCCATTTTTATCTCTTATGTCCCCATCTTCAGTCACTTCATTGTCCACCCTGACATGAGGGTGATCCCCCCTCTGCCTGTCCTGCGATCTCTCCTGAGTAATGTATAATCAGGGATTGCCATTTCAAGTAATTATTTTCTGTGGCCCATGTTTCTGTGATGGCCACAAGGTCCACAGTATATGTGCCTTCATTGCCTGGAGCTCATTAAGTTTGTTACCCTGCTCTTAGCGTTAATGCATACCCCTTCCACTTAATTTCTGCTCTGACTCTGCTACTGTCCATCTGCCTGCAATGTTTTCTCCCTCTCCCTTAGTGCCCTTGCCTGCAATTTTTCCTCTTACAACCATCCCCTCCTTATTCTCCTAACCCTTAAAATGTTCCCTGTAACCTGTATTCTGTTACCATCCCTGGGTGTGGGGAGTACTATCTTGGATTCCCTCTGCTTACCCTCACTGTGTGAATCGGTAGACCTGGACTCCTACCATGATCAGTTTAATGCCAGATATAGACATTAAGCTTCTTCTCTAGTGCACTGACCCCCTCTCTCTTGTCAGGTGAAGCCCATCACCTTTGAAGAGTCTTTCCCAGAAATCCCCCAATCTCCTACAAGTTGTACCCCATGTCCCAACACCACCCCTTAAGCTAACAATTGAATTCCACTATCTCAGTACCCCTAATCCAGTCTTGCCTTCCTGCCTGTTACCACACAGGAGGATTTTGGAAAGGCCAGGAAGCCAGTGTGCTGTCATTCTGTGCCCCAGTCTACGGAAACTCTGCTTCTACCGCTACTGACTGGTTGGGCAGATTGTTGTTACCCAGGTGCACAGAACACCCAGCACCCCCTCCTCCACCATCTTCGTATTCTATCCAAGTCCCAGCTGACTAATGCTCCCACAGGCAATGGACCAACCCTCCTCCATCTGTCCCCCAGCACCCTGTCTGTACCTATAACCAGGAGTCCCAGTCACTAGGACCTTCCTCATAGTCTAATCCTTCTTGGGTGCCATTGTGCTGTCTGGCCCATCACATGAGACTCCATGGCATCCCATCTTGCAGAGTAAGGAGCCTGAGCCTCCTCTGGCTGGACAACTTCTTTAAGGTTGCCCTTTTCCCCTCCCATGCCCCACCACCCTCCACCCCTCTGGCCCAGTGGGTCTCTGGGGGAGTGGGGGTGATGGGGTAGGCCCTGCTGAGCAGAGTATGCAATTGTGTAATTTCATCCTGATTCCTGCCAGCTGAACATGGGGCTCTACTATGGTCCTGCAGAAGTGTCCCTGCTCCAGAACACTTCCCTGTAGAAGAGTGCCCCACAGTCTTAACAACTGAGTGCCTCCCAAACCACATCTTACCAATAACTGTATTGGCAGGAGAGAAATTTAGGTAGTACCAGCAAAGATTAGATACACTTCCCCATACCACTTAATATTTTTCCCCAGTACAGAACAAGCTTTGAAAACAACCACGGGACTGTCCCCACTAGACTTATACTGATCTCATGTAGTAACCCCCTTCACTGTGCAACCTTGCAACAACTTAGCAATTTCCTCTTTCCTCAGTGCAACCCATAGATGACTGTTTGGTTTAACTCCAACCACAAAGCACTTCCTCACACTGCAGGTGTACCTGGGGTCTGGTAGTAGGAATCCACCTGGTCTTCCTGAGTCAACTGAGATGCAGAGTGTCAGGCTGCCAGCTGCCTCATTGGGCTAACCCCAGTGTGCCGACTCCGATGTCCTTTTTCACTCTGATTCTTCACATAGGGGGTATAGCAAGGGGTCTGCTTAATAGCCTGGTCCTTATGTTGGCCTCTGCTTCTTCTCTTCTCCTTGGCAGCTCCTTGATTGGCTGCCAATGGGGAGGAGGGATAGCTAAGCTGTGATTGGCTGTCTTATGTGATCCTCTCTAGTTCTGCTTTTACTGTGGTCCCCAGGTGTTTGACTCCTGATCTCTGCTTGGTGTCCAATCCATGCCCTGTCCAGCAGAAAATGTCTGCAGCTGCTCCTTTCTTCTGCAGGCTATTTAAAAGCCCCTGCTTTCTCCTTTGTGTCCTGGTCTTTCTCAGCAGATCATTTGATTGGCTGTGACAGGGAGGGAGAGCATGGCCAAGCTGTGATTGACTCTCGTATGTGAACCTTTCTAGCTCCGCTCTTCCTCCAGTCCACTTGTGTTTGATTCCCTGATCTCTGCTGGAAATCCATGCCTCCATCCTGCTGAAAAGGTCTACAGCTGCTCCTTTCTTCTGCTGGGCTATTTAAATGCCATAATGCTTTCTCCTTTGCTTCTTGGTCTTCCTCAGCAGCTCTCTTGATTTGCTACTGACAGGGAGGCAGCAGGCCGATCTGTGATTAATTCTATTATGTGAGCCTTTCTAGCTCTCCTCCTCCTCCTCCTCTGGTCCCTGGTGTTTGACTCCCTGATCTGTGCTGGAGGGGCTGATCTGTGCCCCATCCTACTGAAAAGATCATTTTAAAAATCAACTTGCCCACTCTGAGATAGAATTATTCCACATTTTGATGCAATATTATTAATAATATACAGTACATTATATGAATGTAATGCCCCCATTCTGTGGTTATAATATGTTCTAGTATTCCTCCTACTGTAGATGGTAGTGTTGCAGCTTGGTACAGCTCAAAGTGGAAATGAGCCAGTAATATTTCTAGAGTTCGGTTAACAGAGGGTGAAGCTGAACCAGAGCCTGAAAAGTGCCACCTGGTAGCCTGTGGCCCTTTCATTTCCATGGGGAGAGACATCCAGACACCAGGTGCAGTGGCTGAGGCTGCATCCTGGTGTTTCTCTGGGGAGCAAGGTTGTTGAAACCATATAACGTGAGATGCGAAAAGGGGTTGTGGAATGTTCAGAGGTGCATTATGGAGGCTGAACATAGCAAGAAGCCAAATATATATTTTTTGCCAAGTAAGAGACTGAAGCATAGGCTGAGTTAAGGCAGTGACAAGAATTTGAGGAAAGGGTCCCACATGGTCAACAGGCAAATGTCAGCAAAGATGCACTGAAGTAATGCTACAGAATTAAGCCACCCCAGGTCCTACAGAAGTATCTATTCAAAGCATCAAACATAAAATGTAGAAGGAACTCCAAAGGTCTCCATAAGGGATGGTACTTGCTTGTGCCCTTCTTAGTGCATATCTTTGCTTGGGCTGTGACCAGGGATCCTCACATCTGATGTCCACTGCTGAAGTTGCCTCTGTTTCAAGAGTAGCTGCTATGGGAAAGTGAAACAATAGTGAAAAGAAGAAAATACAGTATACCTGCTTGCCTGTTAATGAATTACTCATTGGATCGCCCTTGGCCACACACTTGTTAAAGCCTGTGCTGAATAAAAGGACTGAATGCTCGACTCCTGTGCTGATGTGAACCTCAGTTTTGCTGTTAGTGTTGCTGCTGCTACCATTTCTCCCCATGCACCCCTCCCAAGCTGTCCACTCTCTGCAGACAGAATCCAGGCTTACCACCCTCACAATTTGGGATAGGCTCCAGAGGTGCCCAGCTGAAACTATTAAACACCAGACAAATATGAAAATGTGCAACTGAGCTTTTACTCATTAAAGTTATATTTTTCTATTTTTAAAATAAGCCGATTTCTGCACAGGTTCTCGTAGCTAGCACTTTCTTGTTGATGCATACTGCATATTGCATATTCCTTGCATAAACAGTTGGTCATGGTAATCAAAATGGGCACACCATTCAGTTTACATTAATCTTTCACACCAATAAGGTGGCATCATGTTGCTTTTAATCTTAAGTTGGTAATGCATTGGCAACCCACTGTGTTGTTCCACAACATGTAGCCAGCTCAAGAGCTCCTTTAATGAAATGCTTTTGTAACTTAACTGGGACTGCAATTCTGTCACAATACAATGCAACATTGTCTCCACTCAGAAATAGTAATGCTAGGTGATTTTAACATCAGTTGGCTCTCGGGATGCCAGCTCACCAAAGGATGTCTAACAGACATTCACTTCTCACAGCTGTTGAGACCCCCACAAGGTAAACTATCAAACGGGGTGAGCACACTGCTGGACTGGATATCATCTAACAGCCCTGAATATATCTCCCGATACCTCTGTCCGCCCGGACAGCTTAAGTGATCACTCCCCATCAAGTGCCTTTGGACTAATAAATTCTGCAAACCCCTGCCAGAACTATTGCAAACAACGGACATCTTGAACAAATAAAAGCTGACCTCTTGCAACAAGACTGGTCTAATCTTTACGTGGCTAGTATGATGTTTACACAGCACTGGATATCTTCATTAGTCAATTCAATGCAATCTGTGAAAGCACCCCACCCAAAAAATATGAAAAATCAAAGGTCATTGCAACCATGAATAACACCTGACCTTATCAAGCTCTTGAAGTTAAGGAACCACCGCTGGTATAAGGCATGGGCCTTAGGCATGCAAACTAACATCCAGTGTTACAAAACAGCTAGGAATGAATGCACTAGGGTGATCTGTTCTGCAAAGTCAATACTATAAAGATGCCCTCACTAACATTTGGAATAACTCTAGGTCCTTCTGGAAAAATATTGTGGATATCATTGGGAAGGACCCCAAATCTGCTCCCAGCATGCTTAACATAGATGATACCCAACAGTGAACCCAAAAGTCATTGCTGACACTTTCAATAAGGCGTTCTCCAATCTCAGCAGTGTTCTCCCCCCTGACTACTTTGATAATGCCACATATGTACTTGCCCCAAGTACCCCATCCACCTTAAATCACCACCATTCCATTTTAGAAAAGTCTCAGAGGACAAAGTGAGACACTACCTCATGAAGGCTCTTAGAAAATCAAGATACAGTGGGTATACACTGGATCTCAAATTCATCTGCCTTACAATGGATGAAATTCTACCTCTTATTACCAAGATCTTCAACCTCTCACTCAGCCTTTCACAATTCCTGGAGAAATGGAAATCGCTACGGTGACTTCTGTGCACATGAATGGGGATCAGGAACTGCATGGGAACTATCACCCCATTTCCATTCTTCAACTGCTCTCAAAAGCCCTGAAGTGAATTGTGGTAGACCAGCTTGTCACTTATTTGGATAAATACCAGTTGCAATGTGCCCAACAGCATGGCATCAGATATGGACACAGTACTTTCACGGCGCTCTTGGAATTCATTGGCTTTATTCATAACTCACTTGATCAAGGTCTCCTGTTTGGTGCAGCATTCATTGACTTAACTAAGGCCTTTGATACTGTGAATCATGCTCTGCTAATCAGCCAACTAACTGGCATCGGACTCTCCACTGACACTAACAAATGGTTCTCGAGCTACCTCAGTAACTGTTTTCAATGGGTAAAATTGAAAATGTCCACTCTGATATGTGCCAGGTATATTCAGGTGTCCCACAAGGCTCTATTTTGGGACTGCTCCTATTTAGTATTTTCCAAAATTAACTCCTGGATTCCTATCATTGTATTATCCTCCTATATGCCGATGGCCAGTGATCTTTACTAGTAGCCTTCATCCCAAACTCCTTGAAGAACCACTTCAACAAGGTTTTGCAACTGCAAAGACTTGGTTTCATGACCACAAACTTATTATGAACTACAAAAGACAAAGACCATGTTGTTCTCAACACCCAAAGCAAGCATAAAGTGTTTGCCCTCACCATCACTAATAGTGATGACTCCCCATAGACTAGTACAGCACTTCAAATAATTGGGCATAACAATTGACTCTCACTGACCTACTCAGAACACATTGACAATGTTGCTAGGGCAATCAATTTGCACATTGGGATGCTTTACAGGCACAAGCACAATTTGACCCCCAATGCTTTGAACTTAGCCACTCACAGCTCTGTCGCCTCACTAGCTGAATATGGTCCAGTTATCTATGGCTAGAGACCTGTGTTTTCTTAAATAAGAAATAACAAGAAATTCAAGGTATGAAAATAAATAACAAGAAATTCAACATATAAAAGAATAAAATGAAAACAAACACATGAGTAAAGTGAAAAAATTGCTTTTGGGGTGCAAAAACTAAATAAATGCTTGTAGCAGTTGTGGTTTAGGCTCCATTGTTACCACAGAGATGGTCCACAAGGAAACAACAGCGGAGTTGTCTGATTCACAAAACCTTTCAAGACTGTAGCATAATGCTGCTTAATACAAGGTAGTGTCCTAGGAATGTGATTTCTAGTGTATAAGGTCATTTTGAGGTAGTTTATGAATGTAAATGTGATAACAAGAAATAAAACTAAATTTTCAATGAATAAAAAAGAAATAACAAGAAATTCCAGAAAATAAAATAAAAACTGTAAAAATAAAAAACAATTTCATGGGCCACAGCCTGGCTCAGCCACAGACATGGCCCTCTGCCACATCAAAACTGCCTTAAACAAGGCTTGTCACCTTCTGACCAGTGCAAGGCATTTGATACACACATGAGACCTCCATTAGCAGGCTAACTAGCTGCAACTCAATAACAGACTTCGTTATCAAGCCTGACTGCTTGCCAAAAAGCTAGCCTAGGAAGGCTGCCATCTGGAGTTTAACACTACTCACTCCACCACTAAAACCATGAAGCACCAGAAGCTCCTGACACCCAGCTGTTTCACACCCCTTGGTGCCACACCTCCCTTGGACAACGAGCTTTCACCTACAGAGTTCCTCACTGGATCAGCTCTCTTCCAGCTAACATTTTCAATGCACCTACCATGGACTCATTTAAGTGCTTCCTTTGGCAATATCTAGTCTCCTTGGCTTCCTGCAACTGCAATCACTAGGTTCACTTACTCAGTTCCTTTTGCTCTAGCTGCCTGCCTTTGCTATCCCTGAATAGCCATCCCTTCCTTGTCCATAGCACTTCTGGTGCTCTCTACCCTACCTACCTCCTGCTTAGCACTTATGGCATGCTCTGCATAGTCACTGCCTCCTCTTCCCTGCCTTCCCCCTGCTCCTATCCTCTTTGCTCCCACCTTCCCCTCTCCTTTCCCCTCATCACCACCTCCTCCCTCTCCCACTTTTCTCCTTTATCTACCTAGGCCTTCTGGATCTTCCCTTTCCTGCACTTGACAACTTTCCTCCACTGCTGCCTCTTCTGTCTGCTTGCCTCCTCACTCCTCCCTCCCTCCTCTCTCTCTACACCCGCTCCTGACTACACCTTGATCAACTTTCTCCTCCTCTCTTGGCTATTAACTCCTCGACTTGCATTATTATTGTTACAAGTGATGTTGGCATACCTTGTGATATGCCTACCTAATATTGTATGTTAATTCATGTAGTCGGCATTGTTAGTTCATGTCTTCATCTGTATCATTTTCCTCAAGGTTATTTGTCCTTGCCTTTGTACCACTTACCTGACTGTAATATCCTTACGTTTACTGCCTTGTTACACTTGCAATGTTTTTACTACTTGTAACTGTTTCCTGACTCTGTACTCTTCAGAAGTGGAACCTATGTAAAGAGCTCCTGCTCAAAGGTATTTAATCCAAGATTTCAATAAATAAAAAAATAAAAACATTGCGTTGCAACCCTTAGGCATCCATTTTGAAAAGATTTGTGCTGGATCTATTATACTGTAGCAGCACTTTTGCAGCTCATTGGGAAATGCAAAGGAATTAATTGGCATGAGAGATTAATGCAATCTATACAGTACTGCTGATTTAACTGCCTCTTATTTAGTTAGTTCAAGTAACAAACTGATTTGTAAACAAAATGAGCAGTAAGGATCAATACCAGGGATTGAAATGGAGTGCATAATGGAGAACATAAAAATCTTTTTAACATCGCTGTCGTTCCACGATGCAGGTCCAGTCCATCCATGAGGGCTTTCCCATATGGGGCACCAACCTGGTTGAATGAACTTCCCACCTCAATGTTGGAGCTACCAAAACAGTCTATTTAAATCATCCCTGAGAAAATACATCACTTTACAACACAAATGCCAATGCTACCACTAGGCAAGTCCTACTATAATGCCCTAGGTAGTCCTACCTGACATACCTGGATTACTTACTGACAATGTTGCTTCCTGCAACTGCCCCAACCATCAACAAAGCATTAAAACTGCTGCACTTGTATCATTCTTGAGCATAGGAACTAGCCCTTATTTTATCCTACATTTATTGTAATTGTGGAAAATGTCTCTCGCCCTTGCATGATCCTTTTCTCTCATGTTTTCATCACTGTAATGTAACTATGTACTACTGTATCTATGACATGGAACCTTGGTAAATGAGCTCTGCTCAAAGGTGCTACTCAAATTTACCAAAGTTACTCCAAATTTACCAATAAAAACAAATAAAATAAATACACTGTGGCTTTAAGTAAACTCAGTTTTGCCAGCAAACTTAAGAACTACCTACAAAGAAAAATTCAGGTCACAATGGCAAAAAAATCAAATGCAGCTTGATTTTAGCAAAATAAAATATGAACAAAAACACTTTAAAATGTTGTAAAGATGTGGGGTTTAACAACCACAGTGTTAGTAAATGACTAAATGTTTGTGCTGCTCTAATTGGGTTATGAGATCCTCAGAGCTAGGCATTTCTAGCTGCCCTTAAATGTGATAAGGCAGCCCTAGCTATACATTGCAAATGACAGTTCACACTACTATGATATTGACTAAGAGCATCATTTGTAAATAGTAAGAAGAGATTTATCGTAAATGTGTTTACGTTTTGACAGGTTTTTAAATAGTCTTGAGTAATCTGAGCCCTGAGACCATCAGCTTTGAGCAAGGATAGCATGAGATGATTTTCTAGGCCATAAACAAAAGCTTGAAATGTCATTAAAGCCTTGCAACATCCACTATGTAATCTTGTGATAATTGCATCCATTTAAACATGAATGATTTAAAATTGCCACATCTCCAGTGCGTGGAGAAAAAACAGAGGAATAAGTAGAAATGGCTTCTTATTTGAGAGATAAGTACATTGAGAAGATATGTTTGGCACATGGCAGAATCCAAAAACACAGACAGACATACAAAATGAACACTGGGTTGGGTCTTCCATTTCTAGGGGTTATTGATCATGCTGGCAATATGTTCCAGTAGCTTTTACAGCACACTATCCAAAGGACAATACTGGTACATGTCTTCACTGATTCTCAAATTACAGTATGTGTAAAGAGTATGACAGAGAGAGAAAGACAGACAGAAAAAATAGTTCAGAGTTAGATATGGAACTGGTTAGTCAGATGGCTTTATCCTACTTGAGCCAAGCCACTAAAGCAAAAGTCCCTTTGCCCATGCACAGCACTCTGCACTAGGCAAAACAGATCTGTACGTCAGTTGCTCCTGTAAACCATATGCCCAAATCTTCAGTAGTACAAGTCATGGAGCAGCTACTGTACCTCACACTTCTGCCAATGCTGAAATTATAGCGCTATGGGACTTTAGCATTAATTGGATCAACACATATGACTCAATAACAGGCGGGCTAATGGAAACAACCTAATGCAGGTAATGCTCACCATCACAATAAGGCCCAATAAAAATAAGAAAGGTTCATCAATTGACTGGATCCTCATAAACAGGCTGGACAGAATAAAAAACTCAAAAACGTACTCTGTTCTGTCAATGATCACAACCCATCTACTACACATGAAAGTGCAAATACACTGGGTCTTCTCATATTTCAGCAGAACATCATTTTCATAAGATATGTCACAACAAACTACATGACGACTGGGACTGTTTGTTCCTTATACCAAACATCAGATCAGCATGGGCATATTTTCAACTGAAATCAAGGCAGTAATTAACAAACCTCTGCCCATGAAGATCACCAGAGTCATAGGGGAACATCAAATGGATCATGGCTTTCCTAGTATGATAAGGGATATAGTATGGACCACATAGAAAATAACACAATTATAAAGGGTAACCAGTTAGAACAGAGCTTCCTGAATAGCACTGTCTAAACTGCACTGCAGGAACCTCATATGCCTGAATAACGACAGGGATACAATAGCGAATGTTAAATACCACTACACCTGTAGCTATCCAGGCAATGTCTCCAGTAGAAGCAGTTAAGGGAGTAAAAATATAGAGCGTTAGCCAAGCTGCTCATGGGGTGGAGAGGACAAAGGAGAAGCAGATCAGGCAACAGAGAGCGGGACCAGGGCTCTGTTCCTAGTCTCCTGAGTCATGTCTTTTTTCCTTCTTCCCACCCAAAGTGTAAGTTTTTATATGCCCTACAACAAATGAACCCCTCCCAAGTTACTAAATGCACAATCCACATCACCTCTTAGTTTGTTATAAAATTAACAGGAGATGTAGTGGGAAGAGTCCCTGCGTGGAGGGTGCTGTGTCAGAGCCCCCAAAATAAAATGTAGTGTTTGTTGTTAGTTAATGGTACCAGTCATCAGTGTGTTTCATGACCGGTACCATTGGGATATTTTCCATGTGACATTTTGTAGTGGGACTGTTGTTGATAGTGCTGTTTCTACTATGCTACTGTTGATGGTATTGTTCTTGACAAGTGCTGTTCTGACCTAGTGCCATTATCAAGACTGGGAATCATAAAATGACTTCAAAATCAAACAGTAACACTTATTTCAGGCAAAACAGACTACTATACAGAATACTGGGAGTCCACATCAAGTCCTCCTGAAAAGTGGGCAGGTATCAACTCACTCCTAGACAAGGATCAAACATCAGGCATCTCTTACATTCAGTACATTGATACCTTATTCATGGAAGACATGAAAAATGCAAATACATTGAACTGTCATTTCACTAAGCCCAATCTTATCATCTCACCACTCACACCCTAAAAGCCAGTCCCAAACCAAGGGAGTTTGACTGATGCTACTACCCACCACATGGAAGATTCACCATCCTTTTCTAAATTCAGTGACATCTGAGGAAATTATGTTCTAAACCTGCTAAAGGAACTCAGTACTGCAAATAGTGTCAGCTCTAATGGTGTTGAACACAAGATAATAAGATTGGCAGCAGATTGTATAGTAACTCCAGTAACAATCCTCTTCAATGCCTCCTTCTGCATTGGGCAGAGTTCATCTGTCTGGACGACAGCCATATGTGACACTTCTTCACAAGTCTGCATCACTATCAGCCCCAAACAACTACAAACCAATTTATGACCAATCAACATTCAACAATATCCTAGAGAAACTTGCTCATATCCAACTGAGGTCAGACATTCTCAAGACCAGGATTCTCACAGCAGCTGAGCTTTGAATCAGACCTAAGCACTACACTGTGTGGCTTTACACAGAAGTTAAGAGTGCCCTGGAATTATGATAGACACCATAGCTGTTGAAATTTTCACAGACCTTGCCAAGATCTCTGAGCCCATAAACCATGATATCCTCTATCATAAATTGCACCAGTAGGACTCTCTCTTGATGCTATATTAGTTTGTAAGAACTACAGTGTCTCACAAGTGAAATGTGAGTTAGCAAACTGCACTGTGTGAATTAATTTGCAATGTTTTCTACATTCATAAAGTGTGAAGTCTGCAGGTTTCATAAAGTTTTCGCAAGAAGTGGCACTTTTTCAAGTGAGGTCATGCAAATTAGTCAGAAAGGTTACAACTTCGCCATGATATCCACTGAAAGTATCACTTCCCCTGGCAAACTCATTGCAAAGTGGGGAAGTGGGTGATTCACAGAGTTTTTCATGAAGGCAAATTTTGCAGTTTCACTAAAACTTTGCTGGTGATGTAAAACTTCACAACATCTCTACTCACAAAACAGGTCACAAGTAGTAAGATTAACAGAACAACCTCACAGCACCGGTCCACAGGTGCGCAGCTCAGTGTGCGGGAGTCGTGCATTTACACGCATTCTAAGCCCTTCATGAATCGGGCCCATTGCATGAAAAATATATCTCTCGTGCCTGATATAGGCAGAAGACACCAGGAGAAAGGACTGCTGTGTGACTGAACTTCTCTGCTGGGACTATGTTGCTCCCCTTCCTCCCTCCACCCCCACCCAAAGCTAGTTCTATTTTTATAGGCACAGAATTTGACTGACAACAGGAACTTCCTGTTTAGGGGCAGGAAGTGAGTGATCACAGAACCACCAAGGACCCACCATCCTAGAAGGGCAAGAGTAGCTCTCCGGCCCCCTCTAGCTGCTGGAGGTCTGCCTCTGAGTAAGTAAGTGGTCTACTTTAAATATAGGATATTCTTGTCTCAGAACAGGACAATCAGGAGCTTAAAGGGCACACAGGCAGAAAGTAAGGAGAGAGAAAAAAACAGAGGAAAGAGTAAGGATTCCAAACAGTTAAGGGGCCAGAAATGAGACATGATTGGAGTGGTAGTGCAGTGGCTGTGGAGCAGCAGTCTCCTCGGGAGATGTTCTGAGGATGCGTGTTGTCCCATCTGCAGGCACCTCTCTGGGCTGAGGGAGGAGGTTGCTCATCTCCAGGCTGAGTTGGCCAGGATTTGTGGGACCTCCTTTCCATCCAGGGACCACCAGTGCCACTGCCGTTGCCTCAGAGGTTGCCAAGAAAGAGGAGTGCTGGACCACAGGGCCCAGGGAGGGTGAGGCGGTGGTAACAGAGGCGTGATCCTCCCATTGCACCTCTCCACAATTCCTATGCCATTTTGGCAAAGTGTGGTTCCTTCATGGAGGCACCCACAGTGGAGACCAAGGAGGATGCTGGGAACCTCCACAAAGGAGACCCACAGGAGGGTGGCAGGGGACCTTGCAGGGAAAAACAACTCCTGGTGGGGACCCATTGTTAGGAAGGTAGAACTGGGGAGGAAGGAGAGGAGGTAGGTGCCTGCCTGGCGCCATGGCTTGCAGGGACAGGAAGCGAATCCTCAGGATTGCCAGAGCAGCTGTACAGGGAGGGAGCTGGATGTCATTGTCCACCTAGGGACAAATGACCTGGCTAAGAAAGGATTAGAGAAGTGCAGGAAGAGTTTGTGGATGGGGAGGGCCTTAGTCAAGTAGCACGCACAGTAACCTTCTTGGAGGTGCTACCCATCTATGGCATAGGAGAGGCTAGGGTGTTCCGCACCATGGGATTCAGTCAGTGGTTGAAAACTGGTGCGAGCTCAGGATTTGGCTTCATTGGGGACTGGGGTCTACCTGGAGTGATGCAAGCCTATACTGGCATGATGGGCTGCATCTGTCCGGGAGGGAACCAGGATCCTAGATGATAGGTTTAAATGCTTCATTGGCAAGCTTTAAACCAGCCAAGGGGAGGCACTGAAAGGAGCAGGAAAATCCCATCCCCCAAATAATCACAGTAGTAGTAGGCAAACACCAACATAGAGGTGTTGATAGGGAGAAGGGCAGGCGTAAATGAAGAAAGTGACAAAGGCAAGAAGGACAGGGATGGGGCAAAAGGGAGTAAGGCTCATTGGGAAATGGAGGGTAATGAGTACCAATGCCCATAGTCTCTGGGCAACAAGCTCCTGAGCTGATGGCCCTAATGGAAGTGGATGCCTGATATCGTAGCAGTCACAGAAACATGGTACAGAGAACCATGACTGGGATGTTAACATACCAGGGTACATAACCTACAGAGAGAGACAGGCAGGGAGAAGAGGGGGAGGAGTAGCCTCATGTAAAGGAAGGGATAAAAGCAACTGAACAAAAGAGTAAACAGGGAGGAGAGGCACTGTGGGTCACCTTGAGACTGGAAAGGGCACCACAATCAGCACAGGGTTGTGTACAGACCCCATGTCAGGGAAGGAATGGAATGATAGAAGGCATTCTTAGAATGGCAGAGAAAGGGAGATACTGTTGATGGAAGACCTGAATATGCCAGATGTTAACTGGAGCACATTTGCTGCAGCCACATCCAAGAGCAGGGCCATTCTTGATGCCCTACAGGTGGCAGGCATTAGACAGCTAGTTTGGAACCCACTCATGAGGGAGCAATCTTAGACCTCATACTCTCAAACGGGGGCAGTGAGAGGATCTCAGATCTAGAAGTGGGTTGCCATCTGGGGACAAGTGACCATCAAACAGTGTGGTTCACGTAAACTCCGCTACAGAGTCAAGCCATACAAAAGTGAGGGTACTGGACTTTAGGAGGGCTGACTTTGGCAAGATGGGAGAGTGCCTCAGAAAAGCACTAGCAAACAGGCTAGAAGAAGGTGTGTAGCAACAATGGGGAATTATCAAAGTGCCATCACAGAGGCAACAAGCCTTTGTGTGAAGCAAATGAACAAATCAAAAGAAAGAAAAAGCCACTATGGTTCTCAAAAGAGGTGACTGTGAAAGTCAGGAAGAAAAAGATAGCATTCTGGAAGTATAAGGAAACACAGAAGGAGCAGGACAGAGAGCTGTACCAGTTAAGGCAGAAGGAAGCAGGGAGGAAGTCAGAATAGCAAAGGCCCAAACTGAGGAAAATATAGCCCACTCAGTTAAGAAGGGGATAAAACCTTTATAGGTACATCAGCGGTAGAAAGACAAAGGAGGATAGTGAGGCTGAATAGAATGAACAGTGGGTGGGCAGAGAGGACAGTGAAAAGCAGGAATACTGAACGAATATTTCTGCTCAGTATTCACAAAGAGGAGGGGAAGTGCCTAATCCAATTAACAGAAGCACTCTTTGATAGGGGTCGATCCCAGTCCTTTCACAGAAGAAAGGGTTCTGCAAGAACTCCTAAAACTGAAGGTGGACAAAGCAATGGGTCCTGATGGAATTCACCCCAGAATTCTAAAAGAATTAAGGGAGAAAGAAGTGAACTCATGGCTACTCTTTAATAAATCATGGAGGATGGTGTGGTACCCAAGGACTGGAGGAAGGCGGATGTGATTCCCTCACAAAAGTGGGTCCAAGACAGAGGTAGGAAACTACAGACCTGTCAGTCTGACCTCTGTAGGTAGGAAAGTGACTGAGTCACTCTGAAGGAAAGAATAGTCGAGTACCTAGAGGCCAGTGGAGCACAGGACCCAAGGCAGCATGGGTTCACAGCGGAAGGTCATGTCAGACGAATCTAATAGATTTCTTTGACTGGGTGACCAAAGTAGTAGACCAGGGAGGGGCTGTGGACATGGCCTACCTAGACTTTAGCAAGGCATTTGACACAGTCCCACACAAAAGATTAATAGTCAAATTAACCAGCCTGGGAGTGGGACCCAGGGTGGCAGCCTGTAAAACATTGGCTGGACAACAGGACACAGAAGGTAATTGTAAATGAGTCAATTCTGAAGAAAGGGGGTTACTAGTGGGTACCGCAGGGTTCAGTGTGGGTCCAGTCCTTTTAATGTCTTCATCAGTGACATTGCAGCGGACTGGAAGGAAAAGTATGCCTTTTGCAGATGACACAAAAAATCTGCAACAGGGTTGATACACAAGGAGGAGTGGAAAGGATGAAAAGGGACTTGGCAAGGTTGGAGGAATGGTCAAAAGCATGGCAGTTAGGATTCAATGCACAGAAGTGCAAATAATGCACCTGGGAAACAAGAACCCAGGGAAGAATACACAATGGGTGGGGAGGTAGTAACAACAACAAAAAGGAAAGGGACCTGGGGGTAATCATATCAGATGACCTTAAGGTTAGCAAGCAATGTGAGAAGGCAGTAGGAGGGCTGGGGTATACTGGGATGTATAGGAGAGGCATCAGCAGCAGAAAACAGGAAGTTGTTATCCCTCTGTACAGACAGTTGGTGAGACCCCATCTGGAGTACTGTGTCCAGTTCTGAGACCCCATCTCCGCAAGGACATAGACAGGATAGAGGCAGTCCAGAGGAGGGCAACTAAAATGGTGCAGGGTCTGCAAGAGAAGCCGTATGAGGAGAGACTAAAGGAGCTTAATATGTATACCCTTGAGGAAAGAAGGAGAGGGAGACATGATAGAAACTTTTAAGTACCTCAGTGGAATCAACAAAGTCCAAGAGGGTAGCATTTTTCAGAAAAGAGACTTGCAAGAACAAGGGACACAATTTAAAGATAGAGAGAGGCGGTTCAGGGCAATGTGAGGAAGTATTATTTCACAGAGAGGGTAGTGGATGCATGGAACAGCCTTCCTGTGGAGGTTTGGGGTCTAAAACTGTGGGAGAATTCAAGAATGCATGGGACAGACATAAGGCAATTCTTGTGGGGGTAGGAAGAAATAGGCTGTTGGTTAACTAGGATCTGCGGCCTATCCAGTAGGTAGAAATGGGCAGACTAGATGGGCCTAGCGGTCCTTATCTGCAGTCAAAGTCTATGTTTCTATGTTTCATATAAATTTTCTTATAGGAAACAATGGGAAAATTAAAAATGACGAATTTTGAAAGGATTAATATTTTTCACCAAACCTTCCAAAGGCACATCTGTAACACAAAGGCATTCTGTGCTGAAAATTTCAGACCACAACATGAAGGCATTCCTAAGGTACAGGTGAGCAAAGAAATGTTAAAAAATTGATTTTCTATTATTTAAACACTTTATATCTCAGAAACCACTTGACAGATTCCCATGAAATTTAGCTGGTCAAGAGGACTACCCCTAGAGATGATGAGTAAAGTCACAGATGACAGAAGCACTTAAAAGCCAATAAGCACACCAAAAACTTCAGCATATGGGAGCAAATGGATCTGCAATACCCACTACCCTAGAAATTATGCATGCCAAATTTCATGCTAATCCATTTAAGGACTCTGAATTTATTAAGCTCAAAATTTGGACTAACATAGAAGTGCTGTTTCACCCTAACTATACTGGTGCAACCGTGCCACTTATAACATATATATATATATATATATATATATATATATATATATATATATATATATATATATATGTGTATATATATATATATATATATATATAAAGACAAAGAACCTCTGTGCGCAAACACTGAGGCAAGGGTTACCCAAAGGGCATTTGGCTGGGAAGCCAAGTTTCAAGAAAATACAAAATCACACATGCCCCACAACATGCAATTCTGCTTAAAGTTGGACCAGCATAACATTCTGTGGTGATTTGCATATATTATATATATATATATATATATATATATATATATAATCATGACTTTCAAACCTCCACATGTGATTAGATGGACTAAACTGCAATAGCAAAAATCTGTAACTCAAATCGTTTTGAGATCCGGGCACCGAAATGTACCACGGACACTGCTACATTATCATATGGGAAATTTCTCATCTCCAGAGCACTGTAACATTGTAACCACTTCACATTTTTTACCAAACCACCAAAAGCACATCTGTGGTGCCAGGGTTTTGCCACCTGCAAATTTTATACAAAAGCCCTAACCGTTTAGGTGCAGTGGTGTAGCAAAAGAAATAGTATTTTCTGGTGTAGTTGTGCCATAAAAATTCGACAGTACAGATGCAACGGTCATGATTTCGACCGTGTAGCAAATGTACTATCATGATTTGTGACAGTACTCCATTAATGCATCAGTTAGGTTGTTCCACAGTGACAAAAGTGAGAATTCGATGTTAGAGTTGAAAACCCTCTTGCACCCCCAATCCGCACCCTTAACCTGCATCGGGTGTGTGTTGGGGTCATCAATCTAACTCTCACCTCATTCTCCTATATGTCACCACCTCAGCTTGTTTACATGTGGGATGGGGTGAGAGTTAGGACAGATGACCCTAATGCACACCCCGATGCCGGGTTGGGGGCAGGGTGGGGCAAAAGGGGTTTTCAACCCTAACATCGAATTTCCTCACTTTTGTTCTGTGGAACAACCCTAACTGATGATTTAAATGGAGATTTTTGCCATGAATATATATATATATATATCAAAAACTAAAACAAATGCTGTTTCTTTTGAGAACTGGGGCTCAGCCTCACCTCATCATTTATTTTCTTTTTAAAAGCATGTTCATTTAAGACTCAAAAGCTGGTTCTTTTTGGATGTGGATTCTGCCCACATACCCACAACTGATTTATTTTATTTTGTTTTATTGATAGCCAGAGGAAACATCACATTGGTGATTACCACTGTGTGGCACAGGTTAGTTGAAAATTGGTGTAGTGCAACATAGCATAGCATAACACTATGCATAAAGACTTAGAAGGTCCTAGTCCTAAACTTAGACCTTTTACCACAGGGTAAAATAAAGAGCCATGGTTAGTAGAATGTATGGTAAGAGGAGGGGGGGACAAGACAGAAGGGAGTAAAGATAGAAAGGAAGGATCCAAAGCCTGAGCTTGGAGATAGAGGAGACACCATGGCAGAGGCATTGGCCATCAAGAGATGGAGGATCAGATAGCACAGAGAGGAGCACAGGAATAGCAGTTGGTGGGCAAAGTAAAATGAAAGGTGTGGAAAAGGGGGACCAGCTTTGGCAGAGGTGAATTTAGAAACAGTGCAATACATCACATCCTAGTAGTGAAAGTTTGGTACGATTATATTAACAAGGACCTTTTTGTTGAGCAGGGAGAAGGATAGAGGCTTTGTTCTTCTAGAGCACACTGTGCTTAGGGAGTATTTTTTATGGATAGCATCAATACAGATAAGTCAAGATTTCTGCCTAGCTAGATACTCAGGTATTTAAAAGAAAATGTCCACCAGTGAGTCTGAATTTTATCCAGATGCTTCCTGGTGCCCAAGGTCTTTGGCACTCAGGGTAAGCTAATTGACTTAAAGTAGTATTGGACACTATTAAAGTCTCACTGTTATTTATTTACTTATTTATTTATTGAAATGTTTCACCATGAAAAGACACTTGCTCATCTCCTGGTATGACCTGGGGAAGGGGAACATGAGGATAGTATTCAGAGATTTGGAGCCCTAACAAAGATTTGCATATATATTATTGTTGTACAGCTCATGGCAAGAGTTGCCTCAGGCAAAAAGTACAGTGTCATTTGCATGAATGTGAATGTAAGATGAGTCACTTGGATTTGAAGGTTGTTCATGAAAATCAGAAACAGTTTAGGGTCAAGTACAGAACATTAAAGATTACCTGACTTATTTAAGATATGGGGAGAGGAAGCCACTAACATGTACAGCCTTGGCCTGTCCAGAAGGTAGGAGCTGAACTCTTTGACCACCAACTTCATACTGCCTTTCCCCTGCAAGCATATTTAATAGGAGATCGTGACATATTCAAAGGTCTTAGCCAGGTCAACATACATTAGACAACAAAGGTGATGTGCCTCTGATCAGTCCCCTTCAGGAAGATATCAGTGACTATCAGAAGGAATGTCACAGTGAAGTGGGTTCCTTATACCATGCTGGTAAAGGCTAAGAAAAGCAGAGAGAAGTCAAAAATGTGGGAGAGCAGGGAGAGAATCCGATGCTCTTTAATTTTAGCCAGCACATGAGAAGGGAGATAGGTAGTAGCTGCCATGGGCAATGGATCACTCACTGACTTTGTGAAGAGACACATGACTTTGGCCATCTTCCAAACACCAAGGACTGTGCTTATGAGGAAGGAAGGAAGGGTTAAGGAGATCTAAAACATGGGAAGCTATTGTAGGGGAAGAGAGATTTACGAGTTGTGGGTCAAGTCTATCTACCTTTAGAGAGTTGGCAACAGCAGAGTTGAGGGAGTAGCTGTCGGGGTGGTAGTAGTGCTGGAGAAGAGAGGAAAGGAGAAGAAGGGAGTGAGGAAAGGGAAAGAACAGAGAAAACAGTCTGAGAAGAAGTGATTGAAAGCATCAGTAGCCTCATCAAATGCAAATATGATGGAACTACCTAGTTTGAGTACAGGGATGGAAGACTGGGAATGACCGAAAAGGGTGCATGGCCTTTCAGAATTCAGAAGGGAAATTAATGTTACTCTGGAAGGTGGAAGTTGAATATTCCTACTTGGCTGGCCTGGAAGTCTTGATTTTGCCTTGTGGAACTGTTTGTACCTCAGTACTGCAAGTCTATTGGTGAATTAGTTGTCTTTTGTTGCTGCCAAGCAGAGTCTTGATCACTGAGGCAAGTAATAAGCTCACTGAGACCCATGGGAGGTGAGACACTTTGACACAGGGTGACTTTGACAAGGATAAGACTGAGAGGTTCTTGGCCAGGCAGCAAAGAATTCAGATTGAAAATTTAAGAGAGTATCATCTATGGCAGTGCATGTAGAGATAAAAGACCTATCAGGGTATAAAAGTCAGCCAGAAGGGCAGACAGACCTAATGACATTTAATGCTGAAGGACAGTTTCCTTTCTGCTGTGTTTTTCTTCTGCAAATTAGAAACATTCAAACCAGACAACAGAAGTTATAATCTGTAGAACAACATATCAACTGGAATCTGGCATATCTAGAGATATTATGCTTATTGTGGCCCCACTGGCTAAAATCTTTACACTGTCTCTCTGCCATGGTCAGGTTCTGGACATATGGAAATTAGCAAAGTCACCCCACACTTTAAGAAAGGTGACAAGAGGACATAGCTAATTATAGGCCCATAGCCATTCTGTCAGTACTAAACAAAATACTTGAGAAATTAGTGGCTATACAGGTCACTGAGTTCCTCTCTAAATATACCCTCCTATCACCTACTCAACATGGTTTCTGCAAGGGCATAGCACTTCTACGCTCTGATACAATTCACAAATGATGCCCTTACTGCTATGGATCAAGGCCTCATGACTGGTGCAGTGTTCATTGATCTCTCAAAGGCATTTAGTCTTCTAGATCACCCTCTTCTGCTTAATTGCCTTAGCTTCACTGGTTTCTCGGAGCAAGCCACAAACTGGTTCCAGAGCTACTTAAGCAATAGAAGACAACAGGTAAAATTTAATTCTGCGGTGTCAGACTCTGTGCCTATCAATGTTGATGTTTCTTAGACTCCATTTTGGGGTCTCTTCTCTTCTCCACTTTTTATAAATGCCATATCTTCTAACACCCCTTGGTGCTCAACAATCTTATATGCAGATGATCTGGTCCTCTACACCTCCTCTGCAAATGTAGAAGGAATAAACAATTGACTAACATTGGCATTTCTCATAATGCAAGAATGTATCCACAACAAAAGGCTCTTCCTAAATATAGTTTAAACTCAGGGCATGCTCTTCAGATCTGCAACCAAACTTAGAACACACTGCAACCTTTTCAACTCCCGTGCAAATGGCTCCCCTTACAGTAACCTGATTCAAGTATTTAGGTGTCCTGCTTGATGAAACTCTCAACTTTGAGCAACACATCATCGATGCCTGCAAGTCAGTAAACTCCAAACTTGGAATAGCCTACAGGACTAGTCGGATGCTTACCCCTCAGTTAGACTGGCTATTGCTAGGGGTATCTTACTTTCATCCCTTGCGTATGGTGCTGTCACCTACATAAAGCTTCAAAACCAAGTTAGTGGGATACAACTTACTATAGTATCTGTCATTATGCCTTGGCTTCCCGTGATTGAAGCACCATTGCTTGCTATATGTGGACCTTAGATGGCCTTCTCCATCTGCCAATCAACTCCTTGCCCTTGTTACTTTGCTGGACAACATCATCAGAACTAATCAACCTACCTGTCTTGCAGGCATGCTGGTGCCTCTGTCCCCCACCTATGATCTCCGCTCTACTGGACTCTCTCTACTATACACCCCAAAGTGCAGAACCCTAAAAAGAACCTCATCTTTCTCCTGCCTGGCCCCAAAATATTGGAATTCCCTACCTCTTGATGTTCACTCTGCACCTAGTCATATTGCTTTCAAAAGATGCATCACACTCTCATCAAACATGCCCTATGTTCCTGTTTTAAACCCCATAGAGTGCTTGGCATCCCTTCCTCAGCTCTCAAAATGTCAATTTTGCTCTGACCACTTGTTACTGTTATATGTAGCACTTACCATGGATTATGTGTTAAAACTCTACTGCACTATGATTGTGTGCTTATTATGTTTTGTGCTATTGTGTATTTTCCTGCCATTGTCTCTATCATGTTAGCAATACTGTTTATGTCACAAAACATTGTGTATATATTTCCTTGTATGGTTGATTACCTTTGAACTATACCTGTTATTTTGTTCTGATTGCCAATTTTGTATTGTAACCTCCTGAGTCATGTCTGAAAATAGTCATATTTTGTGACTATGATACCTTACCTGGTAAACAAAAACTAAATAAATATTACATAATTAGTACCCTTGGTTCACTGACTGTGACATCACAACTGTCAAAGAGTGACCACTCATTCTTATGCCACATTGGTCACTTGTAATGTCAACATCAGAGGGTTCACAGTACTGATCAGACAGTGAGACGAATAGCACAAGATATGTTAGCCTTACAGGCAAAGTCCTGCACTGCACATGATAACTTGAATTGCCATGCAGAAAATAATCTAACTGGCAAAAGAAAACATTATTCTTCTTGTTTTTAACATATACTAATACATGTCAAAGTAACCTAACTGCAGTTGTTGGAAATGCATATTGCTGTAACTAACCCCTACCCACCCCACCCCAGGCCCCACTTAAAAACTACCTGTGAACATAAATAAAGATATCCTCTGCATAAAAATGTAAACAAATTGTAATAAAATGGATAAATATTATTTTTAGAAATTAAAATATTTTTCATTTTGCCATTTGAGGATGTACTCACTCTTCAATGAACTACTGGTACAAATGTGCAGAAGTGCTTTTGTATTTGGTATTACATAAAACACAATGGTGTTACAGCTGGAAATGAAAAAGTAATTTACGGCAGAATGCATCACAAATGTAGCTTTTAACAATGTATCTGAATGCCTTCTACAAACAGTGACCTTGAGTGCTATGAGAATGACATTTTGTTCCTGTGCCACACTGTTATTTTCCTATCTAATCTTAAGCTGCCTTGGTTGTCTATAATTCCGCCTATTTAAAACAAAAGAACTGAGGTGAGAAGTCTATAATTAACTGCAGCATTAAGTTAAAGAAGAACAATCAATACCCTGACACTGATTTTGGTGTACATTGCTAAATCCCTTCTAGAAGCACAGCAAACAGCCTGCTACGTTGCTTTCAAGCATTGTACTGTTGGGAGGGATCAGCTTCTGCTGGGACTAAATTATGGTCCCTACTAGCAGGTGTACCCACTAATGTGAAGCCCTCATCTCTACTACATGTGTTTAAAACCTATTTTATGGCTCAGCTGGCTATACAATCACAGATATCATTGTATTAGTCAAGCAAGTGCATCCAAAGTCACCAATTTAAGGCCCAAAAGGTAATAGATATCTGACAAAGTTATGCAACCAGTGCTTTCCGTTGAACAGTTTCTATTACTGTGTTCCCTTTTTCAGAATGAGAGAACTCAGAATACGAAGTGTCAACCCTCTGGTTCCAGTGAATTACTCCAGAACTAAGATATTGGAGCATCTCCCCAGCTAAGCTAGTATGAGATCCTATATACATTGGACTGGTTGCTAATTCCCTTGTTGTTAATATACTACTTTGCTGAATTTACTAAGCTTACCCTCTGTCCAGGGTCTGGTCCAAGATTCTACTTCAGGCATTTTATGCAAAGGTTCCACCACTGCTGCCATCTGCTGAGCAGTCCTAAGTACTGCACTATCCATTTTACAAGCAAAAACTCAGAAATTGAATGCAATCCCTCTTTAGGGGTAGCCAGGGTTTGCAGTTGAGACCCCTATGATTTCTTTGCAACCCTATGATGCCCACTGCAACCCCTGCTGCCCTAGAATTAATTTATGAAGCATGAAGAGAGTGGGGATCTTGCAACCCTATGATTCTGGATAAATTGCACTACTGCAGCCAATAAATACTTATTAACACAGGAAAATAGTATTTTAGCGAGTCTGATGCTTAGATGTCTCCTAACTGACCTGACAGCTTGTACTATCACTTGAACCACATTCACTGGGTTAAAAAAAAGCCAAAGCAGGGTTTTCTTTGGTGGATCCCTGGATTGCTTTGGAGCAGTGAGATTGTTGGGTGGTCAGGGATGGCCTTTGGAGGTTGAATGTGGTACAGACAGGATCTTGTACATCTGTGATGTGTAGGGGGCCCTAATGATCTTGCAGGTCTCAAAACTGCACTCACACTGTTTCACCAACAAAAAGGGATTTTCTTTCACTTCCACCACAAAGCTGACACAGCTCACCCAGTCACCCTACTACAAACAGTTGATCCCTGACACAGAATTGCAAATAAAATAAATATTTAAATGATGTGTTTCCTATAGTCAGGGACCCCTCCACACATCGTGGATGTGGAGGGAGTTTGTGTTATTTGACTTTTGGAGCTGTCTTTCATTGTTTGGCATTTTCTGGTTCTGGAATGGTCTGGTGATCTGTCTGTTAAAGAAAGGGTGCAGTTTGACTTTTTCATTAGGGAACACAGTCTGACTGAATGATGCCCAATGTAGCCCTTACTTCCTAGCTTTAATTTATGTAAAATTAGGTCACTGTGGAGCTTTGCAACCCTATGATTCTGGTGAAATGATGCTACTGCCCTCTGACTCTCAATGCTACCACCAAGCTAAAGGAGTAGCTACCCTATCAGATCTACTCTACTGTATCAGAAGATACCCATATTCTTTAACTGGAATGCTCATTCCTCTCTTGTTATTATAACACATCACAATCTCTTTAAAAGCACATTTTGTAAAATAAGTGAGGTTTGATCTGACTTGAGATTATCAAACTCAAGGAAATCAATCTCTTACTAGGACTGTCAGACCCTAGCTGCATTTATTAAGTTACACTTCTTGTTATTATTTTTCCATTTGCCTTTCTAACACTGGTTTATTAAATGAATGAGGCTAAGGTGGCAAATCCAAAATTCCATATGCTAAATTAATTGGTTCATGAATTTTACAAGTAGAAAATGAATTCCATCAAAACATTGCTTTCTGATAGATGGATCACAATTACTCTAGCTTTTGCCTTGTGTTATTCAGCATCTGGTTTTCATTGTCTTATATTCCACAAGTGGTGTGATGTATCTGTCAGTGCTGTAGTTTAAGTCTTAACATATTCTTTCTCTCTATTTCTCTCCCTCTCCCTCCCTCTCTTATCCAGAGATGTGGGTTAACCTAAAGGTAACACAGTTCAGCTCTGAAGCCGACATACTTAAAAACTGATTGCTTCACTGGAATCCAAGTATCTGAAATCATTATCAGACTCTGATAATGACTTCTGAGGTATTTTGATTGAGTAGAGAACTAAAGAGAGAAAGAAAATGTATTCTCCACATGAGCTTTATTTTCTGCTGGATCTTACTTGTAAGCTTTTCACCAGAGTCTGACTCTACAGCAGCTAACACATAGAAATGTGTATTTTTCAATGTGCAGTACTTGACAGTTTGCCTACATTTATATCATAAAACTTAGCACAGCATATAACAACTAATTAACTGGGTGTCTAATGTAGTTAATATGTTTGTACTATGCCTAATAATACTTTAGTTATATAGTAACATAAAAGCATAGTAATTTAATTGTTAGACTACCAACAGAATTAGGATGTATTGGAGTTCTGGATAGATCTATCAGTCCATGGCCCTGTAAGGGTTAAGGTATGAAGAGACTCTAGGTCAATCATGCCCACCCTCCTTTATAAACAGTGCTGAAAAAGTATAATGTGAAACCATGCACCTATATACAGAGATTTTACATACTCTACTATACAAGGTACCTGGTGATTTCCATAGTAATCAAAACATGTGTTACAGATTGTGTTTGAAATTGAAGAGCCAGAAACATGGTCCATTCTGTGCCTTAGTATTTATGTGTAAAATTCATCTTCCAATAAATAAAAATATATAAAAATGTTATAGGTGATTTAATGCACTTTGCAAAGTTAATCTAACCTATTTAACACCAGTTCAGTATGGTATCAGTTTTTACCAAATAATAATTGTCTCATTTCAAAAGCCTTGATAGTGTGCCTTGGGCATACCATTGTAAGAATACTAATTTTCCTCTTGGATGATAGCTATTCACATTGGTAAAATTCTGATGGCAAGGGCATGTGTTCTGTGGACACACCCATCTAGTTTTTATTTGCTTATACTTACAGTTGTGTAATAAAAATACAAAATGTTATCCTTTTAGCTGGCCTAGTGCCTCCAAAAGACAGAGTGGCTTTAAGATTGAGTACAAAGACATGCACCAAAGATCATACAAATAAATGACTTAGATTAATTTAGCCACATGTTACAGTCATGCTTCAGACCTATGCTCTGAATTCCCTTTTATTTGTCCGCTTTGAAACATTTAAGCTCAAACTCTGCTACTACTGGCTTTTTGACCAAACAGAAAGTGTTTTGGTGACCCAGCTTGCAGAGGATTTAGAAACAAATATGCCAAGAATTTAATGCTCCACTAGAGCTTCTCAAATCAATTAGTTTTTGAGCAGGCCAATGTAACAATTACTGCAAAGCTAGCTAGCAATATGTGGGCTTTAAAAAAAATCATTTCAACATCATCTGCACGCTCTCATTCCAAAGCCAGATCTGTTTTTTCCTCTGAGTATATTAAAAATGCTCAATGTTAAGTAGCATGCAAGGATGTTTCTATCAAGTTCCCATGTGCAGTAATGCTTACTTAATACATTGATGTCAATTCTTATCAATTAAGTCAACATCTTAAAAAAATTCTGTAGATGAATAATTTTGTTGGACTAAATGTAGCTATACTGTATATAGGCATTACACACTTAACATATTTATTTGTATGATCTAAGGTTTTCATCAGATATTTTTCAGCATATTCAACTTACTAAGTAACAGACTTCAAAATAAATAAATTATTTTGTGCTGACAGTAAACAGGTTTACTTCTTCAAGCTAGCTGATGGTGTTTACTCTGTTAGATTTCAAAACATATGATTATTTAAAGCTCTACTTTTACAATACAAATATTCCATTGCACATATGCTTTTAAGAGAGTCAGTTGCTGCTTGACAGGTCCAATTAACAAAAATAACTCTAAATTTGTATTGCATGATTAACTATATATATCTTTGAAAAAATTATACAATTTTTACTTGCTCTCAGGAAAGGCCCAATTTTAATCATACTACAGTCTTTGGCAAGTCATTATAGACTGTGAGGTCAGTTGTAATTGTAGAATTTTTGCAAGAAAGTATCAGCTTGAAAGCTGTTTGCTTAGTATACCTGTTTACTTCCATGAAACATTCACAGGGACCATTTGCTTTTCACTTGCATTATCTTTTCTGGACATCATTGTCGTATTTACGGAACTTCTAGGTCTTAACCCCACAAACAAGAAATGGAAAGGGAAATAGGAGAATCACTTACCCAATTTAAATTTTTTATAATATTCAGGTGCATATTCTGAACCAACTTAGATGACAGTTGTAGCCCTTTTACCTTCTTGGAATTCATAGTGCCAGTAACATCCATGGAGCCTTAATAGAAGGCCACTGTGTTTTCACCATTGCTTCAAATACTAACTTAAGAAGCTCAAAGTAACCTTATGTGCTTTACATTCTATTAGGGATTCCAGCCTATCAACACACAGTATCTGCTATCTACATGGTCTCATGCACAAGAGAACTGATAACACTACAATGGTAAACGTATAATGCCATGGTAGACCTCTGTGTCTACTGTTCTGTGGCTATTAGTGTATTCAAATGGTGAATGAGCCTTCAAAAGCCGACTTGAAGGACTTGTGAAGGACATCCACAGCAACACATGTAGAATATATTACACAGTAACAAAATATCTGATGTACAGTGTTGCATTGTTAGTCAAAGGACAGGTCCAGGAAAATAACAATTATCAGTAATGCGTTTTATTTGATGAGTAGAAAGTAAATTTAGGCCACAAGTAGCCTGTGGCTTAATTTGTTTGAAAAACATTCAAAAAAACATATTATCACTTATACTTCTTCCTGGATTGAAGTTAATAACAAATAAGATGCATGGCATTCACAATGAACCATTCTCTAAACAGAAACAGATTAACCTGTTTCTGACAAAATGAAATCTATGATAAGCTTTATGGAAGCCTTTCATATGAGCTGAATCTATTATCTTCACACAATAGGGTGGGAAAATCTTAATTTTAAAGGTTCCTAAACTGGGATATATTTCACCATATTGCAGGATGCAATTAAAAAAACAATTCTATGTTTCTATATAAAAACACAAGCAGAAACATATATATACTGTATATAGTACATACGTACAGTACATATACATACTAAATCACACATATACAAACTTAACTATTTGTTTCAAATTCACAGTAAGGCCTTTTACAGTTTGCCACAAGGCTTCATTCACCCTCCAACTAGTACAAGTCGTTAACCCTCTAACAAAAATCCCACCAATCTCCTCCTACAACATTCTATTCACATCAGTAGCCAACTAACAAAATAAGCATTTGTCAATGCCAGATGTCTGCCACTGTTATAGAAGCCCTGGGGTAGTAGATGCAATGTGGTGCACTGTGTGGGTTATGTATTACCAAAGTTAGAGCCTGCATTTGTAAATTTGAATGCAGGTTCATAACTTTGCTATGTTTTAATATTGTTGACTCAGACTGTCAGCATCACCTTCTTATGACTCCCACCTCATGAAGAAGTGCAGAAAAAGTTTCAGCTCCAGTCGGAAAGATGATTTTATGCAGGGACTACTAAATTACCTTTTGGGATGCAAAAACACATTTGGGGCAGGATTTGAAAATGGCAGTGGTCACATTTATGAATTGCTATAAAGAAAGGGCTATGTTGTAAATTGGGTAAAAATATTGAAAATTACCACAGTTAGGAGCCTGCATTTGCAAAATTTAATGCAGGCTCATTTTTTTTAATATTTTTATACCAGATTTTCAACATAGCCTTCTTATGACCTACATCATGAACAAACACAGATAAATCCTCAACTCCTGCTCAAAAGGTGCTTTTGCACAGGGACCACAAAATAATTTTTGGGATGCTTTTGCTTAATGTCAGTGCAATTGTTCATGAGGTGGGGTCCCAGAAAAGTCGTAGTTGACAATTTGGGCCAAAAATATGCAAAAATGGCCAGGTTTTGCCACTAAGTTCAAAGCCAAATTGAAATACATTGAACCATACCTATTTCTTCAGCTCACAATCTGGCTTTGAAGAGTGTAGATGTGTCTGCGGTTCATAGAGGATTCAACATTGGACCCGATGAGCAAGTAAGGGCATGAGGGGTGTGGGGTGGTAGGTGCTGAATGGGAGGATTGGGTGGGAGGACAGTAATGGTCACAACAGACATCAATAAATGGTTTTCTTGTTACATGTATCTTGAAAAACTACAAGGGAAGGTTTTCTTTATTTCAGCTCATGACTCTGGGGATTGGACGCCCCAGTGTCACTATTATGTTTGTGTGAGGGGTGTGGGGTGGTGGGTGCTGAGAAGGAGGGTAGGGTGGGCAGGAGTATTAAAAAGTCACAGCAGAGGAGATGTGACCGTGAATTGCTAGCTGTGTGGTAATGGACTGGAGGGGTTTCAATAAGGAGGTGATGACAATGGGGATTAGGTACCCTAGTGTCACTTTTATGCTTTAGGGGTGTTGCTGAGAGGAAGGTTGAGTGTGTTGCACAGTCACAGGGGAATGAATAAATAAAAACAGAGATGTGACTGCACATTGGGAGTGGCACTGTAGTGCACCACAGGGGTTTTACTTAGGAGCTGGCAATACTGGGGATTGGGCACCACCAGTGTCAGTGTTATGTTTGGGGGCTGTGAGGGAAGGTCAGGTGTGGGGGACAGTCACGGGGCCACCACTACAAGCATGATGGAGGGTTTCCTCTTGTAGCTGGCAGACATTCCACACATTCCCGGCTGACTTTGACAGGTCAGATTGGCTTACTGATCATTGCAGATCAAAGGGAATAGCTGACCTCTGATTGGATCAGCTATTTCTTTTCAAGTTGGTGCTGTCTTCACCTAGCAAGCCAAACTCTGTCATAATAAGCCTCGCTGATGATTGGTGTGACACTGGATTACCCCTAAAACACTGCTCTGCATTGGACAGACAGTGTCACACACACACACAAAGGCATTACCATACCAATACATTCACTGCGCACACACGCATAGGTGAACATAACAAATCCCTCTTTGATGCTGTAAGGAGTTAAATTCTGATACACTATGGGAAAACATTCACTGCACTTTCTTGCTCTGTTGCTAAAATATTTATTCACAGGTTACAAGTGTCACCTCAGCACAATAAAAGTGCTGAATGCCTTCAACTGCAGATCATTCAGTACATCTTGCCTCAGTCTGGATCCACAGATATCATCTGGTATTATATATTAGTGATAAATTAATTCTAATAGTGCCATCAAAGCAATTATGGAATTGCATCTGATATGAAGTATTCAAGAACATTACTTTTTAAACAGAGTTAGAAATAATTGCAGCAAGTAATCTTTGTTCTGCATAAAAGCATTTGAGCCGTAGTTTTCTACATTGCAATTAACACCATGGAGTATTTATTATTCATGAAAATTATGAATTGTATAAATTATATTTGCAGCTACATAATTGATGTTTTTGTGTAAAAGGTGGGGCAAGTTAGTTTTAAGGCTTAAAGCAAAACTGACATTTCATTTCAACATGACAACAGCCTTCTTGACAGCAGATTAGTTTAACATTGAACATCCCAGCAAAACAGTTATCCATTTTAGAGTGCATAATAATTCATTGTTGCCCTTCACTGTACATTAAATGTCACCCATTACAGTGACAGGAATATAAAATGATTTCTCTACAGTCAGTGGCAAAACTATAAGTTAGTACAACTTTGGTTCAACATTGTTTATCTTGGTGGGGGTGTATTTACCACCAATCTCTTACATAATATACATTCTCTTCTGAAATCTGTAGTTTTTGGCTTATATGATGAAATGGTTTTTCTTCTCAAGTTGCCAGTATTACAAAAACTCTTTCCTTGTCTTACCTCTTACCTTTTGCCTATTGGGTGTATGGAAATTGTGCCACATAGATGCATAATGTTCACCTGGTGAGTGATGACATGCTTCTTACATGAACTTTTCTACTCTGTTTATTATAATCAGTTTTATGCTGTGTTTTGGGGTTTTTTTCCCAGTCTTACTCTACTAGTTCACCTTGCCCCACTCTTTGTATGTATGACTGTCAGCTACCAAGTTTGTGCTTTCTCTCTTTACATACAGTAATTTGTCTATGTGAGACTAATCACCCCCACGCATTCTCAACATTCCTTCTATGCTGAGTGAATGAATTGCAGAGGTGTGTAGAAAGCCAAGAGAAATGCTGAAGAATTTGTTACTTTTTGTGAATGGCTGCAAGTGAGCTGTGATTTACTGAATAAATGATGTTGGGAGACATTTTAGCAAGATGAGTTGGGTCATCGGTATGCCCTTGTGTGTGGTCCTCTGTGGGGCTGGCCAGTGGCCACCTTAACCTGATACAGTTGCTAAACAAATCCATGAGATTATAACTAAGTGGTGGCCATTCCAAATTTGTTTTGGTGTTTATTTACTAACCTACTGCTACAAAGAAGAAACTACATAGAGACATGTATGTGAAGTAAGGAGAGCCAGTGAATGTGGAGATTGGCAACAATGATTTGGCTTCAGTTTGGACTCTATGTCGTTGGTTTGGTTTTGACACTTACACTAAAGACAATTTAGGTGCATGGTATTGATGTTTAGTAGACTATAAACAAGGTTAAGTGACACCACTTAACCATGCCTCACCCAAACCAGTCAATCCCAAACTTGTCTAGTCTGTCAACCAGATTTTAAGAAAAAGGTTAGCACTTGGCATGATGCGGGGAGCCAGATTTATTTTAAAACAACAAAATGTATGAGGAGGAAGAAGTAGGGTGGGAAATGATTGGAATACTGAAGGATGGACATGGGACTAGCCCTGGCCACCAGGTAAGAGTAAAGTATTTCTTTTAAAGAAGTGGCTAAAGGCTTAATTGATCCTGAAGTGTAACACATGAAAACAGTGTGTTTCCATTGTAGGTGCTGTCAGGATCCACACTAGTAATATGTGCCTAAATAGCTACAGGGATAGTGTAACACAAGACAGTTACCACCACCCCTGTTGCTGTTTGGAAGCACTAGGAGGAGAGGAGAAGTATCTGGCAGTGTGGTGCTCTGCCAAGATGCTCCCATGGTGGAGGGGCTAAGGCCCTGAGCAGCTACCGCAGAGAATCCTCCTGGAGACCAGGGTACTGTTCCTGGTCTTCTGATTGATGCATTTCTGTTCTCCATCCCCCACCAATGAAGATACATTTTTTGGGGGCCCTCACCTGATGTAACCCCCAAGTTTCTCTCCATCCCCAAGTTCCACCCCTTGTGAGCTGGTTATAAAAATATCAGGGAGTGAAGCCCCCACGTTGGGAAGTAACAGGGGTGGAGACCCCAAAAACACTCATTACCCTTATTTTTTATTAACCATGGTAGTGGTCAGTCTGTTTGTGGACTGCTACCATGTGCGTCATTTTTGCAGTCTCTATTTTCATTGGGTGCTGTTGTTTACAGTGCAGTTTTGTGGTCACTCTTTTGGATCATGCTGTTGTGTGGCACTCTTGAACTAGTGCAATCCTGGAAGTGGCCCAAATGTTTGAGTTTCCAAACTGATGGTAAAGTGCAAATTTTTACACATTTACTGAACACAAATTTGGCATTAGTTCACCTTAATGTGGGGCACCTGAGTATATTTTTCAAACATTTAAAATGATCTCTGAAGTAATCAATATAAACGCCACCTTGATTTGGTTGTTTTAGTGGTGAAGGCAATAATGAAAAATGGTGGAGAGTACTCTTTTTAATGCAGCCAATCACTGTCCATCAGAATAGAATTTGCTGGAAGATAAGGACCAGTTGGCCCACCTAGTCACCCTCTTTTCCTGCCTATTCTGCCATTGCAGACCCTATCTGTTATCCAGCAACCTCCTCCCCACCCACTTTAATATCAATTTTCCTTTATATCTATCCATGAATGCTTGAAGCTCACCACCATTTTCACCCACTGACCCCTGACTGAGGATTGTTCGGGACACCCACTACCCTGTCAATGAAGAAATACTCCCTCCACCCCTCTGAACTTCCCCTCCCAGCTTCATTGCATACCTGCTTGTTCTTGTACACCTTTTTCTGAAAAAGGTTCCCTTCTCTTCCTTTTTCACCATGATGAAAGTATTTAAGGTCTATATCATGTCCTCTTCCCCTCCTCTCTTCCAGAGTGTACATGATTAGGTCCCTCAGTCTCTCCTCATAGGACATTTGGTGCAGTCCCCATACCATTGCTTTTTGTCCTTCTTTGGATGGCCTCTACCCTGTCCATGTCTTTTCCAGTGTGGTCTCCAAACTGGATGTACTTTTTCAGGTGTGGTCTCACCAGTGACTTATACAATGGCAGCCCCACCTACCCTCTTTCTGCTGGTGATACCCTCACTGTGCACCCCAGCATCCCACTGGCTTTTCCTGCTGTTTTGTTGCATTGCCTTGCCCCTTACGGTCATCCTTATGATTACCCCTTAGGTCACTTTCGGTTTAGTGATCATCAATACCCCATTCTCTATTCTACCTCTGAGTTTCTGCAGCCAAGGTGTATTATTTTGCACTTTTTGCCTTGAAACACAGCTGTCATACCTTGTCTATTCCTTGAGCTTTTCAGACCTTCATTCTCTTCAGCCCCACCCCACCCCCCTGAGTGTCCACCCTATGGCAGATCTTGGTGTTATGTACAAAGAGGCACACCTTCCCTTCAGTTCCTCAGTAATGCCACTTATAAAGAGATTAAAGAGGACAGGACACAGTCCTGAGCCCTGAAGAACCCCGCTGATCACTCTCCCTTCACCCAAGTGAGTGCCATTAACCCCAACTCATTATCACCTATCTGTCAGTCAATTACATACCCAGTGTATCCCCTTGGTTCCCACCCATAAGCTTCCCTGTTTTGTCATGAGCCTTCTATGTGGCAGTGTTGAAGGCCTTTCTGAAGTCTAAGTAGTCCACATCCACCACACCCAATCTATTTTTCTCCTCACCCAGTCAAAGAACTCTATCAAATTTGTCTGCCATGATCTCCCTTCTGTGAATTGGTGCTGCCTTGGGTTCTGAAACTCATGGATGTAGGTGATCTACCAGTTTTTTCCTTTAGAGTAGCGCCATCAATTTCCCCACTAATAATGTTAGGCCTGTAGTTGCCAGCCTTTTACCTACTGGTGCTCTTATGAACAGGACTACATCTGCCCTGCTCCAGTCCTCTGGGTCACCCCTGTATTTAGCGTGTTATGAACAGACTGCTAGAGGTGTAGCCAGCAAGTCTGTGAGACCCTTATCCACTTCAGATACATATATCCCTTCAACATTCCGCTTCAAATGGACTTGTGTCTAAGTCCCTCCTGCCAGTGGTTCTGTGACTTATATGTGGCCCATCCTTCTCCTTACACTGTAAAGACAGAACAGAAGTATTTGCTTAGGATATCTGCTTTCTCCCAGTCATCCTTGGCACAGTCTTCATCTGCACCCCTCAGCTTCACAATTCTTCCACTTGTCTTTCTTTTCTCACTTGTATACCTAAATAGGTCTTGTCCACTTTGTTACCTCCCTGGCTGTTCTTTCCTCAGTTTGTGCCTGAGTGCCCCTCATCACCTTCACTGTTTCCCTTTATTTTTGCTGGTATAATTCTCTACCTCTTCCCTCTGTGACTTCTTGTATCTCCTGAATGCTGCCTTTTTCCCCTTACCCTGAAACCGCCTCCCTTGAGAACCATATTGGTCTCTTTCTCTTCTTGCTTTTGCTCACATCTTTTGTGCAGAGGTTTTGCCTTAGCTGTTCCATCACTTAATCTTGCCCCTGTCTCTTCAACCCATCAGGGTAATTCCCCTGCCAGAGCATCACTGAGACGTTCACTCATTTTTTACATGTGCCCTCCTGAAGTCCAGGTTCTTTATCCTGTGTGTTTCACCTCCGCTGGCATCCTAATGTTAAGCCACACTATTCAGTGATCACTTGCACCCAGGTGGCATCCTACTAATGTCCACAACACTGTCCCTGTTTCTAAGCACCATATTCAGTATTGCCCATCACAAGTTGTCTCCTTGACTAGTTGCCTCAAACCCCTCTGATGAAGTCTCTGGGTGAAATCAGTTAGGACACTGTCCTGCTGCTGCTGCTTTTTGTTTTGTTTGTGCAGTGCTATCTGTGAGATATGTATTTTAAGCATTTAGCATAATAAATGTTTTGCAACTTCAGACTGGTGCCTGTAATTCCTTGTGCTGCCTCAGAAACACCCCTGCAGGGAGTCTTGGAGGACCCTGTTTCTAGCCAAGGTCATGCCAAGAGATCCAATCAATATCTGGCAAACTGAAGTCCCCCATCACAGTACCTCCCTCTTATCTTCCATCTTGCTAATGGCTTCCCTCATTTCTGTCTTGATCCTCCCCTATGTTGGGGCTCTGTAAATCACTCCAGTATGAATGGCAGCTCTGGCTGCTGTCTCC
This sequence comes from Neoceratodus forsteri, assembly GCA_016271365.2. Taxonomy (NCBI): domain Eukaryota; kingdom Metazoa; phylum Chordata; order Ceratodontiformes; family Ceratodontidae; genus Neoceratodus; species Neoceratodus forsteri. The sequence continues at coordinate 1,517,796,148 of CM057449.1, forward strand.
AGGAGTGACCTACAGTACCTCAGTCCCTCTGTACCTTGATAGGTCTATTGCCTGAATTCTTTCCTGACATAACACAACAACACTTCCAACCTATCCTCCCTCCCTATCCTTCCTGCACTGCATGTATCCAGGTACAGCATGCTATACTCAAGGTTTCCTGGGAACCATGACTCACTGATGGCCACTTTGTCCATGTTTACCTCCACCACGATAGCCTCAACATCTGGAATTTTATTTCCAAGACTTGCATTTGCCCACATGGTTTTCCATATCTTTCTCCCCTTGGCTTGCATCCCTCTTTCTTCCTTTTACCCTGCTTCATTTTCCTCTAATATTACTATGTTTTTTCCTTGCCTCTTTGGCTCCAGTTTCCTTCTTTTGCCTTGAATCTGTTCCTGGCGGAGTTTTCTCCATTCTGGTTCTCCTTCCCTTCATTTTGTGAGGTGGGGGCAGTGTATGCCTCCCTCTGTCCTTTGGCCACCCTCTCAGCAAGTTTAAATGTTCATCAAAGTAACAATTAAACTGTCCATTGAGATTGCAGTTCCCTTTTAGATGGATGCTAGCCCTCACCTTTGTACAGGCCCACATTCTCTCAAGTTGGTCCTCAGTCCCCATTGTAGCAAACCCCTTCTCTCTGCACTGTTTCTTCAACTATGAGATGATGATCTTGATGCGAGTTCTCTGTCCTTCCCTCAGCCGCATACAGGTAGTACCTTGGTGAAGGCCACCATGTACGCTACCTGTTTTAAACACCTCCTCAGGTCTTTGAACTCTCCTAAATGATCCCAGCTGCATCCCCTAATGCGGGTCATTGGTCCCCAGGTGACAGTGACATCTAGCCCTCCTCCCTGCCCCCTAGTAATCCTTAAAATTCACTGACCATCCCTCCAAGCCATGGTGCCAGATAGGCATGTTACCTCCCTCTCCACCCCATCCCTGTTTCCCATTCAATTCCCCTAGTGATCAAGTCTGCCACCAGAAGCTGTTTCTTCTTCTGCTGGTGTCCTCTGCCACCACCTTGGGTTCTCCACTTTGGAGCACCACCACATCCTCCCCTGCCACTACTACGGTGTTTACCTCCTGGCAGCCCTGTCCTGCCAGAACATTGAAGGAGTTGCACAGTGGCACTGGTGCAGAATATGCTCCTGCCCTGCCATCCCCATCCTCCTTGAGCCCACCACTGTCCAGCTGACCCTAATTCCCAAGGCATCCTCTGGGAAAGCAGCAATAGACTTGGTGGCCGCTGGTGAGGTATGCAGCCATCTGGATCCTGGTCAACTAATCTCAAAGTATAGTGAACTCCTCCCTCAACCAAGAGAGGTGCATACATATGCAGCAGCACCTCAGTCTCCAGAATGTCTCAATGGAGACTGCTGCTCTTTATCAACTGCACTGCTCCACTCCCATTTCTAGTTATATTTTCTCACTCTTGCTTCTTACTGCACCCTATTCCTATGTTTGGTTCTACCCCTTAAACATCCTAGCAGTCTTTCCTATGTCACACTACCACCGATAGGATGTAAACTGACTTTCCTTCTTTTCCTTCTTGCCTGTTTACTACAGTACCTTCTTTAAATTTCTCCTGCTTCCCTCCATACCTCTCAACTGTCCCTGATTTTCAGGGACATCCCTGATTTGCCTCAAAATTTTATTCTGTCCCTCAAAAATTGTGTTTCTGTGTCCAAACAGTTGGGGTTGTAAGCAAAAATAATGTCAAACATTTAAATTACAGACTTGTTCTTCCTTACAAAATGCATTTTATAATAACTCCCTTATTCTACCAGTTTCCTGTGTGGATATCACCAATTTTAAAGATGTGTCCTGATTTTTGTCCTTTGTCACTGATTCTTTTTAAAGGGTACCTAAACAAGCAGTTTTTTAAAACTGCAAACTCCAAAATCTTGCTTCATAGTGAGGTTAAGTAAAGGCTGCTGTTAGCATTATGCTAAACTGCATTTATGTAAATAACATACATGCAGTTTCATAGCTTTGAAAAATGTAAACATCAGCCTTTCACTTTCAAGAAACAACCTTGCTTGCCCTCTAAATTGTCTGCCAAGCGTGTTAAGTGATGAGTCATGATGACATCATTGAGCCAGATGCAGAGAACCACATGGCTCCCTACAGTGCTAACTAGTTCTTCTTTCCCCTTTGTTTTGCATTGCTTCACTGGAATGATCAATACCATGTGTTAACATGTGGATTATTTTTGATCAGAACACATGTTAGGCTACGGTTTTGTTCATTGTGTTTACTTTAACTTGAAGAAAATGTTTTGTAATCCAGCTGACTTTCTCTTTGGCAACAGCAGTACAGTACACCACCTCAAATACCTAATGATCTAGTGATTATGTGATGCCCTGAATTTTGTAGCAAAGTTCTGGTTTGGTCCAATTCAAAGCTCATGCTTTCTTGGTAATCCACAAATAAGCTTTTCTTGTAGTCTTTTTCTATGAGAACCCTGCACCAAGCCTGCCTTCGGTTGAACACCCCACCATCCACACTCTTTCCTTAGCACTGCCTGGGGCTGCATATGAGCTTGTGGTCTCATGAGAGAAATATCACACCTCAGATTGTAATCTTGTGCCTTAGAGACTCCTACACACCTACAGTATACTGATACACTTCATCAGCTGGCACTGTTAAAAATGCCTCCCAAATCACTCTCCAGTCCACTTTCTCAAAGTTTGACTTCTGTTCCCACAGTAAACATTAGTGGATCACCACCCTACTGCACAGTGAAGGCAGTATGTACAGTCCCCCTGTTGTGTTTTTTCCACCTCGGTAACCAACAACTAGGTCTTCCTGGATGGCCAAGCAATATGCATCAGGACCATGAGACAAACTGCTGTTCATGCTCTCATAAGGGCTGCATGTACTTTGGATAACAATAATTTTTAGAAGAGGCATACTAATGCCTTGCGTGAATCCACCTGACTTCCAGTATCGGTCTACTCCGTTATCTGTGATCTGTGAAACCACAAGGACAGTTCCTGGCAATTCTTCTCAGTACTTCTGTGCCCTTCTCCACAATGCAAGTTGACTGGCTACCACCCTTTCAAATCTTGAATGAGCTATGCACAGCTCCTTGATACTGTCCTAACAAATGTCAACATCCCCCTCACCCAAGGGTAATCTCCCTATACTAAATTCAATTAACAGTTTGGGTACAGCCCTGCCACTCTGAGTATTTGTCAACACTGGCTGATCTCATCCACAGTCAGGTAGTGATCATGGTGCTGGCAGCCCCACATTTCAGATCTCCACAATGATCTGCTCAAGCGTCCTCCATGTAGTCTCGAACATGAATATGCTGTACCCTGCTGGAATGGCCTCTTCAGTCCCTCACTTGCATTCATTCTTCTCAACTGCTTCCCACACAAGAACTGGTGAGCTCACTACCCTTCCACATCATGGATGTGGTTAGTACACGAACTACCATGTTATTTTTACATATTAATAATAAAAGTGATCTTTTGGTAAGCCAGACTGATAGCAGCAGGGGTACAAAGGGAAATAGGCTTTTCTATCCATAGAAGATCTAAGCCACCTATGATTAGGCACAATTGAATGACATGCATAATGATCGCACACCTGTCATTTAATAGTGCCTAATCAAAGGTAGCCTAGATCTTTAAGGACTGAAAAGCCCATCTTTCCCTTTGTTCCCTGCAGCCATAAGGCTGACTCACTGGAAAGATTTGTTTATGTTTGATATGTCAAAACCCAGGGACTGTACTACCTGCATTCATGATGTAGAAGGGTGATGAGCTGACCAGATTTTGATGTGCAGAGAAGGAGGAAGAATGAATATCAGAGGGGGACTGAGAAGCCACTCCTGCAAGGCACTGCTATATTCAGGGAACGGGAAGACAGAAGGGAGAAATATGAGCAGATCACTGTGAGATATAAGATGAGGGTTACCAGCATCATGATCACTACCTGATCTCATTGTCCTGGCCAATATTCCTCTTCCCAAAAAACAGTTCATGCAATTGTCCAAGGTTGTGTGTGGGTATTAATGTGTGAAATGGCTGCCACTACATGTTCAGTCACTTCACTACCAGTCTAGCATTGCTTGTAAAGCACTTTGGAATATAATGTGTATGAAAAGCACTATATAAATGCTGATTCTTCTTATTATTATTATTTCCCATTGAAAAAGAAGACAAGACAAGCATATTTTTGATTTTGGAAAAGTATGAACTCTGGCATTAGATTACACAAGAACTTTGCTACAAACAAATAGTGGATCTAAGGGGTGGTAAAGGTGTGGCTGCACCCTCCCTCCATTGTAACTTGCATGCTGCTGCTGTATTTCACTTTGTTGAATAAGTCTGATTTTTGATTGTACAAATGTTTACATTCAAAACTATGAATTGTATTTGTAGGTTCTGTCAAAAGCGTACTAGAATAGAATAATAGCAGAAAATATAAAGGTTTAATAAAAATGTTAAAAGTGCATATCAAGTATGCACACCACCCAACATCCCCCATTGTAAAATCCTGGATCCTTCATAACCAGTAGATCACCAGGTTACTTATGATTTGTACTGCACTATGGTTTGCCAAAGAGAAAGTCAGTTGGATAAAACCCAATTTCAGCATGTTAAAGTAAACAAATGAACAGAACTATAGCCCTAGCGTGTATTGGTCAAAATAATGACACATAGTTTTGACCATTTTGGTGAAAACAATTCTATGCAAAGGAAAAAGAACTAGTTAGCACTATAGAGAGCCATGTAGCTCTCTGACTCTGACTCAATGATGTCATTACTTAACACATTTGGCAGCCATTTTTGGATGCAGATAAGGCAGTTTTTTGAAATTGAAGGCTGATTTTACATTTTTCAAATGCTCTGGAACCACATTTAGGTAAATTATATAAATGTAGTTTTAGTATTAATGAATACAGCAGCCTTTCCTTTAGTCCCCTATGAAGTCAGATTTTTGAATAGTTTGTTGTCAAAATGTTGTTTAGGTATCCTTTAAGCCTTGTCCCTGATATATGAGGCAGGAGGTTGAGAGATATGCTGCCTCTTTACTACTTTAGATCTTTCCCTTAGTACTTCACTAGAAACCTTATTTGACCCTACCCTTGATAGCATGTCCTACTACTTCCCTGGTGGCCTGCTTCCTACTTACCCTTTCCTGCCAGTGAATGTAACAGAGAAGTAACCAGGTACCTTACCTCAGTCAATTGCAGAGCCCCCTACTTCCCTGTCGCCTCCTATGGATGCCTGCTGATGCCTAAGATGCCAGTACCTGTTTCATTCTTTCACTGTTTCACAGGACATGAGTGTGCTGGGACACGTTGGACAAGGAAGTATTTTACAGTGCACATGATAGAAGGCACTCAACCTCTGTCAGCCCCACATCCCACTTACACACCTGATTCACATGGCTTCCTGAGTCTACTCAGCCCCAAGATTAATCACAGGAGCTTTATTCCCTCATACTACCTGTTACAATTTTAAAGACAAGTATCAAATGCGAAACATTACCTAAATGTTTTCTCCCCACTGCCCTGCCCTGCTACTTTCAGTATGGAAAGAAATATAAATATACCTTTAAGGTAAAGTTAGGTGGTTACACACTTCTCTGTCAGCAGAGCCGTTACTTCCAGGACATTACCCCAACTAACTTGAACCTTAAAGCTGCTGTCTTTTTTAAAGGCACTAAGCCTCTGTCCGCACCAGCCCCTAAATATACATCTAATTATCAGGGCTTCCTGAGTCTATTCAGCTCAAAGATTAATTGCCTGAGCTAGTTTCCTCACACTATCTGTTACAATTTTAAAGACAAGTCTCAAAGTTCCCCAAACACCACCTAAAAATCTATTTCTCTCTCTCTCTCTCTCTCTCTTTCTGCCTACTTACCCTTCTACTTTCAGTATGGAGATACATATAAATATACATTTAAGGTAAAATTAGGCACTTACACTCCTTTCTGCCAGCAAAGTCTGTACATCCAGCTCAGGACCCCACTAACTCGACCTTTAAATCTACTGTTTTTGATAGAAGGCATTCATTCGTCATACTGTGCAGATTGCCAGATTTTTGAAAACTAACATTTCACTGTTGTTCATAGGGATCTTTTCCTACTACTATACTTGAGCACAGAGATCTCAGTGCTTTACCTCACTTCTCCTGCTAAATACAAAGGTATCATCTATGGCTGTCACAGTTGTTCGGTTAAGGAAAAACCCATCCAACAGGGGCATAATCTCCACAATCTCATGCTGTAGGGGATGAATTTAAAAAGCACATTAGCAAGTATATTCCTCAGAGCAGGTGGTAGATGGGTGAAATAGTCAACTAAGTGCAATATAGTGCAACAGGGCAGTGCAGAGGGCAAATAGGATGCTGACATCTATAGGAAGGGGAACCAATAGCCTGAGCAGTGAAGTGATTCTGTCACTGTAGAGGGTCCTTGGTTCCTCCTCACCTGAGTACTTTATGCAGCTCTGGGACCTTCATTTGAAGAAATACGAAGACAGAGACAGTTCACAGAAGGGTAACCATATTTATCCAGTGGTGAGCAGGAAAAGATTTACATTAAGTAATTAAAAATATCAGTGTGTACACACTGGAGACAAGAATCTGAGAGGGGGACATGATACAGATGTATAAATATCTCCAGGAATAGATTAGTAGAGGACAGAGAGTCATTAATACTGCTTGGGAACACAAGTACCAGGGAATCAATGAAGCTGGAGGATGGGAGATTTAAGAGGATGTCAGAAAGTATTTCTTTACAGAGGTGGAGACCGAGAGGTGGAATAAACTACAAAAGTAGGTGGTCTGTGCAAAAATCAGTAGGTGGAAGTGAAACATGGGTGGGGCAGACAGATGGGGCTAGTAACAATGGTGGCAAAACAGGAGAGGTTAAGAAGACATGAAGGGCCTCTAGGGCCCTCACAATCAATGTTAGACAGATAGGGCTGGTTTTACTCAACAACTGTGTTCCTGTTCAGTATGGTTAATGATGGGACAATAGCAGAGTTCAAACTGTAATTGGACATATTTAATGAGTTATTAAGAAGCAATACTTTTATGGCTTTTAGGACAGAGGTGATGGACTTGTGGTCTTTTCTGTCCTTATTCTTCCATGTTTCTATGTTTTAATGTGTAAAATGAGCTGATGTATTCTGTTTTCTATTATAAAAGGAAGATAAATTCAGCAGTAAACCATCCATCTATCACTATCTCATTAAAGTAAATTAAGTAAGGCTTTTAGATTAACAAGGGCTTCTGAGTCACAGTAACATTGACTGCACTTAGACACCATTTGGCATCACCATGAACAGGCCAGACTGTGATAGTTTCATAGTTTCTTAGATGGGAATCAAGTTCAGAAAGGCAGAGGTCCATGGATGAACTTATCACACCATTTAAGTTTTAATGGTGGAATAAAGAAATTGTTTTTCACCCATAAAAATATCCAATCTATTTTTAAAAACTGTCATACTTTCACTTCCAAACCACGTGTCTTGGTAGCATGTTTCAAATGGTGACAATTCTCTGAGTGAACCACTGACTTCTTTTGACAGTTTTGGTTATTTCTCCAATTAATTTGTGGTTATGTGACCTTGTGCCTTTATAATAAGTTGGACTTTTATTTAGACCAATTAATTTGAACAATTCTGGGTTGTTGTAGGCTCTGAAAATCAGACATTGGTCACCCTCAGTTTTCTATATTGCATGGAATACAACTGCAAATGCTTTAGTCTGTCATGGTATTGTAAATCCTTAACTACCGAGATTTATCTGGTAGCTTCTTTTAGTACCCTTTCAATCTATGTTTCCCCTGGATAGAGTAGGGAGCACAAAAGGTAGACAGTACTCCATATGTGGGCAAATGAGTGCTGTGTACAGAAGAGAATGACCACGAGTGTTCCTACTGCTTATGGACCTCAAAATACAGCATATAGTATGATTACATTTCCTGATGGTTATATCAGTATGAAAATCAAACATTAGCTTATTAGAGATCCAACCTCCAAAGTCTCTTTCATTAGTGCTGACATCTAATAGCATATTGTTAATTTTATATTGGAAACCTGGATTGTTAGTTCCAAAGTGCATAACTTTGCACTTTTGTTCATTAAACATTAATTTATGTTCTTGTACCCAATTTGCTAGATGATCTCAGCTATCCTGTAATAGTTTGGTGGATTCTGTACTGTAGACTATACCACCCCTGTTGTGATCTTGACAGACCTGCTTGTATAGTTGATAATAGAATGTTAAATAAAATTGGACCCAAAACTGAGCCCTAGGGGACCCACTCATTACTTCTCCCCAAGAAGATTTGTAGCCTCTTATTGACACACATTATAAATGTTTAGAAAGGTATCCAAAAGGATATCTTTCTAACTGTGAATGCACTCACTCACTCACTCACTCAGTCACAAACAGAAATACAGTATAATCAGGAGGAATTGTATGTGGAATAGTGTTGTTACATTTGTTTGATTTCTTTTACATATTCTACTATGTAACATTTTGTATCTGTGTTGACAGTTTTGTGTAATTAGTTATTGATGTTTGTACTTTTGTTGTTATTAATAAATCTTTTCAATTTGAAAAAAAATACAGTATATTTCTGGAGTCTTTGATGGAAAGCACCTGTATTAGCAATGAAGGGAACTTTGCAAAGCTTATTACAATGACCCATAACAGGAAAGGAGCCCCCAAGAAGATCATGATCCTGAAGTTGCCACTCTCACCTCTCCCAGTTTATTTGAATAAAGAAAACTGTGATGATTTTTGCACTATTTCTGAATTCCAATAAATTGTTTAAGAAGAAAGAAATGCATAGATTAAGTAATCAGTTCTTTGGAAAACTAGATAAACATAGAAAACTATGAAGTTTGTGAGGTCAACTGGACAGGTGGGGCTTCTTTGAGACCCTTTGCTCTCTGACCCTGTGTCTACAAAGTTCCCAGTATGATACAACTGACTGATGACCAGTGCTGAACATAAATGTGAACCTGCAGCTGTACCAAACAAATTAACTATTGAACCAGCATCTGCCTCTGTCTCTCCCTCTCCCTCGCTCTCATTTACTCACTCAGCAGCATCTCTCTCTCTCTCTCAGCAGTATCACTCTTTCTCTCTCTCTCTCTCCTCTCCTCTCTTTCTCTCAACATAATCTAACTCACTGTCTCTCTCTCTCTCTCCCTCTCAACAGTATCCCCTCTCTCTTTCACTTACTGTGAAAAGTTGTATTTGAAGCAAGGTGAAATTTTTTTATTAAGGGAAGGGCACCCTGACAGGAATTTGACATGATTAACTGCCACCTCTGCACTACTCTGCTTCTTTTCCTCCCAAAAAGCACCTAATATGACAAATTAAAGACCCTCTCTTCAGATGCTTTCTGTGACTCAACATTATCTTTCTATGCTCTGTGTGCATGGCGAAACAATATAATGTGTAAAATTCAGTTAACTGCCTCCATTATTCTTGTGGACAGCATTCATCGCTACATCATGTCAGCTGCATAATGGGGACATTTTTTCAAGGCAGTTTTAGTAAAACCTCTGCTCTTTCATTCAAACCTTTTTAATATCATTGGTATAAAATGTAACAGGGCTCTTACCAAGGAAATTCCAGCAACTTCCATTGTCTAAGATTTGCACATCAGCATGCTGGAAATGGCATCTTACTAAAGCATACTGGGAAACCTTTTGTCCCTACAATTAAAACTGCTAAGAAAATAAGCCTAGGTTTTTCAGAGGGCATGTTTAAATGTGCATTATGAGTGCCATGCAATAGAAATAGTAAACAAAAAATGTGTTAATGTCAAAAGGTTGCTCTGAATGGTAGATGGGGTCACTGCTACTATGTAGCTGGGAAATCTCTGCATTTGCTTGGGCAGAATGTTGGGAGGAAAAAACATTTTGGAAAAATAAAGGATGTTTTTCTTTCAAATGGAAGGAACTTGTATGTGTTCTATTACAAATGAAATGATACGAAGAACTTAAAAAGGAAAGACCCTGACCCCACCACTTATCATGGAAACAGTGTAAGCAATGTGGGCTAGCCATAGAAGACAATGTGGTTTAACCCCACTTACACTTGCATTTTGCTAAACTAAATAAAAACTAAGTAACATTTGTGTCATTTTTTTAATTGGCTAGAGCACTGAACTGTGATAAAAGAAGATTATGGGATGAAATTGTACTGCAGTCACTTACATTGTCCTCAAGCAAGTCACTTAACCTCACTGTGTTTTAGTCTTTACAGCTGTATAATTAGGTCAAAGCAGAATTGTAGTAAAAACAAGATACTACAGCCCAATTTGGCTATCATAAGTATATAAATGATCAAAAATTGGGTATCTGTGATCCTACAGATTTTAGTGTACTTATACTATATGGCACTGTATGAGAATACATATACAGTGCTGCCAACTAGGATAAATCACTCTTTGATAACGCCACACTTTCCTGCTTGATCAAGTGGAGTAATTGCTGTTGCATTACTATACATTGTGTTCCTGCAGGATCTTGCAAATTATTACTTGAGAAACTGTGTAGGAATATTTTATCGTAGTGGGCAGCACTGTATATGGTACATTAAGCACAAGAAGGAGGAGGACTAAACTAACTGTAAAGCACTTTAAAAATTATCTAGGAGGTACAGTAATCAAGTTAGTATTTGTTGAGTTATGGATCTCTGCATAAAAAGCCTGTACCTGTAAACAATGCTCTTTGGAACTCCAAGACATATGTGAATTGATAAGCAGTGCACTGACTGTAAAGAGCCAATGGTGTAAAACGTGTGTGTGTGTGTGGTGGGGGTGATGGACATTCAAGCACTGTAAATCCAGAGAGTTTCAAGCTACAAGTACATTGTAGCATATTGACAAAGCAGCAGAAATGCTAATAATAAAAGAAATATCTGAACCCTTGATTTGTACCTAATTACATAGTTAACAGTTTATACTAACTTTACATCTACAGCAATGAGGTTCTTGGAACCTCAAGGTACCTCAAGCTTGGGAAGGTATGGACTAACACATTGAAACATTATGGTCCTATGCTAATACCCTACATAAACAAAACGTTTGCAGCTAGCTGAACTATATTATTGTAAAGTAGAGATTCTTGAGAAAAGGCAGTGTCCACAAACTGCTAGTCCCTTTTAACTTGTCAGAACACAAACATACTGTATAATGGTATATTTTGAGAAGTACCATAGATTCTGAAACTGTCATTGTCTCCACTATGTGAAAACAGTAGAACAGCCAAAACAAAGATGGTGTGCAGAATATTTGGTCCATAGATGATTGCACAGTATATTTTTACCCATAATCTTCTACATGTACTGAGTTGTAAAGTTCATGACAACTTTTGAAATTCATAGCATTAAATATGGCATGTTTGAAAGTATCAATATGCACTACAGACAGCAACATCTTACTGGACTATTTATTTATTCTGTTCTTTTTGGTAACTGGGCAAGGCCCACTAGGCACAAGTGCCTGTTTTCAGGGCACTCTGGAGAACTGGGGTGGTTAAGTGACTTGCTCAGAATTGCACAGTATGCAAGTGGAGGTTGTGGGAATCAAACCCAGCTCAGCTGGATGTACCATACTCATTTATAGCTCATTACTCTAACCTATAGGCTATACTGCCAGCCCCATTGTTTCATATCTATTTACAGTAAACAGCATTAATATTCTCAAAATATATGTTTCCTTGCTAATATATATTTGTACTGTTCAAGTGTTTTGTATGCAGAATGATTTATCTGATATATTGCTGTTTGGCATTCAGTTTAATGTGGTATGACCCACTTGGACAGTGGCAACTCAGAACCACACTACCTGTATACTTAAGAAGTTAACCAGTCTAAAATATTTTAATGAAGAATCTAAAATATATTATGTTCCATGATCAAGTACTATAATTTAAATCTTTTATATAAATATATTCAACACAAGAGTGATTAATGGGCAATGGTGGCTTTAAATGATCAAAGTAAAAAAAAAAAGAAAAAAATAATACTGTTTCTCCCCAAACTGTGTTTAGTAAAATTCCCTTTCTTTTAATCATGGACCTCTAGATTAGCAAATTATAGTTTATCTGCAGGTGAGTACTGGCACACTTTTGAATGCATTTTGACAAGTCAGGTTTATAATATTTAATGGTTGAAACTTGAACTGTCTATTTAATATATACTGTGTTTCAACTTGAGTGTGCCATGGAACAATTCTGCACTTATTCTGAGCAGAACATCATTGTAAATGAGCGTCTGTTCAATAATCTCTTTTCCCTTTTGATGATTTGAATAAATGTATTGATTGACTGACTGACAGATTTTTCTTTTCATAGTTTCACACGTTGGGCAGAGAGTTTATATGCAAACACCTGATAACATGAAATTGGACTAGCAGAAACCTATTACGATTTAGAAATAAAACTATTTGCAGTATTTCTTTTAGTTTTCTTATTTTGCAAAGGCCCCATCCTGCAAATATACTAACCTTTAGAGAATACTGTAGAACCCTTTCCCACCAGCGGATCACATACTTTGGCCTCCTTGATGTAGGCCAAGGTGTCTGGCTACAATATCTGCCCAAACGTTCAGTATATCTCTTTAGTGCTCCATTTGTTTACTTTTATTTTATAAATTGACTCTAGAGATGCAAATTTACTGTGCAATTGATGAAAGTTTGCAGGAATTAAAATACTTATTTGGTTTTCACTGTGATTTTTGTTATCCTTTCCATTAAAACAAAATTAAAATAAAACCAAAGCAGTATACATGTAAGCTTGGTGTCGCAACCAGCTTGCCAGGGACATTATAGGAGGTACAAGCCACTAGACTGCTTTGGTGAGAGCCCTGTAAAAACATTTACCCTAGAAACACCACACATACAGACATGAACAGAAAAGAAAAGGGAACAAGAACAGTGTGACTTTTGACATATTTGTGAAAAACCTGGCTAACAATTGCCAAAGAATCACTAAAGCAGACATGTTACCTGGCTATGACAAAGAGCACACAACTGACACCCAAGTAAGCCAGCAGAATATACATCCAGATATCTGGGGAGAGAGGATTCAGGAAGGAGAAGACACCTGATTTGTACCGTTGGGCTTGCGGGTACAAAATACTTATTCCCAGAGTCATGAAGGGTTTAGAGAAGTCGATGACCTTCTCCCGAACATAGGTGATAGCCAGAGGTGCAACTGCAAGGTCAGCTCTCTGTTGACAGAAACATAAAGAGAAGAAAAATAGGCCATAAGTTAGAAGCGGCAGGAGAAGCAGGCAATCAAATTAAACAAAACACAGGCTTTACACTTGAGGAGTCCTGTCCCTGTATCAATTAAGTTTAAATTTAATGCTTTCTTTCTTGGTGAAGCAGCTGATTTATTCTACTACTCTTTCAGCAAATGTTTCTAATTTAACATTAGAGCATACAGAGATGTACGATAGCCAAACACTAGAAGGCAGGAGCAAGTAGATAAAAAACAACCTTTACACTTCAAGAGGCCTATTGAATTTCAATTAGGCTAAAAACCACATTGTTTAAATAATATCCTGATGTGAAATTAAATTCATTCTTCTGCTCATTTTGAAATTGGTTTTGTATTGACTCAAACATACACTACAAACTATTTTAACAATTCAGTTTGGGCTAAGCAAGGATTTCATCATCCCATCATATACTGGATATAGGACCTATGTGTTTGGGGAACCAGGTGACTTTAAACAGTTCACAAAGCTATATGCAGGCTTAACTGGCTGTTAATGTCATTATGAACTGCATAGTCTACAACAGAAAACATGGCAATTCAAAAGTATCAATGTCAATTAGATATGTTGCAAATTTAAACTTCAATGGCAAAGCTGACAAAATCCACCTTTGCAAAGCCTTGCAGCTTCTGCTGACCCTAGGAAGTTCAACATCACCAGAACTGTGAATTTTTACTGCAAATTGGCGTTTGTTTGATGAAGTTGCCACTTTGCAAGCAAATTTTGGTATATTTGTCTCCCAAAATGGCAATGTTGACATTCAAAACTTTGCAAATTCAGTGAATTCACCCTTTGTGACTTCCACATAATAGTGAATTATTTTACAAAGTAAATGTTCACCACTTTTCCCATCACTAAGGGCAACATGAACATACTATGTACAGTACTTAGTTTTGTTAATTATGGGGTGATGTGTATAGGCATACCTCTCAACCTCCCTCATCAAAATCAGGGACAAGGCTTAAAATGATCAGGGACAAATGATCAAAATCAGGACACATCTGAAAATTAGTAATATAAGTTCCAGAAGCTGTGTACAACATGCTTCTTAGTATGAATAGCATTTTCTTAATGAGAACTAGACTGTAACACCAATGGCTAGTATTATTTTGTGATTCAGATCCCCATTCTTCAGTGACAGAAATGCCAAATTTAGGAGGGACAGAAGAAATTTCAGAGGCAAAATCAGGGACATCCCTGAAAATCGGGGACACTTGAGAGGTATGTTTTATAGGTAGCATAAAATTGCTTAAAGAGTCCCACAACAGAGCGGAGTTCCAAACTACAGCTAATATATTATTTAAAATGGCTGGGAAAGAGAGCTAGCAATAATTGCAAATGAAGGGCCCTATTCAGCAAGTTCTCATCTACAATGTATAGGTCTCTTCCTTATTAAAAATAATGGGGAAAGATACAATGAAAAAGGCAGGACTGAAAGCAAGCATAGATCAAGAAATCATGATGGGGCTTTTCTGAGACTTTGGAGGTGCAAAGACATAAGACTGAATTGTCTGAAGGACTTTCATTGCAAAAGATTAGACTTGCCTGCAGGTACATTTATGGCACAGATTATCTTTGCTCCACACAACTATGAGTGTAAAGAGGCAGCAACAACAGAGTTTACCCCAGCGTTTTAACCAGAAACAGTTTGACTGGTTTGGCAACAACTTTTATTCCTGTGTTTGTTTGTTTGTTTGTTTAGAACTGCAATACTGTGAGTGCTGCAAATTTTAATTCACCTGTGAAGTTGTGATGGCAGGAAGGTTTCACTCTGTGAAAACTTCATGTTTCTAAGCGACTGCACTAACTTCACAAAACTTAAAAAAAATACTTTTACAACATTTAACATCCCTCATGCACTGTGCCCTCGTCCTACATATTGTATGCCTTCTACCCTTTTTGGTAAGGTAACCTACCCTGCCACCATCTGCATAGGAAAATCCCTCCCAGCAAACATTGCTACCAACAGCAATCTGTTACATATTATATGTAAATGATCCCTTCCTCCCCATTCATCAACACCCTTTCCTCACCTCCTCCTACCCGACCACAACCTGATGATGAATGAAATCCAAACCACCTACCCCCTTGGCACTTACCTCTGATTTCCCCAGAGCACCACAAAAAACATTTTGAAGACCTGTGACAGAAAAGAAATTCCAGGTGCAGAGTGTCCACCCTGTTTGGTGTACATATCCATAAATATAGGCATGCATGAATTGTGGCACATTTGCCTGTAGTAAAACATGACTGTTTGAGCCTCATGAGGACAATTACATTTCTTCAAAGGACAAGTGAGCCAACTAGCACATTATCACTTTTATATTTCATCGTTTGAACAAAGCTAGAGATATTTTTTTTCTCCCTGTTTTTTTTTTTTAAGTTTATGGTAACTCAGCCCTTCCCTACAGTGCACTTGTTTACAGTTTGCACATCAATCTGAATGTAAGGTAAGATGGTGATTTCACTGCTATCATTTAAATACTTGTTCCAATTTCCCAGCAGTCATTTTATTAAGAACAAAATAGCAGCTATAGGTTTGTTGTGGACTAAACTGTTTGTAACTTTGGCTTGTTATTAAAGAGGAGGGTCCACATGTAAAGTAATAAAAAGTATGGCAGTAGGTCATTAATTTATATTGCATTTGTACATTGGAAGTTATTTTGGCCAGTGGTGGACTAACACTGTATTATTAGAAGCTTCACAGTGTAAACTGCATGTTTTATGAACTGTAACACTTACTTAACAATGCAAATAGCGTGGGATGTCTGTTTACTTCCTGGTTTCAATTGTAATATCACACAGCAATATTTTTATGAACTTTCCTAACGTTTACCCACTTTATGTAACAGTGCAATCATCATGAGCAGCTCATTTACTTCCTAACTACAACATGCAACAGTGGATGGGGATAACATTTTACTTGAAGCTGCACTTAGTACACTGAGCCATATTAACATAAATGAGGCAGCAAGTTATGGACTGTACATATTGTATTTGAAATTTATAGTATACATTCACTGGAGGTGGGACTATAACAACTGTTTAGCTGGAAGCAGCACCACACTTTTAAATGGTCGGTCTCTCAAGGAATGCTTAGTGATGTGGGGATCAGTTGTTATACTAATATTTTTTGTTTTGTTTTGACACATTTCAATTGCATATTATAGAAGTATACAGCTACTATATATGAAGTAATTACACATTTTGGTATAAGTGCAATGGTATATAAAGATTATTACTCTAGCTAAATATGAAAGTATTACTGCTGCTACTCTGTAAAACCGAGAAATGTGCAATACTAATCAGTTGAGAGCGCTTTATAAATGGCAACCTGCAGTATCCTTTTATGTGATGACTATCTTTAATTGTGACTAATAACTCAGCAACAATACTTATATTGATGTAAGAGGAAATTAGCTATATAATGACGAGAATAAATAGACTTTACTGTGCAGATATCATAAAACAGAAGAGATGGATGTCCTCTACTTGGACATCAGCAAGGCCTTCAATTCTGTGCCACATGTGAGGCTGAGAAGAAGCTAGAATATGTTGGGTTGGGTACTAAGTTGGTCAAATGGATCACTAACTGGCTCAAGGGCATGCAGCAAAGAGTGGTGGTGGTGGAGGAGAAGCTCTCATCGCCAAGAGTGGTAACAAGCAGGGTGCCACAGGGATCGGTTCTGGGGCCAGTGCTGTTTGGAATATTCATAGCAAATATCTCATTTAAGACCCAGAGTAAGATCAGTCTGTTCGCAGATGATACCAAGATGGGAGCTGTGGTGGATGACTCGAAGGGTGGAGGGAACTGCAGGGGACCTGACTAAACTACAGGAGTTGTCAGAAATATGGCAGTTGGGATTCAATGCCAAGAAGTGCAAGGTACTGCATGTTGGAGCTAAGAACCAGAGGAGGAGCTATCAGCGGGAGTGGTACAGTTGGGGAGCACTGAGGAAAAGGACTTGGGGTCATTATAATGTGGAATATGAACAACTTGACTCCAGTGCAGGAGAGCAGCAATGAAAGCTAACGAGATTTGTGGCTGTATAGCAAGGGGGATCTCCCCAGAAGTAGAGAAGTGATCCTTCCCTTGTACAGGTCACTGGTCAGGCCACACACCTGGAATACTGTGCAGTACTGGTGCCCATTCCTGAAGAAGGGCATCAGGTTGTTGGAAGGGTGCAGCGCAGCGCAACTAAGATGATCCAGGGTTTGCAGGAAGTCCTAAAAGAAAGGCTGAACAGGCTTAACATGTATTCCCTGGAGAAGAGGGTTTGGAGAGACATGATTGAGATCTTTAAGTATCTTAGGGCAAAAGCAAGGCGAATACAGGAGAGATATTCTGTATCAGATGGGGATGGATACTAGAGGCACCAACTGAGGTTGAGGGAAATTCAGGAGGAAATCAGGAGACATTATTTCATGGAGAGGGTGGTAGACAAGTGGAACACTCTACCTAAGGAGGTGGTTTCCTGTAGGATGATGGGCTGCTTCAAGAGGGTTGGGACACAGTGAAGGGGGATGACTGACTGTGGGAGAGGAGGAGAGAGGTGGGGCAGCTGCAAGTTGAGGGCAAGCTGCACAATTGAGAGACTTGATAGACCATGTGGCCGGTCTCTGTTGGTATTTCATATATTCACATCAGTGGCTTAGCTGGGATTTGAACCCATGCCCCTTAGGGGAAACATGGGATTCCCAGAAGCACCTTACTCCTTTTCTAATGCACAATCTGGTGCTTCACAGATAATTAAATGTTTATTTACATGGGTGCAGTGCACATATATATATTGAACTGTGTGTCCTTTAATGATAAAATGAGATTTTAATCCATAGACCCAGGTGTTCGTATATTGGAGATGATGAGTGCTAAGCTTCTTTTCTTCACACACACACACACACACATATATATATTAGAGACAAAAACTCTGTTTAATGCATTAGTTAGTTAATGCATTAGTTAGGAGTTATTCCACAGTGACAAAAGCAAGGAAATTTGGTGTTAGGTTGAAAGTCCCCTTGGACCCCATACACATGTAACTAGCATCGGGTGTGCACTGGGGTTGCTGGCCTAACTCTCACCCCATCAGGTGTGTGAAGAAGCAGAGGCATAGGGAGAATGGGGTGAGAGTTAGACCGACAACCCCAACGCCACACCTGATGCCGGTTGGGGGTGGGCGGTCCAAGGGGGGCTTTCAACCCCAACACAGAATTTCTTCACTTTTGTCACTGTGGAACAACTCTTAACTAATGCAAAAACTGAGTTTTTGCTCTAATTTTCCTTCTTTATTGAGAAGGATAATGAGAAATAGTGAATGTAATGCGGTGGCGGGAGCGGGGCCCGTCATGTCATGTCTTGTCACATAGTAACACGGTGCCCGCAAATGCAAATGGTAATGCCCATGGTGACGCAAAGGAAACAGAAAGATAAACAGTACTGTAGACACAAATGGTTAAAATAACGCAAATGCAAGTTCAAATTAAAATGCGAAGATAACGCACATGGTGCCGTAGATGGAATAGAGCGAAACGTTACAGAACCGCAAGAAGAAGTGGTAAGGGGAACAGTAATGTAAGCACACAGGCTGGTTTTCCCAAAAGCTGCACAGAGAAAGACAGTGAGTACAAAGAATGTATGCATAATAATGGGTCTCGGGAGCAGAAAATGAGGAGTTGGAATACTAAATTGCTTATATCTCAGGGACCGTACAATGTAGAAAAAAAATTAAAAGTCATATGATTTATAACTTTCCGGGCTAGCCGCAAAGAGGGCTAAGTATTTTTCTGACAAAAGTCCATTATCTATACCGTTCGAGATCACGAGCCCTGAAAAGCGTGTGAATGCGTAATGTTATCCTATGGGAAAAAAGTGAAGTTCAGAGTGCCATAACTTTGGCTCCCTGTTATATTTTTCACCAAACCACTAAAAGGCACGTCAGCCCAAAAGACCAAGCAGGCGGCAAAGATTCCTGTAATGCGGCGGATACCGTGTATTATCCAATGGGAAAAGTGTCAACTTTGGAGTGCCGTAACTTTGCTGCCCTGTAATATTTTTTCACCAAAATACTGAAATGCACACCTGTGAGATGTTGACTGTGTTCCTCAAATTTCAGCCCAAAGACTAAACTGTTCATTGCAGCAGGATGGCAAAAGAATTGCTGTCATTTTCCCACAGCCTTGAAAAGTACTGTTGAACTTTTCGAAAGCTTTACATAAATTCATCGACAGTGTCACAAATCACCGAAAGTACTTTCTTGAAAGTACGTTTTCAGAAATTTGAAAACATATTTCTGGGGTGTTTACCCCAAAATAAAAACATGCCTAGCATCCTCGGGGTCCAACTAGGTGAATACAAAAGAATTAGGTTGCTAGAGGTCCCAAATTTAAATGCCAAGACATTTTTCTGATGACCATCTGAAAACAAAATGGCAGATTTGTGACAGTAAAAGGGCCATTTGAAGTAAAACTGCATTTGTGACAGTGTCGAACTTTTAACTTTTCCCATTGACTTATAATGGGAAATTGTTTGTCGAATAACTTTTGAACCGTTTAATATTTTTCACGAAATTTTCAAAAGGCACATCTGGGACCCTGGCCACATGTACCCTGAAGATTTTGGACCAGTCGCACAAACCATGCGACCTGTAGAGATGAGAAAAGAATTCCAATAAAGCGGAAGTGCACATGTAGATCATGCTTAATAACTCTGCAGCCGATATCCGAACAGTACGAAAGTTGGCAGATCCCAAGATGTATGGCTCTTGATCGTGTATTCCAAATTTCAGGCAAATCTACCATGCTACCATTATATATATATATATATATATATAATTACTAGTCATTAATTTTACCATAGATTTAAGTGGTTGATATTTCCCTTAACAACCAGCTGGTTGTGCAGATTCTGCTGCAATCTTCTTAGTGATGCTACGATCATTCTTAGAGTGTACAAACAAGCCCAGGAACAGCAAGTGAAAAAAACGCCATTGGAATTTGAAATAAAATCCTCTTACTTGCCGAGCACCGCATCTCTGTTCTGGGTCTCCGTAGTTCACTGAATAGTTAAATAAAGTGTTCCTCCCATAAGTACACCACAGTAAAATCTGTAACAGTAATGAACAAGTGTAAAAAGTGTTTAGCCGTGATTGTGTACTGATAGGTAAATCAGTAATTTGGACACAGTCCCTTTCTTTCCACAGAACTCTGTGACCATGTGGGCAGGTTACCTAGACAACAAACCCTACGAACAAATGTAAAATAAATTTTTTAGAGACTGCTGTAGTCGTCTTACTGTTTTTTCCCCTCTGTACTCAATTTTCTATTCCATAAATGTTTTCCTGACCACAATGAATCCGTTCTTTACATGCTGTTGTGAGATCGTAGGGAAGGTCAGAAATGTTTGTTTTAAGGTTTCCTGATATACTTCTCTTGTCTTTTATGGTGGGGCTTTGTATTTACATTGTATGTTATCTCCATTGTGTAAAAATTGATGCCAAGCAATTATACAAAATAAATCACGAGGAGGTGATTTGTACTCGAACTGAATGCACACCCTCATTGAGTGATGCTTGAATAAACCCCTCGGGCTGCGCTCTCGGGGTTTATGTAGCATCATTCGACTCGGGTGTGCAATCAATTCTAGTATCAACCACCTCCTCATACATATTCTCTCTATATATATATTTATATATATAGACAGACAAGATTACGCCACTACAGTTAGGGTTTATTAAGTTGTTAAATGGTAACCCCTCATTTTGCACCTTAATAACTGCCCCTGTTTAATGGAAATGCATGAAATTTTTATGTGTTGTCTGGGGAGGCAAAGGGCCCAATTCTCAACCCTTATATTGATGCAAGATGCCAGCATCAAACATAAATTACGAAGTGGCACCTTGCATCAAAAAACACCCTGAGCTATTCTCAAAAGCAGCCTGCATCAAACGCAGGCTGCATCTACCAGAAGGAGCTTGAGCCACAAAATGGGCTGTGGCATGGTACTAGGGGACTTGCAGCAGATGCAGGCTGCTATATCCCCTCAGTTGGTATTCTTAAAACCCTCCCAGAGGTAATGGTCTAAAATACCATTAGACCAGCCCTTGTAATGGTACTTAGAAATCCTCTGGGAGGTCGCAATGTGCCACCTCCCCAAGCCCCAATCTCTCATTATGACAATATTTATAATGAAATATCTATTATCCCTGGCAGTTAATTGTGCCCCCAGCTCTGACCCTCCCATATTATTTAATTCTATTATCCCTTATAGTCTAGTAGCCCCAAACAGCCCGATCCCTAATAAGTTACATCTATTATCCCTGTTAATCTGCTTGCCCAAGCCTGATCTTCTATTATGATATTAGTAATATTTATAATATAATAGTTATATGCCCTGCTGGTCTAGTGGACTGCTCCAGCCCCAATCCACTGTTAACAGATAATTCAAAATTCCAGTTGGTCTAGTGGGCCCCCATCCAGCAGTGCCCTACCACCCTGCCTTCCCTCAACCTGTAATCAAACACAACTGGCACAGCCCACCTCTCACCACCATGGCCAATAGCTGAATGAGCTTTGAATGAGCGCATAGTGTATATTATGAGCTCATTTCAGGCTCGGATTACTGTCACCATGGTGGTACATGGTGACTGTGCTGGGCTCTAGTTCATTATGAGTTGAGGGAGGCAGGGGTGGGGGTCCACTACACCATGAGGAATTTTGGAATATCTGTTAACAGTGGATCAGGGCCGGGATGGTCCGCTAGACCACCAGTGCATATAACTATTATATTATAAATAGTACTAGTATCATAATGGGAAATTGGAGTCTACACTCCAGGATAATAGATTTAAGATTATGGGGGGATCTGGGTTTGGGAGGGTGCTAGACTACCATGGATAATATATTTAAATATTACGGGGATCATGGCTTGGGTGGAGATCTGCTAGACCACCAAGGAATGCTAGGGGACATTGCTGTATGGGCGTTAATGGCTTGTGGAACCTGTCCAGGTGTGTCCTCTGTTTGCCATGGGACTTTGCCATCAGGACCCTTCCCAATAGAGAATCAGGTGCAGGGTCCATGGCACACTGGCATGGTGCAAACCACCTTTGGAGAGGCTTGCACTGACTTTTGAGAATCGGGTCCAAGGTCTCTTGATTTGACAAGTTTCATGGCAGTCAGCTATCTGGATTCTAAGGTCTGGATAGTACAAAAAGGGGAAAATTTGGGGGTGGCCTTTATTTCTCTCACATACAGCCCAATCAATCAGAAATTTGTTCTGAAAATTACAGGGTAAATGGGCTTCCCTAGAAAGAGGCCTTGTTTTTGGATTGGTGGAAAAGTGTTAATTGGTTCCTGAGTTACAAGGATTTATGATTTCAGTTCTCAGCATGTTCAATAGGGTATTTTTATGTTCAATGTGAAGAAGAATTTCCAGCTCACAAGAAGAATCTTCTTTCCTGAACTGAAAATCTTCTTTCATGAGAAAAAATATTTTGTATGGCTGCCATCTTGTTTTACATTTTGTTTAAAAAACACAAAATGATGCCATGGAGAAAAACAGTCACATGGATATATCTAAACAGGGCCTGTTTAGCTCAGTTCTGGAGTTTGTTTTCAAACAGTGACACCAAATATGATTTTGGGACATCACTAAAATCCTAGGTGGAAGGCTTAGTGAGGGCTCTTAATTCTTCTTTTGTGAACAAAACTGGTTCTGTTGTAAGACTCATGAAAGAAGGATCTTGGTTAAAAAGAAGAATAAAATCTCACAAGAGAAACAATTTCATATTTCATGATCTTCCTTTGGTCTTTTTGTGTGAGATTTCTTGTTTTGTGATCTTCTTTCATATCAAAAACTCATTAACATAGAATTTCTTCTTTCATGAGGTGAGATTATTGTTCTGTAATCTTCTTTGGTGAGATTTCTTCTTTCATGATCTTCTTTTGTGAGATTATATGAAAGAAGAAAATCTGCTCACAAAGAAGAACGTTGTCTTTGAATAGAAAACAACTTTTGTTTATAACAAGGCTGTTTTAAAGATTTTTATCCCAAATTTAACATGACTTTTTTGACCATACCTCATGAACCAGAAAGATGATTTTTTTTTTCCAATCTGGCCTAGATGGTGATTTTGGCGGTCATTATGAGAATCAAATTTTGTTCAGGATTTGAAAATTTTCACCTCACTAGTTCATGAGTTAAGGTCATAAAAAGACTATGTTTAAAATTAGGGTCAAAATATAAAAATAACAAAAATATGAAGGCTGCCCTGTGAGACTGTATCTGTTGCTGCATAGAAGTGCTGGGCCCAAAGGACCCTGAACTTCCTCAACTAGATGGACTCCTGACTTGGCACAAAAGTGCAGAGCCCTGCACCCAGATGGAGTCCTCAACTGTCACAGGGCCCAGATGGACCTGTTCACCTGTATTTGTAGCTGCAGGATGTAGGCCAAAGGGCCCTGTACTTCCACAGTCTAATGTGCTCCACATTTGACACAGGAACCAAAGGGCCCTGTGCATCTGCATCTGTAGCCATGTGGGAAGTGCAGGGCCCAGAGAACCCTGTGATTCTGCAGCCATATGAACCTCTCACTTGCCACAGAACCCCTGCATCTATAGCCACATGGAAGCACAACTAGATGGACTCCACACTTGGACCCTGCACCAACTGAGAGTCCATCTGGTTCTGAAGTGTGGGGCCCCATGTGCCCTGTGCTTCTCTCAGCTACAGATGTAGATGAGTGGGCCCAAATGGCCCTGTGCCAAATGTGAGTCCATCATTCTCCTCCAGGCCCTGCAGTTTTGAGTGGCTAAAGATGCAGATGCACAGGGCCCCTCTGGGCCCTGCACCAAATGAGTAGCCCATCTGGGCAGCATCTGGTCATCTGCAGCTAGATAAACTCCCTCACTTTGCATTGAAATGCAGGGATTGCCTGCACATACATGCCCTGATAGATTCCTCCCTTAGCCCAGGATCCAGTGGGCACTATGCATCTGCATTTGTAGCCACATGGAAGTGCATGGTACAGAAGACCCTGAGCCTCTGCAGCCTGATGGACTCCACATTTGATGCAGGGCCCAAAGGGTCCTGCAAGTCTGGATCTGTAGTCACACGTAAGTGCAGGGCACATAGGGACCTGCACTTCCACCGTCAATTGGACTTCTTTGTTGGTGAATGTCTCAGAGGTCCTGCATGTCTTCATCTGTAACCACATAGAAATTCAGGGCTCAGTGGATCTGTTACCTCTGTAGCCAGATGAAGAGACACACATGAATGAGGATATAATTCTAGTATCTCAAAAGAAGGAAAAATTCATTGCAAAAATGCATTAATGCATGCGTTAGGTTTCAAATGATAGCAAAAAGTAGGAAATGTGGTTTTAGGGTTTGCAACCTTAACTCTCCATCCTCATAAGCAGTAAATGGACAAGACAACACAGTCAACCACAGGCAGCCATCATCTGGTAAGACAAACAACTTACAACTGTTTCCAGATGGCATAAATGCAGCAGCACTAATGTACTACCTTTGTGGGTTTGTATCTGTGGTATCACACCACAAGACAAACACAGTCACTTGTGGCTGCAGATAGAAATCCACAATACTAAAATCACAACAATGCTTCTTGTGCAAAAGCATAGGTCCTGTAGCTACAGATATAAATCCCTAATGCCCATTATCAATCTCAGATATGTCTGTGATGGTCTTAAAAGCACATTTCAACAGTACACAACAGAGATGGGTTTCTGAAATTAGACTTATTTTACTACTCAGTATGGTGGCGGATGGATTGAACATTGATGTTGGTTATATGACACATTATTCCATAAACTTACAAGACCTTTACTTTAAAGATGGACATAAATAGTTAGTTCTTCAGTGGGCCTTTGATTTTGTAAGTTTATGATTATCTACATGTTGACTTCTCACCTTAACACTGTGGTGAGTGTGTGTGTGTGTGTGTGTGTGAGTGTGTATGTGTGTATTGATGCATGTATGTATGTGTGTGTTTGTGTGTGTTTTGCATGTGTTGTGTTTTTTGTGTTTTGGGTATGCTGTGTGTGTGTGTGTGTTTTGTTTGTGTGCGCCAGTGTGGTGTGGTATGTGTGGGTTGTGTTTGTTATATTTGTTGTGTGTTGTGGTTGTGTGGGGTGTGCAGGGGTGTGTGTGTGGTGTGGTATGGTGTATGCACACACACGTCTGTATGGGAGCATGGCATGGGACAATTGTTATGTGGCTGGGACACTTAGTTTTCACATATAGTGTACATTTACTTCCTTCTACTAGTTGTCAGTGGTTGGATTACACACTGTCACATTTTAAATCTGCTCATATTAAGATGCATATTTTATTTACTTGGGGTTCACAAAGGTGTAATTCCTTTGGGTAACGATTAATATTGGTGTGAATGATGCTGTATTATGACTCTTTTTACATACAGTATATCTCATTCCTACTAGTTACAGTATCTTTCCCAAGGTGAGAGAGAGGAGAGGAGAAAAGGAAAAAAGGAGGAGTCCTGGAGGATTTCATCCTTGGAGTTTTCATTTAGATTGCTTAGACTGATTCTGTGCATTTTGTTGTACACTGACTCTGTGTTGAAATCTGCACTTATCAGGTTCATGGTCTCATTTTCTTGGGGGTCCTTGACAAATATTTTTATTTGGCACTTACACTTACAAGTGATAGTATCATGCATCATGTATATACGTATATGTTTAATTTGGGGCTCTATTTCAACTTGCAGTTATATCTAATTTCAGGATTTTGTCTCTCATTATCTGTTCTTTATTACACCAGGACACTTGAATGTAAGTTGTAACCTCATCTTACATGTATTAGAGAATGCTATCCCAGTGTTTTTATCACTAGAATGCTTTCTTAGCACACTGAGACATTTAACATTTATGTGAGAAGAACTCTCTGGTTATTGAGGAATTCTTGATAACCTTTGCCCTTCTGAGGCTCCTCAGTTAAAAGCATATTGGTGTTAATTAGCTTCTCTGATGTAATCTTCTGTTATGTTTTAAATGTATATGTTAAACAAATGAGAATTATTTCTGTTTTTCAACATAATCTGGTGTTAGTAGTATGGGATTTTCAAAATAACTGCCATAAAGCTTCTGAAGAAGGACCAGGTAGGTACGAAAGCAAGAGCACTTTGTTCTTTTCTGTAACATCCATGTTGGTCCAATAAAAGGTATCAAATCATTTGTTTCTGGATCTCTTCTTAAAAGGACCAATCGGCACCTACAACATTTTTTGCATCATATTGCAGTTGACAGTTGCAGCAGCAAGATGTGTCTTGATCGGAGAGTGGACCGTCACCCAGTGAGCTGTTCAGGTGAGTGAGGGTATCCGGGGAGGGATGGGAGGGTATGGGGTGATGGTTGCTCAGTGGGAAGTCAGGGTTGGTGGTGTCTGATCAGCAAGGGACCATTCTATTTTTACAGGTTAAAAGGACATTGAGGACCATTTTGTTATTACAGGTCCAACAAGGGAGGGATCAGAGGGTGGAGGTACCACAGGACACCAATGAGAAAAGCAATATTACGGGAATTGTGAGCAGAGAGTGATGGGGGTGCCACTGGACACCAGGGACCCTAATGAAACATATTATGGAGTGAGGATGGCAGAGTGGGGGCACTACTAGACACCAGAGAAATAACCAATAAATACAGGGCGGTGATTGGAGAGTGGAGGAGCCATTAGACACATGGAACAATAAAAAAAAATACAGGGAAAGCTAGTGGAGGGTGCGGGTGCTACCATGGAAATATAGTGGTATTCAAGGGACACGGATCAGAGGATGGGAGTGCCACTAGACACCAGAGAACAGATGCCAGCAAAAGAAGAACAATGGTTCCATCACAAAAAGGATCATTTTTCATGACTCCAGATACAAAAAATAATCCTTTTCATATCATAAGTCATGTGTACATTCATATTTCAGGCCTGTGTAGTACAGTGTGGTCTACATGCCCATTGGCCCACTAATACAGACCCTACTGTATGCTGTCAGTTGGTGGCGGCGGGCTGCATGCGGGCAGGGTGCTGCTGCCCACTGCTGATTGGGGTGCAGAGTTTCAGGGAACTCAGTGAGCAGGTGGGGAGGGTACCACTGGACCACCAGGGTGTCCTTTGTACATTCTGTCCATGATCAGGCACTGGGGGTTTCCACTGTACCACCAGGGAGTTTTATTGCACCCATGATTGGGCAATGGGGATCAGTCTGCTGGACTACCAGAGCTATTTAACTTATGCCCATGATCGGGCACAGGATAGCAGTCCACTGGACCACCAGGGATTTCTATACCATATGCCCGCGATCGGGTGCTGGATCGTGGTCCACTGGACAACCAGGGAGTTTTAACTTATGCCAGCAATCGGCAATGGGGATTGGTCCACTGTACCACACAAGGATTGATTTTACACATGCTCACGATCAGGTCATGGGGATCAGTCCACTGGACCACCAGGGATTGATTGTACACATGCCCATGATTGGGTGAATGGGAGCGAGCCCACCGAGGGGCAGCAGGGCATCGGTCCCCAATGGCTGCAGCCTGGCAGGGTCCCAGGCGCGGGTCGAGGGATCAGGGCACTGCATGCAAATAGGCCATAATGATATGCAAATGGCCCCATTTGTTCCTTGTATGCATAATGGACTCATTTACATGCCTACGGCTGAATATCACAGTTGCTGCACCCTAGCGCAACTGCACTTGCACTTTTGCAGCCCACTGCTCCACTTCTGCCACTTGTGCTGATGTAGTGCCACTGCAACTGTGGCACAAAGCAAGTGCCCTCAGTGCCATATTAGTGGCAGCACCATTGAATATCGCCTGGTTCATGTCCTGGCTCAGCCAAGTTGCGCTGAGTGCCGGCTTGCACCCCTGCCTGGTGCAGTCTGAATATCCTACTCCTTGTATATAACTATGTTAATAGCTTTGCCCCCATTCAATGGAATTGCACTGCTTAGTTTTTGCATGCTTAGTCTGGGGCTTGGTGTCTTGATTTCCAAGTTTCATTCCAGTAGGATGTAGGATTCCAAGATATGGATAGTGCATTTTTAGGAATTTTTTTTTTTTTTGGCTTCAAAAACAGACCAGATAGTTTGTAATTTTGGTCTGAAATTTTCCTGGTACAAAGGGTATGCCACAGAATGGTGCTTTGCATTGGTTTGGTGAAAACTATGAATCTGGTCCTATGTTATAAAGCATTTGATATTTTGGTTCTGAGCATGCTCAATACGGGATCAAATGTCTATCCAAAGACTCTACTGAGCATGCTCAGAATGGAAATGTCCAATCCTTAGAACTTGGCAATGGGTTAATATTTCTTCACCAAACCAGCATAATGCACATCTGCGGCCAAAGCTCTTTCTACCCTGAAAATTTAAGACCAAATTCCAGAAAGTCTGGGTGCTAGATGATGACAGAAAACAGCAGAAAATAGCAATTTATTTAGCTTATTTTGCTATCTCGATTTCAGAATTGGCACATGTGGACAGAAAGAAACTTGGCAAGTCAAGAGATATACCCTTGATACCATGCATGCAACATTTCGTGCAAATCCATTGAACGGTTGCAAAGATATTAAAGTGCAAAGATGGTATCTCACAAAAAGGATTTTTCTTACAAAATAGATTGGCCCATCACAACAAAGAATCCTTTTCATGAGACCAACTTACTTTGCCTTTCCAGGAAGCTATCCCAAAGACTGAACAGAGCATGCTCAAACCTGTAAGATTAAATAAAGTTTGGAAAGGATTAATATTTTTTCACTAAACCAGTGAAAGGCATTTCTGTGAAGGAAGCCCATTCTACCCTGAAAACATCGGACCAAAATTCCAAACCATCTGGGTGTAGCCAGATGACAAAAAATCACCAAAACAGCATTTTTTACATTTTAGCACTATTAGATGCCCTGCTGGCTTCGTAAAAGCATGTCTTTAAATGCATTTAAAACTAATTTTAAAATTTAAAGTCCTTGGATATTTGTAAATGTTATTTGTAAGTGTGAAGATTTATTGTTGTTTGGTGTTATGTCTATTTTGCTTGTCAGGTTGAGCCTGAAAGAGGACCTCCAGTCCAGTGTTCCTACCCGGTTAACAAATAAAAACAAGCAAAACAAACAAACAAAATCTGCTAATCCAACCAAAACAACAGTTGGCACATCAAGAGATCTAGCACACAAAACTGTGCATGTGAAGTTTGTGTAAATCCATTGAAAAGCTGCAAAGTTTGAGGTTCAACACTGAAAACCCCTGCTCAACACTAACTATAGTGGCTGATACCACCCCAATATAATAGAATAAACAAGGGGTAAGTGTTGTATACAAAGATGGATAACTAATGAGGGCTACTTAGGACAATATGGTAATGAGCCCAGGGCTATATGGCAATAAGCCCAAAGGGCAAGTGGCTTTATACCCTAATTAGCCATTGAAATGAGTATACTTACATGTGTTCCACCCTAACCCATTGTTTGTTGAATATAATGCATTATGATGGTTATTGTTAAGTTAGTGAGTACAGATAGGAGCTTGGGGCATTTCTGTGTTTGGGAGGGTATTGTGTGTCTTTTTCAAAGTTATTTTGAAGCTTGTTACTTGCTTTGGCTAGCTTGCTAATGATGTGTTGATTGTGTTATTAGTATAGTCCCATAGTGTTTAACCTATTGTAGGTATATACTGTTTTTAGGTTAGGTATATATTGTTGATTCTTTGACTATTGTAGGTATATAGCTTTAATTAGTGTTGGCATATACCTGTAATTACTTAATCAGTGCCACTATATAGTTTTAATTGATGCAGTAGTCACAAGTATGCAGGGAAATAAATGATGCCTTTTCTATGGGGACAGTTCCTATCCATGTATTTCCTTTCTTTCTTTTCTTTCTTTCTTTCTTTCTTTCTTTCTTTCTTTCTTTCTTTCTTTCTTTCTTTCTTTCTTTCTTTCTTCCTTCCTTTCAATATACACACACATTGGGGTCTGTGCTTCTGTAGCTTCTGCAGCTGGAAATGTGTTCATGTGTGGAATTTGCAGCTGCAGAAGCACTGACCCTACAGGGGCCTGCTCTTCTGCAGACAGAAATAGTGTTGCAATATATAGTATGTATCATACATTTCTATATGCAGCAGTTGACTGGTCAACCAGTGAGCATGTACTATATACTGTACAGTGCTCCTGTACAGGTCAGTTGGTAGTTGGCTGATATGGTGTGAGGTAGGCTGTGCCAGTCATTACCTCCAGTCAGGTTTGGTGGGAGCGGGTGATGGGTCACTGGCTAACAGAGTGGGAGGCTATTTGTCTACCAGGAAATGGGAGCATGGTTTTTATTCTGACTACTGTGACTAGGGCTGGAAGGGGGCTGCTACACTATGGCAAAGAGGATTGGTGAAATATTTATTATTGACAGAGATCAAGGCTGGATGGGCTGTTACACTATGGCAAAGGGAGTGGAGAGGTTTCATCACATCCTTATTTATGTGCCTCTGCAGCGCTACCAGTGGGAGCATACAGCCACCGACCCCCACCTCCCCAGAGATCAGCAGGCTCACTCACATGATGGGGGTCAATGCAACCAACTCAACCCACCAGAGGGTCTCTTCTTACCTCTCTGGGCCAGGCTGGACCGAGCCCCCAGCACCTTTCCATGACAGTCCTCTGGGTCAGCGGAAGCACGGCAATCAAGCTGCTCAGTCGCGCCCAGCCATTTCCTCCATTTTTGTCCCCAGGAGCCAGCAGTACAATGATATGCTGCACCTAAGCAGATGTCTAGCCATGCTCCACCCCTTGTTGGCACTGCAACTGTGCTGCCCCAGTCATCACCAAGGGCCACTCTAGTGTGACGTGCTTCCCTAGCCCACCCCAGAGGGAGGAAAGCAATCCTGGGGTGCTCAATCCATCCTCTCCCTTCCAACTCCCGCGGCCAGTGTCCATTCCCAAACCTGGGTCACCAGCATGGTGCAAGGTGTGGCATCCAGCACCTCAACCTTCAGTGCCACCAGGCCACCGGAGAGGTTTTCATTGCTAACAGTGATCAGGGCTGGGGGCTTGCTAGGCACTTTCTGCTAGGTGCAGCCATGCAAATGAGCCCATAATGGGCATGCAAATGGTCCCTTTGTGCCAAGCATATCCAATGGGATCATGCATATTTAGGCTGAATATCGTCCATGGGGCTGCGGTGCATACAGGTATGCCATGCATTCCCATGGGGTCCTCAACCATGCACCCTGGATGCACTGTGCACTTATTACTGGTTCAGAAAAGGTAATCAGTTACAGATTAGTGGCACAGAAACTTAGCAGTTACAAATTATTGATTACTGGCCCTGAAAAGTAATCTGTTACAGAACACTTATTAGTGGTTCAGAAAAGTAAAAGTACTGATTACTGGCTCAGAAAACTATAATCATTTACAGATTACTGGCCAATAAAAGCAGTCAGTTGCAGATTACTGAGTATGTTGCCAAAAACTAATCTAAAAAGTAATTTTGTACTGAATTCATTTGAATTTCTTTTACAAGAAAAAGGAAATCATATAATTTTGATGTCTCAGTTGGATTGATACCAACAGTTGTGTTTGTATTGTTTTTATTTATTTATACATTTACTTACTTAACATATTTGGCCATGAGAGAACACTGGCTAAACATCTAATTTCAGGTAAGCCAAGGGGAGGAGTACAAGATATACATGCACTAAATACAGCAAAACCAAATCACAAGGTATATTCATGATAATATGCTACAATGACAGTAAAATACAGTGAAAATAAGATAGATAGAAAGACAGACACATTAAAGTATGGAGCATGAGCAGGTGGTGTACAGCAGTGCAGATGGTAAAGAGAACAGTCAGACCACCGTGAGGTAAGTAGGTGATACAGTGGGACAGAGGCAGGGATGGGATTTGTAGGAATGGGAAAGACAAGGGTGTGCAATAAAATATTCTGCAGGCAGAATTTAAGCTAATATGCTACTTTCTCTTCCATGAAAGTTCAGAAATCCATTTCGAACATTCACAGAAATTCTGCTTGCCCTGCTGCCGAATTAAATAAAAACTTATAAAAATAACTCAAATACCTGGTGGCTAGCAGTCCCTCCCCACCTGATCACCCACCTAGTATCATTTCTTTAACACACACATCGCCATGGGTAGCAAGCCCTCCCACCACCCGATCTTGCCGGTGGTATTTTCAGTAACACCCCATGACTAGCAGTCCCTCTCCCCCAACATCATCCATCAGTATAGTTTGAAAGGTTGCCCCTCCCATGGCCTAGCGGTCCCTACGATCACCCCCTGTCCAGTTGTCCAGTAGTAACCCCATCCCTTTCCATGTATTATAAAATATTTATTTGACCTGGTGGTCTATTGAACCCCCACCCTTCCCTATCCTAGTAGCAACCAGTGTTTTTGGTTTTGAATTTTATTTATTATTTTTAAAACTTATTTTGAATCACTGGTGGTCTAGTGCCCCCACCCAGCAGCTAGTGTTCCCCTGACTCTGGCACCACTGTCCCCTCACATCCTGAAAATGAGTAGGTAACTGGCAGCCCTCTGCTTTCCTCTACTGCTGGCTGCCCACTGAGTACTCAATGAATGAGTGCAGGCTTGTACAAAATGCGTGCTCATTCATTGACAACTCAGTGTGCAGCCAGCTGTGGAGGTGAGCAGAGGCTATGTCGGTCTGCTCCCTTTTCAGGATGTGGGAGGAGAGAGAAGGTGGCACCAGGGTTGTGGGAACACCACCTGCTGGTGTGGGGGTGAGGGCCACTAGACCACCAGCGATTCTCAATAAGTTTAAAAAAATTATAAAAACACTGGCCGCTACTAGGATCGGGAACAGGGAGGAGGGAGGTCTACTAGACCACCAGGTAAATAAATATTTTATTACACGGGAAAGGGATGGGGTTACTACTGGATGAGGGGTGATCAGAGGGACTGCTAGCCATGAGGTGGGGGTCAACTTTTCAAACTATACTGGTGGGTGATTTGGTGGGGGGAGACACTGCTAGCCATGGGGAGTTACTAAAATGATATGGGGCTGGTGATCCAGTTGGAGGAGGGACCACTAGCCACAGGGGTGGGGGTAACAAGTCAGGCAGGGCAGAACAGGGCAAGGCTTTGCTCAAACCATTCAGAGATTTCTGATCCGCTACAGGTGGAAGCTCGGAATATTCTGTGAAATGTGCCCAATTTTTGTGAAAGTTCCACTGAGGAGGAAACAGCAACTTTTGCCCACCCCTTTTAAAGGCAGCATGTATAGAGGGTAAGGAAGAAAAGGATGAGATTAGGTGCAGTAGAAGGTAATGTGGCCTCTGAGCAGGGATTTTGTGCACAGGGAGGAGAGGGAGGTTAATAACTTACTTGGCCTATAAAAGTCTTTAAGTGGGGAAATGAGAAGAAGCAACAGCCTACACTTAATTCTGGGACTTAGGGCATGGACATTCCCCTTTAACTAGCAGCAGCAGATTTCAAGAGCAGGAGAAGGTTTTTCAAAATCAGAACCCAGGTAAATAAATGTATTGCTCATGCTCAGAGGACTATATACATGTTTGTGGAACTACCCCAGAGACTATTACCAGCTGTTATGGCAACAGCACTATAGCACAATCTGTTTGATCATGTGAGCCCCAGTTAAAGCCTGTTGAAGCGAAACCTAGGGTGGTTTTTCCTATTGCGGTGGTCTCTTCCTGTTTGCTGCTGTTTATAAGTTTGTGTTCATTCATTTAAAATGTCTGTTTAAAACTTTTTGTATCAATAAAACAACAGCTTTAAATGAAACAGAAGCTTCTGATTCCTTGCGTGGTGTTCCATTTTCTGTTTTTGGCTGATCATGTGACAGTATTGGCACACAGACAGAGATAGATAGACAGACAGACAGGCAGGCAGGCAGGCAGGCAGACAGACAGACAGACAGACAGACAGACAGATAGATACAACATCATAAAATGTGTTCTGATCACTTTATCAGCCAAATCCAGTAGATGAGTTTATGGTAGCAATAAAACCTGCTAGTACAGGTACTGTATATATCAGCACAGCAATTACCATAACATCATTAACTGCCCAAACCATAACTTTACTGTGAACATTATCCTGCCAGTACATGCACACAACATTGGGTTTTATTGCTTAAAGCAACAGTTCATGTAAAAACATTCAATTAAGGGCTGCCTTGCAACCCCCAATGTCGATCTTTGTTGCTCACTTATTTTAAAGTCCATTTATATGGTACAAATGCAATTTATGTTACCATGCTCATGCTTATGTTTTGTGGCCTGGATTAGGCCAGATATCTCATACGGTCAGACAGCAGTGTCTATTGCATGCCACTTCATTTTAGACACAAGAAAAGTGACATATGATGTCAAACTATAAGTGTACAAATACAGCTGAGAACACTGAGGAAAACCAAGTGGCAGTCATATTTAATTATGCTCCCCATAAACTATTTTAGATCTAAAACAAATGCAAAATCAGTTTCAAAACAGTGGAAGACATCTTGCAAGGTAGGAGAAAAGTGTGATCCATAAAGGAATAAAAAGTACTGACACAGAATTGTTGCCTCAACATGAATTGCAGCAATATGTATTTACGTCACATTGAAGTAATTCCATTTATATTCCCCACAAACAGTCCACAGTGCAGAAATGGTTCTTTTAAACATGGCTGGTAGTTCCCATCCCCTTGAGTATGAAAAGGTATTTGCATGTATTACATAATTTGTGCTGTCTAATTATTTTCACTTACAGATAGCCAGAATCAGCCATCAAACCTTATTTTCGACTGGTTCCTGGTATCAGCATGGTACATGTATGTAGGCTTGAACTACTATAATAAAAGTCCTCTGATTCCTATTTATGGTGACTTAAAGTAGCACATGGATGCAGGATGAGTGATCATTTGTTCAAAGATATTTAGCAAGCACAAGGTCTGTTTTCCTGCTTGCTTTTTTATGTTAGCTTGCATGCATGTGCAAGCAACATCTGTGGTAGTAGCACATTTCAGAGGTGTGCCAGTGTTGGCCAATGCAGGGGATGCTTTAGTGGGTGTGTAACTCAGCCACCAATCAGTGAGCATGCTGCCGATGACAGCAGTTTCAGAGAGAGAGCCAAAGAGTTGAAATGAATCTGTCGCTGCAATCAGAGACAGGTTCATCATTGCAGTGGCAGATGACATGCCTCCATTATATGCTTTTCCTGGTGAAACATTTCAATAAATATGATGGTTCCTGCCATTCACCACAGAATCCCCAGAAAGCCAACATAAGGGTGCCCAATCCCCAAGTCAGCATGCCCCCCACACATTATTTGGCACACTGTAACATGGTGGCTCCTGCCTCACCACACACTCCCAAAAGCTGACATTGGAGTGCCCAATCCCTGTGTTGCCCCCCTTTAGTGCGTCTTTCCTGGTTAAACAGTTTCCCTTTCCTTTCCAACACTGGGATGCCCACTCCTGGTGTCAGATTCCATAGCCCCCAGACTATCTATATGCCTTGCCAACATCAGGGTGCCCAATCCCCATGTTGGCATCCCCACCCAGAATTGTGGCACACTGGGAGCCCACCCCAGTTTGTCTATTTTTGTGTGTGTAACCCGTAAATGAAGAAAACCTTCCCTCACGGTCTTTTTTTTTCCTTGCAGACAAGAAAACATCCCACCGTTGTCTCCTTCATCCCCTCCCATCCCCCTCCCTCTGCACACCCACCTCCCCACCCTCCTCACCCATACTTACCCTCTGAGTCAGGAGCCACAATCTTCTCTGAACCGGGACATGTCTGCACTCTTCAAAGCCGAACTGCAAATTAAAGAGATCATGATAAGCTTTATAATGGAGTCAATGGGGGGTCAACTTAGTTGATATCTCAGCCAGTGTTCTGAATTATGGCCCGAGTTTTCTTCATGGGGTTCTTGGGATCCCACCTCATGAACATGTCACTGTCATTTAGTTTCTCAGTCCCAAAAGGTGATTTTGTGGTTGCTGTGCAGAATCACCTTCGGGACTGATTAACAAAATAACAGTGCTGCTGATCACGAAGGAAGTCCCAAAAGCTCAACTTGCAAATTTGGTGAAAAATTCCAAAAATGACTGCATTACGAGTGTGCATTGTGCAGTTTCTTCCACTCATAACTTCACCATTGTTTAATGTTTTCTCTCCAGATTTTCAACATTGCCATTTTTCATACCACCTTACAAACAGTATAGCTGTCACTTTTCACATCCTTCCTGAAATGTGTTTTCACACCTGTGGTGCAAAATGGCACGTCGCTGTGGAAATCAACTTTCAGGACAGATTAACAAAATCACAGTGCCACTGTTCATGAGGACAGGTTCAAAAATGCCCATGTTGAAACTCTGGTGAAAAAATTCAAAAGATGATTGCTTTACAGCCGTGTGTTACATGAGTTCTCGCAAGTTCGTATCTTGCCAATTTTTCAGATTTTCAACATTGCCATTTTTCACACCACCTCATCAACAGTACAACTGTCTTTCACATCCTGCCAGAAATGTGTTTTCACAACTGTGGTGCCAAATGGTGCAGTCGCTGTGCAAAACCACCTTCTGGGACTGAGTAACGAAATGATAGTGCCACTGTTCATGAGGTGAGGTCAAAAAGCCCATTTTGAAAATTTTGAGTGAAAATACCAACAAACAGCGGGGCATTAGGGTTTCCAACCACAACGCCCTACTCCATAAGAGACTGACAGGTGTTGGGGGTGTGACTTGGGATCGTCAAGTGTAATGCTCACACCATTCCACCCCACCTTGCAGCCAGTGACAGGCATCAGGTGTGCCTTGGGGTCTCGCCCCAACATTCACCCCATTCTGCTATACTGCACTCATCTCAGTGTATTTCCTCATGGAATGGGGTGAGTATAAGGCCGAAGACTCCAAGGCACACTGTAAACCTGTCAGTGTCTGCAGGGTAGGGTGAGGTGAAATGGTGTGAGCGTTGTGGCTGACGACTCCAAAGGCACACCTCCAACGCCTGTCAGTCTCTTCTGTAGGCGTGGTTGGCATCAGTTCCATACTTACTGCCATTCCTATTATGCATCTCTCTAACTCCTGCACTACCAATGCCAATGCCAGCAAGCCAACATTCGGCATTGACAAATGCTGTTTCCTTCAGAGACAAATTACTTTCCTTTGTTAACTGATCATAATGAATGAGCATGTGTGGTAAAAGGTTTTTCAGGATAGGAAAATGGAACCTGTTAAATTTTAAAGACTACTTCCTACTTCCAAAGTTTTCCTGTTGTGCTTCAGTAGTAGGCAATCCAGTTAGATACTGTAGAACAGTAATAATTATTGGTGGATTTGAAGACATTTAAAGAGATGTTCTGATTTCAGAAAAACAATTACAGTTGGCATTAGCAGAACTCAGATACACAAAATTCCACCAAAGTTTAAATTGTAGGACTTTACATGTTTAATACCGAAAACAGTTTCATGAAAACTCTCTTGTTCCTTAAACTTCATCTGTTCACATTGCTTATTCCTATTATAAAGCCATAATCTTCTGTTTATGACATCACTACCTGTTGCCAAGGAAATGAATCTGATGTCACCGCAGACAATTATAACTTTGAGGTAGGAAAAACAGCATGAAGAGAAAAGTCTAACGATCAAGAAATCTATTAGTAAGTGCAAATTAATTTAGTAATGAGAGTAGAATGTCCTGAAATTCATTTTTATGTTTGCCTGCATGCATGTGCAAGAAACATAGTGCGACCATCAAATGCAGTGCTATACAGTTGAAAGAGAGCACAGCTTGGGTAAGCAGCCCTCCCCCTCCCACACACACATGCGCGTGCCGCACATTGCGTGCTCATGCGCTCCTACTCCCCCACGCACACTGTATGGCTGGACGAGGGTGCCCAATCCCTCGTCAGCTCTACTGTCCCCCGCAGTCTGTGGCGGCCAACGGGGTGCCCAATCCCCATCGGCTCTACTGGTCCCCCAGACTATCGGGTGCCATGCTTGAGCCCACCCAGCGTGGCAACAGGTCCCATAGCTAACGGGTGCCCAATCCCCATTGGCTCCACTGCCCCCAACAGCCTTCCAGCTGCCATGCTGGGAGACCACCCCAGTGTGGCAAATGTCCAGCATAGTCAAATAAAAAAAACCTGAAGAAAAAAACCTTCCCTCGCTGCTGTCTTCACCCCCTCTCACCCGCACCCACCACTGCACACCCTGCCTCCCCACCCCACCTCACCCCCATACTTACCTCCAGACTCGGTGCACCCGATCTTGATGGACCAGGAACACATTTAAGCTCTTCAAAGCCGACCGCAAACTGAGAAATGCCGGTAAGCTGTATAATATAATGAATAGGGTTTTCAACTTTGCTGCATATCTCAGGCATTTTTGGAATTTTGGTGCCAAATTTTCAACATGGAGTTTTGGGACCCCTCCTCATGAATTGTGTCACTGTCATGGCATTAATCGGGCCGAAGGGTGATTTGAAGTCACTGCGTGAAATCACCTTTCAGGACTGATTAACAAAATGACAGTGCCAGTGTTCATATGGTGGGCTCTCAAAGAGCCTATGTTTAAAATTTGGTGAAAAATTCTAAAAATGACTGTTTTATGAGCGTGTGTTCGCTGTTCCTACGCGCGTCAGTAGGGTTCGCAAATTTTCAATATTTTCACTCCAGATTTTCAACATTGCCATTTTACCACACCTCCTTATGAGCAGTACAGCTGTCATTTTCATCTCACCCAAAACATGTTTTCGCCATGGCGCACAATGCATGATCGGTGTGCAAAATCAATGTATGAGACACATTAAGAAAATCACAGTGACACTGTTCATGAGCAGAGGTCTTAAAATGGCTATTTTGAAAATTTGGTGAAAATATTCTAAAATGACTATGTCACAGTGAAGAGCATTGCACAGTTCCACGCACTAACGTAAGTTCATGAATTTGTAATATTTTCCGTCAGATTTTCACCTGTGGCATTTTCCACACTTCCTTATGAACAGTACAGCTGTCATTTTTCACAACATGGCCGAAATGTGTTTTCACACTTTCAGCACAGAAATGCGTGGTCGCTGTGGGAAATCATTGTTCGGGAGATAAAGAAAATCACAGTGACACTGTTCATTACAGGAGGTCCCAAAATGCCTGTATTGGCAATCTGCTGTAAACAATTCCCAAACTAATTATATTACGTGGTGCGTTGCACAGTTTCTACGCACTCTCGTGACTTCACCAGTTTTTAAAATATTTTCACTGCAGATTTTCAACATTGCCATTTTTACACTCCCCATGAATAGTACAGCTGCCATTTCTCACATCCTGTTCAGAATGTGTTTTGCACCTGTGGTGACAAATGCAATGTCGCTGCACAAAAGCAGCTTTCAGCTAACAAACTGATATTGCCACTGTTCATGAGGTGGGGGTCACAAAACCCATGTTGAAAATTTGGAATGAAAATACCAACGAATGCCTGAGGCGTTAGGGTTTCGGCCATAACACCCCACCCTGTAAGAGAATGACAGGCATCAGGGCTGTGACTTGGGATTGTCACCTGCAATGTTCATACCATTCCACCCCACCCACACCCTGCAGCCACTGAGGGGCATCGAGGTGTGCCTTGGACTCTTCAGCCCCAAAGTTCACCCCATTCTCCTATACCACACCCATCTCACAATATTTCCTGATGGAATGGGGTGCGCGTAAGGCCAAAGACCCCAAGGCACACACGTGACACTGCCGGTGTCTGCAGGTAGGGTGTGGTGAAATGGCATGGCCATTATGCCTGATGACCCAAAGGCACACCCAATGCCTCTCACTATCTGCAGGGTGGTGATGGGGTCGGCTTCAGTTCAATACTTCACTGCCATTCCTATTATGCAGCTCTGTAACTCCTACACTACCAATGCCAATGCCAGCAAGCAAACATTCGGCATTGACAAATGCTTGTTTATGTGAGATATGAGTTCTGTCAGTGGCAGCCATAACTGTTATATAGGAAACTGGGGTTACACTTTATTTTAAATCTGAATCTCCATGAGCTGGTCTAACAATGTAGCAGCTGGTAATGTGCTTGCTGTATCAATGTACTTGCCATACCAATGCCTGGAGTTCCTACCCTGAGCCCAGATTAGTACTGTTGGCCAGCAGGAGAAGGAGGACTGCACATCCCTTTGGGTGCTTTCCTCCCTGTAGCACAGACCTCTCATATTTAAGGAGAGCATTGCTGTATGAAGCATGGTAGCATTAGAAGAGGTGAATGGAGGAGCTCTGCCTGGAAGAAGCAAATGGGCAGGAAAAGTAAAATAGGCAGAAAATGGTCCTCTCTTTTGGGCAAACCCGGATTGCCACTTCTCGTGCTCTACTCTTTCCCTTCCCAGTGAATGATAGAAACATAGAAACATAAATTTGATGGCAGATGAAGACTGCCTGGCCCATCAGTCTGCCCAGTTTTCCTTAAAGAGCAGGTACCTACTGTCAGACACCCAGCTCCCCTCAAACATACACAGTAGTAGATCTGCTGTACTGTTGAGGGCATTAAAATTACATGTACTTCGCTCTGGTTAAAAGGTTGTAGCACCCAAAATTTACCCCCATAAAAACAAAGCCTTGTCTGACATGCCTCCTTTTGTGATGTCAGAAAATGAATACTGAAGGTGCAGGTCATTAACCTGTATGTATGTGATATGTCTATGGCATTTAGTACCATTTAGAGGTGCCATGTAGAAAAATCAAAGCAGCTGCTGGAATAACAGTCCCTGTTTACTGGAGCGGTCACTTTCATTGTTCCAAGTGGCAACTCTAAATAGTACTAACATCATTGACAATGGCACCAATATAGATCTATGGAGCACCACAAACAACCTTCATTTTCTGACATCACAAAAGAGCGTATCAGAACAGGCTTTATTTATGGAGAGTGCAAATTAGTGCTAAATATTCAACCAGAGGGAATCGATAGAATTTGTAATGCCCTCAACAGTAGAGCAGATCTACTATTGTATTTGTTTGAGGGGGCTCAGTCTGGACAGTAGGTACCTGTTCTTTAACCTCTACAGCATTACTTGTTTACCCTTTTTCCCTGTTGCTAGGGTTCTCATATGCCTATCCCATGCATTTTTAATTCCCCACCATTTTGCCCCCACCCACCCCCACAGAGAGTCTCTTCCAAGCACCCACCACCCTTTCTGTGAAAAATATTTCCTCACACTACCTCTGATTTTGCCTCCCACCAGCCTTCTATTATGACCCCTTGTTCTTGAGCATACTCTTTTTGAAACAGGTTCCCTCCTGTACCTTATTTGTACCCTTGAGGTATTTAAACATTTTGATCATATCCCCTCCACTTCTCATCTCCAGTAAATACATATTGAGGTCTTTCAGCCTTTCCTCATATGGCTTCTGGTGCAGCCCATGTTTTGAGGAGATTGTGACTGTGAAATTGGGCACTAAGCTAAGACACTGTGCTTTAAGGATTTCTAGACATTAAAATCCAGCCTTGTGAGAGGGGCTGAAAGTTTCTAAGTTCCTACCCTGCAGGAGTGACAGCACTGGGGGGCTGACAACAAATTAAAATTATTATTTAGAGACCTGAAGATACATTTTGGACACCATAACTGTTATTAACTTATTTGGCTGCTAAGGGTTAATTTATTATTTTTGTCGAATAAGAAGGGTATTCATTTTAAGTAAAGTTTAGAAAGTTTAGATAAGAGGGAGGGAGGTGTGTGAGTGGGGTGTGTGATTAGATAAATATTGGTGTGTGTGTGGAGTGTCAGAGATGTGTTGCAGAGTTAGGAACATGGTCAGGAAGTACTCCCCTCGAGATTAAAGGATCTTCGTCTGTTTGACATCTTCGCTCCCATTTGAAGTTGATGGTAAATGTCAGGTTTTCAGCATCTTAAGGAGATGAGGGGCAGAAGAAATCAAGGATCCTGGAACTCCGGGGGATCAGAAAGGAGGGCAAATTGAGACAGTGAGACCCAGGAGACACCTTGGTATGAAATGGACACAGAAATGAGGTTATCCTTGTCTTGTGCCCATACCCAAGGACTCTGACATTGTCAGGAAAGAAGTGGGGCCATCCTTGGATGCCTGTCCCTTTAGGCAGTGTTAAGCAATGCCAGGTCAATTAAGAATAAGACTGTAGTGGTGGTGGATCTTGTGGCTTCTGTTGACCTGGCTTGCATCACCGAGACCTGGCTTAATGGAAGTCACGGGCCCTATTTTGGAGTCCACTGTTCTAGCCATGTTCTCAGTGATTCATCACCCGAGAGTGGACCATTGGGGTGGGGGGTTGCTGTCTGTTTCAGACAGGAACTGGATCTCAGGGAGGTGCCAGTGGAGTCACCAACTCCTTTGAGTGCATAGTGGGTGCAGGTGCAGGCTATAGGACCCTTCTCATCTACTGTCCACCAGGTGATGAAAGGAGTTTCTGAAGGAGGTTGTGAACTTCTTTGCCGAGGTGGTATTGGAGTCCCACAGATGGTTGATTCTGGGGACTTCAATGCCTAGGTCAATGATGAACTCTTGCCATTTGGACAAAACCTCCTCCAGTTGATGGATTCATTGGGCCTGACCGGGTTATTACCACTGCAACTCGAGAAGGGGCACTCATTGGACCTGGTGTTCCATGTGGGGATGGAGATCTCTGATATGGAG
Organism: Neoceratodus forsteri; assembly: GCA_016271365.2. Classification (NCBI taxonomy): domain Eukaryota; kingdom Metazoa; phylum Chordata; order Ceratodontiformes; family Ceratodontidae; genus Neoceratodus; species Neoceratodus forsteri. Next base: position 1,517,839,075 of record CM057449.1, read on the forward strand.
GTGGAGCCAGTCTGACTGTCGTGCCCTGAGATTCAGTTTCAGACCCCTGAAATAGGCCTGCCCCAAAGGAGTTGGTACAGTTCGGCCCTCTAAGAGAAGTTACCTCAGAAGACCTAATGACAGTGCTGGATCTCTCAGAACTTCCAAAGGATAGCATTGACCCAGGGCCCATAGTGTTAGTATATAATAAGGCTGTCATGGGGGCCCTGGATGTCATTGCTCCAACTTGTGTTTGCCTCTCACTCTCCACTCGGGTACCCCCTGGTTTAATGGGGAAATCTGAGAGCTGAAGAGCCAAGGGTGAAGGTTGGAGAAGCACTGGTGGAAAACTCACCGGAGGAGGATAAACTTAGATTGTTGGATCATTACAAGATCTTCCAATCAGCAATTTTCCATAGAAGGCAGCGTTCCTGTCCAGGAAATTGCTGCAGCGTAAGAATAGGCCAGCCCACCTCTTCCGGACTATAGACAGACTGTGCAATCTATCCTGTCTTCAGTCTGGTCATGCATTATCACAAGTTCAGTGTGAGAGTTTGTACAATTTTTCACTGATAAGGTGTCCACCATCAGTGATGAGATCAACTAGTGACTTCCCATGGACCTTGCACTAATCAATCAGGTGGTACTAATGCCCAATTAACCTGGTTCACCTTTAGCCAACCAGCAGTCCTAGATATAGATATAGTGAGGATTATCCAGACTTTATGGCCAACCTACTGTAGATTGGAAAGTTATTGAGAAGGTGGTCACATTGCAGCTGGAGGATCATTTAACCAACAACGATATCTATGACCTTCTCCAATCTGGCATCAGGAAAGGCATAGCACCAAGACAACCTTGGTGCAGGTACTAAATGACCTTCTGATGATGAAAGATCAGAGAGCCCGTTCTATCTTGGTTCTCCTTCATCTCTCAGAGGCATTTGATACCATGGATCATGGTGTGCTGTTCAAGTGCCTGTGGTTCTTCTGTGGGCTGAGGGGCAGTCCTCAGTTGGTTTCGATCTTTACTTGATGGCAGATCCCAGAGAGTGGTGTCAGGATTCATTCCTCGGCCCCTCACTGGCTGCCCACGAAGGTTCCACAGGGATCTGTGTTGTTCCCCATGTTATTTGTGGTGTATATGCTCCCATTAGGGGACATTATAAGACAGTATGGATCGAGTTTTCATTGCTATGCCCATGACTGTCAGCTCTACATGTCTTTGTGCCTGAACAAGAGTGGACTCTGTCACGGTGTTTAATAACTGCCTGCTGGAGATACAGAACTGGATGAGTGCTAACTGGCTGTGGTTGAATTTGGGTAAAATAGAGGTATTGGTGGTGGACCCTGGTTATAGGACTACAGGGGCATGGGCGGGAAACCATCAGGTTTATATCTTGTGAGGGACCCCACTTTACCTTAGGCGAGGTGCATAACCTGGGTGTGATGTTTTTTTCAGATTTAATATGTTTATTGTAGTATTTGAAATACTATATATTTGTCGTACAATATGCAGATCTCTTGTACAGACTATTATACAAACAACTAGTAGTATATGTCTAGACATTGTATATCTTAATTAGTACACAAGCTGTGGTTACAGCGTTTACCGACATTGTAACCAAAACTGAATAATTTTGATAGGATTAGATTTATCTAACAAGAGTATCTGGCTCTCATAACATAGTACAATATAACCACCAAACTAATAAAACTAATATTCCTTACCCAACCCACCCACTTCGCCACTACACTGGGTGTGATGTTTGATGAAGGCCTGACCCTGGGGTGCAGATTTCAATTGTAGTCAAATCTTCCTTTTATCATCTAAGAAATATAGACGGGTGAAACACCTGGTCCTGCCGAATCTTCCTACCTTGGTCCCGCCATTGTCACCAGTCGTTTTGATTTCTGCAGCGCCTCTACCTAGGGCTACTGGAGTTGGATATTCACCACTTGCAGCTAGTGCAGGAAACAGCCAGGTTATTGACTGGAACCCTAGGTCCAGTCATATAAAACCTGTGTTGCGTGAACTGCACTGGCTGTCAATACAGTGGTGAATTACCTTCAAAGTCGCATTGCTGACCTATAAGGCCCTACATGAGCAGGGTTCCCACTACCTGAAAGAACTGTATTCTTACTATCCCTCCTGCTCACTCTGATCCTCTGGTGAGGATTGCTAGAGATTCCCAGGGTATCCCTGAAAACATCGGGTGGAAGATCCTTTGCCTTTATGGCACCTACCCTGTGGAATTCTCTACCTCGCCAGATACAAGAAAGCCTGACCATGGCAAGATTTAAAAATCCTTAAAACATACCTATTCAACCAAGCATTTGCAGGGACACACTGAGTGATCATAAAGATTTGTATCTTCTTTTATGTGTATTGCTGAAAGATTTTTGTGATGTACATTGTTAAGATTCTCTGAGCTTTGGAAGGGTGCCTCATATAAATAAAATTTTACTTTACTTTACCATCTTTGTTGCTTTTCTCTGTACAGCCTCCAACCAGTCTATGTCTTTTCTGAGATGTGGCCTCCAGAACTGGACACAGTATTCCAGGTGAGGTCTCACCAGTGATCTGCAAAGTGACATCACCAACTACTTTTTCTGCTGGTGATGCCACTCCTAAAGCACCCCAGCCATCTGCTGGCCATTTCTACCACTTTCTAACACTGACTGGCAACTTCAGGTCATCCATTATAATCACTCCCAGATCCCTTTCCTGATTGGTGGCTGCCAGCCTCCCACCCCCACTGAATATTCCTTTCCTGGGTTACCACACCCCAAGTGCATAATCTTGCACTTCTTGGCATGGAATCTCAGCTGCCAAACTCTTGACCATTCCGCCAGCCTATTTAGGACCCTTCTCATTCTTTCTGGCCCCTGGAGTAGTGACCCTATTGCAGATCTTAGTGTCATCCATAAACAGACACACCTTTCCTCCAGATCCTCTGTAATATTGATTATGAAGATGTTAAAGAGGACTGGGCCCAGCACTGACTACTGGGTCACCCCACTGGTCACTACCATTTCATTGGACCTGACTTTGTTGACCACCACTTTGTGTGTCCTGGTCTCAACCAATTTTAACCCAGTTAACCACTGTGTGCCCAACTCCCAGGCTGTCCAGCTTGCTTATTAGCCTTCTATGAGGGACAGTGTCAGATGCCTCACTAAAATCCAGGTAGGCCAAATCAACTGCACCTCCTGATTTATCGCCTTGGTTACCCAATCGATGAAATCCACCAGGTTTGTTTGGTAAGATCTACCCACCATGAAGCCATGTTGCTTTGGATCCTGGTGCCACTGAATGCAATATATTTTATAATTAGAGATGGGTAAAACCACAATTTCACTCCATAAAAATATTTCCAGAAATTTGCATTTTGCAAAATATTTCGCAGGTGTGAAATAATGCCCATTAAATGCAGAATTTCACCTGCAAATGGCAGAATTTTGCTACTCGCAGGAGAAATTCTGCATTTCGCACCACAAAATATTTCACAAAATGCTCAAAATATTTTTAGGCAAAATTCCCAATTTGCTGGAATTTCACCAGCGAAATTACATTTCACTACATCTCTTGTTATAATCCTTTCCTTGAGTAATGACTATAAGTTTATACATACTAGAGTTCATACTAGAGAGTATAAGGAAGTCAAAGGCATTTTGCCCACGAGGACCTCCCCACCATTCAGAGCGATGACCTCGTCACCAACTTCTGTAAGAAATTCATCTAACCTTTTTTAAAAATACTTATATTTTCAGCATCAACCACCTCCTGTGGCAACCCATTCCACCATCTAACTGCCCTACTCTTAAATCCATTCCTTCTTCTCTCAGTTTTACCCTTTCTTCCCTTAATTGTTTATTGTGACACCTTATATAGTACGTTTTTCTACCATCTCCAAACCCAAATCAAGCATCACAGACCGGCAATGGAAAGGATAGAAATAGTCCCAAAGGAAGAAGGAAACATAAATGTTAAGCAGATGGGGAGATGCAACATATTGCAGACATGAGGAGGAGAGCATGACTGGAGAGAAACTGGGAGACAAGGAGGTGGGAGAGAGCCCCTTCAGCAGGGAGGTCAGTACCAAGGATGGGGCCCTAGCTAAAGGGACCCACAGAGAGCCTCTGGAGGCAGGGTACTATTACAAGGGGAGGATGGTGGTGTGGGGAAGGGGAAACCATCAGGGCCAGGATAAATGGTTCAGATAAGAGAGGGTTAAAGGGGACACCTATTCAGAGGAGTCTGAGTTAAGTGGACAAAATAACGAGGGAGGCAGAAAAGGAGGCTGGCAAGGAAGTCTCTAATAAGGCAGAAAGACTCCCATGGAATTGAGATCACGAATAAAGGGGATGGGGGCTGAGAGGGCATAGTGGAGGTAACCATAAGGATGATGGTGATGTTAAGGTTCTGTTATTAGGAGACTCGATGATTAGGGGTATCCAGTGGGAGGGACAGGGGGTGGATGCCATAGCCAGTTGAAGATAGTGAGTATCTCTGGGCTGGCAGTGCACAGAACAAAGTTCATGGTGTATGAACTGGTTAGGGATTGTGGAGAAACCAGATTTCCTGGTGCATTTGGGAACTAACGATCTAGAGGAAATAGCATTTTGGAAATCAAGCAAGGTTCAAGAACTTGCCAGAGTCTGTCGGGATAATGGATGCAACATTTCCTTTTCAGAGATATTGCCAGTACCAAGGCCTCAGTGGAGAAAAAATGAAGATCACAGAGGTTAATGACTGGTTCAGGAAGTGGGGTGAAAGAGAGTGGGTTGGGGTGTTAGGAAACTGAAATGGAGTTTGGGAGGATAAGGGACTATATGCCAAGGACAGGCTTCATCTTGCCCCATTAGGAAGGAAGTCCTTTAACAGGGATGGCTGACTACATTCAAGAAAGGTGGGGGCTTAAACTTGAGGGGAAGGGAGGAAGGAGTGGCTGACTCAGAAGCCCTCCTCCAGATGAGGGAGTAGCCTTCAAACCCAAGGGAGGGAAACAGACTGGGGGTGGAGGTTTCAGGAGGAGCAGAGGAGGATGGAAGTATAAGGAACCTGGGTGGGTTCAACAAAGGGTATCAGGGATAAGGAGTGGGGTTGGTGTTAGTAAATTCCAGGAGCTTGAGAAACAAGTTGCCAGAGTTCCAGGCCATGCTGTTCAGGGGTTGGATGTGGCAGCGGTCATGGGGGCGATGGGCCAACAAAAACCATGACTGGGACTATACATGCAGGGTTACTATGCTTGGGAAGGATAGGAAAGGAGGGCAGAGGGGTGGAGTGGCTGTGTTCATTAGAGATGACATAGAAATTGCTAGGGTAGAAGAGGCAGAGGGAAACATGGAGGCCTTATGGGTCACCCACGATCCCCAGCAGGAGATAAGGTCAAGCTGGGTGTAGTATATAGGCCCCCCAGGATGAGTGATGTTCTAGAGGATGGTTTGCTGGACAACATCATTTGCCCAGTGTGGACCAAAAGGGAAGGAGTGGTGTTGATGTGGGACTGTGTATACCAGGTACAAACTGGGAACCATATCCTCTAAGGTGGCCAGGAGCAGAGGCTGCTGGGCGGCTTCCAGGATGTGTTCTTAACACAGCATGTGATGGAGCCCACAAGGGAGGGGCATGTCTTGGACATGGTTCTTGCAGATGGGGATCTGGTAAGGGACCTGGTTGTGGAGAACCCCTCACTGGGAGCGACCAGAATACTGTCTGGTTTCAAATAAGCATGGGGAGGGGGTTGAGATCTAGGACACTGGCAGTGGACTTCAGGGAGCAGACTTTGTGGGCATGGGAAATATTCTCAATGATCACTTGAAGGGATTACATCAATGACAAGTGTGGAAAGGAGATGGGAGGTCATAAAATGGGGACTTCATGAGGCAGTCAGGATCTGTGCTAAGTTGAAACATAGGGAACAAGGTCACATAAACCATGCTGGTGGTCCAGTGAGGTACAGGTAGCGGTCAGAGAAAAGAAGGTGGCCTACAAAATATATAAAACAACAAGAGGGGATAGGGATAAGGAAATGTACCATCTTGCATCTAGAAAAAGTCACCAGATGGTGAGGAAGCCAAAGTCCAGTAAAGAGCAGCGGCTGTGCAGGGGATACATGGAGGGAAAGGGGTTCTTCGGTACATTGGGGGAGTGGAGAAAAACTAAGGGCCATCTCAGCAGATTGAGATCAGAAGGAGGGTGGGTGGAAGAGGTGAGGGACCAGGCAGAGGTGTTTAACAAGTACTTTGCCTCTGTGTTCACTAGGGAGGGATGGGATATCTACAAAGCAAGGCACGATGGGGATAGAAGTGGCAGTGAGTGGGATCAGGGGAGCAACAGAAATGGAGCAAGAGGGAGGGAGGAGAGGTAGCCCAGGGGTGTCACATCTGGATAAGGATAAAAAGGCCAGTAAGGTGGAGGGGACGGATGATGCTATCTCTGCCAAAGGGGTGTGGTTAGCCCTCAAGGCCCTAAAGAAAGACAAATCTCCTGGGCCAGATGGCATTCATCCAAGAGTACTATAGGAACTGGCGGACATACTGGCTGCACCCCTGGTGGAGATCTTCAACAGGTCACTTAGACAGGAGGGTACCTAGGGATTGACCGAGAGGCACATGTGGTGCCAATCCATAAAGGGGGGCTCGAGGGAAGTACCAGGTAACTATATATCCATCAGTTTGACCTCGGTGGTGGGAAAATTAATGGAGAGTATACTAAAGAAAGCGATTGAGGGTGTACTTGGAGGAGGGGAGAGTCTGGATAGTCAGCAACATGGGTTTGTGCCAGGTAGATCATGTCAAACCAATCTTGTGGAGTTCTATGAATGGGTAACATCAGAACTGGACAGGGGAAAGCCTGTGGATGTATTATTCTTGGACTTTAGCAGGCGTTTGACTCTGTCCCCACAATGGTCTGGTGGAGAAACTGATGGGGTTAGGGTAGGCCCTTTGATTGTCGGATGGATTGAAAATGGCTAGCTGGATGCACCCAGAGAGTAGTGGTCTGTGGGAGCTCTCAACCCTAGAAAGGTTGGTAGTGGGGTACTGCAGGGTCGGTCCTGGGTCCGATCCTGTTTAATGCATACATATCGGACATCAGGAGGGTATAGGGTGTGAAATGAGTCTCTTCACTGATGACTCCAAGATGGGAGCAGTAGTTGAGGGAGAAGAGGAGGTTGGCCCTGCAAGGGACCTGGACACCCTGGAAAGCTGGGCTCACACATGGAAATTAAATTTCAATATTACCAAGTGCAAGGTGTTGCATCTTTGGCGGGAAACCCTAAACACAGGTACACCCTGGGAGGGAGGCACTGGAGGCCTTAATCGGGAAAAAGACCTAGGGGTCATGGTGGATGCATGTATGAATAACTCTGAGCAGTGCAGGAGAGCGGCTAGCAAGGCAGACAGGATGTTGGGATGCATTGTAAGGGGATCACCTCTAGGAGCAAGGAAGTGATTCTGCAGCTGTACAATGGACTGGTTAGACCACACCTTGAGTACTGTGTACAGTACTGAAGACCACACTTGAAGAGGGACATACAGCTCCTGGAGAGGGTACAGAGGAGGGCAACTAAGATGATACGAGGGCTAGGGCATTTGACGTATGAGGACAGACTTGAGGAGCTCTGCCTCTTTTCATTGGAGGAGAGGAGAGGAGAGGCAGGGGGACATGATTGAGGTCTTCAAGCACCTCAAGGAATAAATAGGAGTAAACATGGAGGGATCTTTAGACTAAAGCAGGAGGTATTACCAGAGGGCATGGTTTGAAGTTGGAAGGTGGAAGGGTGAGGGGAAAGAGGAGGAGGTTTTTCACTGAGAGGGTGGTGGACCCTTGGAATGCACTGCCTGGCGAGTTGGTTCAGAGATCCACAGTGGAGGGCTTCAAGAGAGGGTGGGACAGACACAGAAAGTGGATGTATCAGATGATGTCCTGTCCCAGGGGGTGGGATGGATGATAGGGGTTTCTGGAATACAAGGGAGGGAGGGCCTCGGCACCCAACTAGGGATCTGAGGTTCAAGCAGACTTGATAGACCGTAAGGCCTAATCTGCTGGCAAATAGTATGTTAGTATGTTAGTATGTAAGCTTTAAACTTCATCCTCAGAATTTTAAACAATAATAGTAAATCGCCCTTTTCTTCTACTCTCTAATGTCCATAAATTCAATCTTTTCAGCCTCTCATCATAAGATCTATCCTCTCCCTTTTATCATCTTTGTATAAACTCTCTGTGGTCTCCATCACCCTTATATCCTTTACAAGATATGGACAAAACACGCTGAACAATAGTCAATTATAGGCCTGACCATCGTCCTATACAAAGGCATCAACACCTCCTCGTTTCTACATTGAAATCCTTGTCTAATGCAATTTACCAACTGCATAGCTCTGCTTGAAACTTTTTACTATGCTTCACTATTTAAATCATTCTGTACAAATACTCCCAGGTCTTTCTCTCCCTCTGATATCTTTAATTTTAATCCTAATATATTATATGACTGTTGAACATTTTGTCTCCCAAAATGCATTATAGTGCACTTTTCCTCATTAAAGGTCATACCATTTGTCTTTGCCCATTCCAATATACACATCAAATCCTGTCCAAAATTTAATCTTTCATCGAATGTATCCACGACTCTCCCATCTTAATATCATCTGTGAATTTAACCATCTTGTTCTTCCTAGATATCCTTAAATCGCCAATAAATATTCCAAATAACAGAGGCCCAACACCGACCCCTGAGGCACACCACTCATTACCCTCCATGGATCTGATAAATAACCATACAATCTAACCCTCTGACTCCTATCTTCCAACAATGTTTCACCCATCTCACGATGGCCCAATCCACTCCCAACCCTATCAATTTTTCCACTATTTTACAGTGAGGTACAGTATCGAACGGCCTACTGAAATCGAGCAATACCACATCTACTTTTCTACCCTCATCAATGTGTTTACTAACATTTTCATAGAAAACCACCAAATTAGTCTCACAGGACCTATTCCCACAAATCTATGCTGGTCTGTGTCCTCTAAGTTCTTACTCTTTAGATAATCCAGAATGAAGTCACTCAGTATTCCCTCAATGATCTTCCCCACTATAGAGGTCAGACTCACAGGTCTGTAATTTCCTGCATCACCCTGCTACTTTTCTTATATATAGGTGTCACATATGCTGACTTCCACATTCACGAACTATACCTTCCTCAATGATTTTTGACCCAGATTTGTTACACCGGCACCAAAATATCCTCTAACTCCTTTACCAGAAAGGATGCATCCCATCGGACCTGCAGCCTTTTCCCCTTCATCTTCATAATTCTGCTCCTCACCCTTTCTTCTGTTATAACACTTTTTGGGTCCAACATACTGTCACCATATATACTGTCTCCATACTTCCAACACACTTTTATAGGGTGCAGCAAAATATCTACTAAATTCTTCCAGCATTTCCTCACATTTAGAGTTGTACTTCCTTAATATTCAATGGTCCAATCATGCTGTTACCTCTTCTCTTTCCGTTTACATATGCAAAAAACTTTTACTATTGCCCTTTTCCATCGCTAATCTGAATTCTAACTGTTTTTTGAGTTCTTGATTTCCTTCTTTAATTTTTTGGATATTCTTATATTTAATGTTTGATTCTGATGAACTTGACTTTCTCATTTTCTATACAACACTTTCTTTCTATTGCACAATCTAATTATATTTTTGTTAACCAGGGTGTTTTTTTACCTTTACTATTATATTCTCTTTTCTGGGTATACATTTCTATTACCTTCTTCATTTCTCACTGAAAAATTCCCAAGACATTTCCAGTATTAAGATCTTTCGTTTCAGCCTCCCAATCGATGTTACCTAATTCTTCTCTAATTGCCTCAAAATTTCCTCTCTCATATAATATCTGCTCAGTCACTCCTTTTACCCTCCTTACTTCCCAATACATATTAAATTGTATGGAATTATGATCACTCATTCCAAGCTGTGGTTGAACCTTAATTTGCATTATAACATCTGGGACATTTGTTAAGATGACATCCAATATGTTATTTCCTCTAGTGGCCTCCTGTATACACTGCTTTATACCTACACGCATAAACTCCTCTTGTAATCTACACTCCTAACTATTTCCTTCCATGCCATTATTCCACTTAATATTTGGCATATTCAGATCTCCTACCATTACCAAGTCAGTACTTTCAGCTAATTCAGTTATATATTTACAAAAGGCATCTGTACTCTCCATTTTAGTATCTGGTGGTCTGTAAAAACAGAAAAACACATTTTCTTCCCCTATTGCTCAATACATCCACCATAATAATTTCAATACCACCCATGTCACAGTTTACTTCTTTAACTCTTACTTCTAATTCATTCCTTATGAATAGGGCCCTCCACCTCCTCTTTTCTCAACTCTATTTTGATTTATTAATCTATATCCAGATATCTGTTGACTCCATTGACTATCATCAGACCACCATGTTTCCCTACCCCAACCATATCAAATTTTTCCCTCCTTACTATCATTTCCAACTCAGCCATGCTAACTTCATTTAAACTTCTTGCATTAACAAACATCACCTTTGTATCTATCATGCTGTTAACTACTTTTTGTTTCTTTTTTGTACTCTACTATATGTTGCTTAATTTCCTGTTCATCCCCTCTTTTCAGTTTAAACAAATCTCAATTTCATTTTAATCCTCTGTCCTAGTATTCTACTGCCCCTATGATTGAGTGTAACCCATCTCTACTTTACAAATGTTCTTTATTTACAAACGTCCCCAGTGTTTAATGAATTTATGTCGATTCCTTTGCCCATCTCACTAACTATTCATTTGTCAGGGCAATTCTCTTCCTTTTATATGCTGTTGCCCTTGGTTCTGGTAATAGTTCAGAAGCACAATCTCACAACCCTTATTTACTAACTTTTGTACCAACATATTATAATCTTTCTGCATTTCAGGAGATTTTCCATGAAATATCATTAATACTCACATGTATTACTGCTAGTGGGTTCTCCCTGCTCCCTTAAAATGTTATCCACCATTTCAAACAAATCGGTTATCCCTGCTCCGAAAAACTACTAACCATTCGGTTTTCTTTATTGTTATAGCAAATATATTGATCTGTGTATTTAATTATAGAATCCTCTAAAACTATTACTTGCCTCTGATTTTGTTTCTCTTCTTCTATCTTCTCTGGACCTTCCTCATGTATTTCATTTTGCTCAGTCACAATCTGTAATACCTCAAAATGATTCTCAACAGGGACACAAAACAGGTAATTTCTATCATTGTCATCTACACTCCTTTGTGATTTCAATTCATTACTATTCTCCCCATTTTCATGTGCAATATGCAAACTATCACCCTAATTGATAAAGGTACTGGGGCAAGGGGTTTAATCCTCTACGCATTTTCTTCACCTTCCCTGACACTTTCTTATGTGTTTGTTTATCCTCATCTCCCTGTTCTCTTTCTTTTCTTTTACTCATCCCTTGTTTATTTCCTTCTGTCTCCTTTTTATTTAGACTAGTCAAAATCTTCAACCTTTCTAATAATTGCAACTGGCTAACCTCTAGTACCAGTAGCCTTTCCATTACTTTAGTTAGTTCCAAACACAACTCCTGATTTGTTCACACTTCTGCATTCATAGTCACTGTAATCAATCCCTATTTCAGCTTCCATGTACATTTTGCAGTTTTACAACTAATCAGCAAATCTCCCCTAGCGACAACAAAGACACAGGCTTTATACAGTGCACAGCATTATTCTCCATCCTTACAATATTTGTTCTAAATTCTCTTACTTACTTGATCTTTTCCTTGCTCTCCCTCTCCCACTAAGCACGCTAATACCAAAACACAAAAACACAACATGCTTGATCTTAAAGTCTTAGCTGCGTCAGCACCCACACACCGCACCACTCACTATAGCCCCTGCTTTTATACTCCGTGAACCCGAAGTGAGAGTGTCTATTTGTTTATTTCAAACTGAGTTTTCTTTTTAAAAGCCCCACACAACGGAGCACACTTAAAAGCTTTTGCTACCTAAACTGCTGTTCCAAAACCCTCTAGCCTAGAATATCAGTGTAATTTACACAAGGTGCAGACGTTCTCCCAACTGATAGTGCAAAAAGGCGTTTAATTCAAAGGCTTCCATTTAGCAATTCCTGCTATAGTCACTCTGTCTCACCGCTTTTGGTGGTCCCACAGCACAGACTATTCACTGAGGTTAGACTGACTGGCCTGTAATTGCCCACCTCTTCCTTACTCTTACTTTTGTGTAGAGGACAACATCCATCCTTCTCCAATCCTCCAGGACCACCCTGTCTCTAGTGAGTTATTGAGTAGGTCTGTCAGGGTGTTGCCAGTTCCTTTCTGAGCTCCCTTAGAATTCTGTGATGTATTTCGTCTCACCCCATTGTCTTGTCTATGCTCAGCCTTTCTAGTTCCTTTGGACTCTAACTTCTGTGAAAGGACTGATTCCCATCTCCTCCCCTGGCTTCTTTTTGCATTCAACTGTGGTCCTTCCCTGTCCCCTACCTTGGTAAACATAAACAAAATATATTTATTTAGGATTTCTGTCCTTTTTGTCCCCTCTGCAGAACCTCCCCTTCCTTTGTAGTCTCACAATTCCCCCAGTCTTTCTTTTCTCACTAATGTACCTAAAAATGTCTTGTCTGCTTTCTTGGTTGCCTGGGTTATTTTCTCCCATGTCTGTGCTTTGGCCTTTCTTACTGATTTTTCCACCTCCTTCAGACTCACCAGATATACTTTTCTGTCCTCCTTCCTCTGTGTTTCCTTGTATTTTCTAAAAGCCATCTTTTCTCCCTCACCTTCCTGGCTTCTTTCCTTGAGAACCACAGTTTTTTCTTTCTCTCAGTTTTACTAATAAGAAACAGACTTGTTGCTTCAGCTATGGCTACATTTAGATGCGCTCATCCACACTCCCCCTTTGGATTTCTTTAAACATTCCTCATCTTCGTGAAATCGATCAACCTGCAATCCAGGACCCTTACCTTCATGTGGCTGGACTCCTCCTCTGTCTTTATGTTGAATCATACCATCCGGTGATTGCTGGACCCCAGATGGCTACCCACATCTACATCCATGACTGTTTTGCTGTTGGTAAGCACCAGGTCCAAAACAGCTCCCTTCTGAGTGGGTTCTATCACAATGCTGCCTAAGTCTCACACCCTGCACAGCTTCTAGGATGTCTCTGCTCCTTGCTGTGGCTGCAGTATGGGTGACCAATTGACATCTGGTACACTGAAGCCTCCCATCAGCAATACATATTCCTGTGGTGAACTGGCCACTCCAGTCATATTTCTGTGTAATTTTCTTCATGTTTAATTTCCAAAAGGCCATGGCATAAGGTTCAGCTTATAAGGGTATCATGGGAAAGGGACAGAAAAACTATAGCCCGGTCTCTGTTTCAGCTGGAGATTCATGTATAACACAAAGGAGATTAATTGGCTTAGCATGGCAAAGAAGAAAATTCATCTGTGTTTGAATAGCTCAAAAGTTGAGCCCAAGCTCTGGAGCTGAGATGTCTGAAGTTCTTTTGTATGCTTGCAGACCAGGGTCTTGTCAGACAAAGGAGAACCATTTCAGAATTTAAAGAGCTCATCTTTATGTAAAATGCTGATTTAATCTTGTTATAGCCTGAGTGACCACTCAGGGAGTTAGTACAGCATGCAATACCGAGTTCTGATATCTGTTTTACATTTTCAAAGTTTAGATAATCTGGAAAAGAGTGATAGAGAACCCTGTAGGCCTAGAGCTGAATATCTAAATCTTAAAGTTTTAAGGGACCGACCAATCAGGAGGAAGGCTGGACTAATATCACAGACCCTATAAAACCACTGTAAGGAGAGAAAATGGTCATGTTGTTGAACATTTAGCAATTGCCTATGTGTAGAGTCTAACACATGGAAATGAACTGCTGGGTATGTGGAAAGATTTTCTACACTTGAAAAGGGCTGGCTAGCTGTTTCAAAGGGAGAACCAGAACCCTTGCAACAGATCTTCAATATCTGCACAGAAAGCCTCTGATCTACTGGGAAAGTAGATGAGAGAACAAAAAGCAGCTTTTCTTTTGGACATTTTCATCTGAACCTTCAGAAGAAGATTTTTCCTCAGACTTGCTTCTTTACTTATTTTGGACACTGAACACCACAGGTAGACTTTATTAGACTTCTAACACTGTAGGTTTTTCTGTTTAATCCACTTTATTTAACAATTATTGTCTGCAATCCAATGCTTAAATTTCTTGTAGAAATTTTGTAATGCTTTTCTTTATTTAGGTAAACTTTTACCATATTTTTATCAACAACTCTGCCGGTGCCTATTGCTGTGTGCATTATTTTGGAATAAAGGTTTGTTCAGATTGTGCTTAACTGCTCTAGGGCCAAAATGGTACCAAAAAATAAAATAAGTAGACCGCTCACAACAATACTGAAAATTGGAAAAGGCTCCTTTGATAGAAGGAAAGAAGTGCTCCTTCTTTATAGACAAAGTCACTGGGTTCATCAAGGGGGTCTCCTTGGCGTGGGGATCCAGTAATGCCTAGGGTGAGCTCCTGACATCCACTTCAAGCCATTTTGTGTATGATCTCCGCTAGTTCCTTGTCTAACTCCACTCACTGTGTTAGAGGTATGTAGACCTGTTCGAATGGCTGTAATATTACCCATCTCAGGGTTATCTACAACACCTCTGCCCCACTTCAATTCCCTGCCTTTGTAGCTTTAATTTCCTCTCTTATGTAGATGGCCCTCCTCCTTCTCATCTCTATCTTTTCTGAATAGCTTATACCCCAACATTGCAGTGTTCCACACATGATTCTCAGTGTACCATGTCTCAGTGACAGTGACCAAGTCTAGTTCCACCTCAGACATTAAGGCCATTAGATCTGGGATTTTATTTGCCAGGTTATGTGCATTTATACACATGACCTTCCAAACCTTGCCATTATTCCTTGTTGTGCTTTCTCCCTTGCCCATGTGTTTTCCTTAATCCTTTCCAGGTAACTTCAGTAGGTGCACTTCTCATACCCTCAGCCAATTGGGCTTGTTGACCTACCACTGTGTTTATGCTAGTCTTCTTTGCTTACTATGTGCTTTTCCTGCATGTGGGGAGTGACAGCTAGGTTCCTATTTTCAATGGGGACCCCTGCCTCAAGCTCTCCCCTCTTAGTTTCAATGCCCAATGCTGACATTAAACTTTTGCCCCAGTGCCCATACCCTTTTCTTGTCAGATGCAGTCCATCATACATGAACAACTTCCTTTTCCAGAAGTCTCCTCACTCTCTGATGAAGAGATAACCTTTTGCATGACACCAGCTCCTTAGCCATGCATTGCATTCCTCAATTCCTTTGCATGCTATCACCTTGGCCATGTATGGGAAGGACCTTGGAGAAGGCCATGGAGGCAGAATGAGTGGCCAATCTATCAACTAGATTAATTAGGATCTGTTTGGCTTCCTCTACTGACTGACTTGCCAGGTCATTCATCCCAAGGTGTTCCAGGATGTTAGTGTCATCCCTGGCTCCTTCCATTAACTTCCCAATGTGATCAGTGTCTCTTTTGCAGAGGCATCCAGGAGGCATCTGACTAGCACTTCTGCTTGTGTGTGGTCTCTTAGGTGGGCTTCCACTCCTCTAATCACAGAGCCTCCCACTATGAGTACTTCCACTTTCCTTGCCTTCTTTCTCTTTGATGCACAGCCACCATTTTTCCTCCACGGTTCCATCCTGCTCCTTCAGCTGGCCTGTGTATAATCACAGCCAAAGACATGGTCAGATATTTCCTAAAATTTCTGTGATATTTCTAGAGAAATCTCCTGCTTTTGTACTTCCACAGTAGGGGCAGTAGAAATTCTTTAGAAATTTTGTGAAATATCTGGAAATATCTGATCATGTCTGTGGCTACTACTGTACCTTGTCCTCAGAGTGCAAAATAGTTCACGGTTGGTATGGGCTTGGCATGTATCATGTTCTGCTGGTCCATGCTGATGACTTTGCCACCTCTCCTCTGCACCACCTGCCATCCTCCTGGCCTGAAGTGCCTCTGTGAGTGGATATTTATACGGGACTGGCGGGTGGGAGCTAGGAGGGTGTGTAGTTCTTTCTATGTCCAGCTGATGCTGTATCTGAGAAATCTTTACCCATGCTGCATTCAGCTGTGCTTTTAGATCATCCAGAGACCTACATATGGACAATGCCATATTGTCCAGAGAAGCTCCTGTGGAAGAGCTCACCATATTTCTGGCAACCAATGACATCCATTCATACTGGGTGGGTGTGACCACTTTGTTGGACTGTGATCTGCTACTCATTATTAGTGCTGTCTCTGCTCTTGAACCTCCTACCTTTTTCCCTCCTCTCATTTGTTCAGGTGTTCAGCTATCCTGTGTCCAGCTCCCTTTTGGTGCTACTGGTGTCTTAAACTCTCCTTCACCTCTTTATGGTCTTTTTTTCTGCAGCTAGACTCAGTCTTGTGGTTCTGCCTATGTCACAGGTAGCCCCTTCAGAGTCCTGCTGCCTGTAGGAGGTACTTAGCTGTTTTCACCTTCTAATCCCTGCAGGAATTCCTCAATGTCAATCAGGTGTAATCCTCAATACATAGGGCAACACCTGGGTGGGTGGGTGGGTGGGTGGTTGGAGGGGCAGATGGGAGGAAGTACTATACAGCCAGATCCTGACTCTTCTCCTACTACACAGCTACTGCTCAGAGGTGCTTGCTGAGCCCTAGAACCCCAGAAAATCTCCTGGGATGCAAGTGAAAACTATTTGTTGGGTCTGCTGACTGAAAAATAGAGTGATTAGAGTAGGAGGGATCTATGCCCACATTTTCAGCTACATCCACTGAAGTGCACACAGTACCCCATCCTTTATTTGCCCCTTTATCCTTCACCTCGCTTAATGCCACTGTGAGTGCCTATCCCATTTTCCAGAAATGCTATCTCCTTCTTCAACTGCTACCTTCTATTATCCACCACCCTCTTTTATCCAACACAGTTTAGGATGTGTGGAGGTTAGCAGATAAAGAGGGAGCACTGTACATGAAATATACAGTTTAGCATTTAAACAGTCTCCCAACAGCTTTCTTTATTTTACTTGCCTAGCACACAGGTCCTGTCACTAATCTCCCACAACCTGTACCCTAGTAACTCACACTCCCAGTCCCAATAAGGTCTACCCATTCAGTATTCTCCAGCTCAATGACCTCTTCTGGACACCATCAAACATAAACAGTTTCAAAGCTCAGAATATTTTTTCAGGCTCTGATGCATTTCCTCAACAGATGCCTATTGTTCCAGCCCAACACATTTTCATACTAGATGAGTAAATCTCTCAAGCAGCATTCAGCTCTAGCAAGGATAGGGAAATGGGTGGGGTAGAGGAAAATGGACAGGAATAAGGGAGGACATTGAAAAGTAACACACCTCTGTGTAAAGCAGGTTAAAAAAAAGCAAGAGAAAAAAGAGACTGCTATGGTTCTCCACAGAAGTAGCTGATAAGGTAAGGGTGAAGAATAAAGTATTAAAAGGTACAAGCCAACTCAGAAGGAACAGGATAGGGAGGGTTATCAGGAGAAACAAAAGGAGGCATGGAAAGCAGTTAGGAGAACAAAGTCAGAAATAAGGAGAACATTGCCTAGTCAGTAAGAAAGGGGATAAAACATTCTTCAGGTACATAAATCAAAAAGGAAGAACAAGGCAGTGATAGTAAGACTGAAAGGGAAGGGTGGAAAGTGTGGCAGAGGACCAGAAGAAAGCAGACATACTGAATAACTACTTTTGTTCAGTATTCATGAAAGAAGGGTAGGAGAACGGCAAAGATAGGGTAAAAGGCATTAAGGGAAGAGAGGTGGCCACTAGCCTTTTACGGAGGTGAGAGTACTCTGGGAACTAGCGAAACTAAAAGTGGGTAATGCAATGGGGGCCAAAGGGGTTCACCCCAGAATACTGAAAAAACTAAAGTAGGAGCTGTCTGTGCCTCTGATGGCCCTGTTCAATCTATCTTTGGGTACAAGGAGGTTCCAAGGGATTTGATGGCAGACGTGGTCCCACTTCTCAAAAGTAGAGATAGGGAGGAAGCAGGAAACTACAGTCCTGTAAGCCTGACTCGGTGGTGGGCAAAGTTATGGAAACACTACTAAAGAAAGGATTGGGAAATACCTTATGGCCAGCAGATTACAAGATCTGAGGCAGCATGGGTTCACAAGGGAGATCTTGCCAAACAAACCTGATCGAGTTCTTTGACTGGGTTACCAAAGAGGAAGGTCAGGGAGGAGTTGTGTATGTAGCATACCTGGATTTCAGTAAGGCATTTGACACCATTCTTCACAGAAAAAGTAAACAAGCTTGGCAGCCTGGGATTGGGTCCAAGGGTAGTAAAATGGGTACAAAGTTGGCTAAGTAACAAGACTCAGAGGGTGGTGGTAAAATGCGCTTCACTCAGAAGAAGGCATGGTGACCAGTGGGTGCCACAGGGTCAATACTGGGACCGGTTCTCTTTAATGTTTTTATTAACGACATCATAGAGGGCTGGAATGGAAAGTATGCCTGTTTGCAGATGACATAAAAATCTGTAATAAAGTGGACACACCAATGGGTGTGGAAAAATGTGGAAGATCTGAAAAAGCTGGACGGTCCTGTCAAGGGTTTGTCAACTAGGCTTCAACAACAAAAGTGCAAAATGATGCACATGGGACACAGATATCAAAGGGCAAGGTATCATATGGGGAGGTGGTAGCAACCACAAAACAGGAAAGGAACCTGGGCGCCATCATAACTGATGACCTAAAGGAAGCAAAGCAGTGTGATAAACCAGTGGGGAAGGCTAGTAGAATGCTGGGGTCACAGGGAGGGGTATCACCAGCAGAAAGAGGGAGGTAGTGTTACCCTGTACAGATCGATGGTGAGGCCCCACCTAGAGTACTGTGTCCAGTACTGTGGGCCCCATATCTGGAAATATATAGATTGGGTGGAGGCGGTACAGATAAGAGTGACCAAAATGGTGCATGGCCTGCATCAGAATCCCTACAAGAAATGACTCAAGGAATGAAATATGTACTTCCTAGAGGAAGGGTGGGAATGGGGAGGCATGATTGAAAAGTTCAAATACCTCAAAGGCATCAATAAGGTACAGGAGGGGGCATCTTGCACAGAAAGAGCTTCTCAAGGACAATGGAGCATGCTGTGAAACTGGAAAGGAGGACTTAGAGGAATATGAGGAAATACTTCTACATAGAAAGTGTGGTGGATGTCTGGAACAGCCTCCCAACAGATTTGATGAATACAGAAATGGTATCAGGATTCCAATATGCATGGGATAGACACAGGGGACCTTAGTAACAGGGTGGGGTTGGGGTGAGGCCAGAGATTGAATAGGGTCTGTGGTAGCACAGTAGGTAGGCACCTTAGGGCAGACTAGGTGGTCCAAGAGGTCCTTTTCTGCTGACAACTTCTATATTTTCTATTCATTAAAACTGCTCTCCTGTTGCCTATGCTCATGCCCACCCTACAACCCCTGCATATCAATAGAACTTGGGTAGTACAGCATGCACTCAGGAGCGGTGGTACACAAGCCAATAGCGCCAGCTCCTCCACAGGAAAAAAAAGATGTCTCAGCACTCAGGAGAAATAATTTGGCAATCACAATTTTTGAATGTGGACTGCATCAAATTGTGATGCCTTGCACTGAAGCTGCCCTGTGCCACCCTTGTGGCAGATGGGCTGGTGTCTCAGGTTGCAAGGGGGTTTGCACCACAGTGGGACTGCACCACCCCTTATTTGAGATTTTAGAAGCCACACCATGGTCACATAAGGAATTGAGGTTAGACCAGCCATGAGCTGGTCTAAGGGCCTGCACCACTAGCTTGGAGGGAGGTGAGTGGGGAGCCTGCAAGGTCAGGAATGGGGCAGAGAGAGACCACTGGGGGTTCTATAGTGGGCAAGGGGCCTGGCAACAGTTGCAGGGATCAGAGGTGGCACCCAGTAGAGGTGCTGTGGCCAGTGGGACAGAGCTGCTAGGCCCAGGTACACAAAGATAGGCATGGATGGACACTGTCCCAGACCCCCAGGTAGCAACAGCCATGGAACCTGCCCCATAGGTGATACATTCCCCAACATGTGGTGACTGACAGTGGCTGTAGAGTATGAGGTACAGTCAGTGGATAGCGACATCCCAGGCACTGCAACATTCTCCTGCTAAATAGCCCATCACGTGGAACCAGGCTGATGCCCAACTACACTGTGGGGACTCTGTCACCTATGGGGCAGGTGCCAGGGCTATTGCCATGTGGGTTTCATGGAAGGGTCTGTTCATGCCTACCTCAGTGTACCCAGGTCTAGCGGCTCTGTCCCACTGGCCATGCCTCCTCTGCAAGGTGCCACCTCTGAACCTTGCCACTGCCACTGTACCCCATCACCCCTGATAGCACCCCAACTGGTCCCTCTTCCACCCCCATCATGACCTTGCAAGCATCTTCTCATCCCCAACTTTGCAGCTGTACCATGGTTGCATTGGGCTTGGGGGGCTTGACAGGACCTCTATCAAACCCCTCTGGTGCATCAAAGGTTTGCCTCAGCGCTAAGCTATGGCAACCATTGGGACTTTGGTGCAGGGAACCTTTTTTCTGGAATAGGGTGCAGGGTCCCTGATGCACCCAGAGCTTGCCACAGCCATGGACCAGTGCACCATACTCTGATCTAGCGGCAAATTGAAAATTGAGCCACAGGTATGCAATAAAGAAACATTTGCAAGGAAAACTAAAATTGGGAGCTTACCATCTGAGGGGCCAAAGAACTTTGATAAAGTGCTTGTTTAACAAGAAATTTGCTAGAGAGGGTCGCTATAGATAACTGGCAGCATGGCTTGCACATGACAATATAAGGTAGTCACAGTTTTCTCCGTGCATGTGTTGTAATTTGTGCCCTGTCTCCTAGAGTGGTAAGAGTTCAAATTTATATTTTCCTCTATATAAAAGACTACAGCATGTGTATATTAACTTCACAGGATAAACCCAAGTTTGCAGTTACATTTCAAATTCTGTTCAACAAATTAGACAGACCATGCTAACGTATCATAGCAGTGCACCTGGAACATGTTCACAGACTACTTCACATCCTACATCATTTTATAAGCAAAGTTTCATTAAAAAACTTTAAACTTTGTGTATTTGTTCTATGGAAAACAATTGTAGAGGTATATACTATACTCACAGACAAAAAATCCAAGTTTGCAACCACATTTAAAACCAACTCTGTTCAACACATTAGACATGACATTTCAGACTATCTTAGCAGCACTCCCTGTTGTAGCAGAGAAGAGGTTCGCATTTATGAGATCTAGTAAGTAAAAGTAAAAAGCTAAAAGTAAAGTAGCTTTATAACCAGACAATATTATTGCTAATATGCTTGCTTAAAATCATCTGTGTATCTATGTATCTCATGTATTATAACCTGGCTATACTCCTTTGGAATTAATGAAATAACTGTCTTTGTTTGTAACCATACTGTTCTTTTATTGATACGAAACCTTTCTAAGTGAGCACCTGTGTTCAAGGTACTTTCCACCCTCCCTGCCGCTCTTCTCCACTGATGAGGGATTGCTGGAGGTTCTGAGGGTTCATCTACAAACATCTGTGTGTGCTCTTGCTTATGCAGCCCGGCCCTCTGAAACTCTTTACCTTGTTATATCAGAGAAAGTGTGACTGTGGACCAGTTTAGCGAGAGCTTAAAACCCATTTATTCAGACAAGCCTCCCAGACTATGTTTAGTATTTATTATGTTAAAGAATGTTATATGTAGTTTGTTTATGTACTGTATTTAAATTATTTTAATATGATGTAAAGCACAATGAGTCACAATGAGAATTGCGCTATACAAATAAAGTTGAATTGAAAAATTAAAATTTCCAAATGAATGAATACATAAATAAAATAAATAAAAATGTGAAGATAATTGTTATCGAATTCCTACCCAGCCAGGCATCAGCAGGGTACCAAGGGATGGGGCAAACTATGGATTCTCATGTCAAGGTAAGGTAGCTACTTTCAGGTTACCAGTAAGTCCCACTACAATATGAAGCTCACACAACTACAAGTACTGTACTAGGGATGTACTGTTCACTTTGAAACAGTGAAATTTGAGCCAAAATATTTAAACTTTTCTGGGTTTGATATGATATGTTTCTTAAGTCGGACCTTGACAGAGTCACACACTTCTGCCATTAAGGTATGTTAACCTATAATCCATGATATTTGAAGAGCAGCTGATGCCTGCAAGAAATCTTATAAAGCATAATATTTAAATTTAAATCAGTTTATATGTCATATATTTTCTGCATTTCTCTGTCCCTTGTTTTTCTTACTAAGGATATTTGCATAGAAAATAAACTTCTCCAGTAGACTTAATCTGTAATGACTGCTTATTCACCACGTGAAGTCATAGTGCTTTGCTTCGACATCATACCCTTCCTTGGCAATAGATTGTGATGTCACAAAGAGAGAGTATGACTTCAAGTGGGGAATGAGCACCAACAACAGTAAATGAACTCTGAGGTTCACGGACCCATTTTTCATACCAATCTACTTCAAGCATAGATTAATACCAAGACTATTTCAAGTATGTTATATTTTGACTAAATATCATATTTCTCAAAATTTCCTAAAATTATGAGTTGCCCTTAAAAGACTGATTTTAAATAGTTTCTGCTTTTGTTAATTAATACATACCCCATCTAGCTCTTCTAGAGGATACCGTCAAAATCATAACTTCTCTTTTTCTGTTAAGGTACAGTAATCTGCTAGCACTCATCTAGCCTTTACTTCCTCTACTCCAGTTTGCAGTCATGAAATCATGACTTTCTTATCTGCAATGCACACATACAATCTACATGTACAGTGGATGTTATTCCGTACAAATGACATGTGGTTTATGAAGACTTAACAACTGAAGACCAATGACAGATCCTTGTTGAACCCTCCAGTTCTATATGTTATAACCAAAGATATCCTTATCTGCTGATCTCCACTACTGCTTATATTATACCCTGCCACCACAGACTTTATATCATGTGGTGGAATTCATAGTTTGCTGAGATTTTTTGTATTTGTAAATGACAGTTTTCCATAATGCCTGTTTTACTACCAAGTTTTGATCCTTCAATAGCACTGTGCTGTCATTAATGATATATGGCAGCTTAGCCAATGGCTACAAAACAACCAGACACAGAAGTAAACGTGATCAGTTATGCCATGCATGGAATTATGTTTTTTTGCTAAAGTGCTGGAGCTCTGCCATTAACTCACTATACCAGTAATACCAGTAATACAACCATTGTGTTCTGTGTAGCTGTCATACCATCAACCAGCTTTGTGCCATTTCAGAAGACCTGTTTTTCTAAATTCAGAATGAAACAGACAGAAATGAACTATAGGATGCAAAAGGTGGGTGGAGTAGCCCTTTATGTCAATGAAAATATCAATGCTACAGAAATTCAGAATACACATAAGGAGCCAGAAGAACTGTGGGTCACCCTGGAAACAGGAAATGGTACAGCCATAGGAACTGGGGTTGTCTACAGGCCTCCAAACCAGGGAGGAGATAGACACATTACTGTTAGAAGATACACAAAAATGACAGCTAAAGGGAGGTTCTGGTAATGGAAGACTTCAACATGCCAAATACAGATTGGTCAATACCAGCAGGAACATCTGCCAGAACTAGACACATAGTGGATTCCCTGCAGGGGAGGGCCTCAAACAACTGGTACAACAACCCACAAAAGACAGGGCTATCCTAGATCTAGGACTGACTAACAGGGAAAGGATCATAGATCTCAGGTAAAAGGTCACCTGGGGCCAGTGGCCATGACATGGTGTGGTTCAATTTGGCTACTAGAACTAAATCATCCCATTCCAAGGCACAAATATGAGACTTCAGAGGAGCTGACTTTGATGAGATGGCCAACAGAGTTAAGCTAGCCCTGGCAAAAAGAAATACAGGTGAGGGGTACTGGCAAAGTGGACAAGCATTAAGGATGCAGTACTTAAAGCAACATCCCATTGTGTTAGAGAGAAAGGAAGTGCAACGAAGAAGGAAATCACTTTGGTTCACAAAACAGAAGCAGAAAAGCTAAGAGCCAAAGGCTGGCCTTCAGGAAATATAAGGAATGCAGTGGGATGAAGATAGGAGGCATACTAAACTTCCCTAAGGGAAGCAGGGATGGTAGTAAGGCAGGCAATGGCCCAAACTGAGGAAACACTAGCATGAAAAGTAAAGAAGGTGACAAGATGTTCTATAGATACATTAGTGAAAGGAGAAAGTCCAGAGGGGGTATTGTTTAGATCAAAGGGATAAGGGGCTTTTGAGGAGGAAGACCATGTAAAGCATTTATCCTAAATAGATACTTCTGCTCAGTATTTACTGAAGAGAAAGTAGGTCAGGGCCCAGCTCAGCACCATGGATACAGGGGAGGAGGTGTGCACTAGTACCTTCACAAAGAAAGGGTCTTACAAGAGCTCAATAAACTCAGGGTGGACAAGGCAATGGGACCTGGTGGCATACATCCCAGGGTACTTAAGGAGCTAAGGGTGGAACTAGCATAGCCATTATCAGAACTGTTCAGTGAGTCTCTGAATACAGGAGAGGTCCCAGAAGACTGGAGAAGGACTTATGTGATCCCACTCCACAAGAGTGGTAGCAGGGAGGAGGCAGGGAACGACAGACCAGTCAGTCTTACCTCAGTAGTGGGCAAGATTATGGAGGCACTCCTTAAGGAAAGGATAGTGCAACACCTGGAATCCATAGGAGACACAGGATCCAAGACAGCATGGGTTTACAACAGGAAGGTCATGTCAAACTAATCTCATAGATTTCTTTGACTGTGCAACCAGAGTGGTGGACCAAGGGAGCAGTTGATGTCACCTACCTTGACTTCAGCAAAGCTTTCAATACTGTTCCACATAGAAGATTGATTAATAAGCTGGGTAGGCTTGGGGTGGGTCAGAAGTTGGTCAGCTGGGTGGTAAACTGGTTGGTGGGCAGAAAACAGAGAATGGTGGTACATGGTATTCAGTCAGAAGAGATGAAAGTCACAAGTGGGGTATCTCAGGAACTGTCCTGGGGCCAGTTCTCTTCAATATCTTCATCAGTGACATTGCAGATGGACTGGAGGGTAAGGTGTGTCTGTTTGCAGATGACACCAAGATCTGCAAAAGAGTAGATGATCCAGATGGGGTGGGCAGAATGAGAAGAGATCTGGATAAACTAGCAAATAGGTCGGAAGAGTGGCAACTGGGTTTAACGAAAGAAGTGCAAGATCATGCACATAGGAAAGAGAAACCCTGAAGCCACCTATAGACTGGGAGTTGAGTTGCTGACAGTCACAAGGGAAGAAAGAGACTTGGGCATCATCATCATCATCATCATCATCATCACAGATGACCTGAAATCATCCAAGCAGACCACTAAAGCAGTAGGTAAGGTTAGGGGATGTTGGGGTGTATTAGTAGGGTATCATAAGTCATAAGAGGGAGATAATAATCCCTCTTTAAAGACACTAGTTAGCCCCATCTGGAGTACTGTGTGCAGTACTGGAGCCACACCTTCACAAGGACATTTATTTATTTATTTATTGGAATCTCGGTTAACACTTTTGAGCTAAAGCTTGTTTACAATGTTCCACATCATCAAGACAATAGACAAGGTACGTGAACATTACAAATAGATAGGGGTATACACAGCAGGCAAGTACATTATGATATATACAGATACAGATTCAAGAAAGTACAGTTAAAATTAGGGCTGTGCATGGTCCGAATAGTATTTCCCGAATACCACGAATAGTAGGCTTGCGAATATTCAGATGGACATTCGAATAGTTCACTATTCGGCTACTATTCGGACGTACTATCTCGTGGGTGAGATTTCAAAATTTCACAGAGCTTCGCTGGCCAATCATAGGCTGTTTTGGAGCTCAGAGCCAGGAACACCATGTGATCTCCTCACTCTGAGTGTGTAGATGAGAGGAGACAGTTGTTTCTCAGAGAGCTAACTCTGTTTAGTTTACCACTTGTAACTTTTATAACTGTTTAAAAATGTTTTGTGTGTGATCCAGTTTCTACATCTGATCACCTTGTGATTCCATCTGACTGCAGTTTTGTTTTCATCCTAGAAACTGGGCTCAGTTTCAAGGAAAAGGAGAAGTCTGTGTGTCAGTGAATCTGTGTGTGTGCTGCTGCATGCTGGCTCCCTCCCCACTACTTACAGTTTCATAGCTCAGCTGAAGCAGTGTGGTTTGATTTTTTCTTAAAAACCAATTAGTTCTTATCAGGATTTTTTTTTGTCAACAAAGTCCAGTTTGGCTTTTGCATGTAGTGGGTAACTGTTACTGGGCTCAGTAACAGTGAGTGGCTCAAGCTTTGCTGACTGCCCCATCCCACTGCTGTGCTTGATAAGCTTTTGTTCCAAATCCATACACAGCCCTGTGGTATTTTCTATTTCTTTGTGAAGCAAATTGGTATTTTGCTGTAATCAGGTTCAGGCTCGGCTCCCTGCATAAATGAGGTGTGATTGTCATCTGGCCCTCTTATCTGTGTTGCAGCTTACCCAGTGCATACAACATCCGTGTGTGCATTGTATTGTTGTTCTTGTAATCTGTGTCTGCAAGTGCATGCACAGTTGTCTGCATGCATTTTTTTTGTGATATATAAAGCAGCCTATTTTTCTCACTGGGTCAGGCTTGGCCCATTGAATTGTTGCTGACTGTAGTCTGGTTCTTGGCTCAGTTCCCTGCACAACTGAGTAAGGAGGGTGTCGCAGTGACTCCTCCCTCCACAGCTCGCTGCACCTGAGTGGCTTCCTGTGCATGTGAGTTTTTCTTTTTGTGTGTCTTCGCCCCTGTGTGTGCAATACTGTGAGTGTGTACACCTAAATTTTCTGTGAACTGCTTTAGTATTTCTGTGTGTCAGGCATGACTCACTGGGTTCTGTGTGTTGTAAGTTGTTTGGTGCACCTTCAAAGCTTGAATTGCTGTACTGTATGACTGCATAACTGACACCGGACAAGTAAGAAGTTGTTTGCTGATTCCATCTCTTTCTAGTATCAGCTTGACTTTATTAGCTGCTACATACGCAGTGTTGCTATTGTTGTTTTCTGCAAGAAGCACCAACATAAACAAAGACACTAATCACAAATAATATACACAGTAAGTTACGGACCATGTCTCATCAATCCCGTAAACATGCATGGTCCAGTCTAGCAAGTCAGCTTCACCACCAGTCGTAAGTGGTGAGTAACAGGGTGAGAGAAGGTCTGTTCGTATTCACTGCTCTAAAATAGTTTTCTCTCCTGATAAGCCTTCAGGTTCTGGCGTCAGTAAGATTGGGGTAGTACTAGTACTACTATAACTTCAACTGCTGCCACTACTAACTAGTACTGCATTGCAGCACCATCATTTATAAAAGTAGGAGGGCTTTACAGCTGACATCTCCAGTTATAAAGAACAAGAACCCACCCCACTACCAGTGGTAGTACAATTCACACAACTGCCCCCATAAAGGCAACATCGCTATCAGTGTGCTCCTCCCCACCACCACCAGTGCCGTGATTTCAGCAACCAGAGCAAATCCTTTTGTACTGTTGACACCACATTGCCATAACAGTGTGCACTGTTATTTGTGCTCCTTGCACAGCCACGGTCACCACAACCTTTGCTTCCATTAGTAGTCCTGAGTGTTCTGCTGTCACCATGACTACTGCTGCCAGTATTACAACTAGCTGTAATATGATGCCAATTTCTTTGACTGTAACTCCTGATTGTAATTCTGGCACCAGGACTACTGTCGACAGTGCTACTACCTTGCCAACTGTGCCCATGACCATAGATACTGTGACTAGTACTGACCATGAGACTGTTACAATGACTGCACCAATTGTGTTGCCAAAATGTACTGTTGCTCAGCCTCTGAAGTTTCCTCTCACCACATTTCCTTTTGCTGATGTGGAGGATTGTGAAGAAGAGCATTCATCTGGTTCTGAATATTTATCAGAGCCTTAAGACTTACTAAGTACATCATCTGACAGTGATACCCACCTAAGTGAATTTGGCGAAGAGGCCGAATATGCGGCATATCTGTGTGAGAAGAGTGAATGTGCAGTTGCCTAAAAAATGCAGTACTTCTTGTCTTGGCAAGCAGGCCAGTCAGGTCACCCTCCTCCTCCTCCTAAAAGGAAAAACAGTCCACCTTGTCCTTTCAAAGAGTTGTGTCATGTTCAACTCCATCTGATACACAAAGTAGTTTTACAACTACATCTGTTTGCGGAGAAAGAAAGGGTAGAACAATGCATTCACTGCACCCAGGTCTGATAAAAAACATGCCCATGGTCGCCCTATTGGGGCCTGTACTTCCACTGTCAGTGCAAGGAAAGTGTGGTGTGGCTGTACTTTAGTGTTGTAAAAGATGATCCAATAAAGGCAGTATGCTGTCTGTGTGACTGTACTATAAGTCATGGTAAAAACCTTTCAAATCTCACAACAACATCAATGATGAACCATCTCCAAATGAAACATCCCAGTGCACTTCAACGATCCACAGCTGTTCCTCCCTCCACAACATGTGCCTGTCAGCCCCTCTTCTGGTACTGGTCCAGTAGATGCACAAAATATTGTTAGTGATTCTATTACCGAGACAGACAGTGTGCCCTCAACTCCCCTACACCACTTATAGCTGATCCCCAGACAGGAGCATCACCCATTCTGCCTTCTTCTGCTCAATCATCTATTATTGTAACACCTCCGCCATGGGTTCAAAGTCAAAATGAATGCGATGTGGTACCACTTTGACTACACCCATCATGCAAGTCTTCCATGCCCGCACAAATACCAGGTGTCACACCCTACAGCTCAGCAGATCACCAGTTTAATTGGTGAAATGATGGCTTGGATCTGCAGCCATTTTCCACTGTGGAAAACACTGGTTTCCATAGGCTACTGCAGCATTTGCACCCTAGGTATAATATACCATCATGGACCACATTTTCACGTACTGTAGTACCCAACATTTGCCATGATTTGAGAAAAGTTGCAAGACTACTAGCACAGGCTGTTGGTGGAGTTTTCCACTGCACAACTGACATATGGACCAGCATGAATTCAAATCATGCATATATGTCACTGACAGCACTGGTGTGTTGCAGATGTGGTAATCACTGGTGGTGATGGTGGTACTGGTGCTGGTTTTGTCTTCCCCTCTCCCTGCAGGTCTGCTTTGTTAAATGTTAGTGTTATGGAAAAGGATCTCAGGGCTATAAACATACTGTCATTCCTGCAAGAGATGTTGAGCCCATGGATTGATGGCAACAATTTGCAGGTAGGGTTTGTGGTCACAAACAATGCCACAAATATGATAAAAGCACTTAGAGATGGCAATTTTGATGGGATATGCTGCTTTGCTCATACACTAAATTTGGTGGTGACAAAGGCTTTGACAAACACAGCAGAGGCAGATAACACAGTCAAAGTAGCCAGAAGCATGTGCAGCCACTTCCTTCACTCTGTGAAAGCCACAAACTTTCTGCATCAGCTACAGAGCATCTTCAAATGCTGCAGCATCATCTCATCCAGGATGTACAGACCGGTGGAATTCCACCTACATGCTGCAAAGGCTTCTGGAGTAAGCGGGCCTTCATGAGATAAGCATGGAAACTGATATGGGGAGTCCTCGGACATCAGGACTGGGCTGTGATTGAGGGCTTAGTAAAGGTTTTAGCCCCAATTGAAAGGAGCACTCGTGACCTTAGCTCTGATTCTGCACTGCTAAGTCAGGTAATTCCTGCTGTACAGATCCTGAAAAAAGCCATGAGGAGATTCAGTGAAAATGCTGAGAAAGATCCAAATCAGACACCAGGAACAGTGATATCCCTTGTGAAAAACCTCACCACACAACTAGAAGTTAGATTTTCTGATCTCTGTTCCAATAAAAACATATTTTCCACTTTGTTGGATCCACGTTTTAAGTGTGAGGTACTACACCTTATAATGCCCACTTCATGGGGTTACAGACATTCAGAAGCAGATGTGCTCAGAACTTAGTTTCTGCATCCTTGGGTCAATGAAACCAGCAGGTAACCCTATTGATGAGCCAGTCTCAGAATCACAAACTGAAAGCAGTATGGAAAACTTTGAGAAGGAGGGTGACTGTTGGCTGAACTCAACTCATCACTACAGGCTGAGACAGAAGAGAACAGAACAGCAGCCACAGTCAGCATCCAATCTGCTGAACAGTTATTTCAATGAGCCTCTGAGTCATTCACCATAAATCCAGTGGAGTACTGGATCAAAAGGATGAAAGACATCTGCACTTGGCACAGCTGGTCCTTAAATATACTGTATCTGTTGCCCCCTACCAGCGTATCGTCTGAACGAATGTTCAGCATTGCTTGGATGTGGTGGAACCTCACAGATCCTCACTTGACCCAGCAAATGTGGAACAACTTGTGTTTATAAAAATAAATCTACTTCACCTGGGGTACCATATGGCCACTAACAATTGCATTAAATAATTGTCTTGTACTGGATACAACATTTGTGTGTTGCAGCATTGACCCATACACAAGCCATTCTGTGTTAACCACCATTGTTCTGTTGGCAAATAAGCACATGTTAACATTCATATTCAAAGTCATACTAAAACAAATCTGTGACCAAGCACCTTTTCCTTTATTACTTCCACTGTCATGGTGTATTCTTTTGAACAGTATGCCCTGCAGTTCCCAGTGCCTAAAACTGCCACCTACCTATTGATTGCTGTTCCCAATACAAAATCCTCAACTGGTGTTGCTACATCTCTCATCCCCTGTGTTGCTTGTGCCCATATTCCATGGATCCCTTTAACAGTTTTCCAGGTGCCAGTAACCAGTGTGGCATCACCAGTCTCAAGTATTTCACTTGCATAAAATATGGATCCTAATAGTGTGTCATCTCCAGTCTCAGTGCTTGCCATACCTGAAATATGGCAGTTACAAGTGTGGCATCACCAGTCTCAGTGTTTCCCATGCCTGAAATATGGCAATTACAAGTGTGGCATCACCAGTCTCAAGTATTTCGAGTGCATAAAATATGGCAGTTAATGTGGCATCTCCAGTCTCAGCATTTCCCATGCCTGAAATATGGCAGTTAACAGTGTGGCATCTCCAGTCTCAAGTATTTCACATGACTGAAATATTACAGTTACAAGTATGGTATCACTTGTCTCAGGTATTTCACATGACTAAATATTACGGTCACGAGTACATAGATACATAGATACATAGACAGTGTCGGCAGATAAGGGCCTATGGCCCACCTAGTCTGCCCATTTGAGCTTGTAGTTCAGTTTGTTTTCCTAGAAGTCTATTTCCCTTACCCCTGACCTCTAGAATTCCTTTATGTCTATCCATGCATTCTTAAATCCTGTGATTGTTTCAGCCTCCATCACTTCCTCTGGCAGGGTGTTCCACTTGTCCACCACCGTTCTGTGAAGAAATTCTTTCTCATGTTTCCTCTGAATCGTCCTCCTCCAACTTCATCCCATGCCCTCTAGTCCTGAAACATCTTTTCGCTTAAAATAGTGTTTTCCTGCACCCTGTTCCTCCCTGTAAGATACTTATATGTCTCTATCATATCCCCTCTCCCTCCTCTCCTCCAGGGAGTACATGTTCAGTTCCTTCAACCTGTCTTCATAGGATTTGTGATGCAACCCATGCACCATCTTTGTTGCCCTCCTCTGAACCTTCTCTACCCTGTCTATGTCCTTACGTAGGTATGGTCTCCAGAACTGTACACTGTACTCCAGGTGGGGCCTCACTAGTGTCTTGTATAGCGGAATTATGACCTCCCTTTTCCTGCTGGTGATGCCCCTGCCTATACATCCCAGCATCCTATTTGCTTTACCTGATGCCTTGTCACACTGTTTCCCTACCTTGAGGTCATCAGAGATGACAACCCCAAGATCCATTTCCTGCTTGGTGCATGCTATATCCTCACCCACAACTGATATATTGTGCCAGGTTTTTGTGCCTCCATATGCATTATCTTGCACTTCTTTGCATTGAATTTCAACTGCCAATTGTATCACTTGTCTCAAGTATTTCACATGACTGAAAAATTCCAGTTACCAGTATAGCATCACATGTTTCAAGTATTTCACATGATTTAAATGTTCTGTTACCTGTATGGCATCACCATTCTCAAGTATTTCACATGCCTGAAATATTCCAGTTACTAGTATGGCATCTCCAGTCTCCAGTATTTCATATGACCGAAATATTCTAGTTACCAATATGGCATTACCCATCTCAAGTATTCCCATGCCTGAAATATTCCAGTTACCAGTGTGGCATCACCAGTCCCAAGTATTTCACATGCCTGAAATATTCCGGTTACTAGTGTGGCATCACCAGTTTCATTATTTTCCATGCCTGCAAAATTATTGCAAAGTGCTGCAGTATGCTGCAAGGAGCAGTGTAATTCAATGGCAGTTAATCTCTAGTCATCCAATGTTTTGTGACATGTACTGCAAAGTATTGAATTGCATCTTGTCTTGCTTCACTGTATACTATTGATACATAATACAATTCAGAGAAGGTGGTGAGATAGACTACAGGACGATGACAGACAGGTGTCTCTTTATTAGATGGTCTCAAATATTTTTCTCCCAGGCAAGCCTTTTAGTTCTTGTAGCATTGGGAATAGTACTACTACTACAAATACCACCGGCAGAACTTGTACTACTATTGGTGCCACCACCTGTTCCATCTATACATTCACTGTCACATCCTTTTGTGCAGTAGTAGGAGGACATTAGTGCATACATGCTTTGTGCAGGAAGCAGCAGACACCACCACCAGTGTTCCCACTGCTATCACTATGGCTGCTACATCTACAGTCAGTGTGCTTCCCACCACCACCAGTGCCATTCATGCAGCAGCCACCCTTTCAGCTGTCACCACTATGGCAGCCACTGTTACCACTATTCTTATGCCCATGGCCAAAGCACCGGCTTCACCCTGTGTCTGTGGATTATGTGATAACCATGAAAGAGCAATCACGATTGGTGGCAGGGCAAGTATATATAGCACTGAAAATCTATTTCAGTGATGTACACCCCCAACGCATGGGAAAACAGTGCTAGGGACCTAAATTTTGATTGTTCATGCAGTGGACTGTGCCCTTGCATTGCCCCACACCTCCCTACTAAAGAATTCTTAACTCCATGGGGGTGCATGTCGGGGGTGAAAATCAAGAGAAAAAAATGAGGGCTGGGCACACAAAAATGAGGTGTGCCGGACCTGAACCTGGAACCCTTGCACCTTAGGCTGACAACCACCAACCATGCTAGGGCTGCTTAGCAGCCCCACACCCACTACACCAGACCAACCCCCTCTCTTCCATCACGCTGGACCCGCCCTCCGCAGACATACACATATAGTGATGTCCTGTCACTATATGCACCCACCTCCCCATCCAGTCACCTTCCTCAGCAGTAACCCTTCGACATGCACCAGGACTGAGTTGCCATTATTGCAAGCACTCAATCGCCGATGCCCATGTCATGGGTTACCGTGTCTGTGACCATGAACACCCTCCAGTGCTGACCCAATGCAATGCTTGATATTGTTTTTGAAGTGCTATATGTGTGGTGTGGTGGATCAAGTGTGCGCATGTAGCTTGTGTTGCATTAGTGAGAGCTCTGCGTTGGTGGTTGAAGTCTCATTGAGGTGTATATGCTACACCAGGTTCAATTGGTGATTAATGGTGTTGTTAAAGTGCTTTTTAGTTTCCTAAAAACATCTTTTCTGGCCATATACCAAATACCGAATAACGAATACCAAATACCTGAGACCCGAATACCGAATATTCGGCGAATATTGGGAAAGGTATTCACACAGCCTAGTTAAAATACAGCAGGTAGGCGGGTCAACTTTATTGCAACAGTACAAGAGCATACCTAAGCGGACAAGCAATTTATAGTGGTAGCTGAGCTTTAGAGCATGCAGGTAGAGTTATGGAGGGTCAGAAGTGGTGGTGACCAAAGGAGGGAGGACAAAATAGATGAGGAGCAGGGGAGGGTGTTGGCAGAGACAAAGGGGTGACAGAATAAGTGTGTTGAGTATTCAGAGGGGTAGGATTGGATAGGAATCTGCCCAGGGTTACCGTTTGTGAGGTGATAGGGCAGGGCTGGGTGATGTGGGGGAGAGGGATAAAGGAAAGAGTTTTAAAGTGTGGGAGTAAGGTAGGGGAAACCCAGGGTGGAGGGGGTCAAAATTGGGAGGATTAGTATTTGTGAAGAAAGCAGAAAGGCGGGGAGGATAAAGAGGGGACATGGGGTAAGTGCTCAGTGGGGTCCACCAGGCAGGCGAGGAAGTGGGGGAAATGGGTGCTATGCAGGACAGATAAGCTACCAATCATGGTAGGATTATGCACTGGTGACACAGATCGCAATTACTAAGAGTGGCCAGGTACTACAGCAGCTTGGCCTTAAATGGC
Source organism: Neoceratodus forsteri (assembly GCA_016271365.2). NCBI lineage: Eukaryota > Metazoa > Chordata > Ceratodontiformes > Ceratodontidae > Neoceratodus > Neoceratodus forsteri. Next base: position 1,517,873,597 of record CM057449.1, read on the forward strand.
ATAGTTTTGTTACCTCAATCAGCTCAGAGTTAAGTGAATTTAGTCTGTAGGGAGCCCTGTATTCAAAGGATCGTTGCCCTAGTGAGGTCTGGCGGAAAGGGATACGAAGGCAGCTCTACTCAACCCCTAGTTAGTCTGGAGGAAGTGGAGTTTCTTAGCAGTTGCCTCACTCCAGGAGGAGCAAGACCTAGGGCAGATTTTTCACTAATAGACAGACTTGGTACTGAATTCTGCTATTCAGGTTTAATCAACCAGTGCTTGAGTATAGTTCACAAGTGTGAGTTAAACAGTCCACACCCAGGACTAGTCTGCAGGCTTTGTTTAGGACAATCTTGATTCACCCTAAGTGCTGTATCGACCGCTCCATAGGCTACCAGTCCATAATCTATGATAGAGAGCACGGAGCTGTTAACTGCAAGCTTGATGGCACTTTCGGTGAGGCACTGCCTATGCCAGTACAGCTGACTTAGTCTGGCACTAGCTGCCTTGGCAACATGGTCTATGTGCTGGCTGTAGGAGAGAGAGCTGTCAAGGTAGACACCAAGGTACTTAAAGGTGGTGACCATTTTGAGTGTATCAAACTTTTATTGTAGATATTGAGGTGATGGGACTTATGACAGTTTTGATGGGAGGCAAACAACATTGTTTTAGTCTTAACCAAGTTGAGGTAGTCCACAGAAGGGCAACCAAAATGGTGCAGGGCTGCATCAGAAACCATATGAGGACAGATTAACAGAGCTCAGTATGTATAACTTAGAGCAAAGGAGGAGAGAGGTGATATGATCAAAACATTCAAACACCTTAAGGGCATTAACAAGGTAAAAGAGTCTAACATGTTTCAATACAAGAAAATAGCAGTACAAGAGGACACAGCATGAGATTAGAGGAGGCCAATTAAGGGTAATGTGAGGAAGTTCTTTTCACAGAAAAGGTGATGGATGCATGGAATGGCCTACCCCAGGAAGTGGTGGATATGAATACAGTGCAGTGCTTCAAACAGGCATGGGATAGGCATAAGGAGCAATACAGATGAGTATGAATAGATAGGCCATCAACAGAGCAATGGCGATGGCACTTTCATAAGGTAGAAAAAGAAATGGGCAGACTGGATGGGCCTTATGTCCTTATCTGCCATCAACCCTATGTATCTATAGTACATAACATTCAATAGTTTTGAATGTACTGTACTATTTTGTCGAAGTTGTGTGCACAGTTTAGAAAGTATAGAAGTTGGACTAATGCTTATTAATTCATGCTTGAGCCACCTTTGTGAATTTGCTAAACTTTTTTTCCCAATTACAGGGCAGCAGTGCACTCTTTGGTGACAAATTAGTAACCTTGATCAGTGGGGAAGCTACTTTGTTAGAAGCATGTTTATGTTGTTTCTTTGTTATTATCAGAGCCAAGGCCCTTGCTGATAACTAATGAGTAAGCATCTTCTATTATCTTACTACAGCAAAGGTAAACTGGTCACAGTGAACCTGTATTGTTATCATGTGACCTGCTCCTGGACCAGTTCCAGTGTAGGATGTGACAAAATGTTCAATGTCACCTGCAGTGGGTAGATTACATTCACTGGGTAAATTAGTAATTAGGCTTGTGTAGTATTTATTGAAACAATTTACATTCTCAAGTGATCAGCAGTATTGTTAACTTATTCTGTATTGTCAGAATTCCAGCATTTGAGGTGGTTTACTAAACATTTGTGGAAGTACCCAGGCTCTGCCAATGTAAAACATATCTTTATGGTGCTGCAGAGCTTAGTGCCAGCTTAGGAAGCTGATTTCATGAGCAATCAGAGGTCATTAAATTGTTTGCATTATAAATGGGCCTTGAGCAGTGGTGGCAAAGCACTAACAAGAGCAAGTGCTTATTTACTATTAAAATCGCGTTTATAGCAGCAGCTAAAGTCAAGTTATAAAACTACTTTTTGGAACAAGGTACAGAGGGATGGAGGATGTTTCAAAACCCAACAGGCTTCAAAATGCTACAAAGGATAATGTACCTAAAAAGTATCATTTACTATAACAATTGAGTTTTAAACAGAGCACAATGACCCATTTAAAGGAGAACTGCATTGAATCTTGAAGTCATTATTTCTCTGAAGAAACTGATTTTAAACTACTGATTCCACTTCACTTACTGTACCATCTCCACAGGCTTTTTTATTATCCTAGTAGGTTTTTCTGATTTACACACAGGTAGTAAGTACCATTTTAGAAATGTATGATGGTTTATGTCCTTTCTCAGCCCTCCATTATTGGCACAATGCTCAGATGTTGTGCACCATAGAACTCTACGGTGAGAGATATAAACTATATCACACAGTTCTAAATGGTACTAATCAGTAGGGTGTAAATCAGAAGCGATCACTGAGATAACCAAAAAGTCAGTATAAATAGAATAATAACAGCATAAGAACAGGTTCTGCTCAGAAAATGACATTTAAATTATGTGTGATAGTCCTTTAAAGCAGCAGTGCATCGAAATGGATCAAATATTGTTATGTGACTAAATTGCTTTCATATTCTGGGAACATTTCATAATATTTTTACTATACTTAGAAAACAAGAAATATGACAATGTTAAAGTTTTCAGCTTAATTTCTGTGAAAGAAAGACAACCACTAATTGCAGGTTTTCTATCATGCAGTTCATCTTCTGTCCTCTCCTTTCAGAAGCAATGGTTGCAGGACAGGCAGAAAGTAAACTAAACATCATGAGGTTTATAGTCAGTAGCCCTCTTAATTTAGCATGTATTTAGTTTTAAAGTGTAACTTTTAAAATACTGTTTAATTTTTTGATCACATGAGAACATCAGCCAAACCCAGTCAGGAAGATACAGGGGTCCAATCACATCAACAAAATTGTTCCCCTTTTCTTGTATCAGTGCTAAAGAGCCAGATTTTAAAAGGCCCAAACTTTGGGGATTTGATGCACATAAGTGGCCCATCAAGCTGTGCATCCATGACCACTACACAGGGTACATGGTTCTTGGAGACTGGACACCCTTGCATGCCCACAAAGTGCCAGGGATGGGGTGAGAGTACCAGTGGGAGGACCTTTGTCAGGCATAGGGAATCCAACTGGATGCAGAGATATGGCTGCTCAACATGAAAACGCAGCCAAAGATTTGATATGGTTTGCCATTTCTCCTTCACAGTGGAGATAAGGGAGAGTATGCCATCTGAGAAAGCATTCTACCTCGGCAATTCTTAACCTTCCATAGAATCACAGAGGGTTGGAAAAACACTGTTCCATGACAATATGTGGCCATTTGTGGGGTTTCAAGGTGTCACAGCCCCCAGGCCATGTAGCTTATGCAGCAATGCGCCAGTCCATGAAACAGGCAATCAATTAAGAATGCCATTATAAAATGAATGGTCCACCTCCTCTCCCCAGCCAAATCACATAAAGGTCTAGCATGGAGCAGGAAAGAGCTCATAATCAGAAGGGATATTCATAAACAGAAGGCATCTGTAAATACTACATAAGCCAAGAAGATGGCATCTATGGTCTACTGATTATTGACCATTTTGACTTCCTAAGGCTTCTGTACACAATTACTAGTCTGATTAAAGGGTAAGAGACATGTGAGATACATAGGAACATCTGCTTTAATATCTACTGTAATTAGGTATTAGAGATGGGATTGCAGAGTTTTAATAGCTCCACTTCCCCATTTGAAAATATTATATACTACGCACAAAAGTGATGATACATATGGGCCCCATGCACAATGTCAATGCACTGCGTACACCAGGCACATTGGCATCGCTATGATGGAATGCCACAGAGTAGGGTCCCATGGATCCCATGCGGCATCTACAGAGGGTTCATGCTGCATTTACATGCCCATTCCCCTGGCCACACAGACAGCAATGTATGCCTGGGGCAGGCAGAGGGTCATAGTGGAGGCATGCCCACACTTCTGCCATTCACACAGGCGCAGAGTGCTGGGCATGGGGCACACCTTATGCTAGGTAGCACCCAACTGCAAGGGATATGTGCCCTCCAGGATGCTGCCATCAGCTGTGGTACCAAAGTGGGGACACTGCAGACCCACCACATGCTGCTCCAGCCCATGGATCTACATGAATGGCTGGGGGTGGCTGATCAGGCACCCATCTGCCCCAAGCTGGTGGCACGCATCACACCCTCTGCTGTCATCCATGCCATGTGGGCACAAGGGATCCATTAGCAGACTGTGTCTGGGCATCCCATTGGATGTGCCCTGTCCACAGAAATGTCGTCTGCGCATCTCCCGGTGCTGCGGGGTGGGGCCACAGACAGTTGGTGGCTGGTAGTGAATACTGGCCAATGAATACCTGCCCACAGGTGTGGAACTCCACAGGTGGGTAATGCACCTCCAGCATGTATTACTCACCCATTTGTGCATAGGGCACAAGGTTTGGCAAAGCAACTGCTCTGCCTTCACAATAATAAATCTTTAAACTTTAAAAATTCAACTGTTTTTAAACTAACTTTCTTTAATGGCAACATTCCCCAATGTTATGAAACCATATCCACTGTGAAAAGAACTGTCTGTGCATACAATTTCAAGTTTAAAAGTACAAGCATTTCTGATTATCATAGTAGGAAAGTATTAAAAATTAACAGATTTTCATTAAAATTTCTGGCTCTGAGGCTTCTCACTCAGTGCCTTCTATTTTCAATGGTTTGTGGTGCCAAATGAGGACAGCTATTCAGTATTTCAGAGCTTTTGCTTTCATGATAATCAAAACATTGGTGTTCAAAATCAGGGGCCCATTTGCAGTCACAACATGTGACATCCAAGAATAGAGGCAATAGTCACCACCTTGACCATTACACTTTGTTGCTTTCCATGAACTCCCATGTAACCACAGAAGGCAGGAGTTCCCCAAGAATAAGTCACAATGCAAATGGAGTTGCAAAACATGCATTAAGTAGGTGCACATAGGGTTTGCAACCACTAGCATGCTGGTTTTCAACAGCCTACAGTATTACAACATGGTATAATGTCAGTCACATGGCAGTATGCCATGCTGCTGATTGAAGAGAACTGTGCCTCAGAATTTCACAAACAAAACAAATGCACCTGTAGGTGGAAAAGATAAAATGCAATGGTTATTGTGTACAAAGAGATCCAGCCACAACTGGTGTTACAGTGTGGGACTTAGTCCCACATTGTTTTGATATCTGGCCCATATACAGTATATCTGTGGTTGCTTATGTGATCTTGTCTTTTTGCTGATTGGGGATGGAAGTTAGGGTTGGAAACCTAACACCACATTCCCTACTTTTGTGGCATTACACTGAACCTTAACTGGGGATATATTGCAGTTTTTGCAATGATATAGATATACTGTATATGGGATGTGCGAGGAGCTGACTCAAAATATGCAATTTATCTTCAAGTGTGAGGGACAGAGCAATAACTCATGAGTGACAGAGGCAAGAGTGAGTTATGAAAATCCTGCCCACACACAAGTGATGATAAATTGCCTAGCATGGTAGTTAGGGCTGAGCAGGGGTTTCAATCTTAAATCTCAAACTTTGCACTTTAATATCTTCACTATCATTCAATGGATTTGCAGGAAATTTGCATCTGCAGTTTTGGTGGGTAGGTCTCATGACATTCCAAGTTTCGCTTCAGTTGGATGTGCAGATTCCAAGATGCGGATAGTGGATCATGAAAAAGTTAAAAATCTTTGGCTTTTTGTCATCGCCTAACACTCAAATGGTTTGGAATTTGGTCTGAAATTTTCAGGGTAGAAAGGGCTTGGCCCAATATATGCCTTTCTTTTGCTTGGTGAAAAATATTGATCCATTCAAAAGTTATTACATTTTAAAATTTTGGTTCTGTGCATGCTTAGTATGGTCTTTTGGATAGCTGCTTGGAAAAAAAGAATTTGGTGCATACAAAAAGAATACTTTTATGTATGGGACTTATCCTTTTTAATTGGGAAAAATCCTTTTTCATATGGTTGTCTCTCTTGTTTCCATTTTTTTTTTCAAAAAAAATTCTAAACCATAGAAATTACATACTGGAGAGACACCAAGACATGTATCTTGCTCACTGGGACCAGTTAGGTGGATTCTGCTCTTAACCTTTGGAAAAATTACCCACAAGTTTCTTTGTTTTACATTTAAAATCCTTTTCATGACTCACTTCCCTTTTCGTATGCCCATATGAAAAAAGAATTCAGCCATATGAAAAGGATCCCATTGCTTCTGGAAAGCAGAGGCTGGAGAAAGAGTAATAGTAGGCAAGTGAGATGAGCACACACCAAACCATCAGTACTGTATGTATGAGAAAACATGTGAGATAAATAATGTATGTATCCAAAAACTCCCTCCCTCTTTTTGTTTTTGGTTGAGTTGGGCTGAGTACTTTAGTGCTGGTAGTGTGGGATAGGCACTGCTGCTTTATCTGATTCCCAGGCACTGCCTCGTCCTGAGTAGGGGGTGGCTTCTGACCAGCATTGCTCTGTCCATGTACTATAAGACTACTCTCCTATTCATTCTTGGTTTTAATTCCCTTTGATGTATTACATTTATCACGACCCTGGTAACATCTGAGGATAAAACAAAATGTTATGAATGAGGTTCACTTATGTGAGAGGAATCACCATCTCCTGGTTTGCTCTCCTGTGCCCTTAGCACTCAGCTCTCAGCTTTGATAGGTGCTGGTTTGTTGGCTGCTGTAAGGACATGTACTGTCACTAGCACTGACCCTGGCTGGATCAGTGCTCACAGTACATGATCCTCAATCAGCCTTTCTTCTTAACTGACCCTGGGACAGTGGTCAGTGGGGAAGGGGTGACCAATCTGCTGGCCTGGAATTGGTGGAGGTGAGTGGCTGCAATTTAAAGCAGTTACCCAATAAAAAACTTTATCTCCCAGTGTGATCGATGGTGCTGCCAATGTTGAACAGCCACAAACTCCACAAAAACAGATCACATGAGAGAAATTTAGGTGCACATAGAAATATGAGTTTTATCTCCTCATTGTCACAGATGTGGTTCAGAAGAGTGAAGCAGAATCATGGTGCTTTGACTCAGGAGTCTTTGTCAGGGTTGAGGGCATGAATACAAAATAAGAAGAAACTCACTTTGCTTGTGTATTACAAGAAGATGCTCTTTCATTATCAGCACATCATAGGGTTGAACGAGTTTCTATGTTAAACCTCAAACTTGGCACTTTAATATCTTCTCAACCATTCAACAAATTTGCATGAAATTTTGCATGTGCGGTCTTAGGGTAGATCTCTTGATGTGTCAAGTGTCATTCTAGTCAGGTGTGCAGATTCGGAGAGAGATAGCAAAAGTTTAAAAATCTGTGTTTTGCTGTCTTTTCTTCATCACCTAGTACCCAGAGAGTTAGAAATTTTGGTCTGAAATCTCAGGGTACTAAGGAGTGCTCCACAGATGTTTCTTTCACTGCTTTGGTGAAAATATGAACCCATTCCAAAGTTATTACATTTTAAAATTGTGGTTCTGAGCATGCTCAGTATGGTCTTTGGATAGCTGCTTGGAATGAAAAATTATTTGGCCCATATGAAAATGGACCATTTTGTATGCTGCTCATCCCTTTTCTTGAGGAAAAACATCCTTTTCGTGTGCCACCATGTTGTTTCCATTTTTCAAAAGAAAACATTTTCAAAACATGTAGTAATTATATCATAGAAGACACCAAGACATGTACCTTGCTCATCGGGACCCCGCTAGATGGATTCTATACTTAAGTTTTGAAAAATTACCCCAAAATGTTTCCTTTTTGTGACTTCCCTGCCTTGTTTCATATGCCCATATGAAAAAGAATTTAGCCATATAAAAAGGATCCCTTCCATAGGGTCCAGTGCTTCCACAGCAACATAGATCTATACATCTATGGACTGATGGAATTGCGCTCCTACAGGCAAATGAGAATATGATTATACTATCTCAAAAGTAAGAAATTCATTGCAAAATAACTTTATTAATGCACTAGTTAGTGTTAAACCTACAAAAACAGGAAATGTGGTGTTACAGTTTCCAATCCTAACACCCCTCCCCAACCTGCAGGCAGCAATAGGAAAACCCGTTGTGGTTTGTCCTCTCCTGCATCTTCATAAATCAGATGTGGGGTGTGCCTTTGGGGTTGTCAGCCATAACACTCACTCCATTCTCATCTCTGTACACATCTCAACTTATTTACTGATGGAATGGGTGAGTGTTAGGGTTGACAACCTCAAGGCACACCCCACACCTGATTTGTAAAGCTGCAGAAGAAGTCACACCTTAAAGGTTTTTCCTTTGCTGCCTGTAGTGGGTGGGGGTGGGCTGTTAGGTAGGAAACCCTATACCACATTTCCCTACTTTTGTCAGTTTAAACTTAACTAGTGCATTAACAAAGATTTTGCAATAAATAGTTGATACATATAACAGTAGTTTACAAGCTGTAGCTTCTAGATCTGGAGTTTGATGATTTTGCAGTTTTCTTTTATTTTAACAGCTGGCTTCTATAATGCACTAGACATTGTGATGTCATCTGCAATATGAAAGCCATTCTCTGATTGGTCTGGTATTCCACTGTGATGACAGTAACCTTTAAAATATCCGTTGTGTGAGCCGGTCCAGTTGTGTGGAGGGCTGAGGCACTGGTGCCTTACTTCCAGCCATGCCGATGTCCCAGTTTTGGGAAAAGACCAGCGTCACTCAGGCGTCCAACAAGATGAGGAAGGATTGAGTATTGCACCCCAGGACAGCTGACCTCCCTTGCAGAGCAGAAATTCTGAGTCCTATTGCATTCCTGCCACCTAGCAGAGGTTGGGTGGCAGCACCAGAAGGACCAGCAGACATGGAGGACATGCACTGATGTAGCACACATGTGTCAACATGCACTCGTGTGCATGCATCACTCATAGATGTCCCTGGAGATAAAGTGTTGGAAAATGTTTTAGCTTACTTGGCATCCCCTACAGGCACTGTGTGACCCTATGTGACTGGCCATCTGCTGATATGGCTCTGTGTAAGTGGAGGTTAGCCTGTAAGTCCACGAGACAGGTCAGTGATGGGGCTGGGAGATGCCACCAAGATCGGGGATGCAGGTGAAATAAAAAACAGAGTAACAGCAATATTTTTCCATTTGTTGCTGTTACTAATTGCACTGGCAAAGATATAGTTTTATCTGTCATTTTATCCCCATATTTTATATATATATATATATATATATATATATATATATATATATATATACACACACACACACACACAATGGGGTGAGCAAATAACTCATTGAATAAAACATGTATTTTCTCCCAGTGGCGTATTCTCATTGCAGTGGAATAAACCACTGTGGTGACATCATCACAGTGAAATTATTTACATTTATTCAATGGCTCGTGCAAAACATCACCATTAGCATGAAATAGCACAAATGAATACTATTGTGCTATTCGTGCTAATGGTTGCATTTGTCGCTATTCCATGCCAATGGTTACTTTTGCATCAATCACCTCTGACAATAGGGGAGCCCTATTGTATAAACAGAATATATGATGGGTGAGTGTGGAATATGGGAAATATTTGCACTAAGTGCATAGTGACCGCTGAGTAATATCACTCGTGGCTCTCTGTGTTCCGTTACTCATGATATTATTAGGTCACTATGCACTCATGCAAATATTTCCCATATTCGTCCATTATGTATCCATATATATATATATATATGTATATATATATATATATATATATATACACACACACACACACACACACACACACACACACACACACACACACACACAGACACACTAACACATTCTCTGGCAGTAGTAAATCTGTTAGACTTTGAATATATTTTCCTTTAAAAAAAGTTGCATTTGGAGGCATAAAAGAGCATAGAGCAATTTGCACAAAGACCTACATCAAGATAACCAATGATGCAAGTCAGAATTATAACAAGATAGCAAGCAATTAAATAAAAACACACATAGTCTTGACACTTTGGGATGTTCTCTTTGTACTGCAAGCAATTAAGCAGGAGTTTAAAACTACTTGATTAACAGGTCTTATTTGCCATTGTTTTAGCATCTGCTTTTAAGGCGTTGCACTGAGAAGACTAAGCTCTGTCTCATAACAATTAGAAACCAGCGGTCCTTTTTAGTTGCTGACATTCATTCTTTGTAACACAAAATGCATAATATTGTGGAAAATAACTCATCATGCACACAGATAAGGAAAATAGTAAAACACAAACAGAGATGAAGCATGTTTTATCGAAGATGTACTGTAGATGAACTGCAAAGTTCTTTGAGTTAAGCAGATATGCTGTTGCTAGTGCAGCAATGATTCAGAAAATATACTGTATGTAAAAGCCACAGTAATATCACTTGTGCTATAGAGGGAAGGAGTAAACTAATGATCATACATTTTAAAGTAAAGCTACATTCACAAAATGCCTGATTCCTGCTGTTTCGTGACAATAATGCTGATTGTATTGTGAAATAAATGTGAAGAACTCTTAAAACACTTTTATTCCTTTACCACTTCCAGTTCTGCTATACCACAAACAATCCTTTATAACTGCAGCATTTATTTTATTTATTTAGCTTTTGTTGACCAGGTAAGTACACTAGATAAGTTATGCCTATTTTCAGGCACGACCCAGGAGAGTACAATGAGATACAGATACAGTGAGATACATGTTCAAACAGAGGACAATATGACACAAGTTAGGCAGTATACAGAGTCAAACTAGAACCATGTGAACATATTCAGAAGACAGTAAGCACAGCTAAGATGTGTACAGGAATATATATACAGAGACATCAAGGCTAAGAACAGTACAATTTACACAAACAGAGCCACAGTCTGAGTATCTCCTGAAACAGAAAAATACATTATATGCACCTCAGAGTCCAGTTAGACAGGCTGCATCAGCAGGAGCTGCAAGAGGGTGCCAGGAAGGACATGTGAGTCCAGTGCAGGGGACCAGAACTAGGACACCCACATGCAGAGGAGAGCTTTAAGTGATACCACAGGGAGCTTCAGAGGCACGGTGGGAGGGAGGAGCAGACTTGAGTGGGAAAGGAGTTCCATAGCCAAGGGGCATGAAGAAAATCCCTGTCCCCATTTAGCGCTGTGGGTGATAGGCCTTTAAGAACCCAGGCCCAGAAACCTGAGGGAGAAGGTAGAAGAGACAAATGGTTTGAGAAGCTCAGCCAGCCCTGGAGGAGTGCCAGTGCCCATCAAGCAACCCAGGACAAAGTTCATGTGGTTGGGCTGGGAGAGCCACCGAGTTTGTCATATAGGTCACAGTGGTGGGTGGAGGTGAGGGCAGGAATGGCAAGCCCAAATGTTATTGTAGGTTGTGTTCCATCTAGTGAGGTAAACTTTGGAGGTGCATGCAAACAGGAGAAGTCCATAGCAAAGAGAGGGAAGCAACACTCCTCTGGTCAATGCAAGCAAGCAGTAGAAGTAAGATTTTTCTTTGCTCTGTAGGCCATAACCAGTTTGCTGCTTGACAGCTCTGCATACATTTTAGATATGGCACCCAAGGTCAATTTGGGGTCCAGTGTCACCCAAGGTATTTGATGGAGTCAGTGGTTAGAAGGGATTACCACTGATGCCAGTAACACACAGAGGGGCAGGGAGGCCTTAATCTTGGCCAGACCAAAAGCATGGCCTGAGTTTTTTTAGGTTGAGGACCAACTGTGAGTCATTACCCAGGACTGGATATTTCTGAAATCCTCACTCAGTTGATGGTTGATGACCCCAATGTACCGAATGGGTGAGGATGACCATGTCATCCATGTATAGGATAGTACTACAGTTGGTAGCAGTAGCTGGTAGATTGTTGACAAATATAGAAAGAGAAGAGGCCCCAGGACTGATCTCTAGGGTACACCATAGGTCACAGGAGTGGTGCTCGAGAGGACCTTGCTGAATTTGGTAGTTGCTGCCTGCCCTGGAGGTAATTACTGAACCAACTCAGGACAGGTGGGGACAGACTAAGGGACAGAATTTGAGAGCAAAGTAAGACATGGTCAACTAGGTTGAAGGCCTTGGATAGGTTAATGAATTGGCACCTGTGAGTTTGCCCTGGTCCATGGCAGCCCTGATTCCAGAGGAGACAGTGACAAAGGCAGGGGACATACTGTGCCCTTTTAGAAAGCCACGCTGTGCAGAGGACAGCAGCTCATGGGCCTGGATATAATCCGTGAGTTACCCAGCCACAACTTTCTTTAGAGTTTACTGATAGCCAATAAGATGGCTATCAGTCGATGATATCAAGGATCTTGGGGTTGCCCTGTTTGAGAACAGGGACAATCCTTGCCACCTTCCAGATGTCAGGGATGACACCAGAGGCAAGGGACATATTGAAGGTATGGGCCACAGGAAGGCTATAAAAGGGGCACCAAGATGGAGGAGTTTAGGTTCCATGCCATCGTGACCAGCACTAGAATGGGGAGAGACCAGAGAGAGTCTCTGCATCTTCAGTGCTGTCACAGCCTTAAAGAAAAATAATGGACAGGAGGTGAGAGCCACCTGTGGGGTGGAGGCCAGGAGATGGCTATCACTCCCATCAGCAGAGAACTGGGAGGTGAAGGTGGACAGGTCCAGAAGTGGGAGTTGAATACATGGGCAATAGTTAGTGGATTGTTACAATTAGACCCACCCACAAGCAGGTCAGAGACCCACAGTTGGAGGAACCACTAACTATATTTTAATTTTCCCCAGAAATTTCTAGGTACTTAGCTAAGTTGAGTAAGGTAGTTTCTGGTATTCACTTTTGGCTTCCCTGATTGCTTTTTGCTTTCAGTTCTGAGCCTCCTATATTGCTGAAATATGGCCTGGTCCATCATGGCCTTGAAGTTGGCCCAATACTTGTCTCTAGACTTCATGAGGGCTAGGAGACTCCCATGCAGCCATTTTGCAGCAGACCCCTTACCTCCACCTGATAAGGGGGCATGCTTGTCCTGCAGAGTGCCAAAGGTGCTAAGAAACTGACTAACAGCAGTGGAAGGGTCCTGAGCATTAAGCACCACAGACCAGTCAGTGAGCCTCAGATCCATGTGAAATGACCCCAAGTCAAATCTGGAAAAATCCCTTATTGAATGATTTTGTGGGATTTTGGGAAAGAGATCTTCCATACACAGTACACAGGAGTACGATCAGAGATAGAGTCAGGAAGGGTACCAGCAGAACTGATCCTTTCTGACCAATTGGACAGGACCCAGTCCAGGAGGGAGCTAGTACCACCATTGGCAGACCACCTAGTGGGCTCCTGAATAAGTTGAGACAAGGAGGGCCAGCAAGCAGAGGTTCAAACAGCTTAGAATTTCCTCCTCACCAGCTTAAATTAAGATCTCCCAAGATCATTAGTTCACTATCCCAGTTTTAGCACCAATAGTATCAAGGAGATAGGATAACACAGGCAGGCCTCCCTTGGGGATTGTATACACAGATGATGTGCAGCTTCTTAGTATTCCAAGTAATATGACAGAGTGAAGCAGCTCACATGAAGACAGGGAGGACTGCTGATGAGATACCACAGACAAATTAAGGTGACTCTTGTAGTAATCAATATACCACCTCGCTTTTCCCCGGCCAATCCTGTCTGATTAGATCAAAGCCAGGAGTGCACAGACCAAGTCAGGGTGGAAGGTTTCAGCAAGTCTCGGTGAGACCCAGGATATCAGGCTTGCAGTGTAGCCCAGGCAGAGAGTTCATCCCAATTGGGCAAGAGGCTACAGATGTTGAGATGAGGTATTTTCATCCCTTGCCTGACAGCCAGCCCACAGAAAGTGCAGAGGCCTGACCAGGCAGAACCAGGGTTTCACTCAATGTTCCCAGCCAGGACTAGGATCACCAGAAAGAGCCAGAGTAGATGCCTTATGGGGGCCACCACCACCTGCCGAATGCCTGCAGCAGGACGCCTGACAACTATGGCCAGATACAGAAGGCACCTGAGGTCAAAGCAGCAGATAGGCCAAAGGGGCTGCCTGTCATGGGCTAATAGATTGAGAAAGTGAAGTCAAGCACCTCATGCTGGACCAAAGTATCCAACGGCCCCTGAGGTAGGAGAGTGGCCAGTAAACACAAGAGAGATGCATAAGGCAGTGAAAACGCCAAAATTGAGGGCAGTGCTAAGTGGGAAGGGCTATGATCCTCCTGGGGAGCTTAGGGCTCCATGACAGAATGACTGGACAAAATCAAACCCTCCTTAAATAGTGACCGCCCCACTAACTGTTGAGAGGGTCACCAGTACAGTTGAAGTAAGCCTCAACTGGAGGTGAGTCAAGTCAGAATAGCTAATGAGCTCAGTACACTAACAAGCTAGCAAAGGCATGCACTAACAAAGATTGATTAAACATTCTATTTAGGCAGGCAGAAATATCTTGAGAATTACAAACAACTCCCACTCTATAAATTACAGTCAGCTAGGAATAGTAGTGTTAAAACATCAACTCAGCCTGGTCCACTCAGGGTAAAAAGTAGACTGGAGCAGGCTGGAACTAATTCAGAATATAGATTACACAGTACAGAAATCACCAACAAATATTAGCAGCAAAGACCATCTATATTCTACACATCATAGTGTACTTAAATTGTATTTTCTATTATTTTGAAGGTATTTTAGCAGTTATATAGCATGTGTTTTGTCAGAAGGCAAGCAGAACTGAATGGATGCTTAAAACTGTTTTGGCTTTCCTGTTTGGATCAAATATACAGGAATCTACAACTACCACAGAACCAGGGAATTTTAAAGGCACTTGTTATCCAAAATACATGTTTCCTATTTATCAAACATTACATAAATAGGCACTAGCCAGAACACCAGGGAACCATGAAATTCTTATTGGGCCAGTGATCAGAGGATGGGGGTGCCACTAGAAACCAGGAAACATGAAATTATTATGGGGCGGTGCTCAGAGGGTGGGGGATGCCGCTGGACACCAGTGTCCAGGTATTCAAAACTTTCTGCTGGGTGCAAACTGTTTGCACGGGTTTGTGCCTGGTTTGCGAGGGTCCCCAATATTCAAAAGACAAAATAGCGCAGGCAAACTACATTAGTGCCAGGCAAAATTATAATGTATGCACCATGTAAAGAGAAGGGGTGTGTACATGAATACGCTATGCTATATTCAGCACATTAGCTGCACAAAGTGTGTTTGCACAACTTTGTGCAACACTTTGCTTGGTGCAAATTACCACCCAGAAAAAGGTAGTCTTAACTCTGGGCAAAACAAGGATAGGGGCTTGGACACAGGAGCAACAAGCAACATGGCTGTAAGCAACAATAGCATCATGGTTCACCTGATGACTGCAGCCACTGAGGAGGCAAAGATGGCAGAAAGCCACCTTGGGCCATTCCATATGCCATGGAAGAAACTTGCTGCACACATGTCCACTTCTCCCATAGAGGTACACCACCAAAATACAGCATACACATGCAGCACTGGGGAATGGAGGGTACTGAGGAGGGTGTACAGGTGGCCAGGCTGTAACACATAGTAGGTGCTGCCCAGGCCATCCACACAGTGCATATGTACCAGTGATGGGAATGCCCCTCACATCAGTGTGCCTGTATAATGGTATATGTCTGCCCGCCCAGAGCACATACCGCACACCTGTCCAGGCTCCCCATCACACATGGCCAGCCATGTGTATGTGTTGTGTGGAATTCCATGCCACTGTAGCAACAAATGTGAGTCACAAGACAGTATGACTGTGATGTCTACTGTCAGAACACACCTGCCATCTGTGTATGTCACTGTGTGGATAGCAGCAGTCATTGTTGCCTGACACACTGTAGGCATTGCTGTGTCCCTCACAATCCAGCTGCTGAGGTACTGTACCATCCAATACACACTGTAGCAGGAATAACAATACGTCTGTGACATGCAGCACAACCTCCTGTTCCTGTGGTGACAGTCCCTGGGCCACAATAGTGTGTGCTTCTGTGTCCAAACTCAGCCTGCAGCTACCAAACTGTTTATCATGTCTGACATACAGCTAAAGCTGTCAGCACACCCAGACAGCAACTACTGACCTGTAGTTCCAGTCTGACATACAGGTGGAGCTGTGTGCCCATGCAATAGAGACTGGCAGTCTACATGGTAATGGATAAAAAGCAGGCAATAATGAGATGCTAATGAGGGCTGTCTGCCCACAGATTGCCTAAGTAGGCTCATTGCATAGGACAACAGATATAACAAAATTTAACACGGGCTAATGTGTGCGCGGGCAAATGTGTTAGCACTGGGCAAATGAGTTAGCCCTGGGCAAACCTGTCAAAACCATAGCACAGTTCTGCTGTGTTTGGCCTGCAATGTTGTTTGCAGTTGTTGTGCACCACTTCATTGCTATCACCCACGTTGGGCACCTACTGCAGCTCTTACTCCACCTCTGTTGCAGTTTGGCCTTCCTGGTTGTTATATTCAGAGCTGTCTTATTTGCCAGGCTATTTTGCCACTGCACTCTCAACGATGTTTGCACAGCTTCATTTACATGTTCCTGGGGCTAATCCTTTGAATATAGCATGCAAATGGTTCTGGACTAATTTTGCATATCGTGCAGTGCTAATTTTGCCCTGGGACTAAGTTTTGAATATCTGGCCTCAGATAAAGTTTTTATCTTAACCAGGAAGACACAGAAATGAACTGTGGAATAATTAAATGAATGGTGGATTAATGTATTAGTTCTGCAGTTCATGTATATTACTCTGCAGTTCAGCAAGAAAATTATTTGGAACTGGATGAAAATTTGCCAAACGTATTCAGAAGATCTCTGATTTCACCAAAGGAGGAAGTTCAGAATGTTCAAAGAAAGTTGGGGAACTTTCATGAAAGTTCTGCTAAAGCAGGATTTGCAGCTTTCACCAAGCTCTATTTTCTCTAATCATTTTTCAGGCATAGTCTGCAACATTAAGGTAGACTAGTGGTTGCTAGAAGGGACAGTGAACTATGAGTAACATGATTAAAAGTGTAAGATGTAGGTGAAGCATTTAATAAATGGCACAGTTAACTCATGAAATAAAGTGGAACCAAAAGTCAGATACAAATTAATTTCTACAAATATTTGTTTTAAAAACATTTGCATAATTTTATCTCAATATTTGATTCAGTTTAATTGTCTTTTGTAACTAGAAAAGCACACTGAACTGTTATAGTTAATTTTGGTGCATTCTGGGAGGGGTTTACATGGACCAGTTTTACTGTTGGGGAATGTTGACCTAATCAATGAGTAAGCTCTCTTACTTTTCTTTAACAAGTGCCCTTGGAATATTTAATTTCCACCTGGACTTGACCAGAGATGGACAAAAGAACCTCGATTTAACATCTCGTCTGTAGCCTAGCACCTCAACAATACAGCACTCCTCCCCAATACTATTAATGGAATTAGTTATTGGCACTACCCCATACCTAATGTGGGGCTAGAGTCCTAAACGTTTGATCTGCTTGTCACAAAAGTGAACTTGCTACCTACTGAGCCACTGACACTGTGATACAGTATATGAAAGATGTGATAATAGCATATAACAACAGATGAAACTGTATTCTCATATATGATTATAAAGTGAGAAAATTAAATATTGATTCTACTTTAGAAATGTTGAAAATAATACAGAGATATGAAAATGTGCAGTATCAGTACATGGAAACTGTATTGATAAGACTTAAAAAGTGAGGTTAGATTCACAAAACTTTGCACGGCACAAACCTGATTTGCCTGGCACAAACTAGGTTTTGCACCAGTGGTATTCACAAAAGCCTCGTTTGCTACAGAAACCAGGTCTGTGCTGGGGCAAAGTGTGGAGGAGCCACAATGCAAATGAGGTGAAGGGACCTGCATATCGGTGCAGTCCGATACACAAAGCATTTGATCCCTGCAAAGGTCTTTTGTGGGGTCCCTTGCAGGAGCAGATAACACCAACCAGACCTTGCTTTAATCCTTCACAACTCTAGTCATTGAAAGAGGCCCGCAGCAGCCTCCCACCCCCACTCCCATACACTGATTGCCCACCCAATAGGTACAAAAATAATTGTAATCCCTGGTGTTAGTCTTCCCTCCAATCGCCGATCACCATCCTGATTGGTAATATAATTGGAATCCCTGGTGCTAGTGGTCCCCCTGATCACCAGCCAGATAGGTACAAAAATAATTGCAATCCCAGGTGCTAGTGACTCCTCTCCCCACCCCGTGACCACTGATCGCCAGCCCCAGCATAGCAAAGTTATTCTCCTGGTGGTAGTGATCCCTCCCCACCAATTGGCAACCAGCACACAGAAATAAACCAGTTAAATCTTCCCTGGTGGCTAGCAGTTCCTCCCCACCCAATCACCTGCCTGATATATATCAAAGTTTTCCCTAGTGTACAGTGGTCACTTCCCCAACCAATCACCCACCGCTATATATCAAAGTTTTCCTGATGTTCACTGGTCCCCCACCTGATCACCCACCCAATGTTGACATCATATTCTATGGTCATCAACGTAACCCCATCCAGATCCCCTATATATTCAATAGAAACATTCCCTGGTGGTCTAGTGAAACTCCCTCCCTATTCTCAATCCCAATACATGAAGTAAAATCTATTCCCTGGTGGTCTAGTGGACTCCTCATACCCCCCGACGGGTAGTGTCCCACTACCTGCTCCCCATCCCTAACCACTGTGTAGTAAATAGAAACATTTGTCTGGTGGTCTAGCAGACCCCCATCCCTGATCCCTGTATAGTGAATTGGATCTGTCCCTGGTGGTCTAGTGGACCCCACCCTGGCAGGCAGAGCCCCACCACCCCATTTCTCCCAATCCCAAATCCAAGCTGGTGACCAGCACAGCCTCCCTCTCACACCGGGCCAGCCACCAACTGAGCTCTCAATGCATACATACTGTATACAGTACACTCTAATTGATTGACAGCCCACTGAGCTGTCAGTCAATGAGTGCATACCATATATATTACATGTGTATTGACAGCTCAGTCGGTGATCAGCTATGGTTGTGAGAGGAGGCCTGTGCCAGTCACCAGCTCGTCTCAAGTTGGGGTGAACAGGATGGTGGCTCACTGCCTGGGGTGGGGTGCCACCAGACCACCAGGACAGGACTTATTCACTATACAGGGGAAAGGGATAGGAAGTGGGGTCCACTTGACCAAGGAAATGTCTCTATTTACTACACAGGGTTTGAGATGGAGAGCAGGGTGATGGGACACTACGTGTTGGGGTGTGGGGTGGGGGGTCCACTTGACAACCAGGAAATAGATGTTACTTCACGTACTGAGGATCGGGGCTAGGGAGGGGGGTTCACTAGACCAACAGGAAATGTTTCTATTGACTATACTGGGATTGGGTGGAGAGACACCTGACACCATGGAATATGATGTCAACACCAGGTGGGTGATTGAGTTGGGGAGGGACCACTATACACCAGGGAAAACTTTGATATATGGCAGAGGCGAGTGATCAGGTGGAGGGAGGGACCACTAGACACCAGGAAAACTTTGATATATAGCAGGCAGGAGATCAGGTGGGGAAGAAACCTCTTGACACAAGGGAAGATTTAGACAGTTTTATTTCTGTGTCAGGGTGGCAATCAGCAGAAGTGGCCACTACCTGCCAGGAAATAAATGTGCTATCTAAAGCTAGCGATCGGCAGTCACAGTAAACCACAAGCACCAGGGATTATAATTATTTTGTACCTATTGGCCTGGTGAGCAGCAAGTGGGGCAGGTACCACTAGCACCAGGGAATCCTATTATTTTACCTGTGGGACAGTGTTGGGTAAGTTACTTTTCTATTACTTTCTTTATGTTTGGAAACTTGTTTCAGGAAGCTCAGGCAGTCACTTGCAAGGATGGAGAAGTACTAGAAACAGTAATACACCTTACAATTATAGTTACTTAGTCCTCTTTATACAAAACAATAAAAAAAATAACCATAACACACAAAATTTTTGAAAGTAATAGGTTAGTTGCTAGTTACTTTCAAATAAATGTAATCAGTTACAGTTGTATTTCTTTTGTATAAAAGACATAAGTAATTGTAACTGTAAGGTGTATTATTTTTTCCTACTTCTCCATCCTTACTAGTGACTGCACAGAGCTTTCTGAACAAATTTCCAAAAGCAATAGAAAGTAATAGAAAAAGTAACTACCCAACACTGCTAATGTGCTTTATTTACAAACATAAGTCAGAGTCATTTTATCTCTCTTTTATAACCCTAAGAATTTTAGATTTTCACGGCATAAGGTCACGTGATGCCCATGCATAAAATATGCATACTTTGCATCCTTCAACATACTTGTCATTCTTCCCTGAGGGCTCCATAGACAAGTAGCATCTCCTGCTACTGCTTAAATATTAGCAACTTTTGTTGTTTTTTGTTTTCGTTATTTGCTCCTGCCTTTTGCAAAGATGCTGCAAATCTTAAATGAAGCAAAAGACCTTAATACAAAGTGGTAGCCTTCTTCAATATTTTGGCACACTGACTTGTATCAGCTGTTACTGGTTTTAGCACTACACTGATGGAGGTATAATAATTTATTCTGTTATAAATTTGCTATTGTAGGTTAATCTGGATTCAGATTTTAATAACAAGGGTTTTATTTATCTCTTTTGTGAGTGGTTCCAGAAATATAGTGCAGTTAATTAAGAAATATAAGCAATTCATTCATGTAAATAAATATTTTATATAAGCTGCTGATTATTCCCATTTGCTCAGTTCATACCACTAGATCTCCCAAAGACAATGACACATTGAATGGTTGCTTCCCAATGTTTTGCCAAGTCTAAGAGAGAGAGGAAGGATATAACAGAGTAAATCAGTGGGAGCTATCAGCAGGGACCAAGGAGAGAAAGATCAGAAAGGTGTTTAAGGAGCAAACATAAAGACCTGTTTCAGGTTTCCATCAGCAGGACCCTATATCGGTAATAAAATGACTCCAAAGGTTAAGGATACTTCAATCGGGCTGGCAGTATAGCCTAGAGGTTAGAGTAATGAGCTGTGAATGAGCTTTGTACATCCAGCAGCCTTGGGTTTGATTCCCACAACCTCTACTTGCATACAGTGTGACTCAGAGCAAGTCACTTAACCACCCCAGTGCTCTTAGGTTGCCCCTGAAAACAGACACGTGTGCCTAGTGGGCTTTACCCAGTTACCAAAGAATAAAAAAAATCTGCAGCAGCAACTTTTACATGGAACTGAGTGATAGACTCTTTCTTTGACTTTGGAGAACTTTTGGGGCATTGAGGATACTTTTTATATATTTTTTGTATACTGTGGCTGTTCTGTGCTTTGGAAGTACTTGATCATCGATTGTTTTGGAGTGAGAGGACTTGGACTGATAAGTAGATAAATTATGGTTAGTACAAGAGGACAATGGTAAAATTCTAGTAATTGCTCCACTAACTCTGTGAATTAGTTCAGACAGGAAAAAAGCTTTAAAAATACCAAACAGACAAAAAGTATGGACCATATAACTGTGCTTAAATCACTGTATTCGAGGACTTCTACCCTGAAAATAAAAGTTAGTACTTAGCTGCCAACATTAAGCAATCTTAGCGGCCCAGTGGCACTGAGGTTGAAGCGCTGGACACCACATTTCACACCACACCAGCGACCTGTGTTTGGAAACAGGCATGGGCCACGAAAGTCGGCAGGGGAGGAAGGATTGAGTATCCGAGGACTGCTTTCCTTCTCAGGGAGGGATGTGCAGCACCAATACCTGGTTGCTCTCTGGTTGAGCCTGGAGAGCAAAGCCATGTGTGAGCATGGAGGAACCGAATGCAGGAAGGCGCATTGAGGGTGTGCATGGAAGCATGCGGGTTCCTCCTCGGCTTGCGTCCATTGCACTTGACGGCTCCGGAGGGAGAAATCATGGAAAATTGCTTTCTCCTAGCTTATGAGCCACTCATGGTGCCTGTCCCTCTTGTATGACATTCCACCTATGGTGGCCCCACTCGGGGGCTCTTGAATATGAGGAGGCAGGTCACTGGGAGACAGGCAAGCCCATTGTGGGGCTAGGGAAGTCCTCTCAAAATAATAAAAAACATTAAGCAATATTTGATACATATGAACATATGAAACTGCCAGCAGATAAAGGCCATACGTCTATTAAGTCCACTTGTGTGTGCAGCTAGTCATCTCCTTACACAGCCTTGAAATTTACTAGAAGAAAGAATATCAGGAAAATCCCATTTTATCAGCCTCTCATAGTTTTATACATAATTCTTTGATTAATACTGAGAGGAAGGATGAGATCACAGTCAATAGGGAATCACAGGAGGGAAACTACTGGGCAACAGCTTTTTATATTTACCTGGGGAAAGCCAGAGTGTTAATGAGGCAAGAGATTAAATAGTTAAGACCAGAAAGGAATCTTCATAATACAGTAGCAAAATGAAATTAAAGAGGTAATGCATGATTTACAGTATATCAGACAATTGTTGGTCTTAAGGGACTAGAAATAAAATATAATGAAAGTGTGAAATCAAATGCTGGGATAAATGATGGTATAAAGAGGGCTCTGCACCTAATTGCATATTACATGGCCCAAGTCAACAATATTTTCCTTCATACTTTAGCAAAGAACCGATTAGTTTACAAAAAAGGATATTGCTAACCTGTTTCTGATGGAGCAATTAGTTATTACAAGGAAAGACCTAGACACAACAAGAGAAGACATTGCAGTCAATGGAGCTAGACTCAATGATATTCTCAGAAAATTAATTGTTCTAGTACCTCCTAAAGAGTCCTCATCTGGATCCTGTCTCTCAACAAACTCCTCTCTATGCTAGGATAGACCTGATTTTAGTAGCTTTATTATAGCTGTGAAATTAAAAGCTGCCTCCTATAAGTCAAGTAGTGCAGGTATTCTGAAAAGAAAAGGGAAAAAAATCTGGATTCCATACTAACAGGAGAGATTGTGGAGAGTTGTCTGCAGAAATTAGAAGGGCCTGACTCATCATCAACCTCCCATTCAAGTCAGAAAAGCTCCTGTGCTCAGAATGTGAAGCCCATTTAGGTAAGTAATCACATACTACTTGCCTTGCAGTACAACTCTCAAGTTGGAAACTGAGTGTAACCTCCTTAAGAATAAATGCAAGGAATTGTTACAATGTACTGCCTATGTCAACCAAAATCTGGCAACCCTGCAGAAGGCTAATATTTTGAATAAGGATCCTACAAAAAATCTGAGTCAGTTCTTGTACAATCACAGAAAGAGCCCATTATGATAAATAAAGTTATGATGGAAACTGAACAGGTCCCCAGGAGGTAACCAATGCTTACCCTTTCCTTAGATTTATTGGTCCAAGTAATTGGTTAAATTCTGCTATGAATGACCTAAAACTGTATATGATAAATTTGATTAAAGACGTGTTAGATGTGAAAATCCATACTAATGACATAAAAGAGGTTAAAATCATTGTAGGGGAACCTGTTGTAGTACTACATGTATATTTTCCTTTTTCCAGCTGTTGCCAACTGTGCTTGGATTAATGTTGCCCTTTACAGAATAAAGGTACTGTATATCTATAGCATTTCCCAATAAAAATGATTTTGATAGGATCATCAATATTGACAGTTTAAAGCCAGACCCGCCAATGTGTTTGACACGCTTTTGTTTACCTAGAATGAACAGAGAAAATAAATATAGCTTGATGGGTTCACTCAGTAACTTTTGTAGTATATACTTGAAAATCCACCTAGGTCAGAAAGGCATTCTGCAAGCCTGTTGAAGGAATCAAGTACCCAAACAAACATCTTAGTTAAAGACAAAACAGTAACTGATAGGATTATTATAAAATCCAGTTTAATGGATACATTGGGACTGTACATGGTGGATCTAATTGAACTTGCTCCATCTTTGCATGCGGTCCTGTAGTATCAAGTGAAAGACCAGAAATTCATCACAGTAACACCCTTCCCATTATCTAACAGATACATGGTTCTAGCAGGCTATGGGGACTGACTCAATGCCGTTAAAACAATAGCCTTGAGAGCAATTCTGATTTAGATTCAGATCTCATGAAGGTTAAGGATCTACTGGGAACAAGACAAGGATCTTTATTTCTTACATTGGATATTGTGGGATATGAACAGAAGTTTACTGACACAAAATGGATTCAATTTGTTTCCATTTGCAATGCCGTTTGTCTCCAGGAGATGAGGCATGAGAAGACTGTAATAGAGTACTTAATGGATAAGAGGTATTTCATCAGCCAGGATCAAGTGAAAGCAAATCTGGTAGACTCTCAAAGGGCTTGGCCACTTATACTAAAACTGGCTCTTTCAAAAATACACAGTTCTATTATATATCAGCAAATTTCCTTATTGTGGTTTCAGAAAAATATGAATTTGAACTATTGCTGATTAATAGCTATATCCGACCAATGGGATCCAAGTACTTAAAGCAAAATCTATGGGATTCCTTCAAAATAATCCACAAGATCTGAATTTCAAATTCCTGACTGGGAAATTCTGATAATCGGTGACTTAAATGCCAGGATTGGAGTCTTCAATTGGTTTGTGGACATCTTAGTCTTTGAATACATCAATACCCTTAAAACATTGCCTCGGAGATGCTACAAAGATAAGAAAGTGAACAAAGCTGGGTCAGTCCTTAATTAAATCGTAAATGAATATAATCTCTACCCATTGAGCAGTCGCTTGCAAGGTGATATTGAGGAGACTGTACCTACATTGAGACCACAGGCACCTCATTACAGGCTCCTCATTGTTAGGCTCAATTATTTGGTCAGGGCAGGTATAGGCTTGGCAGAGTCTGCACATTGCAATTAGATCTGAGAGTGACCACTTTCCTGTATTTTTAAAAGGGCTGTCTCTTGAACAACCAGAAAGCACCTCCTCTTTTCATAATGAAATCCATGTTTCTGTCCCTTGGCTCTCTCTCCCTCTCTCCTAGGCACCCTGTTTTCAGTTGACTTTTGTGCCACTATTTTATCTGCTGACCAGTCTGACCTCCTCATTTCACTGAAACAGCCTACCCTCTCAATCCCCTCCCTCCCTCCCTCCCTGCCTGACTTAGGTTAATACCTTGATCGGCCACCTCCCATTCTTTCTCACGATTTTGAATGGTGCCTGCCAGGCCTCTTCCTGCACCCCTTTATTTCTCCCTTCGCTTATGAGACCATTGTGCCCATACCACCTCCTCTTTCCATGCTACTCCTGGGAGGGATGTTAAAACCAATTTGGGCCCTGCAAACACCCTTTTACCTCTACCTATAGCATCTGGGCTATTGCTCCTGGTTTAAAAATCACACACATGATCATCTGCAGCCTCCTGCAAACTCACTGACCTCAAAGCCTGAGTTTCCTATACAATCCCCATATACTATGCCTTATGGAGACCTGGCTGAAGCCACAACATCACGGATGCCTTTACCAACCTGCTGGTTACACTGTACTGTGCAAAGACCGACCTGGCAATAAGAAGGGCGGTGGCATAGCTATTCTTATCAGGAACCTCTCTCTGCCTATACCACCCTCTGCGCTAATAGAGAATTCACCAGTGACTGGATTATTGCCAAAGTTACCTTTGGCACATCCAAGAAACTATACCGGGATGCTGCTATAACCCCCAACCAGAGGTGTTCTGGCCTCCAGTCCCTGCTTACTTGCTTACTGGGTTAGGATCTCTCTCACCCCAGGAAACTATTCTTCTTGGTGACTTCAACCTCAACTGGCTGGGTGTCAAGAGACTAACTATGCTAACATAGTCAAGCAGCACAACCTGCTGTAAATCATTACCATCTCTACCAGGCTGAACCCTCGCACATCTACCCACTCCTAATTGACTGGGTAATCACCAACAGTGGTGACCAGATTACTCAAGCTGGCATACTATCCAGCTCCTTGGTGATCACTCCCCTACCTATGCTATCTGGTCCTTTAAGGCCCCCACAAATGCCTAGCATTCCACAAATTTAATTTCCTAACACTTCCCTCTTTAGAGGATGTTAGTGCCATAAACTGGCAAGGCCTGTATGCTCTCTCTGATGTAACCCTGGCTGCCACCCACTTTACTAATATTCTCCTGGATATTCAACTCGCTTCTTCCCTATTACCACCTGGAGAGTTTGTGGTGATTGTACTTGGTAGATTACCAGAGAACTAATTTCCAAGAGGAAAAGGACCGTATGTAGTCCACCCATAAACTGACTCCAAACCCTACCCTGTAGAATGAATATTGGTACCTTTGCAACAGATGTAAGCATCTGTCCCAAATGCTGAAGCAGAACTACTTCACTAACCTGCAGAGAATGAACCTCGGCAACCCCAAGAAAGTTTGGGATGCTATTAGCTCCTTCTCACTCCTTCTACTAGAAGCCCTAATATCTACCTAAACTCCCTTACTGGCACTCTTACCGACCATGCTAAGGTAGCCCTGACTTTCAACCACAAATTCTCTAATCTGTCTGCTCTCCTCAGTAAGCTTCCTCCTGTCATTCCTCCAGCCAGTTGCCTCCCACTTCCCCTTCAACCCTCTACCACAATCCCAGACACCATCCCTCACCCCATTTTATTTCAAGACCATATCACCTAGCCATACCTACAGTACATATTATTAAGGAGTCTACCTAACCAGGGCAGCCCTGGCTCAGATGGCCTCTCCCTGTTTTCCTCAAACTTGTTTCATCGGTGATCCCTAAGCCTCTTATGTTCATTGTCAGTCTTGCACTGACCACCTCCATTATGCCTTCCCTCTGAAATTAGCTAAAGTGGTCCCTATCTTTAAAACTGGTGACCCACTTTCATCTGACAACTACTGGCCTGTATCTAGTCTCCTTCATCTAAACAAGCTACTCAAAAGGTAGTGCATTGACAGCTGTATGAATAGCTCACTAAATATAACATCTTATGTAGCCAGCAGCATGGCTTCAGCAAACACCACAGTACTATCACTGCCTTGGCAATATTCACTGACCACATCCCTCTAACATGGACCAGTGGCATGCTTCTGGTGCTTTTTCGTGGATCTTTCTAAAGCCTTTGAGTTGGTAAATCATTCAATCCTTCTCTCCAAACTGCAATTAATCGGTTGTTCCACTGAGACTACAACTTGGTTTCAGAGCTACCTTTCCGATCACTCTCAGTCAGTGTGTATAGGCTCTGCCACTTATCTTGCCCTGTCAATCTCTACAGGGGTACCACAAGGCTCTATTCCAGGCCCCTGCTCTTCATGATATTTGTAAACTCCCTCCACTCTGACTGTCTCTCCTGCAAATCCTCCTTTATGCCAATGACCTTGTTATTTTTCACAGTGACAACTCCCTTCTTCACTTATCCTCTGTTCTTACCCAGAATTACTGCACTGCTCAGAACTGGTTTTCTGACAACTTGATGTTGGTTAACACCAAGAAAACCAAGGCCATGCTTTTGGGTCTAAGTCATTCCTTGCTAGGACTCTTAAATCTAATTCCTCTCATCATATACTCCCTGATGGTCCTGCCCTTGATTTTGTCCCTGATTTCAAATACTTAGGGTTACCTGGACCCCTCACTCTCACAGACCATATTAACCTCATAGCCTGCAGGATCAATATGATGCTTAGTACTGCCTATCGCATCAAACCCTACCCTAAATGGTGAGGCCCACTTGGCCATCGCCAGAATAACCATCTCCCTATCTTGGATTACTGTTCCCAACTTACTCCCATGTCTCTACTGCCCTCCAGTCTAGACTGTAATCTGTCTACAACAGTATTTGCTGCTTTGCACTATCTGCCCTATATTCCACTCATCACTGTGACCTCTACCGCTCTTATTGCAAGGTCATTTTGATTTTACCCCTGGGTACACGATTGATTCCATCCTTAGATGTGGCCTAGTTTCCCCTCCCACCCTCTGCAAGCTCTGACCCATGCCAAGGTGCCTTTGGTCCACGATTGTTCCTCCCTGTGATACTCCCAGAACCTCAACAAAGATGGACAGGAATGCTCTATCAGAAGCTGCCCCACACTCTGGAATGGACTTCCAGCTGCACTCAGATCCTCTAGCACCCACCTCTCTTTAATCACAACTTCAAATCTGGCTCCTCTCCCTTGACAATTGCAACTGTCTGTCTAGGTAGCCTCAACCCCTCTCTTGCTTTGTCCCCCATGCTAAAACTTGACCCTCTCATCTGACCTGCACCTCCTTACTATTTTGCCTGAATCAGGTAAGTGCTATTAAGAGAATGTAATGGGGATGAATTTCATATTGTTCCGCTCAGTAGATTGTGTAATGTTGCTAAATTGTTATTTCTTGAATTTGTTGTAACTGCTGTCTGTCTAATGTTCTTAACTGTGCTGATATTAATTTTGATACTACCACTGCTTGCTTAATGTATATACCTCTTGCTTAATGTTTTGTTCATCACTCATGCCTCTACAGCCAGGTTGTGCTGAAAACAGTCCTTTGGATCAGTGCAACTACCGGTAAACAAAGTCATAAAATAAATAAATAAATGTCCCTGCCTAAAATGGTATTCACTGTACTCAGAATGAACTAAAAGATAATTTGGGACTGCAAGCCTGATGAACAGATAAGATGCATAATCTGGGAATCCCTTATGGCAAGAGACTGGAGCGACATTAATAACTTCAGTGTAATGCTGATCTGGTCAGAATTTGTTGATATCTTCAGTAACATAGTAGATAGGCTTTATAA
This sequence comes from Neoceratodus forsteri, assembly GCA_016271365.2. NCBI lineage: Eukaryota > Metazoa > Chordata > Ceratodontiformes > Ceratodontidae > Neoceratodus > Neoceratodus forsteri. Next base: position 1,517,902,239 of record CM057449.1, read on the forward strand.
GGTCATCACACATCAAGAATGGAATGTATGATGTAAAGGATGGTTTGATAAAGACTGCAGAAAATACAAAGCTCATTTAAGACACATGATAAAAGATACCAAAAACAGTAAGGGCAGGGAAGATTTTAAGAATTAAATAAGGAAAGGAAAACTACAACATATTTTTTAAATACAAAGCAACAATATTATCTCTTCTCATGGAAATATGCTTATGGTAATTATTGAAAAAGATTCAAAGGGTTCTGGAAACTTGTAGCTAAAGGTTCCAACAACTATAAAGAAAATGTTGATGCTTACATCAATGAAAATAAGTAGGTTCAATATTATTCAGGAATATTCTTTAACCCAGAAATACATGATTCCCCCAGTTCAGTAGGGTTAGACAATGCTTTTCACTAATCTCGAGAAAGGAGGTATACATGGACATAAAATCATTAAAATGAAAAAGCCCTGGGACCTAATAGAATCCCAGCAGAGGTATACCATTGTAACACTTCCCTGTGGTGTAAACCCTGACATTTTTACAACAGATATATCCAAGAGAACTTTTCCAAACTCATGGAGTGGTGCTGACATTATTCTGCTCAATAAAAGGCAACAGTGTAGATATAGCAATGTACAGACTTTTCAGCTTATTTGATATTAATTTGAAAAATTTTCAAAAATCATTCTTAAAAGATTCAAATTGCAAATAAGAAAGACTGGTGATCTTAGCGAACTGCCGACTGATTGTAGAAGTTGATACTCCACAATGGATAATTGTTTATTTTAGCCCATCTGATAGGAAAATATGTCCAGCTGAGGAGCCAGAAACTATATGTGGTGTTCATTGATTTCACAGCTGCATTTGACTCAGTCTCCAGGGATATCCTTTTGACGCTATTGCTAAAAGAGGTATAGATCCATCACGTGTCCAAATAATTTCTAATGTATACAAGGATATCTAGGCCCAAATAAGATGTGAACCACTGGTCAATTTTCAAAAGTTGCTCCCATAAATGGTGGTGTGAGACAAGAATGTGTCTTAGCCCTACACTAATTTGCTTATATATAAATCAGTTATTAAAAGATCTGGAAGTTGTGGGCTCTGAGTCACCTAAAATAAATAGTTGCCACGTCCTGCATCAGCTTGTGCTGATGATTTGTTTGATGGCATTGACAAAAAGGGCTTACAAAAAAGTTAGATTTCATGGACACCAAAGTTTAAAGACCTTAAACTTACAATTAATTTTAATAAAACACAAATCATGATTTTTGGTTCTGAAAAGGAAAATGGCCAGTGTTAATGGGTAAGCAAAGGTTAACATTAACTTTAAGTTACATTTATTTAGGGTTGACCTTTGCTTCCAATTGGCAGTGGACAAAGCTTGTCTCAAATCGATTGTAAATATGAAGAAAACAGTTATTAGTCTGAGAAAATGTAATGCTGCCCATGGTGGTTTCTCACTGATCCCTCTTGTCAATGTATTCATTTATTTATTTATTTTTATTTGGTATTCAGAAAATAACCTTTGAGACAAGGCTCTTTTACAAAGGTTCCAGTCATGTGAACAGAGTATAGACATTCAATCAAGAAGGTTGCAGAGTTTTAGGACATTTGAGACACTGAACTGCACAACAATTAGGAAAAGGGTACAGAGTTTCTTAGACATTTAAAGCACTATACAGAATATGGTCTTCAGCGTTAGTTGATTACAAGTGCAGGTAAGGTGTAGAGGCACTAGAGGTTAGGTTAGGTTGGGCAGAGGGTCAATAAGGACAGGATTTTGGTAGGGGACGGGGCTCTAGTAAAAGTGGTCAAGAGGCAGGCCTAAGGCAGGAGACAGAGACCCATCCCTAGCATGGAGATGGGGGAGGGAAAAGGGGAGGGGTGTACAGGAGCAGCCCCTTAAGAGTGATCCAGAGGCATTGTCAAGGAGCATATGGGAGGGTGGCTTCTGTCTTGTGCTGAGAATAGTTGCTGTTAGCAGAGCCAGGCCTGGTAATCCAGACTCTATTAGCTGTTAGAGAAGTAGGTGCACACAGAGCTGGAGGTCAGGTAGTGCAAGGTCTGATTTGAAGCCGTACAGGCTAGTTCAGTTCCAAATGGGCTCGTTCCTTGTTAAGCCAAAGAGGGGCTCTGTAGGAGAAGGAGCATGGTCCAAGAGGTGTATGTCAGAATGGCACCACGAGGCTCTCTGCATTCTGTGTCTGATTATATATTCTGAGCCTGGGAGGGAGAAGATGCCTGCTATGCATGGGGGCTTTCCCAGTAATGCTTTTGTCTAGAAGGCATGTGAGGAATTTAGTCCTGCACCCAAAAGACAGTAGGTGTGTCTGTTCATAGAGGAACAGGTGTGGGTCATTTGATCACTGTTCAGGATGAGCCTGCAGGCCTTGTGGAGAGCTACGTACACCCTCTTGAGCACAGAGTCTGATGCTGGCTGGAGACAACCAGGCCACAGTCTATGGTGGAAAGGATGGAGCTCATGGCTGATAGGTGGATAGCTGCCATTGTAAGGTGTTTTCTGTGCCTGTATAGCACACCAAGCTTGGTGTTGACTGTCTTGACCACCTGGTTGACATGTTGAGTGTAGGATAAGGTGTCATCCAGGGTGACTCAAAGGTATTTGAAGGAGTGTATATGTTCTAGGGGGTGAGTACATTGTTGGTGATATTTCTGGTGGGTAACCTTTCTTGAGCTGGGGGATGGATAGGAGCATGGTCTTGTTTTTTGTAATTGAGCAGAAGTTTGTGCTCACAGAACCAGTCTTCAGTTTTACTGAAAGAGTGCTGAAGTTCTGCTTGGAGTGGCTCAATTCAAGAGTAGGTGTTGATGATGACAGCATTGTCCTCATATAGCAAGCAAGCAAAACTTTATTTATAAAAAGCACCTTTCTTACAATCAAGCACTTGTACAGTACAATAAATAATTAAAATCAATAAAAACAAATTCAGCAATTAAAATTCTATAAATACAGCAGCAGCCTAAAAGTCAGAATATGCTAGTCTAAATAAAAAGTTTGAAGTGCTGATTTAAAAGTTTGGATGGTCAGGCAATATAGGATTATCTTGGCATCACAGGCTTGAGGGAAATTATTTAGAATAGGCTGAATAGCAGGGGTCCCAAGATGGATCCCTGGAGGACCCCAGCATGACTTTCCTGGGGTCAGACACTGTTTGTCCTGTTTTACCTGTTGTGACCTGAGGAACAGGTAGTCTTGGAACCAGAGTGTTGCATTGGCAGCCACTCCTAGGCTTTGTAGCTGTGCCAGTAACAGGATGTAGTTTATGGTGTTGAAGACTTTTAAGTCTATGAACATCGCCCCTACTAGTTTGCCTTCATCCATAGCTTTGTGAGCATAGTTGGTGAACTCTACAAGGGCAGTCGTGGTACTATGCCCTGCCTGAACCCATGCTGGTTGGGGCATTGCAGTTGGTATTTGCTGATGTAGTCTGTTAGTTGGTCCACCACAATCTTCTCAAGGGCCTTGGATGGGGGAGGATTGAGATTGACCTGTAATTGGACACATTGGTCCTGTCCCCACTTTTGTGGACAGGAGTGACCAGCTCTTGCTTCAGGTGGCCAAGAATTGTGCCAGGGTCAGGATTTGTTGAATAGTTTTGTAATTGGCTTAATGAGCACATCAAGAGTTTGAGACACCAGCTTCATGTCTACTCCATTGCTACCCATTCTGGTCTTCCTGAGCACTTTTTATGTAGAATGTTGCTCCTTTATAGTAACTCTCTTGAGGTAGAAGGTAGGGTGAGAAGTATTGGGTGCTTTGTCATCTGAGGGAAACTTGGTGGGGTGTAGGTAGTCAGGAGGGATTATTGTGCTTAGATCTGTGAAGGCAGAGTTGAAGGACTCCATGATGAGGCGTGGGTCCATGGTAGTAGAGCTGTTAATGTGGAACAGCTGTTGGCTTCTCTTTTCTTCTTCCCCAAGGGATTCTTTATGTTTCCCAGAACCTTTTGCTGTCACTCCAGCTTTTATCGAGCAGTACCTTATGGTGATCTGCTTTAGTCCTCCATATTAGATGCATGCAGTGGTTTCTAGTTGCCTGGTACTGCTGGTGGTCATGGTCTTTACCCAAGGCCCTGGCTTTTAATCAGAGGTTGTCCTCTCCTTCATCATGGCTAGGAGCTCACCTGTTATTCAACCATTAGTGGTCCCCCTTTTTCCTCCTTTTTACCAGCATGTATCGGTTGTAAATATTGTTGACTCCATCTGTGAAGTACTTCAGGGCCTGGTCCAGGTCTGGCAGTGTCAATGGGTGACCAGTCATGGTAGGATAGGGCATTTTAAGCAATCATAATTTACCTCTTTTCAGGATCATGCTCTGTATTGTGATGGGGGCTGTTTTTGAACTTATTTGATCATCTGAGGGTGACAGGGGTGGTCACCGGTGTATCTTGCAGCACCTTGACCTCAGATATTCGTGATGGGGAGTTTTGAGGATCCAGTCAATGAGAGCTTGTCTTGTGGTTCCTTCTGGTTGGTTCCATCAGGTATGCACTTGCCACAATATCCTTGAGTGGCATGGAGTTCCCGCTTTCAAGTTTATATTGAAATCCCTGTGATAAGTAAATCACTATCCTTGGGTAGGGAGGCCACTGCATCCAGGACCTTGGGCACACCATCCAGTGATTTTTGGGAGGCAGGAAGACTGATGAAATGGTCAGTGTCTTACCCAGCTGTCCAATTTGTATTTTCATGACAAGGAGCTCATGGTCTGTGGCTATCCCAGAGATAGGTAGTACAGAGCTGTGGAGGGAGTCTTTTGTATAGGTAAGACAGCTCCCACCCTTCTTGCCATCCCTGTAGCTCTTGAATACCTGGTATCCAGGTAGCTATTTTGCTGTTTTTTATATTGCCTGTCAGCCAAGTCTCTGTTAGGCATGCTGTCCAGTTTGTGCTATTTAGAGCTAAGTACAGTACCTTGCACAATTTACCTATTGGGTCAAAATTTGGGATACCAAGAAGAGAGAAACAAACTAACTGTCCCAGTCTTTAAGTGTTTAAGAATAATTTTCGGAATGGGCCATTCTTGCCCAGTGGCACATATAAGGTCGGAGTTGGGACTCAGCAATATTAATGTTCTAATAGATACAAAAAACTGAATTGTTAGCTACAACTCTCTAGAACGACTAACAACCAACTCCCATACAGTTGCCTAATTGAAAAAAAAAAACTGTTTGAGGCTAGGCTGTAATGAATCTGAATGGTATTAAAACATATTGATCCTCCTTGAGAAATGCAATTTGTTAGTGTTAAACAGATACTTAAAGAAAATGTTTCCCTACTGTAAGTCTTAAATATCAGAGATATTAATCGTGAGCCAAGCAGGATCTTGTAACTATTTCTGGCTCTAGATTTTCAAAGTGGTTTGCAACTTTTAACTAGCAGTTTGGAATTAAATCCTAGTTGGACATTCTGAATGATCCAAAATTAAGAAAAATCATTATTAACTATAAATGTGACTTTTTGCTAGTAATGTTTTAACAGCTAGATATAATAAGACCACTTTGATAAGTTCTAAATGCCTTTGTACTGTTGGGGAACAGGAGGATGTTATCCACATTATGGGATTGTCCTGGTAAAGGGACACGGCTTACTGGATAGAATCGCACAACATCCTGGGAATTGCTATAGTTAGATTTGAATTATAGATGACTTGACTATGAATAGATTAGTCAAATTTTTCCAGACAGTTAAAGGAAAAATATGGTGGATAAACTTGTTCCAAGAGCAAATATTTGAATTGTTGCAATGTTTGAATTTTTTTTTTGTTTGACTAACTGACATATCTTCACTGTCTTGTTTATTTTATTACTGATGAGCTGGTAAGAAATATCGAATATAAACATTTACATACTCTTTGATACAGACATTTTGTTCATGTTAAGAAATGATTTCAACATACTTGCTGTATCAGATTTAAGGGACTAGCTCTTGCATTTAGAAAGCTTCATCAGCCTGTTACTGATGGCTTCCCCATAGTTGAATCTTAAAAGTACAACATAATGAAAATGAATTATAGCTATTTTTGAGATATTATGGGGTTCCAGCTTCCTATATTATCTAGGGTGGGTATAGGACGTAATACTGTAATAATTTTCTTAGCTCTCTGTATAGCTTTTTCTTTGTTCTTTAAGATTGTATATATAGGAGCCATGTGATATTAAGTAACGTGATAATTTTAAATTTTTATAATTCTGTAAAAATGAAATTTGTAATGACTTTTGATAGTCAGACAATAAACTAAACTAAGCTGAACTCAGTACATATTTAGTACCTTGAGGTGCTCCTCATAGGATCTGCCCTGCTGGCTCTGAATCATTTTTGTTACTCTGTGCTGCACTGTTTCATACCTATCCCTGTACTTTCTGTGGTGAGGGTTCCAAAACTAGACACAGTATTCCAAATGAGGCCTCACCAGGGATCTGTATAGAGGAAGTAATACTTCTTTCTTCTGCTATCAATACCCCTCCTGATACATCCCAACATCCTGTTAACTTGCTATACATCTTGAAGCACAAGCTCATTTGTTTAAGGGAGTTATGGATGATAACTCCTAGATCATGTTCCTCTTATGTAGTGCTAAGTCTCACCCCATTCATCCAGTACTCAGTCTTGGGGTCCTTTTCCTTAGGTGAATTACCTTGCACTTTTGGCATTGAATTTTAACTGCCAGAGCATTGACACCCCTCTAGTTTTAGTAGGTCCTCTGCATATCCCTTATTCCCTCATCACATTCCACCCCCATATAGTTTTGCATCATTTGTGAAGAGACACAGCCTGTCCTGGATTCCTTTATTTATTTATTTATTTATTACATTTTGGTGACCAGGTGAGCCCACTGGGCCCGGAGATCCCTTTTCAGGGGCGATCCGGGATTACATAACATAGGATAAATCACAATCGCGGTAAATGAAGAAAATGCAATTATGATACAAGTTATACAGAGATGTACAGTCAGCTGGTTACATGTGCTGAGATCAGCATTACAGCAGTGCATGTGTATTGACACTAATAAAGAGGGGGGATGTGAACCACAAATGCAGAGACAGATTGCTCACAGCAGGTAGTAACAGACTGTGAGGCTTAGATGTCCATGTGGTGGACCTGTATCTCTACAGCTGCATTTGGAGGTAGCCATCATACGAGCCTTAAGCCTTGTGCTGAAACTTTTGATGGAGGGAGCTTCCTGCACTCTGGGAGGGAGGGAGTTCCATAGGGTGGGTGCTGTGTGGCCCGAAAGAATTGCCTCCCACCTTGGTTCTTACTCTAGGGACAGCTAGGAGCATACGATCCATTGTGCGGAGGGCCGAGGGTTATTCTTTAGTGCAATAAGTCCTGAGAGGCTTGGAAGGAGGTTGGGCTAATTAATTTGAAGGTTTGGCAAAGCAAGGGGTACTGGAGATGGGCATCCCAGGAGGGCCAATTTAGTTGGGATAGCGTGTCACAGTGATGGTTCCGGGGTTTGACTGGGTGGCGAACCAAGCCATCTTATTGTATAGAACTTGGAGTCTATTCATCTCAAGTCTAGCTACTCCCTGGACCACTGGGCTTCATAGGTAATTGTCAGGAGGAGGATGCTGGTGGCTATGGAGACCCTTGATTCAGGTATCAGCTGGTCTTTCAGTCGGTGAGAGTGCCTAGTTTTGTATGTAAGTTTTAGTAACTTGATCCACGTGGTCCTTGAGGGTGAAGCCCTGGTCCAGGGTGAGGCCAAGGTATTTTAATGATGCCACAACCTCTAGTCTACTGCCAGACGCAGAGGTCTGGTGTAGGTGTTGGTTTCTATCATGTCCAAGAGATCTTGGGCCAAACAGCATGGCCTTGGTCTTGTCTGTGTTAAGAACCATTCTGTTGTTAACAAGCCATTGCTCAAGGGAACTCAGGTCTCCTTGTAGCAAGGGGCTGAGGTCTCCCAGCTTAGTGGAGGGTCGATAGATGATGACATCATCCGCATACTGGACCACAGAGCTCCCACCACAGTGGTGTCAGAGTTCGTTGGTTTAAAGGAGAGAAGGAGGTAGCCAAGAATCGACCTTTGAGGCACTCCCTCTTTTAATGGGAGGCGGCTCTGATATGGAGTCTTTCCATTTTACTCTCTGTGTACGCCCATTTAAGTAGCTTTCAACCATGTAAGGGAATGGCTGTCAAGGCCTACATTGCCCAGCTTAGTCAATAGCAGATTGTGATTGACCAGGTCAAAGGCCTTGGATAGGTCGATAAAGACTGCACCAGTAAGGGTCCCCTTATCCAGTTCTCTGAGTACGTCAGTCGAGAATTTGGTGAGGGCAGTGTCCAATCCTATGCCTAGTTCTGAAGCCATGCTGGGAGGGTACCAGAAGTTGATGGAACTCTAGGTATTCACAGAGTTGCCCACAGATCAGCCTGTCTTGTATCTTTGCCAGGGTGCAAAGCAGGGAGATAGGCCTGTAATTACTAGTGGACTGTCGATGGCCTCCCTTGTGGATTGAGACCACGTGGGCCTGTTTCCACTGTTCAGGGACTGCACCTTCTTTAGGGATCAGTTAAAGAGCCAGGTCAGGGGTCTGACTAGGGACTGGGCTCCTTCCTTCAATAGCCTGGGGTGAATCCCATCAGGTCCCCTGGATCCAGAGGTTTTAAGAGTCGTTAATAATGAGAGAACTTCTTTGGTTTTACCAGTTTGAGGTGGAAGGTTGGGCAGTCAAGATTAGGAAGTGACCACCCGTTGGGGTCCGGGTAGAGGGAGGTAGTCCAGCCTTGTAAGAGTCAAGGTTCATGAAGTAGTGGTTGAGTGCCATGGCAATGTGGAGTCGTCATTTATTAGTTGACCATTTACCTCGATGGGGCCATGTTTAGTCCTGCCATTCCCTTTAATACTTTAATAACCCATTTATGTGTGCCCAGAAAAGTCTAGGGTTTCTAGATTCTTTTCTGAAGTTGCGTGACATACTCCTTTTGGCCATTTTGATGGCCAGCTACCTGTTTCTGAGAGTTTTGTAGCACAACAGGTCAGCAGGTAGGGTGGAGAGCTTGTATTTTCCCAGGCCTTGTCCTGGTTTATCATTAGGGCTTTCAAGGAGGGTGATCCACATATAGCAGCTTCCTTGGTATGGAGTTTCTTCATGGGGCGAATAGGTTGGCTGCCGTGTGGAGTGTTCATTGAAAGAAGGCAACAGCCTCATCCAGAGAGGGAGGAGTTTGATTGGGCTCCAGTCTATGCTGCTTAGGTAGTTAGATTGTTGTTCGGGTAATAGATGGGTGTAGTCCCTTGCAGCCAGGATTTGCGGATGGAACCTGGGAGCCCTGTTTTTCCAGATGTAGAATATTAGGGAGTGGTCACTCAGGGTGTCCGCTAAGGTGCCTGCAGCCTGTAAGTTATCAGCGCTCATCACCAGCACCCAGTTTAGGGTGGAATGATTCCCTGTTTTGTGGTTCAGTCTTGTTGGCCCAGAGATAACCTGTGCAAGGTTTGATTCTTGTACCATTCCTTTAAGAGAGTGTTTTGCATTCTGGGCCCAATTTAGGTTAAAGTCCCCAGGATGAGTAGCTCAGAGGAGACCTCCTCAGCAATGTCCTTTAGGATTGACTCGAGTGATGAGAGGCGTTCTTAGGAGGTTGTATACACACCCAATGGTGAGATGCTTGCAAAAGCAAGGGTGATGCGTCAAAGACTGAGTCGCCATCAGTGCTGGTAGTGTGTTGCAGGTTAACCTGCATAGAGTTTAGTGTCTTTAGTATAGATTAGGACCCCTCCCCTCTTTTGTTTGCTCTGTCTTTTCTAAAGGAGTGATACCTGAGGGCTGCGATCTCGTGTGAGAGTACTTGAGGTTTAAGCCAGGTTTCTGATATGGCAAGGACATCTGGATTGTACAGGTCCAACCAGGCTTGTACTTCCTGCATCTTGGATTGCAAACTACATATGTTCATATGTGATCCGATGCCCTTTGTGGACACCCAGTGAGGGTCCTGTGGGGAGGAAATCAGGAGGTTGTTAGGAGGGGGTCCAGGGTTTAACTGAATGTCACCTGCGATGAGCAGGAGGGCAACAATGAGGCAGAGTGAAGGGGCCGGGAGGGAAGTAGGCACTGAGTCTTCACTTTGAGAAGAGGAGGTAGAAGTACCAAATACCTTTCCTGTAAAATTCATGGGCCATCAGGAGTGACTTGGGACTATTATGGGAGGGGAATAGCATTGTCAGTGGGGTGTGGTGGGGTATCAGGCAGAGGGACCTCTGGGGTCAGGGTCTCCTGTGCTAATTAGCCTATCAACTCCGAGTAGGGACAGGATATACATGATGGCCAGGAGTAGCCTCTGTTGGGCCAGCAAAGGTAGGGTATTCCTTGCTTATGGGCATTCTAATAGGTAGGGTCTTTTCAGCAGTAGAAGAAAATGTAGGGGAAGGCCTTGTATCTTAGCGTTGTCACTCTTGGTCCAAAGTGCTCCGCTTCTCTGCAGTCCCCTATCTCTTCAGAACACTGTGTCCCTTGTGCGAGAGTCTTAAACAGGGGGCGACTAGAGACTATAGAATTACCTCCTATTGTCTGACTAGTGGGTGCAGCTACCCCTATGGGAGTCAGACCAGGTCGTGAGCAGCAAGTGAGATTAGTAGTACCATCCATTTGTGCTATATCCTATCTGTTGTTTTGTGCCTCCAGAAATTTGGCAGATTGGCAGGATTGAGTACCTCCTATAAACTGGAGATCAACATAAACTACATGCCTCCTATAGACTTAGTAGAATCAAATCAGTGGCCTCCTGTAACAACCAGTGCCCAAGTTAGCAAACTTTCACTTAAAATCTAAGAGGTCATCAGTCTGCACTATGCAGATGCAGTGGTCTATCTAAGAGAAATTGCTCAGAGACCAGTATGATTTACTTGTAGTACATTCATACAAGATCTTAGTAAGAGGCAGTCAAGATACACCAAACAGTAATAACCAGTGCCCAAGTAATTAAACTTGCTTATACGGTCTCACGAGGCAGTAGTTCTATACTAGGCATATGCAGTAATTCTATCTAGAAAAAAATTGCATAGTGTCATGTAAGTACCACAGTTAGGAGACTGGAAGAATAAAATACATTCATGCATGGGCTCTGTAAGAAACTTAAACTTAAGTTCAGCAGGAGTGGGGGGTAATCCTGTCCAGCGCTCCATCTGGGAAATGGCCGGTTTGCAGTCTAGGGATAGAGTTTCTTGTAAGAAAGGGATGGTAGTCTGTTAGTACTGCATCAACCCAAATTGGCTCCAATGCGAGGTGGGCATGGTAGGAGCATTTAATGGAAGGAGGAGCAGATTCGGGGTGGGTGGGCCGAAAATCAAGCCCCTTGCTGCCGAACTCTCTGTGTCCCTCTTTGCTTTCTCTGCTGAAGCCAACCTCCCTGTGTCCCAATTTGCTTGGTTTATTGATGAAAATTCATCGGGGAGGTCCATCCGACTCACGGTAGCGCATAAGCACCTCAACCCCAAGGTTCTCTGCCCGCTGAAAGAATGCCAGGAATGTCTGTTGGAGGAGGGAACAGAGCAGCCCCAGCCATCCTCTCCTCCCTGATGAGATTTGTTGTGTTGTTATCCACTGGTGCTCAGATTCAGCCTTTTGTCCAGGCTGCCAGAGCATTGCAGAGTAGTCGCCCAGTAGAGCTCAGCTGCCTTTTTGAATTTGGCACCTAAATGGCTGAGCAGGGGCTCCGATATAGTTCCTAAGCAGAGGAATTAGTGACGTGAAGAATAGAAAAAGATCAAGCTCCTTGCTGCTGAACTCCTGTGTCCTCTTTGCTTTCTCTGCTGAAGCTGACCTCCTTGTGTTCCAATTTGCTTGGTTTATTGATGAAAATTCATCGGAGAGGTCCGTCCGCTCACGGTAGCATACCAGCGCCTCAACTCCGAGGTTTCTGCTTATGAAAAGAATGCCAGGAATGTCGGTTGAGGGGAAACGAGCAGCCCCAGCCACCTTCTCCTCCCCTGATGAGATTTGTTGTGCTGTCACTAATGAACATGTTTAAGTGGACCAGACACAGGACAGATTACTGTGGAATCCTGCTTGTAACCTCCCTTTCCTCTTATTCAGCCCTGCTGACCACCACCATCTGCTGCCTCCCTTCTAGACAACTACTCACCCAGTTCACTATGTTTTAGCCACACCCAGGTTTTCTATCTTTTAGCAATTTTTGTGTGGCACCAAAGCAGCAGATCCACAGCATGGCTTTGTCTATTTCTTTGGTCACCCAAAGAACAAAATCAGGTTAGTCTGGCAAGACCTTCCCACCATGAAACGGTGTTATTTACTATCCTGGAGCCTGCTTCTCTCAGGTAGTCCACAAGGTCCTCTTTGATTGGTGATTCCATCAGCTTCCCATGATAGAAGTCAGACTGACTGCCCATAGTTCCCTGATTGCTTCCTATCCCCCTTTATGAAGTGGTACAATGTCTGCCAGTCTCCAGTCCCATGGAACTTCACTGGACCTAAGTGAGCTGCTGACCAGCCCAGCTAGTGGTTCAGGTAGTACTGCTGCTAATTCTCCAAGTATCCTTGGATGCAACCCTTCTTGTCCTGGGGCCCTATCTGTCTGAAGGGCTGCCAGCCTTTTCAGGACCTCTCACTAGTAGTATTGGCTTCCTCATTTCTGGGATTCCCTTACTGCTACTGTTGATGCCACTTTCTGGCATGGACCTGCAGTCCTCCTTAGTGAATTGTGAGCAGAAGCAATTATTCAGGACAGCAGCCTTTAGCTTGTCCTCCTCTAACACCCTACCTCCCTCAGCTAGCCGATGCGATGTCCCCTTTTTCCTTTTTTACTGATATATTTAAAAACAGTTTTCTCTGTTCTTGAACCCTATGCGATATGCAGCTCCATGTCTGCTTTTGCCTCCTGATGGCCCTCTTTGCCACCCTATTTTCGGAAGATAACCCTTCCTTTCTGCCTCCCCTACTTTTCTTGTATTAAAGAAGGCCTTCTTTTTGGCCCTAACTATGTCCCTGATCCTAGCTGAGGACCATAGTGGTCTCTTAAACCTGTTCTTTTTATATACTGTTCTTATGCTTGCCTTTAATATCTCAAATATGGCACCCTTTATTGTCCCCATCTCTCTTCTACCCTTATTTCCTCCACCCCACTAACACCCTGACCATTTCCCTCAACCTATCAAAGCCCGCCCTTCTAAAGTCAAGGACATTGGTTCTTGACTGTGGGTTCTGCCAGCCCTGAGGGCAAATTCAAACCACACAGAGCTGTGATCACTGTCCCTAGCAGCTCCCCCACTGCCACAGCACCCACCATCTCTGAGTGGGTGAGCACCACATTGAAGATTGCATTCTGCCTGGTAGGTTCCTTAACAAGCCATACCAGTAGACAGTCTTGTAAGGTGTCCAGTAATGTCTGACCCTGTAACTCTTGGCCACTGGGACCTCCCAAGAAATGTCAGGCAGGTTCAGGTCACCCACTAGCACTATTTTCCCTTTGCTACCCCTCTTTAAGTTCCTCCTTGAGTTCTGTGTCCCATTCTCTCTCCCCCTAGGGCCTATAGATCACCCCTAAAAGTACTTTACTGCATGAGGCTGCCATGAGTTGCACCCATACTAACTCAGCCTCTCCACTACTACCCCTAATACTTCCATCTTCTGCCACTTCAATGCTCTCCTTGACAGAAAGGGCAACTCTTCCACCCTTATGAGTTCTTTCTATCCATCCTGAACATTGAATAACCAGGGACAGTCATTTCCAATCACTTTTATCTGTGACCCACTTTTGCATGATGGCCACCAGGTCCACTTCAGTGTCTTCCATCAGTGCCTGAAGCTCATCAAGTTTGTTGCTAAGCCTTCTGGTGTTAAGGCATACCTTTCCATTTCACCTCTGCTCTAAATCTACTACTGTCCTTTGCTTTTGGCATCTTCTTCTTTACTTGTTTGTGCTTATACCTTTCACTTGCATCCTTGCTGGTATTCCTCCCTTGGTCTTGTAAACAGTACTGTATTCTCTGTACCTCTTTGTAGTTACAGTTCCCTGGATGGGGCAGGGGTTCTATCTAGGATCCCTCTGCTCACTATCCACCATGGATCCCTAGACCTTGACTCTCCCACAGTTACAGTAATTTAAACATCTGATGTGGACATCAAAATTTTGCCCTAGTGTGCTAGCCCCCTCTTGTCAGGTGAGGTCCATCACCCTTGAAGAGTTACCTGTTCCAGAAATCCCACAATCCCGGACAAAGTGATACCCCATGTCCTGACACTAGCTCTAGCCAACTGTCAATTTCCTCTATTTCATTACTCCTAATTCTGTCCTGCCTCCCCTACCTGCACAACATATAGGAGTACCTTGAAAGGCCAGAGAGGCTGAGTGTGTTGCCAATCTGTGCCCCAGTCTCTGGAGGTTCTGCTTCACTGTCTCTACCAACTGGTTGGCCAGATCATTGGTACCCAGGTGTACCAGCACCCCAGGTCACCACCATTCTCCTTATTCTGCCAAATCCCAGTTGGCTGTCACTCCAGGTAGGCATCGAACAATCCCCTCTCATCTGGCCTTACCCTATCACCCCATCTATCCCCCAAATCATTGAGTCCTGACCAGTAGAACCTTTCAGTTAGCCTTGCTCCCCTTGGGTGCCAACATCATGTACTGCTCTTTCCACTTGACTGACCCAGAATCCCTCCCTGATGTAATCAGGAGCCTGAAGCTCCTCCAGGAGTGTGAAGCAGCTGGGATGACCTCCTTATGGCTGGTCCTCCCCCACACACCCTGTCGCCTCCACCCCTCTGTGCCAGTAGGTCTCTGGGGGTGTGGATGTCTAGGGTGTGAGCTCCTGCTGAGCTGAGTGCACAGCTGAGATTTCTCTGTCCTTGCTGCTATTAGCTGAGCATGAAGCTCTACTATGGTCCTGCAGAAGAGGCACACTCCCTCTTCCAGAGCACATCCCTGGGGAATAGTACCCACTGTCCCCACAACTGAGTGCCTCACCCCTGAACCATGTCCTATAAGGAACTGTATTAGCCAGAGAGAACCTTACTTAATATCACTTAATTTAGATTGTATTGAACATCCAGATGGTGTCACCACTAACTATGTTTTCTTTGTTTACTATAGCATGATGTAATGCACATACTGAAGTACTATTGTAGCAAAGAAGAGACAGATGATGGCACAGCATGCTGCTATATTCACCATGACAATATAGAACATAATGCTGGTTACCACCTTGAAAGCAGTGCTAATTGAGTTTGTCCAAGTTAGTTGTGAATTGAAGTCCCCAAACAAATTGTACATTAATGAATGATTTACAATTGTTTGCACTGATGCAAGTGTCAATTTTGTTAGTATTGCCTATACCATCTTCATACAGCTTTAAGCAACCTTAAATGCACACTTAAGCAGGAATGTCCAAACTGGTCAAAGTATAGCAGTTCAAAGTTTGATTTCGATGTAATTCTCAGCAACAATCTCAGACAGGGGATGGTGTTTGCAGTTACCCATAGCTAAGCAGCAAGGGAACATTGTAGTTCCTGGACCTCGAAGAAGCCCCTGTAAAAAACACTGGGAGGCTGATTCCTCAGCCTGGGTCTCCTGATATGGGGACTAATGAAAGGGGGTAGAAATTCCCAGTAGCAGTTAACCAAACAGCAATGGAGGGTTACTCTGAGGAAGGGAGGGTGACCCATTGTCTGAGGGTTAGGGATGGCAGTGATCCTGAGTTTCTTGATGCTAGAGCTATGGACCCTAGTTTAGATACTGAATGGGACCTGTCCCATGCCTTGGGAATGTACAAGGAGTTTGCAGCTGCTGAGAAAAGTGACCCTAGTCTAGAGACTCTGAGTGCTTGGGCAGACTCTGATGGAGCACAGGGAGGTGATGGAAACATAAAGTTTATTGGGACAATGGGCAGGATGCTAAGACTGAGAGAGGGGTGATAGGCAGGCAGCTTGTCATTCCCCAGAGGTACCATGAGCAGTTGCTCAAGATTGTACATGATATTCTCTTTCTGGTTATCTTGGAATCACATGCACTATGGAGCGGTTGGCCCAGAATTGTTATTGGCCCAACTTCACCCAGCAGGTGAAGGAGTGTTGCAGGTCTTGTCACTGGTGCCAAGAAATAGGGAAGGCAGGAAAGAAACCCAAGCCACCCTAATTCCATTGCCCTTAGTGGAGCAGCCATTCCAGAGGGTAGGAATGGATATTGTGGGTCCTTTAAATATCCCCAGCTCTTCTGGGAAGAGGTTCATCCTGACTGCGAGATTACAGTATGCCACCCAGTATCCAGAGGCAGTCTCCTATTCTCACTGAGGACAGACAAAGTGGCAGATGCCTTACTTGGTATTTTCTCCCATGTTGGGTTTCCATAGTAGGTTATCATTAATCGAGGGGTTCCTTCATGTCGGACCTGATGTAATGTTTGTGGGAGAAGTGTGGAGTGGTGCAGAGACCCACAACACCTTATCACCTGCGAGCCAATGGGCTTGTGGAAAGATTTAATGGTACCCTTAAAGCAATGCTCCAAGCATTTGCTGAACAGCATGGAGGGACTGGGAGAAATACCTTCCCGCCAGTTGTTTACATACAGGAGGAGCCTCAAGAGTCAACAGGGTTTTCCCCTTCAAGCTCTTATATGAACGCCGGGTACATGGGCCCCTAGACTTGATCTGTGAGGACTGGGAAGGCAAGCACGCCACCCAGGAACTCCCATAGTGGATTATGTCTTAGCATTAGGGAAAGACTGAGGGAGCTTATGGGGCAGCCCAGAGCAACCTGGCAGCTGTCCAACAGAAACAAAATTGTGGTATGACTGGAGAGCCAGAGCTCACTCATACATGGTGGGTCAGGAAGTCATGGTTCTCATCCCAGTCCAGAAAGACAAGCTACAGGCTGAGTGAGCAGGACCGCACAAAGTAGTCAGAAAGGTAAAATATGTAAATTATGTAATAGAGTTACTTGACAGAAGAAATACACAGAGAATGTACCTTGTCAACAAGATGAAGCCATATGCTAATAGGGCTGACATGGTGCTTTCAGTATGTAGTCCTGGGGAGGGAACAGATGAAGGAGACCCCTTCTGGACTTGCTAAAAGAAAGCAAGGGGAGTCCTCTGTGGGGCAATTAACTTGTCACCCCAGTTAGCCCTGGACCAGATCAAGGAAGTAAGGTAGGTTTTAGCAGATTTTGCCCCACTGTATAGCGCCAAGTCTGGACTAACCCCTTAGCGATGCATGATGTGAGACAGGGATGCAGGTGCCCTTACAGTGAACAGCATATCGGGTGTCAGAGGTTGTCCAAAAGGACATTATGAGGAAGGTGGAGGAAATGCTGGATTTAGGGTAATCCAGAGATCCCACAGCACCTGAGCCTCACCAGTAGTCCTTGTACCCAAGGCAGATCACTCTACTCATTTTTGTGTGATTATCATGGACTGAATGCAGTCACAAAGTCAGACACCCACCCAATGCCATGAATGGATGAACTCCTGAACAAGTTGGGAGGGAGACCTACCTTATGACTACTGACCTGACAAAGGGTATTTTCAGGTAAAGTTAACTGTCAGAGCTAGGAAGAGGTCACCCTTCATAACTCTGATAGGGTTATTTGAATTTAAAGTAATGCCTTTAGAATGAAGAATGCCCCAGCCACTTTCCAAAGGTTGGTGAACCAGGTGTTAAATGGTGCTGAGGAGTACACCGTGGTGTACCTGGATGACATTGCCATCTTTAGTGCCAGCTGGGAGGAACACCTGTCCCACCTTAGGGAAGTGCTGGGCAGAATACAGAGGCTGGGCTCACTGTCAAAGCTGAGAAGTGCCAGGTGGCCATGGCTGAAGTGGCATACCTCGAGCATGTTGTAGGCCAGGGACAGCTCCATCCTAACCAAGTGAAAATAGAGGCAAACAAGGCATGGTCCAGATCAGAAAAACAGAAGCAGGTTAGAGTTTCTAGGGACAGCTGGGTACTATAGGAAATTTGTATCCAATTACAGTGCACTGTCTGCTCCCCTATCTGACCTGGTAAAGAAAATGATGCTTAAGAAAATCACCTGGGAACTAGCCTGTGAAAAAGCCTTTACAGACAGAAGGAGGCACTTTGCAGTGCTCCTGTGTTGACAAGTCCAGACTATAACAGACCCTTTATAGTCCAGCCTCAAATGTGGGTATTGGGGCAGAGTCAGACATCCAACCAAGGAAAATATCACCCCATAGTGTACCTGAGTAAAAGTTACTTCCCAGGTAGCAGGCATACTCTACTGTGGAAAAAGTGTCTTGACATAGTGTGGGCCCTAAAGAAGGTAGAGCCATACATATATGGGCAGCATTTTGAGGTACAAACTGACCACAGCCCTCTGGTTTGGCTGACACAAATGGGAAAATGAATGGTAGACTATTAAGATGGAGTCTTGCCTTGCAAAGGTATTACATGACAATCTCATATAGAGCTGGAGCAACTAATCAGAATGCAGATGGCCTGTCGCATCTGTATGAGGAGAAGGAACTGACTTAGGAGCTTATCCCATGCAGGGATATAGCCCCCAAATTCAGTCTAGGTGAGGAGGGAGTTTGATGCTCTGTCCCTGCTTCTGGTTACCTGTATGATATTTATATTGTAAATAACTGGTCTGTATATGAAATTGTCTCACACAAGTTAGCAGATTTGGCCTGTAACTTTAAAATCAGTAGCTGGAACTACAGGATGTAATTAAACAGACCAGGAGAACCATTAATTAAGACATCCTTCTAGAGAGACAGTTTATGGCCCTCATAACCTGTGCTGCCTTGAAGTGTCCTACATATATGATTTTTATGACATAGCAGGAAGAAGAAGTCACTGAACTGACTCTTAAGATTTTCTCATGTATCTGAGAATAAGGGACATGAGTGTGGGATTGTTAAGTTCAAAGAGAAATGTTTATTTAAAGACTGTCATATTTGGGAAATGGCTAGTTACAGATTTTTTTTAAAAGCATATGACTCACATCCTCAGAGACACTGATGTAAGAATGTTAAAACTGGGAAGGTTCTAGTTGACCTCATCAAAGAGGGTGGGGACAAATAGAGTTAAGAATGAAACATAGAATGGAATGGACACATATGAAATAGACTCTGACTGGGAGAGCACTTAGAAAGGTAATAGTTAGAAAGCAATTAAGTCTTTGTGGTAAGAGTGTTGTTATGAAACTTCCTTTTGTGTTCTAAGATTGTAAGTTGTATGATATATTGTTCTGTGTTTCATTTTCATATTTTTATCATCTTTAGTAAACAACCATTTCTTTGAAGTACTGTCTCGGTGTCTGTCAGTTCTTTTTGCATGTGATGTATAGGTGGTTAAGTCTGACTGCTGTTTGAAAAGCTTGAGTGTGTTACTGAGCTTGCTTTAAAAGGTAAGAACTACCTAGGTCTCTTATAGAATTTAAAAGGGTTCATTTTGTATACCTGATTGGGTGCCCCTGGTGAAAGATTATACTGTGTCCTGAAGAGGGTATATATCTGAGCTTGCACATTGGGTATGCTAGCATAAGGTTCACAGTTTGAATCCCCAGAACTCAAGGCTAAAGGTGATTCAGATCCAAGGCAGACAGGGTGTTACCCTGTCTGTTACCTGTTCACACTGTTGCACTCTGAGGTTGGCACTGTGGAGCAGAGAGCCTGACCTGTGGAGTGCGTTTGTGACAGTGTTACCTTGTTCAGTGAACAGGTGCTTAAAGTGATCAGATGGATGGAGCCAGGGTGGCTGAAATGTTCCTTTCATACTGTGAGCCAGAGCAGACAACACTAAAACATGGTATGTGTGGGAGGTGATGGGTGGACAGTGGTGGGTAGTAAGTGATGGGGGTCATGCAACTGTTAGTAGCTATCTGATGGGTTTAAGGGTATTTAAAATATTTAATTATTATTTATTTGTTTGTTTATTTCAAAAGATTCACTGGGAGAACACACTGAGCTGTTAACAGCTCGTTTCCAGATACATCCTGGGGTAGGGGATGAGGAAAATCATATACCCAGCAAATAACATATATTATGTAGAGTAATCAAATTTAAAACTAATCACAATAGAATATGTACAGGTGATAAAGGAAAGAAATTGCCAGACAAAACTAGTGTGTGTGTGTGTGTGTGTGTGTGTGTGTGTGTGTGTGTGTGTGTAGGGGATTCAGGACAGTTGCAGTAGAGAGAAGAAAAGAAAAGCCATGAAGGAGACACTTTAAGGAGAAAGTAGAAGAGGCAGAGCAAATTGACAAGGGAAGGAGCACCAAAGTTTAGGAATGTGGTATGAGAAGGCAGACTGACCAGCAGTAGATTTTCTAGAAGGAATAATGATGGAATTAGAAGTATTACTGCATAGAGGGTAGTAGGAAGCTGAGGGAGAGGATACGAGGGAGTAAGGTAGGAGGAAAGGGAACCAAACCAGAATTTAGGTACAAAGGAGGCACAGGGAAAGGCATCTGGCATAAAGTAAGAAGAATGAAAGAGCAGAGTAGAGTGAACAGTGGTGGATACATGGGGACAGTCTAAAGCACAATGACAAAAAGAGTTGAAGAGGGGTCCAGTCTGGCCAATGGAGGATTTTGGAGCTCCACTGTACACTAAGTCATAATAGTCAAAACCAATGAAAAAGTAGAAGTCTCAGGAGTGTGGGCATGGAATCACTGTTCTCTGAGGATAATAGGGAGGATTGGACATGGAAATTAGAGAACCCCAAGAAACTTTTGATATTGAGCCAAAAATAGTAGCAAAGAAAACAACAAACTGAACTTTGCATTCTCAACATATTGCATTAATGAGCAACTTTTTTGCTAACCAGTCACTTAACAAACTCTAGGGGCCCATACACAATTACAAGGGACTATTGATGAGGGGTCATTGACCACTTAGCAACAGCCCCTATGTGTGACCCTGTTTTGCTATTCACAGAGGGTTACAGCCATTCCCTCCTCAATCCCTAAACACATTCCAAAATCTAGGTAGAAGAGCTGGGGCTTCTATACAAATGGCCTGCAGGGCCATTCACAAAGCATGGCAACTCTCACTACCTGACTGCAGTATTTAGTGACGCTTTCTGTATGTAGAACAATTTCTGGTTGGTGATGGAGGTTCTGAATTGTCTGTTTACAACAATTGAATGGCAGTTTGCAACTAGCAGCATGCCTATGTAGGAGCTGTTGCGGGCCAGTGATCATCATGGGGCTGCAGATACAGCAGCAGTTAATGAGGCAGGGGTTAGACAGACATGTTTTCCACTGGTATCAAGTACTGAGCGCTTTCACCAAGCCAGTCCAACAGAAATTCTGTAGAAAGCTTTTATAGCAATGGCAATATGTCGACCATGATCGCAGTCAGCATTGTGCCATCAGGAAAACTGTTTATTTTGGGAGGAGGGGCTGCACCCCTAACCCCCATGTGGGAGGATTCTGCTCCACCCCGAGAATTAAATATAACCAAATCCAGGTCTGAGTTGTTTTGTGGGGGCACAAGACCCAAAGAAACTGTGTTGAGTCCCACGCCACTCATTACAGTGGACTGCCAGATTTGTTGCTGTAATGGTCATCGCGGTGAAAGTTTTACTGTCCAAACAATATACCGTATTGAGATAGACTAATGGACTACCAGGAATGGACCTAACACACAAGGAAAACTAATGAACTGCTATTCAAGAAAAGGGCCTAATGAGCGAGGATTGGGTAGCTGTGGGGTGGGGGCTCTAGCAGTAGTACTGTCTCCCATGAGTCCAGATCATGGCATAGCTTCATGTCCTAATGCTATGCCATGGCTTTGCCTTTTATGGAGTTACAAGCCAGAATGTTAGCAGCCACAGTCTCTATTGTTCACTAACATATGGCTGACTGACTGACATTGTGGTTTAAGGTTGATGAAGATTCCCACCAGAGATAAAGTCAACAGTTTATGTAGAGCACATTTTGGTGACAGCACCATGAAGAGCCTATTTGCTGCCCAAATTTGCACCACCAACAACTACAGCTGTGAATGAGGCCAATAAGTAATCCTTTTTGTTTATTTGAAAATGTTGACACTGCGACCCTGAGATACTTGAAAAAGGGAACATCTTCAATCTTAGTACCATCAAGGGTTTTAAAAAGTGAGAAAGAATTAAGTATGGCTAGCTTCTGATAGGTGCCAAATGTCATGGAGCCTTTTTTTGCATTAACAAACTGTTGGTTAGACTTGAACCAGCGCTGAATGTCAAAACCAACTGCAACTGGGAAGAAAGGTCATGGGTAGAGAAACCAAAAGCAAAAAGAACTGTGTCATCAGTATACACATGAATGGATGCAGAGAAACAGACAGTTGGGAGATCATTTAAGAAAATGGAAAAGAGAATAGGACATAGGACAGACCCTTGAGGGACACCTAGCTAATGGGAAGTGGAGATGAAATGGATTTACCTATCTGACAGCTTGAGACCTTCTTTCAATGTATGAACAAAACCAACTGACTGAAGAGTCAGAGAGGCCTGCTGCTTTAAGTTTGTCCAAAAGAAGGAATGTGCCACAGTGTGAAAAGCTTTAGCAGGATCAACAAAAATGGCAGAAGCAATCAGCCATTTATCCATACCTGAGAATAAGAGAGTAGTGGCATTGAGGTTGTGGAATATAGGTGGATTGGGATAATAAGAGGAAGACAGAGTCGCTGTGTATGAAACTTATGGCAGACTCTAGCAAGAAACTACACATGAGGTGATCTGTAAACCTTCAAGGCAAGGGGAAGAGAGGAACAGAAAGCTTGAGAAAGAACTAGAAAGGGAGGGGTAAAGGGAGAAGTAGTTGTAGTAGAGGGATCTGAACCTGCTGGACATTGAATGGGATTTTCCAGTAGTCAGGTACACTAGATATCAAGCCTGGACACATTCCAGGACTGTCAACTGGGACATCTAGTCAAGGAAACCACCAGGCAGGAGACCATTCTCGATGTGATGCTCCACCAACTCAGAGGTGGTAGGAACTGTGAGAGTTGGAGAGCCACTATGGAACAGCGACCACAACTCCATTTGGTTTGAACTGGCCCTTGGGAGTTGAAAACTCTAATCAAAAGCTGAGGTCTATGATGTCAGTAAGGCAGACTGCCACAGGTTGAGAGAGTTGGTCAGGACAAATTAGTTGGGGCTAACAGCATAGGAGGTGTGAAAGAGAGATGGGGGCAATAAAGGAGCCATTCTCTGGGCATCTAAGTTATGCATGAGAACAGTAACCAAGAGGAGCAAGTTCTAGAGATTATTATGGGTTTGGCTAATGTCAGGAATGTGGTGAGGGCTAAGAAATAGGCATTATACAGGTACAAAGAAAAGCAAGGAGGAAGAATGAGGAGAATATTTAATAAGAAATAAGAAGGCAAAGAGGGCAGTTAGGAAGCCAAAAGCAGACATGGAGCTGCATATTGCAGAGTGGTCAAGGGTGGTAAAGCATTTCTTCTAGTATATTAGAAAAAGGAAGAAAGAAGGGAATCATTAGGCTATTAGGGGGGTAGGGTGATAGATGAGAATGGGCAAAAGGCTGCCATCCTAAATTATTACTGCCTGTCTTCACTAGAAGGACAGCAGTCCCTTTCAGAAAGTGACAATGCAGCCACAAAGAGGGTTCTGGAAAAGTGGCAGTCAGTATTTACAACAGAAAGAGTGCAGAAAGGGCTAGCTGTCCTCAAAATAGAAAATACCCCAGGACTGGATGGGATCCACCACAGGGTGCTCAGGAAACTGGTAGTAGAATTGGCTGAACCTCTGGTAGGGCTAGTCAATAACTCATTACATACTAGAGTAGTACCAAAGGGCTGGAAGGTGGCACATGTAGTCCCACCACATTAGTGGGGGACGGAACAAGGACCAGGCAGTGAACTACAGACCTGTTAGTCTTACTTCCGTATAGGGAAGATGATGGAGTCACTGGTCAAAGATGACCTTCTGGACTACCTGGAGGGCGATGGTCCCCAAACAGTAAATAGCATAGATTCATAACAGGGATGTCTTGTCAAACTAACCTGATATTAGCCTTCATTAACTGTGACAAGGTATTGGATAGGGACCATGCTGTGGATTTACTCTACTTTGACATCTGCAAGACTTTCAACTGCGTGCCTCACAGACAATGGCTGAAGAAGATGAAGGATCATTTCAAGGCTAGGGGCATAGTAAGATGAATAGGTACAGTAACTGGCTAAGAGGGAGGCAGCAGAGTTGTCATATATGGGGTCAGGTGAGTAGAGAAAGAAGTCATGAGAGGAGTACAACAGGGATATGTCCTAGGCCCGTCCTCTTCAATATATTCATCAGCAACACCGAGAGGGAATTCAAGGTAGCTGTGTCTTCGCAGATGGCATGAAGTTCTGTGGGGGGGTGGATAGTGATGAGGAATCAGGGAAATGCAAAGTGACCTGTAAGGCTAGAAACATGATCTAAGATTTGTGAGTTGAAATGTAACACCAAAAGTACAAGATGATGCACTTGGGGAACAAGAACCCCAGAACTGAGTATTGAATGGGTAGGATAAGACTCGGTCCTATGGATGAAGAAAGGGACTTAGGAGTTATCATCAGTGACAGCCACAAACAATTAAGCCACTGCAAGAAGGCTAATAGTATGGCAAACAGGATGCTGGTGTGTATTGGAAGGGTATTTACAGCAGAAGGAAAGAGGTAATTCTACCCTTTATAAATCTTTGGTGAGGCCTCACCTGGAGTACCATGCCAATTCTGGAGTCCTCACCCCAGGAAAGATAAGGACAGGCTGGAGAAGGTGCAGTGAAGGGTGACTAAGATGATTCAGGGCCACCAGAGCAGGTTTTACAAGGAGCTCCTTTAAGGCGCTGAACATGTACTCACTGGAGACCATAAGGAAGAGGGGGAATGTGATAGAAATCTTCAAATTCCTGAAAGGAATAAATAAGGTGGATTGCAGAGAATTATTTAGCATGAGTAACAGTTCGAGGCCATGAGGGCACAAGTAGAAACTAATAGAAGGAAGGCTCAGGAGGGATAAGAGGAAATATTATTTTACATAAAGGGTGGTTGAGCCATGGAACAGTTTACCAACCATGGTAGTGGGTGCTTAGACCATTAATGGCTTCAAGCACAGCTGGGACAGAGTGAAGGGTATAGTGGTTGCATGAGATGACAGAAACTGGCAGGGAATAGGGGTGGATGTAGCGCACTAGGACCCTGGATGAACAAAAGGCCCCGTGGTTAGATAGTGTACCATGGGCAGGTTGCATGCTCTTTTCTGCCATCATTGTCCATTTATCTATGTTTCTGTGACATCAAAATCTTCAAGAAATGGTAGCAATATAGTTTCAATTTGGAGCATATGATGTCAGGTATATCTCCCATAGTTGTCAGCTATTGGTTGGCTCAATACCACAAGTAATAGAGTTTTCCTGGGCTTTCAAACACTGTTCCTAAGTATTTCCCTTTGAAAATGGTCTCAATGACTAAGTTCCTGGGCCACTGCATTACTGGATGGACCTGCAGAGTTAGTCTTGTTCCAGCTGCTTCTGCCCTATAATATTTGTGCTGTGGCCAATGCAGCTCTCTCAAAAACTGCACAAAACACAAGATGGGCTCAGGGATTAAAATCCAACCCATTCTTCAGTATTTGGTACAGTAGGTGTGGCTGCAGTTTCCACACATTTCAATGAGTATGATAACAAACTTTTCTCTCTAAATTATAACACTCATGCTACAAAATTAAAGTTGTAAAGCCCTATGAAGTCAGAGAGTTTGGTGATACAAAACAGGGGCAAATTGTTGTCCCAAACACTATCAGCCTTTTATGCTGTTCACAATGGGCCTCTCAATCAGAGGGTGGTGGAGCTACCCAATGAGGTTGTGCCCACTAACAAACTGGCTATGGACTCCCACAATGTCACAGCATAACAGCACTAGTCTCATGGTGCCATGCCATGCAGCAAATGTGCAACAGGCAGTGCCTTCTGGAAATGTCCAACATTAGCACAGTTCAATATGTATAACCTAGAGCAAAGGAGGGAGAGAAGTGATATGATCAAACATTCAAACACCTTAAGGGCATTAACAAGGTGAAAGAGTCTAACATGTTTCAATATAAGAAAAATAGCAGAACAAGAGGGCAGAGCATGAGATTAGAGGGAGGCCGATTAAGGGTAATGGAGGAAGTTCTTTTTCACAGAAAGGGTGGTTGATGCATGGAATGGCTTACCTCAGGAAGTGGTGGATATGAATACAGTTCAGAGCTTCAAACAGACATGAGATAAGCATAAGGGTGAAATGCAGATGAGTATGAATAAATAGGCCATTGACCGAGTAAAGGCCTATGGCACATCATAAGGTAGGAAAATGGTTAGACTGGATGGGCCCTGTGGTCCTATCTGCCATCAACTTCCATGTTTATATGTTTCTATCCTATTCCTGCCTTACCATTGGCCTCTTGACCAGATGATTTTCAGTGTTGAAGGCCTTATTGCTATTACCCTGGTAGTCTTTGTTGACCCACTTATACTGTGGTTTATACTATGGTTGTAGGACAGCAGAAGGCCAAGTGCCCATAATAGCTGTACCCACTGCTCAGTGGATGAGACAGCCATAACCACTACCATTCAGAAAACTGTCCAGTCTATTTTTGAAGTCTGAAAAGTTAGTTGTCAAAGTCAAAGTCAAAATAAGTTTATTTGATCGACAAAAAGCCTTTACAAAATGTAAACATAAAACAGTTCAATACAAATCTCACTAAAATATACAATTCACATCAATTGATTTGACATTTACAATTTCTTTGTAATAAAGCTATTGCTATTGCTTCCCTCTTGGGGACCTATTTCTGATCACAACCTTCAGCTTGATCCTGAACTCTGGTGTCTTGGTCTGAGTTTAGAGTGCTCTCATTGGGAAGGTATCAGAGAAGAACTGGTTCGCCTGGAGGAACTTTTGGTATCTAGACTGAGAGGGGTGAGAGCCCCTCCTGTTCCTTTTAAAGGAATTTTTGCTTGATCTTGGAGGAAATCATTTGTATTTGGACACTGATCCACTGAGATCACTGTGAGACTTGCATTGTCTGATTTTGCTCAAGAACTGAGAGAGGGTGAGAGCCTCTCTTGTCTCAAAATATCCAGTGAACTTTTGGACATTTGGACATCATATATTTGGATATTTTATTTTTGTTTGTTTTGATTTAATTTTACTTGAGTTTCCTTTATATTTTATTGATTTAATTTGGGGAGGTTTATATTTTGCTTTGTTGAGTTTTGGTGTGAGGGTGGGATTTTAATATGTGTAGAAGGCCTGCCACCACGGTCATACGCTATTCATCTTCCACTTTTCGCACCCTCCACCCTTTCTTCCCCTTGCCATCACAGTTGTCAACATACCAGCGCTGTAGAGCACTGGGTATTGTGCGGAGGGCAAGGTGGGGTGCGAACAGTGGAGGCTGAATGAGTGGGGACACTGTATTGGGGTAGTGGAAACCAGAAGACGCCCTGGGGCAAAATGGATTCTGGAGCTAAGTCAATCTTGTCTGTTTCACACCAAGGTCACCACTAATGATGTTGGGCAAGTGGCCTGTGCCGCTTCAGAAGCCCATCAACGAGGCGGTATTGTGCAATGCCAGATCCATAAGAAAAGACTGAGACTGTGGATCTGACTTGCATTACGAGACCTAGCTGGATGAAAATGCTGGTCCAGTTTTGGAGGCAGCAGTTCTTGCTGGGTACTGTGTTACACCACCTGAGGTTGGACTGGGGTGGTCAGGGTCTGTTTCAAGACCGAACTGGGCCTCGTAAGTGTACCAGTTGAGGGAGCCGAGTCCTTGAGTGTACTGTAGTGGCAGGTGGGCTGCAGAATTGTTCTCATCTATTGTCCACCAGGTGATGAGAAACATTTTCACAGGAAGTAGCTGACTTCGTCATCGACATGGCATTTGAGTCACCCAGGCTGATGTTCCTGGGTGACTTCAATGCCTGGGTCAATGATGAACTCTTGCAGTTTGGACAACACTTCCTCCAATTAATGACATCTTTGGGCCTTACACAAGTGGTTACTTCTGCCACTCATAAGGCGGTCACTCCTTGGACTTAGTTTTCCTCCTGGGGATTGAGGCCTTGACGTGAGGTGGAACCTGTCTGTTGGTCCGATCACTACATTGTGGGGTTCAGTTTTGCACCCCCTTGTAGGCTTCCCTGTGGAGATAGTTAGATACCACTCTTTGTGAGATGTTAGCTCCTACAGGCCTGGTAACTTGACCTATCAGAGTTTTCTGGAGTGAGCAATGATCCTGATGCCTTGGTGCTGGCCTATAATTGGACCATCTCCTCAGCTCTGGACCAAATTGCTCCTGTCCATGTTTGTCCTCTCCCTTGGACCTTGGTCTCCATGGTTTGATGAGACCTTGAGGGAGATGTGGCGAAAAGGACAAAGATTAGAGCATTGTTGGAGAAGAACTGCCCATGATGCTGACCATCTGAGACTGATGGAACATTACCAACTCTTTCATTCCACAATCTCTCATAAGAAGGCAGAGTTCCTGTCCAGGGAGATTGTGGTTGCTCAGAACTGACCAGTTCAGCTTTTCAAACTGTTGACAGACTGGGCAACCCAGCCTGTCTCCAGGTTCGGAAAGCCTTTTCACAAGTGGAGTGTGAAGAGCCTCACCTCGCTTCTTTATGGATTAAGTGGCTGACATCAGGGCAGCACTCCATCCTGCTCCCTCAATAGGAGAAGCTACAGATCAGCATTAGTCACAACCTCGGTCTCTCCTAGAGTTCCTTTGACCGCCTGAGTTCATTGATGTCATGAGGATTGTCCAGAGCATGCACCCTACATGCTGTAGTTTTGACCCGAGCTTGACTTCCCTGATAAAGGGCTATCATGACATCATTGGCCCAGTCCTAGCATGGATTATCTGGTGCGCCGTGGACATGGGTGAGTTCCCTAGCTCCTGAAGGAGGCAGTTGTGACACCCTCCTGAAGAAAGCTTCCTGGACCCGACTGCCATGCCAACTACAGGCTGATCTCTAATCTTCCTTTGTAGGGAAGATTATTGAGAAAGTAGTGGCCACACAATTGGAAAACCATTTAACCATCCATGATATCTATGAACCATTCCAGTCTGGTTTTTGAAAGAGGCATTGTATCGAGACAGTGCTGGTTCAGGTGCTCAATGATCTCCTGATGGCTAGAGATCAGAAGAGCCATTCCATCTTGGTTCTTCTTGATCTCTTATCAGCTTTTGACACTGTGGACCATGGGGAACTTCTTGCCCACCTGGAGTTCTTCTGTGGCCTGTCAGGTACAGTCCTCAGTTGGTTTAGATTTTCCTCACTGACAGAACTCAGAAAGTGGTGTCAGGGATAAATTTTTCCGCCAGTCTCTCTGTCATGTGGGGTTCCCCAGGGCTCAGTGTTGTCCCTCATGTTGTTTGCAGTGTTTATGCTGCCCTCGGAGACATTGTATGGAGGTATGGGCTTAGGTTTCACTGCTATGCAGATGATACCCAGTGCTACCTATCTTTGCACCTGACCAGGATAGAGCTGTCTCAGTCTTTAATAGGTGCCTCACCAAAATCCAGTGCTGGATGAATTCAAGTTGGCTGAAGTTGAACTCAGAGAAGACGGAGGTAATGGTTGTGGACCCAGGTCATAGGGTAGAGGGATGGAGCTGGTTTACCTCAGGTTTATTTCTGGGGGTATCCAGCTCTCACCTCTGAACAGGTGCAGAACTTGGAGATGATTTTTTGACAATGAGCTGACACTGCATTTGCTGGTGTCGGCAGTTGTCAAACTTTCCTTTATCATCTTAGGAACATCACCAAGATTAAGCACCTTGTTCTGCCCACTGATCTGCCTATGTTGGTCCATGCTTTTGTGACCTCACTCCTTGATTATTGCAACTCCTTTTATCTAGGGTTTCTTGGGGTTGATATCCGCCACTTGCAGCTGGTGCAGAGCTCTGCGGTCCGGTTACTGATGGTACGTCTTGTGCCTGTCATATTTCATCAGTGCTGCATGCTCTGCACTGGCTGTCAATTCAGTGGTGGATCACCTTTAAAGTTGGTCTTTTGACTTACAAAGCCCTACAGGACAGGGCCGGGCTACTTGAAAGAGCTTCTGGTTCCCTACTGCCCTAAGTGATCTCTCCGCTTGACAGACAAGGGGTTGCTAGAGATTCTGAGGGTTTCTTTAAAATCTTCAGGCACTCTTGCTTTTATGTATGCTGCTCCTACCTCTGGAATTCTGTACCCCATCCACTTTGTCAGTGTGCATCCATGGAGGAATTTAAAAGGCCCAAAGACCTATTTATGGTTGAAGATTTATTTTAATTAATTATTGTGATTTTAAGAGCTCAGATTATTGTTGGACTATGTCTTATTTGTTATATTTGTCAGTATTTTAAGGTGCCTTGAATTTATGAAAGGCTGGTATAAATAAAGTTTTATTATTTATTATTATTAAATGTCATAAAATATGAATAGATTGATTTCTATACTCGATAAAACATTTCTCATTCCTAAAAATATTTCCAGTCATCAGTTTTCTTTCTATTCCATAAAATATTTACAAATGTATTGATGATAGATATCCTGCAAGTTTGTTTAATATATCAACATTAACAGTAGCAAAGAGATAACTTAGGATAAGATCGGAGGAAGGCCACGACTTGCCAGGATTTCTCAAAGCCACTTCTTTCTAGCTTTTGTGTGGATTGGGCACAGTAAAATAACATGTTTTAAGTTGTCTTCTACTCCATTTCTACAACAACAGAGGGATCAATTTCCCTTCCCTTTTTTCTAAAATATATATATTTAGTTGCATAAAGCTCTAGTCGAAACCTCGTGATTAATTGTCTACTTTAAGGGTTTTAAATTTTAAGCAAATATGGTTCTAATTGATGTACTACTTTAATTTCTTTATATCATCTGTAAAATGTTAGATTTTGGATTCTTCATAGATCTTTCACAATTTCCAAATTCCTAACCCTCAGTTTTACTATTGAGAAAATGTCTTTGTTTGGTCTTGTGTAAATTTCATAGAGAAGGTGACCTAGTCCCATTGGGTAACATTCTTTTGAATCAGTTTATTATTTGGGCAATAAAGCCTAAATTTGCATATGTAATTTAATCTTCCAGACACCATCTAGGGATTCTGGTCTCTGGGGATAAAAAGTCCCAGCATAAACAATATTCATTTTTCTATTACCATAATTTCCAGAGAAAATTGTTCAACTTCCATTCTGAGAACTTCTGCAGGAGCTGATTGTGATACCATCAGAATATAATGATATCATTTGTTAATGATGCACTCGGATCTTTTAAATGAATCACCCCATACTTCTGAAGTGTAGAAAATACTAGCCTTCAAGTTAGCATTAAGAACCCTAAGAAATGCCTTTACTGTACCTTTGCCCAGTTTGGAATTAAACAGCCTTAAAGTGTTAGATACCACTTTCATTTTAGACTGCATAAGCAAAATATAAGTCTTCCATGAGTTATTTTGAACAAAATATAATCCTAAATATTCATAATATTTATTGATTACAATTCTTTCATGATTCACAACTGCTTTAGGCAGTAGTTTTGATTGATTACCAAATATTACTACTTTAGTTTTTCTTTGTTTATATTCAAGCCATCAGCTTTGCACATTTCTGCAAAGCTATCCAGTTCCTTTGAAGTCCCACAAAGATGTAGACATCAAAATCAAATCATTCACATATGCCAAGAGCAAAACTCTATTATTTCCAATTTTTGGTGAATGATATTCAGAATTATCAAGATTCTTCAAACAGGATAAATGTATACATTGAACAAGTTAGGCCAGTATGCATCCCTGATGAACCCCTAGGTTTGTATTAACTTTTGTTGTTGTCTGTCCCTGTTGGTTATATTGTATTTGGGTCCAAGTGTCCATATGCAGTCTAATAAGAATGTCCAAAAGGGTATAATCAAGACTCAAGTTCTGCAATTTTTCCCATAGAAGCACCCTTCTTATACCATCAAATGCTGTTGATAGATCCAGGAAACAACAAAATAACTTCTTTGTTTTTAACTGTATCATATTTCCATAGCAAATGTTTTAAAACATAACAATACTGAACCATACATCTACCAGCTCTAAAAACATTCTGATTTTTACTTAGTATTGAATATCACTAATCCAGGATTGGAATTGATATAATATAATTTTACAAAATGCTTTCTATGAAATGTCAATCAGACTTATTGGTCAATACATTCTGGGGTCCATTGGGTCTACTTTCTTTAGTATTGGGAAGACAGTGCTCCCTTCCAACTATCTGGGATATTCTGTCCCTGTATCAAGGAGTTGAATAAAATTGCAAAGATTGCTATCTACCAATTCAGAAAGGTTTTATATATGTCACCCAAATACAGTCAAGTCCAGGGCTTTATCTGAAGTTATCCTGACTAATGTTTGAAATATTTCAGTTTTCCTATAACCATTGGTGCTGGGTATAATATATCCCTTCAATCAGTTTATTTGTTATTAAATTATTTATCCCAAAATTCTTCTTCTTCTGTGAAATATAATTTCTGAAAATGAGTCTCCAGACTTCCGTGTGACATAAGCTTCTATTTTAGTTGAATATTGAAAAGTTAGTTCAGTGAACTACAGTACATCCCCTGTAGACGATTCCACCATCTAACAGATCTCAGAATATAAAGCATACTTCCTTAAGTCGGTTCTGCTGCTACTCTCCAGAAGTTAGCACCTATGCTCTCTTAAAGCATATACACAGTGTCTACATCTAAGACCTAGATCAGTCATTAGATCATCATCTTGCAATATTTTATACAGTAAATCTCCTCTAACTCTTCTCAATTTTAGTGTCCATAATCCCAGCTCCTGTATCCTGTGATTATGTGATTTAGCTTGACCTTTGGGATTAGCTTGGAGGATTTGTGTTGCACTCTGTTCAAGAGTTCAACATGTTGTTGTTTTTTTCAAATAAGGATCCCAGGACTGGAAACAGTAGTCAACATTGGGGTCTTATGTATGATCTGTTCACTGGCATGAGAACAGTTTCAGACTTATTAAAGAAGGACCTTCTAACACAGTTTGTAAGATGACTAGCTCTACCGGAGACTAGACAACAATGGGTGCTACTCTTAAAGATTGAACTGATGATTACTCCTAGAGCTTTCATAGTATCTACTACTAATAATCTGGTACCATCAATAAAATAATCTTGCATAGTATTAGATTGCCCAAAATGCATCACCATACATTTATTTATATTGAATTGCATTTGATTCCTGCAAGCCAAATCACAAATACTAGGAGATCATTTTTCCTAGAAGACCTATTGGCTTCAGAGTTAACCAACCTACTTAGTTTGGTGTCATTAGCAAACTTTATTAGTTTATTCTCACTATTAATTTTGTGTCAGTCATGTAAATATTGAATATTATGGACTAGGATGGATCCATGGGGAAGCATCTGGTTACACCCCTCTGATGATAAGCACTTATTTATTCTAACTTGCTGTTTTCTGTCAATTAGTCATTTGTGTACCAACCTAACAATAGTCTTACTAATTCCCATGGTGCTTAGTGTTGATAGGATCATCCTGTGTGGAAGGATATCAAAGGCTTTTCTGAAGTCAAAAATATTATGTCCACTGCCTCATTGTTATCTAAGTTACTGCTGATAAAATCATAGAATCTTGTCAAGCTGGTGTTATAGCTTCTATTCTTATTGAAGCCATGCTGGATTTTGTTGACTAGCCCTTTTGCTACCAGGTTGTTAGCTATTATGGGCCAGATTTTCAAAGGGCCCTTAGATCCACACAGTGCATCAAACAATCAGCTTGAATCAGATCTTAGTGTGCCAAATATTGTGCACCATATTTTGCAAGTAAAGTGGTCTGTGTGATGAAGTCCCCAAACTGATGCAAGACGTCCACTGCATCAACACAATGGCATAAGGGATGGGAATGATGCAAGCTGCACAAAATAAATAGTGCAAGTTGAGTCAAAAATGGTGCATGTTAAGTCAGAAAAATGACGCAAGGAACGAAAATGACGTCAACTGATGAAAAATGGTGCAAACTGAATAGAAATGGTGCAAACTAATGAAAATGGTGCACACTGAATAGAAATGATGCAGGCTGAGTAACCAAAATGGTGCAAGACGAGTCAAACAAATGACGCAAAGGACAAGAATGATGCAAGCTAAGTAAACAAATGGCAGAAGAAATGGCCAAAACTAAGCCCCCAAAATGTTCTAAACTAATCCTGCAGGAGAATACTGGCCCTAATATTAGAATAGTGAGGTCTGACCACTTGCTTTGGGTCTCTTTATATGCTCTAGTGTCCCTTAGACCAGTTCTAGCTGGTCTAGCAACTGACGGTACTTTGACATGTTTGGTGTCAGTGGTGCAGCTTTGAAATTCCACAGGTGCGGTCTTGCACCATTTCTGTGGTGAGACTGCTTGCATCATGGTGCTGCCATTTGTGTGGCACAAGGCTGATGCAGCAACCTTTGACACAAGGGCAGACTGCATCTGATGCAGTGCTTCTTTGAAAATTGGGCCTGGCGAATGTTTGATGCTAGACACCGCTGTTCACTATTGTTTGGTGCATGTCCCTTGTGTCATACCAGGGCTTGGAAAATCCAGCCCTATATCTTTTACAATAGTTTCAATAACTTTACCAGCTACTAATGCAAGACTAACGTGCCTGTAATTTTCTGGGTAGATTTAGTTCCCTACTTGTTCCACAGATTTATTCAAAAACCCTGTTTATGTGGCTCCACTGCTGTGATTGTCATTTAACACCTCATCTACCCTCCACTTAAGTTCCTGTTGCATCACTGGGACCTCCACCTTTATAGCAGTTGTACAGGTGATGGTTGTAGGATGCTACAACAGAGATTGTGAGGGTCACTATACTCTGTGATTGGCACTCAAGCCATTTGAATGACATCCTTGCCCCATTACCTGCATGGTTGCGGACACTTTTGCAACTGTGCAGTGGAGGCTCACGACCCCCATGGAAGTATAGTTCTAAAGGCCTCTGAGGCCAGGAGATCAGAGGGCTGTGGGTTTCAGTTCCCACATCTGGCACTTGGGTTAATATCCTAGCATTGACACTGTAGTGCAGCATGAGAGGGTGCTGCACTTCTGAGGTGCCATCTTTCGGATGAGATGTTAAACCGAGGTCCCATCTGCCTGGATTGGTGGTAGTTCAGGTGGATGTCAAAGATCCCATGGCACTTATCGAAAAGAGTAAGGAATTTCC
The DNA here is from genome assembly GCA_016271365.2 of Neoceratodus forsteri. NCBI lineage: Eukaryota > Metazoa > Chordata > Ceratodontiformes > Ceratodontidae > Neoceratodus > Neoceratodus forsteri. The sequence goes on from CM057449.1 coordinate 1,517,937,419, forward strand.
TCAGTGTCCTGGCCAAATTTCCCTCATTCATTAAAATACCACCAACAGCTTAATCTGGTTCAAGGTCAGTTGGCATTAATCTGTATCCCAATCCCGGGTCATGCCTGAAAATAGGCAGGATTTATCTAGTGCACTTACCTGCTCAACAAAAACTAAATAAAAATAAATAAATAAAGTCTCAGAGTCACTACTCATGAAATGTGCTGTAGTTCCAGAAACCACTTATTGGTAGTCACTGTGAATGTGTATGGTGCCCATGATAATCTTTTAACACATCACAGACTTCAATACATTTTAAAATGAGAGAAAGAACATTACTCAGTAATAGATTTAAAAATGTAGCTGGTAAAACTTGACTCTTTAAATACCCAGTGTTAAGTACAATTTGTACACATGTGTGAATTTACTTTACTTTGTTTAAACTAATTAGTAAATTACATAGGCAAAATTATGTAAGGACTAATGCATGACATATAATGATGGTATTTTTTTTAAATGCATTGGGAAAATCCTGTGCTGTGATTGGTAGAATCTCATCACATAGAAATGCATTATTCCAGCACAGCATCACAGGTCAGAAATTAACCTCATTATGTTATTCTAAAATTAGAAATCAAGGGAACTGCAATAAAGGTTTCCTGGGTGTGTGTAATTGTGGGATAACAATACATCATCGAGATGTAAGGAATTCACCTTAGCCTTATGCCTTACTTCCTGAGCATGTTGTTCTCCCACAATAATGTACATCCTGTCATCCTTTATTGCTTAAGTAACTTCCTGGAGGGGTTGAGCTGATTATATGGAGTGGTGGTTAAGTTGGTTACATTGGGTTATGGTTCTGTCTTTTTGGGGGCTGAGCTGAGTTGTAGTCCACCAGAAAGTGTAACATATCCTTTTACAACAAGTGAATACGGAATATATTGTCTAATGAATTGGGGATATGTAATGGCCTGACTTAAAATATGCCTGTTATCTCCATGCATAAAAGGAAAAGACTGTAGTTAAAGGGTAGAAAGCAAAGAGAAAGTACCCAATGTCCTCCCCATCATAAGTGGTGAACAATTTTGTATTTTGAGTTAGGCTGTCATGTATAGATTCATGTAACATCAGTTTGAAAATTAAAACTTTGAAATCAGCCACTTGTTGGAGCATTTAATTGTTTCTGCCTGCTGACTAGAGTGAGGCATTGGGTCATGGGAAGCCATCAACATTTTAAAAGTTGTTCTCTGATTGGTAAAGTTCTTGATTATGATGTATCCGAACATCAACATATTGTTTGTGACAGTATTAACTAACAAATAATATTTATATATTTTTTCATAGATACTTTATCCGCAACCAGAGGTGTCACCTCATACCCAGTAACTCTGACCCCAACCCAACCACCACCACCACCACCCCCAAGACACCTCACGTTTACACCCCATGGTGGGGCTGAGAAGGAGCCCCCACCCTTGGAACACAATCCAAATCCAGGACAGGCAGCCCGGAGGACCGTCAGCATGGAGCCAAGTGTCATAGAGCCCCTTGCTGCCATTTTTTCATTTTGTTCCCTGTGGTCCCCTCCAGCGCCAGCATGGACATGCATTGTGGGGGCACCTGTATGCCATGCCCACTGGCTATGTGCCAGTCCCTGCCTTCATTGCCCCAGCCCCCACCAGAGGGCAATCAACAGGCAGGATGACAAATCTCTCTCCCGAGAGAGGATAGCAGTCCTCGGATGCTCGATTCTCTCACCTGCTAATCCCGGTGACCCTGGCTCATTCCCTGAACCCGGGTCACCGGCCTGGCATGAGAAGTGGTGTCCGTGCCTCATTCTCCAGTGCCACTGGGCCAGCCTCAAATAATATATTTTAACAGCGCTGCCACTGTTGACGTTCCATTATTTGATATTACGGTGGATTCCACTTAAATGCACTCCTGATGAGTGCACACTCTTACTAAGTGCATAGGTTTTCAATTTTCTGATTTTTTACGTATAGTACATTGTTAAAAATTCAGTTTTAGTGCAAACTGATAAGTCCACGTTTTGTTTTAGAGAAGATTGTTTCCATCACTCCTGACCACTAATCCAACATTAATCATTCCTGTTAAATGCACAGTGAGGTGCTAATAGGTGGGAAAGTGTCTAGTACTTAACAGCCTGTCTTCAGTCTGACTATGAAAGGAGTAGCCATGATGGAAAAGATAGAGAGGAAGAAGGTAACACTCACACTGGGGCAGAAAATCAAACTGCCATAGCGAATTTATCTCACGAATGTACAGTGGTCAGCTGTTGCAGCTGATTTCGCATTGATTTATCCACTGTTTCCAGGATTTTGTGTTATATGAAAAACTGTTCCCTGAATGGGAGAATTCTGAGAACAAGGAAGGGGTCTGCTAGGCCACCAGGAAATGGTATATACTAAACAATGGGAGATCAGGGATAGGGGGTCGCATGACCACCAGGGACAAGCGTATGGCTATTTCATGTGGGATATCAGGGATTGGGGTGTTCTGTATGTATGTACACAGCATATGATTGTCAGTAATACCATAGCTATCACAGCACCCGATGGTGCTGACACATGCTCATTTATGCGCAACTCTACATCAAAACCCCCACTGTCTTCTCCCATGCCCTTATGCCCCTTGCCCTCCTGGCATCCTATTTCACCCCCACTTCACTATCCGGCCCCTCTAGTATTGTGTCAGGTGAGAGGGATGGATTCCTAAGGCACCGTCCACAGATGTGCTGACTGGTACAGCTAGTGACTTGTGGCAAACCCAGGGAGTTTGGTGCGGGACCCTACTTTTTATAAAATCAGGTACAGGGTCTGGCACACCCATGAGCTTGTTACACCCTTAGAGTGATGCAACATGCATCACTTAAGGGTTGTTTTAAACCGAGCCCATTATGTTCGAGAAAACTTGCAATATTTATTTGTAAATATTGGTATTTTATGTCCACTGATTTTTGTTGTATATTTTATGATGATCTTTTTAATATTTCAATGACTGCAAGTCTAACAAATAAACTTTGAAACTACTTCTTGTGGAAAACTGTAAATTGTAAAGCTACACTGCAGGTTTATTGAACTATGAGACAGTCTGGCTGACAGCAAAATGGACCAATCGCATTTCCAATCAACCACTCAGCACCCAGTATAAAACTCATCCATGGTGCTGCCTATATCATACTTGATGCATTGAGGTTGCAGTGTTCCCCTGTTCTGTTGGGTAAGATGGGGCGTGGCAACAATGACTGCTGGGACCATGGTGTGTCATCCTGTCATGGTCTCCAATTGAAGAATTTTAAAGAAGGCTTGCATGGGCCCATGGCTGTCCCTTTGCTCTAGTCAATTAATTTTAGAGATGATCTTACTTTGCTTATTGTGTGCCCATGGAATTTCAAAGAAAACTCACTTTGATCTCTGGATCCACACAAACATACACACACACAGCTCTTTTCTTCTACGAAGAATGCCAAATTAGCACCAGATTTAAGCTGAACTGATGCAAAGCACTGTTTCATCAAAGTGTTACCATGTTTAGACAACTCGTGCTATTGAGATATTAAAGCAATAGAAGGTATGTCATATTACAAAGAAAATAGGAAGCCAAATTAAATGTAAAGGACTTTTCTTGATTTGCACCTTCTATTTACCAGTTTTAAGAAAAGGTTTCAATTGTTTGATTTAGCTACTCGTTCAGCAGCAATTTCCTTAATTATAGCAATACCTACAACAACATGTGGGGAAAAGGCTGCAAATTCAGTGTCACTGAAATAAGTAGACAAGCAAATTAAGGGCTGCACAGACACTTATGGAGGCCTCCCTGCAGCAATTAAGAAGAAATGTAAGGCTTTTAAGGTGGATTTATTCAGCTACTGTTTCAGCAACTGTTTCTCTGTTTATGCTAAACATGCTGAACAAAAAAATTGCCCATAATGTCCACAGCAGCAGGGAAAAGAAGACAAGTGAATTGGGAAATACACATGCTGCAGTCTGTCTTTTGTAATTAAGAACAAAATTACAGCTGTCGCTAACGTATACAACTACTGTTTCTACAGCTGTTTTTCATTATCAAAGTACTGTAAACTTTGCCAATCTTCCAGAGGCTGACAATATAGTGCAAAACGTGCTGCTCATCTTGCACAGTAGTTACATTAGAGAACTCCACTGAACCTGGAAGCAATTTTTCCTGCAGAAGCTAGTTTTAAGTACCAGTTCCATTTTGTATTGTTTCAGCTTTTCTAGTTTCTTGGTAAAGTCACTGATTTAAACACTGCTAATAGGTACCACATGAGAACTTGATGATGTAGAATATGCCCTTTTAGCCACAGAATTTATTAGTATGGTAAAATACAAGTGCATTGCGCCAATGAGATCAGACCTTAACAAGGAGAAAAGTACATCACACAGTTCCAAAATGGCCTTTAGCACCAGTGTGCAATTCAGAAATGCCCACAGAATTTACTCAGTGTCCAGCAAAGATGGATGTAACAGAAAATAAAGTAGTACTTGTAAACAGCTTCATTGTAAAATACAGGCATGCAAGTTAAAAGCAGTCCTCCTTTACACATGCTCAAGATACAGTAAATACTGAAACAGAAGCATAGAAATTGTCAGCAGATAAGACCACTAGGCCCATTCAGTCTGCCTGTAGGCCCTATGCTTTGTATGTGGGCACTGATCGTGTGTGATCAATGGCTTGTCATCACTCCCTCCCTCCCAGGCTTCCTTTGTGCCTATCCCAAGCTTGCTTAAATCCCTCCATTGTGCTTGCACCACTACCTTCTGTGGCAGATTATTCCATGTGTCGACTACCCTTTCTGTGTAGAAAAGCTTCCTCACATTACCTCTTAATCTACCCCCAATTTCATATTCTGCCCCTTGTTCTAGTACTTTCTCTACATTGGAAAAGCTCCCCGTCTGCACCTTGTTTATGCCCTTAAGGTGCCAGAAAGTTTCAATCATGTCCCCTGCTGTCTCCTCTCCTCCAATGAGTACACATATTGAGGTCCCATGAGGCTCTCCTCATATATTTTGTGGTGTAAGCCCTACACCATCTTTGTTGCCCTTCTCTGGATAGTCTCCACCTTATCTATGTCCTTACGCAGGTGTGGTCTCCAGAACAGCATGCAGTACTCAGGTGAGGCCTTACCAATGTTTTATACAATGGCATCACCACTTCCTCCCTCCTGCTAGTGCTTCCTCGGCCTATGCACCCACTGGCCCTCCTGCTGCCTTTGTACACTGCTTTGATACCTTAAGGTCATCAGAGATGATAACTCCTAGGTCCCTTTCCTCCTCAGATCCTGCACACCACTGGATTCCAAATGTGTTACTATTCTTTCTTTCAGCAGTGTCTCCATGATCTTTCCATCTCTGAGGTGAGGCTGCCTAGCCTGCAGTTCCCCGCCTCCTCCCTACTGCCACTTTTGTGCAGTGGGACTACATGCCCTCCTCCAGTCCTCTGGAATGACACCTGTGTTGAGTGACTCTGTGAACAGGGCCACCAGAGGCGCTGCTAGTTCCTTTTGCAGCTCCTTTAATATCCTCGGGTGGCTGCCATCTGGCCCCATGGCCTTATCCACCTTCAGCTTTGTGAGTTCTTCCAGAACCTCTCCACTGTGAATGGACTGGTGTTCACTTCTCCCTCCCCATTGCCTCTGCACCCCAACTGTGGTCCTTGATCTGCCCTCTCCTTAGTGAATACTGAGCAGAAGTATTTGTTCAGTATTTCTGCCTTGTCCAGATCTCCTCATATACTCCCCTCCTCCCCTTTGGGTCTCACAATCCCACCCCGTTTTCTTCTTTCACTAATGTACCTATAAAATGCCTTATTCCGTTTGTTTTATAGACTTGCTAAGCTCTCTTCTGTCTGTGCCTTCACCCTACAAACAGCCTTCCCTGCTTCCCTTAGACATTCAAGGTACACCTCCCTGACTTCCTCCCTTTGGCTCCCCTTATATTTCCTAAAACTTTGCTTTTTAGCCCTGACTTTGTCCCTCACCTCTTTGGAGAACCATAGTGGTTTCCTTCTTCTTTTCTCTTTGGTCACTATCCTAACGCATCGGTTTGTTATATCCACTATGGCTCTTTCAGTTTCTTCCATTGTTTTTTCCACCACCTCTGCTATCTTTCCCTTCCCCAGGGCTGCTTGTATACATCTACCCATTTCAGTGAAATCTGCCTCATGAAATCTAATACTCTTGCCCTTGTAGGCTTGACTTGAGTCCATGTCTCCATGCTGAACCACACCATGTGGTAGTCACTGGACCCCAGCTGCCCATCCACCAGTATTTCTTTGACTCAGTACTCATTGGTCCATACTGGGTCCAGAACTGACTTGTCCCTGGTTGGTTAATGCACAGCTGCCTCAATCCTAACCCCTGCAGGGATTCTAGGATGGCTGTGCTTGTGGCTGAAACAGCCATCCTGGGTGGCCCAATCCACGTCTGGCATGTTGAAATCCCCCAGTAGCAGGATTTCACCCTTAAATGCCATGTCATGTATGTTCTCCACTAGTTCCTGTCTACTTTCTCCCTCTGTGCTGGAGTTCTGTAGATCACCCCAGTGCATATAAGCTGTTCCATTCTCTGGTTCCAGGGTAACCCATATTACCTTGGGCTCCCCTGTCTTCTCCAAACTTCTGTAGCCTTTATACCTCTCTGATGTCAGGGCCACTGCCCTACCTTTTATCCTCCCTGTCCCTCTTGAACAATGTATAGCCTGGTACACTGATTTCCCAGCCATGATTTGCAGAGTACCATGTCTCTGTTATTGCTGCTATGTCAAGGTCTTCATCTGCCAACAAGGCCTCCAGGTCTGGGACCTTAGTTCCTAGGCTAGAGGCATTTGTTAGCATGACCTTCCATTTACTATGACTATCATAAATCACCACCACTTATTCAACCAATCAGTGATGGTTATTTTCCTGCATGTGAGGACCTGTCATCACCATAACATTTTCAACTGCAGCATTTGAAAATAGAAGAATTCATTTAGCAGCAGGAGCCACTCCAGCAACAGTTGTGCATTCTTACACTTAACAGGGCTCCCCTCCATGCCCCAATGCACATTAGCTGAGGAGGGCCTTTGTTTTGGTACCACAGGACACCAAACTCTTCAGTTAATTGGTGACTACAGGTAGAGGCAGGAGAAATTTGTAGCTGCAACTGCTTACTCTTTCCTGCCCCCACAGTTCATTATGCTTCCAGCCAAGCAGGGATCTGTTTAGCAGCAGGAGCTGTTCCAGCAGCAGACAGGGGTCCTTGAGCCTACCGTGCTCTCCTCTGGAGGAATTTTCCTATGTCTCGAGCCACTCCAGCTACAGTTGGGGTCTTATCAGGAGGTGTCAGTAGGTGGGCAGAAAACTCTGCCTTTTCTTATTCCACTCCAGCAGAACACTGTTGACTTCAGTACATAATTTTAGAATGCAGCAAAGAGGTGACTGCTAGCAACAAATATGTAGCCAAAGCAGTTTTGGTACTCACCAAAGCAGATGGAAGGCTCAGCTTTACTGTCACTGTCCAAAGTAAATAATTTAGCTTGATGTAGCAGGATAAAAGTTTACAGACTTTATTTCGCAACAAAAACCAGTAGCAAGATGCAGGTGCCCACCCCATGAAAATGGCTGAATGTTTTCACGCATGACTAATGCTTTCGCAAGTCGTCTGCTGGGGTGACGCGCATGCTCATCAACACCCCTCTCTGGTGGATGCTGCACAGGGGACCACTCACTAGATAGTGTGGCCACAGGTGCACCAGAGGCAGCCCATGTGACGTGCTGCCTGGTGGCCACTACATCCTGCCACCACTGTCCATCCATCTGCTGGTCTGTGCCCAGCACAGCTGTGCCACAACACCACCCCTGGCCAGGCACAGCGGTGGCACAACACACCACTGTGTTGCCATGGACAGGGGGCAGCTGCACGGCCACCGGTGCAACACTGGGCCTCAACAGTGCCTGTGGCTGTCCCTAGACCCTGGCCAGCACCACATGCCCGGTGCTCTCCAGGATCGGTGTCATATCATCTTCTGAGTCAGATGCACCACCCAGCCTAGTACATGCTCACAGCACAGGCAGGCTCTCACCCAGCAAGAACTCAGACCATGCATCATCTGACTCCAGCCCCAGGACATCCAGCAGCCCCACACTGTCACGTTGTGGTCAGTCCCTGTCCGGATGCCCACGGACATTGATGGCACCACCTCCTCTGGCTCCATGTCGGCATCCTCCTCCTCCTGTACCACTCCACTGAGATGTGATGGCACTGGAACACAGGAATACAAAGTCAGCGGAGGTGTAGCACCCATGCAGATGGATCTCATGCCCAGGGTGCATGCTGCCATGGCTGCGATCCACTGGCGCACCATGCATGGCTGCATCCTCACCCATGCAGGCTACACAGCACGGTGACAGGCCCTCCTTCATGGTAGTGACCATATACCCACTCATGCATGGTGTTTGTTGACTCACTATGCTGTGAGGAGCTGCCATCCATCTGGAAACCACCACCAGAAATGCCCTCTATGGTGGCACGGCTGATGGTTGCCGCCACTAGCTCCTCAGTCGCTGTCAGTGCCGTGCTATGGGTGATCCGCCACCTGTCCTGCTGCATGATGCCCTGATGGCTGCCTACCTTCTTTTTGATATGGTGTTTGTCCAACCCCACCTTCTTCTGGCACTCTTGGGTACTTCTCTGGTGTCTGCTATGTGCATTCACATAGGTGGCCACTGCATCCCACCCAGCCGACCTGTCCTGTGGTGTGCCCATGGCACCTCTCAGCAGGTCCTCCCTGTTGAGGTAGGCCTTGAACAGGCCTGCTGCTCCTCCTTAGTGAAATTGGGCCTGCACTTCCATGCAGGCCCACCCTCCCTCCTCTTCCTCAACCTCGGACATTGTGCTACTGTGAACAGTGACAGAAATGGATGTCAGTGGCAGTATGGCACAGAAAGGTGCTCCATTGCACTGTAGGTATGGGCCTCTTACTCCCAGCATTATCATTCCCTTACCAAACTGGCTGTGAATACTGGTCTGTGGTCTGTGCTGTGGCATGCAAATGAGCCTGTGCACAATGGTAATGAGATGCTAATGATCCCTGTTGCGCCGCACATAGCCTAATGAGGTGATTGCATACAGCAACTAAATATGGCATTATTGTGCCATGCTCAAGCAGGATGCATGGGAGCAATTGTGTGGTGCAATCCAATGCATGCGGCGGTGCACGGGCTTGCAGTGCATATGTGCGCATCCCTGTGCATTGGCCTATCATGCAACCACACGCATCACTATGCAATGACCCCACAAGCAGCTGCACAGGATGTACTATGCCACATAAAGCATAGGGAGAGGTCATGCACGATGTTGCGCAGGGTCACGCCTTGTGCCATCAGTGTCATGGCCATGACCACATGCATCCACCAGGCCATGCTGCTGTTTGCATTCATAGTGCTGCTCAATACTCTGCCACAGCGCATGCTAATCATGCATTCACGTGCTGCATGGTCACCTACCATAGTACGCTATTGCACAATGTCCACAGGCCCTCACCACGCATGCTGTGTAGGCCATAACATATCCTACAGTTGGGTTGCACTTGAGCCATGGTGGGCACTGTTACCATGCCTCAGCAGTAAACTGAACAGAGTTGGAGATGTGCAAACCTGGCTGCACTGGTCGAGCCCATGCACCCCAGCTGTTTGGGCAGGTGTCCTTGCAGCAGCCAAGGATGCAGGTGTGGTCCCATGTTGCCACAGCCCTGGAATGCCACAAGAGGGTGCTGCACAGCACCCGAGCAGTGCAGGCACAACTATGGGGACCTGTGCAGGAGGGATCCAGAATGGCTGCAGTGGCTCAGGCACAGGTGCAATGTGGCACTGTGCCACAGCCAGGTTAGTATTCCCAAGCATCATGCATGCCCATGGTGTACCTGTACTGGGTCTGGATGCACAGCATGTGCAGCTGCCGGGATGGCTATGGTTCCAGCGGTCACTGCGTGTCCTGCATGGGTGGCACGTGTAATGCTGTTGTGCATGTTGCAGTCATAGAGGCACCAGGGTCACAGGGTGGGCGGTGCCCTGTCCTGCGCCATGCCAGCTATATGCTGGGGATTGTGTATGCATGACTGTCCTCTCATGTCCACCTCTCTCTCATCCATTCACAGGTCAAGGGGCCATGGGAGGCCATGGCAGCCACGGCTACAGGTGGCAGGCAAGGTGATGGGACAGTTGCTGGGGCTTTGGTACAGCGACAGCCAGGTAAGCATGTTCACACTGCTGTCACGGTGCATGTGGGTCACTGTAGGTTGCAGGGTTCCAGATATGAATTCACTGCTGCCATGTGTGAGCACAGGCACAGCAGATGTGCCATGTGTTGCACTGCATGTGTGTGTACCATGCCCATGTTCACTGTGTCACTGGTGGGGTGCGCATAGCCTCCACTGTGTGTGCGGCCACAGGTGCTTGTAGCTCTGTGTCATGTGCCTTGCATGTGCGCTGCTGTGCCCACTGCAGAGCCCTGTGTGCCTGTCCGCAATGGTGTGATGTGTTGCATGGACAGCTGGTGAGGCCCTTTGTGCACAGAACCTTGGGTGTTTTCCACTGGTGTGTGCCTCCGCTGTACAGTGCACACATTTGGGTGAGATGAGGCTCCATCTGGTATGTTGCTTATTGCCTGTTCTGTCCCTCTCCTAGGTCGGACCAGGGTACAGCCACAGAGGGAGTTGGGGAAGCTGGTGAGGCACTCTTCACAGTACTGTACCAGCAGAGGAGGATGATGGCCATGATGGGGTGGATGGTTGGCCTGATGTGGTGCCAGCTGAGAGAAACAGTGGCCAAGAGGAGGGACCTAGGCCAGTTGGAGGCTGCAGTGCATGGCAGGTGTTAGCCTGCCCTGGTGCCATTGGACCCATGGTCTGTGTGTGTCCTGTCTTTCCACTGTTGCCCTGCTCCATCCCTCATATCTCACTGTACAGCCCCAGGACCCTATCCCCCACTTCATGTGACCCCTTATCATTCAGGTGTTTACTGTTCTGTACATAGTTGCCCTGTTGGCTCTGTTTTGTGTTATGTTGCTATTAAACCCTTTCCTTTGCTACATCTTCTTTGTCTGTGTTTCTTTGCAGGTGGCTTGTGAAGCCATGCTGCAGGTGTCTGTTGAGCTTTCTGGTGTGTCCCTGGTGTCCTGCTGCTGTCTCCTTGGGGCACTGTGCAAGTATGCACCAGGCATGTGTGCCATGTCCCTGTCCGGTGCATGTCTCTGTGTGGTGGGTGTCGACTGGCCTGTGTCTGCCCCTGCACCTTGTGCCCTTGTCTGCCTGCACCGCCTTTCTGTCCATCTGTCATGCTGGCCAGCACCGTGTGCCCTGTGGTGTTGTGCCCTTCTCCACTCTGGGTGGTGGCCCATGTTCTCCTAGGTGGCCTGTGCCTCCCTCACCCCTGGTCCACACAGTCCTCTGTGTTTGTGTGTTATCTGGGCATCAGGGCCACAGCCCCTGCAGCACAGCCTGTTGGGTATGTGTTGCGTGGCTATGCCATTGGCATTCCAGTGGTGCCAGTGTGTGGCCATGGTGCTTGTGCCATGGTTGGTGGCCCAGGGTCCTGTCTCTGCCATTCCCTGTGCCCTGTGGTGCCTCTGGGACAGTGTGCCCTGTTGTCTGTGGTTGGCTATGCAGGTGGGGTACTGTGCCCCTGTGCATTCCTGCCTGTGTGTCCCTGTTGCCCTTACTCAGCCCACTGGGTTGTGTGTTCTGCCCTGCTCCCACACATTCCTGGTTGCACTGGAGCATCTGTGTTTGCACTGTGGTGCATCTTTGCTATATTCAGCCTGCCTTGTGCCATCTCATGTCAGTGGCGCATCTTCTGAATATGGCATCCTTTGTCACATGGTGCATCTGCATTGCTCTGTGTTGTCCATTGTGCACACCTTGGGTGCATGTCTGAATATCTAGCCCCAGTGTACAGTTATTTTTTAATTGTTAATGTACTTTTATGTAAACTGTATTCTAAATGTCTATATTTGTGAATGGCTTTTTAAGCTCAACAATAAAAGAATTGATGATGAGTACATAACTTTATCATGGGGTAATGATTCTCTTGAAGTCTTACAACTACAGTTTGTAGTTTTTACAGAACCTTTTTGTGTGTACTGCACCATTTTAAAGGTTGTTGATACACTGTTTGTGTATGCTGTATAGAATACATTTTATTCAATCCGTTTGTTTAGTTATTTTTCTACACCTGTGGTCAGGTCATGCAAATCTTGGTTACTTCAGTAATCCTTGTTGACTGCCTCTCCCTCAGCTTCACTTGGTGCTGTAATTGTGAACTAGTTAAGTGCTATACTCCAGCCACATGGTGACCTAGTATTGAAGCATGTAGCAGCTTTTATGACACTATGGGCTGGATTTCCAAAGGTTTAAGATTGCCATAAGCCCCACGTGCACCAAAGATATGGTGCATCGGGCTTGTGGTAATCTAACAGGATTTTCTATCCCATATGGCAATTGACACAAGCTAGATCATCTTTTGTGGTCTTGCTTGCATCAATCCTGGGGACAGCTTTCACGGAGTTCATACCCGATATTTGGTGCAAGCTGCCATGAAGTGGTAAACTATCTAACTGTGCCTGAGCTTTGAAAATCAGGTGAAGTTGCAGCAAATGTGAATGGCACACAGAAAAGGTCTGACACATGGCTTGATGCGAGTCCTGCACCACCTTTGAAAATCTGGCTGTATGTTCCTCATTTTATCAAAACAGACTCTGTTCCTGATATGTTATGACTCTTACCAGTCTCCAGTATATCTGATTTATAATTTCAGTATCAAAACATTATTCAAGGCCTATCCTAGCAATAACCAATGTGTATTTGTGACAGATGGAATATTATAATTCCTGGTGTGATTGAAATCGAACAAGACTGCAGTTGTGTACTTGCCTTAGAATCCACTAAGCGGCTACTATTAACTAACTCCACACCACCAACTATTACATCAACTACAATAAGAGAAAACTGTTATTTAGTCCTTTATCACAGAAAACATCATTTATTATTTACTGTTGTTGTCAGTCATATTACATAGCAAAACAAGACCACCCCTCTCTCCTGTTCAACTACAATAAGGAAAACTGTTGTTTAGTCCTTATCACAGAAAACATAATTTATTATTTATTGTTGTTGTCAGTCACTTTACATAGCAAAACAAGACCACCCTCTCCCTCTTCTTCATGATTAACATGCCCATAAAAGGAAAATTCAACATGATACACATTAATATTCAGATTTTAGTAGCTAATCTAGCTTACTTTGGAGCATGGCTTAACCTTCATGAGTTTAATGTTGTTGCTGTGACTCAGACTTGGTTATCAACAATTATAAATCATGAATTGTTCTTAGCTAGTCTGGACTATTTGTTTCTAAACATTCCAAGCACTCTTATAACCATAAGAGGGTATTTCAGGTACATACTGTAGTTCTAAAATTCTAAAGTTGTAATGCGTTCAATTGGCAAGTTCATTTCCCACAAAGGGACTTTTAGTAATCTGGACTGCAGATATGTCTTCACTCTTCAAAGCCAGACCATGAACTGAAAACTTAGGTATGCAGTTCAATGTATTTCAATGGAGTTTTGAAGTTAGTGCCATAACTTGGGACATTTTACATATTCTTGCCAAATTTTCAACATGCCATCTTTGGGACCCACCTCATAAACAATGTCACTGTCATTAGGCAGATCTGTCCCAAAAGGTGATTTTGGAGTCCCTGCATGAAATAACCATTCAGGCAGGAATTGAAGATTTTCTGCCCTTCTTCATGAGGTGGGATCATAAGAAGGCTGCTGTATTTTGAAAATTTTGCATACAAATATTAAGACAACAAAGTTATGAGCCTCGTTGAATTTTGTGAATGCACCTCATAGCTTTGGTACTTTTCAATATTTTTGTCCCACATTTACAACACAGCCATATCTTTATAGTACCTAATGACTGTACTAGCTATAATTTTCAAATCCTATCTGAAATGTTTTTTACATCCCAAAAGGTGATTTTGTGGTCTCCATGGAAATCCCTTTCAAACATCAGTTGAAAATTGTCTCTGCCTTTGTTCATGAGGTGGGTTTATAGAGGCTATGTTGAAAATCTGATGCAAAAATATTAAAAAACAACCAAGTTATGAACTCACGTAGAATTTTGCAAATGCTGGCTTGTAACTTTAGTAATTTTCAATATTTTTACCCAAATGTTCAACATAGCCATATCTTTAAAGCACCTTGTGAATGTGACAGCTGTCATTTTCAAATCCTGGCCAATATGTTTTATTTACATCCTGAAAGGTGATTATGTGATCCCTGCATGAAATCTCCTTTCACCCAAAACTGAAAATTTTATCTGCCTTTGTTAATGAGGTGGGGTCATAAGAAGGCTATGTTGGAAATCTGGTGTAAAACATTATAAAGAAAAATGCTATGAGCCTACACTGATTTTTGCAAATGCAGGATCATAAGTTCAGTAATATTCAATATTTTTACCCACATTTTCCACATAGCCATTTCTTGACAGCGCCTCATGAATGTGATAGCTGTCATTTTCAACTCCTGCCCAAAATGTGTTTTTGCCTCCCAAAAACTGATTTACGATCCCTGCTCAAAAACATCTTTAAGCCAGAAGTTGAACATCTGTCTGCCAGTCTTCATGAGGCAGGGTCATAACAAAGCTATGCTGAAAATTTGGTGTACAAATATTACAAACCAACAGATTTATGAGCCTATGTTACATTTTGCAAATGCACGCTTGTAACTTTGGTCATTTACAATATTTTACTCAACTTCGTCAGCTGCATTCCTATTGGCTCTGGCCAGAGTTTGTTTAACATTCCTTACTATCCCATCACAGCATAGTTTCCATCCTAAGCACAGCACCTAATCAGTTTTGCTCTGCTTCTCCAATTTACTTTATAATACTCTGGATCAAGGGAAACTGAGGGTGGCCATATTTACTGACATAAAACCTTGCTTGATCTAGTCAACCATGGCTGCCTTTCATCAAAGCATAAGGCCTTGGGTTTATCAGATACTATTCTAAATTGGTTTTAAAAGTTACCTGAATGAGAAGATGCAAAGGACAAAAGTCAACAACACTTTCTTCACTTAGGTCACTCAGCATTGAGGTCCCAGAGGGATCTATTATGGGCCTTTTCCTGTATAGCCTTTGCTTTTTTCCCATAAAGATATTTATTGACTTTTTATTAACATCACAATGTAAACATATTCATCTACAAACATGTAGCAACAATGGCAAATGGCAAAGAACAGTTTTAATGTATACCAAGACAGTGGTATGCCTGTTAGAAACAATAGCACTATCTGATTCAAGGGCATTTTAAATACTTCAGAAGTTGCAATTAATATCCTATAACACCATCATAGATGGGTAATACAACAGTGAAGGGTGCACTATGAGCGATTGCATAGTAGTTGTCAACACTGTTATAATATTAGAGGAACATGGTGAAAGAAGTATTGAGGTACTGTAACTGGGTAATTCAAAACACAAAATACAAAGGTAACAAAACCTTGGACACTGTACTGATAAGTTTATGTTCACATTTCTGAACCAAGAAGTGACATAGTCAAAACTGCAAATTCTTGGTTCCATGTAAGGAACTGCACAGAATGTTGTCCATAAAATAAAACAATGCAAAACACAACTGATAGCTTCAATTTTTATTCAGACACAGTTAAATAGGGATCATTTAGAGGCATTAATATAATTTAAGAAAAAGGGTTCCTTGTCTGATATGAAACATTCCCCAAGCTCTCTCAGGTCAGATATTGCCAACACCCATAGCTGCAGGGTGGTTGGAGCTGGGACATGGGCATGGGGAAGGGATTACCTGGCTGCCTCTTTGGGACCAAGTTCCTCCCTCCTTCAAGACCCTTGATAGTGTAGTTCCCCTGCCCACTCCTAAACCCTTAATGATGTTGTGATTGAGGATGCCTCCTCCTTTATATATCTTGATGATGTTTTCTCCTTTAAATACCTTGGGGTACATTTGGATTGCCATCTTGATTCCCTACTCACATGGATCCCATCCACCAGAAGCTACACCCTTAACCTGAGCACTTTACAGGAAAAAGTATCCTCTTCCTGCCTGTAGAGAGACTGTCACAAAGATGTTTCTACTTATCATCAATTATGGAGATAATGAATATTACACTGCTCCCAAGTCCAACCTCACCAGTCTAGGTCACCCTCATTCATTCCTTCTGCTGATTTTCCCTGGATTTCCTCAACAGAACCCATCATTGTTCCTATATTCCTCCCTCTTATTACACTCCCTTGATGTAAGGTGCCTCACCTATTGTGCCATCTTTGTCTCCAAATTTTGATTGGACTCCCTCCCCACACAACTTTCCTTCCTCCTATCCTCCCTACTTTCACCTCCTACTCCCTTTGCAGATCTGACATCAATACTCTCATCCTCCCCAGTATACAGAGTTGGATTGGCCAACCTGGATACCTGGAAATGTCAGGTGGGTACCCCTCCTCCTTGGGAACATCACTACAAGATCCAGAAGACATTCTTGACACACTTTAGCCCGATGTCACATTCCCAAAACTCAAAATCCCAACAGTGGGATTTTGCCCCCACCAGAGTTTGCAATCATATTTAAGGGGATGTGGTTACGAGCCCCTCACATTGGGAGGGGGGCAAAGACCCCAGAAACATTTAGTACAATCAAACTCCCACTGTCGGGATTTTGAGTTTCGGGAATGTGGTGTCGGGCTGCAGTGTGTCGGCAAATGAGTGTCAGGATCTCATAGTAGATCCCGCTTGGGAACCTGGCTTCCTTTAAAACTCTGAAAATCTTTGCATTTGTGATATCTTTTGTAATTAAATGGGGTTGTTTAGGCACTTCAAGTAAATTTTAATGCAAACATAGAGCTAAATCATCAATTGTAATTGGAATACTGATAAAATGTGCCATCCTGGGCTCTTCCTTGTTGATTTTCCAGGTGGGCCTCCTGTACCTCTGTCCGACCCTTCCAGTATAAAATCCACTGCTGGTCAAGCTGCTTTCTCCTTCTGGTTCCACAAAATTTGTAGCACCCTCCCTTGCTAATCACAATGCTCCCTCTTCCCTATCTCTAAAATCCTCCTCCATGACTTCACTCCTCACTGGTGGCATGTCAATTCAGTGAACACTAAAAGGTGAAAATAAAATGGCGCTGGCTTTACAGTGACTGGGAAGATGGCAACTATCGCATTCCCTCTCCCGAGTGCTACAACCTTGGAGTTGGTATCTATAGAAGTGGGGGTGGTGATAAGCCCCACAAATATAAGTGTTGTCATTTCTCCAGTCACTGTAAAGCCAGCAGCATTTTTATTTTCACCTTTAGCATTCGGCTGACATGACATGGAACCCCTACTCACCCTGCAGTTGCTGCTCACCATAGGCTAGTCCCACCCTCCTCCCTCAATATTACCCTCCCTCTACTGCTCTGATTTATTTATCCTCTTTGAATTGTCACATTTGTACTTACAGTCTGCTTCCTCCCTCATTTTGCTGCCTGTTGTACTTCACTGAATTGTTGCTATTGATATACTATGTTTGCACAATTTGAACACTGTGCTTCCTAGTGTCTACTGTGTACTTTTTATTATTATTACAACTTTATTGATGTAACTTATTATTGCACTGTCCTCTTCCCTTCTCCTTGACACATCTGGAAAAAGCTATTTGGCTCAGTATGTTTTTTTTCTGGTGAAACTTTTGAAATAAATAAATAAATTTACAATCCTCACCTCCAACAATAAATTTAAACTTATGAAAACACTACTGTTTAACTACCACAACAGTAAGGAAGCTTTCTATATATTTGGGAAAACACTAAAGTTGTTTCATATACCGACAGCACAACAAATCTATCACAGCAAAGACCATTACAACAACAAATATTTCTAGGTCGCTGTAATGATCCCACTGTACGCCAGCACTGTTTCACCCGTGTTTCGCCCCACCCTGAAACAACTCTGACTCAGAGTTTGTTATTTAAAGAAGGGGTGAAGGGGCACAGCTCAAGCCCCCACAAAAAAAAAATTTAATCCTGAGGGCACAATGCTAACTGTTGGCATTGTGTTCGTCGCTTGCCACATGTCAACAACTCTGTTGTCCCTGAGGCATGGTAGATGCAAATTGTTTCAGGCTTCTCTTAAACATTTCCTTTAAAACATCACACTTCAGTAAAGAACTTTAGATGCTTCAGTCTGGCAAGTGTTTTTCTTGTTTGTTTTGTTTTGTTATGTTTAACTTGAAATGTTGCTTAAAACCAGTACCAAAGGCAATGTTGCTATAGCCTACTGAATATGTTCATCTACCTGACTGTGCAACATATTATAGCAAGTCAATGCTGTACATCAGACTGACCACCAGCAATCACTAACACTCTGCTATTACAATTCATTAATGTTTATTAGTTTGGCACCAACTAATTTAAACAAGTCGAGTCATACACCTTTGCCTCAGTCAGCCGCTCCTGCACTACATTTTATCATTATCTTTATTCCTCCCAGGGCTGTAAACATCCTTCAAGTGATGAGTCAATTACTATCTCAACACCACACTTAGGGGCCCAGTCAACCAACAGGTTTTATTGCATCACTACCATCACTGTATCTGCAGAGGACCATATGGAGGAAAGTTGTGAAGAGAAAAGATTCTTGAGCACTGGCATATCTGAGGGCATGTGAACTTATGTAGCATTAACCCCCAAAAAGCTTTTAGCACCATTTAATCCCATCTGGATCTATCTGCCTAGCTCACTACCATCCACACTTAAGAGTGTGTCTCAGTGCACTGCAGAAGGTAGTGATGGAACAGATTAGGCAGTTGTCTTCCACAAGGGTCTCTGAATACTGTTCATGCATCACTCCCTAGTGTTCTTTGGCCAGGCACTGCAGTCAGATTCATGATGAGAACCATTGTTTCCTGCACACTTCCCAACTCTTTTTACATTATGAAAGTAATTTTCTGAATCTGAGCAAAACAATTCACAGATGGTATCATCAGAAATCAGTTTCACAAAATTTACCAATCATTTCAATTTCCACACATTCCAAGATGCTTGGCATGAAAGCAGACTCTTAGCCATTTAAACTTTCTCTGTTGTTGATTTTCCTGTTGTCCCTGCTTGTGACACCAGAATCATTTCTGTGGCAACAGGCTGTGATGTCACAGCAGTGGATTATGACTTCACTGCAGGATAATCACAAGGAACAAATGATATCCTATGCATAAATCACCTGCATCCTGCCAGTGTATTTATCATCAAGAATGGAATGAACTGAAATTCAATTTCTGGGGTGGGAGGCATTATGAGATCTGAGCCCGCTGATGCCAACAGTTAGTATTTTGCAGAAAAGTGGAGAATAATATTAAGCCGATAAATAAAATGCAACAGCATATTTATTTTAAACTGCCATGCCCTGTACACCATATCTACAGAGCCAGGTAATCTACAACACTTACTACATTTTAAAAGATTTCTGTTCTTTTTGCAACAGAAACAATAACAATGATGACTAAAGAAAATGAATATGAGGCCCTACTGTTTGTAGCACTTCTTTATTGAGAGTGATGGAATCATGGAACAGCCTGCCTCAGGAGCTGGTAGCATCAAAGATGATTAGAGATTTCAAACTTGCATCGTTATA
Organism: Neoceratodus forsteri; assembly: GCA_016271365.2. Classification (NCBI taxonomy): domain Eukaryota; kingdom Metazoa; phylum Chordata; order Ceratodontiformes; family Ceratodontidae; genus Neoceratodus; species Neoceratodus forsteri. Next base: position 1,517,957,122 of record CM057449.1, read on the forward strand.
GGCATTGCAGATAGGTTAGGTTGCAGGCAAAGTGATGGGGTAGTCTTTTGGGCAGACTAGATGGATCAGGATGTCTCCATCTGCCGAAATTCATCTTATGTTCTTACAGCATGCACGACTGAGCCTATCTAAAGTATTTTACTGCTTTGTTCTCAATGGCTGTAATTCACAAAGGTGTGGTTGCCATGTCAGAGAGCTGCATAGAGTGAATGTACCACTCTGCACCTACTGACAGGTATGCACCAGCCCGGTATTCACAATCACGGCTACCTGTTCATGGTCCTGCCCTTCTCCTGGCATGCAGGTGCATGGAGGGTGGACATGGGCAGCACATTGGACCAGGCAAGCATCCAATTGGATGCCCATCCTGGGTCCCAAATTGATCCCCTCTGTCATGGCATGGCTCCAGGAAGGTGAATAGCACATGTGGGTATCTGCCACATCTGCTCCAGACCTATATGCAGACTACACCTCCCTAGAGACCCTGCCCAGTCCTGAATGTCAGTGACAACCCCCAGCACACCCAGGCAGCCCAGTGGGTAGGTGCAGTTGTATGGCAGGGATCTGATGGACATCTTCTTTAGCTGGTGTCTGGATGACTGGTGGCACATGGGGTGCATCCCATGTATGGCTGGTTTCTTTTGTGTACCCTGGCCAGGCACACTGCACTGCTTTGCACCTAAGTAAATGCCGCAGAGTGTGGGCACACCCCTGGCATGCCTCTGGACCACCCGTGGCACATAGCTGCAGGATTGGGTGGAGGACTGTGTGCACACAGGGTTGAGCTCCTGAAGTGAATGCCACCAGGGAGTTCACAGGTCCCCACTGTGTGGCATTCCAATGTAGAGTGGAGTGCATCCACCCTATGCCCATTTGTGAATCACAGGCATTAAGAATAAATTTAGGGTGATGCAAGCATCTTAAGTGTCTTTGTTATCTTTGTGTTCTGCAGACAGAAAACCAAGCCTTTAAAGTAGGGACTTATTCTAAACTACAGTAGCTGACATCAGTAAAGAGGAGCAACATTATAAAAAGATCTTAACAGGCAAGGAATTACTTAAGTGTGTTCTTTCAGAAACATAATGTTTCATCTGTTAAGCTTTACTAGAGAATATACTGTTTGAGTGTTCAGTCTTCCTTTCCAGGATTTAGAATGCATTTGGTAGCCTATTTAAAAAGTATTTATAAAATCAATTGACCTCATCATGCACTTGTTAATGACATCATAGTGCTTACTAAGACAAGAGGCTGTGATGTCATAAACACAGCAACTGTGAGGTTAGTTGGGGAGGATCTGCATTTTGAAAGATAATGTGAAGTAAGAGTTACATTGTGGATAATATTAAAAGATCATTACTGGAAAACGTTAAAATATTGAAACATACTGTAATAATGTTTAACATAATTGTGGTGAATATAACAGTTACAGGCTTTTATTTTAGTAGATACCTTCTTGCTAACTAATGAAGAACAAATGCTATATCTTTGAAGAAAATTGTGGAACTGTGTTTGTTTTCTAGTTATTCCTCCAAGGAATTCCATTTTGTTCCAGGTGTTTTACCCATCACATTATGAGTGGTCTCAAAAGCACAAACACTGTCTCCTGGAATTATATAGGAATGAACACCAATGTCCCTGCCCTGCATTCTAAATGATTAAGAAATTGTACATTCTGGAATATTGCCCCACATCATTTTTAGAGATGGCAGTTCTTTGGCACTCCTGATTTATTCAGGCACTGTTTCAGCTACAGTTCCTGTACTAACTCCTTTTAATCAAGTGCACACCAGTTGAATGCTTAAGGGACTGTAAGCACTGAGCAACAGACTGCTCCTGGTACTAAGATAGATGACTGCAAAGAATGAAAGAGCCTTCTTAATAAAATCTATGGCTTATTCCTTATACACCTGGCCAATCGGAGTTTCCAGAGAAGAGTCTTGCAGCAATAAAATGCAAGATACCTAGGGTACAGGTGAAAATGCAGGTCAAACTGATAAAGAAAAATAAGGTTGCATTAATGTATCAGTGAAATAATCAGGCTGTTATTGAAGTGCACACTTCAGCTTGCAAAATGCATTTTTTCACCTCACTGCCTTAGTAAAACCTGCTCCTTGGTTGATTAAAATTCCATATTCTGTCAGCACCCTATCTGGGTGATTCTGAACTTTGCTTTTCTTACTAATTGTAGACATAATTTGTTATGGTTCCACCATAGATAGTGAGCTTATTAGTTATAATTACGGGTTTAGTTTTCTCCTATAGGAAACTGGAAGTGTAATTTGCCATTATAAAGAAGTGTTTACAATGGCAAACAGGTGCCAGGTTTCCTGGCTCCTATGCATGCAAGTCACAAGTCTTCCAGGTTTTCTTCACTTGTCACACTGCCTCATTGCCCACCTAAAACTGCACTACCACTTGACTCAGCAGTAAGTTACGTAAATAAAATAATAAAAAACTCTACAGAAAAGCAGGGGCCAGACAGCGCAAAACAAAACAAAAAGGTAATTGCTACAAAGTGACCACGGACCGCTTCTAAGAGCAAATGGACCATGGCTGCACTAGAACGTTATTTATTTTATATAATTGCTGCAATGAGAAAGCTAAACCCAGCAATTATATAAAATAAAATATGGAGTGGTGTGTAAACTAGAATTTTACACACACCCTCAGGATTAGATGCCTAAAAAACCTCAAACTTCACTGTCAAGGTTTATGCAGCATCCAACCCTCAGGTGTGTGTAAAATTTTGTTACATACACCACCTCATACTTTATTCTATTTATAATGTATGGTAGAATGTTGTTACTAGCATAAATCTAACGTTTTACAGTATTCTTGTACCATCAATGTGACATCACAATGCTGTTATGCCACTTGATGGTATAACAACAGCTGCTCACTCCATCCTTCCTGAACTGGCTATGGTATGAGAGCTGGGCCTGGAGCAGAGGAGGTGACTGAAAAACAACATAAAGTACGGATACAGCGTTGTTTTTTTTCAAATTTTATGGAGACATACACTATAACACATAACGTGTGATCTGTCATCAACAACAAAACATGTGTTGCCATCTCAGAGCTACCATGATGACCGAAACCTCTCAAGCTTAATTTCGAGGTTTAAACGGTCACCATGGTAATCTCTCAATGGCTGCATACATTTTGTTGCCAGTGATGGCTCATATATTATCCTCTATGTAGTCTCAATGTTTTAGGTCAGCCTAGATTTTATAACCTCCAGTGATTTTATCACCTCTGCTTGTTGTGTTACCTTGCCTGAGCTATCATTCAGTTCTATAGCCTGTGTTGTGTACAGCTCACCTGGACTAATATTCTCCTACAATTCTCCATAAATAATAGCTACCTAACTGTCACCTAGTTTAGTGCTCCCATAGTTGCAGCCTCCTTATTTTGACTGGGTTACTTGACTGCTCTAGTTTGTGGTATGGGGTGTAATATAGTACAACACCACATATTGGGAGGGGTGTTACAGTTTTCAACATTCCTACTGATGCTTGCACTCTAGCCATTCCTCATCATTCTTGCTCCATAGGCCAGGAAGCCTTCTCCTACTGCTTCCCAAAGCTCTGGAACTCACGTCCTCCTCCTATCAGACTCTCGCCATCACTTTCCTCAATCTCTCTAGCCCTACATAATTTTTATTCCTCTAGCTGTTCTGTTTTTAACCCCTAACCCTAAATTGCACTTATTTTCATCCCACTTCCACCCTCCCTCCCTATACCCCTTGCAGGATTCTTTTGGGGCCTAAACTGTCTCTCTCTGCAACCCCTTCCTCCCTACCCCTTCACCAGCCCTCCTCCTACTACTACTTATCTCTGTCCTCCTCTCAGCTCCCCTCCCATGCCTTTCTATCCCCTCCCTTTCAGCCTAGTCTTGTCCCCTTAGCAGGGTTCACAGCATCCTGGGGGATAAGATAGTTGAACCTCCCCTCCCACTACCTTCCCCACCCTCTACCCATCACCATCACTACCCCGCCCCGATTTTTCTCACCCTTCCCTTTCTGCCTGACGAGTTCCCCTTTGCTGGGTTCCCACCATCCTGGAGTGGGAAATTAGATCATGGCAGAGCCTCCTCCCTCCATCTCCCCACCCATCACCATACCTCTCAACTGTAACACATTACGAGGAACGTTCCTCATTTTACTTCAGAAAAGCTCCTGTTCCACATTGTGAGGACTTGTCCCACATTCAGTATTAACATTTTAAAGCAAAAATCTATAGTAAATGATGCAAAAATTATATTACTCAAGTAATAACAGACTTTCTGAACATAAATGCAAACATTTTAATAGTGTTCTGAGCTTCCTAGGTAAAGATTTGATTAAGTGTTCCACATTTTGCTAATTTGTTCCACATTTTGAGAGGCATTGTTCCACATTTGGGGACAAAGGTTGAGAGGTATGCCCATCTTTACTGTGCTCCAAGCATCTCATAACTGCCCTCCCTTGTGTTTACATCAGCACTTCCATTCTCATGCTATGCCTACTTCCCTAGCACTTTCAACTGTATCACTCCTTTGCTAAATTATTCCTCCAGGATCATTGATATTGGCCTGTTTACAACATATCTGAATTCATAATTGGCTTGTACACCCTTACTGATTGATTTGGGTCTCTCAGCTCTGTACCTGTATTCAATGATTTTAATATGTACTTCTGTTTGCTCAATGTACTCAGTGATTTATATTCTTATGTACTTGTGTTTGCTCACTGTACTCAATGATTTGTATTAGTATGTACTTGTACTGCTCTTTTATTCTGTGTATTCACTGTTTTTCCAACTATTGTACCCCTCCCCCAAGACGCTTCTGGAAAGAGTTGTTTACAGCTCATGTTGTCTTTCCTGGTGAAACATTTTCCAAACAAATAAATTAAATAATACAGGACTACTGTATGCTCTGCTAGTATGTTTGCAAATACTGTTATAGAGCTTAGGACTATTGCAGCAGTATGTCTGCTGACATTGTGCATCCCAATCGCAGTTGCACCTGTACTAGCAGAGCCATGCAGTAGTGCTGTAGGAATGCTGAAGATTGTTAACACTCTCTCACTATGTAAGTGTTTTACTGTAGTACATCCCCATACCTGTCCAATGGCTTATTCAAACATAGACCAATACAGTACATGGTACTGTGCAGTGCTACCAACAGCAAGTATGTTTGCTTTTTCATTGTCAGTCTTACATTCTTTCTGTACATTATTGCACCCTGACTAGCTGTTTTAATACAGCAATACCGCACAAACTCTTCAGGTTCACATAGAGCTGGGCATTGGGGCATCACGGATCAGCAAGGCCACTGATTTGATGATTAAAACAATGAAATTCCATTTTGAGATTTCAGATTCCAGAATTGCACCAATGATTGTTACTCTAATTTCTGGATTTTACCAGGATTCTGCTGTCATTCTTTTGGTATGTATAAATAATCAGAATAAAAGAAGACTTAATATACTGAGCATTAAACAAAGCAAATTGAAAATAGTACAGGAAGCAATTATAAGAAAATACAAGTTTGTAGATTTACTGATCTGGTATAAAATGCCAGATTCCAGGAAATCGTTGTTTTACTGGTGTTCAGGCAGCCCTAATTCTGTAATTTACGGGATTTTCCAGTTAAAAACTGGAAACCAGTGGCCTTGCAGATTGGACAATTATGTACACTGGAACCACTGTGTATGACATAGGCAGCTTATAGTTTATGACATTCTTGCTTGGTCACAGCATGGTAACACAGGCAGTAAGGACCATAACCATTTATACATTCTGTTTGGGATGGTGGGGTTTCATATCCCCAGATTCTGGCCCTGGGGCTGGCTTTCCCATGGGCAGGGAATGAAAGCAGTCTCCACCAAACCCATCCCATATGTCAACTGTTTGACACATCACTCTGCTTATGCAGCCATGGGGACTTTGTTATCGGTAGCAGTCATGTACAAAAATATGACGAGGGTGCTTGGCACACCCAGCTTCTCTGCAAGTGGGGTTCAGCGACATTGCAAAGATCTCTGGACATTTTCAAATTGAGCCCTATGCCTCATGTAATAATATACTTACTTTTTACTCATTGACTGGCTGGCAGGCACACACTATACACACACACACACACACATATATGCACGCACACACACAAAATATAAAAAGATAGGTTTCTGTACCCTGCTGCAGCACCAGCAGTCAATAAAAAATATTTTGTCAAATAAATACCTGAATACCCCTGCACCATTCCCAGTCTACTAAATTCACTTTGCACTTGTCCTATGGGGAAAAGAAAGAAAGAAGGAAGGAATGGAGGAAGGAAGGAAGGAAGGAAGGAAGGAAGGAAGGAAGGAAGGAAGGAAGGAAGGAAGGAAGGAGGAGGGAGGGAGGGAGGGAGGGAAGGAGGAAGGAGGGAGGGAGGGAGGAGGGATATGGAAATCTATACCCACTACACAACTACAAATTAGTAAAAAAAAATTGCCAAATAAATCTTTAAAAATCCCCTGCACCTTTCCCAGTCTGGTAAACTCACTCTGCCCTGCTCCTGTTGCAGGGCTAAGGCTCACACTGTGCACTGTGTCCTCTTCTGTGCACCATGATTTCCTAGCCTGCCTGCCTGAACCTAGAGTTAAATATACAAGCAATAATACTCAATAGGGTGGGCAGTTCTAGGCAATACTGGACTGCTCGAGGTGTAACGCAGGACCAGAGTCACAGATCGAGCCTTATAGTTCCTGCAAGGTCCAGTATTGCCCATACCACCCACCCTGGAGGGTATTATTGAACACAGAAAATGGTTACATGTAGTATTTTCAAGACAATGATTAAAAATATGAAACATAAATTTAATTGAAGTAAAAAATATTTCTGTAATGTAGTCCTGCCACTGTTGAAACTAGCAGTAGAGGGCACTGTTGTGTTTAACAATCTTTTTGTTTGTGTCATGCATTTCTTAACTTGTTGTGATTCCCATCCCCAGCAATCTGGTTTAAATACCAGAGCACAGTCCTTACACTGATTTGCTTTGTTCAGTTTCTGCGACCAGGACTTAGCAGCTGCAGTTATAGCTCTGATTACAGTGAACGGTGTCAAGAGTGTGAGTGACAGCACTGCAAAGTTTACAAGTGGGGCAGCCGTTGGGAGCTAGACATGAGCGATCAGTCGGGAGCATCAACTGCAGCAGCCAGTGAGGTACAGATTTAAAAATAAAACAAATGTGGAATTACAGTTTCTATGTTTTTGGCTGTACGGCACGTTATACTGGGTTCTTTCTGTTCTGCCCAATCGTCTCTCACCCGTTGTAGCATAAAATGGTGGCTATGACCATTTTGAAAGTTCTATTGGCACACTGATTTTGGGGGTACAAAGGCAGCCTGGCATCAGACTTATTTTTCCCTGGTCTTTATCGGTAGTTAATGTACCCCTTGTCAGGAGTCTCAGCCATTCAGAACAGGAAAACATCAACCCACTTTCTAAAGTAATAAGCTAACTGGAATGATAATATACAATTCTCTGATGAGTATGAACGTTTTCTGATCAAAAGACACTCTTTTACCTTAATGCAGCTCCTTCAGTATCCATGTTCTTCTCTGTGAGAGAGGGATGGAAACAACACTGAAATATATACCCAGTGCAAGGAGTTCTTGATCTACAGTATCACTGACTGGCTGCTGCAAATCATGTGGCTTGCTAACCATCTGGATATGCTCAGTGTATGCTCCTGTATAAAGTTCTATGTCATGACAGTGAAATGCCGATTTGTTGAAGGAAACCAAGTTCTTTCAAACCTGCTTCAAAGTATCCAAAGTGTCAGATTTGGGCATTTTCACCATTGCAAATTTGGCATCAGCTCATCCTTAGACACAGGTAGAGGCGTTCATTTTGTGTGTGTGGTAGGGGTCTTGGTACCAGGTAGGGGTCTTGGTACCAGGGTTGTGCTCTTGGTACCAGTTTCACCATTTAAAATGAGAGGGTTGTATACAAACACTAACAATGGGCTCCTGGTTTTAGATTGATTATTGTGGGGGCCTTGTATGCCAGCTCTGTGGGTGGGCTTCCATTGCTTCACTGATCTTTGAGGGATATTATTATATCTGCATGGAAAGATTCTAGGTTTCTCATAGCCTTGTAATGGCCAAGAAAGGAACAGATATGGAGAATCCTTTGTAATGGTGGTGTAGTCCAATCTTAAACATAGTAAGGAAGCATAGATTCTGAGTAGATACATTTTGACTACTTTATTTCTTTCAACAATAAAACAGTTAAGAGGGTCTGCTGGTGCAGCAGTGGTGCTACTGCTTGTGATGCCAATGACCTGGGTTTGGAAGTGAATCTGGGGTGTCAGGATCCGGTCTGGGTGAGAATGATTGAGCATCCATAGGACTACACTCATCCTCTGGGGGAAAGGGTAGGCAGAGCCCAACTCATGCCTGGCCCCTGGCAGAAGCTGGGAAAAGATAACCTGGGCCAGGAAGGTCAGGAGTCATGTAAATGTCGATGCACATTGCATGGAAGCGTGGCATGTACCATGATGTTACCGCATGCAGCAGCTCACCAGGGACAGAAAACTGAAAAGTCCAGCATCAGGATAATAAGGAGCACCCGCAGGCCTCGACTTGACCAACAGGGCATACCAGTCTGAACTGTAGCCGTCCTCCAGCAGGGCTTGGAGAACCCCACTAACCCCACTGGAGTGGGAGAGCATACCCTGGGGAAGATGGCCAGCAGCTGAGTCCCAGCAGATGTCAGGGGTGATGGGGCTAGGCGATCCTCAAAGGAGGATTGGCCAGGAGGAGGAAAAACACTAAAACAGTTCAGTGTTTCATGGAAAATGACAATTCATCAGGAAATGGTAGCCACTTAGCTAATTCAAATTATCTGTTCACAAGAAATTGGTACTTATGGCACTTCACATATAATGCAATGATTTATGTGCCCTCCCAGCTGACCAAAGAACACTTTTCTACCTTTTCTACCACCTACCAGAGTGCTTACTATTAAAGTGCATTGAAGCGTTCTGGGAGCAGCTGACTTCTACTTCAGCTTCTGGCAGGTAAGGTAGAAAGTATCGTTTAGTCAGCTAGGAGGCAAAGGCTGTTACAATATACAAGTGGTATCAGAACTGCCAGTTGCTTGGGAACAGATTCTTTGAATAACCTAAGTGACTACCAATTCGTGACAAAGTTGCATTTGCCATTAAAACGTTGAACTATTTTATTGGTAGAACAAATAAAATAGTCAAAATTTGCCTATTAGGAGCCAAGTATTCCTTTATTAGGCTTCTGGATATTATTCTGCACTAGTATCAGCCCTGGGCATTGGCTGTGGTGCCAGACTAGATGGAATGGGGTTGGCTTTGGATAGCATCAGCACCAGGGATGGCCTCCTGATGCCAGATTGATTGTTTTGAAGGGATTATTTTGCTGACACTTGTTGGGGTGGGGGCAGGCTTTCAGTGCCCAACAAATAAGGGCATTGCACAGTAGATGGGAGTAGTGGAATTATTTTGATTACATTGTGCAGGGGTGGGAAGTTGGAGGGGATGTTTTGTAACACTGTTCTGGGGTATGGTTACATAATTGGTGGTATGTGTGAGCTGTTTGTTATTTTAATGGAACTGGTAATAGGGTGGGAAAACAGAAATGAGGTTCAGGGAGAGAGGGTGTACTGAATCAGCTATTACCAGTGCTGCGAAACACACAGATGCAATCCCCAGGCATACTCTGTTGCACAATAAACTTCAAAATGATCAAAATGAGATGACATATAACCTATACTTTATTAATACTTTCTCCAAGGCTGCCTTCAGGGTACAAAATGTGATTCACAAGAACTGGTTCATTTAAAAAGCAGTCCTGTTCTGTCAAGGTTGTGTGCTGAGTATCCAAGGATGGTGAATGGAAGATGCTGTACCCTTAAAGACCTTGTGGTTCATAGCACCACAGCTTGCAAAAATCAGGATCAGATAATTGGCTCCCCCACTGCCAAAGGCTGGCACAAGTGCTGATAATATAAATAATGCAACATTATTTCTTCTGTGAAGTTCTTCACAAAGCTGAAAAAGGGTCAGGTTACTAACATAAGTCAGTTTGTCAACTGTGACACCCTAGTATGTCAGAAATATGTAATATGTACTTGAGGCATGAATTAGGGAACACATGAGGACTGTAGAAAAGGGGTGAAGAATACACCCTAACAGAACATGTTATGCAGACTAGTGATCCTTTTTACATAAAATCATGTTTGTGGTAGGGCTGTGTGAATACCTTTTTCCAAATATTCGGCTGAATTTTGGTATTCGGTATTAAGTATTCAGTTTAGGTATTCAGTATTCAGCCAGGAAGTTTGTTGTTTTAAAGAATTATTCTAAAATCACTTACATTACATGATTAAAGCCTCTTTGGACATGGTATTTCATAAACACCTCAATGACACCTCAACAACCCACATAGAGCTGTCTGCAATGCAGTGCAAGGTATTTTGACATGATCCACAGGTCATTATCATTTGTCAGTATTGGAATTTGTCTTTGTTGCATCACCTTTTACTATGCTAAAATGCAACCACACTGCACTTTTCCCCACTCTGCTTACAGCAGCAGCACCACTTGCCCCATACCTCTCAACTGTCCCTGATTTTCAAGAATATCCCTGATTTTACCTCAGCATTTTCTCTGTAGCTCCTAAAATTTGCATTTCTGTGATGGAAAAGTGGGGATTGTAAGCACAAAATAATGTCAAACATCAAAGTTATAGATTTGTTCTTCTTCAGAAAATGCATTTCACACCAAGCCCCTTATTCTACCAGCTCCTGAGTAGATATCAGTAGTTTTAAGATGTATCCCTGATTTGTGTCCTTTGTCCCTGATTCTTTTAAGCCTTGTCCCTGATTTCTGTGGCAAGAGGTTGAGAGGTATGCTTGCCCCAATAGGGCCACTATGGCTATCACTTTTTTCCACCTTTTCCATAAACAGACCTGAGAGCTACACCCTGTACTTTCTCCCCAACAGATGTCTGACTAGACAGCCCTTGAAAGAGTCAGCGTGGACATTTTTTGTTTTATTTGTTTTACAGGAGGAGGATGCTTGCTTGCTTGCCCCACCTGCCACTATCAGAATCTTTCCTCCTTTTCTCTGCAACTCTTAGTTTTTATTAGTCAAATTGGATGCATATTCTGACTCATCCCCAAAGTCACTGAGGTGGATGTCAGTATCACTATCAGATGATGATGTCAATTCTTGAGGGTCCAGAAAATATTCAAAGCCAGATGAGTGCTCTGCATCTTCCTCATCTGCAACATCTGATGCACAAGCAGTACCAGCACAGTGTTGGGACCGCATAATAGGGTAGTCATGGTCATAGACACAGGAAAGTAGGTAGTGATGCTGTTTCCATGGGCCTAGCAGTCAATACAGTCACAGTGACTGCAGTGGTTACAGTACAAGTGGGTACTGTGTCAATGGATGCCACTTGTCAGAGCAGTGATGGTGGTGGCTTTCAGAGTTGACACAGTGGTCACAGTGACTGAGGCAGCAAAGTGGTACTAGTGACACTGGCTACTGCAATTGTGGGGAACAAAGGAGGGTTCCTGGAGCTCGTGGCTAGGTAGGAATGTGGTTTAACAAGGATACCATTACAAAATACAAAACACACTCCAAATTAATAAAAGGCCAGACAGCAATATTTTGCAAGTAAAACTGGCTGGTATATGCTTTATTAGAGTAGTACCCACAAAATCAACAGCGGCACGTTAAAATCCTGGTACTTTTAACAACACTGGTTCTTCCTCAGGGGTAAATCCAGAACCTTCAAGCCTTGTTAAATACTGTGTACTTAAAGTGACAGTGGCCCACCCATGTCTAAATGTCAATTTAAATTCTTAGCAATGGAAAACATCAATTCATATTCAAACAAGTGAAAAACACCCCATTGGTTTAAAACATCCATTGCATTCTATATGCTTAAAACTCAAAAAGCACAGTGAGCAGGTGATATACTAACAGAACACAAAAGGGTAAGGAGGTGGTGGGTGGTGGGGAGGGAAAAGGAAAGGAAAAGGGAAGATAAAAGACATGCAAGGAGAGGAGAGGAAAAAGCTGGTCTCACACTTTTACCAATGAGCAGTTGAAGACATGATTCTTCCTTTGCTAAATAATTTATTCATGCTGATAAGTTGGAATTTTCACCAAGCCATAACATGCAACCACAGTACACCCTTTTGCACATTGCCCTGTGCACTTCCATGTGCAAATATCAATACCATTATGGAGTGATGGGACTGCAGGCCTTATGCATAGATGGCAGCACAGGGCCTGGAGGGTCCTGTGCTCACATGTACATATGCAGAGGATTATGTAGTGATGGGAAATAAGGATACAATTACAATCTAACAGAAATTATGAATATTTCGGAGCGCAGGGCTCAGAGGCCCCTCATGCTCCCACAAGAAAATAAGGCTATGATTATACTTTCTCAAAAGTAAGGAAATTCTCTGCAAAAAACTTAGTTAATGCACCATTAGGGTTCCAGCATCAAAGTAGGAAATGCCATCTTAGGGTTCCCAACCCTAAGGCCCCCACCCCACCCTGCATGCAGGAACAGGCTTGAGGGTGTTCCTTGGGTTGTGAACCTTAATGCTCACCCCATTTCTTTTATACTATAGCCCCTTTTAGCTTACTTACTCATGGAATGGGGTCAATAGAATAATAGATTTTGAAATATTCAGACAATTGTTGGATCTTTTGCAAGCCCTAGTATTCAGACATTCTCTAGAATTACACCTCCTAGCAGTCGTGTGCTTGACCTTTATTGATTTTTCCCCTGGCAAGTTCCTGGCCTTCTCAAGCCCATTCAGTATCATGTCCCATTAAAGCATTGTTAATCTTCAAAGAACTGCTCTAAATTAACAAGTCAGTATGCTAAGAACATCCAAAGCAGATTGCCTGGCCAAAAGTAGACTTCACTTTTTCTCTACCAATAATCAATGATGTGTAACCCCAATCTGTGATATGTTCTTCAGTCTTTACAAGAAATCCCCTACTTTACAACCACTACTCATTACTCTATTCTGTCAGGACCTACATCAAGCTCATTTCTCACCTCAGAATCCTACTAACCCAAAGGGACCAAATTGACTTCAGTTGTCCAGGACACCCTCAGTATTGGTGCAGCAACCACTGCTCCCAGGAAACAGAACTGAACTGGCTAACATCAACAAAGCAATGAGTTGGTAGACATCTTCCAGTTTAAACTTAATTTGACCATAGGTGAAATTCACCAAGCTAGCAATAAGATATGACAGGATGTGCATTATGCTAGATCGCTGCACACTCCTGGTGCATTGTGAGGCATGATGCTGCAGACCAAGTGCCTTCAACCACCTGAGAAGTGCAGTGATCTACTATAATGCACAGCCTGGAGTGTCTAATTGTTCTCATAAATGGCTTTTGTTTTTAAACTATATTTAGCAATTAAAATAATCATGATTAGATATGTAAAAATAAAAAATGTACATAAAACATTTTTCAAGTAGTCCTTCCGCCTTCTGGAACAATGTTGTATTTTTGCCTTTGCTTTACTAGTTTGTCCATATGAGGCTGCTATAGTTTTAGCTGTGGTAGTTTTGATGCTTTACAGGTAGTCCGTTCCCCTCCATTCTGTACACACAGACAACAGCCTGTAAAATATGTATTGTTGTTTATTTCTATTATATTCCCAAAGCTGTCTTTTGTGTAGCTGTGTTTTTTTATATAAGGGGAATGGGACAGTGATTATGAGTGACAGTGAAAGTCGATCTCTGCTGCATCTGTCAGCGATCGCCATTCTCGTCTTTCTGAATTCACTGTTCGTCAGTTTAAAATTGGGAATACAAATCAAAAATTTGTAAAATATCCATTGCTGTTTTTCTGATTACATTTGTGAAGGTGTGTTTTTATGTAGAGGAACAGAACAAGCATCATGAGTGAAAGTGAAAGCGTGATCTCCACTGTCCTCTCAACGACTGCCATTCCTGTCTTTCTGGAATCACCTTTGCCCATTTAAAATGCGGAATACAAAACAAAACAAAAAAAGTAAAGGGCTCTGTGCCTGTTAGTGGGAAAAGGTGATTTAGAAAAACGGAGTCAGGTATGTTATCGTGTATGGGGTGTAGCTTTGAACAGAACTTGGTGTTCTCATCATGCTGCCTTTAGCAAGGCAAAACATGGTTGCCAGAATTTTTAGACAGGTTCACCAGTGTTGGGATATATTAAGAGGCTAATGCCCGACTGATTGTTGGTGGGCAATATCACTGCACAGTCATGTGACTGGTCTTAGCCAATTAGGTTACTAGATTTCATCTTGCCATTTTATAAGAACATATAACTCTTGCCAGTTAGTTTAAGCCTGGAGGGAAGGCATGCCTCATTCCTTGATTCCCCAGAGGTTTTCTTCCCTGTTTTTCTCTCCTCTGTACATGAGATGCGCCTCCATATGCAGGATGAGACTAGCTCTTGTTGTACCATCCAGACAGTTGGCCTCAAAACATTGTCTTCATCGATTACTCTTTAGCCTTAAGATCCCATCTCTTGCCACTTCTTACAGGGTGGATTTACTTAAGAAAAGAAATACCACATATACATTGCATACGCACTTATTATCACCTGCCACACTGAGTTGAAAGGCTTGCCTGCAGTTCAAAGAGCAGCTGATAAAACTCCTGCCCATCCCTGCACACAAAGGTAGAAACTCCTCTTTCTCAGTTCCCTAGTTGCTACACTATCTGCCACATCTCTGCCTTCTAAAGCACATTCCTTTTCAGTGTGGCCTCAAGATATTTTCCTCCTTCTTATGTATTAGCCTCGAGCTCCCATCTCTTGGCACCTTTACGGGTAAATTTCCATAATAAGAGCAATGCCAAATATACCTGGCATTAGACACTGGTTCATTATATGGCTTTATCTCCTTGAGCTTTAGTCTTCCCAGCTGTAAAATGGATACAGACAATTCTTCACACCAAATAATTATTGGAAATAAGTCCTAATCTTTAGATCAATGGTTGGATTTATCTTCTTTAACCAAGCAAAAGTGCATTCATTAGTCTGATGCAGAAGGGCTAACTGCTTTGTGTATTTTATAATTTAATTTAATTTTTATTTTACCATTACACAGCACACTGCAACATAAACTTATGCTCATTACTACCTTGTTTTACAATGATTCACACACATACTTTGTCACATAAAACAAAATCAAGAAAAAGCTAACGCTTGTGCTTAAATCAACCTGGACCATAACTGAATCTGAAATGCTTGCCCAGGCATGTTTATTCTAATATCAAGAAAGATTCCAGTACAGCCAACCTCAGAAGTAAAAGACTCTTTAAGGAGTAGGCAATTCCAATCAAGGCAACAGAGAAAGCTAGAATGTTGATTGGAAAACAAGGCCCATGACCTGTACTACCCTGTACCACCCTGCTCTGAGATTTATCATTAATGCCCCTCTCAACACTCATCACTGTTCACTCTATGAGATGTTAGGCTGGCCTTAGCTCAGCATTAGGAGGGAAAGGAATGCCTTGTTTTGGATCCTCAGATGAATTACTAGCAAATGGCCCCCATACATTACCAACCTCTTCTTATGTACTCAGGGGTCTTACTATCTAAGGAGCAACTCAAGTGTCTTGTTAGATGTTCCTAAGATCAAAACATGTTATGGTGCTGCAGCAATCAGTTTTGCTCTCCCTCCATATAGAGCACCTTACAGAAGTCTCTAAGACTCACCCAAATACCTGGGGTATCTGTCTTCAAATCCTAACAAACCATGTCTTGAAGGAACCTTGCAGTTGTCACCATTAGCCACTCTTTGAGTTTTAGTTGGTAAACACCATGATTTCAGCTGCATACCTCTTCTGCTCCCTCCCTCTTTTACTCCCCTTCATGGCTGTCTTGTAATCCTTCATAACTTGGAATCCTCTCCCTACTCACTCCCCATCATCTACTATACTGTTACTGCTTCCTCCTTCCTCCTGCCCTCCACTTTCCACTCTCCCATCCCTCTCACATCCACCTCCAAACCCGCTATACTGTTCAATTCTAACACCTTCCTATAGCTATCCTTGCTCAAGCACTTAATTTTTCACTTACACTTCCCACTTAGTTCATCCTTCAGTGTCAGGATGGATCTAGACCTTGTTACTGGACACATCTATTTTTTAATTTTTCCTTGTTCCCTCCACCCATAGAAAAGCAGTGTATCCATGAATACTTATTGTATCTCTCTATAAATCCTGTTGTATTACGGTATGTTCCTGTTTGTATATTTTGACTAGTTGGCCCACCTTTTTAGTTCTCTGTGGGTGCTCATACTGTGTTCTAATGTACCATAATTTGTCTTCTTCACTGTCTTTGGATTTGTTTTTGACCATCCAGGACCATCTTGTAAATGAGCCTGCTCAACGATATATCACCTGGTTAAATAAAGATTAATTAATTGATTGATAGCTTTAACATATTTTTCCATATGCACATATTTCTAAGAAAGGAAAAACCAGTGTATTCACAATGACCTATGTTTCAGAGTTAGGCTCCTTCCTCTTATTATTTGGAAACAGAGTAATGAAAATTACTTAAAGTCTCAATGGTTACGTGCTAGGTGCCAGGAGGGAAGGGAATAGAGCATGCCTTTGAGTGCATTTGATTGTACAGCATTACATGTGAGAATATGTTGAGATTCTCATGTTTTCAGTTCACCTTTCAACAAACCTTATTGGGAAACTATTTTAAATGTATAACATTTGTTTTACATTCTTCACCAGTGTAACACTGAGGAAGGAAACTAACTCTGAAATGTAGATCAATGTGAATACACTGTTTTTTTTCCTTTCTTGGAAATGTGTGCATATGAATAAATATTTTAACGCTAAGAGGAGTGGACCTTATTTTTCCAATCTATGTTTATTCTTATCCCATTAACTTTATATCTCTGATTTGGACATTGTGACTGAACATTAGAGGTAACCCCCATTATACAGTATATGCAGGAATTTCAAAACTAATAACATACTAACATACTGCACACCAGCAGAGTAGGCCTATTGGTCTATCAAATCTGCTCATGCTTCAGCACCTTGACTGGGTACTGTAGCCTCTATCTGTCTCCTTCCACTATTTCTGTAATGCACGTGTTGTTCCGGCCTTGGGGCTCTACTTGTATCAAAAGAAATTCAGTAAAATGCTTGAAGTTATTTTCAAATGTTTTGGCAGATTTACAACAGTTTCTACACTTAGGGCTGCTTGCACCAAATGCATCACTTTTTGTTGCAAGCCAAACCTAAAGGGTTATAAATGGCAGCAGCTGCATGACAAAGTTACAGTACATTGCCTTTTAGGTGCTCTAGCAATCAAGTGCAAATTGAAGGAATTCAGTAGGATCATGTGCAAAGTCAGGTGAAGGCTTTGGCAACTTTTGCCATAGAGTTTAACCTGTTTTACTAATGATTTTGGTTTAGGATATGACTGGTAAGAAAAACAGCCATGAAGTCAACCAAACATAATTTATATGTGTGGCACATACTGTGAGGGAGTGTTTGACTGATTCTTACAGTAGTTGAAAGCTTAAAATGATAGGCATGCCTTGACCTTCATTTGGTAAGGATTTAGAATGTTCAGATACAATCACAAAGGCTTGATCATTCAGTATCTGACACTTTGACACTGTGGTTCAGCAAGGAATTATTGTCAAATCCACCTAGCAAATGATGCAGCTCAGTAAATATTCCATATGGATGCATCTTAAGTAACAAAGTTGTTTAATTGTATCTAATTTATTTTACATGTCTATATATTGTATGCTGGATATTTGCCAGTAAGGAAGCTTTTTTGTCAACAGAAACAGGACTGACATAGTCATATTATTTAGCACATAGTGCTTTGGAATGGTGGGGAGGAGGGCACACCTATTCTTTCTTTGCTTGCATTTAACTGTATCTGAACTTCACTTCATGGAAACTATCTTTATTTCTACAAACTGCTACTCAGAAAATATGCCAGTTTATCAGATCTGGATGACTTGTAAGAACTGCATTCTTGTAACACTTTATTTCTAAAGTATATTCTGTCATTTTAGTAAATGGTTAGGACATGATACGTTCCACAAAAAAATCTAGAGTTCATTGAACCCATCCTGCAAACTTTGATTTTAATAAGTAACTAAATAAATAAATGCATCTTAAGAAGTTTGAACATGAAAGACACATTTTAAACTTAAAATAACCCAATTGTTGTTTGATTATTATGAAAAGCTGCTTGTCTGCAGTAAAGACATCTATTTTGTCCCTTGTTCAGCAGGACTCCATTATGTAATATAAAATTCTACAAAGGCTATAACTACTGTCGGATTGAAATCAGCTTTGCCATTCCCAGACTGCCTTGGTCACTATATTGCCCTGCAGTTATTTCAGAAAAAATGAATATAATAATCAAAGACAGCATTGTCTGACCACAGGACTGCTTGGTCCAATAGTGAGTTCTTAAAGCTATCTTCTTGAAAAAATAAGAGCTTCATTTGCTGATTAGAGCAGAGGTAGCATTTCCAGCTGTGCTGGAAATGGCATTCTAAAATTCTGACATAGTGGTGGCATCCTAAAGGAAGGGTTTGTTTATCCAGCTGAGATTTCCTTTCAGCTAGATACATGTCTTCTCCCTCACAAGAGAGAAGACTGATTTATGATGCCTCTTCTCAAATGTTGGAGGCATTTAAACTTGAGAAAATCATCATCCCATAAGATCTATTTGACAGATAGTATGTTCTATCTACCATTCCATCCATTATTCAGGAAACTAAGTTGCCATTTAACCAGAAATGGGCCACTGCATATGAAAAACTAGCCACCATTCATGCTTCCAGCTACCTCCTGAAATTGCTTCCTTTATAAACGGGCATTAGGCTCCAGTGCTTTTGCAGACAGCTTTCAACATGAGAGTTATACTGTAGCTTGAAAAGAGCAGTAGAGAGAGGATTCACTGATCTCATAAAACTGCAGGAAAGATTTGGCATGTCCTAAATTACATTTGCATTACAAAATTAAACATATATTGAATACAGAAAACCATAAAAACAAAAATGACTTCAGATAGGAAAACTAAGTAATGAGTCCTAATATAGTTCCTTAAGAGACAGCTAGACCTGTTGAAGTGTTTAATGAACCTAGAGCTGAAGAATAGGGCACCTACAATACCCATTTCTTAACTTCTAATAATGAAGAGGGTGACAGGCCATGTTGCTAATAAGAACAATTTCAATCCTTTTCAAAACTGTAAAATGAAAATAAATAGAGTCTATTAATTTTGAAATGTTCTTCCATGGAAAAAATCCCATGAAACAGTGTTATGCTCAACAAAACTAAAGCCTACAAACAATTGTTGCAGGTAACGTATTGTCTGTGGCATGGCCTCACTGATACCTGAGTCAACAAATTAACTTTAGCTAGATAGACACCCATGGGGGCAAGGGCACGAGGTAGATTCCTGGGGATAGAAGGCTTATGGCTGGAGTGTAGGGTTTAGGTCTATGTAAGTGGACACAGGAAAAAGCATCTTTAATTTGCTCTTTACCCTGTGGCTGGAACATTTCCTCCTGCTCCACAACATCAGCCCCAGGCAGAACAGCAGGGGATTTTTACCTTTTATTGGGATTAAGGAACAGCAGCAGATAGGCTTTAAAACTGGAGAAACTTTCGTATTTATTTGAATCTCAGACTGGTCCAGATTTCACTCTCAGCATGAAAGCAGTCTCCTGGGGGCAGGCTGTTCTTTTATTTTTCTTGGCTCTATATATATATATATATATATATATATATATATATATATATTAGAGGCAAAAACTCCATTAATGCATCAGTTAGGGTTGTTCCACAGTGACAAAGAGAGAAATTCGATGTTAGGTTTGAAACCCCTTTACCCCTCCAGCCACCCCAACTGGAATCGGGTGCGCATTAGAGTCATCAGCCCTAACTGCCACCCCATCACATGTGGAAAGAAACTGAGGAATAGGAGAATGGGAGACAGTTAGGACCGATTACCCCAATGCACACCCCAATTCCAGTTGGGGTGGGCTGAGGGGTGCAAAGGGGTTTCAACCTAACATCGAATTTCCTCACTTTTGTTGCTGTGGAACAACCCTAACTGATGCATTAAACAGAGTTTTTGCCTCTAATTTTCCTTCTTTTGAGAATGACAATGAGAAATAGTGAATGTAATGCAGCAGCGGAGCACAGGGCACGAACCACGTAATGCAGTGGCAGGATCGTGGCCCTTTTGGGACCCAAGGCCCCGCCACGTGATGTCTTGTCACATAGTAACATTGTGCCCAAAAAGCAAATCATAATGCACATGGTGATGCAAAGCGAAACAGAAAGAGAAACAGTACTGTAGACAGAAATGTTAAAAACAACGGAAATGCAACCACAAATGAAAACGTAAAGGGTAATGCACATGGTGGCGTAAGCGTGAACGGAAAGTGAAACAGGTACAGAACCGCAAGCAGAAATGGTAATGGTAATAGTAATGTGGTTACAGGCTGGTTTTCCCAAAAGCTGTATAGAGAAAGACAGTAAGTAGAAAGAATGTATGCAAAATAATGACTCTCGGAACACAAAAATCAGGAGTTGGAATAGTAAATTGCTTATATCTCAGTAACCGTTGATGACAGAAAAAAAATTGAAAAGTCATATGTATTATCACTTTCCTGGCTTATTTGTACTTAGCCCCATAAGGGGCTAGGCACAAGGAACCCTATAAGGGGCTAAGAATTTTTCAACGAACACCCTGTGATCTCGCACCGCTTTAGATACGGCTCAAAGGCACGGCTAATGCCGTGAATGTTATCCTATGGAAAAAACAGAAGTTTGGAGTGCTATAACTTTGCCTCCCTGTAATATTTTTTCACCAAACCACTGAAAGATACATCTGTGGGATGTTGGCTGTATCCCTGCAAATTTCAGCCCAAAAGACCAAACCGTTATTTTGCAGCAGGGCCAAATGATTGCTGCAATCGTCAGCTGCCGTAATGTTATCCTGTGGGAAAAGCGTCAACTTTGGAGTACCGTAACTTTGCTTCATGTAATATTTTTCAACACAACACTAAAGTATCGCAGAGATGTCGGCTGCGTCCTCCAAATTTCAGCCCAAAACTCCAAACCATTCTTTTGCAGCGGGTGCCAAATAATTGCTGTCATTTCCCACAGCCTAGAAAAGTACTGTAGCAATTTGCAAAAGCTTTCACTAAAATTTGCGACACTTGGTGAGCACGAAAGTACTTTTATGAAAGTACTTTTCCAGAAATTTGAAAACATATTTCTGGGTGTTTTACCCCAAAATAAAAACATGGCTAGCATCCTCAGGTCTCGACTAGGTGAATACAAAAAGAATTAGGTTGCTAGAGGGTCTCAATTTTAAATGCCAAGCATTTTATGATCACTAACTGAAAACAAAATGGCGGATTTGCGAAAGTAAGAGGGCCATTTGCGAAAGTAAAATGCATTTATGACACTGTCAAACTTTTGTTAACTTTTCCCATTGACTTATAATGGAAATTGTTTTTGAATAACTTTTGAACCGTACAATATTTTTCATGAAATCTTCAAAGGGGCACATCGGGACCCCAGCTGCATATTCCCTGAAGATTTTGGGCTGGTCAGCATGAAGCCATCACGTTGACTGTAGGTGCGACCGTGAATTCCAGAAAAAGCGTGAACGCATGCACAGATCACTTAATAACTCCGCAGCCGTATCCAACCAGTACGAGGCTTGGCAGATCCCAAGGTGTATGGGTCTTGATTGTGTATTCCAAATTTCAGGCAAATCTGTCAAACAGTTCAAAGTTATTAAGGTGCAACATTTTGGGTTTAACATGTAAATGGCTCCTCAACCTCAACTATGGTAGTACTACAGTGCTACCATAATATATATATATATACAGTATACATATATATATATATATATATATATATAGATATATATATAGAATAAAGTGCAGGGGTGTGTTGTAGCGAGAAGTTTACACACCGAGAATTAGATGCTGAATAAACCCGAGAGCGAGACTCAAGGGGTTTGTACATGCATCTAACCTCAAGGGTGTGTGTAACTTTGTTTACACATACACCAATTTATATTTTATTTTATATAATTGCTGGGTCTCCCTTTTTGGCCACAGCAATTATATAAAATAGTAGCTTAGTGCTGTCGCCTCCAGTTCAGTTTTCCTCCGCTTACATTTAAATTTTCTGAGGTTTCAGGTGTGTGTGTGTGTGCATTTTTTTTTATTATTAAAACTTGTATATGGTAGAAAATAACTGGTTTTTTTAAATGTGACTTACGCCCGTGCCATGATTCTTTGGCGGATGGGTTGGGGGTTGAGCAGAGGCGGCCAGGCCAGGAAGGAAAGACTACAGCGGACGCGTAGCAGAAGTAGGAGAACCGGTAGATATGTTTGCCGTTATAAACGCCCTTTATAACGGCAATTATGCCACGGTCTCCCTATGGCAAAAAGGGAAGACCTGTTAATTATATATATATTATGGTAGCACAGTAGTACTACCATAGTTAGTTGAGGAGCCCTTTAAGGTTAAAGGTCAAATTTTGCACCGTAATAACTTTGCCTCCATTCAACAGATTTGCCTGAAATTTGGCAAGCATGGGACGTAATCATAGATCTTGGGATCTGCCAACTTTCGTGTTGCTCCAATATACAGCTATGGAGTCATTAAGTGACATCTGGGTGCATATTTAAACTTTCTGGTGAATTCTTTGTTTATGCTCACAGGTCGCACAGTTTGTGCAACCAGTACAAAAATCCAGGGAATGTGCATCCAGGGTCCCTGATGTGCCTTTTGAAGATTTCATGAAAAATATTAAACGATCTCAAAAGTTATTCAAAAACAAGTTCCCATTATAAGTCAATGGGAAAAGTTAACAAAAGTTTGATACTTTTGCAAATGCACATTTTAGTGTTGCAAATGGCCCCAGCAGTGTCGCAAATCCACCATTTTTTCAGTTAGTGATCAGAAAAATGCTTGCTATTTAAATTTGGGACCCCTAGCAACACAATTCTTTTTGTGTTTACCTAGTGGGACCCTGAGGATGCTAACCATGTCTTTATTTTGGGGTGAAACAGCCTAGAAATATGCTTTTCACTTTTCTGGAAAAAGTAGTGTTGCAAAATTGTGTCGCACCACGACATTTCGCAAATTTTATAAGCTTTAAATCACTTACACTACTTTTCAGATCATGGCCAAAATGACAGCAGTTCTTTGCCACTCTGCTGTAAAAGAACAGTTTGGTCTTTGAGCTGAAATTTGAAAGAGCACAGCCAACATCTCACAGATGTATCTATTGGTGGTTTGTTGAAAAATATTGCATGGTTGCCAAGTTACGGTACTCCAAAGTTGGTGTTTTTTCCAATAGACTAACATGGTGGCGCACGCGTTTTTTCGGGACTCAGATCTCAAAATGATGTGAGATAATGGATTTTTGTTGTTGTATGTAATACAAAACTAGCCAGGAAAATCATGATTTTTGTGACATTCAAATTTTTTTCTATGTTGTGCAGTTGCTGAGATATTAGCAATTAGTACTTCCAATGCTCATTTTAAGCTTCATGCCCATTACAATGCATACATTCTTTGTGTTTCTATGCACCTGTTCAGCAAAAACAGGGTATGTGCTTCCATTACTGTTACAGTTACTGATTCCACTTATGCTTCTGTCCCTGCTTATTACAGTTCCTATGTACGCACCGTGGAGTTACCTTTGTTTCTCATTTGCGCTATGTTTCATTACTGTTACCATTTGCATTTCCACTACTGTTTTTATTTATGCCACTGTGCACATTGACATTTGTGTTTCCGAAAGCCTTTCATTTATGCTTGCTGTTCTCTTTCATTTTCCATCTTCCTTGCTGTTACTGTTACCATTTGCATTTGCATCAAGCACTGTGCCCATGCACATTACAGTTTATGCTTCCATATGCACTTGCATTTCCTTTCTGTTTCTGTTTTGCTGTTATTGTTACTGTTACCATTACCATTTGCATTTACAATTGTGCTACTGTGCCCGTGGGCATTTTGGTTTACTATTCCATATGCACTTCTGCTCCCGCTTCCATTTCTGTTTCCTTTGGCATTATTCTTCATGTTAACTTTACCATTTGCATTTACAATTGTGGTACCGTGCCTGTGCACGTTATGGTTTGCATTTCGTGTGTGCTTGCATTCACATTACTGTTTCTGTTCCCTTTATGTCTCTTTTTCCTGTAACACTTAACATTTCCATTTAAAATATCACTGCCATCACTGTCCATCTTTGTACATGCTTCAATGTCCGTTTGCATCACTGTTTGCTTGGCGTCACTTTGCGCTTGTGTTTCTATTAGCGTTTTCTTTACCCATTACGTTTCCGTTACCATGTGCGCCACTGTTGCGCTAATGTTTACATTGCTGTTCCTCTTACTATGTCACAAGACATCATGTGGGGAGCGAGGTGCCTAAAGGGCCCCAGGCTCCCGACGCTGCATTACTTTCACTATTTCTCATCATCATTCTCAAAAAGAAGGAATTAAAGGCAAAACTCTGCTTAATGCATAGTTAGTTGTTCCACAGTGACATAGTGAAATTCACTGTTAGAGTTGAAACTTTCGATTTCTTCCAGCCCACCCTCAACCAGCATCAGTGCATTGGGGTTGCCGGTCCTAACTCTAACCCCATTACCCTATTCCTCAGCTTCTTTAAACATGTGATGGGTGAGACTTAGGGCGATGACCCCAATGCGCACCCGATGCCGGTTGGGGTTGGGCTGGAGGGTCCAAGGGGTTTCAACTCAACAGTTAATTCTCTCTTTGTCGCCAGAACAACCCTAACTGATGCATTAAATGGAGTTTTTTGCCTCTTTATATATATATATATATATATATATATACATATAAATATATAAATTTGTGGGGTCTGTTACTGTGACTGAGTCAGTGGTGGTGAATTATTTGATTTCTCAGGCAGTTTTGTAACTGGCTAGATGATTTCAGTTTCAAGTAGACTTGGTGAGGGTTTCAAAGCCCATTTTTAAAACTGTTGATTTAATGAAAACTATTTGTGGTTGTCTATAACAGGCGTTTCTGGTTTGGAGCTGTTCAGCACCCCCTTTACTTTTGTCTGTGTCCTGCCATGTGCTGCCACAACTCCATAGGTTTGGAATCACATAGGTTATTCAGTCTACCTTGCAATGTTCAGTGTTTTATTTTATGGCTATGTGACTGCTTGCTGGAAATATAGGATCTGCAAATAAAACATACCGATCTTTATGAGTGTGCTTTTGGTCAATGGCAACACTGAACATACAGTATTGGATCTGCAACTGGCAAAAATTGTGTGCAGGCTTTTGGATACATGGATATCTGGAAATATAGGAGCAGTAACTAGCAATATTTTATGCATGTTTATGTTGCTTTCTTTTGTAGAGAGAGAAGCTTAAAACATAGGATCTACAACTAGAAAATGTTTTGCTTTGGTTTAGTTTTGCACTCTGCATGCTGTTATGTAACAGGCTAAGTACTGGGATTTAAAAATGATACACAAGACAATTGGGGTAATTTTAGTGAATTTTTAAAAACATTTCAGCACTGCCTTTCATTTTGGGGATTTTACAAACTGAACTAAAGTGTTCTTTGGATAGTTTCTTTGTCTGTGCAGGGCTACTTAAATTGCAAGCTATTGTCTTTCAGATGTGGCTGCTAAGCAAGTCTGCCTCTCCCACTGGTTTTGCATCTTTGTTCTGAAGATATTATTGCACAGTAGTGTTTGTTGTGTGGTAGAACAACTGTTTTTCACAAATTCATATAATTTTAAGAGTACAGCCTTTTATACATTGTCTATATGAGGGATGGGGCGACTCATGCAAATGAAGCATTTAGAACTGGTTACACAATATGTTTTGATTGCATAATTTGGGAATCATGACCAGATTGCTGTAGAAAGAATAAGATAAGAAACCGGACGAGCATGCAAAGAGTTTAAACTGCATTTACTTTCCCAGCAGAATTAAAGTTTAAATATTTCTGAAAAGAATGTTGGGTCTATTGGTGCAGAGTGCATGACAGGCAGGCAGGAAAGCAAAAATCTGGTGCTGTATGGATGAACAAACCACCTCTTCTAAATCAGCCCTAGCATTCAGCTGGTCACCACTTTATTATTTTTCAAAGCTTTCAAATATTAGCTATTGCTAAAAAATGGTTGCAATGTAATTAAAGAGCTACTGTACTGCCTGGAAGTAATAGTCATTTTCAGATGCCGTCAGCTATCACTTCCTATATCTGAAGTATTTTTATTTTCAGTTTGCTAATAAGTAGATTTCCCACCTGGTAGTACTGGGCTAATGTGTGAGCAGCACTCTGTTTGTGCTAAAAAGTCAGTTCCATTCTTACACTACATCATCAGAAATGTGACCAAACACATTGAGGCACCACAATCCTTGCAGCCTGAGCAGTGACTTTCAAGTTACCAATCAAAATGCAGGAAATTATGACATCACTGGTAACCAAGAAGAGCCAATCACTGCTGCTTCATGTGAAAGTGAATAATCTGGCAGTGAGAAATGGTTCTCCTGGTTACTAGTGATGTCACAGTCAGTGTGATCTCAGTGTTGATGTAGTGGGAGGAACAGAACTGACTTTTTTTTTTTTTTTAGCCTCCAGAGTACTGTTCCACACATCACCTCTGTACTGCCAGGTGGAAAATCTTCCAATTAGCAACAGGAAAAGAAAAAAATGCTTGAGATATAAGAAGTGATAGCTGACTACATCTGAAAGTTACAATTAATTCCAGGCAGTTTCCAGGCAGTACACTTGCTCTTTAAGGTAATAAACTAGAAGAAAATTAAGTTGTACGGTACAAAGGTACTAATTAAATGAAACAGTGTCAATAAAAGCAACAGTGTTGACATCCACTAAAGGCATTTAAAAAGAAATCTGACACATATGACTCAAATCAGTTCCAGTTTTCAAAGCAACAGTTTTATGTATCCCCATGCTCATTTTTCAATAAAAATATATTGTGAGGTTCAGAACAAGCCTACTTTCAGGTCATATGTTTATCTCAGAGTGCTTAGTGTGCATAACTCATGCATGCATGAGTTAATGTTACCTTGAACCACCTTGCTCAAACACATATCCTCTAGTCCTCAAGAATGTGCAAAAGGCATTGTGCAGGCAGAACATTGGACAAGCTATGAGGTAAGGCACTCAGGCCAAGTAAAATCACATTTGTAATTAAAATAACAATAAATTTATGAATAAGCAAAATAGGCAGCCTAGCTATGGTCAGCAAGCATGTAATCATTGACAAGTACACTGGTCCTATGGGACAAAAAATAAATATTAAAACTGACAGTGCTGTGACAGAGTGTATGTCCATCATGCCTCTCACCTGTAAACCCCTTCACAACCCTAGAACACAAACAACACAGGTTTTGACAGTGGTTGTTGATTTGTACCAAATCCCTCTTGCTTTAAAAGTTGTCCCTTTATGACCTCACTGCACTGCATATTCTATGGATGAACAAGGAAGAAAAAGAGGTTTCATTTTCTTTTTTAATTCTTTGTTTATTAATCTGTCCATCAATTTTACAAGTGTAGTAAGATGCAGACAGTGACATCCAGAAATTAGGAAGGACCTGTGGAGGCTCGAATGATGGTCCCATGTCTGGCAGCTGAAGTTCAACATGAAGAAGAGCAAAGTGATGCAGCTGGGTAAGTGTAACCCGATGACAGAATACTGGCTTAATGGAGTCTAGCTCTGTACCTCACATGAAGGAAGGGATCTAGGAGTTATCATCTTGAACACCCTTAAGCAATCCGGCCAATGCAACAGAGCTTATGGCAAAGTCAACAACATGCTGGGATGTATAGGAAGAAGTTTTGACAGTTGGAACAGGGAGGTGATCCTCCCAATCTACAGGTCCTTGGTGAGGCCCCACCTGGAATACTGTGTCCAGTTTTGGAGTCCTCACCTAAAGAAGGACAAGGATAAACTAGAGGTTGTACAAAGAAGGATGACTAAGATGATATATGGGCTCCATGAGCTCTCGAATAGAAATCACTTGAAGGCACTAGACATGTACTCACTGGAAAGTAGGAGGGAGCAGAAGGATATGATTGAATGTTCAAATTCATGAGGGCATAAACAAGCTGCCCTACTCAGAACTCTTCAACAGGATATTAGAGTCAAATGCAAGGGACAAGAATGGAAACTGAAAGGAGGTCACTTCAAGAGGGAGTTAAGGAAACATTACTCTTCAAAAGCCTGGTAGAATCATGGAACAGGTTGACTGCTAAGGTAGTAGGAGCTAAGACCATGGCGGTGTTCAAACATGGGTGGGACAGAGCAAGGGCCACCTTAGACTCAGCAGGAGCTGGAAAAGAGTATAATGCTTAGCAATGGGGGCTAGGACCCATGATCACTAGCGGTCTGAACACATTGGGCGGACTTGATGGACTCTTGGTCTCCTTCTGCCATCTTTTTCTGTGTTTTATGTTTCTGTGTAGATGCTCTAGTAAGAAGTCTCTTGATAATTAAAAAAGAGAGAAAGCAGAACTGATTTATAGATACTTATACTAATAATAATCAGTGCAATAAAACATTTTCTACTATTTTCCTGTGTCATGTCTCCTTGCAAACATTGTATTATCAGCAAAACTTAAGGCAATTAGCAGATTCTCTGAACATGAATGGTTCTAGTATCCACCCCAATGTGGCATTGCAATATGTCCCTCTTACAGGATCTCATCAGGTGTATAAGCCATTAACCAGATTAGCCAGTTATTCAACTAACTGGTAAAAGTGACCATAGCTTGGGGTCTAAACTTAAGTCCCACTGTAGAATGTCCTTCTTTAGACTGACAGCACTGTGTCTTCCCCATCTTGCTGACTAGGTCTGCCAGGCATTAGCCAGCTTTGTGGGCAGTAAGTGTCTATTTGGCAGTGGTTAGCCAAATTCCCAGCTATTCCTGATAGAGTTTTTCTTTAATTTGTGCAGGATATATTAAAAATAAAGCAGTTTGCATAATTAATCACTAAAAAGTGGCAGTAATTCCCCCAAAGCATCCTCCACTGCTGCCCAAAAAGGTCTAATGATCTGACATTCCGGAAGATATGGGTGGCAGGAGAGGTTCCACACCCTCTCCAGCACAATGCCCTTGACTCGGGATCAGATTTGGGCTTCCTGGTCTCACTTCACAGAAAACACACTTTCGTTGCTGTGTTTTCATGATAATAAACTTTAATGTTGCAAACAGCAGTAAGTTAATCGATGCACCCTCCCTCAACAACCGTGTTTTTGTGTGATATGGCTTTCACTAGGCCTTGAGAAAGCACAAGTGTCATACAAAACATTTAACTGCTGAGGAATAATGAATTAACTTACTGCTGTTTCAGACTCGATTTCTTTATTAAACTGGAAAGGCATGTGAGCAAAAGTTGCCCGTTTTCCTGGCGTCCAGTTTTGGACAAGCAGAAACAAATTTTGCATAACGTACAGTCTGACAATCAAGGATAAGCAGAATGGTACAAACAGTAGACAGGTCACAAAACAATGACAGTTCAAACAATAGCTAAGTCTAAATAAAGTTTGAAGTGCAGTGGTATAGGGAAGTGCTAGAGGGGAAAAAATAAAATGTGGAAGACGTTACGGGGGTAAAAGCTTACTCCAGGGAGAAAAGCATTGAAAGGCACTTTTGGGAAGGTTAAGAAGCAGGTGGGACCGGGCGTGGGAGGTGGGGAGGTACAGAATTAGAACAGTCAAGTAAGAGGACATTTGCAGCAAAAGGACATGAAGAAGTGTTTCCTTAAGTTGTGTTTAAAGTAAACAGTAGTTTGATAGTGGATGAGCGAAGGGGAGGTTGTTGAAAAGTTTAGTGCCCTTGTAGAGAAGGTGTTTTGGTCATGGGGCGCAACCAAAAGGGATGGTGAAGGAGATGGAGGAGGAGTGTCTGTTGGCCCTAGGGGAACTGATACAGGAAAATGGATTTGATTCTGTGGGGGAGGAGTGTAACAGGTTGCCCTGTTACGGATGTAGATAGTCAAAAGAAAGATGTGTGTGTCCTTGTCTTTAGTCCTTTCTTGCTTATCTGTCTTCTTCTTTTCCTTCTTTATCTATCTTTTCATGTCAGGGTGGCCAACCTGGCATTCCTTAAACCCTTTACTATGCCTGTTTGACCAAAGTCCTCATTTGAAATAGTACATATTAAAGGTACTAGTTGTACAGGGTTACATTAGTGCCTATACTTAGAAGGTGCCCATTTTGACTAGATAAAGCACTTTGCACTGTAATGCTGAAAGGCTATATGTTAAATTAAGCCCTGCATTGAAAGCTCTCTGCAAGAGCTTATAATTGGAAAAAGCTGCCTCCAGCAGCTAAAAAAGAAGCCCTTGCAGCTTTGTTCAGCAGACAGGAACACCCAAATGTCTGCAGGACTGTACAGCACTGTGTGTACTCTGAAGGTTGCTTCAGGCAAGTAAAAGTGAAAGTAACACACAGGGCAAGGAAAGTGAAGAAATGAGCTTCCTTATAAGGAGCTCTGGGGAAAAAGGAAAGCCCATAGTGTCATGTGCCTTTACAAGACTGTAGAAGTGGTGTTTAAACCACAGCTTTATTAAAATAGGCCTGAAGTTGTTGAAAAGGCTGAAATGAAATGTTTGCCGACATTGAGTTGTTGAAAAGAAACATACATTTAGAAAGTATTGCATTTGAGGATGCAGCATTCTGTCAGTATAAAAAGAAAGCAGCCAAAATAAACATGTTAGATAATAATAATAATAACTCTATTTAATTGAGCACCTTTCACAATATCAAGGCGCTTCACAGATTCACAAATAATTCAATAAAACATAATCAAAATCACAGCAAGTCAGAAAAAGCCTTTCTCCATAAAAATGTCTTCAGTGCCTGCTTAAAGCTCCCCACAGTCCTGCACTCCTGAAGCTGATGGGGCAGAGAATTCCAGAGGTTGGGGCAGCAAACATACAAGCAATGCCCCAGATGAATTCAGTCTAACCCTCAGAGTCTCCAGCAACCCTTTGTCAGCCGAGTGGAGCTGTCACACAGGGAGGAAAGGAGTTAGAAGCTCTTTCAAGTAGTCAGGACCAAGTCCATGAAGGGCTTTGTAGGTTAACAAACATACCTTAAAGGTGATCCATACTGAACCAGCATCCAGTGCAGATCACTCAGCACTGGGGTAATATGAGATCTCCTAGATACCCCAGTCAATAAATGCGTGGCAGCATTCTGCACTAGCTGCAAGTGGAGGATATCAAACCCAGGAAGCCCTAAGTAAAGGAGCTGCAATAGTCAGGTGCGAGGTCACAAAGGCGTGGACCAAGCGGGCAGATCACTGGATGGAACAAGGTTCTTGATCCTGGCAATGTTCCTAAGATGGTAAAGGCTAACTTAATGACTGCCGACACCTGATGATGAAGGGTCAGCCCATCATCAAGTATCACGCCAAGGTCACACACGCATTCAGAGGTAAGGATCTGAGCATCCCCAAGAATAAACCGGAGGGTGAATCAGTCCTCAACCCCTTTGTCCTGCATCCCGGTCCACTACCAAAACCTCATTTTACCTGTGTTCAACTTTAACCCACTGGAATTCATCCAATCTTGGATTTCAGTGAGACAGCTCTTAAATACTGAGAAAGCACTAACCTGGTTGGGGCAAAGACAGAGCTCAGTATCATTAGCACAGCAGTGAAACCCCAGCCCATACCATCTTACAATGTTTCCAAGGGCAGCATATACACTGCAAACAACATGCGGGACAGCACCGAGCCCTGGGGCACCCCACAAGGCAGAGAGAAAGACATGTCTTCTGGTCCTAACCACCTCTATGGGAGAGAACTGCTCATTCAAACTCCAATGTCCGTGTTCCACTACACGCCCACACCCATCCCTCCTCCTGTGAGCAATCCCAGTGCACGACAGCACTGGTAAATGGAGACGAGCAGGGGAGAGAACGGGCAGAGGGCATGGAGAGAGGAGGATTTATAGCACAGGACCAGGGGAGCAGGCCAGCACATTCCACAAATAACCACCAAACAGCGGCAAAACAGCACCAAAATCCTAGTTTCGTGAACAGAATCCTAAATATGGTTGCAGTATAAATTAAAACATAAACTCCTGAAGAAGCCTAAAACACAAACAAAATTCAAAACAAACCATAACACCCCAGAATCCTATAAACCCAACAAAACAAAAATAAAACAGAACAGAACAAAACAAACAATAAAATCCTCAGGCACCAGGAACCTCACTAACTAGTGCTTTAAAGAACTATTCTGGCACTCTCACTGCCAAAATAGTAAATCGACAAAAAGAAAATTAATAAATCCAAGACATAAAGTCCATTCAGAAAAATATTTACTGTTTGTCTTGTTCTAAGTTTTCTTCTTCAGAGCAAATTATCAGTTTCTGTTTATCAGGGGTGCAAAGAGGGGTGTGCCCCTCTTTGCTGTTCCCTGTTCAGAACTGAGTATTCCTTGGTTAAAATAACATCAAATAGAAAACTGAGAGTTCTTTACCTGATGCTTAAGTTATTTTTGCAGCCTCCTCTATAGGGCTGGCAGCCCCCCCACTGACAGGTTTTATAGGAAAAAGAGGTGGTGATGTCACAAAAAGGGAGGAGCCAAACCCATGACTGAGAGTATTTAAAGCTTCTCCTAGAGGTTGAAAGAGAGAAGTGGGTCAGTAAGTGCCCGACCACAGAAGGAGAAGGAGGTGTATGTGGGAGTTTACACATACCAGAAAAACTATTGATGTACAGAGGAAAGACAGGAGGTTAAGAAGTATTTTCCTGTGAAGTGTGTGAAGTTAACACCAGCATTTTTCTTTCTGTAAATAGTGACTTTTAAAAAAATTATTTTGGATTATAAAATAAAGTGATAAACACATTTATTTGCATTTTTATGCATCTGCCTACTGTCTGGTTGTCTGTCATTTATCCCATGCCTATATTGGTGTCAACCGTGGATTTAACTGGTATCGAGACTGCCTGGGAGGCATTACTAGAGGGTGTTGTGTTTCTAATACCCTGACAGATGAAGGAGGGGACAAGACAGGGCTAGGTGTATACCATTTAATCTGCTCAGTGACGGAGAAGACTGGTATCCAACCTTTACCTGGTTTAGAAAGTCCTGTGCAAGACCAAAGATGAAGAAAACCAAAGATGAAGATGTTCCAGAGGAGAAGAGGAAGAGACCAGAGATCCAGATGTCACCAGTACCGGAAGACCCAAGTGATCTGTTGAAATGGTTGTGTCTGTGGCAGATTGAGCTTGAGCATCAACGGAAGGAAGAATGACGGCAGCGAGATGAGGACCGTGCATACAGGTGGAGGAAAGGAAAGACAAAACAAAATATGGACAGAGATAATGAAGGCCATACATGACATGAAGCAGGGCCAGCCAGACAGAACTGGTCCACAAGACATTAAATTAACAAAACTGATGAAAGCAATGACAGAGAGGCTTACTCGCAATGTTCTAGAGGATAGCCCAGACATGTGCCTGGCCCAGAGACCAATGGGTAATCAGGTTGGTACCCTATCTGTCTGGAAAAGCACAGTTAGTATACAGTCAATTAACAGGGGCAGATGCCAATAATTATGATAGAGAAAAGAGAAAGTATTATGAAGAAATAACATAAGTACCTGAAACTTATAGACAGCAGTTTGTCTACAGAAAATGTCCCCTTATGATACACCAAGGGAGACTTATGCACATTTAAAGAGACTACTGCGGAAGTGGTTGCAACCAACAATTAAGACTATTGACCAAATAATGGAATTAATCATTATTGAAGAATTTACCCAGGTATTGCTTGTGGATGTACAAGTGTGGGTGAAAGAACACTAACCGTAGTCTGCTGAAGCCATGATTAAATTGGTAGATTATCTAGCAGCCTGTCCATCCAGGCCTTGAGGACAACTCAGTATCCCAGGACCAGCTCCACCACCGGTAAGGACATTTTCCCCAATTCCAGAAATGTGACCTATGGTAGGCGGGATAGAGGGGTAGAATTCCTTATAATGAAATAATTTGCCATGGATGCCTGGGAGGGGACATATTGTGCGTAAACTGCTCCAACAAAAGAAAATGATGTAACTTATTTAGCCCCAGCCAATATTGGGTATGTGGCAGCAGTAGGCATAAGAGATCAGCAAACCTTGGTAATCCTAGATTCAGGAGCAAAAAACATTGTTAAGAGCTGATCTAGCCCCAGATGTGGTACTAACAGACACTGATACTATGGTGAGGTGCGTACATGGGGACATCCACCAATACCACTCTGCTAGCCTGGACATAAATGTCACCATTTGTTAGTTGGGTTAGTGCCCTGCCTATCAGTCCCTATTATCATTGGACAGAATTTTCCCAATTTGATAAATTGATGAAAAACCAGCAGACATTTTACAACCAATCAGTATGGTCACCAGGTCATAAACAAAAGCCCAACATCTAGGGAGGTATTTTCCTTGATGAGGATTATTTTGAGGAAAAGGAAAAAGGAAGAAATCTAGTAAGAAAAAGAAAGAAGAAAAGAAGAAATGGACTGCTACTCACCCTAATGGTACCATAGACAAAATGCCAGGATTGTTGGACTGTGACATTAAACATGATCAAGGAGTCAATGAGACCTTAAAATCTTTTTTTTTCACAGGTGGGCAAGGATGAAACACCGACATTCTAAATTTATGTTGAAATGTGGTATATTGTATTGTGTTGTTACTGAACCTGATAAAAATGATAGAATTAAGCAATTGATGGTACCTAAGAAATATAGAGTCAGGTATTGAACTTGGCCTATAATGTACCCATGGTGGGACATGAAGGGAGGGATAGGACCCTACATCTGATTTTAACCAGATTTAGTTGGTCAGGGTTCACCAGGATGTAGCTGCTCATTGTAGATCATCTCCTGAATGTCAGCTGGTGGCTCAAGGGGAAAGCGGGATCATGTACCCTTCAACCCATTCTATATGTTACCACTCCCTTCAAAAGGATAGCGATGGATGTTGTGAGGCCCTTTAGAAAGTTCCAAGGGTAATCAGTTTATTCTTGTGGTATGCGATTATGTAACCCAATACCCTGAGGCTATACCAATGATAACTGTGACAGCCCCCAATATAGCTAAGGAACTTTCTAACATTTTTAGTTGAATGTGGATACCCCAAACCATTTTGACAGGCATAATTTTACGTCTCATATGTTAAAAGAACTCTACAGGCTGTTGGGAGTATCTGCTATCCAGACCTCCCTATCATCTGCAAATGGATGGTCTAGTTGAGCAGTTTAATAAAACCCTGAAATCTATGCTAAAAGGTATGTGCAGGACTAAGGCCGGGACTGAGACAAATATCTCCCATATCTATTGTTTGAATACTGAGAGGTACCCCAGGCCACCACTGGTTTCTCCCCATTTTCATTGCTTTATGGCTTTTTGCTTTATGGCCAAAATCCAAGGGGCCCTTGATAATGTGAAAGAACATTGGGAGGGAGGAAAGAATGTTAAGTTTACCAATGTGTTGGAATATATGTCTGATTTAAGGGAGAGACTAGTAAAATATGTTACAATGGCTCATAAGAATGTGAAACAGAAACAGGGTGATCAAAAAGAGAGTTATGATAAGGGTCTTAAGTTGAAGCATTTTGAACCTGGTGACAAAGTTCTGCTACTTTTGCCTTCTACAGAGAATAAACTTCTCATGTGCTAGCAAGGGCCTTATAATGTTCTTAGGCAAACCAGTACTGTAAATTTTGAATCGAGAGGCCTGGTCATGGACCAAGTAAAAGTATATACCATGCTAATCTGTTGAGGAAATGGGTTGAGAAATCACAGATTCCAGCTTTGTATATACAACCAGAACAAGAACAAACTGAACTAGAAGTGGCTTATGACAGGTTAGATGCACACAGAAAAGAAAACCTCATCCAGATCAACCTTAATTTAGACCCTACCCAGAGGCAGGATATTGACCAACTATTAGATTACTATCATGAATCATTCGCCAAAACCCCAGGGACAGCGATAAGGGTAGAACATGAGATATGGGTAACCCAAAGTAAACCCATCCATCAGAAGCCATACAGCTTGCCTGAGAAAGTGAGGCAAGAGGTCATTGATGAAATCAAAAGAATGGAACAGGCCAAAGTAATTATTCCCTCCCTAGTCCCTGGTCATCTCCCTGCTAGTAGTTAACAAGAAGGAGGGTGAAATTTGTCTGTATTTGATTTCTGTAAGATAAATGCCATCTCTGATTTTGATGGCTGCCCCATGCCCAGAATCGGTGACTTGCTGGACCAAATAGGATCTGCTAAATTTATCAGTACCCTTGATTTAACTAAGGGGTACTGGCAGATACCTCAGCCACTCGTGCCTAAGAACTTACAGCCTTCAGTACACCCATTGGCATGTACCGATTTACCACCATGCCGTTTGGCTTACATGGGTCCCCACCACATTTCAGAGATATATGGATTATATCTTAAGACCCCATCAATCATATAGTGCAGCTTACTTGTATGACGTGGTAGTGTACAGCCCTGATTGGCCTACCCATTTGAAACATCTGAGTGCCATCATCCAAAGTATTAGAGAAGCTGGGCTCACAATCAACCCCTCCAAATGTGCATTAGCAAAACAGAAACCCGTTACTTAGATTTTATAATTGGAAATGGGATGATTAAGCCAGAGGTGAATAAAGTGGAAGCAGTGCCAACAGTCCAATTCCTACTACACATCAGGTCATTCTTATGCTTAGCCAGTTATTATAGGTGTTTTATACCGGGTTTGCCACGCTAGCTACTCCTTGACTGAACTGACCAAAAACAAATATACAAATAAAGTGAAATGGACCAATGAGAGTGACCTGGCCTTCAGAAGCATTAAAGCAGCCTTATGTTCAGCCCGGTACTGAGCAGACATGACTTTACCAAACCCTTGAGGTACACAGTGATGCCTCTGACACGGGCATTGGGGCAGTTCTAACACAACACAATAAGAAAGGTGAACACCCATTCTCTACATCAGTAGAAAACTCCTTGAAAGGGAGAGGCGATGCTCTACAGTAGAGAAGGAGTGCTTAGCCATGAAATGGACTATTGAAGCCTTTAAAGTACTATTTATGGGGCCATGAATTTGTGGTAGTGACAGATCATAATGCTCTTGTGTGGTTAAACTTGATGAAAGATAAAATCATGCATTATGCGCTGGTATCTGTCACTCCAGCCTTACAAGTTCACTGTGAAACACAGAGCTGGCACACAACATCAAAATGCAGACTTTACGTCAAGGTATGGAGCCGATTGAACATCCCTTTATGTAGAAAATGAATTGTTTAAAAATTGTTTTATATAAGAAGCAGTGAATTTATGTTATTGAAACAAGGATATAGTATAAAGAATTTGGTACATTAAAATTACCTTACAAACCAGGGAATATGTATGGAACGGTTGTTATGATGTATGTGAGTATATCTGTTATGCTTATACCATTCTAAAGGGTCCCTGAGGGAAACTTCTAGAGAGGGTGGGCGGAAGTTCCAACCCTTCAAAGGGTGAAGGGTTCAGCTAACAAAACCTTATATTGTCCTCTTAAAGGGGAGGAGTGTAACAGGTTGATCTGTTATGGATGTAAATAGTCAAAAGGAAGATGTGTGCTTCCTTGTCCTTATTCCTTTCTTTCTTATCTATCCTCTTCTTTTCTTCTTCTTTGTCTATCTTTTCATGTCAGGGTGGCCAAGCTGGCATTCCTTGACCCCTTTACTATGCCTGTTTGACCAAAATCCCCATTTGAAACAGCACATATTAAAGAGTACTAGTAGTACAGTGGTAACATTAGTGCCTATACTTAAAGGTGCCCTATTTTGACTAGATAAAGCACTTTGCTCTGCAATGCTGTAAGGCTATATGTTAAATTAGGCCCTGTACTAAAAGCTGTCTGTAAGAGTTTATAATTTGGAAAAGCTGCCTCCAACACCCAAAAAAGAAGCCCTTTGCAGCTTTGTATAGTAGAGCAGGGAACGCCCAATTGCCTGCAGGACAGCGCAGCATCAGTGTGTACTCTGAAGCAGGTGCTGTTGTGCAAGTAAAAAAGTGAAAGTAGTTCACAGGGCAAGGAAAGTGAAGAAAGGAGCTCCAGGAAAAAGGAAAGCCCATAGTGTCATGTATCATTACAAGACTGTAGAAGTGGTGTTAAACTACAGCTTTATTGAAAATAGGCCTGAAGTTGTTAAAAAGGCCAAATGAAATGATTGCTGATGTTGAGTTGTTGAAAAGAAACATGCATTTATAAAGTATTGCATTTGAGAATGCAACATTCTGCCAGTTTAAAAGAAAGCAGCCCAAATAAACATGTTAGATATAAAGATCCTTTCTGAAGAATATTTACTGTTTGTCTTGTTTTAAGTTTTCTTCTTCAAAATAAATTATCAGGTTTCTCTGGCTGTCAAGGGACTGCAAAGAGGGAGTGTGCCGCTCTTTGCTGTCCCCTGTTCAGACTGAGTATTCCTTGGTTAAAATAACATCAAATGGAAAACTGAGAAGTTCTTTACTTGATACTTAAGTTAGTTTTGCAGCCTCCTTCTACAGGGCTGCCAGCCCCTTCCCACTGACAGGTGTTATAGGAAACAGAGCTAGAGATGCACAAAAGGGAGGGACCACACTAATTGACTGAGCCTATTTAAAGGTCCTCCTAGAGGTTGAAGAGAAAAGT
Source organism: Neoceratodus forsteri (assembly GCA_016271365.2). Taxonomy (NCBI): domain Eukaryota; kingdom Metazoa; phylum Chordata; order Ceratodontiformes; family Ceratodontidae; genus Neoceratodus; species Neoceratodus forsteri. Next base: position 1,517,995,898 of record CM057449.1, read on the forward strand.
GGGTCAGTAAGTGCCTGACCACTGAAGGAGAAGGAGGTGTGGAGGGAGTCTGCACATATCAGAAAACTATTGATGTACAGAGGAAAGACAGGAGGTTAAAGCATTTTCCTGTAAAGTGTGTGAAGTTAACACCAGCATTTTTCCTTTCTGTAAATAGTGACTTTTTTTTCTTTTGGATTATAAAATAAAATGATAAATGCATTTATTTGGGTTTTTATGCATCTGCCTACTGTCTGGTTGTCTGTTACTCATCCCATGCCTACAAGGAGGCCAATGGATAACTTACGAAAAAGGTGATGATTTTGCTATTGAGTCTGCCTTCAAGGGGATCCAGTTTGATAGCCTGTAGAGGCCACAATGTTGGTAAGTCTGGGAAGCTCAGAAATAAAGCAGATCAAGTTATGGTAGGTGGTACAGATCTTGTTTATACTTTCCAGGAGAGAGGCAGGCAGTAGAGTAGAGCACCATAGTCAAACAGTGGCAGTAAGAAACTGGTAGCTAGTAGTGTCTTTAATTCAGTGGTGAGGAAACACTTCACTCTGTAGCACATGCTGATCCTTTGATGGGCTTTCTTGATTAGTTGGTTTATGTGGGTAGCAAAGTTTAGTGGCAGTCAAGGTGCAGACCGAAATCTGAATTTGTTTACTCTCTCTCTATTAGGTTGCCATTGTTGTCGAGCAGAGTGAAATCAAAGAAGTCATTTTCCTAGGGTTGGAGAAAACCATGGATTTGGTTTTCTTCACATTCAGAAAAAGCCTTTATGTTGAGAACCAGGAGTGGAAAGAAAGAAGATCATGCTATAGCTTGTCTCGTAAGGACAAGGGTCCTTGTCCTTGCAGAAGAGGGCAGCATCGCCTGCATGTTTTCAACATTAAATTTTGTTATCCAGGAACACAGCAGTGAGTGTGTTTTCTGTGAGTTAACTACCTAAACTGTGAGTACCATTTTCTCTTTGGCTCAGGTCCATAGCTGTTTGAAGAGGCGCCTCTGTGATCTTTTGGGATCAAATTTAGCCATTATATTTCATGCATGAAAATAACATATTATTGTCTTCCATCCAAATTCTTTCAATTGAAAACTAAATGTGAGTTTATGTTGTGTATTGCAGGTTATCTGCCATTTCCTTCTGAAATGGGATTACCTGTTTCACCCTCCCACTGCTGTTTAGTTCTATCTGTTGTCTCTCCCATACTTTGCTACAAAGTTCTGTATGCTAAATATATAAAATGAGTTGGGACAGTAGTTTCCAAAGCTTGACTGAGAAAGCCTATAAATGGTAAGGTGCAATCCCTGTCATATTCCAATTGCAGCCTATTCCCCACATAGGTTCTAATCTGTAGATATTGGCATCATGTCAGAACAGTGACACCCTCTCAGCAAAATAGCCCCACAGTGACAAATTTCACTGGGTCAAGATATTTCACTGAGGTGGTTCACTGTGACCTGTCACCACAAGTCCTGGTGTTGTGCCCCACCCCAAAGCAACTCCAACTCAGAGTTAGTTATTTAAAGATGGGGTGTGGGTGGTGAAGCCCCACAGAAAACATTTCCCCAGTCGGGTACAAAGCCAACTGTCAGCAGTGAGCACGCCAATGTTGGCACCGTTGATATCGACAGTGTCATTGTACAGTGGTTGAACCATATATATCTGTAATGGTCTGTTCTCACAAGATGGAATTCTTGTCGGAGTTAGGCAAAACTTTTAAAACTCACATTTGTTGCTCTCACATACAGCCTAGATGGTGCAGATTTCATTTAAAGAAACTCTTAAGGTACAAATAGCCTGTGCCAAGGCAGTGCCTTTGAAAGATTTTGTGAAAAAATATCAATTGATTCCTGAGTTATAAGACTTTACCATTTTTTTTCTGAGCATGGGGCATTAGACACCTGAGGTATTAGGCAATTATCACCACATGATGTGAGTGACAGTCTCAATGGGTAAACATCTATTTCTGTCCACATTCTACCAAGTACAAAGTATGTCAGTAGGGTTTGAGCTAACCCTTTGATATGAATCAAAATGTTTAAGTCATGAGACCATTTTTGGTTCATGTCACTTAATTATCACAACCTGAAAAGCAGTTTTTGGGTCATGAAATCTGCCATCTTCATTTTATTCTATGATCTAAAATCCTCCACCAGAGGTTCAAGAGGCACATTTTTAAATAAATAGAGACAGCATGGAAGAAGGGTCATTTCAGTTAAATTGTTCTCTGCATAAAGGGATAGGTAAATGAATCCATCTAGCTAAATTATCTGTGATTTGCTGTGTAAGTTTATCATAATTAACATTGTGCAAGTATTGTAGTTATTTAGGTAATTGCACCCCAAATTTTGAATGGAGGCATGATCCTACTGAAAGGGAAACATATGTTCTACTGTTGAGGATGGATTAAAATAAAATGTAAGTATTTCAGTTTCATTTTATGCATTTCATACCCTGAAAGTGTTTCCGTATCTTTTAACATTTTAAATAATGCTTTAGGGACTGGACTGAGTGTGAGAGGTAAAACAGGAGATCATCTTCATAAAGGCAACCCGATGATCAGTACCAGTTACCTCTGTACCCAAATCAAGTTGGACTCTCTTAACATACGGGCCAAGGGCTCTGTGTATATGACAAATAACAGAAGGAAAGTGGGCAGTACTGGTGGGTACCTTCTGGTTTTATTTATTTATTTATTTTGTGAGAATCAGTTTACAACCTTTGAGCCAGAGGCTCGTTTCTGAACTACCTCATCACATTGAGACATACATAGCATTTAGATTACATAGTACAGGTTTTCTTCAAGTAGGCGTTTGTTAGAGCCACGTCACACTGTGGTCAAACAACATACATTTGAGTTACAGGGTACATGTAATAGAAATAGGTCTGACACAATTGGTTTCACTTGCTGAGCAATGTTAATGTAAATCTATAGGAGTTAGTCCCATTTGCTTTTATAACTGCTTGTAGAGTGGCATACAGGTTCAAAAAGATGAAGAGAAATGGCTAGAAAGTCGGAAGTTTGTAATGTATAATGCAGCAAATGCCATGACACTCACTCAAATGCCTTAAATTTCTCAGTGCTTAAAATGATCGAGGGATTTTATTACAGTTAATATGTTGGATCAGGTGTAGTTCTACATTTTGATTCAAACCTAGTTTAGTCCTTCTTATCAATTAAGGAAGGAGAAGGTGTTCAATACTGGAGGTCAACAGTCCTGCAAGTAGTTTATAATCAACATTAAGCATCAAAATCAGGTTACATGATTCACAGGAAGTTGGAGTTTTATCAAGTTTGAGGATAGCAGAGACATTAGCATATCTCCAACTGTCTGGGGGTGTCATCACATCCTGTACTTCTTGAAATGCCACCAGTAAGTGTGGTAGCAGGAGAATGTTTTGAGTTTTCATAAAATTCCAGGGCATATCTGTCAGGAAGAGGGTTTTCCCTGATTTACATTTTGTTATTCCTGCAAGTATTTCTGTAGGGGTAATGAGACATAACATTGGGTTTTGCTGATCTTCTTTCAAATGAGGAAGGTGGAGCTGGTAGAAAAACTATCTTATGCATAGTCAGGGGTTGGATAGTTTCTTTTATAAATGCTCGTAATGACCCTTAAAAGCTTCTAAGATTTTTGCTCTGGTATGAAATGAACACCTAACCTCAAATCAATAATTTTTGGTTATCTTCTGCTGCTGATGAAGGAAGTATGCTAAAATTATAGAGGCCCTCACCCTCCTTCATAATATTTTTGCTTCACAAACAACAGGGCCTATTCAGATTTAGCCTCTAGTACCTGCTGTATCTTTGTTTCTGCCTGGGTAATCTTTGGAAGCTGAGAAGCATCCCTTGCTTGTGTACTGTTTGTAAACATTGTAATTTATCAGAAAGGTCTTGCAAACACTGCTCCCTCAGTTTCATTTTTCAAGCAGCAAAGCTAATGATCTCCCTGAAGAAACCACCTGCAGTGTTTCTCATAGTACCTCCTTCGAGATTTCCATAGAATTATTATCCTGTTTCATTTGGAAAACTTTGTTTTAATAAGCTCAACTTGGATCCCAAAACAGTGTAGCATTAAATCTCTACTGTCAGAGCTGATAGTTCTCAATATCATGACATGATCCGATAATACATTTGAGTCAATGTTTGTCTCCTGAACCCAATCCAGAAGTTCCCCAGTTATAATATAAGTAACAATTCTGGAGTAAAAGAGTGTGGATGTGAGCAATATGTGAAGTTATGATGAGTAGGATGAAGATGTCACCAGACATCAACAAACCCCAGTTCATTCAATAAAGTATGTCCATGTTTCTGTACTGTAATTGCTCACAACAGGAGAGGGTTAGAGTTGCCTTGCAGGGTTCATAAGCAAATTAAAGTCCCTGGCTATTATAATCACCCTTTTGGCAAAGTTGGCAATTTTTGCCAGTAATAGATGTGTGGCTGAAGCATAAATTCCTGGTGGCAGATAAATATCACTGATTGTCAGGTGTTTCCCCAGCAGCGTTCCTGCTGCCAATGCCAACTAGCTGCTGTACCTGACCCTTGCTGCCCATGTGTCAGCTTACCCTCTATCGCCTCCTCCTCTTCTTTACAATTGCATCCATCCCCATTCACCTTCCCTCCTTCTCTCACTCCCTTCCACCTACTCTTCCCTGGATGACCTCTCACCTTCCCCTCTTCCTCACTAACATCTGCTGTCTCCTGTGTCTCTGTGTTCAGTCATGCTTCCCTGGACACAATGCATATCAGTTCTCTCATCTCTGTGCCTCCATGCCTGCCTGTTTTAGCTCAGGTTTGCCCCATCCCTTCCCTCTGTTACCATCCCCCTTCCCCACATTCACTGACACATAAATGCCCACCAGTCCATACCAAACTACTTATCATCCTCTTACTACTAACAGCAGGAGACATTGAACCTAACCCTGGCCCATCCCACACCCCCTCACCCTCCATAGGATTTAAAGCTTGCCCACCTAAACATCAGGGCCTCCTTCCCAAAATTACCTTCCTCCAACCTCTAACACTAACCCTCAAACCAGATGTTTTAAACCTATCTGAATCTTTGCTTAAGTCTAAGATTCCTGATGTGTGTATCTCCATGTCTGGATATTTCCTTATCCACCATGATTGGTCCAGCAGGGGTGGTGGAGTGGTAATGTATATCACCTCCTCAATGAATTATTCCCTTATTCTAGTCACTTCCTCCCAGGTGCTCATGAACTCCTTCTGCAAAACTCTCCATCAACTTCTCCCTTCCTTCTTTGTTGCTGGCATCTTCTGTTGCCCTGGTCTTTCCCCTGATCAATCACTGACCTCCTGACTATTCTCCTGGTGCATTCTGCAGGTGAACTTCACATTCTAGGTGATTTTAATCTGATTGGCTCTCTCTGTCCCACTTCAAAACTTGCAGTGACCTCACATCCTTCTGTCTATCCCAGCTAATCAGTACACCCACCCATCTCAAGTCCAAATGACAGACCCATTCCTTATTGACTGGGTCTTATCCTCCCACCAACACCACCTTGTTACTGCAGGTATCCTACCTGACTCACTAAACCATCATCATATGATATTTTGTATATTGAAGGTCTGTCATCCCAAGCCCCACCAAAACTCCTGCTAACCCACTTTTACAAATCTCTGGACCTTGCCCCTTCTTGATGCCCTTATCAACACTGACTGATCCCCCATCCCCACTGTTTCCCGCTTGACTCAGCCCTTGAGCATTTTAAACCAAATTCCTAGATATATGGTATTATTTCCCCACCCCCATAGATGCAGCAGGGTGAGAAGCTCCCACTTCCCCTGGATCACGGGTGAAATACTGACATTTCTGCACACCTGTGACAATGCCTGGAAGGTCCACAAATCCACAGGCTCTCCTGTGGACTACCAAACCTACTACATCCTCCTGAACATCTGCACCAGGGTAGTGGATCTCACAAAAAGCAGAACATTTTCAGACCACCTTTCAATCCAATATTAACCATTTATCAAAATTTTTGGAAAGTGATTCATGCCATTTTCTCTCCTTTGACCCAGCCCTCAATTCCTGTTCTCAAAGTGGGCTCCTCCTCTGAAACATTTAAAGTAGCCACCGAGTTCAGTGCCTACTTCACCTCTTGTGCCTCACATCCCTTCTCTTGTCCCTCCCTCCCTTCCCTTTCCTCCTGTTTCACCTCCCACTAGAATTCCACAACACCCTCCCACTTGTCCCCCCTTTTCTACTTCTCCCCAACATACCCCATGGACACTCTTAGAGTTCTTAATGCACTAATCCCTGCTAAGAGCAAGTGCCCTGATGGTCTGGACACTAAGCTCCTCCATCTAACTGATCCAGATATTGCCCTCCCTCTTGCCTCTCTTCTAAACCTCTCCTTCTCTCTTGCCTCTGTCTCAGCTTCCTGGAAGCATGCCATTATTATCCCTCTCCCCAAAGGAGATGGCCCTTATATTCCAGGCAACTATGAACCTATCTCTTCTTGATATCCTAGTCAAACCCCAGGAGCACATTGTACTCTCCCAGCTCTCCCTCTCCTTCACTCCACCTCATTTTCACTACATTCCAGTCTGCTTGCAGAAGCACCACTCTTCTACCACCTCCCTCCTAAGGTTAACTGATTCCTTCCTTCCTGGCATGGACCAGTGCCTCATCATCTCGGCCACATTTGTCAACCTAGCCAAGGCATTTGACACTGTCATCCTTGCACTCCTCCTCCTCAATAAACCAATAAACTCTCCACAGCTGGGCTATCAGCCAGTGCCACCAACTGGTTCAGTTCCTACCTTTTAAATAGGTCTCAATCAGTCAGGGTTAGAGACTCTCTATCTCCCCTCCCCATCAACACTGGCATCCCACAAGGCTCTGTCCTTGGCGTGCTCCCTATTTTTGGTCTTCTTAAATGAACTCCCTGCTGTATGCTTCTCCTCCTCCTCTAGCCATATGTAGGTGGATAACATCATCCTGTGTACCTCTGGGCACTCTCCTTCAGAGGTGGAGTCCAGACTCCAGCTTCACTTTGATAAAGTTCAGCACTGGCTCCATTCAAACCAGCTGTTTCTGAATGCCAAGAAGACAGTATCCATGACTTTCCACACAAGGAAGAGACTCTCTAGGCTCCCCTCTCTCCCTCATTCCACACCCCAATGGGACTATGCATGAGGATGTTACCTCCTTTAGGTATCACAGTGTTTGGTTGGACCACCACCTCAACTTTTCTGGAAATGTGGATGCCATCCATAAAAACTGCACCCTAAAATTGGTGCCTTGTACAGGAACCGTAGATGTATCCCTTGCCGAACTGCTGGGCACTTGTCCAAAAATGATCCTCCCTATATTTGACTATGGTGATGTTGTCAACAGTACCACTTTCAAAACCTCCCTAACCAGACTGGACACCATCTTCCATGCTTTCTGCCACTTTTCTCTTGACTGCACCCCCCACCCCACCATCGTGACCTCTACCAATCTCTCTTTTTCCACTCCCTTGTGGACTGACACCTCTCCCATTGCACCCTCCCTCCCTATCTCTCTTCTCTCTCCCCTCCCCCTCTTCCTACCCCTTCAAAACCTTGACCATCATATTCTGGCCAGCCCTCTAGGTTCACCTCCACTGGAGAGCTGCCTCTTCCCATCTCTTCCCCAAAATCTGGATCTCCTTCCTCCTCCCATCCAATGTGCTGTATCCCACCATACTCTCACTTCCGGCTCCTTCATAGCTTCTTCTTCTGGTCCTGTCTCTGTTTCCCTCCTCTAGCCACTCACTCCTAATGCACTACTTCTTTTTTTCCCATAAATACCACTTGTACCCTTGTTTACTCTGTTCTGCTTGTTAGGATTGCTTGGATTATTACTATCGTTTGTACCTTGTATTTCATTACCATGAATATTGTTGATTGATGTATATTGCTGATTGATACCAATGTTTATATTGCTCTGCCCCCCTGCATCTCCAAGACACATCTGGAAATGAGCAATCACTGCTAAGTATGCTTTTCCTGGTGAAAATTTTAAATAAATAAATTAATTAATTAATTAAATCATGCGGTCCCAGTAGACCCCCTCCAGCCATCTTTGCTGTGCCACCAGAACTCCATTCCTCGATTTCTCAAACTTAAGTGGCACTAACCTGTCAGTGTCTTAACAAAAGTAAAAGGGAACTAAGGTCAAAATGTACAAAAATATTTGTTGTGCAGAGTGTTTTGATCTGTAGGTGTACTCCTAGTAAGTCTTTCCTTTGTTTGCAAAAATAATTTTTTCTAAATATGCTTGCTAGTTTCATGACCCTGGGGATCTCCCTGTTTGAATTTGTTAAGGCTCTTCTTGTTCTTGCAATGCCTCCTGTACCAGGTGATATTGATGTGACCAGGACAATTGATTCAGAGAGTAACAATGGCTGCAGCAGCAATCTACTGTTAGGAGCCTGATATTCGGGCTTCAAATGTCTAATCCAAACTTTCTGTTTTCTAGGTATGTGTCTAGGTTTAGGCAGCAGAAGAGAATATTTTTTTTTTAAAGTTTTCATTTCATCAAACTACACACTATTAAAAAGCACACAATTCTCCCAAGGACACAAATGCTATAATTAATGAAGATTCTAGCTGTTTCCTGCCAGAGTAGCCCACTGAATTATCTCTGAGGCATTGCAATCAGTAAATGTAGCCTTCATTAGACCTCCCTGGCAAGTAAGTTACTTAAATGCATAGCTCTGCTGCTGAAAACCTGATGAAAAACAACTCTTGTTGAATTAATGGTCTTGGATGAATCACTGTCAGGTGGGGCAGGAGTCATTGCAGGAACAAGAAGATCCATAAAAATGGGAACATGGAGATCCCTGGGCCATAAAACCAGCAAGTAAATTTAGAAAAACATAATTTTGCAACTAAAAGGGAAGGACGTAATAGGAGTATACTTACAAATCAAAGCACTTGGCATAACATTTTCTTTATAAATTTTGACTTTAGTTTTCCTTTAGGCAACTGCACTCAGTGAGGCCCTTTGTTTTCCAGAAGAGTTTTAACTGCTCCCCACACTGGTGGTAGTACTGTAGCCTCTGCCTGCTGTTTCCTCTGGCAAGCTGCTGATCACATCTGCCACTGGGGAGGTAAAGGAGGCTGTTGTGGTGAGGATGTTGACTTATCTGCTGGCAAATTCCCCACTTGCAGATCCTTCTGGGCTTCAGCTGCGGAATGGTCTACTGTCTGGTCATGAATTGTACTGTGAGGCAGGCTGCATGTGGTGTTTTAAATTTCAGTTTTTATTATGGTGATATGGAAATAACAGAATATACATTTACTGTAAACACACAGTAGTGGGAGCAAAGTCATTGTCAAAATACACCCTGGTGGTGCCATAAAGTATTTTATTTATTTATTTATTGAAATGTTTCACCAGGAAAGGCACACTGGGCATTCAGGATTAGCTCTCTCTCGGGCCAGGCCCGCGGCGTAGCGGTTGAGTTTCCGCTTAGCGCCAGCGACCGGGTTGGGGAACGCCGGGAGCTGGAGGGGTTGCCGAGGGGAGGACTTGAGCGTCCCAAGGACTGCTCAGCCCTCTCCGGGGAGGTACTGAGCTCGGTGCTATCTGACCCCAGGTGGAGACCTGAGGTACAGCAAGCCCAGTGCTCCAACAGAGGCGACGGCGTGCCAGACGCCGGGCGCTTCGCGCTTTGACGCTATCGGACCTGCACGCACGAGAAACACTAGGAAAAACCCTGCAGCCTCCTGGTAGACGGAGCACCGGGGCTGACCTTCAATGCCCCTACCTGCCCGGAGACAGCATGCCGACAAAGATTAGCGGAACGCCGGGTGGAAGGGGTGTCCGGCCATACTCCGCCTGGGGTATAGCTACTCGGCTCCATGGGCATGGACTGCACCGGCTCCAGGTAGGTGAGTAAGGCTGATAAGCCCATAGGTGTCTCCGAAGAGGAGGGGGCTGCAAGTAGGGAGGAGGATAAAGAGAAAAAATTAGGATTGCTCGTCTCCCAGTGCATCCTGGGGAGAGGGTACAAGGGAAAAAGACAGACAAGCACATATGGTAAATACAAAGACACATCAGTACAGCTTACATTATACAGGAGAGTAAAAACATGGTAAACATCCACACATAAAGCATTTAAACATAAGGTGACTGGAAGTGCTCATAGCATACATCAAGATTACCCATAGTAGGAGGTACAAGTAAGTGCCTGAAAGGATAGGTAAGTGAGGTAACCTACAGCTAAAATCAGCATGCAAATAACTAAGCACCTAGGCAATGTTTGAATAAGATGGGGAAGGTAGGATGAGATTAAATAGAGAGGACAAAGGGTAGCCAGGCAGTAACAAGTTGGAATTTTTACAAAGAGAGGGAGAGATGTGGTAGTTGGGTGGGTTTAAGTACAGGTACAGTTTGGAGAGAGGAAGTTGTGCAGGGATGAGGACAAGGAGTGATGAGAGGAAGAGGTCAAATTTGATGGGAAGTGAATTCCAGATTTTAGGGAAGCAGTGTGAGAACGCTGTTTGGCCTGTAAGGGTAGCACAATGAGGGACAGCCATGGTGCAGTATCACAGGATCTAAGGGAGTGAGATGGGGAGGAGGATGGATAGAGAGGAGGACAGGTAAGAGGGAGTGATCTAAACCAAAGTTTAGAGATGAATTTAGCACAGTGGGAGAGATGCCTGTTACCCAGCGAGGAAATGATAGAGTGACAGAGGTCACAGTGATGGGTGTGGGGAGAGTCCAGAGCGAAGCAGCAGAAGGAGTTCAAGATGGTGTCCAAACTTCTATCTTCTTTTCTGTCAGGCAAGCAGTAATAATTTATCTTATACAGCATAATTTAAGAAGCACACTATAATGAAGAAAGGGTAGGCATCAAGTGAAGTAGGCTTTGGTCCTAAGGCGTGATGAGTGCTCTCTATATCTTTGGTAGGCTACATTGAGATCAAGCCTCATGCAGTGGAAGCTGCCAGGAAAAGCCACTAGATAGGAGCCATTAGAGTTTTCTGGGGTGCCATAAATGCAAATTTTTTTCATGTGCCTGATTCTGTGCATGTTCTTAACGGTTGCTGATATGGAATTATTTTTAGCCAGTTCCTGAATGATGGCCGCCAGCTAATCAAGCCCTGCCATTCGTGAAGGTAAGTTGCTGATCTATGGCATCCATCCACTGTTACACCATGGTAGTTTCTTTTTCACCTCTCAGAAATAATCCATGACCTCTGCCTGAAACACCTCAATGTCATGACAGATAATGTTGAGTTTACCTTTTTTAGGTGTCGGATTTTTATTTTTCTTAGTGGTGTCTCATAGACCTGGGCTGTGGCCAACACCTGTGAAAGTTTCAAGTCTGAGCCCTCCAGTCTTGATTCAGTGGCATCCTCTGCAAGGAGCTTAGTGTCTGGCTTGTTAGACTTCACCATGACTTCTGTACCCTTCTTAGCAACTTTGAACAGCAATTTGGGTCTGGATTCAGAGCACTGAGAAAAGGTTATTTGATTAGCTGGGAGAGAGCTTCAGGGCAGGCTACCATGTCTTCCATGACATCACTGGAAGTCTGGTTTCATTTTCTTTTATGTTGAGATAACAGACACTGAACTACCAGAACCTTTTCTGTAAAGCGGAATACAAGCTCTTTGTTTTTGTTTGTTACTGAAAATAGTTTTCATTTAATTTAAATATTTGTTCAAAGTGTTCTCTTTGTGCATGTTCACCAAGAAGTAGCCCAGTTCACAACCCTGTCACAGTGCCCCAGTGTAAAAGCAAAGCAGCAGACCCAAAAGCACAAGACAGGTTTCAGCAGCAATTAGGGGTTACATAAGAAAACTCTGCAGCTTGTATTTTGCAGCCATGTGATTGGACAAGGCTTTCAAATACAAGGGGGCAAAATGAGAGTGGGCAGAATTAGGAAGGAGATTTGGTATTCTAAAACTCTAACAGGTGGAGGAGGGCATGCCTCCAAAAGTCCTCTGACAGTTCAGACTGATGCAAATATATTTGCATGCTTTGCAAACAAACACAAATGGTAGCTATTCTATCCTTAATAGCTAAACGCACAGTGGTTAATACTTTCAGCAAGGGCTACATTTTCAGAACTCTCAATCTGCATGTTGTGAGCTGCTGCTAAAAATCTCAGTCATATTTTAAAGTAAAAAAAAGAGGCAATTCACATCTCCCTGTGTCCTATGTTGCCAGAAGTTGGGAGAGAATTGCTTATCCCTACCACAAAGCTACAAAATGTTAATCTTGATGTTTTGAATGAATAATATTACTGAACACTTGTTTTATTTTAACAAAGGACAATATACAGAAAATTGCACAGGTAATGAAAGAGTGGGCCCATGAGGACAGTATCTGGGTAGAGACAATATCAAATGAGGTCTTGCGTGCTAAAAGGCTAAATGAATATTTCTGCTCAGTGTTTACTACAGATGTGTTGGCAGATTTGCTTCATCTGGATGAGACACTCAAGAGATCAGCATTTAAATGCTTCAGCACATATATGTATCACTATTGTAATAGCCTTGTTGCTGTATAGCTATGAGGAAGGCTGTAGGTAAGTAAATCATAAGTGCCAGATGCCCTGTTATGAGTTTTTGGAATTCTAGTTTATGTTCCATGTGTGATATTCTGCTTTATCTCTTATCTATGCTTATTTTTTGACTTAGCTTTGTGGAGTTATATACTGCCCTTCATTTTACTATATACAGTAGATTTTGTATTTGGAATTTTGTCCCTTCTATTTGAATGTTTTGCTCATTGCTGTATTTTGTTCTATGTGTATTTTGGAAAGGTTTAATAAATAGTTTAATGACAACCAACTTTTAATAAATAGTTTAATAGTAAGTACCAGATGGGAGATAAGAGTACTCTGATACCTAAAGGATGTAATAGAATCTATTACATAAATATTAAATAGATGGTATATGACTTGCAGTAATTTTCCAGAAGTCACTGGAAACTGGTGAGGTGCCCAGGGACTGGAGGAGGGTAAATGTGACTCTCTGTTTAAAAGAAAAGTGAAACCATCACAGGTAAATATAATATAGCACAATAGACACAACTGGTTAAGCAACAGCACTCAGTAGGTATGGTTCACAGTACAACATCGGATAGGAAGGAAATTACCTGTGGGGATACTGAGGGGTCAAAGTTGAGACTCAACTTTTCAGCAGTTTTATTGATGACCTGTAGGCCAGGATCTTAAGTAAGGTAATCAAATTTGTGGGATGACATTATTATTAGAGTGGTGGACTCCAGCTAAAAAGAAGACTGTCCACAAAGGATTTAAAATGCACCAGAGGAGTGGACCAACAAGAGGCAAATGAAATATATATGGGAAAAGTGAAAGCTACTTCATGTAGGCTCAGAGAAATTTGGTGTCGGGTACTGTTTAAACACTGAACAAATACAGTACCAGCACTGGACAATGAAAGAGACCTAGCAGCCATCATTAATGAAAGCCAAAGCTGTCACAGCAATGTGCAGTGGCAGTGGGTAAGGAAAATCAAATGACGGGTTGCATCAAATGGGGCATTATATGCCATAACATTGATGTGAATCTGTTCCATTATAGGCACAGGTATGACTGAGCCTGAGTTGTGTGTAATTCTGATCACTACAGTAAAAGAGGAAATTGAATAAATTTAGTTAGTAAAGCAGAGAACAACTAAAATAAGTAATGATGATGGAGAAGTTGAGCTTTAAGGAACATTTAAATAGGCTAAGTAAGTCTTCCTTGAAAACAGAAAGCAAAGAGTAGATATGCTTTAAAGGGACACTGTCAACCCCTTAAAACTCCAAGTGTCCTTGTTTAAAAAACACATTTTATGACTGTTCACATTCCATTGAGACTGTTGATGTAGCTGGTTGTTAGATTAAGACTCCTTTTCCTTTTAAAAGTGAAAATCATGAGTGTCCACCATACTGGTGTTACCACACCAAAACATGTTTGTTTACATTTCTTTACCAGCTACCACTGCATCTTTCCTGGACTCAAGAACACCCCAACACTATCTAACTATTCATTATGCAGTGGGAGTAGAGGAGACTATTGTTTCATGAGTTGCTGCATTGTCTGAGGATGCTTCTAAAGATCAGCAAGTATGCAGTAAGCTTAGTACAATCATTTGGAGCAAAACAAGGCTGTGTATAACTATTTAGCCTCCACCTCTTTTTTTCTCTTGACAATGCCCCCGGCAGCTCTCCACCCAACCATCCCTCCACCACTTCCCTGTACACCATGCCTAGGTTTAACCTGGCCAGTGCCAGCTGTTTCAATGTTTATCTACCAGAATGCTCACTTGATACCGACTGTGTAATACCTGTTATCAATTACATGTACCCTGTACCCAATTGTATTTGTCTGACCACAATGCGACGTGGCACCTCTGGTGAATGCCTATTGATTTCTTGCAAATCTTTGCTATGTAACCGAAAAGCAATGTATGTCTTTATGTGACTAGTACCTTTGAAACGAGCCTCTGGCTCAAAGGTTGTAAACTGATTCTTAAATAAATAAAATAAATATACATTCCCATGCATTTCAGTTCTAATATGCAAGGAGGCAGAGAAAACAATCAGCAACACCAATGAATTTTAGACAGTGAAAGCAATTATAAAATGTGGTTTTACCTAGAAATACTACGATGCAAAAAGGTTAACAGTGTCCCTTTAAGGTTTTATAAAGAGATTGGATATGGCTGATCAGAGGAACCTTTTCTCCACTGGTTCAAGGCAGTAGCACTAGAAAGACCTTTCTATTCTTAAGGGGCTAGAATTAGTGATAAGATGATGAAACAATGTTGTCATGTAGGAGGTGGTAAACCCATGGAACAGGTTTCAAAGTGAGTTCTATTTATTTATGTTCATATTTGATCCATTTCTGATGGTCAGCAATATTGCCTAATGCAACATTTAATTCTGTGGGGATCAGAAGGTCCAAAAGATCATGTCTAGTAGCTAAATTAGTATGCCTTGGATAAAAAGGCAGATCATTTTGCTTCATGTTCCCATAGCTTTTCCACACTGGTGGTATTTCTCTCCATAGTTCTAAGGTCAATAAAGTATACAGATGCACTAGCCATTTGACAGTGGCTACATGGTACTGAATGATGAAGCTGCTGGGTTGACAGAAGATGAACAATGGATCCATGGTCATCTCTGTTGAGCATGTCCTATGCTCCTATTAAAAGAAATCTGTTCTTGGAAAGATCAGTAAAGCTAAGTATAATTAAGTCATATATTCCAGTTCTGATGGAAAAGTATGATTTTTGCTGTGGTATACCTTCAAAAGTAGACTGAATACCATAGCCACAGAAGAAATGTCCTCACCAGTTCTATGTTAAATAGTCAAATTCCAATGGAACGAAATTCCACCAGTAGCAGAATTCCAAACTGTTGCTATACGAAATAGTTCTGGCAGAGTAATAGTCTGCAGTTGACATAAACTGCTTTTTTTTACCACAGACCATGGAAAATTATTCAGTGGTTTACGGATCCACAGAAATTTATTTCATGGTTTTCTAGAAATGCTCTTGGAGTTCCACAGAATTTCAAAAGAAATTCCAAAAGCAATTAGGAACTGCAACTGCAATTTCACACTAATTCCATCAGAAGAACTCTGCATTTTGCACAGCCCTAGTCCTCACCATAAAAATGCTGGAAAATGTATTGTATCCCATACATGTGAGCACAAATGTGGTTTGTAGGGATTAAAATATATCACCCAAATGGTAAAATTGTGCAAGCAAAATAACAACATATTTCTAAAATTCTTTTTAAATGGCATTGCCAGTTTTCAGTAGATACTGGTATTTGAATCAACACATTTAGTCCAAACCCGCTGGAAGATGGTTATGAGTTTTTTCAAATGATTATTTTGCTACCCCAAGGAAGAATCAGAATGTAATTATTGTACTTTCAGAGTATTTAGAAATAGTTTAATACACAAGCTATTCTTTTATATGCTATTTTAAATTTGATGGGCATGCTTTTAAAAAATGTTGTTAATTGGTTGGTTTCAGAGTTCTGCACTCCGGAGGAAAGGATGTCTCAACTCATTATGCTGACACTGTTTCATTTACATTTGTAATAACAAACACTATCAGCAGAATATACTGAAGCTGCCAACCTAGCCACAACCTCAAATAAGGAAACCCTCAGAGGTTAGTACAATTCTGGAAATTCAGCCCTTACTACCGGTGGAACTATAATGCCAGCTGAACTAATCCAATACATTCAATAAGTCTGGGCAACCAGGAAACATCAAGCAGAGGCTTACTGATGTGAAAGTAGGTGGGCAGGGATGTTGGTGGGTTGAATATTACTCATCCACCTTTTAAGTAAAAAAAACAGTAATGTTCCTGAGATAGTCAATATCCTGCCTGCAGCAGGACTGCTCAATTTCTACAGCAGCTGCAGAATTTAGATATTGCATTGAGAAAGCTAAACAGGGATAGAAAAATTGGCATGGCTCTAAAATGCATGCCTTTCAAATTAAAACAAATCTTTTATTCTAAATGATTCTAGTGAATATAGATGCTGCCAGTTATCTACATTTGAAGAGCTATGAGACAGCATTTAGAAATACAGAAAATGTCAGAAGAAAAAGACCATTGGCCCATCCAGTCCAAACTATTATACCTTTGTTACCCAGGTTCCTGTTGTCTAAGTGGGTTTATGCCCTTACTCCCCTTTAAATCCTGCCTTACTCAATTAACTTTTAATCCTTTAACACTGTTCTAGCTGTGGTTGAAACAACTAATGGTTTTGCACCACCACTTAGACAATAGGTTGTTCCACAGCTTAACCACCATTTCTGTACAGTAACATTTTCACAAGTCCCTCCTGCATGCCCCCATCAGCTGCCATTCATGGCCCCATGACCTGGATTTTCATACACTTGTGAATGCCTAAGTCCCAGGTGTGCTGAACATATGGTGCATGGACCTTGTGGCATTCTCCTAGCTGGCAATCAGGTATCCTGTGCACCACAGTTGCAGGTCTGACCATTTTTGCTTGTGTGTCAATCCTGGGTACCTTTTCATGGGGCTTGTGCCAAATATTTGATGCAAGCTGTCATAAAGTGGGAAAACTATCATATCTGCACCTGATGCACTAAAATTGGATGCAGCTGTGGCAAAGGGTTTAGTCAAAGCTGTGCCAAAAAGCATGTGTTGACCCAGCGCTTGATGTTAACCCTCGTCACCCATTGAAAATCTGGCCCCATTTGTTTAACATGCCACTCCTGCTGAATAGTTCCTCACAGTTTATTTTATTCTTTCTTTTCAGGAACTTGAAGGTATCTGTCATGTTCCCACTCCCAGCCTGTTCCTTGTAGGATGTGCCTTGTTGACCCCGAATCATTTTAGTTACCCTCCTCTGAACCATCTCCAGACCGTCTTTGTCTTTTATTAGGTGGGGACTCCTGGAAGTGTGCAGTATCCCACATGTGGCCTCACCAGTGATCTGTAGAGAGATAGTTTCTGCTTTCCACCTGCTATTGAAACCCTCCCAATATACACCAACATTCTTGTCACCTTTCTGTCGGCCTTTTCGTTGACTGGATTGTTTTAGGGAGTCACTTATAGTAACTCTTAGGTCCCTTTTTCAGAAGTAGTACCCATATTAACCCCTCTCATCCACTATTCTGTCATGGAATTTGTGTTCCTTATGTTCAACACCTTGTACTTTTGCTACTGAATTGCAACTGTCAGATTTTGTATCACCTTTCTAATCTCTACAGGTCCCTCTGCATCTCCACTACCCTTACCTCACCGTAAACTCTGCAACAGAGCTTAGTGCAATCTGAAAAGAGACACATCTTGCCCTGTATTCCTTCTCCTATGTCATTGATGAACATATTGAATAGGACTGGTCTCAGCCAGAACTTATCCTTGTGGCACTCTGCTTGTGAATTTTCTCTCCCTGTCTGTACCCCATTTACCACCACCTTCTGTTGTCCCCCAACCAACTTCACACCCATCTGCCTAGTTCTGTTGATGCACCCAGCTCCTCTGACATTTTACAATCCTTATATGTGGCACCTAGCTGAGCCTTGCTGAAGTCAAAGCAAAGTAAATACACTGATGGTGAATTATGTATTGTACTAGTTGATCAGTCGAAAAATACTATTTGGCTTATCTGACAAGACTGCCCACTACAGATCCATGCTGCTTATTATTCTGGAACCCATTTCTCTCCTGGTAATTCACAAGGTCCACCTTGACCAGCAACTTCATCAGTTTATCCACAATGGAGTATGAATGATGGGCCTGTAGTTATCTAGTTGCTCTTTGTCCCAGACCATATCTCATGGTCCTCTAGTCTTTCAGAACTACCCTGACTGTAATGTACTACTAACAAAAACCTGACCAGGGTTCAATCAATTCTGTTGTTAGTTCCTGAGTACCCTCAGGTACAATCCATCTGGCCCCTGGGACCTTATCTACTTTCAGGAATTAAGTTCTTACTGACCATTTCACCTGTGATTACCACCTGCCCTTTGAGACCCCCTTTCAGCAGCCTTTATTTTGGTTTCTGGCAAGGGCCTGCTATCCTCAGAGTAGCTACAGAACAGAAGTGGTATTAAGCCTGGTTACCTTCTGCTCATCCTCCTCTATTGTCCTGCACCCTTCTGTCAACCTTGCAGTTCCGCTTTCATTTTCTTTTCTCCAAGTGTATCTAAAAATAACTGTTTTGCCCCTGTTTTGCCCCATCCACAATGCACAGCTCTAGAAATATAGAAACATAGAATTTAAAACATAGAAACATAAAATTTGACTACAGATAAGGACTGCTTGGCCCACCTAGTCTGCCCATCTTCCTTCCTAACAGATAAGCTGCAGATCCTAGTTAACCAACAGCTTACTTCCTCCTACCCGCACTAGGACTGCCTTATGTCGGTCCCATGTATTCTTGAATTCCCCACTGTTCTTGACTCCACGACCTCCTCAGGGAGGCTGTTCCATGCATCCACAACCTCTCCATGAAAAATTACTTCCTCACATTACCTCTGAGCCGTCCCTCTATTTTCAAATTGTGCCCCTTGTTCTTGCACATCTTTTTCTGGAAGATGCTACCATCTAGGACTTTGTTGATTTCCTTGAGGTACTTGAAAGTTTCTATCATGTCCCTCTCTCTCTTCCTTCCTCAAGGGTATACATATTAAGCTCCTTTAGTCTTTCTTTGTATGTCTTCTGGTGCAGGCCCTGCACCATTTTGGTGCCCTCCTCTGGATAGCCTCCCTCTGTCTATATCTTTGTGGAGATGGGGTCTCCAGAACTGCACAGTACTCAGATGGGGTCTCACCAACTGTCTGTACAGAGGGATAACAATTTCCTGTTTTCTACTATTGATGCCTCTCCCTATGCATCCCAGTATTCCTCCAGCCTTCCTTACTGCCTTCTCACATTGCTTGCCCATCTTTAGGTCATCTGATATAATTACCCCTCTGTGTCTGCTTTTGTGTCACTGGTGATCTCATGGCTTTCCTCATCTTTGCTTGATATTCACTCCATTCCTCATCCCCTGTTTCTCTTTGTAGCTGATGAAGGCAGTTTATTTTGCCCCACTGCATCATTGAGTTTTTAGAGAACCAGATTGGTCTTTTTCTAGTTACTCTCATTTACTATTCTCAAGATTAACTTTGTTGCTTGGAGAATGGCCCTCTAAGTACTCTCACCTCTCCTCTACCCAATGATTAAACCTACTCCAGCCAACATATTCTGTATTGAGTCCCTCAACTGGTTAAAGTCTGCTAATCTGAAATCCGGAAACTCAGCCATTGACAAGAGTACTTATACCAGAGCAAGATTAAACCATATGGTGTTATACTGACTGGATTCAATGGCTTCCCAGTACACAGTCTGCCTACTATTTCTACATTGGTGAACACCACATTGAACACCACATTAAGAATGGCGGCATGGTTTGTGGGTTCCCTGACCAGCTGTACTAGCAGGAAGTACTGCATCTTAGCAAGCAGGGCCTGACTTCTGGCACTCATTGTTGCTGATTTTCCCAATCTATGTCTGGTAGTTTGAGAACCTCCGCCACCACCGCTGCCTCAGTTTCTCCCTCTATTTTCCTGTCACTCTCTTCTCCTTGTCTCAGTGTTGTACAGACCAACACCAAGCACAGCTTCTTATCTAATACTGTCATGAGCTGTACCCACAGTATTTATGACATCTCACACCCATCACTGATGGCTCCATGATCTTCCACCTCTGAGCCTTCCTTGACATGGGGCTACCCCAACTCCTTTCCCTTACCTTTATCTCACTCTTTCTTCTATAAAAGGGGGCATTTTAGAAAATATCTGCATTCTCACATTGCCTGCTGCAAACAATTTGTACCACAGTAAGATACACAAGGTTGGGAGTGCTACGGATAACTGTCAATAGTATCAAAAACAAGAAAATTCAGCACTCACCAAATCTATATTGAAAATGCTGCTCACATGTTTTTCAAGGTGCCACAAACTTTACTCCAGGTGTCTAAAACATGCCTTGATGCATTTTAGAATGAAAGTCCTTTATCAAAAGACGCATCAAGGCATTTCAGTCATAACAGTTATATCCTGAATAAAAACAAAGGTATTTATTACTACACATGGCTCACACCTCGAGACCATACTTATAAAAAAAAAAAAAAAATGGAAGATAACTATACTAAATGCTTAGAATGCTGCATGTACTGTGAAGGTACACATGGAGATACTTATATTTGTGATAAATGTGTGCTTCTTAAAAAACTTTGAGAAGAAATAGCAAGGTTATTAAATGGAACCCAGGTGTCTGAAGATATCAAGAAAGTAGAAGGTTTTATAGATGAAATGGTTGAGCAACTTGATATTACTCAGCACATCCACCCCTGTAATGAAGTTTCCCCATTATCAATCAGGTTCACAATTTGTCCAATACTAACAATGATGACTGGGCTTTTGTTTCTAAACACGCTAAAAAAAAAAGGTGAGCAGGTCTTTAATAGTGCACCTATCTCACTTTTTAACAGATATGAGCACTTGGCTGACCTAGAACTTAATTCAGAACAACAGCTTGCCTTAGAAACACAACTAGAACCTACTACTGCTACTAGTCCTATAGTTAAAAACAGATACTTATAATAACAAATCAAACAAAAAAACATAATGCAAACTCAAATGAAAAGTGTGCCAAAAGATCTAAATTTACAAGATCTCCAAACCGAACAGCAATCTGATCATACACAAACCAGTCCCCCAAAACAGGTTTTGGTGTTAGGATTCTATAATTAAACATATAGACAGAGCCATATGTAATGCTGATAAAGAAAACCGGACATGCTCTAGTTTCAGAGTGCAAGGGTGGCAGATATCACTAGAATGGTACCCGACATTCTCAAACAAGCAGGAACTAATCCTTTGGTTGTGATCCATGCAGGTACAAATGACACAAATTGTTCTGAATTATTACACCTGCAACAGGATATTGTGGCACTAAACAACTTATTGGTTGAAGCTGGCTGTATAGTGTGTTTTTTCGGAAATATTACCAGTCCCCAGAGCTACACCTACTATTACCCAGAAAATTAAATCTATTAATGAATGGCTAAGGAAATGGTGCTTCTCAAAATATTCCGTGTATTACACATTGGGAGAATTTTATATAGAAACTCTTTGTTCTGTTGGGACGGACTGCACCTTAGTCGAGGGGTAGCTCCTTATTGGGGAAGAATTTCCAACCGTTATAAATCAGAATTTAAACTAAAAATGACGGGGAGAATTGGACATTGCCCAAGTCTCTAAAATTCAACTCAGCAACTTCATCCAACAATACATGCAAATTTCTTAGCCTAAATGCAAGGTCACTTAATCTACTCAAACTGGGGAATTGGAGGCAAAATGTAACATTTTGAATTTGGGTGTTATTGCAGTGACAGAAACTTGTGATTCTGCATCTGTATATTCTAGAAATATCCCCAACTACAAACTTTATTATAAAACCGACTAGACAAACAGGGTGGTGGAGTATGTATCTATGTTAGAAATGACATCCCTTCTTATGAACTTCATTTCCATCTTTGACTGAAAATTTATGGGTTAATATTCAATTAAAAAATCAGTCACATATCACAATAGGAAATTGTTATAGACCCCCTCAGCAAACCTGGAATACACCACTAATCTCCTTAAAGAAGTTCCTATATTAGCAGATAAAGGAGATATAATTATTTTGGGTGATTTCAATATGCCATCAATCAATTGGAATACTCTAGCTGGTCATACCAATATTGAAAAATACTTGTAAATATCATTACGGAGGCAGGGCTTGAGCAAATTGTTAAGGAACCCACAAGGGTCAAAATATTTTAGATCTTATTTTCACCAATATTGAACAAAAAATAGATAATTTTCATATTGGCAACCCCTTGGGAATAGTGATCATTCCTCTCTTCTATTTGAAATTGCCTTTGAATTTGCACCTCTAGAGGGCACCGACTTATGAAAAATTACAACAAAGCTAACTTCTTAGCTATTAATAAAGAAATGCAAATATAAATTGGGAAACCTTACTCTAAACTATCAACTGAGGAGGCTTGGAATTCATTTAAATTCATAGTTAGTGATTTAGAGAATCGGTATATACCCAATAAAAAACTTATAATAACAAAGGGAAGGTTCCAGTATGGTTCAATAAAGCCATCAAATCTCAAATCAAACTTAAAACCAAACTATTTAGAAAATTAAAACCAGTTCACATCCCAATAAAGACATATCTTTAACCAAATATCGAATAGCAAACAAAGCATTGAAAAACATGATAAGAGCAGCTAAGGTCAAATTGGAATTTAAATTAGCCCATACCAAAGACTGTCATAAGTCACTTTATTCCTACTTAAATAATAAAAAGGTAACGCTAGGGAAATTGGTCCAATATTCAATATGGGAGTTAAATGTGAGTCAGATATCATTACTGCAAATCTTTTAATAAATATTTTGTTCTGTCTTTTCCTCCATTGATAATAAGGTTCATAGAACCACTCAGTCTTCATCTTATTCAACTACCCACAAAATCAATATGACTAACATTCAGCTAGCGATTGGTAAACTAAAATCAGCCACAAGCCCTGGTCCTGATAATATCCACCCAAAATTTCTTAAGGCAACCTCCCAGTACATCTCCCTCCCTTTGTTAATCATCTTCAATAAATCACTACAGGAAACTTGAATACCAAATGATTGGCGACAGCTACTGTTACACCAATATTTAAGAAAGGAAATTGAGGCAATGCTGAAAATTATCATCCCATTAGTCTAACCTCTATTGTGGGAAAACTCATGGAGAGAATAATCAAAGAGAAATTAGAGGATGAGATTACAACTTTAGGTATAGCTGACTTAACTCAACGTGGCTTCATGCCAGGTCACTCGTGTACCACAAATTTAATTGCTTTTATAATATAATCAGTGGATACCTTGATAAGGGTATTCCTACAGATATAATACAACTTGATTTCAGTAAGGAATTTGACAAGGTACGCATACTAAACTTCTACAAAAATTAAAAACATTTGGTCTATCAATGTACCTCATTGACTGGATATCTGACTGGCTCACATGTAGGACTCAAAGGTTAAATTTAATAATATACTATCTGACTGGGGCTTGGTGATGAGTGGGGTCCCTCAGGGTTCGGTTTTGGACCCACTCTGTTTAATTTATTTATCAGCGATATGCAAGCTGGACCATATAACTATCTCTCAAAGTTTATGGATGATACCAAACTGGGAGGTAAAGTAAACAACCTTAATAACTTGGAAGCTTTAATTGCTGATTTAGGAAAATAGAAAAATGGGCAAATGAGAACAGAATGTTTTTCAATCATGAAAATGTGTGGTTCTTCACTTTGGAAGAAATAATCCAATGAATAATTACTATCTTAATAATATTAAACTCAAAACATCAAGCTGTGAAAAAGACTTGGGGATTCTAATAAATAATAAACTCACATCCAGGAACATTGCTTAAAAACTGCCAAGATGACAAATGGTCTTTGAAACAAATCAAACGTACCTTTGTAACCCGTACTGAACAATGTATTATTCCTTTGTATAGGACTTTATAAGACCTTACATTGATCATGGGTCCCAATTCTGGAATCCATACCTTAAGAGTGACATATCTTGCTTGGAACATATCCAGAGAAGAGCAACTAAAATAGTTCCAACCCTCAAACATCTTGACTATATAACAAGACTGAAACATACTGGTCTACACTCTTTAGAACTTAGGAGAAAAAAGGTGATTTACTATTGATTTACAAAATATGTCAGTCACCTACTTTAATGACCCAATGTGGACTTGCTTATTCATCAAGAAAAATAGTCCCTAGACTACATAATAAACAATTAGAACTACAATCTTTTCGTACTAACAAGAGGAAACTTCTTCAACATACGAGCAGCAAGACTGTGGAACACCTTGCCCAAAGAATTAATCTCTAAACCTAATTTCAATTCCTTTAAATATAACTTGGATTTGTGGATAAGGAGAACTTATAATAGGTTATAATGTCCCACGATAATGTGGGGACAATCTTGATGGACCTCGGCCTCCTTTTTGTCCCTAAAACCAAGTGAAACCAAGTGAAACCCTGGAGAGCACAAGGTTCCTTGATGAAACTATCAGAGATATTGGAAGTTGGTAAAAAGAAAACAAGGAGATTTTGGGGTTCAGCTTCCCTGACCTTTCTCTTTGGGCCTAAGAAGAGGTGAAAGCCCATCAGAAGGAGTGGTTAATCATATCAAAATTCCATAAGGGACAACTGGGCCATCTGTTCAGAGACCATCTCTGAGCAGCCATCATTGGAGTGGTAGAAACATGGCAGATAGGATGCAGCATCTGAATGGGACCAGTGATCATGACCTGGGTGGATGGGGAATAGTGACCAAACCCATTCCAGCCAAAGAGTCTAATGGCAAAATCTGGAACAAGGCTGACTGCAGATAGAGAATGGGGCTGAAGAAACTATTAATTGCTACATTGGTAGAAGGAACTCATGCTGCTCTTATGCTGTGTGTGGTTTCTTTCTTTTCTTTCCACAAGAACCCCAACATCAGGGGTCAACCTTGACCTTTTTGCACTAGCCAGCAGGGCAAGTTGATTCAAAATTGCACTAGCCTGCAGATGTTTGCACTAGCCCTTAATCATAATGGTAAATTTTGATCACTTTACAGGAAACAATGCAAGCAAAGCCAAGAAATACTCTGATTATTGCACATTTATCCTGCTCCCACATTGCTTCCAGCTCCCCAGCAGAAGAAAGACTGCAATGCCATCACACACAGTGAGCCCCACCCCATTATTTTCTATCATGGCCTCCTCTTCCCCGTCCTCTTTCTGCCCCCATACACCAAACAGAGAGGATATCACAACAGCAAATGTTCAATCAAGCAGTCCTAGCTCTGCACACAATGGCTGACATCATCATGCATCTCACCACACTGTCACCACCACCTATAGGGCAATGAACAGTCAGGCAGAGAAAGACACTCTCGTACCATCCTATAGTCAACTGGAGACCTGCACTTTTGAAAGTTTTGTACCATCTCAAGTGAGCCAGGAGCACATCTAAGATTTCTTTGGGGTGAAGGCTAGACCATACCTCTCAATCTCCCTTATCACAAATCAGGGACAAGGCTTAAAATAATCAGGGACAAATGACCAAAATTAGGGACACATCTGAAAAAATACTAATATTAGTTCCCGAAACTGTGTACACCATGCTTCTTAGTGTGAGTAGCATTTTCTTAATGTGAACTAGACTGTAACACCAATGGCTGGCATTATTTTGTGTTTCAAATCCCTACTCCTCAGTGACAGAAATGCCAAATTTAGGAGGGACAGAGGAAATTTCTGAGACAAAATCAGGGACATCCCTGAAAATCAGGGACAGTTTAGAGGTATGGGATAGACAAACCTAAGGGGCTTGGGAATAGAAAACTATGACATT
Source organism: Neoceratodus forsteri (assembly GCA_016271365.2). NCBI lineage: Eukaryota > Metazoa > Chordata > Ceratodontiformes > Ceratodontidae > Neoceratodus > Neoceratodus forsteri. Next base: position 1,518,021,859 of record CM057449.1, read on the forward strand.
TTATTTGTAAAAGCATTGATTTTAAGATGCACTTCTAACAATAACAGACTTTTCTTTAACATTGTCCTTTCATCAGCCTAGGGAAACAGTACACAGGCATAACACTATACTATTTCTATTTCTGTATAGGATGATCTATTCACCCCAGGAATGCCTATTTCAAGGTTTCAAATTATGTATTTTATCAAGGTTTATTTTGTACCATACATGATCCAAAGCTTTGTTTTTAGGCTGAAAGGACATGCTAAGTGGGATAAGGGTGGAACTGTATGGATGGTGATGGCTAGCATGGTCCATTTAGAAGAGCTGGGACCCCTTCACTTGCCAGTAATGGCAGCTATGGATCTATGGATGGTCACTTCAGAGTCTGGTCTGCAGTGGTGTCCAGGAAAGAACAGAGTTAAAAGATTTGGGAGAGGGAAGTTATGGTGAGGCTGGGATAAAACCCACCACCTGCAGGGCCAATCTTGTATACCTTTTGCATTTTGTCGCTGAAATGTTGGACACAAAACACTCAAATGTAGAGAAATGAGGGGCACCAGTCTTAATAATATTGGACAAATTGTTAGACATAGACACATTCAGAAAACTGGAACCTAGTGACTTAACAGCACTCTACCCTTGATCACACCCTGGACATTAGCTGAAAGTCTTAACAGTGGAGTGATAATGACTCACATTGAGTCTTTGTGGGATCCCTCTCTTGAACTGCCAGATAATTGCAGCTCTTAATGAGCTGTTAATCACACCAGGCCATCTGGAACATTGAGAGAGATTAGCATGAGGACTAGAGAATGCTAAAGTAGAGACTTTTTAACTTCATCAAACAGCCATGAAAATCTGCACTAGTCAAGATGGGCAAGTAGAGAGTTAGCTGCACTAGCCCTGGTCAATTTGCACTAGTGTTTGGGCTAGTAAAAAATAATGTTAGATCAACTCCTGCCCAACATAGAGGCAGGTCCAGAAGAAGTCACGAGATAGACATCCGGGCCCCACTTGGTCTAGTTGGTTCACCAGGATTGATGACTTTGGTGCTTCCACTCCAGCATTGGCTTGAGTAATATTGACTCAAATCAACTGCTTGTTATTTTTCCAAGAAGTTTGAAAAAGAAATCCGCACAACTGTTCTTACTGGGTCCACCTAGTTTAGGTGGTGCAAATGCCCCATTTAGTGTCAGTGGTATTCTCAAGTGTCTTGAGGGAATTTTGGGACCACACAGCTATGGTGTAGCACTTAGGATCGGGGGTCTCGGGACTGGAAGTTCAGACAGACCCAGAGGTGTGTGTGTGTGTGTGTGTGTGTGTGTATGTGTGTGTGTGCTGGTGGAGTCTTGGCCAGGGTGGGATAAGGCCCATGGCTGTTGTGAGGGTTGACGACAGTGGATCCCATAATAATGTGTGTGTCAGTGACTCTAGTTGACCACTGGAGAATCCAGGATGGTAGTTGCAGTTATAGTGCTCTCAGACATTGGTATCATGGCTGGGCAACAGTGGAACCCATTCACCTCCCTATCCATAGAGGCCATGCTTGTCATGGGCCTAAGGATAGTATAGCCCCTCCCCATGGACTTGGGGTGGATGCAAGTGCATTCCCTGATTGAAGGGAAGGAGTTGTTTAAGGTCTCTGAGAGTGTTTTATACCTCTCATCCTCTAGGGGTGAGTGATTTGTTACTGCATTTCTGGGGGCTAGGATGATCTCATAGTAGTATAGTTGGCAAGAAGTGGGTTACGGTGTCAGGATCTAGTGGTGCCATCAAGTAGAAGAAGCTTGGGTGATGAAATGGAGGTGAGAGGATTTTCTGGGTCAGATGTGTCCAATAGTTAAGATAGGAGGATCCAGGAGCTCTGCCCAATGGCCTTCTTTCCTGGGTAGGATCCAGAAGAGTGTCCAATGGACAAGGACAGCAAACAAAAGCTGGAGAGACAGGCCCTCATGGGTTCTACAGTGACCAGGAGTCATACTGGGTAAGAGACCATAGAGATAGATAAGGTCTATAAAAGTTTAATAAGTTTTGTGGTGTATAAACATGGTGAAAGTGAAAACCTGGTTGTTAGAAATATGGAGACAGTCTCAACATAGCATGACTGAAGGTTAGTTGGGGTAAATTTAGGAGGAATGCAAGGAAGTTCTACTTTGCTCGAGAAGGTGGTGGAGCTCTGAAACAGGCTGCCAGCAGAAAAGGTGGGGACAAGTATTCTACATGGGTTCAAACATGGTTTGGAAACAGCAAGAGGGCTGATAGTCCCAATAGAGGATTCAGGGAGTTGTTGGTGGGGAGGAGAGGGGTATATATCTATATATGACATGAAGTTTGGTGATGAAGTAATATGACATGGGCAGACTTGATGGACCATCTGTTTCTACCGTTTTATGTGGAGTACACTGGAGGATGTGGGTATCTAGTAGGGAATGTTGTGATTTTCTTACTATAGACATTTGAGACTCAGTAAAAGAATCAATTATGTACTACTACAGGTCTCAGTGACTTAATTTCTGATGGAGTAAGAGATGTTGGGCCATGTGGATGCCCTAAGGTCACAAATGCCCAGTCACCTAAAAACCCAGTTCAGCCACTCTCACTTCTGGGATAAATATGGTCAAGTTCCCAGGGCTTACATGCACCTTTTTGATTGTAGGAAAATTAAAAGAGTACCATACAGTATTACAGTGAATGTGCTAATTTGGGGAAAGACCAGTCATAGGATTCTTCAGTGAGTTTAACTGTAACACATTGTTGACAATCGTTATCCTCCCAGTACTTAATTTCCCAATTATGTCATAAATGCAAGGATTATGTGTTTCTAGAAGGACACACAGGAGGCTGTAGTATCAGACAGCTGTGGAGGACACTTTCAAGTATCTTGTAGGGTGGGAACATGCCTGCAGAATTAGAATGTGAAAGCTTCAGAATTCTGTTTCTCTTCTGACTCTGACAACTGTGGTTCTGAACACACCAGAGTACTGGTTTGAAGTATTTGAGCAATGCATTACAAGCATATTTTAATTTCTAATTATTCGAGCAAATGTAATACTTGTGTACCAGAGGACTGTCAGTTTCTTAAAAATATCTAACAAGATGAACTCTCTGAGGTGTCAACTTGCTTACAAATGCATCTGCAACACAGATGTTCATAAAGTTTAGAGCTCATGTGCATTATCTCATTTAAAACTGTGGTGTCAGGTCAGAGTGCACTTACTGTAACAAATTATCTAAATGTTTTTGAAACCACTCATGCAAATGAACCCTTTGAATAAACACAGCCTCTCTATAGCCTAAAAAGATATGTTTATCATTTTAGGATAAGGCACTAGAATGTATTGATCCCAAGTCGCCTGAAACTAAAAGGCAAGCAAAGCTTCCACCATCCTTCCTAGCCACCGTTTTACCTTTGGATGATGGACAACAATATCTAAACAATTCTCTGGCCCATACTCCACCAGATCATTCATTCTTTCATTCATTCATTCATTCATTCATTTATAGATTTATGTGCTTATTTATTTTACATATTTGTTTGTTTGTTTATTTATTTCAAACATTTTACCAGGAATACATATTGAGCTGATAGCAGCTCATTTCCAGATCATAACACCCCATTATTTTTATATATATTGTTGTTTCACTCTAGGTACACAGAAACATACAAAATGATGGTCGATAAAGGCCTAGTGGCCAATACAGCCTGCCCAAGCCTGTCTAATTTTCATACTGCACCCTTGTCAGTCCTCATTATCAACCTTCCTCAGTCTGCACCCTTGCAAACTATTTCCATATGCCTGTCCCATTCCCTTTGAACCCTCCCACTGTGTCAGACCCAATGACCTCCTCTGGAAGCTTGTTCCACTCAGTCACCACTCTTTCTGTAACAACGTTCTTCCCAACATTCTTTAGACCCTCCCCTACCAATCCTACCAGTTTTGGTGACTTATCACTGGTAGTCTATGTCTCTCAATTGCTATGAATTTCACATAGTGTTATGAATTTTACACGAAATTTACTCTTGCTCTGCAAAGATTTATTGATATTCTTAATAATGTTAGAACTATTTCTGGACACAAAAACTATTAAATCTTTGAACAATTTGTTTTTTCAGTTCTATTTGTAGCCCTCCAGCCTGGAACTCTCAATCCACTGCACTCACCAGCTTGCTCTACCACCCGCTGTGTTCCCTGGCCATTTCAAGTTCGTTACAGTTCCCTGGCTCGGGGACCTACCACCAGGGAGACTGCGGGGCAGTAGCAGGGAATCAGCATTGGGCATGTGGCAGTGGCTCTGGCAGGGCTGTTGCCTATTCAGAGCTGGAGGGGTATTTCTTGTGGAGTGAGTCGGAGATCCCCTCCCCTGCATAGTGCACACATCTGACGCCAGTGGCACATGGCAACCCTGCCTGCATCAGCCACGCCTTACTGCAGCCTGGCAGCTCAAGGTGTACCTCCGTCTCCACCGAGCGTCACCCGAGTGCCAGACAACCCATGCCTCCCACCCGGAGAGGAGGAGAGAGAGCAGCCCATTGGATGCTCAATCTGTCTCTCCCCTGCCATCCCTGACTCCCAAGTTCACTCCAGACTCGGGTCATTGGCATGGCGCGAGGTGTCATCCAGCACCTCAACCCTCAGTACCACCGGCCAATTCTTTGAACTAACTTGATAGAAACATTCCTAAAACTAAATATATAGGCCCACTTTTGGTAGACATTTTAAAATAAGAAAGTGCCACATATTCTGACCATTTCTCTGAATTTTGAAATCTGGTGCTAAGAATGTTAATGCTGAGATATTGAGAGGTATGCTGGTACCATGTTACCAATTACCAATGATACCCATGTTACCATTCATTGTGAACAGCTCACTGCTGCCCAAGTTATTTATTCCTAGAGTTACTTGAATGTCTAAATCATGTCACCTCTTTTCATGTCCTCCAGTGTTTACATGTTCAGATCCTTGAAGTTCTTCTCACAGGAATTTACCCTCCTGCCCTTATCATTTTGGTAGGTTTGTCTCTGCACACCGTCTAGCTTCTCCATGTCCTTCCTCAAGTGTGGGCTCCAGAACTGCACACAGTACTCCACATGTGAGCAAACCAGGGTTATATACAGAGGTTATATTACTTCTCTTCTACTAGTAATCCCTCTCATTATGCTGCTGTATCCTAGTATCCAAATTGCCTTTGTCACAGCCCTACTGCATTGTGCCCCACCTTCTTGTTCTCCATGATTGACACCCTCAGTTACCTTTCCTCTTATATGTGCACCACTACCATCCCATTCAACCTGTACTGTGTTCTTGGTCACTATACTAGTAACTTACACTTTTTGTGTTAAATTCCAGATGCCTCACCCTCAACCTCTCTCCAGGTTTTCCAGATTTTCTTTATGTCTCTTATTCTCTCATCAGTGTCCAGTCTTCAGAGACATTAGTGCCATCTGCAAAGATGCATATTTTCCCTGAACATCCTCCTCTATGTAACAAGTTCTTGACCTGATCCCTGGGTCACCCTCCTCATGATTTCTCTGCACCTTGATGTTCTCAATTTAGGACTAACCTCTGAGTTCACCAACTCAGCCAATTTTTCACTCACCCCAGAATTCTTGTCCACAACTCCCAGGATGTCCAATTTCTTTATCAGTTTCCAATGTGGGACTGAGTCAGAGGCTTTGCCCAGGGCTAGATAAGCTATGCTGTCTAGAAAATGTAGCCCCTTGACCTCCAAGAACTCTACAATGGCTGGGCGGGGTGGAGGAACAGGGTCAAAATAAAGGAAGGCATAGTGAAGACAACAAACCTCTGCATGGAAGAAGTAAACAAAACAAGAGGAACAAAAGACCACTATGGTTCTGGAGGAAGTGGGCTGCAAAGGTAAAGGCCAAAAGGATACCATTTGGGAATTACAAGGAGATGAAGAGATGAGAAGATAGAGAGTTGCACCAGCAAAGCAGAGGATGCAGGGAAGGTGGTGAGGGCACAATGTCACAAACTGGGGAAAGGATAGCCAATGGGGTAACTGTGTATCACAAGGTCTTCTTTGGCTGCGTAAGTAAAAAGAGGAATACAAAAAGGAGGGATTATGAGGTTAAAAAGGGCAGGGGGGAGACTGCAGAGAAAAGGATCAGGAAAAGCATGTATCCTAAACAGATACTTCTGTTCAGTCTTCACAGTAGAGGAAGAGGAGCATGGACCACATAAAAGCATCAGGAATGGGGAGGGGCAAGTTGTTCATATCTTCCGATGTATTCAATATTTCTATGTTCTATCCTTTTCTTCATTATAGACTCTAGCAGTTTCACCCGCTGTAAACATTAGCTTATCTGGGCCCATCTATCAATTTATGCTCAGTACTTGAAGACCCTTCAGCAGTCTATCCTTTATTATTGACATCTGCTAGCAATCCCCTGCTGAATGCCATGAATGTTGCATATGTTCTGTATGTGATGATACCTTTTAATGTATTAAACACTTTTGTAATCCATGAACTCATTTTAGTGCAGTGACACATTTTCAGTATATGCCAACAACAATTTTAATATTTAAAATATTCTCACTTTCTTTAAGTTTTCCAGTGTTCTTTTATATATAACTAAAAACTTTAGGTATTCCTGAAAAATTAAATTACAGTAAATTATAAAATGCAGACAGGAAATCCTGCTTTTGATTGGTTCTTTCCTGTGCATCAAATCTGTTCAATGCACAGGTAAAAACAAGTACTTGAAGAAAATATAGTACCTACAAAATGTGCCATTAGAATGTTCATTTTTAAATGCCACTATTTGTTTTCCCTCGTTAACACAGCTTATCATGTACTTGGCAATCAAGCAGGAAATGGTAAAGCCACTCACTGTTTCACTTACAAAAAATAAAAAATAAACTGTTCCACTTTCAGCTCTTTCATGGGTGGGGACTCTGGCTGCATCAGTGTCCAGCTGCATTAGTGTCATAACAATGATGTCATATTCTAGTTGGCAGAAGGAATTTTTTATGTCACAGTCTGATTATAATACCATTTACATGTAAAAGTTAGTTTTTCTTGCATTAAAAAGTAAAAACACAGGCATCGCATTTTTAAGTGCAACAAGACACTTCAGGGTGTGCACTGAACAGATATTACTGCACTTCCAGGCTGACTCTGCCTGCAGCCTAGTGCCTTACTACGCCCCTGGGTGTGTGGTAATATCTGGTCAGTGCACACCCCATCATGTCTTATTGCTTACTCAATCTTCTGCATACTTAATCTGTGCAAGTGACATACTCATCCTCCCCAAAGTAACCACACATTTTTGCACTTGTGCATGCCATATGTGCAGATATCGAATTATATAAACCTATTAATTCATACATCCTGTTTTTTTTACATAGATGGTCTACAGACTTTCCAATGCAGTATGTACTGTTTGCTTGAACTAATAAAATCTGAGTCAAATGTGATCTGATGTCCCATCATGAAACTTGCTGAGCTGCTAGATTTCCAGTAATAGCAGCCAAACTGTCTCTCTCTCTCTCTGTCTCTGGGATATCTAGAAAGGTATAATGGTTTTGCACAGCGTTACTTCTTTTCCCAAAACAAAAACAGTCCTTCACTGTGAGAAACTGAGTCAGCAAATCAAAAGTTACACTTTTGTAAACTACCTCATTTTAACTTACTCTTTGTAACTGTATCAACTGAGTTGTGCAAACTTTGTATGGTGTAGAAATTTAGAAAATGGTCTCCTATTGGATCGTTTTATTCATAATGAAAACTGGTAGCCTATTCTTAGATTAACAATGGCAATGCCTCCCAAAAGATTAGCAAAACTCTACTATTTAAGTGCCTGTCTTGATTTTTAAAGGACATACCAAATCACATGTAAAGAAAAGTTCATCATTCTGTAGTGAGGATGAGTAGAGCTTTCATGTAGAACTCAAAGTTTCAGTGCTGAAAAGTGAAAATCTTGATGACATCAAAAATAAAATATCATGTTTTCCCACTCAGTATGAGGGTCTAGGAGGTTTCTAAAGAAGTTACTCAGCTAACTTCTAGTACTATATCAGCAGTATGCCACAAATTATCATCTACTGTATTTTCATCAAACACCCCAAGACTGAATCATGTTACCCAATGTTCCTTCTCCCACATTGCAGCTTAAAAACTGAATGATGTGCACTGCAAGAAAATACATGATTAAAATGAGAAAATATATACATTTAACCTTTAAAACAAGTCAAATTCTCTGCCAAGGGGCAAGATAATCATCTTAAGACTTTTTAAAGTAAAAATAATAATTCTTATTTTCTAGAATTTTTGTCTCCAGTCTCCTCTTCCTACACCAGAGGTTCTGACCCCTGCTCCCCATGCCCAGGCTACCCCGGGTGGAACCTCCAGGTAGCTGTCCCTCCCCAAGGAACACAATCTCTTAGTCCTGGCTTGCCCCAGGGTGGGGCCATGGGAGTGGGACCCCTGCAGCCATTAGTCGCAGTGGGAGCGGAGGCGGGGCTGTCATGAATGGGCCCAGAATTTTTTTGATGTGCTGAGATCTCTGGGGTGGAATGTGCATGACACCAGCATCTGCCACATCTCACATAGCATGAGGTGCTGGCAGTGGCTGTACCCCAGTCTCCGCTAGAGGTCCGCATGGTACTGGACACACTCTCCCTCTCCCCAGAGAAAGAGAGCAGTCCCAGGATGCTCAGTCCTTCTCCCCCAGCTGGCCCTCTGACTCCCAGGAATATCACCAAACCCGTGTTGTGGCACCAGCAAGACGCCTTGCCACTACATCTACGGACCAGCCTTTATTTTATTAGAATTTTGTATTATATGAAAGAAGTCAGTAAGCCTTAAAATAACAATATTTTAAGATTTAGGCAAGGTAGTACAGTATTCTTATTCTAAAGGATAGGTTTAGGGGCTGGGAAGGGATTGAAACATATAATTTGTACAGTGGGCTTCACTGAGGAGCTACCTGTATATGGTGAGGGGTGGCTAAAGAACACTACACTATGGCCTTCAGAAACTGGTTGAGGTCATGTTACAGAGAGGAAGGTTTGGGCTACACTGAGGACTGGGAAATAACATCAAACAAAACTCTGACAAGTTGTTATGTCCTAAATATTTTTGACAGTCTTTCAATAGGATGTTATTATGAATTGCTGTAACGCTACACAACTCTAACTAATGGGATCTTGTTTTAATTGTTTCTTGTCAATCTTTTCATAGTTTGTTACAATGAAATATATATTTTATATAGCTTTTTGCTCCGTTGCACCTCCGCCTACTTGGCAATGGGGATACATATGCTTTCCTGTTTTTCTCCTCCCAGTTCCCAGGACCCCAGAACACGGTCATGCATACCTGTGGAGGTGAGCATGCACCCTGTGACTCTGTGATGACTTCTTCCCCGCCCAGCTTAATGCCAAGTCTCCCTCTGGGCTTGGCGCTGCCATCTAGCCTCCACTGCGTGGCAGCCAAGAGCCGGGAGACTCCAGATCCTCCCAAGAGAGGAGAGCTGTCTAGCAACTGCTCAATCCAGGTCTTCACCAGCCCCACAGCTGATCCGGAGCTAATTCCCAAACTCAGGTCACTGGCATGGCATGAGGTGTGGCATCCAGTGCCTCAACCTTCAACACCACTAAACCGCTATATAATGAAATATTTTAAGGTATTTTGCATCAGTTAATGTGGTTTGTAGAACAGAGTTCCAGGCCAACTGAACTTTCTGTCCATTGAGTTGACTAGCTTAAATTGTCTGTTACACCTCTAAATATTCAATCAGATATAGTTACATGACATATTAGATGTTCTGAATGTAAACAGACTCTTAACTCAATGTTTTATTCTGTTTGAATGTATTTTCATATGTCTTGTATGCTGAATCTTCAAGAAAATCTAATAAAGTGACAATGAAAAGCAGGGATACTGAACGAATATTTCTGCTCAGTATTCACAAAGGAAGAGGAGGGGAGGTACCTAAACCAAGCAAGAGAAACACTTTGAAGACGGGGGTCGATACCAGTCCATTTGCAGAAGAAAGGGTTCTGAAAGAACTAATAAAATTGAAGGTAGACAAAGCAATGGGGCCTGATGGGATTCACTCAAGAATTCTAAAAGAACTAAGGGTAGAACTAGTGACACCGCTGACTACTCTCTTTAACAAATCATGGGAGTATGGGGTGGTACCTGAGGACTGGAGGAGGGCAGATGTGATTCCTCTTCACAAAAGTGGAGCAGGACAGAGGCAGGAAACTACAGACCAGTTAGTTTGACCTCAGTGGTAGGGAAAATGATGGAATCACTTCTGAAGGAAAGAATTGTTGAGTACCTAGGAGACCAGTGGGGCACAGGACCCAAGGCAGCATGGATTCACGATGGAAGGTCATGTCAGATGAATCTAATAGATTTCTTTGACTGGGTGACCAAAGTAGTAGACCAGGGAGAGGCTGTGGACATGGCCTACCTAGATTTTAGCAAGGCATTTGATACAGTCCCACACAAAAGATTAATGCACAAGTTAGCTAGCTTTGGAGAGGTCCCAAGGTGGTAGCCTGAATAAAAATTGGCTAGACAACAGGACGCAAAGGGTAGTAGTAAATGGAGTCCACAGTGTTGAAAGGAGGGTTACTGGTGGGGTGTTGCAGGGTTCAGTACTGGGACCGTCCTTTTAATGTCTTTATAAGTGACATTGCAGAGGAACTGGAAGGAAAAGTATGTCTCTTTGCAGACGACACAAAGATCTGCAACAGGGTTGATACACAAGATGGAGTGGAAAGGATGAGAAGGGACTTGGCAAAGTTGGAGGACTGGTCAAATGTATGGCAGCTCAGATTCAATGCAAAGAAGTGCAAGGTAATGCACCTGGGAAACAAAAACCCAGTGGAAGAGTACACAATGGGGGTGAGATACTGACAATGGTAAAATGGAAAGGGACCTGAGGTAATTATATCAGATGACCCTAAGGTGGGCAAGCAATGTGAGAAGGCAGTAAGGAAGGCTGTGGGGATATTGGGATGCACAGGAGAGGCATCAATAGTAGAAAACAGGAAGTTGTTATCCCTCTGCACAGACAGTTGGTGAGACCCCATCTGGAGTACTGTGTGCAGTTCTGGAGACCCCATCTCTGCAGCGACATAGACAGAGTGGAGGCTATCGAGAGGAGGGCAACAAAATGGTGCAGGGTCTGCACCAGAAGACATATGAAGAAAGACTAAAGGAGCTTAATATGTATACCCTTGAGGAAAGGAGGGAGAGAGGGACAGGATAGAAACTTTTAAGAACCTCAAGGGAATCAACAAAGTCCAAGAGGGTGGCATCTTTCAGAAAAGAGATGTGCAAGAACAAGGGGCACAATTTGAAGATAGAGGGGGATGGCTCAGAGGTAATGTGAGGAAGTATTTTTTCACAGAGAGGGTGTGGATGCATGGAACTGCCTCCCTGAGGAGGTCGTGGAGTCAAGAACAGTGGAAGAATTCAAGAATGCATGGGACAGACATAAGGCAGTCCTAGTGGGGTAGGAGGAAGTAAACAGTTGGTTAACTAGGCTCTGCAGCTTATCTGTTAGGTAGGAAAATGGGCAGACTAGGTGGGCCAAGCTGTCCTTATCTGCCATCAAATTCTATGTTTCTATGTTTCTAAAGTATTAAAAAAAATACATCAGGAATGGGGTCCCACCGGGGATAGATGCTACAAAGGAGATGGCCTCCATCCATCCAGGAGAGAAATGGCAGTCTTTGGTAGGAGGTTTAAATGCTACTTTGATGGGCAGTTAAACTAGCCAAGGGAGGCAGAAAAAGGGGGGCAGTGAATGCCCTCCCAGAAAATGGAGCAGCAGACAGGAGAAGCCATGGGGAATTAAGTTCTAGGATTAGATGGGCATAATTCTAAGGGGGAGGGTTGTAAGGTACTGTAGTTCTAAGGCTGAGAGAAATGTTAAGGAGGACTGGCAGAGGGAAATGCAAAGGGAAGACAGTACCAGGGACAAAAGAAGGGTGAAGAATGGAATCGGGAAGGGAGGCCAAAGTAGGGGGAGGGAGAGAGAAAAGCTGTGGAGAGCCATGTGCCAATACAAAGAGCTTAGGTAATTAACTTCCTGACCCTGAGGCTACCATCATGAAGCAAACATGCATTGGGTGGTCATAACAGAGTAATGGTGCACCAACAACCACAGCTGGGATTTGGCTATTCCAGGTTACGCCATGTTTCAGAATAACAGGACAGGAAGGAAAGGGGTGGCTGGTTTGTATGTGAGGGAAGGTATAAGGTCACAGAGATACAGTGACACCAGGGGTATAATTAATGAATAGAGTTTTTGGGGTCAGCTTAGAGACAGGGTCCAGGATATTTATCCATGTGGGGTGGTATACAACTACCAAAACAGGAGTAGGACTTAGACAGAGTTTTGCTGGAGACCAGTGGCAAAATGACAAGCAAAGGGAGTTATTGATTATGGGTAGGATTTTAAGTTTGTCATGGCAGTCATACACGTCATTGATTCCATGATGTTTGATCTTTATTCAGACTTCCATGACTTTCACTAGTGTCATCAGAATGTAGCAATGATGACAGTGCCACAACATTTACAACTGTTTACTAATGATTTCATGAACAAACAATGAGTCATTAAAACCTCATCTATGACAAATGTACATCCCTAATTATGGGGATTTTAATTTGCCAGGTGTAGACTGGAGCATACTGGCTGTTATTACAACAAGAAGCAGGGCCTTCCTCTGCTCCTTACATGGGGCATTTCTCAGGCAGCTGGTTACAGATCCCACTAGAGATGGGGCAGCGCCAGACCTGTACTTACAACAGGGACAGCATTGCAGACATCACAGTGGGTAGCCATCTAAGTACAAGCAAACACCATATGATGTGGTTTTGGCATACAAATTGGACAAGAGAAAACTCACACTAGGACAAGGGTCCTGACTACAGGAGGACAGATTTTAGGAAATGGGGGCATGGAAGCACAATGGAAAAAGATCAGAGGAATAACTGTGAAATGGAAAGTTGTTTGAAGGTAGTAAGCAAAGGTAGGAGGAAGAAGAGGCCACTGTGATTCTCAAAGCAGTTGGCTAAGCTGGTAAAAGAGAGAAAACACAGCTTTTAGAAACTATAAGAAGACCCAGACAGAAGAGAACAGGGAGGTATATCTAGAGAAACAAAGGGTGTCAGGAAAGAAGAGTAAGGGCAGATAAGGCAAAACAGAGGAGAAGATAACCAAGGTGGCCAAGAAAAGAGGATAAGACCTTCTTCAGGTATGTAAGTGAAAAGAGAAAGCAAAGTGTGGGATAGTGACAATCCGGAGAGAGAGGCGGTAATGGTGCAGAAGAACATTAAGATTCACATTTTAAATGAGTACTTCTGCTCAGTCTTCACAGTGGAGGAGAGGGATAAATCAACAGGTATCAGCAGGCCCTGCTGGATGGGACAGTGGACACAAGTCCATTTTTGGTGGAGCACGTCCAAAGGAACTGGAAGCCGAAAGGAAGGCAATGCAATGGGGCCAGACAAGATTCACACATGGGTTCTTAAAGAACTGAGCACGGTGCTAGTCACCCTCTGGCAACACCATTCAACACTTCATTGGAGATGGGGAGTTCCAGAGGACTGGAAGAGGGCCAATGTGGTCCCTCTGCACAAAAGTGGCAGCAGTGAGGAGGCTGGTAATTACTGGCCAGTCAATCTCACATCAGTGATGGTGAAATTAATGGAGACCCTGCTGAAGGAGAGGCTGATCTAGTACCTTGAGGCAAATGGGCTGCAGAATCACTGACAGCATGGTTTCATAGGTGGGAATTTATGTCACAGTAATCTCATTGATTTCTTTGACTGGGTAACTAGGGAAGTGCATCAGGGGAAAACAGTAGATGTGGCCTATCTGGGCTTCAGTAAGGTCTTTGACACTGTGATGCTAAGGAGGCTAATAAGAACCTTTGCAACCTGGGGTTGCAGAGATGGTGGTAAGCTGAGTAACAAACTGGTTAAAGGAAAGGAGGCAGAGGGTGGTGGTAAATGGAAATCACTTGGGGACAGGACAGTAACCAGTTTGCTGCCACAGGATCAGTACTGGGACCAGTCCCTTCAATGTCTTCATAAGTGACATTGCTGAGGAACTGAAGAGGAATGTGTGTCTATTTGTGGATGACACAAACATCTGCAACAGGGTGGACACTCAGGATGGGGAGAGACTGAAAATTGATCTGGCAAAACTAAGGGAGTGGTGTAGGATGTGGTAGCTGGGTTTTAATGCAAAAAATGCAAAGTCATGCACCTGGAGCAAGGAAACCAGGGACTGTACTTAAGATGGGGTGATACAGTACTTGCAGTCACCAAGCAGGAGAGGGACCTTGGGGTAATCATGTCTGATGGTCTCCAGGTAGCAGGTCACAACAAGGCAATAGGCAAGGCTAGTGGGACTCTGTGTTTCATAGTGAGGGGATTTCCAGCAGGAGAACTGAGGTGCTGCTACTACTATATTGTTTACTAGTGAGACACCACTTAGAGTACTGTGTCCAGGTCTGGAGGCTGCACCTCTGTGAGGGCACTGACAGGGTGGAAGGAAGCAGTCCAGAGGAGGGCTGCTAAAATGGTGCAGGGGTTACACAACAAACCATACACTGAGAGGCTGCAGCATCTCAACATGTACTCCCTGGAGGAGAGGAGAGGAGAGTGAGAAAGGACAAGACTTGAGATCCATATGTACATCACGGGGTGAGCAAGGTGCAGGAGGGAGTCTTTTTCAGAGGTGAAGGAGCACCAGAATGCAGGGGTATGAAAGAAGCTTTTTTTTTGGGGCGTAGTTTAGAAACATAGAAACATATTCAATGATGGCAGAAAATGTCCATCCAGACAACCTAAGTTTTCTATTTAGCCCTGAGGCCTATTGTTAAGAGGAAATGAGGAAATGCTTCCTCACAGAAAAGTGGTGGACACCTGGAACAGCCTGCCAGAGAGGTGGTGGGGACAAAGACAGTGGGGAGCTTCAAGCATGCATGGGATAGGCATATGGGCATAATAAGTACTGGAAAGGGAGGAGGGAGGGACACCAGTGACCAAATGGGATCCAGGGTGTAGTAATAGACAGGGACAATAATACCAACTGGATGGGCCTACCAGTCATTTTCTGCCATCAAATTTTCTGTTTCTATGGTTCTATGCAATTTGCAAACTAGGTTACAATTTGGAAGCAAATACTTTTATTGCTCTAGGTATTTCTTGTTTACATATTTTAAAAATATATTTCTTATTTTATGATTTCAGAAATTATTATTTGTTAATGTCAGAAAATCAAATGCAGTACCGGTGATATGTTACTTGCTAAAATAGATTTGCTACCCACTGGAAATTTTAAAGATTAAAAAAAAATATTGCATCTTTCACTGTAATCTGGGCATGCCTGTGACATGTAAAGGAGCCCTCTTCATATTGAAACATAGAAATACAGCAGTGAACCCATCTCTTCCTTCACCCACAGTGATTAATCAAAATGGGAAGATAATTCTACAAATGAGAAATAGGAGTCATAAGCTATTGTACAAGTTGTGAAGTATATGAGAAAGAAGTGTAAAAAGTAAAACATAATAGCCCACACAAATGAAAAACATAAATATGGTGTCTGAGATTTTTGGTCATATGGAGAGAAAATTGGACTACCAATGAAAAACTGAGGCAGCATACTTAGTCATAATTTTGTGAGAAGGCAGTAAGGAGGGCTGGAAGGATACTGGTATGCATAGGGAGAGGCATCAACAGTAGAAAGCAGGAAGTTGTTATCCTCTGTACAGACGGTTGGTGAGACCCCATCTAGAGTACTGCATGCAATTCGTGAGACCCCATCTCCGCAAAGACGAGACAGATTGGAGGCTGTTCAGAGGAGGGCAACCAAAATGGTGCAGGGTCTGCACCAGAAGACATACTAGGAGTGACTGAAGCAGCTTAATATGTATACCCTTGAGGAAAGGAGGGAAGGGGGACATGATAGAAACTTTCAAGCATCTCAAGGGAATTAACAAAGTACAAGAGGGTAGTATCTTTCAGAAAAGAGATGTGCAAGAACAAGGGGGCACAATCTGAAGATAGGGGATGGCTCAGAGGTAATGTTACAAAGTATTTTTCACAGAGAGGGTTGTGGATGCATGGAACAGCCTTCCTGAGGAGGTTGTGAGTCAGGAACAGTGAGAGAATTCAAGAATGCATTGGACAGACATAATGCAATTCTAGGGGGTAGGAAGAAGAAAGATGTTAATTAACTAGAATCTGCAGCTTATCCATCAGATAGGGAAATGGGCAGACTGGGTGGGCCAAGCGGTCCTTATCTGCCTTCAAATTCTATGTTTCTATGTTCTATTTTGTGCTACAAAGTGGTTGAACGGGCCACTTTGCAGCATATTATTGTGTTGCACCCTTTCCACTATACACAAAGGGTTTGGAAGACTTTCCATGCTAGCACACAGGTCAGGGAAAAGGCAGAAGGAGGCAGAGTTAATTATGGTACTGGTATGCACGGGATGTTTTGCTATGAATAGAGGCTCCTGGTGCCCCACCCCCACCCGCAGGTCACAAAGTGCTGAAACTCCAGAACAACAGAACTGTTCAAAACAGTTCTTCAAGGGTCACTGCCTTGCAGGCCAGGATACCCATTCTGGAAGGGGAGGGGTTAGGCATTACACAGGAATGGGGCTAGAAAGTGGAGAACCTCTGTCTCAATGCTAGGGACATCAGTCACCATCAGGTGAGGCTTTGGGCCAACGCCACCAGGAAGATCAGCAAGGCAGGACATAATGCACAAGGCAAAGGGTGTGGAGACATTATTGGCAGTAATAATGTGTGCCTGAGGTATGGGTCAGGGTCTGGTTCTATGCGGCTGCATTTCCAACATGTTAGAGGTCATTCAGTACATGGGACCACAAACATCTGGAATGGCAATTTGCATAATTGTATAGAGCAATTGTTGCAAGGAACAATTCATTACCTTTGAAGGTTTCCACCTGTTCAAGGTTTTGCAGCTGGCCATTTCAGATGTCAAAGGGTGAATTTTCCTTTTCTCTGGAAGGCTAGAGAGCATAGTCTTTGTTTTTGTAACTGAGGACCAGTCTGTTGTTGGAGAACCAGCTTCTAGTGACCTAAAGTTACTTTGGAGATCAGAGATAAGGCTGTCAAGGTCAGGGTTCTTGAAATAAATGACTTCATCATTGGCATAGAGGAGTACATTGGCTGTTTGACAGGAATCAGGCAGTTGATTTACGTAGAAGCTAAATAAGTGGGCCCAAGACAGAGCTCTATAAGACACCTGTAGTTAGTCCCTTAGTGTCAGACAAAGACTTATTGATCTTCACACACTGGGAGTGACTGGTGAAATAGCTGTGGAACCAGTCAATTGTGTTCTGTGACAAACCCAGACCAAGGAATTTGTTAAGTAGGAACTTAGGGCTGACCAGGTTGAAGGCCTTAGTAAGGTCAATATATATATAGCTCTGATAAGGTCACCATTGTTAAGTGCCTCATGAACATAGCTGAAGATTCCAACAGCACCATGCTGGTGCTGTGGAACATGCAGAAGCCATGCTGGTATGCACACTGTACAATGCATTTTAAAATGTATGCGACTAGATGGTCAGAGATTTTTCTCTTGAGAGAATTGGATGGGGAGGAGAGAATAGAAATAGGTCTGTAATGTAACTGACAAGGCTAGTGCAGTCTCTGCTTTTGAAAACTGATGTAACCAGTGCAGATTTCCACTTCTCAGGGAACTGTGAGTAGCACTGGGAAAAGTTAAAATTCTAGAGAATGTGTGGAAAGTTCCTCTACCACCAGGGCAAGATGTGTCATATCAATCGATTCACTCCCAACACCTAGTTTTGGCAAATGCCCTACTGATGTATTTCAAGGTGTCATTGACTGAAACAGCCTTGAAGTAGAATTTAGTGTACCCTGGTTCAGAGTCCACTATCTGTGAGGCTTCAGGACTGGCTTCCTGCAGGAGGTCTGGACAGGCTCAATGTAATGATGGAAGTGAGGTCAATGAAGACTGTGTTGAGGTAATTGGCAATTTCAGTAGATCAAGGATGTGTCAACCCTCCACTATGAGCATTTGAGGAGTGTTTTAACTCTCTTGCCAAGGAGCTTGGAAACGTTCTGGGTTTGTTGATTCTTACAGAAATCAGATTTGGCTTTTCTAATCTTACTAGTGCACATGTTTTGTGCTTTGCTGTACATCTGCAGATTGACAGGGACCCTGTTTCCTTTGCTGGTGCCCACAGATTGTCCTCTCTCTCATGCAGGCAAGAGTTTGGCGTTGATCCATCCAGACTGTATTCCTCTTGCCTTGAGTTTTTAAAGGTGCAAATTTATCACAGGCATGTGTGAACACGGAGACAAAAATTCTATCTCTGAGTCAATACTGGAAATGGCATCTAAGAAGCTACAGTCAATTTGGGCAAAGTACGATTTAAATTTAGGCAACTTCTTTTCTTCAGGACTCAGCTGACTGTGAGCGGGGGCCTTTGTCTGTTTAATTGCCCATAGACATTGCACTCGGGGAGTGGATGGTCAGTTTAGGTATCTGGCAGAACTTCGCAACTTTATCTGTACCAGGGTGTAGCTAGTACCCAGTCAAGTAGCATAATGGTGCTTGTTTTGTAATTGGTTCTGTTGTGCTCAGTGACCATTTGTGTGAGAAATAAGTTAGACATCTTATCCCCTGACTTGTGCAGGATTTAGCATTCCAAATAATGTTAAAGTCACCAGTAATAACATATTCCCAGTCCTGAGTTGCATGAGGTAGTGAGTAAATGATTCCATGCCCAGGTTCTGTTTACCCAGTAGAATATATAAAGACTGGATGACAAGAGATTTGTGTCTTTTCCTTATCAAAGGCTTTATTGCTAGGCATTCACAGTCCCAGATTAGGTATTTGATCATGATTTTACAGGCTTACAGATCTAATCTGAGGTAAATAAGGCAGCCTTCACCTTGTTTGCCTATTGTATTCTTTCTGAAGATATTGAAGCCTGGCAATGAGATAGTGGCATCAGGTATGTGTGGACTGAGCCAAATTTACAAATAATACCTGGCTGTACTAACTTGACCTAAGCTTCAAACTGTGGCAAATATAGATAGGATATTACAGATATTTAGGAGACTATGTTTGTTAATCTTTGGCTGTGGATTCCAAACCCAGATCTACTTCAAGAGCTTTGGTTGGTGTTGACATTGCGGAAAGTAGGACTAACATTACTGTAAGGCATCTGGTGGCTCTAAGGTAGTGCTTCAATCCCAATTTTTACCCTAGGGAGGAGGAGCAGGCATGTGGCCATGGAGACCAGGCAATGTTGGGCAACCCTTCCACATTTGCCACCAGGGTTTGTGTCCAATGTGGGGCAAATGGCTGGGAGGCTTGATACTGTAGGGTTGTTCTGGGGATCAGTAGGCCTTGATATCAGCACAGGACCAAAGGAGACACCATCCTTTACCTGAAGGCTGTATAGGTTCAGGTAGTTATGCTGTGGGTAAGCAGGTCAGCAGCTTTAATATTGCAAGGAACATATTTGCAGCAAAGAAGGGTGACAACAGTTTGCAAGTAAAACAGATAATGAAGTACTGTAGCATACAGAATTTGAATAACCCATACAGCATCCACCTATAGTAGTAAAAATAAAATAAAATAAATTTCTTAGACTGTTTACACATAAACAAACATTTCAGATGGGGATTGTACTCAACTGCACATGTCTCAGGATGCTGTGCTTGGCTCTGTGGGGTAGTCAGTGGAAGGATGATAATGCCAATAACCTACTTAGGTACATGGTGCATAGTAAGCTTGATTACCCAGAAAGTGAGAAATGGTAAGACTCAGCTGAAGAAACAACACCCAAAGCAAAGAAAAATACTATGCCACTTAGAAGAGTGTAAAAATGCTGCCACTCATAGACTTAATCTGGTTACAGAAAAAATCTAACTCCCCAAAAATGTGCATTTTGGTCTGAAAACTGGATGGTGTCAGTCAGTCACTACATACGATTTTAATGAGTTAGTTGAATTTTCTTTTCAAAATCTACAGTATACCTGATTTCCTTATCTAATAAGAAGTTACTACTATAGAAAATCTTTGGGATTCAAATACAACATTCTGTTTGGGATAAAGTGTATTTCATCTCATCAATATATTATTTTGTCAACATTAAAAGGAAAGGAAGAACAGCTTGTGTTGCAATCATATAATAAAAAAATTGAAGGAGTGAGGTCATCAGTAACATGCCTCATAATGCTGCAGGTCAGACCTCAAGGAGGCTGCAGCAATCTGTGTGTTGGGGTTGGGGGAGGATGATGACAATAAATAGGTACATGGTGTATAGTGAAGTATTGACCACACAGAAAGAGCAATAGTAAGATTCAGTTAAGAAAAAACACCAAAAAGTGAAAAAAGCTTGCCATTTATAACATTTTAAACTGATTTAAGAAAAAGCTAAAACTCCCAAAATAGTATTTTAGTATGTATGCAGGAGGGCACCATAAAGCTACAATTAAGATTTTTAATCAACTGGATAAAAAAATTCAAATAAGAAATATATCATGAAATAAGCTTTGTTGTTCTTTACAAAATGAAACAAGATAATTTGTCAATATTAGACTATTTTTCTTAACAAAAAGAAAGATTCTAGAGAAAATTGTGTGGTTTAAAAATCATATCTTTTAGTTAGTGAAATAAGATAGTTATGCTTGTCAAAATATTAATTTTGCAGTGTACCCGCGTGTCACTAAACCTACTGGAACCATGTGACACATGAGCACCATTTCAAACAAAGCTTTATTATAATCACAAACCCATGCAAATCTGATCTTTTCTCCACTGCTTGAAGTGATCATATCATAGCCCACACAAGATTAGACATAATAATTAAATGGTTCTGTTATTGTTATTTGTTTTGTATTATACACATCGCATTTTGTACTTTATGGTTTTATTACATCCAGGCTTGTGAGCATAGGATCAGTTTGGGCTAGTGTGCCTTAAAGTACTTTAGTTGTGCATATAAGGAGTCCCTGCTCATGTGCCACAGCCTATGAAAATCAAGTTAGTTGTGAAACCCATCAGGCATTAACGCATCTGTCTGTGGGTTGTGTTTTAACTTTTGTGCTACACTGCACCAAATACATACATTTTGTACAACTATTCAGTGAAAGCAGCATCCCCGTGAGGTTATGAGTGCATGATCTACCTTTTGTTGATATAGTATCGCTGTCTTGTTGACTGCAGTGCACCCAGTTCCCTGTTGTCACTTCTTTTGTCCATTGATGTTCAGTCTACTCAAGCGTCAACAGTAATGTAAAGCATCACACCACCTCTGTCCTGCCTAGATGAATCCTTGACTTGTCCTGCCACATTGATGCCAGCCAAAAGGAGCTCCTGCCCAAGCTTGGTGCCCTACATTACAACACATTCTGTCTCCCACTCCCACTGCACCATGAGATTGTCCTTAAGATGATCCTCCCAGTGTGCAAATGTTGTATATAGTATTGCACCTAGCAGTACATCTACTATGGCAGGCTGGAACTCCTCTTTCACACCTCCTGTTCATTTTGCCATTACTGCCCTACCTACACCCATCAATGCTTCCTCTATTTAAACCTTTCTTTCCCATCTGTTTAATGCTGGTGCAAATCTCTGCATGCCTTATTCCTCTCAATGTTCCTGTTTTCCTCCTTCCATGTTGCCTCTCCTCCCCACTATCCCCATCGTTTCCACCTGTTCCTTCTACTCGATTCATTCTGCTGACTCCTGACCTTTGCTGTCCACTTACTCCAAAATCTCTGCTGAGCACCCTTGTAATAGGACAGGTTATAGCCTGGAGTTCAGTGAGGCAGTAGCAACTCATGCCTAGAGAGGGTCAAAATTGAAACTTCACTTTGCAAAAACTATGCAAGGTTTCCAGTTTCACATAGTGCAAAATGCCACTGCATGTAGTTCGTTACCTGCCAAGTAGGCACTTCACTTAGTGAAGATTTCATAAAGTGTCAATTCACTGGTGAAATGTCTTGTTGTGTAGTACTTTCTCAGCAAAAGTGGCACTTCACCATTGAAGTACCACTGTGTGAATTTTTTGTTTGTTATAAACAACAAAGAATAAAAGGAAACCATCACCCATCCATTTCACATGTTTTGCTTCTCCCCAGCTAGATCATCTAGAACAATCCCACCCTCATAGAATCTCAATTTCACCCTCCTCCCAACAGGTCTGGTGCAGTGAAATGTAGTTGCTGTCTTGCATCACATGCTGTGTCTGACACTCAGTATATTTATTTTGGTTTACTCAGGTGCTTTTAGAATTTTTTTATTTTATTTATTTATTAAACTCTAGGATTACAAATACCTTTGAGTAAGAACTGCTCATTTACAAAGGTTCCATGTCAAAGGATGGAAAGTTAACATACAAACAAAGGTAAACATTAATACAAATTCTCAAAAACAAAATACAGTATTTCAAGCGGAGAGGCAGCAAAAGGATAGTAAGGCCAGATGAGCAACCAGTAGGGGTGGGGAGGGTGGGCGGGGTCAGAAAGGGGTGGGCAGGCTGAAGGGCCATTGTCTGGGGGTGGTTGGTATGAGAAGTGAAGGTAGAGGGACAAAAGTCTGAAGTGCTAAAAGATGGAGGGTGTCTGTGCAGTAGAAGAGGAATGGGGCGGGGTAAGGTAAGAGGAGGAAAGTGGAGGACAAGAATAATTGGCCAGATGGAGTTTAGGCCACACAATGCCAGGCGTGAGTGTAGAGGCTGACCAATTAGGAGAAGCAGTCACATTGGCTGGTAGTAGAGAGGCAAAGTCATAGTTGACTTTTAAATGGGCCGAGCATAGTAGCTGAAAGGATTCCTTGTTGAATGAATTAAACCACTGGGGGCCCCTGTGGGTGAATTTCCTGGCCCATAGTGGTCCAGCATCTGGGACCTGGAAGGTTTGACTTAGTGTACTTCGGTGTGTTGAGTGCTGCAGTGCTAGGTAAGAAGCTTTTCAACCCCAGGTGGCATGACCCTAAGGAGAACCTTTCTGGTTAAGAGGCAGGCCTGGTATTTGATCCTGCTGATGAGAGGAGCCACCCAGACTGGGCATACAAGTCACAAGTATGTGTAGGGTGGGCAGTACCCATAAGAAGTCTGCATGTTTTATTGAGTGCCACAGGTATCCTGCAGAGGCCTGTAGCAGAAGTGGAGCCAAAGATGACGAGCCCATAGTCTATGATGGAGGTGACAGAACTGTAGATAACCAGTCTAAGGGCCTCTGTGGTCATACAGTGTTTGTGCCTGTGAAGCAGGCCAATACATATGTTAGCAGCCTTTGCAGCATTGTCAATGTGCTGAGCGTAGGAGAAGAAACAGTCCAGAGTAATGCCAAGGTGTTTGAACTGAGGAATCTGCTCCAGTGTAACCCCATAATGGTTGGTGATGATGAAGGGTAGAGAGTTATGTTTGCTCCTTGTGTTGCAAAAAGTCATAACTTTTGTCTTGCTGTAGTTCATGAAAAGTTTGTGCAAGCTGAACCATTCCTCAATGCAAATTAGGCCAATGAAATGTATAAGTGTGACCTCAACTTGTCAGTTTTAATAATTAGGTAGTTTCCTCCTGAATCAATTTGTGTATCTTATTTTTAAAGTAATTTACTTTTGCCATTTATTAGATCCTGAGATAAGCTATTCCATAGTCCTGCAACTCTCTGAATAAAACAGAAAACATAACTTCTTTCTTGTTAATTTAACACCACCCATTGCTACTTACTTTGAGTGACCTCTAGTTATCATCATGCTAACTTTTATGGAAAACTCCATCTGTTCTTGTAGCATCTCATCATTCATACTATTGAACATAAGCAACATGTCATCCTCCTCTTAGCTTTGAGATCCATAAGGCATACAGTATATTAGTTAGTTTTTGGATAATATATTTCCTGTATGCAAATTATCCTTGTTATTTTACAGTGTACTCACTCAGTGTTCTTTTTGTCCTTTTCCAGGCATTGGCACTAGAACTGACATGCAGTATTGTAAACATGTTGTTCCTTTTGTATTATGTATATTTATATGTAACTGTACAATTTTCCCTGTCAACAGCAGGTCCAATTTTGTAAATGAGCTTGCTCAATGGTGATCGCCTGGATAAATAAAGATTTGATTGATTGATTGATTGATTGAGTCTAAGTGGGATCTAACATAGTTTCTATATAATGGCAGTAGTACTGTCATGTAATATGAAATAAATGTCCTTCTTGTACACCCCAGAATCTTAATTGTCCTGCTCTCTATGTCATAACAGTGTCTAAAGTTTCCAGTGTTGTTACGTATTATGATTCCAAGGTCTTTTCCTTCCACTGGTGTATGTAACTAAATATTATTCATGAAGTGGTGTTCATTGTTTGCTAGGCTGAGGTACACAACTTTACACTTTTCACATTCAACTTCTTACACCATTTCTTTGGCCAGCTCTGTATACTAACTAGTTTCCCTGACATTCCATATAGTTTGAGTTAGAGTCTGGTGTTCTGCCTAATTTAGTGGCAAGAGCAAATTTTTCCAATTAGCTGTTGTAGCCTTTTTCATATCTGATATGGAAATTGGAACACTGCCAGAACCATTGCCAGCTTCTGTGTTACTCCACTCATCCCTGCTCCCTGGTTTGAAAGCTTCCCTTTAATCCTCACCTTTTGACTATTGGTTAACCAGTTTTTAATCCAGTTTATTACATGAACAGGCACCTACACCTTACACATTTTGACATAATCGCCCTGTGTGGAACTAGATCAAATGCCTTTGAATAAGCAAGTAAAATGACATCAGCTGTTTTTCATTGTACAGACCTTTGCTAACCTGTTGATAGCAAGCAATAATAGATTTATGACATGACTGCCCCATTCTGAAACCACATTGTTTGTTGTCCTAATAAATTGTTTTCAATTGTAAAGACAGTAATGCATTCCTTAATGATTCCCTCTAGACACTTATCCAGCAGAAAGGTTAAACCTATTGGTCTATTATTCATGGCTTTTGCATTGTCCTCCTTTTAAAAATGCTAACCACTTTCATATTTTCAAGTCACTTGGTATCTCTCCTGTTAATACTGAACTACAGTATTAAATATGTAGACTAATGGGTCCACAGTGTATGGATAGACATATTTTATTAACTGAGCAGTAAGATTATCCTGGCTTCCTGATGTACTAGAGTTTATTTTGTTTAATCCTTTCATGACATCCTCACTTGCAATCATTATTGGACTAGTTCCCAATGATACTGGTCCTTCCCTGTTCATACTGTATTTTCACATCTCACCCAGATGTAAGTAGACTGTCATTCTCTTGTCACATTCTTTAAATACACTCTTTTTACTGAATGCACTACAATAATGCTGGTTAAAGACATTTGCCATACCTTTTTCAAATAAAACTAAGCCATTACTAACATGTCCAATATTGTTTTCTGACCAATTTATAGAAGTTATGTACTTAGTGAAATATTGTATGACCCCTTACTTTTTGCTAGTCTTAATGTAAGCTTTCTTTTACCTTTCTGAATCTTTTAACATTTTTGTTGTAATGACTTATATGTGTTATTAGTTATGCTATCTCTTCTAGAGGTCCTTGACCTAGATATAATGAGTCTCCTATCCTAATCATGAACCATGGTGGTTTTACCCTTTCCATAGTCTGCCCTGGAATAGTGTATGAATTTTCTTTGTGCCTCTTCTAATATGTTTTAAGAATTTTGTATGCTTCCTCTGTACTTTTACCTTAAATCAGACTCCCAATTCACTCAGAGAGGCATTTTTCAATCCTTTTTGTGTGCTATCTTAATGTGAGTATATGTAGTTTTCTCTTCTCCACCTCCTTATCAAGAACAATAGCAAGTCTAATTTTGTTATGGTCACTCTGAAAAAGTTTTCACACCTCACAGTTACAAATCAGTCAATTAGTGTTACTTATAACTAAATTCAGAATGCTGTCTTGCTTGTTTCAGGCATATCATACTGTTTTGCCCTAGATTTAACTGGACTGTGCACTCATACCTGATCCTATTTCTCTTTCCCAGTATGTGCTGGACAATTAAAAATCTCCCATTATTACTACATTGGAGCAGTTTGTATAAGCATACCCTTCCCCACCCTCATAGCATCAAACCCCATCCTCCCCCGCTCGACTCAATGAATAAGAGAAACTCCTGTTTTTCCTTACCCAATAGGCAAAAATCTTCCTGCTCCCACCATGCCAACATTGTAGAAAGGATACTGTTGTCAAAAAGAAAAGATCCTATGGTGGGAGACCAGCAACATACCCTCCTGCCACCTTAGCAGGCCCCATCTTATGAATGAGAACACAGGCACACTTATTCCAATCCACTAATCAGCAAATTGCTAAATGTAGAAAATTAGTGCTATGAGGGTGGGGGATTGGGGGACTATTCTAGGTGATCAGTCTGTGGGTGGAGGGAGGCAAATGATGCTGCAGGACAGCTAGGTAATTCTGCCTATTTTCAGCCTCAACCCAGGGGTGGGGATACAGATGTAAGACAACATACTGAAGCAGATTACATTGAAGTTGGCATTGTTAGTAAATGGATGGGGAAATTTGGCCAGGACAGCAGGGAAATTCCCTACTCTTCTTGAAAAGTGCCACAGGATTTTAACAACCACCCAAACAACCACGAAAGCAGGCAAATGGGACATCAGGTTAATATCTCTTCCAGAAGTTGGCAGCTCAGGAGTGCAGCACCCCTTCATGCTACACTTCTGTGCCAGTATTGGGATTTTACCCCTAGTTTCTGGTGTGGGTATAGAACCCACAACTTTCTGATCTTATGGTCACAGAGGCAAGTGTGCAACCTGCTAAGCCACTGACATTGACAAAATATTGTCAGGGTGTAAAGCTTTACTGGCCTCATGGGCAATGGACATTTAAGAATCAGCAGTGGTCACTGAATAATATGTATAACTGGTCATATTGCAACTATGGCCGCAGATGCTTAGCCTGCAAAATAAGTTAAATGACTTCCATCATAGCAACTTTGACCAGTAAACATTAGTAGTAGTACAGATGATGGAGATATCATAACACATCACTGTATTTATTAAACTTCATGGGTTTTTGTATTATTTTTGTTATTTAAAGTTCCGTGTGACATATAATTTTGAGATATTGATATTGAAATACTTGCTGGTGATGATGATCATTACTTGCACATTTGTGCAATGGCAGCAATTTTACTATTTTATTGCCAAGTAATTTTGAACATCAGAACTATTACTTATTAGTTGGAAAAATAGAGGTGGAAAAGACAAATGTAGTGCAGTCCTTCAAATCTACAGTGTCTTGTATGTGTTCTCTTTGTTACTGCTTAATGAGGATGTCAGCTGAGGTACCATTCCATGATTACACTGAATGCCAACTAGGAAATACAAGGTCAGTTAACCATACATACAAGGTGTACAAGGTGACTTCCTCTGCCCCTGAGACCACATAGCAGAAGTTGTGAACATCTGTATAACATCACATGATAAGGCACACATAAACCCCAAAAGTAATAATAGGTGTCAAGAATGTGAATATCCATCATTAATTAGCACTGTGAGACACAAGAAGCTACCTTAAATAAACAAACAACTCATTAATCATTTCCTGTTATCATGCCTGAAATGCTTATGAATGACCAATGGAATATGAGTTTTGTGACCAGCAGTGCCTAAAAGATATCCAGCCCCTTAGGGCACAGGTTATTAGCTTTTGAATTTGTATGCTAAAGGACATTACTGAATATTAATTATTTGTAAATTGCTCTCAGCACAGATGATTGGGGAAAATGCAGACAATGTGAATTTGAACTTGTGCTAGTTGTCTTCTGTTTCATTTTTGTTTGTTTTTGCACAATTTGTATTACAAATTCTGTAAAGAGTAGGGATATTATGTATGTATTGTACATAACCTCTGAATTGTAAGGTCCTTTGGCATGTCCAGTCATTTGGACCCAGACTTTAAAGAAACATGGTTAATAATGCCACCTTCCGGAAAAGACAGAGACATGTACAGCCCTGCCATAGGG
This sequence comes from Neoceratodus forsteri, assembly GCA_016271365.2. Taxonomy (NCBI): domain Eukaryota; kingdom Metazoa; phylum Chordata; order Ceratodontiformes; family Ceratodontidae; genus Neoceratodus; species Neoceratodus forsteri. The sequence goes on from CM057449.1 coordinate 1,518,049,898, forward strand.
TCTGCCATACAATCATATGCAGTCTCTAAATCCTATAAAATGAGCTGTGCATGTACTTTAAAGCATGAATGCATGATTCCATGCTGGGCACAAATCAGCAGTAAGACTCAAGTTCCTGATAACTTGTCAAATAATATTTCTCTGCCCTATTCCCAATAGAGAGTCTATGGATATTCTGTGTAAGTCATCTTCACACTAGTTCCACAAGACATGTGGTGGCTCTGTGCTCCAAAATATTGATGATTCTTGGACCTTTTAAACTTTGGATGGTGGTGTCTGGATTCTGGTGTTACTGGTTGGGCAAAAGAGTAAGTGATGGCATAGTCTCCAGCTGGTAAAGTGCTTTGCTAGCACTCAGGGATGTTACCCTCCCCTAGAATTATTATACTTTAACCATCTTGCATAGGCCCAGTACACAATGCAGAAATGGTTACCATAAAGTAAAACAATAGTACACAGATGCAAAATGCAACAAAAGAGGAAAGGTTGATTGAGGTGGAAGAAACAAGGACGTGTGGAAGGAAAAGTAGGGATTATGCTATAGGCAATAAACAAACAAGGCAGTTATGCAGTCCCCAACTCCTCCACTCCTTCAGTTCCACAGTTTCTCAGCTATCTGGTGTACCAGTAATTAAACCCTCAGAACATTGGAAGCTCCTTTGTTATTAATTGGGTACCACTGTAGTTGAATCATTGCAGGCTCGACACTAATAGATGAGGATTGTGTATGCACAATCACTATATTAGAGGATAGTAATATCCAAGTAACCCAGTTTGTAAATCTAGACTTGATAACTAAGGCTGGTCTTCTACTCAGGCTGATCCTTACAACACGCTCCTAGGCTGGGGCAATATCTCGCCACTTAATACAAGGTGTTGCAGAGCAAAGGCCTTGCTCTGGTACTCATGACTCTGATATACCTTTCAGGCCCCAAGGCCTCACTGTTGAACACAGACCTCTTACGATGCAGCTGCTGCATCTTGGATACCTAATCTGATGTAAGATGCAAAGCAGTCACTGCAATATTGAGGGGTGCAGGGACTGCTGTGATTGTGATGGATCAGCTATGTTGGTCTTTGCCCCATTTAAGGGCTATTGTCTTCATCCTTTGGTAGGGACCTTTCCATCCTCTTCTATCCACATGAGATCTCTTCAATGAATAAGAAATTAGCTAATACAGTTATTCTCATACAGAACTCTGCTCTTTCTTTGTTTCTGATATTCAGGCTCCATCACGAACATACTCTACACAGGTTTAGGTCTGCTGATCAGCTTCGTTTCTGACTGTTTGAAGAAGTATAATTACAGAGTTAAAATCTTTTGGGCAGCTGCCAAGCTCAAACCCTCAAGTCTTTTCCTCCTCAGTCCTAGACTAGAATGGTTCCTCCTTTCAATTGGTACCAATGTGCATACGGTGACAGTCTCTTTGTAAAACTGTTACGGTCTCTGACAGTACTCCTGGTTCCTTCTAGGCAAGAGCAGTCAACTCTGCTGGAGTTGGAACTCTCTGTGTGCTTATATTCTGTATAACTCTGTTGATTGCCATTCATGTAATAAGGTTAGTAATTAAATATCACATTTATATGCAATTTGTTTGAATGTTTTTTATATGGCACCCTGAATACTGATAGCACACCCAGTTGTTTATGTGACCTGGAAGGCCTAACAAAGCAGGTTATTAATATATTAAAATATTTCTGTATGATACACCCAGTTTTCAATTCCTGTAGACATACAGGAAGAAAAAGAAAAATAATAAATTTTACAGAAACAAATATGGCTGGATATAAAATAAAAGCTGACTAAACCATAAGTTTATTTTTCTATCAACTTGGGTAAATTTCACATAGTGGAGAGCAAAAGAAAAATTAAAATTTAGTTAAAGGGATGTCTTAAACTGAGATGGGGAGGGAGCAAGACAGAATGGGGCTACACTCCTGCAGTTTGTAAATCAAACACAAAAGTTCCTGCCCACCATCACCGTGAGTAGCCCTACCAGATTAACAGGAAGTCAGGCAAGTGTGAAGTTACTAAGATCAAAACTGCTTAGGACTTTATAAGTTAAAGAGCAGGTAGCACATGCAGAACACTTAGCAAAGCTGTAATATGATCTGACTTCCAAGTCAGAAGCCTTGCTGCTATGCTGTACACTTGCTGAAGGCACTGGAACTGAAAAAAGTTAAGCCACTGGGTGAAAGGGAACAACTTCTTCCATCACAGAATAAGAGGAAACTTTCCTGTAATATCACAGATTGAGAGGCAATCCTCACTTTACTATTCTGTGGTTTGAGTATGCACCAGGTGCACCCATGGGCAAATGGCAGTCCACCATCACCACTGTGGTGCTTAACAAGATAGAGGACAGCACATATGCTCTCATGTAGTTAGAAGGCATCCCTGCAATGTCATATGGTTGGAGGCAATTCACTGCCACAGAGATAGAAGGCATCCATTAGCTGTCATAGGATTACAGGAATTCCCACAACAGCTGCCATTGAGTTACAGAGTATTCCATTCTAGTTTCATGGTGTTATATGTTTTTCTGCCTTACTGATATAGATACAGAGTGTCATCTTTTGTCGGATGCTATGGTTTTCCCTTTTCAGTGAAATGGGGTGAGAGGGTATTCAACACTACAGTCATGCTGGTTAGAGGTGCTATCATGGAGCTGGTGGTACTCTTTCCCATGTCTATTTCCTACACCTAGTCAATGCAACTTTATAAGGTGCCATCCCCGCATAACCCTCTTTGGTTATAGCATTCTAGTAAATACAGGTTACTCACCTGTAACAGGAGTTCTAGGAATGGTATATGTTGTTCATCCACACTCATTGGCAGTATCCTTGCCGCTTTAAATCTTGCCGGAAGGTCTTCAAGCTTGCTCCTCCCACCCACCCGGTGGTATAACCTCGGCTCCGCCCCATGACGCCAGATCTGGCCGCTGGAAGCTCAGGTTGTGCGCCGGGAAGCTGGAGGCAGGAGTCTGTAGGGATGAATGCTACCATTCCTAGAACTCCTGTTACAGGTGAGTAAATCCTGTATTTCTAGGGACATGGATATGTTGTTCATCCACACTCATTGGCAGACTCCTAGCAGTTCTCCGGGAGGAGGGAGGCAAGACGCACACCCCCATATACTTACTTGGGAAAGAGAGACTGGAGAACCGAGGCCTCAAACCAGCATCCCGGCGTGACTCAAGGTCGATGTGGTAGTGGGTAATGAAGGTGTTTGCTGACTTCCAGGTAGCAGCCCTGCAGATTTCCTGGATAGGGACGCCCTGGAAGCAGCCACCGTTGCAGCAGTATGGCGGGTAGAATGAGCTCTTATCCTCTGGGAGGCTCCATGCCCGCTAACTTATAGCAGAGATCTATGCAGGAGGTTACCTGCTTATCGTCCGCTTGGCTGCAGGTCTGCCAGATGCGGCTTCAGCGTAGGTGACAAACAGCTGGCGAACCTTCCCGATTTCAGCCGTGCGCTCCTTATAATAAGCGACGCCTTCTAGGATCCAGAGTATGGAGCCTATATTCGGCCTCCGAGGTGTGATTGGGGTAGAACACCGCAGAGTCAACACCTGGTTAAGGTGAAACTCGACACCACCTTCGAAGGAATTTCGGTGGGGCGCAGGACAACCTTGTCCCTGTGGAAGACCAGGTAAGGAGACTCGATGGAAAGCGCCTGGAGCTCTCCCATCTTCTGGCTGACGTGATAGCCACCAAGAAGGCGGTCTTCCACGACAGGTGAGAGAGAGCACACCTGTGCATAGGTTCAATGGCTTGCCCATGAGCTTTGCCAGTACCAGCAGTAGATCCCACGGAGGTGGGGGTTCCGCACTGAGGAAATGTGATCAAGGCCTTTGAAAAGCGCCAGACCACCTTCTCTCTGCCACGACTGCTTCCCGCCCGCGCCCGGTAAGCAGAGATGGCTGCCAGGCACCCTTAGGTCGGCCGACCCAAGCCCTTGACTAGAAAGGGACCATAATAGTCCAAGATGCTTGCCAAGGAACAGGAGGAAGGGTCCAAGCCCTTGTCTCTGACACCAAATGGAAAACCTTTTCCATTTGAAGGCATAGCATTTTCTGGTCGACTCCTACGGGACGCCTCAACTACATTGAGGACCTCGTCGGAAAGACCCAAAGCCTGGAACTCTGCCGCCAGGAACCAGGCCGTCAGGTGCAGGGATTGAAGGTCCGGATGGAACACCTTCCCTGATTGACTGAGAGCAGGTCCGGGCGAGCTGGAAGCTGCCGCGGAGTCCTGGAGCTGAGACTGAGGAGATCTGGTACCAGAACTGGCGAGGCCAGTCTGGGGCTATCAGAATCACCTGCGCCTTGTCCCTCCTCGCCTTGAGAAGCACCTTGTGGATCAAGGGAAATGGGGAAAGACGAAAGAGGCCGGGGTCCATTGCCTCGAGAGGCATCCCCTGCAGCGAGCCCTGCTGAGGGGGCGGGCATGGAACAGACTCAGCTCTGCTCTCCATGGAGGCAAACAGGTCCACCTGAGGTGTGCCCCAAAGGGAGAACAGATGCTGTACTACCTGGCAGGAGAGACCACTGTGGGATGCAGCCCCTATCCGGCTCAGGGCATCGGCCAGGGTGTTGGAGGCTCCTGCCACGTGAATGGCTAGGAGATCCGCCTCCAGGCTGCGCGACGAGTGACCAAATGCGGAGAGCTTCCTTGCATAGAAGCATGGAGCGCGTCCCGCCCTGGCGGTTTAGATAGTACATGGTCGTGGTATTGTCCGTCTGGACTCGGACCACTTGACCCCGGAGGAACGGAGCAAAGGCGGTGAGGAGCTAGGCGGACCGCCGGAGCTCCAGCAGGTTGATGTGGCATCGGACTCCCTGGGACCAGAGGCCATGAGCCCGTGTTCCCCAGATGGGCACCCCAACCCATCAGAGAGGCATCGGTCGACAGAGAGACCGCGGCTCGGGCGGATTTAACGGATGCCCTCCTGCAAATGATCTGGAATGGTCCACCACTGGAGAGCATTCCACATCCCTGTGTCACCGACACAAGCTGGTCCAAGGGATCGCAGCGTTGTGACCACTAGCTGGCCAGTCCCCACTGAAGGGGACGATGTTCCAGCGGGCCCAACGGACCACGCTGGTACAGGCCGCCATGAGACCCAGGAGGCGAGGAAGTCCCGGCAGGGCAATTGCCCAACCAGAAATGATCGGGCAAGGAGGAAAGAACTCGGCCCTGTCCGCTGGGAGCCGCGCCTGGCTCAAGAGAGTCGAGCTGCGCCCGATGAATAAAATCACCTGCTTCGCTCGAGTTCCGACTTGGCCTCGCTGATAAGGAGGCCCAGTTGAGAGCAGACCTGAGGGCCAGATCTCTGGACCACTCCGCCTCCTTCCTGGAGGGAGCTGCTATCAGCCAGTCGTCCAGGTAAGGGTACACCCGGACCCTCGGGCGCCGCAGGGAATGCTGTCACCACTGCCATGCATTTGGTGAAGACCCTGGGAGCTGGAGACAAGCCAAGGGCATGGCTTGAATCAAGAGAGATCCTTCTGCTCGAAGCTTAAGGAATCTCTGGTGAGAGACGGATAGGGACGTGAAAAACGCGGCCCTGCAAGTCCAGAGAGCAGAACCACACGCCGTGTTCCAAGGATGGTATTATCTGAGCCAGAGTGACCATCCTGAAGGTTCGAGACCTTGGAACTTGTTTAGGTCGTAGGTCGAGAATGGGGCGCCAGCCCCGTCTGCTTGGAACCAGGAAGTACCTGGACACAAACCCTGGGTCTGAAAGAGGGTCCACCACCTCTCTACCACCTCCTTCTGGAGGAGGAGAGTGATGTCGGCTCGACGAGCCGCCAGTGAGGCTGGGGATCCCGGCCTCGAGGCGACGGCTCTGAAGGGTGGTGCCTGCTCGATTCCAGAGGCAGGCCTCTTCCCACCACCTCCAAGACCCACCTGTCCGTGGTAACAGCGACCAGGCGGAACGGAAGTGCGGAGCCGCTCTCCACGGGGACCCAGGGCAGGGACGGGGATGGGGCGACACCCCCAGCCCGTCACTGGGCAGGCTTGGAGGAGGGACCGCCGAGGGACCTCCTGGGCCCTTCCTCCCTGCCTCCTGTTAGAGGAAGCCGCGGCTTGGGTTTGGGATGCCAAGGCCGAGCCTGCTGGCCCTGACGTTGCTGGGCCGGGCGCTGGGGCACAGAAGGACGAAAGGGCTTAGGCTGTGGTTTGCGGCCTTTGTCCTTCTGAGCAGAAGAGACCGAGTCCAAGGTGGCATTGGACTTCTCGATCCTCTGCAGGTGACCTTCCACCCCAGGGTCAAGAGGTCAGTCCCCAAAGGGAACATCCGCCAACTTGTGCTGGGTATCCGGTCAAAGGTGGATATCCTCAGCCAAGCCCGCCGACGATAGCCACTGCGGCCGCCACCGATCTAGCACATGAGTCCCCTACATCCAAAGCAGTCTGGAGCTGCTGTTTGGCCACTCCTGCTCCTGGTCCCGCACCTGCTTAACCGTAGTCTGCAGATCGGGCGGAAGATGAGGATGACCTCATCCAGGAGCCCAACAGGGCATGAGAAAAATGTGCCATGAGGACGGCCGAACTGGCCTGACGAAGGCCGAGAGAGGACGCAGCGAGACTTTTCGCCCGACATAGTCCATCTCTTGGACTCCTTGTCAGGAGGTTTGTCCACATCCCTGGCGCGACCGGGCGCGCCGAAAATGCTGTCGGTAACCAACCCTCAGCAGAGGGTGTTCCAAAACCGGACAAGGAACCGTAGGGACCGCGATACTTCCTGGCCATCCTGGTCAAGGCGCAGGGCAGGAAGCAGGGCGCTGCCAAAGTTCCAGTGCCGACCCACTATGGCTCGCCACCGGAAAGGCCTCCGTCGAGAATCCCGGTCCAGAATCTCCGTGAGGGGATACCCGCCCGCTTTGAAACGGGTTCGAGCTCCATCCCGTAGACTCCGAGATGAGCCAAGTAGTCCTAGGAAGGACGACGGGCTATCGTCCATTGACTGACCTCCTGAAGACTCCAAGTCCAGTCGCTGGAGAAGAAGGAGGAATCGCCTTCGGACTCGGAAGAGTCCTCGAAGAGCTGCCTCTGGCCTGAGCCACCCTTCACCTGCCGAGGTCGGTCGGGAGTGAGGGTAACTGACAGCCGATGGGGTAAACCCTTAGCCGACCGAGAATCTTGGTCGGAGCCCCAATTGGTGGCTGTGAGGCGAGGTTCCACCGAATCGGTGGAGCAGTTGGTTTTGGCCGAACAACCGCCTGGTATAGGCTCCTCGGACAAGTCGAGGGTTGTGTCGCCGCCCGTGACAGCCACTTAATGGCCGGGAAGGCGCGGAGTCGGCTTATTCCCGGCCAGGAGGAGCTGTTGCAACATAAGGTCCTCGTACCGTCGACGTAATTTACGCGCAGGCTCCCTCATCCGAGGAGGAGGACGAGGACGAAGGGCGACGCCGCTAACCGCGTGCGAGACCGAGACCGCTTATGATGGTGGGAACGGCTGGACCGCTGAAGAGGTCCGAGACCGAGACCGAGAGTCCGGAATCTCCGGGTCGGTGCGGGAGGTGTCGGCCGAACCGCACTCCTTCGCTCGGAAGGTCCATCCGAGGGCTCGGAACCGGAGGCACAGGCGAGCCCACGGGATCCTCAACTCTCCCGGGGAACCGGGAGAGGGAATCTCGGCTGCTAAAGGCGACAGCCGTCCAATGGGTCGAGAAAATCTCGACTTCATCAGTGGGAGTCTCGGTCAACTGACCTGGCGGGACACCGTGAGGCCAGTGGCGAAGCCGAAGCGGTCGACCTGCCGCGGCCGACGCCCGAGAGGGACCTTCCGCCCCAAGAGCGCCGACGGAGGGATTCTACCTGTCCCTCTTTTGGACCGAGAATAAGGTCCAGCAGACGAGGCCCTTCTCCTTTAGTGGAGAGGACAGACAAAGCTCCTTAAAGGAAGCCGTGTGGAAGAACCCAGAGAGCGGGATAAATGCGCGGTCGAGGAAGATACTGCCCGCACCGCCCTCTTCGAGGGCGACTCATCCCCGAGCTGATCCGCCAGCCCGCCGGACATCGCCAACCCGGCCTTGGACTTCACCGAGGGAACGCTCGGACGCCCAGTTGCAATCGGGCAGCACGTCTTCGAGGACGAGGGCCGAAAGATGAGCACAGGTCGCAAGCCCGCGGTCGTGCTCAAGGCCTAAGCAGTAGACACACGTGGGAGTGTGGATCCGTCCGAGACATCTTCTGCTCGCATGGGCATCTCCGAAACCGAGTCGACGGTCCATCGAGCCGCTAGGATCGAAGACTGAAGTCTTTTTGCAAAATATTATTTTAAATCCGCAAACGGAGAAATAGGAACTAGTCGCAAACGCAGAGCGTTATGAGGGAACCTGAGCTTCCAAGCGTAAGGAAGATCTACGCCATGCGGGGCGGAGCTTCAGAGTTATACCACCCGGTGGGTGGGAGGAGCAAGCTTGAAGACCTTCCGCAAGATTTAAAGCGCAAGGATACTGCCAATGAGTGTGGATGAACAACATATCCATGTCCCTAGAACTTAAATGCCACAGATGTATGTTTTAAAAGTATAAAGGCCATATTTACCTCATGCAAGCAGCTAATATGTCACATAAAACGACAGCAGTTATTTGGCAAATACCATAAATTCCTAAAACAGGCATCTTGAATGTTAGCCAGCAGCCTCAGATACATAGAGCCTGATTTTCAAGGATGTCAACCCCGATGTTTGGTGCAACAAACTTCTTTAATGTGACTGAACCCAATGTTAGTACATTAGGCACAGTTGTGACAGTTTCCATACTTTACAGCAGCTTGTGCTAAACATTTTAAACAAGCCCATAAAGGGTCACACAAATGGAGCAAGTTAGACCAAAGAGAACTGGTCTCACCACTCCATTTGGCACATAGGATGAAAATCCTGGATCAGTGCAGAGAAACTGCCACATCCCCCTGCACTGTATGCTCGGCACACCAGGGCTTGCAGCATATGCAGGGCTTTGGAAAATCTGGCCTATAATATCTGCTTGTAGGGGCATCCACATTCCTGGAGCATGTGGGTGATGTGACTGAATGCCATGGTCATCTTGGTCAACACATTCACCCCATAAGGACTAGCTGAATACGCCAAATCCCATGGTACTCTATACCTAGCACGCACTACCAGTATAGTCAGTTACAGATTCGTAACAGAGTCTTCCATTATAGTGGGCACTCGCAGCCAGTGGCACCATCCTTAGGTTTGCACTAATATGCAACTATGTGCACTCTTCCTCTTCTGAAGTGTCTTAATTGGGTCCAGTGGCCAACTGTGCTGGAAACCCTTCCAAATAAACAAATAAATCAACATAGCAAGGTGTCATCTTGAGAATTTCTCTCATGTTTCTGAGGCTTGCTGCCCCCCACACACATACACACACATTCACCAAAGAGGCCCACCTAAAGACAGTCTGCGAGAGTGCTCTCTGGGAAATCACCTGTTAATCTGTTTTTTTTCCCTATTTCAAGCCCACAGAGCTGTATCTGGATGGCTGTGGTCCACCACGCTGTCATGACTATTTATTCATAGACTTTGGACACTGTGAAAATCATCCCTGCATATAGTATATTTTTGGCAAAAAAAAAATACAAGGAATGCTTGATTATAAACAGTCGGTCGTGAAAGAAAATGTCCATTATGACTATTTACTATTTCAGCTTGAGTGGTTTAATGAAATGGCTAGAACAACTTTAAACCTTGTTTCTAAGCCATGCTCAGCTGTTGACATTTTCTATAATGCATGATTTCATGTTTCTTTTCTTAATTGCAAACAACCCTCAGCTGAAGAAAATAGAGAATAATGCATGTGCAGGTGTATCAATAGCAGTGACAGCGCAAGGACAAAAATGCAATACTAACCCAGAATTGTGTTATTACAGTATTTACAGGGTTATTACAGCATTTAAAAGCATGCTGTATCGAGATGCTGTATTATAAGTGATCACCAGTTATTATATTGCTGTTTTCACTCTGCTGTCTATTTTAGATAAAAGTAATCATGTTTTAGTTATAGTGAGTAACTGATATCTGACTGTAGCTCAAGAAACATACTGTAAATCCCATGAAGCCTTTTTAGAACATCAACCAAGTCTAGTGCAAAGTGTTGGTGGCAATTTCTGAACATACTGTATGTTTGGATGCATCAGGACACCAATAAAAGAAATCCTCTGCCAAATAGGGCAAACTGTGCATGTCTTGCATCACCACTGATGTATACAAAGTATGCTTGCAGACAATGATGTACCCTATACTAATAGTGCAGCCAATGATGAGTATAAAATTTTCTTTGAAACTCAGCTTAACACTTTTTGAATTAAAACAAATGTCAAAATTTGCCAGATGACAGGGTAACATTGATAACATTGAAAGTAGGATAGAAGAACGTGTTTAAAATACTTATTTTTTTAATTATTTTTCTCATACGGCAGTGTTTTCTATTCCACAGTAACAGAATAAATATCTGAACATATTCTTAGTTAAAACTGTACATTCAATTTAGGTGAAATTTGTATTTTTATCATGACATATGCTAATAGAACTAATTGCTTATCCAACATGAAATGCTTTTGCTAATGGTTTATAGTATACAGTGAATTAATGCATATCATATATAATTTAAGGCATTTCAAGTAGAATTCTACTAAAGTAATGCAGATACTGAAATTCTAAATTAATGTCAGATTTCCTGTACATTTACTCATGATGAATAACATTTTTGGTTCAAATAGCATTTTATTGAAGTCTGAGCAATAATTTCATTATTCATGACCTTTAGGCACCAACAGTGTAGCTGTAAGCACACACTGCAGTCATGTGTACTCTTTTTTCATTTAGTCAACTTCAATGGTGCATTCAGTGTGACAGATTCAGCAGCATAATGTCACTGATGATGTCAATGATAGGATCTTTAGGTCCTTGGCATAGAGTTTCAGACCTACACAAGCCTGAATTCTATCCCCAGTGAAGAACATTTTCTTTTCTTTCTCACTACAATTTCTGTGGTATGAGTGAAATTGTTAGATGCCATTGTTGATGCTAATGACAGAGTTTCGCAAAGTCTGAAGTTCTATATTACTGATAACTTGAAAAGTTTCAGCTGAGACATTCAGGCTTGAATGCAACTTGGAAAACTTTACTTCAGAATGACAGACTGGTGCTTTACTAAATCCACTGCAGCTGGGTGTCTACACTCAGTGTTGCCTGTCATTTTCTACAGCATGCATTTCCTATCAATGAGCTTTAGTACAGCTGTAAAGCTTTATACTATCAAGCAGCAGTAGGTAGGATGCCTGAGTTCAATCACCCAGTGTGAGACATTTTTCTTACTCAGTTTCTGTACTATGACATCAATTGTTTGATGTCATTGCTGATGTTAGTGGTAGAGTTTCAACAAAATGTAAAGTTCTATATTGCTGGTATCTTGAAAATTTCCAGCATAGATTTTGAGGTTTGAATGCAGTTTGGGAACATTACTTTAAATGGACTGACAGGTCCATTAATAAATCCATCACAGCTCTGTGTATGCATATGTATCTGTGTGTGTTTGGGAGGGGTCTGCACTCTGTGCTGATTGTCCTTAGCCACAGTATGCACTTTCTGTCAAGAGACTTTGTACAATGGTAGTGCTACAGGCTACCAAGCAGTAATGGGTAGGGGCTTGGGTTCAGTCCCCAGTGTGGGACAATTCTTTTGTTCTCTTTACAATTTCTGTAGTATGAGAAAATTGTTAGATACCATTGCTGATGTTAGTGATAGAGTTTCAGCAAGGTCTGAAGTTCTACATTGTTGATAACTTAAAAGTTCCAGCTGAGACTTTGAGGTTTGAATGCAACTTGGAAACAGTACTTCAAATTGAGAAAAGCCATGCCAACTCAGATGCTTTAGTGCAGAACTGATCAGGTTAAAATTTCTGAGTTTGTATTGTGTAGGCTATGTCTGTTTATTTTTGAGGTGCATGTGTATACTTGCATGCATGTATGTATGTGTCTGTGATGTGCAGCATCTACATATATATTGTTTAGCATGTACAGTATATCTGTCTTTTATTATACAAAACTGATAGTTTCATACCTTGGCACTGCTCAGTACTGTTGATATTTTAATTTGTGTTACAACTACTTTGAACGACAGTATCAAGTGTTCATTCATAAGAACATGTTCTGACCATGTGTAAGATCCCATAGAATTCTAATGGTTTTAAATGGATGCCAATTCATGGATATTAAAATTCTATTTTAATTTATTATTGAAGACTTCTGAAACATACAACCTTAGTTAATTTATTTATTTCATTTTTGTTAACCAGGTAGGCACATTAGATAAGAAATATCTATTTTAGGCACAAACTGGGAGATTATAAAGACACTTGAAATTAAATAAAGCAGCAAGGCAACAATATAACAAAAAATGTAGAATAATAACGAGACACAAAATGTGTCCTAGTGTCACATTCAGAAGGTAAAGATAAAAAAAAAACACAGATGAAGCAACAATGAGTACAGTACAAAAAATAATGCAGCCTAAAAATTATTACACAAAAAGGTTAAGGATAATAAATACAATAATGTGGACGACAGACAAACAAAGCATGCCAGCTAGGATCATTACAATGCACAAATACCTTTACAGAAACAGAGTATCGGTACAAGAACAAGAACATGTATCTGTGGAACATAAGAATTTGTGAAGTTCTTTTTGAAACTGGGTGAGACTGAGAACCTGAAGGTAATTTAGCAAGGTTTTAAATGAGAAAGGTCTTGTCTATAGACCCTCCACCTGGGGTTGGTTGTCTAGCTCCAGTATGACTTTGGCAAAGTTCAGTGCTGTTTCACCAAAGCAAATGCCCCTCTATGCTGAAACAAGTCTCTGTGACCTTGACATTAGTCAGTGATCACAAACCCAGTCAACGCCAGACTTCAAAACATTGTATGACTTCCTCTTGGAGAAGTACCTGCCTTCCAATAGCTGGAAGTCTGATTTAATCATCATTTTGACTTCTGCCACACAGATGTCATTCACAACAAGCTTCCACCCAAAACATGGTGCAGCATATTAAACAAAGCCCATCTCCCCTCCCATTCACATGCAGATAATGGGAAAATGATTTACCCAGAATTTTATTATAGGACATGGTTTATTGTGTTGCTTCTAAAGCCATCCTGGCCAGACTAAACCACATTGACAATTTGTTTTGTTGATTCACTTTATACTGCTCTCCATGCATCCATCACCACTCCCTTTATTCCTCCCACTTACTTCCTTCATTGGAGGGCAGGTGACTCTCACAAGCCTGTCCCTCATTCCTAAGTTTCCTAATCTCTGTTCTAAACTATCCTACTATTTTGGGAGAGTAAGAAGACAGTTTAGAAGAAAGAAGAAGGTCACTGGGAGGGAGTTTACTTTCCTAAAGAGCATTTCTCAGTGGCTAAAGGCCTTGGGATGGGCCTTATGCCACCTAGGGCATGCAGTTATTACAGAATCACTGAGCACCCTGTTACACAGATACAGAGAAATGTAGAATTTTCTGGCAAGAAAGGGACCAGTTGGTTCACCCAGTCTGTCCAGATGGTCTCTGCCTAGTCTATCTCCATACATCCTAACTGGTCTTCAGTGACCCTTCCTCCTCCATGCCTATTTATCAATATTCCTGTATGTCTATCCCACATATGCTTGAAGCCCCCTACTGTGCTCACCTCCACAATTTCCTCTGGCAGTGTGTTCCAGGAATCTCCTATGCTTTCCGTGAAACAGTACTTTCTCACATCCCTCTTAAACTCCCCCAGCTTCAGTGCATGTCCTCTGATCCTGATGCTCTTCCTCATTTGAAAGAGACTCTTCCATACCCTTTTCACCCAGTTAGGCACTTGTGGTTCTAAATCATGCCCCTTCCGCTCTCCTCTTCTACAGGATGTACATGTTTAGATCCCTCAGTCTCTTCATAGGGTTTTGTGCAACACATGCACTTTTTAGCTGTCCTCCTCTGGACTGCCTCCACCCTGTCTATGTCTTTTCTGAGATGCAGCCTATACAACTGGGCACAATACTCCAGGTGGGGTCTCACTTGTGAGTGATACAGTGACAACACTAACTTCTTGCTTCTGCTGATAATAGTTCTCCCAGTGCATCCCAACATTGTGCTGGCCCTGCCCTGCTTTGTCACACTACCCTACTACTTTGAAGTCATCAGATATAATAACCCCAAAGAACTGTTCTTGCTTTGTGACCAACAGTATCTCCACTCATCCTATAATCAGCTCCTGTTTCATGCCATGCAAGTTTTTGCACTTTATGGCACTTAACTAACTGCCATGCCCTTGACCACTCCATGAGTTTCTCAAGAACCCTATGCATTCTTCTCCACCCTTTCTGATTCTCCACCCTATTACAGATTTCAGTATAATCTGCAAAAGGCATACTCTCCTTCCTGTTCATCTACAATGTCACTTATAAAGGCATTGAAGAGGTCTGATCTCAGTACAGAGCCCTCTAGCACCCCACTGGTCACTCTTCCATCATTAGATTGAGTGCCATTAACTACCACTCTGTCACCTATCTGTTAACCAGTTTGTAACCCATTTCACTACTTTGGATCCCACTCCAAGGTTGCTCAGTTTCTTAATCATTCTCCTGTGTGGCACAGTGTTGAAGGTCATGCAAAAGTCTGGAAGGCCATGCCCACTACCCCACTAAACTATTTCCCTGGTCACCCAGTCAAGAAATTAATCAGGTCCATTTTGCATGACCCCTCCCCTATGAATCCATGTTATCCTTTGGGCCTGCAGTCCATTGGAGTGAAGATACTCTACTAACCTTTTTGTTATGAGTGTTTCATTAATTTCCCCACCACTGAGGGTGAGGCTTACCAGCTTATTGATTCTGGCATCTTCTCTGTGGCTGCTTTTATATAGAGGGACCATGTCTGGTCTCTTCCAGTCCTCCAGAACCATGCTCGATTCCAGTAAGTTGTTGAATTAGGCCATTGACGGGGCAGCCAGCATCTCTCGACTTCTTTTAGTACCCTGGGTGTATTCTGTCTGGTCCCTTAGTCTTGTCCACTTTCATAGCTGCAAGTCCTTTCATAACTCTTTCCTCTGAAAATAGACTTGAGTCTGCCTCCCCTTTGTTCCTGCTGCTCCTGATGGTCCTTCCTACCCTCCACTTTGAAGATTGAGCAGAAGTACCAGTTCAGGATGTCTCACCTTTTCTTGGTCCTTTCTGCTAATTTTCCTCTGCCACCCTTCTTATATTCAGTATTTCCCATGCTTTCCTCTTCTCACTTATGTACCTGAAAAATCTTATCCCCATTACCTACTCCTTTGGCTGTCTTTTCCTCTGTCTATGCCTCTGCCTCCTCACTGCATCATTTGCTTCCTTCTGTTTTACCTGATAAAACTCACTGTCTTCTTTCCTCTGCATGTCCATAAATATCAAGAATACCATGCTTTTTCCTTCACCACCATGGCCACTTCCTAGATTACCAAAATGGCCACTTTTTCCTTTTGCTTTACTCACTTTCATCATGCAGGAGCTGGTTGCCCCAATTATTGCTTAATTATTCCCTGCCTTATTTTACTCTGCTGTTTCTGTATCCCTCCCTGCCAATCCTCATCTACTAGGCTGTTTCTCAGGCAGACTCCCATTTCTTTATAATCCACCATCCTAAAGTCCAGGACCCTTGTCCTTGTGTGGTTGCCTCTGCTCCCTCTTATTGCAAAACCATACTGAGCGTGATCACTGGTACCTAGGGACTGCCAAATGTGACGCCTGCAATGCAGTTCTTTTTCTCACTAATCAGGGCCATGTCTTTACCATCTAGACAACAACAGTGTTCAGTTCTTCATTTTAGATTACCATACACAAGTGCTTATTACTTTTGTATCAGTTTAGTTTACATTTACACAAAAGTCAACAGTCCTCTTGATCCCACCCTGTGGGAACAGTTGATGACCATGGGAAGCAGGGAATCCAAAATACAAGATTGCCTAGCAACAGGGTCATGTCTGGCCACCACCCCTCCCTGGTGAACAACACTGTTGTGTGTTATTCCTTACTTTTAAAAGGTATGGAAAATGTTAATTATTGAGTGGTCAAAACATGGGGTGGAATAATGTATATTCCTTCAACACAGAGAAATCAAAATTATAATTTGTATTTTTACAGTAAAGCTAAAAGTACTGTATTTTGTAAGTAGAACAATAGACTCCAGAGTTTATGGATTACATAAGCAACAACATATGATACGGTGTATGTTTATGGTCCTGTAATCAGGAACATTGAGCAATTTTGGATAAGCTATAGCCAAATATCATTAAAAACTCAGAAATCGGGTATGGTATCATCAATCCTGCAATATGTCATTGTGCCTATAAAGTTGTCTGTGTTTAGAAAAAGTAGTAATAATAATAAATTAGGAAGTTTAAAATACATTTTTGGGAAGGTATTACAGAAATCTTCCACATCAAAGGAATAGTGCTGAGATTTTTGCAAGGTCTGGCCCTTAAATAGTATTTAAGTAACACACACCAGTATTTTATGTTTGTTTTGATTTTGTATTTATTTATTTATTTTATTCACCTTTTGTTTACCAGGTAAAGTACTAGCTTATAAAATGCTTATTTTCAAGCATGACCTGGGAGAGTTACAATAGCAGGTAGCAGCAAACACAACAAAGTATGAGACACAGCAGATAAAGAAGCAGTAAGTGCAAAGTTTCAAACAGCAGACAAATGAAAAGACAGTGGCCTGGTACAAAGTACAAAATCAGACAATAAAACACTGACCAAAAACAGACAATAACAAAAGATAACCATGCAACTGTATATGAAATAAATTATCGGGTGTAGGACACAGTAGACTGACATGGAAAAACAGCAGCCTGCATGGGTGGTGCATTAAGTAAGCACTAGCATCAATATCCAGGGTATATTATGCCAAACATTGGCAAGCAGCTGGAGGAACAAAGCAAAGATGAGAAGAGAATTCAGCATTGGAGGAGAGAGCAGGAAACCAGTGAAGAGTGAGAGATTAGGAGATGACAGGAGCAGGAGCATTTATCAGAGCACCTGAGATAATTGCATAATTCTCTTTGAAGGTAGATTGAGACTGACAGACCTTGAGGTGAGAGGTAAGAAGTTGCAGGCTCTAGGGGCAAAGTAAACAAATGCCTGCTCACCCATTTTAGAGGAGCATTTGGGAGCAGCCAGGAGTGCCTGGTCTTTGGAGCATAGTAGATAGGTGGAGTCAGTGTGAGTGACCATTGAGACAAGTGAGGCAGGTTTGGTGGACCTAATGATGTTACTTATCAAGCAGAAAAGGATGTAAGGATGCCAGGAAAGGGGGGACAAGTTTAAGTCATAGTAGAGTGAGCAGTGATTCATGAGATGAGGGGCAGACAGGGCAAACCTACACACATTATTACAGGTGGCATTCCATTTGAGGAAGCAGCTAGCATTGGCCTGGTAAAAGTAGGTGATCCCAAAGCATAGGCTGGGTAGTATGACACCCTGGGCAATGGTGACTGTGGATGCAGAAGCAAAGGCATAGCGGATCCTGTACACAAGGCCAAGTTTGTTATTACCAGATTTAGAGTTGTTGTAGATGTCCTGCAAGAAGTCCAGAGCAGTGTTGAGTGTGATGCCTAGGTATTTGAAAGAACTGGTCACATAGACGAGGGAGCCATCAAGACACCAGATATCAGGACCAGTGGCACAGGTGTGAACCTTTTGGGGGTACCAGAAGGCGTGGCCTGGGTCTTGTCAACATTCAGAACAAGGCAGTTAAGGTAAGCCAGGTTTGTACATTGTGGAAGTCAGAAGTGAGTCTGGGGTTGATATCAGTTAGGGATCTAGAGCCAAAGTAGGGAATCAAGTGCTATGCATACAGAAGAGTATGACAGTGGGAAGGGGTATTCAGAAGGTCATTGATAAAGATAGAGAAGAGCAGCAGGTCCAGGATGGAACCTTAAGGAATGCCAATGTTTATGGAAGCTGGGCTGGAGAGGACCTTATTGAAAGGGACAAACTGATGATGGTCATGGAGATAGCTAGAGAACCACTGTAAGGTAGGGGAGGAGGCTCCAAGGGTCACAGGTTTGAGCAGCAGGAAGGAGTGATTAACCAGGTTGAAAGCCTTGGTAAGGTCAATGAAGCCCTGGTATGCATACCTTTGTCCATATTTGATCTGACATCACTAGTGAACTGGGCAAGGGCAGTGGAGGTACTATGAGCAGGCCTAAAACCATGTTGGGCAGGGCATAGCAGGTGAAATTTCAGTAGGCAGTCTGAGACCAGAAAGTAAACAAGTTTATCAAAACAAGTTTACTGAGAGTCTGTACAATAGAATAAGGGTGGTAGCTGTTAATGGATTTGGGATCACCTTTCTTATACACAGGTATAATCTTGGCTGGCTTACAAATGCTGGGTACAGTAAAGGTGGTAAGAGAGGTTGAAAAGTTGGTGATAAGGTAGGTGAGATGAGCCAACTTAAGAATTTTAGGTTCAATCCTGTCAGGGTCAGCACTACTTAAAGGTGAAATGATTGAGAGTCATAGGACCTCACAGTGTGAGACTGAGCAAAGGTACAGTGAAGGGATAGAAGGGCAGGTAGAAGGGGATTGGGTGGAGCGGGACATGACAGACTTGAAACAAGAGAGTCAAGTCAACTCCATTTAAAAACGCTGTCCCAAAAGACCACAGCGCTGCACAAATATAAGAAAAAACATACAAACCAAATATGTAAATATTGACATCACACAATTAAAACAGGCCAAGAATAAAACAACAATATATCAGAGATAAAATCACAGTAAGCCAGCTATTATTAAATTCTGGATAAGCAAGCCAAAAGATGGGGTTTAAGGCACTCTTAAAACTCTTGATGATCAAACACTCTCTAACCTGGGAAGGTAGAAGCGTTCCACAAGGTAGGAGCCACAAAAGCAAATGAGTGGGCCCCAAGAGTTCTTCAGTCATACCCTGGGAACCTCTAGCAATCCCTCGCCAGTGGAACTGAGTGGAGTGGAGGCGTAGGGGCAGAAGATCTTACAGGTAGCACAGACCCTGTTCAGGTAGGGCTTTACAGTTCAGTAACCCAACCTTGAAGGTGATCCGCCAATGTACAGGCAGCCAGCGCAGGCTGCAGAGCACTGGCGTGACATGGCAAGATCTTGGTAAGCTAGTCAACAACCTGTCCCAGTAGCCCTAGGTACAGGGCATTGCAGTAATCAAGGTGTGAGGTAACAAAGGAATGGACTAATGTTTGAAGGTCACCAGGTGGGACCAGGCGCTTAATCCAAGTGGTGTTCCTCAGATGGAAAAAGAGGTCTTAATGACAGCAGACACCTGAGATTTAAAAGTCAGACTGCTATCAAATACAATGCCCAGATTTTGCACCATATCTGAAGTCAGCAGCTGGGCACTCCTGAGCCAAAACCTAGAAGGTTGAACTATTGACAACCCAAAGCCATGGTGACCTGGTTCCAGTACCAACCCTCAGTCTTGTCTGAGTTTAACCTCAACCAGTTAGCACTCATCCAGCCCTGAATCTCAGAGAGGCAGCTGTTAAAACCTGAAACCAATCCACTTTGCTCAGGTACAAAGGACATGCAGAGTTGAGAGAGATCAGCGAAGATCCAATAAAATCGTTAGCAGTGTCGGTGGGATTATTGCAGTTTACATTGTCAATGACCATGTCTGGAGGGTTTGGCCCTGACTAATACATAAGAGCCCATTGATTTGTGACTAGAAACTCCTTCTTGAGTCTCTAGTTGTGGCGAGAGAGATCTCTGCAATACTTACTTTCTGATGGCCTAATTTCACTTTTATAAGCATTTCTCATAGTGTGGTATGCAAGCCAGTCAGTGTGTAAGGATTTGAATTTGGCCCACATTTGTCTCTAGCTTTAAGCATAGAGAATATAGGGGTGGTGCAGCCATCTAGTAGGTGTTCCTCTAACCCAAAATCTAGTGACTAGTATGTGCTTTTGTTGAAGGGAGGTGAGGTGCTGGTGAAGTATTCAGCAGTACAGTCCACATCACTGGTGGGGCAAAGAGGTGTCCTGTTGACACAGCTGAGGTCATTGAGGAAGTCATCAGGGTTGTGAGCCAAGAAGTCTCTTAGGGTTAACACCTTAAAGGAGCAAGAAGGAGGGTTAACATTCCATACACAAAAGGGAGTGATCACTGATACAGTCAACAATAGTACCAGCTGATGAGATCCTGTCCTTCCTATTTGTTAGGACCCAATCAATGAGACAGTGGTGAGCCCCATTGTCAGAGTGTCTAGTGGCATCAGCTGTTAGTTTGGAGAAATGGGCCTTGTTAATGATGGACTCAAGAGCTTTTGAGTTAGACCCAAGCCTTAACTTCTATATGGCTCTCCTAGTATGATCTTCTCCCCTCCCACCTAGCAGTACCAAAACAGCCATCACCCCTATCTTCCATACTGTACAGAGAGTTTAAGTAAAAGTTTCCCTGTTTCCACAACCAAGCTGCCACAAATCCTCTCAGTAGTCAAGTGATATTACCTTGAAATATATTAGAGTCTCATTCCTTTTACTGTCTGTCTTGTTAGGTGCTTTTTAGTTGTTGCTTGCCACCATGGCATATACTATATGTGTAAGTGCCACGAGGAGTTACAGTTTCTGAGTGACATTGCACACACAGTACTGGCAAATATCAAAGGATAGGTGCTGTCACTTCCTCATAATGGAGTAAATAGTTGGTGGGTGGTGACTGGAAACTTAAGATGAGAGTTGTCAATTGTTTATGGTAATGGAACCCAAACAGTGAGGGTGATTTTTGGCTGAATGGAAGGCATGGTGACATTTTGTTTAAATTGCTTTGTATGATACATATGTTGTTGAAAGAGATGGAGGGCCTTTCACGGACACGAAAGATGCCAGCAAAAGCAACAATGAAAGATGTGTGTGTGCGGCTTGGTAGATATATATATATATATATATATATATATATATATATTTCAAAATATGCTGTGGTTATGAGTCTGAGTAGTTTTTGGGAGTAGAGGCAGTTAGGTGCTTAGTGATGATGTATCTTCCATATTGTTTATTGCAGCGTGGTTCTTGTGTGTTTATGGGCAAATGACTAATGCATTTATTGTCATAAATCTGAGTGGATTGGAATGTTCAATAACCTATCAGGATACTTGAATCTTCTCATCTATTTTATAATAAGCAGTAATGAAAAACAGCTGGTTATTTCCTGGGGATAAATGACCTGCTGGGGAAGGTGGCCCAAGCTGTAGCTAGGCCAACCCTCAGCTGGTCATTTATCCCCAGGAAATGACAGGCTACTGAGGTCGTGTTGTGATTATAAGTTTAATTAAAATAGTAATGGAAAACTGCATTTTCTAACTACATTTATGAACACGTGCCTCTCTGAGCTGTACTACACATGTCTATGCAATTAATGCTCAGTTCAGCAGTCAATAAGCATGGATTTGCCTCATGAATAAAAATTAGACTTTTGAGCTACCTTGTCCAGGCACTCACTGGCGGTTTAACCCACCAGGATTTTCTAATATACTGTAAATTGGGTACATATAATGCTGGCCTGACTGCCGATACAGCGTATGTATGAGTCAAAGTGTTCTGGCTTAACTTTATCAATATGGCAACTTTGAGATGGACAAGTTAAAGGCCTTCGGTGTGCTGGGCAGAAAGTTCCACAACATGAGAGCAGCCACCATAAATACTCTGTCCCCAGACAACTTCAGCCTCTATTGAGGCACAGACAGTAAGCCAGCATCAATGGAGTGGAGAGAGTAGATAAAGGTATGTGGGACAGGATATATTTCAGAGAACCAGGTCCTGTACCATGTTGTGTGGCCTTGTATACCAACAAGCATGTCTCAAAGTTAATGTGCCACTAAACAGAGGCGTGAAGGTCACACCACACCAGTTTAAAGTGATTTGTACTAGAGGTCCCAGACATCAAATGTGCCACCACATTCTGGACAAGCTGCAGGCACTGCATCAAACTCCCAAATAACTCTAGGCACAGAGTGTTGCAATAATTCAGCTGAGAAGTGATGAAGGCATGGACTATCATCACCATGTCACTAGGCACTTGAAACGGTTTACATTACATGTCACATTAATTGTTCCACCAATGAGTTGGTTAAGCTTTGTTTTTAGAGTTGGTAATGCATTGGCAACTCATATTGTATTGCTTTTCAGTCCTTAACCAGCTCAAGAGCAATGTTTATAACATTTTGCAAGTCATTTGAAAGGCATCTGCAGTCCAGTCACAATACAATGCAAAACTGAGTTGTAACTCCTAGAAACAGTTTGTGAAGGGCTTTGCACTGGATCCAGCAACACTTATGCAACTTAATCGCAAATGTGTAAGCAGCTCATTGGAGGAACAGTTTAATGTGACTTGTACTGTAGTCTGGTCAATATTACAAAGCAGGAAACAGCTACAACAGATGACTACCAACACCTGATACTCCAGGGACAGCCTGCAGTCTATAGTGATTCCCAGATTTTGGACCATTTCCAAAGCTGCAAGGATGGCACCATTTAGAGATGCAACCAGGTGTCAATCCATGTCATTACCAACCCGTAGGAAACCACTTTGATAATCATCACCTCAGTCTTGCTCATGTTGAGGCTTAGACCGTTGTAGGCTATCCAGTCGATCTGCTGCAAATATCAGCACAGCACAGCCCTACATCTACCTCTTTTGGTGCATACAACAGATATTGCTGGATATCATCCATAGTAGTGAAACTCTAGACCATACCATCCTATGGACTCACTCAATGGCAAACAATATGGAGGCCAACAAGAACTGAGGTGCACCACAGTTGGGGACGGCCATCTCAGAGATGAAATTACCTAAGACTATCTGCTGTGCTCTTCCAAACAAGTAGGACTCAAACCAGTAAACAACAGTACAAGTGAGTCCCACACAGTGCCTCAGGCATTCCAAAAGTACCCAATGGTCAACCATGTTAAATACCAAGGTCAAAAGAAAAAAATGGAATGATGCCATCTATGTCTCACTATCAGGAGATCACTGAGCACCTTGATGAGTGCAGTCTCCATGCTGTGATGAGTGAAATCCAGACTAGAGAGGCTCTTGCATGTTTTACCTTTCAGGTGACCCTCCAACTATGTTGCCGCTGTCTTATCGATTACCTTCCCCAAGAAGATAAGGTTAGAGACTGGCCTGTAATTCAGAAGAATGTCAGCATCCAAAGATGGTTTCTTTGGAAAATGCTTCACCACTGCTTTTTTCAGTGCAGCAGGAAAAAACCTTCCCAAGAAATTACCTGACAATTTATAAAATGACCAGACCCAGCCCTCTGAACTGCTGATAGGCAGCTGGGTGGATCCTAAGTCCAATAAACAGTAGGTGGGACACAGCTCCGAGATCACCCGAACACCTCCTTATTCAAAACTCCTCCCAAGATGGCTGATTTCCTGGGACATTCTTAGGAATGGCACTGATGGCCCATGACAGGCTGGTTAAGGAGATCCCATCCACATATAGGACACCTTATTAAGGAAGAAACTATATAACTTGTTGCATTTTAAGGTCACACAACTCTTCTGGATTGTAGACAGGTGGGATTAAGCAGCCTGTCTAGTATGAAAAAACTGATCTGCTCCTTCTTTCCTAAGCAATCACCTTGACAGGAACTCTAACTTTTTCAGGGTTATTGCCCTCTGATACTAACTATAGTGGATTTTCAGGGCCATTTGGTTCTTAGTGGGATCTTCACCAAGAATACTCCACCCTCCTTTCCTTTGTCTTTCACTGCCTCAGCCTCTCACAGTACCATGGGTAGTTGTAGTGTGATGTCAAGGGACACATGTGGTAAGGTGCCAAGGAGTTCAAAGAGAATATAAGGGCCATGTTATAGCAGTACAAGGCGTTCTTAGCCCCACTACCATAAGCTGGCAGCATGCTTGATAGGTCCAATACTGTCAAGAGTTTGTGAGGCTCCAGCCTATTTTAACATGATACTGGATCATCACCAAAGGAGGGATTAAATGGGGTATCCCACAGAGGAACAACTCAACATGATGATCCAATCAAACAACTTGTTCAATCTTCATATGACTTAAGTCAAGACCTGCTCAGAAGACCAGGTCCATGACATGGCCATGCTGGCAAGTACCAGTGACAACAGCCTTTGTTAGGCCCAGTGACATTATCTGGTGGAGGAACTGTTGATCAAAGGTTGAGGCTTCATCATTGAGCCAGAGACTGAAATCTCTGAGAACCACACATTCAGAGATTCCAGCACCAGGTCATGTCAAGGTCTGCCAGTTCTTGTAAGAGCTCACTCCCCTGCTCTAGAGGCCACTACACAAGAACAACTCTGCAACCTGCACCTGAACAATCCCTAAAAGCTACATATTAAACAATCTAGTCATTTCTATGGGGCTCCATAAGTCCCAGAATGGATTTAAAGCAAATGGCCACCCTGCTCCTTACACTCAGGCAATGTATCATGGAATACATGGCTGGGATGGATATCTCAGCACAAGGTTGGAGGCATCCCACAGCCAGGTCTCTGTAACACAAACAAGGTCAGCCAAGGAGTCTATGATGAAACCCTCCATCACTGCAGTTTTATTCCTCAGGCACCTTGCATTCAAAGCATGACCCAAAAAGAGGGGCAGAGTCAGTCAATCTAGTTACCTCCTTCCTGTTCATTCTCAGTGGAGCCTAGGTATCAGAATCTGGTAGGAGTTCTACAGTCCTGATTCTAATGTCTTCCTGTGCATCTTCATGACTTTACCACTCCAATTGTGCCCTCCTCATTATTTAGGGAGGAAGCAAAGGTTGATGTTGCTTGACATCATGCTCTGTGTGCATGTTTGTCGTGTGCATCCAAGACACCACTGTCTCATGGGAGGGCTTGAGTGGAAAACATGGCCCTGGCATATGCAGTGATAGTCCCCAGTATATCCAGAGGCCATGCTTCTATTGTATTGTCTTCTGACTCAGAACAGTTTTGGAGATAAATCCCCCAACTTGCCCCCACCTGGGGGGCAACAGAGGCTCCATGGAGGAAAAAAGGTAATTACAAGTGAGAGACCTGGGGTTGGGCTTGCCCTGTGCAGCTGAGAGAAAAAAGCACTGGGGACTAGAAGGAAGGTATAACATTGCAAATTAAAAGAAGAACAAAATCTGAAGATAGCAGTTATGTAGCAGCCCACAATGTATGAAGGCTGCTGGTTCCAAAATCCATGTCCATTCCGGTACTGCCAAACATGGACAAGGCTCAAGGTTATGTTTTTAAAAAGTGTTGATCAAACTGCACTCAGATATGCCAAAATAAATAAATGCTTTTATAAGTGACATGTAGGCCCATAAATCTGAACGTAATAGTGATGCTACCCACAATGTGCAAGGCTACTGGTTCCAAAATTACTGCTGCCAGTCAACACCCACTTGCTTGCTGGTTATGACCCAGGCTCAGTCCCTTCCTTCACATTAACCTCTTTCCTTGGAGGTCTGAACTATTCAGCCTGAAAAACAGAGCAGTTAGCAAATCCTGCTGTAGCAGAAAAGCTATTTGTCTAATTTTACTGTGTTTTAATTGAAAAAATGCCAACTGGTAGCTACAAAGCTACTGGTGCAGAAAGACCTACTTGAGCCCAATCTACTGCCAAGCATATTCTCTCCCTACTGAAACAACTGGCACCTAGAGGCCTACTGGACAACCCAGCATGACCCCCTCCCCACACACACACACACACACACTTTCAGTAAAAGGTGGCTTTTCTGTTTGGATTTTCCAGAAGAAAAAGACATTCCATCTTTTTCTTTTATATAAGAAAAGATTTTCATCAATGCAATTTTTAAGTCAAAAGCCATGCTAAACTAGTTGCTTAAATGAGAGATCCCTGCCTAGCAACGCATCAGTCTAGCAACTGGCACACAAGTGAAATCTCTTGCTGTAGCCAAGTGCCAAGCTGACAACATAATGAGGCTGTGAACCATATGACTGCTTCTATTACAAGCTTGTGATCTCAAAGATGTGAAACAGTAGTTAACCTTGACCCAGTCAACTGATCAAATGGTCTTCACCATTCAAACCAGTCAAACTTAAAGTTTGCATTTTGACCAAATGTTTGCCAGAGTCACCGAGAACTGAAGTTTGACTTGATTTGTTCCCTTATAGAACCAGAATTGCAGGTCTAGTACTTACTGTTTTGAAGTCATATAAAGGAGACCCACAGGTGGACATTTTCGAGTATAAAGTCATATTTATCTCAGTAGAAAGCGAGATATATTATGAAACACAAAACTTGGTTCCCAAGGTTCACATTCCGATGCCAGCTGCCTGAAACACAGGTGCCCAATATCGGGATTTTGCCCGACAAATGTTTCTTTTATGCTCAATGAGGGGCTTGTTTCCACATACCCCTTTAGTTTATAGAATAAACTCAGGCATGAGCAAAATCCCAATGTTGGGCAACCGTGTTTTGGGCAGCCATTTATGGGATTGTGAAACTCGGGAACCGAAGTTTCTGTGTTTCATAGTGATGCTGAAAGCAGCATATGCATCACATAAAGGAACAGCAATGATTGGAGAAATACTGACAGTCTTTGGAAAACAGACATCCTGAATATTAGCCAGCAGATTGCATAATATCTTCTTGCATGGAGTTTGTGTTTCCTGGAGTATGAGGGTGATGCAATTGAATATCAGGGTTATCATGGTCAACACGTTTGCCATAAAGACTAGTAGAATAGACCAAATTTCCATGGTACTCTGTACTAAACAAGCACTACCAGTGTAGTGAGTTACAAGTTTGTAACAGAGTCTTCCATAACAGTGGACACATGGCTACCACTGGCACCACAATTTTAAGCTATGTTGTGCCAGGAGCATCTCACTAGCACAAGAGATATACCTGCCTGTCTCCTGCAAAGGCCAAACTAGCAATCTGAGCTGCAGAAACACCCTGAAACTTTAGCTAACTTCCAAACCACCATGCCTCTGATCAGTGATCACTGTCTCCACTCTAGGGCTATATATCTGGTTTCTGTCAGTCATCAACATGTGTGCAGATGTTTTCTCATGACAAGGTTGACATTAGAGTTTACCCAATGTACAGAATAGCAGTATTTCAAATAGATTACTGATTAATAGCATTGTTTTTTCATCATTTGCAGCAAAGTAAGGAACTTATATACCAAAACTGGATACACAATAATGAGCTTGCAGTGGCAAAGCTGGGAATTTAATAACCAAACTGGGCACAAAATAAGGTCTGTGTTTTTATGATAGGATGGTTTCTCAAGAAGATGGTAAACAAGGGATTACATATGTTGGCCGGGTAGTAAGACACATATTGCTGCACACTCTGAGTGTGTGAGGTAATGCCCAGTACTTTCAATAGTGGTAAAGATGTGTTTTGCCCCAGTTCCAGGGTCTGTTCCCATACTCATAAAATATTCATTTAGATGGATTGAGAAATGTAATAATTTCAATACCAGCCCATTAATTTAATGAACAACACATTGCCACATAGTAAGACAAATCTTTCCACATAATCACATGATGTAGTTTAGCCAGCCACACTGTTTTCTCCTGTGGATTTACTGTACTGTATGATGCATAGTAATGTATTCTTCTGATGATGAAGCACTGTAGTACTTATAACTATGCTTCATTTGCATGCCTTTATTTGACTATAACCCTCATTCCCAGCTTATAACTGCACAGCCACTGCTAATTTCATGGGTACGATAAATAGGGTTACTTCCTATTAAGGAGCCCAAAGTGGGACATTTCATACTGAAAATATGATTTTGCTGACAATATGTAACATTGTCCAATGCAACAGATTTGTTCTCTATAAATAATCAGAAGTAAGACTAACTGTTGTAGTTTTGTAGTTTCATAGATTTCATAGATGTTTGCAAGCAATTAGACTTACGTACTTAGCGCTTGCCATATATACCAAACTTAAAATTTGATTTTCATATCTCCACAATGCATATCCAAATTATTTTTAAATATATTCATGCTCCAACTATCTATTATTGCTCTAGGTATGGCATTCCATGGACAAACCACCCTCTGACTAAACCAATGTTTGTATATATTATGTTTCCATTTAGGTTGTATTAGTTGTTTGTTGTGTCTTCTAATACCATATTCATCCATTTTTGGTTAATACCCAACTCATGGCAAAGTCTAGTCATCAATTGCCCTGTACAAAAGGCACATATCCCTCTGAATCTTCTATAATGTAATGAATATAGGTTTAAGGACATTAATCTGGATCGATATGATAGTGTCTTCATCCCTTGAATAGATTTAGTAAATCTTCTCTGTACAGATTCAATTTTATTAATGTCCTCCCTATTTTGGGGGACCATACCTGTATGGCATATTCGAGATGGGGTCTGACCAAGGCTGCATAAAGTGGTATCAACACCTTAGCTTCCCTACTGGCAATATAACGTAATATGCAATTTAGATTTTGGTTTGCTTTTCTTATTTGGTGTTTGCAATGTGTACTAAACTTGAAACCTGGACACACTATGACTCCAAGATCTTTTTGTTTCATATTGTTTCTTATCATTGTAAGATATTTTAGTTAAGGTGTTACAGTTTTATATGACATTTAGAGGAACAAAATAGTTTTTCTACCATAAGATCAGGACATGTAGCATTTTCATGATTTTGGCAGAACACAGCTGCCCGAATCAGGACTGTCCGTCAAAATCAAAACAGGTGGTAACCCAGGTCCCTAAATGACAGAGTTAGAACCAGCAACACTGATGCATCCCATTGCATTTCTATGCAGATTCCCAGGTTAAGTATTAATTTCTGTTTTGTTTGATTTACTATGACATTTAGCTCACACCCTTCAGACCATCCCTCAGCTAGCCTTACAAATCAATGGAAGACAAGAAGAAAACAACTGTTGCAGATGTACACATTAAGAATATCAGATCTGTACACTGATTTGTGATATGTTGTATTTGGTAGATGAATTAAGTACAATTTAGAATAGCAGACCCTTCTAATGAACACGCAGAGATGGCTTAAAATGCTATTTAACCTTAGATTAGCAAGACTTTTGAATATACTGTACCAGAGACACTGTATAAAAATTGCCTGTCAGCTGTGCCTCATTCATTTGGACAACATTCTCAAGTTTTTGTTGTCTGCTCAAGAACAAGGAGTAATGGCAGGATTCTATTCAACAGTTAGATGGTGACATAATCTGGCTACAGAACTTACTGGTAGCCACATTTATGATATTTAACCCCAGACTCTTCACTTAACCAATTTTATTTTCTTTCATAAATCCTGTCTCTGTTGTCTGCTCCCTTGAAATGTATCACTTGTGTTTAAGCTCCAAAACTGCTGCTTCCTTTTCTTTTTTTAATTAGGACTCAGAAGATATCTATAGCTGCACAGAATCATGTTGGAGGGCACATTTTACTGATGTTTCAACTGTAGTACTCTTAAAATTAAAATAATGATTATGTCAGCTGTCTGAATATCTGACTACCTGAGTTTTATATATCATTCCCCAGTTTTTGTCTCACGTTCATGTTATACACATTGTATCCCTTAAAAGATCTAGCTATATGAAAAGATGGTATAACTTTCAGTTAAGTAGCCTTAACAAGCATTTAAATAAACCTAAGCTTTTAACAACTGCAATTGTCCCTTTATAGGGTTTATTTGATTCATGGATCTTCTAGCCTTGTTATTCTCCCAACTGTTTGACTTGCTAAGGCTTGTGCACCATATAGGTTTACTGTTATTGTTCTAGCACTGTATTAATCTTACATATTTGCATTGTTCCTATCCCTTCCCCAGTAAATGCTTGAGAATGGGCTATATAGCTCAGTGTGTCTTCCTAGCTGACTCTGAAACAACATAAATAAACATAAATCTAACTAGTAGTTATGTATGCATTTAAAAGAAATAATATCATGTATTTATTTGCAATAGGGTGAACATAAGCGGTTGTGATAAATCCATTTATCTGAGTAACAGTGTGGATAAATTTCATTTATCCACACAGTTACACGTTATATCCACACAGTGACAGCACTACTTGTCCTGAGTACAGTTTTACTTTCCAGGTTCTCCAGCACTGCCCCCTCCCCCAGCCTCCTGCTTGCCACCTCAAACAGCATTTTCTTTTTACAGTAACCTTTCTTTATTCACGTTGATCCTCCAGCTCGTCTAAGTCATGCAGATTCCGCTGCTCACACGCTTACTGTTCTTTACCAGCAGGCAGCACATCACCATACTGATCCCACCCCGTCAGCTTCATCTGCTGGGGACTCCCATGCTCACTCCTGTGAAACTGAAAACTCAGTCACAATTTGAAGCATTTTTCTTTTTAAATACAAAGTGAAATCAAAGCTCTGTAAGTGGCATTCAACACAAACCATAGCCTGCCTTTCAAAAATGCATCACCATTTTTCACGACAAAAATCAACACCTTAGCTCAATCACCATTCAGTTACTATGCAGCAGCATCGATGCTAGTATCATGATGCCATGCTCTCTAGCAACGCCCACAGCAACAGGTAAAGAATGGATGTAGGAACTCCAAGACATGAAAAAACAAAATATTTAAAATTAAAAAGTAAAAACAAACCTTTGGTGCATTAATTGCCCATCACACAAATTCCTGCCCTCTTGCATAAATGAAATATGTGGGGGTAACATGTGTAAAATTAAGTTATTTGTGTAGTTGCCAATGACCACTCATAACCCTCACTCAAGGTCACAGGCAACTGTACAAATAACTGTTATCCATAGGTGCCCCTGCCAGATAATGCCAGATTTATTGCCTATGGGCTGCAGTGTGTGGTACATAATGGGATCCTCTCCTCTTGCAACACCAGAGACCTTCATGAACTGTTTGCATTGTATTTGGCCACAAGAAATGAGGCCGAGACAATTTGCTTCAAATTGCCTCGCCCTAGCAGCTAACAGCACGGAAAAGAAGAGAAAACCCTTGCCATGAGGATGCCAAGGAGCACAGGCCGATATGATAGACACATGATCCCTTCCCCTTGCAGTTGCAAAAGGCACCCAGCTTGCAAACATGGAAGGTGGGATCACCCTCAGAGAGAACCCGCTCAAAAATCCCTGGCGGGATCGCATAAAACACTGTTGGAGAAAATGGATAGCTTCTGTTCAACTAATAGGTATGTGGTGTCACTCTACTCCAGCGTCTCAGCATCACAGTCCAGCTGACGCTGAAACTACTGGAGGACCAGTACATCCAGCTATGATCAGCACATCCTCCTCATGGGCCACCATGGAGCAGTCAGTCCCACAGGCCCAATCACTGAACCCTCCACTTCGACTCCCACCACGCTGCAACTGCCTCCTGATCCACAGCTGTAGGACTTCCTGCCCTGAACTGCCAGTGACCTACAACAGATAAAGGTTGATGCCAATATCAGATAAATGTAATTTGTTTCATGGGGGTGGATGGTGTTAGACAGTTGAGGGGCTCTTTCCTTAGTGATATATTAGTAGGCACACCCTGATAGGAAACACTGGTGAGGGGTAAGATGGTAGGGTATTGAATGGCCCACCCTCAATGTCCCACTGAACATCTAACAGGGCCCTGCTATTGCCCTGTATTGCCCTCCACTCCTCCAAGTTCATCAAGGAACTCCGCTACAGCAGAACTGAATACTGTAACTGTAGTTTCTATCCATGACATAATGAGGTTAACATCTAAGCAGTGCATGTTAACTCTAGTATTTGTGACCTTACTACATGGATATAAAGGACTTGCTATCCAACTTAAAGGCCCCACCACCCCATCCCCTTCTCATCTGCTGTCCTGCGACACTGCCTGAAACAAGCTGGGGGGTGATGCTGTAGCCAGAATTCTCTTACTTCCAGCATGTACTCAGAGATACTAGGTGTTCGAGGGTCTATATGTGTGGTATGGCAGATAGCAGGCTATTCATGGAACATTCCCCATGGGTTTTATTGCCCTAAATGTTATTACACCCTTGATGCTAGCACACAGGCTGTGTGCATGCCTATATTTCTAATAATAGGGTCATATCTGAAGGCATCATGGTTGTATATTTTCCTATCAGGTGCACCTGCATAAATCAGGGCCCCTACTAACCCACGGTATGCCACTGTACACCTGACTGGGTTTCTTAACCATACTCAGGCTTTTCACAGAAATGTGCATCCTGGGACTCACTCAGTGATGAAAGAAGGAAAACAGTCCACCTGAGCAATCTTAAACTGGCTACAGTGTAGGTTTACGAGC
Source organism: Neoceratodus forsteri (assembly GCA_016271365.2). Taxonomy (NCBI): domain Eukaryota; kingdom Metazoa; phylum Chordata; order Ceratodontiformes; family Ceratodontidae; genus Neoceratodus; species Neoceratodus forsteri. The sequence goes on from CM057449.1 coordinate 1,518,082,190, forward strand.
ATGAAATGTGATATCAATGAATACATGCACAAGTACTGGATGGAGACCTTAGACCTGCACTACATCAGTATGGTATATGTGTCATTTGGTGTACCTACCATGAGGTGCTGACAGCCTGGTAGGCCAGTGGATCAGAGTTGGCATAGTTTACCCCTAGGTGTACCCCAAGTTTACAAAGCCAACCTCACAAATCCATACCAGCTGGATACGAACATGCAAACATATGAGAAATTGCCAGCAGAAAAGGCCCACAGGTCTATCAAATCTGCCTGATTGTGCAGCTCTTAGTTTCATATCACTACAGCTGCCCCACCCCACCAAACCCCTCCCTTTCTCCTCTTTCCTGGTCCTTCCCTTTTGTGTCTTCATCTGTACTAACTCTGCCCTTGACTCTATCCCAACCCCACTTAAAACTATCCACTGTCCTTTGGGCAATTAACTCCTCTAGTGGTGTGTTCCAGCCCGCCACCACTCTGTCTGTGAAGTGGTGCCTCTCATCTCCCTCCTAAAACTTTCCCCTTCCAACTTCAGACTGTGCCCCTAGTGACCCTTACCCCTTTCAGCAGAACAATCCTCCTCCCTGACTTTGTTTATGCCAGTCAAGTACTTAAAGGTCTTTATCCGTCCCCTCTTCCATTCTGTCTTCCAGCGTGTACATGTTGAGCTCCTTCAATCTTTCCTCATATGGCAACACCTCTAGTAGTCCCATGATCATTTTGCAGCCCTACGCTGCACCCTCCAGTAATCTCACATCCTTTTTGAGATGTGGGCACCAGTACTGTATATAGTACTCCAAGTGTGGCCTCACCAGTGATCTATACAATGGCAGGATGACCTCACCCTTTCAAGAGGTGATCCCTCTGGCAATGCACCCCAGCATCGTGTTTGCCCTTGCTGCCACCCTCCTACACCATGCTGATACCTTCATGTTCCCTGTGACTACCTCTCAGGTCCCTTTCCTCTGAAGCCATTTCTACCTCCCCCCAGCCAGTAGCTGTTCCTGGGATTTCTGGCTCCAAGGTGCATAGACTTTGCACTTCTTAGAGTTTAAACCCAACTGCCACCCTAGACCAGTGTTCTAGAGTTTAGCTAGATTCTCTCTGAGTATCTGCCTATCTTCTTTACGTCCACTTTCGCACAAATCTTAGTGTCATCCATGAACCGGTAGATCTTACTCTTGACCCCCTCTGCAATGTCTGCAGTGAAGACATTGAACAAAACAGGGCTCCGCACTGAACCCTGCAGTACTCCACTCATTACTGGTCATGGCTTGGATGTCTGCCTCCCTTACAACTACCATTTGTTACCTGCCCTGTAGCCAGTTTCTCAACCCACCTCACCAGTTTTCCCCCGCCCCATGTCCCTCAGCTTGCTCATTAATCTGCTATGCAGCACAGAGTTGAAAACCGTTCTGAAGTCCGGATACAGGACATCCACAGTGTGGCCTTCTTCAACCGCCCCTAGTGACACAGTTAGAAGAAGTCGATCAAGTTAGTTTGGGATGTGGTACTACTAGCACTCCCAGGCGCAGAGAAGGGCCTTATGAGTTGCTTGCTGTTGGTCATGAGCTTTTCTTGCTCTCACTTCTACAATGTGCTCTTATATGTATACAGTTTGATGTTATAGTTTCTTAATGTTAATATAGTTAGATACAGAGATAAGCATGGTTACGTGAGACATAGGATACCTTACAGGAGTGTTAAATACAAACCTCTCATCTCACCATTTTGTGCTTTAGTTCCATACCCCATTGCAGGAAGGGCTCATACTGGTTTCAGTTCTTGTAGTCTGTTCTACATTCCCAGTGATTAAACTTTCTTCATGTAACTATGAGTGAGATCACTTGCCACACCTGGAACATGCAGGGACTTAACACCCCAGTGAAATGTAAACAGGTGATCACTCACTTAAAGAAGCTCAAGTCAAGCTTTAGCTATCTGCAAGAAACTAAATTAACCTCAGTGAATCATGCAAAACTGTACAGGGACTGGTTGGACAGGAATTTCATGCATAAGCCCCCCACCCACAAGCAAGGGTAACAATTCTCATACACAAAGCTCTCAATACAACCAATGACCTGGAAGGTAGGCAGATTTTCACTCTGATGAATACCCCAGCAAGACGCATATTATTAGGAAATATATATGCCCTAATAAAGATGACCCAGTCTTTGTCATACTATATAGCTCACAAAATAGGACAAATGGCCACTGCAGCTGCTCTGCTACTCCTGGAGGGATTTCAACCTCACATTAGTACCATTACTAGACAGAAGCTGTACAGTTATCAACCCCACTCCAAAGGGGTGCTGGCTGTGTCTCAACTAATAAATGACATAGTCTAGTAGACATCTGGAGGACCTCTCACCCCCAGCACTGTGACTACTCCTACTAATCCCATGTTCATGGCTTCCACTTGGATTATTGGTTAACATCCTCAAATCACACAAGCCTCTCTAGGGTCCACAATCCTCCTCATGGTGATATCAGACCATGTCCCAGTTCAATTACATGTTCTATGGGGCTCTCATCACCCAGATCTCCATCTTGACAATTAAATCCCTCCTATTAAGTGAGCTGTATTTTGTACCATGAACTAAGTGAGAGGCTACCTTAGTTTTCAAGATAACCCCATAGATGACACCTCAGCTGGGAATACCTTGAAGGCTTTTTAAAGCCACTGTGAGGAAATTATCAGTTACTCAGCTGCCAGGCAGAGAAAAGAGGGCAGCATCTCCACAAATTGCAGGCGGATCTGCAAGCAGCAAGTGCAATTTAAAACATTCCCCACCAACCCACACGTTCCCTTGGATGTACCATTATGGGGCTTCAGATGGAGATCAACCAATTACTCTCCCAAAAGGCTGAAACCTTCATCCTTCACCTGAAGCACAAATATTGGGAAGGGGAGAAAAGGAGGGAAACTTTAGCATACTGCCTAAGGAAACAGCAAACTGAAAGATTTATTATGGGTCTCATCAATACTAATGGTCAGGTTCAAACTGAAGCACAAGAGGTAACTCATAACATGAAATGTTTTTATGCTAAACTTTACTCTGCCTCAGATGCCTGAATCCCACAGAAGTGCAAACATTTTGAAGTCTGTAGATTTCCATTGCTTAAATCCAAAGACATACTTCTAAACTCCCTTTATCTGTGACAGAGGTTTCACAGGCCTTGAGCTGTCTGAGCACAGACAAAGCTCCTGTTAAGGATGACTTCCTGGTGGAAAAATGGCAGTCCTAACCTCTATAATCTCCCCGTTCTGTGCTCCATATACTTGGAGGCACTGACCTCTAGCATCTTCCTCCCACTCTTAGGAAGTGATAGTAACTGTACTCCCCAAAAGGGAAAGACCCACACTAGCTGCAAGCTACTGACCCCTCTCCCTCATAAACATGGACAATAAGGTCTTTGCTAAAGTCCTGGCTAACAGGCTTAATCCCTACTCCCTCATCTTATATATCTCTCCAAAGTAGGGTTTGTGCAAGGCCAGTACAGTGTAGATCATATTCACTCGCTCCTGAACCTCATCCACATTGCCAAGATCATCTATTCCCAGCCACTGCAGTGGCCATAGATTTTGAGAAGGTGTTTGATTCCCTTGAATGGGACTATCTACACCTAAAATCTGTGATTGGAAACCAAATTCAGTCCTGGATCCTCCTTTAAATGCTCCCATCAGCAAGAATCCTCACCAACTCCATGTTATCCGAACCCTTTCCACTAGAAGGGGCTTACATCAAGATTTCCCTATCCCCACTCCCTTTTGTTCTGGTTGTTGAGACCCGGCAGAGGCTATTAGATAACATCCAGTGATTCTGGGTACAGCTATTAGCCAGCAATATTCAATACTTACTTATGCAGATGACCTACTGCTTCCCTTGCAGATGTCGAAATGTCACTAAACCCTATTATCCATCCTTAATAACTTTATTCAACTCTTTGGTTTAAAACTAAACTAAACCAAAACTGAAGTTCTTCCACTGAATTCAACATATGAACCAGGTTACATTTCACAGCCTGGGTGGACGCTAGAAGGAATTACATACCTTGGAATCAAGGTCATTGCTGCCATTTCCAAACTCTGGGATCTGAACTTAAAACCCTTACTTACAGGGATACAAACCAAGTATGAAAGTTGGAAATTACTCCAGCTACAATGGCTGAGAAGATTGCTGAAATTAAAATGGTCACCACCCATAAGCTCTTCTACATACTTTCCCACCTGCCACTAGATCTGTCAAACAGCTAGTATACCAAGATTGATGCCATTATTGGCAATTTTATATGGGAAGGTAATAGCTGAAGTAGAGCCAGAACAAACTCTAAGTTCATTGGTTGAGGGAAGGTGGTGTCTCCCATGGATTGAGGGGTATAAATTGGCCTGTCAAACAACACAACTTTAAAATGGTTCAAACTGCTCAATACCTTAATATAACACACCCCTAAAGGTCTTGCCTCCCACCCACTATGTGGCCCATAATTAAATACTGGACTAAACTTCAGAAACTAAACACTAACCCCACCCCCACCAGACTTACTCCTCTATAGGGCAATGTAGCTATCACAGCAGACTGCAACCCTCATTTGGAGCCACTGGGCTACCAAGGGAATTTACTGTCTGTAGGATGTACTAGAACTTGGGAATTAAGAGTACCCAACTTCCAGGACCTGCAAGCACATTGGGACTTTCCGCAAACAGATATCTGGTGGTATTTCCAACTTAGAGTGTAGTGCAGTTGTCTCTTCATACCTCATCCCAAAACAACAAGCTATACCTCATAGCCAAGTGGCTATCTCACTCAAAGGCCAAACCAGCAGAATAAACACTGCAGTTCAGAACACAATACCAACTCAATACCATGAATCCAAAGTTAAATGGGAGTTGGCACTGCAAAGTCCAATTTCTGACCAGTAATGATAGGACTGCTGGAAATTTGAGTACCATGCTTACCTAAATGCCAGAAGTTGACTGATACAGAACAAAATCTAACACTTCTGGTACAGAACTCCAGCAGTCCTGTATACCACCAAACTATCAGTAATGATCTCTGCTGGAGGTGTCAGATGCATAAAGGAGACCTGTGCCTTATATTATGGGCATGCCTCTTAATCCTAACCTTTCGGCACCAGGTCTGTCAACTGGGCTCTAAATCCCTCCATAAACAGACACCATAGTCCCCTACCCTGCTGCTTTTAGATTGGCAACTGATGTCCCCACCTGATTGCATCTGAGCATGGTGACTTTGTCTAGTAAGTATGCAGGTGAAACAGCTTATCCTGGGCAGTTCTACCATGCTGCATGCGATGACAGAAACACTGCTGGTATGTAGTTTCAGCCCATTTGCATTTCTCTGTAAAGAATCTATCAAACATAATTTGTTTTGCAGTTCCTTTGTAGTTGTTTCTTCTCTATTCCAGGGCAAGATGCTCTAATATAGGAAATGTTGGGGCCCTTAGTACACACTCTTCGCTCAAGTTATTGTTCTTCAATCTTTCTTTTATTTCTCTCCCTATGTTTCGCTTCAACTTGGGCTTGTTCACGGGTTTATTCTTGCTACACATCTGTAAATACATTTATTTTATGTCATTGATCAGCATTTTTTTAATATGATATTGTTACATTTTAGTACTTCGTGTATACACATACCATTCAATAAAAGATTATTGGTTGTGCACCTTGTATATATATTCTTAATTTTCTCAGGGTTAATTTGTTTGTACTTGTTTAGATCCTAAGTTGCATCCTAAAAGATATACACAGTATGTTAGTGAACACAAGCGCTGCTAACAACTTGGGACAAGGTTTAACTACTGCCTGTAAGGCTTGTTTCATATTTCTTGGTTTGCAGCATACCTTATCTATATTACTTAAAACTTCATGTCTTTCTTGTAAATAATAATTTTGGGCCTGTAATGACATAAACATAATTTTTTGTAAAGCTTTGCTGTTATTATGTTGTTTAACATTATAATGTGGCTACATTGTGGCTTCTATTTACTTATTTTGCTAACAGCATACCTTAAAGGAGGCTGTGAGCTTCTTGAGTGGAATTAGTGTTCTTTGTAGTCTGTGAAAACATAATCATAGTATTCCCCTATTGGTCTCATAGCCATCATTTTACTTTTTATAATTAAGGTTCTAATACCAACTTCTAAATATTCTTTAATATTTTAACTGTTTACCCTCACTCCTTCTAGCTCAAGTTTCTCCTCTTTGGTTAAGTTCCTCTGCATGTAAGCACTGAAGCCCAACAAATTTTAATGGTAGCTACTTCCTGATAACCTCTCACCCATTTTGTGAGATCCCATGGTGTGACTAACCATGTCTTCACACCAGTTGATCACACCTTGTGCAATTTGGTTGCTAAGTAATTGAACACTGCTGCACTGATCAGTGCAGTTGGGTGCTCACAAAAATGGGTTATTTGTTCCTAGTTGCTGTAGCTCTGTGCTAGTTTACTTTTTATTTATTTTTTAACTTTCTTGTGAGGTTATTAAAATGAAACACATTATTCTCATACCATGTTTTCTTTTCACAGGGTGACATAAGAGTAAAGAGGATTTTTGCTAATATCAACAGTTCTCTTGCCTTGATTAAAAATTCTGCAAATAAATTCCAGGTTTCTCAGAAGTATTATTTGTTATTGTATCACTTTACATTACTGCTTTCTGCAACCCAAACTGTGAAATTCATAATGTAATTACAAACAGTCATTATTGTTTACTTGCTGAGGGGTCAATTGCAATTTGACCTTCCTATTTATTAAATACTTATCAATCACTCAGTGGCTTAAAAGTGTCTTCTCTGATCAATTCTCTAGCTCACATTATACCAAGCTTGTTAAACATCATAGTATTGTTTAAACAATCATTATTCAGATAACACTGGGGTCAAATGCAACTTGACCTCCCTGTCATAAATACTGAAAGTTGCTCTGGAGGTACAACATCATCTTTACTGTTTTAGATAGTGATTGTACTATGTTATTTAGAATGTCCCTATATTTTAACTTCTCTTAGTACATTTGCTATAACAGCATTATTTGTTATCTCTCTGGGATCGAGCACTGCTTATTTATTTTGCTGAGGGCCAGTTGCTATTTGGCCTCCTTCATTAAATACTTGGCACTCACTTCATGGTTTCAGATTTTCTTCACAGATCATTTCTCTAGCTTATAATAAAATACAAACATTTATTATTTTCTGAGGGGTCAGTTGCAATTTGACCTTCCCTTCCTTAGGTACTTGTCAATCCACCATGACTTAAAATTATCTTCACAGATCAATTCTCTACCTCACATTCTACCAAGCTTGTAAATACCATAGTACTGTTCAAACAATAAGCATTTAGATATCACGGAGTCAAATGCAACAGCCCCTGTTAAAAATACTGAACTTGCTCTTATTATTATGCTGAGGACCAGTTGCTATTGACCTTCCTTCTTACAATCACTTCATGGTTTAAAATTATCTTCATAGATCAATTCTCTAGCTGACATCAAACCAAACTTTTAAACACCATAATACTGTTTAAACAATCAAATAACACAGGGTTAAATGCAGCTTGACCACTCTGTTGTCAATATTGTAAGTTGTCCTGAGGTAAAACATAGATAGTGAATGTGCTGTTATTTAGAATATCCATGTGTTTTGACTTCTCATAGTACACTTACTACAACAATGTTATTTTATCACCTTTGGGTCAATTGTTACTTGACCTCCCAGTTTAAGTGTTACAAGTTGTTCTATAAGTTAAATCTCTACTTCATTTAGTGTATCCTGTACTGTTAACTTCTCTTAGTTTACTTTATACAGTAACATTATTGTGATCATACTGAGTCAATTGCTATCTGACCTCCCTATTGTGAATGTCAAAAGTTATTTCTACTGGTTAAATCTTTACTTTACTAGTTTACTAATTTATTTTCTGTATAATGTTTATTTGTTTTTACATGTTATATCTACCCTTTCAGTTCTATATGATCTAAATGCATGCCTGCCAGTTTGTTTCTACATTCATCCCAATCCTGTTGTCTAATGTGTTCTTGTGACATATCCACCTCATTTCAGCTCTTAAAAGATAATTCTGGTTATTACCTCCTCTTTCTGGTGTCTGTACTTTTCAAGTCCCCAGAACCTTAAAGAAGCTCCATTATGGCCTGCTTGTCCAAAATGTGTTGCTACTGGGGATGTCTCTTCTTTTCTTCTTATATCTCCTTTATGTTCTTGTGTGCGGGTCTTGAGCATCCTGCTAGTTTGTCCAATATACAGCTTATCACAATGACATTGTATTACATATATTACCCTTCTGTCATGCAGTTAATATGCTGTCTAATTGGATGACCATGCCCTGTATGTGGATGTATGAATGTTTGTTTTTTGATGTATGACTACATACTGAGCACTTGCCTACAAGGGACCATGCCTGGTGCTAATGGTCCCAATAGTAGTTGTATTTCCTTGTTTTCTGGTAATTTAAATTGAGATTTTACTAATTGATCCTAAGATTCTGTACTCTTTTGCAGCTATTATGGGCTTATTTAAAAGTTCTGGTATTTGTTCACTCTCCATTCCAACTAAAGGCCAATGTTTGTTTATTATTTGTCTAATTTCTTTTAACTTATGATTGTATTTAGTAGCAAATACTATTCTTTGTGGCTTTGTTTTGGGTCCTTTATTTTTTAATAGGTCCTCTTGTGTCTTATTTTTTATTTTTTCTTCTGCTTGTTTCAATGTCTTGGACTTATATCCTCTGCCTATGAACCTATTTAACATGATTTTGATTCTTTCTGTTCTTCTTGTATTGCTGTACAGTTTTTGTTCACTCAAGTTAACTGAGAGGATGGAATACTGTGTTTAAGCTTGTTTCACAGAGGTAGACCTGCAAAAGTTTTACAGGAATCTACACCTAAAATCAATTTGGTGGTAGTGACACCACAGTTGATACATACAAACAAAGACTTAAAGCGAATATGCAAATTAGATCAAAATATAATCCACCTGCTGGTAAAAATCATGGCATAGAATCATTTTGTAAAATTACAGAAAAATAAATAATGTGACTATTTAAAACCAAAGAAAGTATGAATCCAGAATGGAATAATTTAACTAAAAAAGAAAGAGAAGCATTAGAAAGTTTAAAGCAAGATTAAACAATCATAATTAAGAGTGCAGATAAAGGAGGGTATAGTTGTCCAAGATAGGACACAATATAAGGAAATGTGCATGAACTTACTTATGAACACAGAAAATTATGAGGTTTTACAAGAAGACCCAACTAAAAAAATAAAACAGGAAATTTATGCCATGCTTAATGACTATGAGCCATACAATGGATAGAACCATGGAAGCCAAAATATTATCCAAAGATTTCCCAAGAATACCACCTTTTTATTCTATACCTAAATTCACAAACATGCAACTAATCCACCTGGCTGACCAATAGCCTCAGGCATTGAATCTATCTTTGAACCAATTTCAAAATATAGAAAACTTTCACCTAGAACCACTGATAGAAAAACAAAATCTTACATTAAGGATACTACGGACATGATCTTGAAACTACAAAAATCACAGAACAAGATTTAAGTGAAGAAACCATCTTAGTGACATTTGATGTAGCAGATTTATACACATCTATCCCACATCAGGAAGGGATTCATAATGTCTGGGTACATACTAGATACTAGGGCAGGAACAGCTCACCTAAACCAGAATACTGCAAGAAATGGCAGATATAATATTAAAAATAATTATTTTGAGTTTGATGGGACATTCTATCAGCAGAATAATGGGACAGCAATGGGTTCCATAATGGCACCAGCATATGCCAATGCATATATGGCCAATTTTGAAAAAAAACACATTTTTTTAGAAAATAACAGCAAAATACACACTTGGCTTTGTTTTATTGATGATATTTTATGTTATGGAAAGGAACACAGGAAGAACTTATTAAATTCCATGAGGAACTAAACAGCAAAGATAAAAATCTTAAGTTTGTGATGAATTTTGATAAAAAGAAGTACCATATCTAGACCTCAAGATAAAAAGGTAAACAACAAGATAGAAACAACACTTTATAGGAAGGAAACAGATAGAAACACTATATTACATGGTATTAGTTTCCATGAAGCCAAGCTTAAACAGAGTATTCCATACTCTCGTTTAACTCAGTGAAACAAAACTGTACAGTAATACAAGAAGCACAGAAAGAGTCAAAAATCATGTTAAAAAGGTTCATAGGCAGAGGATATAAGCCTAAGACATTGAAACAAACAGAAGAAAAAAGAAAAAAAATAAGACACAAGAGGACCTATTAAAAGTAAAGGACCCAAACCAAAGCTACAAAGAATTGTATTTGCTACTAAATACAATCATAAGTTAAAAGAAATTAGACAAATAATAAACAAACATTGGCCTTTAGTTGGAATGGAGAGTGAACAAATACCAGAACTTTTAAATAAGCCCATAATAGCTGCAAAAAGAGTACAGAATCTTAAGGATCAATTAGTAAAATCTCAATTTAAATTATCAGAAAACAAGGAAATACAACTACCATTGGGACCATTAGCACCAGGCATGGTCCCTTGTGGCAAGTGCTCAGTATGTAGTCATACACAAATAAACAAACATTCATACATCCACATAGGCATGGTCATCCAATTAGACAGCATATTAACTGCATGACAGAAGGGGTAATATATGTAATACAATGCCTTGTGATAAGCTGTATATTGGACAAACTAGCAGGATGGTCAAGGACCCACATACAAGAACATAAAGGATATAGAAGAAAAGAAGAGACATCCCCAGTAGCAACACATTTTGGACAAGCAGGCCATAATGGAGCTTTTTAAGGTTCTGGGACTTGAAAATACAGACATCAGAAAGAGAAGGTAATAACCAGGATTATCTTTTAAGAGCTGAAATGAAATGGATATTTCACATGAACACATTAGACAATGGATTGGGATGAATGTAGAAATAAACTGGCAGGCATGCATTTAGATCATATAGAATTGAAAGGGTAGATATAACATGTAAAACAAATAAACCTGATACAGAAATCAATTAGTAAACTAGTAAAGTAAAGATTTAACCAGTAGAAATAACTTTTGACATTCACAATAGGGAGGTCAGATAGCAATTGACCCCAGTATGATCACAATAATGTTACTGTATAAAGTAAACTATGAGAAGTTAACAGTACAGGATATTCTAAATGAAGTAGAGATTTAACTTATAGAACAACTTGCAACACTTACAACAGGGAGGTCAAGTAGCAATTGACCCAAAGATGATAAAAATAACATTGTTGTAGTAAGTGTACTATGAGAAGTCAAAACACATGGATAATCTAAATAACAGTACATTCACTATCTAAAGGGTAAAGATGACATTTTACCTCCAGGACAACTTACAGTATTGACAACAGAGAGGTTGAGCTGCATTTAACCCTGTGTTATTTGATTGTTTTAAACAGTATTATGGTGTTTAAAAGTTTGGTTTGATGTCAGCTAGAGAATTAATCTATGAAGATAATTTTAAACCATGGAGTGATTGTGACGGAGAAGATCAAATAGCAACTGACCCTCAGCATAATAATAAGCAGCAAGTTCAGTATTTTTAAAGGGAGGTCAAGTTGCATTTGACCAGTGGTATCTAAATACTTATTGTTTAAACAGTACTATGGTATTTACAAGTTTGGTAGAATGTGAGGTAGAGAACTGATCTGTGAAGATAATTTTAAGTCATGGTGTGATTGACAAGTACCTAAGGAAGGGAAGGTCAAATTGCAACTGACCCTCAGAAAATAATAAATGTTTGTATTTTATTATAAGCTAGAGAAATGATCTGTGAAGAAAATCTGAAACCATGAAGTGAGTGCCAAGTATTTAATGAAGGGAGGACAAATAGCAACTGGCCCCTCAGCAAAATAAATAAGCAGTGATCGATCCCAGAGAGATAACAAATAATGCTGTTATAGCAAATGTACTAAGAGAAGTTAAAATATAGGGACATTATAAATAACATAGTACAATCACTATCTAAAACAGTAAAGATGATGTTGTACCTCCAGAGCAACTTTCAGTATTCACGACAGGGAGGTCAAGTTGCATTTGACCCTAGTGTTATCTGAATAATGATTGTTTAAACAATACTATGATGTTTAACAAGCTTGGTATAATGTGAGCTAGAGAATTGATCAGAGAAGACACTTTTAAGCCACTGAGTGATTGATAAGTATTTAATAAATAGGAAGGTCAAATGCAATTGACCCTCAGCAAGTAAACAATAATGACTGTTTGTATTACATTATAAATTTCACAGTTTGGGTTCAGAAAGCAGTAATGTAAAGTGATACAATAACAAATAATACCTCTGAGAAACCTGGAATTTATTTGCAGAATTTTTAATCAAGGCAAGAGAACTGTTGATATTAGCAAAAATCCTCTTTACTCTTACGTCACCCTGTGAAAAGAAAACATGGTATGAGAATAATGCGTTTCATTTAATAACCTCACAAGAAAGTTAAAATATAAATAAAAAGTAAACTAGTACAGAGCTGCAGCAACTAGGAACAAATAGCCTGTTTTGTGAGCACCCAACTGCACTGATCAGTGCAGTTTGTTCTGTTACTTAGCAACCAAGATCGCACAGGTGCGATCAACTGGGTGTGACGATATGGTTAGTCACACCATGGGATCTCACAAAATGGGTGAGAGGTTGTCAGGAAGTAGCTACCATTAAAATGTGTTGGGCTTCAGTGCTTACATGTAGAGGAACTTAACCAAAAAGGAGAAACTTGAGCTAGAAGGAGTGAGGGTGCAGTTAAAATATTAAAGAATATTTAGAAGTTGGTATTAGAAACTTTAATTATAAAAGTAAAATGATGGCTATAGAGACCAATAGGGAATACTATGATTATGTTTTCACAGACTACAAAGAACACTAATTTCACTCTAAGAAGCTCACAGCCTCCTTTAAGGTATGCTGTTAACAAAATAAGTAAATAGAAGCCACAATGTGGCCACATTATAATATTAAACAACATAATAACAGCAAAGCTTTACAAAAATTATGTTTATGTCATTACAGGCCCAAAATTATTATTTACAAGAAAGACAAGAAGTTTTAAGTAATATATATAAGGTATGCTGCAAACCAAGAAATATGGGGAACAAGCCTTGCAGGCAGTAATTAAACCTTGTTCCAAGTTGTTAGCAGCACTGTGTTCACTAACATACTGTGTATATCTTTTAAGATGCAACTCTAGGATCTAAACAAGTACAAATAAATTAACCCTGTGAAAAATTAAGAATATATACATGGGTGCACAAGCAATAATCTTTATTGAATGGTATGTGTATACACCAAAGAATTAAAATGTAACAATATCATATTAAAAATGCTGATCAATGACATAAAATAAATGTACAGTATTTACAGATGTGCAACAAAGAATAAACCCAGTGAACAAGCTCCAAGTTGAGCGAAACGTGGGGGAAGAGAAATAAAAGAAAGATTGAAGAACAATAACTTGAGCAAAGAGTGTGTACTTCAAAGGGCACCCCAACATTTCCTATATTTTTCTTGAATTTGAGAGCCTAGATTGGGGTCTGAAGAGCCTAGAAGAAAACCATTACCCACCAAACAATATTTACATTATATTTACAAGATGCTCTAATACCTACAGCATAAATAATTTTAACAGCTTCCTGGGATGTCATCTCCTTGAGCTGACACACCAAGTAAAGGTATGGTAGCTGTTTCCTTACCACCTCAGTCTTTTAGATTAGATAAAAGAACATGAGACACAAACTGAAGTATGTACCACATTATTTTTGCTATTTTGCAACTTGTCGATGTTGTGTATGGAAAAATTAATAAAAAGTTTAACTGCAAAAAAGTGGGGTGTGTCTTGGCAGGTTGTTTTAGTACATTGGTGGGGTCATAGATTGCAATGGTGTGTAGTGGTTTTGAGGCAGTGGCATAGGCAGTCAGACAGCAGGTTTGTGGTTGGGGAGTGATATATGTCATCAAGGCCTGTGCAGCCAGTGGATTTACTTGTGGCTTGAGTTTCAGATGGTGCTGACCATACCCAGTTAGAACAGTGGTGAAAATAATGGCGCCCCGCACAGAACAGCATAGTCTCTCTAGCCTCCACAGACAGCGATAGGGGAATAACAGCGCTATGTAGGAAATGCTCCTCAGGTCTCTGTCAGTGGTGCTAGAAGAAACCACAAGGAGAGAGAAATTAGGATGCTAGCTGAGCTGCTCCTGTGACATGGAGTGCTAAAGCATAAGCTGCTCGCTGGAATGGTGGTGGAGACCAGGGTTCTAATCTTGGTCTCAAGAAAGTTATTTTTCCCCATAATCCAACTTCAACTAGGAGTTAATTATTTTAATTATGGGGGTGCAGAGGGCAGAGCCCCCACTTGAGGTGTCTGGAGGGGAGCTGGAGCATCAAGATAAGAGGGCAAGTACAAAGGGGGATGAGTTTCTTGTGTGTTCTCTCAACTGGCCTCCAACTGTGATTTCTGTTTTTACTAACAGGTGTTGAGTGCTCCAGGTTGTGTCTGTGTAGAAGAAATAGTTGACACTGTTTTCTAATTTTTCAGGTGTAGTATGGCTTTACAGATATTGAGTGTTCCCGGACTGGTGAGAATTTTTCCCCATGGTAGACTGGCTGTATACCTTGCAGGTATCAAAACAAAAAGATAAATTGTGCACACACCAATTGAGGTTCAAGAATGCCTTACTGGTCTATGTAAAGATACTGAGGCCAGGCAAACACCCCTACATACAGTATCACCTCATGCAGAAAAGCTTCATCGGGTAGAGTTTCCCATTCCTGACAGATCATTTATACCACTAGTGACAATAGAATTAAGTTCTCTTTGGTCAATTTCAAAATCAAATTCAAAAATGAACAGACGAGTGACTGTGGAAAGTACATAAACACAAAAATAATTGATACCAGATTAACAAAATTTTGACAAAAACTTAGTACAAAACAGTTTCTATACATAACAGTATATCTTCATAACACTAACATCAAATTGCAATTTCAATATGTGCCAATACAGAACATAATCACGCTAGCCTAAAGAGAATTACGATCCACTAGTAGCTAATTATAAACACATTTAAACAACATTGTAAGTGGATCAAAACAAAGTAAGGAGAAAAAAAATTAAAAAAGAGAAAAGTTAAAGGAAATGAAAAATGCACTGGAACAACTTATAAATTAGCTACTAGAATATGTATTAAGGCACAACTATTTTTTGTTTTGGGAGCAAGATCTTTTGCAATTACGATGGATGCTGCACTAGCCAAAATGTACTGTACAGTATGCCAATTAATTTTTGGCATGGCGGGAAGAGCAGTTAGTGTTCATGAATTCTAATCCCCACCTCAGGCACAAAATGCCAGAAAAGCATCCTTGTTCTCTAGTTGGTGTTGCACTGCTCTCTTTTTTGTTGCTGTCTGTTCCTGTCCTGTTGTATCTTCATGGGCAGTGGTGCTCCCCACCACAGCCTTCCCTTGTACAGTTTCTTTGGATTGGCACCCAATGGCATTGCAATATACCCCATCTATCTGCCTGACACACCAGTGGAACAGCACCACTATAAATGGCCACCACCTGAGACAGCGATCAGGACAGTAAGACTGAAAATTCAACAAGTCCTAATACTGAAGATGATGGCCCTTTCTGCATGCTGAGCTCAGAGGACAGTATTCAGAGACAGACCATCCTAGGTAGACTTTTGCAGGACACTGAAGGCACAAACACAAGTGCAAGTGAACTGTATGATCTGTTTCAAAAGCTAGAAAAACTCTGTACAAGAAACAAGCATCTGGTTTGACCAGATATCATTAGAAAAGTATAAAAGTTGGAAGTATTCCTAGAGGCCTCAGAGTCCATTAGGCACCTGCTTCTGGACAGTTGGACTTCATGACAGGAGACTAAAGACATTATCCACCTGTTCCAAGGAACTAGTGAACATCTTGATTGAACAGGACAAATGTCAATATCAGTGTGTAGACCAAGAGCTCAAAGACCCAAACTGATATGACCCCATTCAAATAATCTCCCAGCGTTGATACATTTGGAAAAAGCCTAAAAGTAAAGTGCACAAGTTGGAAGCAAAAATGAGGAGGGGAAAAGAAATAAGTTTAAAAGGGACCACCATGACTATGAGGAGGGGGGAAGTCTGGGCATGGAACAGAAGCTGTGTTTGTATAGCAGAGGGAGATCCAGGAGTGTCAGAGGAGAAAGCTGAACGTACAGGAACCTGACAAAAGTGCATCTCCAAAACAAGTACATTTTTCAGAGAAGGATGACCAAGCAATGGCTCTAGCTTCATGCATATCACAGTAGTCATAAGAAAAACCCAAAACAAACCCAGAAAGCACAGGAACAGGTAAACAAGGAAAAGAACAAGTAAGGTGATCAACACTAACACAGCAGGGACTGAGGAGATCGGAATGGAACAAGTAGAAATAAAGCAGGTCATTAATATCTCACAAATTACCCTCACTGCCTCACAGGTAAAACTCCTTGAGAGAGTACTTTCATTCGTCCCTATCAGCCACCCTAACTATTTTGATATTCAGTTGATATCTTTAAGCTGATCCATAAAATTTACCTGAAAATTAATTTTAAAGAAAAGGAATTGAGTAACCACAGAAGCAACATTATTCAAGAGCAGAAACAGCATGGGGAAGGGGAATGGACAATGAAGAGAATTTAGCTGTTGTTTGCAAGCTTTTAATGTATCTGACAATGATAACAGAAGCACTCTCAGAGGACATTATTTAATCAATAACATTGAATCTGCACTATCCTGTGACATCTCTGAGCAGCATTCTTTTATACTCATGGCAAACTCTGATCTAAAATGGAAAAGCACATTTTGCTCTACTCAACAGAGACACCCTGTAGTAAAAGTATTTGAAATGATGCTTACAATGATATTCATTCACTCTTCTATCTGTCACAGCCACAGTACACCAACCTTTCTGCTGAAGAATGATGAGGTCTCCAAAACTTATGGAAATACATATTCATACCATAAAACCACCGGATAAGGGTGCTGTGGTTAATGAAATACAATTCAATCTTAATGACACTGTTTGCTATAAACAAGTCTGTGCATGGTCTGAATATTAGTTCCTGAATACCATGAATAATGCACTTTATGTTTTCGGATCTCAAATAACGAATAGTGCACTATCCGTCCAGTATTTGGAAAACAATTAAAAAGAAAGAAAAGGAATAGCCCTATCCCTCTTCTCCCATCCCAAGCAAGCAGTGGAAAACCCCCATCTTTCCACCCTCCTCCACAGCAGCCACACGCTGTTTTTTTTTTGTGTTCTTTTTGTTATTGTTGCTCCGACAACATATAACCCCTAGCAAGCAACTTAAACCCTCACCCTCCACCTCTATCAAAAAGCACAGTCCAACCTCCTCCCCAGCAGCCACAAGTTGTTTTTTTTGTGTTCTTTGTTTGTTATGGTTGCCCGACAACATATAACCCTAAGCAAGCAACTTAAAACCCCACCCTCCACCTCTATCAAGTAAGAATAGTCCCACCCTCCCCCAGCACCCATTTTTTTTTTTTTTATAGATGCCCGATAACATATTAATAGAAATCGCAGGTGCTGGGTGACCAGCTCAACCCACCTGCCTCCATGGCCAGTCAGTAGACTTTGGGAGGTTCCATGCACACACTAATCCACAAAGGCTACTTCAGTGTTTGTGTAAAAATAGTATTTATTACATTAAAAAGCAAACAGTGCGGATAAACAAATGTCTGAAATGTTTCGAACTTGCAGTGTTCTTCTTCAAAGGCTAAAATCTTTGTTAGCAAAACCACCAATTCAATAGGTCTTAGTTGACATGTGACCTCATGAGACACCCATAAATATTCCCCACAATGATTGGTTAAAGTTCTATAGATTGAAAATATAATTACTTTAAAAAACCACAACTGTATGTATATAACCCCAGTGCAATAATCATTTCAGATATCCAAAATAACACCACATAGAAATGCTTAAATAAGCTATACATGTCCTTATTATCAAAAACTCATAAATACAGGACCAACAAACAACCTGGAAAGGAGTGAAACAAATGGACAGGGAGGGAAGGAAGGGAGGGAGGGTGGGGGAGGAAAGGGAGAGAGAGAAGGGAGGAAGGGAAGGAAGAAATGCAACAGAAAACAAAGGAATCACATAACATATAACAACGGGGCTAAAAACACACAGGAGGAAGGATTATAAACAAAATCAACAAAACATAAAATTCTCAAGAGACAATATACACTGATTAGATTACATCTTAAAACTACCACATACATATCTTATTATCCTTACATCATGGATATTTTCACTTAACAGATGTCATATTCAAACTGTATAATCTATGGTGTAAACCTATTCTATATATAAGACTAACATGCTAAAATGCAATACTAATACAACTATTTCATAGAGAAACCAAGGTTTGTTCAACATGGTATAATTAGGACTTGGGAAAAAAAATGGCCAAAAAGAAGTACAAAACCAAGTATTACTGAGAATGTGCAAACAGATTTCACCAAAGGTGCTGATAATTTTAAAATGGAACAAATTAGTAAAGCAATGTAACCCCTGTTACCCAGGGTTACTAGAATCTCAGTAAGACCAAGTGACAGGCAGGGAAGGCAGCTCAGAAACCCAGTTAAATGGATTTCACACTGTCTCACTCTGTTCTCAGTCTCAGCTAAGACTGAGGGATGACATCATTTTAGAACTGTCGAGCTGCATAAGCCACACTGGAACGTTGCAGTTGGAGGTTAGAGTAGAACGTTGGGGAATTTGAAGTCAGTCTGAGAGAGAGAGTCTTATAGTGTAGCAGAGGTGCTCTGCTGAGTGCAGGCCTCAGAGCTTTAAGCCTGTTACAGAGCTACTTTTGTTTTAGGTGTGTTTCCACCCAAGAGGAATGCAGGAACTGATTATTGAAGTGGTGGAGACCGCCTCATCGAGTTCAGGGACCCCATCCCTGCGGGGATGGGGGAAAGCATCAGCCTGTTTTCCAGGGGCAACCCCTTGTCCCGCCAAGGAAAAGAAGCTGCCTGTTTAAGTTTGTGCTGAGGCACCAGAACCTCTGAAAGAGATTCCTTGAGGAGGAAACGACTGTGGGGCACCTGCAACTGAAGGGTGAGTTCACTCTGCTAAAGGGCCATGTGTTTTCACCTGAGACAGAAGGAAACTAAAGGGACTGTTACTGGGGGTCAGGAAAAGACAGCCAAGTACAGTTTGGAGGATGTGGGATTGGACAGGTTAACTCTGTGGGAGGTCTAGAGTAATGGTCAAAGCCACTTAAGAAGTATGTTCAAGTCCAGCACAAATGGGAAGAAAAGACAGTAGATTGAATGTAAATACATTTAAAAGGAATCTACACAGCAAAGGTTCTAAAGGATGAGGTGTTACAGACCAGAGAAATGGGCTGGTATGAATTGTGGGAGTGAGAGGTGGAAGACCCCTCCATCAGTAGTAACCAAATTCACCCCCACGGATTTGCTCTGAGACACCTGTTGCTTTCCCTCAGGTACTTGGCCAGTGCCTGAGGAAAGTACCCAGATGTGGTATTAATGAGGAAGATTCCCTCATGGAGCAGAAGTGCTCTTAGGTGGTTTTAGGAGCCACTGTAAAGGTTTCCATGAAATATGGAAAGTGTACAAGTGGCTGGCAAGGGACCCAAGCCAGGAATACCCAAAGCAGTGTACAAGTTCAGGCTGTGTGTCCAGTGTGTTGTAGAGCCTGAAGGCTAAAGTGATCAGGATGTGTTCTGGTCTCCTTAAATCTGCATTACCGAGTGTAGCCCCTGGGGTCCATCTATGATTTGTTTATTCTGTTTGGATGTGAATAAAAGCCACACTTTAGAATCCCACTTCTGGTATTGGATATTACAGTTGTTGTTTCCTGTGTTCGAGTTACTGGTGCCCCTGTACAGAGTAGCCAAACCTAGCCGATGTGCCGAATGACATATTCCTCCCCAAATCCAGCCCACCTGGTAGAGCGGCCAGATAGAAACGGCATACCTGGTAGAGGTTATAAAAATGGAGGCACCACTGAGGATTTGGTTTTGGAATTTAGGAGGAATGTAAGAAAGGTCACTCAGGCAAAGGGCTAGCGCTTTGGTTATTGGCAGTGGTAGCCCAAAAAGCTGAAGCAACATTTAACTACCGTGTCAGCAGCCTTGTTATCTATGTGCTGCTATTAAAATGCCAATTGTTTACCAAGGAGCAGTAAAGCCTGAGAGTGTATGCCCTTGTCCTGCATCAAATTACAGCATTTGCCAGCTTTAATAGTGTTTGTGACAAAGAAAAGTGTGGAAAAAAAATGTGGGTAGCAAAAGGAAAATTGTGCCCCCTAGACGTTAGAAATGCTTTCTTGCTAACTGAGACTGGTTGTGCTTAATGGCCATGAAAACTGGTTGAAATGGTGTTCTGCCGAGGAACCCAGTTGAAAAAAGAAAGTGTGGTTTGTAGTTTAAATTTGCCTGCTCGACGATCGCCATGAGGAGAAGAGCATTCAAGAGGAAAGAGGTTCATTTTCATGGCATCGAGTGATTGGTGAGACTGCAATCAGTCCTGCCCCAAGCCAGCTCTAGAGCGACTGCACAGCATTTGAGAGGTAGAGGAGGAGGTGCATACTGGCTTATCAGGAGGAGTGTCACAGAGACTGAAAGTGCTGTAAAAGTTCAAAAACTGACTTTTCTGTCTGAATTGCTCAACCCATATCTCATTGACTGGAGTGTGAGTGTGGTGTTCAGAGGGACAATCAGCAGGACTGCCAACCCACTTCTTCCAGAGGCCTCCAAGACTGGCTGCAGGCCATTTTCCATCAGCAAACAGCTACTGATAACAGTGAGTACCAACAGAAATAATTGTTCAGACTAAGTGATTTTGCAAAAGCCAGCTGAATCTGAGTATGGCAGTGCAATCGCTTGCAAACAAGGACTGTATTAAGTTTTACCAGCAAAGCAAGCTTATTTAAGTCATTGACTGTGAGCATAATTATAGGTTCAGCATCAGTATAAGTTACAAAGCCATGAGAGAGACTGTGAGTTGTATCAGATATGCAGCAAGAATTACAGGCAATCCTATGCTATGAAATACTGAGGCTTTAAGGACTGTAAGCTACAGCAATGTCTTCAGCAAGTGAAAAGTCCATGGTAAATCATATAAATGTGCTAGGAAAAGAACAGCGCAAGTTTGTTCAGTTTGAGCAAAGTTATCAGTAGAGTGTAAATCGGATGCGCAGTGGCTTGATCCAATTACAGAATGTTGATGCGTAGGAGTACTGTCGCCGCCATTACAGGGTGGGGTAGTAATGTAAACACAGCAGCAGAGGAGCCATTTTGAAAGAGAAAGAAAGTTTTCAGTAATGTGGACTTGAAATGACAGCGAGCGTTGTTTGTTTTTTCTTTGCAGTCATGGCTTCAGGACCAGCCTGCTACTCAGATCATGCCTGGACTGTGATAGCAGTAGAAGTGAACAAGTTAAGGGACATTGAGAGATGTTACTATGAGGATGACTGCCTCCTCATGTGGCAATTCCTGGATATCCAGTGCAGTATGTGATGTGCTTAAATGCTGGAAGGGATGTCACATGGTACCTCACTGTTCTGGGTGCCTAAAGAAGTATGGTTTATTTAAAGCGCCCAAGATCTGCTTTGGCTCCACATGGACAAAAAGTTCAAGAATCTGTAGTTGGCAGCACACAGCACCAGATGGAGCCTGTTGGAGAAGGCCCTCAGAGTGTGGCACAAGCAAGAGGGTGCAGATTTACAGACAGAACAATGTGCTGATGTTTCAGAGTCTGGAGTTGCAGAGAGACATTTCAGGAAGAGCATCAGTAGACCCTTGGAGAGAGGAGCCTAGCCCAAGTCTCATAGGTGAAGATGAGATGAGGGAGGCCTTTGAATGGAGGTTTGACCTCCGACCCAGCGAAGAGTGGACAGTCTCAGGAGTGAGGACGACTGCTTACTCCTGGGCACAGATTCTCAGTGAGGAAGAAGAGGGGAACCTATGTGGCCTTGTGAAAAGAAACTGGTACACAGCCTCAAGCTCTTGCCTCAGAAGAACGCATGGAAAAGAGTGGTGATTCCACTGCCCTGACTGTGCAAGAAGAAGCCAGGATCCATTTTTGTGTCATTAAGAATGCACAGCTGGCAGAACCATGACTGGCCACCCCTAAGCCAGGCCAGAGGTCTCATGTTGACCAAAGCTAGTAAAGAGGAAAGACTGGTTCGTAGGAAAGCGAATGAAATCTATGGGATGTCCTTTCCTATCTTTCCTCGGAGAGTCTGGGAGGAGATTGAACAAAGCAGGAAGTCCTGGATTTGGGAAGAAGCAATGAAATGTGTGCATCCTGGTGCAAATAAGCATGTTAAGAGCAGAATGTTTCACGACAAATACAGCCAGTGGAAAGAGGCAGGACACTGTTAATGGACACTGTTCGAATTGTAGATGGAGAGGGACATGAAACCTTTCACAGCATGAATTATGAGTGCCCAGATGGGGTAATAATTCAAGCACCTGACCCATTGTGCTATTGGCCACAGTGCAATGACCTTCCTGTGAATGTGCCATGTCTACCAAATGGAAAGCAGAGCAGTGGTAGCCAGTGCTGCCACTCCAGCGGGTTGGCATACCTATGTTGTTCTGCCAGTCTGGACATCCAGGACTCAGGTGCCCCACATTCATCAGTTTTGCAGTGTACTGGCCTTCCAGAATCCATCAACTGGCCCACCAGATGACTTCAGATCCAGAGAGGACACCAGTCCAGCTGTATCCTGATTCATCACCTGGTATCGGATGACTTCAGACCAGCTGTTTTCCTTTTGTTCCTGTTCCAAGGTTCTATCTCCAGAGATGACATCTTCCCAGCAGTTTCCAGATATGCCCTCCTGTCATTTCCCAGAGAAGCGGCCCAGCTGTATCGGAAGAATGCTTCAGGAGAGCTTTTGGCTGAGGACCAGGTCTGGTGCCATTGTCTCTACAAGGACTGGTAAGTCCAGACTTTTCTATTCTTATGACATTGCAGTACACATCCTACATGTGCAGACTCCAGATGTTTGAACTGTCCTCAAAGACTTCTCCCTTCAGGCCTTGGCCTGCTAGAATTGTGCTTCATCGGGCTTTAGCCCAGGAGAGACTCTTTAATGGACTTGCTCTTCAGGCACTGTGGTCACTAGATGGGACTTTTAGGGCATTCCATCCCCAAATATAGTGTATTGTAAATAATGTCATTGTTTTCTACTGTTTCTAATGTTTATACTATTTTTCTACTTTTCTAAAAAATCTTTTTGCAACCTCCAGTGTTTTGATGGTAGAGGTTTAGATAGACTGTGTATGCAGATTAGAAGTGTGTGTTGTCTTTCTTTTTCTTGCAGGTGTTCCTGAAGAAGACAGAAGAGAAGACAAGAAGAGGAGGAGGGACTCAGTGAGTTCCTCAGTAGTACTTTTGAGTGTAGTGTTTAAAGTACTGTTGCTGTTGTTGTTGTTGTTGTTGTTGTTGTTACTGAGTGTAACTTCTTCCTTCCACAGGTATGGTTGTGGGGGAGTGGGAATAATGTATAGTGCATGGTATTAGCTCCTAGTGTGTGGTTGCATGGTGTCCAGGGTCTGAGAGGTCCCCTGTTTGTTTTGTTTTGGGAATTTTGAGTTAGAGGCAGACAGGTTTTCCTAGAGGGCTGGGGGATAGACAGGCTGTGGTCCTGAACGGCCATAGGGGCCGCAGTACTGATCTATTAGGGCTATGCTTGGACAGTTCTACCAGAGCCACTAGGTACCCATAGTTAGCAGGTAGAGTAGAGGCTGATGTGTCAGCCAAAGGCCTCTAGACCCTTAGTGTTATCTGCCTGTGCTAGCACATGGTAGGGGAGAAGGTAGTGCTACCTCCCCGTAGTCAACACATGGGTGAGATGGCCTAAGCTAGGTGACTAATGACTGCAAACAGTCATTTTGCTGGCTCCAGGATGTGTAACCCCTTGTTACCCGGGGTTACTAGAATCCCAGTAAGACCTAGTGGTAGGCAGGGAAGGCAGCTTGTGAAACTCCAGTTAAATGGATTTCACACTGTCTCACTCTGTTCTCAGTCTCAGCTAAGACTGAGGGATGACATCATTTTAGAACTGCCACAGCTGCATAAGCCACACTGGAATGTTGCAGTTGGAGGTTAGAGAACGTTGGGAATTTGAAGTCAGTCTGAGAGAGAGAGTCTATAGAGTGTAGCAGAGGTGCTCTGAGGCAGGCCCTCAGAGCTTTAAGCTCTGTTACAGAGCTACTTTTGTTTTAAGGTGTGTGTTTCCACCTGAAGAGGAATGCAGGAACTGATTATTGAAGTGGTGGAGACCACCTCAATGGTTCAGGACCCTATCCCTGCGGGGATAGGGGAAGGTATCAGCCTGTTTTCCAGGGCAACCCCTTGTCCGGCTAAGGAAAGAAGCTGCCTGTTTAAGTTTGTGCTGAGGCACCAGAAGCTCTGGAAGAGATTCCTTGAGAAGGAAATGCCTGTGGGGCACCTGCAACTGAAGGGTGAGTTCTGCTCTGCTAAAGGGCCATGTGTTTTCACCTGAGACAGAAGGAAACTAAAGGGACTGTTACTGTGGGGTCAGGAAAAGACAGCCAAGTACAGTTTGGAGGATATGGGGATTGGACTGCTTAACTCTGTGGGGGTCTAGAGTAATGGACAAAGCCACTTAAGAAGTATATTCAAGTCCAGCACAAATGGGAAGAAAAGACAGTAGATTGAATGTAAATACATTTAAAAGGAATCTACACAGCAATGGTTTTAAAGGATGAGGTGTTACAGACCAGAGAAATGGGCGGGTATGAATTGTGGGAGCGAGGTGGATACCCCCATCAGTAGTAACCAAATTCACCTCTACGGATTTGTTCTGAGACACCTGTTGCTTTCCCTCAGGTACTTGGCCAGTGCCTGAGGAAAGTACCAGACATTGTATTAATGAGGAAGATTCCTCATAGAGCAGAAGTGCTCTTAGGTGGTTTAGGAGCCACCAGTAAAAGTTTCCATGAATATGGAATGTGTCCAAGTGGCTGACAAGGGAGCCAAGCCAGGGAATACCCAGAGCAGTGTACAAGTTCGGGCTGTGTGCCCAGTGTGTTGTACGTCCTGAGGGCTAAAGTGATGAGGATGTGTTCTGTCTCCTTAAATCTGCATTACCAGGAGTGTAGCCCCATGGGGTCCATCTATGCTTTGTTTATTCTGTTTGACATGAGTAAAGCCACACTTTAGAATCCCACTTGGTACTGACATTACAGTTATTACTTCCTCTGTTCGGAGTTACTTAGGTGACCCTGTGCAGAGTAGCCAAACCTAGTCTATGTGCCGAGTGACATATTCATCCCTCAACCCAGCCCACCTGGTAGACCTGTCAGATAGAAACGCATACCTGGTAGGGGTTACACAAATATGTTTCCATGTACTACTGGTGGGATTCAAACAAAGTTTCCTTCAGTAGCCCAGAAGTTCTTCAAACATGCTTCACTTCAAATTGAGGCTTCTATTGCATCTATTTCAAAATAGTAATACAATTATCCACAAAACTCACAGTATCTAATAAAATACCTGGACTTATTCACAACACCATATCTTTATACATCTCCTTTCCTTTTCAAATATGGTTTAATGTCCAGGTGTGAATTTAGCCAGGTTTTGTTATAGCTCCCAAAGTAATAATCCCAAAGTTCTCTCTTGTTAATATCAGATTTTCAAAATCTCCTCCCTCGGCTTCTGCAGACTATATCGATAGCTGTAAATGTCAGACAATGCTGATTAGAATCAAAGCTATTCATGATACGGAATGTAGTGGCATATGTCTCATCTTTCTTCTTTATTGCTCTCAAATGTTCTCCCACTCTAGTCTTCCTACCAGAATGTGCTATAAAATGCACCTGTACTAAGAGATCTTTTGTACATAGCCATTTTGTGGATAGAAAACTAGTAATTGGCTCTCCAAACCCTGGGTTATTTTCAACGCAAGCGATGTGTAGTGTGTTCTCACATTACACCACAAAAGAATTTCACTACCTGCAATTCTAAGAAAGAATATCAGGGGCATGGCCAGCAGCAGAGCGAATGGCAGCTTAGTTAGAGCCTGCAACCATTCCTTGCAATTCTCTTATTTAACTCAAATCTTTAATTATTTGGATATCAAAGCCAGATCAAGTAGTGCTGATGTCGTCCTCTCAAACATTGGGGAAGAAGCAATCAAAAATATCCATTAAATCCTCTTGCCCGCACTCTACTGCTAAGGGCCTGCTTCAACCCGATCATGCACCAGGAAGTTCACGGACATCCCAGCCAGATGAGAGCACTCAAGCCTTGGAGAGTGGTACCGAGAGAGATCCCTAAATCGCCTAACTTCCTGATAATGGCCAAGGTGTATCAACAGCTAGAGAAACTCATCAAAGATTTAAAGTATGACCTAGGGTCTAGAATGGAGGCTGGCTTTGAGAACGTATGGCCCAAATTCAACATGTACAACAGGCCGCCAATGCCGCCTTCAGAAAAGTTGAATCACAATGAGGGCGCTTGGATGAGCTAGAACAGTGCCTTAGTAGTCAGAAGATAGATCCTCTTCTCAAACGGTTGAGCTGGCTAAGGCCCTGAAGGAGATAGAATATTTGAAGCACACCCTAGACGACCATGAAAATTGAGAGCCCAATGCAATGTATGCATAATTGGCCTCTCAGAAGGAGTCAAGGGAAGGACTGCATCTCGCACCTGCAAGGGTGGCTTTAAAATACCCTCCAGCTCCCTCAAGAAGCACCTCTGAGATACAATGGGCCCACAGAGCCCCAGGGCTGAAACCACCTCCAGACCAGAAAACTAGACACATAATCATCAAGTTTCTGAGATACCAAGACAGGGTACAGGTCCTGGAGGCCGCAAGAGAAATCAGTGTCATTTTGTGCAGCAGCGGCGGTTAGTCTTTTCCCGGATTACTCCAGACTCCTTCAACAACAATGACAGGCATTCATGAGGTTCACTGAGTACTCCACTGTATAAACCATCCTTTTCGCTCCTCTATCCAGCTCGACTAACTGTCTGCCCTCAGGAGGCCCTTTGAAAACTTTTACCCATCCAGCGGCAGCTCTTGAGTTTGCTTGAGACCTGGAGAAACAGAAAGCCCCATGAAGACAGGGCTCGATCTAAGGTACTGTTTCTACCAGTGTGAACTAGGAGGGCGGGGAGCTATTCTCCAGTCTGTAACTCTTCAAGAGGCCTATAATGGCTGGATTTGGGGTTCCTCTTCCCCCACACTCAAGAACACTCAAGAGGCCACCACTTTGTTCGACTGAAATGGTGGAATAGCGACTGGTTACTTGATTTTACCACCAGGACTCAGATACAAGTTGGACAGCTTCCCTATCTGTTTATATGACTACTTTAGAAGTTAAGCAACTGAAGCCAATGAGTTAGTGTCAGACTTAGAGGCATAACATAAGTCAAAGTTATATACAGTTTAATTGTCTTGATTGATTTGAGTACGGACTGATGCTGGGGAGGGAGTTAGTGGGCTGGGCTCATTGTGATTAAAGTCCTGAATTCCAGGGCTTGAGAGGAGGATTTTTTTGTTTTTTGTTTTTTCATTTAATTAAAAGTAAAAGCTCTGGGACAAAGCTTTAATTTCCATAAGGTCTGATGTCCTCAGCGCCTATTCAAGGTACAGAGGGGCAGGGATATTCAGAGATTCTCCTCATTTAATTTAATATTGTATTTCTGTTTGCTTTAGAAAACAGCCAAGCCTGAACCTGTGAAGTAACATTTAGGCCTGACCCACCCCAGCTGATCTCATTTTTTTTCTATCTTACACGTAAGAGGGTATATTGAATCAAATGATTTGTAATTCATCATGTGTTAAGGTTTGCAAGGGTGGGTGGATGCTCCATCCACGAAAGTAGAGGGATTTTGCTAGATTGAGATTTAATGAAGAGTCTGAGAGGAATCTAGGTTTTATACCTAATGTTTAATAAGTTTGATGGGCAGGGGATGGGACAAGAGATCGGGGCACCAGTTGTGTTAATGTTGTGTTACTATGGGAGATTGCAGAAATAGGGGTTTGCAGTTCTGTTCAGAGTTTCCAAAAAGTTCAAATACTCTTTCAGCAGTGGCAGGGGAGGTAATGTTTTCTGTGTAAGAATCTGGCAGTGTTCAGATGATCGACTTCTAAACTTCCATGGCTAAGTTGGTTAATCTCCTGGAATGTTAATGGGCTATGCATGGTGGTAAAAGGAAAAGGTCTACACTCAGATTAAGCACAAGATGATGGGGATGTCGCGTTCCTACAGGAACTACATTCTCCAGAGAGGAGGTGGATGCTTTGAGTCACTCGGGGCACCCTGATTTCTTCTACCTTCACATCTAAAGTGCGTGGAGTTGCAATTTGGATCAGGCCGGGCCCCTCATAAGATTTTATCCATGGTGATCAATCCCAGGGAGATACGTTGTCGCAGTGGTGGATCTGGGAGGAATCCCAACAACACTGGTTGCAGTTTATGGCCCCAAATAGACACTCCAGATTTTTTACCCATCTGGGAACCACCTGGGCCCCATTCCCGGATGATGTAATTATAGGGGAGATCTAAACATATACTGGGATCCTGCCCTAGACTACTCTGGTGTGAGGAGGTGCCCCTGCCTAAGAGCATAAAAACTCTCCATAATATGATGGTGGGAGGTGGTTGTTGGAGGGCGGAGATTTCCAACACCCTACCTCTAGAGAATTCTCATTTTACTCACATGCACACAAACTTTACACTAGGCTGGACTAGATTTTTTACCCAAGTCTAGGTTAGGCGATATAGTGGAGGCCTGGATATTGTGGCAGTCACTGAAACATGGAACAAAGACAACCATGACTGGGATGTCAACATACCCAGGTACACAATCTACAGGAGGGACAGGGAAGGAAGAAGAGGAGGTGGAGGAGTAGCTCTCATGTAAGGAAGGGATCAAAGTAACAGAATGAAAGGGTAAACAGGGAGGAGAGGAGGCACTGTGGGTCACCCTGGAGACTGGAAATGGCTCCACAATCTGCACAGGGTGTATACAGACCCCATCTCAGGGGAGGAAATGGACAAGGAATGGTAGAAAGCATCCTTAGGATGGCAGAGAAAGGGAAATATTGCTGATGGGGCACCTGAATATGCCAGATGTTGACTGAGCACCTTTGCTGCAGCCACATCCAATAGTAGGGCCATTCTCGATGCCCTACAGGGGCATGCCTCAGACAGCTAGTTTTGGAACCTACTCAGGAGAGAGCACTCTAGATCTGGACCTCTCAAATGGGGATGGAGAGAGGATCTCTGATCTTGAAGTGGTAGCCATCTGGGAACAAGTGACCACCAAACAGTGCGGTTCATGATTAACTTAGCTGTAGAGTCAAGCCACACAAAAGTGAAGGTACTGGACTTCAGGAGGCTGATTTTGTCAAAATGGAGAGTGCCCCAGAAAAGCACTAGCAAACAGGCAAGAAGGTGGGTGGAGCAACAATGGAAAACATCAAAACGCCATCTCAGAGGCAATAAGCCTTTGTGTGAAGCAAATAAATCAAAATGAAAGAAAAACACTATGGTTCTCAAAAGAAGTGGCGGGAAGGGAAGGGAGGAAAAGATAGCATTCAGGAAGTATAAGGAAACACAGAAGGAGCAGGAAAGGAACTGTATCAGTTAAAGCAGATGGAAGCGGGTAAGGCAGTCAGAATAGCAAAGGCCCAAACCAAGGAAAAAGATAGCCAACTTGGTTAAGAAGGGGATAAAACCTTTTATAGGTACATTAGGAGCAAAGAAAGACTAAGGCAGGGATACTGAGGCTGAACAAAGAGGAAGGTGGTTGGGCAAAGAGCGACAGTGAAAAAGCAGGCATACTGAGCGAATACTTCTGCTCAGTATTCACAATGGAAAAGCAAGGAGAAATACTAATCTGGTCAATAGAAGCGCCTGGATAGGGGGTTGATATTAGTGCTTTCACAGAAGAAAGGGTTCTGAAAGAACTCTTAAAACTAAAGGTGGATAAAGCAATGGGGCCTGATGGAATTCACCCCAGAATTCTAAAAGAACTAAGGGAAGAACTAGTAACACCACTGACTACCCTTTTTAATAAATTGTGGGAGGATGGTGTGGTACCTGAGGATTAGAGGAGGGCAGATGTGAAACCCTTCACAAAAGTGGGAGCAAGACAGAGGCAGGAAACAACAGACCTGTCAGTTTGACCTCAGTGGTAGGGAAAATGATAGAATCACTCTGAAGGAAAGACTTGTTGAGTACCTAGAGGCCAGTGGGGCACAGGACCCAAGGCAGCATGGATTCACAGTGGGAAGGTCATGTCAGACAAATCTAATTGATTTCTTTGACTGGGTGACAAAGCAGTAGACTAAGGAGGGGCTGTGGACATGGCCTACCTAGACTTTAGCAAGGTATTTGACACAGTCCACACAAAAGATTAATAAACAATTAGCCAGCCTGGGAGTGGGTCCCAGGGTGTTAGCCTAGGAAAAACACTGGCTGGACAACAGGACACAGTGGGTAATAGTAAATGGAGTCCAGTGAAGAAAGGAGGGTTACTAGTGGGTACCGCAGGATTCAGTACTGGGGCGGCCTTCCTAATATCCTTATAAGTGACCCTTACAGAGGGACTGGAAGGAAAGTATGTCTCTTTGCAGATGACTCAAAGATCTGCACAGGGCTAATACACAAGGTGGGTGGAAAGCATGAAAAGGGACTTGACAAGGTTGGAGGAATGGTTAAATGTATGGCAGCTTAGATTCAATGCATAGATGCAAGTAATGCACCTGGGAAACAAAACCCAGGGAAGAGTACACAGTGGGGGTGAGATACTGACAACAACAAAATGGAAAGGGACCTGGGGGTAGTCATATCAGACAACCTAAAGGTGGTCCAGCAATGTGAGAAGGCAGTAAGGAGGGCTGGAGAGATACTGGAATGCATAGGAGAGGCATCACCAGTAGAAAACAGGAAGTTGTTGGCCCTCTGTACAGACAGTTAGTAAGACCACATCAGGAGTACTGTGTATTGTTCTGGAGACCCCATCTCTGTAAAGACATAGACAGGGTGGAGGCTGTCCAGAGGAGGGCAACCAAATGATGGAGGGTCTGCATCAGAAGACATATGAAGAAAGACTAAAGGAACTAAAGATGTATAGCCTCAAGGAAAGGAGGAGAGGGGAACACGATTGAAACTTTCAAATACCTCAAGGAATCAACAAAGTCCAAGAGGGTAGCATCTTTCAGAAAAGAGATGTACAAAACAAGGGGCACAATTTAAAGATAGAGGGGGACAGCTCAGAGAGGGTTGCAGATATATGGAACAGCCTTCCTGAGGAGGTCGTGGAGTCAAAAACACTGGGGAATTCAAGAATGCATGGGACAGACATAAGGCAATTCTAGTGGGGATAGGAGGAAGTAGGCTGTTGGTTAACTAGGATCTGCAGCTTATCCATTAGGTAGGAAACTGGCAGACTAGGTGGGCCAAGCGGTCCTTATCTGCCGTCAAATTCTGTGTTTTCATGTTAGGCTGATTATGTCACTTTACTCATTTTAGACTATGCTCCCCTGAGGGTGTCTGGAGGAAAAGCAGAAGCTTAGAAGGGACCCCATGTGGTGATTGGACCATAACCTCTTAGGGGATGCAGTGTTTCTACACCAATTGAGATGGCACATATCAGCATTCCTCCGTGGCAACCAAAAGGAGACACAGATATTAGGACCATTTGGGAGGCCCTTAAGGCAAGTATCCAGGGGAGACCATCTCGTATTCTGCCCATAAAAGAGAATGGCTCTCAGAAAGGAACATGATTTGGAGATCCAGGTTATCCAACTAGAAAGTGCTCATGGCCACACCAGACCCGCTCAAGCATGCAAAATTGGGTGCTCTAAAACATGAACTAAATCAAACATCTACTCATCATATAGAGAGCTTTAAATTAGACCAAGTCATATTCCTATTTTGAAGGGGACAAAGCCAGGAAGTGGGTGGCAAGTCTGGTTAAGAGGCAAAGAGTGGGAGGACTATTCTTGGGATAGAAGCAGAGGGTAAGGAGGTCACATATGATCAGTGAGAAATAAACAAAACCTTTAAAGTCTATTACTCTTGGCTCTACTCTACCGAGTTCCCTTGGGGAGCAGACCCAGAGGAATTCTTGAAAGAAATTAGTCTCCCTCAGACGGAGGAGTTAGATATAGTCAAGTTAGACTCCGCAATCTTTTGAGGAATTAAAAGGCGGTATGGAAAAGCAAAAGAGGGAAGGCACCAGGGCCAGATGGCATCCAGCAGAGATTTATAAATTATTATGGGAAGAGTTGGGAGCCATAATGAAAGAAATGATTCAGGAAGCCTTGCAGGAGGGTACACTCCACCCATCACAGGAACTTGCTACCATTACCATTTTACCTAAAGAGGTAAAGAACCCAATGTGGTGTTCCTCCTATCACCCAATATCATTACTTAATGTTGATTATAAGATCTTAGTGAATTATTAGCCAATAGGTTGGAGATTGTTCTTCCCAACTTGGTACACCCAGATCAAGGGGTTTCCTAAAGGGAGGCAGGCGAACATAATATTAGGAGGGTCCTTAACTTAATACATCAATGGCCAAGGGGAGAGGGGTCTGCTATCTTTAGATGCAGAGAAGGTCTTCGACCGTGTCGAGCGGCCCTTCATGATGGCGGTTTTGCAGAAATGCGTTCTAGGCCCTTCCATGTTGAAATGGGTGGGTGTGTATATAGGTCCTCGAGATCTCAAGTCCTCACAAACAATATTATTTCAACCCCTTTGCCCTAACTAGAGGTGCTAGGCAGGGTGTCCTCTTTCCCCATTAATATATGTTCTTACAATTGAAGCTGTTGCCCAAAGCATAAGATCTAACCCCGTATTAGGGGTCTTAGTTGAACAGACAGGAACATGTGATTTCATTGTTTGCTGACAATGTCCTCCTTTTCTTAGACTCCCAGAGGAGGAGCTGCAGGCGCTGTCCCATCTGTTTGATAAATATGGCCCTATCTCTGGTCACAAGATTAACTGGGACAAGTGTGAATGGATGCGTTGGTGAGAGCAAGAGCTCTATTTATATTACCCAGAAACAGATTCAACCCTCTAAATCATTAAAATACTTGGGTATCCAAATACCTCTAAGCTCTCCACTCTGGTCAAAATAAACATGAAAAACCTGGTTTCTAAAATAAAAGATAATTGCTTGGCATAGAGAGCCTTGCTCTGACCTTGCTAGGGAGGGTGAACTTAATAAAATGTCAGTCCTGCCTCAATTTTTATATTTCTTTCAAGTAATCCTCTTCAACGTCCCTTTAAAATACTTTAATAGCATTGAGGGGGCTATCACCCAACTACTCTGGAATAATAAATGGCCCAGGATTAAGAAGTCACTCCTATGGATGCCCCAGAGAAAAGGTGGTTGGGCCTCCCCAGTGTAAGACATTACTGGGTGGCTGCTTAGGAGGCCTATATCCAGGACACTCTAAAGAATGCAGGGGCCCTGTTGGTCTGGGTTGGGATGGAAGGTCCGGGTGAGCCCTCATTGTACCACAAATTTCTTGCTCTATGTGGCAATGTGGAGTCCTTGTCTGCCCCAGCTAACCCCTGTACGGGAAATATTATAAAAGTGTGGAAAATTGCTCATACTATGATAGGGGTGAGGATGGCTTGACTCCGAGGGTCCCCTCAGAAGGCTTTACAACAGAAAGGGGGCTGCTCCATCTGGGATTATCCAGTTTTGAAGAGGTGGGCTGATGGGGGTACTCAAATCCAGCACATTTTTCAGGAGGGTAAAAGTTGTTCATTTGATCACCTTCTAAAAACAAAGCTGTCAGTAAGTCTCACCTCCCTCAATATGTCAAAATTAAAGAAGCATATGAGAGACTAAATAGTAGAATCGGTCTGCATGGGGTATCACATTCCCTATTGAGGAGCTTGTTTTGGGGTAATCTGACCAGCCTCTCTTTAGGCATCTAAGAAGAACTTACCAATTACTTATAGGGCTTTGCCAGATCATATGGAGGCTACCAAGTTCAAGTGGAGGTGACATTTACGAGATGCCCTGACAGGAAGGAATGGATTCCATTTTAAACAATATTCTTATACATTCAGTAAACAATAGAGCCACAGCCATACAATTTAACATATTACATAGAACTTACCATATCCGTGGTTGGCCCACATAATCAATCGTCAGTTTTTCCCCCTATGCCCAAAATGCCAGATACATAACAGAACTTTTTCCACATGATTTGGTGGTGCGATGGGTTCAGAGGTTTTGTGGGGTGACAGGAGATTCTTTCTAAATTGGCTGATACCCTCTTAGGTTGGATCCGTGGAGACTCTGCTGGGCTTGACCCTGGGTTAGCCGGATGGGAGGAGGAATTATACAAATTCTGGTCTGACCTATTGAGGCTTGGAAATGTGATGGGCCTAAAGGTTTTGGCTCTCCATTGGAGGTTTCAGTCTATTCCTTCCATAGCTGAGTGGGTAGACACCTCTTGGACTGTATGAAATATGAAAGGATCCAATATACAGTTAGAGGCCAATTGGAAACCTATAAGGAGGTTTGGGATCTGGTGGAGGAGGCCCTATCGCAATCCAGGTTTTCTGTCTTTTGAAATGTGGTTGTTGAGTGAAGGAGAAAGCGTTTAACATTTTGGCAGGCTTACTCAGGAATGCTTAACACCTTATATAAGACATGAACCTCTTGAAACATTAGTAGCTCATTATTAATTCTCTGATATAATAGCTTGGGTATAAACTTAGTAATCACCTGACTGGTTTTGTGACTTATTAAACTGTCATGGAATATCTGTAAGACTATGAAACATATACATGTATTTTAAATGGGACATTTGCTGCTCTTTCTGTACTGCTGAATGAAGTTTTAAATAAAGTGTACAAAAAAATTTAGGAATATCAGATTGGACAATGCATTACGTGTGACACAGTGGGCTTAATATATTTGGCAACCTGTACTTGTCTAGCATTTTATGTTAGAAAGACCAATAGAACCTTAAAGACTAGAGTGGGAGAACATTTGAGAGCAATAAACAAGAAAGATGAGACATATGCCACTGCAGCCCATTTCATGAATAGCTCTGATTCTAATAAGCATTGTTTTAAATTTATAGCTATCGATAAGGTCTGCAGAAGCCCATGTGGAGGAGATTTTGAAAATCTGATATTAACAAGAGAACTTTTGGATTATTACTTTGGGAGGTATAACAAAACCTGGCCTAAATTCACACCTGGACATTAGACCATATTTGAAAAAGAAAAGGAGATGTACAAAGATATAGATCTGGTGTTGTGAATAAGTCCAGGTACTTTATAAGATACTGTGAGTTTTGTGGATAATTGTGTTATTATTTTGAAATAGATGTAATAGAAGCCCCAATCTGAAGTGAAGCATGCTTGAAGAATTGCTGGGCTACTGCAGGAAACTTTGTTCATATCCCATCAGTAGTACATGGATATATATTTGCTTATTGATTTGTTTTATTTTAAAATTATCAGCACCTTTACTTTGAAATGAGTATTTTAAACCAATGGGGATTTTTTTCTGTTTTCTCTGCATTATCTAGCTGTTATTAAGTATTGTATTTTCTAAACAACTGCCATGAGCTTCTGAAGAAGGACTGGTTGGTCTGAAAGCTAGAGCACTTTGTTCTTGTTGTTACATCTACATCCATTAAAAGGTATCAAATCATTTGCTTCTGGATCAGCACCTTTGGTGAAATCTGTTTGCACATTCTCAGTAATACTTGATTTTGTACTTCTTTTTGGCAAGTTTTATTTCCCAAGTCCTAATTATACCTATGTTGAACAAACCTTGGTTTCTCTATGAAATAATTGTATTCGTATTTAATTTTAGCATGTTAGTCTTATATATAGAACAGGTTTACATCATAGATTATACAGTTTGAATATGACATCTGTTAAGTGAAAATATCCATGATGTAAGAATAATAAGATATGTATGTTATAGTTTTAAGATGTTATCTGATCAATGTATATTGTTTGTTGAGAATTTTACGTTTGTTGATTTTGTTTATAATCTCTCCTCCCTGTGTGTTTTTTAGTCCCTGTAGTTATATGTTATGTGATTCCTTTGTTCTTCTGTCCTGTATTTATGAGTTTTTGATAATAAAGATATGTATAGCTTATTTAAGCTTTTTTATGGGTGTTATTTTGGATATATGAAATGATTATTGCAATGGGGTTATATACATAAAGTTGTAGTTTTTAAAGTAACCATATTAACCAGTTATTGTGGGGAGTATTTATGGGTGTTTCATGAAGTCACATGTCAACTGAGATCTATTTGATTTGAGGCTTGCTAACAAAGATTTTAGCCTTTGAAGAAGAACTGCTGCAGGTTTAAAACATGTCAGGTGTTTGTTTATCTGCACTGTTTGCTTTTTAATGTATTAAATGCTATTTTGTATGCAAATACTGTGATGTCCCTTTGTGGATTAGTGTGTTCAGGAACCTTTTGCAGGTATTATCTGGTGAGTTTCCTAGCACCACGCCCTAGTGCATACTGTGTGGAGATTTAGCCTTTTTATTACCCACACCTCATGAATCAGGTACTAAAATTTACAAATACCAGTTGAAACATCATTCTGTGCCACTGTAACATAATTCCATGCCAGAGACATGAAAAGACAATTTGGCCCAAGTTATAAAATGAGAGCTGTCATGTTCACAAACTGGTGTAAAGAAATCATTATGTTGCAAATCTGGGGTGAAAATATTTAAAATTAGGAAAGTTATGAGTGACCATAGGAAAATTCCAATGGATGCACATAACTTTTACATGATAACTTTTTTTGACCCCAAATTTTCAACATACCCTTTCTTATGAGCCCTACCTTGTGAATGTCGTGGTGAAATATTTCAAATCCCACAGTATACGCAGAGTGGTTTAAGGCTCTGAGCTGCAAATCTGGTGACATCCAGCAGACCAGACCAGGGTTTGAATCCGCAGCTTCTACTTGCATACTGTGTGACCCTGAGCAAGTCACTTAACTTTCTCTGCTCCCAGGTTGCTCCTGTAAAAAGTTCAGCTTAGTGTGCTACCTTGTTAAACAACTTAAAAACAAAAACAAAACAAAAAGGGATTTCACCAAGTGACTATGAAATCACCTTTTCAACAGATTTGTGAAATTCCTCTGCCATTACCCATGAGGTGTCTCAAAAGGCCATGTTGAAAATTTGGTGTAAAATATGTCGAAATGGCATAGTTTTGAACCTACATTGAAAACCCATTGAAATACATTAAACTGCACATACCTTACTTTATCATATTGCAGTCAACAGTTCCAGCAGCAAGATGTGTCTCCCATAGAAGGTTGATCATCATCCTGGGACCTGCTCAGTGTGTGAGGGTGTATGGAGGGTCTGGGGCGGAGGTGCAGGATGATGTGTGCTGAGTGAAGGTAGGGGTGGTAGGAAAGTATTAGAGATGGACTTTTGTAACAGGTAAAAAACACATCGAGGACCATTTTTATTTCAGTTCTGGATAGAGTTGGGGAGTGCCACTAGACACCAGGAAACAAACTAAATTAAGGGGATGATGATCAGATAGTGGGGGAGTGCCACTAGACAACAGGAAAATATGCATAACTATCTGGACAACAATCAGTGGGTGGGATGTCGTAGACACCAGAGAAAAATCCCAGAATTTCAGGGAGGGCAATCAGGTGTGAGGGGTGCCACTAGACACCAGGGACAATTAGGACAGTTATGGTGATGGCAATTGGAGGTGGGGCAACACTAGATGCCAGGAAACACTAGACAACTATGGGAATGGCAATTGGAGGGTGAGGAGTGTCACTAGGCACCAGGAAACATTTGACAGGTACTGGGACTGCAATTAGAGAGTAGGGGTGCCACTAGACAATATAGAAACACTTGGAAGTCACAGGGATGGAAATCAGAGGTGTGGATGCCACTAGACACCAGAGAAATGGTTGACACTTAAAGGAATGGCAATCAGAGGATGAGGGTGCCACTAGACACCAGGGAACACTTGACAGTTACAGGGTGGTGATCAGACAGTAGGGGATGCCACTAGACACCAGGAATAAATAAAATATTTATGGAGGCAGTGATCAGAGGGTGGGGGTGCCAATAGACATCGGGGAAGATAAAAAATATTGCAGGAACAAGGATCCGAGGCTAAGGGTGCCAGCAGACACCAGAGAAACAATTAAACAAATTATATGGATGGCAATCAAAGGGATGCCACTAGACACCAGTAATAAATGATACAATATCAGGAAAAGCATTTTCATTTGCAGGAATCCTTTTCTGTTTCAAATGAACAAGGGAAACAAAAGGATCCCTGCAAATGAAAAAGATAAGCAATAAAACTAAGTAGGAAATCCTTTCTGTTGGAATGCAATATAAAGGATCCTTTTCATTAAAAAAAGATATGAAAACACCCAGAAAAATAAATCTGAAATCCTGTGCTGTTTGAATAAAATATGAAGGATCCTTTTCCATTCAAATGAAAAGGATAAAGGAGAAAACAGAAAGTCTAAATCCTTTCCATCTGAATGAAAAGCCCATATGAAAAAGTGGAAGTGAGTGATGAAAATTGGTCTACAAAAAAAAAAAAAAAAAAAAAAAAAAATTTCTGGGTCAGTTTTCTAACAGTTAACTGCAGACTCCACCTAATGGAATCCTCGATGAACAAGTCACATGCCTTAGTCTCACTACAGGATGTCATTTATCTGGTCTTTAATTTTATTTTCTGGAAAATGGAAAACAAGAGGGTGGCAAACAAAATGGAATTTACCAAATGAAAAGGATTGACCACAAATGAAAAAGGATCCTTTTCATTTGACCAAATTCTTTTATTCCAGGAAGCTATCCAAAGACTATACTGAGCACACTCAGAAAACAAAATTTGAAATGTAATGACTTTCGAATGGATTAATATTTTTCACCAGTCCTGTAAATGTATATCTCAGGTACAAGCCCTTGCCACCCTGAAAATTTTAGACCAAAATTCCAGATGTTAAAGGTTATTAAAGTTAAAATTTGAGGTTTAACATAGAAAGCCCTGCTCCACCTGAAATATAGCAATGCTACCACAACCCTATCATATAAAGTAGTAGTATATATATATATATATATATATATATATAGTAACCTCATGGGTGGTGGAGCCATGCATGAGGGTTATGAGAGGCCAGTGGCAACTTCACAAGATAAATACTTTAGCACACCTTGGCCCCCACACACACACACACACATTTAATTTATGCAATAGGGATAGAATTTTTGTTTGGCTTATTTTATTTATTTATTTATTTTTTTGCTTTTTTAATTAATTAAGTTTTGGCTTATTTTATTTTTTTGCTTTAATTTTCTTTTATTAATCAAGTTTGTGGACATTTTAGTGAAATTTGTGTCCATTTTTGCTGTGCCTTGGTGCTATGGTGGTTGCTATGCATGCTGTGTCTTGAAGTCACAGCATGTTTTCTGATTGGTGGAATCAGCTAGATTTGAAAAATATTGAAGAAAATGGCCGCTCCATGTAGCAAGTTCCAAGGGTGTCTGAGAGTGATCACAGTATTCAATATTGGTGTTGATGATAGTATTTTTAATAAAAATATCATTGTTTTACAGTCCGGATCTGTGACCTCCTGAGACAGGGAAATAGATCTTGGGAGCTAGTAGGAGTAGAATGGGAAGGAAGAGGTCACCATCCAGAGGAGGAGGAGGAGGAAGAAGAAGATACTGACCAGAGAAGATTTAAAGCGAGAAGAGGAGCAACACAGGACTGAAGCTGGGGAGGAGCTCTGAAGGAAACAGATAAGCCAGTGCAGGAATGATACAACGTAGCACAATTTTGCTCCATTTTTCTGACTGAAGATTAAAACAAATATATGTACACAGCTGTGACAAGAGCAGGCATGGGGGTTGCACTAAGGGCAGGGCAGCAGAATAGAACTGTTCCATTTGTTGCAGGACTCAGTAAATGGGCACTGAGAGAGGGATTAACTGGAGGCTTGTATTTGGGAGGGGCGGTTTCATGTTAAAAATCTTTAAATGTTTATTTTCCTGTGCAGTTTGGAATGTTATTGTGATTGCAGTGTGCTCAGCTGCTTTATTTATAAACTGAGGCTGTGTGTGTGCATACTGAGGTTACTGGCTTTCACAAAACCAAAGCTCTAGTGAAGTGCCAGTCACCAAGGGTGGGGTTGTGTGTGATGTAGAAACTGTATAAATCTCTATGTGACATAAGTGTAGTGTTAGTAGTAACTGTACATAAATGAAACTTATGTACACAGTTACTTAGATAAATTGATTCATCACACTCCATTTATGTCCACCCTTGGATATAGACATAGATATAGATATACATATAGATATATGTATAATGAATATGTGATGGCAACCATTGAATACACTATTTATCTCAACGAGCCGAGGTGTGACCTTGGATAACCTCACAAGTGGTGGAGGGTAGCAGAGTAATGAATGATAGTCCTCAATGTCACACTTGGTGAGTTCGGATACATAGTGTATTCAGCGCCAGCCATCCCAGATTTGATTTATCCAATAGGGGTCATTATTGCAGTGTTTTTATTTTTGTCTGTGTTATTTATTTAAAAGGCTTCAGTTGTGTGTTTTTAAATGGGTTTTATTTGTTCACCTGATTAGATGTGCTTTTATGTATGTGCTTCTGCTTGTGGGTTCTGATTGGCTGGTTTTGTGGGTGATGTATTGTGACTGCACTACAGACAGAACACATCAATGTCATGGTGTTGTTGCTGATTGGTTCAGAAAGTGGCAGTTTTTAAAAATCAAGAAAAACGTGGTGATGTTTAACGAGTGAGAAGTTGTGAGTGTGGCGGTTTTACTGAAGAGAGAAAATGAGTAAGTATATGGCATTGTTGCCTCTTTCTGTTTCTTGGGAGCAGGATGACCTCATAGGAATGCAGTGTGTTTTTGGAGGGCAGACAGCAGATTTGTTGAATGCAACTGTGACAGCATGTTAGCTGGAACAAGGTGGTGGTCATTCGAGTCCTGCTAGATGAGCATTTTTTGTGTATATAGAAGCAGTTTTATTTGTTTAAAATATGTCTGTGGAAAGCTGGTCACCAGTCCAGTGTCATCAGTTATTGTTGAACAGGTATTCAGCAAGCTGTACTAGAATTTAAAAAGAGAAAACAGAGCTGCAGTGATTAACGTACTCAGTAGGGGAGAGTGCTGGGAGAAATATGAGACTCAGCAATGCGTAGGAAAGTGAAAGGGTGTAGTACAAAAGGGAAGTAGTGTCGGCAGAGTGGGGGAGGATGACATGTCTACTGTGTAGACAAACAATGACGGTCTACTACGAGATAAATTAAATGTACTCAGTGTATGTGGAGATAAATGAATTTATTCAGTGGCTCTTGTGTCCACACCTATATATACTGTGTGTATATATATATATATATATATATATATACAGTATATATACACACATACACACACACATATATATATTTAAAAAAACTGTGTTAATGCATCAGTTAGAGTTTAGAGTAAACACAGAAACATAGAAAAAAGATGGCAGAAGGAGATCAAGGGTCCATGTAGTCTGCTGTGTAAGCAACAAAGTAGGGAAATGTGATGTAAGAGTTTCCAACACTGACTCCCCACCACCTAAGCAGCAAAAGCAAAAAGATTTTGGCAATTCATTGCTGGGATCTTCCTTGTGGTGCTCAACCCTAATGCTCATCCCATTCCCTGAGCTAACAAAGTCAGATGTGTTATTTGTTCTTCAGGCAGGGAAGACTATATTCTTTCAAAGTCTATGTTTCTGTTTTATATGAGGATGGTGTGAGCATTAGGATTAAGAACCCCAAGGAAAACACCACCAGTGATTTGCTGTAATGTTTTTTGCTTTTGCTGCTTTGGGGGAGGAAGCAAGTGTTGGAATCCCTATCATCACATCTCCTTACTTTTGTTGTTTAATCTGAGCCCTAACTGGTACATTAAAGGGAATAAGCATAAGTCACTAAGGAAATAGTTATGAAGGTTACTGGAGGATCCAGTATGTAAATATTAGGTTATATTTAGAAAATGTTTTCAGTAAGACAGTAAACATATTTAAAATTGTGATGTGGAGAGATCCATTTTGTGGACAGGAAGGTGCTGTGATGATGCCACTGCCTCACCAGCTCTAACAAGTATGCAATCACAAGTAAAACAACTGCTCCTACAGACAGGGATCCTGTTCTATCATGAAGAG
This sequence comes from Neoceratodus forsteri, assembly GCA_016271365.2. Lineage (NCBI taxonomy): Eukaryota > Metazoa > Chordata > Ceratodontiformes > Ceratodontidae > Neoceratodus > Neoceratodus forsteri. The sequence continues at coordinate 1,518,124,552 of CM057449.1, forward strand.
TAGCACTGGATTCTTTTCTGCACTCTGCCAAACATAAAATCCTGGGTGTTCCTTAGAATATAACAGAACTCCTGACAGCACAGTTAGACTGTTCTCACCTGTTGCACTGCACACTGCTAACACTGGTGAGGCAGTGACATCATCATAGCATCCTTTTGTCCACAAAATGGATACCTCACATCCCTATTTAAAAGCATTTTTCTGTCTTACTGAAAACATTGTCTAAATATATCCCAGAAATTTACATACTGGATCCTCATAGTAACTCCTCACAATCATTTCATAAGGAAATGTACAGATTCCCTATAATGCAGCTTTTTGCAAAGAATTTCCTTTATTTTTGAGATAGTAGAATTGTATCCTCATCCATGTAGCAGCAGAAGCACAGTGCCCAGAGAACCTAGCACTTCCTGCATTCATGTCACAAATTACTGAATGACAGGTAAAATGATATGTTACAAATGGTAAATATGCAGGAACATCGAGGGTAATCCCTATCTCATAAAGGTAAGTTTGGGTAGGTATTTTTTTAATTAAATACCAAAATTAAGCAAAATAACTGACATTTAGCAAAATATAGATTTAGGGTCTGACTTTTTTTTTTACTTTCTCTTTATACTCCCCACCCAGGCCCGCTGCACTCCACTCTTAGGAGTCACCATCTGCCTTCAGTCCCTGCTCTCCTACCTGATCCCGGAAAGGTCCATCCCCACAAAGCTTTTGGTTCTACTCTGTATGGGTCAAGGTGGAGCCCGTACAATTCCCATACATCTAGATTTTGTCAGGATGACAGGTCGGAGGCAGGCATGAGGCATTGGGATCAGGGCTGGTGCTCTATCTACTGGAGGTCCCACTGGCCATTTTTCTCATTTTCTTCTGTGTAGTATGTGCCCTGATGTCAAGGCGCTATGCAGATGTCCACCACATGGTCTCTTTATTACTGGCTGGGTTTTCCATACCTCGAGTCACCACCCGGGTCAGTCAAGCGCCAAGCCAGCCTACTTTTGTTTTATTTTTTTTTCATTTAACTCAGTTTTCCATGTTCAGATCTCCAGTCATCTCCCCTACCGCCACCACAATCCTTACCGCCAGCATTCTCCATTCTCCTTCACGCCTCCATCCACAGCATTTATTTCCAAAATGAGAAACACCAATCTTACTCTTTTCTGTGCTCCTCTTCTGCTTTACCCAGACTGCAAGACCAAGAGTATACAAAATGGAAAATAACCACTTTTTATTTTTTAAAATGAACTGCTAAAAAGTACATTAGTATTACTACTACCATGCTTGATTGGGCATGTCCTATATCTGACTAACTCCCCAGCTCATATCAGCATCTTGCCTGTAGCTCTTAATCATCATTGCACAGTGGAAGCTCTTCATCATAAAAATCAGATACTGCTTTTCCTCATAGTATTTCTTTTCTCTCCATGTTTTTTCTGCAGTTCACATTTCAGTGCTGCTACCAGTATGTCTCCCGCCTCTCTCACAGCTGCTAACCCACCTGACTTCTGACCTCTGATGCTGTTTTGCCCACCTGTTCCAGGTGTTCTGACTCTCATTCACCTCAAGAGTGAGCTCCCACCGATTTTTTCTTCATGGCACATGAGACCGTAGAAACATTCCTTTTTTTTCCCTTTATTTGCAAATCAAAACCACTAATTACCAATGCTAATTACACTAGCACATTTCAAACTATTGTGATCCCTACTCATTCAGTCCAACTCCAACCTGATGTTGAATAAGAACTGCCACCCACATAAAATGGAGGTTCGGGCAGATAAGTAAAATTATTACATTTTATTCAAAAGAAAAGACAAATCCCTATGATGGCAAGCAGCAATCTGTTTCTCCTGCTAAGCTAGAACAGAGCCACCATCTTTATCAAACTCTGCTACCCGCCCACATAGAAGGTAACAGCAAATCAGAACTTACCTGGCAAAGTGTGGATGTGGCATACCTGCAACCATGTCACTGCCCCTAACAATCTGCTGCAAACTGGCCAAGGTTACACATCAAACACAAAATAATCCCATTTATTTCTTTTAAAAGAAATACAAATTAAAGAAAAAGAACAAGAATTAAATTAAACTCCTTCTATTGGATACATGGAATGTGCAGTTGGGAACTTGTCAAATAAATGATTTATGTGCATTTGAACAGTTTGACCTCAGACACCTTACTTGTGACTAATGCCATCCATGAGGTTACCCAAGATCATACTGCTCTTGTGCAGATAAATCATTTATTTAACTTGTTTCCATTGCATGTCCTTTAAATATATCTGCATATTCTTGAAAAAACTGTTAATGCACCAGTTAGGGCTCAGATTAAACCAACAAGAGTAGGAAATGTGGTGTTAGGGTTTCCAACCTAACACCCCCCACCCTGTAAGCAGTATAAGAGAAAAGACAGTGGTTTTGGGTCTCCTGAGTCTTGTCAAATCTAGCCTGGGGTCTTCTTTGGGGTTATCAACCCCACGCATTCCATCAGCAAATAAGCTCAGATGTGGAGACTATATGAGAATGGCAGGAGCATTAGGGTTGATAAACCATAGGAAGACCCAAGGCCTGCTTTGACAAGACTCAGGACCCCAAAACTGTTATGTTTTTTTTTTCTTATGCTGCTTTCAGGATGGGGTGCAGTGTTACTGTTGGAAACCCTAACATCACATTTCCTACTAGTGTTGGTTTAATCTGAACACTAACTGGTGTATTAACACAGTTTTTTTGCAAAGAATCTCCTTACTTTTTGAGATATATAGAATAGTGGATGGGCTCATTGGCTACAAGGCTGTGTTTGTTCGAGGGTGTTGATGATATGAGAGAGACCTCGAGAGCGAGTCAAGAGGTCTCCGTGATGTCATCAACTCCTGAGATGGGAAACACTGCCAAAGTTGTGGATGGGCGACTATCTACTATTTTATATAATATATGGTTTCCGCAATGTGTTTGTACCTTGTTAACACTTGCACACTGGTCCTGGCTAGATTCCCATTTTCTCCACTTCAGTTCCCAATAATTCTGGTACTCATTGCTGCATTCCTGTCCCGAGTCTTGTCCCCAAGATATAAGTCCTTCACGCAGCAGTCACACTCTGTCTCCGACAACTGTGCCAGTAATTTAAAAAAATTGCAAAGTTACAGTTTGATATACGGAACTGACTTTAGTAGTCCATGTCCAAACTGTGTCTATGAAGTACTCACTTGACCACACCTCTCGCTAAGTACCGTGCCATTTTCGAGTGAATTTTTTGAAACAGCACTGTTGCAGCCAATCAGTTGGTAGTTATAAAGTTGTTGTACTATCGATGGCGTCAGAACGATAGTACAACAACTTTTTTTGACCTTTGAACTGCCGAGATAACAAGACTTGGAAAACCTTTGTTTTCCATACATAATAAGCCCTAACCATATACTATAGTATAATTGTACCTCATTCACGCAGACCAGTGCCTCGGGAAGGGCAGGGCTGTCTTGACCCAAGCATTCTTTCACCTCCACAGATGCACATAGGTGCACCTAACTGTGGAAGCACTGGGTCTTATGGACCCTGCACTACTATGCCTAAAGAAATGCAATTTATGTGCTTGGTTGTAATAGTTTTTTGTGGAGCCTACTTCAAAAGGGAAAATATATTGTGTTCCTCTTAACTGGCAACCTTGATTGTAAATGGGCAAAATGTGCTTTTGTTGCTTTTTTACCAATAAGTCAGTAAATTTTGTCGGTTTGCTCTGAAATATGCTAATGTTTTAGTGGAAGAGTAGATATGCCTTTGTTGCATTTTTGATGATGATCAGACTGTCATTGTGAATTTGCACCATGGTGAATATTGTAGGTAATTTTGTGGTACACTGTGTACCCCATGAATATTTAGAGGGGATTATGTGTTAATTATGTACTATTCATTGACACCTTTTTTAGATATATACATTGTCCCTTAACTCCAGTTATTGACAGACTTATGGCTTGTTAAATTTCAGTGTTATCCTATTGTAATTTTCATTTTTACTTTTTTATTTTTATATGGCACATCATTTTTTGGGGGTATTATGTATTAGTCTTGTAGTACTACTTCAGACCTTTCTTTTGATATATAGATGGTCCCATAACTGCAAACAATGATGAACCTGTGACTTGTTAACCTTTGAGTGCTGAGTATTTTGAATGTATACAGGTTCTCGACGATATACCATATACATCTGCAGTTTACTAAAGCTGAAATGTGGAGAAAAAACTAAGTCCAAATTTTTTAGTGTGAAGGAATCTTTTTCACGAGAATGACACAACCCCACAAAATACAATTCCTTCATGTGAAAAAGAATGTGAAGAAAAACTATGTCCAAATTCCTTTTTGTATGAAGGATCTCTTCTGTTAGATTGTTTTATACTCATGATAAAATATTCTCTTTATACAAAAAAGAATATGAAAAAACTAAGTCCAAATTCTTTTTATATGATGGCAAACTTGTTGCATATGGCTGATTCTTGTTTCACATGTCCATACAAAAATCTAAATTCTCTCATGGAAAAAGGGTTTAAAATGTGTTAAAACTTATTTCTTGGCATGTATCCAAAAGTAACTGCAAAATCCACCAAAAGGGGTCCCAATTATCAAGATCAAGATACATGTGTTGGTGTGTTTCATGATACGATTTTTATGTCTTTGAAATTAAAGAAAAAGCAGAAAGAAGATGGCAGCCATGTGAAAAATATTTTTTCTCAAGAAAAAGATTCCCCAATGCAAAACAGAATCCTTTTAGTATGACCTAAATTCTTTTTTCGTATGAAACAGCTATCCAAAAGACTGTACTGATCATACTCAGAACTGAAATTTCAAATCCTTATAACCTCTGAATGGAGTAATATTTTTTCAACAAACCAATGAAAGGCACTACTCTGGCCCAAGCCCTTTCTACCCTGAAAATTTCAGACCAAAATTTCAAACTCTCCAACTGCTAGGCAATGACAAAAGAAACAGATAAAAAAACATTATTTTTTAAATTTTTTCGCCATCAGGATCTCAGAATCCACACATTCAACTGAAACAAAACTTAGTTTGTCAAAAGAGCTTACCCCTGACATTTTACATGCAAATTTTTGTGCAAATCCTCTAAAAGAGGGGAAGCTATTAAAGTGCAAACTTTGGGGTTTAACATTAAACAGACTACTCAACCCTAATCTGTAGTGGCACTACCACACCACTTGTGTGTGAGTGTATATATATATATATATATTAGAGGCAAAAACTCCTTTAATGCATCAGTTAGGTTGTTCCAAGTGAAATGAGAAAATGAGGTATAGGTTGAAAACCTCTGATTCCTCAGCCCACCCTCAACTGGATTGGGCGATTGAGAGTCATCAGCCCTAACTCTCACCCCATCACATGTAAAGAAGCAGAGGTATAGAAGAATGGGTGAAAGGACCGATGACCCTACCGCCGCACCCCGGTGCAGGTTGGGGGTGGGCTGAGGGTCCAAGGGGTTTTCAACCCTAACACTGAATTTTCTCACTTTGTCACTATGGAACAACCCTAACTGATGCATTAATGGAGTTTTTGCCTCTAATTTCTTTGAGAATGATGACGACAAACAGTGAAGTAATGTAGCGGCGGGAGCGTGGGACCCAAAGGGACCAGACTCCACCACGTGATGTCTTGTGACATAGTAACAGAACCAAAATGCAAACAGAAGTGCCAAAAGTGGCGACATGGTAACGGAAACATAAATGGTAAAGGAAACGTTAATAGAAATGCAAACGCAAAGTGATTCCAAGATTAACAGTGATGCAAATGGACATTGAAGCACATATGAAAACACAACTGGTAATGTGAACAGTGATGGTAGTGGTATTTTAAATGGAAATGTTAAGTGTCACAGCAAAAAGAATGTGAAAGGGAACAGAAACAGAAACTCGAATGCGACACGAACGGCAAAGAAACCGTAATGCACACAGCCACGGTACCTCAATAGTAAACATAAATGGTAAAGTTAACATGAAGAATAATGCCAAAGGAAACAGAAACAGGAATGGAGGCACATATGGAAACGCAAACCGTAACGCGTATGGTCATGGAACAGCAATTGTTAAACAAATGGTAATGGTAGGAGCAACAATAACGCCAAAGGAAAGAGAAATGCAAATGCAAGCATGTACAGAAATGCAAACCATTATGTGCACGGTCATGGTACCGTAATTGTAAATGCAAATCGAACAGTAACAGCAAAATAACGCCAAAGGAAACAGAAACAAAACAGAAATGCAAGTGCATACGGAAACGCAAACCGTAAGCACGTGGATGGTACTGCAATTGCAAATGAAACTGGTAATGGTAACAGCAACAATACTTCCAAATGACACAGAAACACAAACGCAAATGCAAAGCAGGTAAAACGCAAACCGAACGCATACGTATGACAGTGATGGTGCCACAAACGGTAACGGAAATGCAACTGGAAATGCTAACTGGCACAGTAATGAAAGGACACACCCTTCTTTTCCCCAAAAAATGCATTGGAAAACACAGTGAAAACAAAGAATGTATACATAACAATGGGCCTCGGAGCAGAAAATGAGGACTTGGAATATTAAATTGTTTGTATCACAGGAACCGCATTTATCGGGAAAGAAATGTAAATTTTATAGAATTATGACTTTCCTGGCTAGTTTTTACTTAACCCTCACCTGGGAGCTTGTGTATTTTGTGACGGACAGTCCGGATCTTGCACCGCTTCCAGATACGGCCCCGAAGGCATGACAGATGCCGTGAATGTTATCCAGTGGAAAAAGTGTTAACTTCAGAGTGCCGTCCCCTGTGCCGCCCCTGTAATATTTTTTCACCAAACCACAAAAGGCACATCAGTGGATGTTGGCTTTCTTCCTCCAAATTTTAGCCCAAAAGACCAGACCATTATTTTGCAGCAGGCTGCAAAGGATTCTCGTAATGCGCGGATGCCGAATGTTATCCTATGGGAAAATGTGTCAACTTTGGAGTGCCATAACTTTGCCAATCTATAATATTTTTTCACCAAAATACTGAAAGGCACATCTGTGAGATGTTAACTTCACTCCTCCAAATTTCAGCCCAAAGGACCAAACCGTTCTTTTGCTGCAGGGTGGCAAAGAATTGCTGTCATTTTGCCTTAGCCTGAAAAAGTAGTGTCATGATTTGCAAAAGTCAGAAAATTTGCTACACTTTCATAAGTGTGACACTATTTTGCAACACTACTTTTTTCAGAAGTTTAAAAACATATTTCTAGGCTGTTTAACCTCAAAATAAAGACATGCCTAGCATCCTCAGTGTCCGACTAGGTAAACACAAAAGAATTGTGTTGCTAGAGGGTCCCAAATTTAATGCCAAGCATTTTTCTGATAACCAACTGAAAACAAAAGGCAGATTTGAAAAGTAAAGGGCCATTTGCGAAAGTACAAACTGCATTTGGGAAAGTGTTGAACTTTTGTTAACTTTTCCCATTGACTTATAATGGGAAATTGTTTTTTCAATAACCTTTAACTGCTTTAATATTTTTTCATGAAATCTTTGAAAGGCACATCGTGGACTATGGCCACATGTTCCCTGAAAGTGGACAGGTCGACAAACCGCATGACCTGTAGGCACGAGCAAAGAATTCACCAGAAAGCTTAAACGAGCGACAGATCACACTTATTAATTCTGCAGTCGATATTCGACTGGTACAACAGTTAGCAGATCCCAAGATGTATGGTTCTTGATCATGCATGCCAAATTTCAGGCAAATCCATTGAATGGTGGCAAAGTTATTAAGGTGAAAAGTTTGACCCTTTAACCTTAAAAGGGCTCTCAACCCTAACTATGGTAGCACTACCAGATACTATAATATATAATATATATATATATATATATATATATATATATATATATATATAGATATATTGAATATATATATATATATATATATATATATATATATATATATGTGTGTGTGTGTATTGTTGGAAAACAGTGTTAATTGGTTAAAGTTATAAGAGCAGGGAATGTGGTATTAGGTTTCCAATCTTAATATTTCACCCTCAGGGCAGCAACTAGTAAAAAATTATGTTTTCACCTCTCTTGCCTCTTCACAAATCAGGCATGGGTGTGTCTTCGGGGTTGTCAATCGAAATGCTCACCCCATTCCATCAGTAAATATGCTGAGATGTGTACAGTATATGAGAATGGGGTGAGTATTGTGTTGATAACATCAAGGCACACCTGTGCCTGATTTGTGATGAGGCAAGTGAGGTGAAACCATGATGATTTTTCCTGTTGCTGCTTGTAGGGTGGGATGGGGGTTAGTGTGGAAACCCTAATGCCAGATTTCCTACTTTTGTCACTTAACCCTAACCAGTGCATTAACAAAGTTATTTACAAAGAATTTCCTTACTTTTTGAGATAGTAGAATTGTATTCTTATTTGTTCAGGACAGCGCAGGGTCTTTAGGGCCCTGCACTTCTATTTGTAGTAAAAAGGAATGATACTGTCAGCATAGCCTTCCTATTACCCCACCTCATGAACCCCATAATGAAAAGTTTGAAATTCCTGCCAAAATGTGAGTCCACGCCACCTGAGTGCCATTGCACACTAAAGGTATGGAAAATACAGTTTGGCCAGGGCTTAAAAATGACAGCTGTCATGTTCATGAGGTGGTGTGGTGTAAAAGATGGTTACGTTGAAAATCTGGGGTCAAAATATTTAAAATTGCCAAAATACGAGCCAGTATAGGCACATGTCAATGTATGACATAATGTTGTCCTTTGTGCATATTTTCCCCAAATTTTCAACATAGTCATCTTATGAGCTCACCTCATGAATAGGGTTAATGAAAATGTTCAAATCCCACCTGAAAGGTGACTTTACCAAATGACTGCAAAGTCATCTTTGGCTGCATTTGCATAATTCCACCCACATTGTTCAGGAGCTAAGGTCTCAAATGGCCATATTGAAAATGTGAGTTCAAAATATGCAAAAATTGCAAAAGTTATGCTACAAAATTGAAAGCCCCATTGAAATACATTGAACTGCATTTACCTTAGTTTCTCATATTGCAGTCGCTGGTTCTAGCAGAAAGACATGTGTTCAAGTGGAGAGTGGATCATCAGCTCAGGACCTGTTCAAAGTCCCATATCTGTTACTTTTATGTATTACCTTGATGTCTAGTGGCACCCTCACCCTCCAATCTCCTTCACAGTATTTAGTGATGTTACCCAGGTGTCTAGTGGCACCCAATGGCCATCCTCATAGTGGATGAAAACTTCCAATGCTCATTTTCAGCTTTTATGCCTATTACAATGCATACTTTCTTTGTACACACTGTGTTTCTCTATGCACCTGTTCAGCAAAAACAGGATGTATGTTTCTGTTACTGTTACAGTTACTGTTTCCACTTGTGTTTATGTCCTTGTTTGCGTACCGCTCCTGTATACGCCACCATCTGCATTACCCTTTGCATTGTCATTTGCACTTGCATTTTCATTACTGTTACCATTTGTGTTTCTACTGCTGTTTCTGTTTGCTATTTTGTTTGTGTCACCATGCGCATTGCCATTTATGCTTTCCAGCAGCCCTTTCATTTGGTTTCCATTTTCTTTTGTTTTGCATCTTTTTGCTGTTACTGTTACCATTTGCATTTGCAATTGTGTTACTGTGCCCTGACGATTACGGTTTGGTTTCCATATCTGCTAGTGTTTCCTTGAGGTGAGTGAGCATGTGGGTGGTGGGTGCTCAGTGGGAGGTTGGGTGAGGGGGCAAGGGACTTTTTTTTACAGATTAAAAAAGACATTGAGGGATCATTTTCTTTATTACAGGAAGAAAAAACATCAGAGGGGATCGGAGGGTGGGGTGCCACTGAACACCAGGACCCCCAAAAACATTAGGGGAGAGCTTTCTTATTGTAGCCACTATGAGTATGGTAATTGGGGGTGCCACTAGACACCAGAATAACATCACTAAATACTGTGAAGGAGATTGAGGGTGAGGGGTGCCACTAGACACCAAGGTAATACATAAAAGTAACAGATATGCAGTAAGACTGTGGGGGCCACTAGACACCAGGAAAGAGAAAAAATTAATGTTGATTCAATTACAGGGGGGTGCCATGAGACACCAGGGAAATACATAAAAATAACTGGAGGGCTTGCTGGGTAGGGGTGCCCTTAACCACAGAGAAATAAAAATAATAATGGGAATGGCCATCAAAGTGTGGGGTACCACTAGAGATAAGGGAAACAGAAAATATGAATGAGAGTGGTGATCAGGGTGGTGGTGCCACCAGACACCAGAGATTTCTTTTAATTTCATATGAGTTATTTTGATACAGTTACTGTGCATGCTCAGAAATTTTAAAACAGCATAACTTTGGTACAGATTAATATTTTTCCACCAAACTAACAAAAGGATTGTCTGTGGTCCAGCCCTTCCTACCCTCAGAATGTCAGATAAAATGCCAAACAGATTCGGTGCTAGGGCTCTTGACAAAACAAGAAGGCAAACCAGAAAGGATGTTCTCCTCATGAAAAAGTCTTTTTCGTGACTCATGATACAAAAAAAATATTTTTCATATCACAACTCATCTAAAAGATTTATAAAGTTGAAAACAACATTTGAAGTGCATTTCTCCAACAGTTAACTGCAGAATCCAGCTAAGAGGTCACCATAAGCAAGCTGCACGTGTTGGTCACTGTCCAGAATGTCATTTTGTGGTGTTTAAAATTTGAATTTTATGGAAAAGGGAAACAAGATGATGATAAACAAAAAGGATTTTCCTTTCATGAAAAAGGATGACACCAACATGTAAAAATAATTATTTCTTTCATTTCATGCTATTATTATGTTTACTGAGCATGCTCAGAACCAATTATTCACAATTTCTAAATTAAATAACTTTGAATGGATTATAATTTTTCACCAAAGAAGCAAAAGGTACATCTGTGGGTCAGCCCCTTTCTACCCAGAAAATGGGATCAAAATTCCAAATCATATGGGTGGTAGCTGTTGACAGAAAACCTAGTAAAACCAGTGGAAACAATTCCTGAAAATTCACTTTGCACTCTCCATAACTCAGAACCCACACGTCCTACCAGAATGAAACTTGGTAGATCCAAATATCTACTATGTGAGACCACCTAGGCAAAACATTCGTAAAATCTGATGAACAGTTGCCAAGTCATTAAAGTGCAAAATCAGGTTTTAAAGACAAAAGACAAAGAACCTCTGTGTGTGAGAGGCCTTTGGCACCATGCAATTTGCTTAAAGTTGAACCAGCATAACATTCTGTGGTGATTTGTATATGCAGCCCATGATGCTTTGCATTATGTGGGCATGTGTGATTTTGTATTTTCTTGAAACTTGGCTTCCCAGCCAAATGCCCTTTGGGTAACTCCTTTCCTCAGTGTTTGTGCACAGAGGTTCTTTGTCTTTAAATAGTTTTTATTTTAATGGGTTCACCACAACATATCCAAGACACACTGTCTTAGGGTAGCTGGTCCATTCCACTGGGGTGTCAAACAGACGAGGCATACTGATGAGTCCTGGTAGGACGAAACACATGTCTATGTCATCTGTTAGCACCCTTTGCAAACTGTGTGAGAGGCCTTTCAGCACCATGCAATTCGCTTAAAGTAGAACCAGCATAACATTCTGTGGTGATTTGCATATGCAGCCCATGATGCTTTGATCATGTGGGCATGTGTGATTTTGTATATACATAGTTATATACAGATGCACACATACACATATATAGAGTTATATTATAATGGAGTGGAGCTCCACTGTAGTTAGGGTTGAGTAAGCTTTTATATGTTAAACACCTAACTTTGCACTTTAATAGTTTCACCAAATTCAATGGGTTTAAACAACATATTGTATGAGTGGTCGGGGGGCAAAGTCTCTTGACATGACAAGTTTTATTCCAGCTGGGTGTGCAGATTCTGAGATCCACATAGTTCATTTTTAGGAAGAATATGTGTTTTTTTGTCATCACCCTGTCCACATGGTTTGAATTTTGGTCTGAAATGTTCAGGGTGGAAAGGGCTTCTCCAGAATGGTGCCTTTCATTGGTTTGGTGAAAGAATATCAATCTATTCCCAAGTTACAATGATTTGAAAGCCCTTTCTACCATGAAAATGTCAGACCAATATTCCAAACTATCTGGGCTGTAGGCAATGACAAAATAACTATTTTTCTAAAACACACTAAAATAATCTCTTAAAAAGCAATCGTGAGCCCAACTAAAGATTCTGCTGCTTGTTTGTTGTTTTTTTCAAAATTTGCCAGAAATACCTCTTCTCCGGCACCCCAAAATCCAGGGTGCCCAGCTTAGTAAGAGGAGCTGTTAACCCTAGTTCTCTATGAGAACAGCAGGACTTTCCTGAGTTCTGCAGCCACAGCTGGAAGTCATGCTGTGGGCTGCAGTGAAGCAGTGAGCCAAAATCCCTTGTCTGTCTGTCTATCTATCTATCTATCTATCTATCTACCGTACCTGTCTAATTATATATTTTATTGATTCAGCAGACTGGGTGCCACCCAATACCTCTTCTTTCTCCCCTCCTGCAGGTTGCCTGCCCACCATTTTGAATGTTTTGTAATATATAAGTGGACTGAGGTGTCCATCCCCACTTCTGCTACTCTGCACCACCTCCCTTCAAGGTCCCCGATTCCACAAAAGTAGCACAACACTGGGTACCCAGAAACTTTCCATATTTGTTTTTCTTTTAAATTTGTTAAAAAGAAAACAGTCCCTGCTGATCTGACCCTGGAACCGCAGCCTCCCACTCAGCATGCATCACCCCACAACCCCACCACACCCTACACACCTCACTCACCTGAACATGTACCATGGTGTAGATCCACTCTGTAATCATTGACAAGTCTTGCTGCTGGAACCAGCAACTGCAATATGTTCAACTAAGATAAGTGTGGTTCAAATGATTCTAAATTCAAGCAACAGTTTCATTGAATGGCTCAGAAGGTCAATACTATTTTAAATTGTATCAGGAGAAACAGTAGAAGAAGGGATAGGTGTGTGATTGTCCCTCTGAATAGTTCCTGGTGAGGCCCCACCTGGAGTATTGCTCCCTGTTCTGGTAGCCCTGAACTAAACTAGAGATAAAAGTGCTGGAGGGGTGCAGAGAAGAACCACCAGGATAGTGCATGGAATAAATAACTTAAACCATACTGACAGGCTTGAGGCCTTGGGCTTGTATGCCCTTGAATACAGGAGGATGCATGGTGATCTTTGCTTATTTTTAAGGTCCTGGCAAGTAATGATATTTGGGAAAGCTTCTAGGATTTAACTTTAGACAGCAGAGTTATAATACTAGGCACTTACTTCAACTTAGGGGACAAACTGTACAAGTAAGTGTAGAACTGGATGGTATAGCCAGAGAGTGTGGGGGTCTGAAATAGTCTACCAATGGAAATTATAGGAGTAGTAGTAGTATGCTAGAATTTAAGAACAGACTGGATGATTACTGTAAGAGAGCTGGTTTATTAGGATATCCCTGGTATAGGGGCAAGCTTTAAATGGGCATCTGCCTAATGAGCTCATATAGAAACCTACCTATGAAAGTGTAGTTCAATCTGTTTCAATGTGGTTTTGAAATCTGATGCATAACTGTGTAATTTTTCATATGTTCATGCCAAATTTTCAAAATGTCCTTCATAGGATGACACATATGACTGATGGTGGTGAAATTTGGCAAATCAGGCATGAATGGGGATTTTGCAGTTGCTTAGTGAAATCACACTTACAGCTGGATTTTAAAATTTTCATCACCATTGTTCATGAGGTGTGATCAAAAAAAGGCTATGTTGAAAATCTGAGGTCAAAATATATCAATGACAAAGTTATGAGCATACATTGAAATTTTTGTATGCTCAGTCATAGATACATAGATACATAGACAGTGTCAGCAGATAAGGGCCTATGGCCCACCCAGTCTGCCCATTTGAGCTTGTAAGTTCAGTTTATGTTTTCCTAGAAGTCTGTTGCCCCTACCCCTGACCTCCAGAATTCCTTTATGTCTATCCCATGCATTCTTAAATCCGTGATTGTTTCAGCCCCACCACTTCCTCTGGCAGGGTGTTCCACTTGTCCACCACCTCGCTCTGTGAAGAAATTCTTCCTCACGCTTCCTCTGATTCGCCCTCCCTCCAACTTCATCCCATGCCCTCTAGTCCTGGAACATCTTTTTGCTTAAAAATAGTGTATTCCTGCACCCTTTCCTCCCTAAGATACTTGTATGTCTCTATCATATCCTCTCTCCTCCTGTCCTCCAGGGAGTACATGTTCAGTTCCTTCAACCTGTCTTCATAGGACTTGTGATGCAATCCATGCACCATCTTTGTTGCCCTCCTCTGAACCTTCTCTACCCTGTCTATGTCCTTACGTAGGTATGGTCTCTAGAACTGTACACTTTACTCCAGGTGGGGCCTCACTAGTGTCTTGTATAGTGGAATTATGACCTCCCTTTCCTGCTGGTGATGCCCCTGCCTATACATCCCAGCATCCTATTTGCTTTACCTGCTGCCTTGTCACAGTGTTTCCTACCTTGAGGTCATCAGAGATGATACCCAAGATCCTTTTCCTGCTTGGTGCATGCTGTATCCTCACCCCCAACTGATATATTGTGCCAGGGTTTTTGTGCCCTATATGCATTATCTTGCACTTCTTTGCATTAAATTTCAACTGCCAAACCCCTGACCATTCTTCAAGTTTCTGCAGGTCCCTTCTCATTCTGTCTACACCCTCTGGTGTGTCTACTGTGTTACAGAGCTTTGTGTCATCAGCGAACAGTGAAATTCTGCCTTCTAGGTCCTGCACAATGTCACTGATGAAGATGTTGAATAGGACCGGTAACAGCACTGATCCCTGTGGTACCCCACTGGTCACCTTCCTCTGTGGAGTGACAGCCGTTTACCACCACCCTCTGTGTCCTGCCACCCAACCAGTTACCTACCCACCACACTACTGTCCTGCCCATACCCATACTCCCAAATTTGTGTAATAGTCTTCTATGTGGCACAGTGTCAAAGGTCTTGCTGAAGTCCAGATAGGCCATGTCCACTGCCCTCCCGATCCACCTCCCTAGTCACCCAGTCAAGCAATTCAATGAGGTTGGTCTGACATGACCTCCCCTGGTGAAACCATGCTGCCTTGGGTCCTGTAGTCCATTGACAACCAGATGTTCCACCAATCTCTCCTTCAGTAGTGCTTCCATGATCTTCCCCACTACCGAGGTGAGGCTGACTGGTCTGTAGTTCCCTGCTTCCTCTTTGTTCCCACTTTTGTATAAGGGGACTACATCTGCTGTCCTCCAGTCTTTGGGTACCTCCCTGTTTCCAGTGACTGGCTAAACAGGATAGCCAGAGGTTCAGCCACCACTTCTCTTGTTCCTTTAAGGACCCTGGGTGCACCATCTGGCCCCCATTGCTTTATCAGCTCTTATTACTTCCAGTTCCTTCAGGACCCTTCTCGTGGTAAAGGACTTGTGTCCATTTCTGCACCATTCTCACCCTTTGTACTCCTTCAGACCCATTACCCTCCTCTCTTCCTCAGTAAAGACTGAGCAGAAATACCTGTTAATATGTCAGCTTTACTGTTGTCATCCTCAACGCTGCCCCCATCCTCCCCTTCGGTCTCACTATCCCTCCCTTTGTCTTTCTTTTTCACTTATGTACCTGCAAAGGTTTTGTTCCCTCTACCCACTGATTTTGCAATGTGTTCCTCTGTCTGAGCTTTGGCTTCCCTTACTGACCTCCCTGCCTCCCTTTGCTTCTCCTGGTACTTCTCCCTATCCCTTCTGCCTGTGTCTTTTTGTATAGCCTGAATGCAATCTTTTTGGCTTTCACTTTCTTTGCTCTACCTCTTTGGAAAACCATAATGGTCTCCTCTTCCTTTTCCCTCTTGCTAACCTGGTCAATGCATAATTCTGTTGTTCTTGTAATCCCCATTTTAAATACTGCCACACTGTTCCTCAACCCCTGATTCCTGTCCCATTCCCTTAATGCCTCTTTCAAGTATCTCCCCATTTTCCCAAAGTCTGCCCCTCAAAATCCAGGATACATGTTTTGTATGGTTTGTTCTGCCTTTCTGTGATTTCAAACCAATGACTGGTGGTCACTGTTCCCCATGTGCTCCCCACTGTTACCCCCATCACACTGTCCCTGTTTGTGAGCACAAGGTCCAGTATTGCCTTCTGCTGAGTTGGTTCCCATGACAAGTTGCTTGAGGAAGGCACCCTGAAGGAGTCCAGGATAAATCTGCTCCTAGTTGATGCTGCTGCTGGGATGCTCCAGTCCACGTCTGGAATATTGAAGTCTCCAACTCGTATTACCTCACCCTTGTCTGCCATTTACTTTTACATTGGTATTGCTTTGTGTTTAATTATTTTAGTTTTTAATTCAGGAAGGGGTTTTCAAAACTGCTTATCTTGTCAGCATCTTCAGAAGGGCTGAAATAACTGCATATTTGATTTTCCTTTGTGGCTAACTGGACTGAATACTAGAATTCTGTGACAATCTGCATCAATATTTTTGCAATATTTTGTGGTAATTGTGTGATTTAAAATAGTAAAGGCTGCAGTTTGTAATTGGATGCCAGACATAGCCTGAGGTGGGGGAAATTGTCTTCACAAGTCAGAGAGGTCTGCATCACAGCCAATTGTTCTAGCTTGACCATTTCAGCATTGATCAATTACTATAAACTACTGGTGTGATCCTGTTTCAGACAGAAGTCCATCTTCTTCCAAGTTGTATACTGGGTGTGCTTTGAAACAACTGAGAAGCTGCATGGGATATACTATATTGGACTAGATATCTGTAACTAATCTCTCTCTGCTTACATCTGAGAGAAGTTTTCTTACTTTTACATTGGTATTGCTTTGTGTTTAATTATTTTAGTTTTAATTCAGGAAGGGGGTTTCAAAACTGCTTATCTTGTCAGCATCTTCAGAAGGGCTGAAATAACTGCATATTTGATTTTCCTTTGTGGCTAACAAACCACCAGGCTGTTTTGGGGCTGGAGAGGTTTACCTGTGTCTGACTTGGATGTCTGGATTTTTCTCTGTTTGATTAGCAGGGTATTTTCTCTGTCAAATTGTTGTGTAGGGTATCTTGCTGACAGAAAGGCTCTCATCGCAGCAGTGGGTGAGCTTTTAGCTGATTGTTTTGTGAGGGCACAGTTTAGGCCCAATCCTTCCCACCCTCATCCCACCCACCCCTGGAAATAGTTCCTTTATACCTGAGGTTCTGACATCATTTTCCTCAAGAGTGCAAGGCCATATCACTGTCATATCCTCTCTAGCACACTGCACTGACAATATAAGCATACACATTTTATAAGATATATATTTCTATATAACAAACCAATCACACACACGCACACACAAAAACAAACAAAAAAGTAGATAAACATGTGGGAGTAGTAAATGTAATGGCTGGGGCAGCAGTCTTCCAGGAGTCTTTCTGGAGGCTGAGATGCTGCCTCATTTGCAGACAACTCTCTGCCCTGAGGGAGGAAGTTGTCTGTCTTCAGGCTGCACTGGTCAGTACTAAGGAAACCTTCCCACAGGGTACACTGGACAGTAGGAAGGAACCTCCCCATCCAGGGAGCACTAGCGCCACCACCACTACCTCAGAGGTTGAAAAGAAAGCACAGCAGTTGGACCACAGTGGCCTAGGGAGGGTGAGGATGGTGGAACAGAGGCACACCCAGTCAATTGTTCCACTCCACAATCCATACATCATTCTGGGGAGCATAGCTCCCTATGGATGCACCCACAGAGAAGACTGATGACAACTGTCACAAGGAGGCCCACAGGAAGGAGACAGAGGACACCACAGGAAAGGAAGCATGCCTGGTGGGGGGACCCAATTATTAGGGGATAGAACTGGGGGAGCTGGTAAAACTGAAGTGAAGGTGCCTGCCTTGTGCCATGGCTTGAGGGACAGGAAGCGATCCTCAGGATCACGAGAACAGCTGCAAGTGAGTCTGAGCTGGATGTACTGTCCACCTAGGGACAAATGACTTGGCTCATCATGAGATCAGAGCAGTGCAGAAGGACATTGCAGAGTTGGGAGGGGCCTAAGACAAGTAGCACACACAGTATCCTTCTCAGAGGTGCTGCCTGTCAATGGCATGGGGGAGGCAGGTAATTAGCACCATGCAGTTTAATGAATGGTTGAAAATGGTGTGGAGCACAGGGGTTTGCTTCATTGGGGACTGGGGTTCCACGTGGAGGAACACCAGCCTATACTGGCAGGATGGTCTGCATCTTTCCAAGAAGGAAACAAGTCTTTTGAGCAATCGGTTTAAATGCTTCATTGGCAAGCTTTTAAACTAGTCAAGGGGAGGCACTGATAAGCAGCAGGAAAATCCCAGCCTCCCTACAAAACAGGGTACTAAATGAGAAAAGACTGAGGTAGAAAGGTCAGTGGGGAATGCTGCAACAGAAGGTAAAGCCATCAAAAATGGAGAGCAATGAGTACCAATGCCCATAGTCTGGGTAACAAGCTTCCTGAATTAGTGGCCTTGATGGAGGAGGAACATCTGGATATCGTGGCAGTCACAGAAACATGGTACACATAAAACCATGACTGGAAGTAAACATACCAGGATACACTATCTACAGGAGGGACAGGGAGGGTAAAAGAGGAGAAGGAGTAGCTGTTTACATAAGGAAGGAATAAAGCAACAGAACAAAAAGGGTAAACAGGGAGGAGAAGAAGCACTGTGGGTAAATTTGGAGACAGGCAATGGCACCACAATCTGCACAGGGTTAGTATACAGACTTCTTCTCAGGGGAGGAAATGGACAAGAAATGACTGAAAGTATACTTAGAATGGCAGAAAAAGGGAGATATTGCTGATGGGTGATCTGAATATGCCAGATGTTAACTGGAGTGCAGTTGCAGCAGCCACTTCGAAGAGTGGAGTTATTCTAGATGCCCTACAGGGGCATGCCTTAGACAACTAGTATTGGAGCCCACTCAAGAGGGAGCAATATAGACCTGATTCTCTCAAACGGAGATGGAGAGAGATCACAGATGTAGAAGTGGGTAGCCATCTGGGAACTAGCAACCATTGAACAGTATGGTTCATAATAAACACAGCAATAGAGTCAAGCCAACAAAGGCAAAAGTACTGGACTTCAGGAGGGCTGACTTTGCCAAAATGGGTGAGTGCCTAAGGAATGCACTAGCAAATGGGCAGGAAGGAGGGTGGAAGAACAATGGGAATAATAAAACTGCCATCACAGAGGTAATGAGCCTTTGTGTGAAGCAAATAAACAAAACAAAATGACGTAAGAAACCGCTATGGTTCTCAAAGGAAGTGGCAGTGAAGGTTCAAGAGAAAAGAAAGCATTCAGGAAGTACAAGGAATCACAGAAGGAGCAGGACAGAGAACTGTAACAGTTAAAGCAAAAGGAGGCTGGGAAGGGTTAGAACAGCAAAGGCCCAAACCAAGGAAAAGATAGCCAACTCAGTTAAGAAGGGGATAAAACCTTTAAAGGTACATCAGGGAGCGAAGGAAGACCAAGGGAGGGATAGTGAGGCTTAATAAAGGGAGGGAGGTGGGCAGAGGGAGACTGTGAAAAAGGCAGAGATACTAAACAAATATTTGTGCTCAGTATTTACAAATGAAGAGGGGAGGTACATAAAACAAACAGTAGAAACACTCTGGATACAGAAGTTGATACCAGCCCATTTACAGAAGAAAGGGTTCTGAAAGAACTCTTAAAACTGAAGGTGGACAAAGCAATGGGGCTTGATGGGATTCATCCCAGAATTCAAAAAGAACTAAGGGTAGAACTAGTGACACCACTGACTACCCTTTTAACAAATCATGGAGGATGGGTGGTACCTGAGTACTGGAGGGGGCAGATGTAATTCTTCACAAAAGTGGGAGCAAGGCAGAAGCAGGAAACTATAGACCTGTTAGTTTAACCTCAGTGATAGGGAAAATGATGGAATCACTTGAAGGAAAGAATTGTCGACTATCTAGAGGTCAGAGGGGCACAGGACCCTAGGCAGCATGGATTCACAGCGGAAGGTCATGCCAGATGGATCTGATAGATTTCTTTGACTGGGTGACCAAAGTAGTAGATCAGGGAGGGCTGTGACATGGCCTACCTAGACTTTAGCAAGGCATTTGACACAGTCCCACACAAAAGATTAATATACAAGTTAGCCAGCCTGGGAGTGGGTCCCAAGATGACAGGTAAAGAATGGCTTGAGAATAGACCAAGAGAGTAATAGTAAATGGAGTCCACCAGAAGAAAGGAGGGTTACTAGTGGGTACCGCAGGGTTCAGTATTAGATCGGTCCTCTTCAATGTCTTTATGTTTACATTGCAGAGGACTGAAGGAAAAGTATGTCTCTTTGCAGATGACACAAAGATCTGCAACAGAGTTGATGCACAGGGTGGGGTGGAAAGAGAGAAGGGACTTGGCAAGGTTAGAGGAATGGTCAAATGTATGGCAGCTTAGATTCAATGTTAAGAAGTGCAAGGTAATGCACCTGGGAAACAAAACCCAGGGAAGAGTACACAATGGGGGTGAGATACTAACAACAACGAAATGGAAAGGAACCTGGGGTAGTCATATCAGATGACCTAAAGGTGGGCAAGCAATGTGAGAGGGCAGCAAGGAGGGTTGGTGGGATACTGGGATGCATAGGGAGAGGCATCACCAGTAGAAAACAGGAAGTTATTATTCCTCTGTACAGACAGCTGGTGAGACCCCATAGGAGTACTGTGTGCAGTTCTGAGACCCAATTCCCGAAAGACATAGACAGGATGGAAGCTGTCCAGAGGAGGGCACTAAAATGGTGCAGGGTCTGCACCGAAGACATATGAAGAGAGAGACTAAAGGAGCTTAATATGTATAGCCTTGAGGAAGGGAGGGAGAGGGGGACATGATAGAAATGTTCAAGTACCTCAAGGGAATCAACAAAGTCCAAGAGGGTAGCATCTTTCAAAAAAGAGGTGTGCAAGAACAAGAGGGCACAATTTGAAGACGGGGGCGGCTCAGAGGTAATTTAAGGAAGTATTTTTCACAGAGAGGGTTGTGGATGGCTGGAACGGCCTTCCGAGGAGGTTGTGGAGTCAAAATCAGTGGTGGAATTCAAGCATGCATGGGACAGTATAAGGCCATTCTAGGGGTGGGGTAGGAAGAAGTAGGCTGCTGGTTAACTAGGATCTGCAGCTTATCCAGTAGGTAGGGAAATGGGCAGACTGGGTGGGCCAAGCAGTCCTTATCTTCCATCAAATTCTATGTTTCTATGTTATATGTTTCTATCCTTTGGATGGCTAGCATCAGCTCCCTATCTGTTTCCTTCCTCCTGGGCTGGTGGTCTATAGACCACACCTGCATGGATGGCTGGCCCCATTTTCCTTTCCACCTTAACCCACAGTATCTCTCCCCATTTTGTTCCTCCTGGATCTCTGTGGCCCTTATGTCATTTTTCACATACAGTGCCACTCCTCCTCCCTTCCTGCCTGCTCTGTCTCTTCTGAATATGTTGTAGCCAGGTATGGCCATCTCCCAGTCGTGGTTATCATTACACCAGGTTTCAGTGATGGCCACAATGTCCAGGTCTGACTGCACCATGACAGCCTCCAAATCTTCCATCTTGTTGCTAAGGCTCCTGGCATTTGTTCATAACTTCAGTCATTTTAAATATCATGACCCCAAATTTCACCATAGTGATTTTTCTTACCACCTCATGAATGTGATATCTGCCATTTTTAAATCCTACCCAAAATATGTATTCATGCTTGTGGTGTGAATAATGTTTTGTGGCACCCAATGATGTTTCAATGTTAATTTCAAAATGTTCACCTTGGCTACACTGAAAATTTGTGTACAAATATGGTAAATGCCTAGGTTATAACTGAATGTTGCAGTATTTCAACATTGACTCATAACTTCACTAACTTGCAATATTCTGACTCCAAGCTTTCAACATAGCCATTTTTTCACAACACCTCATTAATGTGACAGATGTCATTTTTAAATCCTGGATGAAATATCTTTCCATGCTTCTGGTGAGAAATGAAATTTTGTCCAATATACTATAAATGCAACATGTCATGTTTATATGGGCAGTCATAAGATGACTATCTTCAAACATTGGGGACAAAATTAAACAAAAAGAGTGAATGTGTGAAGAGTGAATTGTGAAGAGGAATGTACAAAGAATGAATTTGTAAAGAGTGAATGTGCTAGGTTCTGAACTTCTTGTAGGTAGATGGAGTCTGTCCCTGGCACATGGCCCAAAGGGACATGCACATCTGCAATGGTTTGATTCCTATTTCAAAAAGGAAGGAAAATATTTTCAAAAAGTCTTTTTCTATACCAGTTAGGCAACAACACCACAAAAGTAGGAAAATGTGACGTTAGGGTCTCAACTCTAACTCCCCACCCGCAGCCCCAAGCAGCAAAAAAGAAAAAAACATTATGGTTTTGGGTCTCTGGAGTCTTGGTGAATCAGTGGAGGGTCTTCCTTAGGGTTGTCATCCCTAGTGCCCACCCCATTCCCTGATCAAACAACATCACACATGATGTCTTCTTCATATAGGCCGCAGGGCCCTGCATGAAGAAAGCTACAACAGATTGTGTTGGCAACATGTGGTAAGACATATAGTACTTCACTACCTTTAAAGAGTGTATCACTATGAGGCAATGGCTTGAGCTGCACCTTGTGCTATGAACTGGAGCCTATGGGTTGGGGAGGAGGGTGAGCATTAGAGTTGACTACCCCAAGGATGATTCCACGACTGATTCACCAAAACACTGGTGACACAAGACCCATTTTTTCCTTTGGTGCTTAAGGGTGGTGAGGAGCTATGTGTTAGAAACCCTAATGCCACATTTTCTTACTTTTTGTGGCATTAAGTTACTCTAACCGGTACACTAACAATGTTTTTTTTTTTGCAAAGATATATATATATATATATATATTCTTACTTTATAAAACATGTTGGGAGAATCTTGAATGCTTATTAGCTTAGTCAGGCTGAGATCCATACACTTACCTTAGTCTAACATCTGGTAAAAAAAAATTCATCACTAGCCTACCTGTCCCATAAGAAAATAAATCAATGGGCCCGCTTAGATTATATTACTTTATTTAGCAACATTTTACCATCACCAACTTCCAACATGATTAATTATTTTTCCTTTACCTCCTGACCTCTATTTTGTAAGCTGTTAGCTGTTGATTTGTAATTCTAGCACAAACACAAGCAGTTTAGAAAGAATGTCTCTAACATATGAAAACAACTGTCTCTTTAACAATATTTCAGAGCCAAAATCACTCCTTGCTTGGCATTTAAACCACTCTCTCTTCAAATGCACCACACTCACTCTGCTACATTGTTCTCTCCTGCTTGATCTGACCCTAGCCGTAGCAAAGAATAAATAAACTGCAGTACAAAATACATATTTTAACTTATTTAAGAGGTGTAATCACTTGTTACTTAGCCTGTACCACCTCTTCTGCTTCACATGCTCCACATTCAATTTTTCTACACTGCATTCAGCTGCCTGATCTTAGATGCTTAGCCAAGGTAAAAATACAAAGAAAACAAATTACCCGTTGAAAATAAATGCTAAACTCAAACTGCAGTTGAAAATGCTTTTATCAATGTGGGAGTGGATTGGGAGCATCTTGAGGCAGCTTTAGCAGTACAAGAAAAGCACTTAAAGCCTGACAGCACCACGTATCAGTGGAGGAGGAAATATTTGACATTTAATTTAAATCTATTGTTTTTTCTTATTTACATAGAAACATAGAATTTGATGGCAGATAACGGCCACCAGACCTATAGAGTCTGCCCTTTCCCCATCCTAACCTCAACGCCCAATCCTACTTGATCTCTGACCATTTCTTCCTTTGAACCCCAGGGTAATCCTATAGGACTATTCCATGCAGTTTTAAATTCCCACACTGATTTCTTTCCTGCCACTTCTACTGGGAGGTTGTTCCATGCTCCACTACCCTTTCTGTGAAGAAGCATTTCTTCATGTTGCCCTCAGTCTACCCCTTCCAGACTCCTGTCATGTCCTCATGTTCTAGGCATCTTTTATCTGAAAGATGCTCGCTCCTGTACTTTATTTATTCCTTTTAGGTACTTGAAAGTCTCAATCATGTCACCCTTTCTCACCTCTCCTCCATGGTATACATATTGAGTTCCTCCAGTCTCTCCTTGTATGATCTCTGGTGTAGGCCCTGCACCATTTTTGTTGCCCTTCTCGAACTGCTCCCACCTTCTCTATGTCCTTTTGGAGATGTGGTCTCCAGAACTGGACACAGTACTCCTAATGAAGCCTCACTAATGACCTATATAGTGGCATTGCCATTGTCTTCCTTCTGCTGGTGATACTCTCTGTATGCATCTCAGCATCCTACTGGCTCTCCCTACTGTCTTTGCACATTGCTTGGTGACTTTAGGTCATCAGATATGATCACCCTAGATCTCTTTCCTGCTGTGTGGTGTCTAACAACACCCTCCATCATGTAATCCTCCCTGGGTTTCTGCACCCCAAGCACATAATTTGCACTTTCTGGCATTAAATTACAGCTGCCACACTCTGGAACATTCCTCCAGGTTAGCTAGATCACTTTCATTTCTCTACCCTCCCAGGCTGTCCACCTATTACAGATCTTGGAGTCATCCACAAAGTGGCATACGCTCCTTCCAACTCTCTGCAATGTCACTGATGAAGAGATTAAATAGTACTGGCCCCAGAACTGATCCCTGTGGTACCCCACTTGTCACCCTCCCTGCCTCAGATTTTGCTCCGTTTAGCACCACCGTCCCACTTTACTACTCTGGGCCTCAGTCCCATGATACCTATCTTGTTCACTAGCCTCCAGTGTGAATAGTGTCAAATGCCTTGCTAAAGCCAAGGCATGCTACATCCACTGCTCCTCCTTGATCCACCTCCTGGTCACCCAATCAAAAATCTATCAGATTAGTCTGACATGATTTTCCTGATATGAATCCTTGCTGTCTTGGATCTTGTGCTCCACTGGCTTCAAGGTACTCTACTATCCATACTTTTAGCAGTGATTCCATTATTTTCCCACCACTGAGGTCAGACTGACATGTCTATAGTTACTAGCCTCTTCTCTGCTCCCACTCTTGTGGAGAGGGACTACATCGGCTCTCCTCCAGTCCTCTGGAACCTCCCCATATCCAGTGACTTGTTGAACAGTTTTGTCAGTGGTGCAGCCAGTATCTCCCTCAACTCCTTTAATACTTTAGGGTGTATTCCATCCGGTCCCATTGCCTTGTCCACCTTTAGTTTAGTGAGTTCCTTTAGGACTGCCTCCTCTGTAAATGGAATGCTGTCCACCGCGATACTCATCCTGAGTCCTAGCTGTGGTCCCTCCCCTCCCTTCCTCTGTGAAAACTAAACAGAAGTATTTATTTGGAACTGATACTTTATCCTGATCTCATTCCACTCCCTCTTCTTCCTCCTCCCTTTCAGCCTAACAATATCCCCCAGTCACATGATTTTTGTGTCATTGTCACTGTTTACTTATTATTCATTTTATTATTGTTAAGATACTCCAGGATGGGCTCTATGCTGAGATAAACACCTTCCTTTGACTGTAAGGCCCTCACATGTGGCATCAAGTACCATTATGCCCTTGGGTGGGCAGTTATCTCAACATAAGGCCCACCATGATGCATGTCATTACTTGCTTACTGAAAAATCCAATAATGTGTATTAACATCAAAAAATATTTCAACTGATGTTCACTTGCCACTTAAAATATAGTAATGTCCTGTTGGTGTACCTTTAATACCTTTTGCTAATATGGAAGACCAGGATTTCACCCAGCTGTTTAAATGCTTTGTCAGGTTGTAAGAAATCCAGCAGCCATGTGGGAAATAAAAAACTGAAAGAAGTACTAGTGTCAACTAAAACAAATGTTTGATTTGCCTTTTTGTTCTAACCATCTACTAACTTATAGCGGTTTACAAATATTTTGATAGACATTTGCCATTTAGAATACAATGATGGCCTGGTTAGGTGCCTTCTACTAACTGTTGCCAGTTGGGGAGACAGGGATTACAGCTTTGGAATAATTGCTTGGTTGTATTACTAGGGTATATCCTCAAGGATGGGGAAGTGATTCTGCCAGTGTATAGACTGCTGGTTAGGGCCACACCTGAGTACTGCATGCAGTTCTGGTCCCCATACCTGAAGAGGACATTAGGTTACTGGAGGGGTGAAGCAGAGGGCAACAAATATAATCAATGTTCTGGGGGACTTACCTAAGAGTAGGCTGTGGGAATTGAACATGTATTCACTGGAAGAGAGGAGAGAGAGGGAGATATGATTGAAACCTTCAAGTACATGGAAGAAATAAACAAGTCTAGTATGGAAGGGCTTTTCAAACTAAGAGAGGGAAGGGACACCCAAGGCCATGATATGAGACTGGAGGGGAAGGTTCAGGAGGGAGATGAGAAGACACTTTTTTACAGAGAAGGTGATGGCTGGGTGGAACACGTTACTGGCAGAGGTGATATCCAGTAGAACAGTGGGTGGCTTCAAAGGAGATGGGACAAGGCAAGAGGGAGGGTCACGGGAGGGAGCAGGGAGGGAGGGACAGCTGCAGCATAAGGGTTACTAGCTGCACAATCAAAGACCGGTAGACTGTAAGGCCTTTTTCTGCTGGCAAATTTTGTATGTTCGTAATTGCTCTGTATGTTTGAAATCTAGTAGTGAGGTGGCTGTCACTATATTTGAGCAACAAATGTGTCTTAAAGATTACTTGCTGATGTTTAATAGATGATTATTAGATGATTAAATAAAGTTACATTGTCATGAGTAATTATTCAGTTGTCACTGACCTCCTGATAACTGGATTTCTCACGTCAGTAAAAATCCAAAGAGTTGAGCATAAAACTGGTCTCTCATGTGGCAGCCAAGAGTATTGAAAGTACACCATCAGGGCCACTACATATTAAATACATGATTATTAAAAATGTGTTTATATGTAGTAATGATTAACA
Source organism: Neoceratodus forsteri (assembly GCA_016271365.2). Classification (NCBI taxonomy): domain Eukaryota; kingdom Metazoa; phylum Chordata; order Ceratodontiformes; family Ceratodontidae; genus Neoceratodus; species Neoceratodus forsteri. Next base: position 1,518,151,596 of record CM057449.1, read on the forward strand.
GATAGTTATAACAAGTGAGAAAAACACATAATCTGGTGTCACTATAGGTTTTCAGTAGTCCTTCACCATCTGGTTCTTGGGGTTTTGTACAATCTATTGTATGTACAAGTCTAAAAAGAGTGGGGTGCAGAGCTGATGTCCCACCTGGCAGCAAGAGTATTGAAGCTATACCATCAGACCATCTCTACATTTTAAATGACAAATGCATAGCAATTAAGATACAGTGGATTGTGATGCTTGCAAAGATTAATAGATTGATCAATACAGTAATAATTGTCTTAATGTTTGTTATGTACATAGTTACTTGTCAATTACACCCATGATACAAATATATTTAGGCAGAAAGGATACTTATACAAAAAATCTTCATATATTTCTACATCTATCAATCTGCCTGTCTGTCTGCACATTGCTTATAGTTTAAATGCATATTACTGTTTAAAATCCTTAAAGTACCAGTATATGTCAGTTGGCAGAAATGTCATCTTACAGGTTTTTATTTGCAATTACTGTATGTATTTGATATCTGTAAATTCACCAGTGTATATTTTGTTCCTTAGTTTTAAAACAGGTTTTTTTATTATTTAATGGCTCAAGTCAGTAAATATTTCTAGAATTAGCAATTTTAAAAGTCTTTGCCCTGAGACTACTTTTTAACTGAACTAAGTACAGTAGATTGATATTATGGTGAATTAGATGGTGCTAGAACACGTGTCTGATGGTAAGCAGCACAACACCACACCAAGCTATTTAATTTTTCATGGTGTGCAACAAGAGCAGACATTTTAACAATTTTAATATGACATATTACAACTGAGGAAAGAAAACATGAAAGGAGAAATGGGTGTATTGATTTTGTACCAGAAATATGGTAATGCTAAAATCTATATGATGACTTTTTAGATGTATCACAAATATTGCTACTATTAACTGACAATCGGTTGTTTACAATTTATTTTTAATACTTATTTAGGCCACTTTATTTAAGTGTCATCTAAAATATTATGCACTATAACTGTACAAATGTGAAATGAAACAAGTGATTTTGTTCTGCTGAGGTTCCTTTAAGACACCTTAAAAAATGAAGCAAGGCATTGATGCTAACTGTAGTGTCTGTTATATAATTACACACCTGCTAAGTGTTTGAAATTCGGATTGAGGAGATTGTTTACAATGACAGCCTTTCTGGACTTTGTATTCCAGCTGCTCACTGGATAATTCAGTAAGCTAATCAAGCCTATCTAAACCAGATACAGTAAACAAAGCGTAATTATTAAGTTCACTTTTCTCAGCCCACTAGAGTGCTGTACAATGACATGTGGAAGTAGGGAGGAGTACATCTGACTGGAAGTAACTATTAAAAGGCAAGTGTAAACAGTGGCACTAAAAACTCTTGGTATTTCCTTCCTCCTATCTATAGAATCATCACACATGATTTCTGTCTGATATTGAAAAGATGTACAGTAATCAGTAGTACCCAGTCAATCTGAGGTTCCTATCAGTAGGATCCTTCTAGTAATGGTTATTATGGAATGGCTCAACTACTATAATGGCTGTGCTCCTTGAACTGTCATTTGGCAGAGTACTTGTTTTGGAGCTAGAAGTCTGAAAATTCAAATATTGACCTAGCCCCCACAGCAGAAAAGACATGTCTATGCTTAACCGCTTTTTATTTTTCATTAATTTTATCATTCACATATTTTAATAGACTTTTTGTTTGATTTGCAGCTGTATGTTAATGTTGTGTCCTATTTGTGTACCTACATTTTATATGGCACTTACTCCAGCTCTGAATAACTTTCTAAATATTTTAGTACAAATGTCTACTACAGTGTTACAATTATTCCAAAGAACGTTGTCCTTGACTCCTTGTGTGTTGGAAAAAGTGTTTGGACCATCTAACACCAGAAAATACATGACATGATATTTAATTGATGACCATATGTTCCAGTTAAGGTCAGTATGTAGTTCTCAGTTCCAACTTACCTTAAAAAGAACAGTACATGGTGGACATAAGGCACTGGTGCCCTGACAGCTTTACAATCCAAAAAGACTACCACAAGGATATGGAAGACCCCCAGAATTCAACAGATTGTGTGAGGTTTGAGCTATCGGAAGTCAAAACTAGACTCAAATACAGTGTAACAGGTTGTGGGTATGGAGTGCTAGGATTTTATGGGATGGCAGCCCTACTACTATGTCCCCTTAACAAAACTTTTTGTTAATTTGTTTTCTAAACAATGCTGCCTAATACAGGCTCTTTCTTTGGTGTACAGCTTTTAAATGTTATTTTAGAAATAATCTGGTTACAAATCATTTCATATATTTCATCCAATGAATACAACTAATGCACCCCCAAAGTCCTCCACCACACCTCAGGGTCTTTGATATTTGGCACAATATTTTTATTATGATTCTGTTTTTAATACCAATATGCTTCCCACAGGAACCTAGTGGGTGTATTGTCCCTAAGAATTTAGCTGCTCACTGTTAACTGTTCTTGTTTCCACCATATTGCCAGGGACCAGTGATAGCCAAAGTACCCATGGCAGTTGTCTGTTGCTAGATGAGGGCCTATTTTGCATGAATCTGTTCTTAGCTACAACGACCTTCATGACTGAAGCTTGTTAATATATGTGAACCTATTGGTAGGAGTGTGTATTGTAGATATGTTGGCAGAAACCTGCCAGTACAGTAGCTCCAGTACAATTGTCATTAGTTGATGAAAATGCCTTTCTTTCTGATCTCACATCTCCCTTGTTATCAGGAAATGTATCTAGGTCAGTGAAAACTGGAAAACTATTACCACATAGATTTATGTCCAATGATTTACAGCAAGTTGATGACATTTTAGAATGATTGCTTGTATTTTAAAATAAATAAGAAGCAAGAGAATGAGCCACAGAACTGCTAGTCTCCTTTCAACTTTGTTGGATATCTAGCTCTAGCCTAAATAGAACTCAGGGGCTTTGATGCCAAATGATATGCACATATACAGAAAGTTACTGCATATAACACTCAAAACATTAATGTATAATGCCTAATATTTTACTTTAGCAGGTGATTTTTAGAAATAAGAACATGTTTATCATTAGCTTTATTTCATTTTGAGCTATATAGCATATCACAGATAAAGCAAAAAAAATACTTACATGATCCATAAGTTCCCGGACCATTCCATTCCACTGTCCATTGGCATCATCAGGGGCTCCATATTTGCCATCCTCCACTAGCCTAATCTCATAGGTAAATCCAAGGATATTTGCTAGTTCTTTGAGCAGGTCAATGCAGTATCCCTCAAATCGATCATTCCCATAGAGTGGTTTATCAGACTTCTTAAACATTGTGTAGGGCTCTTCCTGCAAAATTGATAACAGTGGGAGTTCAATCACAGGGTTTACACTTTCTTAACAGCTAATGCATTTCTGAGATATCAACTATCAAAGCCATTTTTAACTGCCTTTCAATATCCAGCAAAGACCAACCTTGATTCTTCAGTGCCATTCTTCTTTTCCTGAAAGAAAAGGATTACCACAGAATGCAGTAGCAACTCACAACAGCATGACCTTTAAAACCTATTGAGTCTGAAGTATTCTCTCCAAAACCACCCCTAGTTATACAAGTTGTGTCAATCTTTGTAGCAAAATTAACTTTCATTTTTGTTTAATTTTAGAATGCATAACCTGAGATGCAACATTTTGTTTTAGTGAGGTCATACTTTAACCCAAGTTTATAGCCGAGTGCACAGAACAGGGAAATTAAATGACTGGCTCAAGATAACACAATAAGTGTCTATTTGGATTTGTACTTGATGTCCTGGTTCCCAGACCCATTCTGTAGTAACTTGCAAAGGTGTGTGGACAACAAAGGATTGCTTCGCTGAAAGTCATTTATTTGCTTTTAAGTAACGGTGGATTCTGAATATGACTTGTTGTATTCTATCATCATCTTCCTCTTTGTTCCCCCCTGGGTCACCCCTGGACATGAGCCTTGACTCAGCATGCCTGTCTTGGTCACATTTTAAATGAGTAAATAAAATCCTTAGTAGGGATGGGTTACACTCTGATGGCTCTGAGGTACTTGCAGTTCTTATGAGACTGGAAAAAGTAGCATACAGTTCTTATCTGAGTCATATCACAAATTGAGTGCAATAACTACAGCAATATAGATAGGCTGATTGATCAATCAAATTAATAACTAGGCAGATGCACTGGACAAAGAATCAGGTGATTATCAGGCATGACTGGGGCCATATGGCAAACATGTACGAAGATAGTGTTAATTAAACATATCAGAAATATTCATGCAGCAGTTCATATGCAAGAAACAAAACCAAATTTGGACATTGGTTACATAATAAACTGAGACAGTTCCACATTAGTAGGACTAACTTGTATTGTTTATACATCATTTACAGCAGAACACATACCTTCTACAGTGTATAGATGCTTATATAGCTCTATTCTATATGCAGAACAGTTAGTTGCCATGCTTATGTGTTTTGGAGGCTTTTCATGTTGGGAGCAGAGTCAAGAAATGCCTTCTTTCGCATGTCAATCATGTCAAACTTGGGGTTTGGTAAATTGTAGTTTGTTAGAAGACTTAACATTCCTTTGACCTCTTTCTGGTGATAGCACCCAAGGTAATGAAAGATGTGTTAAATTTCTTACAAGTGTGTCACTGAAACAGCCCTGAATAAGAATTCTACATCCAAGGGGTGGAGATATCCCAGGGCAGTATATAACTGACAATTGTGGGTTCTGCATTTACAGTGGTAGCCATCTTAATCTTTCACAGTACCACAGAAAAGTGTATCACATCAGGATAATGCAATACAACATTTGCCTCTTACAGCAATTTTGTACAAAGTGCCACATTAGCTGAAGTGATGCCTTATTCTATTGATCAAGCATAAAGGATAATGTATGGTTATCGATGGTTAACTGGTTTTTAAATCATCAAGAGGTTGCCAGAGTACCATGTAAACCTCGAGAGCGAAGTTGAGAGGTTAGGTTGCCATGGCAACCTCAAGATGAGTTACAAAATGGTTACCATCGATGAACCATACATTATATTTTATAGTGTATGGTGCAATTTAGGTTTTTACAAAAGAAAGCAGTTACTTATTGTAGGTTTTTATGCTGCCGCTCCTTACCGCTGTGGCCATTTCAAGGCCAACCAATCCATTTGTGCATGCCCAGACTGTTCCCGGTTGTTAACCCATCGATGTGATGTACCATCGATGGATTAACAACATCATGACATCACATCAATGGTAAAACGTTGTTATAAAAAGGTAGATTTCTACCTATAACAATGTTCTGCATACATTATAACAAGGTAATGCTTCAACCTCGTGGTACCTTGAATGACACTGCTGTAATGTAGAGTGCTTTACCACATTACTTTAATGTGGTAAAGTATTCGTGGTATAGCAGAAGATTATGATGACTACCGCAATAGCTACTAATACAAAATGCTAGATATTATTGTAGACAATGTTTAGTCTCTTGAGGTCAGATACAGCATCACTCAAGTGAGGGTAGAAGATGTTTAAATCTGGCCAGTTTCTGGTAGTTTTCCATAATGTCTGAGTTTTCACTGCCAGAATCATGCACTTCTACCATGTTGTACAAGAGGAACAGTGATACTTTATTGATAAATACCTAGAGCACAGGAAACAATCTTCTAAGATATTTTTTTTCTCTCATGTATTCTGAACTGTAATAAGAAACTGTCCATTTCTAAATTATTTCATATCTAAAAACTATAAACCCAATGTAATATTTTAACACAATTAACAGCATGTACCTCAAAATGCTGGGCACACATGAACTTTAGTCTCTGTCACAATGGACAGGTGCAAAAGTGCTGTGCCAACAAATTTGCATTACTCCTGACTGATGCTACAATGGAGCCACACTCACCTTTAGTGCCAGTGTACATCTAAATTTGCCGTGCATACAAGGGTGGGTTACCATGCTAATGTCTTACAGTACCATACTCAAAGCATGGTGACACCGCTGCACCAGATACAGAAAGTTTTGATGTTCCCTGCCCTAAGAACTGTTTTGGAATGCTGTGCATGGTGCACAGGTATGACAGGGAGAATGGTCAGTGAGGCACAAGAAGGAAGAAAAGCTACACATAGTGGAATGGGGCTAGAGAAAAGGATACGCTGAACACCAGGGACATGTTTCTGGCTAGGGATAGGGATGAGGTTGCTGGACCACCCAGGAAGATCTCATTGGACCTAAAAGAGAAAACACACAAATACAGTAAAATTCACAAAGTTCCTGATGTCTGAACACAAGGTGGTGTGTGCATCTTGGGCTCAGCACTCCAATGTCAGGGACTACACATGCTTTTCTGTAGTACATAGCACTTCTAGTAGAATTGATATGGAGTTGATATCTCACAATATCATGCCTCAGTTCACAGAGGCAGTGATTCATCAGATAGTTATCTTAGATAATGTCATGTTAGAGATTAAATATCTATGGGGCCCAGAAACTAAGAAGTCATAGTCCTGGAGACTTGACCCTCTCCTTCCGAGGACATACCATTCCACAAATGGATTAAAGGGAGGCGAAAGTGTATTGAGAAGTGCTGGACACAATTCTGTGAGAGGCCTTAAGGCCACTATAAAGGGCATGATTATTACTCACGTGGCCCACAAGCACATGACAATGGAAGACAAGCAATCTAAACTAGAGAAAGAACTTAAAGACTTAGAAACCCAGCATAAATATATGAGGTCCCCTCAACTCTGGCAGTGCAGCTGATGATTATTTATGTGAAACAAAATGGTTTGCTAACAAGGAAAGCTGAACTAGCAATCAGAAGGTTGGATTACATGAGGAGAGGTTGAGGGCACTGAACACGTATTCCTATAAAAAAGGAGGAAGGAGAGAGAGAGAGAGAGAGAGAGACATGATTGGGACCTTCAAGTACTTGAAAGGGATAAATAAGGTTGATAAGGAGAGATTTTATGCTGAGTGGCAACAATAACACTAGGGGTAGAGTCTTAAGCTGGAGGTGGGAAGTTTAGAAGGAAAGTCAGGAAGCACTTCTTCATAGATAGGGTGGTGGACACTTGGATTACACTGCCGGAAGAAGTAATCTTGTTGAAGACAGTGGGCAGATTTAAGAAAGGCTGGGATAGGCATGGGGAAAGTAAGGGTAATGGTTGGAGGATGGGAGGAGTGGGGAGGGAGGACAGGGACATTAGCTCAAGCTGTGGACCTTGCAATATGAGCAGACTTGATAGACCAAATGGCCTTCTTCTGTTAGCTTCTTCATGTGTTCGTATGTATGTTTGTATGTTCTAGGAAGGTGAGGAGAAATCCAGCAAGTTGTGGTGTATGGAGTGAAATGCAAACAGGCCAGTAACCTCATCTCTGGGCCAAAGTACCACACAGGAGCCATGCAACATCAGATGGAGGTTATTAACTTGGTCATGCAGCAATTCTATAAAGATATTTATGTATCCCCATCCTTACCCCCAAAAGACACCACTGCCCAGTTCTTTGATTCTCTCCCAATACCTACCATCTCACCTGCCCAGGCAACCATACTGGCTGCCCCTGACAACTCAGGAGGTGCAAAACATTTATCAACTCCATGTACCCACATAGAGCCTCTGGGCTGTGGAAATCCTGTTGATTTTTACCAGCTAATGACAAAGGTTATATCTCAGTATCTGCATAGGATGTTTCAAGAATCCTGAATATATCTGTTATGCCTCCACCATGAGGAAAGCTGTCATAACTGTCCTATCAAACAAGGGAAGAATCCTGCTGCTTCAGGCAGCTATTGCCCCATTTCCCTCATCAATGTGGATGCCAAAATTATGGCCAAGGTTCTAGGGGCTAGGTTGGAACAGGTTTTCTCCAAGATAATCCATCTTTCTCAGGTGTGGTTCATTAAAGGACTTTTAAATTCCAGCCATCTGAAGACACTGGCATCCCTTATGCATGTAGCTCAGTGGAATAAAAGCCTGAATGTTACTTTTGCAGGTGATTTTGAGAAGGCATTTGCTTCTGTGGAATGGTCATATCTCCTAGACACACTATCCAAGATGGGCTTTAGCCCCATATTCTGACAATGGGTGCAGCTGCTATACTCTCCCTTAGCTTCTGTGCTCACTAATGGCCTCAGCTCCTCTCTATGTACCATACAGAAAGAGACCCAGCAGGGCTGCCCATTGTCCCCTTAATTCATGCTGGCCATTGAGACACTTGCTATCACTATCAGATAGCAACCAAGAATCCAGGGATCAAGGTAGAGGATTCAGAATATGTACATGTACGCATGATGACCTGCTCATAACGGTATCGAATGCACATGAGTCAGTAAGCTATGTCTTGTAACTCCTCCAGGAATTCACAGAAGCCTCAGAGCGCAGGATAAACTTAACCAAAACTGAGGTGATCCTATCAAATTCTGCCTGTTTGCCTGCCCCTCTGGGTGCTGGGTCTGAAATAGACTAAATAGGGTATCACATACTTGGGAGTCAAACTCCACAGAAATGTGGTCAAAACAGTGTTGACGGTTGGATAACCTGCTGGTATCCTCAAAGGCTGATTAGAAGAGTGGCATGCTCTTCACCTAGTCCTGTCTGGCAAAACAGACGGCATCAAACTTATCACAGCTCCCAGGTTTTTGCATGTGTAGGCACACCTCCCTATCAAAATTCTTCTGAAATGTTTTAATGAAATAGATAAAGCAATAGGTAGTTTCCTGTGGGAGGTAAACCTCAATATATAGCAGGACTAAATTCAGGGACCACTGGAGCATAGGAGGATGGGGCTCACATGTTTTTTGGATATCACATGTCATAAATATCAACTCATACGGTGCAACAATTCTTTGACATTCCCCACTGCTCCACAGTGAATGCAGATAGAGACCAGCCTGGTGGGTGTGGGCTCCACCCTTGCTACGATCTTCTCACTCCAAGAAAAATATACCCAACAATACTTCCCCACCCTGCTATTGTCAACCTAGTACTGGAAAAAATCAGATATGTAGCTGCAGAAGCACACAACTCCAGTGGCATGGACCCCTGTGGGATAACCCAACTGTCCATTTTGGAGGAAGGTTCTGAGATGGTGAACATGGGAAGCACAGTGCATATGGTGTACTGTGGATCTCATATGCCAGGTTCAAGTCATGTGTATTCCTTTGCCTTTATGTCTGCAAAGTTTAAGATTCATAAGAGCGATTTCTAGAAATATCTACAGATGCACAGTTAGGGCTAATAAATAGGATCCCAAGGTTGCCCCAGGAAGGCAATCATGTACCTTCTTGGCCATCTGAGGCAATCTCAAAAAGGGATTGCCAGTATGATCTATATGGCTCTAAGAGATGTGCAGCAGACCCCATCCACAAGGCCAGACACCAATGGCAGGTGGACTTGGCTACATTGTATCAGAGATTCAGTGGGCACATTGTTGAGACAGGCTCCATAGAATATGTAGGGATGGAAAGAGTTGGTCATACACAGCAAAATGTTTCTCAGATGGTACCACACTCCCATGGTTTTAAAATCCATGGCGGTTGAAGAGCCAGGATAAATGTTGGAGATGTGCAGTGACATATATTCATTTGTATTACATAATGTGAGATTGCCCAGCTTGGCAACAAATTATTCACATGTGTTGCAAGTAGCAGGCCCCGGCCTTCCTTGAATGCCTTCCTGTTTCTTACGTTGCTGCCCTGAGCAGACCCCCAAATGATTCCCCAAGCTCTGGCTCACCAGCTGTGGGATGGTAGCCATAAAACTCATTCTTTGCTGCTGGAAAACTCAGGAGGTCCCCTCAGTTAATGAACGGCTCTTAGCAGGGTGCCAACTGGCTACATTCGAAAGGCTTTTCATCTTTGCCAATGGAACAATTAAATAGTTCACTAAATGTTGGTCTGCCTTTCTTCAGTCTACGACTGTTACAACTCACCAAAATAAAAAGAGCACACAGAAGTTTACAAGATTAAATTTAAGATTAACTGTCATCAGTCTGAGAGTATGTTCATGGTAAAGCATTGTTTCTAGTTAATAGTTGTTAGGTTATTTATTTATTCTTATTTTTTTACAAACTCTTAACATCAGCTACAGTCTTCATATAGTATTCCTCTGGATGCAAGGTGCTGATACTTTGATGTATGATGATGCTTCTCCTGAAGCCCAGTTAATACATTATATAATAATATGATCCAGGCCAATTCTGCATGATATTATCAGTATGTGGTTTATAGTTTTGTCTGTGTTGTTTCATAAAAGATTAAACACAAAATAAAAGAGAAAGCATGTTCATAGCCCACAAGCAGGCCTAAGGTGACAGTCTGGAAGGGGGACGGGGATGATTATAACTGCCAGATGACATACTTGGCACTCGTCATCAGGCACAGATGTGTATGAGTTTGTATTGTGCAATTTCTGGGCACAGACCAAGTTAGCACCATGTAACAGCTGGAATGCATAATATGTATTCTGCCTTAGGCAGAGGGAGAACTCCCTCTCCCCGTACCTAAAGACTGTTTTGTGCATGGCAGACATAGGGCGAGTCACAATAGAATACCTCTGTGTGCCCCATTTTGTGACTGAATTTAACGACTGAGGATTGGGCCCATGGTATTAATTTATCTATTTATTTCAAATACTTGATCCAGAAGAGCACGTTTAGCAGAGATGCGTTTTCAGGTACTACTTGGGGACCGGTCATGGGATAAACACAAAATACAGCAAGAATACAAAATGTACAGTCAAATATCAGCATAAATACAGAAATGAAAAATGTACTGGGAATACAGTATATGTAATAAAGGCATAACTAGATAATTGCCGGACCTGAAATAAGTGCATTTGAAGCGTGTGCTCTTTGAGCAGTTGCTGATTTTAAATTTGTTTTTGATTTGTTTATATTGAGGGGCTCTGTCACCCACCTCACCCAGTTCTGAAAAAACAGGGGTATGGGAGGGCCCCATCCAAAACAAACTGTATTTTAAAAGTGTTTTTCTACCCTTATCCAAACTGTGTATTGTAACTACTGTAATATGTTGTGTAAGGAAGCACAAGCTGGAAATTCAGTTATTTATGGGCCTGCAATTTTCCAGTTATGGAATAGTTAAAGTAAGCAATCAATCACTTCAAAATAGATACACAATAACTTTACTTAATTAAGACTATATCATAGTGTAACAGATATAATCCATACACAAAGACCTGGATTATACGGCAGATCTTCAAGGTCTGAAACACCTCTTTATCTGGTGGTGGAGCACTGTAACAAAGTACTTGCCTAGGTACCAGGTACAATTAAGTAACTAATTAAATTAATTCTACAGTTATGCCTGCAACAAACAATGAGAGGCTACAGATCTCAGCCATGGACAGGCAATGTCAGAAACAACCAAAATAGCTTCAATAAACCAGGAAAGCTGGGGAGGAGGTGGTAATTAGAAACAAAACAATACATACAGAATAATGCATGAGGAAGTATGGTTTATTGGGATTTTATGCACACCGAGGTGTGTAATGCCCCATAAACCTTGAAGGTGAAGCCAAGGGTTTATATGGGCATCACACTCAATGGTGTGTATAAAATCCTCATTAAGCCTTAATTCTTCATGTTTTATTTTTTATATTTACTGTTTGCTTTGTGCAAGAGAACAAAGGAGGTGCTCTGTCTCCAGTTCTCTAGTTTGTTCGCTAGCAGTCGTGATAGTGGTGGGTCATGAGAGGCCATCAGGTCCCTCTGTGGTGGTAGTACCCCTGAAGCTGCATCAGAGAGAGAGAGAGAGAGAGAGATGAAGAAGAGGAGCCATCAAACAGCACTGGAAGCCCCTCAAGGTCCAAAGACATCCTGTGCCTGCCTGCTAGATTCCTTCCTCTGCTGGAACCTCCCATCTCCGATCTACTTTCCTGAATTCCAGTCCAGGCAATGAGTTGGCAACAGCACCACCAGCTAGGTGCTGACAGCTAGAACGTTATTTTGAAAATATAAAAGTACTTGCATGAAGTACTGTGGATTTTGTTAAATGGCTTAGCACTATAGAGAGGGCAGGCTGTTCGGATTTTTGTGTGCCCATGGTTAAACACGCTCCGTAAACCACATATGTGGATTACTGAGCTGTTGAGAACTCACTGGCAGTGGTTTATAACCACTAACCAGTAAATATAGCTAAATAAAATACATAGTACAGTTGCAACAAAACTAGGCTTATCTAACGATTAGGGTTCACTGGTAACTTTAATGTACTGTAAAACCTCAATTTGTGTTCGCTTGTAACTTGACTATCTGCAGACAGATCAGGATGCAATTTCAAGTTTTTGTAGACAGTGTCAGAATCCTCAGATCTTGAAAATGCTTGCTCAAGAAGTTCAGGCATGTCTGGGAGACAGATTTCATGAAAAGTATAATGATCTTTGTAATTTTTCTGAAAAAGTCTACAGTGCTTTGTGGAATTTGAAATTCCAGTAGCAGAATTTCAGCAAAATCATAATTCCACTTCCAAATAATTGGTATAATTTTGCTGTGAATTTTTCCAGAATTCTGCCAAGTGAATGGCAATTTCAATCAATCAATCAATAAATCAAAACTTTATTTTTAAAAGCACCTTTCCAAAGCCAAGACACTTTAACAATAAATAAATCAAATACATGAAGTTAAAACAACATCCTAAAATCAGTTAATAAAATGTGCTTTAAAAATCTGGATACGCCAGGTTAAATAAATGTGTTTTCAATACTAACTTAAAGCTTTGAACAGTCAGGCAATCTTGCATCCGATGAGGTACAGAATTCCACAGGTTTGGGGCCACAAACTAAAAGATCTGGCCCCAGATGTCTTTAAACAAACCCTGAGAATCTCTAGCAATCCCTCTTTGGTGGATCGGAGCGGACAAGATGGACAGTAGGGACGAAAAGGTCTTGCAGGTAGCCGGTTCCCTGATTGTGTAGGGCCTTATAGGTCAGCAAACCGACCTTGTAAGGTAATCCGCCACTGTATTGGCAGCCAGTGCAGTCTACGGAGGACAGGCATTATATGACTGGTCCTAGATGTACCAGTCAAAGGCTGGCCACCGCATTCTGCACTAACTTCAAGCGGAGGATATCCACCCCAGTAGCCCTAGGTACAGGCATTGCAGTAGTACAGGCGAGAGGCAATGAAGGCATGGACCAATGTTGGAAGGTCACGGCAGGAACCAGATGCTACGCCCAGGCTATATTCCTCAAATGGTAAAAGAGGTTTTGACAACAGTTGACACCTGATGTTTAAGGGTCAGGCGATCATCAAATATAATGCCCAGGTTCCACACCCAGTCTGAGGTAGCTAACTGAGTCCCCCAGGCCAAAGACCCAAGAGTGACCCCTTCAGCAAACCCACCCTCCAGTCATCTGGGTCCACAACCAACACCTCAGTTCTTTCAGGGTTTAACTGCAGCCAGCTCACAGTCATCCAGTCCTGAATGTCGGTGAGACAGTTGTTAAAGATCAAGACAGCATCACCCTGGTCAGGCACAAAGGACATGTATGAGTATCATCTGCATAGCAGTGAAAACTCAAGCCATACCACCTAATAATCACTCCTAATGGCAGCATATACACTGCAAACAACATGAGTGCCAAAATGGAGCCTCTCGGTACCCCAGAGGATAGGGGAGTGATGCAGAGGAAAAATCCCTGACACCACCCTCTGAGTTCTACCCTCAAGGAATGATTGAAACCAACTAAGGACTGGGCCTAATAGTCCACAGATAAACCACAGCTGCTCCAAAAGCACTCCATGGTCCACGGTATCAAATGCCACAGCGAGATCAAGAAGGACCAAGATGGAACAGGTCTTTCGATCTCTCGCTATTAGGAGGTCATTTAGTACCTGAACAAGGGCTGTCTCTGTACTATGTCTCTTCCTAAATCCAGACTGAGAGAATCATAGACATTGTGGCAAGTCAACTGGTCATCCAGCTGAAATGCAACCACCTTCTCAACAACCTTACCTACAAAAGGCATTTTAGAGACAGGCCTGTAGTTAGCCAGACAGTCCGGGTCCAAGGAGGGCTTTTAAGAAGGCCAAATCACAGCTTCCTTCAGGGAGCAGGAAAGATCCCCTTTCCAATGACAACCAGACTATCTTGGCAAGGACCAGGCCAATTTTATTCACACATCCTACTAAAGGCGAGTGGGGCCCAGGTCCAAACTACAGTTGGTCGGTCGCAACAACTGGACGATCATCACTATGTCATTGATTGTGGGCCGATCAAGTCAAACCACACAAACTGGGTGTCCAACATCTCCTGCCGACCATCAAAACTCCTGTTTGAAAGAGTGAGGAAGAGGTCGGATCTGATTGTGGCACCTTATCCACGAAGAATCAAGCAAACTCTCACACCACTCCTGTGAAAGCTCTCTCAGGCTGAAGACAGACTGGATTGCACAGTCTGTCCATGGTCCAAAAGAGCTGGGCTGGTCGATTCTGCACAGCAGCAATTTCCCTGGACAGGAATTCTGCCTTCTTACAGGTAATTGCTGACTCATAGACCCCATAATGGTCCATCAAACTAAGCCTGTCACACTCCAGACCCAACTTCCGCCAATGTCTCTCAAGCCTTCTTCCCACTCTCCTCAACTCCCTCAATGTCTCATCAAACCAAGGAGACTTGGGGTGAAGGAGAGGATAAACACGAATAGGAGCAATGGAATCCAGGGCTCCAACTACTGCCTCATTATAGGCTAGAACCAGATTTCCTAGATCCATGCATTCATTCGCAAACTTGATAGATCCAGCACCGCCATCAGGCCCTCCAGGTTGACATCCCTTAAAGGGCGGTACCGGACCAATTCCATAGGGGCCGACCTCACCGAGGGGCCAAGAAACTGAACCCAATGGTGTGATGGTCAGACCAACTGACTGGCTCCACCACCAAATCAGATATCTCCATCCCCAGGAGGAATACCAAGTCCAATGAATGACCATCTATATGGGTCGAGGAGGAAATAATCTGTGTGAAGCCCAGCAAATTCATCAGCTGGAGAAAGTCCTGACCAAACTGCGAGAGTTCATCATCGACCCAGGCATTGAAATCCCCAGGATAAGCCATCTGGAGGATCCCAATGTCATGTCGACAATGAAGTCTGCAACTTCCCATAGGAAAACATTCCCATTTCCTGGTGGATGGTAAATGAGAAGAATCCTATACCCCACACCCCTCACCCAAGATACAGTCAAAGGAGTTGGTAATTCCCATTGGTACCTCCACCAGGTTCAGTTTTGTTCTAAAACAGATTGTCACTCCTCCACCGCATGATCCAACCTGACGGGTGTATCACCGAGTACCAGACTGGTACAGCTGAAGCCAAAATAGGGCCAGCATTATCGTCCAGCCAGGTCTCGGTGATGCATGCCAGGTCCCATGATCCTACAAGATCAGCTATTATAGCAGTCTTGTTTTTAGTGGACCTGGCATTACATAACACCATCCGAGAAGGATAAGTTGCTGATGAAGACCAAGCCACCTGCCTACCACAGGCAGAACCCTTGGGTATGGGAATCAGGCAGGAAGACCCTCTCCTGAACCCATTTCTCCCCAGGGCATCTTCTCATCCCCACTGTCCCAATCGTCCGCTCCTTTCCATTCCCCTCCAGTCCCCACCATCACCCTCCTCCTCCTCACAATCCCCAGGGCCCTACCATCTATACACCTCCGGGGCAGTGGAGGATGACAAAAGGGTGAAGATCCTTAAGGTGAGAGGGGAATAATGCCTGACCATCCGAGCAACTCCCAGACACATCCTTACACACTCAAAACACCCACAGTATATTCACACTACAACACCACACTACACACCCAATCACTCACCTAACAGTCATACACCACACACCAAACAATAATAAAACACAAAACAAACACATTAACCCTCCCCATAAAATTCCAAAATAAATTAAAATAAAAATAAAAACAACTCAGAGTCTTGGACTGGGTAGATCTGCTAGAAAATAGTTCATTCATAAATGGATGATAAATCTCTAGTACTGTAAATTTGAATCCAAGTGCAGGAAAGCAAATCAAACATAAATAGCCAGTATCTTCACTAAATATCTTCAGCTCCCTAGGCCCTCTCACTGCCTCAGAAATTAACAGGACAGAGGCACTCTCACTGTCTGTCCTGAGCCAAGAGATAGTACTAAACTTATAGATGTTTTCAGCCCCAGGCCCTCTCACGACCTGGGGAGCCAGTAAAGGACACAGGCACTCTCACTGCCTGCCAGGTAAAAATAAATCAGGCAAAATAATTAAAATGTAAGGTCTGACCATGTGCAGAGCAGGAAATCTTCAGAACAAGTATCCTCCATCATGATCCATATAGCAGAAGGTGGAGGCCCAAAATCCCATACAAGGGACCACAGCTGGTAAATATCCCAGCCACTTCCCGGTTCACCACCAGCACCAACCCACCAGTTGGCCCCGGAGAACCTAAGGGAACTGACAACCCATTCTGTTGGCTACCCAACAAAACCACGGCCCAGCTCCCCGAGCAGCCCCAAACACCCGCCACTAGTCACCCCACAGGGTCGGACAATCCGCTCCAACAGACAAACCAGCTCCTATGCCCACAGAAGATGCCTGTTACAGAACCATCCACCACAAAGTCCAATCCCAAGGCAAAAACAGGACCCACACAGATCTTCTCCCGCACTGCACCAGCCCCAGCGAATAATTTCCACAGTTTACCACCTCTCCTCGGCTCCTCTCTCCTCCTCTCCTCTCCTCTCCTCAAGGTTTTCTTCCCACACCAGCCCGGAACACAAAATAGGACTGAAAGACAGCAGATCCAGATAAATCCAGGTAAATCCCAATGAAGACACAAACAGGATAGCAGAAATCTTCGTGATAAGCAGGACGACAGCAGGCCCAAACGAATGGCCCCAGCACACACTATGAGCTTGTTAGTAATTACCCGTGTTGCTCTGTGATTTAACGGCAAAACAAGAAAGCCAACTGGCAGAAACAGTCAGACAATTGGGCAATAAACAAAAACAAAAATGGGAAAGCAAAAGCAAAGGAAAAAAATCACAGTCATAAGCTAACTGCAGGAGCAGTCTTATAGCACACCAGCCTGGCGGCCATCATTACCAAAAATGTTGTAAGCAAACCACAAGTTTCTAATGAGAACTGCATTTTTGTGCTTTCAAATCGTTCAAAAAAGTTTTATGGAAAACACTGCAGAACTTTGCTATTTTCATGGAATTCAAAATCACTTGGCAAAATTTCAAAATGTCATCACCTTGAACAGAATCCTGCAGAATTCCATAGAATTTTATGAAACTTAAGAGAATTCTAGTGGCATCATGATTTAGCCCAAAACTAGTCTACATCCAAAGCCTTAAAACATTACTTCATAATAATGGGTGACTGAGAACATTTACCTTCCAGTAGGTTGCGTTCCACTGTAAACAAAGTGACAGGTTTTGAATAACATTCTAGGTATGTGCAATATGAATAAAATTTCAACTCAAAGTTCTGGTACTCCAGTAGCTCATTTGTAGAGTGGAGGACTGTGGTATTACTCCAAGTAGTCCTAAGGTCACTGGTTCAACTCAGGCTTAAAAGAGAGTCTTTGTAATGTAAGTAGGAACCTCTATATATTAGTACATGTTTACAAAACTTACTCACAATCCCTTATTTTAAAGTGGGGTAGGTGGATAGATAAGAATGACTTATAGTCCTTTCTGAACCTTAATTACTATGTTACTATGTCATTTAAAATGAAATTATGCACTGCATGTATGTAGAATGATTTCTGTTATTTTTATGTTGATTCCTGAGAACATGTCATTAAGAAAACTGGTGGACATTGATGTATTTTTTTAAATGTGACCCTACCAACCACACACAAAATTGTGTCAGCACCAGGAGCCCAAATCCAGTGCCAGCACTCTACCTCAATAGAAGGTTAGTGCCAGTTATCAACATTTAGTTGATCCTGCCATCTATCCTTGACCCATTAGAATTAAAAAAAACATGATTCAGAATTCCCCAATTCACCTCAATCCCTCTTCCAACCCTCCCCAATCTACCTCTGTTCCATACTGAGTGCTACAGAACCTCTCCATTGCACCAACCTCACTGCCAGATGGTGACTGGCACATCTGTCCTCTGGTGCTCACCTCCTTATTCAGATATTGTCTAAACCAATTATTCCAAACTGCACAGGAAAGATAGACCCCATGTTGGCAACTGAGACTTTAATCCCTATCATGGTTTGCTGCATTTAGTTTAGATGGTGGTTGGCGGAAAGACAGAAGGGCTGTAATGGTCACCATCTGGAAGAGGTGTAAATAGGGGTGACACTAAACACCAGAAAGTACTTGAAAATTGATGGCGTGATAGAGACGGGCTACCACTGGACATGAGGGAGTACTTGGACCTAGATGGGATGAGGGTGAAGTGCAATTGGGTACCAGGAATGCTTGAAGCAGAGTAGGGAAAGAGGCATGCCACTGGATAACATAGAAATTAAAATGGGAAAGGGAGAGGGCCAGGTGCCAGTAGATAAGGAGTACTTGGAAATTGACTGGAAGAGGGCAGAAGGTGCCACTAGACACCAGGAAAGTTAGGAATCTGACAGAGATAAGAAAGGGGTTACTAGTGGACCGGGAGGAGTTAGCATTCAATGGTGAAAGGGATGGGGGTGCCACTAGACACCAAGGAGCACTTGGCATGGAGCATGGAGTGAAAGGAAGGTGCCACAGGACACTGGCATGTACTTTTAATAAGACAGGAAGTGGGGAGGAACTCCAAGGAGTACTTGGTATTAGATAAGCAGAGGGAGGGAGCCAGGAATTGCCACTAGATACCCAGGAGTATCTGACATTATTTATTTATTGACCAGGTAGGTTTCTGGTCCAATGGACCGTCTTCAGGCATGACCTAGGCCCAGAAAGACAATAGATCACACAACACTTAATCAGGATACAGATAATTGGGACATTCACTTTATTGGGACATACCGCGATTAACTAATTAACTGGCCATACTTTTCTGTGGAGAATGTCGCTGTTTAATGGGGATGTGGTTACTGGATATATGGGATGGTTTGGGAGTGTTCACTCTTGCAGTCTTGTACAGACCGCTTGTTAATGGGCCATTGATTACTGATAATTGGTATCATGGTCAAATCCAGTCTGCCATTTCGGTTCTTTGTTCTGGGTCACTGAGTGTCTACTGCAGGTTAACCAGTATCTCTCACCAGGTTAAAAAATGCCTATGTGTCCTGTGCTTCTTACTAGCTTGTTGCCCTCTCCCAGTCTCTCAGAGTCTCTTTTACCTGTTTATATGTTCATGCTCATAATCTCCAGAGATACAGATGTTAAATGGTAAGGAAAATAATCACTTTGCTGGGTGTCTCCAGTCTGTCCTTCGACTTAAGTTTAACAAAGGATACTTATGCGGGTAAACAAATCAGGTTAACAAAAACAGACCTTTACTTTTTAGTTACCACAAGCTGCTGGGAGTCTCCTGATTCTCTTTTTCTTCTTTGCTTAATAGGTACTAATGCCTTTATGTGCTCCAACTCTCCTGCTTCTCACCCTCTCAGCTTAACTCTAACAGAGGGCTATCAGGATGGTAGGCAGCTAACTATCAAGAGGTACAGAATGATGCAGCATGGCAGTGAGTTGATACTATATAGTACAATACAATACTACCTTTTGTTTCAGTGACTTTCTGCTTAGTTTATTAATTAAGTAATAACATTTTAGTGACTTATGGCTTGGCTAATAAGGGAATTAGTAATGGAATTTTGAGGTAAACAGATGGTGTTTATCATAAGAGAAAAAATGCTTACGTCTGATAATTGGGATGGCTGTTTAATCAGGATGAAAAGTCCACCACCAGCCCTCCTGATTAAGTGGCTTATACTGTACAGAAATAGAGGACAACAGATACAATGCTTGGAGTGTCATAGGATGTGGAAGAGGGTGCTACTGAACCTCTGGGAGTGCTTGGCATGAGCCAAAGAAGAGAGGTTATCCTAAACCACAGGGAGTGCTTAGACCAGGCCCGACAAAGGAGCAACTTGACAGCAATCACCAGAGAGTGTTTAAAATAGGATGGAGAGAAAGAAGGGATGCCACCAGACAGTACAACCTTACAAGGAGTAACAGCAAAGGGTCTAGTCTCAAGAGGATGCCAATGGTGCAAAGTGACTTGTGTCCAACATGAATGAAGCAAGTAGCACTTTGCACCAAAAGTAGCACCACGCGGGATTCTCAAAGCAGCCTGCTACAACATGCAGGCTGCTTGCGCCAAAGTGGACTTGCACCATCATTGCACCAAAAACTCGGATGCAACATGGCACAAGGAGGTTTACAGCAGCAACAGTGCCCAATTCTCAAAGGGCAGCTGCCTCATCCCTAATTTGGCATTCTCAAACAACCCCTGGATGACATCCATCAAAGTACATTTACACCAGCTAGGAGCTGGTGTAAGTACTCCCTGATGCCATCCACGGGAGTTGTACTTACGTGCCCCATCCAATCCCAATTGGCAGGTAGTCCCCCAGCCCAATTCCACAACACATGAGTAATAAATACATAGCCCTCATGGGCTATCAGAGCCCTCCAGCCTCTATCCCCAATAAAAGTATTGACTTCATGCCCCAGCCCAGATCCTTGATAGAAGTATGTAATGCAGCCCCCAGCCTTGAAATATTTCTGTTATTATTCGTACATTAATGTATGTGCCTATATATAAATGTAGCCCTGGTGATCTAGTTGCATTTTACCCCTCCTCAGACAGTGCCCTTCCGCCTGTTCACTCCAGCCCCTACCCAGCAGGTGACGACAGCCCACCTCTCACCATTGCAGCCAAACACCAACTGGGCTCTGCATGAGTGTGTACTGTAAATAGTAAGCACTCAGTGAATGACAACAAGTATCATTCACTGAGTGCATACTATTACAGTCGCACTCATGCAGAGCTCAGTCAGTGGCTGGCCATGGTGGGAGAGGGGGGATGTGCCAGTCATCAGCTGGGTACAGGTCAGGGGGGGTGGTAGGGCACTGTCGGGTGGGGGTTGAAGGCTTTACTGTATCACCAGGGCTTCATTTATATACAGGCATACATACATTAATGTACATAAATAATAACAGAAATATTTCAGGATCAGGATTGGGAATGAGGAGCATGAATTCAGTACTTATATCGGAAGCGGGGCTGGGGGTTGCATTACATACTTCTATTGGGGATCAGAGCTGGGGGTCCACTAGTTCACCAGGGCTGTCCTTCCTACTTTTGGAATCGGGCTGGGGTCATTTGCACTTTTTATCAAATGCTGCAGGCTTATAGCAGCCTGCTCAGGTGTGCCCTCCATTTGTGCATATCTAGGGTTGCCACAAACCATGGGATTTAGCCGCGGGACCCTGCCCGATAGAGAATTGTGTGCAGGGCCCTGGTGCATCAGCATTTGGCACAAGTCGCCTTTTGGTGTGACTTGCACCATGCCTTTGAGAATGACCCCAGAGTCTTTTACTGTGCAGTTATACCTTAATCAGATGTTTCAATTTTAAAATCTGTCATTTGATAGATTACTTTTTTATGTGCCATCAATATCACTTTCCTCTTTCCTTATACCTTATTCCTTAAAATAATTAACATTTTGAGAATTTAGGTACGCCTATCAAAATCATTTTTTATTTTAAGTCAAAATGTTTGAGTGGTAGACATGCCTGTACATTCTTTTCCCTTCTTAACAGTGCTTCAGGACATTTAAGGCTCACCAATAATCTGGTCTTAATATTTCTTCTCATCACTATTTTATAGATGAGGGCTGCCACTTTTGTTAAAAAAGGATTTTCAGTTTCTAAAGTTGGAACTGTTCCACGTGCAGCAGTACATTGTATTATATTATTAAACAGCACATGACATACTGGATACAAAGGTGGGAGTGTTGATGAGACTATGGGCCCAGTGAAGCTAGTCCATTTTATCTAAATGGCAACTTTTCAAAGTTAATGTTTGGGAACCAGTCAGCCTATACAGGGCTTGTTCTGGCCTCAAATTATTAGCCACAAACAGAGCATTGCGAGCCATGTCTTGAAACTGACATTTTATATAAATAACTGAAGGAAAGTCAAATAAAGGGTTATGCCTTCTTTTTTTTTTTTTTTTTGCTTTTGTTGAGCGGGAAAGTGCACTAGACAAATCATGCCTATTTTCAGGCACGACCCGGGAGGGGTATATAGATGAATGCTAATCGAATTCTGGAACCAGATTAAGCTGTTGGTGGTATTTTTAGTGAATGAGGGAAATTTGGCCAGGACACCGGTTGATCTATCTGAGTTGATAGGAGAAAGAACTCAATGGGTCAAATTTCTTTCTTTCTTTCTTTCTTTCTTTCTTTCTTTCTTTCTTTCTTTCTTTCTTTCTATGTAATTGCAACAAAAGATGTCCTTATTTTGAGCCTATCCTCACCATCCACAATGCGATTAACCTGTGTTACTGCACCTATTAACATCCTAGTGAGTGCCTGTAAACATATGCATCTGGCAAATGTCACAATATTACAGACACTGCATTTGCAGCATTATTTTGGCAACATAAAATTTTCATTCCCTAAACACCATCTGTCACCCAATCTTCATCAGTCTGGTGGATTCCTGCCACAGACCCCCTTTCACAGTCAGTTCCTTGTGATCTAGTAGTCTCTTCACACTTCTCAGTACTGACTGGTTATGGAGTAATGCTTGACTGGCACTGGCGACATTACTGATGTCTGTCCATTTGTCCCTCTCCTGCTCCCAACTAATCAGTATCAGTCAGGATGCAGTGGTCCCCCATGCTGCTCCCTGACCCAGTTCTCTAAAGAGCCCTGTGGTCTAGTGAGGTCCCCAGTCATGCTCTCCATCCCAGCTCTCAATGAGCCCTGGTGGTCTAGTCCTCCCTCCATCTGCCACCAAGTCATGCTAGTCAGTCTCTCTACCAACCACTGCTTTCCTTGTCCAGCTTTCCACCTGAGTTCTCTACCCCACCTACAAGGCATGCATTCATTCATGACCACTGCCAACTACTTTTAGCAGGTGATAAATTCAAGCAGTTGCAGTGGAATGAAAGCCGGGCTGTAAGGATCATATCAAGTCCAGAACTTCCCTGTGACTAACTGGCACGGTGACACCAATCTTCAGTCCCATGCACCCACAATACTTGTGGGCATGTGCAAATTCTTTGCAGCCCCGATAACTGCCATATAATAGGTTCACAAAGTACAGTATGTGCTGGCAAAGTTGACTTTGCAACCACTTTTTATCAAACATTTTGACTGGGAATTGGCCCCAGGTTTTTGACAACTTTATGCAAGGCATCATTTCAGGAAGTATTGTAGAAATGCAGTGGGGTTGAATGGCTAGAGCACTAAATTGTGAACGAGGAACTCTCGGTTTACATTCTACAGTATCATTGGGGCAGTATGATCATGAACTTGTAGATCCTTTTGCTGTACAATCTGTATTTTCAGAACTGGCTCTATTTTTGTTATTGTTCTGTATTTATTGCCCTTTACTGAAAGGGACACATTCATGTACAGTGGCATACATAGCTTGAAAGCCATGAAAAGTTATTTTAGTTGAGGTATTGGGTATACCTGTGGCTGAAAGCAGTCTAGAGGTATAGATTACTGAGTCTGTGCAATATAAATACTACATCAGAGCCATTCTTAGAATCTTGTGATGTCAGTGGCGATCAAGCAGTGCTTAACTCAATGCAGTTAGGCACTGATATCACAAGATTCTGAGAATGGCTCTAATGTACTGTAGTATCTATATTGCACAGACTCAGTAATCTATATCGCTGGACTGCTTCCAGCTACAGGTATGCTCAATACCTCAATTAAAAGAACTTTTCATTGGCTTTCAAACTATGTATGTCACTGTACATGAATGTGTCCCTTTTAATTCAGTGAGTGTTTCTCAGTTACACATTGGTGGTACTATAAATGCCATTTTAGAACTGAATGATGCAGTTTATTTGCCTTTGAGCCACATAATTTTATAGTAAAACTTAAATGGATTGTATCAATAATGTACTGGAATAGCTTAAAAGGACATAACAAAACCACCTTTGCTTATTAGATTTTTATAGCTATATTCGGAAGAAGAAGAAGAAGAAGAAGAAGAAGTAGGAGAAGAAGAAGTAGGAGAATATTTATAATGTGGTCAAAATGTTTATTCTAACTACGTTCTACTTTCAGTATACATTGAATTGAACCCTTTTGTTTTAAAATTACATAAACTATATCATACAGTTCTACAGTGGTAGTAAGTGATGAGGCAATGTGATCTAGTGATTAGACCACTGGCTGAAGAACCAGGTAGCTGCAGGCTGAAACCTTGCTAGAGCCAAAGAATCACTGTCACGTTGGGCAAGCCACTTATCCTCTCAGTGCTCCAGTCCACCCAGCTGCAAAAGTGTGTGATTGCGAACCCACAGAAAAGGGGATGTAGCATCTGAACTAGGCTATACTCAGTAAAGAATTTGGAAAATGACACACTCACTGATTTTACTGAAAGGCCAGTGCAAGTTGAACAAAGACAGAATGAGAACCTTATTTACAACACAGCTTCTACAGAGAACACTGGCTTGCATTTTAAAGGCTGTTCTCCATAATGCATGGTATTTGACATTCCCATGCTTGAGCCCTGTCAGATGCAAAGCTCCATAAAACAGAACATCACTGAAACCAGGATAAGAGGCCAAAATACTAATAAACCCCAGAGCCTCTACTCATTGTTGCCACTTGACTTTTCCTCCTTTTATGTACAGAGATGATATCCTTCATGTACAGTATAAGAAACATTCTCTCTGGGAATCAAAAAAATGATGGTGCAAGCAATAAGATAAATAGCACCAAATGCAATTTCTACACCAGTGAAATAACATGTACAATATTTTGTTATACAATAAAATCTATTTGGCAACTAAGAAATTCATGAAGTCCCAAAACCCCTGCACCAGCAGTTTCCCAGGTTATCTGCACTTTGCATGAAAGCCTTTAGCAATTACATGCCAACTGCATTGTATGATACCCACTGCAACCATCATAACCCTTCAGATGGAATTTCAGGGCCATGCAAGTTATAATAAATAAAATAATGGATCTGTAAATCATTTATGCTAGTAAACCTTCAAAGGGGCTCTTGCTAAAAAGAAATTGTATCTTTGCAGCTGAATAACACTGAATATACAGCCATAACTCTCTCTCTCTCTCTCTCTCTCTCTCTTCTTTTCTCACACTAACTAACCCTATTAGAATACAAATATTTGCTTCCTTGTTGAAGTAAACCTTCAGCGTTCTGTGAAGGATGTTTGATGACCATGAGTTTATGAGATTTCTAGTGTAGAGGACCACAGCAAGAATGACATGCTTGGCATCTTTTAAATGGGAGTTTACTGAGTTTTTAAAATTTGACATGCCCCTGTCTATGATTTTCAGCTTGATTCTATAGCTTCTAGCCAGGTACCTTTGAAGAGCTGTCTCTCTGTATCTACTGTAGCACTGACAAAATGTTGTATCTCCATATGGCACAGTAAGAATGACAGGTCAGACAACCATCCCATTTAGAGATAATCTAACATTTCCCAAAGCTAAAAGCCTTTGCTGGTATCTGATGCAAGTTACAAAATCATAGGCCATAAGGCAACAAAATGAGCACTTTACATAAGTGCAGCTTATGTTTAATGATGGAGTCTTCATATATGATAGGGGTCTGAGTAATTCATGATGACATGACTTATAAAGAAGAAGAATTATAACACATTTATAAGTGGAATACAAACTCCAAGGTGTGCAATGTGATGTAGTGACTGCATTCCCAGGTGATTGATGGTCCTCAACTGCACCTTGAGCCTCACATGCCATGCAGGGTGTGCAGCAATTGTAATCGCAACACAACAAGTCATGTTATTTCTTATTTAATGCATACAGTCCATTTTTGGATGGTTTGAGTACCTAACAAATCTTTTTCTCAACAAGTATGCTGAAAGTTATCTCTGTTAGGTTCTCCATTGACAATGGCCATAGTATCAAATGTTGCAGCTCTATACGCCATTTTTAATGGCTGTTCATGGACTGACTTGATAGTTGTAATTGTATTTCCAGTATTTGTATTTGTTTCCATATTTGTGTTTGCAAAATATTTTATTTTAATTTCAGACCTGTCGATGTTGTTAATGATGACACAAGACCAAGAGTTTGGGAGGTTTCAATAAAATATCATGATTATAAATAAAATATGAATTCATGTTATGAACAGTAGTAGTCATACTGTATGTGTATGTCACATTGGTTTGCCTATGCCGCAATCAAAATACTGTTGTTGAAGTTTCAGCATAATGAGATCCCCAACATTGGTAGGTGAAATTTCGCCTGTCAGACATCAGTATGTTCTCTATTGGGGTCTGTTCCCCCTGCACCCCCCTTGTAAGGATTCCTAACTCCAAGTAGGAGTTATCTCAAAGGGAGGCGAATGTCAGTGAAAGGGCAAAATTTTGCCTACAGGTCTCAACAGCAACAATCTAGAAACATGTCGAGATTGTCGCTGTGGGGGATTTCTCCATTGGGCGTCACCATGCAGTCTACATACCTGTCACATTAGCCTCAGTCAAGGTCCAATACTACTTTATGTGATCTAACACAAATCCAAGTATTTCAGAGTGATATTTTTATTTGTATGTGTAAAAGGTGCAGTAATTGTGTGTATTTATCCCAAATTGCATTTGTTTTGAACAGCACTACCATTTTACTCCGTTTACCTATGAATCATGTTGGGGAGTGCTGGTGTGTACGTATAGGCTGACACAGCACTGGAAATTATAGTGGAGTCCAGCAAGTTGCTGCTGGATAGGAACCAACATACCACATCATGTAATTACAAAACAACAGGATCTTTTGATTACCTAATATTCCTTTAATGGTTTGACACAGGGCATAAGGTGAGGTCTACTGGTCTGGCAATCTGTGGCATATGACATGCCACTGGTCAGACCAGTAGACCAAATACAGACCAAATACACTCTACCACCCATGTGGCAAAATTGAATGAAATCCATTTTCCAACTTTAAATGTTTGTTGGCAGTGATGGGCTTCAGAAATTCAGCCTTAAATAAGCATTTAAAGTTGTCTCAAACAATAAACCCTAGGGGCTCCACTCTTAACACTTCCAAAAAAATCATGTTTTAACGTAGTATGCACTTAGTTGTAATGTGGATCTGAATTAAGGATATTAGTATTCAGATTAGTTTCAAGCTGTGATCATTTTATAGCCAGAGCCACAGAAAATACACTATATTTTCTCTTGTTCAGCTGGACAAGAGCTGCAGCATCACAGAGCAGCATTACGCTGGAAATTTTAAGTGTGTAACTCCTTTTGAATGCCTTACACTTTAAAGCACTCGTCACTGTACTGACTGGTGAACTCCTTTTAAGTCATGAGATGTAATTACTATAGTATCACTTTAACAGCAAGACATACATCTTGGACTAGATTTTCAAAAGTGAAAAAACTGTACATGTACAGAGAAAAATACGTAAAGGAGGTTACCTTGCAGAACCACCTTTTTCCTACATGAACAGTTTTCAAATAATGTCCTATTTGCAACCTTTTCCCACAATTTATGGCAACTTGCACATACTGTTTTGCACACATGCAGAAAAATGCTACACCTGGTATTACCTGGTGTAAAATTTTGCATCTCAGGGAAATAGGAAAATTCCAGCTGTTTACATAAAATACTGAAAATAGCATTTCCTTGGGTGTAGGGATCCCCACATTATGGAGTTGTGCATAGAGACATCATATCTGAGACATGTCAGGCCCTTTGAAAATTTGGCCCTGATGTCTTGGAAATGAATGGTGTACCATGTTTTATGTGTTTGGCATATTTGGAGTATTTTAGAGACCTCTTGTACCTGGATCAGACAAAGATGTGTGTAATCTCTGTTTGTTTAGTATTATTTGCTTCATTAGCTTCTTCTAAATCAGCATTAGTAGTTTAAGGAGTTTGGCTTTCAGTAATGGCTTTGGCTTCAGTTATTACAATGGAAGGGCACACTGGCTATAAATGTGTAATTTGTCTCATGTATAGCTTCTCTCTGATTTAAACCCTAATGAAAGGCTTGAATACCCCAAATGTATGAAAATAAAGAACTTGAAGATAAAATTAAACTATTTGATAAGCGCTTAAAATTACTGGAGTTGAGCCAACTTGAAACTAGGAAAAGGATTCAAATGCAATGTTATAAATGATACTTTGCATAATAAAGAAATAAATCAAGAAATCAAGGAAACAAATAAAAGAAAAAGGCTTTGTTATGAACCAGATCCAGTGGATAAGGAAGATGAATGGTTTACTGTTCAGGCTTCAAAAATTACAAGAAAAGGGAGAAAAGCTGGAGAATTCTGTTGCCTATATCTAATAGTTTTGATCCTCTAACTCTGCTTTCTGATTCACAAAATCTTAATGAGGTTTCACTGATGGAAACTAATATTCATCCTGTAGAACAAGCTAATATTATTTTCCCACAAATATCGGCTTTGGTTTCCAAAATTTCATCAGCAGTTGAAAGTGATCAAAATGATTTACTGCATTTTGACTGGGAAATAAGTATCAATCCTGAGTCAAATTTACCCTTAGTAATCATAACCAAATATTTGTTTTGGGATTCAATTATATCTAATCTTGATCGTCAAATATGTGACATCAATAAATCTACCGTACCCTTTCCTGTTTTAGAGGAGCTAAAATACAGAATATTACTAAAATGACCAAAAATATACTTTATAATTGCGGAGATGATCCCTTGGTGATTATACATCTCGGCACAAACAATGTTAAATATCAAAGTGAACTACAAATTAAAGAGGCTCACATAGGACTAACTAATTTATTGGAAGAATTTGGGCAAAATAATTTTTCTGAAATATTACCTATTTTAGGAGCTGTTAATTTTATTATCAATAAAATCAAACATATTAATAAGTGGTTGAGACATTAGTGTTTAAACAAAATCTAAAGTGTCTTACTAATTGAAATCTTTTCACAAAATAAAGATTTTTATGCATTTGATGGCCTTCATTTAAATAAAAAGGATCAAAATGTTAGAAACATTATCAATACAGCAATTGCTGACTCTTTAAACTATTAAAGGAAGGACTAAATGACACTTTGTGTGTTAAACATTTACTATTAAACACCAAGGGCCAGATATTCAAACTGTGCCTGTTTGTGGCGCAAGCCCTCGCGCTCAAAATAGTTGTGCAGGGGTGTGGCCAGGCGAGATCAACGGAGTTGCCGCCATGGCACAACTGCTTTGAATATCGCCTCTGGCTACCCCACTGTGCATAGCGAGTGGAACTGACCAGCTAATGGTCAGAATGGAGCATTGAAATGCGGTGGTGCAAGTTCCATTGTGCCATGCACGTACCTGCAATATTCAAAGGGTGACATGCAAATGGAGCCATAATTTATGCACGGCACATGGGGGCCATTTGCATCTGATTATGGCCCCATTTGCTTGCCATTAGCATGCAGGTGTGCCGATCTGACGACTTGTGCCTGGTGCCCTGCCAGGTAATGACGTCGAGGACTGATGCCCTGCAGCCCATCGTGGGATGTCCCCTAAGGGACGATGACTGTCTCCTATCTCTGGTGGTCCCGTGGACTGTGATTAGCCCGATCGCTGTCATAACAGTAACCTCCCCAGTAGCCCGACCGCGGCATAAGTGTGCCCCTTCCCCTAGTAGCCCAATCACGGGCATAACTAACCCATTCCCCCATTAGCTCGATCATGGGCATCAGATTCCCACCAAAGTCCATATCCCTGGTGGTCCAGTGGACCAAATGGAGCCCGATCGTGGCGCATTCCTCACCCTATGTATGAAATCCTGGTGATCTAGTGGACCCCACCTCACCCGCCAATGGGCCCCACCCCACCTCCCGTCCAGCCCATGGTGGCAGCACCACCCCTGCCACCCCACACCACCCACTGACAGCTCTAGTATGGCTGCACACCCATTGGTTCAGAACATGAGCCAATGGGCGCAGCCATACCATACTAGTCAGTCCAGATGCAGCCCAGTGGCTGATGGGGAGGCGGGGTGGTGGGGCAACATGGGCGGGTGGGTGGGGGTCCACTAGATCACCAGGGATTTCATACTTGGGGTGAGGAATGCCACCCGCAATTGGGCTCCATTTGGTCCACTGGACCACCAGGGATGTTGGCTTTGGGAGGAATCTGATGCCCGTGATTGGGCTAATGGGGGTGGTAGGTTATGCCCATGATCGGGCTACTCGGGAAGGGGAACACTGTGCCCACGATTGGCTACTGGGGGATGTTACACTTATGCCCGTGATTGGGCTACTGGGGAGGGAGGTACAGTTATGCCCATGATTGGGCTAATCTCAGTCCACTGGACCACCAGGGATATTGGACTTGGGGAGGATACTGATGCCTGTGATTGGGGCATGGGGGGCGCCCAGGCACGGCAAGAACAAGTCGAGGGCCACCCACAGGTGGCAGCTGCTGTGTTGTGCCTGCAATGTGTCAGCTCACCTGTGGGTGGCCTTGACTTGTTCCTTTTTTTCGGCTCAACTTTGTGCAGGCGCAGGTAGGGGTTGTGCCTGCATAACTCTGCATGGCCCAGGCTGAATATCGGGCTGTGCAGTTTATGCATGGTTCCTCCCCTTCGTTGCAAGCATGCCTTCATTATCATTGCGCTGTTGCTCAGCATGATTTGGGGCACAACTGCCTCCTGCTGAATATTGCAGAATGGCACATTTTGTGACTTGCGAGGTGCAACCCCATCTATGCATGGCTCAACTCTTTGAATATCTGGCCCAAAGTTTTCCTACCCTTCAGGGACCAATATCAAATAAAGTTAATATGAATTTAAATGTACTATTATTAAATGCTAGAAGCCTTATAAACAAGATCAGTGAATTGCAAATTTTATTACAAACTAAAAATATAGATATTTGTGGTATAACTGAGACCTGGTTCTCTGAAGATCAATGGGGTCAGGAAATCCCTGGTTATATACTGTATAAAAAAATAGAGAATTTTCCAGAGGAGGAGGGGTTGCCTTTTACATAAAGGAATGCTATGATTGTATTGAATTAAATTTTGATTTATCTGATCCTTTAGGAATTGAAATATTGTGGGTAAGAATAAATTCCAATATCGAACCATTAACTTTGGCATATGCTACAGACCTCCATCCCTGGATATTAATAAGAATGAATCATTTATATATTATTTATAAAATATTAATTTACCTGAAAACATTGTATTAATGGGAGACTTTAATTTCCAGGGATAAATTGGAAATCTCTTATTGGTGCAACTCATAATGAAAAATGTTTTCTTGAAACAATTTTTATATTAGGAACAGATCAAATAGTAATAGAACCTACTAGACAAAATAATGTACTTGACCGGATTTTACTAACATTAAGCAGTATTATAAAAGTCCAACTATTATTGAACCATTAGGTGTTTCTGATCATAATATACTTCATTGGGATATAATTTGTTCCATTTATGATAGCAAAGGTATTACAAAGATGAAAAATTATAAAAATGCAAACTTCGTGAAAATAAAAGTCATCTTTCAAAATGGAACTGGAAGAAGGATTTTGATCAGCTATCTGTGGAGGCCATTTGGGATAAT
Organism: Neoceratodus forsteri; assembly: GCA_016271365.2. Classification (NCBI taxonomy): domain Eukaryota; kingdom Metazoa; phylum Chordata; order Ceratodontiformes; family Ceratodontidae; genus Neoceratodus; species Neoceratodus forsteri. The sequence continues at coordinate 1,518,183,318 of CM057449.1, forward strand.
ATAAAAACTAAGCTTCAATTTTGTATAAATAGCTTGGTACCTGATAGAAAAAATATATAAATAAAAGACGTAATCCAGTATGGTTTAATAATGATATAAGAAAATCAATATTAAGAAAGAAAAGGGCTTTCAATAAATATAAGAAGAATAAAACAGATATAAATTGGAATAGGTTTAAACTAAAATCTAAGGAAACAAAATTTAAGATAAGAAATGCAAAAAGGATTTTGAAAAAATCTGGTCAAACAAAAGGATAAAAAAGTTTCTTTAATTATATTGGTTCTTTAAAATTCCCAAATTTGGTTGGACCTTTGTTGATTAATGACATATTAATAACAGACGAACAAGGTATGGCTAATGCATTTAATAAACAATTTTTAAGTGTATTGAAAATAAAGAAAAACTAGATCCTCTTATTGATTATAATATAAATCATAACATTAATTTTACACATACAGAGGTTCTTTCAGCTTTGATGTCTTTAAAACCTCGTCCTCTGTTGGTATCGATAATATTCCCTTGTATTTCTTAAGGAGATGGTATCCGAGTTGACTGACGTTTTGACTTTCCTATTCAATAAATCTATATCACAAGGTACAGTCCCAAGGAATGGAAACTTGCTCAAGTAATTCCTATTCATAAAAGTGGGTCAAAATTTCACACTAAACAATATAGACCAATTAGTTTAACATCTAGCATTGGGAAAATATGGAAAAACCTCTTACAAAGATTGAGGAACATATCAAAGTAAGTGGTTATAGTGACATTTTCCAATATGGATTTAAAAGATTAGATCTTGTCAAGATAACTTGATAAATGTTTTTGAACCAGTGAGTTCAGCTTTGGATATGGGCCTCCCAGTGGATGTTATATTTCTGGATTATGAAAAGGCTTTCAATACTGTCTCACATAGGGTGATAATTGACTGTTTAATAAAATGGCAAATATGCAAAATATAATAAAATGGATTACATCATGGTTAACTGGAAGACAATAACAAGTCAGTATCAGAGGTTATAACTCTATGTAGGCGAGGTGACTAGTGGAGTGCCTCAGGGCTCTGTGTTGGGACCTGTTCTGTTCAATATTGTTATTTCCAGTATGTCGACATCTAACAGGGTATGGCTAAATAAATATGTAGATGATGTTAAATTAGGCTGTATTGTAAATAATTCTACTTCTGTACAAAATCTCCAAATGAACCTAAACAATATATCAAACTGGGCTACTCAAAATAATTTATCCTTAAATATATCTAAATGCAAACTTATGCATTTTGGCAAAAATAACCAATGTCTCATTATGAAATAAACAATGTACCACTGACTAAAGTTGCATCAGAAAAAGACCTGGGTATTGTTATAAGCAATGATCTAAAATTTACAGATCATAATAATTTAACAGTTAACAAATGCCATCGCATTAATTGTATTATCAAAAATTTAAACAGTAGAGATTCAGAGGTACTTCTACCATTATATAGTAGTTTGATTAGGTCAAAATTTGATTACTGTTCTTCCTTTTGTGCACCTACACTTATAAAGGACAAGATCATTAGAGAATGAGTACAATGTAGATTTACAAAAATATTAAGAATCTAAAACAGCTTCCTATAAGGATAGACTAAAAATCTAAATCTTTACTCACTGGAATATAGGTCAATGAGAGGAGACTTATGCTTAATTTATCGAGCTACAAGAAATGAGACTCTATTTGAAACCCTATGCTTAGAGTGGAAACCATTTTAGTTTTACATGGTCTCATAATATTAAAATTAAGACATTTAATGTAAAACTAACAAAAGAAAAGCTTTTATAACACAGAGAAGAATCCCAGTGTGGAATTCTCTGCCACTGGAAGTTGTAAATAGTCAACATTTCAATATATTTAAAAATAATTTGGACAGTTACATGGGTGATAATAAATATCACTACCACCCAAGTTAACGGTGGCGAAGTTATAATGGGCTTGTCCTCGACTTCATATACTACCTACGAACCTGTGAACCTATGAACCTATGTAAAGTTTTGCTTTAATGTTAAACAAATGTTATGCTTTACAGGACTACTCATATTGGTCCAATAGAAATGCTTGCATGTGACCTACAAAGCACAAAACATACTTTTATCTTAAATTTGAAACAAAATATTGAAATAATGAAAACAGAAATTCCACACTGATTCTGATGGGTTCAGACTGTCATATTTGTTTTATATAACTGATTGAACCTGAATGACCCACCTGAAATGCAATATCTTATTTTCAGTGGGGTTTTGCTTTACCCATTTTACAGCTGGGGAACTGCAGTACTAAGAGATTAAGTGATTTGCTTAAGGTCATGAAATGTAAATGGTTATGGTGCAATCTGAACCTGTGTCTCCTGTGTCTTCTGGTTCCCAAATCTGTACTTTACCCTCTACAGCACATTGTCTCTCCTTCCTTCATTGTTGCACTAACAATTGTAAATCTGCCCTCACCCACACACATGCCAACACACTTTCACTAAGCTTCCTGGGCCATACTTGGCCTTAGATTTCTTCCTTGATCTTGCACTGGCAATTGTGTTGAAGAACCACTGTATCTAGGTTAAATGTTATCGGTAACTGTTGATGTGTAACTGCTGTATCCTAGCAGCCTAACTAAGCTACAAATGACTGATGATTTTGAAAATGAGGGTTTAAAACCCTAATTAAAGTAACTGAAACCCAGCCTGCACCCTGCCTGTGCCTGACTCTGGGATCCATAAAATGTGAGATGGGGAACGTAGCTCCACCCCTTCTGTGATGAGTTAGTGGGAACAAAAATGTCCTTCTCTGGAAATTAGTTTAATAGGGGCCCCTTAAATATAACATCAGGCTTGATTTTATGTCCATAGCTGCTGAAAAAATACATGCACTTTGGAAATGGCATTCTTGTCTCCAAATTATGTTCTTTTACCAAGTATGGTGAAAAGGTAAGCCAAAGGCTTCATTCTAACAGGTCTTTATAAAGTTGGTAAGTCACCATCCCTCATTTGACACAGATATACTGATCTGAACACTAAACTCTGAGGCATTTTCACGGGCCCTGTTAAATGCATATTTTATGTGCCTGAATTAAATGTTGGAAATACAGGCTAGCCTAATATGAAGACAAGATGAACCATTTGTTTCTGTTGATTTTTGGGGAATTAGAAGGATGTCATAAAACAGTGAGAAAGATACAAAATGGGCAAAAGCAGAGGGCTACCTCAAACTAGGAAGACATGAATGGTATGGCCCTATTACGCTAATTTCCAAAGGAGTACTTCACACAAATAGATATGACTAGCATCTCCTCCTCCATTTTATGGATCTCAAAGTCAAGGGAAACCAGTGGGACAGTAGGGTTTTAGTTAGTTCAGTTAGGGTTTTCTCACCATCATTTTACAAAATCATACTTTTTTTCTTTTGGGGCCTCAGATACATATGTCCACATTAATAGAAGGATTTGGGACCAGAATTCCCTCATCTTCAGTGACGTTTTCAGCCTTGCCTAGCCCTACCTACACTAGTATCTATGTTTGTAGAGGGCCCTAAATATCTACCTTTGGCAGAGAATAATAGGATTAATAAATAAAGTTATAGGCGTTAAATTTCCTTTTGATCCAGGAATTGTTTTTGGGAATCATGCAGGATTTGGACATGACAGTCGATCAAGAGAAGCTGATGGATTTGATTTTAGTCAGTGTAAATAAACTAATATTACAGAATTAGAAGGATAGTGACCCACCAGTATATGACAATTTACTGAACTTAGACCTGGTGAAAATTGAGAGGGCATTCTGTAGTCTGTCTGGAAACTGAGACAAATTTTGAAGAATTTGGAATTGCTTTTAGAGAATCTTTGAAGAATGGGGATAGGTATTAAAATACCTGTGGGAAGTTGCCCTCTTGGACTACATAAATATAGAATTGTGTAGGCAGGGCTGGGCAAGGATGAAAACAAAACTCACATCTGAGGTTTGTGATGCTACTATACATAAACCCTCGAGTGAAACTCATGGATTTTATAACAGCATCATGCGTGAAGGTCTAGGAGTGTATGGTGTTTGGATCCTAGAACTTGCTGATTCTTTCAGCTGATCCACTTGCAGTCATAACATCAGAAGGCAACATTACTGAATAAGCCAATGTATTCAAATATCTAGGGATGACTCTTAGGTATAAAACATTCTTGCAAAATTCCAACATTTATTTACAGTAGCAAGAGCACACATGCTAGTTTGTGTTGGAGAGTATGCGCCAGATCCTCAACTTCATCTCCTGTCTAGGAGCCAGAAAACATTCAGCAATTAGCAATCATCACATTCAGCATTATCATTGTACTTCAAGTCCTTAACCAGCTATTGAGAGGTTTTATTATAAGCAGCCTCATCAATAGTTACCATATGTATAGTTTTGCATTGTATAGTGACAATTTATAAACACATTTGAGACCTTTTTAGTGGGATGCCAATAAAGTTCCCTTCACAGCCCTGAGTGGGAAAAGGGACTGATTTGCAACCAGTCCTGTCTGGCACAGCAGAGATTCAGTGCCTCGGCAGAGGTCAAATATGTAATGGTATATTCTCTGAGGAAAACGCTGTGTCCATTTTGAATGTTAGCTTCTAGTGAGGTGGATTACCTTTTCCAGCAGCTGTTTCGGTCCTGATACCTCCTCAGTGTTTGGAATAAAGTACCAGTGTGGTCACAGCAACAGCAGCTTAACAGCTCAAAGAGTCCATCCATCCTTTCACTCGGGCTCAGATGCTTGGCACCACCATTGGCCATAATCTTCCACAGCACTCATGCATTCTCATTTAGTCTCTACCTCAACAGGTTAGATATGTATGTGTATATATATATATATATGTATATATATATATATATATATACATTATATATATATATTATATATATATATATATATAGGATACATGATGGGCCTCACAACCCCAATGACACATGCCATCATCTGTCAATCTTGGGATGATTGGTGGGTCCATGAGGGGAGGGCAACCCAAAATATTTTTCATTTCCTGACTTTTGTGTTTTAACCTAAATGATGCATTACCACAGCTTTTTGCATAGAATTTCCTTATTTTTGAGAAAGAATAGAAAAGTAGAAAGTCACACCCACACTTCCACCAACTTGCAAGTTTCTGGCCACCATAACATTGCAAGTACTGAAAATAAAATGTATTGCAGTAGCACATACTGCGTGGGAGAGTGAGGCCTTTGGACCCCTGCTCCCACCAACCTTGAAACAAAGAAAAGTTTGATTTATCAGAGTGGCATAATTCCATACCTATTTACATGTCAGACACCTAAGGAGTGAAAATCACCTCCCTAGCAGTAACACTAGGTACTCTATAAATGTGAAGCCACTACCACAATGGAGAATGCCATATGGAAAACAGAAAGTCGCCACACAATATCTGTGCAGCAGAATAATTTTCCAACAGCTAAAGATCATAACTCAGATGCACAGCACATCCCCTAAAGACCCTCAAAATTTCAGTGTAAAAGAGCAAACTGTCTCCAAGATATAATGTTTGAAAGTTTGAGATTTTCATTCATTGGAGTGGCAGAATTCCACACCTGTTGACATATTACACACCTAATGACTAAAAATACATTGACAGCAGCAAGGCAAGCTACTGTACCAATTTCAAGGCACTACCACAATCAAGGCTGGATTAACAAGTTATGGTGCCCTGGGTACTTGGAATTGTGTGGCCCCTGTGACTTAACCAAGATGCCAGGGTTTTGGGGGCCATGTAGGGCTCCAAAAGCTGATCAGATTTTGATGTTTTAAAATTCATTTGGAGTGTTTTCCCACTATTCTGCATGCCATTCTTGGGGTGGAAATACTAGTTTACTGTTGAATGGCTAGAATACATTCCCACAGAGTGTCAGCACTAAAGCACAATCATGCATTACTGGCCCTTCCACTCAATATCCCACTGCCTGAACAGACCGTAGCCTTCCCTGTGGCTGGGAGCAATCTTGATGCCCAAGGTCTCCAACCTGGAAGTGGGTGCAGACCTGCAGAGTTCGGGATGGATAAATGGAAGCGAGTGAAAGAAAGGGATTGGGAAGTTACAGCCACAGATGAAGGCAGTACTAGTGACCAGGGAAGAAAACATTTAAGAATTAGTTACTAAGCTGAAAGCTTGCTTACAAGGTGCAACCTGGGAGCAGAGGGAGGTTAAGTGACTTGCTCAGGGTCACACAGTATGCAAGTGGGGGTGTGGGATTCAAACACAGAAAGAACATCACCATATATTACAAAACATAAGAACTCTAACTTTGAGTTAGAACAGAATTCAGATTTGTAGCTCAGAGCAACCTCACAGAAAGCACTGCAGCACATTTAATATTTTATTATGTTAAAGTTTTCAATGTTCTGCATGCAAAACTATTAGCTAGTAATACTTGGAAACCTAGGTGAAAAAACAGTATAATGAATATTGCCAAAGAAAGGCAGGCATTATAGTAGCTTAGCCTGACCTACTCCATTTAGCTCAGAGGTACCAACCATCACTAACACAGATCAGTATTTAGACTGCCATTTGTCACTACACTACTCAGCAGTATTATACTGCTGAGTAGCTTGGAGACAAATGCACAGTAGCTATCACAGAATAGCCCAGTATAAAAAGCAGCAAAAGGGTGACAGACATTTGACAATAAAACAAACAACCATAAGATAGCTACTATTTTAAAATAAGGCTGGTCAGATTTTACCCATGATATCATTATAACCTACTAATTCACAGGCTATATAACCAGTAGTGGCTCCAAGTCTCCCACATTTCGCTGGGCTCTACAGTATTACTGATAACTCAGATGCCCCGTCAGCATAAGGAACAATGACATACACAATTTGGGGGAGGTTTAGTAACAACAAAAATGGAAAGAGAGCTAGGGATAGGCATATAAGATGACCTAAAGGTGAACAAGCAATTTGAGAATGTAGTAGAGATGGCTAGGGGATATTGGGATGTATAGGGAGAGTTATCAACAGTAGACAACAGACAAGCAATGAGCATCAAAACCCCCAGTCCCCCATTATATAATCGGGGGTTACATACCAGAGGTTAACGAACACATAAATAACAAATAAATGCCCAGCCCACTGTAGACAAAATCACCACAATTTAAATAACCAAAAAAAAAAAAAACCCAGCAAAATGAATCCATGAATCAGCAAAGGCTACAAGCATATACTGACACTGTAGGTGGACACACACTGGTCAGGAATATGAATATGCTGTCATGAGTCCTTCAGACCAGATCTTAAATCTTACTTACCTCAGACAAAAGTAAAATTATCTGGCTACTGTTTTCTTTCTCTCTTCTGTTTGCTGGCAGTCAAGGACACTGCTGGCACTCACTTGTTGCTGCTCCCTCACTGGCTCCGGCTACTAGTCTGTGCTGCTGCTGGTCAAGACAGTATTTTAGTTAAATAAAATGAGTTACAGCTCTGTCTTGCACAGCTAGCAGCAGCAAAGGATCACGAATGGTGAGGTCGAGGAAGGAAAGTCGGTGACAAAACTGGAGGTAATCAGCTGCAAACAGACAGTACGCACGGCAGTACCCAGCAGTATATCTCTCAAATGAGAGCAGTCAGTGGCTTCTCAGGTGATTTTTCTCTCCGACTCTGGGAACTCTCCTCGGCTATAGTTGTTCCCAGAGCACTGGAGAGGCTTCTTAAGTCTAGCCCACGGACCTGAGGGGGACAGAAAAGTTTAGGTTCAGTGGGTGGAGGTACCAAAAACAAGAACGGACCCAGCAGGCAGCTCCAATTGGTAGTAGCTGGGTCTTACATCCGACTGCTGGTGGGTTTCACCTGAAAAAAAGCACCCATAAGGCCCAGGAAACAAAGGACAGCAGTATGGCGCAGGCTATTGGGACGGGATTAGCTAGCAGAGCGACTGGTCTGGGCATCACCGACTGTACGGGTCTGGGATGCGGAAATACACAGCACCAACAGATGCATGCATTCCATCGACAGTCCAGGAGCCAAGGAGCAAGTGAACGGAGTCAGACTGGCTCTGAACACTGTCTGAAGGCGGTGGCTTTAGAGATGAGGTACTGTACTATAGATAGCATTTTTAATCGTGTTAGGAATCAGGGATATGCATGGCATGCTGCGGCCTGCGCGCCCCTCACCAGTGCCGGTGTATATTTTGGCATGGCAGCAGGTGGCAGCTGCAGGAAAAATAAAACATTGGACCCCGTAAAAAATTAAGAAAATCCTGGGGCCTGCACAGAAAACCTAGGGGCCTGTGGCCCTGGGCAACTGCCCGTCTGCCCAATGGTTAATCCAGGTGTGACCACAATGGAAAACACTGTTTGCAAAATGTAAACTCGCCAAGCAATATCTTTGCAAAAATACATTGTCTGACATGTAATTCACATCTACAGGACATGCCATCAGCACCCTCCAAATTTCAAGTAAAAGACCAAACTGTTTCTGAGATATTTAAAGCTAAAAATGGTGAAACTTGGCCTATCTATTGCATTATAAAATCTAGACATCTGGTTGTGACCTCGCGATCAAAGATGGCAATCAAAGAATCTCGCAAACAAAAGAATTTGCAGGTTCGCGATCAAATAATTTGTAAGGTCATGATTAAAGAATAAAAAAATGATGTAATTCAAAATTTTCTGAGAAATACAGCAAACCACCACCATGGTTCAATAAAATGAAGCCCCTGAGCGAAACCCACCCTTGTTTGTGTTTCTAGGCCACTCCTGGGCTGAAAAACTTAATTTTTCATTTGGCCATCTGGTCGTCATCTCGCGATCAAAGATGGTGATCAAAGAATCTTGCGATCAAAGAATTTGCAGGCTCGCGATCAAAGAATTTAATGGCTCATGATCAAAGAATAAAGAATGGTGTAAATCAAAATTTTGAGAGAATACAGCAAACCACTGCCATGGTTTGATAAAACAAAGCCCTGAGCAAATCCTACCCTCATATGTGTTTCTAGGACACTCCTGGGCTGAGAAATTAAAATGTTCATTTGGCCATCTTGTCCCTCATTCAATCAAAGATTGCAGTCAAAGAATCTCACGATCAAAGAATTTGCAGGCTCACGATCAAAGAATTTGCAGGCTGATGATCAAAGTATACAAAATGCTAAAATTCAAATTTTAGACATAAATACATGAAACCAACAGCATAGTTCGATGAAACAAAGCCCCTGAGCAAAACCCACCCTCATTTGTGTTCATAACCCACCCCTGAGCTGAGAAATTAGCTTTTTTCAACTGGCCATCTTGTCCCTCACTCATGAGCAAAGATCGCAATCAAAGAATCTCACTATCAAAGAATTTGCAGGCTCGCAAACAAAGATCCTTAGTGAGTCGCAATCAAAGAATAAAATGTGTGAAGCTCTATTTTTGACCATTTTGAAAAACAAAGGCATGGCTCAATAGAGCAAAGTCCCTAAGCAAACCCCATCCAAGTTTTACTTCAGGAGTCACTCCAGAGCCAAGATATTTGTGTTTTCTGACCAGAAGCTTAAAAAGATGGCAGCCGTCGATTCAAAAATCTCAGGGTCAAAGATTATTTTACCGCGAGGCTGCAAATTCTTTGATCATGAGGAGGGACCAGATGTCCAAAACCCCATTCTTTGTTTGCAAAGCAACCATATAAATTTTCCCATTGACTTATAATGGGAACTTAAAAGTGCAATAACTTTTAAATGGATTAATATTTTTCACGAAATAAAAGCAACATGTTCAGCCACCAAAGCTCTTTCAGATGAGCCAACTTGCAGAATGGCACACCACACCATGACCACGCAGCACCACAGGAAAATTCCCAAAACTGACCACATAACTGGTGAAAGTGCATTTTCAGCATTTTGGTGTGCAAAGACCATAAGTCTGACCAAAACAAAATTTGGCAGATCAAGAGATCTACCATGCCCCACTGAGCATAACAAATTTCATGCAAATCCGTTGAACAGGTCCAATGTTATTAAAGGGTACCTAAACAAGCAGTTTTTAAACTGCAAACTTTAACATCTGGCTTCATAACAAGGTAAAGTAGAGGCTGCTGTTTCCATTTATACTAAAACTGCATTTATGTAAATAATATAAATGCAGTTTCATAGCTCTTTGAAAAATGTAATCATCAGCCTTTCACTTTCAAAAACAGCCTTGATTTCTCCCTGAGATGGCTGCTAAGTCTGTTAAATGATGAGTCATGATGACATCATCTGAGCCAAAGACAGAGACCCACATATATTTCTATAGTGCTTACTAGTTCCTCTTTCCTCTCTGTTTTGAATTGTTGTACCAGAATGATCAACACCTTGTATCAACTCATGGATTATTTTGACCAGTACACATGTTAGGCTATGATTTTGTTCATTTAGTTTACTTTAACTTGTGGAAAATGTCTTGTAATCCAGCTGACTTTTCCTTGGCAAACTGCATTACAGTGCAACACTTCAATTACCTGTTGATCTAGAGGTTATGTGATGCACTGAATTTTGTTTGTTAGCCAGGAGAGAAACACTAAGCTGAAAGTGTTTACAGTGTGGCCTGGGAGCAATAAGGAGTGTAATGACTTGCTCAGGGTCACAGAGCAAAGTACTGGTCTGGTTCAGTTCCAAAGCCCATGCTCTCTTGTTAATCCACAAATAAGGCTTTCTTTTCCATGTGAAACCCTGCACCTAGCCTGCCTTCTGGTGAACACCCCACCATCCATACCCTGTCCTTAGTACTGCCTGTACCTATGTGCTTACGGTCTCATGAAGAAATTATCATACCTCAGATTGTAATCTTTTTACCTCAGAGAGTTGTGCACACCTATACCAATATGCATCATCAGCTGGCACTGTTAAAAAATGCCTCCCAAATCACTCTCAGTCCACATTCTCAGTGTTTGACTTCTGCTCCCACAGTAAACATTGAGTGGATCACCACCCTTCTGCACAATGATGGTAGTATGTACAGTTCCCCTGTTGTGTTTTTCCCACCTCATTAACCAACAACTAGATCTTCCTGGAGGGCAAGCAATAAGCATCATGACCCATCAGAAAAACTGCTGTTCATGCCTTCATAAGGGCTGCACTTAGAATGGGTAATAATAATATTATTAGCAGGAGGCATACTAATACCATGAGCAAATACACCGACTTCCATTGTCAGTCTACTCCTTTACATGTGATCTGCAGAACCCCACAGGACAGTTCCCAGCAATTCTTCTCCAGTACTTTTCTGTGCTCTACTCCACAATTCAGGTTGGCTGGCTACCACCCTTTCAAATCTTGAATGAGCTATGCACAACTCCCTCAATACTGTCCTAACAACGACAACCCCCCCCTCACCTGAGGTAATCTCCCTACACTGAATTCAAGTAACAGTTTAGGTGTAGCCCTGCCACTCTGAGTAGTTGTCATGGCTGGCTACTCTCATCCACAGTCAGGTAGTGATCCACGATGTTGGCAGCCCCATTTCAGATCTCACAGGATCTGCTCAGCGTCCTCCTTCATGTCTTCAACTAACCTGAATATAGCTATACCCTGTTGCAATGGCCTCTCCAGTCCCTCTCTGGCATTCATTCTTCTCACCTGCATGCCACACCAAAATTGATGAGTTCACTACCCTTCAGCATCATGAATGTGGTTAGTACAGTCTCCATGTTATTTTTACATATTAATAATAAACATGATCTTCTGGTAAGCCAGGCTGATAACTGCATTGCACAAGTGGAAAAACAGGCTTTCCTACCCATGTAAGACCTCAGCCACCTATGATTAGGCACTATTAAATGGCGTGCATAATGATGTGCACACCCATCATTTAGCAGTGCCTAATCAAAGGTAGCCTAAATCATTTAGATAGACAGGCCTATCATTCCCTTGTTCCCTGTTGTTATTAGCCTGATTTATTGGAAAGATATGTTTATATTTGATATGTCAGAATAAAACGGGACTCTACTACTTGCATTCATGATGCAGAAAGGTGATGAGCTCACCAGTTTTCGGTGTGAGGAGGAATAGTGACGAATGGATACCAGAGGGGACTGAGAAGGCCACTCTTACAAGGTACTACAATATTCAGGGAAGGGAGAAGACAGAGGAGAAATATGAGCAGATTACTGTGAGAAATAAGATGTGGGCTGCCAGCACCTTGATTACTACCTGACCCGTTGTCCAGGCCAACATTCCCTTCCCATAAAACCAGTTCACGAATTGTCCAAAGCTGTGTGTGGATATTAATGTATGAAATGGCTGCCACTACATGTTCAGTCACTTCATTACCAGTCTAGTTTTGCTTGTAATGCACTTTGGGATACGATGTGTATGAAAACCACTAAATAAATGCTGATTCTTATTCTTATTATTATTATTATTATTATTATTTCATGGAAAAAGAAGACAAGACAAGCATATATTTGAGTTTCGGGAGTATTAACTCTAACATTGGACTGAACAAGAACTTTGATACAAAATAGTGATGGCTCTAGGGGTGGTGAAGGGTGTGGCTACCCCCACACACACACACACATAGTAATGTACTTGCATGCTGCTGCTGCTGCATTTCACTTTGTTGAAGAAGTCTGATTTATTGCTTGTACAAATGTTTACATTCAAACTATGGATTACATTTGTAGGTTCTGTCAAAAACTTACTAGAAAAGAATAGCAGAAAATATAAAGGTTTAATAAAATGTTAAAATGTGCATATTAAGCATGCACGCCACCCCAGCACCCACACTGTAGCATCTTGGATCTACCATAACCACTAGACCACCAGGTTATTCAAAATTTGTACTGCACTGTGGTTTGCCACAGAGAAAGTCTGTTGGATTAAAACACAATTTCAGCATGTTAAAATAAACAAAATGAACAGAACCATAGCCTAACTTGTATTATACAAAATAATGCACATGATTTTGACTTTTGGGTAAAACAGTTCCATACAAAGGGAAAAAATAACTAGTTAGCACTATAGAGAGCCATTTATCTTTCTGACTTTGGCTCAAATGATGTCATCACATAACACATTTAGCGCCATTTTAGGAAGCAGGTAAGACAGTTTTTTGAAATTAGAAGGCTGATTTTACAATATTCAAATGCTCTGGAACCACATTTAGGTAAATTATATATATGTAGTTTTAGCCTTAATGAATACAGCAGCCTTTCCTTTAGTCACCTACGAGTCACGTGATTGAATAGTTTGTTGTCAAATGTTGTTTAGGTATCCTTTAACGCACAAAATTTTAAGTTTAACAAAGAAGTGCCTTTACAACCCTAAATATAGGGGCTTACTGCACCCTATAATATATATATATTTGCTGCTCATTTAATAAATATATGCATACCCAAAATGTTACTGTTTTGTATCCAGAAAATTCTCAGTGTTAACAAAGTGAAATGATAGCACAACAAGAAATGCAGTCTCCCAGAATTAGTGGCCACTCAGTCATGTGCACAGTGGTCACACAAAGTCACCAAAATTAATTTGCATCCCAAAATGCTAGGTCTTGTGTCCAGAAGATTCCCCAGTGCTGACAATGTGAAATGAGAGGGTAACAAAAATGCAATGTCTCCCAATTAATGGTGTACCGTAAATGCACAGACAGATTAGATTACTGCACACTCACAAGATGCAGGCCTAAAGGCACAACACCTAACTAGTGTTCATAAGTCATAAATCCAAATCTGGAAAAGAATACCTTTGCCAGTTGTAGGGGTGTGCACAGCAGTAACAGTCCACTACTTGTAAAAGATACCACAAAGCAGTATAAAAATTTATGCAGGCGCAGTGGATAGCAGAGTTCACACTGCTGCAATTAGTCTGTGGCACAGTAAAAGGTGTCTGATTTAATGGCACATATCGCACATGCACTCACACACACTACTCTACAAGTAATGTGAGCAAATTGAAAACGTTTAGTAATATAACCAAATGTTTTAAACAAACCTAAATTGTACACTGCCGCACCACAACAATCAGCAAAAATTTCAAGAATTACTGAAAATATTACTGTGTGTACATTAACACAGTTCTACAGGAAAAATATGACCAAAACAGAAAGCCTGCCTTTTCTCCCCAGTTAATCTCCTACACAACAGACACACCCCTCCCCAAAGCACACTTCACAGTACACAGCCTGACTGTTCTAAATTAGCATTCAAAATCCACACACAAACAATAAACACTCGATGATATGAGCATAGGAGGGTTTCCTACAATTGATGACTAAATTGTGAACAAATAAATAGCTCAAAAAGGGTTTTTAACTGCTTTTAGAGGAAACTGTCTCCATCTTCCACTACACACACACTACACAGAACTGAGGCTGTGCAGAACAATCTAGAGCACATGTGACCTGCAATCCCATGAAGCACTGCAAAATTCTCCTTTGGAGCTCAAAACAAAGACAAAGTGATGTGAAGTACATTGATTTCAATGTACTTTGCCTTAAAATTGGTGGAGAAGTGGTTTGGAAGGCAGAATAATGTGACGTCACTGTTCTCAATGGACTTTGTGTTCCCATTATGCAAGTACTCCATTTTCATGTTGCGGAATACTTTGTGGATTCTGCATTACTCCATAAATCACTTCGTGAAGTGAATTTGACCATTTCACCCACCACTAATTGTTAATATTTTGATCCCACCGTTTGAATATAGTCTTCTTATGACACCATGCTATAAGCCTGGTAAGTAAAATTTTCAAATTCTGCCCAAAATATGATTTTTGAGGGACTATGAAATCATCTTTGGCCCATATTTGAAAAATGTCACCTGCCTTATTGATCAAGTGGGATTCCAAAAAGGCTATGCTGAAAATTTTGTGGAAAAACATTGAAAATTACCCAAGTTGTGAGTGAATGTTGAAATATTTTAATGTGCACTTATAACTTGATCTTTTACAGTACTTTTCCACCAAATTTTCAACATAGTCTTCTTATGGCATCAAAATGTTTGGCTACACAGTATCCATATGCAGAAAGACACATGCTGTGTTGCAGGATAAAACATTACTTTATTAAAAAATACTAAAATAGCAGTGGTTTGTTACCATACACACCCCTCCTAGTGTGGCACACATTTCTCCCAGCTCTCAGGCTTTGTCAAGGCTGCAGGTGTTTTCAATTATGTACCCTAAAGTAGGGAGATTTAAAGAGATAGCATACTGAAGCTGGATGAAGCGTTATCTAGGGTAGGCACCCCGTCTGCTTATATTTCTATGTAATAAGCAAGTATAGTATAAAACAATTGGGAAGGTCAAGGGAGGGCTTACAGAGCTGGGAGTGGAGACATTTAGATTAAAACGCGGGAATGATGAGGAATGCTGGCTGAGCTGTGAGGGAGAAAAGTTGTAAATGAGTCTTTTTGGGGTGTTATCCGAGAAAGGACTTTCGTTACAACACAAAAACTGCCCTCTCGTTACGCTGTTAGACGTTGGATTCTGGGGGTGCCCAGAAAAGGTGTTTTGGGTCTAAATTTGTAAAACAAAACATGAGAATCTAGTTAAACAGATCCTGTTTAGCTAGGTTCAGGTGTTTGTTTTTCAAAATTTAATAATTTGTTTTCTTCATGATTTTAATTGAAAGGAAAAACAAAATGTTAGCTGTTGAGACCAAAAAACTGTTTTCAGATTATGACAACTAAGTGATGTGAATGTAAAATGGGTTTGTGACCTAAATGTTGGGGTCATATCAAAGGACTATCCAAACCTCAGCTAAGCATGCTCAGAAGGGAAAAAACTTTACATTCTTATAACTCTGGAACCAGTTAATATTTTTTCACAAAACCTTCACAAGACACTACCTTGGTACAGACTGCTTCTAATCTAAAAGTGTCAGAAATAAAATGCTGTACAACCTAGACTGTACATGATATAAAAGAAAACATGAAACAAGTATAGGAAAACATGTTCCCTTTATTAAAATCAGCATTCTATATTTCAGAAACCACATATACCGTCATCACAAAACTTCTCACATCTTGATAACTTGCTCCAAAACAATAAATGCCAAATTTTGGTCAATTTCATTGAAAGCAGCCAAAGTTAGTAAGGTACACAAATTGAATTTGACATTAAACACCACTCGACCCTTACTATGAAGGTGCTGTCCTGTGAGTATAATATAATCATACAGATTGACAGACAGACAGATAGAAAGATAGATGGATAGTGTATATACTACATTAGTTGCAAAAATGACATTAATGCAGAGATTAGGGTTGTAAAATGCAAAGCGAACAGAGACAGGAAATAAAAAATCATTAGGGATTTGGGTCTCTGGAGTATTGGCGAATCAGTGGTGGGTCTTACTTGGGGCTGTCAACCCTAATGCCCACCCCTACCCTGAATCAAACACGGTCAAATGTAATGTCTTAGTTTTTGCAGCTAATTTCCTTCTTTGTGATAGTGAGACCTGCACAAAATGAGCTTAATACAATATTGGAGACAGTTAAGATGCAGTGCATGCTGGCACACAACTCGATACCTTGTGTGTGAGGTTCCTGACCCACAACAGGTGTGGCGCCTTTGCCAAAACACTGCTCCATCCCTACTCAAGCCATCTTCCCATCAGCCTTGTCCCAGTAAACCGCCTCTGAATTCACACCTGAACTCAGCTCACTGGCACTGTAAGGTAGAGTTTTCCCCAGAGGTGTAACAGACATCCTTGCAATCAATGTTACTTAATAAATTATTTTCAATATTTTGACCCCAAACTTACAAGATATTCTTCTCATGATCCCATCTCATAAACCCCATGTGTAAAATGTTCAAATCCATGCTGAAACACCATTCAGCATCACAGGTATGAAAACACATTTCTGACAGGATGTGTAAAATGA
The DNA here is from genome assembly GCA_016271365.2 of Neoceratodus forsteri. NCBI lineage: Eukaryota > Metazoa > Chordata > Ceratodontiformes > Ceratodontidae > Neoceratodus > Neoceratodus forsteri. The sequence goes on from CM057449.1 coordinate 1,518,200,166, forward strand.
CAGCTGTACTGTTCATGAGGTGGTGTTAAAAAATGGGTATGTTGAAAACTAGAGACAAAAATATTGTAAATTACCTAAGTTACGTGCCTGCATAGAAACTGTGCAACACATACTCATAAAGCACCCATTTTAGGAATTTTTTATCAAATTTTCAATATGGGCTTTTGGGAGCCTACCTCATGAACACTGGCACTGTCATTTCATCAATCAGTCCCGAAAGGTGATTTCATGCAGCAACCGAGAAATCACCTTCCAGGCGATTAACAAAATGACAGTAACAGTGTTCATGAGGTGGGGTCCCAACAAGCCATGCTGAAAATTTGGTGAAAATGCTAAATAATTTGCTAAGATAGCAACATACAGATAAGTTCAAAATGCCATTGAAATGCATTATACGGCACTTACTGTTATTCCTCAGTTCACAGTTCGGCTTTGAAGAGTGCTAATGTGTCCCAGTCCATAGAAGATGACAGCGTCCAACCTTCTATAGTAAGTGTAGGGTGGAGGGGGTGTGGTGAGATGGTTGCTCAGTGAGAGGGTGGGGATGTGGGGAGGGATGGCAGGGATGATGACGGACCATTTTATTTTTCTTTTTTTTTTGCAGGTTACTAAGAAATAAAGAAGTTCGGGACTATTTTCTTTTTGCATGTATAAACATAAAATAATGTATCTTGGGACACTGGGGTTGGCTCCCAGTGTCCGATACTACTGGGAGTGGGAAACATATACATGATACTGACATGGGGATTGGGGTCCCCAATGTCGGTAAAGTAATATTAAGGGGTGGGGATCTGACACCAGGGAGGGATCCAAGTGTCAGATTATATGAATGTTCAAAATATAAATGTTACTTTTAAGCCAGAAATATTATTTAACATTTGAGGTATAGTGACTTACTGATTAAATTTCATAGCATGTACTGATTATTTACAATATTCCTCAGAAGGGCTGTTATAGCATGCATTTGTACAAGTGGTTTTATGATGTCATTGTCAAGTCTATATTTGACATTGTGGAATGTAATTAACATCATTCCTGCTCATACATAGTTCGGACATTGTGAGGTGTCCCACTAATCTGCAGTTATCTCTTTTTGGTGCTGTTCTTTTGTTGTTTATTTGAAAATCCAGTCTACCCCACAATGAGTATGGTGTATGAGATTTATGCAGCCATGATTGATAATGCAGTATTGTGTGGATGCCAATGTAATGCTATTGAGGAAGTGTACATACTGTCCCCATACTAATTATGATAATAAATTATTTGCATATGTTTCTTCTTTTCTTTTCCTTTGCCTGTTTTTTTTAATTCATTGTGTGTTTGCATCTGTGATGTACTGTAACACAACACGATATGCCAACTCAGTAGGACACCTGACCCAGAATAGGACCCATGACTGTACTTTGTACAAATGCTCTTACATCTGTCAGGCACTCACATAGCCCTTGCATGTTATAGTAGGGTTACACTATATGACACAGCTGTGTTGTATGGTGTAACCAGCTGTAGATTCAAATACAATGATGGGTTGCACTAAGGGTTGCACCATACGACACATCTGTATCATATAGTGCAACCTTTAGTACATATAATGTATTTGCCCTTAACAGCTGGTTGCACCAATATGACACAGCTGCCCTTGTTAAATGACAGCTGTATCGTATAGTGCAACCAGCTCCACAGCAGTCAGCTTTATTCCTCGGTTCGTGGTTGGGCTTTGAAGAGTGCAAACAAGTCTCGGTCCACAGAAGATGTCAACATGCCACCTCCGGAGGTAAATATTGGGTAAGGGTGGGGTGGGGTGGTGGGCACTCAGTGGGAGGGTCAGGATGGGGAAGGTGAAGAGTAGCAATGATGAGGGAACATTTTCTTTATTTCAGGTTCATAAAAATAAAACATAAGATGTCGGGGATGGTTTTCCTTTTTACAGGTATACTGATAATATTAATCTATTTCAGGACACTGGGCTCCTCAGTGTCTCACTCTGCTGGAGAAGGGTGAATTACAAAAAAACAGGCTGTTGGGGACAGTGGGCATTGACAGGGAAAATAAATAAATACACACTGCCACCAGCAATTGGGGCCCAGTGTGCAGATACTATTGAAGGCACAGCATAGTCAGAATGGCAGGGCTACAATGAGAGCCCCATCCCTGATACCTATGAGTGGGTACAGCAGAGGTTGTCTTTATACAACATAGCTGCCATGCTATATAAAGATAGCTATGTTGTATAGTGCAAACTGCTACTTTCGCAAAAAATCAGTTATGAATAGAATGTTCATTTTTGAATTGTGCATGCTCAAAATGGAACATTTTATTAAATATTTAAAGATTACTTAACTGAGAAACCTAAAACCACAAAAGCACGCACCTTGGACCTACCTTTATCAATTCAGATAGTTTCACGTTTCAAAGGGTCCTATTTTTTAAGTTATCAGGTGGCAAAAAAGTCTTAAAATTGTCAAAAACAAGACTTATGCATTTTTGACCTCTGTAACTTTGCCTCCTGAACCGAGCTATATGAAATTTGTAGGATCGAGAGATCCTGGCACAGAGGCTGTGCTTTCCAAGATTTCATGTAAATTGGTTGAACTGAGGCAAAGTTATTAAGGTGCAAAGATTTGAGTTTAATATATTAGTGCTTATGCAACCCTAATATACAGGCACGATCGCATCTGAATAATATAATACAATACAATATGCCTGATATTTTATGTGAACCCAAGACATCATGTGCTGTGGAGCTACAAGTGATGTCACAGGAATCACTAGTTTACGAATAAAATATCAGGTATATTTTTATGAGGCCTATAGCATATTTGTTTTACACTATGATATGAGTTTGTGTGATAAAACTGCTGGATTTGCTATGGTTTTAAGTAAATTTATGTTACATTTCTATTAGCAGATGTTTCTGGGTACAATCAAATCTCAGAATTAAATGCTCTCGGTTTCAATTCTGAAAGCCTTATGGTGAGAATATTTGTTTTGTCATTCATCTAGAGTGAGACTATCAAGATAGTCTCACTGCAGGTCCATAACAATTAAAATGTACAGCAAGGGTCATTTAGTGCAGGTTATGTTCATAGGCATTGCATACCTGTACTGTATATACAGTATAGAAACCATAACACGTTATAGGCAATCAGAATATTACATCTGTGGGATGCATACTGTACAATACCTTTCCTATAGAACTTAGAGCAACAAGAAGTAACCATTTAAAAGGAATTTTTTCCACTTCTTTTGTTTGTATTTTATCAGTATGATTTCCCATGAGGTCAGGTTATATTTGCAATGAGCTTTTATCCTGACTGTTTCAGTCACTGAATGATGCCCTTTGAGTTTGCCAATCAGTTATCACCCTTGCCTACAACTAATGCCCTAGCAGTTGCAGCTGGCATTATCAGATAACAAAACCTGCTGAATCACAGTTCATTGCTTCATGATGTACCTCAGAACATAATCCAGCTAGTCAGAGCATGATATATGCAGGTTGTATGGGGCACCTTAGTAAGCTGGAAAGTGATTATTTCAAATGAAAATGCACTTTTGGGGTCAGGTTTGTTTTTGTTTTGTAACTGAGTCAGTGTTATCCCCAGAGGATGACAGCAGTTTATGAGCTGCAACATGCTTTTTATCAAACAGGTCTCAGTCACCAGGTCAGGGCCCCATGCCCTGTTGCATAGATGAAGAATTGTGCTTATGGTGCCTAACCTTAGTGGTCCCATAGTGTCCCCCATCTCTAGTTAGCCATGGGCAGGGTAATGGTAGGGGGATTGTTGAAGAAGATGAAGCAGGATAGAACAACATATACCCAGAGTTAGGCAGGAAATTTAACATCTGGGCTGGAGGATCAGGTAGGATACCACTAAACATAACACATACATTGGCATGGTTACCCCGAGAGGTTGGGCGGACACATGGAACAGCCTTCCTGAGAAGGTTGTGGGGTCTAAAACTGTGGAGAATTCAAGAATGCATGGGACAGACATAAGGCAATTTTTATGGGGTAGGAAGAAATAGGCTATTGGTTAAATAGGCTCTGCAGCTTATCCTGTAGGTAGGGAAATGTCAGACTAGGTAGGCCAGGCTGTCCTTATCTGCCAACAAAGTCTATGTTTCTATGACCAAGACCTCTGATTTACAGTGTCTGAAGTCATTAAATTCCATTTTCAGGATTTTAAATTTTAGATTTCACTGATAAATGCTAGTCTAATTTTTAGTGTGTGTATAAATATTCAGACTACTGAAAGCTAAATAAAAGAACATTAAATAAAGCAAAGTAGAATAAAGTACTGGAAAGAACTTATAAAAAATTACTAGTTCTGTAGGTTCAATGATCTGCTAAAATGCCAAAAGCTGTGAAAAGAAGTACTTTGTTTTTACCCATGTGGAAAGTCAAAATTCAGATTTGTGCTATATTTTACATTAAAAATAAAATCAGTGGCCTTGCCATGACAAATGTTGCCCCTCTCTATTACGTGGCTGCACGTTGTGGGGTTTGTTGAGTTGAAGAATTGGGAACACCTTACAAACCCTTCTTTTTCTTTACTGTAGATTCACCTGCAGACGCCATCCCTATGACCTGTTTTGACTCATCCACCCTTTCTCTTCCTTTCAACTTGTAAATTACATTTTCTTTCTTGGCTGTGCAGGGCCACCACTCAACAGAAAAGTGTTTTTTTTTTCTTTGTTTGTTAAATTTGTTATTATCATGTCACAGCAGTCGCAATTTTTCTTCCTCCTTGTCTGATTAGGGGCAGTCAAGCATAACACCCGCAAAGGGTACAGTGTTCAGGACCTCACATGAATAAAAATGTTCTTATCATTTCATCTCTTCCAGTATTAGTCTTGGGTGGATTACCTGATCAGACAAGCAGCTGGGTGGGAAAATCTCACCCTTTGAACATGGACTCAAGCAGGCTGAGTTTGGAAGAATGCCCAATCTCATTGTAGATATTTATTTTATTTTAGTCTTTGTAACAGGGTAGGCCCACTAGGCACAAGTGCCTGTTTTCATGGGTGACCTGGGAGCACTGGGTGATTAAGTGACTTGCTCAGAGTCACACAGTATGCAAGTGGAGGTTGTGAGAATCAAACTCAGGTCTGGTCTGCTGGATGTATCAAGCTTGTTCATACCTCGTTCCTCTAACCTCTAGGCTATACTGTCAGCCCTGACTAGTCTGTTCTTGAAATATTGTTTCTCACTGCAGAAGTAGGTTTTATAAACTGAGTTTTGCCTACATTGCGGTGTGGTCTCTGGTCTGCTTCCCCTCCCTTAAAGAATATGAATTTGCATAAAAATAGTTGTATGTATTTTTATAATATGTGTTCTCATTTTGTAAGAATTGTTTTCCTGAATTGTAATTTCTGTATTTTCATTTATGGTGATAGTTTCTTTGTATGTTTTAAAATTGTAGGTTTTGTTTTAAATTCAGTTTCTTACTCAGTCAATAATGCTAACTCCATGTTCTGTATGGCCCTCCTGCTCTCACTGGGTGCCCATCAAGGCACCGGTCCTGCCTCTACCCTACTTGCTAGTCTCCCAGAAAAGAAAGAAACATAAAAACATAGAATTTGATGGCAGATAAGGACTGCTTGGTGACCAGTCTGCCACTTTTCCCTATCAACAGAATCACCACAGACCCTACTTAATCTCCAGTTCTTTCTCCCTCCCACATCCTTTCCATTAAGATTCCCACATGCCAGTTCCATGCATTCTTGAACTCCACCACTGCTTCCCCTCACCATTTCTGCTGAAAGGCTTTTCTGGGAATCCACCACTCTTTCTGTGAAGAGTACTTCCTCACATCTCTTGACTTTTCACCCCCAGCTTCATAGCAATTCCCTTGTTCTTCAGCCCCTTTATTTCTGAGAAATACTTCCTCCTGTACCTTATTTACCCTGTGATGTATGTAACAGTCTTTATCATATACCCTGTCTCCATCCTTTCTTTTCGGTGTACATATTGTGGCCCCTTAGTTTCTCCTCATAGGGCTTTTGATACAAACCCTGCACCATTTTAGTTGTCTCCTCTGACTGCCTCCACTCCTGTCTATGTCCTTCTGAGTTGTGGTCTCCAGAACTGGACACAGCACTGTAGGTGGGACATAATCAGCAATCTATACAGAGCAACACCACCTCCCTCTTTCTGCTGGTGATACACCTCGTTATGTCATCCCACTAGCCCTCCCACCTGCCTTGTCGCATGGCCTGGCCACCTTTTAGGTCTTGGATATGACTACCCCGTGGTCTCTTTCCTGTTTGATTGTCATCCATTACACTCTACCCATTTTGTACTGCACCCAAGGGTTTCTGCACCCAAGTGCATTATTTGTACTTTTCTTGCACTGAAACTCAGTTGCCATACCCTTGACCACTCCTTTAGTTTTCTAATATCTCCATTGAGCCTTTCCACCTCCTGGAGTGTCCAATTTATTGCAGATTTTTGTAATCCACAAATAGGCAGACATTTCCTTCTAGTTCCTCTGCAATGTCACTTATAAAGACATTAAACAGGACTGGTCCCAGCATTGATCACTGAGGCACCTCACTGGTCACCCTCCATGCCTCAGAATGAACTCCGTTTACCACCACCCTCTGCCACCTAACCCCTAACCAAATTCTTACCCAGTTTACCACCTTTGGACCCACTTCAAGCTATCCAGCTTGCTTACTAGTCTATTATGTGGAACAGTGTTGAAAGCTTTGCAGAAATCTAGGAAGGCCACATCCACTGCTCCATCCTGATCTAAATCTTTGGTCACCCAGTCATAGAAATCTAGCAGATTTGTTTGACATGACCTCCCACCTCCTTGAATCTATGATGGCTCTGGTCTTGTAACCCATTGGATTCAAGATATTCCACAATCCTGTCCTTCAGCAGCAATTCCATTAGCTTTTCCACCACCCTCACAGGACGCCCCTCATGACAAGGCACAGACTTATCAGAGTTTACTGGCCTAGGTAGAACACATCCATTTTAGCTGATCAAGGTGCACTGATGTTGGAATGTGGGACTGCCATCCTTCAGTCACTGACCACTTTTTTCCTCCCACTGCATGTCACAGCCTGCCCTCATGTGAAGCTGTCACATCTGTCTTCCCACAGCACAAGCCTCTTTGAGGGAGGATAACATAATATGGTCAACTGCAGCATGAAATGTGCCCTCTATTTACAGGAGGTGTTAGTGCAGGAAGATACCCCCACCCTCATACAGCTTAATCACTCTGTCTCCACAGCATGCCTAGAGCCCTACCAACTGAGAGTTGGGTCATGTTGCAAATCTGAGACTCCTATGTGGAAGTCTGTTGCTCCCACCAACACCACCGAGCTAGAAACAGTTGTGTTTTTTTTTTTGTAAAGGAGCAGTGCCATGGCCTGTTTATAACATCAACATAATGTGTTGTGCTTTTCATCAGAGTATTGTATGTGGGGCATGATTTATGGTGCCTGCATAGTTCAGTGCTATCAGTGACTATTACTCAAGCCTGTGAAATGGGTACTCAGCTTCCTGAAGTGTCTTGTGATGAAGCCTACTGAAATATGTTTTGAGTAACAGTACATTATAGTTTTTCAGACTTGCATTTGTTATGATAAGAAAAACAATGTTCCATTTCTAATTGAAAACATAAATTGTCATTGTAAACTTCATAAGCATTTCAATGATCTTATTTAGAATGTCTACTCTTTTAGTATAATGAAGTACCATATGGCACTGCAGTTGGAAATAAAACATAGCAATTTACACCTATTAAGTGGGCCTCAAATACATCTGAATGTTTTACACATTCAAAATCACAGCATACTTTCTAGGCATACACAGTACCTGCCCTACACTCAACTACCGAAGGGAGATTTAATGAAAAGTAAACTCTTATCCATTCTACTGTGACTTTTTCCTGGTAATCTGACATTTCAGCTATTACTATACTAGGATCCCCTGACCCTTGTAAGTAGCTAGCTTGAAGATAAGGCTTTCAGTTCTCTGTTGACAGTTCAAAGAAAATAAAAGCTGTGTGCAATAGGAGATTATTGTCAATAGATGTGTTCAAAATGGAATCAATAAAAAAAACTAAATAAGTTTAGCTTTTTTTATCTGTATGAATAAATCATATTAATGAGAAGTGTGCAGCATTCCATCTATCTGAAAAAATAATCTAGGCTTTAGACTGCTGAATATCTCAGTGGGATATTGCTTGTAGGTAACATGAAGTCTTTGATCATTCCTGATCTCTAGATAAAGTCCTTTAGTTCATAGGGAGGGGACAGCTGGTAATTACCACCCCCAAAATTAGCTCATCAGTTAAGGCTGTAGTTTTAACTTTCCCACTTAATTTTTCTCCACAGCTGTTGCAAGTCACCATGTCTGGATCTGCTCTTTTCTTTTGTGTCTTTTGGGATTTCATAGTCCCTAAATCATCTCTGTCTTCATCCATGAAGAAGTCTTCCTCTGTCTCATGATTTCTCACAGATACTTGTCCTAGGGCATTACATTGCCAATGTTGGCAGCTGCTCTGCAAGGCTAATTGCCCTAGCTGCCTCACATACCAGACAATGCACCCACTACCATTAATGCTTTTGCCAGAGTATTCGCCATGCTCCATACATAGCTGACACTGCCTCTGGTATTGTACCTGTCAGCTTAATCATGCCTTTATCATGACTGACCGAGTTATAGGTGTTGAAGAATATGCCTGGCCATCTTGTTGCCGGAGGTCTGACCACATACATTTGGATGGATGAGTAATGACAGGCTGATGGGAGGTCATTTAAGAATATGGAGAAGAGCAGGGCCCAAAACTGAACCTTGGGGATGCTGGCAGTAACTGGTAGGGGGTTGGAGATGTGTGAGGCGACTTTACAGCCTGGTGCCTGCCCACCAGGTAGTCGTGGAACCAGGTGGAGGCTGATTTGGAGAGACCAGCTTCTTTTAGTTTAGAGAGGAGCAGAGTATGGGAGATGGTGTCAAGGCCTTGGCTAAGCCCATAAAGATGGCAGAGGTGATGTGGCCTTTGTCCATGCCAGTGAGTATGTCTTTAGTGATTCTTAGTAGGAGGTGATAGTTGAGTGTGATTTGCGAAACTGGATTGGTATGGAGTGAAGAAAGAGGAGGAGTCCAGATAGGGAGAGAGTTGAGCGAGGACAAGACGTTCCTGTGTTTTGCCAGAATTGGAAGTAGGGAGATGGGTGATAGTTACCGGGAAAGAGGGTCACCCCTTTGGGAGGGTATGATGGTAGCCTGTTTCCATTTGGTTGGTAATTTGCCCAGTGAGAAGGAGAGGTTGAATAGAATGGCTAGTGGGGCGCTATGGCTGGAGAGGGCAAAATAACATCTTGGCATCCAGGGCCATGGGGCATTTACCTTGTTAGGGTTCAGGATCATAGGGTTTTGAGTACTTTGGCCAGGATACAGGGCTAAAAGGAGAAACTGTATGGTTGGTAGGAATACTCTTGGTGGGGGGCCCAGAGTGGGTGGGCACTGGAGGCCGGAGGAGCGAGTCAGCACAGCTGGAGAAGTAGGAATTGAAAGCAGCAGCAACCTCGCGGGGATCGGTGATGGAAGTGCCCTGTACTGACAGTGTTGGTGGTGGTGGCTGGGTGGGGGAGAAAAGGATTTGAATGATTTCCAAAAGTTTGTTGGGTGGTTAAGGTTTGCACTGAAAGCCGATAGGAAATAGTTCTTTTTGCCTGGTGAATGAGTTTAGTGCAGGAGTTCGGAGGGCTCTGTAACTTTGGAAAGATGCCTGGGTGCCCAGTTTCTTGTGGGCTTTTCATGCGTCATCCCTGGAGTGGCATTGGCTGATGATATCAGCAGTGATCCAGGAAGGTGGGCGCCTCTGACCCTTTTTGAGTGCATGGGGCATGGTAGTCCCATACTTTTAGAAATTTGGCCTTGAAAGTTTCAAGTGCAGTGTCAATAAATGTGGCCGCTGGGATGAAGGACCAGTCTATGTGTCCTAGGTCTTGCCTGACGATGCTAGGTCAGAGAATTATATGACCTTTGCTTGGTATCTTTTGGGGGAGAGTGGTGGGCTTGTGCACTTTTCTGATTAAGAAGATCATGTGGTGGTCACTTAGGGCATCTGGGAGCAGGCCCACATGTAGGATCCTGTGGGGTGGGAGAAAAGGGCCCAGTCCAGAGTGAGTGATTTTGTGTTTTGTGGTTTAGCTGGGTGGGGCCTTCAATTAGTTGTGTGAGATTTAGAGCCTTGATCTTGGTCTTGAGATGGGCCTTATCTTTGGCTAGCCAGTTGTGGTTAAAATCGCTGATGGCATGAAGCTCGCCCCGTGATTAAGGACTTTAGTATGTCCAGGTAAGCTAGGATGTCAGGTGGGGGGTACCAGGGGGCAGTAGGTACCTGCAATGAACACCAGGGTGGTACGCGAGTGAGAGTTTAATTAGGAGAGAGAGTCGATGTGGGCTGGAAGGGAGGAATTTGCACCATGGTAAACTGCAGCCTAGAGGAGATGTACATGGCTGTAGTACTCATCCTTTTTCCCTAGTCGATCATGTCTGATGATTAAGTAGCCAGGATGGATACTTCAGCATCGTGTGGTGAGATTTAGCCAGTTTCGGATATGAACAGGATTTCAGGCGATGGGATAGGGCAATTGGTTGCAGCACAGTTATTTTGTTTAGTAGCTGCAGGTATTGCGTGCAGGAGCCTGAGACATTAAGGGAACGAAACGGGTGTGAGCGTTTGGGGTGGGTCCAGGGTTGGTCTCAATATCCCTGCCAGGAGGAGTAGTAGTATGATATACTGTTTGGATTTATACCAGAGGTATTTTGACCTGGTAGAGGGAGGGATCTGAGGCTCGGGTGGAGGGCAGTGGAGGGCTGGGATGCAGACAGCAGTATGACCTGGGAGAAAAGAGGGGGCAGGATGGTAGCTAATGGCCCATTTGTGCACTTTAGTGTGGGCTTGCTGTTGGTGAGAGTTAGCATAGTAGGGCTGGGGATGAGGCAGAGGGTCATAAGTGGGGCGGTTCCCTTTTGGGGAGGTCAGCTGGTGGAAGGATGTCAGTGGGATGAAGGAAACATAGCAGGGGTAGTAAAGGCAGCATAATTGGCACAATATGTGGAGAAAAGTGCTTTAGCAGAGGTATAGCTGTTATTAGTGGTAGCAGCTGATAAGCTGCAGATGAGAGAGGGCTGATAGGTTCAGGAAGTCATGTGACAGATCACTATAAAGTGAGGAGCTCACCAAGGGTGGTGGTGGGGTGGCGGGCCAAACACACACTCCTTTTCAGTGGAGCATCCGTACCTGTAGAGCAACTCGGGGTGTCCTTCGATGCACTGGGCTGGCTGGGGAGGGTTTCAACATGCTTGCCCTGGCAACCCATGTCCCGACTCAGAAGGAAAGGAGAAGACACTTTATAGCCAACAGAGAGGAGGGCCAACACTAATCAGGCAGCCTGGTAATACTATGCTAACGCCTTTAAGGCACAAAGGTCAGAGTTATTAGGAGAACGAATTATATGATAAAAATAGAAGAAAATTTTCATAAATAGAACTAAACAATGTCTTGTACCATTGTACAGGGTATATGTAAGGTCTTTATTTGGATTATGGATCACCAGTATGGAGTCCATATATGAAAGGTAAAAAATAGAGTGGAAAAGTCAAAAGAACATATACTAGGATGATATCAACAGAAAAGGTAGTGGATATGAGGAAAGATTAGATAGGTTAAAGATGTTTACATTGGAAGACAGAAGAAAAAGGGGGACTTATTACAATTATTTAAAATCATGAAAGACCCAGAATTAATGTAAGATTTGGTGATAGAAATAGTGGACAAACCAGAAGGTTTAAGAAATCATAAGTATCAAATAAAAATAGAGATAGTAAAAAGGAATTCTAGATATTATTCCTTTGCACAGAGAACAGCCAGAGTGTGGAATGCACTGCCAGATTATATTATAAATAGTAAAAATTGGAACAATTTAAAATAGAAATAGATAAGTTAGTTTGCTTTAGGAATTAAAGTGTGCCCGCTTTGTGGGGAATGGTACTATAGGCCATGGTGCCTCTTCCATTCTATCACCCAGTATAAGACCAGTATATGGAGGGAAAGGGAGGCAAGGAAGAGTCATTCTAGTGCTGGACCTCCAGGATGCTGAAAACCCTGTCAGGGGTCAGACCTAGGTGAGGACAAATTGGGAAGAGAAAAACAAAGGATGAAGGGAAAGGAGGGAAGAGGAGGAAAGAAGAAGCTTGCCCAAGACTAGGCCTCTCCAGGATGCTGAGAACCCTGCCAGATAGCAGAATCAGGTGAGGACTATTTGGGTGAAAGGATGGGGGAGTGAAGGAAGAGTAATTGCCTAGTGCTGGGCCCTCCAGGATGCAGAGAACCCTGCCAGGGATAGAATTAGGTGAGGACAAGTTGGGCAGAGGGAATGGAGGGATAGAAAAGGAAAAGAAAAACAAGGATGGAAGGAAGAAACTTACCTGAGAGTGCACTTGCCAGGTGCTAAGAATCCTGATAGAGGGCAGATTTAGGTGAGGACAAGTTGGATAGAAAGGAGAGAAGGAGAGGGAGGGAGGGGAAGGAGGAGGTGCCCAGTGCTAGACCCCTCCTGGATGCTGAGAACCCTGCCAGAGGTCAAAACTAAGCAGGGCAAGTTGTTAATGGAAAAAGGTTGGGGTAGGACTGAGGGGTAAGTAGTGGGAGAGGAGAGCATGCTGAGAAGCAGGCTCAGGAGGGAGGAAGGCTTAATAGGGATGTGCGGCATGCAGAGGAGCAGAGCTAAGGAGGACGGTTAAGGAGGGTAAAGCAGGAGTTGTTAGATGACAAAAGTTATGTAAGGCAGAGGCAAGGATTGGGGAGGAGGAGGAGCTGTCTTGGGGGGAAGGAGTTCCAGATTTGTGGAAATGATGGGTAAAGCCTGACTGACCAATGAGAGTGGTTCGACGGGGACCAACCAAGTGCGAGTGTCAGAGGATCTGAGGAAGTGGAGGGGAGAGTGAGCATGAGAGGTAGGAGGAAGTTCTCTAACCAAAATTTAGAAGTGATTTTGGCACAATGAGTGAGGCACCTATTGGCAAGCGGGGAAGGACAGGGCATGGTAGAGGTCACAGTGATGAGTGTGATGGAGCATCAAGGGCAAATCAATAGAAGGATTTAAAGAGAGTGTCCAATCTGGTTAGGGAGGATTTGGGAGTGGCACCACAGACTACGTCACAGTAGTTGAAAATGGAGAGGATCTTCTTCTGGACTAGTTCATGCCATGCCGCAGGAGGGATGCAACTATGGTTCCTGAATAAGGCACCAAGCTTGGGCGCAGTTTTTTCAGGATGGCTTCAATGTATCCAGAGAAGTTGAGGTGTTGGTCCAACCAAACCCCAAGGTTTCTGAATGAGGAGCTGTCCTCCAGGATTGTCCCATCAAGAGTATGGAAAGACAGTAAAGGTGGAGCCTAGAGTCTCTGCCTGGAGCCAAAGGTCATGAAGACAGTCTTTTGGCATTTAGGAATAGTTGATGTGAAACAAACCATAGCTGACCCTGGTAGAAGTCATGCAGAAGGGTGGTTGCTACATCGGTGGGGCATTTGCCAGAGGAGAACAGGATGGTGCAATTGGCATACATATGGATAGAGGAGGAGGGGGCATACTGAGGGCAAGTGATTTAGAAAGATGGAGAAGAGAATGGGTCCAAGCACCGAGCCCTGTGGGACTCCTGTAGAAATGGGGAGGGGAGACAGAGATTGCATCCTGAATCTTGACTGATTGTGTTCTGCCTGAGAGGTAAGCTCTAAACCAGTTTGGTGCAGAAGAGACAACCCAGCAGCCATAAGGGAGTCAAGAAGTAGGGCATGGGAGACTGTGTCAAAAGCTTTGAGAGAGTTGACAAAGATGGAGGGGTAATGAGGCCATTATCCATCCCAGTGAGGATGGAGCCAGTGAGCCTGAGTAGGGAGGTGGTAGGGGAGTGATTCTTCTGAAACCAGATTGGAACGGGTGGAAAAGGAAGAGTCATCGAGCAAGGAAGGAACATTATATAATGCTGCATCTTCCATTTAAGAAACTACCACTATTGGACTACTAGCCTCCTAATACATAAATAATAAATTTACATCTGGATGTCAGGCATTCTACAGTTTATGAAATTAAGATACATTTGTTGAAGCTCAGCCATTTTCATAGCTTCCATTCAAACCTTTAGTTACTTACTGCTTGGATCATTTGGCAACTTCTGTTCATTACTTTAACTACAGCAAACAGCCACCATAACAATCTCTTCCTGTTTAAAAACTTCAGAATCCCCAAAATCTAAAGTGGAAGAAGTCCTCTCAAAATGTTTATGTGCTAGCTCCTAACTAAAGGCAAAGAAACACCTCTGATCCTCCAAACTATAAAGACAGGTACTCTGCTAGCCTTATGACCACTCTCGAGTCATTTAATTTGTCTTTGCATGCAGATTTCAAATGCCAAAATTTTTTGAGATTTACAAACATTAGTTAAAGAGCCACCGACGTCTCAAGAAGAACTTTGAAAGCATTATATTTAGACACAAAGCCGCTTTATGTTTCTAATGAGCTCTATATTTCTTATCCCCATGATTTATTACTGAGGTCATATGCATGAAAACAGGAGAGTTGTTCTCTGAGAGTTCAACAGCTCTTATTGTTTCTTCCTAACCTGATGTCATAATCGTTTTCTTGTGACATCACAGTTATTCCATAGGAACAGACTGTGCTATCACAACAGAGCATTATGATTTCAATAGGGAGTAAGCTATAGAGTCAGATGAACTCTTGAAGGATAAAGATTTTGTTCTGTGGAATTTCTTCAGTAATAAATAATGTAAAGGAGAAATCTATAGTATATATGAAATAAAAGCTGTCCCTTGTCCGGCTATTAAGTTTTCCAAAGTTTTCCTGAGGCATCAGTTGCTCTTTAAAGTGGATAGATAAGAATACTGTATATGTATTTGTACACTGAAGTAGGTTATGAATACTTATGATAAATAATTATAGATTAAGCATCACTACAGAAGTTGTAAATATGGAGACATAAAAATGTGTGTTTTCATATATAGTACACAGATGATACTAGTGTTATTTCATCATGGAGAACAACTTTTTCTGGATAATTTTGTAATTACATTTTTTATCATGTAATATGTCTTTTGAACTAGAGTTACATGCATGTTATCTGATCCTCACTTCCTGGGATCTCCATGGAAGTAAGATGCTGCATCTGGTGAAGATGTCCCAGAGAACAAAATTTTAAAGAAATAAATGAATAAATAAAACATAAAAATTATTTAATGGTGAGACCACCATGAACAAACTTGTCTCAGACCCAATGTTATATCAAAGTACTGACTAGTTTCTCATTTGCCTTTCTGAAGCACTGTAAGGTTCTAACTATTGAATGATGTCTAGTTTATAGTCGTCTTTCTTGAATACTACAATTTTACTTTAGATACCTCTCTCCTCAATGCCCATGTCTCAGTCATAACTAAATCACTAAACCAAAAGCTAGGTCTCCTTTATCGCATTCACCCCTTCCTCACCTCTGCCTCCTGCCATAAGGTTGCTTCCTTGTCACTTCCTCCACTGCTAACCTATGGTGCTCCTTACTGCTCTCCACTAATTCCTGCTGCCCTGTCTCACTTAACTCAGGCCTACCACAGGGTGGAAAGGTTCATCCTGGGGACCAATGCCCATCACCACCAATGTGACGCCCTTGCATCATTGAACTGGTTGCTCTATGAATCTAAACTGAGGTATACCATCCTGTGTTTCATTCATAAGCTGATGCATAAATTTACCCTCCTTGCCTAACTGAGATCATCAGCCTAAGACAAGCTCCTTGTGCACTAGGGTCTGCCTCCCTCCCTTTCTCATTAGACCCAATGTGCGACTAGCCACTGCCCATAAGTCCTTTTCATTTGCAGCATTGTCTGACTGGAACTCCTTCCTTCCATCTCATCATGCTCCACTCTTCCTAAGTTCGAACCAATCTGCTTTCCTCTCTCTATGCCTCTGCAATATGCTCCTGCTTTCACTGATAACTGATCTTCTCTTATACTTTTCTATATCCTTCTCCTCATCTGACCTGACCCCTTGTCCAGGCCCCTCTCGTTACCTCCGTCCTTATCTCATGGTATTCTTGCCATCTCTTCCTCTTCTGTACCAATGCTACCTATCTGCCTTCAGATTTTGCTGCTTCAGGTCATCCTTTAACTGACTTGCAATTTGTAATTACCAAAGTGTAAATATCTATTTTGTTAGCCGTTATATTCAGTTTTTGCTGCTTGTGTTCATTCCAAAACTAATCTGCAATATGTTATTACCAAAGTGTATATATCTATTTTGTTAGCTGTCATAAACTGTTACTTTTATATTTCCGTATGTTTTATGATTCTGTATCCTTATCTGCTGTATTTTAATGTTATTACTGTAACAGAATTCTTTGTTGTTTTGCACTGTACTGTACTGTATTGTTTGTTACTGCCCTCCCAGGTTGACCCTGAAAAGGGACTCTAATTGTCTAAGTGTACTTACCCAGTTACCAAAACTCAATAAAAAAATAAAAATAAATACATTTTTTGTCTGCTAACATTGAAAGTATGTGGAGACTTTATCTATTTGAATGGTGACTGGCTTAATTATGCTTAATGCTTTACTGATATGTATGTAGAAATGTCAATTTAGGTAACATTTCATGGCCCCACTATTCAAAAGCCGGACATGTGTACAGTCCTTAGTGGTGCATGTGAGATAGTGCATGGCTGGTCAGGGCACAATATTCAGACAGATGGTGCACCTTGTCTGGTGCATGCTACCTGTCTGAATATGAGGTCATGTTAGCACCACACATATACATTAACTATGCAACATTAGCACAGGCCCTTTAAGAAAGTGACTCCCAGGAACAAAGGGAAAGCAAGTAAAACAAGATATTGCCTTTGTTCCTGGTAGCCATATTCAGTGGCTGGCATGCCAATGACCACATATGACATGCAAGGCACTTAACGGGCCATTTGCTTGTTACTATGTGGGCATTAGCAGTTCAGCACAATTTCATGATGCACAAAATTGTGCAGAGCCTCAGCTGCCCTACACCTGCCTGATCCCTAAATAGCTGCATGACTGCATTTGCTGTCAGTCCCTGGTAGTCTAGTGGTTCTCCCACCCCTTGTTGCTTCACTGAAGAAAACTAAAGACTGTAATAGCCTAGATAGGCTAGTGGGCCCCACCCCAATACCACTCTGATAAGGACTAATACAAATTGCAATGGCCCTGGTCACCTAGTTGACCCCATGATCCCCCACCTCCATGCTCATTTGATGAATACGAATATAGATGATATTGTTCCTGGTAATTTAGCAGCCCTCCTCCCTGGCCATGATTCATCAACTGTACCCTCAGTCCCTGTGCCACATATGCAGTACACCACAGCCACACCCCTTATTCACACTCAGTTCACCCTCCAAATGATATGGCTGCTGCTATCTCCACTGCAGCAATGGTAGTTTGTGCAACCTCCATTTACAGCCTTGGCTGGTCACAGTCTGCATGACAGGGAGTAAGCATGCATGTACAATACAGCTATTCTATTGTACTCACACACTTGTTCCCTGTTATGCAGACAGCTGCTGGCTGATGTAGTGAGTGCAATGGTTGTGCTGGTCATTGTCAATGCATCTGGGATGCAGAGGGAGTGGCATGTATAGGGTGAGTCAGGTATGGATGGCATTTGTGAGTGGTGCGCACTGAGTGGGTGGGAGAGGGGTACATAGGATGTGTCAAGTGAAGTTTGTGTGGGTCCACAAAACTTAAAGTCCAGAGTGGTGCCGTGTGTTCTAAGACATCCTGGGGTGGGTGGATGCTACCTCTCTAGAAGAATATTGGCTGACAGCCCAGGTCAAACATGCCTTACTATGTAAGGATAATGGAAACATAGTTATCTGGAAATGCATGTAAACAGAGATGGAAAACTGCTGCCCCATTCTTGGTACTTATTTTTGACAAGCACCTATGCCGGGATACTCCACTTGATGTGTATCATGGATGCAGGTCATATTTGAGGCCTAGAATAAATGTATGAAACACCAAGAAACAGTCATGTTCTTGTGGAGATATAAATGGTTGGCTTGGGGCAGGGATTTCTTCCTGGTGTCCTGTATCCATGGTGTAGCAGACAAGCCAGAGGGGATTACAGTGCCATGATCAGTTACTGATGGGTGATATCATTAAAATCTATGATGCCTGCAGGATTGAATTTGGATGGGACCCCAGGATCACATTAGGCACTTCAAACACAGGGAATATATTGCTAAACAGCTAAAGCAGGAAAACAAGGGGAGGGAAATTCCCAGATGGCATCAGTTTTCCATCCCTGCTGGCCACTATACATCAGAATGGGACTATCACTTTAATATACCAATTTTTAACACAAAAAGTGCACACAGGTACAAAATGTATGACTGATAAACGTCAGATGAAGACAGAACTACAGATTAAACGTAAGGAATGGGGCAAGATCTGGTGGTCTGCATTTCTGATGGCCTCCTGACCTGTTCAGCAGGAATTCATTTGGAAAGTGTGGACATATGGGACCCAGGGATGACAGCATGCTGAAGAGAATGTGGTGAAATGAGGGTGACTCACAGCCATCTATTTTGGTTTTGCCCAATACTTCAATCATTTTATGGGTCTATGCAGAACATTTTAAATAAACTTTTCACCATAGGAAGTTGTTTGGGTTTCAGCACTTGGTGTTTGGACTTCTCTCACATGGCATGCATGGGGTGGAGACCAGCTGTCTCTGGAACATTTGAACAGCAGTAGATGCAATCAAAGGGCTCGGCTTCACCGTCACTGTGCATACAAGATTCCAGCCAAAGATGCAGCAGGATAAAGGTAAACATTTATTGCACCATAGATGCCAGCAGCTTGGTGCAGGTGCCCCTATTGCCAAAGGTTTTTGTGTGGTATCAATGCTTCTCAAGGCATGACCATGATCATGCCTTGAAGCAGCTCTGATACAGCATGAAAACGTTTGGCAATGGAGAGGGTACCTGCACCAAGCTGCTGGACGCCTATGGTTGAATAAAATGTTTACCTTTATCCTGCTGCATCTTTGGCTGGAATCTTTTATGCACAGTAATGGTGAAGACGAGCCCTTTGATTGCATCTACTGTAAGTACTTTTGCCTGGCTCCATATTTGCTTTAGCTGCCTGGTCTCTTCTGATTTGTACAGCAGTGGCTGCAAAAGCCATAACTCTAATTCTGGCTTGGAGAATTTTCAGCAGAATCACTCTGAACAAAGTGAAGAAATGGAGTTTGAAAATGCTGAAAAAGAATTACAAGATTAAATGAATAGAAAAAAGGAAAATGCTAAAATGATTTCCAAGCAGAATATTAGTCTGAGGAGAATAAAACAAAATTGGATGAAGAAAGGAAAAGGAAATGATCTGTGACTAGCCCTGCAAACAGCCCATCCAAATTACCTGACAAAAGGTTTCAGTAAACTGAAGAACAAGACTTTCAAGCATCCACTGTTCCCAGGATTCTCTGAAACAGACCCAATAAAAGGACCCAGTAGTGGACTCCCAACAACTCCCAATATATTTTTGATGAATGGATGCCTGAGAAAGTGCTCAGGTGAGCAGGTTGAAAGTTTAGTAATGGGAAACGGATTCCCAAAGAAGATTTGGACTTAACATCTACAGATTTTACTTTGCAGGCATATCCAGCAGCTCCTGACACTTCTACGGAGCCCCAGTCAGTACAGCTGCCTGCAGCTGCAGCAGTGCAGAATCCAGCTGAGACACCCAACACAACTGTGACAGCCACCACAGAGCTATGAAGAGATACAGAGACAGGGGCAGCTAATCATTTGGGAACACCCACAGGTCACAATTTTACTAAGACTGTTACGAATAATGATGATACAAATAAGATTTTGTTATGGATTTAACACCTGAAGTTGGGGAGAATAAAGTATCAGCTGCAAAACTGTTAACATATGCTAGCCTTTTAAAAAATAGAAAAGCCTGCTATAAGATTTGTTGTACATAAACACTATACTGGGGTCTAGCGTTACAACCAGATG
The DNA here is from genome assembly GCA_016271365.2 of Neoceratodus forsteri. Classification (NCBI taxonomy): domain Eukaryota; kingdom Metazoa; phylum Chordata; order Ceratodontiformes; family Ceratodontidae; genus Neoceratodus; species Neoceratodus forsteri. The sequence goes on from CM057449.1 coordinate 1,518,220,244, forward strand.
GAAACTATGTAGGAAAAGTATTAATTATTGACTCATTAAAATTTACAATGTCTGATGTGTATGCCTTCATTCATGCTGCAGGTGATTACAATTTTGACATTAGCCTTCATTCAGCAGCACTACTAGTCAAATTTTGGTATATCTGTTATACAGTTAGAAACACTCCTTTATTGTCACATTTCATTGCCATTTCTATTACTATGCCAATGACAAAAACCATTACCATTCTCTTTCATAATGAAGGAGTTAATGTTAATAACATCATATTCTGGTTGGAAAAGCAATGTACCATAAAAAAGCCATCCTGAGCCCATTATAGATGATAATTGGTTCTAGATGGGGGTGAAATTCAGAATCAGTCTAAAACAAACTGAGGATGGTAGCCAAAATCTATCGAATTGTTTTTTGGGGGCGGGACTGGGTATTCTTTTTACACCGGCAACACAAAACTTGTTACTGGTGTGGATCCCCACGATTTAAACACAGCATGTGAGAAGATTAAGTGTTTTCAGTGTGGTGCACTATAGCATGCAGGCAATATGTGCACAGTTCCCCAGTTTGTAATCTGTGTGGAGAAACAGATCATTCATTTAGAACATGCCCATGGGTGACCCACAATGTGTCTGATTTTGTTGAACAGGACTATTATATTAACCAAGCCACGAGACCCTTTAGGAACACTCAAAGCCCTAGCCACCACAGCCACACCTACTCTGGTGAAACACAGTCTTTATAGAGATATGAGAGATGGGGGCCTCAGGAGTCTCGGCTAGTAACTACATCAGTAGATAGACAACCCACCATTTCTAACTTGAAAACATCAGAAATCCAACAAGACTTACCACTTGTTGTAGAGAAAATGATCTCCCATCAGAAACCGAACAAGATTCATCAGTTATTCCAACAGAAGCTCAGCAGAATGGAATTTTCCATTGACTGTGGATGACATGGCTATGCCCCCACCTCACCCCCCATTCATACTACACATCAACCTGAAACAGACCAAGAAGGTGACTCTTTCATGGTGGTTACCAACCCTTCTAAAGGAAAAGTCCTGTCTAAACCTCCACCATTGCCACAAGAGGAGGTGGTATTAGAAAATAGATATGATGCACTACGGGTTTGGGTGATGCATTGGAAGAAACTGACTCTGATGCTTCAGGACAGTCCTCACAGAGTGATATAGTGTCAGAAATACCATCTCAGCAGACTGGCCAGCCTGGGAAAAAAGGATCACTAGATCCAGTAGAAGGAAAAAGTGTATAATTCCTTAAAGTTGGACATACACCGATTTTAAGTCTGCAAGCCTAAATGTAAATAGCATGAAGTTGGATGTAAAACACATGACCACCTTTGCATTTCTATATCAATTTATGTATGATGTATATTTTTACAGGACATGAGATTACACTCAGTAACAGATATCCAAAAGCTACATCCAATTGGTTAGAGGCACTTCTCATTGGTCGATGGGTGAAGACAAATGTAGTGGTCTAGGGATACGTTTTCCAATGCTGATATTTTAGTACAGAAAATAATAACTGTCAGTCCAGACAGAGCTTTGATTTTAGATGCCAAATTTGAAAACAACATGTACAGATGTGTTAATATTTATGCTCCGTAATCCAAGGCTGCTAGAATTGATTTATTAAAGTTATTTCAGCCATACTTGTACACTAACAGGCAAGTATTATTTAGAGGAGATTGCAATATCAGTTGTTTAAAGGCCAATAAAGGAGCTAAAACTTCAAAAATGTTTTGTGACACTAATTATTTAAGATCCCTTCTTGCACAAACCGGTTTAAAGAATGCCCATGCAATGGTGACATCAAAACCTAATCATACCTTTTTAAAGGTAAACTATCTACATGAAGAGATTACTGGTTTATTTCAAAAACTTTACCAATTGCTGAAATTAAAGCAACACTGGTTGAACCATGTGTATCTTTGGTTTCTTTATACTGGATGTTATTTAAAAAATGCAATAAAGTGTTAAATGATAAAAGAAAAAGCAACACCAGTTGAAACTTCCAACCATATTCTTATAGGTATAAATGTTTCTTCAGTAACTCTGCAGGTAGTAAGGAAGGAGATATCGAGATTAAATATTAGCCTTTTAAAAGATCAGACAGTAACACATGTCTTAGCACAGATAATTAAGGATAGCCAATCAGTCACATTTCTGTATGATTTGGTGATCACATGGTGGGAAGACAGTAAAATTATATAATGGCCTTTTATAGTTGAGGCCAGACACAGAGGAAAATAGAAATATGACAAATATCTACAATTGAGGGAACTTTTATGACCTAATGACTTTACAGCAAACCATTTTAACAGACCTTACGATACAAATAGATCCAGGTAAAAAGGAAATGTTTTCCTTTCAATATGATAGACCATACCCTCTAGAATTAGAACAACGCTTTGGCATGAAGAGGACTAGATGCCAGACAACACCATTTGAGGATTGTCAGCATAGATTACACAAGCGTCCGATAACTAAACTGAGGAATAAAGTGGAAGTTTCAGATGACAAAGGCATTATGCATGAAATAGAAGAATATGCTTCAAACATTTATGGAACACTGACACCTTTTAACTTGCATATGTTTAAACTGTTACAAGCTGCTAACCCACTACAAGTTTTACCTGAACAAATAGACACCCTAACTGCCCTGATTTCAAAATTAGAGTTAGATACAGTAATAAAGCATTTAAATATCTCAGTAGCTCCTGGCTCAGATGGCATTCCTGCAGAATTATATAAAATTATGTGGAATTAATGCTTGATGAATTATTAGAAATCTATAATGCTTTTCAAACTGAATGGACACTATCTGATTCTATGCATGAAAACCTTTTAATTTTGCTATAAAAGGGGTCAAGACAGATTTAAGGAATTGGCACCTTATTATGCTCCTGAATACAGACTTCAAATTCTTGATAAATTATTGAGTAACCATTTAGCCGGAGTCTTAAATCTTATAATACACCCAGTGCAATGATATTCGGTACCTGCTCATCATATATAGGAGGTTTAATCTATGATTAGAGAATTAATGGTAAAGGGTGCTCAGGGAGAAATCCAAGGTTATTTGTTAAGCCTAGACCAGACCAAGGCTTTTGATAAAGTTTCCTATCAATTTTGTGGTCTTGTTCAGAGTTGTATGGTTTTCCACCAATATTTACTAGGTGGGTATAACTTTGCTATGAGAAAGCATACATAAAACACTATGATAATCAATGGGTAGAAAAACAATGCAAAGTAAAGGTTGGGTTTAAACAAGGTTGTCCGTTAAGTCCCATGCTTTATATTTAACCACAGATCCCTTAATCCATCTTTTACATTTTTCATCAAACATTAGAGGTATACAACCAAATGGAGTACCAATGGCAAAAATGTTTGCTTATGCTGACAATTTAATTGTTATAGTCCAAGATCATATTTCAAGAGAAATAGCTGGAGATTTGATAAACATGGTATCTACAGTCCTTGGAGCACATGTAAATTTTAAGAAAGCCAGGAATAAAATTGGGATGGACCCCAGTCTAACCATAGCAAACATTCCCATCTCTACACAGCCTTGTAAAATATTAGGGATATACTTTGGATCCAGTGACTTAGCTACCTATAAGTGGGAACTACAAGTAATAAAAGGAAAAATCAAGTACAACGTTGGAATCAGTGGTACGTGAGCAAGTAAAGTGCATTTTTAATAAAAACTTTTGATTCCTACCTTTTCATATTTAAGTTACATTTACCCAATTCCTTTATACCAAGAAGTTAAAGTGTATTCCTGTTTATTCATCAGTGTTTGGGGAAGCCGCTTAAACCATGTTAAAAGAAATGTTACTTACAGTAGTATCCACAGACACTGCCAGCTATTTCCAAAATTTCTGTGATATTTCCAGCTATATCTCCTGCTTTCTCCATTTCCACAGTAGGGGCAGCAGACAGAAACTCTTTGAAATTTTGTGAAATATCTAGAAATAGCTGGCAATGTCTGTGGCTACTACTGTATTTAGGAGTTGGATTGGGGGATCTAGGGATGATCAAGCCCATTGTTCTCTATTGGAGTATATTTTTGTATGCAAATATAGCCCCTACTTAAACAAAGTGGGAAAATATGGATACAATGGTTAGCTCTGTATTTGATGGGTATTCTCACTGGTGGCAAAATAATGTGTTCCTGCCTAAAAATAGGAGTACATAAACTCAGCCCAATGTGGCTGCATTGTTTTGATTATGTAAAAATGAAGAGTCACAGTAACTACAGTGAGGCAGTTCCCCGGAAAACTTCTATATCAGGAAGTGTTACACACGTATTTGTATGATTCCCCTTTCACAGTGCATGGTTAGTGAACAGAAACAAATAATTGTGTTACTAACGGATGCCAGACTTCCACTAAAAATGTGTGATACTGTTTGGTTAGGGACTTCAGGTCAAATTAATGTAAAGGGAATCATAACATAAAGAGCTTATTGAAAGGTATTCCCTAGGAATACATGTAGTACTATAATTGAATCTGTGGCTCCTTTATACTTATCTTGCCCTTTTATTCTGGAGTTCTGGGCTCTGGTAACCAATAGATGGCAAAATCACTTTTTTCTATTTGAATCCAGCCTGTCTGTATAGAGGCATTTTCCTCCCCAATGGAAAAATTTACGATCCGAGAAGTATTTGTATTATTTTGGCCAGTATACTATATTGGATATGGCAGGCACACAGCAAACTAGTTTTGCAACAGCAGCAGTCAACACCAGCAGAATTACTGGCAGTAATAGTGAATGAGATAAACATCATTCAGAAAGAAGAACAAAAACAGGTAACCAGGGAACTGTAAAAGCCTAGATGGGCAAACCCTCAATGGTTAAAATAGGACCTTCTCTAATTTAACAAAAGCATAATTTAATGTCTTTTAATTCCTAGGAGAAGGAAAAATAACCCTTTGAAACAGCTTGTACAATAATAATAAGTACAATTTTGTTCTGGGATTCTGAGTTTATGACTTAGGGTAGTAAGGTTGAATTTACCATTTAGGAAAGTATTAAGTGATTGTGTACTTTGAAGACAAGTTTGTGCCTGTATTTAGAATTGTTTGACCTTATTCCCTCTTTCCTTTTTGTTTTCTATGAAATTGTTTATTTGATTGCACATAATAAAAAATTATGCTACTCTTTTCAGAAGTGCCATAGGATCGTTAACATCCACTTGCACTACCACCAGAACAGGCAGATGGGACCTCGGTTTAACGTCTCATCTGAAAGACAGCACCTCAGGAGTGCAGCACCTCCTCATGCTGCACCACAGTGTCAGTACTGGGATTTAACCCAAGTACCTGGGGTGAGGATAGAACCCACAGCCCTCTGATCTTCCAGCCTCAGAAAGGTGAGTATGCAACCTGCTGAGCTACTGATGTTGCAGGAGGTGGTTATCGATAGTCAAAATGTAGTGTATTACTTTAGCAGTATGGGAAACAACTCCTGCCTATATAAATAGATGGACAAGGTGGAAGATGGTCCAGGTAGAGGAGGAGTACTAGTAAACTGAGAGACATATCATGGTCATTATTAGGTAGTTAGGTTAGGTTGTTAATCCACAAAACTAAAAAAAACTTAAACTGGAATGTGCCTGGTTCATGTTTGTATACACAATGTCTTTTATATTGCTGACAAATGTATAATGTGTTCAACTTCTAATTCTGTGCCTTGTACTATGGAAGATTTCTTTGCATTTCAATAAAGAAAGAAAGTACAGAAAAAATTGCCTTCATGTTCCTTCTCCCACCAGCTCAGTGGGAATACCTCATACTTTTATTATGGGCTGGCAGTATAGCCTAGAGGTTAGAGTAATGAGCTGAGAATGAGCTTGGTACATCCAGCAGGCGTGGGTTTGGTTCCCACAACCTCCATTTGCATACCATGTGATGCTGAGCAAGTCACTTAACCACCCAGTGCTTCTGGGCTGCTCCTGAAAACAGGCACTTGTGCCTAGTGGGCCTTAATTGGTTACCAAAGAATAAAAAAAATAAAAATCTCTCACTTACCTAGTTTCTTCTTGCTGATAGAAAGAGTGATGGCTGATATCACTTGTTCTGACTGTTCTAAGTACTGATCACTTGTTCTGTGAAGTAGTTCTTCCTTATATTTCTATTGATTCTTCATACTTTCAAAAGCACTGAGTTCCTCCTTGTCCTGTCATCCTTGTACATCTTGAAGACTTGCACTTGGTCTTATGGTGTTATGCATTACAGATATATGAATACTGTAATCACTTCCCCTTGAGTCTCCTCTTTTCATGGAGAACAGTTCCAATTCTTCCTGCTGGTCCTCCCAGTGCCTGTTTTCAAGCCTTCAACCATGTTGGTTGTGTTCCTCTGGACCTTTTCAATTATGCTTCTATCCTTGGTGAGCCATGGGTAGCAGCACTGTACAGAATACTCAAGATGTGGACTGACCAGTGTTCTGTGCAGAAGCAATGTAATATTTCTCAATCTGCTTATGAAGTTTCTCTTGATGCATGTCATGATTCCATTTGCTGTGCTAGCTGCCACACTGTTGACACCATGTAAAGTTCTTGTTGATAATTACCATCAGGTCCTTGTCCTTCTGAGTTTAAGCAATCTGTCATGTTCACTATTTTGCCTTTATATATTCTTCATAAAAGTTCAAGAAAGGAAGTGCACACAAAGACTCCTTGCTTTGAATGTGTTTTATTGAAACAAGACAACGTAATGGCCTTAGTCCACAATGCAAACAGCTAGTCACTAAGTGCTGGGTGACAGAGAGGAAGAGTGACTCAAAACATTGGAGAGTTAATGCAGAGAAGGTGTTGAGGAGTGCCTTATACTATATCTTACTGTGTATACAGTATCCATATGTATTTGTGCTGCAAATGACCAGATATGGGCATACAAAACACTTAGCACTCACCAGCTAGCAGTTTGTATTGTGGAATATGGACTGGTGTGCACCCTTGTTTTAATGAAACATTTTAGACCTACTTTAGGAGGCGATTGTCTACATGTCCTTTTGGAGATTAATGTATAAGTGCTTTGTGGTCACTGGAAAGCAGCACCATTAAAATGTTAAGTGTAGGTGCCCTTTCCTTGGTTTCTGTTTCTTATAGCTTTCTTACCAGGGTGCCTCACTTTGCATTTTTAACACTAAAGTTCATCTGCTAATTTCTCAAGCATAACCAGATCCTACTATATTTCATTAACCTCCAGCTGAGATGTCACTACCCTTTCTATTTTGGAGTCATCAGTAGACTTGGTAACCCAGCTGCTGGTGCCCACCTTTGAATCCTTTTGAATTTGTGGAACAACATTTGTCTTAGCACAGAACCTGTGTTACTCCACTGATTATTTGTTGCATTTAGATTGGTTACCTTTAGATAGACAGACAGATACATTACAAATGCCGTTCTAGGGCTCAAGCCTCTACAATAAACTTCAACAACATGAACACATAAATTAACAAATGAAATCCAGTATTATCAAACTCTCAAACATGAAACTGACTGCATTAATTAATGTGCAAATTCTGCATCAAGAATATATTGCTGAAACATTTAGCCTTTTGCTAAAACTGGCAGCATTTCAAAAAGTAGAATAACATGCAAAACATATTGTATAATCAATCAAATGCTTCCAAAACAGCCAAGTCTTCAAACTGCTTTTAAAACAGTTTACAACTGGTGCAGAATGGATGCCAGTAAGATGTGCATTCCACAGCCTCACAGAGCTGCAATTGAAAATGCCCTGTCCACAGCAGACTGCAGTCTGTAGCTGGGCCACACAAAAGTTACTGCATAATAAACATTTGATCTCATACATCTGTAGGAGTGGCTAATAAGTATGAGAGCTACTGAGGGCCCAGCCAGCTCATGGCCCTAAAAACAGCAAAAGAACCTAATGTCAACCTGTCACTTACAGGAACACCGTCGGCCCTTTTAGCATCATAGTGTTTCTAGTTGAAAACTCACATTTTATGATTGCGCACCGTCTCTAAAATTCTGGTTGTTGTATCTGATTCCTTTGTTAGTAGATAAGAAGTACATACTAATCTATTCTTACTGCATCCTCCCTGAACATTAGGGACACACCCAGGTGGTGCAGCCACTCATGATGCAATAGTCTCCTCTCTTCCCGCTGCATCTTGAGTGTCTAGACTGTTTTGGGTGTTCCCAAGTCCATGAAAAGTACAATGGAAGTTGATAAAGGAATGGAAATAAACAAATTTTGTGTGGTAACACCAGTATGATGTGCAGTCTGTTCTTCATATTTAAAAACACAAAAAGGAATCAAAATCTTACTACCAGCTACATTAGCAAATTCTACAGAAGGTGAGCAATCATATAATGTACTTTTAAACTCGTGACAGTTTGAGGCCTAAGGCTGGTTGACAGTGTCCTTTAACTGTCTGCACGGTAGACTGTGCAGCTTAGTAGTTATATGCTCCAACCTTGGGGTTGTGGTCTGGAGACATGCTTTTGCAAAAGATCTGTTTTGGTGGTACTGTAGGCCCTCATGGAGTGCATTACAATTTTTCAGGCTGGCGATGACAAAGCCTGCACTAATGTCATCATATCACCATGACTGAGTTAGGGAGACAGGCTGACAATGTTAAAGGACAAGTGCTTAGTAAAGAGGTATATCTTAAAACTGAAGGTCCGGGCATTTAGATACCTCTGCAATCATTCAGTTTGCTTTCATTTGTTTCTTTATTTAGCAATTGAGCTGGGTAGGATTTGGTTACTGGAGTGGATGGGGTTAGAAATACTACACTATGGAAAAAGTCAGTATAGGTGGAAGATAGGAACCGGAAGGATGATGGGATGATATACTATGAAAAGGGTAATTATTTTTTATTATGATGGTAATCAGGGACTGGGGTGGGGGAGGGACACAATACTATGGAAAAGGGGTTAATGTTTTTATTATTATGGGATCAGGGACTGGGGAGGAGGACACAATACTAAGGAAAAGGGATTCATGTTTTATTACTACAGGGATCAGGGAGTGGGGGGGAGGACACTATACTGTGGAAAAGGGAGTAATGTTTAATATTACAGGGATCGGGGACTGGGGTTGGGGAGGAACACTATACTACGGAAAAGGGCATTAATTTTTTCAAAAGAAACACAGGCTACTTAATTCAGTTCAAATGTTTTTATTGCAGCATCTGCTCTGCTAGCAGCTGCTTCAGGGCGTTTTCTGAAGCAGCATTGCTTGAAGGAGCAGATGCTGCAATAAAGCATTTGAACTGGAATTGCAGCCTCGTCTGTGTTTCTTTGAAAGGGGTGCGTATTCCTTCTATTCTACTGGAATTGCATTAACTTTGTGTTGCACCACCACCCCAGTGCTGTCCTTTACTTTTGGTATTACAGGCATTAATGTTTGTTATTACAGGAATGGGTAGACCTGAGTGGGGGAAGGACACTATACTGAGGATAAGGGCCCACAAAATGTAAATTTCACCACTTGCGGGTGAAATTCCACATTTAGCAAGCATAATTTTGCATTTCACACCTGCAAAATATTTTGTGAATGTGCAAATTCGTGAAATATTTCACAGAACAAAATTTGTGGTTTTTGACCATTACTAGTCTCAAACTTCACAACCCAAGAATTACACTGTTATGTCAGGTAGGGTAGCACATTACTTGAACTACCCTACCTGGCTCAAACTAGGAGATACCTGCACTACCCGACCCAGCTACCTGTCAGGTAGCCCATGCCTAATTAAAATAACCTTACAAATACTTAGAAAACCAGAGTGAATGAGGCACTTCTGATCCTGCTGCCATGTTGTACCTGTTTTAAGAGCAGAAGGACTCATCTAATCTTTAGTACTGACAATCTGAGCAACTTGTGGAACCAGTAACTCCTGATATTTATGTTCTATACAGAAGAGACAAGAATTGAGGATGCACATAGTAGATCATATCACAGAGGTGAACTGTCATGCCTGTGTCTCAAACACTGGATTAGACCAATCACAGGCAAGTGCAGGATTTCTACCAGAATTAATATTACTCTTTTAGAAAAGCAACATCTTACAACATTATTATATAACTTAAAGATAGACATGACTAATGAACTTAAGCTTTTAGCATGTATTTCTAACTCAAAGAATTGGCCCACTAAGTAAATATTTTCCAGTTTTCTGCAAAACATCAGCCATTGGCATTCTCTGGAGCCAATCTCATAACGTTCTCTAAAATTTAATGTCAGGACATTCTATAATAATCCTCTAGTCACATCACAGACTGTGATGTTTCAATCAGTGGATTATAACTTCACGTCAGGTATAGGCTGCAGAAACAGATGAAGTAAAATAAATTGATTCCATTTTCATGAAAACGTCTTCAGTAACAGAGAATAAAATGTTCAGAATGCTCTGTAACTGAGTCTACTGATACTACCAACTGTGAGGCCCGAGCTTAAGAAGGTTATTGGTGGTGATTGCTTGACACCGAGTGAGGCACTGTTCCAGCAGGGTATAACTACATCACAAATTTGGTAGAAGTGAAATAAGTGTTACAGGTGGTGAAACTGAATGTGTTAAAGGATCTAATTAAGGATTACAAGTTGGCCAACATGGAGTGAACAGCTGCTGTTTGAGAGCCTGAATACATACTCTAAATGAAACTTAGATATTTCATGCTCTTTAAATGAAGAGAAACACTCAAACAAAACTATCTAAGCAAGTAAAAGGAAAGACTCAGTACTTTTCATCATTACGAGGTTGGACACCTGTAAAGAGTCTGATGAATCAATTCTTCCCATATACCTATAGCCCAACAATAGCAGGGCAACCAATATCTGCTGCTTTGGCAGTGTCTGAAACACTCCCACATCCAAGCACTTGGAAGTGAATCTAGAAAGATGAAGCACTAAACAATGTTTTACTGAGTAATGCAATCTTAACAGACTCTGCTACAAGGGTAGAATGATTCAGTGCAAAATCCAACAAAATATGCTGGTGAGCTGATACCACAGATAAGAAGCTGGGGCTTCTGAAACTGCAGTTTCTGAGAACAAAGCCAGAACTTCAGAGAACATGGGAGAGAGGTTTCACTGAAAGCAGTTTCCCTCTATGCTAATTCACGGCAATACTTTAATCCATAGAAAACTGCAAAATTTAGAAAATGCACGTAAATGTAACATTTTAAGGTTGTTGGAGTCCTGAGATAACTTGACATTATAATATGCAATATCTTAAAGAGAGAGACCTAAACACTGAACTGTAGCTTTTATCATGCATTTCAATCTCTAAAATTGGTGCTCTAAGTAAGCTGTTTTCCAGTTTCTGCAAAAACACTGACAGTTGATATTGGCAGAAACCAGTCTTTTAACATTTCCAGAAGATTACATTTCAGGGCATGAAATCATAATTCTCTGTGAGTGATATCAGAATGATTTCCGCAGCTACAGACTGTGATGCCTCAGACAGTGGATTCTGATTTCAGGTCAGGTATAAAATGCAGAAATAATGATTTAAAGCAACACTTGAGCAAATATGCCAGCAAGTTGATACCAAAGACAAGTGGCTGGAGGCTGCTGAAGCAGATGTTTCTGAGAACAAACCAGCACTTTAGGGAACAAGGGATAGAGAGCTCCACTAAAAGCACTAACTCCTATGCTTATTCATTACAATATTTTAATTTGTAGCAAACTGCAAAACTTTAAAAACAGTTTAAAAGTCTTAGGCTGACTGGAGCTCTGACAGAAACTGACCTATTCTACCCTACAACTGTAGATTTGGGGCTCTATTCTCAAGGGTGATGCAGGTCTTGCACAAGCCCTGTGTGAAACCTTGTGCTGCCCGAAACACATTGCTGCATGGTGTGTCCTATTCTCATAGGTTGCGACATTTGTGGCACTTTACCCTCTTTAAGGCAGCTTGCGCCAAAGATTTGGTGCAAGCCCCATACAAAGGGCAATGAAGTTAGATCAGGAAAAGCTAGTCTAATTCACAGCTTGTGGTGCAGGGATTGAGAATCACGTTGCCAGCCACAGACTGTCCCAAGCCCCATGTGCCATGTGTTCGGTGCACACGGGGCTTGCAGCAATTTAACGATTCTAGAATCAAGCCCTATATTTCAGGACTTTTATAATTCCTTTTGTAAAGGTGTTTAGAGTCACTTTTCAGTCACCCTGTGTAGGTAGAGAAAACTATTGGCATCCCAGCACAGGCTTCAGAAGCTTGCCCACACAATCAATCAACAAATTTGCAATATTTATATTGCAGCAGATAGAAAAAATAGAATATGGTCAGAGTTAAAGCACTTAAGGATTTAAGTGTAAAACTTTAAAGTGCTGTATATCCTGATTATCAAGGAGAAAGTGTTTTTGCAATTTAAATTGGAGATTTGGAAGCTGGGAGCTGGTCTTCTCATTGATTTGCCCATGCAGATGTAGGTCACTTTGAATTATACCAACTATTGTTTTATATTGCCCAGCTAAATAAATTAATTGAAGGAAAGATAAGTCTGAAAGAGAAGGATGTTGGAAGAATTATATTTATAGAATGCAGTCTGGCAATTCTGCTTCCCAATTGGTTGAAACTGGATCACAAAAGGAAGGGATATTGGGATTTGATCTATGTCAAGTGTTACTTAAATGACTAGAAATAACGGAGCCCCTGACACCATTAGAAACTTTTAGAAAAAATTGAGATTTACACACAATTCAGTTTATATTTCACACATTTTCTGTTTTCCTTTTTTCTTTATTACTTATGCCAGTTGTTTAAAAGAGAATTACTGTCCTTTAGACTTTATCTGCTTTTTCTGCTTACCAACACCTGACATCATAATCCCCGTTTATGGCATCATACTTGTCTCCACAGTAACAGACTGTGATGTCATAAACAGAACTGTGATGTCACGGTAAGCAAGCAGCCAAAACAGAGAGGGGAATGATCCTATTTACATGCAAATGTCTTCAGTAATAAAGAAATAAGGTGACATTTACAGAAAAATATTAAATACTAGTTGAAAAGAGTCTAAATATTACATTTTTCAAAGCAATCCAACAGCATCAGGGGCTCTTTAAAGGTCTCACTCTGATGAAGAGGGTCTTTGCCCTCAAAGCACAGGTGAAACTGTTGTGTATGTCTCTTGTTAATTTAAAATAAATTATTTAGCATCGGAAAACATTCAGTGTGAATCACTGCTTTTCTATGTGTTTTGGCTCTTTAAAGATCACTTTGCAAATAGCCACTTGAAAGGCCTTAATGCAAACCAAATACAACTATATGACAACCCTTATCCCCACCAGCTGCACTGCACAGAAAACAAACTTGCAGCTTTACATTCACATAAATATTATACTATAAGCTGACCCGGTGGCATTGAGGGTTGAGGCATTAGCCTTACCTCGCTGCACCGTAATCCGCTTTGGAAGCAAGCTAGGGAGCCAGGATAAGACGGGAGGAGAGGGATTGAGCATCCAAGGGACTGCTCTTCTCTCCTGGGAAGGAGGGGAACTGGTTTCACGATGCTGCAGGTGGGTGCGGAGCATGCCGCTATGCACTGGACATCACTGCACGTCCATGTCTTGAGGGTTGGAGCAAATAGAAGGAAAAGCCCTGGGAACTGCAAGGATGATGGTGGACCCCAGGTGACCTCACAACCAGCACCGGACTTGGCCCATCAAGGATCCCTGATTCCTCCTCCTGTCAGCCTGGAAGATGGATTTGGAAGAATATCTGTAAGTGGTGTGGTGGCGGACCCACCTCTGGGGGGTACAAGCCGGGGAGAGGTTGATGCCAGAGGTGTGGGAGTGGAGAGGAGCTCCAGAGGAGATCTGAGTTGGGGGTCTCAGGCAGGGTGGAACAAGACACTCTGGTGAGCTACTCCCGAAGGAGATCACAGTTGCTGGTGACCAGAGGGAAAAGAGTTAAAATATATATATAACATTATATACATCACACAGAACCTGGTCCTGCCAGCAAGTCAACTGGACACATGCCAATATAAATTCCTCAAGGTAGCAAACACTGCCTTACTTGCCTCCCCCGAAAAAAATAAAACTAGCAGAACTTTTAAACACTTCCAGCCCAAAGATACAGCTTCTTCAAACCACTGCACAGCTGTCTTTCATACAATACAGAAACCTAACCAAAATGAAGCTTCTTATCATATAGTCTAAAAACAAAACAAAAGGCATTTGTAAATGCTGAATGTTTGCTTGCAGTGTAATATAGTTTTTGGCTTATGTCTGCATACAGGTATACTGAGTGCAATCAATCAGCCAGCACACAGCTGCAGGTAGAGTGCTATCACTGGTATATCAGTGATGTTGGCTAACTTTTAACAAACTCCTCCATAGCGCTTTGTTCATTCCCCCATCTTGGCCCTTCCCAGCCTTGCCCTCTTCAGGCCCTGCCCCCATGTGCCCCATCCCCACACTGTGGCCTCATAGAATCATAGAAACTGAGGGCAGATAAGGGCTGCATGGCCATCCAGTCTGCCCTTTTTCATTCTGATTGCTTTGTTGCAGACCCTCCTAGGTCTACAGCACTTCCTCTTCTACCCCTTACCGATCTCTTATGATTCCCTTGTGCCTATCCCAGGCTATCTTCAATCTTATCACTGTTTTTGCATTCACTACCTCACTGGAAGACTGTTTCAGGCACCCACTACCCTTCAGTAAAGAAGTATTTCCTCACATCTCTCCTGAACCTACCCTTCTCCAGCTTCATATCATGAGCCCTTGTTCTGGAGCATCTTTTCCTCTGAAAAATACCTCCCACCTGTACCTTATGCACCCCTGTGAGGTATTAAAAGGTCTCAATCATATCCCCTTTCTCCATTCTCTCCTGCAGGTGTGTACATGTTTAGGGTAACAGCAGCCCTTAACTGTGCAAACCCTCCCTTTGTTTTCCTTCTGTCACTTACATAACTGAAAAATGTCTTATGCCCCTTGGATACTGTCCGGGCTATTCTTTCTTCAGTTGATGCCTTTGTGCTCCTTAATGCTTTTACCTGCTTGCTCCATTTCCCCAGATACACTTCCTGTCATGCCTCTCTGGGTCTCCTATACCTCCTGAAATTATTGCTTTTTGCCTCACCTTTTCTGCACTTCCTAGAGAACAATAATGGTCTCCTCCTCCTTTTGCTTTGCTTACTTGCTTGACATGCAAATTTGTTGCCTTTACTATGCCCTTTTAATCTGGCCCATTTGCCCTTCACCCCATTCAGAACATCTCCCCTGCTAGGTCCTCTCGGAAGCATTCCCCATCTTAGTAAAGTATTTTGAAATCCAGGACCCTTGCCCTTGTGCAGTTGGATTCCACTACTGTTCTTATATTAAACTACACTGCAATGGTCACTGGTTCCAGATGACTTCCCACCTGATGTCCACAACACTGTCCCAGTTTGTAGCACCAGGTCCAGTATTGCCCCACACAAAGTTGGTTTAATGACTAGCTGCCTGAGGAATGCCCCATGCAAGGACTCAGGATGTCTCTACTGTACTTCTAGTTGATGCTGCAGCAGAAAGGGTCCACTCTACATTAGGCAGATTAAAATTTCCCCACCAACACCACCTCCCTTCTTAGCCATTTTGCCTGTGTTCCAACATTTCTTTGCCTAAGTCCTCCCATGTCAGAGGCCTGTATACCACTCCAATCTGAATGGTGGCCCTGTTTCCTGACTTGAAATTGACCCACAACACCTCAATCCTCCCACCCTCAAATTCCCTGTACCTCCATAGCTTTTATGTTTTCTTACCATAAAGTACCACTCCTCCACCTTTCTTTCCTACCCTGTTTCTTCTAAACATCGTGTAGCCAGGTGTGACCATTTCCTAATCATGGTTGTCCATGCACCATGTTCTGTGATGGCCACAATATCAGATTGCCTCAGCCATGTTGGCCTCCAGGTCTGGTATATATTTCCCAGACTTCTTAGCACTGGCACGTATGGCTGTCTAGATTCTGTGTGTCCTTCTCTTGTCTCGTGCCACTTTTTGAGCTGTTTCCACTTCCTTCCTTTTTATATTGCCTGGTCCTCTTCCCTCTTCCCTCTTCCTCCCTTGCTAATCCCTTGCTACCTTGATTGCCATTTTTTTTTGCAGTTAATCTTTTATTGAAGAAAAGGAAACCAAACGACAGTCTACATACACAAGAACATGCAAAACTTTGGAATTTTATACAAATGAGTCAAACACCTTAAAATGCTTCTACACATACATACAATTTAACAGCAAGAAATTACTCAAAGTAATTGGACGTACTCCATTTAATGCTGATGATGGATGGCTAATGTGGGTTGGCATGGTGTTTCCACCAAGTCCTTACTTTGGCTCCTACCTTCAATGTGTGATTGCTGGGAGAATTGTAGGTGGGGGGCTGAGTTCAGACTTCTCCTTAATGTACCATCTAAGTACAGGGGACACCTTGGTAGCTTCTTTCGATATGTGTTGGTCCCCTTACCCTTTGAGGTGTGGGTGGGGAGGCTGGAGGATCATTGTGGCTTTAACTCTGTCCTTGGTGAGGGCACCCAAAATAGGTAGTACCCTGGGGAGGTAAACCTCAATTATGGTGCCTACATTATCCTGGTACTCCTTTATTTTCCCTTTTGGATAGGGTCAGCTGCATGTTCCACCGCCAGTGTGTCTATGGCCAAAAGCCACTCTCTGATGGCTGGGATCTCAGTGGTCCTCCATCTCTTCAGTACTAGTTTTTTGGCTTCCACTAGCTGTCACCCATTGTTTCTCACTGGTTCTCAGAGCAGGCTCAGGAGGATAGGCCTAATAAGAAGGATTCAGGGCCAAGCTTGAGAGTACTACCTAAAACTTTTGTGCAGTTATATATAACCTTACCCCAAAAGGGCTGAATCACAATGCAGTTCCACAAGATATGATGGATATCCACCCCAGTGGCCCCGCACTCCAGCAGTTATCCTCTGGCAAAAATGCAAATTTTTCAATTGTTCAGGTGTGGTACCACTCATACAGTATTTTGTTTTGAATTAATCTACTCCTTTGGTCAAGGCAGGCCTGATGAGCCAACCTCCATCAGCTGCACCAGTCCTCTCTGAGATTTGAGGCCCAATATCTTTTGTCACTTATCCTTGGCCTTTAAAGAAGGATCTAGAGCTGCCTGCCTCAGGTCTCTCTGCATGGCCCCATCCTCCCTTTCATGGAAGGAAGCCATTTCCCCTAATAGCTTTTTATCCATACAGTGCACTTTCTTGCACCCTGGGCACTGGCATACTTCTTTGGCCCATGGTTGAAACCAACTCTATTTGGAGATATCTCCAAAATGTGGCTTTATGCAGTGAATGTCATATCTTGAGATTTGGAAGGAGTCAAAACCTCCTGTCCAGGTATAAGCAGGTCTGCTACACTAATATATGCTTTTCTTCTCAATGCAGCCAATGAACCTGCCACTTCCTATGCATACATGTGGGTTATGCAATATGGGGATTCTAGTTCCTGGGGAATGGCATGAACCAGTCAGATGCACTACTTGCCTGCATGCCTCATGTGTGGCCTTGATAGTGAACCATCTGGAGTGGTGTGGGGACAGTTTTCCCAAAATATGCCCTCAGATTTGTTCCACCCACTAAGGTTGCCTCAATATCCATCCATGCTAGATCGTCAGAGGAGGAATTCTGGAATATTGGGATGGATTTGGCCAAATTAAAGGCGTACCTGTAGTGTTGGAACTTTGGCAGGCCCCACCCACACTTTTCCAGTGCACCTTAACTTAGCCATACTATATCTCAGGGTCAATGGACCCTATAGAAAGTGACTTATGGACAGCCCAGTGGCACTGGAGGTTGACACGCTGGTTGCTACACCTCATGCCTTATGCAGCGACCTGGGTTCAGGAATGAGCCCAGGTCACTGGGGGATGGCAAGGGCGAGAGAGTATCCAGCATCCAGAGGACTGCTCTTCTCTCTTGGGGAGGGGGATTGTAATCACTGCTGACTGCCCTCTGGCAATGGCCGGGAGGCAGTACAGGTTAGGAGGCATGTCCGATGCCTTGTGTTGAGTAGGGAAGCAGGAAGAAAAGAAATATGGTGGAAAAAGAGCCTGGCAGGCCGTGATGTTCTGCCGCATCTCAAGGGCCACCCCAGTGTCTGGATTGGGTCTCCAGGAGGGGAGAAGCTGGCACCCTGTTCCTGGCCCCACCGTAGGTGCGGTAAGCCACAGGAAATTTATGGGGTTGGCAGGTGGGAGCATGTGGGACCAGAGAGCTAGTCCTTCTGGAAGTAGGGCCATAGCTGTCTGCCAGGGCTCCAGGTGGAAAAATAAATAAATAAAAAGTGAGTTACTAGAGAGTCTAGCCTTCTATACCATTTTATGGAATACTGATTAGCATGTAAGCAAGGGCATAGTAAAATTTGGTGTCACTATCATCTTGACAGCTTCTAGCTTGCCGGGCAGAGAGAGATTCAGGTGGTTCTAGCTATTATAACCTTGTTGTGTTTTGTCTAAAAGGAATTCAAGTTGTTTGGAACCAACTTGATCAGGTTGGAAAATGGGGTAACACCCAAGTATTTAATCCTCTTGGCAGCCCAGGCCACGCCATATTTTCTACCATGTTAGAGATCACATGTTTATTAAGGGTAAGATTTCTGATTTGGTTTTATCTTTAGTCCTGTTATGTCCTCAAATTTGTCCAGTAACTCCATTATTGGAGATGTACTTGTCTGAATATTGCTGATTAAGATTAAACAGTCATCTGCATACAGCTTAGTTTTGTACTGAGTTTGTCTGATTTCTATTCCTGCTATTTGCTTGTAGGCCCCAAGTGCTGAAGCTAGGGTTCCATTGCTAGCACAATAGTAGGGGAGACAGGACACCCTGTCTGGTGCCTCTGAAGAACAAAGGGCCCAGACAGTGTATCATTGGTTAAGACCCTTGCAGTTGGATCATTATGTAGAGCTTTGACCCACCCTTCTAAATTGGAGCCAATATACAGATGTTTCAGTACTGCATGTGGATTTTCCCACTCCACGAGTCAAAAGCTTTTTCAAAATCAATTGCTATGGCTGCTGCTGGAGTGGGGAGATATGCTGCTTTTGAAATAGTGAAGTCAATGCCCGAATGTGGTCAGAGCTGGCCCTCCCTTTCACAAAGCCTACTTGTGAACTATGGATTAAGCAAGGCAGGAGTTTATCTAACGGGTTGCCAACACCTTTGTAGGGGTCTTTTCCTCCTTTGGGGAGAATTGTTATAACCTCTTCTTTAAAAGTTGTGGGAGGTTGCCTCTTGTTTAGGCCTCTCTCAGCATGTTTAACAGCAGTTCAGCAATGACTTCTTGAGTGATCTTATAATAATCCACCGGAAACCATCACATACTGGAGCTTTGTTGCTGGCCATGCTATTTATTGCTTGATGCAATTTTTCTCAGTGATGGGAGTCTAAATCATCCCTTTGTTCTTTAGTTAGTTTAGGGATGTCCAAATTAGAATAGAAATTATCTATCACCCTTGCTCAAACTCTGTGTACCTTGTACAGTTTTTCATAAAGTTCTGCATTACACCATTCACCTCTGAAGGTGTCGTGTGAAGGTCCCCACCTCGTTCTACAGCTCCTCTATGTGTCTTTTGGACTGTTGCTTGCATAACCTGTAAGCTAGGAGCTTAGCTGTTCTCTCCTCACAGTCCCACAACTTGTTTTTTGTCTAGTGATTTGTAAATTTGCTTTTCTGTTAGCTAGGTTTTGAGCTGTATGCATAAGGAAATCTGTTCAAACAGGCTGGCATTATTTAACTGTTTGGGGTCGTTTTGTTATCCTCTCTTCGTCTGTCAGCTGTGTTATCAACTCTTTCTCCTCCTGCTCCCCTTTTTCCTGTGATGGGCTGCATATGCAATGATGTGTCCCCTGAGGATAGCTTTGTATGCTTCCTAGATCATTAATGGAGAGTTACAGCCAGTTGGGTTGTCTTTGAAGTAGTTAGAGGAGGTCAGTTTCAGCCACTGCTGGAACTCTCTGTCCTGCAGCAGTAAAGATCCAGCATCCGGTAGTAGACTTCTGCTTCTTAGAGGCTGGGTTCAGGGTGAGAATGATGGGTGCATGATCTGATAGATAAAGGGGCAATTTAACATCGGCTACCACGGCAGTTAGGTTGGGTGAGGTAAGCCAGTAATCTAATCTGCTGGCCATGGCCTTTGTGCCTGAGAGTAGGTAAAGTCCCTCCCTAAGGTTTTTCAACCTCCAGATGTCAGTCAGTTTGTGCCTGGATGACGACCGGCCATTTGAGAGAGATCCCAACGCCTCGCCCCAGTGGACATAGATGATGTGAGGAGACACCTGCAGGAAATGCTCGCTGTTGGTGTGATACAAGAATCAAGGAGCCCATATGCCTCTCCATTGTAGTTGTGCATAAGAAGAATGCATCTGTGAGCATGTGTGTTGATTATCGAACCTGAACGGTGGACCATCCCGATCAATACACCATGCCCCATATACAAGATGCCCTGGATTGTTTGAATGGGACAAATGGTTCTCAGTATTGGATCTTCACAGTGGATACTACCAGATTTCAATGGCCCTGGAGGACCATGAGAAACAGCCTTCATCTGTCCATTGAGGTTCTATGAATTTCTGAGGATGCCACAGGGATATTGGGCACTCCGGCCACCTTTCAGTGACTGATGGAACATGCGGTGGGAGATATGAATTTGCTGGACTGTCTGGTGTACCTGGATGATGTCATTGTGTTTGGGAGCACATTAGAAGAGCATGAGACACAACTGTTTAAAGTCACAGACCAACTGGAAGACTTTGGCCTCAAGTTGTCCATTGATAACTGCCAGTTTTCCAAACCTCTGTGAAGTATGTGGGGCATAGTATCTACAAAAGGGATAGAGACTGATCCCAGTAAGGTTGAATCACTTACTACTTGGCCCCAGCCCCATAATTTGAAAGAAATACAATGTTTCGTGGGTTCTGTGGCTACTACCGAGGTTCATAAAGACCATTCAAAGGTGATTCGTCTACTCTTGAATCTTACCCAGGGTTACCCTCCTACCAATCATAAATACAAAAAGGGACTGTCAAAGAACCAGAGAAAGCATACTTCTGCACAGGTGAACTTTTCGAGCCCCACTGGGCGCCTGACTGTGAAGCAACCTTCCACAAAATCATATACCAGCTCACCCACGCCCCCATCCTCACCTAAGCTGACCCCACCAAACCCTATGTGCTGCATATGGATGCTAGTCTGCAGGGTCTAGGAGCTGTGCTGTATCAAGACCATGAGGATGGTTTGAGACCAGTGGCTTTCGCCAGTAGGGCTTGGCCCCATCAGGCGAAACTACCCTGTTCATAAGTTGGAGTTCCTTGTGCTAAAATGGGCCATCATTGACCAGTTTCATGAATACCTCTATGTTGCAAAGATATTGATGAAGACTGACAATAACCCGTTAACCTATGTACAGACTTCACCTAAGTTAGATGCCACTGGACACCAGTGGCTTTCTGCTATCAACCTATGATTATGCTGTTGAATACAGGCCAGGACTGAACCATATTGATGCTGACACCTTGTCACAAAGGCCAGTTTCAAGAGTGATTGGATCAGACTGTCTGAACCTGACATCCGAGCCTTGTGCCAAAGTTTGACCGAGAAGGACAGATGTCTGCAGACACAGTGGACTGTTTAGTAGATTACTTGGGCCCTCCTGATACCTGCATACAGGCTGCTTATTGCCACTTCTCTGCTCTAGATATTAGTGCACTACCTCAATTTGACAATGATAGTAATCAGTGGGCTCAATACCAAGATCCTATGATTCAGCCAGCACTTGATGCCCTGCGTGTGAGGAAAGATGTGTCCAAGTTGTGTTCCCCTGACTTGTGAACTGCTCTATTGTTTAAAGAAGGCCCCAGATTGAAGTTACTCAATCAGTTGTTATATAAGAGACAGTAGATCATAGTGGCCAAGTAGACAAGCAACAATTGGTCCTGCCCACTGCCTTTCAAGATTTGGTACTGAGGTCCCTCCACAATCATGTGGGCACCTCGTATTGACAGGACTCTCAGCCCGATAAGATCTCGATTGTACTGGCCCATGATGGGGCCATGTTGAACACCATGTAAGACTTGTAGTCACTGCCTGCAAAGAAAGTCCTGCCTCAGATGGCTTCCCCTTATTAATATTACAACCAGCACCGTCATGGAACTGGTCTGCATAGACTGTTTGTGTTTAGAACCTGATCAACAGAATATTGACAATGTGTTAGTGGTTACAAATCATTTCACCACGGTATGCACAAGCTTTTCAACCAAAGATCAAAAGGCCTCTACCATGGCCAAGGTGCTAGTGTAAAATTTCTTAGTCCACTATGATGCCCACACAGCGGATCCACTCTGACTAGGGCAGAGACTTTGAGAGTCAGCTAATCAAAGAAATGCTCTCTCTGTGGGGTGCAGAAGTCAAGAACCACCCCTATCACCCCAAGGGACCCTCAACCAAACGATATAGCTGCACCCTTCTAGACATGCTGGCCACTCTCCATCCAAAGACAAGCATAAGTGGAGCCAGCAGATTAGCACGTTGGTACATGCATACAATTACACAAAAAGGATGCTACTGGGTTCTCACCACCTGCCTCATGTTCGGGAGGGAGGCCGACTGCCAGTTGGTATCTGTTTTGGGGTCTCTCCAGATGGGGTCCGAGCTGAAAACTACCTGCAATATGTACAGAAACTGAAAGCTCAATTGTACCATGCCTATCAACTGGCCCAGACAATGGCCACCAAGAGAAATCTAGCCAACAAAGAGAGGCATGATAAAAAGTAAAGGCTCAGGAGCTTCGACCTGGAGACTGTGTGTTGTTATGCAATTTGGGACTGCATGGTAAACACAAAATTGCTGATTGGTGGCACCATCTTCCCATGTAGTAGTTGGAAAGTTGGATGATTTACCCATGTACAAGGTGCACCCAGAGCTGTCAAGACCATGCACGTAACCACTTACCACCAATCGCCAAGTCATAATTGAGGCTGAACCATCAGAAATTGATTCCCTGGGCTGGGACTCATGGTGCCAAAGAAAGAGATACAGTCAACCTACCCCAGTGGTCGTAAATTTAAGGTTTCCCCGCAGCAGGTTCAGAATGATAGTGACTGCCAGTCTACCTCTGATGACAGTGAGTGTGATAATGCCTATTACCCCACCTATGAATTGAGTCAATTGTTTCGAGGAAATCCTATGCTAAATCATGGGGATGTAGCTGGGCCTTCTAGACTGCCTAACCCCCAGCTTTATCCCTTGGAGCCAATGCCCTTAAAGTGAAGTGCAAAGTATTACGTCTGAGGCTGCTGACTCCTGTGTGGCTGATGGTCTGAGTCTCTCTGGTGACACACCAGAACTTGAAGAGCAGTGTGAGAGTGGTGACAGACCCCTTTCAGAGCCACAAAGCTTAATTGTACCTGAGCCTTTCAAAATGAGCCAAGTGTTGTGGAACAAGAGTCTATAGAACAAAGAGCAGACAGTGCTCCAGGTTTGGACATTCCCATCCATGCACCCCTCACAAGTGACAAAAGCTCTAAGACTAGTGCCAAAAGTACAGTGACTGTGGTTCTTCTCCTCAGAAAGTCTGGCCGAGCTGTCAAGCCAGTATTACGTTTCAGTTATGATTCTCCCGGAGGCCAGTTGATTTGCCTCTCAATGTAGTACACAAAGGTGTTTATGTTTTCAGAGCTCACTACCCAAACTGAGCTTAAGTGCCAATTCAGACTGATTTTTTCCCTTCTCAGTATGGTGCCCTGCCCCATCCAGCCCCAAGTTAGCTGATAGGGAAGGGCCACCTCTTCTCATTGTTTAATGTACAAGAAGTTATTACATGATTCAGCATAGTAATGTTCAAATTACCTGTGTGAAATATGCATAATGTATTGTTAGAATGGATATAGTATGGTGAAGTACATGGAAATGTTTAGTAATGTGACAAGTTATGTTAATTGATGAATCAGATAGTATTGCATAGCATGCTAATGTTATATATGTTTTATTTATATTGCATTTTCAATATTATGATGGTACAGACTTAGCGCAGATGCTAAGTTTTCTCCAGGCATGGAAGGGTGTAACCCCTACAAATGGAGGTTCCTGAAAAGTCTTTCCTGAGCTTGCCTAAATGCTCACTGCCAGGCTACTGTTCTACGTTTTAACAGTTTAAGCGGTATTGCTAGAGAGTGCCTGTATTGCCTCTGTGTACTGTCTCTTTAAGAGCTGCCTAGATTGCAGTTATAAGTAATATGTGAGGGGACTGAGTGTTTTTATGCTGTAGTCCAACCCAGGTTGCCAGATAATCACTCCGTTTCTGCCATCGCTAATTAGAGAGGAGCTCTGTTAAAAGATATATCTGTTTGCTAATTATTTATTAGAGTGTTAATAATATTGTAGTTTGCCTAACGGTCTTCTTTGCAGCATGGACATTTCTGTGTATCTCCACCATCTTGGTACTGGACTGCTGAATTGGACCAATCAGTACCTTTGGAGACTATAAAATGGAGCCTGTCCCCAGGGGCTTTGTGGGAGCAAAACTTTGTAGGATTTGTTGTTTGGGGTTTTGGCACCCAATTGAGCCTGGAGGGGCGCTTGTTGTGACTGACAGGCGGATCAGCCAATTGGACCTTTTGGATCCTGGGGAAAGTCCCAAGCTGCCTGCTGCTAAGTTCAGCTCTAAGTTGGAAGTGAAGAAGCAACAGCTCGAGACTGTCGAGCAGTCGTTCTAGTGAGTTCACGGGAGAACTGTGGAAAGACTTGAGTTTGGCCTGCTTGTTTTCCTGCTGCCCCTGAGAGGGAGAGAGAGTTATTCGGACTGAATCTGAGTTGTGAGAATGAAGTAAGCCACTGAATTGTGACCAGACTCAGACCGAAGAAGACTGAAGATTTGCAGAATGCAATCGGCCTGTCAGGATTTCAGTCATCTCTAAACTCCGGTTTGGGCAGAAACTCTGTGATTGTGACCGGGAGCTATTGGTCTGGTACAGTGGAATTTTCCTTACTTGTAAATGTGCTGTGTGCTGATAGTGGGTCATGAGTTGGATCCCTACTGTTTGTCTGAACTGTGTTTTGCTTGCTGGAGGCTGCATCCAGCTCCACGGACTGAAATCCATATTCATCTCCATTTAGCCTGGGCCTTGCCACCCTGGCCCAGCCTGACTACCTGCTGCACAGAGAAAGCCATCAGCAAGAGACCTGCCTAGGGATCAGCCCCTGCTCTGTGCTTGAACAGGAAAAGACCCCTCTGCGATTCGTTATGGGCCCTGCTTCTCCTGGCACTCCAGATCAACAACCTGCAGTCTCGATTTTCATCCTGCCTGTGTCCAGTATTGGGTATCGTGAGCAAACATCAGGGTAGCTCCTGCAAAACAGCTTAATCTAAAGTGTGTCATCTGATTGTCTTGTTGCATTTTCTTTCATGAACTGAGCCTTTTGGCTCGGATTACAAATTTGTGTGTTGTGCATGTTGGTCTCTTCCATCACAGGGCCCCAACCAGCTGCGACACCGGCCTACCCTGGGCAATGTTCCTGGCTAGCCCACCTCTTCCCCACCTGGGTACCCAGAGTGTTTGACTGTGCAGGGACTCTGAAGTGAATGCATAACTGTTTGATTGAAATAGCCTTCAAGCCAATCAATCTGATTACACCCTCCTTGTTCAAGCCCCTGAATAAATCAGATCTAACTCTTTTGCATTTAATCTGACAGTGGTTCCAGTTTGTGCCAAAAGTACTGTACTGTTGCTATTTGCTGTGCATAACCTTGTTTTACAGGAGGTCCCCAGGGTTGAGCCACAGGAGCCAGCCCTGGTGGTAAGTGCAAACAGTGTGGTCTATGGTGTACAAGGGGTATTGTGACAGTGATTATTGTATATTGTTCAGGCCACTAGAAGGAAAGAGGAGGAGTTACAGCATCCCAGAGGACTGTGTCCAGGTTAGATTGACCACTAACAACCCTGAGCTCTGGGTGGAGGCACCATTTCAGTACCCAGGCCCCTTAACCTGCTACTAGCCAAGCAGGCAGAGGTAGAAGCCCTTGGGATGGTGCCACCTAGGGGTTACACTTGAATTATTAATTTCCGACTCTGGTTTGGGGATGACTTGCAGGGTACTCCCTTTCCATAGAGCCTTGGGTAATCACCTCATGGTTCAGGCGGTGATTGTCTGGCACTGGGTCTATTGGGCTGGCTGTTAGCATGAATGTAATTCTCAGCCTCACTGGGATTGTTGCACATAATAAAAAGCCATCTACATGAATCCTTAGCATGTCGGGTAGTTTAAAGATGTTTGGATACCCATTTTGTAGAAGCATTGTTTGACTCCGTTATAGGCTCTCCTCCTTCTGGATAAATCCTGTGAAAAGTCCTGAAACAGCTGGATTTTATTCCCCTGCCACATCAGAGCCCCTTTCTCCTGCACTGCTTTTAGGTACATTTCTTTGGCAGGATATTTTAGAAATTTGCACAAAATCAGTCTCGGTTTTCTCCAGGCTAGGGACGGGGCACAAGAGATCTTTGAACCCTCTCCAGCTCAGGCACTAGGCGTTGTTCAGCTGGATCAGATTAGACAGCACGGTTTGCAGAAAATGGAGCATGTCCCTGCCCTCAGCTCCTTCTGGGACCCCTAGGATTCAGATGTTTTTCTTCTGGCCCTATTCTCCAGATCGTCAACTTTATTCATAAGATATTGGAGTTGCTGATGGTGGTCCCATAACATGGCAGTATGGTGGAGCTGTGAGCTTGGGTCATTTGTTCCCTGTAGGCTATCCATTCTGCTAGGCTTGCCAGGTCAGTTAGTTTTGCAGTAGCCAGTTTAAGATCAGCAGTGTCAGTTAAGATTTGGTCTAATTTAGCCATGATGCTGTCCCTATTTGAAGTTGACTTTGCGGGTGGGCCATTTCATCCAGGCTCCTGTGCCTTTCTGATCTCCTTGCCTGGTACTCCACTGGGCAGCTGTCAGCTGGGAAGCTGGATCACTTACTTCACAGGGCCAGCTGGCATGGCAGAGACTGAGCCCTTCAGTTGTCCCAAACGATATCTCTGGAACGGAAGCAGCTTTTGCCTCAGGCAAATTTCTCCCAGTAGCTCTCCTTTATTGCACCTTCGGTGTTTTATTTTGATAATTATCTGTCTAGGTCTGCTTTTGCAGATGGATGAAAATATCCCTATCTGCTTCCATCTTAGCAAATTATGCTGCTGTCATGGTCGATGGCAACTCCACCCCCACCTTAATTGCCTTTTTCGGTGGGAGTCTTTTCTCTCAGGATTTCACTACCCTCCATCACAATCTGTGGGGAGCAGTTGCTGCCTCCCTTTGACTACTGTCACCCCTTGGTTAGTTTAAATGTCCATCAAAGTAACATTTAAACTATTCACTGAGGACTGCTGTTCCTTTCTGGATGGATGGATGCAGGCCATCCCCAGTACAAGCTCTGATCCTTCCAGGTGGGAGCCCCACCCCAGTGTAGGCATGCTCTCCTCTCTGCACCATTTCTTCAACTGTAGTTGAAGGCCTTGGTGCAGAACTCCGTCTCCTTCCCCTGGTGTATGCCTCTTCAGCCCTCTGCTGCAACAGGGCACCATAGACTTTAGGAAGAGCCCAGTGAGCTACAGTACTGTATGGAGGAGCAGATTTAACAGTTTTACTTGACTTTACTAAAACCATAAAGGCAAATAAAATCCCTCCCCACACTCACACACATACACACACACACACATTTCTCTGTCCTTTTCCAAGAACTCTGATGTTTCCTGTGGCACTCTGTACAGTACTGTGGTGGAGCACTGGGTCAGAACTTTTAGCTTCTAGCCATCTGTTTGTGGTCCTTCCGTCATACCTACTGCAGCCATGTAAATACCTCCAGTATTTCAACAGACACATTTCAGAAACTGTGTCTCAAGAAATCAGGGACTATGTACCAAAACCAAGGAGTGACAATAATAGCAGGCCCAGAGGACAACTGAAGAAATGAACAGAAGGCACATACAGTAAAATGCAGTGGGGATGTGTGCGTACAAATTGAACTTCCAGAATACCACAAATAATGCACTATTCATTATTTGGATATAAATAATGAATAGTGACACTATTATTCATATTTGGAAAATAATTTAAAAAGTTAAAAATAGCCCCCACCCTCTTCCCCATCCTAACTATTTGCAGATCCCCAACGAGGACTAGGTACCAAAATCAAGGCATGACAATAATAGCAGGCCCTGAGAGAATCTGAAGAAATTTCCTTATAGCAATGGACTACCGATCCAACTGATAGTGCAGATTGTATGATGAGTGACTCGAGTCTGACCTGTGCCTATCCTACCAAGTAGCAAATCCAGCGAAAGTGTGCCGCTATCCCTGCACTATAGTTAACATGCCAGAGATGCCACGGGCAGCCTTTTCATGATGGGCAGCCATGGTATCATGCCACAGGCCACACAGCAAGGCAGCCACTATGCCAATTCTTCACACCACTGGCCACCACACAGTAGCAGCACAATGGTTGTTAATTTGCAATAAACAAAACTGTACTTTTGGTGCCAGGCTGAGGGCTGATTCCTCTGCTTACATCACATGTATTTGGAAGGGTGGGTGAGGTGGCCGTGATGAAGATTAGCCAGCCAGCAGTCAGGTCATTGGTTGTGAGTACAGCACTCCAATAACTGTACACACACAGCATGGTATTAATTGATTCAGTCAGTGATCCAGAGAGGAAGCTACCCCACATGTAACTGCCTGTGCCAGTCTCAGGCTTTATTCAAATTAGTGTTAAATGTATGTATATCACTGGGACCTACTATTTCTGTCTTGGCAGCAGGATGGAAGGAACTAAAGGCAGCAGGTGCTAGGGGCACCATAATTGGCAGATGCACTACACAGGTTTTTGAGCCCATGAGGTTAGGGTTGTGGATTCACAGATGGTGGGTGAATGACTAGATGAAGGTCAAAGGAGTCCGGATCATGGCAGTAGTATTAGTCTGGCAGTTTATTTTGCTCCTCACTGATCTCTCCTCTTTCTTTAACCATGAATAAGTCAAATCTTCCAGTACTTTAATCATCCCAGCTGGATAACTGGGTAGAAGAGTTGCTTCACTGACAATGACATGTACCTCAACTGATGTGCAACGTGTAAATTAATACAGTAGTTACAAAGAAGGTGGTGTGAATGTTGTGAAGAAACGTTGCAGCTAAGGATTTTAATGCCTGACTGTATGTTACTACAGGCATGCCATTATTGCCATAAGGCATTCTGAAAGCTTTAGAGAGAAAGAGATTGAAAGTTCTTTACCATTCTACACAAGGTTGTGCATCTTTACCCTATTCTATATGCATTTTGCATCTCACCAAGAAGCTAGAGAGGAAAGAGGAGCCTGGAGTTAGTCTGAAGCAGAAATACAAGCCACAGCCATGGTAATGTCACCAAGGAAGCACAAAAGCTGGAGAGACAGTGTCAGGAGTGATAGAAGTAATGTGCCACTTGGCCAGCTGGTTATGATTGTTGTATGATATTTGTGATATAAAAATATAGTAGGTGATTGTCTCACATAAGACAGCCTGTGTTTATGGGTGTCCCCAGGCTTCAGTGAAGCTACAGTGACAAGTGACCTGAAACCAGGAGGTAATTAAAAGACCAGAGACTTAATTAAGGGTCTCCTGTTTTTCTGTCTTAATTAAAACTGACCCAACTGCCAGGATATAGGGCTCATGAAGTTTTATGATTCCTATAGGAAGAACATTTTATACCAGCCTGGTGTTAAAAGTTGTAAAACCCTTTGATATGCCTTTGGAACAGGAATCAGCCACCAGTTCAAAGGAAAGGCTTGATTAAAGACTGTCATAAGTTAGGAAATGTATTTTTCCTTCTGAAGTCACATTATTTAATATATCTCCTGACAGGAAATCATTGTTTGTATTTTTTTAATTCTAAAAAGAGGAGCTAGATGACTCACCAAGGGGTGGGAGATGGAGTTAAAATGTATCCTTGTAAATGGGGAATATGACATATCATTTTGGGACTCAAGAAAGACAGATCTCTGATCTAACTTTGAAAGCTCTTATAGAGGTAATACATTAGATAGAACAAGTCTAACTGTATTGTGGCAGGAGGTTTTGTTTTGTAATATTACCTTGTTCTTTTATGTGATTGTGAGCTCTTTGATATGTTGTTCTGTGTTTACATTTTTATATTTTATCATCTTTTAGTAAAGTACCTATTAATTGAAAGACTGTCTGGGTGTCTGCCAGTTCTTTTTCATGTGATGTATAGAGGGTTAAGTCTAACAACTGTTCAACAACTTCATGGTGTTACTAAACTGGGAGAAGGTAAGAATATGCCTAAGGTCTTTTACAGAGTTTTAAGGGTTCATTTTGGAAGCCTGGCTTGGTGACGCTGGCTAAAGATTGTACCACAATCCCCAAAGAGGGTAATGATCTAAGCCTGTACATTGGGCATGCTAGCATAAGGTTCACAGTTTGAATCCCCAGAACTTGAGACTAAAGGTGATTCAGACCCAAAACCAGACAGGAGTGTTACCCTGTCTGTTACCTATTCACACTATTGTGCTCAGAGGTTGGCACTGTGGCAGCAGAGGTCTGATCTGCTGAGTGCATTTGTGACAGTAATGAATTAGGAGTGGAAGGTTAGCAGAAGGTCCAAAAACACTGTGGCTGGATCAATTTATGAGACTGAAAGGATGAGTTGTAGTTGATCTCCTGAGGAAAAACCTAAAGGACAAAGTTATTATAACTCCAGTGTGAAATACATCAATTTTCATTTCTGGCCTCTAGTTGTTTATAGTTACAAAAAAAAAAAATGTTCTGGCATGAGGCTTTTTCTTAAATTCAAGGTGGTAAACTTCACCGACTTAACCAGTCAGTTAGATACTGCACTGATTTGCCCCAATACCTGGTACTGATGCCACCATATTTGGCTTGATCCTGCACTGTTGTCACCCAATTCTTGCATTAATCTACTATGGGAAAGGTCAGATCCCACAATGCCAAGTGAAACTGATCCCAAATGACCAGGCCCATGTGTCTCCCATGGTGTGGAGCTTCTCTTGCTCTCCATTACAAGACAAACCTCCCTCCAGAAAAAACTTACAGTAGCTTTATCACTTGGCAGGCTGAACTTGCAATATTGGACATGGCACCAAAGAATACTGTGATTCCACTGTGTGTAGGTGCTGACAAAAAAGAATAATACATTATTACTCAGCCACAAGACAATTTTCATCTGATGGAGGCGGTGGCCTCTGTCCATAAGGCAGCAGGGTCAGTTGCCTGAAATGGAGCAGGGCAGGTCTCTTCTGTCTCTATAGGTGCTGATGTGATGCGGTAGGCAGACAATACCTTACCCCCACCCGGTCAAAAAGAAAAGGGAGCTGAGCTGAAGCAAGTGGTATCTGCTGCCAGCATGCAACACACCCATGTACTGGAGAATGGATGGATGGACAATGGGCACAGGCATTATGAGGGACTCAGGGCTTCACCCTCTGTTCCTGCCCTGGTATGCTTCTGCCGTCATACTGCATGCTACAGTATCCAGTCCTTCCAGCTATAAAAGGCTGATTGACTCAGGGATGGCATGGAAGGGAGGGTGGGTGGAAAAACAAATGTGGGGCTACTATAGCATTGGCTTCTCTTGTACTAAGTGACTCAACCCAATTCAATCGTTTGTTGAAGAAGGGACTACTAAAAACATTGTTTCTGCAGGCTGTGTCCTGGGAAATGAACAGCTGGATAAGGGAAGAGGAAGAGAAACTGGACATTTGGGAGAGATGGAGGAGCAGACTGATAATCATGCCACTCAGCTGGCTGCTGGGTGGTGTGGTATAGATGGAGGATTGCAGCTGTGCTGTGATAGGTGCAGCTGCATACATTCAGGATACAAATCTTATGCCTATCAGCCAGGCTGAACATCTGCTTTTCATTGAGCTGACAGTGACTAGCCTCTGGTAGCCTGAGCTGCATTGGATGCTACACTGCCACACCTCCACAGCCCCTGCACTCTGAGTAGAGAAATCATCATTGCTTTTCACATGTGTGCACAAGCAAACATAGAAGGACTAAAACATATTGGCTCTTTCCTTACATTCAGTACTGATTCAGGCTGAAAAGAAAGCTGGCAGAAGGTGGCCTCATAGAAGTAAGCTTCCCTAATTTATTAAATTTAGGCATTATTTTAAGAAATATCTAAAGTAGAGACTCAAGGTTATTATGCCACTCTACACCAGTCTGAGTACGTCCCCACTTGGAATACTGCTCTCAATTTTGTGCACTAACTTCTATAAGGGTTTAAAACTCGCTGAGGGTGTTCAGCGTAAATTCACTAAAAAGTATCATCTTTACATAGTAATAATTCTGAATATAGATTAAAAAACTTAACCTATTTTCTGTAAAATACAGACAAATAAGGGGTGACTTAATATTGGTATATCAAACCTTAAAAAATGATTATTTAGAACTACAATTGGACTTACTACTGCCTCCAACGTCAAATCAACTAGGAGTCATGGTTATAAGCTCATTGGAGAAAAATGTATATCCACTAGAAGGAGTCTATTTTTCACACAGAGTTGTGGGTTTGTGGAATAACTTACCTGTAAGTGTCGTTAATAGTGATAATTTAAATACCTTTAAGCAAAGATTGGATAAACATATGGAAACAAAAAATTGATTTCCACCCATAGGACATATGGGTGGCGAGCATACAATGGGCATCCCTACATATGCCTTCATTGCTCGTACACTTCTATGAACATATGAACCTATTTTCATTTCAATTTTAATCATTTTAGTCATTATTATTCATTTATGCAAAGACCTAACCTTACTTAATGTTTAGTTATTTCTAAAAGTAGTAGCACTACTATTCAGTTTGTAGGCCACACCACAAAACAGATGCAAACACATTCTGATTAATTTTTCCTACTTAAACCATTCTGTTAGTGGCATAAGACACTTAAGAGGCTAGTTCATAACCCATCAACATCCCTCAGATGGGCAACTCCTGAGTTTGAGTTAAACCCACCATTTAAGTCACTTATAAAGGTATAAGTAAGCAATAAGACACAGCAGGATGTGGGTTAGTTTCCTGAACCACATACCCACATGCACTGTGAGGGCACATGGCACTTGCACAAGTGCCTTTATCCCTGGAAGTGTTTTAGGAAAAGCATCCCTCCCCATGTAGTTTCTTATTGTGCTTAACAATTGGAAACTAACTGCAAAAATACAAACAATGAAAAATATTTATTATTACGACAATAGCAGAATAACATTAATAAGAGATCCACTGCTACCATCCATTGCTTCCATCCACTCTTATCTCTACCCCTCTATTTCCCTCTCTCCATCATCCTGCCAGCTCCTCATCTCTTTGCAGGGTTCTCAGCATCCTGAAGGAAGTAGGTTTCCTGGCTACCTTTCTTTTCCTCCTCCTCCCTACCCACCTCCCTACTCTACTCTTTCATCTACTTTCTTTCCGTCCCACCCCTACCTCTACCCCTCAGTTTTCCCTCACTTTACTACCTCTACCCTCTATTTCCCTCTTGCCATCTTCTTGCCAGTTCCTCATCCCCTTGCAAGGTTCTCAGCATCCTGAAGGGGAGTAGGTTTTAGCTACTTCTCTTCTCCCCTCCCTATCTTTCCACCTGCTTGTTTGCCTTCCCTCTTGTTTCATTATAGCACTGGTATCCTTTCTCCCGGTACTCTAAGCACTTGGCAGCCATATGCTAATTTTTTTCCTGTCCTATCTAATGCTCATGTACTTAGCATTGCACTCCTCATATAACTTCCTTATGTACTTCTGTTTGTATTTATGCTGATATTTTCATAGGTTTTATTAATTCATATGCTGTGTCCTAAAAGTTATGTTCGTACATTAAGTTTATCCATTCACTGTTAGTGTTTTATTTCATAATTGTCTATGTTATAGTGACTTGGCTTGTAATGGATGTGTGTTTTGTACACTGTTCTTATTGGCCGGATATTCAAACTGCGACTGAAGCTGTAGGCGCGAAGCCTGGGCAGCTCAGCTTTGTTGCGGGGTGTGGCCTGGCGATATTCAGCGGAGCTGCACTATGGTGCAGCAACTTTGAGCTCTCGCACCTAACTTTCACCACTGTGCAAGCGCAGTGGCACTGAGCCGAGCAAGTGGCCAGAGTGGAGCATGGAGATGCGCTAGCGCCAAGTGCCATTTTGCCATTCACAGCACC
This sequence comes from Neoceratodus forsteri, assembly GCA_016271365.2. Taxonomy (NCBI): domain Eukaryota; kingdom Metazoa; phylum Chordata; order Ceratodontiformes; family Ceratodontidae; genus Neoceratodus; species Neoceratodus forsteri. The sequence goes on from CM057449.1 coordinate 1,518,254,448, forward strand.
TGCGATATTCAAAGGGGACATGCAAATGGAGCCATAATTTATACAAAGGCACACAGGGAGCCATTGCATCTCATTGTAGCCCATTTGCATACCATTTGCAATGAGTGTGCCGATCCCGATGACTTGCACCTGGCGCCCTGCCAGGTGGCAGCCATCGGGGACAACATGCCAGCCCGATTGCAGGCATTTGTCTAAAGAACCCCCATCCAATATCCCTGGTGGTCAGTGGACCTCTATGTGCTTGATCGCGGGCATTTGTGTAGAAGAATAAGCCCCCTGTCCAATATCCATGGTGGTCCAGTGGACGATCGGCTGCCTGATCATGGGCATCTGTAACTCATAAAATACCCTACTACCCTGGTGGTCCAGTGTGATCCCCTCTCCACCCGCCCACTGGGCCCACCACCCCATTCCACCCCGTCCAGCAGGCAGGCGGCAGCACCCACCACCTGCTGCCCGCCGCCCCGCCGACTGACAGCTCAGTAGGGCTGCATGCCCATTGGTTCTAGCGTGAGCCAATGGGCATGCAGCCACTCTTACTACTCAGTCCAGATATGTGAATGAATTAATTCCACATATCTGGACTGTGTTAATACAGTATGGGCTGCACACCCATTGGCTCATGCTGTGAACCAATGGGTGTGCAGCCATACCAACTGTCAGTCAGCAGGCAGCGGGGTGGCAGGCGGTGGGGTGCTGCCGCCCGCCGGCTGATGGGGGTGAGGGCGGTGGGAGCTCCGTGGGTGGGTGGGAGGGGGTACACTAGACCACCAGGGTAGTAGGGGTATTTTATGAGTTACAGATGCCCGCGATCGGGCAGCAATCGATCACTGGACCCCAGAGATATTGGAAGGGGTACTATGCGATGCCGTGATCGAACTAGAGGTCCACTGGACCACCAGGGATATTGGACGGAGGGGCTTATCCTTCTACACAAATGCCCGCGATCGGGCACATATATGTCCACTGGACCACCAGGGATATTAGATGGGGGCTTATTCTTCTACATAAATGCCCATGATCAGGCACCTAGAGGTCCACTGGACCACCAGGGATATAGGAAGGATTTCACTACATGTATGCCCGTGATGGGGCATGGGGGCACCGCCAGGTGGGGCAGGAACTCGGTGGCCACCCACAGGTGGCAGCTGCCGTGTTGCGCCCTGCAATCGACAGCTCACCTGTGGGTGGCCATCATTTGTTCCTTTTTTTTTTTTTGGCTAAACTTTGTGCAGGCGTAGGTTGAGGTTGTGCATGCATGACCCTGCACATCCAGGCTGAATGTCGGGCTGTGCAGGTTGTCATGGGCATACTCTGTGCCTGCATACATTCTGATGCGGCTCCGAGCGCATCAGGTTGTCTTGATGCACTTTTCCTTTTGAATACCACCCAGGGCGCATCAGTGGGTTGTGCATGGTGCAACACTGTTGCACCATGTGCAATCCTACGAATATCTGGGCCATTGTTTGGTTTTGCTCTCCCCATATGTAACCCTCCCCAGGATGCTTCTGATAAAGAGCTGTTCACAGCTCATGTTGTCTTTCCTGGTGAAACTTTTCTAAATAAATAAATGATAAATATAGAGATGATAGCAGAATAAATAAAATGGTAAAAGTAAAATCCCCACTGTGACTGTCTGATTTTATGTTTTCAATATAAAGGGAGCTATGAGAAAATGTGTTTTATGATTGATGAATTGCAGATGAGTTGAGGTTTTGACCTCCTTCTCTCAATCTCTGGTTAGGACTGCTTATGTGAGCTTCTTGAGCTGATTCCTGCCTCTGCCACATGATCAGATGATAAATGGATGATTGAGAGTCTATCGGGATTGTATCTACAAGCACTGCTTTTTTAGTAGGAGGAGCTGAATCACCTGTGCTGTTTCTTTTCTATTTGAACAATGTGGAGTGGGATGAGGTGTGTTTAAATACACTGAAAGCAAGGAGGCTGCATGAACTGGAGTAACAAGAACACCAGGCATAAAGTGGGGAGCCATAAGAAGTATCCATGGCTTTGGTACTCTCAGTGTGGCTAGTTACAGTGATAGTGTGGCGGGTATGGAGAAAACTCAGTGAATGGTGCTTTGGGTCTTTAAGAGGTACAATAAAATGATAAAACAGAAACTGGAATGTTTAAAACTGTTCATGTTGCTAGTTACTTACAGGCAGTTAGGGATTGTTGGTGGGTATTTGTGCTAATTCTGTGTTCCAACGTTTTTCAGTGATTGCAAGATGTCTTTGTTTCAGTGTTTTACTTAACAAAGATGGCCGTCAAAACAAATTTTGAGAATGGCTTTAGGAGGCTTGGGTACTTGAGTACACCATGCCCTGGTTTCTGTAAAAAGTGCAAAGCCATGTGGGTTCTTTTTCTGACATCATTAATCCATTAAAAATGAGACAACGCCACATCTAGTAGACTAGTTCAACTTAAACCACATACTCCAGATCCAGCAATATATGTCCAGTCCAGCTTTACACAGTGCTCAGGGTTTTGTCAATTATATTTCATCAGGAGTAGGTGAGCCTTCTAAAAACATAGAATACAGTAATTAAAATTAAAATGCCATATTTTAATTACATAATCAGTTTCAAGTTGTTTGCTTGCCTAGGTTCTAATCAATCAGAAAATATGTTTTACTTCGTGCTGAGTCTTTAAACAACATTGTAGCCCATATTTGATTGCCTGAACTGTTTTGTTTATGTATAAAACTGAATTATCTCTTGAATAAAAGATTGAATATACTGAAAAGAAAATATGGCTTATGTGTGCTAAATTCTTTTCATTTTTTCAATAAGCAAGTGTTAACATTCAAATTTCTCACTGTAATACAGCATGTATAAAGTACAATTCATTTAACATACATGCATTAAGCATCTCTCTTACTACATCATGCATTCACCACAGTTGTGTCAAAATAGATCAAGCAGCCTGCCACCAAGTACTACTTATTTAATTTAAAAGTACTGCAGTGATTTTATAGCCATCTCTAAAATATTTTTCCAGGGTTTAACTCCTGATATAAACTTCAGTTCCCATGCTGTAGGACACAGTTCAGTGTATATGGTCAATGTTAGTCTGTTTTTCTTCCACATATACTTATGAAATTAAACACTAAAATGTTGTTGTTAATCACCCCATTGTTGTGGCATGCATGACATTTTACATTTACAATACACTTACTGTATTTCATTCAATAAATCAGACCTTAATATCTCTGTGCTTTATACCATCCTTTTCACACACACTGACAGTTTCAGCTATTCACAAAAAGGTGATCATATTTTATTTATTCATCTATTTATTTATTACTAGGATTACAAATACTTTTGAACCAAGGGTTCTTTACAAAGGTTCCACGTCAGCAATGGGTGCAAGCAAAACAGTGGTAAGATACAATATAAGGTCAGGAGGTTAACTTAGTAGCAAAAGGCAGTACATGTGTATAAGCTAGCACAGTACTAACATACTGTACTAACATACTAAAATGCCAGCAGAATAGGCCTAACGGTCTTTCGTGTCTGCTCGTTTGGTCAGCCCCCACCCTGGGAGCTGGACCTTGCTGCCCCCGCTTCTCTGGCTTCAACCTTCCCAGTTCTAGATATTCTCGCTGCACTGGATTTCGCCCAGAACCCTTCCCTGTACCTGTCCCACCACCTCTTGAACCCCCACTGTCTCTGCCTCCATCAGCCCCTGGGTGGCACATTCTATGGCTCCACCACCCACTCAGTGAAGTAGTACCTCCTCCTTTCTCCCTGAATCTTCCCCTCCAGCTTCCGCCCATGCCCTCTAGTTGCCCCTCCTCCTTCCTTGAAGCACCCTGACTGCTCCTCCTCTATTTACCACCTTCATGTACCTGAAGACCTCTATCATGTCCCCCAATCCCTTCTCTCTTCCAATGTGTACATATTTAGCTCTTCAAGCCTCTCCCTATAGGTCCTGTCTCCCAAGCCCCAAATCATTTTGGTTGCCCTCCTCTGGACCCTCTCCAGAGTTTAATGTCCCTTTTAAGTGTGGTCTCCAAAACTGTATGCAGTACTCAAGGTGTGGCCTCGCACAAGCAGTTATACAGAGGAGTATCACTTCCCTCCTTCTGGAGTGATCCCCTAGCGATGCTTCCAAGCATCCTGTTGGCCTTGGCTGCTGCCCTCCTACAAGTCTCCGAGTTGTTCATCTTGACATCCACCACCACCCCAGGTCCCTCTCAGCCATCGAGACTTGTAGCATTTCCCCGGGTGTACACTTGGCCTGGGTTTCTGGCCCCAGGTGCAGTACCTTGCATTTCCCTGCATTGAACCTCAGCTCCACTTTCTAGACCATCTTTCCAGAGCCTCCAGGTCCCCCGTAGGGGCCACCCTCCGCTCCTCCCCATCCACCACCACCCCCCAGTTTTGAGTCATCTGCAAAGAGACTCATCTCACTCCTGATGCCTGTACTTATGTCAGAGATGTGGCGTTGAACAGGAGGGCCAAAGGACTGATCCTGTGGGACCCCACTAATGACCCTCCTTTGGGATGAGACTATCCGCCAACTCGACCCTCTGGATCCAGTCCTGGAGCCAATTGTCTATCCATCTGATCATCTGGTTCCCCACCCCATTCCTCCCAGCTTATCCAACAGGCCTCGTGAGAAACAGGAGTCAAATGCCTTGCTGAAGTCAAGAAAGGGACGTCCACTGGTCTACCAGGTCCAGGCACTCTGTCACCCAGTCATAGAACTCCACAAGGTTTGTCTGACATGATTTCCTGGGACGAATCCATGCTGTCTATTGTCCAGGCACCCTTACTTTTCCAGGTCCCCAGCCTCTCCTTGACAATGCCCTCCATCACCTTGCCCACCACCCGATGTCAGACTGACAGGCCTGTATTCCCTGCCACCTCCCTTGATCCCTCCTTGTCGATAGGCACTATGCACCACCTTCCAGTCCTGGGGCACCCACCCTGTCCTCAGAGAGATGGTGAAAGCTCCGCCAGGGTTGCCAGGACATCCGAAGTTCCTTCAGCACTCTGGGATGTAATTTATCCATCCTGGTGCTTTCTCCATCTTAAGGGACCTGAGGGCTTCCCTCACTCTCTCTGCTGTGATTTCTACCTGGGCTACCCCTTCTCCTGCTTAGCCTTCAACCCTCCTGCCAGTGATGCCTCCCCTCTCCCCAGACCCTCCAATCAGTGGGGTCCCCCCTCCTCAGTATCACTGTCTGCTCCCATGTATGATGCAGCACCCCATTTTCCTTGGTGAAAACTGAGGTGAAGTACTCATTTAGTATCTCAGCCTGCTCCCGGGTCTTGTGCCCATCTCTCCACTGTTTAATCCTGCTAATCTGCCCCTTCATCCTTCATTTTCCCCAATGTATCTAAAGAATCCCTTGTTCCCCTCCTAATTTCCCTAGCCAGGTTCTGCTCCTTCCTTGCCTCAGCTCCCCTCACCACCCTAGTGGCCCTTCTAGCCATCAGTTCGTACTCCCCTCGATCCCTTTCACTCCTCGGCGCTTGAATTGCCTATAGGCTGCTTTCTTTCCCGCACCACCTTCTGGACCTCCCTGGTCCACCAGCAGGGTTTTGAGCCCTACTGCATTTGATCTTACTCTTGCACAGGTGCTGGTAGCATCTGCACCCGTCTCCTGATTATTTCCCACCTCGGTCATTGTCCATGTCTGACCCAATCACATCCAGTAGCAAACAGTCAGTGGCAAATAACAATGTGCAATTAATAATATGAGCGTATATATAGCAAGACACAGATACAAATGAAAACCATCCTAGGGTGACATAAGTGGAGCAAGGGGTGGGGATAAAAGGGGAGGGGTGCGGATAGGAGGTGGGCAGTCAAGGATCTGACATTGTCATAAGTGCAAGAACAGAAAGATAAGTGCTAGGTGGTCTGGGGTGGAGCAACAAGAGATAGGGTGATAGGGATGGGAGATAGGAGAGAGGAGCAGGAGAGGGGGTAGAATAGTAGGTGGGAGGTGAGAGGGTGGAATGGTAGGTGAGGGTGGGAGAGAGAGATGGGGAGTAGGATGAGATAGAGGGGCAGAGAGGTGGGGAGGGTAGCAAGGGAGGAGAAGGGGAGGAGAGGTAAAACAAACCACAAGCCTAGGCAGAGCAGTCACAATTGCTAAGATCAGTGAGATGCTGGCAGAGTTTACATTTGAATAGGTCAAGTTTGTTTTCAGCTGCAATTTCAGGGAAGGTTGTTTAGCAACAGGGGGCCCTGGTATGAAAAACACATTGAGCCTGGTTGGTACAGCAGAATGAACGATAATCGTTGGTTTGAGGAACAGCACATGTAATGTGCAGTGACTGCAGGCAACGATAAGGCATGAGTTGCAAAGCGATTGTGTGGTTTAAGACAGATTTTCTTAGCCAATAGGCAGGTCTGGTAGGCAAGTCTATTATATAGATTGAGCCAGTTGGATTGCTTGTAGAGATCACACAATGTGTATGCTTCCTGTGCCAGTGAGAAGTCTACAACATTTGTTAAGGGCCGTCTGACCCATATTAGGGTGGTATCAATGGCAGCCCTGTAGAAGACAAACCCATAATCAATGACAGGTAGGAGTGAGACAGTTATGGCTGCACACATAGCATCTTTGGTAAGACAGCGACAGTGGTTGTAGAGGACCCCAATTCTTGAGTTGACTGATTTTGAGATGTGTTGAACATGGAAGCTGAAAGACATTGTACAATCAAGGGTAATACAGGTATTTAAACTCCTGCACTTGCTCAAGTGGCTGTTGAAGCTCATTATGTATGGTGAAGTTTATGGATTTGTATTTGCTGTGAGAGCTATGGAACAGCATGGACTTTGTTTTTGTAATTCATCAACAGTTTATGATGCAGAAGACAAGATTCAACAAGGCTGAAGTTCGTCTGTAGGACCTTGGAGGCGATATACTGGTTACATTACTCACTCTGGTTCAGAAGCAAATGGTTTGGATACCTTTTATTGGACCAACACAGACGTAACAAAGAAAACAGTTCTTAAGCTTTCAAACCAATCAAGTCCTTCCTCAGACTAAGCTAAGTTTCTGTGGAAGGACTTGGTTGGTCCAAAACTAAGCACTATTTTCTTTGTTAGATCTATTTGGTCCAATAAAAGGTATCAAACTCATTTGTTCTGAATCTGTTCTTACAAGGACCAACATGCAACTAACTATTTCTGTATGTCATTCTGATTGGATAATTTTTCCCTTAGTTTTAGTGGACATCTCTGGTTCCAGATGTAAATTACACCCATTTTATCTCTCAAAAGAAAATAGTTTAATTCAAAATTCAGTTTTTAAATACTTTTTATCAATCTTATATGTTCAGTTATCTTTTCATAAGTTAAGCGCTCTCTTTTGGTTTGATAAACATTGTATTTCTCAACGTTAATTTTCTCTTTCAAGAAAATACAAAAATATGCAAGTCACGGTTTAAAAGGCCTATACTTTTTCTACTTAGCTATGTCAGGAAAATGAGCAGTGGCTAAGCAGCTGGCTTACCAAGAGTCAGCTTCTGAGGAAGGTTGATGTTGCTCATTTGGCATTTACTAGTTCCTGAGTGCTTCTGTTGCCTTCTATTAGTACACCTAGCAAAAAGGTGCAGTAGGGTCACGTGGCGTATACATGATGTTCAATGTCTGATGATGTCATCACGTCACGACCAGCCCCAGTCTCACAATCCCAGGTTTTCTGTGGCAACAGACAACTTTAGCAACTGCCAGATCACTGACTTCTGAAGGAGTGATTCAGAATGTAGAAGTGGTAGTAAGCTACTCACCCCTTGCCAGTCAGGATGTGTGGTTCAAGTCTATTTGGCACCTGTCCCTACTTGATTTACTTTTCCATTTCTCATTGGTACTATGAAGTCTATGTACAGTGTTTTCTTTGTAGAGTATCTCTTCCCTCTTTACATTGCCTGATATTAAAGCATATAATTTCTTATTACTACTTTCATACTGGATTGAATCTGGGGTTATTTTATATAACAGACTGGGGAATTGTACACTTTTGATTGAGGGGTAGTGGTTGGATAGGAGTGTGTGGTAGTTTTGTTGGGGGGTTATAGGCTGCTCTGGTTCCTATCCAAATGGCTCATTTCTGTTAAACACATTTCAGTGGGAGTTGAGGATTATGAAGGCAAGTAAGGTGAGGTCACAGATCATACAGAAAGTGTATTTGGAGATTATACTGGTTATCAATAAGCATGACAGTTCTTCTCTTTATTCAAACAAATTTGCTCTTGTAGGCTGCTTAGTGTAAAATCCAGAACATTTCCATTTTCTCAAGTTATTTATTCCCATCTCCACCCTTAGGTGGTTGTTGAACTTACTCAGTTCACCAAAATTGCAGTGAAACTGGTTCGTCCTGAGGCACTGAAATGTCTGGCTAGTGATGAATTGCCATTCTTAAAGAACAATTCTTTATCATAATAAAACCTTAAAAACACTAGATTTACACCAATTGTGTTTTAACTATATTATTTTCTAGTTATTTTTATTTTCTTCACTTGTATCTGCTGTTGGTCTACTAAATATTGTAGATAATGGAGCACTTATTTCACTGAGCCTTTCAAAATGTATCTGTCTCTCTCCTGCTCACCACACAGTTGCTGTTTGTGACATCACAATCTGTTGACATGGTGAGCATTATGATTCATAAAGTCAAGGCACAGCGGGGTTAATAGGGAAGAAGCAAATGTTTCAAATGTCTTCAAAAGATACTTTTAACTGGACTACCAAAATGTGCTATAAATCTTGGAAATGAACATTGACAAAGAAAAAATGAATTATTTAGAAAATTGTGACAGCTGAAAACTTTATTTATGAAAGCACATGGTGAAGTGCAGAGCTGCTTTTTAAGTCTTACACTGCTCTTGTGTTTGCTAATTCTTATTTTAAATGCCCTAGTAATTTTTCCTACATAGACTTCTGTGCAAATATATATATGTGTAATAGATAACCCACTTTATGGTGTGCAGTTGCATCTGATATATGCATGCCTTGGTGTGCATTCCAACCATCCAAGGCATGTGTGTATATGAGCACAACTGCATACCCTAAAGAGCTTATCTATCTTATAAAATGGCCACAGATCTTGAAGGGAGGCAAAAGAGTAGTCTCTATGTGGCACAAATAAGAGTTTCATTAGTAGATTATCTGGTTGATCCTGCCATAGCTGGGATAGGTTTAATAATAGTTACATGGTTGATCCTGCCATACTTTTTAATAAAATAAAATTAAAAGTCTTATCTGGTTGATCCTGCCATTTCACATCTTACTGTACAAGCACTTTTACTTTTAGTGTTGTAACCTAGCGTCATCTAATGCCGTCAGTGCTTGTTGACTTGCTGTCTGAAGTTTAAAATAAGCCTTACACTATTAAGTAAGTAAAATACATTACCTGTTGTAAAATACTTTCTCTTTTGTTTTATTTCCTTTAGTGTTATGAGAAGAAGTCACTGTCTGTATACTGAGAGGAGACTGACCGTGTAGCACCTTCACTTTTATTACTAAAATGTAGTGTGGCTGAGTGGGGTCTATAAGGGCAAGTCACATACAGTCAGACATTTAAAGCCCATCCCTCTCTCCAAAAGCAATGTAAACTGTGTGGGCTGGATATTGAAACTGCGCTATTGTTAGGTGCAAGCACTTGCACTGAGCAAAATAGTTGTGCAGGGGTGTGGCAGGCGATATTCAAAGGAGTTGCGCTGATGGTAACTCCTTTGAATATCACCCAACCACAACCACTGTGCATAGCGCAGTGGAACTACCACCACAAGTTGTCAGAGTGGAGCATTCAACTGCGGTGGCCAAGTACCATTGCCATGTGCAATATCCCGATATTCAAGGTGACATGCAAATGGAGCCATAATTCATACAGAGCACAGGGGTGCCATTTGCATCTGATTATAGCCCCATTTACATGCCGATAGCATGCAGGTGCGCTGATCCCGAGGACTTGCACCTGGCACCCTGCCAGGCAGCAGCCGTGGGGACCGGCCCCTGCAGCCCGATCATGGGCAAAACAGTGTAGAATCCCCACCACCACCCCCACTGGCCCGATCGTGGGCATAGTGTAATTCCTCCCCATCAGCCCGATCGCGGGCAGCAATGTCTCTTCCCCCAAATGTATCCCTGGTGGTCAGTGGACCGAAAGATCCGATCGCGGGATGGAGTATACAAACAACACCACACATCCCTGGTGACCTAGAGTCCCCACCCCACCCATGAGCCCCCACCGCTCCCCCGCGGCGGCGGGTGGCAGCATCCTGCCACCTGCCGCCCTGCTGCCCTGCAGCTGGCCGACTGACTGCCTGGTAGGGGCTGCAAAACGTAGTGCAGAGTGAGAGCCAATGGGCATGCAGCCCATACCGTACAAGACAGTCCAGATTTGTGAATGAACTCATTCACAAATCTGGACTGTCTTATGTATGAACTACATGCCGTCAACTGCTCACGCAATCGGCGTGCAACCCGGGCAGATCCAGTCGGCAGGTGGCGGGCGGCAGGAGGGTGGATGCTGCCACCCACCGCTGTGGGGAGCGGGTGGTGGGGCTTCGCGTGGTGGGTGGGGACACTAGGTCACCAGGGATGTGTTGGGGGTTGTTTGCACACTCCATCCCGCGATCAGGAGTTTCAGTCCACTGGACCACCAGGGATATGTTCGGGAGACACATTGCTGCCCACGATTGGGCTGGTGGGGGAGAATTAAAGCTATGCCCACAACCGGCCAGTGGGGTGGTGGTGAGGATTTCTCCTTTGCCCATGATTGGGCTGAGAGGGACACAGGAGTGGGTTGAGGACCAACCACAGGTGGCAGCTGCCATGTTGCACCCTGCAATGCAGCAGCTCACCTGTGGGTGGCCTCAACTTAAGCCTTTTTTTTGGCTCAAAGTTGTGCAGGCGCAGGTTGGGGTTGCGCCTGCACAACTCTGCACAGCCAGCTGAATATCGGGCTGTGCAGTTTATACATGTTCCTCCCCTCAGTTCAGCATGCATTCATTTGCATTCGCTGTTGCTCAGCCTGTTTTCAGTGGCGCAACTGCCTCCTGCTGAATATGGCAGAATGGTGCAATTTCGGACTTAGCATCGCAACCCTATTGCATAAGCGCCAACCCTTTTGAATATCCAGCCCTGTGTGTTTTAGGAGATTTAGCTAAAAGCCTCTGATTAGAGTGAGGAGGAGAGGTGAGCACACAGCAAGAGAGTCAGCGACTTCAGAAAGGTTGGCGCAAGGCAGAGGAGTGTTGCTATGGCAAAGTCACTCTACCTTGCATCTACCTTTCTGAAGATGCAAACTCTTCGTTCTCGCTTGCTCTCCTCTAACTTCAGTCAGTGGCTTCTTTTAGAAATGTCCTAAAATACACACAGTTTACATTGCTTTTGAAGAGAGAGGGATGGGTTTAAATATCTGCCTGTATGTGACCTACCCTTATAGACCCGGCTTGGCCACGCAACATTTTACTAATGAAAGAAAATGCTCCATGGTCGGTCTCCTCTCAGTATACAGACAGTGGCTTCTTTCTCAGAACACTAAAGGAAATAAAGACAAAGCTAAAGGTATTTTAAGATAAAAAATATATTTTCCTTGCTTAACAGTGTGAGGCTTATTTTAAACTTCAGACAGCAAGTCAACAGGGACTGACAGTGCTAAGTCACGCCAGCTTGCAACATTAAAGTGAAAGTGCTTGTACAGTAACACATTGTGAAAATGGCAGGATCAACCAGATACGACTTTTAAGTTATATTTTATTGAAAAAGTATGGCAGGATCAACCACATCTTGTGTACACTGGGGACTTGCATATTAATTTATGTGTGTGTGTGTGTGTGTGTGTGTGTGTGTGTGTGTGTGTCTGCCTACAGTATCTGTGCAAGGTGTGGAGTAATCTCATTAATGGTGAGAATTTTTTGTGGCTGGAAAGTAGTTAAGGCATGGGGTTGTTGTGACATGTTTCATCCAATCAGCATACTGGATTTTCAATGATTTTCCTATAACTATATATATATATATATATATATATGTATATACAATATATATATATATATATATATATATATATACATATACAATATATATATACTGTATATATAAATATATATATATATATATATATATATATATATATATATACTACTATACACACACACACCATTGGAACTGTCATATGTTTTTGATCCCTGATGTAATACCTTTTGGTCATTGTCAGATGCTCAAATCAGGATTTTTACTTGTGTTGCCGCAGTGGCAGCACCTGTCACATGGTGACATCCCTGGTTGCAATGGTCCTTGTAGCAGCTATCCTCAATTTTCTTCATAGTTCTAGTGGTGAGTGTGTACGAGACATGTCCCTGAAGTTTTCCACTTTTTGAGGCTACAGTGGGTTGTCTGTCAAAGCTGGGATGCCCTATTTGTTTAACCATCTCCCAATTCCTATTCAAAATTCCTGTGATCTGATTTGTAAGGGTACTATACTGCAAGGCACATGCAATGCTGGTACCTGTTCCTTTTTTTCCCATGGGTTTTGTTGTAGAAGCTCATCTTTGCTTCTGTTCTTTGCCTTTTCTTTTGCTTCCATGACAGTGTACTGTTTTTAACCCCTCTCCAAAAATATCTGTCCCATTTCATCTTCGCCTCATCCTTAACCCCTCATATCACTACAATTTCTCACCACCTGAATCATTTGGAAGAAGGGTATACTTTTCTTAATTTTTTTTAGGTGAAAACTTGTATCATGTGACTGTGTGAAAATGGTGGTATAAGAAGCACAGAGAAAGGTTACTGAAATCAGATTTATTGGAATGTAATACAATAAGTGTATTATAAATTAAACATTTCATGCATGTCAAAGCAACGGGTGAATAAACAGAGCTATTTTAGAGTATTTCATCATATGTATACTGGAAGAAAAACACACTAGTGCTGACTATACACACTGAACTATGTAATATGGCATGGAGAACTGAAGTTTACGTCAGTTGTTAAACCCTGGAAAAATATTTTGTAGATGGCTATAAAATCACTGTGGTGTTTTTAAATAAAATAAGTAGCACTTGGTGGCAGGATGCTTGATATATTTTGACACAATTGTGGTGATTGCATGCTGTAGTAAGAGAAATGCTTGAGGAATATATGATAAATGATTTGTACATTTTCAGGTTGTATTACAGTGAGAATACTGGATGCTGACACTTGCTTACTGTAAAAGTGAAAAGAATTTAGCACAAGAAAATCATATTTTCTGATTGCTTATAACACAGCAAATCAAAGACTTGAAACTGATTATGTAATCAGTAATATGGTATTTTCATTTTAATAACTGTATTGTAAGTTTTTAATAGACCACCTACTCTTGACAAAGCCTAATTGGTGAAACACTGAGCACCATGTAGAGGTAAGCTGGACGTACATTGCTGGATCTGAAGTAAACAGTTTATGTTGGAACTATTCTATTGGATGTGGCTGTTGTCTTATTTTATGGATTAAAGATGTCTGAATGTTGATTAACAGCCTCCAACTATTGTTGGAGTAACCTCATAACTGTATAAGGTGTTCCCAGGGATAACCTGTGGGACTGTTCTTCTTCTGAATCACATGACTTCAGAATCTTCTCGACAAATCAGGATGGAGAAATCCTACCCATTTTATAAACCATCCTCTCTCATATCTTATTCCTTTCATAATGAACAATTCAGCTGGCTGTGCTATTCTTACAGCAGTGATAGACCAGGATACTTAATTTCACATGCCCCAGCTATTGTTGGGACTACATAAATCCATAAATGGTTAAGGACAGAAAAGGCTATGAATCCATCTAGTCTGCCTTGATGTTCATAAGTGGTTTTACTCTGCCCTTTTGGAGCTTTCCCTACTACTTGCCTTCATTTTGTTCCTAATGATAAGTTGAAAATGTCCTACCAGGTTTTGAACCCTGAGATGTTCCCAGCACTGATCACATTAATGGGTAGACTGTTTTACCTCTCCACCACCGCTGCATAAATACTTTCTGGTGTCCTTTCTACAATTTCCCCCATATCCAGTTTCAGATTGTACCCTCGGCAAGCATCTAGTGCTCAAATTATGGGTGTTGGAATACATATGCCAAGTAAACCACAACCTAAAACTTGATTACAGGGAAGGTGGCAGTCTGTGCCCTGACCACTAGTTTTAGTTAAATCTATTGTCTAACATCCACCCCCAAATGTGTTAAAATATGAATGCTGGGCTCTTTTGAAAAAAAGCACATAATTCTAAATGTATAAAATTAAGTTATTCTTCTATTTTGTGCTCTTATTACGCAATTCCTGAAATACAAGGGGTCTGGATAAATAATGAGGGAGGGGAGGCAAAGGCACCAACCATTCTGGCATGCACATCTTGTTTTCAGAGCTACACCACTGTGGATACTTCTGTTATGTCCACCCTAATATGCCCTTGCATATCTTTGAATGTGTCTGTCATAGCCCCTCTTTTTCTCCTGTCTATCCTCCTTTTCTCCTGTCCATCACAGAGCACATGTTTGGACCGTCCAAGTTTTCCTTAAAGATCCTATCCTGCTTACCATAGATCATTTTCACAGCCACCTGCTGGATAGCCTCTAACTTTTCCTATCCTTCTTCAGATGCAGGTTTCTGAACTGCATGCAATACTCCAGTTGTAGTCTAACCAGTGACCTGCACAGTGGCAACATTACCCTTTTCTGAGATTAGCAGAACCCTCGTGCATCCTAGCATCCTGTGAGCCTCCCATGTGCCATACTGAATTGGAAAGAGGCTTTTAAACTATTGTTTATCACCACAAATCCATCTCCACCTTTTCTGGAGTCTGCCATGATATCATTCATGCAATATTCTCTCTGTGGAGTTTGGTTTCCAATGTGCATTACTTAAATTTTTGCACTGAACTTCGTGCCAAAGTCTGACCACTGCTCCAGACCTTCTACATCCCATTTTATGTTGCTAATCCCTTCATCACTCTCTACTATCCTGCAAAGATTTGAGTCATCTATCAACAGACTCACTTTACCCTATAATCCAGCCTCAATGCCACTTATACAGTCGCATGTTAATTACATCAGCCCCAGGACACCCCCCATGCCACAACACCTGCAACCCCTGACATTGAAATTTAGGACAACTCACTAAGTCCTTGTCATAGGAAGATGTCAGAATGAAGGAAAGACACACCCAAACTGATTTTAATTCTTTGAATGCATACTGTTTATACATGTACATAGACAATGACTGTAAGAAAGGCTGTTGGACCATCCAGTCTGCCCACCCCACTAATTACTCTGCAATGGCCCTAGTGCCTATCCTTCCCCTTTGTTTCTGCCCACCTGATCACATCAGCCCTTTCTGTGTGTTTCTCAAGGGTGTACATGTTCAAGTACTGCAGCCTATCCTCATTTATCTTGTGCCTTAGTCCATGGAACATCTCAGTTGCCCTCTGCTGTAATGCTTCCACATTGTCACAGTCTCTTCTGAGGTGTGGACTTTAGTACTTAGAGCAGTATTCCAGGTGTGGTCACACTAGTGACCTGTACAATGGAGGATCACCTCCTACCATCTTCTGCTTATCACCCGCCCTATGCATCACAGCATCCTGTTTGCCTAGCCCCAGCTCTAATACAATGTGCTGCTTTTTCAGACTCTCTAATATCATGACCTCTATGACCTTCTCCTCTGTGGGGCTTTCCAGCACCACACCCATTCATATTACACTCTTGGGTTCCTCTTCACAGTGTGCATTACATTATAATTTTAGCAATGAAGCCCATGCACCAGATCTCTGATGAGCTCTTAACTTTCTCCGGCCTCCATGGAGTTCCTTTATCCCTTCCTTCATGTCCACCCTTGTGCAGATCTTTGTGTCATCTGCAGAAAGGTGAGGTCTTGCCTTTGATGCCTTTCCTATGTTGCAGATTAATACATCGAATAGAAACAGGCCCAGCAACAACCCCTGAGGTCATGTCTGGGCCTGGACTTTATTTTCATTACTTCCAAAACTCCCCATTAACTACTACCTTTTCCTTTCTTTCCCTCAGCCAGTCCTCCACCCAAGTTGCCAATTTTTTTCCCACCCTATGTCTTTAATTTTTTGTCCAGCCTCCTGTGGAGGACTGAGACAAAAGCCTTGCTAAAATCTAAATACACCAGACCACTGCCAGTTCCTATCTGCTGTCATGGTTACCCAGTTGATAAGTTGACCAGATTTGTCTGGTGAGACCTTTCCTTCATGAACCCATGTTATCTGGGGTCCTGTAGCCTATTTCCTAGTAAATATGAAACAAAAATATTTGTTCAGTATCTCTGCTTTCCTTTTGTTCCCACCCTTCCTCATGCTTCTGTGTTACAATACTCTGTTTGACCTTACACATTTCCTAGATATACCTGAAGAATGCCATTTCCCTTGCTTTACTCCCTTTACCATCAAAATTCCATCTGCAACTTGGCCTCCTCGTCTTCCTGCTGGCTGTCTTTGAGCCTCAAGGTACTTCTCCCTAGCCTCCTCCTGTTAGCTTTCCCTATCCTTTAAGAATGTTTTCCCAGGGGTGCTAAAGAGCCAGCTACTTGACCAGACATATGTTCTGCACCTACTCTGATGGAAATCTGCTTAAACCTTTTAAACGTTCAATCTATTATCAGCCCTTTGTCAATATACTTGTAAAGTTGCTTACACTACTTTGTGAGGATCTGTTTGGTGCCACATTTTCTATAGGGCACCCAAAAGGAGTGAATAGAGGGCAACCTCCAAAACCACAACTGACTCACACCACTAGCCCAGCACTAGCCCAGCAGCTAACCCAGGAACCTGTGGGAACTAATACAGATGGAGATAAGTAAGATCAACCACTATAGGACACTGTCCTGGGAGCCATCAGAGATATGGGCAAAAATGTGAAAACAATTCTGGACCAGATGGGCTCTCAGGATGCCAAAATTGAAAGTGCTGTGCAAACAGCCAAAGAAGCTGAAGACAAATCACTACAGACCCAGATGACAGTGGAGAAGCTTATTACGGAGAACTCCCATTTCGATCCAGCCTGGAAACACTTGAAAACAGGGCCACAGCAATGAATATCAGGATTGTTGGCCCCCAAGAGAATTGAGGGATGACTACTATCATTTCCACAGGCCTGGATAACAGAGTCAATCCCTGATGGACTGGACCTGGACTCAGTGGCGTTAAGACAAGCTTATTGGGTAAACTTTTGCACTCAGCAGCTCACTTAGAGATGCTCCTTGGACTATCCTCCTTGCATGTATGGGACCAGAAGTCAAAAGGCGAACTTCTGCAGTCGGCTAGATTGAAACACCCATTACAACTAGAGTGACACAATATAAGACTTTTCCTGGATTGGTCATATGTGACTCGCTCCCATCAGAAACCCTTTGTTCCATTGCAATAGCAACTTAAAGCACTTGGTGTAGTGCACTCTATCAGGCCTCAGCTCACTTCAGAATTACCTAAAGGTAAGACTTTTCAATTTACAAATCAGAAGGAGGCCAGGGCCAGAGTGGATGGGGAACCGTTCATAGGAAAAGGGTCTAGAAAGAGGAGCCTAATGAGTTCACCCCAATTGTGGGTAAAGATAGTGGTGAGGCGACACAGGGAGGGATAAGGGGAAGAATAGGGGTATGAAAAGGAGGGGACAGGCTGGAGGGATCCCACATCATGTCAGCAAAGTTTTTACAGCACCGACAATGACAGCGAAGTGCAAGTCATGAAAACCGCAATGGCGACTTACACAACAGCAATCAGAACAATAGCGAAGGCCCAGTCCCATTTACAGGGCCTAACATAGACAACAAGATTTTTATGTGGGGAAGCACCCCATTATTAATATAATCAACTCTGAGGAGACTTGACAGTGGGGAAAAGTGAAAAATTACATGCACCAAAATTTATGCACACCACAAGCTCGGACCCAGAGCTTTCTGCAGTAGTGGCATACACCTGCCACTGCACTAGATGGCCAGCTCAGAATCACACTGTCAGACTTCCTACCACATTCTGTTACCACCTTCCCCGTCCCACATGCAGCCCATTCCTACATTCGCTGTTGTTGTTGTAATCTCTCGCTATTCCCCTACTTGCTATTGTTCCACACTCACTTTTCTAATGGGTGGTTAAATTGAGTAGCTCATATTAAGTCATCAATTTGACCACACCAATATCACTGGATACCACTGAGGATGGTCTCACCCATTGCAAGAAGCCTAAGGAATAGAACAGCAGAGTTACAGGATCTCTTGGTGGTGGAGGGTGGACATTGCAGCCATCATGGAAACGTTGTACCCAGTACCAGGACTGGGATATGATGATCCGGGTTCAGGTTATTCAGAAAGGATAGGGCTAAGGGAATGGAGGGATAAAGTGCATAAGGGAGGAAGGGGAGGAGGGGGTGGACAGAGCACTATGGATGCAGTTCCAAGATGCAAGAGTAGGACACCAAGGAAGGGGTGTACAGGCCACCAGCTCAGGGAGTGACTTGAATAAAGAATTAGCTGAACAAATAAGGATGGTCTGCAGGAAGGGATACACAGTAGTGGTGGGGATTTCAACCTACCAGGGGTGGAGTGGGGCACCACATCCACCACGAGAGAAAGGGAGGGAGTCCTGTTAGAAGCATTTCAAGACAGCTTCCTGACACAGCTGGTCCAGGGGCCAACTCAGTTAGAAAGGACTCTGGATCTTGTACTGAATAAAGGGGAAGCTGTAAGGAATCTGGAAGTGGAGGAA
The DNA here is from genome assembly GCA_016271365.2 of Neoceratodus forsteri. Lineage (NCBI taxonomy): Eukaryota > Metazoa > Chordata > Ceratodontiformes > Ceratodontidae > Neoceratodus > Neoceratodus forsteri. The sequence goes on from CM057449.1 coordinate 1,518,273,171, forward strand.
CCACTGGCTGAGAGTGACAACTATTCGGTGTGGTTCACCTCCACATGGGGAGGGATACAGGGTGCATGGATACAAGGGTGATTGAGTTTAAGGGGCGGACTTTAAGAAGATGAGGGAAATTTTGGGCAGGCATCTAGCAGGTATGCAACCACACATGGATTCAGACCAGAAATGAGACATCATAAAGGAAGGGCTGGCAGAGGCTATGGAGTCTTGCACTAGGAAGAAAAGCAAGAAGGGAGGGCAAAGAAACCCAGTTGGCTGACACAGGAAGTTATGGAAGGGTGAGGGTCAAGACAGCAGCATTTCAAAATACAGGAAATCAGGGAAGGGGTTAAGATAAGGATACATATTTGGAGAAGTCCAGGAGGTTACCAGACTGATCAGGGTGGACAAGGCATCCAGGGAGCTGAGACTGGTGCAGGGAATCAAAAGTGGAGAAAAGACTCTTCCACTACATCAGAGAGAGAAGAAGGAGCAAGGATCAGCTGGTGAGGATTAAGAAGGATGGAAGGTGGGAGGAGAAAGGAATGGAGCAGGCAGAGGCACTGAACAAATACTTCTGCTCTGTATTCATGCAGGACAAGGGGGCAGATACCCAGGTGAAGGGGTGAGTGGGTGGGGGAAAGACAACAGATGTAGGGATTACAGAGAGCAGGATATTAGATAGATTGAGGGCATTAAGGGTGGACAAAGCACCTGGTTCTGATGACATTCACCCTAGGGTATTAAGGATTTGGCAGAGGTTGTGGCAGGGCCACTGGCTGACCTGTTCAATACCTCCCTGGACACGGGATGTGTACCATAGGACTGGAGAATGGCCCATGTGGTGCCCATCCACAAAAGTGGCCCAAAGGATGAACCAGGAAACTATAGGCCAGTGATCCTCCACATCGATCATGGGAAAGCGCTGGAGACCAACCTGAAAGAGAGCTAGTGAGCTTCTTGGAGAAAACAGTCTCCAGGATGGTCAACATCACGGGTCTGTAGCGGGCAGATCCTGCCAGACAAACCTTGTAGAGTACTATGACTGGGTGAAGCTGGAACTGGACAAGGGCCATGCAGTGGATATCCTGTATTTAGACTTCAGCAAGGCCTTTGATTCAGTGTGGCATGGCAGGTTGGGGAGGAAACTGGAACATGTGGGGGTGGGACCAAAATGGTGAAATGGATCACAAACTAGCTAAAGGGAAGGCAGCAAAGTGTGGTGGTGGGGTGGGGCTCTCATCACCAAGAATGGTGATGAGCAGGGTACCATAGGAATCGGTACTGGGACTGGTGCTGTTTGGGATTTTTATTGCAGATATCTCACGTGGGATCCAGAGCAGGATCAGTGTGATCACAGATGATACCAAGATGGGAGCTGTGGTTGATGATGCAGAGGGTGGAAGGGGTTTTCTTCACATGACCTCAAAAGCAGAGCAAAGCTATTACTCCTATTCTTTTCATAGATTGATGCTACATTCAAGTGTTTATTTATTAAGGTGCTGTTATCTGTTGCTCACCGTAACTGTGCTTTAACATTGCCATGTATAAGGTTTTCTTGCAGGCTGAGGTTGACCCATTGCAAAACCAGTTGTATACTGTTTATAATAATAATATGGATTGTGGCAATGGTGACTAGTTTAGGTTAGCTAAAAGGGTACTGGGTCAAAACAGCACATCAGGAAGATCTGCAAGAACCACACTGCGTAAACCGTGAAAGGGTTTAGAGCGATGTGGTATAATAGTGGTAGGGAATTACAGCCACCCCTGTCACTCTGCTCATTACCTGTAGAGGGAACAAGTTGCCGTGTGCTGGGGTGCCTGGGCTGAGCAGCTTTCCCTGGTGGAGTGGCTAATGCACCAGTACACGGTGTGGTAGGAGACTTGGGATCATGGTTCGGTTCCCCCTAGGTCTCCTCTTGCTGCTATTTTTTTTAAAACAAGTAATTTTCCCTCTCCCAATTTTCTCCCAATCCCTGAAGTCCACTACCCACTGGTGTGTGGAGGGCAAAGTCCCCATGTCAGGGGTGTGGGGTCAGAGCCAACCACAAAAATAAAGAAGTCCCATTAATGTTAATGGAGCTGGTCTGTTGTTGTTGGGTTGCTCTGTTACCCGACGTTGTTTGGGATGGTGCTGTTTTCCTTGTGGCATTTATTGCCATATGGTTTTGTCTTTGGTGACATGACCCCATGACAACTAAGTTATCTGCAAATGCTTTTCTAAAAGGTAGGTCTTGGCGCCTTTCAAATGCCAACACTGATGGGGCCTCCTCAGATATTTTCAAGGTGAGTTCCAGTGGGCCCAGCCAGCCACCTTAAGGAGCGATCTCCCAAGGTTTTCAGCCTGGTCTTTGGAACCACCAGGAGGCTCTTGGTGGAGGAGTGGAGGGAGTGTATCAGGATGGCTGGAGCGAGGTCAGACAGGTAACCAGGACCCAAAGGCGTATAGGGTCATGTTTTACTGTTTGAGGCATGGGCTGTTCTTTATGTAACCATTATTTTCCTTTTCACAGGTTTTGGCTGGTGGGCATATCTGTTTACCTTATGGACTTTATAGGACATTCAGAGAACCCCAAATGTGCTTTCATATTTAACAGATCTGTAATCTGGGTGTTAAAATCTGTGTGTTTACAGTGTTCTGCAAGGCTATCTCTGTGATCTATTAATGCAATTGCTGAATGGTCTGTTCATTTTAAGATAAATAAAATATAAGTAAAAAAAAGAATTCTTTCCTTTGGGATGGTCCAGTTAGGAGCAATTGCTCTCTCACCCCCCATGCAGGTGATCTGGGTTTGGGAATGGACAGGGTTGCTCAGTGGGCTGGCAGGTTGAAGAAGGATTGAGTGCCTGATGGCAGCTCTTCTTCTTCTTCCTTGATAAGGTACTCCAGTTCCTCTGCAGATGCTGCCACCTGGCAGAGGGAAAGAGCTAGAGTGTGACATGCTAGTGCATGTGTTACTATGCTCCAGCTCAGGGAGAAAACCAAGATGGAAAATAGCCAGACTGCTACATGCTGACAGCCCTGCAGGCTCTTGCACATCTGACACAGCTGGCCACCCACCCAACTATGGTCCTGAGCAAGTGGTGGATAACAGGTAAGTCCATAAGAAGGATGGTGATGGGGCTAGGAGGGATATCATGAAGCAGATGTAGGTGGAGAATGAAATCCTGATAAAAAAAGAATCCTTCAACATTGACTCTTACCAGACTTTAACTCAGCCAGGAACCACATTGGACCTCTTACCCTTTCTCCTTTGATACCTTCATAACTAAGCTTTCTGCCACTTCAATTATTGCTTTCTTAAATTAGTTCTATTTATAGGTTTAGTTTTATTCTTAAATGTATACAGTATAAATAAAATGTTGGGTTCACCAAAAATAGCAGTTGGTGCATTTCACATATACTATTAAGTACTCAGCTTTTGTCAGGCTCTGGCAAGTCAAAGTAACAACTTTGTCAGGACTGACAAGCTATAAATTATATTATAGATAAGAAAAAGACTGGCAATTATAGAACAGGTCACTTATAACATTATATGAGTTTTGCATATTTACTCAAGAAAAACATCATCTCTGTTATTTTCAAGGCTTTTGGGTTAGGAGTAGAAGATCCTCACCCTCTGGTGACCAAACATAATTCTGAGAGAACCCTCTAGTAAATCTTTCAACCTCTTACCTATGGACCTTTGATCCCCTCCTCAATAGACTTTGAATGATCATAAATTCCTTGTGCACAAGAACATGTAAGTACATCCATTTGGAGTTCTGTCACTAGCATGTGTAAGTTGAAACTAATGGGAGACCTCTCAGCCAGTAAGATAATGCTTGTATTCCTTTCAGGTTCCACTGCTCTGCTTGTGGGTCCTCCATCTGGTAGTGCCAGATGGGTCTCTCCTCCAACCTGATGTCCCCATTATGGGGTAAGCTACAGAGGTTCCCCAGGTAAGTCAGGTGATGGAGCTGGGAGGCACCACAACAAGGATGAAGGGAGATGGATGAAGGCATGTGAGCACAAGTGGAAAATAAAATAAGAAAATGTAGGGAAACGGACAGGAAAATAAGCAGTATAGGGATTTTTATGGGCTGTCTTGAGTGGTTAAGGATACTGAATGCATTTCTCAAAAAGTAATCTTGTGACACATCAGCATTGTTTTGTTTCATTAGTTTTCTTTATTCCAACTTTGTTTCCATAGAAAGTAAGAAAAATTTTATTTATATATGTTGCCCAATCCTGGAGGCTCTAGGCACCACTACAGATATTAAAGCAGGTTTTACCGGAACATACAACATATACAGTACATAATAAATTAATAAATAATTTCAAAATTACTAAAATCTGCTAAATGCTATCTGCAAATGCTTTCCTAAAAGGTAGGTCTTCAGGTGTGTTAATTCTTCATCGAATACTTGCCTACTTCTCAGTGTAAATAATTTCTGAACTTTGTACTCTTTTCTAATGTTTTAATTCGCCTGTCTGTACCTTTTTGTGCGTGGATCCTTTGTAAATGAGTCTTTGACTCAAAGGTGTTCAATTACTAATAAATAAATAAATGCCTCCACTGATGGGGCCTCCCTCAGAGATTTTGGAAGTGAGTTCCAGAGGGCTGAGCTTTTCACCTCAAAGGCATGATCTCCCTAGGTTTTCAGCCTGGCTCTAGGAACCATCAGGAGGCCCTTGGTGGAGGACGGAGGTAACATACAGGGATGGCTGGAGTGAGGAGGTCAGACAGGTAACCAGGACCTGAGCTATATAAGGCCTTATCGGTGAGCAAGCCAACCTTGAAGACAATCCTCCACCTGACAGGCAGCCAGTGCAGATCTGACAAGATTGAGGCCACATGACAGGAACTAGGCAGACCCATCAGCAACCTGGATGCCGCGTTCTTCACCAGCTGCAGTCAGTGGAGGATACCTCCACTGACCCCAAAGTATAGAGCATTACAGGCCCAGTCTGGATGTTACAAAGGCATGTACCAGTGAAGGCATGTCTCTGGTGGAATCAAGGGTTTAATTCAGAGACGTTCCTTAAGTGGTCAAGTCACGTCCTGGTTTTCAGCTCAAAAACATTCCTTTATCTACAACGTTCATTTCACATCTTGTTTTCTGCTCCCTCATTTCCATCTTGAGTCATTCCCTCTCTTTCCAGGTCTCATCCATCGGCACAGGGGTCATAATGTCACGATGAGCTAAAATCGTCTGTCCACTGGCAGAACTTTTACCTAGCCAAATCAGTCAGCATGGCATATGACATTTTTCATGAAAAGCCCACAAATCAAAAACTGCCGAGGACTGGTACCACTTCAGGAAGGCTAGGAACTCCTGCACCAAACTGGTTAGAGAGGCTAAGGCCAACTTCTACCATTCTGAGCTTGACTCTGCCTCAAGGTGCTCAGCTAAATTTTGGTCCACAATCAAAGAGCTGTCTGGTCATACAGCTGGAAATGTACTTCCCTCAAAAATCATCTCTGACAATGTTACTATCAACAATAGCAAGGAGATTCTCCGGCCTTCAACAACCACTTTGCTATGGCAGGCCTAGCATTCGACAATTCACCAGCAACTGTGTTCGTTCTCAGGTTAGTGCACAGATTCCTGAACCTAGGACCACTAATGTGGTCTTCTCATTCCTTCCTGCTTCATTGAAAGAGGTCGAAGCCCCTACAGTTGGACACCAAGAAAAGCACTGGTGCTGACTCTCTTGACCCCTACTTCTTAAAGATCACATACCACGTCCTAGCTGTACCAATCACACACCTATTTAACTTGTCCTTGTCCCAGGGGATTCTTCCATACCTATGGAAAATTGCCCAAGTCTTTCCTCTGTTAAAATCAGGGATCCCTGTGACCTAAATAATTACAGACCGATATCTCTCCTGCCAATATTGTCTAAACTGCTGGAAAAATTGTGAATGCTCAGTTGAGAACCAACCTAGATAACAAGAACCTTCTAAACTCTATGCAGTCTGGTTTCAGAGCCAAGCACAGTACCATTACGGCTCTGGCCAAAGTGACTGATGACTGGCAATGAGAGCTGGAAAACAAAAAATTTGTATGTGCCGTGTTCCTGGACCTTAGCAAGGCCTTGACACTGTCGACCATTGCCTGCTTCTTTCCACCCTAAAGTGATAGGTCTGAACCTGACCTCTCTGTGCTGGTTCAATAATTACTTTACAGACACGCTTCAGCAGGTCAAGGCCAAGGGGAGCTCTCTACTCAAACCACTAAAAGAGGCGTTCCACAGGGATCCATCCTGGGGCCTCTATTGTTTGCCATTTATATAAACAATATTGATGTTGGCATCAAGGAGGCCAGTATTCACCTTTTTCGCTGATGATACGGTGTTAAAACTTAAGCCACCAACTCCAGAAGCCGCCTGTGGAGATTTACAAACAGAATTCAACTTGTTGCAGAATCAGATCCTAAATAAAAACTCTTACTCAATGCCAAAAACAAAAGCTATGCTGTCCTCTTGACTACTCATTCAAGAAACCTCACTATCTCTGGCTCATTACCTCCCATAAACACTTTACTAGGAGAGAGGTTGGACTTGTTATGAAATTCAAGTACCTAGGGGGTCTGGCTAGACCACAGACTCTCCTTCATGGAGCATGTTGAGGATCTGCTGAAAATGTTGAGGCAGAGCCTTGGTCTCTTAGAATAAACCACCTCCTGATCAAAGATGCCAAGATACAGTTAGTTCAATCCACATTTCTATCCCTACTTGATTATGCTGATTTCATTTATAGTCAGTGTAATGCCTCCTGTCTTATCAAACTGGACACCTTATACCACAGAGCCTTGAGATTCATAACTGGCCTACCTAGCACCTCCCACCACTGCTCCTTATATGCAGCTGTGGGTTGGACCTTCCTTCAGTACAGAGGAATAGAAACGCGACTCTCTGGACTTACAGATCTATTACCAATAAATTACCCCAATACATTTCCAACTATTTGCATTATACATGGTAGGCAACCACGCACTGAGAAGCTATTCTCAGCTTCTACTGAAGGTACCTAGGGCCAACACATGCTTTGGGAGAGCGCCATAGGCTTTGTATTGCCCTCACTCTGGAACAAACTACTGAAATCTATGAAAATGAGTCTCCTGTTATTTTATCACCTTCAAGACCTTGGGCCGATTCTAGAAAATTACACTTGGCATAACAGCACTTGCGCCAAGTAGAATAGTGCATGTAGCAATGTACACCAGCAGTTGCGACATGCACAATTCTAAAGTGGCCTGCGACATGATCCATGGCCATATCGCTCAAACAGCTGTTACGCTGGCGCAGTACCAATAAACCCCGCGACATGGCGCTAGGGGTTTAGCAGCAGTTGCACCCCTATTCCTGAAGGGCAGCAACAAAGTTCCCAATGTTGAGATTCTACAAGAACCCCGGAGGAGAACCAGCAACGTAAGTTGCACCAGCTTTCAGCTGGTGTAACTTATGGACACCCCTGGGGGTCCTGTAGACCCGCCTGCAGTAATGCCACAGTTGGCCTCCCCATGCCCAGCATATCCCAGTGGGTGCCCACAGGCTAATCACACCAACTGCCCTGAAGTTCACAAGTAATGCCCCAAAGGGCGACCACGCCTCAGCCCCCGGATCTCACAGACAGGCGTTCAGGGCAGCACTGACATCCCTTCCTCAGGCTTCCCGACCCCGAGTCACCAGCCACAAATGCGGCAAATATCCTGCCCTGGCAGCTTAGTGGGCCACCACCCAGCCATGCCAGCCACCAGCACCCCACTCATCCCCAGCTGGTGACTGGCACAGCCCACCTCTCACCACCACAGCCAGCCGACGCTGTGTTCAGTATGAGCACATACTGTAAGACATGCTCAGAGTTAATTTCTGAGCATGTTTTTTCAATGCGTGCTCATACTGAACTCCAGTCGATGGCTCCCGTAGTGAGAGTGTGGGCTGTGCCAGCTGCTGGCTGTGATGGTGGGGTGTTGGGTGGCCTAGGCACAGCTGGGTGGGGGGCCACTAGGCTGCCAGGGCAGGTATTTGCCACATTTGCGGCTGGTGACTCTGGGTCCGGGTATGGAAGGGGGATGACAGCACCACCCTGTGGGGCATATCTCAATGGAGGATTCAGGGGGCTGGGGTGTTGGCATCCCTGTGAGCAGTTATTGATGGTTCATGGGTCAGGGTGTGTTGTCAACCTTGGGGCAGTTATAGATGGGTTGGGGGCAGGGTGTGCTGGCAACCCTGCAGGGTGCCTACTGAGACATACTGGGCAGGGAGCACTTGCGACCTGCGTTGTAGCATGTGGCATGCTCACCAGGTGTGCCCTCTGTTCAAGCGTACCTGGCTGCATGTCGCTAAAATGCAGGTCTTAGCTGCGGTGACCCTGCCCCTTCTAGAATGGGTGCAGGGTCATTGCTAGCAGTGCAGTGGTGCAAGTTGCGTTTGGCAGTGACTTGTGCCACCCTTTCAGAATTGGGCCCTTGTGCCAAGGCTGTTAAGGCACTATGCAGCTGTTTCCAGCATGCTTATCATGCTAGGGTGCCTACTGCTTACCTACCCACTACAGCTCCATCTAACCTGGCCCCTTGATTGTCTCCACCTATACCCCCTTTTTTCTGCTAATCCACTGTGTTTCTTACCCTCAGACTCCTAACATATATCCCCTGCCCATCTACCATAGCACCCTCCTAGAACAGCTGCAGTCCTGTACCCCTCCCTCCATATCTGCCCCTTAAGTTTGTATATGTCCTGACCAATGATATGCCGTGCTGTTTGAAAATGTTTTAATATGCTGGCTGTTTCAGAATGTCTTAATTCCCTTCTCATACCATTGTCCTAAGCATTAACCCTATACCTGAAATACTTGTTACTGTTCTGAGTATTTTTTCTATTTCTGTATAATTATGTCTATTTATTATCTGTACATAAAAGTGTTATTCTTGACCTTGTAAGGCAGCTCCACCTTGTAAATGAGCCTGCTCAATGGTGTTCGCCTGATAAATAAAGACTTGATTGATTGATTGATTGATTGAGTGATTGATTGATTGACTCTGAGCCTCAAGGCAAAATCGTGCTGCCAATATAGTGCGATTTCTGCCATGAGGCATAAGTCTTTTCTGTGGGGGCTCCATCCTCCACCCCTATTACTGGAGCTGCACCTCCAAACCCTCCCCACTAAAGATTCTCAACTCCAAACTCCAGGGGTTTCAACTCAGAGGTGCACAAAACAGTAAAAATAAAAGATTCTGGGACGGGAATCAAACCCAGTCCCAGTCACAGCACCTGGGTTCCCGCTGCTGTGACTCAGTCTTGTGAGCCAAGGTAGCTGTTCAGTGGAACCCACTCCCAGTAGAGATCATATCCTCTGCCTGGGAAAGTGCTACTGGTGCAATACCGTGTACAGCAGTATCGCAGTGTTGCACCATTAGCGGTTGCAGACTACACTGTAGCCATTTAGCCATAATGTCATATGCTATTAAGGTCATTGATCCAGCAACCATATTTCAAACTGACCATTTCTATCTCTCATTGCACCACATCCTAATGTCCAGTTGGAGTAATCCCCACTTGCAGCACAGGCTCCTCCATTTTATAACCCATTCATATCCACCCCATCTCCAGCTATGTTCCATATAACTCCTTCCAGCTTTGGTCCCTAGATGGTTCCTCATTTATCTCTGATCACCATTTGTATCCCTCCTCATCTCCCACTCTCTCATGCTAATTACTGCTGCAGCTCTGACTTTGCCTGTTTGTTAAGGCACTATCCTATCCATGAACTACGTCAGTCATATTTCCATTGACAATTGTTTAATGTTCATTTGTAACCTTGTGTTTACTATTGTACATTTACATTCTTCTTTCTGACTTGGAACCTTTACAAATGAGCTTGTAGCTCAAAGGCTGTAATCCGAGAATTCAATAAATAAATAAATAAAGTATCCATTTTGTAGCCTGTTCTCTTCCTAAGGCTTTCCCCAACCATGACCCCATCATCCCTCACCCTAATCGTACAAGCCCTTCTCTAACCTACTCATACTGGGGCACATTGTCGCCATCTGAGGTACTTTGAATATGTGGACAAAGAGGTGATAAGGGATATAATTTTTCATTAAAGGAGTTATTCCACAGGAATCAGGTCAGCTCCTTAATGTGTTGGGAAGTGGGAGGCACCAGACTGTTCTCTTGTTCTTCTGTTAGAGTTTGCTGCGCCTGCCTTTTCTCAGTTAGTAGGAAAGGAAACATCTTCAGGATGGTAAATTCTGTGTCTGTAGAATTAGATATCCCTCCCACAGTTATTCATAGAGCATAGTTAGGGTGACTAAGATGAAGAAGCTGGACGTCTCATTAACATTTAGTTGACTGCAATCAGTCTACCCCAAAAATGCCATGTTGATGTATTTCTGAGAACAACTTCAAAGACCATCAAGCAGCATGTTACTACCACCAGGCCTACATTGTGAGGCAGTGTTGCCTAGCCCTACTGATCTGGGCACCCTTAGCATCTTTACAACCAGACCCAACCTGGCACATGACTCTCAGCTGATCTGGCTTGGAGGCAGCTTTTATAGCTGCTTTGCATGTCACAACTCTGATAATCTATTAAAGGAATAATGCACTACAGGGTGTGTGTCATGCTGAGATAACACCACTCCTGGGGGATTGGACACGAGGCCCCAGCTGAGTTCATCAATGCCCCAGGCATGGCATTATCCCAGCACCTACACACACCCTGGAGTGCATTATTCCTATTATACAATGGCTTGTTGTTATACACAGAATAAAAACAATTTAGAGACTGTTTTTGTTAGCTTGGGAAAATATTTTTTTTTCTTAAGAGAAGATAATAACTAAGTAGCAACAAACAATCAGTCAAAGAGGTTCACAGTGCTGAGACTAGACCCATGTCGTTATGCTGGGATAACACTACGGTCCAGCCCCAGACTGACCAATCGTGTCCAAGATTATTTCTTGCCATTGTATAATAATGCTCAGTAGCTGCTTTATTTCAGCAGTTCTGCTTACTTCATAAAGTAAAACCACCAGTTTTCATGTAACGGTCACTGACTAAAGATACTATTTGAAGAAAAGTTTCTGTCCCTAGTAGCCATGGGGCATGGACTTTGCCCAAACATCTGCCCCATTTGCCTCAATGAGAGTTATATCCATTTCCAGTTACGACGCACGTGTCAGCCAAATGTTCTTGTTCCTGCTTTTAATTTTGGCTTAGGGATCTTTAGGAGTTGTTCCCTAGAAGATTTGTATAAACGGTTCAGTGAGTTATAGCAGGTTGGACAGTGTAATGGGAAGTCTAGTGTTTACTGTTAAATGTTATGACTGACAGGTTTTGAGTAACTTAAGCAGCCAGGAGGTATTTCTAAAAGTAGTACCAATGGGAGTGATCCCTAAAATCAGGTGCCAGCCTGTTTTCCCCATATCTGCAAAAACTGGCAATGCCATGTGATTAAGCTTTCCCTGGATCCTCTATAGTCATCTAAAAGCAGCAAGCATTTTGTTCCACTGTCAGCTTCTTAGTAGGCAATATTTCATACTTTATAGTTCCTGTCTTACTTATCACATAAGGGTTAAGTTTTAAATAATGTCCAGACAAAATGGTCATGAACTCTTAACTTTAGAAACTGATAAAAATGACACCTCTGAAATGAACATGTCTGGTCCTAAGGAAGCGGATTAGTGCACCATCAGAAACCTCACCAGAAATAATACCATTTCAGCTGCCTTGTCTCTGAAAGGCCATGGGATACCAACTGCAAAGTGCATGGAAGTGTTACTGACTGTAAGTTATGTTCCCCAGCTTCTAATAGGATGTTATCACTTGCACAGTGACACGACACTGCAGCTATATTGCAACACTCTGGAAATAGACAGAATAGTTGTTTGGTGGCTGGGCTGCAAAATAATGAAATGTTTAGTTTTTCTGCATTGTCATCAACTCTTATGGCTAACAAAATCTTATAGGTACTAGCAGTGGCAGCTCTAGGAATTAAAGATGACCAGGGCACAGGCAGAGTACTGAGGGTTTGTGTCTGGGTGCAGAGGACATTTAAATCAGACTATGTTACCAACTCTTCATCACTGCTGGGGCACTAGCTTGGACTCAGCAGATTTCTGAGAATGTGCATTGTATTGTACTACACTGGAGTAACTTCTGTGACTCAGAACAGCATTTTATTATCATTCTTTCATTCATTCATTCATTCATTCATTCATTCATTCATTCATTCATTCATTTATTTATTTATGTCTTTGATGACCGGGTAGGTGCACTGATCCAATGGACCATTTTCTGGCAGAACCTGGTTACTTGCATGGCACATCAAGTAAGGCATATACAGATAGCATGAACAGTATAACAGGTAACATAGTTCAGTGTAAGATGCATGGTACATAGGGACAATACATAAACAGAGGTTACAGTATGGTACCAAGTACAGCAAACAATTCAGTAGTAGGGTAATACACAGTTACAATATAACAATCAGCAGCCGGTAAGTGCTGTGATGTAATCAGAAGGGGAGCGTATGAAGCAAGGTATGGGGAGAGTAGAGCACAGTAGGGTAGCGAAGCCTCTCGTAAGGGCCCCTCGATAGAGAAGGGAAAATAGGCAGGAAGGGTGGGTGAGCAAAAGCATTTGGTTTCTGACATCAGCCAGTCCTTGTAGTGGGTTTTGAAAGAGTGGTGAGAGGTGGTCGAGTGGAGCAACATAGGGAGCTTGTTCTATAGAAGGGGGAGCAGGAAAGGGCTTTACTGCCCTTCGCAAATGAGTCTCTATGGACTACCAGAGGGGGGACAGATGATTCTCAAAGGCACCTGGATGCCACTCTGCCCAAGAAGAAAGGATAGTATGGGGACAGGTGGCTGCTTCTGAGGTATTGTCTATTATACAGCCAAGGGCAAAGTGAACCATCCTTGGAGGGGGCGCCTCCAAACAACTTGTAGAGGTCACAGTGGTGAGTTGAGTAGGGAGACTGGAGCACAAAATGACAGATACTGTTATAAACTGAGTTGAGCCTAAAGCGCAGCACAGAGGACACATTGGAATAGATGGGGTGCAGTAGTCAATAAGCGGGGAGATGGTTGCCTTGCTGCAATGGCAAGATGTGCCTCAAGATCAAGACATTTTTTGGCGGTAGGCATCCCCAGGTTCCTGGTTTACCCTGCACATGATGTTGTTGACATGTTCTGTGAACTCAAGGAGGAGTCCAGAGTAACACCTAGATATCTGAAACTATGACAATTTTGGAGGAAATGGTCTTCAGGAGACCACTAGGGGGATTTCTACTTGGTGACTTTGCTGATGTACCAAACAGCATAGATTGTGTTTTCTTTTCATCAACCATGAGCCTGTTAGTGAGAAACCAATTATAGGTAGTGCCATAGTTCACAGTTAGAGGGGAAAATGTTTGTTAGGAAGTTATTTATTTATGTATGATTGTATGTATTGTTTGTTTCTTTATTTATTTATTTCAAATGTTTTCCCAGAAAGACATACTGAATTGGTACTAGCTTATTTCCAGATATGTTTCAGGGTAGAGGGAAAGGGAGTACATTACAGCTCAGAGGAATAAGGTACAGTAAATTAAATAACAAGTTACAGTTGTTGTGCAAAAGACAATATAAAATACTGAACAAACTTACAATTGCCATGACCAGTGGAACAGATACACAGATTCACAGATTCAGCATTAGACAAAGTTCAAACCCAGTGGCTAAGCTTCAGACAGATGTGGGTAATAATGGGAGGGAGTTTGGACACCATGGGTACACAAGGCAGGGTCAAGGATAATTACAGATGTGAACTGCAAAGTCTCAAAGGGAGGATTTAACAAAACAGAGGATTGAGGCAGGGCAGATACCAGGAGAAGGAAACATCAAATCTTAGGTAAATGGAAGCTAAAGCAGCATGTCCTACAGTAGATTTCATGGGCAGGACAGGTAGCTGGGGACAGTGTTATGCAGGAAAATGTGGAGGGGGATGAAAGGAGGAGGTAAGGTGAAGAGCTGTCAGAATTTGGAGATGAAGGAAGCACAGTGAGGGAGGTACCTGGTATCAAGGGAGTGGAAGAAGAGGGAGGGTAGAAGTAATAGTGGTGGCTAGGAGGGAACAGTACAGGCTAAAATGGCAGAAAGAGAGAGCCCAGTCTGGCCAGTACGCCTTGAAAGCTGCACTCTACACAAAGTCACCCTAATGGAAAATTAAGAAGATTATCTTCTAGAGGATTTTCAGCAATTAGAAAGCTAGCTGCATGCTTTATTCCTTCACACAGTCTCAAGTTATTATTTGTCTATGTTTGGATGCATTTGTAAATGAGAATATCTTTCGATTTTGCTATCCAATAAAAACAGAATAATGATGAAAAAAGTCTAGGGTTGAGGTTCTGGTGTATGGCATCTACATGCAAGGAAAAATCAAGATGATGGTTCAGCCATGACCCAAGGTAGTATTTGAAGGAGGAGACATTCTCAATTATCACACCATCAAGGGCATGGAAGTACAGGAGGAGTGAGTATGTCCAACTTCTGCCTGGTGCCTAAGGTTATTTATATACAAGATTTTCCTGGCACCGAGGAACAGTTGATTAGGCCTGAACCAACACTGGATGTTGGAGAAATCCAACTTAACCAAGCAGCCAGGTCAGAGGTGGAATCACCAGTGGCAAACAGCACCATCTTGTTCATATACATGTCGATGACTGCACAGGGTACAGGCATTTGGGAGGTCACTTAAGAAAGTAGAGAAGAGAAGCAGGCCAAGACAGAGCCTTGGACATGCCTGAGCAGACAGGGAGGGGCAAGAGAGTTTGTCTGCAATGCAGACATCTTGGTACCCATTCTCATGGTAGGAGCAAAACCAACTAACTGCAAGGTCAGAGAGCCCAGACCTTTTAGCATGTCTAGGAGAATGGGATGACCAAAAGTGTTGAAAGCCTTGTCTAAAATGACAAAGATTGTGGAAGTAATTTGGCTGTGGTCCATTCTGGATAGGATGGAGTTAGTGTGCCTGAGGTGGATGTGGAGGGGACTTCCAGTAGTCAGACTGAAAAGGGTGAAGAAGGAAGAGGAGTCTAGGAAGGGGAGAATTGGGTGAGAACTAGGTGTTTCTGGAACTTGACCAGGGTAGGGAGAAGGGAGATTGGCTGATAGTTCCTAGGGGAGGAGGGTCACCACCTTTGGAAAAGGATAGCAATTGCCCATTTCCAAGCATCAGGACAGCAACCAAGGAAAAGAGAGGATGAGGTAGCAGTGTTCAGGTGAAGGAATTTAAAATCCAGGCCTGGGGTCTGAGATCGTTTAGATGGTTTAGAGCTAAAGGGCCTTTAACAAGACAGCTGGAATGCTGGGTGAGAAGGAGAAGGTGGTAGGTTGGAGTAAGGAGGAGGAATGGGAGGGAAAGGGATGGATGACAGTAAGTAGTAAGCACTAAAGGTAAAAAGATATTAAAGGTGAGGCAACATTAACAGGGTCAGAGATGTGTAAGCTTTCCAACTTGAGGACTGGATAAGCAGACTGGGTTGGAGGTGAGAAAGGGAGTGGATAGCCTTCCAGAACTTAGAGGGCTGGCTTAATTTTTCTGGAGTGTGGATGGAAAGTATTCTGATTATACTTGTCTATATAACAAGACACAATGCTATCATAAAGTTTGCCACACTAATAAATGATGAACTATACTGTATTGGTAACTTCCTGCCAGTACAAAAATACCAACCTTGAGTTCTGCTCAGACAATTTTCCTATCACCTTATTATACCTGCCTGTCAGGAATGGTCACTGACACATGCCACTTTCTTCAATATCCATCACTTCATGTAATACCTCTTAAGTATTTGTCACCTAATCCAGCACCTGTACTTGCCTATGAGTATGGGTGCTGACACCTTCAGTTTTAAAATCATTTTACATTTTTCACCTTTTATCATTTTATGATTCAGATGCTGTGTGTCTATTTTACCAATATACTCAAGATCAACAATATATAATGCATACTGAACAGAGTCAGAAACATGAAGTCACACACATATCAATAAGACTAAGTACTGACACAGCAGTTTTGTCTGAAACCTGAAACTCTCATTTAATTACAATGTATTGAATATCAAGAGTTCGGATTTGAACTGGGGATCTCAAGAAGCCACAGAACAGTAGCCAAATTTGCTGTGGTTGCAGTTCCCTAGTGCATCTAGTAAGAAAGGTTGTATACTCATTATAATAACTAATAGACGAGATGCAAATAATCAAAGCTGAAAGCTCCTAGACCATTGACTCTATGTAGTCAATGATTTGTGAGCAGTATGTAATAAGTTTTACATTTTCAACTAAAAACTTTAAGGGGAAAAATATGCATTTACACTAGAAGCTGTTATAAATGTCAGTGTCTGATCTGGAGGTACTGTCAGTATTTCAGATCCATTTATTTATTTATTTTATTGGAATTGCAATCCTTTGAGACAGGGACTCATATTCAAAGGCTCCTCATGATACACATACAGGACAGAGGCATGGATACAGACAGTGAGTGGATTAACAGACTTCAGTGCGTGTACATACATGATTTGCCTTAAATACAATTTGAAATAATAACAGCGAGAAAAGAACAATCTTAAATATACAAGGATATATATAATGTGGGTAATTTTTAGAATGTCTCTGGTGGTTCTGAACAACTCTGGTGTTATGGGTCATACAAATAAATATGGTTCAGCAAACATTGTGTTACTTATTACTAAGGTTGCAAGCTTGTTTGGTTACACTTTAAGTGTCAGTTAACTGCAGTAGTTACAGAGTAACTGCACTGCAATTGCAATGTAGTTGCATACAACAAACATGAAACTACATTGTTATTACCCTTATACTCACAAAACACAACCTCAGTAATGTTTGTTTAGAGTATATTCTGAGCTTTTATATTTCTTGTTCTGTACAGTAAAATAAACTGTGTGCTCCATTCATTGGTTTGTCTTATAAAAATTGAAAAAGTAAGTTTCTTACCAGAATGGTGGAAACAATCAATGATCGGTTGGATAAGGAGTCTGAGATGTTTACTGGCTTTCCTTTTGAGTCTCTGTCATGTTCAGACCACTGAATATATCCCAAGTTCCGACCTAAAAGTAACACATATACGGTCCAGAACAGTGAAGAATTGTGTGAAACACAGGTTTAGTCTGCTAACACTTATTATGAATTCTCTGCTGCCACTATATTAGAGTCTGTTTTAAAGGGCACTGAATATAGTGATTAGTGATGTGTGACATAAAGGGTGAAAAGACACGGAGAATTGCTGGATCCTTTTTTTCAGTTTTTTTTTCTTTTAAACTCTCATTCTTACAGAACAAGTGAGACATGACATATGAGGCAAGCAAAATGCAGGTGAAACAGTTGGCAAGCAACTTGCTGGTGCCATACACTCATGAGGCATGGTTTCAAATGCTAATAGAGTCTGACATTTAAAATTAGCTTAGTTAAGGGAAGTTTCATTCACCAAAGCAAAGAAGACGCTTAGCACTCAGAATATGTCAAGTTGTTTCCAGAATGCACTAACTTAACAGCTCCATAGAAGCATGCATGGGGATATTCCACAGGACAAACATAAGCTATTTATTTACTGGAATGCTGCGAACAATGCTGCCTAATAATGAGTGGCTGAGTAAGAGTGAAACCCTGAGTGCTATGGCAGCACTGTTGGCAGCATTTCATCGTATGAGAAGCTTAGTTCTGTGTGCCTAAGGAATATCCTATTTATGCCATTGGACTAAGGACTTTAATGGTATTTCTATGAATGATCGATAAAAGGTTTTTTTTCAATAAAACTATTGTACATTTGAGAGGGTACCTATGAGCTGACTGTGTCTGTATTGTGTTACGCTGATGAGCAGAAGTGTACAACTGAAAATCTGTTGACATTTATGCTTTGATTCCTACAAAATAAATAACCTAGTGTAACTATTTTTAACTTTTGAAAAGTACATTAGACTTTTTTAGATTGGGGCTTTCCCGGTACAATGGTAAGTGAATGGTCTCCTTGGAAACATTAATATGGGAATATTGTTCTGATTAGTGAAGGAAGCATGTGTCCTATTCAGGTGATATGATTAGCTGTATGGTTGCTAGGAATGTCTCCCAGGTTGGGTCACAGAGAACAGCATAATTGTAAGAGTTAAAAGATTGACAGTACAGAAAATTACAGTGCAGCAAGGAAAACAATATGCTGTTTGCACTGGGAGAGAAATAACATAACTGAATACTATGTATTCCTTATATTATTCATATATCCAATAGTAAAATGAATTTATTCTACCCTTTTCACTGGATTAATTTCACCCTTAGTCCAAGAAATACTATATCAGATTAAAAACATACTGCTTATATGGGAACTAAAAAAGCTGGACCCATGCACAAGATATAAGTAAAACAGAGCAATGGATCTGGAACACAGTGTGCTACGAGGCAAACAAATTGACTCTTGCATCCATCCCTTTGAGAACTAAGCCTGTTAGACAAAACGAACAGAATTTTGATCCTCAAAGGTAGGGGCTGTGCAAGCTGCTGGAGGAAGGGTAAAGATAGATAAGCTGGTTTTGGTGGTAAAGAACAAACCTACTCTCATAGGGGACAAGAAGAAATGGAGCACTCCATCTCTCTATATCACCATGTGATCTACTGTTGCTGATCAGGCAGACAACAGAATGAAATCCTTTCTGTCTGCAGTCATGCCCTTCAGCCAAGGGTCACTACAGTAATGAGGTACTCAAGCAGGAAAGGCTCCTGTGGAAAACGGGTTTTACAAATTCCAATAAGGAGAAAATTAAAATGAATTTATCAAAGCAACACAAGTAAAAAAATACAGTCACAAGGTCAAAACAGGTATATTTATCATTATATCTTGTTCTTGGTCTAACTTGTTTTGCAAACAGATTCAATAAATAATGCCTAAAATGTTAATATACTGCATTTGTTATCAAGTGATACAGAATATGAACTTCTACCAATAAGTATTTCCCCAGGAATGAAAGTTTAAGTGCAAGATTAACCCTGGCACCAAACCAACTGCAATCTGCTGGTATTTTAATTGTAAAGCAATCTTCAGAAGATAATAGAGGTATTTAATAGATTTAGCAAAGTATGCTCATTAAAATCAGAAATGCACACAATTCACTCCAGTCAGGCATGCAGCAGACTCGTACTGAAGTATGTTTTGCATACTTACAGACCAACCGCCCTGTATTGAAGGTAATCCCACAGCTCCACCTAGTTGTGAAAAACCTGGGACCCCTGCTGTGAAGAATCTTTCACTCCCTTGACTTAATGAGTAACTGAAAAAAAATCAGTGATGGAGCTAATAGTAGGAATAAAATAGATGGTGAAGCTTTAAATCTTTAGAAACTAGCCTCTTCTCTTATTCCCATTTCATGAGAAGATGCAGTTTTCTGCACTATAGTGTGTGTGTGTGTGTGTGTGTGTGTGTGTGGGGGTAAAAACGAAACCATCTAAAAGAAGAAGAGAAATTAAGGTTCAGCCTATAAGGGAAGACAAGTGTGTATTCCTGTTTGAAGCAAGGATGATCAAAGTAATGCTGAAAACATGCTTAGACAGGCTTAAGGTGATGTCCACCACTAACCTGAAAATGACTGGAAATTCAAGGATTTACTCGTGGTAAGAAGATTTCATTTATAAAGCTATGCTTGCATTTATGCTTATGCGTAAAATTATGATGGCACTGTTTACTGATGAGATGAGATTCAAAGTGTGTTGCTTTCGCTTTATAACATCAGGGTGAACAGTATAGAGGAAACTAGCCATAAGTTATTAAACACTGTTTCAATCATCTTTGCTGCCAATGTAGACTTTATGAAGCATATAAGGTTGCATTTTATCAACTGAGAATGAAATGGGAACCCTAAATTCTATTATTAGCATCTTCCCAACCCTATTCTTAAATGTCTTCATTATTTAGGGTTAAATTATAGTATATGTTGTGTACACTGCAGTATTACAATGAATTGTGGCACATGCCATAATGTAATAAATGTATTTCAGTTGGGGAACCACACAATGTCTGATGCATTCAAATGCAGTCTTCTGTTGCATTGTTTATTATTCTCTTTCAAACCAAAAGGCCAACTATGATTTCCTATGCCATGTTTTGTAGTTTCAGAGCTACATACAGCTCCCCATTGAAATACAATGATTACATGTCCAGTAGTCACATCCCAGCAAAGCATATAGTTGTTACCACACTATGTTACAACATGCTACACTACAGAGTTTACATGTACCTGATATGTGTCATAAAACTACTACCAGATATTAAAAAAGCTTTGAAACTGACTTCATATCTGACTTTCTTTTTCATATTAATACAGGTTTCAAACAGAATCACATATGTTTTTTAATATAGAAAATAAAGTATGGGTTAGTGTGTATAGCATGAAGTTTACACACACCCAGGGTTAGATGCTCATAAACCCAGAGAGCCGAAGCTCGAGGGGTTTATGTGGTATCTATCTCGAGGGTGTGTAAACTTCAAGTTTAAACACACTAACCCATATTTTATTTTATATTAGAAAATGGGTTTTTATTTCTGGCTCCGATTATTGGTACCCCTCCTGAGGGGGGGGAAGCATTAACTTCAATAGATGCCCAGGAAACAAAAAGTGCCAGCCCAAGTGCCCCATTCACCCATGCAAGAATCCTTGTCCCCACCCTGCTTGCCCATTGGGCAAAGCACCCCATTCAATTTAAAATGCACCATTTTTTTCTCTCACTTAGCAAGAGACATGGGCCATCCCTACTTCATGACCAGCTAACACAACAAACCACACACCACCCTCTGCTTGGCTCACTTACACAACATGAAAAAAGTACAGCAAATTAAAAGATCCACACATTTTAAAATCAAGAAGCAAGCTGTAACTGTGATCAACCTCGCTTAACTGACTGTCAGCAGTCCCTTTTTAAAACCGCACTATGAATTACATGGAAATCACACAACTATCATGTTATTTTACAAATACTGGGCATCTCATATTTTCCATTCAGCAGCAAAACCTGGTAACCCTGTAAACAATCAGCAAACATTTCTTTCCTTCCTTACTTCATAGCGTTATCCAGATCCCGATACTGATCGTATTTCAGGTGTGCAAGTGGCACAGGCGAGATTGAACTTTCACGTTGGTCATCGGCTCAAATGTAAAACATAACACCACTCTCAGACCATACTGTTAGACTCTAAATTTTGGAAAATATCATTTACAGCACTGCCCTACCGCATTAAGTATGTTGCTCTGCACTTCCTGGTTTAATGTGTTGGGTCAAGTGAGGTCATGCCTGTAACAGCCGCATAATTTCCAATTATATAAAAAAACACTTTTTCAAGTAGGACTGTATTGCTTTGTTTGTATGTCTGGTTGTTTCCAGATTGCTGAGGAGGAAACCTGAAAATTAAATGTACTGCTACGGAGGTGATGGGGGGACATAAGCACAACAGAATGGTGCTGTGAGGGGGAGTGGCAATAACAGATGGAATAGCACAGAAAGCAAGGACTACTTTGTAAGCAAAAGACTTAAAATTAAGTCTCTTTTTTTATTTAAATTGTTTCATTTTTGTAGAAACCTACACAAACTGCCACAGGTAGCCCATTTTCTATGCAATACCATCCAGGGTGGGCGGTATGGGCAATACCACTCACCCTGTTGGGTATTATTGTTGCTAATTGCTGGTTTCCCTTTTCACCTCAGCAATTATATGAAATAAAGACCTTCTAGTGTAGCCGTGGTTTGGCTTAGTGTTAGTCCGGTGCTGAAATGGAAATCTGTCTGTGTCTTTTAAAATTACTTTTTTTTTTAACAGGATTCTGAAAGGAAAAATAAAACAAAAACTTACCACCGAGTTCTTCTGGCAGTGCTGTTTTGGCAACATGGAAGTGGTGGCTGTCGGGAACAGTCGCTGTCTGCAGGCATGTGCAGTGAGGAAACCGTGATGTGTTTTACGCCATAAACACCCTTTATAACGGCAAATTATACCACGGGTTTCCCTATGGCAAAAAGGGGAAGCCAGTTATTTTATATACTTTATTGTTCCTTAGAAAATATTAATCAAATTTATCAATAAAATCAACAAAGTGTATACCACTGACAAACATTGCTTTCTATAATGTTATGTGCTTTATTGTTCTTTAGAAAAATAGTAATTCCATTTATCAATAAAAATCAATAAAGTGTATACCAATGACAAACATTGTTTTCTATAATGTTAGCATTCACTGACAACAGTAATTTTCATTGTTTTCTAAACTGTTTTTAGTGTATCTCTTCAAACCCCATGCATACTATAAAGTCTTAATCTCAGTACAAGGCATCATGGGTATGAAAATCCTTGTGCATGGAAGGCTGACAAGGCTTCAATACCACCTCTTGAACAGGCTTCTACATTTGATTCCATACAGGCTGAAAATGACAAGCTACAGACACAAACCATTAAATGTGACTTGACTTGAAAACCTGTATCGCTATGAGAAACCAGAGTCAGTGGATGCTTTGACACCTTTATTGGACCAACATACATCTTGGACAAGGATGATGTATCACACTAGCTTTTGGAGCACACATGTCCCTTCATCAGGTTTGAAAACTATGAACAGCACCAAGCAAGAAGTGAAGCTAGTTGTAAAGCTTTTCTACATATTGTTTGTACTGTACTTTTTGTGACAATTGTCAGCTCCATATGAACTCTGCAGTGTAGCATCACATTACAGAGCACAGTGTAACCTAAACACTATCTTTCTATCAGTCTGGCTGTCTGTCCGTCCATCTGTCTGTCTGTATGTCTTTCTACCTATCTATTTTTATTTATTTTATTTGGTTCTTGATTACTGGCTAGGTGCACTAGACAATAATACGCTTTATTTCAAGTAAGACCCGGAGAGTACAATTATAAACAATCGTGAAACACAGTACAGTAAAACAGTAAAATTAACAATGTAAAGGGTAACAAGTTATAATACATGAGCGACTGAAAAATTCTGACAGGGTGGGGAATCATTATAGCAAGAAAAAATCATTACAATAGCAGCAAATCAAGAAATAGAGCAATGTCGCTAAACAATTTAAAAACAGATGGTGCATCAAATTGAACAGTTGTAAACAAGCACTAGTCAGATAACAAAGGTTGGGTGGTCAAGGAGGCAGGAAACAAGTACAGGGGTCAGACAGAGAGATGGTGGTATAGCTTCCTTCTGAAGCAGGCATGAAGGAGAAGGCCAAAGGGCCACAGGTAGGGAGTTCCAAAGATTTGGGACAAAGTAGGAGAAGGCCCAAGTCCCATATTGGTCATATACCTAGAAGCAGCTAGTAGGGACTGATTACCAGATTGGAAGGGTTGGCAAATTCAGGGAGTCACCATAGAGGCTAAGGAGGAGGAACCCCAGTTCTAATAATTTTTGTCAGTTAGGATGCCCAGATCATGGGAGTGGTTCGCCTCAGGTGATAGCCAGTTTAGACCTCGAGTAAAGCTGACAGTGGTGGATAAGACAGTTTGATGCCAGAGCAAAATGACAGATGTTATGGTAGGTGGTGTCCCGTTTGTAGAGGTTAGCTCAGGCAGCTCATGAGAAGGTAACAGAGCCATAGGTGAGGGTAGGAAAAAGAATGCCCTGAGCAATGACAATTCTGACAGATGGTGTGAGGACATGTCTGGTTTTAAAAGCCAGGCCGATCTTGGTGTTAACAGCTTTACAAGTATTTGAGATATGTTGGCAAAGCCCAGAGAAGGGTCAAGGGATATACCAATGTATTTGAAGCAGTTAACATTTTCCTGGAAAGAGCCATCATTACTGAATAAGGATAGTTACCAGCATACTTTAGTCTGGGGGCAGAGTCAAAAACATTGAGGAGTTTTGCTAGCATTGAGTATTACCTTGTTTTGGGAGAACCAGGAGGAATTGTGCAAAATTAGAGGTACGGTTGGAGTTTACTTCAGCCAGGTATTTAGAGTTATGTAGAGCACTAGGTCATCAGCATACAGCAGAGAGGAGCAGGATATGGTGTTTAGGGACATATTATTTATAATCATCAATAATGAGAGATCATTTATCTATCTATGTGTCTACAGTATCTATCTATTATACTGTGAGTTTCACACTCGACAGACTTGATAGACCTATGGGCCTTTTCTGCTAGCAATTTTGTATGTTTGTATTTTCATTATCTATCTATCTATCTATCTATCTATCTATCTATCTATCTATAACTGCCCCAGCCAAATGCAGGGAGATTACTAAAGATGCCCTTTAAGGCATCAGCAACATGCGATGCCCACCGAGGTGCGAGCACACACTAGAAATTTGTGCCTATCAGGTGTGAGAGGGAGTGAAGAAAGTCAGTTGGGAGTTGAGAAAGAGAGAGTTTGAGGAGAGCAGAGGAGAAGCATGACAGTTTGGGGTGGCTGGCAGCACAGCATGTGATGGCCGGCGAGTCTGTGGTAGAGGGTGCTGTCAGCCCCTCTACTTGAAGTATGGCAGCTAGAGCACTCACCCACCCACCCACCCACCAGTGGGGCAGGATTGAGAGGAAAACCCTCCTGAGTTTCTCCTGTCTTGGCACGGAGCAGGGAAAGCCTAGGTTAAGAACATGCTTGGGGTTAAATTAAGAACTGGGTCCAGATTATTCCCCATTAAAGAAATGCCACAGAGACAGTGAGAAACTATAATCTGCCCCCACCGGAGGGGAAAGTAGTGAAGTTTCTCCTGAAAGTAAAGTGTGAGGTAATCTTCTCAACCTCTAGTCAGAAAAGAGGAAAGTCAAGAAGGAAGAGTGCCAGTATGTTTATTCTGGGACATTTGGCAAGGTATAAGTCCAGGACCCCATTCTTGTCAAAGTATCCTGTCAGAAATGAGCCCACTGGCTATGCAGCGACTTCAGGTTGAGAATCAAACCTCAGTCTCCTAAAGTGATGTGACTCTCGCTGAGGGCCATAGAAATGGTGGAAATTGTCAGTTCTGTGCACTAAACAGTAAATAAGTTGCCTCGAGGAAAAATAAAGTGGCTTGAACCTTTTAAAATAAAATGATTGCTGGTTGCATCAAAAGTTGTGTGGCTCTCCAATGTTCTAAAATTGTATTGCCTGCACTGTGGGGTCTCTTAATACACTGTTTTTTCAGGACTAATATCACCAAGTGGGTTTGGACCTCTGAGGGCACTGGAAGGATGCTCAGATTGTATTGGTGGTCTCCAGCCACCAAGGAATTGAACCCCACATGACTAAAGGTTAGAAACCACCTTTGAACTTGAGCCAAATAGAAGCAGTTTGACTAGTGTGGATCTGATCCCTCCCTCCTTCTCTGAGACATTTCCATCATCCCCTAAATGCAAGGGGTGGGGTGGGGGTCAGCCCATGAATCAGCCTGTGGGTTGAATGCTTGTGAATGTGTTGCCTGCCTTAACTGCAGCCAACATCCAGGCAGGACAGCACAAATATAGGGCCTGTGCATAGCAAAAATGCATACCACTGCAGGACAGGTAAAGGGTTACAAAATGGAGTGTTCATCTGGAATTCAATAAAAGGCATGGAAAAGGCAATTTTAATGTAAAGCAGTACTCAGGGATGTTTCAGGAAGGCTCAAGCACTTCTTGTAGTTTGAGTCGCAAGTCACCAGCAAGGCATTGTGAAGAGACAAAATGGTGGACAGGCTCATGTGAGAAACATGGTGAATGCATAATTAATCACCAGAGGGGTAGCTGATTGGAAGAATGGCTAATGAGATTCAAGTAGTAGAAAAGGAGAACAGGTGGCTTCCAATCAGAGTGCAGAAGATTTTGAAAAGTTTGGAAGTGCTGTCGGTACAGAAGATAGCTCATTTGATTGCTATACCAAATAGTGTGGTATAAAGTTAACAATTTGCTGCAGAAAAAAGTAAAGTAGTTTGCTGCTAGCAGAAGTCGAGTTAGCAGAAGAGTCACTGAATTTGCTGGAGTTTCAATACAGTTTACCAAGTGGAGCAAGTTGGTGGAGAGCATGGCTTTTTGCAAATGGATTTGTAGGCAAAACAGTTACTGTTCCTGAAGGACTCCTTAACTGGCTCTTGGGCATGGTGAAAACAATGGCTCAGGTGAGGCATGTCTATTTTGTGACCACAGGGGAGTGGAGTAATTAGACAGCCAATTTGCATTGTATGTTCTTGCAGGAACACTGTTAGATGACCTTCTTATTTGCAGAAGCAGGAAGAGAATCAATTGGCCTCTTGCCATCATCTGTGGAAAAGTGGCAGTGGCCAGCAACTGTATCGCATGCTTTCCCCACACATAGTGTAGTGGTAGACAAGGAGCCACTGGAAACGTGGGAAGAAGTGGAAGCAGTGTTCCCAAGGGAACACCCAAGATGGTGTCTGGGCCAGCCATCTGCCCAGCCCAACACCATCACTGAGTGCCCCATTGGCAGAGGTAGGGCCTAGGACTGACTCCCAGTTTGTGGAGTACTGCTGCAGGGTACGTGAGGGACAGACCTGGGAAGTCAGAGTCACCCAAGATGGAGGCACGAGCTACTTAGGCTCAGGAAGTCTCCAGTTAAAGCCATCCACCATTTGAAGCCGACTGATATCTAAAAGGCTGCCTAAAAGCCTAGAAGAGGCTAAACCCTTAAGACATCCACACCCACCCCCCATGGAGCAGCCTGCCCCAGGCCAAAAGTAGATGAGCCTGATGTTGTTATTGAAGCTGTGGAGCCTTTTAATCTGCCTCAGACAATGAGAGTAAAGGTGATCATAGGGAGGTGCTTTCCATCTATGAACAACCTATGGAAGGGATCACAAGAATGTTCGAAGATGTGGTGATAGAGAGAAACATTCTTAAACCATAGTCTATGTCATTTTAGGTGTACTGGAAACACCCATGCTCCCAGAAGCTTGTAAACGTTTGCTAGTGGACATGGACTCACACCACTATTTGGATCTGAATGTGCTACACTATAGAGATGGAGTGTGGTTACCAAAGGACAAGTCTGCAAATAGCTCCCTGCCAGAGTGGAGTCAGGCTGAATGTTGGTGCAGAAGGTACTTTCACTTTGAATTCCCAGGCATAAACTACTCTCATGTTAGTGAAAGAACTTGGGAATTAATTAAATGTCGTAGGTCTGATTGAGTTTTCTCAGGGACATTGGAAAAGGTGCATGTGAAGAATCGATTGATATCCGTGATACAGCCCATGACAGGGACAAGGTGAAGTCCCTTGCCAGAGAGTTGCTAGTGGCTACTGCCTGGGAAGGAATCACCTTGTTTAAAACCTTGACCTAGTACAGGACAGAGTGGACACTGGATCAAATATTATGTGATCCATCACGACAGTAGAGGTATGGAGTGCACCAAGCTTGACTCATGTTTTATTTTGCCCCAGAGATCCTGTGGCAAAATATAAAACTCATCCATGCACTGCAACCCCATAAGAACCCTTGCACCCCTAGTGCAGAAGACAATTACACCAGAAACTGACACTGCTTTGAATGTTCTTGTGTTTGGAAAAATATATATATTCTATACAAAAGGTTTGGACCAATTTCTTTAGCATGGACAGTAGCCTGTTCTGCTTATGGTAAAGTAATGGACATTGCAAAAGGAAAAATAAAGTTAGAGACTGTTTTTGAATTTGTTTCCAGTTTTACCCAAAATTGTAACTGTTTTTACTCTGATGTAAACCTTTTCTTTGTGATTTACATATTGTGTTTAGTTAGCTAGCATGGGAATATGACAGGGGTACTGCTATTTCAGTTCTCTAAATAAGACTGTTAAGTAGAGACCCCATAGAGTTTAAGGCACTCATCTTCCCTCAGTGCTGCAGGCTGGGTTTGTTGAACTTTAATTAGAGACATTCAAAGGCACCAGCAGCACAATTTATCCATTTCACAGACTATAAGGACTTTTGGATGTAAGAGTGTCCCCTTGATAGCATTTCCCTAATGTTAAGTAGTTTAGATTTATAGGAAAGTAGTCTGTAGCATGTTCTTTTAACAAAGCAGTAGTTAACCATTTCTGTGGGGGAACACAATGTTTTAACAGTGGCCTGGGGCCTACTGTTAGTAACTGTACTGATAGTGCCAGGACAGCAGCATTGTGTACCTAATTAGAAGCTTTAGAAGTACTAGTTAAATCATCACCCTCCGTGATGTCTAAATTAGTTACTGTAGTGTTAGATAGTTAGGAATGTTGTGTTATTGAATTTGGGCAAAGTGTTTATTTGGATGCCAAATAGGCCTGGGTAAGTACTGATGAAGGGTCCATTCTGGGAAAGATTGGAGCTGGAAATGTTAAGGTAGTCCATAATGGGGTGAGATGGGTGGGACTGTGGCCTGGTGGACATACGGCCAGTGTGGAACATCAGGTCGAGTGGCCATGCCCTTAGTGGGTTCAGGTTAGGTTCTACAGGTGGGTGTACACCTGCCTAGCTAGTTAGGTTGCTCTTTGCAACCAGACTGGTAGACCCATGGTTGTGGTGGTTCCTTGGAAAGTGTGCATCATCCCAGAGAATACAGCTGCCTAGCTAACTAGTGAAGGGCTTCCCAGGAGGGAAAGCATTTCTGTGAGGGAAGTGTAACCGCCGCCAAATGCAGGAGATTACTAAAGATGCCCTTAAGGCATCGGAGCTTGCTCACGCCCACTGGGGGCGTTCAAGCATGCACTAGAAATTCACCATCAGGCATGAGCGGAGTGAAGAAAGTCAGTTGGGAGTTGAGAAAGAGAGTTCAAGAGGAGCACGGAAGGAGCAGAACAGCAGTTTGTGGCAGCGGGCGCCCAGCATGTGATAGCCAGTGAGGCCTGTGGTAGAGGGCGCTGTCAGCCTCTACTCAAACAATGGCAGCTAGAGCACCAACCCTCCCACTGGTGGGGGCAGGATTGAGAGGAAGTAGCAGCAAAAAGACATTGAGAGGAGACATGGCATCTCCTCAACAGTATCAAAGAAGATGGTGGTGGCCATGGAGGCCCAGACATTCAGGTGGCAGCTGGATTGACTGGAGGGGTATGGAGGTGACAGTTCCTATCCTTTGTGTTTCCTATGTCCACCAGGTAAAGGCAGCTCTGTTCTTGGTGTATCTCCAGCTACAGTATGTGCTGTTGGAAGGTAGGCCCCTCCCTGAGTTCCGCCTGTCTTGGTGCAGGAGCAGGGAAAGCCTAGAAGTTAAGGACATGCTTGGGGTTAAATTAAGAACTGGGTCCAGCTTATTCCCCTATTAAAGAAATGCTGCAGAGACAGTAAGAAACCATAACCTGCCCTCCACTGGGGGAAAGTAGTGAAGTTCTCCTGAAAAGTAAAGTGTGAGGTAATCTTCCTCAACCTCTAGTCAGAAAAGGGAAGGTCATGAAGGAAGAGTGTCAGTATGTTTATTCTGGGACATTTGGAAAGAGATAAGCCCAGGACCCATTCGGGTCAAAGTATCCTGTCAGAAGTGAGCCCACTGGCTATGCAGCGACTTCAGGTTGGAGGATCAAATCCCCAGTCTCCTAAGGTAATGTGCCATGGCCAAGGGCCATAGAAATGGCGGAAATTGTCAGCTAAGTGCACTGAACTATAAATAAGTTGCCTAGAAACAAATAAAGTGGCTTGAGCCTTTTAAAATAAAATGATTGCTGGTTGCATCAAAAGTTGTGTGAATCTCCAATGTTCTAAAATTGTATTGCCTGCACTGTAGGGTCTCCTAACACACAGTTTTTTCAGAACTAGTATCACTAAGAAGGTCTGGACTCCCTGAGGGCACTGGAAGGATGCTCAGACCATGTTGGTGGTCTCCAGCCACCAATGAATTGAACCCCCACGACTAAAGGTTAGTAACCACTTGAACTTGAGCCAAATAGAAGCAGTTTGACCAGTGTGGATCTGATCCCTCCCTCCTTCTCTGAGACTTTTCTTCATCCACTAGATCTGAGGGATGGGGTGGGGTCAGCCCATGAATCAGCCTGTGGGTTGAATGCTTGTGAATGTTTTACCTGCCTTAACTGCAGCCACATCAAGGCAGGACAGCACAAATATAGGGCCTGTATAGCCAAAAATGCATACCAGTGTAGACAGTAGATAAAGGGTTACATATCTATCTATCTATCTATCTACACATACACAAAGTAAGACACACACACCCACTTGTTGCTGCACTTCTGAAGCTTCAGATAGACAACCATGGTGCCCAAATTACAACACTACTGTCTTCAGAAGCACAAGACCTTGTGGAGTCAGGACATTTCACTTGGCTGCAAAAGCACAGCCCCTGTGGAGCCAGTGCTTCTGTAGCCAAAGGTACTCATGCACATTGTAAGACATATACACACTTCTGGCTGCAGACATAAGACATACTCACCAATTTTTTTATAGCCACAGAGAGAAATCCATGCTAACCAAATTGTAACACTTCTTCTGTCTGCAGAAGCACAGACCCCTGCTATGTCAGTGCTTCTGCAGCCACATATATTCATGCACACTGTAGGCATACACATACTTCGGCTGAAGAGGTACAGCCCCTGTGGGGCCTTTGCTTTGCAGCCACAGATACAAACCCACAAAGGTAGCACATCAGTGCTACTGCATTTGTGTAATCTGGAAACAGTTGTATGCTGTTTGTCTTACTTGATGATAGCTGTCTGTGGTTGCTTGTGTGGTCTTGTCATTTTGCTGCTTATGGGTTTGGGGAGTTAGGATTTGAAATCTAATGCCACATTTTCCAACTTTTGTGGGGTCAAATTGAACCCTAACTGGTGCATTAATGCAGTTAAATATGTACTACTGGAGAAAAGGAAAGAAAGGTAAGACATGATAGAGACATTCAAATACCTCAAGGTATCAATAAGGTACAAGAGGGTGGCATATTGCACAGAAAGAGATGCTCAAGGACAAAAGAGCATGTTGTGAAGCAAGAAGGAGGGAGACTTAGTGCAGATCTGAGGAAATATTTCTTCACTGAAAGGGTGGAGGATGCCTGGAACAGCCTCCCAGCAGAGGTGGTGAGTACCAAAATGGTAACAGGATTTAAACATGCATGGGACAGACACAGAGGGACCTTAGTAGCATGGCTGGGGAGGGGGGTTAAGACCAGAGATCAATTAGGATCTACAGTGGAACAGCAGGTAGGGACTTGAGGGCAGACTAGATGAGCCAGGGGGTCCTTTTCTGCTGACAGTTTCTATGTTTCTTCACAATGAATTTCCTTTCCTTTTGAGGTAGTTGAATTGTTCCTCATTCATGTACTTCTCTTTGGGACCTACTTGAACAGATACAGATGGACAGGATTCTCATACCCTGCACCAAAGAAAGAGTCTGTCTGCCTGTGGATGTGGCACTTCTGTGCAGCTATAGATGCAAGGCATTTGTGGGGCTGTCTTGGGGCTGCAGAGGGAGGAGGTTGTAGGTTAGCAGAACTGGGGGTGGGCACCCCAGTCTGCTTCTAATTTGAGGGAGTGGTGGTTATATTAGCTGGTACCAGTGGGTGGGCACACTGGTGTTGGCAGGCACTGAAGATATCATGTGTCAGTGGCTTAGTAGGTTGCACACTCACCTCTGTGGTCAGAAGATCAGAAGGCTGTGGGTTCTATCCCCACTAGGCACTTGGGTTAAATCCCAATACTGACACTGTGATGCAGCATGAGAGGAGTGCTGCACCTGAGGCACCTTTTTGGATGAGACATTAAACCGAGGTCCCATCTGCCCGCTTTTGGTGGTAGTTCAGGTGAATGTTAACGATCCCATGGCACTTCTTGAAAAGAGCAGGAAATTTTATTCATATCACAGAGGAACTCATAACCAAATCAGTATTACTTCACACAAAATTAAAAGGAAATAAAACAGAAAATCAACTGAGTATTGCTTCATACTTCAAAAACAGGAATGTATAAACATAATGGTGTCCAAAAGAAATTCATAAATCGGACATAAACTGCAACCCTCCCCCACTAAGAGAGTTGGGGAATCGTTATTAAATCTCTCATGACAAATACGGACTGACTATGTTAATGTCACACAAAATAATTCTACAAATCATAAAGGTATAGAAATCAAAAGGTATTACATTCATACGATGTCTGGGGAGTAAAGCTATGTCATAATTAATTGATCTTACCAATAGTCAGAATCAAAACAACCAGTACAGTCATTGAGTGACTAGCAAATTCTACAAATCCTATACTCTTTACTTTGGGAATAGGGATTCAAACATATCCTAAAGTATTATCACAAGCCAGAATTCCATAAATAAACTTTCTATCACTCTCTATGCTCTTTTTGTTTTTACTAAAGAGTCTCGTGTTTACATATATTTATAACCTATACATACAAGCAGAAGGGCTAAGATGAATAGAAAACAAAAAAAATCATGTCACTGAACATCAGGCTCTTAATAATGATCCCATCTCCCTTATTATTTACTTAATCCAGTTTATCAATCCCATCTGGACTGAAAAAGAGTTGGAGAGACCATCATAGATTCCTGTAGTTTTAGATTATTAACCGAATTCTCAATCATATGGAATAACTCTTCAGTGGTATAATGAAGCTGTTGTATTGTTAGCCTACAATGAACATACCAGATATGGAATTTAAAACATACTAAAATTAGCCACATTGTTGCTCTGTCGTGCTTAGTCCATAAGAAGGGCAATATGCTTAAACATAGGATTTCTAGTGTCATGTGGTAAAATGGGGACGTGGGCTATCTTTGTCTAAGGATCTGCCAAAACCTCTGAATGAAAGGGCAATCAAAAAATAAGTGCTCCATCATTTCAAACATAGTGGAACATGTATCCCTAGGGCAATATCTCTCAGAGATTTGTTTGTGTTTTAAATTCCTCTCACATTTAACTTCCCATGTAGGGACAACTATAAAACATCCCACATAAAATGCGGAATGCACGGTGAGGTTAACTTATTTCCTATTGACAGTTTATCTTAAGGGGTAGTTTCTAAATAGGCCATATCCTGGAAATAGTTCTGAAGCAGAAATTTGTATAATTCTTTCCTACTGTGTTTTATTATATTACACTATTTTAGCCTGGGTAGTCGCTTCTGGAATTTCTGGTTGGAACCTGTGGCCTGGTGGATGGTTCTTCCGGATTTGGATAACAACTTCGAGTCTGGAATTTTTGGAACTTTTCTGGCTTATTGGATGTTTCTAATGACATTGGGGCCAGTATTGTGAAGTTTGGAAATTTAAGTGTATAAAGGTTGTCTGCTTGATGAGCCTACGGGTGGACTGGACCTTTGACTGCAAAACACAGTTGGGGCCTGAGGAAGTGGTGGAGCCATGAAACTGTCTCCTGCATTACTGTCTGATTATTACTGATTGTCTTTGTCCTAAACTTGCTGTCTTTCGATATGCTTTGCAGTGCTGGACATGGAAGAAGTGGGACTAGGATTTTCGGCAGTGTAATAGCTCTGGATATCCACCGGAGGGACTGATGTGGGATTTCCTGGAGTATTGTGAGGGAGGGGTCTGCTAAACCATGCAGGAAAGCGAGAAAAGTTTACTGTTGATATTTTATGTTGGTGAGTTTATTTTGTTTGAACACTATGCTGCTTTTAAATAGAGGATTTGCAACACTTTACTGAGTCGTGGCTGACTTGGGCACTTGGTATACCTCTTTCTGCTCGCCTTTGAGGGGCACCTGTGTGCATTGGGACCATTGCAGGAGGTGCCTATGCATGTCTAGTGAGGAGTAGATGTGCTATGGGCAGCCTCTGGGTCTCTCGGGGAGTCTTCTTTAGCTGTCTCCATGCTGGGGACCATAGTTATGCTCCTTAGCTAGAGTAATCTCCTCTTGGGGTGAGCAGTGGATGGGCTCTTCCTTTGTCCTGAAAATCATTTCATCCTGAAAGTAAGATTCAATTATCAAACAAACAGTTTATTGGGAATTTATTTACTGCATTTGGATTGAATTTGTGCTTCAGAGGTAGTGAGAATACCTCTGTGGTTTTAATTACTATTTAAAAGACTTCCCTATTGGCAGTGAGAG
Source organism: Neoceratodus forsteri (assembly GCA_016271365.2). Taxonomy (NCBI): domain Eukaryota; kingdom Metazoa; phylum Chordata; order Ceratodontiformes; family Ceratodontidae; genus Neoceratodus; species Neoceratodus forsteri. Next base: position 1,518,307,119 of record CM057449.1, read on the forward strand.
TGCCACTTGGGATATTCATTTGTGGATTGCTTTCTGGGACTTGGGCCACCGTGGATTTATTGACTAGGGGCCTAAGAAATTTCTACATTCTGGGATCTTCTGGGATTGACTGCCAAAAGACTCTGGAAAATCTTAATACAAAGACTTGTGCCACCCTGAGTACTGGCATTTTTATGTGACTTGCAGTTTGCTTTTCTCAATTGTTTTTGAAGATTTAATTTTGAGTTTTGTTTTAGGGGTTGTTTGGGGGTTTAGTGTTTATTTGACTTGTGTGTCTGTGTGTGTGTGTGTGTGTGTGTGGTGAGTGTGTGTGTGTGTAGGTGTTTGTGTGTGGAGGTTGTGGTATTGAGTTTTGTTTTGGTCTTGGGACTACGTAGTTTGGAGGAATGTGTCTGGGAATGTATGCAGGCCTTGGACGGCCAGGATAGTGTATGGGGCATCCTGGCTCCTTGATCTTCGGCCTTTTTCAGCCTCCCTGAGTCAGATACTACAGCAAGGTGCTGTAGGGAGGTTGGAATTGGGAGGAGTCATAGGACTCGGTCGGGACAGGTGCCCCTTGCACTGCGGGTGGTAGGATCGAGGTAATGGGGTGTAGAAGGTGCCCTGGATTAGACGGGACTTGGGAGAGGCCCAATGTGGTTAGTTCCTGTCACCAGGGTTCCCACTAGACCGAGTGGGCAGGTAGCCAGAAGAGCTGCATTTTCCACCAATCCCTGAGGGCGGTGCTTTGCAATGTCAGGTTGGTCAGAAACAAGACTGCAATTATGGTGGACTTGGTTTCTTTGGCCAATCTGGCTTGCATTACAGAGACCTGAATCGGTGATGATGCTGGCCCAGTTTTAGAGGCTGCCATCCCGTCCTGGTATACGTAGTGCACTGCCCCAGAGTGGAAGCGGGGTGGGGGTAACCATCTGTTTTAGATCTGAGCTGGGCTTCACGTGCACCCAGTGAGAGCACCACATTCATTTGAATGTGTGGCCATTCGTGGGGGTCCGGCACAGGCTGCCTGATTCTTCTGATTTACCGCCTCCTGGGGTGGTGGGAGATTTTGCAGGAAGTGGCCAATTACCATCGGGGAAACATTGGAGGCCCCAGATGTTTAGTGCTGCTGGGACTTCAATGTTTGGGCCGAGGATGAATCCTCTAGGCTTGGTCATAACTTCCTCCAGATGATGTCATCTCTGGGCTTTGCACAGGGAGCCTCCTCCGACTCATCAGGGTGGCCACATGTTGGATTTGGTGTTCTCACTGGGGCTCGAAATAAATAGTCTCAGCATTGATAGGGTCATTTGGTCCGCTCATTGCACAGTGAAGTTCCAGTTCAGGGCCCCTCAGTAGCCCTCCCCTGCAGAGATGGTCAGCTGTTGCCCTTCGAGGGGTTGACCCTGAGGGTTTCTTGCGGTGGCTGACCTATCTAGTGTGGACAATGCATCGGTAGGGATGTGTGCGCAGTAGTGGAAGCCTATAATAAGGCACTTTCTGGTGCGCTTGACTCCCTCGCACCAGTCTCGGTGACAACCCAGGTCTTCTCACTTGAGGTCCCCTTGTATGAGGGGTGCTCAAGGAGATGAAGACCTTGGGTCGAGATTAGAGCGCTGCTGGCGGAAATCTGCCTGAGGTAGACAACTGGTCTTCACGACGCACTATGGTGCATACTGGGGAAACCAACTGTAAGAAGGCAGAATTTCTGTCCAGGGAGTTTGCTGCTGGGAGGAACTGACCAACTGTGCTCTTTCGACTGTGGACAGGCTCCTTCATCCTTCCTGTCTACAGCTGAAGGTAGCTTTTTCAAATGCATTGTGCAATGAGTTTGCTCGGTTCTTCGGACAGGGTGTCTGCCATCAGCCAGGGGTTCTGCCAGTGGACCAGAATCTGGTTGACAGTGGTACCATGGGTGACCGGAGAGCACTCTGCCTGTTTGGGGTGAGTTTAGACTGGTGGAGGTGGCTGAAGTCAATGAGATTGCTCCAAGCTTCGCACACCTTTGTGAATTGGACCCGTGCCAACCCGTTTCTTAATGAGATGTGTTGACTCCATTGGCCTGGTGTTTGCCCTGATTGTCTGGTGTTCCTTGTCAGAGGGGTCTTTCCTGATTTCTTGAAGGAGGCATTGGTGAGACCTTCTGAAGAAACCATCGTTGGACCCTGACGTCAAGGCAAATTATCATTCTATCTCCAATCTTCCATTTTTGGCAAGATTGTCGAGAAGGTGGTGGCGCTTCAGCTTGAGGAGCCTCTCATGACCCATAATCTTTATGAGCTGTTCCAGTCTGGGTTCTGTGCGAGGCATAGCACAGAAACTGCACTAGTTCGGTGCACAATGACCTCCTTAGGGCCAGAGATCGAGGAGAGGGACAATCTTGTTCTCCTCACTTTCTCTTCAGCATTTGATATGGTGGACCATCGAGTGTTACTTGACCACCTAAGGGAATTCTGTGGACTCGCTGGCTCTGTCATCAGCTGGTTTAGGGAAGTTAGTTAACTGGTGTAGTTAGGGAAATGGGCAGACTAGATGGGTCTAGCGGTTCTTATCTGCTGTCAAAGTCTATGTTTCTATGTTTGAGTCTTTTTATCTAACAGGAGGCAGAGGGTAGTGATGGGAATTTCTCTTCCTCCCCTGACCACCTGTTGTGCGGAGTTCCCCAGGGTTCGGTCTTGTCACCGATGTTGTTTGCCATATACATGCTACCCCTGGGAGAGCTTCATTAGGAAGTACAGCTTGGGTTATCACTGCTATGCTGATGATACCCAGTTGTACTTTTCCTTTGACCCTGGAACATCTTGTGCAGTAGAAGTGCTTAACAGCTGCCTTGCTGAAATCAATGACTTGATGGCCTCCAGCTGATTGCTACTAAACCTCAGTAAGACGGAGGTACTGGTGGTGGAGTTGAACAGAGGGTGTGATAGGTTGGCCTCTGGTGCAGAGACAGGACTTTGCCTTGGCTCTATACCATTGAAGGCCTCCTCTAGGGTGCGTGATCTGGGTGTTATTCTTGACAGCGGTTTGACACTTGAGTTTCAGGTGGCTTCCATTGTCCATACCAGCTTTTATCATCTGAGGAATATCGCCAGGATCAAGCCCTTAGTTCTGCCACTGGACCTCCCCACTTTGGTGCATGCCTTCATGACGCCCAGGCTTGACTACTGTAATGCACTCTATCTCGGGGTCTGTGGGGTACTCTCCACCGACTGCAGCTGGTGCAGAATGTGGCAGCAAGGTTGCTGACAAGACAGTCTAAATACTGTCATATTACTCTGGTGCTGCGTCAACTGCACTGGCTGCCGAGTTAGGTGGAGGGTCCTCTTTAAGGTGAGCTTGCTCATCTTTAAGGTCCCTACGGCCTGGGCCCTGGTTACCTGAATGACCTTCTTATACAGTGCCTTCAGAAAGTATTCACCCCTTGGATTTTGTCACATTTTGTGATGTTGCAAACTCAAATTAAAATACATTTATATGGGATTTTTTTTCACGTATCTACACAAATTACTCTATAATGTCAAAGTGGAATGAAACTTCTGGAATTTTTGTACATGTAATTTAAAATAAAAACCTGAAATGTCTTGATTTGATAAGTATTCACCCCTTTGCTATGACACTCCAAATTGAGCTCAGGTGCATCCAATTTCCTTGTGAGATCACTCTAAAACTTGAATTGAGTCCACCTGTGGTCAGTTCAAATGGTTGACATGATTTCAGAGGAATACACCTGTCTATATAAGGTCCTACTGTTGATAGTGCATGTCAGAGCAGAAACTCTACCATGAAGACCAAGGAGCTGTCCGTAGAACTCCGTGATAGAATTGTGAGGAGGCATAGATCTGGGGAGGGTATAAAACATTTATAGGGTGTTGAAAGTTCCCAGGAGCACAGTCAAGTCCATCATTAGGAAATGGAAAGATTACGGAACCACCCAGTCTCTTCCTAGAGCAGGCCGTCCTCCCAAACTGAGCAACTGGCAAGAAGGACCTTGGTCAGGAAGTGACCAAGAACCCAATGACCACTCTGACAGAACTACAGAGTTCCATGGCTGAGATGGGAGAACCTGTCCAGAGGACAACAATCTCTGCAGCTCTTCACAGATGTAGTCTCTATGGGAGAGTGGCTAGATGGAAGCCACTCCTGAAAAAGGCCACATAATGGCATGCCTGGAGTTGGCAAGAAGGCACGTGGCAGACTCTGAGACCATGTGGCAAAAGATTCTCGGTCTGATGAAACAAAAATTTAACTCTTTGGCCTGAATGCAAAGCGCTATGCCTGGCTCAAACCAAACACAGCTCATCACCCGTGTAACACCATCCCTACCATGAAGCATGGTGGTGGCAGCATCATGTTATGGCGATGCTTTTCAGTGGCAGGAACTGGGGCACTTGTCAGGATAGAGGGAACAATGAATGGAGCCAAATACAGGCACATCCTTGAGGAGAACCTGCATCAGTCTGCAATAGACCTTGGACTGGGCGAAGATTTACGCTCCAACAGGACAACGACTCCCAAGCATACAGCCAAAGCAACACTGGAGTGGCTTCAGAACAAGAAGGTGAATGTCCTTGAGTGGCCCAGCCAAAGCCCAGACTTGAATCCCATTGAGAATCTGTGGAAAGACTTAAAGATTGTGGTTCACCAACGCCCCCATCCAACTTGACAGAGCTTGAGCAAATCTGAAGGAAGAATGGGCTAAAATCCCCAAATCCAGATGTGCAAAGCTGATACAGACATACCCAAGAAGACTCAAAGCTGTAATTGTTGCCAAAGGTGCTTTACAAAGTATTGACTCAGGGGGTGAATACTTAAGTAAACAAGATATTTCAGTTTTAATGTTTCATAACTTTTGTTACACAATAAAATATTTTGCCCCTTTAAATTGTTGAGTATGTTGTGTGAATCAATGGGAAATAAATAATTTCAATGCATTAAAATTCTGGTAGTAACACAACAAAATGTGACAAAATCCAAGGTGGGTGAATACTTTCTGAAGGCAGTGTACCTGCTGTCTCGGTCCATTCCCTCCACTCCTCCTCTAGGGGCCTCCTCATGATTCCCAGGATGAGGTTAAGAACTGCTGGCGACAGAGCATTTAGTGTCGCTGCCCCCATCCTGTTGAATTCACTCCCTTTAGTTGTTAGGGGAGGCCCTGGCCTGTTGAGGTATTTAAGGCCCGCCTCAAGGCATTCTTGTATGATCAGGCATTTCCGGACTATGTTTTATAGTTCATATCTGTTTTAAATAAAAAAAAAATTTTGATGTTTACTTTAGTTTTAGAGACTCTAAGTGTAGCTGTAGCTGAGGGTAGCAAATTTTGCTTTAACTTGTTTTGAGCAGTGTGTTTTTGCACGGCGCCCAGAGCCTCCGAGATGGGCATCTTTTAAATAAAATTTGCCTTGCCTTGCCTTTTATTACATGTTCTTTCACAATGCCCCATAATTTTATTTTTCCAAAACAAGTTTTAAATATTGCAGATAGTTGTAAAATGGGTTTTGCCTGGGTATATTTGTGTGTGTTGGCTATGTAGAAAATATAGTACCTAGAGTATCTAGTACCCAAGGTATCCATATTTTATTACTGTAGCTTAATAAAGGCTGTAAATTTGAGTAAAAAACATGGTGACGAAAAACACAATTGGTTGAACCATTTTCAAGCCTCCATGTTTCTTATCTTGTAGTAAAATCATTGTTTTATAGGGTTTAGTCTACTGCCCCATATACAAGAAAAGAAACAACTGTACATTTTTGTTTCTAAATATAGAGGGAGACTAAAACCATGCTCAAAACAAGGAATCCAGGTAACAAAAATGATTTTACCATTTGTACCCTTTTCAGTTTTGATCATCTCCATGTGTTCCATAAATATACTCTGTCTTGTGCATCTTGAAGTTTGGTAGTCCAATTATGGAGGCTAAATCTCTGCGCCAAATAAATGGCCTAAAATGGTACACATCTCTATAATCACTGGAATACCAATTATTTGTGTAACCTGAATGTCCTCAATTCAAGTGCAAGACATTTGCATTTCCATAATTAATTTGTGCACCTGTATGTACCATAAAGCCTTTTAGAACTTGTTCTAGTTCCCTGCAGAGGCATATCTCCACTATGAAACAGATGCCATCTGCATAAGCTATACATTTTATCTCTGTGTCAGTGCTCGAAAAGGAAACTCCATGTATACCTATTGTGCTTTGTACCCAACATATGAGAGGATCTATTGTAAATAGATGTAGTAGCGAGCTTAATGGACAGCCTCTCTGAACCCCTTTGTGCTTTTTACATTTTGTCCAAGCTATCCATTAAAGTATGATTGTGCTGTTGCATTAGCATAACATGTCTTAACCCAATTTACAAACTTCATGGAACCCCATATTGTTCTAAACAATCCCATAAAATGCATGATTTATATTGTCGGACGCTCTGGCTTGGTCCATACTAAAAGTAAGCCTGTGATCTCCCCCGTGGCCCCTCTGCATTATTTCCGCAATAGAATAAGACCGCCTGTTATCTTCCGATCTGGTATTGAGCATGTCTGTGCTGTATGCAACAGGGTATCCGCATTTAGTAATAACCTATTGTTGAGCAATTTCTTTAGAATTTTAAAATCTGTATTGAGCAATGTTATTGGGCGCAGTTTGCTAGGTCAGCTCTATCTCCTTTTTAAACATGAATATTACTAGACCTTCAGTCACACTATCTGGTAGTACTCGAGTCTAGTATTTTTTTTTAGTTCAATATACTTTATTCATTTTAAAACATCATACATGTCAATTCAAGGCATGTGAAAGCTAGTACAGAAATGTGAGAATAACATATGGCCTTAGGGTTACATCCGCCCACATACACAAATTTCTACTAAATACAACTAAACCTTAACAACAATCCTAGCTACATTCCCAAGTTCCCTTATATTACCTTCCCAGCCTCTAATAGCTAGATATAAATATGTTGGTTGTCTTCCAACTAAGGGATATTGACTGTGATGCTGTTTGTGGTATTTTAGATTTCACTTAGTAATTAGGGTTAATGTGTATATCTTATTCCATTTCTTTTCAAAACTAGAGGGCAATGTCTAAGACTAGTTATCATTTTTCAACTCTCAAATTGTATAGAAATTCTTAAGCCATTCTGAGTAAGGTATAGGTTGGGGATCTTTCCAGTGCCTTAGTACAATCTGCTTTACCGTGAGGGCAATTAGATCCATAGCATATCTGTGTTCTCGGACTGGGATTTGGGAGTAGTCCCCTAGAAGACAGATTTCGGCTCAAAATATGATTCCAGTCCCAGGTGGGGATCAAGCTTATTCCTTATGATATTCCATAGCGGTTTAATGGAAGGACAATCCTAGTATATAGAAAATTGTGCCCTCGCTCAATCCGCACCTGATACAAGTGGGATCTTGTAATTTGCCCATGTCATATAGTTTTGCTGGAGTAAAGTAAATGTTGTGAACAATATAAAATTGAATCAGGCACAGTTTGTCATTGGAGGTATATGAATATATGGCCTGCCATATTTTATCCCAGGAAAATTGCTTCTCGGAAATTGGTTGTCAATAAGTTGAGATACCTTGATTATCTGGTTAAATAAGCGTATATAGTGCTGCTGTGATTCTGGAGACAGCATGCGGCTCCAGGCTAATGTGCAAAACATATTGAGAAGGTCTTTCTGATCACTGTCCCAAATATTAGCCCCCATCTGAGTTATAAGAAGGTGTCTAATTTGGAAACCCTGAAATACCTGGTGAGACAGTAGATGCAAGACTTTAAGGATGTCAGAGGAGGATTTGATTTTATTCTGCTCATGCAGAGCTGAAATCAGTATTTCCTGTTCAATAGTATTTGCACTTGGTTTTATATACTGCTTATCAATTGTGAAATTTGGATTCAGATATATAGGTTGGGATATATCCTTGGTATTCATGTATTTAAGAACTTTACATAGTTGGTCATGTACTTTTAATGACATTCCTATTATTTCATTTTGCAGTACTTTAATACCAAGTTTGGGGGTAATATGTAATAAACTATTTTGGGGAATGCCACTACGCTCAATAATTAGGTGTTCAATTTGTAACCATATTGGATCAACATCTTGGACTGTTACATTGGGAGATGGAGTTAGGGATACCACCAGAAATATTTAGCCATATGGCTTGCCAAATAGTAATGAAAAAATTTTGTAGATTGAGTCCTCCTTTTGCTTAGGAGCTCCCAACCTATCGAATGACCTTTGTGGTGGTTTAGATTTCCAGAGGAATTCTGAAATAATCTATTGTACCTTTTTAAACCAGGTTTGTGGGAGACAAAATTCAGCATATTCAGTGGGTAGAACAGTCTCGCAATATATTCATTTTGATGACATTAATTCTTTTCTTGTAAAGAAAGATATATGAGCCCACCTGTCAAGGTCTTGTCGTATCTTTTCTAACTTATCATCTAGATTTATTTTCTTAATCTGTGTCAAGTTGGGAGTTATTATAAGGTCTAAATATTGGATCTGGGTCACCCAGGATAACTTTAAGTCCTTCACTTGAGCTCGGTAAATATGAGAATTTAATGGTGAGATCATAGATTTAGTTATATTTAACTTATAATTAGATAGGGTTCCATACGAGTCTATAAGGGATAGTACTACTGGAAGTGAAGACTGGGGATTAGATATATGTAGCAGGATCATCCGATATACAGATAGATGGAGATCCTGGTCACCAAGCAGAATACCCAGTATTCCAGGAGAATATTTGAGACGGTATAGTAGTGGTTCTATATATAAATTAAACAAAAAGGTGAAAGAGGGCACTCTTGATGCTGCTCCTGAGTATAAGGGAATAATGCTTAAAAATGCCGTTACAATAAATTTTTGGGTAGGGCATGCATATAAGACTTGTATCCATTGTATGTATTTGTGGGAAAGCCAATTTTTGAGCACTTCAAATAAAAAGTCCAATTGACTCTATCAAATGCTTTCTCTGCATCCAGGGATACCAACGCCATTGGATGAGGTGAATTCCTGGATGCGAGAGTATATGGAATATCTTCCTGAAATGATCATCAGAAGATCTGCCACCTGCAAATCCTACCTGTTCCGGACTTAGCAGTGAAATCCATACTCGAAGTCATCCTAGTGGCCAGAATTTTGGCAAAAGTTTTATGTCGTAATTCATTAAAGATATAGGTCTATAATTAGTGACTCTCTGTGGAGACTTATTTGGGGAGTCTAGTATTTCTTGTAGGACTAAAGTGAACTCCTGGAGTAGTACCTTAAACATAATTTTGTACAATTCGTAAGGATCCCATCTTTCCCAGGGTCTGACCCTGCTTTTAGAAACATAGAAACATAGAAGTTGACGCAGATATGACCGCAAGGCCCATCCAGTCTGCCCATTTCTTTTTCTTCCTATAAATGTGCTATCGGACTTTGCTCTGTCAGTGGCCTATCTATTCATACTCATTTGTATTGCTCCCTTATGCCTATCCCATGCCTGTTTGAAGCCCTGCACCGTATTCATAGCACCACTTCTTGAGGTAGGCCATTCCATGCATCCACCACCCTTTCTGTGAAAAAGAATTTCCTTACATTCCCCTTAATTGGCCCCCTCTAATCTCATGCTGTGTCCTCTTGTCCTGCTATTTTCTTATATTTAAACATGTTAGACTCTTTCACCTTGTTAATGCCCTTAAGGTGTTTGAATGCCTCAATCATATCACCTCTCTTCCTCCTTTGCTCAAGAGTATACATATTGAGCTCTGTTAATCTGTCCTCATATGTCTTCTGATGCAGTCACTGCACCATTTTTGGTCCTTCTGGACTGCCTCAATTTGATTAATGTCCTTGTGAAGGTGTGGCCTCCAATACTGCATGCAGTACTCAGATGGGGCCTAACCAGTGTCTTGTAAAAGGGATTATTACCTCCTTCACGACTTGTGATACCCCTACTAATATACTCCTAACACCCCTAGCCTTACCTACTGCTTTAGAGGTCTGCTTGATGATTTCAGGTCATCAGTGATGATGATGCCCAAGTCTCTTTCTTCCTTTGTGACTGCTAGCAACTCCCTCCCAGCCTATAGGTGGCTTCAGGGTTTCTCTTCCTATGTGCATGATCTTGCACTTTTTGCATTAAATCCCAGTTGCCACTCTTCTGACCATTTTTCTAGTTTATCCAGATCTCTTCTCATTCTGCCCACCCCATCTGGATCATCTACTCTGTTTCAGATCTTGCTGTCATCTGCAAACAGACAAGCCTTACTCTAGTCCATCTGCAAGGTCACTAATGAAGATGTTGAAGAGGACTGGCCCCAGGACTGATCCCTGAGGTACCCCACTTGTGACTTGTATCTCTTCTGACTGTATACCATTTACCACCACTCTTGTTTTCTGTCCGTCAACCAGTTTGCCACCCAGTTGACCAACTTCTGACCCACCCCGAGCCTACCCAGCTTATTTATCAATCTTCTATGTGGAACAGTGTCAAAGCATTACTAAAGTCAAGGTAGGCAACATCAACTGCTCCCTGGTCCACCACTCTGGTTACCCAGTCAAAGAAATCTATGAGATTAGTTTGACAGGACCTTCCTTTGTAAACCCATGCTGTCTTGGATCCTGTGCCCCTATGGATTCCAGGTGTTGCACTATCCTTTCCTTAAGGAGTGCCTCCATAATCTTGCCCACTACTGAGGTAAGACTGACTTGTCTGTAGTTCCCTGCCTCCTCCTGCTACCACTCTTGTGGAGCGGGATCACATGAGCCCTTCTCCAGTCTTCTGGGACCTCTCCTGTGCTCAGAGACTCACTAAACAGTTCTGCTAATGGCTCTGCTAGTTCCACCCTTAGCTCCTAAGTACCCTGGGATGTATGCCATCAGGTCCCATTGCCTTATCCACCCTGAGCTTAGCAAGCTCTTGTAGGACCCTTTCTTTGTGAAGGGAGTAGTGCTCACCTCCCTCCCCTGTGTCCATGGTGCTGAGCTGTGGGCCCTGCCCTACCTTCTCTTCAGTAAATACTGAGCAAAAGTATCTATTTAGGATAGATGCTTTACAGGGTCCTCCTCCTCACATGCTCCCTTTCTCCATTAAGCTTAGCAATATCTCTGGACTTTCTCCTTTCACTAATGTATCTATAGAAAGTCTTGTCACCTTCTTTACTGTTCGTGCTAGTGTTTCCTCAGTTTGGGACATTGTCTGCCTTACTGCCTTCCTGCTTCCCTTAGGGCAGTTTGGTATGCCTTTGTTTGTGAGAGTGCTGCTGAGACTTCTAGGGTGTGATTTGAACTACTAACATGTCAGCATTCGTTGTTATAAGTTGTGGTAATACACTCTGGGCTAGCCTGGGATATATGTGCATGTACTGGCGAGTCTGGTGGGCCAAACAAACTATGTATATGTTGATTGAAAGCCTGTATAATATCCTCTTTAACTGCATACAACTTCCCCGTATAATCTTGTATACATGCCATGTATTTCTGTTGTCTTTGATGGGTACAGAATTGATAAGGGTTCATAAAGGCTTTGCTATCCTGTAACCCAAACCTATGCTCTATATCCAATGATTTTAGTCTATTATACTGTGAGATGTTCATGTGTTTCCTTACTTTGTCTGATTCAGGAAGAACTGTCTTATTCCCTTGTGCAACTTGAAATAGTAAATCTTGGAATTCTCCTATATGCTTGATATATATCAGATGAGTTTACCATTAATCTTCCCTATCATTTGGAAATATATCTTAGTATCTTTCTTTGTATCTTCCCACCACTCCCGATATGTGTCATATAAACATATGACCGATTTTTGTGCTTCTAATGCCCTACTGATGGAAGGGATAAAAGTTCTAAATTTAACCTCCAGTAACCTGGACCTCGATGCATTGATTCATGGCTAGCAACCAGAACTTCTATTATGGTGTGATCTGATGGAGCTACCGGCTGTGTTTTGAATTTTAAGACCCACAGGAATCAGATAAGAACTAGTAGTCTTTCCTGGTGGCTTGTGTGCCATGGAAAAAGTTTTTGTGGGTGCTGGATAATGCTAATGCATCAGTCAGTCCAGTCTGAGAAAGCAGGTCATTAAGGCAATTTGCATCATAGTACATTTTCTTCGCTCTCAGCCCTCTGTCTGATACCTACTACAATTAAAATCACCTCCTCAAAAACATATTTTGATGTAAATAAATATGGCTGAATGGCTCTATATAATTCAATTCTAGCAGATTTAGCTTGAGGAGCATACGATTTATGAATTGGCAATGAAAACTACATATGAATGTCTAGCATCAACACTCTGCCTTGCATGATATCTACAAGTTGCGCTGACTGAGCCATTGATTATTAACTGCAATGCCTACTCCACTGCACATGTCTTCTCCTAATGACCAATAAGTGACCCCCATTTCCACCCTACAGTGGCCTGTTCCATTTCTACTCTAGTGTGTAATCAAGTGTCTTGAAGAAATACTACATCTTGATCCCCATCAAATAAAGAATACATTAACAGTCTCTTCCTCTCAGACTGGATACTATTAACATTTAAAGATGCTACAGTGATTTTGTAAATCCCAGTCATATAAAAAGAGTAATGAAAACCAGAGGCTACTTTCCATCCTGACTCTTGCTTAATTTTAAACCTGAGTCCATGCTTTATTTTTCTTAGTCCACTTCCTTGCACCTAAGTGTTTTTTTTTTTTTTTAACTGTGTCTGAGGTCTCCAGGGTTTGATCCATACCGGATATACCTTCCGGTTGGGAAGATTGTACTGATGTGGAATCTGACTCAGTGCCTATGTCTTCTTAAAACACCATATAAGTGTTTTGCAAGGAAGTTGCACTAGTTCAACAGATGCTTTCCCAGTATTCCTAGGCCTCAGGCTTCTGCATCTATTGGAGACTAATGTGAAGGCCTCCTCTGGTGGCAGGCGGGGGCATTGATGTAGAGGATGTGGCTATGTCCTCCATTGGGGTATCTATTTCTGTTATAACTGGTCCTCCAAGGGGTCCTTGTTTCTTGAGTGACTACCACTGTTTCTTTTGCAATAGGTTCTGACTGTCCTGTCTGGGCAGGCATTGGGGTCCTCCTGGGGTGGAGGCTTCTGTCACAATACATTGACAGCTGTATTAATATAGAAATCCTGAATACTAAAGTCACCATTTGCTTTGTTTTGAGCTGCCCAAGGCATTCAGCAAAGGAATGGCTCTCCTCACATAAAGAGCATTTTGTTGGGTGGTGGCAGTCAGACATTAAATGCCCCAATTCACCACAATGTACACATTTAACTATGTTGCACATTCTGCTAAGATGCCTGCCTGAGCCACACTTGTAGCAGTGGGTACGGTTGTCCTGGATATAAAATGAAGTCCTTGTTCCGCCCTAGATAGAAACAGCTAGGATCATGATGTAGGCCTTCATCTGTTTGTGCCAAATTAACTTTGTACTTCTAGCCCCCATTCCAGAATCCTCTCCGTGTCAAGAATGGGTTTTGGATTCCTTGAAGTTTACATTTTCATTCCAGCCAGTAAGAGATATCTTCTACATTGACTCCTTATTTCTTAAACAGGACCGTGATAACTTTAAAAGATTGCTTTGTGAGGGGATGACTGGAAACAAGACCATGCTGGACTAGTTGTTAACAAAGCGATTTCATCCAGAACCTATTTAGGATATCTGGAGTTCTGAAGCTAATATCAAAGGTGTTATTCCCTGGCGTATGTATTAGGGTGTATACTTCACTGGGAGAAAGCCCAGTATTTGTTTGATCAGAACCTTGCCAACATAGAATCTATTTGGCATGTTGTCTGTAGGCCCCATAAATCGCAGTCTTACAGCATTTCTTCATTTTGCTAAGGTAACTGGTTTTGGAATAAACTAGCATATGTAGGTACAGGTACCATCAAGGTAGGTTGTTCTACTTCATTTAGCAGTAGAGCCTGGTCTGGTTCAGCATTTCTGGTGTCCTCTCCCATCGTAGTGACATCATACGCTTCTTGAGATGACACTTCAATTGGGGAATAAGATATTGGGCTTTTTGGGCCAACATGATTCTGCTCCTTCCCTTGATCAGAGGAGACTTCTTCGCTTTTGTTGCTGCTTAAAGCCCGTGTCCAGGGGGTCCCCAGGGCTAGGGGATGCTGTTCCTATGTAAAGAGGACACTTGATGCTGTGCCCCTGCATCATTCTGATTTTCAGGGTCTAAAATTACCTTCCTCCCACCCCAGGATACCCCAGAAATCAGTATTGCAGAGTCTGCAATCTATTGACCTGACTCTAATTGGATCCAGTCCGCTCCTTTGAGTGCAATTTTGAGGACCAACTTAACTGGGATTCACCCGCTTAGGGTTTTGGGGTCTGGGGTGGGAATCGCTCATCTCCAGCTCTGGAGGCAGCACATTTAAAAACTTTTAAACCAGTACCTCATGCTGCCAACATGAATCTACTTCAGGCCATTTTCACTTTTTAAGCTCCTCTTCGCTAGTAATTGGGCCAACCTAAAATCTGCGGTAGCTGCCTCCAAAATTCTCCATTCTCTTCCAGTTGGTTTAACTGGTTCCTCACTGCCTTGATATGGAGCATCCATTGCCATTCCTTCGATGTTCTCCTTACTGTCCTTTGCCATGGTTTCCACCAGATCTACTCAATTTAATGGGCTTTCTGACGTTTTTGTCTACCGATGTCTCCTGCCTCATGGGACATCAAATCCTGGTACAAGGGATTCAGTACACCTTGCTGGCCACCTCTGGGTACATCCCAGCTGTACCATTTCCCTCACTGGGAATTTTCTGCTGCGGCGTGCCTCGCCCAACCTCCTCCACTCTCTCTCCTTCCATCTGTGACCAACACCCACTTCAGATCCACAGCGCCACCTGCGAAACAGTAGGGGATTTCTCCGGTGTCCTGGACAAATTTCCATCATTCACTAAAATACCACCAACAGCTTAATCTGGTTTAATGTCAGTTGGCATCCATCTGTATCATCCTACCCTGGGACAAGGCTGAAAACAGGCAGAATTGTCTAGTCCTCCTTTCCTGATCAACAAAAACTAAATAAATAAAAGAAATAATAATAAAAAACAGGTTTGGTATAGCAATTGACCCACAAACATAACCTAAAACCAAGCTGTGTGCTGGTTGGCTGATGGCAGATCTGGGATGAGCACCAGACCTAATGACATTAAATAAAACCAAGCTGTGTGTTGGTCAGGTGATGGCTGGATAGTATTAGCAATGGACTTACCAACATAAAAACAAAACCTAGCTATGTGTTGGTCAGGTGATGTCAAAGAAATAATTTCAGCAGGAGGTAGCCTTTTTCCTCTGTAGAACCAAAACATCTTTGGTCACAGCACTTTATGTGATACAAAGAATTTTCTGCTCATGACCCAGAAATCATCTCCTACTAAGCTGGCCCATGATGAAACTCCCCACATCTCAACAACTTGCCATCCAGACCACATGCCAAATTTTGTGCAATTTTTGAATACTGTCAAGATGATTAGGTGCAAAGACAGCATTAACACTGAACATGCTGCTCAACCTGACTATACTTGTGCTACCGCATAAGTATAATACACAGTGTGTTGTTTATTATAGTGGAGCAATAGCACCAATGATAGGGTGGAGTAGCATGTTAAATCTCAAGATTTGCACTTTAATAACTTTGCAACTGATCAATGGATTTGCACAACATTTGGAATGCACTGTCCCATGGGGTAGATCTCTTAACTTGGTAGTTTTGCTCTGGTAGGATGTGCAGATTCTGACTTCCAGATAGTGAAACGCCCTTAAGAGCCCAGAAAGCCCACCCTAGTGTCCCAAAAATATTTATTTAGTTTTAACCTGTAGAGAAGAAAATCATCCCCCAACATCTTTTTTGTTTTAACCTGAAAAAGAAAATGGTCCCTCATTGTCCCCGTCCCTCACCCTTCCTAACCCTCCAACTGAACATCAAACACCCCACCCCTTACCATATACTTATCACCAGAAGTCATAGACTGTCATTGTCTGAGGACCAGGATACATCTGCACTCTTCAAAGCCAAACTGTGAACTGAGAAATCAAGGCAAGTGCCGCGATAATGTATTTCAATAGTGTTTTAAACTTGTGTTCATAACTTTGCCATTTATTGGAATTTTTCTCGTGTTTTCAACTTGGCTTTTGGACCCCACTTCATGAACGCTTCAACTGTCATTTCATTAATTGGCCCTGGAAGGTGATTTTGTAGTCACTGTGCAAAATCAGTTTTGGCCCAAATAATGAAATTTCTCTGCCAGTGTTCATGAGGTGGGGGTCCCAAAAGGCCATGTTGAAAATTCGGTGAAAACATTCATAAAATGCTCAAGTTACGTGCATTCATTGAAATTTTCTACGTACGCACAAAACTTTGGTAATTTTCAATATTTTGACTACAAATTTTCAATGTAGCAATATTCATACCACCTCATAAACAGTACAGCTGTCATTTTCACATCCTGTCCAAATGTATTTTCACATCTGTGGCATGGAATGGCATTTTGGAATTGATTTGAAAATGTTCTCCTCTGTGTTTGTGAGGTGGGGTCATAAGCAGACTATGTTGAAAATGTGGTAACAAATATGAAATAATGATGAAGTTATGACAATTTGTTGCAGTTTCGCTATGCCCACTCATAACTTCAGAAATGTTAAATATCTTTTCTCAGATTCTCAACATAGCCTTCTTTTTACCCCACCTCATGTATGTCACAGCTGTCCTTTTTCAAATGTTGGCCAAAATATGTTTTCTCACCTGTAGTATGGAATGTCACTACAGTTGTGCAGAATTATATTTTGGCAGGGATTCATAAATTTTCTGTACCGGTACATGAGGTGGGTAATAAGATTGCTATGCTGACAATTTGTTCACTGTTGTCCTATAATGAAAGTGCAGGGCCTGAAGGGTCTTTGCTTCCACAGCTACATACAAATACGCATCTATGGAGGGATGGACCCTGCGCCACACAGTAAAATAAGGATACTATTATACTATCTATAAAAGTAAGGAAAAGTTGCAAAAACTTCATTAATGCTCCAGTTAGAGTCAAAGTGACAAAAGCTGGGGAATGAGGCGTTAGGGTATCCCTAACACCCCACTCTCCAAAACCAGGCAGGAGAGCAGGCGTGAATAGTGATGCAGAGAATTTAAATTTTGCCCATGGAGGAAGACAAAGTCGGCAAATTTGCATCATAGAACACTTCCAAATTTTCCTGCAGAAGGTGGAATTTCACCAGGTGAAATTTCTCCTTCATGGGCAAAATTTGCTTCCATAGTGAAATTTCACCTTCCATCCACAGGCAAAATTTCACCTTAGAATAGGGTATAAAATATTATAAGTAGATCCCTGGTGGCTAGCGTGTCCCTCCCCGTCCCATATGTAACTGTAATAATTAAATTATCCATGGTGGCTAGTGATTCCTCCCTCCACCCAGTAATCACCCGCCTCACTGCCCGCCTGGAATGTAGCAGTAACCCCTCACCGCATCCCTCCATATCTTCTCCCGATAGTCCTTATCCTGTAAAATTCTAGTGGGTTTTTGTATCTCAACCCCTCCTGATCTTCAGTTCCATAAATCCTATGATCCAGTGCCCTCATCGAGTTCTCGGCAGCCAGATAGCCCCACCAACCCTCGGCTCGCTCATCCTAACCAGCAGACTGAATCTTCTTCTTCATGGGCCCACTGATTGAGCTGTCAAAGAAGCAAATCATTGACAGCTCAGTCAGTGGGCCGCCATGGAGGAGAGAGGAGGGCTGTGCCGGTCTGCCGCTGCCGGGATTTAGGATGGGGTGGGAGCAGGGTTGTGGTGGAATATCTGGCTGCTGGGGAGGCTGGGGGCACTGGAACACCAGGGATTTATGGGAACTGGGGATCAGATTCAGGAGTGGGGTTAAAATTTATAAAACCCACTAGACCACCAGAGTTTTTTAACAGGATGAGGACTGAAGGAGGAGATACAGAGGGATGTGGGTGGGGGTTATTGCACATTTCAGTGGTGGGCTGTGGGGCAGGTTATTACTGGGTGGAGGGAGGGACCACTAGCCACCATGGATAATTTAATTATTTACAATTACATGTGGGACAGGTGAGGAGAGGGACCACTAGGCACCAGGGATCTACTTATTATAACATATACACTCCTAAGGTGAAATTTCACTCATGGACTGGAAGGCGTAAATTTCACCATTAAAGGTGAAATTTCATCATGGAAGGTGAAATTTCGTGTGGAAGGCAAAATTTTGCCATTCTGACAGGAGAAATTTTGCCACCTGCTAGGTGAAATTTAGATTCACTCACGCAAAATGGGTGGAATTTTTGGATTGCTCCACAAAGGAAATTCCGCCCACTTTGCTCCACCACTAGGTGTGGGTGTGCCTTGGGCTTCTCAAGCCTAACGATCACCCCATACTCATAAGGTGTACACATCTGACCTATTTATAGAAGAAGCTGGGTGAGCATTAGCTAGAGAAGCCTGAGGCACACTTCACACCTGCTGTCCTGCCTGGTTTGGGAGGGTGGAGTGTTTGAAAACCCTAATGCCTCATTTCCCAACTTTTGTTGCTTTGATATCTCTCTCTCTCTCTATATATATATATATATATACATATTTTGTCAAAGCTTCTGGAAAAGGTGATCAGCAATGAACTTAGAGCCTATCTGGAAGTTAATAATTTACTAAACCTATGCAATCGGGCTTTAGGACCAAACATACAGTAGCACTATTATGCCCTTGCCAAAGTAACAAATGACTGGTACAGTGATCTAGACAGCAGAAACTTTGTCTGTGCAGTATTTCTAGACCTTAGTAAGGCTTTCGATACTGTGGATCATAGCCTGCTAATCTCCACCCTGAAGAGCATAGGTCTTGACTCAGCATCCTTGCACTGGTTCACAGAATACCTGGTAGGGAGTCAGCAACAAATCAAAGCTGAGGAGGAGTTATCCCCACTCAAACATCTTCTTAGGGAGAGCCACAAGGATCCATACTTGGTCCACTGCTCTTCGCTATCTATGTAAACAATATTGATGTGGGCATCAACAAGGCAAAAATACACCTGTTCGCTGATGACACAGTGATATACATAAAGACAAAGAACCTCTGTGCGCAAACACTGAGGCAAGGGTTACCCAAAGGGCATTTGGCTGGGAAGCCAAGTTTCAAGAAAATACAAAATCACACATGCCCCACAATGCAAAGCATCATGGGCTGATATGCAAATCACCACAGAATGTTATGCATATACATAATGATATACATAAGTCGACTGACTGCCAAAGCTGCCTGTGCAGACCTACAGGAAGAAATTGACCTGCTTCATACCCAGCTCCTCCACAAAAACATCCTTTTAAATGCAAAAGATGAAGACAATGCTGTTCTCACCCTATAGCTGTGTGACAAACCCTGCCAGCTTTGGGCACTGCCACTGATCTCCACAATTCTGGAAGAGAAATTGAATTTACCCCAAAGTTTAAATACTTAAGAGTTTGGTTAGACCAGAACCTCTCATTTTCTGAGCATGTTGAAGACCTGGCAGGGAAGTTAAGGCAGAGGCTGGGTCTATTCCGGGTCGTACCTGAAAATAGGCAATTGTCTTGTCTAGTGTACCTACCTGGTTAACAAAAGCTAGATAATAAATAAATAATATTCTATAGAATTAGCCAGTTCCTCACTGTGATGCCAAACTGTGATTAGTCCAGACTACTTTTCTTTTCCTAATCGACTATGGAGATTTCTATATAGTCACTGTCCCAAAGTCTCGCTTATCAAGTTGGATATGCTTTATCATAGGGCCATCAGGTTTATTACGGTCTCCCCATCTCTACCCATCACTGCTTATTGTACAAAGCTGTAGGATGGTCCTCGCTATGTTCAGGCGTGAAAGAAACGCAGTTCTTTGGACCTACAGAACCATTATAAAAGACTCCTACATTATATATCTGAATGTCTTCCCTAAGTGAGCTGGGACCGGACGGCTTAAGAAGTGACTCCTGTATCTCCTTACACATCCATAAGGCTTCCACCACTATGGCAGAATGGCATTTAGTTTCACGTTGCCATCCTTGTGGAACAAAATGCAAAACTACTGAAACTAAGCTACCTCAAGTATTAATGTTTTCAAGTCATTATTGTATATGCTCACAGGTGTGTGTGTGAGCCGTGCAACTGTTTCCCTGCTCCTAATCGCTAACCACTGTTAGCTTGCTCCCGAATCTAGCCACAGCCATTAATGACTTTACCTAGGTTAATTTGTGCATGTTTTTACTAATCTCTATATACTTATTACTTTCTGGTCCCTGTACCCCTCTTGCTAGACATAGGCAAGTCTTACAGGGTGCATCTGCACCTAAAGCATAAAATATCTAGCTCCGGGCAGTTGCACCTTCACAAGCCACCATCCAAAACCATCTGCCTGGATTCCTCTTTAGCAAAGCACTGCTAAAGCCGCCAACTAATCTGATTGTGAACACTTTCCGCCCTTGCTCCCAATTGACTCCTGCAGTTTACTTGTGATCCTTCCAATTCTGCAAAGTTGGATGGTCTGCCTGTACTCTGCTAAAATAACTGTAACCACCTTTTTCCTGACCAATTTGATCCCTCTTCTGTACAGCTTACAGTGAAAATCTCTGGAGTATGTGTGATTATGCTCCTTTTTGAATCTTTGCCTGAGACTGGCCTTAGCGCCTAGGAATATTCATTATCTTCCTGCCTTACGACCTTTCCAGGCCCAATGGTCCGTGGACATGGACAGCCAGCACTAGCACCTAGATTTGGAAAATATGTGCAGTAGGCACTGTCCCAACCATTGCCTTAGTACCTTGCTCACACCTTCTATTAGCAAGTCGCAGTACAGCTGCCTCCCAGTCTAATGTAAGCACTCCAGGGCTGCTGTTGATAGTGTCTGGCAGGCTGTTTGCTCACTTTCAGACCTAACCATACCTGTTTTATTCCTTTTGTGAACTGTGTCAAGAGAAAGCTGTTATCACTTATTTTGTCTGACTGTTATGATAGCGATACCTAGGTCTTGCTTGTGTTTTTAGGGAAATTCCTGTGATATTATCAATCTCTGAATCTCTGTGGTCTAGCCTTTTCCCACTATTTTATGTCTTATTGATGATCCCAAGTAACTGTTATGTTATGTACGTTCTTTGTGTCTTGATTTGCACTTCTACTATGTTTTATTCACATTGTAAATATAGCTGTTTGTACTATAATCTGGATTTAACCAGGTCCATCTTGTAAATGAGCTTGCTCAACAATGTTCTCCTGGATAAATAAAGATTTGATTGATTAATTGATACATGTATCATATATATATATATATATATATATATATATATATATATTTACACACACACACACATATATATATATATATACATATATATGTATATAAATATATATACATACATACATACGTATACATGGGGCAAAGCCACGGTGAGTATCCAGAGGTCACTGTGCAGGAGTGAAAATATTTTTCATATCACCGAGTGCACATCGTGTATCCATTTTATAAAACAGGGGCCCTTATTGTTGTAAAAGGTACAATTTATACGACTTTTGCATGTCTTGATGGGTGTGATAACTGGAGTTATCACGAGTTATCACACTGTGACGATATCATCACAGTGTGATAACTGGTATTGTCATGCTGCAGTGAGAATACCTGTTTTATTAAATGGGCTATCTGCTCACCCTATCATGTATAAATATATATAAACATAGAAACATAGAATTTGATGGCAGATAAGGACCACTTGGCCTACCTAGTCTGACCATTTCCTACCTAATGGATAAGCTGCAGATCTAGTTAACCAACAGTCTACTTCCTCCTACCCCCACTAGAATTGCCTTATGTCTGTCCCATGCATTCTTGAATTCCCCACTGTTTTTTGACTCCACTACCTCCTCAGGAAGGCGTTCCATGTATCCACAACCCTCTCCATGAAAAAAATACTTCTTCAGATTACCTGAGTCATCTCCCTCTATCTTCAAATTGTGCCCCTTGTTCTTGCACATCTCTTTTCTGAAAGATGCTACCCTCTTGGACTTTGTTGATTCCCTTGAGGTATTTGAAAGTTTCTATCATGTCCTCTCTCTCCCTTCTTTCCTCAAGGGTATACATATTAAGCTTCTTTAATTTCTCTTAAGTATGTCTTCTGTGCAGACCCTACACCATTTTAGTTGCCCTCCTCTGGACAGCCTTCATCCTGTCTATGTCCTTGCAGAAATGGGATCTCCAGAACTGCATGCAGTACTCAGATGGGGTCTCACCAACTGCCTGTACAGAGGATAACAACTTTTGTTTCTACTGGTGATGCCTCTTCTTATGCATCCCAGTAGCCCACCAGCCTTCCTTACTGCCTTCTTACATTGCTTGCCCACCTTTAGGTCATCTGATATGACAACCTCCGGTCCCTTTCCATTTTTGTTGTTGCCAGTATCTCACCCACACCTGTGTACTCTTACCCTGGGTTTTTATTTCCCAGGTGCATTACTTTGCACTTCTTAGCATTGAATTTAAGCTGCCATACATTTGACCATTCCTCCAACCTTGCCAAGTCCCTTCTCATCCTTTCCACCCCACCTTCTGTATTAACCCTGTGGCAGATCTTTGTGTCGTCTGCAAAGACATACTTTTCCTTCCAGTTCCTCTGCAATGTCACTTATAAAGACATGAAAGAGGACCGGTCCCAGTACTGAACCCTGTGGTACTCCGCTAGTAACCCCCTTTCTTTGAGAGGACTCCATTTACTATTACCCTCTGCATCCTGTTGTCCAGCCAATGTTTTACCCAATCTACCACCTTGAGACCCACTCTAAGGCTGACTAACTTGTATATTAATCTTTTGTGTGGACTGTGTCAAATGCCTTGCTAAAGTCTAGGTAGGCCATATCCACACCCTCCCTGGTCTACTACTTTGGTCACCCAGTCAAAGAAATCTATAGATTCATCTGACATGACCTTCCGCTGTGAATCCATGCTGTCTTGGGTCCTGTGCCCACTGGCCTCTAGGTACTCAACAATTCTTTCCTTCAGAAGTGATTCCGACATTTTCCCCACCACTGTGGTCAAACCAACAGGTCTGTAGTTTCCTGCCTCTGCCTTGCTCCCACTTTTGTGAAGTGGAATCACATCTGCCCTTCTCCAGTCCTCAGATACCACCCCATCCTCCTGTGATTTGTTAAAGGGGTAGTCAGTGGTGTCACTAGTTCTGTAGTTCTTTTAGAATTCTTGGGTGAGATCCTGTCAGGCCCCATTGCATTGTCTGCCTTCAGTTTTAAGAGTTCTTTCAGAACCCTTTCTTCTGTGAATGGACTGGTATCAACCCCCTATCCAGAGTGTTTCTCTTGTTTAGTTTAGGTACTACCCCTCCTCTACTTTTGTGAATGCTGAGCAGAAGTATTCATTCAGTATCCCATCTTTTCACTGTTACCCCTGCCCACATTCCTCCCCTTTATTAAGCCTCAGTATCCCTAACCCGTCTTTTTTCACTCCCTAATGTACCTATAAAAGGTTTTATCCCCCTTCTTAATAGAGTTGGCTATCATTTCCTCAGTTTGGGCCTTTGCTATTCTGACTGCCTTCCTGCCTCCTTATGCTTTAACTGATATAGTTCTCTGTCCTCTTCCTTCTGTGTTTCCTTATATTTCCTGAATGCTATCATTTTCTCCTTAACCTTCCCTGCCACCTCTTTTGAGAACCACAGTTGTTTTTCCTTTGTTTTGTTTTGTTTTGTTGATTGGCTTTACCACAAAGGCATGTTGTCTCTGTGATGGCACTTTTGATTTTCCCCATTGTTCTTCCACTCCTCCTTCTTCCCTGTTTGCTAGTACTTTTCTGATGCACGCTCCTATTTTGTCAAAGTCAGCCCTCCTAAAGTCCAACACCTTTGCTTTTGTTGGCTTGACTCTACAGCTATGTTTATTGTGAACCACATGGTTTGGTGGTTGCTTGTTCCCAGATGGCTACCACTTCTAAATCTGAGATCTTCTCTCCATCCTCATTTGAAAGTAGGTACCAGGTCTAAGATTGTTCCTTCCAAAGTGGGTTCCAACACTAGCTGTCTGAGGTATGCCCCTGTAGGGCATCGAGAATAACCCTGCTCTTGGATGTGCCTGCAGTAAAGGTGCTCAGTTAACATCTGCATATTCAGGTCCCCATCAACAATATATCTTCCTTTTCTGCCATTCTAAGGATTCCTTCTATTGTTAAGAGAAGGTACTGAGGATGAGAGACCACAGACTTCTCAGGAGAGTGAAGCCAAGCAGCCGGATTGGAGTAGTGGGGACTAGGAGATGCCCTGGGTGAAATGGCTCCATGACAGGGGTCTCCTGTCTAGTTCCTATACCAAGGGCTCCCTCTTTGTGTGGGCAGATAACTCAGTCAACCTGGGTCTCATCCAACCCGGGTGATGTTATACAATGCCAGGTCTATTAAAAACAAGATGTCAGTGATTGCTGATCTTGTCGGATCATCAGACCTGACTTGCATCACTGAGACCTGGCTGGATGAAAACTCTGGCCTAATTTTGGAGTCCAGCAATTTCCATTCAGGTTCTCAGTGATACACCACCTGAGGTTGGATTGTAGGGGTGGGGGTGTGGCCATTGGTTTTAAATCAGATGGGCCTTGTGGAGGTGTCATTTGGGAGACTCGATCCTTCAAGCGTATCATGGCCGCACATGTGGGGTGCAGAGTTCTTCTCGTCTACCATCCACCCAGGGGCAAGAGCAATTCCTGTAGGAAGTCGAGGATTTCATCGTCAACATGGTGTTGGAGTCCCCAGATGAATGGTGCTGGGGACTTCAATCCTAGGTGGACAATGAACTCTCACAATTTGGTCAAGAGTTCCTCCAGTTGAGAAATGACTGGACTTCTCACAGGTGATTACCTCTGTGACCCATAGTCACAGTCATTCCTTGGACCTAGTCTTCCTTCTGGGTATGGAGACCTCTGACTTCGTGGTGGAGCCAGTCAGTTGGTGGGACAATTACACATCAGGTTCAATTTCCAGGCCCCCAGTATGGGCCTATACCTATGGAGATGATCGGTGCAGCCCTTTGAGGGTGTTTCCCTGATGGCCTGTTGGCAGTGCTGGACCTATCGGGGCTGCCGAGGAATAGCAGCGACCAGAAGCCCTAGTCCAGGGTTATAATGATGCTGTGACTGAGGCACTGGATTGTCTCACTCCTGTCTGTGTTCGCCCCCTTACCAGCACCCTCAGTCCCCTTGGTTGATGGGACCTTGAGAAGGAGCTGAGGAAATTGAGATTGAAGGCTGAGCTTGCTCGTGGTGAAAATCAGGCCTGGATGATGACACACTTAGATTGTTGGTCCATTATAAGGACTACCAATCAGCTATATCCCATAAAAAGGCAAGTTCCTCTTCAGGAGATTGCTGTGGTACAAATCGACCGGCTCAGCTCTTCCGAACTGTTGATAGGCTGTGTAACCAGCCTGTTTGCAGTCTCAGAGAGCATTGTCGCTAGAGAAATGTGCGAGTTTGCTCATTTTTTGCTGATAAGGTTGCCGACATCAGGTCTGAGATTTGTACAGGGTACTCCAATGGGGCTCATGGTGATCTGTGGGGGTGGCAGTTCCTTGGTCTGTCTGGTCTGACTTTGGATGGCGGCAATCGGGGATATCGTGAGGATTATCAATCTCTGTGGCCAACCTGCTCTGGTCTGGACCCCAGGCCCAGCATGCATCTTTGTGGGGTGCATTGAGATCATTGGCCCAGTCCTTGCTGAGATAGTCTGGTGTTCATTAGATTTCGGGTGTTTCCAGACACCCTGAAGGAGGTGGTAGTGATACCCATTCTTAGAAACCATCTCTCGACCCAGTCTGTCTTGCTAACTACAGACCTATCTCTAATCTTCCCTTTGTGAGTAAGGTTATTGAGAAGGTGGTCATGCTGCAGTTGGAGGATCACATGACCATTCAAGACATTTATGATCCTCTCCAGTCCGGCTTTGGAAATGCACAGTACCAAGTCGGACCTTGTTAGTCCTCAATGATCTCCTAACAGCTAGAGATCAGAGGAGCCATTCCATTTGTTCTTCATGATCTCTCAGCTGCATTTGACACTGTGAACCATGGAGTGTTAGTTGAGCACCAGCAGTCAATCTGCGGACTGTCTGGTACAATCCTCAGATGGTTCCATTCTTTCCTCACTGGCAGGTTTCAGAGAGTTGTCTATGGGGTTTATTCCTCTGACAAGGTCTCCCTGCCATAAGGAACCCAAACTCTGTGCTGTCCCATTTTGTTTGCAGTGTATATGCTGCTGTTCGGAAACATTGTAAGGTGGTATGGGCTGAGTGTTCACTGCTATGCAGATGATACTCAGCTCTACCTGTCCTTTGTGCCCAGTCAGGGGAACTATCTTGAGTTTTAACAACCTTTCCAAGATTGAGGACTGGATGAGTGCCAGCTGGCTGAGGCTGAATCTGGACAAGACTAAGGTTTTGGTGGTGGACCCGGGCTGTCAGGTAGAGGCTGTCGGAGGGTGAGCTTCAGGGCTTTGGCTCAGTGGCTGCCAGCTGATGACCTCTGAATGGGTGCGAGATCTGGGTGTGATTCTTGATGATGGACTGATGCTTAAACATCAGGTGTCATCCATTGTCAAGACTGCCTTTACCACTAAGGAATGTTGCCTGGATCAAGTACCTAGTTCCACCCGATGACCTACCAGGTTTTGGTTCACGCCTTAGTAACCTCATGCCTTGATTACTGTAATGCCTTTACCTAGGGCTTCCAGGGGTTGATATCCACCACTTGCAGCTGGTGCAGGCAGCGGTATCTAAGCTGTTGACTGGGCAACCTTGTAGCTGTCATGTCACGCTGGTGCCCGCGATCTGCACTGGCTGCCTATTCAGTGGCAGATCATCTTTAAGGTCAGTTTACTGACCTATAAGACCCTACATGGACGGGACTGAGTTATCTGCAAGATCTCCTTCATTCCTACTGCCCTCTTGGCCACTTCACTCTGCCAAAGAGGGTTGCCTAAATTTCCAGGATTTGTTTAAAGTCATCTGAGCCCGTGTGTTTGGATTTCTGTCCCTGTCCCTGTGGAATTCTCTACCTCATCAGAGTCATCAGTACCTGATGGTGGAGAGTTTTAAATCTGCCCTAAAAGCCTATTTGTTTACTTTGGTGTTTCCTGAGTTTACCTGAGCTGCTGTAGTTGTTTTTAATATGACTTTTTATTGTTAATGCACTAGCAATGTGGTTTTGGAATAGCCTATTTTCTAAATAAAGTATGATGATGATGATGATGATGATTTCCTTGTCCATTGCCTCCCTTCTGATAGGGGTCTGTAAACAATGCCTGTGCGGATTGTGGTGCCATTTCCTGTCTCCAGGGTGACCCACAGTGCCTCCTCCCTCCCTCCCTGTTTACCCTTTAGTTCTGTTGCTTTGATTCCATCCCTTATGTGACTGCTCCTCCTCCTCTTTACCATCCCTGTCCCTCCTGTAGATTGTGTACCCTGGGATGTTGACATCTCAGTCATGGTTCTCTGTGTATCATGTTTCTCTGACTGCCATGATATCCAGGCATCCCATTTCCATCAAGTCACTTGTTTAGGGAGCTTGTTACTCAGACTATGGGCATTGGTACTCATCACCCTCAATTTTTGGATGGCCTTACCCTTTTAGGTCCATCCTGTCCTACTGCCTTTGTCTTTCTCTGTATTTACCCCTGTTCTGCTCCTTTTGACTTCTCTACCTTAGTGTCTACTTTGCTAACTACCCTGTTTTGTGGGAGGGCTGGAATTTCCCTCCTTCTCTTCAGTGCTTCCCCCTTGGCTAGTTTAAATGATTGCCAATGAAGCATTTAAACATGTCACCTAGGATCCTGATTCCGCACCGGACAGATGCAGACCATCACATCAGTATAGGCCTGTATCTCTCCAGGTGGACCCCAGTCCCAATGAAGCCAAATCCCTGAGCTCTGCACCAGTTTTTCAACCAGTCATTGAATCCATGGTGAACAGTACCTAGCCTCACCCATGCCATAGACAGGTAACACTTCAAGAAACTTACCCGTGTGCCACTTGTCTGAGGCCCTTCCCAACTCTACAAGCTTTGCTGCACTGCTCTGATCCATTCTAGACAGGTCATTTGTCCCTAGGTGGACAATGACATCCAGCTCCTCCCTTGTGCAACTGCTCCCATGATCCTGAGGATTCGCTTCCTGTCCTTCCAAGCCATGGTGCTGGGCAGACACCTTACCTCCTCTCCCTTCCCTCCCTCCCCAGTTCTACCCCCTAATGATTAAGTCCCCACCAGGAGTTGCTTCTTCCCCTGTGGGGTCCCATGCCGCTCTCCTGTGCATCTCCTTGGTGGAGATTCCCAGCATACTCCTTAGTCTCCACTGTGGGTGCCTCCACAGAGGAACCACACTCCACCAGAATGGTGAATGAATGTGAAGAGGCACAACTGGAGGGATGGACTTCTGTTCCACCACCCTCACCCTCCTGAGCCCACCGTGGTCCAACTGCTCCTCTTTCTTGGCAACCTCTGAGGTAGTGGTGGTGGTCTGGGTGGTTCCTGGGTGGGAGGGAGATTTCCCAAATCCTCACCAGGTCAAAAGGAGGCAGGCAACCTCCTCCTCCTCCCACAGAGCAGAAAGGTGCCTGCAAATAGGGCAGCAATGCAGCCTCAGAACATCTTCTGGAAGACTGCCACTCCACAGCCTGTGCATTGCATCACTCCCCATGTCTGTCTCCCTTCCTGTTTAAGAAGCTTTTTGATTTTTGTTTATTTTTTTGTTAGTGTGTGCAAGCGTGTGAGTGTGTTTATCCCTATTCAGTGTGCTGTGCCTTTGAGGATATGAACAGGTGTATTCCCTTTGCACTTTTAGGAAGTGATGTCAGAACTCCTGATAAAGGATACACTTGGGGTGGGTGGGGTGAGGGCAGGGTGGGTGGGACTAAGCCCGTACCCTCCAGAAACAATCAACTATAACTGTGACCCAGCACCCTGGTGAGTGCCTTCCTTCTTTTCAGACACCTATTTCACAGAGTTTAAGTAACAGGTCTAACAGTCACAAATTACTGCAAATATTCTCCCAGCTAAATTTCCCCAGGAAAATAAAAGTTACACTAAAAAGTCAACCCCAAAAACAGAGAACAAAACACTGACTTCTACTTACTTGCACAGGCCCCAAAATTAAGAATTCAATTCAGCATACTTCTATTAAATCATCTCCTTGCTGTAGAGGAAGCTGATGGCTGCTCTCTGTCTCACCTACAGCAGACAGAATCCACAAACAACTCCTGTTTTTGAATCCACAGTTTCTCAGACCCCTTTCAGCTCCTCCCTTATCAGACATCTATTTCACAGAGCTTAAGTAACAGGTCTAGTCACAAATGACTGCAAATATTCTCCCAGCTAAATTTCCTCCCTGGCAAATAAAAGTTACATTAAAAAAGTCAACCCAAAAACAAAGAACCAAAACACTGACTTCTACTTACTTACACAGGCCCCCAAATTAAGAATTCAATTCTGTGTACTTCTATTAAATCATCTCCGTACTGTAAGGAAGTTGGTGGCTGCTCTCTGTCTCACCTACAGCAGTACACCTCTCAGTAAAATTTCTCTCTTGGGCCCATAAGGGATGCATTCACAATTCAGTAGAGGGCACGGAGCAGTTTCTTGTGGTGTGTCCACATGACTAGAAAGTCAAGGTGTTTATCAAGCCAGACCCCTAGGTGCCTGAAGGAGGAAGAATCTTCCAATATGGTTCCATCGAGTGTTGGGAAGGAGGGAGGAAGGGAGCCTTGAGAGTCTCTGCCTAGTGCTGAAGATCATAGAAACATAGAAACATAGAAGTTGATGGCAGAAGAAACCGCTAGGTCCATCTAGTCTGCCCATTTGTTTTAGACCTATTTTGATGCTTTAGTTGCCCTTTGTAGTCAGGGCTCTCTTGTGTCTATCCACGCATTCTTGAATACCCCAACAGTGTTGACCCCACAACCTCTTGAGGCAGGCTGTTCCAGGCATCCACCACTCTTTCTGTGCATCTTCTAGGCATTTAAACACTAGCAGATTGGTACATAGCCACTGTTGGACATTATCAAAGTCTAGCTGGAGTGTGGATGTCACCTTCTGGAAGGAGGCCCAGATGCAAACAGGATGGTGTCATCAGCATATATGTGGATAGATGCAGACTGGCAGACCAAGGGAAGACTGTTAAGGAAAATGGAGAAGAGAATCAGACAAAGGACAGAGCCTTGTGGGACTCCAGTGTGGATGGGAAGAAGTGGAGAGAGAGAGAAAGTCCCTGATTCTGACAGATTGTGATCTGCCCACTAAGTATGATTTGAACCAGTTTGTGGCAATGGGAGACATCCCAGCATGTGAGTTTGTCCAATAGAGAGTGGAAGACAGTGTTGAAGGCATTGGCAAGGTCAACAGAGATAGTGCAGGTAATAAATCCCTGATCCATGCCAGATTAGATGGAGTCAGTGAGCTGAAGGAGGGAGGTGGATGTGAGTGATTCTTCCAGAAGCCAGACTGAAAAGGGGTGAAGAAGGAAGAGGCGTTGAGTAAAGGAGAGAACTGGGACAGTACTACATGTTCTGCAACTGGCAAGGATAGGGAGTATATATACTGTATGTGGCAAACTGAACCACAATTAGTGAATCAGAACATAAGGAAATGTGTCATTTTCCTAAATTTTGAAACATGTCACTTAGAAGCCCTCTGCTGCACATTTTAGGAATTGATATTATTTTCAAGGAAAGTTTTAAACTCTTTGTAACAGTCAGTGAACAAAATATTTAAGCAATTTTCCAGTTTTCTAAAAAACACTGAGAGTTTGCATCAGTAAGACTCAAATCTCATCCCACATTAAAAATTCTGAGTTAAGGGACATTCTGTTCTTTATTACTAAAGGCATTTGTAGTAAAAGAGGCTCTTTGCATTTTACTTTAGCTGTGTTGGTTGATTTCCTGCCATGAGTCATTAGGTGTCAGCATGGCTCAGTTGATACTTGGTAGCACATCTGCCTCTGGGGCAGAAGGTCATGATTTCTCATCTTTGCTGGAGGGTGATCATAGAGTCAGAGACTTGGAATCATCTTGTTAAGACCAGAGTTGGAGGATGGACTGCCATGACAGGCAGTCTAAGGGTGCTAGGCATGGCAGAGGAGTCCCTGGTTATTAGGAGGAGGCTCCCTTTAGACACCCTGACCTTGGAGGCAAGCTTGGGGCAGTAATTTCTTTGTGGACTGGTAGTGGTAGTTGGCATTGGCACTGAACTTATGGATTTGGATTGGACAACAACAACAAATGGGACTAGTGGACAGAGTGGACCACCATACTGGATGACTTCTCTACTGCCTCAGCTACCAGGGACCCTAGCCAGAAGGTAAGAGAAGAGTGGCAAGGGGTTGAGGGTTTTGTGAGAGTTACTTGGAAGCGGGTGATTTTACTTTATGGTTATGGAGTCAAATGCAAAATCAGAACTTCCAGTTCTGCCTCCAATTCTGTTCTTATACCTGAATCGGGGGGCAGAACAAATCAGAACCAGAATCGGAAATTCCAAAAATTCAACTAGGTACCAATGAAATGGATATAAATAATTTGGTCAGGAGGTTAGGGCAACAACTGAGGATGTTGTATAGAATAAGTAATTTTCAAGGAATACAAGGCTGCATGTGATTAACACAATGCTAGTGCCAGTGACTGATTATGTGGACATGATATATGGGGGGCAAATAAAATTGATTTGAAAAAAGTAGACAGTATAAATAATAAAATGGTCAAGCATATTACGGGGTCACATAAACTTACACATCATTGTGAGTTGTATAGAAATGTAGGATGGGATCATTTGCATATTAGGAGAAATCAGCATATACAGTAACTAAAATTATATGTAAGTCTATTGAAAATAAATTACCTGAATACATTACTAAAGACTTAAAAATTAAACACCCAATTATGGGTTTGAGATCAGCCAGTATATAGAGTTTGAAGTGTCAAATTATAGGACAAAATGTGGGTGCTACACTGTATTATTTGGGTCCAAAATTTGGAATAATCTGCCTGTTGACTTAAGATCTTATGGTGTTAAAATAAATTGGACTAAGATTAGGTGTTGGTATCATAAGCAAAATGAGGAGCCCCATGAATGCTGTATGGCAGTGGAAAATGGATAAATGTTTAATAGATGGCTATTTGGTGTTTAGTGGGATGTGATTTAATATATTGGAAATGTATTTATTGAGTATATGTATATTTGTATTTTTTTATGTCTTGTAAAATTTTCTCCTTATACTGTAACCAGGTTATGCACTTTAGAAGGTGTCCCTTGAAAATGAGTGTACTTGTGTACTCAATGGGATTGTTTTACCTTGTTCATTATGAATGAATAAAATCATTACTACTACTACTACTATAGAATCTGAGCAACCCTAGTATTTAGTTTGTTTTGACTTATGGATAAATAAAAACATTCTCATATCTGAGAACAGACTCCCTCTGAATATACATCATTTTTTTATTTTACTGGAGTGTTGCTGGAAAGATGGTTGGGGCTTCAATGTTGACTGGAGTGGCTCGTCCACTGATGTCCCTAAAATACCCAAGCTTACTAGTTTTGCAGATCTGTACAGAATAATTTACCTTCGTGTCAAAGAGCCTGATTTAAAGTGTGCTTGTCATCAAAGTTGCACTTTTGGGCTTTAGTACAAAAAACACACTTGTTGCCTTTCAGTACTGTAAGATATCCATGGAACAGATCTACTATTTGTACAAACAGTGCTGCCTGCCAGGATTGAGTGCCCTCATCACAGTTTCTACAGTGATATTGATCCTGAGGGTGGCACTGTATGTTGGTGCCTTTGGGAAAATATTTTCAGCAAGCAACTGAAATGGGAAGAAGTAATACAGATTGTGATGGTCTCTAAAATCACCTTCATAGCTGATTCAGTGTGTCTCACCCAATAAGTCTACTATCGCTCTGCTAATAATAGGCTCTATGCACTAAGCATGTGCACACGCATAGACACAGAACATAGAGCATCAGTACATTGCAATGCCATGCAGTGGATGTCTTGATGGACCCTAGCAGCATGCATGAAAGGTGTGTATGCCCCATATGCACTGAATGCCCTGGCTGCTGGTAGAGCTATGCACAGGCACATGGGTAGGGGATTGTCTGGGGCAGTGCTTGACAACACACCCCACATGATGATGTGTAGTGTCAATGGAAGGAACACAGGCTATGCTCAAATGTACTGTGCCACTGCTGCTTTCGTGCTCCCTTCCTACCAGCAGACAGTGGTTTGGTGGGCACCTTGATTGCCTCTATCCTGCAGCCCCTAGCCCTACTGACATGCAACTGGGGCTGGAGCTACTGACAGTGCCTGCCTCTGGTGCACAAACACCTGCCGGTACCATGGTATGCCAGTACCCACAATTCCCTGCTCCACCTTGGCAATCCTGTCTGCCCCAGTAAAGGCATCTGACTGGATGTCGATGGGCACCCTCCACTCTACACGCGTCCTGCCTCTCTGTCCCCACCATGCTCATACTTGAATGTGGGGAGGGGCCATGGATGGGCAGATGGGGAGCGGAAGGTGAGCAGTGCATATCTGTTTGGGGTGTGAGCCAGCATACACTGGGTACAGCGCTTTAGTGTGTACCTAGCCTGCTGTCATGCATAGGTTTGATTGAACACAGGAACTCTACCAAATGCTGCTGGAAAGAGAAACTATCTGCCTTCTGATAGTGTGAACATGTAAGTGGCAGACTATCAAGGAGGGACCATTATCACGAACTTCCTAAGAAAAATTCAAGTTTAGAATCAGCAGGTCCATCCCACGGTAAGTCATTAGCTATCAGAAGCAAGATCCATTCAGACTGAAATGGACACAAGGAAACACCTTCCAAACCACTTATGAAACATTTAGTAGATAGCACCCCATTTAAGTGAAAAGGCACAATTTGCACCATTTACTGCTGCCGTACCAATTCTTTCAGTACCTGTAACAGATTAAAGGCTGCTTCAATACATCGTTAAGTGTTTAATGCACACATGATTAGTCAGAGGATTTTGAAATGAAACTAGGCAGAGATCAGATGAAAGCAGCATCACACAAAATCACTTACAGCCCACAACCTGCACCTCAGCCTGTAGTGTTTTGGCCAAACCCAGGTTTGCATGCTACATTACAGTGCAAGCCACTTAAAGAAGATGGCAGGGTGGAGCAGAGATCATCCAGTTTAAGCAGCTGTCTCTTTAAAAACAAGTTAGGATTTTACATAGAATCATTGAATCAGACATCAGTCAAATAAAAGTTTTTGTTGTGATTAGAAACAGCATTTGTCAGCAGAAAAGGACTGCTGGCCCACACAGTTCTACCAGATGTTCCTTCCTATTCTGTATCCAGACCCTAATTGGTCTCCGGCAAACCTCCCAGATTGTTCCAGGTGTCCACCATTCTTTCAGTGAAGTAGTCTTTCCTCACATTCCTCCTAAATCTTCCCTTTTCAGCTTCACATTGCATGCTTTCTTGTCCTAGTACATTTCCTCATTTGAAAGAGACTGCCTTCCTGCACCATATTCACCCCTGTGAGGTGCCGTAGTCTCTGTCAACCCTCTCCTTCACTCTTCTA
Organism: Neoceratodus forsteri; assembly: GCA_016271365.2. Taxonomy (NCBI): domain Eukaryota; kingdom Metazoa; phylum Chordata; order Ceratodontiformes; family Ceratodontidae; genus Neoceratodus; species Neoceratodus forsteri. The sequence continues at coordinate 1,518,341,732 of CM057449.1, forward strand.
GGGTGTACATGTTGAGATCTCTCAGACCCTCCTCGTAGGGTTTCTTCTGTAACCCTTGCACTATTTAGTAGCCCTCCTCTGGACTGCCTCCATCCTCTCTATATCCTTTCTGAGATGCAGCTTCCAGCACTGGAAACAGTACTCAGGTGGGATCTCACCAGCAATTAATACAGTGGTAATGCCACCTCCCTCTTTCTGCTGGTGATACCGCCTCCTATGCACCCCAGCCTCTCACTGGCCATGCCTGACATGCTGCCTTGTCACTAGACGTGTATGACTTTGCCCAAATTTGCTTTGTGAAAAGTCCTTGAATTTTACCAAATTTGCATAAATCGCACTTGCGTAGCTATTCGGCTTGGTGAATTGGCCAAATTCACCTGGCAAATGGAGATTTTGCTGGAAAATAGCCGTGGAATTGTATGCTATACCCTCCCCAACCAAAAAGGATAAAGTCATTCCCTCCCACACCCAAAAGTGATAAAAGCATGATATCTGCCTCCCACCACCAATGGCACCCTCTTGCCCCCACACCTGTGAAATGCTGCTCTGTGCTTGGAAAAGTAATTCCCCCCTCCCGGACAAAACACACTACACCCACCTCCCCGCAGCTGAGTCCCACAGATTTTATTAAGTAGCACAGACCCAGTTTTCTGAACCTAACCAACCCTCTTGAGGTCCACCACCCTCTCCCCCAAACACAACACCCACAAATCAACCTGAAATAAAAGAAAATGGTCCCCAGTGTAGAGCATCTGCTCTGTTCAGTGTTTGTGAATGCATGAATGGTGATTTTATTTTATTGTTTATTGAATTTTGTTGACCGGTAGACCTACTGGGACAGAAGTCCCTTTTCCAGGGGCAACTGGGAGAAAGGGATACAGATAGTAACAACTGAAATTGAACCAGATTAAGCTGTTGGTGGTATTTTTAGTGAATGGGAGAGATTTGGCCAGGACACCAGGGAAATCCCTACTTTTTCGATAAGTGCCATGGGATCTTTAACATCAGCCTGAACTACCACCAATCCAGGCAGCTGAGACCTAGGTTTAACATCTCATCGAAGGATGGCACCTCAGGAGTGCAGCACCTCCCTCATGCTGCACTACAGTGTCAATATTGGGATATTAACCCAAGTGCCAGATGTGGGAACTGAACCCACAGCCATCTGATCTCCCAGTCTCAGGAGGTGAGTATGCTACCAACTGAGCCACTGACACTAGTGATGTCTTGTCTCCAAGTAAAACTTAATTAGTTTAATTTTCAGCTAATCAGGTTTTACCAGAACCAGAGATGCCACTACTTATTCATTCCTGCCATTATGACATGAACACTGGACAGAGCAGATGCTCTGTACCGAGGACACAGTTTTCTTTATTCAGGTTTATTTTACAGGTGCTGGGGCGGGGCGATTGGGGTACTGGTAGGGGTTGAGTGGGGGTCAAGGGACTGGGTCTGTCCTGTAATAAAGACCATGTGACTCAGGTGGGGGGTGTGTGTGTGCATGGGTGGGGGGAAGGATTACTTTTTCAAGCATGGAGCAGTATTTTACAGGGGCAGGTGGAGGAGGGTGCCAGTGGGGTGGGGTATCATGATTTTATCATTTTGGGTTGAGGAGGAGGTTGTTTTACAGCACAGTAGGTGGGAGAAGGTTTTGTTAAGATTTTAAGTATTTTAAGTAAAAGTTAAAAAAATCCTCAGGAGAAGTTGGAACATCTGCTGTGGAATTCATGATTTCACGAATCGTGAATTTCCACAGTTCACACCAACTTTGCCAGTAGATTAAAAATTTGAAACTAGAAATGTTCTGAAGTTTTAATTGCCAATGAAGTTCTGGCAAAGTTACCAACTTTGCCTCCACAGAGCAATCCGTGATTTTTCCATCAGCTTGTAAATTTGTCTGTTAACTTCACGGTGACTTTGCCAGTAACTTCGCCATTAAGACAGGCAAAGTCTGTTCAAACGAGGCTACTGGTGGTAAACAAGTGCTTGAGTTCACATGAAACAACTCCTCCAGGTCATATGCTACTGTTCTACAGTATGTACTAACATAGAAACATAGAATTTGACAGCAGATAAGGACCACTTGGCCCACCTAGTCTGCCCATTTCCCCTACCTAATGGATAAGCTGCAGATCCTAGTTAACCAATAGCCTACTTCCTCCTACCCACAACTAGAATTTCCTTATGCCTGCCCCATGCATTCTTGAATTCCCTCATTGTTTTTGACTCCACTACCTCCTCAGGAAGGCCGTTCCATGCATTCACAGCCCTCTCCGAAAAATACTTCCTCACATTACCTCTGAGCTTCCCCCTCTATCTTTAAATTGTGCCCCCTTGTTCTTGCACATCTCTTTTTCTGAAAGATGCTGCCCTCTTGGACTGTTGGTTCCTTGGCGTACTTGAAAGTTTCTATCATGTCTCCCTCACCTTCCTTTCCTCAAGGTAAAATATTAAGCTCCTTTAGTCTCTCTTTGTATGGCTTCTGGTGCAGACCCTGCACCATTTTAGTGCCCTCCTCTGGACAGCCTCCATCCTGTCCATGTTCTTGCTGAGATGGGGTCTCCAAAACTGCATGCAGTACTCCAGATGGGGTCTCACCAACTGTCTGTACAGAGGATAAAACTTCCTGTTTCTACTGGTGATGCCTTTCCTATGCATCCCAGTATCCCCAACCCTCCTTGCTTCCTTCTTGCATTGCTTGCCCACCTTTAGGTCATCTGATATGACTACCCCAGGTCCCTTTCCATTTGTTGTTGTTAGTATCTCACCTACCATTGTGTACTCTTCCCTGGGATTTTGTTTCTCAGGTGCATTACTTTGCACTTCTTTGTGTTCTTTGTGTTGAATCTAAGCTGCCATACATTTGACCATTTCTCCAACCTTACCAAGTCCCTTCTCATCCTTTCCACCCCAACCTTGTGTACCAACCCTGTTGCAGATCTTTGTGTCATCTGCAAAGAGACATACTTTCTTTCCAGTCCCTCTGCAATGTCACTTACAAATACATTAAGAGAACCAGTTCAGTAATGAACCCTGTGGTACCCGCTAAGTAACCCCCTTTCTTCAGTGTAGACTCTGTTTACTATTACCCTCTGTCCTGTTGTCTAGAAAATCTTTTACCAAGGCTACCACCTTGGGATACACTCAAGGCTGACTAACTTGTTTATTAATCTTTTGTGTGGGACTGTGTCAAATGCCTTGCTAAAATCCAGGTAGGCCATGTCACAGGCCCTCCCTGGTCTACTCGTTGGTCACTCAGTCATATCTGTTAGAGTCATCTGACACGATCTTCCCGCTGTGAATCCATGCTGCCTTGGGTCCTGTGCTCTGCTGGCCTCTAGGTACTCAACAATTCTTTCCTTCTGAAATGATTAAATTTTTACCTACCACTGAGGTCAAACTAACAGGTCTGTAGTTTCCAGCCTGTGCCTTGCTCCCACTTTTATGAAGCAAATCGCATCCACCCTCCTCCAGTCATTAGGTACCACCTCATCCTCCCATGATTTGTTTAAGTGAGTAGTCAGTGGTGTCACTACTTCTCCATTTAGTTCTTCTAGAATTCTGGGGTGAATCCGTCAGGCCCCATTGCTTTGTCCTTCTTCAGTTTAAAGAGTTCTTTCAGAACCCTTTCTTCTGTGAATGGACTGGTATCAACCCTCCTATTCAGAGTGTTTCTATTCTTTGGTTTAGGTACCTCCCCTCCTCTTCTTTTGTGAATGCTGAGCAGAAGTATTTGTTCAGTATCTCTGCTTTTCACTGTCACCTCTGCCCACATTCATTTCCCTTTATTAAGCCTCAGTATCCCTCCCTTAGTCTTTCTTGTCCCTAATACACCTATAAAAGTATTGACTCATCCTTGGAGAATCAGGGATCAGCAGTGTGATCTGACAAAATGCTATGTTAACAAATAGTATGTAGCAAAATAAAAAAAAAATATTTTATTTTTCACACAACACAGGGATTAATAAACTAACATGACAATACAAATAAGTACCAAGATCAGACAACACCTCCTCTAGGAAATCAGGGATTAGCAGTATGATCTGAAAAACTACTACAAAAGCAACCAAAAGGTTCTTTTTACAGAACTGGGATTAAACGACTGGGGTAATGGGTAATTTAATATTAAATATAACAAAAGTGACAGAACACTGTCACTTTAAGAAAAACGTAACTAAAAAAATAACTAAAACAGCTACAGAAAGACACTGAAAAATACTTTACTTAAACACACAAACTAAACCACAGAAAAAAAAGAGAAATCACTCACTGCAGATCAAAAATGATGAACAAGAAAAAAGGTAGAAACCCAAAATATAGCACAAATCTCTGCCTAGACAAAAAGCTCTGGATCTTTCTGGGCTGCCTTGCTTTACCACATGCGCTCTACCGTCACCCACAGCACTGCTTAAACTGACAAAACAAAAACCACTACTTTAAATTATCAGTGAAAAAACTATCAAAAAGCACAGATCTAGCAGCATAAGGCCCTCCAGAACAACTTGAGAACAATTTTGATTCAAAAAGCTCAATTTTGAGATGTATTTTAAAAGGTTTTTCTCTCACCAGCAACACAGACTTTTCTCCTACTCTGTCTTTAGAAGACTGCACTGAAGACAGCTTCCTTGTGGCATACAGCTTGTTTCAGCAACATGTGACCTCCAATCCCATAGTACATTGCAACGTTGCCTCTGTGCCAAACTTCACCAGCAAAGGTGCCAACATTGCACTTTGCAAGATATTGGTTTACTACAATTTGAACTTTGCAAGGTGGATTAACTTAATGAAATGTGGCATATTATAGAATTAATCTGCACAGTGAAGTTTTCCCAACTCGCACATCACTACTTGCAACATCTGTATTTGTCACACTGCCCTGTCACTTTGAAGTCATCAGATTCATAACTCTAATATCTCTTTCCTGCTTAAAACCATCAGTATCTCCCCTCATTTTATACCTAACCTGGGTTTCTATGCCCTATTGAATGATTTTGCACTTTTTGGAATTGAACCCCCGTTGCCATACCCTTGACTTCTCCTCAAGTTTTCTAAGGTCCCACTCATTCTTTCCTCCTCCTGACTATCTGCCCTATTACAGATTTTGAAGACATCTGCAAATGATATACCTTCCTGCCAGCTCTTCTACAATGTTACCTTTGAAGACATTGAAGAGGATCAGTCCAGTACTGAGCACTGTGACACCCACTGGTTATACTCCACTCATTAGACTGCATGCCACTCGCCACCACCCTTTGTCGCCTATCCAATAACCAGTTTTTACTCAGATTACCACTTCAGATCCCACCCCTAGACTGTCTAGTTTCTTTATCAGACAAAGAAATTGATCAGATTCATCTGGCAAGATCTGCCCCCCATGAATACATGCTCATTGTTGCCTTTGGTCTTGCAACCCTCTGGATTCAAGATATTTCACTAGCCTTTCTTTTAACAGGGTTTCCATTTATTTTCACACTACTGAAACTGACTGGTCTACAGTTGCTAACCTCCCCTACTGCCACTCATATGGGTGGGACTACATCAACTCTCCTCCAATATTCTTTCTTCTGGAGCCATTTCTGTTTCCAGAGAGTTGTTGAATATGGCAGTCAGTGGTCTGTAGCTCCTCCCTGAGTTCCCTTAGCACCCTGAGTATATCTCTTCTGGTTCCATGGCCTTGCCCACTTTCTCATTGCAATTCCTTCAGGACTCTTTCCTATGTTAATGGACTTGTGTTGACCCCCCACCAGAGAGCCTACTGCTCTTAGGTGATCTATTCCCTCTCCTCCATTCAAAAACTGAGCAGATGTACCTTTTCAAGGTGTCATCTTTTCCTGATCCTCCTCTGTGCAGTCACCCTCTGCCATCCTCCTTATACTCACTATCCCTCCCTTGCCTTCCTCTTCTCCCTTATGTATCTGAAGAAAGTCTTGTCCTTAACCAGCCCAGTGGCACAGGGCTATGGCAGTAGCATCTTCCCTCCTGCCATGCCTGTGAACCCCAATTTGGAAACAAACTCAAGCCATCTGGGGTCTGCCAGGGTAGAGAGGATCAATTGTCTGAGAGACTGTTGTACTCTGCCAGGAGAGTGGCATGTTTGCCTGACCTGGCTTGCATCACAGAGACCTGACTGAGTGACAACACTGGACCAGTATTGAAGGTACCAGTCCCAGCAGGGTTCTCCATTGTGCACTGCCCAAGGAGGGACCACAGGGGTGGGGGTGGCTATCTGTTTTAGATCCAGTCTGAACTTCTCTGTGCTCCCAGTGAGTCTAACTCATCATTTGAATGTGTGACCATTCAAGAGAGTCCAGGTGGAGGCCGAGGGTCCTTCTCGTTGTCGGCCTCCCAGTCACGAGAGGAATTTCCTGCAGGAAGTAGCAGACTTTATCACCCGATCAGTGTTAGAGTCACCCAGATGGTTGATTTTGGGTGATTTCAGTGTCTAGGTCGATGATAAACTCTTGCAATTTTGATATGGCTTCACACACCCTGGAATCACTGGGCCTGTCACAGGTCATTACTTTTGCAACCTGTACTAGTGGCCATATCTTCCACTTGGTATTCTCACTGGGACTCGAGATAAACAATCTCGAGATTGATCCAATCATCTGGTCAGATCATTGAGCGGTGAAATTCTTGTTTGGGTCTCCTCTAAGAGTCCTCCCCTGTGGAGATGGTCCACTTCTGCCCTTCAAAGGGCATAACAACAGAAGGACTGATGGCGAGCTGGACCTATTGAGTATGTTGGATGCTTGTGTAGCAAGACCAGAGGAGGCGGTGATAGCCTATAATAAAGCTATCACCTCAGCTCTTGATTCTGAGGCACCAGTCTGTGTATAACACAGGCTGTCACGCTGAGGTCTCCATGATTCTAACATACTAACATGCCAGCAGAGCAGGCCTCATGGTCCATTGAGTCTGCTCTGGGTCAGTACCTAAATGGGTACCATCTCTGTCTTCATCAAAGTTTCCCCTAGACAAGCCTTCCCCACTTCCCCCACCTAAACCTGTCCCACTTGGACCCCTCCACCATAGACACCCCACCAGCTCCTCAGGCAGTGCATTCCATGGTTCCATCACTCTTTCAGTGAAATACCGCCTCCTCCTTTCCCCTGGAGTCTTCCCCCTCCTTCCTCCAGCTGTGCCCCTGGTGACTCCTCCTTTCCTCTGAAGGAAACCACTTAGGCTTACCTTATTTATTCCTTCAGGTACCTGAATAGCTCAATCATATCCCCTGTCCTCCTCTCCTCCAGCGAGGAAAGGTTGAGCTCCCAAGTCGCTCTTCATATGTCCTATCCCCAGCCCCAGGATCATCCTAGTTGCCCTCCTCTGGACCCGCTCCAGGAGCAAGATGTCCTTTCTTGGTTGCGGTCTCCAAAACTGCCACATGGTACTCAAGGTGTGGTCTAACCAGGCTGTTCTCAGTGGCAGAATCCTCTCTCTGCTTCTAGAGGTGATCCCCTGGTGATGCAACCCAGCATTCTATTTGCCCTGGCGTAGCCCTCCTGCATTGTTCAGAATTATTCCTTTTTCCTCAGTCAAGGCCTGTAGAATGTCCCCCCTAGGGTGTATACATGTTCTGGGTTCCTACACCTAGATGAAGCACCTTGCATTTACTGGAGTTAAATTTCAGTTTCCAGGTGCATGACCACCCTCCAGGATATCCAGGTCCCCTGCAGGGCCATCCTGCCTTCTTCCCCTCCACTACTGCCCCAGCTTAGAGTCATCCATGAGCAGACTCATTTTGTACCTGATACCCACCCTGATATCAGTGATAAAGGCATTAAAAGAGGCGGACCTAGGTTTGATCCTTGTGGGACCCACTCATGACTCCCCTGGAAGGCGAGAACACACTCCCTACCACCACCTGCTGGATGCATCCAGACAACTAACTTCAATCCATCTGACCATCAGTGTCCCCACTTCCATCCCAACCAGCTTCTCCAGCAGGCCCATGTGAGGGACTGAATCAAACCCTTGCTGAAGTCCAAGAAGAGGGTGTCCACTGGTCTACCCTGATCATTTGTGCCGATGTCACCCCTCATAAAACTCCACAAGGTTAGTCTGACACAATTTGTCTGGGATGAAGCCATGCTGCCTATCATCGAGGAGTCCCTGTTCCCCAAGAATGATCCCAGCCTCTCCTTTAGGATGGCCTCCATCAACTTCCCCACCACCGATGTCAAGCTGACAGGTCTGTAATTTTCCCTCTCCTCCTTGAGCCCCTTTGTGGATGGGCACTATGCGCCTGCCTCTAATCCCTTGGCACCTTCCGTCTGCAGAGAAGCATTAAAAGGGCCGCCAGTGGTGCAGCCAGGACATCTGCTAACTCCCATAGTACCCTGGCGTGGATACCATCAGGACCTAGGGTTTTGTCTTTTTAAGAACTTGAGGCTTCCCAAACCCTGCCTACAGAGATGCCTCCTACCCTCCCCATGGCAGACCCGTATGCCCACAGCTCTGGGCCACTCCTCAGCTCTCTGAGTGACAGTAGGTGCCCATCAAGCCAGGCCTCTGCCCTTCAACCCCAGTTTTCCCTGCCGTCATGCTCCTCGACATTCTTCCTATTGAAGACCAATGCAAAGACTCACTGAGCACTTACGCCTGTTCACCAGCCTCCTACACCCCACCCTCCCTTTATCCTCAGCCTACTGAACTGCCCTTCACTTTCCTTCTCTCCCCAACATACCTAAAGACCCTTCCCCCAATCCCCTCTGCAGTCTCTGCTCCTTCTAGCCTTGGCCCCTCTAACTACTCTGGTAACCCTCTTGGCCGTCAGAATATACTCCTCCCTATCAATATACCCCACGGGAGGTTTTGTACCTTCTGTATGCAGCCCTCTTCTCCCTTACTGCCTCCTTAACTTCCTTAGACCACCAGCATGGCTTCTTGACCTTTCCCCTCTTGCAACTCTCTTCGCACAGTTCCTGGTAGCCTCCAGTATCCTTTTTGATAATTTCCACTTACCTTTCACATCCATGCCTGGTTTTATCTCCTCCAAGTGACCTGTGAGCAGTTCCTCCATTCACCTAAAGTCTGCCCTCTAAAATTGACTAACACCGTTCTTGGTGAGTCCTTTCCATCCTCAGGTCCAATGGAAACTGGACCGTGGCATAGTAAAGCTTCCAGCCAGGGGTCCTCCACTTCAATGTCCCTTTGTTACTAGGTCACTATCAGCCAGAACCACATCCAAAGTATGTCCCTCTCGTTGGGTCCATAACCTGCTGAGTTAGGAAGACATCCTGGAAAACATCCAGCAGCCTCTGTTCCCTAACCAAAGGGACGTCATAGTTCCCCAGTCAGTAGCTGGCATATTAAGGTCACCCAATATCACCACTCCCTCCCTTCCTCTCCACATTGGTCCTGGATATATGCCAGCAGACAATCCTCCAGGTCATCAGCCAGGATGGGGCCTATAGAACACCCTCATTTTGATCTTCTTCCCCTGTGGTTCACAGGGTGACCCATAATGCCTCCACATTACCCTCTACCACCTCCACTTTGATTATCCTATGCTGTCCTTAATGAGCACTGCTACTCCTCCCCTCTGCCCACCCCTGTCCTTTCTAAGCACAATATACCCACTCAGATTTAGATCCCAGTCATGTGCAGGGGTGGCCCAAGTTCAGTGACAGCAGCCATGTCCACATCTCCCTCCACCAGCATGGCCTGGAACTCAGGCATCTTATTCCCCAAGCTCCTGGTGTTTGTCAGAACCACCCTCCAACCCTTTCCCTCCCACCCATCCCATTTTCTCCCAGAGAGGTTACACTCAGCCTCTCCCTTCCTCCCCTGGGTGCCTTCTGTCTCCCCTTGAGGTAGAAGATTGAGCCATCCCGACAGTTTGCTGGGAGCAGCCTCACTGCCCCCACCCAGTTTAAACCCATCTAGCCCGGATAAATTCTGTCAGCTTCTGCTTTAGTACCTCCTTCCCCAGCAGGTTTAGATGAAACCTATCCTGGCATACAGCCCTTGTCCTCCCAAGTTTCCCCATTCTCTCACCACCCCAAACCCCCAAGCTTCCCCACCCCTGAGCCACTCATTAACCTCCCTGATTTTCTGTTTGTTTCTACACTGGCCCTTGGTACCGGCAGGATTTCTGAGAAGGTTATCGAGCAGCCATTGTCATGGCAAACCCTGGCCAGCTCACGGAACCTGGCCTGAATTTCCAGCACACTATTTCCTTCAATATCATTTGTCCCAGGTGTACTAAAATGTCAGGTGAGCCCACAACCCTGCACCAATCCATACACCAGGAACTTTGCCTTGTGCACAGTCAGGCCTGACATACTCTTGACCCTAACAGGACTGGGTGTATCTTCTGCTCTTCCCACTGTATACCCCTAATCATGAGTCCCCCAACATGAGCATCTTAACACCCTTTGTACCCTTAAGCCCATCCTTATTGAAGCCAACTCCCTTTTCCATGACATTTTCCTAATTTAGCTTCTCCCCTCAACCTACTGGCTGCTGTCCTCCTATGTAAGAGCCACTTTCAGCCCCCTTCCTCTTATCCCTACTTACCTCCCCTACTGCCTAATTTACCAGTTGTTCATCCCCCACCCCTCTCCTAGTTGAGTCAACTTCCCAGCTACCCCCTTGCTTCTGACCCATCAGCACCAGGTTCCCCCCACCATGCCACTCTCAAGAACTTCCTCTCCACAGGCTGCATCAGCTATCCTACTCTTCCACCCCACTTGCATACCTCACTTGAGCACCCTGACTTAATTCCTCCCTCCAGGTGAGTCCCCATCCCCATGTGTTGATCCCCAGGTCTGGGCCCCCCTCCATTTTCGTCCCCAGGTCCTTCTGAAAGCCTGGAACTCCCAACTCCAAGCACACTTTCACCCTTTTTCTCTCTGAGAGTACTTCTGGTCTTCTCAGAGTCCCTCGCCCTCCACGGACAAGCTCCTTTTCACCCCTTTCATCCCTAAGAGTGCTCCTGACCTTCTCTGTATCCCTCAGCAAACCACACCCTCTCCTTCTGACCCCTGCCCCACCTGTTCCTCCAAAATCCTTTGTATTTGGTTTGCAGGCCCCCAAGTTCCTCCCTACCCCTTGCTACTCTTTCTACCCATCCTCCCCTCCCCTGCTCCACCCTGCTCCTCTCACCTCCATCTGTCATCCAATGCACTCAGCGGTTCAAAACTATTACAACTCTCAAGCCTATCCCCATACCCCTCCCTGGTTTAACAGGACCCCCACAGCTGGGTTTAGCCTGACCTGTCCCATTCCTTCTGTCCCCATCACCTGCCCGCTTCTGGCTCCTCCATCACCCCCCAGGAGAGTCACAGCCCCAAGACCAATTCCCTCCCTCCATCCTGCCTGAAGGGATGGTTCCTGACACTATCCTGCCACTGTCAACATGCCACACAGTCCTCTCCATACAGCCCACCTCTCATCTCCACCAGCTGCCACCAGATACTGTCAATTTCCCCTAAGATGTGACAGCTGCCCGGCAGACTGGGCAACCTCCCATCCTCAGGCCCAATTAATTACCATGGCTGCCCACACCCAGTGCATCCCACCACCCTTCCAAGATGCCAGCTCTGATATTTGGAGGGTCCCTCCATGCCCCAGCCTCAAACATTTGCTGATGTCCTCTCTTATCTGGGTCCCGGCCCATGAGGCCATCCCCTCAGCACCCTACTGGCAGCCATTTAGCCTATACAGCATCAGTATACAGCAATAACTTTTGGATAAAGGTCCTCCCACTTCCAAAAGCTCCAAGTCCAGCCGGTCTCTAAACTCAAAGTTCTGCCTCCATCTGGCTCACCTACTATGGGTATTAAATAAAGGTCGGGGACGGGGTGGCTGGTGTGGGACAAAGCAACACAAGCTCCCTCACAGCGACTTGTAAGTGGCTGGGCTCTCCCATAAATAGCCCAGCTACGAGGTTTGAATTTTTGCGCCCTGCTGCCTGATTGGGTGCTCTCCCTCGGCCATGCAGTTTCTCAAAATCCTCTCCGGGTTCCGATCCACCCTCCTGTCTCTCCAGCTGCCAACAAGGCAGCCACACACAGACTGGTGTCTGCCCTGCAGTCTGCTGCACCTCCTCTTGCCTCCATGTCACCGATCACGGCCCGAGCAATCCCTGGTGGCCGCTCCTGCAGCCATAGCTCCTCCGGTTCTCCCAAACTCTGATTGCAGCCTATGCCAAGTAACACATAGCTCCCTCACAGTGACTTGTAAAAATTCAAACTCGCGGCTAGGCTTTTTAGGAGAGCCAGCCACAGCAGTTCAAATTTTTCACACCTGCCACCTGATTGGGGCGCTCCCTCACCCATGCAGTTCCCCACAATCATCTCCCGGGCTTCAATTCACCCTCTGGTCTCTCCAGCTGCCACCAATGTGGCCACACAGACTCTGGTGTCTCTCTTCTGCAGTCTGCTGCACCTCCTTTCACCTTCCTGCCACCCGATCGCGGTCGAGCAATCCCTGATGGCGCCTCTGCAGCCCACAGCTCCTCCAGTTCTCCACAGCCGTCGAGCGTGGCCTACACCAAGCAACACAGCTCCTCACAGTGACTCAATGGGGAACTAAGGAGCTGTAGGCTGTGGGTCAGAAGATAGAATGCTGCTGGTGGAGGTCCACACTGAGGATAACAGATTGTTTGAAAACTCATATTGCGTATCAAGGATAATTTCCCATAAAAACAGCGTTCCTGTCCAGGGAGATTGTTATAGCAAACAACAGACCAGCTCAGCTTTTCCAGATGGTGGACAGGCTCATCCATCCTTCCTGTCTCCAGTTCTGCTGCTAAATGCAATGAGTTTGCTGTGTTCTTTTCTGACAAGGTGTCTTCAGTCAGGCGGGTATCTCCCCTGCAGGGTTTCATAGGGCATGTGAGGTCAGATCTGCAGTAAATAGAAGCAATCCTCATATCTGGTGTGAAATTATCTCAGTGGGGGTGGAAGAGGTTAGCAATATTATTTGAGCTCTGGCCTACATGTTGTAAACTGGACCTGGGACCAACACATCTTTTAATGAAATGTATAGTGTCTCTGGGTCAGCGTTTGCTGAGATAACCCAGTGGTCCTTCTAAAGAGTTTTCTCCATTGCTCTTCAGAGAGGCATTGGTGAAACCTCTTTTAAAAGAACCATTCCTGGACCTGGACTGTCTCGTGAATTAGAGACCTTTCTCTAATCTTCCTTTTTAGGAAAGTTATTAAGAAGGTAGTTACCACTAAGCTTGAGGCACATCTTGCTACCTTTAACATCTATGAGCCACTCCAGTCTGGTTTCTGGTCAAGGCACAGTATGGAGCGCCACTGGTTAACATGCAGAATGATCACCTTAGAGTGATGGATCAAGGTGAACAGTCAGTTCTCATCCTCCTGGATCTCTCCTCAGCATTTGACACCATGGATCATGGGTGTTGTTGGATCACCTGAGGAGATCTGTGGACTCACCAGTATTGTCATTAACTGCGCGAGTCCTTTCTCACAGGCAGGATGCAAACTGTGGTAATGGAACTTATTCCTCCTGCCCAATGCTCCTGTCCTGTGGAGTTCCCCAGGGTTCAATCCTCCCACCCATGCTATTCACGGTGTACATGCTACTCTTGGGTAATATCATTTGAATTTACAGGTTGGGTTTTCACTGCTGTGCAGATGATACCCAACTGTGTACGTGTTGCACCAGAGACACAGGGTGAATTCTCTGTTCTGAATTCTTTCCTGGCCAAGATACAGGACTGGATATCTTCCAACTGGCTGGTATTAGTAATCAAGCCTGGTTGCCGACGAGAAACTGAGGTGGAGAAGGGAGACTGAGCTAGTGCTTGGTTCTTCTCTAACCTCCTCAGGAAGGGTGAAGAATCTGGATGTTATTTTGGATAGTGAATTGGCGCTGGATTCTCAGGTGTCATCCATTGTCCAAAATGGTTTCACCATCTTAGAAATATCACGGGATCAAACCTTTGTCTCACCCAGCAACCTGTCCTCACTGATACATGCTTTCATTACATCCAGATATGATTATTACAATGCCCTTTATCTGGTGCTAAATAGAGGGAACCTGCATCGCCAGTTGCTGGTGCAGAACACTGTGGCCAGATTCTGGATGGGTCACTCAAGATCCTGAAATATAACCCCAGTCCTATTTGAACTGCACTGGCTGCCGGTGAAGTGGAAGATCTTCTTCAAGGTCAGTTGGCTGGCCTATAAAGCCCTCACGGACTGGGCCTAGCTACCTGCAAGACCTTTTGTTTCCTCACCAGACCTCCTGACCTCTCTTCTGAGGTGGGCCTCCTAACCGTTTCCAGGATTTGGTTAAAATCTTCAGGTGAGAGGTGCTTTGATGTTGCTGGCCCAACCCTGTGGAACTCACTTCCCAATCTCTGAGAGGCCCCTAACTGGAGGCCTTCAAAAGGAGCCTGAAGTCACATCTTTTACAGCAGCTTTTGGCCTATTCTAGTGTTTCTTATATAATGTTCTGGGTAAGCAATAATACCCGACAGGGTGGGCGGTGTGTGAAATACCAGACCCCAGGGCGTAATGAGGCATGGACGCTGCAGGCGGAGTGGCCTTATAGCCACTGGAAGGTCCAGTATTTCAATACCACCCACCCTGGAGGGTATTATTTAGAAAATGGGCATGTGTACATTTTTGTTGTTGTTAAATAACTAATGAAATGACTGAACATAAATAGAAATATCAAAATTAACTTTTGTTTCATAAAGTAGTCCTCATTTTATGTGCTGTTCTATCTCCTAACCCCCCACACACACATACACACTCATTCTGGTGACAGAGCCATTCTGTTGTCCTACCTCCCCATCATCTAAAACAAGACATCAAGTTTCCAAAACTGGAGAGGCAGAAACTGTGGTTTTACTGCAGGTTCAAAAGGTGCCAGTAATAAGTGTGTACAAATGGGGATCGCTGATCGAAGTACTGGGGCAGGTGGTTTCGTGCTTCACTTGGTAACAATCTGTTGTCTCACCACCCCCCAGTTGCATGCTACTATTACTTTTGTTTTATTCTTTACTTGCTTACGATGGTGGCGTGTCGTGTTTGTCACCTAAGCTGTTGGACTGAGCGAGTTGCGGCTGTTGTTTTTGGCAAGGACACGTTTAGAGCCACCCACTTTGTGCTTGTTTTGTCTCCCTGGCTGCTGGGCTCTCAGGGGTTTGTGGGAGCTGTAAGCGGCTTTTATTATCTTCTTGCCAGAGGAAGTGTGGATTACTTTTCCCGGATGGTGAACTTACGGTCGATGCCTTCAATCTCCTGGAGTGAGTCTTTGTCATTGTCATTGTGATTGGTTTGGGGTTGTTCAAGGAAGGTGCCCTTGTGCCACCTGGTTGTTTTCCTTTTCTGTTTGAAACCAGGCAAGAGTTGCTTGGTTTTGGGGAGCGAAGGGATTCTGGTGCTTCCTAAGTCATCTCCGTGGTCTTGTGGTTCAGCACTTCTGTGTTGGGTATTGGGGCTGGTTATGTTTCTGCTGTGGAGAAGAGTGTAAATGGACAGCAGAAGTGAGCTGGGAGAAGAGGAAGGAAGTTTTGGTTTGGTTTGGAAAGGCATGCACGCTGCTGCACATTTCAAACCACATTGGTTACAAGCGGTTCCATGAAGCTGATCGGTCAGAGAGCTTTGCTTTTGTTGGTTTATTTTTGTATGTGTGGCTAGTGTATGTTGTTTTTATTTGAAAGCTAATGGAAACTGAGAGATCAGCTTGTGGGGTGCTGTCTTGCTCAGTATCAATACAGTTTTCTCGTGTGACGAGAGGTGAGCTGGAGGGATAGCTCATGTATTGAGACTCACAGATACTGTAATTGCTTAAGAGGGTACCATAATTACACAAAAGAAAAAATGTGACTGAAAGGAGCCGCTGAGGTTGTGTGACAGATTGGTGTGGTAGCTGGTAGTGAACTGCATAGCATTGAGACCAGTATCTCTCTCTAAGTGAGAGTAAAAATGGCGGTGATCTAAAATTAAATTGTGTGTTTTGGCCAGTCAGGATGCAGAATGGACACAGGGTACATGAGTGGGTGATGGGGAACTAGGGTTGGTACTTTCTATTGAAAGTTAATGTACCCCTTGGCAAGGGCACCAGTCAGTCAGATGAAAGGAAATAAAAAGCCCATTTTCTAAATCTTTTATTTGTATTTTATTATATTCATTCTGACTTTTTTATTTATTATAGTTATTTCTTTTATATTTTGATTGTGCTTAATGCTGATTGTGTTTGTCCTGTTGGATGTAAATGCTGTGATATTGTTTTATTGTTTTATATATTGAACAACACTCAGAGCCCATGAGTGCTTTATACATAAAGTTTGCTTGCTTTGCTTGCTTGCTAAACACAATGCTTTGCTTCCCATCAGGAGAACCAGCCATCTGTAGGTCTGAACTGTGTGTGTCTATTTGTGTTGCCAGGTCTTGGGCCTTAGTTTTTAACAGGAGATCAGACAACCAAGCTCCATTGTCTTGTGCGTGGGTAAACCACAACATGAGGGCATCCTCAGTTGCACCATCCATACCCTCATGTTTCCTTTTTCAGCCAGGATTGTCATTTGAGCACCATTCAGCTGGGATAGCATCTCTGTGTTTGCTGATCCTCCCTGCCTTGCTCTTTGAGATTTTAATTTGAGCCATGACTGAGGAGAGAGGCTGGTAAGGTCCTGTAAGGTGTCAATCACTTTTACTTGTTCAGCCAGGGAAAGTTCATTCTATGTAAGCGACATTCTGTCTTTCAAACACAGATTGTTAGCACAAAGCCAATGGTCAACACAGAAGCAAAAGCACTAGAACTAGAAAGATCTTGCCTATTTAAAGGTAGATTAAAACCAAATAAAAGGTACTAACGGTGCTGTAATGGACAAATGTAGCATCCAACTGATCATAGCTGATTGCTATACCAGCTATGAATGTCACACTTTAAAGAACTGTGCCTTCTAAGCAAAATTAGGAAAGGCTTTTTGTGAATGAAAATACATGTTCCTGGTATGAGGTTCCCTTTATGACCATCCCGTATAACCACATCATGCTTAGCTGGTTTGCACTGCATTAATATATTTGAGAATTTATCTTTGAAAATTTTAAGATTTTATTTCCACAATTGGGGAAAAAATCCATAATTTGCAGGAAATAGTGTACATATTGTGAAGAATGGTGAAAACTGCAGATTTTGCAATAAAACTGCAGGTGCAGTTTTCAGTGGCCCTGGTTTTGATCAATGAAGAAGCAGAATAGCCATACCCCATTTTATAAGAAACACTTGGTCTATGTGGATAAAGTTGAGCCCAAGCGGTTGGGAACTTTATCTTCACAAGACAACCAAGTTATGGAAACATAGAATTTGTTGGCAGAAAAGGACTGCATAACTCATCCAATGTATCCAGATGTTCCATGCCTAGTCCATCTCCACAAACTCTTAACTGGTTTCTGGTGACTCTGCCTCCTCCCTACATATTAACTAATATTCACTTATGTCTATTGCATGCATGCTTGAAGCATCCTATGCCTTCATCACTTCCACTGGCCATCTGTTCCAGGTGTCTATCACCCATTGAGTGAAGTAGTACTTTCTCACATCTTAAACTTCCCCTCTATCATCACATGCCCTCTGATCCTGGTTCTCTTTCTCATTTCAAAGAGCTCCCTCCTGTACCCTGTTCACCCCTATGAGTTACTTGTAGATTTCTATCATGCCCACTCCGCTCTCCTCTCTTCCAAGATGTACATACTGAGATCCCTCAGTCTCTCCTCATAAGGCTTTTGATGCAACAACTACACCATTTTAACTGCCCCTCCAGAGTACCTCCAGAGTACCTCCACCCTGTCGATGTCCCTTCTGAGGTGCAGCTCCAGAATTGCATGCAATCATCCAAGTAGGGTGTCACCAGTGAGTGATATGGTGACTAGACCACCTCCCACCTCATGCTGGACAACCCTCCTATGTACCCCAGTATCCCACTAGCTATACCCACTGCTTTGTCACATCACACTGCCTTGCCACTTTGAGGTAATCACTTACAATAACTGCAAGGTCCCTTCCTGCTTAGTGACTGTCTGTAAATTATTGCTGAGGATATGTGCCCACAGTTGTACTGTAACTATTATGTTTCAAGTGTAGATAGTAAGACATAAATTGATAATTAGCAGATAGTGATGTTCAAACAAACTTGAGTTTTTAAAATATGGTGAACAGACAACACACTAAGTTCTCTCAGAGATCAGTGTGTGAGGATTTAGATGATACAGTGAAGATGTCATGGTGCATAAAATGACTGTTATGTTACTGCAGTCATTTTATTGGTAAATGATAACTTGTCATTTCTTAGGCAACTGAAGTTTATGTAATGTTTCTGATTGGAGGAAGGTAGTATAATCGAGGAAGGTAGTATAATCTTGCATAAGAATCCAAATTGTAAGTTGGCTGGGGATGCCATTGTTAACCATTTCTAGAACAATTGTCCTGCATGGTCATAAAGTGCTCAACTCCTCTGCCAAGACATGTTTTAAAAAAAAGAAAATTGGCCAGATGATAGAACAGCTGTGATGGTAAAACTGTCAAACTTCTAAAATAATGGTCTTTGATCTGGTCAACTTGACGATCATCTGCATTAGAATGGATGCATATATACTCTGTCATAGCCATAACATTCTGGTCATTCAAGTTTCTTCTATGAAGAACTGGCCACTTTGAGAGCTGTATTCATAAACACTTCACATACTGTACTGTACCAACTTCACATGCCTTATACTGTAAGTGCCCATAAGTGCACACATTTTTAGTTGGTGCGCTTTGGCGCAGCTACCATCTTGTGGCATTGGGGATTTGGAGCACGTCGCTGTTGGGCGAATGCATGGCATGCATCAGTAGGTGCGCCCTCATTCCCCAATCAGCCTGCATGCCGGTACCACACCATGCATACTATTGTGGTGAGCACATCCAAGAAAAAGGTCTGCTGCAATCTGAGCAAAGCTCGCCAGATGGCAGCCGACCTTCCTATGTGCTCGCCACATTGTCAGGCATGGTGGGCGGCCGCCTAACTGCTGACTTGGGGGTGCCCAACTCTGCCGGCTTACTCTGGCAACAAAATTTGTTGATGGGGAGCCCACTCCCCATCAGCATAAAGCAGTTCCCCCACAATATTAAAGTTCACTCCAACCTCACCTCCATCCTGTAGAGATGGACAGGCATTAGGGTAAGTGTTTGGGTCATCGGCCATGACGGGCATTCCATGAGACGTCACCCTATTCTGCAGACAGTGACACATGTTGAAGTGTGCCTTAGGGTGTTTGGCTTTACAGTCACCACATTCCATAAGGACATATGCTGAAATGGGTGCAGTATAGGAGAATGGGGTGAAGTCTGGGGCCGAAGAGTGCAAGGTACACCTCGATGCCTGTCAGTGGCTGGAGGTGGGGGTGGACAGTAGAGCAGTACAGTTGGCAATGCAAAGATACACCCCATGCCCGTCGTCTGTGCAGGCAGGACGCTATGGTTAGAAACTGTAACACCTCAGCGCTTGTTGGTAGTTATACTACAAATTTTCAACATGGCCTTTTGTGAGCCTCTACCTATGAAGAGTGGCACTGTGATTATGTCTATGTGTCCCGAACATTGATTTCCTACAGCGATACGCATTCTGCGCCACATGAACAAAAACACAGATCGGGCAGGATGTGAAGAATGACAGCTGTACCATCTACAGGGAGGTGTGAAGAGATAGCAATGTTGAACAGCTGTACTGAGAATATAAAAGTGCTACACGTCCCGCATATAGTATGTGGAAACTGCGCACGTATTGCATTACACTGTCATGTAATGGACGTTAGTCACCAAAGTTTCAAAATAGGCATTGTAGGACCTCTGCTCATGAACAGTGTCAGTGTGATATTCTTGATGTGTCCTGAACACAGATTTCCCACAGCAACCACGCTATTCTGTGCCAGAAGTGCAAAAACACATTTCGGCCAGGATGTGAAAATGACAGCTGTACTGTTCATAAGGAGGTGCAGTAAAATGGCAATGTCGAAAAGCTGGAGTGAACATATGATAAATGTGAAGTTATGAGCATAACTGGGAACTGTGCAATGCACGCTTGTAACACAGTCATTTTATGGAGTTTCATCACCACATTTTCAAAATAGGCATTTTATGGCCTCTGCTAATGAACAGTGTCACTGTGATTTTCTTAATGTGCCTAACACTGATTTCTCACAGCGACGGCTGCTCTGTGCTGCAGGTGCAAAATACATTTCAGCCAGGATGTCAAAATGGCAGCTGTACTGTTCATAAGGAGAGCCAGAAAATGGCAATGTTGAAAATCTGGAGTGAACAAATTACGAATGTCTGAAAGTTATGAGCATGCGTGGAAACTGTGCAATGCACGCTTGTAACACAGTCATTTTATGGACGTCATCACCAAATTTTCAACATAGGCATTTTAGGGCTTCAGCTAATGAACAGTGTCACTGTGAGTTTCGTAAAGTGTCCTGAACACTGATTTCCCACAGCGACCGCGTTATTCTGCGCCGGAAGTGCAAACACATTTTGGCCAGGATGTGAAAAATGACAGTTGTACTGTTCATAAGGAGGTGCAGAAAAATGGCAATGTTGAAAATCTGGAGTGAAAATATTGTAATTGTGTAAAGTTACAAGCGTGCATGAACACTGCGAAATGCATGCTTGTAACACAGTCATTATAGACTTTTATCACCAAATTTTCAACATAGGCATTTTAGAACCTCTGCTAATGAACAGTGTCACTGTGATTTTCTTCATGCATCCTGAACACTGATTTCCCAGCGACCACACTATTCTGCACCGAAAGTGCGAAACACATTCAGCCAGGATGTGAAAATGACAGCTGTACTGTTCATAAGGAGGTGTGGAAAAATAGCAATGCTACAAATCTGTAGTCAAAATATTGCAAGTATGCGAAGTTACAAGTGTGCGTGGAAACTGCGCAATGCACAGTCATAACACAGTCATTCTATAGACTTTTGTCACCAAATTTTCAAAATAGACATTTAGGACCTCTGCTAATGAACAGCTCATTGTCATTTTAAGTAATGTGTCCCGAAAACACAGATTTCCCACAGTGGCCGCACTATTCTCGCCACAAGTGCGAAACACATTTACCCAGGATGTGAAAATGATAGCTCTACTGTTCATAAGGAGGTGTGGAAAAATAGCAATATTGAAAATCTGGACTGAAAATATTAGCAAATTTGTGAACTTACGAGCGTCAAGCAGTAACCGTGCAATGCACACCTATAAAATAGTCATTTTTTGATTTACCACCAAATTTGCAACATACATTTTTGAGAGCCCACCTCATGAACACTGACACTGTTGTTTCGCTAATCAGTCCTGAAAGGTGATTCTGTGCAGTGACCATAAAATCATCTTTAGGGACCGATTAATGCCATGACAGTGACTGAATTCATGAGGAGGGGTCCCAAGAACCTATGTTGAAAATTTGGTGCCAAAATTCCAAAAATGCCTGAGATATGCATCAACATTGAAAAACCTATTTTTTCCATTATACAGCTTACTGGCATTTCCTCAGTTTGCGGTCGGCTTTGAAGAGTGCAGACATGTTCCTGGTCCACGAAGATCATCATGCGGACTCTGGAGGTAAGTATAGGGTGAGGGGTGTGTGGGAGGCAGGGTGCGCAGTGGGTGGGTGCGGGTTGTGAGGGAGGGGCCAGGGAAACTGCGAGGGACCGTTTTGCTTTACAGGTTTTAAAACAAAATAAAAAACATTGGGGACAGTTTTCCTTTGCAGGGGCATTGGGCATACTAGGGTGGGCTCCCAGCATGCCACCTGAATATTTTTGTTGGGGAGTGTAGCTGACAGAGGTTGGGCACCCTGTTGGTACAAAAAGCAGGGTGGGGAGTTCAAGAGCCAGGGGATTGGGCACCCCTCGGACTCTCCTGTAACTCTTTGGGAGGGCTGATGCTGACAGGGGTGGGCTCCCCCATTGGCACATCAAACAGGGAGGAAACATACTGCTGATGAGGACTGGGCTCCCCCATCAACAAGTCAGCACCAAGGATGGATGCTGATGGGGATTGGGGCCCTGTTGGCAAAAACACACTTCTGTGGGGAGGGCACATGCTGCGAGGGGATTGGGCACCCTCTCAGCACTGGGGCAATTTGATATTGTTTGCGAACATGGCGGCAAGGCACCGCCATGCTCACAAACAATATCACCTAGCAATGTTCCACCCAGCAATGAGGTCGCTCCTCATTGTGGCGAATACGCTGAGCTGCAATGGCGGGGTGGCCCGTGATTGCTGCGGTGAAGCGTTACAACTTGGTGCACCTTCTGAAGCCAGTGTCATCAGCACACTGTGCCTCCATTGGTGCACCATGGCCAGACCCCAAATGCATTGCTTCTGTTGGATGCCACACTGCCACGCCTCCCAACCCGCTTCTCTACTAAGCTGTCACATAATGTTTCTTGCACATGCGCAAACAAACATAAAAAGCAGGTATTAATTTTAGGATATACAGCACTCTCCATTTATTCAGCTCACAGCATGGAAGAGTGAGGATGCTCACTCAATAGAAGACGTTTACTTTTTATTGGTTTATACCCTTTCCACTGGGCTTTAGAGCAGGAGAATCGGGTGTATTCTCAAAAAGGTGCTGAAGGGTGGAGGATTAAATTTATGTTTGGCGGGATGGCATGGGGAGGTGGAGTAACACTTGATATTATGGGTGGAGAGAGGACTGGAGCATATTCTGCATATGCAATTTCACTAGAGTGAATGGGGGGGGGAGGTGTGAGCCTAGCAGGGGATGTGCTTGATGCATATGACCCAAAGGGTGAGGTTGGTTTCTTTTTGTTTGTATAATCCCTCCTCCCACAGCACTCCCGTTCTTTGGAGACACCTACAGGCCTGATTAGTCCCTGCTCACCTACCTGGCATTTGGTGCAGTCCATCCCTCATGGAGCCATGGTTGTACCCCCAGGCGGGTATGGGGTCAGGGCCTTTACACCCCAATGCATTTATCTTTCATTAGGATGCTGTCACTGGAGCCAGTAGGGGCATTGGAGTTTGGGGCCTGGTGCTCCATCTACTGGGAGTGCTGAGGGTGTTTTCCGGTGTTCTTGACATGCTGTGTGCCCTGGCGTCAAGGCGCTGAGCACCGATGTCCAGCACGCCTACCTTATTTTGCCTGAGCTTGTTGTACCTCGGATCTCCACCAGAAATCATACAAGTGCAGGAGTCCTGGATCCCCTCCCCTGGAGAGGACAGTCTGTCCTTGGGATGCTCAAGCCTCCCCAGTTGGCCCTCCAGCTCCTGGGCTCATTCTGAACCCAGGTCGCTGGCATGTAACTTATTATATCTAACAGCTGCAACCGGCAGGGCAGCGGTGAGGTTGGTTTCTTTTGTTTTAAGTGTATTTTAATTGGAAAAAGCCTACAATGTTGGTGTGAGGTTGAGGAATTTTGCAAAGAGTTCCTGTCCATCTTCATGGACCTCTTGCCTGGTCAGCATGTCTAACAGGGCATTGGGTTTCAGCTCACCCATGACATTGTTCTCAGTAGAAAGGATGGGTTGATCTCTAGTGTAAACATTAAAGATTGGTAGAAGGCAGTGACCACTACTGAGCTGACAAGGAAGACTAGCCAGGCTGCAGCCACCAGATTCAGAACTTCAGAAATGCAATGTTTGCCAAGATAAAATACCTGTTGAACTAGGGTCTGAGCCAGCTGTATGAGACTTCTAATGCAAAGAACATGTGGGACATGTTAAAGAAAGTGCTAAAAGCCACAACAGAAGTCTTAATCCCTGTAAGCAATAAGAGACAAAGGACTAAGAGCTTGCTCTCCGGGCTCAACAGGGATCTGAGGTAACCAATCCTGAACAAAAAGAAGGTATGGGACTACTGGAAAGAAGCAGATTGTCTCCAAATCAGAGAAACTGCGAAGAACAGCACTAAGGCACCTCAATACTAGAAAGTCAAGGAGGTTCTGGAGAAGCTAGAACAGTAGTAGGAGCTGTGAAGCGACACCAAAGCCTTCTTCCACTACTAGCCACCAGGAACAATGTCTCACAGGTTGAGCTAGGGATCGGATGGGGAGGAACACTGGACACTAGGGACAAACATATATGTGTATGGGGTGGGCATTAGGTGGAGGGAGGGATCACTAGCCAGTCAGGCCAGCAATTGGCAGGGAGGGACCACTAGCACCACGTAAATTACATATTTAATTTCAAACTGGCTATCGTGGTGGGGGGCACGAGATACCATGGACACAGGCTGCCTCTGGGGCAGGGGCAGGAGGTCATGCTAAACTCCATCACTGCCAATGTAAATGGGCCCATAATGGGCATGCAAATGTACATATTGCCTTGCATGCTCAATTGACTCATTTACATGGTTGCTTTTATGAATCAGAAATAGCACACCTGCACTATTCAATGCGGTGCCATACTGACTGCATGTTGGGGTGATGCTAATGGGGTTAGCACTGTGATATTGGGGTTAGTGCCAACTCAGCCTGGCCCTATTCTGAGTCAAATAGCATGGTGCGCGTCCATCTGTGAATGGTAACATTTGACACCAGGCCAATCGCAAAGCACATCACAAACTTCTGCGTATGTGCTTTGTGCTTTTTGTGAATCTAGCCCCACATCTGCACTGTCAACTACTTGGCAACTATCAAACCAGCTATGTCACAAAGGGCAGACAGGGTATACTCTAGAATCGTAGTGGCGGTGAAGAATTATGGTAAGACTGCTTGCCTGGTTCCATGTCAAAACAGCAAGTAAATAACAGTACTGAACATATAAGCAAACATACAATAACTTCTACAGCTACAGCCCATACCAACTACAATGAATGTCAAACAGCGACTCCTAATTCCACACAACCCACACCTGACACAACTAAACACATCACACACCTGACCAAACCAGCAAAATAAATAAAAGCCACACAACACATATACAAACATTCTCTCACCTACACACAAAAAGCCCACCCCAATCACACACTCAACAGACACGGTGACTACTTCAGTACAAATGGCGCAACTAGACTTGAATCACAGCACAGACCTGCACATGCCCTACCTACTGCCTAACTCCCTACTCTACCCACTACGCCATGACAACACCATGCTCCAAACATGGCCAACACAGCAATGCAAAGCAATGAACCATGACAGAACATGACATACTAACCGCATTACATCTACAATATATTTTAGTATACAGTATGCTCCATTGACAACTTGCACTGATCTTTGTGAACCCAGCCCAGTGTCTTTCAAGACAGGAAGTACATCTCATAAGTAGTCACAGGCTCAAAGAAAGGTACAGTAAGGATCTCTAGGACACAATTAAAGTCCACACCGAACTGGCTCTTAGACAAGGGGGTATAAAAGGAGGATATCCCTTAGGAATCTATGGAAAACCTCCAACTGAGCCACAGTCTTGCCTTCTGTCAGGGCATGAAAAGCCAGCACAGCAGCCACGTGAAATTTATAACAGAATACCCAAATCCAGAGTCCCTAAGGACAATAGGTAGACCAGTACTTTAGGAACTGGACATGTAAAAGGATCCAGGGCACGCCAAGTGCACCACACAGTAAAATGTTTTATTTTTGTGAATACATGTACTGGGTAGACAGGTTTCAAGCCACCAAGAGAACATTAGCCACCACAAGGAAACCCTAAAGTGGGAGAGCTCTATGTCCTCAGAGCCATGCATAAAGCTGATACGTCGAAGATACAGGTGCACCAGAGCACTCTGCTCCTTCATCAAAGTTCTGCTCATAGGGGATCAGAACAGGAGGTTCCACTGCCAACTGTTGAAGAAGTGTACACCAAATTTGTCTGGGCCAATAAGAACTCACCAGCATCAGAGTGGCATGCTTGTCTTGTAGCTTGACCAGAACCCTCTGTGTTAGAGGGAATGGGGCAAAAGCATACATAAATCTCCTTTTAAGAGAGGGACAACGCAACTCACCAAAAACTCCAGGTCTTGGGTGAGTGAGCAGAAACACAGCAGTTTTGTTTTGTATGGAGACACAAACAGATCTATGTCCAGACAACCCCACTTTTTGAACAGGTTGGCCATGATGGAGTCTGAGAGTTCCCATTCAAGGCAGAGTCATGAGATTGACAAAGGTGATCCACCAGTGTGTTCAGGGCACCTGGGGAACACCGCTGACAGAATATGCTGCATTTATCAGCCCAGTGCCAAACACTAATGGCCTATCCACGGAGAGGGTACAAATGAACTCCACCTTGTCAATAGATGTAGTATATCACCAGCATATTGTTTGTGTGAATCAACAGCTGCCTCCCTGGACGGAGGGTGGCAAAGGCCTGTAGGCCACACAGAACAGCCCTCATCTCCAGAGAGTTGCTGTGGAGCACCATTTCCAGAGGGCCCCATTGGCCCTGGGTTCTGAAGAGTCCTAAATGAGCACCTCTTCCTGAACCTGAGGCATCTGTGGTCATCACCAGCAGAGGAACAGCCTTCAGAACCAGAACCCTTCTCTAGGTTGGAGTAGTCCAACCACCAGAGCAGGGAATGATGGAGAGGAGGAGGAGTGACTTGTATCAGATGCTTGATCTCAGCCAATTGCTAGCTCAATGCACTCTGAAGAACCACTGTGGGATCCTCATATGGGGGTGAGCTAGTGGGATAGTCAGGATGGCAGCTGCCATCAGTTCAATTAGTCTTAGAAGACAGCAGAACAACACATAATTTCTGGAGGTAACCAGTTGTGCCTGTGTCACCAATGCCGTGACATTGTCTGAGAGCAGGAGCGCCTGCAAGACTCTTGACCAGAATGGCCCTTATGTACTATATACTCTGGCAGGGGTAAGGACCAATTTTGGCTCAATGGCCAGTATGCCCAGTTGGTCAAACAATTGCTGGGTCCAAAACAGTGTGTATACAATGACTTCTTGAGACGGGCCTTTAACAGCCAATCATCTATATAAGTGAAGACATGTTGACTCTCTCTCTCTCTCTCTCTCTCTGCAGATGTCTGCTGCTACTATGGCAAATACTTTTGATAAAGGTATGAAGTGCAGAGCACAAATGAAAGGACAAACACAAAATTGGTAGTGTAGCTCTGAAGCATGAAACACAGATATTGTTTGTGTGACTTGCTAATTTTGACATGAAGGTATGCATCCCTCATATCTAATACAACCATCAAGTCCCTTGTAACAGTAGAAGCAGGAGGGATTGCAGGAAGACCCTTCTGAACTTTTTATATTTTATAAACAGGTTCAGTCCCCAAAGGTCTAGTACTTGCTTTAAGTCTCAGGTCCATTTTGGAACCAGAAAGTACAAGGAGTAACAGTCTTGATTTATTTCTGAAACCAGAACTAATTCCACAGCCTTTTTGTGGAGCAGGGATTGAACCTCCTCCAGCAAAATGGCAAGATGTTCAGGGATATCAGTTTAGCAATGGGGGGTAGCTGGAGGAACAGTAGGTAGTTCTAAGGCATTTTCACACTGAACCAGCTTCAGTACCCATACATCTGTAGTTATCTCCCTCCAATGTGGTAGAAAGAGGTAGATGCACCCCTACTAGAACTTCCTGAGTTAGTCTGGCTAGAGGAAGAGGAGGGTCAGAAGGCATCAGGGGCACTGGGGTGCTTGTAATGGTTTGACCTTTTATCGTTTGACATGGGTACCAGGGCAGAGTTTGCTTAGCCTTGAAAGTGAAGGCTGTGGTCTCTGAGAACCACAACGGGGCCTCTGGAATAACAATAACCACAGCCTGGATGGGTATAGGGCCTGCAAAAGAACCACAACACCCATCCCTGGGTCTGGGGTTCAAAGTATGAAAGGATCTTGAAGTCATTCTAGAAGACTGCAAATCCCTTAAGGTATTTTCATCTTCATAACCAAACAATTGATTTCCCAGAAAAGGAGCATCCATTACAGATTATTGCACATCAAAGAAAAACCCAGCCACCCTAAGCTAAGATTGGCAATGGAGGCAAATCTCGTTGGCAGCAGCCCTAGCTGTGGCATCAGAGGCAACATAGGCTGACCTGAGCATATGGGTGCTTACCAGCTTCCTGGACATTAACTGTGATTTGCTGAGCCAGCATTTTGTCTTGGATCCCAGGCAATTTTTTGCCAGGGTGGTTATTATCTGACCAAAACAAAAGGAGACTGCATTCTGGGCACCTGTCCCAAATGTCATTTCTTTGGCTATCAACTGCCAAAGGCAATTCTGATATTTGATCATGTATACCTGATAACAATTCTTAGGCCCAGGGTAGCAGAAGCAAACGTTATCTTGCCTATCATATCCAGCTTCCTTGAATGTTTGCCTGGATGAAGAGCTCAGGTGATTGGGGTCTTGGATTTGTCATGAGCAGCCATAATTACAAAAAAGTCCATTTCAGGCTGTGAAGAATAACTGACTTTGTGGTAGGGATGGATATTGTTTATCTGTCTTCCTGGGAACCGAGGTAGTTGAGCAGGCATGTGCCAGGTTGCCAAAGTAGCATCCTCAAGTGCAAAATGCACAGGAGGAATAATCACAGTAGGAAGGCTGAAACCTCCAAGAACTCATAAATATTCTTCTTGGAAGGATCCTCCTCTTCTGCTTGGAACCCAATTAAACCTGAACATGTCTGAGGAAGGCTTGAAAGGAAGCATCTTCAGTGTGAGATCTAGGGATGTTTGTCACACTCCTCTGAGCAAGAGGACAGAGTGGAACTTGAGCCATCCACATCTGTAACCATTTTTCCTCATCCGTGGCCTACTCCTCCTCTTCAATATATTCTGGATTATATTCCATTCTGTCATCAACATTGACCATCATTGGTTGAGGGTTGACGGATGGGGAGACAACTGAGGAGGAGCCAAAGATGGGAATCCCATCAATGGTGGCCTTTCTGGGCCTGGTATAGTGGCATGGACTGAAAATGAGGTTTGAGTAATGAGCTGTGAAGCGAGCTTGGTACATCCAACAGACCAGACCTTGGTTTGATTCTCATAACCTCCACTTGCATACTGTGTGACTCTAAGCAAGTCAGTTAACTGCCCAGTGCTCCCAGGTCACCCCTGAAAACAGGCACTTGTGCCTAGTGGGCCTACCAGGTTACCAAAGTCTAAAATAAAAATAATGGTAGTGTAGATGACAGGCCAGCCAGAGACACCAATGGAGCAAGTGTGAATGGCTGCAGTGACAGCAGGCACTGAAACATCTCTGACTTTGCATGATACAATGCCTGCACATTGACAGAGCCTGAAGGGGTCATTGATGGCTGAGCCGTCAACAGGACAGTGTCTGACAGTGGTTTTGTCTGTGAGTTCCAAGACAGGAAGGACAAGCTAATGCTAGACCCTGTCTTGGTGTTTGAGACAACCGGAGGCAGCAGGCCCCAGGGCCAGAATGTGGGACCTGTCTTTATCTGTACATACCTCTATCTAATAGGTGAATTGGAATGGTCTAGAGAAACACCTTTTTCTTTCTGTGCTTTTCTTTGCTGAATGGTGGTGTTTTTCCACTGATTTTGAAGACTTATTCTTTTTTTGAAGATTTAGCAACCACAATAGACAGGAAGCTGTGGAGATCAATGGGTTGATGGTTCAACCACGAACAGAAGCAGTTGAGGACAGTGAAGCCATCTTCTTCACAACCTGTTTTTCCATTTCTTGTAGCAGTAGAACATTTTCTAATTATTTTATGTGTTATCTCCTGGTTGTCTAGTTAAAGCTCTAGCAAACTGAGCAGCCCTTAATGTTGCAGTTTGTACCAAGGCAATGGACACAAGTGGAGTGGTCATTGCCTTTATAAAAGTTAACATCACCACAACAACAATAACAGAACATCAGAAGCAGTTTCTTGTCTTTCAGCAGTACCATAAAAAAGTTTAAGATAACAAAGTTGAAGTTGAAGTGTTAGTGAATACTTATAAAAGTTCAACGGCATTCTTCAGCAGTGGTGGATCAACAAGCGGTTGATGGTGGAAGAAAGAACTGAAGCATGCTGGGAATGCTCATGTTATACAGGCACTGTCGAGGTTCATCAACACTGGCAGCCCCAGCTTACAAACATTTCCAGGTGTTCCTGATTCCAACAGATTACAGTTCCATCATGTTGCTCAATGGAAGGAGATATCCTCAAGAAGACCTTTCACATACTTTAGGGCAGATATTATGAGAATAAGCTCAAGGCACTGAACATGTAATCTCTGGAGGCCAAACAAGAAGAGAGCTATGATAGAGAGCTGTGCAGACCGGGTATGTGCCTCTTGTATGTATCTGGCTCATATTCATGCATAGCTCCCATTGTTATATGTAATACTCTTTATATAAACTCATTTTGTTATGCAGTATGTCAACTTATTTGAGTATGAGCGTTACTCACTTTGATAAGAATTAGGCCCATTTGTTATATGTTAACTGGTTTGATATATGTTAATACCCATTTGGATATGTGTTATACACAGTTTAGTAGGTATGGTACCACTTTGGTATGTGTTTTATGCATATAATGTGTTGTACTCATTTTGGTATGTATCATCCAGTACTCAAATCATGATATGTAATACTTATTTTGATATGTGTCTTACCCATTTCAATATGTTCAGTTCATTTTCTGTGTCATATTTAAGCAATAAACCATGACAGGGTGTAGGTAATGCTAGGATTTACCCACGACTGGCATGGTTCGGTCATGAGGCCACAGGCTGAGTGACCAAACCATCCAGGTGTGGGTAAATCCCAAAGAACCCACACCTGGAGTGGTCTATTGTGATTATACAATGTCCCTCTCACTTTCTGTAAGAAAAATTAAAGAAAATAAAAGAAAAATGCATTTATTTGCTAGTTTAAATACAGTATATGTAATTGAATTTATTGGTGAGCAAGAAAAAGTAGTTCCCTGTTTATCTTAACAAAGTTTTACACCTAAGGAGCCATGCTGCAGCCAAAGCTATAATCAGTACCAAAGTTTGTAATCAGTACACTGACACACCAGCTTTCTCTCATTATAGATTCAATTGCACAAGGATCTGACATAAATTCATGCTCCCAAAAAGCTCCACAGTGTGCTGTCTCAACAATATCAAACCAGATCAATGATAGCTCAAGATAGAGCCTGCACTTTTTTATCCAGTCTTTAGCCTGACAGTTGGTACCCCCACCCAAAGCCTGCGAGGGCCTCCGTTTTTGATTCAACTCTTCTCACTCCCCAGCTCACACTGCCTCCTTCAGCGGACATGTTGTATACATAGATTTTTTATTTTTATATAAAGACAGACTGGTGAGATTTAGCATGGTTACAGTGGTTAATAGGACACAGGGCTGCTGTCAGGGTCTGTTTCTGGGGTCACTGTGGTTTTCTAGTGGGAGGAGGTGATATGAAATAATGCTGTCATTTGTTTTTTAAATTTCAGTAATTGGTAGAGCAAGTCGCATGTAGCTCACTACGACATCGCGCAGTTCAATTTCATGCGCCACTTCGGGTTGCCATCATGGTTTTATGGTAAAAATTGTTGCACTAAGCAAATGTTGAAAACATTTGGATCAATTATAAGCAGAGAACAGAGATCACCAGGAACAAACAAGGTCAGTCTGCGAGACAGGCGCCGAGAGGATACTGTGCAGTTGGGATCATGTACTGTGGAGCAGCTACTTGAAGTTTTGTTATGGGACTGAGCACTGCCAACAGAGGGTAGAGGGAGGGAATGTCAAGGAGGAATCATTAGTAGAATCTAGGCGGGGCAGTAACCATCACCAGTGAAAGTACTGTTAATTGTTTTACTTTTCCCAGTGAGTCTAGTGCCTTTGACTACAAAACAGTAGTGCATTTTGAATTTTGGTTTCCGTTGCGTGTTAGTGATGAAGCAATATGCTGGTTTTGCATTTGAAATCAGGGTCAGAGTGATTTATAAAGGGGTGTTCTAGATGCATCTGACTGGCACCTTTTCCATGGTAATGCTAGGATTTACCATGGGTAAAAGGTGCCTGCCACAATCATGTTACAGCTTTTTCAGACCCCATTGTGTAATCAGAAATCTGTCATTCTGAATTGAATAGCCTCCCATACCTTGTGGCTTTGTGTCTCATGTAACAATCTGCTTTACTTTTCACTCACTGACTGACCCACAGGCTCACATACACAAGCAAAGAAACAGATGGACTTTTTGTGTTCTGCTGCATGACCAGTAATCAGCAAAAATATTTTTCAAATAAATTCTGCAAAATCCCCTGGGCATGTCCTAGTCTGCTACATTCAGTCTGCTTGGCTCTTCTACTATAGCACCAGCACTCAGTGAAACAATATTTGCCAAATTGTTCAGACATACTCCTGCACTTCTTCCTAGTCTGCTAAATTTACTTTGCCTGCTCCTGCTAGTGTGGGATTACTCTGTACCTCTCTGCTTTCTCCTCTGCAGCATGGTTTCACTAACCTGCCTGACTGAAGGTACAGTTAAATGTAGTGAAAATGAGCTAACTAGAATGGCAATGCGTGATTCTGTTATGATTTGGGAGGTTTTCTAATCAAAGTTACTCTTTATCACACAAGAAGCTCTCTTGCTGAAACAGGTCCTTCCCTGTGAGAGAACTAGAAATGGCATTGAGAGGTGTGCAGCACAAGGAGTTCTCAGTCTTCAAGGTCACTGATTGACTGTTGCAAGTCATGTGGCTAGCCAACAACTTGGACATGCTCAGTGTAGTCTCCCTGTAAATGTGGTACATCATGACGTCAAAGTGCCAAAATGCCCAAGAGAAGCCCAGTCCCTTTAGACCTGCTTAGCTAGTGTCCAAAATGCAAGATTTCAGCATGTTCACCAAATGCAAATTTTGCTTCATCTCACCCTGCACAGGAGATGATATCAGGAAGTCAACAGCGAAAGATGGAACAATAACAATAAGGTCTTTCCTGTCTAAGGCCCTGTACACACTACAAAACTGTTTTTGAAAACATTTTAAAACCAGTTTAGCTAAACCATTTCAGTGCATCCACACTACTCAGTAACCATTTTTGATAATGGTTTAGTGTGTCCACACTGCTAGTGTTAAACCTGCTCTCCTTGTAACTATTTCATGCTAAGTCCAAAACACAGAACTGTGCTTGACTGCACGCACTGCAGCTAGAACTGTTTTAGTTAAACCATTACAGCTTAAAACATTGGCCCTGTCCACACTATCCCTTTCGGGCACTGTAACAAATGTAGATCGTTACTGCCAGGATGCGGTGCAGTGCATCCACACTGTGGCGGTGTCCATTAAGGGACCCGGCACTGCCGATCCACAAATCGGGAGCTGGGTGACCTTACTGGTGCCGATCCCACAATGCAGCTTCGGCGCTGCACTTCCTGCCCTACAGAGAACTGTTACCGCCTGTTCACACTACCGCCCGATAACGTTACCAGGCGGGACGGTTTCATAACCGTTGTTGAAACCACCTCATATGTGGTTTCAACAATGGTTACAAAACACCTCCTGTAACGTTACAGGTGTAAACGCAAAACCATTGCGGTAATGATTTGGGCACTCTGTAATGTTACAGAGGCATTGTGTGACAGGGCCATTTTACTCCTGCCCAGACCTGTGAGTAAACCATGCTAGCTCTAAACATTTTTAAAACTGCTTTTAAGACTAGGGTCTGGATATTCAAAGGTTTGCCTTGGCGCAACCCCGCATTACACACAGGTGGGATATTGAAAAAGGCTGCCTGGCGCAGTGTAAATCCCAATGCACTGGGGTGCAATGTTAATGTATGAAGCGCAGATGCAGGAGGCATGCCTATGCATATGCGGCCATCCCGATATTCAGCCTGGGATGTGTGGTGCATATGCTGGCACAATCCTGCATTGCGCCACATAAGGTAGCTCAAAATTGAGCCCGTGAAGTGGTGGAACAACTCCTGGCAACCCACAGGCAAGCTGCTGTATTGCAGGGTGCAACACAGCAGCCACCACGGGACACCATCCACAAGCACCACACAGCTCCTGGTAGTCTAGTGGTGCCCCGTCCCCTCCCTCCTATTACCCTGATGCGGTAAATGTATGGTAAATCATTCCCTGGTAGTCTAGTGGTACCCCCTCCTCCCTTCCGTCACCCGATCGCGGTATATGTACTTTAAACATTCCATGGCAGTCTATTGGTATCCCCGCTAGCCTCGATCGTGGTACATCACATAAAACTTCCCTAGTGATCCAGTGGCACCCACCACCTCCCACCCACACAGTACCTTGCCCACTCACTCTCCCCTGTCATCAGTGGGTGGCTGCAACCTGCCGCATACTGCCCAGCTGTCTGCTGAATAACAGGTACAGTATGGGATGTAAGCCTATTAGTCCACAGTGTGGACCAATGGGCTTACAGGGCATACTGTACTAGACAATCCCAAATATGAATTCATTCATTTTGGGACTGTTCAGTGTTGCTATGCCCTGCAAGCCCATACTGTACCTGTCATTCAGTGGGCAGCCAGGTGGTATCGCGTGGGTTGCAGCCACCCGTCATGACAGGGGTGGGGTGGGCAAGGGGTCCTGTGTGTGGGGGGGGTGGGGGTGCCATTAGATCACCTGGGAAGTTTATTATGGCAATGTACCGCGATCGGGCTTTAGCAGTGGGAGGTACCACTAGACTCACCAGGGAATGATTTACCATACATTTACTGGTGATTGGGGTAAAGGGAGGAGGGGGTACCAATAGACTACCAGGAATGATCGAAAGTACATTACCAGCAATCGGGTAACAGGAGGAGGTGGGTACCACTAGACTACAGGGAATGATTTCAAGGACATTTACGGCAATCATGGCTACAGGGGGGATGCCCGGGACCCCCACTGTGCACATGTCATTCTGTGCAGGGAGCCAGGTGAAGTGCCTGGCATGCCTCATGACTAGCATGCAAATGAGGTTGATAATGACATGCAAATGGCCCTATTTGTGCCTTGCATATTATGGCCTCATTGCATGCCCTGAATATATACATTAGATTTAGTCGCCCAGCACAGTGCATTTGCACTGAAGCACCCCGTGCTCCCTATCTGTGGCTTGAGCTGGTGCAGTGCCACTGCACCATGAGCTGTCCGATGCCATATTCAATGAAAAAAGCGCCACAACGCATCCCCATTGAATATCACCTGGTCCCGGCCCTGGCGCATCCCAGTTGCGCTGCGCCCACACTTGCAGGCGAGTCTGAATATCCAGGCCGAGGTATCTAGCAGGGTTTAAAACATTTTAAGGGGCTTGTAGTCTGGATGCAAACAGTGTTAGGGGATTTAAAATGTTTTAAGGCACTTAAACCATTTTAAGTTCCCCAGTGTGTACAGGGCCTAATAGACTGGGAAAAGGAAAACATTAAAGTGAATATTTTGGAACTGTAAAACAAAAGCTTTTTTAATGCAGAATGTCTGGAAGGGCCCAGGAGGTGAAGTTATATTAGATTTAAAGTTAGACTGGTAGTCAGTGACAGGAGACACTATATATCTGGATATATTGGGAAATATCACAGAAATTCAACTAAAATGAAAGGATTGTCAATTATATATTTTGATACAGTATATTGGGGTATTCTGCAACATATCAGTGGCTGCCACTGTCAGTAATAAAGATAACATGGTGATAAGCGTGGAGCGAGGAACTGCTGAAAACTGGTACTCACAACAATGTAAAATATGAGATAAGCAGAGGAAGAGGAAGTTTTAACCTGCACCTGAATTTTAACCTTTATGGTGCTACAAATGGGGGATACAAAAAATCAAATTGCCTACGTGCCGTGATCTGCATTGCTTAAGCAACTGTTCATTAGGAAGCTGTGCATCAGGGGTCCGCAGCTCCCGCAGCATTCACGGAAGGCGAGCACATGGAATGCTTAGAAGAAAATCAACCAGGAGGCATTGGCGTTTCCAGTTGATTATAAATTATTTAAAATTTGGCTTAATGACACCACATTATATTCCTTTTTACAAAAACAAGCCAGTAACCTTCAATCTGAGTTAATCCATATGATTAACTGTGCAGATGATAACAAATGTTTAATAAACCTAAAAACTTAGTTTATGAGGGCAAACTGTTATCCTCAGAATTTGGATCAACTATTTTCTGTCAATGGCATTAATGCTAATACCATGTAAGAGATTAAGTTAGTGGGTGTGTTTTTCTGATAGTTTGAGCTGGATCTTATTAATTGTATTGGGCTCAATTTTGAAAGAGCCAATTTTCAAGAGCCCTTAGATCACCACAAATGGGCTGTGGCAAATTCTGAGTACATCAGGACCTTGTGCCCAGTTTTATAAAACATGGGGTCCCTGAGCCAAAACCCATGGGCTGCCACAGCTGCAGGCTAGCACCAAACACTTGGCACACCCACAGGAATTGCCACAGGACCATTCCCCACCCCCACCTAGTTAAACAATAGTTGGGCCAGGATGGTTGGGGTGGTGAAACATGCTTGCCAGTAGGGGTCCAGGGCAGAAGGGGCACAGGGGTGGTGATATGGGGTAGTTGGGAGGCCGGTGGGCATGTGAGGTGTGATGTGGCACCCAGCGGGGTGCTGTTTCTATAGCTATACAGCTAATAGGATGGTACCACTGGGGGTTGGGGTCAAACAGTGCCATGGCCCCAGGTTCACACTCAGCTCGCAGCAGCCGTAAGGTTGTTCAGTGATGGTGGCAAGAGTTGGTGGGGAGAGTTTGGAGGAACACTGCTGAAATAAACCACAATTTTAACAAACCCTCCATGGTAAATTCAGAATTGTGACCCTCCATATTGAAAACATGTTGCATCATGCATATAGGGCATGGAGTGATGTGTAGCCCCTCCTCCCAGATTCATACCTGTAACCTAATACTTTAAAAATTATTTTTAAAGTTCCTTGCTTTATTTTGTGCCTTTATTTCATGGGTCGGCGAGTGAGGAGTGGTGAGGGGTTGATGGTGATCAGCTTCAGTGTCCATGCATGTCTCCTATTTCAATCAGTACCACCAGCCACTATTTCTCCCTTGCTTTCCTCTTATCATTTACGTATATGAAGAAAGTCTTGTCAAATCAAATCAAATCAAGCTTTATTTATAAAAGCTGCCTTTCTAAAACCAAGGCGCCTGTACATAACATAATAAAATAAATAAATAAAAATTAAAAACATGTATCAATTAAAATTCCGACAGTGACATTTAAAAATCATTATATGCTAGGCTAAAAATAAATGTTTTAATGCTACTTTAAAGTTTTGGACAGTCAGGCAATCTGCACCTGACTAGGTAGAGAATTCCACAGGGTTGGGGCCATAA
The DNA here is from genome assembly GCA_016271365.2 of Neoceratodus forsteri. Taxonomy (NCBI): domain Eukaryota; kingdom Metazoa; phylum Chordata; order Ceratodontiformes; family Ceratodontidae; genus Neoceratodus; species Neoceratodus forsteri. The sequence goes on from CM057449.1 coordinate 1,518,378,950, forward strand.
AACTAAAGGATCTGGCCCCAGATGTCTTTAAACAAACCCTGGAATCTCTAGCAATCCCTCGTCAGTGGATCAGAGAGGGCGGGAGGAACAGTAGGGATGAAGGAGATCTTTCAGATAACCAGGTCCCTGATCGTGTGGGACCTTATAGGTCAAGCAAACCCGACCTCGAAGGTGATCTGCCAGCATATGGCAGCCAGTGCAGTCCCTTGAGCATTAGGTGTTATATGACCGGTCCTAGATGAACCAGTCAATAGCCTGGCTGCCGATTCTGCACTAGCTGCAAGCGGCAGATGTCAACCCCTGTAACCCCAGGTAAAGTACATTGCAGTAGTCAAGGTGGAGGTGCGAAGGCATGGACCAAAGTTGAAGATCGTTGGAAGGAACCAGGTGCTTCACCGGGCGATATTCCTCAGGTGGTAAAATAGGCTTTGACAACTGCAGACACCAGAGATTTCAGTGTCAAACAGTCATCAAACACAACGCCCAGGTTCCGCACCTGGTTTGAGGTAGTTAGCTGAACACCCCCAAGCCATAAACCTGAAGATAATCCAGCCAACAAACCCGCCTCTCAGTGACCTGGGTCCACAACCAACACCTCAGTTTTTTCTAGGTTCAACGCAGCAAAGTCACATTCATCCAACCCTGGATTTGGTGAGGCAGTTGTTAAAGACCGAAACGGCAGCATCTTGGCCGGGGACAAAGGACATGTACAGCTGAGTATCATCTGCATAACAGTGAAAACTCAAGCTGTACCACCTAATAATCACTCTCAATGGCAGCATATACAATCAACAACATGGGAGCCAAAATGGAGCCCCTGTGGCACCCCATAGATAGGGAGTGATGCCGAGGAAAAATCCCAGACACCACCTCTGAGTCCTACCCTTGAGAAAAGATCGAAACCAATTGAAGACTGTACCAGACAGCCCACAAATAAAACCACGGACAATCCAATAGCACACCATGGTCCGCAGTGTCAAATGCTACAGAGAGATCAAGAAAGACCAAGATGGAACAGGTCCTTCCATCTCTCGCTATTAGGAGGTCATTTAGTACCTGGACAAGAGCTGTCTCTGTACTATGTCTCTTCCTAAATCTGGACTAGAGAGAGTCATAGACATTGTGGCTGGTCAAATGATCATCCAGCTGCGACACTACCACCTTCTCAATAACCTTACCCACAAAGGGAAGGTTAGAGACAAGCCTGTAGTTAGCCAGACAATCCGGTCCAAGGAGGACTTCTTAAGAAGGGGCCAAACCACAGACTCCTTCAGAGGATCAGGAAAGATCCCTCTCCAAAGACCTCCAGACTATCTCAGCAAGGACGGTCTGATTTTATCCACACAGCCCACTAGGAGACGTGTGGGGCCGCGGTTCAAACTACAGTTGGTGGGATGCAATGACTGGATGATCATCACAATGTCACTGACTGTGGGAAGGCTGAAGTCAAACCACACAAACTGGGTGTCCAACATCTCCTGCCGACCACCACAACTCCCATTAGGAGGGACAAGCGAATACTAGACCTGACTGTGGCAACCTTATCTGCAAGGAATGAGCAAACTCCTCACACCGCTCTTGAGAAAACCACTTCCAGGCTGAAGACAGATTGGATTGCACAATCTGTCCACAGTCCGAAAGCTGAGCTGGTCAATTCTGTGCAGCAGCAATCTCTCTGGACAGGAATACTGCCTTCTTATGGGTGATTGCTGATTGATAGACCACATAATGGTCCATCAAACTAAGTTTGTCACAATCAAGGCCCGACTTCCGCCAGTGCCTCTCTAGCCTTCGTCCAACTCTCCTCAACTCCTCAAAGTCTCATCAAACCAAAGAGACCTGGGGTGAAGAGTGAGGGATGAACACAAACAGAGCAATGGAATCCAGGGCCTCTATCACTGCCTTGTTATAGGCAAGTACCAGGTTCCTGGATCCATGCATTCACCGGTAAACCCGATAGGTCCAGTACTGCCAACAAGCCATCTGGAGAAACACCCTCAAATGGCGGTACTGGACCATCTCCATAGGGCTGGCCTCAAAGCTGAACCCAATGGTATGATGGTCAGACCACCTGACTGGTTCCACCACCAAATCTGATATCTCCATCCCCAGTAGGAACACCAAGTCCAATGAATGACCACCAACATGGGTCGAGGAGAAAATAACCTGTGTGAAGCCCAGTGAAATCATTAACTGGAGGAAATCCTGACCAAAATGCAGAGTTCATCACCAACCCATGATTGAAAACCCCAGAACCAACCATCTGGGGATCCCAATGTCAGGTCGACAATGAAGTCTGCAACTTCCCACAGGAAAACATTCTCGTCACCTGGTGGACGGTAGACAAGAAGTATCCTGCACCACACCTCACCCATAATACACTCAAAGGAGTTGGTAGTTCCCACTGGTACCTCCATTAGGCCCAGTTCGGATCTAAACCAGATGGCAAAACCCCATCCCTACGATCCATCCTAGGCGTGTATCACCAAGTACCCGGCCGGAATTGTTGATGCCAAAATCAGCCAGCATTCTCATCCAGCCAGGTTCGGGTGATGCACGCCAGGTCAGGATGATCCAACAAAATCCACTATTATAGCAGTTTTGTTCTTACATAGACCTGGCGTTACATAACACCACCCAAGTAGGATGAGAATCCGAGGATGACTGTAGCTACTCTGCTCAGGTAAGCAGAACCCTTGGGTATGGGAACTAGAGAGAGAGACCCTTCCTGACCCATTTTGCCCCAGGGCATCTCCTTGCCCCCACGATCTCTATCCACCCACTCCTTTTCATTCCCTCCAGGCCCAGCCACCGTCTCCTCCTCCTCCTCCTCCTCCTCACAATCCCCAAAGCTCTACACCATCTAAATACCTCTGGTGACAGTGGAGGACAACCGCCCCTATGCCTTCCAACACATTTTCACCACAGTAAGCAAATACCAGCAACTAAACAAACCCAAAACAAATTAACCCACACCCAAACATACAATACTCAAATACTTCCCAAAACTAAACAAATACAATATTAGCAGCACAGTATGTAAGTCCAAATCAGGAAACAGTCACAGACAAAATATGTCTCACAGTTTTTAACAATTATGGTCTAAAGCGCTCCCACCTCTTTAAGACATGACCAGATAAGGTCAGACAGATTCAGCTCTCACCTTGAACCTGACCAACCTAGCCACAAATTTGATGGAGGAAAATAAAATTGTAGGGCACTCTCACTGCCAGTATATTTCCAATAGTTCACAGAGTCCATCAGTTCCCAGATCCAAAATCCCAACTCTAAATGCATAACAGGAAACCGAAATAAGTTCAGCTCACCCGAACCAACCCACGACTCCACAGAGAGTCCTTTATGTCTCAAGTATTAAATCCAAGTCCAATATACAGGTCTTCATCTTCAGAACTTCAAATCAAAGCAGGTTCCACATAGTATCTAACCCCCACAGCTGCCTCCACAGCTATCAGGAAGACACAAACAGGAACCAGGGTAAGCAGAAGATCCTCCCAACACAGACCCAGGAGATAGCCACCTCCTCACCTGCCGAGCCCACGACTACAGCTCCCAGGCTAAGCCAGCCCACTAGCTAACCTCCCGGATGCTTAGGAGACAAATGAGCCCCTGTCCATTTTCCAGCAGACCACAAGCCCGTGCCTCCTGCCTGACTCCGGTAAAAGCTCAAAGGCCACTCTCCCAGGTAAGGCAAGGAATCCACTCACAATCCTGTCAAATACTACAGCTCCAATTCCATAGTATCCCTGCTCACAATTGCACAGTTACAAAACCGATGTTGTTCCTGTTGAGATTCAACCACTGAGACACTCCGACTCTCCATAAGCCCTGCTACCATGGTTCCCTCCTCCGGATGACAGCCGCTTACTCCAGACTCCAAACTCCCATTTCAATCCTCTGGTCACACATCTCAATACTCCCAACAGGTAAGAGCTGTAAGGCTGGTCAGGTTGCAGACTTTCACCATAATTTCGGTATCTCCGTAACTCCTTATATCCCTTCAGTTATCCCTTTGGTTATTCTTTCATAAAGACATAGAAACATAGAATCTGATGGCAGTTAATGGCTGCTTGGCCTATTCAGTTTGCCCATTTTCATTGTGATGCTTATGCTACAGACTCTCCTTGGTTTATGGCACTGTCTCTTCCACCCCTTTCTCTCCTCTATGATTCCCTCGTGCCTATCTCAGGCTTTTTTGAATCCCACCACTGTTTTCAGCCCCAGTGCCTCCTCTGGAAGGCTGTTCCAGGCATCCATTACCCTTTCCATGAAGAAGTACTTCCTCACTCTCTCCTGAACCTACCCGCACTCCAGCTTCATATCCTATGCCCTCACGATCCATTGGATACACTTCCCATCCTTCTGAGCCATTGCACCAGCTAGGCACTTTATCTCCCTCTCTACCCTTTGCCCTTCCCTACCTCTACCCTCCTGACATAGAGTCCCCCACCAGAAGTTGCTTCCTCCTCTTCAGGGTCCTCCTTCCTCTCCCTGGAGAAATTGAAGCACAGAGAGGTCAACAGACTTGCACAGGGTGCCACAGTGCATCAGTGGCCTACTGAACCTGAAATCTCCTATTTTGCACTACGGTATTCTAGCATTAGACCATGTCATTCTCATGCCATGATAAACATAGTGTTGCTGTAGGACTTCACTGTCATGCAAGTTGGAGATATGGTGTGTCTTCCTCTGTCTGCACCTCACTGTATTTTCTGCTTCTCCCTGTTTTACTTGACACAACTTCCTGTCTTCTTCCCTCTGCGTTTTCTTATACCTCTTGAATGCCACATGTTTTTCCTTCACCACCTTGGCCTTCCCTAGAGGACCATAATGGTCTCTCCTTTCTCCTGCTTTTACTCACTTCCTTCTTGCTGAGGCTGGTTGCCATAACTGTGCCTCCCATATTTTATTCCATTGTGCATATACCTCTCCCTTACAATCCCCCATTTGGCAGTTTCTGAGGTAGTCTCCCATTTCTTTGAAATTCACCATCCTAAAGTCCAGGATCCTCGTCCCTGTGTGGTTTGCCTCATCTCCTGTTCTTATGTTAAATCACACTGTATGGTGAGTACTGGTACCTAGGGGACTGCCTACTGTGACATCTGCAATGCTGTCCCTATTGGTAGCTCAAGGTCCAGCACTGCCCAGTTCCCAGTGGGTTCTTTGACTAGGTGCCAGAGAAAAGCCCTTGAAGTGAGTCAAGGATGGCCTTACTCCTTGCCAAAGATTCCCAGTGAATAGAAGTGCTTGGGGATTTTGAAATGCCTGGCTAACAAGCAGATGATATTCTGCAGTTTTGCACTGCATTTCAAAAATATGGGTCTGTCTGACAAACTGTCTGCTGACACTATGTCTGCTCATTATTATTTAAGTATCCTGGTATACACCATTGACCCTGCCCTCCCCTGTCAGCCTGCCTTCATAACCCTGCCCCCATGGTCCCATGGTTCCCTTCATCTATCCCAAGCACTCTAAAAGCTGCCTGCCATTTTCACTGAGACCACTTCTTCTGGCAGTGCATTCTACCACATACCACGAGGGAATAACCATGGAGGATGCAGGTGCTGGGGTAGTAGAGAATGGGGCTGGGTGGCCCAAAGAGGGAAGGAGTCCCTAAAGGTATAACATGTGGATAAAATTAAAATGTTTGGAACAGATTGGTGGTGTAGACCTCAGAAGCTTGTGCAGCCAGTTACCACTAGTAGAAAAATGTGATGCAAAGTTAGGGGGTGATGGAGTAGGATGAAGGAAGGAATCAGGATTTTTTCACCCAAAAGAACAGTGTAGAGCATGAGAAATATGTTGCCAAGGAAAGCTGTAGAAGCCAGGAGTGTGTTGATACTTAAAAGTAGACTAGATAAATTTCTTTTGGTACATCATTTTGCTGGATATAAGATTCGCCAGTCAAGAGTATGGCATGATTCTTTGTTGAATTTTGAAACAGAAAGATTGCATGTGACCTGAGGAGAAAAGATGAGCTGGCTGGAACTTTTCTGATTTTGTCTCAGAAAACATATGTTCCTATAAGGGGCCAAACATAAGGTTGATATAAACTGGTTATATATTGTTTAGAACTTGTTAACCAGCACTTATGAAACATTTTCAAGCTAGTGATGTAGATCTGGCTAACCAGCTCCACTGATAATTCAAGGATGTTGTTATACAACTGTATTTTGTGTTTCTTCTTGTGTAGCATAGTGTGCTAAAATGCTTTTGTTGGTCTGCTTAATAGTCAGGTGGGTAGCACAATGCACTTCTACAAAGGGCAACTCAGGTTTGAGATCAGACTCAGAAAGCCAGCCAGTTGGCCTGATGAGGGGCTGGAGAGGAACTGCCATGTGGTGTGCCGCTAGTCAGGGAGGAACAGAACTCAGCTTCTGCCACTCTATTTATTTATTTATTTTTGGTGACCAGTTAAGTCCACTGAGACAATAGCAGTCCCTTTTTCAGGGACGGCGTGGAAGAGCAACAAGAGAAGTACAGCACAGATCAATTTCACAGAAAGATAATTACAATAGCAAAAGACATATCATAGTAAAAAGAAAAATGGTCATAAAGCACAGCAAAATACAGGAATGGTAGCATCATAAAATAAAAAAATAACAAGCTTGGCATCTAATATGACAGTTATACATACACCTTGTCAAAGTCAAAAAATGAGAACATGGGTAGAAAGGTATAAATGGTGTTTGGGACAGGCAAGAGGCAAGTGTAACATAAGAGAGGAGCAGAAGGTGAGGACTAGAGCATGAGTCAGGGATCAGGCAGGAAGAGACAGAGGAAACAGCAGGGTAGGAGTAGGTTAGGCATCACTGGAAGCAGGAGCAAGCAGCAGCTGCAGAGAAAGAGTGGAAAGCAAATTGGATTGGAACATAGGAAGAGAGATGCAAGACAGGATGGAAGAAGGAAGGGAGTTCCAATCAGACACTGCAGCAAAGAGAGGACTTCGGAAGTTGTTAATCGTAATTTAGGCCATATGAGGAAGGGGGGGAGGGAGGGGCAGATCTTAGAGCTCAAGGAGCTTGTCTACGTAGACAATTTCACTCTGGCAGGGAGGGTAAATTTATGAACCAGCTTATGCATGAGGATCAGAGTGGTATACCTCAGTTTAGAATCGTATGGTAGCCAACCTAAAGAAGAAAGGATGTCACAGTGATGGTGATGGACGTTGGCCCAGTGCAAACCTACCCATTGTATGATATGCCTGAGTTAGTAGTGACAGGGTAGTAACATTGGTTGATAGTAATAAAGGAGCACCATAAGTTTGGAGCAGCAGAAGGGATGAGGAAGCGATTTTAAGGCAAGAGGCAGAGGTGAGAAAGGGAAGGATATGATAGGGAGACCTAACTTTGGTTCAGGGATTTAACTAGAGTGGAGGCATGGGTATTAAAGGAAAGTGAGGAATCGAGGGTGATGCCCAGGTATTTACAGGTGGGCAGATTCAAGGGCATCCCATTCAGGGATATAATACTAAGTGGGGAAGAGTCCTAGAAGAGGAGGATGGGTGTGAGAACAGCATCATTTAGTTTTTTCGTGTTAAAGACGGATGATTACACATGAACCAACCTTCTAGGTCTGCAAAGTCAGAAGCAAGGTCACTATTTATTCGACTAATGTCAGAAGTGATAGATGATAGCATCATCTGCATAGAGGTGCACAGATGCCCCACCACAGTTACTGGGTAAATCATTAATAAATAGGAGAACAACATCAGCCCTAGAATAGAGCCCTGTGGCACCCCATGTGTTACGGATCCAAGGCTAGAGAGGGCACCAGCCCACTTAACCATTTGGAATTGGCCAGACAGATAGCTGTGGACCCATTCCAGGGCACTATTATCAAGACCAAGCTCCAGAAGCCGATGGAGCAGAATACCATGATTCACTAAGTCGAATGCTTTTGCCAAGTCAACAAAGATAGCACCCATGGCAGAACCTTGATCCATGGCCTGGAATATGTGTGTGTAAACTATACATTCCCATATTTTGGCAAGGCACAGGATGGATATGGTTCAAAGTTTTCTGCCACACAGTTAGGTCTCCCCTATGCACAGGTAACACTAGTGCTCCTTCCACTTGTCAGGGACAGTACTTGAGAGGAAGGATTGATTAAAAGGTCACAAACAGGTCGAGCGAGGGCAGGCACACCTAGTTTGAGGAACTTAGATTCATGGGTGTCATGACCAGGTGGCGCTCTGTCTTCAAATTAACTAGAAAGCCTGTGGACACCCTTAATGGAGACCAGCTTTAGGGAGAAAGTGGGACAAGCCCTGAGGTAGCTAGGGGTGGTTGAAAGGCTGAGGGGCACAGGGAGTTATTTAAAAGTGAGGTGTATCTGTCAAGATCAGGAAGAATTCATTAAAGCCAGTGGCGATCGATGGGGGTCAGTAAGGGTGGTGCCCTGGGCAATGAGGGAACCGGGAGCTCAGCAGCCTTCCTTTGACCAAGGAATTGATCTGTCTCCAGAACGCTTTTGGACTACAAAGGTGTTCAGTTTGTAGTGATTTGTAGTTGTGATGTTTTGCTTTATGTGGGAGCTTGTGCATTTATTTCTGAGTTGCCTGTAAAGCTGCCAGTCAGAAGGCAGACCACTTTTTGTAGGTCCACCAAGTATGGTCATGGAAGGACACAAGCATCCTGAGGGCCTTATTGAGCCACAGGGTCTTGACACCTTTAGACCTGCATTTTTCAGGGAGCATGTTTATCTACAATTTAAGTAAAGGTGGAAATAAAGAAATACAGAGCTTGGTTGATATCAGGGAGATCCTTAGTAGGTCCCCAGTCAGTGTTGTAAATAGAATTAATAAAGCTGCCAGTATCAAGTCTGGACATGTCTCGGACAAGGGTGATCTTGGTGGGGGTTGGAGCAGTTATTCCTCCAGATGCAGAGAGTGGGAGAATAATCACTTATACAATCCAAAGTAAGCCCACAGCTTTAACCTTCAGGGGTCAGTTAGTGATCACCCAGTCAAGCAAAGAATGTTTGTCAGTTTTGGTATTGATCTGACAGGGTCTTGGATGAGTTGAGCTAGATTAGAGTCAGCTAGTGATGAACTCAGATTGTCAGCGGTGGGGTTGAGTCAGTCAATACTGAAGTCACCACAAAGCACAAGGTCATGATGAGTGAGATTAGTAAGGGAAGTAATGAAGGGTGGGAGGCCTAAGGGAGCCTTGTTGGGCAGTAGATAAGCCGCCCAATGATAAGCTTCTTGACACTATCCAGTGTCAGGGAGGAATAGGGACTCCATAACTGGAGATCTTGGGTCAGGTTCAGGGAGTTCAATGACATCCATATCAGACCAAGTGTAGATACTGTAAGAATACCACCACCACCCCTTTTGCCCAACCTATCCTTCCTAAAACAGTTATAGCCTGGTAATGCCACCTCATGTTGTTTGATAGCGGGCTTCAGCCATGATTCAGAAATACATAGAATGTCTGGGGCCTTTTGGCAATCCATACTTCAACTCAGCCATTTTGGGCAAAAGGCTATGAATGTTCATATATGCAATCTTCAGGCCTTTGGAGTAGGATTGAGTCATGGTCATTGTAATTTGATTAGGGTAGGATAGGAAGGCCCAGGACTGAGCTCAATATCCTCAGCATGGACTAGCAGGAGGAGGAGGAGGATGAACATGTGGACCCAGAATGAGACATTGGTGGTACCATTACAAGGACAGTTGATGCAGAGGGTATGCTGAAACATCTGTGGAGCCAGAACTCTAGGAGTGCAGTGCCAGGCTTTGGAAGATATGGGATGTGTAGGAGCACACAGGGGAGTCTGGCCAGATGTATCATGGCAGGGGAGGGACACTGTCCCAGGAGGGTCGCTAAGGATAAGGCAATAAACTGGTCAGCGCAGCAAAAAGGGATAAGGCAGGTTAGGATAAGTAGCCAGCCAGAACTACCCATTGTGAAACAGCCTATGGTAATTAGCCACCAAGTGGCAAAGGAGTATTTTGATCCAAGAGAACAGAAGTGGAAAGCAAGAAAATATAGTGGTTGAGTAGCAGGAATTGGCAGGACTAGAGGTGAGGCAGTGAAATAGAACAGGTCAAATGAGAAAGATAAATGGGAGGTAGTAAGAGGTTAGCCAAGGATCAAGTTAAGTAACCCTGTGGAGGCACAACAGGAAGGGATTGCTGAGGTTCCAGAGATTCAGTGCCAGAGCAGTCGGTAGGCCAGGGTCAGAGATTGATATGAGGGAAGATTAGCTATCTGCAGATTTAAGGCAGAGGGTGTGATTTTGCTGGCATCCAATAGAGAACTATTTAAGGGAGAGAGGAGGAGCCAAGGTGTATTTAATTAAGGCCAGGGTGGGGTTGGGGGGCATAATTTCCCAAGAATAAGCAGCAGAGAGAGCAGAGAGTAAGAAACTTTCAGCAAGGAAAGCCAAAAAGTCAAAAATAAGCACTATCCAATCATGGCAAAGCTGTAAAGACTTTAACAAATATAAAGGAAGCTTGGCTGAGCAAAGCCAATTGGAGCCCCAAAGTGGTGTCTTGGTGGTGTCTTGATATCTTATCCATGCAGGAGAGCTTGCCGGCGTGGCTGGGAGGGTGGAGCGTGGCTGGTAGTTCAGCCACGGCCACTAAGCGGGAGCGAGTGCCCAATCAAGGGCTTGTCTGAAGGTGAGAACAGAGCCAGGGGTTAGTTAAATATAGGCAGAAGAGTAAAGCACAGTCAGAGGGGCTAAATCGGGGTGAGGAGAGGAACAGAAAGTACAAAGGAATTACCAGTTAAGCAAGGAGGGAAGGGGTGGGCAGCTGGGCAGTGATAATGGGGGCAGTTTCCACTGGCGCTACCACCAGAGACAGCAAAGTTACAAAATACAATATAAGGAGCGGGAGGGGGGTGACAGGAAGTTACAGAGAAAAGACAATGTCTTAGTGTAGAGAGCCAGGTACAGGGAAGAGTGAGGGCAAAGAGAGAAGAAAGGATTTTAGTGCAGGAGCTGGTACAGGAAAGAGCAAGGCAAAGTGAGAAAAAGATGAATTTAGAGCAGGGAGCGAGGTAGAGTAAAAAATGGGGATACACAGGCAACTTTAAGGTACAATTCCAGCAATTTCTTTAAGTGAGGCAGTTAAAACTAAACAAGGCAGCATAGTACACATTTCAATAGTAAACAGCAGTAATATAACTGATTCAACCCCCACACACACACATAATTTCCCAAGAATAAGCAGCAGAGAGAGCAGAGAGTAAGAAACTTTTGGCAAGGAAAGCCGAAAAAGTCAAAAATAACAGCATCCAATCAGGGCAAAAGCCATAAAGACTTCAATCAATAGAAAGGAAGCTTGGCCGAGCAGCAGCTAATCAGAGCCCCAAGGTGCTGTCTCAATGGTGTCTTGATGTCTTACCCAGGAAAGAGAGCTTGCCAGCAGGCTGGGAGGTGAAGCAACTGACTGATAGTTCCAGCCGCAGCCTCTAGCAGGAGTGTAGCGCCCAATCAAGGGATTGCCCAGGCAGGAGAGCTTGCGGTGGGCTGGAAGGGTGGAGCAACTGGCTGACAGTTCCAGCCATGGCTGCCAGAGGGAGCATAGTGCCCAATCAAGGGCTTGCCCAGGTGGGAGAGCTTGCCAGTGGGCTGGGAGGGTGGAGCGCCAGCTGACAGTTCCAGTCACAGCCACTAGCAGGAGCATAGTGCCCTATCAACGGCCTGCCTGAAGGAGAGAGAACAGAGCCAGGGGTTAGTTAAATATAGGCAGAAGGGTAAGCACAATCAGAGGGCTAAATGGGGGGCAAGTGAGAGGAACCGGAAGCAGTGCGGGAACCACCAGTTGACGCGAGGGAGGCGGGCAGCTGGGTAGTGATAATGGGGGCAGTTTTCACTGGTCTCTTACCACCAGAGAGAGCAAAGTTACAAAATACAATATAAGAAGCGGGGTGGGGGCAACAGAGAAGTTACATAGAAAAGAAAATGTCTTAGTGTAGAAAGCCAGGTACTGGGAAGAGTAAGGCAAAGAGAGAAGAATGGACTTTAGTGGAGGAGCCTGGTACAGGAAAGAGAGAAGGCAAAGTGAGAAAAAGATTAATTTATAGCAGGGAACCAGGTACATTAAAAAATGGGGATTCACAGGCAAATTTAAGGTACAATTCCTGCAATTCCCTTTAAGTAAGGCAGTTAAAACTAAACAAGGCAGCATACTACACAATTCAATAGCAAACAGCAGTAATATGACTGATTTAACCCCAGATTCATAATTTCCCAAGAATAAGCTGCAGAGAGAGCAGACAATAAGACACTTTCAGCCAGGAAAGCTGAAGAAGTCAAAAATAAGCACCATTCAATCGGTGCAAAAGCCGTAAAGGCTTCAACTAATAGAAAGGAAGCTTGGCTAAGCCACAGCCAATTGGAGCCCTAAGGTGCTGTTGTAGTGGTGTCTTGATATCTTATCCAGACAGAAGAGCTTGCCAGTGGGCTAGAGGGTGGAGCAGCTGACTGATGGTTCCAGTCACGGCCGCTAGCAGGAGCGTAATGCCCAATCAAGGGCTTGCCCAGGCAGAAGAGCTTGCGGTGGCTGGGAGGATGGAGTGGCTGGCTGATGGTTCCAGCTGCAGCTGCTATCGGAGCGTAGCATCTGATCAAGGCTTGCCCATGCAGGAGAGCTTGCCGTTGAGCTGCGAGGGTGGAATGGCTGGCTGACAGTTTCCAGCCCACGGCTGCTAGCAGGAGCGTAGTGCCCTTCAAGGGCTTGCCCAGGCAGGAGAGCTTGCGGTGGCATGGAGGGTGGAGTGGCCTACTGACATTTCCAGCCATGGCCACTAGTGAGAGTGCAGTGCCCGAGCAAGGGCTTGCCTGGGCAGGAGAGCTTGCTGGCAGGCTGGGAGGGTGGAGCTGCCGGCTGAAGGTTCCAGCCACTAGCAGGAGCGTTGCACTAGATCAAGGGCTTATCCAGGCAGGAGAGCTTGCTGGTGGGCTGGGAGGATGGAGCGGCTGGCTGACAGTTCCAGCTGCAGCCACTAGCAGGAGCTAGCATCTGATCATGGGCTTGCCTGAAGGGCAATCCTTGCATTGGTCCAGGGAGCATGCCCTCTGCAAGTGCATGTTAGCAGCATGCAAGGTTTGTCAGGGACATGGCCTGATGTCAGGAGAGGTTGGCAGGGCAAGGGGAGAAAGGATTGAAGGCTGTGTGCACCTACTGCAATTTGTAGAAAGGAGCCGAGCCTTCAAACTCTTCCCAATCTGTATCCCTGCTGGTGAGCAAGTGGGTGGATTTGGGGTTGGTGGCACTGAAATCACTAGAGGCAGGAGACAGGTGGCAATTGGGAGAGAAAGGCAAGATGAAAAAATGCTTGTTGTTATGGATAGGATTATATTGTGTTGGGTAAGTGTGTTGTATATTTCTATAAAAGCATTCCTGAATTAATACATTGAAAGTTTCTTGACAAACATTTCAGTGTACTCTTTCTGTGCTAGTCAGACTGTTCTCTGACAGCAACAGCACACCATGGAGGGGTGGCCTCGAACCCTAATGACAGAAAGCAAAAGTAAGTAATGTCTGCATAGCGTAATCAGTGTTGTGAGGTTGCCCACGCCCATCCTGGACATGCTGTTGCTGTCAGTGACAATCTGACCAGCACAGAAGAGGGTTTGATGGGTTATGGAGTAGACCCACAGAGCTAGCATAAAATGTGAGTATTACTCCAAATCTTGAACTGGGGGTCTGGAGAGTCTACTTTTGATAAATGGCCCTGTTGGACCAGGAGTTGGTCTCGGATGGAGAGAGTGAATTAAAAGATGCACTGGATCCTGGCAGAGTACCACCAACCAGCAACATTTTCTTTACAGTATCTGTATGGAATTAGGGGAGTAGGTATTGGGTGGAGATGATGAGGTGGGAGAGGCATGGCCTCAAAACTAACCCTGGACAACCAGGCAAGGCTAAACATTTTTGAAGAAAAGCTATTTTTTTTATTTTTTTTTTAATTTCCAACTCAAAAAGCACAAATAATGAAAATGACTCAGTATTCTGCATGGAGTACTGATTACTTCATTATTCATGGTATTCAGAAATGAATATTCATTACTCACATTCCCCACTAGCCTCTTTAATCCCCTACTGTGCTTTCTCTCACTTGTTTGCTTTGAAATAGTCTTATTTTTAGCCTTCCTTATGGTCCCGATTGATACTGCATGTTTTGCTACCTTTATATTAATTGTTACAATTACTAATCAGTTTTGGAGCCCAGTGAAATCATTTTGAGTAGAAGCTTACAATACAGATTTAACTGCAGTAATTCCACTCTGCTGAGTCCCCTGTACCAGAACTGATCAGTAAATATTAAAATGAATATGAGTGAAAAGGGCAGCAATAATAAGGAACTTAATAAGGAACCCTAAACACGGAAGAAACAAAATGACAGCATGTTCTTTTTGCTGCATGCATGCTATAAAGTGACAGACTGCAGCACATTTCAGCACAGCAGACAGCACCATTAGAAAACCATTGTCAAAACAAAGGAAACTGTCTTCTGGATATTGTTTTCAGTGATGGGCTGCTAGAACAGCAATGACAGACTGTGTGGCGTAAGTGAAGAACTATTGACCCTCATGTAGATTATTCCTGAATCGGAGTTTACAGTTAAGCGACAGTGGTCATGGCAATAGTGAAATCGTGACAAAAGCAAACCAACTATTTACATCTGCAAGCTTAATTTTTTTAATCATGTTTCTTAGGGGGCTATGCCCACCTGCTGTTTGTTTTAATCTGTGTGTTGGAGCACAACCCACCAACATATACAAACTAAAAACTAAGTTCACAAGTCCCACTCCATTCATGTATCACTTGTAGTCCACCCACACTCGCTAACTTTAGCCTTGCCCACTTATGTAGTAATCTATGAGGAGACTCTTTAGTCTTCCCCTATGCCAATTTAGCTGCACAGCAAAATAGCAGAAAGGAACATAATACGTGTTGGGACTGTATTTCAAAGTGAACAAAAGAAGGACAATAAGGAGATTAAGGGTGATGCACAGATGCTGCTATTTCCAATTTTATTAAAAAAGGTCACATTGATAAACAAGAATAACCCTTTTAACAGGCACTGTCATAAACAGTTAAAAGGAGAGGAGTTTACTGTATACAGGGAACCTGGTGTTAATTCGACTCAGAAAATCAAGCAGTTCCGGTATAAAGAACGCTTACATGAGTGTGACAGAGTTGATAAGTATCATAGCAAGAGAACTATAAATAACTGATTGTTGGCATAGAAAAAGAACAGTCTTGAAATATTGCGCTTGAAATCAGCTTAATGATGCAGACCTGTTTTCAGTGTAAACAACCTTTATGAAGGAGTGGTGACAGGAGGAGACTGATTAACTATTAGGTGCTTATGTAGCACGTTTCCTTAAGTCAGTATTACTCCATGGCTTGTGAGCCACAAGCAGCTCTAAAACTTCTCACCTGTGGCTCCTTAGCCGCATTAATACATCCTTTTCACCTGCGGCTCTTCTTAATATTAATCAACTGGGATTACGTGCTCCGATCCAGACTGCTTCTACTAGCTTGACTGCATTGTGACAACAGAGGGCCGTGCTTAGCATTCTTATTCCTCCAATGTTTTATGATCCAGGTCCTTCCGCCACTGAGGCTACAATGCATTGTGCTGCTCCAGTCAAGGCAAAACAAAGATGTAAAACACAGTGGAGGAATGGGCATCAGTCCAAGCAGGGATCTGGTGCACCTAACAGGGTCTGCCAGCCCCAAAGAATTCGGAAAAGGATAACTAGGAGCACTAGAGGATCAAGTAAAGGTTTGAATGAACCACTCAGTTCATGATGCAATGGTGATCACCTGCTTTATTTGTTGCTGCAATACCAGAAATCTTATTGAAATGTTGCAGAAAATTAATACAATCATTGTCGTGGTGCAGACTGATTTTGTCACAACCAAATAATATGGTTTACCAATGAGCTTTGCAAACTTTATTTACTCAATGGCTGCAGTAATGTGAGCCAGTATATGCTCATAACAAACTTTAAGTATTGCTCAAGTAAAATTGCGACATAGCTGTATATCTGCAAAATAGGATAGTTAAAACATGTATTTACAGTATGTTACTCATTTCTATTATGCATCACATATTGTATAACTGACAGCCATAGGGATATGTTTTGTGTCTTTAAGATTCTGATACTACAGTGTATTAGTAATTCTTAGCCACAGGCTCACTTAAAGTATTTCTGTCAGACTGTACAGATGTACATGTTAACTAATGTTTTAGTTCATGAAATAAATGGAATTAAATGAAAATAAATTGGAGTGAGTTTGCAAAATTTACTAGGTCCTTTGAATGTTGTGGCTGTTTGGTTAACGCTGACTGCTCATGTGATTCTTGAGCCAGTCAGACTGAGAATCACTGTATTAAGTAGTCTTTGTAGAGTCCTTGAAATTCTGAATATTTAGCCCTGAAATTACAAAACTTGAAATTGTAGAGGTAACAAACATAACATCTCTGTTCTGTCTATGTTCATGAGTTTTAAACAGTGTTAAGAATTTTATTTCCACAATCCTCTTTCTGAATGTTCTTAAAGCTGTCCTTTCCTACTGTGATTGTCAATTCCTGTATAGAGTGTGTTTTCTGTGAGGCAAGCTTACCCACTGGTGCCTGGATATCTGGGTGTTGTATTCTAAATTTATAATAGTCCATTTGGCTCAGAGGGCTGGCAGGTTTCTCCTACACCAGGAATTTCTGTACTTTTTACATCTGATCAGGTAAAGTAAGGCTGATGTTCCCTTTAAAGGAATCATGCAATTGTCCTATTGTTTTGTTTAATTAGAGAACAAGAAGAATCAGCATTTATATAGCGCTTTCATACAGTATCCCAAAGCACTTTACAAGCAATGCTAGACTGGTTGTGAAGTGACTGAATGTGTGGTGGTGGCCATATCACGCATCATCACCCACACACAGCCTGAATAATTGCATGAACTAGTTTATGGGAAGGGAATGTTGGCCAGGACACCTGGAATGCTCCCTGCTCTTTGCGAAGAGTGCCCTAGGTTCTTTTACTTCCACCTGGACACCCACTAGGACAACACCAGGATGGGCAGAAGGGACCTCAGTTTAACGTCTCATCCAAAGAACGGCACACCCCAGCAGTACAGCACCCCCAATACTGCACTCAGATGCCAGCGATTTTAGTGCAAGTCCAATCCCGTGTGGGACAAGAACCACGACCTTCTTGTCCAGAGGTGGATGTGCTACCAACTGAGCCATGCTGACACCCTTTGAGCTTTGAGAGCAGCTGCAGGAGCTGTTTGCCATGCTGGTGACCTGGTCCACACCCCAAGCACATGTCAATTCTGCAGGCTGGTGGAAGGCTGAGTTAGCATCCACCTAGATGCTCAAAGCTTCCAAGGGTGGGGATGAAGCCATCCAAATGTGCTGCTTCCCCATGTTCCAGAGGACAGGGCACCAGTGGTGTCTCTTCAATGGATTGATGGAGATACCTGCCAACTATATATTAGCACACCACTGAGTGTGACACGTGGCACCTTCAGCATCAGTTTCCTTGGGGGGATGGGCTGTGCACCAGGAGAAGAAGGAAAACAATCAGAGGCCTCAGAATGAGAGCCCTGATCTTATCCCTGTGGCTCACTTCTGCAACACTGGATGCTGGGCTCCAGATGGAGAGAATGCTCCCTGAGGCCCAACATTAGGTGGAAACAAGCTATAGGGTATACTGTAGGCAGGTCACTGATTCCAGCTGGGAAAGACTCACACTGAGTTCTGTCACCGCACTGACCACTGCAGTGGGCTGGGGGATGCTCCTTTATGGTGGGCTACAGTACATGTGTGAGGCCACCCAAGACACCATTCAGCACCACAGGTTATTGGTGGGTGCCAAAGGGAAAAAAACTGGGATTAAAAATCATGTAGTGATCAGGAGGGTGAACAGTGGTGCTCATAGGCCCTGCTCCTTTGTGACCTCCAGCTAGGAGGATAGTGACAGTAGTGTCTAGGAAGTCTCCAGGATGTTCCTGACCTGAGGATTGGGCAGAATGGACATGAAGGAAAAATCTGTTTGGAAACAAGTGAACGTTTCAGTAGCCTGGATGACAGGAGATGAACATGAAGGACCCTTGGATTTGGATTTTCAGGCGTTTGGCATTGCACTTGCAGAAGTTGTACTGCCAGAGATGCAGTCCTGTAAATGTAACTGAATGCTGGCAGGCAATTTTCAAATACTCAGATGCATTTACTACACCTGAGGCATTTTAGGGCTGAAAATGATGCATGCATCACATATTATTTGACAGGTGCATTATTTGGGTGCACAGCTCGCAGCACTGTGACATGTAGTCCACATTCCTCCGGTCTGTCAGTCTTGTTGCAAGTACTGCAGGTGCGAAAAATCAGGCCAGTGTTGTACAAAACTCCATCCCTAGTCCTTTTCATTGATCATTTCCTATATTCCAGTGTTTCTATGTAAATTGTCTGAAACATTCCACTATCATGTCGACATTCTGAAGTAAATAGTTTCAACTTGATTTCATAGTTTACTGCTAAGGGACATATGTATTCACATGTGACACTTTTAAATCTTCCTTATCAATGAGACAAGGCTTCAGATAGACCAAATTCAAATATTTTTAATTTTTACTTTGCTGATTCAGTCTATGAGTTTTGTGTAAAGGTAAGGTTGCATAAGTTGGACATACTATAAAAAGATTGGCACGATTTGTCTTGAAGGGTCCCTATGATGCACATAGTTGTGAGTTGTGAATCTACCATGCTGCAGTGAAGCAAAAGTCACCAACATCCTCCTCATTGACAGACACAATGCTGACTGTTGGCATTGTGCTGTCGGTATTCTATTGTGTTTTCTTCAGGGGATGTGCCCCAACCCCCATGTGGGGGTCTCTGCCCCACCAGTATTTAATTAACCAACCCGAGTCTGAGTTGTTTTGGGAAGGGCAAACACCAGGAGATGCAGTGCCTGTGTTCAGCGGGGCCATTACAGTGACCTGTCAATTTCTGCCGCCATAATGGTCTTCACTGTTGTGGTTTCATTGTTCAGTCAGTACACCATGAGTTATATGGTAAATTAGGTTGGTCCTCCCTGAATGAAAGATGTAAGCTACATAATATCCCTTTTGCCTTGAAATGCTCACAGGGTAAAGTATCAGATTACCTAGCAGAGAGGTTGGTGCTCAGGGAAAACATAACATCACTGAGAGGCACATACCTCCTCGAGCTGATATCCCCCAGATACTGACAGCTAGGGCAAGGTTAATTTTTGTAGTTGAGTTTCACAGGTATGGAACTCCCTCCCTGGGTTCTTTAGAACTCGAGAACAAGCTACCAACTTACAGTCAAATAAAACTACCAATTTTCAGTCAAATAGAAACTTGGTTTATTTCCCAACTTTAAATGTCTGATAAATGTAGAGAATTTATAATGTAATACTAAACACTGTTGCTGTAGTCCATCACATGTGTTTCAAATGGAACTAATTATTTTATGACTAGGTCTGTATAATTTATTGTTCATATTCTACATTTTGCTACTATATTGTTAATGTTATACTGCACCTAGTAACAGGGTTACTGGTGTACAGTGGGACTGTCTCTAAGATTAGTGGGTGACCTGATTAGGCAGTAGGGTGTATCTTGGACTAGGGGAAACCTGGTGGCTCACCCAAGGAAACCTATTTGGAAGGGGATGGAACCACATGTCATTAGGGCTGGCATCTTTGGGAGGGTGTTGGGGTCCACAGGGTGTGGAGCAGCCATGATACTGGACTGGGCTTGGAAGTTCGGTGGTTGCCCAGTGTGCTACCAGCTGGCACAGCTTAGGGAGGAGGTTGGGGATTAGGAGACAGCTGGGGGAAGGGGAGGTATGGTTGGGGAAGAGGCTGGGGATCTCCACAGGGTTGCACCAAGCACTGGGGGCGGGGACATAGGAAAAGGAGTGCAGGAGAATACTCAGGGGTCCATAGGGACTCAGGCGGGGGTCCAAAAGGACAATACCAAGGAAGCAGGCAGGTAACTAGGGACCCTCACAAAGGAGGGACAACATTCTCAGGGAAGTAGGCAGATGGCCAGGGCTGGACAGAAGGAAGCAAGGCGGGAGGTGGATCAGACCTTACACTCAGTAACTCTTCAAATCTCTTCTTCTGCTCGAGGATGAGGGGGGTGATGAAGCCAAGACAGGGGTGGTTAGAGATGGAAAGGGAGTAGGGGGCAGGAGGCAGGGGCCAGATAGCAGAAAGAACAGGGGGACCTGGAATGCAGGAAAATGGGAGCAGTGAATCAGAGCAGGAGGGCAGGGGAAGAGGGAGGAAAGCGCAAGGAGAAGGACCAGTGGGGAGGAAAGGTAAAGGAGAAGGACCAAGAAGTATAAGGAGGATTCAGTAAAGGGAGCTGAGGGTTTAGGCCAGGGAGCAAGACGAACAAGGAGGAACTAAATGGAGACAGGAAGGAAGGAGGATGAGCCAGGCTAGTTTAGCAGATGGGGAGAAGGACCAGTCGCGAGCAGTGAGGGGGGAATTAGCAAGGTACAGAAGGATACTCAGGAGGAGGAGGAGAGGCATAGGATTGAGGAGGGGCTATGGTAAATAAGGAGGGTGGTGGCTGTGGCACCCAGATAGGGGAGGAACAAGGAGCAGGCTGGTGGAAGGGCTGGTAGAAAGGATGAGGGACATGGAAGGGGAAATGGAGGAAAAGGCGGTCAGAGTGCTCCTGTTGGGGAGATTCTATGTCAGGGGTATCAAATGGGATAGGGAGGGAGAAGTCTGGCCAGTTAGAACAAGATGCTTCCTGGACTAACGGTGCACAGGGCTAAGCATGAGGTATATCAGCTGGCAAAGGATTGTGGGGTTCCCGGACATACTGGTCCACCTGGGTACAAATGACATTGAGGGAAATAGCGAGCTAGAGATACAGGCAAGATTCAGGGAGCTTGCCAAGGTCTGTCATGACATAGATGTACAGTTTCCTTCTCAGAACTCCTGCCAGTGCCAAGGGCTAGTGGGGAACACAAAAGGAAGATTAAAGAGATAAGCCAGTGGCTCAGGGAGTGGTGTGAGGCCAGAGGGTATGGGTTGATGGGGATTGGGGAGACCTGGGAGGATAAGGAGCTGTATGCTAGAGATAGACTCCATCTCAATTTGGAGTGGAGGGAATCTAAGTTGAAAATAGAGGGGTTCATTGGTGAAAAGTGGGGTTTAAACTTGTGAAGGGGAGGGATGGGAGAAAAGGCTGTCAAGGGGTGCCGATAAGGAGGGACTCTGTCTCCACCTGGGAGCTGGAGGATTGCGGGAAAAGGCCGACTGGCAAAGTGCAGACCAGGGAAAACAGAATCCCCATGGGAACACGAGCAGGGAAATGGAACTATAGGGAAAGGGTGGAAGGTAGTCCTCTAAATGCTAGGAGCTTGGGCAATAAAATGCCTGAGCTCCAGGCGATGCTAACTGAGGGAGCAGTGGATGTGGCAGTGGTCACTGAGACTTGGGCCACTTCAGGACACGACTGGGACCTGAACCTTGAGGTGGCACTATGTTCAGGAAGGACAGGGGGAGGGAAGGGTAGCAATGATAGTCCAAAACTGCATTGGCATTGGGAGAGTAGAGGAGGCGGAGGGAACCGTGGAGGCGATTTGGGTCACCTTGATAACAAGGAGGGGCAGAGAGTAAAAATAAGTGGTGTGTAGACCCCTGCCCTGGCGGAGGAGGTGGAGGAGAGTCTGGTGGCAGATGTTGGGAGACACTGCAGACTGGGCAGAGGAACGGTGGTGGTGCTGGGGACCTAAACATGCCAGGAACAGACTGGGAGACTATGACATCCTCTGTGACCAGGGAACAGAGGTTGTTGGATGTCTTTCAAGATGCGCTCCTAACTCAGCAGGTGGGGAACCAACCAGGGAGGCACGGTACTGGATGTGGTCCTGGCAGACAGTGACCAGATTGGGGCCTGGAGGTAAGGGACCCATTGGCGGGAGTGACCATGCCACGGTCTGGTTCTGCCTGGACCTAGGAGGGTAGAAGGCTGCACAAAGACGAAGTAACCGACTTCAGGGGGTGGATTTTAAGGAAATGGGAAGGATCCTTAGGAGCATTTGGAAGGGATTGGGTCAGACATGGATGCTGATAGTAGGTGGAAATCATCAGGAGAGGGGTGCAGGATGCTACCAGCACCTGTGCAAGAGTAAGGCGAATCTGAGGTGGGCCCAAAACCCTGCTGGTGGACCAGGGAGGTCCAGGAGGTGGTGGGGAAAGAAGGCAGCCTATAAGCAATTCAAGTGCCAAGGAGTGAAAGGATCAAGGGAGTACGACCTGATGGCAGAAGGGCCACTAGGTGGTGAGGGCGAGCAAGGCAAGGAAGGAGCAGAACCTGGCCAGGGAAATTAGGGAGAGGAACAAGGGTTCTTTAGATACATTGGGAAAAATGAAGGGTGAAGGGGCAGATTAGCAGGATTAAATCAGGGGAGAGATGGGCACAAGACCGGGGAGCAGGCTGAGGTACTAAATGAGTACTTCACCTCAGTTTTCACCAAGGAAAATGAGTGCTGCAGCATCATACATGGGAGGAGACAGAGATACTGAGGAGGGGGACCCTTACCGATCGGGCGGGTCTGGGAGAGGGGAGGCATCACTGGCAGCAGGGGAGGGCTAAGCAGGGAGAAGAGGTAACTGAAGTGGAAATCACAGCAGAGAGAGTGAGGGAAGCCCTCAGCTCCCTTAAGACGGAGAAAGCACCGGGGCCGGATAAATTACATCCCAGAGTGCTGAAAGAACTTCGGATGTCCTGGCGAAACCCTGGAGGAGCTCTTCACCATCTTTCTGAGGACAGGGTGGGTGCCCCAGGACTGGAAGGTGGCGTATATAGTGCCCATCCACAAGGGGGATCAAGGGAGGTGGCAGGTAACTACAGGCCTGTCAGCCTGACATCGGTGGTGGGCAAGGTGATGGAGGGCATTATCAAGGAGAGGCTAGGGGGGACCTGGATAAGTCAGGGTGCCTGGATGATAGACAGCATGGATTCATCCGGGAAATCGTGTCAGACAAACCTTGTGGAGTTCTATGACTGGGTGACGAGTGCCTTGGACCTGGGTAGACCAGTGGACGCCTCTTTCTAGACTTCAGCAAGGCATTTGACTCTGTCCTCAAGTGGGCCTGTTGGATAAGCTGGGAGAAATGGGGTGGGGAGCCAGATGATCAGATGGATAGGCAACTGGCTCCAGAACCGGACCCAGAGGGTCATAGTTGGCGGGATAGTCTCATCCCCAAAGAGGGTCATTAGTGGGGTCCCACAGGGATCAGTCCTTGGGCCCTTCTGTTCAACGCCTACATCTCTGACATAAGGACAGGAATCAGGGTGAGATGAGTCTCTTTGCAGATGACTCGAAACTAGGGGCGGTGGTGGATGGGGAGGAGGGAGGTGGTCCTACAGGGGACCTGGAGACTCTGGAAAGATGGTCTAGAAAGTGGAAGCTGAGGTTCAATGCAGGGAAATGCAAGGTACTCCACCTGGGGCCAGAAACCCAGGCCAAGTGTACACCCTGGGAGGAAATTCTACAAGTCTTGATGGCTGAGAGGGACCTAGGGGTGGTGGTGGATGTCAAGATGAACAACTCTGAGACTTGTAGGAGGCCAGCAGCCAAGGCCAACAGGATGCTGGGATGCATCGCTAGGGGATCACCTGCAGAAAGAGGGAAGTGATACTTCCTCTGTATAACTGCTTGGTGAGGCCGCACTTTGAGTACTGCATGCAGTTTTGGAGGCCACACTTAAAGAGGGACATTAACCTCCTGGAGAGGGTCCAGAGGAGGCAACCAAAATGATTTGGGGCTTGGGGACAGAACCTATGAGGAGAGGCTCAAGATCTAAATATGTACACATCGGAAGAGAGACGGGACCGGGGGACATGATATAGGTCTTCAGGCACGTGAAGAGGGTAAATAGGGAGGAACACTCAGGGTGCTTGAAGGAAGGAGGAGGGGCCACTAGAGGGCATGGGTGGAAGCTGGAGGGTGGAAGATTCAGGGAGAAAGGAGGAGGTGCTACTTCACTGAGAGGGTGGTGGAGCCATGGAATGCGCTGCCTAGGGGCTGGTGGAGGCAGAGACAGTGGAGGGTTCAAGAGGGGTGGGACAGATACAGGGAAGGGTTCTGGAAGCAAAATCCAATGCAGCAAGAATATCCGGAACTGGGAAGGAGAAGCCAGAGAAGGCGAGGGGCAAGGTCAGCACCCAGGGTGGGGCTGACCAAACAGGCAGACACGAAAGACCGTTAGGCCTATTCTGCTGGCATTTTAGTATGTTAGTATGTTAGTATATATATTTTTATGATGTAACTGTGGTATGAGTGTGTGTAAGGGTGTCATTGTAAATGAGCCTCGCTCAATGACTTATCCTCATAAAACTTTAAACTTAGAATCCTATAAACAGTATTTGACCTTATATTATAAAAAGTAAAATTAGTTCTGTAAATACAAGGCTTGTAATACTTTAAGAGCATTCCAGTTTGGACAGCTTAGAATATCTTTAAGATTTCTACAGTCTTAGGTAGTTTTCTATATATTTTGTGATGGCTTCTAAACTTAAATTTTGAGTTATAGCCTAGTTGCTTAACTCAGACAATAACAAGTACTGTCCCTGGCTATGTTACCAGAATAGCATTTGGTGAGTTTCAATGAAAAACATACTGTATATAGCACCAATAAATTATTTTCTAATTACAATGCAAATGAGTTTCTGGATCTCATCTCTGCACTCTGCAGTGTTAAGCTATGTGCCAGTATAAACTCATTGCACAAAACAACATACTTAAGTTGCCTTAAGGAATGTTTTACCTGTGCTTCTTAATTGCATGTCAGCTCTTTAATTCAGTCATCATAAACCTAAGGCTTCTTACAGGGTTATTTATTAAACTGTAAATTATTCATAACAGTGCAAATGTGAATACAAACTCAATGTAATTTGATTCTGCCACATGGTGTAAATACTATAGCTTCATCATCAAGGGAAGGACACTAGAAAATACTTTCCTAACATAAAAACATGAAAATCAGAAGTACCTTTTCAAGACCTTCCTCTTTGAGGCTGACCACGTCTAAATCAAAATCCGTCCTCAAGCCATTGGTTTTGTTGAATGTTATCCGACTGTAAGGCCTTCCCAGTGAGCCTAAGGAAGAGGAACAAATCATTTCCATAACTAAAAGTTAAAAAATGAACAAATTAATTCCTGCCAAAATGGGAAAATTAATTATTCATGAAGTTTCAATTATTTACCTTGTAGCTATTGGCTCAACCTGATTCTTTTTTTAAATAATCATCTTAGAATTTGCTTCTGAGCTTTTCAAGGTCCTCTGTTAATTAAATAGCATTTTCTGGGATCTCAGCTGAGATTTTCTAGACCTTTATTTTAAGTAATACTATTTCAAATTGTATAATATAAACATGATATCTGTTTTCATTTACTCATACTCCAACTTTTCTTTCCAGACTGTTATTACTTTTTTTTATTTCCTTCTCTTGTTGTACAGGGACACAAATATAATGTTATTTTGTGGGCCACTGCTCATAAACATAGAAATGTAAATCCACAAACTGAAGAGAAAGCTTCTAAAGGAACCATATTTTCAATGTTGAGTGTATGGTATATTCTATAATATGGCATAATTCTCTCATAAGCAGGTATTCTGAAAGTGTAGGCTATCCTTCTGTGTCTGGTCCTGCCAGCCCTGGATCATTGTGCACATTGATGCTCCTGCCAGCCTGCTGAGCCTACTTGCTCTGAGGTGTGGAGGAGCTATGTACTATAAAGATGCTCTGACAGCGAGTGGCACAGCACAGTTCATGCTAGGGATGCTGCATATCTCCCACTATTTCTGCCTCTGTTGGCTAAATGGCATGTCTTTAGTGTGTTCCAATTCCTGGGATCCCAAAACACATGTAGGAGCTTGGACACATTTATTGAGAACTGAGAGAAGTGTGTTAAGTGAATAAATGTGTAACTGTAAATATGTGTATTGTTGCTTTAAATGTTTAAGACTGCTCTGTGCATGCTTTCTGCCTGGTACAATGGGGACTTAGTGCTACGGCAAAAGCAACAGCTAGACCAGGACTCTATCAGCACCCATTCCATAATCAGATAACAGTATACAGAAGCAGCTAATGGATTGACAAAATGGTGTTTGTTGAAACTGCATAGTTTGCCGGCTTCAAAGTATTAAACTTGCAACTTACTGTGAACTGTTTACATGGATGCCATTTTGCAACCCCTGACCCTGCACTACCCAATCAGTGACTGAGGAGCACTAAGGACCGTAGCTGTGTTTCCTAGGAAGGAGGACGTTGTTCATGGTGCCTTTAGTGACAACCAATGAGTTAACAAGAAATCCTAATGCATCTGTGATGGACAGCTGAATTGTTCAATGTAGAGTGGCATTTTCCCCTGAGGCAGTTGTGCAGAAGGCTGCTTCATGCAGACTGTGGCAGTGGCTCTGTGAGGAAAGGGGAGTTGAGGTGAGCGTGAAAGACGTTTGGGAAGTCAGCCCATGGTTTCCATAGTGACAGCAGCGCGAGACTTGCTGAGCTTTTCTGCTAACTGGAGAGCCAGAACCCCATTTCCAATTGAAAGAAGATAATTTGACACTCTGAGAATAGCTTAGTCAGTATAGGGGCTGAGACTGAGTATCCAGAGCTTGAAGTGTATTCTAGTGACAGAGAATGGCTTCAGAAGAAGCCCACTGGGTTTCTACTGCCTGGGGAGCCAGAAAGTGATAAAGATTGCCACCAACAAGCATGGAATCCTGCCTAGAGGCTATTAGCACTGTCTGCTAGTGAGTGCATCAAACCTGCCACAAAGTTGTATCTGCTGCCCACAGAAAGTGAGAGACTGCTTGAACCTCGGTTTGAGATGAAACTTCATGCCACTCAGGATGGTCTGGGAGTCAGCCAGGTAGTGTCAACATTTGGAATTATCTACCTCTCTTGTGGAATCATGTGGTCCCAGTCCTCAAGACTGCCCTAATCCAGCAACCGCAGAGGAACAGCCTGAAGGTAACAAGTTGCAAAGCCTACAACCACCTGAAGGTGCCAAGGTGCCAGACTTCAGTGTCAGCCACTACAACCGCCAGTGTTGCTATTCAACAACCAGCTCAACAGAGGCAAACTGCACCTGCTAACCCTGTTCAGACCCAGTGTCAATGAACTTCAGAACCATGAGTAAGCACAGGACCTGCCCTGAGCTGGGAAGCCACTTTAGCTATTCAAAGTTAGCATCTTTAATATTAAATGCACTGACTCTGGCCAGCCTGCAGCAACGTACAGACCTGCAGCCTCTCAGTCTAAATACTCTGGTAGATGGCTTAGGGACATTGGTGCCAGTGGAGAGGGATGGCTTTCTATATGGTTTTGTGTGGGGTGGGCACCATCACTGTTGTGCTCCTATTGGTTCATGGTTATGAATGTTGACAATTGTTCCATTTCACATTCCCTATTCCCCTTTCCCCAATAATAAATTGGTTATTGTAGTTGCTGTTTAAAACTGTCTATGAGCATATTATTAGAGATAGCTATTAATTAGTTGCATGCTACATATCAGTATTACTGTGGTATATGGCATTCTGGGTGTGGGGTGACTGGAAGGGGAGGTGGGAAGGTACAGCATCCCAGGGGTGTGTCCTACAAAGAACTGGCCCACTATATACTACTCTGGGTGGAGGCACCATGCTATTTATTTCTTTTAGGAAAGAACGCCCTTTCACCATCAGAACAGAGCCCAGGCTCCACAATCTGGCTGGACCCCAACAGGTAGTACCAGCTGTTACATGGCACCCAGGTTACATCTTTGGAGGCAATGCTGGCATCTCCCGTTTGTCAGCTACACCCCTCATGGAGGTCTCTGCTCAGAGGATCATGCTGCAAACCCCAAACCCAACGTTAGTGCAGATGTTATGGCATCCCCAGTTGATAGACCTGTGTGAGGGTGAAGATTTGGACCCTCAAAGACTCTGTTGCTCCAGGGCATCCCCAGGACTGACAGAGAGGCCATTGAAGTAGTTCTGTCCATTATCAAGTGCCTTGGGGTAATTGCTGTCCTAGGCTGGGTGATGAGCCCCATCACTAAAACATTGACTGTATTGGTTGAATGCAAAAATACTGGTGATGCTACCCAAGTACCTGATGTGATCACCCCTAAGGGTTCCAATACTGTATGGACTTTAGTGACAGAAGCCAATGCAACCTCACATAGAGAAGGTTCACTGAAAATGGAGGTTTCAAGGACAAGTTTAACTGATGGCTGCAGGAGCAAGGGAAAATGATAGAGGAGGTTTATCAAGAAATAGATATGCCTGGGGCGCCCTCCTCCTGAACTCATGGTTGGACCTGCCTATGTGTCTTTGCCTACCCCAGATTCCTATTGAAGGTTGTATATGTTTTGGAGACTCAGCCTACTCCACCAGGTAAAGATAACTTGGAAACCTGGATGGATTATGCCACAACCCTTGTACAGGACTGGCAGTGTTCTGAAGCTGAGAAGTGGAAATGTTTGATACAGAGTCTCAAAGGTCCCTGCCGTGGACACAATTTGTTCCTTGAGAGCCACAGACCCTGAGGCCACTGCTCAAGAGTACCTAACCACCTTGGAGAATGTATTTGGGAGTACAGAGACTGGAGAGGATCTCATGTGGAGATACAAGGCAGCTAAACAATGGAGAGGAGAGCCATTGTCCACTTATTTGACTCACCTAGAGGGCACTCCAGAAGGTTTTCCAAAAGAAATGCAACCTCTTCTGACCTAAACCACATCAGCTAGATCAAGTGTTAAAGTCTTCATGTCATTTCAGTCTGTTGATGTTCAGGTGCACATGCAAGACCAGAGACAACCCCTGCCTTTCTCTATAGTATGTTGATGAAGAGGCACGGGAAGCAGGAGGTGAGGAGGAGTCATGGGACCCCTATGAAGGTACTGCTGAAGATCTTCACAAAGTGAATGCTCTACTGCTCAATAAAGTGAGAAGACAAGGGAACTCTAGTGTGACTTCAGTTAAATCACAAACTTTTAATATGTGGCTAAATCATAAGTTAAGACCTTCAAGTCTGCAACTGTTGATCTAGATAAGCTTGTGGGACCATCCACTGAGGTGACAGTTACTGTTAAAGGAGTGCCTGTTGAGCTGTGTTAGACAGTGGCTCTCAAGTTACCATCATCTTTAAAATTTGTATGATCAGCACTTGTCTCACCATAAACTGATGTCCTTGGAAAGCCTGCATGTGTAGGGCCTAAGTGACAAGACATACCTGTACCTGGGAGACATCAAGGTATGGATTGCATTCCAGTCTTCCGTAGCTAGAGTGGGGATCCCATGGAGGTCCTAGCTTTAGTGTGTCTAGAATCTGGTTTGTACATTGGGGTGCCTGTCCTCATTGGCATCAGCGCTTACATGTTTGGGCACTTGGCCCAATTATGCCAGGAGGAGGCCGCAAGAAAGGAAATATTGTGTGTGCACGCTTTGGTACAGAAAAGCTTACTAGCAGCAGGGTACAGACTGTGAAAGAAGCTCAAGCTGATCCAGTGGGAATTGTTTGGTGCAAAGACTTGAAATACTTGTCTCACCCCCCAACATGAAGTGCATTGTTAGTGGAGTGGTCCGACTCAAGAAAGATGTAAAGAATCTGATTTTAATGCTTAAAGCTCCTGAAGATGATGCATCACCTGGTGGATTGTTGGTGAAGCCCAGTGTATTATCTGTCAGGGCCCATATTTTACACCTGGCATGTTACTATCCAGGTGAAGAATGTCATGGACAGAGACATCATCATCAAAAAGGGCACACCGTGGCCTGTGCATATTATGATGATACAGCAGTGCAACACGTTCTCACATGGGAGATTTCTTGTCTGGCCTGGATCCAGACATGTTTGATTTTGGTGGTTCTCCATTCTGGAACAATGGAAATCCCGAGTAAGGCAGAAACTGACTAAGGAGACCAAAGTATTCTTGTTAGATGACTGAAATGCAGGATGTGTGACTGAAGAAGAGCACCACATCCAGATGAATGATGAACAACCATTCGAGAAAGGTCCGCAGATTGGCACCTGATGATACTGATGATGTGAGGAGGCATTAGCAAAACTGCTGGCTGCTGGCATCATCCAAGAGTCACAAAGACCATATGCCTCACCTGTTGTAGTGGTGCAGAAAAGAATGGAGCTCTACATATGTGTGTCGACTACCAGACTCAAATAAACCAACCATTCCCAACCAGTACACTATGCCCAGGATCCAAGATGCACTAGCTTGCCTTAATGGGAGCAAGTGGTTCTTTTGTACTATAAGATACCAATGGCCCTACAAGAAAAAGGGAAGATTTCTTTTATGTGTGCCCTTTGGGATTTTATGAATTCCTACAGATGCCCCAAGGGATGTCAGGTGTGCGGCTACCTTCCAACACCTGATGGAGAGGGCATTGGGAGACATGACTCTGCTGGAGTGTTTGGTCTACCTGGATGATGTGATAGTATTTGGCAAAATGCTGGAGGAGCATGAGACCAGACTGTTGAAGGTACTCAACAGGTTAGAAGAGTTCGAGCTTAAGTTCCCCATAGTCAACAGCCAGTTTTCCAAACTTCAGTTAAGTTCGCCAGGCTTATTGTGTCTTTGGAAGATATCAAAATGACCCTAGAAAAGGTGGAGGCCTTGACCACCTGACCCAAGCCCACTAATCTCCAAGAATCACAGAGGTTTATCAGGTTCTGTGGGTATTACCTTCAGTTTGTCAAAGTGTATACCTGAGTGGCACGGCCTCTGTTCTGACTCTGACACAAGTTTACCCACCACCAAACAACGGTAAGAAAGTTTCTGCTAAATATGCTGAGGTCAAACCATACTTCAGACCTTCTGAACCATTTGGAACTCTGTGGATAGCTTACTTTGATAAAGCCTTTGCTGAAATAATCTACGGACTGACTCACACCCCAGTACTGGATTATGCTGATCCTGAGAAGCCTTATATCCTACATATAGACACTAGCTGTATTGGACTTGGGCAGTACTTTATCAGAGTTACTCGGAGGGTTATGCCCAGTTGATTTGCCAATCTAAGCTTGAATAATGCGAAGAAAGGTACTCGGTCCACAAGCTTCGTTTCTTGCCCTAAATGGGCCATCATGGACCAATTCCATGAGTACTTGTATGGGGTACATATTACTGTAAGCCTGATGACAACCCTTTAATTTATGTTCAACCTACACCCAGACTGGGTGCTGCTGGTCATAACTGGTTATCTGCCTTATCCACTTATGATTATTGCATAGGATATCAACCTGGCCTTAATCACATCAATGCGATGCCTTGTCTAGACACACCACTCCTGCTAAAGCTACCAAGAATGAGTGGGTATGCATACCTGAACAGACTGTTATGGCATTGTGCAAGAAATCTGATACTGATGTGGAGATTCTTACCCTGCTGCTGAATGTCTAGTGGACACCTTGTTGCCACTGCTCACTGTGCCTGCTGCCTACTGTAATGTTGCCACCTTGGATTTAAGTTCATTGCCTCAATTAACTCTTCAAGATCTTCAGAGACAGCAAAGGATGTATGCAGTCATTAAAGATGTCCAGCAAACCCTACAGCCAGGGGTGAAGCTAGTCAGAACATAACCAGCAACATGAAAGTGAAATTACTTCTGTGAGGGTGGTCCAGGTTAATATTGAAAGACAGCCTACTGTACCATAAAACCCAGAATACAACCCCCATCTACAACTGGTCCTACTTACTAAGTTCAGAGAGCAGTAATACGTGCCTTGCATGATGACATGGGGCACTTGGGAAGTGAATGTACCATAGATTTGACTCAGGCACAGTTTAACTGTCTCCTGTGGGCAGTGATATAGAGAAGTACTGCAAGACTTCTTGTTGATGTGTGCAGAGAAAAGCTCAGCTGCAGAGGGTCGCCCCCTCTGGACAACATTGTCTTCAGTGCTCCTATGGAGCTAGTCTGCATTGATTTCCTCAGCTTGGAACCTAACACAAAAAATATAGCCAATATACTGGTAGTTACAGATCATTTTCAAGTTATGCCCAGACGTGTCCCACTAAAGACCACAGTTGCCAGAGTCCTCATGAAAAGTTTTTGTCCACTATGGTGACCCCAATGGATCCATTTCAACCAGGGAAGAGATTCTGAGAGTTTGATAATCAATTAATTGTTGTCTTTATGGTGTATCAGAAGATCCCGTACTACCCCATACCATCCACAAGGTGATCCACAACCTGAGAAAGCTAAAAGAACACTCTTAGACATGTTGGGCACCCTCAATCCCAAGATAAGAATAAGTGGAATCAACAAGTGAGTGCTTTGGTCCATGTATACAACTGCACCAAGAACAATGCCTCAAGGTTCTCATCCTATAGTTTGATGTTTGGCAGGAAGCAAGACTACCTGTTGATTTGTGTTTTGGCATTTCTGTTGATGGAACCATGGCTGAGTCCTATTTACAGAATGTGAAACAACTGAAAGAACAACTGGTTCAACATACGAGTTAGCCACAGAAGCTGCTGCCAAACATAATAGAGCAAACAAAGAACGCTACATGACAGAAAAGTTAAAGCCAATGAATTAACTGTCTAGACAGACTGAAAATGTTTAAAGTTGCCATGGCTAATATTTCCAGTTGGTATTGGATCCTTGTTAAGACTTGGCAAGGACGCCAAGTGTTTAGGCCCCAGAGAGTGTAACACCCTCTGCCTCATGGGTAGGGCTTACTAGTCTAGACTCCTGGGGTCTGGTCCTGCCAGCCCTGGATCCATGGTGCCCATCGATGCTCCTGCCAGCCTGTTGAGCCTGCTTGCTCTGAGGTGTGGAGGAGCTATGTATATAATTGATGCTCTGTCATCTAGTCGT
This sequence comes from Neoceratodus forsteri, assembly GCA_016271365.2. Classification (NCBI taxonomy): domain Eukaryota; kingdom Metazoa; phylum Chordata; order Ceratodontiformes; family Ceratodontidae; genus Neoceratodus; species Neoceratodus forsteri. Next base: position 1,518,411,830 of record CM057449.1, read on the forward strand.
ACTAGCGCAGTTCACATGAGGGATGCTGCATAGCTCACACTGTTTCTGCTCCTGTTGGCTAAAGGGGCATGTCTTTAGTATGTTCCTACTCCTGGGATCCCGAAACATATGTAGGGGCTCGGACACACCTAACTGGAAACTGAGAGAAGTGTGTTAAGTGAATAAATGTATAACTGTAAACAATTGCACTGTTGCTTTAAATGGTTACAACTGCTCCATGCATGCTTTCTGCCTGCCACAGTGAGGACTTAGTACTATGGCACTAGCAATAGGCAAACCAGGTCTCTTTTAGTGCCCATTCCACAACTGGATAACAGTTCACAGAAGCAGCTAAAGGACTGATAAAATGGTGTTTTGTTGAAACTGTATAGTTTGCCAACTTCAAAAGTTTAAGTTGCAATTTAGCGTGAAATGTTTGCATGAACACCATCTTTGCAACCCCTGACCCTGAGCTTCCCAATCAGTGGTTAGGAGCACTATGGACTGTAGCTATAGCTGCATGGTAGGGGCATGAACTTTGTTCTTGGAACCTTGGTGACAACAAATGAGTTAACAAGAAATCCTAATACATATTAGTTTCTGTGATGGACAGCTGAATTGTTCAGTGTGGAGTGGCATTCCTCCCTCTGAGATGGTTGGACAGAAGGTTGATCACTGCAGATTATGGCAGGGGCTCGCTGAGGAAAGAGGCTGAGGAATGAGTGAGAGAGACATTTGGGAAGTCAGCCCATGGCTTTCATGGTGACAACAGTGAGGCTTGCTGATGTTTTCTGCTAACTGAAGAGCCAGAACCCAGTTTCCAGTTGAAAGAAAACAATCTGGCACCCTGAGAATAGCCCTTCATCAGTACAGGGGCTGGAACTGAGTATCAGAGCTTGAAGTGTGTTCCAGTGACAGAGAATGGCATCAGAAGAAACCCACTGGGTTTTTATTGCCTAGGGGCAAAAAGTGCTAAAGACTGCCACCAACAGCATGGAATCCTACATGAGAGACTATTTCCTCTGTCTGCTAGTGCGTGCATCAAATTTGCCATGAAGTTGTGTCTGCTGCCCACAGAAAGTGAGAGACTACTTGAACCTCAGTGTGAGAAGAAAATTCAATGCAAATCAGGGACGGTCTGTGGAGTCAGTCAGGTAGTGTCACCATTCGACATTACCTACCATCTCTTGTGGAGTCATGTGATCCCCAAGATTGGCCTAATCTAGTATCCACAGAGGGACAGCCTGAAGGTGATAAGTTGCAAGAGCCTGCAACCACCTGAAGGTGACAAGCTGCCAGACTTCACAGTCAGCCACTACAAACACCAGTGTTGCTATTCAAGGCCCAAAACTGTATCTGCTGACCCTATTCAGACCCTATGTCATTGAACTTCAGAACCGTGAATAAGCACAGTGCCTGCCCTGAGCTGGAAACCACTTTAGCTATTCAACGTTTGCATCTTTAATATTAAGTGAACCAACTCCTAGCCAACCCACGGCAATGTACAGACCTGTAACCTTTCAGTCTGGGTACCCAGGTAGACTGCATAGGGACACTGGTACCAGTGGGGAGAATGGCTTTCTATATGGTTTGCTGTGGGGTGGGCACCATCAATGTTGTGCTCATATTGGTTCATGGTTGTGAATGTTGACAATTGTTCCATTTTCACATTCCCTATTCCCTTTCCCAATAATAAATTGGTTATTGTTGTTGTTGTTTAAAACTTGTCTGTAAGAATATTATTAGAGATAGCTATTAATTAATTGCATGCTCCTTATCGTATTACTGTGGTATATGGTATTCTGGGTGTGAGGGTGACTGGAAAGGGAGGTGAGTAGGTACAGCATCCCAGGGAGTGTACCCTACAAACAACTGGCCCACTATATTCACTCTGGGTGGAATCACTGTGCTATTTATTTCTATTTGAAAAGAACCCCTTTCACCATCAGAACAGAATCCAGGCCCCTCAACCTGGTTGGACCCTAACCCATTGTTACATGGTGCTCAAGTTACATTAGGAAGCTGAAAACTGAAGAAAATGGTACAGACAAAACTGTATTGAGAAAGCTATCTTTCTATTTCTATAAATAGAAATATTCCATTTTCCTTTTTGGGTGAAAATACTGAGTCTACAAAATGTGAACAGTGAATGAATGGTGCTTAAAGTTGCCACCTATGACTCTGACTCTCCCCACTTTCACCGTCTTCATGCATTGTACAGTACACAAGTCTTGCATGCACAGAAAAGAACTCACATTTCTTACTAAGCCATTTCCATTTGTTTAACTCTCTGTTTCTATAGAGACAAAAATGAATCATGAAGGCACAAGTATATTTTCTGTTATTTTCAGATAGTAGACAACTTCCCATTTGAGACTGCTTTCTGAAATCTACCAAAACAACCATGACTTACATCACAGGCCCAGTGACCCAAGTTAGAGAATGGGGCAGCATTGGTGGAGATCAGCTGGAGGAGAGGATCATGCATTCACTGGCTGCTCACCTCTTCTCTCCCAGGAGGGAGGGTTCACCACTCGGCTGTGACTGCCACCAGGTAGAGGCCTGGTGGAAGTGCAGGCTGGAGGATTAGAATAGGGAGAAGCTGCTGGTTTGAAGCAACATGTGTGTGCCTCCACACTGGCACCACTGACACCTATCCACAGCATAGGGTGTGCCTGGGGAGAAAAATAGGAAAACAGTCTGAGTGGGCTTAATGTAACCAGGCCTGCCAGCCTCAGACTCATGCCACCCGGGGATGCTGGTCTCGATATACAGATGTGTGTGTCTCAGGAGTTGCCCTCCTCTCCTTACCACACCACTGGAAGAAATCCTTGAGGAATTACCAGGGTCCTGGTAAGTCCTTGGGGTTTGGGGGGGGTTAAGTCAGTGGTTGGGGATGCAGGGCCAGGGCTGACAGCTATTTGCTCAGGCTTGGGAGAATAAAAATCCCTATAGAAAAAAAAGAATTATGTCACAGAAGCCTGTAGAAATATGACACTCTGAAAGGACTCACAGGAATGGTGTCAGTCTTAAAATGCCCAATAAGATATACATACTGTAGATACAGAAGATTGACAGCAGAAAAGGCTCTTGGCCCATCCAGTCTGACCACCTTACCTAATCATTCTGTCTTGCCCTAGTGGCAATCCTCCCTCTTTACTGTCCCCCTTTTTCTAACTAAACCCACCAGGCTATCCATCTATGCTTGAGCTGTTGACTGATTTGTCCTGTATCACTTCTTCTGGTAGCCTGTTCCACTTATCTGCCACTCTTTCCATGGAGAAGTGCTCCTGGAAGTCCTTTTGAAGCTCCCTCCATTTAGCTTTAATGAACTCCCCTTATTCATGTTTGAAGGAGGTAGTATAGCATAGTGGTTAAGGGCACTGAGCTGCAAATCTGGAGACCTGGGTTTGAATCCGTCAGCCCCACTTGCATACTGTGTGACCCTGAGTAGGTCACTTAACTTCCTTGTGCTCCCAGGTCACACCTGGAAACAAGACCAGCTTAGTGTGCCTTTCCTGGTTAAACAATTTCCCTGCCCTCTTGAACTCAAGAAGAATAGTTCCTTGGTGTCTACTCTATTTATCCCTTGCAGGTACTTGCATGTCTCAATCATGTCATCTCCTTTTCTCTAGGGTGTACAAGTTTAAATCCTGCAGCCTCTGCTTGTATATTAAATCCTCAAGGCCATGCATTATCTTAGTTGCCTTGTACTGTACTGCCTCAACACTGTTGCAGTCTTTTCAGTGTGGAATCCAGTACCTTGTGCAGTGGTCCAGGTGTGTCCACACCAGTGAACTGTACAGAGGGATGATCACCTCCCCTTTACTGCTTATCCCCTCCCTATGCATCACAGCATTCTGTTTGCTTTACTCACTGCTTGTGAAAGTATGCAGACATGTTTAGGGTCTCCAATATCATCACCTAAATCCTTTTCCTCCAAGTGCTATACAACAAACCTCCAATTTGTATTACTCTTGGATTCTGTTTCCCAATGTGCATTACTTTACATTTTAAAGAGCTGCTGATGCCTCAAAGAAAACTTTAAAAGCATAATATTTAGGTACAATTCTGGCTGCATTCCATTTATGTTTTATATATTGCTCCCCATTATTCATCACTAGGAAATTTGCATGAATATATGCTCTTTATCCATTAGAGTTTCTTTGGAGTCCATCTGCCTCTACAGTTTACTCCCTACTTCAAGTCATAATCCTCTGTTGTGACATCACAATCTGTTTAGATGGGAGTAACTGTGCTATCTAAACAGTACTCTGTGACTTCAGGTAGGGAGAAAGCAGCCGGAATGGACAAACTCTTCAGGAGCAAATATTCTGTCTTCATACAGATGACCTCAGTAATAAATAATGGGAGGAGGAATACGGTACTAATGGGAAATACAAGCTGGACTGTGTGTCTAAATATTATGCTTTGTTAAAGTTCTCCTGAACTTGTCACCAGCTCTTTAACTTTAAGGTTCAGCTGCCAAATCTTGGCCAGCTCTCCAACCTGCCCAGACACTCCCTTAGTTCCCTTCTCCTTTCCTCCATGTCTACCCTTGCGCAGAATCCACAAGTCCATTTTCAGAGGAAAGAGACTTGAGGGACATGCAACTGTAAAAGTGAACAGGACTATAAGACCGAATGGCTACACGCAAGGGTACAAAGGAACTCAAGAGATGCTAGCTGCCCCATGTATGGCCTTATTCAACAGTGCACTGGAAACAAGAATGGTTTCAGAGGACTGGAGAAGAGCAGACATGGTCCCTCTACATAACAACTGCAGAAGGGAGAAGGCTAGCATCTATAGGTCTGTCAGTCTTTCTTCAGTGGTGGGGAAGTTAATGAAAACCCTGCTTAAGGAAAGCCTGGTAGGGTATCTTGAATACAGTGGGCTACAAGATCACAGGCAGCATGGATTCATAGGAAGAGGTCATGCCAGATGAATCAGGTTGATTTCTTCAACTGGTGGCTAAGGAAATAGATGAGAGGAAGACAGTGGACATTGTCTATCTGGACATTAACAAGACCTTCAACACTGTACCACACAGGTGACTGATAAAAATTGAGTAGCTTAGGGATGAAATTAGAAGTGGTGAATTGGGTTAGAAACTGTTAACAGATAGAGGATAGAGGATAGAGGGTGGTGGTTGTATGGCACTTACTCTAATAATGAGAGAGTGACCAGCGGGTGCCCCAGGGCTCAGTACTGGGACCTGTCATCTTCAATATCTTCATAAGTGACATTGCAGAAGAACTGGTAGGAAGGAATGCCTTTTTCAGATAATACCAAAATCTATAATCAGGTAGACTCTCAGGAGGGATAGAGAGATGTGCAGGATTCTTGAGAAACTTGAGAAATGGCAGTTGGGATTCAATGCCAAAAGTGCAAATCATATATACCTACTGTAGAGCATAGGAAACCCAGGCAGTATAGGATAGAGATGTAATCACAGTCACTAAGCAGGAAAAAGGACAGAGTTATCATAACTGACAACCTCAAAGTGGAAAGGCAGTGTGACAAAGCAGTGGGTAGGGCTAGTGAGATGCTGGGCTGCAAAGGAGGGGTGTCTCCAGTGGGAGGAGGAGGTGTTGTTCTCAAAGTATTGCTCACTGATGAGACTCCACTTGGAGTATTGTGTCCAGTTTTTGGAGGTCACACTTCAAAAATAACATAGATATAGTGGAGACAGTCCAGAGGAGTGCAACTAAAATGGTGCAGGGGCTGCCGAGAAGCCCTATGAGAGACTGATGGATCTCAACATGTACACCCTGGAAGAGAGGAGAGCAAAGGCGACACGATACAGACCCAAGAGCACTAGGACCGAGGGGCATCCAAGATGCTGGGGTGGGGGGTTAAGAGGGATGTAAGGAACTACTACCTAACTGAAAGGGGTGGTAGACACCTGTAACAGACTACCAGCAGAAGTAGAGGGACAAAACAGTGTGGGAGGGCTTCAAACATGTGTGGGATAGACATAGGAAAACATTAGTCAATAGGCAGGGAGAGGGTAGGGTTACGGATTTAAAATTACTGTCACATAGATCCTGTATGGATCTTTTAAATCCCAAATGTGTCTGCTCTTTGCTGCATTCAGATCATGGCCTAGATGCATGGCTCGCCACCTGTACAGGAGTTTCCTAGTTTCCACCAAAACATGTTGTGGTCATACCACTGAAGCAGCACTTAATAAAAATCTTAGCATCAAATACAGTACCACAAAAGAAAAGTAGGTATAGTTCAAAAAAGTAGAAAAGCACAGTACTAGCAGCATACCTCTTGATGAGAGACATGAGACAGGACCAAATCTCCAAGGTTTATGTCGATTACACTGTAATGAGCTGACGGTCATCTGAGGTTTGCTGAAGGCCACAGATACCACGTGAACCGCATCATACATCAAAGCTGCATCCGTCTGAAATTAAAATGAAATCTGCTGAGTGAAAACTCTCACAAGCCCATGATGGACAGAAAAATCTATTGCTCTCTTCATTACAATGTGAAAAATACAATTCTCTTCAGCACTGTGGAATAAAACAATTGTTACCAAACTCTTACATCAAAAATGTCATGTTTTCTAGACTTAGTTTTTTTTTTTAAATCCTGAGGTGGTGGTCCAATTACAAAATGTCCAGGGCCTTTGCTGAGCATTGACAACTATGATGACTTGTTTGCTATATTAAAACTGTACCTAGAGGCTATATAAATCACACTATACATGTAAAAGTCAATAAATAGCTATTCCTATGAGGAAAGAAAAATTAGGGATTAGTAAACGCTTTGAAAGGCAAAGTGCACAGTCATTACAAATACTATTTCCTGCTCCAGCTGCACAAAAGGTCTGAAAATAAGAATGCTGCCTTTCTAGTAAGCAAGAACTCTGCTGAACACAGTGGAGTGCATATTTCCTATCGATAAGCTAGTAACGTTCCTTTTAATGCCATGTGTCTGTCTTAAAATAGTTAATCTCAACTGTAGTAATTTGAAGAAAATTCAATGCTGCCTTTTCACAAACAAATCTAGGAAAATGATTAAAAATAAGAGATGATCAGCAAAACCAGGGTGTAACATACTTTTGGAGAAGTGAAGGCATTAATTATATCATTCAAAAATCAATGGTACCAGAGAGAATATAGAACTGACATCGGGGTATATCAGTGGTTACAGGATCAGCAATGAATAGTAAATATTACTGTATGTAGCTCACATGGCAGTTTTAGTAGGTTTTGCAGACTCTGTCACACCAACATAGTTACCCACAGCAGATGCATGCCAATAGCACCTGCCATACATAAGCGTATATTCATTACTGACACCCGCTATTTGCCTTCTGCTTTACCTCATGAAAATTATTGTTACATGTTTTGGCTTAATTCGTGAAGCTGAACCACATTACCTGAGTCCCATCTCAAAGCCAAACTGAAGTTGCCATTGGTCACCTCTCACCTATACACTTAACAAGCACATTTTAAAGCAGCACTGTAAAATAACATTAAACATTTAAATGTCAGTGCCTATTCATATATATGCTCATGCATTGTACTTGACTACCTGATTGTACATATCTGAAGCTGTGCATTACTGTTCCTTCCTACATCTTACGAGTGTACATGTACTCAGGTTCCCCATAGAAATGGCATTTGATGCTCTTAGGTTGTTACCCATCAGCAAATCTAAATAAATAAATGCAGTTTTGATGCTCTTATTTCAATGTAGGAAAGAAGCTGCATGGACTGACATTACATGTGCTGGGGTTTTCCAAGCAGACTCCATACAGAGAAAAGAACATTGCTGAGAAATAGAACTCTCACTCATGCAACATAGAAGCTGATAGTAATCATGATCCTCAGGTGCTCAATTACATGACCTGTTAAGTCAGATGAGTAAGTGGAGCTGTCTCCTTCAAGTCAGGTGCAATCAATAAAATTATCATGTTAATGTTTACACACTTGTTAAGGTTTATGCCTTTACTGATGTTTCACGTGTTCAAAAACACTTCAGATTATGGAGCAATTTTCAAAACCAGGAATCATGGGAGGTGTTTGCATCAAAGAGAACTGATGCAAGTGTCTCACTGTGCCACACCTAGTATCATTCCTGATTTTCGAAGGGACTCTTGGCAAACAAGGGTTAACGTGCACCAAAATGTCCTCATGCTTGTGCTACTCACCCCTGGTATGCCATAGTGTAAGGAGGCTTGCACCAGGACACTGCTGCACCACCCCATAAATTCAAATTCCTGAAGAGGTCCAGTCCCCTCCAGTGTTAGACCAGCCCAGGGTTGGTCTAACACCCCTACAACACTTAGCCTGCAGTGTTTCTGCTGATGGGTCCCGTCCACCCCCTCCCCATGTTCACCATAGCAGGCCACCACAGTCCAACAAATCTGAATGGAGGAAATGGCAGTGCAATCAATGTGATCAATAATGCAAGCCAGTTCCCATCTACACAAGCAATAATACCCGACAGGGTGGGCAGTATCAGGAAATACCGGACTGCTCAGGGGCATAATGAGGCCCAACGTCACAGGTGGAGGGCCTTATAGCCCATGGAATATCCAGTATTGCTTATACCACCCACCTTGGTGGGTATTATTGCACTTAGAAAATGGGCCACTGTATCATATATGTTTGAAAAAATAGTTTTTTTTATGTTTAAATGTTGAAAGTCTTAGGTATTTGATTTCTTTTGTAATAAAATAGTTCCTCCACTTTACTTATGGACCTTTGTCCTAAGCTGTACTTTACACACACACACACACACACACACACACACACACACACACAGTTTAAGTTAAAACTCTCTCTTTTTTTGTTTTGCTGTTCATGTTGTGTTTTTTTATATTAGTTCATTTCTACTTTTTTTTTTTAAATTTGGTGGCCTTTGCTAGTAAGCATGATCACAATGTCTGCCTGACAGGAAATATTGAGCAGCGCTGTTCACATGAGAGGACTAAAGAAAAACAATCAAACAGTTTGCCACAACTGTGAAGTATTTTTAAAAAGGTATAGCATCTTTTGGTTTCTATAGTGTTCTGTGGTATTGCTTGGTTTTCCTATGTAGTCAAGTAATACAGGAACGGAACTTTGTGAAATGTGCTGCAGTGGTAGAATGTTGCTGAGGTTGTTGCCAGTGAGACAGAGGACAGGGAGAAGCTTTACAGAAACAATGAAGTTACAGCTGAAGGTGCTGAGGGCTGAAATTAAAGGAGAAAATGGGTAGGATTATGGGAGCCAGACTTTTGTCAAATGAGTCCGGAACTAGAGTCACGCTGCCAGCTACTTGACTTTGGAGAGCGAGCAAGTGATCAAAAGTCAGGAGTAAAGGCAGCACTGGAGTCAGGCTAGGTTAATAAAATGAAAGCAAAATAAAAAGATTATTTTAAATATTGATATTTGTCAAAGCTGGTACATTTGTGACATTTTGATGCGGTTTCCTCAGGCAGCTGGCATTCAACTACTGAGCCTTGGTGGGCTAGTATGTCTCGCTAAGTGAGAAAAAAAATGGCACCGATTTCAAATTGAATTGGCAGGTTTGGGGCCAATGAGCATACACGGTGGGCACTAGAATATTTTTGTGGGTGAAGGGGTACTATAGGAGGTACCATTTTCAAAGGTCAGCAATGTGGATGTGCTGACAGGGCTGCACGAGGGGCCTCAGCTCATACCGGGTGCATGGGGTACAGTTGGGTGGAACAGTACAATACCAAAGGTGCTAACTAATACACCACTTGAGGATATGCACTTGTACATTGTCCTTCTGTTAACATTCTTGCTTGCAGACTTGGCTACTATGACTATCCTGAGCCAGAAGGAGCAGTGGTATGGCAGTGTCCAGAGTAGACATGTACTCAGGGCAGCGACTGACCACATTTCTTGACATGTGACACCAAGGTTTGCAACATGTCACCTGTCGTTGACCATGTAGGACTGTCGCTCCACACTGCTGGCACTCCCTCTAGGTTGTACTGCTGCATTCAGCAAACCTCTCCCATGTGCCACTTGTTCAGTGAATAGGAGCGTTGCAGCAAATCTACCAACTCTGGCACTGTTGACCCTTACCATACGAAAATTGGGTGCAGGGTCCCTGGTGCATGATGATCGATGTAAGCTGCTGTTTGCTGCAGCTTGCATCAATCTAATGGCCATTCTGAAAATCCAGCACTCTTCCTTTTATCAAAGCAGATGTATAGAACAGATGCTAGAAAGGAGTTGAGTACTCATGAAATAATGTCATACCAGGGGTGTAAGACCTTATAAATCCATTTGCCTTTCAGACTCATTGTTTATGAATTGTTTTATTCCCTCTCACCAATGGCATACTTTCCTTGTGTACTACACTTTTCTAGCATTTATTTTATTATTATATTATATTTATTGCAAAAAAAAAGAACTTATGTCAATGTATACATCAGGGTTACAAAGTCACAAAAATCAGGAAATGGGATTTTAGGGTTCTCAACCTAACATTTACTCCTCCCCACCCCTACTTTCCAGTCCCAAGACTAAAAGGTCTGATGCTTCTAAAAAAATCATCTTATGACTGGTTTGCTTCTTGCAAGGCCCTGTTGGCCTTGCATGAAGTAGCAGTCATCAAAACCTCTGAGTTCTGTTCAAAGTAATATATGAGTCATAACTTGTTTTATACAGGGACCTACGGCTCAGCAAGAAAGAGCAGATGAGTGAAATCTTGCTTTGTGCTGAGCCATGCGGCCTTATAATAAGTATTATATGAGTAGTAGAAGAGCCATAACTAGTATGGCAATTGTTTTATTTTAAATATCATGTTTGCACATCACTCTAATTATAGCACAAAATGCATGCTCCAGTTTTTGTCAGTCACATTCTGGACTGTTTTTCATGTTTTAGAACATGAAGTATTTAGTTCATTTAGTAGGTGCATTTATCACGACAGTTTCTGAAACTAGACAAGTATAGTAACTCACAACTCCTTCTCCATACCTTTTTTCATTTGTTTGGTTGCGTCATTTACTGTTTTTTCTCTGTTTTTTGATCGTGTGTTACCAAGCATACACACACACACACACACACACACACACATACACTATATTTTATGCATGTGCTGTTTCCTTAAAGTTGGTCTTTACTGTTTTTCAAGAAAATCACAAAGATGTTTGTCATTAAAATACTAACTTTAATTAAATTTTGAGGAAAGCCACACATGTTTCAGCCTTTATATTTAAGTGTTTTTTTTATGTTTGCTGCCTTTAAACTTTGTGGTCCATGTACAATGTGTGCAAAATTAAAAAATTTAAACCCATATAACTCAAACTCTAACAAAACTGTAAGTTTCATAATTTAATGCTACCTACTTTTTTTGCTACGGTGAGCAAAAAAAAAAAAAAAAAAACAACTAAATACTGTGATTTTTACGGCTGTGTGGGAGGAAGCCCTGCTGTTGTTTAGGGACCACATCACTGTAGGAGAAAAAAGTAGAAATGTTAGCTGTGTTCTCCTACAGTGATGTGGTCTCTAATCCTGGCACAATGTCGCTATTTCTCTCTGGTGTTTCCTCCTCCATCACCTCCACCACAAAGTTCCTCCATGGTGCTGGCATTCCTGGTGTACTACTTTCTGCAATGGCAGAAGTGACAGGACAAGTGAAACTGTGCATGTATAAGTTTCATGCATGCGCAGTTCAGACATCCCCCATCTTACAAGTGGCATACTCGCTGTCCTCTAATCTCTGCTGTGGCACTTGCACCCTCTAAAAGCCGCAGTCCACTGCCACTTTCAAAGTCCACCACTGCTCCAAACAGCTTTGTGCAGCTGTATTGGCTCTGACCAGAGTTTGTTTAAATATGTTTACATACAACTTTTAAACTGTTGAACCAATTTTCATCAAAGTGCCAAACAATTAGCTTCTAGGACTAGAAATGTTCAAGTTAGGACACTCTGCTTTGCAAAATACTTCAAAAGTTTCCTGACTTCCAGAAAGTATGAAGTAACAGTTCAAGTAGTTCCTCACATGGTGAAGTGCCTACTTTACTTGGTAAAAACTAAGGGTTCTGGCACTGCACCTGCGTAGTTGTGGGTGAAGTGCCACTATGCATAGTATTCATAGACACAAAAATCAAACACTCACCAATCTAATACATCAAGACTCCACAGCTCAGAAGCCCATTTAAAACATTTATTAAAACATTTCAGACACACAGATAAACTGTGCATGTCAAACCCATTTTGGATTTTGAAATTCTTTGTCAAAAGCTAATGCACAACAAGTAAACCACACTATAAATACTTAATTATTAACTGACACATTATGACATCACATACATACATGTACGTTAAATTGATTGGTGCACAAAAATATAAAACAATGAAGCCATCACCCAAAATACAGTTGATTAATTGAGCAATGCAGTTGGGGGTTGGTGATGCATAATTTTCATTGTGTGAAGAAGCACTTCACTCAGAATGAACTATGGAAAGTGCCACTTCCAGGCAAGAAAAACAGTGTTTTTAAGTATGTCCAAGCCCTCCCAAACTGTGCCTCCATTATATATAAACCTGAACCTTTTCTGTAAGATACCCCACCCTGCCACTCTCTACATAAAAAAAACACTCCTTCCTCCCCTGGTGAAGTTCACTGCCACCTAGTATTAAAATCAGCTGTTGATTATATTGACAGTGACAAAAATACATTTTAAGAGCAAAGCTGACAAATGAATAAAGGAGGATAGATGATCAAACCTATTACTTCTGAGGAGTGACTCATTGGATCAAGTCAACCTACTTCTACCTGACAAACCTGAGTAAACCTGAACAAGACCTAATCGATGATCATTATACACATATCCCAACAGTTTTCTGTAAGATATCCCCACCTTGCTAATCTTTGCATAGAACAAATACTCCTCCATCCTTCTATTGAAATTCATTGTCACTATAATCAGCTGTGAAAGTACAAGTACAGTAGCTCACTTCTACCTACCAAAGTCAATATGGCAAATGCTCTTTCAGGGTAACCCTTGCCTCAGGGCATTTGTTCTGGGGTTCTTGTCTTTATAATTCTTCTCTACTATGGGCTTCTCATGACCCAAACAAGTAAAAGGCTGGCTCACTCCTCTGGGCTTAGTTACAGATGTGGCACACTGATGAGTCCTAACAAGGATGAAACAGGTGTCTGTGTCTGCTATTGTTAACCTTTTCTGGTTGCATTATGAGGAATTTCAGCACCATGCAATTATACCTAACGTTTAGCCAGTCCAAATTTCTTCATTGGGATTTGCATGTGCTTCCCATGATGCTTTGCATTATTAGTGTATATGCGATTGTGTTTCTCATAATATGCTGTTGATTACTGATAGTGACAAAATATAGAATAATGGCTGGGTAGGTGGTTATAAAAGAGAAGTTTACACACACACACACAAGATTTGGGATGCCACATAAACCTAAAGAACAAAGCTCAAGGGGTTTATAAAGGCATCCTGCATTAATGGTGTATGTAAAATTCAAGTTTACACCTACCCAGCTTGTATTTTATATAATTGCAGGGGATTGTTTTTAACTTCAGGCAATTATATAAATTAAAAACACATTCCTGTTTAGCCACAGTCCTGTCTGGTTTAAACATGGTCCGTGGCTGCTAAAACCTTTTTTTTTCACGTCCAACTAAGGTTTAAATAGTAGACAGGGTTCAAAAGTTTAATCATGACAGTCCAGTTTGTTTTTAAAAGATTTACTTACTGCCAAGAGTGAGTGGCATTGCAGTGTTCAGAACAACAATGGAAAGATGACGGCTGGTGTATGCAAGGGCGTGGGAAGCCTGGCATGTGTTTGCTGTTATAACCAACTGGTAATGGCAAATTATAACCAGGTTTCCTATGGGAAAACACTACCCAGGTAATTATAACAGTTTTAAGAGCAAAACTGACAAACTAATAAAGGAGAGTAGACTATCTCACTATTATCACTGAGGAATGGGAGGTAGACTTACTGGGTCAAGTCAGCCTACCTACCTAACATACCTGAACAAACCTGAACAAGACCTAATCAACAGTGTTCAATATTGCAGTAACCCTTCTCTACCAACATGTCAAAACCCATGGGTGACAAATTGCCTTAGAGATATTACATAAAGGGTGGTGGGAACTCTCCAGTACAAGGTAGTTCACCAGTGGGGTCCCAAAGGGGTCAGTGCTTGGACAGGTGTTGTTTTGTTGTGCAATGTGTTTATAAATGACATTAGGGATGGCATTAAAGGAAACATCTGTCTCTTCACGGACACCAAGCTCTGTGGGAGAGTGGACATGGATGAAACATAGAAACATAGAAGCATAGACTTTGGCGGCAGATAAGGACCGCTTGGCTCACCCAGTCTGCCCATTTCCTAGCTATTGGATAAGCTGCAGATCCTAGTTAGCCAACATCCTACTTCTTCTAACCCACACAAGAATTGTCTTATGTCTGTCCCATCGTTCTTGAATTCCCCACTGTTGTTGACCACACAACCTCCTCAGGAAAGCCATTCCATGTGTCCACCACCCTATCTGTCAAAAAATAATTCCTCACATTGCCCCAGAGCCATCCCCCTCTATCTTCAGATTGTGTCCTCTTGTTCTTGCACATCTCTTTTCTGAAAGATGCTACTCTCTTGGACTTTGTTGATTCCTTGAGATACTTAAAGTCTCTATCATATCCATCTCTCCTCCTTTCCTCAAGGGTATACACATTAACCTCGTTTAGTCTCTCTTTGTATGGCTTCTGTTGTTAGACCCTGCACGATTTTAGTTGCCTTCCTCTGAACTGCCTTCATCCTATCTATGTCCCTGAGGAGATGGGGTCTCCAGAACTGCACACAGTATTCAAGATGGGGTCTCACCAACTGCCCATACAGAGGGATAACAACTTCCTGTTTTCTACTGGTGATGCCTCTCCTATACATCCCAGTATCCCGCCAGCCATCTCTACTGCCTTCTCACATTGCTTACTCTTCCACTGGGCTTTTGTTTCCCAGGTGCATTACTTTGCATTTCTTTGGATTGAATCTTGGTTGCCATACTTTTGACCATTCCTTCAACCTTGCCAAGCCCTTCTCATCCTTTTCACCCCCTTGTATATCAACCCTGTTGCAGATCTTTCTGTCATCTGCAAAGAGGCATGCTTTTCCTTCCAATCCCTCTGCAATGTGAATTATAAAGACATTAAAAGGACTGGACCCAATACTGAACCATGTGGTACCCCACTAGTATTCCCCCTTTCTTCAGAGTGTACTCCATTTACAATTACCCTCTGTGCCCTGTTGTCCAGCCAGTGATTTACCCAGGCTGCCACTCTGGGACCCACTCTCAGGCTGGCTAATTTGTTTATTAATCTTTGTGTGGGACTTTGTCAAATGCCTTGCAAAAGTCTAGGAAGGCCATATCCACAGCCCCTCCCTGGTCTACTACTTTGGTCACCCAGTCAAAGAAATCTATTAGATTCATCTGACATGACCTTCCCACTGTGAATCCATGCTGCTTTGGGTCCTGTGTCCTGCTGGCCTCTAGGTACTCAACAGTTCTTTCTTTCAAGTGATTCCATCATTTTCCATACCACTGAAGTCAAGCTAACAGGTCTGTAGTTCCCTGCCTCTCCTTTGCTCCCACTTTTGTGAAGGAGAATCACATCTGACCTTCTCTAGTCCTTAGGTACTACACCATCCTCCATGATTTGTTAAAAGGGTAGTCAGTGGTGTCACTCGCTCTCCCATAGTTCTCTTAGAATTCTGGGGTGAATCCCATCAGGCCCCATTGCTTTGTCCACCTTCGGTTTTAGGGTTCTTTCAGAACCCTTTCTTCTGTGAAAGGACTGGTATCGACCCCCTATTCAAAGTGCTTCTATTGATTGGATTAGGTACCTCTCCTCTTCCTTTGTGAATACTGAGCAGAAGTATTCATTCAGTATTCCTGCTTTTCACTGTCCGCTCTGCCCACCCACTGTCCATTCTATTCAGTCTCACTATCCCTCCCTTTGTCTTTCTATGCTCTCTGATGTACCTATAAAGATTTTATCCCCTTCTTAACTGAGTTGGCTGTTTTCCTCAGTTTTGGCCTTTGCTATTCTGACTGCCTTCCCGCTTCCTTCTGCTTTGAATGAATGAATGAATGAATGAATACTTTATTTCTAAATAGCGCCTTTCCAAAACCAAGGTGCTTTACAACAAATCAATACATAAAACTTAAATTCCTAAAACAATCCATAAATAATTTTAAAATCCGAATATGCTAGGTTAAATAGATACAGCTTCAAAGCTGATTTAAAGCTTTGGACAATCAGGCATTCTCTCACCCGATGAGGTAGAGAATTCCACAGGGTTGGAGCCATAAAACTAAATGATCTTGCCCGATGTCTTCATGAACCCTGGGAATCTGTAGCAATCCCTCATCGGTGGATCAGAGCCGACGGGAAGGACAGTAAGGGCAAAGAAGATCTTGCAGGTAACTAGGTCCCTGATCGTGTTGGGCCTTATAGGTCAGCAAACCAACCTTGAAGGTGATTTGCCATTGAATTGGCAGCCAGTGCAGTCCATGGAGGACGTTATATGACTGGCCCTTGCGTACCAGTCAAAAGCCTGGCCACCGCATTCTGCACCAGCTGCAAATGGCGAATATCCACCCCTGGTAGCCCTAGGTACAGGGCATTGCAGTAGTCCAAGCGGAGGTAACAAGGTGTGAGCCAATGTTGGAAGGTCATCAACTGGAACCAGATGTTTCACTTGGGCTATATTCCTCAGATGGTAAAATGAGGTCTTGACAACAGCTGACACCTGATATTTGAGGTCAGACAATCATCAAATATAATTCCCAAGTTCGAACCCAGTCTGAGGTCGTCAGCTGGGTCCCCCAAACCAAAGACCTGAGGGTGACCCAGTCAACAAACCTACCCCTCGATGGCCTGGGTCCACAACCAACACCTCAGCTTTTTCAGGGTTTAACCGCAACCAGCTCACAGTCATCCAGTCCTGAATTTTGGTAAGACAGTTATTAAAGACCAAGACAGCATCACCCTGGCCAGGCACAAAGGACATGTACAGCTGAATATCATCTGCATAGCAGTGAAAACTCAAGCCGTACCACCTAATGATCACTCCCAATGGCAGCATATATACCGCAAATAACATGGGTGTTAAGATAGAGCCCTGTGGCACCCCAGAGGATAGGGGAGTGATGTCGAGGAACAAATCCCAGACACCACTCTCTGAGTCCTACCCTTGAGGAATGAAGCGAAACCAACTGAGGACTAAACCAGATAGCCCACAGATAACCATGAGGCACTCCAAAAGAACCCCATGATCAATGGTATCAAATGCCACAGAGAGATCAAGAAGGACCAAGATGGAGCAGTCTTCGATCTCTCTGCTATTAGGAGGTCATTTAGTACTCTAACAAGGGCTGTCTCAGTACTATGTCTTTCCTAAATCCTGACTGGAGAGAATCATAGACATTGTGGCTGGTCAAATGATTGTCCAACTGTAACATCAACCACCTTCTCAATAACCTTGCCTACAAAGGCAGGTTAGAGACAGACCTGTAGTTGGCTCAGACATTCGGGTCTAAGGAGGTTTTTTAGAAGGGGCCTAATCATGGCTTCCTTCAAGGGGTCAGGAAAGATCCCCTTCTCCAATGACAACCAGATTATCTCAGCAAGGATCGGGCGATTTTGTCCACATCCTACTAAGAGGTGGGTGGGGCCCAGATCAAACTACAGTTGGTCGGTCGCAGTGATTGGACGATCATCACTATGTCACTGATTGTGGGTTGTTCAAAGTCAGACCACACAAACTGGGTGTCAGACATCTCCTGCCAACCACTACAACTCCCATTTGAGAGAGTTAGAAGGAGATCGGACCTGATTGTGACAACCTTATCTGCAAAGAATCGAGCAAACTCCTCACAGCGTTCCTGTGAAATGCTCTCTCAGGCTGAAGACAGAGTGGGTTGCACAGTCTGTCCACAGTCCGAAAAGAGCTGGGCTGGTCGATTCTGTACAGCAGCAATTTCCTGGACAGAATTCTGCCTTCTTATAGGTAATTGCTGATTGATAGCACGATAATGGTCCATCAAATTAAGCCTGTCACATTCCAGACCGATTTCGCCAACATCTCTCAAGCCTTCTTCCCACTCTCCTCAACTCCCTCAAAGTCTCATTGAACCAGGGATACTTTGGGTGAAGGGTGAGGGTCGAACACGTTCAGGAGCAATGGAATCTAGGGCCCTACTACCGCCTTATTATAGGCAAGAACCAGGTCCCCAGGATCCATGCATTCACTAGGTAAACTTGATATATCCGGCACCGCCATCAGGTCTTCTGGGGTAACACCCTTAAAGGCGGTACGGACCATCTCCATAGAGACCGACCTACCGGGGGTCAGGAAACTGAACCCGATGGTATGATGGTCAGACCATCCAACTGGCTCCACCACCAAATTGGATATCTCCATCCCAGAAGGAATACCAAATCCAATGAATGACCATCTATATGGGTAGAGGAGGAAATAACCTGTGTGAAGCCCAGCGAATTCATTAGCTGGAGGAAGTCAGAACCAAACTGTGAGAGTTCATTGTCACCCAGGCATTGAAATTCCCCAGGATCAGCCATCTGGAGGATCCCAATGTCATGTCGACGATGAGTCTGTGACTTCCCACAGGAAAACATTCCCATTACCTGGTGGATGGTAAATGAGAAGAATCTTGTACCCCACACCCTCACCCAGGATACATTCAAAAGATTTGGTAATTCCCATTGCTACCTCCATCAGACTCAGTTCCATTCTAAAACAGATTGCCACCCCCACCTCTATGATCCAATCTCAGACGGTGTATCATCAAGTACCGACTGGTATAGCTGAAGCCAAAATAGGGCCAGCATTTTCATCCAGCCAGGTCTGGTGATGCATGCCAGGTCTGATGATCCGACAAGATTGGCTATTATAGCAGTCTTGTTTTTAATGGACCTGGCATTACATAACACCATCCAAGTTGGATGAGTTGCCAGTGAAGACCGAGGCTACCTGCCTGCTAAAAGCAGAGCCCTTGAGTATGGGAATCAGGCAAGGTAAACCTCTTTCCTGAACCCATTTAGCCCCCAGGTGTCTTCTTGTCCTCACTGTCCCAATCAGTCCGCTCTTTTCCATTCCCCCTCCAGGTCGGGCCCCCTTCCTCCTCCTCACAATCCCTAGAGCCCTACAACATCTGTATACCTCCAGGGATAATGGGAGGCAATTAAAAGGTGGAGGTCCCTAAGCGGGAGGGGAATAATGCTGACCATCCGAGTAGCTCCCAACACATCTTCACACAAAATTATACACACTAAAACCCCAAAAACAAAAATAAAAATAAAAATAAAACTAATAAAAACAAACAGTTATTACAACAAAATTATAAGAAAAAGTTTGTATAATTCTCTCCAAAATAGTTCATAAATTCTGGGAGCTCTCACCTCACCATATAGTTATCACCAAATAATTGTTATTTCAACCACCAAGGCACTCTCACTACCTTCAGGTTATAATTATAATCAAAATAAAGTTAAACAGAAATTAAAATGAAAAATAATGTCTCTTCTTTAATGTCCATAAACAGTTAATCAGCCCCAAACCCTTTCACTGTGACGGAGACTGAAACAGTAGGGCACTCTCACTGCCTTCACAGAGCTTATAGTCAGATAAATATTAAGCAAAAGTGATTTGTAAAGGAGATATCACTTCTCAGTGTCCATGAACAACTAATCAGCCCCAAACCCTCTCACTGTGAGGGAGACTGAAACAACACGCACTCTCACTGCCTTCACAGAATTTGTAGTCAGACAAAATTAGGCAGAGAAATTTGTAGGAGAACTGTCACTTCCACAATGATTAGGTTAATACAGGAGTGGGGCCCCAAAGAAACCAAGAGGAAACTAACACTGCAAAAGCCATAACCACTACTATGGGTTTCACGAGACCAACCCACCAGTCAGCCCCTGAAGAAACCCAGAGAGCGACAGCCCTACTGCCAGCTACCCGGCTAACAAGGCCCTGTCCCAGTGCAGCTATTGACTTCAGCAGGCAGGCCCCCTCGCAGGATCAGGGTCACCGATTTAGCAACAATAGTAAATTGTATTAGACCTCCTACTCCTACCAGTACGTTGTTGTTGGGGTCAAAACTTCACCCTATAACTTAGTCCCAAAGGATTATTGAGTTAATCAGCAGCAGAGATCAAGAATCCACAAACAATACTCCAATCAACTTCCAAGTTAAATTCCCCAACAGTTCATCACATCTTTAGAGCGCTTCGGATATTCAAAACCTCCAACAATCGATAGGAAATCCAGAGTAATCCTAATATCCAATATGAAGTCAGGACTTAAAACAGGGCTTTTTAAACTGGCGGGCGAGACAAAATGACCTACTTATACACTTCATGTCTTACAGGACACCTCAATAGCAATTCAGCATCGCTCAAAAAGTCACTCACAGTCAGTCAAATTAGCAGACTTTCCACTCAGATGAGATTCGAACAAATATTATAAAGTAATGTATGTGTTGACCCTCAATTACCCAGCTGTAATCATCGGCTGTCAGATGAGACATTAGCAGTCCTTCTAGTCTTCCGGTCTTCCGATCTCCTTAGATCCTCCTGGTTAGGTTGCCTCCCTCCTAGATCCCTATGGATCCGCTAAACATCAGGCTGTGTCTGAAAGAGTCAAATTTCCAGCCGGGCAGCTAAGGCATTCTTATTGCCAAGCGTGCTTTCAAACCCCTTTATGCTCACAGGTTAAGATAGAAAAACTGCAGAAAGTTGCCAATGCTGCATAAAAATGCCTACCACCCAGCACGATGAATAGTGCTTTGTTGGGCTTTGAAAGTTAAACAGGGAAAGTTAAATGCAGGGAAAGCGCCCGTAAAGAAAGCGCCACGTACTAACTACCTCACTTCTTCGCCCTAAACTCACTATAAGCATAATAAATTAAAGAAAACAACAACAAATAGCAACAGAATAAAGTAACAGAGCAGATAGGCTTTAACTGTTACAGGACTGTTACTGTAACTGTTACTTTTTTAAACAGGAATTACCTTGGCTTTCATTGTTCACTTGGGAGCTTAAGCAACAGGTGGTAGAAAAGAGGTCAGGAGTTTATTTTGTTTTAACTGAAATATTTGAATAGTTTGTAAGTGAAATTAGTTCTATGTGTTAAAATTATTACCTTGAATTTGAACTGTTACTTGGGCTGTGATATTGTAGGTTTGGGGATAGTTGTTTGGCAGGAAAATTAGAAGGACATTTAAATGTGTTGTTTGCCTGGTGTTTGGGGAAGGACATTAGCTGCAATTAACTTGTCTTTAAACAGGAATTACCTTGGCTTTCATTGTTCACTTGGGAGCTTAAGCAACAGGTTGGTAGAAAAGAGGTCAGGAGTTATATTTTGTTTTAACTGAAATATTTGAATAGTTTGTAAGTGAAATTAGTTCTATGTGTTAAAAATTATTACCTTGAATTTGAACTGTTACTTGGGCTGTGATATTGTAGGTTTGGGGATAGTTGTTTGGCAGGGAAAATTAGAAGGACATTTAAATGTGTTGTTTGCCTGGTGTTTGGGGAAGGGACATTAGCTGCAATTAACTTGTCTTTAAACAGGAATTACCTTGGCTTTCATTGTTCACTTGGGAGCTTAAGCAACAGGTTGGTAGAAAAGAGGTCAGGAGTTATATTTTGTTTTAACTGAAATATTTGAATAGTTTGTAAGTGAAATTAGTTCTATGTGTTAAAATTATTACCTTGAATTTGAACTGTTACTTGGGCTGTGATATTGTAGGTTTGGGATAGTTGTTTGGCAGGGAAAATTAGAAGGACATTTAAATGTGTTGTTTGCCTGGTGTTTGGGGAAGGGACATTAGCTGCAATTAACTTGTCTTTAAACAGGAATTACCTTGGCTTTCATTGTTCTCTTGGGAGCTTAAGCAACAGGTTGGTAGAAAAGAGGTCAGGAGTTATATTTTGTTTAACTGAAATATTTGAATAGTTTGTAAGTGAAATTAGTTCTATGTGTTAAAATTATTACCTTGAATTTGAACTGTTACTTGGGCTGTGATATTGTAGGTTTGGGGATAGTTGTTTGGCAGGAAAATTAGAAGGACATTTAAATGTGTTGTTTGCCTGGTGTTTGGTAGAGCCCTCCCACCCACCCTGTTTTGTAGGCTTTCTTAAATACTGAAAAGCCACTGGGGTTGGGATTGAAGGGCTGAGTATTTCTGTTTGGGACTGAAATTTGAAGCAACAGGAGTTGGTGGGCCTGTGACATCATCACGGTACCTGGTGTCTGCCACACACACTGTTAGTGGGACCAAACACATACTGGACTGTATAGTGTTTGTGAGACTTGGGAACTTTGTTGGTGGGGTTGAAATTGGGTTTGTAAATAACTACAGTCAGTATAGAGAAACTGTACTCCAGGGAAAGGGACTGAGAAAGGGGTGTGCTATTATAAACAGAGGAGGATAATCAGGTGGCCATATTCCACCATGGCAGGCATCTTCGGAAGGGTTGTAGGCTGCACAGGCTGTGGGATGGCAATAATTCTAAATTGGGCCTGGAGAGAGGAGGCTGCCCACTCTGTAGACAACTATCTTGTATCAAGTGAGGTATATTGGTTAAGGAGTAAGCTGTGGGAGCTGGGGGGTGTCCAAGGATAAGGAGTGTGGATATGGGCAGCAGAAGGGTGGGGCTGAGGGAGGCTGGGGCAATGCTCTGAAATTACAGGACATTATGCTACAGCAAGCAGAAGGAGGATATTAGGGACAGAGGACCCTTAGATAGGAAGTTGATGCTAAGGGAAAGCGTGCAGGAGTGAACATTCTAAATTCAAAGAGACTGGAGGGAAGAGTCAGGAGGGCTGTTGTGTGGAAGCCTAAAACAGCAGACTGTGGGAAGGGAGCTCCTAAAGGTGAACAGTGCAAGAGAGGAAGAAGAGGTCAGTTTAGAGATGCAGTCAGGAGAAACTCGGGTTATTTGATGGAGGCTGACATAGAGTGTCACAATAAATTTGAGATACTAAGCATCCTAGAGGGGAGAGGGTTGGTGGAAATGAGGAAACTTATACAGAGGCCGGGAGAGGTCAGATACCCATAGGGCATCTGAGACCAGCTATGGAAAGGATAGACATAGTCCCAGAGGAGAAGGGAAACATATATGTTAAGCAAATGGGGAGATGCAACATATTCCAGACATGAGGGAGGAAAGCACGATTGGAGAGAAACTGGGAGACAAGGGAGGTGGAGAGGAGCCCCTTCAGCAGGGAGGTCAGTACCAAGGATGGGCCCTAGCTAAGGGGACCCACGAGAGCATCTGGAGACAGGGTACTATTACAAGGGGGATGGTGGTGCGGGGAAGGGAAACCATCAGGGCCAGGCTAAATGGTTCAGATAAGAGGGTTAAAGGGACACCTATTCAGAAGTTTGAGTTAAGTGGGCAAAATAGCAGGGGAGGCAGAAAGGGGAGGGTGACAAGGGGTCTCAGATAAGGCAGGAAGACTCCCATGAAATTGCGATCATGAATAAAGTGGGGAGGGGCTGAGAGGGCATAGTGGAGGTAACCATAAGGATGATGGTGGTGTTAAGGTTCTGTTACTGGGAGACTCGATGATTAGAGGTATCCATTGGGAGGGACAGGGGTGGATGCCATAGCCAGGTGAAGGTAGTGAGTATCTCTGGGCTGACAGTGCACAGAGCAAAAGTTCATAGTGTGTATGAAATGGTTAGGGATTGTGGAGGAAGTCAATTTCCTGGTGCATTTGGGAACTAATGATCTAGAGGAAATAGCATTTGGAAATCAACAAGGTTCAAGAACTTGCCAGAGTCTGTCGGGATAATGGATGCAACATTTCCTTTAGGAGATATTGCCAGTACCAAAGGCCTCAGTGGAGAAAAAATGAAGCTCACAGAGGTTAATGACTGGCTCAGGAAGTGGGTGAAGAGAATGGGTTGGGGGTGTTAGGGAACTGGAATGGAGTTTGGGAGGATAAGGGACTATATGCCAAGGACAGGTTTCATCTTGCCCCATTAGGGAAGGAGTCAAACAGGGATGGATGACTACATACAAGAAAGGTGGGGTTTAAACTTGTAAGGGGGAAGGGATAAGGAGGGGCTGACCAGAAGCCTCCACTCCAGATAAGGGAGTAGCCTTCAAACCAAAGGGGAGGAAACAGACTGGAGGTGGAGGTTTCAGGGGAGGATGGAAGTATAAGGAATCTGGGTGGGTTAAACAAGGAGGATCAGGGATAAGGGTGGGGGTTAGTGTTAGTAAATGCCAGGAGCTTGGGAAACAAGTTGCCAGAGTTCCAGGCCATGCTGTTCGGGGGTGGATGTGGCGGCAGTCAGGCGTGGGACAACAAAAACCATGACTGGGACCTAAATGTACAGAGGGTACACTATGCTTAGGAAGGATAGAAAGGAGGGCAGAGGGGTGGAGTGGCTATGTTCATTAGAGATGACATAGAAATTGCTATGGTAGAAGAGGCAGAGGAAATGTGAGGCCCTATGTGGGTCTACGATCTCCAGCAGGAGATAAGGTCAAGCTGGGAGTAGCATAAGGCCCCGGGATGAGTGATGTTCTGAGATGGTTTGCTGGACAACATCATTGCCCAGTGTGGTCCAAAGGGGAAGGAGTGGTGTTGATGGGGACCTTATACCAGGTACAAACTGGGAACCATGTCCTCCTAAGGTGGTCAAGGAGCAGAGGCTGCTGGATGGCTTCCAGGATGTGTTCTTAACACAGCATGTGATGGAGCCCACAAGGGAGGGCATGTCCTGGATGTTGTTCTGGCAGATGGGGATCTGGTAAGGGACATGGTTGTACAGGACCCCCCTGACTGGGAGTGACCACAATACTGTCTGGTTTCAAAATAAGCATTGGGGGAGTGGGGTGAGATCTAGGACACTGGCAGTGGACTTCAGGGGGCAGACTTTATGGGCATGGGAAATATTCTCAAGGATCACTTGAAGGGGATTACCTCAGCGACAAGTGTGGAAAAGGAGATGGGAGGTCATAAACAGGGACTTCATGAGGCAGTCAGGATCTGCGCTAAGTTGAAGCGTAAGGAGCAAGGTCACATAAACCATGCTGGTGGTCCAGTGAGGTCAGGTAGCAGTCAGAAAGGGCGGCTTACAAAAAATATAAAACAACAAGAGGATAGGGATAAGGAAATGTACCAGCTTGCATCTAGAAAAGTCATCCTGTATGGTGAGGAGCAAAGTCCAGTAAAAGAGCAACGGCTGGCACAGGGGATATGGAGGAAAAGGGTTCTTCTGGTACATTGGGGTGGAGAAAAACTAAGAGCCATCTCAGCAGATTGAGATCAGAAGGAGGGTGGGGTGGAAGAGGCGAGGGACCAGGCAGAGGTATTTAGCAGAGTACTTTGCCTCTGTTGTTCACTAGGGAGGAGACTGATGAGATATCTACAAAGCAAGGCACAAAGGGATAGAAGCGGCAGGAATTACAGGATCAGGGAGCAACAGAAATGGAGCAAAAAGGGAGGAAAGGTACCCCAGGGGTGTCACATCTGGATAAGGATAAAAGAGCCAGTAAGGTGGAGGGCGGATGATGCCATCCCCGCCAAAGGATGTGGTTTGCCCTCAAGGCCCTAAAGAAAGACAAATCTCCTGGGCGGATGGCATTCATCTGAGAGTACTATGGGAATTGGCGGACATACTGGCTGCACCCTGGCGGGCACCAGGCAGGTCACTTGAGACAGGGGCAGTACCTAGGGATTGGCGAGAGCACATGTGGTACCAATCCATAAAGGGAGTCGAGGAGTACCAGGTAACTATAGACCCATCAGTTTAACCTAGGTGGTGGGAAAATTAATGGAGTTATACTAAAAAGGAACGTGGGGGTTTACTTGGAGGAGGTGGGAGGTCTGGATAGTCGGCCATATGGGTTTGTGCCAGGAAGATCATGTCAAACCAACCTTGTGGAGTTTATGAATGGGTAACATCAGAACTGGACAGGAGTAAGCCTGTGGATGTATTGTTCTTGGACTTCAGCAGGCGTTTGGACTCTGTCCCCCACAATGGTCTGATGGAGAAACTGATGGGAGTTAGGTGAGGCCTTTGATGGTCAGATGGATTGAAAACTGGATAGCTGGATGCACTCAGAGAGTAGTGGTCTGTGGGGAGCTCTCAAACCCTACAGAGGTTGGTAGTGGGGTACCACAGGGCTCGGTCCTGGGTCCAGTCCTGTTTAATGCATACATATTGGACATCAGGGATGGTATAGGGTGTGGAAATGAGTCTCTTCAGGATGACTCCAAGATGGGAGCAGTAGCTGAGGGGAAGAGAGGAGGTTGGCCCTGCAAGGGACCTGGACACCCTGGAAAGCTGGGCTCACACATGGAAATTAAATTTCAATACCACCAAGTGCAAGGTGTTGCATCTTGGTGAAACCTAAACACAGGTACACCCTGGGAGGGCGTGGAAGCCTCAACAAGGGAAAAGACCTAGGGGTCATGGTGGATACATGTATGAATAACTCTGAGCAGTGCAGGAGGCAGCTAGCAAGGCAAACAGGATGTTGGGATGCATCGTAAGGGGATCACCTCTAGGAGCAAGGAAGTGATTCTGCCGCTGTACAATGGACTGGTTAGACCACACCTTGAGTACTGTGTACAGTACTGGAGACCACACTTGAAGAGGGACATACAGCTCCTGGAGAGGGTACAGAGGAGGGCAACAAAGATGATCACGAGGCTAGGGATTTGACTTACGAGGACAGACTTGAGGAGCTCTGCCTGTTTTCATTGGAGAGGAGAGACAGGGGACATGATTGAGGTCTTCAAGTACCTCAAGGGAATAAATAGGAGTAAACATGGAGGGATCTTTAGACTAAAGCAGGGAGGCATCACCAGGGGCATGGTTTGAAGTTGGAAGGTGGAAGGGTGAGGGGAAAGAGGAGGAGGTTTTCACTGAGAGGTGGTGGACCCTTGGAATGCTCTGCCTGGTGAGCTGGTTCAGAGATCCACAGTGGAGGGCTTTAAGAGAGGGTGGGACAGACACAGAAAGTGGATGTATCAGATGATAGCCTGTCCCGGGGGTGGGGATGGATGATAGGGGTTTCTGGAGCACAAGGGATGGGAGGTCTCGGCACCCAACTAAGGATCTAGGTTCAAGCAGACTCGATAGACCATAAGGCCTAATCTGCTGGCAAATAGTATGTTAGTATGTTAGTTCTCTGTCCTGCTCCTTCTGTGTTTTCTCATACTTCCTGAATGCTACCTTTTTCTCCCTAACCTTCCTCACCACCTCTTTTGAGAACCATAGTGTTAGTTTTCTTTCATTTTGATTTGTTTATTTGCTTCACATAAAGGCTTGTTGTCTCTGTGATGGCAGTTTTGATGTTTCCCATTGTTCCTCCACCCTCCTTCTTGCCTGTTTGCTAGCACTTTTCTGAGGCACTCTCCATTTTGACAAAATCAACCCTCCTAAAGTCCAGTACCCTCACTTTTGTATGGCCTGACTTTGCGGCTGTGTTTATCGTGAACCACACTGTTTGGTCGTCTATTGTTCCCAGATGGCTACCCACTTCTAGATCTGAGATCTCTCTCTATCCCCGTTTAAGAGTGCCAGGTCTAAGATTGCTCCCTCCAGTAGGATCCAACACTAGTTGGTTGAGGCATGCCTCCTGTAGGACATCGAGAATGACCCTGCTCTTGTATGTGGATGCAGCAAAGGTGCTCCAGTTAACATCTAGCACATTCAGGTCCCCATCAACAATATCTCCTTTCTCTGCCATCCTAAGAATGCCTTCTATCATTTCCTTGTCCATTTTCTCCCCTGAAATGGGGTCTGTATATAACCCCCTGTGTGTATTGTAGTGCTGTTTCCAGTCTCCAGGGTGACCCACAGTGCCTCCTCTCCTCCCTGTTTACCCTTTAGTTCCATTGCTTTGATCCCTTCCCTTACATGGAGAGCTACTCCTCCTCCCTTCTACCCTATCTGTCCCTCCTGTAGATTGTGTACCCTGGTATGTTGACATCCCGTCATGGTTCTTGTGTACCATGTTTCTGTGACTGCCACAATAGCCAGGCATCCCTCTTCCATCAAGGCCACCAGTTCAGGCATCGTGTTACCTAGACTAAGGACATTGGTACCATTACCCTCCATTTTTGATGGTCTTACCCCTTTTGCCCCATCACTGTGCTTACTGCCTTTGCCTTTTCTCCATTTACCCTGTCCTTCTCCTTATCAACTTCACTACCCTGGTGTTTATCTCTCTAACTACCCTGATTTTTTTTGAGGGAGGCTAGGATTTCCTTGATCCTTTTCAGTGCATCCCCACCTTGGTTAATTTAAATGCTTGCCAATGGATATTTAAATCTATCACCTAGGATCTGGTTCCCCTCCTGGACAGATGCAGACCATTGCACCAGGATAGGCCTGCATCCCTCCAGGTGGACCCCAGTCCCCAATGAAGCCAAAACCCTGATTTTTTGCACCAGTTTTCAACCTTTGATTGAATCCCATGGTGTGGAGCACCCAAACCTCACCCATGCCATAGACAAAGCAGCACGCCTGAGAAGGTTACTATGTGTGCTACTTGTCTAAGGCCCCTCCCAACCCCACAAACTCCTCCTGCACTGCTCTGATCCCTGCTCTGATCCCTTTCCCAGCCAGATCATTTGTCCCTAGGTGGACAATGACATCCAGCTCCCTCCCCATGCAGCTGCTCCCTGTGATCCTGAAGATTTGCTCCCTGTCCTCCAAGCCATGGTGCCAGGCAGGCACCTTACCTCCTGCTCCCTCCCCAATTCTACCCTCTAACAATAGAAACCCCCCAACAGGAGTTGTTTCCTTCCGTGTGGGGTCCCATGCCACCCTCATGTGGGTCTCCTTTGTGGAGGTTCCCAGCATACTCCTTGGTCTCCACTGCGGGTGCCTCCATAGAGGAACCGCACTCTGCCAGAAAGGTGTACAAATTGTGGAAAGGTACAACTGGAGGGATATGACTCTGTTCACCACAATAACCCTCCCTGAGCCACTGTGGTCCAACCACTCCTCTTTTGGCAACCTCTGAGGCAGCGGTGGCAGCCCTGGTGGTCCCTGGGTGGGAGGAGGTCCCTGAATCCTGGTCAACTCAGCCTGAGATGAGCAACCTCTCCCTCAGCTCAGAAAGGTGCCTGCAGATGGGACAACGCATCCTCCAGAACATCTCCCGGAAGACTGCTGCTCACAACCACTGCACTGCACCACTCCCATTTTATTTATTTATTTAGTTTTTGTTGACCAGGTAAGTGCACTAGACAAATCCTGTCTATTTTCAGGCACAACCCAGGGAAGGGGGATACAGATGAATGCCAACTGACTTTGAACCAGATTAAGCTGTTGGTGGTATTTTAGTGAATAGAGGATTGACCAATGCACCAGGGAAATTCCCTGACTTTGGTTACCGTGGAAAATGCACTGATCCAAGGACCATTTTCAGGCATGACCTAGGCCACAGAAGTGGCACAATATAATAAATACAGACAAGATGAAAGTTTTACAGCACAGCAATGGCACGATACATTGGGTACAATCTTGCAGGAGGAAGGCTCAAGAAGGCGGTCAGAGACACTTCTTTACAGGCGAATGGTAATGGAGAGGAATGAACTCCCATCTGATGTGATCACTCAAAAGACAGTAGGGTGATTCAACAGGTGGTGGGACAGCGTGAAGGGAAGATCAGGGTAGGTGGGGATCCCACAGTAATCTCTTGATCAGGGCTCTGTAATAGAGCAGATTCAATAGACTGTAATGTTTTTCTTCATCAGGCTATTTCATATGTTCATAGTATGTTTGTAACCTCCCAGTCCTCCCAACCTCCATCATTCAGAAAATACCCAGAGTGCAAGCAAGGAATGCAAATCTTCACCCTTAAGCTGTGCTGTCATGCCAGACCTGACTAGATACTTTACAAAATGAAAGGAACAGTGCACACAGTGAAAACAAGTATGATAACTTTGGAGGCTACAACCAGAACCCTAGGATGTCATGCTTTGTCATCCTAGTTGTAAGCCATTAAAAGTTATCAAACTCTGTTTAATTCGTTTGTGTGTTGTTCTTTTCTTTTATAAAAGTTCGATAACTACCCTAAGCATCTCTGGCTGCCATCACCCTCTTCTCCCCAACACCCAAAAAATATCCTTTATGTACCGATAAAAAGAAAACTGTCCCATGTTGCAGAGAGATGTCCTCTCTGTTCAGTAAGTATCAGGTAAATGAATGACCTCTCTGCCTATAGTAAAACCTGATTGACTGAGGCCTCAGCCAGTGAGGTTTAACTATAAACAAAAGACATTATTCGTTCATTCATTCATTCATTCATTCATTCATTCATTCATTCATTCATTCATCTCATCTAATACTGACCAAACAGAGAGGATGTCTGTCTGCAACATGGAACAGTTTTCTTTTTACAGGTGCAGTGGTGCCAGCCAGGATGCATACTGCAGTACAGATATTGTAGTAAACAATGTAATTTCAGTGGCAGTTAATCTCTTTTGACATGCAGTAACTTGTGACACTGCATTGCATCCTGGATGGGACCACTGTATATAAATGATTTTTGGTGGATGCTGGGGGTGGTGGTGACCAGAAGGGGTTGGAAGAGGAGGACATCACTAAATGATGGAGATTGGGTCAGGTAGGGTAAAGTGGGAGGTGTTTGGTTTTGATGTGCTGAAGGGCTTCAGTGTTAGTACAATATGTTTTATTGGCTGGTAGTGCATTTGCCAGGAGGGAAAGGATTTTTCTCTTTGCAGAGTGTGGAATGGTGGAGTATCTTGCAGGGAAGAATGGGGTGTATGAATGAAGAGGGCAAAGTGGGTGGGAGTCTTAGAACTTTCTGAAGTCTTTGATCAATGCAGACATTCCCAACTTCACGCTAACTGTGCCAGCGATGCAAAACTTAGTAACATGTCCAATTATTACATTATACTATACTGAGATCACATAGATGCATACTCTATGTAAGCAATAATCCATGACAGGGTGTGTAGTTTTGGGGATCAATCAACACCGCCGGTGTGTTGTGAGGAACGAGGCCACAGGCCAAGTGTCCTCACAGCACTCATCATCTATGTGGTGCTAGTATCCCCATGTTATAAGATTTACTGTTACATTCCCTAGTTCAAGAGTTCATATCAGCATTTACAAATGCTGTACACTATATTTAATAACAGGTTATGATCAGCATTTGCTAATAAGCTGATGTTTCTCAAACCATTCACTCTCCAAAGACTTCAGTTACAAAGCATTCCAAGAGAAAAATATGTACTGCAAAACAAAAATGGGGAATTGCTCATTTTTAGGTTTTGCCACAAATGTTTTCATGCTTTAGCTATGAGCATGAATGTAGACTAAATGAAATTACAGTTCAAACATAAACTTTAAAAGTATTTGCATAATACATCTAACTGTCTTCTATAACATAGTGTACATACATATTTATGTTTGTATCACTAAATATTTTAGTGTTGTTTTTCTAGCATTATTGTCCATGAGTGTGGCTTGAAATGGGACCCAGTGACCCAGTCCATGTTACCTGGTTAAACAAATAAAATAAATCTGTCCAAGATGCCATAACGGCATACAGTACCCTTTTGGACAACTGTTTAACATGTTAGGTCATGCCACACCAGATCAACTGGAGGATACTTTGACCCATTCATTTATCTGCTTCTTACCCAAGGTACTCATGATACCTTTATCCACATGGTAATCTGTGACTCAGTACCTCAAAGGATACCGTCTGGAACAATCAGCCAAAACATATCAGCGTTTCCATCAAGCTTACCAGCTTTTATCCACATGCACACCCATGACCCACAACTACCTGCAACTGTTTAGTCACCTCATCTAGTTCTCACTCTAATAACCCCATGAACAATACAGTCCTATAATATCACTACCTGATGACTACCAGCTCAGCTAGCCTTAACTGTGGATAACAAAGACTACAAATCCCACATACAAAACATTACTTTGTGAAAATCAGGCCCATTCCAACAGTAGAGCTATAAAGTGTGAAAATAAAAGAAAGAGGTGACAGGAATAGGAGTATGTATGCAATAACAGACCACAGGGTGTGCATTAAGGTTCATCACCATATACCCTGGGTGGGTAGCGAGGCACAAGGACACCAGCCATGCACTGTATGATGGTGAGGCACAATTGCCTATCCTGTGGTCTCAAAAAGCCCTGCTTACCCATGTCTCATACTGTTTCACATTTTGTAGGGAACTTTCATTCTCTATGACTGCTGTAAGGTGGAGGATGACCTATAACTCTGCCAGGGAGGCAGTCAGAGTAGTAATAGGATAAGCAATTATACCCGCAGATGGTGAAAGAATTTAATTAGTTGACTTATTAGACCATCGTATACCTTGGATAAAGTGGCCTTAAGGTTATGAAATGTTGATGAGTATCTCTATAGGTAGTTATACACTGTATATACACTTATAAAGCTAATTCTATTTTAATGATATCCTAGAGTTTGAGTCCACCTTATCTTGTAAAGTATTCCTAACTTGAACCTAGCCCCAAAGGTTACAGCACTTTCTCAGTCCTGTGAGTCATACTCTGGAATCAGCTCGCAATCTCTGTAGGTGGCTGGACACTATATATAAAACTAATACGCATTTAATTATATTCTAGAGTTTGAGTCAATCTTGTCTTGTGAAGAACATCCAACTTGAACCTGGACACAGTGGGTTACAGCACTTTCTCAGTGCTGTGAGTCATAGTCTGGAACCGGCTCCTAATCTCTATAGGTGGCTATACACTGTATATAAAACTAATACAATTTTAATTATATCTATCCTAGAGTTTGAGTCAGTCTTATCTTGTAAAGAACTCCTAACTTGAAAATGGCCACAGCAGGTTTACAGCACTTTCTCAGTCCTGTAAGTCATACTCTGGAATCAGCCCCAATCTTATAGGTAGCTATACACTGTATATAAATGAATACAATTTTAATTATATCCTAGAGTTTGAGACTATCTTATCTTGTAAAGAACATCTAACTTGAACCTGGCCACAGTAGGTTTCAGCACTTTCTCAATCCTGTGACTCATACTCAGGAATCAGATCCCAGTGGGGATTAGCACTACCTCATCTACAATAGAAAAACTTGGACAAAAAATAAAATAAAGCCTGGCATCCTTAGGGACTATTTCACAGTAAATGAATTTCTCCATCTTTCAGCAATTGTTTCTGTCTGTGCACTACTGCTGGCAGAGTCTCCTGCATGAATCACGATGAAAGGACTCCCTAAAGATGACTAATTAATGTTTTAATAAATATTAAAAGACTTCTTGGCTAAGCAAATGATTCCATTAAATGAATATAGCTTGTTCTCACCCTAACTTAATACATCTTAGCAATCCTATATCACCCATTGACACATCTAAGCAAGCAACAAACTCAGGTTTCTCTGCCCGTTGCAATAAAATAAAAGAATATTGAAAATTTAGCACATCCTAAGCAGACTTCAAATCCCTACAACCTAACACAGGGATGTAGCGTGCTGGCAGTGAGGCCAAGGACTGCTATTTTTATGTCTGTGCTTGTGCTTGTGTAAAGTAATTATGTTGGTATGATACTAGCTTTTGAAAAGTGTGCCACTGTCAGTCTGATGCAGGGCAATTTGCAAGGGGCTCACCATTGTCAGACCAATCATCAGCCAGGCTGATCAAGACATTCTTCTGGGCTTGCTGGGTGGAAACTGTGTGAAGTTCAAAGAAAACAGCCACCCAAACTATAAGGTGACTCTTTCCTTTGCTCTCCATAACAGCTCTCAGCAAGCAGAACTGATCAGCATCATGATCAACCTGCTGTGGTCTCTCCAACATTAAAACAATCCCTCCCACCCCTCTGCCAAGTATCCCTACCACCTCAAATTGCTTCCCCTTCCTTTTCAATTTTCCAACACCAAGTTGCCCAATCCCCAGTACCAGCTAGTATCCCCCACCCCATCATATTTTCACTATGCAGCACCAGGAGCCCACCCCTGATGCTGCCAAACACAGCACTGACACTGAGGTGTCCAATCCCCAGTACTGATACCTGATTAAAGAAAATTGTCCCATATTTTTAAAATTCCTGTTATTCCACCAACTGCCAAGTATACCTCCCACCTCCAGGGTGCTTCCCATGTGCCTGTAGAGGTTAAACCAACAGTGTGGGTGCCCAGTTTCTAGTGTTGGTATCTGAAGTGAAGAAAACCATCCATCATGGTCTTTTTATTTTGATACACCCTGCAAAAAGAAAACCATCCATTAATATCTGTTGTCACTGCCACTGCCTGCTGCCATTACCATCCCCCAACTCAGCACCCCACCCCTCACATCATCACTTACTTTCCTACCAGGGTCCAGTGCTATAATCCTCTCTGGACCAAAGACACTTTTACTCTTAAACACCAAACTGGGAACTAATGAAATCAGTTATGTGGTTTAATAGGGTTTTCTGGTGGTGGCTGACCTATCTAGTGTAGACAGTACATTCATTGGGGTGTGTACATGGTAGTGGATGCCTATAATAAGGTGTTGTCTGGTGCACTCAACTTCCTCACACCAGCCCATGTATGACCCAGGTTTTCTCACCTGAGGTCCCGCTGGTATGATGGGGAGCTCAAGGCAATGAAGACTTTGGGTCAGAGATTAGAGCACTGCTGGTGGAGGTCCGGCCTGGAGGTAGACAAACTGGCTCCTACATGTGCACTACAGTGCATAACAGGGGCAATCAACCATAAGAAGGCAGAGTTCCTGTCCAGGAGTTGCTGCCAGGAGGAACTGACCAACTGTGCTCTTTTGGACTGTGGACAGTGTGATCGCCAAATTCTCACTTTAAGTATTACCTGAGCAACCACTCCCGTCGTCACGGGGCAAAAACCACACCACTGGGTTTGTCTTAGCGTCGCTTTATTTGATCAAACCTTACACATGCATGCGGGAGATTCTGCAAAAGAAAGAAGCTCTCCGATTACAATTTACAGCAGCTTTTTATAAGCTAGATTTTGCACTTTTATCTTGAAAAATACCAACATTTTAGTATGAGCCAATCATAAGACAGCATAACAAGTTTTCAGCAATGTAACAGAAAAAAAACAAGCTGATATATATGAGGTACTTTTCCACTGCTTATTCCATTTCTTTCCCAATACTGCTTGATACATATGCCTGGGTCAAGCTGACCTGAGAGAGACAATGAGTTTCACTCACACCATAGCAATGTACAGCTTGCCTTCAATGCCTCTACGTGCTGTTATTTTATATATGTCTTTTTTATATATCCTAAAGCTATATTTGCTATTATATGCCTTGAAGTTATGCTTGCTTTGAAAGCCATGCTGTAACAAAGTCATAATGAATGTAGTAGAAATTTCTGAGTTCATGTTTTTAAAGGTTATAGAATTTGTACTGAGGTTACTTGAGGTACATTTGTAAAACAGAAAGCTGGATAAAACTGAGTAAAACTGGTTGTACCAGCGTAAATAACAGGCTCGGACAAAATATAAAGATAAGAGCATGCCTGGGCAAAATATAAAATAACAGCATGTAGAGGCATTGAAGGCAAGCTGTACGTTGCTATGGTGTGAGTGAAACTCATTGTCTTCTCAGG
Organism: Neoceratodus forsteri; assembly: GCA_016271365.2. Lineage (NCBI taxonomy): Eukaryota > Metazoa > Chordata > Ceratodontiformes > Ceratodontidae > Neoceratodus > Neoceratodus forsteri. The sequence goes on from CM057449.1 coordinate 1,518,447,450, forward strand.
TCAGCTTGACCCAGGCATATGTATCAACAGTATTGGGAAAGAAATGGAATAAGCAGTGGAAAAGTACCTCATACATATCAGCTTGTTTTTTTTCTGTTACATTGCTGAAAACTTGTTATGCTGTCTTATGATTGGCTTATACTAAAATGTTGGTATTTTCAAGATAAGAAGTGCAAAATTAGCTTATAAAAAGCTGCTGCAAATTGTAATCGGAGAGCTTTCTTTGCAGAATCTCCCATGCATGTGTAAGGTTTGATCAAATAAAGCGACGCTAAGACAAACCCAGTGGTGTGGTTTTTGCCCCATAAGGACGGGAGTGGTTGCTCAGGTAATACTTACAGTGAGAGAATTGCTATCACAGTTTTGGCGTAGTCGGTGATGAGTTCTTCGTCCGTGGTCACCCCATGATCGGTTGTTTCCTGACAAAAAGAAGGACATTTTTGTGGAACCCCATCAGACGCAGGACGCCTAGGGGCCGCGACACTCATCATCACTGTAAGTACAAGAATACCTTGGAGCGAGTGTGCACTATAAAGGACAGGCCTAGATAATATGGAAACAAGGGAAAATAGCTGGGTCCAGAGTTAGTATTATCTGGACCGCAAATGTATGTTTGACAAGTTTGGCCAAACAAATTACAAGGGCAATTGCACTGTCCTTTGTACTTGTAATTTGTGCTTATGCAAGTATATACTGTTAGAGCCAATGATGGTTTCATAGTTCAGGCTGCTTTTAGGAGAAAAGCAGCGCTGATTAAGTAACGTTAGATAAGCAACATCTAGAGAAAGAAAATAAACTACTGTGGATGCACGCACAGTAGGTGACTACAGACGGATGATTTGAACTCTCCATGTTGCCTATCTGTGTAGTTTCAAGTTTTTCTGTATCATTTCAAGTTCCCTTGCCTCCTATAGAGGCTGAAACATTTGATCCCAAACCCAAGTACTGGGGACCTCTACCAGATGGATCTCAACCTAGTGCTGTTAGAGATTTTTGTTTTGTTTTTAAACTGCAAACCAGAGCTCTGGAAAAGACTTGGTTTGGCAGGTTACTAAAATGGCCAAAAGAAAACCTTTGAAAGGGTTAATAGCTGCAGCATTTGGAAATGATCATGAGGGTTCTGCAGTCAGTTTTCTCACTCAGACCAGTGTATCAGAAAAGAAGAAGAAAATACCTTGGCACCGGTAAGTCTGAATTTTTTATTTAAAGTTGTTTTATGTCTGTCTGTTTTATTTCTGTGATACATATACTAATCAAGGTAATGCTCCGTCTCTCTCGTGCATATTTTCCAGCATATATCTGTGTTCTGTAATTATGTTCTGTTGTCAAGGTTTCAAGATAGCATTGACTCGCTTGGTGCACAACATGTTACAGTAAAAAAAAAAGAAAAGAAGCTTCTTTGCCTCATAGCTGACTGTTTTAATTGGTTTTATTTTTAATGGAACATTTGTGCTGCCTAGTTAGGGTTAGTGAAGAACTTTTGTTTGTAGTTGTTGGTTGGAGCAGGTAGTGTTGATGGGAAGAGTTATGATGTCATATTGCAATGTGCAAAAGATTTGTAGTTTGCAAGCAATGTGCCAAGCCACTGCTAGGTGAAAATGTAATGTGTTAACAGCTATAAATGGCTTTATCATACTTCTAGTTAAAACCAGAAACTTTTTGCAAAATGGCAGGGTGCCATATTTGGCTATGCGCCAAAGGTGTAAATCCATGTTATACTAAATGTGTTCACTTACAGATGGTGTGTTGTACTGCATTTTTAAAGGAGTTAGAATGTGTTTAAAAAGTGTTTTGTTCTGGAAAGATTTGGCATGGAGATATGTATAAATTTGTTGGTTTAAAAAATAAATAAATTGTCAGTGTTACAAGACAGGGGAGCAGCACATATATCTAAAACAAGTACAGTTTTCTAATGAAACTATGGGCATTACCTCAGCAAATTGGTGTCAAATAATGTCAGTCTTATTTTGTGTTAAGTATTTCTTTTGTGTATGTATGTATGTGTGTACTGTCTTGGCCAGCAGTTTTATTGTATGCTTTATTATTATTTAAAGATATTTTATATCAGTAGTGTTCATGACACTAAAAAAAAAAAAAACTGGGTTTGAACGACCCTTGCATGCACACTGTGACCTTTTGCACGTTATTTGACCTTTTGTGTTTCAACATTTTATGTTACTACCAGTTCAAACTTGATGTATTCCATACCTAAAGCAAAACTTTTCACACAAAATGTATGTTTTCATGAAAGCACACCAAGAGTGAACTATGTAATTTGACTTTTTATTGCAAAACTAGTATTCTATGTAAAGAAAGAAACTTTTTTTTCTTCTCATTTCTTCTGACTTGCAGCTGTTTTTGAGAGTTTACTATCTGCAGTTAAAAACAATGGCTTTTGTTTTTATGTGTGACCATGGTGTAATCATTTTTTTTTGTCTTTTAAAATGCATTCTAAGAGATACGCATACAGTATTACCATCAATCTGGATTTTTATAAACTCAGCTGACATTTTGTCATGCTTAGGATAAGGAAACCGAGACGCTTGGCTTCTTTTATCCTATGGAAATAATCTTGTTTTATTTTTAAACTGGTGTGTGTTTGTTTTTGTTGTTTGTCTGTGTTTCTTCTCTTTCTTCTAGAGAAAAGAAGTTCCTCATCTTTATAGCAAGGTATGAAACTTACTAAACTAATTGTAATATTATCTTGTTATAATTTAAAGTGTAGTAGGTCGGGATCATGTCACCATCCACAGCTAACCTTTTATTGCTACAGTATTTGAGCTGTCTCTTCCACCAGTAGGAGCTTGGAGGGAGGGGTAAGCTACCTTCCTCCTTCCAGTGTAATACCCACAAAGGTTGCAAGGTATATCACTGTCCCCAGAGGGTAAATAAAGAAAATGTGTATTTGCCAATAATTGTTTCTATTTACAGGTTTTAAAAAGACCCAAGGTATTTTAACAGCATAACCCAGCCAAAGCCCTTCTGCTTTTTCCAGTGCAAACAGTTAAATCTCACACCTATTATTGGTACAAGGGTTTCTGCCCTCAGCAAGTAATCAGTTACACTGGAGGGTGAAGTTGTGTATGTATGTCCACACATATTCATTCTTTTGATTGTCTTTTCAGCTTTCTTATCCTGTTAAAACAAATGTAAAACAACTAATTGTAATATTATTATTATATTAACTTTTGTCATTGCCTTACAGCAATGAATGCATTTTTTCAACCAGTAAATTCACAGTACTCTAACATTTCTGGACTCTAAGCTAAGTTTACAGTCTATATGTGTTGTTTAAAATGTATTTTATGCATTATGCTCAATACTGAAATTGTTCTATTACAAACATGCTTATGTTTCATGTTTATGTTATAATGTTTTGATATACATCTTATACACTGTATCATGAGTGTATTCAGAAAAGTGCTCCACATGTATAATGTTTTAATGCTCATAACCAAACTTAAATACTGGGGCCAGCATTGCTGACCCACCCCTACAATATGTTTCAAAGCAAAACAAAAGTAAAATTAATGCTCGTTTGTATTATTACTCACAGGTACCCCTGAAGAATGAGTGTACTCTATGCAGGTTTTGTCATTTTAAATTTTAACAATTATAATATGCAGAATTTAGATTGTACTCCAAACCTATACTTCAAGCCTTACCCCACTCAGTACTTTGGAGTATTTCACTATACAGGGTAAAAGAAGGTAGACCTTTTCACTTGTCACAGGTTCAATAGGCACTGTTATTAAATTGGCATAGGCCAACAACATATGTATTTGTCCCACTAATTGCATTGTGTAACAGGCATATTACTATGAACTATATGTTTGAAGCGTGTTATTGTAACATTACAAGATTTTATAACTCAGGTCTCAGTCAGGCCTGCTTGCAACAGACAGGAAATAATGTTCATCACTGTCATAACTGCTTCTGTGATTTAAAAGCAGGAGGTAACCATAACATTGTCATGATTTACAAATGGTCAAATGGTATAATTGAACCTCAGCCTGCACCCCAGGTGTGCGTTAATGTCCCATTTTTATTTTTTCTCTTCTAATTGCCAGAAAATTTAGGCTTTGTCACACCACTCTTTACAAAACAAAAAGTTAATGGTTTAAAAGATTGTTATTTATGTGTTTTAATTCAGTGTCTAACACACTTTGCAAGTTTGCAGGTTTCACGGTGTGGCACACATAAGATCTCCACATTCAACAGCAGTAATACTTTCATCTAAGTTGCCAAGACCTTCATCTTTTCCTAAAAGAAAACAACTGCCACAGCTTTGATGTCATCACTATCTTTGTGCCTGACTGGTTCCTTATAAGGACTATTGCATGAATCCAGTTATTATTACCTCTGCAAGTGTAATGTTTTCAACAAATTACACCTATTTGTAGAACTTTAAATCAACTGAAGAAGGTCCAGTCAGTTCAGACTCTGCAATCAAGCTTATTGTTTCTGCTTACTATAAAGTTAAGTCTGGGTTAGGGCAATCCCTAAATTCGACAAGAAGATTCTTCTTCAATTGACCTTCAAGCAATACATCCATTTTCCTCACTGCTGCTTGTTCCAAACATGGCTGGTACTTTCTACAACCCTATTGCTCTGGTATGGACTGTGTTCTTAATGGTTTATTGTCAATTGTTACTTTTTATGGACTGTTAATCTTTATGCCGGTGTAATCAACTACCACAATACAAATGCCATGCCAGTGTATGTGTGTGTGTGGCTACTCCATTAAAGGACTCAATGCACCCTGGCCAGTGTGTCTCTAATCAGCCATCCAGCAGCCAGCAAAATGAACACTGACTTTTCTACTATGCTGGTGTTTTGTTTTTAAATTACTGTCTGCATTGCCCCATATGCCTTGTGGGGTTACCACCATTCTGCAAATGACACTTCACCTGTACTGTAACTACACCAACCTGTGGTTACTTATATAGACTTATGAACTGTTAATTTCATGGACTGTTATGTTTTATAAGGACTTATCTGTCAAGAGACATCATCAACAGATTCTTCAATCAAGCTCCAAGGGTGTGCCACACCTCAACATAAGGTAGCATCTACCTTATTCACTCTCAAAGTGGATAATAAGGTGTTGTCTGGTGCACTCAACTTCCTCACACCAGCCCGTGTATGACCCAGGTTTTCTCACCTGAGGTCCCGTGGTATGATGGGGAGTTCAAGGCAATGAAGACTTTGGGTCAGAGATTAGAGCACTGCTGGTGAAGGTCCGCCTGGAGGTAGACAAACTGGCTCCTACATGTGCACTACAGTGCATACCAGGGGCAATCAACCATAAGAAGGCAGAGTTCCTGTCCAGGAGTTGCTGCCAGGAGGAACTGACCAACTGTGCTGTTTTGGACTGTGGACAGGCTTCTTCATACTTCCTGTCTACAACTGAAGGTAGCCTTTTCAAATGCATTCTGCAAGGAGTTTGCTTGGTTCTTCTCAGACAGGGTGTCTGCCATCATGCAGGGAGTTCTGACAGTGGACCAGAGTTTGGCCAACAGTAGTAGCCATGGGTGACCGGAGGCACTCTGCCTGGTTGGGGTGAGTTTAGACTGGTGGAGGTGGCTGAGGTCACTGAGATTGCTTCCAAGCTTCGGCACACCTTTGTGAACTGGACCTGGTGCCAACGCATTTCTTAATGAGATGTGTTGACTCCATAAGCCCAGTGTTTGCCTCGGTTGGCTGGTGCTCCCTGTCAGAGGGAGTCTTCCCGATGTCTTGAAGGAGGCATTGGAGGACCCTTCTGAAAAAACTTCGTTGGCCCCTGACATCACGGCAAATTACTGTCCTATCTCCAATCTCCCATTTTGGGTAAGATTGTGGAGAAGATGGTGGCACTTCAGCTTGAGGAGCATCTCATGGCCCATGATTTGTATGAGCTGCTCCAGTCTGGTTTTGTGCAAGGAATAGCACAGAAACTGCACTAGTTCGGGTGCATAATGACCTCCTTAGGTCTAGAGATCAAGGGAGGGACAATCCTTGTTCTCCTGATCTCTCCTCAGCATTGACACAGTGGATCATCGAGTGTTACTTGACTGCCTAAGAGAATTCTGCAGCCTCACTGGCACTGTCATTTGCTGGTTTGATTCTTTTCTATCTAACAGGAGGCAGAGGGTAGTGATGGGAATTTCTCCTCCCCGGCCACCTGTTATGTGGAGTTCCCCAGGGTCCAGTCTTGTCACTGATGTTGTTTGCCATGTATATGCTGCCCTGGGAGGCTCATTAGGAAGTACAGTCTGGTTTCACTGCTATCACGGATGATACCCAGCTGTATCTTTCCTCGACCCTGTAACATCTTGTGCAGTGGATGTGCTTAACAGCTGCCTTGCTGAGATCAATGACTGGATGGCTTCAGTTGGTTGCGACTGAACCCCAGTAGAACCGGTACTGGTGGCAGAGTCGAACAGAGGATGATAGGTTGGCCTCTGGTGCAGAGACAGGGGCTTTGTCTTGGCTCTGCACCACAAAGGCCCTCTAGGTGCGGATCTGGGTGTTATTCTCGACAGCGGATTGACACTTGAGTCTCATGTGGATTTCCGCTTGTTCGTATCCAGTTTTATCATCTGAGGAATATCGCTAGGATAAAGCCCCTAGTTCCGCCCACTGAATCTCCCCACTTTGGTGAATGCCTTCATAATGTCCAGCTTGACTACTGTAATGCACTTATCTCGGGGTCTCTGGGGTACCCTGTGCTGACTGCAGTGGGTGCAGAACGTGGCAACAAGGCTGTTGACAGGACAACGCAAATACTGTCACACCACCCGGTGCTGTGTCAGTTGCACTGGCTGCTGGTTAGGTGAAGGGTCCTCTTAAGGTGGGTTTGCTCACCTTTAAGGCCCCACACAGCCTTGGCCCTGGCTACCCTAAGGACCTTCTTGCACCTGCTGTCTTGGTCCGCTCCCTCCGCTTCTCCTCTAGGTGCCTTCTCATGATTCCCAGGACAAGGTTAAAACTGTTGGGAATGAACATTTAGTGTTGCGCCCCTGTCCTGTGGAATTCCTTCTTTCAGCCATCAGGGAGGCCCTTCTGTGGAGGTATTTAAGGCCTGCCTCAAGGCCTTCTTGTATAATCAGGCCTTCCTGGACTGCATTTTATAGTCCCTACCTGTTTTAGGAATTGATGTCTCATTTAGTTTTATTTAATTTATTTAGTTATTGTTGAAGGTAGTAAATTTTGTTTTAACTGTTTGGAACATTGTATGTAAATGTTTATTATTGTGTTGTCTTGTATTTATTCTGATTGTTGTACAGTGCCCAGAGCTTCCCGGATAGGCGTCTTTTAAATAAAATGTGCCTTGCCTTGTCAATGTGTTCTGAACGTTTGCTCATAACTTGGTAATTTTATAAATATTTTCCCAAAATTTTAAACACTGCTTTTTGGGACCCCATATCATGAACAAGGGTATTGAAATCTTCAAATCTGTCCTGGAGGTGATTTTGCAGTCACTATAAAATCACCTTTTAACAGGATTTGTAAATTTAGTACCAACCAGGTTCATGAGGTGGGGTCATAAGAAGACTATGTTGAAAATGTGGGGTTAAAATATTAAAAAACAACAAAGTTATTAAGGTGCATTGAAAATGTACAATGCTTGCTCTTAACATTGGCAATTTTCAATAATCTGAGCCCAAATTTTCAACATAGCCATTTTTCACACCACCTCATGTATGTGACAAGTGTCATTTTCAAATCCTGGCCAAAATATTTATTTACACTTGTGGCACATCACTATGAAATTACCTTTTGGGCAAAATTTGAAAACTTTCACATACTGGGTTCAGAAGGTGGATCATAAGAAGACTGCTAAAATTTGGGTTCAAAATATAAAAAACAAAAGCGTTATGAAGATACATTGCAATTTTTCAATCCTTGCACATAACTTTGGTAATTTTCAATATTTTGACCCCAAATTTTCAACATAAACATTTTTTACACTGCCTCATGAACACGATAGGTACCATTTTACAAATCCTGGCCAAAATGTGTTTCCCACCTATGGCATGAAATGACATTTCAGCAACATTTTATAAATGACACCTGTCATGTTCAGAAGGAGAAGTCATAAAAGACTTGAACATTTGGGGTCAAAATGTGAAAAAACAACTAAGTAATGAAGAAATGTCGAATTGTTCCAGTGTATACCCATATCTTTATTTGTGCAGATGTTGGTAATAATGTTCAATATACTGTACCCTTGTGTCACCTCTTGAACATGACAGGTGTCATTTTTCAACTCCCTCCACAGTTGCACTGTAAAATCATCTTTTGATGGGATTTTAAAAACTCCACCTGTCTTGATCATAATGTGAGTTCATAAAAGACTGTTGGAAATTTGGGTTAAAATGTGAGTCTACTGACAATTAGACATTGCCTTTCAACTGTTCTGTCCTGTGTAAATGCAATATAAAATGTGCAAAAGCAGGTGACACTACTGTAAATAATATATTGCATCTTATCGTGGTTCACCCTGGGGAAATGCACACAAAAATGTGTAAAGCAGTGCCCCAGCAGAGCAGAACCCCACTGAGCTGTGTATCTATGCTCCTCTATCCTGGGAAAATGCACTGTAAATGCTAGACTGCACTAAAAATATAACTTGCCTTTCAGCTGGGCTATCCTGAGAAAAATACATTATAAAAGGGTAAAAGCAGGGCTCAACTGAAAACAAAATATTGCATCTCGGCTGTGCTATCCTGGGTAAATACAGAGTAAAATGTGGCAAAAGCAGGATCTCACTGAAACCAAGATAGTATCTGAACTGTGCTATCCTTGGTAAATACAGTGCAAAGATGCATTGAAGCAGGTCCCCATCTCAGTAGAGTCATCCTATGAGTTACTATATTGCCAAACTGCGTAAAAATAGGGCCTACAGCAGAACCCCACTGAAAAGAAATGCTGCGTCTAATATGATCCGTCCATAAAAAATACATTATAAAGTAGGATCACACTAAAGAGATATTGCATCTCACCTCTACTACCCTGAGTCAATGCAGTGTAAAATCAGGACCCCTATTGCAAATAACATATTACATCTCATCTGATCTGTCTTGTTTAACTATACAGTAAAATGTGCACAAGCAAGACCTGGTACAACAGCAATGCAGGTGGTGAACATTCGGCATTGACAAAGCTTGTTGATGTTTGTTTGCACACACGCTGAAAGCAAACATATTGTTACTATAGTGTAGGGGGCTGCGAGGTGTATACTGTATGCTTCAATGGATGTAGGAATGCAGAAGGCTTTTCTCAAAAGCCAGTGCTGAGAAGGCATGATGACAGTGTCCAGCTGGTTGATGGGTGTAAACTTGTTGTAGTTTAAAGGATAAAGCCCGCCAATCAAATTGGGTCTCTGCCGATTAGTCAACAAGCAGACATCATCAGGCTTTGAAGATAAACATCAAGCCTGATAGTGAGTGTGTGTGTGTGTTTCCTGCTACTTACAGGCAGGAAGTGTCTATCTGAAAGCACTTAACAAAGCTGGAGAAAAACATCATGCAGATTGCAAATATAATCTCTTCAATTATGTTAACAGGATGGCAATAATGAATGGAAAACAATAGCAACATTTGACTTAAATTACATGTTGTTTACATTCTCTTTAAATAGCTTCTGATGCGGTTATATAACTTTGAAAAATCTGAGTTAAACACAGTTCAGCTTATCGTGTAACTATTTGTGCAATCCTTTTTCCCCATATGGACTTTGTCCTCCTGCCCATCCCATCCCCATAGACTCCTTTCTGCTGTCAGCCCCAGCCCTTTAGCCCACCTCCAGGACTTACCTTGTCTACTTTCTACCTCATTATGTGAGTGGGTTCCATGGATGATGGTAGTGGTGCAGTGCCTTCACGGTCATGGCATCATCCTGAAAAAGGGTTCTTTTCCACACATTACTCCCTTGTGTTAGAGCTTGTGGCAGCAATGGTGCACACATAGACTATGAAGATGGTGAATGATTTCAATGCCTACTTGACTTTCAGTTCTGTGACCACTGCTGCATCACCTACCCTCCATTAGGTGGCAGCCATGCAGCAGTACACACTGTTCCCTCACCCAAAGGAGGAGATCTGTTGATGGATGTTAAATCCTCCTTCTCCCTCAGCTCTCAAGTAATCTTGGTCCATTCCTGAACCCAGATAAACGGTGTGAATGGGGCAAGGTATCCAGCATCTCAACCCTCCATGCCATTGAGCTGGTTACAGGTTTACTACAACTCTAATTTTCTTAGACAATATTCATTGTGACCCTGAAGGGAACTGAACCAGCAATCCACTGTTTACAGTTCTGTGCTTTTATCCTCTGTATCATTCAGCCAGAACTATGCTTTTGCAATTCTTTCCTTTTTCTTTAGTACTGAGGGAAGTGGCATAAAAGTAAGATTACTGTCCCTTGGACTTTATAACCTTTGGCTACTTGTCTACGTGACATCATAATGCTCTGCTTATGACATCATAATCATCTCCACAGTAACAGACTGGGATGTCATAAACAGAGTTATGACTGTAGAAATAGACAAGCAGACAGAATGAATAGGCAGATATCCTGTTTCCATGCACATGTCCCTAGCAATAAACAAACATGGGTGACAGTTACAAAAGGATAAAATATAAACTAACTTGTATCTGGATATTATGTTTTTCAGAGTTGTCCCAAAAACATCAGGGTTCTTCAAAACCCTGTTACACTACAAACAAACATTCAGCATTGACAAATGCTTGTTCTAAACATGGAAGTGACTTGTTTGTGGCAGTTCACATTCTGAAATGAACAGATCATTCCCTTAGCCAGAAGATGATATACAGTAGTTGTCCTTGTCCATAACATTCTGTGGTGATTTGCATATGCAGCCCATGATACTTTGCATTGTGTAGGGCGATGTGATTTTGTATTTTCTTGAAACTTGGCTTCCCAGCCAAATGCCCTTTAGGGTAACCCTTGCCTCAGTGTTTACACAGAGGTTCTTTGTCTTTAAATAGTGTTTTATTTTAATGGGTTCACCACAACATATCCAAGGCACACTGTCTTAGGGTAGCTGGTCCATTCCACTGGGGTGTCAAACAGATGTGGCATACTGATGGATCCTGGTAGGACGAAACATGTGTCTATGTCTTCTGTTAGCACCCTTTGCAAACTGTGTGAGAGGCCTTTCGGCTACCATGCAATTCTGCTTAAAGTTGGACCAGCATAACATTCTGTGGTGATTTGCATATGCAGCCCATGATGCTTTGCATTGTGTGGGCATGTGTGATTTTGTATTTTATTAAAATGACACAGGACTTTAATATCCCAGAAATACTCTCAGAGATGGATTGAATGAATGAATGAAGAGAATGAAAGAGTGAATGAATGAAACTGTGTTTGTAACACACTTCTAGTTAGACACAGAAGAGTAGGAAACTACAAATATTCCTGAGCCAATCCATGAAGTACTTAAGTGGTGAAAATCACAATCATGTACTCAGTATGCACCTTTGTAGACAGACATTAAAGAAACCACAACAAAATGTGTTAGAAGGTTATGCATTTATTTTTTCCTATTCCGTGTTTGTGTCCTTTTTTTTTTACAGCCTTCTCTTCTGTCAGCTCACCACCAGCCTAATCACTCACCATCTCCAGGCACCCCATCCTCTTGTACTTTCATGGCTTCCCCACTTGTTGGACTGTCTGGTTCCCAAGCACTTTCAGAGTTCAGCCTTTCATGAAGATGGAAGCTCTAGTTAGCAATGTAGAGGCCTGTATGTTTTTCACCATCCTTCCAAGCCTTAGGGATGTTCCTGCATAGCAAGTATGACCCTCCACACATAATGCATGCCTACATTAACATCAGGCATTGTTCTTCCTTCCTAGAGAAGCTCCTGCTTGCCCAACCACCTGTGGTCACCCTGGTGAGTGCATAGTAAGTAAAATTTATTTATCATGTACCTATTCCTGGGGGATCAGGTGTTGTGCAACAAGGTATCCCATCAAGATAGTAAGTTTCTAACAGCGATGGGGAAAACATTACAAAGAAAACCATGAGTGCCATGTTGGGGACTGGAGTTCCCCTTCCTGAATTAAGTCCCTACACCTGGGTTAGTATATTTAGTAATGGGATGTGTGGGCTTTGCTAACAACAAAGGGGTTGCAGAAGGCATAGCTCCTGCAAAAGAGAGGATGACAAATGTGGTTGCACTGTAATGTGTGTGCCGCTTTTGTTCGGTGCTGTTGAAAACTCACTATCTTGACATGGAACCGCATAACGAAAAGTGACACACATATAACAATTGAAAACAGCATCAGTAAACTCAATCTAATATAAATATATGCAAATCTGCATGTAGATAAAAATGCTTAAATGGCATCACATCAGGAGCTTAATATGGCACACCAAACATTTCCTGAAATAGAGGAAGAACTTTAGGCCCCTCTAAAGATCGCTAATGAGGGGACTTCCTGAACAGTTCAAGGAAGTCTGTTCCTTAGGGCTGGCATGAACACCTGGTCTCCAGAAGATTTTAACTGAGTCCTAGGAACAGCCAGGAAACCAATTTTGGAGGAGCAGAGAGGGTGAGAGGCCCTGGAGGGAGTCAGAAGGTCTCTCAGGTAGCCAGGACCCAATCCATATAGAACCTTATACTGTAGGTCAGCAGTTTAGGGTCTGAACAATTAAATACCTCCACATTTATGTCTCTATACGCTACTGTTAATAATGAAGAAACAACCAACACACCATGCATATCAAATAAAGATCTAATAGATTTTGAAATAGAAAATCTTTTTCTTAACCCAGGAAACAATAGAGAACATGTACAATATGGAAACAGAAACCGTGACAGCAAAAAAAAACGCATTTTGTCCTGGGATTCACTTGCTAAAAACTAGATAGGACAGTATGTGACTAGGATAAAGCCAATAGAACTTTGCCATGTTTCAGGGTGCTACAATATCAGATATACCCAGAATGACAGATACAATCCTCAGTCATAAAGATGACAACTTGTAATTATACATGCTGGAGCAAATAATGTGTTTTATCAGCAAGCACAACAGATCAAACAAGAATTTGTAGATCTCACAAATAAACTAATAGAGTTGGGATTTGAAATAGCCATTTCTGAAATCCTACCCATTCAAACCACTCAACAACAAACAAACAAGATTAAAAATATCAATAACTGGCTAAGACAGTGGTGCATAAAACAAGCAATTGATTGCATCACATACTGGGAAGAATTCTCTAGTAATAAACATATGTTCTGTCAAGATGGACTATATCTTAACAATCAAGGGAGTCAATTGCTGCTACTACATATAAAACATTACAGCAATACCCATTTAAACTAGTACATTGGGGAGGAAATACGATTATAATCATAAGGTAAAATCACTCTCATTCTACTTAGAAAATACCTATTCAGGTATATCATCAGTAATAATATTAAGAAAATCAAAAATAAACATAACAGAAAGAAGAAGGCCAAAGAAAACCAAATAAAGAAATAAATGCTGAAAATACAGTCTCAGACATTAAGACAAAAACATGACAACTGACAACTGTATTAATGACATAAAATACTCCTAGTAAATGCTAGATGCCTTACCAATAAATTAGAGGATCTAAAATACATACTTACATCACAAAACATAGGCGTATGTGGAATCACTGAAACCTGGTTTACTGATAATGAATGGAACACAGACATATCACGGGTATACAAAATTAAAAAAAGGAATAATAAAAAAATGGAGCATTGCTTTCATATATCAGAAAGACTGAAAGGATATCAAATAAATTTGCAAGACTCCAGCACTGAAATATTATGGGCAAAAATACAATTGGTCAATAAAACTATACCTCTTGACCTAGCATATAGATCAGCCAATCTTGGATGTGAAGAGAATCAGTTATTTCTAGATGAAATTGATAGTATGAAAGTTAATGATGACCTAGTATGTATGGGAGATTTTACTCTACCAAATATAAATTGGAACAATCTAAAGGCAAAGGTTCATTAGAGAAGCAGTTCATAGAAAGTACACTACAATATGACTTGGAACAATTTGTCACAGTTCCTACAAGAGGAGATAATATTCTCGACCTTGTACTCACAAACATCAAAAACATAGAGTCAGCACCTTTCAGTATACCACCTCTTGGTGATAATGACCATAACAAGGTAATGTTTAGATCACACGAAACAGCTATGGCAAACAAAGGAATAACTAAAATACGGATTACCATAGAGCTGATTATACCAGCATTAAGAAATTATTTGACCAACTGGGACTGGAAACTGGAATTTAAAAATCTCAATGTAGAACAAGCTTGGGTAAAGTTAAATCAAAAATTTAATATTGTAAAAGTAAATGGGTACCTGAACACCCAAAATATAACAGTAACAATTAAAGATTCCTTTATGGTGGACCAACAAAATAAGAAGGACAATAAGCAAAAACGAAAAGCTTATAAGAAATATAATAAATACAAAATGTCACACTGTGGAATCAATTTAGAAAACTAGCACAAAAACTAAAAACTCATAAAAGGGCTAAACAGAATTTCAAAATAAAATTAGTTAATAAATCTAAAGATAACAGAAAATGTTGCTATCACTACATTGGAACAATAAAGGAAACTAAAAATGTCTGACTCTTACAATCTAATAATCAAATAATTAATGACAGAAACTAAAATGGCCTCTGAACTAAATAACTACTTCAGTACAGTGTTCAAGCAAAAGGAGAACATGGATAGTGATAACACAAATTTTCCCGACACACAAATAGTGTTTACTGAACAAAATATAATTGATGCCAATAGTACAATAAAACCTAACTCATCACCTGGGCCTGATGACATTACACCAGGGTTCTTGAAATAACGCTAAAGGAAATATCAGGACCACTGAATGCATTATTCAATTTGTTAATGAATGGGGACGAGCACTAACATCTTGGAGAGCAGCCAATGCCATTACCATTTTAAGGGTGGTAATAAACTCAGGACTAGTAATTATAGGCCCATAAGTAGGGATGTAAGTTTGTCATGGATGAGGTTTTAATGACTTATTGTTTGTTTATGAAATCATTAGTAAACAGTAGTAATGTTGTGGCACTGTCATCATTGCAACATTCTGATGACACTAGTGAAAGTCATGGAAGTCCTGAAAAGATCAAACGTCATGGAATCAATGACGGTATGACCGCTATGACAAACTTACATCCCTACCCATAAGCCTTAACTCTATTATTTGCAAACTCCTTGAAAGACTACTCCAGCATAAGATAATAGATTATATTAATAATACTGGTAAAACAGATATTTCTCAACATGGTTTCAGCACCGTAGGTCCTGCTTGACAAACCTTCTAAATTTCTACGAGCCAGTTAGTGATGCCCTGAATAAAGGAATGCCTGTGGATATTGTATACCTGGATTATGCAAAAGCTTTCAATACAGTATCCCACAAAATTCTTATAGAGCAACTTATTAATATAAAATTGAATATAAACATCATAAAATGGATAGCATCATGGCACAGGATAGAAAGCAAAGGGTAGTTATCAGGGTCACGAATCAAATTGGACACTGGTTACTAGTGGGGTGCCCAGAGTTCAGTCCTGGGCCCATTTCTTTTTAATATACTGATTTCAAGTATGCAAACCACTGGTGTTGTCTGGATCAGTAAATCACGCAGATGACTGCAAACTGGGGTGCACTCAGAACAATGTACAAGCTGTGGCAGACCAGCAACAAAATTTAAATAATATCCGAACTTGGGCAACAGAAAATAAAATGAATTTTAATAGCAGTAAATGCAAAATTATGCATATGGGAAGAAATAACAATAATGCTAATTATGTTATGAATAATGCTGAGCTCACAGAAACTATAGCAGAAAGGGATTTAGTATTACTAATAACTTGAAATTCGATACATATATCAACAAAACTGTTAAAAAAGCATATTCGATCCTGGACTGTATTGATAGACATATTAAGAGCAAAACACCTGAGATAGTTATCCACTTTTTCCACCCTTGTACCACCATATCTGAGTATTGCATTCCTTTGTTCCCAATCTGCTGGATGCCTGGCTAGGTTTGAAAAATTCAGAGAAGAGGTACAAAAAGAATTGACTACATGTCAGGCAAAAGTTATGAGGATAGGTTGAAGGCCTATACTGCCAGGAATACAGATTGATTAGAGGAGACTTGATATATATTTTTAATGACTTTCAGAGGGAAGCATTAATGGAAGATATTTGTCTAGAAAAATATATACTAAAAACATCACTAGATCACATAGCTATCAATTAAAGACAGATATTTGCAAAACCACAAAAGGAAAAGATATTTCTTAAAGAGCTCCAATAATTTGGAACTCACTACCAAGTAATGTGATCGGCAGTAATAGTGTAGAACAATTTAAAAGCCTAGATTTGTACATGGGTAATAAAAATATTCCTTCCACCTTTAATTAGTGAAGGTGGCGCAGTCTGCATGGGCTTTGTCTTCTGATCTTGTAAACAATCATGAAACTATAAAGGTGATATGTCACTTCACCAGCAGCCAATGCAGTTCATGCAAGACCATGGTTGTATGACAGGACCTGGGAACGCCATCAGTAACCTGGCTGCCTCATTCTGCACTAGCTGCAAGCACCATAGGACACTTCCATTTATCCTGAGATAACAGAGAATTACAAGTCAGGTCTGAATGATCCCCAGATTCTTCACCTTAGCAGAGGCCACCCAACTAGAGGAGCCAATAATTACACTCACTGTCTCCTCTGTAACCTTCTCACCCTACCAGTGACCAGTGACCAGTCTTAATTACTTGTACCTCTATCTTGCCTCAGTCAACTTGATTACATCCAGTCCTGGATCACAGCTAGGCACAATATCTAGCACCTTTGTGTCCAGCATCCTGGGAGCAAAAGACAGTTACAACTGAGTATCATCAGTAGAGCAATGGCAGCTCAAATTGTACCATCAAATGATTCCTCCCTGGAGCAGTATATACACCACAAACAAAATGGACAGAGGACTGATCCATGAGGCACACCACAGAACTGGGGCATCAGAGTGAGGAGAAATTCCGTTCACCACCCTCTGCATCCTGTCCCTGTGGAAGGACCCAAACCAGCAAATGACCATGCCAACAAGTCCACAGCATTTGCTGAGCTTTTTCAACAACAACCCATGGTCCATGGTGTCAAAAGCTGAGGAGAGATCAAGAAGAATCATAACCGACTGCATTTCTCTATTCCTCAGCCTGAGAAAGTCATTATGCACCCTGCTTAATGCTGTTTCAGTGTTGTGCCTTGAACTAAATCCAGACTGGAGAGGTTCATAGATGTCAAAAGCAGTTAGGTTTTCCTCAAACTGTGGAGCCACCATCTTCTCAAAACCTTCTGCAAAATGGGAGGTTAGAAACTGGTCTATAGTTTGTCAGATAGGCTGGGCTCAAAGATAATTCCTGAAGAAGTGGCCTAACCAGCACATTTTTCATTGAACTTCAAAAGACTCCTTCTGAAAGGGAGAATCAGATTAGTTCAGTGAACACCAGACCTAGGAACCCTATGCATTTACAACAAGATGTGGCAGGCCCAGATCCAGTTCACAAAATGGGCCTCGGCCTGAGATCATCCCACAGAACTCATTCATTGAAGTCAACCTGAATTCTCCCAGATAGGCTGAGAGCCCTCATCCACTGCCAGCTCAGCTTTGTTGGGTCATAACAACCTGGTTTGGGAGATCTCTGACTGATGTGAGGACACCTTGTCAGAGAAAAACTGAATAAACTCTTAAAAACCTGTGGCTAAATTAGTTCTTCTCAGTTGCAAGCAGACATGATGACGAAGCCTGTTTACCATCTAGAGGAGCTGAGCTTATCAGTTTCTCCTGCCACAATTTCCTATACAAGAATGCTGCCTCTTATGGAAATTGACCTTGGTACTTACTGTAGTGACTCTCAAACCCAGTTTGTCCCCATTGGCCCATGGCCTCCACCAGCAATGTCCCAACCTCTGACCCATGAACTCAACTACCTGAGCTCCCATTTAACCATGGTGATCTCAAGTGCAAAGTTCTGAGTCATATATAGACTGGTGTGACTGCACTGAATGCTGCAGTGATGGCCCTATTATAGGTGACCACCACCTCTCTACAATCCAGTTGCACAAACAGCCAAAAACTCCTAATTGGTTAATGGTCACCTGAAGTCCTTCTAGGACAATCCTTTTAAAGGGTGGTCAGTAACCATCTTCACAGGGGTGGACTATGAGGGTGGGTCCTGAATATGATCTTCACCATACAGTGATCTGACCAACTGATGGGAACAATCTCAAGGAAACTAATCTAGTGTCCCAGTGAAAAAGCAGGTCAAGGCATGACCATGTTCAGGGTTTTATTTAACTCCAAAATAGATTAGCATTTTGCTCATAAAAGTGCTAAAACATTGTGAAAATGCATAGCACTTGCCTCACTGTGTTTAACAAGCATAACACTTCTAGAAAACCTATATAAATACTTTCTGTACAGTTAGCATTGTCCCAAGAAAAAACTGCTAATCAATTATTTAAACCCTGATGTTGATGGGTCACAGAGGTAACAACCTGTGATAAGCCCTGGAGGAAATCCTGACCAAACTGTGAGGGAACATAATCAACCCAGGCTTTGAAGTCACCCAGAATAAATCATCTGTGTGAATACAACACATTGTTGGCAAAGCAGTCAACGATTTCCTGCAGTAACTCCTCTCATGTCCAGGAAGTCGGTACATGAGAAGGATCTTCAGCCTGCACCTGGATACCCTAACACAGCTACACATTCAAACAATGAGGTTTCCACAACTGGGAGTGCAGTGAAGCTCAACTCAGATCAAAACAGATAGCCACCTCCCTCATGACTCCTCTGAGGGCAGTAAACCACAGAGAACCCCACTGGGACAGCCATTTCCAAAACAGGACCGGCATCATCACTTAACCAGGTCTCTGTGATGCAAGCCAGATCATGAGAAGAACAAGACATTAAATATGACATAATGGTTATCTTCTTCCTCATTGATCTAACATTGCAAATCACTGTCCACAGGGGATGAGTGGAGGCTTCTAGCCTAACAGCTACTTGCCCACTCAGTTCATTGGGAGCCCTGGGTATGAGTACCAACCAGATTTTGCCTCCTCTTGGACCCAGTTCCCCAATGAGCACTTCCTGGTTCTCACCAGACCCATAGTGCCACCCCATTAGCCCCACCCCATCTACCATCCCATCTCCTGATGATACCTACCTTTCTGCAGTGCATGTTTGATACAGCTGACAGAGAAGGTCATAAAAGGGCAGAGGTCCAGCAGCTGAAATGAGGAGTACATAAACCAAGGGTCCTACATCCTACACATATGAAGCCAAAAGATTAAATAACAATAATAAACTCAAGAGAACCCTAAATGTAATTCATCAGAATTATAAAATGAATAATATTCAGCTAGAAATGTCACCATAAATGGATGACGCCACGTTCATGTTGTCCTATGTCCCAACTGTTAATATGTCATACATATTTTCTCTACCTCACCTGAGCAAAAGGCAGTCTAAAATTATATTTAAAGAAGAAGATTTGTGCTGCTCTCTACATAGCAGCTGAAGTGGCAAGAACCAGTTTAGAAGGGAGGAATGGAGAAATGAACCCGTAGGTTCTATCACTGCCCACAGCCTCCTTCTGTGAACCAGGGTGTCCGATTAATGCCTCCACAGGCACCAGTCCCAGAATTGTGGGAGTTTCCATGAGTCAGAATCCAGGTGAACTCAGCAGTCATGAAAACTCCCAGCAAATCAAGCAGTGGCTTTCAGCTTTCACCTGGTAGTCAGAGCCGATCCTCATGCCAACTTTGAGCTGGCACCAGTCCCACTCACCACTGTCTCTCCACATATTCACTGGGTTGGCTACCCAGCAAACATTGATCCATTGACCATATCGATCACACACTCCTTCAATCTGTCTCCGGCATTGGGCAGTCAAGACACAGTTTTCTCCATCACAGCTCTATTCCACTCCAGAGCAAAGCAGGTACTGGTTAAAGAAGCTATTACACCGCTGACCATGGTGCTAACATGCTAAAGGGCAATAATAAGTCTCTGAATGTTTGTGAACACCAAAACTGGAAAACTATGTCTAAACTACAAACAATAAGAAAACCAAGCACTCCTACTCTTGACTCATTTGGGGCCCTATCACTCCACCCTACTAGAGTTAATTTGCTGCCTACTTTTACTTACTTCGATAAAACACCGGTTTCATCAGAGACTGACTTTATGCATATAACTACAAACTGCAATTTTCTAATTAACTAAAACTTTGGAGGTTGGCTAGTGATAGCACCTGACATATCTCCAAAAAGTGTCAAAGGGTTCTTAATATACAGTATGCTAGTTTACAGCTCTATTTTAGCTTTGCTAAGGTTTTGTTAGAGCTCAAAACAGAGCTTTAACTGACAGCACACCAAGTCTGGCAGCAATCTTAGTGCAGGAGTGAAGTGGAGTATGCTGTGCCCTCCCTACAGAAGCAGAGCATTCCCTGAGACTGTTGACCCTCCCCCAATACAGCTGGCCTCTGATGACTCAGGTTCATTTCTGTACCCAGATTTTCATGTTGCAAGCAGTAGCATTTATGAAAACACGCAGCAGTATATTACGTCATACTGCATGCCAGAAGATCCAACATTAAAACCATTCATAGTCAATGAACTGAACCTAAGAGGCTGCATCAGGCCCGATGAAGTCAGCTCAATCACAGATGTATCTGTGGTACTAAATAATATGCCTGGCCACAGGAACGAGCTCTGCAACAAAACATGAGCTGAGTTTATCTGGCATAATCACAGATGTATCCGTGGTACTAAATAATATGCCACACAGGAACAAGCTCTGCAGCAAAACATGAGCTAGTTTATCTGGTACAATCACAGATGTATCCGTGGTACTAAATAATATGCCTGCACACAGGAACGAGCTCTGCAGCAAAACATGAGCTGGTTTATCTGGCACAATCACAGATGTATCCGTGGTACTAAATAATATGCTCAACACAAGAACGACCTGCAGCAAAACATGAGCTAGTTTATCTGGTACAATCACAGATGTATCCGTGGTACTAAATAATATGCCTGGCCACAGGAACGAGCTCTGCAGCAAAACATAAGCTAGTTTATCTGGCACAATCACAGATGTCCAGGAGGATTCACTCAAAACTTAGCAAATAAAAATTATTCAATGCTTGCAAAACATGTATAGTGCACTACTACAAAGGCTTATGAAAAACAATGCTTTCTTAAATAACCATTGTGCATTTACAGCATTATCAATCAAAAGGTAAAAGTGGTAAATACACTTGTAACAAAGCTATATTACTACACCTGTTAATGACAAGGTGGCAGTACATCATGCTGCCAACTTAGAGACCAGGGTCTGTTTTTGCAAGTCTTAGAATAACATCCTGAGGTGAGCTTCAAGGTTAAATGCATAATGGTGGTAAGGTGCTTTTCTCAAAGGCATGGGGAAGAGGCGTGATCAATCCAGCATTCACAACCACCCGCTGGCCAGCCAATGTGTAGCATTTGTGTCAGTTTAAATACAGATGCTAACTCATACTCCCCAGTTGTAGTAAGAAGTGCAGCTAAAATGTCAGGCAAGGGAAAGGGATAAATCATATACTGTACCATGCATGTCAAGCAACACTAGTACAGGGACCTTAAAAATGGTAAAAGAAAACCATCACCTCCTTAGCTCCAGCCAACAGTAAAAGGATCCCTTTCCAGAACCCATTAGAGTGAACCCTAATTTTACATTGCATTCTTCCTGTAACCACATCAATTCAGAATTTGGCAAAGTGTTCAGATTGTATTTCTGTCTAATCTAGAGGTAGAGAAACCAACAAGAGAGGGAGGGATCTTTACTTAATCTGGCTCTCCCAAATAGGGACAGTTTGAGTAGGTCACATTTCTAGAGTCATCAAACCATGTGGTTTGCTATCAAGCTTAAGATAAATACAACACATACCCAGACTAAGGTGCTGCATTTCAAATGGACAGATTTGGGAAAGCTGCAGAACATGCTTAAGGGAAAGCTGGAGGGGTGGGAGAAGCAGTTATGGTGGAGAGCAAGTGGAACCTAATCAAGAATGGGTATTAGAGGTTACAGAACTCTGTGTCAGGGTGGTGGGAAAGAAGAAAAGAGTGAAGGAACCACTGTGGTACAAAAGTGAAGTGGAGGTGGCAATGAAAAAAAAAAGTAAAGCCAAAAGGAGGAAGACAGAGAGGAGTACCTTATCAAAGCAAGGAAAACAGTGAATTAGAAAGGGGCAAGTTGAATACTGAGCTAAGCATAGCACAGAGAATAAAGCAGGGGACAAAATGTTATTCTGGCAGATATATGAAAAGGACAAATCCAGAGAGGTCCTGCCAGACATAGAAAGGGGCTTGGTGGGAAGAGGACAACAGAATAAAGGCATACATACTCACCCAGTATTTCTGTTCAGTATTCATGGTGGAAGATAAGGGCTGCTGCTTGAATGTGTCATCATGGAAAGAGGAGGACATCAGTTGGAAAACTGTAATGAAAGGGCAGGCATTGAAAGGGTTCAAAGTGCTAAGCTGGATAAATCAATGGACCGGATGAGCTGCATCCTTGGGTGCTGGAAAGAACAAGCCAGATCCAATTGTACCACTGGTAGATCACTTAACTGCTCCTTAGAAGCAGGGATGCACTAACAGACTGGAGAATTACAGATATAGTATAAAAGCAGAAGCAGGAATGAACCAGGTAACTATAGACCAGTTAGTCTCGCAGTTATAGTGAGTGAAGTTAATGGAAGCCATAATCAAAGAGAGGCCATGGAGTTCCTGGAGATGAATGGACTTCAGAACAATAGGCAGCATGGAAAGCTTGAGTCAGACAAACCATATTTCTGTAATTAGGTAATGAATGCAGAGCTACCATCTGTGGATTATGACTGAATGCCCAACAAGAGACAAGTAGTTGACATATTATACTTGACTCAAAGCCTTCAAAACTCTTGGACATGGATGGTTGCTCAAGAAGCTGTGACCTCAGGGTAGGAGATAAGATTACTGGATAGGTAAGTAGTCAGCTAAGCTGCAGATCTCAGTGGGTTGTTATTAATGAGGAGTCAAAATTACAGAAGATTTAAGTAGTTCCAAGCAAGTAAATTCTGCTATCAGCAAAACAAATAGGATTATATGGGCTATTAGGTGTAATAGTCGCTCAAAAGAAATCTCAAGTTCTGATGCCATTATTCAGGGCCTATGTCAGGCCACATTTGGAGTATGCAGCTCAAGTATGGTGTCCGTATAAATGACAGGACTGTTTACTGCTTGAAAAAGTTCAAAAGAGATATACAAAAGCATAAACAGTTTAAAGAACAAAACCTACTATAAAAGACTAACGGAATTAAATTGAATGCCCCTAGAACTCCAAGAGTAAGGGGAGATGTATTACTAATGTATGACATTATACAAGACCCGTACATGATGTGTGGAGCTGGGAATAAGTTTCAAAAATGAAAAAGGTAATAGTAGAGCTCATCCACTACAAATCCAAGGCAGGTACTTTAAACACATCAACAGAAAATACTTCTATACGTAGAATATTTAACTCATGGAACTCCTGCCCCTTAGAGGTAGTTATAAGTGAAACCAAAGAAACATTTAAAAGATGATTAGATAAACATTTATTGAGTTTCAATACACTGAAATATTGTGCTTTTTTAAAAATGGAAGCAGTTATAGGCCTCCAGCACCTTGCTTCTGAACCTACCTAGTATGAGTATTCAGAGGGTAGGGGTCACCAATAGTGTACCACATGGATCCAGAAAATATATACACTCAGGTTACAATCCAGCCAAGCAGATCAAATGAAGTCACAGTGTAGCACATGCAATGTTTTTTCTAAGTAATACTGATTTACTGAGAAATAACGACCACGTCCAAAAACATGAAACATTAATTGTGCAAAATCAACAATTCTCAGAATACACAATAGTGCAAATTTAGACCTGGTTGTGATGGCAAACTCTTCAGCCCAAAACTGTCTATGAAACACTTCTATAAACATTGGAAGAAATGTTTATAGCCACTTTAGGTTTAAGGTCATACTGTTTTTATCACTTTCTTTGAAAAGCATGTGCAGTTAATTTATAATTGTGAATCTAACTAATATCATCAGAGAGTGAAAGTTTTGGAGGAGCCAGAGGAGGAAGGATAGAGAGAAGAGTCAGAGTTTTGACCCACATCCAAAACATTGTGTAAAACAAAGGGCAAGGCAGTGCAGATGACAAGCATAGGGACAGAGTGGGTAGTAGTGGAGTGTTGGTGCTGGTGATGATCATGGTGATATAGGTAGAGTGGATGACAAGCTCCCCAGTATGGGCAACAATTAAGGAAGCCAGTGGTAGTAGCAGCATGCCAAACATTACTAGCCTGAGATGTCTATAGTATATACCAATAACGAAAACTTTGCCATATCTCAGCTTTGCAAAGTTAAGTGAGCCATGGAATAGCTGGTTCCCATCTTGGGACTGCAGGCAGCGCAGTCACTTAAAACAAAACACCACATAATGTGGCAGCAGCACAAAAGGGAGGCAAAGCTTGGTTTAAGGTGTGTTGTTGGCCATGAGTAAAGGGCCAAAGGAGGAAGAAGAAGTAGTGGTAGTTTTATTTATAATATGGTACCCTTTCACAGAGGCTCAGGGTACCAATACAATAAAAAGCAATAGGGTAAGAAAATCAAATACAACATGAAATAGATAAATAACTCATATGTCATTAAAATAAATAAACATCCTAAGTAATTAAGCTAGCATTTCTGGAACAGCTCTCAGTAAATAATTAACTAACAATATATAAATAACAGACATTATCAAGATGAAACAGGAAATTAATCCAAAAGCCTGCATAAACAAATATGTCTTAAGGCCCCTTTAAAGCTTCCACTGAGGGGACCTCCCTCAGGGTTCTCAGGAGAGTGTTCCACAAGGCTGGGCTTGCCACCTCAAAGGACTGGTCACCAAAATGTTTAAGCTCACCCTGGATATTTAAAGGATGCCCTCCTCAGTGGAGCAAAGGAAGCATGCAGACACATAAGGATTCAAGCTTTCTGCCAGATAGCCCAGGCTGAATCTGTGTAGGGCCATAAAAGTGAGTAAAACCATTTTAAAGGAAATAAGCCAATTAACTGGCAGCCAATGCAGATCATGCAGTGCTGAGAGATATGACATGACCTCAGTAACCTAGTAGCTGAATTATGCACCACCTGAAGGCATTGTCGCAGCACCTCCACTGACCACAAGGTACAGAGTATTGCAGTAGTCAACTTTTCACGGGACTCAGGGCACGGGAGATATACTATACCAAACAGTAAGAGCTGTAACAACTACACAATAACAAATTATTTCTTGCTTTATTTAGAAAACATTATAATTATTTACAGTACAAATTGTAGGTAGAGTGCAAAAAGTGCAAGATGACATATAGAAGCACTGAGGTGGTATAAAGCCAGAGGTAACCCAACTACAGTAGTCAAACCTTGAAGTAAAATGCATGTACCAGCATCTCCAAGTCTATAGGTGCAAGGATTTAATCCGGCATATGTTCCTCAGATGGTAAAAGCCACTCCAAAATACTTCTGATGCCTGAGCCTCAAATATCAGCCTCATCCAGAATACCCCCAGATGTTTCACCTTCATGGCAGCCAAGAGCCCAGAGGAGCTGAGCTGAAGCCTTGTCTCCCTCTCAGTAGCCACCACTCCTCCCTGCAACCTGACTCGATCACCAGCATTTTAATCTTATCAAGGCTGAGTCATAACCAGCTTAATGACATCCAGTACTGGATCTCGGCCAGGCACCTATTGAGCACATTGACTGTACCTGACATCTCGGGTGCAAAGTACAGGTAAAGTTGGTGTCATCTGCAAAATGGTGGAACCCAACTCCACACCATTTAATGATCCTCTCCAGGGCAGCATGTACACTGCAAATAGCATGGGCGAAAGGACCAAGCTCTGGGGCACACCACAGTGATCACTGGGGACAAGGAAAACCTTCCCATCATTTCCTCTAAATCCTTCTGCTGAGATAAGACCCAAACCAGCAAATTACATTGCCAGTGAGCCCTACATACACCTAAGCTGATCAAATAACAATCCATGATCCATGGTGTCAAAAGCTGAAGAGAGATCAAGGAGAACGAGAATTAACTGCTCTCTCCTATCTCTTGCCCTGAGCAGGTCATTGTGCACCCTAACCAATGTGGTTTCCATGCTATACCTTGACCTAAAATCAAACTGAAGAGGCTCATACATGTCAAAGGCAGTGAGATGTACCTTGAGCTGCTGCACAACCACCTTCTCAGTAACCATCCCTAGAAAGCATAGGTTAGAGACTAGTCAGTAATTCACCAAGACATCTGGATTCAAAGATGGCTTTTTCAGGAGGAGCATCACTATTGCATCTTTTAATGACACTAGAAAGACCCTTCTGAAAGGAAGCAGTGGACAATCCCCACAAACACTAAGACCAGCTGCCTGATGCAACTCACTAGTAGTCACACGGGCCTAGATCCATTTTGCTAAATATTGGGCTCACCTCCAAGATCCCCTTACTAACCTCTTCCATCGTCACTGGTCCAAACTCTCCCCATGACCACTGAATGCATCTGATACACATAGGCCTGACCCTGCTAGAATATGATGGCCAACTTGGCAAGATCCCTGCCTAAATAGAACACACATTGTCTGAGAAAATTGAGTGAACTTCTCACATTTGGCAAGTGAAAATCTTCATGGATTCCAGAGAAGCTGGATGTAAAAGCCTGTCTACAGTCTGAAAAAGCTGAGCTGGTCAATTCCTCCCAGCAGCAATCTTCCTTGACAAAAACTTAGCTTTTTCCAGGTGATTGCCCTTGGTAGTCTCTCACAGTGAGTAACCAAAGCCAGTTTGTCCCCTGGTCCCTGGATCTCTTCCAACACTGTTCCAACATCCACCCTTTTACCTTCACCTGAGGATCATACTAAGGAAGGTGAGGAGCAAGAAGGCAGGTTTTTCCAATAATTACTGCTGTAGCATTACTGTATGATGAATAGTAATTCAATTTCTGCCCTGTAAGTAAAAAATTATCCAGGCATTTCTTAAATTCAGCCTTAGACTTACTAACAATTATTTCCTCAGGTAACTTATTCTGGGTTCACAACTCTGGCGTAAAAAATACTTTCTCCTTGTACAGTTAAATTGTTTGCCAGCAAGTTGAAGTGGGTGACCTCTAGTGTCATGAACATTGTTTTTGAAATCAAGTCCAAGTTCAGTCATCAGATAAGGGTCTTGAACAATGTAGTATAGAGTAAATCACCCCTTAAGTGATGTGTCTCCAATGACATCAAATTCAAAGATTCTAGTATGTTCTCATATGGCAAGTTGTATAAACCATAGATATGTTTAGTATAATTCAGCTGAACTTTCTCCAGTTGTCTACTGTTCAATTGTTAAAAGGACACCATAACTGGGAAACACACTTGAGGTGAGGTCTAGCATAGGTCCTGAAAGCCATCAAGACCTTAACATCCTTGGAATTTTAAGTTGCATCTGATGGACCAAATCACTTTATTAGTTTTGTTTATTTATTTATTTATTTAGTTTTGTTAACCGGGTAGGTACACTAGACAACATAACTGTCTATTTTCAGGTATGACCAGGAGATTACAACAAAGGGTATGTAGACAACAGTAGATATAAGAAAACATCATGGAAACAAGTAGAAATCAGACTTAGTACACTTACACAAATTTTCAGCAATGACAGTACATTTGCAGGAATCTGTATGTAATGTAAAACAGAAAAATAAGTGCAAATAACTAACAGTCATAATACAAAGAACCTCAGTGTGCAAGCACTGAGGCAATGGTTACTCTTAAAGTGCGGTGGCTGGGAAGCTAGTTTCAAAAATACAAATTATACATACCCCTACAATGCAAAGCATCATGGGTTGTATATGCAAATCACCAAAGAATAAAATTATGCTGGTTCAACTTTAAGCAGAAATGCATGGTACCGAAGGCCTCTCACACAGTCTGCAAAGGGTGCCAACAGAAAGACATAGACTCATGTTTCATTCTACCAGGACTCAGTGTGCCTCATCTGTATGACACCCCAGTGGAATAAACCAGCTAACAGTCATAAGTCATACAACTGGTGAATAAGTGCTAGAAGAGAGAAATAGCAAGATTTCCAGCCAGGTTTGAGAGTAATAGAAGTTGGAGCCAGTAGGCAACTAGGAGGAACCAGTACAAGAGTGGGTGGATAGAGAACAGGAGCAGGGTTCAGAGCTTAGAAGAGCCATATGAAGCTCCTGTTTGAAGCTGTGTGAAGAAGGAGATTCTTAGACTCAGTGGAAGAAAATTCCATAGTTTAGGGACCCAGCTAGAGAAAGTATTTTCCCCATTTTGGTTTTACATCTCAGATGGACAAGAAGGGATTTGTCAGCTGATCTCAGTGGGTAGGCACAGGTCACAGGTTTGAGCAGTAGAGCCAATTGTCAGGTATCTGGGAGTTGATAATAGTCTTTATAAAACAGTAGGAAATAAACTGTTGGAAGGCTGACGAGTAAACCATCCCAGACTGGAGTACAGTGTGCATCGGTGAGTAGATTTGGGTAAAGACAGAACAAAACAGCAAATGCTGTTGTAGCAGACATCATACTTTCAGAGGAGCCTCCAGTAGTTGCCAGAAAGGCTATTTACTCATACACCAATTTGGGTCTCAGGATCCCTGTGCAATGGCCATCCTCACTGTGGATGTTAGGCTATGTCTCACCTTATATGCCAGTCCAAGTTGATTATTGAGGGATTTAATGACTGAGACTAGGTGCAGGTCAAACTCCAAGGTAGGATCAAGGGTTACTCCTAGGTATTTAAAAGAGGTAACTGTGTTAAGGGCAGAGCCATCAAGTGCTCTGATACTTAATGATTGGGTGCAGGACCAAATTTTTGAACCTGAACCGAAGAGCATAATCACCATTTTATTTTTATTTTAAGACAAGCTTGTTTTGACGTAGCCAGCTCTGAAAGGTATTGAAGTTATTATTGAGATTCAGGTTGATATCTGAGAGGTTTGAGGAGCATGAGTAAAGAACAAGATTGTCGGCATATAGCAGACCTGAGCAAGCACTAGTGAGCACCTCATTGATTTGTTTAGTATCGTCAAAGTCATTTGTTATTAAAATCTCCAAATCCCTTTCATCACATGTTGTTACTAATGTTAACCCCTAAAATGTATGAGGCATTGGGGTTATGTTTACCGAAGTGCATAACTTTACACTTGTTTGTATTCAGCTTCATGCCCCATTTGGTCAACCATGTGGATACTTTATCAAGGATCCCTTTGAAGAGTCTCTGCCTGGTCAGCATATAAATAAGGATCTCCTATTTTAACATTGTCAGCATAGTTAATTGTTGCAGAAATTGTCTCTTTAGTCATATCTGATATAAAGGCTTGAAAAAGGTGGGCCCCAAAACAGCCCTGTGGAACCCCACTAGTAGAGTTACCTAACCCAGAAAGTTGACCATTTATCACAACCCTCTGAGTTTTCCCAGACAGCCAGTTACATACCCAATTTATAATATCTACACTGAGTTGAAAATTGTATAATTTATCTATCAATGCCCAGTGAGGCATTACATTGAAGGACTTACTAAAATCAGTGGATACCACATCACATGGGATTCTTTTATCCAGCTGAAAACTTATATGTTCATAAAACACATCAAGTTAGTCAGGCATCCTCTGCCTTGTTTGAAACCATGCTGCTCAGGGTCGTATCTGTCTAAAACTGGAGTAATTATGTCTTTGATGAGACTTTCCACTATTTTACAGAGGGACAAGGTGAGACTGATAGGCCTATAATTCTCACAAATAGTTTTGCACTTTTTATGGATTGGAATTACATGCACGGTTTTCCATTCAGCAGGTACAAAATTATTAGATAGACAACCCTAGTATATTAGTTTCAAAGGATATGCAAGACAGTCAACCACGAATACATGTGGCCTGTGATATTATCAGGACCAGGAGAAGTTTTACCCTTTGGGATAATAACTTTGTAATTATTTGATCAACTATAAAGGTTATATGATTTGCTTCATCCTGATTCATAGGATGAACAGTGTGTTGTGGGCTGAACATTTCACAAAATTTCTCATTAAATATATTGGCCATGTCTTGGTGATCATAAATTAATTCACCTTCATGCTGTATTGGCCCAACCTGACAGACTGTTTTTTAGTCAATTGACATAGGAAAAACATATTTACTATTAGTTTTTTTAGTATTCTCCATAAGATGGTACTCACACTTTTTTGGCCCTCTTGATTTTATCCTTACATTTCTTTCGTATTTTCTGAAGCAACCCAATTGTCATTTGTTCTAGATCTGAGATAGTTACAGTATTTTTATTTTTGTGTTTTAGTAATTTTTATTCAATTTATGTAGCCATTTAGGGCAATGTTTTTATTGTTACATTTCAATATGAAGGTTATATATTTATCCGTAAATCTGTTATGGTATATCTGAGAAACGCAGCAATTAGAAATAAAATGATTCAGAATTCCATATTCCAATTAATTTTTTACTTTGTTTTTCATTTCTATTATATGAGCTTTCTCATAAAGCTATATTACAGTTTACGATGTTATACAAAAAATCTCTCTGATAAGTAAATAGAATGGTATTATTATTATTATTATTACCAACTGGGGATGCAATAGTGAAGTTATTAATTATTAAGTGATCTGTACACAACATAAGGTCAGGATCCTATCACCCTTGTAGGTGTTGTAACACTTGGTTTGAGCTGGAGCTAGTTACAAATGTACAGGAGTTGTTTTCCCATTGTGGAAATTTGCTGTGTTATTTTTCCAGCTTTTATCTCCTAAATTAAAGTCACCCATCTCCCTTAGCTCAGGATCAAACCATGGCTAGCCAATGCATAAAACCAATAAGCGTGCACACATAGCACCACAAGATCAAAAGCCACCATGATAGCCTGATTATAGATCACCACAGCTTCCTCTGACCCCATGGTGTATACCACCATCATACCTGATGTGTCCAGAACTGCCAAGAGCCTCTGTGGTCAAAGCCTATGCAAAGGACAGTACATTACCATTTCCACAGGAGATAGATTACAAGGGGTTCCAAAACAGAGCGTGATAGCACAATGATCCATCCAACTTACCAGATCAAGCTCAAAGTCAGTGACTTTAAGCCCCAGAGAGAATACCAAGTTCATAGCATGGCCATTTTGGTGGGTTGCAGACGTAACAAGTTGTACAAGATACAGGGATTCCATACCCCAGAGGAAATCTTGACCAAAATGTGAGAGTACATTATTGACAGAAGCGTTAAAATCTCCCAGAACAAGCCATCTAGGTAACTCCTACACTCTGTCAGTGATGAAGTTCACAATTTCCTGCAGAAACTCCCCATAATGCCTTGGAAGATGGTACACAGAGGATTCTGCAACCTGCACCTGGTCACACACACACACAGCTTCACATTCAAATGATAAGGTATATCCGACTGGGTACACCACCAGGTTCAATTTGGATCTAAAACAGATGGCCACACCCTCATCCACTATGCTTCCTCTGGCAATTCAACACAGAGACTCCAGCTGGGATGGCTGACACCAATACTAGGCCAAATCATCACCAAGCCAGATTTCCATGATGCAAGCTAGCGAACTGCAGACTGAGAAAGAAGTCTGCTATTATAGTGGTCTTATTCCTCATCAATCTAGCATTGCACAGCAGTACTCAAAGAGGACTAATAGAGGTGATGGGCCCTCAGCTACCTGCCTGCTCAGTCTGGTAGGATCCCTGGGTATGGGAACTAAACACATTTGGCCTCTCCCAAGCTACCATTCCATCCCAGGGTACTTCCTTGACTTCACAGTCACAATCACACACCCCTTCACCAGCCCTCCCCATATCTCACTCCACACCTGTGCCTCCTCACAATACCCACCTTCCTGATCACCGATATGCCACACTCAGCAGGAGGGATCACAGAAGACACAAATCATAGTGAAGGGGCAGGGAGTAGCTGAGCATAGGGGTCTGCTGCTTTCTATACATTCAGTCACTAATCTAATCTAAATATAGCCAGCTAACATAAGAAGCATCCACATAACACCGTGCCATTCTACACTGCCCTTAACTTAAAACGCTTATGCAACTTATTCCTAATACAAACACATATCCTAACCTATACTTATCCTAACAATCCACATGCTAAACACACACCAGTCACACACATATACACAATCACACTAAAAGGCAATAAATAAAATATACAATAAGAGCTCAAGTGGTGTGAGATGTTATAGTCCTTTTAAGATGTTTTGTCCAGATAGAAGCAGCTACAGCACCTAGTAAAATGAGTGCCAGTGACTTTGAAGTCTAGAGAAAACATAGTCTCTGACATGTCTCTTTTGAAACAGTTGAAATACTGTAGCATAGTCAATTGAATTTACCTCTAGCTCTCACCCAGGGGGAATGTACAGCCTCAGGACAAAGCTTCTGGTCCCAATCTCTGCCACCGAAGATCCCAGGGCTCTCCAGTAATAACCAGCATACTGGTGAAGGAGGTAGTGAAAGATAACTAAAACTGTGAGTCCAGTTATCACAACACTCATGAATGGAGGAGAGCAACCACCCTCACCTACCTCTCCTCCATTTCCTTCATTTAGACACCATAGCAACTAGTGCACAGAGAGGCCTCTTCCTTGGTGTCTCTGTGCTCCCTGAATGCTAGGCATGCTCCTCTCACTGGCTAACCCTTGCTACTCCCTCTACCTCCACAATAGTCTCGACAAAGAAAATAAGGAGACTCGGTCAGCACACCAGCTCTGCACGCCCAAACCCATACAGTGTGATCCCAGTGCTGCTACAGAAACAGACTCCTTTCCACTTCCACTGGATATTGGGTGATTACCCAGAATGGCACCACATCTCACAGAACTTGACTTGTGCCACCCGTCCACCCACAGAGCATTGTGCTAAAAGCTCTAGCTCAAGAAAATAATACTTCTCACGCTAAGAGTTGTAAAGATGTTGGAATACAGTCCTGCATTCAGTCTTGTTGCTAATGTTTTTCCCACACATCAAGGAAACCTCCCATCTATGCATACAGCAGTCTCTCTCACCATGGAACCTAGCTAAAAACAAAAACAAACTCTGTCTTCTACCATAAATTCAGTAATATCCCTTACTGTACTACAGAGACACCCTATCACACTTTTTAACTAAAACAGAAGTGTTCTACTTAGTATCACACTCCTAAAATGCCCTCAGAAATGGGTACAAACTATAAAATCCTGAACTCAGCCACAGAGCTCACAGTGACCTGCCCAGCCTGGTAACTGTCTTTGTCCTAGGAGGTCTAAGAAGGAGTGGATGAGGTTGAGGATATCAGCATTAGCACAACGAAGAGCAATGCCTGTTAGCAATAAGCACTCCTGCCAGTAAAACTGTACAGACAATATCTAACTATTTCCCTCACATACAACCACTTAAGGTCTAGCACTGGCATTAAAAGTCTGCCCAAGTCCACAAGCACACTATCATGTGGTCCTGCACCCCAAATACAACCAACCGTACAACAGACACTGTCTAAGCACAGCAAATATTGTTGCACTCACCCAGTGACAAGAGAACTGAATGTGTGCTTAGCACAAATGCTAGCAGTAGTATGCTGCCCTACTGATTTGTGGAAAATACTGCTTTCAGACACTCAATGACTGGGGCAGCCCCAAAAGGAACATGCTATTACATACAAATTTATCAGTTAGGGCTGTGTAAGAGTTGTACTTCCGCCTACTGTGTTACGAGTATATAGAACTCAATGGGAAAATCCTGTGTGTTCAAATGAAACCTCTGGCATTTAAGACATCTTTGTGGCCCAGTAGATATATTCTGTCAATAGAAAGCAAGTGAGTGTATTTTAGTTTAAATTCACCCACTTGATTCACGGAATTCCCATGTAATGCTTGCAGAATGATTATTCATGAATAATGTGGATTTGTGGATTGCAGTTAAAATTACTGCAGGCCAGCAGAATTCTTAGGAATGCACTTCAAATTCTGATGGAAATTCTGCAGACAGAATGGCCAGTGCACATTAATTGCACTTGATGAATTTCATATTCAACACAGACCTAGTTATAATGGAAAATTGCATGTGACTTTTACCAGAAATAAATGGTTAGTCAGTTGTTTTATAGAGAATAATGTGTGGCATAGCATTATGTAATGTTTTTTCTTTACACACACAAGGTGTATAATGCCTCATAAACCTCAACAGTGAAGTTTCAAAGGTTTACCATGGCACCATATACCAAGGAGGTGTGTAAAAACATTATATAATCCTATTCATTATTGCTTTTATTATTGCTGACTTTATTGACCTCCATTTTTCTGCACTTGTCCCTTTGCATTCTTCCTGAATTTCTTTGTTTCCAGTCCTGCTGCCTGTCATGGGGCTGGGAATTTTCCCTCCCAAGACTGTGTTACAGTAACCCCCACTGCACACTTCAGTAGCTCCCACCCATCTTGTGAACTATTTTTCACTGCATCAGTGTGTTTTGTGGTTGGGGGTTTACAGAGTGCACTCCTGCTACCAATCACTGATTGAAAGCTCTCAACTGTCTCACGCCCATCATTATAACTGGCTAGTTATAACCATAGGTTACACCATGGTTATCTAGGAAACCAGGTGTAATCACGCTCTGTCAGTGATTATCATGCAAGTTGCAACCTATCATGAACATGACCAGTCATCACATGCAAATTAATTGAGAAAATGCCTCCCAGTCTGTGACTTCATACTGCTTAGTCTACCAAGGACAATACCCCACATCAAGAATGTGTAATGTGAACACATTCCTACAGTATACACATGTGTTCAGTGAAATGTTTGTTTCCTACTAAAATGCATTAACACACTATAAATGTTTACCGCAACCTAATACTGTGCACTTTATTTAACTTGTTGTCTGCCTATGCAGTACAGTAAAACATTTAAATACATATCAGACAAATCTTACACATGCGTTTGCATCCCCCACAACTTTGGCTACAACCAGCTATGCTCAGTTCAGACCCAACCTAACCTAGCAAATATTATTTAACAATTTTAGAAATAAATGTTACTCTTTCTTCTTTCCTAAATGTATTTTGTTACTGCACACTCTGTTAAACCACATAACATATTGTTACATAAATACTTAGTAATACAAACAATGTATAAACTTCAGTCTACCCGGTAATTGCTAATCCACAGGTTTTTATTGATTTGACTAACGTCTTATTATTCATGACTTGGGACATCACCAAGAATGTTTACATTTAAAAGATAACTGCATTCATGTCAACCATAATCCAACCATAATAAGCACAAGCCAGCCATAGTCCCTTCATGGCGGCTGCTATATTACCATAATGCACTACAATGCATTAGGGGATATGTGTAATTTGAGATTCTTTAAAAGGTTCAGATTATGCATAATGAAACTGCAGTCATGGTATGACTAAAATGGGTGATTAACTGTGCTATCATTCCCTAGACTAAGGTAAATCTTGACCCAAATTGAAGCAATTACATCTTTGCAGTCAATGTAAATAGAGTACCAAAATGGGAAGGAGGTTTGGTGGCTACTTGAAACCCACCAACCACTAAAAACAAATAATAGGATCAACTAGTTAGAACAGTTGTTAGAGCAGTAATTGGTATTGTTGAGAAATTAATGAGGGATTGAGATAGGAAAGTAAGAAACTGATAAATACACCTGCTCGACTAAGAAGAACTCACGAGGCCCCACTTCATTTATCCAGGGCAAATAGATTGTTTCATATTTAAGATATTTTTAAAATAAGTACCAACCAGTAGTTGTATGTTTTATATTAGTTTATGTGTCTAATTGTATGTTATGAGGCAATACAAGAAGAAGCAAGGAGCAAGGCAAGGCAGTTTTATTTTTATTGCACCCCTTCCCAAAGGCTCAGGGTTTTTACTGTAAAACAAGCAGCAGGGTAAAAACTACAATAACAAGTAAAACAACCAAAAATGTACTAAATGCAGAAACAATAGCATATCAATAAATAAATTCCACAAACAGCATGGCTTATACAGAAACAATGAGAGTTTACAAGTACGACATGCGAGCTGTAGCTGCAGCCAGAAAAGCAGATTTATTGAAACTCAGCTGGTTTCATGAAAATTCAAGCTAGAGTGAAACCCGATGGAGTTCTGCAAAGTATGTGAAATTGAAGCTCCAGTGCTTGAAGCTGAGTTTTGTGGACTTTTATAAATGTCACATGTCTTTCCATAGTATTTCACACCAGCTGTATAAAACCCCATTGTTGTATGTATACCTTAACTGTAAGCTATCACTTTATCATACCAGATTTTAAATAGATATGAACTGAAGCATGGAAAGGCAAAGTCCCTCCATGACACATTATAAATATGAGCAGAATCACTTTATTGATTGCCCAAGTAAGGAGTCTTGATCTGTATTTGCGTTATAACTTCTATAAGCATTATAAATTAATGATTTCAAAAGAAAATTACTTTGCATCTTTAGGGAGCATAAGGCAGTGTTCTAAGTCCATATATTATGTATAGCCACTGAACCAGTACAGAAGGGTGGCTCTGCATAACAAGATAAAAGAAACTCATGTCTATGTTTAGGACTAAGGTGTCTTACTACATTAAAAGAGTCTCTCAAGTCCTCTCCTGCCTTTCATAGAAATATTGGATTGATTTTCAAATACTTTTGATGGCTTATAAACTGTCCATGGTCTCACCCAGCCTACCTTGAGGGCATCTGAGCTGATATTTCTGGGCATACTCAAGATCAGATTCATTTGCATTGGACCATGATCTTTCAGCTACTGTACATAGTAGCACTGGCCAAGATGTAATGCAGTACCATGTAATATTACTGCAAAATGCTGCAGTATGCTACAGGAGTGGTGTAATTCAATGGCTTTTAAGCCCTTTTGTGACTTGTCATTTACTGGAAGTTATTGTGTTACATCCTGTCTGGCTCCACTGTATCTCTCCTTACTGCAAATATTCTTTGCCATCTCAGATCTTTGTTCTTTGTACTCCTCAAGTGATAACTTATGTTTTAGACTGTAGAATGAGTAGTGAGGTCTGTTGACCAAGGATGAGGAAGTGACAAGACATGTATACCAGATAAGGGTAGGGATTGCCAAACCAAGTAGGAAAATGAGCAGACTAGGTGGACAGGTTGGTCCTTATCTGCCATCATATTCTATGTTTCTATGTAAATGACTTTTGTCTTTGTATTTACAACAGAACAATGATGGGGTTATGTCACACATACAGAATATATTCAAGAACTGCAAATCAAAAAGTAATTTCAGGAGTGTTTGGCACCATGGATTTAGGTGTAATTGTTATTTTATTTATTTATTGATTTATGTATTTAGAAATCATGGCCAATCAAGTCATGATGAGCCAATTCCAATACTCAGATGACACCTAGGGGAAAGAGCAAGCTGTAACACTACAGTAAGTTTGACCAATTGGTTCAAATCAAAATGACTTTAAATTTACTTTTGTGGGCAAGTGTGATGCAGCTTTTCTCTAGTTTATGAATCTATTTAAAGAGAGCAAAAGAAAGGTTGCACATACATTGTGGTCCACTTGGATGAAGCACTTTGTGATAATGGTGTTTCCAGTTTCCCATAACCCGCACTGTTTCAGCTGCCACAAGATTGTGTCAGTGGCTCAGCAGGTTGCACACTCACCTCTGAGGCCAAAAGATCAAAGAGTGTGTGTTCTAGCCTCATACAACTTAGGGTAAATTCCCAGTACTGGCACTGTGGTGCAGCGTGACGAAGGTACTGCACTCCTGAGGTGCCATCTTTTAGATGGCTCATTAAACTGAAGTCCCATCTGCCTGTTCTTGTGGTTGTTTAGGTGGACATTAAAGATCCCATGGCACTTCTCGAAAAGAGTAAGGGAATTTTCTCAGTGTCCTGGCCAAATTTATCTCAGTCACTAAAACAAATACCACCAACAGCTTGATCCAGTTCAGTTTCAGTTGGTTTCCATCTGTATCTTCCCCATCCCCAAGGGCAAAACTGAAAATAGGCAGAATTAGCTAGTCTTTCTTTCTGGGTCAAAAAAACCTAAACAGATAAATAATAAAAATTGCTGTTCCTGCAGGACCTTGATAGGGTTATCACTGCCCTGATTTTTGCAGGACAATACTGATTTGGGCAGCTGTGTCCTGCAAAAAGCATGAAAAATATTACATGCCCTGACTTGAAGAGAAAAATATATTTTCTAACTTTCCTCTAAATGTTGTAGAAAACTATAATACCTTAACTAAAATACCTTACAATGATAAGAAGCAATTACTTTATTGTCCTGTGGAAAATCATGATTCAGCAAGAAACAGCCCACTTTGGAGCTTCTTAACAGAGTGATAACACTAATCTTGGAAGATATCACTCACCACATCTTTGAAATGAATGCTTCACCCGATGAGCTGCACTGTACTTTATCCAGTGATTACTGTGATTGGTGTCAGAATACGAAGATAACATTGATGTCAGTAAGGCCCTGGGACGAAATGAACTGAAAAATAACCTAGCAGCTCCACCAGTACAGATTTTCAGAGAATCACGTGAGATGGTGGGTGTCTGAGAACTGGATGCATGAAGGTGTGCTGGAGAGCTGCATGCAAGAAGATGTGATTTCACTGTTCTTGAAGGGACAAGAAAGCCCAGGAAACTACAAGCTAGTTAGTATGACATCAATCCCAAGGAATAT
Organism: Neoceratodus forsteri; assembly: GCA_016271365.2. NCBI lineage: Eukaryota > Metazoa > Chordata > Ceratodontiformes > Ceratodontidae > Neoceratodus > Neoceratodus forsteri. The sequence goes on from CM057449.1 coordinate 1,518,486,378, forward strand.
ATTAGAAACAATAATCAAGGACAAGATTAAACAAGATCTGCACAAACATGAAAATGCAAAGGAAAGCAAGCATGGGTTTATAACAGGCAGATCATGTCAGACCATCTTATAAACTGTAATTCTTTGAGGAAGTAACCATGAGACCAGACTATTGAGAAACTGAGCATAATACATTCAAATTTGTGAAACTGCATATAATAAAGATTTACATAAAACAAGGCTACTATGTAATGTTGCAAAGAATAGCAAAACAGAAGAAAACACGATTGAATCAGGAACTAGCTGAAAGAGCAAATAGCAACAGTAAATGGGAATGCATCAGAGTGAAGTGCTACGCTACAGTAATGACCAGGGTCAATGTTGCAACCATGCTATTCATGTACTAGGAAGGCATAGAAGGCCAGATCACCAAGTTTTTAGATGATGTAAATAATAAGCCCATTGAATATGGTAGAGTAATGCTGCAGTCTACAGAAGGCCTTCATATAGGAAAATGCAGTTTAATGCAGACAAATGTATAGTTAACTATACAGTAATGGCATAAGATACAGAAAAAGATCAGGATAAGGACCTTGGCTTCATTGTAAACAGGACAAAAAAAATCAATGTAGTGTTCAGAGGCAGTAAGGAAGGCAAACAGAATGTTAGGGTGCATACTGAGGAGAACACAGTGTAAGACAAAGGAGGTTTTGTCATTGTTAAAGACATTGTTTAGGCCACATTTTAATATTGTGTTCAGATTAGGCAACACACTACAAGATGTATGTACAGTGTAAGAACTAGAGACCGTGCAACATTTGGCAAATAAAATAGTCAAACGATGTAAAGGTTTTAGGCGCAAACAGAGGATGTAACAACTGAAACTGTTATCCCTGTAGAAGAGCAGACAAGGGAACACATGAAACTTGTTCAAAATTCTCACTGACATGGAGAAAATAGATGTCATTCTCTGGGTTGATTGATTGATTGATTGATTTGTTTAATCAGGAGATGACAGACAGGGTGTCAAGACCTCTTTTCAGCCATACCTGAGAATGGTGGAACAGTGAGCAACAACAGTATCTACCGTATAGCAAAAACAGAGAGTGAACATTACTAAGAAATAATTTCATTGCAGGTACTGGTGCAGCTGGATGTGGTAAGCAAGTAATTTATACATGAGTCCTTAAAACTTGTATAGTGTTCATAGTTGTAGCTCAAGACATGCAAACAAGAGGATACAGTCTTAATTCAGGAGAGAGAGGATTTAACTGTATGTAAGAATATATTATTTCAGACAGAGGGTAATATAGGTATGGAAGAACTGCCATTGGAGGCAGTTGAGGTGTGAATACAGTAAGTAGTTTCAACCTTACATTGGGCATGTACTGTATATGAAGGAAAATTGTATTAATGGGTAGACTAATAACACAGAAGGGCATGGGCTGGATTGAAAAAGCAGCAAATCTGAGCTCATTAATGCCACATCACCTTCGACATACCAGACATATGATGAAGCCAGAAGAATAAGGCCATTAGGTCTATCACGTCTGCTCATATTGTAGGGTCCTCAGCATCAGCTACTGCCCAATCAGCCTCTCCCCACCATCTGTTCCTTTCTTGACCCTATTTTTCCCTTAACTCCATCCCAGTCTCTCTTGAAATGGCCTATAATTTCAATGAAACCACCTCCTCAGGAAGCCCACTCCAACCTACCACCACCTTCTCTGTGAAAAAAGTGCCTCCTGGCCCCTCTTCTAAACCTCTCCCTCCAGCTTGAGACTGGGTCCCCTCATGTTTTCATTCTCATGAAGCCTGAAGAGACTCTCCTTGTCCACCCTATTTATTCCTTTCAGATACTTGAAGGTCTCTGTCATGCCCTCCTCTCTCTTTCTCTCTCTCTCTCTCTCTCTCTCCTCCTCCAGAAAGTACATGTTCATGGCCTCCAGGCTCTTTTCTTACATCATACCCTCTTGGTCCATGATCATCCTAGTTGCCCACCTTTGGATTATCTCCTTAAGATATTGGTACCAGCACTGTATACAGTACCCCAGATGTAGTATCTCTAATGACCTGAACAAGGGTAGTATTACTTCCTCTCACCTGTTGCTGATCCTGGCAATGCAGCCCAACAATTTATTTGCTTTTGCTGCTGCTTTCCTACATTGCATGAAGTGCTTCAGGTCACTAGTAATCATCATTCCCAGGTCCTTCTCCTCCTGTGATGCAGATATCCAGACCTCTCCCAGGCTGTACTCAGTCTTGAGGTTCTTGGCTCCAATGTGCATAACCTTGCATTTCTTTGCCACTGAAACCAAGTTGTCAAATCCTGGTTCACCACTCTAGCTTTTCAGATCTTCCCTTAGGTCATGTGTCCCTTCTGCTGTGTCCACCCTCCCAAAAGCTTGATGTTATTTGAAAATGGGTGAGTTGTGTTCTTCGTCACCTCCAGTATAGATTGATGAAGATACTGAAAAGCATTGAGTCTGAGCATCAATTCTTGTGGGACCCCACTCTTGACCTCCATGATGATGGAGCTCACTACCCACCATCATGCTCTAGGTCCTGCCCCTCAGCCTGTTTTCCACCCACCCAGTCAACTTATCACCAACCACTAGATCTACCAACTTCCTGATCAACTTCTTGTGGGTACATAGTCAAAGGTCTTGCTTAAGTACAGGTAAAGGATGCCCACTGCTTGGTCTCTGTCCACTGTTCTATGACCTAGTGAAATAAATCAATTAGATTTGTTTAACATAACCTCCTTCCATAAATCCTTGCCATGTCTCCATGAGCTTATGTATGATTGAGGTCAAACTGACCAGGCTGTAGTTCCTGGATCATCTTTGGGACTGCTGCTATGGCGGGGCACTAAATGCACCATTTTCCAGTCCTACGGTACTACACCTTACTCCAGTGAACTACTGAACAGGTCAGTCATAGGGTCTTCAGGCTCATCTGCCAGCTTCCTCCGCATCCTTGGGTGTATGTCATCTGGGCCTGTGGATTAATCTACCCTCAATGCTAGCAATTCTGCCATTATCCTGTCTACCTCTATCAAATCATCCATGCTTCCTTCCTTCTTCACTTCTTTCACCTCCAAAGAAATACACTGTTCAAAGTGCAAATAAAAGATGTATTACTTACTTGTAAGTGTGGATACTTATAGACAGCAGAAGGAAAACACCCATTCCCAGTTGCCTACAAGTCACACTAATTGCCAGCCTTTGGAAGGGAAAAGAAGCCATTTGTGGACAAAAGGCAAAAAGCGCACTATATACCTCTACAGTTTTTATTAAATTGATTTTGAAGCTGCAGCTTTGATAGAACAGGAAGTGAAACAGGAAATTATCAAGAGTGAAGGACGCTGCTAAGTTTTCTACTACAGCAGAGTATCCAATATACCTCTTTCAGTCTAAAGAGACAATAACCAATTATGATGAGAAATTGGCAGCAAATAAATAAAGACATTTATAAGAGATGAGAGGAACTTTAGAAGGCAACAATTTAAGTTTGGTCAAAGCACGTAATACCCAAAGTCAATACTCAAAAGCCAGTAGGGACTAATGATTATTTAACAATTAGGGATTCAGAGACTGAGGCGGATCAGCCACATCTGGTTAATCTTTTTAAAGGAGCACCCACAACCATGCAGAGGATGATAATGATAGAGATTTCAGGGGAAGGCAGCTGAGAAGGGCCCATGATCAATCCAGTTCAACCAGAGAAAAATGGACTAGAAGGGACTGCTGGAAGCACGGGGCACCTGAAAACAAACATACAGAGAGCCCAACTATGGCAGAGATATTAGCTACATCAACAACAGAGCCAAGTAGCAATGTGGTTAATATTTATTCATGTTAATTTCCATGCTCAATGTTCTGTTCTTGAGAAGGACTTCATTTTGTGCTAATCCAGAAACTGAATGAGTTTTATAACTTTGTAGATTTCAAAAATTCATAAGGCTTTTAAAATTGAAAGCTTTTATTCTGATAAGGAGCACAGCAAATATATCTGATTTCACGTCCTTTTGAGGTAAATCCACCTTTCAATCCCCACTGAATCCCACTGTTCATGTGTTTAAAAACTTTTGTGAACAAGAGTTTAGTATATTGTTCAAGGATATTTCTGATAAATGGCTGCCATGTATTAACTGTTCTACTGCATAATATGAATCTATGAAAAGCCTTTGAGGAATAGTAAATTAATGGTGAAAAAAGCCTGTACAGGAGATAAGCTTGTTATAATGAATAAGCGAGATTATACTGCAGAGATCATTAAGCTATTGCCAGATAAAACATTTTATGCTACACTGGTGGTGACCCAACTGAGGGGTGCACAAGAACATTGATACATACTTGGAAATGGCATTAGATCAACATATGATTACAAAACATGGCATAAAGCCAAACAATCTTAGATGTCATCCAAGACAAGTGTTTATTCCTAATACAAAAACTGTTAAAAGACAAAATGTTATACAGTAAGAACTGCAAAGGTTTGGAATACTTTACCAGGTCCTGTAGTTCAAGCACCAACTTTTGAGTCTTTTACAAATAGGTTGGACACCTACCTGGTTCAAAATAAAATTACTTAATATACCCACTAGGAGTGGAGACAATTCAATGGGCTTTCAGCCTACTTTGTCTTTAATACCAAGTAATACCAAGTAAAACATGAATTAGACTATCATGAAGTAGCAAGACGTAGCATCCAATAATTTACACTACCAAAATTCATAAAAATTTGGAGCAGTCACCAGGAAGGCCCATAGTTAGTAGCATTGGGTCTTTAACTGATCCCTCAGAAACTATGTGGACCATCATATGAAGAAAGTAGCTAACAGTTATCCATCTTATGTTAAAGACACTAATGACTTTTTTTGATGTAGTAAGGGATGTGCAGATTCAAGACAACTGGTTACTAGTGATCTTGGATGTGGTGTCATTATATATCAACATCCCACACAAGAGTGCTTATAGCACTGAACACTGTATTAAGAGAAAATGCAGCATTACCGAGTCCAAAATAGAGTTTATCATAAAACTGGCAGAGATGGTACTGAAAGTTAATAGCTTCATCTAATTGGACAAATGCTACTATAGATCAAAGGCACAGCTATGGGTGCCTCTGTGGCATAACTATGCAAACACTTATCTAGGGAGAATGGGAAAAATAAAATGTTAGAGATGCATCCAGGAATCCATAGCTTCTGTATATTGACTTATACAAGTAATATATAGAAGATATTTTCCTGATATGGAAAGGAAGACAGCACATGTTGCTACAGTTTATTAGTTATCTTGAAAGAACAAACCCTCCTCTTCATTTCATGTTGAATTACCAGACATGTAGTACTTCATTCTTAGATTTACTGGATAAAAAGAATGGGATGGGATGCACTTTGACCTTTATCACAAAGAAACAGACTGTAACTTGTCATTACACTTTGACAGTTGTCATTCCTACCATCCACAGTAGTCAATTTATTCACACTAAAAGAATCTGCAGCACTGAAACCAATTACGATATTAGAAGCACTGAACTGGCAAACAGATTCTGGGAGAGGGATACCCTGAATATGCCATAGCTTGAGGTAAAGCAAAAGTAAACACAAGAGTTACAGCTAGAAGGGTGGAAAAGAGAAGGAAGAAGGAGCAGATTGAGGTGTCCCAAATGTGCAATGAATGAAGTATGTAACAATATATTTAGTTTTTCAAGGAGTATCCAGAATATTATTGAGAAGGTTGGAATCTTTGATGTCTGATCTAAGTCTGAGTGAAACTGCACAAGTTAAACCAATATTGTGCACAAAAGAAGGGTTATGTTGGGTGATAGAGTAACAGCAAGTTTTCAACAAGTTAAAAACCATAACAATACATGGTTTCCACCATTGCCCAAGGCACATTTACCTATGGTAAATGTAAATTTTGTAGGGTTAGTAAGAAAAGTAGGCTATTCAGAAGCTATACACAAGTAGGAGTTTTGATGTCCATTACTTCATTACCTGTGAGCATTCAAGATGTCAACAACCTGGGGTCTAGGGATCGCTGTACAGTGTGGCTTAATATAACTACCAAGCCAGAATCAAACCACACTAAGGCAAGGGTCTTGCAATTTCAGGAGGACTGACTTTACAAAGATGAAGGAATGCCTCAGAGATATCCTGGCATTTGGGGAGCACATGGGTGGAGTGGAGGAACAGTGGGCAAAACTATAAAGGACCATAGGGAAGGCAACAAACCTCTGCTTCAGGCAAGTAAGCAAAAGCAAGAGGAAAGGAGATGACTATGGTTCTCAAAAGAGGTGACTGGGAAGGTAAGGGCAAAAGTTAGCATTCAGGAAGTATAAGGAGACACAGAGGGAGGAGAATAGGCGGTGTATCACAAGATATTGAGGAGGCAGGAAAGCAGTCAGGGTGCAAAGATGAAAACAGGTAAAAATAGCACAACCAGTAAAGAAAGGCATAAATATATTTTCAGATATGTAATCGAAAGGGAAAAAGCAGTGAAGGGACTGTAAGGATAAGGAGGAAGGGGAGGAGTTTGTGGAGTGGGACCAGGAAAAAGCAGGCATCCTGAACAAACATTTTATTCAGTGTTCATGGAGGAAGGGAAGGTGAGGACCACAGTTAAGTGACAGGAGAATTGAAGCAAGGAGGTGGACATTAGTCCATTTACAGAGGAGACAGTCCTGAAGAAACTCACAAATCTGAAAGTAGACAAGGCAATGGGACCAGACAGGATACATCCAAGGATACTGAAGGAGCTCAGAGGGTGCTAGTTGGACCTCTGATAGTCCTGTTCAACCACTCACTGGAGATAGAATTGGTCCCAGAGGACTGGAAGAGAGCAGATGTAGTCCACTTCACAAAGTGGTAGCAGGTAGGAAGCTGGAAATTACAGGCCAGTCAGCCTGACCTCAGTGGTAGGAAATTAATGGAATCACTGCTGAAGGAAAGGATTATGGAATATCTTGAAGCAACTTACAGGATCCGAGGCAGCATTGCTTCACCACAGGAAGGTCATGTCAAATAATTTGATAGCTTTCTTTGACTGAGTGACCAGGAGGTAGATCAAGGTGGAGCAGTGGATCTGGCCTACCTAGACTTCAGTAAGGCCTTTGACACCGTTCCACATAGGAGACTAGTAAACAAGCTGGGCAGCCTGGAGTAAGGCCAAAATGGGTAAACTGGCTAAGGAATTGGCTGGGGAAGGCATCAGAGGTGCTGGTAAATGGAGTTCACTTCAAGGAAAGGAGGGTGGCCAGTGGGTGCCACAAAGATCAGTACTGGGACCAGTCCTCTTTAATGTATTTATTAGTCACATTGCAGAAGGACTACAAGGAAAGTGTGCCATTTTGCAGATGATACTACACTCTGCAATAGGGTGACACTCTGAGGGGTGGAAAAAATTAATAGGGCTCTAGAAAAATTTGAGGAGTAGTCAAGAATGTGGCAACTAAGTTTCAATGTGAAGAAGTGAAAAACCATACACTTAGGACATAGAAACCCAGGGCAGAGAACAAGATGGAGGGAGTGGTACTGATGACCACCAAATAGGAAAGATACCTGGGGGTAATCATATTTGATTACCTAAAGATGGCCAAACAGTGCGACAAGGCTGTGAGGAAAGCCAGTGGGATGCTGGGGTGCATAGGGAGGGTATCACCAGCAGAAAGAGGAGGTGGTGATGCCACTGTATAGACCATTGGTGAGACCTCACCTGGAGTACTGCATCCAGTTCTGGAGGTCACATCTCTGGAAGGACATAGACAGAGTAGAGGCAGTCCAGAGGAGGGCAATAAAATGGTGCAGGTCACCACTAAGACCCTATGAGAGAGGCTTAAGTACCTGAATATGTACACTCTGGAGGAAAGAAGGAAAGAGTATATGATAGAGACTTTCAAATACCTTACAGGTATAAATAAGGCACAAGAGGAAGCATTTTTCAGAAAAAGAGTGCTCAAGAACAAGGGACATGCTATGAAGCTGGAGGGTATACTCAGGGGACATGTAAGGAAGTACTTCTTCATAGAGAGTAGTGAATGCCTGCAACAGTCTTCCAGCAAAGGTGGTGGAGGCAAAAGCTGTGGTGGGATTCAAGAACACATGGGCTGAGGCATAGGAACCTTAGTCATTAGGGAAGAGGGTTAAGCTGGAGATCAAGTAGGGTCTACAGTATTACTGTAGACAGGGAAAATGAACAGACTAGGTGGGCCAAGCAGTCCTTATCTGCCATCAAATTCTATGTTTTTACATGACACTGAAAGTGTGTATTTAGCGATTTGCAACTGTGGCTGCATATATGTTGGTAAAACCATTATCAATTCAAATTGGAAATGGTGAACACCCTAAGATATTAATTAAAGGGGCGGCATAAATGCACTGGTTCAATATGTGCACAAGCATGAGCAAGGACATGAATTTCAATTGCTGGGCATTGATAAAATGTATCCATCAGGTAGAAGGAGATACAGACAAAACGCTACTATAAAGAGAAGCTATGTGGATTTTATATTAGAAGGATGTGTACTGCCTAAAGGGTTAAACAATCGGTTCAACATGTATCCATTTTTACAGCTGCATGGGAGGAGCCATGCTGATGTGTTGCTATGATGTAGGAGAGAGAAGGGACTGTGGAAGCATGTGACTGGATGCCTAAGTGTCTTCTTCCATGTAGTGCTTCAGCTGGACATGATTCCCATCTCTCCACATTTTCTCTATTTATGACAGCAGTATTTGTGTCTGGCCCCTCCATCTCTGCCTGCACTACATGGCACTATTTCACTGCTCACTCATCTCTCTCACTCTCACGCTCTCTTATACACACACAAACACACACACACACACACACACGTCTTCTGTTCAACCAAACACTCTGCATTTGTTTATATTAATGCCTTTGCCCAGCTGACTGCATTCTTCCAGACTGCATTCTTCAAGCTGTGTAACTCCCAGACTGCATTCTTCCAGCTGTGTAATTCAAACTGTTTCTCTCTCTCTTCCAACAGTGTGTATGTGTGTGTGTTGGGGGTTGTTGCTGTGCTGAGATTTTAATGTTAACCTTTTCTGAACCGATCTAATTGCAATGCTAAAATCTGAAGGGGAAGCAACAATAAATAAAATACAGAGCTGAGCTGCCATATCAGAGCTATGCAAAGGTAGCTGCTAAGACAGTGTTTGTGAGGTAGGTTGCAGGCACTAGAATCCAGCCACTTGCATTTTGTAGAACCTTTTTATGTTTGAGTAAATTACCATCATGCATTAAATGAAATAGAATTCTTGGGTGGGAAACTCAAGCAGTGTATTACATGGTGTGTGTTTAGGATTTCATTAAGAGAACCGTATGCAGATAAATGGTGTGTGTTTGTGATTTCATAAAGAGAGCTGCATGCAGATGTCAGTTAGTCTCATGGAACAGGAATAATGGGAGATCACTTCCGGACGCTAGTGCTAGTGATACTAATATGAATCATGAACAACTAGGATGTTGTGTCATGCAGTATGTATATTTATTTATTAATATAATTTTGCCAAAATGTTACAGACTCAGAGGTCAGAAAAAAGAAATCAAAGGGTGTAAACCACAACACATAGCTGCCCCCAGAATGACACCCTGCCCATTGCATTCAGTGGGTCCATACAGAGGCAAACATATTGACTGTAATGAGGGACTGTCAGATGAAAATAATTCCAGAAGGGGGTACAAATATTTTATTTATTTCTAAATTTATAAACTAAAAGTGGAATTTTTATGTTTTTCAAGGTCACTCTTTGCTTTTTTATATTGACTGAGGCCTTGCAACATGAAATGAATGCTTTTATGTTTTAAAAGGACATTTAAAATTGACCTTTAACACTGAATCGAATATGTTTTCTGGTTCTCAGAATAATTATCTCAGGTACTCTAAGAGCACTCATGGATAAAAATTCCTGACAGGTGGCGTCCACCTCAGGAACACATCACCATGAACCTCCCTCAGTAATTTATAGGAATACCGTAAACATTAAGGCCTGAATCCACTCTTGGCCTAAGGCCTTCTTGTGACTTGAAAATGCAGGTCAAATTTTTTCTTGCAAGTCTGCTGTCTGTACAGTTCTTCATTATTTGCCATATTGCAAGTGATTTCCCCAAAATAAATAAAGTGGTATCAGGTCGAAAACTGCAAGGAGCATCCCTGGATATGCGTCATTAGTATGTAGACGATGTCTGGATTACAAAAAAAACAGAAACCCATAATGTACCTAATTCAATGTTGGTATACAGAGGTACCATCATAATACAGTAATTTCATACAATATGTACCTATCATGGTGTCACCACTCTATGAGTAGAATACTGTTTCACATGTGTTCCTCTTGATTTTTTCTCCCTTGCTCATTGCATATATTTATCACTTGCATTTTGTAACGGATGTGTTTGACCTTGCCCTCTGCCACCCAGCATTGCAGGTTTTGAATATCCTAAATTGCAGTCAATTTTATTTTTTAAATAGAGCAGTATGGCTCAACTGACACCTACACTTGCCAAGAAGCTCACCTGCCCATCCCTAGACCCATCTCTGTTCCCCTGTTGTCAAGCTGGTGGGGATTTGCATAGTGCAAGACCGAGGACCATGGAGGATGGCACTCACAGTGGCTGTGCGTGCACATAGGTAGTTTTCCTTTGTGTTCGCCTTGGTCCTGTCCTCTACCCCAGACATCCCGCAATTCACTGCCTGTGCCCTGTTTGTATTTTAACACTAAATAAACAAATTACACTCTACCAGGATTACCAACTTGAATATGAAAAACACATACAGCATTATATATGACGTCATATACACAGTGACTTCACAAGAAGGAATTTTTTTTACTTGCTCTTTCTATTATGGTTGCTGACTTTTGTCCATGAGAATTCAAAGAACTAAATCATTAAATGAAATAACATTATCACCATCATCTTCAAACAACACCAAGGAAGCTCTCTTATTTGGAAACACCTGTTGCAGCTGTTTGTCATCATTGCTTTTATGTCCTGCCTCGCTTCACTGAACTGGTAAGAGAATTTGTTGAGACTGACTTTTAGGAAGATAAGGCACTATCGTTTTAGAGTAAGCCTTGTGCAGCAATCAGAGACAACATTTCCAGCCATGGCTGGATTAACCTGTATGCAAATTACGCCATGGCGTAGGGCCCCGAGTTCAGGAGGGCCCCACTCTAACTTATTTACAGTTACTTTAATTCTGGCTGTACTGAACAACCGCTGACAGGCTGAATTGCCCAAAAGCAGCCCCTCCTTGGAGTCAGTCAGCCCTCCCCACCTCACTGAGTCAGCCTGGTGAATGATGACCCCTCGCAGCTGCTCTGAGAAAGTGAGCCTCTCAGTTTCTCTGATGGCTGTTCAGCTTCACCTCTGATCCACCTGACCCACCACACACAACCAATCATGTCCATCAGAGGTCTTCTGGAGGTGTGGCTACTGGGAGGCGGAATTAGTGTGTGTATGTGCATGGCGCCAGGACATGTGGCCAGGCAGTAATGAGGAGTAGAGGAGGAGAACGAGAGAGAGCTGTGGCAGTCAGTCAGTCGGGTGCCGGTGGTTGGTCTCATCTAGCAAAGAAGAAGAGTTTCTGTCTAAAGACACAAAAGTTGAAAGAGTCTGAGCAGGCCATGGGGGGTCACCCGGAGTCAGATCTGGCTTCAGTGCAGCGTCATGTGCTGCTGGTGTTTCAGTGTAGCCACTAGCTAGGGCCAGTCAGTGCTGCTGCTAGTTTTGCCTTTGGTCCTGCTGTGACTATGAGGAGTCCTCCCATGCCGGGCCACGCTGCAAGGCTGAGTTGTGTCACCACCGCCTGTGTGATCTTGAGGAAACAATCAAGAGGACAGACTGGACTCATCACAGACACATTCACATCAGTCAGGCCACACAGGTATGTTGTGTTGACTAGTCGTCTGCGTGCTGCAGTGTCCAAGTCACTTGTGCTACAGAAATAACTAGTATTATTGCATTGGAGAAACAAACTAAGCTGTGGTTGCCTCTGGTCATGGTCTGTCTGTGAGTGTTCAGTAACCGAGTAATGTACTGATGAGTCTTTAATAAAATTCGAGTCTGGCACTGAGTGGACCATGGGATGCTAATAAGTCACCTGAGGGAACTAACTTGTGCGACTTGCTCTTGCTGGCACAGTTTGTCTTGGTTTGATTTGAGTCATATACATTACTGGGAAGTTGCAGTAGGTTGCTCTAGGAAACTTAATTTCTGAAGTGACTGCAGTCAACACCTGCAGGTCCTGCAGGATTCTTAAGGCTCAGTCTTCTTGGCACAACTCTCTTTAGCTGCTTTGGCATCAATGACTTGGAGTGGGGGAGGATGTGGCAACTCAGCATTGGCAACAAAGCAACTTTTAGGTTGACAACAAAACTATAAATGACAATGGAGATGGAGGAGAGGAGACAGTGGGAGAACAGGAACTGAGGACAAAAGATAGCTGCACAGAGGGTGATTGTGGCAGATGCACTGCGGAGGCAAGGAGCTTGAGCATGTCTCAGGTTTGGAGCTTGAAGGAGTCTTGAGCAGGGAAATAATGGAGAGAGCTGTGAGTCCCACTAACTGCTTCAATACATGTTTCAGTTTTTGGTTTTGGCAGAGAATAGGTATTCAAGGAGGCATGTGCAGGAGATTGCGGCAGCTACAATCCCCATTTTATAAATTTATTTATGTGGAATTTGAATTTGATATCTTGGAAGGCAGTGCACACTAATTGAAGTCTAATGTCCAGGTGTGTCTCAGGGAGAGGAAAAAAGAGGAAGAAAGAGAGATCCATAATTATTAATAACAAAAATAGTTACAAGGTTTAGTAGTGGCAAGGAAAAAACAAGATGAGTTAAAGGTAACTAAAAAGGGAAAATGTACAAAATGTTAATATTGTGCTGATAAAATGTTTCTTTGTGCAGTAGTTGGTCATTCTGAATTGTGTTGTTTATAATCAAGGGCATGTGACCTGTCAAGTCATGTGGCATAACACATAGCATTATAAATCACATCCTGCTTGAGTACCTTAGTCGTTACTGCAGAAGAGTGGAATGTTGGCATTTAGGGGCCCCTGGGCAACAAAATATGACTTGGAGTAGGGCCCCACATCCATTAATCTGGCCATGTTTCCAGCTGTGCTAAATATGTACTCACAGTAAACACTAGTGGGAGGGCAAATAAGAAGCTTAATAGCAAAGGCAGATAGTGCAGGCCAGATGCTTTTCTTTTCAGCAAGTAATCGAAAGGGTCATCAGTAATATAAATGAATGGTTCTAATAAATAGGTATCAACAATATCGGACAAAGACAAAGAAGGCAGCTCCATGACAGACACATCTGAATGATCAGTTTCTATGAATTTTGACCAAAAGTGTGACTCATCTGTGTGCAGGCAGTAAGTGGAAGCTATTGCTGTCACCACCAATAGATGCCGCATCATCAGATGCAGCATCCACATCACATGATTGACTTGTTTTGTCAAATGTAGTTCCTTCCTTTTCCTGTGTTGCTGAAATCAGCATGTTTACATACTCAAGATAAGAGTCACCAAGATCTGAAGGAAGCAGCTGTTGCAACTTAACTAAGAGAGAAGAAGAGTGGAAAGAACATTTTGTCTGTTGTGATATTGTGAAGTCTTCTGCAATTTTGCAATAGCCGTATCAGTCAGTCCATAAAGGGATACACCTGATTTTTCTCCTTTCCACATCCCAATTGCTGTTTTAGGGCAGACTGTAAACACCCTACCTCAAGGAAACCTCAGTGATCTGAGAAATAACTGGACCCCAAAACTCCCGACACACTAAAAGTAGCCAGGTAAGACCAGGATCCAGCAAACAGCTGGAAGGACAAAACCTGCAATTGTCTTGAGAACCTCTTCTTCCAAAACTAGCCCAAACCTGCCCCAGGCAGGTATAGATCAGATGGGCCACAAAGGACCTGCTCATCACCGGCCCATGACACACCACTTGAGTAGATAACCCAATCTAATGGAGGACATCTCATCAGAAAGAAATCTCTGAACTCATTAAATTTTTCAGCAGAAAAACTCAAGTGGATCACAGACAGGATAGGTTTAATAACCTGTCCATGGTCTGAAAAGCTGATCTGAATGATTTCTACCTACCACAATTGTCTGTGACAGGAATTCTGTCTTTTTCAGGGTGACTGCTTGTTGATATTCACCGTAGTGAGTTTTCAATGTGAATTTGTCATCCACGAATTGGTACCTTTGCCAGTAATGCTCCAACCTTCATCCTTTTGTCACCAACCAGCGCAGCTCATCACAATATTATGCATAGCTGTGTCAGAAGGTCAAGTGATGAACACAGTAATGTGTTAAGGAGTCCAAGGAGATATAAAGAGCACTGTTATAGTATTCCATGACATTCTTAGAACCCTGCGTTCATGCAAGCATCCTGCCCAAGATGTTCAATATCTCCATGAGTTTGCAAGACTCTAATTTATATTTTGCTGGTACTGGATCATCTCCATGGCAGGAATGACAAAACAGGGACCCCTCAGAGGAACAACACAGCATGATGATCTGACCAAAATACCAGATCAGCCTTGACCACACTTACGTCAAGACCCAATGAGAAGATCAGGTCCAAGGTGTGACCCTGCTGATCTGTGCCAGAGGCAACAGCTAGTGTTAGCCCAGTGAATTCATTACTTGGAAGAGTTGTTGAGCAAGGGTGAGGTCTCATCATTGACCCATGCATTGAAATCCCTAGCACCAGAATTCTAGAGGCAATCAATGCCTGATCGACAACAAAATCTACCAACTCCCACATAAAATCATGCCCATATCTAGGTAAGCGGTATATAAGGATGATCGGGAAGACACATTGGCAAGAACTACCCATTTTCATGTGTGACTTGGGACAATAAAATTACACACAAAACAAGTAATAATAACAATGTATTTACCATAAACTTATTACTCTGTACATTTACATTCAGCAGAGTTCAATTTATGCAACTACAGAGACTGGTGATAACCGATTAACATAAAAGTATTATTTAGGACTGATGATGCATACAGATGAAGAAATAAGGTGTTGTGTCTCCTTTTCCTTTATGTATATGAGGTTAACATTCTTATCCAGTGGTTAGTCAGCTTTAACAAAGTTTGGGGACATCATAAAAGCCCTTATTTCAACAAGACTGGACACCCATTGCTTTGCCTTCTTTCATTTCACCCTGAATAGTCCCTCAACACATCTGCATGATGTACTTCAATCTGAGAGGACTTATCTGGAGGGGCAGCTCATGCATAGTACCCTGGTGATTTTTACATTTTGGAGTGATACTCTTGCTGACTACCTCTCTTCCCTCTGCTACTCTGTCTGCCACTCAAAACCCATCTCATTCCTTTCTCCTACTGTAGGTGTTGCCTGTCTACTGGATAAGCTGCAATTTCCTTGAAACTCCCTTCCCTCTGGAACTCCCTCCTCCAACAGTATGTCCTGGCATCTGCATTATGGCTGCCATTCAACAGGCAAGTCATGAAATTAAGCAGCTGTATCTGTGGCTGCTTCTCTCCATAGTGGTATCCAACAAGTGTTCCTGAATTTCTCTCTCTAGCTGTTTATGTGTTGATTTCCTATCTGCATTTCTGTATTATTGTTTACTAAATGGGTTGCTAATCTGCTGCGTCTGACTGACCAAGAAGATTCTGAAGCAACAGCAGTTCAACAATAGGAACTGCACTGGTTCCACTTCTTTTGGCTAGCAGGACACAGTGTACTCCGATATTATTGACTCCACAAATGTTTGAAAAACAATTTATGTCAGTTATCTTGGTGCATTAAAAGGGGCCTGCCACTTGCAATACTTAAGAACTGTATCTGAGCTAAGTTGTCATAATAACCAGACCCCATTTGCAAACCCACACACACCTACTAGTTTAAATAATCAATTTTCATACCCTCCACCTTTGTTTCTTTTTTTCTTAAATGCTCTAGTAGACCACAGAAGCCTTACTGCAAATTTCATACTACTTATCACTGCTCCGATTACTACTGTCCAACAGTAACCTCCCCACCTGCCTGTCATATTATCAGACTGACCCACTCTACCAAAAGCAAAATAAAGTAAGGTCAGCATTTTTAAAATTAAGTACACGCCTCAGTTGACTGAATACATTGCCAAGTCAGCATTTACAAAACAAACTTTACTGTACTGGGCAAATTAAAGAAAAGCAGAGTTAACTCCCACACTACTAAGTTTTGACTTTACAAGCAGCCAACATGCTAACTCCTGCAATGTAATACAAGCCACTACATGCCTTCTTCTACTGGTGCCTTCCCCTACTTCATTTTATTATATTTTCAGCAATTTATTTAATAGCCATTGTACTAACACGTGAGTTGAGTACACCACCACCATTATCAACCTGGATCCTAATATCCTAGGTTGCAGAATTAAAACCATATTGCTATTTCAAATATTTACGTGTCTCCTTTTCAGACAGCAGCCCACTTGAAAGGAGCCTCTCCTTCAGCAAACAGCATAGGACAGAGAAAGCCTTGAGAATGAAATGGTGGACCTGCAGGCATTGGCTACAGAGGGCCAAGCAGTCATCATAGCTATAAAGAAAATGTGAGCTACACCCAGCCATGATTGGGAACTCTCAATCCCAGGATACACTCTTCCATAGAGAAAGAGATGGGAATTACATTGTGCATAAGGCATGGTATAAGGGTGATGGAAGATAAATCCATAGAAAGGCATGGGTGAAGGAATTACTATGGGATCAGCTGGCAGTAGGTGAGAAAACATCAAGTTTAGGTTGCTTACAGGCCCGTATATTTGACTGAGGCATGAGACATTTTGTTGGAGGGGAAATTAAGAAGGCTGTGAAGATGGGGAACTTGGTCCTAATGGAAGCTCTAGACCTGCTTGACATGGACTGGGATGTACCCAAGGCAAGGGTACATGGAGCCAGGCATCAATGGACACTTTTCAGGACTAAATACAGCATGACAAGGAACACACCAGAGATGGAGCCACCCTAGACATGGTACTTTCAAATCATGATTTTACTGAAAAGTATGAGTCGCCCCCTTGGGGACCAGCAATCCCAGCACAATGTGGTTTAATGTAACCTCAGGGTCAGATGTTTCAGGGCGAAGACACTAGTGCAGGGCTACAGAGGGTCAGAATGCTGCAGAATACTGCATAGCTTCACTATGGTATCATTAAGCACTGTTTCAACTGCTCTCCCATTGGTTAAGCACAGCACTACGAACATTTAACCCGGTTATTTTTTGTGCAACATAACTTTTATCAACATAAACATTTTTATTTAAATATTTTCATCAACAGAGTAACACCATTCACACCACTCTAGTGAGAATAAGTAATGTTTATTCTTTAAATAAGTAACATCACCATTAGAATAAATATAACTAGATACTTGGGTTATTTTGTTGAAGGCAAATCTACTATCATATCAAGACAAAACATTTTATCTTGATAGCAGATACAGTATGCCACAAAACATCATAGGTGAGTTATTTCATGATGTCATACTTAATCAATAGGATAACAGCCAAAAGAATGCTTAATGACATTGTAGTGAAACTACACAACATTCTAAACAAAACAGTGATGCCAAAATAAACAGTTATAACTCATAAAAGAGCAAATATGAAAGGTTTGCACTTGATAATGTCTCGGATAAACTGGACATGTAATGGCCTGACTCAGAATGACTCAGAATATGCCATTTATCTTCATTTGTGAGGGGCAGGAGATTCATCACACCTGTGGCTTCAGAACTCATGAGTTATGGTCCTGCCCTTGACCTATAGAGATAAATGCTATGTTACAAATATGGCCTTTGCACATTCCCCTATTTATCTGTCAACATGTATTTCTGCTGCTGTGGTGCAATATAATTATTACAGTGTAGCCTAATATGTATGGTATCTCCTCTTTAGACATTTCAGTCAAAGTTAGCTGATTGCTTCTATTAGCTAGATACAGTCACTCTTAGCACCTAGACTGTTGGGTAGCAGTAAAGACAACTGAACTGATGCAAGGTTATTCCAAGTCTAAATGTAACAATGTGCCAAGAAAGAGGCACATTCTGAGTTTTATTATATTAGTCAATTGAATTAGATTTTACTAGGACCATGTGGGCTTGCAACTGCCCGTAATGATAACATGAACGAAAAAAACTTAAAAGGGCACAGTTTAATTATGATAGATTCATAAATTGAATGGACTTTGTTGTTCTATTGCTATCAACTCCACAAGCATGAAAAACGTTTCCAAATAAATGTGTTTTACACTTTACGTTGCTGTGCATTTTACCCAAAAACTGAAAAGTACTGTGTTGTATAAACCTTATAAACTAAATTTTATAGGCATTTTATCTTAACATTTAAGGAAAGGCCATTCCCTTCTGCAGTATCTTATGGATGCATCTTCCTCTACCAGGACTATAACTCCCAGAAGCAAATAGTATCTAATTAATGCCTCCTGATGTCCATCGTCACAACTGTATCAGCACCAGCGAGAAGTAGAAGTCAGTCAATCAAGAATAATAAACAAGGAGTCATACTGAGATGTGAATAGACCTAGATAAGAAACATTTATAAGAAGACCAATTCATCAGGGTCCCCAGATGTCTGAGGATCAGGTTGCCCAATCTGAAAATGGCTGTGCAAACCTAACTGAAATTGTGTATCACAGAAGTCAATATAACCAACACTATGTGTGAGGCTCAGAACACAGATACATGAAAGGAAATGAAAACTGTGAGTCTCAGGAATCCTTGCTACAGAGACTTTTTTTAAGGCTCAGAAATCCTAATGCTTTTAATAGATAATCTTTTGCTTTTAAATGTGAACATTGAAGCTATCTATTCATTTGCAATGCTAGAAACACAATTCCAGTGGGGATATGCAAAATATACTGGCAAAATTATGTATTATTATTCTTTGAGGAGAATGACTAGGAATATAGCTGTATTACATAGCCTATCCATTTTCAGAGAGCTTGGTCTGTACGCACAGCTCTGTAGGCTGGTATTATGTCTTAAAGCAGCAGTGCAATGAAAATAGTTTTCAGAAAAGCTAATTTCAGCTAAAGATAATACTAATATTAACATATCTGTTAAATCTACTTGTCTAGGGGTTCCATGTGATAATAGTGAGTGCAAAATGGTGAAGACAAAAACCACGATGGAAAACAGGTGATCACATACGGCAAGTGCACAAAAACAGTGATTCTGAAAACAGTGAAAAAAGTGCGCAGTGACTTTCTGTGGGCTTCACCCCTTACCCCTTACTATACATATAAACCCAACTCTGGGGATGCAAGTTGAGAAGGGGAAAGCCGTACATCACAGAAATGGCAAGCACTGTCAACGCCACGTAGCTGAAATGACAGATCATGTTTTGTCATTGCATTTTGTCTTCACCATTTAACAATAATAATAATAATAACACTTTATTTATTAAGTGCCTTTCAAATACCAAGGTGCATACACGTAACAAAGATCCCAAACAATGAAGTTAAAATAAACATTAATATCATAATAACACTCATATCAGTTCATAAAATGCTTGTCTCCACAGATAAGTCTTAAATTACCATAAATCCTCCCACAGTCATACATTCTCGATGCAGATGGGGCAGAGAGTATGACAATCTGCCACATCTCAGACCACAGTCCTGCTAATTAGTGATGTAATCCTGTGTAAGAGGGACAATATTTAAATTAACTTTTAACATTTCTCCTCTGTAAAGAGTGCCCGTGACTTAAAGATAAAATAAAATACCCATTTTATGGGAACACTTAACAGCTCTGCTGTGTACACACAACAGCCAGCAGGTCTTATTTTGCTGTAAGTAGCTGAGAATGATTTAGACATTGTAGTCATTACTGATACCTCTGCACAGTGTAGTCACAGCTGGGACATCACTGTACCTGGCTATACCCTAGTTGTAGGGACAGAGAGACAGTTAAGGGAGATGAGGTGGCAATATGTATAATAGATTCAAAAGTAGTGGAGAACAGACCTACAGTGTATAGCTGTGGAGGGAGATATGGTTGCTCTACGAATACAGTGGGTAGAACAGGTGTTGAGGATTTGATTGCTCAATATACCACCTTAGTCTGAGAGGCCGATCAACTGCTCTCAAAAAGATCAGGAAAGCGGAGGAGTCAAGGGGACAGTCATTATGGGTATTTCAATATTCCTGATGCAGACTTGGTAATAACAGAGGCTAGGAGCATAAAACATCAGGGGTTTGTCAAGGTCTTCCAGGACTATTTTCTCTGGCAGTTGATGTGTGGTTCAGCTAGGGAGAGTGCTATCCTTGACCATGTATTGTCCAACCTGGACTTTATAGGTAACCTAAGGATGGAGGACACCCAGGAACAAGTAACAACAAAGTACATTTTGATATCGCTCTGGGACCCAGCAGTTCTCCTCAAGCATATTGGTTCCTGATTTGGGCAGGGTGGAGTTGGTGGAATGGGTAAAATTCTCCAGGACAAACTGAAATGGCTGAGGTATGTAGAAGGGCTGGAGGTCAAATGGGCTGCCATCAAGAGGGAGGTACTAGGAGTTACAAATGAATGTGTAATACATATTAGTATGACAAGCAACACAGAAAGCTGATCTGATTGAGCAAAGAAATAAAAGAAGCAGTCAAAGAGAGAAAAAATACATATTTTAAAAATAAGAATGACCAGACAGTGGAGAACTGGAAGGAGTATGTGGTTAAGCTGATAACGGCAGAAACAAACTTATTAGAGAGACCAGAGCAAGCATGGAACGGAAAATAATGGAGGGAATAAAGAAAATGATAAAGCATTATTTGGGTGCATAAGGGAATACAAAAAGACAAGGCAGGGCATTGAAAGAATGAAGAAGGATAAGGTAAGTGTTAATGATGTTGTAAGGAAGTTTAACATCCTAAATGACTTTTTAGTTCAGTCTTTCTGAAGGAGATGGGGGCAGAGGCTGGAGAGGGTTCTTTAGTACCTGAAGAGTTTGAGGTAAACACCACCAGGCCTTAATGGTATACCACCAGGGATATGAAGGAAATTGCACTGGCGCTAGTTATTGTACTGACACTAGTGGAATCACTTGGAGACCAACTCAGTTAGTCCCTGAAAACAGGGTGGTGCCAGCAGACTGGAGGGTGCAATGTGAATTCAATGCACAAGACCAGGGATAGGAAAACAGCCAGAAATTATAGACTGGTTAGTCTAACCTCCACTGTAGGGTAACTCTTGGATTCCATTATTCAGGAAAAATTGTGGAGTTCCTTGAGCAACGGGGTGACAGAAGAAAGGATTATGCAGAATCATGAAATGTAGGTTATTTCAGACTATTCTGATAGACATCTTTGAGTCCATAATGAAGGCAGCAGACAGGGGTCAGACAGTTGATATCTTATACCTGGATTTAAGCATGCCTTGACCTCAGCCTCATGAGGACTAATCAAAAATGGGGTAACTGTGAATGGGTGGTCCTAAATGGTTTGTTCTCTAAAGTACAGGAGGCCATAAGTGGATTCCTCAGAGGTCTATCCAGGGGCACACACTCCTCAATATGTATATAAGTGATATACTGTAGGAGAGGAAGCAAGGGAATTTCTGTCTTTTGTGGACAATACAAAACTGTTCAGGAGGGAGGTTACTATGGAAGGAATTGTCAATAAGCAAAAGGATGTGGAAAGATTAGAGAAATGGTCATGCATCTGGCAGTTAAAATTCAATGTCAAGAAGTGCAAGTTAATGCATACAGGAAAATGTCAAAAAGACAGTCTCTATCACTATTTGCACCAGGCAAGGCTTACCAGGCTTACAGCTCCTCCCACTTTCCACACTCTTGATGGTTCCCTATTGGAATATGTCTCCTCTTTTAAATGCCTTGGCTGTGACTCGATAGGAATCTTGACTTCTCTGAGCATGTGGATGCTATTCAAAAAGCTTCATCCCAAACTTGCTGCTTTTACAGAAACCATGGATTTATCCCCCAGCCCATTGAGAAATCATCCAGAAGATGATTCTCCCATTTTGTATGATCTATTTTCCACCCTGTGCTCGCTGGTCCTCCACTCCTTTGGGCTCTTGTCAAGTTCCTCCGACCTCTTCTGTCCTTGCTCGGCCCTCCTCTGCTTCCTCAGATCGCAGCCGACCCTGGGATATCCCGTGTATCCCTTCACGGGTGGGTCCCTTTCCTCCGAGGAGGAAGGCACCGAGGGATAGACCCAGCACACACTTCTAGGGCCGGGATGCTGCTGGGGAACAGGAGGCACCGGAAGGCACTGGAGGCCCTCAGGAACTTAAATGGCCATCATCCGGAGGCCAGTGCGTGATTTTCCTGGCTTTCTTGAGGTGCGTGACGTCTGGACGCCAAGGCGAGAACCGACATCTGTCATGCACCACCCCAATGACCCTGATGTGCTGCTCTACCACCAGCCTCTGCCAGTGGTCTCTTCAGCACTGGATCGTGACCCCTACCCTCCCTGGAGACAGCGAGCAGTCATGGGATGCTCAAGCTGCCTCCCCGGCCCGACCCTCCAGCGTCCCAAGCTCATTCCGAATCCAGGTCGCTGGCGTCATAAGCAGAAATCCAACCGCTGTGCCGATGGGCGATTCTCCCAATTTTTGACTTTGGAGATACAGTCTACAGTGTCAACCCCTAAGTCCACCCTTGCCAGACTGGACACCCTTTTGAACTCCTCCTTCTGCTGCTTTGCCCTTAATTGTCCACTTCGTACTCACAACTGCGACCTCTACATGCTCTCATTTCCACCTCTTGAGGCCAGATGCCTTGCTCATTGTGCCTCACTAGTTGGTAACTTCTGGCTTGGCTCCCTTCTGTCCTACTTAAATGCATTCCTTTCACTCCCTCTTCTATCTTCTATTCCCTCTACAACTCCACCCACAAGACATTAGCCCTTCCTGCCGAAATTCCTCTTATGGAAGGGCTGCTTTCTCCTATCATTTTCCTAATCTCTGGAACTCACTCCCTTAGATATCCATTCTGCCACATCCACTAGTTCACTGTCTTGTCTTCTCCACAAATATATGTCACCTCTCTGCAAATGCTCCTGACCCTTACTTCCTTCAATACTTTATCCCTTTTCTTGCTCTCCATCCTGTTTCTTTTCCCAATCCTGCCTCCTTCCTGCATTTTCATTCCACCTTCCTCCCTCACCTCCCTTATTTCCTCCAATACTTTATCCCTTTTCTTGCCCCCTTCCTAATTTCCACACCTATCTGGCCTTCTTCCCTTATTTTTAATCCCTCTACCCTCCCCCAATCATGTTCTAAGTGGCTGTACGTTAATGTGTGCAATGTCTTCATTATTACATATGCAATTGTGTATGTACTTCATATATATATATATATATATATATATATATATATATTAGATAGTTATTTGTAAGCATATATGTGTCATATTCATTCTGGCTTATTGCATAGTTTCATTTATATTTAGTATTGTTATACCCTTTTGTTGTTTATCTGTATCTTATGCAATTTTGTTACACTACTTAAATTCATGTTATTCTGGACTTGCTATGTATAATGCATCCCATTCTCCTCCCCCAGGATGCTTCTGGAAATGAGCTCTTTGAAGCTCATGATGTCTTTCATGGTGAAACTTTTCAAATAAATAAATAATAAATAAATAAAATGGAATCCTATACTTTATTGCTGGATTGATGGGGTGAGGGTGAGACACTACAGAAGAAGGGGATTTGAGTGTTGTCATCAGTGACACCCTGAAGTCCACTTTGCAGTGCAGTAAGGTTTATGGAAAAGCAAACATAAAGTTTTGGTGTATCGATAGAGGCTAGAAGGCAGGAGAAGGAACTGATCTTCACTTGTACAGGTTCCTGGTAATTCTACTCCTGGAGTACCGTGTTCAGTTCCAGAGCCCACTACTTAAGAATGACCAGGAGATTGTCAGTCTAAAAGCATCATGGAAAAAGCCAATGGAATATTGGGTTGTATAAGGCAGAGCATTCACAAATAGAACAGCAAGAAGTTTCATCCTATAGTACAGAACCTTTGTGTACCCCTTCCAACTATTGCTTGCAATATTGAGTCCTTTCTTGCAGAAGGATGTAGTACAACTGCAGAGGCTCCAGTGGAGGGCAACCAAAATGGTTCATGGCTTCAGAGATATGACATAAGAAGAGAGCCAGACTCAGTTAGACCTGTTTAATCTACATCAAAGACATCTCAAGGGGTTACCTGTTGTTGATGTATAAAATGGTAAATGATCAAGCACTTTTCAATAATTAAATTCTTCCTTTAACAATGGTACTTAACACCCATCGTTGACAGATATTCAATTTGAAGAAAGACCATTTGGAATAGAAATGAGAAGATTCTATTACACACAGTGAATAGTAGGACTCTGGAATGACTTACAAAAAGCATAGTTTAGGCCAGAACTTCTAATAGTTTCCAAACCTCAGTAGCTGTTTTTAAGGTCAGGTTTGCAAACTAGAAATTACCACTGATAGAAGTGGGGATAGATCATGATGTGATCATGGACTACCTCCCACCCTAAATACCTAGGATGAAACCTAGTATGACAGGTTGGAGGCAGTCAAAGGAGAATACCACAAATGATACTGGGTCAATAGGGAAAAATTATATAAGCAAAGGTTGCAAAGCCTGAATACATATCCCTTAAAGAACAGAAATGAAAGGGAGGCATGACAGAAACCTTCAGGTTTCTACATGGATCAACAGGGTAGAATCCTCAGAGATGTTCAAAAGAATTAAGAGCCTGCATACTAGGAAGCACAGTTCTAGGTTGGTGAGGTCAGTTTCTGGTGGGACAAGAAGTACTTATTCATGGAATGGGTGGAGCCAAATGGAATGGTTTGCAGTGTGGCAAATCACAAATTTATAGACAGATTCAGGTCCGGATGGGACATATTCTGGGGCAGGTGATGGTAGCAATTTTCGTGGCTGGTTTGTTTAAACACAAAACTGTTAGTCTGTAGGTAAAATGGTAGATGTTGATGACTTTTGGATTTTAAAATCTACTGTTTTAAAGATTTAGAAAAACTACAAATTATCTTACTCAGAGGAATAAGAAGTCCCCCAAATTTTAAGGGTCCTAACACTTGCTGATAGAAATATTTTTTGAAATATTTCTGGCTGTTATATTGACTGACCGTTGTGCAATTCACCATTTGCAAATCCATTCTTATGTTTTCAACATAACTGTAGCCACAATGACTCTAATTAGCCAGGCCTTACTTTAGTTGTGTACTTAAACAATTTTTTATTTTTTATTTAAAATTTTGTAGACGGGTAAAAAGCAGCTCAACCCAGAGAAGACAATACAAACATTTAAAATACAATAAGAACAAACAGGCATAAATAAAAATCAATGGTTTAACGACAATACAGTGAACACCTAGACAAATTACAGTATATTGTATCCATAATACATAATATGTTTATGATTGATAATGACATAAAATTACTTTATGTGCAATTACAAATAGTGGGTGCCATGCATAAAGAAGTGCGGAGTATGCGGCACACGTGTACCCTACATGTGCCCCTGAGCACCCGTGGACGAATGCGTATCACAGCAGTATGCATGACCGCCAGCTACCGGCGTGCAGGTCTCTGCAGAGTGGCTGGGAGAGGAGTCGCTGTCCTGGGTGGGCATCCAATAGGATGCCCCTGGACCTGATGGATCCCTTGCACTGGGTGATGTGGGTCGGGGCTGTGCATGCTGCTTGTGTGCACCCAGACCCGCACATCACCCACCGCCCCATTGCCACCAGCAGCAACATCTGGGGCACTCACCCGCCTGGCCACCTGGATGCCCCTTCCACCCAGTGGTCAGTGGCATTACAGTGCACCCCATCCTGATCCCCTGGTGGCTCACTGGCAGTGCCATGGCAGGGTCAGCCCTGGCATACCTGAGCCACCCAACACACCAGTGTGGCCAGCACTAGTGGGTTAGTGAATCCCGTGTAGTGCTGGCATGCCCCATAATGCCCCCTAAGCAGAGCTGTCCATGGATGTGGGGGATCGGATTGTGGTGGGTCTGCCTTCCCTTCTTCAGAATACCGCAGATCGCGTAGTGGGTCCAGAGTGCCTACGTCAGCCTAGTATGTGCGCATAGCCACTCCACACCTTTGTGCATAGCGCCCAGCAGTTGAGTGTAAATAACCTTTTTAACAGTGTTTTGAAAGAATTTCAACATTTCAAAGTTCATCAAGCAATTTATTCCAACTTTATATTGCACTATACTCAAAAGATTTCTGATTTTGTGTGGTCTTACAAAGTGGATTTCAGAGAAACAGATATCTGTGATCTAAGCTGTCTTGTGTTAGTTCTTTGTTTAAAGAAATGTTTAATTGGATTATATAAGATACTATACAGTGATTCATGCACAAAACATGACATCTGCATAATGTCTCTTTGATCCATAGGTAACCACCCCAGCCTATTGTATAGGCTATAGTGGTGTTCCTATGTCTAGCTCTTAAGGCAAATCTACAAATGGAATTATAGAGGCTATATTTTTGCTGTTTAACCCTTACTGATGACCCACCTCAAATCAACCCACCATAGTCCAGTATGGGCAACAAACATGCTACTGCTATTGTTTTCCTAGTGTCATCCGTTAAAATGTCCCTCACCATATAAACGCCACTAATTCTGTTATGTATTTGCTTAGTTACATTATTTAAATAGGAGTCAAAAAGTAAGTGACTATCTACGGTCACACCCAAGTATCTGAATTCTGTAACAATTTCAAGATTAGATCCATCATTAGCTGTTATTGTGAAATCCTCCCACAACTTCCTTAATTTTGCTGATGAATAGAAAAGCATAGAATTAATCTATTATCAGGCAACCATTCTGTTAATCTGTTATAGTCCTTTTCCAAATTTCTTTTGGTCACATCAATATTCTCATTAGGTACGTACAATATCACATCATCTGCATACAAAATCATGGGAAATCCATTACAGATAGAGGGCAGTTCATTAATATAAAGGAAAACAATAATGGCCCCAAAATTGATCCTACGGGACTCTATACTTAACATTTCTAACATCTGACAAGATATTATTAATCCAAACCTGTTGTTCTCTTTGTGATAAATAGTCATGTAACTATTCGATCACTGGGTTCCCAAATCCTAAAGCTGCTAATCTATATATCAATAATTGATGCTCCACAAGATTGAAACAATGGCTGGAAACAGAGCATGCTGATTTGCTGACATGCATTCTAAAGGGCTATGTTAACAGCTGTAAAACCGCATGTACAATAAAAATAATTAAAATAAAATATTCATTTAAAAATAAATATTTTATCTTAATTATGACATTAAGGCATTCCATGTGTTGGGTTACCAAATCTAACCCCAGGAGCAGATGGAACTTGAATTTTACTTATGCCTCTTGACCCCATGTGGCTTAGATTTTTGATGCTGACCCAGGCCCTGTGCATGCCTTCATGCTTAAGCAACATAGTTCCTCATTCCAAATATGGTAGAAGGGCTGAACCAGTGGATTATCAGCAGCAGCATGTTGCAATGCCACATGGGAGACCAGTTTAAGTAGCAACTGTGTATAATTCACTCACTGTGCCTGTGGAGGCAGGGACATCAATACGGAGTTATACTAGTTGTCCTGGGCAGCAGGACTACAGCACATACTTGCAACACCCTTTGCAGACAAACAATGAACAGGACTTAGATGGGTCAAGAAACCACTGCTCATGGCTTAGGTCATGAGCCACCACATGATTTAGGAGTGGTGGGAAGAGAAACAGAGGATAAAAGGGATGGAGGAAATTGGGATTCTGGACCCAGCAAAAATGAATAACTCTAGTTTTGCAGAGTGCAGCTGCAAATCCAAAACTACTATTTAAAAAGAAAAAGCAAGCTGCTGTGTTTTGAAAATATGTCTCTAATAGTTTCATTACCTCAGAACACCTTTGTGCTGGACCAGTAGCACCAAAGTAGCACTACTGCACACTATGCTAGTGACAAGGGTTCATGAATACATTTGGGTCACTTAGAGACTGACGCTTGGATGAAGAATTGAGCATTCCATGCATTCCATGCATCCCACTATTTACCTGCCACCTGGTGGCACTGAGTGGCAGCCGGAGGAAGCAGCACTTGAAGAGAGGTCAGGCTGCCTGATAATCAATAGCTTGCATGCACACCCCTGCATGCATGCATATTTATCACTGCACATTGGCAGCTCTAGGGGTGAAAAAGAGGGAAAAATACCTGACCAGCCATAGGCAATGGTTCCATCACCCACAGGCCCACACACCTCCAATCTGGCTCCCAACCCACTATACAGTATATTGTCCTGGGTTTGTGGTGGACAAGGCATAAGTCCATGAGAAAGTGGGTAACTGGGCTAGAGAGGTGCCATCTGGAGAGGGAGCAGACAAGGAAGAGTGGAAAAGCAAGATTGAAAGAAAAGTACTTGTAATTGAAATAAGTAAAGTTTCCAGTGTTGCATTATGAGACTAAAGAAACAATATGATTGATAGTGGCATTGTGTTTGAAACCTTAATAACATCTGCCCAGCAAATTCATATTGTAGTGTTCCAGTGTATCTCAATACTCCCACATAGTAACACCCTCAAAACCACACCCCTATACACACATACACAGTACCCACACTTATGCATGTGCACCCCCAACACACACACATGCACCTACAGACACCCCAAAACACTCACAGATCATTACTGGGAATGCTTTAAATATATTTTTGAAAGAATACTGTAGATTTGCCAGCACTGTAAATATTTACAATAACTAACGGCATTAGCTTTGGGGTTATTTTAGAATCTCAACTGAAAAGAAAATACTTAATATAGTGTCAATTTTACAAATAAAATTGTTTGGTATACCCTTTGCATTAAAATAGGCAGTTTCTGAGGAGATTTACTTCAAATGAAACCTGGCTGGAGAACTGACACATGCAATAACATGTAATGTAACAACATCTTTCACCTGCTCCAAGCAAACTCTTTTATTTAAAGCAATTATGGCCAGAGAATGAAATTAAGAAGAAATGGGGATTGAGAAAACGGTTCTCCCTTCATCTGGCAATAAAGTCTATTGCCCCTGAAATTGTTTGACTGAATTTTCACTTGCTTGCACATCCACACCCCATTTTGTGGAGTGTGATTTAATAAATCCCTCAATCTGGGATTAAATTTTACTGTTTTATGAACTGTTAAATTGCATTGTATGCTTATTAAAGCTGGTGTTCTCTCACTTCTTGACACACTTCTAATTCTATCCTGGGTAAAATTAAACAAATAGCATGGAGTTTGTTTTTCCAACAGCAAGATCACTTTGTAACAGGCAGTAAAACAAGAGTATTTACAAACATTCATTTTAAATGAAGAGTGCTTGATTTCCCAAAGAATGGCCAATCTTGAAACAATACTAAATAAACATGTTCCTGTATATTATTAGGACCTCACCAGATGTGCAGGTATTTTACTTAGTAATAATCATATCTATAGTTTCTTTGCAATAATATAAAGGAGATATGCTGCATGATTTTTGTAGACACACTTACCTAACAATTAAGTGTGGTTCTCCATATTTGTGCAGATTTTTCAGTTTTAAACATGGTCTTTATCACATTTATAGAGAAAAGTGAAAAGCCATCTTACTCTGCAGCTTATGGAATAAATGATTATTTTAACTGCATTTTGTCCCTTCTGTTTTCTTTCTCAGTCTAATTAAAATCTCATTCAACATCTTTCAAGTCCATTTATGTGTGTGTGTGTGTGTGTGTGTGTGTGTGTGTGTGTGTGCATGTTAGGCCATTCATACCTACCTAATTTCCTTTTAAGTAAGATCTGCAACTCTCAAGTAATTCAGGGTTTGCTCTGCCAATGTGCATGTTCATCAAATGAAATGTTAAAATTCCATTTGGCGAAACATTAACTAATTTGGTGAGCACAGCTGTCAATATTGGCAAACACAGCTGTCAAGTGGAGGATAACAAAATGTTAACAGAACAGGAAGGAAATGACAATTTAAAAAGCAAAGCTAGCCCTGTTAGCATTTCTAGCACCTGCAATGATAGATCAACACTGGGCCTGCATTTGGAATTTCTCACACTGTATAACTCCCACACTTTGAATAAATCCTTTTAAGAATAGGTTCATAGGACTAGGCAACATCCATTTTTGATTCCATATGTATATAAATCATCAGATATTTGGATTTAGGACTGCAGAACCATAAATTTGATGGTGATGTCCCACAAGGCCAAACAAACCACACTTTGCATTTTGTGCACATATTTTGCATTGGAAAGTTTCATGAAAAATTATGTATCAGTGCAAAAAGTCCAGTAAATAAGGAAAACATTACTTTGCCACAATGTGTGTTCCTGAGAACTAAGACAGACATCTGACAGTGATTTATGGCAAAATCCTGCTTATATTTGTATGGCAATAATACAAGGTTCAGATTTTCAATCTGATCTCCAGATCCACACAATTGGGATCGCAGAACCATAATTTAGCCATTTGACTATGCATATTACATAAAATGTTAAACATATATCATGAAGGTGTTTTAAACAAATATATCACCTGTGTCTTGCAAACTACACTTCAAGTATCATATAACCCCACTTTAGTGAAATGCTAGGCTTCTCATTTTGTTACCTGCATTGTTCCTGCTTTCCATGTCTAATGATGTTACTGTATAACAGTTTAGTGCAAGTTGATAACTGTAAACATGCATGTTCCTCCTTTTTGACTATTTTGAAAACAAGATTTATACTTATTTATAAGATTTATTAGATTTATAAGATTCATACTGTGGGTTCTATCCCACACCAGGCACTTAGGTTAATATCCCAATACTGACACTGTAGTGCAGCTGGGGGTGCTGCTCTCCTGAGGTGCTGTCTTTCAGATGAGATGTTAAACCAAGGTCCCATCTGCCTGTTCTGGTGGTAGTTCAGGTGGATGTTAAAGATCCCATGGCACTTCTCGAAAAGAGCAGGACATTTCCGGTGCAATGGCCAAATTCCTCCATTCATGAAAAATACCACCAACAGCCTAATCTGGTTCAAGGTCAGTTGGCATTCATCTGTATCCTCCCCTGGGTCGTGTCTGAAAATAGGCAGGATTTGTCTAGTGCACTTACCCAGTCAACAAAAACTAAATAAAATAAATAAAGATCAGATGACAAAGGTAGCCTAATTTTAGAAGATTGGTAAGGTGGCGGTGATTTTAATCAGAGTCCTGTCTGCAGTATTTTCCTTAGTGTAGGACTTTGTGCACATGCATGATTTCTTGTTTCCATGGAAACAAATGCAGTGCACATGTGTTGCATAAAATCCAAGCATACATGGAGTCAATAAACAAGCCTCCTTTGTCTCGTTCCCCCGCCAACACCAACATTCTGTCAAATAAATAAAACAACAAACATAGCTGATGTTAAATACTATAAGATACCATGGGATTAAATATGTAATTATATAAACTGCTAAAGAACCCAATCTGTTGCAGACATTGCCCCCTTCTTTACTTTGTGCCCAAAACAGTTTCTCAAAGTTTTCCCAGGTACAGCATTTAGAGCTCAGACTTTTCCTTCATATATTCAGTCATGATAAGAGTCTTGGTCAGATTGCTAAACATGGTAAGCTTAGTAGCTGACAACCTGAAGTGGCATTTCTGCTGTAGTTTACACTAAATGCCCCTGAAAGTAGGAATAAAGTAATAAACTGTTTTGTCTATATCAAATACTATGTATAGATTTATAAGACTACATTTATTAAACAAGCATTATCATTAATACACTAAATAACTCCAGAAAAAGATGGAGGTATTTCTGAGATGCTGAGTTTTTACTGACACCAATAACCAGTCACAACTCTCCCAGCTTAACCATTGGCTGGCATTGCTATGCAGTGTTCATCATGGTATGTAAGAAAGTTGAAAGCTAAAGATATCAGTTGTTCTATGTTTTTTTCAAAACCTAAGAAATATATTGCAAAACACTATTTTATCGCATCAATTAGGGTTAAATCACAAAGCATACAAAGTAGTTTTATGAAAATTAGGGTAAAAAGTCCCTGGAATCTGAACCATATATGTTGTGTGGTATTCCTTGGGTTTGAACAATCATGTGATGCAATGTTAGCATTACCTTTATATCTAGAATGTCTTTTCAGACAGAGTAAAATATGCTTTGTATAGGGTCCAGAGAGGATGCCAACATTATGGTATTGCTAACATTGTGTTGCATGACCGTTCAAACTCTAAGGAACACCACATCACTGATTTCCCAATGTTCCAGAGACCCTTTACCAGATTTTCATTTACCTACTTCGTATTTTGTGCTTCAACCTAATAGATGCATTAACATAGTTTTGCAATATACATACGTTAATTGCAAAAAAAACTACGTGAATGCAGACATTAAAAGAGCTGAAGAAGGCAAAGTGCACAAAGTAAGGAATGAAAAACAGTATGGGTTTGACTCTCAAGAGTCTTGGTGAATCGGTGGTGTGGAGTTCCTGGGGTTATCAACCCTAATACCCACATCTCCCTAGCCTTTAGCCTCCTGTCCAAAGCATAATGTACCGTTCAAGCCCATGCAAGAGGCAGGAAAGTATGGCTCACAACATGTGGCCAACAGAATCATGCATACAGTACCTTTCTTGACACAGGCAAGTTTCTTTCCTTAAGAGAATGGGTGGGCATTAGGGTTGACAACCAAAGGAACACCACACACCACACCACCAATTCACCAAGAATTCTAAAAATCCAAACCTTAATGTTTTTCATTTCCTTCCATACTTTGTGCTATTTGCATTCTTCAACCCTAATGTCTCATAAATGTAGTTTTTAGCAACAAATTTTCCTTGCTTTCATGATAGCGAAATTGTATTCAGAGACCTACTTGAAATGGAATAAACAGAATAGTGGAGATATTTCAAGTCCCAGTTTTTCATTCCAACCCACTTCTCCTGATGCAGTATGTTGCCCTGTAAGGCATTGATACATATATTATCCCCAAGAGGAAGGCTCTCCAACCCACCACAAGGTGTCGCCTATCCCTTCCCTGGCTATGAGTGGTGGTGCACAACAGCACTGACTCCCATCATCATGCTACCAAGCCAGTTCTCGAGCTCATCCCTGAACTCTATTCCCTAGTATGGTAACACAGCACACTACTCGCTGGGCTAACAGCCATCCCTGTATACAATGTTTTTCATACCTTTTTGACCATAAATTTTCAACATAGTCTTTTGTTGAGCCCTCTTTCTTCACAACATAACAGGTTCTATCTATAAAATACTGTCTGAAACATCATTTCTTGCCACTAGTGCAAAACATGTTTTGGGAAGGATTTGAAAAACGACACATATCACGTTCATGATGGGGGTAAAAAGATGAATATGCTGAAAATTTGGAATCAAAGTTATGAGTGGACACTGAGAAATTTCAACATACCTTCATAACTTTGTTGTTGTTTAACATTTTCACCAAATTTTCACAGTCATTTTATGACCCTCTTCGTGAACCTATAGGTAAAATTTTCAAATCCTGCTTAAAGGTGATTTCACTGAGCATCTATAAAATCACCTTTTGGGCCTGATTTGGAAACGCATCTACCTTGTTTATGAGTGGGGGTCCAAAAAGGCTATGTTGAAACTGGGGAAAATATAAAAAATACCAATATAGAGTAAATGTTCAAAACAACTGAAAATATATTGACTGCACTTACAGTATCTTGTTTCATCAGTTCCTGATCAGCATTAATGGAGCAGGGCATATTTCTTCAGAGAGTGGATCCACAGTATGGTGGTGGTCCATTTAAGATGAGTGAGGAGTGTGGGGGTGGTGTGGTGGGTGCTGAGTGAGGAGTCTGTGTTAGGTGGGTGGGTGTGGGGTCAGGGGTCAGAATTTGCTGGGGTCCCAGTTTTATTTTACAGGTTACTTTGAACAAATGTAAAACTCTTAGAGGAATAGCTTTCTTTGTTTCAGGGAAACTGATACTGGGGACTGGGGACCCCAATGTGAGATGGACTAATTGGTGGCACTGGGGTGGACAACCTGGTGTCACAGCAAATGGATGTGGGGGGGATTGTCCTGGATACTACTCCAGAAGGGGCTTCATCAACAGCAGCACCAGTGGTGAGCACCCCTTTACTTCTCAGTATTTTTCTTGAACTCTTTTCCCTCCGATCACTGGCCCTTAGGATCGCCTCAGATGTGGGTCACAGACAGCCTGCTTCTCCCTTTGAGCCTGAGACCTCCCAGGTCTGACCTCTCCTCCGGAGCCTCCCTCCTACCTCCTGCCCTGCTGACCCTTGACATTTACCCGAGGCAGGGTCACCCACATCTTACAACCAGTGCACCATGGAAATCTAGACAGCGGGCAGAGTGAAGGAGGGGTGAGGGAGGCTGACTGGGCAGGGTCTGGCAATGGGCATGGGGATGACTGCTGGGCCCTAGTCATCTTCCCGGATGCTAGGGTTTTCCTTGTTCTGGCCCCGAGGCACAGATGTTCAATGATGTCCAGCGTCCAATGTGCATGCTCCAGCACCCCCGCAGGCCATCCGCTGTTGCCTTCACCTCCTTCTGAGTGTTTCCTGGCTATGATGCACCCAGTCTCCACTTACACTGCTGATGCCACGGAGTCCACAGCCCACCCTCCCCAGGAGAGGAGAGCTGTCCTCTGGATGCTCAATCCTCTCTTCCCAGCCAACCCCAGCCGCTGGTTGCTCCTGAACCCAGGTCAGGTGCATGGCAGTAAAACTGGGCTGGCACTACCACTCAGTATTGGCGGTATGATGATAGTCAGCACTAGGGGTTATTTAATTCATAAAGTGGCAGGATTGGACGCCTGCCACCTGGTTCACATCAAAACAATGTTAGGAAGGGGGATACTGGCTGGTGGGATTGGGCATCTGCCAGCCCACTTGGTTAAAAATTAAACAGTACATTGACTGGGAAGGAGGGGATAACAACAGTGGGAGAAAAGAGCACTCACCACCAGTGTTCTAAAATAGCTAGGATACAAAGTAGTTTGATCAAAAGTATTTCTTTCACACTGCTTTCCTATTTACTGCTGATAAAACAGTTAAAAAGCACAATTCTTTTTTCTTTCTCAAAATCCAGCTATTTTAGAACATTTATTTTACCTGAGCAATGGCAGTAATGGCACAGTTTTTTAACTTACATTTCAGAAACTACACTTAGGCCAAAGTCTTTCAACACTATAGTTTTCAGCTTTATAGGTAAAACTATTTTGACTTATAAAGGTTAGCAAAAATAGGTCTTAATTTTGGGAAATCTTAGTGATTTGTACCTCTGTAGCTTTGTCTTCCTCAACCAAATGTCATGAAATTTTCAGTCTCCTAAGATCCTGGCACCAACTCTATGCTTACCAAATTTCAGGCAAATCACTTAAATGGGGCTAGTTATTAAGGTACAAAATTGTGGTTTAACATTAAACTTAAAGAGGCAAAAACTGTTAATGAATTGTTAGGGTTTCAAAGCCACAAAAGGAGGCAAAAGAAATCTGGCAGTATAGCGTGTAACAGTTAGAGGAGTGAGCTGTGAATGCGCTTTATGCATT
The DNA here is from genome assembly GCA_016271365.2 of Neoceratodus forsteri. Taxonomy (NCBI): domain Eukaryota; kingdom Metazoa; phylum Chordata; order Ceratodontiformes; family Ceratodontidae; genus Neoceratodus; species Neoceratodus forsteri. Next base: position 1,518,522,003 of record CM057449.1, read on the forward strand.
CAGCAAACCTGGGTTTGATTCCCACAACCTCCACTTACATACTTTGTGACCTTCAGCAAATCACTTAACCTTCCCAGTGCTCCCAGGTCACCCCTGAAAACAGGCCTTGGGCCTAGTGGGCTGTACCTGGTTATTGCAGATTAAATAAAAGTGGCATTAGGGTTGTTTCCACCCTAACACACACCCCACTTCCCTAGTCCTTATCCTTATGATTCAAGACCAAGCTACAGGTCGGGGCCATGCAGGGCCATACAGGTCTGGGAAGGACATCATATCAGATAAACCTGATCGAAGTTATTTGATTAAGTGCCTAACATGACAGACAAGGGTCAGGCTTTAGACATTCTGTACCTGGACTTCAGTAATGCCTTTGACTTTACTGGTTCTAAGTGAAATATGGTAAAGCAAAATAAGCGTGAACTAGAATAGTACAAACAAAACAGTGCAGCAAAAAGAGCTCAGTGAAATCAGACCTAAAATACCATACAGCATGACAACATGAGGGCAGTCCAAACAAAATGACACATGCAGAACAAAACACACAGCACATTGAGTGTTGCAGTTCTGAACACAAAATATATTATGTACTTTCTGCCATAGGATTCAAAAGTATCAGACAAGGAACAGAAAACAGTACTTCAGAACACAGCAAAATATGCAGAAGAAATACAAGCAATATCTTTCATATTAACTCTGCTAGCATCGCAACCAGCAAAATAAGAAGAAACACATGTACAACCAGGAATATACCTGAAAAAGATTATACAACAACACTCGATGTGCCATGTGCTTTGTTCAAATGTAACATTTTCGTTTGGGCACTCAACGTTTTGTCACTCTATATGGTATTTTAGGTCTTATTTCACTGAGCTCCTTTTGCCTCCCATTTTGTTTACGCTATTCTTGCTCACACTGTTTCACTTTTACCTTATTTTACCTAGAACCAACCTTGTTCTACATGAATGGCTGGTGAAGAAGCTAAATGATCATAGGATGGGGAAACAGTACAAGACTGATAAAACATTGGCTTAGTGGGAGACCCAGAGGGTTACCCTCAGTGAGAACTACTTGACGTTAGGAGATGTAACATTGGGATTGCTTCTGGGGCCAGTCCTCATTCATTTGTGACATTTGGGTAGGAATCCAGAGTAAGATCTGCCTCTTTGCAGATGACACCAACATTTACAAGAGTAGACAGCAAGAAGAATGTAAGACCATGACAAAGGATTTGGAAAGACTGGAAAACTTAACAGTTGCTATGGCAGTTGAAATTCAGCACAAAGAAATGTAAGGTACAGAACTTAGGGTTAAGAACAATAAAACAGAACACAAGATGAATGGGGTTTTCATAGAGTGAATGACTGAGGAGAAGAATCTGGGGTGACAGTCACAGAAATTTTGAAAACATCAGCAATGGGAAGGATGAATAGAATGTTGGGATACATAGGGATGGGTATTAGCTGTAGAAGAGAGAGGTGATATTGCCCCTGTGCAGACCCATTGTTCAATCTCACCTGGAATATTGTGTACAATTCTGAAATCCTCACATAGGACAAGGATGGGTGAAGGTAGTTCAAAGATGTGTATCCAAGATTATTCAGGGGTAGGAGAAAAGTCATACGTGATGAGATTCAGAGCCCTTAATCATTACACTTTTAAGATGAGAAGGGAGAGAGGTCATATGATAGAGACATATAAATACCTTAATAGGAAAAATACAGTGACTAGTGAAGAGCTATCCACCTTATGTGGGAACACTGACACCAAGAAAAACTCAGTAAAGCTTGCAGATGTGGGAGGGATAGGCAGGATGGCAGGGCATATTTCTTCATGGAAAGAGTAGAGGGCAACTGGAATGAATTTACAAGTAAAGTCATCTTTGCTAATTCAGTAGTAGGAGTCAGACATGGATGGGACAGACACACAGGTTTAGTAAGAACATTAGGAAAAGGGAGAGGAGAAAGGAACTGTGATTGGCTGCAAAGGCGTCATATCTAACCATAGGTAGGGCTAGGCACACTAAATGGGATACAGGACTTTTCTGCCATCCTCTCCTATGTTTCTATATCCCTTTTCTACTGCCTTAATATACAGGTCTACAACCATTCCCAAAAGATCTGCTCCATGTAGGATCTGCTGGATGAATCTTGGGTTTCATTATGCAGGGCCCTTCAAGCTATAGAAAGCACAAGAGAAGGCATCATTTTCCTTGTGTGATGATAGCAGTCATAAATTTCTTTATGCAGGTCCCTGATGACCATGACAATGAGATCAGTCATACTTGTGTGAAGCAGATGAATCATAACTTTCAGCAAGCAGGACACTGCTGGCCCTGCATGAAACAGATCAGTCATAATTTTCTTTACATAGAAGATCAGGCATAGCTTTCATTGTGCAAGTCCACAAACCTGTAGCTTGAGGCATCAAGCCTGTGAAGACAGCCACAAACATGTTGATTGGCCTTGTGTAATGAGACTAGGAGCTGGGTGAGGAGGTTTGTGTTAGGGTTGAAAAAATAACATCACATTTCCCTCCTTTGTGGTTCTGAAACACTAATTATGCTTTTTTTCTGATGAATATCCTCACTTTTTCAGAAAGAAGAGTTGTAACTTACTTCACACAGGATCTGCAGCAGTACATTCAGGCCCTACATTAATCAGAGGTGAGTCCTAACCTGCTTCACACAAGGCCTTTTAAAACATGTGAGAAGCTGGACATGCTTGGTCTTTTGGGCTCTGTGCATGCATTCTAACTTTCTTTGCACAGGGCCCTGTTGGACCTATGCAAAACAAGATATGGGACATGGGGCCCATCCTCAAAGCCCCTGAATGGCACAAGGGCTTGCACCACAAGGAATGGTGCAGGGTATGGCTTGCACCAAAAGATGTGCTGAGAGCAGTTCATAAAAGTGGCCTGCAACAAACTCAGGTTGCCTGTGCCAATGGGGTTATGTGCCATACTTGTGGCACAAAATTGGCTGAGGCATGGTGATAGGGGGCCTGCAGCAAATGCAGGCTGCCATATCCCTAATTCAGGATTCTCAAAACCCTCACAGAGGAAAATTTCTAGTACTGTCAGACCACCAAGGGCTGTTCTAAGGGTACTTAGAAGTGTGTCTTCCGGGAGGGTTAGAGACCATATGGACCATATTAGAGACCTCATATAAGAGAGGCTGAAAGACCTCAGTATGTAGTCACTGATTATGAGAAGAGGAGAGGAGGAATATGACAGAGACATTTAAATACCTCAAAGGTATAAATAAGGTACAGGAGGGGAGCCTTCTTCAGGAAAAGAAAATGCTCAAGAACAAGGGGTCATGATATGAGGCTGAGGGAGGTAGAATCAGGGGTAATGTGAGGAAGTATTTTTTCACAAAAGGGGATGGATGCTTGGAACAGCCTCCTCACAGAGAGGTGGTGGGTGCACAGATGGTGAAGATATTCAAAAATGCATGGGATAGTCATAAGGGGACCATAGCAGTGAGGGAAGAAAGGTAGGCAAGGAACTCTGTAGAGGGTAGGGACAATGGGCAGACTGGATGGGCCATTTGGTCCTCATCTGCTGTCAAAGTCTATGTTTCTATGCACCCCCTTGAGCCCTCCCTGGGTGGGAGAGAACTAGTGCCACAGTCCTCCCCAGCCCTCATCCCCTTTTAGTAACAGTGCTCACATCCCTGGTGGTCTAGTGGGAATGGTTCCATGTGATAAGGGCAAAATCGAATGCCGAATGCCATTGTCACAACTCCACATCATGAGTCCCAGCACCAGTGAAAGTGGCACAGAACAACTATATTTATTGCTTTTATGAGGGGATGTGCCCCTGCCCTCCTAAATTAAGATTCTCAACTTCAGGAGGTGCATCTTGGGGGTGCGTATTGCATACAAAATAAAAAACACTGTCTCAAGCCAGGAGCAACAAAACTACCGGCATCTGGTCCCAAACCCTGCATCCCTGCCACCCCAGACCAGCACTCACCCCACCATGCCACGACACCAGTTTGCCGGCAACCTATGGCACCACCTCACAAACTCTCCGCCACACGCTCGGGACGGGCTTCTCTTGCCCCCCCACGCATCGCATATACAGGTGACATTCTGTCACCTTTAATGACCCTACCCATCTGGTCACCAGCTCCACACCCTTGCCATTGGGGCAGCTCCAAGTGGGTCACCGCTTTTGGCAGGTGCCCACTGCGGTCTGACCATATCACAAGATACCAGTGGGAACCTCTCCTTATCCCAGAACTCCACCATAAATAAGTATACATCTTTCCCTTTTGGTTTAGCGGACCCCCTCCTATCCTGATCTCCCAATAAATAATTAAATATCCTTTCCTGGTGGTTTGCTGACCACCCACCCCAGCAGGCAGTGTCCCACCACCCTGCTCACCTCCATGCCATCCCTCAGGCAGTGACTGGCACAGCCTCTACTTTCCACTATGGCCAGCTGCTGACTGAGCTGTTAATAAGTGCATACTGTATATAATATACGCCATTGACTGACAGTGAGCTGTATACAGTATGCGCCGATTGACAGCTCAGTTAGCAGCCGGCCGAGGGAGAGGGAAGGACTGGTGCTGGTCACCATCTCGGCATGCAATAAGGAAGTGGAGTAAGGGGCACCAGCCTGCTGGGGCGGGAGTGGAGGATTCACTGGACAACCAGGAAAAGATATATAAATATTTATATGGGGAATCAGGGATGGGTGGTCCTAGACCATCAGGGAAAGATATCTTTTACAGTTGATCCTTTTTATTGAGCTTTTCAGTTTCATTACAGCTACTACTGTACATTCATTCATAAACACATGGTATATTTCCTTTGTTACAGAGGTACATTATATGCATTTTACACATCAGGTCTTAATTAATGGTTACATTACTTTACTTTGGAAGATTATGAGACCTACTAAACATATTTAATCCAGGCTCACTGTTTTATTGATGTCTTAATTTGGTGGGGAGACCTTTGTTTTATGGGTTCAGTGCTCCAGACGTTAATTGCACAGATACACATCCTTCTCCATACCCCACCACCTTTGGGTAGCGGGGGATGTTTGGGGTTGACTCATAGTGGTTTCAGTAGGTCCTTCACAGCAGGGCTGCTGGGGCTTGGGATCTATCCCATATACCTTATGTATGGGGACCATATTTCTAGGAACTTCTGTCCTGGTCTTGATGCATATTGACCATTGAGACATGGATAGTGACTCTTCCATCACCACCCACCATTCTGTAGTTGAAGGGGTAGGAGTTCTCCATCTCTGATCTACTGTGGCCTGCATCAACCATATTCTTTGGTTGTACCTTAGCCACATGCTGTTTATGCTATGTCTAGTAAGAGGAGTACTGTGACAGGGAAATGAAGCATTTCAAAATAATTCTGTATTTTTGATTATATTCAACCATAGTGGTTGTATCAGACATGCAATACATCCCCAACATCTGCAGCAGTTGTCTTGCTGCATAAGGCCATGGTTTTGAGCTGCACTGGCATTCTATATCATAGGTGGTGAATTTTGTTTTATACCAACAGGCTCCTGGGGTCCTTGCCGCCCTATTGACCAGCGCCCTGCTCTGTTGCCACTCCTGTTCAGATATGGAAGTATTTAGCATCCTCTGCCACTTGTCTCTGGCAGGCATTAAGGGTTGGGGCTGCTTCCCTCATCATTATTTGGATGCACCCTGCCAGTCCTGAAGTATGGTTAAGCCATTTCTTGATCGGAAGCTTGGCTAGGGTCCTTTTCCCCTTTTTCATTAGTTAAACACATACCACATGAGCACTCTCTCTCATTTTTGCCGGACTCAGACTGCATAGTTGGAGATATTTCAGAAGTCCTTCTTTGTGATGGCATTTTTTTTTTGGAGCATTTCAAATGATTCTGTATTATGCCCTTCAGAGGTCAATATAGCTAGTACTTTATTGATTTTGTTCTTGTGCCATTCCTACCAATAAAAGGGGCTGCTTGTCTATACACCAACTAGGACTATTCCATAAGTGAGTATATGCCCCCAAATTTATGCAGGATTAAGTGTGTTGCCCTACCTTCCACCATGCTGTATGGGCTGCTTTCACTGTTAACCTCTTTTGGTGCTGCCTGGGAAACTCACTGCGTTCTAGGTAGGCCAAGGGGTGAGCCTTCTAGGACTGTGGATTCTATTCCCAGTCATGCTGGAGGGTTTAGGCCTTGTCTCCACGCGTCTACAGGCATTGGCACCCTAAAGGCATATGTATACATTGGAAGTGCAGCAGGGCCCAGCCACCCCCACCAGGAGGCTTTTAGCTTCACCCTACTATATCTCGGGGAGCTCCCTCCCACACTGAAATTTCCTCCATAGTATTTAGTTTGTGGAACTATTTCTCTGGGATCTCTACAGGAAGGTGTGTCAGTATGTAAATTACTTTAGGGGCTAACAGAATTTTTATTGCTGCTATTTTCACTGCCATCTTAAGGCGCAGGTGTTTCCACATTTCCACCTCTTTTGTAATTCACTCACAAAGGGGTAACCACCTTCCACCTCTTTTGTAATTCACTCACCAAAGGGGTAACCACCTTCCACCTCTTTTGTAATTCACTCACTAAAGGGGTAAAGTTGTTCCACAACTATACTGTTTATAGCAAGTGAAATCCATATCTCCAGACCCTCTTAAACAAGTCTCTGTATTTAAATACCTAGGAATTTACCTCGATGACAGTCACAATTTCTCCAGTCATATTGGCCATGTCATCAAGACCTCCAACATGAAACTGGGTGTTCTGTACCACCACAAGCACTCCCTACCACCTCGGCTCTGAAATTAGCCACAAGTAGCTCGGTACTAGCCACCATTGACTATGGCCTCCCAGTCTATGGAGCAGGCTCTGACACTGCCCTCAAGAGAGTCAGAACTCTCCTAAACAAGGCCAGTCACTTAACCTTGGGTGCTGATCTCTCTACCCACACTTGTACCTTCTTCAGTGAGACAGGGTGGCTCCCACTCCACCTCCGAGCTCAACTCCAAACTTGCATGTTATCAAAAAGCCTTGCTAGGGCTCATGCCTGAGTCCACTAACAGGCTTTTGCAAAGGCATTACCCTTAAGCAGACTAGTAGCACTGCAAAGGGGACTCAGGTGCCATTCAAGTGTACTAAACTGGCACAGAGACCACTCACCTTCCTGGGCTCAAAGTGGTTCAATGAGCTGCCTACTGCACTCTTAGAATGCACCAAGTTCAGACAACCAGACTTGGGCTTTGTTCCCAGCTAGAACTAAAAAAATCTGTGTCTGCTGCTTATCCCATGTTCGGAGCCCCTAGGCTACTCCCACCCACCCTTGGCTCTAACCACCCAACCACTGCCCCTGCACTCTTCCCCTCACTCTTCTCAACAAATCCCCCAACCCACAAAATATCTAACTTGCATAGTCTACACTACACAAACTGTCAACCCCCCACACACAGATTGCCCACCCATCAACTATATAATGCGAACATCTGACAATGCTCACCTGGGCTGCTTCCCACCCCCACCCCCATTCTCACCCCTGGCCACCACTGGTGAGCTCAGCCTACCACTCTGGCAACTGTCCATGCCCCACCCCCACTTGCCCCCTATATTACCCAGTGAGACGCAATCCCTGGCCTCCCTTCCTATTTCTAACACTACTATGCCTGCACTTACAGTAATAGTGCTAACTTTGTCAAGCAATTTTGTGAGATTCCCTATTTATCTTTCACAAAATTTAGGGAAAAAATCCTCTAAAATGTTTCTTGTTATATCTACAGAAAGAGGCCAGTTCCTATTACAGTACTTAAGTACCATCTGATAGATTTTCAACTACACTATCAGATGAGACAACCTCTCTGAGTAGCAGTGAACACACTAACAAACAAAACAAAATCCTAACTAAAGGTTTCACAATTCTCAATAGGATTTTAAAATCATAAAATCCTTTGACTAATTCGTTGCTACTACTGTAGTGCTGTTACTTACAATGTTAGACTCCTATGTACTAGTGAAACTTATAATGTTTGACTCCTATTTACTAGTGAAATCTAGGCTCCTATGTATTAATCAAACTTAAAAGTATGTGCAACCCTCTGTAACCTTATTTTGTAATCCACTGCTGTGCTATGTGTTATGTTGTCTGTATCTGTTCGTTTACCTAGCTCTGAACCTTTGAAAATGAGTCCTTAACTCAGGTATTAATTTGTTAACACATGAACCTCACCTATCCTGCTGTTGCTAATGTGTATCTGACATATGTAACTAACTTCCCTTTGCATAAGCATGTTTCTCTGGATGATGTTCTTGATGCATTCTTTTCTGATTTATGTAGTTCGCTCTGTAATGTCTTGCACTGACCTTAATTAATTCCGGTGCCCCTGAAAAAGGGACCGCTGGTCTCAGTGGGCTCGCCCAGTTATCAAAATGTCATAAATAAAATCCTAAACTGAAATAAATAAATGAAATAAAAATATTTTATGACTTTAGGTGCCAGAATAGACCCATAATTGAAATATGCTTGGACATGGCTCTAGTGTTTAGGGGTAATATTTCAGACTTGTCAACATTTCTGAGCCTTGATACTTCTGTAAAGGAAGGTAGCACCCATCACATGTGGTATGCTTTTGGGAAGATCACTGGTGATTATTAAGCAATTGTTTGCATACAGCCTAACCGTTATGTTTTCCAGCCAGCTCTATTCCTGGTATCTGGGAGCTCTCTGATTGTAGCTGCTAAAGGGATCAACGGCCAGGACAAATAGCAGAGTGGAGTGGACAGCCCTACCTAGTGCCTCTGAATAGCAGGAAGAAAATATTTTGGTTAGGACTTTAGCTCTGGACTATTGTATATAGTTTTGACCCAGGCACAAAATGTAGGCCCAACATTTCCTATGCAGTACAGCATGCAGGTACCCCCATTTTACAGAGTCAAATGCCTTTTCAAAGTCCACTGTTATGGCAGCCATTGTTGTGGGGGTCCCTGCAACTGCCTGTGCTAAAATAACCAGAGCTCTCACATGGCCTGAGCTGACCCTATCCTTGACAAAACCCACTTGAGAGGGTGGACCAAAGCTGGAAGTGCAACCTTTAAAGCGTGCCACCAAGGCTTTCGCCAATATTTTGGAGTCCACTTTTATGAGCGATATGTCATGGAAAGGTATATAATTATTTTTCAGGAAGTCAGATATAGGGACAGGGGTCTGCTAGACTACCAGGGAGTTCTGTTCTGTCAGCATACAAGGGAGATCAGGGGTTGGGGAGGACTGCTAGACACCAGTCACTGTCCATGGATGCAGCTGCCACTGAACCATCCCGCAGCTTGCAGAAATCTTCAAAGATGCACCATCTGTTTGGGGCATGGACACTGTTGCTGCAAGCTGCAGGATTTGCAGCCAGGACCCTACCGATAGGGAATCGGTATAGGGACCCTGGTGCACCAGCAATCAGCACAAGCTGCCATCAATACAGCTTGCAGTCAACTTTGAGAAATGAGCCCATGATGTTCTTAGTAAGTCGCTCATGTATGACAATAACTGTAGCATAAAAAGCATGCGGGTGGGGCTGTCAGTCAGGTAATCTACCATTTTGCATAGTTCTAGGATTTAAACATTTTGTTCATGTAGGTCTCAGACCATTCTTTATGACGGTTTTCATGCTTTAAACATTTAGTTTGTGTTGAGCTTATGTTCTGTTTTTGTGATGCTTCTTATCATTTAGTCATAGGTTACCAATCACACCTGCTATATGTTGTTGCATGCACTGAGTTTGTTAAAGTCCATCTCAATGATTTTCAAGTCAATAAACTAAACTTTTCTAATTAAAGTACTAATTTTCAAAATTCAGCTAAGATATCGTGTTAGACTGCCTTATGATGAACCATACTACTGTCAACCTTTAGAGCAAAATGTTTTTTTTTTCATTTGCAGCTTTTAAAGTTTTTGTTCATGATCAACTTTAAATCAGAAAAAATGATGTTTTGTTCCACTATTTTTCATCAGCCCCTTTGGATATGAGCATGCTTGAGCTGTAATGTAAAATGTGAATAACTTATAAACAAAATCAAATTTCATTTTAAAACCCTCAAAGGAAATTCCTTGCATCAAACTCTAATGAACCTACAAGTTTCATAATTTAAATCAGTATTGTTTTTCACTAGTCATAAGCAAGACAAGCATCAAAAAATGAGGCATTTTATGTAATTTCAACAATAATTTTTCAACCACTGATCTGATTTTTACCAAACATATCAAAAATCAGCTCTGAGAAATGAAACAGTGTACATCAAATTTCACAGCTCTGATGGTTGAGATCAATGAGATAACTGTTTACGTTGTCAAAACATTGTTTTGTGACATAAACACGAACTCATCCGTAACTGGTACTACTATGCCTGTCTTATACTAGCATATATACTGTAGTATGCTGTAATTAGGGCTTAGTAGGCACGTCTAAGCTATACCTTGATTTTTGGTCACTTATAACTAATGCTGTAGCTCAGCCATCTTGGGACCTAGGGACCTGCAATTTGTCCTTCACACCCTTTGTGTCAGGGGCACAAACTCTGCCAAATAAGCCGTTTTACCAACTTATATCCAGTTATGGATAGTAAATGAATAGACACAGAATGATGTACATGGTAGCCTGGGATACACTGGATCCAACAATGTACCCAAATATAACTATTTCTGGCTAGTCTCCCCATCAGAAAACAATGATACCTCTTCCCATCACTTAAAACACACACTACTACTTACCTTACCCACCCATATTAAATAACATATCTCATAAAACTCCCTTACCAGCACTGTACCTGTTTGAACCTGCCTCTGTTCAAATAATAATCCACCCATGCTTGTAGCACTTAATGCACTCACCTCACTGACCAATATTGATTCAAAGTATATCTGGATAATCCTGGTATGGCCACTGTCCAAAATGGATATCTGGTATATCCTGCCATAAAAGTGAGTAACCCCTTTCCCACAATCCCTGTGGCATCATATTCACCTTCCCCAGACACAAGGGCCAGTAAACGTCCTTCACATACTTCCTGAGTCAGATAATGTATCGGTCCCTTGGCTTGTAACACCAGACTGATTATTTGATACTCAGTTACGGATTTAAAGTATGCACTTAATCCCTATCTCCCATAAACTTCTTATTGCTGGGTTCTTACATAAGCAATGTGACTGTTATGGATAAATTCATGTTATCCATTTTGTATGATTGATTATTAATTTGTACTAAATTATGTAATGTGGTTTGACTATGTTGTTTATATTTGTTGTTATGGAATTTTACAGTGTAAGTTTTGTAACTTTGCTGTATTTGGATTCAATTGTAAATGAGAGTTTCTCTCAATTTGCTGTCTGATAAAATTGATGATGATGATAATGATGATTCAGTGCTGCCTATTATGCCTCACTAAAGCATATTTTGCCTGATAAATATTAAGGGATCCCAATTTTATAATGTACAAAATATTCCAGTAGTGATATTGTATAGTTCACCACATCATTTAAATCACCCCAACTATAAACTAGTTCAAGACTTTGGCTCACATGTGTGAAAAAAAGCATAAAAAACAAAAAGTGTTATTTAGGATTGATTTTTATTTTGGCTAATGTTTCTAAAGTTGGATACATAAAAACATGAGTACTGTTACATATGTATTGTGCTTCCAACTGACCAATTCATTACATTTCTAAACTACACCAGAATGATAGCCCTCTATAGTAGTTATCAACATGGTAACCCAAAATGAACATGCTTGGGGCCCTATCTCAGTCACTGTTGGGATAGTACAAAATGGGTACATTTTGTATTATTTTACACCACACTGTGATAATGCTAATCTCAAACACTGATTCATACATTTTGGGGAAGAGGCTTCCATGTGACAGAGGTGCATTCCAGCTGTTAGTGGATACAAATTGGACTGCACCCACTGTTGGAATATATTGTGCCATTGAGCAGACTTCAGCATGGCACTGGGCCAGGTGCATGATGCCAAGGCCTGCTGTGACCCAGTCACTTTGTGCTGCATGTGGACATTCCACCCAAAAGTGTCCCCTCCTAATTCATTCATGAGTAATGGGACTTGGGTAACTTGCTCGGTCAAGGTGTTCTCCCCATGGCCAGGTGGCCAAGCACCATGGCAGTTGAATGGACCCTCCACTCACTTCTACTAATGTATTGGCATGAGGCAGTCCAGTGGTTGTCACCCAGTCCCTGCTGTGCACAAAACTGGTGGTTGAGTGGTCCATCCAGACTAAGCCTTGCTGGAGACATCCTGCCGCGGTTGCACCATTTGTCTGTCATTACCACCTAGTTTTAAAAATCTGTAACCTGGGGGGCACCAAGGCTGTGACCAGGCTTAGAGGACACCATGTCTTTGTACATGGCCTGCAAGCAAGTAACATGGTGGCCTTAGCCCACTTTCCCAACCAGTTACAAAACATTTTCATTCACTAAGGAAAGGGTGGTAAACCTTATTGAGCATAACTAGATTAGGTCTTAATGAATGTAAGTCATGTTATTAGGTGCAATAAGTAGTGTTTGGTGTCAGGTTCTTTCTTGTCTAGTCATGTTGGGTTAATTCTGTCATGACAACCAAACATAATTGGAAACTCACAGCAATTAAGCAATTAACATGGTATTTTGTTTCAGAGTAAATTAACTTGCTGTAAAGAAATCACATTATTAAATATTTTGATTATCATTATGAAAAGGCTATACAGCTTAAGGGAAGGAACTGTATCCCATGGGCATACACCAAATGAAATAACTTCAATTCTTTAGGAAGTACAGATCTTAGAAAACTATTAAAAGTTCTTTAAAATAAGAATATTAAAAGTTGGAGGATAAGTCAAGAGAATAAATATATTTCTTGTAATACATTTAGATAATTGATAGGTGGAGGATATGTGGAGATTTATAAATTGTAGCACAATATCTAGAATTTTTAATCTGTTATGAAGTCTCGATTTACTGAAAGAAATTTACAAGTGAGAATAGAGATAGAAGAAAAAAATAATAACTTCACACTTTAAAGTAAAGGTTCTTTTAAGTTCCATAAAACTCTGGTTAATGTGTCTGGAAAATGTATACAGCAAACTTATCAGAAATGGGAAGAAGACCTACAAATTAAATTTACAACTCAAGAGTGGCAATCAATTCATACTGCTGCTAATGGAAACTATATTCAGCAAAAAATAAATATATACAATGCAAATTAATAAACAGATCTCACATTAGCCTCAAAATATTAAATAGAATTAACCCAAATATTTCTAATCAATGCTGGCATGGTTGAGGTGCTGTGTGATAGCCAGTTTAACTCACAATATATGGAAATGTCTGTACTAATAAATAGTGGCAGGCCACTACATTAATGTTATCCCATCTATTAGATATATAAATGCCATGTATCACAGCAATGCTAATCTTTAATAAATTTGATAAATTAAATATTGTTAAGGAGCAAGAAGTTATCTGTTTGAGGACTATGACAACAAAAAAATCATACTGGAGTACTGGAACTGCAAACACTCCCACAGTCTATTAATCAGGTTTAGTGGCACAAAACAAAAGAAACATTATTATATGCAAGACTATGGTATCAAATAGAATATCCAGATGATATATTGTCAACATCATGGAAGAAGTTAATGAGACTATTTCCTCTTGTAATGAGATTATAATAGTGCAACTGAATATTATTTATTATTATTATGTTGTTTAGCCCCAGTGGGTATTGTAAATATGTTTATGAAATGAAATGTATGTATTTATTCTGACTAATGAATTTCAATAAAATTAAAAAAAAACAACAAATAAGCAATTAGCAGTGATGGCTCTGTCCATTCTTGTCAGTTGTGCCTTAAGGTGCCGACTGAAGAAGCCAAAAGGGAAGGATCCAGAAGAAGCCAGAAGGGGAAGAATCCAGATTAATTTCAGTGCAGTAACTGCTCATTGCTGTTTTTGTTTTAAACTTAGATTTGTAGGCTTTTCGTGGTATTGTTATTTCTTTGCTGTCTTTACTTAGAATTGTTTTGGGCTGTTGAAAATTTAAGACCCTAGTCTTGTCGCTTGTAGTGGTGCTGTTTTCTTTGCTGTCTTTACTTGCTGCAAATGTTGTCTTGTCTTGTCTGTCTTGCCCTGTAGTTTGGGAAGTGTGCTAATTGTCTGACCTCTGACCTCAGCTGCATGATAACTGGAGGTGGGGCTAAGTCAGATTTGAAGTACCGTAGCAAGTTGATTTTGGTGTCTCAGAAGAAGCCAGAAGGGAAGGATCCAGATTAATTTTAATGCAGTGCAGTAACTGCTCATTGCTGTTTTGTTTAAAACTTAGATTTGTGGGCTTTAAGTGGTACCACTATTTCTTTGCTGTCTTTACTTAGAATTGCTTTTGGGCTGTTGAAAATGTAAAACCTAGTTTGGTGTGCCCGTGGTGGTGCTGTTTTCCTTTGTTGTCTTTAATTGCTGCAAAGTTTGTCTTGTCTTGTCTGTCTTGTCCTGTAGTTGGGGAGGTGTGTTAATTGTCTGACCTCTGACCTCAGCTATATGATAACGGAGGTGGGACTATGCCAGATTTGAGGTACAAGTTGATTTTTGGTTTCTCAGAAGAAGCCAGAAGGGGAAGGATCCAGATTCATTTCAATGAAGTGTACTAACTGCTCACTGCTGTTTTAGTTTTAAACTTAGATTTGTGGGCTTTTAGTGGTACTCTTATTTCTTTGCTGTCTTTACTTAGAATTGTTTTGGGCTGTTGAAAATTTAAAACCTAGTTTGGTATGCTTGTGGTGGTGCTGTATGCCTTTGCTGTCTTTACTTGCTGCTAATTTTGTCTTGTCTCATCTGTCTTGCCCTGTAGTTTGGGGAGGTGTACTACTTGTCTGACCTCTGACCACAGCTAAGTGATAACTAGAGGTGTGGCTAAGTCAGATTTGAGGTAACAAGTTGATTTTTGGTTTCTCAGAAGAAACCAGAGGGAAGGATCCAGATTAATTTCAGTGCAGTGCAGTAACTGCTCATTGAGGTTTTGTTTTAAACTTACATTTGTGGGCTTTTAGTGGTACTGTTATTTCTTTGCTGTCTTTACTTAGAATTGTTTTTGGGCTGTTGAAAATTTAAACCTAGTTTGGTGTGCTTGTAGTGGTGCTGTTTTCCTTTGCTGTCTTTACTTGCTACAGATTTGCCTTGTTAAATGTAATTGACAGGAGCTAAGCACAGGGAATAGCAGGGGTTGTGGAGTAGGAGGGCATAAGGCAAAGGAAGCCCACCTAGGCACAATAAGTGCTTTGACTATTTTTTTTTGTTTTGTTCTTCTTCTTTAAAAAGTGTCTGAGGATCAGTGTCAGGATTTTCAGGACAGTAAATTAATAAAGAGGGAACTAGGAGATCTTCAGTAATGAGACAAGTACTGGAATATCAGTATAAGTGCAGTATAATGTGGAGAAGTGGTGCAATGCAGTGGATGCAGGGCAACCATATTCAGAGCAGACCTTCTGGGTGCTGAGGTGCTTCCCTATCTGCAGGCATCTCTCTGGACTGTGGGATGAGGTAGCCAGACTAAGAGCAGAAGTAAACTGAGTCAGGAGTACCTGACCCAGTCCAACATCACTGCCTCAAAGGATGCCAAGAATGAAGAGCACTTGGATGATGGTGGGCTCAGGGATGGTTAGGGCGGTCAGGCAGAGGCACATTCCAAATCCTATTCCACTCCAGAACTCACATGCTGCACTGGAAAATGGGGACAACCAAACAGAGGTACCCAGAGAAGTGGAAGGAAGGATGGAGGTCAACCAAGGAGGTGACCTCAGTGGGAAAGCAGTGGACCCTGAGGAGGAGGAAGTCAATCCTGGTGGGGACTCTACCATAAGAAGGATCCCACTAGGAACACAGGAGGGAAGGACAAGGATGGGAGGTGCCTACCAGGTGCCATGGCATGGAGGGACAGGAGGAAGATCCTGGGATTCCTGGAAGGTAAATGGAGGGTGAACTGGATGTCATTATCCACTTAGGTACTAATGGCCTGGCAACTGGGAGCCTACAGAAGTTCAGGAAGAGTTTAGGAAATGGGGAGGGTCTCAAGCAAGTAGCTACTTTTGTCACCTTCTCAGAGTACTATCTATGAGAGGCATGGGAGAGCATAGGGACACACACAACAGGAACTTTAACTCATGGTTGAAGAACTGGTGCTGTGAGGAAGGGTTTGGATTCATTGGTGACTGGGGACCCACCCAGAGGGAATGGAAGCATTGTCAAGCCTGATGGCCTGCATCCATCCTGGAGGGAATCAAACACTCAATGATAAGTTTAAATGCTACTTGGACAAGCATTTAAACTGGCCAGGGAGTGGCAGGCCAGCAAAGAGGGTACCTAATTGTCCACCCCACAGCTTGCAGTGGAACCAGTAAGCAGGAGGGTGGATATCTCCATAAAGCAATGTGCAAAAGATGGAGATGCACCCAAGAGGTGGGTCGGCAAAAGGGCAAAATTCAACAGAAGGGCAGACAGCAAGGAAAACAGGGATGAAGGACAACCAGGAGGGGGCTGAGTAGAACAGCTAAACAGTTCAGGGAGTTCAAATCATGGAAAGCCATGTGTGTCAATGCCAGGAGCCTTAGCAAAAGATGGAGGATCTGGAGGCTGTCATGGCACAGTCAGACCTGGACATTGTGGCCATCACAGAAACCTAGTGTAATGATAACCATGACTGGGAGATGGCCATACCGGGCTACAACATATTCAGAAAGAGACAGGACAGGCAGGAAGGAGGAGGAGGAGTGGCACTTTCTGTGAAAAGATGGCATAAAAGCCACAGAGATCCCAGAAGAACAAAATGGGGAGAGATACTGTGGTTAAGCTGAAAGGAAAATGGGATCAGCTAGCGCATGGGGTGGTCTACAGACCACCAGCCCAGGAGGAAGAAACAGATAGGGAGTTGATGCTAGCCATCCAAAGGATGGCAGACAAGGGTGAGGTGGTGCTGGTTGGAGACTTCAATATTCCAGACATGGACTGGAGCCTTCCGCAGCAGCATCAACCAGAGCAGATTTATCCTGGCTCCTTCAAGGTGCCTTCCTCAAGGAACCTGGTCATGGAACCAATGCAGCAGAAGGCAATACTGGACCTCATGCTCACAAATGGGGACAAGTGATGGAGGTAACAGTGGGGGAGCACCTGGGGAACAGTGACCACTGTGGTTTGAAATCACAGAAGGAGCAGAAGCAAACTGCACAAAAACACGTATCGTGGATTTTAGGAGGCAGACATTGGGAAAATGGAGATACAGTACTTGAAAGAGGCATTAAAGGGAATGGGGTGGGAATCAATCAGGGGTTGAGGAACAGTAGATAATATTTAAAATGGGTATTACAAGAGCAACAGAATTATACATCAGCAGGTTAGCAAGGGAAAAGGAAGAAGAGGTCATTATGATTTTCTAAGGAGTTAGTGGAGAAAGTGAAAGCAAAAAGATTGCATTCAGGCAATACAAAAAGAAGCAGGCAGAAGGGGATAGGGAGAAGTACTAGGAGAAGCAAAGGGTGGCAGGGAGGTCAGTAAGGAAGCCAAAGCTGAGACAGAAGAGTGCATCGCAAAATCAGTGAGTAGATGGGACGAAACATTTTACAGGTACATAAGTGAAAAAAGAAAGGCAAGGGGATAGTGAGACTGAAGGGGAGAATGGGAGCCATGTGGAAGATAACAACAGTAACTCTGACATACTGAACAGGTATTTCTGCTCAGTCTTTACTGAGGAAGAGGATGGTAATAGGCCTGAATGGAGTACAAGGGCTGGGAATGCGAGAATGGACACAAGTCCCTTTACATGTGAAAGGGTCCTGAAGGAACTGGAAGGAATAAGAGTTGATAAAGCAATGGTGCCAGATGGGTGCACTCCAGGGTCCTAAAGGAACTAAGAAAGATGGTGGCTGGACCTCTGGCAATCCTGTTTAGCCAATCACTGGAAACAGGTGAGGTATCCAAAGACTGGAGGACAGCAGATATAGTCCCCTTTAAAAAAAGCAGGAAAAAAAGGAAGCAGTGAACCACAGACCAGTCAGCCTGACCTTGGTAGTGGGGAAGATCATGAAAGCACTACTGAAGGAAAGATTGGTGGAGCATCTGGCTGCCAACAGACTACAGGATCCAAGACAGCATGGTTTCACCAGGGAAGGTCATGTCAGACCAACCTCATTGAATTTTGACTGGGTGACAGGGAGGTGGATCAGGGAAGGCAGTGGATGTGGCCTATCCGGACTTCAGCAATACTTTGACACTGTGCCACATAGATGGCTATTAAACAAACTGGGGAACATGGGGAGTGGCAGGACAATAGTGTGGTGGGTAGGTAATTGGCTGGGTGGCAGGACACAGTGGGTGGTTGTAAATGGCTGTCACTCCACAGGGAGAAGTGTGACCAGTGGGGTACCACAGGGATCAGTGCTGGGACTGGTCCTATTCAATGTCTTCATCAATAACATTGCGCAGGACCTAGAAGGCAGAATTTCCTAGCTCGCTGATGACATGACACTCTGTAACAGAGTGGACATGTCAAGGGTGTAGACAGAATGAGGAGAGACCTGCAGAAGCTTGAAGAATAGTGAAGGGTTTGGCAGTTGAAATTCAATGCAAAGAAGTGTAAGATAATGCATATGGGGTACAAAAACCCTGGAACAACATATCAGTTGGGGGTGTATAGCATGCACCAAGCAGGAAAGGGACCTTGGGGTTATCATCTCTGATGACCTCAAGGTAGGGAAACAGTGTGACAAGGCAGCAGGTAAAGCAAATAGGATGCTGAGATCCATAGGCAGGGGCATCGGCAGCAGGAAAAGGGAGATCATAATTCCACTATACAAGACACCTAGTGAGATCCCACCTGAGATCACGGTCCACAGTTCTGGAGATCTTACCTATATAAGGATATAGACAGGGTAGAGAAGGTTCAGAGGAGGGCAACAAAGATGGTACAGGGATTGCATCACAAATCCTATGAGGACAGGTTGAAGGACTTGAATATATACTCCTTGGAGGAGAGGAAGGAGACAGGAGATATGATACAGACATGCAAGTATCTTACAGGGAGGAACAGGGTGCAGGAATACACTATTTTCCAGTGAAAAGATGTTCCAGGACTAGAGGACATGGGATGAAGTTGAGGGAAGGGGATTCAGAGGAAACATGAGGAAGAATTTATTCACAGAATGGGTGGTGGACAAGTGGAACACCCTGCCAGAGGAAGTGGTGTGGGCTGAAGCAATCACAGGATTTAAGAATGCATGGGATAGACATAAGGGAATTCTAAATGTCAGGGTAAGGAGCAACAGACTTCTAGGAAAACATAATGTGAACTTACAAGCTCAAATGGCAGACTGGGTGGGCCATAGGCCCTTATCTGCAGACAGTGTCTATGTATCTATGTACCTATAGTATGATTAGACAAGAATGAAGATGACACAGAGCACCACTGTAATTGTAATTTGAGTGGTAGTGTTAGGTAATCAGAATGGGCACATACAACATATATATGACTGAGATTGGGAATCCAATTTTATCGTTTTGAAATTGTAATTAAAGAAAAAATGTGCTAGCCAAATGCTCTTTTGTCCTACTCCCTGGTAGGCTGTTTCCCATTACTGTTGTCCAGATTTGCCACATGCCCCAATAAATATGAAAACATACACACTACTTTCACTACTGACTGATCTGTATCTCAAGTGGGTTTTTGTTTTAAGGCTTGTTAGCAGACAATTAGTGTACTGGATTGCTTGCCCTCTGCAGGGTTGGATTTTGCATGAAGCATTCCTTCTGTTCAGATTTCTCTTACAGCTCATTCCCTTCCGTAGGCATCATGGTCACAACCAGAATTTCTGCTTGTTCTAGCTTGCAAATGTTAATATTCTCTAACTGTCATTCCGCTTTGAATGTTTTTAATATATAATCCAGAACCCAGATGAAAACAGTTCTAAATTGACATACAGTAATGTAACCCCCAAGTTAAACTTGGCTAAATGAATCACCTATTTATTCTTTACCTCCTCCGCAGGAATTGATAATTTCAAAATGACTGTACTGTCCATGATCTTAATCTCCACCCACAGTATTCTTTGTTAGGCATGTAGTACAAAAATGAATAGCAGAGCAATGGAATGAGCCAAGGTCTAAAAGGCTCATTGTGGTGTGATCAGTAAGTGTGAGGTCTGCCACATTTATTTATGTTCCAGAGGCACTTTTATGATAACCTGAGCTCAGTGTGTTTGTAGCTATTTTATTGGAGTTTTAAACCACTATTATCTAGTATTTTACTCTTCTGCTGTTCTTGACTCTCTAAATGTTTCTCATTTTTGGTTTTTGGATTTTTTGTTTTCCCATGTATATTAGATATGGATGCTGACTATGTATATAATGAATTGAATTACTGTGAGTTCAAGAGATGCTCATACTGTAGTCTTTGACCTAATGGTAAGGTTGTCTCTCTATTTCACTATTAGCAGTATTTACATTTGTTTTGTTTGTCCTTTTAATGACCAGTAAAAGTGAAACATTTACCAAAACCCAGTAAATACTGAGATGAATCATGCGAATTTTCTCCCAGCTGCCTGCAAGCTGTCAAAATGACAATATTTTTCATTTAAAATTACATGACATAAATAGAGAAAGAAGAAGGACATTTTATTTAGTCTCTTACCCCACTACACACAGTGGGCATAGCCCTTGATTACAGCAGTCAACAAAATTTATCTAGACTATGCACACATTTAGAATATCAGCTTCTGCCACATTAGCTGATAAGTTGTTCCATAACTTTGACACACTGTTAATAAAAATTGCTTTGTTAAGTGTCATCTGAATCCCAGTTTACAGTTTAGAAGCATGTCCCCTAACTACTTATTGTACCTAACACCACCAACTAATTGCTCACTGTCCAGAAGCATTCACTCCTTGTGTCAGTAATAAAAATATCCCTAGCTCTCATATATGCATACAGTACTTGCACAACTCCAACATGCTAGAGGTGCCTTAAAGTGATTAACAGTCCACAATAAACAAGGAAAAGAGACTGCTTCACTCAATTTTTGTTTCACTACATTGTAACACATGAACATTTAAAGGGACACTGTCAACCTCCTTGGGGCTCCAAGCGTCCCTAGTTTGAAAGCACATTTTATGATTGCCAAAATTCTGCAAAGATTGTTGATGAAGCTGGTAGTTTGATTCTGACTCTTATTCTCTTTAAAAAGTGAAAACTGACTGCCCAGCATACTGGTGTTACCACACCAAAACAGGTTTGCTTACATTCCTTGATCAGCCCCAAAGGCATCTTTTCCTGGACCTGGGAACACCCACACACAGTCTTGCCTCTCATGATGCAGTGGGAGTTTAGGAGGCTACTGCCTTATGAGTGACTGCACTTTTTGGGTGTGTTTCTAATGCTAAAGAAGCATGTAGTAACAACATATCCAGGCTTATAAACAAAACAAGGTTGCTTATAAATGTACATTGCCATGCATTTCAGTTCTACTAAACAAGGAGACAGACAAAACAAACAGCAACACCAGTGAATTTTAGAGAGAGTAAGCAATCATAAAATGTAGGTTTTTAACTAGAAATAATATGATGAAAACAGGTTGACAGTGTCCATTTAACTGTAAAAGTAGCAGAAAACATGAAGCTTTAAAAATAACATATCATTTGCATTCCATCATCATATAAAGATGCCCTCAAATAATTTTGCCTCATAAAATATTATTTTAATTTCATATACTCTATTGTTGTTTAGTCTAGCTTAGTGTATTTATTGTCTGTCACAGTGAAAATATATGCATCAATATTAAGCGAAAAGATCCAGTTAATAAGAATATTATTAACTTATTGTCCTAAATGTTGGTATTCTAGAAACTAGTTGTTCAGTAGCAAATTTTAAGTAAAGTGAGCCCTTATTCTGCAGGCATGTTCAGCAATTGATTGTGGTCCCTCTTCCTAAAGTAATTGCAGAGTTGATAAATCATGGTCTTCTGTAAACTGTGCCTAATAGCAGTTTCTCAATTTACAAATTTTCTGCACAATAAAACACACAGTGGATTTATACATAGATTGAATGTGTTTCTATTTAAGGGAGTAAGAATGCCTTCACTTCGATGAATTGTGGCCATAAATCATTAGCAATTTTTCAAGACTTAGGACTCCATCCAGCTGTGCTTTGGAAACATTTACAGTTATATGCCTAGTAGTCCCCAATAAAACATCTCAGATATGGGAATGTAACATGTTACTGGATAGAACCTTTACTGGGAACATAATGTGTTGATGGATAAAACACTGCTGGGAAAATAATGTGCTGGTGAACACAACCATCATTGAAAATGTAACGTTGGATAAAACATTACTTTAAATGTTATGCGTTGATTGATATTACACCATCATTGTGAATGTAGCATATTACTGCACAGAACTATTTCTAGGAATATAATGTGTAGCTGGACACAACCATCTCTGTGAAAGTAACGTGTTGCTGGGAACAGAACCAGTACTAGGAATTGTGTTGCTGGATCTAACCATCACTGCGTGAATATGGCATGTTGCTGGATATAACCATTACTAGGAATTTAATGTTGATGGATATAACTGTTACTGGGGACATAATGCATTCATGGATAAACCCATTATTGGGAGTATAGTGTTTGTTGAACACAACCATCACCGAAAATGTAACATGTTGTTTGGAAAAACATTACTCTGAATATAATGACTTACTCAATGTAACTATAACTGTGAATGTAACATATAAGCCCATTTACATTGACCAAGCTGTTACCCACAAGTGTGGCTCACACCGCTGTCAATCTGCATCTGGTCATTAATGAAACCAGTGGTGTACACTATTTTTTAATAAAGGTTTTTACTCTGGGCAGCACCAGACAGCTTCTTGAGCCTTGTCCCAGGTGCCATCAGCCAGCCTGTTTACCTCTCTCTGTTTCCTTATCCTCCTTCCTCTGGAGTGGTCATCAGGCTGTGGCACCTCAACCAGGACATTCATCATGGCTATTTTCCTCCAGTTTTCACCCTTCCTCAGTGCTATGGCAGTGATTGGATGGTGCAATGGAGGTGTGCTTGAGCTCTGAGACTGCCAGTCCTGTTCCATCCACCTGGCATACTACCAGTCCCCTGATATTATGCTGCCACTGGGTCTCAACCCAGTGGCAGCCAAGCGCCAAGAAGGCTTACCACCCCAATCCAGGAGAGGAGAGCTGCTTGGTGGCTGCTCAATCTACCTACCACCCCAGACCTACCCCCTCCACTAACCCCTGGCAATCCAAGCTTGTTTCTAAACTCTGGTTGCTGGTGTGGGACACATAAGGTGCATTTACAGTGCCTCAGCTTTCTACACCACCATTGCCATTATACAGATTACCGGCTTATGGTGTACACCTGTTTGATGTCTGCACAGATTACACATGCATACGTATACTGGAGTGGTTCTCTTAACCATCTTCACCAGTACAAAAATGGACAGTGTAAATTTAGCTATTGTTGCATACAATCATTTCTAGGAATATAATGTACTGCTGGACACAACCATCACTGTGAAAGTACCATGGCTGGATAGTACTAATACTGGGAATGTAATGCATTGCTGCATTCAACCATCACTGTGTTAATGTGGCATGTTGTTGCATAGAACCATTACTGGCAACTTAATGTGTTGCTGGACACAACCAGCACTGTGAATGTATCATGTCATTAGATAGAACCATTTTGGAAATATAATGCATTGATGGAAATAAACATTACTGGAATCATAATGTGATTGGCTAACCATCACTGTAAATATAATATGCTTTTAAATAGAACAGTAACTAGGAACGCAGTGTGTTTCCAGATACAGTTATCACTCCAAATGTAACATGTTTTAAACTGAACCATTACTACAATATGAACATAATGTATTGATGGACAAAACTATGACTGTGAATGAAATGTGTTGTTGGATAGAACCATTACTGGGGAACATTCATTACTTGGAACATAATGTGCTGAAGGATAGAGCCATTACTGGGAACAGAATGTGTTGATGGCTAGAATAATTACTGGTACAGTAAAGTGTTGCTGAATCACTGTGGATGTAACATGTTGTTGGATAGAACAATACTGGGAATATAATGTGTTGATGGATAGAAGCATTACTTGAAATGTATTGTGCTGCTGGAAAGAACCATTACTGAGAATGTGTTGCTTGATAGTACCATTACTTGGTAACAGTAATAAATTGCTGGATAGAACACTTAATAGAAATGTGTTATTCAATAGAACCCTTACTATGAACATGTAACTTGACTGAATTGTTACTAAACAAGCATTTGTCAATGCCAAATGTTCTCTTGCTGGCATTGGCATTGGTAGTACAGGAGTTAGCGAGATGCATAATAGGAATGGCAGTGAAGTATTGAACTGATGCCAACCACTCCCACCTGCAGAGACTGACAGGCATTGGGGTGTGCCTTTGGGTGAAGTCAGCCATAATACTCATGCCATTTCTCCTCCCTTACCCTGCAGACACCGACAAGTGTTGCGGTTTGCCTTAGGGTCGCCGGGCATATGCTCACCCTATTCCATAAGGACATACGCTGAGATGCGTGCAGTATAAGAGAATGGGGTGAACTTTGGGGCTGAGGAGTCCTAGGCACACCTTGATGGCTATCACTGGCTGCAGGGTGGGGGTGGGGGTGGAATGGCATGAGCATTACAGCCGACAATCCTAAGTCACACCCCTGATGCCTGTCAGTCTCTACAGGGAGGAGGCGTTACAGTTGGAAACCCTAATGACCCAGGTGTTTGTTGGTATTTTCACTTCAAATTTTTAACATGGGCTTTTGTGACCCCACCTCATAAACAGTAGCACCATCCATTTCTTAGCAAAGGTGATTTTGCACAGCAACTCGCCATTTGGTGCTGCAAGTGTGAAAACACATTTTGGGCAGGATGTGAAAAATGAAAGCTGTATTTATTCATGAGGAGATTAAAAATGGCAATGTTGAAAATATGGAGGGAAAATATGAAAATTAGAGAAGTCACGAACGTGCATAGAAACTGTGCAATGTACACCGTAACACATTTATTTGGGGGATTTTTTTTTACCAGATTTTCAACATAGGCATTTTGGGACATCTGCTCATGAACAGTGGCACTGTGATTTTGTTAATCAGTCCCAAAAGTTGATTTCCTACAGCAACCACGCCATTGTGCACCACATGTGAAAAAAATTGGGGCAGGATGTGAAAAATGACAGCTATACTGTTCATAAAGATGTGTGAAAAAATGTCAATGTTGAAAATTTGGAGAAAATATAAACAATTGTTGATGTTATGAGTGTGCATGGAAACTGCACAATGCACACTTGTAACACAGTCATTTTTGGAATTTATTCACTGAATTTGCAACATAGGCTTTTGGTACCCCACCTAATGAATAGTGGCACTGTCATTTTGTTAATCAGTCGAAGATGATTTCATGCAGTGACTGTAAAATCACCTTTGTGACTGAATAACAAGATGACAGTGCATGTGTTCATAATTGAGGTCCCAAAAACCCTATGTTGAAAATTTGAAGCCAAAATTAAAACAAATAGCTGAGATATCTACCTAAGTTGAACCCACACCCCTTACCCATTTATGCCATTATACAGATTACCAGCATTTCTTTATTTTGCAGTTCTGCTTTGAAGAGCCCAGGCGTGTTCCCACTCCACGAAAATGCATGGCGCCAGACCTCCAGAGGTAAGCATGGGGTGAGGGGTATGGGAGGTGGGGTACGCAGAGGATGGGTGCAGGTTGGGGAGGCGCAGCAGACAATGAGGGACCATTTATTTTTCAGGCAAAAAACCCCAACATCGCAATATGGTTTGTTGGCCATACTGGGGTGGGCTCTCAGTGTGCCACAAGGGAATTTGTGGGGAAGGAACATGCCAACATGGTCGGCTTTGTGTGATCAGTGGCACGCTGGGGTGGGCTCCCAGTGGGCAACACAAAGTGGGAGGGTGGGACATGCTAACAGGAGATTGCACCCTGATGTTGTCTTTGTTTGTGGATTGTGTGGTGATTGCTCCCACCACCATGTTTATTGAAATGTTTCACCAGCAATGGCATGTACGGGAGGCGTGTCATCTCTGCCACTGCATGGCAAGCTTGTCTCTGATTGCAGCAGCAGATTTCTTTCAAGTTGGTGGCATTTTACATACTTTGCTTCAGCACTAGCATGCTGGCTAATTGGGGAGTGAGAGACACACCTACTAAAGCATGGTCTGGATTCACCAACACAGCGCACCTCTCACTGTGCTAATACTACCACAAGATGTTGCTTGCATGTGTGCAAGACAGCATAAAAGGGGTTGCTGAATAGAACCATTATTGCTGATAGGTGGAGTGCAGCAGACTTGCATATCTTGACACCAATGCACCTCAGTTCTCAACATGGGGACTTGTTTTTCCTTAATAAAAATTACTTGCCGGATTACTTGCTTTCCACACCAGATTAATCCTAGGCCTCATTTGAGCAAAAGACTCCAGCTACTGTATATGTTTTAATGTGTGCCAGAATGTATGGAGAGATCAAGTGTGATTCCTCTCCATCAGGTACTGAATTGAGACCACCAAGCAAAATTACCTTTGGGACCTGAGTCAAGAAGAATTTGTTTAAAGAAATAGAACACAACTTACAGTGTGAGTAAAGGTGGCACTGCTCAGATTACAGGGTATCCAAACAGTACTTTTGAAGCAGTTTTGCGCTGAGGAGGCACTCTGTCAACTAATCATGTTGACAAGTCTGGCAGTGGTACTTTACTTCACCATTTTACTTTCCACCTCATTATTTGTTGGTTTGGACTATCTGGTATTCCCTGCTATTGTAAAATATGGAATAAAAGACTACAGTAGTCTGAAACAGCTGTTTAGATCCCTTTCCTGTGAATTATTCTTCTGTGCCTCATTCCGTTTGGGCATTGTTTTTATAGATCTGCCTTTTCTTTTAAGTACTTTGTTTGTCATTCCTATAAATGCTACATTAGAACTCTGAATTGATCTTTTTCCAAGAAATATCTTTTAAAGGACAGTACAGATGAATGTGGTTGATATAATGGCTATGGCAGGTAGAGCAACTGCAGTGCCTTTGAACTGAATGAGTGGTCTCGACATTTTGTAATAACTGTTCTCAAAACTTGCAAATGCTAAAGTCTCCAATATAGAAGCTGATAGATTTGTGGCAGGTATTTCAGTAATATATGTACTTTAGGGACACATAGCATGCAATATGTATACATTGGTTTGTAACACCATACCCTTTAAAATCACTTCCAAAGAAGTATCTGGAAATGAGCTGTTAATAGCCCAGCGTATTCCTCCTGATTAAATACAAAACCATGACAGCATAATAAATAACTAAGAAACAAGAATAAACAGGGATCAAATTATGTGGAGCCTTCATAGGCAATAATCCATAAAAGGTTTTCAAAGCCTGTTTAAACCCCTTCACGGTCATGCACTCCCGAAGCTGACGGGTAGAAATCCAGAGGGAGGAGCCGTGTGCATAAATGCACAGGACCCAGAAGATTTCAGACACCCTCAGAATCTCCAGCAACCCCTCGTCAGCCGAACACAGCTGTCGCAGCAGGCGGTAAGGCACAAGAAGCTCTTTCAAGCAGTCGGGGCCCAGTCCGTGCAGGGCTTTATAAGTCAGTAAACCAACTTTAAAGGTGATCCACTACCTAATCGGCAGCCAGTGCAGATCGCGCAGCATGGGAGTAATATGGGATGCTCAGGAAGCCCCAGTTAACAATTGCAGTGCTGCGTTCTGCATGAGCTGGTAGGCAATTTATTTACCCAGAAAGCCCTAAGTACAGAAGGTTGCAATAATCAAGGTGCGAAGTCACAAAGGCATGAACTAATGTTGGCAAGTCCCCGGAAGAGCCAGGTGCTTAATTCTGGAGATATTCCTAAGATGATAAAAGGAAGACTTGACAAAGGCCAACACCTGAGATCGTAATGTCAGCCCATCATTAAACACTACCCCCAGACTTAGCACCGGTCAGAGTAAAGGAGCTGAGAACCCCAAGAAACAGTCCAGAGGGCTGATCAGCTCTAAACTCCTCTATCCGGTGACCTGGGTCCACTACCATCACCTCCATCTTTCCAGCATTCAACTTTAACCAGTTCGAGTTCTTCCAGTCCTGGATTTCAGTGAGGCAGGTATTAAGTACCGTGGTAGCTCTAACCTGGACAGGGGCAAATGACAGGTAGAGCTGGGTATCATCAGCATAGCAGTGAAACCTCAGCCCATACCATCTTACAATGTCTCTGAAGGGCAGCATATACACTGCAAACAACATGGGGACAACACTGAACCCTGAGGAACCCCACATGGCAGGGAGAAAGGAACTGAGGAAACAATCCTGACATCACCTCTGACTCCTGCCAGTGAGGAAAGATGTAAACCACCTCAGGACCATACCTGACGGTCAAAGATAGACCTCAGACATCCAAGCAGTACCCCATGGTCTTCAGTGTCAAAGGCTGAAGAAGATTAAGGAGCCCCAAGATAGAATGGTTCCTCTGATCCCTCGCCATCAGGAGATCATTGAGCACCGAACCAGTGCCGTCTTGGTACTATGCCTCTTATGAAAACTGGACTGGAGAGGTTCGTAGATGTTATGAATGGTCAAGTGGTCGTCCAGCTGTATTGCCACCACTTTCTCAATTACCTTCCTATAAAGGGAAGGTTTGAGCTCGGTCTGTAGTTAGCCAGAGAGTCGGGTCAAAAAGCTTTCTTCAGGAAGGGATTACCACCACCTCCTTCAGGGAGCTTGGAAACTCACCGGATTCCAAGGAGCACTGGACTATCTGAGCTAGGACCCGCCGATCATATCTCAACAACCCATAATCAAGGAAGTTGGGCCCAGATCCAAACTACAGCATGTGGGGCGCATACCTGGACAATCCACATGACATCCACAAGCTCGGGCAAGATAAAGGTATTCCAGGAAGCCTGAGGTGAAGTGACCAAGCACCGATCATCAAGCAACCCCACAGAATGAGTTGAATGAACCTCCGACCTGATGTACCGACCTTATCCATAAAGAATGTTGCAAACTGATTACACTCGACTTGGAAAAAGGTCTTCGAGCTGAGCTGGTCAGTTCTGAGCAGCAGCAACAATCAACCCAGACAGGAATTCTGCCTTCTTACGGGAGATTGTTGATTGGTAAATCTTATAATGTCCAACTAATCTAAGGTGGTCAGCAACAGGGCAGACTTCCACCAGCGCCATTCTAACCTATGTCCTACTCACTGCAGCTCCTCAAAGGCCCATCAAACTAAGGGGCCCAAGGGTGAAGGGAGAGGACACACACGGATGAGGCAATCAAGTCCAGGGCTGAGGAGATGGCCTTATTATAGGCCACTACCAAAGTCTCAGGACTCAAGCTGGCCACAGGAAACTCTGAGAGGTCAATCACCACTGCTAGGCCTTCAGGACTCACTTCCCATAAAGGGTGATAACTGACCATCTCCACAGGGCAGGCCTCCAAAGGGGCACAAAAGTTGAAACTCATGGTGTGATCAGACCAACCAACTGGTTCCACCTCCAAGTCAGAGGCCTCAATCCCCAGGAGAAAACCAGATCAAGGGAGTGACCATGTTCATGTGTGGCTGAGGTAACAACCTATGTAAGGCCCAGAGATGTCATAAGCTGGAGGAAGTGTTGTACAAACTGTAAGAGATCGTCATCAACCCAGGCACTGAAGTCTCCAGTACCATCAACCTGGGAGACTTCAATGCCATGTTAGCGATGAAGTCCACTACTTCCTGCAGGAATCTAGTCTCGCCCCGGGTGGACGGTGACGAGAGCTAACCTATAGCCTACACCAGCCACCATGGTACACTCAAATGATTCGCTTCCTCAACTGGTACATTTGTGAGGCCCAACTCAGTCTTAAACAGACGCTACCCCCAGCGATCCAATCTCGAGCGGTGTATCACCGAGTACCCAGCTGGAACTGCAGCATCCAAACAGGGGCCATGCATTTTCATCCAGCTAGAGTCTCGTGATGCAAGCCAGATCAATTGTTTTAATAAGATCTGCAATAATTGCACTCTTATTTTTAATAGATCTGGCATTGCATAACACGCTCAAGTTGGATGGGCTCCAGGAGCTGCCCTGGCTACTTGCCTGCCACATAAGACAGTGCCCTTGGGTATGGGGACTAGATAGGCACACCTCATTCCAGACTCCATTTCACCACAGAGTCTTCTAGGCCTGACCACGCTGATGTGAGAGGTGCGTTTGTGCGTCCTCAATGTCACGCTTCGCCCACCCCTTCTTGAACAATACCCAGCATGCGACAGTGTTGGTAGAGATTGACAACAATGGGGGAGAAAGAGTGGAGTGCAGAGAGTGGAGGATGACCAGGAGGAAACCTACACATTTTCCAAAAGGAATTAATGCCAGTAAACGATATTCAAACACCTAAACTAAAAGACCCCCAGAAAACAATAATAAAATTAAACAACAATCCCTACCTACTAAAATATACATAAAATACTACCCTACTCCACTATTTGGATGATTTCAATCCCAGAAACTATAACATTACAATACCCTCTCACAGGATGTAAAAACACAAAACACAGGTATAAATTCACCCTCCCTCCGCCCTCTCACAGCCAA
Organism: Neoceratodus forsteri; assembly: GCA_016271365.2. Classification (NCBI taxonomy): domain Eukaryota; kingdom Metazoa; phylum Chordata; order Ceratodontiformes; family Ceratodontidae; genus Neoceratodus; species Neoceratodus forsteri. Next base: position 1,518,552,710 of record CM057449.1, read on the forward strand.
GGAAAGGGAGTTCAGGCTGTCTCACTGCCCAGAATAAAATAAATCAATCAAATACAAACTAATATAGACATAAGAAATGAGTGATTCCAGATCAGACATTATCACTATGTGTGATTAGAATATTAGACATGAAAGCAACTACATAATCTGTGTATCACTCTTGACTGAAATATCCACACACATGTAATAAAACTCAACAGTCAGAAAAGCTGTTAAGACAAAGTATTCGTTTGCAATGGCATTCATGCAAAGACAAATTAGTGTGGTGTGGTGTATGGAGAGTCATATGAGGGATAAGTTTTAGTATAAATACAACAAAAAAATGGTTCAACTTGACAGAGCCACTGCTACATATAACCAGTCATTTTTAGGAGGGGAATATAAAGGTGTTTTTTTGTCAGTAAACTCATTATTTGCATAAACTTCTCCTTTGGGAGCAAAAGACATTGCTTTTTAAAAACTAGTTATGTGATGTGACTACTATTACTATTTTAAAAAGCATTGTTAAAATAATATATTTGTTGCTGTCTTTATTCCTCCCATTAGCCCAGTTCACGTGCAACAGTAATCCCCATGAAAACATTTTAAGTGGCACTGCACAAAACTAATGTTGCATCATTATTGCTCCAGTGAAAGCTCATGCCAAGGTATAGATGTATTTATTTTCATATATTGTATTTCAAATGGATTTGAACTAATTCTTTGCAACTAACTGTTTTTATTTATTTAGGTATCAGGTGGATTTGTGCTTTTCAGATTTCTGAAAACTATTCAAAATATTTTACAGCTGTTAAATAATTATCCCTCATTAAACAGATAATTCTAAGCTATACTAGTAAAAGAAGGCTAACATGTTTTTGATTCTGGTCATTGTACAAATTCTGGATGCAACATTTTGCTGCAGCTCCTGGACTCTGCTTGTGCCTTAAGGTTATAGCTGTGAACTGTTACCTTGGCTGTGCCCAATAAAACCAGTTATCAATCTCAATCACAACCTTCAAGGAGCTGCTCTGTATAGACAATCAATACTTTGTCTGCCACAATACCTCATTTAATTATTTCCATCCTAAATATCCTGTCAGAAAGGCTAAAGTCTCTCCTATGTTTAATTAATTTTGAAATTGCCAATTCTTTGCCTTCTCTGTCTCCAGTTCCATACACCCACATAACCAGACAAGCCTGAAGGCTGTGAAAGCCGTCACATACAGAGATGATGTATTTTTTATCACCGTGTTCCTGATACTTCTTGCCCTATTATCCCCACCCCATGCATGCTTCTGTAGCAATCTCTACACACTATTACAAATGCACCTGCTGCTAGCAGTGAGCCTGTGACACCTACACAAGCAACCTCAAACTGGAACCATGCTATACTGGGCATTATTCTAGCAGCCCTAGTCTTGTCAAATGGTGTAGAATTTCTCCTCTTGTTTTATTTTTTGTACTAGGCAGCATTTCAGTAAAGTTGCTTGTCAAGTCAGGACACACAAACAATCAATGGATAGGATTTTCTCATATTACTAAATGCTACCTGATAACCTGACTGACAAGTACGCTACACCATCACACACTCCCTATGCTGAAGCAGTATCAAGTGTATTCCCAAGTAAACTTGTCACATTAGAGGGTCAACAGATAATGACCAAGGATAACAAATTCATGCCTGTCTGCTTGAGGGTGGGTCGTAATGTTCAAATCACTGTCTGTGCTTTGCATATTTGAAAGATAGAGTCCTATTTACAACTTCAAATTCAGACACTAAATGGTCAATGCAAATACTTAGAGACAGCTGTGACTGATATGTTTAGCAATGGATGCTGCATGGTTAAGAAAAAGTTTGAGAAAATGTGGAGAAGAGGGTGGGGCAACCATGCAAATGGCCCAGAGGGGTGACAGGGATTTATATGAACCTGGAAATGGATGGAGTGCCACTTGATTACCAGGGAAATGTCCAATAGGTGATTGAAAATTAAGGACACTCAGTATAAAGGAACAATTGTAGGAGTAAGATGGCGTACACTGGGCCAGCCATCGAGTGAAGCAGCAGCTTAGCAATTTTATTTTATTTTAATGTATTAATGTATTTGTTTATGCACTGTTAATTTTATTTTATCGATACTTGTGTTTTTGATACAGTTTTGCATCAGTTGTGGCCCATTTAAATCGGGTATTGCTAGTATGACCACTTTGCTAGTACAGCATTTTTCTATCGGCTGTTCAAGTATATGCCATCAATAGTTTGCCGCTTTACATCAGGTGGTCATCCATAAATTTACTTTTAGAAGACACTATGGGATTTATTCATGAACCTCATGAAGTAATCTGAAGAGACTACATTCTCTTCTATGAAGATCTGCTTACACTTGGAAGAACAGCTGCTGGGTTAGTTGAACTGCAGGGTTATCCAATTTGGAGGTGTGTCATGGAGTTGGAACTGTGCTGTGGTCTGGAGCCTAGAGTCTATCGCTGGTTAATTCGGGTCCCTCTGGTCTCTTCTTCTTTTGGGGGAGCAATTAATCGATTTCCTGAGGAGGATTCTGCCCACTATGTGGTGAAGGGTGTGATCCAGCAGACTCGTAGCGGGGGTCTCAGTCCCAGCTACTGTCCCTGGGGGACCAAAGAGATCGACTGGAGGATCAACTACTCTTTGATCTTACCCTGTGGTCTCTAGAGTTACTTAGCTAAGTTGGGTGTACCTGGTGGCCTAAAAGTGGAAGTGGTGAGGGTTCAGGTAATCTCTTTTGGGCTGGGTTGGGCTGGAATTTTCACCAATTTAGAAGAACTGGATTTGTGCTAGTTGGGATCCGATGTTCTTGAGGTTTTGACTGCTGTATATCTGTCTTGGAGGAACCTGGAAGGATTAGAACAGCCACGTGATGATTGTCTGGATTGCAGGTAGGTATAAACATAGAAGGCCTTGGAATCTATAGACCGCAAGTACTCCATAAATCTTTTGTTTATTTTGGAGGCAATGAGAGGTCTTGATTGGCTATTTTGTACATTAAGTTACGAAGGTGAAGCAGTGAGAGTGCTGCACTATTTGGAATTGTTCTTGGGAAGGGGTAGACAGAGCTCTTTCACTGCATATTTAGGAAGCTGTGTAGCTTCTGTAAGAAACTGGGAACATTGAACATTTTAAGAAGAATCCAGATACAGAGCAAAACTGACTGAAAATACTGGACACTTTTGACTAGTGTTTGGGGAAATACTGCCGTTATTTGAATATTGGGCTAACATACTAACATACTAATTGCCAGCAGATTAGGCTCTACGGTCTATCAAGTCTTCTCAAACCTCAGATCCCTAGTTGGGTGCCGAGGCCCTCTCCTTGTGTTTCAGAAACCCCTATCATCCATCCCCATCCCCAGGCCAGGCCATCATCTGATACATCTGCTTTCTGTGTCTGTCCCACCTCTCCTGAAGTCCTCCACTGTGGATCTCTGAACCAGCTCGCCAGGCAGCGCATTCCAAGGGTCCACCACCCTCTCAGTGAAAACCTCCTCTTCTTTCCCCTCACCCTTCCACCTTCCAACTTCAAACCATGCCTTCTGGTGATACCTCCCTGGTTTAGTCTAAAGATCCCTCCATGTTTACCCTATTTATTCCCTTGAGGTTCTTGAAGACCTCAATCATATCCCTCTGTCTCTCCTCTCTCCAATGAAAAGAGGCAGAGTTCCTCAAGTCTGTCCTCATCGTCAAATCCCTAGTCCTCGTATCATCTTAGTTGCCCTCCTCTGTACCCTCTCCAAGAGCTGTATGTCCCTCTTCAAGTGTGGTCTCCAGTACTGTACACAGTACTCAAGGTGTGGTCTAACCAGTCCATTGTACAGTGGCAGAATCACTTCCCTGCTCCTAGAGGTGATTCCCCTCACGATGCATCCCAACATCCTGTTTGCCTCGCTAGTCGCTCTCCTGCACTGCTCAGAGTTATTCATACATGCATCCACCATGACCCCTAGGTCTTTTTCCCTGTTGAGGCCTCTAGCGCCTCCCTCCCAGGGGTGTACCTGTGTTTGGTTTCCTGCCCAAGATGTAACACCTCACTTGGTGATATTGAAATTTAATTTCCATGTGTGAGCCCAGCTTCCAGGGTGTCCAGGTCCTTGCAGGCCAACCTCCCTCTTCCTCCTCAACTACTGCTCCCATCTTGGAGTCATCAGCGAAGAGATTCATTTCACACTATACCCTCCTGATGTCCAATATGTATGCATTAAACAGGATCAGACCCAGGACCGAGCCCTGCGGTACCCCACTACCAATCTCTCTGGGTTTGAGAACTCCCACTGACCACTACTCTCTAGGTGCATCCAGCTAGCCAGTTTTCAATCCATCTGACCATCAAAGGCCTACTCCCAACCCCATCAGTTTCTCCACCAGACCAGTGTGGGGACAGAGTCAAACGCCTTGCTGAAGTCCAAGAACAATACATCCACAGGCTTTTCCCTGTCCAGTTCTGATGTTACCCATTCAAGAACTCCACAAGATTGGTTTGACATGATCTACCTGGCACAAACCCATGTTGCCGACTATCCAGACCTCCCACTGCCTCCAAGTACACCCCAATCATTCCTTTAGTATACTCTCCATTAATTTTCCCACCTCCAAGGTCAAACTGATGGGTCTATAGTTACCTGATACTTCCTCGACCCCCTTTATGGATTGGCACCACATGTGCCTCTCGCCAATCCCTAGGTACCTCTCTGTCTCATGACCTGTTGAAGAGCTCCGCCAGGGTGCAGCCAGTATTTCCACCAATTCCCATAATATGCTTGGATGAATGCCATCCGCCCAGAGATTTATCTTTCTTTAGGGCCTTGAGGGCTAACCACACCTTTCGTGGAGATAGCATCATCCGTCCCCTCCACCTTACTGGCCATTTTATCCTTATCCTGATGTAATATCCCTGGGGTACCTCTCCTTGCTCTTGCTCCATTTCTGTTGCTCCCCTGAGCCCACTCACTACCGCTTCTATCCCCATCATGTGTTGCTTTGTAGATATCCCATCCCCCTCCCTAGTGAACACAGGAGAGTACTCATTTAATACCTCTGCCTGGTCCCTCGCCTCTTCCACCCACCTTCCTTCTGTTCTCAATCTGCTAAGATGGCCCTTAGTTTTCTCCTATCCCCAATGTGCGGAAGAACCCTTTTCCCTCCATGTATCCCTGTGCCAGCCGCTGCTCTTTACTGGACTTTGCCCCCTCACCATCCAGGTGACTTTTCTAGATGCAAGATGGCACATTCCTTTTCCCTATCCCTCTTGTTGTTTTATATTTTTGTAGGTCACCTTCTTTTCTCTGACTGCTACCTGAACCTCACTGGACCACCAGCATGGTTTATGTGACCTTGCTCCCTTGTGTTTCACCTAGCGCAAGTCCTGGCTGCCTCATGAAGTCCCTGTTTTATGACCTCCCATCTCTTTTTCACATTTGTCATTGATGTAATCCCTTCAAGTGATCCTTGAGAATATTTCCCATGCCCACAAAGTCTGCCCCCTGAAGTCCACTGCCAGTGTCCTAGATCTCTCCCCTCCCCCATGCTTATTTGAAACCAGACAGTGTTGTAGTCGCTCCCAGTCAGGGATCCTCTACAACCAGGTCCATTACTAGATCCCCATCTGCCAGAACCACGCCCAGGACATGCCCTCCCTTGTGGGCTCCATCACATACTGTGTTAAGAACACATCCTGAAGCTGTCCAGCAGCTTCTGCTCCTTGGCCACCTTAGAGGACATGGTTCCCAGTTTGTACCTGGCATATTAAGGTCCCCATCAACACCACTCCTTCCCTTTGGTCCACACTGGGCAATGATGTTGTCCAGCAAACCATCCTCCAGAACATCACCCATCCCACGGGCCTATATACTACACCCAGCTTGACCTTACCTCCTGCTGGGATTGGAAGTGACCCCATAAGGCCTCCACATTTCCTGTGCCTCTTCTACTCTAGCAATTTCTATGGCATCTCTAATGAACATAGCCACTCCACCCCTCTGCCCTCCTTTCTAGCCTTCCTAAGCATAGTGTACCCCCACACAGTTAGGTCCCAGTCATGATTTTTGTTGGCCCACATTTCGTGACCGCTGCCACATCCATCCCCCAACAGCATGGCCTGGAACTCTGGCAACTTGTTTCCCAAGCTCCTGGCATTTACTAACACACCCCACCCTTTATCCCTGATCCCTTTGTCAAACCACACCGGGTTCCTTATACTTCCATCCTCCTCTGCTCCTCCTGAAACCTCCTCCCCAGTCTGTTTCCCCTCCCCTTGGGTTTGAAGTCTACTCCCTCATCTGGAGGAGGGCTTCTGGTCAGCCCTCCCTTATCCCTCCCCCACAAGTTTAAACCCCACCTTTCTTGAATGTAGTCAGCCACCCCTGTTTAGGACTTCCTCCCTAACGGGGCAAGATGAAGTCTGTCCTTGAATACAGTCCTTATCCTCCCAAACTCCTTTCCAGTTCCCTAACAACTCAACCCTCTCTTCATCCCACTTCCTGAGCCAGTCATTAACTTCTGTGATGTTCATTTTTTCTCCACTGAGGCCTTTGGTACTGGCAATATCTCCAAAAGGAAATGTTGCATCCATTATCCCGACAGACTCTGGCAAGTTCTTGGAACCTTGCTTGGATTTCAAAATGCTAATTCCCTCTAGATCGTTAGTTCCCAAATGCACCAAGGAATCCGGTTTCCCTCCACAATCCCTAACCAGGTCATACACCATGAACTTTGCTCTGTGCACTGTCAGCCCAGAGATACTCAGTACTCACCTGGCAGTGGCATCCACCCCCTGTTCCTCCTCCCACTGGATACCCCTAATCATCGAGTCCCCAATAACAGAACCTTAACACTGCCATCATCCTTATGCTTACCTCCGCTATGCGCTCTCAACCCCCACCCCTTTTATTCATGATCTCAATTCCATGGAGTCTTCCTGTCTTATTAGAGACCCCTTGTCACCCTCTCCTTTCTGCCTCTCTTGTTATTTTGCCCACTTAACTCAGACCCCCCTGAATAGGTGTCCCTTTAACCTCTCTTATCCAAACCATTTATCCTGGCCCTGATGGTTTCCCTTTCCCACACCACCATCCTTCCCCCTTGTAATAGTACCCCTACCTCCAGAGGCCCTCTGTGGGCAACTAAATGGTGCAGGGTCTGCAAGAGAAGCCATACGAGGAGAGTTAAAGGAGCTTAATATGTATACCCTTGAGGAAAGGCGGGAGAGGGGGACATGATAGAAACGTTTAAGTACCTCAGTGGAATCAACAAAGTCCAAGAGGTAGCATCTTTCAGAAAAGAGATGTGCAGGAACAAGGGACACAATTTGAAGATAGAGAGGGATGGCTCTGGGGCAATGTGAGGAAGTATTTTTCACAGAGAGGGTGGTGGATGCATGGAACAGCCTTCCTGAGGAGGTTGTGGGGCCTAAACTGTGGGAGAATTCAAGAATGCATGGGACAGACATAAAGCAATTTTTGTGAGGGGTAGAAAGAAATAGGCTGTTGGTTAAATAGGATCTGCAGCTTATCCTCTAGGTAGGAAATGGGCAGACTAGGTGGGCCAAGCAGTCCTTATCTGCCGTGAAGTCTATGTTTCTGTTTCTATGTGGGTCCCCTTACCTAGGGCCCCCATCCTTGGTACAATCACCCCTGCTGAAGGGGCACCTCTCCCCGCCTCTGTGTCTCCCAGTTTCTCTCCAGTCATGCTCTCCTCCCTCATGTATGCAATGTTGCATCTCTCCTATCTGCTTAACATTTGTGTTTTCCCTTCTCCTCTGGGACTGTTTCTATCCTTTCCATTGCCGGTCTGTGATGCCCTATGGGTATCCAACTCCTCCCCGGCCTTTGTATCAGTTTCCTCATTTCCACCAACCCCTTCCTCCTCTAGGTTGCTTAGTAGCTCAAATTTATTGTAACACTCTATGCCAGCCTCCATCAAGTAATCTGAGTTCCCCAACTGCCCCTTTAAACTGCCCTTCCTCCCTCTTGCCCTGTTCTCCTTAGAGCTCCCTTCCCGCAGTCTGCTCTTTTAGGCATCCCCACAACAGCCCTCCCTTCTTACTGTCTGCTCTTCTAGGCTTCCCCACAACAGCCCCTCCTGACTCTTCCCCCTCCTCTCTTATATTGAATGTTCCCGTGCGCTTTCCCTTAGCATCAACATCCCTATCTAAGGGTCCTCTGTCCCTAATATCCCCCTCCTGCTTGCTGTAACATAATGTCCTGTAATTTCTGAGCATTGCCCCAGCCTCCCCTCAGTCCCACCCTTCTGCCGCCCATATCTACACCCTATCCTTGGACACCCCCAACTCCCCAGCTACTCCTTAACCAATATACTTGACTCCTGATACAAGATAGCTGTCTACAGAGTGAGGCGCTCCTCTCTCCAGGTCTAATTGAGAATTATTGCCATCCCACAGCCTGTGCAGCCTACAACCCTTCCAAAGATACCTGCCATGGTGGAATGTGCCACCCTGTTTGTCCCTCTCTGTTCATAATGGCACACCCCTTTCTCAGTCCCTTCCCCTGGAATACAGTTCTCTCTATACTGACTGCAGTTATTTACTAAACCCACTTCAACCCCACCAATAAAATTCCCAAGTCTCACAAACACATACAGTCCAGTGTGTGTCCAGTCCCACTAACAGTGTGTGTATGCAGACATCAGGTACCGTATGATGTCACAGGCCCACCAGTTCCTGTTGCTTCAAATTTCAGTCACAAACAGAAATGCACAGCCCTTCAATCCCAACCCCAGTGGCTTTTCAGTATTTAAGAAACCAGAAGGTAAACATCACATTTAAATTTTACTCTAATTATCCCTGCCAAACAAGTGTTCCCACACCCAGCACACAAGCCCCAATAGTTACAATATCACAGCCCAAGTAACAGTTCTAACTCAAAGTAGTAATTTTTAACACACAGAGATAATTTCAAGTACAAAACTATTCAAATATTTCAGTTAAAACAGAAGATAAAACCAAGCCTCTTTCTTGAACAACCTCCTACTTCTGTTCCCAGGTGGACCTACTTCGAGATATATTGTTACATATCTTTATAAGTATTAGGAGGTTAAGTTGCATTTAGGTTTTAAATGATAGGGAGTGAGCATATGGGTTGGTGAGTGTGGGTGGGATAGCTGAAAGTGATTGTGTAGTGGGGTTGAGTTGGGTATTGAGACAGTGAAGGTGTGATTGTGAGTATGGTTGAATGAATGAGACAGTGTATGATTTTAGTGACTTATAGCTACTGTTATTTGCTAGTCACAGGATGTGCTGGCAGAGGGCATCTACGGTGGGTACTAGTCTTCCGCTGAGCTTCTGGCTCTTTGCCCATTCACTTGCCCCTCCCACTATCAGCAGAGGTTTATGGGTGCTGTCATGCCTTGGGTATTGTGAGAGGGTGGTGGATGGGTGGGGCCCAGTGAGGAAGTGGTGTGGGGAAATTTCTCTGAGTTGTGGGGTCTAGGAGATGCCCTGGGGTGAAATGGGCCCAAGAAAGGGGTCCTTCCTGTTTGATGACCATACCCATGGGCTCCACTTTGGGTGGGCAGCTAGTACAATCAACCTTGACTGTTCATCGAGCCGGGTGGCGTCGTACAATGCCAGGTCAATTAGAAACAAGACAGCAGTAGTTGCTGATCTTGTTGGGTCATCTGACCTGGCATGCATCACTGAGACCTGGCTGGACAACAATGCTGGTCGCATTTTGGAGTCAGCAGTTCCAGCTGGATACTCAGTGATACATCACCTGAGGTTGGATAGTAGGGACGGGGTAGCCATCTGTTTTAAGACAGAACTGGGCCTTGTAGATGTGACAGCTGGGGTCACCAGACCCTTTGAATGTATCATGGACGAGGTGTGGGATGCAGGATACTTCTCATCTACCATCCACCTGGGGTGAGAGGGATTTCCTGAAGGAAGTCAAAGACTTCATTGTCGAGATGGTGTTGGAGTCCCCAGATGGTTGAAGCTGAACTCTCACAATTTGTTCAGGACTTCCTCTAACTGATAATTTTGCTGGGCTGTACACAGGTGATTACTTCTGTAACCTACATACAAGGTCATTTGTTGGACCTGGTGTTCCTGCTGGGGATGGAGATCTCAATGTGGTGGTGGAACCCATCAATTGTTAAGATCATCATGCTATAGGGTTCAGTTTCATGGCATCCCATGTAGATCTGCCCCTACAGAGATGGTCTGGTACCACCCTTTGCGGGTGTGATCCCTGATGGTCTTATTGCTGTTCTGGATCTATCAGGGAGTTCAAGTGTTAGCATGGATCCAGAGGATCTTCTAACGGCCTGTAATAAGGTGGTGGGAGCTGCTCTAGATTCCATAGCTCATGTCCAGGTTTATCACCTCACTTGTCGCGCGGCCCCTGAGGTTTGATGGGGCCTTGAGGGAGTTGAGGAGAGTGGGAAGAAGGTTGGAGCATCATTGGTGGAAATTGGGCCTGAGTGATGACAAACTTAGATTGATGTCCCATTATAGGGACTATCAATCTGCAGTCTCTCTTAAGAAGGCAGAGTTCCTGTCCAGAGAGACTGCAGCTGTGTAAAATCGACTGGCCCAGCTCTTCCGGGCTGTGAACAGGCTGTGTAGTCCAGCCTGTCTCTAGAACTGGAGAGCTTTGTCTCAGGAGAAGTATGAGAAGTTCACTCAATTTTTCTCAAACAAGGTGGCCACCTTCAGGACTGAGATCTGCACAGCTCGCTGGAATGGGTAGAATGGAGATCGGTCGCGAGATTGCAAGCACCCCAATTGTCTGGTCAGACTTTGGCCAGCTGGCAATCAAGGATGTTGTGCAGATAATCCAGGGTTTGTGGCGACTTACTGTAGTTTGGATCCTGGTCCAACACGCCTCCTTATGGGATGTGTGGAGGTAATTGGACCAGTCCTTGGTGGGATAGTCAGGTGTTCGTTAGAGACCAGAGTATTTCTGGACTCCCTGAAGAAGGCGATTGTCCAGCCCCCTGAAAAAAATGTCTCTCGACCCTGACTGTTTCAAGAAACTACAGGCCTGTCTCTAACCTTCCTTTGTGGCTAAGGTTATTGAGAAAGGAGTTGAGCTGCAGCTCGAGGAGCATCTAACCACCCACAATATCTATGATCCTCTCCAGTCCGGTTTCAGGAAGATGCACAGTAGTGAGACCGCATTTGTTCGGTACTTAATGATCTCGGATGGTGAGGGATCGGAGGAGTCATTCGATCTTGGCCCTCTTAGATATCTCGGCAGCATTTGACATCCTGGACCATGAGGTTTTTCTGGAGCATCTGCAGCTATTCTGTGGGCTGTCTGGTACAATCTTCAGATGGTTCCATTCTTTCCTCACAGGCAGAATGCAGAGAGTGGAATCAGGGGTATTTACCTCGTCCCCTCCCCTGCCATGTGGGTGCCGCAGGGCTCTGTGTTGTCCCCATATTGTTTGTGGTGCACATGCTGCCATTGGGAGACATTATTAGGTAGTATGGGTTGAGTTATCACTGCTATGCAGATGATACTCAACTGTACATGTCCTTTGTATCTGAGCACAATGATGCAGTTTCAGTTTTAATAACTGCCTCTCTAAGATTCAAGATTGGATGAGTGCCAACTGGCTTAAGCTGAATTCAGATAAGACTGAGGTGTTGGGTGTGGACACAGGTCATCAGGTAGAAAGGTTAGCAGCTAGACAGCCTTCTAGGCTTTGGCTGAGAAGCAACCAGCTAGTGACCTCTGACTGGGTGTGGAATCTGGGTGTTATACTTGATAATGAGCTGATACTTAAGTTTCAGGTGCCAGCCATTGTCAAGATCTCTTTTACCATCTAAGGAATATCACCTAGATAAAACACCTGGTCCCACCTGATGATCTTCTGACACTGGTCCATGCCTTTGTGACCTCACACCTTGATTATTGTAATGCACTATACCTAGGGCTACGAGGTGGACCTTCATGGCCTGCAGTTGGTGCAGAATGCGGCTGCCAGGATGTTGACTGGCATATTGAGATCTAGCCATGTCACACCTCTGCTCCGTAGCCTGCACTGGCTGCAGGTGCAGTGAAGGAGCACCTTCAAGGTCAGATTATTGACCTATAAGGCCCTAGACAGACAGGGTCCATGTTACCTGCAAGATCTCCTGCATCCCTACTGCCCCTTTGTCCTCTCCGCTCTTGCGAGAGAGATTGCTAGAGATTCCCAGGGTCCAATTGACAGCTGTGGGTGCTAGATTGTTTGATTTTGCAGTGCCGACCTGTGGGATTCTCTACCTCATCGGATCAGAGAGTGCCCATTCATGGAGGCCTTTAAATCTGCACTAAAAGCCTATCTATTTGAGTCTGCATTTCCTTATGTCTAATATTTTAAGTACATGAAGCTTGTTATTTATAGTTCTGTTGTTTTAGAACTGTGTCTTTGTATGTTTTTATGAAATAGTTTTGTTGATTATTATGTTTTATAAGATGTACAACACTATGATTTACGAGAATAGCGTTTTAAAAATAAAGGATTGATTGATTGATTAACTGAGTAATGTGGGCTTCTGGAAACATTGCCCATGCATGTGTAGTCACGGTGTGGCACAGTACCATGTTTCTTACTCTATGGCATGAAGCATCTCTGTGTGAGCTGCAATCCAGTATGTTAGCAGGTACAAATCTCATTTAGATTGTGACCACCTGTAGTCAATTGATCCCACTGTGAATTGTGCAAAATAGTGGCAGTGCAATGGGATGGCCATCTGTTTCCCATTCTGAGCCACCACCACCATTTGCAACTGAGAATAAGTGTCCAGCTGGATCAGTTGGTAGAGTTCTTAATGCTTAGTTGAGAGGTCATCGGTTGAATTTCCAGACTAGGCTTTGGACTCATATGCAGTGTTGACAGTGCATACTATATCAGAGCAGTAGGAGTAATTGTTAATGGTAGTGAATGTAAAACTTATTGGAAAAAACTTACACCACTAAAGAGACTGAGAAGATCTGATTAGCAAAGTCACTGGCAGTAATTCTTTTAAATATTTACTTTGAACACTAATAGTACTACAGAGCAGGGAAATACTTAAGCAATTTATCCCTCCAGGGTGTGGGTACACTGGAGGATTTACCTGACTGGTGTGATTCAGTCACGAGGCGCAGCAGTGACCGAATCCACCAGTGTGTAAAACTCCAGTGTACCCACACCCTGGAGGGATAAATTTTTATTATACAATGCGGAATGTTGTTTTTTAATGTTTTTAACTGTGTTCTAACTCACTGAGGTCCCTACACTTCAAAGAGGAGGTCATTTTGCTAAAAATTTATCATGGTGTTTTAGTGAGCGGTGACTGAACAAATCGCTATGTGTTTCATCTGAAGCGAAAGCGACCGGATTAGCACAGTATAAGGTTAGGTTGGCATTTCTTCCAGTGGGTACACTGGAGGATTTATCACGGTGGTCATTATGCCAGCCAACCAATCAGGATGCAGGATTCATATTGTTTTACCACATTGTATAATAAGGAATTAGACTGCATCAAAAGGGCAAGAGAATAATAAATGTGAAACATCTTGATACCCATCCTTATGATTAGACAGGACATTCATACACAAATGTGAAACAGAGACAGCTTTGTCTATAGTGGGACAAATATTCTGCTTTTACCAGAAATGTTATGTAATACTGTAGTTGAAAAATATGCCTGTGATTAGGAGACAAGGTTCTGCATAGGGATTAACCCCTATTTAAACTGAGGTATCAGATATGCTGATGAAAATTACTGCCCCTGAAAAAGGGGAAGTGACCTGTACAACTGTGGTCTGTTCAGCCTCTGCGCCCCCACTGAGCAGCTTGTCATGATGTCACATCTTCAGTAAAGATGACTGGACATTGCTTGTTGTGCCTGTACTTTTCTGAATTCATGCTGTGTCTCACCTTTTATTTGTTGCACTATGTCAAATAGCTGAACTCTGAACAATAGTTTCATACTTCACTTTGTATGATGCTAATGTGCAGTTATGTAAATTTTAGAATCACTATTCCATAGAAGAAGTAGCCTAGTCTGTGAAATATTAGACAGTCACAAGGTGGTAAGGATAAACGAATAAGGAAAAGAGTATATTTACTAATGGTGAATGAGCAGCTCTGCTTTGGGTATCGTTTTTGTTTGTTTTGGGCCAGCTGCTCATTCCAGTGGCTGTCTTTTCTAGGGACAAGGATTGCCTGGTGGCACCACCCCATTTGCATTTTCTTGGAAACTGGCAATATTATGTGGTTGATCCAGTAACGACCCCCACCCACACCCCACCATCCTGATGCAGAATTTTCAGAACTATTCCAGCTGAGGGAAGAGGAAAAATATGTGCCAAAAATAGACATTCTACAAAATATTACGTTAAAATAATGCTAGGGTTTATAGATTTCATGAAAAAAGAAAAATTTAAATGAAGGTTTAAAGTCTGGTCAGCTACTGTATGTTCACACCATAACTTATGCACCTCACTTCATGCATTAATAATGTCTGTTATACCATAACCTATAATATTGTCATAATAGAATCACACAGTAATGTCACATAACAGCATGTGTGAAGTTAGGTTATTCCACATCATAGGCTCCCAGTGGATTCTGTCCTGTCATCTCTTGCACACCTCCTCACTGGATTACAGAGGTCCTTGCACACACCAACCTCTGGAGAGGGGCTGATGTTGGGTTCTCACCACGATGTCATGGCCAACTACTACCATAGGATGTTATACTGTGGCAAGGACTATCACTCAGGCCTATTCGAGTCTGTGAGCACTGCCTCTGTAGCTCTTCCATGGCTCCTCATGCTCAGGAGGATGGGCAGGTTCACACAGCAAAGCCAGGTCACCCACATCAGATCATAATGCTCTATGTTGGTGCTCCCAAGCTGGCTTAATAAAGTATTCCTTAATTCTGTTTGTAAACCTGTACCAATCTGAACAAAGTAAGAAAGAAAGTCAGTTTTAAAACTTGTCTGAAATGTCTGCATATGATTTTTGTGACACATGTCAGTTACATGTAATCTCTATAGTGTAGCATAGTGTCACCAGGGAGGAGATGCTTTAGAATCTGGAGAACAGCTCTACTCTCCTGGGGAGGGGTTGGCTTACCATCTTGCCGTTTGCTGCCCCAGGTGGAGGCCTAGGGTATTGCCAGCCGCTTGAATGACACAAAAGTAGTTTCAGCAGTTCTGTAGGCCTCTGTGCCTCCATGTAGATGCCTACATGCTACAGTGGTAAAGGACAAAGGAAAACAGTGAACAATGGTTGGTGTGGGCTAAATGAAGCCCTGCCTGCCTACCTCTACCCTGCACTATCAGTCAATCAACTGCCCCATCTGGATGTGTGTCACTGGGTGGGGGAGGATGGCCTCCCCTTCCTGGCCCTACCACGGGAAATCCATGGGGATCTTGAGCATGGCAGTCCAGTGCAGCAGGTGCCAGGTCAGGGAGATGGGGACAGGGCAGAGAGCCTGCCCACACTGACCTTGGGAGAAGAATTTCATGGACAAAAAAAATATGTCATGAAGAAAATGATGCAAGCTGAGTCACAAATGTATGGGTCAAGAATGACTCAAGCTAAGAGAAAAGATGACATAGGGTGTAAGAATAACTCAAGCTGAGTCACACAGATGAGTGATGCATGGAGTGAGAATGATGCAAACTGCATCAAAAGACAATGCATGAGGTGAGAATTTGACTCAAGCTGCGTCAAACAGACGGATGCCGGGATGAGAAATTATTCACGCTGAGTCAAAAACAAGTGGATGAAATGGCCAAGACGATGGCTTGTTCAGCCCCCAAAACACTCTAAACTAGTCCTGCAGGGGAATATTGGCTATATAGACAACCAACTACATAATCAGTCCTCCCTTTATATGATCCAGTATCAGTTAGACCAGCTCTGGCTGGTCTCACAGCAACATGCATCTTTAGCTCACTGTCATCAGGTTCCAACTTGAATATCAAACAAAATGGGATAGTGCCTCTGTTTTTTGATGCAAGCCCACTGCATCATGATGCACCATTTATTTGAAGACAACCTTGATGCAATTCACTTTAGCAAAAGCAGTTCTTTTGTTGAAAGCAGCGTTGGAAAATCACAATTGGTGCAAGTTTTGATGTAGCTTGCTCTTTGTATCATTCTTTTTGGTGCAAGCACCTTGAGTCATTCTTGACCTTTGAAAACTATGCCCATGGTGTGCATACGGTTTGCATACAATAGAAGCATATACAGTAAGGAACATTTTATAGTCCTAATTTGGTTTCATGAGCAGATGCCAAATGAATCCTGGTTGGCCATTGTATATCTTTCTTCCTTTTTAGCCTTTCTTCTACATGAAGCAGCATACATGATGTATAACATTATGCTAATATATGCAACATTATAATAAAGCACAATGAGCAGATAATATTATTTAAGGCTCAAGTTGCACTAAGAAACAGGGCAAACTCTTGACTGACATTTATGAGTGAATATGCCCACAATTTTTAATGCAGTCTTTCCAATTTTATGTTGCTGTAGTTTTAAATCTCTGCTTTTTATGCCTGTAAGGGCCCAGAGTCTCTTGGATTTGGTGCCCTATAAATAAAATTGCCTTGACAATATAAACCCCTCATAGTTAACAAGTGCACTACATGTTAATGGTGCTTACAGCAAGTACAGTGTATAACACTGAATGTAACTCTATTATGTAAACATTGTATTACGGGTTTTCTGTGCTACTTCCTTTCACTTGTATATGATGTCTTATACTGTGTCTGTGTATGTATCAGGGTTATGCTTGTAAATAGACTATGTCAGAAGAGTGGACTTAGCCATTAAACAAAACATTGGATAAAATAAAAATTCATAACAGCTAATGTAACCCTGACATTTGCTTGCAATGGAAGGAGAGAACTCAGTTAAAACAACCCCCAGTACATGAAATACAACTGTTATTTACTCTACTGTCTTCAGAGATGTTAGCTGTGGTATGATGGCTCATACTCACACTGGACTCTTCACTCAGCACTGCTAGTGTCTGCATTTATGTGGTCTGCTAGTTTGTTTCCTCCATCTCTCAAAATATTTCACAGGACACGAGGCAGACCAGTATAGTGTTACTAAGTCCAACTCAATTCCACAACTTTTCTCCTTTTCATAATTAAGTGATATACATGATGGATAATAACAAATAGAAACATAGAAACATAGACTTTGTGGCAGATAAGGACCGCTTGGCCCATCTAGTCTGCCCATTTCCTACCTACAGGATAGGCCGTAGACCTAGTTAACCAACAGCCTATTTCTTCCTACCCCCACAAGAATTGCCTTATGTCTGTCCCATGCATTCTTGAATTCTCCCACAGTTTTAGACCCACAACCTCCTCAGGAAGGCTGTTCCATGCATCCACTACCCTCTCTGTGAAATAATACTTCCTCACATTGCCCTGAACCGCCTCCTTCTATCTTTAAATTGTGCCCTTGTTCTTGTAAGTCTCTTTTCTGAAAGATGCTACCCTCTTGGACTTTGTTGATTCCACTGAGGTACTTAAAGGTTTCTATCATGTCCTCCCTCTCCTTCTTTCCTCCAGGGTATACATATTAAGCTCCTTTAGTCTCTCCTCATACGGCTTCTCTTGCAGACCCTGCACCATTTTAGTTGCCCTCCTCTGGACTACCTCTAACCTGTCTATGTCCTTGCGGAGATGGGGTCTCCAGAACTGGACACAGTACTCCAGATGGGGTCTCACCAACTGTCTGTACAGAGGATAACAACTTCCTGTTTTCTGCTGCTGATGCCTCTCCCTATACATCCCAGTATACCCCAGCCCTCCCTACTGCCTTCTCACATTGCTTGCTAACCTTAAGGTCATCTGATATGATTACCCCAGGTCCCTTTCCTTTTTGTTGTTGTTACCTCCCCACCCATTGTGTATTCTTCCCTGGGTTCTTGTTTCCCAGGTGCATTATTTTGCACTTCTTTGCATTGAATCCTAGCTGCCATACTTCTGACCATTCCTCCAACCTTGCCAAGTCCCTTTTCATCCTTTCTATGCCTCCTTGTGTATCAACCCTGTTGCATATCTCTGTGTCATCTGCAAAGGCATACTTTTCCTTCCAGTCCCTCTGCAATGTCACTGATGAAGACATTAAAAGGACTGGACCAATACTGAACCCTGCGGTACCCCACTAGTAACCCCTCTTTCTTCAGAGTGGACTCCATTTACAATTACCTTCTGTGTCCTGTTGTGCAGCCAATGTTTTACCCAGGCTACCACCTGGGACCCACTCCCAGGCTGGTTAACTTGACTATTAATTTTTGTGTGGGACTGTGTCAAATGCCTTGCTAAAGTCTAGGTAGGCCATGTCCACAGCCCTCCCTGGTCTACTACTGGTCACCCAGTCAAAGAAATCTATTAGATCTGTCTGACATGACCTTCCCGCTGTGAGCCCATGCTGCCTTGGGTCCTGTGCTCCACTGGCCTCTAGGTACTCAACTATTCTTTCCTTCAAAAGTGACTCCATCACTTTCCCTACCACAGAGGTCAGACTGACAGGTCTGTAGTTTCCTGCCTCTGTCTTGGTCCCACTTTGTGAAGGAATCACATCTGCCTTCCTCCAGTCCTCGGGTACCACACCATCCTCCCATGATTTATTAAAAGAGTATCCAATGGTTTCACTAGTTCCTCCATTAATTCTTTTAGAATTCTGGGGTAAATTCCATCAGGACCCATTGCTTTGTCCACCTTCAGTTTTAGGAGTTCTTGCAGAACCCTTTCTTCTGTGAAAGGACTGGGATCGACCCCCTATCAAGAGTGCTTCTGTTAATTGGATTAGGCACTTCCCCTCCTCTTTTTGAATACTGAGCAGAAATACTCGTTCAGTATCCCTGCTTTTCACTGTCCCCCTCTGCCCACCCACGTTCATTCTATTCAGCCTCACTATCCCTCCTTTGTCTTTCTCACGCTCGCTGATGTACCTATAAAAGGTTTTATCCCCTTCTTAACTGAGTTGGCTATCTTTTCCTCAGTTTGGGCCTTTGCTATTCTGACTTCCCTCCCTGCTTTCTTCTGCCTTAACTGGTACAGCTCTCTGCCCTGCTCCTTCTGTGTTTCCTTATACTTCCGAATGCTATCTTTTCTTCCTGACTTTCACAGCCACCTCTTTTGAGAACCATAGTGGCTTTTTCTTTCATTTTGATTTGTTTATTTGCTTCACACAAAGGCTTGTTACCTCTGTGATGGCAGTTTTGATGATTCTCCATTGTTGCTCTACACCTCCTTCTAGTCTGTTTGCTAGTGCTTTTCTGAGGCACTCTCCCATCTTGCCAAAGTCAGCCCTCCTAAAGTCCAGTACCCTCACTTTTGTATGGCTTGACTCTGTAGCTGAGTTTAACGTGAACCACACTGTTTGATGGTCACTTGTCCCCAGATGTCAACACTTCTAGATCCGAGATCCTCTCACTGCCCCGTTTGAGAGTATGAGGTCTAAGATTGCTTCCTCACGGTGGGATCCGAAACTAGCTGTCTAAGGCCTGCCACCTGTAGGGCATCAAGAATGGCCTGCTCTTGGATGTGGCTGCAGCAAATGTGCTCCAGTTAACATCTGGCATATTCAGGTCTCCATCAACAGTATCTCCTTTCTCTGCCATTCTAAGAATGCCTTCTATCATATCCTTGTCCATTCCCTCCCTGACATGGGGTCTGTACCTAACCCTGTGCGGATTGTGGTGCCCTTTCCAGTCTCCAAGGTGACCCACATTGCCTCCTCTCCTCCCTGTTTACTCTTTTGTTCAGTTGCTTTTATCCCTTCCTTTACATAGAGAGCTACTCCTCCCCTCTTCCCCCTGCCTGTCTCTCCCTGTAGGTTATGTACCCTGGTATGTTAACATCCAAGTCATGGTTCTCTTGTACCATGTTTCTGTGACTGCTACAATATCCAGGCATCCTCTTCCATCAAGGCCACCAGCTCAGGGAGCTTGTTGCCCAGACTACAGGCATTGGTACTCATTACCCTCCATTTCCTGATGGCCTTACTCCCTTTGCCCCATCCCTGTCCTTCTTGCCTTTGTCACTTTCTCCATTTACCCGTGCCCTTCTCCTATCGACACCTCTATGTTGGTGTTTGCCACACTTAACCATGATTATTTGTGGGGATAGGATTTTCCTGCTCCTTTCCAGTGCCTCCCCTTGGCTAGTTTAAAAGCTTGCCAATGAAGCATTTAAACCTATCACCTAGGATCCTGGTACCCCTCCCAGACAGATGCAGCCCATCATGCCAGTATAGGCTTGCATCACTCCAGGTGGACCCCAGTCCCCAATGAAGCCAAATCCCTGAGCTCCACACCAGTTTTTCAACCATTGATTGAATCCCATGGTGTGGAACACCTAACCTCTCCCTATGCCATAGATGGGCAGCCATTCCTCCGAGAAGGTTACCGTGCGTGTTACTTGACTAAGGCTCCTCCCCAATCCACAAACTCTTCTTGCACTTCTCTAATACCTTTCTTAGCCAGGTCATTTGTCCCTAGGTGGACAATGACATCCAACTCCCTCCCTGTGCAGCTGCTCTGGCAATCCTGAGGATTTGCTCCCTGTCCCTCAAGCCATGGCACCAGGCAGGCACCTTACCTCCCTCTCCCCTTCCTCCCCAGTTCTACCTTCCTAACAATAGGTCCCCCACCAAGAGTTGTTTCCTTCCCCTGCAGGGTCCCCTGCCACCCTCCTGTGGGTCTCCTTTGTGGAGGTTCCCAAGCATCCTCCTTGTTCTCCACTGCGGTGCCTCCATAGAGGAACCACACTTTTCCAGAATGGCATAGGAATGTGGAGAGGTACAACTGGAGGATGCGCCTCTGTTCCACCACCCTCACCCTCCTGAGCCCACTGTGGTCCAACCGCGCCTCCTTCTTGGCAACCTCTGAGGCAACGGAGTGGCACTGGTGGTCCCTGGATGGAAGAGGAGGTCCCACAAATCCTGGCCAACTCAGCCTGGAGATGAGCAACCTCCTCCCTCCGCCCAGAGGTGCCTGCAGATGGGACAACACCACATCCTCCAGAACGTCTCCGGAAGACTGCTGCCCACAGCCACTGCACTACACCACTCCAATCATGTCTTATTTCTGGCCCCTTAACTGTTTGCAATCCTTACTCTTTCCCCTATTTTTTTTTCTCTCTCTCTCCTTACTTTCTGCCTGTGTGCCCTTTAAGCTCCTGATTGTCCTGTTCTGAGACAAGAATATCCTATATTTCTCACTATACTACTCCTTACTCAGAGGCAGACCTCTAGCAGCTAGAGGGGGCCAGGAGCTATTCTTGCCCTTCTAGGATGGTGGGTCTTTTTGGTTCTGTGATCACTCACTTCCTGCTCCCAAACAGGAAGTTCCTGTTGTCAGTCAAATCCTGTGCCTATAAAAATAGAACTAGCTTTGGGTGGAGGGAGGAAGGAGGGCAATATACTCCCAGCAGAGAAGTCCAGTCACACAGCAGTCCTTTCTCCTGCTGTCTTCTGCCAAGCTATTCTACAAACATATGAAGAAGCCAGCAGAAGAACACCATTTGGTCTATCTAATCTGCCTCTATTGCAGGGTTGCCAGCTTGAGCTACTGACCCTGCCACCCTCCATGCTTATCCCATCCTTTCCATCCTCCCTATGCATGATCCTCACCTTCCCTATGCCTAGCCCAGCCACTCTTGAAGCTGTGTACCATCATCAATGAGACCACCTCTTACAGCAGCGCATTCCAAATGTCCACCACCCTTTTCATGAAGAAATGCTTCCTGACTTCCTCCCTAAACCTCCCCCTCCAGCTTAATACTGTGCCCCTTGTGTTATGGTTGCCACTTAGCTTAAAGAGACCCTCCTTATCCATCTTATAGAAACACAGAAATTAACGGCAGATAAGGACCACAAGGCTTATCTAGTCTGCTCATTTCCTGCATACTGTAAAGAGCAGACACGACTTGATCTCCAGCTTTATCTTCTCATTTCTATTGGGTTCCCCATGCAAGTCCCATGCATGCTTGAATTCCCCACTGTGTTTGTCCCCACCACCTCTGATGAGGAGTCTATTCCATGCATCCACCACCTTTCCATGAAGAAATACTTCCACATGCTACCCCTAGTCTACTCCTTTCTAACCCCTCATGTCATGCCCCCTTGTTCCTGGACATCTCCTTTTCTGAATGATGCTACCCTATGGTACCCAATTTATGCCTTTTAGATATTTGTAGGTTTCTAGCATAACTCCTCTGTCTCTCCCTCCTCCAGGCTATACCTAGTTAGGGTCTCTCAGTCTCTCCCCATATGACTTTTGGTGCAGGCCCTGCACCATCTTTGTGCCCTTCTTTGAACTGCCTCCACCCTGTTTATGTCTTCTGAGATACCTGCCTAGAACTGGATACTGTATTCCAAATGAGGACTGATCTGTACAGTGGCATCACCACCTCCTTGGGTACACAGCAGCAAAGGTGGATTTAAACTAGGTGGGGGGTGGTGAGTGGACAGCTAGTAGACAGATATCCCATGGAGGGGGCCAAATGAGCTACTCCCCAAGCTAAAGGAGAAGGAATTGGGATAGTGGCACTGGGGGATTAGGAGGGAAGCAGGAAGGGGTAGGTAGGAAATAGGGTGGAGGGTGGTCTCACTGAACACAAGAAGCCCTGGTAACAAGTCAGCTGAGTTGCAGGCCCTCTTGGCAGCACAGAGGGTGGACATTGTGGCCTTCACAGAAATGTGGGCCACCAAACACCAGGACTGGGATATGATGATCCAGGGTATAGGATATTCAGGAACAATAGGGAAAAAGGAAAGGGTGTGGTAATCTATGTATGGGAGGATAAGATGTATAGGGAGGAGGGGAGGAAGGCAGGACAGAGGCCCTATGGATGCAGTTTCAAGGCCCAAAAGGTAGGACACTGAGGATGGGGGCAGTGCAGACCACCAGCTCAAAGGGATGACCTGGATAAAGAGTTAACTGAGCAAATTAGAAGGTCTGTAGGAAGGGAACATAGTTGTGGTGGGGATTTTAACCTACATGGGTGGAGTGGAGCACCCCAGCCACCATGAGTGCAAAGGAGTAGGTCATATTAGAAGCATTTCAAGACAGCTTCCTGGTGCAGTTGGTCCATGAGCCAACTAGATTGGAAAACACTCTAGATCTAGTGCTATCAAGTGGAGGCTGGGAGTGACCACCACTCGGTGTGGTTCATGCTCAATATGGATAGGGAAAAGGGAATACGGGAACCAGGCTGACTGAATTTAAGAGGGTGGACTTTAAAAGGATGGGGAAATTTGGGGTGGCATCTGGTGGAATTCAGCCAAACATGGATGCTAGTCAAATATGGGACAGTATTAAAAAGGGCTGGCAGAGGCTACTGGACATGTACAAGGACATGTAGTAAGAAGGAAGGGCAACAAAGCCTAGTTGGTTGATTCAAGAGGTCATGGAGAGTGAGGCCAAGAGAAAAGCATTTAGGAGATTCAAGAATTCAGGAGGGAAGATGATAGGATGAGTATACGAAGAAGTCCAGGAAGGTTACCAGGCTAGTCAGAGTGGCCAAAGCTTCAAGAAAGCTGAGACTGGCACAGGGTATTTAGGATGGAGAAAATGACTTCTTCAGATACATAAGCAAGAAAAGGAAGAACAAAGACCAAATTATGAGGATTAGGAAGGATGGAGGGTGGGTGGAGAAAGGCCAGATCAGGCAGAGGCACTTAATGAATACTTCTATTCTATGTTCATGGAGGAGAAGGGGGCAGATACCACAAGGGAGGAGGGAGGGATGGAGTGGGCTGTGGGAGGAGGGGTGACTGATATAGGAATTACAGAGGACAGGGTCCTAGAAGGATTAAGGGCACTAAGGGTGGACAAGCACTGGGATCAGATGGCATTACGCTAGAAGTGCTAAAGGATACCTAAACATGCAGTTTTTAAAACTGCGAACTAAAAAATCTGGCTGCATAGTGAGGTAAAGTAAAGGCTACTGTTTATTTATGTCTAAAACTGCATTTATGTAAAACATAAATGCAGTTTCATATCTTTGGAAAATGTAAACATCAGCCTTTCACTTACAAAAATAACCTTTCCTTCTCTCTCTAACATGTCTGCTAACTGTTTTAAGTGATGAGTCATGCTGACATCATTGGAACCAGAGCCAGAGACCAATACAGATTCCTATAGGCTAACTAGTTATTCTTTCCTCTTTGTTTTTGAAGTGTTTTACCAGATTGATCAACACCATGTGTTAACATGTGGATTATTTTGATCGGTACACATGTTAGCTATGATTTTGTTAATTTTATTTACTTCAACTTGCTGAAAATATTTTGCAATCTAGCTGACTTTGTCTTTGGCAAACTGCAGAACAGTACAACACTTCAAATACCTGATGACCTAGTGGTTATGTGATGCCTGAATTTTTTGTTAAAGAGAGAGACACACTATGCTGAAACCTTGTTTACAGATGTGACCCTGCAGCACAAAGAAGTTAAATGACTTGCTCAGAGTCACACAGTGAAGTACCAGTCTGATCCAGTTCCAAAGCTCATGCATTCTTGTTAATCAAAAAAGCTTCTCTTGTATTCTTTTCCAAGTGAACCCCTGCACTAGCCTGGCTTCTGTTGAACACCCCACAATCCATACCATGTCTTTAGTATTGCCTGCGGCTGCATATGAGCCAGGTCTCATGAAGAGAATTATCACACCCTAGACTGTAATCGATACCTGAGAGAGAGTTGTGCACACCCACACTGATATGGATCATCAGCTGGCACTGTTAATAAATACCTCCCAAATCACACTTAAGTCCAGTTCTTCAGTGTTTGACTTCTCTCCTACAGTAAACATTGAGTGGATCACTACCCTTCTACACAGTGAAGGCAGTATGTACAGTTCCCCTGTTGTGTTTTGTCCCTCCTCATTAACCAGCAATTGGGTTTTGTGGAGGGCCAAGCAATAAGCCTCAAGACTCACCAGAAAACTGCTGTTCATGCCCTCATAAGGGCTGTACTTACTATGGATAACAATATTATTAGCAGGAGAGGCATACTAATGCCTTGAGTGAATCCACCAGACTTCCAGTGTTAGTCTACTCCATTACCTGTGATCTGCAGAACCCCACAGGAAAGTTCCCAGCAAATCTTCTCCAGTACTTTATAGTGCCCTACTCCACAATGCCAGCTGGTTGGTTACCACTCTTCTAAATCTTGAATGATCTATACAGCTCCTCAATACTGTCTTAACAAGCGTCAACACCCACCCCTCCCACCTGAGGGTAATCTCCCTACACTGAATTCAAGTAACACTTTAGGTGCAGCCCTGCCATTGAGTATTTGTCTCCGCTGGCTGCTCTCATTCCTGATCATGTAGTGATCATGGTGCTGGTAGCCCCTACATTTCAGATCTCACAATGCTCTACTAAACATTCCCTTCCTGTCTTCCCTTACCTGAATATAGCTATACCCTGCTGGAATAGCCTCTTCAGTCCCTCTCTGGCATTCATTCTTCTCTTCTGCTCCCCACACAAAACCTGGTGATCTCCACTACCCTTCTGCATCATGAATGCGGTTAGTACAGTCGCCGTGTCATTTTACATATTAATAATAAACATTATCTTCTGGTAACCGTTGATAGCAGCAGAGCACAAGGGAAACATAGGCATTCTTACCCATATAAGATCTAATCCACGTATGATTAGGCACTATTAAATGGCATGCATAATGATGTGGCACACCATCATTTAATACAGCCTAATCAAAGGTAGCCTAGATCTTTAAGAATAGGAAAGCCTATAATCCCCTTGTTCCCTCTGGCTATCAGCCTGACTTACTGAAAAAAGATTTTTTTTTGATATGTCAAAAACTGGGGACTATACTATCACATTCATGATGCACAAGGGAGATGAGCTCAAGAGTTTTTGATGTGGGAGAAGTAGTGAGAATGAATACCAGAGGGGGACTGAGAAGGCCACTCCTGTAAGTTACTGCTATATTCAGGGAAGGGGAAGACAGAAGGGGAGAAATATGAGCAGATCACTGTGATAATAATATGTGGCTGCCGGCACCATGATCACTACCTGACCATAGTCTCCTGGCCAACATTCCCTTCCCATAAAACCAGTTCATGCAATTGTCCAAGGCTGTGTGTGGGTATTAATGTGTGAATTGGCTGCCACTACACATTCAGTCACTTCAAGAAAGCACTATATAAATACTGATTCTTCTTCTTATTTACCATGGATACAGAGAAGACAAGACAAGCATATTTTTGATTTCCAAGAAAGTATGAACTCTAGCATTGGACAACAGAAGAACTTTGCTACAAACAAGAGGATCTATGGGGTGGTGAAGGGTGTGGCTGTAACCCCTATTGTAAAAGTACTTGCTGCTGCTGCTGCATTTCACTTTGTTGAAGAAGTCTGATTTATTGATTGTACAAATGTTTACATTCAAAAATATGGATTAAATTTGTAGTTTCAGTCAAAAACATACTAGAAAAGCATAATAGCAGAAACTATAAAGGCTTCATAAAACTGTTAAAAGTTCATATCAAGTATGCACACACTCCTGGCACCCCTCCCCTCCACCATTGTAGCATCCTGGATCTGCCATAACCACTAGACCACCAGGTTATTCAAGATTTGTACTGCACAGTGGTTTGCCAAAGAAAAGTCGGTTGGGTTAAAACACAATTTCAGCATATTTAAAGTAAACAAAATGAATGGAACCATAGCCTAACATGTGTATTGATCTAAACAATGCACATGGTTTTGATAATTTGGTGAAACAATTCTATACAAAGGGAAAAAAATTAGTTAGCACTATAGAGAGCAATATAGCTCTCTGACATTAGCTCAATGATGTCATCACTTAAAACATTTGGTGGCCATTTTAAGAAGCAGGTAAGGCAGTTTTCTTTTTTAAATTGGAAGGCTGATTTTACATTTTTCAAATGCTTTGGAACCACATTTAGGTAACATGTATAAATGCAGTTTTAGCATTAACAAATTCAGCAGCCTTTTCTATAGTCCTGTTTGAGGTCAGATTTTGAATAGTTTGTTGTCAAAATGTTGTTTAGGTATCCTTTAAGGAACTAGCAGAGATTCTGGCAGGACCACTGGCTGACCTGTTCAATACCTCCCTGGACACGGATACGTATCACAGGACTGGAGGATGGCCCATGTGGTGCCCATTCACAAAAGTGGCCCTAAGGATGAACCAGGCAATTACAAACCAGTAATCCTCACATTGATTGTGGGTAAGCTCATGGAGACAATCCTAAAAGAAATGCTGGTGACCTTTTGGAGGATCATATACTCCAGGATGAGTCAGCACGGGTTTGTCTTGGGCAGATCCTGCCAGACAAACCTAATTGAGAACTACGACTGAGTGACCAGGGCACTATACAAGGGCCATGCAGTAGATGTCCTCTATTTAGACTTCAGCAAGGCCTTTGATTCCCATGCCACATGGGAGGCTGAGGAGGAAGCTGGAGTATATAGGGTGGGAACAAGAATGGTCAAATGGATCAACAACAGGCTGAATGGAAGGCAGCAAAGGGTGGTAGTGTGGGGCACTCTTATCCCCATGGGAGGTGATAAGTGGGGTACCACAGGGATCAATACTGGGACCGGTGCTGTTTGGGATATTCATAGCTGATATCTCACTCAGGATCTGAGTAGAATCAGTCTGTTCACAGACAATACAAACATGGGAGCTGTGGCAGATTACATTGAGGGTTGGAGGGGCTGCAGGAAGACCTGACCAAATTACAAGAGTGGTTAGAAACATGGCAGTTGGGGTTCAATGCCAAGAAGTGCAAGGTACTGCACTTCAGGGCTAGTAACCAGAGGAGGAGCTATCAGCTGGGAGGTTACAGTTGGAAAGTACAGAGAAGAAAGGGATCTAAGGGTGCCCATAACAGGGACTATGACCAACTCAGCTCAGTGTAGGAAGGTGGCAGCAAAAGCCAACAAAATGCTGGGGTGTATAATGAGGGAATCTCCTCCAGAAATAGGGAGATGATCCTTCCCTGTACAGGTCACTGGTCAGGCCACACCTGGAATACTGCATGCAGTACTGGTGCCCATTCCTGAAGAAGGATGTCAGATTGTTGGAGGGAGCAGCATAGGGCAACAAAGATGATCCAGGGATTGGAGGAAAGTCCTACAAGGATAGGCTGATCGAGCTGAACATGTACTCCCGGAGAGAAGAGATAAGGGGAATATGATCAAAACTTTAAATACTTAGAGGGGATAAATAAGACTAATACAGAAGGAATTTTCTAGATTAGAAGAGGGAGAAATACTTAGAGAACACCAGCTGAGATTGGAGGAGGGATAGATTCAGGAGGGAAATCAGAAGACATTTTTTCACAGAACAGGTAGGTGGTAGACAAAGTGGAATGTTCTGCCCAAGGAGGTGGTATCCTGTAGAATGGTGGGTGGTTTTAAGAGGATGGGACAGAGTGGGGGTATATGATGAAGAGGGTGGGGAGGTGGGGCAGCTGCAAGTTGAGGGGCTAGCTGCACAATCAGGCAGACTGATAGACCGTGAGGTCTGTTTCTGCTGGTGGTTTCATGTGTTCGCATGTTCATAACATCTAAAACAATTGAAGCAATTTTAGGCTATTGTTAAACAAATTTATAATAGCAATAAGGTCCTTGTACTTGGGTCTTTCCAGGGTGATAATGCCTAGTGGAAGGTTTAAGGCCCTCAGCTATACTTTTGACTTGAACCAATCGAATAAAGCATTATTCTCCTAGAATGGCCTCTTACTCAGGCCTCATCAATAATTTATAAAACAATGATGAAAATGAATTAATGCGGTTGACTGGCTACATTCTAAATGGTTTATGTTATATCTCTTTTTATAACAAACAGTTTAAATTTCAGCTATATAAACATTAACTGAAATTTTGGCCCTTGGCTGAGGGTTGAGAGACTGGATGCCATACCTCATGCCACACTGGTGACCGGGTTGAGGGAATGGACTCAGGTTGCTGGTGGTGAACAGAGGAGAAGGAGGAGGATTGAGTACAGAGGACTGCCCTCCTCTTCTAGGGAGGAAGTTTGTCAGTCCGGCTGCTCCAGTGCCTCGTGTGGAGGACTGCGGATACTTCAAGCTAGGGCAGCACAGAATAGGAGGTCTGCAACCTGGTGAGTAGTGCATGCCTCATCACACACTCACATCCACCCCAGGATGGAGGGAAATGGAGAAAAGCAGAAAAGGGATCTGGGGCTCTTTGAATATCTGTGTGCCCATTCACAGACTCACAATGCCACCTGGACCTGGCAGTCCAAACTGGACCATATTCTCATGGGGAGGATGACCCTCCCTCCTGACCCACCATTGGTTGAAGGGAGCCCATGGGGGCCTAACCTCACCAGCTTCAGGATAGGCAGATGCCAGTTCATGGGGGAAGGAGAGGGCTGAGAAGTTGTCCTAGATACCTAGTGGAGAAAAAGCTTTATAGAAAACAATTTTTCAAAACAAATATGAAGTTTAGTTTATAGTAGTGTAAAGCCCTCCAGGAGATTAATTACTTTAATTTATCTAACCCTGGGGGCATGCAACACTTGGCTTTTACCTCATGATCCTCTAGGGTTAAAAGGTTATCTGAGCCAGCAAAATTCCCTTTTTGAAAAATTACTTGAATCTACTTCAGTAACCCAAGACATTTCTGGAAGTGCAAAGAAGACTTTAGAGTCTGATAATGACTTCTCCCTACTGATTGAATAGTAATGGAGTAAATTATATTAACTCAGATACTACTGCCAATGCCTTTAATCACCTCTTTGGGGACCTCTCTGCCTGCTCCTAAAATTGCTTCCCCTCTTTGACACCACCAACTCTCTACCTAACTGCACTATATTGCATGACAGCTTTCTTGGTCATCCTTTTTTCTTTAAAACTGGCTAAGGTGTTCATAGTTCTTATGCTTATTGGCACTGGTACTAATAATAAATCAGTGGGATCAGATGGATTGAACCTAAGCTCCTCAAAGTGTTTGCAAGACCATTGCCTAAATGATTACTAGAATAATTAATATTTCTCTGATGGCTGGGGTAGTTCCAGACTCTTGGAAAAGTTCACATTGTTCCTCTTTTCAAGAAGGGAGACCTTAAAGGGACACTCAACCTGTGTTTCACCATATTATTTCTAATTAAAACCCGTATTTTATGATTGCTTACCTTCTCAAAATTCATTGATGTTGCTGTTTGTTTTGTCTGTCTCCTTGTTTAGTAGAACTGAAATGCATGCTAATGTATGCTTATAAGCAACCTTGTTTTGTTTACAATTATGGATCTGTTCTTACTGCATACTTCCTGAACATTAGAAACACACCCAAGCAGTGCAGTCACTCATGAGGCAGTGGCCTCCTAAACTCCCACTGCATCATGAGGGGCTAGCCTGTGTTGTCAGTGTTCCCAAGTCCAGGAAAGATGCATTTGGAGCTGATCAAGGAATGTAAACAAACCTGTGTTTGTGTGGTAACACCAGTATGGTGGGTAGTCTGTTTTCACTTTTTAAAAGAAAGAAAGAGTCAGAATCAAACTACTAGCTACATCAACAATCTTTACCAAATGTTGGCAATTATAAAATGTTATTTCAAACTAGGGACACTTTGAGACCTGGGCAGGGTTGACAGTGTCCCTTTAAGGCCCTAACCATTTACAGACATATAGCTATCCTGCCTTCAGTAAATAAGGTCCTTGAGAACTGGTGTCCACCTAAATTACAGACCACCTGACACAGTACAACCTGATCTCTTATGTTCGGCATGGCTTCAGGAGGGCCATAGCACCACCACCACAGCCCTTCTCACTCTTACTAATTCCATCACTGCTGCTGTGGAGAGGAGTGAACTAATAAGGACTGTTTTATTGATATCATGCAAGCATTTGATCCTGTAGACTACTCCTTGCTGTACAATAAACTTAGTGCCTTTGTATCTCACCCTCTGCCCTTCCATGTTTCCAGAACTATTTGAGCAGCAGGTATCAGAGGGTTAGGTTTCAGACATCCTTTCTGAGCCTACCTTGGCAATTGTAGGTGTCCCACAAGGGTTGACCTTGGGTCTCTTATATTCTCATTCAGCATCAATGACATCCAACACTGCCTGTCAATGAGTACACCTCTGCTCAGTGCTGATGACCTGGTCCTCTTCCTGAGCTTAAACAATACTCCAAATATTAACTATCATTTGTCTTCGGACCTCCAGAATGTCTAAAATAGCTTGCTCAAAATAAGCTCCTATTCAATACCTCAAAACCCAAGCAGTGTTGTTTGCTTCTGCATCCAGACTTATGTGATGTCCTTCCCTTTCATTTCATTTGGAATGATGGGACTGCCCTTATCTCGGTTTTTGACTTTCAATACCTTTGGTTGGCTCTTGACCCCTTACCTGACTTCTCCACCCATAAAAGCAAGATATGTAAATCAATTAACTGTAGGCTTTGTCTTTCTAATAGGATTAGACTTAAGATTATGACTAAAGCTCAGTTTGCCACTGCCTGGGGCAATCTCCTGCCCAAACTAATGTATAGGGTAACTGCATATTCTGCTATGGCCAAGGCCCTAATTAGGAAATGGGATGCCACATACAACAGCCTGTGTCAGCTTGCATTGCTCTCCAGTTGCAAGGAGTGGCAAGATAAGGCCATACCTTATTATTTTGGGCATGTTTTATATTTTTATGTGAGAACGGCATCAGATGCCAGGGAGGCCCAATGTAAGTGCAGGGTATCATGGGTACATACCATGGGCCCTGTAGACTGGTGTGATTTTCTCGCTACTACAGAAAAAACAGTTTTCTGATAGCAGAGGCTAGAGTTAATTAAATTATCTAAAAGGAGACAAAATACTAATTAAGCAGAGCTGTCCAGCAGGCAGATCCATTTGTGTCTCAATGGATCCCAGCATATCTGGTGCCTCTCGTCTACCTTTCCTTTGTTTTCAGAGGGCAACATCAGCTAAATTTGTTGCCAGTTGAATGGGATACCATTTATGTGGATAGCTGCATTTGGTGGTTGATTAATGACAGCAAACTCCCAGCAGGGAGGCTGGGATGTTCCCCAGAATACTGATTCCAACTGGTTGACCCCTGAGTTTTTTTCTTACATATTCAGATCTGCATATCTGTGTTTTATAATAAAATACTGAAATCTGATTGATTGCATAGCCATCAAACAGAAGTCTAGCCAATCACAGGGCAAGCCACTATCCACTGGACCTGCCCTTTTGAGACCCTTTAAAACTAGGATGCAGAGGGGTATCAGCCTTTTTAGTTTTCAAGCTTGTAGCCTTTTGCATTTGGGACCCTGCCTGTCTGTCTGCCTAGCAGAGCAGAGCCGAGACAATTTATTTTAAGAACATTCTCTTGGACTACCAAGAAACAAGATCTTCAACTGCCACTTCTAAGGACTTTGCACTTCAAAATTCAACAACTAAGGACTTGAGGTAGACTTCAAATCTCAGGAGTTTTAAAGTGTAGGTTTTATGTATATTTTCCATTTTATTTTCAATACCTTGTAACCAATGCCTAAATTATTTGCCATTGTGTTTTTACTGAATTCATTAAGTTAACTAGTACAGTTGACTTCTTTTAAAAAGAATTCTGCCTATGTCTGTTGTTTGAATTGCCTTGGTAAGAGTTGTTAAATGATATCACGCCTGTGTGACTGTTTTATATTTTTATTTATTTAAAGTTTTACCAGGAAGAACAATACTGAGCAGAAGTTCATTTCCAGATGCATCCGGGGAAGGGGAACAAAATGGGAGTACAGACAATCATAGTGAATACAGCATTATTAGAGGATTGAGAAATACACAATATAGATGTGTGACAGCACAAAAACAAATACGTATAAGTAAACAAAATAAGTAAAATACAAAATACAGGAAATTTGCAATAAGGCAGATGCACATTTTAACACAACTTAAGAATAGAGCAACAAGTAGCAGCAATTGTAAATAACCTAGTACACAGTGCTAGTTAAACATTGCATAAATAGGAATAGAAATTGCTTTGGTAGAGGTTAATATGTGCTTATGGTATTAAGGTTTTAAGGTCTAACACTACCAAAAGTAAAGAGTCACTAGGGACTTTGCGATAAAATAGGGAGGAAACATAAAGGGTCTCGAGGAGGAGCTAGTTGGGGTTTGAACTGAGTGCTACATTTCTTGGGAAAGACACAGTAATAGGGTATATAAGGCCCACGAAGCCTATACATGCCTGTGGCTTTCTGGTTCATAGTGCAGTGGCGAGAGGGTTCTACCCCTTGAACACAGACTCGAGACTGTATTTATATCCCTCACGTGGAGAAAGGGTATCTCTGACCCTATCCCCCCCATCACAAGAGGGATTAACTGTGATGCAGAGAATCCCACCCCATGGAATCGACTTGTGACAAGGAGCATCACTACACCCTATATTGCAGGCTTCATTGACTCTCCCTCAGTTTTGCATGATCCAGCTGTTGGTGGTGGCATCATCTGGAGCCAGCTTCCTGTGTCTCCAGCATCCCTGCTTTTGTCTCCATGTAGTGACTACCCCTAAGATCTGCTGATTGTGGTCTTTGCCAGCACCAGAGATGAAAATCAACCAGAGTAATATTGCCTTCATGTGTTTTGCCCACAGGCTCTGGAATTCCTTCCCATCTGATATACTGTACTTATATTTCTTCTTTCCACTATGCCTCAGGGCTTTGTCAGATGATTATCATATGAATTTATTGATGCTAGTACCTGTTTCTAATCCATGCATCACTGACCTGACATTTTACTGCCAATGAATTTTGGATATTTCTCTGTTCACCTGTACTTAAATACTTTAAATATGGCTTCAGTGATGTCACAACCTAACACAGCTTAATTACCAGATCCTGCTTTAGTCCCCTCAAAATCCTCAACCATCAGCATTGAGATTACCACCCATAGCTGAAAAGGAGGGTGAACTTGACAGGCATTATGAGCCGGCAGACCAGTCAGCAGGAACTGCGGTCCTGTCAGCCAAAATTGCAAAGATCAACAGAAAGAGATGGTACCCCAGCAGCTCTCCATCCCATGCCTCAGATGCCACAATGGGATCAGGGCTAGAGAAGGAAGACGCACACTCCAGCAGCTGAATAAGCCAGCACCTCCAACATTTTAAAAATGCTTCATTGATGTAAATGTAATGAACATAAAAGACCTCCATAAACTGGAGCAGAGAATGACTCAAGCAGAAGAGGTGATTAATGAAATCACACAAGAAACAGTGTGTATGGGACCAAACTTATCTATGTCTGCCAGTGAAAATCAGAACTCCCCCATCAAGCAGAGGATGCAGAGGCAAGGCCCAAAGTGCAAAGTAATGCACCTGGGAAATAAAATCCAGGAGAAGAGTACACAATAGCAGGGGAGGTACTAACAACAACAATAATGGAAAGGGATCTGGGTGTAGTCATATTAGATGACCTAAAGGTGGGTAAGCAACATGAGAAGTCAGTAAGGAGCCAGGGGATACTGGGATGCATAGGGAGGGGCATCACAAGTAGAAAAGGAAGTGGTTATCCTCTGTACAGACAGTTGGTGAGACCCCATCTGGAGTACTGCATGCACTTTGGAGACCCTCATCTATGCAAGGACATAGACAGGATGGAAGCAGTACAGACGAGGGCAACTAAAATGGTGCAGGGTCTACATCAGAAACCATATGAAGAGAGACTGAGAGACTTAATATGTATACCCTTGATGAAAGGAGGGACAGGGGACATGATAGAAACTTTAAGTACCTCAAGGGAATCAACAAAGTCCAGGAGGTAGCATCTTTCAGAAAAGAGATGTGTAAAAACAAGGGACACAATTTTAAGATAGAGGGGATGGCTCAGGGGTAATGTGAGAAATTCTTTTCACAGAGAGTGGTGGACTGCAGAACCACCTTCCTGGAGAAGTTGTGGGGTCTAAAACAGTGAGGGAATTCAAACATGCATGGGACAGACATGAGGCAATTATAGTGGGGGTTGCAGGAAGTAGGCTGTTGGTTAACTAGAATCTGCAGCTTAGCCAATAGGTAGGGAAATGGGCAGACTGGGTGCCAAGTGGTCCTTATCTGCCATCAAAGTCTATGTTTCTATGTTTCAAAGAAAAAATATATGTTTCTTTGCCTTTCCTCAGTACTCAGAGAGGTCAGACATTAATGACTTTCTAACAACATGGCTGCAGGCAGAACTGAACTAATAGTAATAGAGGACTGTCCTACTTAGACAAAAGTCTCACAGAGTCCTCTGGTTGAAAACAAAAGCTGATGAACCTCCTAGATCGATAGTATCAAATTCTAAAATACCCACTAAAAAGCCCTACTCCACAAATTTAGGAATAAAAGACATCTCCTTCAAAGGGGAAGTGGGTATATGTGAGCAGGATTTTCCCAGAGCACTCCTCCAAATACTTAAAGAGGTGCATACAGTGATCAAATATCAGTGTCAGTGGCTCAGCAGGTAGTACGCCACCTCTGAGGCCAGAAGATCAGAAGGCTGTGGGTTCTATCGCCACACCAGGCACTTGCTAATCCTCACACCAGGCACTTGGGTTAAATCCCAGTATTGACACCAGTGCAGCATGGTGAGGGTGCTGCACTCTGAGGTGCTATCTTTCAGATGAGATGTTAAACCGAGGTCCCATCTGCCTGTTCAGGTGGATGATAAACATCCCATGGCACTTCTCAAAAGAGTAGGGGAATTCTTTAGTTGTAAATAATATAACAAAGTGAACAGGTGTAATTATGCATCAGAGCTATACTTTTTCCAAAACATAAAACCCATCTACAGAAATCAACAAACTTGAGTAACTAATATGCCAGTGGCTTATCCAATATATTACTCTTCATATGCATTTAAAAGTAAACAAAAACAAAACTGGTAAGCCCCAGAACAGCTCAATAAAAGTATCATCTTCTCAAACTCATCCTTTAGCCCTAGTTCTTCCCTTGTTTCCACTCCTTTAGAAAGGAAAAGGGCATTTTTATTGTCTAGAAGATATAATGTACAAATATAGTTGTTGTGTAACAAAATCCAATTCATATAGGCACATACAGGAAAAAAGAAGAATTAATATGCCTGTATCATTCAAGTCAGGTAATACTTGTTTCCCCTTTTCTTTGTGCATTAAGTATATCAACTATGAATGCCTCTGTAAATATCACATATAAGAAGCTGGGGGTTTATTTGTTGTAACAAGGGTGTATATTATGCACATGAATTTGCTGTAACAAAGCAGGCCATATATCTTCATGAGGGAGGCAGAAAATCCAGCTACAATAAGGTATGGGATGAGAGACACGCCTTTTCACCCTTATCTTTATGTGTTGTTTGCCACATATATCCTGTTAATGTCATATTTTACTAATTCTGAGTGCTGTCTTCCCTAAGTTCAAGTTTCTCCTTCGAAAAGTATTATTAATAATGCTCTCCACCAATTGTTTACCATTGGGGAGGAAGTGTAGATGTTTCCTTTACATAGATGTATGCTATATCTCTAGTAATTTTCTCCATCAGCCCCACCAGTGGTACCAACTTTTGCTGTAAGACAAATTGGCATCTGTTTTGCCAGATACACCATTTTAATACTGTGCACACTACTATCAACATGCCTGGGTAAAATCTGCTCCATTCTGACTGAATCTCCCATACACTAGTTCAGTGTAAGTCATATCCTTGGCCAACTGATCCAATAACTGTATAAGGACATTCAAAAAACAAATGCTGCATGGTTTCTACTTGAAGTATGCAAGAGTTCCTAATACAAATTCTCTCTTCCATTGCTTTGTAGGCATGGTTTACCCTACATTTAATTTGCTGTGACAGCACGTCCAAATGGTGTCCCACATATTTCTTGGGATCCTGGCCTCTGTAAGTTGGTTTGTCAGGCACTTTACTTTGATATTCTGGGGACAGTTAAAGCAGGGCCCATTTAAAAAATATTTTCCCAGAATGTTTGTATAAAATAGTTTTCTATTTTGTGTTTGACATACCTGGGAGGACACATCCTATTGTTTAATTTTCTTGAAAAGCTCTAGCAAATATATAGATGTCCTATAGGGATTAGTATAAACACATTCCATTTGGGGCTTCCCATTTATTAAAAAGCACTGGCTTCTGGCTCTAAGGCTTATTGCCCATGCCATTTGGTTACCTATTATGACAGGAAGAATATTTGAGTACAAAAGATAGAAAAAAGAATAGGACAGGGTTTAGCATATTTCACCCCTTGTTTAATGGGCCAGTATGTGACTGCTCTTTTGACTGGTTTAATCTGCTTCCCTATAGCTGGAAACAGATGTTATTCAATCTGGCTTCAAGTTTGAAAGGGAGTGGAAGATGTAACTTAATGTTAAAAAATTTGGATAATAAAAGTATTTAACATATAAATTATCTTTGTTCTGGCCATGTGTGTGATTTCCACTTTGTCACTTTTTCTTCTGCCATATTCAGTTTTGCTGTCCAGTTTTCTCTATGCATCTGTCCCTCCAAAAGAGACCCCTAAGATCTGCAATTTATTAGGTTAGATTTTTATTCCTCGATTTCTGGAACTAGTAACTCTGGTTGTACTGATATAGCCGTACCTGTGCTTTTTGTTAATTTACTTTTGATCCTGAAGTTTTTGAAAAGAATTTAATTATCTCTAGTGCTTGTTCCCTAACCTATGATCTGCCACTAGTAGGCAGATGTCATCTGCATATGCTATTGCACTCAGAAACATTGTGTCTGCTGGACTGATCATATATCTTATGCTATATTCCCGTTTAATTTCCTCAGGAGGGGTCAATAGTAAAGACGGATAAAGGGGACTCAGAGGACATCCCTGTTGGACTCCTCTTTTATCTCTATATATGGGCCCATGTACTCATTTACTAATGGAGTCATTGATGCATTTTATAAACTGCCTATATCCACTGTATGAACTTTAGGGAATTCCATTTGCTTTTAAACGCCAAACAGGTATGTGTGCAAGACCATGTCAAGGCCTTCATTTGATCTAGGCTTATGACATACCCCCTGCAGTAGGGCTATCAAAGATTTCCTTTATTAGTTTTAAATTATCCAATATCGACCTTTGTGGTACCAGCGCATGTTTGGGTTGGATGTATTAGGGCTGGGGCTATCCTTGCCAACCTGATACATATAATTTTACATAAGATCTTTCAGTCAGTGTTGATCAAGCTTATTGGCCACCAGTTGTCCAAATTCTCCTTCTCATTTTTGTGTGGAGACGGATTAAAATACTGTCAGCTAATGCTGGTGGGACTGGGTGATGTCCCTGTATAACTGAGTTAAAGTTGTGGCCAGATAATCTTTTATCATCTGTATTTTGTTTTATAAAATTCATTTGGAATTCCGTCTAGGCAGGTGAGACCCCATTTTTATTTGTCCCACAACCATGCTTATTTCTGCCCCTGGGATAGGTCTTGTTAATTCTTCTTTACCAGTTCTGTAAGCTGTGGGTTGTTTAGATTCCCTAAAAATGTTCCTGTATTACTGGATGCCTGGGCCTGTTGCCCAAACAGAATTTTGTGTGAGTAGTCCTCTCTTTTAGGATGCCTAGTTATCCTAATATTCGCTCCTTCCCTGCTTATAAGATGTGGCATATATTTTATACCTAGTCTCTGTTTACAACTGTCATAAGGGTTTACTGCCTGGGCCATATATTTCATCCCATATTTCTATTCCAAAAGCAGAGAAGCTGCTCTATCATATTGATAGCTGTACATTTCTTTTTTTATTTGGGTGATTTGAGAGGAGTAATCTTGTCGTACTCTGCCTGTAGTGACGTTAATTTTGAAAGTGCCTGTGTTTTTCCAGGTACTGTCTGTATTTGTCTTTGTGTTTATTTTTTGCTGAGTACTTACAATAATTTTTATTTTGATTTTGGTTTCTGACACTAAGTAGATGGGTTATCATAGAGGTCGAATACTGATATTTTGACTGGTACTACTGTTTTTAATTCTTCCTACTCCTTTTCTTCTTCTAAAACCATGATGTTCATTTTCCAATGATTACATGATCCTGGTTTGTTTTAGGTTGCCCTAGATGTATTTTAGTATGCATGATCTGATGCTTCTATAGGACATACATAATATTTGATGCAAGGTATCCAATCAGAAATAAAGAAATGGTCTATTCTCAAGGATGACCTCCTCTGTGGCATGTATGTTTGGGGGTCTGGGGACCAAATGAGGCCCCATCTACTAATCTAACTGTTCTATACATAGTGTTAAGGTAGTTTGAATCGTTATATAATTTTTGTGTTGCCCTGGCAGTATAGCCTAGAGGTTAGAGGAATGAGGTGTGAACAAGTTTTATACATCCAGCAGGCCAGACCTGAGTTTGATTCTCACAACCTCCACTTGCATACTGTGTGACTCTGAGCAAGTCACTTAACCGCCTGTGCTCCCAGGTCACCCTGAAAACAGACAGGTGTGCCTAGTGGGCCTACAGTTACCAAAGACTAAAATAAAAAATATATATATGTAAGGGATAATATGCAATTAAAATCTCCTCCAAAATCACAGACTTTGTGGAGTGTAGATAGGGCTGGATTGCTTTTAATATTTCTACTCTTTGTGATTTAATTTTGGGGTTGTAAATATTACTCAAACGCCATTCCTGATTTTGGATGATGGCATCTAATATAAATACTTTCCATGAATTAGGTCTATTAATCTAGTAACTACTACCTTTTGTATGTTAAAAGGATCCCTACTCTGGAGCATGTCTCTTCCCCTAAGGACCAAAAAGATACCCCACTAGACCATTCCTGTGCTGCCTGGCTAACCTCTTTGATAGAGTGCAGTCTCGTATCCTGCAAAACAATACATGAATACTAAGCTCTTTTAAGATGGAGAAGGTAGTCCTTCTTTTCTTGGGATTCTTAATGCTGTTCACATTTAGAGTGCCACAGATAAAGTCGAGACCTTGTGTTTGTTGTGTAGTAAAGTGACTTCAGGTTTTCCCCATTTCCAGGAGATTTTAGTTTACACCTTTTCTTGCTGGATGATTTTGAGTCACTTGATACCAGTTCAGTGTCTCTGTCATTGGGTCGAGCTGTGAGGAGACCACCGAGGATGCATCAGAGTCGTCCTTGATGTCAGCCATTGCTTCCTCTTTGAAAGCAGAGCATATCTGTTCCTTGTTAGCAACCTTCTTCCTGCTGGCGTTTTATCACCATGCCCCTCTGTTAGTCCTGCTTCTGGTTGCTCTTCTTTGGTTCTTCTGCTTTCAGGCAAATTCTTCTGGAAGAGGCATAGTTTGGGCAAGGTCATGGTCAGGAGCTGATGAAATAACTTCAGTTCTCATGTTGAAGTAGGAGGTGCCTCTCCCTCTGGCAAAGGAGTAGTTAAAGGGGTTAAAGTATGGGGAGCAGGTATGCTTGATCCAATGAGGTCTGTGGAGGTAGATTGTTCATTCTCTGGGACTGGAGTATTCACTTGAAAATGGTCCGTTTCTGTGATGGTGCCACTATAGCACTTAAGCTATTTGGATGACTGGAAGAGGCTTCAGGCTGAGAGGCAAATGGGGGCGAGTACTGACTTGTGCTCTTAACACTGATTCATCTTGAGTGTGTGCTGTGTTGTGGACTTTTCAGGGACAGTTTTGAAGGAATGATTTGTAGCCTCACACAGGTTGCTAGTATATTGG
The DNA here is from genome assembly GCA_016271365.2 of Neoceratodus forsteri. Taxonomy (NCBI): domain Eukaryota; kingdom Metazoa; phylum Chordata; order Ceratodontiformes; family Ceratodontidae; genus Neoceratodus; species Neoceratodus forsteri. The sequence continues at coordinate 1,518,593,341 of CM057449.1, forward strand.
ATTTGGGCAGTTAATACTGGCATGCCCAATTCCTGAGCAGAAGAACACTTGAGTTTGTCACAGGAGCTGTTCAGATGTGTTTGAGCACCACAAATAAAGCATGACTCAGCTGGCCAACATAAAATATGAATCCTCGATCTCTGCTGACGAAAAACAACTTGGCAAGTGCTGAATTGTCCCCTTTAACTGTGGCAGCCTTACTTGTATTCTCCACCCCCTGTCCATAGCTGTGTTGAATCTATAATGGCCTCTGGGAGTTCCAAAACCATGCATTTTAGTTTTAGCCATCTCAGAATCTCTGCACACTACCCCTTCATTTTTGAATAGTATTGTGATCGTTCTTATTGCTGGTTTTGTCAAAGAGATTGCTACAGATGGTGTCCATAATGGGGTATATTTGATTTGCTGATATCTATGCCAGAATGTTTCCAATCCTGTGGCATTTTGAAGCTGAAGTTAAAATTTGAACCCCTGAGATGTGAATAAGTGCATAGATCTCCGTAGGTAAAACTGTAAGCTTTCCTTACTAATTTTTTACCCACATACACTCTATCAGGAAAATGTCCCAGCCCCTCTATACCTGATGCAAACTGCGTTTCTATGTTTTGCTTGTTCGGGGGTTGTGGAATAGGCCTGCATATGTTCAGGTGTTGAGGCGAGCCTTTTGGTTCCCAGGGTGGCTGTCCTCCTGCCTATTGTTATTTTGATCATTATCGTTGAGGTGGAAGGGGTGGCATTGTCTTGCCATGGAAGTCTTGTTGTCTGTCTCCCTGTTTTCCTAAGCGGGGTTCTAGATCTTCAGTATCCTTCTGTAAAGAAGGTTCTGTCTCAGAATTGAAGTTTCAACAACAATTGGTATCTTGATTGGTAGTTCTGGATTCTGAGTAAGGTTTAAGGAAGAGATTTTCAAAGGGTCCTCCATGTTTACTACGTTTTCCTCCTGGTCAGAGGTGGTATGTACTGGGGAGGTCCATAGCTTGATTTTCATTTGATTTTGCCCAGCCTGTTCCCCTTAGCGCTTCTGCAATTATAACCCGTTATGGATACATTATTGTCATAATTTGGGGGAGGCTGCTCCCTCAGGTGGGGGAGTTCCTGTTGTAAGCATCATTTCTGCCATTTTCCTTTTCCTTCTATCTGTACCAGCCATTACAGTGATTGTCTGTTCTCTGTCAGCGTGGTCTATACCTCTGCTGACCGAATCTTTTATTGCATTTTGACCTTTTACAGTTGAGGCACATTCTATATTATTCTGAATAGACTCTATATTATTCTGAGCAGTCTCTGATATAACAAAAGGTTCTGTATCTGTGCAGCCATGACTTGGCTGCTTTCCATCGAGTGGTCTGATGCGCTCTGTAAAGGTTCTTCTTCTTGTGCTCTGGGTCTTTGTATGGCTTCCGTGCTTAATTGCTGAAGTGATTAGGGTTCTGTTTGCCTTTCTCGAGGGGATATGTCTGTATGTCACTGTTTACTGGATCAGGCGTGACTCTTGGTGCTCATCTTCCTGACCTCACCTACCGCTTCAGCGAACCTAATCGCTTTTTGCATTTTACCTTTTCCTTTGTTGGATTCTTTGCCTTCCATCTGCAACTTTGGGCACACAGACTGATTTGCATTTTTGCTGCCAGTTGCAATTTCTGAAACTCTTTCCTTTGCTGTCTCCGTGACAGCAGCGATGTTATAACTTCAGGTGTGACGCAAAGTGCCTTTGATGAAAGCTTCGTCATCCCTCGCTGTTTCTTTTGACAAGCGACTGTGGCATTTTGACAGAAGATGAGGAAGCTTTCAACGAAGCTTATTTCTACTTAGGCAAGTACTTTTGTTGCATTGCTAAATGCATCCTCTTCTTCTTCAAGTTGAAGCAATTCGGACTGGTGGGAATTGGCTCATTTTGGCTATGTTTCTGTTGGTCAGTAGAAATATTCTCTGTGGTTTTATGGGCCTTTCTGACCCCATTTCAACTATCTGCTGTTCTTCCACATCAAGGGTCTATTTCTTCAGCCTCTTGCAGAGTCAAGGCAGGGGAGGAGGCCCCTCCTCCTCTAACACATCCTTCCTCACTGAGACACCAGTAGAAGTGGCCATCTTGGACTGATGGCTAAAGTTTCCCTACTGCAGAGTAGGGAAAGTTTTGCATTGTGAAAGAATCAAACAATACTAGCGGGCAGTAATTGTTTTTTTTTAAAAGTCTCTAAAGTATTCAGGGGCTAGAATACTATAGAATCAATCCTTATGTGAAGGAATCATGGCAGTACTCAATTCTGACCCATTCAATATCTAAAGGTTGTTCTTCTAAAGAACTAAACCTTTTCTTATATAAAACTATTTAAATATGTACTTAATTTGCTAAAGTAAAGGGACACACCAAAGTAGGACCACTACCCACCGACCCATCCTAGCTTATTGTCTCTCCTTTTTTTTTTTCCAATTTTAGCCACCCAAGACAGTGCTTCCATAAAAAATCCATCTGCTGGCTATGATTTTGTTTTTATCAGCTTCATAACTATATTTAACTTGACCCAAAATAATTTAGCCAACTCCTGTTGTAAGATATACTGTTTTTGCAATACCCAGTGGCACCTGGCTTGCCAAATGTGATATTTCAAAATCCACAGATTAATCTAAGTGTGCTAATGGTGTATTTCTTCCAAAGACCATTATAAATGCCTAGAACCAAAGCGTTGTGTGTTATGTTTGAGAAGGCCTGATCCTGGGTCATACAACTCAATAAGTTCGAAAAGAAATTACAAAGGGCATTGAAAAGAGGTGCTCCTGTGTTTCCAATAGCATGTTACATGTATCTCTAAAGCAATACCTCTCATCTATTTTTATGCTAGTGGTTATTTCTAACCTCCAGCCAGCCATGACATGCCAACCATGTAGTATCCCACAATAATTTGGGAATTCAAGAGTCCATTAATTGTTTGGTAGTAACCACCACCCTTGTGGAGTTCCCATTGGAAAAGAGAAGGGTTCTGTAAAGTAGTCTAAATTTATCTGTTGGTACATTAACTGTCTCAAAGAGTCAGAAAATCAGCTGTAAGGAGTTTCCACTTCCTGACTGTGGTAGGGTGCAGTACATGTGGGCAGTCAAAAGAAAAAAATGTCTCACCACTCCTTGCAATTTTTCCAATTTTAATTAGTTCCTTTTTCAGACATCAATCACAACAGGATAATTCCAGCATGGCACAGTACTTTTCCCATCTTATACTTCCATTCGGACAGCAGACATTAAAGCAAATGGCATCATCTGATATTTGTAAGTCTTCTATGTGAGGGCAGTAAACAGAAGTAAACAGCAAACAGAATATTCTGGCAGTTCTAAATCTTCAAATTCAGAGCATGAAATAACACAGTTTATCAAAAAACTCCACAGAGCACTTTTCAGCAGTATCTAGAGCATACCTCAGGCCCACAGCAAAACAGAATCTGTCTCCCAACCCACAGTCTAAATTTATACCCAGAAGGGTCGTGGTTATTTAACTCCACCCAGCATATAATTATATACTTTAAATCTTTATTTACTATGCATTTATTTTATTTAATGAAGTAATACCCTTAAATCCATAGAACAATATACATTCAAGTTTATAAGTGACTTACACCTTTTGTAAGCATTTTAACCTTTATTTCTGGAGTCAGGAGTACCACCCCTTTTAACAACAGTATTTAAGAATGCAAAAAATGGCGGCCTGCTCTTAAGAGCAGGCTACAGCTCCTAAAGAAAGAACTCCAAGCTCCCAAAATGCCTAAGAGACACCGTAAACCCTCGCTCCATGCCCAACACTAGACCAACTCCAAACCACAAGAACTCACCTCGGAAGGTAAGGAGTGCTCAAACAGTGGTTATTTTGATAAAAAGTACAATTGCAAAGGGAGCTAGAAAAGAAAATACCTACTCCGGTAGATGCGCACACTCACTTTTTAGTAATTTCCTGGCCTTTCGAATTGCAGTACAGGACCTCAGCGGCATTTCTATTTAAATAAGACATCCGCATCCTTTTAGAGCCTTTACCAAAATAAAAAGCCTAACGGGGTGAAACTAAAGAACCGGAGGTTTTCCCATCACATATACTAAACAGCACCCTGTAAGAAATCTCTTGCAAAGGGGACCAGAAAAAGAACCAAAGGTTCTCAACATTATTACAAAGCAAAACAAAAAGCAAGCCCATTTCCTGACGGCAAACTTATCAACTTGGCTATTTCTAAATAAAAAGACTAACTCACTCTATAAATGCAGGTTAGGAAGAGGTAACAAATAATGTTCACCGCTTCCCTTCTGATAGAAAAAGAAAAACTAATTTTATTAAAAACGCACAAAACATCTTAGGAGGCGGCAGCTTAATTTGACCAAAACAAAGTTCAGCTGACACCTCCTGTTAACCTATTCTATATGAATACCTATTTTTAAGCCCAATATTTTCAAATCCTATAATAATTCTCCGATTTACCTATAGCATTGGTCATAATAGCGGCACTGCTAAAGCAGTCCCAAGTCCATTTCATGCCTTCAATGTCTCATCAACAACAACCACGACCCAAACGGACAGTGAGCATAGCTGTATAGTCTTCTCTATCAATGGCAAACGAGAACAACAATGTATATTTGGATAATGAAACTCGCTTCAAAATCCATACACCCATATTAGAAAAACTTTAAAGGCTTTTGCTGTCTCAATTGCTGCTGCCATTCCTCAAAGTTAGAAGCCCTATCTAAAACTACGGGAATTCAAATAACTAATACAACCAAAACTCAATCAGAACAGCCTGACATGAACACCTTTAGAAATAAATACTGAGGCTTTCAGATTCCTTCCTATTTTTATATATATTAACTTGGGGCCTAAACCCTTCACAGGAGCACCCTGTGACACTGACCTTTTGCAATGTTTGACACATATAGGTTGGGATAGCCGTATTGTGCAGCTTAAATGTCCATTTATCTAGGGACCAGATTGTCAAGACCCTTTCCAACCATTCCTGCCTCAAATCATCCAGTTCTGTGTCCCTTTCCTAAGACTATGCACTAAGTTCCCATACCAAAAGATAGAATGGAAAAATACCAGTGGGTAAACCATACCTACACCCCCTGTGAAATGGATCTATATGTTGTGTTCAGTCTAATTTGGTTCAAGCGCTCCCCAGATGACTCTAAAAAGGCATTATACAATCTGAGTCAATGTATCGGCAGGGGAACTATGGATCCTGCAAATAATAAAAGTGGGACTATGAAAGTTTTAAGCAAATATACCCTTTTAAGTTTGGTGATTTGTAAACCCTGCCATGCTATTAATGTGTCACATTGAGTTAATTTCAGTTCCCAGTTTATTTTCTCCATTTCTTTAGGCCCAAATTTAATTCCTAATATTACAGCTTGCTGGGATATAGGTACCTACAGACCTGATCTACAGCCTCTGTATGTCCAACTGCCAAGGCTTGGTTTTTGTGGAAGTTTATTCTAGTAGCCTTTGCTTCTGAATAGGCTACCAATGCATTGTGTGTGATGTCTCCTTCTGATTGGGATTTTAAGAATAGGCAGAGGTTGTCTGCATAAGCCAGAACTTTAAGGGGGTACAAGGAGAAAGACTCATGTCTTCAATATGCCTGGAGTGGTCGATATATTTTGCAAAATATCAATGTAAAATATGTACAACAGGGGGCTCAGTGGGCCACCTGTCATACCCTCTCTTAAGCTGGATTTGTTTACCAATTGTGCCATTCAAAAGGAAATGAAAGTGTGCGAACTGTATAATAACTGCAGCGTGCAATAAACTGTTGTGGGATGCCATAAAAAGCTAAAATTTGAAACATAGTGGTATGTGAAACTTGATCAAAAGCTTTTCTTGCTCCAATGTCACAACATACCCTTGCAAAGTCCCCAAATGCCCCCTGGCAATACCTCTTGCAGACAAATCAGATTGTCTTTAAAGTGCTTCCCTGGAATTGTGCAGTTTGATGGGGTGAGATAACAGATTTAGCTATACCACTGAGATAATTGCATAGTATAATGGAGAGCAGTTTGAGGTCTACATTCAATAATGAGTTTGGCCTCCAGTTATTCACATTCAGCCTATCTCCTTTTTGTGCAATAAAATCAGCAAATCTTTCACCATGGGGTCTGGAATATCCTGATTATATAGGATATCATTGAATGTTTCTACCAATAAAAAGCTAGAACATCCTGAAATGTTTTGTAAAAACTTTGGGCCCAACCCATCAGGTCCAGGTCATTTTCAGTTTTGTAGGGCTGTGCAAATTTCATCTGCAGATACTGGGGTTGTCAATCTGGAGATATAACTGGGATCAAGCATCGAGGTGTCAGAAGTAGCTAGGAACTGACCTAACTCCTCCTTTGTCTGTATTGGAGTTCAAAGAAGCATATAAATGTGTTTGGACTACCTCTATATTTTACTAAAATCAGAGTGTATAGCACCTGTGCTATCCTTATTTGCCTCCCAGACCTTTCTCCTAAACCATGATTGGCAATCCTTAAAATGTCTAAAGATGCTTTGGTGCCTTGTGTTCCTGCAGACTGCTCCATCTGAAAAGATTTTGCTTTAGTGTATAAATAAGTTTTCATCTCTAGTTTTATTGTTTGGATCTGTGTTGAATGGTCAGCGTGATCAGTATTCTGTACTGTGATAAGTCGGTAGAGGTGCTTTCTAAGTTTCAGCTACTGGAAGTAAGAAGACTTCCATTCTGCTTCCCCATTTCTGAAATAACCGTCAAAGATTGTTTTGTTTCAGCCACCAGTCACTGTGGAGTCATACCATGCAACCAGTGTTGCTCTAGCTGAAAGGTGTTCTCTTGTTTTATCCAATATGTCAGGATCTGTTAGCAATGTGTTATTAGGTGCCAATAACCAGGTCCTATGTTATTACTTTGTAGCTGACCTAAAGCTATTGCTAAACTAAAATGATCTGATATGGCAGGAAATGGTTTCCTCAGATAAAATAGACCAATGTTGAGAAACAAATATGTAGTCAATTCTAGATTATAAGGAAGCCCTGTGGTATGTGTGTCCCCCTATTTTACGTAAATTTCTAAAAGTGTCCCGTAACTCTGCTGTATTCAAGATTTGTTTTAAAGTATTGGTGTCACAATACATTTTAGATCGGTCCCTGTTTTGTCTTTCAGGTCAGTGGACAATTAAAATCACTCCCTAAAATGAGCTTTTGATATGTGTGTAAATGTGGTTGCTAAGACTGAAATAGCTGCCCTTGCTTTTTTGTCTGTAGTGCGTACACCACCCGACCCATAGGTCCTGAGACTGGTAAGTAAAGTCAATAAATAAAGCCCTGCCGGGTCTATTTCTATGATCCTGGAAGGTTTTATAAAACCTTTAAATAATACCCCACTCCTGAGAAGACTTTCTCCCCTAATGACCATATAGAAGTACCCCAAACCCAAGCCTTTTTTGCCTGGTAGATGTCAGCTTCCGAATGAAGCCTGGTGTCTTGTAAAGACAAATGACTGCTTGAGTGTTCTGTAAGGCCTGAAAGGTGATGCATCTGTGTTTGTAGTTTTTATGCTGTTTGTGTTCATGGACCTTAATACAATCCACAGCAGTGCCAGGCATTCAGAAATTTAAACCTAGGGGGCAGCTCAAGATGTGTTTTTCTTGTTTCTTTTGCATTCTAGGCCTTTCCCCACTTCTGCTTCCATATCTGAGGTTTCCTTCTGAGATGAGGCTAACAAAGAGGCCTCTGAATCCTCATCCTCCTCCTCTGCTGAAGTTTTCAAGACTATGTATTTATTTGAATCTGTGACAAAGTCAGTAAGGGAAGTTTAGATTTGGGAATCTTCCTTGTAGGCCATCTCTTCCCTGTCACCCTTGATATCCTTCCTCTATGGGGGTGGCATCTCTCCTGACGGTCTGTCACAGTGGAGGGCCCATCTGTTCTACAGTTTCAGACACGGCCTGCTGAATGTTAGTGTCCTTTTTCTGAATGTGGGTCCTGACCATGCTGGTCTGTAGGGACATTTTCTACATCTGCATGAGGGATATCAGGCTGAGCTGCAGGTTGTGCTATAGGTGTCTCTGGCACCTTCTCCAAGCTCAGATATCTTTGTTGCTCGACTGTTTTTCCTGAGCAGTGCACACTATGGCATCCTGATCCCAGAAAGAACCTTGTTGTGGACTGCCCAAGGGCATTTTAGAAATAGGTAACCATGATCCTCACATAAATTACATTTCGGGGGTTGGCATTGATTGCTCAGGTGTTCCATCTGCTACAAAAGCTGCAGATCAAGGCTTCACAAGCATTGCTTAAGTGAAAAAAGGACCCACATCTGTGGCATGTCTTGGGTTGGCCTTGATAAAGCAAAGCCTCTGTCTACACCTAAGTATAAAACAACTGGGAAGATGCACGGGCCCTCCTCTGCCATTCATAGAGTCACTTTAATTTTCCATCCCGGTCCATATATTTTCACTGTCAATAATGGGAGTAGGCCTGTCCATAACATCAGCTCACTGTTTGACCCAGTATAAAATATCGAACACATGCACATTCTCATTTCGGAAAAGAATAATAATAGTTTAACAGACGGTCTTGTCAAGGAATGCCTATAAAGGGGCCTACATTGGTGTTTGTTTTAGGTAGGAGAATTTCACCCAAAAGCGTTTCTAGTTGGATTGGCATATTGAGCGGATATCAAAGATGGTATCTCCGATATTTGAATCAATACAAAATGTCCGGGGTCTGAAATTACATTGATTCTTTCAGGAGTTTATGAGCCACATACACCCTATCAGGTGGAATTCCAAGCCTCCTTTGTATTTTATTCTGACTGCATTTCTTCTGGACCTTGGTTTCCTAAATTAGCAAATAGGTCAGCCATCCTTCTTCTAGGGTTTTGCTGTGGTGGGGGGATGGGTGACAGCAGGGTCCAGGTTAGGCTCCCAACTATGTGCTCCTCTAACCTCTGAATCATTTACTGTTTGATGCTCCACTGAGTCTGCCCATGAAGTTGAGGGTACCTCTTGGCCATCCCTGCCAACAGCAGTTTGCGATACAGGCCCAGATGGCCCAGGGCTACTAATCACTTCTGTTGACATTGGCCTAGGATCAACATTAACCATATAATTTTCACTGGTACATTCACATGTGCTGCATTCACAGACACAGTATTTTTTAAAAGTCACAGTACCTTGTGCAGTAACATCTGAAGCTCTCTCAGCACCATCCTTTACTAGCCATATGGACTCCTCTTCTTGTTGTGACCCAGCCCCTCCGACACACCTGAATTAATTTTCTCCATCATGTTGCCTTGATTATCCTTAGAGCAACCCAAAAATGGTTGAGAGCCAGTGCCATAATTTGTACAGCCATTGGCATCTCTCAGGGAGCCAGTGTATCCCGTCTGGTGTGAGCGACCAACCAGCGGCAGTGAGAGCCATTTCAGGAGACCACATAAAAGTGTTGATGTTCTGAGCCACTTCCTGGGCTGAGGACTTATCCATTAATTTGCCTGGCTCCTTGTCCGGTTTCTCATGGCTCCCTCTGCAGAGTCCAGAATCATGGTGAGCAGCCTACTTGGGCCAGCTGCTGTTTTGTAGAGGAATACATCCCAGTAGTATCTTTCTCTGCCTCTGTTGATACAGGTCTCAAGAAATCTTGTACCTGCAGATTTCCTCCATTCTCGTCCGAGTTCATAATCGTAGTGTCATTCATCGCTGCAGGCATTACTTCTGCTGCCGGGATATCCATGGAACATTCAAGTAAGTCCTCTGTAGAAATGGAAGCTGTCCTCCCTGACTACCTTCTCCCTCGACCTCCATCTCCATTTTCTTTGCTTCCTCTAAATTCATTTTCCTTCGAAGTTCCATTTCTAGATTTTGTTCTTCAATCTCCATAACTTTCTCCTGCTCAGTAGCACTCCCGGATGCCATCTTGGTACACATAGACAAAATAGTTCCCTCTGCTTACAGGAAGCAAAGGCCCTTGCAGAGCAGAGTAGGGGAATTTCCACAGTGCCCTGGCCAAATTTCCTCCTATTCAATAAAAACACCACCAACAGCTTAATCTGGTTCAAGGTCAGTTGGCATTCATCTGTATCCCGACTCTCGGGTTGTGCCTGAAAATAGGCAGAATTTGTCTAGTACACTTACCCAGTCAACAAAAACTAAATAAATAGCTGGGGAGACAAGCAGTAGGGCACAAATGAAATACCCAGCTTAACTTGTATTGCATCTGGAATCAGGGACTAAGGTGTATGACAACTTGTTGCAGGTACAAAAAAACTCTACTGACGCTGGAATACCACTGCCTGACATACCCATGGGACATTATGAAAAGAACTACAGACTATGGTCTGGGAGGTTGCTGGATGACAAGCTGAGAAGCAATGAGCACAGCGATATGAGCTGATGGTCCTGCTGCAGCATGATCTGCACCATTGGTACAGAAGCATTGCTAAGTCAAACGAATGAAGGCACAATTTATAAATGCAATAGGGAACTTACTTTACCTTTATGTTTTGTTTCTCCTTTCATGTCTCATATCCAGAATTGAGTGCATGCACCCCAGAACTGGTGACAATGGCTTCTGACAGGATGATAACATAACGAGACTACATGGCCAATAGCACCCACCTCTGTGGCACACCATAGAACTGCATCGATTCCACTTCAGCTTAGGCACAGGCGAAGCTTACCTGGGTGGAAATCCAGGACAACATCCCAAAGATTTGGCACAGCATTGTGGCTACACAACGCAGCCATCATCGGAAGAAAATGGTAACTCTTCCTGCTGCTAGGATGGAGATCAGACTCATCTAAGTGGGGACTAGGTGGAACAGACCTACTACAAGCACATAATATGTGAGTGTGACTAAAACAATAGCTGCACTAAGAATGGGCACAGGCCTAACAACTGATTAAATGACTTGAAACAAAGGGTGTTGAATATTGAGCATTGCCTGGACTAATATTTACTGCAGCACCCTACCTGCCTGGATTTTGTATACTTAGCAGTGTGGAGTTGGTTTTGCTGATATAGTGGGGGCGACAATGGAGGGATTGCAAAAGTGATATTTTGGGTTGCCATGCAGCTTGTAATGGAGCATCCACATGGAACCCTTGCAATAGTTCTGCGAGCTGGGACAATATCCTGCCCCTTGATTGATGGTGTTGGGATGGCCATGGAGGGCATTTTAATGCTACAAGATCAAGTTCTAGGACCGCATGCACTAACTGTTTTTCTTTTCTTTAGTGGTGAGGTAACATTCAATACATCCCTGGTTTCTGAGGTCTGGGTGTATGAACCTCCCTGAAGTCTACCACAGCTGGTTTGCTGACAGTAGAGACCATGACATGGGATGAACCACACCTGGCGAGGGTCGCTGCTGGAGTCACATTTCCCTGCACATCAGGGTCTCACAATGATGGCTTAGCAGCTCTCCATTGTTCCTTTAAGGGAACCATCATTTGCATGGCTGTGCAACCAACTGGGCAGTTGCCCATCATTGTTCTGATTTTATTTGTCTAGTTCATGGTTTTGGTACATTCTCTGTGTTGTTACTATCCATGGATTTTGTCATCATATTTGAAGATACAGCAATGTTCATGCTGAAGTTACCTGTCTTGATAGGTTAATCAGGTTCTTTATGATACCATTTGCTTGGTCAGGGAGACTGCTGGTAATACACTGGAGAGAGTTATGTAAATAGATGTATTATGACACAGCTCACAGCAGTATCATATAATGTCAAGGGCATCTCATCAGTAGTAAATGGGCCAAGATACTGAGACAGCTGGCCATACCCCTGCAACATTGCCTCCCACAGGAGACTCTCCTGTTTCAGGTGGAGCACCTAAAGCTTATTAGAAATTGAGTGTGGGGCAGTAATTGTAGCCTCACATCCAAAGAGACAAATGGCTGGGGCGGCCATCCTGCTTAGAAAAGGGCTATCACTGAGACAGGTGGGCTCTTGTTGACAAAGAGGGCTGCTTACCCATAGTATCCTTAGCACTAGGAGACCACATAATGCATATAGGGCATGTATATAGTACTACCCCACCAACATCATGTTCTTCAAGAAAATATTTCACAAGCAATCAGACTTCAGGGATGGTCTGCTACTCTTAGGGTGACTGGAATGTTGTTGAAAATCAAAGACTTGATAGGACAGTCAGATACCTGGGCCTGCCTTCATCAACATCAAAGATGTTTAATACAGTACATTAAAGGGCTACATTTGGACTAGTGGATGCCTGGACAGACCGTAATCCCTACTCAAAACTATACATTTTATTCACATCCCATTAGACAGTTACTCCCCCACATGACATATTTTACATATCCAGCAAGCATATGCCCTGCATCACTAGTTGTGAAATGGGAGCACTAGATATTGGCCCATGCTCCACTGAGTTTGACTCTCAAACTGATAACAGAGACAAGAACTCTTTATGGCCATTAAATGCACATCTCCTCAATGAGGAAGAGTTAGTCAGTAAGATCCAGTGGTTATTATAGACTACTGCAACCAGAATATGTGAACAGAAACCCAACTCAGATATGTGTGGATGGACTAAATGTAGTCCTCAGAGGCAGAAAATTATGTTTGCAATGTGCAAACATAAACAGCACATGTGCATTGAACAGTGCCTTTAGATAAATTAACAGAATTGGAATGGCTGCATAAAACATCCAGAGATGCGACAATTTTAGAGGAAATTAAAAAGATTTTTTTAATTTAGTGTTTAACCAGGAGTAGCACACTAAGCTGAAAGCTTTTTACAGGAACAACCTGGGAGCACAGGGAAATTAAGTGACTAGCTCAGGGTCAAACAGAATGCAAGTGGAAGCTGTGGGATTCAAACCCAGGTCTGGTCTGCTGGATGTCACCCAATTTGCAGCTCAGAGCCTTAAATCACTGCACTATACTGCTTCCAACTGACTCCAGATTAGGGCTGGAGTATCTAAGGTTCAGTCTACTAAAGTGGAAAGGCAACTAAGATTCACAAATCAAAAATATTATGAGTAGAGGACCAGTGCTGGTAATCTCCTGGCTTTCCACTTAAGAAAACAGGCTATTGACCAATTTGTCTCTATGTACTGTATAGGAAGACTAATAGCCCACAGAGTGGGTGACCACTCCCAGAAAGATGGCAGAGTAATGCAAACTATGTTATGCTAAGTTATATGAGGTGGAGACAGGAGTAGGTAATTCCGACACGTATTGAAAAATATTTTCTAGCATCCAACTTCCTCTTTCTTGGATGAAGACGGGAGGAGCTAAACCAGCCAATTCTTCTTGAAGAGGTTGAGGAAGTGATTAAGACCCTTAATAATAAGAAATCTCTACGGTCAGATGGTTTCATAACTGAATTTAACAAAATTCAGTGAAGACCTAACACCCTTTGCTTGTCAAAGTGTTAATAAAGCACATGAACTGGGACAGATGCCAGACTCATGGGCTGAATTTCTGTTAATGGTGATTCCAAAACCTGGTAAGGGTAGCTCCCATTGTAATGCATTTAGACCAGTCTCACTGCTAAATCAGAATTTTAAAATCTTTGCCAAAATCCTGGCACCATGCCTATAAAAGTGATAAAAGAAAGTAATCCACCAGACCAAATGTGTCTTTTCACCTTGCAGGCACATCAAGGAAAAATGAAAAGAACGGTTTTGAATGTGTTTTCCAGTGCTGTAGACAGGAAGGAACAACAACTTATAATTATGCTAGATGCAGAAACAGTATTTGACCGCCTGAACTGGAACTTCCTGACCACACTACTTGCAAAGATAGGAGTAGGTGACAATTTCTTGGCATGAGTTAAGGGCTTCTATCATGTACCATATGCCAGAGTCAAGGTCAGTGATACTTTTCACAGAGCTTTAAATATTCAGTGAGGGATAAGGCAAGGATGCCCACTGTCACCTCTGTTCTTTACTGCTAGCATACAGCACATGACAGAATTACTAAGGGATATGACTGACCTACCAGGTATAACAGTAGAAGGAGGGAGATATTTACCTAGGATGATACTCTTTTTTATCAGAGACCTCAAGCACATCTTACCAAGGATGCTGACCCTTCTGTAAGAGTATAGTGTAGCTTCTGGTGTTGGTGTTTAACAGGACAAGTCAGAATGCCTTCTAGCCAATGGACTGGTGACCTCAGAGCTAAAAGTTATATGTCCTTTTAAATGGAGCTCTAAGGGTTTTAGTTCATATCTGGGAGTTCATATCCCTAAAGTTATCACAACCATTTATCAGAAAAATTACCTCCCTCTTACTCAGCAAGTTGCAGAAGACTTAGAATGCTGGAAAGACCTACCCTCCTAATGATAGGGAAAGTGGAAGTCTTAAAGATGGACATCTTTCCAAGATATTGCATGTGTTCTCAACTTTGGCAATTAAAATCCCAAGGACTGGCTGGAAAACTATATCTAAAATGATCTCAAACTTTATATGGAGGTGGACAGAAATACAGACTGAAATGGGAAATATTGACATTAGAGAGAGGCAAGGGTGGACTAGGGGTGCCAGAACACAATATGTATTACAGTACCTAGCATGTCAGATCCAACATATGCTGTCACACACTGAAAAAGGCCCATCAAGTAGGGTAGCCATAGAGACAGGGGTCCCAGGGGCTTGTCCCCACAGATATCCTCATAACAAAAATTATGCTAGGAAAGATTAAAAATACATGGATTGACACACAGCCAAACAATGGTGGTGGGCAATGAAGCAAATCATAGTAAACAGAGGCAATGTACCCTGACTTCAACAACCAACTGCTTTGACTTTGCACCAGGTGGAACAGATGTCACATTTCTGAAGTGGGCTAGAAAGCATTGCGCACGCTAGGACAGATGCTTCCAAAGGTCAGCTGAAGCAGTTTGTTCAGCTGCAGCAGAAATGTAGTATTCCACATAGAGACGCTCTACTGCTACCTGCCGTTATGTATATATGTGACAACAGACCCCCCAAAGAAAACATTATTAAGGCAACCTCTAGATACTCAGCAACAAATCCTGCAAGTGTTTAGCACAGACACAGACATGGGGCATTTACTGTTAATCCTATACAGACTCCTGACCCTGACCCAGTATAAGAAGACTATTCAAGAAAATTGGGAAAGGGAAGGTGACATAACAGGATCAGTTAAGGAGTGGAGGGAGTCTGGCAGCTAGCTGCTTTGATTACAGCTGAGAATATAGGTGGAAAGTGCTCACCCACTCTTAACATGCAATATTACTAAACATTTCATAGCAACCTACAATGACCTTAACTGGAGGAGATGTGGGCAGATGGCCAACAATGTCCAAATATTCTGGACCTGTCCAAAACTGGCACAATGCTAGGTGGAGGTCACAAGTCAAATCCTAGAAGACAATATCCCCTAGAGTTGAAATACACAGTGCTTGGGGTTAAACCGAGGGTATTTCCTCCAAAATCAAACCCTACCTGTACAATATTTTGATATGCAGCAGCCAAGCCAATAACTATGACTTGGCTCCAGGAAGCATCTCCCACCTTTGAATACAGGTTGCAAATATGTAAGCATTCAAGGTATGGAAAACTCACAGCCTGTCTACAACTAGCTAAGAAGAAAAATCAGAACAGGTAGAACCCTTTGTAGCATTCATGGAGAGGTGGTTGGGCACTTCCATTCTTGATCACTTGGCAGGTATAGCACTCCATAAGAGTAAAAAGGAAATCGTTTTTAGGCACTTTTGGAGGCATGATCAGAAACTCATTCCATAGTAAACTACCGTGCTGAGTCAAAAATCAATATCAGAACAAAAGAGTAGCACTGGTGCTGGCTGCAGTGCATACTTTACTTGTACAACAAACCAAGTGCTAGAATCTAAACTAACAAGGCACACTCACAGCATGTAAACAGCAGCAGAAGGATGGACGCCAGCAGTTTCACCCAATAGCTTTGTCAGAGTGGGGTTGAGCCCCTCAGAATCTGTGATAGCTAACTGTATTTTGAAATATTGTAAGTGTAGTAGTTTCTTTCATTTCTTGAGTGCCCTTTCGGGTGGGGTCAATGCACTTTACACAGGTAAACATCATTAAAAATTATAACTACATCTTAAAAACATAATGAATAAAGCATAAAATAAATATAAAATCAATAGGAGCAATAAATAAACAAAAGATGGTGGCAGCAGACTACTTAGAACCATTAATCAACATTAAACACCTTTAGTTCATGAATATTGTTTCACTTAATCCAAACTTTCAGATCTGTAATGTAATAACATGATCTATCATTTTACGTCACTTGTGCACATGCGCAGGAACATTTTGGGAGAGTAGCACTTGGAGGTGTGCTCTCCCATCCAATGTACTGCTCCCTTGAGCAGGCATGGCAGTCCTGCACCAATGGGTGCAGGAGCTTCAGCTATGACAGCGTGTTCCTCTGCTTCAAAGGAAAGCACCGCTGCCATACTGAGCACCTCCATCCTGACGTCCCCCCTCGCGTGTCACTTTCCCTTACCCAGCGTGTCACGCCCCCACAGCTCTGGTGCTGCAAGCTTTGTTTCCTGATGGGGTGCCCAATCTCCTGTCGGCTCCACGGCCCCCAACCATCCTGCTGCCATGCTGGCAGCCCACTCGCGTGGCAAACATTGCCTTTGTTTTCTGGCGGGTGCCCAATCCCCGCCGGCTCCTCGCCCCCAGTCATCTTGTGCCATGCTGGGAGCCCACCCAGCGTGGCAAACGGTCCTCGTTGTCATTTTTTTAACACCTGTAAAATAAAACGGTCCCACGGGCGCATCTCCCAGCCCCTCCCACAACCCACACCCACCCACTGCGCACCCAGCCCCCCACACACCCCCCACCCCATACTTACCTCTGGACTCCGCGCGATTTATCTTCGTGGACCGGGAACACGCCTGCACTCTTCAAAGGCGATCATGAACTGAGGAAATGCCGGTAAGCTGTATAATGGGCTAGATAGGGTTTCAACTTTGTGCATATCTCAGTCATTTTGGAATTTTTGCCAAATATTCAACATGGGGTTTTGGGACCCTTCTCATGAATGATGTCACTGTCATGGCGTTATTCAGGCCGAAGGGTGATTTCGAGGCACTGCACAGTCACCGCAGAAATCACCTTCAGCCTTGAATAACGCCATGACAGTGACATCATTCATGAGGAGGGCTCCTAAAACCCCATCTTGAAAATTTGGTGCAAAATTCCAAAATGACTGTTTTAAAGCGAAGGCTATGCAGTTCCTACGCAGGCTCGTAAGTTCACGAATTTTCAATATTTTCACTGCAGAATTTCAACATTGCCATTTTATCACACCTTCTTATGAGCTGTACAGCTGTCATTTTTCACATCTCACCTAAAACATGTTTCCGCCCATGTAGTGCACAATGGCGCGCAGTGTGTGTGAAATCAATGTATGGAAACATTAAGAAAATCACAGTGACACTGTTCATGAGCAGAGGTCTTAAAATGGCTATGTTGAAAATTTGGTGAAAAATTCCTAAAATGACTGTTTTACAACCGTGCGTTGTGCAGTTCCTACACACGCCGTAAGTTTGCGAATTTTCAATATTTTCACCCAGATTTTCAACATTGCCATTTTACCACACCTCCTTATGAGAACTGCAGCTGTCATTTTCACATCTTGCCCAAAATGTGTTTCCGCCATGTAGCGCATCAATGGCACAGTTGGTGTGCGAACTCGGTGTATCGGACACATTAAGAAAATCACAGTGTCACTGTTCATGAGCAGAGATCTTAAAATGGCTATGTTGAAATTTGGTGAAAAATTCCTACAAATAACTGTTTTCTGAGCATGCATTGTGCAGTTCCTACGCACGTCGTAAGTTTGCATTCCAATATTTTCACTCCAGATTTTCAACATTGCCATTTTACCACACCTCCTTATGAGCAGTACAGCTCTCATTTTTCACATCCTGCCCAAAACGTGTTTCCACCTATGTAGCATAATGGGGGTAACAAAAGGTCATGCTGATAATTTATTGTGCAAATACCAGCAATTGCACAGGCATTAGGGTAAAGCACCATACATGCCAAACACACTGCAAAATACCTGCAAGTGAATGCTCGGCATTGACAAATGCTTGTTTTGCCTATATGGGGATTTGGTCCAGATATCTGACACTGGGTCATGATGACAATGACTTTGAAATTTCCTCTTCATCCCATGATCAAGATCAGCCTTACCCTCTTCAACTCATTTAACTGTATATCAAAGAGACAAAAGTTATACTTAATCTACACTGATCCAGTCATTTTCTGGATCTCAGACAAACTTATGGTAGTATTACAATAACCAGCCATTTTAAAAGTTGTCTATGTCTGCCAGCTACTGTGTATAAGAATGTACTTTTGTTTTATCTCATGAATTTGTTTAATGTTTGGTTTCCTCTTTCTCGTTCATCTCTTTCCTTACTTTTCTTACTTCTCCATGCTTTTCTCTTATTGTAGTCTAGCCAATCCTTGCTTGGTTGTAATGCAGTGTTTTTAGTGATGTGTACAATGTCAAGTGATGTACCTGTGTATTTTGCAAAATTCAATAAACTTTTATTGCAAAATAAAAATATTTTAAATATTACATTTACTCAGCTTCTGTTTATGTAATTGTTATCTGTGATACTTACATACCTACATCTGTGCTGCATATGCCTGTTGTGTTTGTTTGTTTCTTGCATTATGTTCTATGTGATGTATACTTTATATTTCATGTTACCCTGTAAAATGTAACGTGTTTGTATCCTCTCAATGTATGCCTGAAAATAGGCAACTATTTGATAAGTGCACTTACCTGGTTACAAAAACTAAATAAGTCTGTAACATTAACTGATGGTAACACAGCTCTTGCCCTTGCCTTAATGCTTAATAGAATTTAATCCACAGAGGGTTGGAAACATTAATATACAGTATTCCTTCTCCTCAGGGGTGTTGCTTAACTTGATCTTATATTTTAAATATTTCCAAAGTAGGCATAGGACAAATCTTAGCACATTAATTATTCAGCCCAAAATACAATACATATTCACCTTGATGCAGTGCATCATACAGTAGTCAACAAATGAAAGTTACCATGAAGAAACTTAGGCAGGCTAGGCTTTGATCAATACTATAAAGTCTCAAAAGGTCACTCAGAATATTTGTAAAGATTGAACAGCAAACCACAAGATGTGGTTCCCCTTGTTTGGGACTCTTCAACATACTGTAGCTATTGTTTTAGCAGAGCACAGCAGCTCACATAGACAATAATAGCAATTTGTGGCTCTTGGTAAAACCAGCGAGTAAATTAAACAAATCTCAATGCAAAATGCACAAGTTATCTGAGTAAAATGGTACATCTAAACCCAGTACTGACTTCTACAATTACTAGCAATCCTGGTACTGTAGATACTTTGTATTATAAAACTCTTGCAATAAGGAACATAAGACTATAAGACTGTGCATGTACTCAAAATATAGCAAAAGAGCTCCCATGAAGAATATAGAAGATAAAATCTAGGAAAATGTCAAGCAAAATAAATTTATTAGTAACACATTCTCTTCTAAAATGTATAAATGGAAACAGACTCAAAATGACACTTCCTGACAAACAATGATGCCAACAATCAGACATATCAACACAGATTTGTTAATAACACAAACCAAAACCAAACTGAAATACTACCAGTACCAGGAGTAATGCAGCCAAGAAAGTGCAGCCTCCTCATGAACCAATGTTATTTACAGTTTTCATGTAGAGCATTACTGTTCAAATACTTTAACATATTCAGGCCACTAAACATTAAATAATGGAATTGTTAATCAATCATTTATTTTGATTACTTTCTGTTTATTTGGTGCACATTGGATAGGTCTTTTGCATACACTTAAGAAAACAAAATCAACATCACACCAGTTCTTCCCAAGGGAACTATACTTGAGCAGCAAAGACAAGACAGGAAAGCTCTTAGAACTACATGGCAAGATTGTTGAGCACTCTACCACGTGTTAAATTCCTCTGAGAACTCTAATACCTCTCTAAGGAACCCAACACAGCAAAGCTGACTGTTTTCCAAGGATTAGTGTCACAGTAATGTTTAAAACAATCAAAACAGACACACATAAATTACAACAATGCCTTTTGAAATATATTATGCAAAGATTAAAAGAACACTTTCAAGATATTCTGACCTTATTATTAGATGTATGCTAGCTGTCTTTGTTACACTACTAAAATTGTATTTATCAGAACGCTAAGAACTACATGACTAGTAAAGTGTGTGAACGTGATTGGCCAAAATCAAGGTATTCAAGCTAGCTTGACATCAGCAAGACCATCCTTTTCCTCAGAGTTTGATTATTTTAGATTTGGAGTCCCAAAGTTCAGATTCCAATTCTAAATACAAAACTCATTTTCCAAACTACATCAGTCCTGATGCTGAGCTCCTTACAGCTTTTAATCAATAAATAATGATGACAAACTTTACTAAAGAGTGACATGTTTTAGCCAGAAGATGTATCCTAAAGCTCCCCAAATCCAGTAAGTGAAAGGTTGAGTCAGTTGGGATTCTATGAAAGGCTTACTGCCCATACTTAATGGTCCACAATGGGACCTCTAGAGACTGTGTGCCAGTACAAGGGAACATCTCACAACAGTATAGTGTCAGAAATATCTGAACTCACTGAACCCTTCTGAAAGCTTTCAGAAGGAATCCTCAGTCTGTGGCCATCAACATTAGCCCTGAAATGGGAACTGCTAATTCTCAGTAAAGTGTTGACTTATAGGTTGCACTTTTTACAGTCATTTATTAAAGACAGGGACACTAATAGTATCGCATATTGATATTCTCCTGAGTCCAAACTTTCATTAAAAAAAATTCCAGTCCCTAATGGTCCCAATGTTATCCGCTAAATATAATGTTTTCAAAGGGAGATAAGTCTGGAACTGAAAGGGTTAGGAACCTAATTTGTTTAAATAAAAGCTTGTACTTAGAGCACTATTAATGTAATGTATAGTTACAATGTTAACACATTAATATGTAAAAGTTTAATTAATAACATTTATTGATACCGTTTTATAACATAGTTTAAAAGTATCAGTAAGGCTTGATATTGATACAGTAACACTGAATTACTGTCACATAACAATATTGCCCTGTCTCCAGTTATTTATCACTAATGGTCCCAAAGCTAGCCTTCTCAGAAATAAGTTATTTAAATGGAGATACCTGTAGACCCAAATCAGCTAGTAATTCAGTTTTTAAATGCAGTCTTATAGTCAGAGCAATATACATAGTTACAGTGCTGATATGCTTACGTAGGAAAGTTTATCATTAATGCCTATTTATACATTGTCATAAATATAGTTTATAATGTTACTGATACATTTTCATAATGGGTTCTATGCACAAAGGCACATAGGGCCTACGTGCCCCACCCCTCTGACATATGCCATGCAGCGGGGTCCAGTTCAGCCCTGGCAGGATGCTAACAGGTGCACAAACTCCATGCACATGTGATCCCCTGGCCAATTGTACTGCTTGTACCATTGCACACAGAGGGCAGGTCTGGGGTGTGTTGGGGATGTGGCCCTCTTTCTGCATATTTCACAAAGTCATGGTGGGCTTACATGGGGAGGCACAAGTTACGCAACCCCAAATATACACCTGCCAGTGAAGGCAGCTCCCAGACTTCTGCCACAATGCTGCCCTGGCCCACTGGGCTGACAGGGAGGGCTGGGGCAGCCAGTAGAGACACTCCTTGGGTTCAGGTCTTCCCAGGATCATCTGCAAGAGTGAAGAAGAGGATCCACTTTGGGACCCTGGATAGGCATTCAAATGGATGCCCACTTGTATTCCGCATCCCATCCCTTTGCAGCCCCAATCCAGAACAATGCGGCTGCACACCACTGGGGCAGGACAGCAAACAGACACCCTGTGGCTGCATGCAGTCATGACTCCTTTCACCCAGCAGCTGTCCAGGGCTTCATATGCATGCATGCATGGCAGTTACATCAGTGTTGCGCATAGTTTACACTATTGTGCATAGCCCAATATGTTTTACATTTATCAATAAAGCTTTATATAGATCTCTAACAGTGTGAATCACATCTCACTAATTTTCCTCACTGCCCTTACATCTTCCTGCACCTTTGTGAGCTTTGCCTGTGAATGCATTGACAAGTAATAAGTTACTGTACAACCCTGTATTGTAATATATAGTAATATGGGCCACTGGTCTCTTTCTGCCACTAGATTCTCTGTCTCTGTGTTTCTATAATTATGTTACAATACAAATAGAATAAACTTTTGTTTGAAATCACTGTAGAATACCAGGCTGTGTGATTTAGAAAATTATCCCTTGACAAATAAAATGCTTTGAGTTTCACTTTCTGCACTGTTTAAACTCATACAACTTCAAAGAAAATTTTAATTTATCTAAGCAAAGTAGGAAATGTGTGAAATGTCCTGTTCCCAAGTATTGAGATATCAGTATTTAAAGAACAGGATTTTTATTGAAATTCCTACCCATTCCACCAGAAGGTAATGGAAGAAAAAATATGCAATATTAACCTGCAGTAGTTTCTAAAGAATTGCCATTAATGCAAAAGTTGAGTGACGATGAGACTTTATTATGTAACATTTAAGAACATGCTGAACTTTCTGAAAATGCTGTAAACTCCCATATCTTTTCTAGTGTTTATCACCTTAGAGTTTTACAATGGGATATCTTACTATAGGTAGGCAAGTAAGAGCAGCAGAAGACCTAGAATGAACATATGCATAGTCTTTAATAAAATGACTGTAAAAAGTGCAACCTAATTTCCATGGCTGACAAAGAGTGAGGAAAGCTGTATGCGATGGGTACTATTAAGGAAGTAGTGTACACTTGCATGGGCTGAGGAAAACCTGCCATGTGTTCACCATTAAAACCAGCTGGTTATAATGGCTAATTATACTGGTTTTCTTAAGGTAGAAAATGCTCCCCTTTATTACATTATGAAAATGAATCAATAAGCAAGCAATAATACCCAACAGGGTGGGCTTGTATTGAGCAATACTGGACCACCCAGGAGCGTAATGAGGCCTGATGCCATAGGCAGAGGGCCTATTACCCTGGAAGGTCCAGTATTGCCCAATACCGCCCACCCTGGAGGCTATTATTGCATTTAGAAAATGGGCTACATGTGATCATTTTATAAAAATAAAAAATACATAAGAAATGAATGTAATAAATATAAATTTGTTTTACTGGACAAGTAGTTCATCTACTGCTATACCTGCCAGTAGAGGGTACTTTAATCTTTCACAGTTTTTTTTTACTGTGAATTGTACCCTAGTGCTGTTTTTTTTCTTTGTTTTGTTGTTACTGTCTCATCATCTGCTTTTTTTTGTTGTTGTTCATTATTGGTCTCTCCTCTCTTGCAGCTCATTGATGCTTGGCATGGGTCACTGTAGTTTGAAGGGGAGGATTATGTTGTCGCAGTTCATGGTTTATTGGGAGACCTGGTAAGACAATGGAGCAGACTGCAGTGGTGGTCCAGATACAGAGAATGAACAAAGATAACTGGTATTCTTTTACTAAAAAAAAAAAAGAAAAGGATTTTTTTCACCATGTTTTCTGTTTTGTTTCAGCAGTTCAGTCAGCATGTACAGGTTGGAGTAGCACTGAGCATGTGACATGCTAGTGCTATACTTTCTTTTGTAAAAGCCAGGGTTGTTTTGCTTTAGGGGAAAATGCTATCACTATGTTGGGAAAAAATAAATGGCAAATAAATTTGTTCAGGTGGTTTGTGTGTGACTGACAACACAGGTTGGACTAAAGCCATAGAGGAGTGGAACAGAGTGGAGCAGGGTGCAGTGGGGACGTCTGTTTCGTCTGAAAACATTTTCACAGCAAAATAAATGTTTACTTTTTGTTCCAACTGGCACAGACTCTATAATAAAATGACACAATGTTTTATGTCTTGGCTCGTGGAGGGTACCGAAGGAGTTGGGGCATGTCCTTGCTAAGGGACTGAAAACAAACTGGTGGACATTGAGTTTCAAAATTCTAACTGGCACCAGGATACCACTGATGGGGTTGGTACATGGGTCTTGTTTTTTACAGGGCTCTAACTGTGTTAATGTACCCCTGGCACCACTGGCAGCCAACCAGGATCCTTAGATTTGTAAGACCATTTTCTAAATGTTAATTATTACACTTCATATACCGAGATATAAAATAGACATTGCCAACAAAAAGACCAGTGGTCCACCCAATCTGCCTAAATAGGTATCTCTGCTTTACCCCTTTACCTAATGTCATGGAGTGGTTTCTACCCCATCGCTTTCTCTGATTCTTTCACCTTACTAATTTCCCTCAGTGTACCTACCAAACCTCTGACTCTGTTCCTGCTGTGCTTGAATCCATTTGTAGTATCTTCCCAATCACCTATGTCAGAAAACATTTCATGGCTCAACCACCTCTGTAAAGTAAACTTTCTCACATCCTTTCTGAGTTTTCCTCCTGTCAACTTCCATTTATGCCCCTCTCATAACTGACTCTCTATTTCTGTTGAATAGAGCCTTGCAGCCTACTCTGTTTATTCCTCTTAGGAACTTGTACAGTGGATCTGAATCATGTTGCCCTCTCCTTCTGGCTTCTAGGGAGTACAGGTTTGGGGCCTCAGTTGTTCCTCATAGACTAACTTTGTAGAACCTGAATCATTCTGGTGACCATTCACTGCACTGACATCAGTTTAGCACTGTCCTCTTCAGGTGCATACTCCAGAATGGGAACAGCATCCAGATGGTACTCGCCAGTGATCTATACAGAGCAATATCATCTCCTTTTCCTAATATTAAAACCCCGACCGATGCATTCCAACATTCTGGTTGCTCTAACTACACACCTTTATTGTTTTATCTTTTAAATCAAGTTTGATTCAGGGATCACTGAAGATACTGCTGGTATTCCAGGAAGAATGACCATACCCTTCTCTAGTTTAGTCATATATTTATTTAAAAGTTTTCCAGGAAGAGCATAATGAAAGTTCAACAGGCAAAATCTAAATGGGCAGCAGGCAAGAAAACACAGGATATGTTTTACAAGTAACAGTTTTCAAACTAATGACAGCAGTTAATATGGCTCCAGGAAATAAAGGAACAGCACAATGGGGAGAAGGGCAGCCTCAAGAATGTTTTATTTGAAAAACTTTTACCAGGTACACATACAGAGATGTGCCATAATAATGCTCATAGTTTTGAACAGGGTGTAGGGAAGAGGAACATGGAGAGAGGACAAATAAAACTAAATGCCAAAAAGAGTTTGTAGTAATTAATAAAAATAATCACAGAATACGAGAAAAAATGGAAAAATGTCATTTCATTTAAAGGGTTATTTTCTGTTCATTGATGTATCTGATCTAACCTTAATAATGTATGGTAAGTGCCTATTAACCACCATAATCAGTGGTCACACAGCTTTGTTATGCACTGTTTAGAATTTTAAAAGTTGTTAACCACACTTGGAACTTCCAAACAGTGGCATAACAAAAAGAATGCACCAGAGTTCCATAATTCTCACATATAGAATGCAAACAGTTTTTGACCATACACTATAAAAGATGATGGCTGGGATCGGATGACAACCACGCTGAAATCACCTCTTGTGGTTGCTAGGGCTGCAGTAAACCTCTCGAGCTGCTCTAGGGGGTTTACCATGTTGCCCTAGCAACCACTCAAGGTGATTACAGCGTATTATCACTTGGATCCCCAGCCATTATCCTCTATATAGTCTGATATGGCTGTTTTAATTAATATCAAATTGATGATACTTTGTGTGAGTATAGTACTTTTTCCTGTAGCATATTATTAAAGCTACAGGAATCCTATATGGTTATAGAGGTTCAGAGTTCAAACTAAAGCCCGGAACGCTTGCGGTTTTAGGTATGCCATCTGATTCTCTTATGGAGCACTTCTTTTAGGTGTTAAAGGTTCTACACAAGCAGGTCCCAGGATGCCCAAGTCCCTTAACATAGAGCTTTTTAAAATAGAAATTGAGGAGTCCTCAGTGGAGCAACATAGCAAATATGTACAAACCAAAGAAGGCTTAGCTCCTATTCTGTAATAATGCTCAACTAAATGTATCACTTCCACCATAATACTTTGACAACATCTCATGGCAAACACCATCACATCAGGAAAAGGTGCTGATGTGTAGGAGTCAGTTGCTGTCACAGCATACATCAGCAATTCTCTAGCATTAACCTTTAGTTGCAGCAAATTAAAAGCTAGTGTACTGCCTAAAACTAATATTAGTTTTTAAAAGCAGTCAACCATTACATTTTATATCTGAGGTACTTTTTTCTTTCCATTAGTTTAATTAGAAGATTGTTTACCTGATGTTAGTAGGTGTAATGTGTGGGACAGCACTCTGCCTGGCATCTGACATATCTAGTTCTGCCCCCCAACTACATCAGCAGCAGCAATGTGACCTCACTGACTTTGATATCACTGTTGCTTAGGAACAACCACTCAGTGGCTGTCAAGTCAGTCAGCTGTGTTGTAGTGTAAGTAAAGCACAATGCTGATGATGTAATGGATGGATGGAGATAGATATATGGGCTAAGAGCTGCTCCACACACCCAGCACAATAATAACACATAGAAGACTTTCTGATGAGCAAAGGAAAAGAAAAATACTTAAGAAATAAAAGGTTATAACTGACAACATCTTAAAATTTGTATTATGTTCTGTCTGCCTGTTTTGGCTCCATTAGCTGTTTAATGTTTAATAAATAAGGTGTTTTGGGAGTGCCAGGTATAGCTGAAAACTTCTTAAGATGTTCTCATGGAAATGTTGCCTTGTGATGATCTATATGTACAAAGTCTAAGGTACAAGGCTTAAAGAATATTATGCAACCACCTTTCCCAGATGAAGTGGTGTTTGCCTTTTTGTCTATGGGTATTTGAGTGTTGAAGGTTAAACATCATCTTTCATGGTGCCAACTATATGCATCTTGACATAAAGTGCTGTATCATTGGCATGACATAACAGACATATTTAACATACTTGGTATCATATTAGTACTAGATTACACATACTGTACCTTACACTGATGCAAAGCATCAAAGTACAATATGTGCAGATCATCATGAACGAATTAAGATTGGCTTGGTTTTAAGTAGGACTGAATGGGCCCAAAGGCCTCATAAATAATCTGCTATGGCTGAAAACAGTAAACACATGCTTTGCCTTTGTTAGGACTCATCAGTGGGCCACATCTATATTTTAGCCAAAGAGTAAGAGGGAACCAGCTACAGTAACAACATTGAAATATAGTAACATAGACATTTAAGGTCAGAAGGGACTCTAGGTCCATCATACCCATGCCCTGCTACATAGGCAGGTATGAAAATGTATGCCATGCAAACATATGTAACTCCCTCCTCCAAGGTGCTTACCTTTGGCTTGTCCAGAGCACTGCTGCCATCTTACACTGCACTGCTCCTTCATACTGGTCCTAGTCTAGACTGTAGCTGTGGAACCCAGGGCTGAACTGGACACTGATATTTGTTCTGCAGACTTGTTCAGTGTCCTTCTCACCATGGCCAGTGCCCCACCACCTCTCTTGCTTAACCAGGCCCTGAACTGCCTCCAGGGTTGGGAAGCCACACGAAGGTGGTTGCTCAGTTTCAAGCAGCTCTCAAGACTGCACAAAGTGCAAACCTGCTCTCCCCTGGGAGCACAAACTTTAGTGACACTCAACTTTGCTACCCTGCCATCAATCCCCCAGTCTCACCAGATGGGAGCAGGAACTGGCAGGTGTTGATCGTGATGGCCAGAAGCCACATCAAGGGACAGAAATGTGTTAAAATATAAGATTAAGTGGAAGTCTACAAAAGCCACTGCGTGTTTGTAGTTTCTAGTCCAAGCACTCCTACAAAGTGGGTCAGAGGGCACACAAACTAGCTGGGAATGTTGAATGTTCCTGGTTTAGCTTTACAGAACCAGATAGCAGCAGACTAGCTCAGGTTTCAGTACATTCTGTCCCTGTGAAACTGACATCAATTTGATGTTAGCTCAACTCTGCAAACAGCTAGTTGCAAGCTGGCTCAGGACTTGTATACATGTGTTTCCTCTGGAATTGACAACTACTCAGAGCCAGGGTTTAACATAATGAATAATACATGAGGTGCTAGCCACTGATATTTAATCCTTGGATTTCAGACTAGTAAGAGACAATGTGCAATAGAGCACATTTGTCTGGGAGACACAAGGATAAAGACCTCTGAGAAAGTCAGCAATCAACCACAAGGTTGGAAGAAAGCTGTTTAAAGAATCCTTTAAAGAAGATTTCTGTTTCTCCAGGAACAACACCGATGCTCCTGCTCTGAGCTTGATGAGCTATCAGGAATTGTCCTGACAGAACATCTTAGTTGCCTGAGGCCCTAAGTTATTGCCTCACTGATTGGGGGTGGTGAAGGCAAGTCCCTTGGGGCATGAAGAGGACACTGGAGACAAGCATGGCCACACACTTCACCACCCAGAAGTGAATTGGGTCCACGACACCTGTACCATTGCCTGCATCTGCAACCCTGATAGAGACATCTGGACAGAGCCACCCTGCACAGTTTGTTAAGGTTGTGAGTACTGGGTCACTACCCTTCCAATTTTTCTGCTAGTCAGAACAGAAAAAATTGCTGGGCATTTCTGTGTGATTATTATTCAAAGCCCATTTATAGAACTGCAACAACCAGGAGCAAGCAGAATTTATGTTGAATAATTTGTCTGTGATCCCCAATCACTGCTCTTCAATCAGTACCACACCATGATCCAACATCAGGCTTACAACTGTCCACTGTGCACACAGTTAACATATACTGCATTAGCAGCTCCCAGGAAACTTTGGGGTACTGGTCAGCACCAGTAAGAGAAAACAATAAATACTGTGTGGTACTCACCAGAGAGTTCTGGGATTTGGAACGTGATCTCAGAACTGTTTCAATGTATTTAATCCATTCTGTTCCCCCATCTAGAGCCTGTTCCTGTACTACTAGTAAATATCCCTTGTGTTTAAATTGCAATTTATTGTGTTTTGTATATTGTTGTGTTTGCATGTGTACAGTATAAGTTGGGGTTGCATTCTTTCTTGTGGGGTAGTACCCTGGCAGCCTGCTGTCAAATGGATATCCATAGAAAGACCAGCATGGTGGCACAGAGAGCTGGGGCACTAAACACCTTACCTCAAACCATGCTAGTGACCCCAAAGTTTGGGAAGAAGCTCAAGTCTCCATGTGGTGGGGGTAGTAGAGGATTAAGCTGCTGTCTGGCAGCTCCTCTCCTGGACTGGGGTGGTGAGTTTTCCTGCTCCTAGTTGACATCAGGTGAAGGACTAGTGCCAGAGCAGATATCAGGAGACAGACATGATATCGGGAGGTTGGACGGGCCTGTAGTTCTTGAATCTCATGTGCACCTCCTTGCACATGCATCACCCATGCCCCATAGCACTGGGACTGAGGGAGAAAAGCTGGAGGAAAATGGTGGACCTAGGCTTCGCTTTCTTGAAGCCCAGTTGAGATTCAAGAGCCTGACCTGCCACATCCAGTTCTAAGGGTGACTTCTGGATGACAGTCACAGGATAGGAGAGGATGGCTCTCCTTTCCAGCCCCGCCATGGTAGGGGGTAATCAACATGGGAACCTAACCTGGTGATCAGATGTTGAGGAACAGGACAGCCGACAGTGACCAAGAGACAGGACTGATGTCTGCCCTGGTCTGACTGAAAGGATAAAACCTTGATAAAAAACTAAATTATCCTCATAGGTGGAGGCACTGCACCATTTTTCTATTACCTCCAGTACAAACTGAGCCCACGTGCCATTCACCAGAAGGCCTTATAGTCTGTGCCTAGCACTTTCAAAGAACATTTATCTGGCCAGGAAGCTGGGGATGAGGTTAGGGTCAGTTAAAAGTATCAGTAAAATAGATCAGTGTCAAAAGCGTCATGTGATGATCTGCCTCAGAAAGAAATGGAACATGCTGTGCTAACTCCTCTAAAGGAGCAGCTAAGAAAGGGAAAAGGAGCTGATAGCTTGTTTAATACCCTACCCACTTGACTAGAAGTCCTGATGAGAACAAGGTAATGTGTTTGGATAGTGTTTAACATCTCCTGGTCCACCTCTGGTGCCCAGGACCCCATTCGAGACCTCAGAAATAAACCTTATCTGGCCTCCACTTATTGGTGTGCCATGCAATACCCAACCACCAGCATTGGCTACACAATCATAAAATATTGCCTTTATATATAGAGATAGGCAGGAACCCTTTCTTCAAATCAAAACCATTCAAAAATTGAAAAGTTTAATTTCAAAATATATTTAAGACTAAACAAGTATAGCAGCATACACCAAAATCTGTTTATTTTGAGAACTGATGCATATCTGAAACAATAGATACTAGAAGAAAATATTTTGTTGAAATGTTTGCTTAGTTAATTACAGACTTAGACTTATTTTTTCTTTTTATTTTAGTCTTTGGTAACTGGGTAGGCCACTAGGCACAAGTGCCTGTTTTCAGGGGTGACCTTGATGCACTGGAGAGATTAAGTGACTTGTTCAGAATCACAGAGTATGCAAGTGGAGGTTGTGAGAATCAAACCCAGACCTGCCAGATGTACCACTGCCCATTACTCTAACCTCTAGGCTATACTGCCAGCCTCATACTTGCACTTATATCTATCTATATATTTTCATTGTAAAAAAAAACAACTAATGCTCAGTCATCAGTTACAGTAGGGTTGCCAGCAGAAAGAAATGCAATGTTAAGTAAAAATGCACTGCTCCTGTTGAATTTGTTGTGTGGTGTTTCAGGATTTGAATGATCATGTGATGCAGTGTTATATAGATATATAAATATAGATATAGATATATTGTTTGTGAACCAAAATAATACTTTTCAGGAAAATATCAATCAATATTTAACAATATTTGCCGTTTTGCCATTAAGGCACCATACAGAACACATCATTGCAAATTACAGTATATCACGATATGGGAATACTTCCTCCCTACTCAGGATTGAGTTTAATGCAGTGTTTTTTTTCTTATTGTATATTTAAAACTCACAGCTGGATATCCTTTTCTTCTATTTTAATATGCTATCAGATCCAGGAATAATGTATTCAAGCATTTTTCTACCAATTCTAGAAGACAAAACTACGCAAAAAATATTCTTCAGGTTTGGACCAACATTTTAAATGGCTTTGCTGGCACTGTCAAATTAGCATGCAATTAATGGCATTTTAAACTTCTGTCAAAAAACTGTACAGCACAAATGTTAAATGTCAATGTTCTTGTTTTAAATACTGTCTTGTTATGATGTATTTATTATTATGTATTGTTTCTGTTGTTATATGTCAGGCATGTCTGAAAAAAGGCTGTGCCCAGTTCACTTCCTGGTAAAAATAAAAAACAAATGTGCTGATCTTGCCCTAACTTTGTCACTATCCTTCAAGACTCAGACAAAACTCATATGCCAGTGATTGGGGAGGGTTTACTATGAAAACCCAAAACTCTTTCCCTGACCCCCGTTGCCTCCAGCCTGGAATCCTGGACACAAAAATCCCAACAGTGGAATTCTGCATGTTTTGTGTGTTTGGGGCTTTGCTCCCATCCCTCATCGCAGTGGGTTCTCTCTGCACCCCCAAAATTCATATAACAAACTCTGGGAGGGGAGAATCCCAATGTTGGGATTTTGTGGTTCAGGATTCCGGTTCAGGCAACAATGGGTCGGGAAATGAATTTTGGGTTTCTGTAGTAATCCCTAGGAGAGAGGGTGCTGATGTTAGGCAATGCTAATGTGGCATCTCAGAAATTTTTAAACACAACTGATTTTCCAAAGCCCTAATGTCACATTTTCTTACTTTTGAGGCATTAGGAGCAGCACTAACTAATACCTAAATGTAGTTCTGTGTAAAGAATTTTCTTACTTTTATAAAGGAAATTTAGTAATAGTTATACACTAAAACTAACAACGCTAGCTATCACCCACATTGTCAAATTGTCAAAAGGCAGAAAGTATCTGTTCATTGTGTCACACCCTGTCCTTACCCAACCCTGTGCCAAACAGTCTCAATAGTACACTGGCAAGCCCATGTTTTACCCAACTTCACCTCACCCAAGCAGCCTCTGGTTCAAACTGGTAACCCCTTAACAAACTCCATCCCTGTAACAAGTTATTCTTAGTGTCTAGTATCATCTCCATCCCATACCCTGCCCCATGTCAAAGTGTCCAGTGTCCTGGTGTCCAGAGGCACCCCTCATCCTGCTAAATGTGCAAGTAACATGGCATCCAGTGTTACCTCCACACTCTGCCCCTTATGTTCATATATGCCTGCCATCCAGTGGCCCCTCCAATACCTTATGCCATGTTCAAGTACCCTGGTATCTAGTGGTCACACTTCTATTGCAGAGGCAAAAGGAAACATATACCCATCTCCTCTGTGGGCACTGAAAGAGAGAAGATAACAATAGTAAACTAAAGTGAACATTAATTAACTGAATCACAGAAGAAAGTATTGCTATATGGATTAAGTTTTGTCCCATATCCACTAATAAACAAGTTTCATTTTCATCTTGACTTTTTAAATGTTTTCAAAAAATAAACTTACACAAACATTACAACAGCATGGGGCAGATCTTAGTAGGATTGGGGACCATACTTAGTTGCCTTCATAAATTCAACAGCCTTTTAATGGACATAGCAGAAGCTTTAGTTGACTCATCTACTGAATAATCTGTTAAATAAAGAAGACATAGGAACCAAAATAATGAAAATGCAGAAATCAAACTTCAAACCAAATTTGACATTTGTACCTAAGCACCAGATGAGCCAAGCTATTAATCTGTACCAGCAACTACTACTTAACGATGTTACCAAATTAACTGAAGGAAATAGTAGAGGACATATGCATTACAATTTGAATACATGTGACAGAACAGCCCTTTGAAAATTCCAGAATCGTAAAGTGGCAATAATCAAGTCTTTAGATAAAGGAGCAACCATCATGTTACAAACAGAAGAATATTACATGCAAGAAGCATTCTGCCATCTGAATTATGAGATTACATACAAATGCTTACCAGAAGATCCAACACTGACATTTCAGAGGAAATTAAAACATCTTGGAATTGTCATTATCATCGGGCTGTATCTCACAAACTGAGTTTAACTTTTTGTTTCAACCTTCTATCATTTGCCAAAAATATACAAACACCCCACAACCCTCCCCCAACACCCGTAATTTCAGGCAATAATTCACTGACCAAGAATTTTCACAATACACTGATCTTTTTGAAACAGTTAGTGGCAGAATTATCTTCACACATTAAAGACATTACTGATGTTCTTACTAAATTGAATG
Organism: Neoceratodus forsteri; assembly: GCA_016271365.2. Taxonomy (NCBI): domain Eukaryota; kingdom Metazoa; phylum Chordata; order Ceratodontiformes; family Ceratodontidae; genus Neoceratodus; species Neoceratodus forsteri. Next base: position 1,518,626,702 of record CM057449.1, read on the forward strand.
ACATTGCATAGTTAGATTTGTACTGCTGTATTGCAGTAGATGTGAGTTCACTTTACACCTTAATTATCCATGAATTAGGCATTCCTGTAGTGTACATTATGTTGGAACAGTCAGGGCTGAGTTACATTACAGGAGATTGGCCTGGTGCAGGCTTTAAGTTACCGGTCTGGTAAAGGGGAGGAGGGGTGTACATTGAAATATTTCTCATGGCTGGCTGTTCATTAGTCACAGCCTGGTCACAGTGATCAACTGGAAGTCTGGATTTGCAGCCACTCTTTCATCTATTGGGTGGAGCACAGGGGAGCATTAAAGGCAGGGGAAACACAAATGTACATGGATTGGAACACCATCAGAATGAGTTGGAAAGAAGTTTGGGGCTGCGATGGGTGCAGTTGCAACCACTTTTATTGGACATGAGAGCAACAAGGCTGGAACCCCATCTGTTGGTCATACATTTGGGGAGAATGACCTGGGAACCAGGCCATGGTTGGACATTTTCTTTCAAATAAAACATATTACAAGAAATTAAGAAATGGTGGCCAAAGGTTGAAATAGTGTGGTCTGAGGTAGTACCAAGGAGGGTATGGCAGCATGCAAGGGAGCATAAGGCTGTGAATGAGGCAAGGAGAAAGATGAATAGAAAGGTAGAGGTGTGGGTTAAGACAATAGGGGAAGGGTCATAAAATACCCAGGTTTAGGGAGGATGAACCGGCCTAGAAAAGTCTGATGTAGTGCACCTGTCGGATGTGGGTTCGATTTATTTATTTCAGAAATAGAGATGGTCATAGAGGCCTGGTGAAAATAACTTAAGAGATGATAAGGAAAGTTGGGGAAGCCCATCTTCCATCGCTAGCTGGAGATGGACTAATGGAAGGAAAAAGAAAATGGGGGAAGGGGGGAAGGTGAACTGCGTCTGGATGTATGTCGAGGCCGGATGGGCACCTCTGGGTGTACAACTGCAGATGAAGAAGGACCCCAGGTGTACACTTGGGACACAGAAATATGAAGTAACTATTGTAAATGTTGATCTTTTGAAATGGGTGACAAGGAGGTGTTGATTGTTTGGATAAGATATGAAATGGGAATGCAAATAACAGCTTTGTGTATTCAGTAACATTTTTGGCTGACTGAGCTCCCAAAGAAATTCTTGGTGTGCTTCTAGTTATTGGGGTAATGGAGATCCAGGTACAAGGAGGTTTGCCTGTATACATAGGCATGCCTACATTGCCCTGGACCACCTTTCCAGGGACAGGGTGCTCAGTCTGTTGGAGAGGATGAAGGAATACAGGGAGAGAAGGGGAGGAGGGATGGATTTAGGGAGGAGTAAGAGAAAATAAGCAGTGGGTATGGGGCGGCTAAGATAATGAATGACAGGAGAGGAAAGAGGAGGAGCTGAAAGCAAGCACAGGGATGGGTGGGGAAGAATAGTGCAAGGGAGAGAGAGGGGGTATATAGAGCCTGTACAGGCCAGCTCTCCTCACTAGATTTGTCCCACCCACCCATTTTTTTAAGGAAGGAGAGGGAAGGGCTTAGAAAGGGATGGAGAGGGAGCAGGAATGATCAAAGAAAGATAATTGGAATGGACTGCCAAAGGTGGATGGCAAGTTCAAGGGTGAAAAGAGGGAGGAATACAAGGAGGGTGGCTGAAGGTGGACAGCAGTGAGCAGGAAGAAAAAGGAAAGGGGGTGGGCGATAGGCAAATCCTCCTTGAATGTACATTGAGGCGGAGATTGGTGCCTCTGGCTGTACACCCAGAGGGGTTTCAAAAGGAGGAAGATTGGCAACCAGAAGATGAAGAAGGACCCCAGGTGTACACTTGGGGATGAAGAAAAATGAAATTACTATTGTAAATGTTGGTATTTTGAAATGGGTGACAAGGAGGTGTTGATTGTTTGGATAAGATATGAAAATGGGAATATAAATAACTTTATGTATTTAATAAAATTTTGGACCAGCTGTGCACCCAAAGAAATTCTTGGTGTGGTCTAAGTTATTAGGGAATGGGATACAGGGACAAGTATAGTTAGTAGTTACCATACAAATTAAGTGATATAAAGGTTCAGAACCAGGCAAATTGGGTATAAAGTGACCTTAGTGCAAGCAATTAAAGTGCACAGTCTATAAGGCAGTCCAGTGCCCAGCATATAACATTATAACAACAACAGTTTTCAAAAGACAGATATCATAGTAATGATGACACTTTCCAGGGTAATTGAGGTACCCTGGTTCTTGCAACAAGATGAGGAGGGACAAGCAGATGTTTCACCCAAAGTCAGCGTAAGTTTACGATCGGGGGACATTTACAGGTGATGTTAGAGAGGTAGGTCTTGTAGTGGGATTTAAATAGAGGGTGTGATACCAGGGTTTGCTGTGGAGTAGATAGGCTGTTCAATAGATTTGCAGCAGTAGAGAAGGTCTCCTAACCCCTACATGTGCTGACATGTAGACACTCTAATGGTAGGCAGGCAGCAATCTGAGGTCTCAACAGCAGGGCTTTGGCTTGAGTAGGAGGCGGGAGGCAGCTCCTTTTCTCTGATGGATTTGTCAACAAGGCAGCTCTAGGATGTAGTCCCACAGGGCCTGAGGGGAGCCAGCCTAGGGCACAATAGAGAGAACAGTGATGTGTGAAGCAAAGGGCCATCAAGGCAAATCTACAGATGTTAAAGGTTATGTTGAGTCAGTACAAGCAGGAGGATGAGGTTTGCATGTAGATGGAAAGCAGTAGTCCAGAGGGGAATTAAGTGCCCCGGACAATGGCAAGTCTGACTTCAGGGGTCATGAAATCCTTGAGCCAGTAACCAACTCCTAGTCTCTGGTTTACGCTCGTCTGTGAGATTGATGTGATCAGAGAAAGTCAGGGTGGGGTGGAGGGTGACTACCAGATATTTGAAAATAGTCAATAACTCAAGGAGTGAGCCATCAGGGGACAGGATGTGAAGAGAGGTAATGTCTCCAGCCCACCTAGCAAGCTGGTCTTGGTCTTCTGGGCATGTACTAAGAGACTGTTTACAAAACCATTGTTGGGTGATACCAAGGTTTCTGTGAGAATGGATGAAAGTTTGGCTGGGGTCTTTGCACTATGATAGAAGATAAGGTCATCAGCATACAGTACGAGATGCAGATGATTCCATCTCTGGGAAGGGAGTTGACAAACAAGGAAAACAAGATGGGTATGAGTATGGATCCTTGCAGGACCCCATATACCTCACAGGTGCCAGAAATCCCCATGCAGGCCACCTGGGTACATCCTGATAGGTAGTCATGAAACCATGGTGTGATCATGGCAGAGTACTCAATACTGCTCAGCTTCCATGTTGTAATATAAATGTATGAACATACAGGTGGCATTCTAATAACATATTTTTTTGAAAGCAATTTATTCCTTTTTTATTTTTTCCCCAGGAGGTAAACATTTCCATCATATTTGGTCTAAACCCACTCCCCCATCAACCACCACTACCATGACCAGCATAGTTACCTCCTTTACAGAAATAGAACATACATAAATAACAATGAGCTTGGAGATTCCCATCCATTATCAAAGATATGATTCTGGAACAGGTCAAATAGAATCAAATGGGACAAATGTAAATTTATAGTACCTTACTGTGTCATGAAATAAGCACTCACTCAGTTATTTATTTAGTTATTTCCAAAGTTTTACCAGGAAAGACATACTGAGCTGAATGAAGCTCATTTCCAGATGTGTCTGCTCATTTCCAGATGTGTCTTTGAGGGAATGGGAAAAAGAGGAGTAAGAACAAAATAGTTTATACAATGACAACAATGGTGACAAATTAAACAGTCTGAAACAAAGCTGTCCGATGGGTACAGCAAAAGTACATTGCATCACATAATTAGAGAGGGAACCAGGGGAACATGGCATTACAGAGAGGAGCATGGATGGAAAGGAGGAAGGAAGATGCAGAACAAGGCAGAACAAGTGGGAGGACAAAATTGGGGATGTAGAAGAAAAGGAGAAGGGTTGGTGAGTTGGTGAGGTAGGAGGGTGGGTGAAGTAGAATGGGAGAAGGGTTGGTGAGGTAGTTAAGGAGAGGGAAGGAGTTGGAGAAAGAGGAGGAGACTAAACTGAGGAGCATGGGAACATATGAACATACGAAATTTGCCAGCAGATAAAGGCCTAGAGGTTATCAAGTTCTGCCTGAATGTGCAGCTAGCACCCCTTATCCTGCAGCTGCCCCTCCCTTCCACCCTTCCCTTCATTAACCTCCCCTTGTCCTGTCCCATCCTCGTTTGAAGCAGTCCACTGTTCTACTGCATACCACTTCTGCAGGTAATGCATTCCACCCAGCCACCACCCTCTCTGTAAAAAGTGTCTCCTCATCTCCCTACTGAACCTTCCTCACTCCAGTCTCATATCATGGCCCCTGGTGGCCCTCCCTCCCTTACTTTGAACAGCCCTCTGTACCTGTCTTGTTTATTCCTTTCATGTATTTAAAGGTTTCAATCTTGTCCCCCTCTCTCCTCTCCTCCAGTGAGTACATGTTCAACTCCTTCAACCTCCTCTGGTATGATAAGTCACCCAGACCCTTGATCATCTTTGTCGCCCTCGCTGCACTCCCTCCAGTAACTTAATGTCCCTCTTCAGATACGGACGCCAGTACTGCACACAGTACTCCAGGTGTGGTCTAACTAATGACCTATACAGTGGCAGAATCACTCCTCCTCCTCGAGGATATACCCCTTGCAATACAACCCAGCATTTTGTTGGCCTTTGCAGCTGCCTTCCTACACTGTGCTGTTGTTCATTGACCCTGTGATGAGCACACCCAGATCCTTCTCCTCCTCTGTCTGGGCTAGCCGCACTCCCCCTAGCTGGTAAGTCCTCCTTGGGTTCTTCATCCCAAAATGCATCACCTTGCACTTTTTGGCATTAAAGCCCAGTTGTCAGGTGTCTGACCAGGTTTCAAGCTTTGCCAGATCATCCTGCAACCCTGCCATCCCCCTAGGTCATCCACCACCACGCCAACCTTGGTATCATCAGCAAACAGACTGATCTTGCTCTTGATGCCCCATGATATGTCTGCAATGAATATCCCAAACAACACTGGTCCCAACACCGAGTCCTGTGGGACACCGCGTCACTGCCCTTGGGTGTGAGAGCTCCCACCACCACCACCCTCTGTTGCCTTCCCTGCAGCCAGTTTCTACCCATCTCACCAGCATTGCACCTGCCCCTGTGCCTACTAACTTCCTTCCCAGCCTTCCATGTGGCACTGAGTCGAATGCCTTACTGAAGTCCAGATACAGGACATCCACTGCATGTCCCCTGTCCAGTTGCCTAGTTACCCAGTCATAGAACCCGACCAGGTTGGTTTGGCAGGATCGGCCATGTATGAAGCCATGCTGTCTGCTGTCCTGTAGTCCTTGGCCTCTAGGAGGGCCACCAGCCTCTCCTTCAGGATAGTCTTTATTAGCTTACCCACGATGGATGTGAGGCTCACTGGTCTGTAGTTTCCTGGTTCATCCTTAGGGCCACTCTTGTGGAGGGCACCACATGAGCCATTCTCCAGTCCTGAGGTACACACCCTGAATGTAGTGAGGCATTAAATAGGTCTGCTAAAGGTCCTGCAAGGACCTCTGCCAGTTCCTTCAGTACCCTGGGGTGGATGCCATCTGGGCCTGGTGCCTTGTCCACCCTCAGTGCCTTCAAACCCTCTCGAACTCTGCCCTCCATGATTTCCCCATCTGTCACCCACTTCCCCCCTGCCATCTGCCATTTCTCCCATCTTGGGTGTCACTCCCTCTTCTCTTTAGTAAATACTGAGCAGAAGTACTCATTTAGTGCTTCCTCCTTATAGTACCCTGCTTCCACCCAACCCCTCCTTCCTAATCCTTACTATGTGGTCCTTACAGCTCCTTTTCTCCCTGATGTACTTAAAGAAGTCCTTTTCCCTCTTCTTAATGCCTTGTGCCAGCCTGAGTTCCATAGATGCTTTGGCTCCCCTTACTGCCCTTGTCACCTCCTTGATTCTGTCAAGTACTCCTCTCTGTCCTCCCCTCCCTGTTTTCTTGTACTTCCTAAAGGCAGCTCTTTTCTTCTTTACCTTTTCCATGACCTCCTTGCTCAACCAGCTCGGTTTCTTAGCCCTAGCCTTCTTACTCTGGGCTTTGCAGCAGGTTTTGGTTGCCTCCACTATCCCCAGCTTTATGAGCTCTCATCTCTGGTTAGTATCCATACTAGATTGAATTCTGGCCAGGTACCTTTTACCACTTCCCCATCCTCCCAAAGTCAGCCCTCCTGAAGTCCACAGCATTCTTGTGCCAGATTCCACTCCTTCCTTGCCCATATCCAATGTGAGCCATACTGAGTGGTGGTCACCCCTGACAGCGGTTCCTCCACTATAAGTTCTCTCACAAAGTCCCCATTTGCCAGCACAAGGTCAAGGGTATTCCCTAACCTGGTTGGTTCACTGACCATTTGCAGCAGGAAGCTGTCCTGGAAGGCATCCAGCAGTACCTGCTCCCTTCTGTTCCTGGTTGTTGGGGTGCTCCAGTCCACTCCTGGCATGTTGAAGTCCCCACAATCACCACACTACCCTTCTGAGGTCCTCCTGATCTGTCTCACTAGTTCCCTGTCTAACTGCTCCATCTGAGATGGTGGCCTGTACACCACTCCCATTCTAAGAATCCTATTCTTGGAATCCTGGATTTGCACCCAAAGTGACTTTGTACTACCTCCTCCCCCTTCCTCCCTTACACACTTCAGTCCTTCCTTCACATATAGTGCCACCCCCTCCTTTCCCAGTCACCCTGTCCTACAAAATAACCTGTACCCTGGTACAGACAGGTCCCAGTCATTATATTGGGTGGCCCATGTTTCCCTGATGGCTGCAATGTCCACCTCTCCCTCTGCCATGAGAACCTGCAACTCTGCAGTTTTCCTCCCAAGGCTCCTAGCACTAAGGGTAACCACCTTCCACCCTTTCCCCCCTCCTCCCATCCTGCCCTCCTTTCCTCGCATCACCAATAGTACTTGCCATTTGTCCTTTGTCACTGTTATGTGGGGTAAGCTCATATGATTTCCCAACCTGTGGTCTCTGCATATCTCTTCCCCAACTGCCACCCCCACTCTAGTTTAAACTCCCAACTTCTCTATATATTCTTCCATCCTCTGTTTCAACACTTTCTTTCCTTCCTCATTCAAGTGTAGTCTGTCCTTGGCATAGAGACTACTATCCTCCCAGGTCCCTCTCCACCCCCAATAGCCCATACCCTTTAGCACAACACCAGGTTCTTAGCCATCTGTTAAATTCCTCAATTCTCAGCTTTCTTGTTGTGCTTGCCTTTGGCACGGAGTATCTCTGAAAAGTTACTGATCTTCCTGCCCCTCACATAATTGTGCTAGTTCCTCAAACCTCCTCTGGACTATATCCACTGTCTTGTCAGCCAGGTCGTTTGTCCCAAGATGTATAATTAAATGAGGCTTGTCCCTACCCTTCTAGCATATTTCAGAACAGACTGTCCCACCTTTCCGCTGTCATTCCTGGCATGGCCTCCACCCAAATGCGACTATGCCTCTCCGCCTTGCTACCCCACCTAACTCCTCTTAGTATTGAGTTCCCCAGCACTAAGATTCCACCCCTCTTACTCTCTGCTTGTTTCCTTTCATCTCCATCCCTCATTTCCAGCTCCTCTTCTTCCTCCTGCACATTATTACGCCCTTTTACCCCTGTTGCAGTTCTCCCAGCAGAACTTCCCCCACTCCAGTTTGGTCCAGGCATTTATCAATTACTCCTCTAATTTCATCACTTCCCTCCTCCACCTTCTTCCTCTCTAGCAGTGCAAAACTATTTTCTGAAGATCCTTCACAAATGCCTGCTCCCTCTCTCTGCATAGTAACCTGTTCTCTCCTTTCCAATCCACGACTTTTGCCACTTCTTCGCCTCCCCTCACAAGTCCCTATTGCCTCCTTCCATTTGACTTTTGTCTCCTGACCTGGTTTCCCCAATTGTTCTTCCCTGGGCCCTTTGTCTCTGCTTCCTTCTTCTGACCCTCTCCTCACCACTGTTGGCTTAAATTGCCCTCCCTCATCTCCCCTTCTTCCTCCCTCCAGTATTGGGCTAAACCCACCCCCAATCTGCCTTGCCTGTCTTAGTTCCTCCTGCAGACCCTCAATCTCCTTTCTAAATTTTTCTATGTGGTTGCACACTAAACATCCTCCCACTCTCCAGGCAATATTTAGAAAGATTGGTGCACCAGATTGTTGCAGCCTACCACCCTACCCATTGCTGTCATTGCCCACCAGAAAACCCCACCCTTCCAGATGTAGGATACCAAACACTCCCCAAGTCCCCACTATCCCCTCTATCAGTGCAAAACATTCTTTATTTCCTTACCTCCTTTGTTGCACACGTTTAGATATGTTGAGCAACTGCTTTTATATTCCTATCCACACTCAAAAATACCCCCAGCAACAATGAATCAATTCTACTCAAAGCCCTTCTAGTTCCTTGGGAGGCAAATGAGTCAAGAAGAAGCACAGGAAGGAGCAGTGTGATCATAGTGTATCCTTTCACCTTATAGAAGTAAATGGTAGTATATGTTTTAAAGTATTATATTTTCTAAGTAACACTAATATGCAAGTGCTAGGTCAACACATTACTCAAGTTAAATACACTTATCGGATGCAGTCTTTATAAGTGACATTGTGCAGGGACTGGAGGGAAAGGTGTGCCTCTTTGCAGATGATACAAAGATCTGCCAAAGGACTGATACACAAGGGGGTGGAAAGGATGAGAAGGGACTTGGCAGGGTTGGAGGAATGGTCAAAAAATATGGCAGCCTAGATTCAATGCAAAGAAGTGAAAAGTAATGCACCTGGGAAACAAAAACTCAGGGCAAGAGTATACAATGGGGGGTGAGATACTGACAACAACAAAATGGAAAGGGACCTGGGGTAGTCATATCAGATGATCTAAAGGTGGCCAAGCAATGTGAGAAGGCAGTAAGGAGGGCTTGGGGGATACTGGGATGCACAGGGAGAGGCATCACCAGTAGAAAACAGGATGTTATCGGCTCTCTGTACAGACAGTTGGTAAGACCACATCTGAGTACTGTGTACAGTTCTGGAGACCCCATCTCCACAAAGACATAGACAGAGTGGAGGCTGTCCAAAGGACAAGAACCACAATGGTGCAGGGTCTGCACCAGAAGACATGTGAAGAAAGACTAAAGGAGCTTAAGATGTAGCCTCGAGGAAAGGGAGGGAGAGGGGACATGATAGAAACTTTCAAATGCCTCAAGGGAATCAACAAAGTCCAAGAGGGTAGCATCTTTCAAAAGGAGATGTGCAAGAACAAGTGGGCATAATTTGAAGATTGAGGGGACAGCTCAGAGGTAATGTGAGAAAGTATTTCTTCACAGAGAGGGTTGTAGATGCATGGAACAGCCTTCCTGAGGAGGTCATAGAGTCAAAAACAATGAGGGAATTCAAGAATGCATGGGACAGACATAAGGCAATTCTAGTGGGGGTAGGAGGAAGTAGGCTGTTGGTTAACTAGGATCTGTAGCTTATCCATTAGGTAGGAAATGGGCAGACTAGGTGGGCCAGGCAGTCCTTATCTGCCATCATATTCTATGTTTCTATGTTAATCCACCTCTATAGCTTACTCCTGCTTCAAGTCATAATGCTCTGTTGTGACATCACAATCTGTTGCCATGAGAGTAACTGTGATGTCACAAGCAGCACATTATGACCTCAGGTATGGAGACAGCAACAGAAATAGATGAACTCTTCTGGATCAAAAAGCCTGTTTTCATGCAAATGGCCTCAGCAATAAATAATGGGGAGGAGGAATAAAGAACTATTGTGAAATATGAGCTAAACTTTATCTAAATATTATGTTTTGTTAAAGTTCTCTTGAAGGTCTCTGCTGCTCTTTAAGCTTATTTTTCCTTGTGTTTTTAATCATTGTCATTTACTAATGCTAGCACAGACTCACACAGAGGGTTTTAAAATGAAGCTTCAATTGGTTTATGACTTGTGTCAGGGAGTGAACTTTCAAGTCAGCTAAATTTTACCTTGGGATAACTTTCTTTTGATGCAACTAATCCTGTCTTAGCAAAGTAATTTGCAAAGCCGAGGCTATTTAGAAGTGCAAAAGGAGTTATGCTAAACAAATGTAGATATCTCTAAAAGTATACAACTTACAGAAAATAAACTATGGCCATCTGATTACCTCAATTTTCATTTTTCATAAGTGTTATAGCAAACAAATATAAATATCTCTAAAAGTATACGAGTTATGCATAAACCATCAGCATGAAACTTGTTCGAGACAAAACAACCTTTCAAATGAGCCTATTCATTAAGCTGCACTAATTATATCTTTTAAACTATGGCCATCTGATTACTTGAATTTTCATTTTCATCACAATTTTCAAGTTTCAGATGGCTGTATTTAAAAATATCTAATGAATTCAGATTAATGACTACCCTCACTTGAAAGGTCATTTTGTCCTGAGCAACATTTCATGCTGGCTGTATATTGATAACGTGTATACTTTCCTTTGATATTTACATTTGTTTGGCATGACTCTCCTGTGTTTACTCGGAGAGAAAAAAATGAGGTTGTTTGGAAGACCGTATTTTACAAAATATAAAGAATTCAGATTAGTGACTACCCTCATGAGAACAGTCTTTTGCCCTGAACAACTTTCACACTGGTTGTTTTGTGCACCTTGAATAGTTTTAAAGATATTTAGATTTTTGTGGAAGGTGTACATTTGCTCTCAGAGAAAACAACTTGAGTTCTGTGCCCATCATTCTAATTAAACAGAAAGAAGGGAGTATTTCTTTAACTGACATGGAGATTTGCAGAATGGAAGGGTAAGCTGAAAACTTCTAAAAGATGTGTTCCACGGAAACACCTTTTTCAAGTGAAAGCAGGATGGCTGTAGGCTTTGCCCACAGCCATAATGAAGTCAACATATGGAAGATCTGTGAGTGTATCTTGCCTTGGGATATACTTGTTTAGGGAACAGAAAATAAAGGATGGCACCCAGATTTGCTGATAGTATTGCAACCTACTTTGAGCTAACCTGTCCCCTTCTACACCGTGGCCCTATATCCAGATATATTTGGTGTCCAGTGCACCCTCCTACAACCTGCCCTTTGTCCAAGCATCCTGGAATCCAGTGATACACCTTCCCATACACTGTCCCTGTACAAGTATGCCTGGTCTCCAGTGGTACCTCCTTCCATACCCTGACCCATATGCAAGTATCTTTAGTGTCCTTTGGAATCAGCATTCCACACCTTGCCCTATGTCCAAGAATCTCTGCTATCTAGTAATACAACCCATGCTCAACAAGGCCCTCACAGGCTGACACTGGAGGCCTAAACCTGGTGTTTTATAAATTAATTTAATGAAAAGGTAATTTTCCTTCCCACATGCAAATACCCATGCCTCCTTCTTCACCCTTCAACAACAAGTCATATCCTATTATGATCCTATGTCTATTATCAGTTCACTAGTCTGGATTTAGGGTGGCAGGTCCATGTGCAGCAGTCTTGCAGACTTTATTGGTGAAGTTACGGGCTTTGGATGAAGGGGCTCTTTAGGAGTGGTGTACGTGGACCTTTAAAAGGCATTTGATATGGCAGACAATAATATCCTCTTAGAAAAATTAAATGAATTGGGAGCTACAGCAGAAGGAAATCCTGGTTCTTATCCTACTTAACCAACCACAGGCTGTCAGTAGTCAGAGACAATACTTTATCAGAAGTGAAGTATATGTCTGTTGGAGGGGGTCATCTGTGGGATCAATACTGTGTCCCTTGTTATTCTTGGTATATGTGAATGACCTACTTGGACACATACAGTATTCAAAGATAACACTCTATGATTGTAAACAGTCTTCATAGCAAGAACATCAGATGTTTCCAAATGAAGGAAAACATTGATCAGATTTTGATATCCTCCAAATGTGGTTAAGATGGTCTTGAACTGGAAAAAAACCCAGTCAATGGCCTTTACAAAATTGCCTCTCTGCTAGACAAACTTAGGCTGAACTTGCTTAATGTGGGATTAAGTTCCACACTAGGCTCTTAGTCTGTTGCCCAATACTAAGTGCAGTCCTAGGGAGTGCTACATTGCTGGAGTTTCCTTATGTCTATATTCTGTGGTTGAATAAGAGGAATTTGAAAATCCCATGGCACCTACAGTATTAGAAAGGTATAATGATTAACTAACTGTCCTCACCAGCATGCCATCTTTCAGGAAAAGGGACTCTGATAGAATTTTCTCTGACTGTGTGGATTTTTATGAACAGTTCATAGATGACTTGTGTGTCTGCATAGAGTCCTTGCACTACTGGTGTCTAACAACTTAGTCTGTAAAGCTCAATAAAGTTCTTTGGAATGAAATGAAATATTTTATTCTAAAAAATTTCATATGGTGGACAGCAGTTGATATTTTATTTATTTATTTAGTTTTCATTGACCGGTAGTGCACTAGACAAATCTACATATTCTCAGGCACAACCCAGAGGAGAGGGATACAGATAAATGCCAACTGATCTTGAACAAGCTTGAACTGTTGGTGGTATTTTCAGTGAATCCCAAGCTTTATCCATTTTATCCTAGGAATTAATTACCACATCTCCATGCACTGCATAAAATGAGCTGAATATGTCAGGCCTGCACAAGTAATATATTTGTAGTTGGTATTGGACACTCAGGCTTACTTGTGATTTCAACATTGTTTAAAAATGCACATTTCTAATGAAATGCGTAATCCTGAATGCAGATATGTTTTCTTGCTAAATGCTTCTGCTTTAATGAGTAATTTGAAATGAAATAGTTGCCTGCAATTAGACATCTGCAGTCCAAGGAAAGCAAGCCAAATATGCAGCCTGGCTGCCAGGACTACAACACATTCCTCTGCTTCTCCTGCAGGAAAATGTGAAGGATCGCACAATTTTAATTATGTTATATACATCTTTAGCTATATACAGCTGGGAGAGTTGATGAAGGGCACTTCTCTGATAGTAGAACTAGCACCATTGACTGCATTTGAATGCAGATCATTAATAACAAAATTGTCAAAGAGGCTGAATTGTAAATTTGTTGACAGTCTATTAATGTTTATGGAAACTGAAGTCATAAGATGGCCACAAAGAGCAGTAAACCTAACTGATCAGAGTGTCCAGAAATTATGTTCCCTGGCCTTACTAGTGGCTATATGGACAAGAAACTCCCACCTCCAAATTAACAAAGCAAACCTACATGAAAGAAAGGTATTCCTGAAAAAGACAACAATACAAAATATAATTATAAAATAAAAATTGATGCAAATTACTTCTAATGTTCTATAGGAGAGAAAATAAAGTGGGGAATTGCCTACTATAAATGCATTCAGTGTTTGAATGTGGAACAGAGTTTTGTGAAAGAATCCAAGACATTCCCTGGTGTTTCAAATTCCATTTTTCTAAGGTATCCAAAAAGATTTCAAGGCTGTTTACTGGCAGAAACACATTCTTAAATATATGGAAGCATTATTAGAATAATGATTTATCCTATTATGCAATGTCCAGTTAAGACTCAATACAGGATTGCAGAGAGGAAATTAGCTCCACGATTGAAGCTGTTGGTATCATTCAGAGTGGTTTACATATATTTCTGTTGGTCTTTAGTTATTCTTTTCTTTTATATTAACATTCTTGTCATTCCACATGTATTTTTGAATTGTTTGAATAGCTTTCTGGCAAGTTAAATATTTTTTTGGGGGGATTTTCAATTATTTTTGTACTGACCGACTACCTCTGAAACTCCAATTTAAAAGCAAGTATAACCAAAAAGAAGCATGGCAACCCTATATTTCTTTTCTTTGCTATATTCACAACCATATTCTACCTCTGAGGTACAAGTTTAACAAAATAACACGGGACAGAAATGGTTTTATGCATAAATGTACAAATAGTTCCCCCATTTTGGGGAATGTTAGTTCAAGAGGGTGTCATAGTGTATTTATAATTTATTCTTTATTTTTACAATTGTACAAACAAAGCAAAAATCATGACAAATGGTGTGTCCTTATTTCACTTTTTCTTCAACACTTATGTTCACATCTCAAACATTAATGTTATAACTAAAATAAACAATCCGACCCTTATGGATTTTTTATGTAAATATTAAGTTTAACTATGTAACTTAGAAAACAAGCATGACAACACATATTTTTTGTTGTGGACTTTAAATATTTAGATAACTGTCATGTACTGAGCAAAAAATATGAATTTGACATGGGGTTATTGAAACACCAGGAATGTCCTTAAGCACTAACCCTGTAAATAAGAAAATGATAGTTTACTTACCTGGTAAAGGTGATTATGGGTGCACCTTTTTACAGTAGCCTATGAGAGAACTCTGAAGTAAACCAATGGTAAGGATTCAGAGTGCTGTAAAAGCTGTGAGGGATAATACCCAGTGGCAGCATACCAGACCTTAATCAATTGCTCTTAGAGGACACACTGATAGTTTTCAAATAAACAGTTATACAGTATTTAGTAAAGAAGTATAAGGAACAGATACATTGCCTTTCATTTTGGCTAACCCAGAACCAGGGCCCAGCAGCACCCATACCCAGGAGCAAAACTGAAAGTAGCATAGAAGTCACTATACTCTTGCTCAATGTAAAATCAGAACGGGATTATGTTAACCAGTTAAACGACTACTATATTGCACTAGTCTCCAGCAGTCAGCATTCTACAGTAAATGTAATTCCTCCTAACCATGTAATACAACTCATAATGCACTGCTGCTTGTGCTCAGAACATGTTGGTAATTTTATTTTATGAAGCTCTGGCATAAGCCAATTTTTCTTCCCCAGCCTAACTTGCTGAAATTCTTTCTTTCTTTCTTTCTTTCTTTCTTTCTTTCTTTCTTCTTCTTTCTTTCTTTCGGAAAGGCAAACTGAGCCTGGGAACTGAGGGTGGAGGGAGAATAGGAGCAGAGACATAAAAGCATCACATGTATCCAAAGTGCAAATATACAATATACAAAATACACTAGCAGTCCAACTGAGGCCCGTGGAGTGAGAAGTCCCACAACAAATTAACAGCAGTATGGAGTCTTACATTGAATAAAATGAACAGTGTGTGGACTCATACATAGATACACTAAACAATGTGTGCTAGAGTGCATAAATTATATATCACACTTAACAAAGAGTAAACTGAAGGCCAGGAAATCAGATAGCATTGATTTAGGCAGTCATGGACTGGCAGGGAGGACAGCAGAAACAGTGAATAAAAGATTAGAAGGTTCAAGACATGGAGTAACAGGTAGAGGGAGGCAGGAATATGCCTTTGCATGTGTCTAAAGGTGTGGAGAGAGGGAAATCACCACCCTGTTCTTCACAGGCACCTATGTATTATCCTACAGGTGCAACATTAGATGAGCCTCTATCAGATAGAGAATTGCTAATATTTGAAATGTTCTTCCTTCTACTCTAACATTCTCCTCCTGATTCCAATCTGCCAAGACTCTGTCTGAAGAATAGCATAAGGCTTTTCTTATCTGCCATTACTGTCCTAAGAGTGTCCACTGGTCCCACTCACATGGGTCTCCATGGTGTTGTTTTTGGTAAGGGCCTGCTTGGTATGATCTTTGCTTAGGTGTTTACCTGTTCATGAAACCCTGATCTTGTTATAGACAGTTTGCTAGGACAATACCTGGCCCTCTGCCTTGTCACCTTTCAATCACCTATCCTCATTTGTATCTACCACATATATTTTGCTGTAAACTTTTAGTATTCATGCATCTAAGAATATTTGTCTTAGTATATATAACATGATGTGGGCTTACCCTCTTTGCTATATATACTGTAAGTCCTTTGTTGTTCATTTTGCTATACATTGTCAATATTTTATGGTTGTGATAGTAAAGTTCAGTATATACAATTCACTGCTTTGTTTGCTGTCCCTTCCATTCTCTGTTCCCCTATACCGGTTACAACTGGAAACGAGTCCACTTTGTTTGCCTGGTAAAATGTGTTTCAAATAAATCAAGATATACGTAGCTCTGATGAACACAAGGAAGGGAGCAGCACCAGTGACTGGGTTTTGGAGAAAACAGTTTGCTTTTGCTTTATACCCAGGAGGTATGGGTTTGAACCCTTGCATTGATTATGTTGTGTGATTGGAAAATATGAAGGAGAACTCTCCGTATCAATCAAGAACATTTTTCAAGAGTCCTTAGGCAAAAGACACATGGTAGAGTCTAATTTGGGTGTCAAAACTGCATTCTTACTGTGCTTCTTCTCTACACTTAACATAAAGTTAGTTATAAAAACCTTTTCACCCGAAAGCCCTGCTGGGTGGGCAAAGTTCTAATAAACATTATAGCATATGCCACTATTTCTACTTGCTGATCTGCAGAAGCAGGCCATGCATGCTGAACAATAGCAACTACAATGATTTACAAAAAAGCAGTGAGCAGCCCTTCTCCCATACTGATACAACACTCTGTACATGTAGGATAATTGTGTGTTGCCAGGGGACAGCTGCCCTCTGCCATATGCAGCCTTGCTGTACAGAGTACATGATTCTGAAGGACTGATTCATTGACTTGACAGCCACCACAAAGCCTAAAGCTGTACTCCTGTTGTACCTCCAGCTAGATTAAATCCAGCTGTCAAGGAATCCAAAAGTTGGGGAGGGGATGTAATCGTCTTGAGAATATCTCAAAAAATTAATTACCACAATCACTCTGCAGAATAGTGTCAATAACAACATGTGTAGGATAAAACTATTTACTAGTTAATATTGCTCAGGTATGACAGCTCAGAGGTGCTGGAAGTCCTGAAGGTTTAAGAGTTACTCTGAGATATAGGGATACACTAGATTAAACGGTTGTACTGAGATACAAGAGGTGTACTAAATTTGGGGCATGTCATAAGATGCAGAGGTACAGAACATTTAAAGGACACATGAACATTTTTTAATTAAATTAGAAACTAAAACATAGCACTCGTAGGTAAGAGGCTTACCTACATAATGATTAGCCCATTTGCCTTAAAATTTGATGTACTCAATTTCATCAGGTTTAAAAGTTTCCACAAATGTAATCAAACCCTTGCTTCTATTAAAACACTGCACTCCAGTACATGTCTAAAACTGCTGCAACGCACTTACATGATGATGTCAATGGAGCAACAGTGCTCCAGAGGGATAATACTGTCTACATAGGGACCTTATAAATATACTGTTGAAATAACATTAACAAAGCATTTTCTCCAAATCCTTTGTTATGCACATGTGACAAACTTTCACACATGCACAGTAAAGGATTTGAGGGAAACGCTCTGTTAAAGTTATTTCAACGATATATTTGTAAGATTCCTATGCAGACTATATTATTGTTCAGGAGTGCTGTTGCTCCATTGTTATCATTGCATAAGAATTTCATGCCCATTTTAGGTGTCCACTGGAGTGCTGTGTTTGAATACAAAGCAGGGGATGTACAGTGTGGAAACTTTTAAACCTGCTGAAAACAGATTAAATCACATTTCTAAGGCAAACAGAGAACATTATTATATAGGATAGCCTCTCATCTACTGTGCTATGTTCTGAGTTGTCAGAATAACTTATTAAAAAGTTTATTTGTCCTTTATTGCAAGATGTAATTAATACAGTAATTAAACTAAGGGTTGCTCTGAGGTACAACAAATATATTGTTTGATATGAAGAGCAAAGGGTAGAGATTTTGGGATTAATCTGATGAGCCCATGGTACGGTAGATTTAAGGACTACTCAGAGGTATTGAGGTACAAACATGACCTGGAAGCAGTAGAGTGGCCTTGCATAAACTCCTTGTCCTGCATAAATGCCACTTCAGCCCAGTTCTTTGATACCGCATGGCAGTTCAGTAAAATATGCACCTGTGACCAAATATAGGCTATGGGGCTCAGCCACAAATTGGTTCTCCAGTTGCCTTATTGTCCAAATAAAGAAAGAGACAAGCTATGAGACAAATATAGGTAATGTCTGGCTTCTGACTGGACAGAAAATTGCAAATAGCAAAATAACTGTCAGTCTATAATAAGATCAGATAAGAGCTCCTATAGTAAAAATAAATTCTCATCAGATGTGGAGTCCCACTTAAGTTCTGTGAGGGTAGAAAATGCTTCCAGGGTATTAGGTCTAGCTGCCTCCTGTCTAATACACTTATTGATGGCATCAACTGCAATAACCCAGTCCCAGCTGTGGATGACTTTAACAACAAATTCTCTGACCTCAAAGCCTGCATGGCAAGCATTGGCACTGGTCCAGGGACCCCAGTATTGGATGTTACCTCCCATCCACCACTGTGCCCAGGCTCACCTTTTACCTCCAGTCAGTTAAGGTGGCTGAGGTCAAGAAACCCTTGCTTTTCTTTACACCAGATAAGAATTCTGGGTATTGACCCAAAGACATTGATGCTAGCGGACCACTACATAGTGCTTCCTATTACAAGAATCATAAAACTTTCACTCTTTTCTGGTGTCGTCCCTGATGTCTGGAAGGTTGGCAGGTTAACCGTTGTTTGCAAAGCAGGTGACCTCAAGTTTATGGACAATTATTGCCCCATAGTCATTCTCTCAGTCCTCTCTAAGATCCTCAAGAGGACTGAAGCATCCCTGTTCTCTCTACTACATACCCAGAAGTATTCTCCTGTCCCCATCCAAAAGGGTTAAAAAACCTCATGTTACCTCCATGGCTGTAGCTAAACTGAATAATGACATCAGCCTAGCCATAGATACTGGACTTCTTAATGGTGCAGTGTTCATTAACCTAACAAAGTCACTCTACCTTGTCAGTCAATCACTTATTTGCAGAACAATTACCTCCCTTGAGTCTCCACCACCCACCACCATTTTCTGGTTTGCCAACTATTGTACCTAATTGGTAGAAAACAGCAAGTCAGATTGATCTCTGATACATCCACTCTACAGACAAAACATAATTTGCCACAGGGATCTGTTCTGGCCCACTTGTCCTCTGTCTGTATAAATAGCCTTCCAGATGTTGCCACCTGTTGTAGCTCCCTAATGTATACAGGTGATACTGTTTTCTACTACAGTTCTGCTACCATCCCTGATATCCATCAACCCTCTGATTCCTTTACTGGTTACATTTTGTGTGTCCATTTTATTGTAAATAATAATTACATCTAACAGGGAGGTAATTACACTGTAGTTACATGTTTGTTGCATGCAACTACATTGCAGTTGAAATGCAGCTACAGTGTAGTTACATGTTAACTACAATGTAGTTAACTGACACTTAAAGTGTAACCCTATTGCTCAAATTAAGTCTTGGCCATCTACAAACAACAAACTATAAACAACAAAAAGACAAAGGCCATGCTGTTTGGCTCACTACCAAAACTCTATGTAATCTCCTACAGACTCTATCTTGCTTTTGTTGACAGGTTCACACTAGAGAAGGTGAACAGTTTAAGTACCTTGGAGTCTTGCTAGACCTCCTGCCCCTTTGATTTCCCAACATCTCCTTAATCTGCAAATCAATGAATGTAAAACTGGACATGGTATTTAGGGTCAAAACTGCCTATCCCCAGCTGCCTGGGCAAGCATACCTCAGGTGGTAGTCCTTCCTAGGCTCCTTACTGCCTCCCTAGCATTCCTGGGTGCAAATAAAAAATCCTCCCTAAGTGGGATACAACACACAACAATGTATCTGATTTTGACTTTGGCACCCAGTCACACACTGCTGCTACCGTTACATCAGCCTGGGCTGAAAAACCCTGAGGATAGGCTCCCATCTTCCCTTGCCACCTTCCTATGGTAACATTGTCCTACCTACTCACCAAGATCAGTTTACTGTCAACCTCTTCTAGAGCAAAAATGCTTCATGGACCTTGAACGTCTTTGCCCACAGTTTTGGAACTCCTTCCTCCAAATATACACTGCTCTCCCAGACACTTGTTAATCTGCAAGGCTCTGAATTATTCTTTTGTCTCACTGGCCCTTGCTCTTGTTACCATTCCAGCCAACCTAACAGTACTGAGCCCAGCCTAGTAACTTGCACTTTTTCCATTTTGCTAATTTTATTTGATGTAATGTTTATGCTGGTCTGTTGCTGCTGCAGGGTAATTAAAAATAACTTAATGTATTACCTTGTGTGCTCAAAAGTCAGCTCTTGTCTGTCAGTCATTGATACTATACTATGATGTGCCTGTCATGCTTTGTATTTTTATTTTATTACCAAGTGATGTTCATGCTGCTGCTTTACTGCACTATTCTAATTGTATGTTTTTGTTATTTGTATTTAATTTGAGATTCCCTGTTGTCTGTCCTTGAAGGTTATGACCTTTCTGATGATGGTGTAGATTGTATTTTAGTGTATTTGACTGGTATTGTAACTCTCCCAAGTTGTGCCTAAAAATAGACATAGGAATCTTACCTGCTACACAAAACAAACAAAACATTTATTTCAAAAGTATTTTAAAAATAAATGAATACATTTGCTCAGCGGTTCTGACAAACTGCTAACTTCAGTGTGTATATACATTTCCATTAGTTAAAAAGTTTCATCTTCTTGCATCTCACAAGTTGCCTTTATGTACTTTTGGTCTAAAAAGCAAGTATGAACGTTTATGCTGGATGCTATCATGTCTGATTCCTTGTTTGTATGCATGTCCCAAATGCACACTAAAGAATTAAAGCACAGTACTAGAACATTTATCACTACATTAAAGTGAATTTTCCTCATGTTAATATTAAAATGATGTACAGTAACTAATGATTTCCCATGTTAACCTCTTTACTTACTATTTACAGATTGTAACTAATGCCTGGCATGTTATCCTTGCATGCATTTAAAGGTAGTATATATACTCTGAGCCTCAAGTCCTAGCTGCTTATCTCCAGTGTCACGAGAAACCATAAAATATCAGTTTGGGCTTCTTCAAATTGATCAGTTTAAGATTATGGGAGATTAATTGATTTTCAATTCTTTTCGCACTCATTTCATTTACTGTGTCCTGCCCTATTGGAAATCAATGATATCTGACTTACCAGTAAAACTGTGCACCCCTCTCCCCAACAGCCTCAGGCAAAGATCAGTCCATGGGGAACTCTTGCCATAATTGTCTTGTTCAACATTGTGCTAATGAATTAGGACTAAATAATTGCCTAAATTCCTGCCAATCAAGACCTTTAATTTCCAATCTCACTTGCATCATGTTAACACAAACATTACTGACACAATACAAGATACCATTATCTATAAAACTGATTTCTTTTTATTTAATTATTCAGTTTATGCATTGTTTATTTCTTTGTGTTTTCCTTCTCCAGGGTAGCCCAATGAAGATGTGACATCTCATTTCCACAGAGGGTCTGCTTCTATCCCATTTACAGCTGGATGGACAGAAGCTCAGAGAGCTCTGTGAAGTTGCACAAGATCAAACAGTGGGTAAGAGGCAGCAGTGGGATTTAAACCTGAGATCTTCTCAATCACAGTAACATGCTGTGATCATGGAATCATACCTCTCCTCCCTAAGGATCGGAGGGTCAAATCATGTGAAAACCTTATTTTATTTCAAGATGCTCTTGCAAAATGAATTGGTCTTAAATAAACTATCCTTCTCTATGGAACTTTTAATGGAGGGATGTGTAAGAAATGAAGGAAGAAGAAAGAAAGAAAGAGAGAGAGAGAAATAAAGAAAGAAAGAAAGAAAGAAAGAAAGAAAGAAAGAAAGAAAGAAAGAAAGAAAGAAAGAGAGAGGAGCTCAGCCTGCATCCTGTTTATTACTCAAATAAAAGGAGAAATATTTTTAAAACTACCATATGCTTTGGCAAGCCTTTTGTAGTATAGCAACTATTTTATATAACTACCATTTGGTTTGATGAGTCTTTTATAGTATACAAATCTTTAAACTTCTAACATATATAAACCACTTATAGTGTAAGACCCTCTACTCTGTTCTTTGAATTGCTGACTTGGAACAAACCATATCTGAAAGTGATAAAGGGATCATGTTAATCCAAAGGTTATACCAAACATAGTTCAATATGTAGTCAGCTCAGCAACAGGGTCACAGAGCACTGTTCTACAGAATAAGAGGCCATTGTCAGTCACACTCTTGGGGTCCTCCCAGGTGGAAAGGTGGAGAACCGACCATGAAGATAATGCAGTAACTCCCCAGGGACACTTTGTATCACTATGCAACATCTCCTAATACCTGATTTATAAGTGGACAGTGCATTAGCTTCTGAGGAGGCTGCATGTCACACCCCTCATGGCCACAGGTGTTATGCTCTGTGGTACTGCTGTCAGTTAAGGCAGAACCACTAGAACAAAAAGAGTAAAAACAGAAACCCCTTCAGAATGAATGATTAGGTTACCATAGTTTCAGATGACTAAGAGAGGGAATAAAATATACCTTATAAACCCTTCCTTTTGTCTCCAACAAAACTAAGTGAGTGATTATGTGTAGCTGTGCTTATTTACAGCAGACTTAAAAGGACATCTTCGTACACCTTGGGAGCCAACATTGTTCAGCTTTGAATCACTTAATTGACTCTTAACACCCCCCATTATTTATTTAGGAAATCAGAATTACAACCCTTTGAGTCATTGACTTGTTTCAAAGGCTCCACATCAGAATAAAACATAGACATTCATACAGTACATGCATAGAATAGATGTGGGTGAGCAATCATACAAAGTATAAGTACAATGAGCACGGGTTAATGCCTATACAGTTGGTAGCTAAAACAGGGCAGAGTTGTCAACATATTCACCTAATGAGTGGTTAAGACCTATACAGTTGGTAGTTAAAGCAATGCATGATATGAGTTGGTAGTAAGCTGCCTCAGGGAGGCCTTGTCTTATAACAGCAAAACATGGATACAAATTACGTATCTAACATATGGGTACAGGCACAAAATATAGAATAGTGTATGGTGGCCATACACAACAAGGCTATGTTTCATCGAGGGATGTGATGATGTCATACAGACCTCGAGGCGAGGCTCGAGAGGTCCGTTGACATCACACATCCAGGATTAAACTAAAGCTTTGTTGTGTCTGCTCACCCATATACTATTTTATATAGTATATGGTTCCCAGAAATATCTACAGTTTAGTTTAAATACAAGGATTTGTACCTTACGTTTACACACCGCTTGCTGTCCCTCGTCGCTGCAGTTCCGTTCGCTTCTGGTCCTCGCTACAGTTCCACTCACCGCCCGATGGTTGAAAGCACCAGTTATGTGAAGAAAATGCAAAACTGATAGTTTGGACACATGGAGCCGACAATGGCAGTTTGTGTCCAAACTATCTTAGAGAAAGCTTCTGCCCTTTCACTTCAGCTAAGCGGTGCCACCATTTTACCCCATTTCTTTTTGAACACTGAGCTACTTTAGCTAATCAGGTAACAGGTCAAGGGGAAAGTTGTTGTAGTATCGTTGTGACATCAGAATGATACTACAACAACTTTCTGACTCGAACTATCCTACAACAGCTTTTGAAAAGCTATCACTTTTCATACAATAAGCCCTAACCATATACTATAATACAATGGTAGTAGCAAATGGAGTGGAAACATAAAACAGCAGCATAAATACAACAATGATATTTTGACTAGACATAGCGAACAAAGTGCACATTTGGAGGGACCATGCTAAACAGCCTCAAATGAAGAGAACTGACATGAGAGGTAAAGGAAGAGGGTATGAGATTAGGAAGGAGATTTACAGGAACAGGAGGGTGCAAGGAGTTGTCTTAGTTGATATCTAAAGTGTTAAGTAACAGTCTTGTGGCTCTAAGAGGCAGTCTCAAATAGAAATAATAAAAAAAAAGAGCTTTCCTTATACAAAATGAGCTACAGTAATGTACACAGAACCACAAATCAATGCATTACTGTGACAGAAAGTCAAATTATACTTTTATTTCAGAAACATGTTGTTTTATGAGCTATGTTAACATACTTTCATCACAAAATGAAGTCTAAACAATAATGTGCAGATACAGTTGCAGGAAGTGATAAGTAGCACTAATGCAGTATCCAGATATAACTAAATATGTCATAGGAAATCCCATTGAAATAAAGGGAAATTTCCAGTGATATACAGTATCTAGACGTATTTAGATATTGTATACAGCTGCTTATCCATGGCTGCACATGTAGACAATGAGAATGAGTAGCACAAAGCAACAAAATCTATTAAGGAACTAAAGGATTCAAGCTATGAAAATAAGTCTGAGGAGCTGGGTATGTTTACACTAGAGGAGAGACCATTGAGGAGTAGAGGATAGCAGTGATGAAACTGTCAAAGAGTATAAGGTAGTTACACATATTCTGTTGTAATGAGTACAGGCTTGCAAGACAATGGAATTTAGGCTACAGTTAAGAAGGGTGGTTGGTATGAGGAATTATCAGAAAGCATTTTTGTCTCATTATGTAGGAAATATGTAGAACAAAGTGTCAAAAATTCTATGAAATCAAAAGTATAGAAATTTTTAATGGAGAACTGCGCTGAACCTATAAATCATTTTTTCCCCAGCAGGATCTGCTTGTAAGTAGTAGTTCAAATTCTGTTATTGTTCCATCTATACGGGCCTTTGGTAACCTCCGTGGGCATTTCTGCTTTACAATGTCAAAGTAAGTACCATTTTAGAAGTGTAAGCTGACTCACACCTGTGACCTGTATACCACTGCACAATGGCTCCACTTAATGGTTGACTTAAATTCCAGACATGCCTTCTGGCAAAAAAAGCCAGTCTTGGAACACTCCTGCCTGGGTTAGTTAACTCCTGATGCCTTGCACTAACCAGCGACACACACATAACTCTGAATGTCAGACCTTCGCCACACCCAGATGTTGCACTTCCCAAGGTCAAAGGTCTTTTGTGCACGCGCCCTTTGGTTCAACTCCATTCAGGAAGATCAGTGCATATGCCTCGTTGGCTGCTTTCAAAGTCCAACTCAAGAAATACCTGCTAAATGAGCCCGTTGTGACTGTTATCCCTAGCCTCACCACCCTCTCTTTTGCCTACTCCTCTCCTAACCCTTCACCTCCTCCCTGGCCTTCCCCTACTCTCTACCCCACCTGCTGCCCTCATACTTCCTCCCCAACTTAAATTGTTGCAATATTACTCACTCTATTTTGCACTTGGGGCTCATCTCCCTCAACATCTTGTTTCCTATCCACCCTAGAACACCATTTGCTGCAGACAAATGACAGGTTTCACCATCAGGCATCTCATACCCTTAAGTGTGTTAGTTAGCCCGTGTTTCCCTTTTCCTAACCTTCTGTGTAAACATGTACTACTCTGGTATATCTGTTTGTATCTACTTCACTGTAACTGACTACTTTGTTTGTATTGTGATTATGACATGGAACCTATGTAAAGGGCTCTGAGCTCAAGTGATGTTATCCGAGACAAAAATAAATAAATAAATAAAATAATAAATTAAGCAATACTAACCAAAGACGGTCATTTCCTGGAGATTAATGACTGGCTGAGGGAAAAGGTGGTCCAAGGTGCAGCTGAGGGACAACCCCACCCAGCCGGTCATTAATCAACAGGAAATGATTGGTCTGAGGTCATTATTGCGTTATAAGTCTAATCGCAATAATGAATTTTTAGGATTTTTTTCTAATTGTTTTTCTTTGTTAGGTTCCATGCACCGCACTAACTCATTGTGTTGTGTCTTAAAGGCAGCCACATATTCTGTTTTCCTTACCTTCTGCATTTGAGGAGGTTGTTTTGTTGTTTAAATGTTTTCTGTTTAAGTGTGCTATTTGTTCACTTTTCCTTACAAATTCCTACAGTGTAATAGTTCAGGGGTAAGGAAATACCTGCTGCATTAATATGTGTGGCTGCCATGCCAGGCATTTCTTAAAGATTTCAGACCAGCACAGCAGCCAATGAATGAGCTCCTTTGGCTCATGAATAATTAATGAGACTTATAATGTAGTTTATGGGCTCAATTTTCAAAGCACAAAGTCTGACACAAGGTGCCTGCATCAAAATAAGTGACACAAGTGGCACCTTAGGCCAAAAGATGCAGCACTTCTGATTTTTGAACATGGTCTATGCTGAAAAGGAGCCACTGCACAAAACTGGTACTGTGCTAGCCTTGAGACATAAGCAGAGTGCATCAGGTTGCAAGGGGCTTGGGCATCTGCAGGGCTGCAACATCCCCTTTTTCCCATTTTGCAAGCCCGCTATGGACACAGCAAGGGTTCCACTAGACCAGACAGGAGGTGGTCTAAGAGCCCTACATCTATGTGGGAGGGTGGTGTCAGTATGTGGGGCTGCCAGGATGGGTCTGGGGGCAGACAGAGTATGAGTGTTCCCTAAGGGCATGAGGGAGATGGGGATAGTGCAGGGTGGTGATTTGGCACCTTACCAGGGTGCACTGTGCTATTCCAGGTAGTCATTCAACTGGCAGTATGGGGACAGTTGGCAGGGAGGAAATAGACCTGGCCCCAAGCGGGCACTGCCATAGTATCTGCCCTAGAGGTGCCATAATCTACAGGCAAGTACAGAGGATGCACTGGCTACAGCATGAGAGCAGCAAGTGGTGGAGGGTAACATTCTCCTGGCACTGCTATAGTCCCCTGGCACTCAGCCCCTGACACTGTGGCAGGCCACCTCCCCTTACTTGCCTGTACATCATGGCACCTCTGGGGCATGTGCCATGGCAGTGCTCACCTAGGGCCAGGTCCATTGGCTCTCCTTCCCACTCTCCACGGACTGCCAGTCTATCTTAGAATGACAGGAGGGTGGAAAGGCATTTTGCAGTGCGTTAATACATCCTAGGAGATCAGTATTACAGTTATAACAGATTTGGCCTCCTGCACATTCCTTGATTGTCAGTGGCTTGCAATATTCACTAAAAGTAGCCCAAATTTAACATCATTCATACTAATGTCTCAGTGGCATAGGTTATTCCAGGATACTCAAGAATTGTTATTCTAAATGTGTATATTCCCCAAGATCTTTGAAATATTACAGAGACAATATTTGGAAGCAATTGTCAATAAAAATTTCAGATGCATTAGAGATGAATGATAGGGACCCCCAAGCTCCATTTGCCCCTGGCCCCCTCCTAGCATGCACTGTCACACACCTCCAACTCTCACAGCCACTCTACTATTGAGCTGGATGGGGAAAGCCAATCCCTGCAGCAATTTCCGGAGGTCAACCAGCTGTTTGGCACTAGCCAATGCCTGCAGCAACTCCTGTTTTTTTTTGTGCAGGAACCCCTCTTTTGTAAAATTGGGCACAGGGTCTCTGACACACCCAGACTTTTGTTACAGCCCTTAGAGTGATGCACCTTGCATCACTCTAAGGGCTGTTTAAAATAAAGCCGTATGCCTCTAACAACCACAAGTACAGGGATGCATTGGCTGCAGCATGACAGCAGCTAGTGGTGGAGGCTAATATTCTCCATGCACTGCTACAGTCCCTGGCACTCAGCCCCTCCCTGACATTATGGCAGGCCACCTCCCCGTGTTGTCTGTACATCATGGCACCTCTGGGGCATGTGCCATGGCAGTGCTCACCTAGGGCCAGGTCCATTGTCCTCCTTCCCACTCTCCCTGGACTGCCAGTCTATCTTAGAATGACATGAGGTGGAAAGGCATTTTGCAGTATGTTAATACATCCTAGGAGATCAGTATTACAATTGTAAAATTTGGTCTCCTGCACATTCCTTGATTGTCAGTGGCTTGCAATATTCACTAAAAGTAGCCCAAATTTAACATCATCCATACTAATTTCTCATGATCATAGGTTCTGAGTGGCATAGGTTATTCTAGGATACTCAAGAATTGTTATTCTAAATGTGTATATTCCCAAGATCTTTGAAATAATACAGAGACAATATCTGGAAGCAATTGTAAATTAAATTTCAGATGCATTAGAGATGAATGACAGGGACTCCCCAAGCTCCGTTTGCTCCCTGACCCCTCCTGGCATGCACTGTCATACCCTCCAACTCTTGCAGCCACTCTACCATTGAGCTGGATGGGGAGAGCCAATCCCTGCAGTAATTTCTGCAGGTCAACCAGCTGTTTGGCACTAGCCAGTGCCTGCAGCAACTCCTGTTTTTGTGCAGGAACCCCCTTTGTAAAATTGAGCACAGGGTCTCTGACACACCGGACTTTGCCACAGCCCTACAGTGACGCACCTTGCATCACTCTAGGGCTGTTTGAAAATAAAGCCCTATGCCTCTAACAACCACAGAGTTTTGTTGAAGAAAATGGATGTTTTTAAGTACTAGTTCAAATTCTGTTCTACAGGCCTTTGGTAACCTCTCTGTGCATTTCTGTTTTACAGTCTCATGGTAAGTACAATTTTAGAACTGTATGATGTAGTTTATGCCTCTAACAATCTTTTCCTTAAAAAATATATATCTGAGGATCAGTTACAGGATTTTAGTACTGTAAATAAATAAAAAGAGAACTAAGAGAGCTTCAGTAGCAGATAAGTAGTGGAATTGCAGTATAATGTGGGGAGTGGTGCAATGCAGTGGCTGTGGGCAGCCATATTCAGGCAGACCTTCTGGACACTGAGGTGTGCCCCCATCTGCATGCATCTCTCGGGATGCGGGATGAGGTAGCCAGACTCAGAGCGGAAGTAAACTGGGTCAGGAGTACCATCACCCCTGTCCAGGAACCACCAGTCCAATGCAGCTGCCCTCAAAGGATGCCGAGAACGAGGAGCACTTGGATGACAGTGGGCTCAGGGAGGTTAGAGCAGTCAGGCAGAGGCACATCCCAGATCCTATTCTCTCAAGAACTCATATGCCACACTGGCAAATGAGGACAACCAAATAGAGGTACCCAGGAAGTGGAAGGAAAGGATGTGGAGGTTAGGCAAGGAGGTGACCCAGTGGGAAAGCAGTGGACCCCAGAGGAGGAGGAAGAATCCTGGTGGGGACTCCATCATAAGAGGGATCCAGCTAGGAATACAGGAGGGGAGGACAGGGAGGTGAGGTGCCTACCAGGTGCCACGGCATGGAGGGATGGAAGGAAGATACTGGGGATCACTGGGAAGGCAAGACAGGAGGGTGAGCTGGATGTCATTATCCACCTAGGTACTAATGACTTGGCAAATGGGGAGCCAAAGGAAGTTCAGGAAGAGTTTAGGAAACTGGGGAGGGTCTCAAGCAAGTAGCTACTTCTGTCACTTTCTCAAGTACTACCTGTGAGAGACAAGGAGAGCATGGAGTGCATGCACCAGGAACTTTAACTCATGGTTGAAGAACTGGTGCTGTGAGGAAGGGTTTGGATTCATTGGTGACTGGGGACCCATCTGGAGGGATGGAGGTTTATTCAAGCCTGATGGCCTGCATCCATCCTGGAGGGAATCAAGCACTCAATGATAAGTTTAAATGCTACATTGACAAGCATTTAAACTAGCAAAGGGGGTGGCAGGCCACAAGGATGGTACCTACTTGCTCACCCCCACAGCTAGTAATGGAACCAGTGAACCAGAGGAGTGGCTATCTCTGCAAAGCAGTGTGCAAAAGATGGAGATTAGTGTCCAAAAGGTGGATAAGCAGAAATGGGGCAAAATTCAGCAGAAGGGCAGACAGCAAGGAGAACCAGGGATAAATGACAACCAAGGAAGGGGCTGGAGTAGAACAGTGAAGCAGTCTAGGGAGGTCAAATCATGAAAGCCATGTGTGCAAATGCCAGGAGCCTTAGCAACAAGATGGAAGATCTGGAGGCTGTCATGGTACAGTCAGACCTGGACATTGTGGCCATCACTGAAACCTGAAGTAATGATAACCATGACTGGGAGATGGCCATACCTGGCTACAACATATTCAGAAGAGGCAGAGCAGGCAGGAAGGGGGAGGTGGCACTGTATGTGAAAAAATGACATAAGGGCCACACAGATCCAGGAGGAACAAATGGGGAGAGATACTGTGGGTTAAGCTGGAAAGGAAAATGGGGCCAGCCATCCGCTGGGTGTGGTCTATAGACCACCAGCCCAGGAGGAAGAAACAGATGAGGAGCTGATGCTAGCCATCCAAGGGATGGCAGACAGAAGTGAGGTAATACTGGTTGGAGACTTCAATATACCAGGCGTGGACTGGAGCATCCCAGCAGCAGCATCAACTAGGAGCAGATTTATCCTGGACTCCCTTCAGGGTGCCTTCCTCAAGCAACTGGTCATGGAACCAACTCGGCAGAAGGCAATACTGGACCTTGTGCTCACAAACAGGGACAGTGTGATGGGGGGTAACAGTGGGGGAGCACCTGGGTAACAGTGACCACCAGTCATTGTGGTTTGAAATCACAGAAAGAGCAGAACCAAACCACACAAAACACGTATCCTGGATTTTAGGGGGCAGACTTTGGGAAAATGGGAGATGCTTGAAAGAGGCATTAAGGGGAATGGGACAGGAATCAGGGATTGAGGAACAGTGGGCAGTATTTAAAATGGGGATTATAAGAACAACAGAATTATGCATTAAGCAGGTTAGCAAGAGGAAAAGAAAGAGGAGACCATTATGGTTTTCCAAAGAGGTAGTAAAAGTGAAAGCCAAAAAGATTGCATTCAGGCAATACAAAAGACACAGGCAGAAGGGAATAGGAGAAGTACCAGGAGAAACAAAGGGAGGCAGGGAAGTCAGTAAGGGAAGCCAAAGCTCAGACAGAAGAACACATTGCAAAATCAGTGGTTAAAGGGACAAAACCTTTTACAGGTACATAAGTGAAAAAGAAGGACAAAGGGAGGATAGTGAGACTGAAGGGGAGGATGGGAGCCGTGGAGGATGACAACAGTAAAGCTGACATATTGAACAGGTATTTCTGCTCAGTCTTTACTAAGGAAGAGGGGGTAATGGGTCTGAAGGAGTACAAGGGTGAGAATGGTGCAGAAATGGACACAAGTCCCTTTACACGAGAAAGAGTCCTGAAGGAACTGGAAGTAATAAGAGCTGATAAAGCAATGGGGCCAGATGGGTGCACCCAGGGTCCTTAAAGAACTAAGAGAGGTGGTGGCTGAACCTCTGGCTATCCTGTTCAGCCAATCACTGGAAACAGGGAGGTACCCAAAGACTGGAGGACAGCAGATGTAGTCCCTTATACAAAAGTGGGAACAAAGAGGAAGCAGGGAACTACAGACCAGTCAGCCTCCACCTCAGTAGTGGGAAAGATCATGGAAGCACTACTGAAGGAGAGATTGGAACATCTGGTTGTCAATGGACTACAGGACCCAAGGCAGCATGGTTTCACCAGGGGAGGTCATGTCAGACCAACCTCATTGAATTTTTGACTGGGTGACTAGGGAGGTGGATCAGGGGAGGGCAGTGGACATGGCCTATCTGGACTTCAGCAAGGCCTTTGACACTGTGCCACATAGAAGGTTATTACACAAACTGGGGAATATGGGTGTGGGCAGGACAGTAGTGTGGTGGGTAGGTAACTGGCTGGGTGGCAGGACACAGAGGGTGGTGGTAAATGGCTGTCACTCCACAGAGAAAAGAGTGACCAGTGGGGTACCACAGGGATCAGTGCTGGGACCGGTCCTATTCAACATCTTCATCAGTGACATTGCACAGGATCTAGAAGGCAGAATTTCACTGTTCACTGATGACACAAAGCTCTGTAACAGAGTAGACACACCAGAGGGTGTAGACAGAAAGAGAAGGACCTGCAGAAACTTGAAGAATGGTCAAGGGTTTGGCAGTTGAAATTCAATGCAAAGAAGTGCAAGATAATGCATATGGGGCACAAAAACCCTGGCACAATATATCAGTTGGGGGTGAGGGATATAGCATGCACCAAGCAGGAAAGGGATCTTGGGGTTGTCATCTGATGACCTCAAGGTGGGAAACAGTGTGACAAGGCATCAGGTAAAGCAAATAGGATGCTGGGATGTATAGGCAGGGGCATCACCAGCAGGAAAAGGGAGGTCATAATTCCGCTATACAAGACAGTAGTGAGGCCCCACCTGGAGTACAGTGTACAGTTCTGGAAACCATACCTACGTAAGGACATAGACAGGGTAGAGAAGGTTCAGAGGAGGGCAACAAAGATGGTGCATGGGTTGCATCACAAGTCCTATGAAGACAGGTTGAAGGAACTGAACATGTACTCCCTGGAGGAGAGGAGGAGAGAGGGGATATGATAGAGACACTAAAGTATCTTACAGGGAGGAACAGGGTGCAGGAAAACACTATTTTTAAGCGAAAAAGATGTTTCAGGACTAGAGGCATGGGATGAAGTTGGAGGGAGGGACGATTCAGAGGAAACATGAGAAAGAATTTCTTCACAGAACGGGTGGTGGACAAGTGGAACACCCTGCCAGAGGAAGTGGTGGAGCTGAAACAATCACGGATTTAAGAATGCATGGGATAGACATAAAGGAATTCTAGAGGTCAGGGGTAAGGGAAATAGACTTCTAGGAAAACAAACTGAACTTACAAGCTCAAATGGGCAGACTAGGTGGGCCATAGGCCTTATCTGCCGACACTGTCTATGTATCTATGTATCTATGTAGAGTTCTGTTGTAGAAAATGGGTGCATTGTGCCAACAATAGAAGAAGCAGAACAGGGACATTAACTACATCATATTGTTCTAAAATCATTCTTACCAGCAGCACGTAGATTAGAAACATCCACGAGGTTAATTAAAAGCCTGTAACATTACAGCAATAACAGAAGTTCAACTAGCATTTAAAAATCATCTACCAGTAAAATGTCTTACAGCTTCAACACAGTTCTCATAAAAGCTAGTTTGGATAAGTTCTTTAAAGAACAAAACATTCTGAGTTATGAGAATTGAGCAAACTAGGAGGATGTAGGGTTTTGTCAACACAATGACCAATAAAGTAGAATGTCTGAGATGTATAGGTGGATCCACTAAACCTTGGATTCCTGAGTGTTCTGATATGGGCAGATTTTCCTCTCCTCAGTGCCAGGGACATAATGCAAAAATAAGGCTTGTCTGTGTACATATGCACATTTTGGTATTACAGATCACATGATGGTTGCATCTGTCAAGATAGCTGGGGAACAAACTAAATGGATTATTTTTGTCTTTTGCATCTTTTTTTCCATTTTCTTATGAAAATAGATTCAGACAGCTGACAACAGGATTGTGTGATGGCTTACTACCCTGGTGTGTTAATAAGGTGTCCCCTATACTTTGTAGATTCAGAGGTCAGGAGGACTAAATCCTAATTCTGCAAGACATGATGAAAACAGTAATCACTGCAGCTTTTAGACTTTTCTCATCCTAATAAACCTGATGGAAGGATCCATACTTAATGGCCAGTGGCTGTCTCGGCAAAATGGAATTACAGTATGGAGAAGGATAAGCAGCTTGGCACAACAAGCTAGCATGTGCTGTCAAACCATAGCTAGCAGTAGCAAGAACATTACTGTGAGTAAACCTGCAGCAGTGTTACAACCCTGTACCTGTGACACGGTGGTACTGTCAGTACTAGTAAAAATAGACACTGAGGAAAATGATCTGTGCAGATATGATGAAAAATTCAGAATTACTGGAGGAGTCATAATTCCCAAATTTATGTTGTGATGTATACGATGGAAAATTCAGAATTACTGGAAGAGTCACAGTTGATTTGAGTAGGATCACCTTTCACATAATCTCCCATCATATATGTATAAGAATTTGAGCCATATCTTATTTAAGTGAAAGATCATTTAACTGTTTTACTAATTTTTATGAGAAGTGTTGAAAGAAAACAGACTGCTGTAAGTGGGACAAGTGTGTAAAAACGGTCTATATTGTCATCCCTAATCTGTTTCACTTCCATATCTATTTAATTTGCTTCTGTGAGTTTATTATGTCCTTGTTTGTATTCCTTTATGAGTCTCACCTTCCCTGGCTTTGGTAAAGCAGCACATACTGCTCTGTATCATGCAACTCAAACTCCAAGAGCAATGGCAACATAACAATGCCTCTTGGACAGCTATACAAAGGATTTAACTCCCAGGCAATTAAAATGAATGGCAGTACACCACTGAAATAGTATTTTAATAATGCAAGCTTTATATTAGGCATCAAACATGAAGGCAATATATTTAACAAAGTGAGTGCTAAATAATTAATTGTGGGCAATAATATTTACATTTTCTGAAAAAAATCATCAAACTACATGTTTCAGACATGCTACAAAATAAGTGGTAGACAGTGTTTGAACAAGCCTCGGAGACATCAGTGACATTTCTAGGTGATGAATTTGATGAGACACAGCAATATATTATGCAGCATCTACTCATAAATGAAAATATTACAATGGAAACTGTCTGAAACCAGTAACTAAAAACTTGAGTTGAGACTGCATAAAATTTTAATGTATATAACCTTTTCTGTGAAGATGCCATCCACAACCCTGCCCAAGCAGCATGAGTTTGATTGTGAAATGAAAATAAAGAGCATTTCCATCATAGTGGAGGCAATAGCTCTAACAGCAAAGTCAATGAACTATTAAATGGGAAATCATCTGTTTTCTGATTTACTTTACTACTATTACATTCCTCCAGTGAGCTGTTATCTAGTACAGGAACCTTAATCTTCTATTTTCAGTAGAACATTTCCATGCATTTAGCAGGACTATTCATATCATAATATGCAATCACCCCTCATAAGAAATTCCAGCTAAAAGACATGCTGTCCCAGCATGGTGCGCATTAGTGCAGCTAACTGCCCACTGAACTCAAAAGACTTAATGTTATTCCATTACAGCCTGTTGAAGGGCTCATTATTTAATCTTGGTCTGCTTGATACATTATCTCATGGTTACTTTGACAATCTTTTTGTTGGCAATGTCTCCTCCCACAGGATGTTTTCCGTTGTAGACAATAAACACAGATAGGCAAATAATAACATCCTAATGACTATAGAGGCTTGCAGGTTATGTATACTGTTTGACTTGTACCAAAGAATATTCTTAACATCCCTCAGTTTCTGCAGTTGTATGGTTAATAGAAAGATGACGTGTGAAAGGCATAATATCACAACAAATTGGACTGTGGAGATTTAGGTTCTTAGTTTTGGTACTGCAACTGCTGACCTACCTCCAAAGGCTGAGAAACAAAGCACCAGTTCTCACATCTGTGTGCTTCAGTTAGATCTCATCTAGAGAAATTGCCTGCAGCTTTATCTTACCCTCTGTTGCCAAGCACAAGGGCTTTCTGTGGCTTGACATTTTAAAGGCAACTTGAAGAAGAGAAACTGTTGAAAAACATGGACAATGTATCTATAACAACAGAACATATGGTATACAGAGCCTGCCAGTCATATTTGGTAGCCCCAAGCTGGAGGCCAAGTAACTGATTTTTGGAGGCTGGAACCAGTGCTAACAATAGCAAAAGTCTTTTCCTTAATATGTAATGTTTTGTGATGTTATTCAAAAGATAGACACATTCATTAAAAGTGGCAAGAATCACACGCGCTTTAATACTATCTAAAGGTTCATATCCATGGGCTTTCAGACTGTCTTTATCTGTGCTTTTATTACTGACTTTGATTCTCCTATAGCCTTCATTTACCTCCATACTGCTTCATCCTTCTTTAAGGACATCCCAGGCTCCAGCTCCCTGCCACATGCCTTTTGGGCCTAACAGTTGCCTGAACAGATCCCTCATCCTCTGGGAATGCCTGCAGTTTTCCATCTCCCTAGTTCCATTGCAAAGTCAAGTTGGCATGAATGTGTACCTTACAGCCTTCCCAGGAGATAATATCATGTTATAGGAAGGTGAAGGAAACCCCTTGATTTGTCAGTGATTATGGGCTGGGCAAGTATATGGCCAACATCACAAGAGTATAGTGGAACTTCACTATTACTGACTCTACAATCATTCATACCATGTGAGGCCAGCTTGCAGCATCAGACCTGTATGCCAGGGTGACTGGCATTGTGGGTCACCTATTATGTCAAAGTCACCTCTTAATTTCACTGTAAAAACACTGGAATAGCTGACTGGCCTGGTCTTTCCAGCCCTGGTCCAAAGTGCAATGCCTCTGCATGGCATCCTGAGCCTCACCACCAATCAAGGTGAGAGAGTCGCGATAAAGACTCAATCTTGGATCTCTCATGTTGTATTGCACTACATTACCAGTGAGTGCCACTGGGCCAAGCCAATCCATCTCTTTGAGCTGGCACATTACATAGACCAGCATTTTGGATGTAGAATACCATGGTTGATGAATCTTCAGCAAGCACAGCATATGTACCTTGTCTGCACATCCATAGCAACTCTGTTTCACCAGGGATGACCCAAGACCAGAATTTTTTGAAAACTGTAGGATTACCACACAGTTTTGCTTGACAATATTTACAACCAGTTTATTTTGTCACAGCATGTACAATATACATAAAACAGCCCAGCATTCCTGCATGAATCTCGTACCCTACAACTAATATATGTATATATAGTAGAGCAGTCACTCTGCAAAGCAATACCTTGCAGTAAATGAGATGTCACAAAATACTGTATGACAAAAGGGCTAACTTGCCAATGAATCACACTGTTCCATGCAGCATACTGCCAGTAATGTGCTGTATCCTGACTGGTGGTGCTATAGATACCAATTCACTGAGAGATGTGGCAGTGCCCTTGAGTGGAGAAGTAACCAGACAGAGCAAAGAGGTCAGCCAGCTAAAAACAAATATTGTATTTGCTGCAATGTGGACCAGATCAGCCATATAATGGCAGGACCTGATGTGCACAAAGCATCTTTGACCATGCCTTAATGAGGACCAAGGCTCTCGTCATTCCCAGGACATGGACCAATGTCAGTCCATGGACATTTAATTAAACTGACCAGGCCTTCCTGAGCTAGTCACTGACTGGGTTTCCTGAGTCAACTACTGAGCCCATTCTCATGGCCATTTCTGTTCCATACTGATTCAATATTCTCCCTGTCTCCTTGGGCTCACCATTTCCTTCATTCCCTGGAGAGCTCCAATATGGGAAGCAACTCTGATTTTCTAATGTAGAGCAATGTAATGTAGGAAGAAGAATTTCCAATAGGTGGCTGCTGCAACAAAAGAGGGCTCCATCTGAGAATGAAGCCACCCATAAGGGAGTTTGTCTTCACTCCTTACCAGGCCACCACCCAGCCAAGGCACCACCTGCATGGCAAGCAGTTGGCTGGAGGATAGAACTGCAGTTCTTAGGATCCTTCCCCTCACTGACCAGCCAGTGGAGTGGTGAGTGAAACTAATCATGTCAAATGCTGAACCCCATGCTGTGCAGGGCTATCCCAACATTCCCAGCAGTAGTGGTAGGAGTATTAGCCTACCTGGCTTGCAGCCTCTTCCTACAGGAACACAACTCTGTGAAAATGTGTGGAGAGGGAAGGCTGCCTAAAGGTGGAGCTGGCTGCTGCTGGCTTGTGTGGCCAGCCTAACACTCTCCCCATACTGTCTGTCCTGGTGCTGAGCTATGGCTGAGAGGGTTGGTCTCAGGGCTTCACAGGATGCAGCAGGGGACTAACAATTTGGTGTTGGTGTGAGTTTAGATGCTTGTATATTGAGCTTCACCAATGTTTTTATATTCTTATTTTATATTTTTAGAGGTCTAGAGGGCTTATGATTTGGGCTCAATTGGTGTCCATGGATAAGGGTAAAACAGGAAACTGAGTCCTTTTATTAAAAGCTTTCAAATATCTATAATGACATTTTGATTAACTATAAGTAGGGTTCCGTTTTAGGTGTTTATTTAAAATAAGCGGTGTTTATTTTGAGGAACACATCAAATCAGTGATTTTCGGTGGAATACAATTATAAATAAGACCTTCAACACCAAATTCCACGATTTATCAGTGTTATTTTATTCAATGTTCACGAATCTACCTGTTTGTTGTGTTGGAGAATGTAAACAGTACAAAAGTTAAAGCTATATGGCTCAAAATTAAGTGCCCTTCCTCCAGGAATGCAGCACCACTAAACTAAAGCAAGGCCTCTGAGCCAGCCCTGAGTAAACTTTGAGTCTTGTCAATGACCCTCAAGGTTTGTTTCATGGCTTCAGTCTGGACAGAGTTTGTGCTGGACAGCAGCTGCGACTGTTGTGAGTTGGGAGAGAAGACAGCTCTGAGTCACTGCCTGACCCTGGGCCTGCTTGCTCCTGGCTGCCGCTGAGGCAGCCTTCTCCAATTACATCATCCAACTAGTGACCAAATGACACTAAACGACAAGCTTGTCCTGAGTACACAGCTGCAGTGCTCAGGGATATAGTTTTATTCTTAATTTACAGGATCTCCAAATTATGCTTGTACTACAGGCTGTGTGAACAGGAATTAGCATATGGAAGGACTATCAGTGAAGTATCAGTGAAAAACTCGCATTTGGTTATTACCAGTTAAACCCGACTTCTGAAATTTTTACATCGGTGGTGTTTTATCAGTTATAATAGGTTAAAAGAAAACTGGGAACTTTAACTATAAGGCAAGCTTGCAGTAAATTTATAAGTCGGTTGTGTACTTGTATGTTTGGAGTTTGATTTTACTGTGTGATTTTAACACATACATGGGCTCTTAAGCATACTCAGTAATTTTGAGCAGTGCCTCTTTAAATTCCTAACTGTATAAGTGTGCAAGCCCAGCTGTCTTCCATGAAAAAGTAAGTTACCTTCTGCGAAATAAGTCAGGTGATGTGTTCTTTGCCAGCAGGTTTATTTTAATTTGTATTTGCTGCACTTCAGTAAAGGATTCAGCACAACAACATCTTGTGTGATGATATTTTTGGTGGTTGTGCCCAGTTGATTCTACTTCAGAGTTGGTTTTGTAGAACAATTTTAATATGTAATATATATCACAAAGTTTACTTTCCATGAAGAAATACTTACTCACGTCCTTCCTGAACCTCCCCTTCTAATCTCCATTCATGTCCACTTGAACATGAGTTGGTATTCAGGCTAAATAATTCCCTGCAGTTTACTTTATTAATTCCTTTGAGGAATTTGAAGGTCTCAATCATATCTCCTCTCTCCCTTCTGGCTTCAGATTTCTACATATTTAATGCCTTGAGGTGGTCCTCATAGGATCTACCCTGCTGTCCCTGTATCATTTTGGCCACTCTGTACTGCACTGTCTCCACCCTATCCTTGTCTTTTCTGAGGTAAGGACTCCAGAACTCGTGCAGTACTCCAGGTGAGAGCTCACCAGGGATCTGTAGAGGGAAATATTACCTCTTTCTTCTACTATCAATCCCCATCCTGATACATCCCAAAATCCTGTTAGACTTGCTATAGGCCTTGATACACTGATACATTTAAGGGAGTTACTGATGATAACTCTAGATTCCGTTCCTCGTCTGTAGTGCTAAGCCTCTCCCTCCATTCTAGTATTCCGTCTTGGGGTTCTTTTTCCCTAGGTGCATTACCTTGCACTTTTAGTATTGAATTTTAACTGCCAGGCCTTTGACCAGCCCTCAAGCTATTTCAGATCCTTTGCATATCCCTTATTCCCTCTTCACTATCCACCCTCCCACATAGTTCTGTGTCATCCACAAAGAGACACAACCTGCCATGGATTCCTTTGTCAATGTCATTAATGAGCATCTTGAAGAGGACCAGACACAAGACAGATCCCTGTGGAACCCTGCTCATTACCTCCCTCTCCTCTGACTTAACCCCAATGATCACCACCATCTGTTGCCTCCTTGCTTGCCAATTACCCACCTATTTCACTAGACTTTTAGCTGCACCTTTATCTTTCATCTTTTCAAGCAATCTCTTCTGTAGTACCAAGTCACAGGCTTTACTGAAGTCAAAGTGCAGCAGGTCTACCACATGGCCCTTGTCTACCTCCTTTGTCACCCAATCAAAGAAAACTATCAGGTTGATCTGACAAGAACTTCCTGCCATAAAACCATGTTGTTTACTATCCTGGAGTCCATTGCTCTCCAAGTAGTCTACAAGTTCCTCTTTGATCAGAGATTCCATCAGCTTCTCCACAATAGAAGTCAGATTGACAGGCATGTAATTCCCAATTGCTCCTTATCTCCCCATGTAGTGGCATATTTGCCATCTTCCAATCCTCTGGAACTTCTCCAGAACAGAGTGTGCTGCTGAACAGCCCAGTCAGTGTTTCAGCCAGCTCTGATGCTAATTCCCTATGTATCCTCAGATGCAACCCATCTGGGGCCTTCTCTATCTTAAGGGCTACCAGCCCTTTCAGGACCATTTCACTAGTAAACAGTGGCTTACTCATTTCCAGGACTCCTTTGTGGCTGCTTTGATGCCACTCTCTAGCAAGGACCTGCATTCATCCTTAGTGATTACTGAGCAAAAGTAGTTATTCTGGATGGCGACATTTTGCCCATCCTCCTCTAGCACCTAACCCCCCCATCACTAGCCATGCGATTCCCCCTTTTATTCCTTTTTTTACTAATATATCTAAAAAACTATTTTTCTTCATTTCTTGACCCCCTCAGTGATGTGCAACTCTAGGTCTGCTTTCACCTCTTGAACCCCATCACGATGTGCAACTCTGAGTCTGCTTTCACATCCCTGATGGAACTCTTTGCCTCCCTGTTTTTCTGAAGATGTTGCCTCCCATTCTGCTTTTCCTGCTTTCCTTATATTTATAAAGACCCTCCTTTTGGCTAACCACTTCCCTAACCCTAGCTGAGAAGCGTAATGGTTTCTTAACCCTATTTCTCTCTGTTACTGTTTTTACACATGTCTTCAATGCCTCGAGGTTAGTTCCTTTAATGCCTTCCATTTCTCCTCCACCCTGCCTATGCTCTCACCCCTGCTACCTTTTCTCTGGCCATTTCCCTCAACCTATCAAAGTTTCCCTTCCTATAGTCAAGGACTTCTGTTCTCATTTGCAGCTTCCTAGCCCTGAGGGCAAGTTTGAACCACACAGAGTTGTCACTATTCTCTAGTGGTTCTACCACTCCCACAGCACCCATCATCTCTGTGATAATGAGCACCACAACAAGGACTGTGGACTGACTGGTGGGTTCCTTAACTAGCAGTACCAGTAGACTGTCCTGGAAGGCATCTAGCAGCATCTGACACCTGGTATTCATGGCCACTGGGACCTGCTAGTCAGTGTCCAGCAAGTTTAAGTCTCCACACCACCCCTCCACCTTTGCTACCCCTCTTTTAAGTTACTCCCTGAGTTCTTTGTCCCTTTCCTCCCCTTGATCCAGAGGCCTTATAGCAAGTGACACATCACAAAACATTGCATGACAAAGGGCTCAATCACCATTGAATTAAACTGTTCCCTGCAGTATACTGCAGCATTTTGTGATATACAGCAGCAACTGTGTTACATTCTGGCTGGTGCTACTATATGACAGGAATATCAAAAAGTGTGTGTGTGTGTGTGTGGGCGGGGGTATTTCCTTAATAAACTTGCATTTAAGGAAAGAAGAAATACTGAAGCCAAAAGTCCTGAAAATATTTTGTGACTATGGTGCATAGCATTGAAAGCACAACACCAGAAGCACTAAAGTAATGAAGTAACCCAAAACCTCTGCTATCAGAATCCTTAGTCAATGAGGCAAAGAGATTGCATACAGCAGTAACAAAATTCAGAAATAAAACATGCCTTTTGCAGTTTTTAGACATATAGAACTTGACTGTTTCTTCTAGGTGTTCACCAAAAGTATTCTGACAAAGTGTATGTCATCATTAGTGCTCTAGCCTACTATTGATTCCAGACTGGACAGACCTCAGCAGGTTTGCTCATTGCTGCAAGGCATGAGCCTCATTGTTTAAAGGCTCTGAAGGGGGACGAGAGAGACAGAGGTATGAGAGGGAGGGGGAGGGAGAGGAAAAAGACCTTGTAAACATGCCTACTGTATGATTGCCAGTGTCACCATTTAAGTGCAGCAATCACTTATTGTATTTACATAAAACATCATACAATAGAAAAGCTATGATTAGCCTGATCAGCCTGGTTCTGCATCAGTGTACTGCTCAAATAGGAAACTTGCACATTTTTAAGTATACTAATCCGTTACTTCTGCTGCGCTGTGTTAGAAATATGATGATTTCATCAGATTGCAAGCCAAGCAAATGTTGTAGCTGCTGTATGTTGACACTGCAGTTCTCTCAAAACATGCAGAAGGAAGAGTGGCTTTCTTTTACTAGCAGGTTTCTACAATGACATTTCTTAGACTAATTTTTGTTGTTGTTTCAATGCGCCAAGAAAACAATTTTGTAATCTCTTATTTTAGTAATAACATTTTACTACATGCTAAGCCAATATACAATAAAGCAATTTTTCCTACAAAGTCACCCTATGCAAATGTTTAAAAAATATATTATTTGGTTTGATACATAATAAAAATGGATTAATAGAAGACAAATGTCTATATTTATTTGATGTACACTCCTGCAAACATAACTACTCAGTTTTCCTTGTTGTTTGCATATGATACCCTCAAAGCTAATTGCATAACAATTTATTTAACATTTTTATTTTACAATTTTACAATAGAATGGACTAAGTATATGTTTGACATTAGTTCCAGCTCAATGATTACTTGATATATTACTTGTTCTTTTTGTATTTTGGATGTCTATGTATTGACTGTAACTATTATTTGTTAGCTGTACTTGTAGTTTCTATACAGTATGTACTGAATGTATGCCTTGCTGCTGTTGTGCTGTTTTATCATTGTAACATCCAAGGTCATGACTGAAAATAGAACTGTCCTTCATCTAGTGCACTTAACGGATAAATAAAATTACATAAAGAAATAAAATAATAAATAAAAGTTGAAAAACTCTATAGTGGAGTGTAAATTTGTAAAAATAAAAACTGAAAATTTTGTCACAAGTTTGTTATGCCACTAGTGAGATTCATCAGTTAGCTAATATAAGTAGTTTTGATGAAGTTGAAGTTGCATAATCAACAAAAACCTTTATATATATATATATATATATGTCATTTTATATTATAAATATTTATGTAATATATGTATATAAATCTATATGTGTGTTAAATAAAAC
This sequence comes from Neoceratodus forsteri, assembly GCA_016271365.2. Lineage (NCBI taxonomy): Eukaryota > Metazoa > Chordata > Ceratodontiformes > Ceratodontidae > Neoceratodus > Neoceratodus forsteri. Next base: position 1,518,669,652 of record CM057449.1, read on the forward strand.
TATTTACATGATGATGAAGCTTTGCCTTAATAGCACCCTTATGCTTTACAGCTAAAATGTAGTACAAACCTGCTTTTGGTTTTATGATTATTGTTTTTATGACAGAGCAATCATAAGAGGTACATGTGTTTAAGGTTTGTGCATTTCTGACACATGCTAATCATATTGTAGTTCACTCACTAATAATCATGATATCCTAGAATTTAAACAGCTGGAGACAGGTTTCCTCCTGATAGTACTGCATCTCCTACTACGATAGTGACAGACCTGCTGCCTTGATCGTCCATGTTAATCAATAGAAGCTTCTGGCATTCCAATTCTGAGCAAACAGACATAAACTAGAGACATTCCTACTAGATGTACAGTATGTGAAATATTTTCTTTATGATTCTTGAGATTTTTTGTCAGGGTCCTCAGTCTGCCCCAAACTGCTTTCTCTTTCAATTAAAAGTTAAGCTTCAGTGAACATGAGTTGGTTCAGATGTCCTCTCTACCCTGTAAGCTACTGTATCTGAACAAGTCTTTCAATGTGGAACAAGACTGGATTCCATCCCAAATCAGACACCTCTTCTCAATACATGTAAGAATTTTCAGATTGAAAATAAGGGATGTATAAAAGGTTACAACAAAATCTTACATTTTAGTTTTAAACTAAAAGCAGTATACTAATTCCTGCTCAGAAGCCAACTGAAGTCCTGTAACTTGAGCAAACCCAGATACAACTGATAAATAATATTAACATCGTGCACAGTAATAAAAGTTGAAATAGGCAGCCATGCTCCCTGCATTGTAAGTACAGAATAAATTCACTTTTAAAGCATGAGTTAACTGGCACCAAGAGATTCTGCTCTTGTTTCTCTAATAAAACATACTGTACAAGTGAAAAAGAAAGCCTGCAAAGAAAGTTTACTAAAATTTGCCTGTATTGTATATTTGACCCAACCATCAAGATGGAGCTAACAAACCCTAAAGGCCAAAATTACAAAGCCCACTACCCACACCACCATCCTACTCGACCTTATCCACAGCATTCATTCTGTTTGTATGAAAAATATACTTTAAATCAGCAGCCAAATATGTGATGGCTACTCAGTCATCATGCTGACTAAAAGAAACACCCCTCCAACCAAAAATGCTGGTGAAAATGCTGGGTAATATTAGCACCCTTCACATCCAACACTGTTGATCACCATATTAGCTAATTATGTTGTCAAACCCTTCTTTTGGTATTGATGATCACCATGTCAGCTACTGATGGCAACTCCCCCACCCCCACCCCATCTGAAGTGCTGATCACTATGCCAGCAAAAAGTGGAACACCCTCTCCTACCAGAAATGCTGGTCGGGTCACTATATGTCAGCTAATGAAGAATTCCCCATCGTGCCAGAAGTGCATGTCACCATGCTAGATAATAATAATAATAATAATAATAATAACATTTATTTAGTTAAAGCGCCTTTCAAATTTTTCAAGGCGTTGTACAAAAACATCATAACATTAACACATCAGTACATACAATGAAGCGATACAGCCAATATAAAATATTTAAAATAAACAAATTACAGTATAGCAGGGATTGCCCGATCCTAAAAAATTACTTTAAAGCCCTTTTAAAACTATCCACTGTTGTGCTTTCTCGGAGCTGGAGGGGCAGAGAGAATTCCAGAGGATGGGGCTGCAGATCAAGGCACAGGCTCCAGAGGACTTAAATTCACCCTCGGGATCTCCAGCAGCACGGCTCATCAGCTGGCGAAGCTGTCTCAGAGAGCGTGAGGCACCAGAAGCTCTTTCAAGTAGTCGGGACCTAACCCATGTAGGGCTTTGTAGGTCAATAGACCCACTTTAAAGGTGATCCGCCACTGTGTTGGCAGCCAGTGCAGAGTCGCAGCACTGGGGTAATGTGAGACCTTCTTGACACCCCAGTCAACAAACTCTGCTGCATTCTGCACTAGCTGCAAGCGGTGGATATCAACCCAGCAAGCCCTAGGTACAGGAGTTACAGTAATCAAGACGAGATGTCACAAAGGCGTGGACCAAAACCGGCAAGTCACCTGGTGGAACCAGGTGCCTAATCTGGAGATATTTCTAAGATGAAAAAATGAAGTCTTGACAACTGCAGACACCTGGTAATGAAGGTCAAACCAGTGTCAAGCTCCACACCCAGGTTAAGCACCCATTCAGAGGTAGGGATCTGGTCTGCCCCAAGAATTAATCCAGAGGGACCCCACCCTAAACCCTCAACCCTGCAACCGGGTCCACCACCATAACCTCAGTCTTTCCGGGTTCAACTTCAAACCACTGGTATTCATCCAGTCTTGGATATCTCTGAGGCAGTTATTCAGCACCGAGATAGCACTAACCTGGTCTGGTGCAAAGACAGGTAGAGCTTGGATATCATCAGCATAGCAGTGAAACATCAGCTCATACCATCTTACAATGTCTCCGAGTAGCATATATACTCGAATAACATGGGGAAAGCACCGAACCCTGAGGTACCCCCACAAGGTAGAGAAGGCCCGGATGAATATAAACCGGAGACCACTCTCTGTGTTCTCCCCTGGAGGTAAGATGAAAACCATCTGAGGACCACACCTGAAAGGCGCCAAATGGACCTCAGGCGTTTGAGCAAACCCCATGATCCACAGTATCGAAAGCTGATGATAGATCAAGGAGAACCAGAATAGAGCGGTATCTCCAATCTCTCACCATCAGGAGATCATTGAGCCCCAAACCAGAGCAGTCTGGTGCTATGCCTCTTACAAAACCAAACTGGAGAGGTTTGTATAAGCTATGGATGGTCAGATGGTTATCCAGTTGAGCCGCCACAATTTTTCAATAACCTTCCCCACAAGGGAGGTTAGAAATTGGCGGTAGTTAGCTAGGTCATTCGGTCTAAGGAAGCTTTCTTCAGAGGAGTCACCACCCCTTCCTTCAGAGAACTAGGAAAACTCCCGTCTCAAAGAACACCAAATAATCCGAAAAGGACCGGCCGATAGATTCACTACATCCCATAATCAGAGAAGTAGGACCCGGGTCCAAACTACAGCATGTTGGGCGCATCTCATGGACAATCCTCATAGTGTCTACAAAATCCAGAAGATTAAAGGAACTCCAAGAAACTCGGGCTCTGCGACAAAACACTGAACAACTGCAACAACCTTGGGTGGAGTCGAGGACACTGCCTCGAATGTCTTCCACCTTATTACGCAAAGAATAAGCGATCTCTGCAGTCATTCTGCATAAAAACTCAGACGGATCTACCCGACAGACTGGGTTGCACAGTCTGTCAACAGTTCTGAAGAGCTGAGCAGGTCGATTCGAGCGACAGAGATTTCCCTGGACAGGAATTCTGCCTTCTTACGGAAATTTCTGTTTGGTAAACTTATAATGCTCTAGCAAAATAAGATAGTCATCCTCAGAGAGCAGTCTTCTTCCTAACGCTCCAACCTATGCCCCAACCTCCGCAACCTTCTCAGCGCCCCATCAAACCAAGGGCAACGGACGGCGTGGAAGGGCGAACGGGTTGGTGCAATCTGGTCAAGGCAGCCAAGATGGCCCCATTGTAGGCCACCACCAGCCGCTCAGGATCAGAGCACAATTCATCAAACAATGAGAGGTCAATAACCGCCATCAGGTCTTCAGGGACAATGTCCTGCACGGGCGTGCATCGACCAACTCCAGGCCGACCTACCCAGGGGGGCCTCAAATTGAATCCAACTGAGTAATGATCAGACCAACCAACTGGTTTCCACCACCAAATCGGATGCCTCAATCCCCAGGAGAAAACCAGATCAAGAAGTGACCTCCCTTGTGAGTAGCTGTAGAAACAACCTGTGAAGCCCAGTGATGTCATCACCTGGAGAAATGTTGACGAAAAGTGAAGATTAGTCATCGAGCCATGCATTGAAATCGCCAGCACCATCAATCTGAGGCGATTCCAAGGCCATGTCGGAGGCGAAATCTGCTATTTCCTGCAGGAAAAGTTTCTCATCCCAGGTGGACAGTAGATGAGAGCAATCCTGCACCCACGCCAGCTACCACAGTACACTCAAATGATCTGGCTTCCTCAACTGGAACACCAGTTAGGTCAATTCGGTCTTAAAACAGACCGCCACCCCTGATCAATCTCGGGCGATGTATAACCGAGAACCGGCAGAACAGCAGCCTCTAAAAAGCAGGGCCGCATTCCCATCCAACCAGGTCTCACAAACCAGATCTGCCCTAGATGACAAAGTCCGCAATAAGACCAGTCTTATTGCAGACAGATCTGGCATTGCACAACAATGCCCGAAATGGACGAGGTTGACGAATTGTCCCAACCACTTGCCCTCTAGGAAAAGAGTGCCCTTAGGTATGGAGACCAGAATGGGACTACCACGCTCCAGAAGCCATTTACGCCCCAGAGTCTTGAGACCTAACCACCCCTATGGGAGAAGCACCGCTCACTCCGCTGTCCACAACCCCAACACCCTACTTCCCCCTCCCCTTCACACAATCCCCAAAGCCGACAATGATGGTAAGCCTGAGCTGGCAGAGGGAGGAAAAAGAGAGCAGAGGGTAGTGGAGAGCGGAGGCCAATAACGAACAACTGGTGGAGCTGGCAAGCACATCAGGCTGCTCAACAAAGTTTAAACAAATAAAGTAAGTAAAACAACAAATAAACAACACCACCATCCACCACTAAAACAAAAATAAAAACCAATATTCTAATATAACAACTATTACAGTCAATTGAAAAGTTATTTTATATCCACAGTCCTCTCACGGCCAGGAGACAGAAAATAATGTACAATCTACCAACTAAAATAAAAAGTAAATAAATACATACAGGAAAAATTTAAAACCACCTCCGGGACTCTCTCACGGACCAGAAAGGGTGGAAAATAGGATGAAAACAAGCACTCTCACTAGTTAAATTTTCCCTCAAAAATAACTAAACATCACATATCCTATACACTATGATAACATCAACAAATAAAATACAAAATACAATAAACCAACATTCATCAACCACCTAAACTAAACAAAAGTAAAATTATCAACAGGTCACAGGAACCAACCAGTCCAAGAGGATCAGAGGCCCACTGATTCTACTCCAGGGAGAAAAACCCCTCGGCCAGCCGCCCCAGGAGTGTGAGAGAGAAGATAAGGACCGCCTTCTAGCCAATCCCACTCCCCCACTGCGTGAGACCCTAACCCCGGACCACCAGAACCCTGCAAGCCACCTAAAATCAGTTTCTCAAAAATATTTAAATAGACAGTAGCTATATCCACAGTCACTTATCTTGCAGGGTCTTCTTCAAGCCACTTCTTAACACTCTGGAAGATCCAACAGTACTGGTCCGAGTCTAATACATTCCATCAAACAAAGTTTCCAGGCAGGATTAGAGGTATGAGGGATTCAAATTCAAATCAGTTTCCAGGGAAAGTCATATTCCAGGCCACAGGATCCAGCCAGTTATCCAAGGGGCAGTACTGGGCTATAGTGGTGACCCACCACTACAACTCCAGGCCGAATCATAATGAGAGGGACACCCTCACCAACCAGAATACTGGTCCCTGTACTGGATAATAATGGGAATACCACCTCATGTCAGAAGGGCTGGTCACCATGCCCTCTAATAAGGGAATACTCCCTTTGCCAAACATACTGATCACTAAGCTGGCTAATGAGGAGAATAACACCTTCCATCAGAGTGTTAGTCACTATTAGTTGAAGAAAGTGGAAGAACCAAGGGAGCTCCATTCAAGGAGTAACATTCAAAGTCTGCTAGTTCCAGGAGCAAAATGGGAGAGATTGTTTTGTGTAAAATGTGCCCACAAAAGGCATATGCTGACTAAATAAAACATAAACATGCAATATATAATGAGTAACTATATATCAGGACACCTGTCTGGTTGTTCTTTTCCACATCAAAGATGATGAGTTCCCAGTTTTATGGCATAAGTGTGATCACAAACAGTGATCGCCGTTAGGAGAGTGCACATCACCAAAAATAAAAATGGCGATGTATTCTCACAGCGAAAACAATGGCAGCGACACAGACCTCTATGTATGTCCCCACACACACCACTCTGCACTCCCCTAACTAAAGATTCTCAACTCCAGGGGTGCATGTCGGGGAGGTGAAACCTGTAAAAAACTAAATAAAAAACACTGTGACCACAAAACTCTCACGCCTCCCCAGACCCAAACCCTGCACCCTCCCAACAGTAGCCAGCCACCCTCAACACCACACCACACAGTCAGCTCAACAGACTTCCATTGCTCTGCTTCCCACATACCTTCCTTCCTCCCTCTTCTGTCCCCTGCAGTGGGGTTCTGGTCACCCTCCTCGGCTTCCTTTTTGTCTGTCACTACCCTTTCAGGGTAGCCCACAACACAGGCGCTGAGATTGAGTCACCCTATTTGACTCACTCAACTCAGTCGCCCTTTTCACAGGATACCAGGTTCCCCTAGTGAATTTTTTTAATTGTCAACAGTGGTCACCATGAAGGTTAATGTGGCAAATTCTCCTTCCAGCCAGAAGCACTGGTCACTATGTTGACTGAGGGAATACCCTCTCCTATGGGAAGTGTTAGTCACTTTTCCAGATGATAAGGGGAATATCAGTACCTGGCAGAAATGCTTGACACTGTGCTGGAAAAGGAAGAAAACTGCACTCTGCCAGAAGTACTAGTTCACCACACTAGATAATAAGGGAATACTCCACCTGCAAAAGGACTCATGTCACTATGCTTATTACTGATGAGGACACCTTCCTGACAGAAGTACATACATGGTAAAAGACAAGGACAAGAAACAGGTGACCCATCAGTACAGTGGCAGGGCTGATGCTCATAGCATCAGTGACTCAGGTTGAGGAATGAGCACAGGGCATCATTGGCCAAATGGGAGGAGGAAGAGGATTGTGTATCCCACAGGATGCACTCTTCCAGGAAGGAGGGAACCAGCATCCACTCGCCATCACCACCTGGTAACCACAGGTGGTGGTTCAGTTGAGCTGTTACAAGAAAAGGGGATGACAATTAGCTCTGGCATGCAAAGCATGTTCTGCATATGTGTTCCACTTGGCCACTGATTGATATCCCAAGGGTAAGGGAGAAAAATTGGTAAATCCAGATGCTATCAGTATGATGCTGGCACTTTCTGGCCCTGTTTCACTAACTGCCTACCCTACCACTCAGAACTTGGCTGCCCTGCTGAGGTAAGTCAAGGCCTCCACAGACCCCACTGTGGAGAGGCAAGTCTGCAATATGAGTGATAGGTCATATGTGACAGAAAAGGCAGGATGGATCTGGGAGGTCACCTGGCCAAGGTAGAGCTATTCGAGAAGAAAGGAGGAGCAACAACAAATAAAAGGACAAGAAACTAGAGTTAAAGTAAACATGTTGAAGCGGTATCAGATGTCCCACATTTTATTTATTTTTTTATTTGGTTGTTTTTTAACCAGGTATAGCACTAAGCTGAAAGCTTTTACAGGAAGCGACCTGGGAGCACAAGGAGGTTAAGTGACTTGCTCAGGGTCACACAGTATGCCAGTGGAAGCTGTGGGATTCAAACCCAGGTCTGGTCTGCTGGATGTCACCAGATTTACAGCTCAGAGCCTTAGACCACTGTGCTATACATTAAAGACAAGGGTCTATTATTTCAGAACATTTGAGACCATTCTAGGGGCACATTTTGCTGCTTCAAAATAATCCATCAAACCAGTAAAACCATATCTAAGGGCAAAGATTCAAATAAAATTGACATTTATACCCCACACTTTTCCATTTACAGTTTCAACCTTCTGGTTAACATTGCCCAACAACTCAAACTCAAACTCTTTTCATTTCAGCTCAAACAGTTCACAGCTGCTATTGTCTAAAGATGAGACTCTAAAAAATGTGTTCCCACACCACAGTGCTTACCTTCCACCAACCACCAAACCTGAAGCTGAAACTAGAGCAAAATAAACTTCCACAGCTCCAGACAGGAGAAAATGGTACAAAACCATGCAAACACCTTGCTGCTAACTATGTATTATTATACACATCTCTCCTGAGACACCTGTCAGTCACAATGGAGAAGCATTTAAAATCTAAAACTCAGTCCTGTTCTTCCAATAATGTAGTATATATAACACAGCATACACAATGTGAGGATGGCTGCTATATTGGTGAAACTGGACAAAAGCTCAAAATAAGAATGAACCACCACAGATTTACAATCAGCCACAAATATGAGAATGCACCAACAGGAGAACATTTTTCAAGATCAGGCCACTCCATCACTGATTTTACTATTCAAGTATTCAAATGTAATTTCAAGAATATTCAGGAACAATGGACATTTGACCTAAAATGATCCAACTTTTAGACACTAAAAAAAATGACTTAATAAAGATATTGGCTTTTTGGAACATTACCAAAGATAAATTCATATCCACCCCACCCCAAAAAAGAAAAAATGCTCAAATGTTTCTCCTTTCATCCTCGAACCACCACATTGGTGCCCTCCTCAGACCAAAATGCAACTATCACTGTGGTCTTGAAATTGTCACTGCAACAGGTACTCTGTATTGACAGTGTGATTCTTTCTGTCTGTTTTTTAATGTGAGTCGACTTTGTAGTATTTTGATGTTTAAACTAGATACAAACCATCATGAATGGCATAAAGTGCTTGTGTCAAAGAAAAATGATGCATGGGGTCCCTGCACTACACCATACATCATTCCAATTTTACAACGCTGCCTGCACCAGTAAGGGAACTGCCTGCACCAGCTGAGCTTGAATCATCCTGGTAATGGACACTGGTGTGCCATAGTGAGGGGACTAGTGCCAGGGCAGTGCTGCAGCATCACCTAAAATGGGATTTTGTAATCCCCAAAGAGCGCATGGTCCGCCACTGTTAGACTAGCCTAGAGCTGGTCTAACAGACAATGCAGCATCATTGGAGCCATTGCTGAGTGGGAGGTGAACCTGTATTTCCCTGTTGTGGACAGTCACCCATGGTATGCCATACCCACACAGCACCAAGACATTGAAAGACCACCAGTGGAGCAGCTGGCAGATCCCACTGTGGTATGTACATGCCCTCAGGGTTCCCCATGGTGCCAGTCATGTGACAACCGCTCCCACACACAGATCTGCACTGTCATGGTGGTAACCATGCACTGTCCCCATCAGAGGTCTGTTGCCACACCCTTCTCCCATCCCATTCCATCCTGCCCTCCCAGTCCCTGTCCTGTCCTTCACCACCCTGCCAGTCACCTGGGCAAATGGCTGGTGGGCCTCTGTCACTGGCAGCTGATGCTGCATGACTGTCCCACAGCTGCGGCACTTCCCTTCTAAGTCTCATGTTCGGCGCATGGAAGTGGTTGCAGCACTGTGTGGAGTTTGGTGCCAGGGCCCCTCCTGTATGATAATTCAGTGCAGGGTTCTTGGCACACTGGTGATCAATACAAGCTGCTGTTTGCCAGCTTATGCCACTCTAAGGGCTGCTTTGAAAATCCAGCCCCATGTCTCATTTGAAGCCACATCCAACTTCTATATGTGGCATGTTAAGTTAGCTCTGCTTTCACTGACCTGAAGCAGAGAGTATATCTCTCGAAACCTGGCCTCAAAAACAATTACGTTAGTCCAGTATGAGTTATCACCTACAATATATTTGTTTTTTTTTTTTTGTTCTACATCATCGACTGGACCAGCACAGCTACCACATTTCTTTTGTCAAACAATTCATTTCAAACCTTAGAGTTTGTCCCACAGCTCTATACAGTACTGATGCAGCCTTTCCAAATAGTAATACAAATTATTTATCTGAGCTCTGTTCATTAACATATAATCCCAAGAATTTAAATATTTATTGCTACTTAGGAATTATCTTTGCATTTACACTCAGTTATTAATATGCCACATTTAATGCATTTTGTTTTTCTAAAAAAAATTTTTTTGCTTTTGCCCTATGCATTACAATGCATCAGCGGCAGCCACATATTATTGTATGAATGTACTGCACACAGTGTCTTCATAATTTCTTACATATATCAAAACACAGTTTGTTAGCTTTGTATTCGATTCATGTTTTGTCCTTAACCAGAAAATGTTATTTTAAAGACAAAATCTCTATTTGAAGAGATTTTATTTTAGTCATCTGTTTCTGCAAAATATACTTTTGCATTGCAGTATGATAAGATAATTAATCAACAAGATTTGTGTGCTTCTTGTTTTAAATGGAATTACTATTTGGTGTTTTCTTTTGTAAAGCAGCAGTGCAACAAAACCAGGCAAACAAATTTTGACCCTGCTGTTTCAATTCCAGGCACCTTCCAGTTTATTTGGTTGTCAGTTGCTCTTGTTCCACCAAAATCTGAGTATTTTATAAATATTTTAATTCAGTTTTCCCACAAGAAAAATATGGCTGCCACATTTGACTTAGAAATAGCATTCATTGTAGACCTGGCATGGGTTAGAACTGAGGAAACAAAAAACTAATGCTACACAGCACATGAAGTACCTATAGAAGTAGATTTGAACGGTATGCTAATATTTTTATTAACTGTAGCTGAAATGAGTTTTGGAAAAACATTTTTGCTGCACTGCTGCTTTAAAACAACTCATCCACCAGTCATTTTAGATATATTTGGTACCATATATACAAATATAATCAAATGGTTAGGCTCAGCCCACACCAAAGGCAAATACAGCAGCTGACACCTAATCTACCCAGTTTACTCCAACTAACTATATAAACTGCAAAAAACTTTATTAAATGCACTTGTTAAGGTTCAACATAATGCAACAAAAGTAGGAGATGTGGTATTAGGGTTACAAACCTAACTACCTACTCCCTATGCAGCAAATGGAAAAAACATTAGCATTTTGGGTCTCAAAGTCTTGGCAAATCAATGGTAGGGCCTTCCTTGGGTTGTCAACCCTAATGCTCACCCTTCCCCAGTCCTAGCCTCCTATCCAAAGCACAATGTACAGCTCCAAGCCAGTGCCTCATAGTTACAAACTCTTCAGAGTTAGAGAAGTGCATCTCACCACATGTTGCCAACAGATTCTGTTGTGAATTTCTTCATGGTCAGTGGAGAGGGTGAGAATTAGGTTGACAATCCCAAGGAAGATGCCACCATTGATTTGCAAGACTCCAGAGACCAAAAATCCAAATGTTTCTTCCTTTGCTGTCTGAGAGGGGTGGAGTGGGGTGGATACTTAGGGTTGGAAACCTTAACACCACATATCCTTACTTTTGTGACATTACATTGAACCCTTACTGGTGCATTAACACAGTTTTTTTTTTTAAGAGATTCCTTTCTTTTTGAGATAGTGAAATCATATCCTCATGAACAGGTGCCAATGCACAGGGCCTTGGAGTTTGCACTAAGGAATATTCCATCCACCTATGGAAGTCAATGATTCTTGAAGCAATTCTGGTGGACTGGATGCATAAGGCCCTCTCAGCCCAGTGCTGCCATGTGGCTACAGACCACAGATTCACAGGGCAAGAACATATCTCTCAACAAATCACAGGGCCCTCTGGCACCCATGGCTGCTGAGATACAGGGCAATAAGCCAAGTGAAGCATTCTCTTTACTATATGGTACTTTGGCCCATGTGGTCAATCCTAAACCTACCCTTGGCTCCAAGCCAGAGTTCTATTCACTATATGGCACTTGGGCCCATGCAGGCAACCCTACACCTACCCATCACAGGCTGGGGGTGTCACATGACAGCTCCTCCTCACCAAGCCTTGGGCCATGTAGCTAGGTGAATGAGCTTGTCGCTACAGGATCATGAAGTCTTACCCTGGTGTAAAGGCTGGTACTACACACAACATTTCTTGCTATTTTTTTTTATTTTGACCTCTAATTTTCAAGATACTCATTTTATTATTCCTCCTTTTAAACATGGCATCTGGCATTTAAAGAATAATGGCTAAAATGTCATTTTGCACCACACGAGGAAAACATCTCATCCAAGAGTTGAAAATGACACCTGTCACATTTCTGAGGTGGTGTGAAAATGGGTATGTTGAAAGTTTGAAGTCAAAATATTGAAAATTAGTGACATTATGAGTAAAAGTTGAAATATTTCAATGTTCACTTGTAACTTGGTAATTTTACCATATGTTTGCACCAAATTTTCAATATAATCTTCTTATGACCCTACCTCACGAACCTGGTAAATGGAAATTTTCAAATCCCACCCAAAATATTATTTTGTATAGCAACTGCAGAAATTGTAGAATCACCTTTTGGCACATATTCAGAAATTTCAACTGCAATGTTCATAAGGTGGGGTCTCAAAAGAGCATGTTGAAAATTTGGTGGAAAAATATTGTAAATTAACAAGTTATGAGTGAACACTGAAATATATCAACATTCACTCATAACTGGGTCATTTACTGTATCTGTACACCAAATTTCAGCGTAGCCTATAAACTCCTATATGAACCTCATAGGTGCATCATAGTGTTATACTGGTGCTGTCTTGATCCAACACTGAAGGATAATATTATCTTGCTAAGCTAAATATGTCACAATGACCCAACATATTACAACAAGATAATATGCATACTGAACATATCAAAGAGCAGTTTTAACAATGCTGATGACATCACAATACTCAATCACAGCACTGAAGTCAGCAGTTGAAATCAAACATAAACTGTTATATCTTCATACAAAGATCACTTTTAAAAGGAATAACCACTAAACTGATCTTGTAAAATCTAATATACTGTACAATAATCTGACTCAAAATACACAAGTTAGCGTAATTGGTGTGGGGGGCAGGACTTTCATAACTCGCTCATGGCTCTGTCCTTCATGAGTTATTGTCGAAACCCTCACACATGAAGATAAATTGTATATTCGGAGTTAGCCTATTGCATATCCCCATTATATATTATATAGGCATGGTACCATCTATATATTTGGGTGACTTAAGTGCCCTAATTTTAAACCCCAAGTTTGCACCTTAATAACTCTGCCCTGTTCAACTAATTTTCTTGAAATTTGACAGGCACATATGCATAGGGAAAATATGTCATAGTGTATGTAAAATGTGGTGGCTTTATCCTGTCCTGGTGGTGGTTGATGGGTGGAGCAACCTCACCCTTGAAAGAGAGTGGTCTTAGGGATGTTGAATTCTGTGCATGTCCCCACATTGGCCTCCATGAGCAACCCAAGTCCATTCCTGAACCTGGGTCTCTGCCATGGTAGCAGTATCAGCCTTCCTGACCAACTCACTTTGACCCCCACCCATCAAAAAGAGCAGGTGCCAGGATCTCTGGATCCTGAAAATGTCCAATCACTTCAGCTGGGACAAAATTATAGAGGTGCAAAATTGTGAAACTGGTCAAAACTAAGAACTTTTTGCTCTAATCCCATAACTAAAAATCTAGGAGGATTTCAAATCTGAAACTTGCAGGTTAAATAATGTTTACCACAAAAGGTGTGCTTTGTCCTTTCTATATCGTTAACTTACCTTGTGTTTGAATTATTTAGGAAAAAAAATGCGATAAGCACTTGCTTCATAAGAGTCACCAAAATATGGAACAATCTTCCTTTGGGAGTAGTGGCCAGCCATAATATGAACAGCTTTAAATCAAATCTGGATGGCTACCTTATTAATAATAATATATTGGGTATTAAATAACACATAAAAATATGCAAGCTAAAATGGACCTAGGTCTGCTATAAGGCTCTGTTATACCTATGATACATATCATACATGCTCAGTTTAAAACATAATTCAAAAGATAACTAATTTTTAAGGACTGCATTTCTACATGCAGTTGTTTGAGTGAATATGCGTGCATGTCTGTGGGGATAGGGCTAAAGGAATCATCATGAGGTGATGCCTGATGCTGTAAACAGTGTACATTTCACTGTCAACTGTATTAGTTAAGCAGGGACATAGCTATGGGTCACTGTGTAGCCCTGGCCCTGCTCAATGGAGTTATGCAACATTCTCCTCTACCACTTGGCAGACACTAGCTGCATATTACATCTACGTATTTTTGTTTAATTCCCAGACACCAGGGTGCCCAATCCCCAGTGCTAGCTGCTTACCCTCCCACATTCATCACCAGGATGTCTACCCCTGTGCTGTTTGACAGCCCTGCCCATAATCTCCCCTGCCTGCCACACAAAGAACCCTACACCAGCGTGCCCAAACCTTGGTGTCAGCTTAGACCCCTGCCCACTGCAAGTGTGCAACCCCAGGCTGCCCACTCCTGGTGACATCAATTAGAAAACCAACACCGGGTGCCCAGTCACCAGTGTCACTACCTATAAACCAAAAAGATGCACTTCATAGTCTTTTATTTTATGAGAAATAAAGAAAACCATCCATGGATGTCTGTTGCAGCCCCTGTCCTGCAGCCCAACCCAACACCCTATTCATCACCCATCACCCCACATTCCACACACCCCTCACTCACTTAAAAACATTTCTACCACCACAGATTCACTCTCTAGTCAAAATACATTTTCATCCTGCAACTGTGACTGTGAATTGAGGAAACAAGGTAAGTACAGTCAAAACAGTCAACGTCTTCAACACCATTCCACATAGGAAACTCATAAATAAGCTGGGTAGCCTGAGTGGGTCCAAAGATGGTAAACTAGATAAGAAATTGGTTGGGGGCTAGGAGACAGAGGGTGGTGGTAATGGGAGTTCACTCTGAGGAAGGGAGGGTGACCAGCTGGGTGCCACAAGGATCAGTACTGGGACCAGTCTTCTTTAATGTCTTTATTAGATAAATTTCAGAGGGACTAGAAAGGAAGGTATGCTTTTTCTGATGACACAAGATCTGCAATAGAGTTGACACTCCAGGAGGGTGGAAAAAATGAGGTAGGATCTAAGAAAGCTTGAGGAGTGGTCAAGAGTGTGACAACTAACTTTCAATGCAAGTAAGTGCAAAATCATGCACGGGGTGTAGAGACATGGGGCTGGAGTATAAAATGGGAAGAGTAGTACTGGCAACCACCAAACAGGAAAGAGACCTTGGGGTAATCATGTCTGATGACCTTAAAGTGACCAAAAAGTGTGACAAGGCAGCTGGGAGAACCAGTGGGATGCTAGGGTGCATAGAGGATATCACCAGCAGAAAGAGGAGGCAGTAATACCACTGTATAAATTTATTTTTATTTGCTTTTGTTAACTGGGTAAGCACACTAGACAGCCAAGTGCCTATTTTCAGGTGCAAGAGATTACAAGGTACATTACAAGGTACATACATGAACATCAGGCAAATACAAGTGGAGGATTACATTACATAGAAGTAGCATAACAGGGACTTTACAAGCATCAGATTTCATCAGGCAAATAGTAGTGAAGAGTTAATATAAAGTGACCAGAACACAGGGACATTGTAAGACAACAATACCAAAACAGGTATTACAGTACAGTATTAAACATTGCAGTCAGTAGGAAGAAGTGCAGTGTGAATTCATCACTCCAGGCAGCAAGTTGTAAGCTAGCAGTTAGAATAAGGAGGAGTCACAGTTGGGATAGAGTGGGCCCAGTGCGAGAGAAAGAAGTGCACAGTTATAGTGCTCACCCTGTTTTGCCAGTGGGCCTAAATGGTCCATTTTATATATGCTGTGAGAACAAGGAGTATGAGCACAGTTGTGCTCTGCCCAAGTCGTAATGTTTAGGTAGCATCTCAGTTAGTTGGGGCATCTCAGGCTGAGAGGGTGTGTCTAGTGCAGAAACAGGTGGCAGCCATTTTTAGAAAACCCCAGAGGGAGGCTTTAAAGCTCTGGTGCAAGGGAGAGGAGCAAGTGCTAGTTGGAAGAGCTCCAAACCCTGGGTGCACATGCAGCTGAAGGCTCGGTCACCCATTTGTGTGTGGGTTTTAGGTACCAGGAGGCATGGGAGCCGCTGGATCGCAGGTTGTAGTAGGTGCAGCAAATCACTAATAAGGCCTCACCTGGAGTACTGTGTCCAGTTCTGGAGACCACATCTCAGGAAGGACATAGATAGAGTTGAGGCAGTCCAGAGGAGAGCAACTAAAATGTTGCAAGGTCTGCATCAAAGCCCTATGAAGAGATTGAAGGACCTCAATATGTATACCATGTAGGAAAGGAGAGAGACAGGGATATGATAGAGACTTTCAAATACCTTAAGGGTATAAATAAGATCCAAGAAGGAAGCCTTTTCAGAGTAAAATATGCTCAAGAACAGGGGGTCATGCTACAAAGCTAGAAAAGCGTAGACTTAGGGAGATGTAAGGAAGAACTCCTTCACAGAAAGAGTGTTGGATGCCTGGAACAGCCTCCTAGCAGAGGTAGTGGGGGCAAAACTGTAATGGAATTCAAGAAGGCATGGAATAGGCAAAAGAGGACCTTAGTGGTAGGAAAAGGGGGAGGTAATGCCAGAGATCAAGTTGGGTCTGTGGTGTTACAGTAGGTTGGCAAAATGGGTAGACTAGATGAGCTAAGCAGTCCTTATCTGCCATCAAACTCTATGTTTCTATGTATTTTCAATGTGTTTTGAACTTTTACTCATAACTTTGACATTTTAAATATTTTTCTCCAGATTTTCAATATGACCTTTTGGGACCCCACCCATGAACAAAGAGGTGATTTTTTTTTCAAATTATGCCCAAAGATGCTTTTGCAGTTACTGTGAAAAATAACCTTTGGGCAGCATTTCAATGTTCACCTGCTGGATTCATGAAGTGGGAGTTATAAGAAGACTATATTGAAAATTTGGGTCAAAATATTAAAAATATATTTAAAACAATAAAGTTCTGATGGTAGTTGAATTTCACAATGCTTGCACACAACTTTGATAATTTTCAATATTTTGATCCCAAATTTTCAACATAGCCATTTTTCACACCACCTTATGAAAGTTAACAGGTGTAATTTTTAAATCCAGAACATAATGTGTTTGTGCACTTGTGGTACAAAATGGCATTTGTGCCAGGATGTTATAAAAGACACCTGTCATGTTCAGAAGGAAAGGTCATAAAAGACTATGTTGAAAATTTCGAGTCAAAATGTCGCAAAAAAATATTATGATGGAACATTTTTGCAGGCCCATCCATTGATCCAGAGGGTACCACATTGCCTTCCAATGCCAGTGACCTGGGTTTGGGTGTGAGCTCTGTGAGCCAGCTGGATAAGCTGAGGCTGAGGAAGGCACCACAGTATGCAGCACCAGCCACAGCCTAGGAAAGAGACAGAACAGTGTTCTACCACACAGATGACACCTTGTGGTAGACTGAGAATTCTTCCCTCATGAGGGGTTGATGTGCATGTTGAGGTCTGATGGGGCCAGACACTCTGTTGTAACAAGTGGGTTGGCAAGAAAATTAGGAAAAGAGCACCTGGCAGGATGAAAATCCAGTCACTGCAGGCCCTGCTCTCACTACTGCCAGTCACCCAGCCCAATCACCTTTCATCTCAGGGACTTGCTTTTGCCGTTGGTACCCCCAACAGATTCCTCCCATGATAGAGATAAGAAAGGAGGAAATATGCCCCTCCTTGACTGTCAGCTAGCTGGAAGTTCACTGATGTGACAGTGTTGTAAGGTGTGTGAAAGATGGTAACTTCATCCTGCCCTGTTGGTGGTCAATGGGTGGAGCAATTCCATCAGATGGAAGAATGGTCCCAGGGATGCTGACTCCTGTCCACATCCCCTATACTGGCCACTGAGAACAACCCAAGTCCATTCTTAAATAAAAAGTTCTCTGCCATGGTACCGGTATCTACTCTCCCAACCAGCTCACTTTGACCTGTGGGTATACATATCTGATGACCTTAAAGTGACCAAACAGTGTGACAAGGAGAACCAGTGGGATGCTAGGGTGCATAGGGAGGGTATCACCAACAGAAGAAGGGAGGTGGTTATACACTCTATAAATCACTAGTATGGTCTCCTAAACTCACTTTGACCCCCTAAAAATTGCAAGCCATTCCCAACTGACACAGCTGATCAGTATTTTTATTAATCATATTAACCCATTTTCAACTTTATGTCTACTGGACCAGTGGAACAATGGCCAAAACACAACAAGACACCAAGCAAGGCATTAAAGGACACTGAACACACATATCAGATAAGTATTATTTTATGTTTAAAGTTACTTGTTTGTCCCAGTTAGTTAGTAAATACCTTAAGATCCGTTGTGACCCCATTGTCATTCTAATTTTGCAGGTATGACTAAATGTTCCTCAATCTACCCAACCCCCATCCCAGAATCCAAAAGACCATGTAAGAAATCTGAATTATTAGTACTGTATCTATGCTAGGATGGTACAGTAACAGTGCAACTACTGTACAAATATTAAGACACTGTTGTCTCTCACTTGTTAGTTGGTTGGTGAAGCAGGGCAAGACATATCCCCATCATTCTGTTTATTTCATTTTGCATAGGTCTGTGTGAAGCAGGATACAAACCATTATCATATTAATGCAGACACTAGGTTGAAGAGCAAAGAGCAAAATGTAAGTAAATGAAAACTAGTAGATTTTGGATCTCAGGAGTCTTGGACAATCTATGGTGGGTGTTCCTTGGGGTAGTCAACCCTAATGCCCACCTCCTCCAATGAATATACAAGGTTATACATAATCTCTTTTCTTCACACTGGGCCTGCAGAAAGTTACAACTGATTCTGTTGGACACATGTGACAGCCATACTTCTCTACCTCCTGAGAGTATAACACTATGATGCACTGGTTTGGAGCTGACCTTGTGCTTCAGACATGAGGCTATGGACTGGGGAGATGGGATGAACGTTAGGGTTGACAATCCCATGTAACACCACAGCACAGATTCATCAAGACTTGACTTTGAGTTCTTTGTGTTTTTAATGTCTGTATTAACATGTTTTTATACAGGCATAATAGTGGCTATATAGTTTGGTTTGAGCAGACTATTTAATGCTAAACCCTAATTTTTGCATCTTAATAATTTTGGCACTGTTGGACAAAATTACATGAAATTTTACATGCACAAGAAGGGTGGCAAGTTGTTATGGCTTGGCAAATTTTATGACAGCCCCATGTCCAGATTCGAGAACTGGAAAGTGAAATGCCTATAAAATGTACTTCTTTGCCTTTTGACTACTTACCATTACAGCAAAATGGTTTGGAATTTTGTTCTGAATCTTGTAGGGTAAAAGTGGTTCAGTCCAAGAGTGTGTCTTTTGAAGGTTTCATGAAAAGTTAATGTTGTGTTAAATATATGTTGCCTATATGTTGTGTTCATTTTAATATGCGCTTTTCATGTGTATTTATGTATTTTGTACAGATCATATTTTGAAAATAAGGAATTTATCTCTAAATGTATATACCTGATAAAATTTTATCATCATCATAATAACCAGTTCTTGAATTATACGCTTTTTTAAATTAGGCTTCTGAGCATGCTCAGTAGGATTTTTAGGATAGCTGTCTAGTGCAACCAAAGAATTAATGGTCACAAGCCAATTTTTATTTTACAGGAAAACGTATTTATGTTTGCAAGAAACATTTTAGGTTGTGAGTGTCACCATCTTGTTTTTTATTTGGAGAAACCTGTAACAATTGTGCTTTTTCAAAAACAAACACCTGAACCTAGCTAAATGACACTCTATTAGCTGGATTCTTGAGTCTGACAAATATTACCCAAAAACATTTTCTGGGCACCACAAAATCTTATATCACCAACTTAAAGGTTGCCAATCTTGTGTAATGAGCCAATATGTTTTGGGTCACAAGAAATAGCAAAAAGGGCTGTATGCAGATTCTGAAGATGCACATAGTGCCATGGTAAAGGATTTGCATGGGGACCAAAGTGTGCTACACAAATTGTGTATGCATGGAATGACCCATACTTACATTAAGCTAATGCACATAAGGCTGTGGTATGGAATATACAAATGTCACACTCATATCACACTCAAATGGGGTTGCAATTCTACACCCAGAAGTGGGCTGTACTTTGGGTATCATAGATATCTATCTGCAGCCAAGTGTCTGTGTATATCATGTAGTGTGAATGTATAGTATATCTGTGGCTGCAGAAGCACTGGCCCACAGGGTCAGCACTTCTGCAGACATAATACTGTTTTAATTTTAGTTTTATTAACAAAAATAAAGAAAATCCATTGTAAAATAAACTGCATTAATGCACCATCTAGGAAATGAGACATTATAGTTTTCAACCCTATCTTCCCACCCTCCCCAAAGCAACACAACCAGAGACAGCCATCATCAGGTAAGACAAACGACATATAACTGTTTCTGCATTACACAAATGTAGCAGCACTGATGTGGTACCTTCAAAAATATGCATACAGCATGATGCACTTTATAAAACAATACTCCATCACTACTGTTTAGAAATTTTACAGTGTGACAACAGAAGTAGGTGTGCATGTTTTGCAGTGTGCATATATATCAATTGTTGCAGATACATTGATTCCACAGGGACCTGCACTTCAGCAGATAGAATTAGTGTTGTAATTTGGGTATCATGGATTTGTATCTGTAGCAAGAAGTAAGTATGTATGCCTTACAATCTGCATGTGTAGCAGTGGCTACAGAAGCGCTGGTCCCACATGGACCTGCACTCTGTAGACAAAAATAGTCTTGTAATTTGAGTATCATGGATTTGTATCTGTCACTACAGAAGCACAGGCTCCACAAGAGCCTGCACTTCTATAACCAGAATTGGATGCATATGTCTTGCACTATGCATGTGCATTTGTGGTTATAGTGGTGCTGATCACAGAGGTCTGCACTTTGCAGACAGAAGTAGTGTTGTGATTTCAGTATTATGTATTTGTATCTGCATCTGTGCCTCCAGAAGCACAGACTCAGCAGGGCCCTGCTCTTCTCCACCAGAAGTAGGTGTGTATGTTTTGCACTGTGCATGTGTATCCATGGCTGCAGAAGTATTGGAACCTGATGATGGATTTCTTTTGTGTCATCTGGAAACAGTTGTATGCTGGTTGTCGTATCCAATGATGGCTGATTGTGGTTGCTTGTGTGGTCTTGTCCTTTGGCAGCTTTGGGTGGGAGTTAGGGTTGGAAATCTAATGTCACATTTCACTACCTTTGTGGCATGAAATTGAACCCTAACTGCTGCATTAACACAGTTTCTTGCAATACATAGTATATACAGTATTTTGCTATTTACTTAAAGCAGCAATACAACAAAACAATTGCTTTCAAACAATCTAGCTTCAGATACAATTAAGAGAAGTATAGCATATCTGTTAAATGTACTTGTCTAGATACCTCCTATACTGTGCACTGTGAGCTTTTTTTTTACTTTCCCCAATCCTAACCTTTGCCAGGTCTACAGTGCTCTTTCTATTCAAAATGTGTGATCATTTTTTTTCTTGAGAAAAACTAAATTAACACATTTATAAAATACTCAAATGTTGGTGGAATTCGAAATTGTATAACCAAATTAAATCTAGAAGATGCCTGGAATCTTTTAAGATGAAAAAGCGGGATTACAGTTTTGCCCAGTTTTGTTGCATTGCTGCTTTAAATAGGCTAGTCCAGCTGATATGTGATATATCATTTTCAGTACAATACTGATACAACACACATTTGCAGTTGGGTGGACTGAAGCACTAAAAGATTAAATGACTCACTCCATGTCATGCAATACAACTATTGAGTGACACTGTGGTGGGATATGAATGTGTGTCTCCCAGTTCCCAAGCCTTTGCTCTAACTACTACACCATGCTGATTCTCAGATATTAATTGTTATAAATCATTGCAAGTATTAATTATTCTAACAGGTTCTCCAAGGCTCCCCAGGTGTTAACACTTCTAAATGACATCTTATAGTAAGTGATAGAGAAACTACAGAGTGTGCCTTGCCTAAAATACACTTTATAAATACTGATAAGGAAACAGGGTGCTATCATATGTGTACTGCAAATAGAACAAACGTGTTACAATAAATGCATTAGAAAACTTAAAAATTAAGCTAGAGTAGAAAATAAAATTAAAATAGTGTTTATTGATTACTTCTGAACAAGGCCTTATGGTTGAAAATGTATTCTAATTTTATTGACTATTTTCAACATGCATTTAATACAGTCATAAATAATATTTTAAGTTGATCAATGAATGAGAAATCCTTCTAGCAGCAGTATTAGATAAAAAAATCTGATCTTTTGCAACAGTTTGTTTCCTGTGCTCTGTTGAGCACTTACCTAGTAATCTTTCTAATTTTTGCTGTACTATCACCCCATAATTTGCTCCATTTTTTATTTGTTTACATTTCTCCACCCACCATGTTGAATTGGAACCTCTGCTACCAACCACATGTGCATGACTCACAGCACTACACAAGGACAGTGAGAATGTGCAGCACAGGGTCCCACTGAAGTAATCAAAAGATGTAATGCGATGTGAGGGGAGTCTGGCTGCAAATTAGGCAGCAGCCATATTTACTGTGGCTCCACAACAATGGAAATACATTTTAAAATATATAAAAAAAAAACTAAAGATTGCTAGCAAAAATATTTGCAGATATGGAAACCCATACTATAGCTGCATGCTTCCAGCCAATAAACAGAATTTTGATAATCACTTCCTGATTACCTAGTACTGTTGCTTTAAGGGAGAAAACACTTCCTTTTTGTTCTGACAAAGCATCATTGTTTCTGGCCTAAAAGTGATGGATAACATGTACAATTATGTGTGTGTTTAAGAGGTGCAATAAGCCTGGTGCCTTGAAACGTTTGAGATGGCATTTGAGCTCTACTCAATAATGTTTTGTGCCATGTCCAAAGGTTGAAGGATTTGTGCAGGTTTGGATTCAGTCATTCTGTAATGATAACTTTTGCAAAAAGCATTGCAAACTAACTTTAGGGTTTGTGGGCAAAGTCAGGTACTCCAAAGTTAGGGTTTTGGGTCAGTAACCCTTTGCACTTTGTTTCGCCACCCACTTTAACTTGCAATGGTCATTTGGAATACACGTACTGTAATGTTCAGCTATGCTGACATATGTATCTCTCCCTTGATTCCATGTCAGACCTTTATTTCACTACTCTTTGAGCCTCCAGTTTTGATTGTGTCATTGACCTGTTATGTGCCCTTACTATTTCTTGATTGTGCCCTATAAATGCATGTAGGTTTTCCATACCTTTACCTTCTACACTTACTCATTATACTGCCTTATGTGTTTTGTCTGCTTCTCTCCTGAAGTTCTCTTCTCTTCCCTCCCCAGGTCTCAACTGGAAATGAGTCATTGCATTATTGGCTATAACTTTTAAAATAATAATAACCGTAATGGAGCCTGTTCTGTCAAATCCTGCTGATAAGTTTCTTTTATTGATCTGTACAGTATTTTACCCAGTAAGCAACAACAATATTTTACCTGGCTTACAGAGAACAGGTCAGGTAGGGTAGACATTAACTATGGATTCCTGATTTTTGCACCTTGTCCATAAACCCTGTTATCTTAGTGTAGTTTTTAAATAAATGCCCATACATTTTAACACCATGGCAAAATATTATTGTTTGACACTAGGAAAATCTTTCCCATTGCTGGCATAAAACCTCCCCTGTGACATCACCGTCCCCATCTCATTTCAAGTACTCCTGGTTACTGTGGTGCCCCTATTCCCTTCCTGTTCCAGGCATTCTCTTGTATCCAGTGGCACCTTTGCTCTTTCCTTGCCAATCTGCAAGCATTCCTTGGTGCTCATTTGTACTGTACCCTCTCCAGGCACTCTCTGGTGATCAGTGGCACTTCCTCCCTTCTCTGTCCAATTCCAAATACTCCCTGGTGTTCAGTTGCACTCCCTCATGCTGAGTATCCCAGCATGATAAAAATACAGACTGTAGTATTTTAATCAAATGGTTGCTGGCTATGCAGGTGAGTAGAGTCCTCTGCCAGTCTCTGTCTGAGAGGAGGCAAGGGTTGCAACAGGGGTGGGGGATTCTGTATACCAGGAAGTGTTTCAGGGTGATAGGTAAGAGTATTAGGAGGGATTGGGGACAAGTAGACTTGGAAAATATTTTTTTTGGTTTAAAGGACAAGGGTGTCAGAAAGGGGAACAGGGAGGAATTGGGAACCATCTGGATGGGGAAAATGTTATTTTCAATTTTACAAGGGTCAAGGTGATTGGTGGTGTGAGTGTTGAGGAATATGGGACTTTCTGTCTGTGTGGGTAGGGTATTTGTGTTAAAGTAAAGGAACAATGTCAGGAAGAGGAGTGGGGATGGATTGGGAACCATTTGGATGGAGGATGGGAGCTGTTTAGGATGAGGCTGTTGTTTTCCAGTACCAAGGGACAGGCTCTTGGTGCCAGATTGCTCAGTTTGAGGTCCCCTGCAGCAGAGCTCCCAGTGCTGGACTTCTCAGTCAAGGAGATATTGCTTACTGGTACCAGTGATGGGCTCACAGTATCAGTATTCACAGTTGGTGTGATTGTTTCTTGCACAAGGGATAGGTTTCTGGTGTAGTGATGTTTGCCAGCCCCTGCATGTGTGGGTTGGGGCAGGATAAAATTGCTGTCATATACACAGTTACAGGACTGATTCTGCACAGTACATCACCTCCTTTTGTGAATTTTGATGGACTATGCATGCCCAGATTGTTATTTCCAAAATGAAATTGTTTAAAGCAGCAGTACTAGATAACCAGGAAGTGATTTTCAACATTTTACTTTTTGGCTGTACAAGTCACAGCAAAGACATGGTCAGATATTTCCTGAAATTTCTGTGGTATTTCTAGAAATCTCCTGCTTTCTGCATTTCCACAGTAGAGGCAGCAGAAAAAACTCTTTAGACATTTGCAAAATATCTGGAAATATCTGACCATGTCTGTGGCTGATACTGTACCTGTGCAGCTTCCATGTCTGAAAAAGTTAATTTCCAGCGATCTGTATTTTGAGAGATATTAAATAATTTCTACCTCTGTTGTGGATCCACCTTCATGTCTCTGCACATCCTTTTTTACTTCTCGTGAGCCTATGCTGCACGCTTCCACTCTCCCATTGTAGTACGGGAACTTCTACTGGCATTTAGCATGGAGTAAGATTGGCAATGTGCATTTTTCAACGTTTTTCTGGTATGTTAAAACAGTTTAATCTGGTTTTGTCTGTATCGCCAGCTGCTTATCTCTGATAACTGTTTCCCATCCCCTGGCATCTGTGGAGCCAGTTGCAAATGTTGGTTGTATTTTGGGTCAGCTGCTCAACCTGTGGTGGGTCTCTTTAGTCTCTGCTGCCTTTCAACTTGGGAAATGCATAGCAGTGGAGCAGTAAAGAGGTGAGGTTGGAGGTTGGAACCTGGACTCAGAGACTGGAAAATGAGGTTCTCAAATGAAGAAGGAAAATGAAAAACACATACAAACAAACAGTCAACACATGGGCAGCATGAAGGATTCCCCAAAGCAATGATTGGCACTGCTACCGATACAGGCTGGATTCTTTCATGAAGATCTCAAAGCATGTGACCTGAATGGATCCTCTATTCTAGGGAAGTCAAGTTTATGGGATGTGACAGGTGCTTCAGATCTGAGGAGGGAGACAGAGAACTGTTGAAAATGAGACCCCAACATTACTCAACTTTAGGGGAAGACTTATATTTGGAGGTAGAAGGGACTTTTGGGGGTTAGGGAGGCTGTTTGCCAGCAAAGGATTGTATGAAAGGAGAGCCCACCACATCCCACTGGAGGAGATCATTCAAGCTACAGCTTTGGAACTCAATGACATTCAGGGCACTGGGGTTACTCTGGAGGTGACTGAGGGTTTGGCACTTTGAAGGTAAGGAGGATGACAAAAGTTCATCAATATACTTTGGCACCATGTTGTCATCAGATGAATAGTCAGCTGTTTGTACCGTACTTCCAGCTGGTCATTAGTTCCAGAGAGCCCAGGGTGGGTGATGTATGCTGCCACAGAGGTTAAATGTCTCACCCTCTACCCCTGCTGAAAATTGACAAAAGGCAGAGTGTCACTTTCAGTGGTCAAATACAAAACAGAGTGAGTGGCTGCTGTTTGAGTTGTCTCAGGATTATTTTTGGACAGAATTTAGGCAAAGTCCCCTGGTAATGAGATCAGGTGTCTTTCTGTGCTGTGTTCTCATCAGGCCATGTACATACTCGCGACATGACAAGCTGTAACATTTAAAACTGAATTTGACTTAACTGTGTTGCAACATTTGTACCTGGACTGAACTGCGTTGTAGCATCAGCAAACTGTATTACCCAGTCTGCACTTGGACTGCCGACTGAAGATGTTGCATGAAACTATACTGTGTCTGTGACATTGTTATGACAGTGACAGCATATGGCACCTCACCTTAGAAGGTCCATTCCTTCATTTTATTCCTCAAGCCCTATTTCCCATGTTGAGAAGGTGATGTCCCCATTTTTAGCACCAGAGTCCCTCTGTACCACATGGAAGGCTGTCCCTCATGTTAACCCTCAGAGCCTCCTGCCCCACATGGAGAGGCTGCCCTCATTTTACCAACCAGAATCACTCTGCTCCACATGCAGAGGCTCAGTCACTCATTTCACCCTCAGAAACCTTCTGTCCCACATGGAGAGGGCCATTCTCACATTTTACTCCTCAAGTCCACTATCACACTTGAGAGGTCAATTCCTTATTTGCTGTCCTCTCACCTCCCTTCTGCTATGCCAGCAATTTTGTGATTCCCTGGTGTCCAGTGTAGTCCTCCCTCCTGGATTGATCCTTGCTCACCACAGCACTCCCCAGACCCTCTAGTCCTGTGACTGGCAATGGTACAGCGACTGGGAAATCACTGCTGCTCACCACCCCGGCCAGCTGCTGCAACAAAGATGGAGAATGCTCATTCCCTTAATGTCATTCTTATGTGGCCAGCTGAGGTGGTGAGTGGTGGTGATTTGCCAGCCCCCTAACAGCACCAGATCAACATTTTGTACAGGTAGCCAAGGGCATCATGACTGTGCACCAAAATCTGAAGTGGAGGTGCCTTTACAGCTGTGCGGCAGCAAGTAAACAAAGAAAGTAGGATCTAGACAAGTAGCATTTTACATGAAAATGGCAGTTTCATAAAAACAAACACAGATCACTGCTAATCAGGAGGTGGGAAAGTATACTAAACAACAAAAAAGAATGCATTTAACTAGTACTGCTGCTTTAACAACTACTAAATTGTTTGAAATGAGACTACCCAAAGCATGGACAAGGAGGTAAGTAATAATACTCTGCCATATTTTATGATTTAGTGTGTAATAATAAAAGGCAGAAACACTTTATTTAAAATTTGCATTTCCATAATATTTACATCTCAGACACCAGATGATGAATAAAGCTAAATATTTTAAGCTTCTAAGTTTTATCGCTAACTGTAAACTTGGAAGCTCAGCTGATCTATTATCTGATGTCTGAGACACAAGTGAGCAAACATCAGTATTTTATACAGAAATTGCAGTACCAATGAGCATTAACTATTACAATGCAACCAAGCTCCCATACTGTAATAGCTGGTAGCCAACAGAAAAAGAAACATTTAGTCAATGGGGACAATAAATGTGAAATACTACTGCAATCAGGCATAACATATAAAGCACCTCTGCTGATTTTAAGAGAACCTTGGAAGAGAAACAAACACCTTAGCTCCAAGAGAAATAGTCTTATTACTCTTTAAAATTACTAATACCCCAAGGCCGGCCCAGTGGCACTCAGGATTGAGGCACTGGACACCGCACCTCACGTCACAATGGCAACGTGGGTTGGAATGGACTCTGGTTGCTTGGGGTCAGCTAGGGTGAGGAAAGATTGAGCATCTGCAGACTGCTCTTCTTCTTGGGGAGGGGGACAAGTTCAGCATGCTGTAGCCTGATGACTAGTTGGCGCCAGCACAGGCGCACCAACCAGAAAGGGAGTTCCCGTCCAGAGTTCTTGGTTGCTTCTGCAGAGGTGGGGCAACTGTTCTGCTCATTGCACGGTATGGGGTCTGGGGTAAAAGAGAAAATGTAGGAGCTGGCAGGCTCCAAGACAGCCAGAAGGGACTCACACCAATCACTGGGAACCAAATGTAGGCTTCTGGAGGGTGGGGAGAAAGTCACGCTCCTCTCCCTGGCCCTGTCATGGGGGATAACCCATGGGGACTCACCAGTGGACTGGATGGGGGCTGCGGGCCGGAGGTCTAAAGCCCGTCTGAGGGAGGAGGGCCTGTACTGTGCCTACCAGCTCCAAGAAAAGTACAAATTAAAAATAAAATTGAGACACCCCTGTAAAAGGGATAGAAATTAGCTTTCCTTTTGTCAGCGACAGAAACTTTCCTTGCACATGGTTATTATCGCTTTGCTTATTCAACACATGTCAGAACCTAAACAGGTAGTCAGGTAATGATGAGCTGTGTAAGACCATCTCTTTCGTAGTTCAATATAGATTAATAAGCACACTTTGTAAATTTCCATTTCATGTAAGCAGCATTCCTTGACAGACAGACATAAGGCAATTATAGTGGAGGTAGGAGGAAGTAGGCTGTTCTAGGATCTGCAGCTTATCCAATAGGTAGGGGAAATGGGCAGAATGAGTGGACCAAGTGGTCCTTATCTGCCATCAAAGTCTATGTTTCTATGATTCCTTAGTGTCCTCAGAAAGGTAAGAAGTAAAGATATGACCTTCATTGCTAAATACATAAACTTGCTCAAACAATTGCAGTTGAAGTTAATTTCTAGAGTTCATTTCAGTTAATCAGGGTTTCCTTAAAATGGCAAAACATTTCAAATAGTGTACTGCAAAAATTCCTACAGATTCTTCAGTGAAGTGTGGGGCTTAGCAGGTTAATGACTTACTGCTGAGGATGCTAATATTTCTCTCTACCTAGTTGTAAGGAAAACAAGTCGTGATGATCATGAAGGCAGGTACACATCAGCGGTGTTGTGAGACAATGAGTAAAGTGGATGTTTTATCGCTGTTTTATATTTGAGAGATGATTAGATAGCAGAAGTCATTTGTAAAACTGAATTTTGTAAACTATATTGTCGAAGACAGAGTGACTGAAGAAATGATGCCACCAATGTCCCATGAAAGTATCACTTCATTTACTCAATCATTATGTTCACAATTTCATTACCCATAATAGAAGTATTTTGCTGAAAATATACAGAAAGTATTATTGCTATATGTTATCCCCACCATAGTAGAATTGGGTATGAGATGAACTAGATGAAAAACTTACATGCTGAGTCCCATCATCTCTCAGACCTAAAGCCCACTAAACTCCATTTTAAACAGAAGTGCTGGTTCCATTTTTATATAGTGCTTGAATACACTTGAGGATTAAACTAGAACTTTAGAAAGCATTGTATCTCTCTGTCTTACACACACACACACACACACACACACACACACACACACACACACCAGTACTCCCAGATTGGTGTGGCATTTCCTGATTTTCCTGTAGATTACATTATTTCCTATAAAAGCTAAATTGCTCTGTTTTCCTTTGTAACCAATACAAGTCTATGGGAGGAATATCCCTAGAGATGGCTCTAAATCCCTGTAAAATACAGGAATCTCTGTAGATCTGAGAGTCCTGGCTCCCAAAAAGAGGGTTATGAGATATCCCACAGAACTTTTCTATGTGAGGACTCACCAATGGTTCAAAATCTTTGGAGCATAGATGGGAGTGCAGTATTTAGTGGGGGGTTGAAAGAGAAGAAAGAGAGAGAATGTGAAGCCATTGTTGTATGAAATTTGTCTCTTTACTACATACTTTTTTAATGTCTTTTACCCCATGTTGACAAGCTGGCGGCCATAGTTTTATTTATTCATTTGAATTTTGACTGGGTGGTGCACTGAGACCAAGGGTCCCTTTTTAGGGGTGACCCAGAATTAGTTACAGATAGTGAGACACAGAAATTTGATCATATGTAGTACAAAAAACGTATCCACATATCACACAGGACTAATTTGATCATTATATAGACAAAATATACATATGAAAACACTACAGATCACAGTTATGCTTTACAGGACTAATCATTAGTTACAGTATAACAAGGTCAACATCAGCAAACAACATGGGAAGTACTACACATATATTAGAGGTACAAAGAGTATCCATTACAGTTTATCATATTGGGAGAATCTGACTACTTGGGCAGTAAGTACATCAGGGTATACTAATTCAGGGCAGGTAACTATAGACTTAGTTATTTTGGGGAAAGAGGTGTACTTTAGTGAATGCAGGTGCTACTGCTTTTGGAGGAGAGGTGAGCCTTTAGTGAGTATCTGACTGTGGGAAAGAGTGGCAGTTCTGCATGGCGTAAGAGGCGTGTTCCAGTGCTGCTTGATTCTTTACACAAATTACCTTTTTCCAGCAACCACTTTTACACTGGGTACCACTAGAGTAGATTGTGATGAAAGTGGAGAGTTATTTTATGTTGTCTGGGCACCACAAGGTTCTGGAGGTGAGGTAGATGGTTAATCAGGGTTTTATACATAATGCAGAGTGAGAACTGTTTAAGTCTGTCATCAAGAGGGGCCAGTTCGGTGATGCGGTTGCCTGTGACATGGTGCTAAACATAATAAAGTTAATCTGTAATAAGGCATGTCACTTTGTACTTGGTGCAGATAACCACACTCAGTTGTGCCCTTTGCACACTCACTAAATGGTTAACTACTCTGCAAAATAAAGCTCCAGGCCTGTTTCCTAGTCAAAAAGGTGCTCTTGTGCCTAACACCCTTGCTTTAACAAATAGCTTCTGCACTGTCTCCAACCAATACAACACCAGGAAAATTATCATTGGCCTACCTCCTCTGTTTCTGGTATTTCAGGTTTCTTTGCATGCTTCTGCAACATTTTGGTCCTGGCCCATGGTTTAGTCCGTTAAGTACTTTAGTTCCCCCTTATTACGTCAGGCTCCTGCTTAGCATTATATTTCCTATTACTATCGGGCCTTGCAAGATGTTATGGTTACCATGGATGGCCCCGGTACCACTGTTGGGACCAGTCTCTTCTGCCTTCCAATATCCCTAGGAACTGGACTATCATCTAGGAACATTTATATACCTACATAAAGGGACAGATACCGGCTTATGCAATTTAAAATTTTACACAACCTTTATTATATCCCAGTAAAATTGCATAAGATGGGTAAACTCCCCTGAAGGCATATGCTCCAGGTGTAATAAGGAACGGGATCTCTCCTGCATATCCTGTGGTCCTCACGAGAAGGTCATTCCTTTTGGAATACAATACATGTATGCCTCGATCCCCTACTAGGTCTATCAGATGCTTTCCTCCCTGAAATATGTATTTTGGGGAATATACTTATATCCTGATCAGAAATCAGGGACCTCATGTAGCATTAGTTTCCGCATGTGCTAAGAAAGTTATTCTTAGACACTGGCTTGACCAATGTACAACCCAATACTTTGAATGGCATAAGAAATATCATTTGCCCTGCAAGCAGATCACCTTATAGCCAGCATGACTGATCAATCGTCTAAATATAACTGTATCTGGGCTCCTTACAGGCATTACTAACTCTTTGATCCTTATCCTTAACATTTCCTGTTTTATTTCTATTAACTTACCATGATACTTTTCTGACTTCTTAATCTTGTTTGTATTTGGGGTGCCTTTTGGTTCTCCTCTGGTGGTAGCGGTGGTGGGGGTGGGGTGGGTGGTTGGGGGTTGGTGGGGGTATTGGGGATGTGTATTATAGAATGAACCTATATATCTCCTGGTTTCTGCCATTGTTCACTGTCTTTTGTCTGTACTACCAGGACCTGCATATTGGTCATGTGTACTATGACTTTGTGGTTCTTCAATAAAGCTTATTAAATTCGAAAAAAAAACACCACCAGGAAAATGGCCAGGAATGTCCTTAAGCTTCCTTTCCAGCATACTCAGCTGGGAAAGCATTCATTTGCTGTCAGGGCCACTGACTGGCTAAATAAATTGCTTGATACAATGCTGTATTTCCCCAGTTTAATCAGTTTAAGAATCTTTGCAGTTTTCCTTTGCAGTCAATGCAGTTGTAACAGTTAAACAGTTTTATTCGGTTTCTCACTGTACATAACCTGTGACTTTTATTGAACAATCTGTATCGATTTTTCAAAATTGTATATAATTGTTCTGCCATAAGTTCTGGAGCCTGAATCAACTGCATTTCCACTGGTACTGCTCATCATGCTTGTAATGTGTTTTTGTGACTATGGGCAGGAGTCACAAAGCAGTTTGGGATTAAGTCACACGCAACCCCAGTGGAGCTCTGAAATCGGCGCAGCTGGCGGAGCGCCAATTCACAGCGCAGCAGCTGTAGAGGGTGCTACAGTGGGTCCCACTGTCTGTAGCAGCCTTCCGCTGCTGTGGTGCTGTCCCCAACAGCATCCGACTGCTGCTGTAATCCGGTGGAGTCGGTCGTAATCCAGATCCACCTTTGTGAATACCCGCAGCTGTGGGTAACCTGTGGATTCGCAGTGGCAATCCCTTGCACTGAGGTTTTCCAGCAGCTGGGACCTTCCCATGGTTAGTGAATCCTGCCCTATGTATTTGATGTGGAACCTTTGTAAATGAACACTTTGCTCAAAGGTAATCTCTGAAGTTTTCAATAAATAAATAAATGTGTTTTAGTGTAATTGTATATTTTAACTCTTATGCTTTGTATTAATAAATACATTTGTATTACCATAGCAGAGTGAACCTGAAAACATGTTTATCTCTAACAGTCTAAATCCTGCAAAAATTAAAGTTTTTATTGTTACTAATGGTGGGAAGATCCACAGGTCCTGTGCTTAACACAAAGGGCCCAAGTCTGGGTCAGCCTTAGCCCCTTCCTTTATTGGAAGGACACCTGGAAAGAGTGGTGATGAATGTTTGGCACACAATAGTGGGGCTGCAAGCTTGCTCTTTGCCTTGAAGACAGATGGGGTCCAATACACAGTCCCAAAGGCAGAGACATATGAGGAAAATTTCAGTTGAGGTTGTCCTGTAGTGCCATCCACGCTAGAACACATTTTATGTGGAACAAAGCATAGGTAAAGGGAGAATGTTTGTATAGCTCATCTGTATGAGTGAAAAGAAAGAAAAATGATTTAGTCTTGGGAAGTGGGAAGAAAGAAATAAGAACTGTTAGAGTTAACAGCCCATTCTGGGGACTGGGACATGGTTTAATGTTTACTGTTGATCAAGAGAATACATGCAAGAACTATGCAAGCAGCCATAATAAGAAAAAGTACAACCCAGGGCAAAAAAAAACAGGTCTTAAACTACTAGTCACGCATCAGCCTCATGCCAAACTGCAGGGGCCTGAGTTCAGAGCAGTGTGACAAGTGGCCTTATCGAGTAGACTATGGGGCATGAGGCTTGTGCAATAAAGGCAGTGCCTGATTTTCAAAGCTTTGGACAGGACTTGAAGAAGTTGCTTTGCCACTGTTGGGTAACTGAAAATGTGCTGTATGTTTGTGTACGATTTTCAAACACTTTGATACACTTGCAATACGTTACTCGCATTCCAGAAAAAATTATGCACATCCCATTATTGAGGTTCAACTTTCAACAGTTGTGACCACATTTTATGCAGTTTAACAGTCGTGTCACAAATGAGTGCAATTGTGGCAAAAGGTTTATGATCGGTCATCGACAAAAATCTTGTCGAACTACCATACAGCGAAACCGTTATATCAACCACATTGCGGTTAGCATAAAGTTTCTCACTGCTTACCATGATTTCTTTTGGGGAGCTTTGCCACTGAACCCCATATGGGGTGCTGTGCCCTGCAGCCCCCACTAAATATAATCAACTCCTAGTCAGATCTGATTAGGGAGGGGTGCAAGACCCTCCAGAGAACTGTGGTGGGGTCCAGCACCAACACTACAACAATCTGTTGCTGTAGTCACTGTAGTGTTGGTCACTGTCAAAATGTCACTGTCGGAGTGGTATACCATGGAAAAATGGTGCCACAAATCTTTGAAAATGCAGCCCGCTTTCTCCAAGGTGTCAAAGTAATGCATAAAGAGGCAACATTTGTTGGATATGCATCAAGCCTTTGTATCACTCAATTGCTGCCACATTAGAGATGTTGTACAAGAGCTATGGGTCAGAAGCTCCCTAGTCCAGGGAGAGGAACTCAGGTGGAAACAGTGCCCTCATATTTAAATGCTTCGAGTGTTGTGCATGTCCCTTATGGAGTTCCATAATTCTGACTGTGTACAATCAAGGAAAAGTAATCTTCGCCAGCATCCCTGCAAAAGCAACAACCATCCCAGGTTTCTGGTTCTAAAATAACAAAATGTATAATATTAGTTTCCTTCCATACAGTACCCTTTATGGTTTCATTAAACATATTTGATATCTGGTGAGACCAAGTTATCTGATAGTTAGAAACATAAAAGAGGTCATAAACTAAAAGATTCTGTACCGTTTCAAAAACAACATGGCCATCAACATTGTTTTATGATAAGAAATCTCTACTGAATATTTTTCAGTTTAAGTAGCTGTGGTGAGTTTGCATTTAAATGATCTTATATATAGATATGTTGTGCCCTTGCTGTCACTTCAATCTTGTTCAGCATGGATGTTGCATTATGTTTAACGGCTTAATGACCTAATCTGCGAAAAGCAGATTTCTGATTAAAAAGGGCCTGTGTTGAAATGGCCTTTTCGAATTTTGTAACTGTTCCTCTGTACATTACTATATGGCAGTCATCTTAGATGTTACTTGAAAAGAAAAAAGACTGGCTCTGTGTTTATCATTTCTTTCAAGAACACGTGTATACTGTCTACAAGAAAGATTCATACCTACAACACCAAACTGTCAATCAAAAAACAACAATTAGAGATGACTGGAATGTGACCTTTTTAAACTAATTATATCAACCCCCATCTTAAATTCATTTGTGTATAAAGCTGTGAATGATAGCTCCAATTATTCAGGGATGCACATTTCCTGTCAAAACAATACCTCTTCCATAACCAACCTGTCAATTTCTAGTACTACGAGCATAAAGCTCGTATGATGTTCCTTCTATATCAATACTAGTAAAGCAGAGGATGTTAGTGAAAATCAAAGTGATCCTTACATCCCTGATTTGATTCTAGCTCAGATGAGTGTTAATTTTTAAGACAACATGGTCTACTGGTCAACACATAGAGCAAGGTGTTTCCTGATTTAAATGCCACCACAGCCATTGACTTGCTGGGAGCCTAAAGCATTCCAATTAACTTCTCTGTGTTTTTCCCTCTGAGCTGTAGAATCTGATTCAAATAGGACCCCACTGTAAGTGAGATGTTGCATCTCAGGTTACCCATGGCATATAAATTATAGAAAAATTAATAGATCATGTTGATGCTGTTTGTCTCAATGTCATATGGTCACACAAATAATTTGATTCAGTAATTTCAATTCATCATACCAGTCACAAAACTTGATCTCCTACTTATAGCTACTTTAGCAGAACTTCGCAGAACAAAAGTACAGTACTGTTACCTGCTTCATGGAGAAAGGAAAGAGATGCACTGTGCACTTACTTCAATCCTCAGCTGGAAGCTGCCTGTCTCAGGATTACAGACAAATAGTCACTTGATCCTGAGAGAAATGTCCATGAATATATATCATGACGAGCATTCAACTAGGCATGACAAGTCCCAAAAATTTAATTTCAAACCTTCTTTCCTGTCTGATATTCATTCCTAATGCAGACAATGGCTTTAACAGTGGTACTTGTCTAAACATACTGTAACAGCGTCTGTAAACTATTACATTTGATCCCTTAGTTAGGTATGAAAAAGACTAAAGTTTGACAAATACTATACTTTGGCTGTAGTGACTAAGAAAAAACTTATATACTGACCTCAGATGTACCATCACGTAAGGGAAAAAAATGCTTCACTGCGCCTGCCATATCAAGCTACTAAACTGAACACTAAAGGACAGGATTAGAACTTAGAGTAGACAAGATGCAGTCTCATCCACACAAGATGAAAGCTTATAACTAAATCAGATGATGGGGAAAGCTAATTAGCAGGAAAAAACTTATGTTAATGAAGCAGTAGAGCTTGTTAGGTCATCTTAATTATGCATACTAAGCATTGACTTCAGGCAGGGTACATCATGGAAGATTAATACTTGTATTAGAGAAAGAGGTATAAATTAGACCACATTATTCGTACTACAAAATTTACTGCCTGACCTGCATGTTTTATTTTCTGTACATTTAGTGCAATTATTCAAGGCTTTTTTATTTGAATAGATAGACTTTGCATTAATGTTTTAAAGAAAAACTTCATCATGTAAACATAGACCTTTCAGTACACCCTAGGGTACCAATTTTCAAAATAAATTTCACATAATATGTTACAAAGGAGGTACTTTCATTTTAATATATTTAATACAATTTCCTAGGAAGAAAATTACATTGTATTTTAGACTGCAACACTAATGTGTCTAGTAATAAAAAGCAATAGTCCGCCTTCCAGAAATATTCTAATATTTCTTTTCCAAATGTAAAGTTTGAAGGTTCAACAGAAAAACAGCAGAGCTAGCACAAGTACACCAACCAACATGGCTCTCATGTGCTCTGACACGTGTCTTCTGCTGAGCTATGAGGAATGTACAGATGCTCTGGAATTTATGAGCAGGCCTTGTAGCTTAGCATGGTCATGATAGCCTTATTGTTTTCAGGTAACCGGAATGCACGGAGGTATGCTTAGGAAGAAAAACAGAAGCAGGACCTATATACTGTGTAGGGCTTCTCTTGCAGTCTAGGAGAAAAGAACCTGAGAGTCTTAATAGGGCACTGTGTCAGAACATAGCCAGCTACAATACCATCAGCATTAACAGCACAGCAAAAATGCCATTGGATCACGGGCAGTTAAATTTGTGGGGCCTTGGAATACTGTGTCCATGGCCCCTTGTAAAAAACAACCAAGTCCCAATTTGTGCAAAATGGTTGTAGACCAGGATTAGAACCCTGTTCTCCACTGCCTCCTGGCTGAGCTGCTCCATGTCCCAACCCTCCACGCCATGGGAGCAGCTCAGCCAGCTCCTGGTATTTTGCTGCCCTTGTCCTAGGCAGCACCACAGACAGTGACCAGGAGAGCGCATATTGCAAATGCTCTACATCCCTGCTTGCTGTCCGTGGTAGCACTATCCAGACTAGGCTCCGCTGACTGGCGCTATTCTGGTAGCACTAATCTAACTGGGTACCCTTAATAGACATGGGGCTGAAGCAGGAGAATCAGAATATGGATGCTGTCAAGAGGGCTGGAGATCTTCACTCATTTATTTATTTATTTCAGTTTGGGATTAATACCTTTGAGTCCATGACTCATTTTCAAAGGTTCCAAGTCAGTCATATACATCATGTGATGAACAAACACTTAAGGTACACTTTAGATAGTGACTGAAAACTCAATAGTACAGCCATTTACATCAGATAGTTTCATAAGTGTACATAAACATGTGCAGGGTGAGTTACAGATGCAATGAGTTAAAGCATAAGCTTGTCAGCATGACAGTGTGCCACCTTTGTTTCTTGGAGGTGTAAGTTACAGACCAAGGGTGAGTGTCCTGCCTAGACAGGGAATAGCTGAGGATGAATCATAGCTCATTGAAGGGGGCATGGGGTCATTGGTGAGTGGGAGAAGAGCAGCCAAGGTCTGGCTTTGTCATTAATTTTGCCCAAGGCAGGCTTCGCTGTTAGGTTTTGAGCATAGATAGTGCTATATAAAATAGAGTCTGCAGGATTTAGTAGGGGAAAAGTAGTCAAGAATAGAGGTGAGTTCAAGAGGGTATGGAAGGTGAAGGTTGTGGGGGTGAAAGGGAAGTCGTACCTATAAGTAGGAGCATTCTAGAGGTGGAGGGAGTGAAGCAGGGAGGTTGTACCTATCAGCAGGGGTGGGTGTAGAGGAGGAGTGGGGGATAGAAAGATGAGATGAGGTGGGAGAGGGTGGGGTAGGAGCCAACAGTGCATGGTGATTTAACTAGGGCACTGGCAGCTCTTATCAAGATCCAAGTGGGAATGGAGCCCAGTTTTGAAGAGGCTGATCTTTCTGCATTCAGTGAGGGCAGTAGGTATCTCATTATATCACCTTGGGCCCAAGAATGAGAGGGATTTCTGGGCAGTGTAATAGTTTAAATGGCACCAGGAGACCTCCTTTGGCTGCACTCTAGTTTGTTTGGAGGGTTGTGCCTGCTTAAATAGTCTGCTTATGGATTCAGGCATCAGTCCTAGCATTGCTTTTTGCCAACACACAGGTCTGGTATTGAGCTCTGAGGGGAAGCAGGAGCCACCCAGTCTGCTCGTACAGGTCACATGTGTGCGCTGAGGGATCAGCACCTAGAGTCAGTCGGCAGGCCTTGTTAAGGATGGTTCTTACCCTCTTGAGTGTGGTATCTGACCAGCACCATAAATGGCTGGGCCATAGTCAATGGAGGCAAGGCTGAGCTGCTTGTGGCTAGTTTTAGGGCTGCAGGTGTCATTTAGTGCCTGTGACAGTAAAGAACACCTAGTTTCATGTTGGCATTCTTGACAACGTAGTCAACATGAGAGGAGAAGTTGAGTGAGTCATCTAGGTGTACCCCAAGGTACTTAAAAGAGTAACCTCGCTCCAAGGTGTCTCCTTATTGGTCCATATTTGTAGGGTGCTAAACTTCTTTTCTTCTGTAGGATAGCAACAACATGGACTTAGTTTTTCTGTTGTTGAGCCGGAGTTTCTTTTGGGTGAACCAGGATTCAATCTTAAGGAAACTGTCCTGCAATCCAGTGGTGATTGTGGATTGATCCTGCCAGATACTGAAATGATGGTGTCATCAGTATAAAGTACGATATGTGCCTGGCAAACAGAGGAAAGGGTGTTTAGTTAGAGCTGAAGAGGTGGGCCAAGGATGGATCCTTGTGGAACTCCAAGACTCACGTTTTGGGTTCTGAAAGTATACCATCTATCTTGACGCATTGTGTACGATGGGAGACATAGCTCTCAAACCAGCCCACAGTATCAGGGATAGGCCAGTAGTCAGAAAACTGCTGAGGAGGAGGTGGTGATTAACAGTGTCGAACACCTTGGTGAGGTCTATAAATATAGACCCAACAGCTGACCCATTATCCAAGGCATCATAGAGCTGAGAGTGTATTCGACCAGAGCAGTGAGTGTGAGTGCTTTTCGAGAATCCATGTTGCTGTGGACTGAGGAGGTTGTATTTATCCAAGTACTCAGTGAGTTGGTCAGAGACCACCCTCTCCAAGGCCTTGGAGAGGGGGTGGCAGTATAGATATAGGTCTGTAGTTGCTTGTGCTCATTCTGTCTCCCACCTTGAAGACAGGGGTGACAAGAGCAGACTTCTAACTGTCGTGGAAAACACCAGATCTTGGAAGCATTAAACACCTTGGTGAGTGGGGTAGTTAGCTCGTTCAGTATTAAAGCAACCAGCTTCACATCGATTTGGTCACACCCATCCTAGACTTACTGAGGACCCGCTTGACGTATACTCATTAAAACAGCTGTAGCTGAATTACTCTTCCACTCAGTGCAACAAGACTCTACCAATAGAAACATCAATGGAAAGCCATCTATGTACTAACTTTTACCTGATAGTTACAGTTTAGCTTCCTTATCTGCTATTTATCTCCCGGTACCTAATGCATTTGTTACTTGATGACTTGTCTATCATGAGTAATTATCCAGTCTTTGTTAGTTCACATGAGGTGAATATTTTGTATGATGCATATGAAGTCTTCAAGAACAGTATACCTGTCACTGTAAACTACACATACATTTTCAACAATTATATTTTTAAAAATAGAGGGCAAGCAGGGTATTGGTGTGCATCAAAAGGGTAACCAGCAGATCTGGGGATGTAAGCCTATGACTTCACGTGGCCCTGGTCAGACCCCACCTGGAGTATTGCATGCAGTTTTTGGTCTCCTCGATACAAGAAGGACATTGAAACAGTTGAAAGGTTGCTACACTGGGCCACAAAGATTATCAGGTATGGGGGCAAAAGTTATGAGGGGAGGCTGGAGGCCCTTGACGTGTTCATCCTGGACAAAAGAGGCTGAGAAGGGACATGATCTCCATCTTCTGCATCCTAAAGTGTATTGACAAGATTGAACAGTCAGAGATGCTTGATCTGGTATCCTGCAGCAGGACACAGTGGCACACCTAAAGTTCAGAGGTAGTAAATTCAGGAGTAACATTAGCAGGGTTTTATCTACCCAGAGGATGGTGAACCCATGGAACAGTCAATGAGTACAGACAGTGGACACGAAGACCATACAGGCCTTAAAGAGCAATTTGCTATTATAATAAAAAGCTTACAAACACTAGATTAACACCAATTATGTATTAGCTTTATTGTTTTTTAGTTCTCTATTTTTTATTTCCCTTGCTGTTGGTCTTTTAAATATTATAGATAACGCAGCAGTTATTTCACTGAGTCAAAATAAATCTGACTCTCCCTGCTAACCAAACAATTGTTTGTGGTATCACAGTCTATTGCCATGGTGAGTACTGTGACATCA
The DNA here is from genome assembly GCA_016271365.2 of Neoceratodus forsteri. Classification (NCBI taxonomy): domain Eukaryota; kingdom Metazoa; phylum Chordata; order Ceratodontiformes; family Ceratodontidae; genus Neoceratodus; species Neoceratodus forsteri. The sequence goes on from CM057449.1 coordinate 1,518,710,095, forward strand.
TAAACCAAGGCACTGTGAGGTTAAAAGGGAGAAGCAAATGTTTTTCAAATTTTTCTATACAGACTTTTTAGATGGACTACCAAGATGTGCTGTAAACCTTGGAAAGAAACATTGACAATGGAAAATGTAGTCTGTAGTAAACTGTGACAGCTGAAACATCTTATTTATGAAAACGCATGCTGAAGTGGAGTTGCTCTTTAAAGTTAAGTCTGAACAAATCTCTGCTTTTAACAAAAATCACTGGGTACCCTGTTAAGTAGAGTGGCTAGGGAATCTCTATATATTTATGCGTGTTTGACAGAATATTCATGTCATCACGCTCCGGAAGCAAAGGGAGAGGTACATAAGGCAGACCTAAAATCATGGGAGTAGAGTTTAGGTTTTCCGAGTGGGGGCTCAAGCTCAAAACTATTGGCCTAAACAGTTAACCTATTTTAGATTACCCTATTCTTCACAAAGTTTTGCAATACATGATACATCTACCAAAGGAACTCAAAATTAGCTAGTTAGGTTTCAGACACAGAACCAATTGTATTTTTTTACCAGTATGAGTATACAACAACACAAATACACAAGTTTTTCCATAGTAAACCCCATCCCTTCTCTGTCATGGGTTAACCATTAATGCTTACACATACCCACAGGTACCGGGCAAGTCCAACAGTTGCATACTGAAATAAAATCCTCCCCACACAGCCCACAATTCGCCCACACTGTTACCCCTTATTGGCTTTGTTGACCCTCACCTAAAATTGATGTGATGTCCACTGCCTCCACCTGTTTAATTGCCAGATGACAAGGAAAGCCTGCCAAAGCCATCACTCTACAGCAGCCATGGCTGCTGGAAAACAGAGTCCAATGCCAAGCCAGTCCAAGCTGCGACTCTGTGCATGCGCATCAACATCACAGATGCGAATCCTTCAGAGTTATGGCTTAAGATTTCAGTAGCTGTTTTCTGTTAACATACTGCTCCAACCGAGCAAGCCAGCTATTTCAAAAATGAAACAAAACAATTTATTTGCATCATCCAAATTCTGGAATTCGGGGGTCACAGCTTTCCGGTGGGAACCCTGGAAGCCCCAAATTTCTATGCCTATGCCTAAAATTCCTTTTGACCTGAAAATACTGTGTTACTAAGTTCTTACGTTACACCTTTATAGAGGATTGTCTATGGGAAGGCATGCACAACAGGGTATTCTTGATCGAGGTATCCATGGCAACGCCTAACCTCGAGAGCGTAGCTCAAGAGGTTTCACCTTGCCATGGATACCTCAAGATCAATGAATACCTCTAGTACAAACCCCTATAGACAATCTTTTATAGTGTATGGGGAGTCGCAATGAAAACAAATGGACACGATGTGTTGGCAGACATTTTTTACTAGATAAGTAACGATAATAGGCAAACAGGAAACAAATACCCTTGCAACGATTCAAATAAATGTCACATTTACACATTTACTTCAGCAGTACGATAACAAGCAGGCAGACAGAAACAAATGGCCTTTCTACAATTTGAACAAACAGCCCATAGAAGAAAATGTCTTATCTGATCATCGAAAATGAGCGTTTGTATTTTTGGGTCCACATGTGGATAGGTTGCGTTATACGTCCCTTGGGTGAGCTTCTTCCATGTTGCTGGTACATTCTGAGCATGGCTATTTTCCTGGGTTGCTATGAATTTAGCTCTATCCGACAGTGGTTCAGATGGGCGGGGACAATGCCATTTTTTTTTGGGTGTTACTACTGGGTTGCTGTCACTTTCAAGGTCGAGAAGTACCTAATTGCCATTTTGTGTGGCGGTGGATTCACATATTTATTTAAACACTGTCACACAGTGGTTGCAGGAAAGCCATTTGATTTTGTTGTGCTGCACTACTGGCGTACTGAATGCAGCACAACAAGAGCGTGACCTACTCAGTGCAGGAAAACTAGGATATTCAGAGCATGGATTTCCATGCACAATAGCGTTCCACCACACACTATAAAACTTTTCTTTTCAGAATGAAACTCATGAATATTATTGGAAAATCATGTCTACTGCTTTAATGTCCAGAAGAGGAATATGGAAGTCTCATACAATATACATGGCATGTACGTTTGTAGACTTTGCATAGTTCTTTCAGCAGCAACTCGGTCCATATTTTCAGCAGTACCCTAATCTATACTAGCCTCTAAGATGTCACAAGCTCCTATCTGAAGCAGGTGGGGAGGCAGGGAAGGCCAGAAAACCAATAAGGTTCACAGGGAGGTAGAAAGAGTTGTGAGGAAGAAATGGGCTGCTCCATGAAGTACAAGGGATCCAAAAGGAAGGGACAGGGGCGCTACCTTTAAAACCTGAAGGTAGCCAGCAGGGAGATGAAGAGGGTCAAGTCAGATTCAGAAATAAGAATATTGGAGGACATCAAGGAAGGGACAAAGCCTTTTTCATTACATCAGAGAGAAAAGGTAAGTGAAAGGGGCACTGTAAAGCTGAGATGGGGCAGAGTGGGTGGGGGCAGTAAAAGAAAGGCAGAAATATTAAACAAATACTTCTGCTCAGTGTTTATGAAAGAGAAGGCAGGCCAGCCCCACAGAAACAGATAGACAATGACTGGGGTTGAACAAAGATGTGTGCAGAACCCATTGCCCCAAGAAGGTCCTTAAGGGGCTACTAGCCTGAAGTTCCATAAATCTCCAGGACCAAATAGGGCACACCCTGGGATTCTGAAGGAAATGGCCTCAATACTGATGATATCCCAAGTTGACCTTTACAACCAGTCCCTGAAATCTGCAGTTGTTCTGAGGGAATGAAGAACAGCAGATGTGATGCCCTAAATAAAAGTGGGACCACGGATGAGTGGAGGAACTACAGGCCAACCAGTTTGACTTTGATAGCTGGCAAACTGATGAAAACCATTACAAAGGAGAGGCTAGTGGAATTCCATTAAGGCAAATGGGTTACAGAACAACAGGCAGCATGAGCTTGTGGTACATAGGTTTGTCAAACTAACTTGGTAGATTTATTTGACTGGGACATGAGGGCCATACTGTAGATAAGACCAGGCAGTTGACATTCTGTACCTGCACATCAGCAAAACCTTTGACTCTATCCCCACAAGAGATTAATCAAAAAGCTGTGTGGCCTTGGGGTGGAGACAAAATTGCAAGGTGGTGTGCAAGTGGCTGGAGGGCAGAGGCCATGATCCATGAAGAGTGCACAGGCTTGAGGAAGTCATAGTTGAGGTTATGTGGTTCAACCTATTCATCAGTTATACTGAAGATGGCATTAAGGGCAAAATCTGCTTCTTTGTGGATGTCACCAAGCATTATGGCAGAGTTGACAGTGAGGAGGGATCAGAAACATGAGGGAGGACCTGGAAAAGCTAGTGAGGTGGCCAGGGATCTGGTAATATGTGCTTCAACGGCAAGAAGTGCAAGGACATGCATGCAAGAAGGAAAACTTGGGGTTGGAGCAATAGCCTAATTTCCTAATACTTTAAAATGTTTCTGTTTAAAAATGAATAATCAACCTTACACCCAACACTGTTGACTATATATCTTTCAGACCTTCCAACACATTTTCTTGTTTTTGATGGGCAGAGGTTTCTCTTGTTTTCACACTTTCATGACTGCTAAGGCTCACTGAAGCAGGAGTTTATCTCGTAGAAGTGGATTTCTTACTCATAAAAGTGACATATTTCAGTTTTAAAAAATTCAGTTATGAAAAATTAAGAAATTAACTACTCATGCTTGAAAACAGCATTATACTTTCTTAATTTTAAATCTACACATTTTTTAGTAAAATCACCCATCAAAGAATCATAATTGGACTAAACTCAATTCAAAGCCATGTTGTGCTATCTATGAGCAAAGAAAATCTCCTAAGAAATGTATTTTATGTATGGTGAAGCATTATGCAAAGCATGGATTAGTGTGGCATTGTTAATTTGAAGGCATGTGTTTTGAATAATCTTTGACTGTTTCTGCACTTTGACTTGAGTTATTTTACATTTGTAATACACTGGCTCATGTGTTATTCTGTCTCTGCTTTTGTGGCAGCACCCATTTAGGAACATGACCATGTGGCTTATATAAAGCTGGTTCTGGCCACCTCCCCCTCCCATGAACACCCAATTGGATATTTGCAAAATTATCCTAAGTCTGATTTCAAACTCACTTTTTCCCATCCCTAGTTCCAAATGTCACGACTTTGGTTTTCACGTTTTTTCTTCTTCCCTGCAGGTAGGGGAGTGCATGGAGGGACATTTAAGATTCCCACTGAGAGACCTGAATAAGGGCAGGTCAAAAGCAAAATTCCCCAGTTTCCCACAACTCTAGTGCCAGCAGCCTTAAATACTGTATTCTTTGGAAAAGTATCAGACATATAAGAATAATTTATGGGGACCATACACAATGAGCCTGTGTTTCCATCAAGGGTTGAGATACTAGTATATGGAACTCGAGAATGAAGCTCAAAAGGTCCATGCTGGTATCTCTACCCTGAAATGGAAACATAAAGTGAGTTGTTTATGGTCACCATATTTTATTTGTTATAGTATATGGTTTATAATAGTAGAGACTGAAACAGTATAATACAGTTTCTTAGTTACTTTACGTAATAAATTGTGTGGCAAGAACAATGAATGATTGCCATACTTGTTTGAAAGAGATACATAGACAATAACTGTTGACCAGTAAAATATTAAAATAAGCAGCATTTTTGGTTTTCTTTGTGATTTATGTCTAAGATTAAACAGGTGTAAACATTGTTCATTGAAGTCATTTAGTAGTAATGATGCATAAAAATTGTTACACATAGTGAGCAGTGTGAAGGAAAAAGCAAAGGTCCTACTTGTTAGTTGTGGGATCATACTCTGTATCATTTAATGCTTAATTTTAAAAGAAGTCTGCTATGAGTGGCTCTAACTCAGATACAGGCATGGCTGAAATGTCTCTAGTTTCACCCTTATTAAGGAGAAAAGGATTTACCAGTTTCATGTGTAAGGCAGTTTTTGGGAAGTCCTTATGGCAAGTCATTAGGTACATAATTCATAATCTCTGGCTGTATAGTAAAGGACATACACTACATAGTAAAATACATACATCATATAGTGAAAATATATCATATAGTGAAATGCATACACAATGTAGTGAACCACATACACTATCTACTGAAATATATCGTCATACTATATAGTGAAATACATATACTGTATACCAAATGTGCATATCATATAGTGAAACACATACACTATATAGTGAAATGCTTACATTATATAGTGAATACATACACTATATACTGAAATCCACATACTGAGTCCTGAAAATCCACATACACTATATACTGAAACAAATGTACTATGTACTGAAACATATACACTACCAATTGAGATACATACACTACAGACTGAAAAATCCACATAAACTATCTACTGAAGCACATACTCTATACACTGTAACACATACACTATATACTGAAAAAATATGCATACACTATATACTGAAACAAACACTGTATACTGAAATACATACACTATCTATTGAAATACATACACTACACATTGAAATAGCACATACACTGTATATTGAAACAAATTCACTATATATTGAAACATCTACAGTTTATATTGAAATAAATACACTATGCATTGAAAAATCTGCATACACCATATACTGAAACAAATACACTATATATTAAAAGCACTTACCCTCTCTATTGAAAATGTTGCATACTCTATATACTGAGAGAAATATATTACATACTGAAACACATACACAGTATATTTAAAAAAACACATACATTATATTCTGAAACAAATACACTACATGGTGAAACACAAACACTGTGTATTGAAATACAAATACTGTAGACTGAAAATTCACATACACTATATAACAAACAAATAAACTATATACCGAAATGGACTACATTCTGAAATTACCGTACCCCACCCTCCGAATGGCCTGACCCTGCACTCATTTCCTGTTGCATTCAGGGAACTGTTTGCATGATTAGAGGATGTCTGCTGCAGACCAGAAGGTAAACAAAACAGGGCTATCTCTTGTTCTACTTCTTTATGGAGTTTTACATCTTGTTTTGCTTGCACACCTTTAATCAATTTTCAGAACATTGTGATGTGACAAGAAACTTTTAGAACTAATTTAAAATGCTGTAGTTTATTCTTTTAAATAAGAGCTGCCTTCATTTACTGTTAGACACATTTGTATAGGAAGCTAATACTGGATATTCCTAACATATACATAGGGGACTGCATACATTTTTCCAAGTTAAATTTTTGATCAGATTTATGTGTAATTAATTACTGTGTTAGTCCAGCAACTTATCTGAGCTGAATGGTTGGGAAGCACTTCAGCTGTGATAGTGTAAGCCAAAAGCTTTGCTAGTTTGTACTCTATGGACTATGTTTTGATTTAGTTTTAGTTTTTATTTTAATGTTTTGTTTAATAAAAGTTTCTTGGTTAAGAAACAATATATATATTTTTGCTGCAACCCTCAGTGTCCAGTTCTCATCAGGAGTTTAGCTGGCACATGCATATAATTTGCATTGTTTCTATAATAAATAACATTACCGTGATGCCTCACTAGAGGCATTCTCAGTCTGTTTTGAGGTTTGAGCTTCTCAAACTGAACTGTGTTTTATTTCTTTTTTTTTATACAGATTTTTATCTTCTTAGTCACCCCACAACCCCTTGACCACTGACATCTCCAGCCCAATGGCCCACCATCCCCATAGTTGCTCTGAGATCTTCCCCCACACGCACACACACATGTGCCCCATGTTGGGGCCAAGAGGGGAGCGCCATTCACAAGGAGACACATATTCAGACAGGAGCAGAGCCTCATTAGCAGTGCAGAATCTGCATCAGGTTGTTGGATCATTCTGCCATTGAGGGGTTTCTGCTTTGGCTTCATCCCTGGGCAGCAAGCATGCAATGATGCAATTGCATATAAAGGCACATGCTTGCTTTGTGCCTACCTGAGCCCTCCTTATGCAACTCCACTGCCCTGCCAGCCCTCCTCAGCTAGGTGGATGTTGAAGAGCAGGGTGGTCAGAGTTCCTCTCCTGAAAGGAAAGCATTTCCCCAGATGCTCAATCATATCTTCCCCAGCTGACCCCTGTGCAATCCAGGTCCACCCCAAAACTGGGCCATTGGCATGGGACCAAGCTGCTAGGCCAGCCCACCAGACTGTGCTTTTATAAGTAAATAAAGACAGCATTTAGATAAAAGAAAAAAAAATTGTATTTTTAACTAGTTTGTTATAAACGTTTTAAGTCACATCACAATGTTTTGAAATCGGATAAAGGTTTTGCAAGCAAAATACGATAAAACAATACATAAAGAGATTAAGATAACTCTTTTATGTTTACCTTCTGCATCTTAAGAGGCAACGGCCAGGATTTTAGTCAATTAGGGCCCCATTTTCAGAAGGTTAGCATACAGAGCTACATTACACTATGTGGGAACAGCATGGTTGGGTGGGTGTTGTATTCAGCCTCACCTGATGCTAAGCTGATCATGTGCATGTGCATGTGTACTACTACTGCCATGCAAATGAGTAATCCTCTCCTGCATACAGAGCACAGTGCTATATAAAGGTTTCCTTAGTGACCATAAGCACCTCCTTACATTTTACACTCAGCCTCTAGGTTTCTATTCCCTAGATGCTTGATTTTGTACTTTTGGCTTTGAACCCGAGCTGCCATGTCCTGTACCACTCTTCAAGTTTTCTAAGGTCCCTGCTTATTCTCTCCACCTGCACCTATCAATGCTATTACAGATTGTGGCGTCATCTGCAAAAGGCACATCTTCCTTCCAGTTCTTCTGTTATGCCACTTATAAAGACACTGAAGAGGATTTGTCCCATTACTGAGCCCTCCAGCACCCTACTAGTTACTATCTCCTCATTGGACTGAGTGCCATTTACCACCACCTTCTGTGGCTGTGCGCTGTCTCAGGTGCAGTACTTAGGAGTGCACAACACTAATCTGAAAATGTACCACTGTAACAGAATTAGCACTGCATTGTGATAAGCGTGGCTCTTACTATTTTAAAATGCATTCTTCGGTGTAGTGCTAACCTGTTAGCTTGGCACTATTTTTCTTTTCTGCACAGGATTATTAATTGCAACCAGGTGTCCATACAACTGGGGCTGCTCTAATGCATATAAGGTGTACAGGTATATTAAATGCTTTCTGATAGTGCTAACACACTGCATGGTTAGTGTCAGTTAATGATTCTGGGAATTGTGTTTTAACTGCACACACGCAGCTGCCAGCAAACCTCTCCACCCCCACACACACACACACGCTGTCAGTCCTGGACACAGCAAAAATAATAATTCCTTGGTAGTCTGGTGGTCCCCACTCACCAAATCCAGGTAGAGCTAGAACATTTATTCCTCATTCCTGCTGCTGTTGTACTACATATTTCTCAGCCTGTCTGGTGCTGGGAAAACAAGTTTCAGCATTAGCGACCAGCTGGAAAATAACTAAAATGCTAAATTTTGCATTGGGCCATCAGAGGAAGAGGCTGCTAAAGAGTAGAACTTCAGTGAAGACTCTTGGGGAAAAATACTGGGGACAATCTGGGCCCTTTTTCAGCAACCAGTGAGGTGTTGGGGAACCTCATACATGTTAATTTTGGTTGACAGTGGCTCCTGCCAATGGAGTTGCCAGAAAGCTCCCAAGGGAAAAACTTTGGTTTCTAAGTTCAGTTTGGTGGGAGCCCTCCACAGGAGGGTGTCTCCAGCCCCTAGGGAGAAGGCGGGGCTGCCTTGGGGCTGCCAGCCATCTGTCCCCAGAGCTGGTTGTGCCTTTCTCCATCTAGAGAGAAAGTGAGGATTTTGTGAGCAGCTCTGCAGACAGGGAGATCTGCAGTATTCTGTTGCTGCCAGGAAATTGCACCACAGCGGTGAAATTGTTCAGAGTAAAGATTAAATGGATTGGGAAAAAGGATTAAGGAAATGGATTTTGTCAAGGATAGGGAGACAGCCTCTTCAGTTTTATCTGCACCGCATCGGTGTGACACGGATGATCAAAGATTTTTGATAAGAGAAGTAAGAAAAGTGTAAAGGTTCTGTCTGACCCTGGCAATGGCAAGGCATCAACAAGAAAAGGGAAAGACAAGGTTAAAGGACTGCTTTTGGCAGGAAAACTGGATTGTAGAAAATGGACATGAAAACTGGATTTGAACCCAGGTTTAAGAAGCTGACAGGAGAGCCTCTTTTGTCTAGCACCGACTAGCACCTTCGCAGTGAGAAAAGGGACTTTCTTGATGTATTTCTGAAAAGAGTTGCTGAACTGTGTGTGAGCCAATGCACAAAAGTGGCCACTGTGTTGGAGTTAAAGACTGTGGGGGCAGGGGATGAGCGGGTGCTGTCTGGGTGGGTGCTTGCTGTCTGCTCCTGAGATGCCACAAGATAGGGTACTGTTGTGTTAAACCCTGGATTTTCAGACTCTGCACAGTACCCCAGAGCCTGATATTTGAGAAGGTAGCTGAGACTGCTTGAATACACACCATAGCAGGTAATTGAGGAAAGAATGGAAATGATCTGAAGAATCCATCCTAAAGCGTGCCAGGTGGAAGCTCACTGACCCCCATCAAGTGGGGCTGCTGACGTCAAGGGATTGTGGGTTTGTGCCCAGTTGCTGGGGTGCTCTGACCTTTGGGGTAGCCAGACCTTGGGATGCTCCCATGTCTGGGTCCCTTGTGGCTGGTAGGTCTTGTGTGATGCCCTGCAGTGGGCCTCTGTGGGACGGGGAGATGGGCTGCAAGACCTTGGGTCGCACTGAAGATCCAAGCTGCAGCTTCTACACCTTCAAGTGTTACGCATCAGGCCTGGTTCTGTGTCTGCTGATCCATCTACCCCAGGACTTCAGTCATGTGTGCCATCCTAGGACTAATACAGCAGAGCTGTGGTGAGGGCAGGAACTGCCCTGCACCTGGGGAATATATATATATATAGTTATCTGTGTTCAAGTCCACTGGTGCTGAAAGCCAGTTCAAGATTTAACGCAATCAAGGGGAATCGTGGGGGTGTTTGCTTCAGGTTGGTGTGCCAGCGCGCCAGACCAGCTGCACCTCAGGCCTGCAGCTTGGCATTTAGGTACCCAGGGACAAAATTCAGGTCATCTTTCTGAACTGATACCAGTGGGTTTGGGTTTGGTAATACCTGCAGCAGTTAGATAGTCAGGTAGTTTAGTGGCTACATTATCAAAAGGTGATTTGGGTTAAAATCAAATGGGGAATGCTGTTTGGGAAACATTTTTTCTTTTTACCGACTCTTTTCCTCCGATCAATGGAGATGTGGCCTCTATCAGGAGTCACCCCAGTTCTCTCCCACTTAACCTGCCCCCACTCTGGGTCCCCTCCTGAGGCTCCGCTAATGCCTACCTCCTGCTTGCACCCATGGGGGGCCACCACTCCTTCCAGCACCCAAGACATCCAGTATCTTCCAGGCAGAGGAGTCATGCAGAAGATTGGAACACAGGTGGGCAGAGTCCGGCAGTGGGCATGGGGCCGAGATGCACCATGGCCAGCCTCAACTCTGGGGTATTTCCTTGTTCATTTAACAGAGTTACAATTTTCTTTAAAAGCCCTAAGGCAAAATATTCAAGCTTTTGCGAGTGTTAGACAGGTGAGCAACACTAATCCTAATTTGCACCTCTAAAGCAGGATAGTACTGTACAGGGTCATATGATTGCTTGGTTGCCAAGTCACTAGTCCATTTGTAAGTGGCCCTAAGCCATCCTTGTGCACCTATGTAAAGCAGCTGACAGCACCTTGCACATAGGCACATCGGCATGCTGGGAGGTTTGGGACGATAGCTATCCTTTAGTGCAACACTAGTTACTGGTTCCCCAAACCAGGTGTTATGGGCTGTGCATTCCTACACTCCCAACACTTCCAAATTGCATACCTGTGTAATAAAACATCTGTCCCATGTGTCCTGCAGACCCCCACCACTGATCAACTGGGCCTCAATAAGACACTTGATAAGATCAGTAATTCCTCAGTACCATTTGCCTGATATCCAGACCAGGGTTCTCCATGTGTCCCAATTAGTAGTCTGGCAAGAGCTGTAATTCTTCCATACCACATCCTTGGTGTTGAGTGATTCCCTGAGCCATATGTAGAATATCAATTCCCCGACCAGCCCACCCAGTACCACTACAACTGCCCCACTTTCTCTCAACCGTGGTGTACGATGCACCAGCACAGACCTTCCACTCACATCCATAGCAGCCACCAACTGAATGACAGTTCACAATCAGATGCTTACTGTAATAAAAGCTGTTTCTATAGTAGGTGTGGATCATAAACAGAAACATAGAAACACTGAATTTGTCATCAGAAAAGGACTGCTTGGCCTTCCTAGTCTGCCTAGAAGTTTCCTGCCTCATCTTTCTCCTCAAATGCTGTCTGGTCTCCACCGACCCTCCCACCTCCCAGCCTCTTCTCTAATATACCGCTATGTCTGCACCACACATGCTTGAAGCCCCCTACTATTTCAGCCTCCACCACTTCAGCTGGCAATCTGTTCCAGGCATCTACCAATATTCTCTACACCCCTCTTGACCCCTCGCTGCTTCATTGCATTCCCCTGGTCCTGGTGCTCTTTCACGTTTGAAAGAGACTCCCTGGACCCTGTTCACTCCTGTAAGATACTTGTAGGCCTGTATCATTTCACTTTTCTCTTTCCTGTCTTCACGGTGTACATGCAGAGATCCCTCTGTCTCTCCTGTTAGGGCTTCTCATGTAAATCCTTCACCATTTTAGCTGCCCTCCTGTGGACTTCTTCCACCCTATCTATGTTCCTTCTGAGGTTTGTTCTCCAAAATTACATCACTTCAGGTGGGGTCTGGCACACCACCTCCATCCTCCTGATGGAGATACCCTCCCTACACATCCCAGCATCCCACTAGCCCTCACCCACTGCTTTGTCACGGTGCCACCTTGAGGTCCTCAGACATAACCCCAAGATCCCTTTCCTGTTTATCGACTGTAAAAACAGCCCCCTCCCCATCCTATATTTAGCTCTTGGTTTCTATGCCCTAAGTGCATGATTTTGCACTTTTGGCATTGAGTCCAACTGCCATGCTTTTTACCACTCCTCAAAATTCACAAGATCCCTGATCATTCTCTCCACCACTCCTGGGTGTCCACCCTATTGCAAATTTTGATATCATCTGCAAAAGGCATACCTTCCCTTGAGTTCTGTAGTGTCCCCAACGCTCAAAAGGACTGGTCCCAGTACTGAGCCCTGTGGTACCCTACTGGCCACTCTTCCATCATTAGCGTGAGTGCCATTAACCACCACCCTCTGTCTCTTATCCATTAACTAGCTACTGTACTAATTGGAAGGCTACAGTCTGTAGTGCAAAGGGCAGTGCAATAGAACACACACATTCAGCACATTTAAGGGCTGCTCTCCTCACTCCACACACAAGCATTTTTCCTTGCCCTCCATCCACCCCTCCTCCTCCAGCGGCACACCTCTTCTTTCTCATGGGCTTCTTTCTAAGGTACTTTTTAACCAAGGGAATCACTCTGCTGCACCTCAAGGGATGGAACCCTCCTCTAGGGTTCTTTCCTTCATCTTTGTACAGGTGATATATCCCATGGATAGAGAGGCGAACAGCCAAAGATTATCTATGTTACACAAGCACAAAACCAGTTGCACAGGTACATTGAACCCAATAACCATTTTGGATACCACCCTAGGCCATTCAGTTTCTTTATCAGCCTCCTGTGTGGCACAGTGCTGAAGGCCTAGCTAACTCCAGATCAATCATGTCCACTGCTCTCTCCTTATCTATTTCCTGGTCATCCAATCAAACAAATCTACCAGATTAATTTGGCATGACCTTCCCCTGTGAATCCTGTGCTGCCTGTGGTGTTGCAGCCCATTGGATTCAAGATGCTCTAACAGTCTCTCTTTCAGTATGGAGTCCATTAATTTCCCTATGACTCAAATAAGACAGACCAAACTATACTTGCTAGCCTCCTCCCTGCTGACACTCTTACAAAATGGGACTATGTCTGCTCTCCTCTAGTCCTCTGGAACTACTCCTGTTTCCAGTGAGTTGCTGAATAAGGCCACGGTAGTGCAGCAAGCACTTCCCTGCCTAGTTCCCTTAATACCCTTGGGTGTATCCATCCGGTCCTATGGCCTTATCCACCCTAAAATTTGAAGTCCCTTCAATAATCTCTTTCTTGAAAATGGACTTGTGTCCCTCCCCCTCCAGTGTTCATGCTGCTCCTTGGTGGACTGTCCTGTCTCTCCACTATGAAAACTGTATAAGTACCTGTTCAGGATACACATTTTTTCTGATCCCTCCATGCAGTCTCCTTTTGTCATCCTTCTTATCCTCAGAACCCCTCCCTTGCCTTCCTCTCCTTGCCTTCCTCTCCTTGCTTATGTACCTGAAGAAAGTCTGGTCTTTTTTGATACCCTTTGCTATGCTTTCTTCTGTCTGAGCCGTTGATCCCTTCTTTACCTTACCTGCTTCCTTCTGTCTTACCTGATACAGTTCTCTATCCTCATTCTTCTGTGTTTTTCATACCTCCTGAATGGCACCCTTTTACAAGCTTCCATGGAAGGCTATTCTAATGTATCTCCCATGTCAGTGAAGTCTGCCTTCTTGAAATCCAAAATGTTAGCCCTCATGTGACTAGACTGGGTCCCGGTCCCATGCTAAACCACACTATGGGGTGGTCACTGGATCCCAGTTGCCCCTCCACACAGACATCTGTGTTCTGTCCCCATTGGTCAGTATCAGATCAAGAATGGCCTTTCTCTGGATCAAGCATAAAGCTGCCTGAGGCCTGCCTCTGTAGGGAATACAGGATGCTTCTGCTTCTGGCTGAAGCAGCTGCCTGGGTGGACCAATCCACGTCTGGCATACTGAAATCCCCAGCAGCAGGACTTCACCTTTGTTGCCATATTGTGTATTCATCCACAAGCTCCCTTCTACTTCTTCCCCTGTGCAGAGCCTGAAGATCACCCTGTTCATATTGCTGAGCCTTTGCCAGGTTCAAGGGTGACCCACAGTGCCTCAGCCTCCCCTGTCTACCCTACACCTCTGTCACCTTTATAGCTCTCTGACATACAGGGCCATACTTCCTCCTTTTTACCCCCATCCCTCCTGAACAGAGCATAACTTGGTACATCAATGTCCCATGATTAACAGTGTACCATGTCTCAGTTATTGCTACTATGTCCAGGTCTGCCTCTACTATCAATGCCTCCAGGTCTGGGATTTTTTCCCAGACTGCAGGCATTGTTCCATGCCTTCCATGTTTTGTATTCTATCCCCTCCTTCTCTTGCTGCTGCTCCCTCCCTCCTCTGCTTCGTCCCTCTCCCCAGTTGTCTTTCTTGTGTGGCCTAAAATTCATTGCTTCCCATCTTCTTCCACTCTCAATGTCCCAGACTTGACTTGTTTTCCTGCATGTGCCCAGGGGTGATACTAAGTCACCTGACCTTCCTGACTCCCCGGCCATTTTAAATGCTTGTCACTAAGCATTCAACGTCTTGGGTCACCTTCCTGACAGATACAGGCCATTATCTTTATACAGGCTCGCATCCATCCAGGTGGGGCCCCAGTCCCACTGTAGCCATAACCCTCCTTTCATACCATTCCTTCAACCAAGAGTTGAATTACTGGATGTGGAGTGCCTAGCCTTTCCCCTGCCATGGACAGGTGGCACCTCTGAGGAGGAGATAGAGTGTTTTTTTTTGAACTAGGGAGACACACTAAGCTGAAGCTTGTTTACAGGTGCAACCTGGGAGCACAAGGAGAGTTAGCGACTTGCTCAGGGTCCATGGTATTAAGAGGAGGCTGTGGGATTCAAACCCAGGTCTCCAGGTTTGCAGCTCAGAGCCTTAAACCACTGTGCTATACTGCCTCCTTGAAGTGTTCTACTTGCTTCAGGCTCCCCCAACTTCATGAAATCCTTTTGGATGCTAGCTACCTCCACTTTGTCTCCTGCCAGGTCATTCATTCCCAGGTGGATGATAACAACCAGTTCCTCCTCCTTGCCATTACCCTTGTGATCCTATTGATCCGCTTCTCATCCCACCATGCAGTGCCTTCTGAAATGCACTACCTTCCTGTCCTTCCTGCTAGGTTCCCTTATCTTCACTCCTCAGACAACTGAGTCCCCACCAGAGAAGCTTCCTCCTCCTCTCGGGTTTTCTTTCCCCTTTCCTGGTGCTGCATCCTGGAGGATCTACCATTCCACCTTGGTCTCGGCTGTTGATGCCATTGTTGGGCTATCCCACCCTCCAAAACATCATAGGAATTGCTTAACCAGACCGGTTGGAGATGTGCTTAGACACCTTCATGGCCACTTCCTACAGTACCATAATGGTCCTTTTATGTTGTCTTGTACACACTGCACAGACAACATATTGTGGTGGCAGGTTTTGGAGGTGTGGTCATGTTGTTGCCAATGGCACCACTGCTTTTGGGGCTGGGCTCTGTGGCACGAATGAAATAGTATGCTGTCTATGACAGCACTGCAAAAGCATGTTACCAACTTGAAACAATTTTGCCACTGCAATGAGGGTGCTCCCTGTCATTGCAGGGTGTGCCTGCCTGGTGTAACATTTCAATAAACATGGTTGTGTCTGTCACCGTCTGCCTCACAATCCCAACAAGCCGACTTTGGTGGTGCCAAATCCCCCTGTTGGGATAGTTAACCCCCAATATTGTGGCACACTGGGGCCCACCCAGTGTGCCTCCATGTTCAAAAGCCGATCATGTAGGCATTTTCTGCCCCTGCCCACCCCAGTGTGGCTAACATCACACCTCAAACTCATGGGACACACTAGAGCCCACCCCAGTGTGCCAACATTTTCCTTACACCTGGAAAAAAAGAAAATGGTCTGCAGTGTTCTTTGTTTTTATTATAACCTGAAACAAAGAAAACAGTCCTTCACCATCGGGTCCCTCCCCAACCTGCACCCATCCTTTGCACACCCCACCTCCCCACATCTCCCCTCACCCCATACTTACCTCTGGAGTCCAAGCGCTGTAATCTTTGGTGGAGCGGGAACACGTCTGCACTCTTCAAAGCCGACTGCAAACTGAAGAAATGCTGGTAAGCTGTATAATGCAACAATGGGAGGGGTTTCAACTTAGATGGATATCTCATCCATTTTGTGACTTTTGGCTCCAAATTTTCAACATGGGATTCACCTCATGAACTCAGTCACTTTCATTTCATTATTTGGTCCTAAATGTGATTTCACGGTCACTGCACAGAATCACCTTTGGGACTGATTAATGAAACGACAGTGTCACTGTTCATAAATGAACTCACAAAATGCCTATGTTGAAATTTGGTGAACAAATTCCACAAAATGACTGTGTTATGAGCGCATTGCACAGTTTCCATGCGCCAGAATTTTGAGAATTTTTATATTTTCACCCCAGATTTCCAAAATTGCCATTTCTTCACACATTCTTATAAACAGTAGAGCTGTCATTTTCATCCTACCCAAAATGTGTTTCTGCACATCTGGCACAGAATGCCACAGTTGCTGTGGGAAATCAACGTTCAGGACACATTAACAAAATCACACTGCCACTGTTCATGAGTGGAGGTCCCAACTGCTTTCATGCGGTGGGGTTCACAAAAAGCCCATGTTGAAAATTTGGAGTGCAAATACCAACAAATACCCAGGGTGTTAGGTTTCTAACCATAATGTCCCACCCTGTAGAGACTGACAGGTATCAGGGGATGACTTTGGATTGTCTGCTGTAGTGGTCATGCCATTCCACCCCACCCCACCTTCAGCCTGTGACATGTATCAAGGTGTGCCTTGGACTTTTGGAGCCCAAAGTTCTTCCCATTCTCCTATACTGTACACATCTCAACATATTTCCTTAAGGAATGGAATGAGCATAAGACCCGATGACCCCAAGGCACAACCCGACACTTGTCAGAGTCTGCAGGGTAGGGTGAGGTGAAATGGCATGAGTGTTATGCCGACGACCCAAAGGCACACCTCAATGCCTGTCAGTCTCTGCAGGGTGGTGTGGGTTGGCGTCACTTCCATATAATTACTATTCCTATTATGCATCTCTCTAACTCCTGTACTACCAATGCCAATGCCAACAAGACAACATTCAGCATTGACAAATGCTTTTTCCTCCTGCTTTTGCTCAATTCCTTCTTGCAGATGCTAGTTGCCTTCCTATGCCTTTACTTAATTGTCTCCACTGTTCCTCTACCCCTCTTTGACAATCCTCCTCTGCTAGGCTGCTTCTGAAGAAGTCTCTCATTTCTTTAAAATCCAACCTACCAAAGTCCAGGACCATTGTCTTTTTGTGGCTTGCTTCTGCACCCATCTTAATGTTGAACCACACTGTACAGTGATCACTGGTTTCCATTGGATAGCCCTCTGTGACATGACTAGGCACTATCACAGCCTCCAGTAGGACAGGGATTCAGAGGAACAAAGGGAGAAGGCATATCCAAAATAGGATAGCACCTTTACCCCATGAGTCATTTTCAACTCTCAGCATGCTAAGTCCACAGGGCAGGAAAGGTGATAATGGGACATTGCTGGCCCATATGGACTAATTAACATCTCTGCACGATGTCTCTGTGCATGACTGCATGGAGGAATTATACAGAGCAGTGCCAGCCCACCTCCTGATTGTAATTCAGATGTCGCTGATATTGTAATAAATGATCCCTGGCATCTAGTAGTTCCCACCAGTCACATTCAGATTATCCCAATTAGTAAAATGATCCCTGTCATCTAGAATTGACCCACCCCAATCACCATTCAGATGCTTTTGATTAGTATATTAAGAGGATCCCTGGCATCTAGATCACCCTGATTGCAAGTCTGAGCCTCCTCCCAATTCTACCCATTAAGGTCCTTCCACCCTCTCCCCATGGTGGTTCTTAAATTACCCGACTGCCAGTCCTCCCACTGCAACAGTGACAGGTCCAGCCCCTCTGCTCACCACCTCGGCCAGCTTTCTGAGTGACAGGGAGTGACACACACCTACTAAAGTAACAGATGCTTTACAGTGGTGAGCACTCCTCCCTTTCACTCAGATAGTGGTCAGCCAGGTAATGAACTAAGGCGCTGCACCAATCACAGTCACAGGAAGTGGCTGCAATTTGGGGTAAATGAAGGGCCAGTGGGAGGAGTGGAGGACATGGCTGGATGGCTTTGGGAGGGGCTGATTTGGTACTGGCAGGTGAGGCTACTGATGTCAGGGATCATGGAAATATGGAAACACAGAAACATAGACAATGATTGCATAAAAAATGGTACATCCAGTCTGCCCTATTTCCCTCTTAAACCTTGGAACTTACTGTCCATACAGGGTACTAGCCTTGATATCCACTCCCTGTTCCCCTCCTTACTGCTATCAGCCTGAGTAACCATTATACCCTTCACTTTGTCACAGCCATACTTGAAACCATTTATGGTTTTGGTACCACCATCTCAGTTGGCAGACTATTCCACATTCCACCACCATTTCTGGAAAATAAAACTTTCCAATATCCCTCTTGAACCTCCCTCCCATCAGTTTCTACTTGTGCCCCATGTCCTTGAACTGTTACTCATGCTAAGTAGTTCTTTTCCATTCACCTTGTTTATTCCTTACAGAAACTTGAAGGTCTCTATCATATCCTCCTCTCTTGTCTGGTCGCTAGTGAAGAATGTTCAGTGCCTTGAGCAGATCCTCATACAATCTGTCCTGTTAGCTCTAAATCATCCTGATCACCCTTGTCCTTATCTTTTCTGAGGTGAGGTCTTCAGAACTCTGCACAGTATACCAGGTGTAGCCTCATTAACGATCAATAAAGAGGCAGTAAACCTCTTTTCTTCTACTATCAGAACCCCTTCTGGCACATCCTAGTATCCTACTTGCCTTACTAGATGCCTTACTGTACTAGCTTGATTGTTTAAGGAGTCACTAATGATGAATACTAGGTCCCTTTCCTCAGCTGTAGTGCTCAGCTCTATCCCTCCTATCCAGTACTCTGTCCTGGGGTTCTTGTCCCCTAAGTGAATCACCTTGCACTTTTGGCATTGAATTTCAACTGCCAAACCTTAGACCACCTCTTTACTCTTTACATGTCACTCTGCAGTTTCCTCTTCCCCTGTCACTATCTACCCTCCCATGAGCTTGGTGTCATCTTCAAAGAGACACAGCCCCAGATTCATTCTCAAGCGTTATTAATGAGCTATTGAAGAGGGTAAGAGTCAGGATGGATCACTGTGGCATTCCACCATGACCTCCTCCTCTCTTCTGATTTGACATCATAATCACAACCCTCTGCTGCCTCTCATTCATCTAAAGCCCCTCACCCCACCAAAACACTGCTTATATTTTCCTTCAAATCCCTGGACCTCACCCCTTGTGCCGTGACCTAAGCAGCTCTGATTGGTCCCCTATCTCATTGGCCTGCTCCACTGACGCCATGCTAAAGTATTTCAAATGAAATTCCCCAAATATGGGACTGCCATGCCCCCTCCCCGAGCAGGACATGAGAAAAGTACCCCCAGATCATGTCCAGTTCATAGCTTGCTTACCAAGTGAATGATTTAGCCTGGTCAGAAAATAAATGTAACCCATCCCCGTGGCTTCCAGAGGTATCATCACCTCCACAACATCTGTACTGGGCAATAAGGCTTGCCAAAGGTGAGTATTTTACATCTGCCTTCAGTACCAACATTGGTTACCTATCTGAATTTTGGAAGGCTGCCACAATCTCTTCTCCCCTCCTACTCAATCTCCTTTGCCTCTCCTCAAAGTGGGTGGCACCTCTATCTCTAACCTCTCCTTCATCACCACAGAGGTGTAATTCCTTTTATCACCTGCACCTCCTCTCTCCTCCTCCCTCTCCTTCCTCACCTCCCTCTCACCCCTGCCTGCCTGCTTGATTGTCATCTACTCCTTCCCCTATTTATATATATTTTCTCTCCAGTAACTCCATCCTCCCATCACCGACACCCTTCCGCCCTTACTCCTTCCAAGGGTAGGAGCCCAGATAGCCTGGATAGCATGCTCCTCCATCTCTCTGCTTCTGTAGTCTCCTCCCCATTGGCTGACCTCCCTAGCCTCTCTTCTGCTGTTCCTCCATCCCTGCTGACTGGAAGACTGCCACTGTTATTCCTTCTTCAAAAGGTGGTGACCATCTGCTACTAACAGCTACCAACCCATTTCTCTCCTCCCTCCAAAATACAGGAACAAATGATCTTGTCACGACTCTCTCCCTTTCTGGACTCCTCTTCCTTCTTCACCCAATACAAGTCTGGCTTCCACAAAATCACTCCACCACCACCTCCTGCTCAGGCTCACCAAATCCATCCACAATGATATGGATCACAGCCTATTCACCTCTGCTATCTTAGTCGATCTAGCCAAAGCATTGACCCTGTCTCTACCCCAATTATTAGCCAAACTCCAGGTTGCAGGCCTCTCTGACTCAGCCATTGACTGTTCCCTCCCTACATGGGTAGGTCCCAAGCAGTCAAAATTGGTGACCCTCTCTCCTCCCTGCCTGTACCACTTGGGTCCCACTAGGATCTGTGTTAGACCTCTACGTTTCTCCATTTTTCTTAATGATCTCCCTCCATATGCTTGTCTACATCCATTCACATGTACATGGATGACACAGTCCTCTTCACAGGAGCCCACAGACTCCAGCTGGACTTTGATCAAGTTCAGCCTTGGCACTACAAATCGGCTTTTCCTCAATGCCAAGAAGACTGTCTCCATTTCTTCTGGCACAAGGCACAGACTCTCTAGGCTCTCTCCCTTCCTACTATCCATACCTTGGATGGCGCCCTGTGGAGGATGTTACCAGCTTTTAGTTATCTTGGTATCTGGCTAGACCAGCACCTAAACTTTTCTGAACAAGTGGATGCTATAGTCAAAAGCTGCACCCCAATTTGATACACTTTACAGGACTGTGAATGTATCCCACCTCAACACCATTCTATTATTGAGAGAATGATCATCACAATCATTGACTATGGTGATGTGGTCTCATGACAGCCCCAGTCACTACTCTTGCCAGACTGGACACACTCCAACTATTTCTGCCATTCCACTCTTGACTATCCTCCTTGGACTCATCACTGTTCTATGTTTAAATCTCTCTCTTTTCTTTTCTTCCGGACAGACACCATGCCTACTGTGCCAGCTTTGTGGGCAAATCTGGTTTGTTTCCCTACCTCCTATCTCTCTGCCCCCACAGCCATACCATCAGAAGCGAAATGTTCAAACCTAGCAGTCCCTTCAGTTTCCACAACCATCGGCAAAGCCACATTCAACCACCACTTCCTAAAATCTGGAACTCCCTCACCCCAGCCATTCACCAATCTCCCTCCCTGGATTCTTTCAAACCACTTCAGAGGTCTCACCTCTCCCTCCTGCATTGCTCCAATTTTGCCTCTCGCTCTCCTATGACTTGTTTCCAATTTAGGTACAGCTATAATTTGGCACATATTCTTCCATTCTAGGCATTATGCACAAATGTTTACAGCTAATGTTGCTTTAAACTGCTCTGTATTTGATTGCCAGCATATGTCTGTGGCTCTGACTGTGCCGTATATGCGTTTGTCGATTGTTTGCGTGTCCTCAAGTTCTCACATCTTGCATGTATTATTCCCAATGTAATTTGCAGTTGTGTATCACTCTGCTCCATGTATGCTATGTATTTTGAACTTCTGTGCTACCTAAGCCCCACTTGTACAAGTTCCTTCCCCAGGATGCATCTGGAAATGAGCTCCCAGCTTAGTATGCCTGGGGCACTAGAACCAAGGATAATTTTCTACAATAACTGGAGCCATTTAGACTGCAATCAGGGGTGTAGAACCTTTATATGCCAATGATCATTTTGGTATACTACTTGGGAGCATCAGAATGGTGACCATGGGTGAGGTGGCAATAAGCACCACAGTGTGCTCAGATGAGGGCAGGATTTTGGAAGCAGTAAGCAGAATTGCAATTTCAGTTGCTAAGCACTTTCAAAACCTTTATATAGCACTGCACTTCTGTATACAGGACGGGATCCTCATTTGCAAGGCTTTAGTGGTACATATGCACATGCCATGATCAGGTTACCATTGGGGCTGCTAAATACATGGCACCTGTTCAACCTTGCTGTCCTCCCACATGGCACAGTGGTTAGATATTTATCATTCTGCTAACCTTCTGAAAATGAGGTCCTAATTGACTAAAAATCCCCAGCGATACCTCTTAAGATGCAGAAAGTAAACAAAAATGGATTAACTTATTCTGCATCTATGTATTATTTTATGTTATTTTCCTTGGAAAACTTTTATCCAATTTCAAAATATTGTGATCGTCTTAAATATTTTTAACAACTGTAACTAAATACTATTTTTCCTTCCATCTGAGTGCTGTTTTAAATACTTATAAAAATAGTCTAGTGGGCTGGCTTAGTGGCTTGGTGGTAGCTGTATTGCCTCCCATGCCAGTAGACCAATTTCAGGGAGAACCTGGATCAAACAGGGGTTAGCTGGTGGGAGATGATTGAGCATCTCAGGACTTCTCTCCTGTCAGGAGGAGGGTGACCACCCCGCTCTTTAACAGTCACCTAGGTGAGGAATGCTGGCAAGGCATCAGAGTGGCATAATAGGCAGGGCTCAGGCAGGCACAAAGCAGTACTTGCCTTTAGATGGATTGGCATTATTGCATGCTTGACTGCCCAGGGATAAACCAAGGTAGAAAACCTCAATGACAAAATAATCCACCAACCTGCCACAGGCTTTGCACTACTAACCATGCTCTGCTCCTGTCTGAATATATGTCTCCTTGTGAATGTCCTCTCTCCTGGCTCACCATGGGGAGGCCATAGGAGATCTCAGAGCATGTAAGTCCTGGTGATTTTGGGTCATGGGGATGGACGAGCCAGTGTGCAAGGGGTCAGTTGGTGACCTAGAAAGAAACATCTCAATAGAAAAGAAATAAAACACAGTTTGGGAATCTCAAACTCAATAAACATAGAAACATAGAAACATAGAATTTGACAGCAGATAAGGACCGCTTGGCCCACCCAGTCTTCCTTTTCCTACTTGATGGATAAGCTGCAGATCCTAGTTAACCAGCAGCCTACTTCCTCCTACCCCACCCTAGAATTGCCTTATGACTCTCCCATGCATGCTTGAATTCCACCACTGTTTTTGACTCACAACCTCCTCGGAGGCCGTTCCATGCATCTACAATCCTCTCTGAAAAAATACTTCCTTACATTACCTCTGAGCCACCCCCATCTTCAAATTGTGCCCCTTGTTCTTACACACTCTTTTTTTAAAAGATGCTACCCTCTTGGACTTTGTTGATTCCCTTGAGGTGCAGGCGTTCCTATCATGTCCCCCTCTCCTCCTTTTCTCGAGGCTATACATATTAAGCTCCTTTAGCCTCTCTTCATATGTCTTCCGGTGCGGACCCTGCACCATTTTAGTTGCCCTCCTCTGGACAGCTTCCATCCTGTCTATGTCTTTGCAGAGATTGGGTCTCCAGAACTGCATGCAGTACTCAGTCGGGGTCTCCTGAGCTGTCTGTACAGAGGGATAACAACTTCCTGTTTTCTACTGGTGATGCTCTCCCTATCCCCAGCCCTCTTTACTGCCCTCTCACATTCCTTGCCCACCTTTAGGTCATCTTATATGACTACCCCAGGTCCCTTTCCATTTTGTTGTTGTTAGTATCTCACCCCCACCTTGTACTCTTCCCTGGGTTTTGTTTCCCAGGTGCATTACCTGCATTTCTTAGCACTGAATCTAAGCTGCCATACATTTGACCATTCCTCTAACCTTGCCAAGTCCCTTCTCATCCTTTCCAACCCACCTTGTGCTTCAACTCTGTTGCAGATCTTTGTGTCATCTGCAAAGAGACATCTACTTTCCTTCCAGTCCTCTGCAATGTAAAGCTATAAAGACATTGAGAGGACTAGTCTAATCTGAATCTCTGCGGTACCCACTAGTAACCCCCTTTCTTCAAGTGGACTCCATTTACTATTACCCTCTGTGTCCTATTCTCCAGCCAATTCTTTACCCAGGCTATCATCTTGGGACCCACTCCCAGGCTGGCTAACTTGTATATTAATCTTTTGTGTGAGACTGTGTCAAATGCCTTGCTAAAGTCTAGGTAGGCCATGTCCACAGCCCCTCCCTGATCTACTACTTTGGTCACCCAGTCAAAGAAATCTATTAGATTCATCTGGCATGACCATCCAACTGTGAATCCATGCTGCCTTGGGTCCTATGCCCTCTGGCCTCTAGGTACACGACAATTCTTTCCTTCAGAAATGATTCCATCATTTTCCCTATCACTGAGGTTAAACTAACAGGTCTGTAGTTTCTTGCTTCTGCCCTGCTCCCACTTTTGTGAGGGGAATCATATCTGCCCTCCTCCAGTCCTGAGATACCACCCCATCCTCCAGTGATTTGTTAAAGAGGGTAGTCAGTGGTGTCACTAGTTCTACCCTTAGTTCTTTTAGAATTCTGGGATGAATCCTATCAGGCCCCATTGCTTTGTCCACCTTCAGTTTTAAGAGTTCTTTCAGAACCCTTTCTTCTGTAAATGGGCTGGTATCAACTTCTGTATCCAGAGTGTTTCTATTGTTTGTTTTAGGTACCTCCTTCTTCATTTTGTAAATATTGAGCAAAATATTTGTTTAGTAACTCTGCCTTTTCACAGTCACCTTCTGCCCATCTCCTCCCTTTATTATGCCTCACTATCCCTCCCTTGATCTTCCTTCGCTCCTGATGTACCTATAAAAGGTTTATCCCCTTCTTAACTGAGTTGGCTATCTTTTCCTTGGTTCGGTCTTTGCTGTTCTGACTGCCTTCCCAGCTTCCTTTGCTTTAACTGATACAATTCTCTGTCCTGCTCCTTCTGTGATTCATTGTACTTCCTGAATGCTTTATTTTCTCTTGAACCTTCACTGCCCTCCTTTGAGAACCATAGTGGTTTCTTACATCTTTTGTTTTGTTTATTTGCTTCACACAGAGGCTTGTTACCTCTGTGATGGCAGTTTTATTATTCCCCATTGTTCTTCCACCCTCCTTCCTGCCCATTTGCTAGTGCATTCATAGGCACTCACCCATTTTCGCAAAGTCAGCCCTCCTAAAGTCCAGTCATACCATATAAACAGCATAACTATGCACTATGCAGCTAGACCAGAGCAGGTTTATTAGTGGAGACTAAGTGCTTGGCAAAGCTCTGTCCACCTTGCAATACTCCACAGATATGTAATGGGAGGTTAGGGCTGTGAGTGCCACCAGTGAGACATCACAGTGAAGTTATTCAGAACAGAAAATGCAAATTATGCATATGTCAGCTGAGCTCCTGATGAGAATTGTGCCCTAAGCAATTGCTGCAAAATACGTATTTTTTCTTAACCAAGAACCTTTATTAAACAAACAATTCTAACAAAAACAAAAACTAAATCAAAACTAACTCAGTAGAGTACAAACTAGGAAAGCATTTGGCTTGCACTTTCACAGCTGCTGCAGTACACTTCCCAAACATTCAGCTCAGATAAGATGCTGGATCAACACAGTAATTAATTACACATAAATCTGATCAAAACTTTAACTTAGAAAAATTGCATGCAATCCCCTATGTTTATATGGTATGAGGTGATAAGTTACTGCAGGAATATCCTGAATATTAGCTTCCTATACAAATGTGTCTAACAGTAAATGAAGGCAGCACTTATTTAAAAGAATGAACTACAGCATTTTAAATTAGTTCTAAGAGTTTCTTGTCACATCATAATGTTCTGAAATTTGATTAAAGGTGTGCAAGCAAAAAGATGTAAACCCCATAAAGTAAAATAAGAGATGGCTCTGTTTTGTTTTCCTTCTGCTCTGCAGCAGACATTCTCTCATCATGCCAGCAGCTCCTGAGATGCAACAGGAAATGAGTGCAGGGGCAGGCCATTCAAGGGGAGGGCTGGGGATGGGTAATTTCAGAACATAGTCCATTTCAGTATATAGTTTTTTGTTTCAGTATATAGTGTTTGTGAATTTTTCAGTGTACAGTGTATGTATTTCAATACATAGTGTATTTGCTTCAGTATATAGTGTATGTGATTTTAAAATGTACTGTGTATGTGTTTCAGTATATAATATATTTCTCTCAGTATATAGAGTATGTACATTTTTCAATAGAGAGGGTAAGTGTTTTAATATATTGTGTATTTGTTTCAGTATATAGTGTGTGCAGAGCTTTCAATGTACTGTATAGTGTATTTATTTCAATAGTGTATGTATTTCAATATAAAGTGTAGATGTTTCAATGTATAGTGTATTTGTTTCAGTAGACAGTGTATGTGCTTTTAATGTGTAGTGTATACATTTCAATAGATAGTGTATGTATTTCAATATATAGTGTATTTGTTTCAGTATATAGTGTATGCAGATGTTTTCAATATATAGTGTATGTGTTACAATGTATAGAGTATTTGTTTCAGTAGATAGTTCATGCAGATGTTTCAGTCTGTAGTGTATGTATCTCAGTAGGTAGTGTATATGTTTCAGTACATAGTACTTTTGTTTCATTATATAGTGTATGTGGATTTTAGTACTCAGTATGTGGATTTCAGTAGCTAGTGTATGTATTTTGCTATATAATGTAAACATTTCACTATATAGTGTATGTGTTTCACTATATGATATATGTATTTCAGTATACAGTATGTGTATTTCACTATATGATGTATATATTTCAGTAGATAGTGTATGTGGTTCACTACATTGTGTATGCATTTCACTATATGATGTATATATTTCACTATCACGATATATGTATTTCACTATGTAGTGTATGTGTTTTACTATACAGCCAGAAGATTATGAATTATGTCCCAAACAGCTTGCCATAAATCCTCTTGTTTTCCTGTTCATGGACAAACTGTTCACATTCTGACATTGGTCTAGAGTGAACTCTGGCTGACCTTTTTTTCTTTTTTAAACTGTTAAAATTTTCTGAGTACTATCAGCCACAGTGAAGGAAACAATGCAGAGTAGTTGGCGGGAGTGAGCATGAGGGAATGTAGGTTCAGAAAAAAATAGAAGCGTGCACAATAAGGGTTTTAGAATATTCATAATAACTTGAATATGCACAATAAGGTTTTAGAATATGCACAGTAAGGTTTTGACTTGTTTGAATTCCACACGATAATTCCAAACCATACACTATACAGTAATTCTGACCTCAAGCTATGCAATACAACTCTATGAGATCATGAAATGATATTTTCAATGTTTTGTGTCTAGAATTGAATTAAAGTCCTTTATTATTGAAGACTGTGTTGATGTACACTGCTTATACTGTATATGTGTTCTATCAATTTACTGTATTTATGTATATTATGATGTCATGTAACAATCTCTTGTCCAGAAACTTCCACAAAAGGAATCTGGATCTTTTTGGATCAGTTCATGAAAATGAAAAAATTCTGAAAAGGCAAGGAACTCGGTTTTACTGTATAAAACACCTTTGGGCACATTTCACATCTGATGGTAGTAATTATGCAGGAACTACGTATTAATGAGATACTATATGATTTCCTACTTAGTTGAGTATTGTGTACCTGATATCATTTGTAATCGTTTTAAATGACATTGCAGTACTTAAAACATATATTACTCAAGCAGCATACAAGAGTGCATATTAATTTCCAAATGTTGTTTCAAATAAATCTATTGAGATTCCCCAACAAAGTATATACATATATTGCATCAAGTGTGCCATCATCTTATTGTGAATTGCACAACTGTGCAGTTAGTATAGGGGAAGAATCGTCATGCTAGGGTGAGCATTGTGAGGCATGAATGCATGTCCCAGGTATGTTGTTAGGCACAAGGCGTGGCTGAGGGCCTTCAGTTCTTTGTTAGTACATTAAGTTTCCACAATGCCAACACTGAAGGGACGATTGTGCTGATAAAATATTTTTATTCTGAAATGTAAGAAAAAGTAGAAAACATTTTAAAATTTTTTGAAAACTATATAGGGATTTGTTTACTTTGCTATGATATGGTTGTTTTATTTATCTTTTAGAATTTAAATGCATTGTTAACATAAAGGTCTATTGAACTCTTTAATTGTTTGGCTTGCTATGATACCAAGTAAGCAATAACACACAACATGGTGTACCATTACTGGGATTAACACACCTGGGTGCATTGTGAGGCATGAGGCCATAGGCTGAGTGTCATCACAGCACCCGGTGTGCATTACTCCCTAATAATGGCACACCATGGAGTGTGTTATTGCACTTATAATAGGCAATGTAGAAAACAGTCTTAAATGCTGTAAATATTGACTATACTGTCTTAAACTGCAGAAAAATGGATGTATCCTGCTGCATTGTAAAATAGTCCTTACTGTCAAGGAAGATAGTCTGCTATTTAAGCACTGATAAATATTATACATGTGCTACATTAATGCCAGATTTGGTACTGAACTTTCAAAACATTATGTAATGTGCAAACAGTGACTGCTGCTGGTCAGGTACTCACTGAACCACTCTTTCATTAGTGTCCTGTGATTTATTTAGCTGTCTGGGTTTGCAATGGTCCCATTACACTGCTGCCTTCCTGTCTCTCTGCATGTGACAAACTCTTGTGGAGAGGAAGATGGCAATCATGCAGTTTACAACAAAGTAAGTAGCAGATTAAGACTGTAATGAAAAACGCAATCGACTTTGATGAGGGAGATACAAAACACCCACTCTGTACCTAGCTTCAGCACTCTGTACTAGAGCTGCAATTGGGTTGATGCAGGTGTTGTCTCTGTTGGGGCCAAAAAGAATGTTGTGAGCCCCAAGGATGATCCTTCATGTGTCCAATACAAGCAGTATTTACATAAATGATGAGACACAAGTTTACAATACATTTGCTGCTCACTGCCTCGGTCTCTCTGTCGCTTTGCTGCACGTCTCTGTGTATTTGTCTCGTCTGTCTGCATCTGTCTTGAAACATCGAGAGACAGCACATGAAAATGTATGTATTCATTTATTTTATTTATTCATTCTAGGATTACAAATACCTTTGAGTGCCAGGCAGCTCATTTACAAAGGTTCCACGTCAGTAGGGAGGGTTACAAACAGTTGTAGGAAAACAGACAAGTCATACAGAATATTTCAGAACAGATGTACATGTGTTTACATTAAAGTATAGGACAACTAAGCTTCAGTTATATCCACATTAAGCAAAACCTGATCAGAGGCAGAGGGAAGAAACATAGGGGGAGGAAGAACCAAGAGGAGAGGAGCAGCCAGGCAGCCTTGTAAAGTTGCAACTATGATAGGGGAGAAAGAGTCTTAGAAAGGGAGGGAGGAAGGGGAGAGTGGCAGCCAGGCAGCCTTGTAAAGTTGCAACTATGATAGGGAGGAAAGAGTCTTAGAAAGGGAGGGAGAGGGGAAGAGGGCAAAGTCAAGGAGAAGAGGTGGTAAGATGTGGGTGATAGAGGTGTTAGTGAGAGGAAGTCCAAGAAGGGGTGGACAAGTGGAGGTCCTGAAAGGGACCTGTAAATTAGGTGGCACAATCACAGGAGTTTTCAGTTAGGAGGTGAGTTCAGAGCTTATGTTTGAACTATCCAAGTTTAGGAATGGTAGCTAGACTGTTGGGGAGTCCATTGAACCAGGAAGGTGCTTTGCTACCAAAGACGAGTTGGCATTGTGTGGTCTGGCATCGTGGGACTAGTAGGAGTTCAGTGGATGAGGTGCACATATGGTGGGTCTTTGGAGATTTGTGAAGCAGACAACACAGACCTTTCGCATGAACCCAAGTAGAATCTTTTTAGTGAGAAGGCAGGTGTGGTATTTAATTCTCCCAGATAGATTAAGCCATCCAGTCTGTTTATAGAGATTGCAGGTGTGGGTGAGGGTGGGATGCCCCATTTGGAGTCTACAAGCCTTGTTTAGCGCAACAGTGAGCCTTTTGAGGCAGTATCAGTAGCAACTCCATAAATGACAAGGCCATAGTTGATAATAGAGACATAGAACAGTGAATCGCCAGATTAAGAGCTTCAGGTGATAGACACTTTCTAAGTCAATAGAAGACCAATCCTAGCATTGCTGGCTCTAGCTATATTTTCAATGTGGGTATATAGGTAAGGTGACTATCTAGGGTGACCCCAAGGTACTTGAAGTGTTGTATTTGTTCAGGGGTCATCTTGGCTATTTCTGATAGTGAGAGCATGTCCATTGTATCTACTGCAGACAGAGGAGAACAACAGGACTTTTGTCTTCTTGTAGTTTAGCACTAGTTTTGTTTGGAGAACCAGTACTTGACATCCAGAAACCATTCTGTAGGTTGCTTTCAAGCACGTGCAAAGTCAAGGTGGCTTGAAAAAATGACAGCGTCATCTGCATAAAATAGTGTGTGCAGATGGCAGGCAGATGGTAAATTGTTAATGAAGATGCTGAATAGTAGGGGACCCAGAATTGAGCCCTGGGGTACACCAGACCAACCGGTTTTGGTCTGAGATAACGTTGAGAATCTTCATGCATCATGATCTGTCTCCAAGATAGCTTGTAAACCAGGACAGTGAATCAGGGAGAAGCCAGTTAGAGAGTTGATTAAGGAGGAGCTGGTGATTAACCATGTTGAAGGCCTTAGTTAAGTCTATAAAGACTGTCCCCACAAAACTGTCTTGGTCAATAGATTAGTGGATGGAGCTGGTGAGTTCTAGTTATGTAGTGGTGGTGCTGTGCCCTTTTCTAAAAACCATGTTGTTCACACTGCAGGAGCATTTACTGAGATAGTCCACTAGTTGGTTGGCAATAATACACTTGAGTATTTTTGAAAGGAGGGAGGATTGATATAGGCCTATAGTTGCTATGTAGCATACGGTCCCCAGCTTTATGAACTGGTGTAACAATGGCTGTTTTCCAAACCTGTGGGAACTGAGACAACGACAGAGAGGTTAAGGATCTTAGCGATAGGTGGGAGTACTTCCTCAGCAGTAAGTGTGATTAGTTTGAGGTCTAGAGAGTCCCCACTATGCTGTGACTTACCCAGCACTTTGCTCAGTAGTTTCCTGACTTGGGAAACAGAGACATGTTTAGAACAATTCATCTTCATAGCAGTATAGAGAGGCAGTGAAAGTGATGTAAGAGAGAGAGAGGAGTATGTGCTGCAATGCCATGCTTTGAAAGAGGATCGCTTCTGTGCCATGCTTGTGTGCTACTGAGCGGTAAGCTAAACAACAGAGACAAAGCAGTTTGAAATGTTTGCTATGGTTGCAGTGTCCTGCTAGGCTGGTGGGTCATGTGGGTGGGGATGATGAGAGAATTATAGAAATCAACATGTAGTGCTCCTACTATGCCTGTTACCAGTAAAGCAACAAGGAGAAATTTTGCTGAGGTTGCAATGTCCACTGGGTGGGTCGGTGGGAAGGACAAGACAGATAACTGGTGCATTGGATGGGTCAGTGGGAGGACAAGACAGATAACTAAGCAATAACATGAGCTATAGAAAATAACAGTAGGGACGAACATACCCCATGTCTCAGATATATGTACAACTGCACTCCCTCTGTGTAAGAAATGTGCTAAGTCAGCTATGTGTTGTACATTGATTGTGTCATTTGCTTAGCAAGAATGCAAATGGCTGCTGTTGCAACATTCAGTTTCCCTACAGAAGAAGTGCAGGTCTGTTCAGAATCTCACTAAGCCTCTTTCACCCTAACTGTGCCGATAAGGGTGGTTTAATGCACTGTCAGGCGATGCTTTCCACCATTCACCTACAGTATATCCCTCTCTAGCCCATGTTATAAAGTCACTCTCATAGCTAGTTGTATGTTGTGGGGGTAGACTGATGACACTTTTCGGCCAATCACAGACTTCCATTCCTGAAGATCATCTCCAGCAGTAATACCATTTTACTTTGCCTATACATATCCCTAGTAGGGCTTCACTTGAGTAGTGTGGGCAGTTCTGGAGTTCAACCTCAAGAAATACAGGGACCACATATAGATCAAACAAAGAAGGGTAACAAAGAAGATCCATGGGCCAAGCGTAAGTTTAAGGTAAGGCTGGCAGACCTTAACATGTGTAGGCAGGAGGCAAGGATTAAAGGGTGGATATGATGGAGACATGATTTCTTGTGGAGAATCAACAGGGTGGAGTGTCAGGACTTGTTCACAACAAGCAATGATGCAGTAACTAGATGATGAGGGGAAGACTAGTGGAGGAGAAGCAGTAGAGATGTGAGGAAGTTCTTCTTCATGGAGTGGGTGGTGGAAGAATGAAATAGACCTCCCAGAAAGGTGGTTGAAGCCAGGACTCTGATGAGTTTTAAACTTGGTGGGAGAGATACAGCATAAGGAAATAGCATGGTAACAGTGGAGGACTCCATATAGGATAGTGTGGGAACCCAAACACAACCACACTATTCTTATACCCAGCCAGCCAGTTAACATGCGACTCATCAACCGCCCCTGTCCAATGAACAGCGCTGTTTGGGAGTAGTTGCATTGTGACATGGCAACTATCGCAGAAAGAAAAGTCATTCTGCATTAGTAAGTACGTCACTACTGAAGCAGAACAACTTTTTGAGTGTATGGAAATCCATACACAATTACATTCCACCATACACTATAAACCCACTTATGCTATTTTGATAACTACACTATGCTCTACACCACATTGCCTCCCTCCACACTGTTATGCATGCTCCCTCCACCAATAAGCGCACCCTCATTCCCCTCAGACTGCTCCAATTTTCTAATATCAGTGTACTAGTTTGCTACTAGAAGTTACTTGGTATGGCCCTGTAGTTTTTTAATCAATCTATTTGAGTTGGGGACTTTACCCCAACACCCTGTGTTAAATTAAAAAAAACAAGGAGTGTGTGACAGTAAAGACCCAACTCAAATAAAATGATTAAAAAACAAAGCTACACACATACCAACTAACCCGAGTAGCACTCAATGCTGCCACTCAGTCATGCAAGTAGCGAGCAGTTGTATACCATAATATATGCTAAATCTGAGGCGTACTACTATGCTACTTGTGTGGGTCCAGAGTCCTCCACTAGCACCAATAATGGTAGCTACAGGCAGAAGACAGAAAGGGATAACTAGGGAAGGTATGATGATCATCCACTAGGACTACTGGATCTCTAACTCCAGCTCAATGTTGGGCCAAGTATGGAGTTAGTCAGAAATTGTCAGACTGGATAAACATATGTGTCTTTTTCTGCTGACACACCTATGTTTGTATACTAACCTGATGCATCAATCTCACTGTTGTTAAGCTTATTAGACTTAATAAGAACTTTGATATAGAGTGCTGTATTTTAGACAAAGGGAAAGGCCAAGCAGCTGCATAGAGGACCATCATAATCAGATGTAAGTACAGTAAGTAAGTAGTAAAGTTTATTTCTATAAGGCACCCTTCCCAGGCTCAGGCGTCTTTACAAAATTTGACATACAGCATTAAAACCACAGTAATAAATATTTATTTATTTATTGAATTTTGATGACGGTAGGCCCACTGGGTCCTGGAGGTCCCTTTTTCAGGGGCGACCGGGAGTTACAGGACTAGTGGGATACACAGTTATTACAGATGTGGATTATTGCATGTGAACAGGTGAATATCTATATAAGCAATGACATATTACATAACACATTACAAAGATTAGCAAGTTGAAACAAAGAAGGAGAGCCAGAGCAACACCTGGGTCACAATTACCTGAGTAGAGTATTTTTGGAGGAGAGCCTAGAGAAGGGTTAGGGCTCCCAGCACAGGTTGGAGTGAGGTAAGTGCTCAGGTAGTAGGGTAGTAGAAGTGTCACCTAACATTGCAATGGCATTGACTCATGGCAAGCATGTGCACCTTGAGTCTTGTTTGAAGCTCGTAGGGTGATGGAGCTTCCGATCCTCAGGAGGAAGGTTGTTCTATAGGGAAGGGACAGTGTGGGAAAAGGACATGCCCCTGTCTTGGTCCTTACCCTAGGGACTTGAGAAGAGTTTGGCCTGAGGACCGTAGGTTATGAGGATTTTGGCAGCAGTTATGAGCCCTGTGAGGCTTGGGGGAGGTACCGGGCTAATGACTTATATGCTAGGCAGAGCACTGGGTACCTGAGATGGGCTTCGAATGAAGGCCAACTGAGAAGTGCTAGAGAGTCACAGTGGTGGCTCTAGAGTGAGACTGAGTGGCAAATTGGACTACCTTGTTGCACAAGACCTGAAACCTGTTGAACTCAAGCTTGGCAATTCCCTGAAATATTGGGGCAGCATAGGTGAGTGTTGGGAGAAGGACACTCGAGGCAATGGCATTATATGTATAAATAACATTATATCCATAACAAATTTAGCATAGTTTACATCACTGAAAATGCTTGATTAAAAGGAAGGTCTCTAGAACTTTTTAAATCCCTCCACAGTCAGGCTATTTCGTATCTAGCAAGGTAGAGAATTCCACAGGGTAGGAGCCATAAAGGCAAACGTTCTTCCACCAGATGTTTTAAGGTTACCTGGGAATCTCTAGCAATCCTCACCAGAGGATCGGAGGGAGAGGTTGGGACAGTAAGTCAGGAGTTCTTCCAGGTAGGGGTCCCAAACCATATAGGGCTTTATAGGTCATCAACATGACCTTGAACATGATCCGCCACTGTACAGACAGTATATGCAGTGCCACCAGCTACCACAGTTTTCTTTTGTGGGATGGTGATATGTTGATGATCCCCATCCTGCTGCCTCCAGAAATCCACCCTGCATGCTGGACACAGTGTTGCAAAACATACAGTAAATCAATCGATAGGTAGATAGATAGATAGATAGATAGATAGATATAGATAGATAGATAGATAGATAGATAGATGAGATAGATAGATATAGAAAGACAGACAGATAGATAGATAGAGTAACATCTTGCCTTTCCCCATCCACTGACAGCCTGATACCATCACATCTTATATTTTGAAATGACTGCAGTTTTACTGTATCTGACCTTCTAGTTGGTGGATATTTTATATCTTGTCAGATAGTCCACATCTTTACTATATATGGGCCACCTGCAACAGCATAAGATGTATCACTAGTGTTAGAAGCTGTGTTCTTTGTCTTGCTGATGTTCATCCATAGTTTGTGCAATTTTATGATGATGACATTCTGCACCAGCCCAGTACCAATCGATGCCTGCTGCAGTCCCAAACTGTCTGTGGCTTCATGAATTACATCTGCCATCAAAGTGTGTGATGGATGCAGTGTGTGCTACTGAACACAATTATATTGACTTTATCTTGCCCATCCAAAATCCCAGCCAGTGTGAGTTGCATAAGGCAGTTTAGAAACATTGAAACAGGGAAACATAGAATTTGATGGTAGATAAGGACCACTTGTCCCATCCAGTCTGCCCATTTCTACCTATCTACACTATTACATCAGAACGTGCCGATCTCAGCTTTTCTCGCTCCCCTTCCTTTCCACTATGATTTGTTTGTGTTTATCCATGCATTCTTGAACCCCACTACTGTTTTGCCCCATCGCCTTTGCTGGAAGGCTGTTCCAGGAATTCACCACTCTTTCTATAAAAGTATTTCCTCTCATCTCTCCTGAATCTACCCCTCCAGCATAATAGCATGACCTCTTGATCTTGAGCACCTTTCTTCTGAAAATACTCCCTCCTGTACCTTATTTACCCCTGTGAGGTATTTAGGGTCTCTATCATCTATCACCTCTGCCTCTTCTGTTTCAGGGTGTGCATAGTGAGGTCCATTAGTATCTCATCATACAGCTTTTGATGGAGATCCTGCACCATTTAGTTGCCCTCCTCTAAACTGCCTCCACTCTGTCTATGTCCTTCTGGAGATGTGGTCTCCAGAACTGGACATAACACTCTAGTGGGGTCTTACCAGTGATCTATACAGAGGCAACACCACCTCCCTCTTTCTGCTGGTGATACCCATTCCTTTACACCCCAGCATCCCACTTGCCCTCTCTACTACCTTGTCTCACTGCCTGATCACCTTTAGGTCATCCAGTATGATTACCCCAGGTCACTTTCCTGCTTGGTGGTCATCAATACCACTCCACCCATTTGTACTCTGCCCCTGGGTTTCTGTGCCCTAAGTGCATTATTCTGCACTCTTCCACATTGAAATCCAGCTGCCATACACTTGACCACTCCTCTAGTTTTCTCAGGTCTTTGCTCATCCTTTTCACCCTCCTGGAGTGTACACCCTATTGCAGATTTTGGTGTCATCCACGAAGAACCAGACCTTCCCTCCCAGATCCTCTGCAATCTCACTTATAAAGACATTAAGAGGACTGGTCCCAGCACTGATCCATGAGGCACCCCACTGGTCACCCTCCCTCCCTTCCTTGGAGTGAACTCCATTTACCATCACACTTTGTTGCCTATCCCTAACCAGTTTCACATCCAGTTTACCACCTTTGGACCTCCTAAGCTACCCAGCTTGCTTACTAGTCTCCTACTGTATGTGGAACAGTGTCAAACACCTTACTGAAATCTAGGTGAGCCACGTCACCCTGCACCCCTGATCTAGTTCCTTGGTCACGCAGTCAAAGAAATCTATCAGATTCGTTTGACATGACCCTTGATTAAACCATGCTGGCTCGGGTCTTGTAACCCACTGGATTCAAGATATTCACAATACTTTCCTTCAGCAGTGATTCCATTAACTTTCCTACCACAGATGTCAGGCTGACTGACCTATAATTGCCAGCATCCTCCTGCTACCACTTATGTGTACTGGACTACATTTGCCCTCCTCTAGTCCTCTGGAACCACTCCTGTTTCCAGTAGGCTGTTAAACAGAACAGTCAGAGGTGCAGCCAATATTTCCTGAGCTCCCACAGTATGCTTGGATGCACCCCATCTGGCCCCATTGCTTTGTCCACCGTAAGATTAGCAAGTCCCTTCAGGACTCTCACCTCCAAAAAGGATTAGTGTCCACCTCCCTCCTTTTAAGCTTTTGTTACTTTTTGTGGCCCCTCCCTTCTCCTTCCTCTGCAAACACTGAACAAAAGCATTTGTTCAGGATGCCTTCCTTTTCCTGGTCCCCTCTGCACAGTCTCTCCTTCCCTTTCTAATCTTACAATCCCACCCTGGTCTTCCTCTTTTCACTTACATATCTAAACAAGCATTTGTCAATACCGAATGTTTACTGCTGGTATGCACCTCTTTTTTTACCTCAAGTTTTGGAGATACTTGTTTTACAATTTGTCTCATAGACATGACATGTACCATTTATGGTATATTGGCTGAAATGTCATTTGCACCACAGGTGCTGGAAAACATCTAGTCCAGGATTTAAAAATGACACGTCACGTTTATAAGGTTAAGGCCATGGAACCAATTAAAATCCTGTTAGTGAATCACAAAAACATGTAGTTTGTACCAACTGATCATTGTATGTGTAAATGGGTGTTACAGTAGATGTTTGTTGTCATGTTAGTGTCACTACTCCACATTTTGTCACCAGCTAGGCCTGTAAAATGATACATCTCTTAGACCAGCATAGTGACATCTCAGATGTGCTGCTGCCCTTTCTCCTGCAACCTATTTTCTCAAACCTGCAAAGATGCTGACCTCAGAGATATCCCTAGTCTCTCACCTTTTGTCATGCTGCCACCAGCTGAGCTAGCAAATCCAGACTCTCTCTTCATAGTCTCCTTGGGTTCATACTGTATGTAG
Organism: Neoceratodus forsteri; assembly: GCA_016271365.2. Lineage (NCBI taxonomy): Eukaryota > Metazoa > Chordata > Ceratodontiformes > Ceratodontidae > Neoceratodus > Neoceratodus forsteri. The sequence continues at coordinate 1,518,747,790 of CM057449.1, forward strand.
GGCCTGTGTCTAGCTAGCAAATATGAAGTGATACATGCAGTATAATAACGCCAAACTTCCATGCCTCAGCCATCCATTCAGTCATGCGGTAGATAGAAGCACTTCAGCTTTGTGCTGTCTTGTTTATAGCTAGTCAGAACCTGGGGCTGCCAGGTGTGCACGCTCACTGTCACTCTCTCCACTGTTTAACATTTAAATACATGACAGAAGAAATACAAAGCTGCTGGCCACAAACACATCACAACCTGTATGACGTGTGTTCTATCAACTGAGAGTGACTGAATGCATGGCAGAGGCATGAAACTTTGGTTGGAAATGGGAGGTTATACAATATGTACTGTATGCCGTAAGTACCAGAATGTGAGAAAGAACACAAACAACAGGCACAAGTGTTTATTTCAGCATATCTTTATTGTTTTTACTGGTTTACTTTGAGCAAAAACTGATTCCCATATTTACCAGTGATTGCTAATGGAGCAGAATATTGTAAGCTGCTTGCTGGGTGGAGTCATATAAATGAAATGAGTCAGCTGCTGTCTGTTAGAGTGGTTGATTTCTTTAAAGTACACAAAATTTCCACCTAGCAAGCAGTGAGTAGTGTCACCACAGGAGTCTCCTGGTCATTGGTCTGCATTGCTCGAGCCCCTTGAATTTTCAGCCGCAATTGTCTCAGCAGTGACAGACCTCTCAAAATGCTGTTCATTGTGACAAAATGTTTGGTGCACAACACAGCAAATGTAAAAATGTCTTGTCCACTTTTGTTACCTCCTGGGCTATTCTCTGTTCAGACTGCACCTTTGCAATCCTTCCTGCTTCCTTTTTTTGCCCGATATACCATCCTATCCTCCTCCATCTGTGTCTTCTTATACCTTCTGAATGCTACCCTTTTAGCTTTTACCTTTCAGACCCTCTTTCGAGAACCGTAGTGATCTCTGTTTCCTCTTGCTTTTACTCACTTGTTTGATGCAGAGGTTTGTTGCCTTTACTATGCTCACTTTTATCTTCACCCACTGTTCCTCCACCCCACCCAGGTTATCCATCCCTGCTAGGTCATCCCGAGGCATTCACCCTTCTTTTCAAATCTGCCTTCCTGAAGTCAAGGACCCTCACCCTTGTGTGACTGGATTCTGCAGCCGTCCTTCTATTGAACAACATCATACAGTGATAACTGGTCCCAAGTGGCCTACCACCTTGATGTCTATGCTATGAGTCCCTGTTAGTGAGCACTAGCTCCAGTATTGCCCCATCATGAGTGGGTTAGCATTAACATGTATGTCTCTATTTTTTGAAAAAGTTTGCTGTACTGCAAAAGCAGTAATGCATGAATACAAACACGAGAAAAGTAACACTGACAGCGAAGGTACTGCTACAATATGGAACTTCATTACCAAGGCTGGAGGCGGCTTTATCCAGTGATGGTTCTGGTGCTGTCTTCTGGTATTATCTCTTAAAGTAGCAGTGCAATAAACCTGGGCAAAACATTTGACCCTGCCTTTTTTCACTATAAAGATTCCAGCCATCTGCCAGTTTTATTTTGTGGTAATAATGCCATGAGTATTTCATAAATGTTTTAACTAAGTTTTTTGTCAATGAAGAAAGATGGCTGCCACATTTTGCATAGAAATAACATTGTAGACCTCACAAGGGTTAGGACTGAAAACATAAAAAAAGACTCACTGTACAGCTTAGGAGGTAACTAGACAAGTACATTTGACAGGTATGCTCATATTTTCCTAACTTTAACTTAAACTAGCTTATGTTTGGAAAACATTTTCTTCTTTAAAACTTTAAACCTTAACTTTTATACATTATCCTAATTATGAATAGATGTCGCATTTCAGAAGAATGGAGGTAAGTTAAATATGTCTTACATCACCAGAATTTCCAATTTTAAACTGTAAGACATCATTTTGTGCTTAATTATTTTGTATTATCTAGTTATGTGTGCACAAACAAGGACTCCATCACAGTGCTGTTCTACTGCATAATATATTAGACAGTTAATATCAGCTTGAATGAACACATTAATGTAGGAGAAACTTTAATTGCAAAGCATGCTCAATTAGTTTATGATAGGATTTGAAAATTAAAGAACCCATCACTGTTTCAAAATAAATTACAATTAATAGTACTCAGGAATGAAGTAACCAATATACTGCACATAGGGTTTATTCAGAATGTATTGACCCAGGACAACCTCAGCTGACTCAGATGCAAGATTTTGTTTAAAGTGGGGCCTGCTTATAGCCTTTTATAATTAGGGGTGACTAACAAACTGGGGTGGAGGTGATGCAACTCACCCAGGACATGATAGTGAGTTAGTAGTAGAAGTGAGAAATTGTAATTTCAAGTGGGATTGTCAGAGTTCTTTATCAACTACTGTAACATATCATACTGCTTCTTTTTGAACTAACTTTCCCTTATTCAAATCCCTTCAATGGAGTATACAAGTTGTTTATGAAAACTAAAATGGCGTTCCATGGAACTGTTTATCTGAAAGAAAGACTTTCCTGCACAAGTCAGATCACTGCCAAATAAGCTTAACTATTTGCAAACATATTTTATCAATTCTTGGGGTATGAAAAGAGTCTGTAAACAACAACACACAGCATGGCATGTGTTGTGCACAGTACACCATGGATAATGGTCTTGGAGCCATGAGGTGAAGCCAAGTGGCTACTTGCCCATATCCTCGGTATATTGAGCACAACCCACAAACCCTGGAGTTATTTGTTGTCCTTAAAAATGGGTATTGCTATTTACAAGTAAAGTAAGAAAAAGTGACAAAGTGGAAAGGAAGAGACTGCTTTCTGCAACATGAAACTGTTTTCCTGTCGCTGTGCCTTACATGAGGTCAATTAAAATAGTGGAATAGGGTTTTTTTATCATGTAACATTTTCTCACCTTCCGTCTTGACTAGCCCCCATCAGACCAACCCCCAGCCCTGCTCCCAGGAATTACTGGGGCTTACCTATGCCCAGTCCAGAGAAGCGCCAGTAGAGAGTCAGCCATCCTGCTGCCGGTGATGTTTTCCACCATTTTCTCCCAAGGACCCCAGGACTGGGTACATGTGTGGAGGCACACATCAGTCCACGGCCCCAGTAACGGCCCCTTTCTCTCCCCCATTGGCCTAGCACCTGGCTCCTTCTCTTGACCTGTGTTGTCCCCAGCCTCCACCAGGTAGCAGCCATCAGCCGAGAGGAACCATCCCACCTCCTGGAGAGGAGAGTATGCCTGTTGGCAGCTCCATTCAGCTCCACCTCCCCCTGTTGCTGACCTCCAATGGCCGGGCTCATTCCTGAACCCAGGTCGCCGGCGTGGCGTGAGGTTAGGCATCCAGCACGTTAACCCTCAGTGCCACTGGGCTGGCAACAAAATAGTGGAATAGGTGAAGTGAATTAGTGGAGTAATTTAGTTGGGATTCCTTGAAACAATCTGCTTTTTCTAGTTGCTGTGCCTGGGGTTCCTTGCAACAGCGGAACAGGTGAAATGGCTTAGTACTGTCATTAGATTGGGAGTCCTTGAAACAATGCTGAACTGTGGGATTGTACTGAATATAATATACAGAAGTTCTCCATCAATTGGATTGCTGGATTTTCCCAACCCATTTAATAACTTAATGTAATTTGTGCATATTAGCCATGGGAGATATGCATTTTTTATTGTGCAGAGGAACATGGTCCCAATGCACTTAAATAATACATACTGTATTAGACTCCTTCCTAAATTTAATAATGAAGTCAGCTGTAATCTCTGTTACATATTGGGGTCTAAATGTTTTTTATATATAATTTTATTTTATTAAATTAAGCTATAAACAATAGTACAACAAATACCAAAAAAACAATTATGACCAAGTCTATATATTAGAAAGGGACTGGAACCACTGAAAATCATTACAATTAAAAACTGTATCACACAAATGTAAAAAGTAAATATAGCATTATCATAATTTAGACCTATTCACTAACCAGGAGTATTGAAACTCCAAATAAAAACATATTAGGCCAAGAAAGTAGGATTTACATAAAACCTAGGAAAGTACAATAATATGGTACAATCCAACAGCTAGTAACCTGTTCTATAAGATGTTAAAATGAGCAGCATGAATCAGGAAAGTAGTGGAAGGGTTTGTAACTTCTTCCATTTCTTTTGATAGTACTTAAGAGAGTGTTTAAGTCTGGCTGTGGATTTTCCATATATAGATGTAAGAATGTTGTCATGACACTCCCAATAGGAGTGTGAAGTTTAGTCCGTCCTAAGGCACACAATGACCAATTTAGCCACAGCCATAATGAGGGCCAAATGATGCCTTTGAGAAACTAGCAAAGTGCTTATACCTATACCCAGCAAGCAGAGTTCAAGAGTAAAAGCATTATCCAGTCCCAATAAAGGATCCAGATGGGCTTTAATCCATAACAGTAAGACTTTCTATGCATGTATAAATAATATGAGAGCTACTGATACATCTATAGGACTGATTGTTTCAAATGGGGTAGAAATTAAACAGCCAGAAGAAATTTCAAATTAATTTAATGATTATTTTGAAGCTATTTAATAAGGGAACAGTCCTTGAGAAATGAACTTACAAAGAGACAACTTACCAATACAAGAGACATTCAGATCATCAGAAGTGCTAGAATTGTTGACCCTGTTAAAGCCTAATAGAGCCACCAGTCCAGATATGCTGCAACCTAAAATGCTTAGAGAATTAAGGGAAATAATTGTAAGCTCTTAACCCACATTTATAATGCTTCATTGGTTAGAGGGATACCAAAGGACTGGAAGAAAGCTATTGTAGTGCCCCTTTTAAAAATATGACAAGAATATGTTAGTCAACTACAGCCCATCAGCTTGACAACTGTACTATGTAAGATCGGTGAGAGACTCATTAAGAACAAATTGGAAGAAGAGCTTACAAAATATGGAGTCCATGACAGTATGCAACATGGTTTTAAAAAGAATAGGGCTAATATTACAAACATGTTGTGTTTCTATGAAAAGGTGAACAAATGCATTAATGAAAATACTTCTTTTGATATTTTCTTTTTGGATTTTCAAAAGCTTTCAATAAAGTACCACATTCACTACTATCAGATAAAATGAAAATTTAGAATTGGATGAACTAATTATTAACTGGATACATAACTGGCTGGTGACAGGTTGTAGGCTGTAAAAATTAAGTGTCCTTTCTAAGGAGAGGTATTGTCACAAGTCGGGTTCCACAGGGCTCAAATTTGGGCCTGTCACTTTTTCGATATTCATCAGTGACATAAACAAAAATATTAACAACCCATTGGTCAAATTCACAGATGACATTAAGTTGGGAGGGGTCCTGTAAAACTGACTCTGATAGGAATACACTTATGGATGACCTTTATCTGGTGGAACAATGGGTGATGAACAACAAAATGAGTTTCAGTGTTGAAATGTTCTGTACTGCATCTAGATAAAAATAATATTTATCAAGATTATCATATAAGTGCTATTCCTGTCAAGAAAGTCAATACAGACAAATACCTGGGCATTATGATAGAGAGCTTAAATTTAGCACTCATTGTGTGAAACTAGTGCATAAGATGAATGGCCTAGTAAATTGCATTAAAAGGCATTTTGACTAGAGAGAGACAGTGTGTTATGCCTATATACAGAGCATTTAGTAGGCCACACCTGGACTACTGCACTCAGTTATGGAGTCCATATATGAGGAAGGATGTAGACAGGGTTGAGAGAGTCCAGTGAAGAACTACTAAGTTGATGTCTGGTTTACAGTGCATGACATATGAGGATAGGTTGGATATTTGGGGATGTGTCTACTGGAACAAAGGCATGTGAGAGTGACCTTCTTATGATGAATAAGATAATGAATGATACTGAATTAAGAAAGAAATGGGACTGAAATTTACAATAAATCATTTGGTCTCAGGTCTCAAAAAAAAATTAAGTTAGAGCATACCACCAAAATGGGAGATTATATACATTTTCATAGAGGCGGGAAGGTGGTGGAACACCTGCCTGATGATATAGTACACAGTAGCAATATAAATATTTGTAAACATAGATTGGATAATTACTTACTCATCTGAGGGGTAAGTTGGACCCGCTGATGTGGGTAGCTAGACTTGATGGGCACCATTCCTTCTTCTATCTAAATACCCAGTGTAATCTGTTGCCATAAAGACTGAGACTTAGGACAGTCCCATTAAATATGTTTTAATGATCCCACATGGGTGTTACATTTTGTACAAGTGGTGCTGGTAAGCATGTTCAGCTTGTGAGGTTTTTGTGGGGAAAATATAAATTATTAACTCTATTGTACTGCATACGATGAGGTTTATCAAGTTTAATGTACTGGTGGACATATTCCTATGGGGAGGAGCATTCAAAGTGAACCTGGTTGGAACTCATTCTCCCAATAAGAACTGCTAGTTTTAAGCTTATCTCCTGTAAGGTCCCTCAAGGCTATGTATAAGGCCAAAATAGCATGCTCTCCAGTAGCTAGGCCAGTCAAATTGTAGTAATTGGTACCATCAACAAAATGCCATGGGTGGGGACCAAAGATAGATTGTAGCATGTGGGTGAGTTGTAGAAAAAGAAAAACACTAGTCGGAGAAAGATTTTTATCATGTTGAAATCTGACGAATGGTATAAAATGATTATTTTGGATAAGACAAGTCAATTGTTCAAGATTCACTTGAGACAAATAAGATATAGGGCTAGTTTTGAGACCAAGTTGAAAACTGGGGTTAAGTCGAAGTGGTTGGGAAAGGCCCTTCCAGAGGTACACAACATAACAACTTACAGTGTTGTAAATTTATCTGAACAGACCAATCAATAGGGGTATTTTGAAGTTTAGAGAGTCTGTACTAGATAGAGGTAAGGGCTCGATGCCTGATACCAGTGGCCTTATAGAGATATAACTCAAGAGCCTTCCAATGTGGATGGTACAAATTAGGAAATCCCCATATCCTGGATACTCTAAGCAAAAAAGTACTAGTCTGGGCTACAATATAATACCAATAAAAGTTTGGAAGTTGTAGACCACCATGTTTTGCCAACTTGGAATATGCAATATGTGATTTTTGCCTTTTCATAGAAAATCAGAAAGAATCTTCTGGAGTTTAGTAAACCATGTATTTGATAGGGGATACCGATCATACGAAGTGGATATAATATTCTCAGGAGATAATATTCTCATGAGATCATTCATACGTATAACAGAAATTCTACACAAGCGATATCAGTAATGCCTGCTATCACTGTATATAACAATATATGCCGATTTGCCTCTTAGTCATTTGACTCAAACATCACTGCTCTCACCCTCTGCCAGTAGACAATACTACCTTGGATCACTAATGGACTCGATCATCCGGAAAAAACCCATCCCAGCTGGCGGCGTTGCTGGTCCCTCAACCATCCTCCCATAACTGCGATCAGCTGACAAATCCTTGCTCTATGTTCGAGATGTTGGACGACTAAAGGCACAGGAGCCTTCAATTCTCTGCTCCCAGGCTATGGAATGCTCTTCCACTCAACCTCCGGCTGTCTCAGTCTCACTTTGGATTTAAAAGTGAATATCATGAATTATCCATCCTTAGCTGATGCTTGTACATGCTTTGACCCAACCAGAAGCTCCTGAGACTTACCAGTAATGTCACCTACTCTAATCCAGCTCCAAGACTGTCTCCACTTCCCCTCCCATATTTTCCTTCTCTTTGTAAATAACTTCTTGACTACTAGCTCTCTTCCTTCTCGAACCTTGTTGCTGACCATCCACTGTTGTTTTGCCAATTACCACTGACCTTCCTTCTGTCAGTCTTTCTTGTTATGCTTGAACATTCCTCACATTTCTCTCTATATAACCTTACTATCTTATTAACCCTTTCCTCCACAGGCTGGGTCCATGGTTTCTGCACTTATTATATATCTTACTGCCATTATCTGTATAATGCTTGCCATTATTTTTGTTGTTTCTACCCATTGTATTTTTGTAGCACTGTTGTACTGTTCCTCTGTTTGTATTATTGTACCCATGCTGCTGTTGTTCAACTGTTCTCCTTTTGTTGTACTCTCGGGTCATGCCTGAAAATAGTCATTTTATGGCTAGTGCACCTACCATTAACAAAAACTAAATAAATAAATCCACTGGAAGAGTTTGGAGTAATGAAGAAGTTTTGGGTCATTAATGAAGTAATATCTGCAGCTAACTTAATGCCCAAGTAAGTGAGACAATTTGGGGCCACAGTCCACTCCAGTGGAAAGAAGATCCCAGTAAAGGGCTTTGAGGTTAAGGAGCATGATGTCTGTTTTAGGTAGATTAAGTTTATGGCCTGAAAGTGTACCAAATTCAGTAAGCACTTGAAGTGCAATCAGTAAAGATTGAGCAGAATGAATTAGATAAAAGCAAAATATTATCTGTATATGAAGAAATTTTAAAGGAATGGGGACCTATAGAAATGCTGCTAATCTGTGTCTTTTGTAGAATATGTTTAGTAGGACATCTTCAAATGGTGTACATGCCAAATTTCCAGTCTCTAGCTTTACGACCAAGAGAGTCATGACCACTTAAAACATTTTGGAAAATCACAAAATGCCACAAACTTTCATGAAATTCAATACATTTATGAACATTCCATGAAACTGGAATTTGCTAATTTCACCCAAACTTAAATGACTCTCATAAAAAGGCTGAATTGGAACCAACATGTATAAAATGTTTAAGATGGACCTGTCTGCCTGTGCAGCTGTAGCACTACTGCTGGCGGCACTGATGACCGCATTCAGGAATGATCATGGTGCATCAGAAGGTTGGCAGGGAGGGAGGTAGGATGAGCATCCCACAGACTGCTATCCTCCTCATGGGGAGGTTGTGGCTTCCCAGTACAGCAGTGACAGCCAGTGGAGGTTGGGTGTGCAAATGCCAGGGCCACTCTCAAGGGGCAGTGATGGTGGACATCTGTAGGTCAGGTGCAGGAGCACCTGACCTGCTCTAATGTCATTGCATGTCTGAGCCTCTGAGGGAACTTACAAAAGGAAAAAAAATTTAACTGATCCAGCTGCACCATGAAGCCCCCGGACCTCTGCCCAAATGATGCCCCAGGTGTAAGCCTCAACCGATCTCAGTCCCTCCTTTCAGGGAGCCTCACTCCAGAGGGAAAGCTGTAAGCATCCCAGTTGGGCAGCCTGGGGTGATGCTGGTGCAAAGTCTGGGTGCTGAAGAGAGGTACATCCCCGTGCCATGCCAAGGTGCATAAACAGAGTTGGAAAAAAATGTTAAGATGTATTCATGAAACATTTAGTGGGAAAACTGTCTTAGCTTTTTTCATATACTGATGTATGAATAATGAAACAACACCATATAGAGATAGTAAAACTATTAGATACAAATGATAGATTATTTTCATATACATTTATAACAATGATATGCTGTATCAATAACACTTCACAAATGTTCAAAGTGATCCGGTTGTTACACACAAAATATAAAGTAGTACCTACCCTTACAGAAATATGTGTGCTGTGTACATACAGAATGCATGCTACAAGCAATTGTGCAATGTTTGCATGTGATTCACATACACAAAGAATCTAAGCAGACCAGGTATGAAAAGCACATCAGGTTAAAATGCTGCCATCAGGTTCACATGCTGCAAGCTTACATTTGTGCAGCAGGTAAGCTGGTGCGGTCATCTTCTAAAACTCACATCAGGTTTGTGTGTTGCACACTTGACATGAGTGCAGTAGTTAAGCTGGTGTGAACCTCATTTTAAAAATAACATCAGGTTCACATGTTGCACGCTTGCCATTTGGGCAGCAACTATAGCTGGTGCAAATCTCATCTAAAAATCAGTTTCTATTTCTCATACTACTACTAGCAATTAAAGCCATTAAAATACATTTTCTTTGATTTCCCATTAAAATTAGGCAAGCATATTAATTCTGGTCCTTTTGCAAGTTGTTAACTTTTGATTTTTGTCATTAAATGGCCATTAATTTGTAAAGTATTGTTTGCTTACTGCATTAAATGCCTAGGATATAATCAGCCAACATGCCTCATTCCAGATGTGCAAAGAGGAACTTTGTGTTGTGAAGCCTGAGCTTTTGTTTTGGGCCATACCAAATCCCTTGTGCATATTTAGTGCTACAAATGTGTTTCTTCATGACTGTTACAGCTCCTTACTTTCCCTTTGTCATCCTGTATGGAGCATATACACAAAGGTCATGCTCTGCACTCTTAGTGCTGAGTGAGTCTTGAAATCATACACCCTACCTCACATTTGTCTCTGAAATGAGGGACATGAACCCTCAAAATGAGGACACTGACCTTCATGATGATCAGGACACATGGAGTTACAGTACCTCAGAACACAGTGGAAACCATTGTATTTACTTGTACCGATATTAGCACCTGAGAATGAATTTCTACCACTAAAGTAGGGGTACCCTATTTAGGTAGGGCAGAGAAGCAGTTGCCCCCCACATTTTGCCTAGGTTGTTGTTACGGTGTGGCAATAATGGCATTAAATTTGGTTTTAATCTTTTGCACAATAAGTGCCCTCCTGTCCTGTGTGCGCTACACTGCAGGTGCACTTCTGACTCGACTGTGTCAGTACTGTGTTGTCCACTCTCTTCACCTATTAGTTGCGGCACCATCACAAGTGATATGAGGAGCACCAACCAAGCAAGAGTACAAGTCACATGAGTATGACACAGTCTTTCCTGCCACAGAGTAGACAGGCTGCACACTAAAGCCTGGAGGAGTCAGTGAGCACTGAACTCTCAACAGCAGTGTTGTTGCAGCATATCTTTGTTGGTCTACTCTTTGTGAGTTTCCATCTCTCTTGGTGGCTGAAGAGGCAGAAGTCAGTTACAGTAGATGCTAACTCAAGACTAGGCTGCCTACTTACTCTATGAGGCTCACCTCACAAAAAAAAAAACAGCACGGGCCCCTCAGCAACAAGCTAGGCCTAACACCAGTGAGGACATTGGTGTGGGGGCCTTCATAGGCCTTGATTAGTGCAGTGCAGCAGCAGCCATGGCAGCTGACAAGCAAGAACCAAGCAACACAGTTGGGCGAGTTCTGATGGTGAGGTGATTTGGTCACAGACCACATTGGGACCTCGGATGGTCATTCTAGCATTCACCTTCTGGCAGATGGATGGAGGATGAGCAGGCTGGAAACTGGGCTGGTGGCACACTGGGCCAGGCTGCAGGTTCTGGCCACATGACCGGGTAAGTAAAATAAATAACAAAATTTTACAGGGGATTGGGGAAGAGGAAGGACTGAAATATTGATATGTTTTCACATTTCTGCACCTTTGGACAGCTTCACAGCCCACATGGGATTAGGTATTGAATGGAATGGAATCTGGGAGAGAAATTGGAGCAAAGTTTTTTGGGGTCAGAACTTCAGCCAGGAAAAAATTGGTTAGTAACTGGTGTCTCAACCAAATCTGATGCACTGCTCTGGGATATAGACAGAAGAATCTTATACATTTGAATTTTCCTGATCGCATATTGTTTCTCAGTCACAACAAATAAGTTTACCTTTAAAGATGTTCCAGACATCCCAGAGCATGCCACCTAGGGCTAATTAGCACCTGGCCTCTACTGGTTGTTGGCTCAGCCTACTGAAATCTGAAATGGCGCCCCTGCCATAAAGTCTAAATTTACAGGACATCCTCAGTGTGAGCAGAATGTTTTCAATGAGGGATGGATTGGAGCTGAAACACTTTTCAGGGGTAAAATGAGGGCTGTCCCTTGTATTCAGTGGCAGTTGGGTGGTATGGTATGCACAGGTATTGGAGCCCACTATGTCAGGCCATGTCCCTCCCCCAGTGAAAATGACCTCATATCCCACGCTCAGGCACATTGTGACATAGGGCAAGGGAGGTGCAGGGGCATGCCCCATTGAAATGAATGGGGTATTTTGTTATTACGATTTTATACATTATTGATGGAGAATTGATATTAAATAAGGCCACCACTTGACTAACAAGGGCCTTGATAGTAGAACAGTGGCCTTCATTATCTCCAACTCACCATAATAATGTATAAAATAGTAATAAAGAATAACTACATTGATTTCAGGGATACACCCAACACTCTGACCCATGGACATCATTTCTTAAAGACTCCTGCCTCTAGCTCATTAGTACTCAGGTAAGAGACTCTCAGCTTATATCTATAGTTGGTGTGTTGTCTGCAGCAGTGTGACAACACCCACTACAGTGATGTTGCATGGAGGACTGGCCATGTGGGTGGGTGTTGAGTTATTGCTACTTGTGTGTTTGCCCTTAAAGTCTGTTTGCATAGAACATTAGTTCTCACACTTTGTGATAGTGAGCCTCCCCAAGCCATGGAAAATAGTTTGAACCCCTCAAATTTGGAAAAATCATGGATTCCCATAGAAAAAATATCATACTTTGCACACTACACCAGGAGTAAATTGAGACTAGTAAAGCTGACTGTGTATATTCTCTTTTATTCAACTTATTGTTCCCATCCCCAACCCCACACACCAGGTTATTTTGTCATTCCAGTTTTCTGACTCTTGGGATCTTAGTTACTCTGTTTCCTCTCTAGCTGTAACAACTAACCTAGTCACTTCATCTCTCCCCTTGTACCTGTTGTTAAGCAGCTTCTTGTACCCTTACCCCAGGTCACACCTGAAACAAGTACTAGCTCAATGTGCCTTTCCCACTCACCAATTTACATATAAATAAACACACACTGTAGAAACAAGCCTTGACTCAGTACCTTTCCAGTCACTTATTTACATATAAACACCTACTGTAGAAACACGTTTGACTCAGTGTGCCTTACTAGTCACCAATTTACATATCAATACACACCAATTAACAAGATTTGGCTCAATGGGCCTTTCCTGGTCACAAATCTGTGCACAAATAAAGAAATTCACCTGCCATTATCCATATTTAGTCTGCTTCATCCCTTCAAACAAAACATCGAAAACTCAAAATTTAAATACACTACCTCTCAACTGCAACACATTCGAGGTACATCACTAATTTTATCTCTCAGAAACCCTTTGTCCCACACTGAGAAGGTGACATTAGCCACTAACCACTGAGACTTTAAGCAGACATTTATAACAATATAAGATGCTACATTATCAGCAAGCATTATAAACACTAGTACACGTATTTCAATAGTGTTCTGAGCTTGCAGTGCCATGTTTGATGATTTGTCACACATTTTGCCCTGCTGTCGCACATCTTGTCACACATTTGGCTGAAGAAAGGTTTAGAGGCATGTAGTACATTCTCAGACTTTACTGGACCTCCCTGGAACCATCTGGGGCCTCCTTGGGAGGCTGGCCTCTCCATTTGAGAACAACTGGCATTGAAGCATTCAAAACTATGGAAAGAAAATAATAGGAGTATGCAGGGCAGACTGAAGTACTGTAATTAAGTAGTTTAGTGGGTAAGTGTGTGTATTGGGGTGGGAAGAACCACATGAGTTTCCACTGGTATGTGTGTTTTGTAACCAGATTGGCAGATTCTGAGTGTATGAACTATCTCATTAAATATGATGTAATTAATTTACTGGAATCATGGCATACCTTGGACATCATAGATACTTTGGCTTTAAATGGTTATCATCTTTTCATGTTTCCGCTAATAGAAAAGCAAATATGGGTCATTTTGCTGGTGGCTTGATTGACTTATATTAGGATTCATGATCATATATCTATTAGAAATACCGTCTCATCTCAAAACTTCCTTTTGTTGCTGGTGGAAGTCTGGAATGAGATGTTTTTTGGGAACTTATATAACCCGATAAAAATTCACCACTTTTGAGGATGGTCTGCTACTTAAACTTGTAGATGCCATAGAAGAACTTGACAATCAGAATTTTGATGTAGAGATAGTAGTTATTGGAGATCTTAATATAAGACTTGGCCAGGAAAGTAAAATGGATAATTCCATGATCCAACTTCAGGAAGAGATTTATGGAATTGTTTCATGGAATTCACAGGATTAAAAACACAGATAATAATAATCTAACTACATTTTGCATTCATTAAACTTAATTGTTTTGAATGATAGATTACCCTCAGTAAAGACTGGCAATTTACATGTTTTACACACAATGGTCATTCAATAGATTATGTATTTGTTTCCCATATAATTATTTCAAATACCTTGATCTTAAAATAGATTCTTGGCCTGAGAGTGATTATTTCTTTCTCTGTTTAAGTAGGAATATTCAAGGTTGGTTAAGTAGGAAAAAAAGACCAGGTGAAATATATAATAATAATAAAAATATTCCATGGAACCAGTTACCTAAGGATGAACTGGAAGAAAAGATACAATTTTCCCCAAAATGATGAACTGATCTCTGACGATTTTAATCATGAGAATATTTGTTATGAAATAGTCCAGCAGTATGACAGACTTTTAGTTGAATACAGATCATCATACAAAGTAGATAAGTTAATTCATTACCTACAATAGCGCCATATGAAGTCCAAACTATCCATTGTTTACCTGACACAAAATGGCCACCCAGGAATAATGAGTTAAGATATCATAATTGATTCTACAAGCTTGTTGTTTTCAAAAAGCAACTGACCAAGCAGGTGAGAATTGTAAAGAAATGTCCCTATCGGGAGAATATTAAGATGCTTAATAGAAGCAGGAAACTATATAGGGATCATGTTCAGAAGCAGAAACAAAACATCAGTTAGATCTGTGGAAGAAAATGTTAACTGCAATACAAAATGACACAGTATTTGGAAACTAGTTGCTGCTGGGATGAATAACTATAAAAGAGTTATGAGGCTTCCATTCCTGAATCCACTTGGTGCTTTATTTTGGTACTATTTTTTAAGATTAGTGAAACTTCTCTTTATCACATGAGTTTAATTAATGACGAAAACATTGGGATCACTAATGAAGAAACTCTTTTGGCTATTAATAGTAGTAAGTCTAATAAATCCCGGGTCCAGATCAAATATCAATTGACTTTTGCAAAGCTGCCCCAGAGTGGTGGGCAATTACCCTCACCAACTTGTTCAATAAGTTCACAAAGTATGGTTTTACCCTGAGTCTTGGAGGGCAGTTACATCATTCCAATTTTCAAGAAAGGTGTTAGAGCAGACCCTGTAAATTATTGCCCAATAAGTCTGATAGATAATGGTGAAAATCTATCAAAAATTCTGTTAACTTGAGTTATAAGCATTCCTGCAATGAACTAGAGTAATTTCTCCCTTGCAGGCAGGATTTCAAAAATAATGGGACAACTAAACAAATCTTCATACATATCATCGAAAATATTGTAAGTTTAAAAACAACCCTTGTTTATCGCCTTTATGGACTTTACGTTGGCTTTTGATTCAATCTCTAGAGACTTGCTATGGTTAGCATGGAGACTCTAGGTGTGAACACTAATCTAATAAATCTTATAAAAATCTTTATAATAAAACTTGGGTTAAGGTCAGATACAATAATAATGGTGGACTCTCTGAAAACATTTATATTAATGTTGGTGTACGTCAAGGGTGTGTGTTGGCACCAACATTATTTAATATTTACATAAATTGTATTCTGACAGAACTATCTAACCCTTTACATCAGATGCCAAAAGTTCTTGAACACTCTATACTGGTCCTGGCATATGCAGATGATCTTGCACTTATTGCAACATCAAGATTGAGCCTACAATGGAGCCTCTGTAAATTGCAAGCTTTTGTTACCGTATTGAAATTAACAATTAATAAACCAAAAACCAAAGTTACGGTCATAGGGTCCAGAAAGAAGTACAGAAGCTTGTTTTGAATAATCAACCACTGGAATTTGTAAATCAGTATTCCCATTTAGGGGTTACGATATTGAATACAATCTCTTGGAATAAGCATATCAGGACTATGGCAGACAAAATGAGGATCACATCTTCAGCCCTATCATGATTTAATAGAATTTATGGAGGTAAGACAATAGAGCCAATGGTCAGGGCTATAGACAGTAAGTTAATAAATCAAGGGCTGCATGCCATTGAAACTTGGGAGTCCCTTGTTTGAAAATCTTAGAATCCATTATTAATAAACTATAAGAAAACTTTAGGCTTACCTTTTGGCAGCTTATGCATTGGTAAGGGCACACCTTGGTCAAATTATGTTTATGGTAAAGGGCATATAAGAATAATAAACTTTTGGATCAATATGCTACAGGAACCAAATGACTCCATCATTGCATCTTGCTTAAAAGAAAAGCAGCATGTAGATTTGTTATGAGAGCTGGTTGTCAACTGTGTTCTCTCTTGGAGAGATACAATCTTACTAGATTACATTATTGGGATGGACATGCAACAAAAATACATTAAAATTACACCAAAGTTGTTACTAACGAACCCAAGCCATTGGCAAATTTTGACACTTTATAGATTTGAGTTGTTTACCAGCAATATATTGACTGTCAGATACTCTCGACAAGCTTCTGTTTCACCTAATTGTTTGTGGCATGAAGGAACCTGAAGACTTACATCATATATTTATAAGATGTCAATGGTATGAGAAAATAAGGAAGAAATATTTAGCTAAATATTTTTAGTCATATATTATACCTTCACGTTATCTCCTTGATCTCTTGTTAAATTCTGAAAATTTTCAAATTCTTATCAACTTGGCAGAATTTTTTATTGCAACCAAAGAAATAAGATTGAAATATGTACAGCAAAGAATACAAACAATTAGCTCTAATTGATCCATATCAGGAGCTTCCTTCTCATAAGAGATTTGAGATTACGGTATTATTCAAGGATGTAGATATTCAGACCCAAACCTGATTTTCTTTCTATTTACACTTCCTGTCCTTGGTTGGACAGGGGGTTAGTTAGGTTTCTCCCAGTTATGTCTTCTTGTCCAGGATAGTTATGTATAAATTCAAACACCAGATTTAATTGGTGAAATTTCATTCGCAACATTGGTATTTCCAATTTGATAATTTCAATGGAGAAAGGCCTGAATTAAATTATGTATACAAGAATAATGTTATCTAGGATATGAAATCTGCTGAAGAGGAAACATGTTAAAGCAAGTAGAACTGTATATCAAAACAAGTGGATGTATGTACAATATTATTATGACTTTTAAACTTTGCTAAATTTATTGTATGTGATTGTACACATTTGTTTTTTAAACTTTGTGTATATAGCGACAGCTTATGTTGAACAAGCGATTGATTGATTGATATGTGTGCTACAGTTCAGCTGTGCAGCTGAGATGAAGTGGAACAAGAAAACTAA
The DNA here is from genome assembly GCA_016271365.2 of Neoceratodus forsteri. Classification (NCBI taxonomy): domain Eukaryota; kingdom Metazoa; phylum Chordata; order Ceratodontiformes; family Ceratodontidae; genus Neoceratodus; species Neoceratodus forsteri. The sequence goes on from CM057449.1 coordinate 1,518,765,061, forward strand.
AATTGGTGGCTGCAAGCATGTCGTAAGTGTGCAGATGAATACAGATTTATATTGAAGTATGAGCTAGTCATATGTATGTAAGCAGTATAGCTCAGTGGTTAAAGGCACCAAATTGCAAACCAGGAGACATAGAGACCTGAAGACCTGGGTTTGAATCTCATTAGTCCCCACTTGTATACCATGTGATCATGAGCAAGTCACTCAACTTTTATGTGAGCAGTTATCAGTGATCACTTGCTTTTTGCATGCATGCCATATGCATGTAGTCTGTTCAATTTAACATGAAAATCATGCTTTCTACACATGTGCTGCGCTTGCCACATGCATGCAATTGGTTCCAATTTAACATTTAAATCAGGCTTGCAGCATGCATATTACGCAGGTAGTTTTATGGCAGTGTGAAAACATTTCATATAATTATTTCTGTAAGGGTATGCTTGTTTGTACTTTTTGAAAATAAGTACCCCATCCTTATTTTTCCTTATTCAGTCCATATTTTGGCTAATTTTAAACACCCCTTTCCTTGATTCAACAGATGAGGAGCAGTACCACTCATTAGTGAAAGTGTCACCACCAGGAAAGTGATATATGAATATTACTTCAGAAACATTTAAAATTATATGTCAATATTACTTGTGATATATTGAAGATTATATAGTGGTATTATGTTGCATTATCAATATATGAGTCATAATAGGAAGATACTAGGAGTTGTTCCATTAAGCAATAAACATACCCTCAGTTTTTTTTATTGGCCTTCATAGCCATTGAAGGTATACTTTCCTCATTCACTGTATTTATTAGAATTTCCTTATCCACTATATTTATTAGGAAGTTTTTATTTTTGTTTTAGTGTATTTTCCTCTCTCTTAGGAATCACCTTGGCTAATCCTTGTATAGAGTATAAATTTATCTACAGTCATGCACACAGGATCAAAAAGTCAGTCAATGTGCACAAGCTACTGCGACCTCCTAATTAATGAATACTGGCATATAGCCTGTAGATTAAAGTAACGTGCTGGGAATGAGCTTTGCACACCCAACAAATCCAGCAGACCTGTTTTTATTGCCACAACCTCCACTTGCATACTGTGTGACCAAAGCAAGTCACATAACCTCTCTGTGATTTGTAACTGGGCTGTGTGTCCAATATACATATGTGTGTGTGTGTGTATAGATATATATATATATATAGATAGATATATATATATATATATATCTATCTATATATATATATATATATATACACACAGTGATCCCTCACTATACAGACCTTACTATACCAAATCCTTGGTTAAAGCGAAAGGTATTCCATGCTCCCGACTCTGATACAGTGACTGTGTTGTCTAATAATAATATGGTCAGGAAAAGTAATGGTACAGTGTATAAATAAAACAGTACAAGCCACTCTGGACATAATATAGCCTAGCACTAGGGCACACAGTGCAAGTTTTACACACAGGGCACTACACTTATTTCTTCATTTAATTAGTAGCAATCAGCTCTACTGTAGTTTCATTTTTGACTGCAAACCCAAAAGTAAGAGATGCTAGCCAGTCACAGAGATACAGTAATGATGTAAGAATATATATATATATATATATATATATAGAGAGAGAGAGAGAGAGAGAGAGAGAGAAACACACACACACACACACACACACACACACACACACATAGATATATGTTTACACATACTATATGCCTTCAAACCTCTCTTGAGTGCTCAGTACTTCCTCTCTGAATGTAATGTTGATTTTATGAACGAGCTTTGTTTGAGCAAGGTAAGAAACAGACTGTACTTTAAAAATACCTATTGTTGCCTCAGGCATAAGCTGTTCCTACGCACCAATGGCAACACTTTTCTTCAATTTTGTGAGGCAACACAGTCTCATATTTCTGTGTGCTGCTAGTTACTGTAGGTATTGCCACACTTTTTACATCCTGATTAAGCATTTAGACTTGCTTCTTAATTACTCAGTTTATAATTAAGGTGATCTTCCAGTTTTGCTTCAAAACAATGACAGCTGGCATTAGTAGAACCCAACTGTCACATAGCATGCAAAATAAAACTGAATTTTCAGACATTCAGTTCTTCATTACTAAAGACTTCTCCATTAAAATAGGCTTGTTGCCCTGTAGACTTCACCAGAACCCACTATCTGTACCTGCTGTGAAATCCTTATCCTCTGCTTTTGACTTCAGAATAATTCCCATGACAACAGGTTGTAATGTCATAAACAGAGGATTATGACTTCAGGACAAGAAGGTGCAACTGTTTTAATGAAAATCCCTTCAGTAATACAAAATGAAAGGTCCAGAAGTTGAGATTTGGGAGAGGGGATTTAGGGGTAACTAAGTTCTGCTGATGTCAGCTGATAATTAACTTGCTTAAATAGCTTTGAAGATGTTATTATTGGCATCAATAGTAAAATTGTGATTACTGTAATCACTCACTAATACTTAACAAGCATTTAAATGTATAAAAATTAGGAATGATCCCAAAACTGTCCCTGGAGGTTGCCAGTACTCAATATTATTTTGGATCACAATATGTACTGAATCCAATATCAATTTAGATCCATATTTTGAAGAACAGTTATAAGGATACCCTTTTCATTCAGTAACATCTGCAGCAAACACCCATTTCTCCTCCTATCTAAAAATCATGGATGATATAATGTTGTCCAGGTTTTGAGTGAAAGTCAAAAATATGGATCCATTATAAATAAAATGTTACAACTGATTCTAGGCTAACTCTGCTTTTAATCAAAATGCAATGTGATATATACTGATCCGTCATAACTAACCTTAATTGACCAATAAAATTTTTGAGAAAATGTTTCTAGCCATGTTGATCCTTGGAAAACTAGACACCTTGGGTATTGTTATGTATTCTATTGTCAGACTTTATATTTTTTGCTATGGCCACCAATTATTTATTTGTAGTTATTTGGGTAATTAGAGTACACCCTTGATTTTCCACTCACTTTCATACATTAAGCTTGGCAGATAATCGGGGGTGATAATAAGGAATTGAAACAGAGTAAATAGTAGAGGTGAATCACCCAGTAGTTAGTGAAGGAGGAGTATAATCGGGGCAAATGAATAAAGGACCACTGTATTTTTCATTTACAAATTCTAACAGAAATGTTTATTTCCATGTGCAATTGCAGGAATTATTAGAAAGCAAGGGAAGGTGATCATATGATAGCAGGGCAGGACTAGACTAAACAGGTACAGTGTATACAATCAGTTAAAAAATACAGCAACATCAATATTTTATGATACAGGGTTCACAAGCATATGACAGACATGAGAACCAATCAGTTTGAGCGAGAGGGTTAAGAAATGAGGAGATACAAGTGGGCAGAAAGGAGAAAAAGACTAGATACATGAGCAGCTCTGGGATTTGGAGTTGACAGAGCAGGAACTTGAAGGAAAAGGAAGAGGAGGCAGAGCAGAGTGTGAACAGAATGAAGTTCTTTCACAGGAGGAGGAAAAGAGGAGAAAAAGTGTCATGTCAAGCTCAAGTCTTACAGTCAAGATGTGTGAAAAGAGCAGGAGTCAGATAATTAAGCAATAAGGCATGAGGGTGTGTGTTATTGTGTAATAATGTCATGCCTCAGGTGGGTTGAAGCATAAGGCACCAGGCTGAGTGCTCAACACCTAAGAAGTAACATTAGTACACAATAACACACCCCGTAGTGTCATATTGCAGTTCTACAATGGCTCATTTTTATAAAATAAAAAATAAAAAATACTTTTTACTCTTTTTAACAGTTTTTGAGGGTGGGAGCATATTGAAACAGAAATAAGTTCCTGTTTTATTTCTCTCCACTAGGTGGTGCTGTGCCTTTAAGTGTTGCCTGTGTGGGTCTCTCTCACCCTCCCCAGCACCACTGTTGTCAGTGTGTGTCACCCTGTCTCCCCAGCATCCTACACTGATGTATCTTATTTTAGCCTCGAAGGAGATTGTTTCATTTGAAAAGAAACAGAAATGGCGATCAGTAAGTAGCCAATTTAAACAGAAAGCAGGGCCTGGAGTGAAGCAGCTTTCTTTCTGACTTCTCTGCTCCATGTAAGACGTGCATTACAGGCAGTAGTGTATTTAGTATGGCAGTGGTATTTGAATTAAATACACAAATGTTGTACAATGTAAAATGTCCCTGACCAAGTGAGAAACCAAAAATAGGGAATGCAGCAGGGAATGTAGCTAGTGCAGTGCTGTTGAGGTATGCATGCACTGCCAGTTTTGGTTTGCTAAGCAGGGGACTGAGAAATACATGCTGTGAATACTCAGTCCAAAGTCTCCATTGTGGCACTTAAAAAAAAACAGTTTGGTTTACTAGTGGTTTTGAGTTGGCACCTATTCAGCTTTGTGTTTATGGGGGTCACAAGGCTATATGCATGATATATGATAGCAGCTTGGCAGGGACATTGTGTATAGAGGGAGTGATATGTTTTCAGTCATACACGTGAGAAGGTCATGGGTGTGCTGGACTTGATACAGTGTTGTTATGCTGAAATAAAATCCCTGTTGCAGGCAACATTGACCAATCAAAATTCAAGAAATGCTCTTTCCATTGTATAATTAGGTACTGGGTCAATATAGCGCTGCTGACACAGTACAGAAATAACAGTGCTGCAGAAAGCTACTTTTGTACAGCAACAGGGGTTTTCTGCATACAGTAACAACCGCTACCCCTGTTGCTATGCGCTCTGATGGGGAGTGTCAAGGAGGCTGTTGGTGTGGTGCCTGGTCAAGTCACTGCTGTGGTGGTGGAGTGGAGGCACCAGCAACCGACAATGGGGGACCTGGGGCCGCAGTTCTGTCCCCCCAGGTCCCACAGTGTTGCAGCTTTTTGCTACTTTAAAATGAATCCCCAGTTCCCCCCATCCCTGAAGTTCCACACCCCTTGGAGTTAGCTATATTTAGTCTAGGGGTGAGGTAGTGAAGCCCCCATGTTGAGGGGTGCGGTGGCCTCCAAAAAGATAGTGCTATTTGTTTAAATGGAGTCTGTGGCATTTTGATTTGCACAGTTTACGTCTGTGACATTATGACCCTGTACGTATAATTAAGCAATAAGGCATGGCAGGGTATGTGTTATTGTGTAATAACGTCATGCTTCAGGTGGTTGAAGCACAAACACCTGGAAGTGACATTATTACACAATAACACACATGATGACTGCCTTATTGCTATTATATGATGGCTCATTTGTTAATAAGTAGAGACTATTCTAGTAAGTTTGTAAGAATGGAAGTGGAGTTTTTATCATCACAAACAAAACACCAGGAATTAAAACTGTGATCATTACTTCATTTTTTAATTTTGTTTATGTGTGTAAGGAGGGTATCTTGAAGGAAAGAAGATGAACCATTCATTTTAGTTTTTTAATTTAAGGCAAATTTATTTTTAAGGGCCTTGTTGAAAGTTTCAGTGAGTAAAGTTGGTAGCCATGTTTGTGGTGGCTGCTAGGGATGGAGTGAAGGGGCTCACAAATTCTGTATGTAATTGACCCAAATTCCAAATCCCATTGCCTGAAATTGTTCCAACCTGTGCATTTCTTGAGAATTAAGAAATGGATCTCAGAACTTGTATAGCCAATCAGGAAGCAAAAAGTGTCCAAGACATTTTATAAAGTAAAATAGTAATTTTAGGTCTGTATCTCTAGGCCCATCTGGTTGTCATAGCTCCTCCTTCTGCTCCATAAGCAGGAAATTGGGGTTAATAAGCATGCTGTGCAAACATGCACTCATGTAGCCAGGCTAGCAAGAGCCTGTGGCAGCTGGCTGCTCCTTTTCTGCAAGAAATCACCAGAATTATTTGAGAACCAAATCTCATAGTCCCTCATGCACCACCAGTCTATCTACCAAATCATGCTGATTGACAGTGTCATAGGCTGATGAAAGGTCAAGGAGAATAAGAATAGAAACTTGTCCCCATCCCTCACTAGGTAAAGGTCATTGCAAAATTTTGACAAGAGCTGTCCCAGTGCTATGGCATCAATGAAATCTAAACTGAAGACTAGAAATGCCTCAGGGATGTTGTTGGTCTCTAAGTGTTCCACAAGCTTCTCCACCATCATTTCTTGTCAGCTTTACCAGAAATGGCAAGCTGAAGACAGGTAAATAACTTGTAAGCTCATCAAGATCTAGAGATGGCTTCCCAAGTAAAGCCCTGACCATTGTCCCCCTTTAGAGAAACAGGGAGAAGACCTTTACTCAGAGAAGTGTTGGCAATCCCAGAAAAGACCAGTCACAATGCTTCTATCTCAACTTTGAGAAGCTCATCAGAGCAGGTCAAGATTGCAAGTGGTGCAGGGCAAGCATGTGATCACCCAGATAATATATTTCTCATCCACCTGGCAGAAAGAACTAACTGTTGCAGAAGTGACACAATCAAACTTTGCAGTACTGCATGCAAGAGCAGTAAGTGCTTCTCCTGTTCATATCTTCCCTCAGCAGTTTGAAACAAATTACCAATAGTTTTAGAATAGGTTCCTGAATAAATTTTCAAGCTTGGTTGAATATGTGCCTGAAAGCTGTATGGCCTTTAATTGTTTTTACTGAACGATATGTATGGAATGTATTGTTTTAATAACTAATTGATTGTCATCACTGTTGTTTTTAGATTGTATGTTTATATCATTTAAGTGCTTGTTGAAGTCACAAGTATCCACCAGATCATACTTGAAAACAGATGCAAACTCAATGCATTGTTCTAGAAGAACATTTTAAATAAACTGCCCTGAAAAAGCAGTCTTCTGAATATTCCGTTATGCTACTGCTGCCAACATTTCCATCAGTGAGAGAAACGTGACTGCTAACAAACTCAGTTTTAAAGAATTGAGCTGCTTGCACCTCTCATAGAGAGACAGGCTCCTGTGCTGCAAGCAGTCAGGATGTGCAAACTGTCCGCTGTGTGGAAAATATCTCTGGCACTTTCTTTTCAACCACAACAAGCACAGAAAGGTATTATGTCTTCTCTGTGAATATTGCTGCAAGATAACCCTCATAATGGGTCATTAAGGGTAAGCCTGGTCCAGTGGCACAGAGGGCTGAGGAACTGGACATAACACTGGCGCTGGATTTGGGAGTGGATCTGGGCTGCTGTGGGAGACGATTGAGAGTCTGATGGGCTGTTCTTCTTTACTGAGGAGGGGACTTGCCACACTGTTGCAATGTTACTGCCATGTGAAAGTGTAGTGGCAGGGTAGCAGGTGTGGCAGCAATGTGGGATGAGCCTCAGCATGCCACATGGTACATGCATACCTCTACACACATCCACAACTTCATCACTGCATGTCACCAGCCAAGGGAAGTAAACCAGGGAAAATGGAGCAGGCAGATGATGCCTGGCTCACTCCCAACATGAACCACTGCTCTGTGCTCCTGGCCTGACTGGACTGTGCTCTGGAGGAGGGAGGACAGGTTCCCCTCCTGGGAACAAGACATGGAGGAACATGGCCAATGACTACCAGGGAGGCTGGCTACAAGATGGCAGCAGGCTGGGTCAGAGGGGCTGACTGGGCTCAATGGGCAGAAATGGATAAGCCTGTCAGCATGTATCTGTAACTTCTTCTACCTGGGTTTTAATCATTTGCTAGCACTTTCATCACTAAACCATGAGGTCTTTTCACTTGAGATCACCAGACGAAAATGAACTGCCACCAGAGAGAGTCCAATACATCAGACAAGGCCCTGTTATAGGCCTCAGTCACTACAGCACACCACCTTGAAGAGGCTCAAACAGATTCAAGGCATCCAAAGACCTAGATATCTGCTAGGATCAAGGTTTAATTGTAGATGGTATTGAATAAACTTCCCAGTCAGAGATGGCTTATTTGGGAATCTGATGCCGATGTGTATAATGCATTGGTCCAACCAAATGACTGTATTCACTGAGAAGTTAGCTGTCTCCATCCCTGATGAAAATAAAAGGCCCATCATGTGACCCTCTCATGATGGATGCAGGAATGTCTTGCCTGAGTCCTATCTCATCTGTGAGCTGCAGGAGTCTGACTGCAAAGCATTGCATTCAAACAGTTAGTCATGGTGTCTTCAACACCAGGGTGGAAAGTTTCTCTGCTGACTCCTGCATGAAACCCCTCACCTCACAGGGGTAATAGAAGACAGCTAAGACCAGCCATGCTGTCAAGGTCCACCCACCTGATGGACCCAGATTCCTCAACATGTGACATCACACAGCCCAACTCACATCTCAAAAGATGAGAACCCTGCCATTCCAGTTCTCTAGTATTGGGTGATATTATCACTGAGAACCCAGCAGGTCCAGAGACATTGTCCAGCCAGGTCTTCATGATACTGCACACGCTAGATTGGCATTTTAAATCTGAGATAACATCTCTGATGATAACTGTTTTGTTCACCACTGATCTATTATTGCATAATAATACCCAGACTGGAGGATTCTGATTGATTTCCTTTCCTTCCACCATCTCCATATCACATTGCCTAACAATAGTTCATAGGCACAAGAGATATCTGCTCCACCCATCATCTTAGCATGTGTCTTCAGGCTCATTCATACCTACCTGCCTCACAACCATCCACTGGATAAACTTTACCACTACACCAGATGCCACATATTTGACACTATTGCTGGACTTTGGACTCCTGAGAGGTAAGTGCTCCTTTAAGGTATACAATCACTTCAGCTTGTCTGAGGTGTAAAGTACCCTTCCCTGGTACATTAAAACATGAAACACACACTGTCAACATAATAAAACCAGTTATAAAAAGTTAATTCCAACAGTCTCCTGAAAAATACAAAATTGCAGCCAAAAATTAAAACACATGATTAAATCATCTAAACCTAAAATTGAATTCAACTTAGTTACTAAAGTTAAAGACAACAAAAACAATTTTATAATTATATTGGTTCCATGAAAGAAAGAAATCATACAATTGGACCCTTTAACATCAATGATATACCTATTTTAGATGAAACAACTACTGCTACAATTCTAAATGAGACATTTCTAAAAGTTTTCAAAACTAAGGAAGCTGCAAATACGCCTCTTCAGTAAATAATTCTAGTCTTCCTGTTTTACAAAAATGGAGGTTGCAAAACAAATTAAATCTTTAAAATCAAACAGCTCTCCTGGTCCTAATGGTATTCCACCCAGATTTCTACAAAATTAGTCATTCAATTTCTGGTCCTCTAGTCGTGTTATTTAATTCATCAGTCAGAGAAGGTAAAGTTGTTCAGGCTTGGAGGGAGGCTATAGTTACACCCATATATAAGGGTGGATCCAGACATGACCCTAACAATTATCGGCCCATAAGCCTGACTTCCATCATAGGCAAAATTATGGAAAGATTGCTTAAAGCCCATATTATAGATCATTTAGAAAGAAATAAAATAGTAGATCTCTTTCAACATGGTTTTGTGACTGAAAGATCAGTTTTGACCAACCTACTACATTTTTTGAACCAGTAAGCGTTGCCTTGGACTTGGGTATTCCGGTAGATGTAATATTTTGGATTTTTCCAAAGCTTTTGATAAAGTATCACATAAAGTCTTACTACAAGAATTAGTCAAAATTAAGTTGCAACCTAATATTATAAACTGGATACAGTCATGGTTGGAAAACAGAACTCAACAGGTATCAGTCAAGGGTCACCAGTCGCGTTGGTGTGGTGACTAGTGGTGTTCCCCAGGGCTCCGTCCTGGGTCCGATACTGTTCAATATTATGGTCTCTACACTGCCTACTACTGATAAGATATGGGTAGCAAAATATGCTGATGACTGTAAATGGGTAGTTTGGTAGCACCTTTCATGATAAATGCTCCATACAAAATCATTTAAACAACCTATCAAACTGGGCAAAGGCTTATGGTATGTTTTTTAATGTTGACAAATGTAAAGTCTTACATTTGGGCAAAAATAACATCCTTCAATTATTCCTTAAACAATGTTTATCTAAAAGTATTTTGGAAGAAATGGATTTAGGTGTCATAATCTCAGATAATTTAACTTTCGAAAAAATAATATAATTAAAGTTAAAAATGTAATAAAATAATTGGCTCTATTTTAAGAAATATCAAAAGTAGAGACTCCAAGGTTATTATGCCACTCTACACCAGTCTGGTATGTCCCCAGTTGGAATACTGCTCTCAATTTTGTGCACTAACTTCTATAAGGGTTTAAAACTCGCTGAGGGTGTTCAGCGTAAATTCACTAAAAAGTATCATCTTTACATAGTAATAGTTATGAAGATAGATTAAAAACTTAACCTATTTTCTGTAAAATGCAGAAAAATAAGGGTGACTTAATATTGGTATATCAAACCTTAAAAATGATTATTTAAGAACCACAATTGACTTACTACTGCCTCCAGTCAAATCAACTAGGAGTCATGGTTATAAACTCATTGGAGAAAATGTATATCCACTAGAGTCTATTTTCACACAGAGAGTTGTGGGTTTGTGGAATAACTTACCTGTAAGTGTCGTTAATAGTGATAATTTAAATACCTTTAAGCAAAGATTGGATAAACATATGGAAACAAAAATTTGATTTGACTCATAGGACATATGGGTGGCGAGCATACAATGGGCATCCTTACATATGCCTTCATTGCTCGTACACTTCTATGAACCTATGAACCTATGAACACCCATCCTATAAAGCCACATCCAACTGATCCACTGTTTGATCACAGAGCCTGTGCTCATCAAACAGCACTCAAAGTTTACAAATATTTGCATGGAAGAAGGCAAAGTACTAAACCAGGAGAGGTCCCGGATTAGCTGTAGTGGGTACACATGCTGGGTCTACAAGGCCAAGTAATCAGTCAGGGACAGAAGCCCAAAGCCTGCAGCCTTTCTGCTAGCCTTCTCAGTATGCTAGTCTTTACCAAACAGATTAAAATCCACTAGGATTCCACTACATCTAATTTCACTGTTCTCATAATTTTCCAGAAGAACTTGGTGTTATACTCCATTAAGCTGTTTAAATGCCTGTAGCACACCCTCTGGGGACTTTTTGCCTCTTTCCCCTAGATAGTCCAAGGAATCTGTAAAATATTTTCCTTCTGATATCCTCCTTATCCACACAGTGACATCCTCTCTTATGAAAAGAGCTACCCATCCCTTTCCTGGGCAGGCCGATCTCTTTAGAATTGTTTGTATCCCTATACACTGGTGTCCCAGTTATTTACATACCACCATGTGTCTTTAAGAGCCACTAAGTCTGAACCTTCAAAGTGTATCTGCCCTCAGGCATTGCTGGATGCCAGCCTGATAGAGGCATGAGGATAAATGTTCCTCAATGTTACTTAGCCCCTCGGGATCTCCCTGCCGATGCTCCCCAGTTCTGTTGTCCTTTCTTTGATGATCCCTTGCAGCTGCCTCCTACCTTTGGTGATCCTCGGCGTAGCACCCCCACCCTCTAGTTTGAATCTCTCCTGACTACTATGTCCATACTCCTAGCAAGTACTCCCACTCCCTTCTGCTGCAGGTGCAATCCATAGTGAGTGCACTGACTTCTTTTGCCACAGACAACCCTCCAGTTGACCAGAAAAAAGACAACCTTCCCTCTTGCACCAGTCCATAGCCAAGTGCTGACCTGCCTAATGAGTCATCTGCCACTCTGCACTAGCTCCAGAGTGGGAATTATTTCTGAGGAGATCACTTTGTGATACCTTTCCTATCAGTAACGTTCCTAGTTCTGTGAATGACCACATGTCCTCAGAACTTGTGTCTCTCATGTTGTTAGTAGAAGCAAGGGTGACAATTGTCTGCTCTCCCCAGTTACAATGCTTTACCCTGGATAGCACTCTTCAGTCTCTACTCCAGGCTAGCAAACACCCTCATCCAAACTCCCATTCTGGCCTAACAATGCCTCCTCCCCATCATTCACTGCCCTAACCATGTGGAGTCCCCAATGATTACTACTTTCTTGCCAATCTAAACTGCCTTTTTTTTTGTTGTTTGGCAAGTCAGATGTTCTGTTGCCTGGACTACTAGTCCCAGATGTCCATTGGCCCCTCAGTCTTGCTGGTCAGATGCAGATACCAGCTGCTGGTATCACTTGACCATTGTGATCTCTAAGGACCATGCCTGCTACTTCCTTTTCCACTCTGATCTGTCCCCATCCCTATCTCTAGAAATAACAGGGTAACAGAGGGTAGGATTTGAGCAGCTGGGTGGTCAATGTAAGGAGTAATTTTAAAACATCCTACCAGCATGTTTGTGGGCAAAGAGCCTGGTGGGGGGCAGCAAAGAGAGTGAGATTATTTAGCATACAGCAAATACAGGAACTCCATAAGAGGAAGAACTCTACCTCCTTGGTGGTTGTGCATTAGCAGGTTTTTGCAATGCTATATTTGAACCCTAGAAACATAGAAACATAGAAATTGACAGCAGTTAAGGACTGCTTGGCCCATCCAATCTGCCCTACTTGCACCATGATGAACTGGGGGGGTTGGGCTCACCTAGACTACTTGAAGGGGGCCTAACAGAGCCATATTCTACTACAAACGCCAATGACTACTTTTCAGGAGGAAGGATTAAAAACATTTATCAAGCATAGAATCATTTCTTTTAAAATTAAAATTATGATAGGCACACCTGAATTTTTGAAAATGGTCTCATACCTGTGTGTTTTCTCCAGCGTTTGAGACCTGTGTTGATAGCTGTTTTATATTAAAAGGCCTAAGAGAAGGGAGGGAGCTGCCATTTTTACATCTTTAAATACCTGAGGATTACTTCTTCCCAGCAGACATGGGTCTATGTGATTGTCTCTCTCTAGACATCCTGTTTGGTTTGGACAAAATTATTACAGTCGGTGTTATTTACACTCCCCAGGTCATGCTGTGGAAAGTTTGACTGCAGTCACTGACTTCAACCTAAATTTAAAACTGGTTTTTAACAATAAACTTGTCATTAATGCCTCTAAGACCCTAGCCATGTTCTTTAGGTCCAAAGCTCGTAGACTCACAAATACCTAGTTCATATCCATCTGCTACTCTGACAGTTCTCCTCCTGTTGATGAGGTCTTCAAATACCTTGGTGTTATCCTTTACCTGGCTCTAGATTTCTCATCTCACATCACCACCACTTGCAAACCTTTCAACTCCAGGCTAGGTATGACTTACAAGATCCACAATTTCCTCACACTCAGGGTGAGGTTAGCCATATCCAAGGTGTTCTTCTCCCTGTATGCAGTATAGCTCTCTATCTACTCAAATGCTCCCAAAACTATACTTTATAAATGGGATGTGACCTAGAACAACATCTGTTGGTTTGCCTTTTACACCCCTTACCTTAGCCATCCCTGCTTCCTATTCACAACCCTAAGTTGGCACTCCCATCTGCTTCATGTTTTACTTGGTAGGGTGTTTCATCTACAGTTTACTTCAGTCCAGCTCTCCTGATATCCCATCCCTTCAACTGCAAACCACCCACCCATACTACTCCTTCAGATCAATGGATTCAGCCACCCTTACCATACCCAAATGTACTACCAAAATAGGTGAACAGGCCTTCATTCTTTGCCCCTAGGCTATAGAACTCCCTTCCCACCTTCATATGCAATTTCTCAACAAAACCCTCCTTTAAAAACACACTCACAGAACTATCTGCTGTTATCCTCTGTCTGTGACTGCACATAGCCCAGCCTTTATGATACAGTACCACTTATTTGTCCAGTTGTTTTGAATTCATAATATTCTTTCAACTTTAAGTAACCAAGTTGTAGCCTGTATACATGACAACCTTTTTGTATCTATTGTTCCCTTAATTGTAATAATATTTTATTGCTGTTGCTTGCATTTGCTCTCAACCGCTGAAATATTGATCCGTAATAAATACTGATAACTGTGTACTGTTACATTGTCTTAATGTAAAATTCTTATTGCCCATATCTGGCAATTTTTAGTTATTTTCTACTGTGAGTGCTCTGTTTTATGGTTGTCCTTTGCGTTTTGTCTATAGTACGTAATGCTGCTGTTGTAAATAACTATATTGTCTTCTACTGTGCTCTTTCTAAGTCATATCTGAAAAGGGCATTTATTTGCCTAATGTACCTACCCAATTAACATGACTCAAATAAATAAATGAATTTGCTAAAAAGCAGAAATGGCTTCTACCTGAGACTTTGATATGTACTGGTCTACTAGCCAAACCAATGAGACCAGAGACCTTCTTTTAAACCTTTGTCCAAACAAAATCATTAGTGATCCTGTCAAGATTAACTATAAATCAGACTATGAATCCATTTTAGACTGTGTTGTATGTCCAACTCATCAAATGTCTGCAATCTGGGGTTCTCCTTGATTCTGTTAGTGACAATAGACCAGTTTTTGCAAATGGCCCACTACACTACCCTAGGCCTAACTCCTCTTCATTAATTCTAGATGGCTCAGCAACTTAAACCTGAGGCTTTTAACTCTGCTGTGTACTTCTGCAATGTGTCTTTCTAAAAATTTCAAGGATATTGACATTGCCTATGATAGTTTTTGTCAAAATTTCATTGGCATCTATAATGATCACTGCTGTCCTTGAAATGCCATAGAATATCTGGAAACAAACAAGATTGGATCACCTGGGAGCACCTTGAGTTTTACAAAATTAGAGACAAAATCTGGTCTAATACAAAGACATGAGGGATCCTGTCCATTTACAGGAATACAAATCACTATGCAGCAACTATAAGACAGTAGTGAAAAAGCTAAAATTATTCATATAAAATTTGGCCTGACTTCAAATCAAGGGGACACTAGAAAGTTGTGGAACAACATTGACAATCTAATTGGTCGATATAAAGGGTGCCAAATGTAGGGCCATTGAAGGTAACAACAGGGTTAAATGTGACCCTAAAGCTATTGCCTCACTATTCAATTCCTTTTTGGCAGCATTGATAAACACCATAAGTTTTCAACTGGGCCTCCCTCCTCGAACTCACTCGAAAAGTTGCCTGGCTACACCTCTGCCAAATTATTTTTCAAATCGTAACAGCAGAACAGGTGGCTAAATACCTGAGCCATTCAAACCTAAAACCTGTGCACGGTCCTGATGGGATTCACTGTCACTATTTAAACTAGCCAACAATGCATAGGCCATTGCAACGATAGTTAACTATTCCTTTTGCACTGCAGCTTACTCCTAAAGTGTGGAAGACCACAATTATTTCCATACATAAGTCTCAACCAAAACATCTCACCACCCAATCTCCCATCTTGCTCCCTCAAAGTTTTGAAAAGAATAGTTTTCAACCAAACTTTTGTCTTTATTCTACAAAATAGCCTGCTGACCAGAGCCCAACTTGGTTTTGCCCACAACACAGTGACTGCCTTGTGAGATTCACAGACTATGTTCACTGAGCTTTAGACTTAGGTAATTATATAGCTTTGATTTTCATGGACATCACAAAAGCATTTGACCTAGTAGCTATGAACAACATTTTTTTTACTCTATATTTTAGCCTAATTTGACCCCTGTTTTCTCCTAACCCTGCCCGCCATATGCATGCATGTGAGGCATGTGCATGCTATGGTACCGGATGCTGTCCCACTGCTTGCCACCGCTCACCTGCACTGCCCAAGGACCTTCATCCAGGGGCAGTGGACTATGGTGGTGGCAAAGTCCTCCCTGGAGAGGAGAGCTACCTTTCGGTAGCTCGATCATGCTCCTCCTCCCTCCCACCCACCCCTGTGCCGCCTCCAATGACCTAGGGCTCATTTTCAAACCCGTACAATGGCATGATGCAAGATAAGGCAACCAGTGCCTCAGCACTACAGGGCCGTGATCATGAACTACTGATTCAGGCCTTAACCTCTCTCAGTTTTTCCCTTGATATCATCAACTGGTACAAAAACTATCTGACTGACCAGATCCATAGAACTGCTATTGACAACCAATTCTCTGAATTTCATCAAATCTGCTCTGTGGTCCCCGGAGATCTATTCTTGGTCTTCTGCTTTTCTCTGTTTTTAAATTCTCTACCCAAAACATGTCCTTCAACCCAAACTATCCTTTATGCTGATGACACAGTCATCTTCAGCATGGACAAATAGGGAGGTACCCAAAGACTGGAGGAGGGCAGATGTAGTCCCCTTATACAAAAGTGGGAACAAAGAGGAAGCAGGGAACTACAGACCAGTCAGCCTCACCTCCGGTAGTGGGAAAGATCATGGAAGCACTACTGAAGGAGAGATTGGTGGAACATCTGGTTGTCAATGGACTACAGGACCCAAGGCAGCATGGTTTCACCAGGGAGGTCATGTCAGACCAACCTCATTGAATTTTGACTGGGTGACTAGGGAGGTGGAGCAGGGAGGAGTGGACATGGCCTATCTGGACTTCAGCAAGGCCTTTGACACTGTGCCACATAGAAGACTATTACACAAACTGGGGAATATGGGTGTGGGCAGGACAGTAGTGTGGTGGGTAGGTAACTGGCTGGGTGGCAGGACACAGAGGGTGGTGGTAAATGGCTGTCACTCCACAGAGGGAAGAGTGACCAGTGGGGTACCACAGGGATCAGTGCTGGGACCGGTCCTATTCAACATCTTCATCAGTGACATTGCGCAGGATCTAGAAGGCAGAATTTCACTGTTCGCTGTGACACAAAGCTCTGTAACAGAGTAGACACACCAGAGGGTGTAGACAGAATGAGAAGGGACCTGCAGAAACTTGAAGAATGGTCAAGGGTTTGGCAGTTGAAATTCAATGCAAAGAAGTGCAAGATAATGCATATGGGGCACAAAAAACCCTGGCACAATATATCAGTTGGGGGTGAGGATATAGCATGCACCAGGCAGGAAAGGGATCTTGGGGTTGTCATCTCTGATGACCTCAAGGTAGGGAAACAGTGTGACAAGGCATCAGGTAAAGCAAATAGGATGCTGGGATGTATAGGCAGGGCATCACCAGCAGGAAAAAGGAGGTCATAATTCCGCTATACAAGACACTAGTGAGGCCCACCTGGAGTACAGTGTACAGTTCTGGAGACCATATCTACGTAAGGACATAGACAGGGTAGAGAAGGTTCAGAGGAGGGCAACAAAGATGGTGCATGGATTGCATCACAAGTCCTATGAAGACAGGTTGAAGGAACTGAACATGTACTCCCTGGAGGAGAGGAGGGAGAGAGGGATATGATAGAGACATACAAGTATCTTACAGGGAGAAACAGGGTGCAGGAAAACACTATTTTAAGCGAAAAAGATGTTCCAGGACTAGAGAGCATGGGATGAAGTTGGAGGAGGACGATTCAGAGAAACATGAGAAGGAATTCTTCACAGAACGGGTGGTGGACAAGTGGAACACCCTGCCAGAGGAAGTGGTGGGGGCTGAAACAGTCACAGGATTAAAGAATGCATGGGATAGACATAAGGGAATTCTAGAGGTCAGGGGTAGGGGGAAACAGACTTCTAGGAAAACAAACTGAACTTACAAGCTCAAATGGGCAGACTGGGTGGGCCATAGGCCCTTATCTGCCGACACTGTCTATGTATCTATGGACATGGACTTGGTAACTTTGAACAGAATTATCCAGCCTGATTTTGGCCCACTCAGGCATAGTTTCTAAGTAGCAGGATGATCCTCTATACTAAAACAACAAAATGGGGAGGCATAATTTCTCAGCTTGTTTCTGTTTCTGACTGCATGGCCTGGATGGTATTAAAGTGAAGCATGTTTCAGAGTTCAAATACCTTGGTCTGTACTTGGATGGCTCTCTGTGTTTGGACACCCATATACTATGTGGTCAAAATGGTATATCAGAGAATTGGCTCTCTTTACTGGGTTAATATGTTCCCAGTTTTGGGTACAAAGAGACTGCTTGTCAGTTGCCTCCTGTTCCCTATAATTGATTATGGCTGTCTGCTATATGCTGCCACTCCTTCTAGGGTCCCATCCAAGGTTCAGACTCTCTATTACAGTGTTTGTTGTTTCCTTACTGGCCTGTCCTTTCATACCTACCACTGACTGCTGTATACCACTGCTTCTTGTCTATCCCTGCAGGATTGTCCATCCCATAGAACAGCTGTGTTTCTCCACAAGGTGGCACTTGGGAAAGTTCCTCATGTATATTTGAGCTTTCCATGCTTGTCCAACTTGCTGGGACAAGTTCCCAGTCTAAACTTATATTCCAACTTCCCTTTGGGAAAACAGCTGCCTTGTCCTTCCGGGCTATTGGCCCATTCAACCTCCTACCTTCTTGACTTACAGAGGGAAATATCATTCCAACCTTCAGCTCTGGTTCCACCAATTTTCATGTCCCAGCTGTTACTAAGTCTACCTGTGTATTGTTTTTGGTGTTTTTGGACTGATTACTTATCTGTTCTGTACCCTGTATTAATACTGTACAACTGGTCACTTGTGAAAAGAGGGCTATGTAGCTCATCTTGCTCACCAGTACAAGAAGTAAAAATGAAATGAAATGTAAATGAAATAAGAACTATACAGAGAAATATTTGATTGGCAGCTGAGCTACAAGGTAAACCATCTGTGACTGAGAAATTCCTGTTACCCAGTATGTTGGAGAGAAGATGACCCCAGCCCAGGCCATGATCGACTGGTCAAAGGAAGTGTTGCCGCCACCCCAATGTAGCTCAAAGCAGACACCAACTCAGAAATGAAACAGAAGGTAACACTTCCATCGATAGTCACCTGATGGGTTTTCAGGACAAAATTGCTCAATCGATGCTAAGATTAAAGGCTTCTTCTTTATGATCAAGCATCATTGTTTAAATAGGAACAGTAAAAGCCCTACATCCAAGTGTGGGTTGGTCTCAATTGCACACATTGTGCAAAAATCAGTTTTACTTACTGTTCACTGCAATGTAGCAGATCATATCAGACAGATTCTGCTGACTTGCAAGCTGAAATTTTCTATAACTACTAATCCAGGAATCCCTGCAGCTGACAACAGAGAGGCTAAATACAGTACTCTGTGACTGTACTTATCCCAGGGAAGACAGGGGTACCAGCAAACCAAGACCACAGCTTATAATACTCTAACATGCACTGCAAGCTATTGAATTCCTCTACTATAGCTCTACTCTGATGTCAGCTACAGAGGATTCCAGGGTTTGTATTTACAGAAAATGTCAGTTTGCAAGCCAGCAGAATCAGTCTGATACAATCTACAATACTGCAGTAAACAGTGAAAAAATGTGTTTGCACACAATGTGAATATGGGATCAGCGTGGGCTTTTAGTGCTGACTGTTCCTCTGTAAATGTGGGACTTTTAATGCTGACTATTCCACTGTAAAGGTAATGCATTAACTTTAGTAAAAGTTTAACCACAAAAAAAGGTAGAGTCTCAACTGAATATTTTGATAAATTGAAACTTTTGAGGTCACTCTCAGAAAACACAGTCAGGGTTACTTACTACTGAGACTGCAATGATTGCATTGTTATTTCAACAAATAGCAAATTGTAGTGAGAAAGAAAAAATGTAATAATGTAACCTACTGGTAATTGAACCCTGGCCCCAGAATACTGTCTTGGTGCTCCCACCACCAAGCTATAGGCTCACATGGTTAGACCTAAGGTCATGGCTGGATTAAACTGTATGCAAATTACGCTATGGCATAGGGCCCCACTTGTTCGTGAGGGCCCCACTGTTAACTTATTTACTTTCTTTAATCCCTGTACTGAGTGACTTCTGTGGCCGCCACTGGCTGAATTGACCAAAAGCACCTCCTCCTCAGAGTCAGTCTCTGCCCTTGGTTCAGTGGTCCCCCGTCCTCGGACTGAGTCAGCCTGGTCCCCCATGGCCCTCCAAGTGAGTGAGCCTCTCAGTCTCTCTGATGGGTGGCTCTGGCTCTGCCTCTGATCCACCCTGACCCCACCACACAACCAATCATGTCCATCAGAGGTCCTCTAGAGGTGTGGCTACAGGAGAGCAGGAATCAGTGCTTGTGTGCATGGTGTCAGGGCATGTGGCCAGGCCAGGCAGTGAGGAGACAAGGAGGAGGACAAGAGAGCTGTGGACATTGATGGTCAGTCGTCTGTGCCAGTGGTCGGTCTCGCCTTCGTCAAAATCAAAGAAGAAGATAGAATAGTAGAGAGAGCGTGCAGGGGTCGCCCAGAATTGGATTCAGCTTCACCACCTGGTGTGCAGTATCACGCTGCTGGTGTTTTTGTGTAGCCAGGTTCAGTCAGTGCTGCTTCAGTTGGGTCTCTGGTCCTGCTGTGAGGAGTCCTCCCATACTGGGCCAAGTCATGTCGTCACCACCTGCGTGATCTTGAGGAAAGGATCTCAGACACCTGTTCACCACCAGGCTGAGGCAGGCATTTATCTTCTTCCAGTCCAGTCATCACATCACAGTCAGGCCAACCAAGGCAGGCCACACCAGGTATAGTTGACTAGTCTGCATGCTGTAGTGTCCAAGCCACTGTGCTGCAGAATGAAATAAGTTATTGGACAAACCAACTAAGCTGTGGTCTGTGTTCAGTAACCAGTACTGAGTCTTTAATAAGATTTGAGTTTGGCACAGTGGACCATAGGGTGCTGCACATGTCGTCCTGAGGAATTATGTGGAACTGGCTGGCACAGTTTTGTCTTAGTTTGAGTCATACATTACTGTGAAGTTTCAGCAGGTTGCTCTAGGAAACAATCTCTGAAGTGACTACAGTCACCTGCAGGGTTCTTAAGGCTCAGTCTTGGCACAACTCTCTTTAGCTGCTTTGGCATCAATGACTTGGAGTAGGGGCAAGATGGCAACTCAGCAGCAAAGCAACTTTTAAGTTGACAACAATGACAATGGAGAGGGAGGAGACAGTGGGAGAACAGAGAGAACTGAGGACAAAGGTAGCTGCACAGAGGGAGATTGTGGCAGATGCATTGCGGAGGCAAGGAGCTTGAGGATGTCTCAGGTTTGGAGCTTGAAGGAGTCTTGAGCAGGAAATGATGGGAGCTGTGAGCCCCACTAACTGCTACAATAATACATGCCTCAGGGTTTCGGTTTGGCAGAGAGAATAGATATTGAAGGAGGCATGTAGTGAGATCCTGCTTGAGTACCCTGGCTGTTGTCGCCTTGCCGGCCCGGCACCACAGAAGAGTGCGATGTTGGCATTTAGGGGCCACCAGGCCAAAACATGACTTGGAGTAGGGCCCCACATCCATTAATCTGGCCATGCCTAAGGTTCCTGGATACACCTCCTTTCTCTTGTATTTTATACCCTGTTACAAGGAATAATCAAGATGACAATTAGATTTTTGTGCAGTATTAGCCACTGCTGAACAATTTAAATCAAAAATTGTGGTGAGAAAGAAATAATGTGACCTACTGGGAATTGAACCCAGGCCCACGGAATACTGTCCCATTACTCTAACCACTGAGCTATAGGCTCAGCTGACTGGACCTGAGGTTCACAGTTCCTGTTAGTGCACCCAGAAAACTGTATGCTTCTTCCCAGCTTGAGGTTAATTATTGTCTTGGATCACAGGCCTAGGGCAGATTTTAAATGTTCAGCACAATTGATCCTTATTAAACTTTTCAGTTTGGACTTTGCGTTTTATTTGAATTCATCTTACTGCATTGCTTCCCTGGACCAAATATTTTACCTGATTCAGAAGTCAAATACAGTGCATGCTCCATACACACTATTATGTTATCTTCTGGAACCTTATCAGAGCAATAGACCAGAGTGTAGAAACAGCTATTCTATACAGGTGCAACAATTCATCTGTTTCAAGATGTGTGCCTCATGACAACAAAAAGAAGAACGAGATTTTAGCAATCAAAGCAGTTTTTATTGAGCAGGTCTTGGCGCATTGCCAATCTAAATCCAAGATTCCTATTCAAAGGAAGGTTACCTTTTCAATGCTCCAAATGTAGTCGGACATTTTATGAAAAAAATGTATAGCTCAAGTCATGCTGAAGCTGAAGTAAATGAATACATCCCTATGAATTCTGCTTAGAACTCCTCCTAAGTACACTGTAAAGGAAATAAAATGTAGGTCCCAATCCAGAAAAGGGTCCTAAAGCCTTCTCCTCCACAGGTGTGGAGGCTGCTAGCACCTGCACTGTAACTCTTCTACATATGTGAAACAGTCCACTGCAGCCATATTGTTGGCAGATCTTCCCCACCTGATCCCAAACAATCCATGACATTGTGCCACTGGTTGAGACAGGGCTGGCAGAGTACAGGGTCGGCAGAGTACAGGGTCACCACCTGTACCAGCCTTAAAATGAGATGTACCCTGCTGAGTGCTGGCAGCCTGTGTAGGGTATGCTAGGGGATTCTGCCATAACACTTACAGTATGCATCTCCTTGCAAAACCTACCTGGATTATTGTGAGGCCAAAGGGACCCCTTATCACCACCTTTTGTCCCAGCCCTCCAATATGACATGGAGGGCTGAGAGGAATAGAGTGGCCATTTTATTTTTATATATTCTGTACTCTCCCTCACTGGTGTGGTCACCTTCAGCCCTGTTCTTCCATTCTACACTGCTTACCAATCTTTAGGCAGTCCCTGGTGCAGCTCTGTAGTTGAGATGGACTCCATCTGGGGAATATTTAGTAGGTCCCCATCCAGTCCATCTCATGTGTGGGAGACAGCTAGACAGGCAGCATGAAGCGTGCCAGTATCATGCTGTGTATCCCTGGGGCTTTCCTTCCATGTCCTCTAGGATGGTCATGTACAGAGAGGCAAAGAGTGCACACACAAGCAAGGTGTGCTTGTACTCCAATGCCAGCAGCGCTCACTCACCATTTGCCACTCCAACTACATGACTATCTGTGGTGAATGAGGTGGTGGTATTGCAGCACAGCCTGCATCTCAGCCCCTCAGCCCCTCAGAGAAGGAGAGCATCCTGTGGGATACTGCAGTACTTTGTTTGAGACTTTGCAGTATTCAAGCAAAAAGTGGAAAACATTACATACATGTAGTGCTGGACAACTCAATACCTCTTGCAATACATAAGTATACATTCATTCATTCATTCATTCACCACAGGCATGCAAATTAGAGTGGTGACCGCTTCCTAGGACACTCAGTTCTTATCCCTCCAGCCAGCCACCTCCCACCCAGGTCCATTTTAGAGCCTGTGTCACTGGTATTATAAGTAATACCTCTACCACTGTGCCAACTGGCCAGTCGTATTTCTTAGTTATTTAAAATATGCATCCCTACATGGGAGTGCAGCAACCCTTGGTGGATTGCTATATCTCACAATCTCATGTTCTGCACAGAGTAAGGGATCCACTCTATCAACATATCTTACCCAAAATGCCCTGCTCCTTACATGGACCTCCAAATGTGTGTATCAGAGTGGTTGAGGGCTGTAGATTCTGCAAGGTCTGAATCTACCTGAGCTGCAGTGCAGTAAGTGATACCTACATGTAAATCACTTGAACTCAGGCAGTTCTGTGTAATGCCAGGTCACACTGCTAATAAAACCATGGTGGTTAAGGCTTTCATCACAGACTCCACAGTTGAACTGGTTTGTATCATGGAAAGCTGGCTAGGGACTGATTCCAGTCCAGTACTTGTCAGGTATTCCATGGTGCATTGACTGAGGTGGGAGCATAGGGAGGCTAGGTGGCCATCTGCTTTAGAGCCATCTTGGGACATGTGGCTTACCCCCATGAGAACAACCAGGTTGTTTGAATGTATGGCAGTACACAGAGGGCTGGGTGCAACCTGCAAGATCATTTTCATGTAGTGACATCTAGGTCAGGAAATGATTTCCTTCAGGATCTGGCAGACCTCCTGGTTGACCTGTTTGTGGACTCCCCGAGTTTCTGTGTTAGGGGATTTCAATGCCTGGATCAATGATAAGGCCTCACATTTTGTTAACAGTTCCTCCTCATACGGGCTTCATACAGGCAGTTGCCACTGGAACTCACCAGTTGGGCCACTCCTCTGACCTGGTCTTCTCATTTTGTCTTGACATTTGTAACATCAGGGTTGATCTGATCAGCTGGTTGGATCATCATGCTGTTTAGTTCCTCTTTGGGGCCCCTTGTTCCATTTCTACCCCTGTAGAGATGATTTACTACCATTCAGAAAAGAATCTAGAGCATTGCAAACTTCTGGTGGAAGTGAATCCCTGGGACATGTTGACAGCTTGTGATGAGAAAGCTGAGAAAGTATATAATATGACACTTCCAGCAGCCTGGGACTCCTTCTTTCCGCACCATGTTCAGTCTTCGATTTCACACCGCAGCTCACCATGGTTCTGCGATAAACTGAAGAGCTTAAAGACAAAGAGATGGAGGCTGGGGTGTTCTTGAGGAGATTCTGCTGTTTGGAGGACAGATTGACACTGTTAACTCATTACCATGATTATCAGTGGAAAATCACCATTAAAAGACTGAGTTTCTGTCATGAGTGGACAGATTGTTAAATCCACCTATCTCCAGTCCAGAAGAGACTTCATAACAGGTGATTGTGAGTAGTTTAATCTGTTTTTCCTGGACAGAATTTCCTCCATTAGGAGTGGAATCACTACAAGTGACTTGTTATGGGCTGGTGATGTCCATCCAGAGATGGACAAAGACAACTTCCAGCCTTGGGTTGAATTTCAGCCTACTGTGGTGACCAAGGTGATCTGTGTAATATCTGGACTGTGCCCCACCTACTGTGTATTGAACTCAGCAACTTTGAAATTTGGCAGTGGTGAGCCTTCTAAAAGAAACAATAGTTGGACCCTGATATGCTCATGAATTATAGACCAATCTTGAACTGTCCTTTTACGGGGAAGGTTATAGAGAGGTGGGACAGCACAGCCTGAGATGCATCTCAAAAGATTTAACATCTTTGAGCCTCTCCAGTTAGTATTCAGGCCTTGGCACTGCATGAAGACAACTTTGTTAAGGTGTTTAATGAGCTCATGGTGAGGGATAAGGGAAGAGTTCCATTTACAGCCTTCTGGGTCTCTCATTGGCTTTTAACAAAGTAGACCATGGGTTCCTTTTGGATGTCGTAAGGCACTATTTATGCTCATCATTATGGTGTTGTGGTGATCTGAGTTTTACCTCATAGTGAGGGTGCAGCAGTTTGCCTTGGGTAATTCCATCTCCAGAGTTGCTTTGCTTACCTTTGGAGTGCCACAGGGTTCACTCTTGGCTCTTATGCTGTTTGCCATGTACCTGCTGCCTTGGTGAGGATCATTTGCATTTCACTGGTATGCAGATGATGCCCAACTGTATTTGCCTTGTATGCCTAATGGATCATCTGGTGCCTCAGTGATGGGCAGTTGTCTGACTGAAATCAATAACTAGATGACCTCCAGCTGGCTTAGCCTCAACCAGAGCAAGACTGATGTACTTCTGGTTGAATCAGGTTCCCATAGGCAGGGCCCTACTTTTCTGCGGCACAGTGGGACCAAGTTCTGCGGCAAGACTACCATTTGCCGTAGCAAGAACTCTGCGGCGGTGGTTTATAATTTCTGCAGAAGTTCTGCTGCACTAACAAACTACCACATCACAGTGTCAGTTTGTCATCCTGACTTCACTTTCATGGCAGTGGTTATAGCAATCAGGATGCTGGAAGCACAGTAACACTAGTTCAAAAATAACAGACTTATAAAAATAATTTCATGCCTAAAAAGCAAAACAAATGTCTCTCCCTTAAGGTCCTAGCCTGTTGCATAAATGACATATGCAGAGGGATCTTATGTGATAAATAAGGTATTTCTATATGCATGCTATCTATCCCACTAATGAGGTTTCCACTGTCTATCACTTATGTATTTGTATGTGCTTTCTACACCACTCAAGAGGTTCCCACTGTGTATCACTTATATATTTATATGCAATCTGTAACATACATACAAATATGCGGTGTAGTGTGGTGGAGAGAGAGAGATATGTGTGTGTGTGTGTGTGTGTGTGTGTGTGTGTGTGTGTGTGTGTGTGTGTGTGTGTGTATATATATTACTAGTATATATATATATATATATATATATATATATATTTATTTATTTATTTATTTATTTAATTTCCATGAATTTGCATCCTCATTCATACAGGTCCCATTGGAAATGGAATAGAGGAGTTGTTGCAAAACTCATTTTCATGTCAACCTGCTTTCCCTGACATACTGCATAACACCATCAGGCCATGACATGCATGTGAGCCAATTAGCAGAGATACAGCTCTCCGGCCCATCACAATGTGTCCACCATGTGACAGAACACTGCACCATACCTTCCCAGGCTCTGAGTAGTGATGTGTTCCGCCAATCCTTGTGCTGCCCAGCCAGCTCCCAGAGCTAATCTCTGAACCTGAGTTGCCAGCATGGAAACACAGCATGCTACTCTCTGGCCCAAACAGCTGTCCCTGCACAACATTTCTCAATAACTTTTGGTGATTCTATCAACCAATGACAATATGCAATCAATAACCCTGGCAAAAATGCGTACAGTGCAATTATTTATTTAACAGGTCTATTCTTTCAACAGGTCTACACATTATTATATTTCACTTGTCTGGGCATAATTACTTTATTTTTCTTAAAAATTTAGACAGTTAAATTAATTTTACCAGTTATTCATTTCAGATAGTGTCTCTATAACTTAAAGGCACAAATAGGTTTGTACAAAGTGAGGTATGGACTTAACAGGTCTGTGCTATTGACAAGGTTTTGTTTAAGCTGGCCATAGTGCAACAATGTAAGACTGAAAATTGTATTAGGCTATAGTGCAGGTTGAGCAAATATCACCATGCATGATGTGCTGTGCCACTGTCTCTGGCAGTGGGAGCTGTGGTAGATAAGTGACTGTTCATTTCTGTTGCAGAATGCAGCCATTTCATTAGCAATGATAGCATCACATTCTGAACATCTAGGGGTTTTGGATATAAAAAGAGGGAAGGGAACCAGATTCTATGTATAAACAGAAATATTAATAAAAATCACCAAGAAGAGTGAATTCTGCGGCACCACAGAAGTTCTGCGGTAGATTGCAAGTTCATGCAAAATTCTGTGGCCGCAGAATTTAGGGCCTTGCCCATAGGGCACAATAAGGGGTGTTTCTACTGCAGTACCATGTTTTAGTGATAGTATACTTAGGGCTGAGGATAGTGCGTGGGAATTGCTGTGGACTGCAAGCTGGCTCTTGAACACCATGTTTCAGCAGTAGTCTGCAGTGACTTTTCTCATTTACGTAACATCACTCAGATTAAATCTTGTCTAGAGCCAGTGGGTCTAAACATGATGGTGCATGCCTTGATTACATCTAGGTTGGACTATTGCAATGATTGTTACCTAAGGTTATCTGGGGGTTGATACATTACCTGCAACTGGGTTAGAATGCAGTGTGCCAGCTAATACCTGAAATCTCATGGTCTCACCATGGCTTGCCAGTTGTCTGTGAACTGCACTGGTTGTCTATTTGGTGCTATGTCAACTTCAGTATAGACTTGTTGGTCTACAAGGCACAGCATGGTATGGGCCCTGGCTACCTGTAACATCTGAATCTGTTCGCTCCTATCTGTCCTTTCTGGTCTGCTGGTGGGGGGAGAGGCTTACTAGCCATTCCTTTGTCAAACCTGAAGCTCTTGTGGGACAGAGCTTTTAAAGTGCTGTCCCTCCATTTGGAATAGTCTTATTGCTGGGTCTGGAATTATCCCTCTGTGGGCTCTCTTAAAACTCTCTTATGTTGCCTTACAACCAGGCTGTCTTGAGTAAATACATTGCAAACTTGCCTAAAAAGTAAACAGACAACAAAACTACTGTACTAGAGTTTGTTTGGCACTATCACAACAGAGTGCTTAGATGTAAGTGGGTTCATAATGAAATACTAATTATCTCTTGGAGCTTTCCATGTGTACTGAGATCATTTGCATGTATGTGTTTAAAATGGTATCACAGTGTAACACAGACACCTTTGGGATGCAATTGGCAGCCTATTGTTTTTATTAGCGTGATGCCATGATGTTATCAGCAAGGGTTGTGCTTTGTGGCTGAGCATCTGTTAGTGTATTGCTTTTTGTTGCTTTCTTGGGGGCATCTTGAAATGTGCTTTGAGCACTAGAGTTTACTCTAACCATCTTTTAAAACACCAGGCTTTGTGACTTGTTCAAGTTAGTGCTTCAAGAAATGAATTTGCATGGAGTGAACCTCAACTTTTAAAATGGGGTCCTTGGAATCTTACAAAAGAAGTCAGTAATTGCTTAGGTGGCACAAATCATTAGATATTATGGGCAAAATTTTAAAGCTCTCATTGCTGCAAGCCCCAGGTGTTCAGGAAGATATGGCACCCTGGCTCAAGGGCAATCACACGGCTGAGAGTAGAGTTTCAACCCACGCTACCAGGTGCTGCAAGTTAGGCCAACTTTTCTGGTCTAGCTTGTGCCATTCCCGCTGTTTTTTACAGAGCTTGTGCTAGATATTTGGCTAAGCTGCCATAAAATGTGGAAACTGTCACAATTGTACCCAATATTCGAGAATCAGGTGCAGCTGCAGCAAAGGTGTTGGTGCACTGCCAGAACCTAAATGTCGTGGGGAAGGGCTTGACACAGGCCGCATCACACTTTGAAAATCGAGACAGATGTATTCTTTTAAAAGGGTTTGTTTAAGCACTGGGGCAAGAGAATATTTTCTCATGATACAGTATAATGGACTTAAAAAATACTTCTTTACAGAGAGGCTAGTGAAGCAGTGGAACAATCTACCCAGTAATGTGATTAATGCTAAAACTATCTCAGAGTTCAATATCCAATGAGATATGTACAAGGTGGCAATTAGAAGCTAAAGGAGGGCAGAGGCTTTAGGGCTCTGAAACGAGTAGGAAATTCTAGGTAGGAACAACAGGGTGGACTTGATGAACTTTTAAATGTTTTTCTTCAATATTGTCTATAGAATATAATAATTACAGTACTTTCATTCATATTAAAATTACAGCACTAGGTAAAGTATGATCTTTTAAACTTCTTAAGGACATAGCCAGCTGAACCATGGTTAATTAATTTATTTATTTATTAAATTTTGTTAACCGAGTAAGCTCACTGGGCCCTGAAGGTCCCTTTTTCAGGGCGACCTGGAGCTAGTTACATAGAGATGAGCTATATACAGGCAAGTGATACAGTGTAGACATAGCGTATAGAAATACAATGATATGTGTACAATTTTCATATAAGAAAATGGAGATGCACAGCACATTTACATAAATCAACAGTGGCAGCTGATAGCCTTTCGGCATTAGTCTTTTAGATACATACAAGCAATACAGTGCTTTAGCTGCTTAAGACACAATCAAGTAATACAGTGTAGGACATGCAGTACAGGATTACAATGAGAGTGTACAGTTATCATGGGAGAGAGAGCATCTATACAGCCCAATTGCACAATTCAATGGTAGCAGCTGATGGACTTGGGGCATTAGACTTTAGAAGCCAAACTGCAGGGGCAAGATTAGCTAGCCTTCAGGACAGGAGCGGGGTTAGGGTTTGGGAGGTGAGCATGCAGTCTTTTCTGAAATGTTGCTAAGGAGAGGGCTTCCTGAAGGTGATCAGGGAGCTTATTCCATAGTGTAGGGGCTACATGGGCAAAGGATTTACCGCCAGCTACGGATCTAGTCCTGGGCAGTTCCAGGAGTATTTTCTCCAAGTGTGGAGTGGTCTGCTGGACTGCTTTGGGGCAAGTAGCCAGATTAGCCCGTGGGAGGATCATCATCAAGGAACTTATATGTCCAGTTTAACAGGGGTATTGTAACCTATGGTTCAGGGTGGGCCAGTTGAGTGAGGCAAGGGCTTCACAGTGGTGCGTCCTTGGATGGGCTTTCTCGTGGCAAATCGAGCGATTTTGTGGTACAGAGTTTGTAGCCTACACTGGTTGAGTTTTGCAATGCCGGTAGAATTGGGGCAGCATAGGTAAGAGTTGGGAGGAGGATATTCTGCGATTGCCAGTCTTGTCTCCGAATCATGTTAGCGCTTAAGACGGTAGAGCAGGTCGATTTTTGGTGAATGTTTTTGTCACCAGATCCACGTGGGGTTTAGAGTGAGCCTGATCTAGTGTAAGGCCCCGGTATCTGAAAGATGGGACCACCTTGATTGTAGAGCCAGATACAGTGACCAGTGCGAGAAAGTGTGCCCAGGAAGGACCCAGGGATTTTGGACCAAACAGGAGTGCTTTGATCCTATTGGGGTTAAGGACTAGACCATTCTTGACTAGCCAAGCTTCAGCCATGGAGAAGTCTGACTGAAGCAGGGGCTCTAGGTCATCCATATGCAGTGCAGTTCTGTAGAGTACTGCATCATCAGCGTACTGTAGCATGGAGCTGCTCCCACAATGGCAGTGGAGGTCATTGACGAACAGGGAGAACAAGATTGGGCCCAAGATGGAGCCTTGTGGTACCCCTCATTTAAAGGTAGTCATTCAGAGATTGCATCTCTCCACTTGACCTGCTGGGAGTGACCAGACAAGTAGTTGGGTGGTCTACAGTCAAAGGTCTTGGTTAGGTCAATGAAGACTACCCAAGTGGGGGTGTCCTTGTCCAAGGCTGCTAGGACATCAGAGGTGAACCTGATCAGGGCGGTGTTGGTCCCATGCTTTTGTCAGAAATCATGTTGGGAGGGGCAAAAGTCAGTTAGCTTCCAGTTAATCCCTTAGTTGGCAGTACATGAGCCGCTCCTGGATCTTAGCAAGGTAGCAGAGGATAGAGATGGGTCTGTAGTGGCCTATTGTATCCCTAGCGCCACCCTTATGGATTGGAACCACTTGGGCCTGCTTCTAAGTTTTGGGGACTACCCTATCCTGCAGGGATCTGTTAATGGGAAGGATGACAGGTAAGGCTATGGCGGGGCAACTGCCTTGAGCAACCTAGGGTCCAGTCTGCCCAGCCCCAGTGATCCAGTGGGTTTTAAGGATTGCAGGAGGGGTAGCACTTCTTTGATGTGCAGGTCCTTAGATGGAAGTGGGGGTCTGAGTAACCTGAGATTCAGTGACCACGGGGCCCTGGTTATGGTGTAGGGGTTGGTTCTGTATGCACCAGGTCAGTGAAGAAGCTGTTGAAGGCCGAGGCAGCCTTTCCTCCATCAGTTATGGTTTGCCGTTGCAGGATATATTGCCGGCTGAGGTTTATTTGTGCCTTTTAACAGAGATTTGATACTGGACGAGAAGGACTTAGGGTCTGACAGGGTTTGCCGCTGAAGGGTTTTGAGGTAGTCCCTTTAGCTGCTTTTGAGGCTTTCTTGCACTGATTCCTCAGAGACCTATAATCAGCCAGGTCTTCTGTATTAGCGGTGCACCTGGCCTTTTCCATACATTGTCTCTGCCTTTCATTAGGGATTTCATCTCATGAGATTCATCTATGGCATTGGCCTTTTGCAAGTCTTTTCCTTACGGAGTGTGGAGCTTGGCCACAGCAGAGAATGTATGCTGGAAGTACTGAGCAGCTTCCTCAATACTGTCTAGCAGTCTAATTGGTGCCGAATCAACGTTTCTCAAAGAGCTCTGGAAGACCTCAGCAGAGAAGCCAGAGAAGTACCTGGCTACTATGAGCCTGGGGGAATCCTGCATGCCTGTTTTCCAGATGCAGAAGGTGGGAAGTGGTCACTCAGGGCATCAGACATCACATCAGCTGCTTGGATGTTAGTTGGGTTAGAGACTAGGATCCAGTCAAGGGTGGAGGGGTTTCCTGTTTTAGGTTTTGCCTGGTGAACTTTGTAATGACCTGGGTCAGGTTTGCTTCAAGGAGCAAGGCCCTGTGTACTTGCTTGGTAGCGGTTCCCACCTCAGGTAGAAATCCCCTAGGACTGGCAGCTCAACAGGGGAGGTCCCTGCTAGGCAGCGTGCTAAGTTCTGAGGGCTGAATTTCCTCCAGAGGAGGGTTGTATATGCAACCTATGGTTAGGTGTTTTGCACAGCCCAGCACGATTTTATTAAATAGCAATTTGAGCCCTGAGGAGCTTGGTGGGTCGGTTGAGGATAGGGAAGCCTCCAGCAAGGAGCTTATGTAAATTAGGACACCCCTCTTATTTTTCCCCTCTGTCCTTTTCGGAAGGTGTCGTAGTTGGCAAGCTTCACTTCATGAGGGAGTATGTGAGGCTTCAGCCAGCATTCAGAGAGGCCAGCACATCTGGCCTGTACATTTCGACCCAGGATTGTACCTTATGCATCTTGGGTTGCAGACTACAGGCGTTCATGTGTGCGACTCTCACACATTTTGCATGATGCCATGTTGGATCACTGGGGACCCAAGGGTCGAGTTGGCAAGTGGTGTCCCAGGGTTGGGTTGGACATCGCCTGAGCACATTATCAGTGCTAGGATAATGAGGCTGAGGACCCTCTGCCGGATGAGGGGTGCTTATTTTTCTACACTTATCAGTCACCCCGCGAAGAAGAGGTAGCAGGCTCCCTTCCAAGCTAGGTCGTGCATCAGAATCAGAGTATCCAATGTTGGTGATGCAGGACAGACTGTGAAGTGTGGAGGTGATGGTCCTGCACACCCCTAGCAAGTTCGGGTCATGACAGGTGCCCATTTTATATCTACCCATGCTAATGCAGCAACATAGAGTAGAATCATGACATGAACCCTGTATGGGGCAAGGCTTGGTAGTGCCATATGTACCGGGGTTCCGTGATCGTGGGCTGAGCTACTTCAGTGTGAGGCTTGGTACTTTGAACCTTCAGTCCCATGGCAGTGGCAGTGATATGTGGAATGACAAAGTGCAGGAGTTCCTGTCCTTAGGTAGTGGATAACCCCAATGACGCTTCCTTGGCATATGGAGGGTATAGCCTTAGGGGCTTTAGGCTGGAACACTTTTATTGAGTGAGCCTAATTCCTCATTTTGTAGGGAGCAGCTGGATTATTTTGTTATCCTTAATTATATACCGTGGGGGCTGGGGGACCTCAGTCCCTCGACTATGTTTGTTACTGGCTGAGGTCTGCAAGTGCAGTCCGAGCTGTACTACACCACTGCTAGCTCAAGATGCAGACTGTAGAATGCCTTTCAGAGCCTACAAGAGGTAGCAGGAAGTGAGTCAGGCAGTCCTGCGGTGGCAGCCTCTAGTGGCAGCAACTGATAAGTTGCAAATGGGAGAGTGGGCTGATAGGCTCCGGCACATGTGATCATTGCTATATAAGTCAGTGTCCACCAAGGGGTGGTGAGGGGTGGCGGGGTTCTTCTGGAGTGCAAGCAGTGCATATTAAAGGCCCAAGCAGCATGGCGCCTCAACGTCTGTTTATCCATACCTGCAGTAGTAGCAGGGAAGGAGGCTCTTCTCGCTGTGGGGTCCGTCGGTCCATCCATGGACTAAGGAGCTGATTCTATGGAGGAGAGAGAAAGGAGCATTTAAGTAAGGTAAGGGCCTTTGTATGCCCTCAGAGGGAGGGAGTGTGCAGAAAAGGGAGGGCTGTTGGGTCAGGGTTTTGTTTGTTTGTTTTACCAAAAGCCAGCTTTTAACTTTGCTTAAAAGAGAAATCAGGAGGGATGTTGTTTAAACAAAAGAGAAAGCAAGTTTTATTTTACCAAATGATAGCTTTAAACTTTGTTTAAAAAAGCAGGAGGGACGTTTTTAAAAGGAAAAGAAAGCAGGAGGAAGAAATTACTTGTTGAAGAAAAAGCAGGAGGCAGAATTTACTTGCTTGCGTTGTGTGTTCTGATTGAAATGCCCACTTCACACTAAGAGGATGGTTAATTCACTGAGTTTTAATCACATATCTAATGCATTTCATTATTTTGCTTGGGTGCTTCTGGTGTGTGGACAGTATCAAAATAAACAAAATCCTGTGCCCCCTCCCCAGCTAAGTTGCTCAATGGAGCCTACAAATCATTTTAAAGAGTCTTTATTTTCTTACATACTTTCATTCTTCATTTCATGATTTTAAAATGGTACTTGGTTTTATACAGTAAATCAGCTGAGTAGTGAGTGAGTCTGACCACCTGATAGCATGGTTCCCACTGCCCACCTGTGAGCCCCTTACAGGCCAACATTCTATACAAAAAGGAAGCCAGAAAGTAGTCTTCACAGAAACAGATAGAGAAAATAGTGAGATAATAGCTCTTAATGTCATATTAAAATTAAAAGAGTAAAAACTCACTTATGTGGGAGGGTTACCTTGTCATAGCTTGTCAGGCTTATACAGTATACAGGTCAGTCAATATATGAAACAAAGGACCCTTTTAAAATGAAGGAACGAAGAAAGACAACAAGTATGAAAATAAAGTGATCAGCAAACACCTTTCAGCTGCCTCTGGAGGATGGGATTGCACTGGATATTGTTTGTTTTGTAATAAAGTTCTGCAATGACTATAAAAGGAATTCCATTTTGTTAAACGGCACCCAAAAGCTTCATAATACTTCACTGGATAAAACAAAATGCAGCAATGAATCTTAATCCGAATAACATGGCTATATGGAAAACATAAACAAGTGTAGCATAATAAACTCAATAGCCAAGAATCATGGACTGTTACTGTTCTGACATGCCAAAGCAGATGAGCAATGCTTCTTTATAGTGTTTCAGCAATACAGTCTGCTGTGATGGCTTCTTAGTGCAATCCTTTTTGGATCTTATCCTCATATGTAGAAACAAAATGGATATCTAAAGCCATCCCATGTCCATTGCAGTATTTTCCATTACTTCAGTGTTACCAAAGTGTTCAGAATTCTAAGTCACATTACCATCCATCTCACACGGAAAATGATGCTGTCCACACTGCAAAGGTGTGGTCACTTATTGTAAGCTTGGACTTTTAAGCAGAAATTTATAACCCTCTATGATACTTAATCCAAGTTAACCTTTATACAATCAAAGGCATTAATATTTCACAGTATTTTGAGCTTAAATTTCCACTGTAGATGATAACGTGTCTCACATTTTGAAAGCCAGTGCCTCACATTTTCATACATTTAAGCTTAATTATCCCACATTTCAGTGACAAATTCTTTAAAGGTATGAGTACAATCTTAACACACTAATTTACATTCAGTTTCAATATACTATAATTATCATGCTAATTACTGTAGTACTTCTGCAATAATGGAAAACATGGGAGTGACAGGATTGTAATATTGTATACTAAACTAAACTTGATATTTAAATATTGCAAAGGTATATTAGCTACACTGTGAACTTTATACTGTACAGTACTCCTACAATGATTTGCCTCAGAAGCACCAACCATCTTTGCTGTTATCAGCTATTACCCTGTACGAATCATCCTCTGTGACAATCCCTTTAATTATTCCTCACCCTCATTATCTGCCATCTGCCACAGTCAAGCCTGATACATTATTATTTCCTCAGTGTTACAGTAGTTACCCTCTATTATACGAGAGGTACAGTACCTGCTCTAAGCCAATCAGAATTCAGAACTGCCATCAGTTATTCCCCACAAACTACCTACAAAAGCCCCAGAGCTGGTTATTCACCTCAACCCCACCCACAGAGTCAGTTATTCATTTAAGCCCTGCCCACAGCCAGTTAATCAGTCTTCACATCCTGACCTCACTCACTGTTTGCCTGCCTGCTGCAGTCTGCGAAGACACAGAGTCTAAAAATTACCAAGTTTTTTTCATGCAGGTGGTCAAGTCATCCTGCAGGTGCTGTGCCTTCACAAAAGGTATGTTGGTCTCACTAACTGTTATACAATTTACTAGTGCTTGCAGCTGCAGTCTGAGCTCACAGAGTAGTTTATTTGCAGCATGAAGACTTTCAGGTGTGTCTGCACAGGCTGCCTGTCTGTGTCCTGTCAGCCTCCAGTGTCACTTTAATTTGACTGGCAGCAAGTGTTAAGGTAAAAGCTTTAGTGCAGGATAAGTATTCACCAAGGACTGGAAATAATGACTGTCAGGTGACTGACTAGACAACAAATAAGGTAGGACTTATGACAATAAATTTAGTTGCAAAGGTCTAGTTTGATTTAATTTTTGTGGAACAGGAGTGTCAGTGTATCGGGCTCCTCTGTGCAGTTGTGTCCAACCTCTCAGCTCCACAGTTCTCCTTCTAAAAGAAGAGTCAGCACTCAGCAAGTGTTAAAGAAAAGTATTAAAGCTGCACAAATTGAAGAGTATGCTCCAGAGGAAATACTGGCTGTGACTGGCAGGTGGCAGGGCAGGTGGCAAGTAAGCCAAAACAGACTATCAGTGCTGCACCAGTCTACACTAATGTTGCATTTGTGGGTGCTCTACACACACACACACACACACACACACACACACACTAAAGCAACTGAGGTAACTGACTGCTGCCATGCAGAGTTCAATCAAAACTCACTCCAACTTGTATAATAGTAATACCATTTGGTGAGTTGGAATATACTCTAATAACCAGCTTCTGTGGGGATTAAGCGCCTCAGCATTTAATCATCCACAGAAGCAGAATAATTACCGCATAATCCAACTCACTGAATGTTATCACTTAACTATCAGACAGGTCAGGTGTAAATAGGACATTGTTCCTAAAGCACACATTATTCTGGGCTCGATTTCAAACATGATACTATGACGCAAGGTGAATGCGCCAAATGTGTATGACGAAGTGGCACCTTTTGTCATAGTCTGAGGTGATCCCAATTTTTAAACACCAGCTGTGGTGAAATTGGGATGTCATGCTCTCAATCTGCCCTGTGCCACCCTTGGCAGCAAGAGTGCTCCTGCATCAGATCGCAAGGGACTTGCACCATGGTGGGGCTGCACCACCCCTTTTTCAGGAATTTGCAAATTCTGCTACAGCCACAACAAGAGGCTCACAATAGATCAGCCAGGAGGTGGTCTAAGTGCCTGTGCTGCTGATTGACAGGGTGGCCATTGAGCAGTGGGGCTGAGAAGGCGTGGAACAGGGGCTCCAGGGGCACTGAAGGTGCCATAGGGCATGAGGGGGTATGTCAGCAAGTATGTGGAGCAGAGGAGGCACGGGCAGTTGTGCCATAGAGCTTATAACACAGCTGAGTGGACCAGGTAAGAGGACTGGCATTGTGAGCCTACCATGACATGGCCCCAGGTGAAGCAGCCCTGGCACCTGCCCCACAGAACTCCATGTCTGGTGAGACAGGTGCCAGGGCTGCTCCACTTGGGACTGTGTCATAATAGGCTCAATCGATGCCAACTTCCCCTCACCAGTCCCTTTGGCCATGTTAGAAGCCCTATGGCACCTCTGCCTGGTGCCTCCTCTGCTCCATATACTTGACGCTGTACCTCTCTTCTGCCCTATGGCACTCTCAGTGCCCCTGAAGCCCCTGTTCTCCACCTTCCATCTAGAATTCTTGCCCCCCCAACTCTGTGGGTCATGTAGGCTTGTGCAGGGGGTGACGGATCCTTCCATCAAACACTGCAGGTGCACCCAATACTTGGTGCATCCCTGTGGCAGCAGCAACTCCCAGGTCTTCGTGCAGGAACCCCTAATGTTACAAAATTGACTGCATTGTCCCTGATGCACCCGGAGTTTGCCGCAGCCCCTAGATTGTGATAAATAGTGGCAAGCTAAGGACTCTTTAAAAATAGAGCCCCTATGTTTAGGAAGTCTCATCAAAAACATCATGTTGCCCCAGAGACTTGTAAAATTGGTAGAAGCAAATGTGCAAATTACCTATTCACTGAAATGGGTCATTAACTCAGCGCTTTTGTGAGTGGCAATATAGAGTATTCATTCTAGCATGCTTGAAATCTGAATGAATTTTAATTAAGTATCTAAGGATTTGGGTTGGCCCTGTTGATTATGAACTTAAATGCACTTCTGAGGGAGTTGGTCTCTGTGATCCTCTCTTGACAGGCCACTGCCTAGATGTTCATTTGCACTGACTACAATAATAGCTCTACAAAGATTTCTGGAAATTGTACAGCAATAGTGCTACCATTTGCCATACCAGTGACCCAGGTTCCAGAACACATCTGAGGCATTGGAGGGTCAGCACATGGAGGCGTTTGAGCATCCCAGTGGATGCATTCTTCCTCAGGTGGGAGGGACCATTACTTGTTGCCAGCAATCATACCTCAGGGCTCCCTGAATGTTGCAGGCAGTTTGGGTATGGTGGTGACTGGGTCTGGCTGGCCAACCAAGGTGATGAGCACAACGTTGTGTGTATTTGTTATGTATTAATGCTGATGTCTGGTGAGGAAGGACCTAAACAGGAAAAAGGTTTGAGCACCAGCACAATGATGCCTGCCACCTGCTGGCCCACACCACTGACCCAGGGTCTTCCTCTACATTGGATGGCAGAATTAGGAGTGTGTTGGGGCACCTTACAATCATGTCATGGGGGTACTCTATCGGGGTTTCCAAAGTGGGGATAATACCAGGAGATGGTGGTAATGGGGCTGCAGTGGTAGGCTGGGGGGTCTGAAGCAGGAAAAGGAGGAGTGGATACAGTAGTTAAAAAAGATAACTAGAATCATGCAGATAAAACATTACATAGAATCTGATTGCAGACAAGGGCCTCTTGGCCCACCCACTCTGCCCATTTTATGTCCTTTATACTTGCCCCAAACCCTGTTAAATCTACAGCTCTTTATCTGCCCCCACTCCTTTCTCTCTACAGTTCCTTTTGCCTATCCCAGGCATATTTGAACTCCACCACTGTTTTCACTCCCACCACCTCCTCTGGAAGGCTGTTCCAGGAGTCCACCACTGTTTCTGTGAAGAAGTACTTCCTTAAATCTCTCCTGAATCACCGGCCAGTGGTGCAGAAGGCTATGGCACTGGATGCCTTATCTCGTGCTATGGGTTTGAGGAATGGACTCGGGTCACTCAGGTGTCTGCCAGAGTGAGGAAGGATTGAGCGTCCACCAACAGTTCTCCTTCCTCAGCGGTGGGGACTTAGCATTACACTGTAGACTGACACCTAGTGGAGGCTGGGGGTCAGCACAGGTGTGTTGCTAGAAAGTGGTGGACCCACACACAGGGCGTATGACTGCCTCTGCGGAGGTGGAGACAGTCACCCCACCCATTGCACGTGTGTGGGTCTGGGGAGAAAACAGAAAAGGTTCAATGCTAGCAGGCTTAATGATGGCAGGCTGTGCCTCTCCCGGCAATCTAGGTGTTGGCTTTCAGGGGTGGGGAGGCCAGGCGCCCCTCGCTACTGGCCCTATCATGAGGGGCAACACATGAGGGATGGCCGCTTGAGGTGGGTGCAGGAAAGCCTCACCAGAGAGGCGAGTCCCCTCCGATGGAGGGCCAGAGCCACCTGCCAGTGCTGAAGGAGGCGAAAGTATGTATGGAGAAAAAAATCTTTCCTGAATCTGCCCCTTCTAGCACCACAGTATGTCCTTCATTCTGCAGCACTTTTTTTTCTGAAAAATACTCCTGTCTTGTAAATTATTAACCCCTGTGTGGTGTTTAAAGGTTTCTATCATATCTCCCTCTCCTCCTCTCTTTTAGAGTGTACAGTACATGTTGAGATCCCTTAGCCTCTCTTCATAGGACTTCTGATGCAGACCCCATCTAATTTTCATTGCCCTCCTCTGGACTGCCTCCCCTCTGTCTATGTCCTTCTGGAGATGTGGTCTCCAGAACTAGACACAGTACTCTAGGTGGGGTCTCACCAGTCACCTAAACAGGGGCATTACCCTCCCTTTTTCTACTGGTGATACCACTACCAATGCACCCCAGCATCCTACTAGCCTTCCCAACTGCCTTGTCGCATTGTCATTTCTTTCTTTCTTTCTTTCTTGCTTGTAGGAGTGGTTTCACTTACATTTTAGGGTATCAGAACTGCTCACGTTTGGTTCACAGTTCTCATACTCTAAGTAATGCACTTGACACCACTCTTACAACCATAAGAGTGGTCTCTGTGGCAGTATTAACATAAGTTATCGTGACCAGAGCAAGTAAC
Source organism: Neoceratodus forsteri (assembly GCA_016271365.2). Classification (NCBI taxonomy): domain Eukaryota; kingdom Metazoa; phylum Chordata; order Ceratodontiformes; family Ceratodontidae; genus Neoceratodus; species Neoceratodus forsteri. The sequence continues at coordinate 1,518,804,775 of CM057449.1, forward strand.
CTGACTCAGATGCATGAACTTTGTGTCCTCCCTGTACAGCAGCGCAAGTACACAAAGACTTTATTCCTATCCCTGCTCTGCACTACCTTCATATTGGTGGGTGCTGAGACACAAATGAGAGATGAGATGGAAGATTCTCATGATATTGTCCTGTACCCACCAAGCAACTGCTGATGAGCCACATAGGGTCATTGGAATGGAACTTTAGAGTCAGCATGCCATTGAGCATGCTTCAGTAATAAAAATATCAGAGAATATTTTAAATGTCAGCAGCTACCGACTATTTACAGCCTTCATTCCTGGGAGCTTTTCTGTAAAATTAGGCAGTGTTAAAAAAGACATGAAATGGCTTGGATCAAACAAGACTTCTGACTGGTTAAAACTGGTCACATGGCCATGCATTAATTTCACGTTATTGCATGGCTCAGATTTTTACAAAGTATTTTACATGCTATCATTGGTTATCGCATACATATAGCATCTCCTCTGTAAGAGGATTCACTGTTACCTAAGTTGTCAGACATCACCCAGCAGTTAAAATGCTTTTTTTTTTCAAGCACACTGCATCTTAAGTTAGGATTGCTGTACCGCAGAGCTGTCACTATGTGATCTTTGATCACACTATGAAACTTCAAAGATTCATGGAAGAGCTACATAGAGTTAAACGTCAGAACTGCCCATGAAATGATCATCTATTCCAGTGTACTTCCCAAGATGATGTTCATCATTTAACTCTTGGGCTCAATTTTCAAAGAGCCCTTAGATCACTATAACTTGTGGCAATCTAGGGCTGCAGCAAACTCAGGGTGCATCAGGGACCTTATGGCCTGTTTTATAAAAGTGGGGTCCCTGAGTCAAAGATCTGAGAGTTGCTGCAGCCGCAGGGTTGCACCAAAGATTGGCACATCTGCAGGGTTTGACAGAGGGATCTGTCAACCCCATCCCCACCTGGCACAATACTAGAGGAGCTGTGAAGGTGGCAGGATGAATATGCCTGCAAGGAGGAGGAGGGGGGGCCGAAGGAGCATGGGGGTGGCCTAGGAAGCAACAGGGCATGGTGGCCCTGTGAGGTTGATGTGGTGGCACTCTGCAGGGTGCCCTGCACAAGTGCTGACAGCCTATCAGCCTGGGTACAGGGGTTTGGCAGGAAGGACTGGGACCCGGCCTCAGGTGGACACAGCCCTGGCACCTGCCCCATAGGTGAAATTGACACAACATGATAGGCGGACAGCAGCCTGCCTCCATGCAAGGGACAGTACCAGGGGACTGTCACAGTGCCTGGGGACTGTTCCCATCCACCACTTACACCCCACAACCTGCAGCCTCTGCTTTCTGCCTACAGTGTTGGGGTCATTGGCACCTATGGGGCTGGTGCCAGAGCTGTGTCCACCAAAGGCCAGGTCCTGGTCCCTTCCTGACAACCCCTGTACCCCAGGATGATCAGCTGTCTGCACTTGTGCAGAGCACCCTGCAAGGTGCCACCTCATCATCCGGACATGCCCCATCGCTGCCTAGGCCACCCTCTGTATTCCTTCTGCCCCAGTCCCTCCTTTCCGTCCTCTTCATTGCCACCCTGCCCAGCAATGGTGCATGGTCTTTAGACCTCCTGGTTGGTCAAACTGAGCTTCCTGTTGTGACCAAGGCAGGGTTTCTAAAATACCAAGAAAGGGATGGTGCAGCCCAGCCATGGCACAAGTCCCCTTTGACATAGTGCATGGGTGCTTCTGCCACAAGGGGGATGCAGGGTGGTTTTGGCACAATGCATCCCGATTTTGATGCAGCCTGTGTTCGAAAATAGAGATTGCCGCAAACTATGATGCAAGGTGCCACTTGTGTCACAGTTGTTTGTTGCAGGCACCATGGATCATAGCTTTCATTTTGAAAATCAAGCCTCTTATGTTTAAAAACAAGCAAAATTAAACAAATATACATGGACAGTACATCTATGAGAGACTTGGGGTTCATGTGGTACAGTATAGTTATTAGAAAATATCCACAAAATTACTGTGAACATATATTGACAGCAGTTTTGAAGTTCCCTGATATGGTATCACACCAAGACACAAAGCCATGAAAACAATTATGTTTTTGATTTGGTAATATACAGAATATTTATATCTCTGCCTTATCGTATCTTACCATATCATACTATAGTGCAGAGATAACAAAAATAATTACAGTATCTGTAATGTACTATCAATTTAACTATGCAAGGTTGAGGTATAATACCATATAATACAGAGCTAAAATGTTGCTGATAAATTATTAACAATATACCATTGCATCCCAGTGGTCCAGAAGAGGACTACTCAAATGATGTGGAGTCTGCATGAGAAACGATACAAGAAGAGTCTGTTGGAGCTCAATATGTACTTCCTAGAGTAGAGGAGAGTGAGAAAGACATGACTGAGACCTATAAGTGCCTCACAGTGGTGAACAAGATGCAGGAGGGGAGTCTCTTAAATAGCAGAAGGAACACCAGAAAATAAGACATGCCATGAAGCTTGATGGGGTGAATTTAAGAGGGCTGTGACTAAATACTTCTTCACAGAAAGGGTGGTGGATGTCTGGAACATCCTGCCAGGGAGGTGTTAGGGGTCAAGACAGTGGGGAGCTTCAAGCATGTGAGACATAAGCAAGTGGGTGTAATAAATAGAAGGACAGGAGGAGGGAGACACCTATGATGAAATAGAGTCTGGGGTACATTGTTAGACAGGGAAATCTTGGCAGACTAGATGGGATTAATGGTCCTTTTCTGCTGACCCTTTATGTTTCTGTTAATGATTCTTCCTATGATGCAGCTTCTGTAGATTCAGAGCAATGAAGTCACTGAATTGTTGATCATGTATTGTTAGTTTTATAGCTCTAGCACTGTGGCATAATACAGTACCACAATGCAGTGCAACAGAGTTCTTAATGACACAGTAATAACCCATTGGATAGCAACATATAATAAAGCATTGTACTTGTTCTACTGTATTATAATCCACTTTAGTTTTAGAACTTGTGGTAATTAAAATAATTCATACCTGGTAATATCATCCCTGCTAGTCAATGAAGGAGTGGCCTTGAAACATAGAATTTGTCAGCAGATAAGTGCTGCTTGGCCCACTTAGTCTGCACCTCTTTTCCTTGCCTATTCTGCCACCACGGACCTCCTACTTTGATACCAGTTTTCCTTTATACCTATCCCATGCATGCTTGAAGCCCACCAATTTTTGTCTCCCCACCCCAACCCACTGGAATATTGTACCAGGCATCCACCACTCTCTCAGTGAAGAAATACTTCTCACATCTGTCCCAAACTACCTCTCCAGCTTCATTGCATATACACTAGTTCTTGTACACCTTATTTTCTGAAAAATGCCCTGTCCTGTACTATATTCACCCCAGTGAGGTATTGAAATGTCTTTCATGCCCTCCCCTTCTTCCTGTCTTCCAGTTTGTACATGTTTACATTCCTCAGTCTCTCCTCACAGGCCATTTGTGTGGCTCTGCACCATTTTGCTGCCCTTCTTGGATGACCCTCACCCCTCTACGTCCTTTCTGAGGTGTGGTCTCCAGAACTGGACACAGTATTCCAGATGTGGTCTCACCAATGACTAATATAGTGGCAACACCACTTCTCTTTCTGTTAGTCATACCCTCTCCCACGCACTGCAGAATCCCACTTCAAAGTCAAATTTATTGATCGACATAAAAGTCTTTACAATATGGTGAAAGATTATTAAATAAAACATTTTGTTATACATATTCATAAATACAAATCTCCATATCACAAATGGTATTTATACATACTTAGATCATAGTTATATCATAAGAACATTAGACGTTAAAATTTAAGATCATAGGTGTAGTGTCTTCAACTATTTTATTAGATTTGACAGTTTTGTTTTATCTATCATATTAAATAATTCTCAAATAATCTGGTCTGGTGGAAGATCCAGTTGTTCCAGAATAGGAGCTAGATAAAGATATCTGGCTTTGCTACAGAGTCGACAGAGTAAAATAACATGCAAAAGGTCATCTTCCAATTCAGTATACATCTGTAGTATTTGTTAGTAACTCCTTCCCGCTTTTTGTCTCCAGTAAATATAATTAACCTTATAGAGCTCCATGCAGAATCTGGTAATTAAATGCCATTCCACTGGATTGTCTAGTATCCATAAATGTGATTCTAATGAATGATTGATCTTAATTAATTTAAACCATCTGAAATGTTTTAAATTGTTGATCTGAGTTTGAGTTTTGTAATCTCTATATCCCTAAGACATGTTTTAACTTGTGCACTAATTTCTGAGAGGGTTTTATGTATACCTCATAAAGAAGGTGACCCATGCCCATAGGTAAAATAAAATCTCTAATATTTTTAAACAAGGGAAGCAACAAACCTCATCTGTTCTATTCAATAGTCTCTTCCAGACACATACTTGGTAGCGATTTTCTCATAGGAGAAAAAGTTTAAGTACATATGTTAATCTATTTTCTAAACTTAGAGTGGTCAAGGAAAATTGTCATAATTCTTTTCTTACAAATTCGCTGGAACTGATGATGGGATTCTGAATACATATTTGTAAATTTTATTGGTGATAACTTCCAGTTTATACAGATTGTCTGCCTAAATCTCTGAAGCATACAAGATGCTTGTTTTAATTGTAATATTTATTACTTTTAATAATCCAATTATAGAATCCATTCCTAAGTTGTCATAAAACCTTTTGTAGGCATTAAAGGCAGTCAAAAGTCTGGACCTAAGTTTATCTATGTGATCCTTCCATGAAAGATTATCCGCATACCTATGCCTAGGTAATTATATGTTTTAACTGTTTTAATGGGAACCTTATCTGTAACAGCATCCCACTTGCTTTCCCTACTGCTTTTTCACATTGCTGTTCCACCTTAAGGTCATCCATTATGATTACCCCAGGTCCCTTTCCTGTTTAGTGACCGTCAATAAACCCCCACTCCCCCAATTCGTATTCAGCCTCTGGGTTTCTGTGCTCAAGGTGCATGATTTTGCACTTTGTTGTACTGAAACCCAGCTGCCATACCCTTTGACCATTCCTCAAGCTTTTTCAAGTCTCTGTTCATTCCCCGCCCTCCAGAGCATCCTAATTAAAACTGTTACCACTACCTTGCCTAATTGCTCACTCAGATATCATTTCTGAAGAATGCCTTATGGTCTAAATATTGTTCCTCCTCAACCCATTCTTTCTGTCTATGGCTCACAATAAAATAGTATCACTTTTTTTCATTTGCAGCATCTGTACACCTAAATTTTGTCTACACTTTTACTGCAAGACACTAACATATGCTTGTGCTGTAGCCTAGCTGCATATCTCTCCAGTCATCTTTCATTCTGTCAGTTGCCACCTCCCACTCTACGTCTCAGACCAAGCCTTATGCTTATTTTTTCCTTTACAGGCACTTCCTTAAGAGTGTCTCATCATTTTAAAAGTAGTTTCTGGATGCCTTACCAGGTCTTGCAGTAGGAGAAGAGCATCAATTTAATACAAAAGAGCAGACAGTCTCAAATTATCATTTTAATTAGCCTTTTATATGTTAGCATTATTCCTGCATTAATCAATCAGTACCAATTTGCCTCAACAATGTAGATGTACCAGGAGATGTTGTTAAGTGCAGACATGCATCTTCGTCATAGTAACTCATGACTTGTTCTTCTGAAATTGAATTCAGTGTGCCTTGATTCCAGTTCCTGGAGTCAGTGCATTAACCCTTGTTGTGCCGCTTGACGTGTATACATGTCCTAAAACCCCTATATGTTCTAAATCTTCTGGCAGCCTAAGGGTTAAACAAGGCAGTGTTTCTCAATCTTTAAGAACATTTTCCAAAGGGACAACCTATCCTGTGAATGTACAGTACCTGTTACTGAACATCAGAGTGTGTACTGTTTTGTGTAAAGGGATAGGGCAAACCACATGGTTACAATTTCAGACAGAATTCCATTGGTTACGAGTGGAGAAAAGCTGCTCTGCCTCCATAAACTGCATAACAAAGCTTATATGTTACTTGCAGACATCCTGAGTAATGAAAGTAAATAATGCCATGTGATAAAATATTTATTTTGTGAAGCATTTCACTTTATTCCTGATATACTATTGTACAGTATGATGTATTTAAAATAGTTTGAGAATGTATGAGGTAGGTACATCCAGACAACTACAGTAATGGTTTCCATAACAGAGGTTCTGAACCCCATGCTAATTGTATTTGGCTCAAAAGGCAGATACCTATAATGCTTGCCTGCAGTAGTCATTATTTCTGTTTACTAAGCATCTAGCTCCCCATACTTAGTCACAGTAGGTTGTGGCATATATTTGGAGTACAAAGAGACATCCTAGTGTACCACCATCAAAAGTGTCAGGCAAAAGCTCATTGCATAAAGCAAATTTTGGGTGTGTGTGTGGGGGAGAATAGTAGACAAACACCGGGCTAGCTCAGTCAAACTGTCTTGCCCATTCACCCATGCATGTAGTGTGCTATTAAAAATGCGAAGCCAACATTGTCTTTTTTTAGAAGCCCTGCCCCCAATCAATGATGTCTTGGGGCCAACAGTAGTAAATCCCCATGCCAGCTTAGTCAGGCCTCTTTTTAACCCATGGTACACTAGTTTCTTTCCTATACTGAGTATGCATGAGGGAGGGAGGGAAAGGAAGGAAAAGAACAGAATGCATCACTGATGACACTAGGAAGACATGCAAGCCTACTGTAGCATCTTCAGTGAAGATGTCCACTCTGTCCCACCATCTCTACATCCTGTGCACAAGCTCAATGAATGAATGGGACTGTCAGATGCCCAGGTAAGGAAAGGGGACCTGAATGAGCTAGCCAGGCTACTTACTGATGTTGGCCCCTCTCATCTAACAGAAGACATGACGTAGACTTTTGGGTAGAGGTTTGTTAGGATAGTGGATTAAATCCATGTCAGCTCCTGCATTTTTGTTATAATACAGTGAAATCTTCTTACATTTACACCACTGTTGGTCAATCTGCCTTTTCCTACTGCTGCCCCAAACTTTGGAACGCCCTCACCTCAATATCCATAATGCAACCTCACCCAAGGCTCTCTCTTTCCTTCTGTGTGTATGTACATCCCAATCCTGCTCATGCCAAACCTTCTGACCCTTTCTGAAGTTCTGAACCACTTAAAGCCTATGCCCATCTCTAATCCCTGACCTCCGCAGTTGATATGCCCAACATAGCCCTTTGAGATTATCTCCAAAATGCTCACTAACCACTTCCCATTTACTCTCCAGTATACATTGGTACTCACAGGATTCACGGGCCCATGTTGTACTCAATAATTGTAATCAGTGATCATCTCCTTGATTTTACTTCTACGTTTCTTTTGCTCATTTGTATCTTTTGACCATTGTACTTTAACCTGCTGTACTGCTATACCAGTGCAATTTTTGGCCCACCCTCTCCACCTAGGGACCTCCTTAAATGTTTGTCCTCTGACTTTTATCTCCTCCTCAATCTTTCTATCAGTGAGACCAGGGTATACTATTTCAGTCTTCAATCTCCTGTTAAAGGGGCAATCACCCAAATACTTTCTCCTTCCTCTTCTAAGGGGCTACTCCTCCTTGACCACATGAAAATATCATGCACAATGCTCAGCTTCCTTCTTTTGAGTGGTGTGTTGGTGCTAATGCTCCACATTCCGAACTCCCATTTAGGTGAAAAACAGTTCTATTTGCTAGTCCATCTTTGCTCTGTAGATCCTCAACACCCACTGCACCTCAGCTTTGTCTCACTGCCACAAACTTCCAATACCTCCCTGAGTGCTGCCTATACTAACTTTTTTGGAGCTTTTCTGACGTTGACCATGGTGGCTGCACCCCTTGGCTCTCTTTCCTAGCACCACTAATATCCAGGTAAACCCTTTCTCCTGCTCAGATCAGCATAGGATACTCAAATGCAGCAACAAACACCTGAAAGAATATCTATGCTGCATTGCGCTACTTTACTGTTACTATCTAGGAATATCCACCCAAATCCAGGCCCACCAACAATCACAGCTGAACCTCAGGGTTATGTCAGGCAACTCACAATAGGCTCTATGAATATCTGCAGCCTCCTACCCAAAATGGATATCCTTAATGCCTGGTTTTACAGCATAACCCTGATATACTATCAGTGGTAGAGACCTGCTCTCTCCTAACATTGCTGATGCATCAATTCGATCCCAGGCTACACTGTGTATAGGATGGATCATGTAACCAAACGCATGGGTGGATGTGCAATCTACATAAGGGAGGACTTGCAAGCTGTTGTTCTGCCTCTTCCAGACACTGGGGCCAACCTGCAAGCTTTAGCCTTAGAAATGCTACTAGGAAGCACAACAAAACTCTCACAGTCCTCTCAGTGTACATTCCACCTGGTCAGAAAACCCCAGGGCTAAACTCGCTGATGGAATACCTTGGTGCCTTGAACTTAAACAATGAAACAGTGCTGTGGATGACTTTAATACCAACTGGCTCGCACCAGCCTCGAATTCCTATAGGATGCACTCCACTATGCATCTTTCCCAGCTTGTTAATTCTCCTACCAGGATAAACTACAAGACTAGTACTTCCACATTGCTTGACTGGTTGGCTCTAATCAACGGACCACATATCCCACATCACAGTGCTCCTGATGCACATAGTGACCATTCACCAGTTCTAGTTCACTGGGCAAACAACTTCTCCAAACCCCACCAAAACAAATTATCCAAAGGGTCCCAAACATGGTCACCTTGAATTACTAAAAGCTGACCTTTGCCGCAAACTGGTCGAATGCTTCTACTCCAGTTCTGTTGATGCAGCCTTATACCAATTCATCCTTCTGTTTAACAGGGTGTGTGACCAGCGTGCTCCACTAAAAATGTACAAAATCAAAGGTTACATCAACCTCTGCTTCACACCTGAATCTTTGAATGGCTGAAAACACGGGATCATCTGTGGTATATCATCAGAGCTACGGGTGAAAAGGGACATCCAGACCTGCAAAAGAGCCCAGGATGACTGCACTAGGCAATACACACAGCTAAAAATCTTCATTACAAGAAAGCCTCACTTGCAATTGGAGTGATGGTAGAAAATTCTGGACAAACCTTAAGAAGTTACTGGCAAGGACACAAAGTCAGCCCCCACTATGTTGAACATTGATGGTGTACCCACTACTGACCCCAATTCCATTGCGAATTCTCTCCAATGAAGCCTTTTCAGACCTCAGCGGTGTCCTCCTCCTGATTTCTTCCTCCAAACAGTCTCAGCTTCTAAACCAAGACCTGTAGTCCAACCACTCTCTTACCCCATTTCACTTTAGATACATCTCTTGTGGTGAGGCTAGGAAATATCTTCTAAAGGTCCTGGTAAGTCCTGCTTCAGCTGCAACCCTTGACCTCAAAGTTGTGACTCTTTCCTAGAAGACGCTTCTGCTCCGCTTACACACAAAATCAACACCTCACTCAGACTTTCTTAGTTCCCACAGATATGAAAAGCAGCCCTGGTGACTCCTGTCTTCAAGAGTGGGGATTGAACCTCACTAAGTAACTATCAGCCCATCTCTACTCCCGCCTTATTATCTAAGGCTCTTGAAATAATAGTTGCTGACCAATTAACTGAATGCATAGATAAATACAATATACAGTGCCCGCATGAGCATGAGTTTTGCAAAGGTCACAGCACCATTACTGCATTGCTAGAGCTTACTGGTTATATTCATAGTTCCCTGGATCAGGGCTCATTAGTGGCACCACATTCATTGACCTGTCAAAAGCATTTGACACGTAAATCACAACCTTCTTGTTGAGCAGCTTGCATTTATTGGTCTGTCTTCTGATACAGTCACCTTGTTTTAGAGCTACTTTGCTGATCATCGACAAGTCTGCATTGAAATGTTCAGACAGTAGACCTGTCTCTCTGGAGTGCCCCAGGGCTCCATCCTGAGCCCCATTTTATTTAGTTTGTTCCTAAACAGGTTCCCGCTCTCTAGTAGCTGTCCAATTCTTCTCTATGCAGATGATGTTGTCCTGTATACCTTAACCTTGACCCCTTTAACCTGAAACACAAGCTCAAAGACAGCTTTACTACAGTGGAAAAATGATTCAGAGATCAAAAACTAGTTATGAACTATAAAAAAAAACAAGACCTTGTTGTTCTTCAGTCCCCAGAATAGGCATCATTCACATCCACTTAATATAACAAATGAGTCTGGGTCTGCTTTGGAACTTGTCCAGCATTTCAAATACTTGGGGTTCACAATAGACAGCCTTATGTCTTATGCCTTTCACATTGAAAATGTTGCAAAGGCTGTGAACATCTGTATTGGTCTGCTTCATAGACACAGGCAAGTCTTACCCCGAGGTCCTATATCTCGCTATCCATCGCTCAGTGGTCTGTCTTGTTGATTATGGCATAGTAGTCTATGGCTCAGCTATGGACACAGCCTCCGCTGTATAAAAGTCACTCTAAATAATGTTTGTCAACTCTTAACAGGCTCTGCATGGCTTATACATACGTGTGACCTATATGACCAGGCTAACGGGCTTCAGTTCTCGGGTAGGCTCCAGTTCCAAACGCGCCTCCTGACCAAGAAATGTGTCTGGGCCTCATGCCTTCGGGCACCCAGAAGCTCTTACTCCCTATGGAAACAGAAGCTTAGATAGCTATGTCTGCAAAATTCTAGGTGTCGCACCTCGCTTGGTGAAAGAGCTTTTGCCTACCGTGCCCCTAAATGAATTATTAATCTTCCTCTGCCATATCCTCTATAACAGCATTAGGCCTCTTCAAATATGAGCTGCACAAACATCTCATTGCTAATGCCAGCTTTGACTGCTTCCAGTAGCCCTTCAGTGCTGTTTCACCTGTACCTAGGCAGCATTCCCTCATGACCACATGGCCCCTAGTACCATACACTTGTTTCTCTTCGTCCTGTGTCCTAATGTAATCTAGCCCTTCCCTCCCTCCTCCAACAAACCCCTCTCCTACCCACCACCCTCTTCTCTCCTACTTTCCTCCCTATCTACCTCAGCCCAACCCCTATTAATTGCTTGACAAGGCCTCCTGGGCTGATGCCTCTCTGCTGCTTGAGCGGGTTCTTTTTATCTTTTATTTACTGCCTTGACTGCTTTATTCCTATATAACACCCAACCTGACAATCACAGTCTGTTGCAGTACCTTCCTCTGCTTTTCATGAACCCCCAGTCTGACTTATCCTCTCTCCTTCAACTACCTTAATCCCTCACAGATACATCATGTGCACTTATTTGCCTATTGACTTAATCCACTGCCTGTCTTCTTGACTTTACTTAGGCTTTACTTAGACTATATTTGTTATTAGCCAGCACTTATAGCACTACTGTAAAACTAAATGTCTTGTTTTTTAAATCACTGTTAACGCAATTGTGACGTGGAACCTATGTAATGAGATTGTTCTCAAAGGTGTCAATCCGAGATCACAATAAATAAATAAATAATGTATCCTTATGTATTTTGTATTGCTCTTTGTATACCGCTATAAAAAATTGTGAAATTAGATCTTGCTATAGGCGATGTGCCTCCATCTCCTTACCCCTAGGATGCATCTGGAACTAGCAATACTTTCAGTGTGCCTTAATAGTGAAACACTTGAATAAATAAATAAATAACAGGGACAGCTAGGTTCACATCAATTCATCCCCACTGAGTGACTGTCCCTATTACAGAAACTCATTAATTTAGCGACAGCCTGGTCAGAGTTTAACTGTAGTTGAATTTCTTTATTGTTACATTATGTTTTTTCTAGCAGTGCATTAAAATTACTGAAAAGTGTCTTTAGTACAGTACTTATCTTGGAAAATAATCGGATAAAGTGGGCCCAATTCACAAAGGGTGATGCAGGGCTTGATGCAAACCCATTTTTTGTACAGCTCGCCAAACACTTCGCCTCAGACTGCACCAATTCTTGAAGCTTGGGTGCCTTTGTGACGTAATCTTCACGATTTACAGCAGCTTGCGCCAAATATTTGGCAATACTCTGTAAAAGGTATCATAGATGCCACAAGTTAGTCTCAGAAAAGCTGGTTTAACTTCCAGCAGTTGGTGCAAGGGATTAAGAATCTGGATTGCCAGTCAGGAACGATGCAGGCTCTGTGAGCCATATGTTCAGTGCTCCTAGGGCTTGTGGCATTGACGAGATTTTCGTGAATTGCCCCTGTGTCTTTAACTTTCACACGATCAGCAAGAGAGAGGTAATTTCATTTGGTTAGAGCAAAAGTAGAAGCCGTGGTTTGTAGGCAGGTGACCCATGGCAAGTCATTTAACCTCAAAATAGCTTCTACAGGCATTCCAAACCATGTGTGAATTGTCCCTATTAAACAGAGTCCTAGTCCCTGGTATTCACTTAAATTAACACTGTGTTACTATGCAATGGAACTGTTCTAAAGGGAAATGTCCCTTTCAACCAAATATTGCTAGTATCAAGCGTCCCGTTAAGTGGACTCTACTGTACACTAAGCATGTGGGAGCACTGGCGAGGGGCCTGACAGAGTTACTGTTGTGTTTGCCTACCATCCCCAGAATTGGGGATTAGAGACTTGGGGGCAAGTATTAAATGACTGCATTTTGGGACCTGGGAGGGTCATCTAGAAGGGGATTAGATTAAAATGGTGTTGGCCAGGAGCCAGCAAATTGTTTTCTTTATTTCAGTTACAGCTCCCAGGTACATTAGGTATTCATGCTTTCTACATTACCCCCACTACATTCACTCACCTCAAGGCATTACCCCAGATTATATATTCAACTGATTCCTCCAGGGGCCCCAGGACCAACCTGCATGAAGTTCTGGCTGCTGAGGAGCTGCTATGTTCAACGTCCTGAAGAATGAAGGGCATTGTGCTCTCCACAGAATCTGGGGCGGCAGTTAATGGCCTTTCATTATCACACTGGATTTGATTCTCCTGGATTTTTCCTTCCTATCTCTGCAGCCTATGCCATTGTCCACCACATTCCTGAGGAAGCAGTACAGCGTAGTGGTTAAGGGCACTGAACTGCAAACCTGGAGACCTGGGTTTGAATCTCATCAGCCCCCACTTGCATGATCTGTGACCCTGAGCAAGTCCTTAACTTCCTTATGCTTCTAGGTCTCACCTGGATACAAGCTCTGGCTTTGTGTGCCTTTCCTGGTTAAAATTTTCCCTTCCCCTTCCCTTTCCTTCCTGCTCCCTATAGGGGTGATGTCCAATGTCACCTGGCCACACACAACATCCATACCACCATTGCTTCCAACTGCAGGAAGAATTCAAAATGCAGTATAAGCATCACCCCAGAGTCTGTATGCATTGCCTCTGAATCATGCTCCATACCCCACTAGCTCAGGGTGGGCGGGCTGATACTCAATCCTGGGTCTCCCAGTGGTTAGGAGGTGCATTTTTCATCATCTGTGTATGTATAGGAGAGTTAGAGGGATGAAATAACTAGAGGATGGAGAGGTGTGCCTCAAGAACTAGTTGTGGCCACCAGAGAAGGGTTGGGAGGTACAGTATTTTATTTTTAGTTGTTTTTTGGCCTTGCAAACTGCTAACATGTTCAAACTATGGTGAACGTTACCATGTCTGAGTTTGATGTTCCCAAGGTTGAACTTTGGGAAATTCACTTAGCAATAATGTATTTACTGTACGTAGGTACACTAAACATAAAACAAGTAAGACATTTCTAGCAAACTGATTGGCTAAACTCTTTCAGAACTGTACATGTATCACAGTATGAAGAACCACACAGGCTCCAGATCTGTACCAGGGTTACTTTGTACATTACACACAACAAACCCCAATCCAGCTGCAAAAATATCCATCAACCTTTACAGATACAGCCACCCGTAGTAAATGTATACCTTTTTGAATTTCTTACACATCTAGCACATACCCAAACTGCAGTCAGTGACTGAAATAGCTTCACTCAAGGAATGAGTCTCCCCAAAGTAGTGAAAATTACTTTTAATAATCTAGTATGTGAGCTTCAACACATTGCAGTGATAGTCCTCAGAGCTTGACCCCATCTGAGCATCACTGACAAATCTGTTATCAGCAGTGCTTAGCACATGATTAGGTGCAAGCTTGCTGGCAATGCTCAATTCAGGCTGAACTCAGAAGGATCTTCATGCTGCATAAGATCTGACAGAATTTTTTGTGAAAATGTAGTTTGTACCACTTTGTAAGGGTTATTTTCCTAATGGTTGGTCTTTCATCATTTGAGTGGGTCTAGCAATATTTTCATGATCAGAAATATTTCTTGGGGGCATTACGTTGATTGTGATACATTTTTAAAAGGTCTAAGGTCTTGCTGTTCTGGGGACAGTTTCAGTAAGGGTGGGTGGGTCTTTCAGCAACCTGGGTGCAGGATGGATTATATTATGTTCTAATAAGTCCTTACATTTTTTCAGTGGGCCATGCATGGTTCACAGAAGCAAAAATAACCCACATGTCTACAAAATGTTTATTCTGAAATTAATAATTTTCAACCCCTTACAACTGTTTTTCTGTAGTTTATTTTATATATATTTTATTTTAAAGGTGACTGTTTTATAAGTGCAGTAGTTACACTGGGGTGGGGTTGCAGTGTGATATAGACACCTCTGGTGCATTATTATCAAACTTGGCTATGTCTTGTGCCAGACAATGCATCCTAGGTGTCTGTATATCTAAGTAGGAGCAAATAGTACATCTTCACCTTCATATGTGTGTGTGTGTGTGTGTGTGTGTGTGTGTTATTGCATATATACACAACAACCAATTAGTAAACTGACTATTCATAAGACACATTCAAAACAGTTTCACATCTATAATCAAGGTGATTTTGTGCTAGCTCTAACTTCTAAATCAGTTTTACATAGTACAGTGAAGCCCACCAGGATGAAGGCCAGCCCTGCAGAATTCTACTATAGAGTTACTGCAGCAAACAATGCAATTTCAATAGGAGTTAATCCTTTTCATCATGCGGGAAATCTGTGACACTGCACTTCATCCTGGCAGGCTTCATGGTACATTAATCTGTCTAGAAGTTCTGAACTTTAATCTTACAACACTCTACCACACCCTGTACACTGCAGCACAATGGTGAAGAAAGCATGTTCTTTTTTTTTTTTTGCTCCCTCAGGTCCGGGCTGGCCTCTCTTCAAGCCCTCCTATGCCCTCTGTGCTGCACTGTCTCAGTACAGCCACCTCTTCATCTTATATTGCAGCACCCAGGTAACCCCAGATGTAACCTTTCACTGGGTGGGTCCCCTGCTCTGACAGGAAGGCTCCGGGAGGGTGGCCAGCAGCACACTTGCCCTGGGTGCTGCTAGAGTGGATTGTGCACTGCCCAAGTCTCGCGGCAGCGGAGCTAGGCTAACGCCATCTGGTTGGCCCACGTGCTTTTCCGTTTGCTCCCAGGAATGTGTGTGCCACTAACGCCAGGCTTACACTAATGTTCACCACATCCCATTGGTTAGTGGGACCCGTGCATTGCTGACCCCAGCTTCTGCCAGGGGTCAGCAATCGCTGGATCACGTCCCCACCTCCCCTGACAGAAGGCGAGCAGTCATCCAACTCTTCAGACTTTTCTCCCTGCCAGCCCTCCAGCACCCAAGTCTGCTCCTGAACCTGGGTCACTGGCATATGAAGTGGAAATCCAACCACTGCCCCAATGGGCGGGTAGAAAGCATGTTCTAGTGTAGAATAGGGATGTAAATTTTGTGACTAGGCTAATGAATCTAGACTTAGTGTATGCAGCAGGTGGGAGGGGCAGAATTGTTAGGGCCCTACTCAGTCTATAGTTTCACTAAGACAGGGTTAATGAAAGCACTTCTAGGCCTGTAGGGTCCTGATAATTGATGCTGTGATCCCCAATTAGGATGAAGGGCCAGCACAGTAAGAGTCAGTGTAGCCCCCATTGTGTCTGCCAAATGAGTGGTTTCATGGGTCCACAGCTGGAAAATTCCATTTGCATACTCAAACAAGGACAGGTAATTCTCCATTGTACATTCCTCTCAACCTTTCAGCATCAAATGCATAGAACAGACCTTCAAAATTCAGAACAGAATTTCAGAATGTGTAGCACTTTATTATATTAAAGACTAATATGTCTAAGAATAGTGTGTTACATTTATTTAGTGTTAAGGAATGTTTCTACCAAGTAGTTCAATGTTTTACTAGTTTGCATGTCCAGAAATATCTCTAACATTATGAGGAATATCAGTAAGCTTTAGCACAGTATGGGTAAATTTGTGCAAATTAATAATTCCTGGTGACACATTGGTCCCCATCCCTTGATTGTCAGTTCACACCATTTACAATGAGTCCCTGGTGGTCCAGTGCCCCACAAATAGCCTCCTATGACCCACCCAACCCCTGATATCCACCTCCCCACACCCCTCATCATGGTGTCTGGTGCTCCTCCCACCTAGATCACGGTGACTGGCACAGTCCTTGTTTACGTCTCCATGGCTGGATACCATATGAGCTATTAGTGAGTGCACTTTCAGTAGAAACCTTTTCACACACATGCTCACGACAGCTCATATGGCAGCCAGCCATGAAGATGAGAGGAGGGCTGTGCTGATCTCCGTAACTAGCTGGGAGGAGTGCCGCCACTGGGGTGATGGGGTGTGGAAGAAGGATGTCAGTGGGCAGGTCGGGCAGGAGGCTGTTGCAGGGCCACTAGGCCACCAGCAACTTGTAAAGCATATGAACTTGCAATCCAGGGGGAGAACCACTGTGCCATCAGGGAATTAGAGGACAGCTCTGGGTGGGCTCAGGGGATTGGGGATGCACAGGACCACCAAAGATTTATAAGGACAACTTGGAGGAGCAATTGGAGCAATAGGGGGACCATTATACCACCAAGGCCTACTAATTTAGACTGCAAAGGGTGCTAAGAGCTGCTGTGCCCATAATTGGCATGTAAATGGCCCCTTAGCACGTGCATGCCCAATGGTCACATTTTCATGTTTGGGCTGAGTATACAGTAGCTACAGGGTCTGAGCATTATCCCATTTCAGGCAGCACTATTTCCTGTGGGCTATATGCAGCCCAGGTCCATGCCGGGCAGGACAGTTTCAGTTACACTATGCTGATAGGGCCCATTACTCAGTGAATAACATTGCTTGCTATCCAACTGAATATCACAGCAGCAAGGGGACTGCAGGGGCAAGCACAGCACCAAAATTTGCATTAGCGCTTGCCTATTTGTCTGAATACGGGCCTAAATTCCTTATAAAAATAAAAGAATCGGATGTCTGTGCCACTGTGGTGGCTGATCTCTCATTACTGAAATATTGTTCTCTTGTAGTCAAAGTCTTCATGGTATGGATTCTGCCATTTTAAGTAAACTACCATTGCATTACTCTACTCCATGTCTGTAACTATTGAAGTTTCTCTTCAAATGGAGGTTCACAAATGACATCAGGGAAAGCCTTTCCCTGCCTGCTGGGGAAAAGGGAGCACACCTTGAAGGAGCTGGGTCTGTTGGTGAATATTACTTCTGGCAACTTAATTGTGTTTTTGTAAGTGAGAAATGGTTTAAAAATGTTGTGACTATCAAACCCCACCCTTAGAGTATATTTCTTGTTGGAATCTTCTAAAAAATAGTTATGTTTATACCTGGACTCACTGTTAACTGGCCCTGCTCTTTTGCATTCTGCTAAGTCTGTGTTTATACCTGCCAATAAACCTGATGTCCCAGCAAAGGGACTTGCCAGTGGATTGTAATATCTGTATCTGTCAGTGGCAGATCTAGGGGGCGTGAAGGGTGTGGCAGCAACCCCGTTGTAGCTACCTTCTTGCCACTACTGCATTTCACTTTGTTGAGGAATTCTGGCTATTGATTGTACAAAAGTGCATATTCAAAACTATAGATAACATTTGTATTTTATGGAAAAAATGTAATGAGAAAGATAACAGCAGACAATATAAATATTTTAAAAATCAAAAAATGCATCTGAAGTATGTGCACCACCCTAGCACCCCCATTGTAAAGTCTTGGATCTGCCACTGGTATCTGTTCATAAATATTAAATGCAAATTAAAGCAGAGGCATAGAAATTGAAGCCACTATGATCTCTGCTACACTGAATAAAGTGAGTTTCAAGTACAGTGTTCAGAACCAAATCATTTCAAGTAATGGTATTTCTGATCTCGTGCTATTACTTTACTGAGAGGCTATGCAGTTTGTGTTAATACGCTGAGGCTTCATGAAGCAGGGGTTCCTTCTCTCATATCACTCACCACAGACTGGATGAGATGGAAAACAATTCCATGGCAGATGAGCATCACGACTCATAATGCCATGGTGTCGTTTGTCTGTGTATAGAAATATATACTGCTGTGTGTGTGGCATCTGTTCTAGTTCCAGAAAATGATATCACCATTGTCAGTAAAACCCCAGCAACAGACCCAGCACTAAAGAGGATAATGGCAAGCTGGTAAACAACAAGTTCTGATGGTGCTACAATAATGACTATTAACATATTAACTCGAGTTATCCCCTGGTCCACCTACAGTACCTGCATAAGCATCAACATTCAAAGTCAGGGCACAATATTAGGTTGGTACATGAGCAAGTATGGATATAGCTTCAGGAGCCAATTAAAGCTTTTCACTGAAGCATGTGAATGCATTAATGAAAGCCTGGCAACTGTCCAAGGCTTTCCTTTCCCTATTTCTTTCCATATAAGTAAGATAAAGCATAAACCATTTATCATAACCATGGCTACATATCATTACTGATGGCTATGCTGACATTTCTGGAAATATATCTTTGTTTGAGACACTGGCAGTGCTGCAGAAGTTCATTGTTCATGACTCATTTGTTACATCTGAATAAGCAGATATTGTGGACTCAATTTTCCAGTCTCTACCAACAAAATCCTCAATTGACATCAGTAAAACTCAGTTACAACCCCCAAACATATGAATTTTTAGCCATTCACTTTTCTTGCTGCTCTTTGCTGAAGACATTTTGCATGTAAAACACCATATAAGCCCTTTATACTTTATGAGCTCCTGCTACTTTTCCTGCCTTAAGTCACACCACACTTCTTGTGACACAGGAATAACTTCAGTGAGAATAGGCTGTGACATCACAGCAGTGGATTATGACCAAGGCCCCCTGTTCTCTGTGATAAACTGATGTAACTTCTGCTGTAGGGACTCTGAACTTCTGCGGCACTGTTAGGTCAAATTCTGCGGCAAGGGTTAAAGTTCTGTGGCACATTTGTATTACAGTATAAATAATACAGAGTCAGCTTTATAGTTGTGGGGGCCCAGTAAGGATGGCCCGTGAGGAGGATCCCTGACTTCCACCACATAAATGAATTTATTTTATTTAGTTTTTCTTTAAGACTGCGCTAGCTATAGAGATAACTATTTTCAGGCATGACCTGAGAGAATTACAGAACAATTACAGGGAAGTAACAGACAATGACAAATACAGAAAATGGTTAAAACAAACAAGGTAATTTACATCAGGATTTCATCATGAATATAAAGTACTGTGTTTAGAATAGGTTGCAGAAACAAGGTTACATTGGTCTGCACAGTAGGTTCAATACAGACGTAATAGTTTATAACTGATTACAGTGTTAATTTAATTGATTTTGGTTTTGTTTACTGGAT
The DNA here is from genome assembly GCA_016271365.2 of Neoceratodus forsteri. Taxonomy (NCBI): domain Eukaryota; kingdom Metazoa; phylum Chordata; order Ceratodontiformes; family Ceratodontidae; genus Neoceratodus; species Neoceratodus forsteri. The sequence continues at coordinate 1,518,824,414 of CM057449.1, forward strand.
AAGTGCCCTGGCCAGAATAGGACTATTGCCAGGCACGAGCCGAGAGGCGCAGTGAGGTGGGTAAAACAGGGTACATATTGTGTACTGAGAGAGAAGCAAATACAGAGATAAGCAAGAGTTCACTGGTACATGGGTAAATTACAGGAATAGTTAGGTACATACGCAATACAAAGCTGAAGTACAACACATCAAGCAAAGAACAAATTGGTTTCAGAGCATAAAGCATAGCCATTTGAAACTTAAGTCCCTGGAAAGTGGAGATCAATTTACAGCAGGAGGAGCGTGGCAGCAGAAGCAGGGTACCTTGTTCAAGGGGTTTGAAGCAGGTATAGGAGACCTGGCTAAAGAGGAAGGAGTAATATTTGTTTTGAGTTGGCCATGACTAGGAGCTAGACAGGCATCAAGAGGTAGGGAGTTCCAGAGTTTGGTCACTGAATCGAGGAAAGCTAGGGTTCTTTGTTAGATTTACATCTAGGTATAACAGCAGGGATTTATCAGATGATCAAGACCATGCAAGGAAGGCAATGGAGTAGCTGGGAGGCAAGTGAGACAGGGATACCTGCTTTGAGAATATTGTCAGTCAAAGAGCCAAGGAAAAGAGCACGAGCAGAAGTGGGGGTAGCCAATTAAGATCAGCATAGAGCTGACAGTGATGTTTTGTCCAGGGAAGGCACAGGCATACCTGCAGATGCTGTTATAGGTGGTATCCCACTTTCTGAGGAGCGAGAGGATGCATAGAGTTAAGTGACTACCCATAGGATAGCGGCAGAGCAATATCCATGGGCAATGGCTAATCTAGCTGACTATGTAAGGATATAGCTTGTTTTGTAGGCTAACCCAATTTTAGCATTGACTGCTTTACAGGTAGCTGTTATGTGCTTATCAAAATTGAGGTTTTCATCAAGGAGGACTCCAAGATACTTTGAAAGAGCCGCATCTGGACTCAAGGTCCAGCCCACCCAGTCCAGATACCTTAAATAAGTCCCTAATGCATTTTAATTTGACTGCAGTCCCAAACAGCATGGTTTGTATTTTACTAGCATTAAGGATTAACTTATAGTGGAAGAGCCAAGACTGAGTAGACATGAAAGCAGATGAGAGTGATTGGTTTATGGCCTAGATTCTTATCACTGCAGTACAGGACCAGGTCATCCGCATAGAGGATCATGGAACAATTGGGGATAACTGACTAGATGCTATTAATAAAAATAGAAAAGAAGGGGCCTAATATCGACCCCTGAGGGACATCTAGGTTAACTGGTAAGGACTGGACTCAGATGAATTGAATCTAACAAGCTGGGTTCTGTTTGATAAACAGCTATTAAACCAGGCCACTGAGTTATGAGAGAAACCAAGGTACTAGGAGGCTTTCTAGTAGAAGAGGATGGTTGACAAGGTCAAATGTCTTAGTGAGGTCAATAAAGAGTGCCCTGTGAGATGGCCATTGTCCATTGCAGTAACATTGTCAATTGTAAGATGAAGCAAGGCAGTGGAGGTGCTATGACCTTATGAAAGCCATACTGAATCGGTGAGAGGAGGTTATATTTGGTCAGGAATTCAGTAACTTGAGGGATACTAATGTTTCCATTATTTTGCATAAGACAGATAGTACAGCCATCGGGTCGATAATTAGTCATGATCCTTTTAGTACCTTTTTGGGGACCGGTGACTTTGGCCACATTCCATATCACAGGGACATATCCAGTACAAAGCGAGAGGGTGAAAATTCTTGGCAAAGGTTGGGCAATGAATGGTACAGTCAGTTTGAGAGTGTGGCCTTGATGCCATCTGAGCCCACACTGGTATTATCAAAAATAGAGTTCAATAAACCAAGCCCTTCAGATTTAGTTATCGCCTTAATGTAAAAAGGAGGGGAAATGAAGAGTCGGTGGGTGGAGTGAATATGGGTGAGGGCTGTGCGGGGAGGAATGCAGATGAAACTGGACAGGTCTGAGAATTGCTTATTAAATGCTTTGGCAATGGTCCTAGGGTCATTACAGTGGACTCCATTTATGACCATATTGTCTACCAGGCGAGTTTTCTTTGACCCTAGGAATGTTTTTACACATGCCCAGAATTTCTAGTGTCACCAGATGCTTCCAACAGTAATCCCTAACAGTAAGAGCTTTTGCTAGCCTGATCTGCTTTTACAAGCACTTCTCTGTGCCCTGTATGTCTGGAAGTCAGTACTGAGGCCAGATTTCATGAAAGCATCCAGCTGTTATCCTGGCATGCAACACAGCTAGGAGATTTTTTGTAACCACCTAGTAGGTTTAACTCAAACATGTTGGGTCACAAGGGTGTATAACTATTCTGGACTGCTAGAAATTGATCTAGAAAATAGTCAAGAGCTGTTTGGGCATCCAGGGACTGAGAAAAGATAAGACCAATCAATAGACAAAACTTCATGTAGGAACTTTGCCTGATCTGGGTTGGCGTAGTTCCTGAAGGTGATATAGCATGGTGACAGAGATTGGGAGCAACAGTGTTGCCACATACTGTACAAAGATGGGGAGTGATCAGATATAGAGTCTGGAAGGATGCATGCTCTATAATTCTGTCAACTCTATTTGTTAATATCCAGTCCAAGCGTGCTGGGCGTGCTTTAGGAGATCCTATTGGGCACAGTTATGACTTGGTGAAGGTAATAGTTTTGAATTGTAGCTAGAAGTAGCTATGAATTTGGCCAAGCCAATTTAGATTCATATCCCCAAGAATAAGTAGTTCACTGTTCCTGCTATTTTTACTGCTTCCTCCACCAAATTTAGAAGGCAGACAGCCCTCCATAGCAGATTGTAGGGAAAAATTGTATAGTTTCTTAGGGCCCAGAAGTAGGAGTGCATGAAGGATTCACATGTGGAGGATTGTGGGATCTTAGTCAATGAAACATTTAGATGTGCCTTATAAAAACAGCAACACCCCCACCCTGCTTTTGTGATATTCTGTCATGTTCGAGGAGACTGTAATCTTTTTAGCGAAAGCAGACAGAATCAGGGGTGGAAGGTTTGAGCCACGCTCCAATAGGCACATTATGTCCAGATTATGTATGGAGACCCATGCATCTAGATCAGTGAGATTACCAATTAGGCTCCTAATATTTAGGTGGGCTATGCGAAGCCCTGTAGTAGTGACCCAGGAGATATCATTACATGTCTGATGATGTGGAGGACCAGGGTTCAATTCCACATCGCCTGCAATAGGATAGCGAGCAGCAAAAATACCAGAGCTTATATGGATACACAAGGTGACAGGAGTGATTTTAGGGCTGGAGTGTATAGTTTAGGTAGGCAGCTAGCCAGTAATTGAGGTATCTGGGGATTAGTAGTGGAGTAAGACCAAAGCAGTCAATAGGTCTGACCAGCTGGTTAGAAAAGTGGAAATCATCATCTGGTGTTGCTGCCTGGAATAACTATGGAAGCATTGGAGCAGGGAAAGCTTAGCAAATGAGTGGAGCAATAGGCAGGTAACAAGTGAAAACAGAATTATCCAAGACATGATGTGCAGTCTCAGGAAAAATATTCTCAATTGTGAGAAGAAAGTCTGCAGCTGTAGAGGAGAGACAAACAGTCCCTTTAATTAAGAAGAGATACCAGTGTTCAACAGACAACCTAGTGGTAGATTATTATAAGGAGGGTGGGTGGTAAGTAACATAACTTCTCTTAAACCTTCAGTTTTATTCTTTTGCTTTTCAAAAGCTGTTCTGGCACTCATATTTATTTAAATTTATGTAGGGCTTAGTGCTTATGTCATGCTACATTGATGGCTGCTGGCAAGCACCCTCAATGTACTGGCAACAAAGCAAATAGCTGACTAGTTGTTATCCAAGGAACAGCTTGAAGTAGCCATGCAATGGAGCATCAAGACTCCCCTCCTCTGTGAACTCCTATCAGGGCCCCATACAGAGTCATAGTTGGGGCAGCAGGCTATTGGTACATACACAGACTCCGACTGCCACCCAGAAAACTGCCATATATTAAAATGTAAAATATTAAACATCAGCAGTATCAGCATGATTATTTCTATCTTTTCACTCTTTCCTGTTTAGTTGTCACATTCAATTAATAATCTTTAGCTTGGTTATCATCTTTCTTACATTGCCTTCATTTTTTTCTTCCATGTGCACCTCACTCACCTAGCCTGAAAGCCTTGATATCTGCAACCTCTCTGACCATGGGTTGTCCTAGAGCAGGTAATCTCAGGATCACACCTAATCATTGGTTACCCTCATGGAACCTCAATGCACTACTATTGGCCTAGTAGGGGCTCAGCTGGTTTTTTGTATTTCCCTTTTTTTTCTTCTACTCCTGCAGTCTCATTGTCTATGTTTTCTAAGTTAGGCAATGTTCCCCTTCCCAAAGGAGAAAAATGGTGGCAGTGCTCCCACCTCCACTGCAGACCAAAAGGCTACAATGCTTTCTGCTCTTCTTCCCTCTCCAAACCTAGTAAAAGAAAAGCTTTCTCTCACCCACCCCCACCTACCTAATGGCAGAAATGCTATCTCCTCCCCAATCTTCATAATGGCAGCAATAATCTCTCCCTCTCCTCCTCTTCTTTCCCAGACCTAATCGCAGCAATGCTCTCTTTCCTGCCCTTCCAAATAATGGTAGTAATGCTCTCTGCAACCTCCCATACCCTAGACCTAATGGCAGCAAGATATTTTCTCCTCTCCCTAACATGATCCTGCCCCCAAAAGCCTTGCCTGATCCCAGTTTTAAAATCCAGTGTAGCCCACCTCCACCCATCTCAGTGCCAGTACCAACCCAGAAAGGAAAAGGATAGTATTTGTAATGCTCTCCAAACAATGAGAGGATTCTCAAGGGCAGTGAGTATGTGCCAATAGCTTGTATCCTGCCCATGAGACTCCACCCATGGGAAAGATGCATGGTGGCCATATTCACGGCCCACCGCCAATGTAGATAGTTGCACCTTCCATGGTTACACCCCATTGGTGCACAGGGCCATCCAGCAAACATGGCGGGTATCCAATCGGATGCCCAGACCTTGTCCAGTACTGGATTATTTGCACCACACAGAGCCATGGCCACAGGGATGGTTGGCAGGGCTGTGAACACAAACACCAGGTGTGTGCCCAGGTGGCTTCTCCCAGCCCTTACAGTGGTCCAGACAGCCTGGGGTGACATACCAGTAGCATTCTCCAGTTTGTGCTACTGCCAGCATACCAGCAGGGAGCTGCAGTGGCTAAGACTGCCCTGGGAACATGTAGCCTGTGCCACTCCTCACCCAGCATTCCACACTTTGAGCATAGTGAGCGGGCAAGCCCCTGCACTGCCTCCCTGACTGCCACCATGCGGAGTTCACTGTGGGCTGGGGAACTGGTGCATAACTGCCCCATGCCTCTTTGGTGAAGGGTGCAGGGGGCACAGTGGTTAGAGAGTGTCTACACACCACGGATACGTGGCATGTAGCCAGATTTATTTAAATTGGGAGTGGGTTGCACTGATTTATTCTTTGGTAACCTTACCTGGTTACCAAAGAAGAGAAAGAAAAACTGAACACTATATTGAACGGTCAAGCTATTTGTGCTAAAAAACTTAGAAGCTGCACTGATGCTGTGAGTAAATCTACATGTCCTTCAGTGGTATTTTTAATTGTGATGCTGTGAACTTGAAATCTGTCTTGCCCACCTTGCATATAGTCCTAAAGCAACATATAAATGTTAAAAATGTAAAACTGTTTCATCTGCAATGTCATTATGACTTTCTCTATTTTCTCAATTTGTTTTTCTGTTTCCTTATTTAGTTTCCACATTTTACATAATAATTTTAGCGTTTCACTTCTCTGGTTTCATCTTTTAATTTCTTCAGTTGAGCCAGCATTCTCTCATTCTTTTCCTGCCCCAAACAGATTTTTTATTTATTTAGCTGTCCCTTTGCTTACATTCTTTATAATTTATGTTTTCTTTCCTAGCCACCAGAGTTGGCCAATCAGGTTGGCAACTTCACAGCCGCATCCACAGCAACCTGTTGTGCTCCAAACCCCATAAGGATAGTAAATTGCCTCCCACCCCACCCAACAGATAGCCAACTCAGTTAAGAAGGGATAAAACCTTTAGGTACATCTGGGAGCGAAGGAAGACTAAGGGAGGGATAGTGAGGCTTAATAAAGGGGAGGGATGGGCAGAGGTGACTGTGAAAAGGCAGAGATACTAAAAACATTTTGCTCAGTATTTACAAACGAAGAGGGGAGATACCTAAAACAAACAATAGAAACACTTGGATACAGAAGTTGATACCAGCCCATTTACAGAACAAAGGGTTCTGAAAGAACTCTTAAAACTGAAGGTGGACAAAGCAATGGGGCCTGATGGGATTCATCCCAGAATTCTAAAAGAACTAAAGGTAGAACTAGTGACACCACTGACTACCCTCTTTAACAAATCATGGGAGGATGGGGTGGTACCTGAGGACTGGAGGAGGGCAGATGTGATTCCCTCACAAAAGTGGGAGCAGGGCAGAAGCAGGAAACTACAGACCTGTTAGTTTAACCTCAGTGATAGGAAAATGATGGAATCACTTCTGAAGGAAAGAATTGTCGAGTACCTAGAGGCCAGAGGGGCACAGAACCCAAGGCAGCATGGATTCACAGCAGGAAGGTCATGCCAGATGAATCTAATAGATTTCTTTGACTGGGTAACCAAAGTAGTAGATCAGGGAGGGCTGTGGACATGGCCTACCTAGACTTTAGCAAGGCATTTGACTCAGTCCCACACAAAAGATTAATATACAAGTTAGCCAGCCTGGGAGTGGGTCCCAAGATGATAGCCTGGGTAAAGAATTGGCTGGAGAATAGAACACAGAGGGTAATAGTAAATGGAGTCCACTCTGAAGAAAGGGGGTTACTAGTGGGGTCGATGGTTAAGTATTAGACCTGTCCTCTTTAATGTCTTTTTGTGTTACATTGCAGAGGGACTGGAAAGAAAAGTATGTCTTTTGCAGATGACACAAAGATCTGCAACAGAGTTGATGCACAAGGTGGGGTGGAAAGGATGAGAAGGGACTTGTCAAGGTTAGAGGAATGGTCAAATGTATGACAGCTTAGATTTAATGCTAAGTAGTGCAAGTAATGCACCTGGGAAACAAAAACCAGGGAAGAGTACACAATGGGGGTAAGATACTAACAACAACAAAATGGAAAGGGACCTGGGGGTAGTCATATCAGATGACTTAAAGGTGGGAAAGCAATGAGAGGGCAGTAAGGAGGGCTGGGGAGATACTGGGATGCATAGGGAGAGGTATCACCAGTAGAAAACAGGAAGTTGCTATCCCTCTGTACAGACAGCTGGTGAGACCCCCATCTGGAGTACTGTGTGCAGTTCTGGAGACCCAATCTCCGCAAGGACACAGACAAGATGGAAGCTGTCCAGAGGAGGGCAACTAAAATGGTGCAGGGTCTGCACCAGAAGACATATGAAGAGAGGCTAAAGGAGCTTAATATGTATAGCCTCGAGGAAAGGAGGGAGAGGAGGGACATGATAGAAACTTTCAAGTACCTCAAGGAATCAACAAAGTCCAAGAAGGTAGCATCTTTCAAAAAAGAGTGTGCAAGAACAAGGGCACAATTTGAAGATGGGGGTGGCTCAGAGGTAATGTAAGGAAGTATTTTTTCACAGAGAGGTTATGGATGCATGGAACAGCCTTCGGAGGAGGTTGTGGAGTCAAAACAGTGGTTGAATTCAAGCATGCATGGGACAGCCATAAGGCAATTCTAGGGGTGGGGGTAGAAAGGAGTAGGCTGCTGGTTAACTAGGATCTGCAGCTTACCCATTAGGTAGGGAAATGGGCAGACTGGTGTGCCAAGCAGTCCTTATCTGCCATCAAATTCTATGTTTCTATGTTTCTAACGGCACTTTACCCTGTCATGGTTTTAGAACAGGTAAAACCCACCACTGCCCATCTCAACACCACCATATTCCTAACAAGCCTTGAGAATGCCATTGAGTGATCTTGTAGATTTAAATGTATGTCATTATCCAGCTCAACACTGTACAGTGATTCTCTGCTTCTTCCTTTGTCAAAAGTATTGTAAAGTCTCCTCCTACACATTACTCTGCCCTTCATAAAACAAAATACAAATCCTGCATATCTAAGCCCCAAAGGTCATTCCATCCAGAGCCTCATTGAGTGCTCTGCTTTTTATATTGGCACCTTTTTGGCCCAACAGTGTAGGACTGTTCTCAGCCTCTTCCTATTACTGCTGGGCCCAAATGCTGGATTCATGCCTCAGTATGGTTTTATGTGGTCCCTGCAAAGCACTACTGAGATAAGTAAAAGCATTCTGGCCCACTAGCAGTGACATGGATCATCATGCAGTTGTGGACCAAACATGGGTGCCAATATAAAAAATAGGGTGGTTCAAGGGGGGCACTCAGGGCTCAGTGGGGATGATTTGAGTGGCTGAGATGGTTAGGGGTGAATTTTAGTTCTTATAAAGCTACAAGCAGGCAGAGAAATTGCTTGAAAAGAGTGGTGTCTGTCTTTGTCTAACTTACTGGGGCAATTTCTACAGCCAACCCCCAAATTCTGCAGCAGGTGATAAATTCTGCGTATTCGCCATACGCCACAGAACCACAGAAAACAGGGGCCTTGATTACTTACTTAAAGCAGAAAATGCAGGAAGAACAGATGAATCCTGTGGAGTGAAAAGCCTGATTTCTGCATCTGTCCTTTGTAATAAAGAATAGAATATCTGAAAATTCTAATGTTTTGAACTGTTATGAGACCTGGGTTCTTCTGATGCAAACAACCACAAAAGTGGCAGCACTCTGCAGAGAAAATAAATAAGGCAAAAACAGTAAAGTTACAGTTAACCTTTATTGTAGAGAGAGCATGGCACTAAGCCCCAGCTCTTCACCTCATGGGCATCAGGCTTTGTCAGAGATCAGCTCCAACATTTATATTGCATATAAAGTTATTAAACAGAATTCTAATAAAGAAGATTCTTCTGTCCCTTTTTAGTGACCAAAGGAAGTTATGCTTATATAGTCTCTTAGGAAATATTCCTGGCTCACCATCTCCAACACTGAATGCATTATTTACATCTAAGATGCATGTGATTTAGGGTTACTTTTTTATAGTGTTTTACACTGTTCTGATGTCTTAATAGTGAACTTTTGCAATACAGACTCAAAGGCATTTTGATTTAAACTGAGGACAATTTCACAAAGTTTTAATTGCAATGGTTCCATTACAAGATCATTCCTATTAGATATTATAATTCAGATATTAAGGCTCTTTAAGCTGCTCTGAGGTTTTAAGTAAAAAGCTCTAACATCACAACATTTCTGGAGGTCAAATTGTTATCACACTCTTTGTTGATATTAAATGGACTTCACAGATATAATTTTGTTCAAGGAAACACATTACTTAGGAAATTAGTTTGGCATCATAACCATTCCTACTTTGGCTGAGAAATGTTGCATATTCTTTTTGAGTCCTATATGGACTCTTGGTTCCAATTTGAGACAGAGAGAATATAGGCTATATTACCCAATTTAGGGTGAGTAGATGTCCAGACCCAAACTCTTTGGTGCCCTAGTTGCTTTCTAGAACATTGTTTAGAATTATCTAAAGGACAACGCAGTGTTTCTCTTCCAAATGTGTTCTTACTATAGCTTTATTAAGTGGCCTGATCTCCCCAAGGTTAAAACTAAAATGTTTACTGAGATTGTATATAAAGTTCTCCAAAATGTCAATTGTTTTATTGTTTATTTAATTGTAAATATGCAAACTGTTGTAAAATTTAGTGCATCATTGTTGATGTTTTAATATCGTAATGACTGAAAGTTGAACAAATAAACTTTGCACTGAACTTGAACTGAACTGAAGTTCTGCTCTTGAAACACAGATTGTACATTGGTCCAACTTGGAAAACAATGCATTTGTCAGTGCTGTCTTGGTCTAAAATGCCAGACCTACAGACATTTCCAAAACTAAGCTGCATCAGGGTGGGAAGCATTTGCTGTGCTTACTGTACAGCGAGTCCGTGTGCCTTCACCCCAAACCAGGTGCCTTAATAGTTGGTTCCTTTTCATTTAGCATTGGACTTCAGGAAACCCTTTTTACTGTACAACAGAACTGACAGACTATGGAACCTTCTGCCAGGTGAGGTGTAGCAGCCTTCTGGTGCCTGCAGGGACACACCTTTAAATAGAGGACCAGCCTTGGTTTTCAAGGTATGTTACACTGACCTGAAGACTGTGATTTTATAGTATATGGTTAGGGCATATTCTAGATGGAAAGCAGTGGCTTCCCAAATGTTGTTGTAGGACAGCTCAAAGGTCAAGAAAGTTGTTGTACTGTCGTTCTGATGTCAGATCGATAGTACAACAACTTTTCAACCTTAGGCTGCTACATGATTAGCTGAAAACAGAGCTGATCAAAAATGCACTCTAAAATGGTGGAGGTGTCTAACGATCAGTCGGTAGTGCCATTCAGTCAGATAGCTGGGACATGGACTGCCATACTCGTCTCCGTGTTCCCAAACTATCAGTTTGCCAGTTTTTTAATTCTTTTACCAAGAGCAGGACCGCAGGAAGCAGTGAAGCACCGGTATCTTCAGTGTCAGAACTGGATGGCGACTGCAGCATGGACCGGTAGGGAGTGACTGAGCAAGCAAGCGGGATAATATTCACAAGGTATGAACCTTGTCAAAAGTCAAACCTCCTACAGTTTGGGGAACCATATGCTATATAAAATAATTCTGTATATGGTTGTTAAACACAACAAGGCATTGTTGCCATCTCGAGGAAGTGATTCCGTCTACGGACCTCTAGGCTTATCTTGAGGTCTGTGTGGCGTCATCATCCCTCGATGGCAACATAGCCTTGTTGTGTATGAGAAACCATACACTATTCTATATATAGTGTATAGTAGAATGCTGTTATGCCTGGAATTTCATGCCTGGAATATGCTTGTTCTGCTGCACTAGTGACATCATTATGTTTTGTGCTGCAGTAGTGATGTCACAACTGCAGCAGAACAACTTGGAACGCGCACATATAGAGGATTGCGTATAATCAGTCATACACAACAGGGATATTCTTCAATTGAGAGGTTTCCTTGGTAACCTTCGGCTCTTGAGGTCAGGCGGAATCAGAACTCCTCTGTGACGTAACACACTGGTTGTACATAGTTGCTCATCCAGTATTCTCTATGTGGTTCCTTCCCCTGGGTAGCAAAGGGGATGCAAAGTCAGGAGTGCTGTAGGTAACATTATTTGTGCCAGAAATAGTCTTTGTCATGGATGGGATGGCCTGGTTTGGCAGTTCAGGGAGGGTTGTGAGCTACCACCTCGTTTTCCTTTAAAAGTCAATCACAAAAGACTACAATAGAGTAGGCTTTGTTTTCAGTTGTTTTATTTTAAATTATTCACCTGCCTTAGGTGAATAATTTGAAATAAAACAAACTGAAAATAAAACAATTGAAAACAGAAGCCTACACTATTGTAAACTTTTGATGGACTTTTAGATGAAAGAGATGGGCAGCTCCACACAACCCTTCCTGAACTGCTTCTAACTCAGATGCACGCCTCCACTGCTGCCTGTGGCTCATCCTATCAATGCCACACCAGCTGCTCAGCAGATCTCCTCCCAGCAGAGGACTTATCCTCTGTGATGGAACAGACAGGGTGCAACCGGCATAGATGATTTAGTGGTTTTGCACCCTGTCGCTATTCTTGCCTGTGCTGTCTCTGTTGGACGGTTTTGACATGTGCCGCTGTCCATATGGTGAACTGACCCAGGAAGTTCTAGCAATAGGGGATGCCTGATGGTTGACACTTAATGGATTTTACTTATAAGGAAATAATATAAAGTCTTGGCATCTACAGTTTCTCCCAGCACCTTGATAACAGTTCCCAAACCAACTCAATACGCAGAATTATAATGCAAACAAATAGCAGATTTATCAGAAGAAAGAGTAAAGTAAGAGATACAAATGTAGTAGGTTAAATAAGATAAAAGGGGTAGGAGCCTCCCTAACACAGTCCTTCCCACCTCCTGGCAGTCCCAGTCCACAAGCAGGAAGTTCTTGAAAGGACAAGGAGAGAAAGAAAGGAGGGTGTGGTACTTTATGTGATGGACAGCATAAAAGCAACAGAAATACAGGGAATATGGGAGGCACGGTACTATGGGTCACCCGGGAGATGGGAATGGAGCCACTATTCATACTGGTGTGCTCTACCGACCTCCAGTAGCTTCAATCTGCTGGACATAGATTGGTGCCTCCACCAGGAACATTCCGGACTCCCTGCAGGAGGTGTTCCTCAAGCAACTAGAGAGTGAACCCACTCATGGCCGACAATATTGGACTTCGTACTCACTAAAGGGACAGTGTTGCAGATGTCATGGTAGGAATCCACCTAGGAACCAATGATCACCATACAGTGTGGTTCTGTATAAGAATGGCTGCAGAACTGAACCACACAAGTGCAAGGGTCTGGGACTTCAGGAAGGCAGATTTTAATAAAGATAGGTGAATGCCTCAGGGATGACCTGGTGGGAGGGAATGACATGGGTGTGGTGGAAGAACAGTGGGCAAAGCTAAAGGAGGCATAGTAAAGGTGAAAAACCTCTGCATCAAGCAAGTGAGCAAAAGAAAGAGGAAAAAGAGACCACTATGATTCTTGTAAGAGGTGGCGATGAGGTAAATACTAAAAGGGTTGCATTCAGATGGTACAAGAAGATGCAGAGGAAGGAGGATTGGGAGGTGTATCGGAAACAGGGAAAGCAGTAAGGAGCACAAAGGTGCAAACTGAGGAGAGAATAGCCAGGCAGTAACAAAAGGGACAAGACATTTTTAGGTATGTAAGCGAAAAGAAAAGACCAGGTCAGGGATTGTAGATTAACAAGAGAGGGACTGTCCAGAAGGGACCTGGAAAAGCAGACATCTTGAACAAATACTTTTGTTCGGTGTTACAGAGGATGGAGAAGGGATGGGCAACAAGAAAGTAACAAGAGCTTTGAAGGTGGGGAGGTGGACACTAGTCCTTTTCAGAGGAAAGAGTCCTGAAGGACTCCCTAATCTGAAAGTGGACAAAGCAATGGGGCCAGACAGAGTGCATCCAAGGGTACTGAGGGAGCTCAGGAAGGTACTGGCACACCTCTGACAGTTCTTTATCACATTTTTCTGGAAACAGGAGTGGTTTTGAAAGACTGTGTAAGGGTAGATGTAGTCTGACTTTACAAAAGTGGTAGCAGTCAGCCTGACATCTATGGTGGGAAATGAATGGAATCACTGCTAGAAAGAAAGGATTGTGCAATATCTTGAATCCAGTGGGTTACAGGACAGAAGGCAGCATGGATTCAGGAGGGTCATGTCAAACAAATTTGATAGATTTGTTTTTAACTGAGTGACCCAGTAATTAGATTAAAGTGAAGTGGTGGACGTGGTCTACCTAGATTCAGTAAGGCTTCATCACTGTTCAGCACAGGAGACTAACAAACAAGCTGGGTAGCTTAGGAGTGGTTCCAACGGTGGTAAACTGCAAGAAATTGGCTAGAGAAATAGGGGACTGAGGGTAGTGGTAAACAGAGTTCATGCCAAAGAAGAGAGGATGACCAGTGAGCCCCACAAAATCCGTGCTGGGACCAATCCTCTTAATGTCATTATAAGTGACATTACAGAAGATCGGGAAGGGAAGGCCTGCCTCTTTACAAATGACAACAAAATATGCAATAGGTGGACACTCTGGTGGAGTGGAAAAGAATGAGCAGAGACCTGAGGACACCTGTTGAGTGGTAAAGGTGTAGTAGCTGGGTTTCAGTTTGAAAAAGGACATAATAATGTACTTAGGGCACAGAAACCCAGGGGTGGAGCACAAAATGGGAGGAGTGGTATTGATAACCACCAAGAAGAAAATTGACCTTGGGGTAATCATATCAGATTACTTAAAGGTGGCCAAGTAGTGGACATAGCACTTGGGATACCTGGTAGGATGCTGGGGTGCATAGGGAAGGGTATCACCTGCAGAAAGAGGGACGTGCCATCTGCCAATCACTGGTAAAACCTCACCAAGAGACTGTGTCCAGTTCTGAGACCATGGGCTTGATTTTCAATGATCCATTAGATCACTGCAATTTGCAGCAATCTAGGGCTGTGGCAAATTCCAGGCATCAGGGACCTTGCATTATATTTTGTAAAAATGGGGGCCCCACACCACAGACCCAGGAGTTCCTGCAGCTGCAGGGTTGCGCCACACATGTCGTGCACCTGTGGAGTTTGAGGAGGGATCTGTCACCCCAACCCAGTGGAGACCAACAGTGGTCATGAAGGTGGAGGAATATGCCAAAAGGAGGGAGAGGGGCAGAAGGAGTATGGGGTGCCCTAGGGAATGAGGGGCACAGGAGCAATCTCAGCATGGTGGGATGGCACACAGAGGGGTGCCATATGCCGATCCAGTGAGCCAATTGGCTGGGGTAGAGGGGTTGTCAGGGATGGACTTTGACCTGGCCCCAGCTGCCCACAGACTAGTACCTGCCCCATAGGTGCATCAGTCCCCAATACAGTGGGTGGGCAGCAGCCTGCCTCCACATGGGGGCTGCAGTACCAGGAGGCACTCACAATGCCTGGTGCACATCCTGGCCACCAAATACACCCCTACAAGTGGCACCCAATGCATCCACCTCAAGCAGGAAATTGTGGGTCCAGTGGGGCTGGTGCCAGGCTGCTGTGTATTAGGGTCTGGGTCATGCTTGTCTGGCCATACCACCCCACCTGGCCCCATCTTTGTGTGCCAACTCCAGGGCATCACCACCGGTGCCTCCCTCATGTCCCCTCACTGCTGCCATGCCCTCTTTGCCCCCATGGCAGTTCCAGAGCAACATCAGCCCCATTCCTCTGTCCAGGTCCCCAATCACTTCCCTGCAAGGCAGCAATGCAGGGACCCTAGACTACCTCAGGCTGGCCTAAAGGCAGCCTCTTCTTGCGACCATGGAAGAACTGGAATAGGAAAAAGGGGATGATGCAGCCCTCCATGGCACAACAACCCTTGCAACCTGGCACACTGGTGCTTTTGCATAATGGTGGTGCAGTGTGTTCACACACAGCATCCTGGTTTCACCACAGCTGGCATTTGAAAATCAGGGATAGCTGCAAATTATGATGCAAGGTGCCTCTTACGTCATACCCATTTGTCACAGGCACCTTGCATCATAGTTTTACCTTTTGAAAATCAAGCCCCATATCTCTGGAAAGACATAGATAGAATGGGAGCAGTCCATAGGAGGGCAAGTAAATGGTGCAGGATCTGTATCCAAAGCTACGAGGAGAGACTAAATGATCTCAACCCTGGAAGAGGAGAGGGAGAGGGGATGAAATAAAGACCTTTAAATACCTCATGGGGGTAAATAATGTACAGGTGGGAAAACTTTTCAGAAAAAGGAGCTCAAGAACAAGGGACATGCTATGAAGCTGGAGGAGGTAGATTCAGGAGAGATGTGAGGAAGTACTTCTTTACAGAAAGGGTGGTGCATTCCTGAACAGCCTTCCAATGGATGTGTTGGGGTTAGAAACAGTGGAGGGTCAAGAATGCATGGGACAGGCACAAATGAATCTTAGGGAAAGGAAAGGGAGGGAGTAAGAGCCTAAGATCAAGTAGGAGCTGTGGTGATAGTGTAGGTAAGGAAAATGGGCAGACTGGATGGGCCAGGTGGTCCTTATCTGCTGTAAAATTCATGTTTCTAAGCAGGTGCCCTGACTTTATCCTCCCAAATGACGTGGATAGCTCTATGACACCACTGCAGCGAGCATCTCACCCAGGCTGTGTTTGTCAACCAATCCAAAGAGTGGATGAATATTGGTCAACTTAAACAAACAAGAAGTTCAGAAAGGAAGAATTGAGCCCCTACATGTAATCTACCAAAGGTACACCGCCTGTTGGCCAACTGCTGTTCTTCTGCATGGGTCTATTAAATGCTAAGGCTCAGGACTTCTGATTTGTCCCTTCTCTAACTACCTAACTACAACATGTCATTGAACCCTGCATTTACTCACAGTTCTTTTGTATCAGGATGTTTAAGAAGTTCTTTCAGTCTCTGCTGAATTACTATGCTGCTTCAGTGATGATGGGCATTTAGTTCTTTCTGCTGGGCATTCACACCCAAAGGACCTTTCATTCATCTTCCTGGTGTAGATTCTGCACCACAGGGCACTGGCATATCTGATCTACCTGATCAATGCAAGTCAACGCTCCCAGTCAGTCAGAAACCATCACAATGGCTGTAGGTGATAGCTGGCAAAACCCTTTGCAGCTTCACTGTCAGTGGTAAACCCACAGGCTCTGATTCTCATGAAGCCTTCTTGCATACTGAACACAGCAAAACTGAACAGAGCCAAACAGACCTTATATCTCAGGTTACACTCTATGTTATAAGTTATCCATGTTGTGCTCTGATTGTCTGAAGTTTCTTAGGAAAGCATACATAACACAACAAAGACATGCTGTATGAATGGTCTGCAAATTCTAATCTCCTTATTAGCTGGTATTCCAATGCAAAATAAAAATAGGCTGTAGCCTCTTCCGCTTCTCCTGGGGTCAAAGTGCACTGAGCTGTATGGAGCTGACATGTTCATTTATATATTTCTGCCCTATGTTTAGCTACACAGCTGCTTTTTCCCTACGCACAGGGGCAACCTATCCCCACTTCAACACTGGCAATGTAAGTTTGCTTTCCAAGCCTGGAGTGTTGGAGTGCCAACAGAAGGAGGGCTGAACATCCCAGAAGATGCCCTTGTGCTCCAGGGAGGGTAGGCAACTAATTCTGTCATGCAGTTGCCACCTGGGTGACCACTGATGGCAGATTTTATTTTGAAGGCATCAAAACAGTATGGGAAAGAAACTAAATACAATAGAGATGAGTACAGTGTTTCAAGTTGAAAAGGCATCTCTTCTTCAGGTATGGGGAAAGACAGAATACAGTGGGTTTACATATGGACATTTCAAACAGATTTAACCTACACACAGCACTGCAACTTGAAGCAAGGATGAGACCTGAATAAGCCTTTTTGGATGATTGCTCTGAACAGCCTGATGTGTACTGGGGAAAGGAGCAAGCCTAGTGGATTTACCTCAGAGGTAAGGGCAGGGACAGAAACAAAATCACCCACAGCCCCAACTAGAAAGCACTTCATCAGTTACCTACTATTTCAGACCCTCAAATATCAGGATCTGGAAGCTTTTTAAATGGGCTGAACTTTCTGAACTTACAGGAACTCAAATATACCTGTTCTGAACTCAACTAGCCTTAGCTCACACTAGGGTGACCTCATTTAGAAAAAGAAGACACTTTATCCACTCTCATCCCTGAAGGGAAGTTTCTTCTGTGTCTCTTTACAAATATACAAACATGAGAGCCAGTAGTGACTCCAGTGAATCTGAGTGCTCAGCTAGGGCCACTTCAGAACTTACTCTGTCAGACCAACACAAGCTTAGTGCCAACATAGGCAGCAGCCCAGTTTTTATACTCATCACAGGATTCATCACTGTCCTTAGAAGGTGAAGATAAGCTTTATTTTTCTCCAACTGAGCAAATAGCTATAATATTCCTTCTTCCCTTAGCCTATACAGATCTACAAATATGCCAGTGGGGAAGACACAGGGCAAAACCTGATTGGAAGAGGGAGCAAAAGCATAAACCAAATACTGAAAATCAGATACTGCAACCTGTATTGAAACTCCACAAGTGCCCCCAGGAATGACATAAAGATGGTGATCTCTTAACCAGCATGATAGCTGGATTGGCCAAAATCAGTCTCTTATATGTTTTACAGATGCAAGCAGTAATCATACCTTATGGTTCAGGGAGTCAATGACCGGGTTAGCACCCAGGAAGATAAACGAAATCCTGTCCTCCCAGTTATAGACCAGCATAATGAAGAGTTAATGGAACTAAGAGCAAAGACTGCAGAACTGGAAACATGCAACACTAGAGGCAATCTGAAGATTGGAGCATGCCAGAGGATACGAACTCAAGTCCATAACTTTTCAGGATGTATATGCAGAGACTCTTGGCACAACAAGCAAAATTCTAAGCAGATTGGATCAGGCCCATATGACTGCCACAAACCCATGCTAACAGGGCAAACATCCTAGTTTTGTCTAGATATCAAATGCCACCCATACCATGACTGGAAAAGAATTCCAAACAAAGCTCAGTTGGAAAGGCACCTATATGTAAGAGGTCTTACTGTTCAAGTATATCCTGAGTTTAGTCCTGAGGTAGTAGAAGAGGAAGATATTTAACTCAGTAATCTCACTCTTAAGGGAGCATCAAATTAGATTTGCTTTAATTCCCCCTGCCAAACTCAGGCTTCACTTCCAATGATCCACCTATCTCTTCTTGTCTCTCCCAAGAGGCTAACCACATGATGAGAAGACTACTACAAGATACTGACAGAGGGTAGTCCTTCTTGAGAGAACCTCATCAGGCTTCGCAGCAAATAGTACCAATTGCTAGGCAAAAACTCTTAATAATTTTCCCAACACTCACACACAGAATAAGAATACAGATACACCAAGTTCTAAACGGTCATCTGCCTTCTTTCATAGAAACATAGATTTTGATGGCAGATAAGGACCGCCTGGCATACCTAGTCTGCTCATTTCCTACTTAAACTCCAGATCCTAAAATGATCAGCAGCTTATCCTCTCTTTCCTGTCACTAGGGTTGCCTTCTGTCTGCCCATGTATTCTTGAACTTCGTCAATTGTTTTAGCCTCAGTTGACCTTTGGCTGGGAGGCTGTTCCTTACATCCACCACCCTTTCTGTGAAAAATACTTCCTCATATTCCCCTCTCAGCCCCCAGCCTCATATTGTGACCCCTTGTTCTTGCACATCTCTTTTTTGAAAGATGCTGCCTCCTGAACCTTGTTGGTTCCCTGAGGTACCTGAATGTCTCTATCATGCCCCTCTCCCTCCTTTCCTCCAGGGTATACTGTACATATTGAGATCTTTCAGTCTTTCCTCATATGTTTTCTGGTGCATTCCTTTCAACATTTTTGTTGCCCTTCTCTGGACCGCCTCCATTCTGTCAATGCCCTTCCAGAGATGCAGTCTCCAGAACTGAACACAGTATTCCAGATGTGGCCTGACCAATTGTCTGTACAGTGGCATCACCACTTTCTGTTTCCTACTAGTGCTGCTCTTCCTATGCAACCCAGCATCACTCTGGCCCTCCCGCCACCTTTTCACATTGCTTAGCCACCTTCAGGTCATCCATTATGTTTACTGTACCCCCAGGTCCCTTTCCAGTTTTGTTGTTGTTAGTATCTCCCCATTCTGTATTCCTCTCCAGGATTCCTGTGGCTGAAGTGCATGGTGTTGCACTTTTTGTATTAATTTAAACTGCCCGCTCTTGACCCACTCCTCCAATTTGCCTATATCTCTTCTCATTTTCTACCCCATCTGGAATGTCTACCCTATTGCAGATCTTGGTGTCATTCACAAAAGGCTTCCCTTCCCTTCCAGCACCTCCACAATATCACTAATAGAGACATTGAAGAGGACCAACCCCAGAACCAAGCCCTGTGGCACCCCACTTGTCACCCCTCCTGAAATTGGAATCCACTCACCACCACCCTCTGTGTTCTGTTGCTCAGCCAATTCTGGACCCAGTGTACCACCTTGGGACCTACTCCCAGACTGTACAACTTCTTTACTAGCCTCCAGTGTGGGACGGTGTCAAATGCTTTGCTAAAATCTAAGGTAGGCCATGTCCACTGTCCCTTCCTGATCCACCAACCTGGTTACCCAGTCAAAGAAATCTATCAGATTTGTTTGACAAGATCTCCTGCTGAATCCATGTTGCCTCAGGTTGTGTGCCTCACTAGCCTCCAGGTATGCCACAGTCCTTTCCTTTAATGTGGATTCCATGATTTTCTCCACCACTGAGGTCAAGCTGATCAGCTGGTAATTTTCAGCCTCCACCTTACTCTCACTTTTGTTTAGTGGTACCATTCAGCCTCTCTATTCCTTTGGTACCACTCCTCCCTCTAGTGATTTGTCAGAGGTGCCCCTAGTAACTCCCTGAGTTCTTTCAGTATTCTGGGATGCATCCTATCCAGTCCCTTTGTCTTGTCCACTTTTAGCTTGGAGAGTTCCTTTAGGACTCTGTCCTCCATGAATGGACAGCAGGGTGTAGCCAGGCATTTCAGATTTGTACACCAACCTGCCACACTGCTACCCTCCCCACTTGTTGTTCATGCCTTCCCCCATACGACTTGAGTACAAGGTTCCTGGCTCTAATCAGATGGATTCCCACACTATACCTGCTCTCCTCTGGTCATGTGCTAGTATGGTACTGGGCTGCCCATGGTAAACACCACTGACTGCACCATGAGTCCAAGACCACGGCAGAAGTTTCTTTCTCCTCTCCTGCAGGTAGGCAGATTTGCTTCACTTGCCACTCTACAAGAAGTCTTCATTATTTTTGTTGCTCTGAGTCTGCTCTTCCTTCTGCTGCTCCTCAGTTCTTTTACTGCCCTCTTGCTCCCAGCACAATTGAATTAATAGTATGGCTTCTAACTTTGCTAGGGCAATTAAACTCACTGCCCAAGACTTGCCACACCACTACCAGATTCCACAGCCAATCACTATGCAGGTGGACCATGCAGACCTAATTGAGACCTTCAGCTTCAACGTCCTGTGATCCAGTCTGCCGCTCCCCAAAACAAAGCTGAAAGAAAAAGAAAAGTCTCGAAGCAACAAAGGAATTTAAAATGCAGTGGACTAGAGAGGGCAGAGTAATGCTGGCCAGCTTGTTTGCTACACCCTGCTACTAAACTTGGTATGCCATGGCTTACTTGGAGTATCAGTAGCTGCACCCTTGATGGACAGGTATCTACCTCCCCATGTGTGTTTCTACCCCTAATTTTGGTCCCTACCCTTCCCCTTTCCTTTGTAAATATTGAACAGAAGTATTCATTTAAAATTTCTGCTTTTCTAGGTTCCCTCTGCACCCCATTCAATCTCACAATCCCTCCATTAGTCTGTTTCCTTTCCCTGATATGCCTGAATGTTTTGTCACCTTCTTTTACTGATTCTGCTATCCTTTCTTCAGTTTGCCCTTTGTATACCTGACTGCCTTCCCCCTCCTTCCGCCTTGCTTGGTACATTTCCCTGTCTCCCTCCCTCCCTCTGTGCTTCCTTGTACTTTGAAAGCCTGTTTTATTTTCCCTAACCATCCCTGCCACTTCTTTTGAAAACCACAGTGTTTTTTTTCTCTTTTTTTGTCTACATGCTTTACACAGAGGCCTGTTGTCTCTGCTATGGCTCCTTTAGGTTTCTCCCACTGTTACTCCACTCCTCCCCTCCCTCCGCCATCTCCAGGATTCTCTGAGGTGTTCTCCCATTTTGCAAAGTCTGCCCTCTTGATGTCCAGAACCTTTACTTTTGAGTGGCTTAACTCTACTACTGCCTTACATAAACCACACTGTATGGTGATCACTGTACCCTAGATGGTTGCCCACTGGTGGATACATTATTTTGTCACCATTTGTGAGAACCAGGTCTAGTACTGCTCCCATACGTGGGCTCCTTCACCAACTGTCTGAGGCACACTCCTTTTTAAATTGAATATGCTTTATTCATTTCTATACAAAAACAACATGAATAGGGCATGTAGCAATAATGAAACATGTAATTCGAGCTTGTGGATACAATGCAAGAATTGCAGGAGATAAGGTTAAACTAAACATACAACCTAACCAACAAACAAACACTCCCTGCCCCAAACCCCACACCTTCCCAGTTCCACTCAACTCCAACCCCCTTTAACCCCCCATCCTGAGCCATGTATACCAGAGAATGGTGTACTATTCACCACTGCTAGATGATCACACTCCACCACTACAAGTCAGTGGTAGGGCAGGGGACCACCTACAGGAGTTGTAATTTGGTGCACCCATGGACCCCTGTAGACATAGCCTTATGCAAAGCCACTAAATTAATAGATTGACCGCAATCACATCTATATTTTTGAGAGTCTACCAGAGAGACTAGGTGCTAGACTGTCTCTGCATTCCTGTAAAGGGAAGGTAGTGACTAACGGGTGTGCAGCCTCTCCCATCTGGTTTAATACAAGGGAGTTTACTGCTAAGACTGGTAATTGTTTTTCCTTCCTAAGGTTATGGAAAAGCTCCTTCACCCATTCGAGATAAGAAATTACATGTTGATCCTTCCAGTAATGGAGGACAAGCTTTTAACTGATAAAGATATGATAGCCATATGATACTGCTTTCTGCTAACTGGGATAGTGGTATAGTCTCCTATTACAGCTACTATTTTTCAAGTCAAACTACCTCTTGCTGGGAGCTGCAATACTGAACATAGGATTTGTAAGAAAGTGAGTTGTGCTCACAACAGAGGGAGGTGAACCTTACAATTGTCTTTGGTTTGTAGCACATATTCTGCAGGTGGAGGCTACTTCTAACTGAAAGGTGAAATTAGGAACTTAGAATTATCAGGAAAAGACAGTCTTGTTACAATTCGTAAGATTTTCAGTGCAGGAAGAGTTTAAACCCTAGGCTAAACATTTGTCACAAATCCTGAAATAAGTGCAGGTACAGGTTGTGTATTTGACCCAGACAGTAAACTGTTTTTGTGTTTATCTTTGTGTGCCTTAAAAGGAAATTCCAGACTTTCTCGGAAGTGATTACATCATAGCTACTTATCAGCCAATAGCTTTGGTAACAGACCTGAGAACAATATTATAAATGTATTATAAGCAAGTGTTTTATAGCAAACTCATCAGAACAGCTACTATTTTTCAAGTCAAACTACCTCTTGCTGGGAGCTGCAATACTGAACATAGGATTTGCAAGAAAGTGAGTTGTGCTCACAACAGAGGGAGGTGAACCTTACAATCGCCTTTGGTTTGTAGCAGATATTCTGCAGGTGGAGGCTACTTCTAACTGAAAGGTGAAATAAGGAACTTAGAATTATCAGGAAAGACAGTCTTTGTTACAATTGTGAAGATTTTCAGTGCAGGAAGAGTTTAAAGCACAGCTGACTTATTTTGGGGCTGACTGCTTTCAGAGCACAAACCACCAGGCTGTTTTGGGGCTGGGAGGTTTACCTGTGTCTGACTTGGATGTCTGGATTTCTCTGTTTGATTAGCAGGGATTTTCTCTGTCAAATTGTTGTGTATGGTATCTTGCTGACAGGAAGGCACTCATCGATGGCGGTGGGTCAGAGCTCTTAGCTGATTGTTTTGTGAGGCACAGTTTAGGCCCAACCCTCCACCCCTCACCCCACCACCCTGGAAATAGCTCCTTTATACCTGGGGTTCTGACATCATTTCAGGAGTGCAAGGTGCATATCAATGTCATATCTCTCTAGCACACAGCACTGAAAATATAAGCATACACATTGTATAATATATATATTTCTATATAACAAACCAGTCACACACACAAACACACACACACAAAAAAATAAAAAGTACATAATCTTGTGGGGAGTAGTGCAATGTAATGGCTGTGGGGCAGCAGTCTTCCGGGAGTCTTTCTGGAGGCTGAGATGCTGCCCTATTTGCATACACAACTCTCTGCCCTGAGGAGGAATTTGCTCGTCTTCAGGCCCACTGGACAGCAGTAAGGAACCTTCCCCAGGCCAGACTGGATGGTAGGAAGGAACCTCCCATCCAGGGAGCACCAGAGCCACCACCACTACCTCAGAGGTTGCAAAAGAAAGCACAGCAGTTGGACCACAGTGGCTCAGGGAGGGTGAGGATGGTGGAACAGAGGCACACCCAGTCAGTTGTTCCACTCCACAATCCATACACCATTCTGGGAGCAAAGCTCCCTATGGATGCACCCACAGAGGAGAATTAAGGAGGCTGAGGACACCTGTCACAAGGGAGCCCACAGGAAGGAGGCAGAGGACACCACAAGGAAAGGAAGCAGCTCCTGGTGGGGACCCATTATTAGGAATAGAACTGGGGAGCAGGGAAAACTGAAGTAAGGTGCCTGCCTGGTGCCATGGCTTGAGGGACAGGAAGCGCATCCTCAGGATCATGAGAACAGCTGCACGGGAGTCTGAGCTGGGACGTCATTGTCCACCTAGGGACAAATGACTTGGCTCAACATGAGATTAGAGCAGCAGAAGGACTTTGTAGAACTGGGAGGGGCCTAAGACAAGTAGCACACAGAGTATCCTTCTCAGAGGTGCTGCCTGTCAATGGCATGAGTGAGGCAAGGTACTTTGCACCATGCAGTTTAATGAATGGTTGAAAAATGGTGTGGGAGCACAGGGTTTGGCTTCATTGGGGACTGGGGTTCCACCTGGAGGGACACCAGCCTATACTGGCAGGATGGTCTGCATCTGTCCAGGAAGGGAACAAGTCTTTTGAGCAATTGGTTTAAATGCTTCATTGGCAAGCTTTTAAACTAGTCAAGGGGAGAGACACTGATAAGCAGCAGGAAAATCCCAGCTCTCCTACAAAACAGGGTACTAAATGAGAAAAGACTGAGGTAGAAAGGTCAGTGGGGGATGCTGCAACAGAAGGTAAAGCCATCAAGAAATGGAAAGCAATGAGTACCAATGCCCGTAGTCTGAGTAATAAGCTTCCTGAATTAGTGGCCTTGATGGAGGAGGAACATCTGGATATCGTGGCAGTCACAGAAACATGGTTCACACAAAACCATGACTGGGACGTAAACATATCAGGATACACCTATCTACAGGAGGGACAGAGAGGTAAAAGAGGAGGAGGAGGAGTAGCTCTTACATAAGGGAAGGAATCAAAGCACAGAACAAAAGGGAAAACAGGGAGGAGAAGAAGCACTGTGGGTAAATTTGAGACCGCAATGGCACCACAACAATCCGCAGAGGGGTTGAGATACAGACTCTCTCAGGGGAGGAAATGGACAAGGAAATGATAGAAAGTATACTTAGTATGGCAGAAAAGGGGAGATATTGCTGATGGGCGATCTGAATATGCCAGATGTTAACTGGAGTGCAGTTGCAGCAGCCACTTCAAGAGTGGGATTATTCTAGATGCCCTACAGGGGCACCTTAGACAACTAGTATTGGAGCCCACTTGAGAGGGAGCAATCTTAGACCTGGTTCTCTCAAATGGAGATGAAGAAAGGATCACAGATGTAGAAGTGGGTAGCCATCTGGGAACTAGCGACCATCGAACAGTATGGTCTACACAACACAGCAATAGAGCGCTGGCCCACAAAGGCAAAGGTACTGGACTTTAGGAGGGCTGACTTTGCCAAAATGGGTGAGTGCCTCAGGAATGCACTAGCAAATGGACAGGAAGGAGGGGCGAAGAACAATGGGGAATAATAAAACTGCCATCACAGAGGTAACAAGCCTTTGTGTGAAGCAATAAACAAAACTAAACAATGTAAGAAACCACTATGGTTCTCAAAGGAAGTAGCAGTGAGGTTCAAGAGAAAAGAAAGCTTTAGGAAGTACAAGGAATCACAGAAGGAGCAGGACAGAGAACTGTATCAGTTAAAGCAAAAGGAAGCTGGGTAGGCAGTCAGAACAGCAAAGGCCTCAAACCGAGGAAAAGATAGTCAATCCAGTTAAAAAGGGGATAAAACCTTATACGTATATCAGGGTAAGGGAAGGAAGACTAAGGGAAGGATAGTGAGGATTAATAAATGGGGGAGGGTGGCAGAGGGTGACTGTGAAAGGCAGAGATACTAAAAACAAATATTTTGCTCAGTATTTACTAAGGAAGAGGGGAGGTACCTAAAACAAACAGTAGAAACACTCTGATACAGAAGTTGATACCAGCCCATTTACAGAACAAAGGGTTCTGAAAGAACTCTAAAACTGAAGGTCGACAAAGCAATGGGACCTGATGGGATTCATCCCAGAATTCTAAAGAACTAAGGGTAGAATTAGTGACACCACTGACTACCCTGTTTAACAAATCATGGGAGGATGGGGTGATACCCAAGGACTGGAGGAGGGCAGATGTGATTCCCTCACAAAAGTGGGAACAAGGCAGAAGCAGGAAACTACAGACCTGTTAGTTTAACCTCAGTGGTGGGGAAAATGATGGAATCACTTCTGAAGGAAAGAATTGTCTAGCATCTAGAGGCCAGAGGGGCACAGGACCCAAGGCAGCATGGATTCACAGCAGGAAGGTCATACCAGACAAATCTGATAGATTTCTTTGACTGGGTGACCAAAGTAGATCAGAGAGGGGCTGTGGACATGGCCTACCAGACTTTAGCAAGGCATTTGGCACAGTCCCACACAAAAGATTAATATACAAGTTAGTAGCCTGGGAGTGGGTCCCAAGATGACAGCCTGGGTGAAAAATTGGCTGGAGAATAGGACACAGAGAGTAATAGTAAATGGAGTCCACCTGAAGAAAGGGGGTTACTAGTGGGGTACTGCAGGGTTCAGTATTAGATCGGTCCCTCCAATGTCTTTATAAGCGACATTGCAGAGGGACTGGAAGGAAAAGTATGTCTCTTTGCAGATGACACAAAGATCTGCAACAGAGTTGATGCACAAGGGTGGAAAGGATGAAAAAGACTTGGCAAGGTTAGAGGAATGGTCAAATGTATGGCAGCTTAGATTCAATGCTAAGAAGTGCAAGGTAATGCACCTGGGAAACAAAACCCAGGGTAGAGTACACAATGGGGGTGAGATACTAGCAACAACAAAATGGAAAGGGACCTGGGTAGTCATATCAGATGACCCAAAGGTGGGCAAGCAAATGTGAGAGGGCAGCAAGGAGGGTTGGGGGATACTGGGATGCAAGGGAGAGGCATCACCAGTAGAAAACAGGAAGTTACATCCCTCCACAGACAGCTGGTCAGATCCCATCTGAGTACTGTGTGCAGTTCTGGAGAGACCCAGACTTCGCAAAGACATAGACAGGATGGAAGCTGTCCAGAGGAGGGCAACTAAAATGGTGCAGGGTCTGCAACCGGAAGACATATGAAGAGAGACTTAAGGAGCTTAATATGTATAGCCTCGAGGAAAGGAGGAGAGGGGGGACATGATAGAAACGCTCAAGCACCTCAAGGAATCAACAAAGTCCAAGAGGGTAGCATCTTTGAAAAAGAGGTGTAAAGAACAAGGGGTACAATTTGAAGATAGAGGGGGCGCTCAGAGGTAATTTAAGGAAGTTTTTCACAGAGAGGGTTGTGGAGTGCATGGAACGCCTCCGAGGAGGTCGAGTCAAAAACAGTGGTGGAATTCAAGCATGCATGGGACAGTCATAAAGGCAATTCTAGGGTGGGGATAGGAAGAAGTAGGCTGCTGGTTAACTAGGATCTGCAGCTATCCAGTAGGCAGGGAAATGGGCAGACTGGTGTGCTAAGCGTCCTTATCTGCCATCAAATTTATGTTTCTATTATACAAATTTGTGGTGTAAAATAGTCCTGCAGTCCCAATAATGGGTCAGCCTTTTCCTGGATAAGACTCCAGAGGTGGGCCACCTTGGGGGCATTCCCAGAGTATGTGAAGTAACGACCCTGGTTCCTGGCCACACCTGAAGCAAGCTTGATTCAGCAGCCTGCCCATCCCATACATTTTAACAGGGTATAGTAAATATTGTGCAAAATGTAAAACTGTGTTAATCTTAGGCAATCAAGTAGCAGTATATGAAAAGACTCTTGCCAGACTTTATCCCAGGGGAGTTATCATTGGGGAAAGTGTGGGCCCAGTAGTGAGAGTAACCCAATATGTCAGGGTTAAGTCTCCCTAATAAGGCCGAGACCAGGTGAGAAAGTGTATGGGGCTGCTTGGTACATGGAAAAAGCTCCTGAAAAGGAGCCACTCTGATGTGCATTCCAGAACCGGAACCATTTTAGTAGCATATGTCTTATCTGGAACATGAAGAAGGAGTAATTCCTGAAAGTTGGAAATGTTCCAGCAAACCGCATGGCTCCTAGCTTGCCATTCACTACTAAATCACAAACTAGGGCTTGTGGAGTAGCACATTCTTTCAGGGAAGAAATTATTCGATCACCCAATTTAAAGTTGGATTACCAATATGGGCTGCAATAGGTCCTGTTGGTTATTGTATTTTAGTGAATTTATAAAGCTGTAAGTGGACCTTTATTGAGGTATATACAACTGAACCATGTGCAGAGCTTGGCAGTTTACTTGGTGTTATGAACAGAAGACTACCTGGGAAAGCCCTGCTAGCATATGCTGCTCCACTTGTAGCCAAATGGGAATATATGAAAGATTCTCCATGTCCTGAGGTATGGTAGTCCAGCACATGTATTTGGCCATGGACTGGCTAAATAGTAATAATAAAATTAGGAGTCTGAGTCCCCTAAGTGTCTTGGTGCACTTAGATGATTATACAACCTTAGTGGGGTTTATGCTGCCATAAAATTGGGAAATTATACTGTGGAGCCGACGGAACCAAGTTAAGGGGAGATGGACATTCAACATGTTCAGTGGATAAAACACTCTCAGCAGGACATTCATTTTAACTATGCTAACTCTTGCTTCGAGGACAAGTACATAGGAGCCCATCTATCTAGATTTTGCTTAATACTCAAAACAAGGTTGTCTAAATTTAGTTTTTTCATTAAAGACACTGAGGTGGATAATATTATCCCTAAGTATTTAAGACGGGTAGTCCAGGTCATGGATAGTAGGGCAATCTCATATTTTAGAAAGAAGAGAATTAAGGCATCACTTCAGATTTGTTGAGATTAAGTTTATAATTAGAGACCTTGCTAAACTTTTGATAATCTATAGGGCAGCTCGGATAGAACTGTAAGGATCAGTGACATGTAGAAGGATGTCATCTGCATAAACTGATATTTTCAGATGGACGGCCTATCATAATACCTTGTAGGAGTGGGGAGGATTTCAGCTGTAGCAATGGCTCTAAGTATAAATTAAATAATAGTGGTGATAAGGGGCTACCTTCTAGAGTGCCGACTTTAGGGGAAAAGTAGATGAGAAAACACCATTGCAGTAGACTTTTGCACTACGACAAGAGTACAAGGAGTTAACCCAGAATCTGAAAGGGCTGGGAAACCAAACTTAGCCAGGGTATAAAAAGGAAAGGCCAACTAACCCTACTAGTCGCCTTCTCCGTATCCAGGAAAACAAGGGCCATTGGCTGGTCTGCGTTCCTGGATACAGAGAAAATATGGGCCAGTTTGAATGTGGTCCCATGAAGCTCTCCCTTGAACAAATACAATCTGCTCAGGACTCAAAGCTTCTCCCAGACTTTGATGACCCTGGATGCTAGAATCTTAGCAAACATTTTGATATCGTAGTTCATCAGTGAGATGGGGCGTGTAATTGGTGACCTTGTCTTTAGGCTTGTCTGGCTTTGGAAGAACCACAATAATTGCTTCCAAAAGGGTCAAATCCATAACCCCATGCTCACAGATGAACTCAAACAACTGATGGAGAATAGGGATTAAGTCTGCTTTGAACGCTTTATAAAATTGGATAGAAAACCATCCGGCCTAGGGCCTTGTCTCTGGAAGGGACCTATAGCATCCCTAATCTCCTGTCTCAAATGGGGCAAACCAGAAAATTTTGCTGGGCTACATCCAGGGAGGGTAGAGGGATTGCAGTCAGATAATCCTGAATTTCGCTAGCTAGAGGGGCAGTCTCGGGGACTATAAAGCTGTGTGTAATATTGCTCAAATCATTTTGCAATTTCTCTAAGGGTAGTTAGAATAGCATCAGAACATAGGAGGACACTGAAGCAATGACGCGAGACTCTTCTTGTCTCCGAAGCCTCATCCCCAAGAGGTGACTATCTTTATCCCTTGCTCAATATACTTAGCCTGAGTTTTAAAAGAGCATATTCTGCTCTTTCTCTCAGGAGCTCTGCATATTTATCTCTCAATAACGCCAGACGCAACATTTCGTCATTCAGTGGGGGATTGGACAAGGAGGCTTGTAGGACCCTAATATCCTCCAGGAGAGTTGTGGATTTTTAGCCTGCTGATGCCTTCTAGTGGCTGAGATTCTAATAAATTCCCCAAGAACACATTTCAAGCTGCACCATATTTGAGCAAAAGCTGGGATAGAGCCTTCATTGTACCTCATGAATTGCTTTATAAAATCTTTAACCGAGCTACTGTGTCTTCGTGGGCAAGTAAGCAAGGAGTTCAATTACCAAATGGTGTCTTTTGGATATTTGGGGTTAGGCTGGTTTCCAATCAAATAGGGAATGGTCAGATAACGCTCTAGGAGTGATACCACAACCTGCAGCTCGGTGATCCCTTCTGGTTAACCAGAAAGAAATCAGCCCTGGAGAGTGATCTATGCACAGGTGAATAGAAGGTGTATTACCTGGTACAAGGATTCAATAGACACCAGAATTCGCTCAGCCCATAACTTTCTATAAGGTCTCGAAGAGATCGTTGGACCAGAGAAGGGTTAGATCCCACAGAAGAGGATCTATCCAAGGTGGTATCAGTAATTAAATTCCAGTCCTCAGCTAGAATAATGGGCAAACCAATAAAAGGAACAAGGGATAGGAATGGTTGGTAAAAATTCAGGAGAGTCCTTATTAGGACCATAAATCGAGAATGAGAAACTCCTTGTGGTCCAGTACCCCCTGAGGCACACTCTTCCAGGGCATTCAAGACGCCTCTGCTCCTGGTAGTGGCTGCTGCATATGTGTTCTAGTAAACATCTGGCATGTTTAGATCCCTCCAACAGCAACACCTCCCTTTCTCTATTTTGTGTATGATTTCCACTTACCCTGTCTATTTCTCGTTCTGTGCTGGAGGTCTGTAGACAACTCCAGTGCGGATGGTGGTGCCATTTCCATCTCTAATGTGACCCATAGTGCTTCTTCCACTTGCTGTCTTCTCCCTATCTCTGTTGCCTTGATTCCTCTCTGATGTCCATTTTTTTTAACCAGAAGAGACACACTGAGCTGAAGTTTGTTTACAGTTGTGACCTGGGAGCACAAGGAAGTTAAGTGACTTGCTCAGGGTCACACAGCATGCAAATGGGGCTGTGGGATTCAAACCCAGGTCTCCAGGTTTGTAGCTCAGAGCCTTAAACCATTGTGCTATACATACACCCCCTTTTCTGCCCTCCCTGTCTCTCCTGAAGTTTGTGTACTCTGGTATGGTAACATCCCAGTCATGGTTTTCTGTGTACCATGTTTCAGTGGCTGCAACCATGTCTAGGTCTTCCTCCACCATCAAGGCTGCTAGGTCTGGAATTATGTTTCCCAGGCTCTGGGCATTTCTACACATGGCTTTCCATGTTTTGATGCCCCCACCTGAACCAGCTCCCCCATCCCGATCCCTATGCCTTCTCTCCATGCCTCCACCTCTATTGCCTCCCTTTGTGTTTCTTTTTTTGCTTCCATGGCCATAGTATTGGCCTATTTGTCTACCTGTATCTGTGGGAGGGGCAGTTGTTTTTCCCTGCTTAATTCCATCATCCTCTTGACTTAGTCTCCATTCCTTCGCCCCTATGATCCATGCAAAATCTCAGTCAGGACATCAGCAAGAAAAATGAGGCTAGAGACGAATCATTCACTATGACCAATAACTTGATATCACCTTAATGGAGGATGGCATCCACTGAAGAAGACTGAGGAAGATGGACACTTTATGAAATAAAGGGTGACATGGGGCAATTATACAGTATTGGATAACTAGGAAAGGGGGAAAGACATGGTATAAAAATAAAAGAGAAGATAAGAAGGAAGAAGGGAAGAAAGGTAAAAGGAAAAGGAAAGGATATGATGAAAGGGGAAGGAAAAGGAGAAAAAGTAAAGAATAAAGAAAATGTGGGAGCAAAGGGAGAAGGAGGAAGAAGAAACTGAGTAAGGCAATGTGGAAAAGGCATAAGGGTAATGATGAAGGCAGGGAATATATAGGACAGTGACTACATAGATTTGTATGAGAAATTAGATGGGTAACTGGGGTACAAAATTGTGGAGATGGCCAGAGGGGCAGGCAGAGATTATGGGGTACTTCAGTTTACCTGGGGTACATTGGAAGATCCCTGCTACCACCTGTGCAATGACTCAGATGCTGCTGGATGCATTCCAGAATGGGTTCCTGACACAATTTGTCATGGAGCCCACCAGGAGAGGCCATACAGAAGTCCTATGGAAGACCGAGACACTCACTCAACTTAATAGCTTGACACCATTTGGCTGATAGTCACTTGGCCAACATTAGAAATTTGCCATAGCAGAGGTGATTATATTTAACTATAGTGTGGGCAAAGCCCCCAAAATGAAAAATCACCCCGCAGTAGGCAAATTCTATTGTCGGGTAAATGATTGATTGCCAAATGATGTTGGTCTATTGTAAGTCAGGCAAGTCACTGTCGGTACTGGTGAGAAAATCCAGCCATACTGGACCTGGTTCTGTCTAATGTTGTGCATATCCAGGAGGTAAATGTGGAGGCACCACTTGCAGGAAATGATAATCATACTGCATAGTTCCACCTGTATATGGGCAGGCAGAATATATGACTAAAACAAGGGTACTAGACTTCAGGAGGGCAGCCTATAGTAAGATGGGGAGATCCTGGAAGAGTACTTTGCAGGGATCAGGAAGGAAA
This sequence comes from Neoceratodus forsteri, assembly GCA_016271365.2. Lineage (NCBI taxonomy): Eukaryota > Metazoa > Chordata > Ceratodontiformes > Ceratodontidae > Neoceratodus > Neoceratodus forsteri. The sequence goes on from CM057449.1 coordinate 1,518,856,935, forward strand.
TGGGGATGGACCAGAAATGGGCCATATCGAGACGGGCTGTTGCCAGCCATTAATGAGTGTCCAAACTAAAGAGCAAAAATCTAAAGCTAAGAAGCCCAGCTGGTTTGATAGGGAGGTAACCCAAGTGGTAAAGAGTAAGAAGTCAACCTTAAGGATGGGGCTGCTGTGAGCCAGCCAGCACTTTAGCTCTTATGTGATTTGTCTTGTTTAGGTTTCTTTTAATTTTGATTTGTTTTTGTTGTTTTATAATTGTAGCTATTTTAGAGCAGAGAGGGGTGAAGAAGTGAGGTAGATCAGGGCTTTAGAGTGTTTTTGGGTGACACTTTGGGCTGCTCTTTGTTTTGTCCTGGCATCTTGTCAGTCTTTACTGGTGTTCATTGTCCATCGTTCTGACCACTTTGCATGGTGGCAGGCTGCATTCTGGTCAGGACTGAGACTGAATCTTCAAATTTTGCGGCACCTTTTCTTTTGATAAACTGCTTGGCATTTAATATGTGCTTTTTCCTTTTTATGGAGGTGGTCAGTTTGCTGTGGTGGTCCCGTATTGGTTTACTGTTAGCGGCGATTTACCACAATCAGTTGCTTTGGGGAAGCTGCTGGTGTTGGAGATGCAATTTGAAGCCACGCTACCACAGTATTCCATTTCCACTATTTCCACCACTTGCTATGGAGCCTGACACTGGAAGGGAATTACTCCAAGGAGTAAGGACTGAGGAAGCTGGTCTGCGCGAAAGAAGGAGCCCTGTTTCATCTAAGGAGGAAGATCATTGGAGGCTATGGAATGATCTAGGCATTGAGGAGGTTTTTGGACTTGGGCCACTGGGACATCAGTGTGGGTGGGGCTGTGCAGCCTTTTGAGGCTGAGGTGTGACTGAGGGACCTTCTGCATGAGCGGGGTTCCAGTGGTTCGATCCTGGCTGTCGGGCTGTTGGAGGACGCTGAAGGAGCCAGGAGTTATTCTCTAGCCATTCAAGGCTGTCTCAGTCTCTTCCTTATCTGATGGTTTCTTGATGGGGCCAATTTTGTCAGCCTCAAACTGATGCACCACTTGCTTTGGCCTGGTCTCTGGTTTGACCCATGGAGCCAACTTGGTGGTCAGGTGGGAGCTGGGTTTTCCTCTCTGGTAGTGCCCTGGGGAACTGTGGCAGGACACTAGCTCCCTAGGGTATACCCCAAACATTGGCCAGTGAATATCCTTTAGGGGGCCTGGTTTTTCCAGGGGTTCTCTTCCTTGTTCAGCCTGCTAGGTGGGGCTCCATTATGGGTGCATTGTCCAATGGAAGATCTGCTCCTTTTATTGTTGGTGGATTGACTTTACCACTTCTGCCTCCTAGTTTTTGGTTTGGAGGTAGTGAGAGAACCTCCTTTAAATGGGTGTGCACTAATTTTACAGTTGCGAGAATTGGTAGTGAGATACTGGTATTTTTCGTAGGACATTTAATAATGGATACCTACAGGGGTGAGAGCATCAGTGGAGCAAATTAGCAGCTGGACTATTAATAGAACCTGGTTCTTCATATCCTTGCATTCCTTTGAACTGCGGGGGATTTTATTGTTGTTTATTTTGGGGATTTGTTAGTTATTTTAATGAGTGTTGGGGGGTTAGGTTTTAGGACTTTTGTCGTGTGTGGGAGTTTATTTATTTTGAGATAATTGGGAGCTTGAGTTCTGGCTTGCCAGTATGTGTTTGACGACTGCTTTCCTGTCAGGTGCTACTCCCTCTGAGTTCCAAGACCTCTGCCCTTTAACTGTCCTCTATTGACTGCAGCGGTTTATGGTCACTATAGGGCTTTGGGGATAGTGGGTAGAAGATGGAAGGGGTACCGTAGACCTTGGGGGAAAACTGAGTGGCTGGATTGGAGTAGTGAGATCCGGGAGACACCTTGGGGTGAAGTGGGTCCCAGAACAAGGTTCTCCTTGCCTGGTACCTATACACAAGGGCTACGTTAAGGGAGTGAAGCCCAGTCGGCCTCGCATCTCATCCGACTGGAGTGGAGTTGTGCAATGCCAAGTCAAATGAAAACAAGACATCTATTATTCCAAATCTTGTTGGGTCAACAGACCTGGCTTGCATCACTGAGACCTGGCTGGATGAAATGCTGGCCCCATTTTAGAGGCAGCGATTCCAGACGGACTCTCAGTGGTACACCGCCAAGGTTAGATCACAGGGGTAATTTGTTTTAGACTGGAGTTGGACCTTGTAGTTGTGCCAGTTGAGGAGACCAGGTCCTTTGAGTGTATGGTGGTTGCAGGTGTGGGGTGCAGGATTCTTCTCATCTACCCTCCACCTAGGGGTGAGAAGCAGTTCCTGCAGGAAGTCATGGACTTTGTTGTTGACATGGTGTTGGAGTTGCCGAGATTGATGGTACTGGTTGACTTCAATGCCTGGATCAATGATAAACTCATGAATTTGGTCAGGACTTCCTCCAACTTATGAACTCATTGGGCTTCACACAGGCAGTTGCCTCTCATGCACCCATAATCACGGCCACTCTCTGGATCTGGTCCTCCTCCTGGGATGGAGACCTCCAACTTGGTGTTGGAACCAGCAGGATGGTCAGACCACCACACTATAAGGTTCAACATCCAGCCCCCAAGTCTGCCCTTATGGAGATGGTCTGGTACCGCTTTTGAAGGGACCCATTTGAGCTTGTAAGTTTACTTTATGTGTTCCTAGAAATCTGTTGCCCCTTAATGCTGACCTCCAGAATTCCTTTTATGTCTATCTCATGCATTCTTAAATCCTGCGGATTGTTTCAGCCCCCACCACTTCCTCTGGCAGGGTGTTCCACTTGACAACGACTATTCTGTGGAAGAAATTCTTCCACACATTTCCTCTGAATAATCCTCCTTCAACTTCATCCCATGCCTCTAGTCCTGGAACATCTTTTTCACTTAAAAATAGTGTATTCCTGCACCCTAGTCCTCCCTATAAGATACTTGCATGTCTCTATCATATCACCTCTCTCCCTCCTGTCCTCCAGGGAGTACATATTCAATTCCTTCAACCTGTCCTCATAGGACTTGTGATGCAATCCATGTACCATCTTTTGCCCTCCTCTGAACCTTCTCTACCCTGTATATGTCCTTACATAATTAAGGTCTCCAGAACTGTGCACTGTACTCAGATGGGGCCTCACTAGTGTTTTGTATAGTGGAATTATGACTTCCTTTTCCTGCTGGTGATGCCCTGCCTATGCATCCCATCATCCTATTTGCTTTGCCTGCTGCCTTGTCACACTGGTTCCCTACCTTGAGGTCATCAGAGATGATAACACCAAGATCCCTTTCCTGCTTGGTGCATGCTATATCCTCACCCCAACTGATATATTGTGCCAGGGTTTTTGTGCCCCATATGCATTATCTTGCACTTCTTTGCATTGAATTTCAACTGCCAAACCCCTGACCATTCTTCAAGTTTCTGCAGGTCCCATCTCATTCTGTCTATACCCTCTGCTGTGTCTACTTTGTTACAGAGCTTTGTGTCATCAGCTAACAGGAAATTCTGCCTTCTAGGTCCATAATTCACTGATGAAGATGTTGAATAGGACTGATCCTAGTGGTACCCCACTGGTCACTCTTCCTCTGTGGAGTGACAGCCATTTATTTATTTATTTATTAAATTTTGGTGACTGGATAAGCCCACTGGGCCCCGGAGGTCCCTTTTCAGGGTGACCCAGGATTACATAACATAGAATAAATCACAGTGCTGTAATGAAGACAATACAGTATGATACAAGTTATTTACCACAACCTCTGTGTCCTGCCACCCAGCCAGTTACCTACCCACTGCACTACTGTCCTGCCCACATCCATATTCCCCAGTTTGTGTAATAGTCAGGCCACATCCACTGCCCTCCCTGATCCACCTCCCTAGTCACCCAGTCGAAAAATTCAATGAGGTTGGTCTGACATGACCTCCCCTGGTGAAACCTTGCTGCCTTGGGTCCTGTAGTCCATTGACAACCAGATCTTCCACCAATCTCTCCTTCAGTAGTGCTTCCATGATCTTCCCCACTACCGAGGGTGAGGCTGACTGGTCTGTAGTTCCTCGCTTCCTCTTTGTTCCCACTTTTGTATAAGGGGACCACATCTGCTGTCCTCCAGTCTTTGGGTACCTCCTTTTCCAGTGATCAGGTAAACAGGATTGCCAGAGGTTCAGCCACCACCTCTCTTAGTTTTTCAAGGACCCTGGGGTGCACCCCATCTGGCCCCATTGCTTTATCAACTCTTATTACTTCCAGTTTCTTCAGGACCTTTCTCGTAAAGGACTTGTGTCCATTTATGCACCATTCCCATCCCTTGTACTCCTTCAGACCCATTACCCTCCTCCTCCTCAGTAAAGACTGAGCAGAAATACCTGTTCAATATGTCAGCTTTACTATTGTCATCCTCCATGCGGCCCCATCATCCCCTTTCAGTCTCACTATCCCTCCCTTTGCCTTTCTTTTTTTCACTTATGTACCTGTAAAAGGTTTTGTCCCTCTACCCACTGATTTTGCTATGTGCTCTTCTGTCTGAGCTTTGGCTTCCCTTACTGACCTCCTGCCTCCCTTTGCTTCTCCTGGTACTTCTCCCTATCCCTTCTGCCTGTGTCTTTTTGTATTGCCTGAATGCAATTTTTGGCTTTACTTTCTCCCACATCCTTGGAAAACCATAATGGCCTCCTTCCTTTTCCTCTTGCTAACCTGCTTAATGTATACCTTGTTGTTCTTGTAATCCCCATTTTAAATACTGCCCACTGTTCCTCAACCCCTGATTCCTGCCTCATTCCCTTAATGTTTCTTTCAAGCATCTCCCCATTTTCCCAAAGTCTGTCCCCTAAAATCCAGGATACGATTTTGTGTGGTTTGGTTCTGCTCCTTCTGTGATTTCAAACCACAATGACTGGTGGTCACTGTTCCCCAGGTGCTCCCCCACTGTTACCCCCATCACACTGTCCCTGTTTGTGAGCACAAGGTCCAGTATTGCCTTCTGCCGAGTTGGTTCCATGACCAGTTTCTTGAGGAAGGCACCCTGAAGGGAGTCCAGGATAAATCTGCTCCTAGTTGATGCTGCTGTGGGATGCTCCAGTCCATGTCTGGAATATTGAGGTCTCCAACCAGCACTACCTCACTCTTGTCTGCCATCCTTGGATGGCTAGAATACCGCCTCCCTGTGTGTTTCTTCTTCCTGGGCTGATGGTCTATAGACCACACCTGTGCAGACGGTTGGACCCATTTTCCTTTCCAGCTTAACCCACAGTATCTCTTCCCATTTTATTCCTCCTGGATCTCTGTAGCCCTATGTAATTTTTCACATACAGTGCCACCTCCTCCCTTCCTACCTGCCCTGTCTCTTTGAATATGTTGTAGCCAGGTATGGCCATCTCCCAGTCATGGTTATCATTACACCAGGTTTCTGTGATGGCCACAATCTCTAGGTCTGACTGCACCATGACAGCTCCAGATGCTCCATCTTGTTGCATCTTGTCGACCTGCTCAGCTCTTTGAACTGTGGACAGACTGTGCAATCCAGCCTATCTGCAAGTGTTATGAGTTTGCTCAGTTCTTTGCCAATAAGGTTGCAACATCAGGTCTGAATCCATTCAGCTTGCTCTATGAGGTATTGCATGGCTAGTGTGAGGTTGCCACCCTCACTTTTGTTGGATGTATTTTGACCAGTTGGAGATCATGGATTTCATGCAGCATGTCCAGAGTATGGCTGACCTGCGTTATAGTTTACACCCAGGCCCAACGCACCTTTTGATTGGGTGCATTGATGTCATCGGCTCAGTCTCAGTGGAGATAGTCTGAGCTCGTTAGAGTCAGGTGAGTTTACAGACTCCTGAAGGAGGCAGTGATGATGCCCCTCCTTAAGAAAACTTCTCTCAACCTCGATTTCCTGCTAACTACAGACCAGTCTCTAACCTCTCATTTGTAGGGAAGGTTATTGAGAAGGTGGTTGTGCTGCAACTGGAGAATCCTCTTACCATCCATGATATCTATGATACTTCCAGTCTAGATTTCAGAAGAGGCATAGCACTGAGACTCCCAGTTTGGGTGCTCAATGACCTCCTGATTGCAAGATATCAGATGACCCGCTCCATCTTGGTCCTTCTTGATCTCTCGGCAGCGCTTGACACCGTGGACCATGGAGTGCTGCTGGAACACCTGTGGTTCATCTGTGGCCTGTTTGGAACAGTCCTTAAATGGTTCCATTCATTTCTCACTGGCAGGTCTCAGAGGGTGGTGTTGGGGATTTATTCCTCTGCTTCAGTCTGTCTGCCATGTGGGGTATCGCAGGGATCTGTGCTGTCCCCCATGCTGTTTGTGGTATATATGCTGCCACTGGGGATATTGTAAGGAAGTATGGGCTGGGTTTCACTGCTATGCAGATGATACCCAGTTTTACTTGTCCTTTGTGCCTAACCAGGATAGTGCGGTCTCAGTGTTTAGTAACTGCCTTGCCGAGATACAATACTGGATGAATGCCAGCAGGCTGAAGCTTAATCCTGACAAGACCGAGGTGTTGGTGGTAGATCTGGGTCACAGGATATAGAGGTCGGTGACTGGCTGTCCCTCTGGGATTTGGCTTGGGGGTCTCCAGCTACTGACCCCTAAACAGGCACGAATCTGGGTGTTTATTTGATGATGAACTGACACTTCTTTCACAGGTGTTAGCCATCATCAAGTCCAGTTTTTACCATCTGAGGAATATTACCCAGATTAAGCACCTTGTTCCATCCAGCGACCTCCCAACATTGATCCACGCCTTGTGACCTCAGATCTTGACTACTATAACCCCTGTACCTAGGGCTTCCAGGGGTTGATATCCACCGCCTGCAGCTAGTGTAGAATGCAGTGGCCAGGTTGTTAGCTGGACTTTCAGTCAAGTCATATTACTCCTGTGCTGCGCCGGACTGCACTGGCTGCCAGTTCAGTGGCAGATCACCTTCATGGTCAACTTGCTGACCTATAATGCCCTACACAGACAGGGTCCAGACTACCTGCAAGATCTTCTGCATCCCTACCGCCCCTCCAACTGCTCTGCTTGACCAATGAGGGATTGCTAGAGGTTCCCAGGGTTTGGTTGAAGACATCTGATTGTGGTGTTTATGTTTGCGGCTTCCTACCCTGTGGAACTCTCTACCTTGTCAGATAAGAGAGTGCCTGACAGTGGAGAGCTTCAAAACTGCTTTAAAACACATTTGTTTGAGCTTGCCTTGGTGATGATATATGAACTGTTTATAATGTGATGGCTACGGGTTTTATATGTCTTTTATGTATTTATTGTAATTCATGCAAGGATCTTTGGAATAGCACCTTTCAGAAATGAAGTCGATTTGATTTGATTTGATTAAATGTACCCGAAGGATGAGGACAGAGAGGATTATTGTACCAAGGCAATGGGAGTGGGCAGGGCAGTCCGACTGGCCAAAGGCCAAGAGAGACTCAACTGGCATTGAGGGAGGAAATGGAGGAGAAGGCCTTCTTCCAGTATATCAAGGAAAAGCAGGACACCAAGGATGGGACAGTCAGGTTGAAAAGTGAGGGGAGGGAAGGGCAGAGGGTAGGAAAGAAAAGAAGCAGGAGTACTTAGCAAGTACTTTTTTCATCCTTCACTAAGAAAAAGGATAGTACAGTACCCCAGGGAAAGAAGTGGGAAGAAAAGGAGTGAGTGGGGTCACAGATGGGGAGATTGAAATTGCCAGGGCGAGGAACGCCTTAAAGACCCTGAAGGCAGACATGTCCCCAGGACCAGATGGCATACATCTGAAGGTGGTGGGGAGTTGGCAGAAGTGCTGGCAGGTCCCCTGGTGGAGCTGTTTAACACCTCTCTGGAGATGGGGAAGTACCACTAAACTGGAGGACAGTACATGAGTGTTGCTACAGCGCGGGCAGAGAGATCAATCTTGGTAACTACTGACCAGTCACTCTGACCGCGATAATGGGAAACTCATGGAAACCATACTGATAGAAAGACTAGTAAGTTTTCTGGAAGAAATGAACCCAGGACAAGATGCAGCATGGGTTTGTGTCAGGTAGTCCCTGCCAGACTAACCTGATTGATTTCTTTGACTTGGTAACCAGGACAGTGGACAGAGGCCAAGCAGTGGACATCATGTGTCTGAATTTTAGTAAGGCCTTTGACTCTGCTCCCCACAGGAGATTAACTGAGGCTGAAGGACCTAGGGTAGGGGGGCAGAGCTGGTTCCATGGGTTAGAAACCGCTACAAGATAGAAGTCAGAGGGTAGTGGTTGGAGGAGTTCTTAGAGGCTAGACCAGTCACTTGTGGGGTCCCACAGGGTTCAGTATTCAGTCCAGTGCTATTTAACATCTTCCCTCAGCCACAGTGCAGATGGGATAAAAGGTAAGATATGCTCATTTGTGGATGTCACAAGGCTCTGTGCAAGAGAGAGTAGACATGAGGTGGGGAGATAAGACATTAGGGAAGACCTGGCAAAACTGGAGAGGTGGCTGAGGTATTTGGCAATTGATATTCAACAGCAAAAGTGTACGGTAATGCACTTGAGAGCAAAAGAACCCAGAGGCCAAATAATGATTGGGAGATGTGTTACCAAGTCAGAAGAGGAGAAGGCCTTGATGTGATTGTCATGAGTGACCTGAAGCACTCAACACTCTGCAGGAGAGCAGCAGCCAAAGCAAATCAGATGTTGGGCTGTGTAGCCAGGGGTATAACCATCATGATAGCAGAGGTCATTCTACCACTGTACAGATCTCTGGTTGGGCCACAATTTGAATAAAGTGTGCAGTATTGGTACCCTTTACCTAAAGAAAGACATCACCATGCTGAAAATGGTAAAAAAAAGGCATCCAAGATGATCCAGGGACAGCAAGGTAGATTATATGAGGAGAGCCTCAGAAATTTCATCATGCATTCCTGGAGGATAGAAGAGAGGAAGGATATGACTGAAACCTTTAGTACCTTAAAGGCTTCAACAGAATGAGCTCTGATGGTCTCTTCAACCTTAGTGGTTACAGGACCACTAGGGAGCACTGACTTAAACTGGTGGGGAAGACTCAAGAGAGAAATGAGGGCACACTATTTATGGAGATGGTGATGGCTAAATGGAGTGAGTTGTTGGATGAAGTAGTCTCCATGAAGATTGTGGACAGCGTCAAAAGAGGTTTGGTCAGAGTAAAGTGGTAAATTGCATGGGAGGACAGCGAGGGGAAGGGGGGCATTGGTGGTAGGGAGGAGTGGATTATGGGGAGAGGCAACCTCAATAGACACTGAGGAGTCTGCAAACTAAGACATGATAGACTACAAGGCCTTTTTCTGTATCTTATGTTCATATATACGCTCAAAAAATAAATACACAGTTATAAAAAGTATAGTATTTCTGAGACCCTGAGAAGTCAAGTGTTGATTAACTTAACCCCAACGTCTCAGAGTTTTTCTTTTCCTCTTCTTCTAAGTGGCATCTTTATATCATATACATCCCTTTATGAAAACACAAAATAGTATTAAGACTCTGAAGAATTAGTTGTCAGGAACAGAAGCTAAACATACCAATTTAGGCACACAAGAAGAGCTTCATGATATATTACTTAGAATTACATAACAAAGAGGCAACAGAATTAGCAGGAGGGCCATGATGAAAGTAAGATCAAAATATTACTTTAGTTCCCTAAACATAGAAACATGCAGATTTTTGTGGTTCATAACATTTATTATACCCCTGCTAAGCTATGTTCTAGGGGCTTGAGACAGACAGATCTCTGTTTTCGTGTGGACAGTAACAGGAGATCTGTTTCATATTATGTGGAGTTGTGATAAAATTCTCCTTTATGGAACGAGATTAGACAGGGCTTGGACCCCAGTTTAGACTACTTGGGTTATTTAACCCAGAAGTTTGTGTGCTAGGTGACTACTCCCTGGTTAAGAGGTCACACCAAATTCCACCTTGCCTTAATGGGGTCAATAGTCAAAGGCGTTTATTGTGAAACACTGGAAAGATGGCCAGGTCTACCCATATGAACAATGGGTGAAGGACTTGCTGGGGCCTTGGCTAAGATCAAAAACACCTATTGTCTGAGGGAAGACAGGAGGTTTACATTAAAGGTGGGCAATTTTAGACACAGCTTACTCACAGCAGGACACAAGTTATAGTACACAGATCTGTCTGTCGGACAATGGCTAGCAGATGGATGCATGTTAGAACCGTTGTTGTACTAAGGGATTGGTACTCGTGGGTATTAGGATCTTCCTTTTATCTATGAAGATCCCCTATAGCATGGGTAGTTCTAAACGTTAACTAGTGCTGGCGCTTAAAATTGGTTCAACAGGGTATATGTTTCGAAGGGATGAACACTTGAGGTTGGTGGGGTTTCACTGGAGCGGGACTCTCTCTTCAGGGGACACATTGATAACCACCGGAAGGCCGGGTCAATTGGGATCTTGGGATGTTAAAACGCTGTGAGTGGCTATATTGGGGAAGCATGAGTAAAAGAGAAGGAGATGTTTCAACTAACAATGGCATTTGATAGCTTCCTTTGTGATGGGATGGTCTAGGATGGGGTGTCATTCCAGTGTGTGTGTAAACAGGGATGTATATAGTTCGCTCAGCCAGTTTGGGTTGTGCTCCGTTACCCGGTATGTTTCATCTTTGTATGTCTTTTGGTGTTTGAAAAGAAATAAACTTTTCTTTAAAAAAAAAAAAAAAAATATTACTTTAGTGATAAGCCCAGTAAACTGCTTTCTTTTAACCTAGGTGTGAGTAGAATTCCAATAAAATCTCTTGTTTAAAGGATCATCATAATCGAAATCATTATAATCCAATCAGTATAAATTAACATTTTGAGCACTTTTATAAACATCTTTATGCTTTATGCTATTAACTCATCTGATTTTGAGTTGGACTGGTTTTCAATAATTTACAATGTCCAGAAATCTGTACTGCTGATCATGATTTATTCAACAAAGAGATATCTTTTAATGGAAATAGTGAAGAAGATAGGAAGCATTCTGAATCGTTGGACTCCTTCCTGACAGCCTCACTGCAATTTTTGTAAAACTTTTACAGACAGCATAGCCTCAAAATTATTTGCCTTTTTCAACAAATTCGGTTTACAGATACCTGACCAAACTCATTAGACAATGCCCATACAGTATATCATTTCTACTAAAAAAGGAGAAAGATCCCACGTCTTGCGCTTATATCACCAAGTCTCTTTGCTAAATAATCATTATGAAAGATTTATAAAAATTTTAGCAAAGAGAATAGGCAAACTATCCACGCAATTATTAATGATGATCACAGTGATTTCATTTCAGGCAGAAGACTCACTTTATCAGATGCTCTGCTATCTTTATACATTGAGCAATATCTGATAACACTGCACTCCCAATTATTGATGCTGAGAAAGCCTTTGACTGGGTGGATTGGCATTTTTAGTTAAGGCTAGGCTGTGCATGGACTGAGTATTATTTCCCAAATTCCACGAATAATAGGCATTCAATATTTGGTTGGACGTCCTGAATGCATCACTATTTGGCCGGTATTCGGAAGCAATATTTAGTGGACAAGATTTAAAACTCTCACAGAGCTGCCTTGGCCATTTGAGGCTGTTTCTAGAGCTCTCAGCTCTGCACATCATGTGATCTCCTCACTGTGACTTGATAGACATCTGAAAGAGATAGCTTGAGTATGTCTGCTTCAGAGAGCTTGATCTTATCACCACAAAATACGTTTTTCTGTTAGGAAATAGTTTATTTTTATCAGTCTTTAATACTTGATTATCATTAGATAACTTCTGACAGCATTATTTTAGGTTTTTGTCCCTGTACTGGGCTCAGTTACAGGACTAGCAGGAGAGAGAGGAGTGTGTGCGGTGTGTGTGTGTGTGTGTTTCAATCAAATTCAAATTCTATGTTTCTGTGTGTGTGTGTGTGTGTGTGTGTGTGTGTGTGTGTGTACTGACACCCCTCCCCCACTGCATTCAGTCACACAGCTCTTCTAGTGTGTGTGATATTTTTTTTTTTTTTTGAAAGACATTTATTTTGGCAGAAAAGAGGATTTTTCTGATCAGTAAAGTCAGGCTTTAGTTTTTGTCTAGTGTGACAGAATTATATCATGTATATGATATAATTTGGGGAACTGTTTCTGGGCTCAAGTAACAGTCATTTATAGAGAGGTGTTTGCTAAGCTTAGCTTACTTGCTCTATTCCTAGCCCAGTCCACACAAAATCTGGTGTGACTGACTGTGATGTGAATGAAATTGAATGTGAATCTGATTTTCTTTGAAAAAGTAAGGTTCTGATTCTGGTGTGTGTCTATTTTTTCTGCTGTTTTCTGCTTTTTTCTTGTGTTTAAAAATGCAATAGTTTCAGTAGAAGAGCAGGAGAGAGAGAGAGAGAAGACACTCAGTGTGTGTGTGTGTGTGTGTGTGTGTGTGTGTGTGTGTGTGTGTGTGATGACTCCTGTGCGTGTCTGCTGAGTCTGACACCTATAGTCTCCCACCCCACACTGCAAGTGCATTCAGACAGTCACACAGCTGTAGCGTGATAGTATTCATTTTTGCTAAAATACATTTCTTTTGGCAGAAAATAGGTTTATTTTTTCTCATGAAAGTAAGGCTTGATTTTTGGGTAGTGTGGCAGTATCATCTAGTGAAAACTAGGGTGTCGGCCACCCTCCCCACACACATAGTTCACTGTGCTGTCGCACATTGTGTAGCCTGGAGTGCTGGTAATATCAGTTTTAGTGCATCCTTTGCATGTACATCTGTCTATCAGTATCTTCACGTGTTTTATTTAAACTGATATAGTTTTAGTGTGTCAAATGTGGCACGGTGAATGTGTGTTATGCCTGTTGTGTATGGTTCTGTTGTGTCCTCATTTGCAAACAGCATATTACACAGTTACACACATCACATACTGGTCACACAGCATGCTAATACTGTATAAATAAATACAAATATTTGTTTGTGCACACATCAGTTCCTCTCATTGTCACTGTCACATCCAGCAGCATCAGCATCATTTATCATGTCTGGTGACAAGCAAACTCTTAAAAGAACTTGGTTCAGCCCCAGCAAGTCCTCAGCCTCGCCTGTACCAAGCAGTTGTGTTGCAGAAGGTAATATACATTCATCTGGATGTATTCAGTGGGCTAAATATTTTTCTCGCCTAGCAAGGTGTTAGGCTCAGATAGCAGTTTGAGTGGGGAAAGTAGCTTTAGTAGTTCTAACATTGCTAGCACTGTCACCACCACCAATAGCAGCCACCCATTTGCTGCCCAGACCTTCTATGGGAGTAGTAGGAGGGCATTACAACTTAGTACACCACCAAGCGAGGAAGCATCAGCCACAGACACTATCATGAGTCACCCTGCAGCTTCTTCCACCCCTTGCCAGCACTAGTGTACTCCTAGTCCCCACGACCACCTGCACCACAAGTACATTAGCCAGTGCCACCAGTGCCATCAGTACCACTTTTGTCACCCCAGTCACTATAACCCTCACTGCAGCCACCACCACCACCATTGCTGTAACAAGGGCCTCCAGTGACACTGTGGTACCATTAGCTGCTAGTACTGTAACAAGTACAGTCACTGTAACTGTGTCTACTACCATGACCCTGGATACTGCACCACCAGCTATTTCCACAGCGCCTATGACAATGACAAGTAACCCTAGCATGCCATCCAAATACAGCACTCATGCTGCTCAGGTGGTAGATGTATTAGATGAGGAAAATGTAGAGTTTGCAGACCATTCTTCTGGCTCAGAATATACTCTGAACCCTAAAAAGCTACCATCATTAGCATCTGATAGCGACACTGACACCTACCTTAGCGACTTTGGGGATGAGTCAGAATATGCATCATATCTGACTAGTTTAAAACAAAGAGCTGCAAACAAACTGAGGAAAGTTGCTGACATTACTGGGCAGTGGGCAAGCAAGCCATTTAACTCCAGCTGTTTAAAAACAAAGCAGTCCACACCAAGCTTTAGCAGGATTGTATCAGCTCCAGCCAAACAAGATAGGGCTAATTGTAATCCAACTAGTCAGACAGCTGTCGTGGAGCAAGGGCTTGTGCAGCATCCAGTTTAGTTGGTGGTAAGGTGGGAAAAAGAGGTAGCTGTGGCCACCCTCTTGGGGCAGCAAATGCTGGTGCAAGTAGAGCTGAAGAAGTGCAGTGTGGCTGCATTTTAGCATATCAAAAATGATGCCACTGAGGGCAATGTATGGGTTCTGTGACAGCAGGGGCTGGCAGTATAGCCTAGAGGTTAGAGTAATGAGCTGTGAATGAGCTTGGTACATCCAGCAGACCTGGGTTTGATTCCCCAACCTCCACTTGCATATTAGTGACTCTGAGCAAGTCACTTTACCATCCCAGTGCTCCCAGGTTGCCCCTGAAAACAGGCAGTTGTGCCTAGTGGGCCTTACCCAGTTACCAAAGACTAAAATAAAATAAAAAAATAATAATTAGCGGGAGGGAAAATGTATCTAACCTAACCACCGCCGGCAATGATCAATCATTTGAGGATGAAACATGCCCATGCACTGCAAGGATCAAGTAGTAATAAGCTGTGTGTGCCAAGACCCTCTAGTGGCCATGCTGATCCAGATGTTGATGATTTTTATTGATTTATTGAAAAGTTTCACCAGGTAGTACACTGAGCAAACAAGGTTGCTTGTCTCTGGTACGACCTGGGGAGAGGGTGTTGAGAGTTACAAAGTATCAGTGAGTACACACAATTACACAATAGCATACACAAACATAGGTTAAAGTGAATTACCCATTAGCATGAAAAGCAAATGTTTACAGGGTACAGAAATTAAATCCTGTAACAGTGAACTTGTGGTGAGACAGATATAAAGCAAAATAGTATCAAGTGTGACCAATGGCCTAGACGATTCAGGCTAAAATGGCACAGAGCAACAAGAGAAGTGAAATAAAGTGGTAGAGAATCAAGCTAGAGACCAGGGCTAAGTCGACAGGCTAAAGAGATAGACCAGTTTAGAGAGGGCGAGAGATGAAATGAAAAACTATTACACAACTGAAGCCGAATAGGCACAAAGCTACAAGTGCATCGATATGGTTAGGCAAATTGGGCATCAGTCAGGATGAGGATAAAGGGAGGAGCTAGGGGCAAGTGCAATTTACAGAGAGAAAATTATGTAGGGCTTGATTTAATGAGCCAGGTGAGGAAGAGGATTGGATTTGTGTAGGAAGAGCATTCCACAGTTTAAGGAGATGATAGAGAGGAGGCGGTCTGTCCACTTGAGGTGGATCTCCAGGGAACAGGCAGAGTTCTGTGGTCATGGGATCTTAGAAGTCGAGTGAGAGTGGGTCGGGGAGATT
Source organism: Neoceratodus forsteri (assembly GCA_016271365.2). Classification (NCBI taxonomy): domain Eukaryota; kingdom Metazoa; phylum Chordata; order Ceratodontiformes; family Ceratodontidae; genus Neoceratodus; species Neoceratodus forsteri. Next base: position 1,518,872,252 of record CM057449.1, read on the forward strand.
AGGGAATTAAGATAGGGAGGGAGTGTAGCAAGCCAGTACTTTAAGATGAAATAAGCACAGTGATGCAGACACCTATTTGTTAGAGATGAGAAGGCTAAAGCTTGGTACAAGTGACAATGGTGTGTAAGGGAGGTGCATCCAGAGCAAACCGACAGAATGAGTTGAAAAGAGTATCCAAGTTAGCTAAGGAGGTGGCAGGAGCCAAGCAATAGACCATATCACAATAGTTGAAAATCGGTAGGATCATTTTGGATCAGTTCACATCTTGCCTGTGGCGGGAGGCATGGCGGTTTCTATATAAGGCGCCAGGTTTGGGGGAAGCTTTTTACTATGGCTTCATTATGGGCTGGGAAAGTGAGATGTTGATCCAGCCAAATGCCCAGATACCTGAAAGACTTGGTGGCAATTATAGTTGCCCCATCTAGGAGTAGTGAAGGTAGGGGCAGAAGGGAGCCTTGACAGTTTCTGTCGCATGCCAAATGTCATGGACACAGTTTTCTTGGCATTTAGGAAGAGCTGGTGAGATTGAAATCAGCTCTGGACATTATTGAAATCACGTTGGAGCCTGGAGGCAACATTCAAGGGGAGGACCCAGAGGAGAAGAGAACCATATCATGAGCATACATATGTATAGAATATGAGGTACAGATGGATGGAAGATCATTCAGAAAATGGAGAATAGAATTGGGCCTAGTATGGATCCTTGGGGACTCCAGAGCATATGGGTAGAGGAGGAGATGTAGTCAGATATTTTACAGACTGTGAGCAGTCACTTAGGTATGTGCTGAACTATTTCAAAGGCGTGTACAGACAGCCCGGCTGATGAGAGGAGTGGAGCAGGAGGGAGTGGATACGGTGTCAAAAGCTTTAAGCAAGATCAATAAAATGGCAGTGGTGATGTGACCACAATCCATACCTGTCAGGATCGCATCAGTGATTCAAAGTAATGAGGTAGTAGTAGGTGATGTTTACGGAGCCAGATTGATATTGGTGAAGAAATTAATGTCGGAGAGTACTGGAGGATAATTGGTCAAGGACTATATGATCTTATATTTTGGCTAACATCGGGAGGAGTGATCTAGGGCAGTAGTTCTCAGGGAGAGGAGTCACCTCACTTTGGGATAGAGAGGACAATTGCATGCTTCCAATCAAAGGGAATTTTGGCCAAGTGAAGCGAGAGATTGAAAGAGCAGTGAGTGGGGAGCAATGGCAGAGGCAGACAGGTATAATAACTTCGGATACAGTCCATCTGGGGAGCAACCTTGCTTGGGTTAAGGGTTTCCAAGGCTGACAGCATGTTAGTTGTCAGGATTTTTAGAGAAGGAAAAGCTATGAGGTGAGGATGATGGACTACTAGTGGGTGCCGAGGTAGACTGGTTTATGCTTGGGAGGGAGGCTAACAGAGCAGAAGCGCATGAAGTAAAGTGTGAGTTGAAAGCTGCGGCAATGCTAGGGTGGTCAGAGATGACAGTATTGTTTATTTTGGGGCACCTGCAGGAGAAAAGTGAGGGATTACTTTCCGAATTTGGGTGGGTATTTATATTAGAGTTAAAAGTAGAACTGAAATACTCAGCCTTGGCCAAACAAGTGACTTTTGTGCATTTGTTATGGAGAACCCGTTATGATTCCCAGTCACAAAGTGGTCGTCATGTCAGTGAGTCTGACACAGTTTCTTCTTGCCCATCCACAACAGTGACAGTTCATCACAAAACAGTCTTAACTCAAAGTGAGACTGTCCTTTGCCTCCTGGTGATTCACCTGCTAAGCGGTTCACAACCTCTCACATTGAAATGCGACAGAAATCAGCCCCATTACAGTCCCACACTTCCTTGGCCCCTTTATGCAGGCCTTTCATGCAAGGACTAAATATCACCCTCACATCCATCTGCAAAACAGATAACCCAGTTATCTAAAGCTTCCTTCACCACACTACCTCTCTGGGACAGTGCGGACTGAAAGGCACTTAGAGGCCTTTCAGGATCCCCATCCCAGCACAACTCAAGCTTCCTTCATCACACTACCTCTCGGGACAGTGCAGACCTAAAGATGCCTAAGAGGCCTTTCAGGACCCCATCCCCAGCACAACTCAAGCTTCCTTCACCACACTACCTCCCGAGAACAGCGCAGACTGAAAAGTGCTTAGAGGCCTTTTGAGACCCCATCCCCAGCACAACCCAGCTTCAGCACACTACTTCTCGGGACAGCGAAGACAGAAGGGCACCTAAGAGGCCTTCGGGATCCCCATCCCAGCACAACTCAAGCTTCCTTCACCACACTACCTCTTGGGGACAGCATGGACCAAAAGGAGCCAAAGTGGTAACTGCCACTGCCTTCCTCTCTCAGCCTGCATGCTGTGGGGTGTTTCCAGCTTTTCCATCCACCGACTGTGACTGCTTGTTCCTGCAGAGCTCTAGACACTCTGAATTTATCTTGTTTTCAGCGTGTTTGTGGGGTGACTTCAATTGCCTGCATTCAGCTTATCTGGACTCTTAGGAATTATTGCTGTACTGCCTGTAATGTGTCCCTGTTCTTAGTCACCTACTTGGGACTGCAGTTTGTAGATCACTAGTGGGGCATGATGATTGTGTACTAGGGCCATATACTAGATAGTAAGTGTAAGATTTCTCCTCTTGCTGTTAACAGTGCACCAGAGATTAGTCACCAAATTGCCTACAAAGCTGCTATTTTCTGTAAGATTAGAAGCTCTACGACTAGGGAGCGCTGCTTATTACTTATTTGAAGGTGTCTAATGCTATGCTTACTGCTTAATTTCTCAGTGCCTTTTGTTGCTGACAGACCAGCCTGAGGCCCACCACATGGTGGTGGTGTTTCCTGGCATCCTCAGGGCTCCATTGTTCCTCCAAACCAGATCTCCACTGCAGTCTCGGGTTTCCCTGGCCGCCATGCACACTAGGTACCCAGACATTGAACTTGTTACAAGCCCACCACATCCTGCTGTATACTAATTATCCCTTTGTTTCCCTGCTACTTTAGGCCTTTCAGGACCCCATCCCAGCACAACTCAAGCTTTCTTCACCACACACTACCTCTGGGGACAGCATGGACTGAAAGACCTCGGAGGTAATTGCTACTGCCTCCCTCTCTCTCTCCAGCCTGCTTGGTGGGGGTGTCAGCCTGTCAAAGCTAAGTGTCGACTGCGCCGCCCACCCCAGCCATCCTCCCACCCAGGGTGTCCCTTAATTTAAGGACCACCCATGTGTCACTTAACCTGTCTTAATTTTTCTAAGTTCTCATTTTCTCCTTTGCAAGTTATCTCCAGCCACAACTAGGTGGTAATACCATGCCCTCCTTCCTCACCTTACTTACAGCACCTACTGACCCTCTCCTTCCTCTCTATACTCAGTCTCCTCTGTTCTCATCCCCTGCTTCTCTCCCCTCTTGTTTTCCTTCCATTTCTCCTTCCCTCTGATCACTAGAAGTTGCTACTGTCCACTTTCCCACCTCCTTTTCACTCCCTCTTCAACCATCTCACCCTGTGCTTCACCTTTCTATCCCTCTCTCCTCCTTATCCACCCCTTTTTCCCCTCCGTCTCTATCACCCCCAGCTTTGAACCCTGTACCACTGACACCACAGCCTGTGACCCTACCACTGGGCCATCATGGCTGCCCTCACTACTAGGTGTCTTTAGTATTCCTTTATTGCATCTCCCAGTTACCTGCCCTCCTCCCCTTTGCCATGTCCTTCCACCTTTCTACCCACCACCCTTCCACCCTTGTCTCTCTAACTCTTCTGCTCCTCATCGCCTGCTCCACCCTGCCCCCCACCACCTCGCCACCATACTCATACTTCAGTCCACCTTGACCACCTCCTATGTGTCCCACCTTAACATACACCCATCCCCACTGCCACCACCCTCCCTCCCTGCACCCCACACACTGGAGCCTCCACCACCTGCACTAGCCATCAATTTTGGCTCCCCTGGTCCCCTCTTCCTGGTCTTCCCTACCCTCTGCTCCATTCCCATTTCCTGTATGCCTCCCTGAATGCTTCTGAGCCTCTGCCACTGCCCCACCCACCGCAGGTCCTTCCCTGCACTCTTCAGAATTATATCTCCTTCTCCTGATGTCAGGTAACATCCACCCCAACCCAGACTCCCCTCCTGCCCACCCCTCCACACCCCATGTCACCCCTGGATTTGTATAGTTTAATGAACATCTGCAGCCTCCTAAAAGCTTCACAGGGCTCCAGGGCTGGATCGCCCAGCACCAACTTGATATTCTAGCCATTGTTGAGACCTGGCTCTCTAAAACCACCCCTGACTCATTTGTCAACCTTCCTGGGTACACACTGTTTGGGAAGACAGGGTTGGGAATGGGGTGGTTGCACCATTTATGTTAGTGATTCCTTGAGTACATGCCCTCCCATGCCACAACTTGACCATGGTGCTGAAGCAGTCACTATCAAAGTCTTTCTGGACCTCTCCAGAGCCCTGTTAATTATCACCACAACCTACCTTCCCCGCACCATCAGAAACCAGTCCTCAAATCCTTTCTTGACTACCTCTCCCAACTACCATCCAAAGCCGACCAAATCACACTGATGGATCTAAACATTAATTGGCTCTCCGATTCTGCTGCCCAGTCCAAAGACTCATTTTCTGCCCTAAACTTCACACAACTTGTCACCCACCCTACCTGGGTTAGCTAGCCAGTGGCACTGCCTCACTTCTAGACATCATCCTATCCAGTCATCCATACACAAAACTTTGGACAGTACAGTCCTACCCAATGCCATCAGTAATCACTCCCTGTAATTTTTGCTGGTCTGGCAAAGCTCAGAAGCCATCCTCCAAAACTACCTTCAGGTGCTACACTCAAGCTGGGTAAACTGGAGCAGCTAAAAGCCTATCTCTCTCTCTCCACTGGTACTGGTTCCCAATCAATCGAGCACCAGACATTGGCACAGCTCTATGTTACTTCATCCTCTCCTTTACTACTGCCTGTGACTTATTCACCCCTCACCAAGCATGTCGTCAAAACACTAATACCCCTGGGTCATTCAATCTATACTCAACCTAATGCGCACCGGGACAACCTCTGCACAAAGCCCTGGACACAGGCAAGACCTCTGATAGACAACTTTACTGAGGCCCATTACAAATGTACCTGGGCCCTCTGCAAAGCAAAAGCTGAACACTGCAAATTTCTCCTGGCCTCCTCCTGGGGTTCTGCCCAAAATTTCTGGGACAACATTAAAGAACTCAGTGGTAGATCGCTGCCCCCCCACCATCCCAGATCAACATCAATGACACCATCTCCTCTGACCCACAATGCATAGCTGATACCCTCAGTTCTACCTTCTCTGACCTAAGCTCAGTCCTCCCCCAACTTCTTGACTCATCCCTACCCCAGCCCACCCCCGCCTCTCTCCCCCTTCTATTTCCATGATCTCACAAAGCAAGAAGCAAACCCTACCTCATAAAAAGTCCTTACTGCCACTGCCATCAATGACTCACTTGACTTCAGGCTGCTCTGCTAGGTCATTGATACCCTGCCAACCCCTCACTAACCTCCTTAACCACTCCCTTTGTCTTGGCCACCCTCCATCTGGAATGTAGCTGTCATCACCCCTATACACAAGAATGGTGACTGCACCTCCTGGGAACTATCGTCCAATCTCATCCTCTCCTCCCTCTCAAGGCCCTAGAAAAATAGTCGGACCAGCTCTCTGAATACCTCTCTACCCACAATCCCTTTATGAGGAACAGCATGGTTTCCACCAAGGCCATAGCACCACCACAGCTCCTGCACTCTCCAGCTTCTTATATTCTGCCCTCGATGGCCACCTGGCTGGGGCTGTCTTCCTATTTCTGTCCAAGGCATTCGACACAGTAAGCCACCCACTCCTCCATCCACCCTCGCCCAACTTGGCCTCTCCCAGGGTGTTACCACCTGGCTTACCAGCTACTTCTTATCCTGATCCTAGTATGTAAAAATCAATGGCACCATCTCCAGCTGCCACCCAGTTCTCTCTGAGTCCCTCAGGGCTCTATTCTGGGTCCTCTACTTTCAGTCTGTACTCAACAACCTTCCCACTGCCTGCCCTGGACAAGTCCTCCTTATGCCAATGATGCTGTTCTTTCCACTCCCACCCTGACCTCCACTCCTACAAGTTGCCTTCCAGCAGTCATTTAGCCAGGCAGAATCATGGTTCATTGACCACAGACTTGTTCTTAACCATATAAAGACTAAATTTATGCTTTTCTCCCACAACCAGAGTAAGTACCAAGGTGCCCCCACAACTAATGACAGATAGACTCCTCCCCTCAAACAAGTCTCCAGCTTTAAATGTCTTAGTATTACCTTCAACCCGGCCTTATTGTTCCATGAGCACATCCTTCTCCTTTGCTCCAAAGTCAACACCTGTGTTGGCCTACTCTACCGCCATAAGGACTGCCTCCCCACAAGCCCTAAGGCTCACTGTCATTCCCTCAGTCCTCTCCCTCGTGGACTATGTGCTCCTAGTCTATGGGGCTGCTGCCAACCCAACTCTCCATAGAATAAAAATCTCCTGAACAAAGCATGCTGCCTTCTTACAGGCTGTGCCAAACTCACCCACACATGTTCCCTTTATGCCCTTACCAACCTATTCAAACTCAAGGAATGCCTCCAGTACCAGACCTGCCTCTTCACAAAAAAAAAAATCATGGTGGGTCTGGCCCCTCCTGGACTTTCCTCACTGCTTTGTTTTGCTCCTTCTGCTCCCTCTACCCACAGCTCCACTTAGACCACCCTGCATGTGTCTAGAGTCAGGACTGCTCTGGCCCAGAGGTCCTTCACCTATAGAGCCCCTACTTGGATTAACTCTCCCTGCCACCATCTCCAATGAAATAAGGCTTGGGCCCTTCAAATCCTCTCTCCAGAGCCACCTCCACACCATCCACAGCTGCAATTGGCCATAGCCTTGCCTATCATATTACCCACCACTCTCTGTTCTCACCCACCTTTGAAAATGGACTAATGTCTGGCCCCTCCTTTTAGATGTCCCTTAATTGGTATATTACTTGCTGCTTATGATGTATATAAATTGCACTGTTTCTGTAATAACTTTCTGTACCTTTTGTACTTTTATTGCACTGTCTGTAAATAATTTGTTACTTTATCACATTATCTTGTATATACTCCTGCTCCTGCCTGGTATTCGCTGCATGACTCTGTACATCCAATGTCTAAACCTACTGTATGTTGTACCCTGTCTTACCTCAATGTGAAGCCTTTATAAAGGAGTCTCTGACTCAAAGGTTTGTCATTTCTGATTCTATTAATAAATAAATAAAATAAAATAAATAAATTAGGGAAATGATTGCACTTGATCTGCAGCCATTTTCAATGGTTGTAAATATTGGTTTCCAGTGACTGATGCAACATTTGCACCATGGTATCAGATACCGTTAAGCACAACATTTTCCCTACTGTTTTGCTGAATATATATGAGGACGCGCGATGGCAGTATTTCAGCGATTATCACGAGCAGTTGGTGATGTTTTCCATTGTACAACAGACATATGGAGCAGCACAAACTCAACTGTGCATATATGTCACTGACTGAACACTGGTGTGCAGCAGACCCAACTGGTGCAGGCAGTGAAGGTACAGGTGTACATACTTTGGGTCATTCCCTGGTGGAGCCCCACAAACTCTCATAGCAGGTCTGCACTTCTGAATGTATCCGTCATGCCTCTGGATCACCAGTCCATCAACATTTTGTCATTCTTGCATGACAAGCTGAGTGTGTGGACTGAAGACAGGCTGCTGCATGTCGGTTTCATAGTGACTGACAAAGCAGCAAGTATGATTAAGGCCTTATGTGATGGGCACTTTGAAGGATTCGTTGTTTTGCCCACAGCTTGAATCTGGTGGTGACAAAGTCATCTGCAAGACACCAGAAGTAGATCAAACTATAAAGACAACTAGAAGCATTTGCGCTCATTTCCACCACTCTGTTAAATCCACAAACCAACTGCGCAGGTGCAAGAGCGCATTCAGATTGCACAGCACAGGCTTATACAGGATGTCTCAACACGGTGGAATTCAACATTCTATATGTTGCAAAGGCTACTGGAGCAAAAGCGGGCTCTGCATGAAATAAGTATGGAGAAAGACAGACATTGGGGAGTTCTCAGCCTCCAGAACTGGGCTATTATTGAAGGTACAGTAAAGGCGCTTGAACCTTTGAGTGAAGCACGTGTGACATGAGTTCGGAATCTGCACTACTCAGTCAGGTAATCCCTGCAGTCCAGATACTGAAAAATCTCCTGCAGAGATTTTCCACCAATTCAGACCTTGCACCTGCACTGAGGGACCTTGTAGAAAATCTAATCATTTTATGAGACATAAGAAGTTTAGAACTTTCCCTACGTTGTATTTCCCGAGTCCGATTGGGCCAAGTTGTATCTCCTCCAGTCTCAATATGCAGACATTATGGCTCAAAAGCCAAGCTCTCCACGCCGCACTGAAATACGGTATTTGGAGTCAGGGGACAAGCCGGAAACTTCTGTCCCTCAGACTCAGGCAGGCCTAAACTGCCAAATTTGTGGCTAGTCTGCACCCTCCCTGAGGGAGATATTATTTCTGATCCGAAGGAAATTACAGCAATCTTTGGTAGTTACTATCAATCACTCTATTTAGCCGATAACCCTTCCACCTCTGGGGCTGCGCTATAGTGGAATATCTAGATTCGATACCCTTTCCCAATCTCTTATCCCTCCGGACAATCGACCTAGGCTCCCAATCACGATGGCAGAGATAGAACATGCTATTAAATTGCTTTCCCAGATAAGGCTCCCGGCCAGATGGTCTCCTTAATAACCTCTACAAGATTTGTTGTGCTCAGTTGGTTCCGCTTCTAGCAAAGGTATATAATTTCTGGTTTGACAAAGGAATGAGCGAATGTTCTTTCCTTGAGGCCCTGATAACTTTTATTCCCAAGCCCGTAAGAACCCTTACATCCCGCAACTATCGCCTAATTTCCTTCTCAACTCTGATGTTAATATATTGGCCAAAATTTTAGCCACTTGTCTTGCACCTTTTATGGGAGAAGTCATCGGGCATGACCAGGTAGGTTTCATGGCGGGCCACCCTCGGAGACCATGTAAAAACTCCTGCACCTAATCTTGGCATCAAGGGATTCCGATGTACCTTCTGCGTTGGTCTCCCTCGATGCTGAGAAAGCTTTTTGATAGGGTTTTTGGGACTTCCTATTTGCCTCCTTCAGAAATCTGGGTCCCTGAAAATTTTGTCCAATGGGTCAAGATTCTGTACTGCAACCCTACTGCTAAGGTTTGGTGCAATGGTTACCTTTGACCTCATTTCTCCTACAAAGAGGAACCCGTCAGGGCTGCCCGCTTTCCCACTTTTGTTTAATTGCTGTTTAGAACCCCTTATCCAGAGATTAATTAGTTCTACTAGCATAACAGGCATTCAACTTGAAGTCAGTAGATACCTCCTCTCGGCTTATGCAGATGACTTAAGCTTGCACTTGGAAAACCCCATTTCCACTGTGCCTGCCCTGCTTGAAGAATTTAGTATTTTCTCACATGTCTCCTCCTATAAACTCAATGTTGCCAAATCCCAAATTTTCCCCTCAATCACCACCTTACTAAGTCTGAAGTTTCGACTTGGGCTAGACATGGACTCCTAAATTTGACTTATTTACGGATTGAAATAACCAGAGATGTGCCTTCCATGATAAAAGAATCTTAGTAAGTTGATTTCTACACTTAGAGCTGACCTAACTAGGTGGGGTGCTATTCCGATGACTCTCTGAGCGCATAAATGTCCTTAAAATGAATGTGCTCCCACAGATCTTATATCTGATGGGAATGTTGGTCCTTTTTCTTCTTAAATCCTGGTTCAGCCAATTGCAGAGTATGTTTGCTAAGTTAATATAGAGAAACAAGGGAGTTCAAGAGGCTGTAGTAAACTTACGCCCCCAAAATGAGAGGCGGCCTTGCCCTCCTAGATCTTTTACATACTATGGGGCCCAGCATCTTAGCAAGATGGCTAGATGGATAAATGAGCCTACTAGGCCTCAGGCCAATTGCTATACTCCTACATGGGTTGAAACTGAGAGAGTTTTAGCAAAGCAATTCCATTGTTCCCTTCTGGCAATAATATACCAAACCCTTTTCTGTCTTCCAGGTCCTCTCAAAAATTCCCTGTTGGCTGGTCCTTCATGCACTGTGTCAGATGCAGATACACCTATCTCTTAACTGGCGTAGTTAGCTAAGTCAGCCTCTTTTAATAACCCTCATTTTTGATAAATAAGTTCACCATCCTACCCTCTTTTTGCCCTCGGTTACAACATAGTATGCTAGGGACTTCTGCAGTGAGAGCGCTTATATTGCCCTTTTTCTCTCTTCAAGAGAAATTTCAGTTGACCAATAATGAGGTTTTTAGGTACTGGCAAATTAGACATGCTATCCTGGCCTCCTTTGGGCGAAACTTTGATCGCCCTAGCAGGATGATTTACCTGCAGTACTCGATGTAGTGAAACAACAGCACTCTGTTTCTATTACATATAAATTCTTGCAAAGCCTTGACGCTACACTCCCGCCAGGACTTGTAACTACTGGACTCACACCCCTCCCAGATACCCCTGACTACTGGAATGCAATTTGGAAAACCATATATAAATTTGTCAAACAGGACAGATTGAGACTTACTCAATTTAATGTTATTCACAATTTGTATTATACCCCTTTGAGATTGCATACCATTGGAAAATTAGCATCCCCAATTTGCCATCAGTGTGGAAGAACTTGGGTTCCCTATTCCACATGTTGTGGGAATGTTCAAAGGCTAAAAATTCTGGAGTTCCATTAAAGGCATTTTGTACCTGATTTTGGGCCTGAATTCTTTATTTACCCCAGAGTCTTGCCTTCTGGCTTCTTTCCCACAAGGCACACCCAACACCAGGAAAGCTTATATGACCTTAGTGGCAGCAGTAGCTAAGTTGGTTATACTTAGGCACTAGAAGGACGATTCTCTGCCTTTGCTCATAGAATGGTACCAAGAGATGTTAATGGCCATCCAACTTGAAAAACACATTGCTACCATGCGACATAGGATGGAGGCCTAGCAGTCACTATGGGAACCTCTCCTGGCTTTATTATCACTCCAGAAACCTTAGTTGGACACCTTTGTGTCCCTCCCCTTTTGTGCTTCTGGCATGCAGGCTTTGGGGGAGGTGGGGATTATAAGGTGAGAGGGAGGTTTATGTGATGGGGTGTATAGATATTATAATTGTTAGTTGATGCCTGTTGCATTGTTTGTTTTTTTATTTTTCTTTGCTGCTATACTGGATTCACAGTGTTTTCTTATCAATCAATCAGTCAATCAAATCTTTATTTATTCAGGCGAACATCATTGAGCACAGCTCATTTGCAAGATGGACCTGATAAGGTCAAGGTTCAATAATTGGTACATTTCTAGGAAGATTTAAAACACGTATATACTTATATACAGTAATCAAGGTTCAATAATTGGTATATGTACATGAATAATTAAAACACTTATATACAGAAATCATGAACAGAAATTGTTTAAACATAACAGGATATGGTAGGAACATATGAGATGCACTCTAGGTAAACCAGTATATACATATCAACATTGGCAGTAAACATGGCATACATTCAACATGATATACCCAAGATTCCAAAGATCCAAGGGAAGTCAATGTGGACAAAGAGAAATAGTGATTGGATGACTGAAAGAAGTGGTCATAGACTGAGACAAGTGACATGGTAGGAAGGGTAGCATGACTAGAGCAGGGCTGGTGCTAGAACTGGGAGGTGAAGGCAGTGATAAGGGCTAAGGTAGGAGCCTGGAGTTAATGGGAGAAGATTATAGCCAGAGGTGAGGTATCTGTGGAGATGAATTCTAGGAAGTGAATTGCCATGATAGGATGGCAGCCTGAGATGGGGAAGGAAAGAACTGCGAATAAACTGGAACTTGTGGAAGCAATTGCATTTTCAGGGAAGAGACTTAGGTATAGATGCTTGAAGGATGCTAAGGATACCCAGTTGATCAGCTTCAAGGACTTTTGAATCGTGTTCCATGATATAGCTAGATTATAGCTGATAGCAGATCTCCCATGCCGGGTGTTGACTTTAGGCACTTTGAGCATAATGAAATTGTAGCTTCTTAGGGCATAGGTGCCAGCTGTGTCCTGTGCGAAGCAGTCTAATATATAGTTTGGAAGCATCTTAGTCAAAATCTGTATGTCCACACTGCAGCATTTCTGTTTCTTCTGAGATGTAGAGATGTCCAACTGACTGCTGCATAGAGAGAGCAATGGTGAGTGTTAAATGGTAGATCTGTTATGAACCTCAGAGCTCTGTGGTATAGTGTATCCAATTTGCATAGGTAGGAGATAGGGCAGTGACTATAGAGGAAGTCTGCATAGTCAATTACTGAGAGAAATGTGGCCTGGACCAACCTCATTTTGACTCTCTGTTTAGAAAGTGCCTTATTCTAAAAATAGACCAAGTCTCTGGTGAAGCTTTTTAAAAGTTCTTCAATATGAACTGTGTAGTCAAGTTTGCTATCTATCCACACCCCCAAATACTTGAATTTTCTACATAATCAAGGCTTTCACCAAGGATAGTGGATAGCTGGGGAGGTTGTTTAGTAATGAGGGATTTGTATGGCTTTGGGTGGAGAAAACATTGCTTTGTTTTTCTTTGTATTTAAAAGAAGCTTTTTTCCAATAATTGATGTTGTAGTATAGAGAATTCTGTTTGTAGAACTTCACAAGCTGTAGCAGGCGATGAGTTGCTGACATATAAAACAGTGTCATCTAGAACAAGTGTACAGTGGCTTTGGTGAGATTGAATCAATTTAATATAAATGGCGAAAGGATAGGGCCCAGGATAGATCCTTGTGGAACTCCTCTTAGAAGTGGTTTTAGTGGAGATAGGTCTCCTTCAGCTTTCACTTGCTGTGTTCTTCCTGTTAGGTAACACCTGAACCATGTAAGGAGGATGGATCCAAGCCTATGGAGTGCAAGGAAGAGAGCAGCAGCTCATGGTCCACTGTATCAAATGCCTTGCTTAGATCAAGGAATACAGCACAAACGCTATTCTTTTTATCCAGTTCGGTTTGCCAATCGTTTGTAACTTTAGCAGTGCAGAAATAGTACTATGCTTAGACCGAAACCCGGATTGTGCTGGATTTAAAAGATTAGATTCTTCAAGGTAATCTCTTAATTGGATGCTTATCAGTTTTTCTAGCAGCTTAGATAGTACTGGAAGGATAGAGATTGGCCTATAGTTGTTAAGGTCCATGGGGTCCCTGATTTCAGTAGAGGGAAAACTTAGGCTGGTTTCAAGTTGCAGGAATAGAACCAGATTTTAAGGACAAGTTAAAAGGTGTGTTAAAGGAACTGCAAGTGCATGCATTGCAATCTTTAGAAAGTAGGGGTCAAGGAGTCAGCACCTGCACTTTTTTTATATCCATCTGCGAGATTAGATCCTCCACTTGTTTTAACAGAATCGGTTTGAAGGAGAAGGAGGATTCAGCTAACTGAGATCCTGTATACTGGGAGCTTAACTGAGCACATAGCAGATTGGCTGGAGAGGTATCAAATGCAAGGCCAGCGATTGTAAAATGATTATTGAATGCATCCAGTATTTCCATTCTGTCCAAGATTGTCACCTTGTTGTGGTGCATTTGAGCTGGTAGTGAAGTGCTGGGATCTTGTCCCATTATGCCCTTAATAGTGCTCCAGAACCTGGCAGGATTGTGGTATGAGGAGTCGAGTTCAGCCATGTAGTAGGCAGCCTTAACATCCCATACTTTCTTGGTACAGCTATTCGGCGTTCTTAAATATCAACCAGTCATTTGGGTTCTTAGTCTTCCTTGCCTTTTCCAAAGCTTATCTCTCTAAGCAGGGCTGATTTAAGGGCAGGTGAAAACCAACGACAAGATTTGTTTTTAATTGAACTCTAGTAATTGGTGCATGAGTGTTAAGGCATCTAGTATTATGCTATTTAACACCTGATGAGCTTTTTCCACTGAGTCTGCTAGGTAGAACTCTTGCCATCTTGTAGAGTGATGTATGTATCTTGCTGCCAAAAATCAATAAAGTATACTGAATTAAAAAAAGAAAATCTAACCATTGAAGTAGAGAACAAGTTTACAGACATTTGTGGCAGTAAGCCATAAGTTTTTGTAACGATGCTGGACCCAAGTTTAAGTGTGAGATACTGCACCTTGAAATGCCTGTACACTGTTTAAATGACTTTAAGCATCAGCTGTGCTCAGAGCTCAGTTTTACTATGTGTGCTAAGGATGTGATGCATATGGAAGTATCTTGGGAAGAACAGCAACAGCAGAAGGATGCCACTGATGAGGAGGAGGAAGCAGACTGCTAGGCACAACTCAGTTCATGTCTGTAAAGGGAGCAAAGAAACAGAATTGAGCAGCACCCACTTAGCAAGCAATGTTCTCAATTGCTTCTTCACAGAAGCTCTTGAACCTATCTCCACAGATCCCCTGGAGTACTGGAATAAAAAGTTGAAATCATCCTCTCACTTGGCACAGCTGGCCATCAAATACCTCAGCTGCTCCCCAACAAGTGTGCCATCAGAGAAATTGTTTAGCACAACAGGGCATGTGGTGGAGCCTCACAGATCCTCATTAGAACCTGAACATGTTGAGCAACTTCTGTTCATCAATCTGAATTTACCACAACTTGATTAAATTACAAGTCTGGAATTTCACAACACTCACAAATAATACTGCTGTTTTTTGCCACATGCCCCTGTGCTTGTGATGCTGAACTGGCCCAACTTCTGGACTGGTGGTGCCACACCCAGTGAATATGATAAATGTCACCGCATTTATGAATATTGCTCTTTTATGTTTCCTTGTCATGTGCACAAGAAACATCTTGAGGCTGAAACGACTTTAGAGGATTTTGAGCCCCAATGACTGGTGATACTGGCGGTGCCCATTTCTGGACTATTGGCACCCCACCACCATCTGGTATTAGTTTCATCACACTCAATACTTTTTCCACCAACCCCATGACTGGTGATGCTCTCTCTTCCAGTGCCTCCACCATACTTTTGGTGCCTCAAACCTAATTATGATGCTTGCAAGTCTAGTTCCTATTTGTATTTTGTAGCATGTCACAATTTTGAAAATATGCACCACCACTCTCAAGTATTTCCATGCCTGAAATATGCTGGTTACCAGTGTGGCATCACGGTCTCAAGTATTTCCCATGCCTGAATTATGTTGGTTACCAGTGTGGCATCACCAGTCTCAAGTATTTCCTATGCCTGAAATATGCTGGTTACCAGTGTGGCATCACCAGTCTTGAGTATTTCCCATGCCTGAAATATGCTGGTTACCATGTGGCATCACCAGTCTCGAGTATTTCCATGCCTGAAATATGCTGGTTACCATGTGGCATCACCAGTCCTCGAGTATTTCCCATGCCTGAATTATGTTGGTTACCATGTGGCATCACCAGTCTCGAGTATTTCCATGCCTGAATTATGTTGGTTACCAGTGTGGCATCACCAAGTATTCATTTGCCATGTCCAATCAGCAATATTTATGCAGAAGAAGTCTGGATATATCAGAATGATTGATGAACACCCAAGCCAGAGTCTAATGTTTCTCATCTTCGACTAACATGTTCTGTCCTACCAGCAAAAGTATGTAAAGTATGCACTCTTTTAATTGTTTTATTTTTGTTTGGGTGATGGGGCAGCTAATTCAGATTGAATGCTGTATCTGTATCTCTAATCATGTTTTTTCTTTTTTCTTTCTACAGGTATTTTATCACTAGGGTGATGAATTTTGTAAAACATTGTGTACAACTGGCAAGGTAAGTATTCAATCCTTTATTTTTTCCTGTTTGGTGGTTTTGGGGGTTATTGAAATAGAACACTCTGTCAAGGTAAGACAGCAATTCTTTCACACACACACACACTCACAGAGGTATAAATGTGCTGCTGTGAGTGAGAAATGTGTTCTGTTCTGGGCACTGTATTTTTTTTAAGGTCCGACACTCACTGACCACTGATTATATCATCATCTGCTGGCCACATGGGAAGGAGTCTGCCTGGATGTCTGTAGGCTATTTTGTAAAAGCACTTTATTTCACTATGTGTCCCTCACAGGCAGCATTCAATCAAAAGACATCTTTGGGGTGCACATCATCGGCAAAGTGGGTATCATGCCTGAATGCCATCCTCACAGCCATCCCTCTCAGCTCAAAGGTAAGATGGGAATTTGTGTATTTGCCTGTTGAAGTTATTGTTATCCTATGGGCATAATTATGTTTTATTAGTTGATTTTTTAAAGGCCACAATTATTTAAGAGTGAGGCATAATTTATTCTTGTAGTACCCATTGAGAGGTTTGTGCCCATATATAGATTGTCAAGTAACTCCCAATATTGACAGAGTTATGGCTATTGAAGTCATAATATAATCCTATGGGTATAATTATGTTTTATTAGTTGTTTTTCTTAAAGGCCACAATTATTTAAGGGTGTGCATATGATATTCTTGTAGTACCCATTGAGAGGTTTTCACTAACTACAATACATGACTGAGTTATGGCGTCTTATACTTCCAGTGTTATCCTATTGAAAACTGCATGTCCATGATGAACTATTTTCCTCTGTATCCACCTCCAGAAGCCCCAGTAGAACAAGACAGCCTGTGGAAGCAGTGTATAAGCCAAAGTGCTGTGACCTCTGCAAGTCTGCATCCTCCTCCAGAAGCACTAGCACCACAAGCCAGCCTGTAGCACCACTGTACAAGCCAAAGTGCCGTGGCCTCTGCATCCTCCTCCTGAAGCACCAGCAGCACAAGACAGCCTGTGGAACCAGTGTACAAGCCAAAGTGCCATGACCTCTGCAAGTCTGTATCCTCCTCCAGAAGCACCAACACCACAAGCCAGCCTGTGGTACCAATGTACAAGCCAAAGTGCAGTGGCCTCTGCATCCCTACTCCTGAAGCACCAGCAGCACAAGACAGCCTGTGGCACCACTGTACAAGCCAAAGTGCCGTGACCCCTGCATCCTCCTCCTGAAGCTCCAGCGGCACAAGACAGGCTGTGGCACCACTGTACAAGCCAAAGTGCCATGACCTCTGCATCCTCCTCCTGACGCACCAGCAGCACTAGACAGCCTGTGGCACCTGTGTGCAAGTCAAAGTGTCGAGAATACCCATTGAGTTTTTTCACCTAAGTACAATACATGACCGAGTTATGGCGCCTTATGCTTCCAGTGTTATTCTATCGAAAAATGCATGCCCATGATGAACCCTTTTCTTCTGTATCCACCTCCAGAAGCACCAGCACCATAACCCAGCCTCTGGCACCAGTATACAAGCAAAACTGCTGTGATCTCTGCATCTTCCTCCTGAAGCACCAGCAAAACAAGACTGCCTGTGGAACCCGATGTACAAGTCAAAGTGCTGTGACCTCATCAAGTCTGCATCCTCCTCCAGAAACACTAGCACGACAAGTAAGCCTGTGGCACCAGTGTACAAGCCAAAGTGCCATGACCTCTGCAAGTCTGCATCCTCCTCCAGAAGCACCAACACCAAGCCAGCCTGTGGTACCAGTGTACAAGCCAAAGTGCCGTGACCTCTGTATCCTCATTCTGAAGCACCAGCAGCACAAGACAGCCTGTGGCACCACTGTACAAGCCAAAGTGCAGTGACCTCTGCATCCTCCTCCTGAAGCACCAGCAGCACAGGACAGCCTGTGGGACCAGTGTACAAGCCAAAGTGCCATGACCTCTGCAAGTCTGTATCCTCCTCCAGAGCACCAACACCACAAGCCAGCCTGTGGTACCAGTGTACAAGCCAAAGTGCCGTGGCCTCTGCATCCCCTCCTGAAGCACCAGCAGCACAAGACAGCCTGTGGCACCACTGTACAAGCCAAAGTGTCATGACCCCTGCATCCTCCTCCTGTAGCACCAGCAGCACAAGACAGCCTGTGGCACCACTGTACAAGCCAAAGTGCCATGACCCCTGCATCCTCCTCCTGAAGCTCCAGCAGCACAAGACAGGCTGTGGCACCACTGTACAAGCCAAAGTGCCATGACCTCTGCATCCTCCTCCTGATGCACTAGTAGCACTAGACAGCCTGTGGCACCTGTGTGCAAGTCAAAGTGCCGTAGTACCCATTGAGAGTTTTTTCACCTAAGTACAATACATGACCGAGTTATGGCCTTACGCTTCCAGTGTTATTCTATCGAAAAATGCATGCCCATGATGAACCCTTTTCTTCTGTATCCACCTTCAGAAGCACCAGCACATAACCAGTCTCTGGCACCAGTATACAAGCAAAACTGCTGTGATCTCTGCATCCTCCTCCTGAAGCACCAGCAAAACAAGACTGCCTGTGGAACCAATGTACAAGTCAAAGTGCTGTGACCTCATCAAGTCTGCATCCTCCTCCAGAAACACTAGCACGACAAGTAAGCCTATGGCACCAGTGTACAAGCCAAAGTGCCATGACCTCTGCAAGTCTACATCCTCCTCCAGAAGCACCAACACCACAAGCCAGCCTGTGGTACCAGTGTACAAGCCAAAGTGCCGTGACCTCTGTATCCTCATTCTGAAGCACCAGCAGCACAAGACAGACTGTGGCACCACTGTACAAGCCAAAGTGCTGTGACCTCTGCATCCTCCTCCTGAAGCACCAGCAGCACAGGACAGCCTGTGGAACCAGTGTACAAGCCAAAGTGCTGTGACCTCTGCAAGTCTGCATCCTCCTCCAGAGCACCAACACCACAAGCCAGCTTGTGGTACCAGTGTCAAGCCAAAGTGCCATGGCCTCTGCGTCCCCCTCTTGAAGCACCAGCAGCACAAGACAGCCTGTGGCACCACTGTACAAGCCAAAGTGCCGTGGCTCCTGCATCCTCCTTCTGAAGCACCAGAAGCACAAGACAGTTCAGACACCAGTGTACAAGCCAAAGTGCCATGACCTCTCATCCTCCTCTCCCTGAAGCCATTCTAAGGACTTCTATGGCAATTCTCTAACAAGGCAACTTTTCTGGACCAATACCAAATACCGAATACCAGGGACCTGAATACCGAATATTCTTCAGAATATTTGGAAAAAGGTATTCGCACAGCCCTAGTTAAGGCACTCAAGAATTTTGCTTTTACAGAACAATTTCTTCCACTGATCAAAAAGAAATTTGCCACCCCTACATCTAAAATATGCATAAATAATCGTTATCAAACAAAATCATTCTGTCTAGAGGTGCAAGGCAAGGCTGTCCCTATCACCTCTACTGTTTACAATCTATATAGAACCATTAGCTATCACCATCCAAGCAGAACAAAAATTAAAGGAGTTATTATTAATAGTAGGTTATCATGCTACCTCACTCTGTGCAGATAATATGCTGTTACATCTCGAGTACATACAAACTTCTGTGCCTGTTCATTTGGATCTGATTAACACATTCGGCAGCATATTGGGCTATAAAGTCAATTGGCGAAAATGTAGTGCCTTATCTCTTAACCCCCACCCATACAACTGAAGATTCTCCTAATCCTGCAATCAGTTATAGTTCACAGTTCAGATTGTATAGGAATTTAGAAAAACATTTAAAATTAAATCTTGCTCCTTTGATGCAACACATCTGTTTAGGCCTGGATAGACTCACATACCTTTATCTCTAATGGACAGGGTAAACACCATTAAGATGAATGTTTTATCAAGGGTGCATTTTGTCTTTTAAGCCCTTCCATAAATATACCTTTGTTGTTCTTTTAAACTCTGGAACAAAAGATTAGGAGATTTCTCTAGGCTGAGAAATTACCTTTAAACAGAGGAGAGAAAGAAGTAAGTGCCTCAGCTGGGACATGAACCCAGTCTGGCCAGGAGTACCATTCAGTTGCTCTACCAGCTGTGCCACTAAGCAACTGAAAACTGGGCCATCCCACAGCCCTTTACTTTTCTCCAGTGCACAACCTGGTGCTGCACACTGCACTGTTGTCATTGAAAATGCAATTGTCTGTGCAGCACCAGGTTGTCACTGGAGAAAAAGTAATGTTCTCGGGATGGCCCAGTTTCCAAATGCCTTAGAGTGTACAAAAAAAAAATTTGCCAGTGGAACTGAAGGAAGTCAAACTTTCCTTCCATGAAAGTTCAGAAATACATTTCCAAACTTTTGCGGAAATTCTGTCTCCTCTATTTAACCAATAAAGCTTCCCAAATTTAATCTCGGTAATCCCTGGTGGCTAGTGGTCCTTCCTTCACCCGCCCACAACAAAACAACAAACATATCCCTATTCCCTGGTGGCTAGTGGTGCCCCACCCCCACGGATCACCTGCCTGACTTTAAAAACAATTTCTCCTTCCTTATTTTGAATAGTGATCCCTCCCCCATCCCCTGCCTGACAGTGCCCACAGCCAACAAATGCCCTGATGCCCTGGTGGCTAGTGGTCCCTCCCTCCACCCATTGCCCACCAAAGTGTGCAGTAACCCCCCATCTCTGTCCATGCTTTAAAGAAAAAATTGCCTGGTAATCTAGTGGTTTCCAGCCCCTCTCCATCCCTGATCCCCAGTCCCATATTATTTCCCTGGTGGTCTACCCCCACCCCACCCCAGCAGGTGTCCCATCACCCTACTCCCACCCCATCATAAACCGCAGTGGGTGGACTGGCACATCCCTCCTCTCTCCTCCACGGCTGGCCCACCCACTGAGCTGTCAATAAATGAGTGCATTTCTGTACAGGAAAGGGCTCATTCAGTGACAACTCAGTGGTGGGCTGGCCATGAGTGAACAGAGGAGGACGCTGTGCCAGTCTGCCACTGAGATCTATGATGAGGGGTGAAAATGGGACACCTGCTGAGTGAACTATGCTGACCACCGGGGCTCAGGACTGGAGATGGAGAGTGAAGGGTTGAGAATCACTGAGACCACCAGGTAATTTTTTTTTTTTAAATGCGGATGAGATGGAGGTTTCTA
Source organism: Neoceratodus forsteri (assembly GCA_016271365.2). Lineage (NCBI taxonomy): Eukaryota > Metazoa > Chordata > Ceratodontiformes > Ceratodontidae > Neoceratodus > Neoceratodus forsteri. The sequence continues at coordinate 1,518,893,235 of CM057449.1, forward strand.
CATACACCTTGGGGGATGAATGGATGGAGGGAGGATCACTAGCCACCAGGGCATCAGGGCATTTGTTGAGCCTCAGCGCTGTCGGGCGGGTGAGGGGAGAAATCACTATTTAAAAGGAGAATTTTTTTTAAGGCAGGCGGGTGAGCTGGTGAAGAAGGGACCACTCGGCACCAGGGATATTTAGTGTGTACCTGTGGGGTGGTGAATTGAGGGGCTACTAGCCACCAGGGCTTATTTATTTGATATGGGGTGAAATTTCACTCATAGCTTTTATGGAAGTTTTCCGCTCCATCACAGGTAGCAGTTTGAAACTTACGTGAAAGTTCCCTGATTTCCACAGAAGTTCCACCGAGGGCAAAAAGCACACTTTCATCTATCCCTAGAAGCCTTGGTGGTGCAGCCAGTAGCACAACTAGAACAGTTTTCAGGTGGCATGGGCTCAAGTCCCTGCAGAGGCACTTACTTCATTCTCTCCTCTGTTTGTATGTGTTCCATAAACATGCATACCTCACTCTTGTGATTAAAATTTAATTGTCTGTACAGCACCAGGTTGTGCATTGAAGAAAGAGTAAGGTGCTACAGAATGGCCCAGTTTCCAGTTGCCTTTGTGGTGCACCTGGTAGCACAACAGGAACAGAATTTGGGGCTGCCTGGGTTCAGGTCCCAGCTGAGGCACTTGCTTCATTCTCTCCTCTATATGTGTTCGTAGATATGCACACCACAGTCTTGTGATTGAAAATGTAATTGACTGTGCAGCACTAGGTTGTGCATTGGAGAAAGGGTAATGTGCTCTGGGATGGCCCAATTTCCAGCTGCCTTGGTGGCACAGCTGGTAGCTCAACTGGAATGGTATTCCATGCAGCCTGGGTTCAAGTCCCAGCTGAGGCACTTATTTCTTTCTCTCCTCTGTTTGTCTGTGCTCCATAAATATGCACACCACACTCTTGTGATTGAGAAAATATCTTATTTATATCTAGAAAAGCTACACTAATCACCAGAACATTAGGTCTTGATGTTTCGAGTTTTCTGTGGTACTGCTTAAAGACCAGATTGAACCAATTTATTTATGATTAAAAGAATCAACCTCCTCCTCATCGTAGCACTCTTTGGAAGACCACCTTTGCCATGTAAAAGGTCTGGTTCTGCCTGAAATTGGATTAAAAAAAAGAAGGTCTGCATCAGAAAGCCTCACCATTCACTAAGGCTACAATGTTGGCCTGACAAAAAGCAAATAAACTATTGGGTGTCACCACTCCATTATCAAGTATTGCCCTATTTTCTTCAGTCTGCACCTGCCATTGACATTCATTCCTCAAACTTGGCTGAGAAATGACTTCTTATTTTTAAAAGACTTGTATCCTGATAATAATTTCATCTCCTTTGATCAGTTTACTAATCTGCTACACTTACAGTGAGGAAGCTTTCTGAAACATCTCTGTTTCAGAGAAATTATAAGGAACTGTTCAGGAGACTTGAATCGTCTGCTGCATATTTCCTTAGAAGTCTTTTTGGAAACTAAAGAGCCCTTTAAAACTCATAGGTGGAATATTAACCTGTATAAGAGTGAATATATCTCTCATGCTTGTTTCTTTAAAGTCTGTCTGGGAGCTGGATCTTGGGTCCACTTTCAATGAAGAACAATGGGACTTGATTCTATCATCATTTATTTGTGTCTCTTAGAATACCAGTCTGAAGTAAATACATTTTAACATAATACACATGACTTACTTTACTCCTGAAAAAAACTATATAAATGTAATAATACCATCTCAAATCATTGTTCCTGGTGTCTTGTGGAAAAAGGTTTATAACATGCTTCAATGCAAACAGTATTGGAGTAATATTTTGAAGTTTATGTACAACGTAACCCAACAGAGCTTTCATTTTGACCCAGGTATTCTTATGCTGACACTTGATTCATCACTGATGATGGACAATTTATTACGTCCAGCTTCTTTACTCCTCAATACTGCAAGAACTCATTCTTCAACACTGGAATGATCATAATCCTCCTGCTTTTGCAAACATCTTAAATTTGGTAGTAGACTCAACCACAGCTGTGTGCATGCTGCACATGGGTGAGGTTATAAGGTGGTATGAGCTGAGTTTCGTTGCTACACTGATGATACTCAGCTCTACCTGTCCTTTGCACCCAGCAGAGCTGACGTGGTCAACATGCTAAATGAGTGCTTGACGAGATCCTGGCTTGGACGTTATTGAACTGGCTGGGACTTAACCTAGGGAAAACTGAGACTGATAAAAAGTGCTGGGATGCTTATGCTGAAATATGGTGTAAGATGGGAGAATGCTTACATTTAGAGAGAAATTAGCTTTATGCCTGCACAGGATTATTTATTTATTTATTTTATTTATTTAGTTTTGTTAACTGGTCGGTGCACTAGCCATAAAATGACTATTTTCAGGCACGACCGGGAGAGTACAACAAAAGGAGAACAGTTGAACAACAGCAACATGGGTACAATAGTACAAATAGAGGAACAGTGCAGCAGTGCTACAAAAATACAATGGGTAGAAACAACAAAAATAATGGCAAGCATTATACAGATAATGGCAGTAAGATATATAATAAGTGCAGAAACCATGGACCCGACCTGTGGAGTGAAAGGGTTAATAAGATAGTAAGGTTATATAGAGAGAAATGTGAGGAATGTTCAAATATAACAAGAAAGACTGACAGAAGGAAGGTCAGTGGTAATTGGCAAAACAACAGTGGATGGTCAGCAACAAGGTTCAAGAAGGAAGAGAGCTAGTAGTCAAGAAGTTATTTACAAAGAGAAGGAAAAATATGGGGAGCAGAAGAGGAGACAGTCTTGGAGCTGGATTAGAGCAGGGGTGACATTACTGGTAAGTCTCAGGAGCTTCAGGTTGGGTCAAAGCATGTACAAGCATCAGCTAAGGATGAGATAACGACGATATTCACTTTTAAATCCAAAGTGAGACTGAGACAGCCAGAGGTTGAGTGGAAGAGCATTCCATTGCCTGGGAGCAGAGAATTGGAAGGCCCCTGTGCCTTTAGTAGTCCGACATCTCAGAACATAGAGCAAGGATTTGTCAGCTGATCATGAGCCATGGGAGGATGGTTGAGGGACCAGCAACGCCCGCCAGCTGAGACGGGTTTTTCCCAGATGATCGAGTCCATAAGTGATCCAAGGTAGTATTGTCCACTGGCAGAGGGTGAGAGCCAATTCAGATCCTTATAAAGAAGGCAGTGATATTTGAGTCAAGTGACGAAGAGGCAAATCGGCATATATATTGTTATAAGTTCGTCCCATTTTAGTAGGGAGGTTTTCTGGGCAGAGGTAAGAATAGAGGCACCATAGGTAAGGGTTGGGAGCAGAATACCTCGGGCAATTGCTAATTGGCAGAGGTGTAAGCATGTAGCTCGTTTTGCAAACTACTCCTAGTTTCGAGTTTGCAGCTTTGCATGAGGACTGAATGTGAAGATTAAAATCCAGAGACTGGTCCAGGAGGATCCCAAGGTACTTGAAGGAAGTAACATTTTCAAGTGGAAATCCTCCTGGGTGAAGAACCTCCAGCAAACTAGAACAGGTCTTAATCTTGATTGCAGAACCTAGGAGCATGGCTTTCATTTTCTTTTCATTTAGTACAAGCTTACGGTCTAGTAGCCAGTCTAAGACCTTATTGAAGTCTGAAGTAAGTGATGTGTTTATGCAGGCAATACTAGAAGAACTAGTGTAGATGATCAGGTCATCAGCGTAGAGAATAGCTGAGCAGGATTCCAGGACCTCAGCTACATTGTTGATAAAATTGAGAACAGAAGGGGCCCAAGGATAGAGCCCTGGGGACCCAAGGTTGATAGTAGACATGTTGGACAGGGAGGAGTTAAATTTGACAGCTTGCGACCTGTTTGACAGGTAGCTACAGAACCAGTCCACAACAGGGTAGAGAAATGGAATTTATGGAGAGTGGAGAGAAGCAGGGGATGGTCAACAAGGTCGAAAGCCTTAGTGGGGTCAATGAAGATGGCACCTGTGAGTTTTCCAGAGTCCATGTTGGACAGAATATCAGTAGTTAGTTGAAGAAGAGCCGTGGTGGTGCTATGGCCTTTTCTGAAACCATGCTGAGTGTCTGAGAGGAGATTGTGGCGTGTAAGGTAGTCAATGGTCTGTGATGCAATTATTTTCTCTAGGATCTTGTTAGGACAGAGAATTGCTATAGGTCTGTAATTGGCCATGTCCTTTGGGTCACCTTTTTTAAGACAGAGTTACTCTTGCAGATTTCCATGGGTCTGGCACAGTGCTATGGATAAGGGATAAAGTGTAGATTCTGGCAATCGGGAGGCAATGAGTGGAGCAGCCAGCTTAAGAAGACGAGGTTCAGTGAGTCAGAACCAGAGCTGGTATTGGCAGATATGGATCTCAGTAATTTCAGAACTTCCGCTCTTGATATAGCCTTGAAATAGAATGGTGGCGCTGGAGGAGCATCATACGATAGGGCAGTATGGTTGTCTGATGGTAGTGTGGTAGGTAGATTGAGTGCGATCCACTAGGTTGTAAAGTCAAGGTATAGTATGAAAGATCAGAGAAAGATTGTTAAAACTGTTTGAGATGGTCCTAGGGTCATTACAATGTGCTTCATTTATGATCATTTCATCAGGAGTGACCAATCAGAGTACCAGGAAATGTTTTGACATAGGCCAAAATTTCCTCGGTCGCAGGCTGAGCTTTGTAGAAGGTCCTTGCAGTATTTGCTTTTAGCAACTCTAACTTGTCTCTTACATCTGTTCCTTAGTTCACGATAGACAATAAGATCTGACTGTAGGCCAGTTTGTTTGTAGCGAATCAAAGCTTGTCCCTCTGGCACAGATTAGCAAGGAGGTCTTTATGCAGCCACCTCGTGGGTTTTCCTCTGACCCTCCTAGTAGTCTTGGGGGCATGTTTATATTGAATGGTAAGAAATTCATTTATGAATATCTGTAGAGCAACCCACATCCTTTGTTTGATAGATACCTACCCAGTCGATATTGGAGACATCATGAGAAATGCATCCTGTCAATATGAGCTAGATTTGTAAACGTGATTAGTCTTGATGGAGGAGATGGAGGCGCAACCATAGATAGGATACAAAAAGTGGGTGAGTGGTCTGTTAGTGCATCTGCAAGGATTCCTGCTTTGACACATGTTCTATACGGTTAACCATCACCCAGTCTAGGAGTGTACCCGTTTGATGGGATGACGTGGCTCTAGTTGCTTCAGAGATCAACTGGTGAAAATTATAAATAAGCGTGAGTGATTGCAAGGATATTTGAGCTGACCCTAACCAATTGAGGTTAAGATCACCTAGGATGACAGCCTCATTATGATTTACAGTCTGGGAGGTGATGTCAAGGAGTTCTTGAGACATACTATTCCCCAGCAGGTGGATTATAGGCACAGATAATATGAAGCTTCTTTTCCCCAATACAATAGTTGCCTGTATGAATTAAGCTTTTAGATGTAGGTGCTGAGGTGCTGGTGGATGAGCCAGGTTGAAGTGGAAAAATGGGGGCTTCTGGAGATGAGTTGGCCTTTTTATTGGCCCGACCAAACTGGAGGCCCCCAAAGGTGAAGAATTTGGTCATTTTTGGACAATGAGCTGACACTTGATGCTCAGGTGTCGACTGTTGTCAGATCAGGTTACCTTGTCCAGAACATCACTCGAATTAAGTCCCTTATTCCCTCTGATGACCAGTCTATGCTGGTGCATGCTTTCATCACCTCGAGACTCAACTACTGTTACGCACACTACCTCAGAGTCAGGAGGTGTGATGCAGTGCCTGTAGCTTCTGCAGAAGATGGCAGCCCGGTTGTTGACTGGACACTCGAGGTTCAGTCCACATCACTCTGGTGCTGTCGCGGGAACTGCATTGGCTGCCGGTTCGCTGGTGCATTATCTTTAAGGTAGGTCTTTGGACCTCCAAGACCCGTACTGGTTTGGTCCAGGCTACCTGAGGGAGCTTCAGCATCCCTACACCCCATCTCACTCTCTCAGGTCAGCTGGAGACCCTCCTGGAGGTCCCCAGGGCTAGATTAAAATCTTCTGGGAACCAGGCATTTGAAGTAGCTGTCCCAGTACTCTGGAATTCACTGCCAGAGTACCTCCTGGAGGCACCATCTGTAGACATCTTTAAAATACATCTGAAGGCTGGCCAAGTGGTGCTGGCTGGTTGAGTCACTGGATGCCACACAACTTGTGCTGCAGTGACTCAGGTTCGGAGACAACCTCAGGTTGCGGGGTACTGGCATGGGGGATGGGAGCAGGATTGGCGTTGGCTCTCCTCTCCTGGGCAAGGGTGGGGTCACCCACCCGTGAGTCCCACCATCACTGAATGGAGGTTCGGTGCCAGTGCAGGTGGTCAATGGCATGACTGGAAGGGAGGGGCATCCTGAGCGGTGTGCACGAGTGTGCCTCCATATACGTGCTACATCAGGGACACATGGGTGTAGGGTCACAAAACCCACAAAACCAGAAATTGAATATGGAAAAAAAAAATCTGAAGACCTTCTTATCTGAGCAGGCATTTGGGACCTGGTGAAGCTATTTTGTAACCATCGTACAGCTAGGGATTAGCCTGGTTTTAGATTTTAATGGGTTTATGTAATTATTGTGCATATTATGTCAACCTTTTCTTATTGCTGTATTTGTGTGCGCTGTTGTAAGGGTGCCCTGAGCCCATAGTAAAGGGGCCCAAAATAAATAAACTCTACTACTATTAGTAATATGCACATTATAGTCTAAATGAGGCACCAAACAAATATGAAAATATGTGTCTTCCCTTTCTTGTTGCTCTCCATTCCTAACTAATAGGTTTCACCTCTTTACCTTAATTGCACATGTTGGTTGTGACCTGTTTCCTGCCCAACTTTCCCTGAGTTATGATAAAATGGTAATTTTAGCTGAGCTGGTTAAAGTTCATGGAGGTAATTTTATTCTTCCTGATTTTACTCTTCCTAGTGATCACATGTGCTTCTGAGCCGAAAAAACTATCATAAAAAATCATTACCCTATTTACAACAAGGTTGTGAGTGCTGTTCAGGGAGGGTGTGTAATACTACATCTAATCCTGTGCATGCATAAAGTTCACTTCTTCTCTAAATGTAAGCATTCTCCCATCTTATACCATATTTCAGTGTAAGCATGCCAGCACTTTTATCAGTCTCAATCACATTTTGATTGTGTCTGTGTTTGTATTCAAGCTATACATATAAACTGTACCTCTCTAGATGTTACCAGATCCTGCTGCTATTTAAAACTTTTGTAGATGAGGCCCTGACCCAATGGTGTATTCAATTCTCATTAACAGAATTATTATTATTATATGCAACATGTGTATTATGCTCATGTTACTTTACATCTCTCAAGTGTCCTACAATGAAAGTAATTCCAGCATCTCTTCACTTGGAACTCCTGTACCCTACATGGCAAAAGGTAATGTCCTATAAGGAACCTTTGAGCTTTTAAAGAAGAAATTCATATTAATCAATGATACCAGTGGATTGTAAGGGGTACAAGCACAAAACATTAACTTGTACAGTGTTCAAAGCTTGCATTTATAATATATCATTGTGTGGTGCATTGTCTCGTGTCCATTTTCAACAAGTCATTGTGTCCCATTTGGACAATATTTGTTTTGCAATTCACAGTAGAACAGCTTGCATATCACTGGCATTTAGTGTGTAAGACTGACTCGATCTACCATTTTAAATCCTTCCTAATGACCTGCATCTTCATCACAGCCTTTTAAATCCTGATTCCTCAGCACCAAACAGCCTTTTCTTCCTGAAGAAAACCTAATTCCATACAGATGTATGCATACCTACAGCACACATCGGTTTGACACTCCAGCAACTGCTTCTTTGTCTTCATAATGTGAACCCACTTGTGTACTATGGCTATGATTAGCAGTACAGATGCTCAGACAACCCACAGTGCTCATCAGTTACCTTGGACTGTGGCCATTTTTACTCAGATGTTTGTTTTGGGTAAAACAATTAGGTGTTCAAGTCCTTATTTGGTCTGATTACTCAGATTATCTGGCATTATCTGGGAAAATTATCCTATATCCAAGCCTATCTGCCCAGATGTGAAAATAGGAGCTCTCTGCAAATAGTGCTAGAGACCTCAAGGTGCGCTATCTGTGCACTTCTAATTAGCAGTCTGTCGTTTTATATCCTTGGTGTGTATTTATTGCTCTGTATCATTTATTTATTGCATTGGTTATTTTGTTCCTTTTAGTGAATTACATTGTTTCAAATCTCACATTAAAACAAACTTTTCCTCCATTGCCTAGGATTGCATGACGTGGAATGAACAGCTTCTGCTTGCTTTTGACCAAAATGGTACAAGATTTATTTTGTTAACCCCCACCCAACTTTGACAGCAACTTGTTGCACTAATACTTCCTGCAGATTTTATAGTTTTGACCCTGCTGCAAGGGATAAAACCACTGCAGGTTAAAAAATGCTATGGGTGTTAAGATGGAAAGGTGTATTTGTAAGAAAAAGTTTAGGACTACCAGCTCCTAGAGTAATAGGATATGAGCATTTAGAGTATAAAACAATTTTAGTTAAGGGTACATATTTATGTTACATGTGGATCAAACAGTGCTGCTAAAGTACTTGATTACTGTAACTGCAGTAGTTACCTGTAACCTGATAACATTTCCCATTTGTTTCAGTAAGATTACTTTTTAAATAAAGTAAGCTAAATAGCGATCACATCACTTTAAAAGTCAAAGGAATCTGGACTACTTTTAGTTTCTTTTCCCATCTCTACATGCCCCAGCAGAACAATTTAATATAGATAGTGTGCTATCTTCAACAAAACACGGTACTGTACAACAGTGCCTTCATTGTGCATTAAGGGAAACTGGTGGTTTTGAACCAATTGAAAAAGTAATGGCATTGCATGATTTACTCCATGTTTAATACAAATTAAGAAAAATAATTAGTAATCATTGTTAATGCCATACCTTTTTATGTTGTTTTATTCACTGATGGTTTACCAAATGTTGAATATTCTTTTGCATGTATACCTCTTGTAAAATGTTTGTAATATGGCCTAAATGAATGCTGCTAACAAAATCACAGTGGGTTTGTATTACAGTAGTGTATGTACAGTCACTGCACTGCCAGTAGCTAAATGATTGCCTTGTAAAGTGCTTTGATAAACTGTGTATAAAATGCCCAACAGAAATCTAACATTCTTATTTTTCTATTGCATTGAAACCTACTAAGAATTTAATATAGTCAGTTCTGATGTACTCACATACTTAGAAATCCCATATTTGTGTATATTGTACATCTGAAATTTCATACAACTGAAATTGTATTGAAATCAATAGAGCCACTCAGTAAAACACACTCTCTCATTTACTGCTCCGTTTACCATGATTGACTATATAAAGCTCAGTGAAAACATACCAGTTTATCAAATGTTCCATACTCAGAGCTATTCACGCTATTTGTTTCTCCATTGCTCCTTGCTTTCACAAAAGAAAGCCTGAAACTAAAACTTACATATATTTAACCACAGGCAGCACAATTAGCACATGTTTAACTGGCATGATTGACAGTATTAATGTCTGTAAGTCCCTGTCTAGAGGAAAAAGTGGGCATACAGATGACAATTGGTGAGCACACAAGCAAATTTGTTATTGTTTATACACAGGATTGGGAAAGGGATATGAAATTATTGTGCAGGTAGCTGAAATGTGTATACTTTTGATGTGTATATAAGTGGAATATACTGTACTGTTGTTTACTGTTTTGGATTATAGTAAAAAGAGCAAACTATAATCTTATAGCAGCAAAAGAGTTTACCTTCCTGTCTCCTTTGCTAACTCCAGTAGCAAGTCATTTGAAACCTTCTTGCCATGTTTTCTAGCCAACTGTAATAAATGTTTATTCCACATTGGAAATGTAAAACAACAATTATAAGGCATAGGCCAAGGGTGCCGTCAGCTACTGAAAATTACAAAGTACAAAGACATTGACTCCATCAGGATTCTGATAGCCAGCATAGCTCAGGTCAATACCCCAGACCCCTTTACAAGACAGTTCTTGGACACCCAGAATTTGCCATGTTATAGTGAAGTACTTTTATGATGAGAGTGATTATGATGAGTTTTATGAGATGTAGGAGACACAGTGCAGTGACCTTGTACAAGATATCCTTATAATGAGGACCCGTGTGCATGTCCAACAAGATAATGGTACTCTAACCATACTCACAGTTGTGCATATTTTAAATAGATGCATCATTAAAAGCTAGAATTTGTCTGTAAGTAAAAAAACTATGGTTACAACAAGGCTGAAAAAGTGAAGCATGTTCCTAGCTACAGCAAGATTAAATCAATGTCATTAATCGCTCTTTTATGATGGAAGGGAACATTCTTAAAATGCTTCTTTGAAGTCTGTCAGTGTCTCCACTTCAACCGCCATTCATAATGTTACAGCCAAAGTAATCTAACTTTATTTGCTTGTTTTGTTTAAAAATTGGTGATGTTGTTCATATTTGTGGATTAGAGAAACTCTAAGTTTAATGAATCATAGAATTGTAAATAACAGAAGAGGCCATTCATACCTTTATTTGTTTTATTTGGTTATTTATTTAAAACATTGTGACTAGATGAGGGACACTAGCCAAGGCTCGTTTCCAGGTGCAACCTGGGGTGGGAAGGGGAGAACACTATTACAAAGAAATACAACCAGTCAGATGAAATGGTTACAAGGTGCATAAGTTGAGTGGAGTTAGTAGAAACATAGAAATTGACAACAGATAAGGACCGCCAGGCCCATCCAGTCTGCCCGTAAGCGTACTCTAGTTTATGGCCTCTGACGCTTTGTGGTCAATGGTTTATCTCCAAGCCTTACCACCCCTAAGGTTCACTTTGTCTGTCCCAGACATGTTTAAATCCTCTACTATGCTTGCTCCCACCACTGCCTGTGGCAGACTATTCCATGTGGCCACCACCCTCTCCATGAAGAAAAACTTCCTCACATTTTCCCATAACCTGCTACCTCCAATTCATATCATGTCCTCTCATTCTTGAACTTCTCCTATATTGGAAGACGTCTTCCCCCTGCATCTTATTTTTCCCTTAAAGTACTTAAATGTTTCTATCATGTCCCCTTCTTCCTCCTTTCCTCCAGCGAGTACATATTGAGGTCCTTTAATCTCTCTGCATATGCTTTCTGGTGCAAACCCTGTACCATCTTAGTCACCCTTTTCTGGACTGCCTCCACCCTGTCAATGCCCTTATGAAGGTGCAGTCTCCAGAACTATACACAGTACTCCAGGTGAGGCCTCACCAGTGTTTTATCAATGACATTACCACCTCCCACCATCTACTAGTGATACATCTGCCTGTGCTCCCCAACATGCCACTGGCCCTTCATGCAGCCTTTGTACTCTGCTTGGACACCTTTAAGTCATCAGAAATGATAATCCCAGGTCCCTTCCCTCCCTGGTTATCCTCAACAACTCCCACTCCCATCCTGTAGCTCTCCCCAGGGTTCCCTCATCCCAGGTGCATTATTTTGCACTTCTTTGAACCTCAGTTGCCAAAGCTCAGACCATTTTTCAAGCTTCCCAGGTCCCTCCTCATTTTCTTCACCCTGTTACACACCTTGGTATCACCTGAAAACAGGCAGATCTTACCCTCAGCCCTTCTGCAATGTCACTAATGAAGACATTAAACAGGACTGGACCATGGACTGATCCCTGCAGTACCCTGCTGGTCACCTCCCTCTCCCCTGATTGGATCCCTTTACCACCACCCTCTGTCTCCTGTCTGTTCACCAGTTCCTAACCCAGTTTACCACCTTGTGCCACATGCCCAGGCTACTCATCTTGTTAACCAGCCTTTTATGTGGGACTGTGTAGAAGGCCATATTGAAATCAAGGTATGTGATGTCCACTGCCACCCCCCATCACCCGTCAAAAAATCTGTCAGATTTGTCTGACATGACCTTCCTGCTGTGAATCCATGTTGCCTTGGATACTTGGGCACTGTTGGATTCCAAATGTGCCACTATTCTTTCTTTAAGCAGTGCCTCCATGATCTTACCCATTATCGAGGTACAGACAATATGGAAAAACATTGCATGTGGAATACAAACAAATTAGCATACAAAACATCTGTGCAAATTGGGCACACTCAAAAAGTGCATAGTGCCAGTATCAAGGGAGGCTGAGCTGATGCTGAGAGCAGGAGTCAAAACAGGCTGCTAAACTTCACTGAAATTGCCAGAACTATGAGGTCGGGAGTGGTGAGTGAGGGGTGGTCAAATGGGCAGGGAATGGTAAGAAGGATTCAGGAAGAGGGTTGGCAGGAGCAGGGGAAGGGGAGCAGTTTTGCTAGCATCTAATGGGAGGAAGGGAGTGGAGAGATGGATGAGGAAGGTAGCTGGTTCCAGAGGAGGGAAGGCAGTATGAGAAGGAAATTTCCTAGCTGAGGAATGTAGGTGGGGAAGGGAGATGTGTGGCTCCCTAGGCCACAGGGAGTAGGAGGAAGAGGGATGGGGAGAGGAAATGGAATAGATAGGAGGGAGGGACCCAAGTCAGCATATAGGCATGAATGAAGCACAGTGGTACTGGAAACATGAGGAGAGGAGGATGGATAGGGAGGTGTACAGGGGAGAGTTGTGGCTATGAGAGGGGAGGGTGAGTTGGTAGTAAAGTGGCAGAAGGCATTGCAGAGGGTGTCCAGTCTGGCAAGGGAGATGGAGGGACAATGCCATAGACTACATCCGTATTGTCAAAAACTGGGTGAACGATTTTGGTGACCAGCTCCCAGTGGGCATGTGGAGAAAAGGCAGTCCTTACTGTGGTACAGGGCACCAGGTCTGGGGTGACATTTGGCCTGTATGGTTTTGATGTGGGCAGAGAAGTCAAGCCTGCTATCACACACACATGAAGTAGAGACTACTTCAAGAGGGTGTCATCGGTGGTGGAGTTGGGCATGGATGACATTGATGTGGGCAGAGGAGTCAAGCCTGCTATCTAACCACACACCAAGGTACTTGAAAGTTGGGACTACTTCAAGAGGGTGCCATCCAGCATGGAGGCGATGGGGAGGAGGCAAGCCAGGCCAGTTTCTGGCTGGCACCAAAGAGCATAGACACAGTTTTCTTGTGCTGACCTGAATGTTGTTGGACTGGCAGCAGCACAAAACATTTTGAAAGTCTTGCTGACGTGAGACTACCAGAGATGCAGTCGAGGGACCAGAGGTATAGAAAATGAGTCATCTGCATGCAAGTGAATATGAGAGTTGGCCCTTTTTGCCCCTACTGAGTTTATACTCCTTATTGAACTGCTTTATGACTAATCCCATGTCCTTGTTTTCTTCCTAGCTTTATGTGTTGTGCCCAAAAAGTAGAACAAATAATGCAAGTCATATACACTATGTGAATTAGATAATAATTTTTCAATTAAACATTGATGAAGCAAAACAGTAAAAACATAACTTACCTTGCTGTTTGCCTTCACTTCCTCAATATGCTGTCTGTCTGTCCGTCTGTCTATACATCTGTCTATCTGTCTGTCTGTCTAACTTCTATATCTCTGTCTATTCTTAACATCCCTATATATTAAATGGTATTTTATGATCTATACACACACCTTATGTGAGGCTGATAATGAAAATCTATTGCCCTGAAGATAGAAAATGTGACTTGATAATGTGTCATACAGTGCCCAAAGTTTTAAGCTGATGGTATTCTTGCCACAAGTGGTTCCTTTTTTTTTTTCTACCAAGAGGACAATAATTTCGCCTGAGACAAAATAATTTGCCACTTTGAAATGAAAACTCCATTCCATACAGTATCTGCTTTTATTAAACCCTTTATAAAAGCACAAAGAAAGGTTGCTATACTTACTTTACATAACCACTGAAAATATAGCGTAGCACCACGCCAACTCTGATTAGTCAACCTGATTTATGGGAACCAACAATCAGTAGCCTGAAGACTAAAGATTGGGGAAATATCATGAGAGCTATTTTTATGTGATTCTGATTTAGCAAACTGGATTATAAGTTAGAATTCAGGGTGTACAGTACCACTGTAGTAGCCACAATGTTGTGCATTAATCAAAAGTCATCAGACTACTAACTGCTAATTATATTCATGCAGGCAACAGTCTTCAGACTACTGGCAGCTAATGATAGCAGTGAACTGGTGATACTGGTTTAAACAGGATTTCATAAAACTAGCTTGGGCCACAGACTGAAGTTTTTGGCCTAAAGTGTAACGTTGTATCTCCTCCATGGAAATGAACATGGCTTCCAATGTTTGATTTTACTGTCATTCTCAATTTTCATCCTCAGGGCAATAGATTTATATCATAAGCATCAACTTTGTTTGGTACCTACATAATATAAATAAGTTTATGTATGCAGCATAGATAGATAGATAGATAGATAGATAGATAGATAGATAGATAGATAGATAGAGTTAGGTAGAGTATATTGGAATACTTCCAGATTACCCACATTTTCTTTTAATTAAAATTAAAACCAGTCACATAATCATGAAAAAGTATAGCATTTTGTACCATCCCAAATCAGAGCCAAGCATGAATGTTGTGCTAGAGTGAGTGTGATAGCTTTTGATTTCCATTAAGAAACTATTGTTTTAAAAAGTATTTGCATGCAATGTCTTGTTAGTTTCATACCGTCATAAATCCATCCAGCAAACCAGAGCCGGGTTTGGGAGGGCTTCAATCGCTCCATGGACCATTTTCGATGATTGAAGCTATCAAAGGTATTCTCTGTATTTAAGATTGGAATCCTGTCATATTAACACCACTGTAGCGGTATGGCTCCACATCAAGGCCAACGAGGGTCCTGTAAGAGATTTTCGTATGTCAGTTGATTCTTAATTAAGTACAGTACTTTAAAAGCCATCAGGGATTGGGAGTACAACCAGGGAATATAATGAGTATGCAGAGAGGGGAGAAAGAGAGAGAGAAAGGGAGGAAGGAGGAGGAGAGAGAGTGAGAGAGAGAGAGTCATGCACAAAACTAGACTAAAATATAATCATAATCAATTATTTTATTAAAGAAATGAATACTATAGGGCTTTACCATTCTTATTAAAGACATTTTCTTAGGAAACAGATTATAAATAGAAGAGGTATCCTGCTGAGATAGTAATACTTTAGTAAAGATAAGCACTTCAGTTTTACTTTTAACTTCAACATATTGTAGATATGCGAGATATTCCTACAAATGCAGACATTCTAAACCATACATTTCATAAAAGGGAATTATTCTAAAATGTTGGTAAATCTATTTGATAATTATATAGCACACATATTGTACAAGCAATTAATGTTGAGTGGATAGATTTTGAGAAACACAGCAAATGGTATTTAAAGTAGAAAAAGAAAATGATTAGTTTTGTTCCTGAACAAAGAACACATTTGCTACATTATTTATGTTCCTTCAGTGATCTTTTGACATCTAATTCATCCTTTGCAACTGAACTGATGTCACTGTGTTCAGCTTCATAATAGTCTTCAGTTCAACTGATATCACTGGGTTCCAGAACAGCTAAGTAATGTGAGGTGGCAGTCTTTAGGAGACTTTCTGGAAGCTGCATTGCTGCTAGCTGTATGCATCTTTCTGGGCTAAGGAGGAGGTTGCCAGACTCAAGGCTGAGTTGGCTTGGGATCGGGACCTTCTCCCCACCCATCGACCAACTATTCCACCACCACTACCTCAGAGGTTGCCCAGAAGGAGGTGGCTGGGCAAAGAGTGGGCTTAGGGAGGAAAGGCTGATGGAGTGTAGGCACATCCCATACCCAATTCCACTGAAAAACTCCCACCGCACTGGCAGTGCAGAAACATCCCACAGATGCATCCAAAGTAGTGATCGGGGTGGGTGTTGCTGTCCTTCATAGTGGAGACCCCAAGGGGTGGCAGAGGACCCCAGAGTGGAAGAGGCACATCCTGGTGGGGATCTCCATAGTGAGAAAGGAGGATAGAGTTGGGGACAGGTATGAATGAGGAAAGGAGGTTCAGTGCCTTTCCAGCACCACAGCTCACAAGGATGGAAAGGAGACAAAGGATTGCTGGGGCAGCAGGAAGGGAGAGAGAGCTAGACATCATTGTCCACCTGAGACTAATTACCTGGCTAGGGATGAGCCAGCAACAGTTCAGGAGGAGTTCAGGAAATTGAGGAAGGCTCTTAGGCAGGTGGCATGATCTGTGACCTTCTCTGAAGTGCTACCTATCTACAACAGGGGAATACAGGATTCTCTGCACCAGGAACTTCATTATATGGTTGAGGAATGGTGCAGAGACAAGGGTTTTGGCTTCATTGGGACTGAGGCCCCACCTGGAGGGATAAGAGCTTGTACAGGTGGGGCAGCCACAGCCTGCATCCATCCAGGAGGGAACTGTGGTCCTCAGTGAATGGTTTAAATGCTGCATTGGCCAGCATTTAAACTAACAAAGTGGAGGCAGAAAAATGAAGGAAACATAAACTGTCCCTGCCCCACAGGCAAACAAGATCAGCAAGGGAATCTTGAGGGATGAAATCCCAAAAGAACCATATAACAAAGGAATGTGGAGGATAGAAGGCAAGAATGATAATGAGATAAATAGTGGAAGAAACAAAAGGGGCAAATGGGAAATGGGGTGGGGATAGCAGCACAATCTGAGAGCCATGTGTGCAAACATTGAAATCTAGGCAACAAGACTGCAGACCAAGAGACCGCCATGGCATAGACAGACCTGGATTTGGTTGCAATTTCCATGCCCTGGTGCAATGAAAACCAGGACTGGGATTTGGTCATACCAGAGTATACTCTGTTCAAAAAAGACAGGGTAGGTAAAAAAGGGAAGGAGTGGCTCTTTATGTTAGGGACAAAACTAAAAGCCATAGAAATACAGGGCGAGCAGGGAGGAGCTAAGGTGCCGTGGGTCACACTGGAAACATGTAAGGATCACTATTCATATAGGAGTGATCTACGACCTCCAGCATGGGGGAGGTAGATAAAGACATGATGGAAGCCATCCAAAGGATGGCATGCAAGGGGGATGTTGCTGGTGGGGACTTCAATCCACCAGATGTGGATTGGAACCTACCTGCAGCAGTACCAGTCAGAAGTAGGGACATCCTGGACTCACTGCAAAGGGCATTTCTCAGGCAACTAGTTAGAAGCCCATTCATGGGGGCAATACTGGACCTGGTACTGACAAATGGGGACAGTGTTGCTGATGTCATGGTAGGTGACAACCTGTGGTCCAGCGATCACCATGCAGTGTGGTTCAGTGTAAGATCTGGGCCAGAACTGAGCTGCAGTAAGACAAGGATTCTGAACTTCAAGACGGCTGATTTCAGGAAAATGGGAGAATGCTCCGGGATGCCCTGGCAGGGATAGAGGATCTGGGGGATTTAATGAACTATGGGAAAAAGTAAAGGGGCATTGGAAAAGCAACAAGTCTCTGTGTCAGGCAGGTTAACAAGGGCAAGAGAAAAAAGAGACCCTATGGTTCACTAAAGATGTAGCAGAAAAGTAAGAGCAAAAAAATTAGCATTTAGAAAGTACAAAAGACACAGAAGGAGAATAGGGAAAACTACCAGGAGAAATAAAGGGAGACAGGGAAGGTAGTTAGATGGGCAAAGGCATAAAAGAGAATACTGCCCAATCAGTAAATGAAAAGGAATAAAACTTTCTTTGGATATATAGCGAGAAGAGGAAGACCAAAGGGGAAAAGGGAAGGCTAAAAGGGAAGAAAGAGTTTGAGGAGGAAGATCAAAGAAGCAAACATATTGAACAAATACTTTGTTCAGTATTTACAAAGAAGGGATAGGTGAAGGGCCAGAGATAAGGGACAAGAGCATAAATGGTAGGGAGGTGGACACCAGTCCTTTTATGGAGGAGAAGTCCTCAAGGTACTAGCACAGCTAAAAGTAGACAAGTCAATGGGACCTGATGCGGTACAGCCCTGGATACTGAGGTGGCTCAAAGAAGTGCTGGCGGTACTTCTGACAACTCTGTTCAACTTATCATTAGAAACAGGGAGGTTCTGAGGGACTGGAGGAGGGAAGATGTGGTCCTACTTCACAAAATGGGAACGAGGAGGAGGCAGGAAATTACAAACCTGTCAGCATGACTTCGGTAGTGGGCAAAGTAATGGAAACACTACTAAAGAAAAGGATAGTTGAATGCCTTGTAACCGTGGATTATAGGATCCAAGGCAACATGGTTTCACAGTGGGAGGTCTTGCCAGACAAACTTGATTGAGTTCTTCAACTGGGTGACCAGGGCAGTGGATCAGGGAGGAGCAGTAGATGTGGTCTGCCTGGATTTCAATAAGGCCTTTGACACCGTACCATGTAGAGGACTGGTAAATAAGCTGACCTGTCTGGGAGTGGGTCAAAAGTTATAAACTAGGTAAGAAATTGGTTAGCAACAGGAGTCAGAGGGTGGTAGTAAATGGTATCCACTCTGGAGAAAGAAGGTCACCAGTGGGGTGCCTCAGGGCTCAGTACTAGGCTAAGTCCCCTCCAGTGTCTTTATTACCAACATTGCAGAAGGGCTAAAGGAAATTATGTTTGTTCACAAATGACACAAAAATCTGCAACAGAGAAGACACTCGGTGGGATGCAAAATTGAGGATGATTTGAAAAAATTGGAAGAATGGTCAAGAGTTTGGCAACTGGGTTTCAATGCAAAGAAGTGCAAAATCATGCACTTGGGGCACAGAAACCTGGGCATTACATACCAATTGGGAGGGAAGTACTGACAACCACAAAACAGGAAAGGGACATGGAGGTAGTCATCTCTGATGACCTGAAGGAAGCAAGCAGTGTAATAAGGCAGTGGGAAGGCTAGCAGAATGCTCGGGTACATAGGAAGGGTATCACCAGCAGGAAGAAGGAGGTAATATTACCCTGTACAGATCACTGGTAAGACCAGTTCTGAAGGCCCCACCTCCAGAAGGACATTGATAAGATGGAGGCAGCACAAAAGAGGGCTACCAAAATGGTGCAGGGCCTGCAGCAAAATCCCTATGAGGAGAGACTCAAGGAACTTACTATGTACTCTCTGGAGAAGAGGAGGAAAGATGGATATGATAGAAACATTCAAATACCGAACAGATATTAACAATGTACAGGAAGGCAGCATTTTCCATAGAAAAAGAAGCTCGAGGACAAATGGTCACGCTATGAAGTTGAAGGGTGGGAGGTTCAGAGGAATGTGAAGAAGTATTTTCACAAAGAGGTGGTGGACACCTGGAACAGCCTTCCAACGGAGGTGGTGTGTGCCAAAATGGTGACAGGATTCAAGCATACATGGGACAGATACAAGGGAATTTGGTAGTAAAGCAAAGGGAGGAGATGACCAGAGATTGAGTAGGGTCTGCAGTGGATATTTGACATTTGAAGTTCTGTTACACTGGCTCCAAAGACCTGCTTCTTTAATTTCTGGTTTCATCGGACCTCAGTGATCTCACTTTACACAAGCCTGGGTCACACTTATCAGGAAACCAGGAAAGTATGATTTATGACTGGGCAGCCACCACCCTGTTCCATTATTAAACACAGATATTGAACTCTTAGCCAAAGTACTGGTTAATCAGTTATGATCAATCTGGAATGGTTTAATAGGTCCAATTCAAGTGGATTTCATGGAGGTTCATTTGTCCAGTGACCACCTTCGAAACTACCCTATCTGATTTATGCATCCTGGGAGGCAACACCCTTCGGTTTTCGTGTCCCTGAATGTGGAAAAAGATTTCAATTGGGTGTCATGGCCCTGTTTGTATGTGGTTCTCCAGAAGTTTGGTTTCCTCTTGAATTCCACAAGTGGATCCAAATATTATATAGTAACCTCTCTGCCCAAATTTGTTGCAATGGTATACTGTCTGCCCTTTCTTTTGCAGTCGGGTTACTGACAGGGTGTTCTCAACTCCTTTTTCTTTTCAATTTGTATTTAGAACCCTTAATTTATAATCTCCAACACAACCCAGTCAGGGGAGATAGATACAAGTTGTCAGCCTATGGACAACCTTCTCTTGATGCAAAGGACGCTTCCATCTCGATTCCCACTGCCCCGGATGAAATTCGTTGCTTTTCTGATATTTTGAATATAAGCTTAACTTGAACAAGACTAAAGTCATGCCATTGAATGCGTATGTTACTAAGCAGGAAATCTTTGATCTGGGTTTATCATGGGAACCTAGAATACTTACCTATTTAGGGTGTGTCTTACATGGTTTCCTCTGACCTGGTCAAGGAGAACCTTCTTACCTTATTGCAAACAAATTAAGTCAGACCTGCAGCGATGGTCAGCTCTACCCTGCTCTCTTTGGGACAAATTAGCGTAATAAAAATAATATATTACCTCGACTTTTATACCCCCTGATCATGTTAAATATCTTTTCTTCCCAAGTCGGGTTCATATGGTTGCAACATACTGTATGCTCAATGAATTTCTCTGAGGGATGAGCCATTGGTCAATCATACTTTAAACTGATGATTTCAAAAGATGGGGAGGATTGCATTTTCCCAACTTTTCTTCTACTACTGTGCCCTTCACAGTAGTAATTTTTCAGTGGGGTCATTCATGGCCTTCCCAATCAGATTCTACCTACATCCCACTCTGGTTAATAACAGTGACAGCTTTGCACTCAAGTAGCACTATAGCTTTGTACTCTCCTCTATTTAAAAGCCTTCTTGCTTACCTCCTTTGCTTAAGCCTACAACCCTTTTGGGTCTCTGAGTTCTCTGGCAGCTTTGTACCTGCCTATGTAAGGACTGGACAAAAGCTCTTACCCAGCCAATATTGGGCATCCAAATATTCAAAATGCCCAACTTCCAGTCTCACATACATTTTGTCCACAGCTCTGAGATGTTACAATAGCTTCCTCATGGTAGAAAGTAAATTTAAGTCTTATTCAACCCTGTAGAATCATGTCTCCTTATTCCACTTTAATAGCTTTAAATATTTATAACTGGCAAGAGCTATCTCTGCCTATCTTTGTCCTGGTCCCTGGATCTCACAGAAACATCACAATATCCAACCTTTTGTGTTTTGCAGAACAGGCCCACTCCATTCGAAAAGGTCTATAATACTTTTCAAGCAGAGGGCCTGTTGAGTCCTCTAAGGGTATATTATTATTGGCAGCAAGCTTTGGGTCTCGAACTAAATCCTCAAGCTTGGCGGCCTATATGGCAGAATTTGTATAAATATATAAAGCAAGATAGATATCATCTATTCCAAGTCTGCATCATGTATAGCTTGTATTATACTCCACAATGGTAGTTTCAGATGGGTGAGTCCACTTCTCCAGTATGCTCCCTTGTGTGGTCTCGCTGATGGTCATCTTAAGCATGTATTGTTGGACTGTAACAAAGTGACTGCCTTCTGGACTGCTATGCAATGCTCTCTGGTTCCTTTCTGAGATCTCAAGAATTTTTTACTTCTGACATTTGCCTGGTTGGATCATATCCTTCCACTCTTTTGGCCCACGGAAGGCTCACATGGCCCTTATTTTGATCATGGCCAGACTTGTAATTCTTTGCCACTGGATGGATGAGATCATTCCTTCTATAAGGAATGGCATCAGGAGATTCTGCAAGCATTGACGGTTGAAAAGCAAGTTGCCTCTTCACAGAACCAACTAGAGAGTTTCTGATGCCAATGGGAGTCACTTTATGCACTACTCACAACTACAGCAGGATCCTAGGTTGAATGTAATTGAGCTCAAATCTCTAATTTTTCTTTTTATCTTCCTTTTCTTCCTGCAGCTGTGTTCTCTTTTCTATGGTCAGTTCTTAACATTTTCTGTTTTCATTTCTTTTCACGTTGACCATGTTCTGGGGTGAGGGAGTTGGGGGTCATTTTTTCAGATTTTAATACTTTGTCTTTTTGTATGTGTTTTGTTACGCTAAGTTCTTTGTTGTAATGCTGATTGTTGTCATTGCTGTCTTGATCTGGTTTTTGAAATCAATAAAGTATACTAAAAAAAAAAAATACTGGCTCCAAAGAATATAAAGGCAAAAGAAGATGATGCTGTATTAACTTGAATTGTGTTTGAGCCAGCTTGACTATTGGATATGAACCCAAGCCACCGCTGACATTGCCATGGCAGATACCAGGTTCAACTGTTTTCTAAGAAGAGAAAGGGAGGTGTAGTTAACTGTGAAGGGCAGACACATTAAACTAGAAAAGCATGTGGCTCTCCTTTACAGAGTATCACTAATACCTTCTGAAGTGTGCTGTTGTTATTTGATAAATGCTGTCAGTTGACAGCTCTTCATTTTAGTGCCTAACAGTTTCAAGTTAGGCCTTGTGAAATGACTTATCTTTAGAAAGGTCTGGTCTCAGAATCACTTAGGCTAGGAACTTGACTTTTCTAAATGAAAGCCCTGAGTTAAGTTGACGTTTCTGTGACCTGTCTGGGTCTGTAAAGATGTCTGTGGGCTGGATTTTCCAAATATACTGTACAATGCGTCACAGTAATCCATTTTGGGTACAATAAGCATTTCTGTCAAATGTGCCAAGCCATTTGCAGGCAATTTTCAAATATTTTGATGAATTTGTGACATTTTCACAGTGTGTGGCATAAAATAATGTATGCTTCATTATTTCAATGCATTCAATATTGTTTTATGCAACGTGTGGCACCTGAGGCAAAACGTTACACCACCTTTTCTGTGGATTAGAAGTTATGTTGCAGGTAGTGAAACTTTGTTAAAAACAAGATGCAACTATTTGAAAATCTAGGCCCTTGGCATTGCTGTTAAAGCATTTAAATATGTTCAATATACCTTTTACAGATCATTTAAACATTTTCTGAATTGTGTTTCATATTTAGTCAAATTAATAACTTTCCATTATTTTCCATAATCAGCTACATGCAAAGTATTACAATTGCTAACAAAATTTGTAAACATCTTCACTTCGTGTTTAGTAATCACAAAATCTTCCTTGCATATCACAGTGAAAATATCTGACATATATTTATATTTGTATTTTATTTTAGAGTCATTTTCTCCTGTCTTGTAAGTTTCTGTTTGAGTCCTTAACTTTTTTGGCATCTGAAATAATTTAAAAGCGTGCTGTTTTAATATGAGTATCCCAAGGTATTGTATTCAGCATTATTTTCCTCTGTTTTGGAACACACATAATTGTTTGACATCACGTCTTCTGTGTCTAATGTGAACTAGGATGCAACAGACACTGTTCACTAACCCTGTGGGGCAATTAATCCTCAAAAACAGTGGAGAATAATGATGAAAATTTGGAGCTAGCCAAATTTAAAGACACACTCTGAATATTTCAGAAGTCAAAACAAATGTTATGGCACACCTAAGACAAGGGATCAAAAGGTGTGATTACAAGATAAAAGAACAAGGGCCTCCAAAATAGAAAAAGTTACCAGTCAAAATTTCCACCATTAACATGCTCTGCTGTTTTAAGTTTTGGAAGATAATAAATATGTTTAACTTAGAGATGCAAGTACAGTATGGCAGGAAAATCTAGCAAACTCTAAGAGCAGTACAGAAATATGCATTAAAATGAAATCAATAACTATGTTAACAAAAGAATCAGAGAGAAAGCTGGGCAGCTTTATGAGGGAATTCAATATTTTGTATGAAAGTAAACGCCAGCTAGGGCAACAAAAAGAGAAGGGTAAGTGCTGCATGAGACTATTGCTTTTATGTCTTAAAGATGGGGAGGTTTTTTTAATGCCTGGAGAACTGTTCCAAATCTGATGCATCCTGTAATGGAGTGAAGCTTGACCAGATTTGTCTTTGAAATGGAAATTTGCAGCCTATTACAATACACAACTGAGATCTTAATAGGTAAAATTGGCTGGAGGCAGGGAAAATAAATTAGTTGCATTTTCACAATAGAACAGGGTCACATTTCCTGAGGCAGCTCCTTAGTCATATAATTTTATTTATACATTTTTAATAAGACCCATATGGGTTTTAGTAACAACTCCAAGAAAAGCAACAGAAAACACTTCAAAGCTGCTCTCAAAGATTTCTATTTTGAATATTTAAACACCCATAATGGCATAGACACAGAAACATACAGGTTGCTGGCAGAACAGCCACTTGACTCATCATGTCTGCCCAGTATTGCCAATCTAACATGGACATGTGAGAGCTCTAGAGGCTCTTTACCCTCTTCTCCTGCTACCTATTTGATACCATCTTTACCAAACCCAGCCGTGTTTGGCTCCCCACCTTTCTACAGACCACCTCCTTCAGTGGCTAATTATACCTCTACTACCCTCTTCTGTTTTGGTGAAAGAAAATACTTTCTGGTATCATTATTAAATTTTGCCCCCAAGAGCTTCATGGAGGTACCCTGGTGTTTGTATTCTCTCTCAGTGTAAGTAATTTCCCATATCAAGCTTGTTCATCCCATGGAGGTATTTGTATGTCTCAGTTATGTCCCTTTTCCTTCTCATCTCCAGCATGTACTTGTTGAGTCCTTCAGCTTCTCCTCTTAAGTCTGTTCCTGCTTCCCTTGGAGAAGGTTAGTTACCTCCTCTTTACCACCTCCACTCTGTCCTGTACATTTTCAAATGTGATCTCCAAAACTGAACACAGTATTTCAGGCAAGGAAAGTGACTATATAATGGCAGAAATACTTTTTCTTCTCCGGCTGTTGATGCGCCTCAGTGCACTCAACAGCCTACCTCCCTTCTTGCTGCCCTATTACATTGTGCTGTTGTCTTATGACTATTGGAAATTATTACCCACAACTCCTCTGCTTTGCTGTGATGTCCACTTCCACTTCCCTAATTCTGGATTTAGTTGGGATTTTTTACTCCTATATGTATCCCCTTAGATAAATAACAACATAGAATTTGTTGGCAGAAAAGGACCACTTGTTCTGCCCAGATAGTTTCTGCCTAGACTGTCTCCACAGACCCTAACTGGTCTCTTGCAAACCTTCCTCCTCCATGCCTATTTATTGCTATTTCCTATGTCTATCTCAAGCATGCTTGAAGCCCTTACTATTTCGCCTCCCCACATCCGCTGGCAGTCTAATCCAGGCATTAATCACTCTTTCAGTGAAGTAGTACTTCCTCACATCCCCATAACCACCCCCAGCTTCATCACTTGCCTTCTGGTCCTAATGCTAGCTCATTTGAAAGAGTTTGTTGTTTATATAAAATGGGCATTTGCTGAAAGTAAAAAGTAAAAGAAAAAATTAGAAGTATATAGAAAGCATAATTAAAAGTTGAAAAAAAAAGTTCCTCCACCAGTTTGCTGCCACCAGAGGTCACTATGCTTTGTGATGTCTGTGTATGGCTGAGGAGCTATATTTCAGTAAACTCAGTGTCTATTTTATTTTATTTTTATCTGTTTGATTATTTAGTTTTACTGTATTTCTTTAGTTTTATAAATGCATGCCAGTTTGAAATTGGGCACAGCAGGCTTATTGAGCTAGCAGCATGTTTATTGTTCTAACTTTTGAAACATACATGATGACAGTAACTGCCGAATCGTAGACTTGTATTCCAACTGAAGTTGTAATTGGAGGATGGCTTGTTTTTGGTAGCGTGTTCATCAGCACAGTATGATAAGAGCGGTGGTGCTTACTTGACTGCCACTGTCACAGATGGAGACACACTTCTGGCTGAACTACTCACACACAGGTCAGGTTACAGGCTCTGGTCTGTTACAGTTGTGTGATGGTGTGAGTGAAGCTGAGCTCTGCATGAAAATAGTTATTTTTAACTTAATTACTAGCTGTTACAGGAAGGGTGAATAGTGTGAAAACAGCAGAATGGTTGGGGAGTGCAGAGAATGTGATCAGCCAGGAGATGCTCCTGTGAGCGAGTGCGTGGGTTGGCTGGAAAACCAAGGTTTATAAAAATACATTTTATGTAGCAAGCAATAGGTACAGCGGCGGGTGGAGAGTAATTAGATGCCAGTTAAAAGAAAAGAACAGTCAACTAAATACCACAGCAGGAAAGTTTAACATTTTTAGAGTATGGTCACTGAAAAGAAAATGATTGTTTTTAAAACATTAAAATTTCAAGCAGCAGGCACGTTACTATGAAATGTACTACACCCTGGTTGGCAGGGACTTTTTTCATTTATTGTACTTTTGTCCCTGCCACCAGCACCCCGGAATCTCAGCCCAGTCATGCCTCAGCTTCCACCTCCAAGTTAGGCGACCTCCATTACCCCTGGCTAACCCCCAGGGTGGGTTGTGGCACCAACTCCCAACAGTGCTACAAGTGACGGGACAGGTCGGAGGGCCAGCCTGGTGGCTAATTGAAACTGAGGCAGGCTTCATCTAGGGCGGCCGGCAGCTGAAGTGTTTTTCTTGTTTTTTCTGGGGACGGGACATGCAATGAGATCCACTGTCCACCTCACCCCACAGAACATTCCAACAGCTGGTTGCTGTGGTACCCCCACCTCTGCCAGGGGTCTGTCAAGCACCGGTCATGCTCCCACCCTCTCACGGAGAAGGACAGCAATCATCAGAATGCTCCCTCCTTCTCCCTGGCTGACTCTCCAACTGCCGGGACCATTTCGAACCGGATCTCTGGCTCACAAGCAGAAATCCAACCCTTGCCAGCGAGGCCAGCCTGGTTGGCAAAGACTTGTTTAGCCATTGATAGTGCTTTCATAAGGCCACAGCTAGAACCAAGTCTTGGCAAATCAGGATGCAGGGATTTCCTTGTCCATTTATATTTGATACTGCACTGAACATAGGCTGCTTGGTATCTGCAGTAGGATGATATGCATTCACAACATACAAAGCAGTGTATGAGAACCGTGCACAGCAAGGCTGTGTTTTCCACTGAGGGGATACCTTGACAACAGAGTGACATCAAGAGCACAGCCTGAGAAGTCCCTGTCATTATGGTAACCCCGAGGTAGAAGCTCAACCTTGTTGTGACTGTTCCCCATACACTTTTCTGTATAGTGTATGATATAATATTACGGTGCTGTTTTTTGGTCTTCACACTACCTGCACAGAAGAAAGAAAAAGTAGTACCAAGTCACTGTTTTCACTGTTCTGAAAGTTCCCTCACTCTCTCCTTCCAATGCATCGTCAGATGTGGAGATTCATTCACCACCTCACACAGTAACCATTTATTCCCCATACATCCTACTTAAGTTTTTTTTTTTGTTAAAATGAAAAGTGCTTCCAGTTTGTACAGCGAGCTGTTCTGATTCAGTCAGGATCTGACATGATGGTCTGGTGGCACTCAACAAAGGATTTTGACATGGTTCTACATAACATTGCTGCAGTAGGTACTATATGTCACTACTGAAGCAAAATGACATTTTCAGGGGTATGGATTTACATACAGTAAAGGCTCCCCATGCAGTATATTCTGTTCTGGCTGTTTACTCTCTGTCCTTATTATGGAAATTACACACCTTCTAAGGTGCTGTGAAGTCACAGATTCTCTCTTGAGGAGGGTTTCATTCTCAGAGAGCCACAAGAATGAGGGCCCTTGGACTAAATGTACCATAGGAACAGATGCTCAAAGAAACAGCCAAAGGTGTAGACTACCATGGTCAGAACATGTCATACTTCCCATAGGGTGAGGAAACAATGGCTGGAGGTAAATAGCTAATCAACAGTAGAAATGTAGAGAAGAAATCAATATTCAGGCCCAATTCATGGCAGAATTTATGTAATGAGCTTTAACACAGAGAAGAGGGAAAGAACCCTTGTAGAGGAAACTTCGGGAATACAAAGCCTTAGATCACCATCCATCTAGGCTTATTAATATATTTATATATAATGTGTCCATGGTGACATCATTGGATCCTCAAGATCTCGGGGCAATGACCTCAGAATAGTATGAAGTCCCTGAAGGGTGGAATGAGAAAATGTAGGATGGCATTCACTTGGTAGTTGTTGTGGGGATGCTGCCTATATATATTAGTGCATCATTGCTAGGTATTAGAGGTTAATTGTTAGTAACCCGGCAGGCCATCAGTTACACTACTGCTTACAAAATTGTAAGAGCATTCCTGTGTCTCTGTTAACTTCCCCTTTGAACACTACAGCAGAGTTCCACTACCTGGAGATGGCAGTTTCCCACCTTTAAATCTAGAGGCAAGAACTCCCCACCTAATCATTTCTAATTTAAGCCTGCATGTGATCCATGGGGTATTGTTGCCTAGAAGTTGTTGAGGCATTGTTGCCTTGCAGTAAGCACAGTGTAGTGGGCAGAGTAATAAATAAAAGAATGGAGGGCTTTGTTGCCTGGTAGTCATTGAAGGTTTTTGTCCTGTAATCAGGGCTTTGTTGCCCAATATACATTTATCATAGAGGTGGAGCCCTGAGTGCATGTTGGGCATTGTTTTCTGGTAATTACTGAGTTATTGGGCCCAATAGTTGCTGAAGCATTGATACCCATAAGTAAATATCACACATGTAGGACATGGGCACTCTCCAACTGTTGTAGACATCACACAAACTCAAAGAAGTTCCATAAGAAAGATTTTATTCCAAAACACACATAAAACTGCACACTTGATGCATTTCAGACACAGTCCTCTATATAAGTAAGTATGTTGAGAGTGGCACAGTGAATGGATGAATGCATGGATAAGAGTAGCTCTGGAGGAGCACTGGAATACTAAAGTTTCTTCAGTATCTGTTGAGTAGTGATGTTATACTTCTGATTACATGCTAAGGGATTAAAGCACATTAGAAGCCCTATAGCTTCTTCTACAAAGAATGTAGGGCACTGTTAGCACTGTAGCTTCCTCTGCAAATAATAGCACTGTGTATAAAACCCTGCAGAAAGAGCCATGACAGAATTCTAATGTTGGGTAGGATAGCATATAAGATGTACTACCAGATTTGGGATTGAAGCCTTGAGAGAGATGTTACACTTAATGCCATAACAGACACAGTGGAGTTGAATGATATTTGCAGGAGAAAATGTTAGGTACTGTGCCGGATACCCACTGTGGAATTGATGCCTGACGGTAAGTATGTCATGAAGAGGAGCTTTGCATAAATAAATGGTTGAATGTAGAGGCATTGCAGTACAGTATTCACTGAGCAGTGTTGACTGAAAGTAAGTATGTTGTAGAGGGTGAAGCCATGAATGAATGAATGAATGAATGAATCTCTAGAGGTAATGGAGCACTGAGCACAGCTCAGGGGCAAATGGAGCACTGATGTTTCTTTAATAGCTGTTGTGGTGCAATATCAGCCCCAAGGCTATATCCACACGCATCAAAGCACATTTAGATGCCTACTATTTCTTCTATAGAGAATCAAGTGTATTGCTAGCCCTAATACATCTTCTGCAGGAAAGAGCACTGCATATAATGCTCCATGAAAGATCCAGAATGGATCATAATCTTGAATAAGATTTAATTTAACATGTGGCTCCTCTCGCAGCATCCAAACTTCCATTATTTTCTTGTAGAGGACAGAATAGCAATCCAGACTGAGCTGAGGAAAATATTGCTGCAGGAGATGGAAGGTGAGTGAGTGAAAAGGAACTGAGAGTTGTAAAGTGAAGTCTTGGAACAACGAAAGCCTGCACATTTTAACAGAACAATAAATAAGACATGCTGCAGACAGAGTCCTTGAGATCAGCCAAAGTTATTGTAGGAGGTGACAAGTGATTGAATGAACTTGATGCAGTAGCCGACAGTGTCAGGGTGTGATGAAGTCATCAGACAGCTTTTACTAGCTGTTAGGTAGGGTCTGTGAACAGGTAGTTATTGTACATTATGGTGGCAGGCATTGGATCGGTATGTCCACTGGAGCGTTAACACCAAATGAGGAACTGATGAATGAACAGGGTGCTGGAAACACTACAGTTTCAGCTGTGATGGTTTAATAGCACAGCTTTGGGCAAGCTGTTGATCAGGTCCAAAATAAATTAAAAGCTTATATCCAGTAGTAAGATTATGGACATATCCAGTAGTAAGATTATAAAATGGTTTACCAAGTGAGACAGAAAAGGCAGGAACAAGTCATTTAAGTTGGGGCCAGATGGATCTCTTTAGAAGTAAAGTTTTTTTCCTATATAGTTTGTGCTTTTTCCCAGTTTTCTCCCATCAGGGACCCCAACGAACACGTGCGTGCATGTACATGGAAACACATGCACACAGGGTACCAGCTCAGCCCTTCCACCCCACCCCTGGTGATTGCCTGCTGCCCCCACCTATGCTTCAAATTGGACTGCCACCAATGGGAGGCGGAACTGCAGGAGGGGCAAGCACACATCCCCACAGGAGAGGAAAGCCACCTTGCAGCAGCTCAATCCCACTTCTCGCCCTCCCCCGCTGACTCCCGCAACCCGGCTCATTCCCAAACCTGGTTCTCTGGCATGGCATGAGGTGTGCTGTCCAGTGACTCAACCCTCAGTGCCACTGGGCTGGCTAGGAGTAAAGGTTTGCAAAAATATCCACGCTTAAAGGGATGGGAGATTAAACAGGGTTTCCTTCCTCTGTCTCTGTATATTGTATTGTATTGTGTTGTGTTGTGTTGTGTTGTGCTGTGCTGTGCTGTGTTGTGTTGTGTTGTGTCGTGGTTATACTGGATTGGATTGGATTGCATTGCATTATGGTTGCAGGCTGAAAGTTTGCAAGAGGAAAACTGATTAAATTAGTCTGAAGATTAAATAACTTCAGTAGTAGAGCTGAGAGTGAGCGTTCAACAATGTCTGACAAGCTGATCAGTTGGGTCCGTAAATGATGAACAACTTTAGGTAGATAACCCACTTCATCTGGTGACAGGCTGTAGTGTACTTGCATAAACCTGGAAATGAATGTGGGATGTGGAAATGATGGGATGAACAGGTACTGAAAGCACAAGAGTATTAAAGCCATCATCATGGGATTGGCAGGCACTGGCAAACTGTTTGGTTGATCTGTAAAATAAAATGAGAATAGCCTCCAGGCAAGGTCCACTCAGTAAATGGAAAGAAGATGCAATGTTCTTGTGTTGGCTGGAGTTAATGCAGGAAGAACAAACTCTGGTCAGAGCCAAAACGTCTGCAGGATTTGACTTGATAAGGAATAAATTTAGTGTGCATGACCCCTGCTACTAGATGTGTTCAGACCTGCTGCTGGCTGCGACACCCTCTGGGCTGCAGCTGTGGTGCTGTCAGGTTCATGTCAAGGTGCAAAGTAAACAGCAGCACTTCTGAGCTGTTTGGCACACTGTTAGCAAGGCAGGCAAAGCAAGCAGTACCACTAATACCAGGCCTCACCTTCCCATTGCCCCCCCAGTCACCTGTGGAGCAACAAAACCGAGACCTTGTCCATCTGACGTGAGAAAATTCCCCATCAGTGACACGCGAGTTGCCTGCCTGGACCAGGCTCTGCACACCTATTCCGTCTGTCTCCACAGAAACACAACCAGACAACCAGTGGGTAAACCAGCTTATGTGGCTCACTGTGCAGGATTTTCAAAGGATCCATCCACCCATATTTTCAAAGCAGACTTCTGGCTGCAGTGTTAGGCCATTAGATAGTCTAGCAGTTTGAATGCACAAGTGATGTTTGCATGAAAATATTATATGTGCACCATTTTGTGGATGTATGGACAAGTTTGGGATGAGTCCATTTGTTGTGCTGCATGCATCTTTTTTTGTTACCCAAGCTGCCGCCAATCCTGGAAACTCTGGCAAAATCTAGGAACCCTTTGAAAACGTGGCTGTTGAGATTTTGCTCAGGCTTGCAGACACAGGCAGAAAATGCACTTGAGTCACCATCTAGCCATTTGCACCCCCACCCACGTGCTCTGGTGGCTTGCCTTCTCAGACATTAACTCTCAACTTGTTTTGTATAGACATAAAGCCAGATCAGATATAAAGTGGACAGTGGTCATGTTTCCTGGCAGTGTGCAAACTATTATGACAAACGAAAACAAAATTCAAGAGTAGGTACAATACGGTATTAACTGAATTGCATCTAAATATGGTATGTATTCATGTTTCCCTGAGACCACACCTCTCAACTTCCTGCAATGCAAATCAGGGACAGGGTTTAAAAATCAGGAACAAATTACCAAAATCAGAATAAATCTTAAATATTGTACTATCAGCTCAAGAAGCCTCCTACAAAGTGTTGCCTAATGACAAGTCTTTGAAGACAGAGAACTGGACTGTAACATTTAAGTCTGTCATTATTTTATACTTTTAATCGCTATACTTTAGTGACAGGAAAGTCAATTTTAGAAGAGACAAACTGAATTTTTGAGGCAAAATCAGAGACCTCGGAGAAAATTGGGGACAGCTGAGAAGTATGCCTGAGACATCGGACTCCTTACACCACGTGTACTGTGGAAAATCAAATCTAATTTGTTAGTCATATATGTAAAATGTATTTTTCCATTGTGAACTGATTATATGTTATGTTATGCGAAACAGACTGCAACAGCTGAGACCTGTTTCTGGAAATTGTAGGATATGTAAATCACATTAATTTACTGAAACCAGTGCGTATTGTAATTAAACTGGTCCCAAACATTCAAACATACTCTTTCCTCGTTTCATTTTAGTACATCTAAAGAAGTACAGGTGAGTGACTAATGTACTAGCAAGTTGCAGTGTTACAAGCGCCACGGATGTTGCTGCAGCTAACATAAGAAGAGCAGGCGGCACAAGCCTGAGACGTTGTATCCCACAGCGCGCTTCACTCACCTTGCGCAGCCACTGCATGTAGTTCTCCATCACCTGCTCCAGCTGTTGTAGTTTCTGAGATGACTCTGCCTCCTGCACATTTGGCATATCCCTCTGTAGGGCTTTCAGGCTGTACTGCTCCATTGTGGTCCCGCTGATCCCGCACTCTCCCAACAGCCAGCATTCTCCTCCACTTGCTTGGGCAGGATGAAAGTCTAAAAGCAGGTGCCCTGCTGGATGCGGCTGTATCGCCACCAGCTGCTGTCTGTCCCGCCACCAATGCAATGTTGCCTGCTACTGCTTCCTGCATAAGCAAGGCAGACAGGAGTGCCCAGGTGAGTGCGGGTACTGGTACTGCTGACATCCTTAGGTTGGCAATGACAGCATGCAGCCGGGTTTTCCTCTTTCCTTCAAAGGTCCTTTCTGAGTAGCCTTCTCAGACGTTCTTGTTTCCCTTGATCTTCTCTCAACTACACAAACACTTGGGGTTGTGTAAAAGACTGTTATGGGACACATTAGATTTGTTTTTTTTTTTTTTTTTGGAAAGAAAGTTCACAGATTGTTAAACCTGCCTGCGATGGGTGTGGGAGGGGTGAGGCATACAGCACACAGTGGAGACTGCGGAGGGTTTGTTTACAACCGTAGTAAACTCCATGTGGGGCGGAGTTGGGGCGGGTTAAACATACCCTGTGGGGAAGACACTCTGAAGACATGAAGCAGCAAGAAAAATAGGGCTCTTTAACTACTATGCCTTATACAGTCAGTGTAGTACTTGGGCTCTCCACGGAAGAAATAATGTTGTGCGACGGAAAACATGATGTAGGTCTTTTCTGATGCAAAACGCCTGCAGGTTCCACTCCACTGCAGACGAAAATGAGCAGACTAGATAAGCCAAGGGATCCTGCTCTGCCTAGAAGTTCTTGTTTCTATGTTTGAAGGAAAAGAAGTGACTAGAAACCATAACAGGATGTTAGGAGAGAAGAATTACTTAATCCATTTGATTTCTTTGCACTCTCTAATCTAGACACAGACACTCTGTAGCCTCAAATACACTGCAATGCATTGTGCAGTAGGTCTGCTAATCCTGGTGTGGGACAGGCTGCTAAGGCTTCTCAGAAGAAAATCACAGTCTAGAAAGGTTTTTACATCTGAAACCATTTAGATAGAAAATTGTTACTGATGACAGTGGGTTTAATCATGTCTGGACTGCTTAATGCAGTGCATTTTTCTGGGCCAAGTATCAGATCTGCTACAGAGGAAAAATCAAACATGTTGTGTGCTATCTCTACACGTGAGAAAGTTACTGAACAAAAATTTTAAGAAATTATTAATTGTGGATTGTTGTAAAATAAGGAAATCAGTTGGTCACTTACATTAGAAGTTGTGAAAAGCATGCGATGCAGTGTTTTCCAAATCATCATCTAATGGTATACTTTTCATTGTTGGTGTACTTGCTTCTTCTTTTTCTTAATCCACTAAATCCAAATTTAGGAGAACCATACCGTACATTAAGAAAAATAAGATGTATAAACCCTACACAGTTTAGGAAACATGCATTGAAACAACTAGAAATACATCTACTGTATGTATATCATTGTATTAATAAAATCATCCAGCCGTTTCCATGAAATTATTGTGTGAATGTGGTATGAAAACAAGTAAGGTGCAGAAGTTTTCATTACTTCGAAACTGTAGCAAATAATACATCCACATTTTAGATCTATAGCACTGAATGTAAAATAGGTTTCTATGT
The DNA here is from genome assembly GCA_016271365.2 of Neoceratodus forsteri. Taxonomy (NCBI): domain Eukaryota; kingdom Metazoa; phylum Chordata; order Ceratodontiformes; family Ceratodontidae; genus Neoceratodus; species Neoceratodus forsteri. Next base: position 1,518,927,622 of record CM057449.1, read on the forward strand.
CCCCTATGATGTGACTCCGCTCGGTTTTCGTATCATGAGAACCTGAGTCTGTATCACTGTGGTGCTCAAGGCACATAAGTAGAGCGCCTGTCGACTAGGTGGACTATAAAAATATTTAAAGGCACTGCTGGTGCATCCAGAGAAACACCGAATCAATTGTCTGCTTTCTCTCCATGGTATACTCGTTTTGTATAATCAACATGGCGTAAGTATTCCATGGTATTGTTGGAATACTGCCGGTACCAGTAAATGCACACTGTTGTAAATCTTGCTTTGTAAGCGCAGCTCATGCTTACTGTATCCCTTCGGTTACAGTCAGCAAAGGAGGAGACTGGGTCACAGGGTCTTGCTCTTCACAAGAAACATGAGAAACTGAAAAGGCATAAAAAACAATCCGTCAGCAACACTATGTTTCAGAGAGTAATACTGCAGGGCTCACACAAATACAGCAAATACTCGAATACAAGAAAACGGTGTTAATGTTACAATATTAAAATAGTTAAATACATTGAGAAAGCTGCTCTTTTTCATCCAGACAAGGCAAACTAATATGGACTGACACAAATAATTCAATAAAATGGTAATGCTGAAAATGGAAATAAAAGATTGGAATGGATTCATTAAAATTACCAGATATCAAAAGCATACAAGATGAAGAATGAGGTGCTCATATCTTCTGTAAAAGCTGTAAGTAGTCTGTTGAAGGTGATGTAAAAGAGTTACAAAACATTAGAGTGATGTAAAAGGAAAGAGTGCGATCTTGATGAGTTGTGTGTCTTGTGATACTAGCATGACTATTAATTCCAATAAAAGTATACTCAGATTAAGTCTGCTGTCATGTTTTTAGACCAAACACATAAATAAAGAACTGGAATGCTCTAACAATGACTAAAATTGTGTAAGTTCACTAAACTCGGAGTGCAGTTGGTCCTGAAATATTAACTTTTGTGGAGTTCTCCAGTGCTGTTGTTGAAGTCCTCTGAACAAAAGCGTTCCTTCTGTCCTTGCAAATGTTCTTGTTGGTTGCTGAGGTACAGAATAATTCTGCACTGCAAAGAGGCATAGGCAATTTCATTTGTTCTTAATCATTTGTGTGCATCAGATTTGACAGTAAGCGCTGGTGGTGCCAGTGGCAGATTTATTAGAGCAGTGCAAATGAATGAAAATTGCTGAGCTGTGCAAAGTCAAAAGTTCATTGTCTGCAAGCTGAGCCTGCGCGCTTTGTTAAAATTCCAGTGTTCAACATATCCTTTTTTTTTTTGCTGCATGGGGGTATGGGGAGGGGTGGAGGCATACAGCGCACAGTGGGAGACTGCGGGAGGGTTTGTTTACAACCGTAGTAAACTCCGTGTGGGCAGGAGTTGGGGTGGGTTAAACATACTCTGTGGGGAGGGCACCACTGGAGACATGAAAGCGACAAGAAAAATAGGGCTCTTTTAACTACTATGCCTTATACAGAAATAATGTTGTGCAGATGGAAAACATGACATAGGTCCTTTTCTGATGCAAAACGTCTGCAGGCTCCGCCCACTGCAGATGTAAAAAATGATAGGATGAAAAGGGTACTGAAGCACAACAGTATCAAAGATGAGATCATGTGATTGGGCAACTTTGGCCAAATCTATAACCAATAAATATCCTCCAGGTACATATTGAACAGTATATGGAGATAATTTTATGGTGTTCTTGAGTCAGCTGTGAGGTCTCCATAGGAAGAAAAAATAACAGGATGAACTGGGTGCTGAAAGCACAATAGTATCAGAGCGATAATCAGATGATTGGAATAAGCTGTTGGTTAAATAGGATCTGTAGCTTATACTCTAGGTAGGGAAATGGGCAGACTAGGTGGGCCAAGCGGTCCTTATCTGCCGTCAAAGTCTATTTTCTATGTTTCTGCCAGTGACAAGCTGCGGAACAGGTCTATGAATAATGGAGAACTTTAGGATAGATACATCATGAGGTATGGAGATGATCTGGAGTGTCTTAGACTTGTGCTGGAAAGTTATTGTAGCAATAACACTGATTGGCAGTAGTGTGGACTCCCTGAGGTAGGTCATACTGTGCAATAAGAAGACTAGATAAATGATACTGAGTTGTGGTGAGTCAGCTTAAACAGATGAAGTAGCTGACCTGCAAACTAATCAACGCTGATACTGAAGTCAAAGAAACCCTGTGACATGCAGTAAATGCTGTAGTGAATGAGTTGTTGACCAGCTTGCACTAAAGCTATGGACTTCAGAGGCATTAAAAACTCAGGCAGTGATGAGAAGCCATAGAAACATTAAAAATTATGACAGAAGAGACAATAAGTCCATCAAGTCTGCACTAATGCTCTACAATGTATTATTCTGAATTAGCCTTCCTATCAGAGACTTCTGTATCTCATACTACCCTCTTGTTCCTAATAACTCCCTAACAATGTCCCATTGCATTTGAAACCTGCCATAGTCCTAACATTGACAACATTCCTGGGAATGCTTTTCTACTCATCCACCACCCACTCTAAAAATATTTCCTAATTTCCTTCTTAAATGCCCTCCTTCCAGTTTGAAACTGTTCCCATTTGGTGGGTAAACTGTTCCTCAAGTTAAACCTGTGGCATTCACCCTATTCTACTCCTATATGTATTGATATATTTCTATCATATCCACACTCTTTCTCCTGTCCTCCAGAAAATTCACATTGAGACTTTCCAGTCTCTCCTCATGAGACCTACCCTGCTGCCTCTGGATTATGTTCGTTGTCCTTCTCTGTATAGTCTCCAGCCTGTCCCTGTCATTCCTCAGATATGGGTTCTATAACTGCAAGCAATATTCCAGGTTTGGTCAAGCCAGTGTCATGTACAGTGGCAGCATTACCTCCCTACTGCTGGTAGAACCTCACTGGGTGCATCCTAACTTCCCATTTGTCTTCACATGCATATTGCTGCATTGGGAAGAGGGTTTAGACTATTGCTAATAATCACCCCAGGTCCTTTTCCTCCTTTGAGTACTCCACCTTTACTCCATTGACACAATAATCTGTTAGTATATTCCTGCCACAAATATGCATTACTTTACTTTTTATATTGAATTTAAATTGGTAAATACAGGATCATTTCTTTAGCCTCTCTGCATCCTTTTTTCATCCTGTAAACAAAGTTTTGTGTCTTCTTAAAACAGACTCACATTCCCCATATCTCCACCCTTATATCACTTCTATACATTTTAAAAGTAGTGACCATAAGTTGGTCTGCCAGCACAGTAGTAGCGCTAACACACATGATGCCAGTGACCTGGGATCAGAAATGAATCTGGCTCATTGAGGGACCTGCTGGGAGAGGAGGATTGCGCATCCCAAAGATGCACCTCCTCTGGGGAAGGAGTGTTTTGTTCTCTGCTTCTATACTGCCACCCAGGTGACAACAATGTAGTTGGAGGGCAGATGGAGGGATAGAGATGTTGCAGCCATTGGTGCAGTGGCAAATTTTGTGCATGTGCCCTGACAGCATTGCATGCAACATCCTAGGGAAGTGGGAGACGAGCCAGAAATTGCCCAAACTCCATTACAATGGACCAGGGTATATCTAGGGTCCCACCCCAACCATGGCACTGTCTGATGACACATGAAGCTAGGATTAAATCTCCCCACCCTATATCTGCCTGGAGGGCAATCCCAAACTAAATAGAAGTAGGCAATTGCAGGAAGAGGGTTGCAATGTGTCGGTGTACCTTGGAAGCTCCAGAGGAGTCAGGAACCAGTGAGAGGAATGTGCATAAATAGTAAAAATAAAACAGTAGAGGCCTAACGACAGATCTCTGAGACACTGCAGCACTTAAGCTCCCTCACATGGAGAACTTTCCATTCTGGACCACTCTTTGTTAATACCACTACTGCGAGACCAGTCTTAAAGTTTTCAGAGTATTTTCACATGCTTTCTTAGGGTATGAAACCCACAAACCAAGGTGAGCAGTTCTGATACTCTGAGAATGTAAGTGGGACCACTCTTGCAACCACAAAAGTGGTCTCTGTGGTGGTATTAATATATTATTGACTGAGTTTGATTAATAATCATTTTGTTTTCTACAAACCTTACTTGAACGTGCTCCATTTCAAGGGCAGGTGCACGTGAGGCACTCTTTACAGAATAAGAGTGTCTCATGTGCAGATCTATAATCTGAGTTCAATCCATCAGCCAGTTCCCAATCCATTTAGTTAGACCATTCCCAAGTCCTAGATCACATATCTTCTTTACTAGCCTCCTCGCAGCACTAAATCAAAAGCCTTACTGAAATCCTAGCACAGAATTTTGACTGCCTGGCCCCTAGTAACCATATGTGTCATCAATACAAAAAAATCAGTCAGGGTTGTCTCACAATTAACCCATCTTGATTCCTATTTATATACCTGTTTCTCTGAGGAATGTAATTAGCCATTATGTTTACTATCTCCAATAGCTTACCTTCTGATAAATGTCAAACTCACTGGCCTGTAATTTCCCAGGTTTTCTGTATCCCACTCTTATGCAGGGAACCATGTTCACCAGCTTCCAATCTATTAGTGCTTCATGCATTACTAGTGTCGATAGACTCACTCACTGCAAAAGTTGCTGCCTTGACCTGCCTAGTCTCCTCAGTACCTTTGGACACATCCTGTCTATCACTGGGGTTTGTTTAGCTTTAGGTCCTGCAGACCCGTCTTTCTTCTAATTTGTGACTAGCTGCAACCTCAAATGTTACTGCACTATCAGTACTGGTCTTACAGCTTCTACCATAAAAATAGAACCAAAGTACTCTTTAGTATGTTCAATTTCTCCTCATTCTCCTCCACACTCTATCTGTATTCATTCTTTCTGTGTTATCTGCAGTGTGTCTTTATTCCTTAATGTACCTTAATAAAGTTTTATCGTTTTCCTTGATCCTTCTTCTATCCTTAGCTCTATGATGGCTTTTGTCCTCTTAATGAGCTGCCTGCTTTTCTCTAGCACTTCCTGATATACTTTCCTGAAGGTCCCATTTTGCTCCCATTTGTGGAACCTTGAAGCTCTCTTTTGTCCCAAATAGCATTTTCCTTGTGTGATTAACCATATTGGTTTCCTATACTTTTTGTTTACTTATTAAGTTAATAAAACTTGAGCTGCCTCTTCTACTGCCCTTTCTGATTGCCACTGCTCTTCAGCTGATTTTATTAATTGTATTGTTTTATTAAAACCTGCATTCCTAAAATCAAGGACCATAGGGCTGGAATTCAGCTGCTGGGAACCCAGCACAATGGTAAACCTCACCGTGTTGTAGTTGGTCTGTCTTATTAAAACCTCTATCACAATATCCTTTAGTTTGTTCTGTTAAAGATTATAAATGTCCAGGATTGCTTCTTTCCTGGTTGACTCCTGCACCCATAGGTGAGTAAGCAGTCTTGAAGTCTTGCATAACCCTTGCAAATGTCTGGCTTTTTGGTTCTTTGCCTCTGGTGTGTTCCAGTCTATGTCTGGGAGACTGGAATCTCCCATGAAATAAATTCTTTCCTGGCTTTCTGTCTTCCTAATTTCCCTGATATTTGGTGTGAAACTAGTTGAGGTTGCAGCCTGTACTGCTGAGCTACTGAGCATATATTATGCACTGATTAAAGATTTAAGATTTCCATATACCTCGTGTGCTGTCGTTTTTCCTTTCATCTTTATGTTTACAAGTTGGCACACATTAGTGGAGCTGAGGATTTCATTTATTCTCAAACTATTAGGCTAGGGAAATACAACAGACTGTCAGGTTTTAAAAAAATGGCTAAGTGATGACTTGAAGTCTCTTGGGATGTAAGCAAACTGTAAGCAAAAATGGCTATGAATGACCTATTGACTAGTCATAGCCTAGGCTAAAGAACTAACAGGAGGCAGTATGTAAAGGCTGAAGCAAGTAACAAGTAAGCCATTCAGGCAGATAAGGCTGCAGTGTCTATGTCTGATGGTTGCCAGAAAGTTATAGTCTGGTTGATTAGACTGCGGGAGCAAGATGTTAGGTGGAATGCCACAGGTGTTAATAAGGATGGCGAGCACTACCTGCAGCAGAAGAGCTGATAAGAAAAAATGAAAACTTAAAAATAGGGATTAAAGCTGACCAAAGCATGGACAGCAAAACAGCAGTGTAATATGGAAGATAAGGAACAAAATCCAGTGCATATTTTATATGGTACATGCAGTGGCAATTGCCAACTCCTTTTTCTTGTAAATCCAGATCCTTGTTCCTATAAATGTGGATCTAGGACTTTTAATTAGTCCTCAACCAAGCTTCTGACTAGGAATGTAACCCCACCTTTACCCATTTGAAAACTGAAAGTATAGAGAAGAAATCCAAACTTTATCAACGGAAAGTAAGATCTGTGAATCATTTAAAATAACTTGAGCACTGGAAAGCCGCTGAAAGTCTTATCTTTGAACAATTCCTCAGGTCTGGGATGGTAGCTGTTGGCCCAGAACCAAAGGTATAGTCTCTAAAATTACTAATGCTTACATTAAAATTATAATAACTGTTTTAACTTGTCAGGCAGGGACGCTAAGCTGCCCATGGTATGTTTTAAATGGTGGGCTGCTCTACAACCCAAGTGTACACTGTTTACTTTTAACTGATTATTTTAAATCCCATTAATCTTGATAAACAAATAATGGTTTATTAGTAACTAGACCCCTTCCCTGTCTGCTGTTAATAATTTTAACTCTGTAGCTCAATGCATGGTTAAGTACTGACAATTTAAAATGAGCAAAACATCTTTTTTTTTGCTCTGCAGAATGCTCACTCAGAGCACCTGAAACAGCCCCTTTGGACGCTTTGAATGATTCTCGCTCAGAACAGAGAAATCCACTCTGAGCTAAGAGACATGCTTTCTCTCTAATAAGGAGATACATTTTACTTTACCTTTTATGTGTACAGTGAGGTATAGGAATAACAATTGCTTGTGTACTGTTTATTTTAATTTGATATAAAACAAAACACACCATTTTGCTTTCCAATTGATATATCCTTTCATACCTCAGCTTTCTCTGTGCTAAACACTGCAGTTCTTTCTAGCTTGTGGGACCTAAAGCTCTGCCAGCTTCTCACTTGAGTTTTGATACAAAATTACAATTTCAGATCTGCTCAGCACCAGAAGCAGCTCAGCCTCTTTCACAGTTGAATTTTGATACAAAATAACAACCTTAGATCAGCCCAGCACCTGTGTGGAAGCATGCACTTTTTACTGTGCTGTTGATAAGTGGACCAAAGGATTTACTTGGCAATGAGTAACTCTGAAAGCAAGTTCACTAAAACTAATGAGGTGTTTTTGTGTGTGACTGTATTAGAACTTCAAAGCAAGGTTCTTGTCATGATTGCTATATCATATTTCATTTCCCATTATTTATTTATTTATTTATTTGCTGTTTTGGTTATTCATTCTTTATGAAGGGACTTGCAATTCAATGTCTAGGCATGGGTTGTCACTTTTGTTTTCTAATGATCATCATCTTCTAGCAAGAAATTGATCTGATTTCGTTTTCATTCTGAATGGTAAGAAGAGGGACTGAGTTTTATTTTATGTTATCTATTTTTTTTCTATCATTTAGCAAAGCTGTTGTATTTGCTACCCCCGCTTCCTGTTTGCATTTCTTGATGCTGACTGTAGTGTGAGTAAATGAGAGGTGAAGGGAGGAGTAGACTAGGCTGCCAATCTTGCTTCATTTCATGTAAACATGAATGCTTTATTGAGGATATCAAGCTGTATTTTTCTTCATTATGATGGTTTTCTTTAGCGGTACTGTTTTGAAAGACTGAAAAACAACTGAGGATGTCATATTCAGGCAGCTACAGTAAGTGCCTTCATGGCTATTTGCATATAACCTGCATTTGATCGTGGTGGTACAGTATACATGAATCATTTTTTCCCCATTTGTGCTTGACTGTTGCCTGATTGCAGCTTTTGGACCATGCACAATTGAAAGGCTCTGCACAAACCTTTGTGCTGCAGTTTGTGCTTTTTTTGTGACTCCTGCCCAAGGGTGTTTAGTGATTTTAAAGTGCAAGCCTGTTTTCCTAGGACTTTTCTGCCCAGAACTCAGGGACCAACAGAACTGGGCCTAAAACAGAAGTCCCTGGAACTTGGAAAGTTTTAAGAGTTAGTACCAAAAAGCACCTCCAATACAAAAATGGTTTGAAGGGGTTTAAATGAAACTGTACATTAATATTATTTCTTAAAGATGTGGTCACCAGTATAGGCACAGAAAGCCTGGACTGGTTTACATGTGCATCCGTGGGTGGGTGGGGTGTGTCAGGGAATCCTTCAAGGGGTACAATAGGGAGCGAAACAGTAATAACAAAGTGATAGAAGTAGTAATGTAAACTTGTACTGTAAAATCATACAAGTAAGGAATTTCAAGAAGTACAAAACAATGGTTATGGTATAAATGAGCATGTGATCAGGAATGTCATGGCAAGAACATTTCTAGAAATGTGGCACATTACCCTTGGACTTAAACACAAAAGCTACCATAGGCCAGAGGGGAAATGGGGGGCAACCACATTACAGGGGCCAATGGAGCAGGGTGAGGTGGATCCAGAGCAGGGTCCTCCCCCAGGCTACAAGGGCTGGGGTCATCTTTGGGAGGCTGGTAGGGTGTACTGGTTGTGGGTCATCCATGGTACTGGATATACAGTAGTCTGAAAATGGGGATGCATGGTATGTAGGAAAATTGCACAGCTAAGGGAGGAGGTGGGATTGCTGAGGTGGACACTAAGATGGGAAAGGGAGAGGAGTAGCAGAGAGCACAGGAGGGTCTCGAGAAGGAGCTATTGCAGCTAGGGGGCTAGGTGCAGTTAAAAGGTGGGCTGCAGGAGGACTAGGAGCAAACATGGGCACAGGAAGGAAAAGATGGGATGGGGTATGGAGGAAAATAGAAGAGCACAAAAAGTAAGGATGGGATGTAGGAAGGATCCAAAGGGATACAGGAATCCCAGATAGTGGCAGAAAAGGGAACAAGAGTAACCAGGGGGATGGCAGTGATAAAGTATATGAGTCCAAAGCCTGCAAAGGACAAGGGAGAAGAGAATAATGGAAGGACCATCCGCCAGAGAGATACAGGCAGTGGACCTAGAACAAAAATAGATTTGCTCCACTAGGGGCACAAAATGTGAGGGAAGAGCAGGAACATGGAGTTGAAAGAGCACACAGGGGAAATAGGAGAGACAGGCACAAATGAAGGCTCAGAAAATTGGAAAAGGGGATGCCCAATCAGGTAAGAACAATGGGCAAGCCCAGCAAAGTGAGGTGGGGCAGTGTGCTTGGGTCCAGAGGTGCAAAGCTAGATGGGGCAGGGAAGGTGAGGGCCCCAGGAAAAAATCAGTCAGAGCATAGGCAGGGCAGAAAGACACTGAGGAGAAAAGTTCACAGATAGAGAGGCGAAGGCGGGAAGGCTGGCAGAAAGCTCCTGTGGGTCACAAAGCTGAAGGGAGTGCAGAGTGAAGACAGTACTTTGGGAGGTGACATGGGCAAAGGGGTATTGAAAATAGGGTAGTAAATAGGATACAGGGGTTGGGGGTAGGATGGAAGGAGATGATAACCAGAAGGAGATGGAGAGCAGGGTTCTACTTGTTGGGGAATTCTATAATAAAATTAATTGGGTGGGGGTGGGGGCAAAAGTACATTGTGGGTGGATTGTCTGCCGGGCTTGATGGCAGCTAAGGTCATTCTCTATATCCCTCAAGGGGAAGCAACGGATGAGAAAACACACCTGCTGTTCTACCTGGGAATGAATGACCTGATGAGAAATCGCCTGATGGAGGTACAGGCAAGATTCAGAGCCTTGCTAGATACTATAGGGGATCAAATTTGTGACTTTTTCAGAGGTACTGCCATTACCAAGGGCAGGCACTGATAGGCAGATGAGGATAAGGGAGGTCAATGAGTGGCTGGTGGGGGTGAGAAATGGGATAAGGGTTATAGGGACTGGGGCTCATGGGGGGACAAGAGCTTGTTTGCACCAGACAGACTGCACCTGAATATGGAGGTGGTGGCAGAGCTAAAAAGCAAAACTAGAAGAATTGATAGCGGATACCTACAATTTAAACTAGGTTGGGGAGAATCTGCTCCACAAGGAAGAAAGTTTAGGTGCTACAAGCCCCCAGGATAGCTGCATTGTTGGGCAAGAGGGAGACGGTGAAGGGGAACAATGGGGAGGCTAGAGGAAGGATTAGCAGCAAACGCCAGAAGTTTGGGGAAATAAGAATGTGAACCTGGAGGCCATCATGAGGAATGAGGGACTAGATCTAGTTGCAATGAGTAAGACTTGGTGAACAGAGCATCATACCTGGGAAACAAACATTCCAGGATACAGACTGCTCCAAGTGATAGAGAGGACAAGGGGGATTTGGCTTTATACATCAGGGAACCAAGGGCAGGAGGAGGAAGGGAGACCGAGCTGCTGTGGTAACACTAGTTAGAAGAGGGATGAATCCCTTTGGCTGGGGTGGTATACAGGCCTCCTGCTCAAGGGAGGAGGATAATAAATGGCTAACTCAAGCAATCATGAGGCTGACCCAGAAAGGAGAACTGCTACTGGTGGGTGACCTGAACCAACCAGATGTTAACTGGGAAATCCTAGATGCAGCATTGGCAAGGAGCAGAGATGTAGTAGATGAGCTGCAGGTATTCCTTCAACAGCTGGTCAGGAGCCAATGATGGGAAGCAACTTGTTAGATGTAGTCCTGACTAATGGGGAGAGTGTTGAGGAGGTACGGTGGGAAGTCTTGGGCAACAGAGACCACAGCACAGTATGGTTCAGGGTCAGGGAAAGGAAGGAGACAGAGTAAAACCAGTCGTCAGTCATGAACTTCAGACACACGAACTTTGATAAGATGAGTAAGATAGAGAAAAAATGGAAGGTAAGGTGAATATAGAAACAGTGGAGGAATTATGGGAAGCTATTGGAAGGGTTCAGGAAGCAGTGGAAATGCATAAAAAAGGTCAGGAAGAGCAAGAGGGAGGAGACCACTCTGGTTCACTAGGGAGGGCAGGGCAGTCAAGGAAAAGGAGGAGAGCTTTCAGAACTTTAAGAGAGACGTCTGAGAGGAAGATAGGAGGAGTACAGGAAGAAGAGGAGTTTGCAGGCAGGAGGGAGATCAAAGGGCAAAAGCAGCCACTGAGGAAACCAGCTAAAAATGCTAAGAGGGGGATAAAACATGTTTCAGATCATGAGGGAGAGGAGAAGGCTGCAGGAGGATGTTTAGACTGAGAGGGGAGGCTTAAGCTTGGAGCAGGATCACGTAAAGCAGACGCATTAAATAAGTACTTTATCTCAGTATTCATGGAGGAAAAGAAAGGCAGTGGCTCAAGCTAAAGTCTAAGGGGAGGGAGGAGGACAAATGAGTAGATCAGAGCCTGCTCACTGTGGATAGGGTCAGGTGGAACTAGATAGAGTAAGGAGGACAAGGTGATGGTGCCAGACAAGTTGCACCCCAGAGTGATCAGGGAATTGAGGCACAAGCTCCCCGCACCCGCTACAAGGCTCTTCAACCTGTCTTGGATACAGGGAGGGTGCCGGAGGACTGGAGGAAGGTGGATGTGGTGCCCTTGCACAAGGGAGGTAGCAGGAGCTGAAGGAGAACTACTGCCCAGTCAGTCTCAATGTCTGTGGTGGGCAAGGTACGAAGCATTAATCAAGAGAGAGGGTGGTGGATTACCTGGGAAGAGGGGTGTGCAGGACAGTAGAAAGGATGGCTTCACCAAGGGGAAATAATGCAAGACCAACCTCCACTGAGTTCTTTGATTGGGTGACTAAGGCAATCGACTGGGAGGGGCAGTGGACATGGCCCTATTTGAACTTCAGAAAGGTTTTTGACACCATCCCACAGGAGGTTGGTGAGCAAGATGGAAAGTGATGAAGCTGGGAGGTAAATAACAACCTGAGTGGAGGCATGGCTAGTAGGAGAACTCAGACAGTGTTACTAAACGGGATGAACTCCTAGATGGCAAGGGGCAAGGAGTGGGGTGCCACAGGCTCAATTTTGGGTCCGCTTTCTTCAACATCTACATCTGTTATATTGCAGAAGGTTTAAGAGGAGGGTGTGCCTATTTGCTGATGATACAAAAATCTACAATAGGGTGGACACCCAGGACAGGTGGAGGACATGAGGAAGGACCTTTAGATGCTCGAGGAGTGGGAAGCTGTCAGCTGAAATTTAATGCCAAGAAATGCTCTGTGATGTACCTAGAGTAAACACATTCATGCAGGCACACACTAGGTGGGGAGGAAATCAAAAAATCAGAACAGGAAAGGGATCTGGGGATCATAGTCCCCTGGAACCTTAAGGTAGGGATCCAATGTAGCAGGGCAGAGGGAAGGGCCAATGGAATGTTGGCATGCATAGACATGACATTACTAGCAGAAGGAGGGAGGCAATAATGCACCCTACAAAACTATGGTGAGGCCGCAACTAGAGTAGCAGGGCTCAGTTCTGAGACCCATCTCACAAGGACGTAGATGCATTGGAGAGGTTTAGAGAAGGGCAACAAAAATGGTGCAGGGTATGCAGGGAAGACATACAAGCAGAGGTATAAGGAGCTGAATCTTGTACACGCTTGGAAAACAAGGAGGGAAAGGGGTGACATGAGTAATACCTTTAGATATGTAAAGTGGCTAAATAAAGTAGGAGAACAGTATCTGCTAAAGAGGAAGGAGGGAGCTAGAACTAGGTGGCACAGCCTCAGATTGCAAGGAAATAGATTCTAGGGGCAATATGAGTGGGTGCTTCTTCAGAGAGAGGGTGGTGGTGCCTTGGAACAGACTACCGGATGGAGTGGTGGGAGCTAAAACAGTGGTGGAATTTAAGAGGCATGGGACAGGCATGGGGCTGAGTATTGTGGTGGAGGGCTGGGATGGGTGGGAGGGGGGTATATGAAAGTGGGGATGGGAAGACTTGATGGGTTGAAGGGTCCTTTCGCCATCGCTTCTATGCTTCTATGATTCTGTGATAGGCACAATGAGTCAAAGCTGGTTTACAGGTGCATCCGGTGGGGGGGCACTGAAGCCTAAGGTGCCACAACAGGGAGTGAAACAGTAATAAGAAGGTGACAACAGTAGGAGTGTAAACATGTACAGTAAAATCATACAAATGTAACCCTAGGTGGTGCTAACAATTCAAGGGCTACTTCGCCCCTGCCTGCTTGGCTAGTTGCAGGTTAAGAGGCCTGGGTACTGAAATGGGTGCCTCCACCCAGAGGTCGGGGTTGTTAGTGGTCAAGCTAACCTGTACAGCCCTCTGGGACACTGTAAACCCCTTCCCTTCTAGTGGCCTGAACAATATACAGTAATCAGTTTTGCAATGACCCTTATTCACCATGTAATTATTCCACACAGCTTGCACTACAACCAGGGCTGGTTCCACTCAGTTCGACCCTGGAGACCCCTTTGTAAAACAAGGTTAGCACAGGAAACAACAACAGTAAATTGCTTTTGCGTACAAACTGGAACCACAGTCAGGTTAAATGCAAACAGAATGAGATCTGATTTATGAAGGGGTTTGAACAAGGAAGGCAATAATCAGGTTGATTGGCTTAAGGGCTAGATTGATCAGACAGTCATGCATGCACTTCAGCATCCCTACACAGTCACACACCAGGTACCCAGGTGGAGAGTAAGGTGGCTAGCCAGAGTGCCGCCTGGTAGGCTGGCATCACAGCTGGTTGGGGCCCTGTGATGAAAGAAAGAAACCTGCACGCATACATACTACTTGTAATCCAGAGCTGGAGGGCTCAGTTCGAGAAGGAAAAGACAACACCGCAATCAGATGACAACACTTTAGATTTAGCTGTTGTTGCAGGGAGCTACCCTGATGTGTTCTCACAATACCCAATACAGGACACAGGCAGACAAAATTGAGACTGCAGGTGATGAGCTGGAGTGCCAGAAGAAGCAGAGGCCCACACAAATCACCAAGGAGTCGTTCCTATCTGGCTGGCATTGAGCAGGAGTCTGATCCCCTAGGCAGAAATCTCGTCGATGGCCTTCTTAGTGTGGTAATCTAGCTGGACCAGTATGACAAAGGCCCAGGCTCAGTGGAGATGAATGCGGTTTCAGTCTGGTGGGGCTGGATGCAGCATCCAGCAAGCAGAATACAGTTCAGCACACAGTGGGGAACCAAATCGCAACCCACTAGCAACACACAGCACATTTATAGTAAGGAAATACCACTGTACCAGGCAGATGGCAGTCTGGTTGCAATTTCAGAGTCTCTGCACCAACCCAGGATTCCAGCAGTAATTGAGGTCCTGACAGTTGATCGTGTTCAGCAAATCTTTGGTCTTCTAGAGTTCTCAAGCCTGGTCACAGTTCAGTGGCTTTTAAACTCTCTCTCTCTGTCTATTCGATTCAGTCTGAAATGACCAGGCATCCTCTCAGGGACAGCAGGCCAAAATCAATCCTTCCACAGTTCTCCCACACGAACTACATGGAAACTGCTGCTTGACTATCTCGAGCTGTTCACCTTTTCACCTCCCCCGCTTAGACTGACTGGCTGCAACAGTTGGGAATTTCCTTCAGTCCAAAAGGTTCTGATTGGCCCATTCTGTCAGTCCTGGAACAAGATGGTGGTGTTAAACAGAACTGTCCATGCTGCAAAGAAAGCAGGTTAGACAACTACAATACCATCACTGTTCTAATAGATATGTCCAGCAAATCAGTACAGCCTCTGGACAGAGCTCCTTCTGCAAATAGTGATGGCAGAACAGAGAGATTATCTGCAGTCGGGTGGGACTCTAGCGCTTGAAACACTCAGCCCTCCCAGAATAAATAAGCACCATATTATTGGCAGCTCTTAAAGGACAGAGCATCAAAGGCTGTTAAGGCGCCTACACAATCACTTTAGAATGCTAAGACACAGGATACCAGCCTTCAATGGGCATTTGCATCCTCCATGGAAGATTTCGGAACCCCATTTATGGGGGTTACTAAATAAAGAATTTTGAAGAAATATAAAACATCGGTTATGGTGTTTACAAGAATGTGATCAGGAATGCTCATGCCTGAAGATTCTAGAAATGTGGCTCATAATAAAATATGAATCTGTTGGATACTACATTGTGGTCAAGGGGTGTTATTGTGTCTGGTGGTGACAGTATCTACGGTGGAGTGGTGTGACAAAGTGTATGGGAGTATGGTGGAGATATGTCAGCCGCATGCTAGTATAGAGTGGTGGACAAAGTGTATGGTGTATGAGGTGTTTCTGTGTGTGTCATAAATATGGTGCGCAATGTCTGTGTGTGGGAGTTCATGGTGGTATGTTGATGGGTGGTGATAGCATGTGGTGTCGAGTGGTGAGACCGCATGAGGTGTGTGGTCCGCGACGATCTCGTGTGTATTTCCTGGTGCCAGGTTGTGGCAGCATGGAGGTTTGCGGTTGCAGGCTTGTCAGCATGCATGGTGGTATGATGTTGCTTGCGTGAGCATGCATTGGCTATGGTGTTGTGCTGGGCCAGACTGCATGGTAGTGGTTGGAAGTGTATCAAAGAGAGATGTGCAATTGTAAAATTTCACCAGCAAAATATATTATGAATTTAATTCCTGCATTACGTGAATCTTTGCTCAGGCGAACGACTTGCTCTGATTTTGTTTTCGCATAATGCAAATTTCACCGTTTCACTTTCACATACACTTTGAGTTGAAGCCACTCACGTTATTTGAATTCCAAAAACTACACACTAGTTATGCACAAGGCCCAGACCACCAGCCTGGCAGGAGCCGCATTTCATTTCCAAACTCAATATATAGGGATGCAACTGCACCACACATCATTATGTTGTTAAAAGGAATCTGTAGGTGTAACTAGCTCTAAGAAGTAACACACACCACAAATAATATGGAAGGTGTTTGTTAGGAGGAGTACACGGACACGGTATAGAATAAGTATCAAATGATAGGTAGGATCAGGAGGACAAGGTTACAGCAATGAGAGAACTAAGAGAGAACAAGAAGAATTTATAGGAGTTAAGTTCTTTTCCCAGGCTGTCATCTGCGGGACCCAATCCCAGGCTGGCTAACTTGTATATTAATCTTTTTGGGACTGTGTCAAATGCCTTGCTAAAGTCTAGGTAGGCCATGTCCACAGCCCTCTCTGATCAACTACTTTGGTACCCAGTCAAAGAAATCTATCAGATTTGTCTGGCATGACCTTCCGGGCTGTGAATCCATGCTGCCTGGGTCCTGTGCCCTCTGGCCTCTAGATACTCGACATTCTTTCCTTCAGAAGTGATTCCATCATTTTCCCTATCACTGAGGTTAAACTAACAGGTCTGTAGTTTCCTGCTTCTGCCTTGCTCCCCTTTTGTGAAGGGAATCACATCTGTCCTCTTCCAGTCCTCGGGTACCACCCTATCCTCCCATGATTTGTTAAAGAGGGTAGTCAGTGGTATCACTAGTTCTACCCTTAGTTCTTTAGAGAATTCTGGATGAATCCCATCAGGCCCCATTGTTTTGTTCACCTTCAATTTTAAGAACTCTTTTCAGAACTCTTTCTTCTGTAAATGGGCTGGTATCAACTTCTGTATCCAGAGTGTTTCTTACTGTTTGTTTTAGGTACCTCCCTCTTCATTTGTAAATATTTGGAGCAAAATATTTGTTTATATTCTGCCTCACACAGTTGGACAGGGGCTTCTACCAAGTCAATGATCCAAGGAAATTGGTTTCACTGGGAGGGGGGTCTTGCCAGACAAACATGACCCAAATTCTTTGATTAAGTAACCAAGTAAGTGGATAAGGGGGAGCACTTGATGTGGCCCACCTGGATTTCAGAAAGGCCTTCAATGCCATTCCACACTGAAGGCTGATGATCAAGCTGAGAATCCTAGCAGTAGGCCTTAAAATAATAAGCTTGGTTGGGATCTTGCCAGGCAACAGGAATCAGAGGGTGATGGTAAGTGACGTCCACTCTGGAGAAAGTAAAGTGACCATCGGGGTGCCAAACGGGTCAGTACTAGGCTCAGTCCTCTTCAATGCCCTAATTACCTATATTGTAGAAGGACTGAAGGGAAGGAATGCCTGTCCGCGAGATAACACAAAATATTCACAACAGGGTTAACACATGGGGGTGTAAAGAACGATGGAACATGTAAAAAAGCTGAAAGAATGGTCACTGGAGTTGACAGCTGGGTTTCCAAGCATACAGTGCAAAATGATGCACTTGGGGCTCAGAAACCCCTACACAACGCTCCAAATGGGGAGGCAAAGTAGTAACAGTCACCAAAATAAGAAACTGACCTGGTGATAATCATTACTGATGACCCAAAGACAACTAAGCAGTGTGACAAGGCGGTAGGAAGAGTCTGGTGGGATGCTTGGATGCATGGGTATGGGAAATACCAGCGGAAGAGGAGGTGATAATACCCATTTTAGATCATTGGTGGTGAAACCCACCTTGAGTTCTTGTGTACAGTTCTGGAGATCCCGACTCTGAAGGACATTGACAGGGTGGAAATGGTACAGAGGGGGGCAGCCAAATAGTTGAAGGGCCTGCACCGAAGCCCTATGAAGAAAGCCTTAGGTAGTCAATATGTGCTTCCTAGAAGGAAGGAGGGAAAGAGGGGATATGATTAAAGATGCCTAATGAGGTATAAACAAGGTACAGGAGGAGGAGCATCTTCAGTGGAAAAGCTGACAGTTTGGCTCCGGGGCTCCAATTTTAAAGAACTGTGTGCACATACTCCCTGTAAGAGAGGAGGGAGGGATGTTATTATGGAGAACTTTAAATACCTCATGGGGTGTATAAGGTACATGAAGGGAGCATTTTTAAGAAAAGAAGAAATACAGAAACTTCATGGCATGTAACAACACTGGAGGGGATTGTTTAGGAGGGATATGGGTGTAACCCCCCTACAAATGGGGGTTCCAAAAAGTCTTCCTTGGGCTTGCCTAAATGCCCACTGCCAGCTGGTGTTCTGTGTCCTAGAGATTTAAAAGTGTTTGCATGTGAGTGCCCTGTAAACCTCCATGCCTGTCTTTTTAAGAGTTCCTATTTAAAATTATTTTGGGTAGGGGCCGAGTAGTGTCGGGCTCGAGTCCTGCCTGGACTGCAGTGTTATCACTCCATTCTGCATCGCTATTTGCTCAGAGGGAGCCCTGGTAGGAACTGTGACTGTTTGCGGTTTATCTGTTTTGATAATAATATTGTAGTTTGTCTAACCTGCCTTCCTTTGCAGCCTGGACATTTCAGTATTGCACCACCATCTTGGTTCTGGACTGCCTATTGGGACCAGTCAGTACCTTTGGGGACCTAAAATGGTGTCTGTCACCAGGGGTCAGCAGAAGTCAGTCTGGAGAGTGAACAGCTCGAGTGATTCAAGCAGGGCTCCTGTGTAGTTAGTGCGGGAGATTGGTGAAAAGGCTGAGTTTCGCCTGTTTGCCTGCTGTCCCTTGACAGGGAGCATTTGAAGAAACCGGATTATATCCGAAACTGAGTGTGACAAAGCCACTGAATTGTGACCAGACTTGAACCTGAAGAAGACTGAAGATTTGCTGTATGCGATTGGACTGTCAGGACATTCATTCACCACAGAACTCCCAGTTTTGCTCAGAGAGACACTGATATTGCTGCCGGACTGCTATTCACTTTGTGGTATGGTGATTGCTTTACTATAAATGTGCTGTATGCTGTTAGTGGGTCGTAATTTGGAGCCCCACTATTTGATTGTGCCACGCTTGGAGGGAGCTGCATCCAGACTTCAAGGACTGATATCCAAACTGTTCTACCTGGCCTGGGCCTTGCCACACTGGCCCAGCCAGCTACTTCAGGTGCAGAGAATACCATCGATGAGAGAATTGCCCAGGGATCAGACCCCTGCTCAAAATCTCGAACAGAAGCAACACCTCAGTGAATCATGTGGGCTCTGCTTCTCCTGGCATACCAGTTGTCAACCTGCAGTCTCCATTTCTTCCCTATTGTGTCTCATGTGGGTAGCGTGAGTAACAATCAGGGTAGCTCCCTGTAACATCAGCTAAATCACAAGTGTTGTCATCTGATTGCATTGCTGTTTTTTTTTTTCCCCTTTCAAGAACTGAGCCTCCTGGCGCTGGATTACAAATTGTGTGTGGTTGTACATGCCTTTTCTCTTCATCACAGGGCCCCAACCAGCTGCAACGCCAGCCTACCCCCGGCAACCTTCCAAGCTAGCCCACCTTACTTCCAGCTGGGTACCCAGAGCGTGTGACTGTGCAGGGACTAAAAGTGCATGCATAATTGCCTGTCTAGATCAGTTTTAGAATCAATCCACCTGATTATGCCCCTCCATTGTTCAATTCCCTTGAATAAATCAGATCTAACTCTTTTTGCATTTAATCTGACTGTGGTTCCAGTTTGTGCCAAAAGCACTGTACCGTTTTTATTTGCTGTGCCTAAACTTTTTTTACATGGGTTCCCAGGGTCAAACTGGTGGAACCAGCCCTGGTGGTAAGTGCAAACAGTGTGGGGATTTGTATCCTGAATAGGGGCTACTGTGAAAGTGTTTGTTGCACATTGTCTTGGCCACTAGAGGGGAAAGAGGTGGAGTTACGTGTCTCAGAGGGCTGTACCCAGGTTAGCCTTGCTACTAACAACCCTGTCCTCCGGGTGGAGGCACCTGTTTCAGTACCCAGGCCCCTTAACCTGCAACTAGCCAAGCAGTCAGGGGCAGTAGCCCTTGGGATACCACCCCCTAGGGGTTACATAAGGAAGCATTTTCTTCACTGAGAGGGTGGTGGATGTATGGAACAATCTTCCAGCAGGTGTGATCAGAATAAAAATAATGGTTGGCTAAAAGCATGCAAGAGATAGGTATAAAGGAGAACTGCTATCAAAGGTGTGTGTGTGTGTGGGGTGGGGAGGCTGAGACCAGGTTGGTAATAAGGAGACCAAATAAGCATAGAAAAGAAGGGCAGATTCAGCATTCTTTTTCTGCCAACAAATTATATGTTTCTATGTGGATCATATGCAGTATGCCTGTCTCCCAGCTGAGAATCAACACAATAATGTGATACCATCAAATGCACCGTTTTACTCAGATGCCCCAGGAGAGAAAACTGTAAGGAAAATAACTTGCCAGGTAGGATGATGCATGGCCCTTCACAGGCTTGGCACCACTGTTTGAGAAGGCCAGGCTTGATCCTGCTTTGGGAAACTTTCTAGTCCCTCCAACCCGGGTGATATCTGGAGGTTAATTCCAGAGATGATAGGTGACTGAGCTGGGGAGGGCCCATCCAGAAGAGGGCCATCAAGAGAGCAGGATAACACTCAATAAAAAAATATTTGTATACAAGTGCAATAGCATTTATTGTATGAGCAGCATTTCAACTCATGTAAGCTTTTGGCCACTCACATTTAGTTACTAACCAAATATTGGAAACCAAGCCTCAGCCTAGTGTGTCTTTTCAGGCCAGAAAAATATTTGTGTTTTACGAAGAAGCTTGAACTTAGACATGCTGTTTGTAAGGGCTCAGTATTCCTTTTTTGCATACGTTTTGTAACCTTTTCTTTTATTGCTATGGTAACCCTGCTCTCCAAAATTCCAGGCTAAGAATGTTATGCTAAACATTGTATCCAATAAGAGGCTAGCTGGCATATGCTTCTAACTGCCAATGTGAACTTTTTTTTTAACCTCTGTCTCATCATCTTATTTGAGGTGTTTCTCTTCATATGTGCTGTTGAGCTGAACAGATTTCTGCTAGGAACTTTTTAAATCAGTATTATACTTTTCTGTTCTCAGATAAAGCTAACAGACTTACTGATTTCAATGTATCAAAAGATGCATATACAACTAACTCCTAAGTAGTGAATAATCATGAGTGGAGTGCAGCATTTTTGTGCACAGTTAGTTATGTGATCCAAGTGTGATTATGCATACAAATGAAACATGAAAGAAAACACTGACATAATCAAATCTTTCTGTAAGATTCCAACTGTCTGCCAAACAGTACAACTTAACATTTCCAATAAATTTGTGTGATCCCCACGTCACCATGTCTGGGTTCATATCACTACCTGGTGACTGTACAGGGACCACCTGGATGAGGGTGTAGGTTTCATTCTTTCTCTGTGGTAGGGGGTTAGCCCAGATCAAATAAGAAATGGTGAAGTGGCTCCTGCCAGAGAAATTAAGTGGGCCAGATATTGTGTGCTGTAACACCTCCTTGGGTGCAATATCTACCCAACCTTCACCACTGGACTGGACCCTCCTAAGGTCCAATAAGACAGTTGTTACCTTCACTGATAAACACTCCAATCAGGTTATGCAAATGTGCACCCACAAAAAGTAAAAATTCAACAAATTAACAGGAAGGGAGTACTGTTAACTGTTGTACCCGAGCAAGGAAGGGGAGGCTGATGATGGTTGTACTCTGGCTGGGGGCTGGTGACTGTTGAACCTGGTCTGAGATGGAGGGCAGGTGACTGCTGTAGCCAGGGAGGAAAGTCAGGTGAGTGCTGTACACAGGCAAGGGAGGGAGGGAGAGCTGGTGATTGTGTAGTGCCCCAGAATCCTCATGCCCTCCAGATAGGGGCAGCCAGGTGCTTTGGGGCTGGGGTGCAGAAGGTGCCCCCAGGTGTAGGGAGGGCCCCTAGCCAGGTATCCCCACTCCCAAACGTGAAGCCCAGCAGGCCTCCGCTTTAAAATAAAAGAATTTTTCCCCTGCTCATTTCCCTTCCTGCAACCCCCCGTTACCTCGTGCCAGGCACCTGCTCTCATGGGCCCGGTCATGAGGGAGTGCAGGCAGGGATGGGCTCATGAGGATTCTGAGACGGAATCCTCAGCCCTTTTTGAACAGCAAGAGCTGCTCAGTGTTTGGCCGGTACAGCAGGAGCAGAATAGGCAGCAGCAAGTGTGAGAGGGAGCGCTAGGCCGGACGGGACCAGTAAAATGGAAGGGGACTTACCTGACTGTTGTACCTGGTCTGAGGATGGAAGGCAGGTGACTTCTGTACTCAGGCCAGAGAGGAAGAGCTAGTGACTGTTGTACCTGGGCTGTGGGTGAGTTGCTGGTGCCTGTTGTACTCAGGCTGGGGAGGGAAGGAGGATAATAAACAGCTGTACTTGGGCCTAGAACGGAAGGGCTGGTGACGTTTGTAACCGAGCCAGGGAAGAGGCTGGTGACTGCTGTACGTGGGCTAGGAAGGCAGGGCTGGTGATGGTTGTACCTGGCTCGGGGGCCTGGTGAATGTTTTACCAGATCCGGGAAGGGCGGCTAGGTGACTGCTACTCAGGCCTGGGAGTGGGGTGACAGGCATCTCTGGCAAGAGTGAACCATCTAGGGTGGTCAGAAGAGGGCCTCTGCCATAGCAGTTTGCCGCATCTCAGACATTCTTGGTGCAGGGGTCAAGAGTGGACCGTCTAGTGTGGTCAGAAGAGGGCCATCCGCCGTAGCAGCTTGCCCCGTCACAGACATCATTGTTGCCAGAGTCAATAGACTGGATTCCCATAGTAATCGTGGTGAGCTAGCTTGTTTAGCTGACGCTTCTGTGACTTTACAGATATTACTTCAAGGGGGAGCTCTTGCAGTAGGCTATAACCATTAAAAGTAATGCCGCAGGCCTTAGGACCCACTGAAAAAAACTTAGCTAGCAGTACCCATCGGTAACCGCCCCTGATGTTGGCTCCACCCTGACATTGGTCACACTATAAAAGGGGCAGACTCCAACTCCACCTCAGTTCTTTTCCCACCACAGACCCGCTCTCGTTGGGAAAGCCTTAGTGTGTGCTACTGCAGTTCCAGTAAATTTTGTCAGATTTTTTTCAGTTTTTTCTTCTCATTCGAACTGTTTTACGCCTTTTCTCCTTTCTTCTGATCTCCTTTCTGGCATGTCTTCACCATCGTCAGTCTCCTCCTCCGGTCCCAAGAAGAAGTGTGCCTGTGGCTGCCAAATTCCAGAGGATGGCCACCAGAAGTGCATCTTCTGTCTGGGGTCTGACCACAACAGTACTGCCTGCAAGATCTGCAGAGGCTTCACCAGCAGGACTCACATCAGATGCCTGAAGGCCCAGCTATTGGAACAGAAGATGGACGTCCTGTGAACCTCTGGGTTGGGGGCCTGTAAACAACCCCCAATCGGACCGTAGCCCCCTTTGGGTATGCAGTTGTATCCAAATTACTTCTGACCTACCTTCTTCCCCCTCATCCCTGATGCATCCAATCCATTGCCTTATGTAAATGGCTACTCCCCCTTACCTTATTCACTGTAGCTCCTGAATAATTTAAATCCTGGGATGGCTAAGTCCCAGTCATGGTTTTGGGTTGCCCATGTCTCAGTGATGGCTCCTTCTGCCAGCAGTGCCTACAGCTCTGCCATCTTATTCCCCAGACTCCTAGCATTTAGTGATTGATACCACCCTCCACCCTGACTCTCTCCCAACTGCCCCTTTACTCTCCCCTCCCCCCATCCTTGACAATGTAGGCCCTATCATTGCTATTGGGGGACGTCCTCTGGACCTCCTCTCCTGATTCACTCCACCTCCCCAGCCCCCCACAGCAAGTTTAATATTATACTTTTTGGAGATAAATTCCTCAATCTCTGCTTTAACACCCCTAAACCCTCCTTCCTTAGCTGTAGCCTGTCCCCTGCATATAGATCTGGGTTTTCCCATGTGTTGCCCCACTCTTCCACCCAGCTATACCCCATGGACTCACACCATTCTCTCAGCCACTTGTTGAAGTCCATGATTTTGCTTTTTCTGTCTATTCTTGCCATTGGCACTGGCAGAACATCTGAGAATGCCACTGTGCTTCCCTTCTCTCTGTATAGCTTCCACACTTCTCTGAAGCTGTCCTGACCCTCCTCTATCTGCTTTCCTTCCAGATCATTTGTTCCCAGGAGAAAACTGATGTGTGGTTCCCCCCACCTTCTGTCCACACCTATCGATGTGGTGCTGCATCCTACTTGCTGTCATGCCAGGCATGCACTCTACCCAGATGCTGCTCTTCCTGGCATCTGTATCTATAACAAATAGCTAAACATCTCACCTATTCAACATTTCACATGTATTTATCCATGTAAATAAGCAAAAGGTGTGTTTTGTTATTGTAAATTACTAGAAAGTGCCCACCATCTTGTTTTAGGTCATGTGTCCCAATGCATCATGTCATTTGCTTATTCTATGGCTTGACGTACACTTTAACAACCCTAACAAGTATTTCTGTCTATTTCCTGCCATTACTTCATGGATTTAGTGAGATATAGCACATACTGCCATAGGTGGTACAACCCAGGCCTGAATTGGTCACAGCCCTGGTAGTGAGGTATGGTAGCCTATTTGACATAAACTGGGGGTGCAGTGTAATGTTCCAGATCAGAAATGATATCCAGGCACCCATATCTATTACAAACATTGAAACATCACACCTTTTCACAATTTCACATGTATTTATCCATGTAAATAAACAAAAGGTGTGTTGTGTTACTGTAAATGACTAAAAAGTGGCCACCATCTTGTTTTGGATCATGTGACCCAAGGCACCAAGTCATTTGCCCATTCCATCGCTCATTTTACTCCTTGAAAACCCTGACATGTTTTTCAGCCTATTTACTGCTATTACTTCCTTGATTTAGTGACATGTAGCATATAGTGCCATAGGTGGTACATCCCAGGCCTGAACTGGTCACAGCCCCGGTAGTGAGGTATGGTACCCTATCTGAGATAAAATGGGGGTGCAGTGTAACATTCTGGATCAGAAATTATATTCAGGCACTTGTATCTATACAGCACAGCTAAACATCACACCTATTCAACATTTCACATGTATTTATCCATGTAAATAAGAAAAAGTTGTGTTTTGTTACTGTCATTGACTGTAAAGTAGCTACCATCTTGTTGTGGGTCATGTGACCTGAGACATCAAGTCATTTGCCCATTCTATGGCTTATTTTACTCCTCAGCTACCCTAACAAGTATTTCTGCCTATTTCCTGACATTGCTTCATTGATTTAGTGACCTATAGCACATAGTGCCATAGGTGGTACACCAAAGGCCTGAATTGCTCACAGCCCTGGTAGTGAGGTATGGTATCCTATTTGAGATAAAATGGGGATGCAGTGTAATATTCCAGATCAGAAACTATATCCAGGCACCTGTAGCTATAACAAACAGCTAAACATCACACCTTTTCAACATTTCTCATATTATTTATCCATGTAAATAAGACAAAGGTGTGCTTTGTTACTGTAAAAGACTATAAAGTGGCCGCCATCTTGTTTTAGGTCATGTGACCTGAGGCATCAAATCATTTGCCCATTCTATGGCTCGTTTTACTCCTCAACTACCCTGCTAGATATTTCTATCTACTACCATTACTTCATGGATTGAGTTACTTACAGCACATAGTGCCATAGGTGGTACACCTCAGGTCTGAATTGGTCACAGCCCTGGTAGTGAGGTACAATACCCTATTTGAGATAAACTGTGTGGCAGTATAATGTTCCAGATCAGAAATCACATCCAGGCACCTGTATCTATAACAAATAACTAAACATCACACCTATTCAACATATCACATGTATTTATCCATGTAAATAAGCAAAAGGTGTGTTTTGTTACTGTCATTGACTGTAAAGTGGCCGCCATCTTGTTGTGTGTCATGTGACCCAAGACATCAAGTCATTTGCCCATTTTGTGGCTTATTTTACTCCTCAACTACCCTGACAAGTATTTCTGCCTATTTCCTGCCATTACTTCATTGTTTTAGTGACATATAGCACATAGTGCCATAGGTGGTACATCCCAAGCCTGAATTGGTCACAGCCCTGGTAGTGAGGTGTGGTACCCTATTTGAGATAAAATGGGGATGCAGTGTAATATTCCAGATCATAAATTATATCCCGGCACCTGTATCTATAACAAACATTGAAACACCACACCTTTTCAACATTTCACATGTATTTATTCATATAAATAAGCAAAAGGTGTGTTTTGTTACTGTAAATGACTAAAAAGTGGCCGCCATCTTGTTTTAGGTAGTGTGACCTGAGGCATCAAGTCATTTCAACATGCTATGGCTTATGTTACTCCTCAACTACCATGACAGGTATTTCTGTCTATTTACTGCCATTAGCTCATGGATTTAGTCACTTACAGCACATAGTGCCATAGGTAGTACACCTCAAGCCTGAATTGGTCACAGTCCTGGTAGTGAGGTATTGTATCCTATTTGAGATAAACTGGGTGTGCAGTGTAATGTTCCCGATCAAAAATCACATCCAGGCACCGGTATCTATAAAAAACAGCTAAACATCACACCTATTCAACATTTAACATGTATTTATCCATGTCAATAAGCAAAAGGTGTGTTTTGTTACTGTAAATGACTAAAAAGTGGCCACCATCTTATTCTGGGTCATGTGACCCAAGGCATCTAGTCATTTGCGCATTCTATGGCTTGTTTTACTCTTCAACTACCCTGACAAGTATTTCTGCCTATTTACTGCTATTACTTTGTTGATTTAGTGACATATAGCACATAGTGCCATAGGTGGTACACCCCTGGCCTGAAGTGGTCACAGCCCTTGTAGTGAGGTATGGTACACTATTTGTGATAAACTGGGGGTGCTGTATAATATTCCAGATCAGAAATTATATCCAGGCACCTGTATCTATAACACATAGCTGAATATCACACCTATGCAATATTTCACATATATTTATCCATGTAAATAAGCAAAAAGTGTGTTTTGTTACTGTAAATGACAAGAATGTGTCCGCCATCTTGTTTTTGGTCATGTGACCCTAGGCATTAACTCATTGACCCATTCTATATCTTGTTCTTCTCCTCAACTTCCCTGACAAGTATTTTTGCCTATTTTCTGCCATTACTTCATTGATTTAGTGACATATAGCAGATAATGCCATAGGTGGTACACCCCAGGCCTGAACTGATCACAGCTCTGGTAGTGAGGTATGGTACCCTAGTTGAGACAAAGTGGGGGTGCAGTTTAATATTCCAGATCAGAAATTATATCCAGGCACCTGTATCTATAACAAATAGCTAAACATCACACCTATTCAACATTTCACTTGTATTTATCCATGTAAATAAGCAAACAGTGTGTTTTGTTGCTGTAAATGACTATAAAGTGGCTTCCATCTTGTTTTGGGTCATGCAACCTGAGGCATCAAGTCATTTGCCCATTCTGTGGCTTATTTTACTCCTCAGCTACCTTGATAAGTATCTCTGCCTATTTCCTGCCATTACTTCATTGTTTAGTGACATATAGCACATAGTGCCATAGGTGGTACACCCCAGGCCTGAATTGGTCACAGCCCTGGTAGTGAGGTTTGGTACCCTAGTTGAAATAAAATGGGGGTGCAATGTAATATTAAAGGTCAGTAATTATATCCAGGCACCTGTATCTATAACAAATAGCTGAATATCACACCTATTCAATATTTCACATGTATTTATCCATGTAAATAAGCAAAAGGTTTGTTTAGTTACTGTAAATGACAAGAATGTGGCTGCCATCTTCTTTTGGATCATGCGACCCTAGGCATCAAGTCATTGGCCCATTCTATGTCTTGTTCTACTCCTAAACTACCCTGACAAGTATTTCTGCCTATTTCCTGCCATTACTTCATTGATTTAGTGGCATATAGCACATAGTACCATAGGTGGCACACCCCAGGTCTGACCTGGTCACAGCCCTGGTAGTGAGGTATGGTACCCTGTTTGAGATAAACTGGGGGTGCAGTGTAACATTCTGGATCAGAAAGTATATCTGGGCTCCTGTATCTTTACAAATTGCTGAACATCACACCTATTTAGTATTTCACATGTATTTATCCATGTAAATAAGCAAAAGGTTTGTTTTGTTACTGTAAATGACAAGAATGTGGTTGCCATCTTGTTTGGGGTCATGTGACCCTAGGCATCAAGTCATTGGCCCATTCTATGTCTTGTTTTACTCATCAAGCACACTGACAAGTATTTCTTTTTTTTTTAAAGAAAAAATTTTATTTCTTTTCCAACACCAACAAGACATACAGACATAAAGAACCCGGAGAACCGGAAGCACAACCCCAAACTGGCTGTGCAAACTATGTACAACCCCTATGTACACACACTCTGGAAAACCACCCGGCCCAAGAACCACCCATCACAAGAAAGCTATCAAGAGCCACTGTTGATTGAAACAACTCCTTCTCTCATCTCTCGATTCCCCAATATGCCACTCACAGCATTTGACATCCCAGGATCTCGATTAAGCCTGGCCAACAGGCGGATATCAGTGTGACCCTGAAGAGAGAGTCGCTCGGTGAAACCCCATCAACCTCAAGTATTCACCCTTGTCAAACCTATATCCGTTCGAATCAATTTAAAACTCACTAACTAACATAAGAAACCATCCATGCTATGGGATCTTCCTAAAAAAAGTGAAATCCTAATACCCACAGTACCAATCCTTTGGTACAACAACCCTTTCAGCGTATCACTCCACTAGCCCTGTCCGACAGACAGATCTCTGTAATATAAACATATTCTACTCAGAATAAGCTGCGTCAAAATTGCACACTTTAATGTAAACCTCTTGTCTTCCCTCAGACATTAGGTGTTTTTGATCTTGGCCAAGGACCCCAGTAAGTCCTTCACCCATTGCTCGTAAGGATAGACCTGACCATCTTTCAGTGTTTCACAATAACTCCTTGACTACTGATCATTAAAGCAAGATGAAATCTTGGTGTAACACCCTTGACCAGAGGTGGTCACCTAACACACAAACTTCGGTTAAATAACCCAAGTAGCCTAAACTGGGGTCCAAGCCTTGCCTGATCTCATTCCATAAAGGAGAATTTTATCACAACTCCACAAAATATGAAACAAATCTCCTGTTACTTTCCCACACCGAAAACAGAATCTGTCTGTCTCAAACCCCTCGAACATAGCTTAGCAGGCGTATAGTAAATACTAGAACCACAAAATCTGCATATTCCTATGTTTAGGGATAACAATATATCTAATAGCTTTCCAGATACTGTCCCACTTTAACCTAGAAGTCAGTACCTTATCAGTAAGAGACAGAGGTGAGGACACTGAAACATCGAGAATTCAGGAGAAGTTTATATACCGAGAAAGTGGACTAGTTCTATGACGGCCTCCTTCAAGCTCCCCACGAGAAAGCTATCTGTAAAGTCCCCTTTCTTCCCGAACTCCGCAATCAGTTGCTTGAGCTGTATCCTTTGAAAAAGGACAGGTCATCACATTGTGGTGGCAAAAATATTCTCCCTCCTGTTGCATATCCTCAAACTAAGACCCTCCAGGTATCACGGCCCACCTCTGTCCAAGCACCAAACCTCCTATAGTCAAGTTAAGGTTACCCAAAATGGGCTGATCCCTTGAATTCACCTGACAACCTTTTTGAACTGGAGTGAGAAACGACCACCAGGCTTCAGGGTCTTCCCGATTGGATTCCCTCCTCTACCTTGCCAATACTTTTGGGCCCAGCTAAATATGAGTCAGGGGTAAATCATACCCTTCAACCATTTCCTTTCAATTTGTAACCAGGCAGGACAGTAATCTCCCTCCACAAATCTACCGCCCATTGGCCATCGAGCCCAACTGACCCGCCACACAGTAAGCCTGGAGGTCAGGAAGTCTAATACCACCCTTCTTATAGGGCCTACACAGCACATTATATTTAATCCTGGTAGGTTTGTTACTCCAGAGAAACCAATCAGCATCTTCTAATAAGCATAAACCACTTAACAGGGATAGTATATGGAGCCAGATAGATCGGATAAAGCAGCCTCGGCAGGATGTTCATCTTAATGATGCCTAAACCGCCGTGAAGTTCAAGGTAGCTTATTCCACCTTAATATATCCCGAGATCTCGAGATAATTCCCCCATTGGCATCTGCACCAGATGTTTGGTTTGCAGTAATCCAAATACCCAAGTACTTCAACTTATCCTTATTCCATTGCACCCCAAGGGGAGCAAAATCTGCCTTAAAGACATATGGAGTCAGAGGTAGAATTTGGGTTTTAGTGAGATTCAGCTTATAGTTCGAAACCCTAGAGTACCGATCTATTAATTCTCTAACGTTCTCAAAACCAGTTGCTGGATCTCGAAGGTGGAGCAAAATATCGTCTGCAAAGACTGAAATTTTTAAATCCATATCCCAATCCCAATTCCTTGAACCCCGACCTCCTGTTAATAGATCTTAACAAAGGCTCTAAATAGATGTTAAACAATATCGGTGAAAGGGCACCCTTGCGAGTACCATTCTTGAGCTGGAATTCCCTCGACAGATAACCATTGCATAAAATTCTAGCCGTAGGCGCCGCATACAGATTCTTAATGCCCCTAATCAAACCCTCCGGGAATCCCATCTTCTCCATTGTAGTAAACAAAAATAGGTGGGAAACTCGGTCAAATGCCTTTTCAGCGTCTAGGGAGATCAGGGCTAAGGGAGCCCGGGAATCAGGGAGAGAGTTTATAATGTGATGTATTTTCCTGAGCGCATCTTTTGCTCCTCTCCCCGGCATAAAACCTACCTGTTCCTGACTAATTAAGCTCGGGGCTACAGTTAACATCCTGTTAGCCAGGATCTTTGTAAGTATCTTAATATCTTGGTTTATTAAGGCTATAGGCCCATAGCTTCCCATAACATCCCTAGGTTTATCTGATTTGGGTATTAATGTGATGTATGCTTGGTATATGGGTAGATGGTCAATGCCATCTCGCATTATAGTATGAAAGAAGTCCTTTAATACAGGGAGAATAGTCTGAATGTGGGTTTGGTAAAATTTGAATTAGACCATCAGGCCCGGTGATTTGCCTACTGGAAGGACGAACCACCTCAATAATCTTGGAGGATTTTATGGGAGCCTCAGTTCCCTAGCAAGAATAGGGTCCACTGTCAGGAGTTGAATACCCTCCAAGTATTTCCTGACCTCCTTGTCCCCCCCTGGAGCACTCTCCTGATATATCTTCTCAAAAAATGAGGCGAACACCTCGGCCATATCTTGGGGGTCTGTCACTAGCCTACCCTCATGAGATCGAGGTAATAGTCCTAGTGGCTTCCACTCCTTAATTCGCTGCCAGGAGATGCCCGGAACATCACCCTGGAGGAGTATTTGGCCTTGATCTTATTTAGCAAAATTCAGTCTTCCCATACAAAATCCTGACAAATCCTCCTTAGGCTTTTAAGTTCCATAGTCTATTTCTTCTGATGACCCCTCTTACTGCGACAAAAAACTTATTGCGCCCTCCAAGAATTCCTCTTCGCCCTCTAATCAACCTCTCTTTGGCAGCTAAAGTTTTGTGATCATGGAGTATAGAAATTTACAAGTAGGCCAGGCTAGTCTTTAATCAGTCAATGTGGGAAATTGTGCTCTAATAATTTCCTGAAGGCCCCTCAGCTCATCCTTCTCTCCTTCACCGAAAAAAGCCAATCATGAAGCCTCCACCTATAAGACCTGGGAGGCAAGGGCTTGGGCTCCCATTGAATCCGGATCAGGGAATGGTCAGAAAGAGTTCTACCGTCAGTCAAAAATGCTCTAACCTCCCCCAATGCCTCTCTATTAACCAGAAAGAAGTCTATCCTAGTGTGGCTTTTATGAGCCGTCGAATAAAATGTCATTTTGGGACCCCCATCCAAAAAAAACTTAGATGGGTCTGTCAGACCTGTAGCCTCCAAAAACTTGGCCAAGGCCACTTGGGCCCTAGATCTGGGGCCTTTAGCCGCAGGCACCCTGTCCTCCTTATTATCCAAGCATAAATTCCAGTCCCCCGCCAATATCAATGAAAGTGATGGGAACGTGGCAATGTTCTCCTCTAATGAGGCAAAAAATTCAGGTTCGGAGGAGTTGGCCCATATATAGAGCCACCACTACTGCCTTACCAAGTAGGTGCCCATCACATAGATCCCCTACCGTCCTGCGGGTCAATACCTGGCTCACCTCAAAGGGCAGGACTTAATTAAAATCATACCCCCAGGCGCCTCTCCCGACCCACTCCATATACCTGGCCTTTTCAACGTTTCTTTAGACTATCTAGCTCATCCGATAATAAGTGTGTTTCCTGTAAAGCTACAATATGGGCCCCCATTGCTCCACGTCACCAGGATTGTCAGCCTTTTATGTAGTCCCCTCAAACCCTTGACATTCCAAGAAATAACGTTGTATAATGCCATCTATCTAATAACGAACTAGATAAAGAAGCAAAACGAAGCCTTCTTGAGGCCTGCTCCCCAGGTTTCCGGACGAGGACTCTCTCTCTTTCCTCCCCAAACCCTCCCCCATCCCCGGTCCCAAGACCGACCAACAACTTCCTGTTGAGTCATGGATGAACCGTTTCCTAACCCCCTAAGACCCAATCTTTGGCCTCCGTACCCAAAAACTACCCTAAAATCCCCTCAAACCCAGCTGGGCCAGTCCCACTTGATTAAAGCAGTGCCCTGCATATTCCATATATACATAAAAGCCTAAACAAGGAAAATGAACCCAACTAAACAATAAATGAGTCGCTTTCCCATCCAGCCTAAGCAACCAAGACTTAACTGAATCCATAGTGCTCCTCAAGTACCCTCCCTTAATTGCTGGCACATCCACGCCCCCTGGACCAGTCCATATCCCCAGAAAGTCTGATCCACCTATTCGGTGGTATGAAGTCCAATCCACAAAAGGTCTTAAGCAGCCCAGTCTTTTCCTTATTCTGCTTTCATTTACCCTTTCCATTTCTCCCGTTTTCCCTCCTCCCTTTTCTGAAAGAAAAAAAAAAACCTTATTAAGACCCTTGAGGTCAAACCCAGGACTTGCTGTAAATGCCTCAAATCTTGCCAGAGGCTAGCTTGACCTCATCGTTCTCAGTGAGCACCCTTTGATCCCCACAAGTCCTCTTCCTTAGATAAGCTAGTCCTCATAAGCAGGACACAATCAAGTTGGAGATTTGAAGAGATCTGGAAGATCGATGCGGAGCCCTTCCCATGCATCTTTAGCTGTTAAGAACTTCTTCTCTCCTGATGACAGCTGCACCATAAGTGTAGCAGGATAAAGAAGCCGAAACTTTATCCCTGCTAAATAAAGTTTCTTCTTAATATCACTGTACTCCTTTTGTTTTTCTCGAACACCCGGAGTAAGATCCTGAAAAAACCATATTGAGGCCCCGTTCCACTGCAGGGGTTTCTTTTGCCTGGACACCTGAAGGACATGGGATTTTTCTTTAAAGTTGAGGAACCTCATGATTATGACTCTAGGTCGGGCCCCAGTCGGGGTCTCCGTGAGTGCAGATGAGCCCTTTCCAGGTTATACCCTTCCCCAAAGGCGAAGGGCCAAACATTTTAGCAATAGGTCCTGGATAAAAGAGACACAGTCTGGGCCTTCAGCCCTCTCCGGGAGCCCCGCTAAAATGAGGTTGTTCCTCGATTCCTCGCTTCTTGGTCTTCTAGCCTCTCTTCTAGCTTTTTAACCTTTTTCCGGATCGCCACCACCTCCTGATCCAATGCAGAAACTTTTCTTTCTTGTGAGGAGATCCTGGCCTCTGCATCATTCATTCTTTGGGCCAGTGAGTGTAAAGCCGGTTTCACCTCCGAGAAATCCACCACCAATCCCTGAAGCAGGGATTTAATCTCCTTAATGTCCTCCGTGCTAATGCCAACGCCCCCTTCTTTGGAAGGATCGTCACCCTGATCAACATTAATGGGCGAGTGGGGCTTAGGTCTTTTTTAGTTGCGAGAGACACGCCGCCAGCAAGGTTCTACTAAGTCGGCCTCCATCCCTCAATCGAGCTCGGGCCCGGCCTGCGGAGCTCCTCTGTACACTCGGTTTCAACCTCCTTCAAATCGTCACAGTCCCGGTTCTGCTAGGCAAGAGGGCAAACTCGATGCCCCAAACAAAGCTTGGCTCCGAAAAAAAATAAAAATATCACCGATGTCGGGTGTTTTAAGCTATAATCTGTCACTTGGGCCTCGGAAGAGCGCGGAGCACGTCTTACCCGAGCAGGCTCATCATGCAACCCCACCCTGACAAGTATTTCTGTCTATTTCTTACCATTATTTCATGGATTTAGTGACATACAGACAACAGTGAAATAGGCGGTTCTCCACATGTCTGAATTGGGCCCAACACACACATTTGAATAAAAAGCAACAATCCATGAAAAGGCATAATTTATTGTCATACTTGCATATTTTTTTTTTTATAAAACACATATTTTGCCACTAAACCTGTATTTTGAAATTTAGATGTTACACCCGAGTATTCGCTGGGGGTCATGGTCAGTGAGCTAGTAGTATTAGAGGGTATCATGGTGGCCATCTTGGATTTGATCATGTGACAATTACATTGTTTTAATACTAACAACATATGGCTAAAGTAAAAGAATAATAATTTAGGAATTCAAAAATATATAGTTTGTTGAGGTTTTGACTCAAAACAATACATGGAATACTTGCTCAAATCTTAATAGACCCAATTACAGGAAAATACCTGACATTTATCATTATTCCATTGCCATTAATAGGGTTAAACAAAAACAAGCTGACTTCTTTTAAGATAAAAGGATTTTATCCTAAAAGTAGTATGCTTCTAGGATAATGTGATTATCAAAAGTACCCGTCAAGGATCCATACATCTGCATTTTCAAAAATGGATATCTATCCAAATGGTTAGACCACCTATTAGATTTATGTATTTGTTTGTTTGTTTGCTTGTTTATTTGTTTATTTTATTCTAGAATTTTTGGACCGTAAAAGCACACTGAGTCAAAGCTCATTCACAGGTGCATTCTGGGACCATTAGGAGGTAAAGTGATTTGGTCATTGGTCACAATGTATGCGAGTGGACATTGTGGGATTCAAACCCAAGTCTGCTGGGCTCTACAGGTTCATAACTCAGTGCTCTCACTTCTAGGCTATTCTGCCTCCCAAAACTGATCAGATGTCAAACCCTGTCTGAATTTCAGATGCACGTGTGTCCAAAAAAGCTAAATTTGTGCCAAAAGATTATGCAAATTGAAGTTGCATCATTCTTTCACACAGCTTGCCACAAATAGTAAAATGAAGTGCAATATTTTGGTTCTTAAAACAACTATAAAAATACACTGCTAAGAAGGAGATATGGCATCAAATATTCTGTTCCGGGGGGGGGCGCTGTTGAGCAGCCTTCTGGCAAGACGTGCCTGAGAGGAGCTCCTAACTTCAACTGTAACAAAGCTTTTTAAAAATTACTTAACAAGTTGAAAGAAGCAAACTTTAAATACAGTTTTGTACAGACAAAACCCCCTGGACTTTAATGATACTAAACTTGAAATATGGGGAGGACGCAAAAAATGGCCAGCAGCGGATCGAAGACTCAACCTACGGCACCATACCAGGTCAAGAACCATCGATTTCTGGTGGGTCAGAACTTCCATAGAAAGTAGCATTGCAATCCGCCTATACAAGCCATCGACATTAAAGTTGAATCAATACTTCAGAGATTTGTAGAGCAAGACGCTAAAATTGAAACGGCAAATAACACTGCTACATCGGTGGAGAAGTTGGCTACTCAAGCGTTGGCAACTACCTCTAAATTGGTTCAGGAAAATGCCCAGTTACGCTACAGGCTCGAGGCACTGGAGAATTCTAATCGGGCCTCCCATATTCGTATTGTGGGCCAACCGGAGGGAGCCGAGGGAGCAGAGCTTATTAATTTTCTGAAAGTCTGGTTTCCTGAGGTATTGCTTTCACCAGGAGTATTAGTGGATAACTTATGGAAAGCTTTCAGAATAACACCCGGCAGCGGGTCCACGAGAGACTCCACCGAGGGTGGTCCTCTTGGTTACTGCTAGCTCTACAGTTCAGGACATGATGTTGCAGGCCGCAAGATTCGCAGAGGGACTGTCCCGAGGGGAATGTGCACTTGTTCCCGGACCTTTCGTTGCTACGAGGCTAGATGGAAGAAATTCGACTCAGTCCGAGCTAGACTTAGAGCCTTGGGGATTTCCCACTCACTGTTGATGCCAGCCAGACTTAGGATCCATTACGGGGGTCGCCTGTATCAGTTCAATGATCCGATGGAAGCAGGGGAAAAAGTCGAGGCCATTAGTAGGGAGTTTCAGGCTTCGGAGGCCCCTCGACCCGAGGACTCGGATGATGAAGACACTTGATAACATTTTGAACTCGACCATGCCTGAACTTAAATACAATGCTTAATCTGCTATGTTTTCTTCCCACAGTCAACCTGATGGACATCGTTAACAGGATTTTTATTACAAATTGGAAACTTTTCTTTCTTTGGGATAGTCAGGTTTGAAATTTTGTTAAGGGGTTCCTCAATCAATGACTTGTTGATATAGATTTAATGAAGAGGGAGCTGCTTATAGGGGCACTTAACATGTTAAGGTTTCATATTATAGAGTTGGGGACGTATCAACACTGGATGTTGAGGTTAAAATCATTTTAAAAGGACACATTTGGGTTTTGTACCCCAAAAGCCTTAGATGGCTGTAGCCTTTCTTAGGTATATTACGGTATAATAAAGTAATCTGTATTTTCCCCCATCTCCTAGACAACTCTGTATAGGTTTCTATTTAAGCCTGAAGTACATTGGATGTATCTGTGCAGCATTTGATGCCTTACAGATGGATGTAAACTAAGCTTGTTGTTTAATTAAAACAATAAACATAAAGTTTAAAAAAAAAAAAAATTATTCTGTTCCTATGCAACAGGAATCATATATGGCCAGAGCAGGGACTTGTGATTGGAATCCCTCTGTGCAGTGTAAAGGGAGATCAGGTGATTAAATTACATAAAACAAAAGATGAAAGGGTAGATTCACTGATTTTTAAAAACCGAGAATAAAGTTACACCTGCCATACCTTCGCAACTGGCTGCCCAGTCACAGAATTGTTTTCTTATTTGCACACTGTTTCTAGGCCATGATTACATGTTTCTTGTTAGCCTCTCACAAGCCATGCTGAGACCTCCACTGAAGTAATTATAATGACCTACTCTGCTTTCATTTCCTTCCATGGAGCATCTCTGACGCATCACAGAATTGCTTTTATGCTCTCATTTTCTTGTTCTAAAGGCCTTTTTTCAAACACTGATTTTAAAAAAATAGTAATTCACTGCACTTCCAGTGCAGATTAATGAGGATTTTTTTTTATGATGGGGAAAAGAAAAAAAAAACAGTTACGTAATTACCATAATAGTACATTTTAGAGAGAATCTTTTTCATCAGGTCACACCTATGGAACTTATAGCCACCAGGCTCTAAGACCACACAGAAACTTTTGCAAGTAGTCCACTGGGGCAGCCCATGGCAATTTCCTCTGTCACCTCTCCCTATATAAATGAAGGTGGCCCCTTCCCTCGTCAGTTCCCTGCCAAAGATCATGCTCGGAGGACCTCTGCTCAGAGAATCAGGACAGAATGCATGGCTCTGCTGAATAAGAGCTGCGGATGACCCAGCAGGAAGACATCTGATGAACCTTCATAGAGAAGTAGACAGCATATACAATGCTGTAGATCCATAGGACCAGTTTTTAGGGAACCAGGCAAGAATGCATGGCTCTTCTGAACAAGAGAGGCAGAAAAACCAGCATGAAGACTTCTGATAAACCTTCATAAAGAAGACAACAGCATCTACAAATCTGTAGATCCCTAGGGAGAATGGAGGGTGGGTTGGTATGGCCTGATGACAGAGATTCTCTCGAAGATCTACTGTTACGGTAAGTATGTAACTGTTCTATCTTCTTTGAGGATATCTCTTTCATCAGGCCATACCTATGGAATGAGTACCAAGCAGTACTCACTAATAACAGTCTGGATTGTTTGAGGCCACAGGCCTATGACAGAAGGCCTTGAAGAACTTCCAGGCCAAAGGCATCCCATTTTCAGAATGCAACATCCACACTGTAGTGTTTAGTGTAAGTGTGGGCAATACTTCAGTTGATATCTACACATTTCCCCACAGCAGGTACATGTGGGAAACATGTAACAGAGGTGGCCATACCTCTAGGGGAATGGTTACAAATAACCACAAGAACTTGCTGCATGTGTCACTTGTGGTCATAAAATAAGACAGTGGACCAGCCATCTGGGTAGGCACTGCTCGGAGATAGAAGTACCCTGTTTTTCAAGGGTTGCTGAAACAAAAATCAGCAGTGTAACTTCAGAGTCAGTCAGGCAGTGTATAAAATACCCGAGTATATATTATACTGATAAAAGACTCAGGGGACTACTCAAAGACACAGAGGTTTTGTGCAAAATGTGAATGAGAAAGCTCATATGTGAGCTTGAAACTGTGGCATTCTTGAAGAAAAAATGGCTATACCAAGGAACTGTCTTCAGGACAGAAGGCAGAAGCCTTTAGTGTCAGCTGGCTCAAAAGGAGCTAATTAAGTTTCTCCAATCGAGGCCCCAAGCTAGGACTGGGGAACAAGAAAGGGAGTCTTGTAACATAAAAGGCCTCTTCAAAATGTATCGGCTCCTATCATCCTAGGTGACTGTTTAGCTTTCAATAGGTACTTGGAAAGGTGGAACAACAGCCAAGTGTGTAGTAGAAACCTGCCCATAACAACAGTAGCAGATAGTGCAGACATTAATTTAGTATATGAATAAACTAATCTAAATGGTAAGAAGTGATCCACAGGGAAAATCACTTTAATGTCACAGTAAAATGTGGTTCTATGGGTCGGCTTTCTGGTTGCCGCCCCAGGCATGAATCACCTGTTAGGGAACTCCAGATCTATCCATGGATATGTTCTTAAGAGCCATGCAGGACTGGGATGCAAGTTGGGGTCTGATGGGCCACAACAGGCTATTGTCATGATAATAAGCCCTGGCATAAGGGCAGGAGAGGAATAGTTCCACAGACAGTTTCTGCTGGATGTGGAGATTAATGTGTGTGCATCAATGAGAAGCAGCAAATGCAAGAGCTGCTCCTTCCACTGGAGGCATAAGCAGCACTTTCCACCTGAAAGAAAAGGAAGGAAGGAAAGACATATAGAAGCTTCCCCTACCAATAAAAGGGTGACATACATCACCAAAAACAACTTCAGGTCCTCTGAGTGAATAAATCCCAATGCATTTTTTTTTGCAGTATGGGGGTGCTAAATAATGGTTCAGTGTGGGGTACATAGCTCAGTGCTTGTGTATACTTAAGAGCTGAATGGTATATGCTTGGTGTTTATGACTGAAGCTTTGGCTCTTCTCCGCTTCCCACCCTCTGTAGGACACCGGGCAGGTGTAGACTTAAGGCCCAAAAAGAAATAGTGAAGTGACTACCTCCTCCAACTCCGGAGAGTGTGATCAGTAGCACACAGGAGAGGAAAAAGCCCCTTAGAGGGAAACCTCCGAGGACCCATGGCTACTGACCTGCCTGTCCTCTGGGCATACTAAGAGAAAATAATCCTAATGTGGCTTAGAGCTAGGTTTGGTTATATCCAGAGGTCAGTCTGATTTTTGTTGGTCGAAGTATCCGTTCAAGGTCGAAGGAGCAGGAAGTCAATGTTGCAGATGACAGTTCAGGCAGATGGAAATGTCCAACTAGGAATGCTGCCTGGAAGCTGAGACAATGGTTACTCCGATTCTGAGTTAGACGACTGATGTACATCCATAACATGTTCATTTAGTAATAGATAGTGCTCCATAATGAGTCTGTTTGTTGGGATGGCAGGAACCTTGAGATTCGCCATAGCTGTATTGTGACATAATCCAAGACAAAAGGCAATAGCTTTATTATGAATGGCATCTCAGAAGTAGGATAGCTGGGGAATGTTATTCCCATGGCGGTCCTGATGTATGAAGTATCGTGTTTGAGCGACTAAAAGTCTAGGTGGTCAATACTGGGAAGGCAAAACCCTGAAGAGGGTTTTCTGCAGTGCAAGAAGAGAAGTACGGTTGAGTAGAGAGGATAACCCCCTTGTTTGAAAAGGCAATAGGAACTGACGGAACGGTGAGACCCCCACGTGGGTTCACCATCGCATTAGACGATGAATCTGAGGTGAGGAGGCAAAAGTTCATAGAAACTATAAGATGATGGATGTAGTTGAGTAAGGAGGGCCCCACGACGTGGGTTGAGATATTAACCATCACTTTCTTCTTAACAGCCTGCTTTCAACAGGACTATCCCCAGACACAGTGGCATGGTTTAGCAGTTACCTCACTTACCGCACTCAGCACTTTAGAATTGGAGACTCACTATCATCTCCCAGGGAGATAAGCATTGGAGCCCCCCCAAGGATCAACCCTAGGACCTCTTCTCTTCAGTTTCTATATCACTAACCTACTCTCAGCCTGCCCAGCTCACATCGTACTCTATGCAGATGATGCCATAATTTCTGCTTCTGGCCGGGACCAGCCGACCATCACCTCCCAACTCCTTGACAGTTTCCACAAGCTAGAATCCTGGTTCAGCACCAAAAAACTGTTGCTAAACTACTAAAAAACTAAGAGCATGCTGCTTACTGTCCCACAGAACAAAAAGAAGTTCCATCCTATGCTGATACGGAATCTTAATGGAGATGCTCTAGAGCAAGCCTACTCATTTAAATACCTAGGCATTCACATTGATGACACTCTCAATTTCTCTGGTCATACTGAACATGTTGTCAAAACCGTCAGTTTGAAACTTGGAGTGCTATACCGCCACAGGCACTCTATGACACCTGGCACACTAAAACTAGCCACGAGCAGTTCGGTCCTTTCATCTATTGACTACGGCCTACCAATATACAGGGCAGGCACCGAAACTGCCCTCAGTCAAATAAAAACCCTATTAAACAAAGCTTGCTGGCTGACCTTAGGAGCAGATTCTTCAACCCACACCTGTGCCCTCTACTTAGGTACTAGATGGCTTCCTCTCCATCTCAAAGCTTGGTACTAGACCTGCCTACTTGTCAAGAAAGTCCAATAAAGACTAGCACCTCCATTTCTATGTGGACTCTTCCAGCAGGCTGGATCATCTAAGCCAACCAGGAATGCAGAGAAAGGTGGGCTCCTGGTACCATTTAAACACACCACCCTGGCACAGAAATCCGTCTCATACCAAGGACCAAAATGGTATAATGGGCTATCTGCATCATTCACTGAAAGCAGTAAGATTAGCCTCTTCAAAACAGGACTTAGGACTCTACTGTATCATGAACTGGCCTGTGCATGCTTCGACTAGCCAACTACAGGACTGTTTAGCCCAAATAACCCACCCCCTCCCCACCCCCTCTTCCCACCCAATCCCTCCTACATCACCATCCCCTCCACCTCCCAACCCCCACCCTCTCCTGCCCCTAATATTCCCACCCCAATTCCTCTCCTGCACAACCCCTCCATTACCACACCACCCACCTCACTTGCTGTTTATATCCCAACCTCCTTCACACCTTTCCCCACTCCAGTACCCTTCCCTTAGTTTCTCCCCATGCCTGTCCCCTCACTTGCCTCCTACTGAGCTCTAGCTTGCACCCCCAAAGCTACTGGTATCATTGCAGCAACCCCACAATCATGCACCCTCCCACAAAATGACAACGCTGTCCTTAGGCTGCTCCCCCACTCACTCCCCCTCTGTATAGCTAGTCCCCGTCTGTATGGCCAGTACTCCCAGGGGCCTGATGATCCTAAATTGACAGACTAAAGCACTTCCTTTGAAACTGTTTCCTTTGTTTGAGATGTATCCTGAATGTTCCCTCATTGAAATGCTTCATACCTTTGAAATCATATTCCTCCTATTTTATTTGTAACCTGACTGAAACAAACAGTTCCTTCAATGTATTCTAA
This sequence comes from Neoceratodus forsteri, assembly GCA_016271365.2. Classification (NCBI taxonomy): domain Eukaryota; kingdom Metazoa; phylum Chordata; order Ceratodontiformes; family Ceratodontidae; genus Neoceratodus; species Neoceratodus forsteri. Next base: position 1,518,969,315 of record CM057449.1, read on the forward strand.
CGCATATCATTAAAATGTATGCAACCAATATGCCTTGTCTAACTTTTTTTGTAATCTATGCAATCTGTATGTTTGAATAATTGTTTGTGTATGACCTGAAACCTTTGTAAACGAGTCCCAGGACTCAAAGGTATTAATCCTAAACTGCAATAAATATATAAAAAAATAAAATGGCAGGATGCACCCACATGTCCGAGATAAGTCCATAATTGCTGTTTTATGCGTAATTCAGGAGGAAGTGATGGGCACAAACATAGGACTGGAAGACAAGGAATACGAGTAAGGCTTTTGAGAGGAATACAGGAAAGGGATGGCAGGATCCCACGTAGTCCGCCATCACCATAGTATATAGTGATCAAGGTGATAAAGAGGGTTTCTTCGTGAGCATGAGGTCATTGTGGTCCAAGGTAAGGAAAGCAATCCCTGCGAGTATGAACTCTTGAAGTGATTAGGAAATACTTGTGAGTTATGGTAGGCCCTTTTTGAAGGCATGTATGTATGGGCTGGCGGGATCCCACATAGTCCACCATTACCATTCCAATAGATTGTGAGTGATAGGGATGGTGGAACCCCACATGGTCTGCCATCACCTTATCTAAGTAATACGATGAAGTCCATCAAGTAGTGTGAGGTACAGATAGCAGGACCCCACATGGTCTGCCATCACCATACCACATGACTGGAAGGCAAGACCCCACGTGAATCGCCTTCGCCAGTAAGCACTAGAGCTTGATAGGGATGGCGGAACCCAACATGGTCCGCCATAACAACAATAGGCTGAATAAGGAACAGATGCAGGAGTCTGCTGTCTGTAGATCTGTGAAACATGTTCTCAAGAAAGGAGGACTATCCAACATCAATCAATCTGCAGTACAGGGACTTGAAGGAGCAGAGAGTTGATTCCTTGGAGTAGATGGCGAGTGGGAAGGTGGGACCCTCCATGGTCTGTATTCGCATAGGCAAAGTTGAGCAGGAAATGAAAGGCAGGACTCCTTGCCCGAAGGAGTAGTACAGAATAAGGATAGCGGGACCCCACATGGTCCGCTATCACTGTATGGATTGAGAAGAGCAGGAATGGGAAGGCGAGACCCCACGTGGTTCACTTTCACCACGGAAGCAATAGTGTCTGATAGGGATGGCAGGACCCCACATGGTCCACTATCACCGTATTCAAGTAATGCATTTCCTTCCATCGAGTAGCATGCAGTAGAGACGGCGGGACCCCACGTGGTCTGCCATCATCATATCACGAGCAGTACAAGATTGGGAAGACGAGACCCCACATGGTTTGGCTTCGCGTGGAAGAGGCGAAATTCAAAGAAACATTTGCAATAAATATGGGATATCAAGTCTGAAAGAATAGCCCTCTTGGGTGCTGATAATAATGGTTTGAAAGGAGGGCTGATAGTAAGGATTAGGAAATAGTGGAAGTCTGGTCGTATGATCCTGGATAAGAACTCTTGAAGCTAGAATGGCAGACGGATTCCTGGAAACTGATGCATTACTCACAACATTACCAAGCCTCGCCAGGGCTGGCTGGACTGCAATGAAATGCCCAAATGCTGATGCTGTAAGCATTCCAAACAATGAGCAGAAATCCATGCTGCAGGAAGCAGTAACTTAGGTAGCAGGAGCAATAGGAAAGGCAGCCATGAAGGGGAGTAGTGGGTAAAGTATCACAGTAAAGAGCACAGGCCATGTAGAGAGTCCCTTGAAGGAAATGACGTAGAAGGCATTGGGCCGGAAAACAGGGATAGGGCATATATATGGCCTTTACCTCTGGCAGTACTGTGTTCACAGTAACTCAGGTGTTGTTCCTAGTTTTCATGGAGCCAGAATAGTATCACCAGTTATTTATGAGCTAGGCTGCTTTGAATAGCTGGGAGTTGAAGTTGGAGGAAGACAGACTCGGGGACCTGTATAAATCAACAGAACAAACAATGGAGTGCTGCGATCAGCAGTTACCTGGGGGTGCTGGTGTGAAAAGGCAGCAAGCCCACACACAAAAAGCACATCGAAGTATACACCAGCACTCTCTTCCTCTTACAAATCATTTAGGTCCAGTCAAATAATGAATCAGAAATGTATTTTAATTAATCCACAACCAGACCAGAGGTCACAGGAGAAGGAGTAGCTTGCCCCAGTGCTTCGACTCAGATATGAATCTTCATCAGGGGGGTAACAGTCATAGGTAACAGAACAGCCTTTATAGTGCTATTAATTAAAGCTAATAAAAAAACACCTGTGTGCAAAACCAGTTATACAATTAGAATTTAAAACGATCTCTTAATACCCCTTTGTGTCACTAGATGGTGCTGCTCATATGAGTGCTTTAACCAGTAAATGTGACAATTTCAATTTTATTTTAGAAACAAAGAACTCATTAGCATAAATATTTTGACATAAAGAGAACTTTTAGGGGGTTACAAACAGATCAAACTTTCTTTGTCAGGTCAACATTTTCAGCATGAACCTCAGACATTCAGGACTTCCATGTAACTAAGGAACCACGGTGAAGGTTTGAAGCTGGATTATCTGTAGGAAAACAAAGCGAGAAATAAGAAGGGTATACATACATAGAACACCTATCTATTAACAATATATAATATTACATAAATTCAACACTAGTTCATATAGAGAAAGCTATCATAATATTTATCTTCTTTTTAAATGTGGTTTAAGATCCCACTTATCATTTAAGCCAATATGTTTCACACTTCAGAGTGTATAGATCCAGAAGCTCTCCTTCTGCAGTAGTAAATTAGATCTACCCCCCCCCCTCCATTTTTTAGGGGTGGAACATGTTCAAGTCCTAAAAACCTTAAATCATCAGGTTTTGAACCATGTGTTAGGGTGAAATGCACTCCAACTGGAGTATCTTGTCTGTTATTTCAATCTTGATGTCATAAAATCTTGGATGGGAAAACATTTTGGTTTGATATCCGTGTTTACAAACGTTGCAGTGACTGCATTTATAGAAGCCATTAGGCCTCTGTGGGAGCCATGTACTGGTGTTCATCTGTGGTTTGGTAATCCTACTGTGGACTAATTTGTCCCGTAAGTTGTTCCCTCAACTGAATGTGACTCTTGGTTTTACTCCCACTGACATGCCCACCTCTGGGTCACCCAAAAGTACTTGAAAAAAATTAAACAATGGCACCGCTTTATTGATGATGTGCTTTGTATCTTGGAGGGGGATGAAGAAAATGTTAATGAATTATCAGATGGCTTAATACCAATGAATGGAATCTTAAATTTACACATACCACAGATCCAAATAGGGTCACTTTTTTAGATCTCACACTCACAGCAGCCCAGAACAACATAGAAACTGCATGTTTTAGAAAATCTACAGCCACCAATTCCCTTCTCTTAGCATCAAGTGCACACCCCTATAGCCTTAAAAGGGCACTGTCAGCTTTGTCTGGCTTTACTCAAAAAAATTTAACCATTGTGCCTCTAGGCACATACATTTCAAGTAAGTACCACAGAATGCACCTGTACATCCCAAAACAACAGTTTTTACCTAGTTTGTTGAATTTTTCCATTAATTCCCTTTCAGTCGGGTCCGCCGTCCACCAGAAGCATATCGCTAGGGAGAATGTGCATCTGTTCGGGAGCACGGTCCCAAAGTTCACTTTTTGCCATGACCATGTAAGAAAGGCATTTATGTGGTACATCTACCTCTAATTAAGCTTTTCTTGCCTCTGAATTACAAAAACGAGGGGTAGTAATACCACAAAATATAATTTAAAACGGGGGCCGAAATCTCACACATGCAGAACAGCTGGTGCCAAATCCCACACATGCTCAGGAGTGTTCCGCTCTTGTGCATGTGTGGGATTTTGGCACCAGCAGCTGTTCTGCATGCACGAGATTTCAGCTTCCGTTTTAAAATATATTTTGCAGCATTACAACCCCTCGTTTTTGTAATTCAGAGGCAAGAAAAGCTTAATTGGAGGTAGATGTATTACATAAATGCCTTTCTTACATGGTCATGGCAAAAAGTAAACTTCGGAGCCGCGCTCCCGAACAGACGTGTGTTCTCCCTAGTGATATGCTTCTGATGAATGGTGGACTTTCATGTGGACCTGACTGAAAGGTAATTAATGCAAAAATTCAATAAACAAGGTAAACGCTGTTGTTCTGGGCTATACAGAGGCATTCTGTGGTACTTGCTTGAAATGTATGTGCCTAGAGGCACAATGGTTAAAATTACTTGAGTAAAGCGAGTCAAAGCTGACAATGCCCCTTTAAAAGTTCTATACCTTATAACCAACTTTTGAGACTCAAACAAAATTGTAGTTCTGATATAACATTTAGTAAACAATCAGAAGAACTTATAAAAAGGTTTGATTAAAGAGGCTTTAAATGGGAAACATTGTTATGTAGTAAGGAGAAAGTATCACATATGAATAGGGAAACCTTACTTAAAAATGTGCACAAACAAAACCAGAGAAATGATGACCAACCATGCTGCTTCATAACTGAATTTAATCATGTTGCAGGCCAAACTGGCAATATTGCGCATAAGAACTGGGCTATACTTTTGGGTGACCCAGAGGTGGGCATGTCAGTGAGAGTAAAACCAAGAGTCACATTCAGTTGAGGGAACAACTTACGGGACAAATTAGTCCACAGTAGGATTACCAAACCACAGACGAACACCAGTACATGGCTCCCACAGAGGCCTAATGGCTTCTATAAATGCAGTCACTGCAACGTTTGTAAATATGGATATCAAACCAAAATGTTTTCCCATCCAAGATTTTATGACATGAAGACTGAAATGAGGGAACTCATTACTTGTGATACTCCATATGTTATTTACACACTGTGGTGTACATGCAATAAAGTGTATGTAGGCAAGACTATCAGACCTCTTAAACAGAGAATTCAAGAACTTGTTCATTCAATTGTAAATAACAGACAAGATACTCCAGTTGTGGTGCATTTCACCCTAGCACATGGTTCAAAACCTGATGATTTAAGGTTTTTAGGACTTGAACATGTTCCACCCCTAAAAAATGGGGGAAGGGGGGTAGATCTAATTTACTACTACAGAAGGAGAGTTTCTGGATCTATACACTCCGAAGTGTGAAACCTATTGGTTTAAATGATAAGTGGGATCTTAAACCACATTTAAAATGAAGATACATATTATGATAGCTTTCTCTATATGAACTAGTGTTGAATTTATGTAATGTTATATATTGTTAATAGATAGGTGTTCTATGTATGTATAGCCTTCTTACTTCTCGCTTTGTTTTCCTACAGATAATCCAGCTTCAAACCTTCACCGTGGTTCTTCAGTTACATGGAGGTCCTGAATGTCTGAGGTTCATGCTGAAAATGTTGACCTGACAAACAAGGTTTGATCTGTTTGTATCCCCCCCAAAAAAGTTCTCTTTATGTCAAAATATTTATACTAATGAGTTCTTTGTTTCCAAAATAAGATAGAAATTGTCACATTTACTGGTTAAAGCACTTATATGAGCAGCACCGTCTAGTGACATAAGGGGTACTAAGAGATCATTTTAAATTCTAAGTGTATAACTGGTTTTGCACAAAGGTGTTTTTTATTAGCTTTAATTAATAGCACTATAAAGGTTGTTCTATTACCTATGACTGTTACCCCTGATGAAGACTCATGTCTGAGTCGAAGTGCTGGGTGGGGCAAGCTGCTTCTTCTCTTGTGACCTCTGGTCTGCTTGTGGATTAATTAAAATACATTTTTGATTCATTATTTGACTGGACCAAAATTATTTGTAAAAGGAAGAGAGTGCTGGTGTATATTTCGCTGTACTGACCTGTATGAATCCCCTGCTCCATAGTAACTATAGTTCAATGTGGGAAGTACATCCTTCTATACCTACAGTATCCAATTATGATATTGACAGAAAGGGCATCATGGTGAGGTAATAGAGATGGTAACAGTAAGAAACATAAGGAAATGAATAAAGAATCCATTCATGTAATAAATTTATATTGGTTTCCTTGATACTGTATTAGCATTGCTAACATTTAAGGAAAATTGCGTGCCAGACTGTTTAGAAATCCTGCTCAGTGGGATTGGAATGGAGGATATTTGCCACGTTAGTCATCTGTTAAATTATAATTACTCAATGCAGGATGATTTCACAGAAAGAAGAGTTGGTGTGGTGCGACAAGTATGAGATCCAGATTGCAGCAGAAGCACTGATGGGGCAGCCGGTTGCTGAGACGGGAAAGCCCCCAAAAAGACAAACTCATGAACTGGCTAGGAGCTGGACAAGGCACCATGGAGCAGCAGGGGAGGTGACACACAGGAGCACCAGGAAGAACAGAGCGTGAGGAGCAAGGTGGCAAGGAAAGCAAAGCGACCGGAGGCTGGACACCAGCAACCGGGGCACAAAACAGTGGCAGCCGGGAAGAGCACAGAACAGGAAGGACTAAATGATGAAGGGGCAGGAAGGAGGTACTGGGAAAAGGGGTAGGGAAGGGGGGAAAAAACAAAACAGAGAACGAGAGAGAACAGGCAGGATGGGGGCGGGAGGCAGCAGCAAAACAGAGGAGCAGACAGCCATGGGGAAACCAGGAAAACCCACGGGACAAAGAGAAACAAGGAGAAGCAGGGCAGAGCAGACAAACAAATGCAAGGGAGGGCAGAGGGAATGAGGAGGGGGAGTGGAGAAGAAGGAGAACAAACAAAAAGCCACACTTACCAAACCACACAGGAACCCCAGTGCCGCCAAAACACTTGAAGTAGAGCGAGAGGTGGCCTGATGTTAAATAGGGGATGTGGGAGGAGCTATCCCCCCCACTGAACATCAGGCTATAGCCTTCCAATTCAACCCTATATGGTCCTATTTGTCACACAAGTCTTCCACTATGAATATCAGTAGGGTCCTGTCATGCATACTGACCCGGGACCTGTTTGGCCTCTCTGGTGAAGCATATTAGACGTACTGGAGCTATGATGGCTTATGGTTCTTGATCAAAAACTAGAACCCAACTTCAGAGTCTCATTGATTTCCCTCATAGGGGAAGAAATGAACACCCCCTTAGAAACATAGAAACATAGAATTTGACGGCAGATAAGGACCGCTTGGCCCACCTAGTCTGCCCATTTTCCTACCCTAACAGATAAGCTGCAGATCCTAGTTAACCAACAGCTTACTTCCTCCTACCCCCCACTAGGACTGCCTTATGTCTGTCCCATGCATTCTCGAATTCTCCCACTGTTCTTGACTCCACGACCTCCTCAGGGAGGCCGTTCCATGCACCCACAACCCTTTCCGTGAAAAAATACTTCCTCATATTACCTCTGAGCCATCCCCCCTCTATCTTCAAATTGTGCCCCCTTGTTCTTGCACATCTCTTTTTCTGAAAGATGCTACCCTCTTGGACTTTGTTGATATGGCCCATCTATGTCCACAGAGGGCCTGAGGACATCTGTAGTTAGTAACTCGAGGGTGGAAAACTGAAAAGGGCCTCCCATTGACCAGCAAACTAATCCCTTTGCCCCTGCAGCTTTTTGTGGGCAGAACGGAATGTGTGAATGCTCTGTTCTAGAGCGCTGATATGCAGAGTCCTCTAGGGTCTTAAGGGTCCCTGAAGAATCCTTAAGGATAGATAGCCTAGCCCTGAGTAGCAGGATCGCAGCCACAATTATAAGACCTAAAGACCTTAGGTATACTCTAGCTATGATATACCAGTTGGTATGGACCATCTAGGGTGTGCTATCAGAGGGTCAGCCCTCTCCCAGTGTAGGAAGGCTGGGTCTGGAGTAATGTCCCAGACTTCCTCCATATACTATAGATGCTGGAAGGGGTCGAATAGACCTCGGACATTTGGGCTATAAGACCTAGAGCCTGGAACAAATATGTCAGCCATGCTAGAGTGTGTAAAAGCTGCAACTTGGAGTGAACTTGTAGGAACAGTCATCCATGTAAGGAATGACCTAAAGGTTAGCTCTGTGAAGGACAGTCACTGGTACTGTCAAGGTCAACCCAGTGAAGGCAAGGTCCCCTGTTCTCTGCGGCACTGCAGACATAACTTCTGTGGATGGACTCTGAACTTCTGCGGCACTGTTAGGTCAAGTTCTGTGGCAAGGTTTAAAGTTCTGCAGCACTTTTATATATAAACAAGCCAGAGCCTGTATTACAATTTTGGGGGACCCAGCAAGGAAGACCTATGAGGAGGATCCCTAAATCCCATCACATAAATGTAAGTCACACAATTTCCTTTAAACATCCAATTTTATGCTTTTCGGCAGCTGTTCTGACACTCTGTATTTGTCTAAATCTGTTTAGAGCTTAGTCCTATGTCATGCAATATTAATAGTTACTTACAGGAGCCCCAACCTGCTGGTAGCAAAGCAAACTGCTAAATAGTTGTTTCCCAAGGGGGAGTCTGAAGTAGCCTAACCATGGAGCACCCAAGACTTCCATCCTCTGTGAACACCTATTAGGGGCCCCATACAGAGTTGCATTTAGGGTGGTAGGATTTGGGGGCACACAATACTGCCACCCCTGAAAACTGCCATGCATTAAAAATACAAAGCATTAAACAACTGCAGTGTAAGTCTAATTATTTCTCATTTTTCTGCTGCATTCTTTCCTTGTTTAATTTTCTCATTTTGAATAATCTTTTGCTAAAATATGAAATAGAAATATACTTTTTTAAATAAGGTGACTCCAGAAGGCTCTTAGGGTGGGGTAGGGAGGATGGTGAAGCTGAGCTGAGCTGGGGGGTATTTACCCATATTTTTTCATCCTTAGTTTGTGCCCCTTTGTTGCCACTGGCCCCCTTCAGCCCCCAGCCTTTCCAGACCCATCACCTCCCATTTCCGAGACATACCTGGTTCAAGCCAGTACATTGTAGGTGGTAAGGAGCTTGCAGTGGGTTGCCAGGCAACATCCTGGCTGTTGGGGGTTTCATCTATTATTTCTGTTGCTCTCCTGAGGTCAGAATGCATGCCGTGATGTGGATGTGTGGCATAAAGATGCCACATGCACTCAGAATATGGACCTAGCTGTCTAAGAGGTGGGCCCTGCTGCAGCACCAAGCCACCATTAGGTGGTAGCCACCAGTGGCATGCACCATCCCCCCTCCCTGAAGTAGGAGAGCTATCTGTGGACACTCAATCCTCCTTCCCTCAGACGGCCCCATGAGTGACCTTGGACCATTCCTGAACCTGAGTCGCCAGTGCGGCAACTAGCATCTCAGCCCACCATGCCACCCGGCCAGCTTATTTTGGATTTTAAGGTAAAGCACTAGCAGGCAAACTAATGGACAGGAGCTGTTCCAAAATAAATTTCAGAATGTTTTAAAACATTTTGTGGAATTCCAAAAAGCATTCTCCAGAATGTTATATAAACCGCGGAATACTTTTCTTCAATTTGAACTGAAGAGTTAATGTAAACTGCAGAATAATATTCAGCAGAATAATATTCCTCAGTTTATGTAAACTGTGGAATAATATTGCTCAGTTTATGTCTTCTTCAATGCAAAGAAGTGCAAAATAATGCACCTGGGAAACAAAAACCCAGTGGAAGAGTACACAATGGGGGGGTAGTAACAACAAAAAAAATGGAAAGGGACCTGGAGATAATCATATCAGATGACCTTAAGGTTAGCAAGTAATATGAGAAGGCAGTAGGGAGGGCTGGGGGGATACTGGGGTGCATAGGGAGAGGCATCACCAGCAAAAAACAGGAAGTTGTTACCCCTCTGTACAGACAGTTGGTGAAACCCCATCTGGAATACTGCATCCAGTTCTGGAGACCCCACCTCCACAAGGATATAGACAGGATGGGGGCAGTCCAGAGGAGGGCAACTAAAATGGTGCAGGGTCTGCAAGAGAAGCCATATGAGGAGAGACTAAAGGAGCTTAATATACCCTTGAGGAAAGGAGGGAGAGGGAGGACATGATTGAAGCTTTCAAGTACTCCCGTGGAATCAATAAAGTCCAAGAGGGTAGCATCTTTCAGAAAAAGAGATGTGCAAGAACAAGGGGACACAATCTGAAGAAAGAGGGGGGATGGCACAGAGGCAATGTAAGGAAGTATTTTTTCACAGAGAGGGTGGTGGATGCATGGAACCGCCTTCCTGAGGAGGTCGTGGGGACTAAAACTGTGACAGAATTCAAGAATGCATGGGACAGACGTAAGGCAATTCTTGTGGGGGGGGTAGGAAAAAATAGGCTGTTGGTTAACTAGGATCTGCAGCTTATCCAGTAGGTAGGAAAATGGGCAGACTAGGTGGGCCAAGCGGTCTTCATCTGCCGTCAAAGTCTATGTTTCTATGTTTTTATGTAAACTGGAACAATATTCCTCAATTTATGTAAACTGTGGAACAATATTCCTCAGTTTATGTAAACTGTGGAAAACTATTCCCTAGTTTATGTGAACTGCAGAATAATATACTGTGGTTTACATTAAATTCTGCGGAACTCTCCACGGCAATGGAATTGCAGAAACTGAGGGGCCTTGCAGTATATGGTTGTTACCCATACTGCTAAGCAGCTAGTGAGAACCTGTGGTGGAATTAATAAGCAATCCTGGACTGACAGTGTTCTCCTGGAGAACAAGAATTATAATATGAAGACCCCACCTCTTACATATCCATGGAAGGGGACCGATCCCCTACCTGCAACCGTGGGAGCAAGGATCACTGGGGAGCCCTTCTGGGCTTTCTGTGTTTGATGAAAGAGGTCCATGCTCTGGATTTGGAGTCTAGCTTAGGACTAGGAGGTCTTGTGTTTTCAACAAGATGGGAAATGCCCCTCAGAAACATTGCATGGTGTTCTAGAAAGCAATGAGAAACATTCAGTGGATGGTCTGGGCAGGATGCAAAATACCCAGAGCATGCCAGACATCTGGTGTCACTACCCTGTCCTCTGTCAAGGGGAAGTGACCTCCGCTAACCACTCTTGCCAACAATGGTGCTGGAGCCTGCAACACTGAATCCCATAACTGTAGTTACTGCCACTGCTGTACCTTCTTCCACGCCTAGGGGCTTATGAGGTGGAACAGTAGTGAGTGCCTCCTGGACAAACTGGCACCTTCTGCCTACTCCTCAATTGGATATGGCAGAGGGAGGAAGAAAGTGCCAGGCTCTGCCTGAAGCCTACAGGCAAAGAATATGTCCTCTAGCTTCAGCCCCTCCTACTTTATTCCCTTCAGAAGAGGAGGGCATAGAGAATGGACTCTGGCATATCATTAGCAAAGCCAGCAATCCTGAGCTTGGCATGTCTTCTGAGACATGGGCCAGAAGCAATTGCCTTGGCAGCCTCTTGGATATCATAGTCCTAACATAGGAATGTTTTCCTATGGCTGCTGTAGCTGTGGACATAGCTACTAAAGGAGCTTAACCAACTGCATCAGCTGTCCAGAGGGCATGTTGGCCTGTGGTTTACAACCCCCAGCCCTAGATATGTCTGAGACCAATGTTCTTTTGCCCTGGACCTCCCCTAGATTCAATATGAGGCTTTGCCCTAGGGCAGCTCTTATGACCATCAGGATGGCTGCCTAAGGCCATAAACCTGCCCTTCTAAATGTGTCAGGAATCCTGTTTAACCTAGGGCAAACAAAAAGGGGGGCATCCACCCAGGTAGGCAGGGTGAGAGGGATAATGATGGAAGGGGGATGCCAAACCTGGGAAATAACCTGTCCCTGTAAGGCAAGTCCCCAAGCAGCCTGCCAATGGCCACATTATGTATATAAAAGATGAGACCTCAAAGGGGAACTGGGTGTAATATACTGGGTCCTCTCCCTGTGGGCACAAGAACCCAGAGGGACTTTGCCACAGTCTTCCTCCTGGTCTGCATCCTGTATGAAAAAAATAGGCTGGCACTCCTAGATGTCATCAGCGTGGTTGACTGAGTGCAAGTATTGAGTCCTTAGGACAATTGACACTTGGGAAGAGGAGCTAGTGTGATGGCCTGGGAGGCATCGCCATGAGATCACACTTTATATACCTCATCAACAGGGTCCTAGTTACAGAAGGAGGAGATACTAGGCATCCTAGCATATCCATACAGGGCTAGAGTACCTCCTTGACATCAGCACTCGTGTGGTTAACAGGTATGTCAGTGTATTTCGATGGAGGAGGCAGAAGCACCACCATCGATGTGGAATACCATCTTGACAACAGCACTCTTGTTGTCAACAGGAGTGCCAGAGTATGCCGACGTAGGAGGCAGGGGCAGCACCTTAGATGAATAATAGTTATGTATGTTGACGGTGAAGGTAGAGATGCCAACTGTGATAATTGGAGGCTGTAGATGTTGATGGAGAAGGCAGAGGTGCCACCGTCGATGTAAAAGAATTGGTATGAAGATATGTCAACAGGGGAGGCAGAGGATCCACTACTGATGCTGAAGAACTGGTCTGAATATAGGTCGATTGGTGAGCAAAAGCAGTACCATCGATGAAGTGATATTATTAGCTGGAGCAATGATGTCGACGGGTGGAGGCAAAGGCACCACTGGCGTCATTCAACCATAAAGGTGGAATACCGAGTAGAGGGTACCCACAGACCCGACCTTGGTGTCCTACTTGGTGGTTGGAGGTGGGGGAAAGGTATCACCTCTGCTGCAAGAGATGTCGGAAAAGAAAGTCACCTCTAGGTAAGTGAAGGGATGACCTGCGGTGCACCTGTGGTAGGCCTTCCCTTGCCTTGGTCCTGGGGGTCTTGTTCAATATTCCCACCGCCTGCAGAGGCTGGCGTACCACTGATCATGGAAGGTGGCTGCCATTGGTCACTTTGAGCTATTTTCTCTCTTCTAAGCATGGGAGTATGTCAGTGGTTCTTCAAATGACATGCAGGTCACCAAAATGATAGTAGAAAGCAAATATTTCTATCAACGAGAAAAGGAAAATGACAGCAAAAGCAGAGAAGTTTCCACAGTAGTCTGAGTGCTGATCAATGGTGAGAAAAGAACTGAGGAGGGAAGGGGCCAACCACATTTATATGGGGAGAGGCGATGTAGGATGTCACCATGGGTGGCCCCCAACGGACTGCTGGCAAAAGTTTCCATGTAGACTTAGAACCTAGCGGTTATAAGTCCCATAGGTGTGGCCTGATGAAAGAGATATCCTCGAAGAAACATTGAAACCGAGAAACATAGAACATAGAACATAGAAACATAGAATTTGACAGCAAATAAGGACCGCTTGGCCCACCCAGTCTGCTCATTTCCCTACCTAATGGATAAGCTGCAGATCCTAGCTAACCAACAGACTGCTTCTTCCAACCTCCACCCCCTAGAATTGCCTTATGTCTGTCCCATGCTTTCTTGAATTCCACCACTGTTTTTGACTCCACAACCTCCTCAGGAAGGCTGTTCCATGCATCCACAACCCTCTCCATAAAAAATACTTCCTCACATTACCTCTGAGTCGTCCCCCCTCTAGCTTCAAATTGTGCCCCCTTGTTCTTGCACACCTCTTTTTCTGAAAGATGCTACCCTCTTGGACTTTGTTGATTTCCTTCAGGTATTTGAAAGTTTCTATCATGTCCCCCCTCTCCTCCTCCTCCTCTCCTTGAGGCTATACATATTAAGATCCTTAAGTCTCTCTTCATATGTCTTCTGGTGCAGACCTTGCACCATTTTAGTTGCCCTCTTCTGGACAGCCTCCATCCTGTCTATGTCTTTACAGAGATTAGATCTCCAGAACTGCACGCAGTACTCCAGATGAGGTCTCACCAGCTATCTGTAAAGAGGGATAACAACTTCCTGTTTTCTACTGGTGATGCCTGTCCCTATGCATCCCAGTATCCCACCAGCCCTACTTACTGCCCTCTCACATTGTTTGCTCACCTTTAGGTCATCTTATATGACTACCCCCAGGTCCCTTTCCATTTTTGTTGCTGTTAGTATCTCACCCACCATTGTGTACTCTTCCCCTGGGTTTCTGCTTCCCAGGTGCATTACTTTGCACTTCTTAGTACTGAATCTAAGCTGCCACACATGTGACCATTCCTCCAACCTTACCAAGTCCCTGCTCATCCTTTCCACCCCACCCTGTGTATCAACTCTGTTGCAGATCTTTGTGTCATCTGAAAAGAGATATACTTTTCCTTCCAGTCCCTCTCCAATGTCATTTATAAAGACATTAAAAAGGACCGGTCCTAGTACTGAACCCTCCGGTACCCTACTAGAACACCTCTTTCTTCAGAGTGGACGTCATTTACTATTACCCTCTGTGTCCTGTTCTCCAACCAATTTTTCACCCAGGCTACCATCTTGTGACCCACTCCCAGGCTGGCCAACTTGTATATTAATCTTTTTTGTGAGACTGTGTCAAATCCCTTGCCAAAGTCTAGGTAGGCCATGTCTACAGCCCCTCCCTGATCTACTACTTTGGTCACCCAGTCAAAGAAATCTATTAGATTCGTCTGACATGATCTTCCCACTGTGAATCCATGCTGCCTTGGGTCCTGTGCTTCTCTGGCCTCTAGGTACTCAACAGTTCTTTCTTTCAGAAGTGATTCCATCATTTTCCCAATCACTGAGGTTAAACTAACAGGTCTATAGTTTCCTGCTTCTGCCCTGCTCCCACTTTTGTAAAGTGGAATCACATCTGTCCTCAAGTCTTCAGGTACCACCCCATCCTCCCATGATCTATTAAAGAGGGTAGTCAGTGGTGTCACTAGTTTTACCCTTAGTTCTTTTAGAATTCTGGGATGAATCCCATTAGGCCCCATTGCTTTGTCCACCTTCAGTTTTAAGAGTTCTTTCAGAACCTTTTCTTCTGTGAAAGGGCTAGTAACAGTCTCCATATCCAGTGTGTTTCTATTGTTTGGTTTAGGTACCTTCCTCTCTTCATTTGTGAATACTGAGCAAAAGTATTTGTTTAGTATCTCTGCCTTTTCAGTCACCCTCTGCCCCCCCATTAAGCCTCACTATCCCTCCCTTGGTCTTCCTTCGCTCCCTGATGTACCTATAAAAGGTTTTATCCCTCTCCTTAACTGAGTTGGCAAGCTTTTCCAAGGTTTGGGCCTTTGCTGTTCTGACTGCCTTTCCTGCTTCCTTTTGCTTTAACTGATACAATTATCTGTCCTGCTCATTCTATGATTCCTTGTACTTCCTGAATGCTCTCTTTTTCTCCCTAACCTTTCCTGCAACCTCCTTTGAGAACCATAGTGTTTTTTTACATCCTTTTGTTTTGTTTATTTGCTTCATACAAAGGCTTGTTGCCTCTGTGATGGCAGTTTTGATTATTCCCCATTGTTCTTCCACCCCTCCTTCCTGCCCATTTGCTAGTGCATTCCTTAGACACTCATCCATTTTGGCAAAGTCCACCCTCCTGAAGACCAGTACCTTTGCCTTTGTATGGCTTGACTCTACTGCTGTGTTCATCGTGAACCATACTGTTCAATGGTCACTAGTTCCCAGATGGCTACCCACTTCTAAATATGTGATCCTCTCGCCATCTCCATTTGAAAGTACCAGGTCTAAGATTGCTCCCTCTCAAGTGGGTTCCAATACTAGTTGTCTAAGACATGCCCCCTGTAGGGCATCTAAAATTACCCTACTCTTAGAAGTGGCTACTGCAAATGCACTCCAGTTAACATCTGGAATATTCCGATCCCCCGTTAGCAATATCTCTCCTTTTTTTGCCATTCTAAGGATATTTTCTATCATCTCCTTGTCTATTTCCTCCCCCTGAGATGGGGGTCTGTATACAACCCCTGTGCGGATTGTGGTGCCATTGCCTGTCTCCAAATTGACCCACAGTGCTTCCTCTCCTCCATGCTTACCCTTTTGTTCTGTTGCTTTGATGCCATCCCTTATGTAAAGAGCTACTCCACCTCCTCTTTTACCCTCCCTGTCCCTCCTGTAGATGGTATATCCTGGTTTGTTTACATCCCAGTCATGGTTCTGTGTGTACCATGTTTCTGTGACTGCCACAATATCCAGAGGTTCCTCCTCCATCAAGGCCACTAATTCAGGAAGCTTGTTACTCAGACTACGGGCATTGGTACTCATTGCTCTCCATTTTTTGATGGCTTTACCTCTCGTAGCACCATCCCTGTCCTCATTGACTTTGCTTTCTCCATTTACCTCTGTCCTGCTCCCTACTGACTGTTTTACCTTGGTCTTTACCTCATTTAGTACCCAGTTTTGTAGGGGGAGGCTGGGAATCCCCTGCTGCTTATTAGTGCCTCCCTCATGACTAGTTTAACAGCTTGCCAATGAAGCATTTAAACCAATCGCCCAGTAGACTTGTTTTCTTCCTGGACAGAAGCAGACCATCCTGCCAGTATAGGCTGGTATCCCTCCAGGTGGAACCCCAGTCCCCAGCGAGAAGCCAAACCCCTGTGCTCTGCACCATTTTTTCAACCATTCATTGAATTGCATGGTGCGAAGTACCCTCGCCTCACCCTTGCCATAGACAGACAGCACCTCTGAGAAGGATACTGTGTGTGCTACTTGCCTTAGGCCCCTCCCCAATTCCACAAACTCCTCCTGTACTGCTCTAATCTCATGTTGATCCAAGTCATTCATCCCTAGGTGGACAATGACATCCAGCTCAGTCTCTCGTGCAGCTGTTCTAGTGATCCTGAGGATGCACTTCCTGTCCCTCCAAGCCAGAAGAAGATCAATTAACTCCAAAGACTGCTTCTATGTAAATCAGTTTTCCATTCCCTCCAAAAAATCTATGTAAATCAGTTTTCCATTCCCTCCAAAAAAAAATTAGTTTCTATGACCTTTTAACCCAGATCATTGATTACAGAACTTCCTCCCTGACATGTCTTATCCATCTTTGATGGCAGTCAGCTGGAAGTGGCCCCATCTTTCATATATCTGGGTGTGCAACTGGACTACCTCATTGCTTTTTCTGAACAAGTGATGCCATCCACTCAAAACTGTTCCCCAAGCATGGTACTCTATGCAGGAACAAGTACTATATCACCCTCCCATTAAGTTGGGAGATCATGTCTAATATGATACTTCTGGTATTTTGCTACAGTGATGTGGGCTACAGTGCAGTTTCCAAATCCTCCCTGGCCAGACTGATCCATATTTTCTTTTTTTTTTCCATAGAAGTTTTTCGTGCAGGTGGTGTGGGCAGGCTCTCAGCCCCGTCCCCATCTCCTCTCACCTGGCATCTGCCACACCAGGCCACTGTGCCTGAGATCTCCCAAGGATTTCCCCCCATGGCAGGGTCAGAAGGGAAGGGCCATCCCCCCCCACCCACCTGGAGACACACATTCTGATTGGCAGGCTGACCGGCCATTGGCACAGGGCAAAAGTAGGTGGGGAGGTGTCATGTAGCACACACCAGCCAATTGTTTTCTCCCCTGGATCCCCTGCCATGACTACACATCAGGACTTGCACGTGGAGGCCGCATGCCCTGCAGGTTCATAGCCCTTCCCTTCGAGCCACTCATGCCTACACCACTAGCAGCCTCCAACCAGTGGCAGTTAAGAACCAAGTCGTCTGGTCAACTCTCCCCAGGTAAGGAGAGCAGTCCCTAGGATGTTTGATCCTCTCCCACACCACTGACCCCCGGCAACCTGGGGTCATTCCCAAACATGGTTTACTGGCATGGCAGGAGGTAAGGCAATTGATGCCTCAGCCCTATACACAACTAGGCCAGCTCCCAAACTAGATTTTCATTACATTCTGTCACTTTGCCCTCTCCTGCCCTCTATATTCTCACCACAGCTCTATGTACTTTCATCTGGCCTAGACCTTCCTATAACACAGGCACCATTCCCATTGCATTTCCTTCATTTTCAAGTACTGGGCTGACAATCTCCTTGACTACCTTACCTACCTCCTTACTCCCACCCTCTTTCTCTTTAAAGTGTGCCCCCAGTCCTTCACCATTTCTCACCAACATATGTTTTTGATCAGGCCTCTTCCTTCTGACTTCCTCTCTCCTGAGTCAGCTTCTCCCTTTTCGTATAGTCCCCCACCTTGGGTTATGCACTGCTGCACCTATTTCATGCACTAAGGATGATCCATTAATACTCCTGTCATGAGAACTGCAAAGGGGCCTGCCTTGCCCACTGGAATGTGTATTTCACACAGCCTTCTTGTTCAGGAACTGTGCTATAATTATGCACTTCCCTGCTGCTGCCTTTGTATTTGTCACATTACTCCCAACAGAAGGCCACACTTCCTAATTGCACTGCAAGTCTTGCCAATAAAGGTTTTTCTGCTGTTATCACATGATAATAGTCATGTATTTTGGCTTGTTGTATTTCATATTATGTATTGCTAGATAATGGTTAAACTCTGATGTTTATTTTTATATCTGCCGTATTAACTCTCCAATTTATGCACTTCCCCAGGATGCATCTGGAAATGAGTTGGCTTCTGCTCAGTATGCCTTTCCTGGTGAAATATTTTAAAGAGACATTGTCAACCACCTTAGGCCTCAAATTGTCTATAGTTTAAAAAACACATTAAAGTAATTGTTCACATTCTGTAGAGACTGCAGATGTAAATGGTAGTTTTATTCTGAGTCTTACTTTTTAAATGTGAAAAACAGACTTCCCACCTTACTGGTGTTACCACACAATAATGTGTTTGTCTACAGTCCTTGATCAATCCACACTGCACCTTTCCTGGACTTGGGAACATTCCTAACACAGTCTAGCCACTCATGATGCAGTGTGAGATGAAACTATTGCATCATAAGTGTATGCACTGCTTGGTAGTGTTCCTAATGTTTAGGAAGTATGCAAGAAGAGTAGATCAAGATTTGAAACAAAACAACACTGGGTATAATTAAACCATTACCATTCATTTCAGTTCTACTTAGAAAGGAAGCAAATAAAATAACGTGCAATATCAATGAATTTTAGAGAAGGTGAGCAATCAGAAAATGTGGGTTTTCATCTAGAAATAATAAGATTCAAAATGGGATGACAGTGCCCCTTTATATAAATAAGTTAAATAATTAATTATTTTTGGCTTTTAAAAACTTCAACAGTGAAACTCTTTATACTGTGTTAGGTTTTCTATTCTTTTTCCTCATAACATAAATGTATTAACAATGGGACGCACTGAACATTCTTCAGTTTGCTGTTGGATCTCTCAGCAGTTGTTGATATCTGTCCTACTGAGCATTCATTTTGAGAGAACAAGAAAATCTAACAGAAGCAGTCTAAAAATGTACTAGCTGTGCAGCAGTTTGAAAAACAACCCATGCAGAAATATCCGAAACAAGAAAGGCCATCAAATCCAGCTTTGATGCCTGCTACTGTTCATATCAAACTAGTGGCTGATGATGATCCAGAGTCTAATGTAATAACTTTTGAAAAGATTGCTACTGTATCTCAGTTGTCATGGGAATCATAGGCATCCTGACTTGTTTCTACCCAGTGAAGAAAGCCAAGGCATTCTGTCATGCTTTGGACAAGCCGCATCCATCCATCCTAAACCCCCTGTATATTTCTGAACAGAGCTATCAATGAAAGTTCTACACAGAGTCAATCCTAGCAGGGCCTGCCCTTGAGCAGTAGCACAGTGTCTGAAAGATTTGGCAGTCCAGTGACTTATGCCAGAAATTTAGTCAGTCATGGAGATATTGGACTTAATAAGTTTGGATCAGTTCATGGATGTCCTTCCAGGAAAGGTGCAGGACTGGGTTTATGACCATAAATAAACCCCACCAGCATACACAGTCTAGCTGATCAAGAGCTAATCAAAGACTACTGTGTTGTGGCATGACTAGGGATGTAGCACATACCTTCATCAAGCATGAGGTTCAGACATTGGTTTGAACCAAAGAGCCATGTAGCAGGACAATGAAAGGACTCTGACACACTAAGGGAGTGATACGGTGAGAGTAAACATTCTTATCCACAGTCTAGTTTTGGGTTAAGGACTACAAGATGAGGGTTAGACCAGGCAATATGATCCCCTTTCTAACAGGAAACACGTGTTCAGCCCAAAGGTGGAGAGAAATCAACTGCCTAGTGATTTGTTTTACATGTGTCAGCCAGGTAATATTAGTATGTTTTGCCCTTAGATAGAGTGCTATTAAGCAGACCGTGAACATGTAGAATAATGTCTTGTGTATGTTTTATCAGTCATGGCTG
The DNA here is from genome assembly GCA_016271365.2 of Neoceratodus forsteri. Classification (NCBI taxonomy): domain Eukaryota; kingdom Metazoa; phylum Chordata; order Ceratodontiformes; family Ceratodontidae; genus Neoceratodus; species Neoceratodus forsteri. The sequence goes on from CM057449.1 coordinate 1,518,989,365, forward strand.
AAAACAAGGACATAACAAAGTAAATTTTTCCTTGACTACCAAATAAATGTATTAATCAAGTAGTCAGACTCTGGTTCATAACTGGTTGTGAAACCTGAATTATGGCAGGCAGATGATACTGTCAACATTTTTGTATCCATAAAGGATAGCCAGACATAGTTCATGTCCATGACGGTTAATAAAGGATGTGGGCTGAACGGAGGCAATTAATGTTGGGATGTCCTGCACTTTACCAAAGGCCAGTAGTTTGTGGTGGAACTGGAAATATTTACCAAACCACATGAGTCTGGGAAGAACACCAACCAAAAACAGCCCATCTGTATGCACTCTGCTGACACGGGGCCCTGTGGATCAGCTGAGTTCCCTTCCTCTTTATCCCTTGCTGTGCCGCTGATGTGTATACACATACTAAAAACCTTTATGTTCTAAATCTTCTGGCAGCCTAAGGGTTACTTATCCTGATCTGTTTTGTTCCTGTTTTCATCCCAAGAAAACCAGGAGCCAAGAATGAGAGAAAAAAGAGGTTTGGTCAGCCAGTAATAGTCCAACACCAGCTCCAAAGAAGCCTAAATGTGAGATCAAGGTACACAATTTATTTAGTTGTAATTTGTTATCAGTTTTTAATATTTAACCAGGAAAGGCACACTAAATTGTAAATGTTTTTTTCCATTTGTGTCCTATGAGATGAGTTACATGGACATGTTGTATATTTAAGTTTATGTTTCAGTTTGTGAATTTAGTGCTCATGAAAGGTACTGATTGACAGCAATGAAAAATGAAGTATTTTGTTTATCCACGTGACAAATACAACATGGTCAATTACAGTGCAAGCTTCCCCACACCACCCTCCAGTGTGCCCAACCCTGCCATTGAGGGACCAACATGCATGTTAGAGGCTAATATTGATTCCATGCCCATTCAACCACTGGCCTCTCATGTGAGACTGTCCTCAAGCATGCCAATTAGCATTAAGTGGGTTTTTAGTTTTGTGATGTAGACACATGCCCGCTGGGAACTAGACTGAGACCACCACAACTCATTTCATATAGGGCACTAAAGAGCCCTCAGGTGATAATGACTTTTGGCCACTACCAATCTGGGCTGGATTTGAACCAGTCACCTAGAGATGAAAGGTTCTTTAACCTGCTACCTGAGTCATCTAGTTCCAAAGTTTTAGAGAGCCAGATGGTGGCCCAAAGGATTGATAGGGGCAATGTTGACCCTACTCTTACAGTAAGTGCCATGGGATCTTTAACGTCTACCATGATAATGGTAAGAAGAATGCCAGTTGACTGCTTTGGAGCAGTTAATGACCCCATCCCTATTGCAGACTTCAATATTTTCACAAACCCTTATGATATCATTGCCAAGCAACAAGCTGATGAAATGCCGAAGCATATCTATCAGCATCTAATGGTAGTAACTAGAACAATTACCCAAAAAGGGCATACAGTTCTTCTACAGGGGAGCTGTTTCATATGATAAAGTTAGGAAAATAGGCAGGAGTGATTTGCTAGCAGGTGCTTGCTCCCTGGTCTTTTGTGGAGATAGGTATTACTGCTTGCTCACTCTTTAATTCCCAGAGCACTTAGGAAGGGATCAAACCACACTTTTAAAATGGTTTCAGAAAATCCTGTATTCTGATTCATCAAAATGAGTCTCCTGACCATGGATTAATTCTCAAGAAGCCCACAACTGGGCTGCTGGGCTACAAAATCCTGACTGACAGCAATGTAAAGTGACCTAGTCAGATCATTCCACCAGAGAGATGGTAAAAAAAACTACAACTACGGCATCCTCATTAGGACAAATCCACCTTGTGGAGAACTACAACTACGGCATCCTCAGAAGGACAAACCCATTAGGTAGAAGAACGACTTTATTACAGATGCATGTAGGCAATGTTTTTTTTATACATATTTATTTGGGTAAACCTCTAAAATAAAATTTTCCATTTTATAAGCAAATTAACCCCACTCCAGGGCATGGGTTTACTGAGAATTTTTCCATGCCTGAGTGGTTGAAGTCACTCAGCCTACAGCCTGATGCCTCTCAGCAAACCCATACCATGCTTCTTCAAATCTCTTTACTAACGTTCTTTTTCAGAAACCTGTACTTGCTTCCGTTAATGGCACTCTTACCGCACCTATCCTACTCTCTAATCTAAGCTCTTCTCCCCTATTTGTTTTCCATGCCCTGCCCCTTTTTACATTGTAGCTTTACCCTGACCTCTTTCCTAAACTATGTAATTCCCTCCCCAAACTTATCACTCTTTCTCCCCCTCTGGCTTTGCCCCCTTCGTCTTTCTACTCCCCCCTTCTCCTTACTCTTTTCTGCTGCATAGGTTCCTGTCACAGCTAATGTACATAGGTTTTTGTACCACAATATATATATATGCTACTTTCATCTAAGATATGTGAACTTTCTCCTTGTTTACGCTAGCATTACTTCATGGTATGAACGCTAATTTGTTGTAACATTGTATATATCCCTGCCCTGTACCTATCGTGTATTTACTTTCTTTTTTTCTTTTCTTTTTTGGAATTACTATGTTGTCGGACTCCCAATTGTTGTGACATTGTATATACTGTTGCCTGTACTTATATAAGTGAATGCCCAGGCTCATCTTGTAAATGAGTTCTTCTCAATGATGCTCACTTGGTTAAATAAAGATTGGTTGATTGATTGATTGAATCCTTACTTAAGTCTTTGATTGATTCTGTTGGCTCATTATATACAGTATAAACTGCCATGGGGTATTGTGAATCTTATCCAGAGAGCCAGATAGTGGCAAAAGGGCTTGTCAAAAAGCTCCTCTTGTTCCCCTTACCTTACTTTTCATGCTATTTCCCAGTTTGGAGTAGATGTGGTTTGTCCTGTACAGAATAGTGGAGGTGGGCATCAATACTTTCTTATGGCAGTGGGCTATGCTACCAGATATCTCAAAGCCCTCCCTTACAGTCTATGACAGAACAAATGGTGCAAAGTACTTGTACAGCTACTTTCGCTGGTAAAACTGCAGTATGTTAGGCAATTCTGACAACCCAGGGCACAAATTCTATGTCACACCTATTGTGACGTATGTGCCCTATTCAAAGTAAATATGTCCAAACGTCAATTAATCACCCTCAAACAGATGGCCTGGATAAGCATTTTAATAAAACACTCAAGACTATGCTGCACAAAATCTTGACTACTGATGCCACGAATTCAACGTCTCTAGTATTAAATACATGGAAACATAGAATTTGTCAGCAGGAAAGGATCGCTTGGCCCAACCAGTCTGCCCAAATGGTCCTTGCCTAGTCTATCTCTGCAAACCCTAACTGGTCTCTAGTGACCCTCCCTCTTCTTTGCGAATTTCCAAATATTCCCCTATGTCTATGGCATGGGGTCATAATGTCGCAAGACATTATGCCACATATGAAAAATCGATGCCAACACAGGCGTGATTTATGCCATGAGGCATGCCTTTCCCCACAGCCCTGCTAGGAGTTGGTGTTCTCGGACCCCCCACTAAAGATTCCCAACTTCAGGGGGGGGTCCAACTTGAGGAGCGCACAAGTCCAAACAAAATAAAATGTTCCTGGGACTGGGAATCAAACACGGTCCCAGACGCAATGCCTGGTTTCCTACTGCTGTGGCTCAGTCCTGTGAGCCACAGCAGCTGCTCGTCAGAGCCCATCCTAGCAGAGGTCTTATCCTCTGCCTGGGATACCACTACTGCTGCAATACCATGTACAGCAGTATACATGGTATTGCACCAGTAGCGGTAGCATACTGTGCTGTACCAGGTTAGCCATAATGTTGTACGCTATTAAGCATGTGACATTATGACCCGATATGTATGTCTATACATGCATGCTTGAAGCCCGCTATTGTTTTTACCTCTACCACTGCCAGTCTATTCCCAGTGTCTACCACTTTTGCAGTGAAGTAGTACTTCCTCACATCCCTCCTAAACCTCCCTCCTCCAGGTTCATCACATGCCCTCTGGTTTTGGACTGCCTCCACTCTGTCTATGTCCTTTGTGAACCTTGACCTTCAGAACTGGACACAATACTCCAGGTGGGGTCTCACCAGTGACTGATATCTTGGCAACATCACCTCCCTCCTTCTGCTGGAGATACCTCACCCTATGCATCCCAGCATCTCACTAGCCCTGTTCACTATTATATATCTTATTCATTTTATTGGAGGTGACTCAGGCCTCAACAGGGACTTCACCATCTCAGCTATTATATGTGTTACAGCCACAAGGAATCCTGGATCTTGTTTAAGAGGTGTGTGAGGAACAGCTACTTACTGCAACTAATGTTGTTTAGTTCATGGTAAACATGTGGATATAGCTGGGCACTGTGGGCAGATTGGACCAATAAAATCTGTTGCAAGCCCTGTGTGCTCAGTCTGTGCAATATAACAAGGCTGCTAGATTAATGTGCATGCATTTTTGTCTAGAGACAGTGGGCTAGATTCACAACATGGTTTGGGACTAAATCCCATGCCACAAATCCATTTGCAGATAAAAATCTCTGCAACTGCAGCGATTGATATTTACAGCTGCAGCAGTTGTGGAAGATGTTATGCCTGGGCCCACTAGTCATAACAGTTTTCTGCAGCTGCAGGGATTTCCCAGGCAACACTAAGCTGATGTGTATCTTGGAGCCAGTCGTAATCCGGCTCCACCTTTGTGAATACCCTCAACTGTGGGAAAACTGCTGCAACCTGTGGATCCACAAGTCGCAACCCACTTGTGCCCATTTTTTCCAGCAGCTGCAGGTATTTCAGACATTTTGTGAATCTAGCCCAGCTTCCTTCTGTTGCTTCCTAGTATGAGGAGCAAGCTTTCAGATACAGTATGTACTGTAGCATGGTCTTTGTGAAGATATAAGGAAGGTTGGGGTGTAAATTATCAAATACTTCACCCTGACAAAAGAAAATGGAAAGAAATCCATCATGTTACCTGTTAAAGTCATGGCAAACCTGGGAGAGGGTATTTATTGACCCAGAGGACTATAAATCTAACTTAGATCCACAAATTATAGACATGAGGCCGTAACCAATACCTGAGGGGCCATATCCCTATTGCCAAGCCAAAATTAATCAATGGATGATAAAAGAACTGAACACTAGTAGGTTACTTTGGTTTGCTGCCCCCTCCCAGTGCTGTATTTCTGCAGGGTGTCCTCCAATTGGGAGGGACTGCGGAAATGGGCAGGGCTTGATGAGTGTGGCAGCATTTAAATCAGAAGCCAGCTCGAAAGTAGTAGTAAGCAGTAGTAAAATGTTTCTTTTTCAACAGGAATTACAACATTAGGAATATATGCCCTCTTTACAAGGCAGTCCTGCATGGTTACATACTGTAACTTACATGTTGCATTAAACTTTGGTATTTGACATTACATATACATAAAATGTACAGTGAGTAGATACTAAAAATAAGAATTACATTAGTACATCAAATGTACATAACATTTACTATTCACTCAGGACAATCTAGTCATGGGACAAAGCTTTCTTCTGAAACAATTGCATCTTGCTGGTTATTCGTGCTTCACTGCAGTGCTAAAGACACTGGGAGACATACAAGGCACAGCTGGCAATTTCAAGATATTGACCACATAATTCCAAGTGTTTGATACTGTATAAGCAACTATCATTTCACCATATACATTCACTAAAAATACCACCAACAGTTTCATCTGGTTCAAGGTCACTTGGCATTCATCTGTATCCCCCTCCCCCAGGTCGTGCCTGAAAATAGGCAGGATTTATCTGGTGCACTTACCCCGGCCAACAAAAAATAAAAATAAAAAATATAGTGAACAGCTGATCAAGGGAAAGAATGCTTTTTGGCAGAATACTTCTAGACCTCATCTGTACTGGTTTGCTGCTCCCCATGTTACCTTACTGGGTGCTATCTTGCTGCAGGGTGCCTTCCAATTGGGAGGGATTGTGGAAAAGGGCAGAACTTGACAAGCATAACAGCATCTAAATCAGAAGCCAGATTGAGAGATTAGCGGAGCTGATCAGGGACAGAACACTGTTGGGCAGGCTGCTTTTGGGGCTCCTTTGGACTGATTTGCTGCCTCTTCTGGGTTATCTTACTGAGTTTTGTCTTGTTGAAGGGTGCTCTCCTATAAATAGGGAGTGAGGACAGGGCAGGAGTTTTTTTAGACCTTTGTAATTGCCGCTATCCCAAGTGGTCTGCAGTGCTGCAGTCCATAACTCAAGGGCCATTGCTTAAGAGCTTAACACTGTGGACACCAGCTATAGTCAGCCATTGGCTGGCCATGGTACTCCAACACTTTTGCCTGCCTTTGCCCTGATAAGTACTTAAGTAATAAACCATGACAGGGTGTGGGTTATGCTGGGATCTATCAATGGACCAGATCCTCACCAGAAGTGGATAAATCCCAGCATAACCCACACCCCTGAAGTGGTTCATTGCGATTATATAATGGCCCTCTTCACTTTTTGTATCACAAAGTTAAAGAATAATGCAGTTTTTTTTCCAGTTTTAATATTTTTTTAATGTTATTGTTGCGCCTGAAAAAAAAAGTTCCCTGTTGCCAAGTAGAATAAATAGGTGCCCCCCCCCCGCTCCACATCTGACGCAGACAGGGAAAACTGCGATGGCAGGCCTCCCTTACACATATATGGCAATTCCCGTTTTGTCTGAATTTGCTTGCTGCAGCTTTTTTTTTCCAACATAAACATACCAAGAGACAGCATCTGGGCAGCCCTATAAGCAGTGTATAGCAACGAACAATGACTGAGCAGCAGTGTTCATGTAGCTGGACTGTCAGCTGAGTTTTTTTTTTTTAAGGTTTACTATCAGGGTTGGACACATTACACAGGTATACTGACTGAGGAGCCAAAGCACTTCAAGGGAGGCTGGAAGGAATCATTGTTATGGGACACAGTACTGATTGCCAGGGATGGTGGAGGGAACCAGTGTTATAGGAGCAGGCAGCTGAGGATATCATGTGAAGTGCGGGATGGAATGTCGTAAAAGCCGCGGTTGGAGTTTGGCCTGCATTGTGGTTTGGAGGTACTGTACACGGTCCCCTGGAAGGTGCTGAACATTTATTTAAAAAAAGAAACTCAATGTTTGTGATATTTTAGTTGGCTTGTGGCTTGTAGCTTGTGTGGTAGGGCAGTATTACAGTACCTTGCAACAGTAGCCGGTTTTGAAATTCCTGCTTTATTTTGCATCAGAGCTCAGTGGCGGCTTAGCGGGAAATTAATATTGTAATTTCTCACTTCCAAAGATCAGGGGGGTTGGATGGATTTGAAAACAGGGTGGCACAGATGTGGTTGACTAAATCTTTATCCGTGAGTTATACTGGAATTTACTCACAGATAAAAGACCAAGTCAGCCAATCACATCTCTAGATTTTACAGTGCTATTGTATAATTACTATTCCTTCACACCCTGTGCAATTGCTTATTTCCTTGTGGTGCTACTTAATACTCTTTTCTGAATGCCTCACTGTAATTCATGCCTAAAAATCTCTCTCTTTGCTGTCAGGCTGGTATATTGACTCCCATTACTAGTTGCTGCAGGTTTCCTGGCTGACTCCCTATCTGGGTGAAGTATTGACTACAATTTCTAGCTGCTGCAGTCTCCCTGACTGACTCCCTATCTGGGTGAAGTATTGACTCCCATTACTATTTGCTGCAGGTTCCCTGACTGACTCCTGAGCTGGGTGAAGTATTGACTCCCATTACTATTTGCTGCAGGTTCCCTGACTGACTCCCGAGCTGGGTGAAGTATTGACTCCCCTTACTATTTGCTGCAGGTTCCCTGGCTGAATCCCTATCTGGGTGAAATATTGACTCCCATTACTATTTGTTGCAGGTTCCCTGCCTGAATCCCTATCTGGGTGAAGTATTGACTCCCATTACTATTTGCTGTAGGTTCCCTGACTGACTCCTGAGCTGGGTGAAGTATTGACTCCCATTACTATTTGCTGCAGGTTCCCTGGCTGAATCCCTATCTGGATGAAATATTGACTCCTGTTACTAGTTGCTACAGGTTCCCTGACTGACTTCCTATCTGGATGAAGTACTGACTACCATTACTAGTTGCTGCAGGTTCCCTGGCTGAATCCCTGTCTGGATGAAGTATTAACTACAATTACTAGATGCTGCAGGCTCCCTGACTGACTCCCTATCTGGGTGAAGTATTGACTACCATTAGTAGCTGCTGCTGGCTCCCTGACTCCCTATCTGGATGAAATACTGATTCCTATTACTAGATGCTACGACAGGTTCCCTGGCTGACACCCTGTCTGGGTGAAGTATTAACTCCCCTTACTAGTTGCTGCAGGTTCCCTGCCTGAATCCCTATCTGGGTGAAGTACTGACTCCCCTTACTAGTTGCTGCAGGTTCCCTGCCTGAATCCCTATCTGGGTGAAGTACTGACTACCATTACTAGTTACTGCAGGTTCCCTGGCTGAATCCCTATCTGGGTAAGTATTGACTCCCATTACTAGCTGCTGCAGATTCCCTGACTGACTGACTCTCTAACTGGATGAAGTATTGACCATTGTTACTAGTTGCTGCAGGTTCCCTGGCTGAATCCCTATCTGGGTGAAGTATTGACTACCATTACTAGCTGCTGCAAGCTCCCTGACTGACTCCCTATCTGGGTGAAATATTGACTACCATTAGTAGCTGCTGGCACCCTGACTGACTCCCTATCTGGGTGAAATATTGACTCCCATTACTAGTTGCTGCAGGTTCCCTGGCTGACTCCCTATCTGGATGAAGTATTGACTACCATTACTTTTTTTTTCTTTTTTTGACGAGATGGCTCAGAACTTGGGTGCTTCAGTCATCATTACCACTCATGAATATTTTTATTACATCATTGCCATGACATCTATAAGCCAAATTCTTAGGGAGCCTGATTAGCCAAATTAAGCACTAATGGGGACCAAACAGATTTATATTTATTATAACCTTCCGTTAAAAGATAAATTGCTTTACCAATTCTTCCAGGATCCAGCATTTTCTCTATCCATTCAGAATATGTTAGAGCCTTTATATCTTTCCAATGTTGTAAAATTATCTTAGTGGCCACTAAAATGCCAGTATTCCAGAGACTCTTTTGGCTACCCAGAGGACCCGATGGGTCCACCAGGAAGCCAAAAATTGCAATTCCTGGATCAAATGGGAAGTTGTATCCTAAAATCCTACATAATGTAGATCAAATAAATGGCAAAGCATTTCTAAGCTTTTCTCATAATGCTAACATATGAGACAACGTCCCTTTTCCCTAACACATCTTTGACAGAGCTCGGGTATGGAGACATCAAATTTATGTAGCTTTGTGGGTGTAAGGTAGGCTTTATGTAATATATTGAAATAGAGCTGTAATAATCAATTATTTCGTACCCTAATCTTCTCCAAAGTCATAGTATTGGCCCAATCCTCTTCAGAAATTGGGACATTAAGACCTCTTTCATAGGGAGACTTAATCATTGCCAATGGGGAAGAAACTTCCTACAGCAAAGCATTATATAATCTAGAAATCAGATATTTATTGGTTTCCAATTCCTCAAAAAGTGTTTCCAAAGGATTATTTATAAGAGGAAAGGAGTTTCCATTCTTTTTAAACATGACTTTTTTAACCTGTATGCACTGCCACCTTTGCGTGGATGGTATGCCATACTACATAGCCTGAAATTGTTCAAATTGCATAAAACTATCCCCTGTGTAAAAATCTCCAGTAGTCTGTATATGTTTATGAAAGTATCAATTTTTAAATGTATTATCTTCTAATGAAGGTTTAACATACTTATTATTATAAATCAGAGTTAGTTTAGATATACCTACCGAGGCCTTAAGCACCCTAGAAGCTTGGGCCCAAGCCTCTATAGTGGATTGACTCCCCTTACTAGCTGCTGCAGTTTCCCTGGCTGACTCCCTATCTGGGTGAAGTATTGATTACCATTACTAGCTGCTGCTGGCTCCCTGGCTGACTCCCTATCTTGGTGAAGTATTGATTACCATTACTAGCTGCTGCTGGCTCCCTGGCTGACTCCCTATCTGGGTGAAGTATTGATTACCATTACTAGCTGCTGCTGACTCCCTGGCTGACTCCCTATCTGGGTGAAGTATTGATTACCATTACTAGCTGCTGCTGGTTCCCTGGCTGACTCCCTATCTGGGTGAAGTATTGATTACCATTACTAGCTGCTGCTGGCTCCCTGGCTGACTCCCTATCTGGGTGAAGTATTGATTACCATTACTAGCTGCTGCTGGCTCCCTGGCTGACTCCCTATCTGGGTGAAGTATTGATTACCATTACTAGCTGCTACTGGCTCCTGGCTGACTCCTATCTGGGTGATATTGATTACCATTACTAGCTGCTGCTGGCTCCCTGGCTGACTCCCTATCTGGGTGAAGTATTGATTACCATTACTAGCTGCTTCTGGCTCCCTGGCTGACTCCCTATCTGGGTGAAGTATTGATTACCATTACTAGCCGCTTCTGGCTCCATGGCTGACTCCCTATCTGGGTGAAGTATTGATTACCATTACTAGCTGCTTCTGGCTCCATGGCTGACTCCCTATCTGGGTGAAGTATTGATTACCATTACTAGCTGCTGCTGGCTCCCTGGCTGACTCCCTATCTGGGTGAAGTATTGATTACCATTACTAGCTGATGCTGGCTCCCTGGCTGACTTCCTATCTGGGTGAAGTATTGATTACCATTACTAGCTGCTGCTGGCTCCCTGGCTGACTCCCTGTCTGGGTGAAGTATTGATTACCATTACTAGCTGCTGCTGGCTCCCTGGCTGACTTCCTATCTGGCTGAGGCCAGTTCCCCAATTACTCACTGTTAGCCAGCTCCCTGGCTGACTCCATATCTGGTGAGGCCTATACTCCCATTACTAGCTGCAGCTGGCTCCCTGGCTGACTCTCTAAATGAGTAATCCCTTTTACTCCCTCTAACTATTTGCTGCTGGCTCCTTTGTTGGCTCTTTGTCAGGGTGTTACATGTAATCTCTTATCAGCAGCTGCCAGCTTAGTACCTTCATGGTGCAATTGCTCTTTTGTTGTCCTTCATCCTCGCAGCTGCTATGTTACTTCTAACTCTTTCCTTCCCCCACGTTTCATCTCTCTCTCCCTCATCCCACCTCCCTCAGCCTCTGTTGCTAGTATGCCTCTCTCCTACTCATTTCCCTCTCTTCCTTGCCCCTCCTTCTGCCTGCCAGCCCTGCCTGTTTCCCCATGGCATCCTGAGTGCAATCTCCTACAATTTTCTTGTAGCTAATGGCACCTCCTCCTCCCTCCCTCCCTCCCTCCCTCTTGCTTCCTCCCTTTCCTTCTGCCTCCTTTCTTTCCCCCAAGCAGCTCTTAGGAACACTTAAGATCCTTGTCTCCTTGATACTTATGGTGACAGGTGACATTGAGCTAAATCTTGACTCCCTTACCTCTTCCCCCACTCAGCTCTCAAAACAATTGAAAATGGCACACCTAAACATCAGTAGCCTTCTCCCTAAGTTGGATCAGTTGCAATTCCTGATGCACAGCCTCTAGCTGGATGTCCTGGAAATTTGGGAGTCTTGGCTTTCTCTAGCTACTCTATTACCTGGCAGGATTTCACAAAGAGGGGTGGTGGAGTGGCTATCTACACCTCCACCCGCATCCAATTTGATCCAGTGCTCTTTGTCTCCTCCCCTCTGCTTATGAGATGCTCAACCTCAAATAACCCTCCCTTTATCCATTTCTGTCTTTGTCTCTGGGGTCTACTGCTGCCTTGGAGCATACTCTGCTACAATAACTGAGCTTCTCCCTACCATCTCATCTCACACCTCCTTGGGATAGCTACTTATTTTGGAGGACTTCAATATCAACTGGCTTTCTTCCTCCTTTCATAAACTATATCAAGACAAAAAATTCTACAACTGTCTCAGCTTATTTCTGACCCACCTTACTTCCTTTACTCTTGAAACAATAAACCACTCCCTCCATTACTTGGTATTTTCCTCTCTCTCTCCCATCATATTGGGGATGCAAGTACACTCACTGATGGCCCAGTAACCACTCTGTGGTCTACTGCATACACAAAATAAATTGACCCAAAGCACTCCCCAAATGTATTCATATTTGTTCCTTTAAGTAACTGGCTTTGTCTTTTTCTCCATGCTCACCTTCACTCTTCTGATTCATTCCCCATCCCTACAGTCAACAACATTAACTCTGCCTTTCAAATTTTCAATACTAAATTTACAGTTGTCTGGGACTACTATGCTCCCTTCGAAAGACTGGGGTTAGAGGATCCCACCTCCCATGGATTTCAGCCGAGCCCCTTTGTCTGCCTCTGTACAAGGAACCTAGGTTGGCAGGATTATAAGGCCTCTGTCTCACCTGCTGAACTTGTAAAATACTAGACCCTTCATAATGTCTGTACCAAAGCTACCAGGCTTGCAAAATTGAATCCTTTGCATCAACCCTTCAAGACAATTTAAGCCATCCTTCTTAGTGAAGTAAGCTCATTCATTCCTTATCCCCCCCCTCCAACCCAGTCTTCTTTCCCTGTCCTCAAGCTAGATGACTCCTCCATCTCTGACCATATTGAAGTCACCACTTCCTTCAACTCCTTTTTCACCTCCTGTGCTTGAAAGGTTCTCTCCTCTTCACCTCCTCTTCCCTCTATCACCTCCCTCCACCACCTCATTCTTTTTTGTACTCACTACTCCTGCAGCCTCACACAAGTGCTGCTAGGTGTAAGTCCTCTCATGGGTCCAAATCCCAATGGTCTTGACCCCAAATTATGGTACCTGTCTGCTTCTGCCATCACTGTTCTCATCACATCCATCCTCAAACTCTCTTTCTCCCTAGGCACTATCCCAGACTATTGGAAGTTGGCAACAGTCATCCCCCTCCCCAAAGGGGGCAACCCATACTCTCCTGGGAACTATCACCCAGTCTTTCTTCTCCCTATCCTGTCAAAGCTCCAAAAGCTCCTAGACCCATCACAACTCTCTCCCATCCTTGAATCCTCCTCCTTCTTCACCCCATTCTAGTTTGGCTTTCAGAAGTCCCACTGTACCTCCACCTCCCTTTTCTGACTTACTGACTACATCCTTATCAGAATGGACCATGGACTGATTACCACTGCAGTCTTTGTCAACCTGGCTAAGACTTTTGACACAGTTGTGCACCCCCTTCTCCCAGATAAGCTTGAAAGGGTGGGGCTTTCTGATGACTCAGTCAGCTGGTTCTACTCTTACCTCAAGGGAAGGTCCCAAGCTGTCCTCATTGAAGACACCCTCTCCCCCATCTCATTATCTGCTTAGGAATTCCACAAGTCTGTACCCTTGGCTTGCTCCTTTTCTTCATCTTCCTGAATAAACTCCCTAATGCCTGTATCTATGCAGCCATGCAACTGTATTTAGATGATACTGTGCTATTCAACTCAGGCTTCTCCATCCCCAACCTGGCTACTCTGCTCCAATTGAATTTTTCCAACATCTAGTGTTGGTTTGGGGCTAACCAACTGTCCATAAATGCCAAGAAAATCTTCTCTATACCCTTCAGCATCTCACAGAGGCTGGATGAACTCTCTTCTTTTCCTTCCTTCCATACCTTTGATGGTTTATTGATTCAGGATGTCTCCTTCTTTAAATACCTTAGGGTTTGGTTGAACCATCACTTCAATTTCACTCTTCATGTGGGTGCCATCCAACAGAAGCTCCACCCTAAACTCAGTGCTCAGTATAGGAACAAAGTTGGTATCCTGCTTCTGCCACAGAAAAATCATCTCAAAGATGATCATCCCTATCTTCAGCTATGGTGGCACTGTGTACAGTGACATTCCTAAATCTACTTTTGATAGACTGGACCCTCATTTTTACTCCTTCTGCCATTTCAGTCTGGACTGCCCCCCCCCATACCCAATACTGTTCCCACTAGTCTTCCCTTTCTCTCCCCCCACCCCCACTGATGGCAGGAGCCTCTCTCACAGTGCTCTCATTATCTACAAATTCTGGTTTGGTTCCCACCTCCTTACCTTAGCTCCCTCATCTCTTGTAACTTTGCCACTGTGTACTACTTCTGCAATGCCCAGTGTTTGCTCTTTCTCCCTCCCTTTGTAAAATCTTTACAGGTCAAACTGCTTTCTCATTCATATTCCTTAAACTCTGGTATTTTCAGCTTCCTGCTGTTCACTCTACCGCCTCCCCTCCAGTCTCTCAAAACATGATTTCATGACTTGTCTGCTCACTCCTATAAATGCCATTGACCCCCTAACACCCATTATGCATGAAATGCAGCTCTATGGCCCAGCCCTTAACCGACCTCTAGACTGCAACTTAGCTGCTATGTACTACAGTGTACCAGTGCTGATTCTGTGGAACCCATCCTGTACGGATGTAATTGTACTTTTATCTACACTTATTATGATGTGCTTTCTTTATTTTAAATACACCATATAGGCTTTTTGTTTTGAAATGTCCTTCATCCTTTCCATTCCCTCCCCCAGTACACATCTGGAAATGAGCTGACGCCAGCTTAGTATGTCTTTCCTTCCAAAACATTTTAAATAAATAAATAAATACATTTTTAAGATGCTAAAAGCATTAGGTGATGTATGCTTATCAATTCCTGGGAGGACACATATAATAGCTGACAATATTTATACTGAATGTGGGGATAAAATAAATCAGAGACCATACAGACTCCAAGAAATAACTGGAGCAATGATAGTGAAAGAGGTCCAAAGTATGGCAGAGTTACGAGTTATTGAGGAAGCCAGAGTTAGTGGTGTAGTCATATTGTCTTGTTACTTAAAACCAAATGGAACATCATGTTCTGCTTTATTTCAGATGGGTCAATACAGGCTATAGGTTTGATGCATACCAATTCCCAAATGTGGTTGAATTACAGCAATGTTTGGGTAAAGCTACTGTAGCTATTGCGTCACTCTGGATCTACTAAAGGGTACCAGAATATCCCATTAACTCCTAACTCTGGAGAAAAGGCTGCCTTTATCACACCCTGTGGCTTTTACTAATTCAGTGTTATGCCTTTTGGATTACACATGGCAGAGCAATCTTGGGGCAACTGATGGGTCTTGTATTATGATCTCACTAGAACTATGCAGCTACATACCTTGATGATGCACTCTTTCACAGTATGGGGTAGAAATCACATTTGATCAAAGAAGTGAAAGTACTTCCATCACTGAGTGAAGCAGGGCTTACTATTAACCCAGCTAAAGGCATACCAAGAAAGAAACAATTTGTCAAATTCTGAAGAGTGGATGTACTGTAGACACAATTGTGTATTGTGTATGCACCTGTGTCCATATAATAGCATTTGTGCCTGCCCACCTGCCATATTTTCAAAAAGATCAGTCTGTCTGTGAAAAAAAGTTGTCAATGGTGGTAATTTGCATCAAAAAATATTTTACCACAAATTAAGTTTTTTTTTTTTGGGGGGGGATGAAAATGTGTCTGTAATTTTGATGGCAATAGACCATCTTGGCCTACATCTTAAGACAAATGTCAACTTTTGAAAATATGAATTGGCAGATCCTGGGCAGGTCCCTTTAAAAATTATGCTTCATGTAGAGTAGTAGCCAACGACTTGTCATAGTACATTTAGATATATCTGGATGTTTCTCAGTAAATCTCCATTCATTTCATTGGGACTGTCTGGACTATATCTCGAAATATCGAAAGATTTACAGGGACATACTGCATTTCTGGCTACCATTGTATCTTGCATCTTTGGTTGAGAATGATCCAATACAATTTAATTAATACAGACCCTTCAGAAATATCCCACCTAAACTACATACACACAGGTGAGGTCCCTTTTGGGCTTTATAGGGTATTATTTGAGATTTTTTCAAACTACACAACCCTCCCCTCTCCATTAAAAATAACATATACCAGACCAGGCATTCAAATGGACCTTTTTGTTCCTTATACTTTAATTGTTCAAGCACCATAGCTAGCCACTAACAATCCTACTATTCTGGTAATATCTGAAATGTAGTCATTACAAATTAACTACATGGAGTATATTTTTTTTCTGCAAACCTAAAAGGCAGTTCAGGCTTATCTCACAGTAAAGGGTAACAAATCCAATCATTCTGCAAAACAAAAATTGATCAGTAATGGTTGGTGGCACTGTATAATACACCCATTAAGGTATTTACAAAAATACATTCTGTTGGCTTCTGTTTACAGCCTTTTTGCTTGCACATTCACAAGATCTTTGTTATTATTGACTTACCAGTGTGGTGAAGATGTAATGATAATACTCTGTCATCATCCCCATGGCCAAACTCTATGGAGGAATGAAAAGGAGGATGATCAGGTCACATAATATAATTTATTCCACACCTATGTGATGAATGAGACATAGTATCGCAGGACTACTGAGATCAGGCTCAGACCCTTGACTTATTCTAAAATTAGATCAAGCAAATCATTTTCCATCAGTTAAGGACGATTACTAACCATTATAGAAAAATTATGAACTGGGTCTGCTGACAGAAAAGAAAATTATTAGAATTTTTAGAGCTTCAAATTGGCAGTGTAATAGGAGCATTTTTACTATTGGGCAAAAACTGAACAGTGCTATGTGGTTTTAGTTGCCTCAGTTTCCAGCCCATCTTAACATAGAAAAAAAACCCTAAATCTAATCAGAATACTTCAGCAAGAAGAGGTTAACAGCTCTGAGCATTCAGAACAAAAAAATGGAATAGTCTGCAAGCTGCCAGATCTAAATGAACAATGTTGACCTTGTGCCCTTACACTTTAGTAGGCCTTTTTACATCTGCTGGCTTCGGCACCCTTAGACACAAGAAAGGAACATGTTTTAATAGGCATTGCTAGCGTATCCATAAATGGCAATGGCACAGAGTAGATTTTTTAATGATGCATTTCTTTTAAGTAGATGATAGAGTGTCTACCTAAAAAAAATGAAAAAGGCATTCGATGTGGGATGAAAACTCCACTTTTGAAAAGGTGGAAACCATATCCCAAAGGCAGGTGCATATTCCTATCAGCTCTGTGGTACAGCTGCTGCCACTACTAAGGCTGTGCTTGTTATGTGGATTTTCAAGAAATTGCTGCTGCCTGCTCTTAATTTCTGCTTATAGCATCTGCCTTGTACAAGCTACTGTGTGCTTATACAGTACCATTAGAACTGTCAGGTATGTTAGAGGTAATAAAGCTTAACAGTTATAGCTTTTCAGCTACATTACCAATACCGCATTAAGCCATTGTTAATACTTTTTTAAACCAAATAAGTTATTGTCTCCTGCTCCTACAACTGAGGTTATAAGTTCTGAACAGCAATAGCATAATTAGGGAGGACATAATCATTATAATGTGAGGACCATTTGCAGTCCTAGTGGGCATAATGTGTATGTGTGTTTTTGTGCTATTTACAAATAATTACTTGAACAGCATCAATTAAAAGATATTTAGCTCTCTTTTCAAAATACTTCTGGTAATGAGCTCACTATTGTAAAATCTTATAAGGGAGAAAAATCTATCCACTTTTCTTTCATATTAGTTGCTAGAGCTCAGTTCCTCATGGAAAAATGTTGCCTTTAAATGCACACTGTGGACATACATGCTTGTGAGCCAGAAAATGACAGGTACATAGGATTACCACTACACGGGCCCTGCTATTACCCAAAGAAAAAATCTGCTAAAATTGTAGATTTGGTCAGTAGTTTTGACATATTTGAAAAAAGAGTCAACTATATAACATTTTTGCTACATTCACACTGCTTTAGTTTTTGAACAGCATGCATGCTAACTATAGGCACCAGGAGTGGGAATCAAGTCTACTAGAGTACATAGTGTTCAGGACTGATACAGAAAAGGTGAAGGGAGGCAGAATGCTATTATATATTTAGGAGAGAATCTTAGCCTCTGAAATCCAGCAGGCCAGGTCAAGGGGACTGAAACAGTATTAGGTATGGGTTATTGTGGGATGGAAGAGCTGTAATAAGGGTGAAGTGGAGTGTAGACCTCCAGCACAGAAAGAAGAAATAGACAATGAGCTAGGAAAAGAGAACAACAGGATGGAAGGACTGGGAGACGTGCCGATGTTGGTGGGTTTCATATTTCCAGATGTAGACTTCAGCATCCCAGTAGCAGTGAGGGCAAAGAGCCAGGTCCTGGTAGACAAGATTCTAAGCCATTTCTAAGCCAGAGAAGTATAGAACCCACTAGGGAATGAAACATACTGGACCTAGTCCTGAAAAATAAGGACTGTATGGGGGAAGACCCAACAAGGGAACCACTGGGTTCCAGAAATCACAGAACCATGTTGGTTGATGTCAAGTATAATGCCAATAGAGTGGACTCTAGCACTAATATCCTGGACATCAGAAGGACGATTTTTGGTAGGATGAGGGAGGTGATTGGGGAAAAATTGCAGGGTGTGATGACAGCGGAAGGATCAGCTAGAAAACAGGATCTGATAAAAAAGGGAATACTGAAGGTGGCAGTTCGATGTGCAAATATTGTAGGGAAGGATAACAGGGAGATAAATCACCATGATTTTCCAAAGAGGCAACAGAAGATATAAAAGGAAAAAGGAAAACATCCATCAGGCACAAAATAAATCAGACAGAAGAGGACATGTGGGCATATCAAGAAACAATGAGGGCAGCACACAGGATAGTGTGGCAAGAAAAGGTGGAGGCAGAGTTGAGGCAAGAGGACAGGGATAAGAAGGGTGGCAACGCATTATTTCACAACATACAGCAGCAGTACAAAATCAAGGAAGGAATGATCAAGCTAAAGAAGAGGAGGGATAAATGGAGGATGAGAACAGTAAGGTGAATTCACTGAATAATTATTTCTATTTGATGTTCACTGATGAGGGCAAGGGTCCATTACCGGAGTGCAGCATAAAAGTTAATGGGGAATCACTGGTAGGTGCCAACATTGAGCCCATCATGGAGGAGATGCTATAGAAGGACTTACAGGCACTGATGTGAAAAAGTGCTGGAGGACAGTGAATGGGGTAATGCTATGCAAAACTGGTGACCAATACACAAAGATAGCGATAGTGAGTAAGAGGTGTGACATCACCGAGTGAGCAGTTAAAAAACTGAATGTTACTTTTGGTTGTTGCCCCCTTGGAAGCCTCACAAACAGGTGAAGTGATGGGGTTGTTATCCTAAGCAGTGAAATATAGCTGTGCTATGTTTTGTGCAAGAGAATTAATATTGTGAACATTTGAAAACAGCAGCTGGCGTTGAACTTTATTTCAATACTAAGTGCATAATTCTGCATATTTGGTGGTCAGTACAAGTCAGGTAACTTTAGATCAGCTGGTCTGACATCTATAATAGGTAAACTACAGTACAAATCACATTAAAGTGTTCCACCAATGAGTTGGCTTAGCATTGTTTTTTACAGTTGGCAATGTATTTGCAACTCATATTACAATGCTTTACAATGTTTGACCAGCTCAAGAGAAATGTTTGTAAAATGTTTTTGCCACTCAATTGGTATGCATTGGCAGTCCAGTCACAATGAATTGCAAAACTAAGTTTTAACTGTAAAGAAACAGTTTGTGTAGGGCTTTGTGCTGAATCCAGCAACAATTATGCAACTCAGTTGGAAATGCTAAAACAGCTGATTGGAGGAACAGTTTAATGTGACTTGTACTGTATTAGAATCTGTTATAAAGGAGATAATAGTAGGATTCCTGGAGGCCAGTGGCCTAACAGGACTGTATTCAACATGGATTTACCATTGGGAGGTCATGGCAAATGAACCTGATTGAATTCTCTGATTGGTTACAAAGGTACTGGATTGGTGTCATGCAGTAGATGTCCTATACCTTAGTTTCAGCAACGCAATTGACTCCATCCCACATGGGTGGTTGGCAGAGCTGGGCGAAATTTGAAAATTTGACTTTCACAGAACTTTTTCGAAATTTCATAAATTTTGCTAAATTTTCCTAACTTCTGCCATTGGTGAGATTGTAATCTTCCGAATGTGTTTGCTAGATTTTCACTCTGTTCCACAGAATTTTTTGGCTGAACTGGGGAATAATACACATGAACTATGGAATGACACTTCTGAGAAATTTTATTCCACAGTTTAATGGATTATTCTGTAATACATGTAATCATTCTACAGTTCATTGAGCAGTTCTGTGGAATTTCTTTCTGCAGTATAATTCATTAATCCCCAATTCATACATTCATTCCACAGTTCAGTAACTCACTGAACTGTGGAATGGATGTATGAATTGCAGATTAATGTATTAAACTGCGGAAAATAATTCAGCAGAACTGACTACTAACAGTGATCAGGTCTGTGGAATTGTTTTGTGTGGTTTAATACAACAATCGACAGTTCATACATTTACTCCACTGTTCTAAGTCAGAATTTCCATAAAAGTTACCAAAGTGCATTCCAAAATTTCACAAAAGTGAAATTCTGACTTTGGCCAAAATTCCACTGGCAGAAGTTTAATTTTGCACAGCCCTAGTGGCTGGTAAGGAAGCTGGGTGACATGGTGGTACAGGATAAGATAACTATGTGAGTAAACAATTTTCTGGGTTGGTAGACCCAGTGGGTGGCCCTAAATGGAAAGCCCTCTGGGGTAAAGGAAGTCATACGTGGGATGCCTGGGGGTTGTTTTTTTTACCAGTCTTATTTAATATATTTATATGTGACATAGGGAAGGGGGTTCAGGTTAAGATATGTCTCTTCACAGATGACCCCAAGATATGTGGTAGAGTGGACACTGAGAAGGGAGTAAGGGCTTGAAGATGGTTCTGGAAAAAGTGGAGAAGTGGTTGAGGGTGTGACAGGTGAAATTGAATGCCAAATAATGCAATTTAGTGCATACAGGGGCAAAGAACTCTAGAATGGAATACAGAATATATGGAGTGGTAGTGGGGAGCAACACTGAGGATATGGACCAAGGATGGTAATGATGGAGCACAATGCAACAGAGCTGTGGGAAAGGTGAATCAGATGCTGAGAGTGCAGAGGATGTTGGATCACAAGAAGAAAGACAAAGGTAGTACTACCCCTGTATAGATCCTTGGTTTAACTACACCTAGAGTATTGTATGATGTTTTTGAGCCCCAACTTTTGGAAGAACAAGGATAGGCTGGAGGTGGTCCAAAGAAGGGCTATAAAAATGAAACAGGGCAACGAGGCAGGTCTTATGGTGAATCCTTGGAACATCTCAATATATGCAAGCTGGAGGAGAGGAATAAGGGACACATAACTGAGTTGTTCAAATATATCAATGTGATAAAGAATGTGGACAGCAGTGAGATGTTTACAATGTGTGGTACCACAGACACCAGGGAAAGCTGCATGACGCTGGATGGAAGGAGGTTCAAAAAGGATGTGAGGATGCACTTTTCTACAGAACGACTGGTGGCAGACTGGAACAAACTTCCCAAAGAGGTCATCTGTGCTGAGACAGTAAGGGTTTCTTATTTCTTTCTCTCAGTACACCCAAAAACTGAGAACAATAGATAGTATGCAGCCTAATATAGGTCTATGTAATGGCAATATTACATCAGCATTTTTAGATGAGAAGTATCTCCTGATTACATTTAAAAATGTATTTGCTTTTCTGAAAACTGCCTCACAATGTTTACTATTGTTAAATTCTGGTATGATTAGCACTGCCAGATATTTTTCTTCTGTGCTGTTTTTGAGTGATATACCATTTAGATTGTAATCTTACTTTGGGTTTGTTTCCTCAGATGCATGACTGAGCACTTAACGTTATTATATACCATGACTCAAGTGAGTGAGCTCTTGGAAAGAGTGTCCACGTCATTTTGCAGTATTTATTTTTTATCATTGTCTGTTTCATCCTGGCTACAAATTTTGGTGTCAGCTGCAAACCAATAAGTTTATTAATTGTACCATGTCCCATATCTATGATATAGTAACAGAACAGTTTTGGTCCTAAAACTGACCCCTGTTCACTATGAGGCTAGATAACAAGCTGGGCAGCTTGGAACTGGGGCACAAGGTAGTGAACTGGATTAGAAATTGGTTGAAGGACAGAGCACAGAGGGTGGTGGTGAATAGGGCTAAATCCAAAGTAGGGGTGTGACCAGCAGGGTGCCACTGGGGTCAGTTATTGGACCAATGCTGTTTAATATCTACATTAGCAATATTGCTGAGAGACTGGAGGGGAAGGTGTGCCTCTTTGCAGATGGCACAAAGATCTGCAATAGAGTGGACTGTCCAGGAGGGGTGCATAGAATGAGGAGGGACCTTGCTAAAATGGAAGAATGATCCTGAGTGTGGCAGCTAGGATTCAATGCAAAGAGGTGCAAAATCATACACTTGGGCTACAGGAACCCAGACGAAGAATACATGATGAAGAGGGAGAGATTGGTGACCACAAAACTGGAAAGAGACCTGGGAGTTATCATATCTGATGACCTAAAGGTGGCCAAACAGTATGCCAAGTCAGTGGGGACAGGCAGTGGGTATCTGGGGTGCATAGGCAGATGGGTCACCAGCAGAAGAAAGGAAGTCATAATGCCACTGTACAGAACATTGGTGAGACCTCATTTGGAATACTGTGTCCTGTCTCTGGAAGGACATAGACAGGGTGGAGACAGCCCAGAGAAGGGCAACAAAAATAGTGCAGCGCCTGCATCACAGGTCATACAAGGAGAGAATCAAGGAACTCAATATGTACACCATGGAGGAGGGCACAGATAGGAAAGGAACATGATAGAGACCTTCAAGTACCTCAAGGGAATTAATAAGGTACAGGAGGGAAGCAGCAACAAGATGGCGTGACATGAGATTGGAAGGGGGGTAGACTAAGAGGCAATGTTAGGAAGTACTTTTTTAATGGAAAGGGTGGTGGAGGCTTGAAATGGCCTGGCTCAAGAGGTGGTGGGGGCAAGCACAGTGGGGGGATTTAAACATTCAAGGGAACCCTAGAGGGGGAAAGGAGAAGCAGCAGCTGCAGACCAAGTAAGGTCAGCAGCAGCTAATAAAGAGTAGGGTATATGGGGCAGACAGGATGGGCCTGGTGGTCCTTATCTGCCGTCAGTTTCTATGTTTCCTGTGGTAGCCCACTTGTCACTCTATTCTGTCCCAACATGTAGCCATTTACACGTACACATTGTGTATACCAACTTACCCACAGTGAGATCCAATTTTACAACTTGCTCCACTATTTTGAAGTTTTTCTATAAGTTTATGGTGCAGTACCACATCAAATGCCATAGGTCTAAAAAGATAATGTCAACCGATGCTCCTCTAAGCCTTCAGTCACAGGCTCATAAAAACTTAAATGGTCACACAAGGTCTTACTTTAGTAAATCCATATTGACTTCTGTCAACAATAGCTAGTTGATCCAATTGCTCGCATAAGATTTTACGCAGTTCTGCTTCCATTATGCTAACAGATCTATAGTTTTCCCCTCCCATCTTTCTTTCCCTTCTTAAATATGGGAACCACATCTGTTTTTTCCAGTCATTGTGTACTTGCCCATACACAAATTATGTGTTGGAGATGTAACACTAAGGGCACAATGCACAAAGCGGGCGAGGGTACGTGGAAAAGTTGTATACCCCATCCACAACCCCGCACCCCATGAACAGGTGAGCCCATACCGGCATTCACCAATGCCAGTCACCTGTCAGCAGCTCCTCCCCCCTGGTGTGAAGGACTCTGCAGGGTGGCCAGGGGTAGAGTCATGGCCCTGTGTGGGCATTCAATCGGATGCCTGTCCCAGTTCCAGGAGTGGATCCCTTGCACTGGTAGGTGTGGTTCTGGGTCATGCATAGCTCCTGTGAGTGCCTGGACATGCACGGCCACACACCAGGGAGAGGCTCGCCCAGGAAACTGAGCCCCCCACACCCCTTGTATGTACAACTTTGGCCCTGGAGGCTGTCAGTGGACCTTCCACCCCCATGGCACAGACAGTCCATGACACCGCACATGTTGCTGGTGCCATGGCATAGCTGCCCCAGCCCTCCCGGTCTGCCTCATGGGCTGGTGCAGCACTGCGGGACATTTCTCCTCCCCCAACCAGCAGGAGGCATCCATGGGGACACGCAGAGGGGTTATGGCAGGGTCTACCCTGGCATACCCTGCACCCCCCCCTGCACCCATAGGGCCAGCACTACGCAGGTTTGTGAATACTGCATAGTGCTGGCACACCCCAGAATGCCCCCACCTGGGCGGGTCCACAGTCATGGGGGATCAGGTGTGGTGGTCCAATAGCCCCCCATTTGTGCATCCTGTGCAGAGGCACAGTGGGTGCAGAGTGTCTGTGTCCCACAGGTAGGCACGTGTAGCCACTCTGCACCATTCAAGCATAGCACCCATTATTTGTGATATTAGTTTTGAGGGTGTTTTAGTAGCCGAGGGGCAAGGATCCACTGATTTGAATTCATCCAATTTATGTAAACCATCTCTCAATATCTTTTTTAGTAAACCTATAATGATTTTTTAGCTTTTTCCTGCAACTAGAAGCAGGTACATGTCAATACACTCCCGACAATTCGCTCCGATGATCACCCGCTCCTACAGCAATGCGCTCCTGTAAAATTTGATCCTGCACAATCTGATCACCAACATTATGACAGTTCTACTTACTGTCAGTGGAGCCATGCATATCCAAATTCTTAGCCAGGCAGTCAGCTTACTCTGATTACCTACATTCCGACAGCTCTGCTGAATGTCAACATAGAGCTATTTTATTGGGCACTATATTCAGAGTAGCCATCCAACCAGAATTGTTAACCATCAAGTCAGCATTATAAATTCTGCTTGTCAGTGGTCATGGCTCTGTTTGTAAGTGCCTCACCTGCAAAATGGGTTGCTGCTTTATCTCTTCCGAATGACGGAAACAAGTTAGTGGATGAAAGATACTTCATTTACACCTTCCACAAACATGGGGCAGATGGTAAAGGCATATGGCAGTGTCAGCGAGCTGTGCAGAAAGTGAAGCTCTGCAATGCACATGTGCACACTGCGTCCTGCTGATTGGTCTGTTTACCGGCAAGGGAGTGAATTAGGGAGCAAATTAATTACAGGAGCGGGCGAGGGAGCGAATTGTCGCTGTAGCTAGTTTTACCGGGAGTGATTTGTCTTCGGAGTGTGTTGTCAGGAGTGAAAATGTGTGGAGCGAATAGATGGGAGAGAATTGTCATGCTCTCATTAGAAACTGGCATATCTAGTGGTATTCCTCTTCACACCTCAACAGCATTGTAAGCTCATTGATTGTGGTATCATCAGTGACCAATCTGATAGAGTGGCTGTTTTAAATTAATCACAATGTCATAAGCAAAGATGTCAAAATACAGATGAGGTATGATGGGAATATAAATAACATATTTTTTTTCAGCCTGGAAGTAGAGCAGAGTTCCTGGCTGACATATCTAGAGTAGGTACTGTACATTGCCTCTATAAATACTTCATGTATGTCAGCCTGTAACAGTACTGTACTTGTAAGCATGTCAGCCTGAAAGTAGAGTACTGTTCCAAGCTGATATATCTAGAGTATTTATAGTTCCTTCATAAATACTGCATGTATGTCAGCCTGAAACAGTACTCTATTTGTAGGTATATCAGCTTGGAAGTAGAGTATTGTTCCACGCATCAATCCTAGTATGTTCTAGTGGAAATTCACCCAATTAGTAAACAAAATACTTCAGACATAAAATATAGTAGCTGGGTGTTTTTTTTAAATATTAGTATTTTTAGTGTGTTTCCTCTTTGGGAAATAGTTGGCATACAGTATATGATAACAAATTTACCCAAATCAAAACTAGCATATGATTTTTCCAGAGAAGAATCTGCAAAGCCTGCCTTTATTTTGAGAGAGGACTGTACAGTACACAGTTCAATAAATTATGGTAATGTGGTAATTGTTCTGAATGCTAAAAGTTACTTTCCTGACATTTATTGGCACAACAGAAATGCTGAGTCATGCTTACTCACAAAAGTAAATCTTAAACATTTTTTCAAGTGTCTTTGGTCCTATAGAGCCAAATTAAAATCTCAGTATTGAGCTCAGTGCAAAATCAAGGCAACTCCAGCAATTGAGATCAACAGTAACTCTCCTATGGTAGATTTGTCTAGGGCTGATGGGTGTAGTTTTACTGGCTATGCCTCATAGTCACCTTCTAAGAACTCATCTGGAACTTATAACACCTGGGAGGAGTTCAGGGGCCTGTCTGAGCAGTAAATATATGCAACTAAACACTATGGTTTTTGTCTGAGCTAGAGGATCCTAAAAAAAGGAGAGTTAGGTTTCAACTAATGGAATTACCCTTATGATGTGCTGAGCTTTACCATTTAATTAAATTTGAATCCTTGGAACCATAGATTTTTATGTTGGCTCATGCCTGCGCACCAGCCAATATCTTGAGGTAATGGCAGATTTCGGAGGTGCGGTCAGTGTGGGGGAATGCGGGGCATGCATCAGTAGGTGCGTCCCTCATTCCCCAATAAGCCAGCATGCAGGCGCTGACATCAGCAATATTTAAAGTGGTCAAAACTTCTAAGAAAAGTGCCAATGCAATGAGAGGCAAGCTCGTCACGCAGCAGCACAATAACACGCTTCCCGACATGCCTTTTCTGGTGAAATATTTCAATAAACATGGCAGCAGTGGCAGCCACTGCCACCGCCTGCCACCCAATGCTGACATCAGGGGTGCCCATTCCCCCTGTTGGCATGCTAAATAACCCCCCAAGATTGTGTGGCACACTGGGAGCCCACTTCAGTGTGCCTCCCCATGATGATAGCCGACCATTGTTGACATGTTGAGGCCCGGCCCCTATTCTGTGCCACACTGGGAGCCCACCCCAGTGTGGCAACATCACCCCTAAAGTCATGGCACACACTAGGAGCCCACCCCAGTGTGCAGAACACTTTTTATACACCTGTGGAAAAAGAAAACTGTCCTTGGTGTTGTTCCCCCCACCCCAAGTACCTAAAAGAAAGAAAATGGACCCTCGCTGTGGGGCTCCTTCCCCCAACCAGCAGCCACCCTCTGCACACCCCACCTTCCCACACCCCCCTCACCCCATACTTACCTCTGGAGCCCAGTGTGATGATCTTTGGTGGACCAGGAACATGTCTGCAGTCCTCAAAGCCGACCGCAAACTGAAGAAATGCCGGTAAGCTGTATAATGGCATAAATAGGTTTTTTCAACCTAGGTGGATATCTCAGCCATTTCTTGGAATTTTGCCTCCAAATTTTCAACATGGGGTGCTTGGGACCCCACCTCATGAACACATGCACTGTCACCTCGTTATGCGGCCCTGAAAGGTCATTTTGTGGTCACTGCATGAAATCACCTTTTGGGACTACGTAACAAAAAGACAATGCCACTGTTCATGAGATGGGGTCCCAAAAACCCTATCTTGCAAATTTGATGGAAAAATTCCAAAAAATGACTGTGTTACGAGCGTGCATTGCGCAGTTTCAATGCACGCTTGTAACTTTGACAATTTTTAATATTTTCACTCCATATTTTCAACATTGCTCTTTTTTCACATCTCCTTATGAACAGTACAGCTGTCATTTTTCATATCCTGTCCAAAATGTGTTTCCACGCATGTGGCACACTATGGTGCGGTCGCTGAGTGAAATCAATGTTCTGGACACATTAACAAAATCACAGTGAGACTGTTCATGAGTGAAAGCCCTAAAATGCCTATGTTGAAAATTTGGTAAAACAAATACCCAAAATAATTGCTTTATGGGCGTGCACTGGGCAGTTTCTATGCACGCTCGTGACGTCACCAACTTTTCATATTTTCACTCCAGATTTTCACCACTGTCATTTTTGTACACCTCCTTAAGAACAATACAGCTTTCATTTTTCACATTCTGCCCTAAATGTGTTTTCGTACGTGTCACACAATGGCATGGTTGCTGTGGAAAACCAATGTTCTGGTCACATTAACAAAATCACAGTGACACTGTTCATGACTAGAGTTCCCAAAATGCCTATGTTGAAAATTTGGTTAAACAAATCCCCCAGATAATTGTGTTATGGATGTGCATTGCACAGTTTCTACGCATGCTCATGATGTCACCAGTTATTCATATTTTCACTCCAGATTTTCAATAATGCTATTTTTTTACACCTCCTCATGAACAGTGCAGCTGTAAATTTTCACATCCTGCCCAAAATGTGTTTTCACACCTGTGCCACCAAAATGCACAGTCACTGTACAAAATCACCTTTCAGCAAACAAACTCATAGTGCCACTGTTCATGATGTGAGGTCACAAATGGCCTAACTTGTAAATTTGGAGTGAAAATACCAATAAATTCCCTCAGCATTAGGGTTTCCAACTGCAATGCCCCACCCTGTACAGACTGACAGGCGTCGGGGTGTGAGTTGGCATTGTCAGCTGCAATTCTCATGCCATTCCATACCCCCCACCCTGCAGCCAGTGACAGGTGTCGAGAAGTGCCAGATTCTTTGGCCCATATGTTCACCCCATTCTCCTACACTGCACCCGTGTCAGTATATTCCCTTATGGAATGAGGTGAGCGTAAGGCCTGAAGACCCCAAGGTACATCGTGGCACTTGTTAGTCTCTGCCTGGTAGGATGAGGTTAAATGGCATGAGCATTATGGCCAACAACCCAAAGGCACACCCCAGTGCCTGTCACTCTCTGCATGGTAGGGCTGGGGTCGGTGACAGTTCATTACTTCAATGCCAATCCTATTGTGCATCTCTTTAACTCCTGCACTACCAATGCCAGTGCCAGCAAGCCAACATTCAGCATTGACAAATGCTTGTTGAAATTGCTTTGAGACTGACATTTGCAGGAAATGCTATGCAGTAAAAGTTGGAACTTTAGTGTAGTTTGAGAAATCATCAACATTTAGGACATCACAGTTCATTGAACTATATCCTCTGTTTTCTTCATTCTGAAAAGGCACAAGAATGTTGCAGGCAGATGAGATCTGTCATTCTTTTGAGAGGATATGTGTATGTCACAGGACCAGAACACCCTTGGAGCAAAACACTTTGAAATCATGATTTGTTGAGGAATATCAGGGTGGCAGAAAAGAGGCACTAACCATCATCCACCCAGACAAAAACAAGGTGCTTTACTGATAACACAGATAATAAAGAGACAGGCATCTGCTTTCTCAAAATCTGTGTTGTTTTATTGTGACATGTTTTCTAGGTTTTAGGACAATGTTTTCTCTGTGCCCTTATACAACACAGGGACTTAAGCTGCTCAAAAGGAGAAGCTATGTATGTAAACAAATTGGCAAGAGTAAAATAGATTTCCTAAACCTACTTAGAACATGAATTTTACAGATGCAAATGCCTGAAGACACACACACATATATATATATATATATATATATATATATAAATATATTTATTTATTTTGTCATTGAGACATAACATTTGGGCAAAATGCTCTTTTTCAAAGGTTCCAACATCTTAACAAGAGGACAACACAGAAAGGTAGCTACAGAATATGGGTGCACAAGTACAGAGACAAAAAATACAAGCATTAACAGCAACTGGTCTGACTATTTACAGTTGTAAGCTATCTCATATAGAGGTACAGCAAATTGCAGTTAGTACGGCCCAAGGTACAAGGTGAGTGCTGTGGGTTTAAGAAATGAATGTAGCAAGAGGTAAAGCAGCCAGGGTGGCATTGCCATTATTTCATATAAAGTCGGGGAACTCAACATAGGCTTTGACACCCTTTATGTTAAGGCAGCAAAGAGGAGGCTTTGTCAAGAATTCTAGTCAAGGGTGGGGGGTAATTTTCTGTGCAGGACTGACCTAGTAGGAACATACTAGAGAGCAATGTGAGGGAGGACCGAACACAGAAACTACGAGGGAAGACAGGTGCTTTGAAACAATCACATTTGTGCACATTTATATATATATATATATATATACTTATTTATATATACATATAGTTGAATTGGGCTACAGCAGTCACAGTCTTGTGAGTGAACTCTTTTTTGGATACTAGATTTGCATTGCTGTGGTGTTTGACAATTGAGGTTGTTGTTACACCCCCAGTGGGATTTATGACAAGGATTTTGTTTTTGTGGAATATCAAGGTTGTAAAATGCGGGTTTATTTTTGTAAAGCTGGTGTGATGCCATTATACTGTGCAGCTGAAAGTTAGTATGATAATTTATTAACCTGCTTCCAGAGGCTATAGTGTGTGACTGTCCAAGAACTGAGATGCTACAGTGCCAGGCTGGAGAGTTGGCACCATCTGTAGAGCTTGAGGAAGGGATTGTGAAGGAAAAGATATGTACATCATTTAAAGATTATGAGCCATCATAACCATATTTTGTTATCATGCAGTTAGCAGCAGGTGTTAATGTAAGAGTATGTGACACCTTAAGAACAGTGCTTGTTGGGGGGGGGGACTGAAGAGTTGCTATAATAATAAACATCTTTTTTGGCCTATACTTTTAGTATACAATAAGTCATACAATGTACAGCTGGTAAATATGCATCATGAACATACACCTCTAAAGACATTTGCACATTATGACCATGAGAAAATATAGCTTACAATATAGAGGACTGACAATCACTGCCAACAAAATAATAGTGCTTCAAAATACACAGTCAAACAAAACTCAAACGACTGTGCAATGCAAAGTTCAACTCAAACCTTCTCGGGGGTTATAGTCAGAAAAAATGGTGTTTAACTTAAAAACATTATTTTCCTTACAATCTCTGGGACTGCTGCTCATTGGCTGGTTTCCAACTCTGTTTTGATTACCTGTGGATTTTGATTAGTTAGGCAGCAGGAAGTTCACGACAATTAATGTCCTGAAAGGAAGTAGCGGTAGAGTGATAAATAAGATTAACACCTCTTAATTTGTATATTAGCCACTGGGCCAAATCATAATTTAGGTTTGTAAGTGGATAGTTACTAGTCAAACTAGCTTTTTGTCTTTATTATAATTTAGTGGCATATTATTCTTGGCAGCTGATGAAGGAGAAGAACATATTCATTTTACACAAACCCTTTCCCCTGCTACTATCAAAACCTGAGTGGAATTCTTTACTTGACACACCCCAAGATCTTGACCCCTTGAGATGATTTGATGAATGAGACAGCAGAAATCAGACTCTCACATAGTTGTGCATGCGTGGAATGACAATATGAAACTCCATTGTATTGTGCAAGTATTTGGCAAAACGCCCAGTATAGAACAGTAACTTATATTTACCAGACAGAAAAATGACAGTAATAATCAAATTAGATATGAGTAGCACGTTTTTCTTTCATTGTTTTTGATATCAGATTACAGCATCCTATTACTTTCAACATACCAGGTAAAGGATATTTAGTAGGCCGATACTGTCTGGTGGACAACATAAACCACTGAATAATGCCTTAAGACTCCAATCCTACAATGTGGTTTTGCTGGACAATAGATCTGATAGCTCAACAAAGCAAACAAGAGACAAGTCTTATGGAGTCCAGTATTGATATTATATTGTCCACCTTGCAGTAAAGTTGCTATATCATGGTACAAACACCTCCTCATCAGAAGACACGGATGGTACTCATTATCACTGTCATATCTTTTGTAATTGTCTGGTCTGTTAATTATCATCAGGATATAGCATCCTTAACTAAAATATGAGCCTGCTATGGTCCTCTTCATGCCTTTTCCTGATATCGGAACTTTTCTCTGCAAGTTAGTTAAGTGATGTGAAGTGGCCTGCCCTGTGCTCAAGTGGAGGTTTTCATGAAAACTTGAAGTCAGGCCAACATACACTGTAAACATGTTCTATCAGTACAGTTGTCATGTATCAGTAATATTATTGCAGTTGAAAAGTGACAATTTCCTACATAGTGGTGTCAAGTATGCAGAAGGTACTAGTGGCATTCTGTCAAGGAGAACCACCACCTTTTCTGATATTTTTTTATTAGATTTACACACATAAAACATCAAGAGATTTAAAACATACACATTTCTGAGCCTTATTTTACAACATGGATAACAATTGTACTTACCATTTAAGGATAAAGTGTGTGATTGTGGCAGTTTGGAAGATGCAGGTGGTTTTTAGCTCAGGAGAAGTAAAGATTTTTTTTGTGATATTTATTTATTTGGTGACAGTTGCCTAATATGAATGCAATAAAAACCTGCCTTTGTAGTTCAGAATTATTATTGTCCCCTGCTCCTGTATACACCTTCATTCTACTAAGACTACGGCACATCATACACTGATTAATGGAAGATTGCTATAGTTCCATCCCAGTCACTTCTATTGTACCTCAGCCAGGAACAGATCCTATCGCTGTACAACTTTCCCCACCACTTATTCCCCACCACTTATTACGCTCTTCTCAAATCTAATTATTTAATTTGTTTTTTTAGTTTCCCCCTTTATCTGTGCTGTCTGCATAGTATCCCTCTCTATGCCAGGAAATGGCACTCTCCACATACATAACAAAAAGCCTGCCAAATATGAACATGAGACAAACTCTATTCCTTAAACTGCCTCTCTTTACCCACAACTGTCTGCAAAGACCACTCAAGCAAAAGGTATAATGTTATTTGTTAAGCCAAGTATCCTGGCCCTGATATCTTATAACGGGGGGGGGCCTAGAACAGTATTCTCAGAAAGGAAATATCCTCGCTTGTCTTTTCAGGATATATTGGAAACATAACAATTTAAAACAGTATATACCAAATGTCAATTTGAGTGGTTTATCCAATTCTGACCCCTCTCAAATATATTAATAGCTGCTGTCCAGGAACAGGTACAATGTTTGTGTAATCCAGCAGTTACACAGAGTTTGGTATTCTTTATGTGTATGTTTGTTTGTTCCAGAGGACCCTGGAAGTCTAGGTTCAGAGTGGAGATGAACTCACTGCTAAATCCTACAGACCGCCCTGAAGCATATGAAACAGGATCCTACCAGGAGACTTCCACTTGGGACTCACCCACTTGGGTAAGTATGTACCTACCAATCACTACCTTGCCCCCTTGATATATTTATAGCCAATGGATTATCCCACCAAGGTACACTTCCCCCGCCAGTTCAGTTAATCACTTCTCCTCACAGCATAAGGGTTGAGGTGCTCTATACAATCTATATACAGCTGATACTGTCTATATGTGGCCTGTACAGCAGTAGAATACTGCAGCATGCAATAGGTACAGTAATGTACAGCACTTTCCATTCCTAGTCAATACTTATAGTATTACACACTTGTTATATGTGTCTAGAAAGTAATTAATCCTCTGTTTAAACTCTGTACTCTGTAACCTACACAGAGATTCCTCCTTCATGCTCTTAATTTTTGTAATTTTTTTAAACTCAATAAAAAGTTACTAAACATATATATAGATATATCAATAGTTCAAAATCCCTGCAAACAAAGCAAGTCATGCATTAAAGAGCTGGTGGACCAGCAGAATGATACACTGCTTTAATCACACTCTAAGGTCTGGGACCTGTAGCAAAATCAACCATCATTCCAACTCCCAAGGCATGTGCAAAACACTTCCAATCAGATGAGTTAAGAAACTCAGACCAGTATATTACCCTCTCAGATCAAACTGAGCAATACTGAAGAAACAAAATAAGCACTTTATAAAGTTCATACACTGTTCACGATCACGGAAGTGTCCACTGCTGGCCACAGGCAAGTCTAGGAAATATAGAATGACTTGCCAGACCCAAGGTCAGCACCACAGCCAACCACAATAATTATTTCTGAGTCTGATTGCCAAAACACCATTGGTAAAGCTTGTAGAACTGGACTATCAGTTTTTAGACCCATGCCTTCTATTATAATTTATGATACCCTAAGGCTTGATCATATTTTGCAGCTCCCCTATCTAAAATGAATTATGATTGCCATTCTTCCTAATGATTCATTTACTTTAAGGATTTTTGGTGGAAAGGGTTCATAGACTTTTGATGGGCAAAAA
Source organism: Neoceratodus forsteri (assembly GCA_016271365.2). Taxonomy (NCBI): domain Eukaryota; kingdom Metazoa; phylum Chordata; order Ceratodontiformes; family Ceratodontidae; genus Neoceratodus; species Neoceratodus forsteri. The sequence continues at coordinate 1,519,023,307 of CM057449.1, forward strand.
AAGCTTTGCAAGATCATGTAACAATACTGCACTGACTTTCAGTAACACAGCACAAGGCATACAATAATTATTTTCTAAAAGTAAGGCACTGGAAAGTGCAGTGGTTAGAGGAACCTAAATTTAAACTATGCAGGGGCTGGCTCAGTGGCATGGAGGGCTGAGGCATTGCACCTTACCTCCTGCCACACCAGCGACCCATGTTTGGTGGTCAACGTGGGTCACTGGGGGTCAGCTGGGAAGGGAGAGGATCAAGCACCCAGAGGACAGCTCTTCTCTCCTGGGAAGGGTGGCTTGGCAGTCCTGCTGAATGACTGTTCCCAGATGGAGGCCTGAGGGTAGAATGGGCAAGGCATGCCAATGATGGAAGGGTACTTAGGGACTCCACAGAATGTGCATGCCTCCACATGCACTTTCTGATGTGCCTGCCCCAGCAATTGGGGGGGGTGGGAACAGAAAATGGGAATGTGGCAGGCACATTGAAGCTGGGGTCACGCTCTTGACCTTCAGCTCAACTCTGGCATTTGGTTTTGTGTACCTTGGAGGGAGAACAGTCCTCCCCTCTCTGGCCCCATCACAGGGTGAAATCTGCAGGGGATTCATCGGTTGGGAGAGAGCAACATGGTCAAAGGTAGATGTGAGACCTCCTGAGGGGAGAGTTGAAAGCCACCTGACAGCCACCCCATAGAGAGGAATAGAAGAACAAAAAAACAAAACATTTAAAATATGCACTAAAATGGTTAAAGATTGTTAATGTCCCACCTTTCTGGAGGATCCTTTCCACAACAAAAATTCAAGTCAGTTGAGACAGCACATCAACAAAAATTGAGAGTGTCACCTGTTTTAATATGCCTGCTGCCATTTCATAACCGCAGTCAAAGATCACATGGAACTCCTTGCCTCTTTTCATCTCCTTCAGCAAAGGCTTGGCATCCTTAGTGTCAGCTGGTAACTGGCGGATTTTCAACCGAATATTGTACCGCGATGGGGCCTTGATGAGCTCTTGTAATCGAATGAGGCCTTGTGGGATAACAGAGGAAAAAAAGTAAGAAAGGAAATGTAATGAAAAACATATGTGACCTTGTCAAGGAAAATGACTTATCACAGCATCTGCAATTTGCAGACTTCATTCCTTCTATTGAGTATACATGGAAATATGATCTGTAGTTCAATGAGCCTTCACTGCTCTATTTTTTCATGTGCCAATTCATTTTCTAGTGGGAATGGATATTCAGCAACCCATTTACTCAACCAGTACTTAGATTATCTTTAGGAGTTGAAGGAATCTGCCTTTCTCACTGCATTTTTGAATACAGTACAACAATTCCCTAAGGTATCTCAGTCTAATGCTGTCACTAAAGGAAGTTCTATAGGCCATTGGCTCCTAACTAAACTAACCCTCAATATAATATGCCTCTTTTTAACAAGCACCGTTCTATGAACTTTGTTCAGCAACACTTTACACCCTTTTTGCACACATTTCCTATATATTATATCCATTAATGACATATATGGTACTTGCAAATCCAGCTCTGTAAAGTGCTAAATGACTAATGACAATGAATAGCCTTTAAGAGTTGATACCTTGTTTCTGATACTATTAGCAATAGAGCAATTCCCCAGTGTAATCAGATAAAGAGAAGCTTTCCAAAAGGCCCCTCTATGGATGTACTTTCCCCATTTTCAAACCAGACATCTGTCCAAACTTTTACTCTACTGCAGCAGGACATTCAAAAGGATTCATGAAGGACTGGACCACCTGTAATTTCAAAGTCAGACTTCTGTCTGAACAAATAGATCATCTATTAGATGGTCCGCATCCATCAGAATGCCAAGTACAGAAAAGATGCTACTAAGGCAAAGAATGACACAAATCATATTTGTGTATTTTATTTTTTCACAAATCATGCAATTTTTATCACAACTGAAATTATCTTATGCATTCGGCAGACACAAACGCAGGCTCTGCAAATCTTTTTGCCTGATGACTTTATGCCAACTGCGATTGCGGTCGAAATAAAGCTATCAATGTGATGTCAGTCAGCAAATATTTTGTCGAACCACTGTTGTGGACCCTCCCCCCTTGCGGGCTGAAAACAAAGGGCAAGCCATATTTTTAAGTTACAGTTTTCATATTACTGTACTTTACACTGTACCATTGGAATTCTGCATAGACCCTTGCCAGGTCCACTTTAAGTACATTTCAGAAGGAGGATTGGGCCCTTGAAGGAACATTTGCGCTGATCCCATCAACTTCCATGAGCTGCTTTCTCATTGTGCACTAGATGCAGAAAGCATCAAAATGGGCAACAATCCAAGAGGAGAGATACAGTACAACCAAACAGAGAGAGTAGCAATGAGTAGGGTGAACACATCTAATTAGTTTCCTCTCATGTACATATAGACCTAATGAAAAACAATTACTGAAGACTTTACAGTGCTGTTTACCTCTATTGAAAAATGTCTATAGTATTTTGTTTAACTAATAGCAGGGGTAGTGCAGCTACTGTCCTGTTACTTTAATAATCTCTAAATAACTAAAAATAATTTTACTCATAAAAATTTCAGCTTAAGCGCATTCTGAAGTAACTATTGTTGTTCATAAATCAATAGAAGTGTACTGTCTGGCTCATAGATCACTGAAAGATGAAGAATACCAAACAGTATATCAATATAATAGTACATCTATATTTTTTATTTAAACTTTGTTAACCAGGAAAGGCACGCAGAGCCGAGGCTCATTTCCAGGTATGACCTGGGGAAGGGTAATGTGGTAGAAACAACTTAACAAGCAGCTGAGGCTTACATTCCAACATACAGAAATAAAAATTCAAAATCAGGATACAATGAAATAAATGGAGGCAGCAGTAACAGAAAGAACCACAGTCTTAAACAGCAGTAATACAACACAGTGAAAGATGGACAAAGACAGGAGAAAGTAAGAATGCACAGTGCATGTTGAGGTTGGGACAGTGCTGACAACATATTAAAAGTGGTAGAATAAAGTAGGGCGTATATCTAATAACTGATAATTTTTTCTATTCCTAGCTAGAGTAAAAGCTGAAAGACATTGTGCCCACTGACAAAAACAGGCATGTTGACTATTATGGAAGAGGAAGGGGAGATTTTCAGAGATATGCATCCATTTTTTTGGATATGAGTGTGGAATTCTGCCCATAATGTTAGAACACGAAGCAATTCAGCAGTTGGCATCTGAAAAATAGACATGAGTCTAATAGTTGCAGCAGAAATTGCTATGAACTGTGGGAACTGTCACAAATGTGCCCATATGTATGGAAATAGGATGCTTACATCTGAACATGCCTGCAGTGACACTGCATCCACCTCTTTAAAAATTCCACCCAGTATCTTCAATAATAAAAAATTCAGTGTGTTTCTTTATACTGAAGTTGACCAGTGGGGCTAGCATGAAGGAGTGACAAAGCCTTATAGGAAGTATTCCATGTTTAAATCAATACAGCACCCCGTTGGTACGCCACAGAAATCTTAATATTTATAGCTCATGTTGTGTAGCTGTTATAGAATAAGATACAACTGGTATTACTCAATGGGCTAGATTTCTAACACGTATAATTGGCACAAGCCCTGGGTGCATCAAATATATGGTGCACCAGGCTTGTGGTAATCTTGAGGGATTTTCAATCCTTTGCAACAAATTGGTACTCAATAGACCACCTTTTTGTGGTCTAGCTTGCATCATTCTTGGGAACCCCTGACAAGCAGCTTGTGGTTTTATTTTGTGGGATGCTGCCATAAAACAGGTTGACTGTCACAAGTGCACCCAAGCTTCTAAAATCATATGCAGTTGTGGTATTTGACAATGCCACAGCTGCAACGATGCAAGGGCTTGATGCAGGCTTCACCCAAGCCCTGCATCACCCTTTGAAATCCAGCCCATTATGTTATTGTGTAGTTTGTGGTTCCACAGTTCCTCTAATCATTTATTGAAAAGCTCCTTATGCTGTGTTAAATATTAGTATGAAATACTGCAGCAAGATGCATAGCCTCAATGGAGTAATGCTAAGTTGTCACAGTTACAACTCACTTGTGACTCCATTGTGCCTTGCACAACAGGAGTCACATATCTTCTCAGTTGCAAAACACATTAAGACTATACGGGGAAGGGGTGGGTGGTTGCCATGCAAATGGCCCTCAAGGCCCTGCACAAAGCACGGCAACCCTCACAAACCCCATCCCAGAGTTTTGTGACACCCCAGCCAGTAGAACTGTTATATTCAAGGAGTAGGGGTTCCAGCTGCAACAGATGCCAGCACTTCAGTGATTCCTCCCCACAAACTGTGACTATGAATTTAATTAAATGTTCCCCAAGGTACTTTCTTATTGATTCAGACAGGATACTCCTACTTGAGAATGTACTGCCCTTATTTATCCCATGTCTATGAAGTGTGTTCTCCTCAGCTGGCAGGCAACAGACTCTCCTTTACATCCCAAACAAAGTACAGTGGAATCAAGTCATGGTTCTATAAGCTATAACCTCACATTGTTTCACAGTACTACAAGCTGAAATTTAAAAGCATTGTGCACAGCACTGGAAAAGTGCCCCATAATATGTTTCTGGGAAACATACTACTCATGTGTGACATGTCTACGCAAATATATATGTCTGCACAAACTCCAGTTAGATAAGATGCACATCCCTCATTGGAATGAACCATCCTACATGCATGAAAATGAAGATCACACATGTTTGAATCCCAACGCAACTATAAACTCAGTCTGATTTTGAGCAAAACACCCGACCTCCCAGTGTTCTGTTCTTCCTCTCAGGTGTACCATACATTGGGTGGAACTCAGAAGCAGTTCACCCACTCAAAACAAGATGTTACATCTCAACTGGGCTACTAAAGGTAAATGAACTGTAAGACAAACTATATAAAATTAAAAAAAACTGCTTCCTTTGAAATTTGCATCTTGATTGGATGTATATCCTACAGATAAAGGGGTGCAATACGGAAATTTTGCATGGAAGCTTTTTAAGCATATTCTATGTCTTTTCATATTTATAAAAAGACATGCCAAATTCTTTCATCTTGGCTGTGGAACCCAGTTTTGAACAGGAATAAATTAAAGAATTTAAAATAATGCTTTCATGTGGCTTGAGCATGCCTATTGCCCAAATGGCAAACTGAGTTGCTCCTTGGAAACAATGTTTCTAGTTTCATAATCCCACCCCTTGTGCCTGTTTACTTACAGTTGCTTAAGTTATATTCTACTAGTAAGATATTGATATACAATGTAAATATGACTTCATAAAAAGCAATTAGACTGCTTGATATTATCCATAAATTCATATCATGTACAAATCAGTTTTTGCAAACTTCAGCCCCATGCTTTTCAGAATCTTTGACTCACAAGAATCAGAGATATCCTTACAGGACAAGTGAAGATATAAGCCCCCTCACATCCATTTTTTTCTACCCAGCTGTGGGAGTCTGAATGCTATCTTCTCTGATATATCTCGAGACCCAAGCTACGTTATTACTGTCTTGCTTAGATTAATTTCACTAGTGTCAGTATTAAATCAAGGATTAAATCAGAAAGTGGCTATAGCCTTAGTGAACCCACTCACTGAGTAGGGACGGCTAAATAGAAATCCCATAGGACTGAGATGAAGGTAATCTTGGAAAAATACCCTCCTCACTAGTGGGTCCAATGAAAAGAACTTTATGAACCAACAACATTTCTACAATGACAAAAAGAATGCCCTTTACTTTCTTTGTCTGATTCTTCAAAGGAATAGTTATTAAACGTTACTATAATCTAACTCTAATGGAGACAGTGTAGTGTGTTGGCTGGAGGACAGGTTTGGGAGCAAAGAGATTAGAGCACTCTAGTAGACTTTGCAATTTAAAAGAAACAGTTTGTTGCATAACCACCATGAGACATAGCCTACCACCCCAATGCTTCGTGGATCTGCATGCTAAGACAGCTGATGCCCAATGGGCTAAATGAAGAAATAGTCTTTGTTCCTTTTTTATAATACATTTGTAGTACATGATTAGGGATTCTTATGTAAGACAAATAGCTTCTTCAAATATGTTATTGTGCATGTTCTAAGCAGCTGTGCATGTTGTAAAAAACTTTGTTGTGCACATTCTATAATCATGAGCACCTGTGCCACTGTTTGTGCTTACTTCTGCCACTTTCATTTTCCACAGAAAAAAACAATTACCTAACCAAACATGTCACCAGCAGTTTTAAAATACTGTATGCCCAACTGTAAAAGTTTATGTTAGCAGTAACCTACAACAGGGTATGGGGTTATAGGCATTTAATCCATACCTGGGGTGCATTGTGAGGCATGAAATTGCAGGCTGAGTGTCCTCACAGCACCCCAGCTACGGATTAAATGCCTATAACCCCATACCCTTTAGTGAGCTGTTGCACTTATAACATGGGTTACATAAATGACAGAGTACAACCCCCAAAAAAGGTATGTTCCCCCTATTTCAAGGCAAAAAAGGGACTGTATCCTGCCACCGTGGAAAATAGTCCCTAACTTACAATGCAGACTGGCTACTTCTCATGTCATGGGGGGGGGGAGTCACAGAGAGAGAAAAGCATACTGCCAGATTTTTGTCATCAGTGTTACTGATAAACATTTTATGGTTTAAGTTACACATTTCTGTACTGGAGTGATCAGTTCGGTGGGAAATTTGTTCTATTTTTAACCAATAACTGAATGTAATACTTTTCTAAACATATTATCTTGCTTCCTGGAGTATATGAGTAGAGTGTTTATTTATATTGTAATGACCTACATACTTTAATATTTTCTTGTGTTCAAAACACAGGAGAGGAAAGTAACATAGCTCCTTTCCTAAAGTAATCAATAAAACAAGTTAGAACATCTGCTTTACTTGCTTTTTACCATTTATGAGAACACATTACTGTCATGAGTTGCAAGCACTGCATTATCGGTATGTAAAAAATATGGGTTATGCAATAGTTGTGCCATTCCCTGAGAAATAAACTTCTGAACAGTAGCTCATATGAAGTACCTAGCACCAATCCTGACAGTAAGTTAAGAGAAAAAGTACTATATTAGTAAATGTAAAGATAATATGTATAGAATTACTTGCTGAAAATTATTCCATTTCTAATCACGATATTACGGTTATCAGCAACATTTTCTGTGTCACTACTATACGGCATCTGTGCGTAGGGATATGATTTTTGGGGGATAATCATTTTACTTGCTTTGAGGTAAGAAGTGAAGGTCACCCAAGTGTGGATTAAAAAGGGAATTTAATCCATGATGATCTGATGCTGTTTGACCAATTGGCTACTCTCCTTCATGCAATCCATGTTATAAATAGAGAATAATGGATATGTAAGTGTGTGTTATGGATTTTTTTTTCACACTCAAGGTGTGTGATGACCCATAAACCTTGGGAGCGAAGCTCGAGAGGCTTATTAAGTCATCAGACACTGAGGGTGTGAAAAACAAATCTATGAACACACTCTTGCATATACATTATTTTTTATAATTGCTGGTGCAAGTACTCCTTGTGCTTTTGGTTACATGGACAAAGGTATGCTTCAGATGATACAGACACACACACACACACACGCACACCCACACGCAGTCTTGCTGTCTCTTGAGCTCTTTTTTATATTTTACCTTTTTTGTCATCTGAAGAAATGGGTTGGGGCTGTGAGTCGGAATATCCCGTTCTGTAGACGCGGCGGATCAACCAGATATTTATTTTACGGTAAAGAAGCAGGATTAACCAGTGAAATGAAATGGCAGGATCAACTGGATAGAAAAATAAATAAATAAAATAAATACCAAGTCCAGAGTGATGAACATTGGCTCGTCCCTGAGTGGAAAACCAAGAAGCCATTTTGGGAGAAGTGTTTAGCCCACCCACATAAAGAGCCTGAGCCAATGAAGTGGTGCATTACCGATTAAGTGACACTGGAGGTGAAAGAAAGTTTTGCAAAAGCCATAATAACCCATTCTACTGGCTATTAGGGCATTTGAAAACTGCAGTCTTTCAATGCATTAAAGGGGGTAACCAGTAATTATATTTAGGTAAACAACTGAAAATTATTGCAAACTGAAACTCATAAATTAAGGTGAATTTATATACTGTAGCAACACACAACTTCCTCGCTTGTTTTTACTACATTAAACCATATACTAAATTGCTCTCTACAATTTGTCAAGACTTTGATCTTTTGTTTGTTCCGCACTCGTTTTACACTTTATGTCACTGTCATTGTAGCCACACTGTATGATTTGCTACAACTTTGAAATGTTGTTCTCCCCTTCCCCGCTCCCCTGGGTCACACCTGGAAGGAAGCCACGGTTCTGTGTGTCTTTCTCGGTTGCAAGGCACAGTTTCATGTGCTTTTCTTGGTTACCAATTTTTAAATAAACAAAAACTGTGGTGGACTATACACACTTCACCTTGTGTTTCCATCTTCGGGTTGTGATGACAGTATGGACCCCTCGAGCATTGCTTTTGAGGTCCTTATGCTGTAATCTCAACCCTTCAATGGAAGCACAGGTTTGTTACATATAGTTGCCTATATATTACTCTATATATTGTACAGTAAATGACTTCAGATTTTTAAATTATTTTAAACTTTATTAATTCATCAATAAAAAGGATAATGCTTCCTAGTTTCCTCCTTTTTTCTTCAACCCCCCTTCCCCTGCCCTTTGTTTCCCCTCCCTTTCAACTATTCCTGTACCTTAACCCACCCTTTCTCATTTCTTCCCACTCCCTCTTCCCCTATTCATTTAATGCCTCATCTGGCTTATGGGTACACTTGAGAATTCATCCCTATCTAAATTTCCTTCTTCTTTCCTCTTGTTTTCAGACTCTTTTTGGCTATATGGACTTCAGTGAGACTGTCTGACTTGTAACTCTTTAATAATTTAAGCACTTAGCATTTTGAACTTTCAGGTCATAAAGAGCAAAGTTTACCCACTTGGGTTTTATTTTGACATTTGATTTCATAACACATATGCACAAATATTCTTCCTAAATGCCACATCATGTTCTTATTGAACTCAGTCATGATTTAAGTTAAAATGATAGTAATAAAGATGACCTGTCTTTGTCAATGTCAAATCAGTTCCTCTTTCTTTTCTACATTGTTTTAGAGGTTTTCAAGATTTAGCATTTGTCAAAATGTATTAACCTGTGATTAATATTTTGCTTCACAATTTTGGATGGGGTTTGAGGTTTGTGTTTCCCCTTTTATTTTTACTTCATACATTGGTGCCATGATTTAAGGCATATTGTCACTAAATAGCAAACTGATCACTGATGTTGTTAAATTCCTTTCATAATTAGCTGACTTGAAATCAAGCTCATGAGTAGTACTGCATTGTACTAAAATAAATAATCCAATGTCATCACAGTACTTCAAAATGTAAGCACCTGTATCTCTAATAAATGTTGCTATTTAAGTCCTGTGTGTGTATATGTATGCCTATCCTCTGCTTCTTGATGAAATGCCACAGAGGCACGACATGCAGGGGTGATAGGCTATGTCTTAATGTGGTTGTACAATAAATAATTTGTATTTGTTTCTTAATTACCCAGTCTGCGTGAATGCTCTGTTTGTTTTGTTAAATATGTGCATATATTGGTTTACAGAGCACTGGTCAGCAGTTCAGCATGTTCCTTATTGTTTGCTTGTACACTGGAAACCAAGAGACACAGGAGACATATGTTTCAATACCACCAGGACCACTTACAGGTTATGTGACTTTGAATGAGTTACTTAAGTTCTCAATGCTTTTGCTCACCTAGATGTAAAAATGGGTAAAAACAGACCATCACTGAAAATTAGGTATTGCAACTCTAAATAAAATGTTTAACAAGCTTTCCTTCTGCATTCAAATCCATAAATCACTTTTCCATGTGCCATAGATATTCAGGAAAAAGTTGAAGTGGCACAATTGGGTCTGACCCCAGGTTTCCAATAAAAAGCCGAGGTCCATCATCAAGTGCATCCCTTGCTCTATGTGAGCAGTAGCAAATGGGATATAGCAGCCACCCTTGGACTGTCATAATCCCTTTCCAGGCTACAAATTTTCTGAAAACAAAAAGGTGCCCTCTGTTCCACCCAGCCATATGTGTGTGTGTGTGTGTGTGTGTGTGTGTTTGTGCTTGCGGCAGAGAAGGACCAGATCTGTTATATCAGAGATCCTCTTGTAAGATTCATGTGCTCCCTTCCTGTGCACTCAGCCAGTCATGCTTGGTTCTGTGGATGCCATTAACTGTGGCCACCCCTGCCAGATCCACCTCCATACCAGACTGCCCATGTAACTCAGCCACAAAGTTGGATTGTATTATAGCAGCCTTCTGGGTAGGAGGTACATGGGAAAATTTGGAAATTTCATAGGGTGTTACACATGTTGGGTGTGTGCATGTGGCTTTTGGAGGCCCTTTGTAGCCATTGAAAGCTTTTGGGGTCAGACCCTTAAAATGCTTCATGTAATTTCTGTTTACTGAACATTTAACACAATTATATCAAGTACTACTGTAAAAAACTGAATTACACAATGACTAGCAGGGGTTAACCTATAAAACAATTATGTATTAGCATGTATGTGTATGGGCTCCAATGCTAGAGTAAAGCTAGGTGTTTCTATTGGGGTTGGCAACATCCAGAGATGCTCTAAGAATCAAATCAGCAACATCCCCCAAATCATTTAAGAGTGAGAGTATATTATCCCTTAATTTATCTGCACAGTAAAGTACAATGTATCCTTGTATCCAAGTGCTTTCACAATTAAAATCAGTCTTTAAAGGAGAACTGTGTTGAACCAATAAGTCAATTTTTTTCCTGTAGTAGCTTATTTTCATGTATTGGATACCATTCTGTTATTGTTCTGCCTTTATTAGCCTTTCAGTAAAATCAAATGGATGTTTCTGACTTACACATTGGTGGGATTTTTACAACTGTGAAATGTAGTTTATGTCCCATTAAACCACAGAGTTCTGTAGTAGTAGAACATCAATGAATTGAGCCAGCAATGTACTGTAAGCTTTTAACAAAGACATAGCCTGCATCGTAGAGTTGTAAAATGGCTCTTATCACCACTGGGCAAATCAGATAACCCAATGACTTTACTAAAAGGCTGGTAAAGATGGAATAATACTAACCGTGAACCAGTATTACAAACACAGCTTCTACAGAAAAGACAAGCCTGTAGGTTCAAGGTAGTACTTTAAATGTTAAACACTGATTAGATCATCATATCTTATTTCTTCTAACTGTACAGATGATTGTACTATACAGCAGTTTTATTGAGAATTTTTGCTCCACAACATAATGTAAATAATAATATACTGTATAACAGTTTAAAATCATGCCAGCTTTATTTAGCATGGTCTGGGATGTCTGATTTCACACTGCAGCTATACAGGGACATATAGTACTGTACTATGGTGTGAGCTGTCAGTTTCACAAATGGAATTGATCAGCAGCCAGTCTGTCACTCTGCCTCAAAGTAGCACCTAATGTTCTACTACAATTAGAACCTTTCTCATCTGAAAAGGTCACATACCTGAGATAGCAGCAGTGTGTTCCAACACTGATCACTCGTAACAATGTCTGTGCTATGGTAGATTAATAGCAAGCCTGGAAAACGCAAGTATCCATTCAAATTAGAATTGCTGGACCCAGACAATCCTGCTGAAAAGTCTGGTGTTCAAAACACTGTTGCTAAATCTGTTTCATGTCAGCTATCTGCCAGCTTGGGCACTTATTCCCCAGCTCCCCAAAAATAGACGCCCCTCGACCTATGCTACTTACACCACCAAGACGCACTTTGAGGTCAGGAGGTATGCATCTGAGAACAGTGTAATGGCAACTGTGCATTACTATGGTGCAAAGTATGGCAAGCAAATTAATAAAAGCACTGTTTGTAAATTCAAAGCAGACTTCATAGCACAGCTGCGTACCACACCAGACCTGACTCTGCTTTCCCCAACTTTGCCCAAAAAGCCACATGGAAAATTAGCTTTGCTAATGGAGAACTAGGAGGAGCTGATCAGAAAAGCAGTGGGTTGTTTGCATGTACAAGGGGCTGTTAATGCCCAAGTGGTAAATGCTGTAGCATTAAGGATACTCAAAGCCAGCTCACCCAATCTACTTGCAGAAAACGGTGGCCATGTTAATCTGACCACTAAATGGGCTTGGCCTTTCCAACACTGAAGGGGCTAGAGTAAATGGAAAGGGACAAAGGCTGCCAGAAAAACAGAAATATTTTTTGTCATGTGTAAGTTCAGCCTGTGCCCAAGAACTGATTGCGCCAGAACTTCTTATTCATTTAGATGAGACAGGCATCAATATGGTGCCTGTATCCCAGTGGACTATGGCAGCTTTGGGTTCAAAGCAGGTTACACTGTTGGATCTGGGAGATGAGGCAAATTTCATTAGTACTGTCATTTACACTGGCCGGAGGTTTCCTGTCTACTCAAATAATTTATAAAGAGAAAACCAATGCTCATCACCCTCAACACATGTTCCCTCCCGACTGGGACATTACGCACAGTGAAAACCACTGGGCAAATGAGCTGACAGTGCTGCAGTACATTGATAATGTGCTTGTGCCATACTGCAACTTCTATGAGACACTCGGGCTACCGGAGGAGCAACAATCACTGTTAATATTTTACTTGTTCTGTGGCCACACAAGCCAAACCAGTGCTTGACAAACTGGAAAGCTACAATATCATTCCTATGTTTGTGCCCACTTCTTGCACTGATGCCTTGCAGCCACTATACATTTCAATAAATAAAATTCTAAAGGACTTTCTTATGTATAAATTCACTGTGTGGTATGCCGATATTGTTTCCCAGCAGATTGCAAATGGAGAAGAACTTAAAAATGATCTCAGCATGTAGATGTTGAAAGAAACCCATGCCCAGTGGCTGCCAGAAAGTTTTTGGGAATTGTGTGACAGAAAGGATAATGTGCTCTGTGGATTTGATCAAGCCAAAATTAGCACAGCTCACAGAGAGAGAGTCTGAATGAAAGCCCCATAGTGCTCCAGTGCCAGACGGCACCCAAAACTCCAGAATGACCTGTAAGTGTTTCTGATAATGTCAGTATCAGGTACAGTACACTTCTAAATTTCCTCCTTGGTTTAATGCTAACTTTTCTTTTCTTTTGCAGGTTCCACTGATAGGGGCAGACCATTATCCTTGGTGAATGACTAAACGATGAATGCTGCTCACTGAACTGAAGCAATTTTTTTTTATGACTTCATATAAATAAATGTTTTACTAGAAAGGAGTGATTTTTTTTTCTTAATAAATTTTGTAGTTCACTTTACCTTGGTTGCTGTGGTTTCTGTTGCATCAATATTAGTGATCAGTTTATTTTCGCTGAAATTCCATTTCAGTGAATATAGCGACAATAAACTGATTGCTAAAATATGCTGCTATACAGTAAAAGCAAATAATAAAAAAGGCAATAAGGCACTGCTGTGTCAAACATTATTTCCCATATTATATACACAAGAAAAATAATAGTACAATACAGCAGAACTAAGAACTGTCTCCATTGGATAAGTTTATATTACAGCAGCAGGTATTCTCTGGGGTTTTGGGGTTTTGTGGGGGTCTTTGTAAATATTGTGGTGTACATATACATATGGAACAGTCTATTGTCTTAGGAGGCCCTCCACACCCATCAAGAGCTCTGGAGTCAGTCCCTTAAAACACTTTTTGGGTAGACATCTCTTTTGTAAATTCTGGAATATCCCAAGCCCATGAAACTGTAACCAGCACTGGTTATGCTAGAGACCCTGGTTCATGTCATTAGTCTGCAGAATTACTGCAAGCCAGCAAAAGGCTTGAGGCTGAGGTAGCATCCTCTTAGACATGCTCAGCCTCCAGGAGGGAAGAGTTGGCTTTCCCATGGAATTCTTGCCCACTAGTGGCCCAGGGGCATATCACATATAAGCCTCCTGGAAAAAAAAACAAATGAGAATAACAAAACCAACAGCACTGAAATACGTATCAGTACTTCAGACACTATCACCTCGCAGGTTGGTTGGTTGCAGACGGTGACTTGTTGGCCTTCATAGAGAGCTGCTGGAGGTGCTCAGTGCCTTAATTTATGTGGGAAAAATTTTAATAGCGGATGAGGTGCTCAAACTTAATTTAAGAATTAATAAGGCTCCTAGAGGCTATAGCAGTTCTATAAGATCTAGAATCCATGTCTAATCAGCATCAATGCTAAGACCAATATCTATAGCAGCACTGTACAATATTATCTATTCTTCGTATGTTAGTGAAATCTGGCAGCTCAAGAATAGGAAAGAACAAATGTTGAATAGCTTTTGTGCATGCTGCTTCACTAAGAAGAAAGTACACTATACAGTCGGAAATGCCGTAGTGATGTATAAAGACATGAGCAAATCAGTTGACAATACCAGTAAGGAAAGAAGGATGAAATATGTGGGGCACATAATGATACAGTACAGAAAAGACAGAGAAGGTGGTACTGGATGAGGCATTCTGAATTTAATATGATATATTTATACCAGGTAAGAGTGGGGTCTGTGTGGGAAAAGAGAACCAAAGCTCTATGAATAGCTGGTCAATTAAGGCATATGGTACAATTCAACCCTGTCTTCTCTGACTAAAATTAAGTTTCATTTAAGACTTAAAGAGCTAAACATGTAGTGGCTAACTTAAAATCACTATTCATTTACTCCACCACAGAGTAGTAGTAATAGTAGCACACATAAAAACACTGCATTTGTATTAACCCTTAGGCTGCCAACAGAATTAGAATACATAGTAATTCTGGACTGATATATCAGTCTGCGGCACAGCAAGGGTTAATAAAGAGAAGGAGGACATTGTTTAACCAGGAAAGGCACAATAAGCTGAAGCTTGTTTCTAGGTGCGACCTGGCAGCTTAAGGAAGTTTAGTGGCTTGCTTAAGGTCACACAGTATGCTAGTGGGGGCTGTGGAATTCAAACGCAGGTCTCCAGGTTTGCAGCTCAGTACCCTAAACCACAATGCTATACTGCCTCCTACTGCTGTCTCAGGTTTTAGAGTTCTTAGAATGCAGAATCTGAAACAGGACAATGTCTGATTGGCAAATGCAGATATTTTTGTCACCAAATGTATCTAATATCGTGCAATAGGAAAGCAGTTTTCACATAATACCTGACTTTGCCATTCCCCTAAAGCAAATGGAATCAAGGTTTTACTGTTTAACACAAATATCTTCCATTTCCAAAACTGGTCTAAAGTCACATACGTCAGATACAATGGAGCCAGCCACGATGATGCAACATAGTCACTTACAGTAAATGACGTCTTAGTATATTGCAATAAACAAGTGCACTGTTGCCATTGAATTACACTGTTTCTTGAAGCATACCACAGCATTTTGTAATATACTGCAGCATTTCTGCATTGCATCCTCACTGGCACCACTGTATATTCATACCAGGTAGGAGGGGGTCTGTACGGAGTACTGAATCTGCATACTGAATATCTTTGGGGAATTCAATAAATATATGGGATACACTGTGAACCTACCTAGAAACCATCAAAGGTGCAGAAACAAAAGGTGGAAAAAAAGAGTTACTATTTGTTGTAAATTAACTACTACAGTTAATTTCAAGTCTTAGTCCCAGTGTCAGGCATCAAGGGTATGGATTTGCACTAGTATTCGCATACCCATGATGCCTTGCACTGAAATTGATGCTTTAGAGTCTGTATGGGGTTTGAAGAAACAAACACGAGTCACATGATATGTTCCACTGAGTAGCAGTATGAAGGTGCAGATCTGCTGGGACCTTGGTGATAAAATTATGTCTTTCCCTGCTATTTTTTTTTTAATCGGCACAGCCTTATTGTATATTGTGGCTTTTGATGATGGCTGCACATTCAGAGGAATCAGACACAGAAGGCACATCTCATGACCTCCCAGAATCTGCACCAGAGATATCGGCCTGGGCCTTGGAACCTAAACGGGCCAGGAGAGAGGCTGCCTCCCCACCTACTAGTACCCCACCAGCCACAGAAAGTACGACAGAATGCTTCTTTCTGGAACTTAGTAGAACTAAACATGCCATCCTTGCTTTGACGGTGGACTTTAAAACTTTCAGCTGGTACTGCAAGAGTTGATGCACCGAGTCTCCGATATGGAAGCCAAGGTGTTTGGTAGAGGACTCGCGGAGCTGCATCAAGCCAGAGATTGTCTCCCTGTGCTATAAAGTTACCAGGCATGAATAGTGGCTAGAGGACCAGGAGGGCTATAGTTGTAGGAATAATCTGGTCCATGCTGGCCTTCCAAAACTAGAGATGTGCAATATTCCAAAATTTCATTTTCCAAAATATATATCAAAATTTACGCATTTCGTGAAATATTTCACAGGTGCGAAATGTGAAATTTCATCCATGGAATGCAAAATTTCTCCCGTGAAATGTGAAATTTCACCACGGAATGGTGAAGTTTCACTGCAAGCAGGCAAACTTTTGCCATTTCAGTTGAAATCGTGCATTTCGCTGTGAAATTCCATGTTCCTCTGGTGAAAATTTGCAACTTCACACCCGGTGAAAAATTTCACAGAATGGCAGAATTTTGCAAAATGTTTCGAGCAGCAAAATTGCCAATTTTTTCTACAAAATTAAATTTCAAAACATCTCTATCCGGAACGCGCTGAGGGTATGGTTACTTTGGCATTTATTCAGAAACTTTGCCAGCAGGTGGTGGGTCCTTTGCTAAACAGTCCTACATATATTATTAAAGAGCACATCAACCCTCTGGTTGACCCCAGCTGAAGGCAATCATCCCCCTCTGATTATTTTTTGTCTGCTAAATTATTTGGACAAAGTCCATATACTTAACAAAGAATGGGAAGTGCATTGCCTCTTTCTGTTTCAAGATCTTAGCCCCTAGGTATAGCTTAAGAGAGCTGCATATAAAGAGTTCAAGTCCAAACTGGCTGCTGCCCAGATTAGATATCACATATTATACTCCACCAAGCCTGCTGTTACCTCCCCTATGGCCTAAAGGCAAGTTCATTCAGCTGAGCAAGTGGCCCAGTAATAGCATCAACTTTTCCCTAATCTTTTCCCTGCACCTTGACCAGGAAAAACCTCATTACTGGTGGTCAGAGTACCACCTTGGGTACTTTGTGTGTTGTTTTTTTTTTTGGTAGATTGACCTTGGGTACTATATTGCAACCCTCAATATGTTGGGTGAGATCTTATTCTTGTTTGGACTTTCCTATGTGAGAAGATGGCCGAGGACTTTCCTCCGTATTGTATGGTTTGTTTTTCCTTCTTTAATATGACGCTGACTGGTGGATACCTTACGCGCCTTTAAGGCTGCCACATTATGGTTGAAGTTTTTTTTAGTTATACATGGCATTTCAAGTTAAAGACTTTATGGATGGCATAGCGTTTATTGGAGTGTGGGGCACCCAGAACACAGTTATTTGGATTATCTTGGATAGTCATTCAGGTTTTGTGCCACAGCCATTTTGTTACAGTTCAGTGCTTAGTCATTAGTGGAGACAGAAGTGTCATGTGAGTATTCCACAGGTGGGCTATTTCCTCTCTTTTTGACTTTATTTGGACTTTTGGGGTCCCTTTCTGGGGTGGGTGTGTTATTTATTTATTTAATGGTATTGGAATTGCAAACCTTTGAGTCAAGGACTCATTTACAAAGGCTCCTCGTCATGGTACAAAGACAGGTAAACAAGCAATCACAGGTACAAGGTAGTCTCAGTGGTGACATAAAAGGAGATATAACTTTCCTATACAGGTATGTACACAATAAAATGTTAGTTAGGATCCTACACAATGTGGCAGCTAAGCCTCATTGCATGTAACAATGTAAGGCATGCATTTAGTTTATCTAAGTAGTTACAGGTAGAATAAGGTGCGGGGACATGGGGGGGTCCCCAGTGAGGTGGGGTTATATTAGCTATGTGCAGTTACAACAGCAGGTAATGACCAGATGGTGCCTAAGGGCAGTTTTGAAAGGCCCAACCCTTTGTACTGAGGAGATATCAGAGGGAAGGGAGTTGACCCAGGACAGTGCTCAGTAGAGAAATTACCTTTGGACCAGTGATGTCCTGACTCTGGGCACTTGAAATGACCATTTGTAGGAGCTCTGGGTGGAGACAGTAGAGACCGAGTATAGTAGATAGGCCAGGAGGCATTAAACCAGCTACTATTTTCTTGGTGAAGAGATAAGTTTGGTAACGCAATCTCTCCTCAAAGTTGAGTATATCTGCCTGTGCATATAATGTACAGGTGTGGTGAATCTGCTAGAACCAGTAAGTAGTTGGCAGGCCTTGTTGAGAGACATTTTGATTTTGTTGAGTGCCATTTTGTCTGCTGCACCATATACTAGAAGGCCATAGTCCACTAGGAATAGGACTGAGGCGGTGATGGCCAGCCTCAGGGCTTCAGGGGGGAGGCAGTTCTTGTGGTGGTAAAGCAGGCCAACATGTGAGTTTATAGCAGATGCAAGGGTGCACTTATGGTCATGAAAGGAGAAAGCAGTGGCTAAGCAGGTAGCACACTCACCTCTGAGGCAGGGAGATCAGAAGGCTGTGGGTTCTATCCCCACACCAGGCACTTGTGTTAAATCCCAATACTGACACTGTAGTGCAGCATGAGGGGGGTGCTGCACTCCTGAGGTGCCATCTTTCGGATGAGATATTAAACTGAGGTCCCATCTGCCTGTTCTGGTGGTAGTTCACATGGATGTTAAAGATCCCATGGCACTTCTCCAAAAGAGTAGGGGAATATTTTATTGTACAAGAAATCAAAAGAAAATACGACAATCATACAAATAAAGAAATACACAAATACTGCATAGCACAAATATGATGATTTACAAAAAGAAAAACCTCAAAATCCTTACAGTAATGGAAGCTATATCATAGATAATAATCTTCAAGTGTTAGTAAAACAATGCGAGAAATAATTTTCAAGACATTCAAGTAACAGGTGCATCATTGTCAGTTATCCAAGGCATATATTTCCATAAAGCCAATAATTTATCCCTGGAAAATGTTTCCTTTTCTGCTTTATATATACAGGATATGTCTTGCATGATTTTATTATATAACTCCTGATGGCTACTTTCTTTTTGTTGCAGAGTGAAATTGCATCTGATAAGCCATATATTCCATTTACATACAACCATTATCAATTGTAAAGTGCTTTTGTTCCATTTTGTCCAGTTTTTATCAAAAGTACCATAAATTATATTCTTATACTGTAATTATCTAAATATTGGCTAGTTCCATTTTCCAGCCAGATAGTTCCAAAAACTGGAAAATAAAGGGCACATAAAAAGTAAATGTGCTATTGTTTCCTCTTTCTGAATGCATGATAATCTGCTACAATACCGTTCCTCCAGTTTTTTGTGCTTCTGGTTTGCTTTTATATTGATTTTTTCATAGCCTGCAAGCCAGTGCATGTTTTTTTTTTATATTTATTTATTTATTTATTTGTAATATCGGAAGACCTTTGAGCGTGAGCTCTTTTACAAAGGTTCCACGTCAGGGTGGACAAATAATACAAGACACAAATACAGTGGTTACAGGTTCAGAACAAATACAGTTGTTACAGGGTCCAGCACATTAGGCAATTAAAGAGTAGTACATGAGAATTTTAGACAAACAGTGGAAAACAAAGGCGATTGTAAGAGGATTTAGGTTATGTCTTAGATGATTCTATGGGTGGCTCAACCCTGGAGACCACAAAAGGTCCATTGATAGACTATGGTTGGGAACGTGGGAGAAGGGGGGTTTAGGGGGGCAGTACGCAGAGCAGTAAGGAGGATTAATAGCTTACTAGTGTTCCTGGCTAGGCTGGGATGAGGGCAGCTTTTCCTAGGTATCTGTGCTAGGTTTAACCGGAGGTGTTGGTTAGTCTTTCAAGTATGGCCTGAGAAACATGTGCATTGTGAGCGAGACTTTAGGTGCTGTTTGAGGCCTGTTTTGAACTGTGGCAGGCTGTGTGTTTGTAGTTTCCTCTGGAGTTCATTTAGCCAGAGGGGGGCTTGGTAGGAGAAAGTGCGCTGCCCAAGTGAGATTCGCTGGAATGGGATGGAATGTGCTCCATTCTTCCTCCCAGTGGTGATATGGGATGAGAGAGAGAGAGGCCTCGAGCAGGTTTTCTAATAAGGGTGGGGGTTTTCTGAGGAGTGCCTTCTTACCCAGTAGACAGGTTTGGTATTTGAGCCTGTCTTTTAGGTTAAGCCAGTTTGTAGACTTACATAGGGTGCAATTGTGAGTGTAATGGTCTGCGCACAGGGTCGGTTGGCATGCCTTATTTAATGCAGTTTTGACCCTGTTGAGTGCAGTATCAGTGGCAGCTCCATAGACCACTAGCCCGTAGTCTATCGTGGGGATTATTGAGCTGGAGACTGAGATTTGGAGTGCTTCCGGAGTGAGGGATTTCTTATGTCTCTAGAGGACCCCGATCTTTGTATTTACTGATCTGACAAGGGAGTCAATATGGTTCGTATAAGTGAGAGAGTCATCAATGGTGACCCCTAGCTACTTAAATGATTGTACCTGCTCAATCTGCTCACCAGCATTATTGGTGATTTTGAGGGGAGTGAGCCTGCATTTATTGTAGGGGCTGGAATGAAGCATGGCCTTGGTTTTCTTGTAGTTCAGTAGTAGCTTTTTCCTACAGAACCAGTCCTCAAGTTTGTTGAAAGAGGTCTGTAGTTCTGCTTGTAGGGTAGCCTGGGAGGTGTCACTACTCAGCAGCACAGCATCGTCCACATACAGTATGAGATTGGTGTCACAGGCCATGGGCAATTCATTAACAAAGAGGCTGAAAAGCAAGGGACCTAGGATTGATCCTTGAGGAACTCCTAGAAGTACATCTCTGGAGCTGGATAATGTCTGCCCGGTTTTGACTCATTGATTTCTTTGTGATAGGTAATCATTGAACCAATTTAGGGCATTTGGAGCCACTCCCATTCTTTGGAGCTGGAATACCAGTAGAGGGTGGTTGACGGTGTCGAAGGCTTTATTGAGGTCTATAAAGATGGACCCCACCAATTTGCCTTCATCCAGTGCCTTGTGTGCATAGTGAGAGTATGCCAGCAGTGTAGTGGTGGTACTGTGTTTTTGCCAGTAATCATGTTGGTTTGGGCAGAGCAGATTGTACTTGTTGAGGTATTCTGTGAGTTGGTTTGCCATGATTTTTTCCAGAGCTTTGGATAGTGGGGAGAGGATAGATATTGGCCTGTAGATAGATACCAGTGCCTTGGCACCATTCTTGTGCACTGGAGTTACCAGGGCTCGCTTCCAAACTTCCGGGAACTGACCTAGAGCCAAGGATTTGTTAAATAGCATTGTAATGGGATTGATCAGAACATCAAGGGTCAGAAATAGTATTTTCATGTCTAGCCCATCACTCCCCAACCTGGTTTTTCCTAGGACTTTCCTGACCATTGTTAGGGCCTCCTTTGCCATCACCTTCTTAAACTAGAAAGCTGGGTGGTTAGTAGTGGTTAGGTTGGTGCAACCTTGGTCCTCCACCATCAGAAGGTAGTCTGGGGGTAGTACTGGGGACAGGTCAGCAAAGGCCTGGTTAAAGGCATCAGCAATGGCTAGAGGATCTGTGGAGGGTGCATTATTGATATTGATCATTGTATGATTCATCTTCTGGTCTTTGCCATGGGTGTTCTTGAGGTTGTCCCAAAACCTCTTTCCATCTCCCCAAGCGTTGTTGAGCTGGGTTTTATGGAAATTGGCCTTCATGAGCTGGATAAGTTTAGTGCACTTATTTCTAGTAGTTTTGTAACGTTGTAGGTTATGCTTACAGCCAGAGTTTAAGGCTTTGGCCCAGAGGCAATCCTTTTCTTTTAGCAGAGAGAGGAGCTTACCATCCAGCCAGCCATTCTCCACTCCTTGAATTTTCTGTTTAGTGCATGGGGCATGGCTATCACAGATGGAGTTGAAACCCTCTGTGAAAAAGCTGAGTACTTGGTCCAGTGTGGGTGCCTTGTGCATGGGGGACCAGTTGTAGGCAGACAGTGCTGATTTGAGGGAAGCAAGTTTGCCTTTTCGCAGGACCGTCCTCTCAATGAGACGTGGTGGGCTTTTGGCAATTTTAATGGTCCAAAGAAAGGAGACTGGTGAGTGGTCACTCAGCGCATCCGGGAGAACTCTGAGTTCAGAGAATCAGGATGGTGTGCTGACCAGGACCCAGTCAATTAGGATGCTGGTACCAGCCTTGTAGCTCTGCCTGGTGGGGTGAGTTACGAGTTGGGTGAGATTTTGGGAGGTGATTAGGTTTCTGGCGGGTGTAGCCTCTTTACAAAGCCAGTTTATGTTAAAGTCGCCCATCAGGATGAGTTCTATGTTCTTTTTGAGGCAGCTTATTTCTTGCATAACCAAAGAAAGGCCTTCCTTGGCTTTTTTGGGGTGCAGGTAGGTTGTGGCAATGGTAATTGTCTTGCCGTTTAGGCCGGCTTGAGTTTTTACCACTAGTAGCTCATAGTACTCTGCAACTTTGGAGGTGGGGAGGATGGAGCAACTCAGTGTGTTTCTGACATGTCCCACATTTTTTATGAGATACGAGGATTGTTAAGATAATGTTTTAAAGATTCTACATGTTCTAGTGGACATTTACAAAAAAACATTCTCTTCAGTACAAAGCATAGAAAGCAATAAAAAATATAACTTTTTCTAGTATTATTCTGGAGTTTTTGTGGTGTAAGCTGCCATTGTTTTAGCCTTAAAAAAGTACATCTAATGTACTCTGGAATCTCTATTGATTTCTTAAACATTTTAAATGTATTTGAGTTCCAGAGCTGCATCCAATGATGGCACTTATTATACAGTAAAGCTCCCCAACCTTGAGTCTGCTGTTCAAGCATTGGTCTAATATTTGTAAAAAGGAAAAGGCTATTATAAAATAAGATTGCATTTACCACAGAAAGTTCACCTTGTTTTAAAAGTCAGTATAAAATATTTATTTTTATTGGGTTCAGCCTGCTATTCCAGCAGGCTTGAAAAGAAATACTTAAAAGCACAGTTTCCCTACATTTTTTTTTGGGGGGGGAGGGTATAGCTTATGTACAGGAAGACTGGGATTAGGAAAGTTTTAATTTAATGTATTCTCCTTTTTTTTTGTGCTCATTTTCCATTTGCCCCATTGTTGTACTTTTTTCTTGCCAATGTCTAATTTTTTGCTCCAGTTCAGGTCATCCAAATCTCCTTGGTCAGAGAGAATTCCTAATACACATATAGGATCTGACGTAATCGATATTTCTGCTACCATGCCATCATAATTTAATAAATAATTCAGTCTTTGCCCATGGCATTTCCCTAAATTAAGTGAAGCTCCAGAGAGTCGTCCAAATTTATTACATAAATTTATAACAGTGGTGAGGGAATGTTCATCCTGTACCATGACGTCATGTCATTTGCATAAGAAATAACTTTTGGTAGAGAAGGTAGTCTAGTGGCCTGAATTGATCTGATTTGCTGATTTGTATTTATATTTCTTAACAAAGGGTCAATAAAGAAATCATAAAGTATAGGACTGAGCGGTCAGCCTTGCCTCACCCCTCTTCTGAGATGCACCAGGGGGCCTCTCCACCCATGTACTACTGGGATCACCGTAGCAGTAGAATAAATACATCTAAACCATTCTATCATAATGTCTGGTACATGATAGGTGCACAATACTAAGCATAAAAAATCATGACTGATTTTGCCAAATGCTTTTTCCTGGTCTAAAGAGACCAGGAAACCATCTATTGCACCCATTTTTCCTAATTCTACTATTTCCCTAATTAACAGGATTTGGTCTTGTACTTCCCATCCAGTTAGAGCATATGTTTGTGCTGGGGATATGTTCTAAATTTGCAATTTTAACAAGCCTGTTTGCCAAGATTTTCATTAATACTTTAAAATCTGAATTTAATAAACATAAAGGCCTCCAGTTTTGTAGTAGAGACTTATTGCCTTTCTTATAAATGTAAGTAAGGATACCCGTATTCATGTATAATGGTATTTCTTTAGAATATAAAATGTAATTAAGTACCTGCATAAATTCTTGCACCATGTCCTTTCCTATAAGCTTTATTATCTCATTTGGTAGGCCGTCAGGCCCTGGAGATTCACCACCTGCCAGCGTAGATAATGCATTCAGTGTTTCATTAACTTGTATTGGCTGTGATATTTCCCTTAAAATGTGATTATTTGGTGTAGGAATCTCCAAGTGCTGTAAATATGACTGTACTGAAGTCTGGTCTGTTTGTATTGGGGCATACATTTGTGCTGTGTAATCACGTACAAGTTTTAAAATATCTCTTAGTTCATTATGTTCCCTCCCAGATTGATCTTTCAGAACTGTCATGTCCTTCATTTGTGATCTAGTAGTACGCATTTCATAAGGACAAATTGTATCTGCTTTTCCTGAGATTCCACATTTTTGCTGGTTTTCTAACATTTTAACTTTTTGTGTATGAAAATCCCTCATGTTTTGCTTCACTTCATTAATTGGTGTAGTTAAATTTTGCCCTGTGTCATTAGCTAGAGAATAATTGCTGCAGTAATCGCCTATTTTGTAAATAATCAAAATACTGTTTTTTACTTATATTGCGGGTTTGTTTACATAGTTGCTGTAGATCTTTTTTTGTATTTTCCCACCATCGATATGGATTGTCAAACATAAAAAAGACAGATTTTCTGGCTGCAACAAAATGTTGCAGTATTAATAAAATATTAGTTTCTAGCAACAAAGAGGTATTCATTTTCCAAAATCTTCCCCTTTTAAAATTAGTAGTAGTTCCATGTTTTATACCCACTATCTTATGGTCCGAGAATTCTACTGGGACTGCTTCAGCTGAAGAAATATCAATATGTTTTGAAATAAATATATAATCAATGCATGAAGTTAGCACCCCCTTTTGGAAATCAGATGCAGTAGTTTTCCTATATGAGAAATAAGAATCTATGAGTTTTGCCTTATGTATAATCTGAGCTAACATATTCGAATCACAGTATTGCTTTGAGGTTTTTGCTATAAGTGGACAATTAAAATCACCTGCAAAAATCATTGTATGTGAAGAATATAAATAAGGTTGTATTTGTGTAAGTATTTCACATCTAGCAGCTTTGGTTTGCGGGGCATATAAATTCAACAATCTAAATAAGGAGCCTTGTATTAGAACATCCAAAATTAATACCCTTCCTGGAATTAAATCATATAATTTCAATAATTTCATTTCAGGGATTTTAAACAAAATCCCCACCCCTGAACAAGTTTCTGTCTCTATTGACCAATAGGAGGCATCATGCAACCATCCTTTAGAGGCTATTTGTATCTCTTTCAAATCGTGAAAACGCACATCCTGTAAAAAATAAATCCCAAATGAGAGAGAAGTAAGAAAAGAAAATACAAGTTTACGTTTGCTATCCCTTTTTATACTATTTACATTCATAGTATAGCACGAGAAGGGAATTGCCATTTATGCTGTATTCATTTATATTTTCCCCTTCTAGTATTTTGTCTTTTTAACTTTGCTTTCCTCTTTTGAGGGCCTTTCATATTTTCCTGCTTTTTCGTATCTGTCGTCATGTCAGGTACAGAAGCTATTGAGGATGCATCTGAATCCTTGTCTGTGTTTTCCTGTTGCAGTATATCAAATTGGTTTGCAACAGGAATTGGGGTAGATCTAGTGGATATTTTGACTGTATAAACTTGTGCCCTATATCTTGATGTATCCTGTGCTTCAGTTTGTGCAGGCGGGGGGGGGGGGCATCAGTCCAGCTTTAGTATGTTTTGTCGACGTTGTGGGTTCTTCTACCTGATTTGATATAGGGTCCATACCCTCTTTCATTGGCACTACCTGTTGCAAAGGGAACAATCTGCTGCCTTTGTTCATTAACTATCTGCATTTGTTTATCCTCTGTGTGTGGCAAGACAGTATCAGTGCCTGGAGGGGCTTGTGCAACACTTTCAGTAGACATCTGTTTTTTATTCGTACCTAATTTGCCTTTCTGTGTCAGGGTAATTAATAATCTTTGCTCCTCTCCATCCGCATGTTCTGGCAGGTTATGTGTGGCCCACTGACAATTTGTGAATGTGTGCCCTGCCTTCTCACAAAGATTACATTTGCATTCATTTGTGCATTGTGAGCCCGAATACCCCAGTTCCCCATATACATTACATTTTCAGGTATCACAAATATTGCTTAAATGTGCACCTGAACCACACTTATAGCATGTTTTAGGCTACCCTGGATAAAAGAGTATCCCTTCCTAAAAAGAAAGAGTTAGGCAAGTGTGTTACTCCCAAGTCAGTAGATTTTAGCATAACTTTAACCTTCCAACCCCCCCGTCCAGATATTTTCAGTGTCTAGTATGGCTTCTGGCTCTTCAATTAAGGTGCACCTCTGTCATAGCCAGTGAGTAAAGTCATGAACATTTACTCCCTCATTTCAAAATAGCACTGTCAGAGTTTTATGTGCTGGCTTTGTTAGAAGGATAGCAAGAAATGGCTCCCATAATTTGATTTTCTGTAGGGAATTTTATCTGGTCCAAAACCTTTCCAAACCATTAAAAGTTTTAAAGCTGACATCAAAAGTGGTTTTGCCAGAGATGTAAATTAAAGTGTATATTTCCCTAGCAAAGAATTTCATTGAATCCTTCAGTAACGTTTTTGCAACAAAAATCCTGTCAGGGGGGTCAGGCAGTCCCCCAGTATAAGACAGCCTTACCACATTATGTCTCTTAGCAGGCAACATAGGTAACTTAAACAGTGAAGCAAATTACTTTGGTACATCTTTATTAATGAGATTGAGGCCTCTGTGGTGGTTGAGCAGTATCTATGGGGCGTCCCCCATTCTGTTGTGAATCAGAGATTACAGTCTTTCCAGGCAAATTTAGCACAGGGTGCTGTGTGAGTTCCAAATCTGAAGGCACCTTAAGAGTAAGATCACTGTTTTGCATAGATTTTTTTTATTATGTCCTTAATTGGCATTTGTATTGGGGATGTACCCGAAATCCACTGACCTGTATTTTCATTTTTTTCCCATCTGGAGTCTCTGAGTGCTTGTTCTACTGACCAGGGTTGTTCTTGGGCTGGAGTTTCCCTGTAGCACGTCTTAGGCCAGGTTCTACAGTGCCTGTTTTTGCCATTCCCGATGTTATAGCTTCAGGGTGTTTCTGCAGCTCTTTCTCAGCTTTCTCAACAGTGTCTGCCTAATTCGTAGCTAAATCCTTTGATGAATGTATGTCATCTACTCTTTCATAACCGGTGGGTGAAACTGCCCAAAAAGTTCACTCAGTTCTTTTCTGACAGGGTGTCTTCTGTCAGGTCTGGTATTACCCCAACTGGGCTGTTGGGAACCTGCAGAGGTAAGCTGGTTGTCAATAAGGGCACTCCTTCTGTTTTGGAAAAGTTTAAGCTGGTAGGGTGGAAGAGAATTGTGAGGTAATTTCAAAGTTGCGGCTTACCTGTTGTGAACTGGACCCAGGCTCAACACATCTCCTAGTCGGCTGTGTGGGGTCTCGGGGTCCAGTGTGCTGAGATAGTCCAGTGCTCTGTCTTGGAGGGGTCTTTCTCTAGTATTTTGAAAGAGGCACTGGCGAAGGCCCTACTGAAGAAAACATCTCTGGACCGAGAATATTTGGCAAATTTTAGACCTGTCTGTAACCTTCCCTTTTTGTAAAAGGTTGTAGAGAAGACATTGGCACTGCAACTCAAGGCACATCTCATAGTCTTTAAGATCTATGATCCTCTTTAGTTGGGATTCAAGTCAAGGAACAGTATGGAGACATGTTGGTCAGGGTGCAAAATGATCTCTTCAGGGTGAGAGATAGAGGGGAATGGTTAGTTCTCATTTTACTCGATCTTGCCTCAGCATTTGACACTGTGTACCATGAAGTGTTGTTAGATGGCCTAAGGGAATTCTGTGGACCTGCCAGCACTGGCATCATTGTAAATCTTTAAAAAAAGGATGTAAAAATAAGTCCCCATATACTTGTATGATGCATGCTCTTGTGCTCTCCATATCCATATATAACAAAATGTTGGAGCATAGGGGCATGACAAGCAATGCAGGAAGCAAAAGGAATCATTCAGCTGGACCCTCGGGGCAATTTTCAGTTCCTTCTCTTCCAATGGGCAACAACAGACAATAGCAAAAATGATCTAAAACAGCTCCTAGGCAGGTAAGGGAGCAAATACATTACTGGCAGGGCATGTCTGAAAATGCAGGGAAGGGTGTTCTTTTTCGATCCCTTCTCTTCCAATGGGGCAACAATGGACAGTAATAAAAATTATTTGAAACAGCTCCCAGGCAGGTAAGGGACCATACACATTACTGACAGGGCATGTCTAAAAATGTGGGGAAATGTGCTCTTTAAGAGTTATCTGTTTGACTATTTATTGGAGCATGGATCCGGTGTTTTTCTCCACAGCTAACAGCAGTAATTGTGCCCTAATCTAACTCTAATTGATGTTTAGAACACTCAGACTGAACAAACTGAATAGACAGTTTGCAGAAAAACAAGTACTTGCTAGGAGATAAGAACTATCTAAATTTTTTTGTGTGTGTTTTTCTTCTTTTTTTCATTCATTGCACTTTATTGAGTTATGAACTCTATAAACAGTGAACAAAAGCATTTATCAATACATCAATACAAAAACAAACATACAAGAGAATATAACAGGACAACATCAGCCCCAGAAGACATCCCCACCCTGACAGGCTGTCTGAGATAACCGATTATGGGGGTATCATGAGCAACTCAAAATAAAAAGACCATAAGAGAGAACAAACAAGCATTTGTCAATGCCAAATGTTTGCTTGCTGGCATTGGCAGTGGTAGTGTAGAAGTTACAGAGCTGCGTAATACGAATGGCAGTGAAGTATTGAACTGAAGCCAACCCCACCATCACCCTGCAGAGAGTGACAGGCATTGGGGTGTGCCTTTGGGTCGTCAGGCATAATGGCCATGCCATTTCACCACACCCCACCCTGCAGACACTGACAAGTGTCAGGTTTGTTCCTTGGGGTCTTTGGTTCAAAAGCACTCCCATTCCATAGGGAAACATGTAGAGATGGGTGCGACATAGGAGAATGGGTGAACTTTGGGGCCAAGAGTCCAAGGCATACCGATGCCTCTCTACTGGCTGCAGGGTGGAATGGTATGAGCATTACAGGCAAGAATCTCAAGTCACACCCCTGATGCCTGTCATTCTCTACAGGGTTGGGCATTATGGTTGGAAACCCTAATACCTCAGGCATTCATTGGTATTTTCACTCCAAATTTTCAACATGTTTTTTTTGTGACCCCACCTCATTAACAGGGGGAATATCAGTTTGTTAGCTGAAAGCTGCTTAAGCACAGCAACTACGGCATTTAGCACCACAGGTGCAAAAACATTCCGAACAGGATGTAAAAAATGACAGCTGTACTGTTCATGGAGAGGTGTGAAAAATGGCAAAGTTGCAAATCTGCAGTAAAAATATAAAAAAAAATGGTGAAGTCACGAGCGTACATAGAAACTGTGCAACACACACCCGTAATATAATTAGGTTGGGGATTTTTTTACAGCAGATTGTCATCTCAGGCATTTTGGTGCCTCTGATCATGAACAGTGTCACTGTGATTTTCTTTATCTGTCCCTAACAATGATTTCCACAGCGACTTATGCATCTCTGCCCTGAAAGTGTGAAAACACATCGCCATGTTTGAAAAATGACAGCTGTAATTGCTCATAAGGAAGTGTGGAAAATGCCACTGGTGAAAATCTGACTTAAAATATTACAAAGTCATGAACTTACAAGGGTGCATGGAAACATGCGTAATGCTCACTCGTGAATACAGTCATTTATGGACTTTGTCACCAAATTTTCAACATAGCCATTTTAAGACCTCTGCTCATGAACAGTGTAACTGTGATTTTCTTAATCTGTCCCAAATATTGCTTTAGCACATCACAGCACCATTGTGCGCTACATGTCTTAACACATTTACAAGCGACATATAAAAATGGCAGCTGTACTGTTCATAAGGAAAGTATAAATGGCAATGTTGAAAATCTGGAGTGAAAATATTAATTCACAAACTTACGAAGATGCATAGGGAACTGCGCAACGCATCACAGAAAACAGTCACTTTTAGGAAGTTTTTCACCAAATTTTCAACATAGCCATTTTAAGACCTCTGCTCATGAACAGTGTCACTGTGATTTTCTTAATTTGTCCTGTACATTGATTTCAGACAACGAATGCGCCATTGTGCGCTATATGGGCAGAAACACGCTTTGGGTGAGATGTGAAAATGACAGCTGTACTACTCTTAAGAAGGTGTGGTAAAATGGCAATTTTGAAATCTGGAGTGAAAATATTGAATTAGCGAACTTACGAGCATGCGTGGGAACTCTGAACGTGACGCTTGTAAACAGTCATTTTCTTAGGATTTTCACCAAATTCTCAACATAGCCATTTTAAGACCTCTGCTCATGAACAGTGTCACTGTGATTTTCTTAATTTGTCCTGCAGATTGATTTCAGAAATCGACTGAGCCTATTGTGCTACATGGGTGGAAACACGTTTTGGGTGAGATGTGAAAAATGACAGCTGTACTATTCATAAGAAGGTGTGGTAAAATTGTAATGTTGAAAATCTGGAGTAAAAATATTGAAAATTCGGAACTTATGAGCCTGCGTAGGAACTGCGCAATGCATGCTCGTAAAACAGTCATTTTTTTAAATTTTTCCACCAAATTTTCAAAATAGGCTTCTTGAGAGCTCACCTTATGAATGCTGGCATTGTCGTTTCATTAACTGGGCCTGAAAGGTGATTTCATGCAGTGATTGCGAAATCACCCTTCGGGCCCGAATAACGCCATGACAGTGACATCATTCATGAGAAGGGGTCCCAAAACCCCATGTTGAAAATTTTGCAAAATTCCAAAATGCCTGAGATATGCAACAAAGTTGAAAACCCTATCTATCCCATTATACAGCTTACCGGCATTTCCTCAGTTCAAGGTCGGCTTTGAAGAGTGCAGACATGTTCCCGGTCCACCGAAGATCATCGCCAGACTCCAGAGGTAAGTATGGGGTGAGGGGTGTGGGGAGGCAGGGTGCAAGTGGGTGGGTGCGGGTTGTGGGTGGGGGCAGGGAGACTGTATGGGACCGTTTTAATTTACAGGTTGTTTTTTTTTTAAATTGATGACGCGGACGCTTACATGTTGGGGTGGCTCTCAGCGGAACAAGGACGGCTGGTTGGGGGCATGGAGCCGACTGGGATTGGGCACCCCTATCAATATAGTATCTATTGCCACGCTGGGGTGGGCTCTCAGCATGGCACCCTGTACTCTGGGGACGATAGTGGAGCCGACGGGGATTAGGCACCCCAGTCGGCTATTATGAGTTGCCATGCTGGGGTGGCACCCAGCGTGGCATGTGGAAGGCTTTGGGAGCGTGAGCACAGCCGACTGGGATTGGGCACCTCATGCTGCACATGTGTGCATTGGGGGGCAGCACGAAAGTGCATGCAGTTTGTGTGTGTGTGTGTGTGTGTAGGGGAGTTGCACATCAGCAGGCGATATCTGATCGCTGCTCACTGAAGCATAGCTCCCCCTTTCAACTGTACACTACTGCATTTTGGAGCTGTCATAGACAGCTCCAGCATGCATTGGTAGACTGGGGCCGCGACTGCCAACACACTGACTGAATTGGAAGAGGGGGTGACACACCTCCAAAAACACGGATGATGGCACTATGTTTCTTGCACATGCGTGCAAGCAAACATAAAATTGGGGGGAACCAAAGAGTGGATGCAGTGGTTCAAATGCTGACCAGAACTGCCACACTGCAATCTAAGCTAAGCGATACATAATGAAAGGTCTCCCCCACTAAAAAAAAGAACTAAGATGGTTGACTTAACAACAAAAGATTTTGTAGGGGTTTCCCAATTGGTCTGAAAAGCTTTTGTTCTATGGGAAAGATTAACAATGGACATTTCAATATTCAAAACAGTTATAATTTCTTTAAACCATTCCAGTCTCCAGGGTGGTTCAGCATCCAACTAGTGGCAAAGAATAACAAGCTTAGCCACTGCTGCAGTTTGGGCAATATGGCCTTTCCCGGGACCAACCACTTGATTACTATATATCCCTATCAAATAAATTTCAGCTGTAAGAGCTTCTTGATGCCCTAATATGGGATCTTAACTGTGTTGTATGGCATCCCAAAAAGGCCAAATTTTAGGACATGACCATAACATATTGTATAGTGTGCCCTCCGCTGACCCACATCTCTTACAGGATTCATCACTTTTCTTACCCATCTTATGGAGCTGACTAGGTGTAAAGTACATATTATGTAAGATTCTGAATTGAAGCAATCTTAAATGATCTTGCTTGAGATATTTATATAAATTCCTCCACACTCTTCACCATTGAGGCTCTGTCAACGCAATCTGTAGCGCTTCAGTCCAATGGGGCACCTCACTAATGATTTGCTCAGATTTAAGCTGACAAATGCAGAGTATAAAGCTGAGATGGGGTGCAGCTTAGAGGCCAACTGAATAAAGTCTTCAAGAATTAACCCACCTTGCTTAGACCATGGCGGGGGACCTAAGAACTGTGTGATACCATGAATTGTTTGTATTAGGCACCTCAAATCATTGCTGAAATACATGAAAAGGCATAGGTGCCTGATCTTGAATAAAATCCTCCAAGTATAGAGTAGGAAGCCCATTCCAAAAAAAAGGTGGTTAATGGGTTTCTCAGCTATCAACAATTTTGGGTTGTCATGTAAGGGTTTTGAGAGATCCCTTGTAAGCTGAAGAGTTAAAAATCTACAAAGTTGGGCATGGGCCACATTAGACTAGGCCATTGGAGTGTTTTTTAACAGGTTAGGTAGCTGAGAAGGGGAGGTGAAGAGGAAGGTCTTAAGTTGATAATGATACTTGTTGACCAGGTTGGTCTCAATAAGAAACCAAAGGGAACATACCCCTCTTTCTCACTACCAAAATCTGACTGGACCCTCAAAAAATACTTTGCACCATTTAAAGCAAAATAATAAAGTAGGAAGTGAGGCAAGCAAAGTCCCCCTCATCCCTCGGGCCTATAACCTAATTATAGGCTCGACAAATAGATCTACCTTGCCAAACAAAATGAGCAAGTATAGTTTGAATATGGAGAAACCAAGTTAAGGGAAGAGCGATATTTAGCATACCCAATGGGTATAATATTTTTGGAAGTACATTCATTTATTTTTTTTGATCGGTATTTCTTTCCCAGCCCCGGGGGCACTACTGCCTTCAGCTGTCATCCTAGTGCCGCCCCTGAGGATCAGACCCCTCCCTTCAGCACCCATGACTTACCTTTTGTGACAGGGTGGTGGGGAGCGTCTCGACCCACCATCAATGGTTCCTTGCCAGGGAGGTGCTTTCTCGGGGGTGGCACCACGGGGGACAGCTTCATGTAGCCAGGCCATTTTCCATTTTTCTCCCTTGTGTGGAGGTGGGGCATGCAATGATGTCTGTGGAGAGAGAGTGCACACACTTCCGCATGCACTCTCTCCAAGTGTCTGCCCCATCTCCTCCCCTAGTTGCAGCATTGGTGTGCTGCCCCCCAGCAGCTACTAGGGGCCAGTGGAATGCCGACTACTGATGGCCCCCTCCTTGGAGAAGGAGAGCAGTCCATGGGATGCTCAATGCTTTTCCTCCCCTGCTGACCACTGACGGCCTCTGCTCATTCCCAAACATGGGTCACCGGCGTAGTGCAAAGTAAGGCATCCAGCACTTCAGCCCTCAGCATCACAGGGCCAGCAAGTAAATTAATTTTAATAATACTGACTTTGCACAATAGGGTGAGGAGAAGTGTCCCCCACTGACATAAATCCTACTCAGTCTGCTTGAGAAGAGGATCCAGATTTAGGACTTTAAGTGCTGTGGGGGATTCCTCTACTTTAATGCGAGGATATGTAAGAGATTTAGTCTCCTACTGTTGGCCCAGATTTAAAGCACATTATTTAGTAGTAGTAGTAGTAGCATTAGTAGTAGATTTTATTTATTTCAGGCACCTTTCCCTGAAGGTTTATGTGCATACTTAGTGAGAGGGAAAACACTGTTTTTTGCTAAATTAAGCTTATAGCTCGAAAACTCACTAAAAGCTTGGATGATATGAAGAACCTCTGGAAGAGAGGTCTGAGGGTCAGCAAGATGCAAAAGTATATCATCCACATAAGTCAATACCTTCATTTCCTGTGTACCCACCACAGCTCCCCATATCACCCAGGTTGCACTGGGAGACGAGCAACTTGTTGCTCAGCTTGCCTTCCTGGTGAAACATTTCAATAAATAAATCTTGACATTATTCTTAATTTTCAGAATTGGAGTTTCTTGATATAGAATGAAAAACAAAGGAGATAAGGGGCAGCCCTGACGGGTTCCTCTTCTAAAAAAGAGAGGTTTCGACAGTACACCTTTACAATAAATCCAAGCTGTAGGGGATCAATACAGCACTTGATCCCACTGGATAAATGCATGAGGGACCCAGTAGTTCTCAAAAATTAAAATAGGTTCTGGCACATCACCCAATCAAAGGCTTTTTCTGCCTCCAGGGAGACCAACACAGACTCTTGGTTGGACTCCCTAGATGGAGAAACCATATGGTGTAATTTCCTGACATGATCACTAGATGCTCTCCCAGCCACGAAGCCCACTTGTTCAGGGCCAATCAAGGCAGCTTAGATTCAATGCAAATAAATGCAAAGTAATACTAAGTAATGCACCTGGGAAACAAACACCCAGGGGAAGAGTACACAATGGGCGGGGAGAAATAACAACAACAAAAATGGAAAGGGACCTGGGGTAGTTATATCAGATGACCTAAAGGTGAGCAAGCAATGTGAGAAGGCAATAAGGAGGTCTGGGGGATACTGGGATGTATAGGAAGAGGCATCACCAGTAGAAAACAAGAAGTTGTTATCCCTCTGTACAGACAGTTGGTGAAACCCCATCTGGAGTACTGCGTGCAGTTCTGGAGACCCTATCTCTGCAAGTACATAGACAGGATGGAGGCAGTCCAGAAGAGGGCAAGTAAAATGGTGCAGGGTCTGCACCAGAAGCCATATGAAGAGAGACTAAAGGAGTTTAATATGCATACCCTCAAGGAAAAAAGGGACAGTGGGGATGTAATAGAAACTTTCAAGTACCTCAAGGGAATCATCAAAGTCCAGGAAGGTAGCATCTTTCTGAAAAAGAGATGTGCAGAAACAAGGGGGCACAACTTAAAGATAGAGGGGGGACGGCTCAAGGGCAACATGAGGAAGTTTTTTTTCATGGAGAGGTTGCTGGATACATAGAATGGCCTTTCAGAAGAGATCATGGGGTCAGAAATAGTGGGAGAATTCAAGAATCCATCGGACAGACATAAGGCAATTCTGGTGGGGGGTTAGGAAGAAGTATACTGTTGGTTAACTAGGATCTGCAGCTTATCCAAGAGGTAGGGAAATGGACAGGCTGGGTGCACCAGGTGGTTCTTTTCTGCCATTAAAGTCTATGTTTCGATGTAAAGACCCACAAGCTCTTTCCAGCCTGTTAGTCAGAACATTGGCTAATATTTTAATATCCACAATAATAAGTGAGACTGGTTGATAACTGCCAGGCTGGGTGTCATCCTTAGTGGGCTTTGGGATCAACATAATCCTAGCCTTCAAAAGCAGAGGATCCCATAACTCATGAGTATGCAAATAATTATAAAGTGGCGTAAGAATGGGAGTTAGATCTGCTTGAAATTGCCTATAAAATTATGAGAAAAAACATTGGGACTCAGGGCCTTATCCGGGGTTAGCGACCCAGGGGCCATCAACACTTCTTCCTCTCTAAATGGACCATCTAAGAACTCCTGGTGTGCATCCAAAAGATGGGACAATGGGAGATGACCTAAAAAATGTAACATTTTATCAGTCATGTCCAACCCCTCAAGTTCATCTGTATAGAAAGCCTGATAACATTCATTAAACATGTCTGCTATAGACCTAGAATCAGTAATAGATTCATCTCTATCCAGTGCCCTGAGGCCATTTATTATCCATTTAGCTTCTTGTTGGTGGAGCTGGAGAGCAAAAAGGCACCCAGGTTTTTCTCAACGATTGGTACAGGAGACTTTAGCCTGAGAAATAGCTCGATCAGCTTTTTCCTGGAGGAGATCCCTATATCGTGATCTTAGCTGATATAAATTAGAAACAGAAAGAAACATAGAATGTGACAGCAGATGGGGACCACATGACTCTGATCCATCTAGTCTGCCCTTTAATTTGAACTTTCCGCCTAGTTGGTAGCCTTCCCTAGGATACCACATTGCTCCCATATTGTGCTCTCAGCTGATATAAATTAGTCCAGACTACAGATGGAGTAGAGGGTTTTAATTGTTTTTCAATATATCTGATGTCATCCAGTAACTGAGCTGATTGTTGGTTCCACTCCCTCTTATGAATAGTAGGTATCCTAATAAGCTCTCCTCACCACATGCACTTAAGAGCCCCCCAAAGTAAGTCCCAATAAGATAATGAACTAAGATTATCCCATAGTGAGGCCTGGATATATTGTTTGTCTCAACTATCCTACAATCTTTTAAGAGTTGAGAATTGAGAGACCATGTCTAAACTATTTTTGCCACCATGTCTTATCTATTTCTGCCCCAAGTGATAAATCTAAACACAAAGTAACTGGAGCATGGTCAGGTAAGATATGTGCATCAATTTCCAGGTGTGAAGCACAAGGAGTTGCTCATGTCTCATTAGGAAAAAATCTAGGCTAGACAAAGAACTGTGTGGGATTAAATGAAAGGTGTAAACACGAGTGGTGGGGTATAGTATTCTCCATGGATCCAACAATCCTAACTGGTCAGTGAGTTCCCTAAGGGCCATTTGGCTCAGTGACAAACCGCAACATTTCTTGAAGGACCGATCTAAGTCAGGTTGAATTGGGACCATATATGCAGCCTAAGAATACTCCCGTTCAACCTAAGTGCCCATGAAATAAAACATACCTAACCTCCCTATCCCATATATCCCTAATTAGCTGAAAAGAGATAACATGGTGAACAAAATTGCCACCCCTCTGCCTAGTACTGTTACCCACCCCAACAACTTGACCCATCCACTACTGTCAGTACACCAACACCTGCATTCACTGCAGATGGGTTTCTTGGAGGAATGCAATTTACACATCTAATTTCATCAGGTGCTTGAGAAATTCAGGTGTCTTTTTTCTTTGCTCTGTCCTCCCTTAATATTCCACAAAAGAAAATACCATGCCCTACTCATGGCCACATTAATAATGACATATAAACTGCAAATTTCCACAACACAACCCCCCAAAACCTACCCCCTCATGATCCTAGGTTGCCTGCATCTCCCCCAGTCCTAGGAAAAATTGCCAATACATAAAATGAAACAAGACCAGCAGTAACCAAACAGTAAAGTACAAATGCAACAACAAATCCAACCATCATTTGGGCCATCCTGACCCACTCCTTCCACACCAGCCTGTAAATGGTCAGTAACAGGATACGGCCGGGCTCCTGCTGGGAGCATAACCAATAGCCAGAACCTCCCCTGAGAAATCCAACTGGGATTGTGGCTAGTCAACTACAGAGCACACTCAAAGAGTGACTGGATGGTATGGTGGTGAAAGCCTGGAAAGGAAAATCAGACACTTTATAATAAGACTTGTAAACCAGGACACTCCCCTCTGGGAGCAACCACGGTGATGGGCAGTAAGGTCACAGGTCCATCCTCCCCCTGCCCAAATCTATCAATTCACAATAATTAAAAGATAAACCAAGATTCTATCAACCAATGGGATAAGAGGCAACAGTCCAACCACAGTGTCCCATGTTCTACAGGAGATATCTGTCTAAGTAAAGGTTAGTGCAACTGCCTTGGAGCCAGACTGAAGAAACAGTCAGTAACATCTCAATCCCCAAAGTTCAATGCTGCCATCACTGCACCCCAAATGCTAAAACAATATGCTCTGCAAATCCTGCTTCGAAAAAAATATTCCTTTACGTAGACGATGCGGTCCTCTTCACATCACACCAGGTCCCAACCCACCTCCAAAGTGCCCTCCAAAGCTCCTTTACCCAGGCTGAATCCTGGTTCCTGGACCAAAGACTTGTAATCAGTCTAAACAAGCATTTGTCAATGCCGGATGTTCGCTTGCAGGTATTTGCAGTGGTGTTTGGCATGTATGGTGCTTTACCCTAATGCCCTGTGCGATTGCTGGTATTTGCACTACAAATTTTCAGCATGACCTTTTTGTTACCCCCACCTCATAAAAGCATTTGAGACCTCTGCTTATGAACAGTACCACTGTTATTTTGTTAATCTGTCCTGAGCGTTGATTTCCCACAGCGACCACACCATTCTGCTCACATGTGCAAAACACAGTTCGGGCAGGATGTGAAAAAAAACAGCTGTAGCATTCATAGGGAGGTGTGAAGGGATGGCAATGTTGAACATCTGGAGTGAAAATACAACAATTTCTCAATTTGACATACATGGAAACTGCGCAATGAGCGCTCATGACACAGTCATTTGTGGACTTTGTGACCAAATTTTCAACATAGGCATTTTGGGACCTCTGCTCATGAACAGTGTCACTGTGATTTTCATAATCTGTCCTGAGCATTGATTTCTCACTGTGACAACACCATTGTGCGCTGGATGTGCAAAAACACATTTCAGCCAGGATGTGAAAAATGTCAGCTGTACTGTTCATAAGGAGGTGTGAAAAAATGCCAGTGTTGAAAATCTGGAGTGAAAATATTTAAAATTCTCGAAGTTATGAGTGTGCATGGAAAGTGCACAACGCACGCTCGTAACACAGTCATTTTTTGACATTTTTTCACCAAATTTGCAACATAGGCTTTTGGGAGCCCACCTCATAAACAGTGACACTGTTGTTTAGTTAATCAATCCCAAAAGGTGATTTTGTGCAGTGACCATGAAATCACCCTTGGGGACCGAATAAGTCACATGACAGTAACTGAATTCATGAGGTGAGGTCCCAAGAACCCCCTGTTGAAAATGTGGTGCCAAAATTTGCAAAAATGCCCGAGATAGTCACCTAAGTTGAAAAAAAAAAAATTTATGCCATTATACAGCTTACCGTCATTTCTTCAGTTTGCGTTCGGCTTTCAAGAGTGCAGACGTGTTCCCACTCCACTGAAGATCATTGCGCCAGGCTCTGGAGGTAAGTATGGGGTGAGGGGGAGGTGGGGTATGCAGAGGGTGGGTGTGGGTTCGGGAGGGCACAAGACACAGCAAGGACGGTTTTCTGTTTTCACAGTTTTAAAAAACAAAAGATGTTGCGGGACAGTTTTCCCATTTACAGGGACAATGGGCATGCTGGGGTGGGCTCCCAGCATGCCACCTGGGTGTTTGTTGGGGGGAGCCTGGAGACAATGGGGACTGGGCACTCCATCTGCACATACAATGTGTTTGGTGGGGGCAATAACAAGGGAGCAGGGTAGATGGCAGCAGAGGGAGGAAGTGGGAGGGATTTTATTAGCAGCCAGAGGGAAAAGGGTGACGTCGATATGTTAAATACACACATGTTACCACCGCTGATTGCAGTGGTACTTTTCTTTTAACTGAAAACCACTGCAGCCAAACTGCTGTCATAGACAGCTCATGCATCCATTGGTGCAGTAGGGTTGCACACATTACACTGAGCACTGCATTGGACAGGAGGGTCACACACCTTCAAAAAGTCGTACTGTCCCAAAACGTTCCTTGCACATGCATGCAAGTGAATGCAAAAATAAACAAGCATTTGTCAATGCCGAATGTTGCTTGCTTCTATGTGCTGTTTAGGTATTTGGAAGTCATTGGAGTGCAAATATTGAAAATTCGCTTACTTACGTGCATAGGAACTGCATAGCACACACTAAATAAACAGTTATTTTAGGAATTTTTCACCAAATTTTCAACATAGCCATTTTAAGATCTCTGCTCATGAACAGTGACACTGTGATTTTCTTAATGTGTCCCATACATTGAGTTCGCACACCAACTGTGCCATTGTACGCTACACGGAGGAAACACGTTTGGGCAAGATGTGAAAATGACAGCTGCACTGCTCATAAGGAGGTGTGGTACAATGACAATGTTGAAAATCTAGAGTGAAAATATTGAAAATTGCAACCATTTAGCCGCATAGAACCGCGCAGAACGCACACCGTAAAACAGTCATTTTAGAATTATCAAATTTTCAACAGCTATTTTAAGACCTCTGCTCATGAACAGTGTCACTGTGATTTTCTTAATGTGTCCCATACATTGAGTTCACACACCAACTGTGCCATTGTGCACTACAGGCAGAAACACGTTTTGGGCAGGATGTGAAAAATGACAGCTGTACTGCTCATGAGGAGGTATGGTAAAATGGCAATGTTGAAAATCTGGAGTGGAAATATTGAAAATTCACAAACTTACGAGCCTGCGTAGGAACTGCTCAACGCACACTCGTAAAACAGTCATTTTTAGGAATGTTTTCACCAAATTTTCAACACAGCCATTTTAAGACCTCTGCTCATGAACAGTGTCACTGTGATTTTTTAATGTGTCCCATACATTGAGTTCGCACACCGACTGCGCCATTGTGCGCTACATGGGCGGAAACACATTTTGGGTGAGATGTGAAAAATGACATCTATACTACTCATAAGAAGGTGTGGTAAAATGGCAATGTTGAAAATCTGGAGTGAAAATATTGAAAATTCGAGAACTTACGAGCCTGCGTAGGAACTGCGCAATGCACGCCAGAAAACGGTATTTTTAGGAATGTCCCACCAAATTTTAAAAGTGGTTTTTGAGAGCCCACCTTATGAACGCTTGGTAGTGTCGTTTATTAATTGAATCTAGCAGGCGATTTCACGCAGTGATCATAAATCACTCCTTCGGGCCCGAATAACGCCATGACAGTGACATCATTCATGAGAAGGGGTCCCAAAAACCCCATGTTGAAAATTTGGTGCAAAAATTCCAAAAAATGCCTGAGATATGCAACAAAGTTGAAAAAACCCCATTTAGCCCATTATACAGCTTACCGGCATTTCCTCAGTTCGCGGTCGGCTTTGAAGAGTGAAGACGTGTTCCCGGTCCAGCGAAGATCATCGCGCCGAGCTCCGGAGGTAAGTATGGGGTGAGGGGGGTGTGGGGAGGCAGGGTGCGCAGTGGGTGGAGTGCGGGTTGTGGGAGGGGCAGGGAGAAGCGCCGTTGGGACCGTTTTTAATTTACAGGTTTAAAAAAAAAGGACACAGGACGTTTGCCACGCTGGGGTGGGCTCCCAGCGTGGCAGCAGGGAAAGCTGTTTGGGGGGACGTGGAGCTGATGGGGATTGGGCACCCCATCAGCCAAAGGTTTGCCACACTGGGGTGGGCTCTGGCGTGGCACCAAAGCTTTGCGGGGGGTTGAGGCGCTGCCAGCACAGAGCGGTGGTTTTCTTTGAAGTGAAGACCACCGCTGTCATACACAGCACCCGCATCCATTGGTGCAGGACTGCCACGCCTGCTCAACGGAGCAGTGGATTGCACAGGACAGTCACACCTCCAAACTGTCCTATTCTCCCAAGACGTTCCTTGCGCATGCACGCAAGCGAACGTAAAAAGACTAAGCTCATGCTTTTCTCACAGTCAAAACATGCACAAGAATGCCCCTCTTTCTGTCTTGTTACACTCCTTCCCCTTGAACAAGTCAACACCTATAAATACCTTGGCATAACCTTTGACACTTATTTTATTTATTTATTTTATTTAGTATTTGTTGTCTGGCTAAGTACACTAGACAAATTCTACCTATTTTCAGGCACGACCCAGGGAAGGGGGATACCAATGAATGCCAACCAACATTGAACCAGATTAAGCTGTTGGTAATATTTTTAGTGAATGGGGGAAATTTGGCCAGGGCACCGGGGAAATTCCCCTACTTGCCAGAAGGGGGAGATGCTGTCTCTCTGGCTGTCTGACAAAATGTTGGTTTGAAGTGCTGCAGGAGAGGAAGAAGCTCTGATAGCACAAACTGACAATATACAGAATTTGCAAGAAAAAGTAGGAATTACTGCTGAGATGGACATGGAAAGCTCGAACCCGACCACGGAAATGCCTTTTGATAACCCAGATATCGTTTTGCAAGAACCTTTAATGGACACCTCATTTCCAGAGCTGCCTGCAGAAAACTCTTCAGAAGTAAGTGAAATGAGTGAAACACAACCTGATAATGATGAAATATCCGAGAATATACATCCTGCAGAAGCAGAAATATTAAAACAGCTTGAATCTGAAGAGAAACTTTACCTGCTGAAAAAGATGCAGTTTAGAAAGAAACTGAGAGACATGCAAACTGACAAAGGGATTCAGCCTGTAAAGGAAAAAATATTTGCCAAATATTCTGGGTCCAGAGATGGTTTCTTCATTAGGGCCTTCAACACTGCCTCTTTCAAAACACTAGAGAAAGACCCCTCCAAGACAGAGCACTGGACTATCTCAGCACACTGGACCCCGAGACCCCACACACCCGACTAGGAGATGTGTTGAGCCTGGGTCCAGTTCACAACAGGTAAGCCGCAACTTTGAAATTACCTCACAATTCTCTTCCAACCTACCAGCTTAAGCTCTTCGAAAACAGAATGAGTGCCCTTATTGACAACCAGCTTACCTCTGCAGGTTCCCAACAGCCCAGTTGGGGTAATACCAGACCTGACAGAAGACACTCTGTCAGAAAAGAACTGAGTGAACTTTTCATACCTGGTGGGTGAAACTGCCCTTAGCAGTTGTAGATGGGTAGGATGGAGTAAAATGTCCACAGTCCAAAAGAGCTGATCCTGTTTCTTCCTCCTTGTTGCAATCTCCCTGGACAGAAATGCTGCCTTCTTAGAGGAGATTGCCCTTTGATAATCATTGTAATGAGTTCTCAAAGCCAATCTGTCCCCATCAGCCTTGGACTTCTTCCAACAATGCCCCAACCTCCAACCCATGGTCTTCATCTCCTGAGTTCCTGGTCAAGCCACAGGGCTCTCAGGTGACAAATTCTGGGTCATATAAGTACTGGTTCAAAAGAATCAAGTGCTGAGGTGATAGCCCTGTTATAAGCCACCACCATCTCTCCTGATCCTACCGGACAAGCAGTCGTCACACCCAAGAGGTCCATTGCTGCCTGGAGTCCATATACCACCCTGCCAGCAACATGTTAACAGTGACTGACACTACAGTGACAACAGCGCCAGGTTGTTGTAGTGTCAGCGCTGGACCCCGACATTGTTTTCTGGGGGTCTTGCAGCCCCTCCCCAAATCAGTTCTGACTTGGAGTTCATTATATTAATTGGGGGGTGCAGGGGGCACAGTCCTCCACTTGGGGGGTTGAGGGATGAAGCCCCCCAAAGAAAACATGGTAGGCAGTGACTACCTTTATGTGACCATAAATGCGGTTAACATAAAGGTTTTGCTGTACCGTCGGTTGACAAACGTTCTGTCGCCGTATGGTCATAGATCCCCTGAAGTCTTACTGGGGGCAACACTTTTTGAAGGGTGGTAGCAGACCATCTCCACAGAGGATGGCTTTACCAGAGGGGACTGCAATCAAAACCTTTACAGTGCAGTAATCCGATCTAATGACCACATCAGTCTTAAGGTTATCAATACCAAGCCCCAGTGAGAATATTAGGTTCAAGCTGTGATATTTCCTACCATTCACATGTTTTAAACAAGCCCTAATATGGTATCAGACAACTGTTAAATAAAAATGGTCGGCCATAACATTTTGGGATTTTTATTACAATAGACTATATTTTATCTAAACAATAAACTGTGCAAAGGTTGTCCATAGTTCTAACAAAAACAGAAGTCATTCTGGTACTATACTGATCTGCTCACTGACCAAACACACACAGGGTAAGATGCTGCTGCTCCATAACTTGGTCCTGGCATATAAGGAATATATATACGCAGTTTATCTTCCTTCTGGTGTTATTCCTGACAGATACAGTCAGCTGTATTGATCTGTTACCACTTTTAATTCTCACTCTATGGGTGCTTGTGAAGACAAACTTTAAGTTTATTATAACACATTGTTATTCTACACCTACCTGCTGTG
Organism: Neoceratodus forsteri; assembly: GCA_016271365.2. Taxonomy (NCBI): domain Eukaryota; kingdom Metazoa; phylum Chordata; order Ceratodontiformes; family Ceratodontidae; genus Neoceratodus; species Neoceratodus forsteri. The sequence continues at coordinate 1,519,067,477 of CM057449.1, forward strand.
GTAGGGCAAATATCATGACTTTTCATGTCTAATAAAGCTATCAATTTTGTATCCATCAATCCATCCATATACAGTGAATGCATGTATAGAAAACAAATATCCGTGTAAGAGTGTGTGAGAGCAAGAGAGAGAGCAAGAGAGAGCATGTGTTCAAAAGAATTATATTTGGATATGGCCATCACTCTTACATTCGTAGGAGTGGTCTCACATGCATTCTTAGGGTAACAGAATTGTGAACCGAAGGCGAATGGTTCTGATACCTTGACAATGTAAGTGAGAACACTCTCACAACTGTAAGAATCGTGTCATTGCCCATATTTATATTGATCAAACTCAATCAATAATATACTAAATATTTAAAGAACCTTTCCAAACACGCCAATGTCCAGGGCAGCTGTGTATGAGATACTCTTGACAGAATAAGAGTGTCTCTTACACCGAGGAAAGTAGTGCTCTGATCAGTTGTGAGTACTCCTTTGATCTGTTATGAGATCTAGTGGTTAGAAAACTGAATCTTTAACTGGTAACCATAGGCCATATTTTCAAAGTCCTGGGCTAAGACATATATTAAAGATGTGTCTGTATCCAGCTGACCCACTACATCCATCATCCACTTGGATGGAGATAGTACTATTTTCAAAACCATATCTGGTTTAAGGCAGTATGCATTCAACTTTGGACACATCTGTCTTTTTCAGACCAAACCAGCTGGACCATGAATTAATGGTATAGCTAACTTAGAATCAGTAGAGTAGGGCAGGGCAAGAGGCTTGGGGGCACGGGGGCAATAACCCGACCAACAGCCCTAGAGCCCCCCCACCAACAAGTCATTGCTGCCAGTGTACAATCAGCCTCCAGGGCAGTCCATCAACTGGTGGCAGATCCCACATATTCAAGCAGACTGGATGGACCTTTATCTTTTTCTGCTATAGAGATGTGCCAAACTGGCAAATTCCATTATGCAAAATATTCAACCGTTTTGCAAAATGTTTCACGGAAGCGAAATTTGGAATTTGTCCACAGAATGCAAAATTTTGCCCTTGGAAGGCAAAATTTCACCCATGGATCAGAGAAATTCACCTTTCACTGGCAAAATGTCACCACTTTTCTGGCAAAATTTCAAATTTCGCAGACAAAATTCTGCATTTTGCACCTAGTGAAATATTTCACGTAACCAGTGAATTTCAGGAAATATTTTGGGCAGCAAAATTGCGGATTTTACGGGAATTTCATCAGCAAAATATAATTTCACAACATCTCTGTTCTACAATTGCTGTGTATGTTTCTATGTTTTTACATTGGGCAAGTACAAGGAGCAGAGGATTAGGTACTGTATGTGTCAGGCGGATGCATGCCATAAACACAGTCAGATTTGTTCCTGAGGCCCCATATACTGTACACCTTTGAAATATTGCCCAGGGGAAGGTAGATGAAGGCCTTGGAAAATTGTTCCACATCAGTTTAAATCTCACCGCAGGCCCTTGCTCTTTGTGTGGCCTTCACTAAGCAACCCTCTGCTTAAGATGCCCTATGATAAAACTGTATTAAAGCAGAACCCCAATGAAAATGAGAGGATGCATCTCAGTTTAGTTGTACTACATAAATAAATTGCTTTATGATATTTTATGTCTAGTCTCTCTCTCTCTCTCTCTCCACTGCTTACAAATGGACTGAAACTACAGGGTATACTGAAAAAAAGGACTTCCATTTTTTGTAAAAGCTCACCAAAGCATGCAACTGTTTTGTTTTAAAGAATGACGTTCACTACAGAGTAAACTTCAAGAATATAGCATTTAAAACAAAAAGATCTACTTTGTTTTTCAGTCTAATTATTGTTAATTATAAAATTGGGTCTAAAAAAGTCCAGGAATCTCACTGACTGAGATCCATTCCATCACATGTAATTATTCCCTCATTTTTATATGTGTTGATTTCCCAGCCAAGTAGCACTAAACTATCACATGCTCTTCCCTCAACTCTAACTACAGTGAAATGACTGCTGGTTTTTATGGCTGCATAGCAGAGCTATGCAACGTATTGCTTTGACAGAGTAGAGAGTGGGGACTCTGGAAGCACATAACTGGATATCTCGACTGTCTCCTTCCACAGTGGAGTTGAAGCACATGCAGTCCTCTCCATTTACTACAGTGCTGTTCCTCCCTCCCTACCACCCACCCCTGTGCACTATTTTCCTGCTCCGCACTCACTTCCGGTTCACTTCAGTGTTTGGAAACAGCACTTCTTTTCCTCCCCTTGTATATCTAATAATGTTTCCCTGGTGACTAGTGGCGCCCACACCCTCTGATTGCTGTCTCTGTCATTTAACAATTTTTCATTGGTGTCTAGTGGCACCCACCACCCTCCAATCACTGTCCACACTGTCTAGTACTGTTTGTCTAGTGTCTAGTGGCATCCCCACCCTCTGATCACCATCCCCTCTGTCTACTATTGTTTCCTTGGGGTCTAGTGGAACTCCCACCCTCCAATCACCTTCTCTGTAATGTAGTATTGCTTCCAAGGTGTCTAGTAGCACCCCACCATCTGATCACCATCCACGTACTGTCCAAATGTCATCTGAAATAATGAAAAACATCCCTCAATGTTTTTTTTAAACATGCAAAAAAGGAAAATAGTTGCTTGCCGATCTGACCCCACACCCCGACCTCCCACTCAGTACCCACCACCTCACACTCCAACCCCCCCACACACATCCTCACTCACATGAACATGCCCCATGGCAAAGATCCCTCTCCAATCAAAGATACATCTTGTTGCTGGAACCACCAATTGCAATATAAGAAACTAAGATAAATGCAGTTCAATGTATTTCAAATGGATTTTAAACTTTGATTCATAACTTTGCTATTTTTGCATATTTTGGCCTCAGATTTTCAATATGGCCCTTTTGGGACCCACCTCATGACCAATGGTGGTGGAATTATGCAAATCAGGCCTGAAAGATGATTTAATGCTTACATTGCAAAATCATCTTTTGGGCAGGATTTGAAAATTTTCACCACTCTTGTTAATTAAGAGGGGTCATAGAAAGTATGTTGAAAATTTGGGTTCAAAACATGTAAAAATGACAACGTTGCAAGCATACATTTAATTTGTTATACGTTTGATCATAATTTCAGTCATTTTCAATATTTTGACCCAATGTTTTCAGCATAGCCATTTTTTCCACACCACCTCATCAATGTGACAGCTGTCATTTTTCAGATCCTGGCCAAAATGTGTTTTTACACCTGTGATGCAAAATGATGTTTTGGTGGCATGGAATTACATTTCGGCAGGGATTTGAAGACTTTCACCTACGAGGTTCATTAGGTGGAGTGAAGCAGCCCTCTCACTTTTTTCAGCTGCATCAGTACCATCATTTTGCAGCCATATTGGCTCTGACCAAAGTTTGTTTCTTACAGGAACTCCTGACCCTACCACTCCGCTTCTTCAGTCACTACCCAGTTATCACTTCAAACACTGCACACATATTTTACCTAATTTAAAGCCCCAGTACATTATTCACTGCTGTTCCAATTTGCATTTCCATCTGTGAGCTGTTTACACAGCACAAGACGATGTCAGTGGGATCACAAACAACTACAGAGTGAAGCATATCAGTGAGACTCCCAATGACTACAGTGCACTGTCAGAGGGTGTAAACACACTGTCAGCTTCAGCATCCACCCTGTCAGCAAGAAAGCTGATGCCTCTCGTCAACCAGCAAACATTTAAAACACATCAAAAAAGGATACTATAACCCCCGTTTACAATCTATTAAAAAACATTTGTATTAAAAGCACAGTTTTCTTACGGCACATTTAAAAGTCTTTAATGCAGTGGGAGGGGGCTGTTTTATCTTCTAGACATATTTCCAAAAACACAATTTTTTTAAATTCAAAATCATTATCGTGAGGAGTTGTTTTCTTACACCTGTTTTAGAAGTGCAGTAAGACCCTTCAGGGATGTGAATAATTATGGTCAATAAATGCACTTCTTGGGCATGTTTAAAGGCACCTGCTGCAACTGCCTGTTGCCTAAGAACACCTCCAAGGTGTGCAAATATTGGCCCATAATTACACCCACCTGGCATGTCTTACTGGATTCAATATCTATTAAAAATTCTGATAGTGAAGCAAGAGTGTTCCTTTCTCCTTCATAAACCCCTACTTCTACTGCTGGGAGAAGCAGTGGTCTCATAATCCTGCATTTGGGACACCACAGTATATTGCCATGGACATGACTGGGATGCCACTTATAGAGGATTATGATGTCACCTTGTACTCTAGCAGTAGGAGTAGTTGGGCTGTGATTGGAGAAGCGTTTACATAAACACAAAATGTATTCAATAATTTCAGTTTATGACGCGGGAAACGCAAACCAGATGAAAAACCAGGTATAGGATCTTCAATGTCCTCAGCAGGCTTTGTGTCATATGAACATACAAAGAAGTCAGCAGAAGAAGGCCATTTGGTCAATCAAATCTGATCTTATTGCAGGGTCCACAGTTTGAGCTAATGTCTCTGCCCTCCCTCCCCACTCCTCCTATCCTCCCTACCCATGATCCTTACCTTCCCCCTATGCCTATCACATCCTCTCTTAAAGCTGCCCACTGTCTTCAACTAGATGACATCTTCTGACACCGCATTCCAAGTGTCCACCACTCTCTTTGTGAAGAAGTGCTTCCTGACCTTCCTCCAAAACCTCCTATCCTACAGCTTAAGACGGTGCCCCCTCATGTTATGGTTGCCACTCAACTTAAAGAAACTCTCCTTATCAACCTTATTTATCCCTTTCAAGTACTTGAAGGTCCCAATCATGTCCTCTCTCCTGTCTTCCAGGGAGTACATGTTCAGTGCCCTCAACCACTCCTCATATGCTTTACCCTGCTAACTGGCTATCATCTTTGTAGCCCTCCTCTGGACCTTCTCCAGCAGGTTAATGTCCTTTCTGAGGTGTGGGCACCAGTACTGAACTCCATACTCTAGATGCAGCCTTACCAGTGACCTGTACAAGGGCAGTATAACCTCCTCTTTCCTACTCCTGATCCCCCTAGATATGCATCCCAGCATCTTGTTTGTCTTTGCTGCTGCTTTCTTACACTGCGTGGAGTGCTTCAGGTCACTAGTGATCATCACTGCCAGGTTCTTCTCCTCCTGTGATGCAGGTACTTGGACTCCACCCAGGTAGTACTCTGTCCTGGGATTCTTGGCTCCAATATGCATAACTTTGCATTTCTTAGCATTGAAGCCAAGCTGCCAGATCCTGGACCACCTCCCCAGCTTTTCAAGATCTTCCTGTAGGTCCTGGATCCCTTCAGCTGTGTCCACTCTCCCACAGAGCTTAGTGTCATCTGCGAATAGGCACATTTTGCCCTTAATGCCATCCCCAATGTCATTGATGAAGACATTGAACAACACAGGCCCCAGCACTGAGCCCTGCGGGACCCCACTGGTTACCTCTCTGGTGCCAGATAACTCTCCCCCCACAACCACCCTCTGGGTTCTGTCCCTCAGCCAGTTTTCCACTCATCTGGCCATCTTTTCACCAACCCCAAGATCCACCAACTTCCTGATCAACCTTTTGTGGGGCACAGAGTCAAAGGCTTGTTGAAATCAAGATAGAGGCTGTCTATCACTTGGCTCCTGTCTACTGTCTTAATGACACAGTCAAAGAAGTCAATCAGATTTGTTTGACATGACCCCCCCATGAACCCATGCTGCCTCTCATTCTGGAGACCATACTGCTCTGGATATTCTACCAACCTTTCCTTTAGTATGGTCTCCCACAATGGAGGTCAGACTGACTAGCCTGTAATTCCCTGGGTCATCCTTGGCACTGCTTTTGTGGAGGTGCACTACATGTGCTGTTCTCAGTCCTGCGGTACCATGCCTGACTCTAGTGAACTATTAAACAGGTCCGCCAGTGGCCCTGCCAGCTCCTCAGCCAGTTCCTTTAGTACCCTTTTATGTACTCTGTCTGGGCCTGGTGATATGTCCACCTTCAATGCCAGCAGCCCCTCCCTCACTCTCTCTCCTCCTCTATCACTACATCTGTGTTCCCTTCCCCCAACTCCTCTTTTCCATCCTGAAGGCACTGGTCCATCCTTCTCCCTGGTGAAGAGGGAACAGAAGTACTCATTTATTATCTCTGCTTTTCCCCCATTATCCTCCACCCAATCCACTCCTATTTTAAGCCTAACAATCCCTTCCTTCTTGTCCCTTTTCTCACTTATATAGTGAAGGAAAGCCTTCTACCCCTTCTTAATTCCTTCAGCTATCTGCAGCTCCTTCTGTGCCTTTGCTCACTGGACTTCCTTACTTGCCTCACTAGCCAACCCTAGGTAATTTTCCCTGCCCACCTCTCTCTTGGTCTTCATGAATTTCCTATAGGCTAACCTCTTTTCCCTTAGTTCCTTGGCAACCCCAGAACTGAACCTGCTGGGTACTGTGGCCCTTGTGTTCTTCCATGTGAGCCTAATGCACTCATCTGTGGCAAGCAGTATTCCTTTCTTAATGATGGACCACCTTTGATCCACCTCCATATCTGCTCTGATGCCCGCCAGATGGCTCCTTGGCACTTCACCCATTTTTCTGAAGTCTGCCTTCCTGAAATCCTCTGGGAGGCAGTTTAGCGCAGTAGTTTAAGGCTCTGAGCTGCAAATCTGGTGACATCCAGCAGACCAGACCTGGGTTTGAATCCCACAGCTTCCACTTTCATACTGTGTGACCCTGAGCAAGTTACTTAACTTCCCTGTGCTCCCAGGTCACTCCTGTAAAAAAGCTTTCAGTTTAGTGTGCTACTCCTGGTTAAACAACTAAATAGAAAAAAAATCCAAGATTTTGGTCTTAGTTGGGATGCTTTCCCTGCCCATATCCAACTGGAACCACATTGTGCAGTGGTCACTTCCACCCAGTGGCTCCCTGACCATTATTTCCTGTACATGCTCCCCATTTGTGAGCACCAGATCAAGAATTGTCTCAGCTCTTGTTGGTTCAATGACGCTCTGAGTCAGGAAACCACTCTGCAGTCCTTCCAGGTTCACCTGACTCTTAACACATGTTGTGGATGGTATGCTCCAGTCCATCTTGGGCAGGTTGAAGTCCTCCACAATTACCACCTCTCCTTTCCCCGCAGCTTCCAATGTTTGTGAGATCAGTTCCCTGTCCCTCTCCACATCTTGACTGGGTGGTCTGTAAACCACCCCAACCTCACCTTTCTCCCTCTATTGGACCTTTACTGAACCCATAATGCCTCCCCTTCCTCTGATTCCTCCCTCGTGCAAGTTATTCCCTCCCTGATATAAATTGCCACCCCTCCCCCTTCCCAACTACCCTGTCCCTCCTGTATAATTTATTTCCAGGGATCACAAGGTCCCAGTCATGGTGTGATGTTGCCCAGGTCTCAGTTACTGCAGCTATGTCCACCCACCTGTCTGTTAATAGTGCCTGCAGGAGATCCATCTTGTATCCAAGACTCCAAGCATTCAGAGACACCAGCCTCCACCTAAAGTCTGATCTGCCTTCTATTCCCTCTTTTCTTCTATTCACATTTATCCCCTCTGTGTGCACCCCTCCACATACCCGTGTTATGTGTTCCTCACCCCTCCACCTTTTGCTAACTGTGTTTTGGCCCCTTCCACCTCCTCCCTCCAGACCTCTTCCATCACTGTGGGGGGGGGAGATTCACTGACCACCTCCTCTCAGAGTCTGTGGGCCTGCATGTCCACTCCTCCCAAGTAGTTTAAATTAAGTGCAGTGGTTATGTATTCCCCCACTTTTTCCCTGAGTACCCTCAAACCCTCCCTACTGAGGTATTGCCTGTCTGGTGAAAAGAGTGCTTTGTTTAACCAGGTCTCCTCTGAGTCCTAAATACAGAGGAACCTCTCCTCCCTGTACCATTTCCTCAGCCAGTCATTAAAATCCTCTATTCTTCTCTTCCTAGCTGTGCTGGCCCTTGGTACTGGTATCACCTTTGAGAAGGCTAGCAAACTTCCTTCCTCCCTGCAGATCTTCCCTAACTCCCTGAACCTACTTTGCACTATCTCAACCTCCTCTCCAGGTAGGTCATTGGTTCTCAAATGTGTAACTAAATTAGGTTTTCCTCCAACCTCCCTTACTATTTCCCTTATTCTTGGACCCACCTTCCCCACTGTCATCCCTGGCATACAAATCACCCTACTGCTTGCATTTGAGTCCCCTTTCCTTCCACAGTGAATACCCCTAATTATGGAGTCCCCTATGATTGCCACTCTTCCATCCCCTGCATCTGTGCTCCCCATCTTTCATTCTTACCTTCGGTACTAGCTGCTTCCCCACCTAACTGCTCCCTCTGCACCCTGGTGAACTTATCTACACATCCACAATTTATCTCTATAAATGTTTTTCCATCTCCCAATCTGCCCCTCCCCTTCTGACTATCTGTATCTGTGTTCAGTTTTCTCTCCTCTCCCCTCTTCCATTCCTTTTCCCTTCCTCCTCATCCTCCACTCCGTTTTGCCTACATCGTCTTCCCTGCCCATCCTGATTAGTTCCTTCCCCCCTCCCCTGTACTCCTGCTCTCAACCCTGGCTGAACCTGGCCTCCTACCTCACTTCCTGCTGCCCCCTCCCTCCTTCCAGACAGTGGTGCAAATATATTCAAAAAAGGTACCCCTTTAGAATTTCCCACCCCTGATGCTACTCTTACATTACCACCCCTTCCCCTTACCACTTGCCATTCCTCCACCCTGGGCTCCCTAGTCCTCTGAGGAAGAGACACTCCTGTATACTGGGTGCTCCTCCCCACTCCCATTCCCTGCCTAATGGTGCCATTCCCTGGGCATCACCCCTTCGCCTTTCCCTCCACTGCTTTGCTTCTCTGACTTCCCACACCTCCCTCCCCAGCTCCCATCTGAGCAGTCTTATTTCAGCCCTTAGCTGCTCCAGGCTCTTACACACAGGACATCCCCCTTTAATCCACATCACCCCCAGAGAGACTGCTGACCCACCGCTATTGCAGTTTACCACTCTCCTACTTCCCATACATGTACCTATTTCCCCACACCCTCCCAGACCAGCTTCTCCTAGCCTCCAGTTATACATAACTATAAAATAACTATAAAATTCAAAACAATATAAATTACTATCTTACTTTACCATCAAATTGTAACAGCAGTCTCAATAATCTAGAACTCAGTAGGCTACTACTTCCAGTGTTCTATCAATACTGTTGATTCTGCTGCATTCCCACTACTTGCAGTTACATAGATACATAGACACTGTCATCAGATAAGGGCCTATGGCCCACCCAGTCTGCCCATTTGAGTTTGTAAGTTCCCTTTACATTTTTCTAGAAGTCCATTGACCCATACCACTGACTTCCAGAATTCCCTTATGTCTATGATGGTCTATCCCATGCATTCTTAAATCCTGTGATTGCTTCAGCACCCTCACACACTTCATCTGGTAGGGTGTTCCACTTTTCCACCACCCTTTCTGTGAAGAAATTCTTCCTCTCATTTCCTCTGAATCACACTGCCCCCAACTCCATCCCATGCCCTCTAGTCCTGAAACATCTTTTTAACTGGAAAATAGTATATTCCAGCACCCTGTTCCTCCCAGTAAGGTACTTGTATGTCTCTATCATAACCCATCTCTCCCTGCTCTCCTCCAGGGAATACATATTCAAGCCCTTCAGCCTGTCCTCACAGGACTTGTGATGCAATCTCTGTACCATCTTTGTTACCCTCCTTTGAACCTTCTCTACCCTGTCTATGCCCTTATGTAGGTGAGGTCTCTGTCATCGAGGCACAGGTCAGGAAGCACAGAAAAACCAGGAGCAGTTGTAGAATTCACCAAAAATTATTTATTTAAACTAGCAGTATCATAAACTAAATAAACTTGTTCATAATAACTATGTAAAGAGGCAAAATTAAATAAAGTTTTCTTTCATTCTCTGTGTCCCTTGTTCTACTAGTCTTTCTTGCAGTAGCAGCTTAGCTCCTTATATGTCTTTCCATCCCCCACTCTTAGCAAGCCTCCTGTTTTTGTAAATATCAGGTAGGAGCTGCTAGAACACATTTTGCCTAAGCTGAGAGGCCTTCTTTCCACAGCTTTTGCAAAAGGCTCAAAGATTTGAACTCTGGTAACCTCTAGCTTACAATAGCTTTGTGCAATCATCTCAAAATATAAATATATAAATTTCAACAGTAACACAATATATTTTCTAGACAATAGGATTCCATTATCAGTTACATTTCTATTCAATGAATTTGCACATATTTTTATATTAGCAGATATGCAGGGGAGGAAAAACAGACAGCAAGGGAAAACTGAGAGACAGCAAGAAGCAAAGGATTATGAGATTGTCAGGGTGATCAAATCCAAAGTCTCACAGGAAAATTGGGTTGTGCAGCCAGACAGAGAAGAGACAGAAAAGAAATAGAACAGATCTTTGCACTTACACACTTTCTCCATAACAACTAGGACAGGGTCCTATTCTACCCTGTCACATACACCCCCTACTTAAGAGGGAACCTGTTTTATTAAACAGGTTTCCAAAACGTTCTCGTCTCTAAGAACATTTGCTGCTTTCAGCAATTATGCTCATGTGCATTATCAGTTCTTCTATAACAGTACAGCAAACTGTAAAGTTTACACTCCTACATTTGTTTTCAACCTTCAGGACCCTCAAGTCCTGATCCATTTTATCAGGATTTCTCTGAGTTGGGTGAAGGCTTCTAGAGGATTGTCGACTGAGTTGTACTTCAGAGATCGAAATCTCTGCCTGTATGTCTCTCCGGAGATGTCATACCTTTTCAGGAATTTGCTTTTCACCAGGTCATAGTTTTCTGACTGTGCAGTGTTCACACTGCTGTAGGCAAGTCAGGCTTTCCCTGTCAGGCAGGGTACCAGTCTGATTGTCCATTGCTGCTTTGGCCATTGGCAGGCTTTGGCAACTCTTTCAAAAGTTGTCAGGTATGCCTCAATATAATCTGAGGGACACAACTTTGTAAGTGTAATGGCTTTTAAATTGTTTGCATTTTGTTGCTCATCTGGATGTGTGCCGGATCCTCTGCCTTTGACAGCTTGCAAGGCATCCAGCCATCACTGCTCCCATTGCTGCATCTCTTCTCTCATCTGCTGCTCTTGTCACTGCATCTCTTTTTCTCTCTGCTTCTCAGTCTCTTTTTGTTGTATAGCCCACCATTTGAAAAAGTCCATCAGGTTTTTAGATTCTGTCACTGCCTGTTCTTTTTCCATAACTTGTGCTGGCTGTACAATCTCAGACTGGACTTCTGTCTCTTCTAGTTTGGCTGCCATTCTCCTGGTAACCACTCCTGGACTTGCTGCTGCAGAATCTATACTTTCCTCTGTGCTTTCCTAGTAGTAGATCCTGTACCCATGCACAAAACTCCTGTCTTAGAGTATGCACAGCATAAATCCTACTTAGGCTGACACCATCTGTCATCGAGGCACAGGTCAGAAAGCATAGAAAACCAGGAGCAGTTGTAGAATTCACCAAAAATTATTTATTTACACTAGCAGTATCATAAAACAAATAAACTTGTTCATAATAACTATGTACAGAGGCAAAATAAAGTTTTCTTTCAGTCTCTGTGTCCCTTGTTCTCCTACTCTTTCTTGTAGTAGCAGCTTAGCTCCTTATATGTCTTTCCATCCCTCACTCTTGGCAAGCCTCCTGTTTTTGTAAATATCAGGTAGGAGCTGCTAGAACACATTGTGCTTAAGCTGAGAGGCTCCTTTTCCACAGCTTTTGCAAAAGGCTCAAAGATTTGAACTCTGGTAACCTCTAGCTTACAATAGCTTTATGCAATCATCTCAAAATATAAATATAAAAATTTCAGCAGTAACACTATATATTTTCTAAACAATAGGATCCCATTATCTGTTACATTTCCATACAGTGAATTTGCACATATTTTTATATTAGCAGATATGCAAGGGAGAAAAAACAGACAGCAAGGGAAAACTGGGAGACAGCGAGGGCAAAGGATTGTGAGATTGTCAGGGAGATCAAATCCAAGGTCTCACAGGAAAATTGGGTTGCACAACCAGCCAGAGAAGAGACAGAAAAGGAATAGAACAGATCCTTGCACTTTAGTACTTTCTCCATAACAACTGGGACAGGGTCCTATTCTACCCTATCACAGTCTCCAGAACTGTACACTGTACTCCAGGTGGAGCATCACTAGTGTCTTGTATAGTGGAATTACGACCTCCCTTTTCCTGCTGGCGATGCCCCTGCCTATGCATCCCAGCATCCTATTTGATTTACCTGCCACTGTGTCACACTGTTTCCCTACCTCGAGGTTAATAGAGATGATACCCCAAGGTCCCTTTCCTGCTTAGTGCATGCTATATCCTCATCCCCCAACTGATATGTTGTTCTATGGTTTTTGTGTCCCAGATTCATTATCTTGCACTTCTTTGCATTGAATTTCAGCTGTCAAACCCTTGACCAATCTTCAAGCTTCTGCAGGTCCCTTCTTATACTGTCTACACCCTCTGGCATGTCCACTCTGTTACAGAGCTTTGTGTCATCAATGAATAGGAATGTTCTGCCTCCTGGGTCCTGCACAAAGTCATTGAAGAAGATGTTGAATAGGACTGGTCCCAGCACTTATCCCTGTGGTACCCCACTGGTCACTCTTCCCTCTGTGGAGTGACAGTCATTTATCACAACCCTCAATGTCCTGCTACCCAGCCAATTACCCACCCACTGCACTACTGTCCTGCCCGCTCCCATATTTCCTAGTTTGTTTAATAGTCTTCTATATGGCACAGTGTCAAAGGCCTTGCTGAAGTCCAGATGGGCCACATCCACTGCCCCCCTGATCCACCTCCCTTGTTACCCAGTCGAAAAATTCAATGACGTTGGTGTGGCATGACCTCCCCCCAGTGAAACTATGCTGCCTTGGGTCCTGTAATCCTTTGGCAATCAGATGTTCCACCAATCTCTCCTTCAGTAGTGCTTCCATGATCTTCCACACTACTGAGGTCAGGCTGACTGGTCTGTAGTTCCCCACTTCTCTTTTTTACCACTTTTGTATAAGAGGACTACATCTATTGTCCTCCAGTCTTTGGGCACCTCCCCTGTTTCCAGTGATTGGCTAAATAGGATTGCCAGAGATTCAGCCACCACTTGTCTTAGTTCCTTTAGGACCCTGGGGTGCACCCCATCTGGCCCCATTGCTTTATCAACTCTTATTCCTTCCAATTCCTTTAGGACCCTTTCCCATGTAAAGGAACTTGTGTCCATTTCTACACCATTCCCACCCCTTGTACTCCCTTCAGGCCCATTACCCTCCTCTTCTTTAGTAAAGACTGAGCAGAAATATCTGTTCAGTATATCAGCTTTACTGTTGTCATCCTCCACATGGTCCCCATCCTCCCCCTTCAGTCTCACTATCTCTCCTTCCCTTTGATCTTTTTGACTTTCACTTTCTCCACTACCTCCTTAGAAAACCATAATGGCCTCCTCTTCCTTTTACCCCTTGCTAACCTGCTTAATGCATAATTCTGTTGCTCTTATAATCCCTGTTTTAAATATTGCCCACTGTTCATCCTCCCTTGATTTCCTCCCCATTCCCATTAGTGCCTCTTTCAAACATGCCCCCATTTTCCCAAAGTCTACCCTCCTAAAATCCAGGATACATGTTTTTGTGTGGTTTGGTTCTGCTCCTTCTGTGATTTCAAACCACAGTGACAGGTGGACACTGTTCCCCAGGTGCGCACCCCACTGTTACCCCACCACACTGTCCCTGTTTGTGAGCATGAGGTCCACTATTGCCTTCATCTGAGTTGGTTCCATGACCAGTTGCTTAAGGAAGGCACCTTGAAGGGAGTCCAGGAAAAATCTGCTCCTGGTTGATGCTGCTGCTGGGAGGCTTCAGTCCCTTGTGCTTCAAAGTTAAACCACTTAAAAGGCGGCATAACGTTCGGTTGCATTTTCAGCAATTTGCATTCAGAGAATGATGCATAAATCATTCTTTTCCTGGAAGCTGAGCAAACTGTCACAACAGATGAAAACATTCAAAAACAGCATCTAAATGTGTTGATGCATTTGGCATGACACAAGCTGCATTCAGAAACAGGGACTTTGCCTGTGTCATGTCTTTTGAAAATCCTTCCCCAGGTATCTGTCAACATAAATATTTTAAATGCATTGAAAGTCACAATAGTGACTCCATCCAAGTTAGAACGAAAAATGCTGGAAACAGTACTGCAGTGATTATCTCTTCAGGGTCGCACTTGTTGGGGAATCTGGGGTATTAATAAAATAATTCTATCTGAATAAGGATTACTTTTTAGTGTTTATATAAAGACTAATTCACGCTAACATCAGATACTAAAAACTATTCGCATACTGTACTGTAACTGTTCGACTTTCAGAGAATGATACAGACAAAAAGTGGGACAATGCTGATCTCTTTCTTATTCTTGTTGCTCTCCATGTTGAACAGAAAAGCATGTAATAAATGAAATCCAATTTTTATGACAATTTGCATGGTTGTAGGGCTGGATATAAACTAGGAAATGCACTATAACACTATAACCCTTAAGGAAAATGTGTAATAACTATTGTTTGACAGTTCTAACGCACTTCTGTGATATGCCACATATTTGAATGTTTTCTTATTTTTTAACTCTGCAATATTCAAGACTGCATTCATAAACCTTCTATAATATATGGTGATGGAACTTGGCTTGGAAGTAGAAGTTTAAATTAAAAAAAGTGAAGTTTATTCAGTTTATAATATGAAATAACGTAAAAGAACAGCATCACAATGAGATACAAAATAGAAGAAAAACTCATACTAATGTAAACAGAAATTACACATACTATATGTAACTGGATGGACAAATGGTCCACACCTCCAAATTAAAAACCATAGGCTGGATTTTCAGTGGTTCAGGGATTAAGTCTGACTCTGCAGCCACCATTGCATTAGGAAATCTTTGCACCTGTGGGGATTCCTATCTTCAGCCTGTGCTTTTCATGGGAGAAGAAGCAGCTGTGGGAGATGTTTTGCCTGGTCCCACCAGGTGAAATATCTCGGCTCAGCTTCACCAAAAAAACAGCCATGAGGTGCCATAAATTGAGGAGCCGGTTGTAAACAGGCTCCCGCACTGAAAATACAGCACATGTGGGAAAAACTATGGTGAAGCTGCACTTACTGCAGTTTTTCCCTCACCTGTGCCAGTTTCACGAGGACTGAAAATCCAGCACCATATTGTTACAATAAGTCGTACTGGTATGATATGTATAAAAGAATCCTGTGGGGGACAAACAAGCTGCCATATTCCATAATCCTGACCAATTTAACCCCTGAGCACACCAAATGAACTTACTGTGTGCCTGTTTCAGTGCAGCTTGGTAACACAGCATCTATGTTAAGTTAGAGAACAAAAGATCAGTGGGTGAATCTGGGCAGGAACCTTTTATTTATTTACACTCTCACAAAACTTTCTTCAGAAACTGAGGTGTTAAGCTTCATTGTGGAAAGCTGTAAATTAAGCCACCGCCTGTTGGCTTAGTGGTAGGTTCTGTGCCTGACATGTCAGACCCAGTTCTGAATCCCATAGTAGGTATGTATGTGTATGAGAGAGAGAGAGAGAGAGAGAGAGAGAGAGAGATGGATGGATGGATGGATGAATGGATGATAGAAGATAGAGCATTCTGGGATATCAAAGCTAAAATGTGAGTTACATATTTCATATTTTCTAAATTTAAAAACACAGGTATCTAAAAAACATTTCAAATGCATTATATATCCCTGATCTGTTAATAAAGGTACAGTACCTTGAAACTGTAAAAGTACCATAACAGTTTCTTTTCTTACCTGCATAAATTGTTATTCTTAACTAAGTTTCTATTCTATAAACTTTAATATTCCAAGGCCACACCACCATGAATTGCCACTTCTTTCTTAATTGAGCAGAAATTAAGTCTGAATGGACTTAAAACATGGGATTTTGCTAAAAATACAAAATGTAAGGTTCATGCCTGGATTAAACCCTGTAGTTTCATGTTTACTAGCCTGAAGACACATCTGGAGCACCACCAAGCAACACTGCAATGCATGACAGCATCTGTGGTGACACAACCTATGAAACAAGCCATCTGGGTTTAATTCCATTAGGGGAGTTTACAGTACTACTGATAGAAAAGCTGAATGTCAATGACAAAAATATGTTGCAGAACTTTTACCGTCAGATTCTACTGCTCAGGGGTGCACTGCATACGTCGGCAAGCAACTGATCATGTGTATTCCAGGTAGGAACATTACAATTTATGTATATTTAGCAAGAGACCAAGGTTCAACTACTAACAGAAACATATTTTTTTTTCAAAACAGCATTATTTCAAAATAAGCAGAATGGTACCTCATGGTAGTGTGGATTTGGGTAGTAGCACGTCAACTGAGTGCATCAAACTGAGCAAGGTAAATTGGGTGTGCTAAATTCAATGACTCTAAAATGGGCAACCTCCACAGCACAGCTACCGCACAATTTGGGCGACTATGCAGATTCAGTGAACCCCAATGGCAAAGTGTGGCATGGTGTTAGAATCTATAAGATAGGAGGGATGGTGGACACAGCCCCCAGTGGGGGGTGCAGTGGGGCACAAGCCCACATAGGGGTGCAGGGGAATGCAGGCCCCCTGCTAAAATAGAGACATGCACCATTGCTTGACTGCACCTGTTGCTGTTCACATGTAAAACAGGAGCAAGTGGTGATATATAAGGGGAACGCGCATGACAAGGTAGCCAGGTGTAGTAAGTGGAGGTCTTATCTGTGATGCAACAATGTCTGTGGAGTTTCTCAGCTACAGGTTTAATTTAGTAGCTGTATAGTGCTGTGCTGAAGTGTACCATCGCCCAAATAACGGTTGCTCTAATTTTTTTGCTCCAGTTGCAGTCACTCAAAAATAGTTGCCGAACTGACATGGAGCCAATTTGGGCTACATGTTGTACATTTTATAATAAACAAATTTAAATTAAAACACTTTTTATTGCCACCTGATTGCACAGTACAGTGCATCATACTGCCATACTGGTGACCTGGGTTTGGAGCAAGCAGTCTCAGGGAACTGGAGTAGGGTGGTGGGGGCAAGCACATTCCAAACCAGCAGTGATGATGCCAGGTTTTTACCATCTCAATGACCCCCAAAATGGGATGGGGAGCTTGGTCCTCTGCAGGGGTTCCGTATGTGTGCATTACAAATGCCCGTAGATCCATTGTTACATTATATGGGGTGGTGAGAGGGTCAAAGGGAAAGAAAGAAAATGTGGAAAGAAATCCCCAGGCCATCTATATGACAACTGTTGGCATTCATGGGCCTTGTGTCTTGTGGGTCCTTGTAGCCTCAGTCCCATAAGGAAAACATAGTACAAAAGTAATTTGAGGTCAGAAGGGACACTAGGTCCAGCAAATCTCCGCCACCCAGGCAGTGAACAGCAAGTATGCTGTGCAAACATGTACTAATTTATAAAGATTTACCACCCCACTGATACAGGTACCCTGTGAGTCTCTTGGTAAGAAGACATTTGCTCAAGCTTACCTTGACAGTCTGTACTGTATTCATGTCCACAGTCTCTGCTGGTAGAGTGTTTTATAGGTTCATCATCCTTTGGAAGAAATGCCTCCAAATGTTACCCCTTAATTTTCCACCTATGTGCTTCAGGGCTTGTCCCTGCATTCTACTGGAGCCCATGAGATCATACATTTCTGTCTGTTCAACCCTGGCAATTCATGTTAGTATGTGGATAGCTGATGTTATGTTCCCCAGTTTTGTATTCTTCAGCATATTAAGAGCAGTCTGTCATCATTGCTTTTACTTTACATACCCCTGATAATTTTTGTGGCCATGCTTGGCACGCTGTACCTCTCAATGTCCTTTCTGTATTAGAGAGCACTGAACTTCATACAATATTCCAGATAGGTCCAAGCCAGAGCCTTGTAAGGTGGTTAGATGATCCCCATTTTTACAGCACCTCTGTATTCTTCCAGTCTTCTTGACAGCAGCTTGTTATGATTTAGGGCCTTAGCTATTATGAGCTGAGGTTCCTTTCCTCCATCACTTCAGCAAGAGGATCCCTAAACAATGTGCAGTTCTCACCTCTGTTTCTCCACCCTAAATGTATCACCTTCATTTGGATACATTAATCTAAGACTCCAGGAGCCCATTCATTTGCCCAGCGTGTTCAGATCCTCCTAAAGTTTGTCCCCATCTTCAAGGGAGTTCACCACCTTTACCAGTTTAGTGTCATAAAAAATGTAATCATTCTGCTGAAGACTTCAGCTTCTAAATTAATGAAAATGTTGGAAAGCAGTGACTCCAGCATTGATCCCATAGGGATGCCACTATGTGACCCTCTCACTCAGAGTAGTGCCCGTCTACTGAAATCCACTGCTTCCTGCCCCCAAGCCACTTAGCAACCCACTTTGTGTATGCATTGTGTATACAGCACTAGTGTGCTTTGACTAGAAGCTTGTCATGCTACACACTGTGAAAAGCCTTGCTGAAGTCCGGATAGATTACCTCTATAGTCCTGTCACTACCCATCTCCCTGGTCACCCCCCCGAATAATGTGATTGGGCTGATTTGAAATAATCTGCCCCTCATACAGCTATATTTGGGGGGTAAATCTTGGCCTCATTCCCTTATTCAAGTGTTGCAGTATTCCCTCCTTGATTATGGATTCAAGGTCCTTGCCTAGCAATGATTTCAAGTTGACAAGCCTATAGTTGCCCAGGTCCAACCTTGCCCCCTTCTTAAAGATCATATTGGCCACTTTGTCTTCTGGTACTATTCCTGTATAGGGAGACTCCTTGAAGATTACCACAAGGGGCCCTACCAGTTGTTTCTCTAGTTCCACTGTGATCCTGGGTTGTATGCCATCCAACTCTTGGAATTACCAGGCTGGTCAGGATGTCCACAGGTTGCATCATGGTTGCCTCGATGCCATAGGCCCCACCCAGTGAAAACTGTGCTCCAACCCCTTGGGGCCCTTTGATGAACACCAAAGTGAAGCATTCATTAAGCATCTCATCTAGCGTCCTAGACTCATGCACAAGTTCCTTCCCCACTTCTTTATTTTCAGGGGTACAATCTCCTCCCTTAACTTCCTTTTTTCCATTTATGTACTGGAAGGAATGAGGTTTTGGTGTCATCGGAAGCCCTTTCTACTATCCTGGTTTCCATACCCTCCTTGCCTTCCTTAATTCTATTTATGTGATATGTCAGCACTGCTCTATTCTCCTATCTTGCTTGGATGCAATTTGTCTCTTCCAGAGACAATGGAACAATGGGCCTAATTCTATAAAGGATTATGCCTGGCATAAACTGATTTGTGGCAAAATAAATGGTGCAAGTAGCAGTTTACATAGAAACATAGAAGTTGACCACAGATAAGGACCGCGCAAGGCCCATCCAGTCAACCCACTGCCAGGAGTTGCAAAATTTGGTATTCTGCAAAGCAGCCTGTGATATGTCACAGGCTGCTTGTGCCAAAGTGTACGTATGCCACCAGTTATGTCATAACCCCCCCTGTGACATGGTGCTGGGGGTCTACAGCAGTGTTGTGCCCAATTCTGGAAGGCATCCTCCAAGTCCACGAGTTTGTTATTCTCAAACAAGCCCCAGAGTACATATACCAAAGTACATTTACACCAGCTAACAGCTGGTATAAGTGTACTTTGTGTCCACCGGGGGTTGCATAATGTACCGCAAGTCCCAATCCCCCAAGAGTGGAATAAGCCCAGCAGGGGTCTGGATCCCCCCATGCCCCCAATCCCCAAAAGAAAAGCCCTGCAGGGTTAGAACACCCCCAAAGCCCTGATCCCCCAATGTATGTGCTAAAGCCCCACAGGGCTAATCATGCCCCCTCAAGCCCCGATCCCCAGATGTATGTTATAAAGACTTGCAGAGCTAATAATTTAATCATGCTCCCCAAGCCATGATCCCCCGATGTATGTTATAAAGCCCTGCAAGACTAATCATCTAATCATGCCACTCCAAGTCACAATCCCCCAATGTATATAAAGCCCCACAGGGCTAATCATGCCCTCCCCAAGCTCTGATCCCTGATCATCAGCCCACACACAAATGGCAAATGTTGTTCAAAAACCAAAAATCCATAACCCATTATCCCTGGTAGTCTAGTGGCCACCCACCCGGCAGTGCCAGTCCACCCTATGCCCCCCAATCCATAGCCAACCAGTGACTGGCAGAGCTCACCTTTCACCTCCATGGCCAGCCACCGATTGAGCTCCTTCTGAGTGCATACTACTGTATATAGGTCATGCTCAATGAATGAGCTGTCATTCATTGAGTGCATACTATATACAGTAGCACATGTTCAGAAGGAGCTCAGTCAGTGGCTGGCCATGGAGGTGAGAGGAGGGCTGTAAAGGCCACCAGTTGGCTACAGGTCGGGGAGTGGGGTGGACTGGCACTGCTGGGTGGGGGTGTGGGGGGCCACTATACTACCAGGGATAACAGATTATTGATTGCTTTTTCTTTTAACAACATTTGCCATTTGTGGGCTGGCTGGTGATCAAGGATCGGGGCTGGGTGGGGCATGATTAGCCCAGCGGAGCTTTATATACATTGAGGTATCATGGCTTGGGGAAGCATGATTAGATGATTAGCCCTGTGGGGCTTTAAGCATACATGGGGGGATCATGGCTTGGGGGGCATGATTAGATGATTAGCCCAGTCTAAGGGAATGGCAGTGTCCTTTAATTGAGATACATGATTTTGAAGTTTCTAAAAGTTCCTACTTTCTTACAATGTTCACCATGGAAAAATTATACAAATTGGTGTGGTGCATTATTATCATCAGAAACATGTTCTAGCATCAGCATAATACATCTAAAATATAAACCCAGAATATAAAGTCCAAACATACCCCCAATGGAAGAGATTTATACAAATTCTGATTGGAGGAGATGTTTAATAAATTAATTCATTAATTTTGAAAATGGTAATGATAGCCGCTTTTTAAAATATCGAAGTAAATTAAAAAACATACTGAGTATGAATCTAAAGGTGTTGACAATAATTTTTTCTCAAAAAACTATACACTGAATGATGAACATTTTTTGCAGAATAACAATTACAGCTGCTTTAAAATATCACACATTTATACAACATGAATGTTCATTTCATCTACTGTACCTTAGCTTTTTTCTTCATTTAGATAGCATATCACTGTATAACTGACCTTTTTGTAACATGACTGTTTGTTTTACATTTTAAAAGTTGTTTTTGATCAGATTATATTCACGCATTTGAATTAAACTTCAACATTTGCTAGATTTTAAGCTTTTTCCATTATGAGTATCTTAAATACTGTATCTCAGTTTCACAAGTACTCATTCAACTTTGTGTTTCAAAACACCTGACAGTACTCAATTGATTAAACAATTGCAATGCTTGTGACTGTCCAGTTTGTTGCCATGGCTAGTACTACAGTGTAACACTACTGTAAACACTTTATGAAGTCTTAAATGCTATTTAAGGCCTATATGGACTTCATCAATGATTTGAGAAAAATATGTTATAAAACCTAGGTAAAACAGGTAAACTTAAGAAAAAGGTTTTCTGTAGTCAAATATAATAACAGACTACAGAATGTCTTTGAAATGATATGCTGAAGTAGATATCCACTTTTTCACACCAATTGGATTTCTTTTTAACTTTTTTGGGGGGGTTCAAATAGGAGGAATAAACACACAGATGCATGCTGTCTTTGCATCTGCATTGGGCAGGCTGGGTCTGAGAACACCTGCTGCAATTTTTAAAGATGCATCCATTTCTGACAAAAAGTTACAATTTGCAGCAAACAAAATAATAATGCAATTGATGTCCTTTTTTGATGCAATTGCATCTTTTTATGGACACGGAATTTGGATGCAGTTGGAACAACAGGGCTGGATTTTCAAAAGAGTGGATGTGGATACATTCATGCTAGTACCTCTCCTGCTATTTTCAAATGATGCATCCATTTGCTGCAAAAGTCACAATTTACAGTAATAGAACTGATGCAAATGTATTTCTATCACTTTTTGCCACAATTATATCTTTTTTGTGATGAGAAGTTTGGATACAGCTGGACCATTTTATAGATGGTGTAACAGTATGGAACATTCTGCTGTCAATTTGGACAGATATCCATTCTGAAAACTGTGTAGTGTGAATCCTTTTGCAAATCCCTCCACCCAACAATGTATTTTAAAAGTTACAGCCTTGGTATGACAGTCCCACTTTAAGGAAATGTTACAATGCCTCGGTATCTAACCTGAACTGTTTTAAATGTTTACACAGGCAAACGTTTAAAAATGAGCCAAATAACCTAAAGTTCAGACTAAAATGCCCAAATATATGGTACCTCCATTTTTAATACAGCAACAACTTCTTTAACATTAGGATTTCAGCTGTAAATGCAGCATTTACTGTAACTGCCAAAACTACAAAGTGAATTACTTGTTCTTGGCACGCAGCTAGGTCATACTGCTGCTCCAGTCTGAATTTGGCAGCAGTTGTTTTAGTCAATATAACTTGAGCATGGAAAGATTCGCTCTGAGAGGGAGATGCAGATCTTCTAAAGGGAGTCGATTAGGACAGAGATGAGCTGAGCAACTTGCTCCTCAGAGACCCATAGCCAAGTTATTCATGCTGGAGGCATTGATAGTGTTTGCAGTAACCCCTTAAATTTGCTCCAGGCCCCATTTATGTACTGGGAGATTCTACTGGAAATAATAGCCTCAGCACAGCACACACAGAAGGTATCAGGGGAGACATACTCTGCTGTTGCACACAGACTCAATACAAGTGTGAGCATCAGAAACAGTAAAAGGCAACAAAATCACAAAGTGGTTCTTACTGACTCTCAAAACATGCTCCACTGTAGCAATTGTTTTGATTGGACACTAAAGCAGAGAAAATGTAGATAGCAGAGAAACTATGATGGGTTCCACTCAATTAATAGCTGGCAGTTGACAGCTCTCTCTGAACATGGTTTATCAAGCTATTTGATCACTGCAGATTTAGTGTCACTATAAAAATAGTCCTTCCTTTTATGTGTGTAACATTATCCCTTTTACATGTATGTGTGTAACTATTATTGCTGGTTCTTTGCTACTCCTACATTACTATATGACAGGGCTCTAGTAAATCCATCAAACTAATTAAATGTTCGATATACTAGACTACTTCATACTCCCAGAACACTTCTCTGGGCCAGTAGTGTTCATAATTAATCTGGGAGGTGGCACTAATCAGTATTACATATTTTGATAGCAATTGCATGTAGAATTCTAGTGGTGGGTGTCCTTCAAAATTCCAGGCTAGCAGGGTGCAAATGATTTGAAACACTGGCCCCTGGAGTGGATGTGGATAAGATGGCAACAGCTGTGAGTTATAGGTTAGAGGAGTGCAGTAGAAATTAAGATATTAAGCTATAGGAGTGGAGGGGGATTAAGTGTAGGAATAGATCGAGTGGTGAGGTCAATGAAGAGTCTTCAGGACAGAGGGAAAGGAGGAAAAGACTGGAGAAAGGCTAGACCTGAGCCAGGGAAGCCAATACAAGAAAGTAGCCTGAGCTGCTGTGGGTTTAGCATGCTAAAGAAAGAAGCAATGGTTAGCATTTCTGAAGTTGTAGAAGGAAAAGGGAAGAAAGCAGGAGGCTAAGCAGTAGTCTGGGGATGTGCAACACCTTCTATCATGGTTTGTAGCATCTGTTACTGTTTGGCTATCTCCTGGTAGTCCATCGGATAGAAACACAAAGAATATAACCCTCACTAACCCCTCCTTATAATCAGTAAGGCTTTTAGTTTGTCTGCTGACAGCCCATTTCCCTTTCCAACACACAAGCATAACACATTGGACCCTTGTGCTGCATTCATCTCCTCAATGGCCAAACAATTAATCTGTGACTGCCCCACTTGCCTGACTCCATCCATGGGGATGCCCCACTGTGGTCAAGAAGCTACGTGGTCAAGTAGTCATTTTTTTGTATGACTAATGTTTATCCATGGCCCCCCTCCCACACACACACACAGTAGTTACATTTAAAAGGTTTCGGTGGGAGATATTTCACATCTAGATTTGAAGACTGTGGAACTGTCATCTCTATGTGGTGGAAATCTATATTATTCTATGAAGAATATGACAGGGGTGCAGGAAACCTCCTGCAGTTTTGTAAGAGATGGTGGAGTTTAGTTCCTGTGGGATCCTGCCCAATGTAACTCCTGCTTTTCTATGCTCTAGAAAAACTTGATAGGATTTGCTCTAACAAGAAAATTAGGTGCCACCCCTTTACAGTACCTTAGTTTCTGCTGTGTTCATGTTACTCCATTAACATACAGACTTGGCCCCATTTGATATTTTAACTAGCATGCACCCCCTGATTTTAAATAGGATTACACAAAATTTTCTTGTCAGACCAACGTTTTTTTCATGTAACTTTATCTCCTTCAGTGCCATTCACCTAGTCTTCCAGCGGGGGGCATGCTACAGTGGTGGTCTCCCAGACCCATTCCTCACTAATGCCACTGATTGCACTGGTGGGAATCCATGACACAGACCCTAAGAGTACCACTGGCCATCATTTCAATAGCGGTGGGATTTTCTCCCATGTTATTTTTATCCTCCTACCACCAGGTGGCACAACAATACCTAGTATGACCTCACATACACAAAGCAAACCCTGGTGGGACAGAGATCTCTTTAGCTTAACACAAGCTTTGCTATGGCAACAAAACCAGGAACCAGCCCTTCCTGGCTGGGAGCACTGCCAAATGATAGCACCACCCCAGCCATCTCAGACAAACTGAATGGCTCCAGAGTCCATTCCTGAATCTAGATCACCCGCACAGCAGCATATGGCACTGTCACTAAGCCACCGGGTTGGCCCACAGATGCAATTTTTCTAAAGAACCACTTCTGATCTATATTATATCCTGTTGTTTGAAAAAAATGTATTTCTACATTCTAAGATACATTAATATGCTGTTCTCCTGGTTAATATTTTCCACTTTTGCTTGACAGTTACTGCACTTCTTATCAAAGAAGCATTAGAAGTCACAATTTAATATTAATTTGGTCCAGGGTACCTTTGTAGACTTAAATATTTAAGACCAACATGGTGAATGACTGGGTTCCAGACACTCCATAATCACTACTGTGCTAAATGTTAATATCTCTCTAGTGTAAAATTTATACTACAAAATATTCTTGCCTTTCACCAGTCTCTGGAGCTTTAATATTAAGAAAATGAAAGGCTAGATGGCAAGTCTTTTATCATGTAAGACAGAATGCATAAATAAATATACATACTATTAGAAGTTTTTTTGTCCTCAGAGGCTTCACTTTGCACAGCATGGAGCAGAGATCAAAGCACATACAGATAGAAGGGTACCATTACATTTTTTTCTGGGGGGGGGGGGCAAATGAAAAGCTTCATTTTTTTAGCTGAGCATTGAAAGCACATAAAATAGTGGGTCTGGGGTCTAGCTTCTTCAGTAATTTATTTTCAAAAATATACAAAACAGAGAAGTCTGGTGAGATGCACTACTGGGTGCAAAACGTACATGAAGTCCACATTGTTTCCTATTTTAAGTATTATATGTGTCTGTCTTACACTCACCTACAGTATATGCATACACTTTGTCAGGCTAACCATTATGCTCGCAGTGACAGGCAACTGGATTCTTTACAGGAACAAAAGAGTGCTGCAGACACCCTTGGTGTTACCATAATTACTATCAATCAGAGGTGTCCAAAATGCACAAAACAGAGCAATGCCCAAAGCACCTCAAAAGAACATCAGGTGTAGAACAAACCTTTCTTCCAAAACATTTGTTTAATAATAAGTGCATCAAAGTTTTAGAAAATCATTGGGGAATGCAGAGGAGCACACTGCCCATGCCAAACTCAAACTGCCCCTTTTGTTTTGAAACTCTTTAGCTAAAGCTGAAAAACATTTTTTGGTATGAAAATGTAACTTTCTAGTTAATGTTATTTTGAGGTGAGTATGTGAGTGCTCTGCTTGGTGCATATTTGATGTTCTTAACTTTTTTTGTTGCAGCCCCTGGCTTGTAAACTGCTCTTCCTGGATAGATTTGAACAATTCCCACCCTGGTTAGTTTAAAGAAATGGATATTTATCTATTTAATCAAACATTTTCTTTTCTTTGCTGTAATTTCTAACTGATTTATTGCCTGACCATGCTATAGTGTCTGCTATCTTGTTTTCCTTCACATGATCATACCTCTATTACTAGCTTGCATTCTGTGTGCTCTGATGACTGGAAGTTTGCCTTTTACAAATAAAAACCTACCTATCTCTATTTGGCAGACATGATTACCTTGTTAGCTGGGTGGCAATTAATAGCTACCAATAAATGTGCTGGCTGGCCAGTTAATGATTGGCTATTGCTGAATACATGATGGACATCTGGCTAGCAACTGTCATAATGTATCATAGGAGGGAGCCTTGCACCTTGATGCAGTATAAAAATAAATTACTACTACTACTGCTCCAGAAGCAAAATACGGCTTATGTAAGATAATCTTTTGTTTATCATGATCATAGAGTTTTGGTTGACTAGGAAAGGACTGCTACAAAAACATTTTGTTTTCAAGCTTGTCCTGGGGGATACAGATGCAAATGGACTTGCCACATGTGTGCAAAGTACATGGGTTTGAAGACCAAGTCTTTTTATTTTTAGGGAAGGAGAGATATGTGATATACGATTTCCTGTGTGCCCCCATAAGTTAGATTTGCAGGCAATGGAGAAATGTGTTTTGTTTTGGTTTCTTTTTTCCTTTCTATTTGTACAAGAAAATGGGAGGCCTGGGAAAGTCTGCAAAACTGGAATACTCACAGGAATAATGTGTCATGGTTGTCACCTCAATGAGGGACAGCTATGAACTGCAACCAGCAAGGGAAGAAAACTGGTATGTTGCCAGTGAAGCATATGAGCAGGGACACTGGAAAATTGCTCCCACAATTTTTCTGCAATTTCTGCAATTTTCACCATTCTCTGCACAAAAGTCTGCAATTTCTTGCAATTTACTGAATTTTTGACTGAAACTGTCTACAAATCTTTAAATTCTTAAAGAAAGATACTTAAACATGTTAACAATTTGGAATACAGACTTGGAAAAAACAATACAGTATATGGTGAGGTGGGGTCCAATGTGACTCTGATTTCATCTGATTCACTTCTCTGGTTTGGTTTCAAAGTCCTCTGGCCATGCATGTTGTATGTATACTTAAACACTTAAACTATGTGTTGAAGAAGACTATCAGAAAACTTTTCTGCTACAGAGATGCAGACAATAAGTGTGGGAAAAGGTGTAAATTGTCCTATTTTAAAATGTTTGAATTTACAGTGCTGATTAAGAACAGCAAGTATTTTAACAAAACAATATTTTTTTTTTTACTGGAACTTAATTATGCACCCCGGTTATCTGCTAACTTATTTTTCTTGCACAAAAGTAAGTAGTCATTAAACAGGCTTCATTAGTTTATACCCAGAAACTGGCAAAATATGTTGTTTCAGGATTTATTCAGTATTGACTGGCTATGAATTAATAAATAAAATCTAATTTGCATTGTGTGAGATAGATGTCTTTGGATTTTAGATGATATGTTACATAATGATTAATTTGAAACTCATTTCAGAAAAACAAACCTTTCTCCATATTGAAAACATATACAAATGGCAATATATTTATTTAAAAATTTGTATGATCAATATATGCTGCAGCTAACAATAAAAGATTTATTAGAGAGCAATGGGGTTGTGTAGTGAACCCGCGCAAATTCCCTGCATTTTCCACAAAAAGTCTCCATATTTTTGGGTAACATTTTCCGCAATATTCCATGACCCTGTATATGACACATAAGGAAAGGAGGTAAAATTTTAAACAGACCTTTTCACACTTTTGCTGGAGTGGGTGTGTGAGAAAGTTAGTTACAGGAGAAAAAGAGCCGGTTTGATTTGGGAAGGATGTGTGTAACATTGCTGTTATAAGAGAGTGCCCAGTGCTTGAAAAAAACATCTGGAAAAGTACACAGTGAATTTGATGTCCCTCTGCAATTTAACATATACTGGAACCAAACTCTGTAAATAGGAAATAAAGAAATATTATTTTCATATAATATCAGTGGTGTGTAGCATGAATTCTATATTTAAGACAGTGATTTCTTTCTACCAAAGACACGACTGCTGAAGGCCAGAACAGCAGCAGATAATATACCTAGTGAAGAGTTGCTAGTACCCAGAGTTAAGTCAACAGCTACAGCTAGCAATAAGACATTTGTTACCACACATGGGGGGATAGCAAGGAACTGGTCAAGATAGTTAAAAAGAATCTTGAAATCCTTCATGGATTGACTCCACTTGCCCCCATATTCAAGAAGCCACTTTGTATTTCATATAGGAGGGGTGCCAACTTACGTGACAGGCTTGTGAGTAGCTACCAACTGAAAACCAGGAACCACACTCCATGTCAGAAATGGGGATCAAAACCCTATGGCTTTTGTAGTACATGTTTTTTTTATGCAACAGGGTAAGACCTTTCAAAATCCTAAACTAGAAAAGTAAGAAAGGTTAGAGGTTTCATAAACTGCAATACAGAGGCAATGGTCTATAAACTAGCATGTACATGTGACAAATTCCGCATTGGTAGAACAGAAAGGAAACTGTGGCTTAGGCTTAATGAGCACATACTGGCCATAAAAAATCAAAATTGTGATTATTCTATGGCTCTCCACATTAAATCCTGTGCAAGTGGTGCCAATAACAGAGTCACGGTGATGGGCCTTGAAAGTGTCCCAAATAATGTGAGGGGAGGGGACATTGAAGGTGTTCTAAATGAAAAAGAACAAAGTGGATTTTAGAATGGGAACTGTAAACCACCCAGGACGGAATGACAAGTTCTAACTAAAACCATTTTTGAATAAAGAAGGAAGTACAATAACCCCAACCCCCCAACCTCCCACATAGTGTATTACCAAATACAAGTAGGTGATGTTTGAACACAAACTTCAGGAGTTGGAAAAGAATGATTTCATCTATTTTCACTTCTTTTTTGATGCTCTCTCATACAGATCCCCGGAGAACAGATGAAATATAGGATTAGACAAGAAAAGCCAAAGACAAGACAATATGAATTTGAATTACTGTAGAAACAATTTGAATTGTATTCTAAATAATTGCAGCACTGGGTGTGGTGAATGGTATAGGTTTAACCTTTATATGCACTTATAATCAGTTTTGCATTAATCACTGTATGTTGATAGGTTGTGTACTTAAACATTGCAGCATTTTTATTGGTTATAAATGTCTAAGTCATGGGTCCTGAATGTATTTAAATCTGTAATGTATAGTGGCTCACTATCTCTGAAGAAGCATGAAAGGTTGGGAGAAATGTAATTTATTTATTGAAATTTTGATAACTGGGTAAGCCCACTGAGACCAGAGGTCCCTTTTTCAGGAGCGATCCGGGATTAGTTACAACAGAAGTTACATACTTTGGAAGTTATATACAGTAGGTACAGTAGATACATACATTGGAATTGGCATTGAGTACTTACAGAGTGTAGCAGCAGGCTCACAATATGTTTGAAAGGTGCACAGTACATGTGACAACATTACACAAGAGTTTTGTGAGTGAAACAGTAACAGCAGTAAAGTTGAGAGGCATAGTAATCATAACTCAGACACAAGCAGGGAACTAGCAATTGCAGCCACAGAGACTAAGTTCTAGCAGGTGCACTTTTAGGCTTGACTTAAATTCATGGAGAGTAGACCTGTCAGCCAGACTCCCTGGGAGGGTGTTCCATAAGTGAAGAGCAGCGTAACGAAAGGATTGCTTGCCTCGGTTAGTGCATACCCGTGGGATGTTGAGGGGATGGCCTGCTAAGGATCTCAGGTCACGACACTGTATTTTGGGATTGAGCAGACCACACAGATGGGGAAGAGAGCCAGCAGTGGTGAATTTAAAGGTCAAGCATAAAGAGGAGTAGGCCAATTTGTGCCATAAAGTGGGCCAGTGGAGGTCTGCAAGGACCTCACAGTGGTGCCTCCTAGGAAGGGAGTTAGTAGTGAAGCATGCCACTCTACAGTAGAGCACAGTAAGTTTTCTTCATTCCCCCTCCCTGAGGAACTGTAGCAGGGGGGCCCCATAGAGGAGGGTGGGGAGTAGGGTGCTGTTAGCTATGGCTAGCCAAGCCTCATCAGAAAGAGAGTTTCCCAGCTGGTAGAGGAGTCCAATCTTCTGGTGGGTGGACTTCGCTAAGGAGTCAATGTGTGGTTTATAGGTCAGTTCCTGGTCAAGGAGGATCCCAAGGTACTTAATCCTGTCGATGTCCTAGACTGTCTTCCTTCGAGCTGTGTGGAGCTGGAGCAGGTCATGCCTGTCGGCACCAAGGCATTTGGTCCCAAACAGGACAGCCTTCATCTTCTCTTCATTCCTAACTTTCATACTGTAATGTACTAAGTAAACAAATGTGTTATCTCTTTTCAATGTGCTTAATGTCCTGACTGAAATCACCCTTGGACCTATTTTGTTTTCACCTTTGCTGAGACTACTGTATCAAGCTATGTACTTATGCATGTATCCTATTGTAACAATGCCTACTGTACCAAATGTTATTCTAGCACTGCTATGTATTGTTATGTGCACCCAGGTTGCATCTGGAAACGAATGTTTTTTTCCCACTCAGTATGCTTACCTGGTAAATCTCGTTAATAAATAAATAAATAATTCAGCACATGTGAATTAGTGGAGAACCAGGCTTCAAGTGCAGGGAGACAGACCTGGAGTTTGGCAGAGATGATGCTAGGTAGAAGATCACTGCAACAAATGATGGTGTCATCTGTATAAAGGATGAGGTTGCTCAGCCCACAAACCCCCTCAATGTCATTGACAAAGAGGGTGAATAGCAGGGGGTCAAGGATCAAGCCCTGGGGTACCCCAGAGACCACAGATCTAGTGCTAGATTGGGTTCCTCTCCAAAGAACTTTCTGGGTTTGGTTGAGCAGGTAGCTTTCAAACCAGGAAACTGAGAGCCTATCCAGTCCTAGTAGGAGTAGTTTGGAAAGAAGTAGTTCATGGCTGACCAAGTCAAATGCCTTGGACAGGTTGATGAATAGAGCCCCTGCTGGGGAGCCCCAGTCCATGGTGTTGAGGGTGTCAGACATGAGCGGGATAAGGGCTGTGTCAGTGCCATGGCCAGCCTTTCCTAAAGCTATACTGTATGTCAGCTAGGAGAAGGTGCTGCTCAAGGTAATCTTGCAATTGGTTATAGACCAATCTCTCCTGCACCTTTCTGAGATGGCAGAGAATGGAGATTGGCCTGTAGTTCCCCATTTTGTCCCTGGGCCATGGTTTGCACTGCACATTATGTTATGCACTGTTTTTGATGAAAAATGGAAGAGTAAAAACTTTAAAACACTTTCTGTGTTGGTCTGCTTTGTCCTAAGTGTCCACGGCAGGGGTGTGTGATCACTGTGATGTTTGGCCAGCTGGTTATGATTATTGTATGATATTTGTAAAAAAATATATAGTATGTGATTGTCTCACATAAGACAGCCTGTGCTTCCATGGGTGCCCCCCCTTCCAGGTTTCAGTGAAGCTACAGGATAAGTAAACTGACCAGAGAATGTTTGAAATTGACGAGTAAAGGGGAAACCTAGAGTTTCCTGTCTGTTCTTAATCAAGGCTCTGGCCATCTGTCAGAGGATAAGTCTAATCAACTTTTATGATTTCCTAGAGGAACCTATTGATTTTAGCAATGTGGTAAAACATCGTAAACCCTTTGATCTTCTTGGGAAAACAGGTACCAGCCACCAGTTCAAAGGAAAGGCTTGATTAAAGACCGTCATAATTTAGGAAATGTCTTTTTTCTTCTAAAGTCATATTATTTCAAATGCCACCTGATAGGAAATAATTTTTTTGTAATTTTATATTCTAAACGGAGGAACTAGATGACTCACAGAAGGGGTGTGGAGACACAGAGTTTAAACTGATACTTGTGTCTGAAATGAAGCTATATTATCTTGGGACTGTAGAGAGACACATCTCTCTGATCTAACTTTAAAACACACTTCCAGAGGTAATACCTTAGACAGCAAACATCTAAATGTACAGTGGTAGGAGTTTTGCTTTGTAATTTTCCATTGTTCTTTTATGTGATTGTGAGCTCTTTGATATATTGTTCTGTGTTTACATTTTTCATATTTTTATTATCTTTTTGTAAAGTACATTTTCTTAAGATACTGCCTGGGTGTGTCTTCCAAGTTCTTTTTGCATGTGATGTATACGTGTTTAAGTCTGACAGATGGTTAAAGGGCTTGATGGTGTTACTAAACTGGAAAAAGGTAATATACCTCAGGCCTCTTACAGAGTTAAAAGGGTTCAATTTGGAAGCCTGGCTGGGTGCCCCTGGTGAAAGATTATACCACAATCTCCGAAGAGGGTACATATCTGAGCCTGTTCATTGGGTATGCTAGCATAAGGTTCACAGTTTGAATCCCCCAAGAACTTGAGACTAAAGGTGATTCAGACCCAAAAGCAGACAGGAGGGTTACCCTGTCTGTTACCTGTTCACACTATTGTACTTGGAAGTTGGTACTGTTTGACCAGACAGCCTGACCTGCGGAGTGCATTTGTGACAGATTTGGTTGGCAGCAGTGTGATAAATTTGGTAACACAAGCTTTAACTGTTCAGTGTGTCAGCTTAATACTGTACAGCTCACTTGCAAAATAAGGCAGTGATTTATTTTTAAAAAGGAAACAGAACTATATCATTTTGCTTACAGTCAAGTTCCTACCTGTTTTATTTTTTTTTAGTGCAAGTTAGAATAGCCATAGTTAGGGAAGAAGATGGCTTCCAATTACAGTGTGTACACTGCAGACTACTTGAGGCAGTTGTGCAAGGACAGAGGAGTCCAGTATGAGGGGAAAGCCATCAAGCAGAACCTCACAGATGCCCTGATGGCAGCAGATGCCCAGAGCATCGAGTCACAGACTGTGACTGTAAAGGACCAAACCTTGGGCATGGAGGGGCCAGTGCAGTGTCCAGATCCAGTGAGGAGGATAGCAGGGTCAGTGCAAGCAAAGGGCCACAGCAGCAGGGGAAGGTCACCAGCATTCTGGAGCCAGAAGCAATCAGACTGCAGACTGAGTTGTGCAAAATGGAGCTAGAGTTCCAGAGGGAGGCTGAACAAGAATGGTGAGTGGTGGAATGAGAACGGCGAGATGCTGAACGTGAATGGAGAGAGGTAGAATGGGAAGAGCATGAGCGCCAGAGGCGACATGAACTGGACAAGCTACGACTCCAACCACCAGCACCAGAGCAGGTAAGTGGCTTCAGTTTAACCAGAACTATAGGACTGGGTTACAAATTAAATTCCAAATTGATAGCTGAATTTAAAGAGGGGGAGGATATGGATGCCTTTTTACATTCCTTTGAAAAAGTTTGCATTCAGGCAAAGAGTCTTAGAGGGTCCTGGAGCTTCCAGCTATCCCCACTACTTACCAGGAAAGCTCAAGATGCATTGGGTCAAATGGATAATGAGGACAGTAATGATTACAGCAAACCTAAAGCTGCACTTTTAAAAAAGTTTGATTTAACTGCAGAAACATACAGAGCTAAATTCTGTAAGCTCAGGAGAAGCCCTGACATGAGCTACAAGGAGCTAGCCATGAAACAACTTCAGTTTTTAAAACATTGGTGGGAAGGAATTAAAGCAAATGCTGTAGATCAAATTGAAAATACTATATTGTTAGAACAATTTTTTTTGGCATGCTCAGCAGAGCTGAAAACCTGGCTGGAGGACTGAGATCCAAAAACAGTGCAAAAGGCTGCTGAACTCTTGGACCAATATGCCAAGAGCAGACCTGCTCTGAGAATGAATGGGGCAGGCATGGCAGCACAGAAAGGGAAAAGCACACCTTCAGGGCAGCTAAAATACTCACTGCCTCCACCACAACCAGTTAGCCCCAGGTTTCAAAGAAAAGATTTTTCTGAGAAAAGAAACGAATGTTGGGTTTGTAAAGAAACTGGGCATATTGCCAGACAGTGTCCCAAAATGATGAGCATTATGCAAAATGGGGCTAGGAAAAAGTGAGCTGTTTGTGTGTCCCTGGAAGCATGCCTGTGAACATGAGGGAACACATGCACCCAGTCACGTGAATGGTGTACAGACACAAG
The DNA here is from genome assembly GCA_016271365.2 of Neoceratodus forsteri. Classification (NCBI taxonomy): domain Eukaryota; kingdom Metazoa; phylum Chordata; order Ceratodontiformes; family Ceratodontidae; genus Neoceratodus; species Neoceratodus forsteri. The sequence continues at coordinate 1,519,101,718 of CM057449.1, forward strand.
GGTTAAGGGACACAGGGGCATCACTGACACTGGTAAAAGGGAATCTGGTAGAGCCTGGTCAGCTTATACCTAATAAATTTGTAACTGTACAAGGGTTCACTGGTGAGGAGAAAACATTGCCACTCAGAAGTGTTCTCCTAGACAGGGATGAAACAGGGGGAACTGTGCAACAGGTGGCTGTAGCCAAAACATTAGCAGTTGACGTCATCCTTGGCAACAATCTCAAACAGGGGATGGTGTGTGCAGTTACCCATAGCCAAGTGGCAAGGGAAAATTGTAGTTCCCTGGACCATATAGAATTCATTGTGGAAACCACTGGGAGGCTGGTTCCCCAGTCTGTGTTTCCTGATATGGAGACTAATGAAAAGGGGGTAGAAATTTCCCCAGTAGCAGTTAACCACACCGCTACAGAGGGTTACGCCAAAGAAGGAGGGGTGACCCATTGTCAGAGAGTTAGGGATGGCAGTGATCCTGAGTGCCCTGACGCTAGTGCTAAGGACCCTAGTTTAGAGACTGAAGGGGACCTGTCCCATGCCTTGGGAATATGTAAGGAGTTTGCAGCTGTTCAGAAAAGTGACCCTAGCCTAGAGAAGCTGAGGGTTTGGGCAGACTCTGATGGAGTACAAGGAGGTCATGGTAAACATAAGGTTTATGGGGAAAATGGACTGATGTATACTCAAGCTGAAAAGACAGAGGGAGGGGTGATAGACAGGCAACTTGTCATTCCCCAGGGGTATCGTGAGCAGTTGCTCAAGATTGCACATGATATTCCCTTGTCTGCTCATCTGGGAATCATTTGCACTATCCAGCGGTTAGCCCAGAATTTCTATTGGCCCAACTTCACCCAGTAGGTGAAGGAGTATTGCAGGTCTTGTCACCTGTGCCAAGAAATAGGGAGGGAGGTAAGAAAACACAAGCTACCCTAATTCCATTGCTCATAGTGTAGGAGCCATTCCAGAAGGTGGGAATGGATATTGTGTAGGGCCTTTAAATACACCCAGCTCCTCCGGTAAGAGGCTCATCCTGACTGTGGTGGATTATGCCACCCGGTATCCAGAGGCAGTCACCCTATCTTCACTGAGGACAGAAAAAGTGGCAGATGCCTTACTTGGGATTTTCTCCTGTGTTGGGTTTCTGCAGGAGGTTATCACTGATTGAGGGGGTTCCTTCATATTGGACCTGATGAAATGTTTGTGGGAGAAGTGTGGGGTGGTGCAGAGGTGCATGACACCTTATCACCCGCAAGCCAATGGGTTTGTGGAAAGATTTAACAGTATTCTGAAGTCAATGCTCCAAGTGTTTGCTGAACAGCATGGGAGGGACTGGGAGAAATACCTTCCCCACATGTTGTTTGCATACAGGGAGGTGGCCCAAGAGTATACAGGATTTTCCCCCTTCCAGCTGTTATATGGACGCTGGGTATGTGGGCCCCTAGACTTGATCCGGGAGGACTGGGAAGGCAAGCACACCACCCAGGGAACTCCCATAATGGATTACATCCTTAGGTTTAGGAAAAGGCTGAAGGACCTTATGGGGACAGCCCAGAGCCACCTGGCAGCACCCAACAGAAACAAAAGTGTGGTACAACCACAGAGCTACAGCTCACTCATACACGGTGGGTCAGGAAGTCATGGTCCTTGTCTCGGGTGCAGAAAGACAAGCTGCAAGCTGAGTGGGCAAGACTATACAAAGTAGTTAGAAAGGTAAATGACATGACAGAAAACATACAGAAAAAATGTACCATGTCAACATGATGAAGCCATATGCTAATAGGGCTGACATGGTGTTTGCAGTATGTAGTTCTGAGGAGGGGACGGATGAAGGAGACCCCCTTCTGGACTTGCTGGAAGAAAGCAAGTGGGAGTCCTCTGTGGAGGCAGTAAATTGTCACTCCAGCTGGCCCCTGACAAGATCCAGGAAGTAAGGGTGGTTTAGCAGACTTTGCTCCACTGTTTAGCACCAAGCCTGGACTAACCCCCTTAGTGACACATGCTGTAGAGACAGGGACACAGATGCCCATACAGCGGACATCATATCGGGTGTCAGAGGCTGTCCAAAAGGACATTAGGAGGGAGGTGGAAGAAATGCTGGATTTAGGGGTAATCCAGAGATCCCACAGCCCCTGGGCCACACCCATAGTCCTTGTGTTCAAGCCAGATGGCTCTATTCATTTCTGTGTGGACTATCATGGACTGAATGCAGTCACAAAGTCAGACACCCACCTGATGCCCCAGATGGACGAACTTCTAGACAAGTTGGGAGAGGCGGCATACCTTACGACTATTGACCTGACAAAGGGGGTATTGGCAGGTAGAGTTAACTGACAGAGCTAGGGAGAGGTCAGCCTTCATCACTCCAATAGGCTTATTTGAACCTAAAGTAATGCCTTTCAGAAAGAAGAACACCCCAGCCACTTTCCAAAGGTTGGTGAGCCAGGTGTTAAATGGTGCTGAGGAGTATGCCATGGCATACCTGGATGACATTGCCATCTTTAGTGCGAGCTGGGAGGAACACCTGTCCCACCTTAGGGAAGTGCTGGGCAGGATACAGAGGGCCGGGCTCACTGTCAAAGCTGAGAAATGCCAGGTGGCCATGGCTGAAGTGGCATACTTCGGGCATGTTGTAGGCTGAGGACAGCGTCGTCCTAACCAAGTAAAATTAGAGGTGATCAAGGCATGGCCCAGACCAGAAATGCAAAAGCAGGTCAGGAGTTTTCTATGGACAGCAGGGTACTATAGGAAATTTGTACCCAATTACAGTGCCCTGGCTGCTCCCCTATCTGACCTGGTAAAGGAAAAGATGCCTAAGAAAATTACCTGGGAACCAGACTGAAGGAGGCACTGTGCAGTGCTCCTGTATTGACATGTCCTGACTATAGAAGACCCTTTATAGTCCAGACTGATGCCTCAAACATGGGTATTGGGGCAGTACTGAGTCAGACATCCAACCAAGGGAAAGATCACCTTGTAGTGTACCTGAGTAAAAGGTTACTTCCCAGGGAGCAGGCTTACTATACTGTGGAAAAAGAGTGTCTTGCCATAGTGTGGGCCCTATAGAAATTAGAGCCATACTTATATGGGCAGAATTTTGAGGTACCAACTGATCACAACCCCCTGGTTTGGCTGACACAAATGGGAAAAACTAATAGTAGACTATTAAGATGGAGTCTTGCCTTGCAAGGGTATGACATGACAATCTTACATAGGGCTGGAGTGACCAATCAGAATGCAGCTGGCTTGTCGTGTCTATATGAGGAGTGAGCTGACTTAAGGAGCTCATCCCATGCAGGGGACAGAGCCCCCAAATTCAGTCTAGGTAGGGAGGAGTATGATGCTTGGCCATCTGGTTATGATTATTGTATGATATTTGTAAAATAAAAATATAGTATGTGATTGTCTCACATAAGACAGCCTATACTTCCATGGGTGCCCCCCCCCAGGGTTTCAGTGAAGCTACAGAATATGTAAACTGACCAGCGGATGTGTGAAATTGACCAGTAAAGGGGAAACCTAGAGTTTTCTGTCTGTTCTTAATTAAGGCTGTGGCCATCTGCAAGAGGATAAGCCTAAAAAACTTTTATGATTTCCTAGAGGAACCTATTGAGAACAGCAATGTGTTAAAATCTTGTAAAACCCTTTGATCTCCTTGGGAAAACAGGAACCAGCCACCAGTTCAAAGGAAAGGCTTAATTAAAGACTGTCATAATTTAGGAAATGTCTTTTTCCTTCTGAAGTCACATTATTTAAAATACCTCCTGATAGGAAATCATTTTTCGTAATTTTATATTTTAAAGGAGGAGCTAGATGACTCACAGAAGGGGTATGGAGACATAGAGTTTAAACTGATACTTGTGTCTGAAATTAAGTTGTATTGTCTTGGGACTCTAGAGAGACATGTCTCTCTGATCAAACTTTAAAACGCACTTCCAGAGGTAATACCTTAGACAGCAAACATCTAAATGTATTGTGGTAGGAGTTTTGCTTTGTAATTTTCCCTTGTTCTTTTATGTGATTGTGAGCTCTTTGATATATTGTTCTGTGTTTACATTTTTCACATTTTTATTATATTTTCGTAAAGTACATTTTCTTAAGATACTGCCTGGGTGTGTCTTCCAAGTTCTTTTTGCATGTGATGTATATGTGGTTAAGTCTGACAGCTGTTTGAAAGGCTCGATGGTGTTACTAAACTGGAAAAAGATAAGAATATATCTAAGGTCTCTTACAGAGTTAAAAGGGTTCATTTTGGAAGCCTGGCTGGGTGCCACTGGTGAAAGATTGTACCAGAATCCCTGAAGAGGGTACATATCTGAGCCTGCTCGTTGGATATGCTAGCATAAGGTTCACAGTTTGAAACCCCCCAGAACTTGAGACTAAAGGTGATTCGGACCCAAAAGCAGACAGGAGGGTTACCCTGTCTTTTACCTGTTCACACTTTTGTACTTGGAGGTTGGCAATGTGGGAGCAGAGGGCCTGACCTGCGGAGTGTGTTTGTGACAATCACCACTACCAGTAAAGGCAATTCATATTTTCTCTACCTAAGCTGCATTAATTAGAGCTACTTTAGTTTCCTATGATACTAGAAATATTCCAGTTCACAGTATTGCCATTTTTTGGAAGAGTAATTACTGAATATGGACGCGGAGATGCAGCAAACCTTACCATGCCAGACTCCTCCTCAAATGCCAGATAAGGCCTCCAAAAAAGCCAAAAGCCAAGGCGAAACCCTAGTCATTCCACCACCTCTACATCGGAGCCTATTCTTCTCTTGGAAGAGAAGTTCCTGTCAGAGTTGCAACCAGTTAAAGACACTCTCAAAGAGCTTACCTCCAAATTTAAATCTCTCTGGTTGGACCTTGGAAAGGTGGGTAGAATGATTAGCAATGTGGAGGCCCATTCTGCATCATTAGAAAAATGGTACAATCTGACTGATCCAGAGATTGCCTCCTGTGGCAAAACTCACAAAAATGGAGAATAAACTGGAGGACTTGGAAGGGCGAAGTAGGAGAAATAATCTTGTAATTTTTGACCTTTCTGAAGATGCGGAGGAGGCCACCCCGATTATGTTTACTCAGAGGCTTCTGAAAAAAGTAACTGGGCCATCTCTGAATGGCCCCAGCTGCATCCTTGGAGTGGGCACATTGATCTCTATGCCCTGACCCCCCCACGGGCTCTCCACCCTGACCCTTCATATTGAGACTGTTGAACTTCCTCAACAAACATTTTTTACAGTAACTGAGGGACTTAACTGCAATTAATTGGGAGTGTGTAAAGCTCCACATCACTCAGGCCCTACCAGCTTCTACAAGACAAAAATGAGCTGCCTTCCACCCGGTTGTTAAGAAACTCATACAGGCTGGTATCAAATTGCAGGTCTGTTATCCAGCCCATTTACAGGTCCTTATCCAGGGCTCCTGGCATTCCTTTGAAACTGGAGAGCAAGCAGCCGGAGAACATAAGCAGTTTCTCCCTTACCACTTCAAAGCTGGCTGAACTCCCTTTAACAGCATAATACCATAGCAGAACCTCCAGTGGGTCTGTTCTCTTTTGTCGCTCTCTAATTTTTTATCTTTAGTTTGCCTGCTGATAATCCACATGAAACAAGTTCTATCCCCCTACTGGCTAGCTATTTCAGTTTATCATAACCTATTTCCATCACCCCACACCCGGGATCAAGTATCTTCGACTCTTGCCTTTGCTAGTCCCTCTAAGCTGCAAGTTAAATCATCTCTGAATGGGCGTACAACTATTGGGCTAGCAAAGGCAAGATGTGGCACATGACTCTGACCACATTGACATAATGTCTCTGTTTTGTGCTTTGATCTGTAATTCAATCCCTGAGTTAAGATCCCTATGATTCACTTCCCCACTCCAAGACTTTGCACCGGACTCAGGACCTACATTGACTTTCCTCTCTGAAATGAGAACCTGCCTCATATTTGGGCTTTGCGCCACCCTGATTCTTCGACCTACTATCCTGTACCATACTCCATCTTCAGCTTTTGAAGTATTTGAAGGACCCATGGGGTCCTTCAAATACTTAGGGATATAGCTTGACCCTAATCTCTCCTATGGACCTCACGTAGATAATGTAGCTAGAGCTGCTAATACACAGCTTGGTCTCCTCTACAAACACAGACTACACCTCATGCCAGAAGCTTTGAAGGTTGCAGTCCTGAGCTCTGTGATCTCTGTAATAGACTATGGTCTCATCATTTATGGCTCGGCCACAACAACAACCCTAAGACGCCTCTCAACTGCCTTAAATAAGGCATGTCAGCTCATCACTGGTGCTCACCGTCTCACCCACACATGTGACCTGTACACCCAGACCGGCTGGCTCCAACTATCAAGCCACATAAAGTTTCTCACCTGCTCCATGGCAAAAAAAATCTACCTTGGCCTTGCACCTTCTGGGGTCTCAACTCTGTTACAATACCATACCAACAAATGGTGCCTTCAGAGATCCATGCTACAGCTACTGAAAGTCCCCCACTGTCACACTTCACAGGGACAATGCACTTTTGCTTATTGAGCGCCACTCTGGTTCAGTGGCCTCAGCCCCACCATCTCCTCAGCCCAGACAATTGGTATGTTTAAAACTAGGCTCCGGGACTATCTCACTACCAACAGCTCCTGTGACTACCCAACATAACCTTGTTTCTCCACTTCCCTGCCTGCTGTAGTGGTCCACCCTCCCCTTCTCACTGGATTCTACCCTCACATCTTGGTATACCCAGTGTTGCACTTTTCACCCTCTCCCCACCCTACCTACATTCCTTCTTCCCCCCTCCCCCTCCCCTCTTCCCTTTCCCTATGACTCTGACACTTCTTATCTCTTGTCTGTTTTCTCTGACAAATGCCTCTGGCTGCCTTGCTTACAATGTTACCCTTGAATTGTATTAATCTGTTATCTGTTTGCAATGCCCACATTGTTGTAATGTCTGTCTTGATGTTCCCCATAATTTGTATTTCTCTGATGTGGAATCTTTGTAAAAGAGCCTTGGCTCAAAGGTATTTGTAATCCTAGACTTGATAAATAAATAAAATAAAATACTCCAATTCTGTGCCTGAACTGCTCCCAGACATGCAGGGTCTCATTGTACCGGGATCCTACTTCTAACTGCATCACCATGGTGGCTGGATTAAAGGATGACATCAGATTTTGGTCAACAATCTCTGCCATGGATCTGTATGCCAGGAAAAGGCATTATCAGCTCTCAGCCTTTTGGCAGTATTTTGGAATGTCTCTGGCTGGTCATACACTTCGTGGACTGTTATGGTGAGATTTTGTCCCGGCACCAAACTTCCATTGCTCCAGTATAGTGCCTGTAATTTTTGCTCTGACCCACGATTACTATCTGTGCTGGCATTCCAAATCGATTTACATCCACGCTCCATGATTCTGTACCAGCTCAAAGTTTACCCAGATTGCTTTTCTGAAATGCAACTCTATCACATTAGGATCCTGCACCGGTTTCCATTACCAACCTACCATCCTGCACTGCAATTAAACAGTGTGTTGCACTAGGATCCTGCACCATTCTGACCTATCAACCTGCCATCATGTACCGTGAGTCAACTATGCACTGATCTGTTTCTTGGGATTCAATTTTATATCACACCAGGCTCCTACATCGAACTGAACTCCTGGTGGTGGCTGGACAAGAGGATGGCACTTGGTGGTGATCTATATTTTCCTGCCATGGCTTTGCTTGATTAGTTTCTGCTGAAAATTTAGCTTTGGTCTCCTGAGTGGCCGTTGATGGCTTTTCTGACCCGGCTACCACCCATGTGCACCTACTTCCATCTCTGCTGATGGGACCTTACCAGCAGGGGGAAGTGGTTTCAATGGGGTTTTGCTTTTTGGTACACTGTTTACTATAGCATTTTATTGAGAGGCACTAATACTCTCCTTTTGTCTCTTTTAATGTTCATCCCCCTGTGCTGAGCAGATAGTCTGCCCCTCTCTTATACAGGCAGGTTGTCTGACATGATACTGTTATTCATTATTTTTCTCAGATCTCTCCACACCATATTGGTTCTGGACTGATTACTGAAGCTTTGACACTTTTATTGACTTACTTCTTATTGCAGTATTTTCATCACCATACGGTTAATAGCTTGCTTAGGCGGTATGATTACTTTGAATTTACTGGTCTTAGTTGGATAAGTTTCAGGGGATTTAGATAATGTTTCATATATGCTGAGGTGGGCAGGGGTGGGGTGGTTGTGGTGAAATGCTGCTGGGACAAGATGGCCTCACGCGCCGACAATATGGTTCGGTGTATGGTATTGTTCAAGAGGTGGGGGTTATTTTCCTTCTGGGCACTTGGTGCTGTATCATCCTATCCCCTAGGTGGGTAGTTAAGGATTTTTGGATCATGTTGGTAGTTTGCCACCCCTGGTTGGGGGGGGGGCATCTGCCATCACTTTTCATTTCTTGGCACCGACAACTTTCCCTGGAGGATATCTGCATGGACTTGGGGTTCACTGCTATGCTTCATAACCCCCACACAGGCTCTGTCATTCTATTCAAGGTTTTTGTTTGTAGGCATAGTAGTTTGGAGAGCTACATGGGATTATTTTGTTGGGGGTGGGGAAGAGGTGTTTGTTGTTATGGTTCATGGTGGGTAGTTTAATAGTGAGGGGAGGGTTGGTGGCCTGGCGAGTTGGGACCAGGTTTTTGCTTCCTTATTTTATTGGTTAATGGCCTTTATGGGTAGGAGTGTGTGGGGGGTGAACCACCACTGAAGGTGAAAACTGCTGTAATTCATATGGGACTTGTATACTTTGTTTCTTCATATATTGGACAGAGTCTCTTCCACCAGATAGTGGTCCATGGTGATTGCCTATAGTTTCTGCTCATGGATCATAAAGGGTGCTCAGTCTCCTACAAAAAGGGCCAAGGTCTTGCTTCATTCATACAAATTACAGGTGGATGTTGCGTTTCTACAGGAAACCCATTTGCTCCCATTCCAGGTTCTCCTTTTTAGGTGTTCCTGGGTAAGACAAGCCTTCGGGGCAGGCTCTGACTCCCATAAAAGGGATGTTGCAATTTTGGTGGCCACGAGGGTACCATTCTGCTTACTTCAGGAGGTGGCGGACCCTCAAGGATGGTTTCTCATCTTATGAGCTTTGCTCGGCCACCTGGAACTCATTCTTGGTCCATTTATGGACCCACTATGGACAATCCTAATTTTTTTACCATCTTAGTGTCCCTACTGGCTCCCTGGGCCTCCCTACCCATACTTCTTGCAGGGGACTGGAACATGGTTTGTTCCAATGACCCTGATAGATCAGGTAGACTCCAACAAGTCCTGTCCCCAGGACAACTGGCCCTTAGGGAGCTAATGGACTCGTTGGGTATGGTGGATCTCTGGAGGGTGTTACACCCAGATCGACAGGAGTATTCTTTTCATTCTCTCCCTCATAATTCCTTTTCAAGGATTGACTACTTTTTGTTGGGGTTGAGCACCTTTCTGGCATTCTTTCATGTCACTATGTAGCTAAAGTAATTTCTGATCATCACCCCACTCTCCTACAGATATGCCTTTCTTCATCTAAGGAACAAAATAAGGTATGGAGATTTAACAATCAACTGCTTAAATCTAACAGTCTGATGGAACATATCCAGTGTTTTGTAGGGTCCTTCTTGGAGCTCAACTCTCCCTCAATGGCCAAACTGGATTTGTTAGGGGCTCTGAAATGTGCCCTTTGGGGACAGCTAATTTGCTTGGCTACTAAACGCAAGAAGGTGTCTTCAAGGGAGCTGGCCACCCTACTGGATCATATTAGGTCCTTGAAGAGACACATCTCTCTGACCTCACCCCAATCAGAAAGAGAACAGCTGGAATGTCTCAGGTCTCAGTATAATGTTCTATTGGGGGAGAAAGCGGAGCATTTATTGTTGTGCTCAAAAATAAAATATTTTGATCAGGGCGAGAAGGCCAGAAAACTCTTGGCTTTACATCTACATTCCCAAGCTATGGCTAGGATAGTATCTTCTATCCATACAGATTCTGGCCAACTTCTCACCATTTGGTGATCGCCGTTGTGACGTAGAACCCTTCTGGGGCAATGTCAATACAAATAACCAGTTTTCGCGGACAACATCCTGTTACATGTCACTGCTCCCGCAACAACTTTGCCTGTTGCTTTTGATGTCATTACTCAATTCAGTAGTATTTCTAATTGCAAATTGAACATATTACAAACTGAAGTGATGCCACTTAATAGTACGACCATGAAGGCTGAAGTAAAGCACCTAGGTCTTGCCTGGGTTCGGGATAAATTTAAATATTTGAGTACCTATTTAAGTGTTTCACCCATGAAAATGAAACAGTATCATCTGGACTCTGTGGTTGCCCATATTAAAACTGAGTTGAAGCATTGGTCCCTATTTCCTATTTCCTATTTCCATGTGGGGATGTATGAGTATCATAAAAATGTATCCGCTTCAGATGTTTAACCATGACTTACCACAGTCCTGGTTCACTCAAGTGAACAGAGTAATTGCCTCTTTTCTGTGGTGCAGTAAAGCCCCCTGCCAAGCACTATTCAAACTTATGCACTACAGGGTCAGGGAAGGTTTGCAAGCCCCTAATCTTTTCCTATACTACTTAGCCATCCACTGCACTAGATTTTTTCAATGGCTCCAACCAAATACAATGGATAACCCCAGGTCCTATGTACCACAATGGTTAGACATAGAACGATTTTTATGCTTACATCTCGGTCTTGACATCTGGGCACTCCTTTTCATTCCCCACAGTAAACTACCTCACCCACTTAAGGGCACTCCCTTGGAAGCATCCCTTCATGTTCACCTGCAATTATGTTCCCTGGTTAAGGTACAATCATATAAGGCCACTACACAACCCTTGCTAGGGAACCCTAATTTTAAAATTGCTGGGCAGTTGCTCACTAACTCCTTCTGGCCTTGCACCAAGGCTGACACAGTGAATGGCCTCCTATGATTCCAGAAGCTTCTCACTTTCCAGAAGACTCTGGTAAAATACTGTTGACCTCTCTCATTAAGCTTCAGATACTTCCAGCTGACACATATGCTTTTTCACCATTTTTGTACCGGCCTATGGGACAATCCTTATGGGACTTTTGTCTGTCCTACTGCTCTGAGTGCACCCACCTCTCATGTTATCTCTTATTACTATCATAGTCTACATGAGCTCCTAGCTAGTAAAGAAGGCCTGACATTTTATTATTAGGACCAGGTCTTACCTGAGAATAATTCCCCTTGAAACTGGTCTCGCATCTGGAAGTGTTTATACAAATATACTGTATAAAATGGGATGGCTATCCCTTTATGCATTTCCAGGTCCTCCATAATCTATACTATACCCATGTTAAACTGCACAGAATGGGTAAACTCCCTTCAGACACATGTTCCAGATGTAATAGAGAATGTGGTACACTGTTCCATATCCTCTGATCTTGCAATAAAGTGACCCCCTTTTGGGAGTTCATCAAGGCACTCTCCGGTGGTGGGTGGGGAGGAGTTGGGAGGGTGGGGTTTGGGGGTCAGGATTGTTGTTTTGGTTTGTACAAAGAGTCATGATACATTGTGTTACTGAACTTGTTTAGTTATTTGTATCTACTTCAGTATGTATATCCTTGACATATGGTTAATTTCTCTATTGAAGTGTTTCCTCTGCCTTGTACTTCTGCTATGTTCAGTAAAGCTTTTTCAATTTGGAGGATGTGCAAATAATGCATATAGTTTCCAGGCCAGAGTGAGGAGCCTGCAAACCTTCCCCTTGGTCTGCCCCATAAACAGGTGGCAGTGTACCATTGTGCTGAGTTTAGTTGTTAGAATGACCACTACTATTCCATATTGGTAATAACAAGATGGCTGGCTAGATAGTGTGCTGTGTCTTCTCTCTGTGTCTGTAGATTAATTCTTGTCAATTTTTGTGTTTCAGACTTGGAGTAACTCTATCAATTTTGACCACATCATCAATGAGCATCTCCTGATTCACCATCTTGAACAACACAGCAATTGGTGTGTGTACTTTCTCCAAAACTGACTTTTAAAAGCCTGCTCCAATAAAGTGATTTCTGTACATTACTGCAGTTTCTGCAGTTTCAAGTAACTCCAACCATCTGGCTCCAGAAATCTAATATCTGCCTGATGTTTTATGACTATGTTCATCTTGTAAGGATCAAAGAGTTCCACTCTGCTACCCCCTGGGACTAATTGCTGTCAATTGTCAGTTCTGCTGAGATGTTTTCCAGTAACCTAAATTTTGTTTGTTGAAACTGTGTATCCTGTATACTCAGGTCTCTGGTCATGCAGTGGCATGACCTGAGATTCAAACTATACTTTCTCATCTGCCACTAATTAAACTAGTGCTATGCTGATGTTAGCTTGGTTGATTGCTTAGGGCTGCAAAGATTTACGACTGATGATTACAGCATCATGGGAATCCTTGTTGGAAAGAATTTTACATTTTACAGTCAGATTTTCTAGACCCTCCATTTTGAACTAGGACACTGTTATCCCTCTAGCACTTGATCCCATTAGTTACACCAGTTAGACACTAACCTGCAGGATGCACTCTAGGATCACTGTGTGCAGGCTCTCAACTGCCTTCAAGACTCTACATGCTTGTCCAGCATGGCGTTAGCACTCTGACCTGGGAGTCACCTTTCAGCTGTCACTGTCCTGCAAGTCTCTTTCACCCCTACAGGTCAGTTAACCACTGCCCTCCACCATAAACTCTTATGCTCTGCTAATTAATTTCCTAATGCTGCTTCTGTGATAATGCCACAACTAAAGCTCGCATACCCTACCTGTCCATGCTGTGCTCTGATACCATGGTGGGAAATTGGGAATTTTAAGGAAGACTGAATAAAGCATAATTTGAGGTGGGGAAGGGTGGGGTCTGTGAGCTGCAGTTGTGACACTGGCATGGCAGCAGCATTAAGAGAGCTTTATGGGACTGTGTTGTTTGGTTCTCTGTTTCTCCCACTAGATCATCAAGTACTTTTTCCAACTAGAGAAATGGGGACTCAGCATGGGGAATTGTTGGCAACTTCTAGTGTAAAGGTGCTACCTTGATTACTACAGTGATGTGATGTGATGTGATGTGATGTGATGTGATGTGATGTGATGTGATGTGATGTGATGTGATGTGATGTGATGGGGTGGTGGCAGCTCTGGTTCCTGTTCTGGCAGAACTACAGTACTTAGTGGGACAATTAGAGCTGCCTGTTTCTCCCAGTAGACCACCACATAATTTTTATAAATATATTAAAATCATGGGCATGGCCAGGGAATCAGGAAGTGGAGGTGGAGCAGGATGATGCTACAGATTGGATGCGGAATGCCGGGAGACTGTGGTAATTCTGATTATGGTGGAAGAATCAAAGCAGAGACCTTCATGGGACATAGATCTTTGAGTCTGTCTCAGTTACTCACTAGACTGCCAGAAATGTAAAAAAAAAGGAAATAGGTACAGGAAGGATGGGCATTTATGGAGGTTGGCAGGGGAGACTAGAGATGTTGGTGTGTAAAACCAGTATTTGTTTTGGAGTGCTGCAGTTTACAAACTTTAAAAAATGCACATAACCTATGTATTAGTATGAATAATACATAGGTTAAACAATGGGTTTTACACCTTTAAATTAATTGGTAGTAAAATTATTGGAGAACCGTGTACTACTGCATAAAGGGCTGCTATATAACATTGCTAATGCTGATCAAGTTCTCTCCTCTTGGATGTCATCAAGCTGCACATCTGCAGCCATTTTAGGGAAACTGAAGGAGGGAGATTTGACTCTGTAGAGGCTGTTTTCATTTTTTAAATGCTTTGAAACTGCATGTATTTTAATTAAATAAATGCAATTTCAGCTTTCATTTAAACAGAAGTCTTTCCTTTAAAGGGCTATGAAACCAGATTCTGAAAATCAACACATCACATTTCTGTTTAGGTGTCCTTTACGTGAGTTTTCTCATCAAACTGAAAAACACCCTACACTGAACAAAAGACAAGTTAATGGTAGTAAATCTTGCTGGGTAAATAATGGCTTGCTAGTTTTAATGAAGCACAGGGACAGTCATGGGGTAAAATATATAAGAAAACAAATTATCTCATTAAGAATCACATGTAAAACTTTGACAGAAATGCAAAACCAGTATTATATATTCCAAAAATGAGTGTTATATAGGACAACTAGCAAGTTTTGAAAGCCCACAACATTTTAGAATCCAAATTAGCAGCAGAATCAATATGGTGCTTAACTATCTATAAACTGAAGCTGGATAATGTAGTGGTCAGAGATCAAATAATTATAGTTAATTGGAACAACAAACACACATATTGCCTTGTTCTAAAATGCCAAGGCAGAAAAAGTAGCCAGCCCTCACCAATACTTTTAATGATAATTAATAAATTTCAGGCAGCTGTGGCCAAAGACTGTATTGAACAATTTTTATTATGCAAATGTTGGTCCCTTTAACATACACCAAAAAGTGAAGACAGATGTACCAGTTCGATGGAGCGGATGCAAAAGAACATTTCTGGGTTTCCACTCATCATGGACTAAATCCAAAGCTGCATATAGCAAGTAGCAAACCTTAAATGAGTTTAAAGGATTTTCCTCAACTGTGGACCAGTTTCAATGCTAATTGTTAATCACGTGTTGGACAATGCAATTAGCTGACACCCAACACCCAAAGATTTGGGTTTGAGGAAAATCATTTGAACTACTGTAATTTATGTTTTGGTGCCTGCTACAGTATGCACAGCTTTGACTTCAGCACCTGAAGTGTGCAAACACAGAAATGTTTCCTACATCCCCTCTACTGGGCTGGTATAGCTGTCTGCATTTTTTGTGTTATTGTAAGGGGATCAACACTTCCCTCACCTCCCCCCTGCTACTCTATACTTAGCCCCTAGCTACCTAGCTTTCCTTTGCTGCCTTATCTTCACCTTACCTAGCCCCCCTCCAAATACTTCCAAAATCCTTGGCCCGTCACAAGTGCCCTAAACTCCATTCATTCATAATAGCACTCCTCTTACTCACATCAGGAAATCTTCATCCCAATCCTGGTCCCACTATACCCACCTCTGCCAGATGCAATCCTTCCACTAATGTACTAACTTCCCCCACCCCTTCTTCCCTCCCAGAGAGCCTGAAAATCTTCCACTTAAACATCTGCAGTCTCATGTCAAAAACTGACCATTTACATCCTATGGTAATCCCCCTCACACCTGGTATACTAATTTTAATGGAAACTTGGCTAAACGCTAAAATACCTGATCTTGCCATTAATATCCTAGGTTATTCCATAATCAGGTAGGATAGGACTGGCAGAGGTGGTGGAGTAGCCATGTATATCCTGTCCTCACTTCCGTTCACAACCATTCTATCATCCTCATTATCCTCCACCTATGAAGCATTTGTAGTAAACATTACCTTGCCATTTTCCTCCCTTATCATCACAGCAGGCATCTACTGTCAACGTGGCTTTAAGGCATCCAATACTTTGGATCTCATTACCTCCATAACCTCCCTCTCACATAAAGGTGAGCTATACATCCCGGGTGATGTAAACCAAAACTGACTATTATCAACAAATGCCAAGACATGAAATGTCATCACGGCCCTCAATCTCTCCCAACTCATCCTTGAACCCACCCACCTAAATCATAAAACCCTTAACCACTCCCTAATAGACTGGGCTCTCACCTCTCACCCTCACTGGGTCATTAAATCAGGCATCCTCCTGGATGCCCTCAGCGATCATCACTCAATCTTCGTAGTCAGGAAAGTCCATAGACCAAAACCGCCTCACAAAATTCTGCAACTTTGCTCCTTCAGCTCCTTAAACCTTAATCCCCTTCTTAATGAATTGGCCAGCTCTGATTGGTCCCCTATTACCTTTTCCCCTTCCATTGACCAAGCCCTCGCTTATTTTAAAGATAAATTTCTAACTACATGGAACTCCTTCGCTCTATTCAAATGCACTAGAGTTCATGGCAACCATTATCCCTGGGTCTCTGGGTCTCTCCTGAGTTACTGACCTGTCTCAGGGAGTGAGACAAAGTTTGGAGGAAACATAAGGCCCCCCAGCTTCCCCCAGACTTTGCCAGATATCGAATGTTAAGAAATGCCTGCTCAAAAGCTACCAGACTTGCCAAGTCTGAATACTTTAAATTATCTTTTCTCCAAAACATCAATTCCCCTTCCAAATTCTGGAAAGTGGTCCACACCCTATTCTCCCCCTTCACAACTGCCTCCCCTGTGCTTAAAATAAACAACTCATTGGTCTCTGAACCATGTGCAGAAGCTCAAGAGTTTAACTCCTATTATACCTTCTGTGCCACAGCACTTCTAAAGTCCCTCCTCTCTAACCTCCCCCTCTTCATCCTCACACACCAAGCACTCAACCTCTCCATGCCCACCCTTCCTTCTCCTTTTCTGCTGTCTCCCCAGAAGAAACACTAATGGCCCTTCTCTCTCTTAATCCTTCCAAAGGCTTATCACCAGATGACCTTGACTCTAAACTCCTCTACCTTTCAGCTTCTGCTATAACTTACCCTCTCTCCTTGATCATAAATCTTTTCTTCTCGTCCTCATCTGTCCCTTCATCCTGGAAACATGCGATGGTCCTCCCTCTCCCAAAGGGTGGTGACCCCTCCTCCCCTGCAAATTTTCACCCAATCTTCCTCCTCCCTGCCCTTGCTAAACTCTAAGAACACCTGGTCCTCTCTCAACTAACCTCCTTCCTTGTTGACTCTTCCTTTTTCACCCCATTCCAATCTGGTTTTCAGAAGAACCACTTTACTACCACCTCCCTACTCAGGTTCACTGACCCCATCCTCACTGGGATGGATAATGGCCTCATTACCGCTGCCATCTTTATCAACCTTGCCAAGGCTTATGACACAGTCTCCCATGCCCTACTTCTTGACTCCCTTATGGTTGCTGGATTGTCTACTTCTGCCCAAACCTGGTTTAGAGTTTACCTCTCAGGCAGAACACAATTAGTCAAGATCCAGGATACAATCCCCCCCCCCCCATTTCCACAGGAGTCCAACAGGGCTCTGAGCTTGGGCCCATTCTCTTCTCCATCTTCCTAAATGACTTGCCCTCAGTATGCACCCCTCCTTCTCTATCCACATGTATGCCAATGACACCTTCCTGTTCTCCTCTGGCAAATGCTTCACCAATGTAGCAACCACCCTTCAGCATGACTTCCATCAGGTTCAGCTATGGTTTGCCTCACATCAACTATTTCTAAATGCCAAAAAGACTGCCTCCATGACCTTTGGCACTAGGCAGAGACTTTCTAGGCTCCACCCTTTACCGTCTTTCCATACCCTTGATGGGACAATCCTAGCGGACACCTCCTCATTCAGATACCTTGGGGTTTGGTTGGACCAACACCTCAACTTCTCTGGCCACATTGTTGCCATCCTGAAAAAATTGTGCCCCAAGCTTGGTGCCTTATTCAGGAACTGTAGTTACATCCCTCCTATGGTACAGTGTGAACTAGTCCAGAAGATGATCCTCCCCATTTTCAACTACTGTGATGTAGTCTATGGTGCCACTCCCAAATCCTCCCTAATCAGATTGGACACTCTCTTTAGCTCCTTCTGTTGATTTTCCCTTGATGTTCCATCACACACCCATCACTGTGACCTCTACCATATGCTGTCCCTTACCCCGCTTGCCAACAGATGCCTCACTTATTGTGCCAAACTCACTTCTAAATTTTGGTTAGGAGAACTTCCCTCCTACCTCTCATGTTCACTCTCTTCCCCCTCCCCCTCCCACTCCCTCAGATCCTCTGACACTCACACTTTGTTGGTCCCTCATCGAACCACTCTCATCAGTCAATCAGGCTTTACCTACCGTTTCCCACAAATCTGGACCTCCCACCGCCCAAATATGGCACTCCTCCTCCTCCTCCTACTCCCTTTCCTCTGCCTTACATAACTTTCCCTCATCTAACTGCTCCTGCTTTAGCCCTCCTTAACTGTCCTCTTATGCCTCTGCTCCTCTCCAAGACTCACATCCCCTATTAAACTTTCCTCCCAGAGCCTTCTTCTCAGCATGCTCTCCTCTTCCTTCACTGCTTACCCCCTCACGCCTACCCCTAACCTTTTTTTCCATTACAAACTTCTCCCTGCTTAGTTTTTATCTCTGGCAAGGTTTCCAGCATCCTGGAGGGGTCTAGCACTAGGCAAGCCTCCTCCTTCCCCGCCCCTTCCCCCCCTCTCTCCTTTCTACCCAAGTTGTCTTCATCTAAATCTGCCCTCTGTCAGGATTCTTAGCACCCTGGTGATGTCTACTCTCAGGTACATTTCTTCCCTCCCTCCTTTTTTCCTTTCCTCTTCTATCCCCCTATTCCCTCTGCCCAACTTTTCCTCACCTAATTCTATGCCTTGGCAGGGTTCTCTGCATCCTGGAGGGGCCCAGCACTGGGAAATAACTCTTCCTTCACTCCCCCTCCTCCTATATACTTTCTACCCAACTAGTCCTCACCTGATTCTGTGCTGTGGCAGGGTTCTCAGCATCTGGAGTGGCCTAGTCTTAGGCAAGCTTCTTCTTTCCCTCCTCTTCCCTACTTTCCCTTCATCCTTTCTTTTTTCTCCTCCCAACTTGTCCTCACCTAGTTCTGCCCCATGGCAGGGTTTTCAGCATCCTGGAAGGGTCCAGCACTAGGAAATGACTCTTCCTTCCCTCCCCCTTCCCCTCCATCCTCTCTACCTAAATCGTCCTTGCTTGACTCTACTCTCTGGCAAGGTTCTCAGAATCCTGAAGAGGCCTAGTCTTAGGCAAGTTTCTCCCACCCCTCCTCCTTCCTTTTACCATCCCCTCTACTATCTCTACCCAGCTTGCTCTTGCCTACTTCTGCCCCTTATTCTAAGTCCTCACCTCATTCTGCCACTGGCAACTATCTCCACAGTCTAAGGGGGCCAGTTCCAGGTATGACTCATCCTTCCCTTCTCTATCCCTTACCCCCACACCTCTCCTGCCCCCCTCTCTGCCTCCCTGCATGTAAACAAAGGAATGAATTCACTTGAGCTAATAATTTGCACTTTTTGTTCTGTCTGAGGTATTCACAGATTGCACTAGCCCTGTGTTAACTTGCCCTTCACAGCTGATCTTTTTTGCTCACTTTTCTCTGGTAATGTTTACCCTCATCTTTATACTCTCCTTCCCCCCGCTGGTTTCCCCTGTCTGTCCCTCTACCCTCCTTGATGTCCCCCCAGTGGACCTCATTCATTCAATAATTGATAAATAATCTGCCTCTTAACTGTGATCCATTCCTGCAAGGAGTTGGCTCCAAGGCTACATTAAATTTCTGTACAATGTGCTTCAGATATTACACTTGTAATTAAATGCGCATTCCACAGGTATAATATATTTAATTGTATGTTATGTCACAAATGTGACTGTATGATTATTTATATTTTTTTAACTGTACATCTTGTTACAAATGTAATTGAATGTTTAATTTCTCAGATATGTTAAATGTTATACTGTACGTCTAATTCTTCATCCAATTGTACCCCCCCCAGGTTGCACCGGGAGATGAGCAACTTGTTGTTCAGTGTGCCTTCTTGGTGAAACATTTCAATAAATAAATAAATAAAATAAATATAATAAAAATTGTTGACTAAAGGCTTGTGCCATAGCCATATGGATATTAGTGAGGAACCTTAAAAGCGCTGGTAAGGGTGGGCTGTTTTTTTTTCTGTCGTGGCAGATTTTTTTTTTTTTCATAATTATGGTTAATGCATTCAGTCAATATATTGCTGGCCTTGCTGTATGTAAACACCTGTAATGAACAGAAAAAATGGAAAAATTATTGTAATTGGCCTGATGAATCTCCTATAGTTAGTCAAGTTCATTTTTATCTTAGGTTAGTTTTGAACAATGAAATTTGTTACTAAAAGCACCAGATAAATAGTCTGATGACAACTTGACAAGAGTACAGGAAGTGCTCATTACAAAGTATCCTTTATTATATAACAATTACCTGAAATTTGAAAAGTGATGCATGTCATGCCAGTATATCACCTGAAATAGGCTAAAAAGTTTAAAATTGCTGCGTAATAGTGCTACTCGTTGCATCTGCCAAAGTCCAGGATGAAAGGTTTTAAAACAAACACAATGACTTCATTTATAGTAGATTGCCAGTACTGTACTAACCCCTAGAAATTCTAGCTTTAGAAGTGGTCACAGTATGTTTATAACATGGTCATGTTCACACATAATGTACCTGTATATCATGGGATGGACAAATAAATTATTCTAGTAACTGTAGGTGTTTCTGGATTCAATCATTCCTTAAACCTGGTTGATCATTATTTTATTACTTTCTAAAGAGGGACATTTAGGAGTTTCACAGGCACCTATGAACTGGTTTACTGGTCATGAAGTAACTGGAAATAGTTACATTGAAGGATCTACTATCTAAGGAGAGAAATCTGAAGTATAATGTCCCACAGGGGTCAATATTGTGGCAAATTCCTTTATCTTTACATATGTACTAAATGCCACACATATATAAGAAGTCAGAAATCATGACATACTGTATGTAGAGTATGCTGTTTTATATAAAAATGACAGGTTAATTGACATAACACCAAAACTATGATACCCGGGTCAAACTACAAGATAAAAGTTAATGATAATAAATTGTATATGTCCACCATTGATGGCCGTAATCTAACTAAGCTATACAACTTTGATTATTTTGTAGTTGAGTTAAACACCTGAATTACATCTGAGAGAGACTATTACTGCAGTAGCTAAAGTAATGAACCAAACCTGAAAGACATTGTGCCAGTCAAGGAACAGCTTAATTGAGGATGCTAGTAAAATTATTGTCCAAAGTACTTTGCAGCCTAATTTTGCATTATGACTATATAATTTATGACAACACCCCTAAGGTCGAATTAATATGAATAAGAGTATGACATAATAGGATTTGTCATCATTGTGTATTGTCAGCAGAAATGTCTGACTATCACTGTTCATTATACACTAGACTAAGTTTTATGCCACTCTTTATGAAAAGCAGTACCAATGGGATATCCTTATTCCTAGGATTTAAAGTCTAAGTACCTTAAATGTCTTTATAAACTGTTCCTAAAATCTACTGGTACTCATGTTTTGAGACCAGGCCAGTGGAATCATTGGCAAAAGTCTGAATGCAACCACAACTGGGGCAAAAAGCATTCTGCTATTTACCTCCATGTTATTATAATGATCATTCTAAACTAGACAACTATGGAAACAAGTTCAATATTTAGGTAGTTATTTAGAAGTAATCCACTGGATAAAAATGTATAAATATCTTTAAACCTGCAGACACCAGTAGTGTCAGTGGGTGGAGTGGCACTCTCATAAATTGTGCAAATAGCAGGCTTCTTTTTTTATTTTTTTTCTTCTTCCAGCCCTGCTAACCCTCAGCCTTGGCCACCACTTAGTCCTGTCACCTATCCTGGACCTCAGAATGTCCACTTAACTGCACCATGGGGTGATCCTCCCATGGTAGAGCCAGAGATGTGCACCAGAACCCCCAACCCGATTCTACAGATTCAGTGGCAGCAGGACATCTTGTGCTGGGCGGGTGGCGAGGGTCCCAAGTGTGCCAGCATCATCCTGCCATGCTTGAATGCAGTTTCTCCCTGCATTGTGTGTCCCTGAGATGCTGAACCATGAATGTTCAGTGAAGCATGCAACAGACATGTGCACCACAAGGCCCCAGTGTTTCCTCTCCCACTGCCATCCTCACCAAGCTTGCATCTTCTGGGCCCCCCAGGTGGTGCTCAATGAGCAGGGAATGGAGTGCCACCCACCCAGAAAAGAATAGCACCCTCTGAGATGTTCGAGCCTTCTTCCCCCAGCTGGTCACCAATGACCTGGGCTGACACCACACTTGAGTTGCCAGTATCATCAGCAGAAGCCCTAGTGCTGTGCCAATGGACCAGCCAAACAGCAGCCTTATAGTAACACCATAACTCCTTTATTCACCCAGCAGTGAAACCCTCAGAAAGGCACAGAAAATAAGTCCAACAACTTAGGACATAATTCCAGTGTGAAAAGGAGGCCCCAGATTCAGGTGGCAGCAGGAAAGCAGAAATTTATAGGGTAACACATACCCAAATGATAGAGCTGATGAGTACAAATATAACTAAAACTGAAGGGTGAAGGTAAGGTGAATCCTACGAAAGCATTTTCTGTCATGCATAGGGTGGCAAATATGTGGAACCTGGTGATGTAGAAACTAGCACTGCTCTGATGTTCAAAGCAGAACTAAAGTGATTCCTGAGGGACAATGGTATTGAGGGTTATGCAGCATGAGTAGATGTTGCATTCTGTCTGATAAGCTTGGATGCACATTACTGTATGTTTCTACTCAGCTTGGGTATAGTCAACATCATCACCATGTGGTGGGGTAGGCAAACAAGTGGGACTCTATCTGCCTTTCATCATCTCACTACCATATTACTATGTATGATATTGTCTAAAACATTTTCTCACATTATTTACAGACAAGATACAGTCTTGTGAGTTGATGTAGGCTTCCCTATACCTGCTCTCAGTGTATCTTAGGACTTTTGTGGGAGCAATTACTTATCTAGTCATCTGTACATACCATTTTCTACTTTAGAAATATTACTACCCGCAATTTCAAAGTTAATTAGAAATGAAACATTAGAGATAAGGAGCAGGAACAAATTGTAAAACAATGATAATAGAAGAGCTTAACACATTCTACACATTTAATCCTCATCATTTCCTTTATTTAAACTTACATTCATTTGTTATGAGAGCAGTTATAAAACAATGGAACTCAACAAAATATACATTTAGAAGACTTTCATCTGTATAGTATGTTATGAAACTTGTTGATGTTTTTATGTTGGCTTGTGAAGTCTACAGAACCCATTTGAACTAATAGTTGGCTATTGTCAAACCTTCTGATGTGTAGCTCACTGTCTTGGACTGCCATAATCAGTTTTTCATCCAGAGGCCTCAGTCCTCCTTTCTTTAGCAAATCATGGGTCAGTACTGTCTGCATATCTACTAGTGGATCAATAGTTATTTATTATTTACTTTGTTTTACAATTTTGCCCAGGAGAGAATATGCTGAGCTACCATCAGCTTCTTTCTCAGTGTGTCCTGGAGAGGTGCTAGGGTATATATCATAGTGGTAAGTGTAGGGAAGGCAGATAAAGGTGAAATGGCAGAAAGCATGGTAGAAGGTGTTCAAACTGTTTGGGAAGACATTGGCACTGTTCTGTAGGCAACATTTCTGTAGTCAATGACAGGGAAATTCATTTATAAAGAACTTTTCATCTGGCATTAGTAGTGAGGCATGATTTGTTATATTTTAAGGTACCAAGCTTTGGAAGGAGCTTTGTGGAGATGGAGTCAGTTTGGTTATAGAAGCCAAGGGACTGGTCATAAGGTAGAAAAAAATATCAGACTGGATGGGCCTTGTGGTCCTTATCTGCTGTCAACTCCTATGTTTCTATGTTTCAAGCCAGACTCCAAGGTATATAAAATGTATTGTTTGCTAGTGTACAGCCATCAATTGTCTTAAAGAGCACCTTTCTCGGTACGCTACAAAACAAACAGGAGGCTACCTTACCTGAATGAGAGTTTCTCCATGATTCAAAACATTATGATTAGCCCCCAAAGGAAGGGAAGGAATCATATTTTGCCCCTGAGGGGGCTAGCCACTCAATCCCTTCCACTTCCTGATCTCTGACACTGTTCCCACACTCCAATGTTTTGTGATGTAATTATAGGAGCAGAGTGGGTACATGCCCCATGCAAGTCTATGGGATGTCATTTTAAAAGGTATTTTCCTGATTTTAATCTGACTTTTGGTACAAATCGAAGCCAATATTGAAATAACAAGGCTTTTGTTACTTGAATACTGACTTCGATTTGTACCAAAAGTCAGACTAAAATTTGGAAAATAGTTTTTAAAATGATGCTCCATAGATTTGCATGGAACACGTCTCTTATAATTATGTCACAAAATGTCAGCATGCAGGGGTCATGTCAGAGATCAGGAAGTGGAAGGTACAGAGTAGCTAGCACCCTTGGGGGCAAAATATGATCCCTTCCCTTCCTTAAGGGGATGATCATAATGTTTTAAAACTGCTATGGAGGAACTCCCATTCAGGTAAGGGAGCCTCCTGTTTGTTCAAATTGCAGAATGAAAGTAGCGAGAAAGGTGCTGTTTAATGGCAATGGGACCAAGAACTGAACCTTGGGGGACTCCCATATATATGGGGAGGGGATAGACCTACCTACATAAATGGATTGAGCACAGACAGGAACTAAGCAAGCAATAACACACGATGAGGTGTGGGTTTTCTCCTGATAAGAGCATGCCCAGGTGCATTGTTAGGCATGAGGTGCTTGCGCCGAGTGCCTTATGCACCTGGGCGTGCTCTTATCAGGAGATAACCCACATCTCGGAGCGTGTTATTTTGCTTATAAAATGGGCCCTGAAGTAATTATTTATTGGGAAGAAACAAAAATTATTAAAAAATTAGAAAATATAAAAAAACATGGTTTAATAATTCAAGTAGTAAAAAAATAGTCCCCCTATGAAGTCACAGTTAAGTTGGCAGTACAGTGTCTATATGTGTTGCTAAGGTTATCTGTTACTGTGTATACTGATTTAGATTGCTTTAAATCCTGCTGTGACTTTTTTTATGTTTTTCCTGTTAAATGGTGAGAGTAGTGTTTTTTAAGACTGAGCTTGCACTTACACTGACAGCTGCCCCATCTGCGATCTTGTCTGGTGAGCTTGCTGTATCTCAGTCGCTACTCCGCCCCCCCATAGTCAGACTCAGAAAAACTGGCAGTGGCACAAAGACAGAATCATTATTTTGTTTATTTTTTTCTGTGTGTTTTTTTTAAAGGTCAGAGTCAGAGCATGAACCATCAGGAGTATGGGGAGCAAGTCTGTTGTCTATAATATCATTTGAGGTGGATTGGGAGTGAGTGTGTCCCTTAGGAGCCACCATAAACAGCTCATCCGGTAGTTCGGGTTTGTGAAAATAAAACACAGTCAGAGTTTGTAGTTCACGTTCCCGTTTGTGCCTCGAACTGCAGGTTCCTTTTTTTTTTAATATTACAGTGGCATTGTGTGGACAAAATGGAGTCTTTTTGTGGGGGAGTGACTGTTTTTACATTCTGGATTTGTTTGAAAGTGCGTCGTACCGGCACGCACTGTGGCGATGAGTTTGGTGACAGTTTTGTGGAGGACAGGTGAGACTTTTGATCGGAAACATGGAAAAGCAGTTTTTAAAAATGTTTTGCTGTATTTATTTACAGGTTCTGTTGCGTGGTACGAAAGAGGTGGAGGCGGGCAGACCGGCGCTCGGTCTCAGGGATTTATTTATTTAGTTTTTGTTAACCGGGTAAGTGCACTAGACAAATTCTGCCTATTTTCAGGCACAACCCGGGGGAAAGGGATACAGATGAATGCTAACTGACTTTGAACCAGATTAAGCTGTTGGTGGTATTTTTAGTGAATGAGGGGAAATTTGGCCAGTGCACTGGAAAAATTCCCCCTAATCTTTTCAAGAAGTGCCATTGGATCTTTAACATCCAGCTGAACTACCACCAGAACAGGCAGATGGGACCTTGGTTTAACATCTCATTAGAAAGACAGCACCTCAGGAGTGCAGCACCCCCCTCATGCTGCACTGCAGTGTGAGTACTGGGATATTAACCCAAGTGCCTGGTGTGGGGCTAGAACCCACAGTCTTCTGATCGCCTGGCCTCCAAGGTGAGTGTGCTACTTGCTGAGCTACTGACACTGACAGATATCATGCTGTGAGCTATGCCAGCCTGTGCTTCTGTTTTCAGCTGGCACAGTTCACTGATTCTGTGGTGTTGTGGGGCACAGGAGTGGAGGGTAGTGCTGGTTGGCTACTATATCATCTGATAAGGACACTGCTCAGATGATGTAGTAGTCAATCAGGATGGTGGATTTTTTTAGCCCATTTTATAAGCCAAGTTGCTCACTCTGAGAAGCAATCTCTGGTAGTTTGTTGAGGAAAAGGGAGTGGGAAATCATATTTTTTTTTCCAGTTATATCTACTAATCTCCTGATGGCTGGGCCCCTATCATGACTAACCCTCCCAGCCCCATCATCCCCGCTTCTCTTGGACTTACCGTTCAACCCCCATCTTTCCCATGGCTTCCCCTCCCATGGCAGTGGCGGCCAAGAAAGCTGAGAAATAAGTCTTCAGATAGGAGGTGCATTGAGTCACTGGGTGCTGGGCCTGTGAAGGGTTGAGTTAGTCACCTTGCCCAGCAGGTGTTTTGCCTTCCTCATGTGTTTTTCCCAGGAGGATGAATGTGCAATGCCACCCAGAGAGTCGTTCACATGCTTCCATATGCAGAATGTTGGTAGCTGCCACTCCTCCTATTCCAACATTGTGGTCCCTGGCTGCCTACCCCCAAGCTGCCACCGGGGCCAGGCTTACTTTGAGTGCTGCATCCCCCCTCTCCAGAGGAGAAAAGCAGTTCAGTGCACATTCTGTTCTTCTCTCCCTGGCCAACCGTCTGACAGCTCAGATCCTGAGTTTGCTCCCAAACACAGATCATCGTCACCATAATTGGTAGCTCTACCACTGTGCTGGTGGGCTGGCCAGTGAGAGACCATGTTAAAAACTTTGAAGAGATCAATGAACACTGCTGAAGTAAGGAGTGAGCTTTAGGAGGGAGGTTATGGTGGAGTGGTTGGTTTGAGACAAGACTGGAAAGAGCTCAGGAAAGATAAGTCAGGGGAAGGTAGTTAGCTGGGTGTAAGCAAAATGTTTCATAATCTTGGAAGAGTGGCTAGAAGGGTGGTAGTTTGGAAGTGGTAGACTGGTGTGTGTGTGATTAAAAGGATTGTGGATAACTTCCAGTGCCTAGATTGGCCATTTTGGTTTTTTTTATGGCTATTGGTCTTGAAGTTGCTGATTTTAGCAGCACACAGCTGTTTAAGGCAAGCATTTCAGATTTTCCCATAGTTTATCAGGTAAGTAGCAGAACCCAAGGCCTTGTTGGAGGTCCAGGCTTTTCTAAGGGCTACAAGGTCGGCAGAGACCCAAGGGAGGGGTTAGTGCTTTATTCCAGCACAACAGAGTCTTCATTCTCTACCCTAAAAAGGACTGTAGAAATAGGCCTGGGCTTTATCCACATATTAAGAGGTATTGGTGAGGGACCAGTCAGTCCTGGAGAAATCAAGTAATGGGAGAGAAGGTCCATATTAAGGAGAGAGAGGGGGCGATGAGGTTCCTGGAGGGTACTTTAGGTCTGTAGAGTTTTCACTCACAGAAGGCGGGCTGATGGTTGCTGAAGACATAGAGGAGTGCACCTGCTATGACAACCCAGTAAGGGAGGGAAGAGAAGACTCAGTCTAAGAGGTAATGATTAGAGGACCTAGGGTTTAGCTACATGGGCTCATGAATAAACTGTGTGAGGTGCAGGGCTTGAAAATTCCAAGTGTCTTTCTTGAATTTGTGTCAAAACCAGTTTGGGTGGAGTTATCCAAGGGAAAGTAACTCCCCTACAGCATTTATAGAAACTGAAATTGTGAAGATTTTTTTTGTTTTGCAATAATGTTTTATGGAACTTTTTTGTTTTAAAAGAACAATAGCACAATACAATGAATCCATACACCACTACTACATCATACAGTGACAGTGCTGAACACCTCGCACTACACAAAACATGGAACTAACACTAAAACAATTACCTCAAACAAAGGAAAAAGAAGAATAATAACAACTGGGCAACATTTAACATTGACAAGCAGTTCATTATTGATTTCATGATAATTTCTACATGCCATCACCTGTCCCAAACGTGTTAGCTATCCCACCATCTGACCATATACAATACTGTTGGGAGTTTGGACCCACTGCACCCTCTGAGCTACCTTAAGTTCTTAGCCCAGACCATTCTGGACTCCAGGGTCTTTTATGGGAGGACTGCTATCTGTTTAAGAACCAGAGTCCCTTCCCGTTCCTTTACGAAGTTGAAGAACTGAAGCCAGTAACCTTTGGATATTTCTGTGGTGACAAAGCTTGGCCATCATCCATTCCATTTCAAGGATATTTTTCACATTAGTGAGCCAAACTGAGAGGCTGGGGGGTCAGTCTGGAGTCATTTTTGTGTGATCCCTTTTGTAGCCACAGCTATTAGAATGCAGAAAATGTACAGTATTTCTTTTCCTCTCACTCCTCTTGGTGGAATTATGCCCCAGATCACTGACTCTGACCCTTCCAATCTGTAGACTCCCAAAACAGAGGATATAGCCTTGTTAATTCCTTCCCTATAGCCTAATAATTTTGGGCAACTCCAGAATAGGCGTTCCTGATGCCCCACATTGTTGCAAGACCTCCAGCATTTACTCATACAGGTGGGGCCATAGTGTGCTGTAATAGTTGGCATTTTATAAAAATCTAGTTGTGACTTTTCACTTGTGCTTCTTCATGTAGGTGATGCTGAGATTTTGGGTATTCCTGCCCAGAACTTTTCCTATCAACCTCCAGTATATGAATTCTGCCCCTTCTCCCACTTCTACTGTATATCTATCCTTGGGGTATCCAGCTGGGCTTTGCACAGCCTGAACAATCTGGATATCAGGTGCATAACCTCAGTGTCTTGTCTCACCTCTCCCATGAAAACCTTCAGGGCTCCTGTCTCCCCAGCTAATTGAGATTTCCTGGGTTCCATGGTTATAAGATTCTGGATTTGCAAACAGCAATAAAAATCCCTTTGTGGGAGGCCAAACTCCAGCCATAGCTGCTCAAATGTTGTTGGCATGCCATTGAGCAATAGTTGTCCTAATCTGCATAGCCCCTTGGCCTCCCATCTTTTGTAAGTTGGATCTGTTTTACCCAGTAAGAAGCCTACCCTGTCTCTAATGAAAGAGTATACAATGTACTTCAATATGTCTCCTATAGTTACAATTGCTTCCTTCCAGCTAGCCAGCATGACTTTTATCCAGGGGTTCTGGATAAGCCTAAGTTGTTCCTGGTCTAGTGGTCCAAGGGCTTATCTACATAGCATTTCATCCACTTCCATCTTGACCCATTCAGCCATCTGGTTGCCTCTCAGGTATTGTACCATATGTTCAGTCTGGCAAGCTCTGTAGTATGACACTAAGTTAGGGAGCCTCAACTCTCCTCTGTCCTTATTCTGCATTTGAGCTGGCGTCGGGCACCACCCCATAAAACATAGACCAGTTTCTCCTTATTCTCTCCCAGATCCTTTTTGGGACAACCACTGGAAGGCATGAGAACTGATATAAGAATCTAGGGACAATGTTCATCTATATAACTTCAACTCTTCCAGTAACTGACAGCAGTGTCTCTGCTCATCTTTTAAGATGTTTCCATCACAGTCAGCAGTGTAGCATAATTTGCTTCAAAAAAGGCTGCCTTCTTAGGAGGTATTTGGATTCCCAAATATCTGAATTGAGATTTACCCACTTAAGTTTACAAGAGATCTTCTTCCATTCTTATATTGCCCCACTGAGCATCAGAATCTCAGACTTATCCTAATTTAAGCAAAAACTCAAGGCTTTGCCAGATTCACCTATCATTGTCAGCCACTTATACAGGGTTCTCTCCACGTCATGGACAAGCAACGGGATATTATCAGCACATAAGGCCACTCTGACCTCCTCTCCCCTCACACTGATGGCCTGTATTTCCTGGGATTCTCTTAGTACTGCTACCAATGGTTCAATGCTAAGAGTGAAGAGCAAGGGAGGCAGAGGGCAGACCTGCTTGGTTCCCCTGGTGATGGGTATTCTGGGGAAGAACACACCATTTTCTTGACTTTAGCCATAGGATGACCATATAATGCTTCCTCCTATTTAGAGGCATCTTTTCCCAGGTCAAAGGCACCCATGGTCTGTTGTAAGAGTTCCCAATCTAGGCAGGCAAATGTTTTTTCAGCATCGATAGTCACCACTGTGTTGGATTCCTTATTTCCATCTGGTGTCTCCATCACATTCAGTAGCTTATGGACATTGTCATGGATATGCCAGGTAGGGATGAATCCCATTTGTTTGGGATGAATCGTGGAGGTTACCACCTTCTGAAGTCTGTTGGCTAGCACTTTGGCATATATCTTTGTGCCCTGATTTATTAATGAGATGGGATGGTAAGAGCTGCAGGTGTCTGGTGCCTTTCCCGGTTTCAGGAGACCCGACATATATGCTTCTTGCCATGAGGGTGGGATTTCCTCTGTCTCTGTGACTGGGACAAATAGCTTATGTAGAGCTGGCACCAAGACTGGAGTGAATATCTTGTAAAATCCTTGAATGTAGCCATCGGGTCCCAAAGACCTCCCTTTGGGGAGATCATTTATTACCTGTTGAATTTCCTCACTAGTAATAGGGGCATTTTAGGATGTTCCCTGGTGTTTCAGCAACCCCATGTCAAAGTCACAATTTTTTGCCTAGTACATGATGGTCATCTAAACATTTAAAATCCAGAACAAAAAACATGGATTGCCATGCTTGTTTTTAAGTTACTTTGGTGAGACTTAATCTCTCTTTATGGAAAAAATCAAGAAGGGGTCAGATTGTTTTATCTGGTTATAACATCAATATTTTAGATGTCAATATGAGTGTGAAAGAACATGTGAAACAAGGACAAATCATTTGTCATGATGCATGCCTCATTATTTTCTCAAATGTAAAAATAAAGAGTAAATTACCGATACTATGACACCGACTTGAACTAATATTCTCCTAAAAAGGGGGAAATAGTTGTATGTTTTTATACAAAAAACATTTGAACATCATGTCATTTTCATAAAACATTTTTGATATATGTAGAATATGGTTATGGATATAGAAACAGAAAGAAATATAAGGGTTGTCTTGCTTCTTTTGGTTATATCTGCTTTCAAAGTTGCAGTTTCAGAGGTTGTCGGCTCAGGACAAAAATAATAGAAACATCCCAATAAAAAATAAAACATGCAAGAATGTTATTCGAGCAATTCAAAAGTACATGCAGAATGGCAAGGACTTTAACATAAAATGAACTGTGTAACCAAAGACAGAAAGATATTTAGGTAAAACGCCTTGAATGATGCCAACTGCTGCAATTGTGGGAGTTAATTTCCTTGCTGCCATCCAAAATATTTTCTTAGCTGGACATGACATAATAGGATAAATCATTATTCTGATAATGTTTCCATATATTTAATTATGTACTTATGTCAGAAAATAACCTTGAAAACTTTTTCGAGAGCATCAGAAAAATGGAAATTTGAATCACCAGGCAACGTCTTTAAAAGCTGTCTTTGCTCCTCTAGTTTGGTCAAGTTGGCCTTTGCTAAAAATGCTTGTATCTTATACTTGAGATTCCCCCCATTCTGCCTCATACAGGGAAGTGTAAAATGTACAGAATTCCTCTACGATGTCCCTTGGATGGAAAGTGTTTGAGACCCTGCCCTGGCTGGTTTTAATTTTGGGTATATGCCTATCAGCTCTCTGCTTATGCAGCTGGAAGGCCAGTAACATCCTAGCCCTGTTTCTGTGCTTGTAATACTTTTGGTTTGTGAAAAAAAATTACGCCTCCACTTTGTGTAATAACACCTTGTTAAATTGTTCCCTGGTCTGTTGTAGTTTTTAAAGATGTCCTGCTGTTGTGCCTTCTTATGTTCTCTCTCTAACCTTGCTATTTGTCCTACCAACTGTTGATGTCTCACTATAACCTGTTTTTTTCTTTTATGCAGTATAGAAGATAAATTGGACCCTTATCACAGCTTTTAGGCTGTCCCAAATATGCACTTGGGCTGGGTCTGGTTCAGTATTCAGGCCTAAACATTCTTTAATATCTGAATTGATAAGATTTACCAGCATTTCATCATTTAACCAGCCTGCATTCAGCCTCCAGACCAAGTCCTTTTGCTTAACCTCTAAGTGCAACCTTACGCTAACCTAGGCATGATCCAAGATCATTATTGGCTTTATTTCACACTCTTGCAATGGGGACATCAGAGCCCTAACCATATAAAATCTACCCAGCCTTGAGTAGCTCTAATTCAGGTGGGAGAAGAAGGTATACAGAAATTCTTTTGTTTAGGGTTTTGTTCTCTCCACAGGTCAACAAGCCCCATTTCTCCCACAGAGTTTTAAGAACTTTGACAGCTGCCCCCCTCATACTGGACTTTCCCGAGGACCTGTCTAGGCCAGGTTCCTCCTCCACATTCCACTATCCTCCTATTACAATTTCTCCATTGCTTAAAGAAGACAATTTATTGAATATTTTTCGATAGAAATCTGGGGTAGCTGGTGTGGGACTATAAACATTGGTTATGTGTAAGGTCTGTCTTCCAGCTGTCAGGATAATAACTGACAATTTTCCCTCTTTGTCAGTGTATTGACTGGAAAGGGCCCAGTATAAACTGCTGTTAAATAAAATGGCCACTCCCATCTTTTTCTCTTGCCTCAGAGATGAGGACACCATTATACCCATCCACTGCCTTCTCAATTTGGCTGCTCTGCCTCTGATATCTGAGTCTCCTACAGTTTCATGTGATATGAGCACCACCTGAACGATGCAGCCAGAAATGGTGAATGAAGCACGGTGACCAGACCGGAGCATCGAACAAAGCAATGAGTGACCGCAGCAGGAGGCGGTCTGAAGGGCAACACGCACACGGCAAGGGCTGCAAGGGAGAGGAGGAAAACCACACTGCAGCAAGGGTGACAAGGGAAGGGCACCACAGACAGCTAGTGGCAGGAGGAGTGGGCATGCAGCACCACCCTGGTGGGCTATGGCAGGTCATGGCACCAGGTGTGGTGCAGCAGTGGTAGTGCAGGGCAGCAGTACCACAGAACCAGGAGATGCACACCAGAATGGCCTACGCACTGGGCATATGAGAGGGCACAGCCAGGGGGAAAAGCCCATAGGACTGCAAAGGCAAACAGCGCAGAGTCGTCAGCCCAAAGGGGGGGCATGTGGGGGCAGACAGCCCCCATGGATGAGGAATGGCCATGGCATGTGAGCCTGGCCAAACAGGGGACTTCAGGGAAGCGGTGGATGAGTGGGCATCCATGGCAGGGTGATCCCGCAAAGGGTAGGGAGGAGGGCATACACTGCACATGACCATGCAGACAAGCGATGGTTACAAGCCCACAGGGGGCGGTGCATGCCAGGGTTCATTAAGCAGACAGTCACACATGGAATGCGAAGTTGTGTGCCAGTCCACACAGGTAGGCATAGTGGCTCCTGGTGCTGTACTCTGCCACAATATTATGGATCCAGGTGTCAAGGTCATAGTAACGATGCCGGGGCTGTGGTGCCTCTGCCCCTGACACCAGCATCTCTAAACAGACGGCAGTCAGCCACTCCTCCTCCCAGAGGCACTCTAGAAGGTGCCAGATGCTGGGGTGGCATGCACTGACTCAGGTGTTAAAGGCCCTGTGCCACCCCTCCACCGCATTGCTGGTACGTTCCAGGCCCTGGACAGTCGCCTCATAGCAGTTCTGCTGCTCGTCGGGGAAGCTGGCATGTCGGCGCCCTGAGCGCCCGGTGGGGTGACCAATCCAGTTGTCCTCCACATAGTCCAGCATGGGCTGGAGGACCACTTCATTGGTGGTCACATACTCCCACTCCCGCAGCTCGTCAAATACCGCTGGCACATCTGCTGGTGGGAGGAATGCCAGTGTCAGCAGCATCCGCACATGCAGGGCGAAGTCGGGATCAGTGGAGCACCATGCCAGGATGTCTGGCAGCTGTTGCACCTTGTGCCACAGGGCCTGGGAGTAGTGAAAGAAACTTCCCCTGATGCGGGCCTCCAGGAAGACGGTGCCAACCCCGCACCAGCTGGCATGCTCTAAGTCCATCAGGACTGTGGCAGGTGCAATGCCCGGGTTGTGCAGCTTGAGCTGGCCAAGCAGCTGAATATAGATGTGCCTGCTTGGAACATGTAAGGGCATAGACGGCCGGCAGGACTGTACAGGACTGAATGGCATGGACAGTGTAGAGCTGTCCGAACAGGGTGGGGCATGCCCTTGATGTGCTGTCCATGAAGCAGTCTGTACTGGTGGCCAGCTGCAGCAGACCACGGTCCGTGGCATACACCACAATGCAGTCCCATTCCCTTCCACTGTCATACAGGAGGAAGCATGTTCCGTCAGAGGCAAGGGTGTACTCCTCCCGGATTATGAGATCCTCTACCGATTGTGGGGTGGTAGGCCAGCTCCGTGCCACACACCGAACCCGTTGCACTGTCCACTGCATCAGCCACACTCCTGGAAGGCTGCAGGGATGACCAACATGCTTGCCACGACAACCTGGGATGCACTGTCCATCATCAACCGCACCCTGTCCCATAGTGTTCACCTGCCGCACGCCACGTTGGCTGCATCAGGGGCATGATTGTGATCCCTGATGGTGGCTACCACCATATCCTCCACCATGTGCAGGCAGGCTAGGCTGTGGTACCTGTGCGCCTCTGCACAACTCCAATAGACCTTGTCAGGCCCTTCCTTGTCTTGCCTATAAACGAAGCTGTTGTGGACAGCCACTGGCTTGCCCTTCTGGCTTTGGACATAGCACACCTCCATGTCTAGCGATGCAGTCCAAACTGACAGGGCTGCTGGGGCCCACTGTCATATACAGTAGGTGCTGTGTGCCCCACCCTGTGTGCAACTGGCCATGCCTCCTTCCTGCCTGGGGCCAATAGCTAGCAACGTAGTGCTGCGCCCAACCCCCCTCTGTCCCTGTGGGTCTCACTCACTGCGTTCCATCCTCAATGGGCATGGTGTTTCCTCTGCCTGTGTGCTGCACAGTGGCCCCTGCCAGTCATGTGCCTATGTGGGTGAGTGTGTGCTACTGTTGTGGACCTTTGTGGGGGGGGTCTGCCTGTTCTGTGGGTTTGGTTGTATGTGTGCTCAGGTCTCCCCTGTGTGGTGCTGGGGTGGTGTGGTCTCCCACTGTTGCCCTGTGTTCCTGTCTGTGCCCTCTTTCCCCTGTGTTCCCCAGCACCGCCACCTTCACTGGCCCCCTCTGTTGCCCAATGCCTCTGCCTGCCATGGCCTACTGTTTGGGCTGTCCCAGTCTCGCCCTTCTGTGCAGCCTATGTTGTGTACATGCTCCCCCTGGGTGCAGGCCTGCTGGTGCTTGCGGTCTTGCCACCGGTATGTCCTGGAGGCACCCTTACTGTGTGGGAGAGCTTTTTGCTCTTCCACTGTGAATCTGCCTTTCTGTGTGCTCGCTCTTTCAGCAGTGGCACTTTCGGGGTTGCCCCCCCCCCCACAGACCGCGCCGTGCAAGAGGCACTCTTCCTGGCTGCTACCTCTCCTACAAGAGACCTATATCGCAGGGACCATTTTCATTCTTTTAGAATTTTGGCCCTTTTTAATCACTAAACCCATACCTTTCACACTGTTGATGATAATATTTAAGTTGGACACTATTTCACCTTACTGAGTGTTCAGACCAATTTCTGTGCTACTTCATTGCTTAATTTTAGTCTTTGGTAACCTGGTCAGGCCCACTAGGCACAAGTGCCTGTTTTCAGGGGTGACCTGAGAGCACTGGTTGGTTAAGTGATTTGCTCGGAGTCACACAGTATGCAAGTGGAGGTTGTGAGAATCAAACTCAGTCTGGTCTGCTGGATGCACCAAGCTTGTTCACACCTCGTTCCTCTAACCTCTAGGCTTTACTGCCAGTTGTTCCGTATTGCCCATCCAATGTGTGGTGGGCTGCTCTCCCCCAGAGTGTTGTAACCACCTTTCTCAGTGACAGGTAATTTGTAGCCATTCCCATTGCCATAGGTAGAACTTGAGACCTCTTACAGCATATTTTAGTGTTGGCCTACTGTACATTATAGCATCTCTGCTTCTCACATAACAGAACTGTAATAACGCAAACATTAAACTATGTGCACAGAACAGACAGTCGAATTCAATGTGCATCACCAAACATGGAATAGAGCAACAAAACAATGTCCTCCTACTGTTTGCCAATGCTCCTTGCCTTTGGAAGGATTACCCTCCTGTCATGAGAAAAAACCTACTAGTGGGTTGCTTACACCTACCAGTCTGGCCAGCAGGAATATGCCCTGAGATATCTTAGTGCTGACAGATGGCTACCAGCCTCCTCCTCCTCTTCTGCCTGCCCCCTCATAGATCAGCCCTCAAGAGCTCTTTTACTTTATTTATTTTTACTTTTTCTTGGGGTGCCCTCCCCTCACTGGCCAGGGTGCCAGCTCCCAACAACACAGGAGGAAGCCCAGACTTCTTGTCTGCCCATGATTCAGGCTCTCACTTTCAGTCAGTGCTAATTACAGCCCCCCAAGCTAGGCTCTGCCATCATGGTGCAGCAGGGGGAAGGTATACTCTGAGTAATGTATCTCGTGTGCCTTGCAATTCCAGTGCTGCCCTCTCCTTCCAAACTCTTCCACTCTTGAGCCTTGAGATAAAACAAAAGCCCAGATAAAGAGGAAAAAACAGACAAACCCTGATAAGACTCCTTCTCAGATGTCACATTGTTACCCCCATCCTCCTTCTTCAAGACCAACCAGACATGTTGTCCACTGAATCCCCCGAAAGCCTTGAATACTTCTACCCCATCTCATCCCACTCCCACTCCCAATCACCCCCATTGTAAATGTCCCCATTTTAACATGGTCCATTTTATCTCGAACCTGACCCCCCCTTCAGATCAGGTTGCTCTCCCACCCCAGTTCTCACTCCCTTGCCATACCCATTCAAATTTCTCATCTCAGTTGAGTCCTCGTGCATTCAACGCAGGGAGTGTATATTGAGTTTCTGCAATAATGGAGGTGAAGAACACACTTCAGTTGGGAGAAATATACTGACGGGGAATAAAAGAATCTTCACAGAGCCAACAGCAGTTAAAAATAGCCCTGCAGATTTTGAATTGAGCTGCAAAGATAATGTTCAGTCTGCATATACCATTGGTGTTCTATCCAGTTCCTCTGCATGCAAGCCTGCACCGCAGCATTTAGTTTGAAGGAAGTCAATGCATACCTACTGTATGGGGGCGCAGCAACCATTTTAGCTTGTGCCGTTGTCAGGATCAGGGTCAAAGGTGGGAATGGGAAAAAGGTACCTCAGACAGTCAATGCAAACACTGATAGCTCTAGGTTTACATACTGTACCTCAGATAGTCTGATTCTTTTGCCCCTTGTACAGTCTCTTGAGGTCTGCATGAAGCTCTTCTGGAAAATTGGAATTCCTCAAACCTTTTTTACCATGAGACTTTCCTTTCTCTACCATCGCCCGGGCCATTTGCTAAATGTCTCTTACTTATGAGTCTTCAGACATGTCTGGCAGGTCTATACCTTGCATTTGTAGCCATTTCTGTTAAGTTTTTAAAACTTTTTTTAAACAAATTGTATTATACAGTTCCCATGTACACATACTGTACCTGTAAATATATATTATAAATATGCTTCTTTAATTTTCAACGTAATTTTCAATTGGGAACTGAACCTTGCAGACTTTTTCCTTAAATTGCACATTATGTGTTAAAAATATATTTCCTCTAGACTTCTTAACTGGACAACTCATTAAGCTCTCCATATAGAAGTTTTATACTTTGAGCCTCACAAAACAGGTTTGGGGGGTTGCTGCCAAGAATTGAGCTGATCAGGCATGTGTGGGACAAGTTCCACAGGCTGTGATTCCAAAAGTCACTTTAAACAAATTTTTCTGATTGCTAAACTCCCAAAGCGGTGCTAAAGTGGTGTAGGAACTATTTGAATTACTCATCATGTTCTAAGGGGACCTAAGTTTGAGCTTATTTATTTATTTATTGAAATTGTTTCAACAAGAAAGGCACACTGAGCAAAAAGATGTTTGTCTCCTGGTGCGACCTGGGGTGGGGGTGGGGGTACAGAGGGAGATAACTCACAGGTTAACAAGAAGTTACATATAACAAGGTTACAGTAGGCCAACAGGTGTACAAGTTACAGTTATACAGTAGACTGAAGTTTCCGATGTGCAAGTTACATAGATAGAGTTATGGTTTTACAGATGCAAGATGAACAGGGGGTAATACATTCAATATAGTTCAATAAACAGCACAAGGAAGGCATAGTTTAATAGTTAGCTTTTTCCAGCTGCATTGGGTTGCTGATTAACTTAACTGTAGGATGGTGATGTGATTGAGAAACCTGTGGCAAAAAGTCAAGATATCAAGTGCAAATTAGGACAGGATGAACACATGTACCAAGAAGTGCTGAAGTTGGTATAGATAAGCCAGCTTTTATAGCGCAAGCTAGGAGCCGCTGGCCAGGCAGTCAGGAGTGGAGGGGCAAGAGGGGGACTCCTGTGGGGTCAGGTGCAGGAGCAATTTACCGTGAGGTAATTTTCTAGCACTGTAGAAAGGGAGTGGGGAGAGGAGGAGTGGTGAATTTGGGGAGGGAGCTCATTCCAGAGTTTGGGGAAATGGTGAGAGAAGGCTGATTGCCTGATAGTGGTCTTCTGCCTGTGGATTTGTAGCTTTTGGATGTCAAGGGATCTGAGGGCATGAGTAGGGGAGGGAGCCAGGGTAAGTAATGAAGAGAGGTATGACAGGAGTTCATCATACCAGAATTTGGCTACAAATTTGGCACAGTGCTGAAGGCGGCGGTTTTCGAGGGATGGGAATGTGAGGGAATGGTAGAGGTTGCAGTGATGTGTGCATGGGGTGGCACTGAGGGTGAAGCGATAGAAGGAATGGAAAAGTGGGTCCAGTCTGGATAAGATAGATTTGAGAGCAGCATTGTAGACTATGTCACAGTAGTCAAAAGAGGGAAGAATCTTCTTTTGCAATAGCTCACACCTGGCCATGACAGGGAGGCTATTGCGATTCCTGTAAAGGGCACCGAGCTTGGGGTGCAGTTTTTTAATGATTGCTTCAATGTGGTCAGAGAAGGACAGATGACTGTTGAGCCAAACCCCAAGGTACAGGAAGGAAGTGACATCCTCTAATACTGTCCCATCAAGGGTGTGGAAGGAGGGGAGGGGGCAGCCTTGTTAGACGTTGCTGAGTGCCAAAGGTCATGGTGATGGTTTTTTTAGCATTGAGGTAGAGCTGGTGAGAGCTGAATCATAGCTGAACTTTGTTGAAGTCTGCCTGGAGATTGGCTGTTACCTCATCTGGGTAGGAGCCAGAGGCGAAAAGGACAGTATCATCTGAATACATTTGAATAGAAACAGATGAGCACACTAGAGGGAGAATATTGAGGAAGATGGAGAAGAGGATAGGTCCAAGTACTGACCCCTGGGGGACAACGGTGTTCATAGGGAGGGGGGGAGGAGTTGATGTATGCAATTTTAACTGATTGTGTTCCTTCTGAGAGGTAGGCTTTGAACCAGTTGGTAGCTGAGCCAGCAAGGCCAGCTCCCGAAAGACATTGTAGCAACAGGTGGTGGGAGACTGTGTTGAAAGCTTTGGCAAGGTCGATGAAAATAGCTGAGGTGATCAGCCCTCTGTCCATTCCAGAGAGAATGGTGTCCGTGAACTGAACCAGGGAGGAGGCAGTGGAATGACCTTTCCTGAAACCAGACTGGAACGGTGTGAAGAAATTGGAATCAGAGAGAAAGGAGGTTAGTTGGTTGAGCACTAGGTGTTCTTGCAGTTTTGCGAGAGCTGGGAGGAGGGAGACAGGCAGGTAATTGGAGGTGGAGGTAGTGGCACCCCTTTTAGGGAGAGGGATGACAACAGCATGCTTCCAGACCTGGGGGACAGCAGCAGTGGAAAAGGAGAGGTTTAGGAGGTTGGCTAGTGAGGTTACTATGGGAGGGGCGGAGAGGTGGAGTAGTTTGCAGTCGAGGCCGTCGGGGGATTTTCCTTTTGATGGGTTGAGAGCCTGAAGGGCATTAAGGACATTGACTGGCAAGATTTCCTTGAAGGTGAAGGTGGAAGACCCCTCAAAATTTGTACATATGGGTGGAGGACTGTATGGCTCAGAAGTGGGCAAGGAAGAGAGGAGGGCTGAGGCACAGGAGGAGAAATATGTGTTGAATTCAGTGGCGAAATCCTGTGGGTCTGAGAGGAGGGTGTTATTCACGAAGAGGAGTGGGGTAGGGTGGACAGTAGGTGGGGAGAAAAGGGAGTGGATGACCTTCCAGAATTTGGATGGAGTACTTAAGTTGGAGTGCAGGGAGGAACTGAAGTATTCTTCTTTCGTTAGTCGGGTTGCTCTGGTACATTTGTTCCATAAAGCCCAATAGATGGTGAAATTGTGTGGAAGCGTGAGGTTTTGTGAGTGCTCCAAGCTTTGTCCCATGTGATTTGGCAGGCTATAAGCTCTTGGGTGATCCAAGGCAGGTGGTTGCCATATATCCTGGAGCGACACAGTGGGGCATGAGTGTCCCAGACATTGAGGAATGTGTTTTGGAAGTGAAGGAAGGCATCATCCATAGAACAGGGTGTGGCGGGGGATTCCCAGCATGTGAGTGCTAGGTCATCAAGTACAGGGGCGAGGTTTAATGATTTGTAGGAGCGTTGGACTATGAACTTTGGGGCGGATTTAGGGCGGTGAATTTTCCGGACTAGGTATATAATGTGGTGATCACTTAGGGAATCGGGCAGGAGCCCTGAAGTGATGACCTGGTGGGGGTGGCTGGTGAGAGCCCAGTCTATTAATGAGTGGTTGCCTGTTTTGGGGTTTAGCTGTGTAGGTTCAATGATGGTTTGTGAGAGGTTTAGCATGGCAATGTCAGACCGGGTTTTATTTAAAGAAGCAGCTAGCCAATTGTGGTTGAAGTCGCCCATGACATAGTTCACCAGTGGGGGTTCAGGAGGCAATATGCACAAGGAGATCGTTAGCAGATGAGGCTGGGATGCCAGGCCGGCAGTAGACTCCAGCTATGTAGATTGGGAGGGAGAAAGGGAGAGTCAATTGTAGCAATAGAAGTTCGTAGGCATGGGGTTCGGCTTTGGCTAGGGTTACTGAGAAACGTATATCAGAGTTTACGTAGATAGCCATGACACTGCCTCTTGTCGACCTGTCCTGGTGGGCTATTGCGTAGCCCGGAATTGCAAGCGAGGTGTCGGGGACATGCTTAGTTAGCCATGTTTCAGAGAGGGTGATGACATCTGGGGCATAATGTGCTGCGAGTAACTAGAAGGAGTCAAGTTTAAGGGGTAGGCTTCTTATATTTAGATGCAGGAGGCACAGGCCCTGTGGGAGGTGGTCTCCAGTGAGATTTGTGGATATGGTTGTATTTGGGGAGGGTCCTACAGCTGTTGGCAAAGTAGGATTGTTTGAGGGCCCTGGGTTTGGGTGTATGTCCCCTGCAGCAAGTAGTAAGAGACCAATAGTAAGGTAGTGTTTGATCACTTGTGTGCACCGTGGTGCAGTTGACTGCCGACTTGGTGGGGGGGGCAATTTTGCGCGGCAAGTAGGGAGGTAGTTAGGTGCAGAATAGCCCAAGAGTGCGAGGGAGCAAAGAGGAAAGGGCAGGGACGCAGGGTGCAATGGGACCAGTTTGGGCAGGTAGATGAAGTGGATGCCAAATTAGAGGGATAGAAGGGACCGCTGAGGTGCAGCATGATGGGGAAGGGCAAGTTAGGGAGAGTAGGTGGGATATTGGATAGGAGTGGTGGGAGGCAGGTGAGAAGGGTAGTAAGGAGGAGCATATGTCCAGGCCAGAGAGACATGATTCCTATTCGCAGGGAGTAAAAGTGCATAGATATTCAGAGAACATTGTAGTTGTTGGAGTGAGGTATTGGAAGCCAGTAGTAGAGTGGCTGCAGGCAGAGCTTGGGATAGCCAATGAACAGCGGGGGTGATTGGCCAATCAGAGAGGCGACTGAGAATTTGGGGTGTAAGGGAGGTGTATTTAGTCAGTGGAGGGGGTGAGGGACAGCGGAAGGGATGAAAGACTGCGTTCCACAGTGGTCCAAGTGCTGGCAGAGGTACACTATGGGTTTAGCCCCTGGCCAATGGTCTTGAGGTAGCAGCGTGTGGCTACTAATAGGAGGCTGCGAGTCTTTCAACTGCACCAATCAGCTCACGGAGCAGGTCCCGGGTGAAAGGCTATCTGCTCACCTGGGAATGGAGTGAAAGCGATGGCAGGAGCTTGAAGCAGGGATCGGTGACTTGGTTCTGGAGCCTTGATGGTCTGTCTGGCGGTGCAAGGTCTGCCCACGTAGGGCTGCCTGCAGGGAGGGAAGGGAGGGAGAGATAATATTAGAGTGGAACAAAAGCAGGATTAGTCAAATTTGGGGAAGGGGGCACAACACAAAAGAAAGTGGGAGGCGTGGGCGTTGAGTTCGCTGCCCCCGGGGGGCGCGATAGGCTCATGATTGAGAAACACAAAGGATCAGGAGAAAGCACACCAAACTGGCTGAAAGAAAAGTAAAAGTGAATAAAATAAATAAAATAAAATAAAAAGCATCTGGTTGTGGAGGGGGTAGCAGGCAAGTAAGGAGGGTCTTGCCAGGTGCTAACCCATTTAGACGCAGGCAAGGGGAAAGGGTAAAACAGGAGTGAGTTGACAAACTCACAGCTTTAAAGCTGAGAGCAAAGTTAATGGGGGGTGATCAGTTTTGGAAGGAGCAAACTGAGCAAAACAAGCACGTAAGTCCATGCTGGCACAGATTACACACAAAGTCCTTACACTAGGCTAGCTAGCAGGCTACACAGTAGAATATCTCTACAGTACTAAAACATGCACACATTTTCAAAATGCACAATTAGGTTAAAACTGTGTTCCACAGCGGTCCAAGTGCTGGCAGAGGTACACTATGGGTTTAGCCCCTGGCCAATGGTCTTGAGGTAGCAGCGTGTAGCTACCAATAGGAGACTGCGAGTCTTCCAACTGTACCAATCAGCTCGCAGAGTGGGTCTGGGGTGAAAGGCTATCTGCTCACCTGGGAACGGAGTGAAAGCAGTGGCAGGAGCTTGAAGCAGGGATTGGTGGCTTGGTTCTGGAGCCTAGGTGGTCCATCTGGCTGTGCGAGGTCTGCCTGTGTAGGGCTGCCTGGGAATGGAGTGAAAGTGGTGGCAGGAGCTTGAAGCAAGGATCGGTGGCTCAGTTCTGGAGCCTAGGCGGTCCATCCGGTGGTGCAGGGTCTGCCCGTGTAGGGCTGCCTGGGAATGGAGTGAAAGCGGTGGCAGGAGTTTGAAGCAGGGATCAGTGGCTCAGTTCTGGAGCCTAGGCAGTCCATCTGGTGGTGAGAGGTCTGCCCGTGTAGGGCTGCTTGGGAACGGAGTGAAAGCAGTGGCAGGAGCTTGAAGCAGGGATTGGTGGCTCTGTTCTGGAGCCTAGGCGGTCCATCTAGCGGTGCGAGGTCTGCCCATGTAAGGCTGCCTGGGAACAGAGAAATACATATCCCTAAAAATTTTTGGGAGAGGGGCTCCAACCCTGGGGCCTACAAATCCCATAGGAGTGGTCAGAGAAGGAGGCTCCAGGGCTGCAGCTTGCCCAGATGCAAGTGCAAAGGACAAACAAACTAAGCTTACTCTTGCCTCTATACAAACACTTACGGCACAGTTCCATGAAGAAGTACACCAGTCATCTCAGAGGATGGAACTAAAGCTTGATAACATTATGAAAAGATTTGCTGCTATGAAGATGAAAGCTGAAGCACTGGAAAAGTCAGTAAAGGCAAATGATGTGGAGATTAAGGCACTAAATGGATACACTTTAACAGTAGAAGGTGCCATCAATGCACTATTTTTTACAGTGAGCACACACTGAGCATGTTCATGTTGTTGGCAAGTTACATGGCCTGAAACAGCCAATCAGCAACAGTAATGATCAAGAACCCATCATGCTGGTCCTAGTTCAGTGCAATTTACAGCTCTATCTCACAGGGGAAGGACCTGTGATAGTGGTGACTCAAAAAGCTCCTATTAGGTGAAAATGACTAAACTGGAATCAGAAAACTTACAAAATCATCAAACAGCCATGCATTATCTAGTCAGCTAATTCTCATTATATTTAACTGTAGTTTCAGGCTGGTGTGCTACCAAAATTGTGCTGCAGAGGAGAGAGGAAAAGGTGCACAGTGTGCACACAGTGTGACACAACTAGCTCATGCGAGTCATCACAGCCGCAGCAGGATGCAATACTCCTTGCAAAAGTGGCAGAGATGTTCCTGACACAACTTGCTGACAGGTTTGACTGCATTAGAGTGGACATACAATTTGGAATGGCAACAGTACAGGAGTCCAGATATAAATATGTTTTAATTCCCCATGGACACATTGGCTATATCAAACAGAAACTGATGTGCACACTTATGGTAGTACAGCAAAGGCACCTTAAAGAAGCCAGCAGAAATGTATATGCATAAACCCCTGATCATACTCCTCTTGTTCTACTGACTTAACATTAAGGCTAGATCCTGAGAAGTTAGGATTTTTAGCCTTTCTTAAACTCAGGTTACCATGGATCAGGCTTTAACGATTC
This sequence comes from Neoceratodus forsteri, assembly GCA_016271365.2. Classification (NCBI taxonomy): domain Eukaryota; kingdom Metazoa; phylum Chordata; order Ceratodontiformes; family Ceratodontidae; genus Neoceratodus; species Neoceratodus forsteri. Next base: position 1,519,146,139 of record CM057449.1, read on the forward strand.
ATTTGATTATTCACATTTCAAACACATGACCTCTACTACTATTCCTGCTCCTACACCTCCTTATAGCAAGTCTTCCTTTACTTCTCCCAGTGGTACTGGCACCACAGACTGGCTCATTCTTTTCAGCAGTAGTAGCACAACTCCTCCTGATGTCACCATCAACAACTTTCACACTGTCACCACCAACAAGCTCAATGTGCTCAGGTGCACCACTGAGAACAGGGCAGACAGAGATGGCATCAGCTAAATAAGAACTGTCAAGAGGAACTTCCTGTTTGGCAGTAGGAAGGGAAGGATCATAGAGAAACATTGGTTTTGTCAACCCTAAAGGAAAAAAGTAGCTCACTCCCCCCCCCACAGCTGCTGGTGGTCTGACATCGAGCAAGGAAGAAGGAGGCTACTGAAGAAGATAGGAAATTGCTGTCCCAGAACAGGAAGGGTGAGAGTTGTAAGGAGAGGAGAGAGTAAGCATACAGAGAAACAGTAGAGGGGACACAAAATAAGACATAATAGGAGTGGTGCAGTGCAATGGCTGTGGGGCGGCAGTGTTCCGGGAGACATTCTGGAGGCTGCGATGCTGCCCTATTTGCAGGCACCTCTCTGGTCTGAGAGAGGAGGTTGCCCGTCTCCAGGCTGACCTGGCTAGGATTCGTGAAACCTCCTCCCCCACCCAGGGACCACCAGGGCCAATGCCACTACCTCAGAGGTTGCCAAGAAAGAGGAGAGGCTTGACCAGGGTGGGCTCAGGGAGGGAGAGGGTGGTGGAATAGAGTTGCATCCCTCCAGCTGTACCTCTCCACAATTCATTCGCTCTTCTGGTGGATAGTGGTTCCTCTATGGAGGCACCTGCAGTGGAGATCAAGGAGGATGCTAGGAACCTTCACAAAGGAGACCCACAGGAGGATGGCATGGGACCCCACAGGGGAAGGAAACAACTCCTGGTGGGGGACTCAATCACTAGGGGTAGAAATGGGGAGGAAGGGGAAGTGAGTGCCTTCCTGGCACCACGCTTGGAGGGACAGAAGAGAATCCTCAGGATCGTGGGAGGAGCTGCATGAGGGAGGGAGCTGGATGTCATTGTCCACCTAGGGACAAATGACCTGGCTAGGAATGGGATCAGAGCAGTGCAAGAGGAGTTTGTAGAGTTGGAGAGGGCCTTGGGCAAGTGGTGCATCTGTTAACCTTCTCGGAGAGTGCTGCCTGTCTATGGCAAGGGAGATGCTAGGCACTCCTTACCAGGAATTCAGTGAGTGGTTGAAAACTGGTGTGGAGCCCAGGGTTTTGGCTTCATTGGGGACTGGGAGCCACCTGAGGGATGCAGACCCTATACTGATGCAATGGTCTGCATCTGTCTGGGGGAACCAGGATCCTAGGTGAGAGGTTTAAATGCTTCATTGGCAGCATTTAAACTAGCCAAGGGGGAAGCATGGAAAAGGAGCAGGAAATCCCAGCCTCCCCCCACAAAACATGGTGATTAGTGAGATAAACACCAAGGTAGAGAAGTTATTAGGGAGCAGAACAGAGGTAAATGTAAAAAAAGGCAAAGGCAGTAAGGACAGGAATGGGGCTAAAAGGGGTAAGGCTATCAAAAAGTGGAGGGTGATGAGTACCAATGCCCGTAGTCTGTGTAACAAGCTCCCTGAACTAGTGGCCTTGATGGAAGAGAGTTGCTTGGATATTGTGTCAGTCACAGAAACATGGTACACAGAGAACCATGACTGGGATGTCAACATACCAGGATACACAATCTACAGGAGGGTCAGGGAGGGTAAAAGAGGAGGAGGAGTAGCTCTCTATGTAAAAGAAGGGATCAAAGCAACAGAACTAAAGAGTAAACAGGGAGCAGATGAGGTACTCTGGGTCACCCTGGAGACTGGAAATGGCACCACAATCTGCATGGGGGTTGTATACAGACCCCCATCTCAGGGGAAGGGAATAGACAAAGAAATGATAGAAGGCTTTCTTAGAATGGCAGAAAAAGGGGAGATATTGTTGATGGGGGACCTGAATATGCCAGATGTTAACTGGAGCACCTTTGCTGCAGGCACATCGAAGAGCAGGGTCATTCTTGATGCTCTACAGTGGGCATGCCTCAGACAGCTAGTATTGGAACCCTCTCGGGAGGGAGCAATCTTAGATCTGGTACTCTCAAATGGGAACGGAGAAAGAATCTCAGATTTAGAAGTGGGTAGCCATCTGGGAGCAAGCAACCACCAAACAGTGTGGTTCACGATAAACACAGCCATACAATCAAGCCACACAAAAGCAAGAGTATTGGACTTTGGGAGGGCTGACTTTGGGAAAATAAGAGAGTGCCTCAGAAAAGCACTAGCAAACAGGCAAGAAGGAGGGGAGGAGGAACAATGAGGAGTAATCAAAACAGCCATCACAGAGGCAACAAGCCTTTGTGTAAAGCAAATCAACAAAACACAACGAAGGGAAAAAAGTGCTATGGTTCTAAAAAGAGGTGGCAGGGAAGGTTAAGGAGAAAAGGACAGCATTCAGGAAATATAAGGAAATACAGAAGGAGCTGGACAGAGAACTTTATCAGTTAAAGCAGAAAGAGGCTGGGAAGGCAGTCAGAATAGCGAAGGCCCAAACTGAGGAAAGGATAGCCAACTCTGTTAAGAAGGGGGATAAGACCTTTTATAGGTACATTAGGGAGTGAAGAAAGACCAAAGGAGGGATACTGAGGCTTAATAAAGGGGAGAGAATGTGGGTAGAGGGTGACAGTGAAAAAGCATCGATACTGAACGAATATTTATGCTCAGTATTCACAAAGGAAGAGGAGGGGGAGGTACCTAAACCAAACAAGAGAAACACTCTGAAGACGGGGTCGATACCAGTCCATTTACAGAAGAAAGGGTTCTGAAAGAACTAATAAAATTGAAGATGGACAAAGCAATGGGGCCTGATGGGATTCACCCAAGAATTCTAAAAGAACTAAGGGTAGAACTAGTGACACCGCTGACTACTCTCTTCAACAAATCATGGGAGGATGGGGTGGTACCTGAGGACTGGAGGAGGGCAGATGTGATTCCTCTTCACAAAAGTGGGAGCAGGACAGAGGCAGGAAACTACAGACCAGCTAGTTTGACCTCAGTGGTAGGGAAAATGATGGAATCACTTCTGAAGGAAAGAATTGTTGAGTACCTAGAGGCCAGTGGGACACAGGACCCAAGGCAGCATGGATTCATGATGGGAAGGTCGTGTCAGATGAATCTAATAGATTTCTTTGACTGGGTGACCAAAGTAGTAGACCAGGGAGGGGCTGTGGACATGGCCTACCTAGATTTTAGCAAGGCATTTGATACAGTCCCACACAAAAGATTAATACACAAGTTAGCCAGCCTTGGAGTGGGTCCCAAGGTGGTGGCCTGGATAAAAAATTGGCTAGACAACAGGACTCAAAGGGTAGTAGTAAATGGAGTCACACAGTGAAGAAAGGAGGGTTACTAGCGGGGTACCGCAGGGTTCAGTACTGGGACTGGTCCTTTTTAATGTCATTATAAGTGACATTGCAGAGGAACTGGAAGGAAAAGTATGTCTATTTGCAGATGACACAAAGATCTGCAACAGGGTTGATACACAAGATGGAGTGGAAAGGATGAGAAGGGACTTGGCAAGGTTGGAGGAATGGTCAAATGTTTGGCAGCTCAGATTCAATGCAAAGAAGTGCAAGGTAATGCACATGGGAAACAAAAACCCAGGGGAAGCATACACAATGGGGGGTGAGATACTGACAACAGTAAAAATGGAAAGGGACCTGGGGTAATTATATCAGATGACCTAAAGGTGGGCAAGCAATGTGAGAAGGCAGTAAGGAAGGCTGGGGGGATACTGGGATGCATAGGAAGAGGCATCAATAGTAGAAAACAGGAAGCTGTTATCCCTCTGTACAGACAGTTGGTGAGACCCCATCTGGAGTACTGTGTGCAGTTCTGGAGACCCCATCTCCACAAAGACATAGACAGAGTGGAGGCTGTCCAGAGGAGGGCAACCAAAATGGTGCAAGGTCTGCACCAGAAGACATACGAAGAAAGTCTAAAAGAGCTTAATATGTATACCCTTGAGGAAAGAAGGGAGAGAGGGGATATGATAGAAACATTTAAGTACCTCAAGGGAATCAACAAAATCCAAGAGGGTAGCATCTTTCAGAAAAAGAGAGGTGCAAGAACAAGGGGGCACAATTTGAAGATAGAGGAGGGACGGCTCAGAGGTAATGTGAAGAAGTATTTTTTCACAGAGAGGGTTGTGGATGCATGGAACAGCCTCCCTGAGGAGGTCGTGGAGTCAAGAACAGTGGGGGAATTCAAGAATGCATGGGATAGGCATAAGGCAGTCCTAGTGGGGGGTAGGAGGAAGTAAGCTGTTGGTTAACTAGGATCTGCAGCTTATCTGTTAGGTAGGAAAATGGGCAGACTAGGTGGGCCAAGCAGTCCTTATCTGCCGTCAAATTCTATGTTTCTATGTTTCTAACTGTCATGGGAAATGTAAAAGCATGCATTTAATGTATTTTCATTCTATTTTATGTTTCTTGAAGTAGAACATTTCAGGGGGTGGCTTATAATATAATCTGAATATCAATGGGGTGAGACTCCAGAGACAATATACTAATTGGTATGGAGGTAAAGAGAGACTACAGGGAGTATATGCCTTAAAGTTAGCAATGAATAATTACTATTACTGTAGCTCAGACTGGGCTGTGGTAATCTTAGTGGGTTGTGCAGACTCTGTCACAACACCTCAAACAGTAATCTACAACAGACACATGACACAAATGAGCTACAGTAATTAATATTTATTGCTGACCTCAAGGCTTGTTGCCCCCATTTGTAGTCTGCTTTTCCCCATGTTGGTTACTACATTAGGAGCTCAAGTGGTTCACAAGAATACTTTAAGCTGAATCAAATTCATGCACCCCAACCCAAAGCCAACCCAAAGTTGTCAATAGCCCACTTCTCCCACCCGTACCCTTAAATGGAGTGGAGTCACCAGACTGGCCAATCCTATTGGGTCTGTCATATCTCATCCTGTAGATTCCCTCCCCTAGCTTTGGTGTAAGGAGACCTTCAGCTGGTGCACCAATGTGCACCAAAGAGCCACCAGGAGATAGTGAGAATTACCTGATGCCACCCACTTTTCCACAGCCGACTACACTCTCATTAAATCACCAGCACATTCTCTGCTCAACTTCATTCTAAACCTGAGACATTAAGCTGAGTCCACCACATAGCAAGCCATTCCCCAGTGGTGCTACTGTCATCCTGGCCCTAAAACAGAATTATATTATGACATAGAAGTTTTGCTGCAAATGCAGGTATACTGTGTAGGTGGTATCCTTCTGCAATAAGCACCACTATTGTACTACTATCAAGGCAGATCCTCATGACAAGCAGTCCTTAGAAACTAAGCTCTTCTGATATTCATTGTCCAAGCTGATGGATCAAATCATGCTGGAAAGATTATTACTGGCCCAGTTTTGAAGATGACACATTTCTCATGTAGCAAATGTAGAGCTGTTGACTGAAATGTGTGCTCTGTGTGCAGCTCAGTTTTACTGCAGTGCTGCACCCACAGCTCCCCTTTCCATTTTGTAGCCAGGGGTGAGAATATAATAAGGTGGTGTGTTATCATGTTACCTGATGCAGTATCAGGTAATGACCCCAGCTGGCTATAAAGGACCATTTATGGGTGTGGAGATATTGCTGACTTGAGGCAGAAGTAGCCCTTCACACCATACACAAAAATGTTGTTTTTCACATTTACCCCTCCCTGTACATAAGCCATTCTCAGGTTCATTACAGCTATTTTATTCTTTCATTTTTTTATTTCTATGGGCTCATAGCATAGCAGCAGGCATCTCTTCCTACTGTGTAACAGTGAGATTATATATCATAATAATACAATATAGTGTCCACAAGCCCTGGGTATTGGCCTAGCAGGTAGAGTATTGACCATCCCAGGGGATGCAGTCTTCCCCTGTGGAGGCTGCGCATGTGCACCTACTTGTACTGTAATACAGCTAGCTGTGTGAGCAACAGTGAAATCACATTAGTTAGTACTGAACTGAGAGGGGCATGGATGAGGTGTATCACACTTACAGCTAAATGTGCTTCTGTTTCCTCAAGAGGGAGGCCTTGGGCAACAAATCAGAAGGAATAGAGGGTAGGGTTACACGTGGATAATGCCCCTGCATCTCAGTTTCTAAAAGTGGTCCAAAACCTTAGGGCTCATTCATCTCTTCCTCCTCCTTTCACCGCCAATCAGGCTGTTGGGCGATGCCTCCTAAAGGAGACAAAAAAGGGGTACCACCAGAGAGGGAAAGTTCAGTGAACATGGTAGCAAGGAGGTGAGTGCCTGGTGGTGTTTAGCCACAGGTTGATCATTCAATGGGAGAAGCAGGAGTGCTGTTTCTCTGAATATAGTGCAACAAAAATAGAGTTAGGAAGGAACTGAGTTTTATCGTATATGAATTCTACACACCCTAGAAGAGAGTGGGGGGGACAAGATAGAGCAGAACAGAAGGTGCATGAGAACAAGGGGTCATGCAATGAAGCTGGGGGGAATTTAGGAGAGAATTTGAAGAAGTACTTCTTAACTGAAAAGTGGAGGACACCTGGAACAGTCATCCAGGTGATTTGGCAGGGGCATAAACAGTGGCGGGCATCAAGAATGCGGGCAATAGGCATAAAGGAATCTTGGTAGGAAAGATAGGGGACAACTGGAGAACAGGTAGGGCCTGCAGTGTCAATATAGGCAGTGACAAAATGGACAGACTGAGTGGGCCAAATAGTCCTTACCTACTGGCAAATTATGTTTCTATATAGCACCTTTTATACATAATGTATCCCAAGGAACTTTCATGTATTGGAGAGGGAGGGAAGAGAATGTGGCTGTTGTCTTCAACACATAAGAAGATTTGGAGCTTAGTAATCAGAAAGATTGCAGAGAGGTTAAGCTCCAGGGAGGGTTTTTGGGAAGGCTGACACAGTGATTATGTGGTGGTTATGGAGTCAAACCTAGGTCTCCAGGTTTCAACTTTGCACTCTTAACATCAAAGTCAGATTTCTTTCCTCACTTAGCATTTCCTCCAGTTAGAAGTCAGTGATTTGTTAAAATTCTACTCCCAGCATCAACACTTAAGCTACTATATCCACTTCTGGCCATGCTACAATATACTGTAACTTTGTATAGCAAATGTTAAGTTGACTGAGAAAGAAGAAAAGGGTGAGTAAACTATTTGGGTGTTATATACCAGGGATCTGCAAAATTGCCTGTTTTGCAAATTAGAGCATAAGTCATCACTTATGTATTAAACAGAGAGTGCAAAGTTTTGGTACTCCATACCAGTGAGTATTGTACCTAGCCACTTAAAGCACTGGTGTTACCAAATGGACAATTTATTAATGACTGCAGCTTCTTATATTAGTTATAGAAATAGCATTAAATGTTATTTGAGTCAGATGTCTGATGCTTTAACTATTTTAAGCACAACACAGATCTGTTTCCTGCTGTTTGCTATCTTGATGCATGTATAACAGCTTCCAAGTGTACAATATTAGTAACACAGTAGTACTGTTGAAGAACAAGAATGATGGTCTTCTTGGCTTTCCCCTGCAGTCTTAGAAGTTGTATTCACTTATGTATTTTTCTTCCCAGGCACTCATGTACAGTAATTTCAATTTTAATTCAACTGTTGTTTCAATTGCCACTGTAGCTGGCCTATCTGTCAATCCTGTCACTCTTGGGGAAATGATACATCCTAACATCAAGCAATGTCTCTCCCTCTTCTATTAGGAGCTCATGCCCCCATATTGCAGTTTCTTAGTGAATAACTTGCATGCATCTACCATCTACCTTTACTATACCTTGGAGTATCTTAAACACCACAATTGTTTCATTTCATTTCATTTTTTTATTTTTTATACTTGCAAATCTGATGAGCAAAATTGCCCATTTTCACAGATGACAAGTTGTATCCCCTTTAGCCTTTTTCTTCTAGTGAATGTCATCTCAGCTCCTTCAATCTCTGCTCATATTCTATTCCCCTAGACTCTTGATCATCCTACTTTATATATGTTAAGCTTTATCCTATTCCATTATGGTATTCCTCTAGTGTGGAACCCAGAAGAATAGCAGACAGTACTCTAAATGTAGCCAGTAACTAGGGCTTTGCACAACAGCAGTATCATATACTGTATGTTACCTTGTTCTCAGTTCCCTTCTGGATGCACCCAAGTACCTTGTTGGCTTTCTTGATTGCCACAATACACTGCTTTGAATGGTTTAGTGTCTTAACTATAATAAACTCCCAAATCCCTGTCATGTTCAATACTACAACCTCTTTCTCTTTAAGCATGTATTTCCTCTCCTTATTCCTTACTCTTAGAAATATTAATTTGCATTTGTCCATATGACATTGCATCTATCTGCAACTTATCTGCCCATTTCTGAGACTATTCAGTTCACGTTATAACTCATCATAATACTCATCAGTGTTTATCATGCTGGCTGTTTCGGTTTCATCTGCAGATTTGATTAACAGGCATTGACACTGTAATCTAGACATAATTTCTAATGATACCACAAATACTGATAAACTTAATGACTTTTCATACTTAGCCAGGACTCCATGCACTGCAACATACACAAATTTGCATTTCAAAGAATTAGCTAAGTACTTTTCCAGAATCCAGGAACATTTTTTTTTAGATATAATATTTAGAAACAGTTTGGTTTCTGTTTCATTATTTTTCCTTATAAAACGGGTCTGTAGTTTTCTGAGTCCAGATTGACTGAGAGGTACCCTTGCCCGTTTCCTTATCAGGGCATATTGTGCCAACCGGCACCTCATCAGCCACTTCAGGACATTTTACAATCGATATCATTGTGCCAACAGATCTGGCTTTTAAAACTGGAGCTTTCTGTCACTGACCTGCAGAACATATCCTCCCACTGCCAACACACAGACGTACACACACACACACACACACACAGCAAAGTTAGTGCACACCTGCATTTTCCTATTTGGTTCAGTTTCAGGAAAAAAAAATTAAATTAAACTGGCACTCGTGCTGCTCTGATTAAAGAATCGCAACAGCAATGAAAAGAGTGATGTGCGTGAGCCGTGCAGTGAGCTCTGACTTAACCCTTGGTGGTAGTGTTTGCCCAGAAGCAGGAGTAAGCAGCAGCAGTTTCATTGACATGACCTGAAAGTTTAAAAACAAACAAACAGAAAGAAAACTTCTTCGAGCTACTTCCACACTCTCCCAATGTTGTCACAGAGCTGGGGGCTTTCAGTATATGAAAGTGACTTGTGTTGTGACAGAACGACTGTTAGCCTTTCCCCAGAAGCGATAGTGGTGATTGTGTAGATGAAGCAGTAGTTTCATTTAAATGGACAAAATGTTTTTTTGTTTGTTTGTTAGTTAAAAAAGGTACTTTGCACTACTCTTGTGCTTGCACACTGTTACAGAGCCACAGCTTTCAGTAAGAGAAAGTGACCAGCGCCCCCACCAACTTTTGGTCCCATTACATTGCAGCCAATAAAAGAAAAATTCAATATATTGGGACACAAAGTATCAGACATATTGCAAATGTGTGTGTGCATGGGGTGGGGTGGGCAAATGCTGTGTGTGTTTGGAAGAACACAGTGAAGCACTAAGAGAAACAAGCATTTGTCAGTGCTGAATGTTTGCTTGCTCATATTAGCATTGGATGTGCAGGAGTTAGACACATGCAGAACAGGAGTGGCAGTGAGGTACTGAACTCACACCAACTCCACCTCCACCCTGCAGAGATGGACAGGCATTGGGGTGTGCCTCTGGGTCATTGCACATAATGCTCATGGCATTTCACCTCACCTTTTCTTGGTAGACACCAGCAAGTGTTGAGGTATGCCTTAGGGTGTTCAGCTTCACAGTCACCCCATTTCATAAGGACATATGCTGAATTGGGTGCAGTATATGAGAATGGAGTGAAGTGTGGGGCTGAAGAGTCCAAGGCACACCTCGATGCCTGTCACTGGCTTCAGAGTGGGGTGGGGGTAGAATGGTGTGAACATTACAGTTGGTGATCCAAAGGCACACCCCTGATGCCTGTCAGTCTGTACGGGGTGGGACATTATGATTAGAAACCCTATCGCCCCAGACGTTTGTTGGTATTTGCACTACAGATTTTAAACATGGCCTTTTTGTGACCCCCACCTCATGAAAGCATATGGGACCTCTTCTCATGAACAGTGGCAGCGTGATTTTGTTACTGTGTCCGGAACTTTGAGTTCCCACAGTGACCATGCCATTCTGCGCCAGATGTGCGAAAACACAGATCAGGCAGGATGTGAAGAATGACAGCTGTACCATTCACAGAGAGGTGTGAAGAGATGGCAATGTTGAAAATCTGTAGTGGAAATATTAAAAATGCTCGAAGTTCCAAGCGTACATGGGAACTTTGCAACACATGATCATACAGCAGCCATTTAGTGGAATTATTTCATCAAATGTTCAACATAGGCATTTCATGACCTCTGCTCATGAACACTGTCACTATGATTTTCTTACTCTGTCCAGAACATTGATTTCCCACAGCAACCACGCCATTGTGCGCCAGATGTGCAAACGCATATTTTGGGCAGGATATGAAAAATGACAGCTGTACTGTTAATAAGGAGGTGTGAAAAAAATGACAATGTTGAAAATCTGGAGTGAAAATATTACAAATTTGCAAAGTTATGAGGTGCATGGAAACTGCGCAACACACGCTTGTAATGCAGTCATTTTATGGATGTTTGTCACCAAATTTTCAACACAGGCATTTTAGGACCTTCGCTCATGAACAGTGTCACTGTGATTTTCTTAATCTGCCCCAAACACTGATTTCCCATGATGGCTGCTCTTTTCTGCGCCAGAAGTGCGAAAACACATTTTGGCCAGGATGTCAAAAATGACAGCTCTACTGTTCATAAGGAGGTGTGGAAGAATGTCTATGTTGAAAATCTTGAGTGAAAATATTACAAATTCACAAAGTTATGAGTATGCGTAGAAACTGCGCAACACTCGTTAATAACACAGTTATTTCTTAGAATTTTTTCACCAAATTTGCAACATAGGGTTTTCTGAGAGCCCACCTCATGAACAGTGACACTGTCATTTTGTTACTCTGTTCCAAAAGGTGATTCCACGCAGTGACCGCAAAATCACCTTTCGGGACAGAATAACGAGATGACAGTGACTTAATTCAAGAGGTGGGGTCCGAAGAACCCCATGTTGAAAATTTGGTGCCAAAATTCACAAAAATGACTGAGATATGCACTAAAGTTAAAAAAAAAAACATTATGCCATTATACAGCTTACCGGCATTTCTTCAGTTCGCAGTCAGCTTTGAAGAGTGCAGACGTGTTCCCGGTCAACCAAAGATCATTGCGCCGGGCTCCAGAGGTAAGTATGGGGAGAAGGGGATGTGGGGAGGTGGGGTATACAGAGGGTGAGTGCGGGTTGGGGGAGGGGCATGGGACTCAACGAGGGACCATTTTCTTTTTTTTGCCGGATTAAAAAAAAAGAAGACAATGCGGGACACTTTTCACATGCAGGGTTCTCCTCACAGCATGCCACCTGGGTGTTTGTTGGGGGGGAATGGAGCTGACGGGGATTAGGCACCCCCATCGGCCATACAGTGTTCTGGACCGGAGGGGGAGTGCATGAGTCGAGGGGGATTGAGCACCATCTCAGCACAGAACAAATGGGGAGGGCGCATCATGCCAATGGGGATTTGGCAAACCCATCAGCAAATGAACTAGGGAGGGGGGCATGTCAACAGGGGGACTGGGACTCCCCAACTCAGCTTACGTTGGGACTCTGAGGTGGACTTCAAGAGCCGCCGCCATGTTACTTGAAATGTTACACCAGGCAAAGCACAGCCCTGCAATGATGGGTCACTCCCTCATTGCAGCAATGATTTTGTCTCAAGCTGGCTGCATGCTGGCTGAACTAGTGTCAGCAGCAGCGTGCCAACACATTGGGGAAAGTGGGCCAAGCCTCAAAAGACAGTGGGGGCATTGGCCACTACAGTGCCGTACCTCCAAAAACCCGCTTCTCTCTTAAGCTGTCATCAAATATTTCTTGCGCATGCATGCAAGCAAACATAAAAAGACATGTCTTACTAACAAGCGCCTCTGCTGGCAGAACCAATGGACTTATTTTTTTTTTAAACCACACAATTTTATTAAAATAACTTAATTTCTACATTTTGGGGGGGCTTGTGGGACCCATTTTATAAGCAGAATAAGACACTCTGAGATGTGGTTTATTGGCTGATAAGAGCATTTCCCAGGTGCTAAAGGCACACGAGGTGCTTACACAGCTGGGGCATGCTCTTATCAGCCAATAAACCACACCTCTTTGTGTGTTATTCCTTACATATCTCCCTCACTCTTTATTACTGAGGAAATTTACATGAATTTATGGCTGTTGTCCCACAGACTTCATCTCAACTTCTTGCTTTTCCCTCATACTGGTAATTCATTGTTTGTGACATCATGGGTATGTTCTGTGGAAATTATTATGATATCACCAATGTCATTATGAGGGAAAAGAGAATAACTGGATGACATTTGGGGGACAAACATCCTGTTTTCATGCAGATGTCCTCACTAATAAATATGTGATATGACTGCAAAACATATATTAAACAAAATCTGAATTGTATCTGAATATTGTTTTTTTAAATGTTTTCTTGGATTTTGGAAAACCACTGTAAAGTACCTTGGGACAAATAATGAGCATCATTTTGAGGCTCAGAATGAATAGTACAATATATGCATTTACTCTTATATGTTTTGGGGAAAATACAAACTTCTTGTGGAACTAAGCATATCTGTGTTTATAAAACTGTAATTACCAGTAGTAAGATAGATTTCTAGAAGGCTGCATTATATCTGACTCACTGGAAGTATTTTTATAAAATTCTGAGAAACTCAATTATTACAAATGGGTGATGTTACCTGTACTGTCATCGTAAACAATTGTTACTGTTTTCCACTTGAAGAACTGTACCAGGTCCAGGATGGCTCGACTGAGAGAGGAGAAGTCTGGGTAGAGGCTGACGAAGAAAGAGTCCTTGTTGTCTGAAATTTGGTGTTTCCATCTGGTCTGTATGTGAGGAACGCCCAGGGCATTGCAGATGGACTGCACTGCATTAGCTGAAGAAGTATGAGACGGTCCAAAGATGGCTGCCACCCCAAGAGACAGTTGATCACAGGCTGAAGAGGAGACAGAAGTCTGTCAATGATGAGAAGAGAGAAAGCAAATGTGCTAGCAGGTATTATTCCAAACGAATTCAGTTAGAGATTTGTGATTTTTTTTTATGTTTTAGTAAGGCAAATGATCATGAAGTAGACTGAAAACATGTCTGAAATATTATAAACTGCTAGAGATATAATGAAAGTTTTACACCAGAATGACCTCATCATACAACATAATGACACATTGAATACAGCAAATATAATGCAGCAGATTCAAATACAAGTATATGATTAAAATTTAAAAACATAGAAGGTATTAGTTTGTTCAGAAGCATATGCTTTCAACTCCATTGTACTGTACCTGCTAGAGACAGATGAAATGGCAACCATTATGCCATTGCCATTAAAGGGGTGGGGGGCTTTGTATATCAAAGGTTGTTATATACATCACAAAAAGTTCACTTACTGTTTTTAAAATAAGCAACTATGTATAGTGACAGCTCTGTGAGGTGTGAAAAACCATGAAGCACAACTTAATTTGTTTGTACTCGCTAGTGACACTTAATTGTGAATAGAAATTTAGAAACGTAGAAGTTGACGGCAGATAAAGACTGCAAGGCCCATCCAGTCATTCCATTTTTTCTACCTTATGAATGTGTCATAGGCATTTACTCTGTCAATGGCCTATTTACTTATACTCATCTATATTGCTCCCTTATGCCTATTCCATGCCTATTTCAAGCCCTACACAGTATTCATATCCACCACTTCCTGAGGTAAGCCATTACATGCATCCGCCCCCCTTTCTGTGAAAAATAATTTCCTCACATTACCCCTTAATCGGTCTCCCTCTAATCTCATGCTGTGTCCTCTTGTCCTGCTATTTTTCTTATATTGAAACATGATAGACTCTTTCACCTTGTTAATGCCTATAAGATGTTTGAATGTTTCGATCATATCACCTCTCTCCCTCCTTTGCTCTAAGGTATACATATTGAGCTCCGTTAATCTGTCCTCATATGTTTTCTCTTTTTTTTTATAACCATCTTTATTGAAATTTACTTAAACGTACAGACAGACACACATGATTACCCAGGATTTCCCTGGTACCCACCCCCAAACTGGGTAGGACAACTATATACAGTCCTCATATGTTTTCTGATGCAGACCCTGTACCATTTTGGTTGCCCTTCTCTGGACTGCCTCCATTTTTTTAATGTACTTGTGCAGGTGCAGCCTCCAGTACTGCATGCAGTACTCCAGATGGGGCCTAACCAATGTCTTGTAAAGAGGGATTATTACCTCCCTCTTGTGACTTGTGATACTCCTACTAATACAACCCAACATCCCTCTAGCCTTACCTACTGCTTTAGTGGTCTGCTTGGATGATTTCAGGTCATCAGTGATGATAATGCCCAAGCCTCTTTCTTCCCTTGTAATTGCCAGTAACTCCCCTCCCAACCTATAGGTAGCTTCAGGGTTTCTCTTCGCTATGTGCAAGATCATGAACTTCTTTGTGTTAAACTTGCCACTCTTCAGACCATTTTGCCAGTTTTTCCAGATCTCTTCTCATTCTGCACACCCCATCTGGATTATCTACTCTGTTCAGATCTTGGTGTCATCTGCAAACAGGCAAACCTTACCCTCTAGTCCATCTGCAATGTCATTATGTGTGGTTCATAGCTCAGTGCATATGTAACATGTAGATGGTTGTTGGATACAGAGGCCAGCATTAAGAGGACAATGTTTATTAGGTAGTAGTATAGAATGTTTGTGCTTAGGTACTTGGATGCTTGAATTGAGTTGTTTGATAATATTTGATGGTTTTGGCCTTTTTCTGTATCCCACCTGTAGAAAGGAAGCTTGGTTTAGAATTATGAAAGCCCCCCGGTGGGATAAGAGTGCCGCAGAAGGAGGAGGTGTTGGGGAGGATGGTGGGTGAATGTGACTCGCTCTAAGCAGAGTAAGAGTCAGCTGCTTCCATTAAGTAGGCTGTGGGGGAGGAGCTCTGCCCCCACATAATCCCGGCTACTCCTGCAATTATGTGTGGTTCATAGCTCAGTGCTTATGTAATATGTAGATGGTTGTTGGATACAGAGGCCAGCATTAAGAGGACAGTGTTTATTAGGTAGTAGTATAGAATGTTTGTACTTAGGTACTTGGATGGTTGAATTGAGTTGTTTGATAATATTTGATGGTTTTGGCCTTTCTCTGTATCCCCCCTGTAGGAAGGAAGCTTGGTTTAGAATTATGAAAGCCCAAAAAGGAATATATATATATATATATATATATATATCAATGATTGTTCTTTAACTGAATGCTGAAGAGTCGTGCATGACAACATTTAATAATGATAGGAATAGATGATCACCTCCTCCAACTTCGGAGAGTGTGACCAGTAACACTAAGGAAAGGGAAACCCCCCCTTGGGGGGAAACCTCTGAGGACCCATGGCTACTGACCTGACCGTCCTTCTGGGCATACTAAAGGAGAGAGATCCTAATTAAACTAAATTAATCAGCTAAATCTGAATTCTAATTTGTAGAATTAATCCGGATAAATGGAGCTTAAGAACTGAATTGTAAATGTCCAATAAAGTAATTTCCTCTTTAATAAAGTCCAAGTCCGAGAATCCATGTACAATTCGGAATGATGGAGAGAGAGGATATGAAGAACCTTCTTCCGGACTTCAGTTGATAGAGGGCGTAATCCAGGAAATGTATGACAGTGGAGATGAAGTTGATGACTGACGAATTCAATACAGGAGACCAGACGCAGATAGTTGCATCCAAACTTGACATCAACGAGGCAGGATGAATAGAAGCAGTATGACTTCCTGATTTCTAATAAAGGGCTTGTATAGTATGTTTAATGAGAGAAGGCTTGTAGGCCGGGCTACCGACTGATGAACCCAGTTCTGATAAGTGAAGTATAGTCTTAGGAATTGATAAGAAGGCAATGGCTCTAGAGCTGAGTTGGAATAATGGCATGCTGTAGAGGATAATCGGAGACACTGGTGCAAGGTATGAAGCATCCAAGTAGTAGAAAATGGTGAGCCCAAAAAGTAAGCAAGTCAGTCAGACTGCTAATCCGAAGTGAGAGGTAGTAGGAGCAGGGATGGCGCCCATGAAGGCAGATAAGAAGGAACAGGACGTGGCAATCAGCCCCTGAAGAAGGCACAGCTTAACCAACAGTTGGCGAGGTAGGAGAGAGAGGTGGCTGATTCCAGGTATGGGAAGCGCAGTCAGACCCATGGAAGTCTGTTGGTAGAATATAGCATGGCAAGTAGTCCCTCGATGAGAAGTGCAGCTTTTCCATCAGTTGGAGAGGTAAGTAGAGAGGCGACTAGCTCCAGGTAACAGGAAATTGCAGCCAGACCTATGGAGGTCAGCCAGGAGGAGTAGTGCATGGTATACAGCCTCCAGGAGATGTAGCTTGAGTCAGTTTAGAGCAGACTAGTACTGCATATGTAAGGCAGACGTAGAGAATGAAAAGGTGTTGAGGACCAAAGTATCTATTAGAACAAGGATGGCAGGGATTGCATTGAAGAGACCGTGGCATAGAGATGGCAACTTGATGAGGAATGGCATTCGAAACTGTAGGTATGCAATGTTTGAGGCAGCAATAATGTGACGAAATCTGAAAAGTCGAGCAGAAGAGTCCTGGAAGGAGATAACTGAAGAGGCTGAGTCAAATGGAGTAGCGTTGTTACAAGGTCCAAAGCGGTAGAGCACAATCAGGATAAGGTCCTCATGAGAGGTGCAACTAAGTGTCCTGGAAAGAGTGAAGCAGCAGCAATTCCACATGGCTGATGCAGCAGGGCAAAGCATCCAAGAATACAGGAGGAATGAAGAAACGTCCAGATGCGGAGCCATAATAAAGGAGCTTCTGGCTAGCTGACACGGCAGCAGGTAGACGTACAGTAGAATGCGGGAATCACCAGGCCCCAAGCCAGGTGAGGCAGAAATAGAATAGAAGCAAGAAAACTTCCCAGCCTGAAGGGCGAAGGCAAGTCATAGAAGCAGGTGATCAGTAGGTAAAAATCCCAGCCTGAAGGGCGAAGGCAGGTAGAGAAGCAGGCAAGCAGTCAGAAACGTTTCCAGCCGGATGGGCAAAGGCATGACTTAGAAACAGGCGAGCAGTAGGTAAACCTTCCAGCCTGATGGGCAAAGGCAGGTCATAGAAGCAGGCGATTATGGTGCAAATATAAAAGAACAAAGGACTTCTGGGCCCATAGGGGCATAAGTCAGGCTAAATGCAATGGTTTACCTCCAGCCCTGTGGGTGAGGCAGGTTGCAGAGCAGAGGTAGATAATGCAAGAATAGCTGGACCACATAGGGCTGTTGGAAAGTAAGGAGGAACAAACAAAATGAGCAGCAAGGCAAGCATCCAGGGACAGCGACGTAAAATCCCACCGCCTGAGAGGAAATCCGGAATGTAGCACATAGGATCCAGGATGAATGGAAGGTACGAGTAGGCAAGGAGAGCCGCAGCTTTCAGGACTCGAGGAATATGATTGAAGATGATATCCTGGGGTGTCCAAACTTGATAGAAGCCCAGATGGTCCTCAAGAAAAGACGGTGCCGGCTTGGATTTTAGCTAAACAGAGGGGCAGTAAGCACAAACAATGGCAGACATTACAGTTGCAGACTTGTTCTTCTTAGAAATGGAGGTAGCACTAAGCCTCATAGTCCACTAGCCATCTGGGTGGGTATCTTGAAGTCTGAGAATGTGCCTCCGATGTAGGTCATTTGGCCATTATGTTATGAAGCCTCATCCCTGAATTATGAAGCAGGAGACTGAGGATGCAGAGTCCGTAATGTTCCCAAGGTAAGAGAACTGGCTGCCACACAGTGCAAGTGCTGCAATGGCAGTGAAGCCATAGAAAAACAGCAAAAAGTAAAAACTGAAGGGCTTCTCCAGTAGGTGGCATGCGCACAGTACCAACCATGGTCAAGTCTCCCAAGACAAGCCAGTAGCAGGAATGGAATACCCGGAAGCTCAGCGGCCCCGTAAATGAAGGCGAGGAGGATGAGGTGAGATGAGGCAGGCATCAAACAGCAGCGGAAGAGGTGAAAGCAGCAAGCAGCAGACAGGAGAGGGGTGAGGCGGTGGTTGCTGAAGGCAGCAACATCAGAGCGATGTGGTATGCAGGCCAAAACGGAGGTGCCAGGGAAGGACTGTGAGCAATGGAGGAAGCGGTACAGAATCCAAGGTAAGTGGTGAACGAACTGAATGAGGTCGCGGCATGGGCCCAAAGGATCCACCCCCCCAAAGGAAAACACAGGGAAAAAAGGGGCAAAGGGGAGCAGGCAAACGACAAGGGAACAAGGGGAAGGGGGCAAGCCAACCGGGAAGCAAGGGGAAAGCAAGGGAAGGAGGAGGAACCAATCTTAGCACACAGCGGAGCGAGCACAGTGAGTGTGACTCACTCTAAGCAGAGAGGGAGTCAGCTGCTTCCATTAAGTAGGCTGTCAGGGAGGAGCTCTTCCCCCACATAATCCCGGCTACTCCTGCAACTGATGAAGATATTGAAAAGGACTGGCCCCAGGACTGATCCCTGAGGTACCCCACTTGTGACTTACATTTCTTCTGACTGTATACTGTTTACCACCACTCTTTGTGTTCTGTCCACCAACCAGTTTGCCACCCAGTTGACCAACTTCTGACCCACCCCGAGCCTACCCAGCTTACTAATCAATTTTCTGTGTGAAACAGTATCGAAAGCTCTGCTGAAGGTAAGGTAGGCGACATCAACTGCACCCTCTTGGTCCACCACCCTGGTTACCCAGTCAAAGAAATCTATGAGATTAGTTTGACAGTACCTTCCTGTTGTAAACCCATGCTGTCTTGGATCCCATGCTCCTATGGATTCCAGGTGTTATACTATCCTTTCCTTAAGGAGTGCCTCCATAATCCTGCCCACTACTGAGGTAAGACTGACTGGTCTGTAGTTCCCTGCCTCCTCCCTGCTGCCACTCTTGTGGAGCAGGATCACATGAGCCCTTCTCCAGTCTTCTGGGACCTCTCCTGTGCTCAGAGACTCACTATACAGTTCTGCTAATGGCTCTGCTAGTTCCACTCTTAGCTCTTTTAGTACCCTGGGATGTATGCCTTCAGGTCCTGTTGTCTTGTCCACCCTGAGCTTAGTGAGCTCTTGTAGGACCCTTTCTTTTGTGAAGGGACTTGTGCACACCTCCCTCCTCCCTGTGTCCATGGTGCTGAGCTGTGGGCCCTGCCCTACCTTCTCCTCAGTAAATACTGAGCAGAAGTATCTATTTAGGATAGATGTGGATGATAAGGAAGCAGTGCACTGTGAGTACAATTATGCTAACAAATACAGAACATACAGTATGAATTGCAATCCTAGAAAATGTTCATTTCTGACTGTTTTTCTGTAGTTTTGAGAAGTAGCATTTCTAGCCTATTTTTCAGAAATTTGACATTCTTGACCAACTTCCGTATATACCGTAGGAACTATAAAATACAGTATTAATGCCCCATCCCCACCCCCACCAGAAATGAGGGTTGTTATTATGCTTAATTTGCATTCCTGGCCAAATATTTAAAAAAAGTAGATCATTAGAAATGTTATGCTTCTGAAAGACTATAAAGCGGGGGCCATGATTAAGGAAAAATAGAAAAACCACTGGAAAATAGACCTGCATTTACAAAAGGGAAATGGCATTCTAAATGAAATGCTCTAGATTATTTTTTTTGCATTATTTTGAATAAGTATAACTTAAGAAATAGGCTCATAAACATTCCATGTGAAGAGAAAGTTGAAAAACAATATCCTGGCAATGTGAGTCACTCTATCTGATTGCATTCCTTTATTACTATCATACAATGTTCCAGCAGTTTCCTGGAAAGCATAACTGCTAATGCAAGCCAGCAAAGTCAGTGCAGCTATAAAATGTATATTCATAGAAACACATGGTCCTACTGAGAACAGCTTTTTAAAACAAGCGGCACAAGTAGTGTGAAATTAACCTAGTTCACGTCAAGGAAAGAAGAAAAAATAAATATTTTTAAAGCAAGAACAATTTTGTGGTAAGACTTTTTCTACAGTATTGTGGCCTATCACTTTGTTTATACCAGGGCCTTTAACAGATGATGCTCACACCTTCCGTAAAGAGACCCTGGTGCTGCTGTGACAATTCAGAAAAACTGTAATATTTAGACACAAGTCAGCTTATATTTAATATTTTTTCTATAATTCTTATCCTTACTTCTTTATTACCAAGGACATTTACATGTAAACAGGATCACTGCCCTATCTGTTCTGGCTGCTAGCCTACACCTGACATCACAGTTCTGTTTATGACTTTACAGTCTGTTGCTGTAGAGATAAGTATGGTGCCATAAACAGGAGAATGTGATGCCAGGTGTAGGCAAGCAGAAAGAGCAGATAAAATCTAAGGGCCAATAATCTTCTTTCATACAACTATACTCGGTAATAAAGAAAAAAGGAAATAATTATAGAAAATACATAAAACATCATCTGAAGTGTGTCTAAATCTCACATTTTCAAGCTTTTATAATACTGTCAGGGCTCTTTAATATCTTAGTATTATTTGTGATCCGTGAACTCTCTTTACCCCTAATGACAGCTAACAGAAAGATCAAGCAGGATGATGGAGGCTTGTGTTATGTAAGCTGTTCCTAGTCTAAGAAGTGTATTAATGTACCAATATCTGAGGTTAACCCAACAGTACTACAGGTATTTTAGCAACAAAATTAGCGCTGCTGGGAGAACCACAGCACATTATTTCAACTCCATCCAAGTTTTTGTTGCACTTAGGCACTGGCGCCATTCATACTAGTTTGTCAGCAATACCAAAAGCTAGTTGTCAAACAGGACTAAGGTGTTGCACACTGTTGAATTTAATTTCTGATTTCTTCTTTACCTTGCTACAGTATAATCTGGCTTCCACAGCAAATTATATAAGAACCCACCAGTCTATTGGAATATTAGTGTAATGTTTATTTAAATTGTCACATACCAATTAAAAGGCATTATGGCTACTCCATACACATGTAACCAGTATCAAGTATAACATAATCTGCTTTAGGGAGTCTATTGAGAACTGGAGGTAGGAGTGTGTTAAGCCTTTTACTTGCATTCTGTGAAAAAAAGACACTGATTGTATTCATGTTGGACCCCCCTTGCTTGAAGGTTTAAAGTATGAATATTTGTTACTCACAGCCTCCTCTAATCCTCTTTTGAGCACACCACATTTTGAAACTGTTTGAGTGTTTAAAGGCTCTAACTGGCACCAAAGTACACTGCATTCCTATCCCATTACAACTACCTACTTCTCTGGGAATGTACAACTTAATAGAGAAGCATTGCACTGCTATTCCAATGGATGGATGGGTTATTTTAGCATTCATTTTAGGAGGCAGAAATGGCCAAAGTAAAGATGAAATAAGTGAAAGTTAACAGTGTGCTGCTACTTAGTCTGCTGGGAGTACTCACTTTTGATATTACTGCTACTGCTGGTAATACTTCTAGCCATGATTTCTAAAATGCAATTGATCGTCTTATATTTCTGCAGTGGATGCTATATTTCATCAATGCATTTGTAGCTAGTAGCATGAGTTACAGTACCAACAGCCTATTTTTTTTAAAAACAAAAACCTTTAATCGCTCCATGGGCCTCATACTGTAGTTTTCTCCTGATAAACATGGCATAAAGCCTTGGCAGATTAAAGGGATGCTTATGAGGTCCAGCAATGACAGCACAGTTGTCATGGCCACCAGGAGAGTAGCCCTAGTGAAGACACTAGGGCCACTCAGTTACAAGGTAAACAGTAAGGATTAGAAGAGTGCAATATCCATGTATCCTGGCTTTGGAAGAAATGCAGACTCACCCATTTCACAATAGCCCTAGTCCTTTACAGGGACTGTATCAAAAGGGCCCTAACTGAGACTGTGGGAAGCATTAACTCAGTAATTTAGTGCATCCACATCAGAATTAGCTGATCTGCATCTGCCCAGAAATCACCTGTGTTACAAAAGGGAGCCCCATCTCCATGCTACAACTCAAGGCTTTTAATATAATCATCTTCAGCCCTGGTGCAAATTAATGGTCCTAAATGGTATATCCTCCATCAAAGTCTCCTATTTCATGCAACATGCTCTATGTTTATAAATGTATGCAAATGCTAATGTAGCAAAGTTGTAAATGCAACAGGTCAATGTACTGTAACCCATCCCCAAGACCCACCTGTAAACAAGCTATCATAGTTCAGTGTACCTGTTCAGGTAAAAACAATTACAAATAAATATAAAATTGGAATCTATTGGGTGGGCCAGTGGTGCAGCTCCTAGACATCATGCTGTGACCTTGTGTGTAAACTTACATATTCCAATATTGCCTACCATTGTCATATTCTGAAAATGTGCATTCCCACCATATTCCAAAACTGCACATCCTCACTACATTCTGAAAATGAGTGTTACTGCCACACTCAGTAATTGCATGTCCAAATTACATTCTAAAATTATGCATCCCTGCCTCATTCTGAAATTGCATGTGACTACCACATTCTGAAACCATATCACCACCACATTCTAAGATTCTGTGTCCATGCCAAATTCTGAAACTGAATGCTGCCACCACAATCTGAAATCAAGCATAAGAACATACTAACATAAGAAATTTGCCAGTGGAAAAAGGCCTAGAGGTCTATCAAGTCTGCTCAAATGTGCAGCTAGCACCCTTTATTCTGCAGCTGCCACTCCCTCCCTCCCAACCTTCCCCTCCATTGACACTCTCCCTTGCCCTGTCCCAGCCCCTTTTGAAGCAGTCCACTATTCTACTGGATACCACTTGTACCAGTAACACATTCCACCCAGCTACCACCCTCTGTGTAGAAAAGTGTCTCCTCATCTCCCTCCCGAACCTTCCTCCCTCCCTCCCTCCAGTCTCATATCATGGCCCTGGGTGTCCTGCCCCCCTCCCCCTACTTTGAACAGCCCCTCTGTACCTGTCTTATTTATTCCTTTCATGTACTTAAAGGTTTCAATCATGTCCCTCCTGTCCCTCCTCTCCTCCAGCGAGTACATGTTCAACTCCCTCAGCCTCCTCTCTTATGGTAAGTCCCCCAGCCCCTTGATCATCTTTGTTGCCCTGCGCTGCACCCCCTCTAATAACTTAATATCCCTCTTCAGATATGGGCACCAGTACTACATGCAGTACTCCAGGTGTGGTCTAACTAATGACCTATACAGTGGCAGAATCACCTCTCCCCTCCTCGAGGATATACCCCTTGCAATGCAACCCAGCATTTTGTTGGCCTTTGCAGCTGCCTTCCTACATTGTGCCAAGCTGTGATGTCTTAGCTTCAGGCGTCATAGAAATGCAGTTCTTTGGACCTTCAGAGCCTTATCAAATGTGCTTCTGGATTATATCGCTGACTGCTTCTCTACCTGTTCTCCAGGGAACTACCTTCTAAGAAGTCTCTCATATACTTCCCTCCTTATTCCCAAGGTTAAGACGTGCTTTGGCAGAGTGGCCATAAGCCACTCCCTCCCTGTGCTCTGGAACAATATACAAAAAATGGTGAAACTTGTACTCCTTTTGAAACTGACCCTCTTTAGAAAACTCTTTGGGCAGGCCTTCAAAGAAAAACGTGCAACTGTATTCGCTAACTATACACTGCCTTTGCAACTAACTCTCTCGGGTTACTGTCTGTACTTAATCTCTTCATCTGCTTCTTATTATTAGCATTATCATACTCCACTCCTTCCACTCAAATTATCACTGAACTGAAGCTGTACAGTTGTATAAAATGTGTATATCATACCTAGTATATAAGGTTGTCTTCTTATAAAACCCTGTTTGTAATTCTGTCTGTCAGTTGTAAACCTTGTTACCACAGGCATTTCCTGTCTCCCTGTAACTGACTGCCTTGTGTATGTGATATTTTCTGATTGAAATGTAATTTTTTGCTCTTGACCAGGTCCACCTTGAAAATGAGTTGTCTCAATGGTGTTTCACCTGGATAAATATGGATTGATTGATTGATTGATTGAATGAGCACCCTCAGATCCTTCCCTCCTCTGTCTTGGCTAGCTGCACTCCCCCCAGCTGGTAACTCCTCCTTGGGTTCTTCACCCCAAAATACAGCACCTTGCACTTTTTGGAATTAAACCCCAGTTGCTAGTTGTCTGATCAGGTTTCCATCTTTGCCAGATCATCCTGCAACCCCTGCCATACCCATAGGTTGTCCACCACTGAACCCATCTTGGTGTCATCAGCAAAAAGACTGATCTTGCTCTTGATGCCCAATGATATGTCTGCAATGAATATCCTTATATGAATATCTTATTAATATCTGAGCATGTCTTTACAGTAAGCACTCCTACAGAACTCAGCTGGGGACGGGGGGCGCTGGGTGGTCTGGCACAGCTAGGTGGGGGGCCACTAGACTACCAGGGAAACAGTGGTGCTATTTATTTATATTACAACATTTGGGGGGCCACTAGACTACCACGGAAATGGGGGTGCTATTTATTTCAATTACAACAATTGGGGAGGCACTAGTTTACCAGGGTAATGGGGGTGCTATTTATTTCAATTACAATGATTGGGGGGCACTAGACTGCAGGGCATCAGTGGTATATGCTGCATTGCGGCTGGTGACTGGGGTGGGAGCACAGGTGGGGGAGTTGACGCCTGCAGCCCTGTGGGCACTTTCAGAGGAGTTCAAGGATGAAATTGAGGCAGCCCTGCGGCTATTACTGTAGGAATCGGGTGCAGCTGGTGTTGCCAGCCCTGTGGGGTTATTAATGTCCGGACCTAGGGGCAGGGGTGTGGCAGCCCTGTGGGCACCCGGTGGTATGCTGGGCATGGGGTGAAAGGAAGCTGTGCACTGACTGCTGGACAGCTGACGGGTCTGCAGGACCCCCAGGGGCATCTGTAAGTTATACCAGCTAAAAGCTGGTGTAACTTACATTGCTGGTTCTCCTCCGGGGGTTCTTGTAGAATTCCGACATTGGGAACCTTGTTGCAACCCTTCTGGAATGAGGCGCAACTGCTGCTGTAAACCCCCTAGTGCCATGTTGCAGGGGGTTTATGGTGCTTCTGGGAGTGTAACTGCTGTTTGGCACAAGTGGCCTACACCATGTCTCAGGCCACTTTGTAGAATCGCACATGTTGCAACTGCTTGCGTAAGTTGCTACATGCACCATTCTACATAGTGTAACTGCTGTTACACCAGGGCGTAACTGTACTAGAATCAGGCCTCATGTATTTAATGGTATTGATAGTATCAGAATGCAATCCTATTACTAAGTGCCAGGGGTGTGAAACACATTAGGAGGTATATGCATTGCTGTATGAGGGGGCAGCAGGCATGTATGGAGCTTTTGTGCACTTGAAATAAAATTGTAGCACTGTTTTTGCACCTTTCTTAAGGACTGGCTCTGAATTCTTTGGTGCACTGTGAGACTAAATGAGCATGAACTGTGGACTGTGAGTAGTCTGTGCTGGCATTCATTTCTTTACTTATTCCCTAACCTGGTTGGTTCACTGATCATTTGCAGCAGGAAGCTGTCCTGGAAGGCATCCAGCAGTACCTGCTCCCTTCTATTCCTGGTCATTGGGGTACTCCAGTCCACTCCTGGCATGTTGACGTCCCCCACAATCACCACATTACCCTTCTTGCTGGTCCTCCTGATCTGTCCCACTAGTTCTCTGTCTAACTCTTTCATCAGAGAGGGCAGCCTGTACACCATTCCCATTCTGATAGCCCTATTCTTGGAATCCTGGATTTGCATCCATAGTGACTCCATACCACCTTCCTCCCCTTCCTCCCTTACACACTTCAGTCCTTCCCTCACATATAGTGCCACCCCCCCCTTTCCCAATCACTCTAACCCTACAAAATAACATGTACCCTGGTATCAACAGGTCCCAGTCATTGTATTAGGTGGCCCATGTTTCTGTGATGGCTGCAATGTCCACCTCTCCCTCTACCATGAAAGTCTGTAGCTCTGCAGTTTTCTTCCCAAGGCTCCTAGCATTAAGGGTGACCACCTTCTACCCCTTCCTTCCCCTCCCATCCTGCCCTCCTTTACTAGCATCACCAATAGTACCTGCCCTTTGTCCTTTGTCACTTATATGGGGGGTAAGATCATATGGCTTCCCAATCTGTGGTCTTTGCATGTCCCTTGCCCACTTGCCACCCCCCACTTCTAGTTTAAATTCCCAACTTTCTCTATGTGTTTCTCCATCCTCTGTTTCAACACTTTCTTTCCCTCTTCACTCAAGTGTAGTCTATCCTTGGCAAAGAGACTACTGTCCTCCCATGTCTCCCCCCCCCCAGCCCATACCCTTTAGCATGACACCAGGTTCTTAACCATTCATTAAATTCATCTATTCTCAGATTTCTTGCTGTGCTTACCCTGGGCACTGAAAGTATCTCTGAGAAAGTTACTGAACTTCCTGCCCCCTCACATAATTGTTGTAACTCCTCAAACCTACTCTGGACTATATCTGCGGTCTTGTCAGCCAGGTCGTTCAACCCCAAATGTATAATTAAATGAGGCTTGTCTCTACCGCTTCTAGCATATTTTAGAACAGATTGTCCCACCCACTGTCATTCCTAGCATGGCCTCCACCCAAATGCAACTATGCCTCTCTCCTTTACCAACCACATTTTAAAATTGTGCATCACCACCACAATGCAAATTAATGCATTAAGGACACATTATGAAATTACATATCCCTGCCACCTTCCACAACTATGTGTCTCCTGCATTTTAAAATTGTGTATTGCTGCCACATTCTGAAACAATATGACACTGCCACATTATGAATTTTAGTGTCCCTGCCACTTTCCAAAATTGTGTGTCCCAGCTACTTTCTAAAATTGCGTTATTGCTGCATTCTACAGTTGCAGTCTGGTGGCATTTCAAAATCTCATCCCTGCAGTATTCTAAAAATTGCACATATTTTTATCATTGTAAAGCCATGTAACTTGCATCTTCATAATGACATTGATAGGGTGGAGGCGGTCCTGAGAAGGGTGACTAAGATGGTACAAGGCTTGTACCAGAAAACATATGAGGAGAGACTAAAGGATCTCAACATGTACTCGCTGGACAAGAGGCGGCACTGGGGGGGACATGATAGAAACATTCAAGTACCTTAAGGGCATAAACAAGGTGCAGGGGGAAACATCTTCCAATATATAAGAGGTGTAAAAGAACGAGGGGGTATGATGTGAAATTGGAAGGTGGCAGGCTGAGGGAAAATGTGAGGAATTTTTTCCTCATGGAGAGGGCAGTGGACACATGGAATAGACAGCCACAGCAGGTGGTGGGGGAGAGCACAGTGGAGGGTTTTAAACATGCATGGGATAGACATGGGGTACCTTAGAGGTGGCAAGGTGGGGTGAAAAGCCATTGACCAGTTGGGGTCAGAGGCCGCAAACTAGTGTAGGGCTTTCAGGCAGACTGGATGGGCCTGGTGGTCCTTATCTGCTGACAATTTCTTTGTTTCTGTGTATGCCACTGTATTCCAGTCCCCCCATCACATTCTTCAATACTGTGCCTTGCAGCTGCAAATAATGGAAATGCATGCCCTGACCCACCCAGTGTCAGCTTTCCTTTTTCAGATGTTTACTACAACTGCAGTTGTATGTATTGTGGGAGAAATAAGTCATATAAGGTAGTTTGCAGGAAGGACTTAGCTATGAGTTCTGGTTGTGACATCGTCAGTAGCTCTTTACTAAAACTGGCTTTTTTGAACAGACAGTGAATTTAGGGCTATAAAATGACTTGTAACATTTCAACATAGTAACTTAAAGATCTCATTTTTGGCATGATGCTGATTGCGGATATGCTGATCCAAATTCTGAATTTATTGATGCTAGAAATGTTGGCCAGACTCCCTCTTTAAGAAACATAGAAACAAAGAATTTGATGGCAGATAAGGATCTCTTGGTTCACCTTGTCTGCTCTTTTTCCCTACCTGTTTCATATATTGCAGATCCCAAATGATCTGCGGCTTAACCTCTCTTTCCTTTCACTAGAGTTATTTTATGTCTGTTCCATGTGCTTTTGAATCCCCCTACCATTTTTGCCCTACAACCTCTGCCAGGAGGCTGTTCCATCTATCCATCACCGTTTCCATGGAAAAATGCTTTCTCATATTACCCATAAGTCTACCCCCTCTATCTTCATATCATGGTCCCTTGTTCTTGAACTTCTTTTTTTTTCAGATGCTACCCTTTTGTACCTTACTTACACCCCTGAGGTGTTTGAAAGTCTCAATCATATCCCCCCTCTCTCTCCATTCCTCCAGGGAATACATATTAAGATTCTCCAGTCTCCCCTCATATGACTTTTGGTGCAGTCCATGCATCATTTTTGTGACCCTTTGCTGAACCACTTCTACTCTGTCTATGTCCCTCCGGAGATGCAGCTTCCAGAACTGGACACCGTACTGTAGATTAGGTCTCACCAGTGTTCTATACAGTGGCATCACCACCTCCTTCCTTCTGCTGGAGATACAGTACCTCTCCCTATGCATCCCAGCATTCCACTGGCTCTCCTCACGGCCTTCTCACATTGTTTGCTAACCTTTAAGTCACCAGATATGAGTACTCCCAGGTCCCTTTTCTGTTTGGAAGAGCTTTAGAAGTCATTTTTGGGTGGAGAGGAGGGGAGGTATTACTTATATCTGCTCTAAACTTTTACTTCCTTCAAAACCTGTATCCCAGATTTATAGTAAACTGTCAAGCACATAAGGAGACCATAATGGCCTCCTTTTGTTTATCAAAATATTCATAAACAGTGAAAAAAAGGCTAATTGCACAAGGAATATGGTAGCAGGTCTGCCATTTCAAACAGTTACAACTGGCCAGCAACCAATGGGGACAGTGCATTCCCAGACCCACAGATGTGGGATCTATTTTGAGGATAGAAATGATTATATGTCTTGACATTCTATGTCCCATTACTTCATCTCATCTCCTTCCATATATATTTTTGCATGCCCTTCCATGACTGGCTGAAAAGGTTGAATGTCCATCAATAACATCATGAAAACAGGTTCTTAAGACAAGACACATTTAAACTGAGGAAAGTTTCTCCCACGGACTATCTTTTGGTGCTGTTGTGAGCCTATATTTCTGAGAAGGTTGTAATATAACCAAGGCAAATTAGATCCATAGCATAAATTATCATTTGTTGACTGGAAAAGGAGGGCTACTGTAGGAAATACTTCTTTGTTTTGGTATCATCCCAGATAGAGCTGGATACAGATGCAAACAGACTGACATTGAACCAGGTTAAGTTGTTGGTACATTTTAGTGAATGGGGATAATTTGGCCAGAACACCAAGGAAATGTCATCATTGTCTTCCAAAAGCAGTATGGGATCAGCTTAATGTCTTGTGAAAATTGGCACTTCCAACAGAACAGTGTCCCTAAAACATCATGCTGGGGCATCAGTATGGTCACTTTTAATCAAGATGAGACTGCCCCCCCCCGATGAAGACCTGCTTGACTGAAACAACAGGGTCTTGTATGGCATCCTTCTGTGTATATTTGTGCTATAGATGTAAAGCTCACTAGTGTCATGGATGTATGAATTAAATCAATTATTTCTTGAATTTTTTTAAGTGTTGCTTGTTATTTCATAAACTTGTGGTTGTATCTGTCTGTATCATAATCCTGTGGATCACTGAATGCTGTATATCAATTTTTCCATTGTAACTGTCATTGCTATGTTAAAGTACTGTACTGTATACATACTGCACTTCTGGGTCACCCCTGAAAAAGGGACTGCATTTGTCTCAGTGAACTTACCCGGTTACCAAAACTCAAATAAATAAATAAATACATGCAACTGCTTGTTCCTGTTGAACCACCAACACCATGTCCTGCAATACTTGGTGTTCATTAGAAGTCTCTCATTTTACTACTGACCAGGCCCTACCCTGCTTAGTTTCTGATATTTGATATCTGATGGGATCAGGCTCCAAGGTAATAAGATTGCAGAGCTTTGCAAGGCATTGCCTAGCAAACTTTATTGCACAACTCAAAAGCTTGTAATGAAATGCTAAAATATAAACATCTGGGACTAGGTGAAAATCAAGATTAGCTAAAAAAAAAAATTCCGTATTTGCAGTTTCTAGGCGGGATTTTTATACACTCTTGTCACACTTTTCACACAATTGCTCAAAATTTCTCCACAGATTTGGATGCTGTTAACCTGTTTAAGTGGGGATAGCACCCATGTAGAGTGCTGATTATTGAGCGCTGCACTTTTGAGCAACTCAATAATAGCACTCTACAAGAGAACGACTGGTGCAATTTGCTGCTATATCCTGTAAAGCAAGTATAGCAAGGAGCTGTACTCACTACTACAAGATATAGGATCCTTTGTGGTTAATTCTCACCAAGCTGCTCGCATAGTGTAGTGGTGTACACCACTGCTTGTGATGTGAGCAGACCTGGGTTCAGGTCCAGCTACAGGCAGAATAATTTAATTTTTTTAAATACAATAACTTGCCCCATGGTCAGCATCCCCCTTGGAGTTGGTTATTTAAGTTTGGGGGTTGTGGGAGGGCACAGCCCCCCACATAAAAAAATGTTTTTTGTGTGGTTTGGCAAAGTATTGTAGCAACCGTCGCTATTTGCGACGGTCAGTACAATATCCTTTGCCCTTTTGACCATGGGCTCATATTTGTTCACTTTATGTGATAGGTGGTCTTTCAGACTTGCCTGTATCACATAAAACCTAAAAGGGGATCTAACAGCACCCAGTCTACTGCCACAGTTTAGCATACTTGAGGTAATCCTGGCAGTACTTGCAGTAAAAAAATTACACATTCAATACTTTATTGACACAAGTGCTGTAAAGGGTGGAAGCTGCAGCTAAAGCTTGAGTGCATTTTAAAACAGTATGCTCGGGTTTTGGCATGAACTGGAGGAAGCTGACAAAGCAGAACATACCAGTAAGCCTGTGCATCAGCATCCTCCCCAAAGAAAATCCTGCCATTGCGTTTGAATTTTGCCAGATTTCACCTGACCTTTGTCACATTGCTGAAGTAGGTGGCATGTTTCACTAGCACAAACCAGACTTCAGATGTGTGAAACTCCAGTAACATGCCCCCATACAAAAATAGAAAGGTATGCCAAACTGTGAAAATCAACTGGTTACTAATTCTACTCTCTAGCAATGCTGAAAAAAAGCAACATAATGTTTTGGTGATACCCAGTGGTTAAAATGGGATTAGATAAATACAGAAATCTGACTGTGTAATTAGCATTTCAGCCTGTGTAAATATTGTAACTTGAACACATGCTTGATCTCTTTCTCCTGATCACATGCTCCATATCAATACCCTCAACAAAATCTGTGAAATGTTGCCATTTTTCCTCTCTTTCCTGAAAGAAGTCCCCTTTTAAAAATGTTCATGACACGCTCCTTCCAAAATGTTGTACCGTTAACCCGTTCCAAAATGTGTGCCCCTTTGACCTCATGAAATTTACACAGTTCACCCCTTCTAACATTTGCACTTCTTATACCTCCCAAAATTTGACCCCTTATCCTCTCCAAACATCTGCAGCCCTCACCCATCCTGAAATTTGTACCCCTCATAAAATTTTCACCTTTCACCTCTGCCAAAATGTGCATCCCTCTCCCTTCCTGAAAAGTGATCCCCTACTAACCCCTTTCACTCCATGCCCCTCTAAAATTTTAAGCCTCTGCCTCTCCTAATATCAGTACCCCTTACACCTCCCAAAATATTCACCCCTTGGTCCATCCTAAAATTTGGACTCCTCATCCATCCCAAAGTTTTCACCATATACTTTTGTAAAAATGTGCACCCATCATACGTCCTGCAATTTGTACCATTCCCCCTCACAAAATTTCCACCTCATACTCCTCTAAAAACTTGCATCCCTTGCCGTTCCCAAACATTTGCACCCCTCCATTGCCAAACCTTGCTCCTTCCACTATCCCCAAATTACTACACTCAACTTTCCTCAAATCTGCAAACTGTACCCCTCCCCAAACTTGTACCACTCACCCCACCATTTTTATAAGTGTGACGTCTGTAAAATACTGCAGCTTGTAATGCAGTAATTGTCATGGGGGTAAAGCATGCTATGATGGAAAAGCATACCAGTCTTAAGTCAGCAATGAATATGTATTGTTCTAGCTTCCTTGTGGCAGGCAGTTTTGGCATGTCACTATCGGGGGTTACTGTGTTTGTAGTTGTTACACAATATCTGTGGCCCACCATGGCCATACACCACTGAGCTAGATAATAAAACATTCATTGCATACCTCAAGACATACTGTACTGTATACCTCCCATAGTTAGCTTTACCTCCATGCCAAATACTATATTCCTCTGGCCCCACTGATTTTCCATGATACATAACACCACTCAACCAAAAAGAATACATCAACATACACAACAAAGGAAATGTTGGGCACACATATTGCCTTCTGCTGCTGCTTCTATATGAGGGGCTTGCTGCACAATCGAACAGACTTGACAGACCGTGAGACCTATTTCTGCTGGCATTTGCGTATATTCATATATTCTTTTCTTACCAAGAATGTAGAATCCATCAATGCCTTTGTTTTTTTTTTGTTTTGTTTTTTTACATTCCTATAGTTTTTTTTTTTTATATTTTTATTCACAACAACAGATGATAATTGAGGAAGAGGTGCAGTCAGCAGTGGACTTGTGAGGAAGTGTGAATCAGTGTGGTCCCTTAAAGTGACATCTGAGGATGCTGAAGTGTATACAGTGAAGGTCTCAATCAGAAGATCATGATGTACCACGGCAGCTGCCAACGTGAAGATGGTGATGATGACAACAGTGACATTGCTTTTATTGTTACACTTTTTTGGCTAGGAAAAGCACGCTGAACAGAAGTTGGTTTCAAGATGCATCCTGGTAGCACAGGGAGGTTAAGTGACTTGCTCAGGGTCACACAGAGTGCAAGTGGAAGTTGTGGGAATCAAACTCACGTCTGTTGGATGCACCAAACTTGTTCACAGCATGTTGCTCTTACTTCTTGGCTATACTGCCAGGCTCTAGGCTATACTGCCAGCCACTGTTGGCAGCAGACTCTGCAGTACTGATATGTGACTGCATGATTTGCTGATTGGTAATGACAAAATGATGGTATCATGGTGGTGTTTGCCACAGGAATCCTTGTAGCGCTGCTGCTTCTGCAACTGCTGTCACTGCTGGAGATGGTCTACAAGAGTGTGTTAGTGGTGCTATAGAAGTCTGTGGAGTCTTGCTGCAAGTAGGGGGTGTGAGAGTGGGAGTACAAGTTTAAAAATAGTTAGTCAAAGTCAGTCCATTGTACGCCTGGTCATGGTAGGCTGAAATTGAGAAATGCTAACATTTGAAAATTCTTTAGATCTAGCCTTGAGTCAAGTGGTGAAGTACTATCCCCTCACCCCACCCCACCCCACCCCACGATGCACTGAACATTATTTCTGAAGGGATAGATGTTGTGCTATTGTACTATTTACATTAACCTGATTTTGCATGCAGTTCACAAAACATTATCTGTATGCGATTGCAATGAGTTTCAGCTAGAAGCCCCTTCCCCCCCAGCTGCAGATTGTGGCTTTCAACTGAAAGTATATTCAGGCAGCTGATTCAGAGCTGAGCAGAAATTAACTGCCAGTTAGATATTAATGATTAAAAGGTTTCCAATGCAAAGCCTTATCAGCTCATATGCTAACAGACTGTTAACTGGTTGCACAATAAGCTTCATGTGAACTGTACTGTAGAACATCCAAGAAAGTACAAAGCCACTTCACTCAAATATCCAGTAGGCCAAATGGCTTGCCTGTCTTGTCAGAACTAGAGCAGATCAGTATTTCTACAATACTAAATGCTGGCTCTGTTAGAGATGCCTGCATCATGTACTCAGGTGACACATCAACAGAGTTTTCCTCTAAAATGTCCAAGCAGTGGCAGTGTGCATTACCCAAAGGCTCCAGAATAATTAGTATCAAGTTCTTTGACCATGTCATACTCCTGTTTTGTCCCAGCACTGGAACCATGAGAAGACCAGTGAGAAAATATAGTAAGAACAGATTACATTTCAAATGTTGCTGGT
The DNA here is from genome assembly GCA_016271365.2 of Neoceratodus forsteri. Lineage (NCBI taxonomy): Eukaryota > Metazoa > Chordata > Ceratodontiformes > Ceratodontidae > Neoceratodus > Neoceratodus forsteri. Next base: position 1,519,180,505 of record CM057449.1, read on the forward strand.
TTCATGCTGTCTTTGTTGCTTCAGCAAAAGTGCATGCAAGTGTCTCCATCACATGCTTTATCCATGCTGTATCCTGTATAGGGAGTAGGAGCATTTCTTTATATCTGATATCCAGTAGTAGTGCAATGGCAAATTGCATGTCTGATTTAATGTTGTCAAACCTTTCCACACATTCTGCAAGACACACCTGTGCCACTTCTTTAATGACTATAGCATCTTGCAGCTGCTGAGAACAGACAAACTGATGTTGCCTCGCTGACATTCTCATGGCCACCATCACCACCAGAATTGCTTTGCTGAGTTCATCTTGCTGTACATCTGCAGTAATGGTCATGCAGCTTAAGTAGTACTTCCATGGGAATGCCAAATGTTTACATTTCTGCACTAAACTCCTTGGGTTTCTGTCCATATCATGCTAAAGTGAAATGAGCTTTTACAAAATATCCAACTGTAACCATAGTGAATATCCACCACAGTCCACATTGTCATATTTCATGGCCCGAAACAAACATTTCTGTTCTAGGAGTCTCTTCGCAATATAAAAGATGACATTTTACCATCTGGAAATAACTTTAAGTAAACAGTGTTGAGGAACAATTAGCTTCTGCTGGTAGTAAAGGAAGACCTTCATGCATTTTACAGAATGATGAAAATACTTTGTATTGTCCTGTGCAGTACTGGGTGTTTCTTTTAAATTGTGCTTGGTTGTTCAGCTCATGACTCATTGTCAAATGTTGCATAGGTGCCCAAAATAAGGGATACAACAGAAGTCCCCATCTTTCAGCACATTATAGCAAGTTACTAGAATTATTCATCACAGAGATGACTGAATTCAGATCATGAGAATATATCCAGATGTCTAGCAGTGATCAGATGCATTGCAGAATGTATTTCCTACTGTTTTCCTCCTACCTCTCTCTCCCCATTACTGCCACATTGCAGTGATTTTCCAATATCAAAACAAAAATAGCTGGTGTAACTTGCATCTACCAGGGGTGCACCAACTGTCCCGAACCACCTGCATGTGCCACCCCTCAAGCCAAAATCCCGCCACACATGCCAGCCCTGCAGGTCTATAGGAAACCCCCCAACTTGCTGTAGGTGTCACTCCTGCCCGCAGTACCCCAATACCCATGTAGAGGTATGCTCCACTGGGCAATGGGACCCCCAGCCTCTGATCCCCCACACTGTTAATGCCCCACAGGGCAGCTCTGCCCCCCCGAGGACCCATTCCCCAACCCCCAGGTCACTGCAGTGCCACAAGCTGCACAAAATGGTGCACATGCAATTATCCCTAGTAGTCTAGTGCCCCCCACCCCCACCCAGCTGTGCCAGTCCACCCTGCACCCATGACCCATCCCCAGCTGCCGACTGGCACAGCCCACCTCTCACCTCCACGGCCAGCAGCTGACTGTGCTCTGTAGGAGCACTTACTGTATAATCATGCTCAATGCATGAATGCATCAATATCCAGGGATACCAAAATCCAATCCTCCTCTAACTGTAAATCTTCTAATATACCCAACAGATGTTTCGTATATCTCTCAGATATGAGGGTAGCTGACTCACTAGCTTTTTAATATGGGTATCTACAAACTTAGACAATGCCTCTAATAGGCCCCCTTTCTTTTACGTTAAATATCTTGTATGGAAGCACAGGCATTGGAGAGTGGAGCGGTTACTTTGATTATTTAATACAGAAACTGTCCCTAGTATCTGGTGGTCTCATCCCCCCAATGATCACCCGCCCAATGTAATACAGAAATGTTCCCTGGTGTCTAGTGGTCTCCTTCACCGATTGCTGGACCGATGTTAAAATAAATCATACCCTTGATGTCCAGTCGTCCCACCCCCTATCTGCACCCATGCCCAGTGTGGTACTATGTATTCCCTGGTGTCTAGCAATCCCTCCCCCACCCACACCCATGCCTGATGTGGCACAATGCATTCCCTGGTGTCTAGCAGTCCCTACCCCCACCTGATCACCCACCCAACATACAGACACCATTTTTCTAGTTTCCAGTGTATCCCCACCTCCATCCTGATCCCCTGTATATTACCAAAAAAAAAAAAGATTATCTATTCTTTGGTGTCTAACAGATCCCCATCCCTGAGGTAGTACCCAACCACCCGACTCCCCCCATCCCAACCTTGGGGCAGTGACTGACACAGCCCTCCTCTTTCCACCATGGTCAGCCACTGACTGAGCTGTCAGTGAGTGAGTACACTCTCATTGGCAGCTCAGTCAGTGGCCAGCTGTGGTGGAGAGTAGAGGTCTGTGCCAACTGCTGGCTTGAGGTCAGGATGGGGCCGGGGTAGTGGTGGTGCATTCCCTGTCAGGGTGGGGGGTCTGCTAGACACCAAGGAATGGTTTATCTTTTTTTTACTATATAGGAGATTGGGATGGGGGCAGGGATACCCTAGACATCAGGGAAACAGTGTATTTGTGTGTTGGGCAGGTGATCAGGTGGGGGAAGGAACCACTACACATCAGGGAATGCATAATACCACATTGGGTATAGGTATGGGTGGGTAGGGACTGCTAGACACCAAGAAATGCATAATACCACATCAGGCATGGGTGCAGGTGGGGGGATGGACCACTAGACACCAGGGAATACATAATACCACATCTAGCATGGGTGCAGGTGGGGGAGTGGAATCTCTGGACACTAGGGTATTATGTTTTTTTAACATCAGACCAGCAGTCATTGGGGGTGCTAGCATGAGGGAAACCTTTATTTGTCAGATCAGGCTAGCCATTGGTCAGGGGAGAAACCACAAGACACCAGGGACAGTATCTTTATTACACTGGGCAAGCAATCAGTGGTGGGGGCACCACTAGACACCAGGGAAAATGTTTTTATTTCATAAGGCCAGTGATCAGTGGGGGGGGCACCACTAGATACCAGGGACTACTTTGTTGGGGGTTGGGGGGCACTGCACTTCCCCCACCAACCACTAGTACTGCGTAGGAGTAAGTAAAGGTTTTGATCTGTAGTGTGTGCGCTGTGCAAGGGGATGAGGAAAATGGCCTTGCATGGGGCACATACTCTGACTTTTGGACTGTGCCAATATTCAGGTCCCCACCCCTTCATTTGCATTGTGCCACCCTCTGAATATCACTTGGGTGCAAATTCTGTTTGCCCATGTTAGACAGGCTTTTCAATATAGGACATCTATGCAAAACCCAGTTTGTGTGGACAAACTTGGCTTTGTGCCCCGGCAAAGTTTTGAATATTGGGCCCTTGGTGTCTGGAAAATTGTTTTCAGTAAGGCAACTCCTCCTTTGCTGTACCTCTGTAATGCTGGCTGTTTTATTACAACTCATGTAGGTGGTGTTGCTGTTTTCTAATTTAGAGACAACCCACTTGGCAATGAGACTCAGGAAGACTTAATTTGCACAATGAGTCCAGATATCAGGGGGAAATGCAAATCACCTCCTTCTGCCTCTTTTAAAAGTGTTGCCATCTTCATACACATAGCACTGTACATACTAGGAATAACATGTGGGGCAGCAGAAAATGTGATGGAACCTAACATAGTATTCTTGTTTGATTTCCTCCAGCAGTATTTGAAAGCCAGTGTCTTTCTCCATCTCCTCCCTTCTTCAGATCACTGATTCTATTCTAAAAGTGATGGACCAAGGTTGAATCACTGCAGGCTTTTTCATTGACCTGGCTAAGGACTTCAGTACTGTGGCCTCCCCCCATCTTCCTGGATAAGTGTGAGGAAGTGGGACTGATGGACTTTACAGCTGGCTAGTTCTGCTCCTGTCTTGTGAACTGACACAAGTCGGTGCAAGTTGACCGTGCCCTCTCCTCTCCCATATCCTTCCGATCTGAAGTCCATCGTGGCTCCATTTTGAGCCATATCCTTTGTCTGGTTTCCCAAATGGCCACTTGTCCGTCTGCGGCTCCTTGTATATCTTTACTATATGTGCACAGACAACACTGAACTCTTTCAGGGTCATTTTTAAAGCCTCTGTCTAGATGTAGATTTCCACTATGTATAGGTTTGGATGTGATAGCAACTTACATCGATGTCCAATATTCCAATCTAAGACATAGCTATGTCCAAGTTTCAAATCTAGGACATACAGTAGCTAAGTACTAACTTCAAAGTACTGACTAAGGTATGCTCAGTTTTCAATGTTCAGATATAGTTGTGTCTGAGTATAATTGCCAGATGAAGTTTAATCTGATCCATCATTTGCAACCAAATTGGATGTAAGCTATCATAAAACAGGTTGAAATACTGCAGATATGTCCAGCCTTTGAAAATAGCATCAAGAAGATATAACCTGATCTGAACATACCAGGGTTGCTCCAGACATTGACATAATTAGGAGTTAAATCCATGTCACAGGCTTTTGAAAATCCTGCTAAAAAAAAGTCCATCCAGTCTGTATTTTTATTCCTGTGAAGAATTACTTTCCCCTTCAGAGCTCACAAATCCCCAAACATCCATGCTGTTTCTAATTAAACACCCTGTAACCATCCCATTGGGTTTTAAACCATGAGTGTGATAGTTTTAACAACATTTCCTGTCCACTACCCTCTCTGTAAATAAATATTTCCTTATATCTTTCTTGAAGTTTATCCACCTTAGTTTGAGGTTGTGTCCTCTGATAGTCATGTTACACTTTAGCTTAAAAAAAATCAGTGGTATCTTCCTGTTATGTTGCTGCATGTATCTGTGCATTTCTATCATTCCTCCTTGCTCCCTGCTGTACTGTAGTGAGTACATGTTTAGATTGTGTGGTCTTACCTGGTAGATCCTACATAACTGCCCATGAATCCTTTTTGCTGCACACCACTGAATAGTTTCTAGCCATTCCATATCTTTTTTGAGATGAGGTTCCAAAACTGGGTGTAGTACTTCAGATGTGATCTGACCAACAACCTGCCCAGTGCCAGTGGCAATGTCACCTCTTTGTTGCGAATAGTTAAAGCTCTTTTGATGCACCCCAGTATCCCTTTTGCTCTCCCATATGCTGTCCCACATTGAGAGGAGGATTTCACACTGCTGTTTACTATCACCCTTAGGTCCCTTTCATTACTCCACTGATAATGGATTCAGTCTACAGAATTTTGCTGTAAGTATGCGTCACCGTACATTTATTTGGATTTGAATTTGAACTGCCATGTTATTAAAACTGCCCCCATTTTCTATATCTCTTTTCATGCCGTTAACTTCCTCATTGTCATCGACCCTCACACAGAGTTTTGTGTCATCTGTGAACAGACTTACAGTAGTTTACTACATAGCCCCTCTCCAAATGTCACTAATACACCTATTAAAAAGCATCAGTTCCAGGACTGAGTCCTGTGGCACTCCACTTCTGACTTTTCTGACATCAGAGAATTACCATTCAGAACCACTTTTCAGGTCCTGCCTGACAACCAGATACCAATCCACCTAGTTATTCATTACCATAGTCCTAGGTCTCCTACCTACTGGATAAGTCATTTATTAGGCACTGAATAAAAGGCTTTTCTGAACACTAGTTTCAGGACGTCCACTGCCTGGCTGCTATCCATCTGTGCTACTGAGTTAAGAAGTTAATCAAGCTTGTTTAATACAACCTTTCCCTCAGGTAGATATACTGATTCCTGTCCATAAATCAGTTTCTTCCTGGAAGTCTACTATCTGCTGTTTGATGATTGATTCCAGCAGCTTCCCCTCTAGCAACATCAAGCTCATCGTTTTTTAGTTACCTGGGTTTCTCTTTACCCACTGTCATGTAGGGGGACCACATTTGCCACCGTTTAATCTTTAGGCCCCTCTCCTATAGTCAGGGATACAGTAAATTGGTCTACCAGAGGGGCTTCCAGTGCATGGCTCAACTCCTTCAGTACTTTTGGGGGAAGCCCATCTCGCCTTGCAGGATTGGTGACAAAGTTCTTGCAGGCATTTTATTTATTTTGTTATTTATTTTATTTATTTGAAAATTGGTAACCAGGAAAGGCACATTGAGCCAGAGCTTGTTTCCAGGTGCAACCGGGGAAAAGGGAAAGGGGATACAATAAATCAAAAACCGCAGTACAGAAGCAATCCGAAGATAAAGTGCAAACAGTAAACAATTCAACAAGATGCAAGTGCAAATAATAAATAGTGACCAGCAATTGGTTCTATGAACAGCAACAGTACCCAATTAAAATGACAAAAGCAGGTTGATACAGATAAGTGCAGCAGTTGTGACATGAACTGATCAAAGAGGGACCATGGAGGGAGCAAAAAGGGCACTAGAGGCAGGTTAAGGAGGGGGCTGATAAGAGCAGGAGTGGAACAGAGGAGCTTTAGCTAGTGCCTAAGGGAAGGGGGGAGACAGAGAGAAGAGTGGAGGGGAGCTGGTTCCAGAGGGAGGAAAGGTGATAGGAGAAGGCTGATTGCCCAGCTGAGGAGTGAGATATTTCAGAACCCTTTCTCTAGTTGTACCTCTAGCCCCTTACTGTCATTACTATGAGATCCAATCTTAATATCTGGTAGTGGACCAGTAAATAAGTAGAGAAAGGGGAGGTGAGAGGGATACCCAGCAACCAAATAGGCTCCGAGGTGTTGGAATAGGCAGGGAAAAATAGGGCAGACTGGATGGGCCTACTGGTCCATTTCTGACAATAAATTCTATTCTATGTTCTATTGTAAACACAGAATGGAGGCAATCATTTAATAATATGTCCTTTTTGCATTATTCTCAATGCGTATTCCATCCTTCTTCATTCTCTCCATATTTTCCTTTGTCTGTCTGTTTTGCTTGTGTTTCTGTAGAAAGTTTTGTCAGTGACTGTTTCAGTTATCATTAGTTCTGTGGGTTTTGTGTTCTATTTATGATGTCCACACTCCTCACTAGTGTATCTTTGAATGTTGTCCTGTTGGTCTAGTGCTGCATCCTCGTACGTAGCCTACATGACTTTTTTGTTTCTCACTACCTTACTTGCTTATTTGTTAAAACAAAGTAGCTTTCTTTGCTTCTTGGTCTTATCCACAAATTTTATATAAGCCTGGGTGGCTTCCAATATTGCTGCTTTATATGTTGGACACTTATATTCTGCCCCTTACATGTTGTGCATATCTTCCATCTACTTGCCTATGTTTATTCTCATTTTATTGAATCTGCCTTCCTAAAGCCAGACACTACTGGTCTGGATTTAAAGGGAAATGTCTATGTAAATAGCTTAATACGTACTGTGTGGAACTGGCCTCAATTATTACTATTAGTGCTAAAGTAAATAAATTTACTTACAGAGTTTCTACATGAATCTGATCTATCCTGCCTTCACACCCCTGTGATGAATGAAACCAAAGCTGCATAGTGGCATCCCACAATCTCCTGCAGCTGACATCATAGCCAGGGAGCAGTCAATAGGTACAGTATTTGAGTTTACTATTTATTGTATCTGAGATTTTAATAACCCTGGTGTTTACTCTGCCAGTCCCACTCATCTCCCACTATAAAGTACAGGTTGCATGATTTGTACTGAGTATTGAAAAAGGAGCAGGACTGGAAAAAGGCAAACAAAAGCTTTTGATAGCTGAAATGCTACAATTAGTATATTGAATCCTCTTTGGCTGCTCCCTAGCCATAGTTTCAGCCATGGGGTTTGGGGGTTTGCTTTGCTAACATTCAGCACTGGGGGTGGAAGACAGGATTCATCAGATTTATGCAAAAACTATTTAAGTAAAACTTTTTGAGCACTGGAACTGCTAATTGGGGGCAACCACTCTCATTATGTGTGGCGCTTTTTAAATGAATATTAAGCCAGCCCACCAGCACAGCAGTAGTGCTACTGATTGTGATGCTGGTGAACCGGGTTCAGGAGTGGATTTAGGTTGCTGGGGGGGCAGCCAGGGAGGAGGTGGATTGAGTGTCCATCATCTGCTCTCCACCTCCTGGTAGGAGGGTGGGGTTGGTACCTCTGAAGCACTGGCCCTGGGTGACCACAGGATAGATTGCTACTGGAGCCATGATGGGGAAGGGATGTGTGCCAGACACTTGGTGCTGATGTGCCACTTGCATCATTAAACACCACACCTCCCACTCTCGTATAAAAAAAATTGGCTGAAGCTGGATGATGCCCACCTCACCTCACAGCCTTGAAACTAGCACAGGGGTTGCTTCCCTCAGACACCAAATGATAGTATCCAACAAAGGAAGTGGGAAGACCACAGATGGAACAGGAGCCAAGGCAGTGGGAGGGGCAGAGAGGTGGAGATATGACAAGAGTCTACCCAGAACAGTCAGAACAAAGAGGAGGAGGTTCAAGAACTGAAAACTAACAAGATACTAGAAGAGACCCCGATACAATAGAGGAACGAGTAGACCTAAGGAGCCAGAAGAAAGGCCAAACATAGTCTTTAACCTCTCAAAAAGACCAATCAGTGCAATAGAAGAAAAGGTCCTAAACCTAGGTCATACTTTCTGCCCACATGAAAAATTAAATGGATCTTCAAAAATTCTATGGAAAATTGAGATTAAAATACTTTTTCATCACCATTGAGGAACATGGGGAACCAAAAGAAAAGGAAAAATGGAGAATATTGTCACAAAATTTATATTATAAATCAAAATCCCCCCCCCCGACCTATTACATCAAATATCAATACCTATATTGAACTTGTGGGAAAAGATATAAACAGATTGGGAAAAAAAGATGGACAGAGAAACAACTTTAACCCTTTCAACACAGGAATATGGAGCATTATGACATCTAGAGAATGACAACACAATAGTAATTAAAAAAGCTGTTAGAGGTGGAGATATTATTATTATGGATAATGATAAATATAAACTGAATGTTTTTTTTTTACTTTTTATTTATAGAGTTTATGCAAATACATTACATTATTGGAAACTGTACAGTGTTATACTTCATAAAGCAAGCATCATTAAAAAGATATTCGAATTTGTGAACCACTGTAACATTTAGTACAAGATCAGGGGGAATTCCATATAGTTATAAGCTAACTAGTTCAACAATTTCTAGATATCAAATGGCCATAAGCTCTCAATGCTCTTAACATCGAAATAGCACTTAACTTGTTCAATTAGAGAAAAAAAAGACCAGGCTAACACGCCTTTAATTGGTAATTAACTCTTAGCTTTTAAAGACTTCAATAATAGTTCCCAGTATGCTCCCACAGCACTTACAAAAAAGAAAAGTTAAAAAAAGAACAAATTTAAGTGAAAAGAGAATGTACAAGATCTTCATATTCAAAGTAAATGTTTATATTTCTATCAGAAATTCCAAGGTCTGTCCAACATAACTATTTAACATGAGCCTCATCAGGGCTACTCAAAAAGTTCAACTTTAAGGAAAGAAAGTAAAGCAGGAATCCTGATATGTCCTGATCGAATAACTTTTAAAAGTAAATAAGCCCTTTAAATGAAATATTCAGGGTTATCTTTAACTGCACAGAAAGGTTCCATCATTCCTTTGAACAGTAAGGATAATCTGTTACATTAATTTAGTAAAATATTGTTGAACTTAGACATTTCTGTTTCAATTCAAGTGTCCTCTGCTTTGGATTCTGAAGAAAGGTCTCCTTCTTGAGCTGCCCTCTCGACTTCAAGCTTTTCAAGCAGTTTCATAGCCTCTCTAGGCTCTGTATATATGTAGGCCTTCTTCCCAACTGTGACATGGAGTCGGGTCAGCATTAATAGGTTATTGGGAACCTCTAGGGCCCTTAGGGGCCTCCTGACCCCATCAAAAGCCTTCCACTTCATACGCATGGAGTAGGAGAGGTCTGGAAAGAACAGTATTCTTGAGCCATCTACCTCGACCTTGCATTGCTGCTGAACTGTCCGGAGGATACGATCTCTCACTGACACAGATGTAATGATGAGCATTATGGTTCTAGCTCCTTCTACGGACATCTGTCTCCAGACATTAATTCCGTAGGCTTGTATGATTTGGTCTCCTAAGTCCAGTCCAAGGATCTCCAGTAGCCAAGAACACAAATATTTAGATAGGTCATTTCCTTCTGTGCCATCGGGTAGACCTAGAATCCAGACATTGGCAGCATGAGTGATGTTTTCTAGATACTCTAATCGAGAATGGAGCAAATTCTGCTCCTTTACGCAGGTAGCTGCAGTAGCCTGGGCCCATTCTAAAGATTTTTCAGCATCGTGAGTTATCTCCGTAAGGCCATCCAGTTTCTGTTCTACTTGTATCAATCGGGTATTATACCCGTCCATTTTTTCATCCATCCGCTGAATGGTTCTAGTTAGATTCATTACCGGCAGTTGCCAGACTCCAGTGTAGCTGGGCCGGTCTCTCCACTCATAGCTTCTGTTGTCGGTAGGTTTGCAGGAGCAGTTGGGGGTTTAGAGGCCCTGCCATGAGGGGCAAAGAAGTTAACTTTACATTCTGTATTTTTCTTCCCCATTTGGTCGAAACTGATATCGCCAAAATCCACAAAGCACCAGGAGTCTAATAAAGATGTTCAGATGGACAGATTAGACAATGATTCTATCTAAAATTAATCAGTTATGAGTGCTGTGAAGGGAGCTTTCTGGAAAAGCGTCCGATCGACTGGATAGCTAGCTATGCCCCTCCAAACTGAATGTCTAAGACAGCTGAAAAATTGAGAATATTACAAGAAATCTGAAAAAAATCCAACAGAAATAGTGAGCACAATGGTAAATGAGTTACTAAAGATAGGAAATAAAGATAGGAAATGAAAATAAAATGATTTCTGACTGGGAACACAGGGCACTATTGAGACCATATCCAATAATGCCTGTATTCTATGTACACTCAAAAATTAAAAATCAATCTGACTCCCAAGGGAGACTGATAATTGCAGGTATTGGTTCCACTCTAGAAGCCCTCTCTATTTTTGTTGACTACCATCTTCAACCTTTAGTGAAAAACACAATGGCATCCTTAAGACACTACTAACACAATACAATTATTAAACAAACTAAATGGAGACAATAAGATAACAGAAACCTGTATCCTTGTTACACTTGATGTCAAGGACTTATATGTAAGTATTCCACACAAAGAAGGCCACAAAGCTCTAGCAGACAAACTCAGAGAAAGAGAGATACCAGAAAAAACATCTAATGAGTACTTATTAAAAATGACAGAACTAATATTGACCAAAATCATTTTAGAATTGAAAACACTTTTTACTGGCAATGTAAGGGCACAGCAATGGGGTCTTAAATGGCCCCAGCTAAGTTACCATATTCATGGACAAGTCTGAGACAAAAAATATATATTTAATGAAAGCAACGTGCATAGGAACAATATTGTGTGCTGGAAACAATATACATACTATTGATGATTGTCTATGTATCTGGAAAGGCTCAAAAGTTGACTTAAAAATGTTTTTTTGAATATCTAAATGGACAAAAATAATTTTTAAAGTTTGTTATGACACATGACAATACCACAAACTTTCTAGACCTTCAGATATTAAAAAAGGAAAATAAGTTAATAAAAGTGTATAGGAAATAAACAGACAGAAATGCACTTCTCCATTCAAGAAGGTTTCATAAAAAAATGTTATTGACAATATACCATATGGACAGTTAATATGCATCAAATGAAACTGTACTACAAAAGAAGACTATTGTGATGCTGCAGATGACCTGGGGGCTCACTTTAGCGCTAGAGGTTATAACAACACAGCATTGGAAAAAGTTAGACAGAGATCAGACATGGTAGATAGAGAAAATCTCTTTAAAATAAAACCAAAAGATGATACAAAGAAAGAAAACCTGACGTTGGCAATAGACTTCTCTGATCATTTTGGAACAATAAAATTGTATGTAAATAAACATTGAAATGTATTATAATCTAACCACATCAGAGAGATAACCGTCTGTGCCACGCTGTAAATCAAAACCCCAGAAAGAAACATGAAATACTTGAGGTAATGACTAAAATCATAAGCAATTACCCACGTGGCAGATGCCAGAACTGCAACAGCTCCAGGAAGACAAAAACTGTGTATAATACATATAGGGATAAACATATCATCATAAAACAGTTTATTACATGCCAGACAGAACAAGTGATATATCTTCTTAAATGTCCATGTGACTTACAGTATATTGGACAGACATTGAGAAGTTCAAAATTGTGATTAAATGAACATAGAAGTGATATCAGAAAGGGTGACATGGAATCAGTTGTGACTAGACACTTCACAGAAAGTAAACATAATGTCTCAGCATTGCACTTTGTTGGTTTAGAACAAGTTGATACTCCTTTAAGGGGAGGAAATATACAAAATTGTTTATTAAAAGAGAGGTCTATTGGATACATAGATTTGGAACACTAGATAGGAGATATGGATTAAATAAGGAAATTGTATGGACAGAATTTACTGACAAATTCCATATCTAATATACAGTGCAATAATTAGCATATTTAATATCTAAATCAATAGCTGTGACCTATCTCCTTGCTTGTCTATGATAGACTGACCACTACCATGTGACTGCTAGTGGCAGTTTTTTGGGGATAGTGGCCACCAATACAGTTTTATGCTGGGTGGGTCAGGACAAAGGGCTCCATATCTAGTGAAGCCCCTTATAGTCCTGATTCAGTCTGTATCAGTTTATTTTGCCAAGTCAAAATATGAAAACTTAAACAGTTGTTAAATAAAAAATAGAGAAGCAAGAAATATAAGCAAAGACACTGAGAGCTCATTTTAATTTTAGTCCTTTGTTAGTTATAACCTTCTGTCAAAATACTAAATGAGACACATTTTGTAAAAAGAATACACCTCTGTGAAAAGAAAAATCACCCTTTTATATTTTCTAGAAAAATCACCCTTTTATATTTTCTAAGAGCTAATTTCATAACATTGAGCATGCCCGTGATTTACCATGGCAACAGTGACACTATAAAGGTACCAGGATGTACTAACCACACCAGGCAAACCAGGAAAGTGAAACTAAATTATTTTCTAAGAATGAATTTGATAACATCAAGCATGCTCGTGATTCACCATAGCAATGGTGACACTATAAAGGTACCAGGATGTACCAACCACACTGGCCAAACCAGGAAGTGAAACTAAAAAAGAAATGGGTAAGAGGATGTTTTTTTGCTCTCCTAATATATGTTTTAAAAATTAAAGAGCTATGATAGTATATGCAGTACCGTATACTTAGTAAAGTCTAACTTGTTTAAAAGAAGAGATACATTGACGCTTGTGAATATACAAGAAACTGTGCCGCAAACAAAAAGTAAAACTAAATGCGACACAGCCCTTCACTAGTAGAGCGACTGCAAGTTTAAAGTTTAAATCTAAAGAAGGATTAATCCTTATGTTGATGTATATTACTGATAAAGTAAGAGATAGAAAATAAGGGTTTAAACCCATGAAGTAAGCAAAGAGCCTTACTAAATTGTGACACACATGAAAAAAGTAGTAAGTAAAAAGGAAAGTGTGCCAGAGTTTGAACATGTTGCCAGCAATTATTCAAAGTGCTAGGTACCTCATTAAGTTACCTGCAAAGAACCATATAAGCAAATGCAACCTTAGTGTCTGTACAATTTAAGAAAATATGAAACATAGGTGAACTAGAGAGGTAGCAAAATAAGTGAAAAGGACTGTTTTTTTTCCTCTATCTAAAGAAAATGCTACTATAAAATGTTACCATAAGCTATAACAAAATGTTAAAATATGGACAATGAAATAAATAAATAAATATAAAAAAACAACTGAAGGGGCAAGATACATTTATATACTATGTGCTCACTAGAACTGTTGTCTAAAGTGGGTTAGAAAATGGGCTTTTTATTTTCAGGCATCTGATTGGTTGGTACCCCTGCCAGAGGGGTACATTACCTTACAATAGATGCCCAGGAAATAAAAAGTTCCAACCCCAATGACCCTTCACCTACTTAGATATCCCTGTACCCACCCTGCTTCCTCATTGGCCCAAAACACCAAGTTTAATCTGAAATCACCGCCATTTTTTACTCTCAGTTAACGAGAGATACTAGCTCCCAATAGCAGCTGCCTGATATGGCACTCCTTAGCTGGGCTCATTTCCAAAAACATTTTGTTTATTTTATTGCTCTACCTCTTTTCCAGTGCCCCATGATTCTCAGGCTATTAGACCAACTGGACTCTCCATCATTCCTCCTCCAGCTGGCTGCCCACTCGCTCCTGAAAATGATGCTTTCTGTCTCTGTAACTGGATGACCGAGCGAGGCAGCACCCCCCCAGTGTGAGAGAAGCCCACCCCAGTCACCCTTGCTTTAACAATTTAAAATAAAGACTTTTCCAAATACAAAAAGGAAATGTGGGATAATACAAGTGAAGCCGTCAGAGCGATCAGCTTCATGGAGCCGCCAGTTGTAACTAAAGTTTTAAAACATGCAGCGCAAGATTCCTCATTCACAGCAGCTAAAAAGATAAATGCTGCTTGACTGACCTGCTTTGCATACAGTCGCTACTTCAGACAAATAATACCGGAAAAAAATATCTAAATTGCCTACATGTACCCAACTGCCCCCACCCAAAAAGCTTACAAATCTGCCAGATTTTAACATGCGGTTCATACCTTAATGTGGTTGGGTGCTCCGCTAATGGCTTTCCGCTTTCTCTGGCAGGACATTGAAAAAAAAAGCACATCAATGTGGTGCAGAAACAAGGGGACACATTAATGGGGGGGGGGAGCTGAAACAGCACAGTAAAACTTGCCGTCTTTAAATTGAAAAAAAAAAAAGTACTCTATGCTGCCCTGCACATCGAGCTTCTCGATCTACCTCCTTCTTTTGTGCAACAGCGTCATGCAAGATCGCAACTTCTGAGAAAGAGGTTATAAAAAAAAATGTGGCAAGACAGACAGAAAACTGCATTTTGCAAAAGAAACTCCATATCTTATCATAGATGTATTGGAGCAGTGTGTGTGTGTGTGGGGGGTGTGAGGGTGGGGAGAAGATCAGAATAGCTCTGTGGGGGGTAGCAATAAGACATGGAACAGCACAGAAAAGTATGGACTACTTTACAGTAGGACAACTTTAACTTAATCGAACTAAATTTTTTTTTTTTTTTTTTGGAAATTGAAGTTTATTGAAGAGCTTTTCATTTCCCTTTACTCTTACAATTAAATCCATACAAAAACTAACAGACATAAGTCCATTCCTACTCATATGCACAGGAATATATTTAAAGACAAAGGCGAGAAACCAAGGAAAGAATAGAGAGTTCAAGCTGAACAAAAGGGAGTGGACAGGAAGAGAAACAGAGAAAAGAAGAAGAAAAGGGAGAAGTCCCAAGGGGGAAGAACGCCTCCTTATTCTATAAAGAACTAAATAAGAGAGATAGGAAAAAAACCAAAAAGGACAACCAAGAACTTGATACTTTACATGTCCAACATAAATGTATACTATCATAACTTTAAGCATTTAATTAACAATTGATAGTAGGGTCTCCCTCCAAAAAAGGGGAGTAAACCCAAACACATCATCCTAGTTATCCACAAGTATAACAAATTCCCTATAAAAGAGACAATGGTCCAAATCCATTACTATATATATGATGCCTCTTTAATGTAATGAGGCCTCCCAACACTGTCCCACAATCCACCTTTCTAAACCAGGGAAAAAAGACAGCATCATGTATATCTTGCTATAATTTCTAATACAGGTATCTTTTCCTGGAGAGCCATGAATTGCATAAAGGGATACCATTTATCCTTAGATTTCTCCATGGAGAATCCTAATTTGGCTGTTAAATACTCCATATCTAGAATCTTGGTACAAATTCTAAACCAGGAGGAGAGAGTAGGCTTGTCAGGAGTCAGCCACCTCAAGTTGATAGACTTATATGCTGCCGTTACTAGGATCCCAAATAATAGACGGGAAGACCTTGATGACAAAGAGGGAGGACACAAACCCAGCAACCAGTATTTTGGGAGATCTGGCAAGCTGGTCTCAAAAATCAAGTCAAATGCATCTTTTATTTCCCACCAAAATTCCTGCACAATATCACATTCCCAGTAAATATGGAAATATGTACCAACCTGCTGACAATTTCTCCAACAACGGTCAGAGTAATGCAATCCGAAATGCTTAGTTACCACCGGGACCCTGAAAAATCTCATTATAAATTTCCAACGAAATTCCTGCCAGTACAGGGATGAAGTGGTGGTTTGTACTGCTCTCCAAATTTGAGACCAGTCTGTCTCAGTGAAACAATAATTGCAGTCTCTATGCCACACCTCTTTGATGCTCTGTACTGGGTCTGCCTCTGAACTGTACATCGCTTTTACTAATTTAGAGATCATACTTTTTTGATGTGGGGATTTAATTAGGGAGGATAAGATTGAACACACTGGATTGTTTAAGGAATCTGTGTTAAATTCAATTGCGTGTACATTTGCTTGAATGTAGTGCCTCAACTGAAGATATAGAAAAAAATCCTTTTGTTGTAAACTAAATTCTATTCTTAATTGCTGAAAGGATTTAATTGAGTTTTGCTCAAAGAGTTGACCTAAACTGGAAAGGCCCACCCTTGCCCATTGTTGAAAATCCAGATCCCAATTACGTGGTCCAAAATCTAAACAACTTAATATGGTTGTAGTTGGGTTAAGCTTTAAACTGATACCCAGCTTAAGGTGAATATCCCTCCAAACTTGGGGAAGAACCCTTGTAAGGGGGTTCCTAAACTCCAGCAATCTCAGTCTAGGGGAATCTAAATGTATTAAGTCCCTGGCCTTTCCCATGGGAAGATCGGCCTCTTCAATCTGGGCCCATTTTGGTGGAGGAACACGGTCCAGGGCTACCAAGGTCTGCAACTGGGAGGCCCAGAAATATTTCTGAATATGGGGTATCCCGAAGCCACCGTTCTGTCTAGGGGCCACCATGGTCCTCCACCTTACCCGTGGCTTCTTTCCTAACCACAGAAATTTGGAAAGAGTGGATCTTAAGTCCTGCCAAAAGCTTCTCAGGGGCTTATATGGGATGGCGCTCAAAATAAACAGTAAACGTGGAAGAATATTCATACGTATTGTTTCCCTTCTCCCGGAAAATGAAAGGGGGAGCTCTCGCCATCTGTTACAGTCCTCGCTAATCTCTTGGAGTATTTTCAAGTGATTTGTAGAGTATAGGGCTTGAAAATCCCTAGGAATCCACACCCCCTAAGTATCTAAACCCAGACCTACACCACTTGACTTGTTGTATCTCAGGTAAAGGATGGCCCCTAACGCCCCCCAGAGGGAACAGCTCTGATTTATCTGGGTTAATTTTATAACCTGAAAAGGATCCAAACTCCTTGAGAAAGGTAAGAATTCTGGGAATTGCTATTAATGGGTCTGAAACATATAACAGAGTACCATCTGCATATAATGAAATCTTGAGTTCCACACCCCTAACCTGGAGGCCTGTAAAAAGACCAGATTGCCTAATATACAGGGCCAAAGGTTCTAAACTAAGGGCAAATAGGAGAGGGGAGAGGGGAGAGAGGGCAACCTTGCCTAGTGCCCCTCTGTATATCAAATTGGTTGGAGATCATCCCATTCACCCGGACCCTGGCTCTAGGCCTGGAATATAAATTGGAAATCCATTTACGAAATTTATCTCCAAACCCAAAGCCTCCCAATTACTAAGTCTAGATATTGCCAGTTTAAGTGATCAAATGCTTTTTCAGCATCCAGCGCTAATACAGCTGAAGGTGACGAATTTAGTGGGCGTTGAGCTGAAGCAATCACATTTAGTAATAACCTAATATTATCTTGTATGTGTCTATCAGGTATAAACCCAGTCTGGTCTGGGTGGACCAGGAATGGGACCACTTTTTGTAGTCGTACATAGATTATTTTAGTAAATATTTTGGCGTCCTGGTTAAGCAGTGAAATGGGTCTATATCCAGCACAAGATGAGTGGTCTTTACCTGGTTTGGGTAAAACTGAAACCAGGGCCTCCCCTCATGAGTCCAGCAGAGATTCCGGTTCCTGCGCCACATTACAGATTCTGGCAAGAAGTGGGGATAAAAGGTCCGAAAATCCTTTATAGAATTCCGAAGTGAATCCATCTGGACCAGGGGTCTTGCCTGATCGCAGGGTTTTAATGGCCGCCCCAATCTCTTCCAAGATAAAGGGAGCCTCAAGTGCCTCTCTCTGGGTTTCCGACAGGACCGGCATTTCCAACCCTCGTAAAAATTTCTGGATTTTCTCCCTATGTTCCTGTGTTTCATCATTTGAATAAAGTTGTTTATAAAATTCCTCAAATTCTTGGTCGATCGCTCCCAGGAGACTCTTATAGGGGAATTTCAGGGGGTCCCTACTAACCTTAGCTACATATCTATCAGCAGCCTGTTTCCGAAGCCTTAAAGCAAGTAATTTACCGGCCCTCTCTCCCCTCTCGTAATAACGCTGCCCTATATATCTAAGAGAATTTTCCACCCGTCTCTGCAACAAATCATTATAAGTATTCCTGGATTCTAATAGTTTCTTAAGAGTGGATTTGGATCCTGTGCGTTCATGTAATGTTTCGAGGGTGGCAATTTCTTTGAGCACCTCACTAACACGGGCTTGATATTGCTTATACTTATAGGAGGAATAGGAAATTGTATGACCCCTCACCACTGCCTTTAGAGCATCCCAAATATATTTAGGTTTGGAAAGAGCCTCCGTATTATCTGCTAAATAACACTGGATGACTCTTTTAGTAGAATCTACATATTGTTTATCATTAAGAAGTTCAGGATCAAACCTCCAGATACCCTTCCCCTTCAACATTCCCCAATGAAGTTTGGCCTTAACCATGGCATGATCTGAAATCGTAATTGGGAGGATGGATATATCTTTAAAAGTGCGCAAATCGCTTCTGTGTGTGTAAAATCTATCCAGCCTGGAATACATCTTTGAGGCCTGTGAGTAAAAGGTAAAGTTCTTAACTGAGGGATTAGATTGTCTCCAGGGGTCTGTTAACCCAGCCTCTGCAAGCAAACTACGAAGCAACTTGGAGCATGATTTAGTGTTAGGGGCTTTAGTTGAGCTCCTATCCAAGTTGACATCTTCTACACAATTCCAGTCCCCCATCAAAATAATTTGTCCCGGTGGTAACTTTGCAACTGCATTAAATAGGGATCGTAGGAACTCTCTGGAGGGTGGGGTAGGAGCGTAGACCCCAACTAAATGCAAGGTTTGGCCCTTGTAATTCCCAGTGACAATCAACTGATGACCCGTACCCGAATTGTTTACTGAGTGAATTTGGAGTGGAAGACCTCTGCAGAATAATATGGCCACTCCTCCTTTTTTAGAATGAGAGTGCTCATCAGAACACACCGACCCCACCCAATCCCTTCGCAGTTTCATATGTTCTCCCCTGGTTAACCTGGTCTCTTGCAAGCAAGCAATATCACATTTTTCTCTTTTAAATTCAGTTAATACCTTAGCTCTCTTAATGACATTATTAATGCCCTTAACATTTAGTGAGCATATTATCATATCAGACATATTATTAATCTACAATAATAATAACAATTTATAAGCATCCTATTTCTATTTATATATTTGTGACACTGATTAGTGTCCTGAGGTGTCCTCCCCAAAACATAAAAAGAAAGAGAGTAATAGAAGAAAGAAAGAAAGATAACATAGTAATAGACAAAACTTTTTAGACCAATACTTGGTCCAGAAATCTGCGGTATCCCGCCATAGAGAGTAAACAACAAGCCTCCAGTGCGGGGTGGCATTGACAACAGGTCTATGCCAGAACTATTATTGTTAGCCATGGCTCCCATCCAAGCCGTTCTTCAACAGCAGGTGCCCAGCAAGGATTAAGAGGGTGTAGATATGCCAAACCCCCTTAAGGGAACAACACTCCGTCAGGAGGGAAAGGGCTGGAAATAGCCCCAGAGCCCTGGAGTATTACCCGCCTGCACCCTCGATGGATCTTAACTGTGGATCTTTCCAGGAGGGGTAGAGATATCCAGCTTACCCCTCAAGGTACCAACATATTTAAGAAAAAGTAGTATTTTCCATGAAAAGAGAACCCATTGTAACCAAAATTTGGTAGGTGGGGGGGGGGAGAGGAAGAGGGGGAGAGGGGGAGAAAAAAAAGGGGGGGAGAAGGGGAAAATCCAACCTTTGTATCGGGTGGTCGCCCAGTGGTATAATGGCCAAACCCCAAATCATAAGAATCCCATATAACCCCTTCCAATCTCCCTTCATCCTTTTATCCATGAGGGGAGCCAAGGGGAGAATACGACCATATCCTCTGGCCTTTAAACCTTTCAACCCTGCTTCATGACTCAAATAAAAAGAGTCAGTGTATTTTGGCGATTCCCTAAGCAAACCCATCCTTACCCACCTCAAGAAGAATTCAACTGCCTACTCGGAGATTTCTCCTCAGATTTGGAGGAAAGCGTGTTCCGATTCCGCGATGATCCTGCTGGAAGAACGGGAACCGAGCCGAGAAATCTGGAGGGCCTATGTCCCACAGGGGAACTCAATCTTTATCGGACTCGAGATGGTCTGACTAAAAACCATTTCTGTCTTCCCAAGTGGGACAAAAGAAAAGGGCCCCCTCGGTCCGCCATTAGAGTGCCGAACTATAATACGGACTCGCCATGTTCGACCCCTCTGGGGGGGGAACGTGAAGGATCCATAAAATGCCAGGGTGGGAAAACAGATCCAAAACTCGAAAGGGAAAGGGAAAATTAACTATAAACATAAGGGACCCACCCCTCCCAAAAGCCCAGCGAGCTTCCTTATCCCCCACCAAAAAGGGTTTTAAATTTCTAATAAGTAGAGCCTGCACGTATTACGCCGTCTGGTGATCCAGATAGGCAGGTAAATGAAACAACTCTAGGTATTCAATATCTGATCCGGGAGCTAATTTCTGAAAAATGATGGGGAAATTTAGGAATTATAACCTCCAGCAACACCAGGTTGAAATATGAACAATGTCAATTAACCCAAGTTCGCTCCCTTCATATTGAAGGTTTCTCTCTGGTAATCCATCTGGCAAGGTCCGCATGCAAAGGCAAAACAGTATCCGCCCTCCGGTAAGCCCGAGTACTGTTCTTTGATCCTGGCACTGTTGACCATAGCAATCTCTCAATCTCCTTTTCTGCTATTTCTTCTTTCATATCTGGAATCTGGATATCATTTGAGCACAGAAAGTCCTTGGCCAGGAGGAGTGTATCGAATGTTTTCTGCCCCTCTGGTAGGTCTACCCACAATCTGGCTGGGTATCGCAGTTGGGCCTTGAAGTCCTTCTCTCTAAGTTGTTTCACGACCCCAAGCACTTTTCTCCGGTGCTGGGCCAAGGTGGGTGGAAATCCTGATCCACATACACCTTTATTCCGTTGAAATTGAGGTCTTTCTTACCCATGCCAGACGCAGGACCTTTTCTTTCGTAGTGTACCTGAGGAATTTAATTAAAATAGCTCTCAGAGGAGCCCCTTGCTTAGGCTTAGGGGCAAGGGTTCTGTGCGCCCTCTCAATCTCTAATTGAGTTTCTTCCTCTATCTGTAACTCTGTTTTCAGCCAGCAATCCATGAAGGAGATCATATCTGCCTGCTCTGCTCCTTCTGGGATTCCCACAACCCGAATATTGTTGCATCTAGAGCGAGCCTCTGCATCTTCAGCTTTGGCTGACAGTGCTTTCTCTCTTCCATACAAAAATGCCAGAGACCTACCAAATGCCATATGTTCAGCCTGCAGCAGCCCCTCTACCTGCTGTTCGACTGTTGTAGTTCTGGACTCCAGTTTTTTAAAGTCCTTTTGGATGTCTGTTACTTTGGCATCAATTTTATGCAGCAAGTTAATAATCTTCCTAGATTCTGCCCTCGTATTTGTTGAGCCAGAGTCCGAGCCTGAATCTTCAGCTCCGGATGAAAGCACAGATGAGCGCGAGGGTGCCGGGCTGAGGCTCTGTTGTTGTCTGCTTGCTGTACTCATCAAAGCCATTTTTGCACTTGGAGCCTCTTCTTTTCATGCGGACCATTCCCGATCCTTCTTGCCCCTTTATCTGGATCTTTTAGATATAGGATGTGATCGATAGATGTTGGATTTTCTCAGAAAGCTAATGTTGGTTACCGGTGTGGGAAACTAAGCCGCCATTCCCACCAGCTACGTCACCGGAAGTCCTAATCTAACTAAATTTTTTAATTTCTTTTTTAATTTTTTAAATCCCACATACAAATGACACAGGTAGCCCATTTTCTAAGCACAATAATACCCTCCAGGGTGGGTGGTATGGGTAATACCAGACCTTCCAGGGGCCATAAGGCCCTCCGCCTGTGGTGTTGGGACTCATTATGCCCTTGGGCGGTCCGGTATTGCCCAATACCACCCACCCTGTCAGGTATTATTGCTTGCTTATAATACCATATGGACTAATTACCTATCTGGTAGAAAGTTATAAATGTTTACATGGAATATCAGCGAGATAGCCAGGATATATGTATCTAATACATAAAACAATGTGGCAGACAATGTATAGAAAAATAAAGTAAATAAATATAAACAAAAATAAATTTAATTTAAATATACCACCAGATTTGGTCCACAGAGCAAGATAACGTCAAGATTATACATACAAAACTCATTGTAAAGTAAACTTCAGAAAAAGAGGTAATTATGAAATTTGCTTTAAACAATGATTATGTTAAAAAACTGAAAAAAATTAAAAACAACTAAAAGGGAAAAATAAATTTCCTTTGTGCATTAGAGGCAGAAATGGCACAAGCAAACATGGACCAACACATACAGGTGGGCTATTATGATTTTTACTGTTTATTTTTTTGATGTATATACTTAAACAGCTGTAGCTGTTTGATGTCTGATGTCTGACTGCATATGACTTCTTTATTTAAAAAAAAAAGAGAGAGACAAGAATATAAGCTGTAGAATTCTGTTTATTGTTTATGATATAATTTATAAGAACAGTTTATTTAAATTAGGTAACTAGAGATGGATCTGAGTCAAGATAGTAGACATATCAATGAATATAATGTATATTTTATACAAAAACTTTTTTTCTGTTTAAATAGATCCTGATGAAGTAGCGAGAAACACTATGAAATGTTGATCAAAAGAAGCAGTGAAAGGAGAAAGTCCAGAGGGGGTATTGCTAAGATCAAAGGGGATAATGGGGCATGTGAGGAGGAGGACCATGTAAAAGCTTCTATCCTAAGCAGATACTTCTGCTCAGTATTTACTGAAGAGAAGGTAGGGCAGGGCCCACAACTCTACACCATGGATACAGGGGGTAGGGAGGTGTGCACTAGTCCCTTCACAAAAGAAAGGGTCCTACAAGAGTTCAATAAGCTCAGGGTGGACAAGACAATAGGACCTGATGGCATACATCCCAGGGTACTAAAGGAGCTAAGGGTGGAACTAGCAGAGCCATTATCAGAACTGTTTAGTGAGTCCCTGAGCACAGGAGAGGTCCCAGAAGACTGGAGAAGGGCCCATGTGATCCTGCTCCACAAGAGTAGTAGCAGGGAGGAGGCAGGGAACTACAGTCCAGTCAGTCTTACCTCAGCAGTGGGCAAGATTATGGAGACACTCCTTAAGGAAAGGATAGTGCAACACCTGGAATCCATAGGAGCACAGGATCCAAGACAGTATGGGTTTACAAAACGAAGGTCCTGTCAAACTGATCTCATAGATTTCTTTGACTGGCTAACCAGAGTGGAGGACCAAGGGGGAGCAGTTGATATTGCCTACCTTGACTTCAGCACAGCTTTCGATACTGTTCCACATAGAAGATTGATTAATAAGCTGGTTAGGCTTGGAGTGGGTCAGACATTGGTCAATTGGGTTGCAAACTGGTTGACAGGCAGAAAACAGAAAGTGGTGGTAAATGGTATACAGTCAGAAGTGATGCAAGTCACAAGTGGGGTACCTCAGGGATCATTCCTGGGGCCAGTCCTCTTTAATATCTTCATCAGTGACATTACAGATGGACTGGAGGGTAAGGTTTGTCTGTTTGCAGATGACATCAAGATCTGCAACAGAGTAGAAGATCCAGATGGGGTGGTCAGAAGACTGACAACTGGGATTTAACACAAAGAAGTGCAAGATCATGAACATAGGGACGAGAAACCCTGAAGCCACCTATAGGCTGGGAGGGGAGTTGCTGGCAGTCACAAGGGAAGAAAGAGACTTGGATGTCATCATCACCGATGACCTGAAATCATCCAAGCAGACCTCTAAAGCAGTATGTAAGGCTGGAGGGATGTTGGGGTGTATTAGTAGGGGTATCACAAGCAGGAAGAGGGAGGTAATAATCCCTCTTTACAAGACACTGGTTAGGCTCCATCTGGAGTACTGTGTGCAGTACTGGAGGCGACACCTTCACAAGGACATTAACCAAATTGAGGCAGTCCAGAGAAGGGCAACCAAAATGGTGCAGGGGTTGCATCAGAAAACATATGAGGACAGATTAACTGAACTCAATATGTATACCCTAGAGCAAAGGAGGGAGAGAGGTGATATGACTGAAACATTCAAACACTTTAAGGGCGTTAACAAGGTGAAAGCGTCTAACATGTTTCAATATAAGAAAAATATCAGGACAAGAGGACACAGCATGAGATTAGAGGGAGGCTGATTAAGGGGTAATGTGAGGAAGTTATTTTTCACAGAAAGGGTGGTGGATGCATGGAACGGCCTACCTCAGGAAGTGGTGGATAGGAATACAGTGCAGGGATTCAAACAGGCATGGGATAGGCATAAGGAAGCAACACAAATGAGTATGAATAGATAGACCATTGACAGAGCAAAGGCCTATGGCACATTCATAAGGTAGAAAAAGAAAAGGGCAGACTGGATGGGCCTTGTGGTCCTTATCTGCCGCCAACTTCTATGTTTCTATGTAAAACTATATGATGGTCTAAATAAATACAAGCTATTAAAACATATCTGGTGAGTGGGTCATATTGTCTCTAAAGGTGTACATAGATACTTGGAGGCCCCACTTGGGGGGTAAGCCAGGATGGAACACTGAGATTGTGGTCCCCAGGAGGTATGTTGATGGTGGCCAGGCAGTGGCAGGGCCAATGAAGAACAAATATGGCCCCAGAAAGCATAATCAGTTGAAAATAAATTGACATCATCTTTATGTTGCTCAGTCCACTCCCTTCCACAATTCTGAATTTAATAAGGTTTGTGTAATGGTGAAAAACTGGATTCTCAGTTATATTTCTGATTATATCCCTGTTGGACAGTACCACATATAATAATGCATCCCCTCTAGTGAAATTGTACAATTATTGCATAAGAAAGTTGTCCTCTTCCCCATTTGATGTCTGGGAGGCAAAAGTCTCCCATGAGTGCAGTTCTTGCCTAGCTAGCTGCTATCTTAATTTCCCTCCCACTTTCATCACCCCTGTCTATCCCTAGATTATGCAGCCTTTAGATTATTTAAGATGAATATTTATTTCCCCACTATCTTCAATCAAATCAATCAATCAAATCTTTATTTATTCAGGTGGACATCATTGAGCAAAGCTCATTTACAAGATGGACCTGATAGGTCAAGGATCAAATTGAAGGTACAATAGCAGACATATACAGAACACTTATATTTAAACAGATACAGTAATATAAACATATATACAAATGAAGGATAAGGATGATTCAACCTAACAGGACAAGGTAGGATACAATAGAAGTACCCTAGAAGAAACCAGAATGTCCAAGATCCAATAGAGGAGCCAAAGCAAGCACGCACTACATGGTAACAGGTGGTTACAGGCTCCAGGGCAAACTAACGCAGACAAACAGATGTAATGATTTATGACTGCAAAAATGATGATAAGCAGCCTCTGATGAATGACATGGAGGTGCTGGTGGGAGATTCAGAGAGGGGCTAAGGCTACTAGTAGTAGGAGGTATGGAGGAGTGGTTGGGGTAGAAGTAAGTGCCAGGAATTGGTGTGGAGGTCTTAGTCAGGTGAAGCTAAGCTGTAAAAAGGTATGAAAGGGGCTGAGATACAAAAAGGGGGCTGCGGGAGGGAAAAACTAAGGGGAAGATTTATGGAAGAGCTGTCAATAATAATTGCTGACTGAAAGGGGGAGGGATGTGAATGTGACTGGACTAGGCCTTGTGATAGCAATTGCATTTCTCTGGGAAGAGACTTACGTAGAGCTTTTTAAAGGATGCTAGAGGTATAAAGTTGGTCAACTTTAGGGTCTTCTGTAGAGAATTCCATGCCAATGCTAGAGAGTAGCTGATTGCAGACCTCCCATGCCGGGTGTAGGCTTTGGGTAACTTAAGCGTGATGAAGTTGTTGCTTCTTAGGGCATAGGACCTAGCTGTGGCCAGTGTAAAGCAGTCTAAAATATAGGATGGAAGTTTATTAGACAAGGCTTTGTATATCCATAGTACATCCATCTTTCATCTAAAGCTGTAGTGACTCAGTTCTCTCACCACTGATGACTTATTTGTCCTCTATTACGCTTACAGCATGTCTTCCTTTACATATACTGCCCCCCTTGGTGCCCTCCCTATCCCTCCTTAAAAGAGTACAGCTGATAACATTTAGGTCCCAACTGTTATTTCACTCCCCTCTTGACTCAGTGTGCCTGTCCCAGGCACTGTATTTTAAATAAATAAAATCGGCTCAGTTTAGGCTGTCCTTAGATAGCATTTCTTCTAATTACATTTTCAAAATGCTGCCCCCTTTCACTGTAAAACAAAGGTTTCAAATATTGCAGTGGGATAAAACTCTTTATCCCTTTGGATTTGGAGTCATGAAAGGTAAGGCTCCACTTCGACATGCTTTTTGTTCTGAACAACCCGTAGGCAAACATTTTGTTGGGACAGGATACTGATGTCATTTTGAGAAGCTAGGTCCCTCAGCTTTGGATTTGCTGTTTTTTTTTTTGCTTGTTTGTTTGTTTTTTGCCACAGCTGGATTTGTAATGATTTGATTATTTGAGGGTAGCCAACAATTTTTGAACAGCTTGAAGAATACTACAGCCATAACGTTTCTTTTGTATGGGCATAAGGTAGATGATTTTTCTGGAGGAGAGAAGCCTTCACCAGTATAGCCATGTTTACTGGCATTTCTAAACCATCAAGCCTCAATGGAGCCCTGATAATAAAGGCAGAAGCATATTGAGGTGGAGCAAGGAATGAGCTGCAGTTGGTGTTTAATTTATATTGTAAACTCAGCAAATGTTGATAATTATGGCCTACCCACAATTGTGAAACAAACAGAATCTCAGAGTAGACCTTGGCTGACATTTTAGAAAGCCCAAACTGGAGTTTGATTCTTTAGTCTTGGGCCCAGATATTCAAACTGCGCCAGTCTGAGGCGCAAGCCCCTGCGCTGCTCAAAATAGTTGCGCAGGGGTGTGGCCGGGGTGATATTCAAAGGAGTTGCGCTGGTGAACTCTTTGAATGCTCACCTATTGACTATCAGGTTGCGAGGTTATGCATGGTTCCTCCTCCTGTTGAGCATGCATTCATTTGCATTGCTCTTTAGCAACCTGTTGCCAGTGGAGCAACTGCCTCCTGCTGAATATCGCAGAATGGCTAGTCGTAGGACTTATGCGCAACCCTGATGCGCATGGAGCAACCCTTTTGAATATCTGGGCCTTGGTGTTTAATGCCTTAGTCTCAGTGTTTGATGCTCTAGCCTTGGTGTTTAAGTATGATGGGCCTATGCATACCCTGATATAAATATCAAGTCTAGATATTCATAGCATAAGACTACTTCTAGCTTGGCATGCACATTTTATTTTAATTTTTGTGCAAAATATTGTCCCAAAAATCATAATTGTTCACTTATAGATATTAATGTTCAGTTTATTTGATTTGTGCCAAGTGCCAAGAATAGTCAGCTTTTTTATTGACTGATCATAGACAGAGAAAATAGGATCAGAACCATGTCGTTGGCATACAAAAGACTCCCAATTTCTTTGTTATTGACTTTAGGAGAGTGCAAATAACAGAAATTTATGTGAGTGGCAATATCACTTATATAAAAAGTGAAACTCAGAATACAAGGAATTGTTAAAAACATGGCAGCTGAGGTTCAATGCCATAAAATACAAAATATTGCACCTACGACATAAAACCTGCAGCAATTAGCATAAGATGGGGAGCAGTACTAACAAACACTAAGCAGGAAAGGGACCTCAGGGTTACCATATCTGAAGACCTCAAGGTATCAGAGCAGTGTGACAAAGTAGTGGGAAAGGCTTTTAGAATGCTGGGTTGCATAGGGAGGGGTATCTCCAGCAGGAGGTGGAAGGTCATTTTACCATTATCTCATTCACTGGTGCTCCCACACCTAGAGTACTGTGTTCAGTTTTGGAGGTGCACCATAGGAGGACACAGGCAGAGTAGAGAAGGTCCAGAGGAGGGCAACCAAAATGGTGCATGGTTTACAAAAGAAGCCCTGAGAAAAGAGATTGTGGGATCTCATCATATTCACCCTAGAAGAATATATATATATATATATATATATAGAGAGAGAGAGAGAGAGAGAGAGAGAGAGAGAGAGAGATAGGGGATATGATAGAGACCTACAAGTACCCAAAAGGGTATAGGTCAGGGGTCTCTTTCAAATGAGAACAAGCACAAGGACGAGAAAGCATGCAATGAAGCTAAATGGGGGTGTGGGATTCAACAGTGAAGTGAAGAAATATTTCTTCACTGAAAGAGTAGTGGATGCATGGAAAAAGACTGCTGGTAGAAGTGGTGGAGGTTAAAACAATGGAGGCTTCAAAAATGCATGGGAAAGACACAGGGGTATATTAGACAAGATAAAGTTAGGTGGGAAGGTAGGTGGAGACTGGATAGGGTCGGTGGAGACATAATAGGTAGGGAACATCTGGGCAGACTAGGTGGGCTAAGCAGTACTTTTAAGCCATTAAATTCTATGTTTCTATGAAAATTGAAAAGCAGTGGTGCTAAAAGGCAGCCTTGCCAGACATTGGTATGGCAGTATTTTTGGAGAAAGCTCATGCGAAATTCCAGTCTGTACCTGAGTCCAGGTAAACATCATTGATGCAATCAGTAACTGTGATATGAATTGTAGAATGTATGTGACTTGTGCTGACACAGATTAAAACTGAGTGTGAAATCCAAACATTTATTTATTTATTTGTTCATCGGGTAGGTGCACCGATCCAGTAGACCATTTTCAGACAAGATCCAGGCCATAAAGATGGCACAAATGGGTAATACAGATGCATATAATTCAAAATACATAGGTTTAGAATGTACAAGGGTATGTCACAGTGTCAATACATCTGGATGCATTGGTACAACAGTAAACAGTACAGAAGATTGGAAGTGCTAGTGTACAATAACAGAAACTCAATACAATACAATATAGTGCAACATCAGGTAGCATATATTTCAGGCAGGTATGCATAGGATTATTCAGTGTTATCTAGGACAGTTCAGACCAGGTATGGACGTTGGGAGGAACTCACATTTCAGGTCACCTGGGCAGGCACTAACATTTGGATTCTGCCAGGTGTCAGGTTTTGAAATGTCATTTGAAGGAGTGGGAATCTTGGGAGTAAAGGGAGGCAGGGAGCTTGTTCCAAAGGGCATGGGCAGTGATAGACATGGAACTTCTGCCCATGCAGGTGGAAACCCTAGGAACGTCCAACATAGGAACAGACAATTGCTGGAGGTTATGAGAGGTAGATTTGGCCTTGATCAAGGAGGAGTAAGGGGACAATTTTCCATCCTGGTGGCTTTGTCTACTAGACATCCAACGGCATAGTTATATCTGACTAGTAGTGGGAGCCAGCCTAAGGAACTGCATAATGCACAATGGTGCATGGAGTAGATAGCCAATAGGGAAAACCTGCAAATGCTATTGTGGGCTGTGCTGAGTCTTGCTATCAGGCAGGAGGATTGTGTGAGAAGATAGAGGCACAGTAGTCAAGTGGGGGGGGGGTTGCCTTGGGCTATGACAAAGCAAGCCTCCAGGGTCAGACATTGTTTAAGTCAGTAGCCTGCTCCCCGTTTCTGGTTTATATGCTGCACCATGGAGATGACGTGCACATCAAAAGTGGGTGGGGGGGTCCAGAGTGACACCCAGGTACTTGAAATAGGGGACATTTTGCAGGTGGGGGCCATCAGGAGATGTAATTGTTAGCATGGAGTTGTTTTTGTGAGTTTATATAAGTTGGGTTTGGATCCCAGCAGCATATTTTATATTAGATATTACAATATCGTATGAAGTACAATCCTTATATAAATTACAAAAAACTATAAAAGATTTCAAGTGTTTTCAGTTTTGCTTAAATTTATATATCCACAATTATTTTTCTATAATTTTGTTTCACTCAATTTTGCATGGTCTAACGGTGCTGTTAAGGTATTGCATACTAATGCTTCTCTCAAAGGGTTAAGATTCTTTGTTTTGACTGTGACACTTCTAAAATTCAAAATTCACTTTGAGAATAAAGAATGTTGTGCATTTTTTCTTTGAAACAAAAAAATTAAAAATGCAAACTTCCCAGTATAAAAATGTTGAACATTTGCTAGAAACTACAAATGCATCTTTTGTTCTTGGAGAAAACATTGTTTTCTTCTCCCTTTTAACAGTGCATTAAAAACACAGCTTTCACGTTACAGAAAAACAAACAGATTTTTAAAGCATTAGTCTTCATTCCCAAATAATTAATTGCAATAATAATATACATCAGTGAAGAAATTTCGTATTTTGTCATACTTGTCTTTGACACCACAACACTGGAGCAGTATTTCCAATGTAAAATTGAAATACAGGGGCTACAATAGTAAGCCCCAACAATGGTTAAAATCTTGTTTATGCAGTTAAATCATACATTAGGAAATTCAAGATGGCACGACTACATTTTTATTTTCTTCTAGCATGGCAGTAGCAACTACTCTTTTTGCTTTGTCACAGATATGTTTATCATTTATAGCCATAATCCAGTGTTAGTGAGAATTCCAAAAAGCCATTGAATGGGAGTCAGAGTAAAGCCACTTGAAAACAGGTTTGAATGATTATATACTGTATGGTAAGACACAGATATGCTAGTCATAAACCCTTTAGTTTAGGCTCAGATAGGGTACTCATACGCTTTTTAGTGTTCCTTTGATACTGAATTCCATTTTTAAGTTAAGCTAGTGGTATGTTAAATCAACCTGGCAGTACACTGGCAAAATATTCTTCAAGAAGCAGTAGCTGTGTTCCCTGAAGGAAGGAAGGAAATAAACGATCTTTCAGCACATCCTATAAATTATGTGTGTTTATTTATTGCCAAAATGGTTTGGTAATTTAATATTGTTCCTTGGCCTAACTCATGTTATTTAAAGCCTTCTCTCATAGCCAAGAGCAAAAATAAATAAATAAAAATGGGTATGTTGATTGGGGAATGAGTGATTAGGATTCATTTCCCACTGCTAAGGATATTTTTGAAAGTTTAAATTTATTTCTAATCCAACTCTGATTTAACCTGGGCAGTTTAGAGTAGCTATGTATCTTGATTTAAGTGTTTGTTGGCATATTTAGTAATAGGTAAAATAACTGAGTTGTAGGAAAACAAATATGGATCTGTAAGGATTTGTAGGCAAGGTGATTAGGTTTTTTTTTTTAGCATTTTTAAGACTCACAAAATCACTTCTAACAGATAAACATCAAATACAAAGAAGCAACAAAGAGCAGATATGTGAAGCAGGTTTTCACTAATACAGTAAATCCACTGTTCACATACTGAAGATCCCAAAGTCAAGATAATGCTGAGACTGAAATCTGTTTCTAATTCCCATGAAAGGGCACACCTCGTAGTCACCAGTTAATTTTGTTGCTCACGTTCTGCTCTTTTATTGGATTTGTATTTGCACACTCTATGCTACTCTGTAGCTTTGAACTCTGCTTCAAAATGGGTGCAGTACTTCTGTACAACATTTTGATGGTTTTTCCTTTATACGAAAATGAATGGTGAAATATCTTCCTTTCTTCAATACTGTGATTTTCAGCTCCAAAGAGAAGTGCACAGAATAGTTTGAGAACATATTCATATATATTAATTATAGACATATCTATCCCAAACTCCCAAACTTTTTTCTTTCTCAAACTGATGGAACAA
Organism: Neoceratodus forsteri; assembly: GCA_016271365.2. Classification (NCBI taxonomy): domain Eukaryota; kingdom Metazoa; phylum Chordata; order Ceratodontiformes; family Ceratodontidae; genus Neoceratodus; species Neoceratodus forsteri. The sequence goes on from CM057449.1 coordinate 1,519,212,530, forward strand.
TCTAAATGCATAGGGAAATACCTCCATGTCCCAATAAGGTACTTGTTGTACATTCTCATATATTACTGGATTCTGTAAAGCAAGTCAATCTGAATGCATTTTCTTGGACTTTGTTATCTTTATGGTTTAATGAAGTGAAAGAAAAGGGAGTTTGTGTATAACAAGTACCTTTTAAAAAGTATAAAGAAAATCTGCACAGTGTGATATGGTATGCTTGTAAGTGCTCTAAACTGAGCTGAAAATCTTCTATTATCCTTTATTTTCATTTTTCTGTGGGTTCAAGAGAGCTGAATTAGTTATATTGTGACTCTCGTGACTGTTATTCAACCCGGACTCCTAAATTTTATCCGTAGTTTTAAATAGTGAAAGGTTTAGGGCATAAGCATCAGGTAGGGTCAGGACAGTGAGACAGTTTGAGCAGTCAGTTCTTTTGTTTTTAGGTAGGGTGCTGGAGTGTTACCTACCGTTACTGCTGTAGAGCCTTTCAGGAGGAGTGAGGATGCTGAGGGGCAAGTGGGTAGCTTCAGAAGATCTGTACAGATGTGGAAGCCTGCTGTGGTTGCTGATCCACATTTTGCTGCTGTCAGGAGTCTCCGTGGAAGTCTGGTCCTGATTAGGGGTGCATCCTAGGATTTTCCTGAATTCCATTGTATGGGAAGATTGCCAGCATTTGCTTTTGCAAGAGGAGCTGGTGTGCTGTGGCATGAGTGAGGTCCTGATCATACCTCTTATGTTCGGCTGCTGTACCCAATCTGGAAGACTTGCTAGCATGCTTACTCTGTAACCTGCAGGCTTTGGACCCCTGCCATTGTCATCGCTGGTCCTGATCGGGGTGTTTCCAGTGTGAAACAACTGAGGTTCTTGACTTTACTCAGTGCTAGTGAAAGAAGCACCAAGAGCAGAGTCTGGACTGCGTTGGCATCTCCGGTCCAAGTTCCCTGGTGTGAAACAACTGAGGTTCCGGACTTTACTCGGTGCTAGTGCGAGAAGCACCATAAATTGAGTCTGGGCTGTAGACTGGTGAGTCTGCTCATTCCTTGACTGCTCTGTGCTTGTTCCTTGACTGGAATTGTTTCTGTGACATTTTACCCAGCATTAGTGAGAGCTTGTTGGGTTTGGGCTGATCGAAAGCCAGGCCCTCCTGAAGGTTTCCTCTGCCTTTTGCCTTTAAATTTCCAGTGTCTGGCAGTGTCCTGTTATTAAACTCCAGAGGAGCTAACTATTCCTACAATAACTCCTCTGCAAACTCCCTCAGTTAGGTGAGAGTGTGCTGCTGGATTTTGGAGTTACAGGAGCATCTGCCATCAGATTTAACAGCTGTTGAACTGTTACTACACCTGTGTTTCAGAACAGTTTGGACTGTGCTCCAAACGGGAGCATTATAAACTTTGTAGCAGGTAGCACTCAAACATTCTCTCCTGAAAACAAAAAAGTCTGTGGGCTTGTAGTTTTGTGGGAGGTTGTTGTAGGGTGTTACTCTTAGAATGTGGGTTTTGGGGGTTGTAAGGGTGTGTGTGCATGTGTGGAGTGTCTAGTTAGTTAGTTAGTTTTGTTTTGAATTAGTTAGGCTGTATGTGGGTTGTGTTTGTGTTTTATAGTGGTTTTAGACAGGTGTGGAGTAAGATTAGATTGCCTGAATTTTAGTTAGAAGGCAGTGGTGCTGGTCAATTAGGATGTGCCGGGGCTTTTGACCCTCATGGACTGCCTACAATACATCCCAACTACATTATCTCCATTCCTTTGCAGATCTCCCTGTGTCATCTACAACAGCGAGGTGCTGTCAGGAGGTTGGCATCACTAGGGAATGGGGAGGTCGGTGGTGGTGAGGTGCTGTGAGCCCAGTGGAGGTGAGAGGTATTAGGGTGGGTGGTTCAGTGCAGGAGATGACCTCAGTTTAGACAGAGCCTAGAAAGAGAGGCCAGATATGTTTGGTCACCATCCCCAGGGTCCCAACCACACTGAGTGAGCAGGTAGCCAGAGCAGCTGCTGTGTCTACCAGTCCCCTGATAGCAGTGCTGTGCCATGCCAGCTCGATGAGGAACAAGACTGCAATTATGGCAGACTTGATTTCTTTGGTCGATCCGGCTTTCATAACAGAGACCTGGTTGGGTGATGATGCCAGGCCAGTTTTGGAGGCATCTGTCCCCACTGGGTACTCTGTGGTGCACTGCCTGTGGCAGGAATGCAGGTGTGGGGGAGTGGCCATAAGTTTTAGATCTGACCTGGGATTCACCATGCACCTAGTGGGGATGACCAGGTCCTTTGAGTGTGTGGTGGTGCATGGGGTCTGGGCGCAGGCTGCAGGATTCTCCTTATTTACTGCTCTCTGGGTGTGGGGGAGACTTCCTGCAGGAGGTTGCAGACTTTGCCATTGACATGGTGTTGGAGACCCCCAGATGTTTAGTACTGCAGGATTTCAAAGCCTGGGTCGATGATGAAGCATCGTAATTTAGCTATCACCTCCTCCAGTTGATGTCATCACTGGGCTTGTCGTAAGTAGTTACTTCTGTGACCCATTACCACAGCCATGCACTGGACCTGGTATTCTCACTGGGGTTTGAGGTAACAAATCTTGAGATTGATCAGGTTGTTTGGCCTGATCATTGCACTGTGAAATTCTCAGTCCGAATCCCCCCCATCCGAAAATGCCTTCCCTGTTGAGATGGTCAGCTATCGCCTATTAAGGGTATTGACCCTGGAGAGACTACTGGTGGTAGCTGATCTATCTAATGTAGATGTTGCATGTGTGGTAGGTATGAGCGAAGAGGTGGCCATGTAAAACATGGCGGCTTCAGGGGTGCTTGATACCATTGCACTGGTCCATGTACAACCCAGATCCTCTCACTTGAGGTCTCCATGGTTTGATGGGGAGCTCAAGGCAATGAAGATCAGGGGTCAGAAGTTGGAGCATTGTTGGCAGAGGACCCAGTCGGATGTGGACAAGATGACCATGAGTTCTCACTATTTTGAGTACCGAGGGCAATCAACTGTAAGAAGCCAGAGTTCATGCCCAGGGAGATTGCTGCTGGGAAGAACCGACCAACTCAGCTTTTTAGGACTGTTGACAAACTTCTCCATCCAGTCCATCTGCAGCTGAAAAAAGCCTTTTCAATCACTTTATATGATGAGTTTGCTCAGTCCTTCTCAGACAGTGTCCACTATCTGACTGGGGATCCTGTCAGCGAGCCACATTGCAACTTGCAGTGATCGGCCTTGATGGAACAGAGGTGCTCCACCTGTCTGGGAGGAGTTTAAACTAGTGAAGGTGGCAGAGGTCATTGAGGTACTCTCAAAGATTAAGCACACGTACTGTGAACTGTACCTGGCTCCAACTCATTTCTTGATGAGATGCTTTGGTTCCATTGGCCCAGTGTTTGCCAGGATTGTCCAGTGTTTGCTGTTGGAGGGAGTCTTTCCAAAAGCCTTGAATGAGGCCCTAGTGAGGTCCCTTCTGAAGAAGTCCTCTCTTGACCCTGATATCCTGGTGAACTACCGTCCTATCTCCAACCTTTCCATTTTGGGAAAAGTTGTTGAGAAAATCATGGTGAAGCAGCTCAAGGAGCACCTCTTGTCCTTTGACATCTATGAGCCACTCCAGTCAGGTTTCAGATCAAGGCATAGCACCAAAATGGTATTAGTCAGGGTGCATATTGACCTCCTCAGATCCAGAGATAGAAGAAACAGGTCAATTCTTTTTCTCTTGGATCTCTCTTCAGCTTTTGACACTGTAGATCACATTGTGCTTCTTGATTGCCTCAGTGAGTACTATGGACTCACCTGCACTGTCATCAGCTGCTTTGAGTCCTACCTCTTGGGCAGGGAGCAGCAGGTGGTAGTGGAGAATTTCTCCTCCTCCCCAAGGTTCCTGCCATGTGGAGTGCCTCTGGAGTCAATCTTGTAAATGGTGCTATTTGCAGTGCATATGCTGCCCCTAGGTGAGCTCATTAGGTGGCACAGTGTGGGTTTTCATTGCTATGCAGATGATACTCAACTGTACCTCTCCATTGCCCCAGAACATCAGACACTGTGGAAGTGCTTAACATCTGCCTAGCCGAGGTCAATGTTTGGATGTCCTTCAGCTGGTTATGACTGAACCCAGATATTACAGATGTACTAGTGGTTGGGACAGGATGAGGGCATGATGGAAATGCCTCCAATGTGGTCACTGGTTTATTCCTGGGATCCACGTCATTGATGGCCTCCCCTAGGGTGTGAGATCTTGGCATGATCCTGGATGACAGACTGACACTTGAAGCACAGGTGTCGACTGTTGTCAAAACTGTTTTTTACCACTTAAGGAACATTGCCAGGATTAAACCCCTAGTTCCGCCCGAGGACCTGCCCATGCTGGGGCATGCCTTTGTGACATCAAGTCTCAATTACTATAATGCTCTTTACTTCAGGGTCTCTGGAGGTACCCTTTGCCAGCTGTAGTTGGTGCACAACGCAGTTGCCAAGTTGCTGACTGGCCTATTTATATCTAGCCATGTGACCCCGCTGCTCAGAGCTCTGCACTGGCTGCCTGTCAGATGGAGGGTTATCTTCAAGGTGATTTTACTCACTTATAAGGCCCTACACAGACTAGGCTCTGGCTACCTGGCTGATCTTCTGACACCCACCACCTCAGTCAGCTCTCTCTGTTCCTTGACCAGGGGCCTCCTTGAAGTTCCAAGGACCAGAATAAGAAATTCCTCACAATGGGCCCTATGCACTAATGGAAAGGTTGCTTACATGCTGTGTATCTGAGGTGTGTAGGCCACTAAGTATGAATGCAGCTCAGCGGGGGTCCAGCAGACCACCGGTGGCATTCACCAAGAGCACACAAGGCACTTATGCACCCTCCGCACAAGCCACATGAGGACTACCACACTGGGGGTGTGTCAGGTGCATGCCTGCACTATGTGGCATTCACTAAGCCTAATAGTGCTAGGCTCAGGAGGCACCAGGTATGCCAGCCAAGACCCGGCATAACCCGGTATATGCCTCATGTACCTCAGCCATTAGGTGCAGCAGAACTATGCACTGGACCACCGTGCTGCCCCAGCCCACTAGGCTGCAGGGCAGGGCTAGGGCAGTGTCTTAAACGAGTGCCCAACAGTTGTCCATCAGTTGCCACTTTATGTGGCCGGCTCCTATGCTGTGCACCTGCTGCATGGGTGCAAAGAATCCACGGCGGGACCTGGTACAGGCATCCAATTGGATGCCCACCCTGGTCAGCGATTCTGCCCCCAACTGTGCATGCCAAGGGGGTGTGGCCATGGACAGGAGTCCTGCGGGTGCAAATGGTCATGCATACCTGGGCACCCTTTGCTTGTCCAGGGCCGCATAGACACACAGGCAGAGTACGCACCTCAGATGTGTATAACCTGCTTGGCAGTGCATAGGGCCCATGGGTACATGAGCCTACTAGAGGGGAAGCAATTTCAGGCCTAATACTGTCCAACAAGTGTCTTATCAGAAACATTAATGAGGATCCAGTCAGCCAGAATGACCATAATGCCCTTAAATTCCACATTGATTGTTCTGGAACTTGAACAACTTAAATCCAGTACAGTGGTCCCTTGCTTTAGAAAAGTAGCTTATAATAAAATGAAAATAATTAGAAACAAACAGCTGGATAACCGCACAAAATAGAAGAGGCAGAACACAAGTGGGCATTGATTAAAGGGACAATACTGGGAAACACCTATGTGTGTATGTTGCTTGTAACTATGACCAAGAAGCAGAGGAAGCAATTTGGCTCAATAAACACGTGAGAGATGCACTACGGGACAAAAGAAACGTATTTAGGTTATCAAAGAGGGGCCAGAATGAAGGCTAAATATAATGATGAATAAGTAAAAAGTAAGGGCATCATAAGGAGGGTTAAAGTGAGCACAGAACTAAATATAGCAGAAGCAGTAAAAATTTATGAACATTTTATAGCTAAATAAGGTGAAAATGACAGACTAGAATAACAGAGAAAAAATGTATAGAATAGGGATATAAAAAGTGGCAAATGTAATAAATGAGTACTTCAAGTTCTGTGTTCACAATAAAAATAACTGGGTCTCTTCCTGATGAGAAAAATACCAGGGTTCACATAGTAACTGGACCAGGAACTGACCCAAGGGTACAGAAAGAGATGCATCAGTTACTGGCAGCTTCCTTGACAGACCTATTTATAGCGTTACTGACAACGGGGGGTGCCTAAGGACAGGAAGGTAACACATGTGGCCCCCTGGCACAAGACTGGTGATAGGAAAAACTCAGGTAACTGCAGACCAGTGAGCTTGATGTCAATAGTGAGCAAGCTACTAAAATTAATAGTGCCTGGAGGAAAATAGTCTTATAGGCAGAACTTAGCATGGTTTCATGAGATGGTCATGACAAATGAATGAACTTGATTGACTTCTTCAACTTGATAATAAAGATGGTGACTAGTGACCAGGCAGTTCACATTCTGTACCTAGACATCAATAAGGCATTTGATTAGAAGCTTCACAGGAGACTGGACAGTGGTTGCTTGCACATAAACTGGGCAGTACGTCACGTTCACTCTATCCCATGGGCTGTAACCTTCACCCTGCACTGCATCGGATTCGCGATGTGGCACAGACTGTATACTTGCTGGCATAAGGCAAAGGGCAAAGGCATAAGGCAAGGGGAAGTTGTGGGGAGTTGTGTCAATCTCCATGTTATGCAATTGTTTTGTTCAGTGTGGTGTGGCAGCATAACTATCCAGTTACAGTACTTCTGCAGAGGGTGTGTTGAACAGGGCAATATATTCCTGTGTGTGCTGCTGATCTTTAGTTTGTCTAATCTAAAGCCACTCTTGCACTAAGGCATTTGCTTCACTATACTGTTTTGTGGAACCCATCACAGTGCATTGATTTTTTACTGTAACACGACTGCAGTGGTCCTCAGCCTGCGAGCAATCTAAATTTGAAGATAGAGGGCTCAGGGCCAATGTGATGAAGTATTCTGTCACAGAGAGGGTGGTGGATGCCTGGAACAGCTTTACTGAGGAGGTCAGGGGTCAAACACAGTGGAGTAGTCCAAGAATGCATGGGATAGACATAAGGCAATTCTTGGGGGTATGCAGCTTATCCAATAGGTAGGAAAATGGGCAGACTAGGTGGGCCAAGCAGTTCTTATCTGCCAGCAAAGTCATTGTTCCTATGGAAAAAAAAAACAATAAAAAGCCACAGCTGAGGCCAGGAATAACCAATTTTTTGGGGGGTTTCTGTGACTCTCAATTGTCTCTTTGGGACTCAGTTGTCTCACTCTACTTACTATGAATGGCCTAAGTCAAAGACTGCATTTGCACACCAACCCTTGACCTTCACTGTACAGAGTCAGTCACACTGTGACCAGGAATACACTGTAGTGGTTGTTTTTGTCCATAAAACAACTATAAAATGTCACTTAGGACCCCAATAGTCCAACCACGATGACAAGGAATACAAGATAATTGTTAATTTGAGGCATGAAAAATGTCTCTGCGGGTACCAGTAGTCACTCTGACACAATGGGATGAACACCAGTTTGATTTCTGTCACCAGCGGTAGGAGAATTAGGGACAACTGTCTGGTACTGGATTTTCCAATAAATAAGGAAGTGAACTATTGCTCCAGTGACATTTCTACCACTAATGCATTCATTATAAGCAAGTGCAGAAGCAAGAAATTGCCTTGCTTGACACACTCTGTTCATCAGGAAGTATTTCCAACTAAACCACCACTGTCTGACCGGAAGCCTCTGCAGTAAGGTACAGATTATGAGGTACAGATTATGCAGGTTGAAATTAATTGTCCCTGACACAGTTGTTGAAAAAATAAATGTAACACTTTGTGTTGCCCAGTCTCCCTTCTCCCCCAAAGGCCAGTGGATCCTCCTCTGATTGCTTGGAACCGCGGCTGGCAGTGCTGCCGGCTTCCAAGTCATCCAAGTAGGGATCATCCCAAAAGGGATCCAGTCACCCAATGTGAACATCCAGAAACCAAAATCAGACACAGTTTCACCGGAGGAGCAAGACTCGTCAGTAGAGCTAGAGTCATCTCCAGAAAGCACACCATGCTCTGCCATGCTACCGAAATTGTAGCCACCACTGTGTCCTGGTATTATGTCACCCTGATCCAGTGGTGAACATGCGCATGTGCGGGTTAGTTTTGGGGAAAAAAGGAAAACACATTCGGCACTTCCGGGATTGCGGGTGACAAAATGAGGAACTAATTATTTAAAACGTGAATGGAGCACGTATATCGGCAGGCAGACTTCAACACAACTAAAACCGGGACCAGAAACTGCTTGGTGGGCATAAATATTGGAAAATTACTTTAATGTAAAAGGATGATAGCCTATGGCAATGATTAAAAAACATAGTAGACAGCTGTGGAACTCCTGAAAGAGAAAGTTCATATTTGTGAGCACTTCTCATCAATTAAAAATCACTTACCTAGAATTAGAATTTGTATAAGCAAGTATAAAGCATAGTTCGTGGATCCCATGTAGGCTATAACAGATTCTTCCCCCGAGCACTGATCATGGAACAGGAATGACCCTGGAGCAGAGTTGATCCTTGAGCAACACTGACTCAGAGGCAGCTCAGACCACAGGGCAGAGCTGACGCAGGGCAGTGTTTTCTCATCAACAGAAGAAAAAGAATCCAGAAACTCAGCAGCCAATAATACCTAGCAGTTAGTGTGCAGAACTACTAACAAGGAGATCTGGCTTTGAGTTTCAGTTCCTCTAATTTTACTTTACCTCAAATCTCTCTGGAGTGGAGATCCATGCAGGGTGGTGTTAGACCTATAAATCTATGCTAACGGGAGTTAAATGCAGGAAAAGAAAATATGTTGTATTAAACTGAGCTACTCCTAGTTCCAACTACCTCCATGCCATACTGCCCCTGGGTCAATGAACTGGGAGCAATCATTCTGGTAGGAGCCCCACTGTAGTCCATCAAACATCTTTGTGTGGTCCCAAGGATAGAACAGAATGATTTCCCCACCAACTGTTCCTTTATACATTCATGCATTTAATTAATGGTTACAATGCAATGGCAGACATCTGGGTATTAAGCAACATTAATTCAGAATGTGTAACATAATTATTTAGAAATCAAATCATCAATTCATAAGCAAAAAGGTAATATTTTACATGTTTTAACTTGTTTTACAGCAACAGCAGATTTGTAAGTCTGCAGGTCTGCACAAAATGTAAAAAGAAATTGAGTAGCCCTGTTACAAAGAACTTGTTATACCGCATGCTGTGATTTTGAGTAATTTTCAAGATATAAATGGAATAAGGTAAGATCCATTTTCAGTAAGGACAGAAGAAATCAGCGTACAGGAAAAAGAAACCTATTCAGAGACTCTGCAAGAAAGAAACCACTTGAAATAATGTTATATTTGTGATTGTGTCATTACACTGTCTTCCTTTCTGCTGTAGAAGAAACATGTGCAGCCTATCAATATGTAGAGTGTGAGGAAGAAAGAGCAATGGCTAAGGAACAAATGACTGTAGGTTCTTTCTTAATGACAATGCCTTAATGAAGAGAACATTTTGCTGACCTCCAAGGGTGCTCCCACAAAAAGGCTTCTCCTGAATTTTCTTAGGAATTTGTTAATTAAAAACAAACCTAAATATAAAATCTACATCATCAGGTTGCTGTTTTTTTTCATAAGTGTGAAAAGTGTTTCCTGAAATGCAGCTTCGACATGTTCTTACCCACAACAATAAGGAAATCATTATATTTAAAAATGCACGGTTTGCTGTTCTTTCAAATAGGCAAAATAAAACATTTATCTGTTGATGTCTTACTAACTTTTTATTATGGTTTCACTTGTCTAATAAAATCTAATTTATAAACTGATTTTGTCTTGTTATGAGATTAGAGAATCCATTTGCTTGATTTTGATCATAACAGACATGAGTTGCTCACAAAAATAAAAACTTTTTAAAATCCCCCTCAGTTTTAACTTGATAAGCCTACATTTGTTATTATGTCATTATATTTTAATAGATGCCTAATTTAAACATCAATCAGAGGGAAACATTTCCACTTATTTTTGCTATCTTCTTAGCATGGCCCTTTTCCCTAGTTTTGCCATTTTTCCCTTACCCCACTCTAATAAGTGGAGTAACCATGGGCACACCCCTCTTTGAACTGGGACAGTGGACATCATAGCTGCCTACATCACTAATACCACTCCTTGTCTGGCTGGTAGTGAAGGGGTTCAAATGCTGGGCATCCTACACACTCCTGTCCAAGGAGCAGAGTACCTTGATGAAGCCAGCAGACACACACAGACACACAACACACACAGACACACACACACAGACACACACAGACAGACACACACAGACACATGTAGACACACACAGACACACAAACACACACACACATAGACACACACACAGGCACACACACAGACACACACACACACACAGACACACAGACAAACACACACAAACACAGACACACACACACAGACACACACACGGACAGACACACACACACAGACACATGTAGACACACACACACACACACACACACAGACACACAGACAGCCACATATAGACACACAAATACACACAAACACAGACACACACAGACACAGGCAAACACACAGAAACACAGACACAGACACACAGACACACACAGACAACAGACACACACACACAGACAGGCACACACACAGACAGACATGCACACAGACACACACACACACAGACACACACACACACAGACACACACACACACACACAAAACACCTCAATCAGGGACAGCCGAAAACTGATTTGCAGGCTTGCATATTTAAGTGCTGGACCCCAGCATCAGTCCTTCAGAGGCTGCAACTCTAACTTCTCTTAGATAAGAGTTGTTCTGAGGTCTTTTTTTTCATTTCTGTTTTTTAGATGTTGCAGTCCCATTTTTCCCACCAAACAGTTTGTGTCTTGTTACTGGTGCTATGTACACTACACTCGGCTATCAGTTAGCCCCAGCGTCCTATTCCTGGCTGGATCATAAACTTCAATTTCCTTGTAGTACATGCTGATATTTTTAAAATATTTTCCAGCTTGGTCTTTCAGATAGGTTCAACTAAAGCACATCTATGAATTTTTGCATGTAAAATATGAAACAAAACTGCAAAACAATATTCCCCCATCTGGCAGAGGGAAAACAAATGCTTTTTAAAAGTAGTTTTTAAATTATGAGTGAATCTGCCAAAAAAAACATCTGCATGGAATTTCCACACAGCATGTACTCTTTTAAGATTAAGCCCAGTTATTTATGCTGTGGAGCCTGAACAAGCCTTAGGAAATAAATGTTGCCTCTTTAAAAACTGCAGCACATTGCTTGCTCTGCTTTAAACCCATTACTGTTCACAATGCTTTTTGACAGGCATATTATTCGGGTGAGAAAAGCTAAGTAAATCATGGCTGCCAGCACGCAGGAGGATTAAAAGCACATACAACATTACCTTTTCTGGATGCTTCGAAGCTGTCATAGATATTTATCCTTTGGATGTCATATGTTAATGTTGTGTTTGGCAGTAGGGTTCTGTTTCTGTTGATTGTACTCAAAGCAAATTTAAAGGCTAGCTCCTCTTCTCCTGAGCGACCAGATTCTACAGATTCAAATATTCCCCCTGTGAAAAAAAGAAAAGAGTTGGCATTTATAATCCAGTTCCATATTTTTTTGTTGTTATGAATAATATAGGCTACATTTTGGTAAACAATAGATTAAACAAATAAGTAGTATTGTTAAAGTTAATGTAATTGTAAAACAGGTTTATGATTTTTAGTGTAAGGAAGGCTAGGCTGATATTTTCAGGGTTCAATTTATTCTGATCTGGACTGTGGACATCAAAATCAGATGCTTTTCAAGTTGTAATCGGGGGGCTAAGGAGCAGAAATCTGAAAAGGGATATTCAGGCTGCAATCACATCATAGTCACCAGCTCACTTCATGACCCTGAGTCAGCCATTTTTCCCCAAAGAGCTTTTCTTTTCTCCCCAGCCATGTTCATCTTTTCGGGTTATACACTGCTCCACGGTACATACCCTGTTCTGAAATGTCATCCCCCATCCCCAACAGGCCAGAGCCACCCCAACTTCATTGATAGCTTTGCATCCATGGCTGGGTCTCCGGGGGAGGGTAGTGCTCCCCCAAGGCACTCCACTACATTGGCTAGGATCCAACATGGCTGGCACTAGGACACAGGGGAGTCAAGGCAACTAGACAATCAGATAGACAGTGCATGGAACTTTCTCCCTGGTTTTTGTCCTCACCCCTTGCCATAAGCTGAGCCATCCTCATGGCTTTATGCCTGCGCAGCATATCCCTGCAGCAGGAGCAAGCTCCCTGGCCCAGGAAGAGGGTTGCTGTGGTGGCAGAACTTACTATTGCCCCTCTGTAGCCAAGGTACACTGCCACACTACCCCACCCTATCCTGCCTTCTAGCATGGAAACCCACTGAAAGCAAGTTTTTGCATATCAGCTGGGCTGTTCAGAAATATTTGTTAAAATTACAAATACCACAAAAGCGGCTGGCTCGCCGACACAGCAGCAGCGTTACTGCTTGCAATGCTGATGACTGGGGTTCAGAAACAAACTTGGGAGTTGGAGGGCCAGCTGGGGGAAGGAGGATTGAGTATTCCAAGGACTGCTCTCCTCCTCCTCCTCCTCCAGAGGACAGGGCGGGGATGCTGCCAGTGTGATACTGGTCCCCTGCAGGAGCCAGGGATCCAACAGCCAGGGCTGAATAAACCTGGGAGGCTTATTAGAAAGTCTGGTGTGTGCACCTTCTGTGTCACTGCATGCCATGCCTGCCCAGAGATAAAATGAGAAAACAGTGATCCAGCCCCCACTCAATGCCATCAGCTCCCACACCACTAACCAGGCTCTCACTCCTGCCGTACCATGTAGTCTCCATCAGGTAGAGGGCCCCTCCTCCCGGTGGCCCTGCCCTGGGTAGCAAGCCAGGGTGCTTGGGAGTCAAGGGAAGTCCTGGGGTGCTTGGTGGGGCCGAGCACAGGAAGCAGGACTGATGGGACTGGCTGGATAAGGAGAAGAATAAAGTGCACTAAATGGAAAAGAAAAAGAAATACCACAAAAGTGTGCAAATGTGTGGGCACTTGGTTATTAGAGCATTTTTTCTCTGACATTTCCCAACTTGCAGAGTAATTTAGAGCTGCTGAAACTGAGACAGCGCATCCAGTGTTCTGCATAGATTTAATGAAGCATTCCCTGCCCTTCCATATGTCTTTTTTCTCTACACAGTTTTAGACTAATCCTATTTTTTACTGTGGTCATGGGATGGTGCAGTCATCTTCTAGCACTTTAAGTTCTCAGATATTGAAAATGTATGCAAATACATATAAAAAAAATTGTTATTGTTAGAAGTCAGTAAGTAAGTGTGCAAGTAAGACTGTAAGTGCATAAATAAGTGAGTAGTAAATGTGTTTGGTGCTCTATCCAATAGGCTCAGGTTGGCTTACAAAAATGCAAACACATATATAACAGTACACAGTTTTCTAGCTAATCTAAAACTAATTTAACAAAATCCAGTGCTTCTTAGTTAAACTCTCATCTACAACCTTACATGACAAGTAAACAAGCTTTTTACACATTTTGTTTTAAAAAACAATTACTCCATGGGATTGTAAAGGACATGCTGTTGTTTACATTAATACTGAAATGGCATTTATTAAAGTAGGAGAAATGTAGTTTCATAGCATTTGAACATTTTAAACCCAGCCTCTCCTGATTCAAAAATCCTGCTTTGAGAATCTTAAACTTGCAGCCCATGAAACTGCATTTCTCCTACTTTAATAAATGCAGTTTCAGTATAAATGTAAACAACTGCCTCTCCTTTATAAGCCTATGGAGTCATTTAAAAAAATGTGTAAAAAGCTTGTTTACTTGTCCTTTAAACATAAGATTATAGCACACCAGCCCTGGTCCCTGGAAATAATCTGTTGTGTTCACTCTCAGCCTCAGAAAGATAAAATATACTGCTTTCTGTTTTTGTACTTCACTTTGCCTCCTAAACTGCAGCTGTGCTTCCTCACATGTGGCTACACAAGTCAATCTAAAATGTGCTGCTCACTACAGCAATGGACAAAACAATTTTAGAAAATAAAGAGTTTCAGCTGCAAATCTTGGATGGCAGCTGCCTATTACACAGAGCTGAACCCACTGTTGGAATTAAGCTTGGGCCAAGCCCCAGTAATTAATCATGGAGCCCCGTAACTATGAAAAATAAATCTGTGCACTCGGGCTGGAGTTTTGACCCTGGTGCCTCTTCCTTCACTAAGAACTTGCAGGTTAACCCTTCAGACCTAAAAAGAGCAACTTCTGAAAAAGGAATCTATGCAAGGCTATTACTGCAGTGGGAAGCAATACATTAATGGGTTAAGGTCCTTAAAACAGTCAAATGCATTGTTAAGCATTCTTTAGAGTTGGCATCAATACCAGAGATAACACAGACACTCCTTCTGTCTGAGAAAAAACTGAGGATTCATTATTTTAAAGGAGGACGGTCACAGGTACAGTTAATTAAGAGGACATATTTTCAGTACTATCAGACTAGAATATGCCATCATGCTCCTTGATCCTGTTTCAGTCAACTCTTTGGAATTATGGCTCTTTGAGCTGGATGAGTCAGAGATTAGATCTCAAAGAGAGAGAACAGCACTGTTAGAAGCTTGCCATGAAAACTGCCACTATTTTTCAATGTCAAAGGTAGACAACCTTTTGCTGTTGTGTTAAAAGGACGCATTTTTTGGAGAAAGACAGTATTTCTGTCTGTTCTGTGAAAGGAGGCAAATATTTGCTGATCTAGTAAGTGCACTCTAGGTACCTGCCTGTGGGCACCAGAGACTGTGAGAAAACTTGCAGATGGGTCATGGAATGTCAGTAGTAGAAATGCAAAATAATTTATTTTGACATTAGAACTGCTCTCCTAATGTTCTGTTGCTTTACCTTTAATGGGCCTGAGAAGGTTGGTTACTATTTTTTTATAACTTATATGTGATGCATTTAGTGCTTTTTGCAAGAGAAAGGATAATTAGAGCTACCCAAACCAGGTACATTGAAGATACAAATATAGTACATTAATGAACCTTTGACCAGATTTTCAAAAACTGAATAACTGTGCACATGTGCTCATACACAGTTGCATAAGGGTGGGTACCCTTGCAGAGCTGCAATTTGGCATGCGTACAATGTTCAAAAGACTGGGTTTTTTTGCAACCTTTTCCGTAGCTTAGAGCAGCTTGCATGTATTTATTTTACATGTCTGCACACAAATGCTACATCTGGTAGTACAAAAAATAGAATTTTTTTGCATACTATACCTGGGGAAAAAACAGTCGACCCCACCAATACACAAACGAAATGATGAAAATAACATTTTCAGTTGTGTGAGATTTTTCTCTGCATCAGCAATTTGCACATGGGGACTTAGTCAATGGGCCATGCCAGGCCCTTTGAAACTCAGACCTCCCCCAGCTCTAAGCTGAGGGATGATCTTTTTTTTCCAAGATGACAGGGTAATGTACTTGTTTTAGAAAATGGATAGGGAGAATGCTTGATGCTGATTGGCTACAAGTGTTGCTGTGTAATGTTTGTTGAACATTCCCATTTGCTACCCCCCCCACCCACTTTCCTTTCAGAAACTGGCACTCATTAGGGAATGGTTGTACTCTTTACAGAAGTGTTACCATGATTATAGGAAGTATGGTGGGGCACTTTTAAGGGAACAGCAGACAGACAAGATCAGACAACCCATGTTTATCACAGGTGTTTGTCATTTATGCTGATGTTTTTGATGATCATGAAAAATCCCCCTCCTATCCCTACCAGTTTGACAGAGAACTCCCTACTTTTTATCAGGCAACTGATAAAATTAACATTGTGGTTCCACATGAGGAGTGTGTGTGTGTGTGTGTGTGTGTGTGTGTGTGTGTCTGTCTGTCTGTCTGTGTCTGTTTGTGTCTGTATGCCAGTGGAACTCTGAAGAATTTTTAATTCATGTATTCCATGTCACCATTCTGTGTGAGGGTGAGAGCATTCTACTACTGAAATAATGCAGAACTTTGAATTCTTCTATTCCATGGTGAACAATCACACAGTGTACTGAATATGAAGACAGACAGGTGACTGACAGGTGAAAAACATCTGTGGAGGGACTATTTCGCATTATTTAGCAATATTTTATTATAATAACTGGTTACCCCCATTATCAACCCATTTTTGAGTGTTGTAAAAAGTTGTATCAACCCGAAGGTTGATACGAAAAAACTCGTATCAACCCGCGGGTTGATACGACTTTTACAGTCTCGCGCCGAGAAGCCTGCAGCGGTTCAGACAAATTAAACAGATGGTTCTCCGATCACAGACTCTAACTCACAGCATGATCTCCATTTAAACAAAAACATACAGGGCAAAGTAACAAAGCAACTCTCTACTAAAAGCAAACTTTCCCGACCCATATTGTGTCCACAGGCGGCATGAACTTTCACCTCGGTTCCACAGTGACTGTAAAGACCTGACCCATCTAGATGATGAAACAACACAAACTGAAGTGAAAGGACTTGGTAAACAATATAAACTTTAAAAAAAAAATCTATTTTTTCAAGTTTTTTTTTTTTTACTTCATTCCTGAGATCGTGATTTAATTTACCCTACTTGAACTAATGACCATAATGTAAGGTAGTCTTTTTTGCACCAGTTATTATAAAAAATAAAACTTATGTAGACGGTTGGCATTCAGTTTTTTTACACACCCTCGGTGTATGATCATAGTGAAACCTCTCAAGCTTCGCTCTCGAGGTTTCTCTATGATCACACACCTTGGGTGTTTAAATAAACTTCATATCAACTGCCTACATATGCATTATTCTATATATAATTTTTGTGGTTTGAAGATTTTTAGAGACCATTTTCCTTTGCAATGTGCCTCACAATGCTCCTGATCCTGGGGTAAATGTAAACCAATGCCCTATCATGCACTATTGCTTAAGTATGATGACAGCTATAGAGAGAGAAACACTCAAATGACAGATATGCTGCTGTGCTGTTTCACTTAGCTGTATAATTTAAATGCTGTGGGTATGTGCTGCTGTATAGTACATGTTACTCAATTTGCAACATAATTTTCTTTGTTTTATTTTGGTATAATTTATCATGTCAAAAGCTGCTGACCACCACTGTCCAGACATGTCTCTCTCCTGCCCTGTATTTGCACTGTGTAGTTGTCGCCCCGTCCACCCTCACCAATTTACAGTACTGTTCCTTCTCCATATGTGTATTGCTTTTGTACATTTGCAAATTTATTTAAATTCATGCACCTTATTATGGTGTATTTCTCTGCACCTGGTATTTGCTTCTTCTACAGTTGTTATTGTTTTGTATTTGTTGTATCTTGCTGGATTGCACTGTTCTCCACCAACTCCCTACCCTCAAATAAATAAATAACTAAATATATAAATGAATAACTAAGTGTGCATTTTAGCTTTTTTCCTTTTTTGCTTGGAACCCCATTATTTCCCTCTCCCACATCACACCTAGAAATGAGCTTTAGCTCTGTGTGCCTTTCCCAGTTATGCCATGCTTAAATATACAGTGTTTAGAACATGCATTAAAAGCCATGCAACACAAGGCTTTATACTGTATGCTTATTTTTACTAAGAAAACATGTTCTAAACAAAACTAAGGAATAGTGTTTAGTGCAGTGTGCCTTCCATCTGACCCATTGGCATGCATTACGTACTGATCTGAAACAGGTGCAGATGGTCCCTGATCCAAACATTTTAGGGTCCTGGTACCTCTAGAATTATAATTCCAACACTGGCTGAACCCAAGACACTACACTACTGCTTCTGTTCACTAATGGCAACCAGCCTATTGGGCTAAAAAGTTCTGAAGCCCACTTGCTCAGCCAATCAGAAGTGACATCTAAACATCATGATACTCATCATGATGACATCATCCTTGACAAGCCCTTGCAACCTTTGCATTCAGTGCAAAAATACACAACAAGGCACCAACAAGACCACTACAATTTTTATTTAAAAAAATAAAATAAAATACAAATTGGCCTTAAGTACCCTGACTCTTCCCTACTGCATAAATAAAATATGCAATGGGGAATCAGTGTGATAACATGATTTATCTATACTGATGCTGTTTGCCCTCGGACACCTCACTCATGGCTTATATACTTGTGAGGTTACCCAAGATCAAACAATACTTGAATAGATAAATCATGTATCATACTGGTCCCCTCTGTATGTCCTACATAAGTATGAATGATAGCTATGCATAATGACTGTGCATTGTTCCACAGTTACCACATATCTGAAACGTCTTCATGCAATTTTTCATATAAATTTATTCTATACTCATTTCAGAAGTGCAGTAACACACTTTAGAGTGTGTGGTCATTGTCCGATAAATGCGCTTCTCTGGTGGGTGAAGGCACTCAGCTTTGCCCCATGACTCACAATAACCAAGGCATGTGTATATAAGAAAACAACAGCACAATCTGTTGTATATTATCACAAGTATGTGTGTATGTGTATGTGTGTGTGTATGTATGTGTGTGCATGTGTGTGTATGTGTGTGTGCATGTGTGTGTATGTGTGTGTGCATGTGTGTGTGTATGTATATGTGAGTGTGTGTGTGTGTATATGTGTGTATATATGTGTGTATATATATGTGTATGTGTGTGTATATGTGATATATATATGATATATATATATATATATATATATAGAAAAAAAAACTCCATTTAATGCATTAGTTAGGGTTGTTCCACAGCAACAAAAGTAAGTACATTTGTTGTTAGGGTTAAAGCCCTCAGCCTTAATTACACCACCCCAACCGTAATGGGGTGTGCATTATGATCATCGGTCCTAACACTCACCCCATCACATATGTAAAGCTGGAGGTATAGGAGAATGGGGTGAGAGTTAGGACCGATGACCCCAAAGCACACCCCATTGGTGGTTGGGGTGGTGGGCTGGGGGGTGCAAGGGGGGCCTTCAACCCTAACACCAAATTTCCTCGCTTTTGTTGCTGTGGAACAACCCTAACTGATGCATTAAATGGAGTTTTTTTTGCCTCTAATTTCCCTTCTTTTTGAGAATGTGCAGTAGAAATAGTGAATGAAATGTGGTGGCAGTAGCGCAGGGCCCGACCATGTGATTCTTTTGTGACATAGTAAAGGTAGGTGCAAGAGAAATGCAGCCACTAACGGTTGCGCACATGGTGACTGAAACATAAATGGAAACGCAAACATTAGTAGAAACACAAGCACAAAGTGACGCCAAAGTGAACAGTGATGCAAAAGGAGACATACGCACGTAAGGAAATGCAAACCGTGATGCACACAGTCACAGTACCACAACTGGAAATGCAAATGGTAATGATAACCTCAGAAATAACACCAAAGGAAACAGAAAAGGAAACACGAATGCAAGTGCATATGCAAACAACAACGCAAAGGGTAACACGGTAACGGTAACGCAAACGGGCACAGAAACACAAGCGGAAACGCTAACTGTAACAGTAGCAGAAGCACACACCCTGTTTTTGCACAACAGCTGCATAGAGAAACACAGTGTGTACAAAGAATGTATGCATAATAATGGGCCTCAGAGCAGAAAATGAACTGTTGGAATACTAAATTACTTATATCTCAGGAACCGTGCAACATAGAAAAAAATTTTAATTTCACATGATTCATGAGTTTCCTGGCTAGGGTTTCACTGAATGAGTAGCCCACTGGGCTACACATTGTCACAACGAAAAATTCCGTATCTCGCACCGTTTCCGAGATACGAGCCCCGATAGGCATGACGGATGCCACCATGTTAGTCTATGGGAAAAAATTTCAACTTCGGAGTACCATAACTTTGCATCCCTCCAATATTTTTTCACTGAACCACCAAAAGGCACATCTGTAAGATGTTGGCTGTCTTCCCTTCAAATTTCAGCCCAAAAGACCAAACCGTTTTTCTGTAGCAGGGTGGCAAAGAATTCTTGTCATTTTGGCCATAGCCTTGAAAAGTAGTGTTGTGATTTACGAAAGCTTTCACAACATTTGGGAAAATGTCACAGGTGCGACACTACTTTGTGACACTACTTTTTCCATAAATTTGAAAAATATATTTCTAGGGTGTTTAACCCCAAAATAAAGACATGGCTAGCATCCTCAGTGCTCGAATAGGTAAACACAAAAAGAATTGTGTCCCTAGATGGTACCAATTTTAGATGCCAAGCATTTCTGCGATCCGTAACTGAAAACAAGATGGCAGATTTGCAACACTACTAGGGCCATTTCCGACACTAAAAACTGCATTTGCGAAATTGTCAAACTTGTTAACTTTTCCCATTGACTTATAATGTTAACTTGTTTTTTGAATAACGTTTGAACCGTTCAATATTTTTTCCAAAAATCTTCAAAAGGCACATCAGGAACCCCAGACACATGTTTCCTGAAGTTTTCTGACCTGTCACGCAAACCATGTGACCTGTAGGCATGAGCTAAGAATGCACAAAAAAACGTAATTGTCTGTGCCTGCCAAATTTCAGCTGAATCTGTTGAACAGTGGCAAACTTATTAAGGTGCAAAATTTCACCCTTTAACCTTAAAAGGGCTACTCAACCTAACTATGGTAACACTACCGTGCTACCATTATATATATATATATATATGTGTGTATATGTGTATGTATGTATATGTACATATATATATATATATATATATATATATATATATATATATAAATGGGTAGGGGAAAATGCATCATTTTTATTGGATGAAATGCATCACATGACCATGTGTATATTAGAGCGTGACCGCACACCTGCACTTTTACCCCCTCCAAAACAATGCTGACATTTTATAAGATAGATAAACCACTCTGAGTTGTGCGGTCACACTCTGATATACGCATGCCTTGGGTGGTTGATGCACACATCATGACGTCATATCAGGCGTGACCACACACTCAGAGTGGTTTATCTATTGCATATATATATATATATATATATATATATATATATATATATATATATATATATATATATATATATATATATATATATATACACACACACACACACACACATATATTCTTTGTAAAAAGAAATGTGTTAATGCACCAGTTAGGGTTCAACTTAACATCACAAAAGTAGGGAAATGTGGCATTAGGGTTTCCAACCCTGGCTCCGCTCTTCACACCAAGTGGCAAAAGGAAAAAACATTAGAGTTTGGGTCCCCAGATTCTTGGTGAATCAGTGGTGGAGTCTTCCTTGAGGTTGTCAGCCCTAATGCTCACCCCCCCAGCCATAGCATCCTGTCCAAAGTACAAGATACAGCTACAAGGCAGTGTCTCATAGTGATACACTCTTCAAAGGTAGAGCAGTGTGTCTCATTACATGTTGCCAACAAATCTATTGTAGTTTTCTTCATGCAGGACCATGTGGGACCTATATGAAGATAAGAGATCATGTCAGACTTTGTTGCTCAAGGGAGGGAGTGGGCATTTGGGTTGACAACCCCAAGGAAGACCCCACAACTGATTCATCAAACTCCGGAGACTCAGTACCCTAATGTTTTTTTTCCTTTTGCTGCTTGGGGTGTGGGGGTGGGTACTTGGGGTTAGAAACCATAATGCCACATTTCCCTACTTTTGTAGCATTAAGTTGAACCCTAACTGTTGCATTAACGCTGTTTTTGTAACCTGTTTATTGCCTTGCTTCAGCATGGGGATGTACCCCCTCTTCTGTGCCCAGACCTCACACCCAGCATCCCCCCTCACACCCAACCTACAGACATCTGCTGTCACCTTCCTCCCTGAAGAGTGGCCATGGCTGTTACACACCCAGCCTCCAATGGGTGTCATTGATATGCCAGGGGGCTACAGCCCTCCCCCCAAAGGAGGAGGATAGTTGTCCATGGGATGCTCATCCTGTCTCCCCCCCTCCCCTTGCTGACCCTGTGGCACACCACGCTCATTCCAGAATGTGGGTCATCAGCATGGATGGATAAAGAGAGAAAGATGGATAGATGGATAGATTAGCTTCTTTGTGCATTGGCAGAATGGCAGGATCAATCAAAGTGGGATGTACAGTAACAGAGTTAATATTTATCTGCACTTTGACATTCATTGTATGTATTATGAAAAAAGAATATACTACAAGCAAACTAGTTATTGAAATTACAATGCACAACTGTAGATGTGGAGTCAGGTAGATGAGCATGCTCGCCTCATTTGATCATATGTTGAAAGCTAGCCTTTTTTCAGCAGTAATAAATTTATCTTATTCAATTCACTGGAAGATCGTGCTCTGTATGCCCTCTATTGCTGTAACATCTTGCAGAGGTGGACTGAGCTGCTGCTGAGAGAGTGGAAACACTGTGTTTAACTGCTGACTTTGAACCTGTTTGAACTGCTGTTTTACTATTTCTAACAGAAGGGCTCAATGTTTCCCTGCTTAATTACCCGGTTTAGTTCAACTGTGCTCAGCTGGCCCAGTGGCTGAGTGCTTTAGTCAGGGTAATAAATTGAGCTGCTTGCAAGCACTGGAATATCCTGCTCTGTATGCCCTCTACTGCTGTAACATCTTGCAGAGGCGGACTGAGCTGCTGAGGAGAGAGTGGAAACACTGTGTTTAACTGCTGACTTTGAACCTGTTAAGAACAGCTGTTTTAGTATTTCTAACAGAAGGGTTCTGTGTTTCCCTGCTTAATTACCCTGTTAAGTTCAACTGTGCTCAGCTGGCCCAGTGGCTGAGTACTTCAGTCAGGGTAACAAATTCAGCTGCTCGCAAGCGCAAGCGTGAGTGGCACGAATGCGACTCCGGCAGAGGAAATAAGGAAGATATAAAGGTTATTGATGTTTTAAAACTATAAATTAACACTTATATTTGTATAATCAAGTGTTAGAACATTTTTAAGAATGAAAATGCAAAAGTGCTTAATAATGGTGGGTTGTGTACTGGGGCTGATGCTTGTGGATTCAAGTGTTTGGATCCTGGCAAATAATGCTGTGGGTAAGTTTGAACAAGGTAGATTCGAAGATAATTTTATATATCCAAATCTTCTTTGTGAATTTAGACATACTATGATGTTAAAATTAGAAGTGGTAGAGTTGTTGAACAAAAAGTCACAGTATAGAATAGGTGGTTATAGTGTACCAATTCCTAATTTATGCCCAAATATTGTATTGACTTTTTGTATTGGGTTATTGTTAACTCTATCTGGGGATATAGAAGTAAACCCAGGTCCCAATCTGTATGGTGATCACTTAATTTGGGGGAAGGGGGGCCTAAGATTGGCACACTTGAATATTTGTAACTTATTTCCCAAAAACAAGAGCTAGAGGCTTGGGTCTTAAAATATGAACCTGATGTTTTGAGTTTAACAGAAACTTGGTTAAAACCTTCAGTAACTAATGGTGTCTTGGCCTTAGATGGTTATAAAATAATAAGAAAAGACAGGGCAGGTAAAAAAAAAAAAGGGTGGAGGTATACTTATTTATTACAAACAAGAATTTACTGTGTCTGAACTGGAGTTAAAGGTTAATTCCCCATTAGAGTGTGAATGATTATTGATTGAGATAAAACAAGGGGATAATTATAAACTTAAACATGGCACTGTTTATAATCCACCAAAATTTGCATGTAAAGGCCTTGAATAGTTTTTACAATTTGTTTCAAATTACCAATTTAGTGGTCACTTCTTAGTGTTGGGTGATTTTAATATTCATTGGGACTCCTGTGATGCTTCTAATATGGAGTCCTTGTTGATGAATGCAGGTTTGTGTCAGTTAGTACAAACTTTAACACACATGAACCTGAAGACAAATAATCATTTAATTTTGGACTGGATTTTGACTAATAATCATACTAAAATTATTAAGATTGGAGTCTTACCAGATGTTATCAGTGACCTCCTGGCAATATACTGTACTTGGAAATTAAAGAAAATAAAGCCTTCCCCTCATTTGATTACCTATAGAAAGTATCTTGAAGATTTAGATGATGGATTAAAGTCTGATTTAAGAGATGTTGATTGGTCTTACTTGGATATAATACCTTGCATAATGTCTGCAGTAGATTACTTTACAACACAAATTTTGGGAGTCACAAAATAAATTGTGTCCAATATTAACAAAGAGAGTAAGGGGAACAGGGAATAAATGGATTACTCTGGAGATGTTTAAATTGATGAAACAAAGAGATCAAGCATGGTAACAATTTTGTTTGAGTAAAAATATTAGTGATTTTCAAAGCTATCGGAAATTAAGAAATGAATGTAAGATAAAATAAAGGTTATGTAAATCTGATTATTATACAAAACAACAAGATCTAAATTTGTCAAATCCAAAAAAATTCTGGTCTTCAATCAAATCTTTGGTGTCTCCTCCCATAGATGTACAACCAGGTGAGTTCCTTGTTGAAGGAGTTACAATAAAAGATCCACAAGAATTAAGTACAGCCTTTTTACAACACTTTTTGGATATGGGTAAATATAGTGTAGATAAGGATGAGCGGGACTTAAAGAACACAGTTATAGCATCTCAAAATGATTTAATATTTAATTTTAAAGAAATAGAGCTCGATCAGGTACTGAAAATTTTGAAGGAAATTCCTTTAAAAAATGTTGGAATTGATGATATTCAGCCAAGATTTTTGAAGTTAATATCTTCATACGTTTATAAACCTTTGACAAAAATATTTAATTTGTCCTTAGAAATAGGGATCTTTCCACAACAATGGAAAAAAACATAATAAGATAAATTTTTAAGGGGGGAAATAGTAAAGATTTGGGGACTTACCGACCTATTTCTCTTCTCCATCCTTCAGGTAAAATTTTTGAAAAGATAACAGAGGTAAAAATTAGTGATTATTTACAATTGACTGGGCTTCAGGCTCCTGAGTAGCGTGGCTTTAGGAAATTTCATAGTATAGGGACTGCCTTGGCCAGGTTCACAAACCACATCAGTGAGGCTATGGAGAAGGGTGAGCTCACTGGTGCTGTTTTTGTGGACCTGTCCAAGGCATTTGACCTTGTTGACCATCGCCTGCTGCTCAGGAGCCTAGCTGCCAAGGGATTATCCAGATTGTCATTAGAATGGGTGGAGAGTTATTTATCTGGTAGGGAACTACAAGTTCTTTATGAGGGTTCAGTGTCAAAGAGTGGAATTTTAGAAAAGGGTGTACCTCAAGGGTCAATCTTGGGACCCCTATTGTTTTCCATATTTGTGGATATTATATCAAGTAAAATACTTAAGGCTAAGACAATCTTATATGCTGATGATATAATATTATATAATAGCTCTAATTCATTTGATAAAATTGCCCAAGATTTGACTGTAGATTTTCAGAGTCTAGAAAATTGTTTGTTGGACTTAAAATTATCATTGAATATTTCAAAAACCAAGAGTATGATATTTGCCTCTAAACAAAAGTTGGTTAAATTAGGGAAACTGAATATTTTTGGTAAAAATTGAACTAATTTGGAGCAGGTGCAATGTTTTAGATCTTTGGGAATGAATTTGGACTCAAATATAACATTTTCATATCACTTATTGACTTTAACAAAGTCAGTAAATCAAAAATTAGGGGTTTTATTCAGACTACAGAATGTGTTAACTTTACAAGCCAGGAAACATATAGCCCAAAGTATACTACTTTCTCAACTGAATCATAATTCATTTTTGTTTACTAGTTTGTCTAAACATGTAGTAAATAACTTAACAATGACTTTTCATAGTATTTGTAGATTTGGTTATAGATTGCCTTATAGTACACATCATTGTATTTTATATCAAGTTTCAGGGGTTCTACTGCCTAACTTGAGTTCCATTTACTCTCTTTGTTGTAAAATGGATAATGTATTGAGACAAAAAAGTCTCTCTCCCTTGTATTCTCTGATATCTGTAAGGGAAGCTCTGAGAAACTTGAGATCAAATTTTCTTTCTTGTTTAAATTTGAAAGTCACTAAAACTAAAACGGGGGCTCAAGCTTTTTCTATCCAAGCACCAAAATACTGGATTGATCATCCAACTGAATTGAGAACTATGAGTAGTCATAATTTATTCAAAATGAAATTGAAGCATCATTTACTGAGTAGCTTGCAATGTCGCTGCTATTTTAAATAAGTTGTATTATATTGTTTGTCTTATATGTCATGTATTTGTATTCCTGTATTAAGTGAATGTAAAAGTTATCTTTTTGTATAACATCTTGTGACTATTTTATAGTCTCAGTTCGCATATGAAAAAGGGCTTTGGCTTATATGTTTACCCGGTTAACAAAAGAAATAAATAAAAAAATTAAAAAAATTGCCAGTCCCAGTGTTAGCAGTGTAATTTGAAGTTTAATTACATCTAGTATAAAAATGGCATCTAACATATCTGAACCTTAAATCACAAGGCACATAAAACTTAGAGTATGCAATGGTGTTATAGAATACAAATATTCTATTTGAATTTTAGTAATGATTGTGGCATTTGATGCAACACTGTGGAGAGTAGGGAGTTGGAGAAAGGCTGGGAATGGAATAGTGCCAATTGAGATCATCTCTCAAAGTGCACAAAATGCATGCTAAGCACACTGTTGAGGTGTGTCATACTTGCCTTCTCCTCCAACAATTATGGGAACAAAGTGGCATTTCAGGTTTCTTTAGATTTCCTCTGCCTCTGCCTCTGCCTCCCGTCTCTTACTCATATTATGCAGAGACACAGCAGCAGGTCAGCTAGCCATGCCAGTCTCCTGACAGTTGCCAGTCAGATATGAGACATCCAAATGAGCAATGCAAAAGTAGATACCTCACATAAAAATTTGATTTACAAAAAAGTATCTGTAAAAAAATTTAATTATTGAACGTGCATTGCTTAATTCTATACACACTACTAATGCATGGAGATGCGTTATGTTATTTTTGTAGTTAAGAAGTTTTATTGATTTGACTTATTAAGATGATACAAACATTAAAACAGTCAGATACATAGCAAATATTTTACAGACTGTTACATATGTCTGTAGAAGCAGAAAACAGAACATGCTGGCCAAATAGTAACAAACTGAATTTACTAGCCAGGTAAGCAGTAGGATAATACTTTGTACCTGGATGTACAACACCTATCCAGCTGGAGATTAACTTTGAAAGTATTATCAGTTGGTGCCTTGCATTATGGCTAACTCATACAAACATTTCTTACCTGGCCCCATCCTGCTAGTTTCTGCAGTATTTGACAAAGCATCAAAGTACCAAGTGAGTACACTGACATACCTATCTCCCCATATCTAGCCACTGGGGAGCATTGTGTTCAGGGAAAAGGAACCATTTTAACATCTGAGCCAGCTGAAAGGCCCATTTATACCCCTCTAACCACGGAAGGCCCCAGCCCCCTTCTGACCAATGAGCTCTGAGCTTATTTCTACTGTACCTAGGTTTCTTACCCTCCCACAAAAAGGATCCCAGCAGGGAGTCTAACTTAGTAAACCAATAAAGAGGTATTTTCAAAGGAATGTGGGAGAGAAGATATATAATTTTTGGTGCTGTGACCATTTTAATTGCAGATATTTTACCTACAATCAATTGTCGAAGAGATTTCCATCTGTCCAGTGCTGTATGAATGGAGGCAAAAATTGGTTTCATATTCAGGTCCCAGATTTTATGCAGATTAGGAGAGATAGTAATGCCCAAATAGGTAATCCCCTGCGGGACCCATCGGAGCCCATGCTGAGTAACCATTTGAGAGGTACACTTAGAGTTTAAAGGTAGGACCTCTGTCTTGGTCTGGTTAATCTTGAGCCCTGAAAATGTAGAGAAATCTGACAAGGTGGACAGTAGGGGAGGGAGGGAGGTGATGATATTGGCTATAGGGAGCAAAGGGTCATCCCCGTACATAAGAGTAGAGTATGCCATTGTTCCCACCAGGACCCTGGAAATTAGAGGATTTTGCCTAATAGCGGCTGCCAGGGGTTCTACTACCAATACAAAAAGTAGTGGGGCAAGTGGACAGCCCTGACAGGTATCCCAACCCAGAATGAATGGGGGAGACAGCATCGTATTGGTGAGTATACGTGCAGCTGGGGTTGAATATATTGTCCTAATCCAGGCCCAAAACCCTGCCCCCGAGTCCATAGTGCAAAGTACTTGTTGGACATAGTCCCACTCCAGGGAATCAAAGGCCTTTTTGAAATTTATTGCAATGGCAGCAGTGGGGGGAGATAATGTTTGGGCCTTATGGATTAAATTTACCAATGATCTAATATGGTCCACGCTAAAGTGGCCCTTAACAAAGCCTACTTGGGATGGATAGATCAAACTGGGAAGGAGAGGATTAAGTCTATTAACTAGTGTCTTAGCTAGCACCTTGCTATCAGCATTCAATAATGAAATAGGGCAGTAGCTGGATGCTTTAAGAGGGTCTTTACCTTTTTTTGGTATGATAGTAATAGTCACCTCCCTAAGGGATGAAGGGAGAGACCCTGTTTGCAATGACTCAGTAAATACTTATTGCAATACCGGAGAGATTATGGGATGCAACAGCTGCCACACTTCAATAGGGAAACTGTCCCCTCCTGGGGCCTTTCCCTTTTTAAGGGAGAGGACGGTATCTGCCACCTCCTGGGTTGAGATCAGGGCATCTAGGGTATTAGCTTGGGCTTCTGAGATTTTGGGGAGATGTAGGGACTCCAGAAATGGGCGGACCCCTTGGGAGTCTGGGGTTCTGGAGGATTTATATAACGAGGAGTAAAAATCCATCATTATCTGATTAATACCTTGTGCTGAGGTCTGGATCCTACCCCCTGCATCCTCTAAAGCTGCTATATGCCTTTTGGCTTGCTGCTTTTTGAGACGGTATGCCAGCAGCTTCCCCCCTTTTCTCCCCCTTCCCAATATTTATGCTTGAGTCTAATGATCGAAATCTCTGCCTTTCTAGAGACCAGCTCATTCACTTGCATCTTCAGAGAGGTGACCTTGTGACCTGCCTCTGACCGAAGGGAAGGGACACGAAGGGCCTTAAATGCAAGCTCTGCTTCTCAGAGTTGTCGTTCAAGCCCCCTCAAATGTTGTTCCCTCCTCTTTCGGTGCTGGCTCACATACCCTATTATCACCCCTCTTAGAGTGGCTTTGAATGCCTCCCATGTGGTATCTGCAGAGGTATCTGATATGAGGTTATGTCAAAAAAATTCCATTGCTTCCTTTTGAAGCCAAGGGGGATAGTCTGGGTCACAAAGTAGCAATGGGTCCAGACTCCATGCCGGAGACTTAGGGAGGGGGGCCCCATGTGAAGGCAAGATGCACAGGGGCATGATCCGAGATAACTAAGGGATGAATAAGAGTATTAACAGTGGTACTAGTAATAGTAGGAGAGGTGAGCCAGAAGTCTATTCTACTAAGAGAACTATGTACTGGGGAATGAAAGGTATAGTCCTGCTGGGAGGGGTGAAATATTCTCCAGATGTCCATAAGGGCCAAATCTTGTTGTAACTGAGCCACTGCCATTACAGCCCTGGAGTGGGGCTCAGTATTGGAAGGGGATCTATCCATGAAAGGGTCCAGAGTAAGATTAAAATCACCCCTAACAAAATGGGGGTGTCTTCTGGAGCTATGGATCCTAGCACCTGGGCCAACTTGTGAAAGAAGGAGGGTGAGTCCTCATTCAGAGTGTATATGTTACCCAGGATCAGAGGGCCCTTCCCAGTATCCATGAGTACCACCACCCATCTACCCTCAGGGTCTCTCACTTGTCTCTGCAATTTCCATTGTAGTTGCTTGTGAAGAAGAATCGCCATCCCTCTCTTTCTAGAGGAGGCTGAGGCATGAATGACCTGACCTACCCACTTCCTCTTCAGTCTCTCAGAATCCCCCCCCCCGGTAAGTTTGGTCTCCTGCAGGAAGGCAACCCTCACTCACAGTCTCTTAAGGTGGCCCAAAACTTGCTTCTTCTTGTTTGGGGTGTTAAGCCCTCTGACGTCCCATGTCAGACAAGTGATATCACCTGTTAGTAATAGGGAGCAAATATTTAATTAAGAGATATATCAAGAACAACCAGCAGATGGGGGTGAGGGCAGCCCAACCAGAAGAGGCAAACTTCTATAGAGCTCCACCAGATATGGAGAGAGTGAGTAAAGCCCATATACCCTGCCCCTATCAGATGACCTTATACTAACAAATAACGAAACATCTGTGTGTGTCTCTTGTGAAACAAACATACATAAACACATTAACAAACTATATACATTGTGCACAGTGTACCACGCAATTTGGGGATATAGAGGCATCTCTTTGGCTGCAGAGCACTGCTGTAGGCCAGTCCCTGTTCCCAGGGCATTATCAAGTGGTATCCGTCCTTCCTTAGCACTACGGTGAGTGCAGGGGGGAGGTTCCTGCCTGAGAGAATCGAGCAACCCAATAAGAAGGTTGGACCATGTGGCTTATTGCAGCCCCAGAGGGCTGAGAGAGCTGTTCCAGTAGTGTAGTTCAGAAGCTGGGGTAGTTAAAGTGGGACTACACAATGCTGCTAATGAGGTGGAAGTTTGCAGGAAAGAAAGTGGGCGGGGGAACTGCCAACTATTTCGGAAAGCCTAGGGTTATTGCTGATGGATGCCAACGTGTTCTCACAACAAAAATCTTGGTGAGGTCAGGCTCATCACACCTATGAAGACTGTACTGTAAGTCACCCAATGTAGGGGCTGGGAGATCTCCCCTTGATAGAAAATAATAATAATAAAAAAAAATACCAGAGGGGCACAGGCCTGTGCCATTCACCACTTAGGGCCTCACATAAAACACATCCTGGCTACCCATTCAGCACAACAGTTTACGCATACCGACAAATACTTTCATATTATATGACATAGCTTTTCAGCAGACCTCACCCCCACACACACAAGTAAGCAAGGTAGAACACACAAAGGTTCTGCTGTTTAATCAGATAGTACAAAAAAGGCCTTCTTTGCCATCTAGACATATCTGGACCTTTGATCAGGACGTCCACTGAGAGCTTGTTAGTAGGCCTCATTGAATCCCTCCCGGTATAGGAGTGAAGCATCTTCTCTGCCATATGGCAGTGCAAGTCGGGGGTCAAGGCTGACGTGAAAAGGAGCTCGAAAGTTCCCTTACATGGGTAACATGGAGAAAGGGTAGCAGATGGGTCACCCAAGTTGATTTTCCACTGACAATCAATTTAGACACCCCAAACTCACCCCATACCTACAACTCCCCGGGGGATTAAAAGAACAGGATAGAAAGAAAATAGAAGGATGACTACTTATCTGACCACGTTGGTGGGTTTTCTTTGATCGATTGCCCTGGAGATGTAGAGCACTCAGGACAGTCCACACTGAAGATGAGATCTCCGCTGGTAGAGGAGGCCTCCCTCTTAGCCTTTGGTGGACACTGCCCTCCGCTATCTGTAGCTCCGTTCTACAGCTGGTGAGGAGTTGCTGATGGGGACAGGTAGCTGGGCTGCAACATAGGAGTAGGCCTGCCTTCCACAGTTGAATCCACAATGCCTGGGTGTTGATCTGGAAAGCTGGAGCATAAAGCTTTACATCTATTAGCAGTGTGGTAGGCCTGTAATGGATCTGGAGCAACAGTGTCCATGCTTGTGGCCTCCTCTGTGTCGTCTTTCCCTCTCTCCGAAGGATGCTCCCGGTGGCCGTGTTTCTTTGAGGATTGCCTCTTTCAGTGTGCTTTTGGGGGAAGTTCCCAGTGTTGCTCCCTGAGGTCTTGCCAAACTGCAGGCCTGCTCACTGATGGAGAGGAGTGGCAATCCAACCCGTCGGTAGCAGTTTTTGCTGAAGGGGCTCCTGGGGTAATGGTGGTGAATTCTTGTGGCCAGTTGCATCATAAAAAATCCATGAGTGCATCAGGAGATTCAAAACTGTTCGGGACCCCATTATGCATAACCTGCATCATGGCTGGGTAACGCAAGGAGAAGGACAGTCCAATACTCTGCATTTTATGCCTTGCCTCAGATTATGCTCAGCGTTTGTCCGACAGATCCTTAGAGAAGTCCTAAAAGATGTGGATCCTATTCGATCTCCACACTACATGCTGTAACTCATGAGCTCTAGTTAGGACTTTTCTCTTTGTCCCTTAAATCAATAAATTGGGCTATGATAGGTCATGGTCTGTCCTGGGCCTGAGACATGGGGGCTAACGTACGGTGTGTGCGTTCCACCTGGAGCGGTATCAATGGGTCCAACTGCAGCATTTCAGAAATGGCTAATTGTAGAAATCTCTTGGTATCTTTGCCTTCTACACGCTCAGGGAAGCCCAGGAAGTGAAGATTATTACGGTGACCTCAATTCTCGAGGTCATCCATCTTACTACGCAGCATCTGTATGGCTCATTGTTGAACTCTTAATTCTGCCCTTAAGTCCTGAACATTCCCCTCCATCGCCGAGACCCACTGTTTGGTATGCAGCATCCTGGCTTCTAAATTTTGAACCACTTGGGTGTTTCAATTAATTGCCACAGTGACTTGTGCCATCTGGGCCATAAGTTGGCTGAACATCACCTCAACCGACGGTTGCTCCCAGGTTTGTGGCAATCGGCCTTCAGCCATATTTTCAGGCCTACCTTGTCCATAAGGCTCTTCAGTAAAATAACAATTTCCACACAGCAAATGAAGGCTTTTTGTATCAATGAAGCTAAATTAGTGTAGCTTGAGTATTACCCCACAAGTTACAGTAGAGTGTTGATATAATACCAGCTGGTAGAAAAATAATTTTAAAGGATATTTCCCTCTGGGTTGTGGAGCTGATCTTTAAGCTGCCATCCTATTTATTGCCCCTAGTGGCCACACGAGATGCGTATGTTATAACAATATTTTCACAGAAATGTTTTTTAATGCTACACCAAATGTCACATTATTCAATGTGGGTTATCACATTTAAGCAATACAATGGAAACTCCACCTCCCTCTTCCTGATAGAAATCCACCTCCTATGCTCTCCTCTACCATCTAGACACTGCCTTGCCTTGAACCACTGATGTACCAACAAACAAACAATGAAGGCTGGAGAAGGGTGCTCTGTTTCTGAACATCATCCCAGGCCCATATGTAGTGTCTATTCTGTCTGGCTTTTCTGCCTGGAGCCCATGTGGTGTCAGTCCCCCCTATTTTGAGAATCCCTGTGGATGACAGTATGGCAGTGTGTTGGGGTGGAACCCTAGTCTAGTGTCTAAAGAAGAAAAGTAAAAATAGTCTGAGAAGCTGGCAGAAGCTAATGTACTGCACATCACCCAAAAGGTGTGAACAGCATATTTACCAGTGGGCGAATTACATATTTTTTGATACCCTATATCAAATGGACCACAGTTGCCTACATTAACAAAATCTATGAACAGCCTGAAAGAGTAAAGTAACACCAATAGTTTTGGGAAAAGTGCTTCATGTTCAATGCCTGATCCCAAGTTTAAACTGAGTAACTGGAGCCTGAAAGTCATAGCAAGGGTTAGAAAATGTGCTGGTCATGTAAACTGCTGATATTTTACTGATTTGTAAGACACTGTAGATAAAACTGCCATACTGTTTTTACATGATATCAACTGTGGACAATGAATTATTTTTTACTGTTACAGATGCTTTGTGCGAAATTGCTCAACATGCTAAACCTCTGCCCTTGATTCCAAAACCGTTATACACTTGAATCTTCCCATTATCTGTTTCCCATCCAGACTGAGCTATCCTCTACAGTGATGGGTTCACACAATAAAAATAATTGAAAGATGATCACTGGTTGCCATCATTAATGTGCAGAATTAAGTCATTGACTAAGGTTCATCAGTTGGATTGTCAACATGAGTGTATTTAGGGGCTGTGTGATGTTGTCTGTGGGGTGGAGGAGGATCATAGATAATAAACTACACTAATACATAGAAACTGAATGAATGCAGGGAAAGGAAGGATCACACTCAATAGAATTAATGCAAGACTAATATGTAAATCTGAAAAAAACACCAGCTCTGTAACGTTTGAGATATAAAACTAGAAAACAGACTATCAGACTGCAGTAAGCAACTGCAACAGACCTCTGGCTCACTGCTGGCATTGAAGCCAGCAGCACTTCTCCATCTGAGACTGCATAGCTCAAGAAAGCCCTGCTGTTCTCATGCAGAGAATGCAGGCAAATGGCTCCTCCCGTTAAGCTAGGCACCATAGATTTTGGGGTGCCCAGAAAAGATATTCTGCCCATATTTAAAAAAAAAAAACACCAAAATCTAACTAAATGGTTCCTGCTTAGCTACATTCAGGTGTTTGTTTTTTTTTAAATTACACCATTTTTATGTATTTTCCATGTTTTTTTAATTTGAGGAAAAAACAAAACAGAATGGCGGCCATCACAACATGAAAAACATTTTTTTCAGGTTGTGAGAAGCAAGTGGTGAGAAAGCAAAACACTCTCACGACATGAATATTTTTGTGTCATATCAGAGAGTTATCCTAAAACCCTATTGAGCATACTCAAACCTTAAATCCTTATAATTCTGGAACCATTTAATATTTTTTCACAAAACTTTAAAAAGGCACTACATTAGCACAGATCACGTCTATCCTGAGCATTTCAGAAAAAAAATTCCATTCAGTCTAGTGTTGGAGATTTTATGAAAAAATATTAATTGATTGTAGAATTGTTAGGTTTTGAAATTTGGCTTCTTAGCATGCTCAGCAGAGTTTTCAAAATAATCCTCTGATACAACCCAAAAGTTCTTCTTCATTCATGAGCCATTTTTCAGTTGTGAATAATTATGTTTTTGTGTCATGAGAAAAATGATTTTGGTCATGACAGCCATTATCTTATTTTTTGTTTCAAATAACAAAAATCAGAAAATATATAAAAATTAAGATTTTTCAATAAACAAACACCTGAACATAGGTAAATGAGACCCATATAGCTAGAATCTGTTGTCTGTTCTTTGAACATTGGCCAAGAAACCTTTTCTGGACACCCCAAAAATCTTGGGTGCCCAGCTTAGAAAGAGGGTGATTTCTGGGTCATGAGCCATGAATTCTTTGATCGCATGTAAATTATATGTGACCAAAAAACTCCTGATTTGTACATAAAAAATCTCTAATTGTGTTCCCCTATACCTCATCCACTACTGTTAAGAGTGTGTTCCTAGTTCCTCAATTCCCAAGTATTATACTCCAACAGTCTATGTTCAGTACCCATAGACATCTGACTTTCAATTCTTTTCTTGGCGCTTTTTAATGAGATGTACTGTAAACACATCCATCTTGGATACAGTAACATATTTAAAGCATTCTATGGGGACTCAGAACTACTTTCTCTGCATTCAACAGTTCCTAACAGGAGACATATTTTTCTAATGTGATAGACTAGAATTGGTACTCTTCCGTTATTGAACATTTACACAGGAAGACATAGAGGATTGTGTATGAGCAACTATAAACAACAAGGTTGGGTTTAAATTGAGAGGTTTCCATGGTAACAAGAGACCTCAAGAGCACAGCTCAAGAGGTCTCTTGTTACCATGGAAAACATGAGACTCAAACATAGCCATTTATGTGTATGTTGTTCATACACAATACTAACATACTAAAATGCCAGCAGAATAGGCCTAACGGTCTTTCATGTCTGCTCGTTTGGTCAGCCCCTACCCTGGGAGCTGAATTTGCTGCAACCCTCGCCCTCTCTAGTTTTTCCCTTCCCAGTCCTGGATATTCTCGCTGTACAGGACAATCTCTTATAGTGTGGGCAACCACATAATAAAAAAAATTAACTGAGCCGCTGCCGCCATCACTCTTTCTCTTGTCAGCACTGTCTAACAGTGGCAGTTCTACTTGACAGAACTAATGATGGCAGCTTTACGAAAGAGAACCAGTTGACTTCTTAATATGAAGTGCTGAATAGGTACTAATTCTGAGCCACAAATGCTGCCTTCACTTTTAGGAAGGGGTGCACATATATATATATATATATATATAATCCCAGTTATCCCTGAAAAGCCCCTTCCTTGCTCAATTCCAGTGGCTATGATCATCAGCACCCTGCTGGCCAAAGTGCAGGCCTTCATAATAGCACAATCAATAGCACCACTTATCACTGTTCGGTGCCCCTTCAACATCAATGGCAAATGTGGTAATTCAAATCTCACCCAATATTCTTACTAGTGTAAAAAGAAATGTATAAAAAGTATAAGAACTTCTGTATATGTGGCCTGCAGCGTACTTTACATTAATATTTATTTTATGATACCTGAATTCAGTCACATGCTAAGGGTGAGGTTTTTCCTTTATGCCCAATTAGCTACATTTTAGTTCCCTTTTGACATAAGACAATGATTAACATTTAATGTGAATGCTCACACTGCCCTCAGAAAGTGTCATAATTGATTGTTCAAGATGATTTTGTATCTCGATAGGAGCTAATTTTCTTTACTTGCATTTGACCCACTGCTGAAGTAAAAACCCTAAAAAATACTGAAAAAAAAACAGCATTAAGAGTATTGCCACAAATTAGCCTTTCTGTAAAAACTGCTTGTTTGTTACCCTGCAATTCTTGTTTTCCAATACACTTTTACGTAACATTGCTGTTCATCCAGTGAGTGAGTAGTGAGTCACATCCTTCTATCTCTCTATCTCTCTCTCTCTCTCCTGTTGAATGGATATTTGAAGGCTGCAAAAATCAGTAAATCAAGCAGTATATCAAATAAGGATGAACATTTCATTAGATGTAAACAAAATCTAATGAAATATATTGCTATGTCATCCTGGATTTGGAAAAATATATTTTTCTGGGACATTGGGTGGGGTAGGGCAAAGCAGTGAAAACCAAAACATCACTACCTATCTTATAACAGATTATCATACCCCCAAAATGTACAAGTCAATTTGCATTTTCAAATCATGATATGTAGAACCGAATTATTCATTAGATTTCCTCCAAATCTAATGAGATCAATATAGCCAGCCCTAGACTTTGCTGGGCTTAGGGCAGAGGTAAAACACAGGGCCCCCATAACCAGCAATCAGCAGTCAGGCTGGGGATTTGGATGGTCCTGAGCCAGACATGCAGTCCTCTCAATCCAAGTACCCCCCCCCACCCCACACACACACCACAAAGCAGGTCCTTCACTCCTCAAGCCACACCAGCAGGACCTTCATCCCCTGCTACCACAAAGATGGACCAGGAAGTATATCACTTCAAATCCCTTACCCCCTAAAAGCACACCAACAGGCCGGATCCCTAAGGCAGGACAAGCTCTTGAATGAAAGGGCCTCTTGGGCTGGGGATTTGGATGCTCCCTAAGCCAAACATGCAGTCCTATTGACCCCACCACCTGTACACCAGTAGCTAATTTGCTTCAAAGCTCCCCCCGGCCGCCCATAGCTCCAGTCCCCCCATCAATCACAAAAAGGAAAACTGCATTTAAAGCTGTCCTCTCAACCTTCCCTCAGATCACACCACTCATAGAAGATCATTTTTAAACTCCCACCCTGAAACAAACAGCATTTCAATTCAAACCCCCTCCCAGCTCCCCCAGACAAATATTATGATAGCCCCCCCAGCCACACCAGAGGCACTTCTCTGCAAAGCTCCCCTGGAGGTCCATGGCTCCAGCACCCCATCACTCACACACAAAAAAAACACAGAAGCTGCATATAAAGCTGTCCTCCCAACCTTCCCCCAGACCGCACCATACATGGAAGATCATTTTTAAACTCCCACCCCCAAACAAGCAGCAGCAACATTTCAATTCAACCCCCCTCACGACTCCCCCAGACAAATAGTATGAAAGTACCCATCCTTAACCATCTCAGGAGAGGTGGCTGATTGAAAGAAATGGTCAGGCAATCTGAGTCAGCATGGAGATGAGGCTGGCATGGATTTAGTCCATGGCAGTCCAGGTCGAAAGTTTGTAGGCAGTCCAGGATGGGTGGCAATCCAGCCTTGAGGCAGGCTGAAGAGCTCCAACAGGTTCAGCAGGTCCAGTAGGGTGGGTACATCAGGTCTGTTCAGGTGATCAAATGCAGAATGTGACCACAGAAAAGGGAAAAAAGTCCACACATCCTCCATTTTTCTTTAAACTTCCTTCCTGATGACAGCAGCATTGCTGACTCCAAGCTGATTGGGTGAGCAAGCCTTTCTTCACTGATTGGTTGCTGAATCCTGCCCACCCATTGGATGAAAACACCCCCTCTCATCCTCCTCTCCTTGGGGAATTCCTTGCTCCTCCTGATTGGTTCCTTACTGAGCTCTTGCTGATGTTTGATTGGCCATCTCTGTATCCTACTGCCTAGCATAGAGATGGTCTGACTACCGAGCTCTGGAAATGTATGTCTTGTTCCTGGGAGGAGGTAGTCAGGAGTGCATGTCATCTTGCAGGGGGGCCCAGAAAGGCTGGCTGCTGCTGTGCTAATATGTTTATTGCAAACAACTGGGTTTGCAATCAGTGGCTCTGCGATGTAGTCGACGGCTCAGTCACCAATGATGGGGGGGTGCATTTAGAAATGCATGGGGAGGTGTGCTGTGAGAGGAAAGTAGGGGGAAAGAACAAACTGGAACAAACTGAGAAAGTAAAAGAGGGTAAACCGAGAACAGAACGGGCACTATTGCTGCCTGCTGTACACTCCATCCATGTAGCCTATTTCTTGGTGCAAGCTGCAAAACCGCAGTCTGCACACTTAGTAATAAAAGTGAAAGTCGAGTCAAGACAATGCAGGGCCACCCCCACAAGTGTGAGGCCCAGGGCAGCTGCTCCTACTGCCCTCCCCAGGGCAGCCCTGGAAATCGTACATAAAATAATTTTCCTAGACATATTTGTTACTATTGACTGGAACTCCTAGTGCCTGTCTCACAGCTGTCAGCACAGATCCCCACCCTCAAGCCTCTTCAAGCATACCTCTGAACCTAGCTTAACTGCCACCAGAAGCCAGACTGAGGTGCTGTGACCCCCTTCCTCCGGGACAAGGCACCCAGCATCACCCAGCATCATCCAGGTACACTCACTATTTCATGCTTTCAGCCTCTTCTGACTGCAGTTCCTTCTTGGGCCCCAGCACTGTCACCCATCACTATGGTCTCTGCACTGACTCCTGACCAGTCTTCTTCAAAGAGCCGGAAAAAAAAGAACCATGCTGATCAGTGCACAATAGAAATGTAAGTACATTTATAAGGTAATCCCTGGACTGTACCTGACTGCAGGGCTTCAGTTAACTCCAACAGCTGGTGTTGGTCCTGCTCCCCCTGTTTGTACTCCCCCCTCACTCTTGACCCCAGTACAGTATTTTGGCTCTATGCCCAATTCCTCGGGTGGGTGGGGCTGGACTTGCCAATGCCAAGGTGGCCAGTTCTGGCTGACAGTCCAAGGACCTGTTTACTGCCGTATCATGGCTGTCTTCAGCCAGTCTGCAGCACTGTAGGTTTTGATGTTATTCTTACTGTCATACTGTACTGCCTCTCTGTGCACTGCTTTTCTCGACACAGCAAGCCGAGGACTAATGCGACTTCAGGATTTTTTTAATTTAAACTTTGGACTTATGGCTGTCATTAGGCAGGATGGGAAGCTAGACTTTCCCAACAGGACCAGTTTAAAAAAAGCATAAAACCTGCAGCAGCCGATATGTGCTGATCGAGCGGGAACCTGTGATGACCTACAGTATTTGTATGGAAACATATTCCATAGTATGGAAAATTACCTGCCATCCCCCCCACCCCTGTCAACATAACTAAAATCTGAAACTACTGACACTGAACTAGCAGTGTTTTCATTGCAGGCATCTAGTTTCTGTTGGACAATGCAAAGAGAAGCCCCGTCATGAACAAACTTGCATTAGAAAAAAAAACCCTTGGCAATAAATATTTAAAAAGAAAATACCAATACTCTATAATAAAAGTATATTTCAGGAACCACTGCACATTTGCAATATGAACAACACCAAAACCTCAATTTTTGCAGTCTGGGGGAGATCACGTAATGCCTGGGCTTGGAAGGTAGCTCTGCTTCTGGGCTCCCTCCTCTCTCTACCTTCATCTAGCTAATTTTTCTACTTTAAAGCTTTACTAAACATAAAGAAGCATTTAGATAATCTCCTGCCTACCTCAGACTTCTAATTATCTCCAGGAAACCACTGTAACATCACCAGTTTTCAGAGATGGAAGCCGATATGAAACAGGCCCCACCGAGACACACTTCACCCACCACTCCTGAGAAGGCTGCCAAGAAAGCCAAGGCCCAGGGACAGCAATCGAATCACCAGCCTGCCTCTTCTACACCAGCAGCATTTCTCACGGAGTATCATTTTCTTCAAGAACTGAAGCCCTTTTATGAAGCCCTTTATGATATCACATTGGAGCTGAAATCACTGTGCACAGACTTGGGTGACTTCAGCCGGTGAGTGGAGGGACACATAGGCTCGCATTCACTCAATAGAGCTCTGGAAAGAAAGAGTAGACCCTGAAGTTAACCAGCTGTGGCAGCAAGTTAAAAAAACTACAAGAGAAGACTGAAGATTTAGAGGGGAGAAGACGCTGGAACAACGTCCTGATTTTCAAGCTTCCTGAAGCGGCCGAAGGATCCTCCCCAGTCCTCTTCACTCAAAAGCTGCTCGCTAAACGTGTGGGTCCATCGCCTTACAATCCTTTGTGCCTAATAAAGAAGGCCCACCACTTCCTCCACCCGAAACCTCCCACCAGATTCCCTCCAAGACCCTTCATATTCAAGTTTTTTAAGTTACCTTGAGAAGCAATTTGTACTTCAGAAATCCAGAGACTTACAATCTGTCACTTGGGAGGGCCACTCCTTAAGAATTGCAGTGTAACTCCTCAGAGGAACGAGACAGAAGCATGCAGCCTTCCACTCCATCATGGTTAATTTGATCATGGCCACTATCAAGTTTAGGATGGAACACCCTGCCTGCCTCTAGGTCCAGCTCATCGGACACTGGCACTCCTTTCATACACCCGAACAGGCCTTCCAAGTTCTTACGGCTCTCCTACTGGATCTCTTCAAATCCCCCTTAATGGCCGTGATATCTTTATCTGGGCTGCCCTGTGCCATGTCATCACCTACCTACTTCATGGAATTTCTTATATGTGACAGCAGCTATTTCTGAAGTTCTGGATCCTGGTTTGCCTTTCTTGGTGCCCAGTTCTGTGCCTGAACATTCCTTTGGTCACCACACTGTCTGGCCTGCTCTCCTGGTGAGTGGCTTGGTCACGCAGTGCCGCCCATGTGTCTGGATGTGGAAGGGGGAGATCTGCACTACCACCTTTTGGTCTCCCGCTCACATATTCGCAATGGTCCCAACTTGGAACTGTTGTTGTTAAGCTAAAGGGACAATACTAATGGGACATTGGTGCACTGCTTAACTCCTTCCCCTTCCGGTTACAGGGTCCTGTTAATGTTTCTGCATGTGGATTGTTTCTTTATCATAATAACCAGCTTCCCCTTTTTCCCATAGGGAACCCGTGGTGTAATTTGCCGTTATAAAGGAGTGTTTATAATGGCAAACACGTGCATGGTTTCCCTTGCTGTGCGCATCCTCACGCAGCAACACCACCACTCAAGACCACTGACAGCTTACGTCACTCCCGAAACAGCACCGCCACCACTAGAAGAACTCGGTGGTAAGTTCTTTTCTCCCCCTACACAGTGAAAACCTCACAAACCAGGACAAAAACAAAATGTTTTAAAATTCGCCAATTCAAATCGGCACCTGAGAAGCCACACGACGGATGCACCGGAAGCTTTTTATTTTATGTAATTGCTGAGGTGAAAATGGGAAACCCAGCAATTATATAAAATAAAATATGGGTTGGATGTATGTCAAACTCGATTTTACACACACCCTCTCTGCGGGATGCTTTTCACAAACACCTCAGGCTTTGCCTTTGGGGTTTATGTAGCATCCTACAACTCAGGTGTATGTAAAATCTCATTACACACCCCGACCCATACTTTATTCTCTATGTTATTATCTGTTTCAGCTGTAGCCTCACCTGTATTAATGCTTAACTCTTTTTCTTTTCATGCTGGTTTTTGCAGGGTTATCACATACACTTTTTCTGCCTGTACCAGCACTGGATCTGATACCTTCCTACAGGTACATGGATGGATGCTCGTTTTCTTCCCCATATATTTAATGCTGCAACCAGTTACAACCCCTTGCCCCGCTTACTTCTGCTCAGTCACAATGCAGGAACCCCTATGAATTCATAGCTTATACCACTTCTCGGAGCAGAGTTGACTTTACTCCATTTTCTTTGCTGCTCTTCTGCTACTTCATTTTCTGACCCTATACTGCCCCCGTTTGTTTTTCTACACTCTATTTTAAGTCACTTATACAGTGATATGCTTCCTCGTATTTGGGCTGGGTGGGGGGAGGGGGAGATTAACCAGAGCACAACTCAGCCCCTAAGCTGGAGTGCATTGTGAGTAGGTTAATAACAGGGAGTGCCTTAATCCTTTTAAAATCTAGGCTTTTATTCAGCTATTATATACTCCCATTATTTATCAGCCTCATGATGGCACTACTTCTATCTGACAAGAGAGGGTGCTGGAGGTTCCTCTTTCACATACACTTCCCACCTTCCACTTGTTCTGGGCACTACCTACACAAAAAAGCATTTGCAAGTCCTTCCCCCTCCTTTGGAACCTCACATTTTTGCTCTCCCTCACTCACTACCTCTCTACACTGCCACAGGATTAAGGCACACAGGTTTCGTGGGTTGTGCTATCATTGGTTCAGATTGTATTTTGATAGACTTCTAGAATGGGATGGGTTTTGTATATACTTCTTTAATCGGGACTTTTGGGGAGGGGATTTCACTGTTTTTGCTTGACAAGGTTCTTTACTGTTACATTGTCTGGGGTGGGTCTATATGGGGTTTATTAGGGGGTTTTCCTCACTTTCAAAGTTTTGGCTGTTTTCAACATTCTCATTGTTTGGTGTTAGTGTCTACACTAAGGTTAATGGAACTCGTTATTTAGTGGGGAGGGGGGAGGGAGGTGGGCAACAGAGTGTTCTTTCCAGGGTTCTTACCATCACAGTTAACTCCCTTTGGTTTGGACCATGGCTAACTCCCC
Organism: Neoceratodus forsteri; assembly: GCA_016271365.2. Classification (NCBI taxonomy): domain Eukaryota; kingdom Metazoa; phylum Chordata; order Ceratodontiformes; family Ceratodontidae; genus Neoceratodus; species Neoceratodus forsteri. Next base: position 1,519,255,617 of record CM057449.1, read on the forward strand.
TCCTTAAATTTGCAACATAAAATATTGGAAGAGCAAGATCCCAACTCAAGAGGTATCAGATCCTCAAACACATCTCACTCCTACAAGGTGACATAACTTTCCTGCAGGAACCCTAGTTGTGGGCAGAAGATGCTACCTGGTTCCACAGGCAATCCATAGGACAGGTGTTTGCTGCAGGATGCAATTCCTCGAGCAGAGAGGTTGCCATTCTACTCACTAGGAACATTCACTTTCAATGCTTACGCACACTTTATGATCCCCTGGGGCACTATATTTATTTTATTTATTTAGTTTTTGTTGTACTATATACTAATTAAGGGTAGGCTTGATCGTACCGAAGTTATACTGGGTAGTATCTATGGCCCTAATGGCAGTGTCCTGCAATTCTTCATGGAACGGGCAGACAAACTAGCCTCCCTTCTGCTGGCTTCTATAATCATTGGTGGTGACTGGATCACTACTATTACCTAAGACTTGGACCGCTCAAGTCGACCCTTAAACCCACTTTCCCCTCCCCAATGCGCCATTAGAGCCATGATGGACTCTATGGGGCTCTGTGATCCCTGGAGGATCCTCCATCCTCAAACACCTGAATTCACCTTTCATTCCTCTGGACATCACTCCTCCTCCTCCCATCTGGACTTCATTTTTATCAATCATTTGGAGATGCTAGGTGTGGTGGACAGGTGGCTTGGCCTTGGTGGTCCTCTCGGGTCATGCTCTGGCATGGATAACACTCACTTTATCACCAGCCATGCAGCGAGACACCTCTTGGAAGCTAAATAATCAGCTTCTCAAACAGGACCATATTATCACCAGGATCAAAGCCCTTATCCAAACCTACACTGAGACTAACCTTAATTCGGTTCCCAGAGGTGACCAAGAATGGTGTGCCCTTAAATGTCTCCATAGAGGCAAATATCTCCACCTTGCTTCCAAGCAGAAAAAAGTCAGAGAGCAAGAAGCAAAAGATCTCCTGCACCATATCAAGGAATTTGAGAATTCCATTTCTCCCTCCACCTCCCCTGAGTTACTGAAATCCCTCACATGCCTCAGAGATAAATACGCTGACTTGCTATGAAAAAAAACTGAGTACGCAATCTTAAAAACCCAGTCAAAATATATTGAACAGGGTGAAAAGGCAGGCTGGCTTTTGGCTGTTCACCTAAAGAAAAGTGAAGCCTCCAGGTTTATTCCTGCCATAAACTCCGGAGGTGGTCTGCTTAAAACAATGTCCCGCGACATAGTGTCCAAATTCAAAAACTATTATAAAGTCCTCTACAGACCTAGAACTACCCACACAGTGCGGACATTAATAATTACCCAGATCCAATCTCCTTACCCCAACTGTCCAATAACCAGTGGGCCATGCTATCCCAACCCATTTCAATCCCAGAGATCCTTTCTGCAATTAATAGTCTTGCTCTGGACAAGTCTCCTGGCCCTGATGGTTTCTCCTTGAACTTCTACAAAACATTCTCCAAAGAACTAGCTCTTTTACATCTCTGTTTTTTTTCCAATACTTTTACAAAGCTGATACTCTGGACCCGTCAATCCGTGAGGCCTTGCTAGTACTGTTATTAAAACCTAATAAACCCCCCAATCAGGTATCCAGTTATTGTCCCATCTCTTTACTAAACTATGACCTCAAAATTCTTACCAAAGTTTAGTTTCTAGAATTAATAGTGTCTGGTCTACCCTACTCAGCCCAGAATGAGTTGGCTTTGTCCCTGGCCACTCATCGTCTGACCATTTGCGGAAACAGGTATATATAATCTTGGCCACTAGAGACTCCCCTTCTCCGATGGCTTTGGTATCCTTAGATGTGGAGAAAGCCTTTGACCAGGTTGACTGGTCCTTTCCTTTAAGTACCCTACAGAGATCTGGATTTTTCCAGGCCTTCCTATGTTGAATCCAGGTAATTTACTCCTCGCCTACTGCAGAAATCTATTGTAATGGGTATTTTCCTCCAGTTTTCCCCCTATTCACTGGAACACATCAAGGTTGTCCCCTATCCCCTCACCATTTTAATCTTTACTTGGAACCTTTAATTAGGCACATCAAACTCAACCCTAGCATATCAGGCATTCTCACAGGAGGCACTGTCCAAATCCTTTCAGTATATGTAGATGATGTATTCCTACATCTCGCATGCTGAGCCAACTCTATTGCCAAAGTTCTAAACGCCATTAAAAAGTTTGGCACTTTCTCAAACTATAAATTCTATCTTGATAAAACCGAAATCCTACCTCTCAACTGTTATACACATAAATCTGACTTAGCTCATTTTGGCATGTGTTGGGCCCCCCGTTATATTAAGTATCTGGGCATCTACCTGTCCCAGCATGCTTCTAGTATGAAAAAGCATAATCTAGAGGATCTCATCATGGTTGTCCAACAAGATCTATCCAGATGGAGATCACTCCCTCGCTCCCTTTGGGGCAGGATTAATATAATTAAGATGAATGTTCTCCCAAGATTATTTTACCTCTTAAATATGTTAAAACTCTGGTTGCCCATCTCCTTCTTCAAACATATATACGCCTTAGTCACCATGTTTATTTGGCTATATAAAACCCTAAGGAGGTCCTACATGAAGCTCTCCACACTCCGGACAGCAGGTGGACTCAAACTACCTAACTTTCTATTTTTTTATTGGGCGAACCACCTCCACAAATGTTTCAATGGCTCTCTCCACATCATGCTCACCAAGCCCCCAATTACTTCCATATCTGGCTTCAGTTAGGGCTTGACTTAATCAATAAGTCCAGTCTGTCTGCACTCTCACTCTTTTTTGCACCCTGGAAATCTCTCCCCCCTTCACTGAAGGACTCTGTGATTGGTGTTTCTCTCAGAGTATTTTTCCAGTTCTGCTCCAGATTTCATTATCAACCTTCTAAAGGTATCTCCCAATCTGTTCTATATAATAACAATCTGAAAATTGGTAGGCAGGTACTCACCTCCTCCTGGCTACCATCCCTATCTAATGTCTCCATTGTAGACTTGGCACGCAGGGTACACTACTCTCATCACCCTCTATACTGCAGAAATTCCAGTTAGGCCATTCCCATATCTTCAAGGTCCTTCAACTAAGACACCTTTTCTTACAGTTGCTAGGCTCCACCCCTGAGATCACCGATCAATCAGAACACCTCGGTTCTCTGAAAGAACTGGCTTTTATGCCACATGGAGTATCCAAAATTTACTTCCTAATACTCTCTAGGACCTTTCCAAATAGATCGGGCCACCCAAAAACCTGGGATACCCTCCTCCCTTCTTCCAATCGTAACTGGAACAATATATGGAGGGACCTTTACATCTACGCATCTCAGGACAAGTTTAGGCTTGCCCAATTTGGTATTTTACACAACCTTTACTATACTCCTGTGAAACTGTTTAAAATTGGTCAAATTTCTTCTTCCACATGCATTAGATGTGGCCAAAAAGTAGGTACTCTCCTTCACATCTTCTGGTCCTTCCCTAAAGTGTCCCCTCTCTGGACCCTCATTGAATCCAAAGCTGATCCCTTACTAGGTCTAGAGGAGCTTTTCACACCAGAAACATGCATTTTAGGGGTCATAGCTCTAGCCCAGTAAAGGAAAGGTGATACAATATCTCCCTGATTCCCCCTAGCAGTTGAAAAAGTTATTCTTAGACACTGGCTGGACCAAACCCTTTCTTCCTATCAGGAATGGCTTCAAGAGCTTTTGTTCAGCTTAATGATTGAGCGTATGACTGCTAGCATATTTTAAATTGGCCCTCTTCCATAAGAAATGGGGTAAACTCCATACCGTGTATACTAAATGATTTTCAGCTCCCATTCACTTTTGCTCCCTTCCAGTTATTTATTTATTTATTTATTTATTTATTTATTTATTTATGAGTTTAAACAGGAAGGCATACTGAGCAGTGCTGCTTGATTCCAGATGTGACCTGGGGGTCAAGACCCAAGACATTTGTACAAATCACAAGGTACAGCAGTTAAACAATACAACGAGTGGTCATCCAACATAGAGACAATTGTCGGGTAGAAACAGGAACATTTTAGAGAACACATCTGAGCACAAAAAATACAATTACGTAGTTAGGCTTTAGCTAAAACAAGTGCAGCTGGAGGAGCAGTGGGTGCTGAGTAAGCAATTGAGGTGGTTGGAGTTGGGTGAGTGTCTGATATGTGCAGGCAGGGTGTTCCATAGCTGGGGGATATGGAATTTGAAAGTGGCCTGTCCTTTGGTTGTGCACATGAAGGGATGTGTAGGAGCCTGGGGTCAGTGCTTCTAAGGGAGTAAGCAGGGGGAGGTTGTGGGGAGAGGGTAGAGGCCAGGTGGGGGGGAGAGATTGGGACCAAAATTTGACTGCGGTCCCAGCACAGTGGGTTGATCTATCTTCCTTACCTGTAGGCACTTAATTAATCTAACACATCTGGAACACTTCATGGGGTGGGCAGAGGTGGGTGTGGGTTGTGAAGAGTTATGTTCAACTGTCATGTTATATTTTTTCTGTTACATGCCTGTAGTTGACGTGTGTTTTTTTGTGAAATAATAAAGTTTATTAAATTTCAAAAAGAAAATTTAGCAATCTGCAACTTGCTGCAGTACCATGTGTTTAAAAAAAACATGAGTACCAAATCAAAATATAAAATAGCACACACCGTGCACATGTTCTCGGAGGTATGGATCTGAGTGTTTAACTATTGCATAACTCTTCTTTGAAGATATACAGGTTTATAGCCCAAAAAATAGCAAACATCCCTTGAAGTAAGCTGATTTATTAATTTTTGCATTAACGGGAACACAGCCAGTCATACGAACAATAAACATTTTGAGCTGCTCATGCAGGAGTGTCTGTGCTACTAATTTTAATCTTTGGCCATGCCCACAAATGTAAAACCCCCTTTCTCAAAAAGAAAGGTAGTAACATTACATTTTCACTTCATCTGAACCATTCTGTTGTTTCTGCTCTTGTTTTTCTTGCTCATCCTGCTCCTGATTTGTGATAGATGGATAGATAGATAGATAGATAGATAGATAGATAGATAGATAGACAGACAGACAGACAGACAGACAGACAGACAGATATCAAGATCACCAGCTCACTGCTGCCACACAAGCTGACAGCAGGACTCCAGCTGCGGCTTCACAAGTTTAAAAAGTCCCACTGTTCTCATGCAGTGAACGCCTGTCAACAGCTCCTCTTGCCAAGCCACACACCCTAGATTTTGTGGTGCCAAGAAAAGGTATTTGGGGAGTTAAAAAAAAAAAAAGCCAGCAACTAGCTAAAAGTATGCAGTTTTGACAGGTTCTACTGTTTGTTTGTTTTTAAATATTTCATTTTATGTATTTTCCATGTTTTTTAGTTTGGGGGGATAAAACAAGATGGTGGCTGTCATGACCTGAAAATGTTTTCTGTGTTTCTAGAAGCAAGTGTAGGGAAACTAAATATGGTCTCAAGACATGGAATTTTTCATGTCGTATCTGAAGGTTTTCCAAGAAACCCTACTGTACATGCTCAGAGCAGCTAAAAAAAATTAAATACTTATAACTCTGAAACCATTTAATATTTTCTCATGAAAACTCTGAAAGGCACTACCTTGGCATAGTTTGCTTGTATACAGAAAGTTTCAGAGAAAAAAATTCAGACTGCCAAGGCTGCACATGAGAGCAAATCCGAAAACCCATGTTAGGTATAGGCAAAAAATTAGCCCTCTACAGTAAAATGACACATGCAGATCTCAGAAACCACAAAAGCTGCCATCATGAAATTTTCTACATAATTACACATTGCCTCCTAGACAATGCATGCGAAATCTGAGGCAATTTTGAATGATGCCAAAAACTATTAAGATGCAATGTTAGGGTTTAACTTAAAACCTGCAGGCAACCCTAACTCTACTGGTGCTACCATGATAGTATAAAATACATTAAAATATTAGGGGTTCTGGTCACAGGACTTTTGATAATTTTGCTATGTAGTACCCCTTACAGAAGTTGACCCAAATGCCCTTTCCCCAGCATTGCTATGATCAAGCACCTACCCTTGTGACCAAAGCATACCCAGCATTGCTGGGGTATGCCACAGAGACCGTTACCTTGGTGTAGGATGCATATCACTATCTATGTCTTGTAATGAGCATCACTTGTTTTGTCCTACACAGGACTCATCAGTGTGCCTCATCTGTATCTTACCCCATGGGAAAAACAAAGCAGCTTTAACGTGGTCTTATAGATTTGGGTCATGGTGTGCCCAAAATAAGAAAACAGGCAGAAAGACAAAGAACCTCAGCACAAAAACAATGAGGCAAGAGTTACCCAAAAAGGGCATTGCCAGCAAAGCCAAGTTTCAAAGAAATACAAAATTAAACAACCCCCCATAATGCAAACCATCATGGGATATATATATGCAAATCACTATGAACATTTTGGCTGATTTTGCGTTAATCAGGAATGCATGGTGCCAATGGACCTCACACACAGGGCTGGATTTTCAAAGCTTCATAAAAGCCCACAGCTGTGGGAAAAAACTGGTGCAAGCGGGTGTCCACTTGCAGAGCCATCATTTTTCCTGCAGCTGCAGTATTCTCAAAAGTGGGACTGGTTATGACCAGCTGTATGATTTATGGCCACTTGGGGATGATTTTTTTTATGCAGCTGTGGGTAAAAGCTATGCCTAGTGGGATGAGGCATAACACTTCCTGCAGCTATGCTGTCTGAAAATACAGAACTCCACGGTTGCGGAGGTTTCATCATGTGGCTGGGGCTACAAGTCTGGACTTAGTCCCCGACCATTTGAAAATCCAACCCACAATCTGTAAAGGATGAGAACAGAAGATAAATCACAACAGAAAGCCTTCTCTGAACACCAATGAACAAGTCAGATGAAATACCATTGTATTGCCCAATCAAACCAATGTAAGTGTGTTGTGGCATAGTTTGTGATCAACAGCAAAGTTGCTGAATAAGAATATTGTTTTTTTTTTCATATTTGTTCTCTGGCAGTTAAGTATTGGTACTTCACTTTTTATTTACAACTGAAGAATTTTTAATAAAATGGCATCACCTAACCATCCAGAATATAATAGGCTTAGTGCCCCACAACAGTCAAAAGAGAGCCCACAAATTGTTTAAGGACTGTTAACCAAGTTCCAAATAACATACTACAGTCATGTTTTTATATGTGTGATTATGTGCAGATTGCAGAGTGAAAATATTAGGCATAACAGTAATGTCATTTGGTTTCTCAGCTGAAACAGTGCCTATAGAAAAAGACTGCAGTGCTTGAAATATTTTTTCCAGAAGTACACTATACAGTTATTCTTGCGATAACTCAAGAAGCATTATCTGTTTTTGAGATGTAATTTAACAGTTATATTGAACATTCCATTGTATGCTCTCATGGAACTAATAAATGCTACACTTTTTTAACAATCTTTTGCTTAGATTTTCACTCACTATTTAGATTACACTACAACTGAGAGCTTTTAACAGGTGCTGAAAAATAGGGTTCACTTGGATGCCCTGCTTCCAAAAGAGGTTATCAAGCTGGGAAAGATCAGGGATAAAGTAATTACAGCTAAGGGTCCCTTTTTAACAGCTACCCAAAACAGGAATATAGAACCCTTACAAATTTTCCAAATACAATTTCAAACAAGCATTTGTCAATGCCGAATGTTTGCTTGCTGGTATTAGCATTGGAAATGCAGGAGTTAGACAGATGCAGAATAGCAATGGCAGTGAAGTATTGAACTTCATGTCAACCCCACCTCCATCCTGTAGAGACGGACAGGCATTGGGGTAAGTGCTTGGGTCATCACCCGTGACGGTCATGCCATGTCACCTCACCCTATTCTGCAGACACCGACGTGCTGAGGTGTGCCTTGGGTGTTTTGCTTTACAGTCACCCCATTCCATAAGGACATACACTGAAATGGGTGCAGCATAGAACAATGGGGTGAAGACTGGAGCTGAACAGTTCAAGGTATACCTCAATGCCTGTTAGTGGCTGAGGGGTGGGGGTGGGATGTCATGAGCAGTACAATCGGCAATGCAAAGGCACACCCCAATGTCTGTCAGTCTGTACAGGGTGGGACATTATGGTTAGAAACCCTAACCCCTGGGGCATTTGTTGGTATTTGCACTACAAATTTTCAACATGGCCTTTTTGTGACCCCACCTCATGAAAGCATTTGGGACCTCTTCTCATGAAGAGTGGCAGTGTGATTTTGTCAATGTGTCCAGAATTTTGAGTTCCAGCTGCGACCGTGCCATTCTGCGCCACATGTATGAAAACACAGATCAGACAGGATGTGAAGAATGACAGCTGTACCATCCATAGGGAGGTGTGAAGAGATAGCAATGTTGAAAATCTTTAGTGGGAATATTAAAAATGCTCACACTTCTGAGCATACGTGGAAACTGTGCAACACATGCATGTAACAGTCATTTTAAGGACTTTTGTCACCAAATTTTCAACATAGGCATTTTAGGACCTCTGCTCATGAACAGTGTCACTGTGATTTTCTTAATGTGTCCCGAACACCGATATACCACAGTGACCACGCTATTCTGCGCCGGAAGTGCGAAAAAACATTTCGGCCATGTTGTGGAAAATGACAGCTGTACTGTTCATAAGGAGGTGTGGAAAAATGGCAATGTTGAAAATCTGGAGTGAGCTGAATTATGTTGTCCCTTTCCACCTTGTTTATGCCATTGAGGTACTTGAATGTTCCTATCGTGTCACCTCTCTCCCTCCTCTGTTCCAGCGTGTACAAATTTTGGTCCCTCACTCTCTTCTCATAAGGCTTGTGATATAATATGTCCACCATTTTGGTCACCCTCCTCTGCACCATCTCTATTTTGTCAATGTCCTTTCGAAGAACTGTACACAGTATTCAAGGTGAGGTCTCACCATGGCCTTGTACAGTGGAACCATTACCTCCCTCCCTCCTTCTGCTTGTGATTCCCCTTCCAATTCATCCCAACATCCCACTGGCCTTTCCCACCTCCTTGGCAGTCTGTCTAGCGTCTTTCAAGTCATCTGTGATTATGATCCCCAAGTCCCTCTCCTTCTTAGTTACTGTCAACAGCTCCCCTCCCCCATCCTGTAGCACGCTCCAGGATAAACCTTTCAAAATATAATTTTCAGACACTTCTTAGCTTATATCTAAGTAATTTCCTGATTTTATGACCCCCTCATTTTTATGTTTGCTTGCGCACATGCGCTAGAAACATGTTGTGGTAGCTTAGGAGAGAGGAAGGGTGGGGAGGTGCGCCACTGCTTTTGTGGGCTTGACTGTGTGTTATCAATGCAAGCACAAGCTGGTGGTGACACTAGTTTTAAAGCCTGCCACCAACTTGAAAGGATTTGGCTGCTTCAATCTGTGAGCACCTCCTCATTGCAGCATCAGCTTCTTGCTCCCTTCTGAATAGTAACTTTGCATGCCGATGAGAAGCTGATGCTGCAATGCCGGGGTGGTCCCCATTTGTTATGGCAAACTGTATATTTTGTGGCATGTTTTATTTTTCTGTTATCTGTGCTTTTGCCTGTGGCCTGCCTGCATGCCAAATGGGGCAAATGTCTCACGTCCCTCGGCATAGACTGGCCCGGTAGCCGAGAGAGACAGAGATGTCTCGGACGTGATTTGTAAAGCCCCCCTGCTGCTACGCAAGTCAAAAGCCCCCCCGCTCAGTAAAACGGCACGCTATGAAAGCAGTGTGACTGGTGAGGCAGTTTTTAATTAAAACAAAACAAAACAAACAAACGTTTCATGGCTATAAAAGGTAGACTGAAGCGGTACCTAGAGACATACCTCTCAACCTCCTGCCTTATAAATCAGGGACAAGGCTTAAAATAATCAGGGACAAAGGACCAAAATCAGGGACACATCTTCAAAATTAGAGATATCCACCCAGAAAGCTGCCAGAATATGGGGCTTAGTGCAAAATGCATTTTCAAAAGAAGAACAAGTCTGTAACTTTAATGACTGGCATTTTGTGCTTCCAGTCCCCACTGTTTAGCCACAAAAACACAAATTTAGGAGGGGCAAAGAAAAAATTTTGAGACAAAATCAGGGGCACTTGAGAGGTATGCCTAGAGAATGAGTAAGACTGGATTTGGGGGCAGGCGCTGTGACTACCTCTGTGGTCAGTTAGTTGCACTGTAATCGCTCCTGTTGGAAGATCCGCAGATAGCTGCTGAGCGAGTTTAGAGGGTGTGCGTACAGCTTCTATTGTTGTTCCCGTTAGGGAGCACCTGCCCTGTTCTTTCCTCTTCCTCCTGCAGGCATTACTGAAGGCAAATGCAATTTTAATTGGCAGCACTCCACTCACCCCTGGACCAGCATCTCCTCCCCCACAGCCGCTCCCACTCCTGGACTCCATTGCGTTTACTGCAGTCTTTCACTCCTGAATAGCTATATGACAGCCTCTTGATGCTGTTCTTTCTCCAGAGCCCTTCAGGGAAATTGCTATTTGTTCCTGAAGGGATCCATACAAAATCCTGATAGCTGGAATCCCAATACAGGATTCCAGTCAATTATGTTATCCTGGCAATTGACTGCATGACATCCCAAAATCCAAACAAATGCAGGCTGCTGACAACAGAATATCATGTGACAAATAATAAAAAAAAATAAAAAATTCGATGCAGATGCAGATTACTGAGTTGCCGCAAGCAGATGCATAAAAAATAAACACTTGTACAGTCACTGTACAAAACAGTTTGGGGGCATTGGGCCGCAGGCAGTCGGACAACTATTGGATGAAGATCGGACACACACACAAAAAAAAAGAGCTTTCCGTTATTTAGCGGAGTATAATAACTGGCTCTGCCTTTTTCCCATAGGGAAACCGTGGCGTAATTTGCCGTTATAAAGGAGCGTTTATAACGGCAGACAAGCGCATGACTTCCCTTCCTCTGCGCATGCTCGCGCAGCAGCGCGACCAGCTGAGACTGCTCACCGCTTCCGTGTTACGTGAAACAGAACCGCCACAAGAACTCAGCGGTAAGTCCTTTTCTTTTCTTTTCTCCCCCCTTATACCCTGAAAACACAGAAAGACCTGAAGAAACAGGAAAAAAAAACAGTTTAGAACACAAAAATCTCGGCACCAGACTAAAAGGACCGACCTTAGGATACACTGGGAGGATACACAGAGGTGTTTATTTTATATAATTGCTGAGGCAAAAAAGGGAAACCCAGCAATTATATAAAATAAAAAATGGGTTGGGGTGTCAAACTCGATTTTACACAGACCCTCGTTGTGGGATGCTTTTCACAAACCCCTCTGGGCTCACCCTCGGGGTTTATGTAGCATCCCACAACTCGGGTGTGTGTAAAATCTCATTGCACACCCTGACCCATACTTTATTCTATATATTCAACACGTACAGTCACTGTGCAAAGCAGTTAATGGTACGGGGCTGCAAGCAGTCAGACAATGATCAGATACAAACACGGATCAGACACATGCCGCTATTTCAGAGTACAGAAGTTTACATTCAGAAAACTACTTGAGGCACAGCATCTGACAATAAACAAAGATAAGTAAAATGAAACTGCTGTGCAATATGCGTATGGTGCCGCAAGACGCAGAACAGGCAGCAACAGAAAGCAACAGGCATAAACAAAGCAATGAAAGCCAATAGTGTCAGTTCTGATCTGAATAAAACCAAAAACAAAATCACCATTCAAGTTCTGTTCCTCTAGCAGATGTCTCAGATGCACCAATAAATGCGCTGTCAGCACCTCCCCCCCCATCAGTGCAAACCCTTTAGTTTTCAGAATGGTGAATGTTATCAGTCAACTGCATCTGCTTGCATCCCCGAACAGTTGACTGTAGTTGTGTTTATTTATTTAATGTCATACCTGATTTGCACATTAGTTAGATCGGTGTTATCATTTAGCTCAGTCTTGACTGCAGATAACTGACAAGTGTTTATTTATTTTATATTCACATACTGCACATATAAGATTCCACTGCAGGCTATCCAAGCTGTGTTTGTATCATGTGTCAAGATTTGGCCATTCGGGATTCCAGACTTGTCAGTCATTACAATGTCAGGATTTGGATATCAGGCTTTGCCTGTCGGGATTTGTCATGTTGGGATTCCTTGCCAAAGCAGCGGCTCATGTACGTGGAGGGAAGCACTCCCTCACTGGCCTCCTTAACCTCTTGATGAGCTCTGTCCTGTTCTCCATCTCTCGCCTGCATGCAGCAGACCTCAGCCTGAGCTCTGTATGGGCTGGGAGTAGATAACACCCACCGTCATATTCACTATTAGTGCAGTCACTTGCGCTACCTGCAGCAGCAGCCCCAGCTTATCATCCTCACTCTCCACATCCCCGCTGCCTGCCAAAACAGTATCGGAGCCCAAGAACCCCACCACCACTGGACCCAGGGAAGAGTTTCTTCTTATTTTAAATCCATTGCCCACTGGCCATTAGAGAAAGTAGCCCTCTAGCCGGGTATTGTACAAATCCCTCACATCCCTGGGACAACACTAGCACCCCTGGATCACCTTATTTTAATAATAATGACCATTATCTATGCCCACATGAGCTACTACTTTTAATTACTGGCCACTAGGCCATCTAGAGGGTGAGGAGTAGTTCTGCTGCACCCCCCCAACACACACACACAACACTTTCTATACTCTTTTCCTACCTGTTTATTTATTTTATTTCTTTATCTCTTTCTCTGTATCGCTATTCCTGCTGTGCCCTAACTGTAACTTTTTATCTAAAGTTACTTTTTTACTCCTATGCTGTCCTATGCCCATTTCGTATCTCTGCTCTCACTACTGTATTTTCTCCAATATTTTTTTTTATTCAATTTACTTTATTAGCACATTGATATTACATGAAAAGTGCCAATCTATTTGGTCTAACAGTTACAAATCAAACAGGACATTATCAAGAGTACATGTTAATAGAAACTGTCTCGTTGAGACGAGAACCACAAAAATTGACATGACACTTAGCCAAGTATCCTAATTAAACTACCCCACAACTCAACCCTCCCCGCCACCCCACTCCCCAGCAGCATCTACAATCAGATTGAGACATTATGCAAACACTCGTTAGAGGAAAGAAGCAAGTGCACTGAGAGTACGTCAAGCCACAGGACATTACCAACGGCCAAAGAGATTAAGCTTGCCAACTGACTAGGACTGCATCCAACAGGCCCCATTTGGAGCCATAGAATTGGATCCTGTTGTTCATTCTGGCTATATGATATTCTAGTTGTAACGCCATTATGATTTCCTTATACCATTCTAGGATTGGTGGAGTAGAAGCGTCCTTCCAATGTCTAAGGATAACTGCTTTGGCCGTGGCTGATATGATAGCCATGTATAATTTCCTTTGTCTGATCTCGCCTCTAGGGAAACTATTTAACAGACAAATTTCCGGTGTAAAAAGGAGCTCCAGACCTAATATTGATGGTAGTGAGGAGCAAATTGCTCTCCAAAAGGGCTGGATCATAGCACACTCCCACAATAAGTGGTACAAATCCCCCTCTTTAGCTGCACACCTGCTACGAGTAGGTAATGATAATTTGCCCATCTTGTGCAGTCTGGCTGGGTTATAGTACAGGTTATGTATAATGTTAAATTGCTGTAGTTTGTACCTGTCCTGCCTGATGTATTTATGATTGTTGGCCCATATCTGTTCCCAATCTCTGCTATCTACTATCATCTGTAGCCTTTGCCTCCAGTATGGGCTAACGTTAGTGGGTAGGCCAACGTCTATCCTCTGTAGTTCACTATACGTTCTCGAGACAGAATGGGGTTGGTCTGCAAACCTTTAGCAGTCTAGAGAGTTCAATTCTGTTTTCCTCCCAAGTTGTCGCCCTGCGTAGATGGGCTTTGATTGAGTCACAGACCTGCCGGAATTTAAAATAATACCCTTTTAGGTTTGGGAACTGAGTACCTGCTTGCTCATACGATAGTAGTTTTCCTTGGGGCGCCAGATCTCCCAGTTGTAGCCCATTTATCGGCCTCCAAAATGTGGAAAGGATGGGGACTCGCTGATTTTCTCCAATCTAACCTATTTTTCTCTTAACAGATCTGAGAGGATGTTGACTCCTTCCCTATCAGATAAGTATTACTCTGTATCTAACCTGTCCATTTCCATTCACTCCCCAAGAACTATGGATCTTTTGTGATTTCTTTCCTATATATTATTCTATAGGTCCGATGGAAGTTTTCCCTTCAAAACTCATACATCAGGCTCCTAGTACCAGGTAAGAGATCTACTACAAATATCTACACTTGTGTTTACTTGAATGGTGCAGCCATCCCCATTACTCTGTGTGTGTGTGTGTGTGTGTGTGTGTGTGTGTGTGTGTGTGTGTGTGTGTGTGTGTGTTAAGGTAACACATACCACAACACTTTTCCTTTTTATTGATTGATTTTTTAATGTAATTTTTGCCTTGGAGGTTGATGCTTGTGAGCTCTCAGCCCTGTTCCCTCCTCACCGGTCTGGCAGTCACCCATACCCACCAAACCCGCAGTCCCCCACGGATTGTTCTGCCCCCCCCCGTGGTGGGGCTGGGAAGGTGAGGGCTGTCCTCCCCCACACAGTGACTCATTTCCAGAACTGGGGCAGTGGTTTAGTTGGTGGCATGGGAGGGATGTAGGCAGGCAGGGATTCAAGAAGCCTGTGCCAACTATTTTTCATTTTTTTCCCTTAGGGTCCCCTGCTGTTGTGGCACGTAAGCATGCATGCAAGGATGTGCACAACTACTATGGAACCACAGCCCCTCCCTTCGAATTCAAGGTTCCAGCGCTACCCACAGATCTCCACCTGGGGGAAGCCAAGGGCTGAGTCAGCATGCCTAACTGCTTTAAGAGAGAGAGGAGCTGTTTGATGGACTTTCCACCCCTCCCCCCAGGCAACTCAGTTTGCTTCCATACTTGGTTCGTTGGCAAGGTGGGAGCTAAGGCACATATTGCCTCAGCTCTCCATGCCACATGGCCAGCTTTATACTGCAGCAATTTTTTATTACACGAAAGTTTGCTAGCTGTTAGATAGAATGCATGCTATGCTAAGCTGCTGCTACAGGTGGTTGTGTGTGTGTGTGTGTGTGTGTGTAGATACAGGTGATTTGGTGTTTGTGTGGGGGGGTATACATAATCTTCAAGGACTTCTAAGCCAATACGTTTCTGACTGTGATGGGAGGGTGCTGTTGTCAATACCTGCCATGGAAGGCTCCTTTTGTGTTTGCGAGTTTGTTTGTAGTGTAGGATGTACACACCACAGCATTTATATTAAACTTGAACTGCTATTTTGGAAGGTGGGCAGTACTATGGGCAATTGCAGTTTCTGTTCAAGGGTGTCTGTGTGTGTGTGTATCAGAGTCCTCAGCATTTTGTTGATAGGAATTTGTGGGTGGTTGGGGGTGCAGATAGTGGTGCTTGTGATAATGTCAAAATTTGGCTCTGTGTATATTTGAGTGGTGAAGTTTTATCACTTTGTTAATATCCAACCATTTGATGACTTGTATGGAGGGGGGGTCATGTCAACTATTGATCTATGTGGGACACCGACCCACTGGGTATGAAAAGTAAGGGTCAGATGAAAAAAATAATGGGTCATAATGTTCAACCGAGTCCAAATTCATAAAACAGTAGTTTAAAACCTCTATAACAATGAGCAGGTTGTCCCCAAGGTAGAAGAATAGGTGGGTCAAAATTAAAACCTGCATGTCGGTTGCTCCAATCTCCCACCCAAAAATGAACTGGGGGGGGTATCATCCTATAAAGTACTCAATACAGTAGCAGCCGCAGACACTGCCAGCTATTTCCTGAAATTTCTGTGATATTTCCAGAAATATCTCCTGCTTTCTGCATTTCCACAGTAGGGGCAGCACAGAGAAACTCTTCAGAAAGTTTGCGAAATATCTTGAAATAGCTGGCAATGTCTGTGGCTACTACTGTATATGGATTCTTGTGTGTGTGTGTGGGGGGGGGAAGTACCATGCTATAGTCGATATGTGGATTCTTGTGTGAGGGTGTGTGTGTCTCAAATTTTTGGGTGAGTTCCTCTCTTGCACTCCCACCAGTCTCACCCTTTGCTGCCACTTCCTGCTACCTGGCATCCAGTATCCCAATGTCCTGGAGGGTTCAGCTTATCCCTACCGAGGGGGCCCTCTCCCGAGGGTGAATGAAGTAGCATTCCTGGAGGGTTCTGCAAGGTGTGCAGAGTTTGGGGGCAGGGGTAGTGCACTAGGGGGATGTGTGACGTGGGGGCTAGGCAGCCATCTTCTGGCAGGCCAAGATGGGTGCCTATTCTGTTTTCTGGGTCCCACCCTACTGGTGTGCACCCGGGTAATGCCCTGGAGGCTGAGTCAGTTGAAGTGTGGTCACCCATGATGATAAGGCTTCCGCACAACACCAGGTGATGCTCTCTATGTGGTGCTCCATAGCACCCTCCCTCAGGAGGACAGTGCTCATGCAGACACTCTGTCACACTCACTGCAGGCCTCCACTCCTGTTATCCCAAGCTGAGTCCCAGGCTGAGGGTTCAATCCTAGATCATCAGTGTGCCAAGCTGGTGCCCTACCACTTGATGCCATGGAGCCAGGACGGTCACATTTTTTAAGAGCTCACCCATAATATCATCTGAATTCTGGGGGCAGTATTTTTAGACTGGATCTGTCCACCCAATATTTGAAAAAAAAAAACTCTCTTTTTCACCGTTGGACCATCTATTTATCCAACATTGGACAATGGTGCAATGGCCAGCCAGCTTTGGGTGCCTGAGCAAATAATGGGAATTGTGTAGGAGATGATGATGCTTTGCTACTATTGTGACTCAGAGGGTGCCAAAGAGGAAGAGTGACTGGACTATGGAGGGCTAGTGTGCTCCAAGAGGGTGAGTGGTGCAGGACAGGAACTAGTTCCTCTGCCAATACGCAACTCTTTTGACACTCTGGCAAAATGGGACTACCAAGAGGAGGCACCTGTGGTAGTGGCCAGAGAGGATGTGAGGGTCCTTCATTTGGGAGATCCAATGTGGGTGGCAGAATACACCAGTAAAAGATCAGTGGTGGGGAAATTAATGGAGTCTGTCCTGATGGAGAGGCTGATGGACTACATGGAGGAAAATGAGCTATGACCACTGGCAGCATGGTTTCACCGGGGGGGGGGGGGGTCATGTCAAACAAATCTCATGAATTTTTGGCTAAGTGGCTAAGGAGAAGGATCAGGTGAAGGCAGCGGATGTGGCCTATCTGGACTCCATTAATGCCTTTGACGCTGTGCCAGACAGACTAATAAAGAAATTCCAAGTTGGGATTTGGGAGAAGGCGGTAAGTTGGGTATCAGACTGGTTAAAGGATAAGAGTCAGAGAGGGGTGGTAAACAGAAGCCACTCAGGGGACTGCAGAGTAACCTGTGGAGTGCCACATGGATTAGTGCTGGGTTCTGTCCTCTTCAGTGTCTGCATAAGTGGCATTGTTGTGAAAATGGAGGTGACGGGATGTCTTTTTGCAGAAGTCACAGAACTCTGCAACAGGGTGCATGCCCATAAAAGGGTGATCCAGAAGCAAATGACTTGATACCTTTTAATGGACCAACATAGATATAACAACAAGAACAGATTGCTGAAGCTTTCAGACCAACAAGTCCTTCGTCAGAAGCGTAATGACCAAATGTAAGGGTGGAGAGATTGCACTGTGACCTGGGGAAACTAGAGGGTGGCAGCCAGGTTTCAAAGCCAAAAAGGGCAAAGTCATGCACATTGGACAGGGAAACCCAGTGGTTGCGTATAAGATTGTGGGGGGGGGGGTGGTACTTGAAGTCACCAAGCAAAGGAGGGACATTTAGGTAAGTGGCAGGGCAGTGAAACAGGGCAGCTAGTGAACCTATTGGGATGCTGAGGTGCATAGGGAGGGGGATTAATAGCAGGAGAAGGGAGGTGGTGTTGCCACTGTATCGCTCACCAGTAAGATCCCACCTAGAATACTGTATATAGTTCTGGAGGCAACACCTCCGCAAGGACATTGACAGGGTGGAAGCGATCCAGGGGAGAGCTGCCAAAAATGGTGCAGGTGTTTTACATGAAACCGTATAAGGATGGGCAGCAGGATCTCAGCACATACTCCCTGGAAGATAACACAGCTGGAGGGGACATAATTGAAACCTAGAAGTACTTCACTGAGGTAAACAAGGTGCAGGAGGGGAGTCTTTTTCAGAGGAGAAGAACACCAGAACATGTGGGTATGCAAAGGAGCTTGAGCAGGGGAAGTTTAAAAGTGATATGAGGAAGTTCCTCTTCTTAGAAAGAAATACAAGCAGACCACCTCTCAGTGCAGTTTTAGCCCCTGCCAGGCATATTTTAAAAAAAAGTTAATTCAGCCACAGGTGACCATTTTGAGTAAGGTTAAGCCTAGAACCTTTCGACTTATATTTACGCTATGAGGCTGAATTTAAATCAAGGATGGAAATGAAAAAGAAAAAGTGTGGCCCACTGGGAACTGAACCTCAGACCCCTGGTATGCCGTTCAAGTGATCTAACCATTAAGCTATAGGCTCACGGGTCAGCTGGCTTCAGGTCTTTTCTTAAATCCACACATTCCTTTCTCAAGTGTGTAACGCAATCCTACAACGTAGGAACACATCAGAAATATGAACAATACAAATCATTGACCGTTTTGGCCAGGTATCTAATTATAGGTTGAATGTTTCTAAATCAGTTATTTTTCCGCTAAATTCTTCTACCTTCCAATCAGGCTTCACACGGTTCGGTATGAAATGGTACCCGGTCTCATTTAAATACTTGGGTATCCACGTGGCCCGGGAGGTGGAAATGGTCAAGAAACTTAATCTAGATGACGCAATAACGAGAATTCAGAGGGACCTGGACCGATGGCAAAAATTGCCAATATCCTTATGGGGGCGAATCAGCATCATCAAAATGAATATCCTACCCCGGTTGTTCTACCCCCTAAATCTCCTTAATATTTGGCTATCCAGGCAGTACTTTAGTCAAGTTAACTCTCTGCTATCCAACTTTATTTGGAATGGGAAACAACCTTGTTGAGCCTTTCTTAAACTTGGTGCACCTAGAGACAAGGGGGGTCTTCGTTTACCTAATTTCTTACTATATTACTGGACTAGTCATCTATACAGAGTAGGTAAGTGGTCCATCACACAGTCTAACTTGCCTCAACCAATTTGGCTACAGCTAGAGCTAAGTCTATTGGATCAGTTCAACTTACGCCCCCCTCGTATCTTTTGGCACCCTTTCTCCACACTGCCCCCAGCCATTCAAGACTCCACTGTTGGTCTCTCTATAAAAATTATTTTTCAGTGTTGGAATTTTTTCAACATATCCCAGACCAAGGATTCAGCACAACCTCTCACGCTAAATCCCAACATTAAAATTGGAGGTAGGTGGCTAACCTCTGAGTGGCTCCCGTAAATACACAATCTACTGGTGGAGTCTCTGTATGAGCAAGGCTCACTTCTCTTGTCGGACAGAATCTTAACTTCCTTCAACATCCCCCAGAAGCATATTTTCAAAGTTTTTCAATTGAGACACCTCATACACAAAATTTTTGGGCCTGTCTCCTTCCCTTCCAAAATAAGGCCATTCTTAGAGAAAGTACAGAATGCGGCCGGTAATCCCAAAGGAATATCCATCATATACAACAAATTGTTAGACGACCTTTTTCCTAACTCCCTGGAGGGTTCCACAATCTGGTCACTCCCTAACTTGCGCTCTCCCCTATCATGGGAATCAATCTGGAAGGACGTGTACTGCATACCTATCCCAAGATAACCATAGATTGACAATATTATATTTTAAATAACCTCTACTATACTCCAGTTAAGTTGACCAAATTTGGTAAGCTTAAGTCGAATATATGTTCGAGATGCGGAGCCGCTGAAGGGAATCTGCTGCATATCCTCTGGGATTGCAATAGAGTGGCGCCATTAAGGAATACAATATGAGACAGCCTGGATCCACTTTTGGGGCTCAAGGACCTATTCACCATAGAAATATGTATCTTGGGAGTTTACTCTAACATTGTGGTGAAGGAACGCAGGTATCACATGGCTCTAATCTCAATAGTTGTCAAAAAGCTGGTCCTCAGACATTAGATGGACCAGGATCTTATCACCTACCAGACATGGCTCAAGGAGATGTCCCACTGTTTCAATACTGAGAAACTTATAGCTAGCTCCAGACACAGTCTGGCGTCTTTTAATCGGAAGTGGGGAAAATTATATGCGCTCTATCTAAATTAACCCTGATAGGTGTAGTCCCTTAGGTATCTCCTGTTGCACTGTCTATCTCCGTTGTAATCAGGCTCCTATCCTTAGTCTTCCTCTCTAGAGACCCTGCATCTCCTGTAGTTATGAAACTCTCCGAGGTGATGGGGGTGGGGTGGTCTGGGAGGGAGTGGGGGTTTGTTGTTGTTGTTCTTTATTGTTCCTGCCTAACTCAGTGAGATTGTACGATTTTCAAGTGTTACATTTTGTTATGTGTATTGTAAGATCAGATAATCTTCACTATATGTAATTTTTTTTATATATAAAACTCAATAAAACTTAAATTTAAAAAAAAAAAGAAATATGAACAGACCACTTCTCAGTACAGTTTTAGCCCCTGCCAGGCATATTTTTAAATCAAGGATTGCGCAACACACTTGGGAAAGGAATTAAGACCTGAGGCTAGCTCACCATACGAGCCTACAGCTTAATGGTTAGAGCACTGGAACAGCATAGCAAGGGAATGAGGTTCAGTTCCCAGTGGGCCACACTTTTCCTTTTTCATTTCCATCCTTCTTCTTAGAAAGGTGTGGTGGATGCCTGGAACAGCCTGCCAGAGGAGGTGTTGGGAGGACAAAGACAGTGAAGGCTTCAAGCATGCATGGGACAGGTACATGGTTATAAAAAGTCGAGGAAAGGGAGGAGGGCGTGACACTTGAGACCGAATAGGGTGTAGGGAGTAGTAATAGGAAGTGACATAGGTAGATTACATGGTCCTACTGGTCCTTTGTCTTATGTCAGATTATGTGCTTCTAGAGTACCATGCATGAAGGGAGATAACTGGGACCCTTATACAAGAGTAGTACATATTCTACACCTCCTTACGAAGAACTGCATATAAAATACCTGGATCTCTCGACAGCAGCCAATTTTTTAAATGTCTTGCCCAAGGAGAGACTTGCTTGTGTGTAAAAGGGACAGGTCAAAAATTTGAAAGGCAGTAGGACCCCTATGTATCCACCCACAGGGCTATGACTCCCTTCCTCAGAGAGGGTACATCTTCCTGTCCGATCCCCCACTCGTCTTTCCCTGCAGATTCCCCCTCCGCTGCCGGCAGAGGGACACCAGCAGTCCCTCACCACCCATTGTGGCAAATCTGGTGGTGGGGGCCAGACTTCTCCAGAGAGGTCGGGCCATCACAGGCCCATGGAGCCCTGGCCTTTTTCTGTTTTCTCCCTCCCGACCCGTACTGCCCTCCAGCCACCGCTACAAGGCAGTCAGTGGGTGGGATGACTAGTCCCCGTCTCTGGAGAGAGGAGAGCAGTCCTCCGGATGGTCAATCCTCTCTCTCTCTCTCTCTCTCTCCCCCCTGCCAACACCTAGTGGCCCAGGCTCATTCCCGAACCTGGGTCACCAGCGTCGTGTGATGTGTGACATCCAGCGCCTCAATCCTCAGTGCCACCAGGCCCGCTCTTAGGAGAAAAACCTTTATGGCAAAAAAAAATAAAAATTAAAAAAAGAGAATATCAAATATTTTTTCATGGTACCATACAGATAAGCTGCGTGAAATAGGAGGCCCTAAAACAGGAAAACAGTGCACTCAAGTATATATAATTGTTATTTTGCAATACTCAGAATGGTTTCCTATAATAAAGTATATGTTCCTGTAATTAACTGGTATTAGTTCAGGATGTCACCAAAGGGAACAATGCGGATTGTAGGCCCAGTGGCATGGAGGGCTGAGGCACTTGTTGCCTTACTTCCTGCCACGCTAGCGATCATGTTCACAGCATAGCAGGCCACTGGGGGTTAGCTGGGGAGGGAGGGAGAGGATTGAACATCTGGAGAACAGCTCTCCTCTCCTGGGGAGGTGTGGGGATGGAGTCCTCTGCTTGCCTGTCCCCTAGTGTTAACTGGGGGATGGTGCAATGGACCCACAGATGAAGGGGGTGGATGTGGGGAAGACGCCGGTGTGCCGCATGCAGAAGGATGCATTGCTCAGCCATTGGTATCATTGCACGACTCCATGCCACATGCAGGAAAGGGGAAGAAAAAGCAAGGAAAATTGCCCAACCGATGAGATGCTGGCCTCTCACAGGTGCTGCACCCAGCTAGCTAGCACCTCGTTAGAGATCTAGAGGTAGAAATTCTGAAAACAATTATAGCGACAGGAGTATTATAGTGGTAGGGTATTACCACTACCCCTGTCGCTGTACAGGTGGACTAGAAGGGGTTAAGTAGCTGTAGATGCAGTGCCTGGTTCAGCCACTCCTGTGGTGGAGTGGCAAAGGCACTAGCACCTGGTGGAGTGGGAGAAGAGACCACAGTTTAGTTCCCCATCTCCCAGTCTTGAGATTTTTTTTTAAACTAACTTTTCCCCCTTCTCAAGTTTCCCCCATCCCAGAAGTCGATTCCTTCCATGGAGTTGATTATTTTAAGTCTAGGGACATGGAGGGGTTGGAGTCCCCTTACATGGGGGGGAGCTCCCCTAAGTGGATGGATGCAGGGGGCCCAGCTCTCTGCAAAACAAAAAAACTGTACTGTCGCTCCATAGAGTGGCATTGTGTGGGTGCTATTTTGTGGCGGTCTGTGTATTAACCAACTTTTTTTTTGCTTTACGTCATTTTGCTTGTGGCATTGTGTGTTGCACTGTTATCATATGTGGGGTTATGACTCCATACCTAATTAACTATGGCAGGATAAATAAGCCTACTAACAACATATAAGCCTGGTACATAGAAGGCTTAAAGCAAAGTCTCTAAATAAGACCAGTGGAGTGTAAGACAATTTTTGTGCAACAGACTTAAAATATTTAAGCCTGCCTTGCTTTTGTAAGTCCAAAAACAAGTCTGAAACACAGACTTATCTCTTGTGCAATCAGCCCTGGTAATGGGCCAGCTACACAAAAATTGACTTAAGTCCAAGTCACAAAAACTGGTCTAGCGTAAGTCCCCCATTTAACAGTTGCACAAGGCTGGAAAATGAAAGTTCTGTGCTAGACCAGTCTAACCCTCTGGCTGTTTAGCAACAGAGACTGGACTTTGAAATTGTTGACTTCACATATTATTTCAAGCCGGCTGCCAAAATACAGATGCTTCCGGCAATCTGACTTGAACCAAATACCTCCATGGAGCACTTACAGTAGTCGTGCATATGAATATGTTTGCCAGCTATTCCTGATTTAATTCCAGCATTGTTTCCCAGTGTGTACTATAAGGTACATTGAGGAGGGTACAGTTGGAACAGTGAAGAGTGGGCTTGCATGGTCTGGGGCACTGTGACGGCCTCGGCTGCAAGATTAGAGAGAGATGGGTGACTTTCATGGGGCTGGATGCAGCTTCTCTTATTGCTCTACTTTGTGACTGCCCTGTCCTTGCCTCTGCCTCCTACACACAATTTAAAACTTATCTGCTATGCTGTTTTAATTAATGGCATCTGACCCCATATCTGCATCAACCCCTTGCATCCCACCCACCCCAGACCTGCAGCAAAGCCCCCCACCGGCTATTTAACTAAAAGCCACAAAGTATTTAACTAAAAGCCACACCTTCTCCCAACTGGGAGCTTCTAAAAGTCATGAGTGGGTTCACTATATAGCAGTCCGATGACTGTCGCTCCCTACGCTCCTCAGGGCAATAAAGTTTGTTGCTGAAGTGACCATGGTTCGGGCTTCTGGTAAGTGGAAGGATGTGCTCTTACACTGGCCACCTCCAGCTCCTGACAAAATCCTGTCCACTGTCTCCCTTCTGGAGCAGGCCACAGCCTGAGATCGGTATGGGCTGGGAGTAGAAAGTGCCCTGGCACTTTCTTTTTTAGTGCGGTACCTCACGCTTCCTGCAGCAGCAGCCAGAGCCCATCCTGTTTCTCACACTCTACCTCCTTGCTGCTTCCAAAACAATATCGGTTTCCCCTATGACCCACTACCACTGATTTAATACTGTACAAGTGTGAAGTTCATTCTTAATTATTGTTTTGTGCATTTATTGCAATTCTATCAGTTGTATGGTTAAATATTACTTGTATTTTTTGATGATCAGCATAACTGTTAATGTGCCCACTTTGTGAATTTTCATAAACATACTACTATTTCTCTGCAAATATACAGATATGCCATATTCTCAATTTGTTTAAATACATTGGCCACCAGGGAAAGTTGCCCACCAGTGATATTATAGAAATCCTCAACCTCTGGGGGACAACTCTAGCCCCTCCTGGATCATGAATGCTAAGTTATTTTAATAATGCTGGGTCACTAGCCCAAAAGAGTCTCCTGTAGTCCACCTGGGCTACTCTTCCCCCCCAATGGCACAAGAATATAGCCTGGTCTGGCCAAACCTGGTCGTCAGACACCTACAAGGTGTTTTCTCCCCCATTAATTTCCTCCCTCCAGCTCTGGTGAGAATGTATGCCTGTTATGACTCTGCACAGCAGCAGTGTCTGCCGTGTTGCAGTAGAAGGCTCCCTGGACCAACCACAGGGGTTGCTGTGGTGGCAGAGTGAGCTACCATCCCTCCCCGACCAAGATGCAGTGCTGCATGGCAGCTGTCTCAGTCATGGCCTTCTGACGCTACTTACCGGGCTTGCTTCCGAACCCAGGTCATCAGCACAGCAGCTGGACTTCTACTTTACTGGCTACTAGATCATCTGGAGGGGGTCATAAGTGGTTTTGCTGTGCCCCCTAACAATACTTTCTCTTTTGCTTATTAATTTTGTTTTTCTCAATATCACTCTCTCATTTCGTATATCTCTAGCTTCCTATTTTGCCCTGTTACATTTTATCTAAAGCTCCCTTTTCTTTACTCCTCAGCTTTCCTATGCACCTTTTGTGCTCTTTGTCTCTGCATTCACTACTGTATTTTCTCCATAATCCCCTATTTTTCTGTTTAACAGGTCTGACAGGATGCTGACTGGATCCCCATCAGATAAGTATTACTCTACGTCTAACCTGCCCTTTCTATTTTCTCGCCAAGAACTACAGATCCTTTGTGACCCCTTCCCCAATATTTTATTTTACAGGTCTGATGGACATCATCCCTTCAAGACTTCTACCTCTGGATCTTCAGTACCCAGGTAAGAGACCATCTACGTATTACCTGCACTTGATAGGTTTATTGTAACAGCGCAGCTGTGCCTCTTACTGTGTGTGTATGTATGTATTTAGGTGATACATACCACAACATTTTTTTAATATATGTAATGACCAGCCTGCTTTGGGTGACTGAGCAAATAATGGGAATCCATGTGACAGAGGATGCTGCTTCACTACTGTCATGACTCAGGTGTCAAGGTGGGGGGGCTGATGGGCTCCTGGAAGGTGGGGTTGTAGGTGAAGAACACATTTCCACTAGAGAAGATACTACACATGTAGGATAGTGTATGGGTAACCATACTATTCTTCCACCAAGTGGATACAATGACGACTGATGACCTCGAGAGTGAAGGTCGAGAGCTCACCAAGTCGGCATTGTATCTTCACAGTGAACGAATAGCCAAGTAGTGCATGGGTAACCATACACTCTTCTATACAGTGCATGGTGACTGAAAAAAGAAAAGAAAAAAACTAACTATAGTTTATTCTGCGAACCATCCTCGATTCACAACCGCCGCTGCTCAGCACAACCATGCGCCACTCTCACTTAGCAAGGGATGAATCACAAGGTCTGCTGTAGTCCCTTGTATTATGACATCCTCACTAACACAAAATGAAAAGTCATTCTACATTACTGAGGATGTCACTTCCGCAGCAGAATCACTTTTTGTGGTGTATGGATTTCCACACAACAGCATTCCGCCATACACTATAATTCTACTAATTCTCTGGCAAGACAGGACTACCAAAAGGGAGAATTTGTGGTAGTGGTCAGAGATTATTTGAGGGGGATGCCCCAAGATGGATGACAGCAAATCCCAGCATAGGATGAGTTGCAGTGAAAGTAATGGAGAGCCTGCTGAAGGGCAGGCTGATGAGTACCAGGAGACAAATGAGCTGTATGACCAGGGGCAGCATGCTTTCACAGGTGGTAGGTTGTGTCAAACATATCTCATAGATTTCTTTGATTAGGTGATTAGGGTGCTGGATCAGGACAAGACAGTGGACTAACACTGTGCCACACAGAAGGCTAATAAAGAAAATCAGCAACCCGAGTGTTGGTGAGACGATGATAAGCTGGTTATCAAAGCAGTTAAAGTATAGGGCACAGAGGGTGGTGGTAAAAGCAAGTCACTTGGTGGACAGAAGACTGTCCAGTGGAATGCCACAGGGATTGGTACTGAGTCCTGTCTTTTTCGATGTCTTCATGATTGACATTGCTGTGGAACTGGAGGGGAAGGTGTGTCTCTTTGTGGAAGAAACTAAACTCTGAGACAGGCTAGACACCCATAAAGAGGTGGAGAAAATGCACTTGGGAAACTAGAGTCTTCATCAAGGTGATGGTACCTGGATTTCAAAGCCAAAAAGTGCATAGTCATGTACATGGGATGGGGGAAACGGGGGATCTGTATAAGATGTGAGGTAATTGCATTCACAAAGCAAAAGAGTGACATGGAGTCAGCTCCATGGCACTGAGCAATAGGAGATCACACGACATGCTGGCAGCCCTGGTTTGCACCCGCACCTGTGACGGCAGGAGTGGAGACCTGAAGGGAGGGTTTTGAACATCCGCTTGGACACTATCCTACCTGGCAAGGAGGGTGCAAGCCTGCACTGCTACTACAGCGGTTCCTGATGATCATCTGTGAAAGCGCACTTGGTGGCGTGGGTGACCACAAGCTGCCATATGTCCTTCCCAGGATGCCATGTGCATGTGGCTGCAACATGGGGGCAGGGTGGGATCAAGGGATAACATGGAAAATCGTCCTCTTGGCTGACCAGATGATGGTCATCTGGGTCCTCTCATACCGCGCATCAGCCTTTTGAGGTGAATTCCCCCCCATGCACCTGGCTCAGGTTTGAATCCTACCTCCCCTCTCGTGGGCCCAAGAAGGGCCCACCCCCTAGTGAAGGGATATGTCACATCAGCTGGGACATGGCACGGGGGAGGATGATGGTGATGGGGGATGCTTGGTTGGCAACGGTTCCCTTGGTGGCCCGAAGGAGTGGCTGATTGGGGGGAGCATGGGAGGCCCAAATAAAATGTGAGGGACATTGGGTAATCATTTCTGATGATCTCAAGGTGGTAGGCCAGTGCAACAGGACAGTTGGCAAAGCTGGGGTGCACATGAAGAGGGATTAATAGTAGGAGAAGGGAGGTGGTGTTGCAACTGCACTGCTCACTAATGACACCCCACATACAGTACTGTGTGCAGTTCTGGAGGCCACACCTCTGCAAGGACATTGACAGGGTGGAAGTAATCCAGAGGAGGGATGTGATAATGGTGCAGGGGTTACATGAGAAACCGTACAAGGATGGGCTGTGGGATCTCAGCATGTACTCCCTGGAAGAGAGAAGAGTTTGAGGGGTCATGATTGAGAACTGTAAGAACCTCATTAGGGTAAATAAGATGCAGCAGAGGAGAAGAGGAGGAGCACCAGAACATGGGGCATACAATGAAGATGGGGAGGGAGTTTAAGAGGGATGTGACGAAACACTTCTTAGAAAGGGAAAGTGGACACCTGGCAAAGTGTACCAGAGGAAGCTGAGGGAGAAAACATGGGGGGGGGGGCACTTTCAAGCATGCATGTGATAGGCACAAGGACATATTAAGAGGACAGTGAGGAGGGAGGGACTCCACAGACCAAATAGTGTTTAAGTAGCTGTAACAGAGAGAAAATAGGGCAGACTAGATGGGGCTACCAATCCTTTTTCTGCCAACAAATCAGTCTAATACTCTGGAGCTGGCCAGCTCCAGAGAATTAGACTAATCTGTACACTCGAGCAGACTAGATAGACTAATAAGGCCTCTTTCTGCCAGCAATTTTATATGTTCATGTAAGGGACTCACTCACTCATCTCCTCATGAACTCTAGGAACATAGAATTTGTTGGCAGAAAAAGGATTGGTAGCCCCATCTAGTCTGCCATATTTATTTAAAGAATGGAGAGATTTAACAAAAAAAAATACCGATTTTTAATTTTTATTATACAGGCATGACAGTGTGATCAGGTCCCTTGAGAGGAATTTCGGCCTCGGGGACAGTTCAGTCTCTAGGCCCCTACCAGCTCACATTCCCTTTCCTGCATACAGTATGCTGGGAGGCCTGGACCCCTCTTGGCACTGGGCCACAGGAATTATCCCATGCTACCCCACCCTCTCAAGGGCCCTGAGTGTGATAAATACTGTCATTGCTTGTTTGTGTCTTTTCTGTTGATCCACTAAAGTTTGATGAACATTATAAAAGGGTATAGACAGTAATGGAACATGATTGGCTGACAGCCCTTGCATGCTATGCTCATTTTTTATATCATAACGCAGAAAATAAGTGCTTGTGCCTGCCCCTGATTCCTGCACAGATCCCTCCGATGCCACCAGAAACACAATTTCACCATTTTATTTTTTTAGTCTAGCGAGCAAAATCGGAATCCGCAAAAATAAACAGCAACACTCACAACACTTCAAAAACTGTTGTTTTTAGTCCACAAATCATCCTGCTGTCCCTCCCTAGCCACTTCTATCCCATCCTCTTCCCCAGGTATCACGAAGGTTTTAAACTCTCTGCTGACCTGCTACGAGAGGGAGACCATCAGGAATTTTGTGAACAGCACCACTGCAGCTGGTAGCGCATTGCCAGCAAGGCAGTCAGTAAACCTTGGTCCTGCAGGGGCCCAATGCTAGCAATCCACAGAACACCACAGCATCCCTAGTGACACCAGCAAGTGCAATAGCACACAAAGGGTGTGCAAGGGACTATTGTAAGTAAAATCGGTATTTTTTTTTTTGTTAAATCTCTCCATTCTTTAAATAAACACTACTATGCAGTTTCTCAACATATACCCACTTTATATGTGCAATACCACACTCTGGGGTGTGGTTTATTCTGGATAAACACACTTCCAGAATAAACCACACCCCATCATGTGTTATTGCTTACTTATATAATATAACGTGTAGTGTCCAGCTGTATATGGGTAGTATCACTTCCCCTTCCCTAGTATAAAAACCCTTCCCAATGCATCCCAGCACCCTTGAGGGAATCGCTGATAATGACTTCCACATCTATCTTCTCCACTGGAGGAGGTTCAGACCAAGGAAAAGTGGGTGGGGCAACTTACCCTCATCGCCCCAAACAATATTCCATGTGTGGGTTATTTTTCTCTAAGTACATCACATTGCACTCATTGGTATTTAAATTGAAGTGTATGGCATGAACTCCAATTTTTTTTTTTAATATAAAATATTTTGGACATCCAAGTGATGTGGATGACTGAGGTTCTTGCATCTCACCTGCTGCCACACCAGTGACTCGGGTTCATGTACAACCTTGGGTTGCTGGGGTTGGCCAGCATGGGAGAGGACTGAGTATCCCAGTAATTGCTTTCCTCTCCATGGAGTGATGACCAGGCATTATTTGTCTTTGCAGTAACACAAACGACCACACACTCTCAGATATACATAGCAAGTGCTAGCTAAAAAGAAACAAGTAGAATGAGCACATACAGCAGCACTCTGAACAAAATAAGTGTAAATATAACTTATACAATAGAGAAATTAGTTGCAATCCCATCAGTTTATTGACGTTGAGAAAGCCACAATGCTAAACCCCAATGTTTTGCATCCTAAATGTGATGCAACTCATTTCTCCATAGTACAAGTTATTATTTTGTTTGGAGGGCTGCTGTTTGTACTCATTCATCTTGGCCTTTGACTGTCAGTTGGACTGGTCCCCAAGGTGGAAGTCTGGGTAAAAAAATTGTCTGAAAAACAGGACACAGAGGGTAATAGTAAACAGAATCCACTCTGAAGAAAGGGGGGTTACTAGCGGGGTACTGATGGAGCAGGCAACAGTGAAGTGAGGGTGCAAGAAATGGAGCAGGCAGCAGTGAAGTGAATGGCAAGAAATGGAGCAGGCAACAGTGAGGGGAAGGGGCAAGAAATGGAGCAGGCAGCAGTTAAGTGAAGCTTTTGGTCACAGTTGGCACACATGGGAGGGGGTGAGGAATGGAGCTAGGACCGCACCAACAAACACCCGTGGCATCAAGGTTTCCAGCCATAATGCCCCACCCTGTACAGACTGATGGGCATCAGGGTGTGTGGCTTAGGGTCATCAGCCATAATATTCACACCATTACACCCCCACCTCCACCCTGCAGCCACTGACAGGCATCGAGGTGTGCCTTGAGGTCTTCGGCCCTAACATTCACCCTATTCTCCTATACTCACCTATTTCAGCATGTTTTCTTATGGAATGGGGTGAGCGTAAGGGCCACAGAACCAGAGGCACACCGTGACACCTGTACCTATCTGCAGGGTGGGATGAGGTGGACAGGCATGAGTGTTATGGCAGATAACCCAAAGGTAGACCCCAATGCCTGTCAGTCTTTTCTAGGTGGGGTGAGGGTTGGCGTTACTTCAATTCTTCACTGCCATTCCTATTATGCATCTCTCCAACTCCTGCAGTACCAATGCCAATACGAGCAAGCAAACATTCAGCATTGACAAATGCTTGTTTATTAATGAGGTCATTTACATAAAAGTAGGGTCTTTGTATCCCAGACTTTACCTAGTCCTCTTGCTTTCTCCCCTATTGAATTTATCAATTCTCTGTGTGTGAGATCATAATCATTTCCACAGCAGCAGGTCATGATGACACAAACAGGGCATTATGACTTCAGCAGAGGGAGAAGTAGGAGGCTGAGAAGACGTCTGACAGACAAATACAATGCTGGAATGCCAATGCACTCAGCAATTAATCATGAGAGAACAAAACTACAAAAAATGTATTAAATAACAGTTTAAAGAGCCACTGATGCCTTGAGGAGAACTTTGGAAAACATAATATTTGGGCACAAAGCAGCTTATATTTCTCATTAGCTCTGTATTTCTTATCCAAGTTATTTATTACTGAGATCACATGCATGAAAATAGGATAGTTATTCCTTGAGGGTTCATCAGCTCCTATTGCTTCTTCCCAATCTGATGTCATAATACTCTGCTTGTAACATCACACTTACTCCCAGAGCAACAAACTGTAATGTCACACGAGAGCATAATTTCAAGTAGGAAAGAATCTATAGAGGCAGATGAACTACGAGGGATGAAGATCTTGTTTTTGTGGGAATTTCATAAGTAATAAATAATAGAGAGGAGAAATATATAGAAAATATATGAAATGCAAGCTGAGTTGTGTCTAAATATTGTTTCCCAAAGTTTTCCAAAAGACATCAGCTGCTCTTTAACTGTGACTGAATATTATAGTTTAAAAAGCTTTTTGGAATACTAAATAAATGATTTAAACAAAGAATAAACATGTCAATATTAGAATATAAAGGCCATAATTCTGTCCTGATTTGGAGGTTTATCTTACAGATTTGTTGTTTTGCATCCTTGCTACATCCAAGAGGCATAACTCAACCAGCTGTGCCTATCAGACAGCAATTCTTTCCTCATTGTCATATCACGAACAACTGCAGCAACCTTCAGTGAAGCATAATGAAAAGAAAGGTGGTTAAATGCAAACCTAGGCCTCCAGGTTTAAAGATGTGCACTCTGAGCACAAAGTAATACTGCCTGTATTCCAGGGTAACTCTTGCCACAGAAGTGATACTGAGGGGGGATAGATGAAGCAAAGTGGAATTGTCAGCTTATGCAAAGGAAAGAACATCTGTTCAAAAGCTGAACCAGTTTGAATTAACTTCCCTCTTGAGCTGAAAGATACAGTATGTGATGGTGTCAACTTAAATGGCATTTCAGTTTTCAGTGACATAATTGATAGTACACTAACCTATATTATGGCAGGATGCTTGGATGGTTGTGGCTTCACATCCTACACCAAGCCCTTGGGCTAATACCCATCACTGATACTGCAGTGCTGCACTGCACTGAGGGGAGGAGCTGTAGTGTTGTATTTGTTGTTCTGATGAGATTTTAAACCATGGTCCTTTACTGCCTAGCTCTGTTTGCTGTTCAGTAATACAGTATTGGTGCTGAGATAGGCCCGATTTTCAAAAGCCCTGAGAGTGTCGCAAGCCCCTGGTGTGCCAAACATATAGCACAGAAGGCTTGCTGCATTCTCTCAGTGCCGATCAGGATATTCATTTCTGTGCACTTAACTTCCTCGTGGTCCCAGGTTGCACCTGTAAACAAACTTTCTGGTTAGTGTGTCTCTCCTGGTAAAAAAAATAAAACATGCTGCAAGTTAGACTAGCTCCCGGCTGGTTTAACATGTACCATTTGTGAGACCCTTTTTACAGGGCTTGCACCAAATATGTGGCGCAAACTGCCGTAAAGTGTGGAAACTGTCACAGCTGTGCCCAGTGTACTAAAATTGGGTGCAGTTGTGTCAAAGGAGTTTGGTGCATCAAACAATGGGGCTGATGCAGGGCTTCACGCAAGCCCTATGTCAACCTTTGAAAATTGGGCCCAGCAACTGCATTACAGTGAGGAGTCCTAACCAGATGAAACAGCTGTCCTGAAATTTGGCATTCTCCATCTAAACTGGAGCAAATGAGAAAGGCTGTTTGATGACAACCTCTGTTCTGCTGAAGCCTTGATAGCCAACCCCCACACAAGGATTTGCATATCCATGATGCTTTTCACTGAGCTTTAGGCTTAAGAGTCTGTACTTGTGGTCTGGTGAGATCACAAGAAAACAATTTTGATGTTTGTTTTCTCTGTGCATCCATTACAGATCCTATACACTGCTCAACTTCCAAACTGTCTTTGTGGCTTGCTACCTCCTTGTGTACTAAATGCCTGTCAGGTTGTTATGCAATATGAATATCATCCTAGCATACTTAATACTTGGTGCATGTATATATCATGTAACTGCTGCACAACACATATTTAACTTATTGCCTTGAAAAATGCTCAGAGATACGTTGTGTAAGAAGGCCTTACATAAAACTAAATTCTGTTCTATACTGTGTGCCTCTTACAAATTATGATAACACTATAAAGGTAATTGGTTAGAATAGTGCTTGACTGGAGAAGCTACAGTATGTTTAGCGGGTTACTCCAATGCATGTATCAAGGATCTATTTCCAAAGAAACCATAAATAATCTCATGCAACCAACCCCAAGGAACACCACAACACTTATTCTCCAAGAGTCAGTGGGAATATTTGTAATTTTAGGACTTCATTTCCTTTCATTTGAGGCATTTTGCTTCACCCGAACTGATGTCTAATCTTAGTTTTTAACAATGAATTTCCTTTATTTCTTAAAAGGATATTTGAAAACAGATAAAAACTGATTTGTATTCACAATGTTACCCGTTGGCCTGCATTGTCAATATCTTTTCTGCCAAGCAGTCACTGATGTCTATTGGCACCCCTTTCACACCCTGGCGCATGCCAAACTGTTCCTGTCATCCAGTGGCACCCATTCTCAGCTCATCCAAAGCAATCCCTAGAGTCCAGTGGTATCCCCTCCCTCACTCCAGCCCTGTGTCATACAGTCCCTAGTGTTCACTGCCACCCCTCTCCCTCTCCCTCACCCTGTCCCAATCCAAGCTGTTCCTAGTGTCCAGTGACCCCCCCACTCATCCCCAATCTAAGTTGTCAGTGATATCCACTGACAACCCCTCCCTCACCCTGCCTCAGGCCAAGAAGTCCTTGGTGTTGAATGTAACCCTCCCCCCCACCTCACCCTGCCCTAGGTCTAAGCAATTCCTAGTTTCCAGTGGTATCCCAATTCCTCAAATTGCCCCAGCAACATGCAATCCCTGGCATCCAGTGGCACTCCTCCCCCTATCCCGATGCCAAGCAATCCCTTGATTCAAGAGACACCACCTTCTCGATCCTTCCCCTAACCTATTGATTCCTAGCCTCCAGTGGCACTCACCAAACAATGGCAGGCAAAAAAACAACCTTCTGCCATCTAAATTCATCACAAATTACAATTAAAGAAATACATGCTTACTGTGTGTATTTTATAAACTGCTCCCCAAACCTGGACAACTACAAAAGCACCAACTTTGTGACAGGTTCTAACAAACCTAAAAGTTTCAGGTTTCAACCATTGGCCATTTTCAGCTTTTCTTTCCTGAAAACAAACAAAACAGCAAAAGAAGAATCATAAGAAACTTTCCCTCCATTATAGACTCTCAGAGCTTTGGAACAAATTACTTCTCTGTCCTTCCTTATCTATCCGAGTCTCAAGACCATTCTTATTTCTCACTCTGAGAGTACTTCATTTGTTTGGGACCATGTAATTCTGTTTAGACTTGTTTCCCTATGTTTACTTGGAAATCATTCTCTGTATCATCATGCACATTGCATTTACTGTGGGCTTATCGATACACATTCTAAAGTAAATTAAATTGTTTGCACATCTGCTACTACTTGTTAACTGTATACGTGCCATTTATGTCTATTATCCCGTATACTTCCTGATTCCCCCACCAGTTGTTCTGTAAATGAGATTTTCTTTCTTAATCTGTTTTATGTTTACCTGGTAAAACAATCTGGATATTTGTTGTATTTGTGATCCTCTTTGACTTTCAAGATTTGCAGAGCCTGACACAAAGGGAGTGCATGCCATCGTTCAGGTCCTAGATCAAAAGATGGCTAAGCTACATATGACACAAATACAGGTTTAACAATAAAGTGTCCACTCAACCATAACTATAGTGGTGTTACTGTCAGTCTGCGCTCATGCCAGCACTACACTAACAGCCCTGACACAACCTGTGGGGTGCCACTTTGGCCTCCAGCCTTACTCCCTTGCATGGCCACAGAGTCAGTACCACCCAATCACAGTGCTGCCGAGGGGGGGCCTAGGGGATGGAGTTACTGCAGCTAACCATCAGCCAGCAATGTATTTATGGTTGCCACTTTTTGCTCTAGGAGGGCTGTGTATGCCATGACTGGAGGTTTAAAAGAAGAGGAAGGCTCAAACCTCTCCCATGACTGTTAAGGCTAATGGAATAGTCCTGAACAGAGAGGGTCAGTGTGTGACATCATCAGTATCACACAACACCCCACTGGGGGTATATGGTACAATGGGATGGGTAGTTTTTTGACTGGGAAAAGAGGATTAGGCAACTCTGCCTATCTTCAGCCTCATCCCAGGGGAGAGGGGGAAGATACAGATGCAAACTCGACCATGCTTACATCCTCATTGTATACAGGTCAAACCTAGTACATTAGTATTGCATTAGTCCTTGCTACTGCTATTTGCTGTAATGATATGTCTACTGTCCTCAACTGCTTATATGATGTGATTGTCATTTATTCTCCTGTACCCCATTTACCCGGGTTGCAACTGGAAACGAGCCACGGCTCAGTGTGCCTTTCCTGGTTATCAACTTTTAAATAAAATAAACTGACATACAGAACCAGATTAAGCTGCTGGTGGTATTTTAGTCAATGTGGGGAAATCTGACCAGGACACCAGGCAAATTCCCTTACTCTTTCTCGAGACATGCCATGGTATCGTTAATGTCCACCTGAACAACCACCAGAACAGGCAGACAGGACCTCGGTTTAATGTCTCATCTGAAAGGTGTTAGTTTAACACATTCTATTCCAGTGTCTTCTCCTATATCTCCTAAGACTATGTTGTTGTTCCAAAGTCCTGTTTATTCTCAGGGTCTCCTCCTATATCTCCTAATACTCTGCTGGTGTTCCAAGTCCCTGTTTATTCTCAAAAGCATCACTGTGCAGACTTATAGTTTGTTAGTCTTGCTGGTGATATAGCTAATTCATTATGTCCCCCTATGTCTCCCTAGCTATCACCTTTTGGGGAAGGATTTTTTTACTACAGCTACTAGAATAAAACAGATATTTCTGTACATCCATCAGTTTATCTTGTGGAAAGACTCCCAGCAATGGATTATCTAGTCATTTTTTTTACATCCATTCCTAAAATCAATCCTACAAATAGCTAACATTTCTTCCAGTATCAACCATTTAAAAAAATGAGAAGTAAATTCTGTCTTGAAATTCAGAAGTTCAACACTATCAGTTGAATATGCTGCTCTCCCATCTGTGGTGGATTAATGTGGGAGAGTGAAGACACTTGCAACATTTATGCAGTACAGATCTTTTTTGCTTTAACAGGTCCTTATGCTCCCAGTCCAAAGGTGGCTGGTCAGCCCTGTTCCTGTTCCCCTGAACTGGCCACCACCTTCTCCCAGACCTACCTCACTCAATTCCCCCATGAATATCCCCATCATGGTAGGGTATGAGGGAGAAGGGCCATCCTCCCCACAATACTTATATCCAGAGCGGACTGAAGCTCAGTCCCAGGTGATGTGCAGTTCCAGGAAACTTGGGCAAGGCTTCATTAAGCCCCTGATTCTTTTCCACTTTTCACATCCCCACACTTGTTATAGGACATGCAGTATGTGCATGAAGGCACTCATGCAAAATTTTCCTTGGCTCTCTCCTTTCGTGCTGCAGATGTTGCACGGCCACCAGGCCTCTACCTGCTGACAGTCATAGGCTCAGCTGACATGCCTCCCCTCCCTGGCACAGGAGAGCAGTCCATCAGATACCAAATCCTTTCTCACCACGGCTGACCCCTGGCAACCTGAGTTGATTTCTGAACTCTGGTAGCCAGTATGGGAAAAGCTAAGGCACATACATGGCACCTCAGCCCTCTTTGCTACTGGACAGCATGCAGTACTGATCTAAAATTAGTATTTAGGGCCTGATTCAAAAAGCATTGCAAACTGCTCCTTCTGTTAAATGGAAACACCTATATTTTAAAGCACTGTGTTCCTTGAAAGAAAAATGCTTCCTCAACGTCTACAAAGACATCCTTCAAATTTACAGCTTTGCCTTTTAACTGGGTTGTGTAATTCTCAACTGTGTTAAGACATTTATCTTCAAAAAGTAGTGGTTTAAAATATAGCTATCTAAATGTAAAGTAGCTTGCCAATGACATTTCCTTGTTTTATAATCAGGCCTTTAATGTGTGCTCTTGTGTTGTAGAAAATAAGAGCTTTGCACATTGAATGCCACAAGCCATCTTCACACGTCACCTACAGGATCTTGCATGCTCTGCATTTTTTGTTTGATGGCACACTAATTTAAAAAAGAAACGGCATGCAGCTTCAGTACTTCACACAGCCATAAAGGACTGATTAAATATTTACAGTATACAAAACTCCAATCCCCTGTAAGCATGGCTGTTTCTAAACTTGTAAACAGATCTGACGCACCATCTCAAACAGTTCAAGTGGCTTGGAATGAAAACAAAGTCACAAAAGGCCCCTAATGGTGGATTAGGCCTTAACTTGCTTAACTGTCCACTGCACTGGATTTTCTATCAATTGGACAAAGCACATGCATCGATATTTCAGATGCATGCTGAGTCCATGCAGGTGTGTCCAGATTTTATTTTTTATTTATTTAATTTTTGTTGACCAGGAAAGGAGGACGAGGCAGTTCTACCTATTTTCAGCCTCATCCAGGGGAAGGGGGGGATACAGATGAATGCCAACTGAACCACATTAAGCTGTTAGTGGTATTTTTAGTGAGTGGGGGAAATTTGGCCAGGACACCAGGGAAATTCCCCTACTCTTTCTGCAGAGGACGCTTTCTCTCTGTAGGAGGAATAAAGGATCCCAGTCAGGACTGTGATGTTGCAGGGGAAGATTGTGTTTCAGGAATCAAAGTCATTTTAAGGTCCACAGATGCGGGTTTGGAACACCTCCCAAACTGCTTTTCTCTGGGAAGAGACCAAGGTGTCCTGTTTATGCAGGGAAACCAAAAACCTGCTACAAGTGTGGAAGGCCAGGACACATTAGTAGCATCTGTGATAAGCTGAGGTGTACCCTGTGTTACACATTGGGACATACAGGAAGTCAATGCAGGAGCGAGTCCATATGCAACTTATGTGAGGCAAGGGGGAAAACATCATCTTGTCCTTGGGCAGCTCATACACAAGCTGAAACTACAGATTCAGAGGAGCAGCGACTTCTGGTTGCAGTGGCACAAGCAGCTCACTCTAAAGTTGCTACAAAACACTCTAAGGCAGTCCTAGACTCCCCCCACCTGCAGAATCCAGTAGATCAAGAGCTGCAAAGGAACCAGAAACAGGCCATAAGGAAAATGAAGTGGTGGGTATGGTATAAGTAAGGGACATGGATCAGACAACCATTGGCAGTACTGAAGGGAATAATAGTATACTACCAGTAGAAAGAGAAATGATATCCAGTGAACACTGTGATCATGACTGAGCAACTGCAAAAAGGGCAACTCAATCCCAGCACCTGTGTTCTGGGCTCCCTGGCAGGGTAGTGACAGGATAACGGGGGTGGCGACTATGGTGACAGGATATGTGTGTGTGTGTGTGTGTGTGTGTATGTGTATGTATGTATGTATGTATATATGTGTATATATATATATATATATATATATACACATATACATACAATACATACACGCGAGGGGGGTACCACACCACGCAATTGGTGGAAGGGGGGAGAGAGGGTATGTGGGGTGTAGTGTGGTGATCAGCTGCCAAGCTGGCTATGTGGTGTGGTGTGGTGGGGAGGGTGGTAGACTGGGGGTTGGGAAGGTGCCAGGTTAAGTTCTGGGGCATGATTGCTTTTTGCATCAGGCTGCTTTTTCTATTTTCTTACATTTTTTTAAGTTTTACACACACACACACACACGCACCCATCTGACATGCACCCCCCCGGAGTTGTGAATCTTTAAGTAGGGAGGTGCTAACATAGAAAGCCATCGCTGGTTTTGTAGTCGCTGCAAGTGTTATTTATTTTCGGCGATGTACACTCGCCCAAATGGGTGATCACCATTATGACATAGACCCAATAGAAATGGAGGTTTCAGAACAACTAGTGATACAAACTATCACTGAAAAGGCTTCCATGTTCCCCCACCAGGCCCCTGACAAGGGCACAAAAGAATGGTCACTAGATGGTGGCAGGCCTGGCAATAGCCTGTTCCTAAAGTATCCAAGATATCTGAGGTGACCACCTTGAACAATTATGCAGCACTGTTGAGACATCTAAAAGCATCGGATAATGATTCAGAGGACTCCCTAACTAGTTCAGGGCAGCAGGATCCTATATCTGATAGCGAACTCAGTGAGGCAGAAGACAGAGCGAAGTCCAAACCAAAGTCAGGGAAAAAGCAAGAGGGGAGAAAAAAACAAGATAAGCAGTCGAAAGGCGGCAAACCCCCGTGATGGAAACGTTGCAATTTGCAATAAAATAAATGTCACAACCTCTCAAATTATGCACAATTAATGTCAACAGCATAAAAAATAAATTGAAAAGAGGGTCTGTGTTTCCACACCTAAGATCAAATAAGGCAGAAGTGGTATTAGTGCAAGATACCAGGTTGCATACTACTAATGAAACTATACAAGCCACAAGAGACCAGTTCACAGGAACATCTTTTTGGTCAATTGGTCCAGAAGCCTGTATTGGAATTGGAATAGTTTTTCATAATATTATGGTTAGGGTTCTGAAGTTAATTGATCTCATACCTGGCAGAGTCTTAATCTTGGATATAAAACATTAGCACTTATATTTTAGAATAATTCATATTTATGCCCTTCAGAAAAAAACAGACAGAGTCTCGTTATTTCAGGAAATTTTCCTGTATCTATTTTCATCACAGAACATCATATGGGGGGTGATTTTAATTGTGGACTGTCTTGTAAAGATAGAGGTAAAGGGACAGCCACAAGGAACATTTTTTGTGATACGTTTTATCTTAACAACACTATTCATACCACAGGATTAATAAATGCTTATTTAATTAAACACGCTAGATCGGACCCTACCTTTCATAAAGGGAACTTAGCTACAAGAACAGATTTCTTTTTTATAAATAAAACTATACCTATACAAGAAGTAGAGACACAGGTTCTAGGGGGCTAGCCGCACACTTGGGCAGAAATTGATAGACCGGGTAGTCTGTTTCTCCTGGCAGATTCGTATGTTCATATGTAGGTTGTAGAATATTCAGATCTCTCAGAACTGCATATAACCCAAGGCATGCCAGCCCCTTTAATTCATGGTACAGGGTTATGGAAATTGAACTCCTCACCATTACAAAAGGCAGAGATTCTACAGCAACTACAATATTTTATTATCAGGAAACCTGTCTATGTAATATATGAGGATCCAATATCATGGTGCATGGACACCAAGGCAGATCTCAGAACCCCTTTGCTCACAATTAGCAAAGCAAACAGGGATAAAGAATATTATTTTTATCTAAAACAAAGACAACAACTGCAGCATTTAATGTCCCTGGCACAAAGCACTAACCACAATTTTTCTGAGCAAATTAAAATAACCAAACAATCTATGATGAGTTTTCTTAAAAGACAAGCTGATGTTTTGCAAAAGAAGCAGGAGTTTGGCAAGTAGGGCAGGACAGCTACAGTGTGACCCTTTTCCATCTTTAGGGATAGAATTCAAAAGAGAGTCATGTTTTCCGTGTTAGATGAAAACAATGCAGTTCAGACCACATCAAAGGCCATGGTAGACACAGTATCCACAAATGCATCAACATTATTTAAAGGTACAAATACAGATAAGACCACTTTGCAGCACCTTTTTGAAACATTTGATATACCACGCTATCCAGTACACCTAGCTGAGGAGTTGGTTAAAGATATAGATAGCACAGAAGTGGAGTATGCCATCTTGACTCTGAGTGCAGGTAAAGCTCCAGGGAGGGATGGCTTTATAGCTGAATTATATAAACTTTTTTAAGGCTGACCTAGCACAGGAATTGGCAAATGTATTTAATGTGATTTTTCAAACATCAAAAATGCCATTAACCATGGTGGAAGGTATCCTAATATTTCTGCATAAAACTGGGGATAAACAGAATTTAGGTAACTGGAGGCCACTAAACCTTTTGAATACCGATTTTAAAATTATGGCAAAAATTCTAAACAAAAGGTGCTTTGGGTAGCTAAATATTTAATCTCTTCCACACAGTCCTGTGTGGTACCTGACAGAACAATAACGGATCAGCTAATCCTATTGAGGGATATATTTGAGATTAATAATTTGACTGGATTACATGGATAAGTGGTATCACTGGATCAACAGCATGCTTTTGATTCCATAAGTCATAGCTTTCTATGGCACACCTTGCAGGAATATAATATTCCACAGATGTTTATTCAGTGGGTGCAGGCCTTATATAAAAATGTCATGGTGACACCATTAATTAATGGTAGAGTTGAGCCTTTAATACCAGTTCAGAAAGGGGTAAGGCAGGGTTGCCCCATAAGCACACTCCTGTATGTCTTCTGCATTGATCCCCTACTAAGATCTTTAAATTCTAAACAATTTATTATCTCTCTGCATCTCCCGGCAGGGCCTTTAGCGTGCACTACCTTAGCCTATGCAGATGATATCTGTATATTGACTCAGGGTGGCGCATCAGTCACAGAAGCATTAGTTACATGTAATTTGAATGGTGCAGCCTCAGGGCCAAGACTAAACTCAGATAGGTGTAAAGACAAACTTTTAGGGGAAATTGTTTAACCAGGAAAGGCACACTAACCCAAAGCTTGTTTCCAGGTACAATCTGGGTGCACAGGGAAGTTAAGTGACTTGCTCAGGGTCACATAGTATGCAAGTGGGGACTGTGGGATTCAAATCCAGGTCTCCAGATTTCCAGCTCAGACACCTAAACCACTG
The DNA here is from genome assembly GCA_016271365.2 of Neoceratodus forsteri. NCBI lineage: Eukaryota > Metazoa > Chordata > Ceratodontiformes > Ceratodontidae > Neoceratodus > Neoceratodus forsteri. Next base: position 1,519,297,572 of record CM057449.1, read on the forward strand.
TGCTATACTGCCTCCTTTAGGACAGTACAGCACAGGGCAGTAACCAAGTAGGCAGCAACATGTAGCAGGCATAAAACAGGGCAGTAAGCAAGTAGGCAGCAACATGTAGCAGGCATACAACAGGGCAGTAACCAAGTAGGCAGCAACGTGTAGCAGGCATAAAACTAACACCTGAATCCATTAAAATACTTGGGATAGAGGATATGTAGACATCTTAAACTGGGACACAAAACTGGAACAAGGGAAAAGTATGGTACAAAACTGGAATAGGTGTAAAATAACCAAGGCCAAAAGAATCTGCTTAAATAAAACATATTTATAGCCCGTATTCCTGTTCATCAGTAGCATTTCCCCCCACCTAGAACCAGAGAAACAACACTCCTGAGTATCTTTTTTCAAGCAGTTTGGGGCAGCCGCCTTAACTCTATAAAATGTAAAATTTTGTATATGCCTGTCAAAAAAGGAGGTCAAAATTTGGTTAATCCCATAGTTTTTTTCTACTGCCCATTTCTGTGTGCTAATATAAAACCGATTTTACAAAATTCTAGAGCACTCTGGGTTACCATCTTAAACTATCTCATTTCGGTGTGGATATTACCATGAGAGAAAGTAGTTTGCATATAATTAAGGCCTCTAGACAGGCACCCAGTTATTTTAGGGATGTTTTTGTTAAATTAAAAACATGGAAGATTTCACCACATAACTTGTTAGTAAGCACCAAAACACAACTATACAGACCAACTTTAGAAACACAGTTTTGTGAACCTGTAGTATTCCCAAAATGTCCAGAGGTATGTCTAGCTTCAGTACAGGCTCATATAATAGACATATACGTAACTGCCAAAATGAAGGATGTTACATGGTTATTTGGACATGAAAGATTAAATATTAAAGGAACTAAAAAACACAAACAGCTGAGGGAACAAATGTGTTCTAGGCTGAAATGTATAGCAGAAATTGAAATGATGGAGCACCTGTTTTTTTCAAATGTGATTATATTACATTTTTGGGTTTATTTGGAGCAGCAATGGAAGGAGAATAGCTTTAGGACTGTGATTTATAGGGTACTAATTTATAGTCATTATACAGGATTGTGGAATAAATGGGATAAGAGCAGTTTAAATATTGTTTTTGCCACTATAAAATGGTTTATTTGGAACATCAGATGTTTATATACTCTGCAGCAGAAATGCATTACTCACACTGAATTGTTGAAGAAAATTACAGGGGAACTGCAAGAAATTTGTCATACAGAATCAAAGATTTACACTCAACAGAAAATTTTACAATTATGGAGGATTTACCTTGGATAACGGACAGTGATGTCCCAGTTACCTGAAGGAACTATTTTTTTTTCTTTCACTCTAGCACTAAAAAACATTTTTTTTTCTTTTCATAATAAGATGTTTACATTTAGTTTCTCACACCCCCATTTATTTGTATACTTTGTTACTCTTCTTTCTTAATATGTGAATCATGAATGTTTGTTTGCTATGTTTTCATTTCAAATCTTTCAACAAAAACAAATTCCCCTACTCTTTTTGACAAGTGCCATGGGATCTTTAACATCCACCTGAACAACCACCAAAGCAAGCAGATGAGACCTCGGTTTAATGTCTCATCTGAAAGATGGCACGTCAGAAGTGCAGCACCCCCGCTCATGATGCACTACAATGTCAGTATCGGGATTAAATAAATTGGCTGTGTCCAGTATACTGAACATTTTCATGAACCTGAAAGTTCCATGCCCCCCGCCTTCTATCCTCCAGTGAGTACATGCTAAAACTTTTCAGTGTCTGCTCATGAGTTTTGCCTTATTATCCATGGATCCTCTACGTGGTCTCTAATCTTTCTTTATCCTTCCATAGATACAGACCCCAGAACTGCACACAATAGTCCAGATGCAATCTCTCCAGAAATCTATACAGCAGCAGAATCACTTCCCTTCTTGTGCTAGGAATCCCTCTTCCCCTATTCACCTCAGCATCTTACTGGCCCTTCTGTATGCCTTTTTGCACTGAGAAGATGGTTTAAAGTTATTATTCATTATCACCCCTAGGTATCTCTCTTCCTCCATGCTCTCTACTGGCATCTTATCAACATAGTAAGCCATTCTAGGATTCACGGACTGGAGAAGGATAAGAAAAACTCTACTAGTACAATGTACACATCACTTTTAAGTTGCCAAGTGAAGAACAATCAAAAATTGTGTGCAAGTTATTAGAAGGCAAGCAGGCTCAGAGAGAGATCAAAATCTGTCCTCATGTCTTGGACTCACAAGGTTTAATCCCACTCAAGCTCAGAGATAGATAAGTTAATGGGTTTTCACTGCACATGCTGGAGGATGCTTCTTTTGTAGGCATGAGATGGCAGCCTGTCCCAAAGGAAGCATTACTGTCATCTCTGATAATAGCATAGCCCAGCAACACTCAGCAGTGGAAGACTCAAGTTTGAAAGTAGGCCTTTGAACTTACTGGCTCCAAAGATTCTACTGTAGCTGCAGCTTCTGTCTGACCCATTTGATTGTTGTGATATGGTTGCATCTGGCCTGCACTGGTTGCCAGTGGTCTTGTAATCTGGCTACAAATGAGCTCACGGTCTATAAAAAAGGATTAATGGCATGCTGCAGGCCAGCCCAGCTGCTCAGCAGTAGAATGTTGCATTGACACCTGGAAGATAAGGGCTATGGTACAATCACCCAAATGTTCTCACAATGAGACTGTCTGAGGCCTGAGAAGGTGGCAGGAGTGAGGCACTCTGCTGCCTGTTGAAGGAGCAGTATTAAAGGGAGCTGTGAGGGCAGCTGCTTGTCTACCCTCCCAGCAGAAGGGTACAGATGCAATGCCCCAAGCATTGGAGTGAGGGGCAGGAGGCATTGGGAGAATAAAACAGCTAAAAGTAAACAGAATAATTAAAATAGGAACAGGGTTAATCTGGGGACTTTAATGCTCTGTTTACAAGCTAGTGGTTGCTGCCAAAGGTGTCATCATGGGGGACTCAATATCCAGTGGTTTACCAACCTACTTCTTTCACAACTCAGATGTGAGGTGGGCAACTTTGCTACATTCTGAAGTATTCCCACAAACTTGAAACAGCTGGCAAGTGACATCCATCGAGCTGGCTGGCAATTCTAATGCAATGTTTATTGAAATGGGTGGAATTTCAAACTTTTTATTGTATTGTATTCCCTTAGTAGACTGAAGCTAGTAATACTAATCCAATGACTCAGAAGCAATCTGGAAAGAAGTTAGAAATTCAGTTAATCAGACAAAGAGGCCCTCACTGCTAGGATCTGTACATCAGAACTGTCTTTAAAAAGAGCGTAAACTTAATTTGCCTTTTAAAATCTAATTGTAAATTTATGCATTTGCATAGCCTCTTTAAGTTCCCTACTGTGCTTTTTAATTTTTTTTACATTTAATTAATCTTATGTTTTTCTATTTGGGGAGGCTGTCTTGTTGATTCTGCCTTTTCCTACATTATATTCATTATTATCATTACTCATTAGATCTAGAACCTGGTAACATCAGTCAAGTGAAGGCTCACCATTGAAACTTGCACTGTAAGCTTCTGCTCAGCTGATTTCACTCGGTTTCAGAATTGAGCTGTTATTATAGAAATGAACATCAGGCAGGAAAAAAGCCTGCACAACAAAGGATCCTGAGATTACCAAAAAAAAAAAAAAAAGATTATTTCAACGTGAACAAAAGAAAAAGCACCATAGGGAGATTAAGGAGGCTGCACACATGCCAATTTCTCTAATTACAAAGGCATGATAGTGCCCCCTGTTGTGTGTTGGTAAGCAGTAAGAACACCAAGCAGGAATGGCACCAGGAACACTAATAACAGAAGAACAGAACTCAACCTTTATTGTGCAGACTCCATCTTCTCCACATCACAACAACCCACTGGACAGAGTACATGTAGCTATATGCATCTGCAGACTATAGAGGCATCTAGTGACAGTAACTGGTATTGTCTCACATTAGTATTGGACAACACAACATCTTCCCCTGTTATAAAGTATTTGTACTAGTCTTTTGCAGAGTAGGAATACCTGTAAACTAAAACTGTAATAAACATAGTAACCAGTAGTAGCTGTATTGTGAACTCTTTCTAGTATCCAATACCCCATGTTTTACTATAAATCCCTACAGTTCTTATGTCTGAGGGTGTGGGAAGGCTGTGCGAGGTGATAGGGGAGTCGGTGGCCTTCTCAAAGGTGCTCCCAGTACCCTGTGCAAGTACGGCAAGGAAAGAAGGATTGGGGAGTTCAACACACGGTTGGGGGAGTGGTGTCAATCCAAGGGATACTGGGTAGTGGGTGGATGGGGCAGAACCTGGGACAATAATGACCTATAAGAAGGGGATAAGCTACACTGGAGTGGGGAGGAGAAGGGGTTATTAAAGCAGAAGTTAGAGAGGTATACAATGACAAAGGTGGATTTAAACTAGGTGGGGGGGGTAGTGAGTGGACAACTGGTAGGTAGGAATCCCGAAGAGAGGAACCAAACGAGCTTACCCCCCAAGCTAGCAGGGAAGGATTTGGGGAAGTTGCACAAGGGGGGAGTAGGAGGGAGGAGAAGCACAGAAAGGAAGGAGAGGGGACAGGATGGAGGGTGGTCTCACTGAATGCAAGAAGATTAGGTAACAAATCAGCTGAGTTACAGGCACTCTTGGCAGTGAGGAGGGTGGATATTAAGGCCATCACAGAAATGTGGGCCACCGAGTACTGGGACTGGGATCTGGCAATCCCAGGGTATAAATTGTACAGGAAGGACTGTGGGGTGGGTGGGTGACACTCTGTATGATGGATGGGATCAAATGTACAAGGGAAATGGGGGATGAAAGGAGAATGGAGGGAATTTGGATATAGCTCCTGGACTCCAAGGGTAGGAAGCTGAGGTCTGGGATGGTGTACAGACCACCGTTCCAGGCAGAGCAGCTGGACAGGCAGTTAGCAGAACAAATCAGGAGGGTATGTAGGAAGGGGAACATTGTCATCGTGGGGGACTTCAATCTGCCAAGGGTTGACTGGAGCACTCCAGTCACCACCAGTGCTAGGGAGCAGGTGCTGCTGGACATGATCCAGGAGGGACTCCTGACACAGCTGGTCACTGGACCTACTAGGCTAAGTAACACGCTAGATCTGGTACTGTCGAATTGTGAGGCAGTGAGAGAATTAAGGGTGGAGGGCCCACTAGCTGATAACAATCACCAAACGGTGTGATTTACTATCACAATGAGCAGGGAGTCAGGGGGCTCACTAACAAAGGTGGTGGACTTCAGGAGAACAGACTTCGGGAGCATGCGGGAGGTACTGAAAGAGAAACTTGAGGGCATAGGGCCAGGGACAGAAGCGGAGCAGAAATGGGACATTATTAAATGGGGGATCACAGAGGCAACGGAAGCTTGCACCAAGTTACAGAGTAAGAGGAGCAGAGCAAGGAAACCATGCTGCTTAAACAGTGAGGTGAGAGAGGGGGTGAGGGCAAAGAGAGCTGTGTACCAGAGGTTCAGAAGGACTGGGAAGGAGAAGGACAGGGAGTAGTATGCAAGATGGTCCAAGGAACTGACCAAGAGGGTGAGGGAAGTTAAGGCCTCAAGGGAGATAAGGTTAGCACAGGGAATTAAGTGGGGGGAAGGCTTTTTCAGATATGTCAGAGAGAAAAGGAAGTGCAGGGATAACACAGTGAGGATACAGAGGGGCCGGGAGTGGGTGGAAAAGTAAGAGGAACAAGCAGAAGCACTAAATGAATACTTTTACTCAGTGTTCACGTAGGAGAAAGGGGGATCACTACCACCTTGGACTGGGAGGGTGGGAGAGAAGAGGTGATGGATGGAATGATTGAGGGATGTAGAGTATTAGAGGGACTGAGGGCACTAAAAGTGGACAAGGCACCGGGGAGGCATGGTATCCACCCCAGGGTGCTGAGGGAGATGTCAGAGGTGCTGACAGAATCTCTGGTCGGATCTGTTCAGCACCTTCCTGGATACAGGATGTGTGCCTCAGGACTGGAGGATGGCCCATGTGGTGCCGATACACAAGAGCAGCCCAAGGGATGAACCGGGCAATTATCAACCGGTCAGTCTCACTTCCATAGTGGGCAAGCTTATGGAGACAATACTGAAGGGGAGACTTGTATCATTTCTAGAGGACAATTACCTCCAAGATGTGAGGTAGCATGGGTTCGTATCAGGGAAGTCCTGTCAAATTAACATAATACAATATTATAACTGGGTCTACACTCATTTCAGACTGAGAATGTCAGCAAGCCCAAAGAATTCTGGAAACACATCAATTCTTTGATCAAATGTAAATCGACCCAATGTCCAAGCTCCATATCGTCCAGCGGCCACCTCCTTCAAGATCCCCCATCTATTGCAGAAGGAATTAATCAGTTCCTCACTGACCTTGATAGGTATACAGCTCACCTGCCACCACTCTCTGATTTCTCTTTCTCTACTCAGCATCACACCGCTCTTGGCTCCCGACCCCCTTTCCACCCAGAAATAGCCACTAGAAGAGAAGTCCTCAGGCTGTTATCAAATCTCAAGTCAGAGAGCTCCGCTAACCATGACACATTAGAACCCAGGTTTCTCAAACTAGGGGCAGCAGCACTCGACGCACCTGTCTGTGACCTTCTAAATAGATCCATCTTCTCTGTTGAAGTGCCAAGTCTTTGGGAAGTGGCTGTGGTGGTCTCCTTCCATAAGGGGGGGACCCACACTGTTGAAAATTATAGGCCTATTTCAATTCTCTGCCTACTGGCTAAGATCCTGGAGCAGATCCTGCACATTCAGCTACAATCCTACCTAAACTTACATCATCTTCTCACAGACTGCCAGCATGGCTTCAGGAAGAGCCATAGTACTACCACAGCCCTTGTCAAAGTCTCGACTGACATTCTTAATGCAAGTGATGTTGGTCTTCAAACCAGTGGAGTATCCATTGACTTGACTAAGGCCTTCGATCTAGTCAACCACCACCTTTTCCTGGGTAAATTGCATCAATTAGGTCTAGATTGCTTAGCACTCACATGGTTCCATGACTACCTCACTAGAAGATCGCAAAGGGTAAAATGGTCTGGTTCACTCTCCTCTTCAAGGCCTATCTCACATGGAGTACCCCAAGGTTTTATTCTTGGCCCAATACTATTCTGGCTTTTTATCAACAAGCTCCCCAACTTCTGTGGTGGTGCATCCGTGCAATTATATGCTGATGATGCAATCTTATACTACTCATCTAACAATATAGACTGGCTTAACCAAAGCCTTAACTCTGATATCATTGCGCTCGAGACCTAGTTCTCTGACAATCACCTAATTCTAAATACGAAAAAAACAAAAGCTATGCTTTTCCATAACCCATCCCCCAAACCTGGGAAACAGCTCCAGATCAGTATACAGTCAGGAGAACCCATAGAGGTGGTTAGTACTTTTAAACACTTTGGGGTTCACTTAGATGCCTCCTTCTCAATGGAGCATCATGCAACTCAGCTTACCAAAATGGTAAACCAGAAGCTTGGGTTATTATACTGCCTCTGCCCTCTATTATCCAACGCCACCTGTAAAAAGATTGCATCAACATCTCTTCTCCCTATTTTGTTCTATGGTGCCCCTCTACTACTCTCCACCCAATCTTCTTCCCTTGCACAGGTGCGTCAACTCTATCATAGGACTGGACGTTCTGCCTTTGGAGCAGACTCCAGAAAACACCACTGTGAGGCCCTGTATTCTCTTCAATGGCCTACCTATGACTCAAGGTTACAGTTTCACACCTTATGCCTTGTATTCAAACTTACCAAGCTCTTTAATCCCCCTTTCCTAAGAGGAATCTTTTACAAAAAAACACCCACATGCATGCTTAGATCTACTTCCTTACCCATATTAGCAATCCAGAAGATGCAATGCCTATCAGGTAAGCGCTTATTCACCTTCTCAGCTCCCTCTGTTTGGAATTCCCTCCCCCCCCAACTTACTCTCCTGCCCACCCTATCCTGCTTCAAAAAAGAGCCTACCTCTTTCCTACTAACCCCTCCTCTGCAATTGCTTTAAATAACCTTTATAGTGTCGTTAATGCCTAGTCTATGTTACTCTGATAGATGTATCTTGTAATCTACCTGCTCTCATGTTCCTGCTATGTATATATTAGTCATCTTGTTTATTTATATATGCTTAATACCTGATCTGTTTTAAGTTACCTACCTGGCTTTCCATTGTAATAATTTTTGCAACATTGTTAAATCTCTCTGTATCCTGTATATTATTATTGTATTTATCTATTGTACTCTGTTCACCATTGTCACCCGGGTCATCATTGAAAAAGGGACTGCATGGTCTCAGTGGACTTACTCGGCTACCAACATTCTAATAAATAAATAAATAAACAAGAGAGCTGGATAGGGGCCATGCAGTGGATGTCTTGTACTTGGATTTCTGCAAGGCCTTTGATTCAGTACCTCATGGGTGGCTTGGGGAGAAGCTCACTGGTGTGGGACTGGGGGCATAGATGGCAAACTGGATTACAAACTGGCTGTGTGGGAGGCTTCAACAGGTGGTGGTGGTGGGAGAATTCTCAACACCTGGACTAGTGATGAGTGGGGTGCTGCAAGGCTCAGTGCTGGGCCCGGTGCTATTTGGGCTTTTCAACTCCAACATTGCGCATGGAGTGGTGAGCAGGGTGAGTCTTTTCGCAGACAATACCAACATGGATGAAGTAGTGGATGAGGAGGAGGGATGGAAGCAACTGCAGGGGGACCTAACCAAACTAGAAGAGTGGTCAGAGAGGTGGCAGCTGGGGTTCAATGTGAAGAAGTATAAGGTTATGCACTTTGAGGCAAAGAACCCAAGGAGACAATATTGGCTGGGGGGGTGAAGCTCAGTATCACTGAGGAGGAGAAGGACCTATGGGTGATGGTAACAGGGAGCATGAACAATTCTGCCCAGTATAGAAAAGCAGCAGTGAAGGTGAACAAGATGCTGGGGTGTATAGTGAGGGTGTTCTCAGCCAGGCGGAGAGAGGTGATCTTGCCCCTCTACAGGTCATTGGTCAGGCCACACTTGGAGTACTGTGTGCAGTTCTGGAGGCCATATCTGAGGTAGGATATCAAGCTACTGGAGGGAGTGCAGCAGAGGGCAATGAGGATGATACAGGGAATGGAGGGGAGAAACTATGAGAACAGGTTGGGGGAACTGAATATGTACACCCTGGAGGAGAGGAGGGATAGGGGGACATGATCAAAACTTTCAAGTATCTGAGGGGAATCAACAAGGATGGAGCTGACAGGATTTTTAAACTGAGGAAGGGAAGGGACACTAGAGGGCATCGGCTAAGAATATGGGGGGAAGATTTGGGAGGGAGATGAGGAGGCATTACTTCATAGAGTGGTGTTGAAGTGGAATGCCCTTCCAGATAGGATGATATCATGCAAAAATGTGGGTAGCTTTAAAGGGGCATGGGAAAGAGAAGAGGGGAGAGTACGGGTGGGTGAGGCTGAGAACGGCCGAGGGCAGACAAAAGGGGAAGGGATGGGGCAGCTGCAACTTAGGGGAGCTAGCTGCACACTTGAGCAGACGTTGATAGACCAGGAGGTCTGCTTCTACTGGCACATTTGTCTGTTCATATGTTCGTATGTCCTCATTTTATAGTCCTTAGACCGCATAGGCAGTTTTCTTATGTGCACACTTGTAGGTGAGGCAACATGGGTCACTGGATTAGTAACCTGTGAGTGTAGTTGATCTGTCACTTTACTTGTATCCATGTGGGGCACATCTCAGGTGATGCAGAAAGATATAAAGCATCCCAAATGTTCCATCTTCTAGCACATAAGTACTGGAACCATTTTTCTAACCATAACTCTTGGGTCAGAATATTTAGATTCACCCTTTCTGGTTTTCCAAGGTTTCTTTATCCAAATGGAGTCTCCACTTCTAACCATAGAAACTTGAGCACCACGGCAATCATCAGTAAACTCCTTAGTTTTCTCCACACTTCTTCATTAGTTTTTGATGAAGGGCTTGATGTAGTCTGAAAGCTAAAGCACCTGTTTTCTTTTGTAACATCTATGTTGGTCCAATAAAAGGTATCAAAGCATCTCTTTTTTTCTTGATCAGTATGATTAGGCACAGTCATTTTAAGTATGTTTAGCTTAGTATGCATTTGTCTACCATGGAGTAATTGGGAAGGTGAGACTCCAGTAGCAGTGTGAGTTATTGCTATATAGTCCATTAAGTGTCTTGAAACAAGTAACTTCCATGGTTGTTTTTCAATCGAAGCTGTTTGCAGGCAGTCCTTGAGTACATGGTTGAACCTCTTACCTTCTTCATTTGCATGAGGGTAGTACACAGATGATCTTAGGTGTTTAATTCCCCTTTGTTGCAAAAATTCAGTGAATTGCCTAGAAGTAAACTGTGACTGATTGTCAGAAACAGACTCACAAGGATTCCCTTTTCTGATGAAAATTGAAGTCAGAAATGTAATAACATTAGCTGTATCAGCTTGAGAAGCAAAAGCAACTTCAGGCCATTTACTGTAATAATCCACCAGAGTAATAGCATAACAACAGTCAGGTAGGGTTAATTCAAAAGGACCAACAATGTCTACTGCAACCTTGTCCAAGAAGTGTCTGGCAAGGGCAATGACTGGAGTGGCACAACATGAGTTACTACAATTTTTTCCTGCTGTCTGCAAGTAGCACAGTCTTTAATATTAGCTTGGATCCGGGAGTCCATTTTAGGTCACCAGTGCAGTTCAGCTCAGGTAGTCTTTGTTTAGTTCTTGCAATATCTTGATGACTGCTATGGGCAAGATCAATGATTCTCATCTGCACAGACATTAGTACTGCAATACGAGGGGACCTCAAACAACAAAATAGTCTATTGTTGCAAGTTCATCTCGAATATTGTAATAAGGAATCAAGTCAATGTCCAATTGTTTTCTAGACAGCCAATGTTTTAAGATCTGTGTGCACAGCTTTGTAAGTACTGGACATGAGACACAAGCATCCTGAAAATCCTCCTCCAAAATAGCATTAAACCTCTTGTAAACTATAGCAATGGTTTCTAAAGAATCTTGGTGCATGGTCTCAGTAACTAAAAGTGGCAATCTGGATAAACAGTCAGCAATAGAATTCAAGGATCCAGATTTGTACTGAACATTATAGTTAAATTTGTGTAGGTAGGCAGGCCATCTTGTAATGCTTATTCTAGCTTGATGGCTTCACTAGCTGCAAAGCTTAGTGCAAGTGGGGGAAGGGTGCTAATGGTCTGACCCGGGGCCTCAGCTACCTGATTGTTTCTGGAAGACTTGGGCTGGTCCCACCCCCAAACCCTCACCCCACCCACCCCATGTCCATTATTTCCTTTATACCAGGGTTCTGACATCAGTTCCTCAAACAGGCAAAGGATATGCACCTGTCATAGCAGAAGCAGACATCCAGGAAAGGAATAGCAACAAGTGAAGAGGTGACTGCTATCTCAGTGGAAGGGAAGTAACTGCAAATCTAGGAGCTTTCATTGTTACTTCTTTGCATTGCTATTGCATTGGGGAAAGGAGGAGTAGGAGTTTGAAGAAGGTTATGCAATAGCTACTTAAAGTCTCTTTTTGAGTGTGGATAGGAAGGATTGGAATATAAAAAGCAGTTGCTCAATCTATCTAAATGTGTACAACAAAGGGGGTAAGGGAAATAAAGAAAAGAATGTTTTGCACTGATAGAGGGGGAGAGGGGAGACTTGGGGCAGTGTTTGGTATCCTGCATCTGGAAGGGTGGGGGGGGTCACTGGTGGATGACGACAGCAATGGGTAGGGTGGTAGGCTGCAACAACTGTGGTGCACCAATCTTTCTAAAAATTGCCTGGAGTGTGGGAGGATGCTTAGTGTGCAACCACATAGAGAAACTTAGAAAGGAGATTGAGGGTCTGCAGGAGGAACTAAGACATGCAAGGCAGATTGAGGGTGGGTTTAGCCCAATACTGGAGGGAGGAAGAAGGGGAAATGAGGGAAGGTGATTTAAGCCAACAGTGGTGAGGAGAGGGTCAGAAGAAGGGAAGCAAAGACAAAGGGGCCCAGGCTAGGAAGAACGATTGGTGGGGAAACCAGGTCAGGAGACAAAAGATAAATGGAAGGAGGAGATAGGGACTTGTGAGGGGGGGGCGAAGAAGTGGCAAAAGTCATGGAGTGGAAAGGAGAGAACAGGTTACTATGCAGAGAGAGGGAGCGGGCATTTGTGAAGGGTCTTCAGAAAATAGTTTTGCACTGCTAGAGAGGAAGAAGGTGGAGGAGGGAAATGATGAAATTAGAAGAGTAATTGATAAAGGCCTGGACCAAATTGGAGTGGGGGAAATTTCTGCTGGGAGAATTGCAACAGGGGCAAAAGGGGGAAGTAATGTGCAGGAGGAAGAAGAGGAGCTGGAAATGAGAGAGGGAGATGAATGGAAGCAAGCAGGGAATAAGAGTGGTGGAATCTTAGTGCTGGGGGACTCAATACTAAGAGGAGTCAGGTGGGGTAGCAAGGGGAAAGGCATAGTCGCATTTGGGTGGAGGCCATGCCAGGAATGACAGCGGAAAGGGTGGGACAATCTGTTCTGAAATATGCTAGAAGAGGTAGGGACAAGCCTCATTTAATTCTACATCTTGGGACAAATGACCTGGCTGACAAGGCAGTAGATATAGTCCAGAGGAGGTTTGAGGAACTAGCACATTTATGTGAGGGGCAGGAAGATCAGTAACTTTTTCAGAGATACTTCCAGTGCCCAAGGTAAGCACAACAAGAAAGCTGAGAACAGAGGAATTTAACAGATGGCTAAGAACCTGGTGTTGTGCTAAAGGGTATGGGCTGTTGGTGGGGTGGGGAGGGACCTGGGAGGACAGTAGTCTCTATGCCAAGGACAGACTACACTTGAGTGAGGAGGGAAATAAAGTGTTGAAACAGAGGATGGAGGAGTACATAGAGGAAGTTGGGAATTTAAACTAGGAGTGGGGGGTGGCAATTGGGCAAGAGATATGCAGAGACCACAGGTTGGGAAACCATATGAGCTTACCCCCCATAACAGTGGCAAAGGACAAATGGCAAGTACTATTGGTGATGCTAGGAAAGGAGGGCAGGATGGGAGGGGGGAGAGTGGATGGTGGTTACCTTTAATACTAGGAGCCTTGGGAGAAAAAGTACAGAGTTACAGGTGCTCATGGCAGAGGGAGAGGTGGACATTGCAGCCATCACAGAAACATGGGCCACCCAATACAATGACTGGGACCTGTCTGTACCAGGGCACAGGTTATTTTGTAGGGACAGGGTGATTGGGAAAGGAGGGGGTGTGGCACTATATGTGAAGGAAGGACTGAAGTGTGTAAGGGAGGAAGGGGAGGAGGGTAGTACAGAGTCACTTTGGATGCATATCCAGGATTCCAAGAATAGGATTTTTAGAATGGGAGTGGTGTACAGGCCACCATCTCAGACGGAGGAGTTAGACAGGGAACTAGCAGAACAGATCAGGAGGACCTGCGAGAAGGGTAATGTGGTGACTGTGGAGGACTTCAACATGCCAGGAGTGGACTGGAGTACCCCAACAACCAGGAACAGAAGGGAGCAGGTACTTCTGGATGCCTTTCAGGACAGCTTCCTGCTGCAAATGGTCAGTGAACCAACCAGGTTAGGAAATACCCTTGACCTTGTGCTGGCAAATGGGGACTTTGTGAGAGAACTTACAGTGGAGGAACCGCTGTCAGGAGTGACCACCACTCAGTATGGCTCACATTGGATATGGGCAAGGAAGGAGTGGAATCAGGCACAAGAGTGCTGGACTTCAGGAGGGCTGACTTTGGGAGGATGGGGGAAGTGGTAAAAGGGCACCTGGCCAGAATTCAATCTAGTATGAACGCTAATCAGAGGTGGGAGCTCATAAAGCTGGGGATAGTGGAGGCAGCCAAAACCTGCTGCAAGGCCCAGAGCAAGAAGGCTAGGGCTAAGAAACTGAGCTGGTTGAGCAAGGAGGTCATGGAAAAGGTAAGGAGAAAAAGAGCTGCCTTTAGGAAGTACAAGAAAACAGGGAGGAGGAGGACAGGGAGGAGTACTTGACAGAATCGAAGGAGGTGACAAGGGCAGTGAAGCCAAAGCATCTACGTAACTCAGGCTGGCAGAAGGCATTAGAAGGGGATAAGAACTTCTTTAGGTACATCAGGGAGAAAGGGACTATGAGGACCACATAGTAAGGATTAGGAAGGAGGGGGTTGGGTGGAAGCAGAGTGCGATAAAGGCAGAAGCACTAAATGAGTACTTCTGCTCAGTATTTACTAAAGAGAAGAGGGTGACACCCAAGGAGAAATGGCAGAAAGCAGAGGGTGACAGATGGGGAAATCATGGAGGGCAGAGTTGGGAGGGTTTGAAGGCACTGAGGGTGGACAAGGTGCCAGGCCCAGATGGCATCCACCCAGGGTACTGAAGGAGCTGGCAGAGGTCCTTGCAGGACCTTTGGCAGACCTATTTAATGCCTCACTACATTGAAGGTGTGTATCTCAGGATTGGAGGATGGCTCATGTGGTGCCCCTCCACAAGAGTGGCTCAAGGATGAACCGGAAACTACAGACCAGTGAGCCTCACATCCATCGTGGGTAAGCTAATGGAGACTATCCTGAAGGAGAGGCTGGTGGCCTCCTAGAGGCCAAAGGACTACAGGACAGCAGACAGCATGGCTTCATATGGGGCAGATCCTGCCAAACCAACCTGGTGGAGTTCTATGACTGGGTAACTAGGCAACTGGACAGGGGCCATGCAGTGGATGTCCTGTGTCTGGACTTCAGTAAGGCATTTAACTCAGTGCCGCATGGGAGGCTGGGAAGTGAGTTAGTAGGCACAGGGGCGGGTGCAAAGCTGGTGAGATGGGTAGGAAACTGGCTTCAGAGAAGGAAACAGAGGGTGGGGAGCTCTCACACCCAAGGGTATTGATGAGTGGTGTTCCACAGGCTCGGTGTTGGGACCAGTGTCATTTGGGATATTCATTGCAGACATATCATGGGACATCAAGAGCAAGATCAGTCTGTTTGCCGATGATACCAAGGTAGGAGCGGTGGTGGATGACCTAGGGGGATGGCAGGGGTTGCAGGATGATCTGACAAAGCTTGAAACCTGGTCAGACACCTGGCAACTGGGGTTTAATGCCAAAAAGTGCAAGGTGCTGCATTTTGGGATGAAGAACCCAAGGAGGAGTTACCAGCTGGGGGGAGTGCAGCTAGCCCAGACAGAGGAGGAGAAGGATCTGGGGTGCTCATTACAGGGTCAATGAACAACTCGGCACAATGTAGGAAGGCAGCTGCAAAGGCCAACAAAATGCTGGGTTGTATTGCAAGGGGTATATCCTTGAGGAGGGAGGAGGTGATTCTGCCACTGTACAGGTCATTAGTTAGACTGCACCTGGAGTACTGTGTGCAGTACTGGCACCCGTATCTGAAGAGGGACCTTAAGTTACTTGAGGGGGTGCAGCGCAGGGCGACAAAGATGATCCAGGGGCTGGGGGACTTATTATACAAGAGAAGGTTGAGGGAGTTGAGCATGTACTCACTGGAGGACAGGAGGGACAGGGGGGGACACGACTGAAACCTTTAAATACATGAAAGGAATAAACAAGACAGGTACAGAGGGGCTGTTCAAAGTAAGGGAGGAGAGGGACATCAGGGGCCATGATATGAGACTGGAGGGAGGAAGGTTCAGGAGGGAGATGAGGAGACACTTTTTTACAGAGATGGTGGTGGCTGGGTGTAATGCGTTACCTGCAAAAGTGGTATCCAGTAGAACAGTGGACTGCTTCAAAAGGGGATGGGACAGGACGGGGGGGGTTAATGAAGGGGAAGGGTGGAAGGGAGGAGCAACTGCAGAATAAGGGGTGCTAGCTGCACATTTGAGCTGACTTGATAGACCTCCAGGCCTTTATCTGCTGGCAAATTTCATATGTTCACATGTTCGTATTGTTTCCTTTAGTGCTCAGAATAGTAGTCAGGGCTTGGTGATGAGTTATTAAGGTACATTTTTTAACCCTTAGCTATGTACACCATTTTTCAACTGCCCAAACACATACCAGTGCTTCTTTGTCAGTGATGGACTATTTTCTTTCTGTGCCTGATAAGGTTCATGAAGTAATTTATACTAGGTTATTATACTAGGAATTAGAACTGTAGTAGGCTTACTAGCCCATAATAACCATTCCCCACATTAGTGGGCCATACACTCCAATTTTGATAATAACCATCTGCCTACAGATTATTTTAAACCCACTGACTGAATCACTTTCAATTATCTCAGTTGGCAATCTATTCTATAGTCTGCCAGTTTTGTTAACAAAAGAAAAATGTCTTGCATTATGTTTTGCTGTATTTAACTTGATTTACTTTTTGTGTCCCCTCAAACCTGCTGGTTTATCCTGCAGGATACTATCTAATTCATTTTATAATTTAGCATCATTCATTATCCTATACATGACCATTAAATCTCCACTGGTTCTTCTCAGCTGTAATGAGAATAGTCCGGTTTTATTGAGTCTGTCCTTGTAACTGTATTTCTTTGTATCTTTTCTGTTCTATCCATTTCTCCTACCATAAATGAGTTCCATAGCTGTGAACTGTAGTCTAACAGGGGTCTAACATACATTTTATATAATGGCAGGAAGCATGCTGCACTTTTATTTACAAAACTTCTTATATTTCTAATCTATATTTGCTTTCCTTATAACTATAGTTCTATGGTCTCTAAAACTCATACCTCCATCTATCCATATGCCGCAATCTCTTTCCAATCTAGCCACTGCTATTTTACTATCCATTAGTGTATATTCTTGTTGAGTGTTGTTTTACCCAACATGCATCACCATGCACTTGTTGACACTAAAGGGCATCCTATTATTGTTGCCCATTTTTCAATCATTTCCAAATCATGTTTTAAGATCTGTTGCTCTCTTCTAGATGCAACTGGTCCTCCCAACTTGATGTCATCAGCAAATTTAGCAACTTTACTCTGTATACCTAGATGTAAGTCATTTATAAAAAGTGAAAACAACAGTGGTCCCAGCACAGACCCCTGTGGCACCCCACTGTATGCTGGTTCAGAATATTCCCCCCAAATCCTCAACTGTATATTCAGATCCATTCTCTTCAAGTTGTATAAGAACAGCACCTAATCGATAATCAGAAGCATCAGCAGATAACATTTTCGGCAGTGTTGGGTCGAAAAGGATTAAGGCAGGACAGTTTCCAACCATTTGTTTCACCAGTTCAAAGCTCTGCCAAGCAGCATCAGTCCACTCAAATGCTCTATTTTTCCATAAAAGTGCTTGCATAGGCTCACGTACAGTAGAATAGCTTGGTACAAATTTACTATACCATGCAGTGAGTCCCAAGTAATATCGCAACATAGTAGCATCTGCTGGAGGTGGAGCATCCAACACAATGATTATGTGAGCCTCATCTGGCTGCTAGCCTTCTGGTGAAATTAGATAACCAGGAAAGCATAGTTTGATATGACAAAATTGGCATTTAGCAACATTAAATTTCAGTCCAGCTTTCTCAGTGTGGAACAAGGCAGCACGCAGGTTTTCTTCATGTTCCTCTGGTGTCATCCCATAAAACAATAGCATTGTCCCGGTAGCACTGCACACCTTTTATTCCACTCAGTATTGTAGTCATCATTCTTTGGAAGGCTGAAGCTGCTGAGCTAAGACCATAAGACACGCAACAGTATCTAAACAGTCTCTTATGTGTAATGAAAGCAGAAAGGTCTCGGTTATCCTCATGAAGTACTAATTGATGGTAGGTACTCTTGAGGTCTAAAGTTGAAAACATCCAGTAACCCCTCAATTCTGAAAATATGAATTTGATGAGCGGTTGGGGATGGCTGTCAACTACAACGGCCTTGTTAGGGTCATGAAGATCAATGCACAGGTGGATACCACCATCTTTCTTCTGGGTTGTTACAATTTAAGAAACCCATTCAGAAGAATCCATACAGTCAGTTATTCCATTCCTCCCCAGTTGTTTCAATTCCTCAGAAACAGCATCTCTGACTGCAAGAGACAAGCATCCAAGTTTCTATTGCAATGGCCTTACATATGTGCATACTTTTACTTTGTGGACAAATCCCTTCACACAACCTAACTGTTTTGAGGTATCAGTGTCTTGGTTGCTTTGTTTCTCATGCATGTCAACCAACTCCAGAACAGCACAAGTAGCTGGTATTTCTGAGACTAGAATGTCTCCAGAAATCTGCAAATTGAATGCAGTTACTAGATCCATACCCGTGTTGGTAGGGTTACCACCTTTTAAGAAGCCCAAAGTAGGACATTTCTTACTGAAACATGATTTTTCGCAGGACAACATGTACTCTTGACCAATACAACAGACTTGTTTTCTCTAAACAATCAGAATTAAGACTAAGTGTCCTAGTTTTTAAGCTGTTTCTAGTGTTTCTTATTATTTTAAGGTATTTTAGTTAAGGTATTATGTTGTTTTGCAGCATTTAAAGGAAAGTCAGAAAATATTTTTTTCTACTAGAATGTCAGAACATTTAGTATTTTTCATGTTTTTTTGCAGGACACAGCAGCCCAAATCGGGACTGTCCTGTGAAAATAGGGACAGGTGGTAACCCTAAGTGTTGGTGTTCCTGCCTTCACAATGTAGAAGTCAGTTTTTGTAATTCTCTCAAAGTAAATTGCAGTTGTGGGAAGACAACCAATCATTTAACTCTTGTCTTTAGTAAATCTGAAGTTTGGCTTTAGGCACAGACAAGGTACAGGTGTCAAAGTACTGTCTGTAGACATTTTCAGGCAAAAGGGATACTGCAGACCTTGTATCTACAAACGTTATAATGGTGAGTTCTTTTGTGGTGATGAAGTTATTGTAGTCACGTAATAACTTTCTGTTGCTGGAAAGGTGGCTATTAACACTCAAGACAGTCAGTTCAGATATAGTAATTGCATGTACTGAACATAATGCAACTGGGAACACTTTAGCAAAGTGTCCTGATTTTCCACATGATCTGCATTTTGCATTTTTAGCAGGACATGACTGGTTACTTGCTACATGATTAGGAGATCCACACCAGAAACACCTAATGATACTACCACCTGTGTGCACTCCAGTTCCCTCTTTTCCACCCCAAAGCTTTACCTTTCCAATCCTTGCTATATCCTCCTACCCTCCCCCCACTCTCCCACCCCCACCACCTACCCTCCTAACTACCTACTACCCGCACCTGCCACTCTTTCTACTCCTACTGACAAGGCCTTCTGGCTGCTTACCACTCTTCTTCTTCTCTCTCTTATTTACCCCCCACCACTCCTTTCTTCTCCACTACTAAAGTTATTAATTCTAGATAATTAAAGCTTGTACTTTATTGTTTTATAAACCTAATCTTTGTATTACCACCTCTGTATGTTTGTTCACCCCTTCCCGCTGACGTGGAACCTTTGCAAATGAGCACCTTGCACGTAAAGGTATTGTTATCGAGATAGAATAAATAAATAAATAAAAGAAACCATGAGAACCTTTTGCTCTTTCTGTATTAACTGGATTACTGTGTGCTGTATTTTTCCTGTGCTGACTTTTTGAACTGGACTTTTGATGGACAACATCCACAGTTGGCAAATCAACTTCTGCTATCGTGTTCGTTTCCACCATTGCAGTTTAATTTGTCTGGCAATTGTTAATGCGTTATCAAGGGTTAAATCAGTTTCAAGAAGTAATCTTTCCTGAATATGAGGAATGCATGTTTTTTTCAAAAGTTTGATCTCATGTCATTTCATCAGTCATTTGCCAAAACTCACATATAGCAACAAGTTCCCATGAAGCAGCAACATAAGTCGGTTGACTCACCCATTCGAGCATGTTGTGTGAACCGACAGTGTTTGGCTACAACATTCACTTTAGGAGCAGAGGAAGCTTCCAGAGCAATTACAGTAACTTTGTAGTTGTTTGCAGGCAACTGTAGTACATAATAAATCCTCTGTCCCTCTGTTCCAGGGCAGTGAATAATCAAAGCTGTTTCCTTTCATCTGAGAACTCATGGCCATCTACAGCAAGCAAGTATGTTTCAAACAGTCACATCCAAGCCTTAAATGCAATTTTTGGTTCAACCAGGCATTCCAGAAAAGAAACTGGAGATGTAGTGAAACAGTTGACATCCTTGTCCCCAGTTTGTTATGTACTGGTAAGCAGTAAGAATACCAGGCAGGAATGGCACCAGCAACACTAATAAGAGAAGAACAGAACTAAACCTTTATTGTGCAGGCTCCATCTTCTCCACTTCACAACAACAACAACCCGCTGAAGAGAATGTACATGTAGCTATATGCATCTGTAGACTATAGAGACATCTAGTGGCAGTAACTTGCATTGTCTCATATTATCATTAGACAATACAACACCCCTATATTTATGGTTCCAAATAAATTTCAATATAGTGTATGATGGAATGCTGTTATTTTTAAAAATCCATCACTTTTGAAATGTTATGCTGTAGTAACTACGTCATTGCAGCTGTTATGCTGCACTAGCTACGTAGCTACTACGGCATAACAACATTGAACGCGCTAGCGCATGCATGTTATAAGACCAGGATGCACCATGTCAGTGAAAACAACAGTGAAACGAGCAGCAAAGTGGAGAAATAAAACAAAGTAAGTCACGCTTCATAACAGCATTCCATCCTACACTATAAAAAACAATGTATATACCCAGCTGTCCGTAACAAGCTCGGTTACTTCATCTTGAGGTTGCCAATGGCGACCAAACCTCTCGAGTTACACTCTCGAGGTTAAAATGGTCGCCATGGCAACCTCTCAATGAACTAACCAGCTTGTTACCGCTAGCTGGGTATACATTATTCTCTATGTTAAACTCTTATTTTTGCACCTTAATAGCGTGGCTGTTTTTGGACACAATAGCCTGCAATTTGGCATGTGTGCTCTTGGGGCTGGGATCTATGGCTCTCTCCATGGCGGTAACAATAGATGGAGTGGTGTAAAATTTCTGCAAGGTTGAAAATATATAAAAATTGCAAAATAGAGACCTTTTCTCTAGCTCATCTGACATTCCTAAATGGCTGACAGTTAAAACTTGAATCTTTCAGGATTTTTAGAATTTAACCCAAGGAGGCATCTTTGATAGGTGGTTTCACTGGACAATTTTTAGCTTTTAAATTATTAGTATTTCAAAGGGCTTCCATCAGGTATTCACAGAACATTTTCTGAATGTTCTATTCTTAAGAATTTTTTTTTTTGCACCAGCCTGTGCTGGTGCCGTGGTAGCGATACTGCTTTCAGCACCAACAACCTGATTATGGGAATAAGCTCAGGTTGTCAGAGGGTTGGCCAGGGGAGGAAGACTGAATATCTGAAGGACTGGTTTCCTGCTCTGGGGAAGGAAAGATGTGGTACATAACACAGTCATGGCCCCAAGTGGCAACTGAGGGCAAGGAACTACAGATCTGGGAGTGGAGAAGCGGTGGCTATCAATGTCCTTAGCTTAAGCACCATTCATCTGGTCTCAACATGGCATAGTGCAACTTACATAGAGCTGTGTCATCTGGAAAGCTCATGAGTACCTGCACTAACACCAGAAATTCCCCATCTACATACCTACCTATTTATGTTAGGGCCCACTTCTGTGCCAGAGTCCTGCTGATTTGTCCTTGTGTATGGTGGGTATCCATGGCAGTCCAGTGCCCTCTCAGTCTCTCCTAATCCCCAACCATTTCCCTGGCATCCAGTGCAATCCCCCAGCTCCATTCTCTTCTGTGTCTCTGTTGTAAGCTCAGTCTATCAGCAGGCTACGTTCCCTGCTGGCTCTATTGTACCACAGTTCAGCACTGATACATCCAGTCATCACCTAGCTGTACAGTTCTACGGGGGGGGGTCACAAAAGTCTATGAGCCAGTTTCCAAGGTTGTCATGAATTGGAACTGGGCCTGCAGGCCATTTACATGGTGACTCCTGACCCTTTCCACGTGCAGTCACATAGGGCTCTATTCACGAAAGGTGTGGATGGGCTATGTGCCATGAAACCCCAGTACATAGCGCACCCACATTAGTGAATAGGCACCATGGCCACACACACTGTGCCCCCTATGTGTTATGCATGAACACACTACAACCCCCATGTGGCTGAAACCCTGGCCAAACCCACAGCTCCATGTGGGGGTGGTCCAGGAGCCAGCATGGGTGGGTGTCTGCACTCTGCATCATTCACAATGGTGTGGATGCAGTGCATGGGGGGCCATGACTACACCTTCTGAAGGCAGCCATAAGTGTTATGCATCCCCCCAGGATGCCGCCGCCTGTCAGGGCGGGGATGGCTGGAGTCAATGGACCCCTCACTGAGGCTGCCCCTGATGTCAGGGCACATCAGGAGGACTGGGGGACAGTCATCTGCAGGACCCCCAACCCCTGTGCTGTAGGCACATTCATGCCTGTTGCCAACATGGTGCCTAATGGGTGCAGGGGATTCAGCAAGGGACCCATGATGGACAGCTGATTGGCTATCTGCCTGGGTCTGCAGCTTCACACCAGACCACCCCCCCCCATGAACCTGCACAGGAGGGCAGGACCACGGATTGGAGCCATGCATTGGCTGGTGTTTGAGAATACAGCCAATGCGTGGAACTCCCAAGGGTGCAGAATTGCATGGGGCGGGGGTTATATGCCTTCTGCGAGTAACCCCACCCACTTTAGTAAACAGGTACCATTGTGTTTAAGCTTGTGCCCAAACCCCTGTTCAGCATACCACAACAGGGCACATGACAAGGGATTGTCACTAAATAGTCATTGCAAATACTTATTGATAGCCTCTTTTGGCTGTATATGGGGCTATAGATATATAAAAAAAATTAAACAAAATGAGGTAGTCTAGATCGACTGCTTAACATTCCTGTATCTCCTGAATTCTATGAAACCCATCCACCTTTCAGTTTTATTTTTGCATATTTTTTTATATAGCATGTCCTCCATTTTCTAAAGAATCTATTACATTCCCTGGTGGGAATTATAAGGCAGATTTATTGTGCTGCAGGCCCCTTCCCTCTCTTTTTTTCAGTTGCTTTACTTGAGGACTCCTAAGCAATTGAGCTATAGTAAAACTCAAGTGTATTGAAGTTAAGATATAAATGTTTGAGCTGGTATGTTGTCCCTGCTTTTAGTGGTGTGGGTGTAATAATATATATTAAAATAATAAATGTGAATAAAATAAACAAGTAGGTAAATTTAACATTTTTTTAAGGTAGCCCATGAATTCTGAAGAAGGGATAGGCTGGTCCTGAAACACAAACAGGAGTAAAAGTTTTGAAGATAGCATTAACATAAAACATATGGAAATGGAAAAATAAAGAATGTGATTGATTTTGGATTAATTAAAGCTATATAATTTGACAAGTGGGTTGAGAGCTTTATTTACTAAATTTCTTGCACAAGGACCAGAATTCAGAGGTACTCCCCCCATTTCAGCACCTATTGACTCCCAAGTTAACTAAAAGGGAACTCTGGGAATAAGTTATTAACTGGATTATTGTAAATGGGGAATATCTGTAGGTCATGAAGGTCACAAGTGGGGTTCCACAGAGGTGTTACTGGGACCAGTACTGTTTAATGTGTTTATCTACTACATCGGAATGTAATCAAGGGGAAAATATACTTATTTACAGATGGCACTAAACTCAGTGGCAGGGTATACTTTGGGAGGGGATCAGGGACATGAAAAGTTAGAGGGGTGGCCCAAGGTATGGCAACTGAAATCTAATACAAAGTAATGCAAAGTTATGCGCCTTAACATGGGTAACCTGAAGACAGGCTATTGGCTAGGGGGTGAAAAAAAAACAGCCTGACCACCAAGAAAAGGGATTTGGAGATAATTATTAGTAATAGCCTCAAGTCTTTGACCCAGTATACCACAGCACTAAGAAAGGCAAACAAATTGCTGGGATGTATAGGAAGAGAATTCTCTAGTAGGAGAAAAGAGGTGTTGCCCCTGTATGGATCACTGGTGAGGCCACACCTGGAGTACTGTGTCCAGTTCTGAAGCCTACATTTGAAAAAAAAAAAAGACCAAATAACCCAGAGGTGGGCTATACATGATTTTTGATTACCTCACATATTTTTAAAACAGCTTTTGCAATTAATTTTATCGTAAAGGACTCAAGTTATTAAAGGTAACTGTCACTTGCAGTTCTCAAAAATTCCATCCATTGAAGTTACCTTTTGACACTGACAGTACATAGTAGAATATTACTCTGGATGTGTAACGATGGTGCTAGCACATGTTTTTTTATAGTAAGCAGTGGAGCAGCACACTAAGATGTTTAATTCTTTCATGGTGGGTGTGGCAAAGGTGCCAGAAGTTTTAAAAACTTCAAAATTGTTTATCTCTATTGAGAGATGTTTTAATTCACCTGCGAAGTTCTGTCTAAGTTGTCAAATTCGCCTCCACGGATCATTTCACAAAGTTTTTCTATTTTTGTATTTAATAGAAAACTTGCCATTGGTAACTTCACCTTGCAACTTTACCTGTAACTTCTCCTTGCAGTACACAAAGGTAAAGTTGGGTCCAAATTACTTCCACCAACTACACCTTTTTGTTTTTTTAGGCATAACTCGGTCAAATGTTATCAAATTTATCTGAATCTTGGTATGATTGTAGTCCAAGAGGATGTGCATATTTGGTGCATATGTTGTGGTTATTGGACTTAAAATGTGGTTTGGCACCATGGTCAAGCTGGAAAGTGATTTAGGAGGGTTGTACACCCCATGAATCTTTCCAGCGGTATTATGTGATACTATTGTAGTACACACTGAGACCCTTGTTTGGATGTATAGCATGTCCCTTAACTCTAAAGATTGGTGGTGATATGGCTTGTTAAAGTTGCAGTGTTATCCTATGAGACATGGATCTATGATGTCAAGAAAGACAATCGCTATTGCTGCACAACCTACAGTGAGGGATATGTCGCACCATAATTGTGGTTGGCATAAACCCAAACTTTGTTACTTTTCGGGGGGGCTCTGCCCCACACCCACCATAATATATATAACCAACTCTGAGTTGGAAATGATTCAGGAAGGGAGTGCAAGACCCCAAAAAAGCAGTGCTGGGGTCCCACGGGTACATTACAGCAGCAACAGTGATTGCTGCTGTAATGTACTTCAGTTTAGAAATGTCACTGTGGAGACAGCATATGATGGGACATTAGGGTTAGGGTTAACGTAGTCACTTGCAACCTATGCAATAAACATTTTCCTTGGGTGGTTTACTGCTTCTTCTCTTGTCGCCTACCACATCCCCAACCAGCATGGCTGACACAGATGTGGCAGAGAAAAATTTGGCTGCACTAATGCCACCACCACCAACTATTCTTTTACTACCACCATCTGTGGAGCCCACAGAACACATTGCCACAGACATAGTGTTTTTTAATTGCAGCACTATTTTGCCCCACATATTTTGAACACTTCTTTGCTGCCTCCCTGGTACTTCTTCCTTTAGTAAAGTGTCTTTTCCAAGTCATTCTTATACACTAATTGTAACTTAATTTGGGATGAAAAATTACAAAATGTAAAAAAAAAAAGCCTGCAGTACAAATAAGTACCAGGAGCAGACACCTCCCCCTAGGAAATCAGGGATCAGCAGTGTGATGTGAAAAAAAAACCACCAGCAGCAAACAACACCTCCCCCTCGAGAATCAGGGATCAGCAGTGCAATCTGAAAAACTGCTATTAAAAACAACCAAAAGAGTTTTTTGTTTTGTTTTTTTAAACAGAACAGGGATTAAAACAACATGGGCAACAGATAATTTAATATTAAGTATAACAAACAGTGACAGAACACTGTCACTTAAGAAACATATATCTAAAAGATTACTAAAAATGCAACTGAAAGACACTAACAAAATATTTTACTTTAGCACACCAAAGTAAACCACAGAAGTAAAAGTGAGAAATTACTCACTATGTATCAGGAATGAGGAACACGAAAGAGTGAGAAAACCAAATTATAACGCAAATTTCCTGCTTAGACAAAAAGGCTCTAGAACTTTCTGGCCTGCCTTGCTTTACAGTGCACCTACACTCTCCACCCTACTGCTTCACAGACTGTCAAAACAGAAATCACTACTTTAAAGGAAATAATCACTGAAAATGAACAAAAAAACAGTAGCACAAGGCCCTCTAGAACAATCTGTGAGCAATTTGGATTCAGAAAGCTCAGTTTTAAGATGTATTTTACAAGTTTTTTTCCTCAGACAAGCACACACAGACTTCTCTCCCACTTTTTCTTCAGAACACTGCACTGAAAACAGCCTCCCCGAGGCATACAGGTTGTTTCAGCAACATGTGACCTCCAGTGCCATAGTACATTGCAAACGTTGCCTCTGTACCAAACTTTGTCGGTGAAGTTACCAACTTTACACATTACAGCTTCGCCTCTGTGCCAGACTCCGCTGGCAGAGTTGTCAGCTTTGGCATTTTATGGAGTTATCAGTTTTCTGCGAATTTGGACTTTGCAAAACAGATTAACTCCATGAAGCAAGGTAAATTCACAAATTATTTCAAGGAGCAACATTTTTCAACTTCACACATCACTGTCTCCATTCAGGAATAAAAGAAAATGAAAAGAAAATCTGTTATGATAATGTTTTTGCCAGACGTATATTATTGCGGAAAAAAAATACATGATGACTAACACATACTGCTGCGTTAAATGTCAAAAAGATACTTACCATGTCCTTTTGAAAAAGGCTACACCTAGCCATGCTTAGTCATCCCCTATCTTTTAAATCCTGGATGTCATTCCACTTGAAGAGGTCACACATATCAAGTACCTTGCTGTGTGACTGGATAGGAATTTAGATTTCTCCACCCACGTTGACACCATAGCTAAACAACTCCACCCAAACCTTGGTGTCTTATACAGGATTTTGTCCTGCCTACCCCTCCTAGTTCATTGTGAGGTCCTCCTAAAAATGATCTTACCAACATTTGATTATGCCAATGTGGTCGGTGGTGCTGTTCCCAAATTCACTCTGTCTAGGCTGGACCCCCTCTTCCAGTCCTTCTTTCATATTGCCACTGACCCCCTTCCACACACTCACCACTGTTCCCTCTACCTGAACCTCTCTATCCCATCTATTCCATCCCATTGTCTCTCTCACTGTGCTACCTCCCTTTCAAAATACTGGCTTGCCACACTTCCCTCTTTCATTTAGTTTCTACTCTCATCCTGTAATGGCTCCTTCTACTTAGGGTTACCACCTTTTAAGAAGCCTAAAATGAGGCATTTCTTACTGAAACATGATTTTTCGCAGGACAGAACATAACCTCGACTACTGCAACAGACTTATTTTCTCTATATAATCAGAATTAAGGCTAAGTATTGTGGTTTCTTAATAATAATAATAATAATAATAATAATAATATTTTTCTTTTTTAGGTGCCTTTCAAAAAACCAAGGCGCCGTACATAATAAAATCAGCAAATCAAATATATAAACAATCATTCATAAATAAAATCATACACAACCATAATACAACCAACAAACTCAATTATTAAAAGCCTGAGACCTCAAATAAGTCTTTAAAGCCTGTTTGAATGACTCCACAGTTGCGCACTCCCAAATCCGACAGGATAGAGAGTTCCAAAGGGTAGGTGCAGTGAACACAAACGCTCTTGCGCTGGAAGATTTTAAGCATACCCTTGGAACCTCTAGCAACCCCTTGCCGAATGAGCAGAGTAATTGACTGGGCTAGTAGAGAATCAGGAGCTCTTTCAGGTAGTCTGGGCCGAGTCCGTGTAGGGCTTTAAAAGTCAGCAAGCTGACTTTATTGGTGATCAGCCACTGAACTGGCAGCCAGTGCAGCTTGCGCACCACCAGCGAAATATGACAAGATCACAAAGATCCCGTCAAAAGTCGGGCTTTTTTGCGTTCTGCACCAGCTGCAAGCGGCAGATTTCTACCCCAGGAAGCCCTAAGTAAAGGGAGTTGCAATAATCTAAGCGAGAGGAAACAAAAGCGTGGATCAATGTCGGAAGGTCATTGGACGGAACAAGGTGTCTAATCCTGGCGATATTCCTAAAATGGTAAAAGGAAGTTTTGATGCCCCCTGACACCTGCGAATGCAAGGTCAGCCCTTCGTCAAAAATTACTCCCAGGTTACGCATTCGTTCAGAGGTCGGGAGTGAGACGACACCCAGAAAAATTCCTGAAGGTGCACCCTTCCCCAACCCCACTATCCGATGATCTGGCTCCACAACCAATACCTCAGTTTTGTCTGGGTTCAACCTTAGCCAACTGGAATCCATCCAGTCTTAGATTTCTTTCAGACAGTTGTTAAAGACCGATATAGCTCCATTCTGATCAGATGCAAAAGATAGGTAGAGCTGGGTATCATCAGCATAGCAGTGAAACATCAGCCCATACCTTCTTACAATGTCTCCGAGGGGCAGCATATACACCACAAACAACATGGTTGAGAGGACCAAACCCTGAGGGACTGCACATGACAGAGAAGTAAGGTCCGAGGAATAAACCCCGGACACCACTCTCTGAGATCTACCCATGAGGAAAGATGAAAATCAGCTGAGGACTGTTCCAGACAGCCCACAGATGAACCTCAGATGACCCAACAACACCTCATGGTCCACGGTATCAAAAGCTGAAGACAGATCAAGAAGGACCAAGATGGAACAGTTCTTCCGATCTCTAGCCATCAGGAGTTCGTTGAGCACCCGAACCAGTGCTGTTTCGGTAGTATGTCTCTTACGAAAACCAGACTGGAATGGTTTATAGATGTCATGGATAGTCAAATGGTTCCCCAGTTGTGCAGCCACAACTTTCTCAATAACTTTCCATATAAAAGGAAGGTTAGAGACAGGTCTGTAGTTGGCATGGCAGTCTGGGTCCAAGGAAGCTTTCTTCAAGAGAGATGTCACCACCGCCTCTTTTAGAGAGCTAGGAAACTCTCCAGACTCCAAGGAGCACCAGACAATCCATGCCAGGACTGGACAGATAACCTCAATACCTCCCAAAATTAGGGAAGCAGGTCCAGGATCCAATCTACAGCAAGTGGGGTGCACGCTCTGGATAATCCGCATGACATCCATGAACTCCAGACGGCCAAAGGTACTCCAAGACACCCGAGGTGTAGTAACCTCACACTGATCAATGGCAACGCCCATAGAGTGTGCCGGCTGGAGTCCCACCCTGATGTCGGCCACCTTATTTGCAAATAATCAAGCAATTTCATCGCACTCTAATTGCGAAGAGCTCTCCGCACTTGAAGACAGGCTGGGTTGCACAGTCTGTCCACAGAGCGAAAAAGCTGAGCTGGTCGATTCTGAGCAACTGCAATCTCCCTGGACAGGAATTCTGCCTTCTTATGGGAGATTGCAGATTGGTAGACTTGATAATGTTCCAACAATCTAAGGTGGTCAACATCAAGGGTGGACTTCTGCCAGCAATGCTCCAACCTTCGACCTGGTCTCCGCAGCTATCTCAAAGACCCATCAAACCAGGGAGATTGAGGGCAAAGGGGGAGAGGTCATACGCGGATGGGGCAATAGAATCCAAAGCTGTTGAGATGGCCAAATTATAGGCCATCACGAGAGTCTCAGGATCACTACTGGCAAACGAGGAAGACGATAGGTCAAGCACTGCCATTAGGCCCTGAGAACTTACATCTCATAAAGGGCGGTACCTGACCATTTCTGTAGGGGTAGGCCTACTGGGGGAGGATAAAAACTAAATCCCACAGTGCAGTGATCGGACCACCCAACTGGATCCACCCCCAAATCAGAAGCTTCGATCCCTAGGAGGAAGACTAAGTCAAGGGAGTGGCTATGTCTATGAGTAGCGGAGGTAACCACCTGTGTTAGGCCCAGAGAAGACATCAACTGGAGGAAGTGTTGTCCAAATTGTGAGAGTTCATCGTCGACCCAGGCATTGAAGTCGCCAAGAACCATCAGTCTTGGCGACTCCAATGCCATGTCAACGATGAAGTCCGCCACTTCCTGAAGGAAACATCTCTCGACACCGTGTGGACGATAGACGAGAACAATCCGACAACCTACACCCACTACGACAGTACACTTGAATGACCCAGTCTCCCCTACCAATACACTCGTGAGGTTGAGTTTGGTCTTGAAACAGACCGCCACCCCTCTGGCGGTCCAATCTCGGACAGTGTATTACCGAGTACCCGGCCGGAACTAAAGCCTCCAAAATGGGGCCAGAATTGTCATCCAGCCAGGTCTCAGTAATGCAAGCCAGGTCAACCATTTCCACAAGATCAGCAATAATTGCTGTCTTGTTTTTGACCGACCTGGCATTGCATAACACCGTCCGAGTTGGACGAATGCCTCATGCCTCCCAAACCACCAGCCGACTCAATTCAATCGTGCTCTTGGGTATGGGAACCAGACATGGCTGACCACGTTCTGATTTCCATTTCACCCCAGGACGTCTCCTGACTCCCAAAACCCCGCTTTGATGACCCGCTTACTCACCCTTCACTGTTCGCCACCCCCCGTCCTCCTCCCCCTCCTCCGTGCTATACCAAGTGCTCTACAGTGCTGGTATACACCAAATTCCAGAGGAGGAGAAAAAAGGATGGAGGGCACAAAGAGCAGAGGGTGAATAGTGCACAGCCATGGAGGCAGACAAACAGCACATCCTACACGGACTGAAACAGATACTTAATTAATGCAAAATTCTTAAAATATATATATATATAATTTAAATTACTTAAATAGCACTGAAAAGCTCTCACCTCCCCTGAGCAATACCAGTGCTTTATTAATCCCTAGCTCTGCTCTCACCAGACCATAGGAATTAGGTAGCAAAGCAAAAGAACAAAAAAACAAAAAAGAAGCCCTCTTACGACCCAGAAGGGAGGAAGGGGTTCAGGCACTCTCACTGCCTCAATTAAAAAGTCACAGTCTATAGAACTGCTGTACAACACAAAAAATTAAAAAAATAAAATGAGTCAAAAAGTGTATGTGGACCCCAGGTCCTCTCACCGCCAAGGAGCCACCCACAAAGTCCAGATTAATCCAAACGAAAAATGATACAGTTCATTCTTGCTGTTATCATTCATGCAGTAAATTCCATGGTCCAGAGTAGAAAACAATTACATTCCAACAAAATCCCAATCATACGATAAAACCCAAAACATGTGAGTCTCCACTCGATCTGGACTGCAGCTTGAACTAGGAAGGCCCAACAGAGTTCTAGTAACTCAATTTATCTGCACTGCTTTCCACTCGGCCCAAAAACGACTGTAGAATCATGAACCCATTCAGACTCAGATGCCAAATGTAAAACCAGGGGCAGCTGAGAGGAAAGATAGAACCCACCCCCACCGCCACAAACAGGCCCCGATCACTCCCGCCATGACCCGCAGCTACAAGCACCTCGGAGCTGGGCCGACAGGACCAGCCACAAGGCCCTTTAGGAGAGACTGCAGGCAATACCTCCAGCTTCCTGGGGCACAACCCAACAGCTCCCACTTGGTCGTGAGAACCAGAGACCGGGTATAGCCCTGAGGCCAGTAGGGATCCAGGAAATAAATCCTCACCCCCTCCCCCACTGCCTTAAGTCTCTCCTTAAAACTTAATCCACCTTCAGAGGTACACCAACTCCGATGACAATGACGGCAAAGAATCTTCACGAGCACCAAAACCTCTGCCCTCGATCTCTGTGTAGTAATGCCAAAAAGGCACTAATCAAATTCGAACAGTTCTCCTCCAGAAATGATGAATTTGGGATCAGTCCAAATTCCCCGGCTTCATAGTCTGCCCTCTAACTGCACAGTCTTCCCCGCAACAGGCAAAGGTAAATCAAAGTTCCCACAGCATTTCCACAGCGATTCTGCCCAGATCCTCCAGACTCAGGCTCACAATACGGAGCAGCAAATTCCAGCTCACAACGTCAGGCAGTAGGTTCCAGCCCCACCACGGAATGAAAATCTAAAATCTGCTTTGGTTCTCCAAAATCGAAACCCAACACGTTTTCAGCCGTGAACTCACTATAGCAGAGTGAGCCACCAAAATAAAAACGGCTGTATACTCCAAGATAACTAAGCAGGACAGGGAGAGCAGCCGTCCCAAAGAGTTAAATGGTGGTTTCACTAAAACAAAGGTGAACCACTGTAACAGCCGATTTAGCTCTTGAATAGCAAAAAAAATAACTAAAACACTAGCTATATGCCCGCAGTATGCTAGAACAGTATATAACTCACTTGTCAGCCCTAACTTACTAATAAATAAAATTCAAAATAAAATGAAACAAACTCAAACTCCAGAGCTCAAACCTCAGGCAGCTCACATACCGCCGACCTGACTGTAAGAGACTACCCCTCTTCTTGGTTGCTTCTATGGTTTCATATCATTTTAATGTATTTTAGTTAAGGTATTATAGTTTTCTGCAACATTTAGTGGAAAGTTAGGAAAACATTTTTCTACTATGAAGTCAGGACATTTTGTATTTTTCATGTTCTTTTGCAGGACACAGCTGCCCAAATCAGGACTGTGCTGCGAAACTCAGGACAGGTGGTAACCCTACTTCTACTCCCTCTGCTCTTCAGACTTGTACTCTTTCAGCATACCTTGCTGTAACCCCTCTACTAGCCAGTCCACCTTTTTTGGTGCCATTGACCTCATTCTGAAACTCCCTTCCTCATGCCATATACCACTCCCTCCTCTTGCCCCTCTCTCAAACAGCTCTGCAGAGCTCTCTACACCCCAATCTGCTAATGCCTCTAACATCTATTTACTTTAAGTCTCACCAAGATCTCACATGCATTACCCTTCTAGAATGTTAAAAACCTCACTTTCCAAGTGAATTTATATTACTATCTGCTGATCATTGTTTGCTCTTATCCTGGGTTCTTCATTACTGCTTCTTCTGTTTACTACCACTCTGTAACTTAAATCACCAACTCCTCTTATGTAACTTGTGGGCCTGCTGCTATTTATCCATAGTATGTGTTGTTATTTTACCTACTCTGCTACAGTGTCCCCCTCCCCCCTAGGTCACATGTGGAAAGGAGCCTCGGCTCAGCATTTTGTCCCAGTTACCAATTCCAAACAAATACATAAATGTACAGCTACAAAGGGAACCACGAGAGGCTTTGCCTGAGTGTTTATATAGTATCTTTATTTCTCTACTTAGTAGGTCCTTTTAATTCTGCTTCACAGAAAAAAATTCTTCAATAGTATAAAGATATAAAGAGGCCCAGATTCTACTTAACAGTTGTGATCTCTTACAAATTATACAGCCCTGCTTCTTTTAGAGGACATAAAGTAAATACATTTAAATGACTTTTCACCTTAATGCTTAGTACAGAGAGAATGGTGGAATGCGTGCAGCTCCTACAATAACATCATTGTACAGTCAGCACTTTATTGTTTGAAAGCTCTTTGCTTCCTGCTGTTTATTAATAATTCATATCTGGTGTATTTTGTATTGGTAATGCATTAACAATGATGATTTATTCAGAAATGAACCCCAGGTGCCTGGTGTGTATGTGTTTTTAATCAGAGGCCTTTGGTGCACTTAGAGAAATACACTTCTAACAAAGTGCAAAGAACATAACATTATTTAATTCCTCATTGTGCTGGTAGCTGACATTCTATACCCAGACAGCTAGTATAATTATAGACAACTCAGCACCCCTGAGGATATTTGAACTGTAGCAGTTGGAGACTAGATTTAACTATGTTGCACCATAGAACCTGCCCAATGACACTACATTGCTAATGCAACGTATCAGCTTGTCAGACTCTCAATAGCTAATCTGTGAACAAAAGGACTAATTAAACATGAAAGGAAGTTGAACAGAGCAAATTAAATATAAAAATTAACTTTTATTGTGGTTTTCTGTCTTGAGAGTGTTTCATGGTATTTAAGACGTAAGACAAGCAAGCTATTAAAAGAACAATTATTGCAACTGTAAGGTACAGAAGGACATTAATTGGGTAATGCATGGCATTTGCAAAGCCTAAGTAGGCCACAGCAACCCACTTGGCAATAGGCGAGGCAAAACAGAATTCAGCAGGAAAAAGTTTACACTCTTTCAGAAGCCATTTATCAATTGGTCATCTTACAATAACACACAATGAAAGTATGTGTAATGCTGTACATTTGCTGTACATTTGCAGTCCAGGTTATGTCGACAGAAAGTAAACATTTATAGTGTTATGAGGGAGATAATGTTGTGACTGGACTACAATAGGGGCGCATAACTGAGAGGTAATAAAATAAGTTTGTGTTCCTTTGCCTGTAATTCCCTTTTGGCCTAAGTCAGAGGAAACTGGAAACATTTTTTTTTATTTAGTCTTTGGTAACCAGGTAAACCCACTAGGCACAAGTGCCTGTTTTCAGGGGTGACCTGGGAGCACTGGGCAGTTAAATGACTTGTTCAGAGTCACACAGTATGCAAGTGAAGGTTATGAGAATCAAACTCAGGTCTGGTCTGCTGGATGTATCAAGTTTATTCACACCTCGTTCCTCTAACCTCTAGGCTATATGGCCAACCCTTCAGCAAGCACTATCAAAGAAACACCTGAAGTTCAGAAGATCAAAACCTTTCTGCGAAAGACAAGATGCACCTAAGGTATTCATAGCTAAAGATCCAGACCTGAAAAATAGTAAACCACTACAGAACTATATTTTCTGCAAGTATCTTTTACTATTTGTTCTGTGAACCTAATAAATGTGTTTATATATACATATATATATATATATATATATCATACTTGTGAGAGCCCAAAGGAAAAAAGGCACTAAATAGCAACAAATTGTGGGCCCTATACACTAAGCCTAAACACCGCATACTGGAGGCATCTAGGCAACCATATGCATGAATGCCATGAAGCAGAGGTCCCACAGATCCCCGTCGACAGTCACAAAGGGCCCTATGCACTAAGCCTATGCACCACATATCTGAGGCATGTAGGCAACCCTATGTGGGAAGGCTGCACAGTGGGTGTTCCACACATTCACTATCGGTGTACTGGTCAGATGTGCACCAGATCCTCTGGTTGGTGTATCAGAGGCGTGCTGGTACTTTGCATGATTCACAAAGGCGTGGAGTGCTGTGCACAGGGGTGCTGGACTTACAGTAAGGGGGACCCTGCCATAAGTGTTCTATATGGCCAACTCATGTGCACCAAGTGCACTGAGATGGGCACGGCCATCTGGTACAGCTGTCAATGCACCTGCCCCTGATGTAGAGAGATGTCCCTGCTGGTGCTGCTGTGGTGTCCCATGACCCACATACACACAGTGATGGTGTGACAGGGTGGTGAGGATGGTAGTACACCATACCAGAATGCGTTATGGTCACAGACAAGATTGTCATCTGTAAATGCAGCATGCCCCATTACCCCTATGCTGCCAGCCTAATGCCCTGTTTATGCTTCCCTAATG
Source organism: Neoceratodus forsteri (assembly GCA_016271365.2). Classification (NCBI taxonomy): domain Eukaryota; kingdom Metazoa; phylum Chordata; order Ceratodontiformes; family Ceratodontidae; genus Neoceratodus; species Neoceratodus forsteri. The sequence continues at coordinate 1,519,333,015 of CM057449.1, forward strand.
CAGTAACAAGTCGAAACAGTGCTGAGGAATGCCTGAAGGACTGAAAGGTAAAGTGACAGCTGTCGTGTAATGATGTTCAAAGCCAGTTATCAGTATTATGGAAAGTGCTCCACCAAAACTGTAACTGCAGTAGCCAGTCTTGTTCCAGAGAACCCCACCTCATGAAGTCAGCAGCTAAAATTTTGTACTACTGTACCCACAGAACAATGTCATGAGAGGCAGCCCTCCAATCCAGCCCTGTAATAGGAGTCACCTTGGTTGAAGCACAGCCCATCATTCATGCCAGTAACTTCTACAATCCTGAACCCAAGTGAGGATAGATGCCAAATGTGACAGGGCCTATAACAATCCTTGTGGGTAGCTAGGTACATACTGGATGCACAGGTGGGAGTACTTTTACAAGCATGTTTAGTGTCAGGACACTTGGCACCTTTGGGGGACAATGATTTTATCAGAGTATAAGGCTTGCTCCATTGTGTAATACAGGGTTCTGAAAATGGCTGACAAAGACGCTACTGCTAGGTGTGAATATATGCCAATGAAAAGATGTGTTTCAACCAGACACTGAGGCACCTTGGACATGGGGAAGGGTCATAAATGTTGGTAGCACAGAGTAATCCTAGACTCAAATGTTTGACACTGAGAAGCGAGATGTGCATTCTATGTTACATTAGGCATGGCATGTGTAAAGGCATGGACATGACATATTTACAATGTGAACCAGAGAAATGCCCTTATTTCAACTACTGATGGAGCGGAGGTTGAGAGTACCTAGACTGCCTTCCTACTTCCACCTTCTGCATTTTTGATACTTGATGCTGAGACAATGTCCATGTCCAGCAAAGTGCCAGCATTGTCTCTATAAGTCTGCAGGGTTCCATGCCATCCCAGGCGCCCCTCATGACCACGTAAGGGATCCACTCTGGGTCCCAGGGCAGGTATCTGATTAGATGCCAGCCTGGGTTCTGCACTCGGCCCCCGAACAGCCCCAATCCAGCAATGCATGGCTGCATACCAGGGGTGGGGCCACGGACAGATGGCCAGTGATAGTGAATACCAGCTGGTGCGCACCTGTCCATGGGTACAGAGCTGCATGGGTGGGGTACGCACCTATCATGTGTACTTTCCACCCCTTTAGTGCATAGGGCCCAAAATGCATGTAAGCCAGTTATGCACTGGATCCCCAGCCTCACAGAATGCAAAGTGCTATGGGCATTCTGGAGGGAGTGTCAGTGGCTTGCTGGCACTCTGCTGTAACCGTGTTACATGGCCACCCATGCACACACAAAGCACCCTATGCTCTCTGCACAAAGCCTCTGAAACATAGAAACATAGAAACATAGACTTTGATGGCAGATAAGGACCACTTGGCCCACCTAGTCTGCCCATTTCCCTACCTAGAGGATAAGCTGCAGATCCTATTTAACCAACAGCCTATTTCTTTCTACCCCCCACAAAAATTGCCTTATGTCTATCCCATGTATTCTTGAATTCTCCCACAATTTTAGACCCCACAACCTCCTCAGGAAGGCTGTTCCATGTGTCCACCACCCTCTCTGTGAAAAAATACTTCTTCACATTGTCCCTGAGCTGTCCCCCCTCTATCTTCAGATTGTGTCCCCTTGTTCTTGCACATCTCTTTTTCTGAAAGATGCTATCCTCTTGGACTTTGTTGATTCCACTGAGGTACTTAAATGTTTCTATCATGTCCCCCCTCTCCCTCCTTTCCTCAAGAATATACATATTAAGCTCCTTTAGTCTCTCCTCATATGGCTTCTCTTGCAGACCCTGCACCATTTTAGTTGCCCTCCTCTGAACTGCCTCCATCCTGTCTATGTCCTTGCGGAGATGGGGTCTCCAGAACTGGATGCAGTACTCCAGATGGAGTCTCACCAACTGTCTGTACAGGGGGATAATAACTTCCTGTTTTCTGCTAGTGATACCTCTCCCTATACATCCCAGTATCCCCCCAGCCCTCCCTAACGCCTTCTCACATTGCCTGCCAACCTTAAGGTCATCTGTTATGATTACCCCCATGTCCCTTTCCATTTTTGTTGTTGTTACTACCTCCCCCCCCCCATTGTGTAATCTTCGCCTGGGTTTTGTTTCCCATGTGCATTATTTTGTACTTCTTTGCATTGAATCTAAGCTGCCATACTTCTGACCATTCCTCCAACCTTGCCAAGTCCCTTCTCATCCTTTCCATGCCTCCTTGTGCATCAACCCTGTTGCAGATCTTTGTGTCATCTGCAAAGAGGCATACTTTTCCTTCCGGTCCCTCTGCAATGTCACTTATAAAGACATTAAAAAGGACAGGACCCAGTACTGAACCCTGCGGTACCCCACTAGTAACCCCCCTTTCTTCAGAGTGGACTCCCTTTACAATTACCTTCTGTGTACTGTTGTTCAGCAAATGTTTTACCCAGGTTACCACCCTGGGACCCGCTCCCAGGCTGGTTAATTTGACTACTAATCTTTTGTGTGGGACTGTGTCAAATGCCTTGCTAAAGTCTAGGTAGGCCATGTCCACAGCCCCTCCCTGGTCTACTAATTTGGTCACCCAGTCAAAGAAATAAATTAGATTCGTCTGACATGACCTTTCCGCTGTGAACCCATGCTGTCTTGGGCCCTGTGCCTCACTGGCCTCTAGGTACTCAACAGTTCTTTCCTTCAGAAAGTGATTCCATCACTTTCCCTACCACAGAGGTCAAACTGACAGGTCTGTAGTTTCCTGCCTCTGTCTTGGTCCCACTTTTGTGAAGGGGAATCACATCGCCTTCTTCCAGTCCTCGAGTACTATACCATCCTCCCATGATTTGTTAAAAAGGGTAGTCAGTGGTGTCACTAGTTCTCTGCTTAATTCTTTTAGAATTCTGGGGTGAATTCCATCTGGCCCCATTGCTTTGTCCACCTTCAGTTTTAGGAGTTCTTTCAGAACCCTTTCTTCTGTGAAAGGACTGGGATCGACCCCCCTCTCCAGAGTGCTTCTGTTAATTGGATTTGGCACCTCCTCCACTTCCTCTTTTGTGAATACTGAACAGAAGTATTCATTCAGTATCTCTGCTTTTTCACTGTCACTCTCTGCCCCACCCACCATCCATTCTATTCAGCCTCACTATCCCTCCCTTTGTCTTTCCACGCTCCCTGATATACCTATAAAAGGTTTTATCCCCCTTCTTAACTGAGTTAGCTATCTTTTCCTCAGTTTGTGCCTTTGCTATTCTGACTACCCTCCCTGCTTCCTTCTGCCTTAATTGGTAAAGTTCTCTGTCCTGGTCCTTCTGTATTTTCTTATACTTCCTAAATGCTAGCTTTTTCTCCCTAACCTTCACTGCCACCTCTTTTGAGAACCATAGTGGCTTTTTCTTTCATTTTGATTTGTTTATTTGCTTCACACAAAGGCTTGTTACCTCTGTGATGGCAGTTTTGATATTTCTCCATTGTTGCTCCACCCCTCCTTCTAGCTTGTTTGCTAGTGCTTTTCTAAGGCACTCTCCCAGCTTTCCAAATTTAGCCCTCCTGAAGTCCAGAACCTTCACTTTTGCATGGCTTGACTCAGTAGCTGAGTTTATCGTGAACCACGCTGTTTCGTGGTCACTTGTTCTCAAATGGCTACCCACTTCTAGATCTGAGATCCTCTCACTGTCCCCATTTGAGAGTACGAGGTCTAAGATTGCTCCCTCATGAATAGGTTCCAAAACTAGCTGTCTGAGGCATGCCACCTGAAGGGCATCAAGAATGGCTCTGCTTTTGGATGCAGCTGCCACAAAGGTGTTCCAGTTAACATCTGGCATATTAAGGTCCCCCATCAACAGTATCTCCCCTTTCTCTGCCATCCTAAGTGTGCCTTCTATCATATCTTTGTCCATTCCCCTTCCCCTGACATGGGGGTCTATATACAACCCCTGTGCGGATTGTGGTGCCATTTCCAGTCTCTAAGGTGACCCTCAGTGCCTCCTCTCCTCCCTGTTTACTCTTTTGTTCTGTTGCTTTTATCCCTTCCCTTACATAGAGAGCTACTCCCCTTCTGCCCTCCCTGTCTCTCCTGTAGGTTGTGTACCCTGGTATGTTAACATCCCAGACATGGTTCTCTGTGTACCATGTTTCTGTGACTGCTACAATATCCAGGCATCCCTCTTCCATCAAGGCCACCAGTTCAGGGAGCTTGTTGCCCAGACTACGGGCATTGGTACTCATTACTCTCCATTTCTTGATGGCCTTACCTCTTTTTGCCCAATCCCTGTCCTTATTGCATTTGTCACTTTCTCCATTTACCCCAGTGCTTCTCCCTATCGACATCTCTATGCTGGTGTCTACCTCACTTAGTACCCTGATATTTGGGAGGGCTAGGATTTCCCTGCTCCTTTCCAGTGCCTCCCCTTGGCTAGTTTAAATGTTTGTCAATGAAGTATTTAAACCTATCACCTAGGATCCTGGTTCCCCTCCTGGACAGATGCAGACCATCATGCCAGTATAAGCCTGCATCCCTCCAGGTGGACCCCCAGTCCCCAGTGAAGCCAAATCCCTGAGCTCTGCACCAGTTTTTCAACCACTGATTGAATCCCATGGTGTGGAGCACCCTAGCCTCACCCATGCCATAGACAGGCATCACCTCTGAGAAGGTTACCGTTTGTGCTATTGGTCTAAGGCCCCTCCCCATCTCTACAAACACTTCTTGCACTGCTCTGATCTCTTTCTTAGCGAGGTCATTTGTCCCTAGGTGGACAATGACATCCAGTTCCCTCCCCTGTCCAGCTGCTCCTGCGATCCTGAGGATCCGCTCCCTGTCCCTCAAAGCCATGGCACCAGGCAGGCACCTTACCTCCCTCTTCCCTTCATCCCCCAGTTCTACATTCCTAACAATGGAGTCCCCCACCAGGAGTTGTTTCCTTCTCCTGTGAGGTCCCATGCCACCCTCCTGTGGGTCTCCTTTGTGGAGGTTCCCAGCATCCTCCTTGGTCTCCACTGTGGGTGTCTCCATAGAGGAACCACACTGTTCCAGAACAGCATAGAAATTGTGGAGAGGTACAACTGGAGGGATGCACCTCTGTTTCACCACCCTCAGCCTCCCTGAGCCCACTGTGGTCCAACCACTCCTCTTTCTTGGCGACCTCTGAGGCAATGGCAGTGACCTTGGTGGTCCCTGGGTGGGAGAGGAGGTCCCACAAATCCAGGCCAACTCAGCCTGGAGATGATCAACCTCCTCCCTCAGCCCAGAGAGGTGCCTGCAGATGGAACAACACTGCATCCTCCAGAACATTTCCCGGAAGACTGCTGCTCCACAGCCACTGCACTGCGCCACTCCCAACATATCTTTTTTCTGGCCCCCTAACTGTTATTTGGAATACTTACTCTTTCCTCTGTTTGTTTAATTCTTTTTTTTTCTTCTCTTTTCTCCCTTCTTATTTACTGTCTCTGCACCCTTTTAGCTCCCGATCTTCCTGTTCTGAGACAAGAAGTTCCTATATTTCTCAGTAGTCTCCTTACTTGCTCAGAGTCAGACCTCCAGCAGCTGGGGGGGGGGGACGGAGAGCTACTCTTGCCCTTCTAGGATGGTGAGTCTTTTGTGGCTTTGTGATCACTCAATTCCTGCTCCCAAACAGGAAGTTCCTGTGGTCAGTTAAATCATGTGCCTATAAAAGTAGAACTGGTTTGGGGGGGGTGGTGGAAGGGAGGGAATGAGGGCAATATAGCCCCAGTAGAGAAGTTTTAGTTCTACCAGTAGCTCCTTCCTCCTGGTTTTCAGTCTGCTTTGTGGCAGAAGCCATCTAGGGCTGTGTTTATATCTGGTCTTAACCTGGCTCCTTCTAGCTAAGCCACTCCCCCTACTTTGCAAATCTTTCTACACTTAGTTAATTTCACAGATAACAATTCCCTTCTGACACCTGTGACAAGCACCTAGATAAGTACACAGATAACACAGATAACGAATATCAATTTACTTCAACTACCTCTTGACAAACACACTAACTCCTTTTTTTTCTACCCTCAATTGAAGGTCCCAGTACAAGAGATCTAGTTCTTAGCCCCAGTAGAGAAGTTTTAGTTATACTAGTAGCTCCTTCCTCTTGGGTTTCTGTCTGCTTTGTGGCAGAAGCTATCTAGGGCAGTGTTTATATCTGGTCTTAAGCTGGCTCCTTCTAGCTAAGCCACTCCCCCTACTTTGCAAATCTTTCTACACTTAGTTAATTTCACAGATAACAATTCTCTTCAGACACATGTGACAAGCACCTAGATAAGTACACAGATAACGCAGATAACAGATAACAATTTACTTCAACTACCTCTTGACAAACACACTAACTCCTTTTTTTTACCTTAAATTGAAGGTTCCAGTACAAGAGATCTAGTTCTTAGCCCCAATAGAAAAGTTTTAGTTATACCAGTAGCTCCTTACTCCTGGTTTTCTATCTGCTTTGTGGCAGAAGCTATCTAGGGCAGTGTTTATATCTGGTCTTAACCTGGCTCCTTCTAGCTAAGCCACTCCCCCTACTTTGCAAATCTTTCTACACTTAGTTAATTTCACAGATAACAATTCCCTTCTGACACCTGTGACAAGCACCTAGATAAGTACACAGATAACAGATAACAATTTACTTCAACTACCTCTTGACAAACACACTAACTCCTTTTTTTTACCCTAAATTGAAGGTCCCAGTACAAGACATCTAGTTCTTAGCCCCAGTAGAGAAGATTTAGTTATACCAGTAGCTCCTTCCTCCTGGTTTTCTGTCTGCTTTGTGCTCTGCACCGCGTATGTGCAGCACATAGGCAACTCTAAGTGACAGGTTCTGGGATGTGACTGGAAGGGTAGGCAGGGGAGCATGGACAGTTGTGCAGGGAGCTGTGTGGTGGGACATGGGCACTGCCAATACACCTACACACCTGTGCATGTCAATGCTTCCATTCATAATGGAGGGGCTGCATGGAGGACTCTTCCTGGTGACAGACTGTGAGCATTGGGCATAGTACTCTACAGGACCGGCCCCTGTGTGTGGTCATGCCACCTGTACATTGTGCCATGTACAACGGCCATACAGTTGAGACACCTCTTACAGACACTGGTGGGACCCCCCCCACCAACTGTGTCCTCCCCTGTTGTTTAGTGGTAACAGTCAGCACTCTGCTATCTCCCAAGTGGTATACCCACCTTATCCCTACAGTGGCCATATGTGTACCTGTGCCACACTGGCCAGAACATTTGGTTTCAGGGGCAGACAGGGACAGGATACTGCTGACGTTCTGGGGGCAGCATTGTTCACATCCGCACCTATAGGCACCATGTGCCATAAGGACAGCCCTGCTGGGAGCTGATAGTGTCCCATTAAGTCCACAGGGTCCACATCATCCCATGCTCCCCTTCATTCATCTGTAAGGGATCCACTCTGGGACCCAAGTTAGGCCCCCGATTGGATGTCTGCCTGTGTCCTTGCACTCCACCCCATGCAGCCCCCTTCCAGCAATGTGTGGCTGCATGCTGGGGGGGTGGGGCTACAGACAGGAGGATTGCACTAGTGAATACTGGACGGTGCATGCCTGTCGGTGGGTATAGAATGGCGGGGGTTGGGTAGGCACCTTTCTGTACACTGGAGCCCTGGGAGAAGGTCTGCCACTCATAGTTCCTCAGAGTATGTAGATCCTGACAGTACATATCTGAAAATTCATTCTAGAATATCTCATCAATGTGGACTGAATAATCATTGACTTCTAAATGACCCAGTGGTCATAACTGCCACATTTAGGGCAAACAGGATTGGGCTTTTTCTGCCCACCTTTGCATCCCTCATGTGTAAATATAGCTTAAGTATCTAAACTGTGGACCGATTTAAAAATGTCTTAGGGGACAAGAGATTACTGTGTTCATTTTCTTAAGCATACCTTAGAACACTGTGTGTTCTTAAATGAATAGTTTGCACAGGGATTCAACCTTAAGGGTCTCTCAAATAATGTCCATATGGGACTTGGTGAACTTCAGCAAAAAATAAGATACTCAACTAAATGTTTAGAGGTGGGATGGAGTTTAGTAACAAACATAGATAGTAATTTAGTATCATAGAGGAACAAATATCTCCACTTCCATGCAGGCCAACATGAGGAGTGCCTCCATCAAAATGGGCTAGCTTGAGGGTCAGATGCACTTCAGAAGCCAGGACTTAGTGGTACCCACAGAGAACTTATCGGAGGAAGGAAAATGACTGGGACACCAGACCAGATGGCTGAAGGCTATTCCAAAGGTATATGCCTCACAAAAAAAGGGGATATGGTGACTCACTAAAGGAGAAGTCACTGTAAAGGACAGAGAGGACATTGGAGGGAGAGACGGTGTCATAGAGGTCATCTTTGTCAAGTCAGGGGAAAATAGAGAAACAAAAGTCATATAAGGGGTGCTACATGCTTCCAGTGAGTTTAGTGGAGCATGATGACCCAGATGTTTGGGAAAATAAGGAGAGCATCCAAATCAGATGATTGTAATCCTGGGGGACTTCAGTCCTCTAGGCATGGACTGGTATATTTGGATTGTTATTGGCAGGGACAACACTGAGTTCCTGTCCAGTTCCAAGGTCTACTTCCTAGTATAGAATATGCAACAAGGAACTAGGTTTGAAGTCATCCTTGAACTTGCTCTCAGCAGTGAGAATGGAATTACCTCCACTGTTAACATTAAGAAATCAGTAGGATGCATGGACCACGACTGAGTAACCATCTCCCTGGTCACAGGGAAGACTAGATGGGCCTCAGCCACCAGGATCCACAACTTTAGAAAAGCAGACTTTGCCAAGAAGAAGGATCTGGTAACTATGGGTCTGAAGACTCTGGATGAGGCTGGTAATGTAGAGCACACATGGTATTTGTTGAAGAAAGTAACTGAAGCAGCTGTGAAGGTCTGCATTCCTTAAAGCAATAAGGGAAAGGGGCCACAAAGTGGCCCTCTAGACTCAACAGGGACCTAAGTCAATTGATCCTAAATGCACAAAAAAAAATGTAGAACTGCTGGAAATAGACAATTATGAACTGAGGATCATAAATAGAAGAATCTGATTGGCCAAGAGCTCTTTGAAGCCGTGATGATATCGGGCTACGTCGTCATGGCTTCAAAAAAGTTCTGGCACCATCAGCCTCCTTGCTCGCTACTGTCTGAGAGCTATTTTTTCTAAATGTACTCCTACACCATCCAAAAACTAATTCATAAAATGTCTTAAAACCTGTTTTTTTATTTTTGTTATTCATAAAACTTCGAACTTGGTTCATAATAGCAATAAGTCACTCCAGGGTGTGGTATATCATGGGATATTGTCACTTCTCAGGTCATTGGATGCATTCAACCTGCGGCCTCGTGCCCAACCACACGGGGCGTGATGATATCCAATGATATACCACACCCAGTCGTGCCTTATTGCTTAATTATACAATGGGGGGTCGAGAATTCTTCGATCTGATTGGACAACAGGTACCTTTTACCCATGGTAAAGCCTATGATATACCAATGCAAAAAGGTGCCAATTGCCAGTCAGCCAAATCAGAAACTCCCCAGGAGATCACTGTGAGCACCAGTAAGCCAGGACTCGCAAACACGGCAATGATGGTGAGATGCAGAACTACACAATAAAGGGACCGGCGGCTCTATTCTCCATGAACTCCTTCCCCGGACTCCTTCCATTTCCCAATGCACTAAATTAACTTCATTTCAAATATTAAGGTGTACCTCAAATGAAATACAGGGCAAAGTTAAACGGCGGCTTCAAGAACACCCTGAGAGATGCCTGCTAACCACTTCTCACTCGCGCTCTGTTGCTGAACATAACAATAAAATCTCTACTTCTCCTAAAGCATGATCTCTTCAGCCTCTCTTCCCATAACTGGTGAAGATGGCAACCAACAGGACAGTAACAGCACTGCAATATAGGAGCCCTCCAAATGGTCACACTTGTAGCTGTTACCACAGAGAACCCATTGACCTCTGACCCTTCCATGCTGCAATGGAAATGCAAGCTCTTTCTTTAATGACTGTCACACCACTCACTGACAGAAGCCACTCACACACACTCTCGGATTGACAACCCCCACCTACCTGAAGTAATAGTTAGCACCCTGAGTCAGCGCCAGGTATTGTAAAAGTCAGCACCAGCTTTCTTGCTTTACTGAATGGTGCTAACAAGATGCCGATCACTCTCCCAGACCATCATCTCTGCTGCAAAATTAAAGTGGAAACAGGAGAACAGTAAAATACAGTAATCATGACTGCATCAGTTGCAGGGGGGCAGCATACTGAATGATGCTGTCACAATGGCTTTGGGTCTCCTGGCCACTCATCTCCTCAATATTTCACCTAACAACAGGGAACTATTTTTATGTTGGTGCGCTTGCACAGAAAACATTTTATGGTAGTGCAGATTTGGAGGTGCGGTCACTGTTGGGCGAATGCAGGGCACACACCAGTAGGTGTGTCCTTCATTCCCCAATCAGCCTGCATGCCGGCGCCACACCATGCATACTAATGTGGCGAGCACATCTAAGGAAAGGTCCGATACAATGTGAGCAAAGCTCGTCACATACAGCGGACCCTTCCTACGTGCTTCACCAGTCAGAAACATGGTGTCACAGTGGCCGCTAAACCGCCGACTTCAGGGGTGCCCAATCCCCTGGTCAGCTTACCCTGCCCCTCAAGTTTGTGCCGATGGGGGAGCCCACTTCCCGTTGGCAGAATGTGTCCCCCCCACTTTCATTGTTTGCCAATGGGGGTGCCCAAACCCTATCAGCATCCACCCCCTTCCGCTTTAATGTGCCAATGGGGGAGCCCACTCCCTGTCGGCATGATGTCCCCCCTTCCTCTGTGCCAATGGGGGTGTCCAATCCCCCATCGGCTACTGTACCCCCCAAAAAAAACACCTGTAAAAAAGAAAACCGTCCAGGATGTTTTTTTTTTACTACCTGTAAACAGAAAATGGTCCCTCATAGTCTCCCTACCCACCACCCGCACCCACCCACTGCGCACCCTGCCTCCCCACACCCTCCTCACCCCATACTTACCTCCGGAGCTTGGCGCAATGATCTTCAGTGGACTGGGGACATGTCTTCACTCTTCAAAACCAACCGCTAACTAAGGAAATGCCGGTAAGCTGTATAATGGAATAAACAGGGTTTTTTCAACTTTGTTGCATATCTTGGGCATTTTTTGGAATTTTTGCACAACATTTTCAACGTGGGGTTTTTAGGGACCCCTCCTCATGAATTCTATCATTGTTATGACATTAATCGGTCCCAATAGGTGATTTTTCAGTCACTGCATGGAATCACCTTTTGGGACTGATTAATGCAAGGACAGTGGCAGTGTTCATGAAGTGGGCTCTCAAAAAGCCTATGTTGCAAATTTGGTGGAAAAAATCCAAAAAATGGCTGTTTTATGAGTGAGCGTTGTGCATTTGCTACACACGCTCGTAACTTCACGAATTCACAATATTTTCATGTCAAATTTTCAACATTGTCATTTTTCTACACCCCCTTGAGAACAGTATAGCTGTCATTTTTCACATCCTGTCGGAAATGTGTTTCCGCACTTCCAGCGCACAATACCGCTGTCGCTGTAGGAAATCAGTGTTTGGGACAGATTATGAAAATGACAGTGACACTGTTCATGAGCAGAGGTCCTAAAATGCCTATGTTGAAAATTTGGTGGCGATACTCCATAAAATTACTGTGTTACGAGCGTTCGTTGCGCAGTTTGTACGCATGCTCGTAACATTGTGCATATGTAATATTTTCACTCTGGATTTTCACCATTGGCATTTTTCCATACCTCTTGATGAACAGTACAGCTGTCATTTTACATATCCTGCCCGAAATGTGTTTTTGCACGTCCGGCACAGAATAGTGCGGTCGCTGTGCAAAATCAATATTGGGACAGTTTGCAGAAATGACAGTGACACTGTACATGAGCAGAGGTGCTAAAATGCCTATGTTGAAAATTTGTGTCAGACCTCCATAAAATGACTGTGTTACAAATGTGCTTTGCGCATTTCCCACGCCCCCTTGTAACTTCGCAAATTTGCAATACTTACATGCCACATTTTCACCACTGCCATTTTTTTTACACCTCCTTATGAACAACACAGCTGTCATTTTTCGCATCCTGCCATAAATGTTTCCGCACTGCACTACCAAAGCCAATGCCAGCGCGACAACATTCGGCATTGACAAATACTTGTTTTGAGTGCAACAATAAATTCAATAAAACTTATTTAAACTATCAAAAAACTCTACTTTTCTTTATCTTTTTATACAAAAACTGAAGGGAGACATTGTATAATTACAATAAATCACTCCAGGGTGTGGGCTGTGCTGGGATTTACCCACAGCTGACCTGGTTTGACCACTCAGCCTGCCACCTCGTGGCCAAACCACACCAGCCATTGGTAAATCCCAACATAATCTACACCCTGTTGTAGTTTATTGCTTAAGTTGCCTTCAGGAAAGGTTTGGTATCATGAGGCATACACAAGGTGGAGTAACTAGCTTGAAGGTAGGAAGCAGAGGGTTGTGGTTGATGCGCACTACTCAGAGTGGAGAGAGTTTCTCAGTGATGTCCCTTAGGGACTGGTGCTGGAACCACCACTTTTCAGCATTTTCATCAATGACCTGAAAGCTGGAGTTTCCAGAAGGCAGCCCATGACACTAAGCTGCCTGAGATGTTGAACTCCCTTGAAAATAGGGTCAAAGTGTTGCGTAGAAAGCATAAAATGTATCAGGTGACTAACCAGAGGTGTCTGTTCTATATCTACTACCGTTTGCACTTTACAGCGCTTTTTGCACAGATAAAACTGCCACAGACTTGAGTGAGAACTGCTTTTGACTAATGCCTTTTTTAGTACTTTAGTGGTAGTTACTGGGTGCACCTGGTCAGGCCCCACCTGGAGTACTGTATGCAGTTCTGAATACCCCATTACAGAAGCATGTTGAGGGAGTAGAGAGGGTGCAATGTAGGCCCCCAAACTGGTCATGGGTGTGTAGGATAAACACCATCAGGAGAAAATGAAGACCATTAATATCTTTAACCTGGAGAAAATGAGACTGAGGTGAACATCCATCTATCTATCTTTCTATCTGTCTGTCTGTCGGTCTATCTATCTATCTATCTATCTATCTATCTATCCATCCATCTACCTATTTCAAGCATTTTTTCAGGAAAGGCATACTGAGCTGAGAACAATCCATTTCCAGATGTGTCCTGGGGAGAGGAAGGGAAACAGTGCAAGACCTTAATACATTCAATTTGCAGTAAGTTAACAAAGGTAGCATGACAGCAGTAGTAAAAGCCAGTCTATACAATCAGTACAACCGTTGGTGTCAAGTGAGTGCAAATAAACATGGCAGTAATGGTACAACCATAATACCATACAGGCATAAATCAGGGCCCTATGCACTAATGGACGGGTTACACATGCCAGAGGCACATAACCTGCCCGCCTAGCTCCGCACTTGCGGACAGGTGTGCACCAGTCGGAATTCACTACCAGCTGCCACCTGTCTATGGCCTCACCCCCCCCAGCACGCAGGTCTGCATGGGGTGGCTAGGGGTGGTGTAGCAGACCAAGCCAAGCATCCAATCGGATGCCTGCCCTGGGTCTGCAGTGGATCACCTGTGCAGCTGGGCATGGGTCTGGGTGCATGAGTTGCACCTGCAGACATCCGGACCCATGCAGAAATTCCCCATCAGGCTCAGATCCTCTGACATCACCCCCAGTGCGCGGGGGCCACAAACGCCACCCTCCCCAGCTCAAGGCACCCAGGCGTCCTTATAGCAAGGCACCCCCCTACCCCCATGCACGCACTGCATACTGGTGTGCCTGCTGCCCATGCAGACAACCAGAGAACCCCATACCCCTGACCCCTGACCTTACAGCTGTGTGTACTGGGAACCTGACGGCCAGTGGCACAGCCCTCCACACACCTCCATGGCTACCGGCCATCTGACCTACGTGGGCGTGCATTGGCTGCATGCTCCTGTATAGGTCAGATGGCCAGTGGCTGTGGAGGTGTGCCATCAGACTCCCAGTACTGCACCAGCAGGTACATGTAGGGGGTTGTCAGTGCCGGGGGGGAGGGAATTAGCCATGCCCCACCAGGTGTCATGCTGGGATGTCTGGGTGATGGGCTGCTTGGGCACGGACATGCAGCCATGGGGGAGGGGTCAGCTGTGGTGGTGGGGATCACTCTGTAGCGTGTGAGGGATGTTTGCCGGGGGGGTACAGGGTTGGGGCAGGCCACAGCTGTGTGTGGGGGGGTATACTGCCTGCCGCTCCTGGGCCCATTCTCTTGTTCGGTGTGCACGGGGGCTGGGTGCATAGGGGCACTTATGGCAGGGCTTTCCCTGGCATATCTACCTGTCCCCTATGCAATCCAGTATGCAGCACTACTAGTCATGGTGCATGGCATGTACTGTTGGCATGCCCCCAGCATACCTCTGCCCACCCCCGGTGCATTGCTATTCATCACCCAGGGGAATCAGGCAAATGCCAGCTACATGCCCCAGTCGAGAGTGCTGCGCAACCACCGCTCCATGGCATTCTGACTTAGCTATGCCAATGCACCCGGTTTACACGGCACGTTGGCATAGTGCATAGGGCCCAATCTCTAGAGAGAGAGATATAGATAGATAGATAGATAGATAGATAGATAGATAGATAGATAGATAGATAGAAAAAAATGTTCTCTGCAACACAGACAGCAGTGGACTATCCTGAATCCAATGGGTTTCAAGACCTGAGGCAACAAGGATTCATGGGTAGGAGCAAGGTCATGTCAGACAACTGTGATAGACTTCTTTGACTGGGTGACCAAGGAACTAGATCAGGATGGAGCAGTGGATGACTGGACATAGCCTACCTAGATTTCAGTAAGGATGTCAACACTGTTCCTCATAGGAGACTAGTAAGCAAGCTGGGTAGCTTAGGAGTGGGTCCAAAGGTGGTAAACTAAGTAAGAAATTGGGTAAGGGATAGGCAGCATAGGGTGGTGGTAAACAGAGTTCACTCCAAAGAAGGGAGGGTGAACAGCGGGGTACCTCCGGGACCAGTACTGAGATCTGTCCTCTTTAATGTCTTTATAAGTAACATTTGCAGATGACACCAACATCTACAATACGGTGGATACTCTAGGAGAGGAAAAGGATGAGCAAAGACCTGCAAAACTAAAGGAGTGGTCAAGGGTATGACAACAGAGTTCAATGTGAAAAAATGCAAAATAATGCACTTAGGCACAGAAACCCAGGGGCGGAGTATAAAATGGGTGAAGTGGTATTGACAACCACCAAGCAGGAAACAGACCTGGGAGTTATCATATCTGATGACATAAGGTGGCCAGGCAGTACAGCAAGGCAATTGGGATGGCTAGTGGGATGCTGGGGCATGTAGGGAGGTGAATCACCAGCAGAAAGATGGCAGTGGTGTTGCCTCTGTATAGATAGCTGGTACGACTTATCTGTGTCCAGTTCTGGAGACCACATCTCCAGAAGGACGTAGATAGAGTGGAGATGGTGCAGAGGAGGGCAAATAATATGCTGCAGGGTTGGCATCAAACGCCCTATGATTAGAGACTAAAGGATGTAAATATCTACACCTGGAAGAGAGGAGGGAGGATATGATAGAGACTTTTAATAACCTCATGGGGTAAAAGGTACACGAGGGAAGCATTTTTCAGTAAAAGAAATGTGCTCAATAACACGGGGACATGCTATAAAGCTAGAGATGAGCAGATTCAGGAGAGATGTGAGGAAATACTTCTTCAGAGAAAGAGTGGTGGATTTCTGGAACAGCCCTTCAGCAGTGATGCTGGGGGCAAAACAGTGGTGGGGTTCAAGAATGCATGGGATAGGCGCAAGAGAATGTTACTGTAAAGGAAGGGAGAATGGACAGAGATCAAGTAGGATCTGTAGTGATTCTGTATGTAAGGAAAAATGGCAGGCTGGGTGGGCCAAATGGTCCTTATCTGCCAGTAAATTCTATGTTTCTATGGCTAAGAAGAGTGTGACCCTTAGGGACAACTGATCTGTGGAGACAGTTGACGTGAAGAAAGTAGTGGCCTTTATGGATATGATCTCAGTCTTCTGCATACTTGAATGGTATAAGACAGGTAGAGCAGCTGAAGCTTGATCAGCTGTGCAGAGCAGCCTTCTTTGCTTCTGTGCTACAGCAGAACCAGGAGACATGCCCTAAAACTCAAAGATGGTAAACTCAGGGAAATGTTAGGTGGCACTTATTCTCCCAGAGAGTGGTAACCCTATTGAACAACGTACCAGGGGAGACAATGGTCATAAAGAGAGTCCAGGCCTTTAAGGTAAGCCTGGAAACATTTCTTCTTACAGTACCATGGGAATTACATGGTACCCTGGTTAGTATGGTGGGTGGGAAATCCCTATAAATTTAGTAAAGTTGGAATTCTATCAAAATGTCAGTGTGCATGCAAGTTGAATGGGGCTTTTAGTAAATAGAGGTTACCAGCATTTCTTGGCATTTTGCCTGCATGATTTTGAATCGCTACTGCAGTATCACTTTAGAAACAGGCAGTAGGAGCAAAGATCACATGTTTGCAAGTATGTAGTGAGTGCAACCAAGGTACAACCTGCCTGATGAGGAGCACAAGAGTGACGCACACAAACTGGCAGAAAGATAAAAAAGAGAAGCAAAGTTGCAAAACATACAATTTATTCATGTACATATGAAAGTACAGGGAAAGAACTCCAGTTTAGGAACAGACTCTGTCTCCTTTGTACAACCACACTTTGGAATAAGCTGATGTCTGACTGAAGCCTTTTGCCACTGTAGCGTATGGAATAGCTGCTAAAAGACACTGTAACTGCTGTTTTTGCACCACACTATATGCACTTTATGAGTCTGTACTCTCCCAACTGCACACCTAAATTAATCTAAGGGTGACTTTACACCCAGTTGCAAATGCCAGAAGTTTTAACTGTTTTGGAGAAATCAAATGTGTTTGTCTAAACCATCCTTCTAAAATACCTCACTTAATTTTTTTATATGCCCCACCCCCATTCACACAAGGTATATCTAATGAGACTTGTGCTGCTTTTGTGCCCAACCTGCTCCCAGAAAAGTTTTCACTTTGTGAAATGACATTTGACATGTTTTGCCTCAGTAAATAAGGTTGTAGACACTTTAACTACACACAAGTGGGACATCTGCTATTCTTTGTTCACTGAGTGCTGGTCAGGACTATGGTTTCCCCACAGGAATAACACTGCTAAATAAATTATGAAAAATCCCCTAGCTTGTTCTCACCCACAAGGGAGACCATCACCCTGGCTATAATTGTGTCAACATCCAATTTAAGTAAGCGGCTAGATACCCCATCTTTCAGATTGTTAATGAAAATGTTGTACAGCAGTGGCCCCAGCATCATTCCCTGAGTACCACCTCCGAGTACACTTCTCCACTCAAGGAATGCCCAGCCATCATCACTCAGCCCTTTTGGCCTAAGGTTCCCAGTGGTTTGAAGCACTCATCGATGGCTACAAGTATATCTCATGATATGCTGCAGCTGCCTTTATGGCAGGAGATGAATGTGGTGGACTACCTTTCTTCTTCATTTTTTTTAGAATATTTCTTATGTTCCTACATGAGTCTCTCTGCCTCTTGATGTAGCACACAGGCCTCAAACACTGCCTTTTGGCTAGCCAAGAATTGTAACATGTGAGTGTAGAGGCTGGTCTGCTTTCCTGACTAAACATACAGTTGCAACAATAGCAGCCTCTACTATTTTATTTAGTTTTTTTTATTATTTGGTAACTAGGAAAGGCACACTGAGCCAAGACTCATTTCCAGGTGCGACCCGGGACAGAGGGGACTATTCAGACAGAGGAAATAATAGTCTCATTACAGTAAGCACAAGTCAGGAGAGACCAATAGAAAAAGCAATGAGATTGCATCAAAACTAGTTATTTACAATCAGTTGGATTCAGTGGTAAGCAAAACAAAAGAGTGAAACTCACTGGAAGGAAAAGAATAATGGTAGAAATAGGGGAGGTTAGGGTGGGGGTGGGGATGAGACAGAGGAGGAGGAAGGGCAAGAGCAAGGGGTGACAGGAAGGAGGTGGATGAGTCACTTGAAGGCAGGGAAAGTGGAAAAGTTAAAAAGGTGAGGGGGGAGCTGATTCCAGAGGAATTGGAGATGGTAGGAGAAGGAAGATTGCCCATATGTAGTACTGGGATTGGGGAGGGAGAAAGAGCAAGGATCCCTGGTGTGCAAAGCATAGGAAGAAGGGGTAGCAAGGGATAGGTGAGAGGTGAGGTAAGGGGGAAACAGGCCAAACCAAAATTTAGCAAAAAATGTCAGAGAGTGGATTAGTCTCCTGTGGGATAGAGGCAGAATGGAGAGAGAGAGAGAGGAGGAGAAGAGGGAGCAGTGGTGAGTATGGGGGGGTTGGGGATGAATGGATAGCAAAGAAGCAGAAAGAGTTTCAAAGAGTACCTAGTTTGGAAAGAGAGGAAACAGGGGCCATTCCATAGACTAAGTTGGCATAGTCGAAGATTGGAAGTATAATTTTTGTGTCTAGTTTATGACAAAGAGGGAGGGAGAGGCAGTCTTTGTTGCAATAGCGTATACCTAGTTTGGGGAGAATTTTTTATTTATTTTTTATCTGATTCTTGGATTAACACCTATGAGCTACAAGCTCATTTGCATAGGTTCCAGGTCAGGAAGCAATTGAAACAGACATACAGCTTTAACACAATGCAGATGCCAGTTGGAAATTATATAGAAATCAATAACAGGCAAGTTTAGCAAAGAATGCAAAACATCAGTATATCAATTTCATATGATTCAGTAACAAGCAAGTAACAAAGAGAGTAAGCATCAGAATAAATAATTATTTACAAAGAAACTGTATTCACAGATACAACTAAAAGCATAGCAAAAATGGTAGCCGAGGCCACATGGCTTCAATCTTACATTACAAAGGCAGTAGCAAGGACCAGTACAGTGGAGAAAATTGCAGATTGAGGGGGAAGGGCTCGGAAGAGGTTTTTGGTATCGGAAGTCCATGGTTAGAGAGGCTAGAAGAGGGGAGCAGAGTAACACTAGCATGCCCATCAAGGAAAAACTGGGAGAGAAAGGTTGGGGGGGATGCAGCAGCTTAGGATGCCTTGCCAGGAGGAGAAATTGGGGGGGAAAGGGAATAAGTATGAAGATTAGTTGAAGGAGGAGACCTGATGTCATTGGTGAAGTTTTGAGCTGATGGGGTCAATATGGACTGAGAAATCAAGGTGGTTGTCCAGCCAGACCCCTAGGTATTTAAAAGCAGGAACTATTTTGTAAGGGGAACCATCCTGAGTAGAGAACATTGGTAGTGTATGGAATCTGGCTAGTCTCTGTGTAGAGCCAAAAATCATGGTAACTGTCTTCTTGGTGTTAACTCGTAGTTTGTTAGCTTGAAACCAATTCAGAACATTGTTAAAATCCTGCTGTAGTGGAGCTTGCATGTCAGCGGGGAAGATCCCTGAGGCAAAGTTAACAATATTGTCTGCATACATGTGCATGCAGGAGTTTGTGCAGACAGAGGGGAAATCATTGATGAACACAGAGAAGAGAATGGGGCCAAGAATAAACCCTTGAGGAACTCCAGCAAGGATGGGGAGTGGGGGGATGAGGAGTTTTCCACCAACATAGACTGCTGTTCACCACAGAGGTAAGAACTGAACCAGTTGATGGTGAATGGTGCCAGGCCAAAAGAGTGGAACTTTTTTATCAGGAGCAGATGGGAGACAGAATCAAAAGCTTTGGCCAGGTCTATGACTATTGCGGCAGTTATATGACCCTGGTCCATAACCGTGAGGACAGAGTCAGTGACTCTCAGTAGGGAAGAGATAGGATTTTGTTTCCTAAATCCAGACTGGAAAGGGGAAAAAATTCCAGCTAAGGACAGGAACTCCGAAAGCCTAGATTAAATGAGAGATTATTGCAGTCTGGCAAGAGAGGGGAGGAGAGAAATGGGACGGAAGTTGCCTGGGCAAGATGGGTCTCCATCTTTATGAAGAGGCAATACCTTGGTGGCTTTCCAGGCCTGCGGCATGGTACAAGAGGAAAAGAAAAGATTTAAGAGGTGTGTATGGAGGTGGCAATGGCTGAGCAGAGAGGCAGAGGAGATTGGTGTGGAAACCATCTGGGCTGGATTTGTTAGGATTTAGTACTTTTAACATCTGGAGGATTTCCAGAGGGGAGACCAGGATGAAACAGAAGCAATCAGGTGAAGAGGAAGGGAGAGAATTAGAGGTGGCAGGGAGACAGTGGTCGGAAAGAAGGCAGGTAGTGAAAAATGTTTTGAAAATCTCAGCAGCGGTGGAAGGAGAAATGGGAGAGCCATTTAACTTGAGGACTGGAGAGGCTGAGTGAGTCTGAGGGTCAACAAGAGAGTGGACAACTTTACAAAAGGAGGCAGGCGAGTTGGAGTTGATATGTACTATATGTGTCTTTTGAAGTATTCAGATTTTACAAGACAGATGGCCTTGATGCAGGCAGTCCTACAGGTTTTGTAGAGTTGCAGATCGTATGGAGACTGTGAGGTTTAATGTGAGCCCAGGCATGATCCCTGGATTTACACCTGGAAAGGAGGTCCAAAGTTATCCACGGGTTGCGAAGGAGCTTGACCCTGGCATTAATTAGAGGATCATGCAGGTTTCAAACCTAGTTAAAAGTGGATGTTAAGTGGTCGAGGGCAGAATCCATGTTGGGGGCAGAATAGACTGGGGACCAACTGGCATAGGCTAGGTCGTGAAGCAGGGAGGAAGTGTTCAGTGCTCCGTGTAAATTAAATCTTACATACTTGAGGGTAGAGTGGGGAAATATACCTTCTCTGTTAGACAGTGAGATAGGCAACAAAATGTAAAAAACGGATGCAAAAATGTGCTTTCTCTACCCCATTTCCAGTACTGCCCTTACCTCTTTTGTTCAACTACCAGGCATTTCCTTTTTTTTTCCTTTTTGATTTACATGTGTGTCCCCTTTGCTCCACTTCTATAATCCTGCTCCACATTTCCAACAGGAGGCTCTTCAAACCAAATCCCATAGGAAGACAAACTGAAAGTGATTGGTAAAGCACTTTTTTTCAGATTGAACATACTTTATTAGGAACCATCAGTCGACACACTTTATTACATATTTTGCCAAATTGTCAAAAATCAAGGTGTATTGAAGTTCTAAAACAATTACTGTCAACTTGGAGGATAAAAGAATAACAAGAAAAAGAGAAGCACTAACAGTTTCAATTCTCCTCCCTTCCACCAACTCTCCCATCCTTCGCTCCTTAACCTCTAACTATCTCAAGAGAGAGCCATAAAAGATAACACAATGCCTTTGAGCAAGTCAGATGAGTGAAAGGGAATCAGACTAGCCAGAGAACAATAACTAAGGGCCTGATGCAGTATATCATCCCATGATCATCTTCTTCGAGGCCACGGGACACTTACAACAGATATGCGCCTGAATGCACACAGGTGAACCTCCCATTCCCATAACCACAAAATACCTCAAAAGAGAATAATCAGAACAAGACTGGGGATACAACTTCATAAACTACTCAAAGGGGTAGCAGGACAAGCAACGTTTCCCATATCTTCTGATATCTATCTAAGCAGTCTGATAGACCAGCAATAGTCTGTTCAGCCTGTAATGCAAACAAAATTTCCCTGTGCAACTCTTTATAACATGGAAGCAACTGATCACACCAATGTCTGAGGATCACCTTTTTGGCACAAGCTGAAATTAGTGCCACATGGTACCTCTGATTTCCAATTAAGTCCCCATCGGTAAAGCACCTTTCACCTGGGCCACCCAGACTCCAATAATGACACAAAAACAGTGAAAATTCCAGAAGGCTGAGTTAATTATTTATGACATTTGGGCTGAAACAGGATGCTCAGAAAGTACTCCCAGGAAGTTAATTGTATTTTTGACTTCTTCAATAAGAAATTAAACAATGTAGATTCCCCTCCCTCCTCACCCCACAGGGAGATGTCTTCAGGCTTCTCAGTAATTACTCAACTCACCAACTAATGCAGATGTCAAGGATTTCCTCAAAGCTGACCTTTTAGACCTGAAACTGATCATGGTCCACAGTAACCTCAGTGGAAATAAGGACACTGAGCCAGAGAGGAAGGATTTCCAAAGAATGGTACAGCTGATTCTTTAAGGAGCTGAAGGCTCCCTTTGTGGCAATGCTCTGACACACACTAACTAATGGACTGAGTCTTTTGGAGATGAATAATGCTCTTATATCTGTTCACTGAAAGATGACAAAGATCCCACCTAATGTGAGTCTTTTCAGCCTACAGTATCTCTGTGATTAATGGCAGGTTCTTGCAGAATCTTGTACTCAGGCTTTAGACCCACCTGTGCAACTTGATCCACATGGTCTATGATATCATACATGCCACTAGATGACGCACAGACCAAATCCTTCTGCTCTTTATAGGATGATGAGAAAGCTCTAAATTAGATAAACTATGAATACTGTATGAAGTCAAATCACCTTGAAGCTGGATCTCATTCAATCTCAGAAGGTAAGCAGGGTCGTACTCGGTTTGTAGTAGGATGAGAGACATTCAGCGAACCCAAAAGGTGCTGTAGAAAGTGGTGTTGGTAGCTCTGCAGAGGTCACTACTCCTTTGTTTATAAAAAAAAATTCCAATACCCCACAATGGTGATTGGTAGACACTGTGCTGTCAGATGGGCCATATTTGAGATGAGATGTTAAACCGAGGTCCCATCTGGCTGTTCTGGTGGTTGTTCAGGTAGGCATTCAAGATCCTATGGCACGTCTCAAAAAGAGTATGGAAATTTCCTTGGTGTCCTTGCCATATTTCCTCCATACAACCACCAATAGCTTAACCTGATTAGGAATCAGTCAGTCTGCATCTGTATCTTCCATCCCTCAGGACAGATTTGGAAGTAGGAAGCATTTAGCACTTTCTAGCCCTCCTTTCCTGACAACAAAAATGGAAGGAAGAAAGGAAGTAAGGAAGGAAGGAAGGAAAGGATGAATCACGTAGGAGATTAATTTCAATCTGAAATCCATTGGCTGGGAGAAACCATTAAACTCTCATCCAAAACTATAGTTCACAGTATTATGCAATATTTGGAACCCTTCCCCCATCCTAATGGACCTGACAGCAGTGCCCATTGATAATATCACAATGGAACCACTGTTGGAAGTGATCAGATGGGAGCTTGCAATGAGGGTAGGAGGGGTGATTTCAGGAACCACAAATGCAAAGGGTTTTTAAATGCATATTATATTCTTTTGACTCTCTTATACATGAAACACTCAATCCACTCCTTGTTGGGCAGCTTCTACGCATGCTGGGGTTCTAAATTATGGCAGGCTTTGAGCAACAGCATTATACAACCTCACGTTTGGGCCAAGGAGTTACAAATGCAAAGTCATCCACTTGGCCTCCTAATAGTTAACTATAAGTATACTAATTTCATGTTTCTGCTCTGCACATATTTTATCCCAGCAAGGCTCCACAAGATGAACCGTCAAATCCCAGATGAATACCCTTGGTGCCTAAGTGCAGGATTATCATTCATAACTGCATGTAGTATGGTATAGAAACACTCTGGGCTGGCCTCCTACTGGCTCAGTGTTCAGGAGATGCTGCACTCTGACTCTTTACATTAACCCATTTGTCACTGAGATGGACACTATTTGGGGATCATGTCAGAGAAAAAAATCACCACCCTCCTGTTGGGGGGTACTGGACTTTACATTTGTGGTAGCAAGCATGGTCTCGTGTTCAAATGAAGGATATCAAATTTGCCTGGGCTGGGCAAGTAATGTATAGTCCTCACAGCCTTAGTCCCTCTTGAATGGGTTATATTTTCAAAGCTGCTTTGTCTAGAGAAATTCCTCTTGATTTGAGGGACAACTCTAGAATCAGCAGAATCTCCAATCCAGAGGGAGATTTTGAACTGAAGGAAACCCCCCCCAAAACACAAAATAGCCCAGCCTGGAGTGGGCCCCATCGCTCAGCTCCAGCCTTCTTCCAGAAGACTCCTGTCCTCTGGATGCTCAGGTTCCTGCTGAGATGTCTGGTGTCTACTGGATTTGTAGAAAGAATAGTAGGCATCCAAATGTACTTGGATCTGCCATCAGGGGCCTTGGAACATCTCCTTTGATACTCTAACTATTGCTCCTTCCTTACTTACTTATGCATGCTGTCTGTCAATTTGTTAAATCACATTCTCTTGGAGACTCCATCATCAGTTTATATAACACCCAACCTTTTTTTTTATTGGACCATTTTTTCTGCTCTTCCACAGACCCGACAGGGTTTACGACCCCTCCCTCGGTGAGGTATACACCTCCGGCCTCACTGACTGCTTCTGCCCTGCCCCTCCTAAATTTCCCCCATGGCTCACCCCCCCACAGCAGGGCCAGGGCAAGGAGTCCTGGCTAGCTCCCCCCCCAGAACACAGCAATCCAGAATCAGGGGGGCGGCCACACAGAAGTGATTGGGGCCATCACGGGTCCTGCCAGGTCCCGATTTTTCCTCCATGTTTCTCCTGCACCCTATGCCCCTGCAATGGGTTGGGCAGCTGCCTCCACTTCCACAGAGGCAGCCAGTCAACAGCGCACAGCACCAACCCCCCCTTCCCGAGGAAGGAGAGCAGTCCTCCTGACTCTCATTCCTTTCCTCCCTTGGCCAACCCCCAAACGACCTGAGTCCATTCCTGAACCCAGTTCACTGGCATGTCATGAGGTGTGGCATCCAGCACCTCAATCCTCAGTGCCACCAGGCTGACCCCATCCAATCATTCTTGTTCGGCATGCAACATGCAGTATGTACAAGCATTGAAAGGTAATTCGGTTCAGAAGGTTCGGTAGAAATTCACTTTTTTCTTACAACGTTTGGTCAAGAACAATTAGTTGATACAGGTCTGTGGAACCATATATATTTTGGGGTTTACTTGAGTGGGCTGTAGTTATCACAGTTTTAAATCCTAACAGAAGCAGTTGCATGCCACATAAATTACATTTCATCAGAGAAAGTTTTCAATCAAAAATTGAACATCTCATTAAATAATTTGATATGAGAAAAGGTTAACTGTCAGGTATGACAGTCATTTCAATGATACCAAAGACACATGCTTCCTGCGATAGGGTTGTTTACACATGCAGTAACTGGCAAATATTGATTGAAGTTGATTGACATGTATCTGTCTTCACTCATGGAAATATTGTACTGTATCTTAAAAGGTTTCAAAAGCACTATGTTATGTTGATGTATATTTTAATGAAACAATAAGGGAAGACTGGGGGTGTGTTATGGTGCAATAATGGCCCGCCTCAGGTAAGTTGATGTATGAGGTGAAACTGAGTTCTTCCACCATGTCAGAAGGGCTGTTAGCACACCATAACACAACCCATGGAGAGCCTTATTGCAATTATGAAATGTGACCATCAGTATTAAGAAATAAAAAAAACCCAAAAAAACAGCTTATTGTTAAATTAGTGAAAACAAAATACAAATAAGTTAAAAAAAGGAAAAGCAGTGCCCTTTGTCCTGTAGTGTTTGTAATTTGCCAATAGGTGGTATCTATATAGCACGATTTCAGTAAGTATGGGCAGAAGAGTATCAGCTTCACAACTGCAACAAGTTGTGTTAGGAGTCTGAAGGGAGCAATGACTGAACAAGACCTCAATAGATAAACAGTTTTATGAACCATTTTACAAAAGCTTGCAAATACCATAGTCGCTGAACAAGGCTCAGAAGTAATGGCTTTCTGTCTCATTCAGCTCTCTGTACACTACGCAAGCTGCTGCACCTTACAACTTCCACTCACTGGCTGCTCGTTCTCTCACTTTTTACAGTAGTCAGTTTTTCCAAAAGCTGCTGAGACATTTTAAAAAAGGCCACAATCAGTGGGAATGTCATTAATAAAAAGCACTCAGGTTACAAGAGATTGAAGGAAGAGAGCTGAGCGGTCAGCAAACAGACGTTGTAATGGATAACAGCTTGTGTAGCATACCAGGAGCGGAATGAAAGAGAAAGTTGTTACTTTTGAGCCATGTTCAGTGGCTGCGGTAATTATTTATTTTTTTTAAAGCAAGTCATTTGCGTGCATTGCAGACCTCCCCTATTGCCTGTTTGAGATCTGAAATATACCAGATCTGTTATGTTTGTTGTGGCCATTGTGCCTCGAGTAAGGGTCTGATTCGTTTGCAAGAGTGCTGAGTCCTGATTCTGTGGGGGCTACTTTCAGCCAGGTTGTTCTGCTGGGATAACTGTGCAGCTGAAAATAGCTCTCAACCAATCAGGAGCCAGCATTCTTTCAACCCATTTCATAGCTGTTATCAATACAGACTGACTTTCTCAAGAACAAAATATATTCAATAGTGATATGTATACACATGCGCTATGCATTCTGTGGCCCCATTCACCCAACTTACATTATTTTCCATTTCCAATACATGAGAACAAAAGGTATCTATATCTTATATTTTAATGATATTAAACTATTTAAAAGACTTTTCCCCAATGGACACCACCCCCACCAAAAATGGAACATCAAATATAAAAAAAGTTAAGCATTTACTGTGTAGTGAAGGACCTGTCCATTTTAAAACAACCGCAACTCATTTTAAGGGATACAGTTACATGCATTTTTCTTCTGTCATGAATTAAAAATGTAAACAAACAGCATTCTTTTTCAAACTGGGTGCTTCTGATACATAAAATGGCAGACCATGTGATATGATGTCATCAGAGCAACAGAGCTCCAGCTGCAGTACTGTACCTCAGTAATTCAGTGCAGATATAAGTATAACTTTGATTAATTTTTGATCTTCACTGTGAGAAGCAATGCTTCACTTGTGTATTTCAGAACACTGTCATTGGGATAAAGTACTCAGACTTTTGCTTTGTACCTTATTGAGTCAGAAAGTGGATTATTTCCTCATAGAGCGGTGGGCAGGGTATGTTAACATTTAAATAATTCTGTCTTGTCAAACATACTTTGTATATTTTCATATTAAAGAACTAGTGTACTGCCTAAAATTAAGAGTAGTTTTTCAAAGCAGTCAGCTATTCCCTTTTATATCTGAGGGGGCCTTTTTATGTTGTCTTGCACGTGCAGCGCAGACAACATATTGGGGTTGCTTGAAGTGGAAGAGCAGGTTTTGGAGGCGCGGTCATGTTGTGGCCAGTGGCACCACTGCTTTTTCGGGCTTGGCTGTGTAGCACAAATGAGATTGCATGCTGTCTATGACTGCAGTTGCAAAGCGTGCCACCAACTTGAAATGTTATAACCACTGCAATGAGGGAGCTCCACCTCATTGCAGGGTGTGCCTTCCCTGGTATAACATTTCGATGAGACATGGTGGTGGCTGTCCCATCCGCTTCTCACAGTCCCCAGAAAAGCCGATGTCAGGGTGCCCAGTCCCCCTGTCAGCATCATCATGCCCCCCTCCCCAATTCATTTGCCAATGGGGGAGCCCAATCCCCATCAGCATCATGTCCGATGCCAGTTGTTTGCCAAGGGGGGTGCCCAATCCCCCTAGGCATCATTCCTCCCCCTCCAAACACCCTTTTTTATTTGCCGATGGGATGCCCAATCCCGGTCAGCTCCAGCAGTCCTCCCACTTCAAAACATGCAAGTGGCATGCTGGGAGCCCACCCCAGCATGTCAAATGTACCTGTCAAAAGAAAAAACCTTCCCGCAATGTTTAATTATTTTTTCTTTAACCTGTAAAGTAGAAAATGGTCCCTTACTGTCTGCGGCCCCCTCCTCCAACCAACACCCACCCACTACGTACCCCACCTCCCTACACCCCCCACCCCATATTTACCTCTGGAGCCCGGCGCAACAATCTTTGGTGGACTGGGAACACATCTGCACTCTGCAAAGCCGATCACAAACTGAAGGAATATCACTAAGCTATATAATGGCATAAATAGGGCTTTTTCAACTTTGATGCATATCTCAGGCATTTTTGGGAATTTTGGCACCAACTTTTCCACATGGGGTTATTGGGACCCCTCCTCATGAATTCAGTCACTGTCATGGTGTTATTCATTCCTGAAAGGTGATTCCGCGGTCACTGTGCGGAATCACCTTTCCGGACTGATTAGTGAAACAACAGTGCCACTTTTCATGAGGTGAGCTCTCAAAAAGCCTATGTTGCAAATTTGGTGAAAAAAATCAAAAAAATTACTGTTTTATGAATGTGCGTTGTGCAGTTTCTATGCACTCTCATAACTTTGCGAATCTGTAATATTTTCAATCCAGATTTTCAACATTGTCATTTTTCCAAACCTCCTTATGAACAGTACAGCTGTCATTTTTCACATCCTGGCCAAAATGTATTTTTGCACTTCCAGTGCAGAATAGCGTGGCCACTGTGGGAAATCAGTGTTTGGGACAGATTAAGAAAATCACAGTGAGCAGAGGTCCTAAAATGCCTGTGTTGAAAATTTGGTGACAAAAGACCATTAAATGATTGTGCTATGAGTGCGCATTGTGCAGTTTGCACGCACCCTCATAACTTCACAAATTTGTAATAATTTAACTCCAGATTTTCAACATTGGCATTTTTTTTACACCTTCTTATGAACAGTACAGCTGTCATTTTTCACATCCTGGATAAATTGTGATTTTGCACTTCACATGCAGAATAGCATGGTCGCTGTGGGAAATCAGTGTTTGGGACAGATTAAGAAAATCACAGTGACTCTGTTCATGCGCAGAGGTCCTAAAATGCCTATGTTGAAAATTAGGTGACAAACGTCCATAAAATAACTGTGTTACAAGCGTGTGTTGTGCAGTTTCCATGCACGCTCGTAACTTCGATAATTTTTAATATTTTTACTCCAGATTTTCACCATTGCCATTTTTTTCACACCTCCTTTTGAACAGCACAGCTGTCATTTTCCACATCCTACTTTAAATGTGTTTTTGTACATCCAGCACTCAGTGGCACATTCTCTGTAGGAAAACAATGCTTAGAACAGAGTACAAAAATCACAGTAACACTTATCATGAGCAGAGGTCCCAAAATGCCTATGTTGACAATTTGGTGAAAAAAATTCCATAAAATGACTATGTTACAAGCGTACTTTGCTCAGTGTCCACGCACAGTTGTAACTTCAAGAATTTGTAATATTTTCACTCCAAATTTTCAACATTGCCATTTTTGCACACCTCCTTATGAACAGTACAGCTGTCATTTGTCACACCCTGCCCGAAATGTAGTTGCACACATCTGGTGCACAATCATGCTGTCGCTGTGGGAAATCAACATTCGGGGCAGATTAAGATAATCATAGTGCCACTGTTCATGAGCAGAGGTCCCAAAATGGCTATGTTAAAAATCTGGTGAAATAATCCCATTAAATGACGAGTATGTGATGTGCAGTTTTCACACACGCTCGTAACTTTGAGAATATTTAATATTTTCACTCTAGATTTTCAACATTGCCATCTCTTCACACCTCCTTATCAATGGTGCAGCTGATATTTTAATGTGGTGCAGAATGGTGTGACCATTGTGGGAAATCAACGTTCAAGACAGATTAACAAAATCACAGGGACACTGTTCGTTAGCAGAGGTCCCAAATGCTTTCATGAGGTAGGGTCACAAAAAGACCATGTTTTAAAATTTGGAGTGCAAATACCAACAAATGCCCAGGGCATTAGGGTTTCTAACCATTATATCCCACCCTGTACAGGCTAACAGGCATCAGAGGTGTGTCTTTCGATTGTCTGCAGTAGTGCTCATGCCATTGGTCCTCCACCCCCACCCTGCAGCCACTGACAGGCATCAAGGTGTGCCTTGGACTCTTCAGCCCCAAAGTTCAGCCCATTCTCCTATGCTGCACCCATCTCAATGTACTTCCTTATGAAATGGGGTGAGCATAAGGCCCAATGATCCCAAGGCACAATGTGACACTTGTCAGACTCTGTAGGGTAGGGTGAGGTGAAATGGCATGGGCATTATGGCCAGCAACCCAAATGCATACCCCAATGCCTGTCACTCTCTGCAGGGTGGGGTGGGATTGATGTTGGTTCTATAGTTCACTGCTGTTCCTATTATGCGTCTAACTCCTGCACTACGAATGCCAACACCAGCAAGACAACATTCGGCATTGACAAATGCTTGTTTCTTTTCCTTTTGGAGAACTAGAAGGTTTTTATCAAATGTTAGTAGGTGTGATCTGTGGAACAGCACTCTGCCTGGCAGCAGACATATTTAATTCTACCCCCTCCCCCTCCCCACTATATCATCAGCACTGTGACCTCACTGACTGTGGCAAGACAGACACTCTGAAACAATCACTCAGCAGCTGCCAGGTCAGTCAACGGTGATATCACAGTCAGTGAGGTCACAGTGCTGATGATGTAGTGTGGCGAACAGAATTGATTATGTCAGCTACCAGGCAGAGTGCTATGCCACACATCCAGCATAATACAGTCACATAGAAAACTTTATAATGAGCAAACAGAAAAATACTTCAGAAATGCAATGTTACAACTGATTACTTCTTAACCTGCTGCTGTAAGAAGTTCTGAACTGTATGTTGCATTCTGTTTGTTCTGACACTGTGTTTTCATTGTATTGTTTATGAGTTGATTTTTTTTCACAAGTCGGTATAATCTTTTGTTCCTCTTCACCTAGGATACATTTGGAAATAAGTTAGTTTCAGCTCAGTAAATTTTTCTGGATGAACTATACTAAATATGTAGAATAAAAAAATAAAGTGTCTGTTAATATTTTTCAAATACCTCATACAGTATCCATTTTTTTTTGGTCACAAGCATCCTTCTGCAGTTTCAGAATGAGCATCCAGTTCTCTGGCTAATAAATCCCAGTCATTATTATCCACCATTGCTCCTGTCTGGAGACAATTTACTTAGCTACATTTTAGTGATCTGTTTCTTTACTTCAGTGATCAGAAAAGAAAATTGATATTTCTATACAGCAGGCAATTAATTTTATGGGAAGGCTCCCAGCAAAAGATTTTCTGTTAAAGTGCCTAAATCTCTCCCCTTGTCCTCTGCCAGCTCCTCCCGTGTTTACAGCATACTTCATCTCTAAAATACAGTATGAATAATTGGCTTTCTGAACACAATATTCCTTCTAGAAAAGTTACTTTTTTGTTGCATAACCCCCTCCAACTATCCACCAGGCCAAATACTGTATCTTTTTCAACTGGCCTTCTGGAATTTTTATTAATTGTGTCTAATGTATTTACTGTTCTAATCACTTTTATGCATTTTATTAAACAGCTCTCTATTATAAATTTAACATGTTGTGTCACGGGCACCTATATGAAGGGGTGCTACACCAAAATAATATTTTGTCTTGTTTATATTCTTCCTCAGTTTGGAAAGAGTTCAAATATTTTGCCAGTGAGGGTCACTGATAGGTTTAGCATTCCTACACCTTGGAGGAGATAAGTCTCTCACCTCCTTCAATCACTTTTTCTCTACTGTACCTGCACTGTCGCACTGCTCCCCCTCTCACACACACGCCCACCATATTCCCCTCTTTCTCCTTCTCCCTTACCACTTGTGCTGCAATTCTCTTTCTGCTTTACAATCTCTTAACCCTTCTGATGGCAATTGAATTTTGGTCTTGACCTAATACTTCCCTATCACACCATTTTGCCTCCTCTTTCTTTGATCTCCACATTTCATTCAACATGGGTACAGTGCCTTGTGCTTGGAAGAGGGCCAAGGGTATCCTGCTTCACAACACAGTGACCCCATGCCCTAGGTAGCTATCTCAGTATCTCCCTCCTCCCTATTCTGCTAAAATTTAAGAGCACCTCATTCTCTTTTAACTCTTCCTTTCCTCAACTCTTTCACTGTACTTAGCCATTCTAGTCTGACTTTAGTTCAGTAAATTATACTCCCATCATTTTTCAGCTGTGACTCACTGATTTCATCTTGAAGGAAGAAGGGATCGGTGCCACATCGACATCACCTCCACTGTCACTGTTAACCTCAAGGCACTTGATGTGGTTGCTCACCCTTTCCCTCTGGACAAGTTCAGTGGTGCAGGGATACCTGACCTTGCAGTAACATAGAAACGTAGAATTTGTCAGCAGAAAAGGACTGCTTGGCTGATCCAGCCTGCACAGATGGTCCCTGTCTAGTCTGTCTCCGCAGACCCTAACTGGTCTGTGGTGATCATCCCTTCCTCCTCCCTCTCCATTTATTAATATTCTCCTATGTCTATCCCACACAAGTTTGGATCCCCCTACTGTGTTTCACCTCCACCATTTCTATTGGCAGTCTGTTCCAGGCAGTCAACTATTTCAGGTCCTACCTGGCAGACAGGCCCCAGACTGTTGTTGTAGATGAACACCCCCAAATAAACATGTCTAGAGTTTGTTAAGGCTCCATCCTTTGCTTTATTGTATTCTAGATTTTCCTTTTTTTTCCTATTATATTGTTATCCTCATGTGAAGTCTGGCAGGCAGCTCCAGTCCCTCCCTCGGAGGGAACTCGGTCTCCGGCTGCACCATTCCTCTGTCTGACACCCCCTAAATCCCCCACAGGTCCCCCCATGGCAGGACTGAGGTGAAGATGCACTGGCATTCCCCCACCCCTGGAGTGAAATCCAGACATTGAGGGCTGGAATGGGGTGCTGGTGCAACCATCATGTCACCTTCCAGCTCCTTTTTCCTCCAGTTTTATTTCTGCCACCCTCCCCACTGACGAAGTATGTCAGTGATGTGCCTCCCAGCTTCCATCTCCCTCTGGCTGATGCCAGAGGGTGACCGATGAGCAGGATGGCAAATCCTCCCTTCCCAAGAGAGGAGAGGAAAGCAGTTCTCCAGATGCTCAATCCTCTCTCTCCCCTGATAATTACCAGTGGCCCGGGCTCATTCCCGAACCCAGGTTGCCAGTGTGGCATGAGGTGCAGTGACCAGCACCTCTACTTCCAGTGCCATCAGGCTGGCTTGTATTCTAGATTTTCCAAAACACCCTCTAGTCGCCTGTGGCTCCTTGCACATCTGAATGTACACACATAGCACAGTGCTGTTTGCCAGTGATACCCACCTCGAGCAGATGGTGCAATTCCAGTAGGATTTTAGTAGTTCCCAATAATGGTTGTGTACCAGCCAGGTTATCCTGAATGTCAGAAAGGTGGTGAACAGGATTTTCAAGATGAACCTATCTGAGATCTGCCCATTGCCATTTTTAAAAGGGAAATCCATCCAAACTTTTAAATGATCCATCAGGTCTGAATTCTGCATCTAAAGAAAGAGGTAATTGCACCAAAAAGTAATACAACTCAAATTTGTGTCCCTTTCTTACCACAAATTTTGACTTTTTGTCACAAGTGGACACATCATTTGGAAATAGCCATAGGGCCATTTGATGCAGTCAGGTAGATGCAGATGCAAGCACAACATGTAGTACATTTTTGTCTGTGCCCAACCCTTTTACATGTCCAGCCCAGTATCTATGACCTTTGTCACCAGGCAGCATCCAGCTAGAATCCAGTCACCCTCAGTCTTCATGACCCTGGATGATTCCCATCTAGAGGAAGTCTCCTCCTCAGAATGCCTGGATTTATGGCTTGACAGTCACCGTGACTTCTCCTGCCATATTAACACTATCCATACTAAGCTACTTCCTAATATCTACTCACTCTACAGAAGCAAATCATGTTGCCTCTACCCCACTTGAGGAGAGATTCTCATGCAAATGATAATCTATGCTTTTGACCATGGGGATAGGGTATACAGCACAGCTCCTAAAGCCACCCTAGCTGTACTGCACCCATTTTGTACTCCTTTTGCTTTGGCCCTGCTCATGTCACACCCATCACTACTCCCTTTATTTTTCTCTCTCTCTCTTTCCTTAATGGCAAATATCACTCCACTCCACCTCACTCATCTACAAGTACTTGTCTGGTTCCCTTCTCTGCTACCTAAACTTCCTCCTGTCTTGTTGCCTCCCCCTCCCCCCTTTGTTCCTCTGACCTGGCTCTTTCTCTTTGCCTCCCATCAGGACCTCTGCAGGACAGTCCACCTTCTCTTACCAGTTTATCCAGCTTTGGGCTAGTCTCCCTCTTTCAGTTTGCTTAGCATCATCACCCACTGACCTGAAAGTCATTTTCCATGACCACATCTTTTATGGTCTTTTCTGCACCAAGTTCCCACTTCCTGTTCCCGTCTTCTTCAACCCTGCCTTCTTTGGAGCCCCCTCCTATAAGCTGCTATACTGCTGCACCACCTGTCACTTCAGTGAATCACCACATTCAAGTTTTCATTGTTGACATGAAAAACCCTACATGGACTGGGGCCAGGCTACCTTAAAAATCTCTCAGCTTTATACACTGTGGTCTGCCCTCTGCACTTCACCAAGGTCAGTCTGTTTGTAATCCCCAGAGCTGATTTAGAGCACTCTGGGGATATAACTTTTTTAGTGTCAACACCCCTCACTTGGGACTCACTTGTTATCCGTTTATGAAGTTCTCCCATCAATGGAGGTGTTTAAAAGGGGCTGAAATACCATTTGTATCAGCAGGCCTTTTTTGAGAGCTAATGACTAAGTGACCGCTAAGTTTTTCTCAGGATACTTAGTGCAGTATTAACTAAATGCCTGGCTGTGCAATATGGAAATTAACTGAGTTAGATATGTTATATTTACTTCCTGTTGTTAATGTATTTGTCTGTTTTATGTTCTACCCCTTCACATCTGAATTAAATAGAAACCAATGCAAAGTGGCCCACAAGAGTGGAGCATAAGTGTGAAGGAGTGCTGTTACTGCTTTTTGGACCCCATACTACTGGGAATTTATTGTGCTATTAGAACTTACTCCGCTGCTTGTTTGTATTGCACATTTGACTGATGGTACTGTTAAATTATCTGTGCTGCTATTTTACTCCCCTGTACACATTTCCTGCTGAACATCTCTGAAAACAAGATCATCTCAGATCGGTGGGCCTTTTCTGCTAAAACGTTTATAAATAAATAAATCTAACTAATTGCATTATAAAGCACTTTGAGATAAAATTATGCATGCATGGCATTCAAAACCAAGTTCTGCTTTATTCTGGAAAACATTATGAAAAAATGGATTGATACTGATATTAGTCATGTGATGCGACAGCTTTAAATATCTTAAAAGTACAATATAATAGATACAAATTATTTTTCTCATTAGTGAAGGCTGCATTTAAAGGAATACTTCCAATGTTTTATCAGCATCTTAATATCAAGATCTTTTTTATGTAATTTAAGTAAATTTTGTATCACGTACTGTAAACTTACTAATTGATCTTTGAAAGCTGTCACATTGACAAATTAATGCAGACTGGTATAAAATGAGTCTTATACACATTCTGAATTATGATGATATAACAGTTAATCAGGAACTCAGATCTGCACTAAATAAGCAGTAAATATTTGATAATAAAAATGGAAAATTTGCATTGATGGCTGATAACCTCATCCATATTGCATTGTCTTCTTCAGCTTAAAATGACTGTCCCTCAGTCTTTACTGTTTAAATACCTTGACTTATTTTACCCACACATTTATTCTGTTCTGTAACTCCTACATCGTCGGTCAATCAATCAACTGTAATTTTATAACAGTAATTAATTCTCTATGTCTTCTAATGCTTTGCACCTGAAAATCCCTCAGTTTCATACCAACACAGCTCAACACTACTTTAGTTTTAGTCCTCCTACTGCATGGAATTCTCATCCTTCTTGTCTAAAATTGCTAAACAACTTCTTATACTTTAAATCATCATTGCAATCATATCTATAGTATCTGAACAACTTGCAATGTGACTGTAGCCTATGACTGAGCTACATAATTTGCTTGTATTAAGCTAGCTAGTAGAGACATAGAAACAGACAATTATGTTCGAAAAAGACCAACAGTCCATCCAGTCTCCCCAAGTTCTCTATTTAGCCCTGGGCTTTAGTTGAATAATGGCTCTCCCTGTTGTAATAGGTCTGACATGTAATGCTATCTAATGTGTCCTGGGCCACTTCTGTAAATGGTATATTCCAGTGAGCTACTGTAACTCAGTTAACAAAATAAATCAAGTCAAATCAAATATAATCAGGCTTTTTTTTAAATAAAGATTATGAAGCTGTCTGGATTGATTGCATGTTTAGCATTCTAAAGAGGTAGATTTCTCAATGAAATCTCACAATTGAAATTTAAGTTGATTTGTTTTTAAATAAACCATTTGATATTCTTTAATAGTAACAATTAGGCAGTGCATTTCTGTAGTGGAGAAAACTCATCATAATTTTAATAAACTGATTAACAATTACTTTGAAAAATGTCAATCTGCAGACATCTGAGAGAGGAATGACCAAAATCAGTACACAGTTTACTAAGCAGATACAAGAAACTCAGAAAGCTTATAACATCTGTATTTTGGACAAAAATTATTTTTTGATTTAATATTTCGCCATATCTGCTGTTTACAGTCATTGTGTATTGAGATCTGATCTCAGCCCCTGCAAGTTCTATAATTGTTTTGTCCCTATTTCCTTAGCATACTGTAACTAATAATCAGTATACAGTTCCTGTGTCCCTTGTATAGGGCATTGATTTATTATGTTGTGTATCAGCGTTGGACTGATGATTTCGATATGTTGATCTTTATATGTTATTTGTGTAACTAACTCAGGGTCACCCCTGAAAAAGGAACATCCTGTCCCAGTAGGCTTATCCAGTCACTGAAAAAAATAAATAAATAAAAATGTGTTACTGATTCAGGCTAGTTTATTTTTTTGATGCCTTTGTGTGTAGATATAGATGTTATCAGGAAGAGGGGAGACCTCAGATGGAAATTCAGGAGACATTTTCCATAATCTAGAAGACCTATGAAGAGGAATTTAAAAGAGCTCTATCACAGAAAATAATCAACCTAACACTGCATCCAGTGCTTCAGTTAATTTCATTGTGGAAGTATCCAATGTTCACAAATTTCGTATAAACTTTCAAAATGAAAGGCATGTAATTATTTGATTCCCAATGAGAAACAAGGAAAATTAAGTGACTTTTAATTTTACAAAAGATCCAGAAAATAAAGATGATTTGATACTTTTTATTGGACTAACATATACAGTGGCGTGAAAAAGTATTTGCCCCCTTCCTGATTTTCTCTATTATTGCATATTTGTCACACTGGATGTTTTCAGGTCTTTAGACAAAATATAATATTAGATAAAGGGAACCTGAGTGAACAAATAACACTTTTTTTTTCACTTATTTCATTTATTTAATGAAAAAAGTTAACCAACACCAACTGGCACTGTGTGAAAAAGTAATTGCCCCTAGTTAAATCAACCCAATTAAAGGGATAATTAGAGTCAGCTGATTGAACACAGCCAGGCTTGATTACAGCCAGCCCTGCTCAATATAAACCTCACTTATTTTGGCCCTTACCATCAGAGTCACGTTGCCAGCACAAAGATTCAACAAGCACATTATGCCATGATCAAAGGAAGTTCCTGAAAAGATCAGAAAAAAATTTGTTGCCCTCTTTTAGTCTGGAAAGGGTTACAAAGCTATTTCTAAGGCTCTGGGACTCCATTGAACCACAGTGAGAGCCATAATCTCCAGATGGAGAACACTTGGAACAGTAGTGAACCTTCCCAGGAGTGGGTGGCCTGCCAAAATTACTCCAAGGGCGCAGTGTAAAATCATCCAAGAAGTCTCAAAGGATCCTAAAACAACATCCAAAGAACTGCAGGCTTCTCTTGCCTCAGCCAAGGTCAGTGTTCATGACTCCACAATCAGAAAGAGACTGGGCAAAAATGGGCTTCATGTGAGAGCAGCAAGGTGGAAACCACTGCTAACCAAGAAGAACACAAATGCTTGTCTCTCATTTGCCAAGAAGCACCTGGATGATCCACAAGCCTTTTGGGAAAATGTTCTATGGACAGATGAGTCCAAAGTGGAACTTTTTGGACAACATGGATCCCATAATGTCTCGCGTAAAGCAAACACAGCATTCCACAGTAAGAACACCATACCAACCAGTCAAACATGGTGGTGGTAGCGTGATGGTGTGGGATGCTTGCTGCCTAAGGACCTGGATGACTTGCCATAATTAAAGGAACCATGAATTCTGCTCTGTACCAGAAAATTCTTAAGGAGAATGTCCAGTCATCCTTCCGTCAGCTGAAGCTGAAGCGTAGTTGGGTCATGCAGCAAGACAATGATCCAAAACACAAAAAGCAAGTCCACATCAGAATGGCTAAAAAGTAAAATTAAAGTTTTGGAGTGGCCTAGTCAAAGTCCAGACTTAAACCCAATAGAGATGCTGTGGCAGGACCTGAAACGAGCAGTTCATGCTCGAAAACCTACCAAATGTTACTGAATTAAAGCAGTTCTGCGAGGAAGAGTGGGTTAAAATTCCTCCACAATGATGTGAAAGACTGATATTGAATTATAGGAAGTGTTTGGTTGCAGTCATTGCAGCTAAATGTGGCATAACCAGTTATTAAGTGTAAGGGGGCAATTACTTTTTCACACAGTGCCAGTTGGTGTTGGTTAACTTTTTTTCATTAAATAAGTGAAATTAAAAAAAAAAACAAGTGTTATTTGTTCACTCAGGTTCCCTTTATCTAATATTACATTTTCTCTAAAGACCTGAAAACATCCAGTGTGACAAATATGCAATAATAGAGAAAATCAGGAAGGGGGCAAATACTTTTTCACACCACTGTATATTACAAAAGAAAATAGGTGTTTAAGCTTTTGGACTGCACACAGTCCTTCATCAGAAGCTAATACCAGTTGTTTTGGAAGAATACATTCTTTTAAAGATCAGATCATAAGTAAAAAAAAAACAGACAAAAAGGTTGTAAAGAATCCCATTGGTCTAAAAATTGCATTTAAAAGTCATTTTCAAACCATATAGAGAACACAGGCTGACTTCTATCACGGAAAGGCATTCCAAGGTCAAATGTCACAGAACAGATAACTCCCTTCTAAAAAGAACTCATAAAACATGCTTGAGGGTCATTTTAAACTATGCATGCATGTGTCTGTGTATACATAAGGAACTAAATCACACTGGCCTAAACATGCATCCAAAAATCAACCTAAAAAAGGATAAGGAAAACAAGTACAGTCCCCTCCAAAAGAAACCATTTCACGGTCAAAGTTGCAGAATGAATAACTCTTCATCTGAGAGAAAACACAGAACACGCTAAATTCAATTAAGACTTTGGGCCCAATTCTAAAAGGGCTGGTGCAAGTCACTCCAAAGGTGACTTGTGCCAAACTGACTTGCAACAAATACCCAGTGCCTGATTCTCTATTGGTCAGGATCCCCGTATCTATGTTCTGCAACTTGCAGCAACCTGAACGGTACACCAAACAGAGGGCATATCCATACAAGTTGCCACAAGCCTCTGGCAATAACAGCACACGTGCTCCCCCCAAGCCCCAAGACCCCAAAGTACTTTTAAAAAGCCTTACAGGGCTAGGACCCCCCATGCCCCAATCCCCTGATATAGTCTTAACACTGCCCCACAGGGCTAGGACCCCCATTCCCCAATCCCCTGATGTAGATTCAAAACTGTCCCACAGGGCTAGGACCCCACCCCATGCCCCAATACCCTGATGTAGACTTAACACTGCCCCACAGGGCTAGGACCCCCCATTCCCCAATCCCCTGATGTAGATTCAAAACTGTCCCACAGGGCTAGGACCCCACCCCATGCCCCAATCCCCTGATGTAGGTATAAAACTGCTTTGCAGAGCTAGGACACCCCCAAGCCCTGATCCCCAAACCCAAGTGTAGGTGGTATATCTAAAAAAAAACCATCAAATCACCATTATCCCACATAGTCTAGTGGCCCCCTCCTGGCAGTACCAGACCACCCTACTCCCCCTGACCCATACCCATCTGGTGACTGGCACAGCCTACCACTTACCACCATGGCCAGCCACCAACTGAGCTCTGTATGAGCACATACTTCTGTAAATAGTATGTGCTCAATGAATGAACTGTCAATCATTGAGCACATACTATTTACAGAAGTACACACTCATGCAGAGCTCAGTCAGTGGCTGGCCGTGGTGGTGAGAGGTGGGCTGTGCCAGTCACTGGCTGGGCTTGGGTCAGGGGGAGCAGGGTGGTCTGGCATTGCCAGGTGAAGGTGTGGGAAGCCACTAGACTACCAGGGATAATGGTGATGTGATTTTTTATTTTAGACCTAATGCCCAGACTTGGGTTTGGGGATTGGGGCTTTGGGGGGGGTCTGCCAGCCCAGCAGGGCAGTTTCAATCTACATCGTGGGATCAGGGCATGGGAGGATCCTAGCCCTGCAAGGCATTTTTAAATGTACTTTGGGGAAGAGGGCATGGAGGGGCACTGATTGCCCTGTGGGGCATTTTAAATTGTACATCAGGGAAGTGGGGCATTTGGGGGTGACATGTACATGGGGTTGGGCTGGCAGGTACATTGGCACAACCCCTGGTGTATGCAAGGTACACTTACACCAGCTAATTGCTGGTGTAAATGTACTTTGATAGATGTTCTCTGGGGGTTGTTCCAGAATACCAAACTTGGGGACTTGGCAGCTGCCCTTACAGAATAAGCTGCAGCTGCAGCCATAAACCCCTTTGCACTATGTCATGGGGGGGTTTGGTGCAAATGGTGGCATAAGTCTACTTTGGTGCAAGCAGCCTGGGACACATCACAGGCTGCTTTGCAGAATCCCAAATGTCAGAACTCATGGTGCAAAGTGCTACTTACACCATTTTTGGGGGCGCAAGTCATTTT
Source organism: Neoceratodus forsteri (assembly GCA_016271365.2). NCBI lineage: Eukaryota > Metazoa > Chordata > Ceratodontiformes > Ceratodontidae > Neoceratodus > Neoceratodus forsteri. The sequence goes on from CM057449.1 coordinate 1,519,373,810, forward strand.
GCACCATACGTAACCTTTTGAGAATCTGGCTCCTTACCTGTATGTGTTAGTGCATACATTTAAAAATAGCTGTGATTTTAACTGTAAGTTAGGATAGGTTAAGAAATTTTAGTATACAGTATAATGTTAAAAAGTCATTTAAATAAGAAATTACCTTTATGTATGGCAATTAGTGGGTTTAAAGATAGGCTGCCCTAGTGTGAACAATAATTATTCACTAGCTGTTCCACACTTTCAAACAGTGTTAGCCCTGTTTGGAGCTGCATGTCATTGTCTAAGATTTCTAAAACTGTTATTGTATATACAGAAGATTTGATATCTACTAACACATTTTGATACATGGACTTACTAGAATACAGTATCTGACTTACTAGTGAGTCCTTGTTAGGTTTGCTTTTTAATTGTACACAAACATGTGCCTTTGGGTGCAAAGTTACAGAAGGAGCACGGTTGAACAATAAAGGTTTTAACATTCATGAAAAATATTGACTAGTTGAGCATAGGGCTGAGATTTCTTAACCTATCCTAACTTGGGGTTAAAATCACAGTTATTTTCAAATCTATGCACTAACACACACACACGCAAGGTCTTAATTGAATTTAGTGTGTTCTGTGTTTTCTCTCAGATAAAGAGTTATTCATTCTGCAACTTTGACCTTGAAATGGTTTCTTTTGGAGGGGCTGTACCTCTTTTCCTTATCCTTTTTTAGGTTGATTTTTGGATGCATGTTTCGGCCAGTGGGATTTAGTTCCTTATGTATACACAAACACATGCATGCATAGTTTAAAATGACCCTCAAGCATGTTTTATGAGTTCTTTTTAGAAGGGAGTTATCCGTTCTGTGACATTTGACCTTGGAATGGCTTTCTGTGATAGCAGTCAGCCTGTGTTCTCTATATGGTTATAAAATGACTTTTAAATGCAATTTTTAGGCTAATGAGATTCTTTACAACCTTTTCTCTGTTTTTTCTTATGTACAATCTGATATTTAATAGAAAGTATCCTTCCAAAACAACTGGCATTTGCGTCTGATGAAGGACTGTGTGTAGTCTGAAAGTTTAAGCGCCTGTTTTCTTTTGTAACATCTATGTTGGTCCAATAAAAGGTATCAAATCATCTTTTTCTCTGGATCTTTTGTTAAAAGGATCAATATGGCAATAATAATATTTTTCAAATTTTACAGGCATAGAAGTCACAAATAAATAGAGAATAAATAACACCAAATAGTGACAAACAACCTAATCTTCACACAGGTACACTGATGTCACAGAACATGAGAGCAAACCTTGCGGGTTCCTATGATGTTACTACCAGATATGATAATCAATGAGTTCTGCACACTTTGGTGCTTTCTTTATATTTTATAATACAGGATTATCATGTTTTTAAGCAAAGGTAAGCTGTAATCATATTGGCGGCTATGCACAAATGTGTGGAAAGTATGTCAAAAAGAGACATGGGGCAGAGAGCAGCTACGTGGTGCTCAGGACTTTAGCAGTATGCGTCATTCACAAACATCAATGCGCGACACCTGCACACCATAGGTGGGGCTGGCAGGGCCACGTAGCGTACCGTGAAGGCAGACTGGGTAATGCCACACTAAGCGGGAATGCCTCTTGACCCTGCCATATAAAGCAATAGTACAGCCCCTGTTGAGAGCCACAGCTGTGCATGCTGCACAGCTGGGTATGGAGAGAGCAATGGTGGACCAGGAGAATGGTGCAGAGGGCAGTTGGCAGTGAGAGGAGGGAGGCAAAGGGGGAGTGGGCAGGGGGAATGGGTCCACACATGGGGCAGAGAGCATTCATGGGCATCCAACTTCTCCAGCAGGCAGGTGGCTGCCATGGTAGCAGACATTCAGCAGAACTACAGCCATCTGTATGGAGCCCAGACCCTGACACCCCCCCCCCAAGGTGAGGACAAAGCTGTGGCTGGAGATACAGGCAGAGGTCAACACCACCAGTTCAGAGGCCAGAAACCTCATGGCCAGAAAACATAAGTGATGAAACCTGAGGGCGTTGGTGAAGAAGAAGGTTGCCACTGGCACCAGGGCACAGCGAGGCATTGGTGGGGGACCACCCAGCATCAGCACCCGGCTGATGCCCCTGGAGCATCTGGTAGCAGAGACACTCACCGACATGGTGGTCCATGGTGAGATGGATGGAGTGGACACCATGGCAGGTATGGCCACCAGACATGTGGCGAGTAAATGGCTGAACCATTACTGCAGTAACCCTGTACCACTGCACCCACAGGAAACACAAGCACAGCACAGAGTGATGCAGTGACAAGCAGGGATCTCCTGGCAGTGACCATGGCATGGCTGCAACCCACAGCAGCCACCCACAAATGAGCCAGCAGGCACATATGCTCATCCTGAGGGCAGGGGTGGTGGGCTGAGGCAGACCCATGGCAGGTGAATGGCCCTGAAACCTGCCCATTGTCTCCCAACAGGTGCAGATCCAGAGACAGAGACACTGGTGGAGATGAAGAGCGACAAGGACAGCACCATCACACCATGGGTGGAGGACACTGTGTCAGGGAGTGAGACAGCAGCCAGGATCGGTGCCCCACATGCTCATGTCACAGGTGCAGTGGCTCCAGCGACTGAAACACCATGTGGGCAGACTGCAGTGGGCAACAGCAGTGGGGATGATACCAACACACCCCATCCTGGTCCCAGCATGGCAGCACATACACACAGCATGGACAGTGGCAATGAGAGTACATCCACCCGCTGCACAAGACATTGATGTGCAGCAAGGGCACACAGCTATATGGAGGGGCAGTACCATCAACTGCAGCAGCTGGAGTGGACTGCTTGGGCACACAATGCCAAAACACAGTTGCCTTGGAGGCCCACACATTGGTTGCCAGGGACATGCACATGGCCTTCCTGCATTGCCCGTGACACTAGAGGGCATACAGGACCTGATGCAGACACCACTGGCGTGCAGTGGAGCAGTAATGCATGCACAGGTGACCATGGCAGACATGGGCACACAGTGGTCATCACGATCCCCATACCTGTCCTGGCATGTGATGGCGCACACGTACCCAGTGGCACACACCCCTCCCAAAGCATAGCGCCAGGACACCATTGAGGTACCAATGGCACTGCCCACATGTGAAGCACTGGGTGGCAGGGATGGGGGCAGCACAGTAGAGTACGGTGGGTGCCAGGAAGAGGCTGCTGGTGTGAACATGAATGCTACCAGAATGGTCTGGTCCAGAAGCACAAGCAGGGGCCTGATTGGGCCATGGGCACCAAGTAGAAGGCTAGGGAGCAGGTCATCATCATGGCTACCGGGCAAGTCCAATGGCAATGGGTACAGATAGCCATGTGCAACAGTGCACCAAACATTGCCACCACCCCGCACACCCCTCACGCCCCCCAACCCCACACCACAGCCAGCACTGTATGAGCACCACACACATGATCACAATGTGCAGCACACACTGTGAGCACCAGGCATGGCCCCCCCACACCATGGTGCACTCAGGAACAGGTGTCATCATTGTGCACCCCCACTCCCTGTGACATGCACAGGCCTGTGTCCACAACACCCCTGTGGTGTACACAGGTGTCAAGGAGATCCTGCCACAACATCCTGTGGTGGCAGTGGATCATGGCCATGCCGCACCATGGTGCTGCCATGCGGTCTGTTAGGCCCTAGCAGCAGACAATGCCATCAATGAGTGCCTGCTGCCAACTGTCCCCATCACATAAGCAGGCACTTCATCATCATTCCCATCATCCTGTGGGTCTACAGGTGGTACCCATGGCATTGGCATGTTTCCACACTTAGCTCTGTTGTGCAGCATGGCACACACCATGAACACCCTGCAGGCCTTGGTGGGGGACAGCATCTTGCTCCTGCCTGTATGATCCAGGCACCTGAAATACATCTTCATCTGTCCTATGGTCCTCTTGATTACACCCTGGTCCATCCATGTACCGTGTTGTATGCCTTCTCCGCCGGGGTACCAGGCGCAGGATGGGTGTCATCAGGTATGGCCACAGTGGATAGCTGCTATCACCTGCAGGGAGGGAACGCAATGTGTCAGTGCTGTGACAGCTGCCATTGCGGGTACATGTGAACCTCTTCAGGGTTGTGTAACCCACCGAGCAGCCACCCATCCAGCCATCTGGCAAGCAACATGGCCCCTAGGCCACAGGCATCCAGGATGTAGGAGTCATGTGATGATCCCAGGTATTTGGCGCACACATCTGTGATGATGTCCCATGCATCACAGATGACCTGACAGTTGATGCTGTGATAGCCCTTGCAATTTTGATATGACTCCTCATTCACCATGTGTGTCAGTATTACTATGTGTGTCCCATCAGTGGCACCACAGACATTTGGCATCCCATGTGTGGTGTAGAACTTCACCTTGGCTGCAGGGACATCAGCCGCTGTGGTGGGGAAGGTGATGTGCTCCCCCAGATGCTCAAGGAGGGCATCCATCACCTGTGCAACAGCCCGGGACACGGAGGACTGGCCCACATCCATGGTGTTGCCTGTCACTCACTCGAATGATCCTGTGGCATAGTATACCAGGGCACATAGTACCTTTGTCTCCGTGGACATGGCCTGTGACCAGTGTGTCCATGGTGCAACTCTGCCACAAATGTCAGCACACTTTCCCACTATTGTGTCCCAAGGGAGCCAGAACCTCTCATTACAGTGCGTGTCATGCCATGTCGCTATGGCAATGCAGGAGTGGAATACCCGTGGTTGAGGGCCCTGTCTCCATTTCCTTTCCACTAGATCACCAATTAGGTGGACTTGCATTAACACCCCGGGGCACATCCCATAACTGCTTCTGGTAGGATGGTGCACCATGCACGGCCTCCCCCTATGTACTGCCACTATGCACAGTGTATGCTCTTAAGGGGGTGTGGCCGTGTGGCACCATGCCTCGACCACAAATGCCACCGTGACACATGTCTGCAAGTGTGTGGTACTGTGCCAAGGTGGCTGGTGCATGCAGAGTGAGATGGCAAACGTCATGGTGGACAGGAAGGTGATGTTTCCCCATCATCTGCTCTGTGTTTCGGAGGGGGACTACATGGATGCCTGGGGGTATGGAGACCTGTTGGGCATCAGGGGATATGACAAAGTTGGTATACTGTTGCTTGGCCTCATGGCCTCAGGTGTTGGTAGGGTGTTGGCATATGTGCACAGTGCAATGCCTGCAGAAGTGTGTTCATTGTTCTCCACAGGACCAGCACAGGAGGCCCACGAGGATGGAGCTGATCCTGCAGGTGCAGCACAATGGGGTGAAGTGCTACATGTGGCTGCAGGTGGGACACCACATTTTTTTTGATTTTAGTCTTGTGGTAACCGGGTAAGGCCCACTAGACACAAATGCCTGTTTTCAGGGGTAACCTGGGAGCACTGGGCAGTTAAGTGACTTGCCCAGAGTCACACAGTATGCAAGTGGAGGCTGTGAGAATCAAAACCAGATCTGGTCTGCTGGATGTACCAAGCTTGTTCACAGCTCATTACTCTAACCTCTAGGCTATACTGCCAGCCACATGAGATTTAAGGAGTGGTACCCAGGGTACATGTTCCTGAAGGGGGCAGGGCCAGAGCTGTTCTATGAGAACATGCCCTATGGGGCATGGAAGATATAAGTGCCATCACAAGTAGGTACACAGGGCCAGCCGGGGGGGGGGGTAGGACTGTGGGCCTGTACATATGTTCTGATGTCTGTTCCTTTGCCTTACAGTGCTCCAGAGGACCAGTGAGGAGGATAATGCTCCATTATATGAGGAGGAACCTGCCAGTGGAGAAGGTGCAGGAGGAGGAGGAGGAGACAGACAGAGGAGGCTCTACACACACCAGGCCTTGGCCCTGGCATGGCCCATAAGGGTGGTCATAGGCACAGGCAACCTGAACTCATGGACATGTGGTGTGGGGGGGCAGATCAACTGCCATGTTCTGGGGTGGGCTGTTTGCCATGCAGTGGGCAGTTTGTACTGGTGTTTACATAATAAACGGTTGTCACTAACAGCACCTGTGTATTCATTGTCGAGGGGGGACTGCATGTCCAAGGGTGTGGTGACGGGTGGGCCTGTCGCTGGGGGGCCGTTGGTCCATAGGGGTGTGCCCACCTGTGGCACAGTGCTGGACTAAGTTTCTGCATGGTGGCATATAAGGTCAGGCATGACACCATCCCCAGGATGATGCTGTGGCAGTGGCCCATGCAGCACGGTCCCTGCAGGGTCATAGCTCTGCATGTGCCCCATACAACATGGCCCACTACATGGGTGTGATTCCCTGGCCTAGGCACATGTGGCCACCATGTGTCCCCTCCAGTGTGGGTCATGCCACTCACCAGATGGGGCTTGTCCCATTGCCACTGCCATACCACTCAGGCTCATGTGGCCATGCATGGCTACCACTCTTTGATGCCGCACCTGTGTGGCTGTGCCTCAGCATGCACCAGTGCCAACAGACCACAATGTGTATAACCCCCAGCCAGTGCTGGTGTGGTGCTGGCAGTCCATGCACTGATACACCATCCCTGACTGTGGCTTACGTTACACAGTGCCACCTTTGCAGTGTTCCATCGTACATTGCTTTGTGCATGCATGTAGCTGTTGTCTATGTGTCATGTTATACAGCCTCACCCCTGCGTAGGTGCACCACAGAGTGGTGGCAGGTGTTTCTGCACTCCTGCTGTGTGCCAGCAATGCACTCTTCAGACATGCCACGGGCCTGCGGCATGCACGCTGGGCCAACATAGCAGGCTACGTGTGGGTCCCATGCACGGCTGCACACCGCATGGCACTTTCATGCATAGGGCCCATTGTCATGTTACTGTTTGGGTCAAAGACCACCATGCTGCTGGCAGTTGTTCATTGGAGTGTCATGCATGGTTCCCACTCACAGATGTGCTCAGCTGTGTTCGGCACAAAGTAGTTCCTAATGTTCTAAAGTGGAAAACGTTTTGGAAACACCAAGAAAACATGCTAATTTATTATTTGAGTCTTATGAATGAATGAGCATTTTAACTGTAATGTTTAAAATTAGCTTCTATAATGTAATCTCTCTTAGCTTATAGACTCCAAACTTGGCACCTAAGAAGTATGTTGACTTCCAGTTTTGGACCCATGAAAGTGTTTTACTTCCACTCAAGAAAGTTAACAATCAGCTGTTCATAGCACACTTTCACCCTAGTAATCACTTGTCTGGTTAAATGGTAGCAGTGGCATGAAGCAAAACCTCCTACTACCATTTCATAAATGGAGAAACCCTCATACCTAGAACACACTGAAAAACACTGAGAAATCAATTGCCTTGATACAAGGTAATGTACAGAAACTGCCATGTGTTCATATGTCTAATACTTAACAATGTGCAATTCAAATTAAGTAAGGTGCTTCTCTCAGTTTTCACTTTCCTACATAGATGAATAGCTACAGTGGGAGAACATAGAACACTCCCTTGCATGTCTATGGACATCTATCAGTAACAGCTCCCACTTCTGACACAACATTCTTTTCCGGGTCGCCCCTGAAAAAGGGACCGCCAAGGTCCCAGTGGGCCTACCTGGAAACCATAATTTAAATAAATAAATGGTCACTCAGATCTTACAAGAGGGCATATTACTAAAACAAGATTATCTGACCATCTCCTCTTGCTCCATTGATTTGCATTCTCCTACATGCTAATAATAGAAGAACCTTGTGAAAATGAGATGTGTTTAATTCACCGCACTAATGTTCAGAGCTCATCATCTCACCTTATTGAATTAATCTTTTTAGTTTTTATAGCATTTAGCTCCCAATTATATGCCTCAGGACAATAAACAGAGTACCACATTACCAAATGAAATTAATCAGAATGATGAACATGTTAAGAAATGTAGTTTTGCTGAATGCGTTACTCGGTATTGAACAAAACTGATAAATGTATTGATGCAGTATTATTATCAAACAGGTATAGCCCTTCAAAACTACAAACACTAGAAAGCTAGATTCTAAATTTAGCCTTCAGTGAGTATTTTATCTCTTGTTTGCACCATCCTTTTGTATAGTTAAAGAGCAGCTAACATCTTTAGGAAAACTTTGGAAAACATGATAGTTAGACACAGTTTAGCTTGTAGTTCATGTATCTTCTATAGATTTCTCCCTCTATTATTTATTACTCAGAAAAATTCTCCCCAGAACAAGATATTGGTCCATCAGAGTTTATCTGCTTCTAAAGCTTGTTCACTACTTGACATCATAATGCTCTGTTGTGACATCACAGTCTCTTGCCATGGAAATAATTGAAAGGCTTTGCCTGTAGTTCGGTGACCAAGCAGTCAGCCACTCCCACTTCCTGAGCTATATAAGCAGTTCCTCTCAGCCTCACTGTGAAGCATTTTGTCTTTGCAGCAGGAGGCTATGTTGGTTTGTCCTTTGAGCTGGCTGGGGCCTAACCCCCCAGCCTGCTGTTTCTGTGTGTCTCTGCTGGACTTCAGTGTTTTTTTTCCTGCTTATGGTTTATATCTTTCCTCCGGCTGTGTGCTCCCCTGTGTTTTGTTTCTTGTTTTTTTGGGGGGCCTTTCCCTGTTTTCTGTTTTTCTGTGTTTTGGTTTCCTCTTTTGGGGGGGGGCTTTTATTTTTAAAACTCCTAGTACTGCTACTACAGAGCTCATTCTGCTTGCTTTCAGTTACAACTCTCAATTTACTGCTCTGCAACTGCAAGCCTACTCGGAGCTCATGCTACTGCTTTCAGTTACCTACAACTTCAGCCACTGCTGCTGACTGTTTTAATTTTAATTACATGCCTGTGTTTTAACACTGTACTCATTTAACTACTGCTGTACAGACCCACTTGCTTCCTGCTGCTGCATTGTTTACACCATTCCTGTTCTACCTTGTTTACTCTGAGGTTAGCAGGCTCTGCTGCAGCTATTAAACTAGCTTTTATATATGCATGTGGTTCTCGGCATTTCATTGCTTCCTTGTTTGTCCTACGGTGGGGAGTGGGAGGTGTTTGGGGGGTCGTGGCCTATGTGGTTAATTAATTTTGTTCTAAATCCCGTCTTCGCCACCGAAAATCCTCAGAGTTTGTCACCTTGATTTGGCTATTCATGTCTGGCTGGCTTACCCCTAACTCAGTGCTGTTTACTTGCTATACGGTTGTTATGCAGGTCCACCTATTACTACTTTTACTGCTTACTGACCCATCAGGTCCCCACTTGCTTACGCAACTGTTGCTCCTTGCTTACGCAAACCATTGCTTTATACCTAGTGCCATCCCCTCGGCTTCGCCTGGGATTCTACTGTTCTCAATCTGCATCAGACCTTGCAAGGTCTCAGCACTCACTGCTCATTATGATATCAGCATGCCGTGCTCATTCAGTTCACCAGCTTAACAGCTCTCAATCAATTCTGGGGCATGCCAGCCATTCTAATCTGGTGCAGGTTCCTGCAGCAAATGGTCTCGCTCTGCATTTAGTCTGCATCATTGAGCGTGTCCAACTTGGGGCAGGATCCTTCTCACCTGGCCCATAGCTGGGAATGTCCTCGCCCCAGGCTTGGCTTTAGCTGCCTGCTACGCAACAGCAGCTTCTGCTGTAGAATTTAAGACTAGCGGTGAAGTGTGGTTACGAAGATCTCCTTTGGCTCTAGTGTTCCACTACAATGGTTGGCCATTGACTTTAGTGGTTTCCCTAGCAAGGAACAACTACCTCTGGTTCACCTGGTTTGATTTAGGGCAGGTAGGCCAGGTGAGTGCCTCAGCAGTTGTTGCTCTCCTCCTGCGCCTTGGATGCTCATATTGTTGCAGAGTTTTCTCGCAACCTTCCACGACGTTCCCACTAGAGTGTATGAGTGAGAGCCTTCCTCCAAATTGGAATATTTTCCACCTCCCTTTAATTGGGTTTTCCAAATTGCAGCTGCAGAGACATCACTAAATACATTTTCCCAAGCCTGGAGGGAAGGCGACCAAGGCCTTGGATCCCCAGAGATTTCCTCCTCATAGGGTTTTTTTTTTCTCTCCTCCGTAGCCTCAGGTCATAACACTTAGTTAACATAGTTGTTTCCCCTAGTTTCCTTAGGCAGGTTCCATTGTTGGATGGAGGTGGAGGATGTCCTGCCGTTCCCTCTCTCCTTAGGGGATCCCCTTCTCTCATACAAGCCATCACTATTCTTCTCTACTACTATGTTGCAGTTACTGCTTCTACGTCACTGTTACTGCTTGCTCATACACATCATGTTGCCTCCTTTTGGGGATGATACTACATTTTTTTTGGGGATTCCTAAGGTACCTTTGGCCATGGGAACCATCCCGTGGCACCTCTAGGGGTGGAACCCTCTCCGAGAGTTCCTTGCTTTCGTACCCCTACAGGGTGGTAATTTCTCTAGAATAGAGAGTGCGAATGGCCACAATCAAACTTATACAGTTACATAAGCATAACACTATACTGGCTGCATAGGTCAGTGAATTGAAAGGCTTTGCCTGTAGTTCGGTGACCAAGCAGTCAGCCACTCCCACTTCCTGAGCTACATAAGCAGTTCCTCTCAGCCTCACTGTGAAGCATTTTGTCTTTGCCCCACCATCCTCCCCTCCTCCTCCAGTGGCAGGGATCTCTCCTTAGGGGGATTCCTAAGGTACCTTTAGCCACGGGAACCGTCCCGTGGCACCTCTAGAGGTGGAACCATCTCAGAGAGTTCCTTGCTTTCGTACCCCTACAGGGTGGTAATTCCTCTGGAATAGAGAGTGCAAACGGCCACAACCAAACTAATACAGTTACATAAGCATAACACTATACTGGCTGCGTAGGTCAGTGAACTGATGTCTAGAACAAAGTATTATGACATCAGATTGAAAAGAAGCAATAGGAGCTGATGAACTCTCAAGGAACAACATTCCTGTTGTCATGCATATAACCTCAGAAATAAATAATAGGGATAAGAAATACAAAGTAATGGGAAATATAAGCTGCTTTGTGTCCAAATATTATGTTTTTTAAAGTTCTTCTTAAGGCATCACTGGCTCTTATACCCCAGGATTTTACAACTAAGATACAGCATCCTGTTTTCAGTAGTGTTTTATTTCTACCCAGTTGTACATGTGGGAAGATTAAAATGCAGCGAGACCAAATTGTTTGTTTAAAAGTCTTCCAATTAGCCAGTGGTAGTGATTGGATCTAAACATTGGTCTTCTGGTTTTCAGACCTTTGCTCAAAAGAGTAGCTGCCTTCTGATTTGCCTGAAATGAATGCTGCATGCCCCATGCAACCCTCCTGCAAGCTGGGTTTTGCACTTAAATAAGGCTATCCTGGTAAGGGAAATAGGTAAGTGCAGTTCATAGAGGTACACACTTTATTCTACTCACACAAATTCATTTCTAAAACTAGTACTGTATTCTGGTATGGGTTGGCTGTCTCTCCAGGCTGAGAACAGCTAAAAGGTCTAAAAAGAAAGTACACTTTTGTATTTTTTTTTTAACTGGCTAAGGCCCACTAAACCGAACCGAACCAACACAGGTTCCAGTCAGTAATATCGTGGAATGAAATAAAGTGGACAAAAATAAAGTGACAAAAACAGTGTCACCATCAATACTGGCAGCACAAAATGAAGCATGCCAGAATGATGCAGGCCACATGACATGCAGGTAGCAAACAATGTCCACCGCATGGAGGCAAAAAACTGATAGCCAAAGCTCTATGCTATGATATTCATATGCCAAAGTAGAAAAGTGTGTATATCATAAAACATTACAAATATATGACATTATTGAAGTTTTCTTACAGTGTTAATCAGGAAAATGTATCTTATTTTAAAGTGCTGTACTTTTGCATGATGATACTACATTATAATGCTATGGAATAATGCACTTTTGATTCCAACAAACAGTCCTGCTGAACCTCCAGCCCAAAAGGACACAGTACTCACCCCATGGTATCCACTTCTGTACAAGTGTAAAATGCCCACAACAAACATGTGTACCATGCGCTTATTATTAAAGATCAGCTGCTGCTGGCCCTTACTCTCTTCTCATGCTTCAGACCCCAACTGCTGCAGCAACCTTCGACAGTGACTACAACATCTCTCCTTTCAAGACTCCCATCAACCATGCACATTTCCTGGCGAGGCCACTGAAACTGTTGCGACTGTGTATGCTGACAACCAAGGCCTGCCCATGACGTGGCTCTCCGTTTCCACTTTTTCACTGGTTTTCTGGCACAGTGGGGCCTCTGGAATGTCTGCCATGCACAACTTGTATAACAAGTCAAAGTCAGCTCTGGAAACTTCAGCCAATTATGGATGTGTTGTATTGCCCCAACAGAGATCTCAAAAATCCTATGGTCTTCCTCAACGAGACTCCACTTCTAGGCATAGCACTGTAGCAGCTGTCTTGCCCTTGATATACTGAAATTACCTTACATATGTATAGTTCAAGCATCTCTTACAGTTATTTATTTTGGTGAGAGAACTGCAAGAGGAATCTGAACAGTTTGGGACACAAAGGACTTGAGAAAGCACTCTTATAACCATAAGAGATTCCAAAACCGTACTTATAAACATGTTATAAATTATGTTGAAAATTTCTGTTTTTAAAAAATGAAACATGAATTTTAAGACCAAAAGCTTTACAGTACAGAAACTTAGAGAAACTCCAAAGAGTACAAATGGACTGCCAGCAGAACATAGGATTTTAGAACTGTTTACGTGACACACCCTCTTATGTCAGTCAATACCACTGCTGAGACCAATCTTATGCTTGCAATAATGCTCTCACATACATTGTCATGGTATGAGGACAAGGAACCATAGATGAGTGGTTCTGATATCCTGAGAATAAAAGTGAGACCACTCTTGCAACTGGATAGGTGGTCTCAGCAGCGTTATTAATATATTATTGATTGAGATTGATCAAAAATATATTAACATTGTAAAAAACCTTCCCAAATAGGCCCATTTCCAGGGCAGCTTCACAAGAGACACTCTTTACAGAAAAAAAGTATCTCGCACACAATGGAAAGGAATGTGCCAATAGGTTGAGAGCGCTCCTTCGATCTATAAGTGCCTGGAATACAGTATGTAAAAATTAACACTACTGATTGGAAAAAAAATTTTTCATGATTCATAATCCTAAAAAAGGCTCCACCAGCTTTGCTGCAGCATTGGTGCCATCTACTGGATAAACATGAACACTGCAACATCTAAACAGGACTATTTTTAGCTCTCCATTGTTCTATTTCTTTTTTGGTTTGTTTTCGTTAATTAAACAGAAAAAAAACTAAAATGTCTTTATTATCAATAGATACATTTCATAATCACAATGAGGCACTTCTGGGGGTGTACTGTGTGTACTGTGGGGGTAATGTTACTTTTTGAGTGGTGGAAGCACTCTGCCTTTGGTCTGCTACTTCAACCTATCTGAGGTGTGCTGTTATCTTACCAAAACACATGACATCATGCCTTATTGCTTAATTATGCCGTGAGTGAAAGCCACTGGTTAAATTCTGTTAAAACATACTAAATCATCTGGTACTGCAATATGGATGCTCAGTGACAAATTTTTCAAACACCAAAACATATTATTTGGTCCTTTTAAAAAATATAAGGAGCTACATTTTCAAACCTAAGTAGTATATCACTGGAATAAAGATTACAATTTGCTATCTGGGACTTTACTTTCATCAATTTCTTTTGTAGTTTTTTTAACATGAATCTTTGATAAAGTATGTCTTGATACATTTAAGTCAATAGAGGTATAACAGTTCCTGTTCTTGCCACTAATACCCACTTCAGTATGTATTTTCATAAACATAATGTTGCAGCTTAATTATTTGAAAAAGCACTTTTTGAATATGCTATTGGTAACCTACATAGGAATCCCATAAACAACTTTAGAATAGTGCTGTTGTTTATGACATCATAGTGCATTCTATTGCACTGGACTCTGATGCTCAAAAACAGTTGTGAGGAAAGCCAATGCTCCCTAAGAAAGAGACAGTGTAATAAATTATGCATTGCTGGAAATATCTAGATGACTGATAACAAAAAAAAGTTAAAAACTAGAAAACATCAATGTTAACTAGACTATTTGTAAATTAAATAATGTCAAACTTTCTTACTTTAGTTGATACTGGGCAGGATTTAGTAATACCTGCATCCCACCTAAGTTCAGTGGTATTTTTAAAATGCATGCAAATGTAGATGTAACTAAAAATTCTGCCTGTGCCAACCTTTCAACACATGCAGGATGCAGGCAGGATTGCCTCTAGCTGATCCTTTTGCAAATGACCTGCAGTACAACTGATTACCATTTAAGAGCGTTGCAATACCTAACCTCTTATGGTACAGTAATCATTCTCACATCCAGACTGTGCTACTGGTTTATGCCTGCATGTACCTGTCCTGATGGATATGCCTCTATACAGCACAAAGCCTGATGCCCAATGATCACTGACATACAAGACAAACTGTTAGATCCAACTCTGGAGACATGCTGTTGAAACGCAAGTGAAACTGTTGTAAATGTGACGCATATGTGGCATTAGCCCCAATGCATCCAAGCCTTGACGTTCATTACTGATGCTCCTCTTAGAATCTGGCCCCATCTCTTTAAATAATCAAATGTATTTTATTTAGCTCTGAGGTATGACAAAGGATTAATGTAATTTACTGTAGTCCTGGGGGATCATGAGGTACAAAGAGAAAATAAATTCCATATGCCCATAGGGTTAGATTAACAAAGGCAACCCAGTCCCTGACCTGCCTTAATGCTATTATTAAACTTAACTGTTTATACTTTTTTAAATGACTGTTTATATACTGTAGCTAAAATTCAAATTGTTTTATGCTATACATGAGGGGGCTGCAGCTGTTAACCTAACCATTTTAAATGCTGCTAGCCATTCAGATTATTTCTACTTCCTGCCATTGTTTCAGGATCACATTTAAGTAGATTATAGGACATGATACGTTTGTTATATACCAGTTTTAAAGCTATATTTATTTACCACATTATAAGCTGGTGACTAAAAGAGGCATACTGAGCCAAGGCTCGTTTACAGGTGTGACCTGGGGAAGGGAGTACCACTTCTAAAATCCGAGCATCTGAAACAATTAACATCCCTCTGTAAGGAAAGATATCTGCTTGGAAATTTGACTGCATCATAATAAAAAAATGTGTTAATGCATTGAAAGATATTGTCAAAATATTCCCTACTAAGATCATTTTTTTATAACCAAGTACACATTGTTTGGCAGAAAGTCAACAGGCAGTACAAAGTTGCAACCAAAGTTTATTTTGTACTGGAATCAATATTAAATTGGCAAATGTGCTGTGGCAAGAAGCCATAAAAATGTATTAGCCATGCATTTGGGGTTTACATAAACATCAAGTGGTTACTTTTGCTTGTTTAATTTTATTGGTTACTTTACCATGTAAGCAGCACATTCAGAGGCGTAAGCAAACTGTGCAGCAATTATTTTGTCAGCCTTTGGGTAATTGTGCATTTTAATTGCCTGAGACAAAATTAATAAATGTTCTGCAGCACAGCGAATTTTGCAAATTGTTCAGCTGCTACAATGTCTTATTTAAAAGCATTATTCTTGTTTTGTTTCCATACGGCCTACTTGTCCCTTCAGTATGTCAGTCAAGGCTTTAGGGTCCCTTCATACTGTATCTACCACAGTGGCTCTGGGTGTCAAAGCAGCAATATTTCTTGGTCATCCTCACGTCATGTTTTTTTTCTAATAATGCATTTCTGGAAAAAATTTCACTATACCAACTTTTCTTTTCAGTTGCTCTCATTCCGGAATTGAGCTACTTCATGTGATTTTTCTGTTTTTAGAACTACTTTCTCCCTTGCAAGGACTTCCATGACTGTTGCTGAAAACAGAATCAAAATTCACCGAAGGAACCCATCCCCATTGACAGAGGGTCAGACATACCAGATAGGGGTCAGGAGACATGGTTCTTCATTGTATGTGGCAATGTTACACTTTATTCAGTCAGTTGTATGTCTCTAGGGAGGTACATTTTACACAAGAGCAGTCCATCACAATTTTGCTCTTGGTACCCACGCTTGCCAACAGGGGAGTGGGGGTTGAAAAAATATGGGTGGATCTAAAAAAGTTAAAAGATGGGTCATGAGTTTTGAAGCTAGGATTCAACACAAAAAACTACAAAATCATGCACTTAAGGCACAAAAACCTGGGGGCAATGTGCCAACTCTGGGGGTGGAGGGAGTATTAATACTTACAGGACAGGAAAGAGACCTGGGGGTTATCATTTCTGATGACCTGAAGGTAGCTAAACAGTGTGGCAAGACAGTGGGAAAGACTAGCAGAATGTTTGTATGCACAGGGAGGGGTATCACCAGCAGAGGTAATAATACCCCTGTATAGATTGCTGGTGAGACCCCTCCTCTAGTACTGTGTACAGTTCTGGAGGCCCCATCTCCAAAAGTACATAGGTAGGGTACAGGTGGTACAAAGAAGGGCAGCCAAAATGGTGCAGGGCCTACATCAGACGCCCTATGAAGAAAGACTTAAGGATTTAAATATATACTACCTAGAAGACAGGAGGGAATGGGAGGATATGATACAGACATTAAAATACCTCACAGGAATAAATAAGGTACAGGAAGGGAGCATTTTCCAAAGGAAAAGATGCTCAAGGACAAAGAGTCACAGTATGAAGCTGGAGGGGGGAGGCTCAGAGAAAACATGAGGAGGTACTTCTTGACAGAGAAGGTGGTAGGTGCTTGGAACAGCCTCCCAGAGAAAGTGCTGGGGCTAGAATGGTCACAGGATTTTAGAATGTATAGGATATGCAAAGAGAATCTTAGAAGCAAGATGGGGGTGTAAGCCAGAGTCCAAGCTGGGTCTCTGGTGGCACTATAGGTAGGGTATTTAGGACAGACTAGGTGGACCAGGTGGGCCTTGTCTGCTGACAACTTCAACCAATCAATCAAAATCTTTATTTAACCAGGTGAACATCATTGAGCAAGCTCATTTTCAAGATGGACCTGAAAAGGAGATGTTAATAATACATACAAAGGAATACTCAGTTACATCATAATTGGGTAAACAATATATACAAAATGAATTCACGCCTACGTATGATTTACATAGAGCAGTAATTATACAGGAGGTTTATAATACACACAAAATAGAGTATTAAAAACAGCCATTAAGCTAAGACCATGATGAGTATGCAGCTAAAAAGTATAGCAAGTGCAGTATGGCATATACAGGTTAAAAGTACACAGCTATAATTACAGTGTGTATTTGAAGCATCCTTGAACACAATTATTGACTGAAGGAGCTTGGTGGGGCATGGGAGGGGTTGGGAGGGGACGCAAGAGGGTGAGTAAGGTTAGGTATATGGTACATGCCCACAAGGGCATGAATTGATTGCAGGGGGGAGGGTGGCAACAGTTAGGGAGCGGTGAGCCAAACACCATGGTGTCAAGGGGGGGGGGTAAGCAAGGAGTGTAGGTGGGAGCCAGGGGGACATGGAAAAAGAACTAACGATAAGGAAGAAACACAGGGTCGGGATAGAAGAAGCAGTCAGGTAAGTTCTTATAGGCTGTAACATTGTCCAAGAGGGGTGGGAAAGAAGTGCCAGGGATGCACTGGATCAGATGGAGCTGACGCTAAGGGAAGGTGACATCAGGGGAAACAGTTACAGGATTCCTTGATAGAGTGATAATAAAGTGCATTGAAGGCTGATAGTTTGATTGGGTAAGCCAACTTCAGGGTTTTTTGCAAGTTGTTCCAGAGAGAGGGTGAAGTGTGAGATATGGCAGACCTGCTGAAGCATGGCTTGAACTTCGGTACTGCAAGGGAGATAATGGAGGAACTCCTTAAGGCATATTTACCTATCACACCTAGAGGAAGACAATCCGAGATGTACTGAGGCAACATCTTCATCATGGCCCTAAATGTCTTGACAGTTGCATTCCTCTGTCTTCTGTAGTTAAGGGATGACCAACCAAACTTCTATGTTTCTAAGTTTTACTGAGTCAGACTTTTAATTTTTCTCCTAGAACTGAGTTCCCCCAGGTCCCCCACCCCCTTTCCATTTCCACCACTATCCATGACAAAATTAAGCATCTTGTGATGTGGTGCCACAGTACGTACCATCAGAAATATGAGCTAGCACCATCACAATAAATCCATAGAGATTCCAAACCATCAGCACAGTGGTAGGGCTTCTGCCTGCACCACTGATGCCCCGGGTTCAGAAACTCACCCAAGGAGCCAGAGGGCCAGTTGTGTGAAGGAGGACTGAGCATCCCATGGACTTCTCTCCCCTTCCTAGGGGAGGGTGGGTTAGCGATCAGTGTTTGATCAACCCCTGGTGGAGGCCAGGGAGAGCAGTGACTAGAGCTGAGCTGTTGGGGAGGTGTGCCAGACTTCAGCACTTCGGTCCCTTTGTCATTGCATGCCACACCTCCTGGGGACAAAACCATGAACAATGCCAGCCCCACTGATGATGCATTGCTTCCTGGTACCACTCTGCCAACCATGACACTTGGTTGCTGACCAAGTTCAGTCCTCTGTCAGAATTGGCCCAACTCCATGGCAGTGCCCTGGGGGGAAGCCCTGGAGGGACACTGGCAGTTGAGGGGCCTGCCGGGAACCTTGATGTCTGTCTCCATCAGGGGACTACCTACTCGGTGGCCTCACCTGGGGGTAAGCCCAGGAGGATTACCAACCTGAGGTAAGTCCTAAGGGTGAGCAGGGGCCAGGGAAGTTAGGGCTGAGCTACTGGGGGCTATAGGCACCCCCACAAAAACAGTAAATCCATAGTGAAAATCCAGTATTTATAGTTGAAAGGTACCCTCAGCCAAAGAAGAAAAATCAGCATTTATATAGTGCTTTTCGTATATAAGAGATTATTAAATATTGAGAGTGACAAGCATCTCTAATGATGTGTGTCATCAATTATAAAATTAGTTATAAAAACTGTTTTTTAAATACCTATGGACATTAAACAGAAACTGATATGTAAAAAAGGATGTCAGCAATACATTTTTGAAAAAGAAAAACCTATATGATGAAATGTTGTCAGCTAGCAAATACTGCTGATCTAAGTTTTGACAAAGAAAATCATGGAAGGGGGGTTGTCTTGTCCCCTCATCTTTAGAAAATGGCCCTGTCTACAGTTTTCTGCCAGCGTTTCCTGGCCTGATTGTTTTTGGGTGCTCTAGCACGCAGGAGTCCACTACTGATTTTCAGATTTATAGGGCTGTTCAAAATAGTTGTACTAAGGCATTCCGCCTAGCCAAAGCAAACTTTTTCAAATCACGCCTGCAACCATCTTCTTGCTCTACCTCCTCCTATTGGAATGATGTTCACTCACTCCTACACCCTCCCTCTGAACTCCCATCACCTACCCTTCAGGAGTCAGGAGTCCAGTACTCTGAATCACCAATACTTGCCAATCTCCTAAATAAATATTTCACTACCTGCGTACTCCCCGACAACCCTCCAACTCCCCTAACTGCAAGTTCCCCTCTCCACCAGCCAAACAGCTTCCGCTTCTCCTCTGTTTCCCAACTTGAAGTCTATCAGGCAATCATGTCCCTAAACCCAGCCAAGTCCAGCCCAGATGGACTTCACCCAAAACTACTCAGAATCTCGGCCCCCTCCATTGTAATTCTCCTTACGCACCTCCTAAACCTTTCTTTCTCCTCATCCTCAGTCCCATTGGCCTGGAAATTTACCACAGTGATTCCCTTCCACAAGGGCACCAACTTCCTCCCCAGGAAACTACTGGTCCATCTCCCTACTCCCTTCCTTAACCAGAATCCAAGAATCCATTGCCCACTCAAGATTCAATGATTTCCTGACATCCACAAGCACCCTCTCCCCTGTCCAATCAGAGTTCTGAAGATCTCACTTGATCACTTCTTCCCTACTACACTTCACCAACTCCATGCTCTCTGCTATTGATTTAGGTCACTTTACGTCCACAATATTCATGAGCCTTGCAAAGGATTTTGACTCTGTCTTTCACCCCTTCCTCATAAACAAACTACAAGCAGCTGGTCTGTCCTCCCCAGCAGTAAACTGGTTTCATTCCTATTTAACTGGCAGGCAGTAGGCTGTACAAATCAGTAATGTCCTCTCCTCTCCCCTCCCTATCATATCTGGTGTTCCTCAGGGTTTTGTACTTGGACCTGTCCTCTTTTCTCTCTTTATTAATGATCTCCCTTCAGTCTGCTCCCATTCCCACATACATATGTATGCTGATGACACCATCATCTACCTGTCCGGGCCCACTGTTTCAGATGTCCAGAGTCCCCTTCAACAAGACTTTCATGCGGTCATAAACTGGTTCCAGGATCACCAGCTTAAAATGAACACCAAAAAAAAAAAACAGTCACCATGACCTTCATCTGAAGGCAAAATCTAGCCAGACTATCATTTCCTCCAGTCTTCACTACACCCACTGGCATACCCCTCGAAGCGGTTCCTGCCTACAAATACTTAGATGTCTGGTTCAAACCATCCTTAGATTTCTCATCCCACATCACTGCTATGCACTCAAAACTCCATCCAAAACTAGGTCTTTCCTACAGACACAAGGACAGCATCTCCCTCCCAGTCCGTCGGGAACTTATTACCAAATGGATTCTCCCAGTATTTGATTATGCCAATATCATCTACAGCTCAGCACCCACCTCCTCCCTCACAAAGCTTCATGTTCTTTTCAATGCCTTCTATAGTTTTGCCTCCATATCCCCTCCACTCACTCACCATTATGACCTCTATTCATTTTTCTATCTCCCTTCCCTCCAGCAGAGACAATTGGCTCACAGCCTCACTTTCATCTCTAAATTCTGGTTCAACTCCCTCCCATCCTACCTCTCCTCACTCCTCTCCCCTGCCACCCCCACTACCCTGTCCACTCCTGTCTCTCCCATACTTTTTGCATCCCCCATGCACATACTTCAACAGGCCAACAGGCTTTCTCCTTTAGTCTCCCATCCCTCTGGAATAAACTCCCCATTTCTATTCGTCTCACCCCCTCTTTTTCAGCCCTAAAGCGTCAGCTTAGATACCTCCAGTAACCTCCTGCTGCTGTTCCTGAGGCCCTGTGCACCTTACTTCCACTACTACTTTAAATTTAAAAGACTACCTCCTAGAGGGTTATTCCTCCTTACTATTTCACACCTGACACTGCTATTATAATCTGTCTATTTATGTCAAACTAATTATTATGTTTAGCTTTATCATTCTGTACCTCAAATGTAACTCCCAAGGTCAACTGTTAGGTACTACTACATATGTATTATTGTACTAGCCAATAATTTATATTGTATCTTGTATGCAGCTATCTCTTTTATATTATTAACTCCTGTTCCCCCTCTTCCCCAGCTCGCACCTGGAAACGAGCCTTGGCTCAGTGTGCCTTTCCCGGTTACCAGTCATTAAATAAATAAATAATACTCTGTGACATCACAGTCATTCCCATGGCAGCAGATTGTTATGTCTTAACAGAGGATCATGACATCAAGTCACGATAAAGCTGTAAGTAAGACAAGTACAGTTCCAGGTTGCCCCCTATCCTTGCTGGGTCATACCTGCATATATGATACTGGTTGAAGGAACAAACTTCCAGCAAGGAGCAAAGTAATGAGGAAGAAATAAATAAGGTTCAGCT
Organism: Neoceratodus forsteri; assembly: GCA_016271365.2. NCBI lineage: Eukaryota > Metazoa > Chordata > Ceratodontiformes > Ceratodontidae > Neoceratodus > Neoceratodus forsteri. The sequence continues at coordinate 1,519,395,458 of CM057449.1, forward strand.
CCTGAGTTCCAGTTTGTAATTCAGCTTTGTTAGTCCATGTTATCTAAACCAATGCTTTGTTGCCTACCGCCTTCAGTGCTACAAGGCCCACCTTTATGTCCTTAAATATATAATATTGTTCTGCTAGTACACAGCAATCAAACTAGTGTCCTCAAACAGGAATTAGCAGACTCCTCCACTGTTAGGAATGAGAGAGTGAGACAGAGAGAGACAGAGAGAGAGAGGCAGGCAGACATACAACAAAATACTAGAAAAATCAGATGAAATGAATTTGTTTTTTATACTTTAACAACTTCAATCAAGTATATAGAAAATATGAGGTTCTTCATAGTGACATTTTAGTGAATATTGCCTATTTTAACAGCTGCAAGTTTTCATTTGTATATTTTGATGAAATAGACTGGAAAGCCCACCTGCTTTCATTTTCAAGCAAATACTAACATTGCAATTTGAGCTTCAAATGCACAATCATGTGTTTCCTTGGAAACAGATGACTACACATGTGTAAAAGAGAACTCAATATCGAAGGTCACATAGGCTTACAATGAATTAACTCCTTTATATTTTCAACAGCTGCAGTATACCCTTGCAAGCCTGTTCATTATCAGTTCTGCCACCAATCAGTTACAGAGTTAATACTGTAATAACTGAAATGCTTATGAATAGAAGAAAAAAGAGTTACATGTTTAAAAGCAAACAATTTCTGTTAATATAATGAGCTGTTCGCCTATGTTGGGCATAAAATGTAGTCACTGCAGGAACATCAGTTCATTATTAGAAGTTCCATTACCCTATACATACAACTGTCAAGATTACATTGTATGTTGCCAGAGGGTATCAACTCATAGTATTTGATACAACACATATTTGGATAAAAATTGTACCAACCTGTACCACTGTAGTGTTTTTAGAAATGCTAGTATAACTAATACAGTTTTTCCGAAATAATTTAGGAACAGTGTGCAAAGTATGTACCTTTATTCCAAACAAGCATTAGAAATCTAGCCCAGCATCATATATATGAGGAGAAAAATGTGAGTACAGTATCCCTTCTAGATGAATATGGTTTACGTAATTGCCCACAGCACTACAAAGCACTGCCATCTTTTGATCAAAGACGTGGGTAGAGGTATCATGTGGCTATGAATATTTAGCATTCAGATCTGTTCATTGTAAAACAGGTATTGTTATTACATTTGAAACTCATTTTAAATGCAGGAAAGATCTGAGATGTGTCTAAAGATGTCAAAAATGTATTCTTGTTTATGATACAGAATCATTTTTAAAAGCATGCAGGAAGTCTAAAATAGGTGTAGCAGGCAACGGGGGCTTGGGGGGCCTCCCAACACTCCAAGGGGACAAGCCTGAGTTCTGGAGACAGTGTCTCTCTAGGTGTTAAAAACATTTACTGATGTGGTGCCTCCACCTGTGAGACCAATAGGGGATACCTGATGGCTGCCATTCAGGACTTTTACTACCCCCTCCTCAAGAAATGTGATACCCTGTCCCACACTATCTCTCCCCACAATACAATGACAATGCTTAAGCAATTAGACCCAAATACAAAGAATTATAAAGCAAATAAAAACAGATATAATTAGAGGGAGGGGTAAGGACAGAGAAATTATGGTAATAGGGTAGATAGGAGAAACGGTGTAGTAGGAAAGTATCACTTATGCTCTATGATATTCCCAACAATAATTCTTCTCACTCACCTGTCAACATCACAGTCCTAAAACAGCTTGACCTAGCTTTACCCCCCCCCCCAAAGACTTTAGCGAGAGCTCTTTGTGATGTTTTATGGATACCTCACTGGGGCTTTGGTCATTAATCGGTTGAGTAGGTGGAATACTGTTAGAATACTTAAACAAATATGAAGCAACAACAGAAAGAAAGGGGCCCCTATTTGTAGTACACCGTGGTGTACCTAGACAGGTCTTCTGCCTAGGTGCATTAAAGAGCACCAGTTGTGCTTATTTTAAAATTTTTGCTGAAGCTTCCTTTACCTCACAAAGACTTCAGAAGTCCAGTCTTCAGAATATATTACCTAGTGTATTGCTTAGGGAAAGGGATCATAATTGCTTGATCAGAGGAGTTGGTACCTGATCTGTTCCCCTTCCTGCTGGGTCCCAGAATCTAGCAGGCTCTGCCCTCAAGTTTTGTGATGTATTAGTTTAGAGACTATGGGGGGGGGGGGTGCACTCTGTTGATAGCAATGAAGGCCAGTTTTTAAATCATGTTTTTTTTTTATTTTGAAAGGCCACAGGAGTCAAATCAAAGTCATTGCTCAACTGACAAGGCCCTTGTTAATTGAGCTGTTGCTTTGATTTGATTCTCGTGACCCTCTAGAATATAAACACATGATTTAAAAACTCTCCTCCAATACTGTCAATAGAGCATGCCCCTGCGCTCTCCAAACTAATACTTCACAAAATGTGAGAGCATGGGGGCTATGCCTGCTAGATTTCAGGACCAGGAAGGGAAAGGGATCAGGTGGCCATCTCCTCCCACTGAGGAATTATGATCCCTTCTCCTAAGAACACACAGAATAATAAATTCTGAAGAGTGGCAGTTTGATGTCCTTATGAGGTAGGCTCCTGCTGGGGGGCTTGAGGAAAACATTGAAACTGGTACTCTTTAAATATAAAGAATAACTTAGTCAAGCCCATGTATTCCAAAGCCCCCACACATACGTATCTGACTAGTAAGAGTTGCAGGGTCTGAGCCCTGGTCATTACTTACGGTTCTGGATTCAAGAGGTACCACTACTCCCTCTCTGTCTCTGCCTTTCTCATCAAAGCTTTACTGGTGATGGCAGAAGAACAAGGACAAGCATCATTTCCTGGAGAAAATGTCCATGTAGCCAAGGGCAGCCAGCCCAAACCCCCCACTACTAAATTAATCAACTCTGAGTTGCTTCAGAGAGGGGGTGCAATACCCCCAGAAAGCAGTGCCGAGGTCCCTCGCTGACACTACAGCATCCCAGTCCTGTTGTCACTGTAGTGTCGGTCATGGTAAAGTTGTCGCCATAGCAAAGGCATACCAGCCCAAAGCATGATACAGGTAAACTGAAGATGCTGCAATCAAGAAGCCCAGCACTTTGACCTATACTGGATGTTCATTGGGGGGGGCTGAAGAAGACCTACTGCTGATCAAAACACTGAGCTTCTGTCCGAATTTTCCATTCATGTTTTGTGTTCACCAACAAGTTAATGACTTTTTGCATACATTGTAGTTTACTTGTGGCTTTTTTTTGAGGCATCTCTAGTGCATCAGTGGTGATGGCAGTTTGCTGTCTCTCTGCTGGGTGTTCACCCTCCAAAAGGACCTTTCATCAAACTTCTGGATTCCTTTTCTGCTGTGCCACAGGGGCAGAGACCTATCCCACCAACCCAGGCACTGCAAGGCAACACCCTCCATGGGAGCAAAAACCACCACCTGAACTGTGAGAATTGGCTGGCACCAGCCCCTTGCAGCTCTTTGCAGAGGTACTATAGCTACCCTTGATCTGGTTACCTGCTGCCACTCCTCATGGTTGCTTTCAGCTGAAACTCTGCAGTCTCAGGTACTGGCCTTCCTCTGTCTCCTGCCTGCTGGCTGAAAGAATTCTCAGTGGAGAAAAATCCTCAAGGCCACCAACCATCTGTCTCTTTTCTCTGCCTGTGCTCCTATCTGGAGCTACTGCCATCCTGGTAAATTCAGATGAGAAGTATCCCCTCCAGACATACAGTCTCCACAGAGCACTGGTAGTCGGTCTCAGCCCATATATCCTGGCTCACACGCTCACAGCAGCACTCTTACACTGAGTGCACTGAACAACTGAGCCCAGATTCCAACTTATAGTGCCTCTCTTAGAGTTCTCAGGCCACTGCCTGATTGGCTGGAAATATGCAGGGAAAGCATGTACAGTTGTTGCTGAGCAATGTTCTACAAAATCTTGAGCTCATTATTGGTTCAAAGTTCTGGGCAAAGGAGTCTGTCCCCTCTGATCCCTATTGCTTCATTCTTGTGGGGTCAGAGGCGTTGTACTACATGGCTATGACCATGTTTGTTTACATGCTTGTTGTTACTTTAGTTCTGTCTGCAGTTGCCTTTTGCTGCATGTTAATGTGCCAGATGGGGTTTAGCCTATCTGCCCTGATTTTGTTACTGTATCTGCCCAAGGGCCAGGAACAGCCTCTTCTTGCAAGCCCGCAGTCTAACTGACCACCACTCCTTTTTGCATTGCAGCAGTGGAACCGCTCTGGCAATCATGTGGTTATGTATTCTTCTAAGCTACCACTACACTTGCAGCCACGACTCCAGCCTGCTCCCCCTTCACAATTCCTAGGATGTGGACTGGGTGAAAACAGGGTAATGTTGCTGTTGGTGTGTGCTGGGGCCCTGCAGAGTCCAAACAGGCAGGCCCCCATTTGAGGGGCTACAAGGCATGTTACTCTATATTTGTTTGAAGATTGAATCTACATCCCAATAATGTTAATTAATGTCGGAATAATATCTTGTTACCTTCCTTACAAAAGTTGCAGAGAGTAGATAGTTACAAATCATAATGTACTGTGCTGCTATAATTAGGGTTGAATAGCCACTTAAAAGTTAGTTAAATTGTGACTGTCAGTTGCTAGTAACTTGAATACCCATTACCTAAGCTACCAAATTAAGAGTGACTTCTCTCTCTCTAACACAAAGACAAAGAATGGCAGACAGGATCCGTACTAATCAAATCATGTAACTACTTCCATTTTGTGTGTTGATTTACTGTGGTTTGTCAGGATTATATGTAAACAAGCTGGAGTTTTATAAATGCTGTGTTCCAAAATGATCATAAGATGTCTGCAATGTTGCTACACTCTGTCATTGAAGCAAGGCTGCAAGAGTTTTACAAGGATAGATTACGGTACCTTAAGATTATCAATAGTTTATTTCTGTTTCCTGGCAAACTAATATAAAAACTTACTTAGTTTGCTTACTAGATGGTAATAGACAGGCAAAGTATATATTTTTATGTTACTTTGCTCAGAAAGTGCAGTAAACTATGAATAATTTCAAGGCAACCATATCGTATCATTTTAAAGATTCAGTGATGTCAGTGCCTAACAAAGGTAAGACCATCTTACGGTCATTTGAGAATGCCATCTTTGAAAAACAACTCCAGTTTATTTACATTTTTTTAACTCCTAATGAAACTATAATCGTCATACCAAACTTAAACAGTTATACAATTAGCTAAGTAAGTTTCCCCTCTGTTGTATAGTGTCTTTATCCCACCTACAGACTTGGGGTCATTTTGACCTCTTATGCGTAGAAAAATTTAAATAACTATTATCAGGCAAACCAGTGCCTCCTCTTTCCTTAAGTATTTTCAAAATATGATGAGGTGCACCTTTCTACATTGGTCTTATCATCATACTTGTGATTTTTGTAGAGCAGAAAAAATAACTAAAAAGGTCTTTGGGTCATTTTGACCACAGATTACATATACAGCAATTGCTTCATCAGTTGTATTGTTTTTATTGTAACATGTTTATATTTTTAAATATGTTTACACTTTCAATGCTCATTTAAAATAAAGTTACTTTTAAATCATTCTAGTGTGTTTTTTTTAATGTCCCCGAGCAATCCCTGATGGTCTGGTGCCTCCCCAAGTCCCAATCTCCTGTTACAGTTATTAAAATATCTCTCTGGTTACAATAATTAAAAATCCCTGATAGTCCAGTGCCCCCCCCAAGCCCTGATCTGCCATTATAACAATTAAAATATCCCTGGTGATCTAGTGGATGCTCTATTTCTGATCCCTCATGAAGAGAAAGTCCATAATTCCTGGTGGTCTAGTGGACCCCCCACCCAGCAGTGCCCTACCACCCCACTCCCCCCATCCTGTAATCAAGCCAGCAACTGGCACAGCCCACTGATCACCACCACCACAGCCAGCTGCTAACTGAGCTCTGAATAAATGTATACTGTATACAGTACATGCTCAGTGATTGACAGCTACTGTCAATCACTGAGCATGTGCTATATACAGTATGTGCTCATTCAGAGCTCAGTTGGTGGCTGGCCATGGTGGTGAGTGGTGGGCTGTGCCAGTTGCCAGCTTAGTTATGGGATGGGGAGGAGCAGGGTGGTAGGGCACTGCTGGGTGGGGGGTCCATTAGACCACCACAAATTTTGGAATTTCTCTTAATGGTAGATCAGGGCTGGAGCGGTCCACTAGACCACCATGGATATTCAAATTTTTACAGGCCAGCTTGCTGGCATAGCAGAAATATTCCCTGCTGTGGCACCGATGACCCAGATTTGGAAACAGACTTGGGCATTGGAGGGTTGACCAGGGAGATAAGGCTTGAGCGTCCACCAACTGCTTGGCTTCTGTCGGAGAGATGGTGGGGTCTAAGCCCAGCATCTGCTGACTCATGGCAGAGGCCAAGAGATCAACAGTGTCACAGGGCTCCACTTGCTAAGGGGGCATGCTAGATGTCAGTCTCTGCATTGACATCCTGCATGGCACATCTCCAGGGAAGAAAACTGGGGGATAATGGTGTCCTGTCCAGTCAGATGATGGCCTCCTGGAACCTCACCACCGGAGCTCTTGACCACCAATGGTCGCTCCAGCAACACTCAGGGCCACTGGAAGGTCTGGTAAGGTGCATTCCCTTCGTAGGAAAGGGACCCGCCTGATGAAGGGTTATATCGGGGTACCCTGAAAATGGCTGCGGTATGGGGCAGTAGGTGAAGGGAGTAATCCAGGGTGAGCAGGGCCTTATGAGGACCCAAAGGAGTGATTGGCCGTGGGTGCGGGGAAGCAAAAAAAAAATTTATAATGGGAGATGGGGGCTTGGAGGGCCACTAGACTACCAAGGATATATTAATAATCATGATGTGAAATCAGGGCTTGAGGTGGGGGGGCACTAGTCTACCAGGGATATTTTAATAATTATGATGGGAGATCGGGGCTTGGGGAGAGATGCTAGACTACCAGGGATATTATTAGTTACATACGGAAAGGGATTGGGGCTGGGGGGGAAGCATCTTGGCCCACACTCCCAGATGATTTCTAAGTACTGTTAGACCAGCCCTTGTCTTCCCTAATGGTACTTAGTCTTTTGTCCTCTGGGAGGGTTTTAAGAATAGCAACTTAGGGGATATGGCCTCCTGCGTCTGCCATAAGCCCCCTAGCACCATGCCGCAGACCATTTTATGGTGCAAGGCTGGTGCACGCCCCCTTTGGTGCATGCAAGCTGCTTCTAAAAATAGCTATGAGTGCAATTTTTGATGCAAGGTACCACTTGCATTATTTATGTTTGATGCAGGCACCTTGCATCGATCTAAGGGCTTTGTGAACTGGACCCCAAGACCTTTATTGTTAAGTGCATTTTGGGAACTTAGGAGGATTAACTAAGAATTATATTGTTTTTATTGTAATATGTTTATATTTGTTAAATACATTTACACTTTTTATGTTCATATTTTAAAATAAAGTGGATTTTAAAATCCTTCTAATGTGTTTTTTTTTTAAATATGATATATGTGAGGTCATTTTGACCTCAAGGCCTTTATTGTTAAGTGCATTTTGGGAACTTAGAAGGGTTAAATTAGAGAAACCTGATGCCCAAATTTAGGTGGTTAGGTATCCTTCAAGCCAAGGACTTGAACATTAGCCTGCACTCCCTTTCTAGTAGTATCTCAACACTTTTCAAATAGAGTAACATTTGGTATTGTAGTTGCCTAGCAATTGGGGTGGAGCATTGTTTACCATTAGTGCTCTGGTGGCACTGAGAGGCATGCTCTGCCGAAAATAATGCCAGTCAATGACTGGCTGGGCTCTTGCAGGATCTAAGGCAAGCTCAAAGTCTCACCCCAACAACAACTGATCAATGATTTTTCTGGAATATACCATACTGTCATCAGAGGGGATTCTTGCTCTGTTAATCACTAGTAAGGTAGGTGTTGATGACCACCACATTGGGCTGACTAATTGTAATTCAGATGCTTCTTCCTAAATGATCTTCACAAATGCTTTGCGCCACCCCACCCCCACTTGCAAGTTATGGTTCCATAAACCCACAAAAAAGTTTTAAGCCCCCATTCTTATCTGGCTGCAGGAAAAGGGGCGGGTGAGCACCACATCAGCACCTGTACCCCCCCCAAAAAAAAGCTGTTTCTAGTGTATTGACTCTATCAATACCACCACCAATAGGAGAGCCATTTTAGTACTATAAGAGCTCAGTACATTTCCAGACTGTTTTTGTGGTTCATGTTCACAGGATTATTTCTTGTTTATTTTTTAGAAAAAAAAGTACTTCACCAATCCAGGTCAGCACATAAATATCATACATTTAGGCAAGCCATCCACATCAGTAACTGAGTTTGAGAAAAGGACACACAATGTCATAAAATAACATGCAGCTGTTTCACTGTATGGCCAGATTGTCGTATAAATCTGCTAGTTTACAGAGAAGAAAACAAGAGCAGCAAATCAAAAGTCTGAAAAATCAATGAAACTACAAGTTTTACATTATAAGGAAGACAAGTAGTAATTTTTTGGTATGGTGTATTTCATTGACCTAGGGGGTACCCGAAAGGATGAATCAATACAATTTCAATGTCCAAATAATAAGTTCTAGGCAATGCTTTATGTTGAGTCACTGCAGGGGGAAAAAACTGAAAATGGCATAAAAGACAAGAACAACATTTAGCTAGTATGCTGTAAACGATTAGTTTTGGAAACTGGGACTTGTGTATTTGTACGAAAAAACATGCACAACAGCACAGGAATGTTGCCAATGAGGCCCCCCACCTCACTCGCTCTAAAACATATTCTGGTTTCTGATTTCTATATTATTGAATTCGTCATAGTAAATCATCACAGATATTTTAAAGGGAAAGGGGAAATTGTTTAACCAGGAAAAGCAAATTAGGCCAAAGCTCATTTCCAGGTATTACCTGGGAGCACAAGGAAGTTAAGTGACTTGCTCAGGATCATACAGTATGGAAGTGGGGGCTGTGGGATTCAAACCCAGGTCTCTAGGTTTGCAGCTCAGTGCCCTAAACCACAGCACTGTACTGCTTCCTCATTCTAAAAAGGTTATGGGCAAAATATGTTGTTTCAATGCCACAAAACAAAACTCAATCCATTTCTCTATGTGGTATGACTAAGCTCTCAAATTCAAATCATTAAGTTTTCCCCTCACAAAGTACCTGTCCTGTGCATTAATTAGTGCAGTGCCCTAATACTGCTATATTGGAATTTAAATTGCACACCTTTTGAGTGTGCAGTTGTTGTTCCAATATAGCAATATTAGCACAAGGCCCTAACAGGTGCCAGTGTGCAAAACGTGTGCCCTTGCGGATACAGTGGAGTTTGTGACAAGCATACGGAATATGGCTATATAGAAACAACAGCACACCCCAAACAGGATAGCCCCTGTGCTTCACACTGTCATAATCAAAGAGACAAATAAATAAATGGCCCCAAAATGGATGCTGATTGCAAACAACATGTTTGCATCCCGTTATGGGGCCAGTAACCCGTCTGCACCATGCCTCTGTGCCATGAATAGCTTTGAGTGATGCTGCAGCCTGATCATGGCCCTGCACCAACCCAACAAGTAAAGGGCTGACCCTCTCCCTCAGTAAATCCTCATAAGCATACTGAAAGAATTCCTTGGTGTCCAGTGATACCCACCACCCTCCCCTGATCCCACTGGTATGGTGATAGTATTCCTTGGTGTCTAGTGGTCCCTCTCTCCTGCCACTAGCCTCTCGTCCTCCCCAATGCCAAATCCCTACTGTACTGAGATGGTGTCCAGCACGTACCCTCTGCTCACCTTCTTGACTGGCTACCATCTCCTGCACACAAGTCTTGTATCAGTATACACCATTGTGTACCAGTTAATGAATTGTGTTTGGAAACAAAACTAAGTCCACATTAAGCAGTACTGTGCATGCACACTGACTTAGTTCTTAGGCCTGAAAATTTTACTTTTAATTATAATATTGCCAAATTAAGAGCTTCTTACACCAAACTTGGATGATAGTTTTTGGACCCTCCCCACGCCCAACCTTATGGCCACATAGTGGAAACTTGTAACTACCACCCAAAATAGTTGTTTAGTGAGCAAGGGCTAAACACCCATTTTGGGTTGGAATTATGAGTCACCACTAATGTGGTTGTGAAGTGGGGGGGGAAGCTATTTTACAAGTTCGATGTATAAAGCATTCAATTTGGCCAAGTTATGCTTAGAAGTAAAATTGTTTCAAATAAAAAATCATTCCACACACATGCATGATACAGCTTTATGAGGACTGCTTTTGTTGCTGAAGACAACTCCTATATCGATAAACAACAGTGTATATCAAGATATGACTTGTGTGAGACAATCAGGGAGGCAAGCAGTGGTAAGTGCTATTCACCATCTAAGGGCTATGGGGTGGTGGTGTTGGAGTGGTGGGTGAAGGAGGCTGCCAGGAGGTGAGGGACCACAGGACAGCAGAGAATGCCTTCACTACTCCATTGGGGAGGGGAGGGTACCCTTCACTATGCCACCAGGGATTTGGGAGTGCACCACTGGACACCAGGAAATTCCTTCACTATGCCCCTGGGGATTGAGGAAGGGCTTAGGTTTATCTGGATACCAGGGAATTGTTTCAATATGAAAAGGGTGCTCTATGGAGGGATGGTGAAAGGTTCTCTAATTTCAAATATGGCACCATTTTGCCAGGGGGAGAGTTTGTGCCCTACTGTGTGTGTTTTTAAATGAAAAGTTTCAGAAGAGGCAAATGGCACTGCACAAACAGCCTTTTAGCACTTCCAGCATCCTTTCACTATACCACTGCACCCTGTCTGCAAGTGGTTTCCCTCATTTGCATAGGTATAGTGGTGTATTTTGAGCACTCGCACTAACCACTAAGCACCGTGCTACATGTCTCTTTGAATATACCAGTGGCTGTGCTAGCAGGCTGTCGGACATGCTATATCCATGTAGCGTGGTGCTAATCCTGCTGGCGCCACACTAAGTATTTAAATATCTGAGCCTAAGTGTTTAATAAAAGGCAGAAATATGAATCAGGAGCAAGGGCTTTTCCTGCAGGTTAATGATGTGTGGAAGGTAATATGATCTAGCAGTTAGAGCATGGACTTGGAAATCCAGAGGGTACAGGTTCAAACCCCCATCAAAGCAAAATAGTCACATTGTAACCTTAAGCAAGTCATTTAACCTCTCAGTGATCCTGTCCACTCAGCAATGGAAATGGGTCGATTCAGGACCACACTGAAAACCAAACATCACATATCAACTGTGCTATCATGGATAAATCAGTTTTAAAATAAATAAAAGGCCCACAGCAAATCAGAGACCTAGGGCCTTAGCATTTAAACTTAACTTTTTAATAAACACTTTGCTTGACAGTAGCCTATTATAAATGTGTTATTATTTTTTAATGGTATTAATCTGTTAAAATGTTTGAGATATTGCTAGTTCCTGTGGTGACCATGGTGACCAACAGCAAAAAGTGGTTATTGGAACATTTTACCACAATTTATTATTTAAATGAAAACCCATGACAGGGTGCGTGTGTTACTGTGGAGAAGTGAGGCATGAGGAAGTGCCAAGTGCTTTATGTGACTGAGAAGTGCTGTTATCCCATCCTGGTGTGCCTTATTGCAGTTATAAATGGTATCTCTCATTTTTATTTGTTACTGAATAATGAGGTTTTGAAAGTTGATTATTCCAGCTGCCCCTATGGCCCAGTGGCAGTATGCTGTGCTGGCATGTAGGCACCCCAAGTTCAGAGGCAAGCACGAAATGCTGCATTGGGAGGTGGGTTTGGCTGCAGCAGCTTCCACTTAGCAGTGAACTGCAGTTGAGGAGGGAAGGCATGGAGCATCAGTACCACAGTGACCCCTGCAGTGGGCCAAGGGAGCTTCCCCCTCCACAGGATATCACTGCATGTAGCCAAAGCAAACAGAGGCTGCATCCATACCTGGGGTCATGGGAGGAGCAGAGGAGAAAGCAGGATGAACATCCCATGGCCATCTGTATGATGGTCTGGGCTCTAAGGACTCTTCTGGGTTCTAGTGCAGCCAGCAGGGATCTTGGTCCACAAAGTGGATTGCCTCTGGAGTGAGGGAGAGGACAGCCCACCACTGGAGACAGACCTGTAAGGGATGCTGGGCTGAGCAGGGTCTGAGGAGGACAAGGGGCTAACGGGCCTGATCAGGGTATATCCCTGTGAGCAGGGTATATCCCTGAAGACAACCAGGGCTGGGAGAGAAAGCTGTACAGAAAAAGAAGTTAAGTATTTCTGACCCATGCTGTTGTGCTGAAAAAATGCATGGCTGTGTGAGCACAACTGACTAATTAGAGGTCTTGATTACTGTAACCCATTGTTTTAAATGTAAATGTGACCACCGATGTGTTTCTAGACTCTTCACACTGCACTCTAGACTTGTGCATTTTTTGGTTGAACAGATCTAGCAGCCAAAACACGCAAGAGGTGACCCTTTACAAGCATGCAGCTACATCTCAGCATCCACTATAGTAATATTTTTATCAATCATGATTCACAGAATGTGAACAAATGCAAATTAATGTAAAAAAAGTTAAAAAAAATACAACAAAAAATTCTTGCTATTGAAAAAGTGGAAAAAAACCTTTTCAAACTTTGTGCATGAGGCCCTCTTGTGGTTCTGAGAGACCTTCTTGTGCTAGTGAATCTCATAGCTGATTGGCATCACTGATTTCTTACAGTAGAAAGAACATGTTGGTCTGACCAATCAACAGACAACTTTTTGTACATGTGGCACTTTATGACACTGAGAAAAAGTTTATGACACAAGAATTACATTTATAATCATGAGGGGGAGGTGTGCACATCTAAGGCACCCAAACAAATAGAGGAGAAAAAGAAAAAAGTACTTAGCTGGGATTTGAACCCAAGCCATCCAGAATACCATTCCAGTTGCAGTACCTGCAACACAACCAAGCCAACTGGAAACCTGGTACTGCCAGAAGCACCTTACTCTTCTCTAATGCACAACCTGGTGCTGCACACATAATTACTTTTACAATCACAACGAGGCAGTGTACATATTTATGGAACTCATACCAACAGAAGAGAGAAAGAAATAAGTGCCTTAACTGGGACTTGAACCCATGCCACCCGGAATACTATTCTGTTTGCTCTACCAACTGTGCCACCAAGGCAACTGTAAACTGGAATGTCCCGAGGCACCTTTGTCTTTCTCTAAAGCACAACCTGGTGCTGCACAGATACCGGTAATTGTATTTTCAATCACAAGGGCATGGTGTGCACATATATGAAACCCAAACAAACAGAAGAGAAAACAAAATAAGTGCCTTAGCTGGAATTTGAATTCATGCTGCCCAGAATATGATTCTGGTTGTGCTACCAGCTGCCCCACCAAGGCAACTGGAAACCTGGGACTCCCAGAAGCAACTTACTCTTTCTCTAATGCACTTACTAATAGAAGAATAAATATTCATTCACAAGGGTGTGATGTGCACATATATGGAACCCAAACAAACAGAAAAGAGAAAGAAATAAGTGCCTTAGCAGGGATTCCTTGTCAAAGAAAATGAAACTACCTGTGCAGCACCAGGCTGTGCATTAGACTAAGGTGCTTCTGGGAGTTCATGGTTTCCAGTTGCCTTGGTGACACAGCTGGTACCGCAACCCAGAATGGTATTCCAGGTGGACTGAACAGAAGTATAAAACAATTGAAAAAATCCAAAAAGGCGTTTATAATGAACAGTCTCTTTTTTTGTGCAACAAGTGCCACTTTCCTCCATTTTTCTCCCCCTTTGATCCACAGGACCAATGTGACCTCACCTTGCTCTCAAGTAAGGAACAGGTGAGTGGCTGTCTTTGCAACCAATGCTAGTAGACTATCTTCATCAAGGGAAGGGAAGAGTGAATGCCAAGCAGCCTTGCCCCCTCACTACATTCAAGCTGAGTGCCTAACATCTATACTTCACCGGGCACCTTGCCGCACACCTGTCATCATTTGAAGGTGACCCCAAGTCCCCCAAATGACAGGGAACAACACTAAGGACCTACAACTGGGGCAGCAAAAACAGTTTCTTTCTCCGAAATTAACATGCCACCTCACTAAACTGCACAAAATAGGTTACACCTGAATAAATTCTTGTTTAGTTTTACATGAGTAAAAACTGATGCTGCCCAAGGTATGTTCCAACAGAGTTCAGTTTCATAGCCTGCCTAACTGTCCAATCACAAGGCCTCTGAACCCTGTCTGTTCTCCAGTCATTCCTAATTCCAGGAGCTGATACTACCTACATTTTCAAAACTACTTAGTATTATTCAAACGTGAAATCTGACAGTTGTGCTTTTGTCTAACTTCTCCATTGTCCAATTCATGACTCTAAATTGCAAACATATATATACTGAGTTAAATTTAATTGAAAGGAAAAAAACTGAATCATCACATTGAAATAAAAAAAAATCTTGAATGAATAAAAGGAAATGGTTCTAATTTTGCTCTGTAAAATGTTATGTATTAAAAATGAATGGAATTTATAGTGTCAAACTACTTAAGCCGTATGAGGCTGAGATTGCCATAATTATTTACATACTTAATAACTTGCAATTCTGCATATGTGGTCAATGAGGCTTCTATAGAAAGGTACCCACATGCCATGGCAGAGAGGTATACTACTAGCAATATCATTCTAGTGTATCCATATGCTCCACCTATTTTCTTTTCTAGGCCAGGCCTTGAAGCCTTTAACACTTCAAATTTGTATTGGTTCTCTGACACACTGACGGACTTGGTCGTGCTTTACTTTCTTGTGTCATGCCCATAAAATGCTATGTTTTTTGAAAAATATAATAAAAAAGGACATAGCCCCATTACCTTTGCATTGGTTAGTGAGCTACATAGGGATGTTTTTTGAATGACCCTGCTTCTAAGAAAGCACTAACTAGCTCCGTGCAAAGTGAAAAAACTTCACACTTTGTGTACTGGGCCATGAAGTGTATAATGTCTTGTCACAACATGCTTCATGAAATTCACACATTGTGAAGTAAAAACTACATGATGTGTACTAAACTGACACATCATGGTTATGTTTTTACAGCAAAGTTAACTTTGTGAATTAATTGTAGCATGAAGTGGCCACTTTGTCATCACTATGAGACATGTAAAGTGGGCCACTTTGTGCTAACTTCACACAGCCTGATGCTTACAAGGAATGTTATTGAGGGGGGCTTGGCTAGAGGGCTTAGAAGGCAGATGCTTGCTAGGAGATGCATGGTGATGCTAGGTCCTGCAACTGAATCAACATTTTCAACATTCTCATCTGACCACTCCTAAAGCAACTGCACTTGTGGACTTTAAAGAACAAAGGAATTTTAACACATTTTGTGACTGAATCAACATTTTTGTCTGACCTTTTCCAAAGGTATTGTACTTGTCTCTGAGGACTTTGAAGATCAAAGGAAACATACAGACAAAAGGATTTCACACATTGCATATGCCTACTGTCTGACCTACTCCCAAGGTATTGTACTTATCTCTGAGGACTTTGAAGAACAAAGGAAACATATAGACAAAAGGATTTTACACATTGCATATGCCCAGGCCAGTTTATCACCTTTCAGGACCTTTAACATATTATGTGATCCTGGATCTCAACAGTACTATAGTACTTCTCTTAAACCCTCTGGCACCAAATCCTCCCAGTCTTTTTTTTTTTTTTTTTTCATTTTTCTCTGTACTTCGCCATAGTGCTTAGCTATCCACCTTAGCCCACTAAAACTGTACCCCACCACCCTCCTATTGCTCGTCACCCCCGACTGCCCTAGCCCACACTACTTGGCTCTCTCCTGCCTTGCTAAAAAATGCTTTGGCTTAGTCCCCACCACCTGTTCCTGCTCACCCTCACCCTCCTCTTCCCTTTATGCCAACTCCCCCTCCACCTACCTACCCTTCCACCTACTCTCACCTTTATATACTACTACCCAAACATTGTACCATGGCTTTTACTCTGGAAGTCTTAAACAAACATCCAATTAATACCTGGTGCAAAGAGCCATATTTCCTAATTGGAAACTGCCACATCATTATAACTCACTAACGATCACCCTCTACTGGGACTCCAGAAGACAATCCAAGCATCTTAAAAAGTACAAGCAGAAACTCACTCCAACCTATTATGAACTACGAATGGCATCGCTGAAACTCCTGCTCCTCCTACTTTTAATATCTGGTGGGATACACCCAAACCCTGGTCCTGTTGCACTGAAGCCCGACAAAACAGGGAAAGTTGGTAGTGGTCTCTCCATTATCACTCTAAATAGCTGCAGCCTCCTTCCCAAATTGGCATCTCTTCAAACTCTCGCTGGACAAAAAAACCCTGATATACTAGCCATTGTGGAAACCTGGCTATCTCCCAGCACCCCGGATCATGCGGTCTCGCTTGAAGGCTACAATCTTTTCAGACTCGACCGGGCAAGCAAGAAAGGTGGGGGCTGTGCTATCTACATAAAGGACAACCTCTCCTGTCAACGTGGCAGCTTCACCCCCACAAATACGCAGATGCAACTCCTCCCTATCAAACTGCTTCTTGGTGCACAAAACAAAGTTCTCACAGTGGCCGCAGTCTATATCCCTCCAAAAGACCACCGTGCCAGTATTAAGTCTGTACTTGATTTTGTTAGTCTGCAGCCCTCTGAAAATGAGCTCCTCCTCCTCGGGATTTCAACATAAACTGGCTTGCCTCTGACACTGGCTCTTACAAAGATGACATCCTAGCAGCAAACCTGACTCAGATGGTAACCTCCCCCAACCGGAAAAATTACAAAACTGGTACAAGCACCCTTATTGACTGGGTTCTCACAAATCACCCTGACCGGATAAAAAACATTAAAGTCCTCCCTGACTCCCTCAGTGACCACTCCCCAGTGTCCTGTACCTGGTCTAATAAATTTCTCAAGCCACCCCCCAAAGTTATAACAAGCAGAGTATTGCCTTATGGGAATCTTATCAAGTTGAAAACCCATCTCCTACAACAGGACTGGACGCCAATCCTTGAATCAACTGATATTAATACCGCACTAGAATACTTCATTAAATCTTTCAACTCTGCATGCGACTTATAAGCCCCAGTAAAAAAACGTAAAATCAAAGCGCTATCAAATCCATGGATTACTGCCAAACTACTTGCCGAGCTCAAGGTTCGGGACCACCTCTGTACAGTTGCCAGAGACACAGGCTCACCTCATGATACCCTAAAATACAAGCAGGCACGAAATAGATGTACCTCACAAATTAGGCAAATGAAGAGCTCTATTTAAAAATGCCCTTGAATCCACCTGGGGTGATGGAAGAGCTTTTTGGGACAACATCTGAAACATAATGGGTAAACAATCAAAATCGTCACCTACCATTATGAAAGTTGATGGATCCACCAGTCTTGACCCAAAGTCTATTGCAGATGCGCTTAATAAGACATTCACAGACCTTAGTGGGGTCCTCCCCCCAGATTTCTTCTCGGACTTACCTGTGCCTAGCCTAGTATCACAAAACACCCCTCGTGACAAACCACAATTTTACTTCAAGAAAATCAAAGTGCACGGCATATAAGTACATAAGAAAAGCCTGCTCCAAATCCAGAACAAGTAGTGACACGCTAGATCTAAAAATCCTGTCTCTCACCCTGGATGAGTAATTCACCCCTTGCAAAAATTCTTAATCTGTCACTTTGCCAAAGTCAATTTCCCAACAAATGGAAATCTGCCATAGTTACGCCAGTGCACAAGGGGGACAAAACCTCAACAGGAAACTATCGACCAATATCAATACTCCCTCCCTCCCCTCTCCAAAGCACTTGAACGAATAGTGGCAGACCAACTCTCTGATTACCTGGACAAATACAATCTACTCTGTAATCAACAGCACGGCATTAGGAAAGGACATAGTACAACAACAGCCTTACTTGATTTCTCTGGAGAAGTCCACTCAGCCCTGGACAAAGGTGCCAAACAGGTGCAGTCTTTATCGATCTTACAAAAGCTTTCGACACAGTCCATCATGGCCTACTTACCTCCCTACTTTCTAGCCTAGGTCTGGCCAAGGTCCTTGTGCTTGGGTAAAAGTTACCTGTCCAATCGGTCACAGGCTGTAAAATCTCTAATGAACTCACCGACTTCAAACCAGTTCTCTCGGTGTACCACAGGGATCAATTCTTGGACCGCTCCTCTTTAGCCTGTTCCTTAACTCCTCCCAGATATCTGCCAGGAGAAAATAATCTTATACGCTAATGATGCTGTAATTCTCTTCCCACAAGGATCCAAACTCCCTACAAAAGCCTGCAACTTGCTTTCTCTAGTGTTGAAAGGTGGTTCCTGGATAGTAAACTTGTGCTAAACCACAATAAAACAAAAGCCATGCTCTTCTCCAATCACCAAAACAAAAATAGGCATACTCCACTCACCATACAAACCTCTGGGAATTACACTGGACCAAGTAAATACTTTCAAATACCTTGGCATCACTTTTGACCAAGGGCTCACCTTTGCAACCCACATTGACAACACTCGAAAACAGTGAACCAACGCCTTGGAATACTATTCCGTAATCTCAATTTCTAAATCAAGCGGCATTGAGAATAGCTATGCAGAGTTCCATAATCTCAATCATTGACTATGGCCTTATGATTTATGGCTCAGCTACCTCCACTGCTCTAAGGCGTATCTCAATCACTCTAAATAAAGGCCTGCCGGCTCCCTCACAGGGGCTCAAAGACTGACTCACACGTGTGATCTGTACTATGAATCAGGCTGGTTGAACCTATCAAATCGTCTTATTTATCTCACCTGCACAATGGCAAAAAATCTATCTTGGGACTGACTCCATTATGTATTCAAAACCTATCTCGACTGAATCCTGGCTCACGACCCTCCACCAGATCTGAATGCCAACCTTTCCTGGTTCCGAGATGCCAGACTGCACAGGGACAAAGATCTTTCGCATACAGGGCCCCGACATGGTTCAATGCGCTTAGTCCACCTACTCTATCCTCAACCTCGCTTGAAGCTTTCAAATCCATGCTCTATGCCCACCTCACCACCACTAGCAACTGTGATTGCACTAGATAAAGACTACTACTCCTCATGTCCATCCTCACATCTGAGGCCTCTTCTTCCCTGACTAATGAACCCTCTGGTACCTCTACTACTTCCTGTCTCCCACCCAAACTCACTCCCCCCCTTTTTTCCTGTCCCCTCTCACTTACTCTCCCGCTCACCACCTTTCCCTCCTCTCTAGCCTCCTTTGGCCTAATGATCACCCTCTCCTGGAAGTTTCCTTAACCTCGAAATTGTCTACTCGCTTGAACCTGTTATAGCTTGTTTTTCTATGAAACTTAAAAATGTTACTGCCTTAAACTGTTAATAGCAAATTTATGATGTAACTTTCCTGTCTGGTTTTATCTGTAATGTGTAAAGTGCTTTGTTAAATGTTCTTTGTGATGTGGAACCTTTGTAAAAGAGCCCTGGCTCAAAGGTATTAATTCCTAGACTAATAAACTAAACTAAACTAAGGAGAGCTCCTCGGGACACCAGCGTTAATTCTGTTTAAAACAGCTAATTAATATCTTGTTATTTTACTGGAACAGCGTATATTTATTGATTCAACCTCATGGCATCTGGTAAACAAAAAATAAATAGGCTAAGCTTCCTTTTAATGCCCGCAATCCTCCTAGTCTGGCGGAGTCGCCGACTAGCAGAAAGAAGGACCACAACATGGAAGCAGCAACCGATCGGCACAACAACAAAATGGACTCACTGACTAAATCTCTGGCTGAGGTCCCAAAAACACTCCTTACGATGCAGCAGGAGATGAAGGCAGGATTTGGCAATATAACCTCCCAACTGATCCATCTCCAATCCATGGTGACTAGCCTCTCAGAGACAACAACAACACATACAGCTCAGATATCTGAATTGGAGCGCTGAGTAGGTGAACTAGAGGACTCATGCGGGGATATCGGCTGAACAGAATGGCCTCCTGTCCACAATGGAAGAACTAAAAGAACGCATTGAAGATCCAGAAAATTGATCTAGAAGATCGAATTTACATATGATAGGGCTTCCAGAGGGGCCAGAGGGCCGCAATCCCAATCAAGGCCTGCAACAATGGGTGGTGACACAGTTGGGCCTATCAGAGGACTATACTGACTTTGAAATAGAATGGGCACATTAAGTTGGCCCCCCCGCCGAGATCGGGAGATAGACCACGCCACTGTTGAATAAAATATTTGAGGTACTCTGACAAGGAGAAAATCTTGCAAAAAGCTAAGCAAATTGGTCCCATTAGGTTTGTCAATGGGAAAGTGCATATTTACCAAGATTATAGTAGGGACCTACAGAGCAGGCGACAATGCTTTAATGCTGTTAAAAGCCTATTACACCATCTGGGGTGGTCATTCGCTTTTCTGTATCCGGCGAAATTAGGGGTGGATAGACCTGGCCAGAGCACTCGATTCTTCAGTTGCCCCAGAAAGGTGGAGAAATGGCTTGCAGAGGAGGAGGCCTCGGGAAATGAGGTGCCTGATGCCCGAATATCAATGTACTGAATACACCAAGAAGTAAGTGCTGAAGCGATAACAAGTTACTCTTTTCCCTGGTGCTCTTATGTCCTACTGTTTCTAAGGTCAGTGAATCTTTCTATATGAGGTCTAGAATGTGAGCTGGGGGCCTGAGGATATTAGTCAATCTTAGCTACAACACAGCTTTGTGATTTATAACCGCTTTCCTGACCATGTCTAGGGTCACGGGTCTCAGCGGGACAGAGAGAATTTGTTCAGTTAATTTCTTTTGGGGGGATGGAGATAATTCGTTTACTACCTTACTTTGGCTGGATTATGGCTGAGCTGGGTGTTGATGTGCAGAGTAACTGTTGCATCCTGGTCACTTTTGATTAAAGGAATAGCACCCGACCATGCCTAGGAGTGCGGGTATCAATGGGTGATCTTTCAAGGGGATATTTGAACTTCTGAAACCCCGGTTAAATTTTCCCTCTGAGCTACACCCATGTCAGCACTGATGTCTCATTGAGGGCCTTAATAGACTGGATGCTTTAATTAACTGCATTCTTGTGGGGCTAGGCCTGACATTAGAGATGGCACCAGCTCTCATTTCTGTTAAAGCCCTTGCCAGAGTTGGTGAGGCCTCACAACTATCATTACGAGTGGCTAAATGGGAGTGTTAGTATCGCTGAGGCTACTTAATCAGCATTGTTTACTGCTCAGGTTGGAGTTTTTCTCCTTCTGTTACAATATGCTGTTCTAAACCTTGTTAATTTTCTGGTTTGCTGCTGTTTAATTATTTAAAGTTAAAAATTTATAAGGTGGTGTCCCAATGAAGCAATGAAGTACTACTTATGGCTGTTATTTTATTTATTTATTTATTTATTTATTTATTTATTTATTTATCTATTTATGTTTTTGGTAACCAGGTAAGTGCACTGATCCAGTGGACCATTTTCAGTCACAACCCGGGCCACAAGGTGGCAAAGGAGCAACACATGCAGTGGACACATTTACAGTTTGGTATACAGATATTTACATTTAGGTTGTAGACCATTGCAAGTTCACGTGGAAGTTAGAAGAGACGTTATTTACATTTTGTACAGGTGTGGTAAAATAAGCTATATCAGAGAAATACAGTCAGCAGTAGAGAGGAAAGTGGATTAGTGTTTATACAACCTAAGCCAGGTGCCTCCTGAACAGCAGCAGACTGTTGACATCTAGTCTAGGTAAGCACGCCTGACCTGGCAGATAGCAGGCACTGGTCGGGATTGAGTAAGCCTGACTGGCTGACTGTGCGAGACCGCATGAGTCATATTTGGGTTTTGCTCAGGAAGAGAGGGGGCTGTGTGAGACAGTAAGAGAGTCACATATGGGTTGAGGTGAAGGGGGGGGCAAGTAGGGGACAAAATGAAAAGAAAAAAGGGGGATGGCTATAGTTATGGAAGGCTTATGGTGGCTTTCGGTTTCCTGTGTAGCCCAGTGAGCATTTGCAGGTGGACTCTTTCAGCAGCCATGCCTTAAGGTTGGATTTAAAAGATGTTATATTCATATAGATAGATATAAATATATATAGATATAGATATATAGAGATCTATATTACATCATTTCTGCCTGCTATTTGCAGTGGGATTACTGGCAGAACTTTCTCCGCCTGTGGGTGGGGGGATGTATTGTTCTCTACGTTGGATATCCTGGGGATTACAAAATGAAGAAGAGAGAGTCCTAAAGGAAAAGTGTTTTTCTCTGAATTGTTGTGCTTCTTCTGGAAGACTTGCCAGAAACTGTGCAGGAGGGGTACCACTGATAGCTGGAAATTGGTGCCACTACATGTACAACCTTGGGGTGAGATAGGTCTTTCGGAATGCTGCATGGGCAGAATGCCTGTTTGGGGGCTGGGTGGGGGGTTTGGTGGGGTTTAAAAAGTTAAAATTGTTACTGAAGTGCAGTTACAACATGCAGAGGATGCAATAGGTGTGTACATTATTGCTATTTATGGCTGATAATATTAATTGTGTATCCTGGAATGTGAATGGGCTTAAATCAATTTTGAAGAGATGGAAAGTTATGGGGGAAATACAGAGGTTGAAAGCGAATATAGTCCTAATTCAAGAGACTCATTTTACACTCAGGGAGGAGCAAAAAACAGCAAAATTTATGGGAGGCACCTGGGTCTCTGCTACTTTTTCCTCAAAGGCAAAGGGGCTTCGATATGGGTCCACAAGGGGCTTCCAGCTCAAATTATTGAAAGTAAAGTAGATCAATCTGGGAGATTTGCACTGGCAAAAATCAGTATAACCGGAAAAGGGGTATTCTTGATAGGCTCAGTATATGCACCGAATATTGATAACCCTGTTTTTTTTTTTTTCAAAAGTTGGCACTTGATATGGCTGGATGGGAGGGACCCTGGATCCTTGGAGCAGACTATAATTGTGTAGTGACACTGTCTTCAATAGATCCAGTAGAACTCCAATGCATAGGTCACAGAGTGCCAAAGCTCTCAAAGAACTTCAGAGGGATATTGGATTGGTGGATGCCTGGCGCCATATCCATCCTACTGGGTAGGATTATAGTTTTCTGTCACATGTACACCACACATATGCTAGACTCGACAGAATTTTGGTCTCGGGATCCTTATTAGTGGGGGTGGAAGAGGCTACATATCACCTGATCATTATTTCTGACCATGCAATTCACATGGTCTCCTTCAGGGAAGTTGGAGCATCTAGAGTTATTAGAAATTGGAAATTGGATCCTCTGCTCTTAAAGAACCAGGATTATATCCAACATATGAATGCCAGCATACAAGAATATCTCCTTTTAAATAGAAGAGGAGATACATCCCATGGTACTAGATGGGAAGCTCTCAAAGCGTATATAAGAAGTTAAACTGTAGCCTATGCCTCCTATAGGTGCAAGCTGGAGATACAAGACCAGACCAGTTTAAGGGCCAAAATATTAGCATATGAAACTGCCTACAAGCAAAATCCCACTATGCCCCTTTATAATATCCTCCAAAAACTGAAGTGGAAGTTTAATATTCTTTCGAGTGTTCAGATGGAGTGCTCCATATTGCTTACCAATGCAGGAGCCTACTTCAATGGAGATAGGGCCAGGAAACTGTTGGCCTGGCAGTTAAAACACAAAGAATCTGAGTGTACTGTAGTTCAGATAAACACAGAGTGAGGGAGAACAGTTCAAGGATCAGAGGAGATAGGGCAGGCATTTGGTGACTTTTATGCAAACCTATATACTTCTGAACATAATCCGTGCCAAGCAGACTTTGATTTATTTTTTTCAGGGAACCCCTCTTGTCAAGATCCCAGAAAAAACTAGTGAAAATCTTGACCCCCCCCCCATTAAAACAGAAAATAATAACAGCCCTAAAGACTTTAAAAAGTGGCAAAGCTCCAGGCCCGGACGGGCTGCCAATTGACTTTTTTAAATTATTTCAAACTCTCCTAATAGATCCCCTATTTGATATGATCATAGAAGGTCTAGATAAAGGTGAATTACCCCCATCCATGCAGTCTGCTACTATTACGGTCCTGCCAAAGCTGGGGAAAAGATCCAACCAAATGTGCCTCTTATAGGCCCATTTTATTACTTACAGCGGACTATAAGATAGTGGCCAAAGCTTTGGCTACTAGGTTACAGCCTGTGTTGCCAGAAGTGATACATCAGGATCAATCTGGTTTTGTTAAAATAAGGTTTGGGAAGCATAACATTAGACACACTTTGAACATTATTTATAAATGGGGCAAAACTAAGTGTGCACATAATGCAGCTGTTGTGGCGTTGGATGCTGAAAAAGCTTTCGACCAAATGGAATGTGAGTACTTGTTTGAGGTCCAGAAAGGATTTGGGGTGGGTGCAGTATATTGCTCCTGGATAAGAACACTTTATACACATCCACAGGCTCAGGCATTAGTCAATAGTGCACTTACAGCCCCGTTTGAACTAGGCAGGGGGCACTAGACAAGGTTGCTTGCTGTCCACCTGCTTGTATATTTTATCTTTGGAACCCTCAGGCACAGCCTTAAGATCATAACTGGATATTAGGGGATTTGAAGGGGGTGGCAGACAGCATAAAATATCAATGTATACAGACGACCAACTTTTGCACCTACAATATCCAGCCCAAGACTTACTGGAAGTCCATGATCTCATGCGTACTTTTGGTCAACTCTCAGGACATCGTGTTAATTGGACCAAAAGTGAGCTACTACTGATCTGGTTACAAAATATAGCTCAATTAATAGAAAAACTTGGGGGCCTGTAAATGGTGTCCAGTATTAAGTACTTAGGTATTCAAATATCAGCATCCATAAGTCGATTATATGCTCTAAACTTTATACCTCTAGTAACGAAGCTTACAGATGGCTGTGAACGCTGGACAGAACTTCCCTTGTCAGTGGTGGGTAGAGTGGGGGTGGTCAAGATGACCATTCTACCATGATTATTATACCTGTACCAATCACTCCCTGAAAATGTCCCTTTGAAGCACTTTAAACAACTTGACACCATAATTGCTAAGTTTATATGGAAAGGAGGCAGGATTAAAGTCAAACACACTACCCTTCAACTTCCCCCCATGAGAAGGAGGTATGGGTTTGCCTAACTTCAAAAGTTATTACTAGGCAGCACAATTTGCTTCCCTGCCCACTAGGACACAAGAAGCAAGCTGTACATGGCTAGGAATAGAAGATATGTTGAAAAGAACCTTAGGAATGATACCTTAGTAGGTGCTTTGGAAAACCTGAGTAAGAGCCCACTACCCAACCCTTTTTCAAACATCTCACTGCAAGTTTGGATAAGAGCCCATCAAAGCCTAGGACTCAGAAATATTAGCTCTCCTAACTTGAGCATACTGAGCATTATGTGAGATAGAGCATGGCTTGCTCCTATAGTGATACAACGTATTATGGCCTGGAGGAGAATGGGGTTAGTTGCAATCAGTCAACTGTACAAGGGAGGAACTTTTAAAACCTTCGGAACTTTATGTCAAGAATGAGGGATACCCATTGGAGGTTTTTTCTTGTTTTTAAGATTGCGTCAAAAATGTGGGAAATTTCTATCTCAAGAATATGGGTGGTCTGAACCCTCCCCTTTGGAAGAAGAACTATTTAGACCTCAGCCTGGGCACGGTCCCTTTCAATGTATTACCACATAATTCAGGGTGACCTTCAAAGCCAGCTGCAAAATAAACAGTAAGCGTAGATGGAGTGAGGATTTAATGTTACCAATATATAAGCTCACTTGGAAATATGCTTGTGATCACTTTGTGAATAGTTCTCACAGCAATAAGCTTCATCAAATTCAGTTACATTTTTTACACAGGGCTTATCTAACTACTGTGAAAATGCATGAGTGGGACAGCTCCAGTCCTGATCTCTGCCCTAAATGTCAAGCAGCAAAAGCTGATTTTATTCACCTAGTTCTAAACTGCCCAAATGTTGCTCCTTTCTGGCACATAATTCATGCAATAATGTGGGGTAGATTATTTACCCTCTAAGTCTCCATTAGAGTTATTACTGGGTGCAGACCTATCCCCCTGGTACCTAAGCCAATAAAAACTTTATGGTCTATCGCCTTTATTGATGTGAGGCGGACCATAGCCCAGGTGTGGCTATCCCCGACTCCCCCATCTGTAACAAGATGGGCGCATAACTTGAGATCTTGTATGACTCTAGAAAGAGCACAAAGCATCGCTCATAGGCAGCTTGATGAATTCCACCTCATTTGGAAACCCTTGCTTGAGGCAGTGGAAACTGGAGAATTTCCCACTTGATCCTAACATATTTAACCTATTTTAGGTTGTTGGTGTAATGCAATGTAAGTTAGAAGGTACTGTACAGTATGGGACCTTACTCATTCCTAATGCTTAGTACTTCTTGTCACGTCAGAAGCCCATACGTAAACAGATACAAAAATATATTGTAATCCAACAGTAGGACACAAATGCAATTGTGATATTTGCAAATGTAACTTTTATAATTATCCTTTAATATACCGGTTACTCTGCATGCCATGGAGTATAAACTATGTGTGCCATCTATATATGCCCTGTGATATAAGCTATGTATGGAATTGTATAATTTGTGCACTTCTGTTACCTAATAAAATATAAAAAAAAAAAACAAGGACTTTTATTATTTATGAAATCAATAATATGTGAAATGTTCTCAAACTTCCCTAAAGATTTCTTCTAATTTTCCTTATAGCTTATGCAGAGGTCTTTTCAAGGTCCAGCTAGATGTTTTATGTGGCTCTGTTCTGTCCATTTCCTGATCACCCCCTTGATTTATACCTCATGCAAAGGTCTTGTAAAAATCCAGCTATATTTTTTCTCTGGCTCTGTTGTGTCCACTTTCCTGATCACCCCCTTGAAACAGTGATCAGGTTAGTTTGGCACATCTTCCCCTCATGAAGTCATACTGAGGGGGGTAAGAAACTTTACCTCATTCAAGGGTTTGATTATGCAGTCCTTGATAATGGATTCCAGAAACATGGACAGTACTACTGTCAAGCTGACTGCCTGTAGCTACCAAAGCCTGACCTTGCCCCTTCTTGAAGATCAGAATATTCATTTTCTAATCCTGCATCACCACATCAGTATGGACAGATTCATGAAAGATTACTTCCTTTGGCCCTGCCAATCATTCCTTTAGCTTCATTATGATCCTGGGATGTAACTGGTCTGCCCCTTAGGATTCACTTGACTTGATCTTTGCCAGGTTGTTAGCTACCAGAGCAAGCATGCTGTCTGTAGTCTGCATCAAGGTTAGCCTTTATGCCATGGGATCTCTCGGTAAGTGCATCCCACCCACCAGGGGACCTCTTGTGAATACTGGAGTGAAGTATTCATTCAGTATCTCAGCAATTGCCCCAACACCCTCATAAGTTCCTCCCTTACTCCTGTTTTCAGGGGCACAGTCCCCACCTTCACCTTCCTTCTATTTGTGTACTAGAAGAAGGATTTGGATTTAGCTATAGTTTCTACTGCTATTCTGACTTCCAGACCCCCTTACCTGCCTTGATATTAGTCTTGCAGTCCCCAGTCCTGTTCTGCACCCAATTCTTGCCTAGACACAGCCCATCTATTTCCCGAGTTATAGAACCTTTTATAAAAATCAAGATGTTTACATTTTTTATGGTGGGGATAACAAATAAGCACACATTTTTATAAATTTCAAAACTACATACCTCAGTTTCGGAATAAAATGAAAAGAAAAATGGGTATACTGATGTTATTGCCTGACATATGGCATTGCTAAAATAATCTATAAGATGATGTGTATGCAGACTATAACAATTTGCTATGTATTTTGTTTGTGTGTTTATTTTTATTATTATTATTACCTCTATAAAATATTTCAGCCTAGGTGGAAGGTCTGATGGAAACTGAAATGTACATTCCTTTGTAGCCCATGCCTAGGGGCACTGAACTAGAAATGGCCTTTAAGCAGTCCTTTCTGTCCTATAAATACCCTTTAATTTTGGTAAATGTCAAAGTTATGAGTCCCTTTCACAGAAATAAAGAGGGATTTTAATGTAAACAGGGTTAATCTCTGTGTTAGATGGCCAGGATAACAATGCAAGCCGAGGTGAGCATACAAATCCAGTTTGATCAAATCTGGGAAAAAGGTAGTCCCCAAAAATCTAAACAAGAGGCAGGGTATGATGTCAAAGAAGCCTGTCCAGTGATGTGGGGATAGTGGGCCAGCTAGCCAAAGGTATTTCTGTTTTATGTTTGCAGTGAGAATTCAGTTGTGCTGGGATTTTGAACCAATGCCATCACTGGTTCAAGTCTGTCATAACTCATCATTTCCCAGTTAGGGATAAGCTGTTTCTGCTCTACTTAAAGATTTAGATAGCTTTGAGTTAAGTTTTCCTGAGTTATCTTTATCTTGTTCAAATGTGTTTATTTTTATCTCTGTAGAAATATTGTAGTCCCCATAATCTTTAGTATGTATTATCCTGCAACATGAAAATATTGTGGATTATTAAATGTTATTTTTATATACTTCATACTTTCTGTGGCTGAGTCATTTCAGGTATAGATAACCATAGGTAAATTGGTAAATCTATGATCCATTTCCAAAATGGCAGGCTACAAAGTTACCATATATAAAGCAAAGTGTTCCTAGCTGTGACCTAAGGGGTGGATCATTTGCCCTATGACAGAAAGAGCTCTGTAATGAGTGAGCAGTGGCTCTAGTGGGATTCGGACCTACAGATTCTCTGAGTGAGAGTCATGCTGAGTGGTGACAGCATGCCAATGTATCTCTTTCAGGCATCTGAAAGGTTGTGAAAACTGGTAGCAGTGTGCACTGAGGTATGGAAGAGAATCAGTCTGTGACAGAGACTAAGAACTACTGCTTCTGTAACCACTGCAAATCAACCTCCTCAACTTTCTTGTATCTTGTAATTGCTAGATTCTCTATAACTGAGAGGTGTTACTTCTCTACCAAGTAAATGCATAATAATACACCCCTGTGTTGTGATTTCTTCTAATCTTGTGTAGACATTGCAAGATTTTTCAAGAAGCTTACATAACTGTACATATTGTATATCTTCCATGAAACAACTTGAAAACTAGTTTGTACTCCTAAATGTTCAATATGGCTAACAGTTGGCAGAGCAGAAGATAGATACCACACAAAAGTCAAGGTCATTGATTTCAGAAAAGCAAACTTCCCTGTCATGAAATCCCAGATCAAATCCATACTGCAGACCAGTACAATTGGGGATGTAGAGGATTGCTGGAAAACACTGAAGCATGCCCTAACCACAGTTACAGAGGACTGCACAAAACAGATCAGCAAATCCAAAAGGAAGAAGAACCCACTCTTGTTCACCACAGAAGTGACAGCTAAGATTAAGGAGAAAAACAGGGCATTCAAGCAATACAAAAAAAAAGGTTGGACAGCGACAGGGAGGAATACAGAAATGAACTCAATGAGGCAGGGAAGGCAATTAAGATTCTCAAAGCACAAACAGAGGAGAAAATAGTGAAGGATGTAAATAAAGGAGACAAAATCTTCCATCGATACATAACAGAGAAAAGAAAAACCAAGGGGGGAATAGTCTGCTTAGCATCAAAGGAGGGGCTGCTAGTAGAGAGAGACAATAACAAGGCAGAGGTACTAAATGACTTCTTTTGCTCAGTCTTCACTATAGAAGACAGCAGCAAGTGTCCAGTGTTAAGTAACAAAGAATAAGATAAGGGGAGATCAACTTGAGCCCCTTCACAAAAGAAAGAGTCCTAGAAGAGCTAAGTAAGTTAAAGATAGATAAGGCAATGGGTCCAGAAGGGATCCACCCAAGAATCCTAAAAGAACTCAAGGAGGACATTGCCACTCCACTGACAGAACTGTTCAATAAGTCACTAGAAGGTGGTGTAGTACCAGAAGACTGGAAAAGGGCAACAGTGGTGCCCTTGCACAAGAGAGGAAGCAGGGAGGATCCAGGGAACTATTGCCCTATCAGCCTAACCTCAGTGGTAGGTAAAACTATGGAGGCAATGCTCAAAGAGGGGATAGTAGAATACTTAAAGGATAACTGGAGACTTGACTCAAAGCAACATGGATTCACGGCCGGCTGCTTGTGTCTAACAAATATGGTAGACTTCTTCAATTGGGTAACCAGAACAGTAGAACAGGGGAGTGCAGTGGATGTGATTTACTTAGATTTTAACAAAGCCTTTGACATTGTCTCCACAGGAGATTAGCAAACAAGCTAGAGAACACAGGCATAGACAATAAAATAGTCACATGGATTAGAAACTGGCTTCATGGAAGATCCCAAAGGGTCCTTGTCAATGGGGCATTATCAGAGGAAGGCAGTTACCAGTAGCATTCTATAGGGGGTCAGTACTTGGCCCAATCCTCTTCAACATATTCATTAGTGACATTGCTAAGGGACTGGAGGGGAAGATATGCCTGTTCACAAATTATACAAAACTGCAACAGGATAGACACAGAGGAAGGGGCCTCTAGGATGTAAGCCGACCTTAAGAAGCTAGAAGACTGGTCAGGAACTTGGCAGTTGAAATTCAATGCCAAGAAGTGTAAAGAGATGCACATGGGTAAATGTAACCCAAGGAAGATGTATTCTCTGAATGAGCATCAACTCAAACAAACCAGTATGGAGAGCGACCTCAGAGTTATTGTTACTGAGAATCTAAAAGTATGGAAACAGTGTGAAAAAGCAGCTCAGAAGGGCAGTAATATCCTTGGTTGTATAGGTAGGGGGATTAAAAGCAGGAAGCACAAAGTAATTATCCCACTGTACAGGTCCTTGATAGGGCTACACCTGGAGTACTGCATGCAGTTCTGGAGGCAACACCTAAGAAAGGACATAGACCACTTGGAGAGGGTTCAGAGAAGGGCCACCAAGATGGTTCAGGGACTGCAACAGGAACAGTACAAATTGAGACTCAATGAATTAAATGTATACTCACTGGAACAGAGAAGAAATGGGGGAAATGATACAGACATTCAAATACATAACAGGAATAAACACAGACCAGACTGGAAACCTATTCCAGGAGAACAAAACAACATGTACTACAGGACACAATCTGTGCCTAATGGGAGGCAGATTTAAAACCAATGTAAGAAAATACTTTTTTTACAGAGAGGGTGGCAGAACCCTGGAACAGCCTGCTCTCAGAAGTGGTGACATCAAAGACATTATGAGAATTCAAGCTGGCATGGGATAGACAATGTGAACACTTAAGGGATAATAAATATGGGTAGGGAAGTAGAAATATCTTGGGCAGACTAGATGGATCATGCAGTCCCCATCTGCTATCTACTTCTTATGTTCTTATGTTGCTGTCCTGGGGTAAAGAGTTCTAAATAAATATTAATTGATATAAATATATATTCATTGCAAACAAATATATATTAATCCAAAATTTAGAAAAATTAAAGTGAAAGGTAAGGAAATGAAATGTTAGGATTTTTTGAACCCTAACTCTGCCCACCCCCATTCACCACCCACATGAACCCCACCAAATTACAAGCAGAGTTACAAATATATGTTTTAACAAAATAGCCTAGTGAACACATGTGCAGTGTCTGAAAAAAAAATGCTCCACTGTCATGATCATTTAGTGTCACAAAAGCAGAGACGTTGCCTTCAAAAATCAATTTTGAGTCATGAAACTGCACATTATATTTCTATTAATATTTAAAAAAATAAATTGTTTAAAAAATGAAAGTATAAGTGCAAACTTACACCATACTGTCTTAACCACTCAAGTTGCACATTTCAGTTCACATCCCTTTTTTTTTAACAATTAGCAAAAATGATGTTGTGTCCAAATGGCTTTGCTCTGCTTTCACAAATGTTAAGAAACATGAATATGAGAGTCATAACTCATGAAAGCAGACAATGAATCCTACAAAAATGAGTCTCCACTTCTGCACAAAACAGCTTATGAAAAATTTGTGAAAAATGAAAGTGTCTATTTATGAAAAGATACTCTTATTTTAATACAGTAATTCTAATTCTACACATTTTCTAATAAAACCAAACAGCAAAACAACACCTTTAACCTTATATCTAATAAACTTGAAAGGTTTACGGTTTTAATATTCAGCTTTTCTTGTTTGCTAGCTGTGATAAAAGAAATTCTTAAAAACATGTTTTCAACCTCCTAGAACTTTTCACCAGATGAACCAACCAGTGCCAAATTTTCAGAATTCAGAGAGCCTGTGTGTTAGAATGTGTCTGCCACATTTCAGCTTATTTCATCTGAAGACAGCTATAGTATTAAGGTGCAGATGTAGTGATTAAACATAAAAGTGCCTTCTCAACCCTAAAAATAGTGGTGCCACCATGCCACTATAATTAATTGCAAAAAACTAAGTTTTGGCATCAGTTAGGGTCAAAGCACAAAGCATCTTTAATAGGGAAATGCAATGCTAGGGTAAACAATTGCTCTTACTCTTGGGGATTGTGTGTCATGGTGTATCTCGGGGTTGGAACAATTGTATGATGCTGTGTTGGCATCACGTTAACTTTGGCACAGTCTTTCAAGGTACATAAGTTGAATATGATAGCATAAGACATCTGGGACAGATATAGACTTGTGTGCTCAGTGGGACCATCCCTGGTTGCTCAACAGCTGTAGCTATTTATCTTCTGGGAGTTCATGTACCTATCAAATTCACTTTTAAATATCCTAAGGGTAGGTCTTATGAACACAGATTCTGGAAGTCTATTCCATGTAGTGACCACCTTCTGTGTGCAATAAGGTGTCCTTTTTTGCAGTTCTAAAACTCTTACCAACTAGATGTAATGAATGCCACCCTGTTCTTGTATGTCCTGTCTTTGGGATCAGATGGAGTGCTTTTTTACTCTTAAAAGCCCTGTAGACTAGAATAAGATCCCCATGCATCCTTCTCTCCAAAGAACAAGGATTCAGCTCTGACATGGGTACTTCATAGCCTGAGTTCTAACACTGACCTATAATTCTGGTTGCTTTTCTCTTGATCACTTCTATCCTAGTTATGCCTTCTGTTTGACAGGGTGATCAGAGCTGTACTGAGTACTACAAATGTAGTCTTGCCACAGAACAGTATAGTTAGGTCATTACTTCTTTTAATCTGCTGGTAGCATTTTTCCTAATGCATCCCATAATTTGGCTGCATTTATTAGCCACTGATTCACATTGATTTTGTAGCTAGTTGTGTAGTGATCTGATCACAGAACTGTATAGGAAATTTCAGCCATAGAGTTATTTTTCCCTAGGTGCATAACCACACACTTTTTACCATTAAACTGTGTCTCCATGGTTTCAACTCAACAAGCAAGATGGTGAAGATTTTTCTGTAGGGTACTCAACCATTGCCACTGTATGTTTTAACTTAGTGCCATATGCAAATGTTGTAATCCAATTTTGACATTTAATGCCAATATCCCTAATATGCAGGTTTTAACAAAGAGGGTTCCAGTACTGAGCCCTTTGTCCCAGTTAGCTAAAACTCCATTTATTCTTACTTTCTGTCTTCTTTCCATTAGCCAGTTTTGTACTCAACCCACAACATAATTTGAGATGTCTAGATTTTTCATTCTAAATAAGTAGCAGATAAGCGATAGAGTCGAAAGCCTTGCTTAGATCAAGATATGCTGTGATACATCAACTGGTTTGTTATCATCCAAGGTTTTGGTGACTGGTTATAAATGTTTCTCATACTGGCTAAACTTGATCTTGCCTTTTTGAACCCATGCTGTGTTTCATCAACTGATTTATTGCTAATATAAAAGATGGCTATATTTTCTTTTACTGAGGCTTTAAGGGTTCTACAAATTATGGATGTGAGGCAAACTGGTCTAAAATTCTTAACCTCACTCCTCTCTCCCTTCTTATATCACAGTGCCACAATGAATTTTTTCCAGTTGGTGGGTATCTTTCCTTCCCTGAATGACAATAATTAATATAAAGATAATGGCAATAATTGCAATATATTATTTATGGAGATGGCTAAAATGTCTGCTAGTTCCTTTAATAACCTCGGGTGAATGTTATCTAGGCCATGTGATTTGTTTAAGTCCAGGTGCCCCAGTCTATGTTTAGTGTGCTCACTGCTAATTGCTGGTATATCCTCATATAAAGTATTATCTGTACAAGATCATCTCATATTGGTAGTTCAGACTATAGTGTAAAAATACTGACTGACTACATAGCTGCCTGTCCTTTGTTATTACACTGAATATTATCTGATGCAAATGAACCAACATTATTCTTTATTTGTCAAACTGATCTAATGTGTTTAAAGAATGTTTTGTTATTTATGGAGTCATTGCATATCAGCCATTCAGGTATTGCTGCAAGGATAGATGTTACTCACCATTAATTCCTATTTGAAGCATTGAAAAGAGAAGATGATTGCTCCACTGCAGGACAGTTTTTTTCTTTACATGTATAATAATGGACCTCAGACTGAGGTTTGGGGGCCCTGGGGAAGAAGTATTCATACACAAGAGGGCGGGAAAGGGACAGGGGTTTTGGCAATAAAAACACAGGGAAGGGGAGAGGAGTGTGGGTAAGTTTGGTTTGGTGGGGGGGAAGCAACTTTGTGTTCATGGTAATTAAAGCCAGTACTATAACTTTGCAGTGCACAGGTGTAGGAGAGTAGTGGGGGCCAAGCAGAGGGATGGATGGGGGATATGTTTAAATGCTGGATGGTATGGTGGCAAGGGAGTGTGTTTCACTAACCAGAGAGTTGGTTATGGTTTATTTCTTTTTAAAAATGGGCACTTTCTCTAGTACTTTGTGAGCAAAGTGCTACATTGCTAGGCAAAGGTGGCATTTCACTACACAAATAACTTAGTAAAGTAGGCACTTTGCACTTTGCAAAGTTTGGAAACTTCTTGATGTATTTCACAAACTGAAGTTTCCTGATTTCACACACTACTACTTACTGCCACCCCAATGAGCATGACATTTTAGGGTTTGAATTTATTCCCAATATACATTTTTGGGGGACACCAAATTTAAATGTTGTGCATGTGTATGTGCAGTGTTTAATTTTGCAAATAGCAGCAGCAGCACATACTGTACATCAGGAGTGGAGACAGTGACCTGTTGTGGTGGCAGGAGGGCTGTGCTTATCATCCACCATGGGACTATAATTAATTATGTACTAGGGTGACAATGGCCATAGTAGGAGAGGGAGACATGGATGCTAAAGGTTAGGGAAGTGTGCTTTTTTTTTCATTGTATGGGCTGGGTGGTGGTGGGTGGGGGTTGTGGCTACCAGCTACTGAAATGGGAACCAACTGCCAATATTTGTAGTTGTTGGTGGAAGGGGATAAAGATGACAAGGTTGGGCAAATGAATGCTGGTGTCAGTAGTGTTGGGGGTGGCACTGAGGAATCAGCAGTGGGTTAGGTTTTTGCCTTTTTCTTCACAAAACAGATGAAAGGCATGATTCTGGGGCCGATATCAAATGTGCCTGAATGTTTCAGATTTGTAGTCGCTGCATTATTTTTGTTAGCCATGCACAAAAAAAGCATCTTAAAATTAGAGTATTTTGTGTAACCTGAGTGCCAAAGCTGCTTGACCTAACTTGGCATGCTCTTAGCCCTAGGACTGAGAGGGTGCATGTTAGTTTTCAAAACCCTAGGTTTCAGGATGGTTGAATCATTAGCTATCACAAAAAGGGTTTTTGCTCCAATCAATAACCCAACCATATTATACAGGCACAACCATGCCAGTATAATAGATGTTTATTGCAAAAACTGCATTAATGCAAATTTTAGGATTACATAGCTTCAAAAGGAGGTAAATGTGGCATTAGATGTTATAGAACCCTAACACTCACCACCCCTCTCCAAGCTCCTACCCTTGTGACCAAAGGACAAGCTGCAGGCCTGTGCCATGCCCCATGAGTCTGTTGTTTCATGCTACATGGCTAGAGTCATGCCTCACAAGGCTGCTGCTTAACATAGAGCCTGCAGGATCAGTCAAAACTTTCTTTGTATGGGGCACTATGGGCCCTGCCCTGTGCAAAACAGAAAATGAGATATGTAAGGATTAACCCATGACAGGGCATGGGTTTACTGAGAATTAATCCATGCCTGGGGGATTGTGATGCACAAGGCCACAAGCTGAGTAACTTCAACCACCCAGGCATGGATTAATTCTCAGTAAACCCATGCCCTGGAGTGGAGTTAATTTGCTTATAAAATGGGTGACTTTATTTTAGAGGTTTATCTAAATGAATATTTAAAAATAACACTGTTTACATGCGTTTGTAATAAACTATTTCTTCAGCCTAATGGGTTTATCCTTCTGAGGATGCCATAGTTGTATTTCTCCACTAGATGGGTTTGTCCTAATGATAATACCATAGTTGTCATTTTTCACATGTTTCTCTGGTGACGTGATCTGAAATGGTGGCTTTACATTGCTGTCACTCAGGATTTTGTAGTGCAGCAAGGCAAATGTGGGTTTACAGGGGAATTAATCCATAGTCAGATGACCTGTTTTGATGAATCAGAATACAGGATTTTCAGAACCTAGTTTATAAAACATGCTTATTATTTGGTTTATGTATGACTCTAATTGTAGTACAAAATGCATGGGTCACCATGGGTCAGTTTTCATTTAGTTGTGGTCTCAAAATATTTTTTTGGTTTTGTTGCTTTAAACCTTTTGTTTCTAAAGAACTTACTTGATTTTTCACAATAGCTTTTACAATTCCCCAAGTAACTCATGAACTGAAGAAAAAATTACTTTTTTTCTATTTTGCAGTTGTGTAGTCAACCATTTTTATTCTGTTTTTTTTTTCATTTCTTACCACATGCACGTACTAGATCTTATGCATGTGCTGAGTTAATTATTTTCTTTCAAAGTCAGCTCTGATATCTCTGTAGACTATCTTCTGACAAACCTATAAAATTTTTGTTCTTATCTAACTTTAATTATTTTTTCTAGTGATCCGCACATCAGCTTTGCCACCTATTCAGTTTTGGACTGAATGATTCACTTTGCTGTTCAAGCTGCTTCTCTTCTGACTATAGCAAGTGTCTGACATTGTGGTATGCTTTCTTGCTTGCAGTACAATTTAAGCAGTAGGTGTTCTACATGCAAAGTAGTGGACAGAGTCATCTGAGTCACTGTCTGCCAAGTAGTCCCCTCCAACATCACACTAGCAAACTGGAAGGTTATTACTGAGAATGGTAAATTATAACCCTGAATATTTTTAAACCTATTGACACCCAGACAGATAATAATAAATTGCTCAGCAGCAGACTGTCAGTCTGGATTTGTAAACTTCTAAGTTTGACACAGCTCATGTTATTTTATTTGGTTGTAATGTGATAGTGAGATTAGAGAAGAGGCAGACTAGAAAGTAAGTGGCAGAGCTCTGTTCATTCGGTTTTGCACCAAAGCAAAGGTGGCAAACCCTAACTGAGAACCTGTGTGAGATTTTTAAAATTGAAAACCTTTTATAATAAAATGGAAAAACATATTTTCTTCTGAAATTATGAAAATATCCTGTTTTGGGCCAAGCTCTAATGAATCTGTAAGTTTCAGAATAATTTTAAACTTTTGTTGGTAGTTTTGCTATTCTTGGGGAGGAAATCATACTTTGGGATTGTTTACGTAATTTCACAAATTAGTAACTTTTGAACCACCAAACTAATTTTCCTCAAACCTGCCAGACAATTAGCCCCTAGGCCTGAGACTATAAACATCACATTTCACTTTCCTAGGCTCTAAGATTGCTGTTATATAAGCCATCATATACCCTATTTTTGACACAAACACTAACTCAACCTTAACATTCTGGTTTTAACATGCCTGTATGATATATATATATATATATATATATATATATATATATATATATATATATATATATCTATCTATCTATCTATATATATATCTATCTATCTATCTATCTATCTATCTATCTATCTATCTATCTATCTATCTATCTATATATATATATCTATATATATGATATATGAGCAAACTGCTCACATGAACATAAAGCATTGATTTAACATGTTCCCAACTGCATATTTCATTTATGCAATAGGGAGAGAGTTTAATTGCATATTTGTTTTTATTTTATTTTGTTTCTGCCTCATTTTTTATAAAATGATGTAGATTATTTTGTGATGTGCTCTGTATCAGTCCCTACTTTACAGCTGGTTGTTAGGAACACAGGCATGGTTTCTATGGTCACAATGTTTTGACATTTCAGTGTAGCCCTTCATTTGTTGGGATTTTTGTTACAGTAGGGTGAGGGCTGATGGCTCCATTTCTCACTTGATGTGGCTGATCCTGCCTTTACTTGTTACTTTTCTGTTTGTGAATCAGGAAGGAAGTAATTTGGAGGAACTGCAACTGCTTGTACTTGATGTGTTCATCAAGTGGAGTGATGTGGAGGCAGTGAAAGCTGAAACACTTGTACTGCTGCTGGAGACAACACTGGTCATCAATTGTTATAAAAAATGTAAATGTAAGATACAGTTTTTTTAGGATTTTTTAAGGAAGGAGAACAGCAGTAGGGACCAGAGTGGCAGATGGAAAGTGGGAGCTAGCAGGCAGGTGTGCAAGAGGGTGGCAGTCGGCTATGCAGAAAGCCATGGTTTAAAAAATATGGATATATTTTTTTTTAATTTATTTGAATAATATAATTTGCCAGTGAAATGCAGTTTTGGAGATGTTGAGGAGGCAGAGGACACTACAAAGCCATAATGTTGGGACTGCAGTGAACTTGACTGAGTTGCAAAATGAAAAGTGGTCAATGAAAGTAAAAGTGGATTTTAGGGAATGAAGACGTGCTGGCATGATCTGTGATGATTGACAGCAGGGGTAGAATAAATCTGTGGTCTAAAAGTTATTTAACGCCAGTGGAAATCAATGAATGTACTTAACTGATATTGTGTCCACATCTATTGCATAAATTTATACACTGTATAAAAAAGTGGGAATAATCCAGCAATTTGACTGGCTGAGAATCATTGCATGTTGAATAATGGAGCACTTAATTGAGGCCATGGTTCTCACCCCTATCAGCATAGTTAAAGAGGGGCAGGTCATATGAAACCAATCTGGTCACCTTCATTGATGTGCGACCAGGGTCATGGACTGGGGTAGAATCATGGATGCAAGTCTAACTGAACTTCAGCAAGGACTATGCTACTGTGACACATAACAAGCTTCAGGGCAGAGTAAACTAGTGCAGTCAGTATACACAAGGCATACACAAGGTGGATTTTTAAAAGGCATGTGGGAAGGAAACAGAGGGTGATAATGGGCAGGCATAATTGGACTGGTGAGGAGTACTCAGCCATGCCTCTCTTGGATTGGTGGTGGGCCTTTTCTCTTCAAAATCTTCATCAATGATCTGGAAACTCGGGTCTCCAGAAGGCTTCTTAAGTTCATGGATGACCCATGTTAGGGAGCACCCCTTTAGGATCGGGCCAAACTTCAAGAGGACCTGAAAATGCTGGGTGATCAGTCTATCTTTTGGAGCCTCAGATTCAATGTAGCCAAATGCAAAGAGCTACATTCGGAAGGGCAAAATTTGAGATAGGACCTGTGTACTGTATGGGGTTCCTCATATTGCAGTCTAGGAGGAAAATGACTTGGGTGTCATAATGGACAAGGGGCTGAAGCAGGACAAGCAGAACATAGATGCAGTCAAGATTCTGGGGTGTATCAATAGACAGGGTGACCTACAGAGCAGGGGAAGAAATTATGTTGCTTTAAAAGGCCCTGCTCTGTCTCCCCTGGAGTACTACACAGTTTTGTTCTCTTCAATACAAAATGGACATTTACCCAGCTGAGTGTGTGCAACACCATAATGATCAGTAGTATGTGGGACAAAAGGTAGGAGGCCCTTGACATGTTCACCATGGAGAAAAGGTGGCTGAGAAAAGATCTCAGTCCTTTGCATACTAAAGGGTGTGGACAAGACTGAACAGTCAGAGCTGTTTTATTTGGTGCCCTGCAGCAAGACATGGTGATACTAAGGTTCATACTAAGGTGAAAGTCAGAAGCTAAAGGCAAAATGCTTATGAGTGGCTCCTATCTCTGAAACCCCTAACAAGGACACCTTCCATTTTTTAACAACCATGTATCCAGTTTGCACTTAAAGATGGATTTATTATTGCTGCAAATTATATCGAGTGGTAATATATGCCATCCAATTACCACTCTCTGAGTAAAATAAAACTTCCTTTTATTGGTGTTATATTTTGAGTAGCAAAGTTAGAGTGGGTGTCCTCCAGTCCCTACGTTATCCTGTTTAAAACTGAAACCCATTTCAATTAGTAAATAAGGGTAATTTATTGTGCCGCATAAATAGGTCACCCCTATATCTCCTTCTTTCTAGAGACATATGGTTCAGGGTGGCTAATCTATCCACATAGTCTAAATCTTTTAAACCATGCATCTACTTAATGAATCTTCTCTGGATTTTTTTCAAATTGTGTAATGTCTCTTTTTTTGTAAGGGGACCAAAACTGAGACCAGTAATCTAAATGTGTTCTGTTGTAAGACCTATAAAGTGGTAACAAAACTTTGGCATCTCTAGAATTGATATTATTTTTCATGGTCCAAAGAAGCTTGTTGGCCTTGCTGATTGTTTCATTAATGTGCCTAGTGAAGCATAAATTATTTTACATGTAAACCCCCAGATCCTTTTCAAGTGCAGTGATAGTAAGCTGCTTACCACAAAGATAACACTTATGCCTAGGATTATTGACACCTAGATGCATAACTGAGCATTTCTTAATATTAATGCTCATTACCCATTTTTTAGCCCAATTTGCAATTTTAGTAAGGTCAGCTTGTAGTATGGACATATCCTTTTGGGTACTACATGCCCCACATATTTTTATATCATCTGCACATTTGACAGACCAACTGTTTAATCCATCCGCTATATCCATGATGAACAGATAGAAGATATAAGGGCCCAATACTGACCCCGAGGGACTCCACTAGTGACCCTTTCCTCTTATGACAAACATCCATTCAGTACCACCCTCTGTGTTCTATTCCTCAACCACTTCAAAATCCATCCCACAAGTCTGCTGTTGACACCTCTATGTAATAATTTTTTAACAATAGCATCACATGGAACAATATTGAATGTATCAGTAAAATATATGAATAAGATTTCACATGGAGATTTCTTATCTAAGTTCTTACTTATTTTTTCATAAAAACTTATGAGATTAGTAAGGCATGATCTGCCCACAAGAAACCCATGCTGGTCACTATCAATGTTACTCAAGAAGAGTGTAAGTTTGTCTTTAATAATTCCCTCTAATGTTTTGCAAACTATGAATGTTAGGCTGATGGGCCTGTAGTTGTCCATGCACTGCTTATTGCCCTTTTTAAACAAAGGTGTTATATGTGTGGCCCTCCAATCCCTGGGGACTCTCCAAAATGTACACTTTTCTCGAATAGCAGTTTAAGAGGATGTGGAAGATAGTGTGACATCAGTTTGATCATCCTACCAGTGATCATATCTGGACCTGGCAAGCTATCCTCCCTAATCTTTTTCATCCTAGCAATAATTTCTTCCTCCTTGATAGTTAAGTATACAGTAGGAGAGACATCACGTGTTGTGACTATGTTAATGTTATTTTCATAAATACTACAGAAATACCTGTTGAAGGCATCCACATTTGGTCTACCTCATGTAAGAGAGAGTTGTCATATAATAATG
Source organism: Neoceratodus forsteri (assembly GCA_016271365.2). NCBI lineage: Eukaryota > Metazoa > Chordata > Ceratodontiformes > Ceratodontidae > Neoceratodus > Neoceratodus forsteri. The sequence continues at coordinate 1,519,437,243 of CM057449.1, forward strand.
GTCCCACATTACTTTTCAGCTTTTTTTAAGGAATTTATATACCCGTAAAATCCATTACTGTTGTTTTTGAAGCATTTTTGACTAACAGTAATACCGTGTTGGTTTTCACTTTCCTAATTTCGTACTTGCAATTTTTGAGAAGTCATTTGTACAGTATTTATTTTGCTGAAAAGCAGTTTTTGTTTGTCTGTACACACAAAATGCATTTTGTTTTTTATTAATTAATTTTATAAGTTTTTTATTCAGCCACTGTCGCTTTCTCTTGTTATTACTATTGTTTTTTTGGCATCTGGATATGAATCTCTTGCATACATTAAAAAGGATGCTCTTAATTGTATTCCACATTTTGTCTACACTGCAATTTTTTCATGAAAGGTCCCAATTAATAGATGATTGCACACTAGCAATTTTAGTTATGTCTGCCTTCTTATAATCATAGAAGTAAGAATTATTATCACATGAAACAAAGGAGGAAGCTATGTCAAATTGCACCAAACAATGGTCGCTACTGCCTAATGGGAGACCTACAGTACAGTTAGTGATGTTTAGACTAATTGTACTTAGAACAATGTCTAAAATATTGGAACCCATTGTGAGTTGTGTTTCATATTGATCCAACATAAATTGCTCACACATAGACAAAAATTCCCCACTTTGATGTGTGCTGGCAGTATGGTTTTGCCAAGCAACATCACCAAAATTCAGGTCACCCATGAGCAGTACAGTACCTTCTCCATAAGCTGTTATAATTTCATTAATAAGGTGAAAGGTTGTGTCTTTGGCTAGATCTGGGGGATGATAATGCAGCCTGAGTATGGAAAAGTCTGGGCAGCTAAGGAAAAATTTTAGCCACAGTGTTTCAGTGTCCTTATGTCTTTTGATATTTTTCTGGGTAATGTCAATGGGTTTTAGGTCAGCATTGATATACAGGGCAATCCCGCCTCCCTTTTTATTAGTCCTTGTTAAACTGAATAATTCATAACCGGGGATCTGTTTTTCCAGACATTATTTTCATTCCACCATGTCTCAGTTATGCCCATCACATCAGGTTTATTGCAAGTGACTAAGATCAGTAGCTCAGCAAATTTATTATTTAAGCTTCTTGCATTAATAGGTGACATTTTACCATATTGATTTTCTTTCCCATTTTTTAAAATATGTTGGTGGAGCTTGAAACTGTCTGCATATAGTCAGCAACAAAACTATTAGTTTTCCCCAGGTTAATTAGTTGTTAGTTGAAACTTAGGGGTTGTAAATTCAGGGTTAAAACCTGGATTCACCTTTTCCCTCAGAGAGTGGTAAAATCATGGAATAGCCTACCAGCAAGGGCATTAAACATGAAGAAGTCACAGGCCTTTCAGGTAAGATTGGACAAATTTCTTGTAACCAAGGGAATGACCAGGTGTCTTGGGTAGTAAAGCAGGTAAGAAATCCCTATAAATTGGTACATGTCTGTATCTCTGCTTATGAAGTCAGGGGGGGGATACATGATGGATTTAGAGTTCATTCCCCCTTGAAACTGCTATGGTGTTCAGTTATTTCAGCCTGACTGGCCAGCTCTGTTTTGGCAGTTGATTATTCATTATTTTAATATTTTTTAACTATTTAATAAATGCAGTAACACCCTCCAAGGTGTCCAGTATGCAAACATGGATGGCTCTCTTAAGTGGTTGAAGGTACTTGGCTTTGTCTCCTGTCTCACAACTCACCCCTGGTGTCCCTATATTTCAGCACACACAGACATCACTTTGGATGCTAGTGCTTATACATATATTAAAATAAATATTCTGCCTCATGCAAGATTAATATCTATGTTAATGTACACCATTTAGTACTGAAAATAGAGAATAATGGCTGTGCAACTGTGTGTTATCGATTTTTTTTACACACCCAAGGTGTGTGATGACCTGTAAACCTTGAGAGCTGAAGCTCAAGTAATTTATGAGGTCAGCACACACTAAGGGTGTGTAAAAAGATCCATAACATCACAGTTGCACAGCCATTATTTTTCATAATTAATGGTGCAGGGAGATTTTTTCATTCAATACCTCAGAGATGCCAAAGTTAGTGGAGTACTGCTGTCAGAGAGTCAGACAGACACACACTTACACACAAACACACACACACTTTTTTCTGTCTCTCTGTCTCTTTCTCTGCAGTACAGTCATTGTTTCTTTTTTCTTTTCTTTTTTTTAAGTTAGACTGTGGAACCACATGTAGCAAGCCAAGACCCATTAGCAATCTCACTCGCTGTGTCCTGAAGTCCTGCCCGAAGTGTTTCAATAGCAGGATGAACCAGATATATTTTTTAACTTGAAAAGGCAGGATCAACCAGATAAACAATGTAAAAAATGAAGAAGTTACCTGTGCTGGATGTGAGAGGCAAATGAGCAATGCAGATCCTCTGTATCAAGAAATGGAGCCACCATGCTTGTTGATGGGGTTCTGACCGCCCACACACACACACACTGTAAGAGCCAATGAGGTGACACACTACAAATAACTGATGCTCGAGGACACTGCTTCCTGTTAAATGTGTGATAAAGGTGGTCACCAGTAATTTCAGTATAACATAATAAGAGATGGCTGCCTGATGGCCTAGTGGAAGCATGACATGCTTCCATCCTAACTACCTAGGTTCAGGATTGAGCACATGGAGCTGTAGTGGAGCTATGCTGGGTGGGGAATGTAATGGGAATCGCCATCTGCCAGCTTTGTGTATATCATTTTAATATAAATATATGTTTTTGAATTCTGCTTGTGAAACATGGCAGTGAGCACAAGGCATCATGGGACATTCAATTTTTAAAAGAAAAAAATGTTCTGGCCTTGCTTTTTGTCACAGCTAGCTTGTAAAAGCTGATTTCCTGAGACTATAATAAAACCAGAATCATAAACCAATTACTGCTTTAAACCCAGGCAGCTTGACATAAAATATTGCCTTTCACGGCATATCAAGAGAGAAGCAGTTTCTGATAGGTACCTGTGAAAATTCACCCAGCTATGAGAAGTGTTTTCCAGGATGTTTCTCTGAAAGATCAAAGGGGTATTATAACCTGCTATAAACCATACTCTGATGAAGACAGTCTGTCTTGTTATAATTAAAATAGTGCTATCTTTGCAGATTTCACAAAGGCAATAAGATGCACTATTTAGCTATACACTTGTCATGTTACAAATTAAGTATATAGAACTGCATGTGACCTCACACTAGCATCCCAGAGCTGTGACATCACAGGATGGGAGGGACATTTTGGCCTCTTTGATATTGGTGAAGCCTACTGAAAGGACTGACACTTTTTGTTCTGGACTTCTAAGGGACACTCTGTTCCTGGACTCAATAGAGACCACTTCTACCAAGACTAGTAATTCAAGTGTAAACCTTTGCCAACTGAAGCTGAGTTAGAACAAGTAAATTCAGTTACAAAGCACTTTGTTTTGTAATTGTCCATTTCTTTTCTGACCGTAATCAGTATGTATATATGTTCTGTTTTATGTATTGTATTTATTTACTATTTTTAGTTTTAGTAAACTTGATTTTCCTTAAACCTGCCTGAGATATTTTCTCATTTTGAGTGTGAATGGTGGAACAGTATTGGTAATTCTGACATAACTGTTAAATTGCTTAGTGTGTCACCATATGCAGCCACATTAACAAGGAACTGTGTAGAGATCCAGCAAGATAAGAAAAATACCAGCATCTCAACTGAGTTGGCAGGGGGTTGTGAACCAGGTTGGTTTTATGCCTGCTGGGTCAAATATTGCACTGTTTTCCCTGAAGAGAGTGTGATATTTGTATCTGTTACCTGGGTGTGCTGCCTAAAAAGGGTTCATAATTGACCCCAGGACTTGAGACTGGTAGTTGCTCAGACCCAAAATAAACAGAAGGTGTCCCAGTTTGTCCCCTGTTCATGAATCACACTTCAAGGTTGGGCACTGTGGGAGCAGAGGGCCTGATCCCAAGAGGGGGTTTGTGACAGGGGAGAGCTTCCCAGTGCATCACAGGCAGCCTGGGAAAGAAGGTACTGATCATCCCAGCACACAAGCAGGCCCTCATGGTGGAAGGGGAAGGTCACTTCTCCATGAGTGGTGGCATATGCCAAGAGTGCACTGCAATTTCTGAGGCTGTGTTGATGCCCTGAGAGGTGAATGGGTCTGTGGGAAAGAGAAATTGTAAATAACAATAGAAATACTATGAGCACTGCCCTGCCAGAATGACAGCACTGGCACTCTTGGATCTGATCAGCTTAAACAGTAGAGGGAGTAGTGGGTGGGACTGGAAGGTTGCTGGGAATCTCTCTCTATTCCTATCTGGGAAAAGAATGCCCTCCTTAGAATTTCCAAAGTAAAAAGTTCCCACCAACCCTGGATTACACCAGACCTTATTGATCTGTGTAATCCCAAAACCAACCTTGGGCCTGTTTCAAAATATTCTGCTCCCTGACGACCCATTGTCCTACAAGTCACTCAGAAACTCTTGTATGAAGGCTGTCCATTCCACTAAGGCTCACAACTTCAAATGCAAAGGTTATCTACTTCCTATTTGACTCCCCTGCTGAGTCCACTCACCCTGATCTCCTGGTCACTGGCTCACTATTCTCCTTCCCTCCCTCTGTTGCTGCTCACTTTAATGAGTTTTTTACTACTTGAGCCCTCCCCTCCTGGTCCCTCTCCATTCTCTTCCCCTTCTGTTTCTTCTCTGTCCCACCCACCAGATGGCTTCCACTTCCCTCCCATCTCTACTCAAGAAATCTTTCTCACCCTTTTCTCATTTAACCCTGCAAACCCCAGCCCAATGGCTAGACCCTAAACTCCTCTGTCTCTCAGCTCCTGCCATTGTCTCTCCACTCACTCACCTACTGAACCTCTCCTTCTAACTCAGTGCTGTCCCTCATGCCTTGAAGATTGCTAGGGTTCCACCTTGCACAGAGGGGGTGACATCCCTCCCCCGGCAACCTCCATCCTATTTTCCACCTCCTCATCTTGCAAAGCTGCAGGAGAGATGCATCTTTCCTGGCTTGCTGACTTTCTCCAGTCATCCAACTTCTTCTCCTCCTTCTAGTCTGGTTTTCTGAAGCATCACTCCACTGTCTACTCATTGCTGCATGTCTAGGATTCCAGCCTCACTAAGATGGATCAGGGACACATCATTGTGGCTATCTTCATCAATCTGACCAAAGCCTTCAATTCAGTGTCCCACCCACTCCTCCTGGAAGAACTGAACTCTGCCAGACTCTCAGCTCCCACACTTGACTGGTTCCATTCCTACCCCGTGGGCAGCCAATAGTCAATACAGGTAGGATACACCCTGTCCCTTCCCTACATATACTATCTGGCATCCAACAGAGCTCCATCCTGGGTACATTCCTTTTCTCCATTTTCCTCAATGACCTGCCCTCTGCTTGTGTCAATCGGCATACCTACATGTATGCAGATATACAGTCATTTACACCTCCAGCTCTTTAGCCACAGCTGTGGACAGTCTACTCTGACAAGATTTTCACAATGTACTGTGTGGTTCCATGCCAATCAACTTTTGGTCAACACTGAAAAAAACAGTGTCCATGACCTTTGGCACTAGCCAGAAACTTTCCAGGCTCTCCCACCTGTCTTCTCCTCACCTGATGTTATCCCTCTTGAAATAGTCCCTCAGTGTATGGCTAGATAGTATGCAAGACTTCTCTACCCATATTGATGCAATCCACACCATGCTGTGCCCCAAACTCGGTGCCTTGTGCCACAAAAAGGACTGTCTTTCTCCCCATGTTTGTCAGGAGATGGTCACCAAAATGGTTCTCTGAGTTTTTGACTATGCAGATGTGGTCTATGGCACCGCCTCTCCTCTTCACTCTGCAGATTAGATACCTTTTGCAATGTCTTCTGTCACTTTGCTAGCAATTCACCCTCTCATAATTATCACTGTTTCCTCTACTGCTCCCTTTCCATCCTCCCTTTCCCTTCACATCACCAGTCCCACTGTGCTTTTTTTCATCTCAGAATCCTGGTTTGGGTTCCTCCACTCTCACCTGTCCTCACTCCTCTCTCCCATCCCCTTTTTCTTCTACTCCATTCACTCAAGGGATCCTCACACCTTCTTCCTTCCCCACTCTTGCTCCTCTGCTGGGAAGTCTGCATTCTGTAATTGCCTCCCCTCCCTCTGGAACCTGCTCACCTCCTCCCTCCACCTCTCCCCCTCACTTTTACCCCTTAGACACCAGCTAAGACTTCTCCCAGCTCTTTCTTTCTCCTGCTAAATCTCAACCCTCTGCCCTTCTGACCTTCCTTCCTTCAAATTCCCCTTCTCCCTCGTGATTTGGTTCTTACCAGTGAACCAAAAGTGCACATCTTTGACTCATCTGCACTTCCCAAGTACCGTCACTTACTTCAACAGGCACAGTACACTTTATTTAGCTCTAGTCTACACTGAACGCTGCCCTGTAAGTTAGTTTTATGGTCCTTCCATTTGTCATTGTGTTGTTCACCTGAACAGTCTGTATTCTGTCATTGCACTTTGCAGTTTGACATTGCAACCACATTTTATGACTTGGTATAATTTTGTTATTCTGTGCTCCCCTTTCCCTCTCCCCTGAGTCACACGTGAAAACAAGCCTCAGCTCAGTGTGCCTTTCCTGGTCATCAAGTTTCAAATAAATAAAATCTGCCTGAATGGGTGGCATAGGTGGAGAACTGGAGGCCAAATTGTAATCAGATCTTGTCATATTTCCTTTACTGTACATATGCACTTTTCACCACTGGATGTGAGTAATCACAGCTTAGCAGAAGTCTTTTTTTTTTTATATTTTCTTCCCCACTGATGCAGCCTTACATCCAGGTCAAACCCCTAACCCTGTGTCCCAGTTCCTCAGGAGTTTGCTCAATCCAAACATCTTTTCCTATGGCTTACCCCCTGGCTGGGTTCAAAAGAACTCCCCCTACTGGAAGGGGACAGGATCAGTTGTGTTCCAGGACAGTAGCTGCTGCTTGTTGTTTTTACAGGGTTCTTGTGGATTTTACTTGGTAGAAGGTTATTTCTTTGCTTTCTTACTTTAAGGGGCTAGCAGGGTATTGTTGTAGGGGCTGTTGGAAGTTTGAAAACTGGTTTGGTGGCTGTGTGGGCTCATTTGTTGGATGTTTCACTGTGTAACAGGCTGCACTGGTGGAGGCCTATTTCTTCTGATTTAAAACCTATTTGGTGGGATTTGCTTGGACCTGGGTATTTGGCTGCTGGGCTTGAGGGAGACATAGGGCTGATACACTCTCTCTCGAGTCAGGTGTCTGCTCAAGACCACCCTCCCACCCTCCCTCCCAGAGTTCTGCTAATTTATAGGGGAACACCTGCCCTGTAATTGAGGAAAAGGATGCAGGCCAGCTCATGTAGTTCTAGCCACTTGGGGTTAGATTTAAAGGCCGGGAGAGAGGAGCTTAGGGAGTTGTTCATTTCCCTTATAAGTTTACTGTGTTGTACTGCACCTAGTAACAGGGTTACCGGTGTACTGTGGGACTGTATCTAAGATTAGTGGGTGACCTGATTAGGCAGTAGGGGTGTATCTTGGACTGGGGGGAACCTGGTGGCTCACCCAAGGAAACCTACTTGGAAGGGGATGGAACCACATGGCATTAGGGCCGGCATCTTTGGGAGGGTAGTAGGGTGCACAGGGTGTGGAGCAGCCATGATACTGGACTGGGTTTGGAAGTTTGGTGGTTGCCCAGTGTGCTACCAGCTGGCACAGCTTAGGGAGGAGGTTGGGGATTAGGAGACAGCTGGGGAAGGGGAGGTATGGTTGGGGAAGGGCAGGGATTTCCACAGGGTTGTACCACACTGGGGCAGCGCATAGGGAAAGGAGTGCAGGAGAATACCTAGGGGTCATATAGGGATCCTGGCAGAGGGGTCCAAAAGGACACTATCAAGGAAGTAGGCAGGTAACTGGGACCTCATAAAGGAGGGACAGAGACATTCTCAGGGAGTAGGCAGATGGCCAGGGCTGGACAGAAGGAAGCAAGCGGGAGGTGGATCAGATCTTACACTAGTAAACCGCTTCACCCTTCTTCTGCTCAAGGATGAGGGGGGTGATGTAGCCAAGGACAGGGTGGTTAGAGATGGAAAGGGAGTGGGGGGGCAGGAGGCAGGGGCCAGATAGCAGGAAGAACAAGGGGGAACCTGGAATGCAGGAAAATGGGGGGAGCAGTGAATCAGAGCAGGAGGGGCAGGGGGAAGAGGGAGGAAAGTGCAAGGAGAAGGACCAGTTGGGAGGAAAGGTAAAGGATAAGGACCAGAAGTACAAGGAGGATTTAGTAAAGGGAGCTGAGGGTTTAGGCCAGGGGAGCACAACAAGCAAGGAGGGACTAAATGGAGACAGCAAGGAAGGGAGGACGAGCCAGGCTAGTTTAGCAGATGGGGGAGAAGGACCAGTTGCAAGCAGTGAGAGGAGTTAACAGGCAGAAGGATACTCAGGAGGAGGAGAGGCATAGGATTGGAGGAGAGGGGGTGGTCAGGGTAAATGAGGAGGGGGTGGCATGTGGCACCCAGATAGGGGGAGGAACAAGGAGCTGGCTGGGTGGAGGGGCCGGTAGAAAGGATGAGGGACATGGAAGGGGGGGCAATGGAGGAAAAGGAATGGTCAGAGTGCTCCTGTTGAGGGATTCTATGATCAGGGGTATCAAATGGGATAGGGAGGGAGAAGCCTGGCCAGTTAGAACAAAATGCTTCCCTTGACTAACGGTGCACAGGGCTAAGCAAGAGGTATATCAGCTGGCAAAGGATTGTGGGGGTTCCCCGGACATACTGGTCCAGCTGGGTACAAATGACATTGAGGGAAATAGCGAGCTAGGGATACAGGCAAGATTCAGGGAGCTTGCCAGGGTCTGTCATGACATAGGATGCACAGTTTCCTCAGAAATCCTGCACAGTGCCAAGGGCTGGTGGGGAGCACAAAAGAAGATTAGGAGATAAACCAGTGGCTCAGGGAGTGGTGTGAGGCCAGAGGGTATGGGTTGATTGGGGATTGGGGGACCTGGGAGGATAAGGAGCTGTATGCTAGAGATAGACTCCATCTCTATTTGGAGGGAGGGGAACTTAAATTGAAAATAGAGGGTTCATTGGTGAAAATGGGGTTTAAACGCTGTGAAGGGGAGGGATGGGAGAAAAGGCTGTCAAGGGGTGCCGATAAAGGAGGGACTCTGTCTCCACCCCCCTGGGGAGCTGGAGGATTGCGGGAAAAGGCCAACTGGTAAAGTGCAGACCAGGGGAAAACAGAATCCCCATGGGAAAATGAGCAGGGGAAATGGAAGTATAGGGAAAGGTGGAAGGTAGTCCTGCTAAATGCCAGGAGCTTGGGAAATAAAATGCCTGAGCTCCAGGCGATGCTAACTGAGGGAGCAGTAGATGTGGCAGCAGTCACTGAGACCTGGGCCACTGCAGGACATAACTGGGACCTGAACCTGGAGGGTTACACTATGTTCAGGAAGGACAGGGGGGAGGGAAGGGGAGGAGGGGTAGCAATGATAGTCAAAAACTGCATTGGCATAGGGGAAGTAGAGGAGGCGGAGGGAACCGTGGAATCAATTTGGGTCACCTTGATAACAAGGGGCAAGAGAGTAAAAATAGGAGTGGTGTATAGACCCCCTGCCCTGTCGGAGGAGCTGGAGGAGAGTCTGGTGGCAGATGTTGGGAGACACTGCCGACTGGGCAGAGGAACGGTGGTGGTGTTGGGGGACTTAAACATGCCAGGAACAGACTGGGAGACTATGACATCTTCTGTGACCAGGGAACAGAGGTTGTTGGATGTCTTTCAAGACACGTTCCTAACTCAGCAGGTGGGGGAACTGACCAGGGAGGCGTGGGTACTGGATGTGGTCCTGGCAGACAGACCAGATTAGGGCCTGGAGGTAAGGGACCCATTGGCGGGGAGTGACCATGCCACGGTCTGGTTCTGCCTGGACCCAGGAGGGCTAGAAAGCTGCACAAAGACGGAGGTAACTGACTTCAGGGGAACGGATTTTAAGGAAATGGGAAGGATCCTTAAGGAGCATTTGGATGGGATTGGGTCAGACATGGACGCTGATAATAGGTGGGAAATCATCAGGAGAGGGGTGCAAGATGCTACCAGCACCTGTGCAAGAGTAAGACGAAAATGCGGTAGGGCCCGAAAACCCTGCTGGTGGACCAGGGAGGTCCAGGAGGTGGTGCAGGGAAAGAAGGCAGCCTATAGGCAATTCAAGTGCTCAAGGAGTGAAAGGGATTGAGGGGAGTATGAGCTGATGGCTAGAAGGGCCACTAGGGTGGTGAGGGCAGCTAAGGCAAGGAAGGAGCAGAACCTGGCCAGGGAAATCAGGAAAGGGAACAAGGGGTTCTTTAGATACATTGGTGAAAAACGAAGGGTGAAGGGGTAGATTAGCAGGATTAAATCAGTGGAGAGATGGGCAGAAGATCCGGGGGAGCAGGCTGAGGTACTAAATGAGTACTTCACCTCAGTTTTCACCAAGGAAAATGGGGGTGCTGCATCATACATGGGAGGAGACAGAGATACTGAGGGGGGGGACCCTTACCGATCGGCGGGTCTGGGGAGAGGGGGAGGCATCACTGGCAGAAGGGGGAGGGCTAAGCAGGGAGAAGAGGTAGCGGAAGTGGAAATCACAGCAGAGAGAGTGAGGGAAGCCCTCAGTTCCCTTAAGACAGAGAAAGCACCGGGGCCGGATAAATTACATCCCAGAGTGCTGAAGGAACTTGCAGATGTCCTGTCGAAACCCCTGGTGGAGCTTTTCACCATCTCTCTGAGGACAGGGTGGGTGCCCCAGGACTGGAAGGTGGCACATATAGTGCCTATCCACAAGGGGGGATCAAGGGAGGTGGCAGAGAACTACAGGCCTGTCAGCCTGACATCGGTGGTGGGCAAGGTGATGGAGGGCATTGTCAAGGAGAGGCTAGGGGGACCTGGAAAAGTCAGGGTGGCTGGACGAGAGACAGCATGGATTCATCTCGGGAAATCGTGGCAGACAAACCTTGTGGAGTTCTATGACTGGGTGACGAGTGCCTGGACCTTGGTAGACCAGTGGACGCCCTCTTTCTAGACTTCAGCAAGGCATTTGACTCTGTTCCTCACATGGGCCTGTTGGATAAGCTGGGAGAAATGGGGGTGGGGAACCAGATGATCAGATGGATAGGCAATTGGCTCCAGGACCGGACCCAGAGGGTCGTAGTTGGTGGGATAGTCTCATCCCCAAAGAGGGTCATTAGTGGGGTCCCACAGGGATCAGTCCTTGGGCCCCTCCTGTTCAACGCCTATGTCTCTGAAATAAGGACAGGAATCAGGAGTGAGATGAGTCTCTTTGCAGATGACTCAAAAATGGGGGCGGTGGTGGATGGGGAGGAGGGGAGGGTGGCCCTACAGGGGGACCTGGAGGCTCTGGAAAGATGGTCTAGAAAGTGGAAGCTGAGGTTCAATGCAGGGAAATGCAAGGTACTCCACCTGGAGGCCAGAAACCCAGGCCAAGTGTACACCCTGGGGGGGGGGATGCTACAAGTCTCAATGGCTGAGAGGGACCTGGGGTGGTGGTGGATGTCAAAATGAACAACTCGGAGACTTGTAGGAGGGCAGCAGCCAAGGCCAACAGGATACTGGGATGCATTGCTAGGGGATCACCTCAGAAGGAGGGAAGTGATGCTCCTCTGTATAACTGCTTGGTGAGGCCACACCTTGAGTACTGCGCAGTTTTGGAGGCCACACTTAAAGAGGGACTTAAACTCCTGGAGAGGGTCCAGAGGAGGGCAACCAAAATGATTGGGGGCTTGGGGACAGGACCTATGAGAAGAGGCTCAAAGAGCTAAATATGTACACATTGGAAGAGAGAAGGGACCGGGGGGACATGATAGAGGTCTTCAAGTACATGAAGAAGGTAAATAGGGGAGGAACAGTCAGGGTGCTTTGAAGGAAGGAGGAGAGGGCCACTAGAGGGCATGGGTGGAAGTTGGAAGGGGGAAAATTCAGGGGAGAAAGGAGGAGGTTCTACTTCACTGAGAGGGTGGTGGAGCCATGGAATGCACTGCTTAGGGGGCTGGTGGAGGCAGAGACGGTGGAGGGGTTCAAGAGGGGCTGGGACAGGTACAGGGGAAGGGTTCTGGAAGCAAAATCCAATGCAGCAAGAATATCCGGAACTGGGAAGGGAGAAGCCAGAGAAGGTGAGGGGGGCAGCAAGGTCAGCACCCAGGGTGGGGGCTGACCAATCGAGCAGACTCGAAAGACCATTAGGCCTATTTTGCTGGCATTTTAGTATGTTGGTATGTTAGTACTGCCAACAAATGGATCTGGCTTCATTGATAGAGGGCTCTGCCATACTGTAGGTGTCCAGGCTTTCCCTTTTTTCTGTTGCTCATCCCCTCTTATGGGGTGCAGACTGCATGATAGTGCAAGCCCAAGCATGCAGGGCACATCAGCATCTTGCATCCCTTTCCCTCCAGTAAGCCAGCTAACTCACATTTCCACCTGTGGTCCCCCAGGTGGCAGTATTGCACTGGGAATTACTGCCCTTCCTTCCTGGAGGAGAGTGTCCTCTGGGATGCTTGATCCTCCTCCTCCCACCAGCCAACCCCCCAATGACCCCAGTTCATTCCAAAACCAGTGTCACTGGCAACACAAACAGTATCTCTACCACTGTACCAACAGGCCATCTCATACTTAGCAGCAGTCTTAGATCAAATAGATTTCCAATGCTGCAATAATACAACCCTATTTTTACCTCCCATTTCCAAACACAGATAAACCTAATGTAAAATACTACTTATGCCTAAAGGTGAAAAACAGAGTTTTTTGTTAAGAATGTTAAGGGGTAAGTATTGCAGTAAAAGAAGGTATGTTAAAGGCACAGGCTGTGCAAGTACAGTATATGTCCTTTAAAAGATGTTTCTCCCTCAATCAACTCACAGTACCAAGTACTTAAAGATGCACACAGGGACATCATGTTTCACTTCCATCAGTATCAGTTGTCCTAAAGTTAATGTTTCTGGAGTCACTGTCTAGATCTTACCCTGCCACCCTGTGCTAGACATACAAAATTGATTAGCTCTTGCCAATGCATCTTCTAAAGCAGATGACCTTTTCAACCCTTTTAGCTGCCATTGCTCCTGACCATCACTCTTCATAAATGTAGATTTGTTGCTGGTGTCACTGTCTGGGCAGTACTTTGGTCTGTGCTCTGCTTTGCCTTCTCTGTATTGAATGCTACGTAATTGACCAGCTGCCAACACTTAGGATAATATTGTCAATAGCAAGACCCCCTTCCTCCACACTTGTTGACAGCATTAGTTTCTGCAGAATTAATAAATACACTGTACATGTTGGAAATTACTTCTATTCCTAGAGAAGGCAGCCAGAGTATAAGCAGACACAGACATTTTCATTTTGGAATAAACCCTATGGCCTAAAGGGGAGAGACAGCGAGCAAGAGAAGAACTTCACATATCAATCCTGCCTGAAACTAAGTATATGCTCAGGGTTTGCAGCCATTAAGTGGAAACACAGATAAGTAGGATGATTGCTTTTTTTCTGGGTTATTGCTGTATATTCATACCTGTCAACAGGAATAAAAGCCCCAGCAATTTCTTATGTTTGGTTACTGCATACCATTCCATTTTACAGTCATAACTAAATTTGTTAAGACTGAACCTTTCAAAAGTGAGGCCCTGTAAATTTTCATAATTTCACTTTCCTGTGTCAAAATAGCCAGTGCTTTTAGCTCAAGTAAAAATTTATTCACAGTGAATTATGATTTGTATGCAACACAACTGCTTAGAAGCAAAGGCAACAGTGAAGCCAAGTAGAACCTTTCAGCCTGATCATCAGAGAGGTGAGCCAGTTTTTGAATGGCAGTTTTTTTCTTTAGCTTTAGCAGTTAGCAACTACTATAAACAATCAAATACAGATGCTAAAGAGAGAAATAGTACAAGATTAGGCTCCATTCCCTATAAGTATGTATTACAATCCATAGACCCATTTTAATAAATGAAGTCCTTCTTTTGAGGTAAACAAGTCAGTCAGTATAAAATAGTCCTTAATGGGTTCATATCCCACAGGTCAAGCCACAGGCGAAGAAGTGATGCAGCATTTATAAACGATATCAGGAGGACTCTGAAATGTGAGAAAGGGTTGCCCAGTTGCCACTGTATTTTTTAGTTGCTGGTTGTCACTAGAAATTCACTTCATAAGCAGATATGCTTGATTGTTTTCATTTACAACTGACTATCCAAACCAACTGACTGTAAATGTAAATGTCTAATGCCTAATAGGAAAAAATAAGGTTTGCCTAATTTTCAGGTAAACTGTCCACGTCCTCCTCAGTGACTTCTGAAATATGAACTTTCTGGGACTTTCTCAAAATGACAGCTATCACTGCAGCTAGAAGCCATAATAGCGAAGCATGGCTAGTAAAAATAAAGAGTGCAATATAAGACCTGCGGCATCAAACTGTGACTATGATTTGTGCTGATTATCTGAGACATTTTGTCTGCAAGCATGGCAATAGATCAGTTTCTATTCTTAACAAATGATGTGTCCTGTTCTCAAAAGATTTTTGCCATGGGCCCAAAGTGGTAGAAACACTTTGAAAGTACCCACCATCCATAACTTTCTTTTCTTTTTTCCAGATCACTGATGTTGAGAATTATTGCCATGGGGGAAACTATTTGACTTACAGGAGTAAAGTTTCTTCAGAGCAGCTCATCCTCAGTTTCTGGTGCCACATCACTGTCCAGTAAAAGGAATATTGAAGAATTGCAATAGCCAGTCTATGCAACATAGTCCTGAACATTGTTATCTTCTGAGCAAGGTTTCTTTCCATCATGTACAAACTAACATTTTCCATAATGGAATCATGCTGTCTTTCAGTTGCCATCTAAGTGAGTCCTTTTAACTGGTAGTTAAATATAATATACAGTCATAGACTGTCACCAGACATTTTGGTGCCACCAACAAAGGCTGTTACCCTTACTTGTCAGGATTCTATTTCTGAAAATCTTACAATGTGCAATGTGAGGAACAAGAGCAATCTCTATACACAGGGGATACATAATGGCTTGAATCAAGATATGCAATTTATTTATTATTTTATTTCAAATTTAGTAACTGGGAAAGGCACACTGAGCCAAGGCTCATTTGAACATGCAACCCAGAATTTATCTTCAAGTATGAGGGAACAAGACCATAACTGACGAGTGATGAAGCCACAAGTGAGGTATAAAAGTCTTGTTCCCTCATAAGTGGTGCTAAGCTGTGAATTTTGAGTGAAGCCACTGTGTATTCAATTTATACAAAATCTTTTTGTGAGAAGATTTTACTGTTTCTCAATTTATTTGAACTGCTGGCTTCAGTAATGCACAGACCTATTATGATGTTATCAGCATTGTAATAGCTATTCTCTGATTTGATCTGTTCTGTGCTAAGGTAAAAGAAAGTGATTGTGACATATCTAACCTATAGATAAATGCTTATCTGGAGATTAGACAGCATGATAAATTAATCAAGGGACATTCATTACACATGTGATGTATAACCTTTAATATACAATAAGTATACTGATATCATCATCTACACAACAAACCCTGCAAGGATGGATGGCTAGAAAATGATGTAAATATGCTCAATAACAACTGTGAAATTCTGGGAACAGGGTGAAATTTGTCAAAGGATATGCCACAATGTTTGACCAGTTCACTCACTGTGTGGCTGTAGTTTGTCCTTAGTAGGAATATTTGAAATGTCAGTTGCCATGCAGTGAATAACCATTCACTGTAATTCTGCTTCCTTCAGGACCTAATATGTTTCTCACTATTAATAATAACAAATCTGGAGAAAAAAATTAATTTAAAGATAGCGTGGTGTACAGCAATATAATGCACTTCAAAGAGAACTACATTGCACATCTTTATAATTAATAAAATAGAATGGGTAGTATCCATTTACCCTGAATTTTGTGATTGGCATATTGCTGCAATAGATAATGTATCTGAATTAAATGCTCCATGATCTTTCTTTGTCGCACGACTTTGTTGGATGTGCAAATATAGCATGAAGAGAGATATAGCAGCTGTTTCACCTCCAAATATTAGTGTCAGGAAGAAAAAGATTTAGGATTCATGGCCCCTAGTAGAAATGTTCATCAGCATAAGATATTCCTACTTCATTCTCTGGACAAGTAGCCAAGGATACAAAGATACAGCTGGGTCTCTTTTTGTTTATTGTGTCTTGGAAAAGTACACTCCTTAGTATTTGACCTTTCTAATTTCTCTGTGGCAGAACATGTTGCTTGTAACAAGTTCATCTGTTGGAAATACTATAAATACAATAGCAATTCCATAGAAAAAGGCTGGACAAAGGTTTATCCACTCAGTTATATGCTATTACTACTGTTTCACTAGTACTAGTTTATATTTTACATTCCCCTTGCTAGTATCAGCCACGCCTGCATTTCCTGGAATACCACAGTATGAGGGGATGATTGTAGTGTCTCTTAGCTAAAATGTTATGAAGAAGACACAAAGTGATTATAAACTACAACTATCTGTCATTTAAAAAATGAAACACTTCAATATTAGTCATGGAAGGTGAGTCAGCAGGCATTTCTATACAAGTCACTGCACCATCTCCAAAATGTCCTTGTGTGTAGTGCAAGTGACTCATCAACACTGGCTGAGAATATATTAGGTGCTTTTTTGTTGCATTGGTTGCTAGATTCATCAGATATTATGCCGTCCTATTTTTCTGTAATTGGTTTTATATTTTGTTTCTGTTTTTTTCTTTTTTTTCATTTGGGTAGAAGTGCACCCCTCAGAGAAAGTCTATATTTATGTTCACGTTAATGTTGCCATAACTAGATAGTGTTCAGGGAATGCTATTCTAAGTTGCATTGCAAAGCTATATGTACAATTCAAGGCACCATGGGGTAGAAAATTAGTACCAAATACTTACAACAAGACAACTGTAAAGCAGTATTCATGTTACATGTTAGGTAGGGAAAAAAAACAATTTTTTTAGCACCAGTGTATTCCTGACATCCTTATTGTTTCATTAGGTGTTGTCTGTTCAACCATTTTAAAACTTGTATTTATAAGTTTTGTAATATGTGTGGATCCACAATAAAGATGGCTGTCCCAACCACTTTATAAAAGTCACATTCCCTGAGTTTCCTTTTTAGTTGTGAAAGCTGTATTTACACTGCAACTATGTCTATTCAAGATGGTTGACAGCTAAGTACTGCCCCAACTAACATAGTTTATTAAGGTGGGTCTGACAAGGAAAGGGGATCTTTTAAAAATTCAGTAACACATATCATGCTTTGGGGGTATTAAATAAAATGGTGGACTAAATTAATATCCCTAAGTATTGTTTTGTTTTTCTAACTGCTGTGTAGCATGTTTAGTTTTTGTTTTTGTTTTATTTTTGTATGATAAACTGATACTTTAAAATAAAAAAGAAAGGAAATGAATATTGTTTTATACTACGCTTTTCATAAACACTGCATCAGTGATGTTTTACAAGCTTTGAAAGCCATGATGAGCAATTGCATCAGCAAGCACAGAGGGATCATGTGAGATATAGGGAGTTTAACATAGAGAGAGCCTTAACAACAGAACAAATCAAGTGCAGTCTGTACCTTCGTTAATACTCAGCCCCATAAATCAAATTGTTTTCTTTTATCCCCTGTGCACTATTCACTTATATTGACACCCATAGCAATAGCAGCTGGATAGTGTATGCCGTGATGTCACTGTACCCTCCATAAAGTGGAGCCCTCCAATTGTTATATAGCCATGCACTGGTTCAAGTGTGCACGGTAATTTAAAATCTTGTTTGAGGTTTTGTTTACAGAGGATTCAACCAATCCAAAGATTAAGCATCTAGACTTCTGTTGAAAGACTCAGAAACTTGCAGTTCCAGCAGTTATTTCTAGACTCTGCTGGCAGTGTGGAGACTTAAACTGTTGTCCATAATGGTACAAATGTCTATACCTAGCAGAATACAGCTGGGATAGGGACAGTAGGAATCATGTGAATGAAACACTGCCCTTGTTTCAGTAACAAAATATTAACTATGAATTATACCATATAACATAATTTTAGATACCCACTTTCCACAATATCTCTCAGTTATACAATAAGAGGGGTAGTAAAAGCCAATGTGATAAATGAGGTAATTGCAGAAAACGTGCATCCAAGCTTCTGATTGTGGCTGTAATAAATTGTAACAAGGCCCCTTAGGA
Source organism: Neoceratodus forsteri (assembly GCA_016271365.2). Taxonomy (NCBI): domain Eukaryota; kingdom Metazoa; phylum Chordata; order Ceratodontiformes; family Ceratodontidae; genus Neoceratodus; species Neoceratodus forsteri. The sequence continues at coordinate 1,519,455,489 of CM057449.1, forward strand.
GAAGAAAAATGGTTGACTTTCTAAGGTAAGATGATTTATTACGCTTTTCAGAAGCCACAATCTTTTGTGAAACTTAGCACAGGTAATCATCAGATTCTCAAGGAACCCTTTTATATAACTCAGCCTGACATTCAATTCAAAGACACTGGCTAGCATACTATAACTTAATATCTTCAGAGACTACCATTATGCATCTGAATATGTCCAAGACCATCTCACTTCAGATGCTCTGATTCAATAAGCCTTAGTACCCTGTGTCTGCAAGGTGCATCTATACACTTATTAAGCAACTAATTTTTTATCTCCTCCAATACACAGTAAATGTCAATAGCAAGAGCACAGCTGAGTGGCACAGTTTTTTATTTATTATTCTTAGACAATATGTTTACCTAGGATAGCCCAACTAGAAATCAACATCTCATTTTCAGTAGGGCCCTGCATTATGCATTTTTACAGCTGGAAGGGATGGATTAAAGGAGTTCTGAATACATGATTTTACGGTGAACATAAAAAGCATCCTATAACCTGCCTGACTGGTCAGCTAAAGCCTTTACCCATGGCTATATCCTTTAATAATTCAAGGCTGAAGAAGGGCATTTACAGGAAAAATAAATCAAATTTATTTTAAATTTATTTACACATGGATCAATTGTATAATTACAATAAGGCACTAAAGGACATTGGTAATTAGGGGATTGCCCACTTACCATGTGGTTAATTCACAGGGCTCATGACACACCATGTGCCGTGTGGGTAAATTCCCCAATAGCTTATGTCCTGTCATATTCCATTGCTTCAGCACACACTGTTGAACATATGTTACCAGCACTGCAGTTCCTGCCACCACCTAACTCACAACTATAGGAGGACTGGAAAGTTCACTGCTGGACAGTATTACCATATAGTGCAAGACACTGCAGCATAAACTAACTTGAAGTAAATAGTTTAGATAAGTGTTGTTCGAGCTACCCCAAACCCTTCTACCTTAGTCCAGTTAACAGTTCACCTTGTAGAGCCATAATGTTGGTTCTCAAGTTAAGAAATTTAGAAAATAAATAACTCTAAAACATTAAACTCAGTTTGATTGTGTGTTTCATTTCCCTACCATGTACTAATCTTGGCTACAGAACAGCAATAGAATTTTCCCAGAACTTGAATGTAAATTCTTTGAGGGGGGATTCAGAAAGGCTGGAGAGGGATGCAAATGTATGCTGTGCCTGCATCTGCATCCATCCACTTGCATCCAGGAAGCTCTGCTGCTATTTTCAGAAGTTGTGTCTGTTTACGACAAAAAGTCACAACTTATGGCAGAAAGCAGACATTGCAAGCTGCATCCAATCCCAATGCACTTGCATAAGTTTTTGGATGCAAACATTGAGCACTGTTAGGCCATCTAACAGATGGTTTAGTAGGCATGGATACATCTCTGCATTGCAAATAACGGCAGCAGTATCTTGGGTAGATCTTTTTGAAAACCCTGACCTTTCAATCTCCAGTTTCTTTTAAAAGCATTATTACCTGTAGCCAGTAAAATAATACATAAAAATGATGTGCACATTAGACAGGGACGCAGCACTAAATATTATTCACATGAGTCTTTTCCTTTTCAGTACTGATTGTTTCTATTATTTTCAGAGCCTGCTATATGCAATACGGTATACACACAGAGACTTCATAATGGAATCATGTGGGTCATTTATTTTATTGATCTATGGCTGCCATGTTGCTGGCACAAAAAAGGTCTAAGTCAGTACAGTACACATCATTCAATAGGGACGTGGTTAATAGGGATGACCTGCTTAATCAGGATATCTCAGCTGGAACCATTTCTCCCCCATTAGCTCCTATGTTATCCATAAGTTTTTAATGGGGACTAAACCAGCTGGTTATTTGGGATGGTCAGAGTGCAAATTAGCATGTTAGAGGCCCTCAAGTACAGTACCTAAGAGGCAGAGTTAATTGAAATTATGTCAGTATATCATGCAAAACGTCTTTTCCTTTATAGGACCTTTTATTTGCGGTTAGCTTCAACATGGTAACATGGCAATACACTATATACAATGCAAGATTTAATAAAGTTAAGTTATTTTTTAAATATTTATTTATTCTTTGGTAACCAGGTAAGGCCTACTAGGCACAAGTTCCTGTTTTCAGGGGTGACCCAGGAGCACTGGGGAAGTTAAGTGACTTGCTCAGAGTCACACAGTAGGCAAGTGGAGGATGTGGGGCTCAAACCCAGGTCTGCTGGATGTACCAAGCTAATTCACAGTTTGTTATTCTAACCTCTAGGTTATATTGCCAGCCTCAGTTAAAGTTAATACAGTATCTAGTGTTAATAAAGAGTTCAGCACATTACCACTCTCATGAGATAACTGATGCTCATTTTCTGTATCACACAAGTAAACTCCTTTTAAAAGGGACACTCGACAGAACGCTATTGAATCCACTATGGTGTCCCTACTAAGAGGTGTCTACTTTATTTGTAAGAGAAATAAGGTTCTGTAGTATTTCTCATATGAGGTCACCATGGCCATATGTGCTGACCAGTACAATTTTATGAGGCTACAGAGCTTGCAAGAGCACCAATGACAAAAGTTATGGGATGGATAATTTATTACCTTTAAGTAAAAATGCATCAAGGATTTTACTTATCAAATACTATATGAAATTAAATGTGTTACATCACAGGATTTGGGGTGCAAAAATAAGGTGTGGGGCCACCCATACATTTTTGTAGGCACACTTTGAGGCCGTATGAAGCCACCAACATTTGGGGCTCATGAAGCACTGCTGTCGGCCATGCTGACGTATACAGGCCATGGGCCCCTCCAGGTTGACCTGACTGAGAGGGACCAGGTTTCTAGTTCAGAATCAGATCTGACATGACTTTGTTTCTTTGCAAATAATAGAAATGTAGTGAGTTAACTGGTGAGATTACAGAACTCAGCACAGGTTCAAAAGTCCACTTATTTTTAACTGTAATCAGACTTGAAAACTGTGCTTCAGCTGATAAGAATCTTGCAGCATGTCTGTAAAGTAATTGCTACCTCTGAACTCCAAGAGCTGCAAAATGATATTGTTTCAAATACCATGTCATTTTAACAACAAAACCACTCCATAAACAGTATTATATCCCTCTGTTCATGTTTTATTGTTTCATTGATAGGCAGCATGTGGCACTTGAGAATTTTAATTAGGAAGACAATTAATTATGAAGCTTTACTGTGATGGTGATAAATGTGTAGTTGATTCAAAGGTTGAAAATAGGGACATGAATGTGAATTTGCCACAAAACAGTTACACTTCCCTTTAGGAGTGTTGGTGTTTGAAAACACAGGCAAATTGTATTCTCAAGTTACAGCAGCCTAGGCAATAGTTCTTTCTGCATAATGAAGTTCAGTTTACATTATAAGACTTCTTTGTAATTATCACACAGCCACATTCAAAATACGTTTCCCCAAGTTAAAGATCCCCCTTGTAGCCTAAAATCATTCTAGATTAGAAATACACAGAAGGTATCTTCATCAGTAACAGAGACAAGTGGAAAACAGAGTCAGTGCCATTCACCAAGAGCATGGCATGACCCATCTCACTGCATCAACTGACAAGCCTCTTGCCTTGCCAGTATTAATGCCAAGGAAAGGTTCACTTTGGAGAAGCCCCTTACAGATCACTGATAAAAAGACTGTGTATACTGTGCTATAGGTGCACAGGATTGCTATTTATATGTTGAATTATGGTACAGTGGAGCTCAGCAGGATGCAGCACAATACTACAGCATTCTGCAGGAGTGTTACTACAGGAAACAAGACAATTTCATTGTCAGTTAAACCCTTTTATCATGCAGTAACCTTGGACACTGTCTTGCACCTTGGCAGGTTCCACTGCGTTTTGTCTTGTTACCCTCTGAGTGTGCATCTCCAGTGTAGGCTTCAGGGTCTTGAACTCCCTAAACAGATCCAGCAGGGTCTCTTTAATGGATTTAAGTTCCCAGAAAAAGAAGTCCATCAGGCCTGGGTTGACTGACCAGCTGGATGGTGTGATCGGGGAATCATCAAGCTTGTGCCTCTTCAATGCCTATGACCACTGAGGCAGAGGCACCAGTATAGCAAGTAAGTCCATTTTTTTCAACTTCAGGCTTCATTTGGCAGTCAAGCTTGGGTTAGTTATGAAGGTTATCTTTATTATAATAATATGGCTAGGTTATAGGGTTGCAGATGGACTTCAGATAATAAAATAATGTAAAGAAATGAGCGAGATGAGGAGCTGATTTAGGGAGCATTCTCTCACTGCTGGATCATCATGTGACTCCTAGAACTTAAATGTTACAGTTCAATTTCTGCATTGCAGTTATGCTCCAATTGGCCCTGGAGTCCTGTTCCAGTCACTATGATGAAATCATCTTATTTTTGATTATCCTTTCATTATTTTGTACATTTTCTAAATTTATTCGAAACTTTGCATAAAGTTATCTTACCTGTACATTTACTCAATTTTATCACTTTAACCAATTGTCTATCTGCTTCCAGAAGCAAGAGAATAGCAGTTTTCACCAGTTCCCAGTGTGGGGTTCCTGGTACCTTGTCAAACAAAAAAGAAACACAGTACATTTTGTTTAAATCGGTCTTTAGTTTTAAAACTATTGCATTTTTTTCCACAGTACTGCACCTAAAATGAATTTTCCTTTTGTTTCCTATCACATTGGAATGACCCAAGCACTTAATAGGTGTAAAACTATACATAGAAAAACTCTATTAGTACCAAAGGCCAAACAGCACTTTGATGTAATTGGTCCCATAGACCTAAGGAAAAACAACAATACTACTGAAAAAATGATCACTTTTCCTACAGAATTTAATTCCTTAGCTGGTCTGATATGATGGCTTGCACACAAAATATGGCCATCTTACAAGTGGATCCCATTGTTAAAGACAGAGAACGCGAAAGCCTCAGAGTGTCATTTAGGAAAGGTAGGCGTGTAGATGATAGTCTCATGTCCAACCACTGCTGCCATTAAAAAAAGCAAATTCACAGAAAAAGTGGTTACCTGTCCTACCCCCTAAAGGTTTTTACAAATGCATGCATTGTAATATACAGTATGCACATGTGGACAAGAGGGCATTTGTTTCAATAAAAAGGACAATTGAGTAGAAGTGAGGAAATTAATCAAATATACCACTCAGTTTATTGTGTATGTGGTGTGATGCCCCTGTAGCAAATATTATGTAGGGTGCACAGTACGCCCTTCGAAAAAGAGAATTCAAGAGCATATTAGGGCACTTGTCAATCAGGATGAAAGAAATGCTTTGGGACAACACTTCAAGTACCATCATAAGTTCATAACTGAAATCCAAACAGTATATGGTTCATGGGTTTGGAACATGCACCACCCCTATGGTGGAGGGCACCAAGATTCTCTTACAGAAATAAACTAAATGGATAGTCATCCTTGAAACAATGTCATCATATGGGTTAAATGAAGATGTAAACTACAACCCATACTTGTAAGTAGTTATTCTGAACAGGAGGCATGTTTATTATAGATCTTGATTGCAAGGTCCTTTTTTGAGTTTCAGATTTGTCTTCATATTATATCAGATTCATCCCTGATTTTGTGCCTCATATTTACTAAGTCTATTCCATCTGAAAATTTTTAGAAAAACTCATCTTTGTTAACAGATGTAGTACTACGTGAACCATTTAATTTCTATGTACTGTATTGTTAATCATAATGCATGTATATTTGTATTTTTTACATGCCTACTTTATTATTCTTGATTTGTAACCACAAGAAAGCCATCTAGCTTAAATCAGAAGCTTGCCAATTAAATTAAATGAACTGTAATATATTGACATATTTCTTATCCCCCTTCCCTTATTCTCTTCCCATTCCCTGGGCTTCAGTGAGGACTACCTAGTGGGTTACATAGCATCTGGCCTCACCCTCCCCCCGTCCCCCCCGTTTTTCTATTTTCTCTACCTCTTCATTTTGTTATATTTCTTTCTTTCATTGTTCCATTTTCTCTAAATTGCAATAGAATAGAATAAGTAGGGGGCTCTATGAATAGTTTAGACTGTAATTTGTTAGATTATGTACTGGATTTTTTGCTTGGCTTTCCCTTATGACATTAAGTAGCAGTACAATTAAGGAATTTGTGCTAATTTGATTGGAATATCTCTATAAGTTATTACAGACAATAGTAAAAATTAGTAAGAAAAGTAAAAAGTAAATATTAGAGCTAGCAAGAATATTTACTGATGCTTTTCATTTATAAAATGCATTTTATTCACTGTTAGGATTTTGTACTGTATAATATATTTTATAGTATTTAAAAGGGACTGTCACTTTAAAACTGAGCTTTAAAAGGGGGTCTGTGTTGTCCGTTTCTCACTATGCTCCCTGAGGAAGACCCACATGGTCAAAGCACTGGGGCATTGGGCTTTAGCATGCTGATGTTGGGCTTTTGCAATAATTTTCACCTCAAATATTGACTGTATAAAGTGTGCATTTTTTCTTCAAACCTGGGTGCCACCCACATGTTACTTCCTCGCATTCCTCTTCAACTCCGCCCCCACAGCTTCACAGTTTCATCATATGCCCCAGTTCTGCTAGTCTTTCTCCTTTGAAAGAGACTCCCCTCCTGCATGCTGTTCACACTGTGAGGTACTTATAGGTCTCTATCATGTCACTCTTGCTCTCCTATCTTCCAGGGTGTTCACTGCTCTGCTCTGCTCTTCATCTATAAATCTGCTGCTAGATGTCAGTTTGAAGCATGACCACACTGTTGAGCTTGAACTTTAACATTCTGAAGTTCTGTCTCTGGGGAAGATGCAAATTGTATGACTTACAAATACACCCTCTAGAAGAAACATCATTATTTTTGTGAGTAATATTTTCATTTGTTCTTTTTACTCCAGCCATTATGTTTAATATTGTTTCTATTATACATTATTAGTGTGTTTATTTAATATTTGCTTTTTGCATTTATCTATGGCTAATTGTACTTATGTTGTCTTTTTTCACACTGTTTCAATACCCCCTGCTGTTTTGACCACTTTGTGCCACTAAGTGATGGCTGCTGTGAGGCCCCATTGTTTTGTGAACACTAAAATATATTTTTTTAAAAAATATTTAGAATGCCTTTATCTTAAAGTGACTATATAATCTCTCCAAATACATTATTAGTTTGGACGGAAATGTTTGGTACAATTCTATTGGGGAAGTGTTGGAATTACAAGGGGGCTTGCCAGGGCTCTGCCCTGGTAGCCCTGAAGTGAGTCCCAGTAGCTCACACATCACTGCCATTGACTTATAATGGAAAGGGGGGCTCAATTTAAAGATAGGGTCTTTATGGCCCCCCCCTAGCTCCCAAAGCACACGAAGTGTAATTCCAACACTGATTAGGAGTCTATCTGCTGCTGGGCCCTGTCAATGGGCAAGGCAAGGCAAATTTTATTTAAAAGATGCCGAATCCCGGAGGCTCTGGGCACCATATATAAAAACCAGCACAAAACAACATTAATAAGTAAGATAATGGTAAAACTACAATACTAATTAAGTAAAATTAAATAAAAAAATAAAGAAAGAAAATCAGAGACGTAGTGTAACAGGTCAGAACAGGGCAGTATTTACAAAGCTGGGTCAGGAAAAGCCTGCACAAACAGGAAGGCCTTGAAGAGTACCTTAAATACCTCCACTGAAGTAGCCTCCCTTATTGATGGAGGGAGTGAATTTTACAGGATGGATTCAGCAACTAAAGGCTCTGTCACTGGCAGTTTTTAACCTCATCCTGGGAACCACAAGGAGGCCTCTCAAGGAGGAATGGAGGGAGCGGACTGAGATAGCCAGCGTGAGAAGGTCTGCCAGGTAACCAGGGCCCAGGCCATGTAGGGCCTTAAAGGTGAGCAAGACCACCTTAAAGAGGATCCTCCACCTAACCAGCAACTATTGCAGTTCACACAGCACCAGGGTGATGTGGCAATACTTAGACTGCTGCATCAACAACCTGGCAGCTGTGTTCTGCACTAGCTGAAGCTGGTGGAGGGTACCTCCTGAGACCTTGAGGTACAGCACATTACAGTAATCAAGCCTCAACATCACAAAGGCATGCACAAAGATAGGGAGATCCAGGGGAAGAACCAGGGGCCTAATCCTGGTGATATTCCTCAGATGGTAGAAACTGGTACGGACCATGGCTGACACCTAAGCCTCAAGTGTTAAACTGCTGTTCAGAACAATGCGCGGGTTATGCACCCTGGAGGAGGCCTTCAAAGGCACAGAACTCAGGACAAGTCCTGTCTCTGTGCCCAAGGCCATCCTATCACTCCCTCTGTTCGACTCCACTACAAGTACCTCCGACTTATTAGGGTTCAGTCACAACCAACTGGAGGCCATCCAGTCGATTTCAGCAAGGCAGTATTAGCATTCAGAATATCTTATTTTTGCATTTCTCTATTCAAATAACTATGCACTTCTTTAGTTATTTGGTGTGTTTTATCAAACGCTTTGGGTACAGTGTGTATTATCATTTTGTTCTGAGAAGCATAATTCATTGGCGGTAGTTAGGTGCTGTACTTAAGTTTTGAATTTTATAGAGTGCATTTCTTTGGCTCAAAGCACTGACACAAAGAAAACATTAGCAGCCTTTCAAACAAAACAAAGAATGACTAAAAATACTATTAGCAGAATACCACTTAAAAAATGCTTGATCAAGTAAGAGCCTTTACAACTTAATTGTAAAAATGTTAAGAGAGCTATGGAGCTATGGACATCACTAGGGAGAGAGTTATAAAGGACATGACCTGCCACCTGGCCTGACTGCAGAGTTGAGCTTAGAAGGTGGCCCCCTTTATAACTCCTGGGGCCCGATTCACAAAGTTTTGGAAATGGCACAAGGTACTTGCATCAAAGAAAAATGATGCAAGGGGTTCACTACACTGCACCTTGCATCATTCCCAATTTGACAGCACCACTTGCACCAATTGGAGGACTGCCTGCACCAGCCCAGCATCCACTGTCCCTGCGATGGACACACCGGTGAGCCATGGCAGAAGGGGGCTTGTGCCAAGGCAGCCCTTCAGCATCCCCTTAAATGGGATTCTATAATCCCCCTACAGGGTGCATGGTCTGCTACAGTTATGCTAACCAAGAGCTGGTCTAATAGCCCATGCACCTCCTCTGCTGCTCAGTGGGAGGGAACCAGTGCCCCCCTGTTCAAACCGATCACCCATGGTATCTCATGCTCACATGACAGTTGCAGAGCAGCAGTGGAGTAGCCAGCAGCATCCTGCTGTGGTGGGTACATGCCCTCTGGTTCCCCCCATGGTGCCAGGTATGTGGCTGCCCCCTTCCCACATGGGGCGCATTGTCATGGTGGCAGCCATGCACTGTCCCTGTCATGGGTCTGTTGCCACCTCACTCTTCCCATCCTGACTCAACCTTCCCTCCACATCCCCTGTTCCATCCCACATGACCATGCCAGCCTCCAGGATGACCAGCCAGTGGGTCTCTGTCAATGGCCATTGATGCCACCTGACCACCCTGCAGCTTTTGGCAAAAACCTCCTGTGCACCATGTGTTTGGCACACATGGCTGGTTGTAGCAACTGTGTGGAGTTTGGCACCGGGAACCCTCCTATTTCTGAATTTGGCGCAGGGTCCCTGGTACACTGCCAATTGACACAAGCTGCTGTTTGCTGAAGCTTGCATCTGTCCAAGGGCCATTTTGTGAATCCGGCCCCCAGTCTCTAAGTCTCAACACCCTGACAAAGTTATAGGGGTCAGGAGCTTGCTGAGGTTCTGGGGGACCATCTCTTTAAGTGCTTTAAAAATCAACAATAGGAATTTGTAATCAAAGTACTACCTTACAAGCAGCCAGCCCAGACTCTGGAGCCATGGGGTGATGTGATTTGTCTTCCACACCGTTATCAGAAGCCTCACTAATGTATTCTGGATGAGCTGCAGGCAACACAATTAATCACAAGACAAGCCCTTGTAGAGCACTTTACAGTAGTCAGCCCAAAAAGATAAAGACTAGCACAGGGGAGCAGAGGCCACAGGTGTCAAGAAAGGTATGGAATCTAGCAATATTTTTAAGATGGCAGAATCATCCCCTGACTACAACAGACCCCTGAGAACTAACTGCCAACTGCCTGTCAAGGACCACTCCCAGAGTACAAACATCCCTTTCTGCCTTTAGTTGTACCCCACTGAAGATAAGTAACTTCATGTTATCAATCAGGGCTGACAACCATTGATCACTACCCACCAAAAGCAGTTTGTTTTTTCCTGGGTTAAGTATAAACCAGTTTGAAGCCATCCAGATTATGATGTCCGAAAGACATTGCTCTAACAGCTGAACCGATGACTGCCAGGGACAAAGGACAGGTTTGCCTATTTATCATTGGCGTAAAAATGAAACTACATGCCACAAGCTTTGCAGGGATCCCCGCAGCATTTTTCGGCCAGAACAGCAAGGCTCCCCTCATGTGTGCTGGTCGTGAGGGTAGGACACCCTCCCATGAGTTTTGCAGGGACCCCTGCAGCATTTTTTGGCCAGAACAGCAAGGCTCCCCTCGTGGGTGCTGGTCGTGAGGGTAGGACACCCTCCCATGAGCTTTGCAGGGACCTCCACAGCATTTTTCGGCCAGGTAACGTGTGCTTTACGTGGAGGAACAGCAGCTCTATCAAAACGCTGAAAATCCCAAACTCGCAATAAGAGCCAAAAAGAGCCAAGGACTTGATCTTTAACTCATAAACCTCTTAATTGACTGCATTTTTTTAACCAAGTTCCTTAAAATTAATTGCTGTCCCCACACATGTGGAGATAGTCTTTTGTTGCTTAGATCCTAAGCATCTAAATGGCATGATTTTACATGATTCCTGCAGTGCCTTAAGAGTTAAATTCTTGGCGCCAGTTCTGAAGTTCAAATAATTGTTCTGTTTTACTTGCCTCATAGCCCCTGCACCTGTAATTGTAAAGCAGCAATTTCCTAGTTAAAAGCCAGTCTGGTATGTATCTGATTAATCTATTTGTGCTTTGGTCATTTTGTTTAAATTAATTGCAACGTAGTCACTGCACCTTGTTTGAAATAACATTTCTGACCCTGTTTGTTGAGTAAACCAGGCTGTTTGCTGTTTGCATTTCCACTGAGTAGTTTGAAACCACAGTATGGGAGAAGTTGTTAGCCTGCCCCTGAACAGTAAAGTCATTATTGGTAGTGGTGAAATTTTCAAGTCACCATTTTAAAGCAGTAATACGCAGTTGCAGACTAGCTAGAGCAAACAAATAGTAGCCCTTCCCCCGTAATTCAGCTTAAGCTCCCCCCTTGTGCCTGTACAAGCTCACCTGATTTTAATTGAGCTCTCCTCTTTCTCCAACAGAACAACAAGGCTCCCCTCGTGGGTGCTGGTCGTGAGGGTAGGATACCTATCCACGAGCTTTGCAGGGACCCCCACAGCATTTTTTGGCCAGGTAACATGTGCTTTAAGTGGAGAAACAGCAGCTCTATCAAAACGCTGAAAATCCTGAACCCACAATAAGAGCCCTGCTGACGCTGTGTATCGGCTCCCCACCGCTCCCACCACCACCCTTGGTTGGCTTGTTACTTTATAGGGAAGGAGAGGCCCCTGGTGAAATGTTTTAACCAATCAGGCATCTTTTCCATTGGCAGGTTATCAGGACCTACCACTAGAGGCTGCTATTGTCTCTCAGCTGGGATTTTCTCAGCCCTACATTACAACTCGTTGCCTCAGTGTGTGACACTTAATTAATACCCATACCTCTAAAAAAAAAAAAAAAAGATACTGATTACTTCCTAAAATGCCAAGCAACATTGCTGTATCTCCCTCTCTCACTCACAAAATGACATCATGACTTACTCTCCTCTTGATGACCCTTCCCCTCTGTGTACCACCCTCCTGCCCTGCCCATACTCAACCTCACACAACCCTCCCTCTTTTTCACCAAACGCCTCCTCTGACTCTCAGCCCGAAGTCCACTCCTGCCTCTATAACCATGTCTGACCCCCACATCCTCCCCTCATGCCAAGCCACCTACTCCCAGTTATTAAGACTACCCCTTTTCTATATGGCCATGAAATACTGCACTTCGCATGCTCCCATATTACCAACAAACCACACCACCATGCAATCCCAGTGATGCACACTCACAAGAAGATCCCAAAAAGTACCCTATCCAAGATAGCCATTATCCTCCTGCTACTTGTTGCCAACATACACCCCCAATCCTGGCCCCACTGACCACACCCCTCACTTAACAACACAACACAAAGGGCTACATTTGGCTACCATTAATATATGTAGCTCCAAAAGAAACTAACCCCACTCCAAGCCTGGGTCAGCCTCCACCACCCTGATGCTCTAGCCATAACTGAGACTTGGCAATCGCAGCATACTCCTGACTCGGCTGTGTGTGTACCGGGCTACACATTGTTCAGATCAGACAGACTGGGTAAGCGGGGTAGGGGTAGCGCTCTGTATATTCAGGAATACCTGCAAGGCATAAATATTGCAACATTGAACCCTGCAGAGGGAGCACAGTCCCTCACCATAAGGGTTGCTATTGGTAACTCAGGTAAATCTCTCTATCTAATGTCAGTATACATACCCCCCTCACAACCAAAGGGATGCTTTCACATCCATCCTTAACACTATCGCCCAGCTCCCAAAAAACTCGGAAGTCATAGCACTTGGTGATTTCAATACAAACTGGCTTGCTCCCCAGTCAGCCTCCCTCAGGGATGCAACTGCTGCCCAAAATCTGTCCCAAATGGTCCTTACCCCACTAGAGTAAACAAAAACCTAGGCCCAAGTTCCCTCCTTGATCTCATACTCACGAATCATCCCAAGCACATACAGGATGTCCAGGTCCTCTCTGACTCACTCAGTGATCACTCCCCTGTAACTTATCTCTGGACAAACAGCTGGAAACCCCTGCCCCCAGGGTCTCCAGGTATCACCAACTTAAGAAAGGGACTTTGATACATTTCCTAAACTATCTCAGAAACCTCGACTGGTCTCCACTTGATCACCAGTTGTCAGTTGATACCGCCCTGTCCTTCTTCATAATTTCCTTCCAATCCACCTGCGACATTTTTGGCCCCTTTGTAAAATGGATGGAAAAAAACAAATCCTCCCCCTGGGTAACTCGGTCCTTGCTCGACCAAATGAAGGCCTGTGATGACCTGTGGCACCGCGCCCTTCAGTCAGGTTACCTTTCTGACCGACAATTGTACCAGGCTGCCCGAAACTCATGTACCTGGGCTATCCAACAGGCAAAGGCTGCTTACTATAAGGCCAAGCTTACTGCCAACTGGGGAAATGGGAAAAGGTTCTGGGAAAATGTAAAGGAACTCAGTGGCAAGTCCACCTCCCCTTCCCCTACCATGCTTATTATCGATGATGTCTCTACCCAGGACCCCTACAAAATAGCAAATGCATTCAATAATTCTTTCTCTGACCTCAGTACTATTCTCCCCCCCTGACTTTTTCACTGTAGATGCTGGACAGTTCCTACCATCCGAAAGTGCTCCACCTTTTCACTTCAAAACTGTCTCCCCTAGTGTTGCCCGCTCATACCTGGCCAGGTCTCTAGGTAAGACCAGGCAAAGCAGTGACTCCCTAGATGGAAAACTGCTCTCCTTAACCCTTGAAGCAGTCCTAACACCCCTCACAAAAATTATCAATGTGTCCCTATGCTTAGGACAGTTCCCATCTCTGTGGAAAAAGGCGGTGATTACACCAATTCATAAAAATCGTGACCGTACCTCAACTAGCAACTACAGGCCCCTTTCCATACTCCCTTCCCTCTCAAAAGCACTGGAAAAATAGTGGCTGATCAGCTTATTGACTACTTAGACTCACACCATCTACTATGCCAGCAACAACACGGGTTCAGGAAAGGACACAGCACAACCACTGCCCTACTGGAATTCACCTCCTTTATCCATGATGCCCTAGACCAAGGAGACTTAGCTGGGTCAGTCTTTATTGATCTCTCCAAGGCATTTTGATACCATCAATCACAATATGCTCATTACCTTCCTCCTCTCCGTTGGCATTTTCCAAGAATCAGCTGGCTGGTTCACCAACTATCTCCATGGCCGTACCCAAAAAGTGAAGATAAATGACACCCTCTCTACTACCCTTCCTGTCCAGTCAGGTGTCCCCCAAGGGTCCATCCTGGGCCCGCTTTTTTTCTCACTATACTTGAACTCTTTATCTATGGCCTCCTCTGGACACCTTCTCCTCTATGCGGATGATGCTGTGATCTTTAGTCGGCACCCTGACCCTACCCAGCTCCAAAAATCCTTGCAGTGCTCCTTCACACAAGTAGAAACTTGGTTTACCTCCCACAAGCTTGTATTCAACTCTAAGAAGATTAAAGTAATGCTATTAGGCCACCCGCAACACAAACACAGCACGTCCAAAATATCTATACTAACCTCATTGGGTACCATGCTGGAGCCAGTTACTAAATTCAAATATCTAGAGATTAGCCTTGACTCTGCACTTACCTTTCATGAGCATATTGTGTACACATGCTCTGCAATAAACATCAGAACTGGTCTACTTTACAGGCATAGATCCTGTCTCCCACCTGATGCCCTAAGGTTAGCCATCTCCAGCTCCATCCTTTCCCTAGTGGACTATGAAATGATCATCTATGGCACTGCCTCTAACACTGCACTGACCAACATTAAACGCACCCTAAACAAAGCCTGCAGGTTGGCCATACGCTGTGATCGGCTCACGCACACCTGCGACCTCTACCAATGGTCAGCATGGTTAAACTTTCAAGGGCGACTTTTCTACCAGACCTGCTTTCTGGCACAGAAAATACAGTTGGGCTTAGCCCCCTCTGGCTGTCTCCAGCTCCTCCAAAAGAATCTGCCGGCCCATGCCACTAGACTTTCTGACACTACAACATTCCATGCCCTTTTTGTAAAGACCTCTGCTGGCCGAAGGTACGTTTGCTACAGGGCCCTACTCTGGATGAACTCAGTCCCTGATTCTGTCATATCAATCCCCAGGCTAGGACCTTTTAAACCTGAGCTGCGGAGCTACATTATGTCCAACTCTCACTGTGACTGCAGATAAACTCCACTAAAAGACCTAAATATGTCTTTTCTGCAGTTTATGCTTGTGTCTCCAGTATATGCCTCAACTATACACACCTTTGGTGTTCCCATATGTATATATTGTTATCTAGCTTTGCCTCTGTACCTAGCACTGTATCTCTGTATTAGAGCAGTACTCTGTATTCTGTATTCTATTATGCTTTGTACCTGTCCTCATCTATGTATGATGTGGAGCCTTTGCAAATGAGTCTGACTCAAAGGGTTGTAATTCCTAGACCTTCATAAATAAATAAACAAAAAATAATACAGTACCTTATATTCTTCTTAATTGGAAGCATGTACACTGTGAATAACACAGGTGACAGAACTGAACCCCAAGGAACACATAGTGGAGAGCAACAGGGCATGCCAGCAAGTGCCAGTCACAACTGGCTTCTCCTCCCATCTAAGAAAGACCAAAACAATTGACAATCCAGTCACCACTGCCAGTTCGCTGAATCTGCTCAGGCAATACCTGGTGTTTGGCAGTATTAAATGCTGATGACAGGTTCAGGAGAATAAGAATAGATTATTCCCCTTGATCCCTCGCTTTGTGGAGGTCATTACACACCCTGATCATGGTCATTTTGGCACTGTATATTCTACGAAAGCCAGACTTAAATACTGTAGTAGAAAGATGTTATCAAAGAGGGATACAAGCTGCTGCATCACAACCTTTTCAACATCTTAGCTAGAAAAGGAAAGTCAAAAACAGGTCTAGAATTTGTGAGGTTGTAAGATTGTTAGGATTCCACAATGGCTTCTTAAGCAGGGGTCTCATCATTGCTTTTTTTAGAGGTGATTATATGCGACCATCAAACATGGAGGCATTAATGATCCCAACAAAAACTGGAATTGAAACCTCCAGCCTTAGGCAGCTGGGTTAGAGAAGGATCCAGTCTATAAGTGGTACTGCATAGCCCTGGTACCACCTTGTACATGTCTTCTTTATTAAACAGGTGAATTCTTCCCATGATCTAAACCTAATCTGCCTCCTCCCAGCCATCTACCTGAAGATATTTAACAGGTTGTGGCAGAGATTTGGTCCTGAATGTTGTTAATCTTAGAAATAAATAACTTATTGAACCAGTCACACCTCCCAATGGAGATGAGCTCCATGCTGCAAAGACAGTCAGTCAGGATGGACTATATCAGTACCCTCAGCCTCAACGCAGAAATTATACTTCTAGGTGGCTTCAGCATCAACTGGATCTCCCCATCATCTGCCAGTATCAAGGACATCTTGTCTGCCATCCACTTCTCCCAAATGATAGAATCTTCAACAAGAGTCAATTACAAAATTGGCACCAGCACCCCACTGAATTGCATACTCAATAACCGTCCTGCACATATCGACAATATTACTGTACTCCCAGGCTCTCTGAGCAACCACTCCCCTGTCACATACAGCTGGAATAACAACTACAGCAAACCTCCTGCCAGAAATATATCAAGCCATGTCCTCGTAAAAGGTCATCTACAATAACTCAAAACAGACCTCAAGTATCAAGACTGGTCTGACATGAAAGAAGCTGAGAATGTGGTTGTAGCCCTTGATCTCTTAATAACCAAATTCAGTTTTGTCTGTGACAAGCATGCCCCGATAAAATCAAGATCGGTCAAAGGACACTGCAACCCCTGGATTACTTCGGATCTGCTAGAGCAACTCTCCTCAAGAGATCATCTCTGGCAAGTGGCACAAGCACATGGCTCATCAGCAAACATCCAATGGTACAAACAAGCACAAAATGAAGCACCTACAACAAAGAAACCCTCACCAGTTCGTGGAATAGCAGCAAATCCTTTTGGGACAGCCTCAATGACATCACTGGGAAAGACCCCAAAAATGCTCCAGCTATGCTCACAATTGATAGGGTGCCATCCTTAGACCCTCTTCTCATTGCCAGCTCTCTGAATCATTCCTTCATGGACCTAAGCATCATGTTCCCTCCTAACTTCTTCACTCCCTTCACCACAAATGACCCACAAGGAAAACAATTGCCTCCCCATGACCAGCCACTATTTCACTTCAAAGTAGTCTCTGAAGCCAATGCCAGTATATAACTGGAAAATGTACTAGGGAAGTCAAGACACAGTGGTGACTCCCTAGACCTAAAAGTTGCTAGTGGCACTTGAGGAAGTTCTTAGCCCGCTGACATAAATTACAAACCTCTCGCTCTGTCACTCACAATTCCCTCAATGCTGGAAACCTGCGACAGTTACATTGATGCACAAAAGTGGTGATCGGACTCTGAACAATAACTATAGACCAATCTCGATATTCCCCTCACTCTCCAAGGCCCTAGAGTGGATTGTGGCTGATCAACTTGTGGAGTACCTCAACTACTGTGTCCTGAACAGCACGGGTTCAGGGGTGGCCACAGCACCATCATGGCCTTGCTAGAATTTATGGGATACATCCACCACACATTAGACCAAGGCCTCCTGGTAGGAGCCACATTCATTGACCTATCAAAGACATTTGATGCGGTGCATCATGGGCTCCTCCTCATTCAACTGGTTGACATTGGACTCTCCTCTGAAACTTTGGGTTCGTTCACTAGCTACCTGAGCAACCATTATCAGCAGGTTAGGATTGGGGATGTGATCTCTGACAG
Organism: Neoceratodus forsteri; assembly: GCA_016271365.2. Taxonomy (NCBI): domain Eukaryota; kingdom Metazoa; phylum Chordata; order Ceratodontiformes; family Ceratodontidae; genus Neoceratodus; species Neoceratodus forsteri. Next base: position 1,519,473,247 of record CM057449.1, read on the forward strand.
CAGGCCTGTCAGATTTGGTGTACCACAAGGATCCATATTAGGACCACTGCTGTTCACTTTATTCTTAAATAACCTGCCGATCTCTAGCTTGTGTCAAATGCTCCTTTATGCAGATGATGCAGTTTTATTCACCGGCAGTCAACACACTGAACATCTGGAGATGGATCTACAAAGTGGCTTTGCATCCATGGAGCAGTGGTTTAAGGACCACAGACTGGTCTTGAATTATAAAAAGACCAAGACCATGACGTTCTCCACCCCACAAAGCAAACACAGAGTCTTCCCACTTGCAATTATGAATGTTGGAGATGCCACTCTTAAACTCGTTTGGCACTTCAAATACCTAGGCTTCACTATCAATTCCACCCTATCAAATGCCAAGCACATCAACATTACTGCACGGACAATCAATACCAGAATCGGGATCCTGTATCAGCACAGGCACTGTCGCACACATGAAGCCCTGAGCATTGTCATCAATAGCTCAATCATTTCACTCATTGATTACGGGCTGGTGGTCTACGGATCTGCAACAGACATAGCCCTCCACCACATCTCAAATGCAATGAATAAAGCCTGCCGTCTCCTCACAGGTGCTGCTAGACTCACGCACACCTGTGATCTCTATATCATGGCTGGCTGGCTAGAACTCAGTGGAATAATCCAGTACCAAACCTGCCTCCTTGCCAAAAAAGCCTCCTTTAACCTTCTACCACCAGGAGTACAAAACCTACTGACCCCTTCCAAGAGCACAAAGCAAACCAGAAGTGCTACCTCTCAGGTATTCCTTGTGCCAAGGTGCTGCACTACCTTGGCTCAGTGGAGTTTCTCATACCAGGCCCCACTCCTGACAAATGCACTCCCTCAGGACATCTGTGATGCAGCAATGAATGGCTCTTTTAAACACAAACTGTGTCAACACCTTCTCACCATGGATACCTTGCCTGCCCCCCCACTAAACCCTGCCTCAAGTCAGTAATCCCATTGCCATAGTCTGCACTTACCCTCTAGCACTTCTTAAGCCTGTCACTGTTCTAATGGGTAGTCCTGACCTTGCACTTCACTGACCCACCGTCCTTTCCCATGGAGCTGCCACACCCCCTACCTTTCTTCCCCACCCCTTCCCCTCCACCTTTTACTCCCACCCACCCCTTCCTCTTACCATTGGCTCTCCATTTTCTCCCCCCTTCTCCTACCTCTGTCTACTCTATTGATTTTAGTCTCTCCTTGATGCGGGCATGCATTGTACAATGCCACAGGATGGTGTAGCCATGAACTTTATCTGTATTGTTGTACCATAACATGTGTTTGTATATTTGCTACTGAACCACTCTGTATTTGAATGTTTATGTATCACTCTGTACTTGTTAACTGACATGGAACCAATTAACGAGCATCTGCTCACTGGTGCTATCCAAGATTTCAAAATAAATAAATAAATAAAAGGATGTAAGATACCATACACAGTGGGGAAAAAGTGAGAAAGGAAAGTTTTTCAGCTGCAGTCAGAGCATTGAAATACCTCTTCTTCTCAGCTCTGATGGTCTCCTTTTATGTCTTAAGATACTGTATCAGGACATTCCTGTTATCATTAGCACAGAGTCATTATGTTGCGGATGAAACCACACATGTCAAACCCATACATGGAAAACAGCATGTGGCAACAGAGTGGCAACAGAAATGGCGCACACCTGAACAGTCTCTTCATTTTTGTGGGAGACTTCACCCCCCACACGTCCCCAAATCCCCCGAAATTATTATAATCAACTCCAATAGGGTGTGGAAATGAGCACGATGAATATTCCAATCTGCACTTGTCCTCGGTGCACGAACAAAAAAAAGTAAAAAGGTTCCCTAGCAGGGAATCAAACCCTGCCCCCCTCCACTGCTGGGTCGGGTGCTCTTGCCACTCCACCACAGGAGCAGCTTGACCGAGCACCCAACTAGCCATGGTTACATTCACTTCCCTTTCCTGTGAAGAGTGACATGAGTAGTGATACTTTTGTATCGCTCATATATCCCTTTCGCTCTGAAGCACTATGCGCTATAGACCATGCGGTTCTTCATGCATGGTTTAGTCTGGGACATAATGGCCCGGTACCATTTCATGTACCCAAGATCTCCACCACCTGCACTCTAAAGTCCTACCTAAGACCTTCAATTTCTGAAGCACAGATGTAAACCAAGGAGCATTTTGGCACGTGGTCAGTAGGCATAAACAAACTGGTGACAGGGTATAAAGCTGGAGGTGAAAATTTAGATGCCTCAACACTAAGAGTAAAGGTGTAGTTTTTTGGACCAAACCATCAAATCCAAAGCAGCATTACAGTCACTGCCACTGAAGATCAAACAATGCCACTGCCAGAAGATCATGCAGTGACCACTGGAGTGCTGCTAGACAACACGCTGCTGGAGCTACACGGCCAGATGCAGACCTGCTGTTCCGATCAAACAGTTGTAAACTATAAATGGAAACATAAACTATAAGTACTTGGAAAACAATGGCAATAAAAAAAAACATCAAAACAGCTAAAACAACAAAAAAACCTCGGACTAAACATCAAACGCTTATCAGAGTGGAACTCTATAGGTGCCATTTTTCTTTGCCATTGGTGATGTTTGTAATAATTGATTCTCTTTGCATCACCTGTAACAGTGCATGCCAAATCCATCTTTAATCTGTTCTCCAAATGTTTATTACTTCTCATTTCTTGTGGCTTTGGGCCAAAACAATTTACCTTACATGATCTCCATCATAAGATCATTCTAATTATGATAGGTTGGGGGGTTCTTTCCCACCCATGTTTTATTAATAAATCAGCTTCATGGTGCCAAACAGTGCGGTACTGCTCTGTTTTGCTGATAACCCAAGTTTGTGCACAAAACTTGGGACATCAGGAGTCAAGACTAGCAGGGAGGGTTCTGAGCATTCTCAGGAGGCTCTCCTCTGGAGGGGGTGTGTGATGTGCAACTGCAGTAGCCAGTTCTGGTGGTGATTTAGTGGAGATGTCATTGGCAGTGTGGACAATCACATGCTGCTGGACATGCTAAACAGGACACTGCAGGATCCACACATTTGTAGGAGGGAGGTGGGTACCAGAAAGCAGGAACAACTCAGGTGTGCAGCTGTATGGTTCTAGCCACTTTTGGACCTGCCAGACCTGACTGACCAACTCTTCAATTAGCAGAACATCTTGTGGGGGAATACTGATAAGAACAATCCCACCACAGGGGAAATCACAGAGGATCAGAGAAGGTAAGAGGCAGAGATGGGAATGGACAGGGTTGGGAGTAGACATGCAGGTGGTAGTTGTCAGTTCTGATGGGAGGCAACAATATATCAGAAGCACCAATGGTACTGAGAGGCATCAAGCTATCCAAGAAGAATCAGGAAACCACTGAAAATGAGATGTGGCATCTCAGTTTGGCTATCACGTACAAATAAATTGCTTGCAAAGCACTTTTTTACTCTTTTACAGTCTGCACAGTACCAGTATTTAATCACCATACCAATGTTACAGAGAGGTTCCAAATAAATATTTCTTCTTAGTTTCCCCAATGACATCAGCTTTTCTTTTTCTCCACATCTACTGGATTGGTATGCCAACTTATTTCCTCACCAGCAGCCCAACAAAGTAGCATATAGAACAAGCTTAGTTAATAATTGCTACCACCCAGAGGGCCATGACAATTGTTCACACAGTGCACTTACACCCTCAACAAAAATGTCAGTCGATGACTACAAACCCATGAATGAGACACCCATCACAGTCAGAAGTACATACTGTACCTGAGAAGCAGCATAATGCAGAGGTAGTTTAAAAGAAGAGCAGTATGCAGATTGCAAAACAACAAAAGAAAACAGGTAATTTTTCCAATTTGTTGGTTGCTTTTAAATTTCCTCAAGGGATATGCACACATTCCAAAAGCTTAAAACCATATGCAAAGTATCATGGGTATGTAAATCCTTCTGTATGTGGGGATGGATGTATAGGAAATGTCAACAGATACTGCATTTGGTTCCATGTAATAACGGTGATCGCAGAATAGCGATCACTGTTACGGTGAGTGTACATCACTGAAAAAAACAAAAAGGCAATGTACACTCATAGTGAGGAAACACCAGCGAACATGAAAAAGGTTGCCCCCTGCATCCCCCTTACTAAGGATTATTAACTCCAGGGGGGTGCATGTCGGGGGAAGGGGTGAAGCTTTGAAAAGAAAATTACTCATGGAGCAAACAAAAAAGGAAAAATACTGTATCCCTCCCCAGCCCCGAATCCTGCACTCTCCCTGCTGTAGCCAGCCACCCTCAACATTCCACCATGGTGCCAGCTCGGCAGACATATACCACACTACCCCTTACATACCCTCCCCCCTCTTCTGGTCTCTTTCCCATTTTTCCTATAGCCCTGTTCCTTACTCATTGCCACCCTTGCAGGATAGCCCACATTCCAGGCATTGAGATTGGAGTCCTCATATTTGAGTCGCTCAATCTCAGTCATAGATAGCAATGCTATACACTGCATTCTGTAGGCCATGTCACTACTCAGACATCACCACAGCTGACTTCATACACTAACATATAGAATAATATATGGGGTGGTGAGTGTAATGAGAATTTTACGCACACCCTTGGTGTTGCATGCTATGCTTTATTTAAGCATCCAACACCGAGGGTGTGTGTAAAATTCAGGTTTTACATGCCATCCCATGTTTTATTTTATATAATTGCTTGAGAATGTTTTTTCACCATAGCAATTATATAAAATAAAAATGCCTCGTTCTTCAGCCGCTGTCCAGTCTGGTCTCAGGACAGGTTGAAGCAGGTGCTGAAAGCTTTCTTTTTTTTAAGTCAGAGGTTTAAAAGTCAGAGGCTAGAAAGGGTTCAACAAGTGTAACAGTCCAGTTTTTTTCTTTTCTAATTTTAATTACCATCGAGTGCGAGTGGCCGTGAAGTGTTCACCTGAATGTGCAGCGCAATTATGGAAAGACTGCCAGCTGGCGCATGTGCATAGCAAGGGAAACTGGGTTTGTATTTGCCATTATAAACACTCCTTTGTAATAGCAAATTACAAACTGGGTTTCCCTTAGGGAAAAAACATTCACCGGTTAAGTATAATAATTTTCAAAATCCTCACAATTGTGTATGCATGACTCAATGGTAAAGTACCAAGAAGTTCTGAATAAATATTTCTTTCTGGTTTCATCAAATACCTCAGTTTTTACTTTTCTTCCACTACATCTCCTGCACTGGAGGATCACTGTGTTTCCCCACCAGCAGCACAGAAAAATGCCTTAGAAAATGACAATGGAAATGCCAGTTTCATGATTGGCTGCCAACATTCCATTGTCATGCATCTATTCCTTGATAGAGCCTTGTGAAAAACAAGTACCAGCTGCATGCCTCAGTGTCAAACTGGTATCCTTGTGTCAGTTAGAACTTTAAAATTCAGTAGCTGCCATTTTATTTCTGCTCGCTAAGCAAGAGGAAAAAACTGAATCAGCCCCACCACATGCACACACACACACCCTTTTAAAAATGTAACCCAGTCCCTTGTTTCGGACAAGAAATGTGAGAGAATTTTTAAAAAAATACCAAGATACAAGTGGTGCCTCCTAAAAGTGCTAGACTCATGTGGCTCGTGCTGTTCCCATGTTCGGCCACACTGTTTTTCTTGCAAAGAAACCAAAAAATAAAAAAAACCTGCAGAAACAACACAAATCTTTGTTTTGTTTTAAACAATATCAGTTTCCTGAACTGCCTAGTAGATTACTGATCACACTCCATCTCAAGTGATGGCGCGCTTTGAAACTAGCGCTGGAGACTCGTAGCACATTTCAAAAGCCGATCATGAATAAAAAAGTTACCTCAGTTCACATGCACCTCAGCACTACATTCACTTGTTCTGGCTTGGCACTGATAAAAGCAACATAACTAAATGGTTAATACACTGTTGTGTGTGTTGGGGGGAGAGAAAGACAAAGCAGCAAGCACCCATAAGCTGGAGAAGATCCTCATTGGAAAGAAACTTACAGAAAAAACAGTAGCACCTTCCACTAGTGATTCTGCCAGTGCAGGGACTGCTTTACCTGAACATTTAATTGTAATTGCTTTTTATTTATTTTTTATGTATATATTATTATTTTTATATATTTTTCCAAACATGTCACCTTAGGGCTATTTTCTAAGCACAATAATACCCTCCAGAGTGGGAGGTATTGAGCAATACTGGACATTCCAACGGCTATAAAGCCCTCCACTTGTGGTTTGAGCCTCATTATAGTAGTAGTAGTAGTAAAAACATTTTTATTTATACAGGCAAAAACAATTTGACAATGCAAAACGTTTACACCATAGGTCTTCTACAAGGCCTGTTTTCATGGTGATCCTGTTATTGATGTTTATGTACAAATTACAAAACGTTCCAAACATTTTCAATATTGCACATATTACATAAGATACAAATATTATATCATACTAAAAAGGAAAATTTTATAGCAACAACACACAGACATATTAACGACAAACTAGTACACATCACACGTGATAACAACATGTTTATGTACAAAGCAATATGATCAGATATCCTACGTTTTATACTAATCTAGTAATCCCTCATTTATCTATTGGAAACTACCAACAACAAGGTGTTACTCCAAACATATACATACATATTCAAGGTCCTGTTTAATTCTTTGTCCGAATTCCTATATTCTTAAATTCATTTCTCTTAAATCTTTCGATAATCTATTCCAAGAACTAGCAGCTCTATATTTAAATTTACATGAGCTGTATTTATTTTGAATCCTATGTAATTTTAGTGTACTGTCCATATTTCTCAAACAATAATTATAATTTACCCATTCTAATTGTTTCATGAGTCTTTCAGGCATTTCCAATGTCGTAATTTTATACAATAAAATATTCCATACTTTTTCTCTTTTATGATACAATGTGATCCAGGACAAAGCATCATACAGGGAGCAGTGATGGACTGTGGGACTACATTGTAATATATATCTAGCTATTTTATGCAATAATACATCCAGTTTACGTAGAGCTTTTTGTAGAAAAACAATAAACATGTGATCCATACTCCAAAGTAGGAAATTATGCCCCTGGGCAGTCCGATATTCCCAATACCTCTCACCCTGTCAGGTATTCTTGCTTACATTTAGAGAAACAAGATTGACTTTGATCACTGCCAGCCCCAGATGACCATGGCAATTTGCACATAATGCATTTACACCTTTAGCAAAATTGTCAGTCGACGACTACAGACCCATGAATGAGACACCTAGTTGGAAGTAACATATCCAAGATGTAGCATAATACAGAGGCACTTTAAAAGAAGAGCCTTTACACAAGATGTATAAAGAACAAAAAAGACAGATAATCTTCCATTTGCTGGGATTTTGTAAATATCTTCAAGGTATACACATACATTCTAAAGCATAAACCTCCATGGAAAGCATCACAAATATGCAAATTCTTCTGTGCTTGTTTGTGGGGAGGGGTTGTATAGAAAATTTCAACTGGCAATACATTCTGCAGGCCATAGAAACATAGAAACATAGAAGTTGATGGCAGATAAGGACTGCAAGGCCCATCCAGTCTGCCCATTTGTTCTACCTTATGAATGTGCCATAGGCCTTTACTCTGTCAATGGCCTATTTATTCATACTCATCTGTATTGCTCCCTTATGCCTATCCCATGCATGTTTGAAGCCCTGCACTGTATTCATATCCACCACTTCCTGAGGTCGGCTGTTCCATGTGTCCACCACCCTTTCTGTGAAAAAGAATTTCCTCACATTATCCCTTAATCAGCCTCCCTCTAATCTCATTCTGTGTCCTCTTGTCCTGCTATTTTTCTTATATTGTAACATTGTTAAACTATTTCACCTTGTTAATGCCCTTAAGATGTTTGAAATATTTTGATCATATCACCTCTCTCCCTTCTTTGCTCTAAGGTATATGCATTGAGCTCCTTTAATCTGTCCTTATATGTTTTCTGATGCAGTCCCTGCACCATTTTGTTGCCCTTCTTTGGACTGCCTCCATTTTGTTAATGTCCTTGTGCAGGTGCAGCATTTTGTTAATGTCCTTGTGCAGGTGCAGCCTCCAGTACTGCATGCAGTACTCCAGATGGGGCTTAACCAGTGTCTTGTAAAGAGGGATTATTACCTCCCTCTTATGACTTGTGATACCCCTACTAATACACTCCAACATCCCTCTAGCCTTACCTACTGCTTCAGTGGTCCGCTTGGATGATTGCAGGTCATCTGTGATGATGATGATGCCCAGGTCTCTTTCTTCCCTTGTGATTGCCAGCAACTACCCTCCCAACCTATAGGTAGCTTCAGGGTTTCTCTTCCCTATATGCATGATCTTGCACTTCTTTGCATTAAACCCCAGTTGCCACTCCTCAGACCATTTTGCCAGTTTTTCCAGATCTCTTCTTATTCTGGCCACCCCATCTGGATCATCTACTCTGTCACAGATCTTGGTGTCATCTGCAAACAGGAAAACCTTACCCTCCAGTCCATCTGCAATGTTACTGATGAAGATATTGAAGAGGACTGGCCCCAGAACTGATCCCTGAGGTACCCCACTTGTGACTTGCATCTCTTCTGACTGTATACTGTTTACCACCACTCTCTGTTTTCTGCCCACCACCCAGTTTGCCACCCAGTTGACCAACTTCTGACCCAACCCAAGCCTACCCAGCTTATTAATCAATCTTCCATGTGGAACAGTGTCGAAAGCTTTGCTGAAGTCAAGGTAGGCAACATCAACTGCACCCTCTTGGTCCACCACTCTGGTTACCAGTCAAAGAAATCTATGAGATTCCTTTGATAGGACCTTCCTGTTGTAAACTCATGCTGTCTTGGATCCTGTGCTCCTGTGGATTCCAGGTGTTACACTAGCCTTTCCTTAAGGAGTGCCTCCATAATCCTGACTGCTACTGAGGTAAGACTGACTGGTCTATAATTCCCTGCCTCCTCTCTGCTATCACTCTTGTGGAGTGGGATCACATGAGCCCTTTTCCAGTCTTCTGGGACCTCTCCTGTGTTCAGAGACTCACTAAACAGTTCTGCTAATGGCTCTGCCAGTTCCACCCTTAGCTCCTTTATTATCCTGGGATATATGCCATCAGGTCCTATTGTCCATCCTGAGCTTAGTGAGCTCTTGTAGGACCCTTTCTTTTGTGAAGGGACTTGTGTAGACCTCCCTCCCCACTGTGTCCATGATGCTGAACTGTGGGTCTGCCCTACCTTCTCCTCAGAAAATAAAGAGCAGAAGTATCAATTTAGGATAGATACTTTTCCTTGGTCCTCCTCCACACACTCCCCCTTATCCCCTTTGATCTTAGCAATACCACCTCTGGACTTTCTCCTTTCACTAATGAATCTAGAGAAAGTCTTGACCCCTTCTTTTTCTGTTTGTGCTAGTGTTTCCTCAGTTTGGGCCTTTGCCTGCCTTACTGCCTTCCCTGTTTCCCCTACGGAAGTTTGGTATGCCTCCCTTGCTTCATCCCACTACATTGCCATATATTTCCTAAAGGCCAACCTTTTAGCTCTGATCTTTTCTGCTACTGTTATTGAGAACCAGAGTGGTGTCCTCCTTCTTTTGCTCTTGCTTTTCTCCCTAACACAATGGGATGTTGCTTCAAGTATTGCATCCTTAATGCTTGCCCACTTTGCCTGTACCCCTTCACCTGTATTTCTTCTTGCCAGGGCTAGCTGAACTCTGTTGACCATCTTATCAAAGTCAGCTTCTCTGAAGTCCCACATTTTTGCCTTGGAATGGGATGATTTAGTTCTAGTGGCCAAATTGTACCATACCATGTGATGGTCACTGGTCCCCAGGTGACCTTCTACCTGGAAATCTGTGATCCTTCCCCATTAGGCAGTACTAGATCCAGGATAGCCCCATCTCTTTTGGGTTGTTGTACCAATTGTTTAAGGCCCTCACCTGCAGGGAATCCACTATGTGTCTAGTTCTGGTGGATGTTCCTACTGGTATTGATTGATCTGTATCTGGCATGTTGAAGTCTCCCATTATCAGAACCTCCCCTTTAACTGTTATGTTTTGTATATCTTCTAACAGTAATGTGTCTACATCCTCCCCCGGTCTAGACGCCTGTAAACAACCCCAGTTTGTATGGCTGTCCCATTTCCTGTTTCCACTGTGACCCACAGTTCTTCTGACTCCTTATGTGTATTCTGAATTTCTGTAGCTTTGATATTTTCATTGACATAAAGGGCCACTCCCCCCCCCTTTGCACCTCATTCCCTTCTGAACAGTACATAGCCAGGTACTGAATTGTCCCAAGTGTGGTTACTGGTGAACCATGTCTCGCTAATGGCTACTATGTCCAGTTTAACATCTGTCATTGTCACCTCCAGGTCTGGGATCTTGTTTCCCAGACTGTGGGCATTTGTGTACATGATTTTCCATTGGCCAGATTTCTGTGCATTACTTGTGGGGTAAGGTATGCCTTTTTTCTTTCCTGGTGATGCAAATAAACTACAAACATGCTGAACTCCTGTTTGATCATTAGCTGAGTGGGAGGGGTGTTCTTCCCATTCGATGTATCGGGTGCTGCACCCCTCTCCCCATTTGCTAGTTTAAATATTCTGCAAAGACATCAAACTTCTGCTCCAACTCACTGACTCCATCCTTAGTCAGTTGCAGTCCATCGAATTTAAAGAACTTTCACTCCCAAAACTGTTGGCAGGTTCCTACAAATTTGCATCCTTTTTCCTGGCACCAGCCCTTGAGCCACATGTTTAGCTCTCCTATCTCTCCTTCTCTGACCTTCTGTCCATCTGACCCCCTCTCCCAGACTGGCAGGATCTCAGAGAAGGAGATGCTGGATTAAATGGATGACAGTTTGTCTCCCAGCCTGATCAGGTGTTCCTTGGTCTCCACAACTGACTGGCTGGTGAGATCATTAGTCCCTGTATGTACCAGGATGTTGATGTTTTCTCCTGCTTCCTGCACAATTTTAGCAATGTGTTCAGTGTCTCTCCACAGTGATGTACCTGGGAGACATCTGACCATTACCCCCAGCCAGAATTAGGTATCGACTCCCCGAATCATGGAGTCTCCTATGATCAGAAGTGTTTTGGATTTCCTTTTTGCTTTTTTTGTTTTGGTCCCTGTTTTGGGCAAGTTTTGTAGTGCTAGCTGCTGTGCTGCAGTGTCCTGCTCTGCAGTGTCTTCTGCCCCTTTGTTTGATTTCAGAGATAGAGGCAGATACCTTTTTGTAGTTTTTATATGGTTTGTGGAGGTGATATGTTGGTGAGCATTGAGTGATGGGGCACCTGATTTGTCCCTCCTAACCACCTGCCAACCTCCCCGACCAACTACCCTCTGTGGTTGGGGTGCTTCAGTTGGATGTTGGGGAAATGATCGGTGGTTCTTGTAATATATTTCCTCCTGAATATGTGATTTGAAGTGCACAATCTCTGCCCATGCTGCCTGGAGCTGAGCCCTTAGATATATGATGGTCCAGCATGTAAGACAGTGTCCTAAATCCTGTGTAACTGCCTTTTGACAAGTGTCCCACAGTATCTGCAGTTAATAATTTCCATTCCAGTTGAGTTTCCAAGTTTATAATCTGATCTGAGTAATTAGAAGGAAAATGAAAGTAAAAGTTTTATATATATATATATATATATATATATATATATTTGTTTGTTTGATTATTTTTGTATAACGTTTTATAACAAGTTTAATTGTGCCTCTAAGTGAGGTCACTGTGTGGATACTCCTCTGATTCTCCCCTTCCTGCTTTGCTACAGGAAATGTCATGACTGTGCTACTCTATCAAAGAAGTGTAGCATAGGGTGGTTTGGGATGGGGTGGGTGGTTGGGCCCTTCCCCTGCCAAAGAAGAAGAACCATGGATGAAAGAAACAAGGAGGTAAGAGAAGAAACAATCAATCAACAACAAATGCAGTCTCTATTTCCTAGTCTGTATCTCATATGTGCTTCTGTAATTAGCCCTGAAAGCTTAGCCTAATGATAGATAAAACTGTAAATTCTGTAAGAACCACCTGTAACAATTTCACAGAAGCTATACCCTGCAAAAAACACTTTGCTACAGAGAAAAATAAAGCAGTAAAAAAGTAACAAAACCTGTAAGCACAACCTGCAGAACACTTTAACAGAAGACATACCTTGCAAAAAACAATTTGAATCAGAGAAGATTACAGCAGTAATCTGTAAGCACAAAACAGCAACAAACCTGTAGGCACACCCTGTAATAATGCAGCAGAAAGTATATCCTGCAACAGCAATTTGAATCAGAGAACAATAAAGCATTAAAATGTAAACAAAATACAGTAAGAAAACCTGTAAGCACAAAAGACAATAGTAACACAGTAAATCTGCCTAGCCAAAAGAAGCCTTACTTTTTTCCTTGCTCTGATAATGTTGTTCCTTGCTCTGTCCTTATAAGCAAACCTAGAAGAAAAGAGCTCAGGTGAAGCTAGGTGCCTGTGCCAGCAAACCTAGTCATCCACCTCAAAAACACCAACTAACCTGACCTTTTAACTCTTCGTTCTGCTGGAAGTTCCTAAGACTTTGTCAGCTCCACCCCCGAGTTATACTCCTAACCCCTTTAAGAGTTGTGGGAGGAAAGCAGTTAGCTCCTTCAATGTGAGAAGGAGACTATAACACATGTGAGCCCAAAACAAAAACCTGTTGGCAAAAAACAAAATAGTAGCAAACAGTAATTTTGTTTAGCCTAATGACTGATAAAAAAAAGTAACAATACCTGTAAGTACCAACTGTAACAATTTCAAAGAAGATATACCCTTCAAAAAACACTTTGCTACAGAGAAAAATAAAGCAGTAAAAAAGTAACAAAACCTGTTAGCACAACCTGCAGAACACTTTAACAGAAGATGTACCTTGCAAAAAGCTATTTGAATCAGAGAAGATTACAGCAGTAATCTGTAAACACAAAACAGTAACAAACCTGTAGGCACATCCTGTAACAATGCATCAGAAAGTATACCCTACAACAGCAATTTGAATCAGAAAACAATAAAGCATTAAAATGTAAGCAAAAAACAGTAACAAACCTGTAAACACAAAAGAAAATAACACACAGTAAATTTGCCTAGCCAAAAGAAGACTTAATTTTTTTTTTCTTGCTCTGATAATGTTGTTCCTTGCACTGTCCTTATAAGCAAACCCAGAAGAAAAGAGCTCAGGTGAAGCTAGATGCCTTTGCCAGCAAACCTAGTACTCAGAGCTCAACACAGCTGACATACACAAACTAAACATAACAATAATCTTTAAAAACTACACAAAAGAGTATGCATGACTCCTGTAGGCACTGCAAACTATGCTTGCCATATAAACAAGATTCTAGTGTTTAGTCTTCTTGCGTAATTGTTGTAAGAATTTAGACACATTAAAGGTAACACGTTCAATCCAGGCTTACAGATACATTTTAGATATATTTGATAATAATACCTTTTAGGGAAGCTGCCAGTTTGTGGTCTAGCATACATAAATCAAAATATAGTGTCCACCCCCGATGTGCTGCACAGACAAGCCCTGCATATTTAAACTGTCTTTTTCTATTTTTCTAGTTCTTACCTTAGTTAAAATGGTGCAGTTAGATTCATGTTACAGCTACAAAATGAGCAAGCGTGGCACCACTTATAAGATTATCCCATTCACCACATGGTAAACTGTTCTAAATTCTCAAATACTCATGATAAGTTGCAGTAATGTGCTTTCTCGCTGTCATCAATACACCCCACTGAGCCTCGCTCTGGAATGTATATACTTCAGCCCAACTGGTGAATAAGTTACTATGTGATAACCACCTCTCCTTTAAATCATTTAAACATATTAAAGGTAACAAGTGAAATTTAGAATTACTCATACAGTTTAGATCAATTTGATTGAGAGGGACTGCTGGTTTTTTAGTCATGCATTAACTTAAATCAAAAGACAGTGCTCTCATGTGCCATATACTGAAACATGAAACTACTACCCCTTTTAACTAAGGTTAAGAACTAGAAAATAGGAAAAGAAAGTTAAACTATGCAGACCTTGTCTGGGCAACATGTAGGGAGTGGGGGACACGGGATTTTGATTTAAGTATAATTTTTGTAAGAAAAGGTTTTGCAGTGTATTTCTATCCAAAATGTTATAATCCTATCATGGGTGTTACATAATGGGCAAACTGATGGGGTCCTGATTTAAAATGTGAACCATTTTAAAGATGTACAATAAACTATCTGCTGCAATGTTTTACATTTCACCAAATAGGTTCACACATTTGTCAACATTTCTGTATTTAAGTCCCTTCCCCATATTTAAAAACTTTATTACCCTCCCTTAATGTAATTGTATACAATATTTTATAGATCATATAAACCATGTGCAAATTCCTTCCTGTTTTTTTCCACCAAATCAGCAGTTCTAAGTCATTTAATTTTGCCTTTCCTTCATGCATCCAGAGCAATATGTTTGTAAAGCTATGTACACTAGTTGCATCTATCTAAAATGGGCCAATATTTGGATCCATCATAATCCAATAATCTCTGCATGATCCATTACTTACAATCATCTGTAACTCTCTAAATACAGTCAACCCTCCCCCCATTAGCTAGTTAGTTAAAGATTGAGTCGTTGAAAGCTGAAACACACTGTTCTTATTCTTGACCAAAGAGGAGAGGCATGAAAGGTTTTTAGTGTTTGTACTTATGCATTACAGACCTAGTGTATTTTAATCAAACTGTTACTAGCAAATGTTTTGTGATTGTCATATGTGTGTGTGTGTGTGTGTGTGTGTGTGTGTGTATGTGTTGTGTTTGTATAGTATTGTGCTATATCTTCTGTTCTGATTTGGCCTGAAAATAGGCATTTATTCTGCCTAGTGTGCATACCTGGTTACCAAATACATAGATACATAGACAGTGTCGGCAGATAAGGGCCTATGGCCCACCTAGTCTGCCCATAATGTAAATAATCAAATAAAAATAAATACATAAAGAATCATACCCCATTGATGTTGTACGAGAAGGCATCTGAGAACTTTCAATTAATCAGCAAGTATTTCCACCTGACACATGAGGGGAAACCCACTCTTTTTATTGTTTCACCTAATAGTCAAAAAAGTAGTTCTGAATATCAGGACAGGAGGACAATCTAAAACTCCTTACCTTGTTGTCATTCAATCTAGTCAGTTTTATATGAGGTTTTCTTTCTCCTTCAGAATTAAGTTGGCCATTTCTCATTCAAGTTTTTCAGACTTGCCTTGTTTGAGTTACAATAATTGGTAATACATGTGTAACATTCAGAATTTGGGGATAATGTATATCTTTATTACATTTATCTACCCAAAAAGTTAGATTGATACAAAATTTAATTCCTTTAAGTCCTAAATTATTTAAGTATTTTATAATGAAAACATTGGAGGAACAAAATAATTATGTTACTGCCCATAACCCGCAGTGATAGAAAGAGGCATTTGCTTTTAAATTAATGTTTTAACCAATTTCTGAAGAATGAAAACTGTTATCCTGTTCACTACCAGAAGTACCATTTACACCCTCGTTAAGGTGTGCCATTGCTCTTAGGCATCTTTGAGAATCAACAATGAGTTTTATAATGCAACAACCCTTTTCCTGCTACCATCTGTAGGTTATGCTGGGGCTCAAGGAGGAGCAGATGTCAGTTGTGCATGGAATTTAAGGAAGATAATACTTCTTACAGGAATCCCTTCACATGCAAAACAGTAAACTTCTCCAATTTTACCCTATAAAGGGTGTTAGTTCATCTACAACTGGGACCTGAGGACTGTTTGTGGCATTAGAAGGAAGCCATCCCTCATGTGATAATTTCTTTTTAGAATCCATGTTGCACATGCAAGAGGGTTTTGTATTTAGGACCATGTGCTCTGGCAGTACAGTATAGCCTATGCTTGCTTGACCTCTGTACATTTTAATTACAGACACTATTCAAGGTATCAGTCTGCAAGTACTATATCTAGGGGAGAGATTTAAGATTTTGGAGTTTAGAATTTATAAGGAATTAATGAGTCTCAACCAGTGGTGTAGCCCATGCACAAATAAGCCGCAGCTCCATTGAGAGCCACCACTGTTTTCAGATTTGCTGTGGATCTTTAAAAGGCATAGGTACAGTAAGTCTCAAACTGTGCTTGTACTCACTGCTGAAAGAACTTTAGAGCTGGTGGTTTTCCAAGTATAAATTATGAGTTGTTGTCCAGTTTCATAAACCTGGCAGGCACTCTTTGACAGCACCTGTGGGCTTTTCATGATGCATCAGGATGCTAAGAGAATAAAGCAAGAATGCTCATGGCACGTTTTAGTCAGCACTTTCAGCAGCTTTTTCACTACCTGTTATAAATCAGGTTTTTACACAGAGGCAATGGGAGATGTCATTTGTCAAGCATACCTCAATGCCATGACAACCTGGCTTAGGAAAAACAAGAGAAAAGTATAGACCTGTTGTTTTGTTTTTCTTGGTTTGCAGACAGATGACCCCAAGCGTACCACACCTGCCTGTATAATGAAAGTTTGGCAGCATGACGTTTAAGAGTTACTGACACCACAGAGAAAACGTCAACAATTATGCAAATAGAAGAAGGCAGTTTATATCATTCCTGTTCTTTGCATTTTCTTCCCGTTTTTCTTTTTTTGCCAAGAACCTACAGTCTGGATTAAAAGGAAGACTGTTGTACTCTTGAATTTACTTGCACTTTGTCCAGGATTTTACTGCAAGTCACCCATCACAAGAAAAGAATTATAATAAAAATGTCCAGGTCATTAGATTGTTATGTCGCATGTACTCAGTTATGATTTCTCATGCAGACAAGTAACAGGAAAAGATCAATTTTAAGTTACAATAAACTCAATTTATATAAACTATAGTGCTAGTTATGGAAAATACAATATTGAAAATAAAGGTGATGTAAAAAGGCAGAATTCATAATATACCAGTTTATCTTCATGACTGAGGGGGACAGGCCAAAATTTGAAACACTATGACTTGGGTTCAGTGTGGGAGTGGAATCAGGCTCCTCCCACTTCTCCTACAAAGCCTCAGCTCACACAGTCCTGTGGACTCTAATGCTTTTCTCTTGCCCACATGGTACTTGACTGCCTTTCCATTGTGTTCTTTTTGGCCCCTTTTGATATTTCCTACCTGCCCTTTCATTTACTGCCTGTTCCTTTGATTACTTTTTCTACTTGCCACCATACCCTTTGCATCCTGCTGCAGTGGCAGTTTTCAGCCATCCCCAGCTCTGGCTGCCCACCTCACTGTTGAGGGTGTCAGTTTTCCATTCTCCAGTGGCTCCAGCCCAGTGCTACACTACAGGTACTTGTCACAGCCTCATGCCTGCTCCATGAGCTCCCTAGGTACTTCATTTGACAGCTCCATAAAACACTTTGCTACTGTACAGAATGCTCTGTTTAGGATACTGTCCACCAGACTTGCCACTTACAGTGGCTCTCTCTCCTCAGCTCCCACATGAGGCAACTTGTTCCACTGACCAGGCTCTAAGCAATCAGCAGCTCAATACTGCTTAGTACTTTAATGTTCTTCCAGTGACTTGGTGTCACAGGGACCAAAGGGGTCAGGTAAACAAACACCCGCAGTGCAGCTCTCCTGGCAAGAGGCCTTTAGTTTTTTTTTTAAGCCTTTTTGGTGGCCCACTTTTGGGTGATGTCTCCATCTTTTCTGACTGCTAGTCCTGTCCTATGCTTTTGTCAGCCTTGCTTGTGAATCCCTGTGACAGAAAGTTATTAGAGTGGCATACTTTTCTCTCCATTTGCAGACATTACATACTCCCTTATAACTTGAACCTGTCCTGCAGCTCTCATAGGATTTGTTTCTTTCTTCAGTATTCAAGACCCACTCACAGAAGCTGTTTGCATATCAGGTTTCCCTCCATACTAACTACACTAGTCACGCTCTGCCACATGCAGTTTCACAGAGCCACTGTTCTGCCAGATAGGTATATTAAAGCAGCAGTGCAATGAAAAATGTTTTTCCAAGAAGCTAGTTTCAGAGACTATTAATATAAATATCAGCATGCCTGCCAAATCTGCTTTTCTAGATACTTCCTATGCCATGCACCATGAGTTTTTATATTTTCTCAGTGCTAACTCTTGCCTGGTCTATAATGCAATTTCATAGAGGTTCTATGTCATAAGGACAGTCACCAAAAGGCGATCATCATTATGGCCAGTGTACATCGCCAAAATTCAATTTCAGTGATATACACCCCTGGCGTCAAAGAAAACAGCACAAGGGACACTAAAATTTACTTTTATGCAGGGGCTGTGCCCCATGCAGCCCCCCCATGGCGGGGCTTTGTCCCATGCACCCCCCTACTATTGGATTCTCAACTCCTGGGGGGTGCATGTCAGGATGGTGCAACAGTATAAAAAAAGATATTACCTACTTAGGCCGGGAGCAACAGAACATACCTGCACCTGGACCCAAACCCTGCATCCCAGCCATCCCAGACCAGTACCCACCCACCACACCATGGAGCCAGCTCACCACAGCACCACTCCTTGCACACCCTCCCACCCCTCGCTCAGCATGCTCGCTCCCCCCCTCGCGTGTGTACATATAGTGACATCCCATTGCCATTTGTGAACCCTCCCCATCTGGTTGCCCTTCCTATTCCCTTGCTGTCTGACTATGCACCTCAAGTGGATCGCCATTTCAGTAGGCACCCACTTGTGACTAGCCCAGATCACAGGATACCTTTCTGGAACAAATGTGGTGGCAATCTTTATTTCTTAAGAAAAAAATAAATTAAACATTTATAAAATACTCAGATTCTGGTAGAACTAGAAAATTATTCATTCAAATAAAACTAAAAGATGCCTGGAATCTTTTATAGTGAAATAAAGGTAAGGTCCAATTTTTGGCGAATTTCATTGCACTGCTGCTTTAACTTTTAATAGTAGTAAACTGTTGGGTCTCATCATAAGTGTTTGCAGTGCACCCACAGACCCAGCCATTTTAGCTTATGGCATTTCCATAAGACTGCTCCAAGCTCCACTTTCCACCTACCAAACATACCTTGTGGCAGATGGGCTTCAAAATAAGTTCATATTCCTCTACTCATTAAAACAGAGTTACAGCTGCCCTTGGCTATCTACCTATTACATCATGCAGTTCACAGTTCTGCTCACCAGCAGACCTGAGTCAGCTGTTTTCACCACCTACCTTCTACCTTATGCAGTCTAAATTATGCTCATCAGCAGAACTGCCTCAGCCATCTCAATTGTTTACCTCCACATGACAGGGTCTAAATTCTACTCTCCATCAAAATTGCATCAGCTGCCTCAACCTACTATGTGCTACCTCATGTGGTCCTCCAGCTGAACTGCCTCATCTGTGTCAACCATCTATATGCTGTATCACATAGTCTAAATTCTGCTCACCAGCAAAACTACCTCAGATGTCTCAACAATCTATGTGCTCTTTATGTAATCTCAGTTCTGCTCAACAACCGATCCATTTTAGGTGTCTTGAATTCCTATCTGCTACAAAATGTGGTCTGAATTCTACTCAGCAGCAGATGTGCCTAAGTTGTCTTGCCCGTGTACCTGTAAGATTATGTGATCTAAATGCTGCATAGTGGCAGAATCACCCTTGGTGTCTCACCCGTTGATCTACAACATTATGCGGTCTCATTTCTGCTTGTCAGCAGAACCACATCAGCTGCCTGCAACCACCAAGTGCTATTCATGCAGTTCCTATGTCTACTCATCAGTATAGCCACCTCAGCTGTCTCACCCATCAATATGCTTCAGTTACAGGGTCTGAATTCTGCTCACAAGCAGAACAACCTCTGCTGCTTTAACTACAGTGGTAGCCATAGACATTGCCAACTATTTCCAGATATTTTGCAAGCTTTCTGAAGAGTTTCTCTCTGCTGCCCCTACTGTTTAAATGCAGAAAGCATCAGATATTTCTGGAAATATCACAGAAATTTCAGGAAATAGCTGGCAGTGTCTGCGGCTACTACTGTACATGCCTGTTCCTAATGTAATCTAAATTCTACTCAATGACAGAGCTGATTCAATGGTCTGACTTCTATGCCTGTTTTCTAACACAGTCTAAATTCTGCTCATAAGCAGAACCGCTTCAGCTATGTGGTATGTCTCCTGCTTGCAGTACTTTTTCTGAAGCCTGCTCCCTGGTAGAACTATTTTCAGGCACTTTAACCATGTCTGTGTTAGTGATATGGTCTGCATTTCTGCTCAATGACAAAAATGCTCTTAGCACCATTCAGCAGCACTTGTATGATAATTGTCTATTCATCAGGAGTGTCTCTTCAAGTAGTCTACCTCACTACTATTTAATCTGTAAAGACTGCTATTGGGCTTCCCAGAGGTTACAGTCTACCTAATTGTGACCATCTCTACCTATGTATCATAATTTTAAAGAGGAGTCTATACAACACACCCCAAGCAGACGAAGTAAACAACTGTCTCTTTAAGATCCACAAACTTCCATCCCATGATCCAGTCCTACTGCCTTTCCATCACTTATGAGTCTGTGCCTATCTTGGTGCCACACATACAGCCTAGTAGAACCTTTCTTTATCTGCCACCATCCTGAAACTGCTCAAGCTTCACAGCAGGGGATAAGCTCTTGGTGACTCACCTCCAAATCCTACCACTAAGTTGTCTCCCTGTCAATTTTAGAGTTCAACCACTGCAACATAGCAGCAGCTACAGTTATATATTACGTCTCTCAGTTCACTCTTAATCCTAGAAACCCACATTTCAGAGTCAACAACTGTCATAACTATATATGCATAGACTATAGACATATAGCTAATGTACCACTACCTCTAGAGTCTTGCTTAGGGATTCAGATCTTCCCATTCTACAGCGTCAATATCCTCCCATAACATTTGTCTTTTCTGAGCATAATGACTTTGCAGCCATGGAAGTTTTTAGAAGTTTCCTCCTTCCAAATTGCTTCTGAGAATCTTTCTGCAATCCTTTTTAGTTTTAGCATGAATGTCTATCCATATATCAAGACTGCAAGGCAAACAGAACAGAGTCAGTAAGCCTGAAAATTATTACCTATCACTCCCCTGTACTCAGTAACTCCCTATCAGAAGCTAGTATAATCCCTTTTAATTTTTGCCATGCAGATACAAGCCACTACAGTTGTAGCATTTATGGCCTTGTGCTTCAGTGACTGCACTGCAGCTGCTCCTCAGTTTGACCACTCACTCGTCCATGCTTACCCTTTTACACAAGACATTATGACCATTCGTAGCCTTCTACTTGAACTCTTCTGAGCCATTCAACAGTGGGACAGGCATTGGACAACACACTCCAGAACAAGTTATGTTCTGTCAACCCATTCAGTAGTACTCTATCTCACCTAGAGCCACCTTCATCCAAACTCCGTCATCCATTTTTTCATCCAAACTCCATCATCCACTTCAAAAGATAGTAACATCAGCATGATTGCAAGGTTCATGGCTTCACCTAAAAATTCTACATTAACATTTGGGTCTTATTCACACACAGTAACCAAGTTCCACTTTCACTAGTGGTGCCAACCATACACCAAGAATGAAGATTCCCCAGCAGTACATCTCAGTTCTGAGCCATTTGACTTCCACTCATATATCAACATTATAGCCATGATCCTCATGACAAAATTCAACAAGCCCAATATCTTCTCTTATCCAATAAAGTGCCTTTAGGGAAGTAAAACTGTGGGATTAGATGCTCAGAGGTTTCCTCCATAGTTCTTTTTTTACTCTCTTCCATGCCAAACATCTTCACTGTATGAGTAGGAGGAGATAAAGTTCATAGATTCATCACTGTATTCTTGGACCTTTGTTGTTTCCTTTGTCTAAAGAGAGCTCTCATCAAACACAAACTTCATGATGCACAAGCACAAAATGTTCCTCCCAATTCATATCATTTTGATTTCTCAGTGAACTTAAAAGGCTATGCCTGGGGTTCAGTGGGAAAAAGGGTATCAGACTCCTCCCATTTCCCCTACAAAGTCTTGACTCACACTACCTTATGGGCTCTAGTGCTCACAATGCCTCCTACCCCTCTTCCTTCTCCAGCATTCCCCTGCCTTCATGGGTCTTTTTTATTTTCCTCTACCTACAACCGTGCCCTCTGGTTCCCTGCATATAATGTGGAAACTACAGTAGTAAGGAAAGCTACCACCAAGCACAAACATAATGCCACACAAGCATAACACATTCCTCCCAATTCATATGATTTTTGATTACCTAGTGAACTAGTCAAGAAGGTCCTGCCCCCTCACAAATAAAAAAAATGGCATATTCAGTAATTAAGGACATAATAAGCTCAACCCTGGCTCATCCTCTAAATTGTAATCATGTTTTTAAACAGTTTTTAATTGTTTTGGGGTGCTACTTGTGTGTGGCTAATATCAGAAACAAACTGTATCCATTGCACCACCCTCCAAATGCTGATCAAAAGAGCCTGCAAATCATTTTAAAGCTGGCACCAAACATTTAATTGGCCATATGTAGGTCAAGAGCCACCAAACATAGACAAAAACAAGATATACTTTAAAAAGTTGTAGCGGCTTTAGTTGATTAAAAAACAAGCAGCAGGTAAACTGCAATGAAGAATGTGAATCCAAAAGTTGGTAGATTACAAATGGTGTACCTATTCAGGCAAGCAGTCCCCCCTCAGGTTGGGGTCACCCCTTCATAATGTAGGTCAGGCATTTTAACATGTCACTATGAGCTGTGATCTTACTGCTTTCTCTACCTGTCTTAAATGATTAGCACTGTCTGGCTTCTTTTTTTTTAAACAGAGTGCTATCCCACAAAGTATCATACCTTTCCAAGGGTCACCTTGTTGTTTGTAGTCAAGTTTATTTTTTTTTTTATTATTTAGTTGTTTAACCAGGTATAGCACAGTTTAATCACAACTCAGCTGATTTATGTAAATAAGAACCTCACAGTACTACTATGATGTCATCAAGCATGATGTTTGCTGCTGTCCTATTGGTTAAGTACACTAGTATGACATACTGTTGCCATTTTGTTTGTAGCATATCTACTATCAAAGTAAGCATTTTTATCTTGATAGTAGATATGCCATAAACAAAGTAACATCATTTATCTGGTGAGATTTTTTGTCACTGCTGCAGTATAAATAGGATTAAGCTAAACGTTTGTCTAAATATTATGTTTTCCAAGTTTTTCCTAAGAAGTCAGTAGCTCTTTACCTCTATGTGAATGAACCAGGTTTGAAAATTGTGGACTATAAAAGGTAGAAAGTTAATCTGAGGACTGCAGAAGCCAACCCAAAAATATGATATTCTGTATTACATTTTTTGAAACACAAAATGAAATAAAGACTATCTCATGTTTGGAAGGGGGGAGTGGGTAGCAGGCAACTCACTCCGCTCTCAAGCTCCAAAAAGGAGTGCCTCTCCATCTGTGAACTGTTGCTTTTTATTGTGGGACTCTGCACCCTTTGTTCTAGCAGCCTTCACTGCCTCAGTGTATTTGCACTCCATTGGTCTCACTCCTCCAATTTTGCATAGAACTCTTGGCCACCTTTCCCCCTAGCAGCCACTGACACATCCTTCCAGGCCTGCTGTGCCAAAGCAGGAGCTCAAGTCGCTTCTATTCAAGGCTTTGGTATCCTCTGAATTAGCAGCTGAGCCACTTCTACCATACAGGCTCAGTGGTCTGGCATGAAAATATCCATAATTGTTCTCTGTCACATGGTCACACCCTGCCTTCCAACTCTTCAGGCTCTGCGTCCCTTCTCTACTGTGGTCTCCTTGCCATTACCTAAGCAGGCTTCCTTTCACAGTCAATCTAGTTGCCGGTTCTATAGCTCAGTAAACCTTTTCAGCTGATGCAATCTTCTTTTGTAAAAGGCTTCAAACTCGTTATCTAGAGTGTCCTCTTGATTCAAGAGCTCTGGGTCATCTCAATATTTTCTTATTTCTTTTTCTTTCTTATTGGGTACAGTGCCACTCTTTCCAGCAGCCCTTTCAAGATACTGTGCCATAGCAGCTCCACTCCCTGCCTCCTTATCTTTTTTGGGCTATCATTGTGTCCACTCTCCTAGAGCTGTGTATTCTTGTGGCTTGCTTTTTTTCTGGTTCCCCCCCCCCCCCGTTTCCTATTGCCAAGCCTTGGCTTATTCTCGGTCCCATTTTCTTTAACACCTTCTGCTCACTCATGGTGTTTCTGTTTCAGTTATTCATTGTTTTGGAAGGAGCAGTTGTGCTCCCTTCTATAGTTATTTAACCTGCCTCATCTTGATTCCCTCTTCTTCTCCAATCCTTTTTCAGCATGGTTCTACTTCACATTGACTCTTACCTCGGCAGCCTGACATTGGTGCATAAGTTCTGCCCTTCTCCTTAGTGGAATGCATCTGCTGCAGTCCCTAAAGGTTTGAGCAGAGTCGCTTCAGACATCTCCAAGATTGAAACTCTCACCCATGGTTCCATTAGCCATACAGCAGAGCTCTTTTTGCACTTTGTCAATGTGGTAATGTTAGTCACTGAACAAGAGGATGAACAGCCGAAGTATCCCCACATCAGCCGCCGATGGTGTAGATCTCTCTTGCTCTCTCTCTTTCTCTCTCCTTGTAGTTTTTCAATTATGCATTGCTCAAGGTTCCTTTAGCCACACAGGCCAAGTCCCTTGTGTAACTCAAAAGGTGGAACCCATATTCCCTCAAGAAGTATATGTGATATGCAAAATGTTGGGGGAGCTTAAGTGGTACTCATAAGCAAGTACTATATATTTTCCACTTTCATTTTAAGAATAATCCTCATGCATTCAAGTGTTCCTTGATTGTGCCATTTCTGTGTCATTAGATTTCATTGATCAAATGGTCAAACTATGTGGCACCTTCATGAGGGTGGTAGACACAGTTACAAGACAGAGAGATTGAACAGCTGAACATATGCCGCACAAATATACAAACATACTCATACACTCGTTTTCCACTGATCAATCCAGTCTAATTCAATCAAACCTTTTCTATTGCTCCCTCCACCAGCACATTCACAGTACTGTACAAAAGGAATGAAAAAAAAGCACATTTTAAGAAAAATGAAACTGAGCAAGTGAATCTACACATTACAGGAATTTTTTCAGCTACTTTTTATGTATACAAACGTAATAAAACAGGACTTTGCATGAAATTTTCTTATGAGGCTTTCTTAAAACCAGGGGAGGGCTGTAGATTATTTCACTTCTGTGAAAAAAAAAACAATATACATGTTTTCATATCATATCATTAATGTCAAGAAGCTTATGAAACTGAATATGAAACTTTCAATAGGAAGAAGAAAATGTTTCAAATGACTATTCCGAGCATGCATTGACTGTGTAGTTAGATACAGATGCGTTCCCATCCACAGATGGATTTGAGAGTATCAAGGACTACCGTTGGTGCACAAAGCAAGTGCTCCACTCATCATACTTGACTTGTACTCTAATACTCACAAATTGATTGAAACAATCACAGTAATAGAGTGAAGTTAGCAAGTTAATGTCAGTCTTACAGTCGATGGCTAGCACAATCTATGTATTGTAAGAAAACTCATTAGTAACTGCTCTTTGGTACAGTATCTGTGTGATTTCCATAACCAAAAGGAGTTAACAGCTAATCTTCAAAGATTCCACCAAATTTATTTTACAGTAAAGAATTTTAAGCTCTTCATGCATCAACTCTACATACATGCACAAGACAACGCAGAGGAAAAGCTGCTCTCTGAGAAAGCAAAAGTAGTCAAAACTCAGTAGTTAGCTGCAGAATGCCACAGTGAAAAGTGGTACTACATCCTGGTGCTTCAGGTCCTCACATTTTTATTAGTTTTTCTTTCTTGGATTCCGGTTTTCCTCTGCATTGTCTCATAGAAGTGGCTTTACTTTTACTACTGCCAGCACCCACACAATTTGGTTTGTGCACACGGTGTTTGTGTCAGTCTACATACATGTGCAAAGTTTATCAGTAGCACTTGGGTCAAATAACATAGTCATTTTACTTGTCAATTAGAGGCAACAGGAAAACTAGAAATTTTGATAGAGCTAAGTTTTAAGGTAAACAAATCCACTTGAATATATAGCAGAAGAAGAAGAGTAAGAAGAAGAAAAAGAAGATGATGAAGAAGAATAAGAAGAAGAGGGGGTGAAGAAGAGGCAGTGTTTATATAGCACTTTTCATACACATTGCATCCCAATACACTTTACAAGCAAACAGAGACTGGTAGTAAAGTGACTGAATGTGTAGTGGTAACCATTTCACACATCAACACCCACACACGGCCTTGGATAATGATTTTTGATTTGATTAAAATTTATTTTTTCACAGGAAATAACATTTGTTGGGACAAAGTCCCATTTACAACAAAGTCCTGCATTTCAGTTTGTTATACTAAACGTTAAACAATTAACATATACAAATACAAAAAATACAAAAATACAAGAAAAAAAATCACTTCACAACAAGTTGCTAATTGCTGAGCCAATTTTATGGGAAGGGGAATGTTGGACTGAATACTGTGGAAAATCCCCTGCTGTTCATCAGTTGTGGGAACCCTTGACCATTGTGGCAAGATGGTGGATGTGACCAATGAAGGTGGTGAAGGAACCATTGCAGGAGGACCCCTTCTCCCTATTTCTTCTACCAATTTCGATTCCGTGACTGAAACAACTGGTAGTGCTGAAATAGTGATGGGTGATATTACCAATTTGAGAGTCAAGTTCTAAGGTAAATGAATCTCAGGACCCTGAGCTGCAGGTGCGTGGTATGAAACAGCTGATGACAGATGCTGAGAACAGCTGCGAGACAACTGGATTGGATTTTGTTCCAATGGAGCAGGAAGAACTAATGTTGAAAAAGCATAAGGCTTTCCTATTATAATTACTAAATGATGATCTTTCCTTAGGTGCCTGGAAGCCAGATAACACTGATGCTGTACCCCCCAGCACACCTGCAGACTGAACAGGTATAGACTACTTTACCTTTTTCTCAGTCAGTCTCTTCAGAAAATACACCATCTCAGAGTCCTAATGATGTGAATGTGTCACTGCCAACTCACTCCAGAGCAGCATTGTGCCCCCCCAAAAAATATCTCTGGGGCTTCAGAAAGGACACTCAGATTGGTGTCAGCCCAGTACCTCAGCTGAGAACTGGTGCCCGAAAGCTGCACTCTAGGCTGCTGGCCAGATCCCAATGACAGATGGTAAGGGCTGGGTCTCACCCAGACCAATCTCAGCAGCTGAAATCATTGTTGCAGCACAACATTAGGAAACTACTTAATTGCCAGCATTGATGTGAATCCTTCTAGCTTTACTATTTTGTATCATCCCAATACTTTAAGTACAGTTCTGCAAGGTGTAACTGTGTGTGTGTGTGTGTGTGTGTGTGTGTGTGTGTGTGTGTGTGTGCAACAGCTGGAACTCTGGTTACAGATTCCTTCCAACCAAACGTACTGCAAACACCAAAGGCACCTTCGGACATCGACTCATACTGTTTCTGGCGATGATACAAACATTGATAAGTCCACAATTATTAATACTGGGCCCAGTACAAATAAAAATAAACTTAATGTTCAAATGAGGAGTGAAAAGCCTCATTCTGGGGAAGGCAGCTCAGAATTGGAGGGCTCTGAATTTCTACAATTTTCCCCACCTCAACAAGAATTGGGAAACCAACAGAATGGGAAACATACACAAAATCTACAAAATGTCTCTGAACAACAAACTGGGACATTTAAAATGTCATATTTGTTTAACAAGGTAGGGGAGCTTGCACAAAGATGAAATGCAGTTAAGTTTAAATATAATAGAAATGATAAGTATTTTCCTGATAGAAAATGAGTGATACATAAATTGTTACAGGTACAGTAACTATGGGGATGGGGCAAATTAACTTTTTGCATTTATTCATGTGAAGGGGGATGCAACATGTGATATCAGTTTCAAACAAGTACAATCTCTGTAGAAATTCTGGCAAAAATACAGCTTGGTCAAAGATACCCCTCTCAGGCAACTGTTTTTTTCCCCATTCCTTTAACCAAACTGACAGTAAAGACCATTATGCTGCTATTTAGGAATGAAGGTGTAAATATTGTTGATGTTCAGTATTGGTTAAGATAAAGATGTGACATATTTGAGCACCCCATTGCCATTTTGGATGAAGACCTAATTTGGATAGGAGGGTAGAAGGTAAAAGTGCTATTATTGTCATAAATGTGGTGTCAGGACTCATTAAAGCTCTGTGTGTGATAAGCCAAGATGCAATCTTTGTATAGAATACAGGTATGTCAGTCTGGGGTGTCCAAACCCTTTCAGGTGCAGTTTTGTGTGATGAAACTTCACACTGTCATAAACAATGCCCTTAAGCAGACCATAATACATTAGACAAGGTTATGCAGGACCAGGAACAACTCGGTACAAAATCTCAAGCCAAAGCTCAGCAGACTAGGGAATTGGGACCCCATCCCTCAGCCGAACCCCAAGAACACACTGCATATACTTCAAACCCCCCTTCCCCTCAAGAAAATAGTTCTCATAGACAGGAATGTACTGTACCCAGTGAACACATGTCATCTACTGCTACAACTGCTTGCATTTCAGCTTAAGGAAGAAATCTCAAAGAGGCCCATCCTGTAGCTCAGCTAGTGGACAGACTGATGAAATATCCCCTGCTCCACTACCTTTGGAGATTCCCATGATTGTGGTCAAACCCTGAAGAAATGGGCACTTCAAGAAAAAATCTGAATCTATTGATGTTGCGAAACCTATTCTGACATGGAATTGCTTTAGTGCTCTATCTAAAAGAAAGCAGTGGGAGGACACAGAAGAGGATGAAGGTAACTCAGTCACTTCCTCGGTTACATTCTTAATTATGGACTAGTCTGCAGATTCCCAGCTTGAAGTATCCAAGGCAAAAAAGGCCAGAGGTAGAGCTAAAGCAAAATCTAGAAAAGAATGATAGTTCTCTCTTCCATCTGAATGTGCATAAGACTAATCATAATAATGTTAACAGTATTAAGACATAAGAAATATCTCACAACTTTTCAATTTTTGAGAGATTTACCAAATATCATTTTTTTACAGGACACGAGAATTAAAGCAATACATGAATTATCCCAGGTTAAACAGCTGTGGTCACAGGGCTGATCCTTTTGGTCCCAAGGAGAGGAACTGTGCGATGGTGTAGCCATTTTATTAAAAGGCTTTCACTTCACCATAAAAACACTAGTAGAAATTGTACCTGACAGGACTCTCTTATTAGACTGGACCCATAATACAGTTAAATTTTACCTGATAAACATTTATACTCCACAAAGGATAGCTTTGAGAGTAGAATTGTTTTGTACAGTACAACTTTTTTTGCATACAAATGGTCTAATAATTTTTGATAGATATTTCAATTGTGGCATGTCCCTTTCAGACAGAGGAAGTAAGACAGTTAAGATTTTCAGAGACATGAACTGTTTAAATGATCTCATAATACCAGCAGATTTGCAGGATGGTTTTACTGCAGTGCATCAGAAGGGGGAGAAAACATTTGTTAAAGGTGTGTTGGCTACCAGAATAGATTTATTTATTTTTTGCAAAAACTACTACAGTCAATAAAGCCTCCACTATTCCCTTTGAAACCTTGGATCACTTAGCACTCTACTGTCACTGCACTTTGGGTGCACACTCATTTTATAACATACACTCATGTTGGGAATTAAATAATAGCTTATAATCTGAGCTACAGATTATCGAGACATGGGATCATCTTTTTAGGGCTATAGTTTCACTTATTGATGCATATGATTCAGTTATGGAATGGTGGGTAGAAACTAAAAAGAATTTTAAAACTTCATTAAGCAAGCTGTTATGAAAGAGAGGAATAAATATTTCCATTATCTTAAACTGAGAGACCAGTTGCAAACACGAATCTCTTTAGCACATGAAAGAAAGCAAAACCTAGGGACTCAGATTAAACAGCTCAAGGAGGAAATGTTCCAATATTAGAATAACAGAGCAGACACTCTGAAATTAGAAGCACATTTCGGAACACAGGGCCAAAAACTTATATTGAACATTTTTAAGGGATGTGCCGATCATGTCAACCATACATGAATTGAAGGCCTCCTAGATCTTGACAATAAGAGTGTGTAGACCAGTCCTGGAAAAATTATGGATATTGCACAAAAATATTTATATAATATGTTTGAGACCCCATCTGAAGCTATATGGGATGACTCCTTCTTAAAAGATATTGAAATTCCCAGTATTTCTACACAACTAAAACAAAGAATGGTGGGTGATATTACTGAAGCTGAAATTCATACTGCTATTAAAGCATTACATAACAATTCAGCCCCTGGACAGGATGGTCTGACAGGAGAAATGTGTAAAACATTTTGTGCATAATTTTGTCTTGTATTAGCCATGCTTTTTAATGGTATTGTGCAGTCTGGTTCTATTCCCATAGAAATTACTCAAGCAATCATGATTCTACTTTTTTTAAAAAGGTAACACGTCTGATATTAAGAATTAGAGACCTTTAAGTCTCGTTAATGTTGATTATTAAATGCTTACTAGTATTTTAGCAAAACGATTGTTAACGCTGCTTGAAGGTGTAATTTCACCTGAACAAACCTGCTCCATCCTGAACAGATCTATGTTTCACAACCTACTTTTTATAAGGGATTTAGTAGAAAAAGGAAAAGTAAATACTCTTCTGGTTACATAATTTCCTCTATTGTAGATCAAGAGAAGGCCTACGATAGAGTATGTCACAAATATATGTTCCATAGTCTACAGAAATATGGAGTTCCAGTGAAATGTATTTCTTGGCTAAAAACTATATATATGAATGCTCACATGGTGCTATTCATCAATGGGAGAATGGGATTAAACTTTAATGCAAATAAGGAAGTTAGGCAAGGATGCTCTTTAAGTCCTCTTTTATACCTTTCTGTAATTGATCCTTTTATTAGGAAAATTCTAAACAATCCAAATGTTCCTAGAATAAGAATATCAGACCACAAAACATCCAACAATATTTGTGTTTATGCAGATGACATCTGCTTATGTGTGCAGGACAAGTCTGCTGATTATGCAATAATGAACATAATCTCATCATCTGAGATGATCTTGGGTGCAAAACTGAATTACTCTAAAAGCCAAGGCCTACAAATAGCACCTATGAAAAAGTACATTAATATTACATGTGCTGCTAATGTCGCTATTAAATCAGAACCTATTAAGATTATAGGGATAGTTTTTGGGACACAAGATAATATATAATCTAACTAGGAATCTGCAGCTTCTCTGGCCAATTCACAGGTCCAGCATTGGAAACATAAAAGAATTTCTAAAAGAAAGAGAGTCTTTTTAATAAAAACATTACTTTTACTGCAGTTTATACATGTCGCACATGTCTATCCAGTATGATTTGCTATGGAATTGAAAATCTGTATTATCTTTCAAGGGCTCTGGGGTAGTAGATTGAACCCCATAAAAAGGAATCACACTTACCATGATTATTGTCATGGGGGAATTAGGATGCCTAATCCTATAGTGTTCTTTCATAACATATTTATTTATAGTAACTTTTGTAGCTTGTTAACAGGACACAGTACCTTAAGCAAAGCATCACAGCTCAATGGTTCATCCATTTAAAAATAAATCATAACAGTTTCAGCTATAACTAGAATTAAGAAGTTACCACCCCATATGAAGCCCACCATAATAAAATTAAGGCAATGTCAAATAATAGCCTTATATAACATCAAAATCTAAGAAACAGTTCTATTTTAGTATTTTGCAGGACAGATTTTATTCATTATCACTATTACCATTTTTCACAGACAGCCAACCAGATGTACAATTTAAGCATGACTTTGACTTGTACATGGTGTGTGAAGTGCCATCTGAAGGCTCTGATGCCAGCATAACAGCACTTGAATATTGGAAAAATGAAACACAGCCATTGTCTGTCATGTCCAATGTGGCATTACGTGCACTTGCAGTGTCTGCAACTTATGTGTCTGTGGAAAGATCATTCAATCTCTTTAGAAAAGTTCAAGACAAATGCCTCATGCATCTCTCTGAAGAATAACTTGGGCAGCTAAATGTTCTGTACCACAATAAGGAGATTACATCTAATGTTGAGTGCTTTGGAAATATAGAATCGTCTGCTTGCACTAGCAAATAATTTTAACACATACAACACATTCAAATACCTGTAACGCCCCAGTGGTTTTATTATTACTGATGCTATTGCTGTTTCCATGTATCGATGTGAATTGCAATGTACTGTATTGCTATGTCATTTGTGTATTTATTCATATTTAACATTACCATTTAGTGATTTTAACTTTTGTTTTAGCATAATAAAACACAATGGTCACTTTTAGAGCAGTCCCCCTGTCAAAGCTTTTGGTTTTGATGTGAAGTGCTGGGACATCAAGGCTGTATTTTTGCAGTCTGAAATGGATAATACCAGCTTCAGGGCTGTACTTTCGTAGTTTGAAATGAATAATACCAGCTTGCCTTACACATTTTAGCTTAGAGTGCATCCACTGTGTTTTATTACTACTATTGCTATTGCTAATCAGTCTATTTCCTTGTATTGCAGTGTATTGCAATTTTACTTGTGTTTTAATCTGATTTATATTTATCATTTAGTGCTATGTTGACATGTGCTTTTAACTTTTTAAACAGCAGAATAAATTAAAAGCATTGCTTAAAAACTCAGAATTACAGAACGTGCATTTTTGACAGTTTGCAATGAAAAAATTCAGGACAAAGAGTTATAAATAAAAATCCTTATTTTCCATTATAAATAAAAAATAAAAATAAAATCCTGTCAAGCCTAGATATATGGCAGCAAGATGTGCATGGGTGTTACAGCAAAAAGTGTCTACCTATCAGGATTTAATACATAGCATCATTATTTCTATACAACAAGTCAGAGAACAGGATGTGTCTGTCTTCCCAATGTATCAAGTTAGACTTCTATGGAAGAAATGTATCCTTCCAGTAATGGTAAGAAGGAAAGGGAAACTGTGATACAGTATATGTAATAGGAGATTGCAAGGTTGTATAATCAAAAAGAAACAGAGTAAATAAAGAGGGGGTTAGAGGTTTACTTATACTTCATATAAATTCATTGTGATGTTAAAAGGATAATTATTTTTATTACTTTAAAATACTTTTGTGAAGAGTCTGAGAGGAGGTGTAAAAATGTTATTATGAAAAAGGGGTACCTACTGTGGGGAAAATGTTTCATTGTAGTGCACATAAGGATGCATTTGTTATTTCTCAATTGGAGTTGAACCTTTTCTTTTCTTGGTAATTTATTTTTCCATGTTATGTTTCTCTGCATTTTTTGTTTGTTTGTTTTCTTCACTTTTTTGTACATATACAGGTTTATTTTGTATGTTTTTCTCCCTTTTATTAATAAAATACCCCCCTACTCTTCTGAAAAGTTTCTTGGGTTCTTTTACAACCAGCTTTACACTCACTTGGACAGCACCAGAGATGGGTAGTAGGGACCTCAGTTTAATGTCTCATCCAAAGGACAGTATATCCTGATAATACAGCAACCCTCTAGTACTACACTCAGGTGCCAGCATTTATGGTATGAGCCCAATCCCAGAGTTGGATGAGAACCCACAACCTTCTGGCCCAGAAGCAGATGTGCTACCAAATGAGTCATGCTGACAGTTCCATTTCTATAAAATATTATATTTTCAATCATGGGCATCACTTATATTACCTTTAAACTGCATTCTGTGACATTCAGGTTTTTGTTCCTCATTTGAAGTAACCATTATGATTTAGAAACCATCTGCCCTGATCATATTGTTTCTTCATGAGTAATTTAGACATCTTTTTCATAAGAAACAAGACGGGCACAAATTAAATTTAATAAAAATTCAAATAACATACAGGGAAACATAATGGTTCACCAACTGATGAGATCCAAAGCAATCTCAGTCTTTTCAATGAATTGAAGTAGTTTCTGATTTTATAATGCACAGAAGTGCCATTAAATGTTACAGTACATTAACAGTGACAGTTTTCTGTTCACATACAATTAAATAAACATTTGCAGTAGCATTTTGTACTTCATTGCCAACATATTAACATTTGCTATGAGGCAGATATAAAATTGCATCTCCCAGTTTGGAGAATGCACATTTTTTAGAACTATAGTAGCACAGTTAACTTTGATGGAACTATCAAGATGGATGACGGATATAAACAGGAACTACAGTATTCCATGATATTATGCTTGCAACTGCCAGAAGGGATGCACAATCTTTAGGTTTAATAGTTTCTTTCCATTATAAATGGTGGTACAAAATAATATACAGTGATTCAAATATATTACTGGTCCAATTTCCAAATCTGTTTAAGCACAAGAAATGCCCATTCCTTTTATTGTATTGTTCTGCCTTGTGTTTTGCTACAGTTCTATAATGTTCTGTCTGGTATTTTGCTCCTTAAATGTACTTGTGCAATAATCCAAGCAGGGCAATCTTGAACATAGTGTCTGTTGGGTCTTGATAGCACTATCCTGTGAAAAAATAAGCTTGTTACTGCTATGTGCACATACCATTGACCTACACATCCCCTGCGCATACAAATGGCTTTCAAAAACAACATGCTAAACTAGCAATCAACATTGCATATACCATGATCTGTGTATGTCAAAGGGGAGGGAACATAAAGAGATTTGCCAGCTAGGCTATTTTAGATGTTTGGCATATGACAGGTGTGTGAGCGAGGGGGTTACCTCTACCTGGTGTCCAGTAGCACCTCTTTCTTTACCTACCTCAACCTATGTCAAGCTTTCTCTAGTGTTATGTGGAACCCCTTTCCATCTCCCCATCCCATTTAAAGCCATCCCTCATGTTTGCAGCACCCCACGCTCTCCCTATTTCATGCCAAGTAGTCCCTGATGTCTGTTGGCACCCCCACCCCATTCCAAGCACTCCATAGTTTACAGCAATCCCCTCCCTCCCTACTCCCCCATCCTGCCCCTCTCCCAATAGCTTCCAA
This sequence comes from Neoceratodus forsteri, assembly GCA_016271365.2. NCBI lineage: Eukaryota > Metazoa > Chordata > Ceratodontiformes > Ceratodontidae > Neoceratodus > Neoceratodus forsteri. The sequence continues at coordinate 1,519,508,354 of CM057449.1, forward strand.
GTACTTCTTGGTGTCCAGTTCCCCCCAGCCTCCCATCCCACAGATATAGCTATAGATGCAGATATATACTTTATGTAAACCTAAACTTTATTGACCTCTCCAGGTACAAAGCATTGTCATCTGTCATGTGTAAAACATTTCTCAGTCCCTACTTCTCCCATGTTTCCCACAGTTAAACTATATCATTGTCCTGTTTCAAGGTTGATATCACATCAGGGGGATTCCTTCAAATCAGCTTAATGAACTGCTGTTGAACTTTGGCTACTAAATATTATTACATGTTATATCACTCACTAAACCACACTCTAAACCTGTCCTTTGAGACTGACACTGTACTCAGTCTGTGAAAATCTGACAACATTTCTTATGCTTTATGCCAGGTAATGCATCTACAGTAACTATCAGCCCATTTCTATCTTGAAGGCACTGAGAAAAATGCAGGTGAATCTTGCCTTTCAGAAACTAAATGCCTTTAAAAACTCATACCCTACTAAGCAATAACCATTATGGTTTCCATGCTGCTATAGCACCTCCCTTACCTTGACCAGTTTCACAAATTATGTGTTCAAGGCTATGGTGACAAAACAAACATGGCTATTAATGCAATATTTGTGGACCTAACTAAACTCACCACTATCACAATCTGAGTCCTGGGGCCTATACTTCTCAAATTATTTGTAAACAAAACTACCAGTCCCCATGAAAAGCCATCTCTAAAATATATGCAGATGACATTGTTATGTACAATAGTGGAACTCCCTAATAGAGATGCTGCAAAGTTTTAATTATCTGGCAAATTGGTGTAAATATCTGGAAATTTGCACTTCACAAATTTCATGGAGGGTACACCAACTTCACTGTGCTATTTATTTTTAAAAAACCCTGATGCAAAAAAACACTCCCCCACTCACTATGCTGTAATGCCACCCCCTTCCACCTCTGAAAAACATTCTATTCGTGATTTACCCCTCCCATCTCCCATTGGCACCCTTCACCACCCATCTGCATTGGCAAATTGCAGCAGCGAAGTAAAAAACTAGGAGTCAGACAACTCCAACACAGTTAGTCTGAATTAAAGTTCAAATACACTACCTTACTCTTCTCCCAATCTGCTTGTCAAACACACTTCTCCTCCCCCCACCTGAGTCCTACTGAGAAGGTCATCACAAGCCCCCCCAACCCCCCTCTGGTCTCCACCACCCTCCTTTCCCCACCATCACACAGCAAAAAACAGTAATAAAGAAAATGGTCCACCAGTACAGAATGTCTGCTCTGTTTAGTGTTCATCTCAGTAACAGCATTAATGAATCAATGGTGACATGTTTGCTCCTAGTAAAACCTGATTAGCTAGAAATTCAGCAAATCAGGTTTTACTAAGAGCAAAGATGTCATCATTCATTCATACCATTACCAAGATGGACAATGAACAGAACAGAGCAGACACTCTGCACTGGGGGACCTTTTTCTTTATTACAGGCTTTTTTCTGGGTGCTGGTGGGGAGAGGAGGGTGGTGCGGACCAGAGGGCAGTAGGGTGGTGGGGCTTATGATGACTTATTCATTGACTCCTATGTTGGGGGAGGCAGAGAGAGGGTGTTGGGCCTGCGGATGGGGGGAAGGGTAGGGTACTTGAACTTTAATTCAGTCTATCTCAGAGCCATCTGACTCCTACTTTATTACATTGATGCTGAAATTCACCAGGGCAGAGGAGGAGGGCGGGAGGAGGGTGCCAGTGAGGGATAGGAGGGGTTGTATCATGAATAAAACATTTTTGGGAGGTGAGAGTAGGTGAAGTGAAATACTAGAGATGAAATCTGCATTGTTTTTTTCTCAGTGAATTGACCACATCCGTGTGGCAAACTATCCAAATTGCCTAATTTGCCCACAAATTGTTAGGTCATGTTGATTCCCCATGTGAATTTGGTCAATTTGCTGCATCAATGACAACATGAATTGCAGTCATCAGCAAAACAAAGTTGCAGAAATTCACAGATTTGAGTGCAAATTGAATTTTGGCAACTCTTCCCATTTCTACTCCCTATCTGAGGTGCAGGAAATGCTTCAAGCTGGTTTTAACCGCATACTGTACATCACTGCTTCTCAAAGAACCTGTTATTACTGAATGATAACAATTGTCAGGTAATGTTTTTGAGACAAAATGAAAACTCAAAACTCTATCTTGCAATATCAGACTCACCTGTCTAGATGGTAGTCTCCTTGGAAGTATGTACATCTGCATGTAAGTAGCTGTATTTCTGGAACAGAATCTGTCCATCAGTTGGTATATTTCCAAGATTGTGAGAACAGCAAATACTAAACTCAGTCTCTTAACCATAACCAAAAATAGTCTAACTAAAGATACCAAAACCACTTTTACACTTCACATGTTGCTGACCATCCTGGACTATTGCAATATCTTTATCAATTGTATTTTTAGGAATTCCTGAGATACCGAAGCATGTGGTGGAACTTGCTCTTTTTTTTATACTTTATTAATGATAATAATGACGTTGTAGACAACATTATCCATTCCATTATCTCAGATACAACATATATAGGTATATAATTCTCCATGTACAATACACATGTAAAGCATACAGTACTATATACCTTTATACTATTATTGCTTTTTCCTTTTTTTCTGACAAACTTAAATAAAAATTGTATTTGTACAACCTAAACAGTAACCAAACTTCTGTTGGTTGGAAAACAGTATCAATTTATGGAGGTATTGTCTGAACAGTGAGGGTGCATTGACAGGAGAAGGGCAGGGGGGTGATGGTCTCTAGTGGAACTTACTCAAGCTGAATCCAGATAAGACTGAAATACTGCTGAAAAGCAAAGTGAGACAACTTGAGATAGTGTTCCAGTCCATGAATCTGTCATCCCTTGCTGGGATGACTCTTGAGATAGCATGGGATGCATGCAGTCTGGACATTTTCCTGAATCAGGGGTTGACATTTGAGATGTGTGTAACAAACATGGTTCATATAATGTGTTTAACTATCATCACAATATTTCTATGCTGTGTCATTTGAGCTTGAGGGCTGAGTTCACCACTGAAGTGGGGATATCACCTGGGAGTCCAGCACTGCTGTAACCAAAGTCAGGAAGTTGTTTCATGATCTTACTGAGCAGGTTAATCTGATCCAGCACATAGAACACCCAACTATAAGTAGCAGTCTTCTTGGATTCAGTTTTAAGCATGGATTGCATTCAAATTCAAAACTGTATAACAGGATCACCACTTGCAAATAGTGTATGAGCAAGATTTTCAAAAACATGGATACAGCACTTGCATCCATAAGTTGGACACATGCTACATCCATGGAAATTCATCCAAAGTCTATGCCTCATTCACAGACATTTGGATGCATTTACAATGATTTCCGCAGTTCACAGCAATTTATGCTGCAACTGCAGGAATAATTTTTTCAGATGCAGCTGCAGAATTCCATCCTGGAAGTTATTCCATCATTTCATGGCCTAACTCTTAGGATGGATTTTGGCAATCATGACCACAAAATGGATGCGGCATTTTGAAAATGTTGCCCTATAACTGAATCTCTTTTACCATAAATAATGCTGCCTGTCTAAAGAAGAAACAACCAAAATATTTGTGTTCAATAAAGCAGATATAATCAGAATTTGTGCAGACATGGATCAGATACTACAGAGGGAGCATGCAGTACTTTCAAAAATATAATTTTAGACATTTTAACCAAACACATTCCATAAACAAAAAAATTAAAAAATTAGTGGATCAGACTGAAGTGGTTTAATGAAAAGGTCAAAACATTGATTAATAAAAAGACAAAGGTATATATTTACATACATCATATAAGAGGTAACCTAGGGGTGATTTACAAAAACAATTTATGTAAATGCAAACATGTGATTTAAAGAGCAAAAAGCAGAATGGAATACAAACTGACACACTGCCAAAAAATCGAATAGCAACCCGTGTTACAGTTATATTAACTCCCTAAAACCTAACAGCAACAAAACATGCCCTGTAGTGTATTTGGATACCAAACACTTTGAGCCACAAGAAATTGCTAATGTTTTCAATGATTATTTTTGTTCAGTATTTTCAGTTACCAGCCAGTACAATTCTCCAAAGACTACAACAAATAGCAGTGGTATAATATATATATAACTAAAGAAGAGATTAAAGGAATACTTAATAAACTAAACTGCCATAGCTCCCCAGGACCAGATTCAGCCTCAGGAAAATTATTGAAAATAATTAGATATTTTATTTTAGATCTGCTAAAAATGATATATAATAAATCTCTGAATGAAGTGTCTGTGCCAGTTATTGGAAAACTGTTAACATTGCCACATACACAAAAAAGTAACAAAACTGAAGTTCAGAATTATAGAGCAATTAGTCTAATTTTGATTCTGGGTAAGATATTGGAAGGAATAATTGTCATCTTATTAAACATATCACAAAGGAAAATATAATAGACTGCAACCAGCGTGGATTTAGATCATGAAGATCATGCACACGAACCTATTAACATTTTACAAAAAAGTCAGCAACACCAGTTGATAAAAAACCTTCTGTGTGTGTGATACCCTCAGACATTTGTAAAGCCTTTAATTTGGCCCATTACTGATCTGTAATTGAAAAAATGCAAGAAATATAATTTAGTTCAGTATTAATAAATTGAGTAATGGAGTGCTTAAATAATAGAACCTGTGTACAGTATATATTAATGGGTTCAGATTGAGAACATGCAGGATTATTAGTAGAGTACCACAGGGCTCTGTTCTTGGCCCTATCATTTTCTAAATTTTCATTTCTGATTTAAACAAGGGTATTGTCAGTTGGTGCTCCAAATATGCTGATGACATGAAGCTTGGTGGCCCATGTGGCTTCATAGCAGACATTCAGCAAATCCAAGATGGCCTGAACAAAATGTCAGACTGGACTGTTAGATGGGGATGAAATATAATGTAGATCAATGTTGATACACCTCAGTGTCAAAAAAACTCCCACCATCTGTACATCTTTAATGCAATAACCCTTAGAAAATCAATATGTGAAAAAGATCTAGACATATTAATCACTAATAAGTTTGAAAATAGCAAATAATGACATGAAGCTATTGGCAAAGCAAACAGGGCTATGTGATCAATATAAAGAAATATATGTAGTTGGCTTTCAAAAGTAATTTCACCACTCTATGGAGCCTATGTGAGGCACCGGACATGGTGTACTTCGTGGAGCCTATATATATCAACCTCACAAACGCCTTTGATATGGTCAATCACTGTATTCTTCTAAAAAAACTACTCACCCATGAAATATATACTGACACAGCCCTATGGTTCCAGAGCTACCTAGCCCATAGAACCCAGCAGTAAAAATACAAAGTATACTCTCAGATGTCAGAAAGGTGTCTCTAGGGGTGCCCCAGAGCTCTGTCCTGGGCCCACTTCTATTCAGTGCATTCCTCAACTCCCTTCCTGTTATCTGCTCATCCAAACTCCTTCTCTACATGTATGATGCTGTCATCTTCACAAGTAGCCCTCACCTAAATCAACTTACTAATAATCTACAAGAGAGTTTCTGAAGTGTCGAGGAATGGTTCTCCCAAAATAAACTCCTTCTAATTACAAAAAAACAAAATTGATGCTGTTCTCCAACCTCCAGAACAAAAACAAACCCAGCAATCTAACAATTCTTAATAGCAATACTCTACTGAAACCGTTCCTACCTGACATCTGCAGCCCTCGCACTAGCAGTTAAACAAGGCTTGTAGGCTGGAGCTAGGTATAGATGCCTGCACACATACCTGTGAGCTGTATGCCCAGACAAAGTGGCTAAACCTTCATGGGAGAATCAAGTACCAAGTCTGCCTCCTTGGTAAAAAAACTCTCTTAGGTCTGACCCTGAATTCCATACAGAGGCTTCTTAAAGTGGCTCACAACTCACATCAGACCAGAGGTAAGGCAAGGAATGCCTTGCACATCCCTTTTTGTTGCACTGCACTGGCCCAAAGATCTTTCTCCTGTAAGGCCCTGCTTTGGCTCCATGAGCTCCTGACTAGCATCACAAATAGCACAAAATGTCTGCCTTTTAAAAAAGAACTTAAATGGCACCTTTATACTCTAGGGAAATACAACTACACTGATCAACCACCTCCTTTCCCTCCTCTCAATATATCTGCCCTCCTTTCCACACCTCCGCCTTCCCCATACCCAAATCCCCCTACCCTGCCCTCTCTGTCCTCCAGCCTAGTCCTCCTATTCTACCCATACTCTATCTCCCTTCTCTTCTCCCTCCCTCTGCCTATCCCCTTCCCACATCTACCTGCCCCTCAACTTCTCATGCACTTAGTAGTCTTGTACCTTTCCTCTCCTCTCCCCAACCTCTTAAGTCTAACAAAGCCACTCCTGGAGGCTTACTCACCCTCCAATTCTTTGCCTTCCTTCTACACCCTTCTCATCTCTCTGCCGAGATTATATTGGCACATGCAATTGCTCAAATTTACCTGCATGTATGCCTTCTGTATATGCACTGTTCTTTAACTCATGTATATATCTTACCTTCAAAATTGTGATTACCTTCTGTATGTGTTCATCTGTTCTTTTACTAGTACCTTTTTGTAAGTTCCTTTACCATTGATGTGGAACCTTTGAAAATGAACTTTCTAGCTCAAAGGTTATCTAAGACAATAAATAAATAAATAAATAAATAAATACATTATATCTCAGCTAGATTTTGCTAGCTAGTTTTGGCACCCTTACAAACTATCTTATATTAACAGCCTTGAAGGAGTGCAGCAAAGGGCCACAAAAATAATTACTAGTTTACATAACCATGAGTACAATGAAAGATTAGCTAAATTAAATCTAATGCCCCATGTTACGGTGTGGGATATAAAAGATGGACAGATGCTCCAGAATGAGGTGCAACCCACCTGGTTAAGTGGGAATTTTATTATAAAACAAAAAAAAAATAATAAAAAAACAATATAAATCACTGTCTTAGCTTTGGCACCTTCTTCAGCATTCACTTCCACTTGCACCAGTTTGTAGAACAAAATACGAACAAAAACATAAACGGAATATCCTCAAACAAGTGGAACCTTCCTCCACCACTGATCAGCAAGCACTGACCTTATCTAAAAAAAAGGCAGTTTACTAAAGGACATTTATATCCTCCCCCTGAATCATGTGACTTAGATGCATTATGTAACAAAACAATAAAGGCCTTTAAAATTTAACTTAACATTTTAAAGCACACATGGGTTGCTGTACAATGCTTAAATTAATTAAGTCTTTTCTGTGACCAGTTCTGATATACCAAGCCTAACTATATTCAATCACCATACATGACTTTGCAACAGTATAAATCTAGTCCACTAGGGGCCGCCATTCCCCTATAGCTCCCTGCCAGAATGACACAGCTAATCCTCAGAGCAGCTTCCATTTTGTATCTCTCCTGCCAAGCTTAAGGTACAATTTATTTATTCCTTTATTTTGGAGTATAAAATTTCTACTACTGTGGCATAACTGAAGGGGGACATTTCAAAAGTGCAGAGTGTAAAAGTAGGAGCCACACTACTAATATATTGCTCCAGGGGAAAGAAAAAACAAAATGAAAAGCTCTCACTAAGAACTGGGGCTCATACTTCTTTTCACAGTGTTTTCTGGGCTTCCTGCAAGGACAATATTTGTTTACAAGGCTGCCCACCCTCTTCTGCCACTAGGTCCATTCCACTGGGAAGCACAGACTCCTGCAGCAAGGAAACGGGAGGAAACTATGTTTATGCAGGCTAGACAGCTGGCTTCAGTGCAGACTTGGCAGGCTAAGCCATCGGCTGCATTTACTCTAGGAACAAGGAAGCACTTCAGAGAGTCACTGCACTCTCTCCAGGACAAGGGGGTGAGCTACAAAAACATACGAAATAAGCACAAACAGATTTTATTGCCCCTTTGGGCAACTTAAGAACCTTATAAACTGCGAAGCTCCCACAGTATTTACCACTAAAGTACAGGGGATATGTCTTTCTTTTTTTAGGGCATTATACCACAACATCAATTATTTAAGGGAGCCATAACCCTTTTCTAACCAGTATAAGGTGGATTTATGCTGGAAATTTGTGAATAATGTTTCAATGGAAGGAAGAGAATAAAAAAGGGGGGCAAAGAATATAGAAGACTTAAAAGGGGGGGGTTACTTGATAAGGAGGTAGCCTGCCTCCTTATCGGGAAAATAAAAGGGATAGCTCTAGAAGACAAGAGGATAGATGGTTGCAACCAAGAGAAAGTATGAAACATTATTCCGTGACAGATATTAGCCCTGTCACACCCCTTAAGATCCATAGATTTTGAGGTGACCATATGTTTGATATTTGATATCACTCAACATCCAAATCTCTTGTATGAACTAAATATTGACTTAAAAAAATATAACCAATATGAGAGGACACCTATTACATAGTCCTAGAAATTTTTTCAACACTGAAAAAAGACAACACTTTTATACACAGAGAATAATTACACCTTGGGATACATTACCCGGTGAGATTATAGCAGAAGTAAAGCAAAAAAATAAAAGAGTTCAAAAAATAAACTGGACAACTACACCTTAAGTGGAGGAATTCTTTTTTTACTACCATTAAAGCTGAGAAGCCAATAATGGGCACCCACCTTCTTCGCTCTGTGCAACCTTAGTATGGACCGTAGTATACATGGTATAAGTAGCACATGCATTTCTCACTTCCAGATTAGATTAAAGAAATACACTATATGTGGCACTTCCTTTTTAATTTACCCAGCACCTACAGCTAGTGCAGAACATGACAGAAAGGCACTTGATGGGGTTTCCATGAGAAATTATTTAACACCAACATTCTGTGTATAGCATTGGCTTCCAATCAGACAGAGGATGATTATTTTTTTTCTGCCATAAAAGGCATTATAGGCCCCATATGCAAGGGTTAGCTCCAGCATGAACATGACTGGTGCTGGTGCTAACCTGAGTTTACACTACCCTCCGAGTAGGGCCATATTCAGAGGCCCCTGGACTGCTTCCCAAACTCAGCAGCACCAAGGTGCTAAATATACCACTGTGCCTGTGCAAATGAGGGAGCCCAATTATGCATCTTGATGCAGCAGCACATTCAAAGGTTTGTGGCAGTAGTAAACATCTCTCACAGTGGTGCTGTTTACTGCCACTGAAAATCACATCTTAACCAGTTGCTAAGCCCCCACCCCACCCCATTAAGACAGTGTGGCTGTACTGCAGCCACCCAACCCTGAGCTAAGCTGCCCCCCCACCCCAATACACTTAACGAGATTGTAAGCAGTGGTGGTCTAGTGGTACTTCCACCCCAATTGTCCAGTTTAGAAGACTGTAAGTCCTAGTGGTGTAGTGGTTCCTCCACCCTCTGATCACCCACTTTACCAGATTTAGTATGTACTGGTAGTCTTGTGGTTCCTCCCACCCCCCCAATCACCTAGTTTACCAGATTCCTTATGCCCTTGTGCTCTAGTGGTTCACCCCAGCCCTGACCATACCCTTACCGTCTCACCAACCCACCCACTGAGGACCATACCCCACCCTCACCCTGTGAGCTGGTCTCTGTGAAATTGGTGGCCATCACAGCCCTCCTCTCATCTCCTCAGCTGGCCACCATGTGACAGTCACAGAGCATGGTCACATTCCACTAGACTATCAGGGCTTCATATCTTGTAAACTGGGCAATTGGAGCGGGGGACCACTAGATCACCAGGGCATATAATCTAGTAAACTGAGCAATTGTGGGTGGGAGGAACCACTATACTGCCATTGTTTACAATCTTGTAAACCAGGAAATCAGGGGTGGGGGATACACTAGACCACCAGGGATTGAAATTTTGTAAACTGGATGATTAGGGGACCACTATACCACCAGAGATGGCTTTTTACTGAGAAAGGGACACTAAGGTGCTGCTGCACTGCATGCATGAGTCCATAATTGACATGTAGTTGGCATCTTAGTGCCTTGCATGCCCAATGAGATCATTTGCAAAATTGGGTTGAATATGGACACCTCCACATGCTGGTGTGTGAGTTTTATGACCTGGTTTTTGTTACCCCAACCCAAACATGAAAGCCAAATGTGTGGATGTAACCTGATTCACTTTATACTAGCCCAAGAGCAAATCTTAATCCCAGTGTAGTGGACCTCACATAAATCCCACAATGTTGTGAGTTTCATAGGAAAGCATATAGCAAGAAACCAATACTCTACCATTCAGTAGGTTATATTTTAAGCAACACAGACTTAAAATGAAAAAGATGGTATATATAAGAATTAGCAAGTAATTTAGTAACAGTCTCTTTCAAATACATCTCTACTAATACACTCTCATTAGAAGAACATTAAATTGCTGACAGTCTTTTGCTTCACCTAGAAGGATGGGGAGGGGCGGTGCCCAAAAGGCATGTTCTTTGAGCAGTTCCCTTTTAGCTGATCTCCTCAGTACAATAGTCCCAATTTCAGCTTGGTATATAATCAGTCCAGATTACAGTTTTTGCAGTTCTTGGCAAAACATGCACCCACATTAGCCACTTAATAGACTTGCAGCCCCCAGTTAAAATCTCACTCCCATCACTTTCATTCTCTTGAAAAAGATTAGATGTTAATTAGAGAGTTTTGTTTGGCAAGGGCTCACAGTCTTTTATGAATTTTTGGTTTTACCTGGTCCATGAGAGAGAGTGATGCATGCTGGCATTCTTCCCCCAATGGCCTGATCTGGTGCAGATGTTTGGAGCTGGAGGGAGTCTTGTTCCTGATCGATTTATTGCATTATGATTTTGAGGCATGGAATATGGCACAGGATTCTACATGTTATTGTCTTTCTACTGTGGTCCCATAACTTTGAGTTGCTGCAGAGAGACTTGTTGCTCACAGATGATGTGATGATGATGACTAAGGGTTCACCCATGTTGGTGCAAAAAAAACATGTTACCGATGCTGATTACGGTGCAAGCAACATGCCGCCCAGCATTACAGCACCACTCATTTATGTCTCCTGAAAGTTACAGCACAAAAGTGCCCTCCAGGAAACAGTCGGCTTTTGAGGGGGGCTTCATCCTCACACCTCCCCCCACAACTAAATATAACCTCCTCCAGTGCTAGCATGCCCTGGAGGGGGTAGAAACTTTGTGGGCACAAGGGGCAGAATGACTGAGGGGCAATCTAAAATCATGGTTGCCCCTGTCATCATCACCCTTGTTGTGGTGCCCTAATTGTGGTGACATAAATTCAGTCGCTGTTCTAATGCTATACCATGAGTAAGTGCCTAGATGTCAAAATGTACTATACACACCTTGGTGAAGGTATCAGATTTTGAGAATACCATCATGATGCCATTAGATATTGAGCAATGCCATAATTGATGGCATTGTTGCTGAGAAATACCATGTCTCTCTTGAGACATTGTCATATTTTTATACAGTAAATTTTACACAGTAAACATTTTTCATCTCACATCATCAGACATTGACAGCTAAATTGAATTGTTGCTTGCATTTCAGCTGCAAACATTTGATGAGCATGTTTTCACCTAAGTTAACAAAACATAGCTTGGACCTCGTCCTAGTTCATTACATTTTAACACACATTAATTTTATGACATGATATACTAGGGGGCACTAGTCTTTCATTTACCAAAATGGCTAACACGTGTGACATACTTGTTAATGCACATTCAGCACTGCTGTCTGTGTGATGATTTTAAACAAAATTCAAAATGTCATTAACTTGTACACTTGACTTAGGAAAACAAAATACTTATCCTTGAATAGTTAGAGATATTATGAAAATCTAGCAGAAAAATAACTATGCTGTCATTTCAACCTTAAAATGGCAGACTGACTTTAAGCAGAAATAGAACAAAGTTAAAGTGGCCTTACTTCCATTATAAGCGAATTAGGCCTATAATTCAAGTTCAAACTTGACCTGAAAATATGTGACTCTGTATTGCCCACATATGGCATATCTGAGATTGGTCAATGCTGTTCTTTTTTGTTGGAGGTCCCTACTCTGTAGAATGCTCTCCTGATTGTCATTCAAGTGCCTTTTGTATCTATGTTTTGTATGTTAATATTGCCAGTAAGACCACTCTTATGGTTGTAAGTAGTCTTTGGTTATGAGAACGGTGAACTGAAGGTGAGTGGTTCTGATACCCTAAGGATGTATGTGAGACCACTCTTACAACCATAAGAGTGGTCTCTGTGGCAGAATAAATGTATTATTGATCAAGCGTGATTAATAATTCATCAACATTTAAAAAAACTTGCCTCAAACATGTCAATTTCCAGGGCAGCTGTGTGTGAGACAATCTTCACAGAATAAAAGTGTCCCATGTGTAGAGGAAAGGAGTGCTCCGATTGGCCAGGAGTACTTCCTCGATCTAAAACGTACTGCAGCATGTCTCCAACTGCACAGCTGCATCTTGTGGAAATTTTTGCTGCTACTATTGATGATTGTTATGTTTGCAATCTCTCTCTGTTGCCTTCTCCCTGGGACACACCTGGAAATGAGTTTCAGCACAGTGTGCCTTTCCCAGTCACCACATTTTAAATAAATAAAATAAATATTAGAACAGAATCAAGCATTCAGGTCTGTAAGTGTTTATTGAAAATACATCAGTTCATGACAGCATTTGATATATGTTATGTGGTGGTGGGTGTTTGAGATTTTCTGATCAGTGTATTTATATGTTGTTGTTAGTTTTATAATAATTTTTTGAATGTCTGTCATTTGTTATTTTGTATTTAATTGGTAATGCTTTCTGAGTGAGCTTTCTCGGATGTGCGCAGCACAAATAAAAAAAGGGATGATGATGATGTAGATCTCTGTGAACTAAATGTTGCCTACAACAGCTGCCATTTTGCTTCAGACATGCCTAGACTGATTCATCACTGTCACCTGGCATTATCACTCTGCAAGCAGCCAGACTCTGTTATACTGTATTTGGCCTGTGCTAACCATCAGACATTCACCAAACCAAACACATACAGTATTTCACAGTTCACATTACTGGAAGTAAGCATATATACCCTGTGCTCCGCTCTGATGCACAGCTCCTAAAACTGCCAAAGCTAATATCAACAAGCATTTGTCAATGCCGAAAGTTCATCATGTGTAGAGATAAGGAAGTATGTAAGAGTGTAGTACTACAGGAAGAGTTTTATTGATAATGAGCAAAAGAAAATTGTATGACAGCTGTACTGTTCATGAGGTGGTGTGATAAAAATGCTATATTGAAAATTTGGAGTGAAAATATTGAAAATGACCAAATTTACAGGAGTGCGTAGAAAATTGTGGAACGACCGGGTGTAACTTTTTTCGGGGTTGTGTGACCAGATATTCAACATGACCTTTTTTGGTACCACACCTCATGAAAAATGCCAGTGTCATTTTGTTCACTCATGCTAAAAGGTGATTTTGCAGAGTGACCACACAATTCTGCTCCATAGGTGTGAAAATGCATTTTAGGCAGGATGCAAAAAATTACAGCTGTACTATTCATAAGGAAGTGTGAAAAAATGGCAATGTTGAAAATCTGGTTGAAAATATAAAAAATTGGAAAACATACTATTGTGCATAGAAACTGTACAACACACGCTCATAATGCAGACATTTTGTGGAATTTTATCATCAAATTTTAAACATGGCCTTTTTGGGACCTCCCCTCATGAACAGTGGCACTGTAATCTTGTTACTCCATCCTGAAAGTTGATTTTGCACACTGACTGCGCCATTCTGAGCCACATGTACGAAAACACATTTTGGGCAGGATGCAAAAAATGGCAGCTGTACTGTTTATAAGGAGATATGAAAAATGACAATGTTGAAAATCTGGAGTGAAAATATAAAAAATTAGCGAAGTTACGAGCTGGTAGCTGGTAGTGCAGGCATTTTCTGGAATGTTTCCACCAAATTTGCAACACAGACTTTTTGGGACCCACCTCATGAACAGTGGCACTGTTATTTTGGTTATCGTTCCTGAAAGGTGATTCCACGCAGTGACCGCAAAATCACCTTTCAGGACCGAGAAATTAAATGACACTAATATGTTCACAAGGTGGCATCCCAAGAACCCCATGTTGAATATCTGGGGCCAAAACTCCTAAAAATGGCTGAGATAGCAACCTAAGTTGAAACCCTACCTTGGGTCCCATTATACAGGCTTACCCAATTCCTCAGTTCCTAGTTCGGCTTTGAAGGTGCAGATGTATCCTAGACTAGTAAATCATGGTTCCCGACCTCCAGCGGGTAAGTATGGGTGAGGGGGAGTGGGGGGGAAGTGGGTGCACAGAGGAGGGTTGGGGTGGGAAAGGGGACTGGGTAGACGATGGTTGAAGGTTTTCTTTTTTACAGGTATAATTTAAAAAAAAAGACTTCAGCTGGACTTTTTTTTATTTTACAGGGATTTTTTATTTTAAAGCATTTAGGCAAACTGGGGTGGTCTCCCAGTGTGCCATAACAGAGTGTGTGTGTATGTGGGGGGGTGCCATTGCCGACAGGGGGATTGGGCACCCCTTTGTCAGTTAAAGATATAAACAGAGGGAGGGGGGCACATCCGATATCGGGAGTGGGCATCCCGATGTCAGAAAGAGGAAATTGTTAAACCAGGAAAGACACACTATGGGGCTGCAGAGACAGAGGGAAATTGTTTCACCAGGAAAGACACGGTATGGGGCTACAGAGATGGGGGGAAATTGTTTCACCAGGAAAGACAAGCTATGGGGCTGCAGCCCCGGACTGGGGAAATTCTTTCACCAGGAAAGATGTGCTGAGTTGCAGTGAATGGGAAAATTGCCGAACTAGAGAGACACACTAAGGGGCTGCAGCTGAAGAGCTCACATTTTAAAGGACAGAGCTGCACGCAGCATTGGCTCTGTCCTTTGAAATGTTTGCCGACACCAGCCCCCTCCGAAAAACAGTGTCATCAGGACACTGCCTGCTGATTTGCTGGGGAGAGACCAGCCCCTGCAGCACCACTGGTCATTGGGCTGGTACCCCTCACACCCCTGTTTAGCAACTCTCATATCAACAATTTCATTCACGCTTGTGCACTGACAAACTTAAAAATCAGAGCGACAGCTACTTTTACCCCCAAAAAACACACACACACACACTTGAAATAATAAATAATCTTCCCCTGAGGGGAAGTTGAATCCTGCTTCCTTAAAGAGGCCATTAAAATCTGTTGTTACTGTTGAATACACTTGTAACTGTGGAGCATTGCATTCTAATGCAATATACCTCTGTTGTTATCCAGATCTATACACTGCATACATATACCTGTACATCTGAACTGATCACTGCCTCATTGTATTTTAACATGTGCATTTTTTATTTCATTTTACTGCATTTCACTTACCTCAGAATATAACTGAAAACAGATCATCTGACCTACCTACTTTTACTGGTAAACCAAATAAATGCAGGCATCCGGATTAGATATAGAAACATAGAAACAGAAGTTGATGGCAGATAAGGACCGCAAGGCCCATCCAGTCTGCCCATTTCTTTTTCTACCTTATAAATGTGCCATCGGCCTTTGCTCTGTCAGTGGCCTATCTATTCATACTCATCTGTATTGCTCCCTTATGCCTATCCCATGCCTATTTGAAGCCCTGCACTGTATTCATAGCCACCACTTCCTGAGGTAGACCGTTCCATGCATCCACCACCCCTTTCTGTGAAAAATAATTTCTTCACATTCCCACTTAATCGGCCTCCCTCTGATCTCATGCTGTGTCCTCATGTCCTGCTATTTTTCTTATATTTAAACATGTTAGACTCTTTCACCTTGTTAATGCCCTTAGGTGCTTGAATGTTTCGATCATATCACCTCTCTCCCTCCTTTGCCCTAGGGTATACATATTGAGATCCATTAATCTGTCCTCATATGTCTTCTGATGCAGTCCCTGCACCATTTTGGCTGCCCTTCTCTGGACTGCCTCAATTTAGTTAATGTTCTTGTGAAGGTGTGGCCTCCAGTACTGCACGCAGTACTCCAGATGGGGCCTAACCAGTGTTTTGTAAAGAGGGATTATTACCGCCCTCTTATGACTTGTGATACCCCTACTAATACACCGTAACATCCCTTAGCCTTACTAACTGCTTTAGAGGTCTGCTTGGATGATTTCAGGTCATCGGTGATGATGATGCCCAAGTCTCTTTCTTCCTTTGTGACTGCCAACAACTCCCCTCCCAGCCTATAGGTGGCTACAGCGTTTCTCTTCCCTATGTGCATGATCTTGCACTTCTTTGCATTAAATCCCAGTTGCCACGCTTCTGACCATTTTGCTAGTTTATCCAGATCTCTTCTCATTCTGCCCACCCCATCTGGATCATCTACTCTGTTGCAGATCTTGGTGTCATCTGCAAACAGACAAGCTTTACCCTCTAGTCCATCTGCAATGTCACCAATGAAGATATTGAAGAGGACTGGCCCCAGGACTGATCCCTGAGGTACCCACTTGTGACTTGCATCTCTTCTGACTGTATACCATTTACTACCACTCTCTGTTTTCTGCCCCTCAACCAGTTTGCCACCCAGTTGACCAGCTTCTGACCCACCTGAGCCTACCCAGCTCATACCCAGATATAGTTAGTTTATGTGCGGTCTACATGCCCCTTATTCTAAAACAGGTTTTATATAACTAATTTATATTAACCCCTTTCTGCTTGTCTAATTTGCTGCTCCTTTTACCTGTTTTATGTCTCCCTTTATCAGTGGTATAACTATTGTTTTATGTTATTGCATTAAAAAGCATGCCCTCACTGTTAGTGGTTAATGCATGTACACTGCCAGGTTCATCCTGTAAAGTATACTGTATTGATATCACACAAAAGAGAAATAAGCAAAAGTACAAGGCCGCATTATGCCTATAGGCCCACATTCATGTATGCAGACATACAAGTGAAAGATATGTTCTCTTCATTTGGTTATAGAGTGCGAAGAACACTAACCCACATTCCAGGGTTAGTTACTTATATCTGTCAAAAATACTAGCAATGTTGTGAAGCATACACACATTAGGGTTTATGTGAGGAAGGCCCATTTAAAAATGCCCCCCCACCAACCAGTAACAGCTATTTAGGTACTTTGATAATTAAATCAGAAGTAACAATAAAGTATTTCTTAGTGCACTTTAATGTTAATCTAGTAATACTGATTGTTTTACTGCTAAATTAAACAATAAATAAAAAAACAATATCCCTTCAAAAAAATGGTCATGTTTCCAAGCCTTGGTATTTTGGAAACCAGAATAATATTTTAATTCACTGGTCCTGGAATAATGTTAATTTTGAGAGTGTGTAGAAGAACTATAGCTATCATTTTAATAAATCAGTCTCACAGCTTGACTCAGACCGCATGGATTTTTAATTGAAGGCTTCGGATGTTCTGGATGCTACGTATATGCACCAAAAATGTGGAATTGCAGCCTTGCTTTATGGTAGAATAACCCTTTACTCCAACAGAAAGGCAAATGGAACATAAAATATAAGCAATTAGATCCAGGCTATTATAACTAGTCCATAGAGGCCATTTCCAAAAAGGGTAGCAGATGGAAATAAAACAAAGGAAACTGTAAAATTTTTACTATTTAAGGTGGCCAACTAAAACTCCAGTTATGCCTTAATCCCCTGCAATCACCTTCCTTGTATGTCAAAGCTCCAAAACAATAGTCTCTGACCCTTACTTTAGCTGCAGGGCAACACATTAAACAAAATGGTCTAGTTTCTGCTTGAGCAGAAAAATACACAAGTCTTAAATGCCCATATTGTGTTCAAGTATAAAGTGATGGTTATCACACTCTAGTAAAGATAGTTCCATCCCCATTCCACCCCCACTTCCATTTCGTGCAAGGTTCCAGGGCTGCATTTTCAAAAGGGTTGATGCTGATGAACTTGTTTGCTGTATCTGTGTGTGGGCAATTGTGCCTGAACCTGTGCAACTGATCTTTTAAATATAGTCCTCAATCTGCAATAAAAATTATTGATGTGCAGCAATTTGGGTTGAAAATTGATGCAAATGCAATTTACATCACATTTTGCAGCATATTCAGCTTTTTTGGAAACAGATGCATCTAAACATTTGGATGGTGGTAGGTAGACCAGGTGATACATGGTCTCCAATTAGGATGGATGTCTACTTTTGAAAATACAGATGTGCAGATCATGGCCAGATCCCTTTTAAAATCCTACCGCCAGTCCATTCTTGTTTTCTGTCTTTTCCCAGCTACCATCCAATTCACCAACTCCTGTTCCTTCAGCCACTCATGGCTTACCCAATAGCATTACAGGACAAGGCTGTATGCTCTGACCAGACTACAAGCCAGAATAAACCTTGCACCCCCCCCATAGTTGGTGCCGAAGGTGGGAGAATGGCTTCTAGACTTAGTAGAAGCCTATCTCCTGAGCTGAGTGGAAATGAGTGTGACCTTAGGGCTACTACTGGACTTTGTGCAGTCCCTGACAATGTCAGGGGCCCCTCTCTATCACCCATAAGAGATACAAGTGAAGCAGAAGCATCATTCCCCATATTCTCAGAGGCGTTTATTGAGGTATAGTTAAAAAGAAATCAGTTGGGGATATAAATAACATTTCTGTTTTTTATTTTCTGTTGATGCCCCTTCTCTCAGACCTGCCTTCTTTTGCTGGGTTTCCCCTCAAGCTCACGCACCTTCTATCTTTATGTACTTATCTCCCTCCATCTATAGCTCCATGGCTTACCCCCATGGTGAGACAGTTGAGAGTTCCCAAGCCTGTTCAGAAAACTTGCTTAGTGAAAGAGGAGGCCCACTAAATGATGCAGCACCTAAAAGGGTTTCCCAAGCATCATCCTGCCTTGGCCAGTTTTTTTTCTGTTGTTATGCCTACCCATCTCCACAGATGCCTTGTGGGCTAAGACAGCTTTACACTTGCATGAAATGCATGCTCACGCTACTGTGAGGAGGCGTTCAATCCACACTGAGCAGCTCCTGCTTGCACTGGTATCCATAGTCACTAAGTGGTGGTAATAAAGCAGAGCCCACTGCCTTCCCTCTCCAGAGGAGGACAGTGTCCACTGGAATGTTCAGTAATCCTCTACCTAGCAGGCCACCAGATGTCCCTGGGTTGTTCCTACACCCAGGTCATCAGTGACATGAGTGGTAACATTACCATTGCACTGACAGGCCAGCTGCAAACAACGTTTCTGAAAATAGTAACATTACAAAAAGCTGCCATTTAGAAATAATGTCCTTTCCTTTTAGGCATTTGTTATCCCTTGTATCAAATACTCAGAACCAACCACAGGTGTTGTAATTTTTCTTTTTATTATTAATTTAATAATAAACAAATGATTTAAGATTTCTTATTAAAACAGGACAGGATTCACAAAGCACTTGCACTCAGCGCATCTCTGATGCCCCGGCACAAATGAGATTCACCAAGCACAAACTGTGGTATTCACAGAGGATGCACTGCGGGATGCTCCCAGTGCATCCCCTCTGTGAATACCACAGTTGTTCCCAGCCTGGGATGCACCAGCACAACCCCATAGTCAGGCTGGGAATCCAATGGGACAGCACATCTCCAGATGCGCTGCACCCAAAGTTGCCATTCAGAGCCATTAACATTCAAATGGGGCCATTAGGCATGCAAGGCACAATGGGCCATTTGCATGTCATTATGGCTCCATTTGCATGAGTATTGCAGGGATGCGCCCGATGGAATGCACCATGCACCCTGCAAGTGTGGCGGTACAGCCACAAACCCAACACCCCCTGTTAGACTAACACACCTTTCTGACCTGCCCAGAACCCCAATAGTGTAATAAATGCCCTGTAACAAGCCCTGGTGGTATAGTGGTACCCCCCTGCCCAGAACCCCAATAGGGTAATACATTCACTGTAACAAGCCCTGGTGGTATAGTAGTACCACCCTCCCTGCCCCAACCTCATTGCATAGTGAAATGATGTGCCATTATATCACTGGTTGTCCAGTGGACTCCCTCCCATCCCTGAACCCCATCCGTACAATATTCCAACACTGAAATACCTTGGTAGTCTAGTGGTGCCCCCCCAAGCCCCGATCATAACATAGAAATAAATCCCACTTTACCCTGGTAGTCCAGTGGATCCCCCACCCACTCAGGCACCCCCACACTGCTCATCCTGGCCCAGCATGGGCAGAAGGATGGTGGACAGCTCAATCCACCCACACACTGCCACGGCTGCCTGCCAACTGTACTGTCTATGAATGACAGCATACTGTACAACTGTAAGTGCATTGGGAGACCTTTTCGACCAATGGGCTTGCAGCATGTACTATATTCCATCATTCACAACTATGTGAATGTGTCATTCACAAAGTTGTGAATGACAGTGTACAGTACACACTGCAAGCCCATTGGTCAACAAGGTCTATCAATGCACTTACAGTTGTACAGTATGCTGTCATTCACAGACAGCACAGTCAGCAGGCAGCTATGATGGTGTGTGGGTGGGTTGAACCACCCTCTGGCCTTCCACCCATTCTAGGCTGGGGGTAGTGGGGTTGGATGCGGGTGCCTGAGTGGGTGGGGGTCCACTGGACTACCAGGGTAAAGTGGGATTTATTTCTAAGTTACAATCAGGGCTGGGAGGGGGGCACCACTAGACTACCAGGGTATTTCGATGTTGGAATATTGTACAAACAGGGTTCAGGGATGGGAGGGGGTCTACTGGAGCACCAGGGATATTTTGGTGGATCATTTCACTATGCAATCAGGTCAAGGCAGGGAGGGGGGTACCACTATGCCACCAGGGCTTGTTACGGTGAATGTATTACTTTATCAGGGTTCTGGGCAGGTGGGATACCACCATACCATTAGGTAGTTTACAGAAGCATACTTGTCATGTTTGAGGCTACAGGTGGGGGGGTGGACATGGACTGCTAGGGTAGGCAGGCTGCCATTCTACTGTCTGCAGTACAGCAGTCTGCCTGTGGGTGGACACCCACTTATGTCTACTTGTTGTAGACTTATCTTTTGGAGGGACATCTCTGGACTTGTTCCAGGAATGTGCCTCCAAGTTGGGCTGTGAATAGGGCTGCGCACCATATGCATGGACATGCCCTTGCACAGCCCCTCCAGATGCACCGCATAACATTATGGGTGGTGTGCGGTGCATTGAGCCCCTTACAGAATTGAACTAGTGCTTAAGTCAGGGATGCGCCGGTGCATCTCATATGTGCTGGGAGTATCCCTTTTGTGAGTCCTGCCCACAATATTTAGTTCAAAGCCTACTGAAAATGAAGCTTTATTTATAAAGAATATTAAGCACAGCTTGGGTAAAGAACAAGAAACACAGGAAATCCCTTTACCAAGTCATTCTTCTTTTGAGAAATGACTTATTAGGGGAAAGTCAAAAATAAATACTTCAATCAAAACACATAATGTGTTTGAAACAAATGCACCTGCATTGTCTCCATCACTGACAATCATTTTTAAGTTTCTGTTAGTTTTGTGTTCCACTAGATTATCAATTTCTGACGTTCTCAACAAAATAAGGCTACTGACATCGTGTTACTTAATGACAGAGGGATGATTCAACAGGTTGTTCAGAATTTGATTTCAGGCCATGGCTTCTAACATTAGTAACTGCCAATATTCACATGAAGCTTTCCTTAGAGGACTTTCAGCCAGACAGGATACATTTGACAGATTAAAGGCAGATTCGCAACATCACAATTTAATCTACACTTCTGTGACAAATTGCTTTTAATCTAGTGCAGTCTCAATTACTAGAAAAAATCCATTCCAAGTTTTGCTCCTCAGCCATGCAATATCATCCATTGAAAGTCATAGTCTGAATACAAAATTATATGTATTAGAAAAAGTTGCAAAACGCTCAGCTACTGTAGCAAACATTTTGTATTGTCTGTTTGTCAAACAAAACTTCTGCTTGAGAGCAAGTGGAAGACCATACCACAAAATAACTTGGTATATATCAATAGTGTGTATGGATGTGAAGGCCTCATTACAGTATTCTGGACTACCACTGCATAAATCATTTGGGTGAGGGAATCACAAACAGAAGGTGAGCAATTCTAGCACCCAAAGATCATATAAGGTGACATTTTCGAATAGTTTAGAGATGTCTTGCTATTTGTATTAATAGCTTAGAAATTGTCTGTTATAAAAAATACTAATAAATGAGAAAAAAAGAAAAAATCTTTTTAAACAAAAGCAAACACCCCCAAAAGATGTGGCAAAATCCACTTTTTCAGTATTTGCACTTTAAATATTTACCTCTAGGTAAGGTCCCCCATTGTCAGGACAAAGCCAACACTGCATCACAGAATCATTCAAACCCCATAGAACACCAGGCCACAAACTCACCACAGCTCAGGGAACTTTTAATCTTTAGTTTTATGTCTTTCTTTTCTTCAGCCTTTATTGATATTTTAAAGTATTTATTTGCAAAGATATGTGTATATATATATATATATATATATATATATATATATATATATGTGCACAGAGGTTCTTTGTCTTTTAAATAGTTTTTTTATTTTAATAGGTTCACCACAACATATCCAAGACACACTGTCTTAGGGTAGCTGGTCCATTCCACTGGGGTGTTAAACAGACGAGGCATACTGATGAGTCCTGGTAGGACAAAATACGTGTCTATGTCATCTGTTGGCACCCTTTGCAAACTGTGTGAGAGGCCTTTCGGCACCATGCAATTCTGCTTAAAGTTGAACCAGCATAACATTCTGTGGTGATTTGCATATGCAGCCCATGATGCTTTGCATTGTGTGGGCATGTGTGATTTTGTATTTTCTTGAAACTTGGCTTCCCAGCCAAATGCCCTTTTGGGTAACCGTTGCCTCAGTGTTTGTGCACAGAGGTTCTTTGTCTCTTAGATATATATATCTGGGCCTGTAGCCTGCTTTGTGAATGGCTGTGTGCACCCACCAAGGTAAACATGCAGCTAGTTATAGATGTTAACATAAAATGGCAACCAGATGCAGAGTTGTGAACACATTTCAGAACCCCCATCCCCCTGAGCAATCTGTGAATAAAAGAGATGTGTGTCTATACAGCATTGTTCAAAATATTAGCTTTAGCAATGTAATACTGCTATGATTTTATTATTACTTAAAAACCTTTTATTTGGGAAGAAATAGACACACTACAATGGAAGGAAAGACATTTTTACTGGCAACTCAAAGAGGTTCTTTGTGCCAGCATGATGGAAAATCTAGCAGACAAAATCAAGAACAGAGTTGTACACCTTCACCAGAATGGTTTGATGACTAATTGCAATCTTGGAATAAACTGCATATTCCTAGTCTGTCAATTGCATATGCTATATATATGCCCTTTGAGAGGACAATTCAGAAGCATGCCTGAAAGAATGAAATGCTCCTGAAAATACGCAGCTGCTAGCTCTAAATTCTTAAATGGGCTGGCATAGCACAAAAGGCCTCCTTTAAACACACTAATGGAGAACTTCAATTATTTTGTGGAAAAATGGTTCAAGAAAATAAATGTAGACTATAGTTTCAGCTTATACAGTAGTTGAAAACTACTCCCCTTCATGTGAGAGAAGTTACATCCAGTGGGTAATAATGCATGCAGTTTTAGACATTAAAACTCACTGTCGATCACTTTCCCCCTTAGGCAACTGTGGGCCACTATACTCCTCAGCTCCAATCCATGTTTGTACAGTGTGTGTGTGTGTGTAGATATGTAGATATATATATATAGCTATATATGTACAGTATATATATTTAGTATTCTACATGGACACACATTTCTGTAAACACAGACATACAGGTGCTTCATATCTTTATTTTTATTACAACCAGTGTTCATTATTGTAACAGAAATTAACAGCATTTGGCTTTCCTTGATCACTGGGTCTTATCAAGAACAAGTGCTTTTCTTTTATGCACACAAAGGTACTCCTGGGATTTCCTCAGGCAGGGATTACAAAAACCATTGAGCTGAATGATATTGCTAGGGCAAATATTCATTTAAAATGTTTACTTCTCAGTAATGCCTTACCAAATATGCTGCATTCATTTTAAAATTCTTTGAGAGTGATTTAATTGACCTAAAGGGAATGTGCTTACTTCATTATAATAAAAATAAGACTGCACTCAGAAACATGAGGTGAAATGCACAAACATCCATTTGATAATTACAAGAAACGTTTAGAACCAAACCAGCTATCAGGACAAGTCATAGACAAGCATTTGCCAATGCCGAATGTTGTCGCGCTGGCATTGGCAGTGGCGGAGGTGGAGAGGCATAGCACTGTGAGTTTGTGAATGTGTCCCAAAAGGTGATTTTGCACAACAAGTACGCCACTGTGCAGCAGAGCTGTGGAAACGCATTTTGAGCAGGCTGTGGAAAATGGCAGCTGGACTGTTGATAATGAGGTGTGCACAAATGCCAGTAGTGAAAAAGTGGCATGAAAATATTGCAGATTGACGAAGTTACAAGGGTGCATGGAAACTGTGCAATGCACGCTTGCAACACAGTCATTGTCTGGACTTTTGCCACCAAATTTTCAACATAGGCATTTTAGGACCTCTGCTGATGAATAGTGTCACTGTCATTTCCTCAAAGTGTCCCGAAAAGTGATTTCACATAGTGACCATGCAATTCTGCACTGGATGTGCGAAAACACTTTTCAGCCAGCTGTACTGTTCTTAAGGAGGTATGGAAAAATGCCAATGATGAACAGTTGGAGTGAAAGTATTACAAATACACAAAGTCACGAGCGAGCGTGCAAACTGCGAAACCCGCACTCGTAAAACACTAATTTTATTGACTTTTGTCCCTACATTTTCAACATAGGCATTTTAGGACCCCTGCTAATGAACAGTGTCACTGCCATTTTCATAATGTGTCTCGAACACCAGCTTTCCACAGCAACCGCGCTGTTGTGCGCCGGAACTGCAAAAACAGATTTTGGTCAGGACATGAAAAATGGCAGCTGTACTGTTCATTAGGGGGTGTAGAACAATGGCACTGTTGAAAATGTGGAGTGAAAATATTGTAAGTTTGCAAACTTACAAACGTGTGTGCAAACTGCGCAACACACGCTCGTAACACAGTCATTTTATGGTGTATTGTCACCAAATTTTCAAAACAGGCATTTTTGGACCTCTGTTCATGAACAGTGTCACTGTCATTTTCGTAATGTGTCCCAAACAGTGATTTCACACAGTGTCCGCTGTATTCTGTGCCAGAAGTGCGAAAACACATTTTGGCAAGGATGTGAAAAATGACAACTGTACAGTTCACAAGAAGGTGTGGTAAAATGCCAATGTTGAGAATGTGGTGTGAAAATATTGCAAATGTGCTAACTTACAAACGTGCATTGCGCAGTTGCTATGCACACTCGTAAAACAGTCGTTTTATGGAGTATTGTCACCAAATTTTCAATACAGGCATTTTAGGACCTCTGTTCATGAACAGTGTCAGTGTCATTTTTGTAATGTGTCCTGAACACTGATTTCACACAGCAACTATGCTATTCTGTGCCGGAAGTGCCAAAACACATTTCGGCCAGGATGTGAAAAAAGACAGTTGTACGTTTCACAATAAGGTGTGGTAAAATGCCAATGTTGAAAATTTGGCATGAAAATAGTGTGAATGTGCTAACTTACGACCGTGTGTTGCACAGTTGCTACGCACGCTCATAAAACAGTCATTTTTTTGGATTTTTTGCACCAAACTTGCAACATAGGCTTTTTGAGAGCCCCTCTCATGAACAGTGGCACTGTCATTTTGTTACTTGATCCCAAAAGGTGAGTCCACGCAGTGACTGTGAAATCACCTTTCAGGACCGCATAACTCCATGACAGTGCAAGAATTCATGAGAAGAGTCCCAAAAACCCCATGTTGAAAATTTGGGGCCAAAATTCACAAAAATGCCCGAGATATGCATTAAAGTTGAAAAAACCCTATTCATTCAATTATACAGCTTACCGGCATTTCTTCAGTTTGTGGTCGGCTTTGAAGAGTGCAGACGTGTTCGGTCCACTGAAGATCGTCGTGCCCGGACTCCGCGGGTAAGTATGGGGTGAGGGCAGGGTGCGCAGGGTGGAGTGCGGGTGGGGAGGAGGCATCGAGACTACGAGGGACCGTTTTTATTTTAAAGGGAAAAAAACCCATCACCGGACAGTTTTTTTTTTGCAGGGGATTTGGCATGCTGAGGTGGGCTCCCAGCGTGTCACCTAACTGTTTGGGGGGGTGTCTGTAGCTGACAGGGAATTGGGCACCCTCATCGGCACACAACATGGGGGGGATGAGGAGGTAATGCCGACGAGGATTGGGTACCCCAGTCGGCACACAAATAAAATGGGGGAGGCGAGCCAGGGGCTGTCACCCCCTCAGCATTCAACAATTGGGGGTTTATGCAGATGGTGAGTGGGCTCCCCGTCAGCACCACAAAAGCAGGGGGATTAACTGACAGGGAGGATTTGGCACCCAGAAGTCGGCAGTAGTTAGGCGCGCGCTGCGCCGACCATGCTCATAATGTCGGCGAGCACATAGGAAGGGTCCACTGCATATGACGAGCTTTGCTCGGATTGCAGCGGACCTTTTCTTAGATGTGCTCACCACGTTATTTATGCATGGTGTGGTGCCGGCATGCAGGCTGATTGGGAAATGAGGGACACACCTACCGGTGTGTGCCCTGCATTCGCCCAACAGTGACCCCCTGTGCAAGCACACCAACATAAAAAAAGATGAAAATACCATAGGATGGACAAGATCACGAAGGCAAATAATAGGTTGGAAAAAATGATGAAAGCTGAACAGGATGCAGAGTCAGAAGTGAATTAAGGGTGTAGTAGACCAAAAAACACTATAGAAACTAGTAGTTACAGAGTTGCATGGGAAGACAGAAGAGATTAAAGAGGTGGAAATGTAATAAGAATGCAAGCAGTCTTACTAAGAAAATGTGAGTGTTTAAAATATAGTGGTAGACAAGTGTGATATTATTCAGGTTACTGAAACATGGTGGCATGGGCTTCATGTATATTACACCAGTTTAGAAAAACACAGACTGTTCAATGGGGACCACATAGGAAGAAGAGGGTAGTCTTCTGCATAAAGCCAGGAATGCATGCTAGAAAAGGAGAGGTTAGTAGGAGAGCTGGGGGTACAGAGTCTGGTTGGAAATAGCTGAGGGAAACAAAGGCAAGTATTGTTAGAAATATGCTACAGATATGCTACAGACTACAAGACCAAGAAGTACTCAATTAAGAGATGAAACATAAACACATAGAATTTGCTGCAGAAAAGGGCAGTTTGACCCAACCAGTCAGACCAGATGTTCATTATCTAATCTGTCTCCACAGACCCTAAAATTTCTTGGGCGATCGTTCCTCCTCCCTGCCCCTATGTCTATCCCATGCAATGCTTGAGCGCCTCCCCCCCCACACACACACACACACTGCTTTTCCACCACCACTTCTGCTGGAAGTTTGTCCCAGATGTCTACCACACTTTTAGTGAAGAAATATTTCCTTACATCTCTCTTAAATGCCCTCTCCAGCTGCATGGCATGCCCCCTGGTCCTGGTGCTCCTTCTCATTTGAAAGACTTTCCTTCTGCACCCTGTTTGCCCCTGTGAGGAACAAGTAAGTCTCTATCATTTCATCTCTCACTCTCCTCTCTTGTAAGGTGTACAAGGTGAGATCCCACAGTCTCTCCTTGTAGGGCTTCTCATGCAACCTCAGCACCATTTTAGTTGCTCTCCTATGGACTGCCTTCACCCTTTCTATGTCCTTTCTGAGGTGCAGCCTCCAAAACTGGACATGGTAGCCCTGGGAGGGGGGGTTCTCACCAGCGAGCAATACAGTGGCACCACCACCTCCTTCCTCTTGCTGGGCATACTCTTCCCTAGGCACCCCAGTAGCCCTCTAACACTAATCATGGCTTTGTTACACTGTCCTGCCACCTTGATGTCATTAGATATGATAACTCTAAGGCCCTTTTCCAGTTTAGTGACTGTCAGTACCTTTCCCATCCTTTGCTCAGCACCTGGATTCCTATGCCCTAGGCGTCTGATCTTGCACTTTTTGGCACTGAAACCCAACTGCCATGTTTTAGATCATTCCTTGAGTTTCCCCAACATCATTGTTCATTCTTTTAACCTCCTCCTGAGTGTTCTTCCTGTTGCAGATTTTGGTATCATCTGCAAAAAGACATACCCTACCTTCCAATTTCTCAGCGATGTCACTTATGAAGACATTGAAGAGGACCAGTCCCAACACTGAGCCCTGTGCTGGTCACTCCTCCACCATTACAGTGAGTGCAGTTTACCCCCACCTTTGTCTCCCATCCATTAATCAATTTCTAACCCAGTTGAGCACTTTGAATCTCACACCCCAGAATTTTCTTTTTTAAATTTGAAGTGCCTGCTAAGAAACAAACCATATTTTTGTATAAGACTGCAAACATGTGTTCTCTCCTGGAATCAAACTTCTGACCCTTTGCTTGTAATGTCAGGACACATCCAGTGTGCCACATGAGACCCCTTGATTATGCTATGTATTTAGATAGATGATGAGGTCAGGAAGGTAGCAACAATTGATGTAGCAATAATAACAGAGGACAGTATTCAGAAATAAACTGAGAAAGGGAAACACCAAGGGCAAGGGAGGGCAGGAATTCTTGGGGTCATTAAATGAATACATTTTTATGCAGCATGTCAGGGATGAGGCAGTAGATGGGGTTATATCCTATCTAGTGCTAAGTATTAAAGATGACATGGGGGTTTCTCATCTGCTGAAAAGTTATGATCACAGCATTGCCAGATTTGAGATAATCTGAGGAGACAGAAAGTGAAATTAAAATACAAGCAGATCCATTGTCAGTTTGAGACTATGGTTATAATAGAACTGTGGACCTTACATGCAGGCAACAGCATAAAAGAACTATGGAACTCTTATAAGAAACTCATTCAGAAGACCGCAGCATTACAATATGGGGGGAAGCTATATGTGGCATATGTGAAGGGCCAAGCATGAGTATGTTAATAGTTTAGCAAGAGATGTCAAGGTTAATAATTAGAGAGTTTTCAGCTATGTGTGAAAGAAAAAGACAACTATTGACAAGGTTAGGCACCCAAGCATGGAGACAGGTAGGTACACGTGGGAATACAGTAGCCAAGGATAACATGGCTGCACAAGCACTGAATGAATACTTTATTGTAGTATTCACTGCAGAATAGGCAAGAGGATAGTTACTATAATATATGGATATATCCAAGATAGTGGTGGAGCAGTTAAGGAAAATTTTGATTAACTCAGGGACCAGATGAGTTGTATCTTAGAACACTCAAAAAATTGTAAAATGAGATTGCAGAACCAATAGCAGAAATTGCAAGCCATTAGGGAGGTGCCTAAAGACAGAAAAAGAGACAACATCCTTTTGAGGAAGGAAGTAGAGCTCACCCAGGTGATCAGATACCAGTTAGCCTGACCTTGACTGTAAGAAAAATGCTTCAGGAAATAATCAAGAATAGGTCTGAACAGCACTTAGAATAGTATGAGAACAGACTGCCAGCATGGATTCAGAAACTGGAGGTCATGACAAACTAATCTGGCAACCTGCTGTAGGCATGTTGTGGGAAGGATGCAAAGCCCACACTGGGAAAGATTTGGTGGTGCACACAATCCATCACACCACAGTCCAATCAAATGCTAGTCAGGGAGGGATTCCACTAGATGAAAAGGAGTTAATCGGGCATGGGTAATGGCTGGGGAGTCGCTATCACAATGGGTGGGGAGTCGCTACCAGGCCGCCACAGAAATGTCAAATGCACCTTAAAAAACACAAATTTGCTGGCCCAGAAGTGAGCTTAAAGGTGTGGCAGTGAGTGGGAGGACACTGCTGGCTGGCACCACGCATACCCATAGCCTTATCACATGGTATAGTCTACACAACTGGTGCAGTCACAAACATCTGGCTGATTCATTTTCACTGTGACATAGTCACAGGGGAGACTCCTTTCCCCTGCAACTATCTACTTTGTGTAAAGCTCCAAAGGAGTGGGTAGTACAACAGGGTAACTGTATACCCCCAGTTTTGCACTGCTATCCTTTGTAATTGTGATAAGGGTCCTTACAGTCTATTTCATTGCAATCACTCTTTGGCATTTTTTTCAGTACATCCATCCATGCCCATTTTGTTCCTTTGCAGCAATAGTGAATAAAATGTTCTTAGAAACAAAATTAGGCTTTGCCATAATCTGGAAACCCCACTGCACTGGGGCATTGCAACACATGCTGTTCTGTGTCCTTAACTGAAACATGTACTTATATTTTGTTTTCAAAATCTTTCAGCCTTGTGACCATAAATCTCTTTTGTTCCTTGTGCTACATGATGCCCAGAATACTGCCATTCTTCTTACCTCGCAAATGGGCTAAATTGTATTTCTGCAGAAAATCAATGATTCCATACATAACTCGATGAGATAACACTTGCCTGTTTTCCTCTTCTTTGGCACTACTATAACTACAAATGAATTTTCTCTCCCGTTTCTTACCAAGATTTGATGCATATCCATAACACGTTAGAGTAACAAATCAGTAGACTCCTATGTTGCTCACAGCCTCTTGGGTGTGTATCCCCCTCTGTGACTCATGCCTGAGACACTCTCATTTACTTAAATGAACAGCACAGTATCTACTTCCATGTCCCAGTCTGAAATGAACAGATGCCCACACAGCAATCCATGCACTTAAAGGGAAAAGCATATGCAGGAGCATTGCTAATGCCGCACTTCAAATGTAGCTCATAAACCGCAGCGAACATGTAGTTGCTAAAACAATGCAGAGTGTAGTGGTGAGACTGTCTGTTGACAACAAGAACTCATAAACATATAGTCCTTTTCTACTGCAGGTGGCCAAGTGACATGGAGGATAAACCACTGCCCCAATGGCCTTTAACTGGAGACCACAGTTCATCTTTCTTTCTTTCTTTCTTTCTTTCTTTCTTTCTTTCTTAATTACAGATTTCAAGAATACAGATGACCATCATTAAGAAAGTACATGTTGTTGTAGAGAGACCAAACTCGATCACAGATCAAGGACCTTGAGAAAGTGATCACTGAGGTCACAAAATGTTAGTTCATTCTTCTGGGGCCTGAAACTATGTAATACATTATTTATGCTGCTACAGTGGTGAGTGTTACATTTTCCTTTTTCCTGATTTTGATACACTGTATCTCTTAACCCAGGCACTTAGCTCAAGTTTCTTTTGCCTCTCAAGAGACACATGTCTTCCTGGGTCCCTATCCTTGTCTAAAAAATGGAATTCTAAAAGGGATAGAAAAAATTCTGAAATCTGAGGCAGTTTCAGCTGTGAGAATATCCCAGTATAACACCAAAGTCTAAAACAAACTGGCAGGAAATATTTTAGAAAAAAAACCTACTTGAGAGCCACGATGGTGACAATTTTCAAACTGGGCTGGGATAAAGTGAATGCTAGATTAAGAAATGAAGAAATTAGACTGGGTAGGGGTCAGAAGGGCAGGTAAGTCCTGGGATAATAGAATGTCTTGAAACAGTCTCAAGAACTATTGGGAAGACTTGATGGCCAAAACTTTGAAATAAATAGATACACATACTATATGTGATCCTTGAAGTGAGAGACAGAGAGAGGCACTCAGCTCCCTTTTGCGTCCACCCACCCAGAGTGAGAAGACATCGGGCAATGCTGGCCAATCACAGTGGACTATTGACAACAGTAGTAAAAGCAGCTGATTGTCTCCTGCACAGTGAGGGTATGGCAGCAGCAAACCCAAGTGTTGGGGCAGGAGATGGTGGGGGAAATGGGTAAAAGAAAACAAATTAGACTTACTGCAGATCCCTTGTTCCACTCTTTACCAATATAACTGGTTTTCTGTGTTTAATGGCTAGCCTCAGCTACAGTTCACTTCATAAGCGTGAGACAAACCCTGCCATGTGAAATGTATAAATCAACATACATTTTTCATGTCAGAGAGAGTGACTTAGAAACATAGAAATACAGAAATTGTTGGCAGATAAGGACCACCAGGCCCATCTAGTGTGCCTTAACTCTACACTAGTTCATGACCTTTGACTCTAACTGATCAATGACTACTCCCCCCTCCTTCCCACTTCTAATGTTCCCCTATGCCTGTCCCAGGCATGTTTAAATCCCTCTTCTGTGCTTGCTCTCACAACCTTCTGTGGCAGTCTGTTCCATGGGTCCACCACCCTCTCTGTGAAGAAAAACTTCCTCACATTTCCCCTTAACCTGCCTCCTTTCAGTTTCATGTCATGCCCCCTTATCTGTTTACAACTCTTGTATTGGAAGATGTCTCCCCCCTGCACCTTATTTATACCCTAAAGGTACTTGAATGTTTCTATCATGTCCCTCCCGATCTCTCCCCTCCTTTCCTCCAGCGAGTACATATTGAGGTCCCTGAGTCTCTCCTCATAAGTTTTATGTTGCAATCCCTGCACCATCTTATTCACTCTCCTCTGGACCACCTCCAGCCTGCAAATGTCCTTATGAAGGTGTGGCCTCCAGAACTATACACAGTACTCTAGGTGAGGCCTGACCTGCGTTCTATGCAAAGGCATCACCACCTCCCGCCTTCTGCTAGTGATACCTCTGCCTATACACCCCATCATGCTACGAGCCCTGCCTGTGGCCTTTGTACTCTGCTTTGACATCTATAGGTCAACAAAAATGATAACTCCCAGGTCTCTTTCCTCTTGGGTGATCATCAGCAATCCCCCCCTCCCCCATTGTGTAGCTTACCTCACGAGTTCCTCTTCCCATGTGCATTAATTTGCACTTCTTGGAACTGAACCTCAGCTGCCACACCTCATAACATATTTCAAGCTTTCCAGGTCCCTCCTCATCCTCTCCACCCCGTCTAGAGTATCCACCCTGTTTCAGATCTTGGTGTCATCTGCAAATAGGCAGACCTTTCCCTCTAGCTTCACTGCAATGTCACTAATGAAGACATTAAACAGGATTGGTCCAAGGACCGATCCCTGAGGTACACCACTGGTCATCTCCTCCTCACCTGACTGGATCCCATTTACTGCCACCCTCTGCCTCCTGCCTGTTAGCCAGTTTCTAACCCAGTTTACCACCTTGTTCCTCATTCCCAGACTACCCATCTTGTTAACCAGCCTCTTGTGTGGGACGGTGTCGAAAGGCTTTATTAAAATCTAGGTAGGCAATGTCTACTTCCCCCCCTTGATTGATTTCCCTTGTTACCCATTCTAAGAAATCTATCAGATTCATCTGACACAACCTAACTGCCATGAATCCATGTTGTCTCAGATCCTGGGCCCCACTGGCTTCCGAGTGTGCCACTATTCTTTCTTTAAGCAGTGCCTCCATGATCTTAACCACTACTGAAGTGAGACTGACTGGCCTATAATTCCCTGCCTCCTCCTTCTCCCACTCTTGTTCAGAGGCACCACATGTGCCAACTTCCAGTCCTCTGGAACTACTGTAGTACTGAGTAACTGTGAACATGGCTGGCAGAGGTGCTGCAAGCTACCTTCACAGTTCCTTCAATATCCTTGGGTGTATGCCATCGGGTCCCATTGCTTTGTCCACCTTCAGTTTAGTGACTTAATTGTCATTACAACATCATTCATTTTGCCACATCAATTAAAATTAATATTTAAAAAAAAAAACGTTGAGAGTGTTGCCCGGATGTTCCAGCTGCAGTACATTACAGTGCTATCAGGAAACCTAGGTTTGAAAGTTGATTTGTATTGCTGTGGCAGACTAGGCCAGGGTACATAGAACCCTTGAATTTGACAGCAGATAAGGACCACTTGGCCCATCCAGTCTGCCCATTTCTCCCTACCTACACTATTATTGCAGACTGCGCCCGATGTAAACCTCTTTCTCCCTCTGCCTTTACTTTCCACTATGATTCCCTTGTGCTTATCCCATTTATTCTTGAAACCCACCACTGTTTTCACCCCCACCACCTCTGCTGGAAGGCTATTCCAGGAATCCACCACTCTTTCTGTGAATAAGTACTTCCTCTAATCTTTCCTGAATCTACCCCCTCAAACTTCTTAGCATGTCTCCTTTTTCTTGAGCACCTTTTTTTCTGAAAAATACTTCCCTCCTGTACCTTATTTACTCCCGTGAGGTATTTAAAGGTCTTTATCATATCCCCTCTCTCTGTCCTCTGTTCCATGGTATACATATTTAGGTCCTTTAGTCTCTCCTCTTAGGGATTTTGACCCTGCACCATTTCATTTGCTCTCCTCTGGACTGTCTCCACTCTATGTCTTTCCAGAGAGGTGGTCTCCAGAACCGGACACAGTACTCTGGGTCAGATCTTAACAGCGATCTACACAGAGGCAACACCATCTACCTCTTTCTGCTGATGATACCCCTCCTTATGCACCCTTGCATCCCACTAACCCTCCCACCTGCCTTGCCACAGTGCCTGGCCACCTTTAGGTCATCAGATACAATTATCTGCAGGTCTCTTTCCTGCTTGATTGTCTTCAATATCATTCCACCTACTTTGTACTCCTCCCCTGGGTAGCTTCTGCATGTCAGTGTATCTTAGCCAGGGAGGATTGACAGAGAGGTCCACCACCACAGTGTCCCCTCTGTCAAGGGCAGGGAGCTTGCTCCTGCCCCAGGGATGAAGTGTGCACATACAAGGCCATGAGGGGAGGAAGGAGGAATCACATTATAGAAGAGAAGAAAAACAGCTGTTGCCTATATGACAGTCGGCATACTCAGGCTCCAAGCAATGAAAAATGTCCTCTAGTTCTGGATCCAGACTGATCAGGGGAAGGACTGCCCTTCCTTGGAACCCTGCTATGGAGGGCAGAACTGTTAGGGACAACAGTTACAGGTAAGTCATAGAAGGGGCTGGGTAGAAGCTGCTAGGCCAGAACAGGGTAACTCCTTGAAGATTAAGGGAAGCTAAGCCAGAGAGAAAAATCTCAATGAAAAAAAAGTAAATAATTCAAGAACATTCAGATGTTAGATAGCTGCACTCACCCCTCCTTCTCTGGAAGAAATTCTCGAACACTCAAATTTCTTTTGGTGTTTTTATTCAGCCGTAGTCAAGGTGACAATTACAGAAATGTAGTGCTCCATTGAGCACCAACCCTACGTTTTGCACATCAATACTTGCTTCATCAGAGTTCTAGTGTTCATTCAAAAATAGGTTGTTTTTTAGTGCATTCCAACTAATAAAAATGGCATTTCCTGCTTGTGACATCATAGTATATACTGTAGCATCTCCGTCATCAAGGTGCATTCATAATAAACAAAGTCCAAGTTTATAAATACAACAACCCATATATAGAAAAATAAGCAGGCATACTGCGAGGAAAAAAAGGAAAAACAGATCTATATACTATACTTTTACATGTGTGTACTACAGTAAACAGCAATCTTTCATTACACTACAGGAATCATTATTTCATTTTTACTCTTAATTTGTCTTAATCCTTAGGTTTCACAAGTCCAGCTAGTTTATTTTTAGAAGCTTTTATTGTTCCCACAAGCCGGATGTTCTCTCTACAGGTTTGTAGGAACAATGAAAGCTTCTGGAAATAAACTTGCCTCCTCACCATTAGCATCTATTTGTGCCTTTTCCAATGTTAAACAGTCCAACAGATCAGCTATCCAGTGTGTAGTGGGGGTGCTGCACTTGTTTCCAGTGTTGGGCCACTGATTTCATTGCATTGATTAGTGCTAACTGCCATAGCCAGTCATGTAAGACATGAAAAAAATATATGGGGTATGGTGTATAATGATTTTTTTTACACCTGAGGCGTGTGATGCTACATAAATGAAGCTTTCATTATACACCCCACCCCATGTATTTTTGTCATGTCTTACATGATTGGCATCTGTTACCCTCTGACTGCAATAAAGTTATAATTACTGGTAACCTTATCAACCCGATTACAGGTACTCTCAAATGCCATAATAACCTGAAAACTAGTTATTACGGCATTACAAAAACTTTCACTAGCCTCATTCTTAGTTGTCACTCAGTTCTGCAACGCAACTTTATTGGCCCAAACTCTGCGTGTGGGCGGGCTGAACAGTATGAAAAACATGGCAGCACTGCTCACCGCTTACCGATGAGCCACTATTTTTCTCCATGCTCCCAAACTTTGTTTCACTTAGAGTATTTATTCTTTATCTGGCTGATCCTGCCTGTTAAAACAAATATCTGGTTGATCCCACCACCTGTCCGGATCAGGAGACACTGAGTGCGATCCAGGATGGGCTGTACCTGAAGTTGGGTGACAGCACTAGAGTGAGAAAAGAAGTTATCAAAATAAAAAAGTCAGATTGAGAGAGGGAGAGTGAGTGCATGAGAGAGAGACAGAGAGAGTGTGTGTGTGTGACAGAGAGAGAGAGAGAGAGAGAGAGAGAGAGAGAGAGCAAGAGGGAGAGACAGCTTGTCAGCAGCTGCACATTGAGAATCTTGGAAACTGTCTTCAATGCTAACTTCTTGCACCAGTAATTATAAAACATAACAGAGAGTCAAATGCGTGTTTATGATTTTTTTTTCACACCTCCAGTGTGTGATGATCACGTAAATCTCTCAAGCTTCACTCTCAAGGTTTATGGGTCAAAACACATCTCAGGTGTGAAAAAAATAATTCATAACACACACTTGCCTATCCATTGTTCTCTGTATAAATGCTATTCACAGTTCACACTCTGTGAAGTACTTCACACTCTGTTATTTGCAGGTATGACATTACACCAGTTCACAGTTGTGACAACACTCCAGTGAATAACAGTATGGACTGTGAATAACAATGTGTAAACTGTCAATGATGATGCGCACCTGCATTCAGTATTCCAAGTGTCCTAAAATTGTACAAAACATGCATTATAAATAAAATAAAGTATGGGTTGATGTGTGTAAACTTTGAGTTTACACACACCGACCCATATTTTATTTTATATAATTGCTGGGTTTACCTTTTTCACCACAGCAGTTATGTAAAATATGATTAGCTTTTGTTGTACACATCTCGTTCCATTTTCGGCTGGTAGTTAATATTTTTATTTCAGCATTTTTATGTTGATTGCGCACATGTGCAAGAAACATGTTGCGTCACCTTTCTTCAGAAGAAGGTTGTGGAGTCAAGGCACTGTTGTGCTCAATACCCCCACAGCCTGCAAAGGCTTGTCCCGCTTCCCCCAATGCTGTGGCACACTGCTGCTGACACTAGGTCAGCCAGCATGCCACAACTTTCTAAAAAATCAGCCGCTGCAATCAGGGGCTGCTTCATTACTGCAGCGTCAGCCATCCTCTTCAATGAGGGAGCGACCCGTCATTGCAGGGCGGGATGTAGGATCTCTGATATTGTTTGTGAACATGGTGGTGGCTTGCCACCATATTCATAAACAATATCTAACCCCCCCATGTTTATTTGCAGACAGAGGAGCCCACTCCCCGTCGGCATAATGTAACACCCCGCCATTTAATTGTGTCCAGCAGGTGCCCAATCCCGTCATCAGAAAGAATCCCCCCTCCTTTTGTTGTTTGCCAGGGGGTGCCCAGTCCCCCATCAGAAACAAATCCCCTTTTTGTTGTTTGCCGACGGGGGTGTCCAATCTCCCATCAGCTACAGCTGTCCCCCAAAAGCCTGACTCCGGTGGCATGCTGGGAGCCCACCCCAGTGTGCCACATGTCCCTGTAATGTTGAAAGTGGTCCCGTGATGTTTTCTTGTTTTTGTTGTACCTGAAAGAAAGGAAACGGTCCCTCATAGTCTCCCCACCCCCCTCCCACAATCCGGACCCACCCACCGCGCACTCCAGCCTCCCCACACCCCTCACTTCATACTTACTCGAGCATGGCGCGACGATTCGTGGACCAGGAACACGTCTGCACTCTTCAAAGCCGACTGCGAACTGAGGAAAATGCCGGTAAGCTGTATAATGTAATGAATAGGGTTTTTCAACTTTAGTGCATATCTCGGCATTTTGGAATTTTTCACCAAATTTTCAACATGGGTTTTTGGGACCCCTCCTCATGAATTCTTGAACTGTCATGGCATTAATCGGCACCGAAAGGTAGGTTTCGTGGTCACTGTGTGGAATCACCCTTTGGGGCCGATTAATAAAACGACAGTGCCAGTGTTCATGAGGTGGGTTCTCAAAAAGCATATGTTGCAAATTTGGTGGGAAAAATCCAGAAAACGACTGTTTTACGAGCATGCATTGCGCAATTGCTATGCACGCTCATAACTTCACGAATTTGCAATATTTTCATGCCAAATTTTCAGCATTGGCATTTTGACACACCTCCTTGTGAGCCATACAGCTGTCATTGTTCACATCCTGGCTGAAATGTGTTTTCGCACTTCCAGTGCAGAATAGCACGATCGCTGTGGGAAATCAGTGTTTGGGACAGATTACAAAAATGACAATGATACTGTTTATGAGCAGAGGTCCTAAAATACCTATGTTGAAAATTTAGTAATGATACTCCATAAAATGATTGTGTTACAAGTGTGCGTTGCACAGTTGGCACACACATTCGTAACTTCGCAAATTTATAATATTTTCACTCCAGATTTCCAACATTGCCATTTTCCCAGACCTACTTATGAACAGTACAGCTGTCATTTTTCCCATCCTGGCCGAAATGTGTTTTCACACTGCCAGCACAGAATAGAGCGGTCACTGTGGGAAATCACTGTTCAGGACAGATTAAGAAAATGACAATGATACTGTTCATGAGCAGAGGTCCTAAAATGCCTATGTTGACAATTTGGTGATGATAGCCCATCAATTGACAGTGTTACAAGTGTGCATTGAGCACTTTCCATGCACCCTTATAACTCCGCAGATTTGTAATATTGTCACACCAGATTTTCAACAGTGCCATTTTTTCACACCTCCTCATAAGCAGTACAGCTGTCATTTTTTATATCCTGCCTGAAATGTGTTTTCACAGTTCCGGCGCAGAATAACTTGGTCACTGTGGGAAACCAGTGTTCGGGACAGATTAAGAAAATGACAGTGGCACTGTTCATGAGCAGAGGTCTTAAAATCCCTATGTTGAAAATTTGGTGACAAAACTCCATAACATGACTGTGTCACAAACATGCATTGAACTGTTTCCATGCACCCTTGTAACTTCGCAAATTTGTAATATTGTCATGCCACGTTTTCAACAGTGGCATTTTTTCACACCTCCTTATGAACACTACAGCTGTCATTTTTCACATCCTGGCTAAAATAAGTTTTTGCACTCCTGCCGGAGAATAGCACGGTCACTCTGGGAAATCAGTGTTTGGGACAGATTAAGATCGACGAGTGAGAGGGGCGAGTGACTGAGCTCAACTGAGCTCTGTTGGGATTGCTGCAGATTTGTTTGTGGGCAGACAAAGGCCTCAACATAAGAGCCCAGTACAAAAAGGCAGCCTGCAGCACTGGGAGAAACACAACGAGACAGCAACTGAGGGAGGGGGAGTGAGCGAACTCACCGAAGTGCTGTCAGGACTGTTGCAGATTTCTTTGTGGGCAGAAAAAGGCGTCAATGCAGGCAGGGGCCCAGTACAAAAGGCCAGCCTGCTGCGGTGGGAGAAACGGTATGAGCGAGTGAGACAGAGGGACTTAGTGAGCTCAACGGAACTCTATCAGGACTGCTGCAGATATCTTTATGGGCAGAAAAAGGCGACAATGCAGGCAGGAGCCCCGTACAAAAGGGCAGCTTGCAGCACCAGGACAAACAGAATGAGTGCATGAGAGCAAGGACGACTGAGCGACCTCAACGGAGCTCTGTCAGGACAGCTGCAGATTTGTTTGTGGACAGACAAAGATGCCAATGCAGCCAGGAGCCCCATACAAAAGCGCAGTCTGCAGCGCCAAGAGAAACAGAACGAGCGAGTGACAGAGCGGTAGTGAGTGAGCTTAACGGAGCTCTGTTGTGACTGCTGCAGATTTCTTTGTGGGCAGAAAATGCAGCAACACAGGCAGAAGCCCAGTACAAAATGCCAGATTGCAGCGCCGGCAGAAACAGAATGCATGAGTGACAGAGGGGGCGTGAGCAAGCTCAATGGAGCTGTGTCGGGACTCCTTCAGATTTCTTTCTGGCCAGAAAAAGCCACCAATGCAAGCAGGAGCCCAGTGCAAAAGGGCAGCCTGCAGCACCAGGAGACACAGAACGAGCGAGTGAGGGAGGGGGAGTCACTGAGCTCAAGCAGACTCTGTTGGGACTGCTGCAGATTTGTTTGTAAGAAAGGGCAGTAATGCACACAGGGGCACAGTACGAAAGGGCACCCTGAAGTGGCAGGAAAACCAGAATGAGCAAGTGAGTGAGCTCAGCGGAGCTGTATTTTAACTGCTGCAAGTTTCTTTGTGGGCATAAGAAGGCAGCAACGCAGGCAGGAGCCCAGTAGACAAGGGCAGCCTGCAACACTGGCAGAAACGGAATGAGTGAGTGAGAGAAGGGGAGGGATTGAAAGAGTTCAACGGAACTTTGTCGGGACTGCTGCAGATTTCTTTGTGGGCAGAAAAAGGTGCCAACAGAGGCAGCAGCCTAGTACAAAAGGGTAGCCTGCAGCACTGGTAGAACCAGAAGGAGTGAGTGAGACAGGGGGAGTGAGCGACCTCGACGGAGCTGTGTCGGGACAGTTGTGGATTTCTTTGTGGGCAGAAAAAGCCACCAACACAGGCAGGAGCCCAGTACAAAAGGGCAGCCTGCAGTGCCAGGAGAAACAGAATGAGCGAGTGAGAGAGGGGGAGTGAGCCACCTCAATGGAGTTCTGTCGGGACAGCTGCGGATTTCTTCCTCAGCAGAACAAGGTGCCAATGCAGGCAGCAGCCCACTACAAAAGAGCAGCCTGCAGCACCAGGACAAATAGACTGAACCAGTGACAGAAGCCCACTGAGCGAGCTCTGCAGACCAACGCAATCAACATTCGGCATTGACAAATGCTTGTTAAACATTGTTTTTGCCCCCATGACATTTAAATCATCTTTTTTTTTTTTTGAAATAACTTACCGCTGAGTTCCTCTGGTGGTTGACTGTAGCAGTGGAAGGCAAGAGCGAGTGATCACTGGGGTCGGGAAGGGGAAAAGTCTGGTGGGTGCATGTGCAATGTGAGGGAAACTGTGCGTGTGTTTGCCATAATAAACACTCCTTCACTATGGCAGATTACACCACAGTTTCCCTATGGGAAAAGGGGAAGCCCATTAATTATAACAATAAAATATACAATAGCTACCTGTAAACAGCTTGGTGATAATTTTATCTTGTGCAGTTGAGAGCAGAAGACACTCATCATTCTGTCTCATGGCTTATTCTGCCCCCCTGCTTCGCCCAATGCAATTATCACCTTCCAAGCACCCATACTCTCCATTTCCTTGCTATAACAGTAAATGTGAGATAGCAAAGCTAGTTAAAATAAAGCAACTGGTTTCTCTAAGATAAATCCTTGCTGAGCAAGAAAGAGGATTATTTACAGGAAACATAGTGTTCCACTTTCTGTAAAATTTCAGTTTAACCCCAATTTACAACATTTAACATCAAACATGTACCACATGAGTCAGCTTGCTCTAGCACTGCTGGGTTTCTTTGTTTGAAGGACATCCAGAACTGAATAAGCACAGAGACTTTATTGCTGTGTAACCCAGAAGAGGTTATCCCTTCAGTCAGAGTGACAGCACACCAGAAAAGCAGTATAAGCAGGTCACAGGTACTGAATTCATACACAGCAGTGCATACTACGGAGAACATTTTGATGTATGCTTTTTATTCTTTTAGATTGCCCTTTATCTGCTGCCTTCTATGATAATCATTGTTACCCATACAGAGTCTGCCTTTGTGCTTGTTTTGTACATTGGAAATACTAAAAGGAGCACTTCTTTCATTGTGGTTTTCCCCAGGTTTTCAACAGCATTCTTAGCTGTTTTAGAACACACGCTGTTTAACATTACTTGCCTTGCGACTAAAATGAACCAGCATGCAACAAATACTTTTTCCTGACTTCATGTTCGTGTTCAGAAACAGCATTCAAAAACAGATGAGAATAATGAGCAAAAGTTAGGGATTGCCATGCTGAAAGGCACACTCCTTTGATTATGTTAAGGTCTGGAAATTCATAGATCCTCGTTTCTGTGTGCAAAATGATTGCTCAAGGCACAAATTAGCACCTGGAGCAACTTGCCAGTATAGTGGAACATGCCCGAAGCACATAGTGTGTGCTAATGGCATGTCCTAATAAACTATCCCATCCATGTCAGGCACTATCCTGATTGTTCAGGCAAACTACAGCCCCCTACAGGTCACAGAATGAAAGTGACCAATAGAAAAATATGGGGACTATAGGAGCAATTAGGGCATGCAGATAGTGATTTTATTTTTTTATTTTTTTTTTATTGAATTGTTTCACCAGGAAGGATACACTGAGCAACTCAATGCTTGTCTCACAGTACATCCTGGGGGAAAGGGGAGAGGGATGTAGAGCAGGAGAATCCATAATACATACATTATTATAGAAGGTGCATAAAAACATTAATACATACATTAATAATACATAGTCAAAGGCATTGGGTACATAGTAGTCAAATGCATGCAGTTACATTACAGGCAGAACACAGGTGATGCATACATACATACATACATATAATATCTATAGGCAGGGCCCCTGGTGTTCTGCGGCAGAATTTTCTGATTTCTGCGGCATGATTTATTCGTTTCTCTGCCAGAATGCAGTCCTGTCATTGGCTAAATATGATGTGATGTCATCGATGACATCATATGCTGAGCATAGAGGAGGGGCTTCAGGATAAACGATGTGGGAAAGAAAGCCTGACGCTATGGAAAAACAGTATATTTATATGAAAATTCACCAAAAACAATGAATTCTGCGGCACTATATATATTCTGAGGCATGATGCAAATTCTGCGGCAAATTCCGCAACTGCAAAACCGCAGAATTCCAGGGGCCTTGTCTATAGGGAGTAAAATGCATAGGATCCAAGGTAGTCAGATGGATACAGTTGCAAAACTCATGGTTCACAGGTGCTGCAGTAGCAGCCGGGGTGGAAACATAGGTAAGCCATGATACATATATAAGGCTATGCAATGTAGGCAGGGTAAGTGCAAATGAGGAAAGGTTGTAGGGAGAAAGAGAGCAAGAGAGAGGGAGAGAAAGAGGGAAGTGAGCAAGGAGGGGATCAGAAGCAGGTGCAGGTAGGAGTGAGGTAATTGTGTAGTGCAAAGGTAAGTGAAAAAAGGGAGGAGGAGTAGCAGATTTGTGGAGGAAGTGCATTCCACATTTTAGACAGTTGGTAAGAGAAGGCTTTCTGGCCTGAGGATGTAGCTCTGCAGGGGATTGAGAGGGTGCGCGTGTCAACATGGGATCTCAGGGAGTAAAGGGAGGGAGTAGGGGTGCCAAGAGAGGAGGAGATGTAGGAGGGGAGCGATCCAAGCCAGAATTTAGAGATGAACTTAGCACCATGTAGCACACGCCGATTGTGGAGGGAAAGGAAGTTGAAGTAGTGGTAGAGATCGCAATGATGGGTGAGGTGAGGGACATCAAGAACAAAACAACACAAGGAATTGTAGAGAGAATCCAGTCTGGCTAGGTAGGACTGTGGGGCAGCACCATAGACTATGTCACAGTAGTCAAAAATAGGCATGATCATCTTTTGTACCAGCTCGCACCTGGAGGTGAGAAGGATGCAGCTGTGGTTCCTGTAAAGGGCCCCAAGCTTAGGCCTTAGTTTTTTCAAAATGGCATCAATATGTACAGAGGAGTCAAGGTATCTATCCAGCCAGATGCTGAGATGCCTGAATGAGGGGGAGTCCTCAAGTGCAGTCCCATCAAGGGTATGAAAGGTGGGGAGATGACTTAGCCTTGCAAGTCTCTGCCTTGTGCCAAAGGACATGGAGACTGTCTTCTTGGCATTTAGAAACAGTTGATGAGAACTAAACCAGAGTTGGACCTTGGTGAAGTCAGACTGGAGCCTGGTGGTGACATCAGAGACAGATTTGCCAGAGGTAAACATCACCGTATCATCAGCATACCTGAGGATGCTGGATGCAGAGCAAACCTGGGGGAGGTCATTTAGAAAGATGGAGGACAGGATAGGGCCTAGCACTGAACCCTGGGGAACACCAGTGGTTATAGGCAAGGGGGGAGAGGCAACACTAGCTATTCTAACTGATTGCTACCTGCCAAACAGGTAGGCACTGAACCAGCCTGTGGCAGAAGGGGAGAGTCCAGCAGCTGATAGACTGAGCAAGAGGAGGGCGTGTGAGACAGTGTCAAAGGCTTTGGCCAAGTCGATAAAGATAGCCAAGGTAATGTGCCCTTTGTCAAAGCCTGAGGAGATAGTCTCTGTTAGCCTCAACAGAGAGGTGGTGGTGGAGTGGGATTTCCTGAAGCCAGACTGGAAGGGTGTGTAAAAAGTGAAGTCAGACAGGAATGAGGAGAGTTGGTTGAGGGCTATGTGTTCTTGGAGTTTAGCTAAGGTTAGTAGGAGAGAGACAGGATGATAGTTCCCAGGTGAGGAGGAGTCACCTCCCTTCAGGAAGGGGAGGACTACAGCATGTTTCCAAACAGAGGGAACAGTGGCAGTCTGAAAGGAGAGGTTTAGTATCAGGGAGAATGGGCAGGCTATTGCAGGAGCAGAGAGGGAGAGGAGTCTGGGGTTGAGGCCATCAGGTTAGCAGCCTTTGGTAGGGTGTAGTGCAAGGAGAGCTAATAGGGTAGTGTCAGGAGAGACAGGAGAGAAAGAGGACTTGGGGGGTGAGAGGGTGGGGGATGGAGAAGGGAGGGAATAGCAGCAGAGGGAGGAGGACAGATTGTGGGGATGAGGTGGGGGGCAGGTGGGGGAGCAGAGGATGG
Organism: Neoceratodus forsteri; assembly: GCA_016271365.2. Taxonomy (NCBI): domain Eukaryota; kingdom Metazoa; phylum Chordata; order Ceratodontiformes; family Ceratodontidae; genus Neoceratodus; species Neoceratodus forsteri. The sequence continues at coordinate 1,519,553,260 of CM057449.1, forward strand.
AGTGCCAGTGTGGGTGGTATGAGAAGGGGGCACCTGAGCAAGGGGGGGACTTGGGAGGGTGCCCAGCAGAGCTGAGGTGAAGGTGGTGAAGTGGGAGTTGAAGCATTCAGCAATGGAATTAGGTTCAGAAAGGACAGAGTGGTTGTGCCTGAGGATAGGTGGTGGAGGGTTTGTGGATGGCGAGAAGAGGGAGTGGACGACCTTCCAGAATTTGGATGGGTTATTATTACTCAATTGGAAGTTGGATTTGAAGTGATCAGCTTTGGCAAGGCGGATTGCTTTAGTGCAGCCATTCCGAAGTTCATGGTATTGTTGATGATCTCTAGGGCAGTTGGAGACTTTGGCCCATCACCACGCAAGGTCATGAGCTCATTGGCAGGCCAGGAGCTGAGGAGTGAACCAGGGGAGGTGCCCACTGCGGACCCTAGTTTTGCGGAGCGGAGTTCAGGAGTTCCAAATCTGTAGGAACTTAGAGCTGAAATAGGCAAGGGCCATGTTGGCTGAGTTAGCTGTGGAGATGGGGGACCAGTCAGTTTGTGTGAGGTATTGAAGCAATAACTGCAGGCTGAGAGATGTGAAGGGTCTAGTGAGAATAGTTTTGCTGGTTGCTTAGTCCTATGTATTTTACGCACTACAAAGCTTATATAGTGGTCACTGATAGAGTCAGGTAGTAGCCCAGAGGCCACTACTCGATGGGGATGGGAGGTGAGGACTAGGTCAAGCAGGGAGTGGTTTAGTGTTTTATAGTTGAGGCAAGTGGGTTCCAGCATAAGTTGGTGGAGGTTTAAGACATCGATGATGGAGTGAATATTAGCCAGTGATGGGGCCTGCTTGTTTAGATTTAGGCCTCCCAGGATGAATAGTTTGCCACAGCTGGCAATTGAAGAGAGCTCTGTGACCGGGTTAGTGACATTAGAAGGTGGCTAAGAAGCTGCCCTGGGCGGCAGTAAACTTCAGTGACAAAGATGGGGACAGCTCATGTAGAGCAATCTGCCATATTCATACATCCATATGCAAATGACCCATAGTGCTAACAATGGGCTAAGGTGCTAGGGGGTCATTTGCATCTGATTAAAGCCTCATTATAGGCCTGAAGCAAATTAGGTTTGTGCCCCCCACCCCTCCTGATTTCCTGCTCAGTACATAAGTGATGATATCCCTGGCTCTAGTGATCCTCTCCCCAACTCCTGATCGCAGGCCTGGTAGATAACTGTAAATATCCCTGGCTCTCATGGTCCATCTCATCATCTGCCTAGAGATAATTGTAAATACTCCTGGCTCTATCATCCCCCCCACCACCAATTGCCCAGCCAGTATGTAATTGTAAATATTCCTGGCTTTAGTGTTCCCCCTCAGTTACCCACCTGGTATATCATTTTTATATTCCCTGGCATCCAGGACCACACACACATACACACACACCTTAGATAATATCATGGACTGAATTGCTACAACTTTCAAGATTTTTTCTATCCATGTAATAAATCCATTTTTATGACAATGAGAGGGACCCCTGGAAGACACATGTGTCTCTGCAGAGGCAAAACAAACTTGGGCCAGGAGCAAGGGTTAAGGGCTATAATGTGTGAAAAATCAGGAAAAAGCAGAAATATAACAATCACCACAACAAGAGCATACAGCTGTTTCTACAGCTGGTGTGAGTTCTCTCCTTGTTACTTACAGAAGGGCTAAGCCAGTCAATATCACATGGGGAGCCGGCCCGGGGGCACTGAGGGTTTATTTATTTTTATTTATTATTTTATTTCGTTTTTGTTGACCTGGTAAGTGCACTAGACAAATTCTGCCTATTTTCAGGCACGACCCGGGGAGGGGGATACAGATGAATGCCAACTGACCTTGAACCAGATTAAGCTGTTGGTGGTAGTTTTAGTGAATGAGGGAAATTTGGCCAGGACACTGGGGAAATTCCCCTACTCTTTTCGAGAAGTGCCATGGGATCTTTAACATCCACCTGAATTACCACCAATCCAGGCAGATGGGACCTCGGTTTAATGTCTCATCTGAAAGACAGCACCTCAGAAGTGCAGCACCCCTCTCATGCTGCACTACAGTGTCAGTACTGGGATATTAACCCAAGTGCCAGATGTAGGAACTGAACCACAGCCCTCTGATCTTCCTGCCTCAGAGGCGAGTGTGCTACCTACTGAGCCACTGACACTGCTGGATGCCACATCTCGCACAATGCTAGCAACCCGGGTTCGGGAACAAGTCCAGGGTGCCGGGGTCGACCGGGAGGAGAAGGATGGAGCACCCAATAGCATGCTTCCTTCTGGGGGTTCTTCAGGATCCGTTAATGCCACCATCTGGGAGCCCAGTGGTAGGTGTGGTGCGCCGGAGTAGCAGCATGGGTATTGGGTAGACGTCAGGCAGGCGGAGCTGAAGCACATCTCAGCACACCTCCTAGCTCATTGGCCCCATTGTATGCTGATGTATAGGGAAGCTCACCAGGAAAAAAAAAAAAAGGAGGAAATTGAGCTTAATCACTCCTAGGTGATGACTCCTCTGAAGCCAAACCACATCACCATCACTCACTGGGGCAGACTCCAATGTGGGCCGCTCACTCTACCATTGTGTGGGGAAGGCTTGGGTTGACCTGCCCTGCCCCACTTGGGGGTATACTGGGTTATCTGAGGGCTATCTGAGAGTGTGGACACTCTAGCAGCAGACTCCTGGGGTCACCACGGGGTGTTGTGGAAGGCTACTTGAGGGGTCTGAAAGAGTGGAGTGAAGGGTGCAGGTAGGAGGATAAAAATAAGGTTAAGAAAATATATACATCACATGAGGAGGCAGACAGAAAATGGGGCAAATTGTGGCTTCTGGGGAGGGGGTGGAGGGACCCCAATGGGCAGGACTGTAGGCAGCTCTGTGGGTAGGTCAGGTGGTGAGGGGAATGCTGGATGTCAGGAAACATTTAAATGATAGACCAAGTGGGCAATCAGGGGGTGGGGGGGCCACTAGATCCAGGGATATTTACAATGATCTGTCAGATAGGGTGATCACAGGGGTTGGGGGACCACTAAAGCCAGGGATATTTACAATTGTCTTCTGGGTGGGTGAGGGACTTGGGGGGGACCACTAGAGCCAGGGATATCATCACCTACATACTAGGTGAACGATGTGGTGGTAGGGGTGGTGCACCGGCTATAAGACCATGTTTGGAAGGTGATAAATAGCAAGACATTATTTGCCAGTATGTTTATATGCAAGTGCAATCAGCTGCTTTGCATGGATGCACTAGTATTTTTAGTGCCTTTCACAAACAGGTCAGTGACTTACTAACTGTACCTTCCAATATGATACGTTTAGCTAATCCCCTACTTTTGGAGCAATAAACAGTGTTAGCAAGGCGATAACCCTTTTTTCGTGCACTATTAAGACTCAGATATTTCTGCAAAAAACAGAATGCAAAAGTATAGGACAACACCTTCACCGTAACATGCACTGCTACTTTAAGAAGACTAATGTTGTCTTTTGGGTAAAAAGTTAAGTAGCAGTCAGTTGTTGGTCTGTTGAACTGTCTGTTTCCGTGGGGTTTTTTTTTACTTTCTGCTTGGTGAACTGTCTTTGTGAAGCATGGCCATACTCTGCAACCGCCAGGTGGTTTTTGTTGTCAGTTGCAAATTGTACATCACTATCAGTCATACACTGTGGACCTTCAGTCGACACTAATTGGTTGGCTGCTGCTAGATCGTTACATCGGCTGTGAATATGAAACTGGCAACAGAAAGTCACTAGCATTTAGGATCTCTTGCCGGAAATTAAAAACATGTACTGAGATGCCTATGTGGCATACCTGTTGCAACATGACAAATATCATTCTGCTAATTGGATTTTGTTCACAGTCACAGACAATTTAAAGTTGTGATTGCCTCTTTTTCTTTTTCTAGGACCTAATTCAGTTTTTGTTTGTAAGAATCTGTAAAAGTGACTCATTTTTAAAATAGGGAGAGTATGTGTGAATAGATCAATTCCTAGTAGTATATTATATTGGTGTTTGAATGGATGCCAAAGTCTTCCCCAGGAGACAGCTATTAGATACATGTGTGATGTTTTCTTTTTGATTTTTCTTTTTCTCTTTGATTTATTCCCCCTGTACTGCCTGTGTGCCCCATCTAGACAGCCCTCCCTACCCAGACACACACATACACCCTCTCTGGGACTTACCTGAATCCTCTATTAGTAGCTCCTCATGGTGGGGTGATTTGCCCTTCCCCCCAAGACAGGATACAGCGATAACCAGGTGGTGGGTGCAAGACCTGCAGAAGGAACATCTGCCATCTTGTTTTGGCAGGATGTTTTCCTCCATTTTTTTAATGCCCTCAGAGACATCAACATGCCGTTATGCATTGCATCTGTCAATGCCCCTTTTCCCTTTCGGAATTTGCCTGACAGGGCACTTAGCATCCACTAGGTGTCTTGCACACTGAGGAAGATGCAACTCACCCAACCAGGGAGACAGGAGTAATCGTCTGGATAATCAATTCCTCCCCCAGCTGTCCCCCAGCAACTCAGGATTTCTCCAGAACTCAGATCTTTAGCATGGCAGGTGAGAGCACTACTGCAGTATCACCAAGCTAGCTGTTACATAGTTTTTAAGGCTGTGACCACCTCTTCTAGCAGCACACTCCATTTATCCACTACCCTCTCCGTGCAAAAATGCTTCCTAACATTTCTCTTAAACCCACCCCACCAACTTCAAACTGTTCCCCTTCATGAATTTGTTGTCACTCAGCTTGAAGGGACCTTCCCTATCCCCTCTATTTATTCCCTTCATGTACTTAAAAGTCTCTATCATATCTCCCCTCTCTCCTTTCCTCCAGTGAGTACATTCTCAGGGCTCCCAGCCTGTCCTTGTAAGACTTCCCTTTCTGTCCCCCTATCATCATGGTTGCCCTCCTTTGAACCCTCTCCAGCAAGTTGATGTCCTTTTTAAGATGTGGATACTAATACCTTACCCCATATTCTAAATGCGGTCTCACCAGTGACCTGTACGGGGGCACTAAGACCCCACACCACCTACTTCCTGTTCACCTTCAGTGCTGCTTTCTTGCATTTCGTGGAATGTTTCAGCTTACCGTTGATAACCACACCCAAATCTTTTTCTTCTTCCAGTGCTGCTATCTGGACCCCACCCCCACCAGAAAATACGTGGTCCTAGGATTTGTGGCCCCAATGTGCATCACTTTGCATTTCTTGGCATTAAAGCCAAGTTGCCAGATCCCCGACTTTCCCTAAAGTTTCCTGAGATCCTCCCATAGGTCCTGCATCCCTTCAGCTGCATCCACCCTCCCACAGAGTTTGGTGTCATCAGCAAACAGGGACATCTTGCCCTTTATACCTTCTTCAATGTCATTTAGGAAGACATTGAACAACACCAGACCCAGCACTGATCTCTGTGGGACTCCACTGGTTACCTCTTTGGTGCTGGATAACTTCCCCCCCCCACCCTCTGGGATCTGCCACTTTGCTATCCACCCTGTCCGTTTCTCCTGAACCTCCAAATCCTTCAGTTTACTGATTAACCCCTTATGCGGCACTGAATCGAAGGCCTTGCTAAAGTCCAGGTAGATGATGTCTACCGCTTTGCCCCATCCCATCCCTGGTGACCCAATTGAAAATGTCAATCAGGTTCATCTAACAGGATCTTCCATCCATAGACCCATGCTGCCTCTCATCCTGGAGAACATTCTCCTTTATGTACTTTACAAACCTCTCCTTGAGCATGGTCTCCATGAGTTTGCACATCATCAATGTCAGACTTACCAGCCTATAGTTCCCTGGATCATGCTGTGGCCCACTCTTGTGGAGAGCATACCTCTCAACTGTCCCTGATTTTCAGGGATGTCCTTGATTTTGCCTCAAAATTTTACTCTGTCCCTCCTAAAAATTGTGTTTCCATGACCAAACAGTGAGGGTTGTAAACACAAAATCATGTCAGACATTAAAGTTACACACTTGTTCTTCCTTAGAAAATGTATTTTACACTAAGCCCCTTATTCTAGTAGCTTTCTGAATGGATATCATCAATTTTAAAGATGTGTCCCTGATTTTGGTCCTTTGTCCCTGATTTTTTTAAGCTTTGTCCCTGATTTATGAGGCAGGAGGTTGAGAGGTATGGTGGAGAGGCACCACATGTGCCATTTGCCAGTCTTGTGGCACCACTCCTGACTACAGGGATGCTTTGAAAAGGCCCACCAGTGGCCCTGTGAGCTCTTCTTCTAGTGGCAGCAGCAGAGTCCTTCACAGAAAGGAGTGTGGTCTGAAGGTTAGGGCAAAGGCTTGGGAACTAGCAGACCTAGGTTCAAATTCCAGTCAGGCCACTTACAACCAGTGAGACCATATCACATCACCTCCCTATGCTTCAGTCCCTCCTAGCCACAAGACTGGTTACATGTAGGCCCCCAAAGAACATACGATTTATCCTGGATAAATGGCTGTAACCAAAAAATACAAAAGCATGCTGAAGGAGACTAGCACTAGGACCTTAGTTAAAAAGAGAGGTTGCATCTCAGGGGGCTACCCAGTTGGGGAAAATTTTAAATATATATAGATAGCAGTCACCCCTTTATTGGAGAGAAAAAACAAATGAATGGTATTCTGTTAGTGTGTGATGTAAAGATGTATTTGGCCTTAGACAAAAAAAATGTTTTAAATATTCTTATTTGAAAATGATGGTGTGGGGTCTTCTGTCTTACAATACTGCATGCAACTCAAATGGTAAGCCTTATATTTAACCAAATCCTGATAATGGATATTGACTTATAAATATTCAATTACTGCTAAGCATGCCCCTACAGATTCCCACCACTGTACCAGCAGCCTCTGTGATTGCTTTCCAGAGCCAGGCCCAGACTGACAATACCGCTGGGGAACCATGTGTAGAACCAGCACAGGAGGCTGAGGGAGCATTAATGTCATTCTACACAGGAGAGAAGGGACCTGGTTTTCCCCCTTTAGAGAACTAAATCCCTCCCTTGACTGGCATTACCTCTTCAGACACTGTCATGCTGCAGTTAGAGTCACCATGCTAATGGCATCATATCATGTGTCAAGGCTCATCAAGCCAACCACTGAGAGGTGCTTGAATGTCATGCAGTCGCACTCCCCTTGTACCTGATTACAAACTTCCAGAATGCAAAGGATGCTGCACAAGGCTACTATCAAACTTTTAACATGTGCTTCATCAGGTTTGCAATGTATAATGTTCTACAGTTAAAAATCTAAGAAACAAAATAGGTAGTTACTTAAGCACATAATAACATTCCAGCAAGAAGATGGCAGAATCAGAGCAATCGCTAATAATTAGTGTGGAATATGCAGAAGTTGTACTTCAGTGTTTAAAAGCATAAATTATTATCAACATATAGTTTAGATTTAGATCACTGGCAAAGTGAAGCCTTGCATATCTTATGCAGTAACATGTTTCCCTTTCCTACCTGAGAGGGTGTATGACTCAGGATTGGACTGGGGTATGGTAGAGACCACCTGGAAAGTGGATACAGGGGTCCACCTGGAAAATCAACAGCGGAGGGCCAAGGGTGACACACTGATAATATTCCACCTAAATTTGATGCACTAGCTCTGTGTTTGCGACATATATTTACTTACAGTTGTGAAAGTACTCCATTTAACTAAAAAAATATGACAAATGCAAAAATTTTTGAAGTTTAGAAGGTGGCAAGATGTCCAAGAGAGGAGGGCCCAACTGGAAATTTCCAGGTATTCAGGGAGGCTAGTCTAACTCTGCTATGATGGTTCTAAAGTGCAGTTTGTGATACAGTGCAAGCCCAGAAAACATCAGAAGGAAAAGGAAAACTGCGAAAGAATATATCACATATTTTATATTCAGTGGCATTACTTCATGCTGCAAAACAACTGCTTTACATTGTGAAATGCAAAAGATACTTGAGAAGAGTGCTAATCAGTGCATAGTCCAAAGGGTTAATTTTGCTGTAAATATGTCTGCTACTTGACACACATGCCTAATATATTGCATTAGCAACTCCTAATTGCAAATGCTTGGTAAATTGATGCTTAGAACCAGCAATGCACCCTCTCCTACTCTAAATACTGTCACAACACTTCACATGCTAATTAGTAAAAGTAATGGAAATGATTTTTTTGTTTATAACACTGTAAACTTTTTATGGTTCGCCCGCACTTAGCAAGGCTATACAGTTGCTACATGTATTTATACAATATCTAATATGTGAGATGCTTTCCTTTTAACTAATCAGAACACTTTGCTAAAGCCCACACAGTGCCAAGTAAGGTACAAAGCATACTGTGCTGACAGTATCACCTCTGGTAATTGGTTCAGCAGTGCTTGTGTATACTTAAGGCAGTACTTTGGCCTGTGCGCTTACATCCTGTGCAAATCTGTCTGCTCTCATTAGCTGAAGAGATGAGGAATCTTAGAATAAAGTCACAGACCCAAATCTATGTGTTCTTCTCAGTTTTCAGGAAATTCATTAAGGGACTGCATTATCAGTCTAAAGGAGAATTAGGATGTCTTTGTTCAGCTTTAGAGAGGAACAGCTATTATTTCAAAAGCTGAATACATCTTCTTATCCAGGAATAAGGGGCCTGTAGCCCTGTTGAACTATCAACTAGTCATTTTATGAGCCTGTCCATGTGCTGGAGCTATAAATAGCTTTTAATGAAAAGACCCAGACTATCCTAATAAATGCTTTAAAGAGCAGGTATCAACTTCAGTGCAGAATTTCAGAATCATAACATAGTCTGCTATTAACGTTTTCTAGAGATGTGTTTTTTTTTTAATTTAACATGTCTTTTCCTAGGTTTTGCAGCATTTTTTGTTAACCTATCCATGGAGTGTACGTGCAGAGATTTCATCAGGAATCCCTGATTTCATAGGGCACTTGTTATACCATCCTACTATTATGACAACTGCCTGTGATGTCACACATACAGCAATTATGAAGTCAACAGGAGACAGCCAGATGCTTTGGGAAACAGACTGTGGAATAGGATTAGAACTAAGTTAATAAAGCCTGCAAGGGATGGCGCTTATGGTGTAAGAGATTCTGATCATGAGGTTTGGGTAAGAGGATACAGTACTGATAATGGGATGGACCTAAAATATAGAAAAAAGTAGCTAAATGTAATTGTTACATGATTAATGATCTTAAGCATTTAATTGCAATGGATACCCACTCATCAAAATTTCAGTGTAGACAGGTCTTTCATTTGACCCTGAAAAATGTTATCCAAGCACCAGCCACAGAGTGTGCATATGAAAAAAAATAAATGCTTCCAATAAATAAAGATTCTAGCCCAGATGAGGGCTAACCTGATGGTCAACATGCCAGCTTGCCTAGATGATGTATTGATATTATTTTACTAAGCAGTTCATACTTTCCAGAAAATGAATGATGCATGCATCCTATTCAAGATTTGGAAGCCTTTCAGGATGGGTGTGTGGATTACGTTTTCAATTTGAACCCAGCACAGTACTGTTCGTTGGCCCCCAAACAGGGCTTGGCTAAGTCAGACTGCACCATTTCTGACATGGCTGAGCTGATCATTTGGCTGCTGGCTAGACAGTCACTGTCGTGATCAAGTTCTCCCTTTGAAGCATATTTTAGCACTAACACCACAAAAACAATTTCAGATAATTTCTGGGAAAAACCATCAGTGCTACCCCTCTACCACACACACACACACACACACACACACACACACACACACACTGATCTCAGAACACTAAGTGTTAACAACCAGCTTATATATTTGTCTGTTTCTTTACCCCACTGGGCAATGATACCGTACTTGCATACATTAATCAGCCTCCAAGTGGTTTTATACTGTGATGTGGCTAACCTTCAACTTTGATTTTTTGGGGGAAGGGGTGTAACGGTAACTATGCAGTTAAGCACTATTCTCTGAAATATATTTAAATGCTAGGTGTTTTTTAAGGACCATCGTGACATTTACAGGAAGAAATCTGTAGAAACTAACTGAAATCAGGAATTCAGAAAAGAACCTGAGGTTACCCAGGAAGTATAGTCGTATCTCATATTATAGCTAGTATTGGTGATGTGGTATTTCAAAAGATGCACGATGTAAAAGCATTGATCATACAGTACTGTTTAAAAAAGTCACAAAAAGTTGCTAGCTAACCTAACCCGGGTAATTCAATAGGTCAATTACCTCTTCCTCCCCAGCAAGCTATCATTTTGAGCATCCCTCTGGTAATAGTGCAGTGATTTATTATTGCAGCTAACAGCCCATAAAATCTGCACAATTTATCTAGCAGGTCCCTCATAGTCACTATTTGAGACTTCACTATTGCACCGGGGATTCCACTCATCCTTGCCAGTGATTCTTTCCAACAAATGTTGTAACAGATACTAGCTCTGTGAAAATGAAATCTCATTTAAGGTCAACTATTAATCAACTTATCACTCCTTTTGTTTTCAAAAGAGTGCACAGTGGTCAGCAAGAGTTCCAAACTGGGGAACTATGAAATGACTAACCATACTGTCACAGTTTTAGGGGAAACAATCCAATGCACGTGATTTAGTTTTTTTATGAAGTAACATAGTTTTTTTGATAGGCATGGAAGTGTAAGTCTTTTTGACTTTACTGATTTAAAATGAAACATCATATAGTGGACAAGTGATGATGGAAACATCCTGCCATTTGATTGGTCAATCTGGGTCTTTACCCATATGTAAACCTCACAACTTACACATGGCTAAAGTGCCAGCTTTTAATTTTAATCTAGTTAGAGTTAATTTTGTCAGATTTCTTCTTTGTGTTCATTTTAGATAGAGAATAAAGGATGGAGTAGTGTGTGATAAGAGAATTTAATGCACATCCGAGGTGTGGAATGCTATATAAACCTTGAGAGTGAAGTTCAAGGTGTTAATCAAAGCATCCCACACTGAGGGTGTGCATTAAATTCTCGTATCACACACACTGACCCATCCTTAATTTTTTATATTTACTGGTGAGCAGTTTTTTCAAACCTGACTTCTGTGACCATAAAACACACACACACACACACACACACACACACACACACACACACACACACACAGTCTCTCTTTCTGTCTGTCTCCTTCCTTGCCTTTCCTGAATGAGAATTTTGTTCTATTTTTTTAACTTACGGTTTGTAATCACGCTTAACTAGTGCTATAGCCAGTAAGCCATGGCCCCATTCCTGTTCACAGTGGCTATGTCCTGAAGTGGACAAACAGCCGGATCAACCAGATACACATATTTTAAGGGTAAAAACATGATCAACCAGATATAAAGTTACTGTAAATAAAACAACATAGAAGGAGAGACAGACAAATTTTGTGGCTGTGCCTCGCTAACTGAGAGATGGAGACGCCATGTTTGCAGAACTATTCAGCCTGACCATACACAGAATGAAAGCCAATAAGTGAGCGGTAGGTTTTGAGAGACAGAGCATGTGAATGCCATAATAACCAGCCAGTAATTACGGTAAATATCAGCTGAGTTAGCCAACAGAAAACAAATTCTGATCAGAGCCACTATAGTTACTAATACATTAACTTGATAAGTGAGTGTCATGGGCTTAAACATAAAACTGAAGTCCCATAGTCAGGTCTATGTGTAAATGGCATGTTTGGTAAATTTAAATAACTTATGGGGTTGAGCCTGTGTTTCCTATGTTAAAGATGTGAGCAGCAAGTGCATCTTGTACTATTTGAGGAAGGACAGGCAGCGCCACACCAAGGCTTTCAAGTAATGGTAGAAGAAATGGTGTTGTGAGGAGAGGTTTGGCTACACTGGGGACTGTGGACCACCTGGAAAGATAAGAGTCTATACCAAAGCAATAGCCTGATTCCATGCAGGAGTGAACTATAGTCCTCAGTTGATGGTTTAAACGTTACTTTGATGGACATTTAAAGCAGTTTAGGGGGGTGATGGCATAAACAGGGGAGTCAGAAAGTGGCCCACCACAGACTGAAATGGAGAGTAGAGAGAGATATTTAGGAGAGAGAGGCCCACCGGGATGCAAGTTATTCAAGGAAGCAGAGGGTTAGCAAAGGAGAAAGGGGGAAGAAGGGACCAGTCAATGGAGAAATGTGAGGAAGGGGAAAACAATTGGAAAAAGGAGACAGCAATGATAAAGGAGGTAACAAAATATGGCAGGCAATGTGAGCCAATGTTAGAGTCTGAGAAATGAAATCCCAGACCTAGAGGCCATCACGGTGGAGGCAGATCTGAATATTGTGGCCATTACCGAATCACTGTGTACTAACAACTATGTCTGGGACATGGTCATAGTAGGCTATACAATGTTCAGAAAAGACAGGGTAGGGAAGAAAGGAGGGTGTGTGGTGCTTTATGTGAAGGAAAACATAAAAGCGATGGAGGTACAGGAAATTCAGGGGGGTCGAGGTGATGTGGGTCACTCTGTAGCAGAGAAACAGAGCCACTGTTTGTACATGAGTGATCTTCAGGCCTCTGGCACACAGGAGGACTCAGATAAAGAAATGTAAGAACCAACTGGCAAAATGGCTGAAAAGGAGAAGTGTTGCTGGTGGAGGACTTCAATCTGCTGGATGTAGTTTGGAGCCTTTCAACTACAGCATCATCTAGGAGCAGGGATATCCTGGACTCCCTGCAAGAAGCATTCTTCAGGCAAGTAATCAGTGAACCCACTCGTGACTGGGCAATATTAGACCGGGTTCCTACTAACAGGGACAGTATTGCAGATATTAAGGTTGGAAGCCATCTGGGGACCAGTTATCATCATACAGTGCAGTTCAATTTAAGAACAGGGGCAGTCTCCAACCACACAAGGGGGTGGGTCCTGGTCTTCAAAAGGGATGTGTTACAAAGATTGTTGAATGCCTCAGAAATTACCTGGAAGGAAGAGATGACTTGGGGGTAGGTGGAAGAAAATTGATTCAAAGTAAAAGAGGGCATAGTGAAGGCAACAACCCTCAGTGTCAAGCAAGTAAGCAAAAGCAAAAAAGGAAGATGAGACCACTATGGTTCTTGAAAGGGGTGGCAGAAAAGGTAAAGGCCAAAAGAGTAAATTTCAGAAGTTATAAGGAGACCCAGAGGGAGGAGGATAGGGAAGCGTATCAGGAAAAACAGAGCATGGAAAGCAATAAGGAGTGCAAAGGCACAAAGTGAAAGAATAGCTCAGGCAGTATCAAAAGGCAACAAAATATTTTGGGGGTGTATTAGTTAGAAAAAGAAGACAAAGGGATGGATTGTACGGTTAAAGGGGGGAGGGACTGTATGGAGGGGGACCAAGAAATGGCAGACATCTTAAACAAATACTTCTGCCCAGTGTTCAGAGTACAAGATGAAGGAAAGGGAACGCAAAAATGCACAAAGGGCTTTGAGGGGAGGGAAATGGACAGTAGTCCCGTTTCTGAGGACAGAGTCCAGAAAGAACTCAGTAATCTGAAGGTGGACAAAACTATGGAGCCAGAGGAGGTGCATCCAAGGGTGCTGAGGGAGCTCAGGGAGGTACTAGCTGCACCTCTGACAGACTTGTTCAACAGACACAGGGAAGGTCATGCCAAACAAATTTCATAGATTTCTTTAACTGGGTAATCAAGCAGCTAGTTTTTTATTGCCAAAACAAGTGCAAAGTAATGCATTTGGTCCACAGAAACCCAGGGGCAGACTACAAAATGAGGGTAGGGATACCGACAGTGACCAAGCAAGAAAGATATCTGGGGTAATGGTATTGGATGACCTAAGAGTGGCTAGGCAATGTGACAAGGTAGTCAAGAGAGCTATTGGGATGCTGGAGTGCATAGGTAGGGATATCACCAGCAGGAAAAGATAGAGGTGGTGTTGTTCTATATACTGTAGTTCAATGCATAGCAACCCACCTGGAGAACTGTGTCCAGTTCTGAAGACCACATTTCTGGAAAGAGATAGGCAGAGTGGAGGTGGTCTGGAGGACAGCCGTCAAAATGGTGCAAGGTCTGCATCAGAAGCCCTATGAGGAAAGACTAAAAGAGTTCACCCAGAAGGAGAGTAGGGAGAGTGGGGATATGATAGAGGCCTTTAAATACCTCACAAAGTTAATAAGGTACAGGAGGGAGGGAGAGAAAAATGTTCTCTAGAACAAGGGGTCATCAATGTTCCCTCTAATTTTTTGACCCTGTGGGCAGAAGTCTCGTGTGTGTGTGTGTGTGTGTGTGTGTGTGTGTGTGTGTGTGTGTGTGTGTAGCACTGGGTGCCAAAAAAGAGATTTGTGTGTGCAAATCAAATTGAGTCTATAATAGGGATACCATTTACTGCCACTAAAAAGTGTAATTTAAAATTTTCACAATAACATGTACTGCTGCTGCTTTAAAGAGCTCCTGACACAGTTGAGACATCTTTGAAAAAATATAATATTCAGACATAACTGTAGCTTACATTTTGTATTTTATCCTGTAATTCTCACCATTATTTCCTTATTCTAGGTTTTTTTTTTTTTATCAATACAGTATCTCTGCTCTTTGAGCTCTGGATGACTGCCTACACCTGACATCTTAATTCTGTTTATGACATCAACATATGTGGCTGTGGCGATAATTATGATATCATAAACAGGAGATTCTGATGGCATGTGTAGAGAAGCAGCCAGAGTAGATAGAAAGTACTAATGAAAATGGGATGGAGCTCAATATAAATCTTACTTTTTTCAAAGTTTTAATAATGTTGTCAGCTACTCTTTAACAGTTCTACACTCAAGCATGTTGTAGTCCAGTTCCATTTTGCTCAATTATTTGACTTAGGTCTTAAAAAGCCCCTGTCAGCATTAGGAAAACGTCAAAGAAAGTAAGATTTATATTCAACTCCATCCCATTCTCTTTACTACTTCATATATTTTCAGTAATCAATACCATATTTTCTTTATTACTAAAAAAAAGTTGCATGAAAACAAGATCCCTATACCCTAGACTGTATCTACTCTGGCTGCTTCTCTACATATGATATCACAGTCCCTTGTTTATAGTGTCATAATTATCTCCACAGCAACATATTTTGATGCCATAAACAGAATTAGGATATCAGGTGTATGCACGTAGTCAGAGCTGAACAGCCAGAGATACTGTATTCATACAAATACCCTTAGCAATAAGGAAATTAGGGTGACCTTTTCAGAATAAAATATGAAATATAAGTTTATTTTATGCCTGACTGTTACATTTATTTTTCAGAGTTGTCTCAACAGATAACTGTCAGGAGTTCTTTAAATTTTCAGACATTCAGGCAATACCATAAGCTTTGTTAAAGGTCTCTAAAACCATGCTCAGAAATGCAGTGAGATGCAACCATTTAAAACCTGATACCATTAAACACAAATAATTTCTTGCTTGTATGTCTGAGTTTTTGGCATGGATGGGAACTTAAAAAGCAAACAAACAAAATGTTCTATGGGCAGACAGTCTCAAAAAGAGACAATGCCAAAGTCATCCTCCCCCATACCAGTTGTAGAGCAACCTTCCAAATAAAATGTGTTTAGCTGTGACATACACCTCTAACATCAAAGCTAGCCCGTGTGTGTGAATATTTACAACCCAAAACAAGAGGGGATAAGACAGCAGCAAGGAACACAGACACTCTTAATTTAACCCCCACCTGCTGCAGACAGAAACAGAATGCAAAGGAATTCTGAACTGATATTTCAGTCCATGGAAAAGTGAGGATTAAGCACAGTGGAGTTTTTATCTGCATGCCAGTGCTACTGTACTGTGCAGCTGTTTCTTTCATCTGTGTGGCCACACAAGCATGCATCTTAAAGGAAACATAGGTCATGATATGAAGCCAGAAGGGAGTAGATTCAGGAGAGATGTGAGGCAGTACTTCTTTACAGAAAGGGTGGTGGATTCCTGGAACAGCCTTGCACCAGAGGCGGTGGGGGCAAAAGCAGTAGTAGGTTTCAAAAACACCTGCAGCAGGCACAGGAAAATCCTAAGAGGAAGGAAGGGGGTGGAAGAGACAGTTCTGTAGATCAAGTGGGGTCTGCAGCAAAGTGATCATAATTAAAAATGGTCCAAGTAAATGGGCCCAGTGGTTATTATCTGTGATCAGTTTCTGTTTGTATGTGTGACAGGTTATGTGATTTGAATGGATACAGTTTAAAATTATTAATATGTGCAATGTCCATACTGTAAACTGTGTGGCACACATAATTCACGTTGTACTATGCTACACATACACAATCAGATGGGCAATAATATGTGCATTGAACAAGGGAGAAAAAAATCAAGTGGAACATGTGAGAAGCAATATACTACTTCTAGAGTGGTGACACCATGATCCACTTTGATTCACTTTCAATTTTAGAAACTGTAGAAGGTATGATGCCCATATGAGCTGTCCCTTGTTTAGTTATAATAATCCTCTAAACCCTTCTCTGCCAAGAAATTTGTTCAGTCTATTGTTATGCTCAGAGAAATTCCTGATATTTGCCACTTCAGAAAGTAGATTATTCCAAATGTCTGCTGTCCTTTGTGTGTAATAAATCTTACACTTGCTTGTTTCAAAATTGATTGGCCTACTTTGTTTTACATGTTCCCTTACATTTTGTTCCATTCTAAAATTTAAATTTGATCCTTCCATTAGATCCTCCTTGTTAATGATTTTGTACATCATCAACACATTCCTCCAATATGCTGGTTGTACAGAGTATTTAGTCTGAGGAGTTTCAAACATTCCTCATATATCCTATGTTACAAACCCTTTCTTGTTGCCTTCTTCTGAATAAATTCAATTTTCTTCCTATCAGTAATATTTAAAGCTCCCCAAAACTGTGAGCAGTAATCTATGATAGGTAAATACTGTAAGAAGTTACTGCATTATGATGGTATGCAGATGTATACCAATGTTGAGTTATCTATAGTAAGGGATTTTATTTATTTATGTTTCCCTTTTTTTTTTAATAATCCATACATTGTCTACACACTAATGATATAGTCAAGGATGCTCCTTATAGACTGTGACCTTGTTTGCTTGTTTTTTGTTGTACCACTGTATTCATTTTTGGGAAATCACTTGCAACCTGGCATGTGCTCTGTTTTGTTAGGTTAACAATAGGTTAACCTTATCAACTGCAAAACGCTGGCTGCCCCCCTTCTTTCTCTCTCTCTCCACTCAGTCCTGCTATATAACACATGGATCACCTCTTACCACCTACTTCAGGAAGTGACCATACACACAAGAAACCATTGAGCTTCATATCACAAGGCAAAGTAAATTAATTGGAAAACAAATCTCACTGATCTAATTGTTTTATTAGATTGTTGATTGTAGACCCTTCTGCTTTGTGCCTCATTGACTTCCCTGGTCAACATGGGAATGTCAGTGATGGGGGGGGTGGTACTTTCACTGACCAGCAGCATGGTACAGCAGAAATGAAGATTCTTAAACACAAAGGTCTTCAGCCTAGAAAAGCTTTGAAAGGATTATCTGAATATAAAGGATGTACAAATCAACAAAAATTCCATGTAATCAGATATGTACAAGGAGCAGGATTCAATGCATACAGCCTACCTTGCAATGTCTTAGCAGCTACCATTGTATGAAAACAACTGAATAGAATGCCACTATTAGATCAGTCCTGAAAGGGTTAACATAAAAGCAGACAGGACATGCAGACTCTCTCTCTCACACACACACACATACACACACACGATAGAAAACCAAAAATTGCAAAATGCCAGCAGACAGAAGTAAAGTACACACACACACAAACACACACTCATGGTTAAAACCCTGACAGTGACCATTTGTAGGCTCAGGAGTTCAAATCAAGAGCAAAGAAATAGTGCAGCTACTGCAGTGGTGGGGTAGAGGAGGGGTGGGGAGGGGAGGAGACAATGGAACAGCAAGGAACAGCACTGCAGAAGTGAAGCAGAGAGTTGTGATTCATGCCCAGACAAAGCATTCAGTGAATGGAGACCCTCTTGATAATTAATCTCATGCTTCCAGAGTCCTTTCCGTCTCTCCTAGTCATAGCAATACGTCAGCATGGTGACATCACCATGGTGCCGTCAAAGTTGCTGACCAGTAATTATAATCACAATAATGAACTCCAGAGTGCATGTTGTTGTGGGATTTACTCAATTCTCATGTAGTTTACAGATCTTGGCTGCACCTTGTGCCACACCACATGAGACAGACATACATAGATAGATAGATAGATAGATAGATAGATAGATAGATAGATAGATAGTACAAGTAGAAAAGTTACATATAAGGGTTTTAGTTACAAAAGTAGAAGTATGATTGATATATATATATAAATATATATAGTCACTTTGCAGTGAGAGATAGATAGATAAATAAATAGATACATAGAGAGAGAGAGAGAGATAGACACACACATACATACATACATAATTTATTAATTTAATCCTCAAATAACATTCCCATTTATCAATTCAGTCCTTGAACCTCATTCCCAGACTCAGGATGGCGTGTCCTGGGCATACTATACAAATGATTTACTCAAGTTCTGGAGAGAGGGAAGGAGTCCACTCACTACTCAAGTGCATCCATTTGGCTGACTTGATAGCTGATATGATGGTGATAGCACTCTGATTCACTCGATGGTCATGGTGAGGCATAGGAAGTGGTTCCAATATGAAGAGGCAGAAGGGTTCTAAAGAGCCAAATGGTCCACACTAGTAATGAGAATACAGGTAAGCCCATAACCTCCTGTCCTTATTTTGTATAGTCTGTGCAAGATGCTTCAATTTGTGATACCCAACTGTCATGCCAAACAAAGAGATGTAATATAGAGGGTAATGTATGGGCCTCCATACACAAGCTAGTGCCTGCACTGAGAGGTTTCTATGGCAACCAGAAACCTCAAGAGTAAAGCTCGAGAGGTTCTATAGTTGCCATAGAAAATTTGAGATGGAGACACAGTCTTGTCTGTGTATGGATGCCCATGCATTATCTTTTATAGCGTAAGGGGCACCCATACTCATTTCAGACAGTTTGTTTCCTTTCAGTGAATGGGGTGGGGGTTAGGAGGCACTTGAGGGCTGGTGGCAGGCTCAGTTGTTTCAATGCATGGCTAGTGACTGCAGCTTTTTCATTAAGTTCAAGTTAAAAAAAAACAGCTTCCAGCTCAATTGGCAAGAAGATAGCATCTGTGTGGTGACATTTGAAGATGTGATGTAGTAGTGACCTCACTACTGCAGCACAACAACATAATGATGCCACTACTGCAGCTCAACATAAAGATGTCAATACTGCAGCACAGCAACCCTGTTCTAGGCATGGATTTCCATGCAGAATGAAAGTCCATCAAACACTATAAAATAATTGCAACCTTATTTCTGGTTCCCCTATCTGCGCTGCCTGGTTAGGATCCCTCTGTGGGGGAAATCTACAGGGGATGATGGTAAAGTTGTGGGAGAAAAGAAGCAACCCAACTTGATGGGGAAGTAGAGGACCTAACAATTTTTGTGCTTTTGCCTGGACGCCCATCCACCACCCCAATTAACTAATACGAACATACGAAGAAGCCAGAAGAAGAAGGCCATTTGTTCTATGTAGTCTGCTCGTATTGCAGGGTCTACATCTTGAGCTACTGACCCTGTCCCCCCCACTCCTCCCAAACTTTTCATCTTCTCTACCCATGATCCTTACCTTCCCCCTATGCCTATCCCAGACTCTCTTGAAGCTGCCCACCATCTTCAACAAACCCACCTCTTCCAGCAGCGAATTCCAAATATCCACCACCCTTTCCATGAGGAAGTGCTTCCTAACCTCCCCCCAAACCTCCCCCCCTCCAGCTTAAGACTGTGTCCCCTTGTGTTATGGTTGCCACTTAGCTTAATGAGACCTTCCCCATCCATCTTATTTATCCTTTTCAAGTACTTGAAGGTCTCAATCATGTCTCTCTCTCTCTCTCTCTCTCTCTCTCTCTCTCTCTCCTGTCCCCCAGGTAGTACATGTTCAGTGCCCTCAACCTCTCCTCATATGACTTACCCTGCTGACCTACTATCATCTTTGTAACCCTCTTCTGGACCTTCTCCAGCAGGGTAATATCTTTTTTGAGGTGTGGGCACCAGTACTGAAATCCATACTCTAGATGTGGCCTCACCAGTGATCTGTACAAGGGCAGTATAACCTCCTCTCTCGTACTACTGATCCTCCCAGCTATGCATCCCAGAATCTTGTTTTCTCTTGCTGCTGCTTTCTTGCACTGTGTGGAGTACTTCAGGACACCAGTGATCATCACTTCCAGGTCCATCTCCTCCTCTGATGCAGATAGCTGGACTCCACCCAGGTAGTACTCTGTCCAGGGATTCCTGGCTCCAATGTGTAAAACTTTGCATTTCTTGGCATTGAAGCCAAGGTGCCAGATCCCGGACCACCTCCCCAGCTTTTCCAGATCATCCTGTAAGTCTGGTATCCTTTCAGCTGTGTCCACTCTCCCACTGAGCTTAGTATCATCCATGAATAGGCTCATGTTGCCCTTAGTGCCATCCCTAGTGTCATGAAGACATTGAACAACACTGGCCCCATCACCGAGCCCTGTGGGACCCCTCTTGTGACCTGCCTGGTGCCAGATAACTCTCCCCCCACAACCACCCTCTTGGTAGTGTCCCTCAGCTAGTTTTCCACCCATCTGGTCATCTGCTCCCCAACCCCAAGATCCACCAACTTCCTGATCCACCTTTTGTGGGGTACAGAGTCAAAGGACTTGTTGAAATCCAGATAAAGGATGTCTACCACTTGGCCCATGTCTACTGTCTTAGTGACCTAGTCAAATAAGTCAATCAGATTTGTTTGACACAATCTCTCCCACCCCCACCCCATGAACCCCTACTGCCTCGCATCCTGGAGAACATACTCTTCTAGATATTCTACCAACCTTTCCTTAAGTATGGTCTCCACGAGCCTGCACATGATTAAGGTCAGACTAACTGGTCTGTAATTCCCTGGGTCATCCTTGAGACCACTTTTGAGGAGGGGCACAACATATACTGTTCTCCAGTCCTATGGTATCACACCTGATGCCAGTGAACTATTAAATAGGCCTGACACTGGCCCTGCCAGCTCCTCAGCCAGTTCCCTTAGTACCATTGGATGTACTCAGTCCAAGACTGGTGATTTGTTCACCTTAAATGCTTGCAGCCCTCCCTCACTCTGTCCTCCTCTAGCACTACATCTGTGTTCCCCTCCCCCCTGCTCCTTATCTCCCTCCTGAAGACACTGGTCTGACCTTCTCCCTGGTGAAGACAGAACAGAAGTATTCATTTAGTGTCTCTGCTTTTCACCCGTTATCCTCCACCCATTCCTACCCTTTCTTAACAATCCCATCCTTCTTGTCCCTTTTCTCACTTGTATAGTGAAAGAAGGCCTTCTCTCCCTTCTTAATTCCTTCAGCTACCTGCAGCTGTATCCATGCCTTAGCTCACTGGACTTCCTTACTTGCCTCACTAGCCAACCCTAGATAATTTTCCCTATCTACCTCTCTCTCTTGGTCTTCCTGAATTGCCTATAGGCTAACTTCTTTTCGCTTACTACCTGGGCGACCCCAGAACTGAAACAGCTGGGTGCTTTGGCCCTTGTGTTCTTCCCCTGAGTCTAATGCACTCCTCTGTGGCAACCAGTATTCCTTCCTTAATGATGAACCACCTTTGCTCCACCCCCATATCTGCTCTGATGTCTGCCAGGTGGCTTCTTAGCACTTCTCCTATCTTCCTGAAGTCTACCCTCCTAAAATCCAAGATTTTGGTCTTAGGATGCTTTCCCTGCCCATATCCTATTGGAACCACACTGTGCAATGGTTACTTCCACCCAGAGGCTCCATGACCATTATTTCCTGTACATGCTCCCAAAAGAAGGGTCATACCTGAAAATAGGCAGCTATGCTGTCTAGTGTACCTACCCGGTTAACAAAAACTAAATAAATAAATTTGTGAGCACCAGATCAAGAATTGCCTCAACTTTTGTTGGTTCTGTGATGCTCTGAGCCAGGAACCCACTCTGTAGTCCGTCCAGGACCACCTGACTCCTAGCAGATGTTGTGGATGGTATGCTCCAGTCCACCTTGGGCAGGTTGAAGTCTTCCACTACTACTGCCTCTCCTTTCCCTGTAGCTTCCAATATTTATGAGCTCAGTTCCATGTCCCTCTCCTAATCCTTGTTGGGTGGTATGTAAGCCACACCCAGCCTCACCTTTTTCCCCTCAATTAGACCATAACTGAACCCATAATGCCTCCACCTTCCCTTCCACCAACTCCTCCTTCATGCAAGTTATTCCTTCCCTGATGTAAGCTGCTACCCCTCTCCCTTCCTGATTACCCTATCCCTCCTGCATAGTTTATATCCAGGACTCAAAAGGTCCAAGTCATGGTGTGGTGTTGCCCAAGTCTCAGTTACTGTCACTGTGTCCACCCTCCTGTCTGCTAATAGCTCCTGCAGGTCATCCATCTTGTTTCCAAGACTGCACGTTCAGAGACACCACTCTCCACCTAGAATCTGACCTTCCTTCCCTTCCCTCCCCTCTGTTCTTTTCTTTGCATTTCTCCCCTCTGTATGCACTCCTCCACCTATCCATGTTATGTGTTCCTCACCCTCTCCACCCTTTGCTGATTTGTCACCTCTTAAACCGCCTCCCTCCAGACCTCTTCCATCACTGTTGGGGGGAAGTTCATTAACCTCCTCCTCTCTTTGGGCCTGCAGGCCCACTGCCCTCCCCCACAGTAGTTTAAATTAAGTGTAGTGGCTATGTATTCCCCCAGTTTGTCTCCGAGTACCCTCAAACCCTCCCTACTGAGGTGTAGCCTATCTGGTGAAAAGAGTGCTTTGACCAGGTCTCATCCCAGTCCCCAATACAGATGAACCTCTCCTCCCTTCACCATTTCCTCAGCCAGTCATTAAAATCCTCTATTCTTCTTTTCCTGGTTGTGCAGGCCCTTGGTACTGGTATAATAAGTATACTTGTGGAATGAAGGTGCTTAGGAACTGTGTAATATCCTTTAAATGGTTCTGTAAACAAAAGGCAATGCATTTCAGATAGGAAGCATGTTAATTTGTGGTCAGCAGCAGTGTCTTTCAAATGTTCACCTTCAGTTTAACTAAATTACTGGTTTGAGAAAGAAAGTTTTAATTCTTCTAACGCATCGCTTTGTTTGGCCTGACAGCAGGATATCGCAAATCAAAGTGTCTTTCACAGATAGTCCGAAAAGGCTTCCTGTCAACAGCTGCATTTTTGAAGACATCATCCATAATTGTTGGCTGGCTTTCCATCACACAAAATGCAGCTGTTTGTTTTAGCAGTGAGATTGTAAACCAGACTGTTCATTTTTACAAATATTAGGTACATTAGGGTTACCACCTGTTCTAATCTGGCCAGGATAGTCATGCTTTAGTTTACTCTGTTCTGATCGAAATCTGGGAAAAGGGAAGCTCTGTACCTATCTGATACTTGAAAAATGTAATTTATTGTGGGTTTTTTTTGCATTAAATGTTTCATAGGATTCATAGGATTAGTTCAGGTACACATAGCGTGAGCCTTATGTTTGTTTTTGTTATTTGTTTTACCAGGGAAAAAGCCTTCATTGAGCAGTACTCATTAGCTAGGAGGACCTGGTTGAGTGTAACTCAATGAAATGATCAAAGGCAGTGAAAATGACGCTACACAATGTAAATGCACTCACACAAAAGACAAATGAGCAGCGTCAGTTTTAATTGTCTGATGAGATGACTACTTCTTTATTGTGTGGACTTACATTCTGCCCTTGTGAAAACACTGTTTCCATGTGCCATGTTGAAACAGGCTCTCATGTCAAAGGAACATGGAATTTGACAGAAGATGGAGACCAAGGACCCATCAGGTCTGCCCGTACTATACTACCTCACCCCGCTGACCTACTTTACTGGTGGGTTGCCTCCCCATTCACCTGCTCACTCACATTGCAATCCCATCTCCTAGGGATTTTATGTCATTTTGCCCTGTCACAGCTGCGTTTAAACCCCTATAGTGAAGCTTCCCTCCTAATTCCAGCTACAGTCTGTTCCATGGCTCCACCACCTTTTCTGAGAAGAAAACTTCCTCACATCTCTCATAATCTTGCTTTTCCACCAACCTCCAGTCATGCCCACTGGTGACTGCTTTTTTATTCCTTACAAACAGGTGCTCACTAATCAGCCCTCATAAATGTATATGTTTCTATCATATCATATCCTTCCTCTCATACCTGGCCTCCAGCAAGTACGGTGGTAGTTATATGAACGTTGAATGATATTGTGGTATATCTCACCGTGTTTGTTAGTGAAGTAGCATAGTGTAGTGGTTAAGAACTCTGAGTTACAAACCTAAAGA
Organism: Neoceratodus forsteri; assembly: GCA_016271365.2. Taxonomy (NCBI): domain Eukaryota; kingdom Metazoa; phylum Chordata; order Ceratodontiformes; family Ceratodontidae; genus Neoceratodus; species Neoceratodus forsteri. Next base: position 1,519,577,594 of record CM057449.1, read on the forward strand.
ACTGGGTTTGAATCCCACAGCTGCCACTTTCATGCGGTGTGACCATGAGCAAGTCACTTAACTTCCCTGTGCTCTCTGGACACACCTAGAAACAAGCCTTGCCTTAGTGTGTCTTTCCTGGCCAACGACTGTAAAATAAAATAAGGTTTGCATAGGAAACTGTTATGCAGTATAGCATTAGCACTTGAATAACATGTATTTGCCTGTAGAAATGTCCCAGTATACCACAATACTGCTCAACTTCTGTATAACTACAACTGCATGTTTAGGGCAACCAGGTGTCCCTCATCTACCCTGCCTTGCTGGCCCTGGAACATCTTGGTGACCTGACTCTAGTCTGTCTATGACCTTCCTCACTTGCAGATACCAGAATTGAGCACAGTACTCCAGATGAGGTCTCACCATTACTCTGTATAAGGACAGTATCACCTTGCTTCTCCTACCATCAACACATGTCCCTGCACACCCCAGCAGCCTTGATGCCTTGCTACAGCAAGTGCTTCATTACAGTGAATCATTTGCTTAATGAAGTCCCTGATTATGACCCCCACATATCCCTCTCCTCTGTTGAAGTGGCCAGCCTAACCCCTCCCATCCAGTATTTTATGTGTGAGTTCCATCACCTTAAGTGCATTATCTTGTACTGCCTGGAATCGAATCTCAACTGCTAGATCACAGAAATCTTGCAACCTACTCTAGGTTCATCTGGAGCTCCTGCACTCTTTCATCATGCTCTGCCCTGCCCCAGAGCTTTGCATCATCAGCAAAGAGACACAGTTTTCCATGGATACCTTCCCCTGTGTCACTGATCAACATATTGAATAAGATAGATCCCCAGGCTGATACCTGTGGCACCTTGCATGTGATCTCCCTGCCCCCCAAATTGGACCTGTTCACTACTACCCACTGTTGCAAAATCCCAAAGCCAATCTCCTACTCACCTGAGTAAACCGTGCTTTACTCCCAAATCCTCCAACTTTTCTAGCAGTCTCCTGTGTGGTACCCAATCAAAGGCCTTGCTGAAGTTAGAGTACAGCAAATTTACTGTCTGTCCTTTGTCTAGTACCATAGTGACTAACTTAAAAAACAGTATCAGGTTGGTGTGACATGATCTCCTTGACACAATCCCATGCTGCTTGTTGTCTCTAAATAGGTCACCAAGCTTTCTTTGACTATGGACTCCATCAGCTTACCTATTGTACAATGAAGGTAAAGCTAACAGTTCTGTAGTTGCCCAGATCCCCCACAGTGAAGTGGTACTACACTGGCGGATCTCCAATCCACTGGCACCATTCCTGCTTTCAGTGGGTCATTAAATAGTCAGGTTAAGGGTACTGTCATTTCTGTGATCAATTCCTTAAATATTAATGTGTGCAGGTCTTCCAGGCCCAGTGGTTTATTTACCCTAAAGGTTTCCAGTTCCTTCCTCACCCAGTCTACCGTCATCTCTACCCTGCGCATTTCCTGCCCCCCACTATGTGGCAGCCTTGATGCTGCTCTCTGGTAGAGGCCTGTCATCCTCTATTGTGAATACTGAGCAGAAGTGATTGTTCAGTTCATTTGGCTTCTGCTTGATGTCTTCAACTACACTTCCCCCTGCAAGTCTGACAATCCACCCTTGTTTTCCTTTTTTTCATGAATGTATCTATAAAATGTATTTTCCCCCCACCTTTTACACCCTTGGCAATCTGTAACTCCATTCTGTCTTTGCTCTCCTAATTATAGCCCTTGCCTCTTTGAGTCTAGCCTAGTATTCCTTCCATCCTTACTCCCCATTGTTCCCCTTGTACTTGTTGAAGGCCCTTCTCTTCACCCTCACAACTTTCCCCACCTCCCTTTGAAAATCAGATCAGCTTTCTGTGTTTGTTTTTTGGTGACATTGCTTGCACATGATTCTGCTGCCTTCAGAAATGCTCCCTTAACCCTAGTCTACAATATTTTCTACTCCCTCATTCTGGTCTACATCCACCAATCTTTCAAACCAAGTTATGCATCTGGCCAAAATCTGCTCAATTGAGGCCCAGAACCACTGTTTTGAGGGGTTAACATTGTTTTCCACTGCCAGTTTCAGCCACACATTGTTGTGGTCACTGGACCCCAAAGATTCCCTGAATCCTACCCTCTTATTAGCTCTGAATTGGTGAGTATCAGGTCAAGTATGGTGTCCTGACATGTGGGATCCCTAACCAGCTGCACCAGTAAGACTTTCTGCAATGTATCTAGCAGCACCTGACCCCTGGTGCTCTTTGCAGCAGGAATACCCCTGTCAATATCTGGCAGGTTCAAAGAAAAGGGGACTTTTTTTTACCAGGAAAGGCACACTAAGCTGAAGCTTGCTTCCAGGTGTGACCAGGGAGCACAAGGAAGTTAAGTGACTTGCTCAGGGTCAAGCAGTATACAAGTGGAGGCTATGGGGTTCAAACCCAGGTCTCTAGGTATGAAGTTTAGTGCCCTAAACCACAGGTTCCTAGGATCATGTTTGCCATAAACACTAGATCCCCTTTTCCTCCTACACTCCTGATTTCCTCCCTCATCTCCCTTTCCCTTTCTCAATTCTGCACCTGATGTCAGCTGCACCAAGTCTTGGTCTTTGGCATCTGGCAACTGGGTGTGTCACAGATTTGATGTTCTCAGTCCACAAGGGAGGACAAAAACAGTCAAGTGCTCTGACACTCCCTGCTGACTAGCTGGAGAGTGGTTCTGATATCTGTGGTGACAGCCCCTTGCCTACCCTACTAACCTGAAGAAAGGTATAGTCACGTACCTGCCTGGAAGGAAAGGGATGACATGGTAAATAAGGGTCACAAATTATAGTGAGAAAGAAATATGTGACCTACTAGGACTTGAACCCAAGCCCTCAGAATACTGTCCCAGTGCTCTAACCACTGGGCTATAGGCTCACCTGATTAAACCTGACTCTTCCCAGATGCACTTCTTTTCTCAGATATTGCATATCCTGTAATTGAAATTACTTAACAGTGGCTAATGCTGCACCAAAAACATCTAATTGTCACCTCAACTGTTCTGAGTTGCAGGATTTGTAATACCAGAGAAAAGAAGTTGTGTTTAGGAAGAGTCAGGTCCAACCATGTGAGCCTATAGCTCAGTGGTTAGAGCACTGGGACAGTACTCCAGGGGCCTGGCTTCAATTCCCAGTAGGTCACATATTTCTTTCTCACTACAATTTGTGATATAAATTTCTTAACAGTGGCTAATACAGCACCCAAAACATTTAATTGTCATGTTGACTGTTCCTAGTTGCAGGATTTGCAATGCCAGAGAAAAGAAGTGTGTCCGGGAATAGTCAGATCCAGCCATCTGAGCCTATAGCTCTGTAGTTAGAGCACTGGTACAATGCTTGAAGAACCTAGGTTCAATTCGCAGTAGGTCACATATTTCTTTCTCACTGCAGTTTGTGATCTAAATTGGTTAGCAGTGGCTAACGCTGCACCAAAAACATCTAATTGTCATGTTGACTGTTCCTAGTTGTAGGATTTGCAATACCAGAGAAAAGAAGTGTGCCCAGGAAGAGTCAGGTCAAACAATGTGAGCCTATTGCTCAGTGGTTAGCGCACCGAAATTTTATTCCAGGGGCCAGGGTTAAATTCACAGTAGGTGACGTATTTCTTTCTCACTATAGTTTGAGATCTAAATTGCTTAGCAATGGCTGATACTGCACTAAAAACATTTAATTGTCATAATAAATAAGGGTCTCATCAAAATATAGAGAATAGTGCTTAGGGCAACCATAACACGTATTAACATCCACAGAGGTTCTGATTACCTCAGACCTCAAAGGTGAAGCTCAGAGAGATCCAAGGTAATCAGAACCCTGAGGTGACACAACAGGCTGGCTGTGCATGAGGTTGTCCATGTGCTATTTTTTATAGTGTATAGTCCCCATTTTCAATTAGGGTTTTCATTTTTAAATTTCAAAAAAAAAAGTTTGTTACTCCATCGTGCTCTTCAAGTTAGGGCTGCTTGCTAGGTGGTGTGCGTGGTTGCTAGGGAACAGACATATCCTTGTTTAATAAGCAGCCTTCTATTGGCTGTCATTCCAGTGTGGGAGGGATTTTCAAGAAAAATAAAATGGTGGTCATAGTTCTCACTAAGCGAGAGGGAGTTTATTTGGGGATCGTTTGTTTTCCTTTTTTAAACTCAAAATATCTGGTTGATCCTGCATGTTTTGAGGCTGTGATGTGACTGCTTCTAGCACCGCCACCGGGAGTGTGGAGCCTGCCATTTCTGCCGAGTAAAGGTAAGTGACTGAGCGTGTGGAACCTCTAGAGGTTTTTAAAATGTTGTTCTGCTGCAGTAGGGTACAATCACATTCCATGACCTTTTGAACTCCAGCAGAACAACATTTTTAGACCCTCTGGTTTCCATGCACAATAAGGATATACTATAGGATACACTGTACTCATGATTATCATATCATGTGCAGTAGTTAATCACGTTTAATCTTTAAAACATTATTAAGCTTATATAGAATAAAAAATGGGCAAGTGTGAGTTACAAGGTGATAATTTAATTGGGGGGTGTATGGAACATAATAATCCACAAGGCCAAATTGTCACCTTGTAACTCACACTTGCCCATTGTTTTATTATAGGGATAATTCCACAGTTAAATAAATAAAGTGGCATAGCAGTTACACTTTCTGAGCAGTTTTCTGTTGTCTTCATCTCACCATACACACACAGGTCCAAATGTTTCACTGGAAGACCTGTGATTTTTATATTTTGTTTTTATCTTTTGGGGTTTCTTTGCAATTTTTGAACAGCTGGGGGACAGAGAAGAAAGGCGGTACTGAGAGTCAAAATGCTGGCACATAACAGAGAGTACAGTAGAATGATGGCCTTATGTTTGGCAACTGGAAGGGCTTCAAGAGCTGAGCGTGAGTGCTGAAAAGAGGTTTGTTTTATGGCAGACAGGGCCAGCTTTAGGGTTTGGGGGGGCATCAGCAGGATTAGTGAAGTCATGAGGACCTCCTACTTGGCTGACCTTCACCCCATGTGTTTGACTGTAGCCTATATGCATATCATTTTATTTTATGTTCAGTACAACCTGTGGTATATTTAATTTTTTTAGCAGGAGTCAGCAGTATTAGTCCTTGAGACTTTTCTTCCCATCCTATCCATTGCTACCCATCTACCTCTTATTCACTGGGTCATAGCTTGGTGAGGCATTTCATGAGGTCATGATGCTACATCAGAAGGAATACAAAATCACACATAACCCCATGATGCAGAGCATCATGGGATGTATATGCAAATCACCATGAAACTTTAGGCTGCTTCAACTTTAAGCAGGAATGCATGGTGCCAAATGGCCTCTCACACAATCTGCAATGGGTGCAAACAGAAGACAAAGACATGTGTTTCATCCCACCCAGTATTCATCAGTGTGCCTCATCTGTATGATGCCTCAGGGGAAATGAACCAGGCCTTTAGTTGATCTCATGGGTTTGGGTCATGGTGAGCCCAAATTCACATCAGAAGGAGTTGCACAGCCCTTTGTTGCTATCTTAAGATAGTAAGATTAAAAAATAAAGAAATAATTAAGGTAGAGTGCCCTGGTTGAGGCCCCCCCATAGGCAGGGGGCCACCAGTGACCATAGGGTTCGCTGGTGCCGAAAACTGGGTATGATAGCAGACAGCAGAAGTGAGTGCTTTCTTTTTGTTCAAAATGAAACGACATGCCACTTTCATTGAAAGTGAAAGCAAGAGTGAGTGAACTCATGCTGCAGTCAGCTTTCAGTGGCACAAGTGCAGTTTTCTGTCAGTTTGCGATAATCCACTATTGATGATTGACAGCTAGCTATAATACACGCATATGAATGGATTGTCTCTACCTGTCAATCAAAAACTGTGGATTATAGCATTTGGAAAAGTGTTCCTGTCTGTGGATTATTAGTCTTGGTGATACAATACTATTATAATAATCCATTCCCAGGTTCTCTCTACTGCCATGAATTCTGAAATCCACTTCATACAGAAAAACAAACTGATGATTTTCTTACAGTGATTAGTCACTCTGTAAGTCATGTTCTTATTGGGATGATTTCCCTATACAGTGAACTATGGATGAAAGGTTGCAGTTTAAGTCATTCATGATTTCTATCAGGATAACAGACATGCCCACCTGAACGCACGGTACATAGCCTGTAGTGTTCAAAAGTGGAGACATTTGGAATGAATCCTTGAGATTCAAGCTCTAGCTTCATTTCAATGGGTGCTACCTTTCAAATAAACACATCAGCCTTACCATCCAAGGAGCAGCTGCTCAGGGACCATCCATACAGCAGCACATACACACGAGGAAAGAGCAACTCCAGACAGTGAGGTAATCCACAGAATTTGGCTTAATGCAATATGCCCTTGTATAGTACCCAGCATTTTAACATTTAAGATATGAGTTTTACAAACTCAGTCAGGACACCATGTTGCATACAAGCACCTCAAGCAACTTGACAAAGACATGGGATCCAGGATAACATCTAATATTGTACTAAAAATTGCAGCTAATCAGCAGAGGTGCATGCAGCACAGATAAGAAGCATCTGAGCAAAATGGTGTCCTGACTGAGTCTGTAAAACTTACACCTGCAATGTTAAAATGGTGGGTTCTGTACAACTGCACCTTGGAAAAAACAAAAATACTGTGGACAACAATAGACTGTAAGGGTCGTTGTCACCTTTTCTCTATGTGTATCATTGCAATGAAGACCCATCAGTGAAAGCTCAGTGAGCAGTAGGTCTTTTGCTGCTTATGATCCCTGCATATTCTGCACGGAGTGAAGTTTGCATATTTTGGAGCTACAGTTCAGTGTTCTAAACTGTAGTTATCAATTGTGCCTATACTGAAACCAACCAATGTCACTGCTTTTATTGCCGAATCTCAAATTTGTTACAGTACAGTTCACAAGAAACTTATTGTACAGCCAGTTTGCAACCCATTCTTTTTTTACCATTGCAATCCAGAAAAGGTTGGACTTGCAAAAGCAGTGGTGCTCAGCAGGGCAGCCAGCCCTCAAATACAGTGCAAAACCAAGAAGTGCCTTTGCACTCAAAGTGGAGCTGAAAGAAGTCACTGTGATGACAAACTAAACTTAAAGCTTAGTTTTAGTCTGTGTCCAGAAGCAAAATACAGAGATTTAGCAGGTAACTTCACCCACATAACTGCCCCAACACCTCGAGTTAATGGACTCTTTTTCAGGGGGAATTCCCTGACAAAACATCCATTAACTCAAAAACTCAGAGACAATTGTATGGGTGAAGTTACCTGCCGAATTAGTGTACTTTGCTTTTGGACACAGATTAAAACCACTCTTTAAGGTTAATTTGTTGTTACAGTGATTTCTTTCAGCTCCAGTTTGAGTGCAAAGGCACTTCTTGGCTTTGTCTTTGTATGACTGCAGCCATTTGCCAACAAGTTGATTTGGTTTTCCCCTCAGCTGCAGAATGTGACTTCAACTAACAGTATGTTCCGGTTGCTCATTCAGAGCTCAACAGAAACCAGCTAACTACCAGATATCAATGATTAAATATTTTCTACATAAAGCCTTATCAGCTGAAATGCCAACAGGCTGTAAACTGGCTACATCATAAGTTTAACATGAATTGTACCTATTTAAATATGTATTCAATAAATTATCATCAGCAGTGACAACAGAAGTTGACAAAAAGCAGCACAAAAAATGCAGCTGAAACATACAGCTTTGTGAAAAAATAGCAACCTAAAATTCAGTTTATTCACAAGAGTCATAACAAGTTGCATAAAAAAGTCATGAAGGAGATTTTCTGGACAGTCTGAAAGGCTACATTTCTATTGTGAGACCCATTATCATGTGTGTCATGTTGGAACAGCGAAATTCCGACAGGGAAAACCAATATAGTGACAATTTTGATGAAATTCGAAATTGTCACTGTAACAGTCCCAATAACAACATTTCACTGTTTTGCCACGGTTGCCACCCCCATCCATTTCAAGTCAACTCTGACTCGGAGTTTGATATTTAGAGAGTGGGGGTTGGGGTGTGGGCATGGGCAGAGATTGGGGGGGTGTGGGGAGGTGTTGCCCCCCCAAAATTACATTCTGTCACATAACAAAACTTGTTTTATCTTGCTCAGCTGTCTGTCTTCCATTTTTATAAGTGTATGTTCTGCTTTTAAACATTCTTGTACCCACTGCCTAGTGAGCATGTGAGTGTCTCGCCTATGCAGGGCATCCGCTTGTGTACACGATCATCTCGATATCAGCTGACGACCACTCATTCCTCCTCCTCCTCGGGACTATGGCACAAAGGAGAGATCCAATGCCAGGACACACTGTTGATGGGCAGAATGGGACTGCCAATGATGATCTCACATCATAACTGTATGTTCTGTCCCTTCAGTCTTGTCAGCAGTTGTGTTATGGAAATGATTAGGGTAGTACTGGAAAGGTTCTGCAGTGCTTCTGTGTGTCTGTGTGTGGATCAGGAGGAGCCTAAGACAGGGGCGTTGATCGGTCATGTTATCTGTGATTTTTTACAGCGTTTTTAAAAAAAAAAAACAAAACCGCCACCTCAACTTGATTTGAATAAAAAACTAAATTATATTACAAATCAAGCCACTAGCCTGAACCTAGTGTGCAGACATGGTGTGGCCGGCTGGCCATGTGGGGGAGGAAGGGCGGAGTGGGTTGTCTGGAAGTTGGAAGTCAGCTTGCCGGCTGCTTTTGTTTTGCAGCTATGTCTCTTATTATCTAGCTCTAAAAACCCACCTCAGATTTAAATTTAAAAAAGTAAATATAAATTATATTTTATAAATCAAGCCCAGTGTGCAAATGTGCTGTCTGTGGCCGTAGTGTGTTGTAATAACTTGTGTGGGGAAATGGAAGGGGCTGGAATTTAGAAGTGGAACTCCACTTCAGCTTGCTGCTTTTTGCAGATTTTGCAGCTAATAGCTATCTCTCATTCTCCTCTGTCTTCCCTTCATCTGTTATAAAAAAAAAGGAAACAAAAAGAGACAAAAAAGTCCTTCTAGGCTTCTATGTTTTTTTATTTATCCAAGAACATTCTAATTGCATCCTGACTGACTGAGAGAAAAAAAAATCAGTTGGTGCGCTCTGCAGTGGGGCCCCTGCCTGTGGGAGCCCATGCCCGCCCCTGACCCCCACAAATGTCAAAGTCAAACTACGCCTATGGGTGTGCCACCTGTATGGGGGGTGGGGGGGTGAAGCCCCCCAAAAACAAAACAGCCAATGTCTGACAGGTGAAATTTCACCTGTTGACATTGGGGATTTCATTGTGCTGCACTTTGACAATGAAGTTGTTGATGCAGCATGGTGGAACCATTATCACGTAAGGGAAAGACGCCAATGGCATATGAAAGGTTTTCAGTTATTACAGTGTATAATGCCAGACGTGCAATTTTCTTTTTCTAAAGTTGCATTTCTGAATCTTCAAGGTACAGCATACCAATTAGAGTAAGAACCCTGTGCAGGAATCTTAAAAAGCATTGTTCCATCCAAACTGGCATAAAGCAAAGGGTTCCATCGAGAACATTAAGTGACTTTTTTGTTCATTACAAAAAAACAGAACTACTACTCAATTCTTTCTGAGAAAACCAGCACGGTATTCATTATTAAAAAGATGCTTAAGTTTTTAAAGGTATAACAACGTGCATTGTATTCACCCCAATTTACAGTAGCTGCACTTTATAATGCTGTTTTTTCTTCATATTTTATTAAATAAATCGGGCACATTAACTGCTACAAAAACTAAAGTCTTTTGGGAGTTTCAGTACCTGTGCACAAAACAAACTCTGAAGTTTTCCATAATAAGTAAATGTAATTATACAGATCTCATGCTCCCAAGTGACATGTTTTTCTTAGCACAGGTCATGCCAGCTACCCTATTTTCTTGAAATGCAAGAAAGATGTTACAGTCACAGTTGCTATTGTTTCATTCCCTCATTTTTACAGAGGAAAAAGTAAAAATGTTCTTATACCCCATTGGCATAGTGGCAGTGATGCCACCCCAATGCCAGACACCCAGGTTTTAATGTGTCTGGATCATTGGGGCAACTAGGAGAGGAATGCTGGAGCATCTCAGATGATGCTATTCTGCTCCAGGGAGACAGGAACACAGGCAGTGCTGCTACACTGTCACCAGAGTGACCACAGGAAGCAGTACAGTTGGAGCAATGAGCCAAAGGGAGGACATTGGCTGGTGCCATGCATGGTCATCCATCAGTATTTGCATGTGCACTACAAGTAGGTGTCCTTGCTGCTGGCATCCTGAGGGCTAGGGAGAAATGGATTAAAAAAGCCTTGATGCATGGAAGCATGAAGCTGGCAATCTATGGCCCTACCACCCCTGGTTGCACATTTGTCCTCCATACACTAGATAGGCCCAAGGGAGGTGATGGCGAATGACACTCCCAAGGGAGCCCACCATCGAGGGAATGTGCTCAAGTGAGAAAAAGCCCTGCATGGACCCCTTCTGGGAACAGGTAAGCAACAGAGAAGGGAGTTGATGTGGTTGGGAGGCAGTCTTGCACAGGTGTGCAGCATCAGCAAAGGGAGAAAATGATTTAAGAAATGCTTGTATATTATACAGAATTAATAGAGTGAACTCATCTGTTAGAATAAGTAAGGCAGTGTTCCCGATTTCAAAAACTCAGTGAGATCAGGTAACCAGGACTGCGGCTGTTGCTTAACAAGAAATATTATTTTATTAAACAGGTTGCTATCTCGTGGTGTGTCTAAGAATTCTGGCCCTTGTCAACCGCACACTCTTTTACGGATTCTACTTAACTTATCAATCAGTTCAACACCCTGGATACCATACTGTATATATGTGCTTTTTCATACCTCTGTTACAGCAGAAAATTATACAAAAAAGAGCATGTCAATTGCCAATCAATACTGCCTACTGGGGCCATAAGTAAAGATAGGAGAAGTGGGTGTGTGAAGGGGACATGGCTCCTAAATGAGCAGGGCCACATAAGTTCCATTGTACTTGATGTGCAGCGTAACAGTGAGCTAAGTGACACCCAAGGTAGAACAACACTGTATGAAAGATATCACTGTACTGATGATCCTAACGATAAAAAAAAGATGCATTTGATAATAAAAAATGCCAAGCACATATATTTGAAGAGCAGGGGTGTGGAGTCATGACATGGAATTCATAGTAATAATTTTTCACGCCACTTTTTGTGTGTAAAGTACATCGCATTGCCCTTATGAGGATTCAAAGAAGGCAAACCTGACATCAAGTGTTGTGATAAACATTTATGCCAATGTATTCCAGATCAGTGTAGTACCTACAATACATAATTAAGCATTTCAAAAACAAGTGCTGGAATATGACCTATTATTCTACTATAAGAATGTCTGTAGTATAATGAAGCAGAAAAAAATTCCAAATCCTACACCACATTTTGAAAGCTCATTCGGCATTGCATGAAATAATGAGACAGCAGTATTTCTATGTAAATGTGGAAAGCAATAAAATAACAGAAATATTTATTTTTGGAATAATGCAAATTTAAAAAAAAAACAGGTTGAGGAGATGACTAGATAGCTATGCATATATTCTATAATTGCGATGCCTGTCAATTTGAAATGTAAATGATTTTGTGTGATCTGTTGGTTGTTAGAATCAATTAGTGAATTTTTATTTGAAGTTCCTTCAGAAAGAAAAGTGACTGAGAATGGCAGTCTCTTACTACGATCGCTCATTTAAAATTGGCATTTCCAAGTGGCAGATGGTGACCTTATCTCTGTGCTTTAGCTAGAATGATTTTTATTAAGCCTAAACAAGTGTGAGCAGTGCTAATTTCCTGCAGCAGGCTGAATTTCAATGAGTGGATCTAACACTCAGTAGAGCCCCGCTTCACCATATGGGAAAGTACAGATCTTGCCAGAGCACTAGACTATTAAGTAGTCTGCATGTGAACCATGGGGATTCCTTTTCCCTCCAACCCCACATCTTACAATTAGCCACAAATTTGTGTAAGGATATTAAGCAGTTTAGCTGTGTGAGGAAGATGAGCAGGCTTACAAAGAGACTGTTAATACCAAGCAGATCTATGCTGAGAACAGTTTCCTATGCAATCTCCGTACTAATGTTTGTCAGCTTGGGAAATGGATGATGAAAAAACTAGCAGCAGAGACCAATGAAGACATAATGAAAGTCTGCTTTCCTTTCCTTGAAGAATTTTCCCCTTCCCTGGCAGACTGTGAAATCCTGCTCCTGTAAGGACTGCACCGCATCACTCAAGTGCCATGCTGTTATCCTAAACATGTGTCAGCTTTCAGATGTTTGGTTATCAGTCATCAGAAACAGTCGGAGAAGAGGTTTCTTTTCTTCAAAACTGCCTCAAGAAAACCCTTCTATTGAGAAGCCAGGGCCACTCCTGGTTATCAGAAAAGAACAAATAACCCATTTAATGAAGTACTCTCTCACCTTGTACACAGCTATATAAGCATGATACACTAATTGTAGAGGTTCCTTAGGTTGAATAAACAGTTTGACACCTGGGCTATTTCTACAGAACATTTTGGCACCTTTCCAGTAGTGCAGTGATTATATTACTCAGAATTAGTATACTGAGAAATATATTTTTTTGCAGAGAGCAGTGAATGAAGAATCTTAGTGTGAAGCACTTCAGTGAACAACATTTGGTTAAGAACTGGTAGGCCAGACAAGCTCAAATTTAATTTATAATACTGAATGTGTAATTACTCTAGGGAGATGGATTTAATAGCCTAAAAGCCTAACTTGCTGGTGGCAATATTATGGGAAAACAGGAAAAACTGCTTAGTCCATAAAGAGCACCCGATGCCACAGGGAAAACATTGAAAAAAAACCCATTATATTTAGGCTAATTTCAGAATATATTTTATATATCTTCTGCAGTACTTTTCCCCTCATTATAGATTACCAGGAGCATTTGCAAGAATATATGATTATGGTCCCTAAGACATCATCTGTTCTCTTTGCTTGCTGCACCTGCAGTTGTTGATGTCTTAGCCAACAGGAAGGAAAGTAACTTAGGAAGCATGAACTCCATATTGGGCAGATGTAATAGACCATAAGGCCTTCTACTGCAGGCGGTCTTCTTATGCCACAGCAGCGGGTTATGAATCTGGATGCAGACAAGCAGCAGAAGCAGATGTCCTTTTATGGGCAAGCATCCTGTTTTTGTGCAAATGTCTATATTAATAAAAAAGGAAGAGAAATTGCATAACCTAGCTGACATTCAACCAGAATTTTGCATGACTGTTATGTTTTTCAAAGTAATCCTTGAGATTGAGGTACCAAGAACTCCGTAAACTCCTACACTAAAGGTATCCACCTAATTTTCATCGGCTTACTATTGCCTATAACTCTAAAGTTTAAACTTGCTTCTCACAGTTTGAGATCACCTTCAACATAAGTTTTGTATTCCAAAAAGTGATACCTGTCTAGAGCATTTAACAAACAACCTTTGCTATTTTCATAAATTATCATCTTTTGTAGCTTGCTCAATGGTTTTCCTTTCCAAAATGTTACAGTTTTGGCAGCTCTATCCACGGAACTTGGACTGCCTCCAGCCATACACAGGAGTTGAGCGTGTGCCTTCACACCACCTTGAGCTTTCCCTTACCCTGTCACACACATCCAGCTGTTGCCAGGATCCCATGGCTGTTGCCTTCTACTCAATGCTTTTCCACCAATCAGGTGGTGAGAAGGTAAGATACCAGATCTCCTTTTCTTCAGATCATCACAAACTGTCCAGAGCACCAAGGACTGCAGCACAAAGGACAGGCAAGGAGTCTACCTGGATTTAGCCATGAGTCAACCTTTGGCTGGCTATGCAGCTTCCAAGGCTCTCCATCTTTGTGGTCCCTCCACTGCACCCTGTGCTCCAAAGATCAAACCTGCAAACCTCAAAGTCTATTAAAGGTGACTGTTTTTTACATTGGTCTATTTTACTGCATTCCAAGCTACACCCTATTTGGGTATATTCACCAGACAAGTTTATGTGCCTCTTTGTTTGCCTGCCTGCTTGTTACTGCTAAGTGGTCTGTTTGCTCTAACACATCTAAGGTCTGATTCATTAATCAGCCTAATTTACTAGCAGTTATTGACTTTTAGTGTATGGTAGAATGTGATTCCATATAAAATTTATTACTGGAATCACCTTGTTGTGCTGTAGTAGAGACGTAAAATTGTTGTTGAGCTACACTAGATAACTCACTACTGCAGCACAATTTAGAACATGCTTATGCATACACAATGAAGTAGCCACTGCAGTAAGAGTACACCAGGAAGTGAGTCGTGCTGTAAAGAATCACGCCACAGACAGGTAGTTTTAAGTACTGGGGGGACATTTATTGGCAAACAGGATTGAAACATTGGTTGCCCATACACTATAAAAGATTGTGTATGAGCAACCATACACAAACAAGTCTTTTTCAGTCTTGTGGTTTCTTTTTTTTTCTATATATATGTATTTTATGATTTTTTTCCCATTTTTGTGCCCCAAACCTGGGACCCCAGCAGACACATATGTGCGCATGCATAGAGGCACACACACATGCCAGGTACCACCTTGGCTCCTTCTGCCCCACCCCTGGCATTCGCCACCACTCTCCCTCACCTATGCTTCCCGCCAGACCTCCACCCAGTGGAAGCAGAACTACAGGGGGAGCGAACAACCACCCCCGGGAGGGAAGAGCTGCACAATCCCACTCCGACCCCCCCATGCAGGCTCCCTGATGACCCGAGATCATTCCTGAACCAAGGTCACTGGCATAGAGGTAAAGTGTCCAGTGCCTCAGCCTTCAGTGCCACCATCCAGCTCCTCAGTGCAACCAGGCTGGCTCCTCAGCACCATTGGGCCAACTAATCTTGTGGTTTCTGTGGTAACGAGACCTCTGGAGCTGCACTCTTGAGTTCTCTTATTACCATGGTAACCACTCAATCAAAAAACAGAGTTGTTATGTATGATTGCTCATACACAGTCCTCTATTTTGCCTATTTTACTACAACCCTAGATACACCCTATTTGGGTATGATTACCTAACCAGTTTTGTGTCTTCTGCATTTTCACAACCTGTTCATTACAGCTAAGTGGTCTGCTGTCATTTGTACACATAACATCTGTTTCACTGCCAGCCCAAGTTATCTGTGCCCCTAATAAACCATTTCTGCTTACAGCCCCATTGTTAGTTTTGTACCCTAGTTTTGAGTGCCTGCTTATTTCTAGGTCACTCTAGCTGGGTCAGTCATGATTGTAGCTCCTTGCCCATATTCATCCCCCTCTTCAGCCTCCAGCTTAAATCAGAAACCCTCTATTTGCATGACTCCTAGCTACACCCTCTCTGGGTATACACATAATTTTCATTTTCCACTTGCTTTTTTTACTAGTCTGTCATTAATCAGCTTTGTCAATCTGGTTCTGTTAGTGCTAGCCCATCAGTTGTTTACTCTTGCTGTTTAGTTAGTCCTTGTGTCTTGTCTCTTCCAGTCACTCCTCCCTTACAGTATAGCCTCATATTGTAGTTAAGCAACTATGCCTGTTGCAGTATCCTTGTACAATAACTAACCTCTGCCCAGTTTAATTATGCATGTTGCTGTGGTACTGCTTTACTGTTGCATTATCTATCTCATGTCCTGACAGCTATGTTCCTTGCACTCCTCTGCCTTCTCCATTTTCCTCTATGCTCCCACCCCCCTCCATCTCCCTTCCCTGCCCAGTTCTCCTACCCTTGTTATTCATTCCCATCTATCCCACCCTTTACCCTCTTCCCTCCTCCCTTCCTATTCACTCTGGTCTCTTCCCCTCTCCCTCCCTTAATCTGGAGTTTCTCCCCCATACCCTCCTCTCTTGTTACCAGTACCCACCCTGCTCTCCACCCTGCTCCAAGGGAAGGAAGTTCTACTCCATCATTCTCTTCATTCTCCTGCTCCTTCTCCCAACCTGGTCACTCCCCTACCTACCTCTCCTCCTCTGCTGCTGCCAAGGGTCTTAGCACTTTTCATCTTAATGTTAGAAGCCTTCTCCATAAACTTTACCTCATTTCTGTCTGGCTTCAAAATCACTCTTCTGATGTCCTCAGTAATTCTGAATCCTGGCTCTCCTCCAGGACTCTGGACTCTAGCCTGACCCTTCCTGATTTCCATCTCTTCAGGCAGAACAGAGGGAAATATGGTGGAGGCATTGCCAACTATGTGTCCCACAGCCTGGCCTGCACTACAGCTATCAGGGAGGCTGTACCCTTCTCCCATGAATTTCTCCTTGTCTGGCTCTTATTCCTCTCCTCTATACCTATCTTCATTGGGGGTTTCCATGCCTCTCCCAAAATCTCCTACTCCATAGAAACATGGATATTAATGGCACATAAGGACCACTTGGCCCACCTAGTCTGTCCATTTTCCCCTACCTACCTACTATAACACTGCAGACCCTACTTGATCTCTGGCTTTACCCCTTCCTTTTCCTACCTCTAAGGTTCCCTTATGCCTATCCCCTGCATATTTGAAGCCCATTATCATTTGTTCCCCCACCACCTCAACTGGGAGGCCGTTCCAGGCATCCACCACTCTCTCTGTGAAGAAGTACTTCTTCACAGCTCCCCTGAGTCTCCCTATCCCCTACCCCCACCAAGCTTCATAGTATGTCCCCTTGTTCTTGAGGACTTTTTTTCTGAAAAATACTTTCTTATTTGAACTTTATTATACCCGTGAGGTATTTGAATGTTTCAGTCATGTTCCCCCCCTCATTCCTTTCCTTCAGGTTGTACATATTGAGTTCCTTCAATCTTGCCTCATAGGGCTTGTGTTGCAGACCCTGCACCATTTTGTTTGCTCTCCTCTGAACTACCTGTACCCTGTCTATGTCCTTCTGGAGATGTGGTCTCCAGAACTGGACACATTACTTCAGGTGAGGTCTCAGCAGTGAGCTATACAGTGGTAACATCACTTCTCTTTTTCTGCTGGTGATAACCCCTCACTATGCACCCTAACATCCCACTAGCTCTCCCCACTGCCTTATCACACTGTCTGGTCACCTTTAAGTCATCAGGTATGATTACTTCCAGGTCCCTTTCCTTGTTTGTGGTGGTTAATACTACCCTACTCCCCCCCCCACATTTATGTTGAAATCCCTAATCTTTTCCCCTGTTGACTCTCTTTCCACCATCTCCTCTCATTCCTCCACAGGTGAACTCATTCTCCTTAGGGATTTCAACATAAATTGAGTCACCCCATGTTCCAAATCAACCATCCATAGGACTGATTCATTAATCTTGCCCTGATTATTTGTGAACCCACTCAGCTCAGTCCCCACTCCCCAAAACCATACTACTTTGGACTAGGTTCTTTCCTCCCATCCCACAATATTGTTGTGGCAGGCATATTGCTGGATTCATTCAGTGACCACTCCATGATGTTCTGTGTCAGAAAATTCTGACATTTCCCTTGTCCCCAAAATACATATGGTCCAGGTTCCTCCAGTCACTAAACTTCAATGCTTCCTTGACTGACCTTGCTACAATAGACTGGTCAGACATCCTCTCTACCTCTGATATTGATGTGTCTTTTACCTTAATTCACTCCAAATTCTCCTCATTCTGGGACAGGCATACTCTTCTTAGGAAATTCAGTGTCAATCATCCCACCATCTCTGGATTACCTCCAAAATCATCGACTAGTGCAAGTCATGTGATCTTGCCTGCGCCAGCTAATAATTATCCTATTCTCTCCCTGACCTACTGTCTTACAGGACTCTGAGAAACAACTGTACAAAAGCTGTCCAAGCCTTGAAATTGTACTACTTCAAGGCCAATCTCCAGAAAAACCTTAACACCCCAGCTAAATTCTGGAAGGTAATGCACTCCCTTTTCTACCCCCCACCCCCACTGAGTCCACTCCCAGAATCCTCATGCTTCATGGTTCTCCTCTTTCTAATCATCCTTCAGTTGCTGCTCACTTCAATGAGTTTTTCACTACATGTGCCCTCTCTTCTGCACCCCCAGCTCCACTCCTGCCTCTTCTGTTTCCTCTTCTTCTCCTCTACGCCATTCCCCAGGTTTCCATTCCCCCATCACTATCCCAAAAACCCTGTTTGCCCTTTCCTCCCTCAAGCTGTCTAAGTCCACCCCAGTCTGGCTGGATCCTAAGTGCCTCCACCTCTCAATTCCTGACACTGCATCTCCCCTTACTCACTTGCTCATCCTACTTTTGTCCATCTGCACTGTTCCTCAGTCCTGGAAGATTGCCAAAGTTATTCCACTTGACAAAGGGGTGACCCCTCCTCCCCAGGCAATTTATGTCCCATCTCCCTCCTCCCGCCTCCCTCCACCCACCTCCCTTCCCTTTCAAAGCTGCAAGACAAACTTGCCTATTCCACACTTTCTGACTACATCTCATCCTCCAATTTCCTCTTCACCTTCCAGTGTGGCTTCTGAAAGCATCTCTCCACCACCTCCTCCTTGCTGCCTTGTCACTGATTCCATCTCCTGCGGGATGGATCAGGGTCACATTCCAGCTGATATCTTCCTCAGTCTGGCCAAAGCCTTTGATTGCTGTCCCATTCACTCCTTCTGGACAAACTGAGCTCTGCTGGCCTCACTGCTCCCTCTTGATTGGTTTTGTTCCTACTTCACGGGCCATCAGCAGTCAGTACAGGTAGGAGGCATCCTGTCACCTCTACTACCTATCCAGGCCGGGATCTCACAGAGCTCCATCCTGGGTCACATCTTCTTCTTCTTCTTCATTTTCCTGAATAACCTCTCCTCTGCCTGTGCCAACTCGCATATTGACATGTATTCAGATGACACAGTCATCTGCATCTTCAGCCTCTCTACTCTGTAGCTGTGGTAGACTTGCTTCAACTGGACTTCCAGAACGTTCTGTGCTGGTTCCAATCCAAACAACTCTGGGTCAACACTAAATAAATGGTGTCCATGATCTTTGGCACAAGCCAGGAACCTGGCCAGGCTCCCAATCCTCCTTGTTTTTGCTACATTTGATGGCACCCTCTTAAAATAGTGCAGTCCTTTAGGTGCCTCACTGTATGGCTTGATAGTAAGCTTGACTTCTCAGCTTACATTGATGCCATCCAGCAAAACTCTGCCCCAAACTTGGGGCCCTTTAGCACAGAAAGACTGCTTATCTCCACAGGTCTGCTGGGAGCTTTTGCTGAAATAGTGCTCCCTGTCTGACTATATGGATGTGGTCTATGGCACTGCCCCCTCCACTTCTCTTACAAGACTGGACATCATCTGTAATGCTTTTTGCTGCTTTGCTACAAACTCCCTCCCCCCCCCACTCACCACTGCTCCCTCTACTCTTCCCTATCCATCCTCCCCTACCCTCACATCACCAGTTATTGCACCTTCTTCATATCCAAATATTGGTTTGGTTCCCTTACCTCTCCTCACCCCTTTTTCCAGTCCCCCCATGCTGCTTCTGCAACTTTTGCCACTCCTCATCCCAACTCCTCAGCTGGGAAATCTGCCTTCTCCTACTGACTTCCCACACTCTGAAACAAATTCCCCTTCTCCCTCTGCCTCTCTACCTACCCTAGCTCCCTCAGGCACCAGTTGAACTCCTCTCCCACCCCACTTGCTTCTGTTACCCATCCTCTTGCTGTCTCTCTGGCTTGGAGCCCCTACTGTTCATGTTTGGGCCTCTGTCTGGGTCTCCCCTACCTGCCTACAGGTTTCATTTCCTCACTAACTCTGCACTTTGTCCCATTGCAAGGATAGGCATACACCTGCCTTATAAGTCGCTTGTCTGTTACAGAATTTTTTTCATGCTGTGTCTTGTAGCTTTTTAATTTGCATTTGTACAGTTATTCCATACTGAACTGTGACTACACTTTATTTTTGCACCAATTTCTGGAAATTATTTTTGTACAAATGTACTGTATTATGTATTGCACTTCTGCTTCACCTGTTCCTTTTCCCCCAGGTTGCACCTTGAAACAAGCCCTTGCTCAGTGTGCCTTTCCCAGTCATCAATTTTCACATAAATAAACTCAGTGCAGTTTCAGAAATATCCTACAAAGACTGAAATGGAGAGCACCTTTTTTCAAAACAGCTGGGGTAGTGAGACTGTTGCACGTTGAAAGAAAATGTTGGAATACCTAAGTTGCCCTCAAAGTCTGTGATCATAGACTGAGTGCTGGTAATATTAGTACCATGTGGTTTCTGCCTTGCTGCAGCTCAAGGACTTCTGATTGACCTGCCCTTCACCAAACAATTACATTTTACTTTCATGCAGCTATGCTGTAAGAATGAGCCCCTTGATATGTAACATGAAATAAATGCTATGGGTGTACCCTAGGTGAAAACTGAATAATGAAATTTAATTATTGCAAGATTTTTCTCATGGGGTCTTATGGAGGGCTTGTTTTTTATTGCTGTCTGAAATAAATCAAAGACTTGGCATAAAACATTTTACTCTTAGGCCAATAAAATCATGTGCAAAGTAAACTTGATATCTGTTATGCCTTTCCCAGTGTAGGCCTGATCTGTTTAGTCAATAGCTTTTTAACCTAAAATAGAATGGCTTAAAGGAGTAATACACCCTGAATTTGCAAAAACATATGTTGTGCAGACTGTTTTGATTTGTGTCCGAAGTCACAGTGTGTCCTTCCCTCTGTCTGCTATTAGGAGTTTTTCCTAAAATAGCCTGTTAGCGTTATGGTAGTTTTACGACCCCTGGGAATCTCATCTCGGTTAAGTTTATTGCTTTCCTTGTTCCTACAATGCATCCTGTCTCATGTGACAGTCATGTAGCCTAGACCATAGATTCACAGCAGGCATTGCTTTACAATCTGTTCACAACAGTAGAGATAGCTATATTTTAAAAACTATACAGAGTTCAGCTTGGTGACTACCCTCATTGTAAAAGTCTATTTGTTGTGAATAATTGTGACATTGTTTGTGTATGTGTGACTTGTATGGTTTTCAATATATTTACATTTGTTTGGCATGTCTACTAGAGTGTTTACTCAGAGAGAAAAAAGTGTCTGCTGTTTGCAAGTGCAGCTGTACATATGCCGAACAAACCTAAATATCTAAAAATGCATTGTAGGAACAAGGAATGCAATAAACCTAGCTGAGATGGCGATCCCCAAGGGTTGTAAAACTACCATAAAGCTAGCAGGCTAATTTAGGAAAAACCCCTAATAGCAGACAGAGGGAAGGACACACTAGGACTTCACACACAAATCAAAACACTCTACACAACATATGTTTCTGCAAATTCTGGGTGTACTACTCCTTTAACTTTTTTCAGCTCTCTTTATTCCCCAAGTTGTCCTTTCTTGGAGCCCAGAACAAGCTCTTCCTTCCATGGCATTAACTCACTATATACCCACCAAGGAACCAAGATATTGATGTGCCCCATCACATCCACTGCTTCTCCTTGGTCCTACACCTACTTCATATCTTCATGGATCTGCCGAACACAGCCCCTCTTTTAGCACTTCAGGGGTGGGCCAGACAAGTTCATCAGCACCACAGCTCCCCCTTGTAGAACTTACTTCCTGTCCTGAAGGAAAATACTGGGATTTTTCAACTGTGTGTTGAGTGCCAAATTTGCTCAGCCAGGTAAGTTCTTCCTATGATTGACTGCAGGATAGTCAGGCAAACCTCACAGGGTCAGAGCACTGGCCCTATATGGCATAGTGTTAGAATTGCCCATCATGCTCTAGTCTGCCCCTTATTAATTCCTAGTCTCTGGCAATCCTCCCAATGTCTAGGGCTGCTCCATGAGGCTTCCCACACATAATCTGTATGCTCACTCCTTAGGACACCTGGGAGTGAGTGAAGAACAGTGTCATGCTCCCTCTTTCCCTAGCACAGAGAAAGAGAGAATCCCTAGGATTCCCTTTTCTTGTGGCCCAGCATGGTGAGCTAGACTTAGGCTGCAAACTCTGGTTACCAAAGGGGCAAGCAACTCCCCAACCACTTCACAATGGGCCATTCCTACTAAAGAAAGGCTTTATTGAAAGCAGCATGAGAGAAACTGTTGACAGGATCAATAGGGCATACAGTATTCATTAACAATATCATACAGTATGCTACTGCAACTAATTACAGACAGGGGTTGGACCCAAGCTCTCTGTGGCACTTCAGCTCTTTTTTTTTAATTCAGTTTTTTAACCACCCTTCCACACCACAACTGGTTCCTCTCCTACTGGGACTCCAAGGCATCCTTGTGGCTCTGCCAGGCTTCTAGGGGAGACTCTATGGACTGACCCCCAGACAGCCTCGATTTATCCTCCAGGTGGGGAAGAGGGAGAGCCTGGGTTCTCCCCCTCCAACCCACTGTAGTGCATTGGGTGGTTCACACCAAGCCTCCACAGAACCTAGTCCGATGGCTTAGGTGCTGGGGCCCATCACCAAGAGTAGGTGCAGGGATTTTCCATTTTCTGGTTGTGATCCCCATAACCCCGAGGACAATGGCCTACTGGGAGGTCCAAGGAGGCAGGTGCATGCTGAAATGTGCCGCCACTCTGGGCATCAGCCAACATCCTCCCCTCCCACTACATGCATCCAGCTGAACTGCCACCTGTGGTCACCCAGGTGGCAGTATAGTAGCCGAAACTGCAGGCCCCCCGGAGGATGAGAGTGGCCCCATGGTTGCTCAGTCCTCCTCCCCTGGCCAACCACCTGATGACTCGGCTCATTCCCAAAACCTGGGTCACTAGCATCACAAGTGGTTGCACTAATGCTGCACTAGCAGGCCAGCCATGGCACTTCAGCTCTAAAGGTTTATGGCATGATTTGCATCCTTTCATAAAGCTTTGTTTTACCTTTGCAGCACAAATGATTCACCTCCAGGGAACTGAATGACTCAGTGAATTGGTAGTAGGGTAAGGAGCCTTTTATCTCTAGGTCACTGGTTCAAATCCAGCCTAGGTCGGTAGTGGCCAAAATCCATTATCACCTGAGGACTGTTTAGTGGCCTATGTGATATTACTTGTGGTGGTCTCAGTCCAGTTACCAGTGGGCAGGTGTCCATATCACAAAACCGCCAACAAAACTGGCATTATTTGGCAGAAGCACCACAGAAGCATGACTCCCCCACAGTGATTTCCTCACAGTAACATGCCTGACTCAACCATAACCATAGCACCCTGCAGACCACAGTGACACCCATGTGCACTATCAGTGGTTCACTTTCAGGGGTGTTTGTGCATGGTGCGTCATTGTGTGGCCAGCCATGGTGGTGTCCATCGGGGTTTGCAAGGTGTGAAATGCCATGCATCACTGTTCTGTCCACCGGGGTGGTGCACATCGGGATTCTCTGCATTGGTTCAGCTGTGTCACTGTGGTTGGATGTTGGCACGGGTGCTGTCGCTCTTCAGTGGTGCTTCCCTATTTGGCATCCTTGTTGGTAATCTCACATGAGAGGTCAAAGACTGAATAGGCATAGAGTCTGAACTAACCTCTCACCTACATGATGGACCCTCCATGACAGGGTTAAGGTATATTGATGGGGCTGTATGGGAAACCTTGCTCTGTAATTGGCCTTGCTGAATCAGGCATGTGAAAAAACAGAGAGCTTTAATTGCCAGTGCTGTCATTCCCATACATTTCACAAGCATTTAAACAAATAATGAAAAAAGAAATGATTCACTTCTTTGGCAATTTACTAGTCATCCCCTATTTAACATGTTATGTGCCGTCATTGATGATATCAGAAATAAAGCTTGAGGGAGGGGCTTAAGAATACAAAACCAATGGAAGTGACCCAAAACATGGACATTTAGTATTAATGAAGACAGGGCAAAACTAGTATTTTTTTCTTCCCCCTTTGGGGAACAGCAGATTCCTTACCTTGACATGCCCTGCCTCTCACGCTAACACCAACATAATTGCCCTCTTGATTAGCAGCACTTTTCCAGTAAACCCTTGCCGTGGGCTCTTGTACACACTACAGGATCTCTCACAGGACATCAGCTTCTGAGGGATGCCATTGGTAACTGAAACAAGGACTGAAAGGCATCATTCTGTCTCAGCTTCCTTGATTCTGAGCTCCTGTGTGGCTGCATACTCCACCATCTACATATTGCCATCACCACCATTCCAGTACTTCATGGCTGGAGCAAGAACATCATCTGGTCACCCATGACATCCAGTGCTACTCCCTCATTTCACCGAAGGAGACATTTTAACTGCTGGGGGAACCCCTCCCATCCTTCAAAGTCTGAGCACAATGCCTCCACAGTGCACCCTACTCTCCTCATGCCTGGTTGTGGAGGTCGGACTTGAGATGTGAACCTTGGATCTCCTAAATGCAAACACAATGTACATATCCAAGCACACCCCGGATAGGAAAATACTGGATTTTTCAACTGTGTGTTGAGTGCCAAGTTTGGTAAAAAGAACTGCATATGAAGGACAAAGACAAAGTCATGCATTTTAACTTGTACATCCACCTTTACCTCTGCACATTTTAACTGGCATGAGGCTCTACTGTAACCCAAACTCAGTCTCAATAATTCAAACCTAACATAGGGTTGACTGTTTAAAGCAAAATACCAGCTCTGAATGGGGAAGATAATACCAGTTGAAGTCAAAATCTACAAAAGGCTTAAATTCAGTTGGGATAAGTATTGTTTTGAAGGCAAGAATGAATCTGGCACTAATCAGGTCATTGCTATTAATTTGACAGTCTATTTTCTTTCACCATTTGTATTGATTTTTATACAATGGTAATTCCAACTCTGAAAGTGCAAAGAGTTAAAGGACTTGCTGTTCCTGCACATCTGTTATAACAGATGAACCATCATGTGCCATAAAACACAGAGTTGACTGTGCCAGACATTTGTAAGGTTACATGCCCTGTCTTGTGTCTTGTTAATTGTAAAGTAGAGTCATTATCAGAAGAGCAAGGGTGCTTTAGTATAGCACTTGTCTGTCATATTTTCTAGGTGTGATAACTCTCTCAGCATAGGCCCATGTAATTTCATATGCAGAAACACATACGTGCTCACACACACACACACACACACACACACACACACACACACACACACACACACACACAGCAGAGACTGACATATGCATTCCAGTGAACCACAAAAAACTTGAAACGTCACAATTTTAGATCTTTTTATGTCTACAGTAAACCCTGTCACTGTGTTTGTTATGCCTTTATTTTAACGAACATGGAGTAACTAAATCACAATCTTCACTTCACAATATCTATTTAAAGGCTTACACACATGCATACCATACCAAAAGGTGGTATCTGGAAATGAATCCAGCTTTCATTATGTGGGACAACACTCTCAACACAGGTCTGCACACATTGCATGTGCTGGATCTGCATTACTTTTCAGTCGCAAAGTGAAAAGGGGTGTGGAGGTAGTGAATATTAATTTCCAAATACTATGAATCATAATCATTTTATAATTAAAATGTGAAGAATGAATATCAGCATATACAGTAAACCTTTCAGCAGCAATAAGGTGGACTTAATGGATACAACTGATCCTATCATAGGTAGATAAATAAAGAGTAGGATTTATGGAGTGCATTCCAGGTTTTGTTCTGGGGTCATATTCACCAAGTTACAGTACTCGACTTGAGGCCCGATCCACAAAGATGCCCCATATCTGTGTCAAAGGCCTAGAACTGTGCTGTGGAGCGCCACACCCACTGAATGCTGTGCAAGTGGTGGTACTCACATTTTCCAGCAACCCTCATCTGCATGCTGAGAGGAACACATTGGAGCCAGGGGTGCCAGAGGATGAAGCAGGGCATGACAGCAAGTATCACCAAACATTACAAGTGGTTGTGACTCGGGGCACTGTGACAGCAGTATCTGGCTATCTTTAGTCATGAAGGACTCTGATGCAGGACTCCACCATCAGCCCAGTACCTCATTTGAACATGATCCACAGTCTTGCACGTGGAGGTGCAGTGCACCAACAGTCTGCACCACCAGGCCAAGTGATTTATTGATAATTCAAAATATTATCAATACACTTTTTAAACATATTTAAAATGATAATATTTACAAACATCAATAACTCAAAACTGTATGTCTATAACATATCTATGTTGCCAAGACTTCAAATTTCCTGAAACTTTTAAAGTTAACCTGTTCTAATGATGATTTTTGACAAAATGCTAACTTTTAGACCATTAGAGCAAGAAATTCATTTATATTTAAATAAAAGCTTGGAGACATTTTGGCATGGATTTTCCTGTCAGTACAGATTGATACATGTTGATATACATCAATGCACTTGTTTTTTCCCCATATGAAAAAAAAGTTTCTTTTATTTATATTAGAACAATATTACAATACAAGGAAACATTGAATAGCATACCAAAAAAGATCAGTGCCAGTATAGTAATTCAGAACAAAACTATAAATGTATAATGTATTCCTAAAATACAAGATGTCAGAAAGAAATGTTCATATTAATAAAGATAACGAAGGCTGGTGAGGCATTTTCCTAAGAACCATTACATTTTAAAAAGGGGTCCCAAATCTGAGAGAACATACCTAACTTATCATTGATGGAATCGCTTGTAATGATTATACAATAACTGGGGAGTGTTTTTTCCCTCAGAGAAACCCAGTTATAATTTGCCATCATAACCTCCTGGTTATAATGGCAAACACGCGCCAGGTTTCCCATGCTTCACTCATGCGCCAATCTCTGGTCTCCCCTTCCTCAGCTGCTAGCCACTACAACTTACTGCTGTATACTTTGCCCCAACTCACACTAGTCAGCGAGTTAAATTAAAAAATTTAAAAGACAACAAAACCCCAAGACAGGTATGAGAGAAGGGAGGACATAGAAACAAAAGCCATGGGTCACAGACAGGCAGCCACAGGGGAGCTGACAACTAACAGACAGCCACAGGGGAGCTACTGAAATGGATGGGAATGGAGGGGGAAACAGGCAATGGCAACTGGATGGAGGGTGGAAACACACAGACAGCCACGGGGTAAATGTCTGTCTTCGAATTTCAAAAAAATGAAAAAAAAGGGGGGGTTCCAGTCACTTTCATCTTCAGACCCCATTTCATCCCAGTTGGACCGCAGCTGACAACAGATGTACCTTTATTTTATATAATTGCTGTGGCGAAAAAATGCTCCCCAGCAACGATATAAAGTAAAGGCTAGGTAGGTGTGTAAAACTCAGATTTTACACACACCCTCAGTGGGGGATGCCTTTATAAACCCCTCGGGATTTGCTCTCTGGGGTTATGTGGCATCCCACACCTCAGGCGTATGTAAAATTCTCATTAGAACCACCTACCAAGCCATTATTCTATAAATTATTGCTACAAGTATATTGATGTATTTAGACATTTATAAAATACTGTAAGTTCTGAGGCCCACATGCTAATTCTCCAGAAATGCACAGATTGGAACAAGTTGATGCAGTAAGATTTGAAATTTGAGCCTGTCACATCCAGAATTCCTGAGTCACTTCACTCATGCCTGACTTCTATTACAAACATGATGACCACCATTTCTCCCTGAAAACCTTCAGCAAGGCGCTAACAAGTAAAACTCCTATAGATTAAAAAAAATAATAATTAAACATGTTTTCCTTGCATGATAACCTCCTTACTTACATAAATATACTTAAAAAATGAAGTAGTATTCCTAGTTTTAATTACTGGGGTTTTTGTGACCATGGGCAATCCTCCTTCTATCCTTACCAGCTTGTCAGGGCAATCTCTGCTGCTTACACAGCTTCAGATACAGTTGATGGCTACATATAAGGACTTCTGTTGTGTATGAGGGGCAAGGAATTTTGCAGCAGTTTGAACTCCTATGTTCCACAACAAACAAGCATTTTATTTATTTAATATGTGGAAAGACAAGTGATTGATAGGCAGGGAAGGACTTATTTTTACTAGTTACTTTTTAAAATAAGAAAGCACTGTACAAGTTTCAGTTTAAAAAATTGCCTTTTTTGGTTTTTAATTGGTTTCTTAGTTTATCCATTTTATAAGCACAATAAGACACTCTAGGTCCTTGGTTTCTAGGGTTAATGCACTTCCATGGCAGATAAGGTGCTAAAGGCATTTGGTGCAAGCACCTCATGCCTAATTTTACACTTGGACATGCATTACACCCTTACAACCAATGCCCTGTCATGACTTATTGTCCGGTGATCCCCTTCCCAAAATAACCACACCACACAAAACCTTCTATGGTGCTCTTTGGCCATATTTTATTAATAACTCATAACTCCATACCCATTTTATTTACATCACAAGAATCATCAAATGTATTCCATATGTACATCACACATTATATACATCCATTGTTCTTCATCTATTTTCTGATCTTCTGGGCTCAGGTGCTTACCAATGCCCACCTTCAGTCCTCTGGAATGCAAACCCCACAAGGGCCAAACACGGTTGGGTGCACATCCAGCCCGTGTCCTGGTTTTCTGGCTTATGACCTTTGGAACAAAGTTTATTAAACTCTTTGCTCCAATTGACATAGAAAAAAAGCAAATTAAACAAACTAAACATTTTATGAGCTCTACTGGTTATGATTTGGAAATGAAATGCACGTGTAATGGTTGATATGTTCATACCTGGATGGATATACTAATACGAAGTAGAAAGTGTGTAGAGGTTTTTCCCAAAGTCTTAGGAATATAGTTGTAATGTAAGTCTTGAACTTAAATGTATACTGTGTTGTTTTCTTAAATACATGTTAGAATGTGGATTAACTTATTATGTGTTTAATGTATATTGTCACAATGTATGATGTTTGTGTAATATATGTAAATTTTAAACCCAAATGTAACAGGTCCATTTTGAAAATGGGTCTATGACCCAATGACGTTAAACATTTCTACCTGTATAAAAGTAAATCTTTTACATACCTACCTACCTACCTACCTAGTACCCCCTGAGCTCTGTATATCCTTTTCCTGTGTATCCTATTCCAGTCCTTTCCCCTCCTACCGTTTCATTTCTTCCTTCCTATCCCCACTTTTCCATCTCCATACCTTGTGCAAACCTACACCTGGCCATCCCGCTGCTGCTCACCTTCAGCAGCCCTTGTGGTCCAACATTTTCTTTGATCCCCACTGCTGTCCACCTTCAGCAGTCCTGGTCGACTGACTGCTATCCACCTTCAGACAGTCCCTGTGGCCCCATATTTCTGCCCAAGTCTGGTCACCTTATGTCCAGCTTCAGCAGCTGACCCCAGATCTCTTTCCTGTGCCCTCATTCTACCCCTGAAGTAAAGGGTGGACAGGTGGACAAACTGTTCTCTAACAAAAGAAGAAGGAAGCTCCTAGCCTTCCTTCCCCTTGCTTACTTCCATCAATCCCTGCACTGGCTCCCCTTCCCCTAACCCTTTTTTCCATCCTTCCTCCTATAATTTCTCTCCTTTCCTGCCCTTCCTCCCACAATTCCTCCCTCTATCCTCCCCCTCTCACCTATGTTACCTAAGCCTAAATACCCCATTTATTTTGGTCAGGAGACCCCTGACAATAGGGCTTGCCTTTTAAGCTGGCAATCCAACTTGTCCGGGGATTCCCTTCCCAAAATGACAACACCACACAAAATCTTGCTAGGTGCTCAGCTGGCCATATTTTATTAGTAACTTATAATCCCATACCCATTTTATTTACATCACAAAAATCATCAAATCCATTCCATATATACATCATACATTATATACATCCCTTATATACATCCATTGTTCTTCATCCATTTTCCCTCCTTCTGGGCTCAGGTGCATACCTGATGCCCACCTTCAGCCCTCTGGGATGCAAACCCCACAAGGGCCAAACACAGCTGGGTGCACACCCAGCCCATGTCCTGGTTTCCCAGCCCAGTACCCCCTAGGCCCCATATAGCCTTCTTCTGTATCTCCTATTCCCCCTTTTCCCCTTCCCCTTTCTTTTCTTCCTTCCACTAGCCCATCTCCAGCTACTGCGCTGAGACCCCTGACAACAGGGCTTGCCTTTTAAGCTGGCAGTCCATCTTGCTTACATATTGACTCATGTATCCTTATGAAATTGATCCTATAGCTATGACACCTCAAACATTTTCTGATCCTTTGCCAAAAAATGGTAAAAAGACAACTGCCTACATTGTTGGGGTCAAGTTTGTGGAAGATTCTACAGGCATTTCATCAAAGAGAACCACACTTTTTCTCTGTTATAAACTCCCACCTTTCTCTTATAACCTCCTGGTATGCATCCAGTGGCTGCTGCAACTGTTCATGACTTCCAAAGTGCTTTGGAAGACATTGAGGCCAATTCCAAAAAGTGGGTGCAGGGCTTGCACCAAGCCCTGGGTCCACTGCAAAGTTTTTCACAGCTGCCTCAAAGCCCTCAGATGCAACTCATTCTATTCCAGAAGGACTGGTGCAGATGTGACAGTTTTCCCCCTTTATGGCAGCTTGTGCCAAAGGTCTGGCACAAGCCCCATACAAAGGGTACCCCCAGAGATGCAAAGTTAGACTGGAGGAAAGCTGGTCTTATGTTGCTGTGTCCGGAACTTGTGGCAACCACCTTTCAGAATAGTAGATTTGACACAAGTCGGCACCTGCGTCAAACACCCTGCTGCATGTCCCCTGCGGGAATCACAGCCGCTTCCAGTATTAACCCCATTGTATTTAAATCGCATTTTATAAAACAACATTCCAGTCTTTTCTCTTACATATTTTAGTTATTGGGCATGTTATAGAACAACCTTTAATCCCATCTCTCATTTACTTTAGTTATTGCATCTTATTTATTTGAAATTTGGTAATTAGGCTAGGCACACTGAGCTGCACCTCATTTCAAGGAGTGACCCAAGGGGTGGGAGTGAAAGCAGTAGAAATAAGAAAGAATTCAACCAACTCAGTGCAGATATGCATAGTTTAGTAAAAGCAAGGAAAATATCAAAGTAAAATGCCATAAGTGCAGAGGCAAAATACACAAAAACAAGGATGTGAAAAGTTAAAAATTTAACCAAAGTAATACTTTGCATCATATTGAAGTGCAAGAAATCAATAAGCCAATTAGGCCAATGCAAACACAAATAAAAAAATCCTTATACAATTCTTATAAAAATGCATTATTTAATGGCATTGATATGGGGCATAGAGAACCAAAGGGTAACTAGTGGCTAGCTGCAATTGTAGGAAGGAGAAAAATGATCATAAAGGAGAGATCTGATGGAGGAATAGAGGAAGAGAGATGAGGCAGACAGAGACACACAATTCCATATAATGAGGGGGGAAGGCAAATGGAGAAAGAAGACTGTCTTGTAGAGGTTTTACAGTAAGGAATGGAAATGGAGCTGACATCAAAGGAGCAAAAAAAGTAGGAGAAAGGGAAGAAGATGGAGTGGAGGGCAGATAGGAAACATACACAAACATAGAGTTTTTGACAGCAGATAAGGACTGCTTGGCCCATCCAGTATGCCCATTTCTCCCTATCTACACTATTACTGCAGACTGTACCTGCTCTACTGCTCCTTCTCTCTCCTCCACCCTTCTTTTCCACTACGATTCCTTTGTGCTTATACCTTGCAGTCTTGAACCCCACCACTGTTTTTGGCCCCTACCACTGCCATTGGAAGGCTGTTCCAGGAATCCTCCACTCTTTCTATGAAGATGTACTTCCTCACATGTCTCCTGAATCTACCTTCTCCCCAGCTTCATAGCATGTCCCCTTGTTCTTGAACATCTTTTCTTCTAAAAAGTACTCCCCTCCTGTACCTTATTTACTCCCATGAGGTATGTAAAGGTCTCTATCACATCCCCTTCCTTCCTAGTTCCAGGGTGTAAATATTGAGGTCTTTTAGTCTCTCCTCATTGGGTTTTTGATGCAGACTGCACCATTTTAATTACCCTCCTCTGGACCACCTCAGCTCTGCCTATGTCCTTCCAGAGATGTGGTCTCCAGAACTGGAAATACTACTTTAGGAAGGGTCTTACCAGTAATCTATGCAGAGGCAACACCATCTCCCTCTTTCTACTGGCGATATCCCTCCCTGTGCCCCCAGCATCCCACTCACCCTCCCTACAGCCTTGTAACACTGCCTGGCCACCTTTGGTGGTTGTCAATAACACTCCACCCATTTTGTACTCAGCTGCTGTGTTTCTGTGTCCAAAGTGCATTATTTTGCACGTTTTCACATTGAAATCTACAGTACTTGCTGTACCCTTGACCACTCTTCTAGTTTTCTCACGTGGTTCTATGTCATAACAGTGAAACTTCAAAATCAGCTTACAACTCAGCGAGTGCACATTGCCAAAAACTGAAAATGGTGATGTGCACTATAGTGCACAACCTGAACAGCCACCGTTCCTATATTTAACAGATACCAAAAAGGCAACTACTAGTTTAATGCAGGGGGGTTATCCCACACCCCCCTTTGCAGGGGGCACTGCCCCTACACCCCCCAACTTATCATTATCAACTCTGGGGTAGTTTTATAATGGGGAAGGGGCAAACTTGGGAGGGGGGCTACATTGGGGATGCACTTGTTGGCAGGGGGAGAACAGTGGGGGGAACCCTACAGATGGGGGGACCAATGTCAGGAGGATGGGGTAACGGGACAGATTTCAGCAACAAATTAAAGTGTACATGTCCAAAAAATAAAAACTGGTATGCCTACACATGGTTCCAAACCCAGGTCGTCCACTCCAAAATCAGTTGCCTTAGCCATAGCACAGTGCTGTGTTAATATTCACTGTTTTGACATTGCTTTTATTCCCATGACTAGAAACTAACTTAACTTGATACCTTCCCGGGTCTCTTCTCATCCTTTACATCCCCCCCTCCCCTAAGAGTGTCCACCCTATTGAAGAGTTTGGTGTCATATGCAAAGAGGCATCCCTTCTTTTTCAGCTCCTCTGCAATGTCACTTATAAAGATATTAAAGAGGACCCACCCCAGCACTGATCCCTGAGACAACCTGCTGGTCACCTTCCCTTCCTTGGAGTGAACTCCATTTACCATCACCCTCTGTTGCCTATCCTCTAACCAATTTCTTATCCAGTTTAACACCTTTGGACCCACTCCTAAACTGCCCAGCTTGCTTACTAGTCTCCTAAGTGGAACAGTGGTGAACACCTTACTGAAATCTAGGTAGGCCACATCCACCACTCCAACCTGATCTAGTACCTTGGTCACCTAAAGAAATCTATCAGATTCATTTGATATGACCTCTGCACTGTGAAACCATGCTGAGTCAGGTCTTGT
This sequence comes from Neoceratodus forsteri, assembly GCA_016271365.2. Taxonomy (NCBI): domain Eukaryota; kingdom Metazoa; phylum Chordata; order Ceratodontiformes; family Ceratodontidae; genus Neoceratodus; species Neoceratodus forsteri. Next base: position 1,519,610,799 of record CM057449.1, read on the forward strand.
AACACACTCAATTCAAGATATTTCACAAGGAGGGGAAGAAGGAGAACTAGTATATAGAAAGATAGGCTAAGCAATGAAGAAGACGCCAAGACTCAAGGGGGAGGTTAAGCTAAAGAGAATAGTGATGGGTAAGTGGCAAGCATTTAAAGCAAAGCAGCAAAAGAAATAAAAAAGTCTAATCTGGCAAAGGTGTTTTTCTGAAGCAGTATTGTAAACCAAATCTGCATAATCAAAGACCAGCATGATCATCTTGAGGATGGGTGCATTGCCGACTGGGAGAGGCTAGCAGGACTTGTGTTTATACAGAATGCTAAGTTTGGGATGGAATTTTTCATGGATGGCACCAATGTGGGTAGAGAAGCCAAGGTTTGAACCCATCTACACACTGAAGTATATGAAGTAGGGGATTTCTTCAAGGGGGGCGCCATCAATGGTCTTGAAGACTGGGTTTGTTTGGAGCCTAACAAGCCTCTGCATAGTGCAACAATCCTGGAAACAGCCTTTCAGCATTGAGCAAGAGCTAATTTGAGCAGAACCAACATTGGACATTATCAAAATAATGCTGAAGTGAAAATTCTATCTCAGGAACTGAGACTCCCAAAGTAGTTAATACAGTGTCATAGTTATAGTTGGCATGAATTGTTCTGGCTGCCAAAAGACTACAAAGAATCTCTTTTAGCTAAAAAACAAATAACAGTTAATAAATGTTCGCCTACAGAAAAACATGAGATCTATCACAGGATTATGCAGAAATAGTGACTGACCTGTCTGGACACCACTGTAAGAGAATTATGAGAGAACAGCTTGGGCCATTTTAATTTTAGAACATTGAACAGAAAAGCTAAGAAACTTTTCAACATCACAACATTGGCTTCTAGCCTTAACAATTGTATACAGATACTTACAACTGAGGAGCTGATCAGTTGTGGATGAGACATGAAGCTGAATGCTATTTTGTTTGACTGTACTTGTTTCTGATATGAATTCTTGCCTAGAAACATAGAAACATAGAATTTGATGGCAGATAAGGACCACTTGGTCCACCTAGTCTGCCCATTTCCCTACCTGATGGACAAGCTGCAGATTCTAGTTAATCAACAGCTTACTTCCTCCTACCCCCCACTAGAATTGCCTTATGCCTGTCCCATGCATTCTTGAATTTGCCCACTGTTGCTGACTCCACAACCTCCTCAGGAAGGCTGTTTCATGCATCCACAACCCTCTCTGTGAAAAAAATACTTTCTAACATTATCTAAAGAGCCCTTATTTTGATGCTATTGCACAAAGCCATAAAGTTAAACAGTTCTGCACTTGGAGCCCTTTTTCTTTTTTCTATTTCCTATGGTCTAGCAGAAGGATCCCTTACTGGAGAGGAAAGGAGCAAAGTGGCAGTCAGTTCCTGAAGCCAGGAAGTAGTGAGTTGAACAGTCAGAGAGACTGAGACATGGATGCTGACATAGTCAGACAGGCTGAGCACTACAAAGTTAGGAGTTAGTGAAGAAGTCAGGATTGGAGATTGGATCTCTGTTGGAAGGCAGGCCTGACGTGCTATCAAGAATCAAGCCATAGAGCATAGAATTGACTAGGAATGTAACACAGAACACTATGTGCAATGCAGATTTGGCATGAAATTCTTTAGTGCTTAGCTAGTTGAAAATGTCAGTATATGCTTTGCTTCTTTTTTCCCTCCTCTTTCTTTAAAACATTGTCAGTGAAGATTGCAGGGGACAGTACCGAGGGAATAGTGCTTCTGAGGATAAATTTGAGACCAAACCAGCCTTTGTATGTATACAATATAAAATTAGCTTTATTGTCCTGGGAATTTTGTAATTCTTAGTTAAATTTATAATTCAAAAACCATACAATGTTTGTGTGTGCTTTGTATCATGTGATCCTAGCCTCCTGTTAAAAGGGTGTCACTAACCGAAGTCCACTTTAGAAAGCCAGGGAGAAATCAGCTGCAGATGAGAAATAATGTACAAGAAAAAGCTGCCCTTTTATTATTTTAGAAGTGTATTTATGGTAAGCGCAGATAAAGATTTATAGCGTTGTTTCACTATTTGAGTACTTACAGATTACTCAAGTGCCATATACTTTTTTTTACAGGACCAGGAATGACTAGCAAAGCTGACAAAGCTAACAATGTTTAATCTCTCTAAACCACCATGTTTGCCTTTGTCCAGCAGAAGTAAGTCTGATATTTAGATGTTATGTACATGCTAAAAATCAAGTGAATGCTTTAGCCAAACCTAGGTGGTCAAATTATATATGTGTGACAGTGTTAATAAAATAGAAAGAAAGTTTTAGATAATATATAATAGTTGGGCTACTTTTCTCTCAACTTTTTTTTCTAAAATGTGTGCCTGCTGATTATTGAAACAACAGGGAAATTAAATAGATGGACTTGAGGTTACCTGTGCTGTATGTATGATTCCTTATATGCAGGGACACTTTACAGACAGGACCTGCCCAGAAGTGATATAACTACTTACCAGAACTCAGATGGATTGAAAACCAGGAAGCTCATATCCTGAAATCATTCCATCTAGTAGCCAAATAATTGTGAAACCATGACTGCAATCTGCTTTGGTAACAAGCGCTTTACTAGCTGCAAGTGTCCTTTGAACTTCTCCAGGATTGTTTTCATATTTCTAAATGTGTTATGTTTAATGTGTAATTCAGACAGTTTCTAAAATATCTGGTATGGCTGCTAAGAAACATAAGCCATGGGAGATTAAGCCTGTAGTAACAGCTACCCCACTAAAAACAAGAAAAAAATTAAGATAAAAAAAAACAGAAATCATTATGCCTGAAGAAAAGTCAATAACAAACTTTTTTATAATTTCAGGAACGTTTTGTGGTTAACAAAGCTAAAGAATTGTAAACATGTTCCAGTATTACTAACATGATGGCAGTGAAAAAAATGAAGAAAAACGAGGAGCTCACCCCCACAATGGAACAAATTAAGAAATTAGAGGAGTCAATTCTGGCTGGCATGCAATATGCAAAAACAAGTCAACCAAAATCAGACGTGCTTAAGAAACATTTGTCTGATAGCTCCAAGGAAGCAATACTGTTCCCACCACTGCAGCTAGCTCAAAGTCAAGGTAATGAAAAGGGGAAAAAGGTAGCAGAAAAAGGAATAAAAACATCTCAGTATAATATAAATAGCACAAAAGAGTTACAGGCTGTAGATGTAATCTAACCTCCCCAGCATAATTAGTCCTTGAATTAAAAAGTCAATCAGTATAGAAACTAAATAAGCCAAGATCATTCCTGCAGAACTTCAGAACTTTAAAATTTTCATTACTCCTTATACCAATAGAATAAGCCTTAATCCCCCTTCCATGGCTCCACCTGACATACCACATTTGTTGCAGTCATTAATAATCATACTTATAAAATAAAAATACGTAAAAAGGGCACAGAAAGAGAATGGGGAGCCCCCAACAACTGTGGAATCTTTCATGCCCCATAACCTATTTTTGGTGAGTCTGGCTGAATTCAAAAGGGAAATTAAATGGGTAAATGACATTTTGAGGGAAATGTGTGATATGATGGGCAAGGGTAAGCAAATAGTTAAAGCAAGAATGGGAGAAGAGGAAGGTACAGTATTGAATCTAAGAAGGAATGTAAGGAAAAGGCAAAGAAGGCAGAAATTTAAGGAAATAAAATATGGTCAACTATGGGAGCAAAAGGAGAAAAGAAGGAAAGGAATTTGAAAATATAATCAGAAATAAGGCCAGCATTTCAAAAAGTAAACAAAAAATAACTTGAGACAAAGTAGATGATGAATAACCAATATGTTTTAACAACAATAATTGCAATGCTAAGGGAACAACAAGTAAAAAAAAATATCTCCATCAAGAGGTTCAAGAGGGGGTGGGACAGGTACAGGGGAAGGGTTCAGGAAGCAAAATCCAATGCAGCAAGAATATCCGGAACTGGGAAGGGAGAAGCCAGAGAAGGCGAGGGGGACAGCAAGGTCAGCACCCAGGGTGGGGGCTGACCAAACGAGCAGACACGAAAGACCATTAGGCCTATTCTGCTGGCATTTTAGTATGTTAGTATGTTAGTAAGAGCATATGTATCCTAATTAAAAACAAGATTAACAAAAAAAAAGACACATATCCCTCAGGTATAGACACAGTAACAACAAAATCAAAACTAGCCCAACAAAAAGTAGTTCACAGCATGCAACCAACAGATATAGAATTTATAAGGGGACATTGAAATAATTATTAGTTAGAAAGGAAAATGACAGATAAACTCTCACTAGATAAGGAAACTAGGGGAATTCTGATTAGAAGAGGGGAAATGTTGCTAACATTGTATATAAAGGGTCTACAGAAAATGAAAATGAAAACCATTTTCCATCAAAGTAATGGTATATAATATGTGTAAGGGCATTGTGGGAAATATTTTCTCGTGGGTTAATATAAAAGCAATTAGAGTGGTGATCCCACAGCCACAAGCAATTATAGGCTGATATCAATCCTGCCACCCCTCTCTAAGGCCCTTGGAAAAATAGTCTCGGACCAACAAACTGTCTACCTATCCAAATTCAACCTGCTCTGTCATGAACAACATGGATTACAGAGGGGCCACATCACCTCCACAGCCCTCACTGAACTCACTACCTTCATCCATGAGGCTTTAAAGCATGGCTCTGTGGCAGGGGCTATCTACGTTGATTTGGTCAAAGCATTTGATACCATCAGTCACAAGCTCCTACTCCACACCCTTCCACCCCTTAACTTTGCTCCAGAGGTCACCACCTGGTTCAGAGATTTCCTCTCTAATTGGACACAAGTCAATATAAATACCTCTATCTCGACATGCAAACCGGTTCGCACAGGTGTCCCGCATGGGTCTATACTCGGCCCCCTACTCTTTACCTTCTTCCTCAATTCCCTCCCTAAATCCTGCAATGGGTGCATGTTGCTATGTGCTGATGATGCGGTAGTTGTTTAGAAACACCCACATCCTGACTCCCTCCAATCAGCACTTCAGAGCCATGTTAGGGAGATAGAAAATTGGCTCACAGAACACCATCTTATTATCAACTACAAGAAAACAAAGACCATAATCTTTGCCCACCGCCAAAGCCCCCATTGCCATGCACCTCTAGTTGTTAAAAACACCCATGGCTCCACGCTAGAACAAGTCCCCTGTTTCAAATACCTTGGAGTCACCCTGGACACCTCCCTCTCCTACCACACTCACATACAACAGGCCTCCTCCTCTGTTAACTCTAGGTTAGGGATCCTTTACAGCTAAGACTTATCAGGATGAGAAGAGGAGAAGAAAGTCCTGGTGATTTATGTTCCACTGTTTGAAATGGATATTGAATTGGTGTAAAATGGATTGACGGCTCCTTTGTGTATTGAGACACTACTGGACTCTATTTATTAAGATCCTTTGGGCTGTGGTACTGTCTGGATCTTTCTTTGATTGAGACCCTCTCTGGGTAACTTGGCTGGAGCTCAGTGAAGGTTGGAGTAGCGGAGGAGAGAGTTGGACCCTGGCAGTTCTTCTGTTGAGACAGCAAGTTTTATTGTTTCTTTCTTAGAAAACCTTTTTCTCTGCCCTGGCCCAACTCAGTAGTGTGCTGTGGGCCTTCTGCCGTAGGGCGGTTGGTACTGTAGTGCTTCCATTCATCAAACGGTAGCTGGAGGGCCGCCATGGGACAGAACGGGTCTGGGGAAGGGCTTTGTGGCTGGGTTAAGGTTGGGAAGCCCTGCTGAGATTATTTTGACATGACTCCAGTTGGAGTGAAGATGGTGACACTGTGAGGGGACGTTGAACTCAGAAACATGTATACTTGAATCTGTGGGGAAAGTATCTGTGGCGAGTCCGTTGTGGCTGGATTTGGAATTTGAGAAGGGGAGGAGCCCTGATCTCCCATTTCATGGAGGACTAACATTTTGGTTTGTGTTACCTTGCCCAGAACCTAAGGTTTAAACTGTCTCGTGTGGCTTTTAATTTTAATGGATTATTTGATTCCCGCCTGTGATCTAATTTGATTCTCTCCCAGTGACTTTTTTGAGTTGGACAACGAGGTGATGAGAGGACCTTGTGTCCATTTATTTTATTTCCTCCATCTTCTGGTCGTGAGAGGACTGGCAGTGGGGGGTTGGGTTGTCTGTTAAGTGGGGATATATTCTACAGTGAGAGTGTAGTAATACATAAGTGCCCTCCGGTGGTGAGAGAGCTGGGGGGGTGATTTTATTTATTATTTTATTTTCTCTTCTCCCCAATCATGAGAGGGTTGGGAGAGAGGGGGAAGGGATGTGTTATTGTATATTTTGGTTTTTGATTTAATTTGGTTTATATTTATTTTATTTGTCACTGGGATAGTCTTGACTTTCTTCTGGGGGGATTAGAAAGTTATTGATTTAGTTTAGGTTATTTATTTATTGGATTTATTTTGGAGTTTATTTGAATTTTAGAGTTATTGTGTTGTTTTAGTACTTTTGCTGCGGCATGTGTCAGCTTACTACCCCCACAGCGGTGCGCCATTCATCCTCCCTGCTCCACGCCGTCCGCCCTTTTTATCCTTCAGCCCTTCGGTATGATATTTATCAGCGCTGTAGAGCATTGGGAATTGCCCGGAGGAGATGGAGGAGGGTGGGGGGTTGCGAACCAGGGAGGATGGACGAGGGGGGTTTTTGTGTCGGGGTTGTTAGATCTAGAAGGTGCCCTGGGGCAAAATGGAATGCAGATCATGGTTTACCATGTCTGGTGCCCATACCCAAGGGCTCTACAGAATTATGTAGACAGATGAGCTTGACGGCCTCCGAGGTTCATTCAACTCAGGCGGTATTATGCAATGCTAGGTCCGTCAGAAACAAGGCAGGCATTATAGTCGATCTTGTTAGTTTGGTGGACCTGGCTTGCATCACCGAGACCTGGCTGGATGAAAATCTAGGCCCCACTTTGGAAGCTATGACTCCAGCTGGGTACTCGGTGATACATTGCCCGAGATTGGATCGCAGGGGTGGGGAGGGTTACAGTCTGTTTCAAGACAGAATTGGACCTCATGAGTGTGGTTATGGGGGAGGCTGAGTCCTTTGAGTGCACAGTGGTATCGGGTGTTGACGTTTGAATCGTACTCATCTACTGTCCACCAGGAGATGGGAAACGGTTCTTACAGGAAGTGGCTGACTTCATCGTTGACATGTCGTTCGAGTCCCCCAGATTGATGGGTCTGGGCGACTTCAACGCCTGGATCGACGATGAACTCTCGCAATTTGGTAATCACTTCCTCCAATTAATGATTTCCTTGGGCTTTACACATGTGGTTTCCACCGCTACTCATAAATCTGGGCACTCTTTGGACTTAGTCTTTCTTCTTGGGATTGATGCTTTCAATTTGGGGGTGGAACCAGTCGTTTGGTCAGACCACTACATGGTGAGGTTCAATTTTAGTACCCCCCTGAGAAGGCCTACCCCTGTAGAGATGGCGAGATACCGCCCTTTATGGGAAATTACACCCCAGGGCCTTGCGGCGGTCCTCGATCTCTCGTCCCCTGCATTGGCAAGCAGTAGTCCGGAAACTGTGGTGACTGCCTATAATAAGGCTATTACACTTGCTCTGGATACCATTGCTCCTGTTCGTGTATGCCCTCTCCCTTCATCCCAATGTGCCCTGGTTTGATGGGACGCTGAGGGAGATGAGGAGACAGGGGCAAAGATTAGAATACTGCTGGCGCAGATCCTCCCTTGATGCCGACCGCCTTAGATTGATGGACCATTATTCTGTCTATCAATCTGCAATCTCCCATAAGAAGCCAGAATTCCCGTCCAAGGAGATTGCAGTAGCCAGGAATCAACCGACTCAGCTTTTTTGAACTGTGGATAGGCTGTGCAACCCAGCCTGTCTACAAGTTCGGAAGGCTTTTTTGCAATTAGAGTGCGAGGAGCTTGCTCAATTCTTTGCTAATAAGGTGGCTGACATCAGGATGGATTTGCATCCGGTGGCTTCTAAGGAGGATGCTGTTGAACAGCATGAGTTCACAGTACCTCTGTCTTCTTGGTGTTCCTTCAGCAGGCCAGACTTTGTGGATGTCGTGAGGATTATCCATGGTGTGCACCCTACGAGCTGTAGTTTGGATCCTGGGCCGACTTCCCTAACATTGGGCTGTTGTGACATCATTGGCCCAAGTCTGGTGCTCCTTGGAATCAGGTGAGTTTCCTAGGTCCCTGAAAGAGGCGGTGGTGACACCTCTCTTGAAAACAGCTACCTTGGACCCTGACTGTTTCACAAACTACAGACTTATCTCAAACCTTCCCTTTTTTGGGAAGGTGATTGAGAAAGTAGTGGCGTCCCAATTGGAGAACCACTTAGCCATCCATGGCATCTACGAATCCTTCCAATCAGGTTTTCGTAAAAGACATAGCACTGAGACTGCACTGGTTCGGGTGCTTAATGATCTCTTGAGGGTGAGAGACCAGAAGAGACATTCTATCTTAGTTCTTCTTGATCTCTCGTCAGCTTTTGACACCGTGGATCACGTGGTGTTGCTAGCACACCTGAGGCAGATTTGTGGAATATCAGGAACCGTCCTTCGATGGTTTACCTCATTCCTCACTGGGAGATCACAAAGTGTTGTGTCGGGACTTTTCTCCTCTGGCCCTATACCTTTGTTATGTGGGGTGTCTCAGGGTTCTGTGCTGTCTCCCATGCTTTTTGTGGTGTATATGCTGCCCCTCGGAGACATTATAAGACGGTATGAGCTGAGGTTTCATTGCTATGCAGATGATACCCAGCTATACCTGTCTTTTGCTCCTGACCAGGATAGAGCTAGCTCAGTGTTTAACAGCTGTCTGAGAGAAATCCAGGGTTAGATGGATTCTAGCTGGCTGAAGTTGAACGCAGAAAAGACGGAGGTTTTGGTGGTGGACCCAGGCTGTCGGATAGAGGGGTCGCCTGTTGCTGCACCATCAGGAATTTTTCTTGGGGGTGTTTCTACTGACCTCTGAACAGGTGTGTAACCTAGGGGTTATCTTGATGACAGGCTGACACTGCATTTGCAGGTGTCAGCTGTCATCAAGACTTCCTTTTATCATCTTAGGAATATCGCTAGAGTGAAACACCTTGTTCCGTCCAACATGTTACCTATGCTGGTCCACGCCTTTGTGTCCTCTCATCTGGACTGCTGCAACTCCCTGTATTTTGGGCTTTCTGGGGTTGAAATCCACCACCTTCAGCTAGTGCAGAATGCGGCAGCTCGGGTTTTGATGGGAACCAGTAGGTCTTGTCATATTACCTCGGTGCTGCGCGAACTGCACTGGCTTCCGGTTAGGTGGCGGATCATCTTTAAAGTCTGCTTACTTGACTTTCAAAGCCCTACATGATCAGGGTACAGCTTATCTGAAAGACCTTCTCGTATCTTACTGCCCTGGCCGTTTGCTCCGCTCGGCCGACGAGGGGTTGCTAGAGATTCCGAGAGTGTGTTTAAATTCTTCTGGCTGTAGAGCTTTCTCTTATGCTGCCCCCACTCTCTGAAATTCTCTACCCCATCGGTTATGGCAGTGCACCTCCCTTGGGGAATTTAAGAGTGGCCTTAAAACCCATTTGTATCACATGGCCTTTTTATAGTATAGTGCGATCTGTTTATAAAATTGTGGTTTTATGAGTGCTTTATATTGTATTATAATGATAATTGTGTGGCTTCTACTTTTTATATGATTGTACAGCGCTTTGAAATTTGAAAGGCGCTTTAAAAATAAAATTATTACTATTATTATTATAAGCACTATCTATCCCCCAGGCCATGCATCTCGCTGTGTCTTCCTCTATCCTACCCTTGCTTGATTATGGAATCATTATATATGGCTCTGTGGACCAAACTGCCCTATGCAGCATCAATTTCACCCTTAACAAAGCCTGCAGACTAGCCTCGGGTTGTGACAGGTTAACACACACATGTGAGCTTTATAAACACACTGGCTGGCTAAATTTCCAAGGCAGACTTAAGTACTTTACCTGCCTCCTCGCCAAACAGATACAACTTAAACAAGCCCCCATTGGCCTCCACCCACTTAGCTGCACAGCCCCCCACAGATGGACCCAAAGGCACACAGCTAACACTACCCTTCTAGTTCCCCTCTGTAGAACCTTGCTTGGACAAAGATCCTTCCGATATCGGGCCCCTCACTGGATGAACAGTCTTCCGTCCGCCATCTCCTTGATTCACAGTCTCACCCTCTTTAAATCAAGTCTCAAAACCCTGCTCCTTGACTCAGCCACCTGTGACTGTAATTAGGCCCTCTCTCTTACTATTTCCACCTCCATCCCCACTCCCTCCCTGTACATTATCCTATAGTGAATGCCTAGGCTACTACAGACCCCCCTCTCCCATGTCCCCTTTGCCTGCTTACTACGACTCGGGGTCCCTATGGCTCCTATGATACTGTATTCTGTCATAGCCCTGGTGCAGGCCTGCTGATGTATTTTCTCTTTATAAGCTAAATCCTAATCTACTTGGACCGTGTATTAGTACATTGCAATTGTACAGTTGTAACTACTTTTTATGTAGTTTTCATGTATGTTCTTTGTATATTTTAATTTTTGACATGGAGCCTTTGCAAATGAGTCTATGACTCAAAGGATTGTAATCCTGATTCTATTCAATAAACAATTTATCACTATGGTCATAATCTTGAAAGAGGCTGGATTTGCCTTACTCTTAAGGCCCCTGAAATCGGAGCTTTTCTCTCAAAGTATGCCAAAGGTTTTAAAGACACAAGAATTAACTTGGAGAGCTCCCTAGTGACTTTGAAAAAGAAAGAGGAAGTAAATCTGGATAAGGAAAGAGTCAAGCTCAGTCTACAGGAGATGTTTAAAAACAAAAAGGGAAATAAGCCAAAGATAGGAACAAAAGAACCTAGGCATAGACAACAAAGGATAAATAAATACATGACTCCCAAACAAATAGAATACTCCTTTGGAGAAGCAGAAGAGGAGGCAAAATCTGTAAAAATATTTAGAGGGTGAAGACAAAAAGCAAAAAGGATCAACACTTAACTATTGGAGTAAAGTTCAATGTTAGCATTAGCTATATCATCCCCTCTGCAGAGTAGCTTCAAAGCTTTTCTGCAAGACCAAGCTTGATGGAAAAGAACCTATAGCCTTAATGAACTGTGGGGAGAATGCTTAAGAAAGCTTGAACAAAGACACAGTAGGAGTGAAGCCTCTAGCAGCTCATCAAGCACAGTTACAGTGGGACCACTTTGTTTAACATCCACTAGTGGCTTAGCCACCAGTAAAAAACAAGCAAGAACAAAATTGGGCAATGATTCTGGCAGTGAACCACCAGGTATAGTTTCTGATTTAAAGATCTTGTTTACCAAACTTGGAAAGTTGTTAATAACTGAATTAAACAGTTTGTATGTGATTACCCTGAAAAACATATCTGGAGAAAAGGCAAACTCACAGAGGCCTTCATATCACTAAACACCAGCAGGAGGCATAACGAAGTTTAATAATAGCTATGAATGGGAAGCAATTTCAGCAGAGGGTGCAGAAAAAAATACATGAAATGTTTCATAAAAAGGATACACAAATATGAAATTTTGGGAGAAGAAATTAAAACAACTAAAGAGGAATTAAGAAGTTATGTTTATAACAGCAGTTTCTCAGAATTAGACAAAAATGTTTAAACATCATCTAGTTAAACATGAAGCTGAGCTAATCAAAAGGAAACAGAAAAAAACTTGATAGGGACTGGGCTGACTATGAAAAGGGATGAATTTGCCATGGTCAAGGGGGAGCTAGATCACGGAGCAGAAGCAGGTGTTAAACTAGAACTACAAGAAAGAGAATGATGTCTAAAGAATCTGACAATGGCTGCAGTGAAACAAGAACAACTGGCAATATGGTGCATTTTTCCCACAAAAGCCCTGTCCCAAGGGACAAAAACAAAAATCAAAAGAAAGACACAAAAAGAAAACCTGTGGAGGAAAGAGAGGTTAAAGGCCAATGGGAGGGCATGCAGCTTTGCAGGAAGGAAAAGACAAACTTAAAATCAATCTAACAGATACCACTCTGACAACATCAGAAACAAGTGTTCTTGAAAAGGACTAACATTGAACCTACCTCAAAAATGAATGAATGTAAAATCCTAGCGGACTTTTTTTTTAAATTGTCATTAAAAGACTTTTTCAAACAGAGACCATCATTTAACCCACACACAGCAATGGGGTTTATTAAAGAACAAAGTGGGACAGGTATTGGAGCTAAAACCTTATCAGGAGAATCCTCTCTATTGAAGCATTACATACTGTGGATAAAGCATATAGTCATGATTTAACAGACTTGTTAGAAGCAACAGAAGCAGTAGGATTTGACTTTTTTCATAGGATTTGACAAGCCACGTAGCCCTGAAGAACTATTGGGGGAAATTCTGAAAATGAATAATGACATTGATGTGGGATTTGAAACTGACAGAGGTGAATTTAATATAATGAGAAAGACACTGTTAAAAAAAAAATCACGTTTTTGCCCTGGTAATTTTTATGTTAATATCAAAGCATTTCAGATATATTAGTATTGCAGGAGGTGAACAATTGTCTGGGACAGAATGGGCTAACCTTTTTTTTTTTTTTTTATGGCACATTAATGAGTCCAAATGAGGATGAAACGTGTCTGTATTTGCTGTTCTCAGCCTTTGCTGATTGTATTGTGAGGCCTTTTGGCACCATGCAGTTCTACTTAAAGCTAAGCCAGTCCAAACTGATTCATGGGCATTTGCATATGCTTCCCATGATGCTTTGCATTATTGGTGTATGTGCAATTTGTGTTTTCTTTAAAAGGTGGCTGTATGGCCAATATCCTCTGTGATAACCCTTGCCCCAGTGCATTTGCTCTGGGGTTCTTTTGTAGTTCTCTTCTTTCTCTACTTTGGGCTGCCCATGACCTAAACCAATACAGTCCCCTATAGGGTGGCTGGCTATCTTTCCCTGGGCTGAGGTTCAGATATGACACACTGATGAGTCCAAATAAGGATGAAACATGTGTCTGTTTCTGCTGTTCTTCACCTTTGCTGATTGTATTGTGAGGCCTTTTGGCACCATGCAGTTCTGTTTGAAGTTGAGTCAGTCCAAATTAATTCATGGGCATTTGCATATGCTTCCCATGATACTTTGCATTATTGGTGTATGTACAATATGTATTTTCTGTAACCTTTTTCTTCTTTGTTTGTTTTTCTCGTTTAGATAAAAAGAAGACCTATGGTTAAAACATCAATTATAACTCTATGTTCTGTTTTCAGCATGCATTTAATATTATCATTTTGCTTTGTTTTCAGACCACTCTCTGACACAGTACCTTGTTTTTTTTGTGTGTTTTTGGTTTGTTTGGTTTTTGTTCTTATGAGAAATAACAACAGCAATCAATGCCTAAAAAATACTAAAGCTCTCAGCATAGCTCAAATTCCAGTGGAGAGTTACAGAATGGTGGGCTCCAATACTTGAAAACCTTATTACATTATAAATAATAGTTTAACAATTCCTGAGGAATGGAAAGTTAGATTAATTTTCTCACACTTTATGAAGGGGGATAGATCAGACCCAGGATGCTACTAACCTATCACCTTTCTCTGAACAACATTAAAAATAAATACAAGAACTATTTTGTCTAGACTTGAAGCCTGTGTTATGGATAATAATATTATTTTGGTACTTCAGGTTGGCTTTCACCATAAGAATAGCACAACATTTTACAATTGACCACTTGGTTGAAATATATAGCTTATGAATCAGAAGAAAAATGTTTGTTATATACATAAACATAAAAGCTGCATTCAACACCCAGGACAGAGACATCTTGTGGAGTATACTTGAGGGAAAAAACTGAACCCAAACTGCTGTCTATTTAAAACTTCTCTACACAGATACTACTCCTAAAGTCAGAGTAAGCAGGCCAGGGGAAACAACAAATAATTTTAGGATTAATCAAGGTGTGAAACAGGGGTATATCATAATGCCACTGTTTTTTAATGTGCATGTCGAGGAGCCCAGTTGATAGTAAACACCCCTTCCTTACAGTTAATGGTCAGGAAGTAAAAATATTGTGTGTATGCAGATTATGTAGTGCTTTTCTTGAGAACTAAAGTAGGGTTGCAAAGAGCTATGAGGGTGATAGTACAGTATCTTGGAAATTTGGTCTTAACATTAAGTGAATGAACAACTAAAATCATGTCTTTTGGCAAATCATCTTTCAAGGAAAGGAAACGGAAAATAGATAGCTTGGTGATCAAGGGAGTTATCCAGTAAGTGACATGTCATATAATACTGCATGGTAAAGGGGCTTAATTGCCATTGAATCATACTCTTCCCTTATAGAGATATACTGCAGCATTACTGTGTTCCATTCTAGCTGGTAACGATTGTCAAAAATGTTGCAGTGGTAACAACAAGAGGAATTAATACATTTGCTAAAATCTTTGGAACAGACTCCTTCCTAGCCATGAGGAGAGCATTGGTACTAAAGTAAATGCACAAATGTTGTACAGGACAGACAATTGGGCACCAAAAGTGTACATTAATGAATTATAAAAAGTACAAAAGTTCTTCATAAAACTGGCCTTGTCACTTCCAAGAGATACACCTATAGCAATACTCCATATGGAATCTGGAATGTGTCCTTCAGAATTGCTAGCAATAATAACCATGCACTATTGGAGGAAGATTATGAGCATGGAGGAAAAAAGGTTTCCAACATTTTGCTAGCTTGAACTTCAAAGTAAACCCTTTGAGGATAGCTGGTTTATAAAATTAAATGAGAAATTGCAATCCTTTGGATGGAACCCATTTGGTCACCTAATGCAATTGCCAACCCAATAAGATATATGCAATCAGTAAACAATGCTTGTATGAGAGTTATTATAAAGACAAAAACAGGATATTCAATATTAAACGTTTAAAGAATTATAATACTAAGAAAATTAATGTAAAAATGTAGCTTTACTTACTTTACAGCAAAAAGGCCAAACAAATAGCTGCACTAGCTAGACTGAGATTGGGGTTAATTAATAGTCCTCAAGAAGGTTGGAGTTTCTGGACCATGTCCTCAATATTTAATTCATGTTCGTGTGATATTAATGTTCCTTTGACAACTGTGTGTTTGTTATTGAATAGTACATTATTTGATAATGAAAGATACAAATGGATAGCTCCCCTTCTTTTTATGTAGCTGGAGGATTCTGATGAAAGTAAGACGGCTTAACTGCTATTTGCAAAAGACAGACAGGCACTATATGGTGTGGCATCATTTGCACATATAATGTTTTTGAAATTAGATAGTTATGCTATGCCTAGATAGTGAACTGTGAATTTCAAACTAAGCGTGTAATAAACTACTGTTTTATATATGTTTTTACATTCAATAAAATCTCAAAATCTAAAATCCAAGTCAAAAACAATTGCAAAAAGAGTGAATTACAGAGGCACAAAATAGGACGCAGTCCAGATAAAAGTGGAGCAAAGATGTGAAAATAAGTAGTGCACAAAGTAGGAGTAATCCAATCAAGAGCTGAGGTCAGCACCAGCCCGGTGGCACTGAGGGTTGAGGTGCTGGACGCCACACCTTGTGCCACGCCGGTGACCCAGGTTCGGGAACAGACTCGGGTCGGTAGTGGGTCAGCAGGGGAAATCAGGATTGAGCATCTGCAGACTGCTTTCCTGATACTGGGGAGGGTTGGAGAAATCCACCATGCAGTAGCAGCCCCTGGGGATGCTCAGTGGCACTACAGGCTGGTGGATATGTGGGGGGAGCACAACCGACATTGGCATGCTGTGCCTGGATGTCATTGCACATCCATGCCCAAGTTGGGCCAAAATTAGGTCGAAAATGGCTGGGCGCAACCATGCAGCTTGATGGTCGTGCCTTGCCTCGCCAGGAGGACTCACATGGAATTGCACTGGGGGGGTCCGGGCTGGCCTGACTGGACAGGGTATGGGAGCATCTCCAGTGGACCAGCAATGTTGTGCCAGATCCCCCATCATGTGAGTGAGCCTGGTGCTCTCCCAGCAGGCAGGGCCAGTGGCTGGATTCCCCCGCCAGTAGTCACCACAGCAGGTGAATAAATAGGAATAATAAAAATAAAATAAAAAAAGAGCAGGGGTCAGCATTAGGGTCAGTCACTATATCATGGATGAAAAATGACATTAGAGAACAATAAAGGGTGAAAAAGAATGCATACAACTAACCTAAGACTATACTAACTATTTGTCAACCAAATGTGTGCCAGTGCTGTTCAGAATGTGTGGCAAAGAGATAACAGGTCAATGTATCAAATCATAGAAATGCATGTCTGAAAATTAACAGTTTGTACTTGGTGCTAATGTGGTTTACTATTAATGGAGTATCACAAAGAAATATTATTTTCTTCTTTAAAGTCAAATGACAGATGATACTCTCTACATGTGGAACATAGAGCTTCTCAGTGATGGAATGCAAGTGATGACACTTAAAATGTTTGACTGTTGAGTGGTATAGTACAACTAAGACTAGGGACACAGAGATGCAAGTGAGATACTGGAAACAAAAGGTGTAAAACAAAGGAGAGACATGAATGACTATGAGAGAATATGAAAAATGAGCAGCCAGTGTAAAGTGAAACCACAAATTGTTTTATAAGCCCTTTGATAAGATAAATTATAAGGAGGAGTGAAGCAAAAAAAAAGGATAGCAATATGCTTAAGATGGGTAGGGGAATGCCACAGAGTTTTTCAATATATCATTTGCCTTAGTCTTCACAAACTATTACAAGGTTTGTGAATAAGGAAGTAGAGAAGCAACTGTAAAGGCAGTAATACAAAAAGTGTACTAAAAGGGCCACAAGCACTGCAAACAATTAAACCTCCAGAGTCAAATCATATATACACCAGAATACTAAAGAAGAAAAGCTAGAAAATAACAAATGGGCCAACTATGATTTTTCAAGGTAGAAGCAGTACTACAGAGCAGGAGAGTGGCAAATGGTACACCTCTGTTCAAGAAAGGGGAAAGAGGTAAGCTGGGTACCTAAAGACCAGCTGTACTTCTTTCATCAATAGTAAACAAATCCCAATAGACAACATTATGAGATAAAATAAATCAATACTTTGAAGAGTATAGGCTTATAGAGACAGCTAATATGGATTTGCTCACAGGAGATCATGCTCCCAAACTTAGGTAGGTAATGAATTTATTGATCGATCAAAATGACCATTACAAAAACACATAATAAATATTTCATTTTCACTTAAAAAAAAAGATATCGTATCATGTCATAAATAACGATCTTAAAACATCCATACAGTGATGCAGCAAGTGGGAGGGATTAGTCCAATATCGACATTTGTTAAATAACATTTCTAACTGTTCTGCATTCAAATCATTATATATATATATATATATATATATACATTTTGCACACTGTTCTGCATTCAAATCATTTTATATATATATATATATATATATACATATATATATATTTTAGTGTGCAACATATTGTATTTATAAAGTTAAAACATTCAATTTCTGTCCTTCTGTCTCCTTGCTGCTTGAATTTTACACCACCCCCAACCCCACCTCCAGCCTTTATTAAATACTCCCCCTCCCTGCTCGGCACAACCCCTAGCAATGTTCATCCTCCCCTCTCTCTAATATTGCAACTCCTCTTAAAGATACAGAGTGCAGCTATTAGGTCTAACACTTGTTCTGTCTTACCTTTAAAGACATTTTCCTATTTTCACCAGTTGCTTGCCTATTAGCATTGTTTAGGTCCTGCTCTGCTATCTGCTGTCCCAACGCCTTCAACTACTGTAAGCTGCTGATGAGAGGAGGGGAGGCGTGGGTGACCTACACTGAGGGTCCCCTCCCCCAGCGCGCTAGTTGTGGTGATCTGTTCCTTTTGGGGCCCTACCATACGGGGTGTCCTGGTTTGCCCCTTTTACAGGTTTCCAGAAGCCCTGGTTTGCTCCTTTTCTAGGTCTCCAGTTGCCTATAATCTGTGGGGGTGGTTACTACTGTCCTTACCATGGAAGAACTGGAAGCCACCTCTCCTATGTTCAGGAGGGGGCGGCAGGTCGGTTTTATGACACTAATAATTATGATACTGGCCCTGGGGCTAGTCCTCCTTTATTGTGCTACCTCAACTCCTAGCCTATTTATTGACCCAGGGTTGTGGCCCTCCTCCCATGATGATACTGATTTCTCCTTTTCCAACCTACTTGTAACTAAGGTAATGCACTACGGTACTGTCCTTAGCCTTGACACTAGATGCCTTATGTTTACGGTCAGGGTGAAGAAAGTCCGAAGCATGCACAGTCCTGGAGGTAGGCTGCTCGTAAGATTGTTCCTCCCCTGGCTAGCCCTACTCTCACTTCTCATGGCTGGAGATATTGAGCTCAATCCTGGGCCATCTAAGCTGATCTCTAATATTCCCACCACCTGGAATGGGAATAAGGGACTAAAAATAGTGCATATGAATATTAGGAGCTTGCTTCCTAACCAAGATGATCTCCTAGCGTGGACTGAGCTATACAAGCCAGACATCCTAGGGATAACTGAGACTTGGCTCAAACCCTCAATTCCTGACTCTGCCTGCTTCCTAACAGGATATGAGTTCATTCGTCTAGACAGGACTGGGGGTAGGAAGGGGGGTGGCACCCTCATCTACTACAGATCCCATCTGAAAATCTCCCTGGTGGCACAGAGTAAACCTGATCATCCGCCTTGTGAGTTTCACTTGGTGTGCGCCTATAACCCCCCTGTGGGGGTCTGACAGGACTCACTTACCTCTTAGATGCAGTCAGGCCCAGTATAGGTGACAATGAACTCATTATTATGGGTGATATCAACATGAACTGGGAGTGTGGCAATATTAGGAAATGCGAATCACAACTTGCCTGCCTATCCCTTAACCAACTAATCCATGACCCGACGAGACAGGCAGCCAATGGTTCCTCAAGTTCCTGCTGGACTGGATCCTGACCAACTGGCCGGAGAGGATTGCCTCATCAGGCACGCTATCAGACTCCATATCAGCCACTCCCCGGTATACTGTGTCTGGAAAATCCCTCCCTAGAATTCCACAAATCATTCAAGTCAGAAAATACTCCAGTTTTGACCCTGAGGCTTTTCTGGCCGATCTAGGATGTACTGACTGGACCGGGGTGCTTGAAGCCTCTGGCCCCTCAGTGGCAGCCTCCTGTTCATACATTCCTTTGGTGTTCTCCAAGATAGACACGCCCCAGGATCACCCGGAGGTGAGGGAACAACCACCTTCTGGCTGAATGGTGACTACTTGCCCAGATGTGGGAGAGAGACAAATGCTGGGCAAGTACTAAGGGTTCCAGAGATCCTGCTAATCTCCTGAGATATCGGCAACTCAGGAATCGGTGTAAAAAAAGCCATTAGGGCTGCCAAAAGTAACTTCTGTAAATCGGCACTACTTAGCTCTGTCAGAGATCCTAGGAGGTTTTGGAGGAACATTAAATCCCTCATCAGTGGGCCCTCTCACTCGGGTTTCGTGGACATGATTATTGATGGAGTCTCATGCAATAATCCCCACACTATAGCCGACCACCTGAATCTCCACTTCTCCAACCTTTCGGCCTTCACCTCTCGTTTCACGACCGATGGGGGTCGCTCGCTTAATATCCTTCCGAGGCAGAGTGAACATCCTTCTCGGAGAGTATTTAATCTTAAGGCCGTGTCTATCCTTGATGTTCGGAACCGCTTGGCTGCCCTCTCCCAGCACTCCAGTGCAGGGCCTGACAACCTTGAGCCCAGGCTTCTCAAGCTGGGAGCAGCTTACGTTGCCCCTCTGATTGCCCATATCTTTAACCTATCCCTTAGCTCGGGGATAATCCCTGACATCTGGAAGGAGGCAAGGATAGTCCCTGTTCTGAAGCAGAAATCCCAAATTCCCTGACAACTATCACCCCTTACTATTCTCCCATCCTTGGTAAACTCCTGGAAAGGTTGTGGCGGAGCAACTCTCGAGATGCGTGGATACCCATGAGCTGCTTTCTGGGGCCCAACATGGTTTCTGGAAGGGTCATAGTACCACTACTGCCCTGATTACTGTAACCTCTAGTATTAGATCTGCCACAGATCAGGGCAAACTGTCAGGTGCTATATTTATTGACTTGTCAAAAGCTTTTGACCTTGTCAACCATGACCTACTGGGGAGCAGCTCAGGGCTCCGGGTTCTCCACATGCCATGAGTTGGATGATGGGCTACCTAACGGGTAGAAAGCAGCGCACCTGCTTTAACAAGGTCCTCTCGGAGCCTAGGGCTGTGACCATGGGAGTTCCACAGGGATCGGTACTTGGACCTCTCCTATTCTCACTTTTTATTAATCAACTCCCACGGATGACCTCTTGTTGCCAAGTCACGCTTTATGCAGATGACCTTGTGCTAGTGGCCCTTGCTCATAATGCTGCTGACCTTAACCAGAGCCTATCTGAAGACTTCAGCAGACTCTCGGCCTGGATTACCAACCATAGACTGGTATTGAATCCTAACAGAACTCAGGCCATGCTCTTTGGTTCCACGGCCAAGTTAAAAGCCCCATCAGCTATGCTCAAAATAACTTGTGATGGAGGCCCCTGTTGCCAACAGTGAGCTCAATTAAATATCTTGGGGTCACCCTAGACCCCCAACTTGACATGGGAAGCCATATCCAAAACATCTGCAGAGCTGCCACCAGGTGTAGCTTGGCCTTGCCTACAGGGGCCAAATACAACCTGACTCTGGGAGCAAGGCTGGCACTTGTGAGGGAGTGCTTCTCCTCCCTTAGTTATGGATACCACCTATTTGCCAGGTCACCTCAAATCCATCTTAATCGGTGGAACACGGCATATAATGATATCTGTCGGTTTGCACTTGCTGCTCCCAAACTCACCCACCTATGTGAGCTCTATGACAAACTCAACTGGCTCCCCCCTTCGGAATTCCTGATCCTTGGTGTAGGAAACTTCACCAGGAAAGTGTTTGCCACGGGCATACCGTCGGGACTGGCGCATCTCCTCCCAAAACTGGACGCCATCCCCTACCAGCTCAGGTCACAGACCGCCGAGTTGCTTAAAGTTCCCCCTACTCAGACCCTTATGGGGGATCGTGACTTTGCCACTTTTGTGCCTAGGCTCTGGAACTCCATTCCGGACTCTGTTTGCTCTGCCCCTTCCCATGGGACCTTTTGCTCCTCCCTGTGGTCCCACCTAAAACAAACAACAAGATGTGACTGCTCCTAGTCTCTGTAATGTAATACTCTGCAGTCCACGATTGTCCACTCTGAGTCCATGATGGTCTATGAAATATGTATTCAGTGATTCTAATATCTATCTATGTCCTGTAACAATTTGTACTATGTGTGGCAGTATCTCTGCCCTTATACAAGCGTTGTTATAGCTGTTTTTTACTGTATCATGCTGTTTCTCCAATGTTGCCATGTATGTATACTGTATGTTTTGTGCTCTCCCGGGTCATTCCTGAAAATAGGCATACTACTTGTCTAGTGTACTTACCCGGTAAACAAAAGCTAAATAAATAAATAAATAAATAAATAAATAAATAGAGCCCTCTCTGAGCAATTATTTTTAGAATGGAGACCGCTGAGACCAGTATTTTAGGGTCCTTGAATTTTAACAAATAGACAAGCAATTGTTCAGGTTGATATTGCTGTTGACTCAATACACAACCCAACAATGAATGTCTATATTTTTCATATAGTGGACAGAGAAATATCAGATACAAGAGATCATCTTGACCCAATCCACAGCTGCACATAAATTCCCTTTTCTTTTCACCATTAAATTGTGCTCTTTTTTTATTGTTCAAAAAGCATTCAAATCTGAATCTCGTAAGATATTTCCTCTGTGTCAGATTTGTTAAGATGCAGATATAATTCTCTAATTTTTCTGTCTTGTTTTTTGCCAACCATAGGCAGGCTCTAGATTGTTTGCTGAGTTCCAGGTTCTTTTGCTTAAAAATATCTCTGACTCTATTGTTAACTGTCATTTTGATAACCTCGAAAGAGTATCTGAGGCTACTAGTAATTATGTTTAGTAGGCTATAAGGCTTAATAAACTTCTCTACCACCAGTAGACAGGGGAAAATTATATCCTGATGTTTATAACTTATTGCTTCTTCCAAGCATAATCGTGGAGCCTATACGAAGGCATAATAAAAATCTTTATCCAATAGTTAATCAACCATTGGACACAACAACACTCTACTGAGAGCTGACCTAGCTCGGCTCTAACCAATGCTGAAGGGGCACTATTAGGAAGACCAATAATTTTCTTGTAAAACTTATTCAAACTAGTGTCCAGTATTCCTTTGTACTCAAGTCCCCAAATTTCAGCACCATATAAAAGTTGTGTTTTGATCTTTGCTTGAGCTGTTACTAGGTTCCCCTCTAGTGATTTTCCAACATATTTATGAGAGAAAGAGAATAAGACTGGTATAAAGCTATTGGCTTTAGGTTTTGCATTTTTTAAGTGGGCATCCCATTTTCCATTTTCACTGACTATATGTCTCAAATAGCAAAATTCCTTCATAACTTCCAACCTATGTCTGCTCATGTAGCACTGATATGTTTTTTTATTTCCTCCAAAAACCATGACTTTTGTTTTGTCATATTTTATTTGTAAATCTGCCTTTGAGCATTCAACTTGAAATTTTCCAGACTCTTGGTCATTCCCAGATGACTAGTGGAAAAAAGTGCAACATCATCAGCATACGCTAAATATGATATTATTTTTGTTCCGATTTTTGGTAAATGAAAATCTGGATTATACATTTCATTTAATACTGTAGAAAAATATAGATTAAATAAGAGGGGAGCTATGTACACCCTTGTTTTACCCTGATGTTATTTTGAAACCAACCACTTAGTTCTCCAAATTCACTATACCTAATGCTAGTGTAGTTGTTATTGTGCAAGTGTCTGATCATTTCCAGTAAATATTTATCAATTCCTAATTTATTCATTCTTTCTCACAGAAGTGGTCTGTTAACCATGTCAAAGGCTGCCTTTAAATCAATAAATGTACAACAAGGATTTTGTTTTTTGATTACATTATATTTATAGATTATATGGGATAATGTAAAACATTGATCAATCGTTGAGTGATTATTTCTGAAGCCAGCCTGTGCTTCACCAATTATGTTGTTGTTTTCAACCCATCTCATTAGTCTATTCTTGGAAAGACCTTCCTTACAGTATCCAGGAGGCTAATTGGCCTATAAGCACTCAGAATGTTTTCGATTGCCTTTTTTAAATACTGGGACGATTATGTTCAGCTTCCAACTGTTAGGAACATCTCCAGTTTTCCAGATGTAATTAAATAGTTTATGTAAAAATGGAATCCAAAAGCATTTTGTTTTAACTATTACATACAAGGGAACCCCATCCAGTCCAGGGGCTTTTCTTTTGCAAAACAAACCTAAAGCACCTTCTGTTTCAAACAGAGTGATCTCAGTTGTTGGAATAAACTCTTTCCCTATTTGGTCAGAATCTCTTGCGACAGATAAGTAACTTGGATCATCCCTATAGAATAGTTTTTTAAAATGACCAACCCATATTTCCGGTTCAATATGAGCTTCAATGTGGTTATAGTTTCTTGTGCCATAGTTTACAATATTCCAAAGGTTTTGCTATCCTCTGTTAGGACTGCTTTTTGGAGATCTGACCATAGTTGTTTAATATATCTATGTTTGATTTTAATCAGAATCTCTCTATATTTCTTCTGACCTTATTCATTAACTTGTTATTATTCCTGCTTAGATTTTGTTTGAATTGTCTACATTTTTGATTTAATAATTATCTTGCCTTTTTGCATTCATCATTAAACAAGGAAAATTTCTCCATGGTCTGAGTGGGGAAATCTCTTGATATAGTGTAGGCAATTGTATTTATGACATTATTATATTCTGAGATCAGTGTAGAATCACAAGATTGCTCAGAGATCTCCAACAAGCTGGATAGAATACCTTTGGTCTCAAGTAGGGAGCAAAAATTATGCCCCTCAATTAGATTCCGTTCACTGCCCCGCTTACTTTTTCTAACAGGAATGGCCATTCTATCCTTTTTACTGGTATGATTTTCTATATAGATCTCTAGTTCTAAGGACATTTGTTGGTTTTCAGGTCTAGGAACTAGGTGCAGTGAGAAACAATTATTAATCAAATTAAAATGAATCCAAATGTAATCGGTTATGGAACAGCCATTTCCTCCTAGAAATGAATATTGCCCATCTAAATCCAGTGAGGATCTTCCATTTAGAAGCAACAAGTTTTTGTTTAACAGGATTTCATTTAGATCATTACCCTTCTTATTAACCATTGTATCTTTCAAATTCCTTATTAGCTTTAATTTAGTATGGGTGTATGCAGTAATAACTTCCGCTACTTCATCAGAGCAGCCCTGGAGATCACCAAGTCTTGCATTAAAATCTCCCATTAGAACTATTTTTCCAAGTGGGCAATCAATTTGTATTCTTTGAATTAAGTCACTCAATATGTAAAGATAATCTCTGTCTCCATTAATGCTACCCGCAGGGTGGGAATAGACTTAATTATATACCATTTCTTACTATTTTTATCCATTATTTTAATGGCACGTATGCTGCTACTAGTGACACTTAGCTCTTCTAATAAAAATAGCCAAACTCCCTACTGCCGTACCATACTTCTTAGTTTTTATTGCTTTCTTATAATGCAGAGAAGACCCACTCAGGACAAATTACCTAGAGCCCATGTTTCCTGTATTCCAAAAATGTGGAACTGTTTTAAATAATTAACTGTGTCAGGGTCTTCAATTTTTTTCCTCCAGACCTGTTGAATTCCATGACAAGATTTTAATGGCCTCCATATTAAAATTGAAAAATTCTCCAGAGCCCAGGTTCTTCAAATCCCCATTATTTGTAACAGGTCCCCATGGTCTCCCTTCCAAACAACCACACTGTCAATTCTCCAAGGAGGCCAAAAACTCATATCTATTAGAGGTCTTGACCAAGATTTCCCTCCTTTGGAAGCTGACTTCAGTCTCATTTTGCTTACTGGTGACCATTTCATATTCATTTTCTACACAAAAATAGATCTCCAAGTTGTCCAAAATACTTTGTTTTTTCAAAATTTCCCTTACAATATATTCTTGATTCACAAAGAATAAAAGTTGGCCATCCTTGTGCAGTCTAGAGACTTTACTTATATGGTGGCTATCAACCTGCAAACTCAAACATACGTTGAGGAAGTCAATCAATTTTTGTTTTAAATTACATTTTGTTTCTTTTGATAGTGGTTTCATTACATAACTAGAGACTGCAACAACAATTTTACTACTATTTTTATATCTGATTGTATAAAACTCTGGAAAGAGATCCTTCATCTCAACTATATCCCCTACTGCAATAGCCATGTCAGTTAGTTGTTTAGATTTTTGGATCATTGCATTCAGGATATAGAATTGATCAGTTACCAATAAAACCAATTTTGTTCTAATTATTGGTCTGATAATACTGACTGACTCTTTTACAAGTTTGTAGCCATTAAACAGTAACAATAGTAGGCCCATTACAGAATCAGATAGTTTCCCAGGAGATGCATTAGGGAGACACAAAACCTTGAACAATGGTAAGACAAAGTATGATTCTAGAGTTTTCTACAGGAAAAATTTAAAGTGTTCATTCATACCTTTTGCTGGGGCTTTACTAGAAGAACACCCTATGTCTACAGGTTCAACAGTTTCCTTCTCCACTAATAGTTAATCAGTAGTTCTCCCAGTGCTGTTTTTTGGTGATCCATTATTATCTCCTTGCTCAGTTTGATCCCTATCATCTGTCTTAGTTTGGGAACTTTGTACCTCCTTTTTCTTTTTTTAAGTATCCTTTGGGTTTATTTAGCTCATATCTCTTGCTATGCCTCATCTTCTTAATTTTGTTTGCTTGCATTTGCTGGCTAGCCTCTATTCTAACACTAGAACTGGATCTATTTTTATTTCCAGTATCATCGTTCTTAATGTCAAGTCCCTCAGCTGCTACTTCATTGTTTAATTTCTTTAGTTTTTAATTTTTATTTCCCTTATTTCTTAAATTCTTTAGTTCAGAGGTCTCAGTAACATTAGTGGAATTGGGTTTACTGAAAGAGCTGCGCTTGGTAGCATCAAAACTCTGTTTCAGGAAGCCAGATTCCATTTCCTGCAGTTTACCTTTGTGCCACAAAGCTGAATGATCAGCAGCCAGTTCTCTACATATGCTATTGTCTCTTAGGTCCTCAGGTGATAACATAATGCATTCAGAGCAGATACTAAACCCACTCTGATCTGCTGCAGTTATTTTCATTGGTAATTTCTTGAAATTAAATATACGATTAGTTTTAGGACTAATCAGGCCCTCATTACTTTGTGTTATTTTTGATTCACCATTTATCTTAACATCAGTCTTTTCAAACAAATTCTGCTCTATTAAGTCCAATTTAATTCTATTTTCAAGACATACCCCTTTTATAAAGGATGTATCCTGCTTAATCTCCAATAGCTGCTTAACTAGAAGTACATTGGATTTTACAGGGTCCCTCAAAGCTATTAACAAATCCCTTGACAAACCTTCAACATCCAATATATTTAAACACTCAGGGCTCATTGTCCAAGAACTATAATAACTAGAGCCAGAAGATGGTTTTATAGACTCATTCACAAATTTTACTTCACCCAAACATACATTTGAACTCTGCTTACTTAGAGGCTGACTTTGTTCAATCTCCTTTGATGTGTTAAGATTTATTCTATCCATTAAAGATTTGTCAGCCAGTTGCTGGCTAGAAACTCAGGAATTATGGGTTATGTCACCATTAAATTCTAGTTCTTTAATATCAGTCTCTAATGTTTCTTTTATACTTCTAACTTCCATGTCTAAAACAGACAAATTATGAAAAACCTGGGAAAAAGCAATCCTTCCAGTTTCAAACTCTTGATCCTCTCTCACCTTTGTATTTGACCCATAATTATCCATAAAAGTATCAGTCCTAACTAGATCTGTTTGTTTCCTAGGAGTGTTGTTGTCCTTCTTTAGAGTATCTAAATTTGTTCTAATAGTGGGAGTACCAAAAAAATACCTGATATCTCCATTATCATCATTAGGAGTTGAAACAAATTGTGTTGTGTTTCCTTTACCTTGTTGTATCTGCTTTATATATTTACTTTTATTTCTTCTTACTTTGCCCTTATTATACAATTTATCCTGGGTTTTACCAAGTACTCTCATAGCCAAGATCTTCAATGACAATGGTCCGTTATGTTTCGCTTTACCCCCCCCACACACACACCTGGAATCATCAGCAGTAGGCATGCCAGTGGGTTAATGTCCTTAATCTGACTGTGCATAGTAGCGGGCATATTTTCAGCAAGATAGGTTTAAATCAAGCAAATTAGGCACACTTATCAGGAAAAACAAAAATGGAACTATGTCCAAATACTCCAATATTATTTCTATAATTCATTATAAGGACTTGAAGCAGCTTGAGTAGCTTAAAGTTCCCAAAGCATGGAGAGTTGGAAAATTTGAAGAGCTTGAGAAAGTTCCAAATGGCAAAGTCAGTCGGGCTTTCAGTTCTTATAATTACCAAATCAGTTCTCATCTGGCGGTCTTTATGATAACATTAGCTTTCCAGTGGGACCACAAGTGACAATATCCAGGATAAATAAATCCAATCTTTCACTGATGTCTTCACTATAAATTCACAAAGGAGAAATGTATAAATTCCACAAAACCTCTACAATATTCTAAAAACTGTCCAACCTAGCTAAACAGTTATAACAATTAAGGGGAAAAAAAGAAAATAGCTTCTACTAATCTGTTGCCATCAGTAAAATCAATAGAAGAACTTAAAACCTAAAACATAGTTTACCAAACTCTCTTACTTGTGTGCATTTTTAGATGTTTATCCAAAACAACCATAGCATGCAGCAGAGTCCATTGTTGCACTCAAGTTCTGCCCTGGAATTCTGCCTTTGAAGGTTCTGTCCACTATATAGATTCTAGCAACATCACTCTTATCGGCCCCGATGGCAGAATTTGAAATAGGAGCAGGACCTGGGAGTGCGGCAAGATGGCAGCACAATACAGCATGATGCAGACAGTGCAGTACAAATAAGCTCGAGCAAAACTGAAGGTGCTAAATAACTATCTCCAACCCTTTTATCCCAGCATCCAAACAGCAAAAGCAGGGGCAAAGAAAAATAGAGAACTTAACCAAGGTTGAGGTAAGAGGTTTATCTAAAGACCAATTTATTTGAATGAACTGCCTAAGAAAGCAGAGACTGAGACTGGGACTGAGACCCTGCATATCTCCATGCTCAGCTCAGGAGGCAAGATGTAGACAGGGTGTAAAGTATGAGCTTTTACAAAGAGATCTCAAATCACGGGCCTTTGAAAACAAGGTCCTGAATTTACCAGAGCTCTTGTGCGCTAATGCGCTTGTGATTAAGTTAAATTGAGTTAATTAAATCAGCTGAAATGAGATGCAGTCATAATACCCAGTTGTACCCCAACAGAGAGCCAATACCTAATACCAAAACCTAGCTCATAAAATATCCTTTAGTATGTCCTTAGCAAAATATATGAACCGATACTAGTGTGCAAATCTGATTGGAAACCTCTCCTTGGCCTCACCCTGCCTCAACACACTTTATTCTCCCTTCCCTCCTTTGAAAAAAATAAAAACAAAGTGCTTAGTGAAACTATCAGCTATCGCTATTCAGCCCAGGTGAACCCAATCAGAATCCAATCAGATGGGCTGAGGTCAATCTCGCAGTTAACACTGTAATCAATATTATAGCCTATGCCAAGGTCCCTAAAATATTCTAAAATGTAAAAACAAGTAACAAACATCTAAAAAAAACAGAAGCAGTTCTTTTACCAGCAAGGGAAAAAATAAGATTGCTCTCTTTTTCCCCTTCCTGTTTGAGTAATCACAAAGTTTTGTGCACAAAAAATAAAATTTGGTCAATCGGACAGTCAAGGAACAACTCAGTAGTCCTAAAAAGACAAATAGGACAAATAAAACAGATAACACAAATAACTCAGAAAATACAAATGAAGTTGCAAAGTTATGAGATACAGTTCAAAGTAGACACTGT
The DNA here is from genome assembly GCA_016271365.2 of Neoceratodus forsteri. Classification (NCBI taxonomy): domain Eukaryota; kingdom Metazoa; phylum Chordata; order Ceratodontiformes; family Ceratodontidae; genus Neoceratodus; species Neoceratodus forsteri. The sequence continues at coordinate 1,519,639,938 of CM057449.1, forward strand.
AAACAGTCCAGTAGAATGACAGGCCGAGTGACCAGAGTAGCTGTAGCACCCTTATACACTCTCAATCAGGCTTCACCAAGCTTCCAGAGCCATAGATCCATAGAACCAGTTAAGTAACAACAGCAGGGGGGAGTGTGGTCTGGCACCAAGCAAGATGGATGTCTGACTCTAGAGCTCCTCACCAACTATAACAATCTAACATTATCTCCAGCCATCTAAGTCAGATAAGTAACTTTACCAATGAGAGTATACAGATAAATAACTCTACAGCAAATTTGCAAGGTTATTTTAGCTCAGATCAGTTTCATTATCCACAGTGCTCCTGTGATACTTTTGGAACTCTGACTTTAGACCCTGTATCATGGCTAACTCTGACAAGCAGTTGAATCCTCTGGACAAAATTGAAGCAATGTTCACTAAGTTATCTACAGATATGAACGATCTGAAAAATGCTACCCAGCAAAACACTCAGACAATGAAAACTATCGAATCTTGGCTTAATAAAGTGTGCCTTAATGAAGAATCAGTACAAGAGTTAAAAGCTACTATTAGACTACAAGATCATGTGATCAAAGAGCTGCAAACTAAGGTAGATGATATGGAGAACAGGAATCGAAGAAATAATCTCCGGATATTTGGCTTTCCCGAGGAAGTGGAAGCCAAAAATACAACTGCATTCCTACTGCATGTGCTACCACAAGTTCTTAATCTTCAGACCGATAACAGCCTAATTATAGAAAGCTCCCAACAATCACTAGGCCCTGTGCCTCCTCCAGGACACAGGCCTAGGCCAATTATTGACAGATTCCTCAACTATGCTGATACAGAGCTTATCCTGCAAGAAGTAGAGAGAAATTGGTCAACTCACCTGGCAAGGACATAACATCTATATATACTGTGACTTCTTAAAGGAGCTATCTGCTAAATGGAAAGCCTTTACCCAAGCTAGACAACTAATGCATCAGATAGGCCTCCGTTTTTTGCGTAGGTTCCTGTGAATATGAGGATCTTCACTAGAAATTCCCACAAGGACTTTCATACTCCAGAGTCCGAAATGTGTTTCCTACAAAGTCATGTCACAACTCACCCTGAAGACTTAGTTGCCCAAGTGGCTTATCCTTCATCTGCATCCCCGATTGCCACCGATACTGGTACTGAAGTGCCTCCCATTACTCTAACCCCTGGAAAGGGAATCTGCTATCTCTGACTCCCTCATTATGCCACCTAGAAGGCAATCTAATCGGTTACAAGAAAAGCTATCCTTTGGTACCGGACACTCAAAACCATGATGCTGTAGTCGTGAAGATACATACCGAAATGTACCCAAACTTGACGGTACAAACCTAATCATTCCCAATATCCCAGTGAATAACAAATACGCATTACTACAAGACTTACCCTCATCTCACTGTCCTAATGGAAATCCCTCTGCAGAAATGAGCACTTCTATGGGAACTGGAATGGACTGCACTCCAGTAGAAGCTTCTTGGGCTGGTAGTGGAGAAAGCTCGCCTTTCAAAATTAATGAGCCCCCGAAAAAGAAGCATTGCAGCAACGGCAAAAATAAAGGGGATACTACACCCCTTAAAACACTATCGGTGACAGTCTGTGTCTTTAATAACTCCAGCATCTACTGCCTAGCTTTATTTTGAATGCCAAACTGGTAGAACATTCACTCATAGATTGCCAATGATTGGATAATCACTACTACTCTACTATGCGGTTAGTCTATTCCTACTATAACTTCTACATCTGACCACATACATAATATATATGTATCTATTTAATGAATGCACATACAGGTTATTTTCATGCTACCTGAATTAATATTTCTTAGCAATCAGCTACAAGGCTTGATTGCAGATGGTTTAATGTATCTATGGTTACCACGTTATGCTGAGCCTGTTGGCCAATTTTGATTAGCTCCTTCTAGTAAATATTGAAGGTCACCTCACAATACATTATGGCCTGCCTTAATATTGATTTAACCCATGACTGTGCTTGAAGGGTAGAACACATGACAGACCTGAGGTGATAGGACAGACATATGCTGCAATCTGCGAGTGTAAATTTTGGGCTGCTCGTTCTGTTCAGTGCTTATTGCTATGATGAATCAGCTATGCTAGAATTGATAATATCTTTTCCAACAAAATCCTATGAGATAACAGACAATGTCTCTATGGTTCTATCAGTGCTTGACTTCAGTAGCTCTGCATTTTGAGTTCTCAACTGTTTATCTAATGGAGGCACTCCCCCTGCTGGACAAAAGATAATATTGAACAAATCACAGGATATCATTTATAACATTAAGTTGTTATACCTACTTGCTATGCCTAGTACTTATCAGGCCTCTTATATTTTAATATTTGTACATTTCCTGACTGACCTAACTCCAATATAGAATTTTCCCACTGATCGATACAAATGAATCCCTTTTATAGTTTGGTCATTCTAGCCTGTCACAATTCCTGTAATCAAATCAACACAGGCATCATATCCGGTAAGTTTATTAACCTTATTACTGCCTCCATTTTTTTTTTTTTTTACTACTACAGCAGTTGCTGGTTACTAAATTTAAAGCAATTACTTCTTAGAGCCCATAATAGCTTCGGGTCCACCTCAGTTTCATTTATTTCAATCCTCCATAATAGGATAGCTCTATATTACTTAAGGAGAATAGATAATAATCTTTTTTAACCCTTTGATGTAGTCTCATATCCTTAATTTGTTACTGGTCCCTTTTATAATAGAGATTATGGCAGATTAGTTAATGTTATCTGTAACTCGATTAACTCTAGATCTATAAGAGTAAGATAACTACAATATCTATTACTCTGCTCTAGGGTTCGATACTGGTTAAACTATAAACATTGTAGTACTGTTATACAACTCTTGTTAGACAAACTGTTATTAGGGAATATTGGACTATACTTTATTTTTAGTATTATCCAATATCCTGAGCTGTTTAAGCTGCGTCCTAGAGAACAGAGAAGTGGTCTTGGTCCGTTTTTCTTTTACTTTTACTTTTTTGGGCTGACCTTTCCTTCTCTGCTCATCTCAGATGACTTTAATGTTACATTGTTACAAAGTTCGGATACTTAAAAGTATCATGGTTGCATTGTTAGCAAAGAGCTGCAGGGAAAGGAATCTGGAAAATTTCATATGCCATTCTTTCTCGATAATCTTAAATAATTCTGTCAATAGTTTCTTTACAATCAACATACATATTAATCTGATCTGCATAACTTTACTAAGTGAGCTTGGCTACTGGAGTCCCTTGTCCCTCATCTACCCCATTATAGACTAGACAATCTAAAGTCTGATGGCTAATCTAAAACTATATACCTGGAATGTCAAGGGACTAAATGCACCAAGTAAATGTAAACAAGTTCTCAACCATCTCAAAAAACATAAAGCACAGATTGCTCTTCTGCAAGAAACTAAGCTTTTGGATGCAGATAATTCAAGATTAAAATGTGATTGGGTCGGTCAGGTATATGTGGCTTCTGCTCCTTCAAAGAAAAGAGGCATAGCTATGTTAATTCATAAGAACCCGAAATGGAAACCTTCTAATATTTTGAAGGATCCTGATGGTAGATGGCTTGTCACAAGCTTTGATACTCCCTCAGGTCCACTATCTATAGTCAATATCTATGCCCAAATTCCGATGACCCTCAGTTTTTCCACAAACTGATTCAACTTTTAATTTCACAAAATCTGGTCAATTCCCTCTTACTGTTTGGAGGGGATTTTAACCTTACTTTGGATACCTATTTGGACAGGAGCAATGGCTCACATGAGACTCACCCTAATAGTACAGCTATAGTGTCCCAATTGATGAAAGATTTGGGTCTATCAGATATTTGGAGGATTCTACATCCCAGAGATAGGGACTACACATGCTACTCTTCCAGCCATCAGACTTACAGTAGAATAGACTACTGGTTAACCTCCCCCACAGTTACGACTAACGTAATAGAGATGGCAATTCTTCCCTTACTCATATCTGATCATTCCCCGGTTAAACTTTTACTTACATGGGATTCCCCTCCTCTAAAATCCCCTTCTTGGTGATTAGACCCCTTACTACTTAAAGATCCAGAATTTCTAATCTGGATTAAAACACAAAGAGAAGAATTCATAGCATTCAATGATCCCAGAGACACCTCCATGGGTATTGCCTGGGAAGCTCTTAAAGCTACCCTATGTGGTAAAATAATTAGTTTCGCAGCTCACAGAAAGAAACTCAGAGAACAATAACTTAATAACCTTGAAAATTTACTAAGAGAAAAACAAACACAATATTCAGTTAACCCCCACCCTGACCTCACCTCTCCTCTGCATTACGAAATTCTGCAATTATGCATGCAAATCAATGAGTTAATATTTTGAAAAACAGAAATAGCATTATTAAAAATAAAGCAGAAATATTGGGAAGGAGGGGAAAAGGGGAGCAAAATACTAGCCTATAGACTCAGAATTCAACAAATGGAGAGACACATTGCTGCTTTAAAAGATCAGGCAGGGAAAATTCGAACAGACGATACCTCCATTAATGAGATTATGGCAACCTTCTATAAAAATCTATATTCTTCTTCCTCCCCAGTGTTACCCCCGAATATCATTTCTTTTCTTGATAACTTAGCACTTCTGCATCTCTCTCATGAAGTAGCATTCTCCCTAGATAAACCTTTTACTACAGAAGAAGTAAAAAAGGCACTTTTTTCTCTTAAATCTGGATGATCTCCCGGTGAAGATGGTTTTTCAGTTGAATTTTACAAGCTCTTGGTTGGACAATTATGTACCTTGTTATGTAATGTATTTCATGAATCTTCCAAGAAGGGTTATCTACCTCAAACTATGACAGACACAATTATCACTATCCTCCCTAAAAAAGACAAGGACATTACACTCCCGTCTAATTATTGTCCTATATCCCTACTTAATACAGATGGCAAAATCTTTGCTAAGATTTTGGCAAACCGTATAGAATCACATATCCCCAAATTAATTCATCAATCACAGGCAGGTTTTGTCAAAGAGAGGATGGTTTCTGACCATCTTCACTCTCTAATTAATCTAATGTACAAAACCAAGTCTCTTAATTCCCCTGCAGCAGTTATTGCTGTGGATTTTGAAAAAGCTTTTGACTCTTTAGACTGGAACTTTCTTTACCTTATGCTATCATGTTTTGGTTTCAGTAACCTTTTCTGTTCCTGGATCAAACTACTTTATACATCCCCCCCCAAGCCAGGGTACTTACTAACTCTACATTACCCCAACCATTTAAACTAGCTAGGGGCACCAGGCAAGGACGCCCACTTCCCCCATCCCTCTTCATCTTAGCTCTTGAAACCCTGGCTACCTTTATAAGACAAAATAATGATATTAAAGGTATATCTATTGGGCATATGCAATATACATCATTGTCATATGCAGATGATATGCTCATTTTGTTAGAAAATCTAGAACTGTCTGCAGAACCACTTACCCGTATGCTTAATTTGTTCTCTAAACTCTCTGGACTAACAGTTAACTACCAAAAAAATGAAGTATTACCATTAAATAAATACTGTGATCCTTCCACGAACAACCCCCTTGGATTTCGCTGGGCTCCATGAGGTATTACCTATCTAGGGATAAAACTTTTTACCTAATCTTAATAAAAGCTGGAAAATAAATCTTCATCCCATATTAACAGATATCAAAACGGATCTAGCTAAGTGGAAAAATCTAAACCTATCTCTTTCTGGTAAAATTGCTGCTATAAAAATGAACGTCACACCTAAGATTCTTTATCTGTTCGCTAACATTCCAATCAAAATCTCTCCTTTTCTTCTTCACAACATTGGCAAAGTTATAGGAGATTTCCTATGGGAAGGCCACATACCAAGGTTTAACCATATTAAACTACGCTCTCATTGGTCTCAAGGTGGTTTTGGACTACCCTGGTTTCTGGCCTATCTCTGGGTGTTCAGAGCCTCACAAACTATGAAATGGTTTTCCAAACCTAACTCTAATTCCCCATTATGACTTGATATGGAAGTTTCCTTAACCCCAGGACAGATCCCTACCAGCTTTATATACTTTACCCCAACTTCTAAATTAAAACAAAATCCTACAATCACCACATCTATCCATTACTGGTTTAGATTGTTTAAGTGGCTCAAAACTAATCCTACTCCTATATCTTATACCCCTATCTGGGGAAACCCAAAAATCACTTTAGTGAATAAACCAATATATTGTAATTCTTGGAAACATAGGAACATAGTCTTTCTAAAATATATCTTGACTGAGAATGGTAATACATTAAACTCTTTTAGTAACCTACAAACAAAATGGAACATTCCTAGACAAGAATTCTGGAAGTATTTACAGATTCACTCTGCCACATTCCCTATTATACAACAAATTAATAGCCCACCACAACTTTCACATACATTAACTTATGAACAAAAATCTCTTCTGGCTTAATTATCAGAATTCACAAACAAATCAGAGATATTTTACAGAACCAATCTCTCCTAGCCAGAAATAGTTGGAACCTTGCATTAAATGATAATGTATTAGACCCTCAATGGGGTGAATGCTGGAAACTTTGCCACAACACCTTTAAAGATACCCGTAGCATGCTTATTCAGTATAAAATTTTGCATTTATGGTGTAGAACCCCTTCTCGATTACACAGAATGGGTTTAGTACCTAATAATAACTGTTGGTGCTGCAATTCAACAAAGGGCGATCTTCTACATATATTTTGGTCATGTAAGCCATTCTCTAACCTATGACAATCTATCCACTGTTTAGCCTTCAAAATTATTGGCTGCCCTATCCCATTTGAACCCAAATATTGTTTACTAGGAGTTATAAACAAAGATATAAAACTAACGAAATATCAGCATAGATGGTTACGTATTTTATTTATGCAAGTTGAGAGACTGGTTTTAACGCATTGGAAATCTCAAGTTAACACCTACTTTGACTGATATCCTGAACAGTTTAACCCATACTGCCTCCTTGGAACGGCTCTCATACCTGACACAGGACCAACTAAATGAATTCAATCTTTGTTGGCAGGATTATTTAGATTTTCTTCAAACATCTAGGTGATATACACTATCAGATTCCTTACCCTGATATCACCTCATAGATATAAACCAATTTTTTATAATAAACTTCTCATGCAGCTCTTTTTTGTTTATAATATTGTTTGGTTACCTTGATTAGATTTTTTTTCTTGGTCTTTTATTTACAGCACGGGGCATTTAACTTTATATGGACTTAATCATATACATAAAGTCTGTTTTTCGATTGTAGGTTTTACAATTATCATAATACTTAATTGCTGTTATAATATGTCAACCATATTATTGCCTGCAGCACACATTATATAATGTATTCTTCTATTTTTATACTGTGCCATGTACTGTATTCATTACTACATATATAAAATTCAATAAACAATATAACTGTAAAAAAAAAAGTAACAACAGCAGTAGGATACGGGTAATGTGCAAATAAATGCCTATGAGATGCAGTCTGCATTTTTATTCCAATTTCCTTTTTCTTCCTGCTCCCTTCACACTTTAATGGTAGAGAAGTTCTTCTGTTATTATAAAGCAGCATTCATGGCAATCACAGCAGTGATAGGTACAGCAGTGGGTAAAGGCACAAAAGCAATTTAGCATACAAAGCACTCAGTACTCTGATAGGTATCTCCCACCTCAGCAACCCTCCGCAGTGTGGTTTGGCCACCAGAACTGTCGGGGCTCCTCCACTGCACAGACTCCCTCTCAACAAAACTGTAGGGGAAACAAATAAACAGGGCAGAAGACACCAAGGACCAAGTGGCAACAAGTAAGTCTGGAAAGAGCTGTGAGTTTAAAAATGAATGAGGCAACTGTGGTATACCTTTACTAAAAACAAAATAGCTTATCACAGCTCCTGCTCCTGTGGTTTCTCCACAACCACATAGCATGCAGCCATCTTGCAGTCCCCCATTCTGCTCCCAAACCTAATTGATTTTGTTAGAGAATAAAAGACAGCATAGACTGGTAGGATGCTGTTGAAGTAGTTTACATGGACTTTCAAAATATATTTGATAAAGTGTCACATAAGAGATGGGTGATTAAGAGTATGGCCCATAGCATAAAAGAGAACGTGTCAGTATAGACATTGTTAAAAGACAGACTACAGAGGCTTGCAGTGCAGTACATGTATGTTTTTCAGATTTGCAAGCAGTGGCTAGCTGTATACCTAAAGGATTAGGTTTTAGGCCATCTTTATTCTCCATTTATAAAAACAATCTGGACATTGACTTTGAGATATGAATATTGACATTAAATAATAATACCAAACTTGGAAGAGTTGCCAGTTTCAGGTATGGTATAATGAAGAATGCAAAAAACTGCAAGAGAATGTAAACAGGCTAGGAGCTTGAGCAGATAAGGTAAGTGCTTGATGAAGTTAAGCACATGAAATATGAATACTGTAATACATTTTGCAAACAAAAGAGAAGAATGGAAATGTACCTTAAATTAAATGATTGCTATTCAGTAGAGGAACAAAGACCTGTTGGTATCCAGATATTTAATTCTTTAAAAGCAGCCTGAAAAGTTAAAAATGTCATCAATAGAAAGTGGATGTGTTACTGGGAGTTGCATCAAGAGGTACTGCATAAAAGCGTAAAGAGGTTATTAGGATAATACTGCATAAAACATTAGTTATGCCATAGCTAGGAAATGTGCATCAATTTAGACTTCTCATTATAAAGTGTATAATAAGCTTACAGCACTTGCAGCACAAATGTACCTACTGTTACTGAATCATACTAACAGGGATTCAAGGGTAAGGCAAGATGAAATGCTTGAGCCAATATAACTATATTTACTTGAGTTGAGAAGTCTGTGGTGTGAGTTGATGTGAGGTGTTTAAAATAAAGATCAGACAGCGTAAATTTGAACAGATCTGTTCCACTGTTTGGTAAATCAGGAACAAAGAGACACAATCTCAATATAGATACTAGACACATAAAAAGGTAGAAAAGACAGGAACTTGTCACAAAGGGGGTCATTGGGATTTGTAATACTTTGCCACAAGTGGCTATAGATGGTGAGTCAGTTACAATATTAAGTAAGGAACTGGATAATTACTTGAAAAGGAAGATTTTAAATGGGCACTGGGAAACAGCAGTAAAACTGGATTAATATAAATTGGACTAATGTAAAACAGACCAAGGGGACATTTATGTTTCCATTTGCAAGACCTTGGTTCATGTCATGACCATCTCCCTAACCCAGGCTAGTAGAGCTATGGGAATACTAATAAACCAGATACCTAAGCTTTGTGACCGTCAGTGGGGTCCTCCCACTGCTTTAGCACTTGTTGATGGTAGCAGAGTGGCCTTGAAATCATAAATTACCACACAATGTCCCGTTCTACAGCTCAGTGCTACGGGCAGACTGATGCAGTGTCAGCATGGGAGGTGGAAGGGAGGTGAGAGGGATAAAAATCACCCAGGTCCTAGAATGATGGCTCCTGCTTCCATGTCAGCAACTCTGGAACTCTCTACTCTTCCCTTGCCTCCTGGTGCAGCACACATGTTGGTTACTTGGTCTAATCAGGAGGAGGTAAGCAAGCAGAGTCTTGCTAGGAAGTCAGAATCTGGGTTAGGAGCTGCTAAAATAATGCCAGTGTTTGAATAAAGCATTAACCAGGGTATGTGCATCCAAAGGGTGGTTATACTGAGGTTACTTTTGAGGTAATTGGACAAAAGTAGGCATACTGTGCCCCTTGAAACTGTCCTCCACACTGCTCAGTGGTAATATCTTAATTGTTTTTCTTCATTCATAAAGCCATCCAGCCTATTCTTAAAAATGTTTTTATTCTTGCTTTCTATTATCTCCTATGGTGATTTGTTCCACACTCAAATGACCTCTGGGTATAAAATATTTTCTTCGATCTGTTTGAGCGGGGTTCCACAGGGATCAGTGTTGGGATCCATATTGTTTAACGTATACATGGGGGACTTCGGAGACGGTCTAAATGGGAAGATGTGTCTATTTGCAGATGACATGAAGGTCTATAACAGAGTGGAGACTCCGGGGGGAAGGGTAGTAGAGAAAATGGGACAGGATCTAGTCAAGTTAGATGAGTGGGCAGAAAGGTGGCAACTTCAATTCAATGCAGAAAAGTGTAAAATAATGCACAGAGGCTGTAATAACCCCAGGACAACATACTGGCTTGGGGGGAAGCACTGCAGGTCATGGAGCAAGAAAAGGACCTAGGAATGTGGATTTTTGATACCTTAAAGGTTAGGAATCAGTGCAATTGAGAGGCAGGCAAAGAAACAAGAATGTTGGCGTGCATAGGGAGGGTCTTCATAAATAGGAAGAGGAAGGTGGTCATGCCACTCTACAAAACATTGGTCAGACCACAACTGGAGTATGGAGTGCAATTCTGGAGGTCATACTTTCAGGGTGACAGGGATAGGCTAGAGAGGGTCCAGAGAAGGGCAACCAAGATGATCCAGGGGATGCAAGGGAGGCCATACGGGGAGAGGCTGGATGAGCTAGGTCTGTATACACAGGAGGTGAGAAGAGAAAGGGTAGCTATGGTGAAAACCTTGAAATACCTGAAGGAAATAAATAAAGTAAGGGGAGGCAGCCTCTTAAGGCTGAGTGAAAACAAAACCACTGGAGGCCATGCATGCAAGCTGGAAGAGGGTAGACTTTGTGGGGACATAAGAGGCATCACGTCTCAGAGAGGGTTGTAGGACCAAGAAACAGGTTGCTGGAATGGGTTACAGGGGTGGATACAGTGGATAAATTCAAAAGAACATGGGACAACTACATGGGGCTAAACAGAGGGGGAGAGGGAGGGCAGAGAGGTGGGAGGTAAGAGGGGAGATAGGGGCTATTTTTGGGGCAGACTAGAAGGGTCAGGTGGTCTTTTTCTGCTGGCAGAATTCTATGATTCTGTGATTCTATGATTCTGTTTTGAAGTTTACACTTTTAAACTGTTTGTTGTGCCCCTGTATTCTCATTTTATCCTTACATTCTACATTAAAACTTTCTCTTGGCCCGGTGGCACTGAGGGCTAAGGTGCTGGATGCCTTACCTCGCACTATGCCAGTGACCCATGTTCAGGAATGAGCACGGGCCACCGGGGGTTGGCAGGGTTGGAGAAAGATTGAGCATCCGGAGGACTGCTCTCCTTCTCCGGGGAGAGGGGGACATCAGTGGTCTGTGCTCAACTAGCCCCTAATAGAGACTGGGGTGCAGCATGCTGACACTGCAGAAGAGGGGCAGGAGGGGGCAGACACCTGGGGGAGTACATGTGGATACGTGTGCACTCCCTCCATTGGCGTAATTGCATGCTCCTCCACACAGGGGAGAAACACAAGAAATCTCTCGGCAGCATGAAGGCTGCCCCGATGGTGCCACCATGGATGTACACAAGTTAGCTCCCTCCTTGGCCCACCCTCCATGTCTCTGCAGTGGTGGGGTAAGTACCCACTGTGATGTGGCCAGAGTGGCTGTGGCAGGGAGGTCTGAGCTCTGGCTGCTTCCAGGACAGCAGCCATGAAGGTTGGCTGGAAAGGTGGGAACCAAAGGCACAACCACCCCAGCCGAGGACGTAAAAATAAATAAAATAAAAAAAAAGAAAAAAGAAACTTTCTCTTAGTTGTGATAATAACATATAATAGACCCCCTCTTAAGTGTCTTTCTACAGCCAGTTAATAAGCCAGTCTCTTTTAACCTTTCCTCATAGCATACTGCATGTTTTCTGACCTCCTTATCATTTGCTAGCTCTTCTCTGAATTGTCTCAACCTTCAATATGCTACTTATTTCACTTCTTGAAACAAAATTTCTTTTCATAGTCAGTGCCCAGGGAAGGGGAGAAACACTGCATTTAAAATGAATGTATGTAACCATTTAAAAGATTGTAAATGTTATTCATCGGTAAACCATGCCTAACATTTGCAAGCATAATCAATGTTTGTGCTAACAAAAAATTGCTATAAAATCACCTTTGACACACATAACATAAGTTGACTGTCAGGATTGCTCAAAAGAAGCAAATTGCCTTTCCAGCTAAATGTTACGCCTTGCAGATGTCTAAGTTCTTTGAAAAGCCAGCCCTGAACATCTACTGTATCTGCTTCAAAAAAGTAGCATAACCATTTTCTGATGCAGCCACAAGTCTACATTAGTTTACCCCCAGGGTTGGTGCAAGGAAGACGATGATTCATTTGGAAGAGGAGGCCCTTCGCAGTTCATCACAAGTCTATTATTGTGCACTTGTGTATAGAACCAATGTGCCAGTGCCTTCAAAGTGTGTTTGGTTCACAAAGGGGTTAGCATGCACTGTATGTCAACACTTGGATAACAGCTTGGTCCCTCACAGACTGTGAAGTTCCCTGGCTTACTGTGTAAAACAAGGCTGCTGGATAACTAGTGTTTAGGGGGAAAAACTGTATAGATAAAGAAATGCACGTGCAAACTGTTGTAGTGTGTCAGAGAGAAACTAGCATAGTGTATATGCAACTGACAAAGTAAACATAAAAGTCCTGGAAAGCAGTACTGAATCTAAATTAAATAAAAACTTGGCAGTAAACCAACAAAATTTCCAAATGGTCTGAATACCTGCCTTTTTAACCATTCCATTTTGGTCTCAGCTGAAGCATCCCTCACTGTATTTCACCTCAAGTTGATCATAGAACTGCAGTGTTGAACTGCCTGACTACATCACCAGATTCTTATTCAATCTGTACAGTATGTACTGTAGTTCACAACTACTGTTGGTGGTGCGGGACATCTCAGAGGTGGTGACAGCTTGTGAGACAAGATCAGAGAATGAGGTATTGACCTATAATAGGGTTGTTACTGAGGCCTTCGACTTCATAGCACCTATCTGTGTACAACCCCAGATCTCACGCTTAGGGTGCCCATGGTTTGATGTAGAGTTTAGAGAGCTGAAGACCATGGGTCAAAGGCTAGAGCACTGTTGGAGGAGGTCTGGTGCCCAAGAGGACAAACTTGCTTTGAAAATTCATTATGTTGACTATCAAAGGGCAATCTCCCGTAAGAAGGCAGCATTTCTATCTAGGGAGATTGTAGCAGGGAAGAATTAATTGGCTCATCTCTTCTGTACTGTGGACTGGCTATTAAAACTCAGCCTGTCTCCAGTCATTAAGAGTGTTTTCAACAGTTAAGTGCAAAGAGTTCACTCAATTATCCTCAGTGTCCTCTTTTTGGGTTGGGATCTGTCCAAGCAGACTGTTACAGATTGGTAGAGTTGGACATGGACCTCATGGATGTACTCAGCTGTTTTGGGCAGAGTTTCAGACAGTCTTGATAGAAGAGGTTTGTGAGGTGATTTCTAACCTGCGGCCCACCTATTGCAAACTAGACCCAGGCCCCATATATCTACTAGTGAGATGCATTGGGGCTTTGGAGTCGATGTTCACTGGGATAGATCAGTGCTCCTTGTTGAAGCGGTCTTCCCAGTGGCATTTAAAAATTCACTGATTTGGCCTCTTTTGAAGAAGCCAGTTTTGGACCTGGATGTTCTACCAAATTACTGTCCTGTCTCTAGCCTACCTTTTTTTTAGGTAAGGTTATGGCACTGTTGCTCAAGGCACACCTTGCTGCTCATGACATCTATGAGCTTCTTCAATCTGGCTTTAGGTCTAGGCATAGCACTGAGACAGGGTTGGTCAGGTTGCAGAATGACTTTCTCAGGGCAAGAGATAGGGGTGAATGATCAATTCTTGCTCTCCTTAATCTCTCATCAGTGTTTGACACTGTGGACCATGAGTTGTTGTTGGACCATCTGCGAGAGTTTGTTGGACTCACTGGCATGATCATCCACTGGTATGAGTCTTATCTCAGGGATAGGATACAGAGGCTGGTGATGGAACTTGCTCATCATCCCCAATGCCCCTGCCCTGAGGAGTACCCCAAGGTTTGGTCCTCTCACCTATGTTGTTTGCAGTGTACATGCTACCCCTGGGAGAGATCCTTTAGCAATGCAACCTGGGTTTCCACTGCTATATGGATGATACCCAGTTGTATTTGTCCTTTGTACCTGGGATGCCTGATGCTGTTGAGGTGCTTAATCTGTGCCTGTCTGAAATTTAGAATTGGATGGAATTTAGTTGGCTGAAACTTAACCTGGATAAGACTAAGATACTGGTGATTCAGCCAGGTCAGATGGGGGGAGCAGAAGGAGTCATGCGAGAGACAAGGCTTTGACTCAGGTCATCTAGACTGTTGGCTTCCACAAAGGTGAAAAATCTAGAGTCATTTTTGATGAACGGTTGACACTGAAGGTTCAGGTGTCAGCTGTAGTCAGAAGGGGCTTTTACCATTTTAGGAACATCAACTGGATTAAGTCCCTGATCCCACCTGAAGACCTGATGACACTGGTGCATGCATTTGTGAATCTAGGCTCAACTACTGTAATGCACTCTACCTTGAAGTTAGTGGAGGTGCCCTACGATGCTTGCAGCTGGTGCAGAATGTTTCAGTCAGGTTACTGACTGACATCTCAAAGGTCTAGTCATGTGACCCCAGTCCTGCGTGATCTGCACTGGCTACCTGTGAAGTGGTGAGTTACCTTTGAGGTTGGTTTACTAACCTCTAAAGCCCTATGTGGGTTGGGCCCTGACTACATGGCAGAGCTCTGGTACCCTGTCCAGTATGTGCACCCCCTTAGCTTCTCTGAGGAGATTCTCCTCTCAGTCCCAAAGGCTTGGCTTAAGTCTTCTGGCAATCATTCATTTGAAGTGGCAGGCCCTCTTTTATGGAATGCCTTGCCTAGGGAACTGAGGCAGGCCCACTCAGGGGAGGCCTTTAAAAAGGGGTTTAATCAGGCCTGTGGGGACTAGTGGTTCTTTTTCAGTTTCTCTGTGTTTCAGCTTCATTTAACCGAAATTACGGATGTGTTATTTTGCCTAATTTAAATTATTTATTTGACTTATTTGTTAACCACTGTATTGTTTTAAATTGCCTGTCATGTATGTGTGGCATGCTGAGCCTTCAGGGAAGGGTACCGTATGAATAAAGCTACTACTACTAGCAGCCCCCTTCCTGATGTTTATAAATTACCTAGAATACATTTGTTCAGCCTGTGATATCATGCTACAGTATATGATAATGATACTATAACAGTCTCATCTGACACAGATACAGACCCTCCACTTAGTCAAAAGACAGCTAGATTTTATGAGGGTCAAACATTCAAGTATCTACTTCTCAACAACTCCAAAATGAATGATATGCTATTTACCTTAATGAAAGACCATAATTTCCCAGCAAAAGTAGTCTCTAATTTTTTAACTCTAATACTCTTCTTTGTTTGTTATCTCATACAAATACCTGAGTCTGAAAAAAGAGTTACAGTAATCATTCAAGAATTTCATTGATTCTGTAGCTGGTAAAATCAGCACGAAGCTAAATGTACTATGGAGAACTTTTGACACCCTTTCCATTGACTGTCGTAAGTAGGTGGTCAAAAGTACCATCCTCCCATATTTATATTTTGACTATGCTGATCCAGTACTTATATCAGCCTTATACACAGCCCTAAGAAACTTCAAGCCAGTCTACAATAGTGCTTCTGGATTTGCTGAGAATTTCCTGAAACTAACCCGTTATTGTATTCTCTACCTTAAACTCAATTTGCTCCCCCTGTACCACTAGGTTTGCTGGAAAAAAGCACCTAGCTTCACCTGCACTTTGTTTTTCTAGGTTTGCTTGAAAGGACAGAGCAAGGATCAACATTAACAGAGCAAGGAGAAACATTAAGGCTTCTTTTGGCTAATCAGAGTTACTGTCTTATTACAATTTTATTTTGTGCTTACAAGTTTTACAGTTTACTGTTTTATTTTTCGCTGAAGTTTTTTTGGAAGGGTATATTTTCTGTTGAATTGTTACAGATTGTACTTATAGGTTTTGTTACTGTTTTGTTCTTACATGTTCTACAGTTTACTGCTTTATTTTTCTCTGATTGAAACTGTTTTTGCAAGGTATATTTTTTTGTTAAATTGTTATAGGTTGTGCTTACAGGTTTTGTTACTATTTTGTGGCATGGAGGGACATGAACTGTATAGAAAGACTTGTACGCATGGCACCACAGAACACACATGTTCTCATCCATGTGGGAACAAATGACCTGGCCAGTCAATCTGTAGAACAGACAAAGTTAAAGATCCACTGATGCCTCAAGAAGAACTTTGAAAAACATAATGTTTGGACATAAAGCAGCTTATATTTCTCACTGGCTCTGTATTTCTTATCCCCATTACTTATTACTGAGGTCATTTGCTTTAAAAACAGGACAGTTGTTTCTTGAGGGGTCTGTCAGCTCCTACTGCTTCTTCCCAACCTGATGTCATAATGCTCTGCCTGTGACATCACAGTTGTAACCATGGCAACAGACTGTTAGGTCATAACAGGGTATTATGATTTCAAGTAAGGAGTAAGCTACAAAGGCAGATAAACACTGAGAGCTAATGATCTTGTTTTTGTGGGACTTTCTCCAGTAATAAATAATGGAGAGGAGAAATCTATAGAAGATATATGAAATACATGCTGAACTGTGTCCAGCTGTTATGCTTTTCAAAGTTTTCCCAAAGGCATCAGCTGCTCTTTAAACCTGTCCAAGCTAGGTGATAAACTATTTTCCATTTTGTCCAGCATGTCTTTCTTTGAGATCCTGCCTGTGTAGTAAAAAGGGGACAGCAGGCAGACAATCAGAGAAAGGGATATTACCAAACTAAACAGCTGGCTAAAACACTGATGCCAGGAGAAAGGACACTGCTTCATTGGCAACTGGCAGAACTTCTGGGACAGGGAGTTCTTCAAGTTCGATGGGCTACACCTTACAAGACAATGAACCAGGGCACTAGGCCAGACATTTGGCACCCATCTTGGTCAGTTAAACTAGAGGGTGGGGAGAAGGCACAGACACCCAGCACATCACACAGGTTGCCATCTGCCCCTCCCCCATTAGTTCCTTACAGCAATCTGTTGGATGAAAAATATAAGCATACCGTCATTAGCAACAATCATCATATTTCTTTCCACCTGGTTTCTACACCCACAAAGTATCACATTTCTGTCCAGCTGGTCCCTACACCAGCATCAGCTCCTGATAACCACTCAGAAGAAAGAACATGCCTGCATTCAGACATTAACACCAGGGAACATATTTTCATCCAATACCATCACAAGCTTCAAAACCTTACTGAACCAAAAAAACACAAAGCCCCCAGAGGACAACCACAACAAAAAGCAACCATCCAGGTGAATCAATTGTTCAGGAGTGCAAGGCAATGTGCATCAATGCCCATAGCCTTTTGAACAAAATCCCTGAACTCTCTGCTATTATGGCAGAGGCACAACTAGACTGGGTAGCAGTCACAGAAATGTGGTTCTCTGAAAACCACACCTGGGATGTTAGCTTACCTGGCTACTCACTTTTCTGAAAGAACCAGAAAACACAGAGGGGAAGGGGAGTTGAGTTATATTTCAAGGAAGGAATTAAGGCTACAGAAATTTAGGAAGAACATAACAAAGCAGAAGCCCTATGGGTCACTCTGGGAGCTAGGACCAGGTCTCCTATCCACCTGGGTGCTGTATACAGACTCCCAGCCCAGGACATTGGTGTGGACAAGGAGCTCCTTGAGACCATTCACACAATGGCTGACAAAGGGGAGCTGCTTCTGGTTGGGGACTTCAATCTTCCAGATATAGATTGGCCCACTTGCACACCTTCCACAGAAAAGAGCAGAGAATTTATCACTGTAAAGGAAGCAGGGATGAACCAACTAGTGGACTCACCCACCAGGGATAAAGCAACACTGGATCTGGTTCTCACTAACAATCCCAGAATATCCAACATCCATGTCAGCATCAATCTGGGAACCAGTGATCACAGGTCTCTCTGGCTATAAGTTAATAATATGGAGGTTTCAGGCCACACCAGACAAAAAGTGATTGACTTCAAAAAGCAGATTTCCATAAAATGAGATCCAGTATTAAAGCATTGTTAGGAAACAGCACCGCACGGGATGTAGAAGCTTGCTGGAAGTCCATAAAAGACTCATTGAACACAGTAACTGCGGATTGTACATGGCTAATAGCTAAATCAAAAAGGAAGAGGAACCCTGTCTGGTTTTCTAGAGAGGTAGCACTAAAGATTAGGGAAAAGAAAAAAGCCTTTAGGTAGTTCAAGGAGACACAGAGGGAAGTTGATAGGGAGCTCTACAGGGAAAAGCTTAAGGAGCCTGGAATAGCTATCAGATTGGCAAAAGCTCAAATGAAGGAAAGAATAGCACTCTGAGTCAAGGAGGGGGACACACCCTTTTCGGGTATTTCAGTGAAAAAACGAAGAACAAAGGAGGAATAGTCAAAATAGTAACAAGCAATGGTCAGATAGTGGAAAAAGACAAGGACAAAGCTGAAGCACTCAATGCATTCTTTTGTTCAGTCTTCACAAATGAGCTAAATGTCAGTGGGCCAACACTAAACATAAAAGAACACCCTACAGAGGTGCAGACACAAGTCTCTTCACAAGGGAAAGGGTGCTGAAAGAACTGGAGAAATTGAAGGCAGACAAAGCTAAGGGACCGGGCGGAATTCACCCAAGAATATTGAGAGAGCTTCAAGAGGAATTAGCCACACCATTAGCAGAATTATATAATGAATCTATAGAATGTGGTCAGATGCCACAAGATTGGAAGAGGGCAACAGTGGTGCCCTGGCACAAGAATGGCAGCAGGCAAGAGGCAGGTAACTACCACCCTGTCAGCTTGACCTCGGTAGTGGGTAAAATCACGGAGACACTCCTTAAAGAGTGGATAATAAACTTCCTAAAGAGGGCAGGAAAACTTGACTCCTAACAACACGGGTTCACCGCAGGCAGATCATGCCAGACTAACCTGATCAAGTTCTTTGACTGGGTGACCAGAACACTGGACCAAGGTGAGGCAGTGAACATGGAATACTTGGACTTCAGCAAAGCCTTTGACACCATTCCACAGAAGAGGCTACTCAAAAAACTTGAACACACAGGCTTTGGTCATAAAATAGTAAGCTGGATTGCACACTGGCTGCAAGATAGGACTCAGAAGGTCACTGTAAATGGTGCCATGTCCAAAGAGGGTTATGTGACCAATGGAGTGCCTCAGGGGTTGGTACTGGGTCCAGTCCTTATTCATCCACGACATTGCTGATGGTCTAGAGGGTAAAGTCTGCCCATTAGCATACAATACAAAACTCTGTAATAGGGTGGATGTTCTAGAGGGAGCCTCTAGTATGATAGAAAATCTTAAAATACTTGAACAGTGGTTCAAGGACTGGCAACTTAGATTCAATGTTAAAAAGTGCAAAGTGATGCATCTGGATAAACTTAACCCAGAAATACAGTATATCCTAGATGGACATACACTAGATGTGACCAAGACTGAAAGGGTCTTAGGCGTAATCATATCAAATGACTGTTTAAAGAATGGAATCCATGTCATCTTGACATCAAAAGCTCTCTTAACAGTTCTTTTCTTAAATCCTTGCAGTGGGATCACTTAACCACAATAGCAACATGTAAACACCTACTGTATGAGCCCCAAATCTTTTATAGACTCTGGAATTGGCTTAGCCCCCCAAATCCATTAGTTTCTCAGTAAACCAGCCAGGATTTGTGGTTATGAATTGTGCCTGGGATTGCACCACATAGACTCAGGGTGGCAGACAAACAATCCATCCACATGAGCAGTGACCCCCCCCTCCAGCTCAGGAGATGACCAAATCAAACATTGAGCTTGCCAGCACACTAACCAGGATTTATTGTGGTACATCAGACCTGGAGTCAAGCCATGGAGGCTCCCTGGTGCCCAGGAGGCCAGATAGACAAACATTCCTTCCTCATGAGTAGTGAAGGCCTTGTTATTGGGAGGTAGCTAAATCATAGCGTGGGACTTCAAACTGCGGCTGGCTCATATTTGGCCCTCATATTCAAACCATGAGATTGCCAATGACGAATCAGGAATTAAATGGGCCAGTAGCACCTGGGAGTGGGGCATGTAGGTTCCCATTTATCTGCCCAGGAGGGACGACTATAAAACAACCCCTCCCCACAAGCTGTGAGGCCCTCCAATTGGGAGGCATCCAGGTCAGAAGACAGGACTTAAGCCATCAACTGGGTTTACGCTTGGCCCCCACTTCAAACTCTTAGCTCACAACTGGTCCAGACAGGATTTCAGGTAGCTTGTCTCACCTGGGGTTGAGCCACATGTGTTCCCTTTTTTCTGCCCAAGAGGGCAGATAAATAAAACATCCCTTCCTATTAGAAGTGAGGCCCCTCCAATCAAGAGGAAGACAGGTTAAGCATGGGACTTTTGGCCTTAAGGGGACTTTTGCTCAGTCCCTCATCTAAGCCATCAGTTAGCCAGTGGAAAAGCCTAGATTTCTGGTTGTATGGGCAATCAGGCTTGCGTTTAAGCCATGCAGGTTATTTTCTGTCTGTACAAGAGGGCTGACAAGCAAACAATCCCTCCCTATGAACAGTGATGCCCCTCTATATTCTAATCCAGTTAGAAGGTGAGACTTACAGTTGTGGCAGGGTTTGCACTTGGCCCCTGGCTTCAAACTTGCAGCTTGCCAGCAGACAAGCCAGACTTTCAAGTGACCATTCAGGCCAGGTTTCAGCCATGAAGGCCACCCTTGTCCACCCAGGAGGATAGACCAACAAATAATCACTTCCCTATTGCAGTGAGGCTCTTCCAGTCAGAGGTGCCAGGTAAGAGGGTGGGACTTCTAGGGACTTCTATTTCATTTCCCTTCATGTGGTCTCCAGCATAGTGGACCTTATATTACATAGAAACATAGATTTTGATGGCAGTTAAGGACCGCTTGACCCACCCAGTCTGCCCATTTCCCTACCTAATGGATAAGCTGCAGATCCTAGTTAACCAGCAGCCTACTTCTTCCTACCCCCACCCCCTAGAATTGCCTTATGACTGTCCCATGCATGCTTGAATTCCACCACTGTTTTTGACTCCACAACCTCCTCCGGAAGGCTGTTCCATGCATCCACAACCCTCTCTGTGAAAAAATACTCCTTAAATTACCTCTGAGCCGCCCTTCTATCTTCAAATTGTGCCCCTGGTTCTTGCACACCTTTTTTGAAAGATGCTACCCTCTTGGACTTTGTTGAGTCCTTGAGGTACTTAAAGTTTCTATCATGTCCCCCTCTCCCTCCTTTCCTCAAGGCTATACATATTCAGCTCCTTAAGTCGCTCTTCATATGTCTTCGGTGCAGACCCTGCACCATTTTAGTTGCCCTCCTCTGGACAGCCTCCATCCTGTCTATGTCTTTGTGAGATTGGGTCTCCAGAACTGCACGAGTACTCTAGATGGGGTCTCACCAACTGTCTGTACAGAGGATAATAACTTCCTGTTTTCTACTGGTGATGCCTCTCCCTATGCATCCCAGTATCCCCCAGCCCTCCTTGCTGCCCTCTCACATTGCTTGCCCACCTTTAGGTCATCTGATATGACTACCCCAGGTCCCTTTCCATTTTTGTTGTTGTCAGTATCTCACCCTTATTGTGTACTCTTCCCTGGGTTTTGTTTCCAGGTGCATTACCTTGCACTTCTTAGCATTGAATCTAAGCTGCCATACATTTGGCCATTCCTCTAACCTTCAGAAGTCCTTCTCATCCTTTCCACCACCTTGTGCATCAACTCTGTTGCAGATCTTTGTGTCATCTGCAAGAGACATACTTTTCCTTCCAGTCCCTCTGCAATGTCGCTATAAAGACATTGGAAGAGACCGATCCCACTACTGAACCTCATGGCACCCCACTAGTAACTCCCTTTCTTCAGAGTGGACTCCATTTACTATTACTCTCTGTGTCCTATTCTCCAGCCAATTCTTTACCCAGGCTATCATCTTGGGACCCACTCCCAGGCTGGCTAACTTGTATACTAATCTTTTGTGTGAGACTGTGTCAAATGCCTTGCTAAAGTCTAGGTAGGCCATGTCCATAGCACCTCCCTGATCTACTATTTTGGTCACCCAGTCAAAGAAATCTATCAGATTTGTCTGGCATGACCTTCCCACTGTGAATCCATGCTGCCTTGGGTCCTGAGCCCCTCTGGCCTCTAGATACTCAACAATTCTTTCCTTCAGAAGTGATTCCATCATTTTCCCAACCACTGAGGTTAAACTGAGGTGTGTAGTTTTCTGCTTCTGCCTTGCTCCCATTTTGTGAAGGGGAATCACATCTGCCCTCCTCCAGTCCTTGGGTACCACCCCATCCTCCCATGATTTGTTAAAGAGGGTAGTCAGTGGTGTCACTAGTTCTACCCTTAGTTCTTTTAGAATTCTGGGATGAATCCCATCAGGCCCCATTGCTTTGTCCACCTTCAGTTTTAAGAGTTCTTTCAGAACCCTTTCTTCTGTAAATGGGCTGGTATCAACTTCTGTATCCAGAGTGTTTCTCAGTTTGTTTTAGGTACCTCCCCCACTTCCTTTGTAAATACTGAGCAAAAATATTTGTTTAGTATCTCTGCCTTTTCACAGTCACCCTCTGCCCACCCTCCCTCCTCTTTATTAAGCCTCACTAACCCTCCTTGGTCTTCTTCGGCTCCCTGATGTACCTATAAAAGGTTTTATCCCCTTCTTAACTGAGCTGGCTATCTTTTCCTTGGTTTGGGCCTTGCTGTTCTGACTGCCTTCCCAGCTTCCTTTTGCTTAACTGATACAGTTCTCTGTCCTGCTCCTTCTGTGATTCCTTGTACTTCCTGAATGCTTTCTTTTCTCTTGAACCTTCACTGCCACTTCCTTTGAGAACCATAGTGGTTTCTTACATCGTTTCATTTTGTTTATTTGCTTCACACAAAGGCTTGTTACCTCTGAGATGGCAGTTTTATTTTTCCCATTGTTCTTCCACCCTCCTTCCTGCCCATTTACTAGTGCATTCCTTAGGCACTCACCTATTTAGCAAAGTCAGCCCTCCTAAAGTCCAGTACTTTTGCCTTTGTATGGCTTGGACTCTATTGCTGTGTTTATTGTGAACCATACTGTTCGATGGTCGTTAGTTCCCAGATGGCTACC
Organism: Neoceratodus forsteri; assembly: GCA_016271365.2. Taxonomy (NCBI): domain Eukaryota; kingdom Metazoa; phylum Chordata; order Ceratodontiformes; family Ceratodontidae; genus Neoceratodus; species Neoceratodus forsteri. The sequence continues at coordinate 1,519,663,069 of CM057449.1, forward strand.
CACTTTACTGTCTGTGATCCTCTCTTCATCTCCCATTTGAGAGAACCAGGTCTAAGATTGCTCCCTCTTGAGTGGGCTCCAATACTAGTTGTCTAAGGCCTGCCCCCTGTAGGGCATCTAGAATAACCCCACTCTTTGAAGTAGCTGCTGCAACTGCACTCCAGTTAACATCTGGCATATTCAGATCACCCTTCAGCAATATCTCCCCTTTTTCTGCCATTCTAAGTATTCTTTCTCACAGGGGGATGGTGTCTACATGGGTGTCAGCATAGAGCATCAAAATGCTATGCTGCCTGTCTCCCTCCTGCCCTCAACACTGAGAGATATCTATTTCCAGTAGACCTACTCCAGTGCTCCAGATCTGCTGCTAGTTGTTAAGTCTTCAGTTGGTAAACAATATTATCTAGTCTGCTTTTTAATTACATTCTGTACCTTTCATGGAGCCTACTCTTTTCAACCCCAACTCTTCTAACCCCTTCCTTATTGACTGGGTTGTCTCATCCCATCCTCTGCCCTCTGTATTTTGAATATTGTCAATGGATGTGTGGAGGGATTTGTCTGAGTGATTTTTGCAGTAGCAGTTTCTTGTACTAAGAAAAGATAGCTATACCATGAGACAGGGATGCAGGTTGTTTGTTGTCATGAAAGTTTAATTTCTGCAGCAATGCAATAGTTTCAGTGAATTTGTCTGCTGTAGGAAAAAGCATATAGAAGCACATAGAGAAAACAGGTTTATTGATTTTGGAGTTGAGTAAGTGATTTGAAGTTTCTTCGCTTCTCTAGTTCATTTTGTCTTATATGAGATGGCTGTATAAGTGATTTGAAACAATTCTGACTTTGGACTTCTTTCCGTCTTGCTTACATTGGGGCTGGGTACACAAGAGGTTTTCATATGGTAGTGATTTATTTGAATATTGTTTTTAACTGTAACATTACTATAAAGTCTTTTTACGGTTATCTAGTGACTATTTATGGTTATGTATTGATTCTTGTCACATTGTATAGTTGGAATCATTTTAGCAGGGAGTTATTGATAGGATAAAGTAGACCCATGTGATGGGCATTTGAGCAATGAGGAGGCAGAGCTGGTCAGATCCAATTTCATAAAAATTAAAAAGGACATTTGTTGCCAGTAACACCTTTAGGAGTCATTGTGTCTCAATAACATCCCCAGTTAGATGTGTCACCAAGAATTCACATCAACAGGTATAAAGTCGGGGATGCATCCAATACCATGTTTAGTCTCTGTGTAACCAAATCTCAATTTCTGTTTAATGTGGGTACTGCCCCAACATGTCCAGTAAAGTATGCACAGTAGTGAAGACACACATTTTGAACAGATATTTCCTTATGCCAATACTGCAAGGTACAATACAACTGGGTAAAAGGTTGTAACTGTAACTATATGGATGCTCTTGGCATACTTTGTAATCAGATGCTTTTGTAGTGGGGAAAATAACATCCTCTCTCAATTTAGTAACTCAGATCTGGCTTAGGGGACATTGATTGGCCTAATGATTCCCTAAGTAGGTAATTGAAAATACCAGTAGCAGTATGTGGTCTGGCATATAAAAGGAGAAGAAATTAAATTGGTAAATGGAGACATTGATTAATTGTTCCAGGGGATAGAGCTGTCAGTGTTGCCAAAATGTGTTTGGGTCTTTCCATGAATTTACTGTAGAGATTGGAAGAGTATGATATTATTTTGGAATATGTTACAAATTATTCTAAAGCCTTGGCTACACCAGTCTCTCAGGGAAAAGGGATTGTTTGTATTTTTAATAATGTATATTATACCTCAAAGAATCCTTAGTATGCAAGAATTATTTAAATGTGACAATCATTGTTTTACTGTACATATCTTCTGGCTTCACATCAATTGTGAGAGGCCAATTGAGATGGCTCCGCAAGGACTGTGGTTGGAGGTGATGCCATCAAACATTTACGGTAAACCAATGCAGAATATACAGTGCATTAGTCATAAAAATCAACAGAACAGTTTTATCTTTGGGAGAGCTAACACACTGTTATTAGTTGACCACTGAAGCATAATAACCATTCTTTCCCCATCTAAATAGATAGTAAGATGATGGTATAGTAACTTGCTGACCACAATTATAGCAAACACTTTACTTTCCCCCAGTAAAGAAAGACAACGAGATCACTCTGGATTTTCTGATAAGAGGCTTCATGCTATCCTGGAACATCAAAAAGGATCTATGTGATTGACTCTGTGTCTGCTGTATTTCATGCATGGTGGGAAGGAACATTTAATGTTAAAGCTGATAAAGGAGAGGACTGTCCCATTTGTTTATTTACTTGCCCACATATTACCACAATAGGGCTGCTGACTGCTTTTCATCTACAGTAAGTGATAAATTCCTGACCAGTTACTGCCTAAAATACCATGTAACATTAGAAGATACTGCACTTGGAGGAAAGGCTTCATAACACACAAAGAGGGGAATAGTACCTTGAACTGTGGCACATGGTATTTTGGAAGTACAGTACAACTTGATACAAGTGTTACTTCAGTGGCAACAACAAGGTTCTTTGGTGAGATGCAAGTTCTGAAGGCAGTTTTATGGCTACATATCCAGAACATTCCAGGGCCCCTGGCTATGGTAGTTATTTTATACAGGTACAGTATACAACATATAGTAAGTGCAAGATATGTGACCAGTTCAAGGTTTCCCTACATTTAAATCTAAAATAACTATTGTTCTTAGTCTACAGCAGTAGATATGATTAACAGAAACAACATCACCATCTTTAGTAGTTACTGGTGGCTCACATATGATGAAAATGTTTTCCTACTCTGTTACAGCATACTACTGGGGAATTCAATGGAAAGGCACAGTCTGTCTTTTGAAAGAATATTAAGGCTTCATCAAACTCTTTAAATGCGTTAGACTTCTTGGCTGTTCAAGTCTTCAACAGCACCAGGTAATGAGTAATGAATAAGCCTCCAAGATGACTGACCGATACATTGGCAACAAGAAATTTTGGGTTTTTTGGGGGAGTTGTCATGAGTTGGTTTCAGTAGCCTAGCAGTCACACAATTCTACACCCTTTTCCAGTTGAGTTCCCCTATAGCATTCCTCTGCTTTAGAAACATGAGAATGATTTTCAAGGCCTCTGAGTTCATTGGGGTTCATAAGGTTCATGGGGTTCACAGAGTTAAGGCAACTGAGGTTCTTGTACAGTAACCTGAGCGTCTGATGCTAGCTTCTGACTGTTTTGTTGATATGCTCACCAAAATCCAGTTTTGGACTGAGTCATACCCCCACAGTAAGTATTTTAAGCTTTTCGCATTTCTCCAGAGGTGGTCCAGAATGGAGAGAGCATGGAGAGTGTGTACATGAATCCTTTTATTGTGGAACAGCATTATTTTTGTTTTAACATTGTTCACTGGAAGCCCATTGTATCTGTCCAGTGCTGGGCTTTGTCAAATACTGTTTGTAGTGTGCCACTGAGTTTAGTGATGGAGCCAGCTGAGGCATATAACACCACTATCTAGATATAGATGTATATTAATTTCAGAGGTCCTGCAGGCAGAGAGCAGATCCTTAACAAAGAGGATGGAAAATAATGGTTCAAGGATGGACCTCTGCGGGACAACAAGGTTACACATGTGCAGTGAAAAGATTGATTCACTGACCTTAACAACCTGAGTTCAGAAAGAGAGATAATCATTAGGTCCATTTACACTACAGTACCTGAATCACTACCTTCTGCAATGGTTGGCTGCTGCTCCACTGGCAATGCAGCTGATCATCACTTACACACTGATGCTGTGGTGCATTGCAGAGCCCTTGAACCACACTTCCTGCATTTTTATTGTGTTTCCATCTGGGTCAGGAAGATCACCAATGGTGCCTTGTAATGCTATAAGAAATAAACAACTTTGCATTCCGTATGAATATAATACTTTTTTTTCTAGTATTTTATTACTACTTTGGTAAAACTGTTAAAACAGAAAATGTATCAATCCAACAGTTTGTCACCCTGTAGTATATCTGACATCTGAAGACAATATCGGACTTGGTGGCTAGCAGATCCATCACCTTGCCCTTGCCTTCATCTCCCAACTGGTTTCCCAGGATGATGGTGTCTTGGTTCCCCACCATGTCATTCCCGGATCTCTTGACCCAGGTGCTTGTCATAGGTTTTTACTATGCTGCGGTGCCATCCCCCACAGTGACACTCCCTACAGTGCCATGAGCATGTGGACATTCCCAGCATCGATGAGTCCTGAAACCTACCAGCAACACAGCCACAGCAATGTGGAGGGGCTGTGCCCCCCTCACCCACCCCCTGTACTTTAGATTACTAACTCCACATCACACAGACCGTGGAGGTAGGTGCCTAAACCCCGTCAATGCACAGTCCATCACCATGGAATCTCCACCACCACAATGTCCATCGCCATCGGGGTTTCACTGTGGTGGTGTCATTGTCCTGTCGGCATATGCTTGTCATGCTGCTGTAACTGGTGTGGTTGTTTGATGCCTGTCTTCCTGACATATTAATATTTTGTTCTATAGCAATCTAACAGTGATCATTTGAACCAACTCATTTAATGATAAAGGCTTTTTTTTACCTTTCTGCATTATTTATACTGTTTAAAATATTACTGAACAACTAAACTCAAAAATTACTTTAGTCATGGGATGGCATGTGGTGTTGGAAAGTAGTGAATTATGAGGTTGGAAAATAATTAGATTTTTTAATTGCCATCACATGTAAGTTGCCAAAGTATTTTACATCCTTTGAAAGACAACTATGATTTTCAAATTGACATGCCTGTTTGTTAAAAGGTAAAAACACCTGCACCAGTATGCATTCCCACCAAAACAGGGAATGCTCTGTGCCACAATGGAGTGACTTGCTATGCTCTGGCAGCTGTTTACACTGCCAGATTTGCACTGGGGCAACTCATCTGCACTGCTGGCAATGGTGCAAGTCTGGCAGTGTAAACATGCCTACTGAACCGTCATGAGCACACCTCTACACTGACTCTACCAAAACCACTAGTATCCCCACACCATTGACACACATACAGTCATGTTGTCTTCAAGCACTACTGGTATCCTCACTGCTCATCCTCCCCCTTACCACTGATACTGTCAAAAAAGAATAGCTTTCTTTAACTCTACAAGCTAATGGCAGTGTGACCCAGTGTTCTGAGCAGAAAGCTATGGACGTGCAAATTTGAGGTTCACTCTCAACATAATGTAGCTACTGTCTCACTGTTTGAGTAATGTACTTGACCTCTCTGTGTTTCAGTCCTCCAAACTATAAAACTGGATAGATGCAGGACCACACCATATTGTAAATTAAATGCTGCAGCACAGCTGGGCTATTATGGGTGATACATTATAAGATAAAATAAATACTGATATCCCCATACCACCAGCATCCTCAACACTGATGAGGTGCTATGTAAAGTGACAATCCAGACTGCTGATGTCTTGCGTTAGTGATAACCCCAATCCCATTCACTTGCCAACCTCTTGCCTAGACCATAACTTGCTATTTTAAAGTAACACAATTCAATTCCCATAAAACACATATTTAATTTTTATATTTTTGTCAAGGAAAATACTTTGTAAAAATGAAGTGTAAGTATTAACACACAAACAATATATACTCTACCAGCATGGGTCTGAATACAGCAAAGACTGCCTTCTCAAGCAGAGTATAAAAAATGTGCTGTGTCAAATGTGAAAATGGATCACAAAAACAAAGTCAGTCTGCAAAAACAGCTTACAGTTCTGCCTCTATTACAAATAAAGACTCTCTTGTATTTGGGTTTGAAAACAGAGATGCACTATAAAATGGGCAGAAATATCTTGCTTCCTGGTTGGCTAAGTCAATTCTGAGACCCATTTGTTAACCACACACACACACACACACACACACACACACACACATAAAAATGCACAGGCTGCGACAGGTTCAGATAGGGGGATTTGGAATTTGAGCAATCACATATAGAATTCATAACTATTTTTTACACTCCTGATTGCCATCACCAACAAAACTACCCCTTTATTTATTTTATTTTTGTTTTCAGATTACAGTACCTTTCAGCCTGTGGCTCTTTTACAGAGGTTTCACATCAAAAGAGCTATACAATAAACTATAACATTATACAGTATAATACAGCAATTGAAGACCTTCAACTAGACAGTGAAAAGTAACCCCCCTTACATTTAAAACCAAGTAAAGAATGAAATGTTCTTTACTTTCATTTATAAACTGTTTACACTTATAAACAAATTCAAAAAGATAAGTACTAATCAGTTTTGGTTTCTGACAATTCATTGGTGAGCATCCCCTTCTATCCTTACCAGCTTGCCATGGAAATATCTACAGATTACCCTGCCACAAAAAAATACTCTGGTCACGGATCCATATCCACATTACATCATTCATTGTGTCTCTTTTTGAGTCTATGGGGGGAACACTTTACCAGTGGACTAGAGAAGAATTTCTAATCTTGTGTTCCATGGCATACATACATTTAAGTAACAGAAAGTTAGTGGGGCTATTTTCTCTGTGGTGTAAGGATACATTTTAAAATTACAATACTGAAATATTTGTTTAACCTAGCCACTTATCTTGTACTGTACTAATTAGACCCATTTCACAATCACAATAAGACACTTTTAAGTGCCCTCATGCCTCACTACACACCCAGGTTAATTCCATTATCCCACAGAAATGCATACCGTTTTGTGTTGAATTTCTAAAATTAATCCATCTTGCTAACCACAATCATCGCTACTGGAACAGTTACTGTAGATTCAAATAAAACTCCTTAAACTGTGTGTTGTCACTTTATCATTTACAGAAGCTGCCTCTCTGTAGGGTTCCACATCGACTCTGCTAAAAACAATGCAGCGTGGTAAAAACAGCATGGACAAAACCCCGCCAGGCAAAATCACACCTGTCCACAACAGCTAACGGAAAAACAGTGTAAAGGGAAAAATGTCACACACTAGCTGTGCATAAAACAGCACACACTGTGCCACAAACAGAACAAACAACCTTTCCCTTAAGAGTCAATTTACTATTGCCACAACACAGCACCATGGATCACCGCCCCAGTGAAATTTTTTTCTTAGGTGTAGATTTAATATTACCACATAACACCGCCATGGATCACCACTCTGGAGAAATTTGAGGTAAAAGGCATATCGGTGGATTCAGGATTGACATCTCGTAGTTAAGGCACCCCCTCACTATAGTATGTGGTGTCACACAAGCATTATTTTGTATACCGTGCTCTTCCATATTTTGACATTTTGACCATGTGCTATTGACTACGCTCCTTTGGTCCATGTGGACTTGACATGATACCTCTCTGTAGCAGTCTTTCAGAGTACATTTCTCCTACTCTCTATAATTTTCACCCAGATCTCCCCACCCCTGATGCCAGTGATTTGGCTTACCATGGTGGCACCCTTCCAGCAAGAGGAAAACTGAGCAAGCGACTATCTTCACAGCTGATGTTGCTCTGTGATTGGCCAGCAGGAGGTGTGTGGATGCCAGGCAGCAGGAAATAAGTGCATCACCTTCATGGCAAAACAGTTCCAAGCTGGCTCTATCATATGATAATTGGACATGCTCTATATGTAAGCCCTAGTCATTCCAGGGGTAGCATAGCATGCTGATGCTGCACTACTGGCTCAGCCCTTCAGAAGATATTACTCTGTATGTTTCTCTCTCTCTCCCCCTTTTCCACCCCAGGACTCTGTTTCTCATGGAACAACATGTCACTTTGATGTTAGAAAAGTCCCACTGCCAGCTGTTCAACATGTACAAATCAATTTGACCACTCTAGTAACAAAAAATGACAGTAGTCACCAGTATGGTAGAAAGCGAATGTACAAAACCATGTCTGAACACTTGTCTATTCCTAACAGTGTAGCAAAACACTGTTAGCCAATCACAATGCCTAATTATTGTGCTTGTGGGAGGAAAGTGTTTATACTGTAACTGCTTTTTTTTTTATCTTTTAATTAATGTGAAGAGCCAGAGTAAGGCTGAGCCAATGGGACATTTGCATTCGCTGTACATGCCCAAATCTGGCAGTTTGGACACTGGCAAAGCGGGTCCAAAGGAGCTCTGTTTCCCTTTGGCACTTCAGTGTCATGATGCAGTCCTTTTTACAGGGAGCACACATCGAGCACGTCCCAGCTGTTGGCAAGCCACATGGACCTACAGCTGCCAATCAGCTAAGCTGCAGATTGAGAACTCTTCACACTACATACGTCTCAGTGCCATTTCCAGCTCTCATTCACAGGAGCGGGACCTACTGTATTTATTGAAGGCGCTCCTTTCATGTAAAGAGAATTATTTTGATCAGAAAACTTTAGAAAATCATCAGATAATTATGCATTATCATTCCAGTGAGTTAACTTGCTACATTTCACTGCAGTTTCAGGCAGACAGGCTAGTGATAGTGTGCTGCTGAGGAAAGCAGACAGAGTGCACATTGTGATCCTGCCCTGGCAGCAACAGGCCTTGCAGAAGGAGCAGGTTCTAGTGAATTTAACTGATTGTGGATGGTGCAGAGAAGATTTGTGAAGGGGGTATTTGACAAATATGTTTTTACTAAGTGCTAGTGCTGTAAAGTGCACAGGAATCCGTCTATTTTTCTCCTGCAGCAGGAGCCAGGCAGAGTGACGTTTGCAGACTGCGGATGCTGCAGGATGGATTTTGAGGGAAATTTTTGACAAATTATATTTTTTATTGACTGCAGGTGGTGCACCAGGGCACAGAAATCCATGTTTTTACTTTTTTACGTGTGTGTGTGTGTGTGTGTGTGTGTGTATGTGCCTGCCAGCCAGTCAGTGAGCGAAAAGTGAAGTAGGCTGCTATGTGGGAAATACTATAAGTTGTGTCAGTGGGGCAGAATGTGTGGTCTGTCAGTGGCTGGGTGTGGTCTGGTTGTCTCACTCTTCCCTGTCACCTTGAGAGATGTACTTTATGGCATTGCAGCACGTGCATGTGCTGGACACTAATGTCCTGTGGACATCTAAGAATCCTCGATAACTATTGTGAGTCATTGTGGTTAGTGCTCAGCAGTAGCTGTAACATGCCATTATCTGTCATGCATGTGTTATTGATGCATGTAGAAAACAGGAAGAGAAAAACAACAGGAGAAAGGGATGCAGGGGAGGACAGGAGCAGGTAAATGTTCCACCATGACAGTTCCACCAAGTATAAGTTCTACAAGCAGTGGTGGTGGAAAAGGAGCTGATCATGGTGACACTGGGTCTAGGAGTCATGGTTGTGGAGCTGTGAAGACAAGGGCAGGATGCATTAAACCATTGTTCATTAACCCTCCGGCCTGTACACACATCCTAAAAACCTATATATTCTATATCTTCTGGCAGCCTATGGGTTAATCCTCAGAAATCTATAGGTTCCACTCCTACTACAGTGCAAATAGCTTCCCCTGCTGGTTATTCAGTACAACTGGTGATGAAACCACACTGAGCAATTCAGAAGCAGCCCAGTTTCCCCCTCATCCCCTTCAAATGCTTCCATTTCCCCTACTCGGGATAGATGTGATTTATCCAGAAATGTAAAGTTTAATCCCCCCAAAAAAAAAATTATCCTGCATTCTCTGGCAATTCCTCAAAGTTTCCCCCCATCCCCCAAAAGTAACAGCTTCTGCAAATATTATAAGGGAAGGAAGTCAAGTGACAAGCCCAAATCATCACTTCAGTGTCCTGATTCAGGTTTCCTTGGCACATAAATAAAAATAATAAATTATAATATTAAAACATAATCATAGATTAAATAATATATCTTGTTATAGCATTTATGCAATATCATATTATCCAATATATAATACATGGATGGGAACCTTCTCCCATAGACAAGGTCATCATTTATTTCCCTGTATACCTGTGACTAATCTATCTATTAGAAGTATACATGTGACTAATCTACCAATTCAAAGTATATGCCTACTCTAATGAAACAATTACAGCCATATACTAACACTAATTAAAGCTATGAACATACACTAATCAAACAATTAAAAGTATACACCTGCACTAATAAACAATACATACCTGCACTACATTAAACCCTATGGGACACCACTTATAACACAATTAACACAGAATTAGGAAGCTCGCCAAACCAATTATAAAGCTACAAAAGAACCCGGGAAAAAACATACATAAAACCCTCCCAAACCCAAAAATTCCCCAAACTCCTACCTGCACTAACTACACACCACTCCTTCCTTGCTGCAAGAAACCTTCAGGTGCCATAATGTGACAGCAAATTAAATCTCCATAATAGTAACCATCCTAATGTATTATATTCAACAAACAATAGGTAAGGGTGAAAAACTCAAAAGTATATCCATCTTGGTGGTTAATTAGGGTAATAAAGCCACACACCCCTTGAGCTCGTGGCCTTATAGCCTTAAATAGCCCCCTTGAATTGGGTATACATTGTTGTATACCACCCTTATCCATTATTTATTCTATATATTATCATCTCCCATATCATATCAAATAATCTTATTATATAAGATTATATTATCTTTTCATAGATCATGTCATATTACTTTGGATTAATCTTTTATTACAAAATGGGTAGAGAGTTTTCTGCATCCTGATTGGTCAGGCCCCACGTACTTATAGGAAAACAACCATAAAAGTGGCACTTTTTTGGACACGCTGGGTGCAGCACAGCCCACATATCCATGCCTGCCAGAAATCTTTGAAAATATTTCTGACAGCCATGCTACTTAGGTAATAACCATTGCTTGCCTTAGCTTTATAACTAAAATTTATACCCACCATATTCAATAACCATTTTCACCCAACAAATAGCAAAAACATGACACATAAAAAAAAATGATGTTTAGGGAAAAGCAAGCCTCCTGAAAGCAGCCATCATCATTTCATTTTTTGAAATAAAAAAAAAAATCAGTGCTGCACGAAGAAACTGAATCTTGCCAACATTTCTTATAAATAAAAACTAAACATCCACGGAGCAAACCAGAGTTTGCTCCGTGGATGTTTTATTTTTATTTGTAATAAATGTTGCCACTATTCAGTTTCCTCATGCAATGCTGAAATTTTTGTATTTCATGAATTACCTGCTGTCAGTCAAGCTGCCTTGAAAAATTTAATGCAGAGCAGGATGCATTTTGTATGCTCCTAATCGTTTCATTTTTTTGTCAGTCCTCTCACCCAGGGCTACAAGTTACAGGCACTCTCTGCTCCAGCATGGCATCTGTCCTGTGGCCGCACACACACACACACACACACAGACACACACACACACACACACACACACACACACACACACACACAAATATACACATACACACACACACATATACACACACACGCACCCCGCCGCCACTAACACCTCCTGTCTATTGACATACTGTACACACCAGGAGATGATCCCATTTTTACATTATTACTAATGTACTTAAATATTTATTTCCTACAACCACCAGGCTAGTGATGGCACTCAATCCATTCAGAGCACCAGGAAGTCAGTCCCCTGAGTGAGAGAGATGTGGAAAGTTGATCCCCTAAAACCGCCACCCTCTCCCTCAAAAAGCTTCATGAGATAAGATACCTTTTTCTATTTAACACAAAGTAAAACCAACATCTACACTGGTGTTGCTGGTGTGGGGGAAGGGAGTAATAGCTGGGCAGAGTGAAGCAATGGCTACACCGGTGGTGCGGGGGAAGGGGTGAGACTATAACCAGGGGTGAAGGAGCCAGTGTCTTTGGGTAGGTGCTTGCTAACCATCACCAGCTGATCATGACCACTGAGTAAATATGCCAGAAATCCTTTGTTTTTCTTCTTGTTCTTCTTTAAAAAGACTTTGTGCAATCGCACTTCTGTCCCACATGAAGACAAGTCCTGTACTAATGTAAGCAAATTAAGCGTGAGTCATTTGCACCAAACACATGTTTTGTTTTTTAAATGGTAATGTATCTCAAAAGAACACCACCATGGAGGGGGGAGGTGGCACCGAAAAGGACACAAAGCTGAGATGGAGGACAACTTTCAGCAGCTGGTAGTATGAGACCTACCTGATAAAACAGTTGAAGACATAGGTGCTGCTGTCTGTTTTACTGATCATACACCTTTGTGTCAAACTGGTCATGAGTCCTAAAACCTCCAAATGCTTGTAAGGGGCTAGTTACAAAAAAGATATAAACTCAAAAGCAGACTAAACTTGTGGTGCTGTGAAGGGGTATACAAACAATAGGAAATAAGGGCTAACCTACCACATGCTGATTGTGATGCTAGGGGTATACAGACATGCAGGGGGAAAAGAGGCAAATGCAGGTGCCCTTTACTGGCAACTAAGGATGTCTACAATATGACTTCATAACATTTAATATAAAAGACAAACTACTTTACACTAAAAAACTCCACACTCTTAGAAGCTTTTTCGAACTTTTGTCTTCCATTTTTAATCTTAAAATTTTAACTTTTAGGACCCATTTTATAAAGGCAAGAAGACACTCTGTGGATGTGGATTGCTGCCTGATAAGAGCATTTCTTAGATGCTGAAGATGCTTGGTGCAAGTGCCTCATGCCTAATTATGCACCTTGGGCATGCTCTTTTCAGGCAACAACTGTCATACTGCTTACCTATATCATATCAGATTATAGCACATTGAGGTGGACATCCTGTATCTGGATTTCAGTAAGGTCTTTGACCCTGTTCCCCACAGGAGATTAATCAGGAAGCAGGAGGAGCTGAGGATAGGATAACAACTGGTTATGTAGGTTAGAAACTAGCTGCAAGATAGATGGCAGAGAGTGTGGTCGGGGGTGATCTCAGAGACTAGGCCAGTTACTAGCGGAGTCCCACAGAGCTTGGCACTCAGTCCAGTGTTGCTTAGCATCTTCATCAGTGAGATTGCAGACAGGATTAAAGGTAAAATATGCCTGTCTGTGGATGACACAAAGCTCTGTGGGAGAGTAGATATGGAGGAGAAGAGACAGCACTTCAGAGAGGACCTAAATAAGTTATAGAAGTGGTCAGGTATTTGACAACTGGGATTCAATGTCAAAAAGTGTATGGTAATGCACTTGGGGTGGAGAACCCAAAGACCACATACTGGCTGGGCACTGTGCAGGTTACCAGATCTGAAGAATGATAGAGACAGAAAAAACAGTGCACAGTGAGAAGCACAGGAGGTGCTCACCTATAGGATCCTGGCTAGAATGAAAAAAGTGAACTGAGGAATTTTGTGTATACTACAAAATGAAAAGGAGCAACAGGATGGTTTGATAATCAAGCTGTGACTGACCAAGAGTCCAACACATTGAATCACGCTTGAAATTCTTAATTTTATTGCACAAAATCCATCATAAAATAGATACACAAAAATCAAACCCACCCCAGATCACCAACCATCCACCAAGAATGCCATCACTTCACCAACCAGCTTCCTCAGGGGGCCATGGTTAACAACATTTGAAACAGCATTAAGTAGTTTGGTGCCCATTTACCAGTTCATGTATAATTAAAATTACCACATTGTAATGGGGACAACTAGATGCAGTACTTCAAAATTCTACTCTTAATGGTAACATTTTGCTTAATTACAATTAATACATCTGCAAAACAATTGTAATGCAATTAAAACATTCCATTAAGAAGCCCTCAGCTTAGAGATCTATTCACAGAAATTCATCATAGGTACTTTGATGGCTTAAATACAACATATAATCTAAAATATAAGTAAATCACATAAATAATTACAGTACCATAACAATAATTTTCAGTGCAAAAACTAACTGTAGTTTCTCATTCAAAAATGCTAGTCAATACAGTGCTATTATTACAATCACTTAAAATAAAGAAATCATTCTGTAAAAACAGCCATAGCAACACCAGTTCATTTTGTGTCAAAGAATTCTTAAAAGTTATGATCTTAATTGCATTGAGGTCTCTATTATGTTTTGATGATTCCTCAAGGGAGGACCTGGGTCAGCTACAGAAGTGGTCAAGTATTTGACAACTGGGATTCAATGCCAAAAAGTGTATGGCAATGCACTTGGGGCAAAGAGAACCATAAACCACATATTAGCTGTGTCTTGTGCAGGTTACCAGGTCAGAAGCACTTGGGAGTAATCATCATGACTGACCTGAAGCACTCTGCATACTGCAGGAAAGCAGCAGCAAAAGTGAATCAGATGCTGAGCTACATAGCCAGGGGTATAACCAGCAGGAATGTGGAAGTCATTCTGCCACTGTCCAAATCCTTAGCCTTGGCTGCATCTTAAGTACAGTGGGCAGTATTGGTGCCCTACCTAAAGAAGGACATACACCTGCTGGAAACAGGTGAGAGAAGGGGAACCAAAATGATACAGGGACAGCAAGATGGAGCGTAAAAGGAAAGACTTAGAAATCTCAACAGGTACTCCTAGAGGATGGAAGGGAAAGGTAACAAGACTGAATCCTTCAAATACCTTATAGGCTTCAACAAGGTGAGCTCTGAAGGTCTTTTCAACCTTTGTGGGAAAAGGACCACTTAGTGGCACTGGCTCAAGCTGGTGGGGGTAAGATGCACAAGAGAAATGAGGAGGCACTTTTCACAGAGATGGTGGTAGCTAAGTGGAATGAGTTGTCAAGGAGGTAGTCTCACTGAAAACAGTGGACAACTTCAAGAGAGGTTGGGACAGAGTAAAGGGAACACTGCACATGGGGAGGGGCGGGGAGAGAGGATTTTGGTGGGGGTAGGTAGATAACGGGGTGGATCCCTCAGTAGACACTGAGGGGTCTGCAAACTTGGGCAGACATGATAGACCACAAGGCCTTCTTTCTGCTGGCTACCTATATACACATGTGTTTGTATGTTCATATGTTATGTCTTCTTTATATATCATATGTGTTGGCCTGCACAACACCATCCCAATCCATGTCATTCCGCAGTGGCCGAAAAAGGAAATCATTTTGCAACTGCCACCCAGTTCCATTGGAAGTACCTTTGACCACCACCACCACCAAGCCACTGTACCTAAAAGTCAAAAGTGATCCTGTTCAGCATTCAATTATTTTACAGATGACACCATAAAACAACTGAAAGCATGTGGAAATCAATGCGGTAAAAAGATCATTCGAGGTTAGCGAAGTCTGCTCAAACTTTGGAAACCAATGTTCTGGACTTTAAACCTTGAGCACAGTATTCTCCTAACAGCCACAATCACCCCCAATGCCCATGCGGGTTAAATTAACCAGCAGCAGTAACAACAGCAGAGGCAGTCAGATTAGGTATGGGAAGTGGGGATAAGACTGTTTATTCAAGCAATCCAGCCACCATTTTGGCAGCTTCAGCCAAATAATGCATCCCTTGGTATTGAACTGGCATTGCATCACAAAGTGTCAATAAACATCAGCCAGAATCAGGCCCAGCATAAGCACCATGGCCTGTGCTGAATTCATGGTAAAAAAAAGCACAGCACCCTGCCTTAGTCATTAAATGCCACTCTAAACTGCAAAGCTTTCCTCCTGCTTCTTCAAGTGCTGACAGTTCAAAGACATCTCATCCTGACTCTGTCTTCCAGAAACAACACATCCTCTTCATCATCATCATCTTCCATCATAAATCATGATTTCTCTAAATAAAGCACAATTTTAGAATAATAAAAATTAATAATAATAAAATGGAATTACAGTAAATAACAGAGAAGTTGACAGCTCTCAAAAAACACATCATTTACCTCATTCTCCCCCCTTCTCCATCACAGATCTTGTTTTTTTGGCATATAAGTAAAGCACAATTTAACAATGATAATAATCAATATTAATTAATCTATGAAAACACAACCCATTGAGGTCAATATGTTCTGAAAGCAACACATCTTCCTCCCTCCTCCTCCATCATAAATTTCATTTTCTCAGCAAATAAGTAAATCAGAAGTTAATAGTAACTAAAAATAATAAGTAAATCAGAATTTAGGAATAACTAAAATAATAATTACATCAAAATAAAAACCATAGAAGTTAACTGGTTCCGAAAACAACACATCTCTTTCATCCTCCATCTCCCTCCATTGCAAATTACATTTTCTTGGCACAATAAAAATGTTAAATAAATAATAAAATGTAATAATATTATCATATTGCTGTCATATTGTATTATTATCATTGCATTATTCATGTAATGGTCACATACCTCATCCTCTGATAAGCTACTTTATTAAATATAATGTCAAAGCGAGAATGTGCATACACAAACTCCTGACAATACTGTTTCCCCTCTTTTGCTGTCTCCTCATGGTGACAGTGTCAGGCATAAGTGAGATGACATGAAAGACTTGGACAGTAATAATCCTGAGACAACCAGGGACTTTTAGGAAATTTTGGATACTGATTTCCACTGTCATTCAGACATTTTGCATGAAGACTCAGACTTGCTACTATAAGAAAAGATGCAGGCTTACTGACAGATTGAGAGCACAGAGAATCCATGTGATCATTAAGGAGCAAATGGAAGAACAATATGGTTGAACAGACGAGCAAACAAATCGCTGCACACGTGACCAAAATAATGAAGGAAAAAAAGGCAAAAATGCCAGTAAACTGCAAAACTGAGTTTAATGAGGCAAAAAGCCAGAGCAGTGGTTGAAGTCAAAGGAGAAAGGCTTTCAGAAAGACAGGGTGCTCTAAGGAAGTCATACAGAGACATTTTGGAGCCTCTCATACTGAGAATTGCTGAAGGTTTCTTAGAATGGACACCATGAGACTATATAAAATGTCAAATACTAACTGCTCAGTTTCTTTAAAATCTATGTACAGTAATTCAGCTGTAAATTTAAATAATGTAATCACTGCATCATAGGCATTGATGCATCCCCCAACCCTCAGACAAAGCCTTGTTTGTTTGATACAAAGAACTGGGGTTTGTAGCCACTAGTCTGGCTTTTTGTCTGAATAAATCCACTTTTACAGTCTTCTCTGGCATTTCTGCCCTTTTTTTAAGGTTGGACCATTAATGGAGGATAATGACTTTATCTGGGATGAACAAAAAATGGCAGACGAATTTAATTCCTACTTCTTAAGTATATATAAGACAATAGAAGAAGAGTAATTGAGAACAGACAAAATACCTGAAACTCCTGTAGTTTTTACAAAAGAAGAAGTAACTAACATCATAGAACAAATTAAAACAAACTCATCTGCAGGCCCTGACGACATCCCTAATAAATTCATAAAAGAACTAACAAATGAAATATCAGATATATTAATGTTGTTATTCACTACAACTATAAGAGAGGGTGTAGCAGTAACAGACTGGAGAAATGCAACTATTATACCAACACACAAAGGTAAATCCAAGCAGAATGTAGCCAATTATAGACCCGTTAGTCTAACTTCATGCACCGGTAAAATTATGAAACTTTTGCTGCAGCATAAAATCAATGAGCACATCGTACATAATGGATATCTAGACATTACACAGCATGGACTCACAGGTGGTAGATCATGTCAGAGTAATCTGATAAATTATTTTGAACCAGTGAGTAAAGCACTGGATAATGCTTAACCAGTGGACGTAATATTTCTGGACTTCCAAATGGCCTTTGATTCAGTCTCTCATAAGGTGTTGATTGTACAGCTGGTAAAATTAAATCTGCACCCTCAAATTGTTAGTTGGATAAGTTATTGGCTCAAGGACAGAATGCAACAAGTTAAAATCCTAGGACATAAATCAGTCTGGGGTACTGTCACCAGTGGGGTACCACAGGGCTTGGTGTTGGGCCCTGTCTTGTTTAATATTCCGATTACCAGTATGAGAACTACAGATGGTGTATGGATTAATAAGTATGCGGATGATGCCAAACTAGGATGTATTGTGAATGACAAGCACTCAGTTAATATGTTACAAACTAATCTGAATAATTTGGCAATATGGGCAAATGAAAATAAACTGACATTTAATACAGACAACTGCAAAGTCATGCATTTAGGAAAAAACAATAAACTAGCAACATATTTCATAAATAATATTAAATTACAGACTGTTCATTTGTAAAAGGATCTAGGGATAAATATCACCAATGATTTAAAATTTACAGAACACAACACTAAAACAATTAAAAAATGTCATGAAATGATTTCATGCATTTTAATAATAATAATAATAATCTTTATTTATTAGGCACCTTTCAAATATCAAGGCGCCTTACAGAATTAAAACAAAACATCAAATATTACAGAATAACTATACCATTAATAAAATCATAATAATTCTTTAAATGCCTGATTTCACAAAAAGGTCTTACATGCCTGTTTAAAGCCCTCAACAGTCATGCACTCACAAAGCTGACGGGGCAGAGAATCCCAGAGGGTAGGGGCCACAAACGCAAAGGCATGGGCCCCAGAAGATTTCAAAATAACCCTCGGAATCTCCAGCAACCCATCATCAGCTGAGCGGAGCTGTCGCACAGAGGTGTAAGGAATCAGAAGCTCTTTTCAAGTAGTCAGGACCAAGACTGTGTAGGACTTTGTAGGTCAAAAAACCTACCTTAAAGGTGATCCACCACTGAATCGGCAGCCAGTGCAGATCGCACAGCACAGGGGTGATACGCGAACTCCTAGATGCCCCTGACAATAGTCAAGTAGCAGCGTTCTGCACCAGCTGTAAGCAGCAGATATCAACCCTGGGAAGCCCCAGATAAAGGGAGCTGCAGAAGTCAAGGTGGGAAGTCACAAACGCATGGACCAACACAGGCAAATCGCTGGACGGAACAAGGTGTTTGACCCTGGTGATGTTCCTAAGATGCTAAAAGGCTGACTTAATGACTGCAAACACCTGATGATGAAGGGTCAACCCATCGTCAAGCACCACTCCAGGGTCAAGCACCCATTCTGGGGTAAGGATCTGAGCACCCCACAGAAACATTCCAGAGGGCTGATCAGTCCTCATATAAAAAGTAGGGAATCAGAGGTGTTGATAACAATCTGCACTAGTTTGGTAAGGTCCCAGGTAGATTACTGTGCCCCTTTCTGTGCACCAACTTCAACAGGTAATTTAGAAAAGATAGAAAAAGTGCAGAGAAGACTGACTAAACATATAAATAATCTAAACAGTAGACAGTATGAGGATAGACTAAAAATACTAGGACTTTATTCTGTAGAATATAGATATATCAGAGGTGATCTTTGTCTAATTTTCAGGGCAACCAGAGACCCTGCCTTGTTTGAAACATTATGTTTATAAAAAGCAACAGCACTAGCTCTCATAAATTAAAACTTAAAACATACATTAATAAGACAGTTAAGAGGAATAAGTTTGTTACTCAGAGAGCTCCCCCCTATCTGGAATGCGCTTCCATGGGATGTGGTAGCATATGATGATCTGGAACAGTTTAAAACAAAATTCGATTTATATATGGGCAGTAGAAAGTATACCTTTAGCCACTAGCCACTAGGCAACAAGTTCATAATGGGCTTGCCCCTCGAGCTTGTCAACACCTATGAACCTATGAACATATTTGGTCATGTGTGTAGTGGTGTGTTCATTTATGTTGTACAGCTACTGTATGGCAGAACTAATGATCCAATCAAATTCTGGCAAAATGGGCAAGCCATTTCAACAGTACTGGATAAGCTGGCTTTGTATTTTCTCAAATTCCCTCCAACATCAGTCTCCTCAGAAAGATGTTTTCAGTAGCACTAAAGATATTGTCTCACCAAATCTCTCAAGGCTAGATCTAGAAAATCCTTAAAGGAATTCTACCTGCTGATGTGAAGCCCTGACCGCTGTAGAGATTGGCGCTTCACCTCACATATCCTCCCTGTAGTCAGCATAATAAATAAATGATTTTCATACCTCAGTGTTCATAAAAATGGTGTAAAGCTCTGGTGCAGTGGGCATATTTAAATATTGAGCCTGTCATCTCCTGCGATCTTGTTACAAACACCGTTAGATGATGATGACCCACTGCCCCTTCCTCATTGTTGCCTTTATGTACGGATATTTAATAATCTCTGTATCTCAGATGCCCACTTCTATTTTTACAGAATTTGCCTAAATGCCATGTGTACATCCATACACATGGCATTTAGTAAGTAAAATTAAAGTGGGTATCTGACAGAGATTATTAAATCTCTGTACACAAGAGCAACAATGAGGAAGGGACAGTGGAGTGTTAGCTTGCATTATTTGCAGTGAGATTGTGGGAGGTGAC
This sequence comes from Neoceratodus forsteri, assembly GCA_016271365.2. NCBI lineage: Eukaryota > Metazoa > Chordata > Ceratodontiformes > Ceratodontidae > Neoceratodus > Neoceratodus forsteri. The sequence goes on from CM057449.1 coordinate 1,519,683,289, forward strand.
AGGCTCCATAATTAAACATGCCAGCTGCACCAGAGCTTTACACCATTTTTATGAGCACTGAGGTATGAAAATTATTTATTTATTATGCTGGCTACAGGGGTGATATGTGAGGTAAAGCTCCAATCTCTGCAGCAGTCGGGGCTTCATGTCAGCTGGCAGTTCTCCTTTAATTATTAGCCTTTCTCATACTCAACTAGTCACAAATGAACTATCTTCTTGATTATTTACATGTCCAAAAGTGACATCTACTGTGTTACTTTTCCCACGTCATTATCTCCTTGTGGCAAGTCTCTCTGGACTCCTCTGGCACTGGCACCACAGTCCAGCTCACCACTCCCAGCAGCAGTGGCACAACTTCTCCTGATGACTAGGGCCAATTATTTCAATTCCGTTTGGGTAAAAGTAGCCAATTTCAGGCAATTTTGGATACCATTCAGAAAATATTGAATAACTGGAAATGTTCACTGACAAAATATTTTTGCTATCTTTGTGGTTGGGAAACTTTCCCTGAAAATAGTTTTACATTGAAAATGCTAATCAATTTCATCTTCTGCCTTCACATGCCCAAAACAGAGGGCCCAATTCCAAGATGGGCTATGCTGGTGTAAGGTGAGATATGTCAAACTCCATGGCGTATCTCGCAACTTATGCCATGCGTTATGCCCACTGGAATTCCAAGTGGTGACTTGAGTTATGGCAGATACAAGCTGCAACAACCGTGGGTTACACCACTCGCTATGCCGCAGCCTGCAGCACCATGGTGCAATTGAGGTTTATGACAGCAACATTGCCCAATTCCAGGAGGGTGGCTGTCATAACCTGCCATTGTGATTCTAAAAGGTGCAGTGGTGTACTGTTCCTACAGCAGCTCGGAGCTGTCCTAAGTGGCATCCGATGACTGGCACCATTGGATGCCACCACATAGTGCTGCAGCAATGGTGCCATCCTAACCCCCAAGTCCCCACAAGCACACCCCTGCCCCCAACCCCCAATCATCGGGGATCCCTGGATGTCCAATCCATGGTGCACCCCCCCGGTCACCTGTGCCATCAGTCCTGCCCCCATGCCACTGTTGTGCACTGTGGTGGTATGGGGTGGGGGGCCTCAGGGGGGCCTGTCTATTGCCCGCTGTGATTTGTGACATGTGGGGCATATACACCATGCACATAGCATTAGCCTACGCATGGTGTATCCTGCATGTTGTATATGCTGGGACCCTGCTGCTCCTGGAATGCGGTGTAGGGTCCCTGGCATAGTGGCAAATGGCATAACTCGCAGCTGCCTGCGAGTTATGCCATTCATTTTGGAATCACCATTGAGTCTCTGTTTTGCTAAAATTCCAAGCACTGCTACATGTGATCTGAACTAAATGTGTTCCCCAGTTCTCTCTTAAAAGAAAACTTGACTGGACTGGTAAACCTTTTCAACTCTCTGATGTTTTAACCCTAATTCTAAGACTTGCTGTGGTACAGTAACATTATAAGAATCATTTTAGTAATGTCCCATAGAGTATGGGTGTGCACATCACTGCACCTGCTGGCTACAATTGCACTAAACCAAATTCAGCCCCACACACACACAGAAAATTTGATTGACTCAGTTTATTTTTAGGACACCAGTCCACTGTGTGGACCCTAACTGCTAAATGATGTGGCCCCAATTTCCTGAGAGTCATACTCACATCATTCCTAACACACCCACATTAGCAAAAATGCACCAAAAACTACAGCCAATACATAAATGTGCCCCTCTATATTTCTGTTATTCATATTTCCTTATTTTTGTTTTTTTATTTTAAATACATACACTTAGTGAAATCTGGGGGGAGGTCTGGTTTGATATAAGATGTGCTAGAAAACTCCAGCAAATTTGCCTGTGAGTGGCAGCTATCAAACCTGTCTGGTTGGTTCATTTTAGGATGCTCTGTAGCACAGAACGCATCAAGTTTAATGTTCTCAATGTTCTACAGCCCCCAACTCATGAGAAATAAATATTTACACTTTCTGAAAGGCCACCATGTGGATTTATCTCCATAGCAGTTCTGTAGTGAAGCATGGTGCAGCATTTTCTGAAAAGGGGTGAGCAAAAACTGCTATATCAAATCAGGACTGTAATTTTGGCAAAAACTGCACTAATTTTGGTGATTTCTGGAGTTCACTGGCCCTACTGATGACACTACAACAACTTTCACATTGTCATCCTCAACATGCACTAAGGCCCCTATGCACAACAAAGATAAATGCCTACACATAAAACCTCACATCAGAGGTCCCACAGACCCCCAAGGCATACAGGAAAGGGGCATGCACCCCTTCTGCATTGAGCCTCCCCCCACCATTCACACAGTTATATGTACAGATGGTCTAGAGGACTGGCCAGAGGGTATACCCACACTTCATGACATTCATTAAGGTGCAGAGTGCTGAGCACAGGGGCACAGGATATGTGGGCAGGGACCCTGCTGTGGCCACTGCATGTCCCCCACAAAAAGCACCCAACAGGCATGGCAGGTTTGAGTACCCCCCCCACCGTACTGTCCCAGCCCTATATTTCAGAAGAGAGGGATCAGAGCAGCCATTGAAGCAATCACCCTGTTTTCCAACATTCCCAGGATTTTTTGTCCCCAAATCTCCTGCTGTGTGTGGAGCAGGGGATCCCCTTTGAGGCCTGGGTGGGCATCCAAATGGATGCCTGCCTGTGTCCGGTGATCCACCCCCCCAATGACCAGTGCACTGGGGGGAGGAATGGTCATAGAGAGGCACCTCATGGTGGCCAGTGATGATGGATGCTGTAGCCCCATGCACCTACCCACAGATGTGGATGTATGTGGGTCAGGTACATGCCTGTCATGCATACCTGGCCAGCATTGCTGCACAGGCACCAATATGATCAGGTGTGCTGCTGAGCATGAAGAGTCAGTATCAGCTAAATATGGCCCATCTCCCCACTCACTGTGAATGGGATGGAGATGGAATGAGTGGCCTGATCAGCCACACACAGGCATACACAAAGCTCCAGTCTGACCTCATGTAGTCAATAGTTATCTAGAACAACTTTGGCTGCCAGCGGACAGCGTCTGTGTTCAAACTAAGCTAAAATAAAAAGCTGAAAAATTTTAAATATATAAGAACAAAATCACACAAAATAAATATTCATCCATGGAAGGAAAATATTTTGCTGTGCAATTCAATGCACTACATTTGATGTATTTTAATTTATTTTTATGTTATTATAATGTTTTTGTGCATAACTTGTTTTCTTTGGGGGGAATATTATATAATTTAAAAATCTATGGGGCCAGGAAGAATATAGTAATTGGCATGGAGAAAAGGAGAGACTCTGGGGAGTATATGACTTGATGTCAGCAATGAATACTATTTCTGTAGCTCACACTGGGCCACGGCAGTCTTAGTAGGCTTTTGCAGACTCTGTCACATCACCACAAACAGTAATCCACAGCAAATGCTTGTCAACAGCACCTGCCACAAATAAGCTGCAGTTATTCAATGCTGACCTCAAAGCTTTTCTACTCCCCAATTTCAAGTTTGCTGTACCCATTGACAATTATGACACTGAGAGCTGAAGTGGTTCAGCCGAATTCTCAAAATCGAACTGAATCTGTGGGCCCAACTCAAAGCCAAATCGAGATGGCCCTTGGCCCACTTCTCTCAGCAAGCCATAGTAGGAATGGGAACTGAGATAGAGTTGTCTGCAACTCTTCCCAGTTTCAGGAACCCCTGAACAGCTGTAAAATATCTCTGAAGTGTGTTCGGACTGAACTCCAGGAAAGAAAAATGGCATCTCTTAAAGGAGTACCATTCTACTGCTCAGTTGAAAATAACACACACTGTGCGTGTGAAAGTTCAGACTCACTAGCAGCAGTCAAGGAAAGGGCGGCTTGAGAATGTGGGCCCAGTTTTTATTATGTGAATGTTTACATTTACTGCTGTGAATTCTTCACTGTTTGATGTTTTCGGTTGTACCGCTGAATACAGTTTCAACAAAAGATGCTAATGGTCTCTCTCTCTAGTGGGCAATTTACTGCCACCTCTGAAACTGTAAAAAGCTGCCCTCTCTGAGAAGGACCACAAGCAGGAAGGTGCAAAGGTAGTATGTCTTTCTGGAATTAAAGACATAAAAAAAACATGTTTTCTGCATTTTGTGGTGTGGGCTGTTGTGAGTTTATTCAGTGCTGTCAACTGGTATGATGGAGCTTCCAGTGAAGCTGGACTGGGTTTCCCTAAATGCATTATGGCATTACCACTGCTATGCACTGAGTACAAGGCTAAAAAACAGAGGGCAGGATTTCCAATGAGGTTCTAGACACATCAATCAACTTGTGGCACCATGAGGCACATTTTTAGCAAACTACTGCAACTGCGACAAAAGCTTGACTGCATAAAACATGATCTAACTTTTCATCGCAAATGCCACATATTGTACACAAAAATGATGCATGCATCATTTTTACTTTTGCCATTAGGCAAACAATGTCTCAAATGTATCAGAATATATCAGAGCAGCAATCATATATTTTGGCTAATTTATTTTGTTGCAGGCACAACTCAAAATCAGGAATTATACTTCCGTCAAGACTTTTGAAAAGCTAGCACAGTGTGGTCCAATGGCTACAGCAAAGGCTTGGTAGCAAGAAAGTCCTGGTTCAAATCCCACCAGTGCCCTAATTTTGCAACTCCAAGTAAGTCACTTAACCTCTCAGTGTGTCAGTCCATCCTGTGCTGTACTTCTCTTCCTCTTCCTTGAGCTTCTGTTATTCTTTTAGTTATCCTTCTAGGATGTTCTTTAAGATAAACATAATACTTAGTGCAATACATTTGACTGTTTATAATCATTTCTAACCTTAGGCTACTTGTCCAGCAAGGGACTTAATGACTGTATCATAGTATCTCATGTTGATATGCATATGATATCTTGTACTCTTTTTTTTCTTTGTCTATATTCAGGGAAAAAAACAACAATAAAAAATATTGAAAAAAGAAAATGAGTAAAAGTAGGACCCCATGGAAAGAAAGATATTGTATCTCAATAGGGCTACCCTGGACAAATAAAGTAGTAAAAGTTCAGCCTGGCCGCCTACAATCTCTGAGCCTTGTTCTCTGTCGCTGCCTACTCTCCCTCATTTACCCTGCATTATATGCAAATATTAACACTGGTTGTCTAATCCGACATCACGTCATTTAATATTTCTACCCCTCCCCACCCCAAAACACATCTTGTTACCTTCACCTATTAAATTGCTGTCATCATGTTTCACTACCTTTTATTTCCGGAAGACAGAGGGAATTACTGCTTTAAGACATGGCCACTAAAACAAAGGATAGCTGGAAACAGATTCTGCCATATCTGAAAGGACTAGGCTTTAATTTATTAAAAGTCTACTCATTTCTGGAAAACCCAGGCAGCATGTCTGTAATGCATTTAGAAGAAAATAATGCAGCTGAGAATTTTCCAATATTTTTAAATGAAGACAAAGTAAGGGGATAATAATGTGTTTGTTTTTTTTGGAGCGAAGCTGCTCACTTTGGTTTTCTGCAGTTATTTCTGTGGGTTTAAATTATAGCTTGAATGGGGGGAGGGCGTGCCAGTGGAACATGCAATGCATCATGCACATGTTTTTTTTTTTAATTAGACAGTCTCTGTAACATAAATAATTACTTTTTCATGCACAAGTTGACAGCATCTTGCCTGACTGTGTAATTAAAAAAACAGAAAACTGACTTTTATTCAGGTTATCATCATATACCTAACTATTTGTACAATGAAGGAAGGAGAGTCTTTCTTTCATTGAGCATTCCTTCAAACAGCTAAAAGACTTCAACGTTATTTTTCCTGAGTTAGTGGCATGTCTGTCCCAAGTACTTGGGCAAAGAAACCTCCAACCTTTGCTAGGAGTCAAACCTGGGACTCTAAGGGCCTGATCCTTAAAAGACCAAAACCCCTTTCCACATCTTCTGAGGAGATTTACAAGGGCTTGTCATGTGCAGAGGTCATGCTCCAAAAATTGGACGCTATGCACCTTGTGGGAGGGGGTACGCGGAAAAGTCGTGTACCCCACCTGCATAGTTGCACACCCATGGACAGATGCACACATGCCAGTATTCACAACTGGTGCCCACCTGTCTGTGGCTCCTCCTTCCCAGTGCACAGGACTCCACAGAGGTGCCGGGGTGGAGTTGCGGACCCAGACGGAAATGCAATGGGATGCTGTGCATGGGTCCTGGAATGTAGCCCTTGTGCCTGATGGTACAGATCTGGGTGTGTGAATAGCACACACAAGCACCCAGGCCATGTGGCATGGCCCCCTTGGCAGTAGGACCCACTGCCTGAGCCCTTGTGGTAACACGGGCTCCACCAGACACCGGCACCTCCACCAGGAGGAACTGCACCCAGAGGCCTGTATGCCAGCCCCCTGACACACATGTGCCCTGACAACATAGGGGCAATACAGACCCCCATATCAAGATAGCCCAGGCCCTGTATGGGTGGGTGATAGATGGGTATGTGGTAAGAAGGGGGTTTCTGTGCCACAGGGGGGTAGGAGGTGATGAACCTGCTGACCGGAGATGTGGCTCCACTGGGGGGGTGCCATGATGCTGTGTCCTGTGGGGAGCCCATATGTTGGGGGTGGGCATTTGGCATGTTTGGGGACTGGGAATTGGCACACCGCCAAGATGCAGGTCCATGATGGGGGGTCAACATGAGTTGAGTTGTGTGAGCACTCACCCAGTCAGCTGCCCCAGCCCTCCTTGACTACCTAGAAAGCTGGGGCTGTATGGAGAGTTGCTTCCTTGTCCCGTCGCATCCAGTGGGTGGAGTCTGTGGGGGCACACAGTGGGTTACGACAGGGTCCCGGTTGCCATAACCTGTGCCCATCTCCACACCCATGCAGCCAGCACTATGCAGTTTAGTGCATACAATGTAATGCTGGCATGCCCCCAGAATGCCCCCGGCATGTTGCAGTCCGTGTGACCAGGGGAGTGGCCACATACCTGCCTTTGCCCCATTAGTAAATACCACACAGGGTCCATGGGACCCTGCTCCATAGCATTCATGTGCATAAATGCCAATGTACCTGGTTTGCATGGTGTGCTGGCATCATGCAGAGTGCCCATTGTATGAGGGAACATCTGTGCATCCACAGCCATGTCAGCTGACCCATCTGCACCTGATCCCAAACTACACACTTTGCTACATGGAAGGGTGGGATAGGCCAAACTAAAGGGTAGGTGCAGACATGCACTGCATCCTCACATCATACCCATGGTTTGAAGTGCTGGTGGGGGAGGGGGGCTTTTAAATCTGCCAAGAGGCAGCATTTGGAGCTGTGTGCTCCCTCCAGTCTATACTTGGTCTTGGTATTGCACCAAGACCTCTAAGTAGCAAACCAGAGCTGTTAATAGCTTTGTCCATAGGCTAACACTATACACACTCCCATGGCTGCTCCCCTGTTCTGACATCAGCAGCAGACAACTGTGGGATAGCTGCTAGATGCGCTCCATTTGAAATGCTTGCAGGAGTGGCAGCAGGATCAATCAGATAAAATAAAATTATTTCAGGTGGAGGTATCTGATTTTTTTTATACAGTGGGTGAAAACACTAATTGGGACACACTTAGTGACATGGACGTTTCCCATTAATGTTATTTTGGGGGGACTATAAACTATAAAAATCAGAACCCCTTAGTGGCAGCACAGGCTGGTTGTACATGGTTGTACATCCACTATCCTCAATGTTATTTACAGCTCCCACTACTAGACTGCACTGTTTTGCACAGACTGCATTTTTCTCATATACAACAGTGCATAACTACTGCACACACAAACACAAAAGAAGGTGTATACTTCAAAGGTCAGCAGTGCTTCCAGACAAATAAGAAAAGTTAGATGCAGGACAAACAAACAATCAGAGCACAGGAAACTAAACTGAAGTGCAAAAAATTCATGAGTGCCATGTATTAGCAAATCTCACAGTCAACAAAACTCCCTTGAGAAAGTGGCAGAGAGCCATGAAGCATTAGGAGTTTTGTTGACTGTAAAATCTACGAATGAATATCACTTGTGCACTTTGAACTTTACCTTAGTTTCTTGTGCTCCAGCTTTTTTGGTTTTCTGTGTAACTGCTGTACCCTGAAGCCTGACCCTACAAGAGAAGGAACATTCTTCCAGTGTTTGGTTACAATATAAATCCTTAGAAGCTGTGAAAAGAGGCTTCTTGGATGGTCCAAACTAGACCGTCATGCTGCCATGAAGTTGGCCTGTGTTCAGTTCTGAGCTCGAGATACTTGGGGTGAGCCAGGAGTGTTGATGAGCACAAGGTTTCATAGCCTTGTCCTTGTGAGGTAGGGGGGTTGTGTAACAGTCTTCAGCAGCACCCTGTGGTGCTTTGCCACTGCAGCTAGGAGGGTTTACACCTGATATGGCACAGGTGCAATGGTGGGCAGGAAGGGTGAGGATAGAGAAGGCATGTTGACGGATGCAGGCTGACATTACTCCACCTGCATCCTGACATCTTGGAGACAAAACTGAGAAAAGTTGTATGACCTACCAGGGCCTGACCACCCTTCCCAGGCCATCCAGATCCAAGTATTGCCATCAAGTTCTGTGAACAGTGAGCCGCTTGTTGGGGTAAGTCACAAAGGAGCACATTGCATGAATGTAGCTTGGTAGGAGCCATAAGTATAGGCATATACAGTACTGAATGAGTAGAATGCCAAGAATATTATGATTTTATACGTATGTCACAGTGGCTAAATTAGACAAAAGTAAACCAATTGACAGCAAGTATGTTCATGGTTTGTTTTATTGTGAAAACCATGAAATGATTTGTACAGTGATATTCACATTTTCAGTAGGTTTTAATGCATTGAAATACCCTACAATTATTAAATGTTAACCTATGACCTTAATTACTCAAAGAAATTTTCCAGTTTTCTGACAAACACTGACAGTTTGCATAATCAGAACTCAAATGCAATACCAAAAACATTTGAATTTCAGTGCATTCCATTCTTTAGTACCAAAGACATTTACAGGAAATCTGGGACCCCATACACATTAGATTTAACCAGGGGGTACACTGGGCTCCCCATACCACTACTCACCAAAACTACCATGCACAAAAAGTTAAAATGTTTCCAGTTACAGTGGTGCTGCATATAATTCTGCAGATTACAGTTCCAGAAGTTAGTGGCTGCACATAGGCTGTGCAACCACAAACATCCTGGAACTGCAGCGGTTGCAGGAATAGGCCCATGGAATGTCACTAGGTGCATGGTTCTTATGCCATTACACATGTCTTAGGTAACTGGGGCTTCTGCCTATGTTGTCTCCCCACCCTTACATCCCAATACCTTATGGCCCCCTTGAGGGCCCATTTTTTTCCAATTGGTAGGTCCCTCACTGGTCCTCATCAGTGGAGTATTGGCCCTAGCCCATTCCCCCCATTCTTATGTGCTCCTTGGTGTTCAATGGATACCCCATCCCTAGCCCTGTCCCTTTTGGATTATGTATTACTGGCACTGCGCACCACCTAATTCTTCCCCTGCTGGAATAAACATTCCAGCTCACAAGACAGTGAGCCCTGAGAGAATTGCTTTCAGCTGTTCTCTTGTCCTTAGAGTCACTCTGCCTTGTGACTGGGGAAGGGGCGAGGGCACCAGGGAACCAATGTGCATGGCACCAGCACTTCTGTGCATAGTGCCACACTCATTAATGGTGCTTCCTTACCACTCCCCCTGCACCAGCACACTGACCTGTGAAATAGCACAGAAATGGTCTTGGAACCCCTTTGTGCAGCGCTCAAAGGGGTGTAAGGTAGTAATGTAGCATAAAGGGGCCCTTGTGACCACCTTGAGCCAAAAACTACTGACTGTTATGGAGCCCCTGGCTCTTTGCCCCTTTGACATCTTATGTTCTTGCTGCTTTTCTTGCACTGAAGTCATAACTGTTTGCTGGGACATTTTATTTATTTATTTTATTTATTTTCAAAAGTTTTACCAGGAAAGATATACTGAGCCGAATATCACTTGTTTCCAGATGTGTCCTGGGGGAATGGGGAAGAGGGTATAAGAACAGAATAGAACAATAGATTATACAATAAAACAAAACAACATACAGAGATATAAATTAAACAGTATAAAGCTTGGTACAACCGGAAACTGAGTGTACTAGACACACACAAACCATAATAAATATCATATGGCGGGGTGGGAGTTGTGTCCCATCGGTACAGGAACATTATATCGGTGAGGCAGTAGGGGACAGGGTGCAGTGGAAAGGAGCACTGAAGGGGAGGAAGAAGGGAAGTACTGAACTAATGTGAAAGAAGTAGGAGAGGGAAGGGGGTAGGGAGGGAGATGTGAAGGGAAAGGGTAGGAAGGGGAGGGGCAAGGAGCAGGAGAACACTATCGTCATTTGCCTGTTGCATGTACTGCAAATGATTCTGATGTCACAGGCAAATGATTGTGTCTTAAAGGCAGGAGACCTTGCAGGAACAGATACATTCCACACAACTAACAGGTTCTTTTCATGTAAAATGTATTCCGTAATAAAGGATGGAATGTCTAGAAATGTTATTGTGTGGTTAATTTTGTGTATGAGTTCTGTTGATGCCGACTGCAGTTTTCATGCTAGAAATCAGACAATCACACAATCACCTTACTAACAGACTTATATAGATACTGAGATTGCTTACTTTATATTTAAGGTTTTTTATTACAAAATGTTGCCTTTGTGAGGGCAGAATTTTTTTTATAGTTCAAATAATTTATTTGTTTGTTTTTGCAAACTGAGAAAACCAATAGAAAAGATGTTTTAAACACATGCACAGACATACTGCATCTTATGAAATGTGTCAACAAAATGCATTCGAGAGAACAAAGTAGATGGGCAATGCTATTACTGCACACACATGCAGCAAGCTTCAGCCCTTCTTGTACATAATATCTAGTAGAAACCATAGCTAGAATTGTGGAATCCCATTCAACACAGTGGATTTGCCTTTAATGTTAAATTTTACTTCTTACACAATAAATCTGTTTCATATTTAGGACTGTAAAACTCATACACTGCATCTAGAACAGCTGTGCACATACGTGGCAGCACTTTACTCCCTAACTGGTGCTGGTGCACTGTAAGTAGGGTCTACTTAAGCACCAATTCAAATGCATCTAGAAAGTCTAAACTCTGTTCTTATAGTAAGACATGGGATAAGTATGCAAACAACTGTTTTTGAACAAGAAGAGATGGAAGACCATTTTCTCCTGTGCAGTAGGGGGAAAAATCAACAATCAGCTGTCAGTCATACATATGGCTTGCCTGCTGTCAGCATAATAATGTTGATTGATAGATTGATTGATTGATTGATTGATTGATCCAAGTTTTAGCCAGAAGAACATGCTGAGCACCAGTTAGGCTCCAGGATCTTTCTAAAAAAGCAGGTGTGTGATAAACAGAGGCCTAAAATGGCTACATTTCCAGTTCCATTGTAATCCTATATATCTGAATAATCAAACACATAGATTGGTCTGTACATCAGTAACTGAGGCAGTTCGATAGCTACAGACAGACAGGGGGACAGATACAGTACAGTAGAACCATACTGTGCTTATTGATTTACACCCATATTGAGTGTTCTCTTTCATACAAAAGAACTGACTTGATCTGTCACACATCCAGTCCTCCTAATAAGGACTCCACAGGTTCTTAAGTATGATTCTTTTCAAAATGTCACTTACTTTTCTCTTGGAAAGTGAGATAGAATCCGATAGAAGGCTGTCATTCACGAGAATGAAATGCCTTTACAAGAGTAGAATAGAAATGCTGCATTTACTTTGACTTAGAAACCCACTGAAACACACAGTGGGGCTTTCTATAGAGAACATTACCTGGAAGTATTGATTCTCTTGGCTGTAACTGACACGTCTTGATTTCTATTGGATATTTAATGTAAGCACACTGTCACAATGTCATCTGCTAACTATAAAGTTTGTGACAATTGCTGTCCCATTCTTTCTCGTTGAAAGGTATTTTATGGCTCCCTGTTGGTTGGATGTTATAAACAGAATTCAGAGAAATCCCAACAATTTATCTTTGATACTGTAATGACTATTGATGGCACCCTTGAATGAATGGTATAGGATTGTCCATAACTGGAAAATGTAGATCTATACACAAGTACCTGTTACTGAGGCATTGACTGAAAAAACTGTTCACTGGGATTCTAGGGAGCTGAAACTCAGATAAAACATATACTTGTAACTGTAAGCACTGAAAAATCTGAAATAGAAAATAAACTGCATTTATATAGCAGCTTTGGTGCCAATTATATATGTTTATCTGTACAGTTCTGTGTCTTTTGTGTTACAAAAGTGCATCTTGAGTCTTTGGGTGACTGATCTGCAAAGTAAAATTGAGCTGCTCTGGCACTCAAAGGACTTGAGAAGAAACTCTTAGAGCCACATGAGACACAGGAACTGTACACATAAACATATTATGAATCATATTAAAGATCTCCATTTTTAAAAATGCAACTTGAATCTGACTTTGTAGAAAATTAGAGAAACCCCTGTGTAATGAAATGGACTGTCCTTACTGAACTTAGAACTGTAGAATTTTTTTGTGTATATATACTTTATTAAGAAAACATTCAATGATACAGTTACACAGACAATTGCAGATTACAAATAAATCATTTATACAGTGCAGACAATGTCAAGCTTCCTTATTCTTCATTATGTTAGAGCACAGGTGGCACCTGGTGCACCCCGACTTTCAACAATTGTAGTTGGGATATGTCTCTCAGCCATGGGTCAGCTAGAGATTGTTGAGAGTAGGGAGCTTATTCCTCCCGTGACCTAGGGAGGAGTCAGTCCAGTAGCAGAAGAGCTTCTAGGGATCCTCATCTTTTGTAGAACTGGGGAAGTCTGTTGTTGTGAAAGTTAATAATTTTCTCCATTCTAAATGCGTCCAGGATGGAGTTGTGCCACTCCCTGAAGCTGGGCATCAAGTCATCAAGCCAGTGTTGGAGTATTAAGTTTTTGGCTATTGCAAAGATGAGGGAAATGTAAAATTTGTGAGGGCCAAAGACTAAGTCAATGTCAAGGCCCAGTAGGCAGATTCGAGGTGTAAAGGTATCATCGTAAACTGTTTGTATGAGACAACCTCTTGTGGAAAAAAAAAAGAGTATGTGGAATGCTTAGAAATTAGCTAATAATGAAGCCACAATTTATAATGTAGCTGAGGCTTACAGTTTTTATGTTTTTTGTTGCTTCAGTTCAATTGATCTGCAAGTTTATTTCAGCAAATGACGAAGTTCTACATGAAGACCAAGCATGATGTAAGATTATCACTAAGTTATGGTTCTCTCCATGTCTTCCTTCTTCTGTCCATTGGGTGCAGTTGGTTGATTTTATTTACTATTATGAGAGCTGTTCTTATCAATATTTGAATCATTCAGTGGCCTTTGTTAATCTGGCAGAAATGGGTTTTATATAGGTTGCAATCTGATCCGACTTTTGCCCCATGAATGGATTTTTTTTTTGTTTATTTGGTGGTATTTCTGTTTACTGAGCGATTTGTTCCCCTCTGGGTTATGGAACATCTGATGTAATTTATTTCCACTTTGTTTGCTAATTGCCCTGTCTCATCCTGATTTCTTCCCTGTTAGCATTTTTCTGTGATTGTTAACTTAATATTTCTATATTATGTAAACTTCTCAGAACTGTGTTTATTGTATTATTGTGCCTATGATATTCTGTTTAGAGGTTTACATACTGCCTGTTACCTTTCGTAGTAGTCCCACCCCCACCCCACCCCATTTGCAGAATTTCAAGTTAATGTCATTAACCTTTAGCTCGTTTTTACTATTTACTAGTTGTTGAAATTGTATATATTCTTCTTTTTTACAGAATTTTTTTATTTTATATATTTGCTGTTTTGAATTATGTCATTTGTTAATTGTTTAACAAAGATGTTATAGAAACATAGACTTTGACAGCAGATAAGGACCACTTGGCCCACCTATTCTGCCAATTTCCCTACCCACTGGATAAGCTGCAGATCCTAGTTAACTAGCAACCTACTTCCTCCTACCCTCCACTATAATTGCCTTGTGTCGGTCCGATGCATTCTTGAATTTCCCATTGTTTTTATAAAAAAAAAGACCTAGCATGATGTGATTAGATAGAGGTAATTTACACTGTTCCACCACAGCACCTCAACACCTAGCATAGTGTGACCATGTGATTGTATAAGAGGAAAATGAAACATAGCTTTCCACTGATACTTTCACCATGTATACCAACTGATGGGAACTGCAACAGTATTGTTTCCACCTAACTTAATGTCTCTGTAGCCTAACCTCAAAAATGTTACAGTACACTACTGTATATGTTGTATTTCAACGTGTGGCTGCTACTAGTGTAGGTGCTTCTACAATGTTACTTATGTTGCGAATCTTTGGCTTGAATCATCTAGATTTCCAGGCTCAGTAGATGTGTCAGGAGTAGTTTTTCAAGACTAAAGAAAATAAAAAGCTAAAGGAGCCACACCAAAGACAGAGCACCAGAGTAGTTAGAGGGGAAGGAGGAGGTTATGTAAATACTAGGCATTGGTGGTGTTGATGGGCATGGCTTAAGTTGGGAGGGGAGGAGTCTTGCACCTCCCCCATTGAACCACAGCTGAAACATTTCAATTCTATTTGTGGCTGCCAGTGGTGTAGGTGCTTGTGCAATATTACTTTATGTTGATTCTTTGGCTTGATTTTCTTCATCCTCAGTAAGGGTGCCAGAAGAAGTTTTGCAGTACTCACAGAAATACTGTAGGTAGCTAAAAGAGCACAAATACCAAAGTGAGTGTAAAAGAATGCACCTCCTCTAACTCACAGAATAGACCCAATAACATGGAGGAGAGGGAAAAAAACCTGTGTGTGAAACCTCTGAGGGAAAAAAGGTTACTGAGCAAACCTTCGCTCCAGGCTTTCACGGATTCATGAGGTTAGCTGTTGTTAAGCTTGCTGGAGTTCAGAATTTGGATCGTTGATGCGGGGTTCAAAGCATAAAGAAATCTAGCAACTCCAAATCTTGATGGCATGAGCAGAAATGTTCTTTTGGGTTGCTGAGGTGACTGCTCTAATCCTGATGGAACAGCTAGAGAATGGTGAAGGGTCAAGGCCCAGGGAAATAGTCAAAATGTCAACAGTCTGATAGAGATGGGCCAGGATGTCATCATGATAGTATAGTTTACAGTAAACAAGAGGAGGAGTGATGTCAGGGTCTTTGTCCAGGGATTGTAGTTGGTCAAGGATTTAAATAGGACACCATGCTGGTTTTATTGCAAAATAAGATATGTGGACTCCTTAGTTGATCCTGTCTGTTTTTGATCTTGATAAAGTGAGAATAAAGTGATCTGAGGATGATTTCTTGAAACTTTTGTTAGTCAGATGAATTGCAGCTGATTTGGAATCTGGGAAAATGGGGTGCTACAAATGGACTTATAAGGAAGCCTTTTGGAAGTTGTATTGCTAGTAATTCATTAATAACATCTGACTCTGCTGTGGCCTATCTGAGATGCAGACAACTGACTGAAGTAGTATGAGTTGAATGGAGGCTGATATGGAAGCCATCAGTGAGCCATGATATAAAGAAATTATAAAAGAAACTCAGATGGATGTGTAGATAACAACTGCTGGATATGAACAGGAGTCAATGGGTGAGAGAAATATCATTTATGGTTTTGGTTGGAAGCAGAAGCTGGTTCTCAGTAAAAGATGAGTTTGAAGTGGGCTTCACCACAATGGCCAAATCATGTAACTGTGTGCATGATGGAGTAAAGCAAGCTGTTTCATTAAAACTGTTGCAGACTGCTCTACCAGATGAAAAGTAATCAGATGCCCTTGTTTATGTAGGAGATTCTTAGGTGCCTAGAAGACATACTGGAATGGAGAGCTTCAAGCTAAAGTGGTATTAGTAGATGAGAGAGATTTGTGCACTGTATAAGGGCATAAAGCTGTGAAATGGAAGAACGATTCTCATGCAGGGCCAATTAAGGCATGTTGTCAAGTGAAATGACTGCAGAATAACTCATTACTGAGCATTATCCAAGAAATCTGGGAGTTGCACATCAATAGATAAGCAACAGCTTTGGTGGGAAATGATTTGTAGTAGTCAGAGAAATATTTTCAACAATAATGATGTAAACATCAACAACAGGATAGAGGTACAAATCCAACTCTTGATACCTAGAAGAAAAAATGTTGCATACTATTTTGCATTTCTTGATAAATGCTGAAAGCCAACACTAATTCAGCTATGGTAAGTTTCTTGAGAAGATGAAGATCCTTTGCTTTTAGAACAACAGAAATATCTCTGCAAGATGCAACTCTGTTCTTAATGGTGATGTGAGATGAGATATATAGAGAGCTAGCAGGTTCAAGTCATTCCCTTCTATAATGTCCTCTCTCATATGATACAGTACCATATAAGTAGGACAGACTGTGGTTGGAAAAGGGATTTGAGAAACCATAAATTAATTACCTGTTGAGGGTATGACTGCTGTGAGACTGGAATCTAAATGTGGATCTGGAGAATGCAAGGTTGTCCACTGAGTTGACACAAGTTCACATGCTGATGACATCTAAGGTAGGACAGGAGGAGTAGTAGTAAGTATTGGAAGTGGATTAGAATGGCCTGGATCTGCAGGGTTGTTAGATGGTTTGAATTCCAGAGATGGGACCCCGGAATCCAGTTGTACAACACCTGAGCTGACCTGGAAGATCAAATCCTGAAGCTCCATGAACTGAAAAGCAGCAGGAGCTGGAGTTGATGGCACAGGAGTCAATGGCTCAGGGGTTGGATTGGCTGACACAGCAGTTACATACAGGCTGAAAAGGTCCTGCTTTATGGCATGTGCTGAAAATTGAACTTTTAATGCTTGGAAAGCATCCTCGAGTTTAGGTGAACTCCAGCCTTTGATCCAGTGTTGCAATTTCAAGATGGCTTTTCTATAGATTGAGTGTCCAGAAGTAGACTGCATTGTATTTGAGTCCATATAGCCCAAAGGACCAAAGCGAGCATCCTCAATGTCTGACATGCTGAGATGGGAAGGAACGAAATGAGTATTATGTGAAGCTTGATGTGTTAAACCTGTCCTGAGGAGGTAACCCCTACAGGGGAGATGAACCCAGCATCCAGAGTGATGCTGTATGGATGGGACCCAGTTCCAAGTACAGGCTGGGCTAGGCACATAGGTTCATGACAGCACTTCTACAGGCTGTTGCACTACTACTACATCTCTTATCACAGGAATGATGGAGACTGAGGAGGGGGCTCCAACTTTGGCACCCACCAGATCAGAGTTTGTCATAGGAGGTTCAGAGGGACAGTAACACTGGGGAACACCTGAACTGAAATGAGTGGGGGACTGGACTCAGCTGACTCCAGCACTGTAAAAGAAGACGGGTGAGATAAAGGACAAGGCAATAGCATAAAGGACTGATTGAAGGATTGCTCCAGAATAACAGGTGACAACAAGGTAGCTGGAGAACAGACCCTAACTGCTGTAGAAACTGAGTGCAGGAAACAGAAGTCCAGCAAGGCATCATAACTCTCTCAGGGAAAGGATTTGGCTGGAAAGCCAAGAGAAAGCAGAAGCTTGGAGAAACCTAAAGGAAGTTGGCTATGCAGCTGGAAGCAAAAATAGCACCTGGGAGCCCCAAAGGCACAGGGAGGGCAGAAAGGCAGACAATCAGTACAGCAGATGAACAATGAACAGGTATGAGCAGAGGTAGTACCAGAAGAGCACAGGCAACACAGGATGGGCAGGAGCCTGAAGGGAAGAGAGCCAGAGGGTGGCAGAAACTGCAGGAGAGAGAGAAGGCCACAGCAGGAGCAGCAGGGTCACAGATGTAAGAAAACAGTGCAATGGAGCCATATAAGGAGGAGTCAAGCAACAAGAAGGGAGGTGGAACAACAAGAGTAGCAGAAGTCATTGAGCTATCAGGAGGCATGACAAATGGAGTGAAGAAACCACGGGGCAAGAGTCGGGAATAAACAGAAATCTAGACATAGGCAATGGGAGTGCAAGAGCCATGAGGGAGGCACAAAATGGGGAGGGGAACATACAACAAAGTAAGGCAGCGAAAGCAGGAGAGCTGTGGACAAGAGGGAGCAAGAGCAAAAGGCAAACAGCAAGGAGAAGAAATGGCAAACAAAGAAATATGAATGGAAAATAAAGCAGAGCACAAGGAAAACAGGGGCACAACAGCAAAGGCAAGGGAGAAAAAAAATGAGCAAACATGGAACAGCAATACAGGGATCCAAGCAGAATGCAGGTAGGAGCAAATGTATAACACTAGTCATTGATGGTGCAGATGTGCACGGCTTGAGTAGGGAAAGGTGAGGAGTCTGAAGCTCCCACTGAACCTCAGGGTGGACCTTTCAAATGTATTTTTGTTAACTCCACAGATTGATTTTGAATATATCAATGTACCCTCTAAACTCTTCACACCACCTGACCAGATATCAAATTGAGGAGGAACAAGATGGGGAGTTCCGCGTGTTACAAAAAAATGAAGTTATTGAGCTGCCAATGCTAAAATAGTTAAAGAAAACAGATTGACCTTTTCTTATGCAGTACTTATAGATATAGGGCTCTATTTTCAAATTGTATTTTCCATTCTGTGCCTATGACATAAGACTATTTTTCAATGTGTAGTGCATATCATGGTTCTTGTGTATACTTCTGAACTTGAATTTTGGCCTTTCTCTATTCCCACCATTGGTAAGTAGGCTGGGCTAGCGAGTAGGTAATGGAGGACCCAGCACTAAGGGTGAGTAGAGTGCTGGAGCACAAGGAGGCAGGGGTGGATGGTGGATGTTTCAAAATGCACTAAGGGAGAGCTGCTGATGGAGCCTCAACTGTTTGTGGAATGTGGGAAGAGCTATTCTCCCATATTGAACCTCAGGTTTTAGCCCTCCCATTCAATGTGTATTGCATAGTATAGTGCTTGTGTATACTTATGAACTTGAACTTTTTAACTTTAATTGGATAAATGGACTCCCATCCCAGGAAGAGGGGTAAGTGAAGCTGGCACACACAGCTTCCCCAGGTACAGTCAAGTATGGTGAACATCAGAGTGCAGGAACATAAGTAGGTTGAATGAGCGATGGAGTAGGATGGAGGATAATGGAATGGAATGTGAGGAACACTCTCCCATCCCTGGCAGACAGGGCAGGCCCACCTTCGTTTGATACCCCAGAGGTAGAGCTAGGGATGAAGACTGTTGGGAGGTAAAAAACTGAAAACGAGAAACAGACCCCAAACCCCGGCAGACAGGCAAGCCCACCAATGCTCAAAACCCCAAAGGTAGAGCCTTTCCAGCCATTAGAGTGCTGGCATTAGTGCACCAGCACATCAGGGCACCGATTTTGGGATTTGCGCCCTCTTCCTGAGGTCCCCCCTCCTCAGAGTTAGAATAATAATAAAGGGGGAGTGTGGGGGGTGCAGCACCCTGCAAAAACAGGGGTCAGTGAAATTCTGACTTGGCGCCCTGATGACTGGGTGCACAAATGCCGGTGCTCGGAATGGGTGGAGCCATGGTAGAGCTAGGGAAAGAGGTTTTGTGAAGGACAGAATGATAGCAGAAATGAAAACAAAACAGGGAATGGGCTCCCATCCCCAGCAGATGAGTAAGCCTGCCTTCGCTCAATATCCCACAGGCAGAGCTAGGGACAGAGACCATTGTCATGATGGAGTAGGAGATGAGTGGTATGAACTAAACACGGTGAGCCAGGCCTGCCATAGTAGTGAAGAGGGTAGGCAGCAGGAGGCCAGGAAGCCATCGACTGTTGAGTTGCTGGGAATGTCAGCAACTGAAAGGATGAGGTTTGGAAATGGAAGTGACTCGGTGATGCTGGATGGCTGGAAACACCTGGAGGCCACACTGGAGCAGTAGAAGAATTTATTGGGTATCTCCAGAACTCCCCATGGTCGGAGCTGAAAATTCCAAACCCAGTCAGCAGCAGCCCGGAGACGGTGTCAGCTGGTACTGCACTACATTGCCAAATAAGTTCTGGAGGCAGCAGATTAATGTTCACTTGGAAAGGTTGTCATATGCCAAAGAATATGAGCAACAGTCATAGGAAAAGGCACTCTTGATGGTAGTCTCACAGGAAAGTTCAATAATGACAGGAATGAGCATGCAGGAAGAAACAGCATTGTACCGAATTAAGGTCACTTCACCGAGATAGGAGAGCTGGTGAAAGGCAAAGAAACTGGGTGAAATCATACAGTCAACTTGGACTTCCTAGAAGTGGATTACTTATCTTGATAAATCACCTTTCTCCCCTAGACTTATACCATTTATTTAGAGACTCTGGAGTTTGGACAAGTGTTTTATAATTTGAATTTATTATAGGTTTACTATAGTATAGTTTTGTTTAGGTGGGGAGGGTGGTTAGTTTGATTTATTTATTTATTGTCTAAATCTCTCCTCTTGGTGAGAGAGAGCGACAGAGAGAGAGAGAGAGAGAGAGGTTTCAGAAATAAGGGGGGGTTGAATTTAATTTGTTTTATATTTGTTTTTTTGGTTGTTTTGTGTCTACTGCTCTCTCAAAGTGAGAGTTGTGGGAGCTGTGTGTAGTATTTATATTCTGGGTTTTGTTTTGTGGGGTATTTTTCTCTCTTCTGCTTGGTGCTTATTTAAGCCTGTGGTATGTGTTGTAGGCCTACCCCCCAGGTCGTACACTATTCATCCTCTACTCTCCACACCCTCCACCCTTTCTCCCCCCTCCTTTATTATTTTCTATCTATCAGCACTGCAGAGTGCTGGGCATTGCCAGTAGGAGGGAGGCGGGGGTGTGAACAGCAGAGGATGGATGAGCGAAGCCCTTGCATCGCAGTAGTTAAGTCCAGAAGACACCCTGGGATGAAATGGTTTCTAGAACATAGCCCACCATACCTGGTCTCCATACCCAAGGGCACCACCATTACTAGTGGGCAGGTAGTCGGGGCGACCCAGGAGACCCATCCAACCCGAGCGGTGTTATGCAACACCAGATCTATTAAGAACAAGACTGCAATTATTGCAGATCTTCTCAGGACAGCAGATCTGGCATGCATCACCGAGACCTAGCTGGATGAAAACGCTTGCCCTGTGTTTGAGGCTGCGATTCTGGCCTGGTACTCATTGATACACCACTCGAGATTGGACTGCAGGGGAAGGGGGTTGCGGTCTGTTTCAAGACCTAATTGGGCCTCACGCAGGTACCAGTTGAGGATGCTGGGTCATTTGAGTATACCATAGTAGCAGGTGTAGGCTGTAGGATAGCCCTCATCTACTGTCCACCCGGGGATAAGAAGCGATTCCTTCAGGAAGTAGCAGACTTCATGATCGATATGGAGTTTGAGTCACCCAAGCTGATGGTACTGGGCGATTTCAATGCCTGAATCGATGATGAACTCTCACAGTTTAGACAACACTTCCTCCAGCTGATGACATCACTGGGCCTTACACAGATTGTTACCTCTGCTGCTCATAAACATGTCCACTCCCTTGACCTGGTTCATCCCCTGGGGATTGAAGCCTCCAATGTGGGGGTGGAATCTCTCAGGTGGTCCGATCATTACACCATGAGATTCAGTTTTTGCGTCGCCCCCTTCATAAGCCTACCCCTGTGGAGATGGTCAGGTACCACCCGTTACAGGATGTGAGCTCTGAAGGCCTAGCGGCAGTACTCGACCTATCAGAGTTTCCTGTGGCAAGCAGGAGCCCAGAGGTTTTGGTTTTGGCCTATAACAAGGTCATTGCCACAGCCCTTGATTCTATTGCTCCTGTCCATATTCATCCTCTCTCCCTTCACACTCGGTCCCCTTGGTTTGACAGGACTTTGAGGGAGTTGTGGTGACTAGGATGAAGGTTACAGCATTGCTGGCAGAAATCCGCCCTGGAGGCCAACCATCTTAGATTGCTAGAACATTACCATGTCTACCAATAAACAATCACCCATAAGCAGGCAGAGTTCCTGTCTGGAGAGATTGCTGCCACTCAGAACTGACTGGTTCAGCTCTTTTGAACTGTGGACAGACTGTGCAACCCGGCCGACCTGCAGGCTTGAAGAGCCTTTTCACAGCTGGAGTGTGAGGAGCTCACTCAGATCTTTGCAGATAAGGTGGCCAACATCAGGGCAGAGATCCAGTCAACACGCTCTATGGGGGATGCTACTGATCGGTGACCGGTCACTATCCCTCACTTCTCCTGGAGTACCTTTGACCAGCCGGAGCTCATGGATGTCATGCGGATTGTCCAGCGTATATGCCCTATGTGCTGTAGTTTGGATCCAGGCCCAAATTCCCTGATTATGGGTTGTTGTGACATCATAGGCCCAGTCCTGGCACAGACAGTCTAGTGCTCCCTTGAGTCAGGTGAGTTTTCTAGCTCCCTGAAGGAAGCGGTGGTGACACCCCTCTTGAAGAAAGCTTTTCTGGACCAAGACTGTCTTGCTAACTACAGACCTATCTCTAACCTTCTCCTCATGGGGAAGGTGATTGAGAAGGTAGTGGCTGTACAACTGGAGAACCATTTGACCATCCATAACATCTACAAACCTCTCCAATCCAGTTTTCAAAAGAGGCACAGTACCAAGACTGCACTGGTTCAGGTACTCAGTGATCTACTGATGGCAAGAGATTGGAAAAACTGGTCCATCTTGGTGCTCCTTGATCTCTCCTCAGCTTTTGACACCGTGGACCATGTGGTACTGCTTGAGCACCTGAGGTTCATCTGTGGCCTGATTAGTACTGTTCTCAGGTGGTTTAAGTCCTTTCTCACTGGCGGAACTCAGAGGGTGGTGTAGAGGATTTATTCCACTTACCCTCTCTGTCTGTCATGTGAGGTACCTCAGGGCTCAGTGCTGTCCCCCATGTTGTTCATGGTGTATATGATGCCCCTCGGAGACATTGTAAGATGGTATGGGCTGAGGTTTCACTGCTATGCTGATGGCACCCAGCTCTACTTGTCTTTCTCACCCAACCAGGATAGTGCACTCTCAGTATTTAATAACTGCCTTGCTGAAATCCAGGATTGGATGAATTCCAGCTGGCTGAAGTTGAACTTGGGAAAGATTGAGGTGATGGTTGTGGATCCAGGTCACTGGATGAGGGGTCAGGGGCTGGTCAGCCCATGGGGCTTTTCCTGGGGGCTTCCAGCTTCTTACCTCTGAAGTGGTGTGGGACCTAGGGGGTGATACTTGATGATGGGCTGACACTGTGATCTCAGGTATCGGCAGTCATCAAGTCATCCTTTTATCACCTGAGGAACATTGCTAGGATCAAGCACCTTGCTCCATCTGGTGATCTGCCCACACTGATCCACACCTTTGTGACCTCATGCCTTAATTACTGCAACTCCCTTTACTTTGGGCTACCATGGGTTGATATCCACCGCCTGCAGCTGGTGTAGAATGCTGCAGCCTGGTTGTTGATGAGGACTCCCCAGACATGTCACATCACACTGGTGCTGTGCAAACTGCACTGGCTGCCGATTCAGTGGCAGATCACCTTCAAAGTCAGATTACTGACTTATAAAGCCCTACATGGACTTGGTCTGGACTACCTGAAAGAGCATCTGTCCCCTTATTGCCCTGAGTGATTGCTTCACTCAGCTGATGAGGGGTTGCTAGAGATTCCACAAGGGTATCTTTAAAATTTTCTGGGGCCCATGCATTTATGTACGCAGCCCCAGCCCTTTGGAATTCTCTACCCTGTCAGCTTTGGGAGTGCACGACCATGGGGGGCTTCAAACAGGGGCTAAAGACTTATTTATGGAACTGAGCATACCCTAATTATTAATGTTGGTTAATGGATTTTAATTGAATATTTTATATAAAGTTGTTTTATTTCTCTGTTTTATTAATTTTATGTAATGCACCTTGATGAATCTGAAAGGTGCATAATAAATAAAGGTTATTATTATTATTATTATTATTATTAACAGTGAGGTTGCAAGTGCTGCCACTCACATACAGATGAATATCAATGTTCAGAGGAATCCCACAGGCAAAATTGATCTTCTGCAGCAAAGGCATAGCTGGAAGCTGAGCATGGTGGGTAACATCACACCCAGAAATGCCAATGGAGAAACTGAGCCATGGCTAGCAAGGCAGAGAAGAAACATGCCCAAAAAGAAACAAGGAGACAGAGGATTAATGGACAGCAGACTAACAAGGTACAGGGAACAATCCAGGTTGAAGGAAGGAGTGGGGAGGTGAATGGACAGGGGAGGAAGCAACAATGTGGAGAATAGAAGCAGGGAGGTGAAGGAGGAAACAAATGACAGGAGGCAAGGGGGAGGGACAAAAATAAGCAGAGAACTGAGAAAACACCAAAGGTGAGGGACCCAAGCAAGGAAAAAAATGGAGACCAGGAGAGGCAAGGGGGAAATGGATAAGGAAAGCACTCAGCCAAACCAGCCACACGATCGAGGAGCGAGCAGCACAGGAATCCAGAGCAGATGAGATGTCTTGCAATGCTCTTCATTTCAGAATGCACTAAGGGAGAGCTGCTAGGGGAGGAGAGCTGCTGAGGGAAGCTCACCTTTATTTGGAATTTGGGAGGAGTTATTCCTCCCATACTGAACCTTGGGCTTTAGCCCTCCTAGAAATAAGATATACGGCCTCTGTGTTTTATGTGGCATTCCTTTTATAGCATGTTTTTAAAGTTATTTCAGGGAATCAGACTAATTTCATATGGAATCCCTGAATGTCTACCACAATAGCGTAGAAATCAAAGCTTCTCTAAAGCATTTATGCATGGAGTGCCCCCATCCTTTTGCCTGAAGTCTCCATGTTGTTACAACACCCACTTCATTTCTCCACGCCCATGTTTAAAGCTGAGTCCTGGTCCATAATATTGCTACACTGTAGCATGTTGGGGGCCACAGAAAGGAGGAACAATAAAGGACAGGAGACACAGATAAAATTAAATTAGCAAAGAGAAGATGAAACTCTAAGGACTCAGAGAAAGTGGAAGATAAAGAACAGAGAATGGAAGTGTAGGCATCAGTCCTGTGTTGCTTGACCAGTGTCCTTATCCATTCCATTTTTCTGGGGAGAAATACTGAGAAAGGAACAGTGCAATAAAACCTTATTGAAAAATATGACGTTTCGAAACTCCAGAAGACTTAGAAATACCAGTTGTTGTCCATCACTGTTGCATTTTGAATTGCTACTGTTGTCATGCCTTACAAGCTTCAGTACTCTATGCTGAAAAGACATTAAAATATTAAAGGTTTATTGAGAGAAACATTTATAGTTGCTAGATTCTGTATACTACTGTACCAGCACTCCAGAAAGCACAATGAGAGTGAGTTTGGAATTTTTATTACACGCTGACTCCAAGCATATTAGGAAAATAACTAATGATTTTACTGCTAAGTTGAAGCTGCTGTATTTGGCTTAAAGAATTTATAGGATGCAGCCAACTGGCTAAATGGAAGATTATTCCATTCTAAACTCAGTGCACATACCTACAGTTCAGCACTGGTTTAAAGACCTGCATATATAATGCTCGAATGAACCCTCTTGTAACAGCTTTCATTTGGTTGCTGAATAATTTAACAAAACGTATTGTAGCTGTCTTAATGAATCAGGATGTCTCTTCTGAAGTGCTGTGCTCAATTTCTGAAAATAATTTATCTACATAGAGAAACTATTTTGTCTTTGAAATCTAGCCATGGTCTAAGGTTTATTTATTTATTTTATTTATTTAGCTTCTGTTGACCAGGAAAGGAGGACTAGGCAATTCTGCTTATTTTCAACCTCATCCCAGGGGATGGGGGAATACAGATGGAAACCAACTGATACTGAACCAGATTAACCTGTTGGTGGTTTATTTAGGGACCAGATAATTCTTAAAACCTTTTTAACCATTTTTGTACTTGGCATCAATAAGTTTACCTTTATCATGCTAACTGTCAACAATATTTGCTCTAACATAAAAGGAAATAAAGACTACAGTTATGTTATGTTATATAATGTTATGCTAACAATTAGCAAAAAATATTTAAGCAGAGTAGATATATATTTTTATGGTGCTATGTCACCACAGCGACATGAAATTTGCCGACGGTCAGTACAGTGACGGCACAATGCTGGCAATTGGCATTGTGCCATCACTGTACAAAAGTGTTTTTTGGTGAGGGGTTTCACCCACCACACCCTCCCTGTGGGGGGCTCTGCACCCCACACCCCCTGTACTATAGATTACCAACTCTGAGTCAGAGTTGGATCAGGGAAGGGCATACTCCTCAGAGACAGCTGTATTGGGAAAGCAGCGGACTGTCACAGTGAACTGCTGATTTGGTCACTGTGACGGTCTTCACTGTTTTCCCATTGCTGTTTGAACATGATACCCATTTTTATATAGTGTTAATAATTTATTTATAAATAATAGCTCAGTTAATATGCAACATATAATTTTTGGTGTAAATAGTATTGCAATGTTTTCTTCTCCCTGGGCTATGGCTTCCAGTCAAAACATGATATATTGGATTGATTGATTGATTGGTTGATTGATTGATTGATTGATTGATTGACTGACTGACTAATTGATTGATTCATTGATTGAGGATATGCAATGGCCTAACACAAAATATGAATATTTGTTTTCATGAGTGAGTGAACATGACAATAACTGACAGGCCGTAAAGCCACATGTGTGTTATGAAGGTCCTGCACCCTCAAAAATAATTTAAAATGTCATATTCTGAGACAGGCCATTGCATGTCTGCTTTATACTAGAAGTGTGCAAGACTGCTATTTTTACAGGTTGAGCTCAGTTAGGCCAGGCATATCAGAACCAAAAATGTAATATATAGTAAAATAAATGGTGCAACCGATAGAAAAACCCAAGAGTACTATTGCATAGCAGGTCTGTCTGCTGCACTGAAAAAGCCAGTATGAACCATTGACTTCATGCTCTCTTCTGTCTGCTTTATTGTCACATTCTCTCAGGTGTAATATTGCAGTCCAGCAGTTTGAAAAATGGAAGACTTGCATAGAGAAAATGCAAGTGTTATGTTTCTCTTTTAAAATAACTGAAAGGCAACTCCTGCACCCTATCTAACTCATGCTACATCTATGAGTGATAGTGACAAGAAGACTGGCAGTGGTGAGGGCACTGTAGTGACACCAACATATTGATGAAAAGAAGACAATATGTGGAGGAGTCACAAAAGGAAAAATGGGACATGTACACACAGCAAAACCAGCAGAATACAAGCAAACTAACCATCTAAGAAGGCTACTAGTTTTACACACCTGGGTTGCTGAATCAGTAAAGCTTTCAGTAACAGACAGGGTTGATTTAAGTACTGAACCAGCAATAGCAGTGGAGCTTGAAATTAATGCAGTCAGAATGGGAACATGGTGCATTTTTCCTGCACTTCCAGTCTGGAAAGTGTGTGATAGGGCAGCATGGATTTATTCAATCATCAACTCTTGTTTCAATGATAAAATCATTTCATCCTGTTGTACTATGTAGATCATAAGTGTAATTCAGAGTGCACAAGCTAACTTCAAAAATGCCAGCTGCAGCTCTGGTTGGAGATATTGTGTCACCGGTGATGCTGAATAACTTATTTGATGGTACACTGGTGGGTGGACAGCAAAGGTAATAGGTACTGTTGCTACCTGAGCAAGAGGTTTCCAGTGGATCTCATAGACCTCTAGTACAAACAAAGGATATGCCTCAGGGCTGTGGTGTCTGGGTTCATTCAGGTATGCAGTAAGCATTCCTTCAGCACTGGAGTCCTCTTCAAGCTGGCTTGCTAAATTTGGTCTTGTTTTTCAGTACGGCTTAAGTGGGTCCAGATATTTAAATGGGGGTGGGGTCAAAAGTCTGGATGCAGACACAAATGCATGCTGTGCCTTTGTCTGTGTCCACCTGATTGTGTCAAAGTAGCTCTGCTGCTGTTTTAAAAAGATACATCCATTTGTGATAATAAGTCACTATTAACCCTTGCTGTGCCGCAGACTGATATATATCAGTCCAGAATTGCTATACGTTCTAATTCTGTTGGCAGCCTATGGGTTAATGGTAAAATATTGATATAAATTCAAATAGAGCCATTTTTTTGCCATAATTACACCTTTCTTGGTTGCAAAACTTGGATGCTGTTAGACCATTTAATAGACCGTTTGCAGTTTTAAAATAGCATGGATACAATTCAGACAGATCTTTTGCAGCCCTCCTCCCATTGTATCTGTGTTGTAAAACATCATGTTCAGTTGTACTAATTGGTACTTTCCTGTGGCATATTTCAGTATTTCTGTCACCTGCACACAGTACCACAGGACAATTTCTCAGTGTTGCAGGAGGGGGAACAATCAAGAGGGTTTGGGTCCCTTGTACTCTTTGATAATGGCTTTTTATATTCCTATAAAGTAGCACAATCCTGCACAAGGAAGCCATTCATGAAACCAGGATTCAATATTGTTGCCATGATATACATCAAACCATCTCTGGAGCTCTTCATTTAATGTCCATGCCAGTGCCATTAAATAAGAAAATAGTAATTCTTGTAAAAGGACTCACCAATGAAACTGAGGAGAAAGGGCAAGGATTTGCCAAAGTTCATCAATAGCTGTCCAGTAATTAATTCAGTTTTTTTTTATTAATTTATATTAAAATTGGTGGCTGGAAGAGGCACACTGAACCAAAGTTTGCCTTTTTCTGTGTGACTCTGGGGGAAGGGGTTACAGAAGGGATAAAATGTGCTATTCTGCCAGTCTCACATGTCATACTGTTGCTATTGCATGTATGGCCTTCTTTTGCTCCACCAGTCTTTCTTTCATGTCATATGTGGAGTTCTACCGTGTTTATGTCCAGTAGCAAGGAATGCTTAGGCACTGTCTGTTCCTACTAAGTCTTCTACAGAATGGCTGTTGCCCTCAAACATCTATGGGACTTGTTGGTTTTTCATTGTGCTGCTGTAAAACATTTGCTGATACTTTGGGTTTTGTCTAAGGGTTGATGAAAAACTAAATTTAATTTGTGTGCAAAGCAGTTGACATTTACTCATTCAGCCCTGTCACTGACTGTGAAAGTCTATAGCATGTTAGACCCATTCTCTGTCATTGTTATTCCCCACTCATAATCTATTTGCAAAGTATCCATTCTTCCCACAGTTTCTCTAGTTTATTATGTAGGTTGGCTTCACTGTGTTCCCAGTCCACAACAGTGGCACTGAGTAACGCCATTCCTTGTACCGCCATGTTGGTTTTCAGATTAGATTATTGTGACTGAAAGTGACCAAGTATATGGTAAAAAAACAAATGCCTAGCTGTTGATGCACTTGCCAAATCTGATGTAAGTTTACAGCCCCACTCTCTGCCTCCTTTATGGCATGTACAGTATTTATTTATTTTATTTATTTAAAATTTGTTGACCGGGAAAGGCACACTGAGATGAAGCTTGTTTCCAGGTGTGACCCAGTACAGGAGGTACAGATACAACAAAGAAATGACAAAAAAATTCAGATACAGTATAAAACAGTAAAAAAAATAGAATGTACAGTATAATAAAGAGTAAATTCATAAATATAGCATAATACAATGAGCAGATACATTTACATTATATGAATACATTACAAAGTATTGTACAGGAGATTAGATAAGCTGGGTGAGGCAACAAGAATTAATATTATGTAGAGGAGGAGAGGGAGGGGGACAATAGTATACTTGTGGAATTACTGTAGAACAGTGGACAGCAACAATACATAGCAGGAGATGACTTGAGGAGGTGCATAACAGCAGGAAAAGAGGAGGTGAGGTGGGTTTGTGGGGAGAGGTTATTACAGAGGCAAGGGAGTCTATAGGAAAGAGATAGTTTCCCAGCTGAGGTGCATGCACATGGGAAGGAGTGGAGGCAAATCAAACGTGAATTGTAGGAGGAGGGAGTAGCAGGATTTAGGAGAGAGAGAGGTAGGAAGGAACAGTACCAAAGCAATATTTGGATATGAAAGTGGAGCAGTGGGATGTATGTCTCTGTGATAGGGATTGGAGGGATAGGGAGGAATAGAAGTCACAGTGATGTGTTGGGGGGGATTTGATGCAAAATGACAGAAAGCATTGAAGAGGATGTTTAGTTTGGCAAGAAAGGTGGCTGGAGCTGCACTGAAGACAACGTTGGCATAGTTGAAAGCTGGGAGTATCCACTTGACCAGCAGGTCACATTTGACTGGGATGGGAAGACTGCCCTTGTTATGGTAGAGTAGACCCTGTTTGGGACATAGCTTGGAGTGAAGGGCCTTAAAGTGGGAGAAGTCTAGTGTTGGGTATGAGGCATGTGTTAACTGTCTGGTAAACAGTGTCAACTATTCTGTAGGTAAATGTAAACCCATGGTAAGCAGTATTTCATATCTTGGATGTAAAAATAAACACAGCCTTTGGAATCTATTATTTTCCACAATGGAAAGGGATGTGTAGTACTATTTCCACAGTAAAAAATTATTTTAAATATGTGCCTCTCATTTCACCAATAATTTATGTAATGTTGGAAGTAGGAAGATAATTGGAGTCAAATTTGTTCTTGCTCTCCAATGCCTTAGCTATAGTTAACTGCTTGCGTTATGTTGATGGACTAGTGATCAAGGAACTGGTGGTGTGCCATGCAAAGGTGCAAGTAGTGTAGTGACATCTGATGTTGCTGAGTCAAGAGATGTTGACTTGCATCTTTTCTCAGAAGCAGGTGGAGCCTACTGAACTGATCTTTCTCTGCCAACATGATTGCCTCTTGGGAACTGATTGCTACTATAACAATGATCTGGTGCTGGCATTTCATAATCATTTTCACTACCATCATCATCACAGTCACCCCCTGTATAGTTTAGTGGGAATTGTGCCATGAGAAGTTACATGATGGTTATGCCATATTAGTTGTGTATGACACAGAAGTGACACCTGATGAAGATGTACAAAGCCACATTACCACTTCTAAGGATTGGTCCTGTCAGAAGACAAAGTGAACAGGAATGAAGAATTGCTTATCCTTGGGGAGAGTCAGGATTCAGATATGACCAGTACATGAGGCATATGGACTGAGATTCACAGCCAAGTCTGGTCAATTTGAGTTAGTAGATTGTGCATATTAAGGTGAGTGACTGTGAACCCCTTAGGGGGAGAAAAGGACAGAGATGGAGTTAGGGAGGGGCCAGGATTGAGCTCCACATCATTAACTAGCAAAAGCAAGATGAAGATGATGACCCTAAGAGAACTTTTCTGTTTCAGCGAGGAGAGAGGAAAGAGGCAGAAGAATCATAGGGGTTAGAGGTAGGGACCATCCCAAGAGTGCCAAGATGGAATCACATGGAAGGGGTGAGAGACGAGGGCAGAAACAGAAGAGTGGAGGTTAGGATAAGAGAGATGGGGGAGGGTCCAAAGTAGAAAAAAAAAGAGGAGCGCCTGCATACTGAGAGGGGTGGAATGAGAGAGCCAGGGAAGAAACTATAGAATAGTCAGTGAAGAGGAAGGCATAATGTGATTTGTGGACAGGGAAGAAGTATGAGGCTGACAGGCATTGTAGGCAGAGAGGATTAACCAAACTAGCATGGTGGGAGAGAGGGGAAAGGGTAGTGGGAGATTACAAGTATGCAGATAGGATGCAATTACAGTTAGCTCAATATCAGGACTCATAGAGTACAGTGGTCACAGGAGCAATTGCAAAACACCATGTGATACAATATATTATATATGTCAATTTTTTTTAACCAGGATGACCCACAGGATTTGTATCATCTCATTTCCTGAGGGGTCTTGATTCTCTCTACTTTATTGCAAGAAGAAACAGAATGCTTGCATGATTGCAGAGGCTAACACAGTAAATAGATGACTCCAGTGGAATTTGTAACTTGGTCTTCTAGTTCAGAGTCCTGCAATCAAACCACTAGGCTGAACAGCTTGTCTATATTCATATTTGATCATAAAGGGACTACGTTGCAGTCCTGGGATTAAAGAAATGATGCTTACTGGGAGAATTCAGGTGAGGGTACTAACGATAACAATCCCATTGTTCTGAGAGGAATATATGTGATCTTTCATATCCACAAAGCCAACAAGGCATAAAGAATAATATCTTATGAGTAGTGAATTATGAGAAAATAATTTCATCAAGAAGTTCTGTGACATTATAATCCTTGAGAGTTGAGAACAAAAACTGAGTGGTTTATAAAATGTCACATAATACAGAAATGGAATTATTTTCCATAATTCTGCAGCACATTTTTCCAGTGAAAAAGATAATTCCAGGACTAGAGGGCATGGGATGAAGTTGGAGGGAGGGCAATTCAGAGGAAACGTGAGGAAGAATTTCTTCACAGAAAAGGTGGTAGACAAGTGGAACACCCTGCTAGAGGAGTGTTGGGGACTGAAACAATCATGAGATTTAAGAATGCTTGGGATAGACATAAGGGAATTCTAGAGGTCAGGGGTAAGGGGCAACAGACTTCTAGGAAAACATAAAGTAAACTTACAAGCTCAAATGGGCAGACTGGGTGGGCCATAGACCCTTATCTGCCGACAGTGTCTATGTATCTATGTATGTATGTTTTTACAATTTTTTATTAAATATGTTGTTGGGTTCGTTTTTTTTTTTAGTTAAAGCATTCATTCACATAACCTTGCCTTTGTAGTATAGAATGGTCTGTATGCCCATTGGTTCACAGTGTGGACCAATAGGTGTACAGCACATACTGTACACTGTCATTCTGCAGGTGGCTGGGCAGTACGAGGGCAGGGCACTGCTGCCTGCCGATGACAGGGGGTGCTGGGTGGCTGGGTTCTCAGGTGGGATGGGAGGGGGGTCCACTGGGCCACCAGGTTTACTATATACATCACATGCCCGTGATCAGGCAGAATGGGGGCGGAACACTACACCTACAGGAATCAGACTTTGGAATACTACTGCCTGCAATTGGGCAGACCGGGGGGGGGACACTAGCACACTGGGTGCTCTGCTTGCAGACAGATGCCCATGATCTGGAATGTTGGTGGGAGGGGGGAATACCACTGGACCACCTGGTGGCCTGTACATCTACGGGAGCCTGCATTCAGGCATACCGGTGGAGGCAGCACTATCGCACCAGGGATCCAGCACCTGCTGCAGTCAACTCCACAGGGCACCAGGCGCATTTCACCGGGCTGCCTGCACAACGCATGCAACAAATGGGGCCATAATGACATGCAAATGGCCCCATTTGCACCTTGAAAATATTGTGGCCCCATTTGCATGCCCTCTTCTAAATATTGTGGGTGCTGCACCCAGCACAACTGGATTTGCACTGGCGCATCCCTGGTGCTCCCTATCAGTGGCTTGCACCGGCATATTGTCACTGCACCATGCGCATTCCATGCCATATTCAATGGTTCCGGCGCCATGGTGCATCGCCGGTGAATATCACCTTGTCCTGGTCCCGGTGCATCCCAGATGTGCTGCACCCACACTTGCACCTCTGCCAGGCACAGTCTGAATATCTGGGCCTATATAAACTGTATTGCAACTTTTTGATTACATTATTTTTTCTTCTACTTGTTGACTGAAGGTTAGACCTGTGAAGTACCTTTTCTTGATATAGGCATCTTGCTTTGTTAATTATGTTAATGTTAATATTTATGTTTTTGTTGGAAAATGTAATACACTTAGACACATTAAATGTGAATCCCCCACCCAAGCCACCCATCTTAGGAAATACCCACTCACCATCCTTTTACATTTTGCCTTGAATGTGAACTCGTCACACCTGTTCACAAAATCTTCAGTGGCTGTCTGTCTTTTTTCATATACAGTAAAAGGTTGTCCTTACTCTTTACAAAAGGTCTTCCTCATCTTGCCTTACCAGACCTTTGTATTATACTCTGTCTCAACTCTACTGTTCACTCTCTTTAGTATTCATCTATCTCTCTTCTCCCCCATTGTCAGTATCCCTTGCCTTTATTTCGGGTTCATCCTTCAACTTCTGTGCCATCATGGATGGAATAAATGCCTTCTATCTGCATCAGATTTATTCTCCTCCACTTTTGTAAATCATCTTAAAACATTTATTTTCTCTCTTGTTTATCCTCCATCCTAACAATATTTCTTTTTTGACTGGCATTACTAATAATCAGTATATCCAACTTCTGTGTTTATGTTTTATTGTTAGTGCTATGGTTTCAGTATATCCAACATCTGCATTTATGTTGTGTTGTTAGTACTATGGTTTCAGTATATCCAGCCTTTGTATTTATGTTTTATTGTTAGTATTATGGTTTCAGTATATCCAGCATTTGTACTTATGTTTTATTTTTTATTTATTGAAATTTCGGAATTACAATCCTTTGAGTCGAAGACTCCTTTGCAAAGGCTCCACGTCCATAAACAGAACAACACGTTTGACAAATTGTACATTGTTAACCAGGCAAACAATACATTAAGGCAATATAACATGGTAGAATCAGTACAGAGTAATTAGCTTACTAAGCTAGTTTCACATGGTTTCACTAGGGTTGAATAGGAATCCAGGGTTGTTGCGGTGAAGGTGGATTGGTTTCTAGTTTCAGATGCTAGCATTTGGCCAAAGGGTTGTGCTTAAGGTACCCAGACCTAAGATGGCCTGATAGGGAGTTGAGGGAGACGTTGGTTTTCTGACTTCAGCCTAGTGTGAGAGGACCAGTTGAGGCAGTCACAAGTCACAGAGTCCAGGAGAAATCTCTTGAGGCCTTTTTTGTATAGGCTAAGGCTGGGGCTTGGGAGATGGAGGAAGGGAGTTGATTAAGCCAGAGTGGCGCTTGATACCTGAAAGAGCTTTGCCCTAGTGAAGTCCTACAGCAGGGGAGTAGGAGTGCGGTGTTAGCTAGATGTTGAGGGGTGCTCCTATGAGGGGTTGATTGGATGAGGGGGTGAAGACCCAAAGGTGAAAGTTTCATCAGGATCTTTTTTGCTTGGAGGCAGGTGTGGTACATTAGTCTCCCTTCAAAGGTCATCCAGTCTGCTCAATTATAGAGCTCACATGTGTGGGTTGATCTTTCTGCATTAGTGACCAATCAGCAGGCTTTGTTAAGAGCTAATTTAATGCTGTTTAGGGCTGTGTTATCGGCTGTGTCATAAATTGTAATCCCATAGTCGACAACAGATAGAACTGAGCAGGTAACAGCCAGCCTAAGTGCCGGAAGGGGGAAAGCGGTGCTTGTGCCTGTAAAGAATCCCCAGCTGTATGTTGGCAGAAGTGGAGAGGTGTTTAATATGTGAGGGATGTGCTCAGTGTAATGCCCAGATACTTAAAGTTAATGACCTGTTTAATTTGGGTGCCCTGTGGATTGGAGATAGTTAGTTGGGCATTACTATTGGGGTTTTGGCGGTGAGCAAAGATCATAGATTTGGTCTTGTTGTAGTTAAGTAGTAACCTGTGATCAGTAAACCAGGATTCAAGTTCTCGAAAGCAGCTTTTCAGGATATTTTGAAGGGAGATAGGATTTGTGTGTTTCCAGTATACAACGGCATCATCGGCGTACAGTAATAGTTTACCACTGCAGGCCTGGGGGAGGGAGTTGAGAAAGAGAGTGAAAAGTAGGGGGCCTAAGCTAGACCCTTGGGGGACTCCAGAGTGAACAGGTAGCTTGGCAGATAGGGTGGTGTTGATTTTGACCTGTTACATCCAGTCAGAGAGATAGTTATTGAACCAGGAGACTGCTTTAGGGGCAAGATGGAGGGAGGGGAGCAAGTGGATAAGAAGTGCATGACTGATGGTGTCAAACGCTTTGGTCAGATCTACAAAGATAGCCCTGTAAGTGACCCTTGATACAATGTTTCGGAGGAGGTAAATTCAAGGAGGGCTGTTGTGGTGATGTGCCCTGATCTAAATCCATGCTGTTCTGGACACAGCAGATTGTATTTGTTCAGGCATTCTGTGAGCTGGTCTACCACAATTTTTTTGAGTGCTTTAGAAAGGGTGGAGAGGATTGTGATGGGCCTATAGTTACTAGGGTCAGTTGGATTACCCTTTTTTAGGATGGGTGTGATTATACCCCTTTTCCAGAGAGTTGGAAATTGACCCAGTGTCAGAGAACAGTTTAGTATTTTGGTGAGGTGATGCAGGGTCTCGTCGAGTGTAAGTCTGAGAATTTTAAGGTCTAGGGAGTCACTGCTGAAACATGATTTGCTCAGTGCTTTGGATAGGTAGCGCTTAGCCTCATTGCAGGAGATGATTCTCAGCCAAAAGGGAGGGCATGTATTAGGTGAGGAGGCACTAGAGGGACCATTTGGGATAGGGTCAAAGAAGTTTTGTGGCAGGATATGGCTTAGATTGGAGAAGGAGTTGTTAAGAACATTTGCTATGGTGTTAGGGTCCTGGGTGAAGGTGTCCTGATTGAGAATCTGAGGGGGGGTTGGTAAATGGCTTTCCCACAGAGTTCTTTGACATTGTTCCAGAATTTATTCCCGGCGCCCCATGTGGAGTTGAGTGCTTGCTTGTAGTAGGTAGACTTAGCTAGTCAAATTGCCCAGGTGCACTTGTTTCTAGCCTCTCTCTATAGCTGATGGTCAGAGGGGAGTTGGGAGTTCAAAGACCTATACAAGAGGTTGTCTCTGTGTTGCATCTGTTTTAATAGGGTGTGTGAGATCCACGGAGTATCACTGTCTTTTATAATCTGTGTAGTGAAAGGGGCAAATATGTTGCAGGCGGTATTAAAAATTTTAATAAAGGAGGTGAGGGCAACGTCTACGGACGTGGCAGTGTGAATGGGTGCCCAGTCACAGGAAGAGAGATAATGTTTGAGACGAGAGAGGGCTCCTTTTTTGAGGTGTTTCTGGGTGGATTTCTTAGATTGACTGGGAGTGGATTTATTTGACCAGCAGCAGGAGACAGGAGAGTGGTCACTTAGGACATCAGGGAGGACTTTTACTTTGGTGAGGTGGGTGGGTTTATTCATAAGGATGAGGTCAATAAGGGTGGAGGTCCCAGATTTGGGATCGACCTTGGTAGGCATCTGGACTACCTGGGTAAGGTCATAGGCATGTATTGCATCCTTGAACGTGGCGGAAGCGGGTGATAACCAGTTCACATTGACATCACCCATTATAATCAATTCGCCCCTTTGGGGGGAGATGGGGGATACTAGCCAGAAAAGATTCAAAGGCTTGTTTCTGGTCTGAGGGTGGTATGTAGACTGCCATAATGTACAGTGATTTACCTGGGGTGCCTAGGGAGGTTTTAATTGTGATGATTTTGGGCACCATGTGCCAGCGGAGGCAGGGGGACAAGGAGCGGCTGGAGAGAGGTTCGGACATATATGGCACAACCACCCCCTCTTTTGCCTGTCCTGTCTGCTCTGAAGAAGGAGTAATCTTTAAGAGTGATGGAGGCATCCAGGAATTTGTGGGAGAGCCAGGTCTCAGATAGTGCCAGTACATCGGGGGAATGTTGGGCGATCCAACACTGCAGCTGAGTGAATTTCCTGGGCAGGCTGCAGATATTCAGTAAGGTCAGAAGTAGGCCACTCTGCCCTCGCCCCTTGGGAACACTAGTCGCTATTGGGCCAGGATTAGGGTGTACGTTGCCTGAGATTAAGAGGATGAGGAGATGAGGAGAAGGATAGCCTGGCGGAGAGTGGCTTTCCGTAATAGTTTGGGGCTAGAGGTAAAGTAGCGTATGTTAGATGGAGATTTGGTGTGCACAACTGGAGTGGTGATGGTGCAGACTAGTTGGACTAGTTGGGCTAGAAATAGGGAGGGATGAGGGATATTTAGAAAGTGAAAGTCTGAGGGGGGTGGCACTTCATCCACTAAGGACCAGTGTAAGTTGCAACTAGTGCAGGTGGTAAGGGTGGTACTGTGGAAAATAGGGGGAACTGTTGTTAGGTAGCATGGCATGGTTGCATAGCTGCTGGTGTGTGCATTTGGGCAGCTGTAGTGGTCCCCTGAGATGGGTGTGCCCTCAGGGAGAGAGGGGTGGGAGTGTGAGAGGAGAGTTAAAATGAAGATTAAGATGGTGTGATTTAGGGCCCAGGAGATTCAAGTCATGTTGCTAGAGGGGGGGATTGTATATTAGAAGGTAATGGGAGGGAGCCCTCTAGTGTTGACCTAGTATAAGCTGCAGATGACAAAGTGGGCTGATTGGTTATAAATGATCATGTGATCGTCACTATAAAGCCCGATGTCGACCAAGGGTGGTGGTGGTGGGGGTAGCAGGGATCAGCTTGAGCAGCAGCTAACTGAGACCACAGCAGCGGATGCATCAGGCTCTGTGCATACCTGGTGAGCGGCGGGCTACTTCGGTGTGGAGGAGGGTATGAATCGGACCCTCGCGACTTCCTATTTCAGCGTCCCTTTGCTTCGGTGATGGGGGGAGGGCTGCGGTGGAGACCCTCATGACCTCCAGGTAGGTGGTTCAGCTGTGGACAGGGAAACAGGGAGATAGGGAGTGTTATTTATAGCAGCAGGATATGGCACGAACAAAACGGATTAGGTTGCAAGCCACAGTTTAAATGGGAGCTGCTCGTCTAAGATTACGGCTGGAGAAGGCAGCAGTTTTTTTTTTTCTTAACTTTCCTAAGTCTAGTCACAGTTCTTAACAGTTGATAACAGATTTTAAATTAATTATTACTGCCAAATGCGGCTTGAGAAAGCAATTTTTCTAGATATGCTAAGTCTGCTTACAGAAGATTACTCAGCATGCATTTCGGCGTGTAACAAACTTTAAATTAACTTCTACATAGACTTTAAAATTAAAATATTTTGTGAAAGTCAGGTTTGGCACCAAAATACAAACAGGTTCCTAAGTCCATATAAGAGCAGGGTTTGAAGACACTGCTGGCAGGCGATTGTGGTGACAGAGAAAAAAAAAGAAATGATCTCAGAAACAACCTTTAAATAATAAGATATTTAAAATCTGGTTTGGCGCCAAAATGGATAAAGGGTCTTAAGGTCAATGGCAGAGCAGGTTGAAATCACAGTCAGTTGGCATTGTGGCTCCTGTTAAGAAACTATCTCCACATGTGTGGGGACAAAAATGCTATGACTGCTTCTAACTATATGTTAAATTAAAATTAAAGTCTTCAGCTTGAGCAGCAGCTAACTGAAACCGCAGCAGCGGATGCATCAGGCTCCGTGCGTAACTGGTGAGCAGTGGGCTACTTCGGCGTGGAGGAGGGTATGAATTGGACCCTCGCGACATCCTATTTCATCGTCCCTTTGCTTCGGTGATGAGGGAGGGCTGCGGTGGAGACCCTCACGACCTCCAGGTAGTTGGTCCAACTGTTATTGTTTGTGTGATGGCTTCACTGCTATATTGTATTGTTTTTTGTCTGCTTATCTTCTGTCTTCTAGAACTTTGTGTAGCATTCTGTGAAACTATGACATGAAAGATGCTATATAAAATAAAATAGTACTTTATTTCATTGTAATATACTTTGAACCTTTATGGCTGCTTCATCACAATAATCAGCATTAGCAGCTCCTTACATCTTAAGTGCTTTACTACAATTACTACTGGGATACACATTCATGGTTAAGTACTTGTAAAACAGGATCTACTGAGTGTCACCTGCAGAAAGAAACTGCCACTGAGGTTAAAAAAAATTACATTTAAGTTACAAGCTGGAGGGGAGGCTTTCACTAAGACACTGTAGGTGGGCAGGGTGATGGATTCACCTTTAATAAACAAGAAACTGAGAGAATAAGGAGGAAAGGAACCTGATGGTTAGAAATCTTATATGTAGGCAATATGGACTGAAACTTTGGTTCTTATCTGGGAACTAATGACCTCTTGGAATGCTGAACATCCTGGGGGGGAAATCTGACGGTGCTTAGCATTTCAACAGGTCATTATTTCCCAAATAAGAGTCAAAATCATGCCTCAGCTGTGTTCTGAGGCATAAGACCACAGATTGAGTGCCTTCAACCAAATAAGAAGTAATGTTATCCCAGCAACATACACCCTGAAGTGACTTACTGTGATTATAAAACGATTCCTTTTTTGTGTTTACGGTTATTAGTAGTTTGTTTTGTTGGCACTAGTTTC
This sequence comes from Neoceratodus forsteri, assembly GCA_016271365.2. Taxonomy (NCBI): domain Eukaryota; kingdom Metazoa; phylum Chordata; order Ceratodontiformes; family Ceratodontidae; genus Neoceratodus; species Neoceratodus forsteri. Next base: position 1,519,723,351 of record CM057449.1, read on the forward strand.
ATACACAAGCACACTGGAGGGGTTTAAGCATGCCTGGTACAGGCACAAAGGAAGCTTGAGAGGGGAGAGAGTGATGAAAAACCATTGATCACATCGGGCCAGTGGCCACATGCAGTGTATAGGGCCTACAGGCAAACTGGATGGGCCTAGCGGTCCTTATCTGTCAACAATTTCTGTTTCTAGTTTCACCTGTCAGGGTGTGTTGGGATAAGATCAGGGGTGAAACTGATTCTCTCCTAATCACCTTTCAGCATTTTATCTATCCATTTTGTAATTCATTTTAGTACTGTATGTCACTCTCATGAGTTATGGAATTTGTGATGTCATCACTGTGAATTATGACTTTTTAGACAACAATTTGATATTGTTTATTAGGACGTAACCTGGAATTATAGTCACACATGCCAGTTTGCTGTGCCATTTTTTATATATGTGCAAAATTCTAAAATTCTGTGCAATATATTCTTAAAATTCTAACATACTAACATACTAAAATGCCAGCAGAATAGGCCTAATGGTCTTTTGAGTCTGCTCAATTGGTCAGCCCCCACCCTGGGTGCTGACCTTGCTGCCCCCCTCGCCTTCTCTGGCTTCTCCCTTCCCAGTTCTGGATATTCTTGCTGCATTGGATTTTGCTTCCAGAACCCTTCCCCTGTACCTGTCCCAGCCCCTCTTGAACCCCTCCACCGTCTCTGCCTCCACCAGCCCCCTAGGCAGTGCATTCCATGGCTCCACCACCACCACATTCTATAGCCTTATTTTTCAATGTGTACAGACTAATTTTACATTTTCTGTCAGATGCTTATAAAACAACAACATACATGATGTGAAACAGTATGAGAGTAGCAAAAAACAACATAAGAGCTCTCTCATCTGATTTGTGTTTATGTGTGTTTTTCACACTATATATAACTTTCCCACCACATCATAGCACCCCCTAAAAGATATCTTTCATGAATACTATAGTATACCACACCAGTGAAAAATATGCATTTTCTGGCCTGGATATTCAAAGGGGTTGCACATGGTGCAACAGTGTTGAACCATGTGCAACCCACTGATGCGGCCCGGCACGATATTCAAAAGGGGATGTTGTGCTGCGCAAATCCCAATGCACCGGGGTGCATCAGTAATCTATGCGGCGCAAGTGTGGGGGCATGCCCATGCATATTCGGCACATCCCGATATTCAGCCTGGGATGTGCGGCACATATACAGGCACACACCCGCCTTGTGCCACACAGGGGGGCGCATAGATCTGCTGAGAAAAAACAGAAACAAGGCTTGACCACCCACAGGTGAGCCACCATATTGCAGGGCACAACATGGCAGCCACCAGCTGTGGGTGGCCACCACACCTCCTGGGCCATGGACCATTGTCGTCTTGCCCCCCCACCCGCTAATGACCTTCAGCAAGAAGACACTCCCTGGTGGTCCAGTGGACCTGCCCCCCAGCCCGATCGCAGGCTTTGTGAAATAAAACATATCCCTGGTGGTCCAGTGGACCAAAGCCAGCCCAATCACGGGCTTTGTGTAATAAAATGTATCCCTGGTGGTCCAGTGTACCCGCTCCCAAGCCCAATCGCGGGCTTTGTATATATAACAATCCCTGTTGGTCAGCAGTACCCCCTCCCCACCGCCCACTCAGGCTTGCCACCTCCTTCTCGGTCAGCGGCGGGCAGCAGCTTCCACCTGCAAGCCACCCGGCCACTCACCGACTGACAGCAAGTATGGTTGTACAGTCATTGGTCTAGAGTGGTGGGCCAATGGGCATGTAGACCGTGTTGTACAGTCCCTATATGTGAATGGAAGTCATTCACATATCGGGATTGTGTTGTACAGTACAAGTCTGCACGCCCATTGGCCCATGCTGTGGACCAATGAGCATACAGCCGTATTGCTACGCTTTCAGTTGGTGGTAGCTGGGCGGCTGGGCAGCTTGAGGGTGGGGAGCTGCTGTCCGCCGCTGACCTGGGGGAGCAGGGTGGTGGGACTGAGAGGGTGGGTGGAGGGGGTACCGTGGACCACCAGGGATTGTTATATTTACAAAGCCCTGCGATCGGGCTTGGGAGTGGGTCTACTTCATTTCACAAAGCCCGTGATCGGGCTGGATTTGGTCCACTGGACCACCAGGAATATGTTTTATTTCACAAAGCCCACGATCGGGCTGGGGGGGGCAGGTCCACTGGACCAGCAGGGATACTATTCTTTTAACTACGCCAGCGATCGGGCTGAAGGGCAGGTCCAATGGACAACCAGGGATGAATCTACATTTACAATGCCCACGATTAGACTGGGGGGGCAGGTCCACTGGAACACCAGGGATAAGTTTATTTTTACAAAGCCCATGATCGCGCTGGGGAGCAGGTCTGCTGGACCACCAGGGATAGGACTATTTTTACAGTGCCGCAATCGGGCAATAGGTAACATCACACGAGGGCAGGGTTGTCGGTCCCCAGCAGCTGCAGCGAGTCACCGGGGATCGGCGCACATGCATGCAAATGGGGCCATAATGACATGCAAATTGCCCTATTTGCACCTTGCATGCATAATGGCCCATTTGCATACCCACTGCTGAATATTGTGGTTCCTGCACCTAGTGAAACTGCACCTGCACTAGCGCATCCCCCTGCTCCTCTTTTGCCACTTGTGCTGGCGCAGTGCCACTGCACCATGCACAATGCAGGTGGCCACAGTGCCATATTCAATGGTGCTGCGCCATGGCGCAGCAACGTTGAATATCACCCAGATCACTCCCTGGTGCATCCCAGTTGCGCTGCACCCAGGCTTGCGCCCCAGCCTGGCACAGGCTATCTATCCCGGCCTCTGTATTTTTGTTGTGCCATGAGGAAAAACTGAAAACAGTGAAATGAGTACAAATTTTGCCAGATTTTCAAAGGGAAGAACACTGATGCATAGGTTGATTTCTGGCCCTGTCAGTATCCGTCTGATTGTGCCAAAACTCATGTACTTAATTTTTAAAGGCATGTAAGCTTTTAAGACATATCCAATGATTTGTGGTAGCTTGTGTCAAAAAAAATGGCACATGCATCAGATTTTTTGACACAGCTGATGCCACAGTTGCAGCAGGAATTATGTCACAAAGTCAATGGCACCCTCCTGGAAAATCTAGCCCATTGCTTTTAGTTTGCAACATTTCTGCAGTAATCCCTTCTAGACACTGTTGCATAATGCCCTGCATTTTTTAACGATATTTCAGAAGTTACTATAAAGTTCTATGTTATTTTTGTTTTTGAAAAGCTTGGATTAAGCACACAAGATTGATTTACAGAAATACCTACATTCTAGACACACTATAAAATATTATCCAAGCTAAAACTATGAAATTCCCCGAAAGCCATTGTATAATGAGGACTGTGTCTCAAGACATTATTCCTGGTAAAGAGTTTGAAATATGTAGTTTAACTTATTTACTTATTTTACAAGATTCGCATTCTATTAGGAAATATATTTTAACTTATTTGCTTATTTTGTAAGAGTCACATTTTATTACTTATTTGAAATTAAGGTGGTATTCAACAAGCATCATATTACATCTATATATAGATATTATATATATATATATATATATATATATATATATACAACCCCTAGGTGGCACTATCCCAAGGGCTACTTCCCCCGCCTGCTTGGCTACCAACAGGTTAAGGGGCCTGAGTTCTGAAACGGGTGCCTCCACCCAAAGGTCAGGGTTGATTTGGGTAAAGCTAACCAGGCCACAGCCCTCTGGGACACTGGGACTCCCCTCTTTTCCCACTAGTGGCCCACACAATACACAATGTGCACCTTTCCAACACCCCAGATATGCTTTGTACATACACTTATATTTGGCACTTACTTCCAGGACTGGTTCCTTCAGCTTGACTCTGGGGACCCCCTGTACAATAAGGTGATGCAGTACAACAGCAGCAATGCAATACCTTCAACATAAACTGACACCACAGTCAATGTAAATTGCAGAAAAAACAGATCTGATTTATTCAGGGGACTATAACAAGGACGGGGGATAATCAGGTTAATTTGCTTAATCACACTACGAATCACACTGCAGTGCATGCAATCAGAGTCCCATTCAGTCACACTCTCTGGGTACCCAGGATGGGGGAAAAGGCTAGCTAGGACCGTTGCCCGGGGTAGGCCGGAGTTGCAGCTGGTTGGAGCCCTGTGATGGAGAAATAACATGCACACACAACCAATTTGTAGTCCGGAGCCGGAGGGCTCAGTTCGTGAAAACAACACAACAAGAATCAGATGACACACTTTTGATTTGAGAAAGGTTGCAGGGAGCTACCCTGACAATTACTCATGGTACCCAGGCTGAACACAAGAGGGACGATGGATGGACGTTTCGACAGCAGGAGCAGGGAAGTGATCCTCCCACTCTACAGGACCCTGGTGAAACCACAACTGGAGTACTGCATCCAGTTTTTGAATCCACACCTCAAAAGGGGCAGGGATAGACTGGAGACAGTGCAGAGAAGAGCAACCAAGATGATGCAGGGCCTTCCTGATCTCTCATACGAGGAACACCTGAAGGAGTTAAATCTGTTCTTGCCAGAGGCAAGGAGGGAAAGAGGGGATATGATTGAGACCTTGAGAGGCATAAGCAAGGTACCATACACAGAGCCATTCCAAAGGGTCACTAGCTCGACCACCAGGGGGCAAAAAATGGAAGCTTCATGGTGGGAGATTCAGAAGGGATGTGAGGAAGCATTTTTTCACAGATTGAGTGGTGGACCCCTGGAACTGTTTACCAGTAGAAGTGGTAAGGGCTAGCACTATATCAGCTTTCAAAAAGAGGTGGGACACAGCAATGACTCAAGGGGAGACTGAGGGGTTAGGCAAGGGTAAGAATAAGAAGGAGGGCTAGATCCTAGGACACACATAAGGTCTTGGGAACCCAACAGCAGACTCAATGGACCTGTGGTCTTTTTCTGCCATCACTTTCTATGTTTCTATGTAGCATTTTCCAAAGATAAAGATACTCAAGGACAAGGGGTCATACTGTGAAGGTGGAAGGGGGGGAGACTCAGAGGTAATGTAAGGAAGTACTTCTTCACAGAGAGGGTGGTGGTTGCATGGAACAGCCTCCCAGCAGAGGTGGTGGAGGCTAAAATGGTTACAGGATTCAAGAATGCATGGGATAAATACAAGAGGATCTTTGAAGTAAAGAGGGGGGTGAAGACCGAAGACTGAGCAGAATCTACGGTGTAGCTGTAGGTAGGGAAAAGCTGACAGACTGGATGGACCAAGAAGTTATCGGCTGACATCTTCTATGTTTCTATGTAACACTAATAACGGAGTGCAGTACTTGGGGCATGTTGTATTATTTGGGTGTGCTATCCTTTGGACAAAACGTTAAACTGAGGCCCCCTCAGCCCATTTGTAGCGCTGTACTGGGGGATGTCAGCTAAAAGTAAAAGAACCCAAGGCACTTTTTATGAGCATAAGGGATTTTCCCTAGTTTCCAGGGCAACATTCCTCTTCTCATAAAATCATTTTTCGCAATTGTTCGAGGCTGTGTGTGGGTGTTGATGGGTGAAATGACTGCCACTACATGTTTACAGTCACTTCACTACCAATCTCTAATTTCTTGTAAGACACTTTGGGATACAATGTGTATGAAAAGCACTAGGTAAATGCTAATTCTTCTTTGTAAACACTGTATAGTATGCACTCTGGATATGTGTATACTTTGAATAAAGCACTTTAATTCCTACAGCTTTGTTGGTGTGCAGTGATTTTGTTTTTTGTTCTTTTGGACTTTCTTGATGGTTGAAGAGGCCCTTCAGGTTGTCTTGTGCTTTCTAATCAGGATGCCTTCTAGTCAGGTATTTACTTTGTGAACTAGATCCCTAAAAGGTTCACATTTAGGGAAGCTACATTTATTTAGGGGCACCCTAATCCCCAACACAGCTATCCAGCCTCATTGAGTCAGGCTTGCAATGGAAAGTCTGAACTAGCTGTGAACATGGTATGCAATAAAAGTTTAATGTGCTTCTTTCCTAATACTGCTACATTTTTGAGGCACGTCAGGTTCAATTTGCAAAATATTTCCCTTGGCTGTGTCAGTTACAAAGAAGCCTAATGGCATTTTTGAGCACAGTTCCCCAACGTAATTTTAGTATATATGTTCAATGAAAACTGCAGAATTATATTCCACAGCAAAACAGCAATGCATCACAAACGTATTTCAGAGTTTGATGCACAGCTAAGAGGTGGATGTAACAATTACGCTGTAAAGCATGTACAAAGCTATTTCAGACTGTAAATACAGCAGTAATTGTGTATAGGTCATGGACGGGACAAATACATTTGAAAGGATACACTACCATTTATTTCATCCTTCCAGACTCAGGAATTTAGAGATCTTATTAAATTGTTAGGGAGGTTCTTAGGCTAATCTTTTCAAGTATATGCCACCCAATTTTCAATTCCCCCTGGACATTTCTAGATATTTTATGAATTAGCCATTCCAAACTGCAACTATCTGAGCCCATTCAGAATGCTGCAGTTTGAAGCCAGCCAAAAATAATAACATATTCCTCTTGCTGCCTGCCATCATTTGTGACCTTGCAACAGCTTGTAGATCCTTGGCCTCTCTGGAAATATGAAAGGGAGGTCTGGGTGTATCAAAATAAGGTTTATCTAGAAAATCTAAAGCTAGGATACAATGGGATTATAAGGAAAAGAATCATAAACAAGGCAGTCTGGAAAGATAAAGCAGGATATCAGAAGACGAAAAAGAATGCTGGGAAAGGCGAAGAAAAATACAAGGGAAGAACCTAGAAAAGTGCAAAAATCTGTTTTTAGACACCACTTTTAGAGTATATGAAGAGACAAACCATAGGAATTTTTGAGTCTTAGCAGAGTATCACAAAATCAGGATGGCACAGAAATGTTGAATAAAAATGCTGATCTGAACAGCCCATCAGTGCAGTGGGTGCACTTCTGCTTACAATGCAGACAACCCGGGTCCGGTGAATGAATGAGCCTGGGTCACCAAAGGCAGGCCAGAATAGGGAGAGTTCATCATCCCAGACAAGGCTCTTCTTCTCCGGGGGGTGGTGTTGCTGGCTGCTCCTATGATACTGGCACCTGGGTGACCACAGCTGGCAGCACAACTAAGGGGGCCGCATGGGAGGGTAGGACGTTGCCAGACATTGGTAAGGAAGGTATGCTGCATGTGTACATCACAGCCTTGACATCGTAGAATTGCAGCATCCTGTGGTTGTGGAGAACACAAGTAGAAAAACCCCAGCTGCAGCTGCATGGTGCTGCCCCCTCCATCTCCCCCACAGGCCCTACACTGCCAACTGTGTCACTTCTGAGAAAGCTGTAGTACATGATTCAAGGAGACCCGGGGCAAGTCCTGATAACAGAGCCCCATGGCAGCATAAGAGTAGGAGGTAAGTGCCAGAAAATATGGGTGATGAGGCTGTGGGGCTGGCTGAAGGTGGCAGGCCAAAGGCACGGTTGAACATAGAATGTTACAAAAACTACCTACCTCCAAAGTCACCATTTTGCCATTTAGTCTTCTATGGAACATGTTTCAAAGAAATACAAAATCACATATACCCTAATAGTGTCATGCAAATCATCATGGGATATATATGCAAATCACCATGAAAGAATTTAGAATGGTTCCACTTTACACAGGAGTGCATAATGCCAAATGGTCTCTCACACACTGCAAAGGCCAAAATCAGAAGACACAGACCCATGTTTTGCCTTTCTCAGGTCTCACCAGTGTGTCTCATCTGCAGCTCAACCATGGGTAAAATTATAATAATAATAATAATAATAACTTTATTTAATTGAGTGCCTTTCACAATATCAAGGTGCTCCACAGATTCTCAAAGAGTTCAATAAAACATAATTAAAATCACAGCAAGTCAGAGAATGCTTTGCTCCATAGAAATAAATATGTTCCGTGTCTGCTTAAAACTCCCCACTGTCCTGCACTCCCAAAGTTGATGGGGCAGAGAATTCCAGAGGGTTGGGGCAGCAAACACAAAAGCGCGTGCCCCAGATGACTTCAAACTAACCCTCGGAATCTCCAGCAACCCCTTGTCAGCTGAGTGGAGCTGTTGCACAGGGCTGTAAGGAGTCAGAAGCTCTGTCAAGTAGACAGGACCCAGTCTGTGTAGGGCTTTGTAGATTAACAAACCTACTTTAAAGGTGATCTGCCACTGAACCGGCAGCCAGTGCAGATCACACAGCACTGGGGTAATATGAGCTCTCCTAGATACCCGTCCATAAACATGCTGCAGTGTTCTGCACTAGCTGCAAGTGGCAGATATCAACCCCAGGAAGCCCTAAGTAGAGGCAGTTGCAATAGTCAAGGCACAAGGTCACAAAGGCGTGGACCAAAATGGGCAGATCACTGGACGGAACAAGGTGCTTGATCCTGGCAATGTTCCTAAGATGGTAAAAGGCTAACTTAATGACTGCTGACACCTGATGACAAAGGGTCAGCCCATCATCTAGTATCACTACCAGGTCATGCACCCATTCAGAGGTAAGGATCTGAGTGCCCCCCAAGAATAAACTGGAGGGCAAATCAGTCCTCAACCCCTCTGTCCTGTGTCCCGGGTCCACTACCAAAACTTCAGTTTTGTTCTTTCAGGTTTGAGTCATGGTAAGAACAAAAACGAAGAACATTGTGCTGTAGGGAATTCCTTTGAGAGCTCCCAGTTGTGGTACTGTATGTTGGTTCTCACATTCTGCACATGCTTTAAGTAACTTTACACCACTTACTTTCCCAAAGAAGGGGGTCCTAGAAGTATCAGTTCATTTTAAGCAATTTATTTAAAACCATGGTGATGTTATATATTCAGAAAACTATTGCATAGTGCATTTCGTAATTCAGAGAGTTGTCTTCAAATCTGAAATATAATTAGCGCTTACCATTTCTCATATGTAGCAAGTCATTCACATCATAGTAATTAGCTTAGAATTCTTATCTATCACATCTGGTTTCATTTGATTTTTAAAGGATTTCCAGTCCCGTATCAAGAGGGTCATGCAGTATATCAGAATAGGCACTCACGTATCACCTGAGATATGTCTGTGATCATGCCTGCCTCCCAATGTTGTTCCAAGAAATGGACTAAATCCTCCACAAACAGTGACCTCTATTGCAGCATACAAAACCTTTTACATGTAGGGTGATTCAATGTTAGAATATTAGCTACAATATATTTTACATGCTTATTCTACGTATGTTCAAAAATCACTTTGATCCCTGATAAGCAAGTATCCCTGTCTCCTTAAATATTTCCATTTCTACCAAGTTGCTTTCTATTAGATCTCAAACTGCTTCATTAACGCCAGTTTAAGGCAGAAATATATGAACCAATTCCCTCTTATTCTATCAACAGCATAACTCATACCAAACTACTTTTTGTTTTAGCGTTACCTTAAACAGGTGGTGACGAAGCACATTTTCATGCAGTATAACAAAAAGTAATTTGTGGAAGAGTGATATTAAGGAGAAAGAGGCACTTGTTTAACAGAAAACAGAATGATTTTTAAGCAGACTGTACATAGAATGCAGTGATGGGAATTAACACCATAGGGGCTTCAAACAGGTTTGGGAACAGAGAAAAAGGAAAAGTGCACTGCTCACCTGTAGAGACGAAACCGGGGAAAGGAATTGGAAGACTGATGGGGAGGATTAGAGCCCTGTATCAACACTAGGTCACAGAGCTATATAGGACCAAATGGGTAGACTTGATGGACCTTTGGCCTTTTTCTGCTGTCACAGTCTATGTTGCCACATTTAACAAAATATCAACGTTGATGTGCGACAGAAAATAGCACGGCAGTAGTGGAGAACATCAGACCACCACAAGTAGAGTAGCAATAAGCTGTACTGAATACAGTGCCGCATGCTTGAGGCACTGTACTGTAGCTGTGCTAGGCTACTTTTGTTGCAGGTTTGGTGTTGATTTAGGTTTTGTTTATTTGAGTTTGGGGACTCTGTCCCCCCACCCCCATTGTCTTTTTAAAATAGGGGTGTGGGGGCGAAGCCCCCCAGCTCAAATAAACTAATAAAAACATAACCAAAACATGTAACTGTAAAACAATAACTGCAAGGCAGACCTGTGCATCAAGGTATTGTGCCACAATGGACAATGATATGCTATGCTAATACCATAGGTTCATGGTGGTCTGATGTTTTCCACTATCGCCGATACCACTATATACAAAGGTTTTTGTATGCTACATTACCTGACAATGTTCAGGGAGGCTTTTCTCCTTTCTTTGGAGTAACACAAAAGTTAGGTGCAATAACAAGTCCATAATTGATGATGTTGTTGCATAAGCATGCATTTTGACATCCAGCACTGCCCTCCCTATGTAGGACTGGAAATCATTTAAAAAGTAAATGAAACTAGAAGGGACACATGCATTTTAAGCAAATCTCTACGATGTGCAAGAGTCACTACACATGAGCTATGGTAAACACTAGTGATATTTTAGATTCAAAAACTGAAACTCTGAATTATGACATGTACAGTGTAATAGTTTGTTGAATATATATTACCACTAGGGTTATAAATGAATCACTTAAAATGAACTGTTACTTGTGGGACCACCCTTGAGAAAGCAATTGGTAGACTGCGAAGCAGTGGAAAGTTTTGCATGGTTACCAGAGAAAATGTCAAACTAAATATAAACATTTTTACAAAAAAAAGTTTCAAGCCTATAGAGCTGTTTACTGCCCAACCTTCTGAAATCAATTTAGCATTGCTCTTGGAGCATTAATCTCCCATCTACTTTATATTTCTTTAAAAGTCCAAGGTACACAAAGACCATTTCAAATATCTATCCTTCATAAATATATTGCAAAATTTTAAAAACTGCTGTTATATCCTCCAAATTGGACTACTACAACTTCTTCATTTTTTTTTTTGTCTGTGTGTGAATTCAGTGCTTGTGAAAGGTGCTGGGTTGACAGCACTGGAACCTGACATCCTCTGCTTATCCACATGACAGGTACTGCACAGACAACCAAAGTGCAAGCTTCCCCACACTGCCCTGCCAATGTGCCTCAATCCGACCATGGAGGAACCACTACATAAGTGAAAAGGTAGACCAGACTTCATGCTCATTCATGTCTTGACCTCTGATGTATGACTGCCAACAAGGGTGCCAAATAATGCCAATTGTGTTGGTGTTTCAGTGATGTGGACATCTGCCCACTGTGAACTGTACAGGGGCCATGACAACTAATTTCACATAGCCCACTGAACAGCCCTCAGGTGTGTCCAGGAGTGTGGGTATTGAGACACAGACACCACATTTAAAGTTTAAAACACACTGGTAGTGCAATATTTATTATGAACATAAGTGAAAATAAGAACAGAAAATAAAATGAAAATTATAGAACAGAACTAACTGCAGAGTGGATATTAACAGCAGCAATTCCACAATCATCTGGCAGAGGTCTTCTGTCATAGCATCACATGTCTAACTGACCCTGCTTAGCTTCCAGGGATGCCTTTTATAGGGATCTCTGGTCATCTGATCCACCTGTTACACCCCAATCTAATACAAATTAATATAAAACTATGCTAATACATAGTCTGGTGAATCTGGTGAACAGGGAAAACATCAACATTCTTACACATTTACAAGAAAATGAGCATAAAGTATGTTAATACATCTTAAAGAAAGCAGTGTTGACACTTACAGTAATAATCAAACATAAGGGTTCATAACTTCACCCATTTTCAAGAGATTGACAGGTGGCATCCTATAATACAGCCTCTGGTTGGGGCCACTGACTCCTACAGAGGCACAGGTACCCAGAACACAGAGGTAGCAGGTAGGATACAAACACCCTTATCGTCTTTTGGCTACTTCCTCTTTGGTTTCTCTGTATTTATTCAATGAAACTTGCATTAAACATTATAATTCAAAGGCAAAAAAGTATCTAGCACTTTCCTTTAATATGGCACTGCTTTTGTTTCTATTTTTATTTGATACAATAACAGTAAAAATAAGCAGAAAAAAGCAAGAAAGGGCTATAATGCTAAAGGTGCAACAAGCAGGGCTTCTGTAAGGCTGCACACTGTTTACATTCTTATTTCCATCTCCCTGTCCTCCCAAAGAAGGAACCAGCATTTTATTTATTTTATGTTCCATTCAGAAGGGAGAGAGAAAAATGTAAAAACAGCAACTGCATGCTTGCAGGTTTAACTCTGGCACTTGCTATTTTGGGAGTTGTGACTTGCGACAAGAAAGCTTCGCTCCAGTAACTCGCAGAGCACATTTTGCACACTTTTCCTCTCGCAAAGTCATGAGGTGCATCCTGCATGTTCTACAGCAAGAACTTTTCATTGGGAACCAGGGCATATCTCAGAAGGCGCTGAGCTGCCTCAGCAAGGGAGGGGGAGAGCACAAGAGACAGTGTCATATCTACCATTGTTTCTCCCTAGTTACCTTTGGACTATTAAGTCCAGACTGCAGAGCGAGTGAGTTCTAGACCGGGATGCCATGCTGGGCAGCAAACTAGGGTCTAGGCTCACAACAGAGGATCGCTCAGCAAACATTTCAAGCTCGGATGCACTAATATGGTACAACAGTACAGGAGCACATCTGATTTTTTTCATTAAAAGGTACAACAAGTACCTTTTTAGTTTGCAGGCATTCTGGGTGGGAAGAAAGAAAAACAAAGAGGAGAAAGTATAGGCAGAAGATACTTCAGTGGGTGGCCGAGCCACTGAAGTAGGAAAGGAAATAAAGGATAGATTTAAAGAAAAGGGTGCTACTGCAGTAGATTTTAATAAAAGGGAAAGGAGAATGCCCAGGAGTGCCTGATAAGGAGGGTGGGCACCAACACTTTCACAAGGTGGTAAACTCAAACTCATCCTCCTGGATGGTGTTGCACTCTACTCACTCAATCCTAGAAGTCATTTATTCAGTCTATTCCCTACAAACTGCTTCTGATTTCTGATTAATCTCACAATCCATATAAAAAGGTCTGTCTGTATCTTCATAATCAACAGGCTCACACCATCTATTTCTCCAAGTTCGGAACCTCTTACTTCACACTCTCCTGTCTTCAAACTCAAACCTCCTCTCTGTCTCAATCACTAACCTTGGCACTTTAAGAAACATTTAGCAGTTCAAATCAACTGTACTGAGTAGGATCTTTACTTCAGCTTGCTCTGCACCATTTAAATAAATACCATCTCAAATGATTTGTTTACAGTAACTAAACTTAAGTTTGTTTAATTTAGAATTCAGTTTAAGATGCCAAATTCATATTCTTAGGATATCTAAGAAGACTTTGGGCATCAAGATAAAATGCACATACTGTACATTAACTCAATTTGTTTGTCTACTCAGTTTCAAGCAGACAGTAGTACATAAAACAAAACCACCACATCATTCAGCACAATTTCATATCACTAAGAAAGGACCCCAGACTATAATTATGCATACTGAGTTTATTCTTTGGCATGTGAATATGCACCTCATCTCAAGGTAAATGCACATGATCACTGTGGATAAGCCTGGGTCCTGGAAAAGCAGATGGCTTCAGATTCCTGCTGCTTTTTCCTTCCTTGGATTGGTAAAAATAAAGGCCTCTGACTTGTGTGCCACACATTTGTTTAAAACTGCAGTCTGATAGTCTCCTACACTGTACATAAACTGTAGAAGAGACCTGTGCTGTGACATAGCTTTGCAGAAAGTCTGGAGCAGAGGAGAAGATCTGATAAATTTGCCAACCTAGCTACTTCATACATCCATGCCCCTTTAGACACAGTCAGCAATGAAAATAATTAAAATTTTCACATTATGAAAATTGCTTATGGAGGCATATCCTAGCATTCACAAGAATTGCTTGTGACTTGGGAAGACATTATTTACAGTAAGTGATTAAGCAGCTAATCAATAATAGTCTCTTTTTAATTAGGAGAGGATAAATTATTGATTATGCTAAACAGATTCTTGGGCAGAAATCTGAAAAATATTATTAAGCCATGCATGTAATTATTATTGTAATAACTTATCATTTATAATAATTTTAAATTGCAACATCTTGAAGTTAAAAATGAAATTAAATGAAAAGTTAAACATTTGACAAATTCAAATAGACACAGACACTAAGGAAATTATTTTCACAAAATGTAGATTTATATGCTCAACCCACAGTCTAGTGGTAACTTATGTAATGAATTCTGGCCTTCTAAATATGGCCAGACACTGCAGAGTAGGAATAATTATCTCAATGGAGGAACAATGTCTACACTTTGACTGATGGATGGATGGATTGACTGATTGATTGATTGATTGATTAATCGATTAATCGATCAGTCGATCAGCTGACTCTGTCATTAATTGATATCTTTGTCAAATACTTTTCACAAGTTCCAAAGTGATGCACAGTACATAACATCAGGGAACCCTAAAAGTTCATAAAATTGGTTATATAACAGTTCTCTCCATTGTCCCTATTCTTTGTCAACTACAGCATCTCTTACTCATGTACTTAAAAGTCTAGCTTAAAACATATAGTAAATGGTGCTAGTGGCTGCCTCTGCAATGTAATGTTTTAAACCTGCTGTCAGCTGCTGGGCTTCTTCTCCTCATTACATTAATAACCTCTCAGTTTTCCACCTGAGGCATTGTCCTCTGTGATGGTCCTTTGGATGTGGACTTCATGTAGTTCTGCAGTGCTCCCCCAGCCCCTCACCACCACTATCATTGCCTGCTGGATGTCCTTGTCATTACACTATTCTGGCTGTCTTCCAGGGTCATTGATGCTGAAATGTGGAACTTGGGTCAAGCAGTCTTCAGACCAGATTGTGGGAATTGGGGAGAGGGGTACTGTGGTTATTTATACTCTTCTCAGCCTCACCTGTGAGGTAGTGTTGCAGGCTGCCATCCCCTCCTCTCATGAACTCCTCCTGTACAATCTCTTGTTTCCCTCCTCTCTCCCTATTTTTATCAATGACATCTACCTTCCCCTATGGCATCTCCTGACTTGCTCCCTAATTTTCTCTCTCCTTCTTTCTCCTCCTCCTCTTCTAGGGGTGATATAAACATCAGTTGCCTCTCCCCTTCCTCCAAAATGCAGAGCCAGAAAATAGATATCTCACCTAGCTCATTGCCAAGCACATTCAACTGAACCTCTGCTCTGATGCCCACTCATCCAAGGACTGGATAACCTTCTGTCATCCTCACTGCATCATCTCAGCTGGCACCTTTGGACTGCCTTAGTGACAATTGCATGGCCTGGTATGTCAACAAAATTGAGCATGCCAAGGTCCTCCTAAAGTACACTGGGCCAGGTCTGTCAAGTCCTCAATTTACCAGCCTTCCCAGATGATCTCAGTAATGTTGTCTGGTGCCACATTGCTACAGTATATCCACAGATAAAAATCATGCCATCTCCCTTTTCTGCTCTAAATTATCTGCAGTAGAGGACAAACAGGCCCCACTCTTAGTAAGTCTCATGTTCATGGAACCCACCTTCCCCGGTTTTCTAAGAGCTTATCACCCTCTTTGGGGAGTGTGACTCTGCTTGGCACCTCAATAAGTACCCTGACTCTACTGAGGACCTGTGGGGGTATAAACAGTTCAGAAATTATAGCACCAAGGTAACTAGAGTAGGCAAAGCTAACTACTTTAAAGCCAACCTACAGAGTAACTTTAATCAAGCACTAAATTTTGACATGTTGTTCAATCCATTTTTTATTCCCCCTCTTAATCTCAGTCAACCACTTCCCTTCTGAAGTTCAGTGGCTCCTCTATCTCCAACCCACCCTAAGACACTGCTGCTTTTAACAACCTTTTCACTACCTGTGCTCTGTCCCTCCTCTTCCTCCTCCCCTTCTTCTCCTACACCTCCTCCATGTACTCCCTTCCCCCCACTCTCCTAAATTCCTCCTTTTCTTTCTCCCCATCACTCAGTCCTTTACTATATCTACCCTTCTTTCTTTAAATCCTACTGGACACCCACTGGGACAACACCAGAGATAGGCAGAAGGGAGCTTGGTTTAACATCTCATCTGAAAGATGGCACATCCTGACAGTACAGTACCCACCTCAGTACAACAATCGGGTGCCAGCATCTATGGCATGAGCACAATCCCAATGTGGGACCAGAACTCCCTCCCTTCTGGTCTAGAGGCAGATGTGCTAGTAGAGGAAGAAAAGACAACATAGGTCTAGAGCGGGGGGTTAAGAATAGGTACTATGGTAAGAACTACAGGTCATGGAAATTGTTTATAATGAAGAGATATCCATACCACAGCAGCAGCTGTACTTTGATTGTCAGTGTAAGTGTCATGCAGACCCACATCATTCTAAACTGGTGTACTGGCAAAACATCGAAAAACGTACAGCGAAGACCATTACAGTGACAACTTTCAAGATTGTCAGTGTAATGATCCTGCAGTACACTGGCGGCAGTTTCGCCGGGTGTTTCACCCCCTTTCTAATCAACTCTGTCTCAGAGTTGATAATTGAAAAATTTGAGGGTGCAGAGGGCATAGTCCCTGGAATAAAACAGTGATTTTCTGATGGGTGCAACTTTTAAAATCAAAGTTTCGTCCCTTGATGTAAGGGAGTTTGACAACTATGTTGTCAATGTAATGTGGTGGAACCTTCTACACTTAGTGGCTGGTGAGTTGAGAAGGGTGAAAATATAGGTAGTAGGTAATAGGAGCAGATGAGGAGAATATTACATTGGCCCAGATATTCAGAGCAGTTGTGCAAGGCGCAACTGAGATGCGCAGGCACAATCACACACTGGCGCACCGCAGACATATTCAACCAATACGAATGTGCAGCTCAAAACGCACTGTGCAGAGGTGCAACAGTAATGTATGCGGCGCAAGTACAAGGGGGCATTCCCATGAATAAGCAGCGCAATGGCATATCCAGCCAAAACACACTGTGCAAGTCAGGAGCAACACACAGAATGCACCAGACAGACCTGAGCATATAAAAAGAGGCTCAAACACACACGCAGCAGATGCACAACATTGAGACAGGCAGTGATGGATGCAGGGCCATTCCATATGGATGCGGTAATGAGGGGTGTGAGGAGGAGGGAGGAACAGCAATGTGGCCGAGGATGGGCCCGGCGGCAGTATGCCCAACATAGACGGTACCGTGTGCCCGCCTCACCTTCAAGGGCTATGGGGATGCTGAGATTGTGCTATGATGAGTTGCAGGCACCCACCAGAAGGAGTCACGCCATGTCTGTGGAGACCAAGGTGACAGCAGTGATCTGGCTGCTCACCACAGGCACCTTTCAGAAATCAACAGGGGCAACCACTGGGATCACCCAGTTGGCCACGTCCTGCCTCCTTACACAGTTCCTCAATGCTCTGCTGCCACATGCTTCAGAGTACATACGATTCCCAAGCACACAGGCAGAGCGTACAGCAAACATGCAGGACTTCCATAGGGTGGCATGCATGACAGGTGTGATGGGGCCATAGACTGCACCCACGTGGCTATTCACACACCACCTGGCCTGGAGCAGGCCGCCTACATGAATAGGAAGGGGTACCCCTCGGTTAACTGCCAGGTGGTGTGCAATGCCATGGGGTGCATCACCAATGTCTGTGCCACACACTCTGGGAGTGCACTCAATGTATTCATCTGGCACAGCTCTACCCTGTGTCAGAGATTCGAGCATGGGGAGATCCCCCAAGGGGCACTTGCTAGGTGAGCATGGCAGGTGAGGGACACGGCTACAGCCATGTCATGGGTATAGGCCCATAACACACAATGCAGGAGTGGAGAGGGTGGCAGCAGGTGGCAGGTGTGAAGAGGCAACAACCAATGCAGAGTGATAACTGAATCCCTATCCCTCACAGGGGACAGTGCCTACCCCTGAGGCCCTGGCTGCTCACCGCCTACCAGCACCCATCCACAGCTATGGAGGAGAAATATAATGAGGCACACACCACTACAGGCAATGTCACTGAGCATGTGTTCAGCATGCTCAAGATGTGTTTCCGTTGCCTAGACAGGTCAGGTGGTGCCTACAGTACTGCCCTGCAAAAACCTGTGGCCTATTCCTGGCCTGCTGCATGCTGCACAACATGGCCATTGACCATGGGATAGCTGTCCAGGTGAATGAAGGCAACACCAGTGAAGAGGATGGGGAGGATGGGCCAGAATGGGGCATGCAGCCACCCATGGGAAGGAGGGACCCCAGGCTTGCAGGCCTTGCCAGAAGGCACCAGGCCACCATCATATAGGAGCACTATGGGGACTGGAGGTAAATGAACAGACACACCCGCCATGCATGTATGGACCCCCACCCCACCCATCCACCCACCCACAGGGGCACAAGGGCACCCAGGTACACATGCACTGACACTGACACACACACACACACACACACAGCATGCACAGGGACTGCACAACCATACCACCACCTGCACACAGCACAGGGCAGTGTTATGGGCACACACACACACACACATGCTCACACATAAGTGGTGAGATGTGGCATGGATCAGAGCAAAGACACTAGCACACAGGCAAGGCTGGCATAGTGCTGCCATCATCACACCCACACCACAAGGCCCAGTAGCACAGCATGCACACGTGGAGAACGTGCCACATGCCACTCATGCATACCACCACATGCAGAGGGCGTCACTCATACATGTGCACACTAGACAACGGCAGCGGTCAGCAGGATAAGATAGCACACTCAGCAGGCCTACCATGTGGTGCCACAGCTGCCAAGGCCACACGGGTGGCCCCGCCCTGACTGTGTGACAGCCACTAGCTGTGCAAAAGCCACCAGGGGTGTACAACATACTGGCAGGGGTGTAGGCCTGAGAACATGACGAGGTCCTCGCTGGGGTGAAGAGATTGGCAAAGAAATCAGCACCGGGGGTGTCAGGGATCGCCATGTCAGATCCCGGCATTAGCCATGCAGGGGTCACCAGATGCCATATCCGTGGTGTGGATGTGCCACTGTGGGGAGTCCTACACACATGGCTGTGCCCAGTGGATACCCATGATGCAAATCGGCAGTGATGGCACTGGCGATGTGGTCCATCGATGCGGTCATGGCCTCCTGCAGCTGCCGGAGCTCACCAAGGAGTTATGCACATCCACTGTCCTGATGCTCGGCCAAATGATGCACCGCAACCTGCAGTGCATGTATCCCGGCCTCGAGCACTGCCTGGTGCTCCACAGATACTCACAACAGCCTGATATGCTCTTCCAGTTGGTCAGCACCCTGCACAGCCTGGGCAGATGCTGATCTGCTGGGGGTGTCGTGGCATGCTGGTCAACACCCTGCTCCAGTGGACGCTGCTCAGGGGACCACACAGGGGGTGGTGTGTGTGTGGGCACACTGGTGGTGGCCCTTGTGGCATGCTGCACGGTGGTCACTGCATCCCACTGCCACTGCCCAGCCAGCTGATGATCTGTCCCTGTGGCACCGGCATCCATGCCAGGGCCCCCCACCGGTAACAGTGGCAGCACCACATGCCACTGTGCGGCCAGGGCCAGGGCGTGGCTGTGCATTTTCCAGCATGCCACTGGTGTCCACCACCACCTGTGTCTAGCTCTCTACCCTGGATGGCACCATCTGGTCTGTGCTGTCCAGGATCAGTGTCAGGTCATCATCTGAGTTGGATGCACCACCCAGCTGTGTGGCCAGGACCAGCACGGACAGACGATCGCTGAGCAGTATGTCCGACAGCATGTCGTCAGTGAGGCCCAATAGGTCCAGTAGCCCCACACTGTCCTGATGTGGATGATCCCTGTCCCAGATGCTCATGGACATGGATGGCAACTCCTCCGCTGGTCCAATAGTTGTGGTGACATCCTGCAATGTGCCCTGGAGGTGTGATGGCACTGAAAAACAAAAAGGCATTATCAGTGGTGGGGATGTCACTGTGCAGGCTGGGCCCTGGTCCCAGTGATGATACCCATGTGGCCCACCCATGTTGGCATGCAGTGGTGTACACCCGGACAGCAGTATTCAGCAGGCCGGACATGGCACCAATGCTGCCCATGACAGACCAGAGGTGTTGGATGGTGGGGGTGCATGGCACACCCACAGCACATGGCTGGTGTGGTGTGCTGCAGAGGGTGCCCCAGTGTATTGGGCAGTGCCACTGACATGTTGGGCATGCAGCACCATGCAGCTGTGTGGCCACGTGACATACTCAGGAGCATGTGCTCTGGACACAGTATAGTGGCTGTGCAGCTGTCCCACTGACCTGGGGTGCACAATGCCATGTACAGTGGCCCCATGTGCAATGTGCACTGTTGCATGCCACACACGCACATGGGCCACGCAGCACAGTGGCTGGCACACCTGCATGGCACAGTCTGCATCCCCCCCCCCCCGGGTGCCACACAGTGACTCACAGTGCAGTGAGGGGCTGCCATCTGTCTGGAATCCTACACCCAGAATGCCCTCAATGGCAGCACAGCTGATGGTCTCTGCCACCAGCTCCTCCATCACTGACAGCACAGGGGCATCGCTGGGTCCCCTGCCCGTCCTGCTGTGAGATGCCCTGATGGCCACCACCTTCTCCTTGATGTGATGTCTGTCAGTCCCCACCTTCTTCTTGCACTCCTGTGCAGGCCTCTGATGCTTCCTGTGGGCATTTACATAGGTAGCCACCACATCCCACCCAGCCAGCCATTCTGGTGGGGTGCCCGTGGCACAACTCAGCAGGGCCTCCCTGTCGAGGTAGGCCTCAAACAGGGCCTGCTGCTCCTCCTTCATGAAATTGGGCCTGCGCTTCCACTCCCTCAGCCTCAAACATGATGCTACCTCTGGACAGTGAAGAACAGGCCCGTCAGTGGCTTGGAAGCCCACGCAGGAGAGCTGTGATGCTCTGTCAGTGTGGCCAACCCAGGATGGAGTCACGTGATGCAGGCAACCTAGTGGCAGCAGAGTTATAGGGCTCCTATCCTCAACCTTACATCATCGCCTTTTGCAACCTGTTTTCAGCTGGAATCTCTCTAATAATTAATGCAATGAAGAAAGGGCATCTTCAGCATTCGATATCAATGCAAATTACATCACAATTGGGAGTTTTAATTCCACGATGGATACAGATAAGAAGACGGCCCAGTTCAAACACACGCCTCCTCCCTCACCTGAAAACTGCTCAAAAAAGTCAGACCTCAAGGGGGAGCCTTCAACACCAAAAGCCTTACATCTGTACAATCAGTCCCTCTCACAGAGGATCAGTTTTTACAGGAGCTGCTACTGTTCCAGGAGACCTTACTTGAAATCTCTACTGAGATTAAATCCATTCATAGTGATATGGCTGATTTAGCTAAAAGAGTTGGAGATAAGGAAGCCAGATCCTCCTCCTTGTAACGATGCAGGGATAAAGTTGATCCAGAGATAATCCAGCTCCGACAGCAAATACACAAGCTACAGCTAAAAATGGAGGATCTTGAAGGTAGGAGCAGGAGGAATAATATTCTAATAATGGGTCTCCCTGAGACACAGGAGAACACCAACATTATAACATTCATCCAGAAGTTATTGCAGAAAATAGTGGGTCCTTCTCCCCTCGGGAGTAGCTATCAAATTGAGAGAGCCCACCGGTCACTTCGACCTCACCCCCAGCCTGGATCTCCCCTAAGATCTCTAATATTAAAATTCCTGAGCTGTGTGGAACAACAACATGTTTTAAACAAGGTGAAGGAGCTCCAAGCAATAATGTGGGAAGGCTCTAAACTCCGCTTCACTCAAGATCTGCCTTTTAAATCACGTCAAAAACGCTCAGCCTTCCACCCCACAGTTACCAAACTCATCGCTGTGAGTACACCATTTAAGATGCCATACCCTGCCAACTTCAGGTGTCAATATCTGGTTCCTGGATGTCCTATGATTCACCATCCCTAGCCATGGCTGACCTGAAGACTAGATTACCAGAACTGCTCAAAGAAGACTGATCTATCTGGCTGTACTTAGATCTCTGTGAGAGTGTATTCTCTCTGAACAAAGTTTTTGTGTGAATTGGAGTTTTGCCTAACTATCGCTGATCTGTTCTCCTATCCAGGACTTGGCATGCTTCTAATGGCTGGGTCTGATCTCCCCAACAGCAATTCCAGATTTCCAACACAGAGGGTAGCCCTCTGCATGGAACCATCTAACTGTGAAGGAACTGTTTACTCTGGATGTGGGAAGGGAGGGCTATTTTCACCTGGGACCGCTGTTGATCCATGTGCTTATTGCTTTCCCCCTTTCACTTCCTTACCCCAACTATGAGGACATACCAGGACCCCACTACCTCAAGTACTGTTTCCCTTTTCCCCTTTTTTTTAGCTCCATATAGTATTTTAGTAGCTAGTTCATGACTTCTCACTGTTGAGATTTGCTGTATTCGGGGGCGGTAGTACGTTAACTCTCTTTCTCGTTTGCACTCACCTTGCGGGGTCGGGAGGTCTGAATCAATGGCTAATGGTTTCACTAGGCCACCAGCTCCTCCCAAGAGAATTGGCTATTTTTTTTGCTAAGTCGAGGACCCATATCCAGGTCCTCAGGAACATGTTTAAACCTGTTTAGTTTCTTTTCGAGCCTCCAGTATGTTAATTTTGGTCCTTTTTTTTTTGTCTAAACATGCTGAGGAATACAGTGTCAGTATTTGCTTACATCCTTGTATGATGATGTGGGGGGAGGGGGTGGGACTGTCCTGGCTTGAGCAAGCTCAGGGTTAACTGCACAACGAGCCAGTATATGGGGTGTTTGGCTCTTTCATAGTCCCTGTATATGGAGCTTGGTGGTTCTGGCTTCTTTGGTTGATGTTTTTTCGGTCTGAACAGTACCAGCAGACCATATTAATATTCCACCTCCTACTTTTCTGGGTTATGTGTTCAGGAGCCGTATGGGAAAGTCTCCCTTATTGGGGTTTGTCTGTCAGGAATTTTGGCATTTTTTACCAAGAGAGACAATTGTAAATAGCTGCTGGGGTTTTCAGGGAGGGTGGGGTTTTTCTCTATGTGCTGTGGTCCTTTCTCGCTGGACTAGCTTTGAGTCCTGAGCCTATTAATATTTTGGGAAGGTAAGTCATAGTCTATGGACAGCAGGAGGGTGGGAGGGGGGCAACCTCATCGGTTTCATCATTCTATACTAGTAAGGTTGCCTTTTCACTCGAAATGTCTCTGTTATTACCATCTCCAAAATTTATACTGCTCTTGGGATCAGAGGGGTGAGGGGGAGGGTTGGAGTGTGCCTCATGACCAGCTACGGTTACTTGCCTTTTATTTCCCTAGAAGGATTACTTGGCTTCTTCTTTGATATGGCTATTAACTTATGCAAAATAGTTACATGGAATGTCAGGGGAGTCAGGGATCCTACAAAGAGACATCAGGTATTAAAACATTGTGCCCTACTTAATGCAGGTATAATCCTGTTACAAGAAATTCATCTACTGGCAAGAGAGGCTATTTGGCTGCGTAGACTTGGGATTTCCCAATTGTTTGCCAGAGGGATTTCCTCATCAAGCAGGGTGCAGGGTGTTTGCAGGCCACCTCATGTGGTATGCACCTGCACAGTGGTGTCCGCTGCATTGCTGTGTGTGCATGTCACCTGGGGCAGTCTGGCCATCCTGCTGTGGGTGCGCCATGGTCGGCAGTTGCAGTCCTCCATGCACATGCCCTTGGGGGTCCGTCCACCAGTCTGTGTAATCGCTGTCTGGTGCACATGGGTGGGTGTGCTTGGCCCCTCATGGCATGTCACTTATCACCTGTTCTGTCCCTTCTGCTAGGTCTGGCCGGGCCTTGGGCCAGGAAACATCATCCATCCCAACTGGTGGGGGCCTTCCATGTCATGCCCAGACTGCTGCACTGGAACAACAGACTGACGTCCATGCTGCTGCAGGTGGGGTGGCACCAGCTCACAGTTATAGAGGCACTGAGCCATGAGGTGCGACAGCTGCGGGCGATGCTGAGGGTCCAGAGGTGCTGATCCGTGGGCACAGCTCATGTGATCCCTGGTCATCTCCTACCCACCTTCTGTTTGCTGGGTCTTCCTTCCACACCACTATACCTTTACCCAGTCCCTGTCCCCTGCTTCCACTGTTGCTTCCCCTTTTGTTTCCCCTGCTGCAGTTCCCGGGTGCCCTGTTGGCATACCCTTGTTTTTGTTTGCCCATTAAAGTTCTGCTATTATTCTACAATGACTCTGTCTGTGATTCTTTTGCAGGTGACATGTTGTGCTGTGCTGTAGGTATCTATTCATGTCCATGTGTGTGTCCCCTGCTGTCCCACTGCAGTGTCCCCTGGGTGGTGCTCCTGAGTGTGCTGGGCCTGTTTGCCATGTCCCTGTCTCCTGCATGGCCATGAACGGTGGGTCACACCCTACCCTGTGCGCTGTTCTGCGCTGCTTGACCTTGTCTGCCTGTGCTGTCCTTCCATCCACATGCTGTGCTGCCCCTGCCAGTGTGCCCTGTGGTGGGGTGCCCTTGTCCTTGCCATGTTGCAGACCATCTGCCCCTGGTTCCTCTGTGCCTCCCTCTCCCACCTTTCCTGCTGTCCTCTGTGCATGTGTGGTGTCCTGGCACCATGGCTGTGCCACTCTCCACCACATCTCTGCCTGTCAGAGTTGTGTTGCTGGTGCACTGGTGCTGGTCTATCCATGGGCATGCCTTCGGGGTGGATGGGTTGGTGTGCCTTGTGCCTTGTGTTGCTGTTGGTGATGTGGCATCCTCTATGGGCTATCACATAGTGCCCCTGCAGTGCATCCCAGCCAGTGTACCCTTGTGATTTGTGTCTGGCTGTGCTGGTGTGGCACTCTGCTTCTGTGCAGCCCTGCCTGTGCTCCCCTATTGCCTGTAGTGCTTGCTCAGACTGCTGGCTTCTGCATCCTTGTTTGCTCCTGCACACTCCTGGTTGCTCCAGCTCCTGTCTGGTTGCACATCGGTGCAACATTGCTATATTCAGTGTGCTTTGCACCAGTGCATGTCAGTGGCACATCATCTGAATATGGTGTCCATTTCCCTCTTGTGCATCTGCATTGCACTGCACATTCCATTGCGCACCTCCTGGGCGTATATCTGAATATCTGGCCCATTGTGTTTTTATTTTATGGTTCATTTACCAAGAATAGAGTAACATAGAGGGGTACAGATGAGGTAGATACAGCTATAGGTCAGGGAAGCAGTTTATATTTGAAAGATGTCTATGCCATGGCTGCAGGAACACACTGCCTTTCAATTTTCATGCCATGCAGAACCCAGGTCCTTCTGCACTTAAAAGCATGCTTGTTAGAAAGGGGGACTTTATTAGGTGTGAGTAATAGTGGGGGACTACATAGATGGAAGGACATAGAGGAACACAGATGAGGATAAGCAATAGACTCATAGATGAATGAGTCCAGTCTTCTGTCCCACTCCACATCCATGCTAATGCCGAGTTTGCCATATATAAAAGTTATAATCCTACTGACTTGAAAACTATTCCTCACAAGTGGATGAACCTCTGTATATGAATCATTTTTGTCATGCTGAAAAATGTTCCATGGAACATACTGTATAGTTTTCTTTCAGGGGTGGGAAGGTCACTGCCTTTTAGGCTATATCTTCAGGAATGTAATATTGTGGTTCTTCAAACTTGCCACAATGTTTATGGTAGCAATTGCAGCTTGAAGTGTGGTGGCATCTAAGATCTTACCCCACAGTTTGCTCAGGGAATGTGTGTAGTACTAAATTATACAATGGACATAAAAAAACATTCTGTAACTTGATTGGTCGGCTAAGTTCTTCACCCTTGGGTAAATTCTGCAGTAACCCACAAGTGAGGAAGGGCGTTTATAAAAAACAGTTACATTTATAAAATAGGTACGAAGTATACTGAAACCTGATTGGTTGAAACACATTTTCAGCCGTGTCCTTATAAGGGTATAACTGTGCAAATGGCACTACTTGTGCTAACCAAAACACAGCACATGATCAAATCAATGCTTCTAATGGCTCTCCTGTTGCACCTCGAATGTGGGTGAATGACAAAAGCTGAATTCAGAACTCACTGCCAGCAAGAAAACAAGTCACCGTGTCAACCCCGCCCCCCTTCATTTTCAACAACAAATTATGAAAATACTACAGGCTGAATCATTTTCTTCCTGAGATTCTATTCTGGCTGTTGTCCATTTCTGTCATCTGAATTCCACAGATGTCAGTCCCACTATTCATACCACTAGCAGTACAAACTGCTTGTGTGTTTCCTATCCTGTGTCCAGTAGTCCCACTTTATTTGTTTGTCTGCAGTCCTCCCAATCCTCTTTTCCATGTACAGTCAAATAATAACCTCCATTCTGCTGGTTTAGCAATAACACTATCATTTTAAAGCCGTGAAGGAGGAAACCGCACTCTACAGCAACCAATAAGGGACATGCTTGCTGCCGATACTGCTGGTGACAAACAAGCACTTTACATAGATACATAGATACATAGACAGTGTCGGCAGATGAGGGCCTATGGCCCACCTAGTCTGCCCATTTGAGCTTGTAAGTTCAGTTTGTTTTCCTAGAAGTCTATTTCCCCTTACCCCTGACCTCTAGAATTCCTTTCTGTCTATCCCATGCGTTCTTAAACCCCGTGATTGTTTCAGCCCCCACCACTTCCTCTGGCAGGGTGTTCCACTTGTCCACCACCCGCTCTGTGAAGAAATCTTTCTCATGTTTCCTCTGAATCGCATCCCTCCAACTTCATCCCATGCCCTCTAGTCCTGAAACATCTTTTCGCTTAAAAATAGTGTTTTCCTGCACCCTGTTCCTCCCTGTAAGATACTTGTATGTCTCTATCATATCCCTCTCCTCCACTCTCCAGGGAGTACATGTTCAGTTCCTTCAACCTGTCTTCATAGGACTTGTGATGCAACCCATGCACCATCTTTGTTGCCCTCCTCTGAACCTTCTCTACCCTGTCTATGTCCTTACGTAGGTATGGTCTCCAGAACTGTACACTGTACTCCAGGTGGGGCCTCACTAGTGTCTTGTATAGCGGAATTATGACCTCCCTTTTCCTGCTGGTGATGCCCCTGCCTATACATCCCAGCATCCTATTTGCTTTACCTGATGCCTTGTCACACTGTTTCCTTACCTTGAGGTCATCAGCGATGACAACCCCAAGATCCTCTTTCCTGCTTGGTGCATGCTATATCTCACCCCCAACTGATATATTGTGCCAGGATTTTTGTGCCCCATATGCATTATCTTGCACTTTTGCATTGAATTTCAACTGCCAAACCCTTGACCATTCTTCAAGTTTCTGCAGGTCCCTTCTCATTCTGTCTACACCTCTGGTGTGTCTACTCTGTTACAGAGCTTTGTGTCATCAGCTAACAGTGAAATTCTGCCTTCTAGATCCTGTGCAATGTCACTGATGAAGATGTTGAATAGGACCGGTCCCAGCACTGATCCTGTGGTACCCCACTGGTCACTCTTCCCTCTGTGGGTGACAGCCATTTACCACCACCCTGTGTCCTGCCACCCAGCCAGTTACCTACCCACTACACTACTGTCCTGCCCACACCCATATTCCCCAGTTTGTGTAATAGTCTTCTATGTGGCACAGTGTCAAAGGCCTTGCTGAAGTCCAGATAGGCCATGTCCACTGCCCTCCCTGATCCACCTCCCTAGTCACCCAGTCAAAAATTCAATGAGGTTGGTCTGACATGACCTCCCCTGGTGAAACCATGCTGCCTTGGGTCCTGTAGTCCATTGACAACCAGATGTTCCACCAATCTCTCCTTCAGTAGTGCTTCCATGATCTTTCCCACTACTGAGGTGAGGCTGACTGTCTGTAGTTCCTGCTTCCTCTTTGTTCCCACTTTTGTATAAGGGACTACATCTGCTGTCCTCCAGTCTTTGTGTACCTCCCTGTTTCCAGTGATTGGCTGAACAGGATAGCCAGAGGTTCAGCCACCACCTCTCTTAGTTCTTTAAGGACCCTGGGGTGCACCCCATCTGGCCCCATTGCTTTATCAGCTCTTATTACTTCCAGTTCCTTCAGGACCCTTTCTCGTAAAGGGACTTGTGTCCATTTCTGCACCATTCTCACCCCTTGTACCCCTTCAGACCCATTACCCACCTCTTCCTTAGTAAAGACTGAGCAGAAATACCTGTTCAATATGTCAGCTTTACTGTTGTCATCCTCCACGCTGCCCCATCCTCCCCTTCAGTCTCACTGTCCCTCCCTTGTCTTTCTTTTTCACTTATGTACCTGTAAAGGTTTTGTCCCTTTACCCACTGATTTTGCAATGTGTTCTTCTGTCTGAGCTTGGCTTCCCTTACTGACTTCCTGCCTCCCTTTGTTTCTCCTGGTACTTCTCCCTATCCCCTTCTGCCTGTGTCTTTTGTATTGCCTGAATGCAATCTTTTGGCTTTCACTTTCTTTGCTACCTCTTTGGAAAACCATAATGGTCTCCTCTTCCTTTTCCTCTTGCTAACCTGCTTAATGCATAATTCTGTTGTTCTTATAATCCCATTTAAATACTGCCCACTGTTCCTCAACCCTGATTCCTGTCCCATTCCCCTTAATGCCTCTTTCAAGTATCTCTCCATTTTCCCAAAGTCTGCCCCCCTAAAATCCAGGATACGTGTTTTTGTGTGGTTTGGTTCTGCTCTTTCTGTGATTTCAAACCACAATGACTGGTGGTCACTGTTACCCAGGTGCTCCCCCACTGTTACCCCCATCACACTGTCCCTGTTTGTGAGCACAAGGTCCAGTATTGCCTTCTGCCGAGTTGGTTCCATGACCAGTTGCTTGAGGAAGGCACCCTGAAGGGAGTCCAGGATAAATCTGCTCCTAGTTGATGCTGCTGCTGGGATGCTCCAGTCCACGTCTGGTATATTGAAGTCTCCAACCAGTACTACCTCACCCTTGTCTGCCATCCTTTGGATGCCTAGCATCAGCTCCCTATCTGTTTGGCACCACAGAGTCAGCTAGGAAAAGCATAATTAAGCAATAAGTCATGACATGACATGAGTTATTGGGGGATTTACCCATGCCTCATGTTATGTGTGACACTAGGAGCAGCTGGCTGACTAAACTACATGAGAAGTGGGTAATCACCAATCTGTGTCTTTGTGATATCTGTGTCTTTGTGATATGAATACCTGCTGTCACTTCTGTTAAAAAAAGAAAACACAAACTGGTACTCTTTATTTGTGGCAGTCTCTATTTATGACTCTGTGTATAGGTGTGTGTGTGGGGGGGGCTGAGATACTAGAACATCAGCAGGCATGCTTGTTGTCAGTGAAAGAGGACACCCAATCTCAGGCAAATAGCTGCTATAAGCAATTGTACATATGAAAAATACCACAAAAATCAATGAGGGAGGGAGCGCTAATGGTGCTAAAAGCAGCAGTGATAGGCTCATAACCTAAGGAATACATAGGGACTCTCTACTGCAGATGAAACACTGTTGAAACTAGTTTAATAGGGGGAACTATTTTTAACTATTTGAACTATTGTAACCTCCTTTTTATATTTTTGATTTTGTTTGTTCTTTTTTTTTAACCCATGAAATTATTACTTAGGGACCCATTTTATTAGTGCAATAACAACTCTGAGGTGTGGATTATTTCCTGATAAGAGCACGCCCAAGTGCATAAAGCACCTGGGCGTGGTCTTATCAGGACATAATCCACACCTCATTGCGTGTTATTGCTTTCTTATTTTTTATATGGGTCTGTTGTATAATTACAATAAGACACTCCAGGATGTGAGTAATTGGTGATTACCCACTTCTCATGTAGTTTAGTCAGCCAGCTGATCCTAGTATCACACATAACATGAGGCATGGGCAAATCCCCCAATAACTCATGTCATGTCATGACTTATTGCTTAATTATGCTTTTCCTAGCTGACTCTGTGGTGCCAAACAGTGGTGGACCACTTTAGTATGCTGTTGACCTGAATCTGTGCTGTAAGGCCAATGAAGTCTGGAGTGGAGGTCAGCAGGGAAGGCTGGGAGATATGCTTCTCCCTGGGGTGGGTAATCATGTTGCTCTGCCCAGTGAGTGACTCCTGATAGTCTTATTGCATTACTTTCAATGGACACGATGATGTGTACTCTGTACCAGCTATTGTACTACACAACACTGTAGGGAAATAGCTTATTATTGCTTATGTAGCTCATTACGATTGTGGACAGATAACTTGCTGCATCTTATTAAGCAAGAATAAATTGCTAATTACTAACCAGTAGAAGAAATATATAGGGCTTATTAGTGTATGTGACACACTGTGGTCCTAGGTCTCTCTGGGCCTCCAGGAATAGCGGGATGTAGTAGCCTCCTATACACATATACGAAATGCTTTGTATTGTCAGCTTCACACACACACACACACACACACTGAGTGGAAAGTTACCAGAATTATAAAAATATGCTGTTCATGAGAACTTAGTCAATTTGGACATATCAAGGTTGTCTATCCCGGGAGAGGCAGGCAAGATTGCTTAGTTATCATACTGATAAGGGGTAGTGCTGAGAACATCCAGGGCCAGACTTGTGTGAGACATCTCACATGATGTAGACAATAAGGGTCCTTGGATGTGTCAGACAACTATACACAAAGCTGGGTATAAGAATGGGTCCAAGAGAGACAGGGATTTGAGAGGCAGATTCCATTTTTAGAAGACCTCAATGATCTACTGCCCTCCCAAAGAGGTAATCCTGGCCAAGTTATTTTTCTCTGTAAAGCTGACTGCTATATGATTCCAGTCTATGGGATCATGCTATGCTTTGGGTACCAACTGTATAACAAGGATATTTGCACGACAACTGTTTGAGTCATGTGTGGTTATTTGTGAATTGCATTATGGTCGGCATACCCCCACATTTTCCTTATAGTACTTTAGAAATGCAAAGAACTATCATCAGCTGTACTGTGCCTAATAGACAAGAAAAACAATTCCATGAAAGATGTAGTAGTTTATTGTCTTGCTGTGTTAAAGTCTACACTATCCTTCCACTCCCTTGCCTCACCTTTATAAAAATTGTTAAAACAAGAAAATTACCCAGGAACAACATGCTCTGTTGCAGTAATAGAAATCCTGGTTCAGGAGGTAGCCTTCTGTCTCTTGCAAATTAGGTCAGTGAACAGGGTGACATCATGGAGGTTATGAGTTGACTATATTAAGGGAGCTAACAGTGACTTATGAATAGAGATGTTGTGAATTGTTATTCTGACAGAGACGTTAGTGCAAATCCATCGATATTTGTAATTTGGGAAATTTGCTAATTCAGTGGCAGATGCACCAACTTTGCCAACAGATTTTTTTTAATAAAACCTTAACAAAACCTTCCCCCTCTGCTGTGCTGTAACAACCACCCACTTCCCCACCCAAAAATGATAAAAACCATAACACCTCCCTCCAACACCCCCACTGGCACCCTCCTGTTCTGTGCCCCATTGAAATGAAGTAATCCCTTCCCCCACCAGTGTGCCAAACACACTCCACCTGCCTCCCCCATCTGAGTCCACTTGTCTTTATTAAGCAGCCCACCCAGTGCCCCAACCTCCATCCAATCTCTCTGCTCCCCACCATCCTCTTCCCACAACCAGCACGCACAAAATCAACCTGGAATAAAGTAAATGGTCCCTGGTACACAGCATCTGCTCTGTTCAATCCATTTCATAATGGCAGGAATGAATCAGCACTGACATCTTTGCTCCTAGTAAAACCTGATTGGTTCAAAATTCCACCAATCAGATTTTGCTAGGAGCAAAGATGTCACCATTCATTCATTCATTTGCAGGCACTGAACAGAGCAGGCGTTCTGCACTGGGATACCATTTCTTTATTCCAGGTTCATTTGTGGGTGCTGGGGTGCTTGGTGGGGTCCAGAGGGATGTGTGGCCTAATAAAAGACAGTACCTAGGTAAAGTGAGGGGAGTGTTTTGGCAGCGCAGGCTGAGGAAGGGATTACTTTTTCAAGCACAGAGCAGTAGATGCAGCAATGTTTCACCAAGGTAAGGGGGAAGATGGTGCAAGAAGTGGGATGGGAGAGGGTATCATGCTTTTTATTGTTTTGGGGTTGGGCATGCAATTCACATTTGGATTCACCTGGAGAATAACAATGCAAATTGTGGTCCTTAGAAAGGTGATGGCAAAAGGGACCATAGGTCCACCTAGTCTGTCTTTAAGTTCCCAAGACCCTAGGAGATCCCGGGAAAAGGGACCTCTAGTATTGTAGTCAACAGGATTTGAACCTGTGTGGGGAAACCCCAATGGATTTCTAGTCCATCACCTTAACCACTCAGAAATGACTACATTTGTTTTTGTTTTGTTTTGGGGTTTTTTTTGCTTTGCGAATTTTCTGAAATTCATAGATTTTTTTTGTGTAGAAAAATTTTGACAACTGCACACACCACTGCTCATGATCAGGACATGTTGTGTTGGTGGTGTTACATGGATTCTTGCACAAGGGCTGAGCATAGATATTCATTATAAGGTTTTTATGTTAGTCAGTCAATTAATTAGTTTATTCATAATAAAATGGCGACCAGGAAAGGCACACTAAGCCAAAGCTAATTTCTAGATCCAAAGTAGGGGATGGAGTACGTAGGAGACAAGGTATAGAAGTCAAGAAAACAATAGATAAAATGGTACAAAGAAGAGAGTACAGTACTCAAAATACAGGTTAATTAAATTGTCACAGTCCAAAGTGCCCATGGTGCAAAAGGAATACATACAGTAGTGCAAAAGACAAGTAAATAAAAGGGAGCACAACATTTTATTTTCCTATGTTATGTTCATAATCTGTAACTGAAGGCTTTAAAAAACATATTAATTGCGTGTTAAGGAACTGTGTAAGTTGTAATGATGCTTTGTATATGTAATGTAACTGTAGTTTTATGTGACATGGGTGCCATTATAAATGAGACAGGGGTCAGTGGCTTGCTATGATACTGTACTTCCAAGAAACATAATTTATGTAAAGCATCTTCCTATATAAATAGAACACTAAAGTCTGAATTTGCAAATAAATTATGCCCCCTAGTTTCCTTGTCCCCCACCAATGTCTCCCCTTTTATTGCCTGCCCCTCCCCATTTTCTATAATTTCTCTCACACTATTTATGAGAATATCATTGCGCTAACAGTCTGTATGGATTCCGTACCGATATGCAGCGTTATCACCATCCTTCAGCTGTTTGTTACAGACAACTAAGGTTGATCAGTTTATGAGATATTTTAATTGTTTACAATATATTAATCATCTTGCATGATCAGCATTTTATTAGAATTCAGTCACCTGATCATTATCATCACTCAGATAATTTGATAGCAAGGGGAAAAATAATAAGGCAAAATGTTGGGTATGATATCAATTAATATTTGCATCTCTAAAAGACCTATAATGTTACCTTATTCAGAGTCACAAACCTGTATCTAGGCAACATGTTATGGTTTGTGTTGCTTAGATACAAAAGGCAAACTAAAATCTGGTTTTATTGAAGACCCACTTGTTTTTAAATATTTATTTATTTTATTTATTTATTTATTGAAATGTTTCACCAAGAAGGGTGCACTGAGCAGTAAATTGCTCATCTCATGGCACGTCCTGGGAGAAAGGATAGAGGGATAAAAATATCAATTTCAAAATCTTTATTCTGGAAGTAACAATAATTGTTCAGCCCTTATTCTAGTCTCTTTATATCAACATCAGTAACGCTCATATTAGTAATACCACAATCTAGTTTACCTCCACTTTATTGTGGAAATCTTCTAGTGTATAGTTCTTGCATTGATATGATCACATTCATTGCTAGATTTTACAAACCTATTAGTCTGTACATAGCCCCAAAATCTAAAATGCTTGCAAAAAAATAACTGAGTAGGATTACAAACCTGTATAAATGCTTTAGTATAAAGCTGGAGAAAATTAAATTATGGTTTCTAAACCTTGTCTTCCTTTACAATGATATCAGATTACATTCTCCCTCACTCCCCCCTTTTTTGCTTCCTCTTGCTTTCTCTCTCTCTCTCTCTCTCTCCCCCTCTCTCTTTCTCTCTCTGTCTGTCCTTCTGTTTCTCTTCTATTGTCCCTCCCTCTCTGTCACCCTTCTTCCATCCCTCTCTCTCCTTCCTAGTTGCTCTCTTCCTCTCTTCTTCTCTCTTTCTCTCTCAAATACACACACAGAAATATGGGAGATGAGCGGGCAAATATCTAAGGCCATGATTTCCTAACAGATATTTACTTTGTTTTGTCTGATGAAGATCAACTGGGCACTCAGCTTATCTGGGTTCTCCTAAATGTCAGTAAATGTTTCTGTAATAGTGGGAAGTTCAGAGGGTTACATCCTGATCCAGATAACATGTACCTAGTTGAGGATTTTAAAAGCAGAGTGGCTATAGAACCGATATTGAATTGGATTGTTAATCTATAATCTTACTATTACTCATTCTGCCCAACGACAAGCAGACACTGATATGAATACAGACAATGGCTCTGCTGATCACACAGTGGAGTCTATTGTCAGCCTATTTTTGACACATTGTGCTAGTTTCTCAAAAGCTGTGAATGCTATTTTCAAATATTTTGATGTATTTTTAACAGTTATACCTGTTTATGGTGCAAAAATTATTCATGTGTCATATATTGATGTATGTGTCACTTTTTTGACACAGGTGGGAGCCAAACAGCCACAGATTGCCTTAATTGTACCAGAAAGCTAGATCATCTTTTAGGTGGTCTAATTTTAAGGTGCAGTTTGTGGGACTGCACCAGGGTCAGACTGAGGTACAGCAGGCCCATCTGGAAAGTTGATTCAGGGGCCCACCTAGAAAATCAATAAGGGAAGGCCCAGGGTGATAAACTCATATCAGTATTCCACTTAAATTTGATACACTAACTTTGTA
Organism: Neoceratodus forsteri; assembly: GCA_016271365.2. Lineage (NCBI taxonomy): Eukaryota > Metazoa > Chordata > Ceratodontiformes > Ceratodontidae > Neoceratodus > Neoceratodus forsteri. The sequence continues at coordinate 1,519,758,217 of CM057449.1, forward strand.
CATGCATCTTGAATGTGCCTCAAATACCCCATCTAATTAGAAAAAAGATGATAAATGCAAAGATTTTCAGAGTTCAGGAAGTGGGCAGATATCCAACAGAGGGAGGCCCACCTGGAAATTGCCAGGTATCCTGGTGGGCCAGTCTGACTCTGGTCACTGCGCCAGAAACATGGCACAAATCCTGTACCACAATTCAAAACTCAGTTCTGCAGTCCAGCAAAAAAAAAAATCAACTTCACATAGATTTTCAAACAATTAATGATGCTGAGAGGAAACATGAGGAAGGACTTCTTCATGGACAGGGTGGTGGATGTTTGGAACAACCTCCCAGAGGAAGTGGTGGGGACCAGAATGGTCACAGGATTTAAGAATGTATGGGATAGATACAAAGGAATCTTAGAAGCAAGATGGGGGTGTAAGCCAGTGTCCAAGAGAGATGTTAACTGGAACACCTTTGCTGCAGCCACATCCAAGAGCAGAGTAATTCTCAATGCCCTACAGGGGTATGCCTCAGACAGCTAGTGTTGGAACCCAGTCAGGAGGGAGAAATCTTAGACCTGATACTCTCAAACGGGAACAGAGAGAAGATCTCAGATTTAGAAGTGGGTAGCCATCAGGGAACAAGCGACCACCAAACAGTGTGGCTCACGATAAACACAGCCATCGAGTCAATCCATACAAAAGCAAGAGTACTGGACTTTAGGAGGGCTGACTTTGGGAAAATGGGAGACTGCCTCAGAAAAGCACTAGCAAATGGGAAAGAAGGAGGGATGGAGGAACAATGGGGACAAATCAAAACAGCCATCACAGAGGCAACAAGCCATTGTGTGAAGAAAATCAACAAAACAAAATGAAGGAAAAAATACTATGGTTCTCAAAAAAGGTGGCGGGGAAGGTTAGGGAGAAAAAGGTAGTATTCAGGAGGTATAAGGAAACACAGAAGGAGCAGGAAAGAGAACTGTACCAGTTAAAGCAGAAGGACGCGGGGAAGGCAGTCAGAATAGCAAAGGCCCAAACTGAGGAAAAGATAGCCAACTCAGTTAAGAAGGGGTATAAAACATGTTATAGGTACATTAGGGAGTGATGAAAGACCAAGGGAGGGATATTGAGGCATAATAAAGGGAAGGGGGTTGGCAGAAGGTGACACTGAAAAATCAGGGATACTGAATGAATACTTCTGCTCAGTATTCACAAAAGAAGATGAGGGGAGGTACCTAAACCAAAGAATAGAAGCACTCTGGATAGGGGGGTCAATACCAGTCCATTCACAGAAGAAAGGGTCCTGAAATAACTCCTAAAACTGAAGGTGGACAAAGCAATGGGTCCTGATGGGATTCACCCCAGAATTCTAAAAGAACTATGGGGAGAACTAGTGACACCACTGATTACCCTTTTTAACAAATCATGGGAGGATGGTGTGGTACCTGAGGACTGGAGGAGGGTGGGTGTGATTCCCCTTCACAGAAGTGGGGGTAAGACAGAGGCAGAAAACTACAGACCTGTTAGTTTGACCTCATTGGTAGGGAAAATGATGGAATCAATTCTGAAGGAAAGAATTGTTGAGTACCTAGAGGCCAGTGGGGCACAGAACCCAAGGCAGAATGGATTCACAGTGGAAAGGTCATGTCAGACAAATCTAATCAATTTATTTGATTGGTGACCAAAGTAGTAGACCAGGGAGGAGCTGTGGACGTGGCCTACCTAGACTTTAGCAAGGCATTTGACACAGTCCCACGCAAAAAATTAATAAACAAGTTAGCCAGCCTTGGAGTGGGTCCCAGGATTGTAGCCTGAGTAAAACATTGGTTAGACAACAGGATGCAGAGGGTAATAGTAAATGGAGTCCACTCTGAAGAAAGGGGGTTACTAGTGGGGTACCACAGGGTTCAGTACTGGGTCCAGTCCTCTTTAATGTCTTTATAGGTGACATTGCATAGGGACTAGAAGGGAAAGTGTGCCTCTTGGCAGACGACACAAAGATCTGCAACAGGATTGATACACAAGAGGTGGTGGAAAGGATAAGAAGGGACTTGGCAAGGCTGGAGGAATGGTCAAAAGTATGGCAGCTTAGATTCAATGCAAATAAGTGCAAAGTAATGCACCAGAGAAACAAAAACCCAGGGGAAGAGTACACAATATGGGGGGAGGTACTAACAACAACAAAAATGGAAAGGGACCTGGGGGTAGTTATATCAAATGACTTAAAGGTAGGCAAGCAATGTGAGAAGGCAGTAAGGCGGGCCTGGGGGATACTGGGATGCATAGGGAGAAGCATCACCAGTAGAAAACAGGAAGTTGTTATCCCTTTGTACAGACAGCTGGTGAGACCCCATCTAAAATACTGTGTGCAGTTCTGGAGACCTCATCTCCAGAAGGCCATAGACAGAATGGAAGCAGTCCAGATGAGGGCAACTAAAATGGTGCAGGGTCTGCACCAGAAGCCATATGAAGAGAGACTAAAGGAGCTTAATATGTATACCCTTGAGGAAAGGAGGGAGAGGGGGACATGATAGAAACATTTAAGTACCTCAAGGGAATCAATGAAGACCAAGAGGGTAGCGTCTTTCAGAAAAAGAGATGTGCAAGAACAAGGGGGCACAATTTGAAGATAGAGGGGGGGATGGCTCAGGGGCAATATAAGGAAGTATTTTTTCACAGAGAGGGTAGTGGATGCATGGAACAGCCTTCCTGAGAGGTTGTGGAGTCAAAAGCAGTGGGGGAATTCAAGAATGCATGGGACAGACCTACACTAGTAGCCACAGACATGGCCAGATAATTCCAGATATTTCGCAAAATTTCTAAAGAGTTTCTCTCTGCTGCCCCTACTGTGGAAATGCAGAAAGCAGGAGATTTCTCCAGAAATATCATAGAAATTTCGGGAAATATCTGGCCATGTCTTTGGCTGTGACTGTAAAGCAATTCTTGTGAGGGGTAGGAGGAAGTAAGCTGTTGATTAACTGGGATCTGCAGCTTATCCAATAGGTAGGGAAATGGGCAGGCTAGGTAAACCAAGTGGTCCTTATCTGCTGTCAAAGTCTATGTTTCAAGTAGGGACTCCGGTGGCACTATAGGTAGGGAATGTAGGGCAGACTAGGTGGGCCAAGTGGTCCTTATCTGCCAACAGCTTCTATGTTTCTAATGTAAATATGTTTTTTAAATGCTCAGTTTCAGGCTCCAACTGGCAGGTAGGACTATATGAAGTTTTATTTTTTCTCATGCACATGGGTTTGTTTCCTCAGCCTATCAGACAAAATAGTAAAGTGTACCACAAATATACAACCATTTATAATAAGAGACATCATTTTTTCTTAAAACAGTTTTGCTACTGTGACTACAGATGTCAAAAAAGCTATCTAGGCAGTTAAAAAGAAAATCTTGTAAATTTAGCTTCTGAAAAATGAACATGATATTGCAGCAATCAAAAATAAAACTGAAATTTGTACATATTCTAGACCTGTTTTTTTTAGTTGACATTAATTTTTCATTCCAAAAGAAACAATAGAATTATTGTTACTGGTGCTTGCAGGTAAACTGTTCAGATACAATTCAGTTTATATTTCAGATAACCTCTGAATGTCCCTATCCATTATTTTTACTACCAGTAACATCTGCATGAAAACATGATCTTTGTCCCTTCTCTGTACCTGGGACTGGAGTTTCGGAGTTCTGCAGCTACAGTAAACTAAATTCTGCAAGCTCTGGGAAGTTTCACTTGCAGAGTGGTTGGGCGTTGGGGATAGTTTTCTTAAATAGCCATATGTTACAGCAGCAAGGCTACCTTTTCTGTACATTAGCATCACACAGCAAGCCAAACAGTTGCAAAAATTGCTGCAAGTCGCTATAATGATAGCCTTACATACATCTTATCTGCTATCTGCAAGATTATACACTGTACAAAAATGCCACAGAAGGCAAATACCATTATGCCACCACAACAGCTGGACTGCAGAAAAATGTTTACACTGACACCTTTACAGTTCTAGTCCCTGAAGTCATAATCCCATGCCTGTGGCATCACAATTGGTTGCTGTGAACAAGATCATGACATGGGTGTAGACAGAATGCAGGACCAGTTCAATTCTCTAAAGCAAAATATTTTATTTTTATGCAAGGATCATTCACATTAGAGAATAAGTGAAATAAATACAAAAAGTGCATGAAATATTGGGCAAGTTTTTCAAAATGGTTCAATGTGGATGCAAAAGCATGCCGTGTCTGTGTCAGCATCCATTTTCTTGCATCCAGGCTGTCCTGCTGCTATTTTCAGAAGCTGCATCTGTTTATGAAAAAAACATCACAATTTGTGGCAAACAAATGGATGCTGCTGCATCCATATTGGACACAGGTGCAATGATGTCCATTTTTGGATGCAATTGTGTCCATGTTCGGACAAAAACATAAGACACTGTTGGGTCATCTAATGGATGATCTAACAGGTTTGGATGCATTTCAGCTTAGAATATAGCAGCAGAAGCATCTTGAGTGGATCTTTTTGACCCCTTCCCCATTTGTGTCTAAATATAATTTTCAGTATCTTCCACAGAGTATGGGAAACTTTATAAAATAAAATTATATATATATATATATATATATATATATAACATATATATCTATGTATATGTATATACTGTATAATATATATATATATGTTAAACTTTAATGTACCTTATGGCACCATCAATTCAACAGCCCATGGGTCAAGTTATACAAATATGTCCCTTATGTAGCAACACTCTGGATATATGCCAGTAAATAATCAGACAGCATCTCAAGTCAAAAATGGCTCCATTGTAAACTTGAAAGGTACTTTTGCTGTGTAAAATTAGCTGCCTATCTTATTTTATGCTCCAGTATGTGAACTATGTAAAATTAGCGAAAGCCTTTATATATGCATTTAGTTGCATAGTACAATATGCTCAGTAAAACAATAATTGGTTTTCACTTAGATGGAGTTCACATCAACTATTATTTCTTCTACATCCCCGACTACTTAAAATTTATTTTTACCATGGAACTGGCTTGCAAGTCATAAATGATCTCAAATTTCTGTAAAGCACACTGAGAGCAACACATGAATATTTTAAACAGCTTAGCTGTGATTTAAATATATTTGCTTAGGATATCCTGGCAGCAGCCCAAAGCATAGTGTAATACCCTCAAAGCTGGCAATCCAAAACTCAATTTAAGAAAGCTGATAATAAAGACTGGCAGCGCTAAAGCAAATAAAGTCAATTAACTGAAATATATTTGTTTCCTCTATCTTCAAATTGCAAAGGATGGATAAGGCTTGGGGACCACATCAAGAAAGGAATTAATGGTAAGGGAACGGAAAACAAGAAAGGAACTAAACATATCTAAGCGCTGTTTTTCATCATTTATAACATAATGGTTATTTACAGTACTGTCACATATATGCATTTTATAATTTAATATGTTATATATGCTTTATAAAATCTTGTACAGTAGTTTTACATATGCTATTGTATTGTGGAATTGTAAAGACGTTTTGAGGTCAAGCAATGAACTAACTAACTACCGTCCCATGACAATATATTGTATAGAGAATTATGTATATGGAGGGGTGTATAACAGCTTTTACAAACACCCAAGGTGTGTAACACCACATAAACCTTAAGAGCAAAGCTGAAGTGGTTAATTAAGGCACTACACAACAGAGTGTGTGTAAAAACCATTACCCACCCCTATATATACATTGTTTGTTATAATTACTGACATTTGAAAATTTACTGGTCGGGGTGTATTTTTTTCAGTGATGCACATGTACTATGCTTTAACTACTGAGAGCCAGCCACTGTGACCTGCTAAGTACATAGTGGAAAACCAGCAATTTGAGCAGTTTCACCGCAGCCAATAAGGTACAATTTTTTTTTAATTCAATACATTTTATTTTGTGGCAGACTTGTATTTTTCTTAACTGTGGTTTTAGCCTTCAGTGACAATCACAGATGGGCCATTATGGGTGCTAACATTAAAGTCAGTCAGAATGCAGTTCTAGCTCCACACTCACACTAAACTTTTAGTTATAGGCAGCTGAGAGCTCTCTCCTGGCTCCTGTTATTACCAACAAACAGAAAAAAACAGCACTGCACAACAGCCGTCAGTGATAAAGTGCAAAATACTTTATTGTAACATGAAAGTTCAAAACACTTGCAGAATTGCAGCCCTTAGATCAAAGACCATGGCAATGCCATGCAGGATCTCAAAGTCCTCCAACCAGTTTCTTGGTACTGCGTATGCTCAGGGAGTTGGCTGGTTGTAATGAGAACTAATGACACAGTTATCTAGTTATAATAGAGATTCGTCAGTAGTTATACTTATTAAGGCCCATCAGAACTGAGATGGACATACCCAGAGGAATGCTGTACATAAAATACACAAAGTGCTCAAGTATTAAAAAAGCAGCAGGGAAAAACAAAGTCTTTGACTGCAACTGTCATACTGTATACTGCAGCAGACAAATTATTTTCCATATGGCATACCTTGATTTACAGTAGAAAATGTGGCAAGACAAAATGCTAGGAGACCACCGGCATGTGTGGAACGAGTGAAGTCCTACAGCTGAGCAGGGAAGTGCTGGGGGTTCTACTCTAAATACAAACTACTGACTGCAATGTTGTTTCTGTGACTTGTGGGGGGCAGGAGGAGGGATGCAGAGGGAGGGACGGGGGGAGATCTTGAAGGTAAATCAGCCCTGAGAGGTGGAGCAGCATGTTTGCCAGGCTACATCCAGATAGAAGGGTGGCTGTAAGCTTGTTCCATAAAAGCCTGTGTTAGCTGCTCCAGCTCCAGTGTTTATTAGGAGACCACTAGCATGTCTGGAGCGAGTGAGGACCAACAGCTGAGCAGAGAAGTGCTGGGGGTTCTTCTCTAAATACAAACTACTGATTGCAAAGTTGTTTCTGTGACTTGTGGAGGGATGAGAGGAGACAAGAGGGCTACAGAGTGAGGGATGAAGGTGGCAGGTTTTGTAGGCAAACTGGCTCTGACTGATGGGGCAGCATGGTTAGCAGGCTACAGCCAGCAAATAGGATGTCTGTAATTCCTATGTATTGCCCACAGTCACTAGCAACCCTGAAGTATGAGTGTCATGAAGCAGGAGAAGGGCATCTATCTCAGTAGCATCAGGGGGCTTCAACCGGGTGTCCACAGGGAGGACCACAGGCCACAGACCATGCTGGTCAGCAGGGAGTAGGTAAGTGTAAAGGGAGGATGGAAAATATACTGTTGCATGTTAGTTAAGGGTTTGCAGCTGATCCCTATTTAGGGTCAGTTTATAAGTGGATAATGGATCAGGGATCTACTAGGAAGGGCAGCTATTTCTTGTCTGGGATCAATCAACAAGGGTGCTATAGGCAAGAGAGTGCAGATGGTCCCTATCTAAAGCCAACTTAAATTTGTATTATGGGTTAAATTAATGGTAGGGTTGGAGCATCTAAGGTTAAATGCCTAGGCAAGCAGGGAACTGCATCTTTACAGCCATCCCCACCTATGGTCAGCTGGGAGGTAGTTTGGTCCTAATTATAACAATGTAGCTGTTAGGGGGTTGCAGCTTTACTGCCATCCCACCTCTAGGTTAACAGGGTTAAAACTTCATAAGGGTTAAGGGGTTAACTAAGAGCATTATTAAAGAGAACTTTAATAGCTGCAGAGGGGGGCATGCAGAAAAGGCAAGAGGAGGTGGGTAGAGTAGTTGGGTGCAGGGGGTGTGAGATAGTGGTGTTTCTGGGAGCTCTCTGGGAGATGAAAGGATGCCTGGTTTGTAGGCATATTGAGTAACTGAGGGCAGAGGTATGTCAGCTGAAGCAGGAGATAGATGCACTGGTGGGAGGGGAAGTCATAGAGTAATGATGGCAGGGGCAGAGTAGCCACAGGACTTGGAGGTAGGCAAAGGGGAAACAGCAGGAGGGGACCCTTGTCAAGAAGGGGGGCCATGCAGGGGGAAGGGAGGATGAGGGGATCAGGCAGGTTCCCAGGGTCCCTATCCCCCAGTGGGAAGGAATGCCCAGGGTGGAGGGGTGGATAACAGTAAAGGGAATGGGTAAGTGGGGTCAGGTGGTTGTCCAGTGAAAGCACATCCAGAGGTGCTGGTGCAGAACAGGTTCCTCTCATTGGACAGGGGAAGGGGGAAATGTGGAGAAATGGGTAGGGACAGTGAGATAGGGAGGGAAGTAGGTAGTAGGAGGAAGGACTTCAGGATGTGACAGGGTTGGATAAGATGCTGTTCCATTGGTTATGCACAGAGAGTTAAAGGCAAGGATCTATTTTGTCCTCTCCTTTTCTTCCACTTGTCTGTCTCTTGCCTGTCTGATTGCACAATCAAATTTTTCTTGTGGTACCTAGGAACTGGCCACTCTGATGGTCCCACAGTCCTCACCCCCCATCTCCCTTCTTTCACTTGCTGTTTCTGTTCTTTTTCTTTCTTCCCTTTCTTCTCTGTGGTTAAAAAACATGTGAATCTTTATTTGAAACTGGAATCCCTTGGTTTGCAAATGTATATAATTACATTGTTGAAATGACTGCAGAAAACTATTTGGATTTATTAGGAAAGATCAATCTGGGACACAGGGGGTTGACCTTGAGATGCATTTTGACCTCCACAAGTTTATTTGCAGAATTGTCAACTGTAACCTAGCTCTGGGACAAAATGTATTGTTGCACCTGTTAAGTCTAGATGGGGTCTTAAGGCTGGCTTCAGAAAGGAAGAAGACAAGGTTTGATACATTTTGTGAAAGACAGGAGATGAAACTTACAACAACAGAATGCAAAATTTTGAACTGCCAGGCAACAGCATCATATATAATCAGAGCAATGTCTTCTTTTTTTCTGAGACTCTCAGATGTAGGACTTTCTTTGTCTGTACTGCCTGTATGAAGAGCTATCCTGTACAATTGTTTTAATTATTATTGATACTAATAAAATGTTACTTGAGAATTTTATAACTTCTCATGGTCTGCCTATGTTTCCTGACCTATGTCTGTATGACACAGGCAAGGTAAAGAAAGGGGATCAGAGGGTAAGGGTTCAGGCAAGTGAAGCAGGGAAGGAGGTGGTGTGGAAGAGACAGAGAGATGGGGGACAAACTTGGGGTGGATAGAAGGAAAAAGTAGGGGTGAGTGCCAGAGAGATGTGAAGATCAGGAGGAGGGGACTAGAAATGGGATAGCTGATGCAGGGGGTCAAGGGGGGAATGCAGGATGGGCAGAAGGGGAGGGAAGGGAAGGCAGAAAAGAGTAGCAATATGAGAAGAGGGTGAGGGCACAGAATGGTTGGGAAGGTGGTGATCTTGGGGTAGTCAATAGTTAAGGGAGTGAAATGGGGGGAAGTAGTCCAAGACAAACTGTAGGAGGGTAGAATGTTTACCAGGGATTATGGTGAGGAGAGTGTGATCTCTGATAACCCTGCATGTGGGGCAGGAGAGATGGAAACCTCACATTATAGCACACCTGAGTATGAATGACCCTGCAGGATATGATGTGGGGGTGGTGCATGAGAGGTTCAGGGAAGTAACGCAGATCTGCAGTGAGGTAGGGAGATTGGTAGCCTTCTAGGAGGGTCTACTGATCCCAAGGGCTAGCACTACAAAGAAAGTAAGAAAACAGGATTTCAATATATGACTCAGAGGGTTGTGTGTGGCAGAAGCAAATTGGATACTTGGTGACTGGGAAGGGACCTGGAATTACCCTAATGCACTGAACCAGTTACATCTGAGTAGGAAGGGTCAAGGGCCAGAAGGGCAAGCTGGAGGAATTCATAGGAAGAAACCTTAATTTAACGAGCACCTTTATCAGTGCAGCACACAATGGTCAGGAGGCTTCCTTACCTTAAGAGAAGTTCCTCCATAGTAGTTGTAAATTTTTTCTTCACCCCCAAGGAAGTGAAGGGATCATATTTTGCCCCCAAGGGGGCTAGCCACCCAATTCCTTCCACTTCCCGGTCTTGGACGCTGTCCCTGTGCATCCTTGTTTTATGATGTCACTATAGGACTAGCGTGGGGATGTGCTCCATGCAAGCCTATGGAGCATTGTTTTAAAAGTTTATTTTTTAATTTAACCTGATTCTTAGTACACATAGGAACCAGTATTCAAGTAATAAAGCTCATTTTACTTGAATACTGGCTCCGATCAGGGGCAAAGGGGACACGAGTCACAGTTGGTGGTGTCTCTGAATGCAAAAAGTCTAGGAAATAAATTGGCTGAATTGCAGGCACTGATGGCTCAAGGAGAAGTGGACACAGTGGTCATCACAGAGTCATGGGCCACACCAAACTATGACTGGGACCGTGCAGTCCCTGGGTATAAAATGTATAGGAAAGATAGCAAGATGGGAAGGGAGAGTGGTTCTTTACCTGAAGGAGGTAATAACCTGTACCAGAGAGGAAGAGGAAGAGGCAAAATGGAAGGCAGAAGCATTACGGGGTGCAGGTGCTATTCACTAATGAGAGAAAGCTCAGGATGGTAGTGGTCTACAGATCACCTTCAGAAGATGGAGAGTTGGACAAGGTACTAGGGTCTCAAATCATAGAAATGGCAAGCCAGGGGGAAGTATGAATAATGGAGAAATACAATCTGCCTGGGGTGGATTTGAAAATTCCTGCTACTTCCAGCACCAGAGAGCAAGTACTGCTGAAAGTGTTCCAGAGGGGGTTCCAGACACAAGGTCTCATGCAGACCATTAGGGAGAGAGTCATACTGGACCTGGCACTGTCCATCTGTGAACATGGTTAAGATGTTAAGATGGAAGAGCCACTTTCAGGAAGTGACAATCATGTGGTGTGGTGTGGCTTAACCTGGACATGGGCAGAGGGATGGTCAGAATCAAGACAAGGGTGTTGGACCTCAGGAAAGTTGACTTTGGTAGGATGGAAGATATGCTGGTAGGTTACGTCACTTGAACTAAAAAGGAAATGGAAGTGGAACAGAAATAGACCACAATAAAGGAAGGACTGAAGGAGGCCACTAGTGAGTCTGCCAAACTCAAAAGCAAGAAATCTAAGGCCAAAAAAAAAACATCTGTTTCAGGATGCAGGTGGCAAATGTAGCAAGGAAGAAGAGAGCTGCCTTCCAGAAGTACAAACGTACTCAGAAAGAGGGTAGGGGTGATTAATGTGATAAATCAAGGGTGAGTAAAGTGGTTAGAGACGCAAAGACTACAAGGGAAAGTACAGCTAGCAAAGGGAGTAAAATAGGGTGAGAAGGCCTTCTTCAAATATATAAGGGAGAAGAAGGACATAAAAGATTAGACTGTCTGCCAGCCACATGGTGTGGAGGGCTGAGGTGCTGCAAAGTGCCATACTTCCTGCCACGCCAGTGACCTGGGTTCTGGAATGGACTAGGGTCATGATGGTTGGCTAGGAAAGGAGAGGAAGGGATGGGATGGGAAACAAGAAGGAAAATGGATGTTAGGAGGCTTCATGAAGCCTGTCCCAGCCTTCTCCATGCCCATGCCTCTGCCCAGTGAGTGACCTGGTCCACCTCTGACTTGATATACTGGGAGGGAAAGCCCTCCCCCTTAGTCCTTCCACAAGAGTGGAACTCATGGTGAGAATTACAGCCAGGCGCACACCAGAGGAGGAGGAAAGCCAGCCTGGAGAGGCTGGGGATCAGGTTGAGACAGCCACCACCACCACCCCAGACATAGGAAGATAAAAACCTATATAGAAAAAAGGTGAGACTGTCAGATTGAATAAAGAGGGGGGTTGGGCAGAGTGAAGTGAAGTACTTCTGCTCCATTTTCACTAGAGAGAAGGATGGACCAATGCCACAAATGAGAAGGGGGGTGGGAATGGGGAAAATGGAGTTGAGGACAGGATTAGACAAGTGGACAGGGTACCTAAGGGCTGAAGGGCCCTGAAGGTTGATACATACCCAGGGCCAGATGACATGCATCCAAGGGTCCGAAGGGAACTAGCAGAGGTACGGGTGGGCCCACCAGCAAACCTGTTTAATACTTCTCTGGAGACTAGGAGTGTGCCCCAGGACTGGAGGACTGCACATGTGGTGCCTCTCCATAAAAGTGGGTTGAGAGATGAACCAGAGAAATACAAGCCTGTCAGTCTGTGCTCAATAGTGGAGAAGCTGATGGAGACTATCCTGAAGGAAAGACTGGTGAGCTTTCTGGAGGAAAACTGATTATGGGATGAGAAGCAGCATGGGTTTGTGGAGGGGGAAGTCCTGCCAGACTAACCTAATTGACTTTTTTGACCCAGTAACCAGGACAGTGGAGAAAGTCCAAGCTGCTGATATCCTGTATGTGAACTTTAGCAAAGCCTTTGACCCAATACCTTATAGGAGACTGGTCAGGAAGCTGAAAGACCTGGGGCTGGCACCAAGCTTGCTAGATGGGTCAGAAGCTGGTCACAGGACAGAAATCAAAAGGTGGTGGTGGTAGGGTAGAAATTCTCAGAAGCTAGACCAGTAACCACTGGGGTTCCACAGGGCTCAGTGCTCAGTCTGGTGCTGTTCAGCATCTTCAACAGTAACACAGTGAATGGGATCAAAGGTAAAATCTGCCTGTTCATGGATGTCACAAAGCTGTGTGGGAAGGTAGAAATGGAAAAGGGGAGACAGGAACTCAGGGAGGAGCTGTCTAGGTTAGAGACGTAGTCAGGCATTTAATAACTGGTGCTCAATGTTAAAAAGTGTAAAGTTATGCACTTGGGGATGAAGAACCCAGAGACCAAATAGTGATTGGGTGGTGTGCAGGTAACCAAGTCAGAGGAAGAAAAGGGCCTGGGAGGGTAATCATTACATGTGATCTGAAGCACTTGGCACACTGCAGGAGAACAGCTGCAAAAGCAAATAGTATGCTGGGCTGCGTAGCTAATGGGATTACCAGCAGGAAGGCGGAGATCATACTGCCACTGTACAGTTCACTGGTGAGACCGCACCTGGAGTACAGCGTGCAGTGTCAGTCCCTTATGTTAAGAAAGATGTCAACTTGCTGGAGACAGTCCAGAGAAGAGCAACCAGGGTGATCCAGGGCCAGAAGGGCAACATTTACAAATAGAGGCTCAACGGGCTCAACAAGCAATCTCTTGAGGACAAAAAGGAAAGGGGGCACATGATCAAGACCTCCACATACCTTAAAGGTATTAACAGGATGAGCACTGAAGGTCTCTTCAGCCTTAGTGGGAACAAGGCCACTAGGGGACATATCCTAAAACTGGTAGGGGGAAGATTCAGAAGAGAGACAAGAAGGCACTTTTTCAGTAAGAGAGTGGTGGCCAAGTGGAATGAGTTGCCGGAGGAAGAGGTCTCCCTGAAAATGGTGGATAGCTTCAAAAGAACATGTGACAGAGGGAAAAAGAAAAGTTGCTGGTGGAAGAGGATGTGGAGGGGGTACTTGGTGGGCTCATGGGGGAATTGGGGAGGGGGCACGTCCATCTGTAAACACAGGGGGACCTGTGTGTGATGCTTGGCCAGCTGGTTAGGATTGTTCTATGATATTTGTAATAAAAAAATAGTGTGTGATTGTCACAGTATGCCATGGGTGCCCCCCCCAAAGGTTTCAGTTACAGTCAAGTAACCTGAAACCAGGAGATAATTAAAAGACTAAAGAGACTTAATTAAGGGTCTCCTGTTTTTCTGTCTTAATTAGAACTGACCCAGCTGCCAGGATATAGGGTTTGTGAAGTTGTATGACGTCTTAGAGGAAAAACATTTTATAACAACCTGGTGTGAAAAGTTGTAAAATCTTTGACCTGCCTGGGGAACAGGAAGCCACACAAGATCAAAGGAAAGGCTTGATTAAAGACTGTCATAATTTGGGAAATTAGTTTTTGCTGAAGTCACAGTATTTAAAATATCTCCTGACAGGAAGATCATTGTTTGTATATTTTTTTATATTCTAAAAGGAGGAGCTAGAGGACATCATAGAAGGGGTGTGGAAACACAGAGTGTTAAACTGTATTCTGTGTTTGAACTGAGATACATATCTTTTTGGACTCTTAAGAAACAAGGTCCCAGTTCTAGAAGGTTGGCACAAGTTGCCACCAAATGTGACTTGCGCCAATCACAGCTGCGACATTGACCCTGTGCCCTATTCCAGAAGGGGCAGGGTCTCTGTTACTAAGTCCTGTGACTTGCGACATGCAGCCAGGTATGCCGAACAGAGGGTACACCTGGCAAGCATGTTGCAAGCTGCAACAGGTCCAATGCAGGTCGTAAGTGCCCCCCTATGCCCGATCCACTGTGGAGCTCCACAGGGCTGGAGGCCCCCACCCACTGAAGTGCCATCAAGGGTCCCCAATACCTATCCCACTCCCCATGCAACTGGTGTACTGTACAGTATGTACAGTATATACAGTCCGATGTGTATCTGTTGTACCTGGTAGTCTAGTGGACCCCCACTCGGCCATGCCAGTCCACCCAGCACCCCCCAACCTGTCCCCAACCAGCGACTGGCACAGCCCACCTCTTACCTTCATGGCCAGCCGCCGACTGCATTCAGTAGGAGCGCTTACTGAATAGACACACTCAGAAATTAATTTACGAACACATCCTTACAGTACACGTTCCAACTGAACTCAGTCAGTGGCTGGCCATGGAGGTGAGAGGTGGGCTGTGCCAGTCGCCAGCTGGGCACAGGTGGGGTGTGCTGGGTGGACTGGCATGGCTGGGTGCGGGGGCCACTAGACTACCAGGGATGGTCTGGGGTAATGTCGTTAATTGCGGCAGGGACTCAGGGTCGGGGTATGGGTGGGGAGGTCAACAGCGCCACCCTGTGGGGCAATCAGTGATGGGGGATTCAGGGGTGCGGGTGTGGGCAGCCCTGTGGGGCAGACACATGATGCTTCGAGGGGCAGGGGGTGTGAGCAGCCCTGTGGGGCATACACTATACGCTCCAGGGGGTAGGGGGTTGTGGGCAGCCCTGCAGGACATGCACTGGGGTATGCTGGGCATGGGTTGAGGGCAATAGTGGATTGCCTGCTGGGCTGCTGGTGGGTCTACAGGACCCCCAGAGGGGCATCCATAAGTTACACCAGCTAAAAACTGGTGTAACTTATGTTGCTGGTTCTTCTTCAGTGGTTCTTGTAGAATCCTAACATTGGGAACTTTGTTGCTGCCCTTCTGGAATGAGGCACAACTGCTGTCATAAATTCCCTAGCACCATGTCGCAGGGGGGTTTATGGTGCAACTGCCGGTATAACAGCGCTCCGGCGCAAGTGGCCTACAACATGTCGCAGGCCACATTGTACAATCGTGCATGTCGCAACTGCTGGTGTAAGTTGCTACTTGCACCATTCTACTTGGCACAAGTGCTGTTATGCCAGGTGTAACTGTACTAGAATTGGGGCCAAGATCTCCAACTTAGGCACTTAGAGGTAATACATTAGACATAAAAAATCTAAATGTACTTTGGTAGGAGTTTGTCTGTAGTTTTTCTTGTTTCTCTTTATGTGATTGTATGCTTTGTGATATATTGTTCTGCATTACATTTTTCACATGTATATCCATTTCTAGTAAATATATTATTTGAAAGACTACCTGCAAGTTCTTTTGTTGTATGTGACATATAGAGGGTTAAGACTGACAAAAACTGTTCAGAGCTTGATGGTGTTACTAAACTGGGAAAAGGTAAGATTATACCTAAGGTCTTTTATAGAGTTTTAAGGGTTCATTTTGGATACCTGGTTAGGTGCCCTTAGGCAAAAGATATCTGGCATCCCCCCAAAGAGTAGATTATCTGAGCCCGTACATTTGGATATGCTAGCATAAGGTTCACAGTTTGAATCCCCCCAGAACTTGAGACTAAAGGTGATTCAGACCAACAAGCAGACAGGAGGGTTACCCTGTCTGATACCTGTTCACATTACTGCACTCAGAGGTTGGCACTGTGGGAGCAGAGGGCCTGACCTGCTGAGTGTGTTTGTGACACTGCGCACTCAAGCAGACTACATAGACCATAAGGCCTTTATCTGCTGGCATATTCGTATGTTCATATGTGTGTTTGCTATTTAACAAAGGACTGCAGCTGAAAGGGGGTTGGAGGATGGCCCCACATCCATTCACCCCTGAGGCTATATAATAGACCTTCCCCCATCTGCTTATCTAAATCAGATAACCACCGCCCAGGTGAGAAGACTGTGAGGGTCTTGCAAAGGAGCCAGGCAGAGGAGGGGCTGGGAAGGCTGTCAGCAGGGTGGGAGATTGATTGGCCACTCAAGAAGGATAGAGGAAGTAGCTGAAGATGGAGCATACAGCTCAGTTCCCCCCTTCCCCTTCTGCCTCCTGAAGTTTGTCAGGAAACACATGCACTCTCATAAAAGCAGGACAAAGGGTAGGGTTCTAGTAGCATGGGGAACCTTTCATCCCAATAACATGGAACACATTAGTGTTCGAGGGAATTTTCCCAGTTTTTCACATGGAGTTTTCGTGCTTCCTCCAAAGGGCAAAGGAACTGAGCATGCGATGGATTTGCCAGTCATTGTAAACATGTCTGTGGCTTGGGAATCTCTGTAATGTATGGTAGTGAAGTGGGAGGGGACCTGTGCCCAGCATAGACAGGTCTCCCAAGGTCAGAACTGGGGATGTGCTGGAAGACCCATGCCTGGCACAAATGGGGCTTGCCCCCCCCCACACACACATGGGTTTTTTTCCCATGAGGAAATGAGAACTGCAGGATGGGAGTGATGAGCCTTTCTCTCAGCCTGTATCCCTTGAAAGGGGCCATCCCAAGATGGGGATGGCAATTCCACTCAGGTGAGCTCCCTCAGAAAAGGAAGGGGGCTGGGTGAAAACCCACAGACCCAAGTGTTGGAGGAAGCTACAGGAATGAGACCCCCAGCTGCACACATCATGCAGAACTGTCCATGTCATGAAATATGATCAATAAACATAGTTGTGGCTATTTAAAGTCAGATACAGCGCGTAGAGTGATTCTTTTAGGAGTAAAGGGCATGCAGAAGCAAATGGCTACGCAGCAGTTTTCATAACAACTATTTATTTATTTATTTGAGTTTTGGTGACGGGGTAGGACCACTGAGACAATTACAGTCCTTCTTTCAGGGTTGACCCGGGGTCATAAATGATACAGTATAGTAAAGCAATTGTACAGGGAGTCAGTGCAGTACAGTATCAAACTTGACATACATTGTACAGTGGATACAATAATGTAGAGCTAGTCATGTATACCATATCTACATACCTTTAAGTTCTATATACATCAGGTTTAAACTATACATAGGCAATTGATGTCACATTTGAGCATGAAGAGAAAGGGAAGCATACGGCTGTCAACTATTAGTGACTGAATAAGGAGGGGGGAGAGGGAAGGGGAGGGGGTAGGGGTCAGTGGTCAGGTGAAGTTGGGGAAGTTAAGAGCTTCAGTGGATGCAGGAACAGGAGGGAGAAGCTGAAAGAGAGGCATGCAGATTGGACTTGAATAGAGGAAGAGAAGGACTAGTCAGGATGTGGGGAAGGAGGGCATTCCAATCAGAGACAGCAGCAAATGAGAAAGACCTCCTGGAGGGGGATAGACTTTGATTGGGGAGGACTAGCAGGGGAGGGAGGAGGAGTGTAGGTTGTGAGGTGCCTGCCAGAAGTGTATCAAATCTCTAAGGCAGGGTGGAGTAAAGAAGTGGACAAGTTTAAACATAAAACACATGGAGAAGTACTTCAATTTAACTTTGTAGGGCAACCAGCCTAGAGAGGAGAGGATGTCACAGTGGTGTGATCGTAAGTTAGCCCCCAAGATGAACTTACCAATCCTATGGTAAGCCTGGAAGAGGAGGAAGAGAGATGAGGTATTAGCAGAGAGTAGCAGGGGGGCACCACATGTTAGCAGGGGAGTAAGAGATGAAGAGGCAATTCTTAAACAGGAGGCAGAGGTGAGATATGGGCATATTTGGTAGAGCAGACCAAGTTTCTGCTGCATATATTTAACTATATTGTAGATGTGAATATTGAAAGAGAGCAACAAGTCGAGGGTAAAGCCCAGATATTTGAAGGATGGGACTGTCTCCAAGGTATCTCCCATGATTGATGTTATGTTAAGAGTGGAAGGACCAAGCTTGGAGGTAGAACGGGGGGAGAATAGCATGCATTTCATTTTCTTGGTATTGAGAATGAGCTGCTTGCAGTTGAACCAGTCCTCAAGGGAGGTGAAGTCAGGGGCAAGTTCTCGATTGATTTGGTCAAAGTCTGGTGATGACCGATAGATAGTTGCATCATCTGCATAAAGATGTACCATGGCACCACCACAAAATCAAGGGAGGTCATTAATGAAGAGTGAGAATAATAATGGTCCCAAAATGATCCCTGTAGCTCACCGTGGATTATCAGCCTAAGTTCTGAAAGGGAACCATCCCATTTAACTCTTTGAGAGTGGCCAGATAGGTAGCTTCTTGCCCAATTTAGGGCACTTTTATCCAGACCTAGGACGTGTAGTTGGTGGAGCAGGAGACCATGGTTTACCAAGTCAAATGCCTTAGTGAGGTTGACGAAGATGGCACCAGTGGCACAACCCTTGTCCATAGCATGAAATATATCCATTGTCACTTTTATCAGTGCTGCTAGAGTGCTGTGATTCCTTCTGAAACCGTGTTGATGGGGAGATAGCAGGTTGTGAGATTCCAGGTAGTTCTGAAGGTGGTTATAAAAAATGCACTCCTGTATCTTCACTAGATGGCAGAGAAGGGATATAGGTCTATAGTTGTCGACAACAGTATTGGACCCCCCACATGCACTGGGACTACCACTGCCACCTTCCATTTATCAGGTACTGAGCTGGAGATGAATGACTGGCTGAATAGGTTCCTAACCGGGCGAGCAGGGGCAGAGTCACCCAATTTAAGAAATTTTGCCTGAAGCGAGTCATGTCCGGACAAGCTCTCAGGGTTTAAGTGTGAGAGAAGCCTATGGACATCTTTGAGAGTGGCAAGTTTTAGGTGGAAATTTGGGCAGTCGGCAGGGGTAGTTAAGGGAAGCAGGACAGTGTTAGGAGAGGAGGTGTTATGGAAGAGCGAAGTAAATTTGTGCAGATCTGTAAAAAATTCATTGAAGCCGAAGGCAATTTGGTTCTGTGTTGGTAACAGCAGTAAGAGAAACCTGGTCACACATGAATAAATTAAAAACAACTGCATTTAGTGGATCATTCACAACCTGGCAAGTTGTCAAATAACTTTATATCTCCAGCAATTGGTAGCAACAAAAACATAGTCCAGTACTACAATCTTAGTTTGTCAAAATGGATTCTTATCAAGTGGCATGTGAATTATGGTTCACATAGATATTCTGTAGAGTGTGGGCAGTTATGATTGTAGAAACTCAGTTGATACTGAGATTTGAAACTTAACCATGAACTCCCTGAGCTCTATGGGTTTATTTGCCAATACTGCAAAATGTAATACACCTGTTTCTGTTCATAGCTCCCAAAAGGCAATAAATATATATATATATAATGTCTAATAATACATTGGGTGGTGTGTTTAATGAGAATTTTACACACACCCAAGGTGTTGGATGCTACATAAACCCCAAGAGCACAGCAGGGTTTTTTAAGCATCCAACAATGAGTTATATTGCAAGTTAATCAACTGACTCTCATTGCCAGGAATATGGTCTCCATCACCTTTGGCACCAAACAGAAGCTTGCCAGGTTCAGCCTTCTCCCATCCTTCCATAACATTGATGACACATTTTTTAAGGATGTCTCCAACTTTAAATACTTTGGGGTTGGCTTGATCATCACCTCGATTTCTCAGTGCATATGGATGCCATCCACCAAAATCTTCACCCTCACTTTGGTGCACTTTACAGGAACTAAGCGAGTATCTTGCTTCCTGCCTGCAGTGAAATTGTCTCAAAGATGATCATCCTTATCTTCTGCTATGGTGACATTGTATGCAGCACCACACCCAAGTCCCTTCTAACTAGACTGGACCCCTTCCTTAACTCTTTCTGCTGATTTGCTCTGGACTGTCTCCCTAACACCCACAACTGTTCCCTGTCCTCCCCCATCTCCCTCCCTACCCTTGATGCAAGATGCTTTTCCCATTGTGCTTCCTTTACCTCCAAATTCTGGCTTGGCTCCCTTTCTTTATACCTTGCTTCTCTCCTCCCAGCTCCCCCTACCACCTCATACTTCCTTCACAACAATGACTCTCGCTCCTTTTCCTTTCCTCCAGTGAAATTCACTACAAGTCAAGCTGCCTACTCCTTTCACTTCCCTATACTCTGGTCCTCTCTTCCCCGACCATCTCCTTTCCCTCTTCCCTCCACTCTTCCAAATCTTTCCTCTGAGAATTACCAACCCACTTCTGCAAATGCTGCTGATCTGCTGTTCACCTCCCTATGGCCTCTACCCCTTATGCTCCGCATTTATACTAGCACATTCCCCCTTACCCTCCCTCCCTCCCCTACATACAACTATTGTTCCTACTCTGTACTTTATATTGCCTTTTGCACATTTGCAATATTATTTAACCTAATATGCCTTATTGTATTGTGTTTCTGTACACCTGGCATTTGCCCTTTGCACAGTTGGCACTTCAACCAGTTTTGTCACACAAACCTATGCCATTGTATAAATCAAATATGGCACAGGCCTAATAAAAATGTCCCTAATAATTCACTTGTGATCCATGACCCCTGTGACATCACTTGTGGTTTTAGCACTCATGGAGTTAGATATTCAAATATGTACAAAAGCAGAATGTCAAGGTTTACACTGCACTTGCACTTGCACCCAACCCAGAGGTTGACATATTCAGCTGGATAGCACACCGAATGTAGGCTATGGTGGTGCAGCATTAACTAGTACTGCCCCGACATGGACCTGGGCTGTATGCAGCCTATAAGTAACTGCGCCCCCAGACCAGATAGCGCTGGATGCCATGGTATGATATTCTGCCTCAACATGCAAATGAGCCCATTGGGTAAGCAAGGCACTAAGTGAAATATGCATGCTCATTATGAGCTCATTTGCATAGTAAGCAGGGGCAGGTTTTCACTCTTCCTGTGGCTGCCCACAATGTTAGGCTTGGTGGAGAGTGGCCCCCATCCCAAATGCTCATCCCCTCAATTTAAATGTACTCCATGGTGTTTAGTGGTACCCCCCACCCTCTGATAACCCATCCCAGTACAACACTCATTTTTGCTGCTGTCTAGTGACACCCCCAGCCCCAGTCAGCTGTCTCTGTATAACACATGTGTATTCTAGTGTCTAGGGGCCCCCCATCCTCTGATTCCCTGGCCTGACATGCATAGTGAGCCCCTGGTCTATAGTGGCACCCCACCTTCCAATCACCCATCCTGGTATGGGTAGTGTCGGTCCTGGTGTCTACTGATGACCCCTGCCCTCTGATCCCCCAGCCTGACATGCTTAGTTAATCCCTTATGTCTCATGGTACCCCCCCACTAAGTTCCTGTCTCAGTGCCACCCAGACTCCCCAGTGGTTAGCAGCCCCCTGCACTGCCCACACAGAGCACACCACCCCACTGCACCCGTTCAGGGTGCCTGTCGGAATGTGCTCATCATTAGGGTGCCAAACTCCAAAATTTGCCACCCCCTCCCTGAGGTCCACCCCGGAGTTGTAATCTTTAGTTGGGAGAGTGTGGGGGAACAGCCCCTCACATATAGGGTGATTGGTGAATTTAAATCCTGGTGCCCTAATGACAGGAGCACTATGACGGGCCCATTCTGAGGGTGGAACCATATCACCCAGCTAACCCTCCAGTACCAATGTAGATGGTGCTGCATGAAGGGTCTGATATGGCAACTGATAGAGCCCTCTTCTCACCTCCTTGGCCTGCCATCATATTGGATGACAGGGAACATGTATACAGTATTCAGTAAACTGTAAGTGTCCTCCCTGTCATTCCATATCCTGGCCTGCCTAGGAGGTAAGAGGAGGGCTGTACCAGTTACCATATCAGACCCTCCATGTAGCACTGTCTACATAGGTATGGGGGGGTGGCTGGGTGATGTGCAATGGTGCAGGTGGTTACTAGCCACCAGGAGTTGATTTGGCACTGGGATGGATGCTCGGTGGATGGGGGAGTGCCACTAGACACCAAGGACTAACTAAGCATGTCAGGCTGGAGGATTAGAGGGTAGGGGTGCCATTAGACATCAGGGCCAACATTAACTATATTGGGATGGGTATTGGAGGGCACGGGGTGCCACTAGACTCTGGGAAATCACTACACTTACAGGGATGGCATCTGGGAGGGTGGGTGATGCCACTGGACACCAGAAAACACACTACAATTACCAGGATGGCTGATCAGCTTCTGGACGGTGCCACTGGACACCATAGAAAATACTACAAGTGCAGGGATGGGTGATCAGCAGGTGGAGAGTACCACTGGACACCAGAGCATGCAGTAAGTCAATGGGCTGGGGTTTGGGGTTGGGGGACAGGTGACTGCAATACCACCACCCACCACAAGGACCTTCCACCCCATTAGGTAGGGGTTTGCAGAGGTGGCAAATAGCACCCCATTTGTGTTGCATTTACCACCTCTGCAAACCACTGAATATGCCACTGTACCCGTATGCTGGGACGACCCCCTCATTTGAATGGGTGCAATGGTATGTTAGTGCTTGGGTGCTAATGGGTTTTGATACTGCTGTGGGGGTCTCTGAATACAGACTCCACCCAAGAATCAGGCACAAAAAGCAGTTAGTGTGGGCAAACACCCCTTAGCACCCATGCTAACTTTTCAGTATCAGGCCAATGATGTCATAAGGTTACAAGCCCCTTGTAAAATCTTAAACACATTTTTACTAGGCCCATGCCATATCTTATATTTCTCCCATCCTTCTCCTACACGAAATCCTGTTTTGTAAAATACTCTGGTCTTTGGCTTCAGTGAGATTTCAACTGTGAAAAAGCCTTACCAAACCAACGTGTTTGTCACAATAGCAATCAGCTGCACTTAAAATAAAGACAATAAGCAATTTTAATGCCACATCTACAGTATGTAAGGTATTTCTATTTCTGCACTGAGTTTGGGTGCACACTTACTGTACTACTTTAAGATTATTGGGGACAATACTCAAAAAGAATGACTTGTAAACATAAAATTATAAACAAAAGAGGACCCACATCCAACTCTACAGCAGTCAACCAAGAGGTACATTCATATACTGTATACAAGTTACTGAGCAACAAAACTAAAACAGTAATAAAAACCTTTGATAATAGTGTTAATATTAGTAAAGACATTGAAAGGTCTATAATACACATCACAGACCTACAAGTCCCAAAGTCACTCCCCATGTTGCAATGAAAGATGATGTCTTTCTCATCAGTTATGTATCTAAGTAATTTGTATATGTGAGTTCACCCTTTTACTAATAGCCATGCGGTCGGCAGTCAGATCTCTGTTTGTTTATGTTTTTTCCATCAGGGCATCTCCTTAACTATCTGGGATTGAAGCTGTAATAAGTCCTTCTCTGATATGCTGGGATACTTTGCAATCCCTGTTGCAAAGCTGCACACTTACTAGTAATTTAGAATCTGTTTGTGCTCATAAACTGCTTTTTCAATGTAATGTGATTCATTTGCTATTTTAGATTTTATGCAAAAGTTATGTAAAGTACAGTATGTTAAATTATTTAACTGTATGATTTTTGTTGGTGACTCTGGGAACCACTTGAGAACAAGATGCCTTGCCCACTTCAGCGTACTTTATCCTAGTATGGCATTTTTAAAAATTAAATAAAAATAAATTAAAATCTTTTCACTTAATTTTTTTTACCCAAGTTGGTTAGATGATGTTTCTGTTTTTCTTGAACTATAAATGTGATTTTTGAAGAAAATTTGGAAATAAATGTAGAATAACAATTGGGCAGCTGCAATTTACAAAGCCGTGATTTCATCAAGAGTTTCTGTTGCTAGCATAAACCATGAGAGCGTTACCTGGGTTGAGTATTATATGTCATTAGAACCCTGAGGTGGAATTATGACATTGTTCACAGTTAGCACATTTTTATTTTTTATAATATATGTAATCTATCCACATTGCCATAAATGAGATCAACTTAAACTTCCTTGCCAGTGAGAGAATGAGTTCAGTAGAATACTACAAGTGACGCAAGGGATAGTAGTGAAGGTTAGGAGTGCCTTGATCAGCTCCATTTGAGATAATATACAGTGCAGCAATAGACTTGCTCATAAATTTCTGGACTTTTCTGTGATATCATTAGAGAAATTCCCTGCCTGCATGCAGTACCACTGTAGGGATACCGGAGAGAATCTCTTTAGAAATATTGAAAATATCTGAAAATATCTGACTTTGTCTATTGCACAATTGTAGAAATACAGTTAGGGTCACCATAAAGATCTGAGAGTTTATTTACTGGCCCAGTATGGAGCCAGAAGTACAGCCAGAGACTCAGCTGTAATGGTCTTTAGTGCCTTTGGTAGCCCTGTCAAGTGCCATAATATATATTTATTGCAATAAACAGCCAGGAATTCTGACATTTGAAATCCAATGAAATTTGCATACAGAGTTAGGAATAAAGGAAGACCGCCTATGAATCATGTTATCTCTAGTTCTACAAGACTATATGGATAACAGAGACTTTTAAAACAAGCTTTTGAAACAACAAAGGGCCCCTCATCAGGTGCTGCATAAATCTACAAACAAGGAGAAAAATTTATAGAGAACATAAGTAATATTTTGGATTATAAACTACAAAATATTTTCACAGCAACAGTGCCATAGATAATTCAGTATTCATATAGAAAAGGTGTTTCTGAAGCTGTTAGCAATGCAAGCAATACAACTCTCACACACATCTGTACAAGAGACCACAAATAAAAGGTATTACAACTTTTCTTTTTATCAGATCTAAACTCTGACTAACACAGCAAAACTACTCCTCACTATTAAAGGTACACTGCCAACCCCTAAGCCTTAAAGAGTCCCTAGTCTAAAAAAACATGTTATAATGGTTCAGTTTTGTAGAGACTGCTGTTGCTGAGAGTCATTTTTTTATTTAAAATTTGCAGAAATACAGGATACATTTCATGAGAAGTAAGTCTCATTTACAGAACATCCCAAGTTGTAGTAAGACAGATTACAAAATACAATAAATATAAATCAACTAAGCATTCACAAATCAATTAATAAAGCAATTACAAACAGATTGTTCCTGAAGCAGCAGTTTCTTTAAGCCTTGCTGGTAGTATGATTCTGATTCCTTTTTTTCTTTCTAAACATGAAAAACAGACAGCCCACCGTAGCAGTGTTACCTCACAAAAACATGCTGGTTTATATTTCTGTAATAACACCCACTGCATCTTTGCTGGACTTGAGAACACTCCAACACAGTACAGCCACTCATTATGCTGTGGAAATAGGGAAATCTATTGTATCACGAGTGACTGAACAGTTTGGGGGTGTTAAAAGTGTACAAGAAGTATGCAATAAGAGTAGACCAAGAATCTGAATTAAAACAAGGTTGGTTATAACTACATTAACATACATTTCAGTTCTACTAAGCAAGGAAATAGATGAAACAACCAACAACATCAGTGAATTTTAGAGATGCTAAGCAATCATAAAATGATAGTTTTTAACTAGAAATAATAAGATATGGAAAAGGATGACAGTGTCATTTTAAATTATTTGTCAAAGTAATAATTTACAGTTCTAGCACCAGAACTCTACATTAGATGTCTGATGACAAAACTGCAACTTACAACTTTTGTATATATTGGTACTCCATGTATTATATTTGCTATCCATGTGTTGTTGCAAAAATCAAATAAAATATGAGCAAAAATCTTTCAAGTGACTTGAAATCTTTACTCATGCATAATTGCAGCTCTTGTTTGCACTACACCAGTTTCCAAATGTGCATAAGATAACTAGAAAGAATGGAGGTGTATGCAAGGCTTGAAGCTCCAATTAATTTATTAAACAACCACATACAGTACCTGCTTCAAATACTTCAGGTAAAGAGATAAGTTCTTCATGGAACTCAGATACTGCAGACTCTAGAAGAGTGTTCAACAAATTAACTGAAGTTTGAAGCTTTAGTTGCACCTCCTTTTGGAGATTATCTGTGCTAAATGCATTTGCATGAGGAAGCAGCACTATTCTAACTTTGTGTGTAGCCTTCCTTTTCTGTTTCGGTTTGAACTGTCCATAATGTGTGGATATATAGAGAGATATACATATATATATATAGATGCATTAGCCTGTATGATTTTGACAATAGACATTGCTGGTTCTGTATTAACCAGCTCACCATAAATGTCCAAATATACTCTCTTTGACATTTAGAACCAAGCTACAACTGGTCAAACTCCAGCCCCCCTGGTGTTGCAGAGCCTGGATAACTCCTTCACAGATGAAGTCCGCTCATCTAAGTATCTTTGAATCTGGCTGGATAGATTTGACTTCACCTACCACATTTATGATATCCACAAAATGTTCCTCTTGAAACTTGGGGCACTGTTTTGCAACAAGTCTTGTCTCCTCTCCCTGTGTTCTGGGAGATTATTGCAAAAATAATCTTCACGCTGTTTGGCTTCTGGGACATGGTACTGTAAATAGTTTCACCTCCAAATCCACCCTAACAAGAATGGTTCTGCCTCTTCCACTACTTGTCCCTCTACTCCACCATTATCTTCCCTCCCTTGAGGGCAGGCTGCTCTCTTTACAGAGTCTTATTCTGAATATTGGCTTGGTTTTCTTCCCTGTTGTCTCAGCTCACTTCCCAGCTACATTCTTTCTTCCTCCTGCCCTTCTGTGGAGGCATTTAAAGCTCACCTTAAGTGTTATCTGTTTAGCCAGGCTTTCTTGGGTACTGGATGAGAACATAGATTATCAGTCCCTTTTTAAAGTAAATAGGGTGATTATTTATATGCAGGACATTGCCTATTCTGACATGTGATTATTTATTATATTGTGAGATGGTATTTTTTAAATTCCTGTGTGTTTGTACAGTGCCCAGACCTTCTGGGATTGGGTGCCAGAAAAATCAAATTTGCCGTGCCTTGCCTTGTCTCCTACTTTTAGAGGAATTCTGACTCTTGCTCTTTCATTCTTCCTTACCCCAATTCCCCAGTCAGGCACACTACTTTCTCTTATAGGCTCCCCCTGCTCTAGTCCAATCTTCTGCTGACCCCACCTTTCCTCCTCCCCTACCACCATGAAAGCACTCTTCCATGAACACACATTATTGTCTGCATCTGCTTTAACCCTTTGTCTCTTACTGCTTCCCTTCTCTTTTATTTACTTTTCCTCCTCTCTCACGCATCTTGGCATCTCCTCCCTGTTTTTGGTTCTAGGTCTGCCTTAAACTATTTCCACCCCCTGTTTTCTCTTTAGCAAACTACCTCCAGTTTAAGCTCACCATTGGATGATTTTCCATTGTGCTTGGGAAATGTTAAGTTACTTTGATATTCCTATTTATTTTCACCTCTTTTATTGTTGCTGTGTATATATCATTATAATAATAATTATTATTATTAGGCATATATTCCTTATGTATTGTTTATTGATTTCATTGCATATTCTTGTATTTATTGTACATGCATCATGTGTACTTTCCTCTTATTATGTAATTTGTTCCCTTTCCCCTAGAAAATGAATGGTTTCAGATCAGTGTGCTTTTCTGGGCAAATATGTTAAATACATAAATTATACTATGATATGAAGAAAGAAGTTACAAACAACATATTTACAAAATAGTTCTGAGCTGTCAAACTGTTGGAGTTCTAAAACACTCAACAATGATGTTGAGGTGTGTTGCTAAAAGTGACCTTTTCTGTTTATTGTTGATTTAGCTGTGGAGTAAAATGTTCTTGAGACAACAACAGCAGTTGCCTTTCAGCACAGCAGAGAAAGAGTATCTACTATTATTGTAGGAGATATTGTTCCTGTCTTTTTGGTGGCTATGTAATAATCAGTCTTTGCAAATTTTAAAATACAGAACCTTGTCCTGCTGGAGCCAATCTGTGAACTGGAAACAAAAAGCCCTGACAGGCAGCACCACTGCTAATAATATTCAAAGGACAACACTGCTCAATTAGAAGAACATGTAATATTCAACAGGGCATAGCTTTTTAATTATATCAGTCATTCTTATACATCTTCCCTTCATCTAAAAACAAATATTTATAATGCATTCACTGCCTCTAAAATTGAAAACTCTGCATTTCTTGCAATTCAGTTTTCCTGTCATTTCTTTATGTTCTACCTAATAGCTGTTGTGTCATCTTCTGCACACGAAAACCACCCAGCATCTTTCTCTTCCCTCCAGATGGTAGCAAATGGAAAACAGTGATGCAGCATAATGGCATGTTTTCCGCTTATACATGTAAAGTAGAGCCCAGCATCATGTTCCTCCATGACTAATGATATCCTGATATTACTATCACAATGTCCTCAGTCACACAACTAGTTGTAATATCTGCTGTCACTTGGTGCCACCATTTTAAAATGCTATAAACATACATCATTGTCTTCAGGGTTGTTAAAGAGCCAGTAGGAGGCATTGTGCAGAAGCAGTGCTGCACATATGAGTACCTCCAGAAGCCCTTTGGCCAACAGACTCCAGTAGTTGGCTAGTGAACTGCAAAAAGACAGCAAGTGCAAAGTGTTGCCTATTCTCAGTGGTTCTATATTCAAAATACTAAATAACATGACCAGGCATGAGGAGCCTGATATTTATTTTATTTTTTTATTGGGCACTACTGTAAGTGCTACCAACAATAATTCACCAACTGGTTCCTATACTTTTTTCTTTAATCAAAAACCTCTTACAAATACTCAGCATCTGCTGTATATGTGTGTAATAATCCCACTCAAAATTAATTACATGTTGAAGACATCATGGGTGATTTGCACTGAAAGTAATCTGTGCAATAATTGTCTCTTCAAAAGTTGTGCTGCACTTTAAAAGATTTGCTGATATAAACAAAGGTCATGGTCCTGGCTGGAGGCCGTCACTTCTTTTGGCATAATGTGATCATCTCAGGTAGCACCTACAGTAATAATGCTTGGGTAGAGTAGCACTAAATGCAGAGAGCATGCCCTTAGCACATACTCTAACATTTCTTAACTCAAGCTTATATTTATTTCTTGCCTTTTTTTGCAGTGTATCTACTTGGAATAACCCAACTGTGATGCAACATCTCATTTTGATGTGACCCAGCTTCTACCCAGTGTTATAGCTGTAAAGCCTGAATCATAGGTCAAGTGGTTTGCTCAAGGTCACCTAAAGAGTCAGTAACAGTGGTAGGATCTGGCTCTGGGTTTCCTGCTGTCCTGGTCTATATTTCATCACTAGATCACACTGCCTTCCCTCAATATTTTTTTTTTTTACTTTTTATTTTATGGGTTGCAATAATACAAGCATATAAACATCATGTAAAACATACCTAGTACATATACGGTAACAGTCTTCAGTCAGCATCTGATCAAAACGGTACTCAGTAAACTGTATGAAAAAGACTACACTCAGATAATGAGCCTCCTTCCTAGTAAATTATGAATTAGCACATACAGATAAATGGATGATTAGATAGATAGATAGATAGATAGATAGATAGATAGATAGATAGATAGATAGATAGATTGATTGATTGATTCCTTTCTGGATAAATCCAATATGGTTTAAAACTTTATTGATACATTTCAAAATCAGTGAGTACCAGCTATATTGATTTTTGAGGTTTTGTTATGAACAAAATCAACTGCACTGAGTGCTCAGTGTCCAATACTTGAAGATGCAAACCAAAGTCTAATCTAAGTGAATGATGAATTTCTCCATCTATTCCTGAATTATTATTGTTCTTCAAGTGCAATGCTGTTTATGTCAGCAAATGAATGTAAGGCATCATGAAAGCAACAACAGATTTTCATGGATGCATTATATTGAAATTATTATGGAGGATCCATGGTATAAGGAAAGTGCATTATGCAAATTATCTTTGCCCTGACTGAACTAGCACCCATGGTATTTCATGCCATGTGATCTTAAAAGAAGCAGTGTAGCCAAGCACTAAGTGTGTAGAGCTGTGAATCTGGAGACCCAGGTTTGAATCCCATCACCACTTATTTACAAAGCAACATTGACCACACCACTCAACTTCCCTTTTCTTAAAGGAAAACTACACCCAAAACTTGAAAAAATATATGTTGTGCAGAGTGTTTTAATTTGTATGTGAAGTTCTAGTGTTTCCTTCCCTCTGACTGGTATTAGGAGTTTTTCCTAAATTAGCCTGCTAGCTTTAGGGTAGTTTTACGACCCCTGGAGATCACCATATCAAATAGGTTTATTGCATTTCTTTGTCCTACAATGCACCTTGTTTCATGCAATGGTGATGTAGCAGAGACCATAAATCCAGCAGAAAGCATTGCATTACAATCAGTTCACAACAACAGAGATGGCTATATTTTAAAATCTGTAGAATTCAGCTTGGTGACCACCCTCATCCTAAAGGTTTTACTGTCCTGAAAAACTTTGCTGCTGGTAATTTTGTGCAGCTTATAAAGCTTCAAGATATTTAGTTTGTTTAGGCGTGTGTTTGTTGAATGTTGAGTCTCTCTTACATCACAGTCACATGAGACAAAATGCACTGTGGGAACCAGAAATACAATTACACTGTCAGGTATGGAGATCCCCAGGGGTCGTAAAACTAGCATAAAGCTAGCAGGCTAATTTGGGAAAAACTCCTAATACCAGTCAGAGGGAAGGAAACACTAGAACTTCACATACAAATTAAAACACTCTGCACAACATATATTTTTTCAGGTTTTGGGTGTAGTTTTCCTTTAACTGCCTCCCTTTTTCTTACTCTTTCTTTCGTATGATTGACCCCTCTGGCTTTTCTTAATCTCATTTAACCTCTATAAGTGATCTAATGGCCGCTAATGCCAACCTTTCATGGGTTATAAAACTAAAGAGTTGTGTAAAAGGCATTGTATAAAACCAAATTCTTATCTTTATTCCAGGTTCAACCAGATAATTCTAGAAGTGGCCTGAAACCCTATTTACTGCTAGATAGCTATTACACCAAGTATACAATAAAATGTTATATATTAACATTTGTTTTTGATGAACATTTCAGGTAACACCAGTGATCATAATCTGCGTTAAAATCATATGTTCAGTATCCAGGCATTCAATTCAATGGTTTTCTGAATCAGACAGCAAAGCCCTGAAAACAGCTCTCTCATTTCAAATGGCAACCTGGCAAGACAGTGGCAACAAACATTGAGTTGCAGGCGCGTATCCAGCAAAATGCTGCAGTCATCAGAGAAACACACTGTCTTGCTTATATTCAAAGCATCACTCAGAAAGCAAGTATTCAAATAATAGTCTCTTAGAAAAGACAGCAAAATCTCCACCCGGAAGGAATATGGAAGAGAGTTTCTGACAGGGAAGCATGGTCCAGAATGCTCTAGTAAAGATCCTACCCATTCTATTTAAACATGGTGACTACCTTTTCAACAGTCTCTGATTTGCTGGCATTGCTCTGATTTTAAACCCTATATTTTCTCCATTACAACTTAAAATGCTCATAACCATCATTTTCAGGTGAAATTTCAATGTGTAAACTACAGTAAATGGAAATATTAGAGTTCCAGTTAATTATTCCTTTAAAAAATATATTTCAAGCTGGTCTGTTGGCATAGTGGGTGACCACAGGTATCAGTGCAGCTGAAGTTACTTGTGAGTGGACGGACGCTGATTGATGCCGGACTGCAGGCACTGTGCATATGCATATTCCTCTCTGTCCTAGTCATCAGTGTCTGGGTGGAGAAACTAAGGTGAAAAAGTCCTGGAGCAGGTAACATGAAGCTGGCCCTCTCAGACCCCACTGACATGACTGGTCACCCTCTTTCTACACATCAGCCTGACCTGAGGGGGGCAACTGCCCTGACCACCCACAGGAATCTACCATGGAACATGAGCTGTTCCATGGACCCACTGGAAGATGATGATGAAGAAGAAGAAGAAGAATCAGCATTTATATGGTGTGTTTCATACACAGTGTATCCCAAAGCACTTTACAAGCAATGCTAGACTGGTAGTGAAGTGACTGAATGTGTAGTGGTGGCCATATCACACATCAACACCCACACACAGCCTAGACAATTGCATGAACTGGTTATATGGGAAGGGGAATGTTGGCCAGGGCACTGGGAATGTCCTCTACTCTTTGCAAACAATGCCCTGGATTCTTTGACTTCCACCTGGGCACCCACCAGGACAGCCCCAGGATAGATAGAAAGGACCTTGGTTTAATGTCTCGGTTTAACACCCCAGCAGTACAGCACCCCCTAATACTGTACTCGGGTGTCAGCATTTTATGTACTAGTCCAATCCTGATGTGGGATGAGAACCCAAACCCTTATGGTCCAGAGGCAGATGTGCTACCAACTGAGCCACACTGACATCTAGGATGAGAGGGTAATTGCCAGAGAAGGTAAGGACAGGGCTGAGATGGGTAGCTTCAGAGTCAGGGGGATAAACAGAATATTAAAAAATGTATTTCATCCCATTCTACTAATCTGTAAAGCTGCTTTCACTCAGTGGCTCAGAAGCCCAATGGTGGATGGAAAGGTGGTAGCAGGAGTCGGGGCTGAGTTTGCTGCTGATAGCAGGAGCTGGGGCTGAGTTTACCACTGGCCATCCTGCACATGCAGCAAGGTATTTCTTAGTATTCTGACTTCCCCATTATCTAAGGACATCAGCACATATGCAGCCCCATGCACATACTCACAAGCCTGCCATACAGAGCCCAGCCAACATCTTGACACTCACTATACTGCCTCCGTGCACTGCCACCTATGGTCGCCTAGGTAGCAGTATAACAGATGAAGATTGCATCCTCCCCCCAAGGGGAAGAGCCTCCTCTAGGATGCTCAATCCTCCTTCCCTGGCTGGTTGGTGATGGCTTGAGCTTGTTCCCAAACTTGGGTCACCGGCATCACAAGTGGCATTGCTACTGCTACACTGATAAGCCAGCACATCTCTTACACTTCTTACCATCATGCCAGTCTTCACAGTCTTTCTTTTGCCACCTCCATATCTCAGTTCCATTAGTGTTTAAACTCCTCCACTGTTTTGGCACAGACCAATTCCCTTAGTAACTTGTTCCACTTCTCCACCACCCTCTCTGTAAAGAAATGCTTCTGGATATCAATTTTGAACATCCCTCCCACCAGTTTCATAGAGTTTCCCCTTGTATCCATATCTGTACTCATTGTGGCAAGATCACTGCTGTCCACTTATCAAACCATCAAACATGACATTACAAGCCCAGAACACCTTTTATCAATGTACTTATGTTTTTAATATTTGCTGATAACTAAGCATTACAGATTATTATGAATGCCTTCCTTGTTTCACCCACATACTAATACCAAATTCTTATTTATGTCCCTCTCAACCCTGCATTGTATAGCAGAATACAGCTGTATTGTGACTACAATGTAAGAGCTTAGCAAGAACATTAACTACATCAGAGTCCTAAAATAATAATCTTTATTTTCTGAGTGTCTTACAGAAGTTCAAAGTGCTTTAAAATAAAAACACAAGAACAGTATAAAATCAAGGCTCATCATAGTCTAAACAGTATTGGAATGTTTATAGCTTGCTTTAAAAAATGTCAATAACAGTGCAGAGTCACACTTCAGCAAGTAACCAATTCCAGAGATGGGGGGTATGATGCTGGGTCACCGTAAGTAACCACAATAGAAGGAGAGATTGCCAATACATGTAGGTATGAGGAATGCAGATTGTGATTGGGAGTGTAATTGTGTAACAAAGAGCAAAAATAATAGGCCACCAGATCATTCAGACATTCAAAAACCATTAAGAGAATTTTTGAAGTTAGTGCATTACTAAAAAGGTGGCCATTGCAGGGCAGCCACAGTAGGGGTGATACGGTCCGACATCCTAATCCCAGTTAATAGGCAGCAGAAGAATTTTGAACAAGCTGTAGGTGCTGGATTTTGTTAGTGAAATGGTTCTTACCACAAGAGTGTACTGTAAATCAGAAACATCCACCGGAATAACTCAAAAGGCTGTATAGATGGAACAACAACAGAACTGTAATGTGTTTTTAAAAGCCACCAATGCCTTGAGAAGAACTTTGAAAAACTGAATATTTGGACACAGAACAGCTTATATTTCTCATTAACTCTGTATTTCCTATCCCCATTATTTATTGTTGAGATCAAATGCATGAAAACAGGATTGTTGTTCACTGGAGGTTCATCAACTCCTAATGCTTCTTCCCAGCCTGATATCATAATGCTTGTGACATCAGTTATTTCCATGATGACAGACTGTGATTTCACAACAGAACATTATTGTTTCAAGTGGAGAATAAGTTGTAGAGGAAGATAAACTCTAAGGGATAATAATACTGTTTGGTGGAAATGTCTTCAGTGCTAAAAAAAAGATAGAGAAGAAATCTATAGAAGCTGAAATTCAAGCTGAATTGTGTCTATATGTTTTCCAAAGTTTTCCCAAAAGTGTCAGCTACTCATTAAAATCAGGTTCTAAGGGGAAAAGTGATTTGCAGATTCAGTGCTGTTCTTTACTGAAGTCTTTTTGGGGAATGTGGAATCTTGCCTTGTCCATGTGTCACAAATAGTTTTTGAGCTGTGAGAGGAATGGTACACCCTGCAGTGTGTGAGAGGTATGATGACGAGAGTCGTGAGGCCCGTAACATGCTTACTTAGACTCATGAGGATTGGCTCAAGGCATTAAACATGTACTCGATGGAGGTCAGACAAGAGAGGGGAGGTATGATGGAGACCTTCAAGTTCTTGAAAGGAATGAACAGGGTAAACTGTGAGGAACTATTTAGCATAAGTAGCAGATCAAGAGCACAGGGGAACAAGTGGAAACTGATGGGGAGGAGGTTCAAGAGGGACATGAGAAAGGTTCTTTTTACAGAAAAGAGGTGGTGGGGCTGTGGAACAATCTGCCAGCCGATGTGGTGGGCACCAAAATCACTGATGGTTTCAAGCACTGCTGGGACAGACTGCTGGGACAGATTGAAGGTCCTAGTGGTTGCTCAGGGTGGTAGTGGTTGGATGGGGAGCATGGTTGTGGATAGTGTGGGTTAGAACCCTGTATCAATGATAAGCCCCAGGTTTGTTAGGGTTTTATGGTCAGAAGACTGGATAGACCAGTGGTCTTTTTCTGCCATCAATGTCTATGTTTCTATGTTTATTGTCATGGTGTCCCTGATTCTGGTTACGTAATCCTGATTTTTTTTTTTGTTACTGTTACACAAGATTTGTCTTTCCTTGTGTTGCAAGGCTTGCCTGTGTCACACGCAATATTTAGTCTGTTTCATTCTATAAATGTACCTATAATAGATCCCTTTCAACCATGCAACATTTACTGGGCATATGGAGGGGAGCACAAAAACCTTTACAGTATAAAATCTCTATTGTTTACCCAAGTCATGCAAAACCCCTCATTTCCAGCGACTGCTCATGCACAACAGAAAAACTGATCCCTGTGAGAATGTGATGATTGTATCCCCGTATAACACTACCCATGCAGAGTTACTGCTGTAAGGCAGTCATTGGACTACAAAGACGTATATTCAGGCCTCTTTTATTATGTTAATGGATGTTTTAGGGGTATGGTTCTTGCCTGCCAGCTTTAATCAAATGAAAAAATGGCTTTTAAACAATTACAATGCAGAAAAAGACTTTTATCCAGCCTATTTAATGCAGCGCTATAAATAAGTGTATGCCATTAATGCAAACAGCTCAGAAAGATGCCATCTCTAATGAATCATTAGAGGCAACTTGTTGCATATGGAACGAATCAGCAGGATGCATAAATTAACAGAAACACAAGAGGTGTTTTTACACGTCAGCCTAGTCCTAAAATCTGTTTTAATAAAATATTCAATATTTTGTCTCTTCTTACTAAAATCACTCTAAATGTCCAGTGAAAAAAAATATGTCTTCTAATCAACTGGCACATTTTCAAATAGGTTGACATTTTTTCTTACTAGCCATTACTTAAAAACAATTATAAAATGGATTCTGGTCAGTTCTGTGTTCTTACTGATCAACTGCCAGTCACATGGGTTTACATTATTCTATGTTTAATGTTCTTCTATTAAAGTATAAGTCTCTGTTGGATATGTGTCCTTTTCAGTATAACCATTTAGGATCAAAAGGTCATCATGGAACTGAGACACAGCAACATGACAATCCTCAATATAACCACCCCCCATG
Source organism: Neoceratodus forsteri (assembly GCA_016271365.2). NCBI lineage: Eukaryota > Metazoa > Chordata > Ceratodontiformes > Ceratodontidae > Neoceratodus > Neoceratodus forsteri. Next base: position 1,519,794,425 of record CM057449.1, read on the forward strand.
TAACACAACTACATCACAACCCCCATATAACCACTTACATAACAAAGAAGGAGAAAGACAATATGCAAAAGAAAAGCAGTTCTGGCAAGAAAATGGAAAACTTACCTCATGATCCAAACAAGCTATATCCTTGAGAAACAGAATCCAACCTGTCTAAAATGGAAATATTGCCTAAAATTCCACTCTACCCCAACTGTTAAGAACAAAATATCACACATTCAAAAGGAGCTTAAAGAGCAACTGCTGTTACTCTGGCCAGAAGTGCTACATTGCAGAATTAGAATAAGCATATCCCCAGTAAATCTCATACCAAAATCAAGATTTCTACATTACTTCATTTTAAAGTTATAAGATATTTGGGCTATACCGTCACTACAGCAACACCAGTACATTGAAACCCCTGCAGTGAAACCCCCAGCGTGCCTATATTGACAGCAACAGGGGGTTTCGCATCAAGACACTGTAGGACGATGGGAGGTAAATATCTAACTCCACTGTCTGTGCGATGTGGAGTTAAATAGTTAGCACCCTTTGCAAACTGTGTGAGAGGCCTTTCAGCACCATGCAATTCTGCTTAAAGTTGGACCAGCATAACATTCTGTGGTGATTTGCATATGCAGCCCATGATGCTTTGCATTGTGGGGGCATGTGTGATTTTGTATTATCTTTAGTAGGGGGTGTGGGGGGTACAGCCCCCCACTTGGGGAATGTGGGGGAGGTGCAGCATCCCTGCATTGTGTGTCACGATTGTGCCAGTCAGGTCAGGGTCACATTGCAATCGGGGTGTTGGTAGTTGAGGACGTTGGTGTTTTTGTTGTCGTGCCGGCATCATAGATCCACTATTTTGTAACCCTGATTTCACTACCTGTTCAAAAAAGCCTATTTCAGTGAAGAGCTGATGATGATGTCATCTTAGGAACTCACAGTCTAGTATTCCCTGTCAGTAAGCTTATATGACATGTTTTTCCAAAGTTGTAAAAGTTGGCAAAAAACAGCCTGACAGGAAGAAAATACTGGGCTGGCTAAATTAGAAACTCATAGTAAGGTTTCAAAACAGAATTACCTCTCCCACCCCCATTGACATGGAAATGGAATAATTGTTTTAAAGCGCCATCCTAAGAAATTGCCTCAGTTGAATGATAGGTGTGAATGATCTCAGCCTTTCACCACATCAGAAACTTATTCAGTCTGCAATCCTCACAATAGTGTGCTATGACCCAGCATCCCGCAATCCTGGAAGAAAGGACCTTAACAAAAAGGCACCCCCAAAAAAATTGCCAGCTTTGTTACAAAACCTGGAACACATATAGTTTTTAAAGCAATGTTTATTGAATGGTGCTGCCTGTTTTACTTGTGAAAACCATTTCACATGATCTTTAGAACTTTGGAGACACGGGTCCTATAAGCTTGCTGACAGAGAGTACTACACTGTGAGTTCCTGAGATGACATCATCATCAGCTTTTCACTGACACAGGCTTTTTTGAACAGGTAGTAAAATCAGGGTTACTAAAAAGCTCATAACTTTAAAATGAAGTAACACAGAAATCTAGTTGTTGGTATGAGATTTACTGGGGGTATGCTTATTCTAATTCTGTCATGTAGCAGACATGGTGTCAGTTGCTCTTTAAACCTTGAAAAGCAAAGCTAGAAGAGCCCAAAATGGAAAGTCAAATTAAGATCCACTCTCTAGAAAGACAAAATAAAACACAAAATATCACACTAAAAAAACACAAAAAGTAATACTATGTGACTGGAGTAACAAAGAAAATAAGAACTCAGTACGACCTGACATGAACAGAAAACATTTCAAAACAGCCCAAGCTAAAAAAGCAAAATAAATCATCACTCAGTAAATATTCTATAAGCAGGATTTCCAAAGAATTTGTCTAAGATGCATCAGCTGCTATTTATCAAAAAGGAAATGCATCCAAACTGTTATACCACCTATAAGATGATTTGGTCACATCTGAATGTTGTAGCAAAAAAACTTTAACTGCAGCAGAAATGTTTGTCTGCATTGGTGTATTTTTTTCCACAAATCATGACTTTCTGTTGCAAATGGACACCTCTTTTGAATATTGCAGCAGGGCTGCTCGAATGCTTTTGGGCAGACACAGATGCAGGCATGATATGTATTTGTGTCAGTTCCTGCCAATTTAAAAAGCCACATCTCTGTCTACATTTCTTCCTGTTCCAGCCTCAAAGCATTTTTCAAACAGAGTCTGATCAAGCAACCCCTTCCCACCCCAACATAGACAATAAACAAGAAGAAATCAGAGAAAAGAGCTGAAAAAAATCATACAAGTAATCAATTAAAAATGTTCTTCCACCATTCTTTGGAATGTTTGTTTCAAAGAGAGGCTTAGTGAAGTTATCATACAAGATGTCAGTTACAAAAAAAACAGCAGCGGTACAATACCCAAGTGTATGAAAAGCTATTTAATTAATTTATCATTAAAAACAATTTTATAAGTGGAATAAGACAGTCCAAACTAGCAATTACACTGCTTAGTAATTTATAAAATGGGTAAGAAAATCCCTGCATTCTGACTGGGCAGGAGCCATCCCCAGCTGTATCCTTATAGAGCAATAACCCTGCAACTGTTATTTTTTTCATTTAGTATGCTTTATCCGTAGCTCACCCTGAGCTCAACCCCCACTCTCCCAGGCCCTCACCTTGCCCCCAGGTCTTACCTCTGCTCAGAGATCCCCCAGCTTACCCCCCAGGGCAGGGCCGTCTTGCTGACACAATCCCTCACCACACCGGTACAAGGATACCGGCGGGGTCACCTACTGGTATTGTCTCCCTGGCTTGCCCCACATAGCGTGGCATGGAGTGGCTGGGAATGGTGGACACTGGAACTAGGTCTACTGGCAGGAGCCCAGTGGGTGACTGGGACAGGAGATGTGGGGCATCACAAAGGCATCTGCCATTTTTTGCTGGATCCCTGGGGGTGGGGATGTGCAATGACATCCAGCATCCACCCTGCCTCTTGAAGTGATGGCAGCAGCCACAATGGTACCCCCAACCTCCACCAGGGGTCTGGAACATACCAGACACTCTTTTTCCCTTCCCAGGAGAAGGAGAGTAGTCCCCAGGACACTTGATCCCTCTCCACCATGTACGACCCTCTGACTCCCGGGCCTGTTCCCGAACCCGGGTCATCGGTGTTGCAAGAGGAAATCTGACTGCTGCACCAGTGGGCTGGCCCTGTGACTGGCATTTTTCAGACAAGCAGGATGCAGCACATCCTACATATTAATGCCTCACAGAACATTTTTTCATAAATGCTGTGGCAGTCATATTGAGAAAGTAAACAACATTTACAACACACCTATTACTTGCCAAAACCCATTAACTACAATTTGGACCCCGTAAACAAATACCCATCCCTGTCCCACATGTAACAAACACAGAACAGCTACAAAACCCATTCTGAAGTATTAACTAACTTGTTTATAGGATTTCTTTTTCATTTTTCTTTTGCAGGCTTCTGTTCCTCGGTTGCAAAATTGCTTCACTCTCACCCAGTGCTCTTTCTCATGCCTCTCCTCTCCTCTCAAACACTCCCTATCTCCAGAAAGATAGTCTGCTCTGCCATAAAAGAATCCTTATATCTCCCAGAAAGACCAGTTATTTCTTGAAATGCCACCACAGATTTTGTTTAGTGCTGGCAAGTTTTTGTTTTTTTTTTCTTTAAAGAGCAGGACCACAATCGCAGTCAAGGAACTGTCCCAAGCAAATGCAGCTGGTTAACCAGGAGATGCACCTGCTATAAATGTAGCCTTTTAAACATTAAAAAATACTAAACCAATTTAAGAAAAAAACTAAACCACACTGACAAAAGGCTCACTTCCAGTGGATAAACAATCACTACTGGAGTCTAGCAGACTCTTGGGGGGGCTCACATTAAAATCTATATTTTTCTCTTCTTGGCCATCATCAACAATGCCTCACTACACAATGCCGCATAGTGGTCCAAGTGTAAAACACAAACTGAGCTTTTTTTTTTACTTAAACAAAAACTTTAATGCAATCAATTAAATAATGTAATGCAACCACATTATATTTCAAAAGGCCCTTTTTATAAGTACAATTAGACACTCCGGGGATATACGTTGTTGTCTGATTGACGAATGTCCCAGGTTCTGAAGGCACTCAACACAATTGCCTTGTGCCTCATTACATCATTAACCACTTTGGGGGGGTATCAGACAACAATACACATAACATTGTTTCTTATTGCTTATATATGTTACCTCCATATGGTTATGCCAAAACACCAGTCTGTTTGTTACTATAGCATAAACCCCCGTCTGTTATATTATATTCCTTACATTTAGTACACCTTATCTTGGTATAGTTTACTAAACATAAATGCAACACAGCATCATGGACACAGAGTCATGTTAGAGGCCAGAAAATAAAAAAGATATATCTCAACCCTCTGAATAGAGATGTGGGGGAAATACTAAGAAAATATGAGCAAACAAAATCCTCTAAAAATGTAAGAAATGAAGAAAGCAACATAAATGATTGTACAAGGGAAAATCATCTTCTATTAAATTATTATTGTCTGATGCTTTGAGAAGCATAACCTGTGAATGCATGGGAGACTTATAATCACCTGAGGAAAAGTGACGATTTTTATAAGTTTTGTAATGTGATTACAGTATACTAATGGATTATGATTACAACATTAAAAGAAACATATTTATTTGGTCTTAAGTGTGAAACAGAAACGTTTAAAGTTTTAAAAATATCTCTTAAAAATTGTCAAGCAAAATTATTAATTCATGTGCTTTCAATCTCGGTACATTATTAATGTGTTGATGTGTTTTTTTTTAACATATTGTTACACAAAAGCTGTATAGCTACAGTATGACCTACCTTTGCCTGCATGACTCCAAACCTTTTTTTAAAAGCTTAAGTTCCTAGCACTAATGGTTCCATAGTTAACCCTTTTCATAGAAATTGTCCTTAGAAAGGGGTAACTTTGGAAATGTTAAGTTAAAAATTTAAGTAAATAGTTTTAAAAAGGAGAACAGTGGTGCAAATTTTAATTGTGTACTGTTCCAGCCTCCTCCAGAATATGCTTAATCTCCCATGACCTATTCTTAAAGCCAAAATGGGTTGCCTACTAAAAGGCAGCCTGTATTGTCAGGGGTCTCCTGGCTTGGAATATTGCCAGGTAAGGAGAGGGAGGAAAGGTGAGAGGTGGGTTTGAGAGATAAGATGAAGGCTGGTGGGAAGGAAAGATAGATGGGTATAGAGGGTGCAGTGAAAAAGAGTGAGTCAACCTAGATGGGGAGGGGCTCAAAGGGAGCAAGGCAAGTGATTGGTGGACAAAGAACAAAAGGTTGGAGGACTTGAAAAGGTGCTTCAGAAAATTCCTCCTGATGTTTGCAAGAAAATTTTGCTCACCCACCCATTAATTAGGTGGTGGATTTTGTAGACTTTGATGGAGTTAGCAGTCACAGGGGCTGCTTGGAGGGGAGGGAAACAGCAGTGGCCAGTTGTGATGAAGGACCCTGAGGCAGGAGTTAAAAGGAAATCTCCTGTAAGGGGAGGAATGGTGAAGGACCCTGAGGGAGGGGTAGAAAAGGAAAACTCCTGGTAAGGAGAGAAATGTTGAATGACCTTGAGGTAGGGGCTCAAAATGAAACTCCTGATAAGGAGAAGAATGATGAATGACCCCAAGGTAGGGGCAGAAAAGGAAACTCATGGTAAGGAAAGGAATGGTAAATAACACCAAAGTAGGGGCAGAAAAGGAAACTCCTGGTAAAGAAGAGGAAGGCTTCTGGTAAAGAGGCAAGGGAAAGGGGAGAAAAAGGGGGAGGGGAAAAGGGAGTGGCATTAAGAAAGAGGTGGCCCAGGGGGATCCAGGGCCAGGAAGAAGGAAAAAACACTGGGTGTGCACCTAGGCATGGGTAGGCACCTTGGGATTTGCACCCAGAGGACTGTGGCATAGATTGGGTGTTCATCCGACTACCACACTTCTCAACCTCCTGCCTCATAAATCAGGGACAAGGCTTAAAAAAATCAGGGACAAAGGACCAAAATCAGGGACACATCTTCAAAATTATAGATATCCACCCAAAACACTGGTAGAATATGAGGTTTAGTGCAAAATGCATTTTCTAAAGAAGAGCAAGTCTGTAACTTTCATGATTGACATTGTTTTGTGCTTACAACCCCTACTGTTTAGCCACTGAAACACAAATTTTAGGAGGGACAGAGTTAAATTCTGAGACAAAATCAGGTATGTCCCTGAAAATCAGGGACTGTTGAGAGGTATGCTGACTATGATGGATATGAATAACAATGAAAATGAATAGCTAATGGTATCTGTTGAATCTAAAAGGAAAGAATTCTGGAGATATACACAGGCACCTTGGGGTCTGCACCCTGAGAGCTGTGACGTAGACTAGGTGTGCATCTGACTACGGTGGATATGAATAGCAAAGAAAATGAATAGTTAATGTTATCTGTTGAATCCAAAAGGGAAGAATTCTAGAGATGTAAATAACCAATGGACAATAAAGATGATGACAATTATGAGAGATGAAATGTAATGAGATTAGAATAAAATGGAAATAAATTAATGTGGGCAAAAAATTAGCCAACTGAGCACCCAATAAACTTGAGCCTGATGTGGTTGTTCTGGGGAAGAGGATCCCATGACCAGTGATTTTTGAGACAGTTTTTATGGATTGCAACAGTGTGCATCAAATACATGATGTATGTACCCATTCTGTGATGTGAACCAAGCCTTTGTGGTAAATTGCAGAAAATGCACATGAAAGTTGCATTACTTCTCAGGTGATCTAACGTGTTTGTGCAGCTTCAGCAAATACATGAAAAAACAGATGTACATATGTGAAAATCCTGCCCTCAAACATTTTGAAACTAAAGCTTGGACTTGACATATATTAGTCATGTCACTATAGTTTTAATGTATTAACATGTTGAAAACATTCTGCTATGTTGAAAATGTATCCATATGTTTTTTAGCATATCAATACAGTATATGGAAACTGTATTGCTAGGTCTTATCTATGTCAACCCAATTCCAAGGTTTTGTGAAAAAAACAATTATGTTTCTAGCCCTAATGGTGCCAGTGTTAGTCTTTTGTAATTATAATTTCATTGAAAAGTGCTATCTTTGTAACCATGAGTGCTAGGAATTTTTTTTTTTAAACAAAAGTTTTGGGTCATTTTTATTTATTTATTTATTTATTAATAGTCTAGGAATTACAACCCTTTGAGTCAGAGACTCTTTTGCAAAAGCTCCACGTCATACAAAAATGAGGACAGGTACATAGTATAGCACAATACAGAATACAGACTATTTCTCTACTACAGAAATACAACGCTAACAACAGATTGACATGGCATTGCTCTGATGATACAGTTTCCATTAGTCAGTGTTGTTTTATATATGTTGATATACATCCGTACTATTATATTGTCCTATAATTTTTGTATTTGTTCTACAATCTGTACCATGCTAATATTGTCTTTAATACTGCACTTCTTCTGTACTTATCCTCTCCCTGGTCATGCCTGGAAGTGGGAACTAAATGTCAAGAAAGGAAGGAAGGGAGGAAGGAAGAAAGAAAGAAAGAAAGAAAGAAAGAAAGAAAGAAAGAAAGAAAGAAAGAAAGAAAGAAAGACCCTTTAACCATAACATTATGAATACACATGCATTAATGTATATTAACATGTATGGTATTCTTTTATTGTTCTATCTAATAAGATCATTACAAATAAATAAAACATCACATGCAAAGAGATATACAAATATACATGTAACAATTAAAAATTACTTTAAAATCAAGCTTCTATATGAGAGCTGCCTCTAAGCTGAATTCCTAAGCATGTTCACTCAACTATTAATTTTGTCTCAGTTTCCTTATTTGTTGTATATTTATTAAAAATTTACCCATTCTGGTTATTATAAATTCATCCTCTGACGGTAACAGTATATTAAGCCATACATCATCTGCACACTGTTGTAAGGAACAAAGAATATATCCTAACCATTTCCTTCACATCCTTTCATACCAGGAGCATTCCAATATAATGTGTGAGATATTTTACATTTTTTGTGCTCCACAGTAATAGAAGATGTGTACAGAATCTCTTAACTTTTTAAACTTTGCCTTAAGTACATTAGACTCAAAGAATTCAACCCTAAACCTTGCGTATATTTTCCTTTGTTATGGCTTTTCCAGTACATCAAGATAATATTTATATCTATGTATTAGTACATCCGATGTAAAGCAGAGCTCAGTTACAGATTTATTTTTCTCCCAGTGACCATTAAAGGACTAATACATGACTGGACTATAACACTTGAGCACCAGCAAAGCTAAAAAAATATATAGATAATTCCTGTTATATCTTTTAACAAGTAATTTCTTAATGTACTTTTTATATTGTACTGTTATTATTGCATTTTTATATGTCCAGTCTAACAGAGATTCCAACCCAATAGAACATAAAATCGTTTCCACATTCAATAACCCAGGGAGACTTCCAATAACCTTTCTGGTTCCACATTTTTTTCTTCTCTAAACATTTTCTGGCTAATCTATTTTCACTTTGTCCATTTAATTTAATCCAAACATTTATTACACATGACTCTGCCAGTGCCTTCAGATCAGTTAGTCCTATTTCAAGTCTGACAAAAGCTGTTGGAATTGTTGGAGGAAAACCTAAGGATGATCTCAGCAGATGCATTATAGGTTTTTCCAGTTTTACTATATATTTATGATCCCACAGTTCTGCACCATACAAAATATGAGCATTGTATTTTGCTTCAGTTGCTGCCACTAAAGGTCTTACCGAGTGGTGCCAAATTTTGCATTGAATCATCACAGCGCTAGTGATATATTCATAACCTTACTATAAATCATTGTATAGTGTGATTTCTAGCATAGGTTTTTTGGAAAAACAAGGCCCAGATATGTATAATCTTTTGTTATTTTTACTGGTTCAGAATTTATATACCATTTCCCTTGATATATTTTTACTGCCAAACAGCATTATGTTTGTCTCTGTTATATTTATTTTCAAGCTCATGTTGTCCACAAAAGATTCCAGTATTTTAGATTGTTCCTGCAATCCCCTCACTGTTAATGAAAGTAGTATAAGATCATCAGCGTATGCCATTCCTGGACATAATTCTTTACCAGTCTTTGGTGAATCTGTTATAGAACTTTGTAGAGTTTTCAATAATGGGACAATATATAATGAGAACAGTGTGGTGGCTAGAATACACCCTGTCTTACTCCCATATTAGTTGGGAACTGTGGGAATAGATTTTCATCCAGGTCCAGCCTGACTTGTGCCCATGTATTGGAATAAAGTAATCTGATCATATTTATCATAACCATATTCACCCCCACATTCTCTATTATTTCCTATAGGTTATTTCTATTAATGGTGTCGAATGTAGTAGAAAAATCAATATATACTTCATATAATTTTTTCTTTATTATTTTTATATATTTTTCATGAAGATGTGACAAGATAAAGCAATTGTTCATAGTTGAATATGTTTATCAAAAGCCTGCCTGAAATGACAACAGTCATCCTGCTCTATTAATATAATTTATTATTTGACCCTAGAGTATTCTGGCTAGAATTTTTCTGATTATACCTAAGAGACTTATTGCTCTGTAATTCTTTGGGTTGTGCCTATTTCCTTTTTTTTATAAATAGGCACAATTACTGCCCCTCTCCAGGATTCAGGTATGAAGTTTTCATATATGCATTTATTATACAGAGAGCACAGAGCTTCTGTCCATTGATCCATTCTACTTTTAAATAATTCACCTGGCATCATGGCTGGGCATGGGGCTTTATTCAATCGCAATTTTTCCTATGACATCCAGAACTTCAGATTTTGTAATTTGCTTAAAATTCAGCCTAAATATAATTTTATCTAATGCCAGCCAAGTCCCTTTTTCATGCTTATTTAGCATGACTTGTGAGAAGTATTTTACCCATTCTTGTGCTGATACATAGTTTTCTGTTTCTAACATCAAGTACTTATAGCCATGTACCACTAAGGCCCATAATCTCTTGCTGTCCTTTTATTAACATGTAAACAAGATTGAACAGTATAACAGATTGGCAAAGTTTTCTTTTTTTCTTTTTGAGACTAGAAAGAAAGCAGTAACTGAAATATTCTGGTTGTGTTATAAAAAAATAAAACAGAACATGTTCTAAAGATTTGTTAAAAAGATCTAATACACAATGTTCAGATATTTATTTCATGCTGCACTATCTCATTTAGATATGAGGCCTGGAATTTTCAGACGTTTTGATGCAGCACTTAGCTGTATTCCTGTGAATGTGTTGGAATGTTTGCAGTCAATTTTCCAACATTCTGATAACATTTTCATATTATATGATACATTTGAAGGGTTATAATATTTTTAGAAATGATGGAAATGTGCAGAAAGGTGGAGGCTGCATGTTATATGCAAAATTTCAATACAAGGTTAGTAAGTGTGAATTCATCAACCCCTCATTAGATTGTAAGTGTTGACCTTTAAAGATTGCTTTGGGGAAGGCAAAAAATTATCTCAGTGGCAGTTATCTATGCCCCCTGGCACTTACTTGTCTGCCATTGATGTTATTTATAAATTTAAAAACTAAATTCCTCAAAACAGAGAACTTTTAATTATGGGGATATGACTTACCATTGGAAAGGTAAAATTGAGTCCAGTATAAAAGAATTTCTTGTAAATGCCAAACTCCATCAGATTATTGAAGAACTAACTAAATATAATTATAAGACAGGGAGTTCCAGTATTATCGGCTGGATTTTAGTTTCTGACACTTTTGAAATTGTATTTGTTCTATAATCTGTACTGTTCTACTGTTGTTATTATTACATGTCCTGTAATGTTTTGTATTTGTTCCATAATCTGTACCATGTTAATATTGTCTTTAATACTGCACCTTTTCTGTACTTATACTCTCCCTGGTCATGCCTGGAAATAGAAATGGAATGTCTTGTGAGGAAGGAAGGAAGGAAGACCCTTTAACCATAAAACTATGACTACATGTGCATTAATGTATAATAACAGTATTCAGTGAAGACAGTGACTATAAATGAGTGACTGTCAAAAGAGTGACTCATTTACAACACTATTCTGTTGAGCTACCCTGTAAGAGTAGCGACATAATGCGACGGCGAAGGTTAGAGATGAGTGAGGGAGGGTTACAAGGGTGACCAGAAGGGCAGGAATAGGGAGGAGGATTTGTGTAGGATAGTGAGGCCTGCTGCCGCTGAGCTAGGTGTGTGGTGTGGCAGTGAGAGTGTCTAGTTTCAGTGCAGCAGGTGCTGGGTTTGGGACTGGGGACCAGAAGTATTTTGTTGCTTGTGCTGTGATTTATTTTTTCTGACTGTCTCCCCCTCCTCTACATGCACCCCCCTGGAGTTGGTTATATTAAATCAGGGGGGTGCAGGGGGTGAAGCACCCTGCAAGGGGGTTGCAGGGGTGCAACTCCCCCATATACATCCTATTTTCAGTTGCCAGATGTGGTGTCACCCAGAAGTGTACATCATCATTGTGCTTTTTGGCAACGTACACTTGCTCTAATGGTGATTGCACTTTTACGATTGCCATTATAACATGGAACCTATATTAACATGCAAACAAGATTGGACAGTATAACAGACTGGCAAAGTTTTCTTTTTTTTTGAGAACAGAAAGAAAGCAACAACTGAAATATTCTAGTTGTATGTTATAAAAATAAATCAGAACATGTTCTAAAGATTTGTTGAAAAGCTCTAATATGCAACATTCAGATATTTATTTCATGCTGCACTATGTCATTTAGATAAAGGGGCCTGGAACTGTCAAAAGTTTTGATGCAGCTCTTAGCTGTATCCCTGTAAATGTGTTGGAATTTTTGCAGCCAATTTTCCAACATTCTGATAACATTTTTAATTTATTTGCTAAATCTGAAGGGTTAAAATAGTATAAGAGAAGATGGAAATGTGCCGAAGAGTGGAGGCTGCATGTTATATGCAAAATTTCAATACAAGGTTAGTAAGTGTGAATTCATCAACCCCTCATTACTGTAGATTGTGAGTTTCAACCTTTAAAGATTGTTTTGGGGAAGGCACAAAATTATCTCAGTGGCAGTTATCTATGCCCCCTGGCACTTACTTGTCTGCCATTGATGTTATTTGTAAATGTAAAAACTAACTTCCTCAAAACAAAGAACTTTTAATTATGGGCAATACGAATTACCATTGGAAAGGTAAAATTGAGTCCAGCATAAAAGAATTTCTTGTTAATGCCAAACTTCATCAAATTATTGAAGAACTAACTAGCTATAACTGTAAGACAAGGGGATCCAGTATTATCGACTGGGTTTTAATTTCTGACACCTTGAAAATTAATCATTCAGGAGTTCTTGCTGATAGCCTAAATGACCACTGTGCTGTCCATTGTTTATGGAGTGAAAAAAGGGCAAGAGTTCCTCCTGTGCATATTACATCTAGGAACCTTAAAAAGTTAAATATTTCATTATTCTGGGAAGCTGTTAGACAAATTAATTGGTCCTCTTTAGATTTTCAGCCTCTATTGATAGCATTTTTCTCAGTTTTGTAGCTTATTTAATGCAGTTTGTGACAAATTTGCTCCATTGAGACAGCTCAGAAATAGAGATCATAGGCAGGAATGGGTTACTCCCCAATTGATTGAACTCATAAGGTTAAGGGACAGGAAATGGAAGGAATTTCAGAAAACATTTCTAATGCTGTGCTGCTTGAATACAAACAGCTATGTAATAAATGTAAATCTCAGGTTTGTAAACTAAAACAGGGTTATTTACTAGAAAAGCGGTATGAGTTTGCAGGTAGGGATGTAACAGCCACCTGGGAAATTATTAATGAAATGTTAGGCAAGAATTATAAAACTTTTCCTAACTTGCTTGCTACTGCCACTGAAAATTTTACTGATCCCCATAAAATTGCTGAGGAATTTAATTTGTTTTTTACAAATTTGGATAGATATATTCCTGAGAGTACCTACAGTCCCTTTGCTTTTAATTTTAGCTCATCCATGAATGAGGTTTTAGTTCTGAAACTTTACTTTTAGAACACTTACCCTTATGGATGTGTTTGGATATATTTCTAAACTGAATCCTCGACCTTTGATAGGTACTGATAAGTTAGACTATAGATTGGTTAAGGCTACTGATTATATTTTGTGTTATCCTTAAGCTAAAATTTATAATCAATCACTTTGGGTCAATTTCCAAAATTATGGAAAACAGCTACAATGGTGCCTGTTCATAAATCTGGTTGCACTGCAAGTTTGCAGAACTATAGGGCTATTTTAGTGCTGGCTCCCCTTGCAAAAGTATTTGAACACATTGCTTTTGATCAGTTTCTTGAATATCTCAACAAATACGAGGTTTTAACACCAGTCCAGCACGACTTCCGACCGAGACATAGCACCTAGACAGCCTTGTTGGGATTCACACAGGCTATACATCAGGCACTGGACAAGAGCCTTTTTTTCTATGGCTGTGTTTATGAACCTCACCAAGGACTCTGGTCTTGTTAACCATCAGCTTTTAATTAAGGCCTTGTGTGACCTGGGCTGTTCTGAAGGTGTTCTGGCTGGTGTCATAGTTATTTTGTTAAACGTTACCAGAAAACCAAAATTGCTAAATTGTTTTTCTTCCCTGTCCACTGTGTCTACTGGGGTTCCATAGGGTTCAGTATTGGGTCCCTTATTTTTTAGTTTGTTTCTAAACACACTTCCAAAGGTTTGTAAAAAGACTAATAGTTTACTGTACATGGATGATGCAGTGATTTTTGCTGGTAGTGATAGTAATGCGGCATTGCAGCATAAAATTCTATCTTATTTCATTTCCGTTCAGCAATGGTTTGTACTGCATAAGCTTGTTCTGAAAGCATCAAAAACAAAATTTATGGTTTTTAATAACGCAAATAAATAAAATGCCCATTAATGCTAATATTGCTATTACAACAGTGAATGGCACTAACATTGAACAAGTCCCTGTTTTTAAATATTTGGGGCTATATATAGACAGTTCTTTAACATAAAGCTTTTACGTTGCACACTTGATTAAAATGCCTCACCAGAGGCTGGGTGCATTATACAGAATCAATTCATTTTCGTTGCCCTCCACAAGACTTTTATTATCTCAGACTTTTCTGTCTCCTTTAATTGATTATGGTTTGCTGTTTTATTCTGCAGCTTCAGAGGCTGAGATTGTTACAGTTAAAGTTTTATATAATCAGGTCGCTAGGTTTTTTACTTAAATGTCTGCCCACACTCATCATTGTGTACTTTTAAAAACATCACAATGGCCAACTCTGTCTTCTGGTTCAAGATTCAACTTGGTATAACTCCTAGGAAAATCATTTTATAAAGGTTCATACTAAAGTTCATACTAAGGATCTTGTAGAAGCGAGCAGGCAGTAGCTCATTATGCTTCCATTATAAGAAATTCCTTACAGTAGCACCTGAAAGAATGTATTTATCTAATCTATGCTTGAAGGAATGTTTACTGTTAGCAATTATCACCTCCAGGGCTAACTATTCTATTTATATAAAAATACTTTCTCATAGTGAGTCTATAACACTTCCCTTTTATTTAACTGATGCCCTCTGGTTTCAATCTTAAGATCCTTAAATTCCATACCCAAGTCACACATCAAAACAGGGTCCTGCATAATGTCGCACATCAACAACAAATCTCCATGTGCTCAACATGTCTCCAAGGACATGAGGCCTAACTGCTTTAGTCTATTGGGATACTCTAGTTCATGTAGTCCATCCACCATTTTAGTGTGTCAATGTATTTGCCCTAGCTTTAGCCTCTCATGCTTTTTATATGGGTATCAAGCCTGGGATGAATACTCCAGGAGAAGCCAGAAGGGGAAGGAAACATATTCAATTTAGTGTTTTACAGTAACTGGTAATTGCTATTTTTCTTTTAAACATAGTTTGTGGGTTTTTAGTGACACTGTACTTTCTTTGTTGTCTTTACTTAGAATTGTTTTTGGGCTGTTGAAAATTGAAAACGTAGTGGTGGTGTATTTCTTTGCTGTCTTTAATTGCTGCAAATTTTCACCCCCCTCCCTCCCCTTCCCCCAACTCTTAATTATATGCCCTGTTAAATCTGATTGACAGGAGCTAAACACAGGGGATAGTAAGGGGTGTGGAGTAGGAGGGGCATAAGGGGGAAGAAGCCCACCCTCAGCACAAGTGTTTTGTCTCATTTATTTATTTATTGGTTTATTTTCTTTTTTAAAAAGAAAAGTATCTGAGGATCAGTGGCAGGATTTTTAAGACAGCAAATTAATAAAAAGGGAACTAGGAGAGCTTCAGTAGCAGACAAGTAGTGGAATAGCAGTATAATTGCAGTATAATGTGGGGAGTGGTGCAATGCAGTGGCTGTGGGGCAGCCATATTCAGGCAGACCTTCTGGACACTGAGGTGCTGCCCTATCTGCATGCATCTCTCTGGACTGTGGGATGAGGTAGCCAGACTCAGAGCAGAAGTAAACTGGGTCAGGAGTACCATCACCCCTATCCAGAGACCACCCAGTCCAATGCAACTGCCTCAAAGGATGCCGAGAACAAGGAGCACTTGGATGACAGTGGGCTCAGGGAGGGTTAGAGTGGTCAGGCAGAGGCACATGCCTGATCCTATTCCACTCAAGAACTCATATGCCACACTGGCGAATGGGGACAACCAAATAGAGGTACCCAGAGAAGTGGAAGGAAAGGATGTGGAGGTTAGCCAAGGAGGTGACCTCAGTGGGGGAGAGCAGTGGACCCCAGAGGAGGAGGAAGTGATCCTGGTGGGGGACTCCATCATAAGAGGGATCCAGCAAGGAACACAGGAGGGGGAGGACAGGGAGGTGAGGTGCCTACCAGGTGCCGCAGCATGGAGGGATGGAAGGAAGATCCTGGGGATCACTGGGAAGGCAAGATGGGAGAGTGAGCTGGATGTCATTATCCACCTAGGTACTAATGACCTGGAAAATGGGGAGCCAAAGGAAGTTCAGGAAGAGTTTAGGAAATTGGGAAGGGGTCTCAAGCAAGTAGCTACTTCTGTCACTTTCTCAGAAGTACTACCTGCGAGAGGCAAGGGAGAGCATAGGGGGGGTGCATGCACCAGGAACTTTAACTCATGGTTGAAGAACTGGTGCTGTGAGGAAGGATTTGGACTCATTGGTGACTGGGGATCCACCTGGAGGGATGGAGGTTTGTTCAAGCCTGACGGCCTGCATCCATCCTGGAGGGGAATCCAAGCACTCAGTGATAAGTTTAAATGCTACATTGACAAGTACTTAAACTAGCAAAGGGGGGGTGGCAGGCCAGCAAGAAGGGTACCAACCCTTCTTGCTCACCCCCCAAAGCTAGCAGTGGAACCAGTGAACCGGAGGAGTGGCTATCTCTACAAAGCAGTGTGCAAAAGATGGAGATTAGTGCCCAAGAGGTGGATAGGCAGAAAAGGGGCAAAATTCAGCAGAAGGGCAGACAGCAAGGAGAACCAGGGATAAAGGACAACCATGGAAGGGACTGGAGTAGAACAACCAAACAGTCTAGGGAGGTCAAATCATGGAAAGCCATGTGTGCCAATGCCAGGAGCCTTAGCAACAAGATGGAAGATCTGGAGGCTGTCATGGTGCAGTCAGACCTGGACATTGTGGCCATCACTGAAACCTGGTGTAATGATGACCATGACTGGGAGATGGCCATACCTGGCTACAACATATTCAGAAGAGACAGGGCAGGTAGGAAGGGAGGAGGAGTGGCACTGTATGTGAAAAATGACATAAGGGCCACAGAGATCCAGGAGGAACAAAATGTGGGAGAGATACTGTGGGTTAAGCTGGAAAGGAAAATGGGGCCAGCCATCCACACAGGTGAGGTCTATAGACCACCAGCCCAGGAGGAAGAAACAGATAGGGAGCTGATGCTAGGCATCCAAAGGATGGCAGACAAGGGTGAGGTAGTACTGGTTGGAGACTTCAATATTCCAGACGTGGACTGGAGCATCCCAGCAGCAGCATCAACTAGGAGCAGATTTATCCTACACTCCCTTCAGGGTGCCTTCCTCAAGCAACTGGTCACGGAACCAACTCGGCAGAAGGCAATACTGGACCTTGTGCTCACAAACAGGGACAGTGTGATGGGGGTAACAGTGGGGGAGCACCTGGGGAACAGTGACCACCAGTCATTGTGGTTTGAAATCACAGAAAGAGCAGAACTAAACCACACAAAAACACCTATCCTGGATTGGGGGGCAGACTTTGGGAAAATGGGAGATACTTGAAAGAGGCATTAAGGGGAATGGGGCAGGAATCAGGGGTTGAGAAACAGTGGGCAGTATTTAAAATGGGGATTACAGGAGCAACAGAATTATGCATTAAGCAGGTTAGCAAGAGGAAAAGGAAGAGGAGACCATTACGGTTATCCAAAGAGGTAGCAAAGAAAGTGAAAGCCAAAAAGATTGCATTCAGGCAATACAAAAGACACAGGCAGAAGGGATAGGAGAAGTACCAGGAGAAGCAAAGGGAGGCAGGTAGGTCAGTAAGGGAAGCCAAAGCTCAGACAGAAGAACACATTGCAAAATCAGTGGGTAGGGGGGACAAAACCTTTTACAGGTACATAAGTGAAAAAAGAAAGGCAAAGGGAGGGTAGTGAGACTGAAGGTGGAGGATGGGGGGCCGCGTGGAGGATGACAACAGTAAAGCTAACATATTGAACAGGTATTTCTGCTCAGTCTTTACTGAGGAAGAGGAGGGTAATGGGTCTGAAGAGATTACAAGGGGTGAGAATGGTGCAGAAATGGACACAAGTCCTTTTACGAAAGGTCCTGAAGGAACTGGAAGTAATAAGAGTTGATAAAGCAATGGGGCCAGATGGGTGCACCCCAGGGTCCTTAAAGAACTAAGAGAGATGGTGGCTGAACCTCTGGCTATCCTGTTTAGCCAATCACTGGAAACAGGGGAGGTACCCAAAGACTGGAGGACAGCAGATGTAGTCCTCTTATACAAAAGTGGGAACAAAGAGGAAGCGGGGAACTACAGACCAGTCAGCCTCACCTCAGCAGTGGGGAAGATCATGAAAGCACTACTGAAGGAGAGATTGGTGGAACATCTGGTTGTCAATGGACTACAGGACCCAAGGCAGCATGGTTTCACTAGGGGGAGGTCATGTCAGACCAACCTCGTTGAATTTTTTGACTGGGTGACTAGGGAGGTGGATCAGGGGAGGGCAGTGGACATGGCCTATCTGGACTTCAGCAAGGCCTTTGACACTGTGCCACATAGAAGACTATTACACAAACTGGGAAATATGGGTGTGGGCAGGACAGTAGTGTGGTGGGTAGGTAACTGGCTGGGCGGCAGGACACAGAGGGTGGTGGTAAATGGCTGTCACTCCACAGAGGGAAGAGTGACCAGTGGGGTACCACAGGGATCAGTGCTGTGACCGGTCCTATTCAACATCTTCATCAGTGACATTGCGCAGGACCTAGAAGGCAGAATTTCACTGTTTGCTGATGACACAAAGCTCTGTAACAGAGTAGACACACCAGAGGGTGTAGACAGAATGAGAAGGAACCTGCAGAAACTTAAAGAATGGTCAAGGGTTTGGCAGTTGAAATTTAATGCAAAGAAGTGCAAGATAATGCATATGGGGCACAAAAACCCTGGCACAATATATCAGTTGGGGGGTGAGGATATAGCATGCACCAAGCAGGAAAGGGATCTTGGGGTTATCATCTCTGATGACCTCAAGGTAGGGGAAACAGTGTGATAAGGCAGCAGGTAAAGCAAATAGGATGTTGGGATGCATAGGCAGGGGGCATCACCAGCAGGAAAAGGAGGTCATAATTCCACTATACAAGACACTAGTGAGGCCGCACCTGGAGTACAGTGTACAGTTCTGGAGATCTTACCTACGTAAGGACATAGACAGGGTAGAGAAGGTTCAGAGGAGGGCAACAAAGATGGTACATGGATTGCATCACAAGTCCTATGAGGACAGGTTGAATGAACTGAACATGTACTCCCTGGAGGAGAGGAGGGAGAGAGGGGATATGATAGAGACATACAAGTATCTTACAGAGAGGAACAAGGTGCAGGAATACACTATTTTTAAGAGAAAAAGATGTTCCAGTACTAGAGGGCATGGGATGAAGTTGGAGGGAGGACGACTCAGAGGAAATGTGAGGAAAAATTTCTTCACAGAACGGGTGGTGGACAAGTGGAACACCCTGCCAGAGGAAGTGGTGGGGGCTCAAACAATCACGGGATTTAAGAATGCATGGGATAGAGATAAAGGAATTCTGGAGGTCAGGGGAAAGGGGCAACAGACTTCTAGGAAAACATAAACTGAACTTACAAGCTCAGATGGGCAGACTGGGTGGGCCATAGGCCCTTATATGCCGACACTGTCTATGCATCTATGTACATGTCGAACATAAGACCTATATAAGGGTATCAACACAGTACTAGATCTACAGTAGAGGCTATGTTTCTTTTAATAGAGTAAACTACTTTATTTGCCTTGTTGAGTGTGTCTGTAACCTGTTCTCCATTAGTCAGATCATCAGCTATTTGTATGCCCAAGTCCTTTTCACATTCAGTTTTTAATAATCGATGTCCTCCAATCTTATAGTTATAATGTAAATTTCATCTTCCGAAATGTAATGCCTTACATTTTTATTTACGTTAAGAGACATGCCCCATTTCCTGAGCCAGGTAGCAATGGTATCCAAGTAATTTTGTAAATTTAGACAATCAGTTAAATCCGCACAAGTTGCGCCTATCTTAGCATCATCTGCATATTTAATACTCCATGATGAGTTATTGGACATCAGCTCTGAGATGAAAATATGGAACAGGGCAGGTCCAAGAACTGCCTACCGGGTCATAATGTCATACGCTTAATAGCATATGACATTATAGTTAACCCAAAAGAATGCTGTCCAGGACAGTGAATGGTGCAATACCGCATATACTGCTGTACGCCGTATTGCACCATTCACACACTCCCAGGCTAAGGATAAGACAGCTTCTGGGAGTGGGTTCCATTGAGCAGCTGTCGTGGCTCACTGGACTGAGCCACAGCAGCAGGAACCCAGGTGCTGTGTCTGGGACTGGGTTTGATTCCCGGTCCCAGACATTTTATTTCTTTTCACAATTGGTGCACTCCCCGAGTTGCCTGCCCTCCAGAGTTGAGAATCTTTAGTGGGGGGGTCTGGGGGCAGCCCCCCATAATGGGGGAGTGGGGGTGGAGCCCCCCACAGAAAAGAGAATTATGCCGCATGGCAATATCACACTGTATTAGCAGTGCGATTTTGCCATGCAGCATAATATATTGCAACATGTAACCCCGTACCCAAGAACTGAGCCCTGGGGGACTCCACTCAGAACACTACCAACAGATGAATAACAACCATTAACAACCATACATTGTTTTCTATCACTCAACCAGCTTGCTATCCAGTTTATAAGTGAACCATCAATACTGTGGTATTTTAATTTTTGCACAACAGCCCAGTGAGGTGTTAAATCAAAAGCTTTAGCAAAATCTAAATATATGATATCACAAGGTATACCCATATCAAGTTGTTCACTAACTTTTTTGTTACATGTTAGCAAATTAGTGGTGCAGCTCTGTTCTTTAGAGAACCCATGCTGTAAGGGGTCAATATTATTTAAATAGGAAAGCATCCTATCCTTAATGATGCCCTCCAAAATCTTACCTATAATACATGTTAAACTTATAGGGCGATAGTTACACACATCGTCCCTTTGACCTCCTTTAAAAATGGGAACAACATGGGCAGTCTTCCACTCTACAAGGATGGAAGCAGTATTTAAGGAGGATTCAAACAGAAGTTTTAAAGGTACCAGTAAGTATGAACACATGATTTGGAGTAGCTTGGGGTTTATATTATCTGGACCTGGGGAGGAACTGACTTTTAATGTACCAATTCTATCTTTAATTTCTTGATGAGAAACGTTGTAAGATGTGTCAGTAACAACATTTTTGGATAATACATTGTGCTTGCGCTTTTTGTAAACACTGCAGAAACAGTTGTTAAAGATTTTAGCCATTGAATTATTATCTGTGAACACTGAGTTATTTTACTTGATAGGGCCCACCTCATTTCTAGGTTTTTTGATGGAGTTAATATATGCATAAAACTGTTTGGGATTATGTTTGGTGGCATTCTGAGCTAATTTTATCTCAGCTGCTCTTTCAGCCTGCCTTATTTTGTTTTTACACTTCTTTTTGCCTGAATATAGGCTACATAAGTAGAATTATTATCATTAAGAATTTTTTATATAATCTGCATTTTTTATTAATTAATTTTTTAATCCTAGGATTCATCCAGTATGGATTTTTATGATCATTTGCTTTTTCTTTTATTGGAATAGTATCCTTGGCAACAGTAAGTATAATTTCTTTAATAGTCTTCCACATCTCTTCCGTGTTTTTTCCCTGCAAAATGTTTTCCCATTGGATTTTGCTCATTGTATAATGCATTTCCTCTAAATTGGATCTATTATATTGAAATATACTAATTCAGCTGGTTCTAGGCAAAAAGGGGTAATTAACATAAAAGCTGATAGTCTCATGGTCACTATTACTGAGAGGGGGACCAGTAGAACAGTTAATAATTAACAAGGGAGCAGAAGTCATAACATGATCTAAGATTTGGCTATCTCTAGTAGGAACAGTGATCCATTGTTTTAAATTAGCCTCCTAACATATATGGAGTAACATTCTACCATGCCTCGATTTTGCAGTGCAATTATGCCAATCAATTTCAAGATGCTAAAATCACCAATAAGCACAATATCCCCCATTTCACTAACATTATGAATTTCCTCCTTCAGAAGTTTTGATGTTCTAATGACACTATCGGGGGGTCTGTGTATACATCCTAATATAAAGGCATTATCCATAGCACCCAAGATTTTTATCCACACCGATTCAGTTCCATGATTGTTTTTTATCTTGTTAGTAATATGTGAAGGTATGTCAGCTTTGACATACATGGCCACTCCTCCACCAGTTCTATTAGGCCTAATTTCCTCATATAAGTTGCATCCATCAATATTTGTACCCCATACCCCCTCATTATTGTTTCTCCAAGTTTCTGTAACTGCTATAATGTCAGCGGGGTCAATGGACAGCCAGGCTTTTAGCTCGTCCATTTTATTATAGTGTATGGTAGAATGCTGTTGAGCATGGGGAGCCATGCTCCCAACAGCGTTGTTGTGCTTGCCTCAGTGCATCATGATCTTGTTGTGCTGCACTGAGTATGTCTCCAGTGCAGCACAACAAGATCAAATGCATTCATGCATGCATGATTTAGAAGCCGCATCGGCGAGGGAGCGAGTAGTGCTGGAGCGATCCACAACATCTAAGCCAACAATGGCAATCTTGATTTAATATCTAAAAACTGAAGATCACTAGAAAACAAAATTTGCAGATCTGGAAAATGGAATTAAGGCTGCACAAGTACAACAACAAATTAGAATTTTGAAAATTACTTCTTACTTATCCAGTACTGCTCATTTAACAATTAGTTCCTTAAGTTGTTTGTACAGTATAGGACCACTGGGGTACAACACCTTATTTTGAGGGGTGACCTGAATGCAGTGAAAGTTATTTCCATGTTACAAAGTAGCTAAACATGCAGTAACTAAAATAATAAAAATAAGCTTGTTAAGGATCGACAGACAGAATGTATGAATATATGAACATAGCCAGCAGAAAACGACATCATGGTCTATGACATCTGCTGGATTGTGGAGGCCCTACTCCAGGATTACTGTGGGCGATGCCCCCCATCCCCACCAAACCTGACCCTCCCCTTCACCCTGTCCTACCCCACCTTGAACCCCCCTACCATCTTTTGAGTGACTACCTCAGATGGGAGTTCATTCCACCTGTCAAAACACACTCTGTAAAGAAATGTTTCCTGACCTCCTTGAACCTTTGCCCCACCAGCTTATATTGTATCAGTGCTTCCTTCTGGTCTTGTTCCCCCTAAGACAATAGAGGTCCCCTACATCCACCTTGGTAATATGTTTCAGGTACTTGAAGATTTTAATCATGTCTCCTCTCTCCCCCACCTCTTCTCAAGTGCGTATGTATTGAGTTCTCTCAGCCTGACCTCATATGCTCTGCTCTGCTGCCCCTGAACCATTTATATCACCCTCCTCTGAACTGCCTTGAACTGGTAAATATCCTCTTTCAGGTAGGCACTCTAGTGCTGCATGCCATACTCCATGTATGGTCACCCCAGAGTTCTGTACAGCAGCAATATCATCTCTTCTTATCTGCTTATGAACCCCCAACAATATAGTCCAGCATTCTATTTGCCTTGGCAGTTGCCTATCAACACTCTATAGCCTGTTTTAGGATGCTGATGATGACTATCCCCATATCCTTTTTCTTTTCTGATTTGGGGACCTTGACCCCTCCCCAAGCTGTACTCAATCATTTTTCTTTTTCCTCCTATAAGTATGACTTCACTTTTTTTTTGCATTGAACCTGAGCTTCCATATGCCAGGCCAGCTTTCCAGCTCTCCAGATCCTCTTTATGGTCCTGTACCCCTTATTTTTCCATATTAAAATGAGGATGTCTCTTGTTATTATATATCATTGATGAGTGTGAATCACTTGGAAGACTTTAAATAAGCTGCCCCCAATTGTGCAATTTATGAATGTTATTTGAAGGTATGTATTATTATGGTATTGTTTATCAATTGGAAGCTACTAGAGGTTGTTTTTATAGTAATGTATTCTTGTGCAATATTCTCAGAGAATTTCCAAGGATGCTAAGGAAGTCACAGTACAGGGCTTGGATGTTTATATTGCAATTAAGCAATAATACATGACAGGGTGTGGTATATTATGAGATATTGTCACTCCGTGGGTGTGTTGAGAGTCGCTAGGCAATGCTGAGTGGCTTTAACCACCCGTGACATGCCAATATCCCATACTATACCCCACCCTGGAATGTAGTAGTAGTAGTAGTAAAAAAATGTTATTCAATTGACAAGCAAAAGAATAGGAAACTTGACTGAGACAAGCTAATTTCCAGCAAGGTCCTTAATGCAAACATTCATGTTAACATCATAGTAAAAAAAAATTTCAACACAAATTACATGCATAAATATATATATACAGTATAAGCTAACACCACAACAATATTTAAGTTACAATTAACTACTTAACATCTATATAAATAATAGTCGTAGATGATACAGGACACATTCATTCATATATGTACAGGTGCAAACCTTCATCATATTTAATACATAATGTTCAAGGTGGATCAACAATAAACCTTTTGTCTGCTTCAACTTTGAACCATCTTTTTATTTCTCCTATACAGGGGCTAGAACTAAGTGGTATAAGATAAGCTGGCAATGAGTTCCATAAATTGGAACCTAAATAGAAAACGTGTGCTCTACCCAAATCTGTCATTCTTCTGGGCAATTCATATTCCATACCCTCCGAAGAGCATAGGCCTCCTCTAATTTTCCTAACCTGGAGTTCATCGATAATACATTCAGGTACTTTACCCCTAACTGAGTTAACCATGTAGATCAAAGCATGGAAAGACCTTCCATCTTTTGGATACATCCAATTCAAAGACTGATATAGCTCACTTCTATGAGTTCTCTTAGATACATTCAAAATAAACCTTGCTATTTTATTGAAAACAACATCTATTTTAGCTAACTGGGTTGATGTTGCCCCTATATAAACAATATCCCCATAATCCAAAAAAGGTATCAATGCAGTTGTAGCTACATGCTTCCTTACCCTTTCATCCATACAATTTCTAATTCTGTACAGTGCACCCAAACATCCACTAACTTTCTTAATTATGTGTCCTGTGTGGGAAGTCCATCCCAATGATCTATCCAGGTACATTCCTAAGTATCTATAACATTGCACTTGCTCAAGAACAATTTTATCTTTGGTTACTATACTCAAACCTAACTCAGAATAGGTTACACTATTCTCTTTAGAGAACAGTATAACCTGAGAATTTTTTTGAATTCAGAACAAGTCTGGATTCGCTATAAAACAACTGAAGCTCATTAAATGTACTTTGGAGAATAGATTCTATCTGCATTATCAATGTACCTTCCACATAAATAATGGTGTCATCTGCATATAAATGACATTGTACATCAGAATTGGTTAAAACAAAATCATTCATGTACAAATTAAATAATATTGGACCCAAAATGGATCCTTGGGACACTCCAGAGATAATTACCCTAAAACCAGATCCCCATCCATTTATTGACACCATTTGTTTCCTTCCAGATAAATAAGCATCAAACCACCTAACTACATTGGTAGAAATACCCAAAGCAGGTAGTCTGGACAGGAGGATGTCGTGGTCCAAGATATCAAACACATTGGACAAATCAACAAAAATTGCCCCCATCGACATCCTCCTGTCCAGAGCACCTGCAATATCCCCAGTAACTTTCAGCAAGGCAGAAGTTGTACCATGCATAGGTCTAAAACCAGATTGGAATTTATTAATCAACTTTCCTTTTTCTAAATATGTCTGAAGTTGTTTAACTACCATCTTTTCAAACACTTTAGCCACTACTGGTAATAATGAAATAGGCCTATAATTCTGTAACAAAACTCTAGATCCGTTTTTAAAAGCAGGAATTACTCTAGCCAATTTCCACATTTCAGGGATTTCCCCACATGTAAGTGACATGTTAAAGATGCTGGTCAAGTGGTACGAAATAACCGGAGCAGCATATTTCAATAGAATATTGTGAATCTCATCTAAACCCCCAGCTTTCTTAATATTTATTCTGAGTAATGCATTTTGTATATCTAATGATGATACAGGTTCAAAATCAAACTCCTTACCCCCTTTCAAACTCAGCTTCTGTATCTTTTTTGAAGACTTTTGGTGAGAAGAAACTGGTTACACCTTGTGATAAGGCCACTGTGCCCATGGTTGCAAAATAGTCATTAAAGCTATCCACAACCTGTGGACCTAATGGAATTTCCACCTTTCCAATCTCACATTTTTCCAGATAATCTAATTGATGTTCTCCCGTGGCCTTTTTTAAAACTTTCCAAAATTTCCTCGGATTACCAATCAAGTTAGTTGTTAATTCTCTATTATAGTAATCATGCTTAACTTTCTTAAGTTCATAATTATAATGATTCCGCAGTTGTTTATACTTCACCCAATCTGTATCGGAATGTATTACTGTGGTTATAAAAAGGCCCCAAAGTGTAGGGAAATGGTTGAACCTGATAATCAGTTTTGAGCTGGTATGTTATACTGAGATGTCGTCATGGGTCAAAGACTGCTTTAGCCAATTGGATCATTGAAATTATCCTATCATTATTAGAAAATATTTACTATGCACCAATATCAGTATGTGAAACTCAGTGTAAGGTATAGGCTAGCCTGCCACTGAGAATCAGTGTTACATCATGGTTAGAACACAGAGCCATGAACCAGGAGATCCAGGTTTGAATCCCCCCCAGTGTCATTTACTGTGTTACTTTGACTTTGAGTAAGTCACTTAACCTCGCTGTGATTCAATTTCCTGTCTTTGCCCACTTAAGATTCCTGTGTTTTCCCTAAATGCTGTGTATCTGTTTGTCTTCTTGTGTTTGCCTGATGGTTGATGTAACAATTCATGGCTGGTAAAGCACATTGGTTAACAGTGTATATGAATGGTACTATGTAAAAAACAAATCCTTACTTCACTCCTTCCTGTGGTAGCTCAGAGTGGTGAGTCACTTCTTTTTTCTACAGCCTTCCCCTACACCTTCCAAGTGAACACCTCAAGCACTTAAAGCAGCAGTTCATGCTACAGTAAAAATGTCATGTCCATACCTTTCAATACTATTTTAGATTGCCTTTTCCCTCCCTTCCTGTGAGATGCCCCTTGTCTAACGTTTTGAGTCTGTTTTAACAATTAAACATCAAGCACTTAAAGTCACTTTATTCTGTGGTCTGTAAAAACTGTATTCATAATTGGAACCATTCTCTTGTTTGTGAAAACATATATTGCCCAGGCCATTTTTGGTTCATAAGAGTTGTGTACTAGATTAGTATGAAATACTAATTGTTGAAAACTATTTCATATCTTGTCTTCCTTATTCTACATTCTGACTTCTTCAGGCAAGAGGCATAAAACATTCCTAATCAGCTCCTGATGTGCCTTCCCACAGTGAGAATTAGCTGTATTAGTGTAGCAGTTTCCTACTCAAAAACAGAGCATTGCTAATCAATTTTAAACTAATCGCCCTATGTACTGATTCAGAATGATCAGCTAAAAACACATTTGCTAATCACTTTAAAGGATGTATTTCACTATTTGCTTTCACAGCTTTAGCTATAATATCCATTACCAAAGACCAGCTGAGCTTGAAGGAAACTGAAGTAAGCAAAAATAAGGAAAGTGGTGGAAATGGGGGAGGGGGGTACTAGGGGAACTCAATTTCGGGACTGAAATTAAAATACTGACTCAGCTCCAGGAGCAACATGGGAAAGGACTGCTCCCATGTAAAATGTACTCCATAAAGTAATAAAATGGACTAAATAAAGTGTATAATTACAACATGTGATAAGAAAATATGTCTCAAGTCCTCTGCCAGGTATGTCTGATGCTACATCAAAGGCAGTGTGTTCCCCCAGTGATTTGTGTTTCATTTCCAATACTGGATAACAGACAGGATTTTCAAAAGAGTTGGATATACATGAAATGTGACTTATGTAACAGTTTCGATGGATCTGCCATTTGAAAATAGAGGATGGTGCACCTCAGGTGGGTCCCTTTGTAAATACTGCCCAATCTCTTTTTTAAAAATAGTTCCTCTTTTTTTAGTTAAGGGCAAAGTATAAATATGAGAGTTACATATTTTATTTACTCAAAATGATCTAATTAAGGTAACCTGTTAATAGGAGTATCTTATTTACACTTAACCATTCAAAAGGTGTATCTATACTCCCCAAACCTAAATATGTTCCAGACATATTCAGCACTCAAAATAAAGAGCCCTTGACATCACTGAGGAAGCACAAGAAAAGCATACTTCTTTAGACATTGAATCAGCATCCGAGTGTGTACAGGGCCTTACATACCATGTCATTTCTGTATTGAACTTTCCTTTTTTACAAGATGTACATAGTTCTAAAGAACAAGGGGAAGCTAAACATGGGCACTAGATCAAATATAAGCAAACATATGTATCAAAATTCTATTCCTTTCCATTATCCCAGAGATGACAGGGCTCTTCTAAGAAATATCCAGGAAGTTTGCTCTTCTTCTAAGAAAAACAGAATACAATTAGACTATGGGCCTGATTTTCAAAAGCTAACATTTGACACAAGGTGCCTGTGCCAAATACTTATGATGCAAGTGGCACCTTGCCTCATATTTTGTGGCAATCCCAGTTTTTGAATGCAGGCTGTGTTGAAATCATGATGCTTTGCACCCAAACTGCCCTGCACCACCCTTGTGGCAAAAGTACTCCTGTGCTAGGTCACAAGGGGTTTTGTGCCATGGCAGGGATGCACCTTCCCCTTTTTTGGGATACTGCAAGCCCCACTGTGGATGCAACAGGGGGCTCAAGTTAGACCAGCCAGGAGGTGGTCTAAGAGTCCTGTGCCACTGCAGGATGATTTTAGCAGTGATAAACCTGCCAAGAGGGGGCCGGGGCAGACAGAGCATGGGAGGTGCCCTAGGGAGCAAGAGAAAGACAGATAAAGTGCAACATGGTGATGTGGCATCCAGCCAGGATGCATTGCACTATGTCAGGCAGTCAATCGACTGCCTGGCATAGCACAATACACCCTACTGGGTTCCAAATCACCACCCTGTACTTACTCTGTCTCCTTCATGCCTCTTAGGGCACCCACATGCTCAATCTGCTCTCGGCCCCCTCCTGGCATGCACAGTCACCCCCCCAACTACCCTGGCCCCTCTAGTGTTGCGCTGGACAGGAGGGGGCTGGCTCTGTGGCAATTCCCACAGTTGTGCCGTATGTTTAGTGCTTGCGTGCAGCTGCAGCAACTCCTGGGTTTTTGGTGCAGGATCCCCCATTATAAAATTGGATGCAGGGTCCCTGATGTACCCAGAGTTTGCCACAGTCCAAGAGCAATGCAACTTGTGTCACTCTAGAGCCTCTTTAAAAATCATGCCCAGTGACTCCAAACACAGTGGGCAATGATGTCTAATAGGGATTGTTGGTAAAGTTATATGTTCTGACTATATTGTGGGCACACAATGAAAAAACAGCAGTCCTTTCCATACAATGACAAATCATTTTTTTCCTTAAAAAATCATATACAAATGGCACTGAAGAAAGCAAAGCTGAGAATCTGGAGACTCATGCCATGTTTGAACCACCATTTAGTTACTGCATGACCCTGAACAAATAGATTTTTTTACTCCATGTGCTTTAACCTTCTCTCTCTCTCTCTCTCTCTGTCTCTCTGTCTCTCTCTTTCCCTCTCTCTCTCTCTCCTCTCCCTCTCCCCCTCTGTTCTTTCTCCATAACCCATTTGATATGCCACTACCCTCTTAGAATTACATACCAAGACATGACAAGGCATTAGGTTCCCATAAGTTAAGTTGAGTCTACAGGGGTTCAGAGGCATAAGGTGAGGCTGAGTACCTTATTTGCTTAGGGTAACAGTAATGAATGTAGCTCAACCCCAAGAGTACCTTAGTGCTCATATTAAACTAAAATGTTTCATTGTTGCTTAATTGAGGTTTTAATTGTTTAAGCTGTATTACCAAACAAGAGATTTTCCAGCAAGTACAGCAAAGATTCAGAATACAGTCAGCCTAAACGAATGCTCAGTTTCCATTCATTTATATTAGAATCCTGCTGAACCTTTCTCTGTGAAGCCATAACTGCTGCTGCCAACTGTTCATACTGCTAATCATAAAGAGCTGTAGTACACAGACCATATGAAAAGTACTAGATTTGCTGTACCCTGATGAGAAACCAGTTAAAAATAATAAAATGCCATCTCCCCACCAATTAGAATATATTCTAGGATTTGCATAATGTCATAAACATATTGTATGTTGTGACCTGACAGTGACAAAGGGCTTGAATTACAAGACTGATGGGCTTCTACTGCTTTAGTAATCGAAATATGATTTATAGGGCCGATATGCATGTACCCTGATATTATCAATTTTGTCTCATCAAGTTTCATACTATTTACATATTTGGATTTCCTCAACAAAAGCATGATACTTAGTGCACTCACAGGTAGCTTTCACAAAAGGCAGTTTGTAAGGAGAGCAATGTCTAGGATACCTAAAGGTATTTTGTTTCTGTACCTCTTTCCAAACCACACAGCTCTAGAGAGAGATATTTCAAACAATTTGGAAATGTGCTCTCTCATTGTGTCATTGTGGATCTGACATGCGGCTCTTTTTCCAGCATGCCTCTCTGGTATTGTACATCTATGTGTATTAGTTACCTGAAGCACATAGGATTCCTAACAAGAATAAAGGAAGAGAACAAATGTCCACACTTGATATTCGTTCTCGTCCAGTATACTTTTTAAGTATACTTCACACTGTTGCTGCTGCAAATTACCTCTGCCAGTATACAATTTTTGAGTATAATAAATGTTGGTTTTCTTCTGGGGCAGACCTACTACTTGACTGAGCTAGTGACTGTACTACACTGAGGAGTCCCAGAAGAACATCACATGTGTCTGTAGTTTGTTGCTTTCAGTCTTAACTCTATCAAATGTAAAAGCCTGTTTGCAGCCCATAGCCTGCTCCAGGAGCACAAAGACGCCAAGCACTCCAGAAGAAGGGAGTGCCAGTCAAACAACTCCACACAAATAGCACCATAGAGGCTGCACTCTGCCAAGAAAACTTACATAATTCTGTCAATGCTCTTGAAGGAAAGTTTTATTTAAAGTAACTTCAAGCTTACTGTATAGCAAGAGCATGATACTAAACTCAGCACTTCACTTTTAAGAGCACTGATTGGATTATATATGTTTTCTTGTCAGAGTGCAGCCTGTATTGTGCTTGTTGCATAGCCTGGTCCACACAGGGATTGGTATACTTCTACCATAATGCTCAGTACTGGATTTGAGGCTTTAAAATGTATGTGTGTGGTCTGAAGATACAGCATACACAGAATCCAGTACAACCATGACATTATCATACATTTATTGAGAAGGGAAACTACAACTACTGTACATTTAATGTCCCTATAAAGTATTAGAAATTCAGTATTCACTCCCTTATGCCACATTAGGAGTTCCCTATATACATTGTATATATTTATAACTGCCAGTCAAAGACATAGGACCTCACTGACATCACCAGGAAGTAAGTAAGAAAGAAAAAGAGGCATGGTGGTGTTAAGCCTCATGCTATGGTAATTTTTAAAGGCCCAGCTGTGCCATATAGAACCCTAAGTGGGGTTCAGAAGGTGTGCTTTCTGGGGATTAGCTATATTCTTAGTCACACTCTCTAGACCTCACCATAATAACATTTGAAAAAGTCTGCCACTTGGGGACCAGATTTTCATAGCAACTTCGGGTATGGAGCATAACTGCAGAACTTTGTCTTGATTCTGTTCTGCCTTATGATAACAATGGGATCGCTTTTCTTCAAAAATGATTTGTGTCATTTTTTAGACTACAAGCAATTGACCCTCAGAGGAGCTTCTTCATGATCTTATTGACAATTTTCTTAAAATTGCCCACGTGCAGAAAAGAATGTGCAAACAGAAACTACCCACAATTTTTCTGTTGCCTACAGATTCCATAACCTTTACAGGTTGAATGAAAATCTTATCCAAGTTCATCAGTCAATATTGAGCAGAATGCCATGTAAAATAATAGCATTAAGCAAGCAATAATACCCAACAGGGTGGGTATTGAGCAATACTGGACCACACAGGGGCATAATGAGGCCCGACGCTGCAGGCAGAGGGCCTTATAGCCCCTTGAAGGTCCAGTATTGCCCACACCACCCACCTTGGAAATTATTATTGCGCTTATAAAATGGGCATCTGTGTCAAGTTTAATTAAAAAGTAAAATAGCAGAGGACATTAGTTTAAATTAATAGAAAAACTAGAAGAAAAACTGTTGTTGGTAAAGTAGTTCCTCTGATTTTTTTTATGCTTTTGCTTCTTGTGTTGCTCCTCCGTCCCTGAGAGCCATTCTCTTGCAGCTATCCTCCCCCTTCCCCACATCATGCCTTCCAGAAGTACAGATGAACTCAGTATTGATGTTGCACCTCAGGGAGTTTCATGGCATTGTTTATTATTTATTTCAAACAGTTCTGGATGTTTTTTTTCTTTTGCTCAGTCCACAGATGTGGCAGTTTGGTGCGTGACCTTGCAGGACCATGTGTCCTTAAACCTGGAAGAGAAGAGCTACATGGGACAGCAGCAGTTTAAAATGTATGTTTTCTATCTGTAAGGTGCAGCACTTTTAATGTTAACCATGTTTTAGATGTTAATTCATGATGGGAGAGACAGGGTATTTTCCAGAAGCTTTTTGAGCAGTTCCATCTTTTGTGAGGCAAGTCAGCATTGGAATGTGTCAGACCCAAAACGGAGTTGTGGTCTTCAAGACAGAATGAAAATTTTACGTGAAGGTGGTGTACTTGTAAGAGTATTTACTGATTTTTTTTTATTAAATAAATGAATTTGAGACTGATGGGGGTGTCTGGCAACTTGTCCGCTAAGTGGTGTGAAAAAAAATGGCGGCCTGTGGGCTTGAAAATTCAGGGTGCCCAAGTGTATTCCAAGCAATGGGGCACCCTGAAATGGCACTTGATTTGGAGCAGGCATCTATCATAAGTTAATGTACCCACCCTGTAGTGTCTCTCAGCCAATGAGAGATGTCCTAGTATCTAGTCCATTTTCTAAATGTGTTATAATTCCCACTTGTAAAATGGCTATAGCAGCAAGAGCATTGGAATTCCATTATCCAGTCACTCTGCCTCAAAGTCACTTCTCCTCTTGTAAGGCAAAGCAAGGGCAAAGCAATCTTGCTTCTACAGTACCCTGTCCAGAAAGACTCAGAGTGCTTAACATGGAGAAAAAATAAACACACAGTCAGAAATAAATCAATAAATTTATCCATAAAACAGTAAAAGGAATGGGAGTATTAGTTACTACATCAATTATCAGTGCTGAAAGCTGGCACAAAAAGATAACACTTTAGCCCTTTTTAAACCCCTCCACTGAGAGGTAAGTCATCAGATGATATGGCAAGGAGTTCCAACATTCAGATGGATGGGACTGCCACCAACAAAGTTCCATCTCCAGACTATTTTAAGTGTGATCTCCAGATGGCCAGAACTGCTTCTTGGTTGAGTGGAATGGAGTGGAATGGAGTGAGTGCCTGGGAGTACACTGAGCTAAAAGGACTGCAGTAGTCAAGGTCCAAACTGCATAAGGTTTTGTATGCTAACAAAGTAGCCTGTGAGACCATTCGCACCTGTAGATTGATCCCATTTGAAGATTGAAACACACCACTGGATCTGGCACTGAGCACCAATACATCATACAACTTTAGGTATGCTCCTTCTCATGCCCCTGTTCAGACTATTACTTTAAAACAGGGTCCTTGATGTACATAGAAACATAGAAGTTGATGGCAGATAAGGACCGCAAGGCCCATCCAGTCTGCCCATTTATTTTTCTACCTTATGAATGTGCCATTGGCCTTTGCTCTGTCAATGGCCTATCTATTCATACTCATCTGTATTGCTCCCTTATGCCTATCCCATGCCTGTTTGAAGCCCTGCACTGTATTCATATCCACCACTTCCTGAGGTAAGCAGTTCCATGCATCCACCACCCTTTCTGTGAAAAAGAACTTCCTCACATTACCTCTTAATCAGCCTCCCTCTAATCTCATGCTGTGTCCTCTTGTCCTGCTATTTTTCTTATATTGAAACATGCCAATTTAGTACAGTTTTGGCCCTGTTGGTTACCTAACCTGACATGTGCTGGGAAACTCAAAATGTTTAAGCCCAGTCAAATTCAATGACATAGTCATAGTGTGTGACAATGTCACAATTATATTGCTGTTCAACAATACTGTCAGGATGACATTACTTGCAAGCTAAACTAAATGGCAGTGAGATATTACAGTTCAAGGAGAAACTGTTGTTTTCCCCACAGATAGATGATAGTCTGAAATCTTGAGTTTTGAATAGCTAGGCAGTGGGCAATGTTGTTGTTGTCTAGTACCCTACCATCACTGCCACTTTCTAGTTCCTATTTTCCAATTTTCTCTCAAAAAAATATAGGGTAGTTCTGTTCCTATTGTTATACTCTAGACAATTCTATCAAGAATTGTCTACATGTGAAGAAACTTTTGCAGGCTGAACATCCACACAAATGTTTCCCTCCGGTCCTTGTGAGACTTTCAGGGGTTGGAGGAAATGCATCTCCTTGAATGTCTCAGTCTTGTTTTTAAAAGTTTCTATAATTTTAAACTTAACGGAATTGTGCAAGCTGGGAAGCAGCATTCTGATGAGTCAAATACCATTAATACATCTCCAGGAAATTAACTGAAGTTTTATAACAAACAACTACAATCACATTGATAAATACATTGTTTAAACTTCTTTACACAGACTGTTCATAATAGAACACCATGGACATCATAATAAATTAGCCCAGGTTCAATGTTTTTTCATTTAATAAATACAATGAAATAATGACACTTACAGTATGAACTCTGTCCAGCCTTCTACTGGTCAAGAAATGACCAGCTGAATTAAGGAAATCCATCCACATCTACTAAAATTTGCTACAGCCAGTCAGTAAAAGGAGAGACTATCAGTCAATTAGTGCTCACAGTCTCAAACTCAGTACCTGAATTCTGGTTAGAGTGCTAATAAGGAAGCAACTACATTAAGGACTGCAATGTTTATCTATGAACTGTCATTGTCTATAAATCTGAAGTGAGCAAAGGCAATATCTTTACAAAGGACACGGTTGCTCTTCTCTGTTAATCACTTGCAATGTTTAAGGTCAAAGTTCCACATTTCATTTACAAGTAATTATCTGACCAGATAAACAATTTGAGAGGCATTATACCGTTCAAACTGTATCTTGGAATTTTACCCAGACTCCAGATGCAAATCAGATTTAGTTTTTACAAAAAAAAAATCCAATAAATGAGTGAGGAAAATTAACACTGCTTAACACATTGAGATAAACAAAACATACTGTACATGTGATTGTCTCTTTGTGCAAATTTGTTATGACTTGTCCTTGTAATATGCATCATTGTTTGCCATATGATTCATATGAATCATTAGTGTTATGAATGAGATATAAACATAACTTGTACTGTCTTACAGTATGTCTGTATGGGTTAGAGGTACATAGCTTTCTTTTGGTAAATTATCCAGAAAAACAGAGATGTTTTGATATCTTTTATTTGACCAACATAGATGTTACAAAAGAAAATAGGTGCTTGAGCTTTCGGATTGCATAGAATCCTTTATCAGAAAAATGACAGCTGGTTTGGAAGAATACACTTTCTTAAAGTCCAGATCATACATAAAAAAACAGATAATTTTTTTTTGAATCCCATTGTCCTAAACTGCTTTTAAAAATCAGCACAGGACCATATAAAGCCAATAGAGTTCCATCTAAAGAAAGGTATGTCAAGGTCAAATGACCTTTAATTTTTTTTCAATTTTTAAAAGCTGTTTAGGCCAATGGGATTTTTAAGAATTTTTTATATTTTGTTTTTTATGTATGATCCGGACTTTAAGAAAGTGTATTCTTCCAAACCAACTGTCATTTTTTCTGATGAAGGATTCTATGTAATCCTAAAGCTCAAGCACCTATTTTCTTTTGTAACATCTATGTTGGTCCAATAAAATATATCAAACCATCTCTTTTTTTCAGGATCTTTTCTCACAAGGACCAATACAACAACAAAACAAATTTTTTGGCAAATCAGTCACAGTTTAGACAAGCGAGCCATTTACAGTGTGGCATACAGATAGTCCTTTTTTTCTTGTTTTATTTAGGATAGATAAATTCAACTAATTGGGATGCTGTCCCAATGGACCCCATTACAAATGACACATTGAATCTCAGGAGTCCCATTAAAAGTTAACATTATAAAAAAAAATTTTAAATGCAGAGAATAAATATCGGTAAAAATAAATGACTTTGGGAGACAACTGAGTCAGTACTTCACTGATCAAATAATGTGAACTAGTGGTTCAGTGTTAGTTACTGTGGTGCTTGTGTAACACCATATTTGCAGTATACTATTATAAAGTAATATTTTCATGAAGATATCTACGTAATACTGATATGTTCATAGTTATTAAACCAGGTATGGTCTATAGTAAGGTAACGTGAAAATGGATATCTTACTTGAAAAATATTTCCAGTGACTATACCAGTTTGGAATGTTTGGATTCTGGATAGAATATTTAACTGATAATGTGCTAGCAGGCTCACTACATGAGACTACAATGTGACTGCTGAGTAACTAACATACAGAGCTGAAGCCAGGCTGAATATATTATCCTCAAGAGACAATCTAATTATTGCCAAAGAAAATAAGCCAGCCAGCACATTATCACTATT
This sequence comes from Neoceratodus forsteri, assembly GCA_016271365.2. Classification (NCBI taxonomy): domain Eukaryota; kingdom Metazoa; phylum Chordata; order Ceratodontiformes; family Ceratodontidae; genus Neoceratodus; species Neoceratodus forsteri. The sequence continues at coordinate 1,519,831,119 of CM057449.1, forward strand.
CTGCACCACGTGTTTAAAAAAAGCTAGTGGTACTGTGTTTAACCCTTTTTTTCTAAGTCTTTGGTAACTCCACTCCTCCTCCATCCTGTACTGTACTTGTTTACAGTTGATGCTGTTGGTGCAGACCAATCAGAGTATAAGGCAGTATGATGATATCACTACTATAATTTTATTGAGAATAAAAGGACTGTTCTGAGCTATCAGCAGTCATTCTATTGAGAATAAAGTGGCAATTGTGAATTTGCTGTAGAATAAGATATAATTCTGGATTGTGATTGAAGTAGAGGGTCCACGTGTTGTATAATAATAAATAACCAGCCATTTCAATGGCTATAGCATTATTCTATGAATGGTTTATTAATCTGCTTGAACCCTGAAAATTCCCTTGTGTTTATTTTCATAATTACTGACATTTCACATGGATTATTACTTATATTCAAATTTTGTTTAAAGAGATTACAAATATCATCTTGAGATAGTTTCAAAAGTGATTCCAACAATGTAGTGAACAGGGTTCTTTTTTAAATAAAATTATTAAACAGACTGTGTAACACTCTGTGAGATGTTATTTTAACATTCTAAGTGACGTAATCTTGGTCAAGTGTCTGCAGTTGCTCAGTAAACTAAAATACAAGTGTCCTGCATATGAATAAAGAATTAAACACTTATAGTGATGATAAGATGGTTAAAATACAAAATATTAACATGGCTGATTAGATTACATACATATAGACACACACACACAAACATACACAGTGTAGTGTAGTGGTTAAGAGTACTGAGCCGCAAACCTGGAGAACTGGGTTTGAACTGCTCAGCCACAATTTGCATACTGTGTGACCATGAGCAGTCATTCAACTTCCTTGTGCTCCCATGACTCAACAGGAAACAAGTCCAGGCTTAGTGTGTCTTTCCTGGCCAAAAACTGTAAAATAAAATAAATAAACACATACAAAATGGCATCATATTGTTAGTTATGTATGTATACCATCATAACAGATACAGCAGCACACTATACTTCACCAATGAATGTGCAACTTTTGCTTACATCAAAAAGGACTTGTACTGTATTTAAAGTTCAGCAGATAAACCCAAACAGAAATGTTCAATCTTCAATCAAGAGTTCATTTAAAAGTTATATTATTTAAAATGTTCTCTAAATCACACCCATAATAGTTTGTACTGTGATAGTAATATGTCTCCCCACTAGTAGGTATAATACCTTTATAAAGGTTGTCAAGCCTCCAAATCAGTTAGCAGTCTACCTTGCATGACTGAAGAGAAGGGGACAGAACCTGAAGTGAGATTCTCTGTTGGAAGAATACTATAGTTAGTGTGGCTACATATCTCCCTACTTATTTCTCCCCTACACATCTTTCCATATCTACTCCCATGTGGTAACATGACCATGTAGTAATTAAGTAACCTAAGATCCACAGATCATGCAGCTCTGTTGCTCAGGGTACCTTTACTGCAGCATTACAGGATTGAAGCCCAGGGAGGGAACAGGGACACCAAGTCTACTTACTAAAAGATACGTACTTTTATCAATATTTAAATCAGTAAAACAACCTTACTTTTACTCCAAGCCAGACTTACATTGCTATCTGCATTTATTGTCTTAGATTAGGCACAACCCTCTGCACAATAACAGTCACACTGAGAATGCATTTATGTGCTAGAACTTACAAAATTACTAACAGTTGTGTGAGAGGTTGGCACTAAGAGGGGTGGAAAGATTAAAGTGACTATCCAAATGATATTTTAAGCTAAGTAAATCTTATTAATGCACTGTCTTGGTATGGTAAATCCTAAATATGGTTTGGAGCAATAGTCTATGTACATGGAACAAGGAAACTAAAGAGCCAAATACATTTGCAAGGTTTCTTCAACATTCTGTGCTCTGTTTTGGCCCTCAGTTTTTCTGATCCATGGATCTATCTTCGTGTAGGGCTACAGAACTGACTGAGGGGCACTCACTTAGAAACCAGATGTCACCCAACCAAACTACATTAAATCTATGTATTGCTAAACGTTCCTTATTGTGTATAGAGGTTATAGTGACCAACTTAACATGATTTATTTATTTGTTTGTTTTTGGTAACTGAGTAGGTGCACTAGACATAGGAAATACCTATTTTCAGGCACAACCTGGGAGAGCACAAGGCAAACTATGGTCATTAAGAGGAGAAGGAGAAAAATATTTGTACAATGAGCATGATCAACGGAATATTGGCAAGTAGCAAGGAGATTTAGAACATAACAGTAAGCATGATACAACAGCAGTTTTACAATTAGACATATATTTGACAGTTGCAAGTGTACAGTTTGCAGACAGTACAACCTGTAAATCAGGAGAAATCATAAGGGGAATAGACTAAGATAAAACAATTCCATCATCAAGTGCAGTACATACAATTCTCAGAAGAGACCATCGGCAGGACAAAATTGGATAAACATTCCAACATCAAGTACCAAATGGTAGGTGTGGTGGCCCTAGTTTTGGAGTTGAAAATTAGAAGCATTCCAGGAGGGAGAGGGTGAAGTGGGGAGGATTAGTTAAGATGGCAATTTCTTTACAAGAGATTAGTATATTTAAGAAGAAGGAAAGATGGTATTAGAAGGATCAAAATATGAAACAAAGCATACAAGACTACAATTTAAAATTGCTCAAAGCACTTTGAGACAAAGTAAAAAAGCACAAGGTAAACTCAGAGACTCAGTCTGAAAGTCTAGGCACAGGAATCTGGCCTAAAATGGCAGCTAAAAAGGTTCTGCTGGTCTTGTCAGTAGAGGTGGAAGTCTTAGGCACCATACTTAACAAGAGCTTAATTCATAAAACTAACAGTGTCCCAAACCCTAGAAAAAGCCTCATTCCACACCATGGTCACCTAAACCACACTCACTGTCATCTGTTTCATGGCAATCTGCCTCAGGTGCCTTACCTAATACTGAACTAAATATCTTAGATTCAGTAAAAGCTACAAATAATTAGACCAATGAGGCCACCCCAAAATGAGCATGAGCCCTTTTCATGAACATGCTAGCTGTACAAGCCTAATTATACAAACTTCAAGCACTGCCTAATTGCACACAAGAATTGCAAAGTATGGTTAGTGCACTGAATGTGCAGCTCAAAGCAAAGAGACAAAGGGTAACACTATTAGAAGAATGGCAGTCAACAGTAAAAGACAAAATTCATCCACTTATTAATGAGATCATAGTAACACTACAAGAAATAGTCAAATCCAAACCATTACTGCAAAACATATATGCCCAGAAAAATCAGGAGTGTAGAAAAAAAAGAATCTCTGGGATGCTATAATCCTTTGAAGAAACAAGACCCTGGAAGATATCCTGTATGAAACCTGTTAAAATTTGCTGGGATGTAATGAAGGAGTGGAAATAGATTGGGTACATTGAACAGGGCAAAGACAGGAAAACACTAGAGCAGGGACATATCCTTGTGCTAGAACTATAATTATACAATGGCATTAAAGAATCTTAGACTCTGATTGGTCCGTCTGGGACTGGAGCCATGATGTTATCCCAGTACAACATTACGGATCTAGTCCCACCGCACAGAAGACCACATCAAATGTTAAAAAAAAAAACAATCACTCCACAATGCGATTCACTGCCCCACTACCCTCCTTGCTGAGACCACAATCAGTTTCACTACCTGGTCTGCCCCTACAGTGACAACACTGTGTTTTACTGAACATGGAGTTAAAATCTCCTGGTAAGCTACCTGAGAAAAAGAAAACTACCTTGCGATCCCTCTCATTTTGGACCACAGCGAGCGAGTGAGCATGCATTTTAAACAGTGACCGCGAGGCTCCTGTCATAACGTTTGCAGCCTTCTGAAATACATTTCCTTCTTTAAATTTTTTTTTCAAAATCCCAAACTAACCTTCCTGCCTGGCCCCTCTCACTTCACACTTCACACTTCACACCAGACTGAGAGAGTGAATGACCACATCGAGCGAGTAAATTAGCAAGGGAAAAAAAACAGAACAGCAACGGGACTCAGTAAGTGAATGACCACATCGAGCGAGTAAATTAGCAATGTAAAAAAATGGAACAGCAACGTCTTTCTGGGTAAGAGGACAGAGTAAACAGTAAAATGACAAGTTGTACAGGGGCCAAAAATACAGAATCACAAAGATACAAATTTAAAAGAATACAGAAAAAACATGTAGGGGCAGTGCCACCTCCTGCACAACACAGGAACTGTGGACTTTTTTTTCAATAAGTATGCCTGCCCAAACAAAAAAATGAAATAAATTAATATTTTAAACAGGTTTTACCATGTTTTTTTTCTCAAAACAAAATGAGCCATTGTATAATAGCAATAATGCACTCCAGGGTGTGTGTTGTGCTGGGATAACGTCACTTCTGGGGTGATTAGTTGCACTCAGCCTGCAGCCTCATGTCTAATCACCCCAGGCGTAACGTTATCCCAGCACAACACACACTCTGTTGTGCATTATTACTTAAAACAAACATAGCAAAAATATGAAATAAATCATTTAAGCCATAGCTAAGCAGAAGAGGTTTCTATTTTGAATTTTATTTGTTTTACTAGGAGAAAGCTCCATTAATCAATGCTCATTTGCAAGAAGGTCCTCAACAGGACAATCAAACGATACAGAAATAAACTGAATATGGATTTAGAACAGTGTTCACATATCTAGCGGAATGTCAGGTTTGCACAAATTATCAAGGCAGTTACAAGGCAGAATGTTAGGTTTACACAAAATATCAAGGCAGTTACAAGGCAATTCAAAGTCAGCAGTGATGGAATAGACAATTACATGACAAATTTGCAAAAAATATATCAAGGCAATAACAAGTCAAAGGAATACAAAAGTAAAAACATCGCTGTTCTCCAGGCCTTTTCTCCAGTGCTGTAGACTGCAACAACAATCAAGTGACATACATAAAAGAGTGCAGAAGGAACAGATTAGAGTAACCATCCTATTCTCTTCAAAGTTGATGGTAATCCATTCCTGAACAGGCAACTGGTGTTCTATTTGGCAAAGAAAGAAGCCTACAAAGATCTTTGCACTTGTTTACATCAGTTATTTACAGGACAAAATAATTCATGTTTGTATTCTTTTACAGAGCAAGAAGAGGTCAGAATAAATAGAAGACTAGAAACAAAAGCAGAATACGTAGCTAATGGAAGTGGGGTTCAAAATGGATTAAGTATAATGGATTGTGGGATGGATGTGACGGTGGTTGTGGGGTAGCTACAACACAGCCAAAGTCAGAACAAGACATAGTATGACTGCACCAGAAAGAGTTCATTGGCACAGTCTAGGCTGAAGGAGGAAGGATAGCCAGAGGTTACAGTATGTGCATTTGTTTGTCTGTTTGATTTCATGTTTGTGTCTTTTTTAACCAATCAGTAAATTTTAGTGCAGGGTGCAGCATGATAAAGTTATCAGATACAGTGCTGTTTAGAAAGGGCTATATAATTTTAATATTTGTACTTTTTGTATCACATATGCAATAAATAGGGACCATACATTATGATTTAAGGAATGATCATTTGAAGCTCTGAACACCCACCTGAAATATTGATGGGATCAGTTCACATGTGAAGAGGTATTGCATACTTAATTACCTGGCTAGATGTAAAAATAATAATAATGTTCCTTCAGGAGACCTTTTTGAATGCCATAGAATCTAAAAACTGAAGAGGAAATGGGTAAGGCTAATATATTTTCCGCTGTGTATGAACAAGAGTAGAAGGGTTGCTGTTTAGGTTCACAAAACATGCCTGTTTAATGCAATAAAACAATATGTGGATGTGGAAGGAAGGACAGTGATATCGCTTGGATCTTTCTATGGTAGGAAAATGGTGCTTGAAGCAATATATATGGTCTATTCCAGCAATATTCCCAATTTTTAGCTGATAATAATCAACAACTGGCAAAATGGGTCTGCCAGTTTATTGTGATGTGATGGAACATAAACTGTTTGCCCAACCCCTAGAAGGATGTCTTCCTATTCACTGGGTGGCAACAGGTATAACAACAAAATATTTAATAGTTTTAAAGATGTTAAGAATGTGATAGACTTATAATGAATATATAATAAACACTGTTTTGAGTGCATACACTATACTTTATCCTATAAGGTCTACTCTTGAGTAAACAATATAATGATATCAAAAAATATGCTTGCTTCTATATTTATCCCCATGACTTGAATTTAGGGAGCTCTAATTTCAATACATTCTCCTGTGTACTTATTTTCTTGTTGAATCAGGGACAGAGGAAATCTCTCCTTTGGAAATGCAGTAATTCCCTACTCGAATACCCTAATTTGGACAGTAAGATTAGGGGGAACTTAATTTTTGGCCGGAAAACCTTCTCCACTAACGTCAGGGCAATTGATATTTGGGATCAATTTAGAGTCTCACTGAGAGGAAAATAATATCATACATCACATGGGTTTACAGAACAAGAAGAAATAAACATATTTTATTAACAAATGAGTTAAGAAATCTTGAGATTAAATGTGGGTGTGAGAATCATGAGCATAGGGAGCAATTTCAAATGTTTTAAAGGAGTCTTATAGAAAACAAAGCTATAGTTGCATAAAGGAAATTTGTTTATGTAACTGTACTGTAATTATACCTTGTGCTGGACTTGCTTGTGTAACTATGTTCACAGGATAGTCCTGGAAGTTGATACAAATGCAAAGGTTAGACTGAACTGGTGGTGGACCAGTGAAGCAGACTACCCAGGGAGCTGGTGAATATTATCTCTATAGCAGAAATCGATCAAATGTTACAGACACAAAGTGGCAGTTAGGGTCAAGTGGGATTATGGGGTTTAGTGAAAGTGGAGAACTAGTTAAAGTAGAATTACTCAGTAGACTAGATGGATGAAAGGCCCATATGTCCTAAACTATCTACAGTATGTATGTGCATTATCTATGTGTCACAAAGTCCTTGTCAGAAATCATTAAATCTTCATAGTGGTAGCTAATTTAAAATTGATCATTTAAAATTATAACAAAATATCTTATATAAATAATAGATTAACTGGGCTACAGTGGGGGGTAACTAAACGTATCTTCATGAGTGAGGCTAAAACCTTTATAACACACTCATAAACTATGAATCATCTTGACATATGTGAATAAATATGGTTATTCCACATGATGTGTGAAATATTAGACAGAGAGAGAGAGAGAGAGAGATGGACAGACAGACAGATAGATGGACAGAGATAAATAGATAGATAGATAGATAGATAGATAGATAGATAGATAGATAGACAGACAGACAGACAGAGATGCACTGGTGGGTATGTTTAACTTGTTATGATTTGCCTTATGTGTGTTATTGGTATGCAACTTGCCAATATCCTTGACAGGGCACTCTTGTAATATAGGTGTACAGTGTACAGTATCTCAATGAGCTTAATTTCTGGTAAAACAAAGGTAATATTATGAAATAAAAATACACTGCTGCAAGCACCCACTAAAAATGCAAATAAAATTAGGATCAAAGTTTCACTACTGGTCCTTCAGAAAATTGCAGACAAAGAAAGCATAGTCATAAAAAGTATCAATAGAAAGTTGAGATACATATGAGGAAGACATATAATTGGGTAGGTTTTAAAAAGAAGTTAACTGAAGGCATGTTCAGAACAAAATCTGGGAAAACACAATGCCATGACCAGGATAGAATTTCATTAAACAAGAAACACTGTAGGACTTTAAGATCAGATAACTGTTACGTCATTAAGTATGGTTTAATGTGTGGATACAGTTCAAACATTGTAATACTTATTGAGAATGAGGCCATGGAATACCAGTAAAACAGGAATATGGAGGAATATGGATATACAGTGTGCATGTGTGTATGTGTGTGTGTGTATGTGTGTGTGTATATCATATGACTATGTCTCCCCATACATACCCTCCATAAAGACATTAAGCATACTGACACATATGCACACAAATATCAAACATTCATACACCCATGTCTTTGTTAGTTGAAGAAGAAAAAATAGTATAATGGCCAAACACTAGGAGGCAGAAGGAAAAATTAGTAGAAAAAAGTCTGATATTTAATCCAGACGGCTTGTGGGAACCTAAGTAATGGTAAGATTGGTTTCAGTAGATTTACTCATGAGTGATAGATAGACAGATAGACAGACAGATAGAAAGACAAAGAGATAGATAGATAGATAGATAGATAGATAGATAGAATAGATAGATAGATAGATAGATAGATAGATCAAAATCTTTATTTATCCAGGTGAACACCATTGAGCAAGCTCATTTTCAAGGTGGGCCTGCTTCTCACAAGTCATAAACAGTACAACAAATCATACATCAGTACATAAACTGTGATGATATATGGTAATACATAGTGAAAGAATAGCAATGAAATGAGCGAGGAGTGCATACAGAGTAAATGAGTTCACACCTAGTTCCATGCAAAAAGGAAATACTTATGGATAAGAAAGAAAGGGAAAACCAAAACATGAACACAAATGAAAAGGGAATGCAGCCCTGTGATCCAAGAGGATCATGTTAAATGGATCGATATGAATATACAGAACGGAAGGGGGACAGGGGAATGGAGAACAGGTGGGGTCTAGAGGAGTAGGGGTACATGGGAAAGCACTCTGCAAAGGCACTCACATTCCAGGGGTTTTACAGCTTTACTGCACCTCTACTGGACATGAATCCAGCTTAGTGGACTCGGGCATCGGCTTCAGGGGCGCCGCCGCCCAGTAAACGCGCATTGTACGGCGGATGGGTGAGAAGTCCTGATAGGGTATGGAGCCATGAATCAAAGACGGTGGAAGCAATGGCAAACCTCTTTTATTAGTTTTGCATATAAAGTTTTTAAGATACTTACTGTTGATTTTAGTTTAATTGATTTTTGTATTTCGTTCCAGAGAGTTGGCAGAGAGAAGCTTATGGCAGTTCTCCCAAGGCGCGTGTGGACCCTGAGTATCTTTAGGGAGATTAGTAAGCAGCTCCTTAAGGTGTAGGTTTGAAGGTCACTTAGAGGCAGTAAGTCAGAAATGTAGTGTGGTAGTTTGGAGGTAATAGCTTCTAAGGTCCAGACTGCGACATTTCTGTTCTGTTTGTATTGCAAGGAGGACCACCCCACAGCAGTGTACAGGGAGCAGTGGTGTGTAGAGGAGGGGAGGCCGGTGATGAAGTGCAATGCTCTGTGGTATAAGACATCCAGTTTGTCCAGGAGAGAGGTATTGCAGTGGCTATAGATAAAATCGGTGTAGTCCAGCAAAGGGATGAAAGTGGTCTGAACGAGCTGTTTTTTTGCTTCAGGCGTCAGGAGGCGGTTTATTCGGTAGAAGAGCCCCAGCCTCTGCTTTAGCTTTTTTACCATGTCCTCCAGGTGTTCCCCAAAGGAGAGCTTGTGATCCAGCCAAATTCCCAAATATTTGAATTTGGGGACAAACTCCAGGTTTTCCCCCAATAAGGTGGTGATAGGGGGTAAAGTGCCAATAGACTGGTAAGGCTGAGTGTTGCCAGGGGAAAGGATCATTGTCTTGGTTTTTTAACATTCAGAAGTAGCTTTTTATTAATTAGCTGGTATTGGAGAATGTCAAAGTCTTGTTGCAGGTCTGTGCAAGCAATTTCTGGGGATGACCGGCTGAGGTATAGGACTGTGTCATCCACGAACAAGTGAATGCTAGTTTTTTTTATGCCAAGGTCTATGCTGTTGATGTAAATGGAGAAGAGTATTGGGCCCAGAATGGAGCCTTGGGGGACACCTCTTAGTAACGGTTTAGGGGGTGATAGCTCCCCATCTGCTTTAACTTGCTGGAGCCTGTCCATGAGGTAGTCCTGGAACCATCCTAGGGAAGTAGAGTCAAGTCCTAGGGCTTTTAAAGAGGATAAGAGTAGGGAGTGGTCAACAGTGTCGAAGGCCTTGCTTCGGTCAAGGAGCACAGCGCAGACAAATTTTTTGTTGTCAAGGTCATTTTGCCAATCATTTGTTACCATGGCCAATGCTCTAACTGTACTGTGTTTTGACCAGAAGCCTGACTGTAACGGATTTAGGAAGTCTGAGTTTTCCAGGAAGGCTCGTAGCTGTGCATTCACCATTTTTTCTAGCAGTTTAGATAGTATAGGGAGTAGTGAAATTGGCCTGTAATTGTTTTAAATCACAGAGATAATGTGTGCAGTTCTCCATATGATAGGTAGAGACCCCTGGGATAGTGATAAGTTGAACAAATGTGTAATGGGCACTGCCAACACATGCCAGGCCACTTTTAAGAAGTAGGGGTCTAACAAGTCTGCCCCTGCACTTTTCTTTGTATCCAAGTGAAGGTGTAACTCTTTGACTTCTTTCAGAGAAGCAGGTGAGAAGGAGAAGGTAGCTTTTGTTAAATTTTGTTCAGATGGTGGTGCAGGCATCTGGGAGTGCAGGTTGTAGGCAGGTGAGTTATCAAACGCTAGTCTGGCTGAGGTGAAGTTGTTGTTAAATGCTTGCAAAATGTCCTTTTTTTCACTGAGAAGGACATTGTTAGAGGAGATTTTAGGGGGGAGTGCACTTCCTGACGTGTGACCAGAGAGGTCTTTTATTGTAGACCAGAATTTGGTTGGCCAAGTTGAAGCAGCATCTAGTTCTGTGCGGTAGAAGTTGGACTTGGCCTCTCTGATTAACCTTGTGCAGGAGTTCCTGGCAGCTCTGAAAAGACACCAGTCTTTGGCAAGTTGCAATTTTCGAGTGGTTTTCCACAGTTTGTCCCTTTTTAGTAATGCAGCTTTAAGTTCTAGGGTAAACCAGCAATGGGTTCTGGGCTTTAATCGAGTTTTGACCAGTGGAGCATGGATGTTGAGGGCATGTGTTAATATTTCTTGGAATATGGACAATGCATTGTTCACTTGTCTGCCAGAGTGGGGAGTCCTTAAGATCCTTGGTATAGGCATATGGGTCCAAGTTATGCTTTGATCTCTTAGTGGAGAATTTTGAAGTATTTTTGGGCATGTGATTTGTTCTCACTCCAGCAATAAAACAGTGATCACTGACGTCGGCATGGAAGACACCAGCATGTGAGTAGAGGTGCAGTTTGTTTACTAGAAGGACATCTAGCAGGGTACTATTTGCTGGGTTTTTCTTATTGATGCATGTTGGTTCATTAATAAGCTGTGAGAGTCCATGGGAGTCACAGAGGGATTTGAGAGGTAGTGAGGCACTGGATAGCCAGCCGTAATTAAGGTCTCCTAGTATTATAGTATTATAGTAGATAGATAGAGCGGATGGATGGATGGATGAACAGACGGATGGACGGAGGAAGGGATAGCTAGTATATACTTGATATATGCACATAAAGAGGGTTGTTGGGCACAGGGCATAGCTTTAACTACTCCCCACACACACAAACACACACCCAGGCATACAAGGTGTGTATGAATCACAGTACGTGTGTGCTTTCACTCTTATGACATGGCTTTGTACTGACAAAAAAGTAAAAAATACACCACAAAATAAGTGTTCCTAATTGTGAATATACAGCATATGGGGATAAGTCATGATCATGTGATGAGGGTCCACCAATCACAGTCCAGATTTTACCCAAACCATTTAATAAACACAGAATATACTATGAGCTTGCCAAATAGCACATTTGTTTCTATCTGTGGGTTTTGACCTCTGTTGACCTCAGACAAGTTCTAAGAGGCAAACTATGTAGAATAAACAATATTTTCCCTACCCTGTGGCATATGTCATTGATACAATGATGATAAGTTTCCAGCAAGGTAGGTTCTAGCACTGTAAATTCAGTAGTTCATGAAAAATAACTGCTACAAGTATGAGTCTAAACAGTTTTTCTAAACGTTTTCCTCTCCTAACTGTTCAATCCATCATTGCATCATTGCCATGCACACTCAAGTGAATGCATTCATTTGAACACATTCAAATGAAGGAAGCACTGCAAGCATTTAAAATAATTCACAGTAAGAATGTATATCAATTAAGACTCATGACAGGTGTTCTAGAACCTAGTGATGCTCCTGGAGTGGAAATAAATGATTTCTTTCTAATCCAGGAGCATTATCAGTGGAAATAAGTGCATTTATATGACCTTTTTCATTCTCACAGTTACTGTATAAATATATTTATAAAATGAGGTCTGGCAAGTTCTGTCTCCTGAGTGGTCAAAACCTGGTCACATGCCAGGTCATTGGTGCAGCGACAGGGCTACTGCTCACAATGCCATTGACCCAGCTTCAGGAATGAGTCTGGTGCATTGGAGGCTGAGTGGGGGGTGGATAATTGAGTGTCCCAGTAAGGGTACGTCTAGGGAGAAAGCAAGTGAAGATGCTGGGGAGAACAAGCTAAAGGGGATATGTGGGAAAGAAGAGTATAAACAATACTTTTTAAAAATCAGGTCAATGGTGGGTATGTTAACACAGCTTAAATATACTTTCTTTAGGATACATTATTGTAAATAGCAATAACCCTGCTACTGAAAAAGGTATTTATGCAAATCAAGCCCAACCACATGACAAATCCCCATATAAACAACTCCATCTCACACACACACATGCCCAAGGCCAATAAAGAAACAGAAATTACTCCAAAACATCAACAAATCAAACAATATCAACACTCATATCAAAGTAGACAAGGAAAACACAGAAACCTTCCCCCAGCCTAAAGAACAAAGAATCCCCCAAACAACACACAAAACCCAATGGACAAAGAAAAACCTAAATAAACAAAAACACCAAACATATCAGTGGTACTCCCTGGACCAATAAAGAAACAGAAATACTTCAAAACGCCCAAAAGAATCAAACACTGAAAACACATACACCAAGAAATACAACTGAAAATAGAGATGCAACCATCCTCACCTAGAAAAGAAAGATCCCAAAAAGTTAAAAAAAAATGAAAAAAGAAAAGAACTAAGCATGTCAAAATATTGAAACATGGCAGTGGTGCTCCTCTTACATAAACAAAAATGGAGACAAGCCCAGCTGCACTTATTATATAGTATACTGATCACCAATAGCTGTGTACGCATACAATAACCTTTCAAATGCTACAAAAGCAAACAAAATACCTGATTTATGGAACAATCTAGTCAGCTACACTAAAAACCTGAATGAAGCCCAACAGGAAGCAAAGAACAAAGCAGGATCATGTCCTCCAAGAATTCACAGCACTAATAAACAAAACCTATGGACTGACTGAAATTGCCCTTAAAAATACACCGATTCATTTATCATTGGAAACTATTTATAACTGGAATGAAACATTCCACATTTTTGGAACTATGCTAGATTAGCACACACCCTGGTGCTCAAAGGTCCTCAGTAGCACCTTAGGTCTAACACACTAGGCGGTATATTAACCTACAGTAGCATTACACCCATTCTGTTGTGTCTTATTCTTTATATAACATGCATATAGGATTTAAAGTGGTTTATTTTTTTTTTATGTTATTATTTCTCCTCCAGAGCGCCAGCTGCAGACCCCCACCATCCGTTGTTCCCCCAGCGCCATCCCCCGAAGACCCCCCCTCCCTTATGCACCCCATGACTTACCCTTCGCGGCAGGGTGGTGGGGAGCGACTCAACCCACCCCAACGGATCCATGCCAGGGAGGTGCCCTTCCAGGGACAGCACCAGCAGGAACAACTTCATACTGCCAGGCTCTCTTTTCCACTGTTTTTCCTCCCAGCCGGTCTCCTGGCGTGCAATGGCGCCTGGGCTAAGGATTACGCGTGCTCCCATGCGTGCCTCAATCATGCGTCCTGCCACTCCCCACCCCCACACTTGCTGCAGCTATGTGCGCCGACCCCAGCCTCCACTAGGAGTCAGGCAAGCACCGGCCGCCCAAATCCCCCCTTCCCGGAGATGGAGAGTAGTCCCTTGGATGCTCAATCAGTCTCCTCCCCGCCGACTCATGGCAACCCGTGCCCATTCCTGAACACAGATCGCCGGCATGGCGCGAGGTGTGGCATCCAGCGCCTCAACCCTCAGCGCCACCGGGCCGGTTAAAGTGGTTTATTTAGTTATGTACATATTTATTTATGTACGTATTCTTTTATTTATATATTTATTGATTTATTGATTGATACTTTAACAGGATTATCTCATTGGAGAAAGAATCTCCTTTTACATGAGTGACACAGACACAGAAATAAATGCAAGACAGACCTTTACAGCCAATAACTGTAACATAAAAGGACTGCCACCAGATGTTTTAGTTTTATATAGCATCATTTATACAAACTCTATTATAAAGCACATTGTCTGCTAGATGCTAGTTGTGCAGCAGCTGTAAGTATTCAAACAGAACAGCAAATATGTACTGAACACTATACAATGCATTGGAGAAATAGAGAAACATGATTGGCCGAAGCAGTCTTTGTCCAGGAGGATGTCTCTGTGTGTATCATCATGGGTCAGAACTGAGTATTGGAATCAACAATATCTCAACACTCTAGAGAAATTTTAGAATGTCAGTAATACACTCCAGGATGTGGCATATCAAGAGATTGTATTGCTTCTTCAGTGAATGAAGACTCTTGGCTTTGCTTTGCCTCTCACAAAATGCCCAAGGCATGATGATATCTCAAGATATTTCTTGCAAATACGTCTGTTATTGCATCAATATATCATACACCATCATGCATAAGTGCACTAAAACATATGTTAATTTAAGAGGAACACTTGACCAGACCACAGGAGTAACTCCTTAGTCTTTCTGAACAATGTCATGCAGTGTTTGAAGTTCAAATGTAAGCAGATTATATCATCACCTACCACAGAGCCCCCACCTTTACAAAGGGAGGCAGGTTGGTCTACTGCTTAGGGCACAAACTTGGGAAATAGGAGATCACAAGTTCAAACCCCACATGAGCTACAGTACATACTCACTGTGTCACCTTAAGCAAGTAACTTAACCTCCCAGTGCTCCAGTCCACCCACCTGTGGAAATGGGTAGATGCAGAGCCACACGGGAAACAGGATGTTGCATCTCAGATGCACTAGCATGGATAAATAAATTGTAAAAATGAAAAAAGTAGTCCATAGCTAAATGTGTTCCTCCAGACAAACTTCAATTAATTTACTAGCTAGTTTACCAGTAATAAATTGCTGTAATTCTGAAGTCATTCAAAGCTAAAATAATGTTTCCTGGCTCATAACCAAGGCCACTGTTTTTCGGTTTTTACCGGAAAATCCGGTAAAATTTCGGAATTAGGGCTGCCTGAAAACCGGTAAAAATGAAAATTTCCTGGAATCTGGCATTTTCTATCAGATCAGTAAATCTATAAAAAAGTATGTTTTTCTTTTAATTCCTTCCTGTACTATTTTCAGTTTGCTTTATTTATTGCTCTGTATATGAAGCCTTCTTTAATTCTGATTATTTATGCACATACTAAAAAATGATAACAGAATCCCGGTAAAATCCGGAAATTAGAGTAACAATCACCGGTGAAATTCCGGAATCTTAAGTCTTGAAAACGGAATTTAATTGTTTTAATCACCGTAAATCAGTGGCCTTGCTCATAACCAACTGAAAATTATAATTACACCCCTTACAGTTACAACTGATAAACCACTCAAACAGTTTAGCTACAATATTTTATGTACTATTAGGTCTGGCTGGATCCCTATCTAGCCATTGAAAAATACATTGAGCATACCCTTGCTGCAATTGGTCCCAAACTGGAAATGATCTAAAGATCCAGGTTTTATCTTATGCATTAAGCCTACTGGGTCAATATCGCACATGAAAGACAGTGTGGTGAATGCCGCGCTATTGAGTGCATGTAGTTTCAGCAACAGGGGTAGAACAGCACTAGTAAAAGAGCTCTACCCCGTCATTGAATGCTTTTACCTGGCATCATGAAGTTGCCGTGTGCTGGGGGCTTGGTCATGCCACTCCCTGGTGGAGTGGCTAGGGCACCAGCACTGGGTGACATGGCACTGTGGTTCGGCTCCCCCCAGGTGTTCCCATGCTGCAACTTTTTGCTGTTTTTTTTTCTTTAAAAAAGAAACAGCTTCCCCCTCAACAGTGTTTTTCCCCATCCCCAACATCCATACCCCCGAGTTTGTTATTTAAATTCCAGATGGTGCAGGGGGTGAAGCACCCACAAAAAACCAAGAAGCCCATAGACTGTATGGGTGTGCGCTGCTTGTGTTCATCTGTGTTTTCCCCAACGATATTGCAGCACACACTCTTATGGCTGTGGCATTAAGTGTTGCGTGATGTTTCTGGGTGCAGGAATGACCCCGTGCCATACTCAAGTCAGTGGGTGTCTTTTTTCTTTCTTGCAATCTCCCAGTAATTATGGGGATGTTATCTACCAAACTGCTAACAAGACTAGCCTCTAAATCCTGAAGTAATTCTACAATAAACTTTGTGGGTTTGTGATCCCTGTGACTACTTCATTCACCACTGTCTCCTCTGGGATCAGCTCAACTGGCTAAGCACCACAAACTTCAGAAATAACCATTGGTTATCAACATTGTTCAACTGTGCCCATGGGAACACCTTTAACTACCATATACTGTACCTCTTCTCACTGACCAAGAGTGCAGCTACAGTAGTCTCTGCATTCACCTGACTCACTCAGTTTCACAATTCTAAGACAGAAAATGGAAGCAGGAAGACAAGCTTTTGCTCATGATGCCCCTGAATCCTAGAACAAGATTTCCAAACCCTTTAAACATGCCCTATCTTAATAAACTTTAAAACTAATCACATCCTGCCCCTCAAAGAACCCTGTAAATGCTATTAATGTATGAGTCCTATGTTGCTGCCTGCTGTAAAACATATTTGCTTAATTGTTTTACTTTAGTCTAAACATGAGCTGTAATCAACTTATTATGTAAAATGTACAATTTTGAACTACTGTTATTGGGCTATCTACCTTTCGGTGCTGCTGCCTCTTTAGGGCAACCATGAAAATGAGATGTGGCCTCTTATTGGTCTTTCCCACTTGGAACAAGTTTTAGATAAATGTATACTATCCACCTTGACAGCTTTGTGAGACTAGCAAAAGGATATCCATGTAATGTTTAATTTCATAATGATATCACTAACAGTGCAACCCACCATAGTACTCAAGGACTGACTCATAGCATATACACATATAGTATTTATGTATTGAATGATCGATTGATTGATCGATTGATTGATTTGAGTTAGTTTGTTAGTTAGTTAGTTTAGTTAGTTAGTTAGTTAGTTAGTTAGTTAGTTAGTTAGTTAATTAAAATTACTCCAATTGGGATAACCTCATGACATACATCATTTCGTTTTCCTGGGGGTTGGGGCAAGGAGGACAGCAGCAGTCAACAGGTTAACACAGTCCCACAACAATTGTAACATACAAGTTAAAATATACAAGGCTAAAAATGTAAAGGTAAATAAGTCCAAACAGGAACTAAAGCAATCTAAAGAAGTCAGGTCACAGCAAAGAATGAGCATTAACATTGTTATGGAACAATATCATGGTTCTGGAGAGGGGCATACTGGACCAAAACAAACAGAGGGGACTCTGAGTTGGCTGGAATCACTGGACCTTTACACTTGCAAGCCAGAATCATTCCTCAGCTAGAGAGTGAGTTTATTCCAAGTGTAAGGTGCTGCAATTGCAAAGGCCTTTCTACCAGATTCACACTCCATCCTAGGAATGGAGAAGGTAAGTGCTGTTGCTGAGTGGAGTGAGGAGGCACTGCTTGACTGTGTGGTGGTGGGCTATGAGATAATCAGGGGATTTTCCTTGTGCACAGTTGTACAACAAGAAAAGCCAGTGGTAATCATACCTGCTTGTGGGACCTGGCCAGTTAAGCTGGTCATACAGTAATGATGCATACATCATCCACAGGAGAGGATGAACCTGCACAACTTGTACAAATGATCAAGGGACAGCACAATAGATTTGTTTTCACAGCAGTATATGTGGTTGATGGAAGACAGCAGAAAGTGGGAGACCACTTGCTTCCTCACATGAACACTAACATAGCATTTAGACCAGTAGAGAAAGTTGAGCATGGGCCTTATCACTGTTAAGATATGATCAATGTGCCAGCTTTAAGTGATACACCAAGTCAGAATCGCAGAAATTTGAACATGCTGACTTGCTCAAAAACACTGACTTCAGATGTTACTATTTCAAGTGGATCAGCTGGATGAGTCAGCAAGTCCCAGGACCCAAACACCGTAAACTTATTTTTGGATGCATTAAAGATCAGGAAATTGCTGATGAATCAGGAGGAGACAGTGCTGACATCAGATTGGAGCACTGAATTAAAGGCGTTGGGCTCAATTTTCATATGGGGCTTGGAACAGCGCAAGCTGCAGCTACAAAGCAGCTTGTGCCAAGACCCCTGCACCCTATTCTCAATTGGGCAGGGTCCCAGCAGCTAAGTCCCATGGCTTGTAGCAACCAGGGCCAGGTGCCAAACAGATGTCTCACTGGCAGTGTGGGTTGCAAGCTGTGGGATGGCTGTGCTATGCTCTAGTCCCTGTTGTGTTAGCAGCCCCCCTCCCTGATGTGCAGATACCCCTCAGTCAGTGACATAGCGGCCCCCTTCCCAATCTCTGATTGCACCATGTTCTTAATTTAATTAACGTATCATGCCCCCAATCCCTGATTGTGCCATGCTTTTAATTTAACATATCATGCCCCGATCCCTGCTTGTGCCATACTCTACATTTAACTAATCATATCCCCATCCCCGATTGTGCGAATAACTAAATGCATAATAATATTCCTTCCCCCCCATTCCCCGATGCCACCATTGACACAAATGAACCCCTTATCCTGGTGATCTAGTGAGCCCCCCACCCCAGCAGGTAGTTCCCACCATGGAGCTCCCCATCCCATAATAGAGTTGGCACCAGCTCAGCCCTCTTCTCACCTCCATGGCCAGTGCTCACTGCACTGTCATTTTGATAGCTGTACTATATAGTGTACACAATGTGAATACGCTATACAGTGCAGCTGTCAACATGACAGTGCAGTCGATACCAGCCATGGAGATGAGAGGAGGGCTGTGCCATGCTGGCTCTATTACAGGATGGGGGGCTCTATGGTGGGCACCACCTGCTGGGGTGGGGGCCATGAGATCACCAGGATAAGGGGATCATTTGAGTCAACAGCAGCACCGGGGATGTGGAGGGGAACATTATTATGCATTTAGTTATTGGCACAATTGGGTATCGAGGGGCATGTTCTGTTAAATAAAATACATGGCACAATAGGGGATGAGGGGGCATGATAAGTTGATTAAATAATGACACTGGCACAATTGGGGTTGGGGAGGGGGGGCCCCCAGCACAATGTCTCATTCTGGTTGACTCGCCCAGTGGGAGATTTTCTAAGTACCCTTAGACCAGCTCTAACTGGTCTAAGGGTACTTAGGATTTCTCCTTCTGGGTGAGTTCTGAGAATCCTGATATCGGGGATGTGGGAGTTTGCACCTGCCACATTCCCCCTTGTGCCGTGTCGCAGCCCATTTGAGGGTGCACTGGCAGCACAAGCCCTCTTTGGGGCAGACAGCCTGTGGTTGATAAAGGCTACCTATGAGAATAGCTCTGGGGGCCAGATTTGTTGCAAGGTGCCACTTGCACCATTTATGTTTGGTGCAGACACCTTGCGTCACTCTCAGGGCTTTGAGAATCAGGTCCATTGTCTGTGCACTGTATTAAAGTATGGTATCATCTGCATACATATGTAGATGACACCTCCTGAAGTGCTTCAGGAGGTCATTAACAAAGATGTAGAACAACAGAGGGTAAAGGACTGAGCCTTGAGGAACCCCAATATTTACAACAAGGTCTGAATTGAACTAAACCCTTGTACACAAGCCAGCTCTGTGAAAAAGTGAAAGGAGCATTATGTCTGTTCTCAAAAAAGTGTTTCAAGATTCTGATTTATCTAGAAAGTGATCCGTTCTATAAAACCATTCTGGCTTACCAATAGTGTTGCTTGATTATGGCATCACTAAACTAACTAGCGTGATAATAAATGCTGATGACATGCCCAGAGTGTTGAGTAAAGACATGCCATCACCACACAGAATAGTTTAATCATCATCTCTTTTTATTCTCATTCATTGGGAGAGATAGATAGATAGATAGATAGATAGATAGATAGATAGATAGATAGATAGATAGATAGATAGATAGATAGATAGACAGACAGACAGACAGGCAGACAGGCAGACAGACAGATAGATGCTCACATTTAGGCTTGTCAAGTCCTCCTCAGGGATTTTTATATAAGCATATATTTTATTTTCATAACTCATAAAAACATAAAATCTGATGGCAAAAGGAGATCAATGGCCCATCAAGTCTCCCTGTGTTAATACTACATCACCCCCTTGACCAAGTATCCCAGTTGATTATCCCCATGTCTCTTCCCTCCCTGGCTCCCCCTAGTGGAACTATGAGTTCCTTGGCTCTGTCACAGCTGTGTTTGAACTCATTAATGTAACACATTTGCACCACTTCTTCTGGCAATCTTTTGGTGACCATTCACTAACCTGACACCTGCCTATCTATGTCCTTTCTCATGTGAATACTCCAAAACTGAGCATAATTCTCCAGGTGAGGCCTCACCAGAGATCTGTATTAGAGCAGCATCACCTCTATTTTCCTACTATCAAAACCCCTCCCTATACACAGCATCCTTGATGCCTTGCTATAGCCATTATTGTACTGGCTGGTCTGCTTGACAGAGTCACTGATGGGGACTCCCAGATCCCTCTCCTCTGCTGTAGTGGCCAGCCTACCCAATACAATGTTCTGTATGTGGGTGTCTTTTCCCTACATGCATAACCTTGTACTTCTTGTCATTGAACCTCAACTGCCAGATTTTCAATTACCTATCCAACTTTTCTAGGTCTTTCTGAAGTTACCTTACCTTTCCTCATCATCCACCCTGCTGCACAACTTTGTATCATTGGCAAAGGACACACCATGCCCTGGATACACTTTCCTGTGTTACCAATGAACATTCTGAATAGAACAGGTCCCAAGCCTGACACCTGAAGTATCCCACACATGACCATCTCTTTCCCCAGATTTGATCCTGTATACTGTCACACTCTACTACCTTCCCACTAGCCAGTTTCCAGCCCTCTAAACTAAACCTTTCACTCCTTGGTCCTCCAGCTTTTTAGCAACCTCCTATGTGGCACAGAATTGAAAGCTTTGCTAAAGTCAAAACAGAAAAAAATCTATCACTTGCCCTCTATCTATTGCCCTAGTCCCCATGCCAGAAAAACATGATCAGGTTGGTCTGGCAGCACTTCCTGACTCAACATATGTTGCTTGCTGTCCCAAAGCCTATTATCTTCTAAGCAGGCCACCAGATTTTCCTACGATTGAGGTAAGACAGATCAGACTTTAGTTGTCTGGGTCCTGACGCCTCCCTTCCCCCTACTTGTGGTGTGGGACTATGTCTGCAGTTCTCCCATCTCCTGGCACTATCTCAGATTCCATTGAGCTATTAAATAGCTGGGTTAATGGCTCAGCCAGCTCTGTTGTCAGTTCTCTAAGTATGCTTGGGATGCTGGCCACCTTGGCCCAGCATTTTATCCAAACATACAGCAATGATCACCACCCTCCCCACTTTCTGTGCCCCCCCAATCCAACTTTCTGTTAGAGGTCCAACATCCTTAACCATCAAAACAGAGCAGAAGTAGTTGTTTACGACATTTAGTTCTGTTGATCATCCTCCAGCCCCTGCTAGCTTGACTATTCCCTCTGGTGTGCCTTTTCTCCTAAATATGTCTAAAAAATGATTTTCCCCTCCCATCACACCCTTGGCAATCCATATGTCTTCATCTGCCTTTGCCCTTCCTCATTGCCACCATTATTTTATCCTGACCTGACAGTCCCCCCATTTCTCTTTTCCTTTACCCACCTTGTACCTTATGAAGGCCCTTTTTTTGCCTTATCAGCTTCTGTTACCTCCCGTGAGAACCATCAGTCTTTTGCACATGTTCCTTTTGGTAACCTTCCTAGCAAGAGTCATCACTTCCTGAATTTCCTCCGCTGATCATTTCTCACTTTTCCTCTCTACCCCTTGATCTAGTCTATACCTAACAAGTTTTCCCCTTGCACTTACCTGCATTTGATGAGTGTTAGCTCTTTTGATTTCCATAACTATGTATTTTAAGAGGGACCACAATTCTCCATTGCCAGTTCAAAGCAAATGGAATTGTGGTCACTAGACCCCAAAGGATCTCTGACCACAACCCCACCTATTACCTGTGAGTTGGTAAGTGCCATGCTGAGGATGGTATCCTGCCATGTGAGTTCCCAGACCAGCTACACCAGTAAGCAGTCCTGCACCATGTCTACCAGTGCCTGACTCCTGGTGCTCTTAGCTGCTGGTGTATCCCAATCTATGTCTGGCAGGTTCAGGTCTGCAACTAACGTTACATCACCTTTTGCTGCCTGCTTCTGATTTCCTTCCCCAGTTCCTTTTCTCCTTCCCACATTTACCTTGGCGGTCTATAAACTACTCCCAGTCTAACCTTTTTTCCAACAGCCATAGTTGACCGTGTCCAGATTGACTCCACTCTCCCCTTCCTTCTTGATGGTCTCCTCTTCCATAGTGTTTTTACCCTTCCTGATATTGAAGGTTAACCCCCTTACCCTTGCATCTGTCCTTCCTATACAAGGTATATCCTGGAACAGACAGATCCCATTTATTATTTCCAGTTGCCCATGTCTCCATGATGGTTATCAAATCCAAGCTGGCCTCTGCCACCATTACCTGTAGCTTACTAATCTTATTACTCAAGCTCCTAGCCCACTCCTGATATTTAGGCAGACCACCTTCCATCCTCTCCCATATTCTCTCTCCACAGACCTGCTCCCAGCTCTTGCTTGCAACACCCTTTCTGTTACATCCATGTCATCTCCTACTAGTTGGTTTGTAGTGACCTCCACCCTCACTATCCTCTCCTGCTCTTTCTTGATCCATACTGTTGTCTCCACTAGTATCCCTTTGCCTCCCAATTCCATTCACCGCAGGTCACAGCACTCAGAAGCAGATATGAATATGAACACAGGTTTGCTTTTTTCTGGCATGCTAATAGTCAGGGAGAAGACTATTTTCCCTTTATAGCCAATTAGGTCAATTGTATTTTTTTTAACTTGGCTTGCTCAGGTTAACTGGACACACTACATCATAATGAGGTATAACAGAAGGTTTTAAGCAACACACCAATACCAAGCATGACAGAAGTCAAACCTATTTGTTTTATAAGGTGAATATTACAGACTACATGAAAAGTCTTGTGAATTCTTATATGTACAGAATTATTTAATAAAATAATCTGGGCATGAGGATAATTCATGCAGGTTCATCTATCTCAATCTAGAAAGTTATATGGCAGTCACTTTATCCAAAAGAAAATCAAAGACTAAAAAAAAAAAAAAATTCACAATGCTTCACATCAGCATTGTGGCATTGTGTGGCACTCAGACCAAGAACAACGGAACTAGACAGAAGCAATTCTTCACAGAAAGAGCTACTTCAAAAGTTTCTCCTTTTACAAGATGTAGAATAAACCACACACACACACACACACACACACACACCACACACACACACACACACACACATATATATATATATATATATATATATATATAACTAATTTATTCTATCTTCCAATTCATTTATCCTGGAGAATTCAGCTGGATAAATACATTGTGTGATGCAAACTGTGGCAATAAGCATATGTATGTCATCAGTATTTTATATCAACTGTTTGTCATAGTGTGGAAATATTCACATTAAGAGCTACTTCAAACGTTTCACCTTTTACAAAGCTATAGAATACAATGCTATATATAGTATTTATCTTATTTAATTTATCTTACAGTTTATTTACCCAGGGTAGCCCAACTGAGACACAACATCTTATTTCTGGTGGGGTCCTGCTTCTATCTATTTCTGTTGCTGAGTGGATTTGAGTATGGAACAGTTAGGTGACTTACTCAATTCCAAACCATGAGTCCATGGCTCTAGCTGTGTGAACTTGCAGTCTCCTGGTTCAAGCTGGTGCTCTAAACACTAGAACACCTTGCCTTCACATAATAGTCTGCAATGAGGTAACGATATTTATCCCTTATGGTGAAATTATGTCCTTCATAACATTCATTGTTTCATCATTGGTTTCCTACTCTGAGCTTCACATTTGGTAATATATATATATAGTTATGGGTCTTACCACTCACTAGCAGAGATAAATGTGTTATTCCACTGCAACCTACTATGTATTTGATATATAGCACACCATTTGTAATGTTTTTTACTGGTGTTTTACCTTGTTTTAGCTTAAAACTGCCTTTCTTTTTATTGAAAACTCTTTATCTGGCCCGTTGTTCTCTGTGTTCTATCTCCAGATTCTTAGTGGAAATAATATGTTCCAAGTTAAATAAAGTGTGTTCTAAATGAAATAAATGGTGTTCTAAGTGAAAAAAAAAAATATTTATCCCAAAATGACATGATTTTTTTACCCAAGTTATGCACCACTGGTGTGGTATATATAGGGGAAACATGATGGACAGAAGTGGGATATGGAAAATATTCTCACCTCTGCAGAGTGAGCATCAAATACTCATGAGTGCTGAAGGCACAAGTGAGAGTATCCAGAGCTCACTCTGCTGGACTGAGAATATGTTCTATATCCCACAATCTGCACATCATGTGTGCAATTTATTCAATGGGGGGTGAGGGCTTTAGAAATATTTTTTCTGTGTTCTTTTTCTGCTTCTGTGTGCTTTCTGTTCTTTTGTGTGTGGTGTGAGTGTGTGTGAGTTTTTTCTGAATGGACTGGGACATTGAGAAACACAATGGCACATGGGTGAGTGTCTTTTGCAGTACTAAGTGAGTAAGTTGCAGGTAGCACTGAGAAAGAGAAACCACTTTGTGAAGGAGTTCCATTTAGAATGCAGGCTGTTGTGAAGCTGAGATCAGCACAGTAATGGGCTGGGAGTCTCAGAAACACTATGGGACACAGGTGAGTGTCTTTTGCAATGCTAATTGAGTAAGTTGCAGGCTTCAGTGACAAAGAGAAACTGTTTTGTGAAGCAGTTTCATTTAGAATGCCTGGTTTAGTGAGTGAGTGGTGACATCAACAGAGTATGGATACATGGAATTTATCTCACTCTGCTGATGTCATTAGCATTTATCTCACTGCAGTGAGGGTATCTCCTTTTGTTACACTGGAATAGCTCTCACCCCCATTGTATAAATATGTTTAGCACCATAGTTTGTATCACACAGTGTATTTATCTCCACCATTTGTATGTCATTTGGCAAAGATGATCTCAGTTCTTCGTCCTTAGGGCAACTGTTTAGAATTGGGCTTTATGCTGTGAAAAGCAAAGAAATGCATTGTCATGCAGCTGGTTGCTCATTTTGCAAGGTCCTCTGCTCAACTGATGTACCATCAAGAAAAGAAGAGGCAACACACTGCAGTGGTTGCATGATGTTGCTTCAATTATTCTTCTGTAATGAATTTAGTTATCCTGAATAAGGTAAGGGATCATCATGTAGGTCATAGCATAAGTGGGGTAGCACAGGCCTACTTGTGTCTGTTTATAATATTTCTCTGTGCTGCTCTAACAATGAACTCTGATGAGAGAAGAATACTGTCCATTTATGCTTCAAGACACATTGTTTTTGGTAGGCCTTATGTCACACTTATCCAACAGGAATGAGTTTAGGCCAAAACATATTTCACTTGTGAACAAGGTGTGATCTAAAACTGCGAAATTACCTTCTCACAGAATATACTGTGACAGTCACCCAGTTTCTGGAATACATATCATTGTCTCAGTATCCTGCTAATGGACTGGTAATCATATTCTGCAAGACATGGCAGTAACCTGAATTATATTTACTTTGGTCACTAAAGGAAGTTTTGTGATACAGAGGGAAAAAGCAGACTTTGTTGGTCTCAAAACAGTGGTCATTCCCCCAATACCAATTCACAGACTCTAAAAACTGAAATGGTTTACCTTCAAAATATACATTTGAAATGTAAGTGTTCATTTTCTGTATGCTGCTTCTTGTTCTTGAAAAGATCACATACAGCTTGAAAACTGTCACCCTAGCCCACTAAATTACTTGCTCCATCTCTGTAACCTCTTGCTCTAGTTCTCAATTCAGCTTGAATTCTTTCCGATATGAGATCAGATATGTGCTCAGGTATCTGTTAGATAAAATACATTCAAAAGCCATTTATTCTGGTTTTATCATTTAGCAGCATCTTTTACTTTTTAGCTTCCTTCCAAACAAGATTATCTGTGACATTTGAGCACTGCCCAATAAAGCAGGTGTGCTTGCCATTGGAAATGTCACCTGAGCAATTTGGCACTCTCTGCTAGTCCAAAGTTGAGGGCATCAGGGGACACTGGGGTGATGGAATGTTATGAAAGATTAAGCAGATTTGCACCACTGTAGCTTGCTGCTATTTTGTTTGGCTGATATCCTCAAGCTTGTATTGTAAAGCATCTCCTTTTAAGACCATCAGTTTGGGGAATGGGAGGTGATAACTGAGTAAAGAACTAAGGTGATATACATTGAAAAATTATAACACAAATGAAAATATAGATAAATTTAATGGAAGTGGTTAACACCTCATTGTTGACTGGATTTTTGCTGTACAATATAACGAAATGGAACATCTTTCGAAAAGCAACATGGCTGGAAGATGTAAATGAAACAATAAGATAGCTGCTGTTTCACAGTGGTGATAATGTTTGGATGGTTGTCTGTAAAAAGCACAAGCACATGACAACTGAGAAACTATACAATCCTCACATGCTGTATGGCAAAGCACTGAAAATATGATTGTTCCTTTTTCCTGAACCTATAAAAATTGGACAATTGGTTGCAGCCAGTTAACAAATTTTGAAATATAATTCTGCAATCTCCAAAACCTTAACATGTCAACATTTAGAAGCAAAATGGCATATAGTTACCTTTATGCACACATCTCAACCTCCTGCCTTGCACTTGAGGGCATGGCTTAAAAATCAGGGGTACTCTTATTTATTTAGTTGAAAACTGGTAACCAGGAAAGGCACACTGAGCCAGTGTTCATCTCCAGGTGTGACCTGGGGAATAGGGAGCAGGAGTACAAAAATATAGCATACATGGCAACAATGAAATGGTACAAAGTAAAGTGCAGAAAGCATACAGTTTAATATGGTACAATTGCAATAACAATAAAAGGAGCCAAGTGATGGTGCAGTGAGCAGCTTTGATATGTAAATAAAGTGATCAGAGGAGGTAGAAAATGATAGTGCAGTAGTTGTTGGAAGGAGACTAATTCAGGCAGAGGTAGAACCTAGGAGAGGGCCTAGCAACAGCGGTGGTAAGGACCCCACAGTGAAGGGTCATGAAGAGGGCTAGCAGGTGTAGGAAGGGGCAGGGAGGAGTTTTAGCTGGTGCCTAAGGGATAGAGGGAAGGGAGAAATGGAGAGAGGAGGAGAATAGGTTCCTTAGGGAGGGAAGGCAATAGCAGAAGGCTGACTGCCCAGCAGCAGATGCATGCATCTGGGGAAGGGAGACAGTGTGAGAATCCCTGGAGCAGAGAAAATATGAGGCAGAGGGAATTGGAGAGTGGAGTAAGAATAGTAATGAGGTTAGGGACCCAAACAAATATTTGGAGATGAAGGAGGCTTAGTGGAACTGGTGACATGAGGGTAGGGGGAGGATGGATAGGCAGGACTACAGGGAGCAGTGGTGAGTTCAAGGGGATTAGTTTGTAGCAAAGTGACCAAAGGCATTATAGAAGGTGTCCAGTCTTGCAAGGGAAGAGAAGGTGACAGTACCATAGTTCACATCCTCATAGTAAAAGACCACAATAACTGTTTTGGTAACCAGCCCCCAGCAGATCTGGGGAGACAAGCAGTCTTTGTTGTGGTACAAGGCACCAAGTTGGGGCAAAGTTTGGAGCGGATGGCATTTATGTGGGTAAGAAAGTCAAGCCTACTATCTAGCCACACGCCAAGATATTTGAAAGAAGAAACCACTTAGAGAGGGGTGCCATCCAGGGATATGAAGATGGGGAGAGCGTAGAACCTGGCCAGTTTCTGGATGGTACCAAAGGTGATGAGCTCCATATTTTTTAGTGCTGACCTAGAGTTGGTTGAAGTGGAATTAGTGAAGGATGTTGTGGTAGTCTTGCTGGAGCATGCCATCCACCGCTGCAGTCAAGGGTCCAGAGGTGTAGATAACTGTATCATCTACATACATGTGAATATGTGAGTTGGCACAGGCAGAGGGAAGGTTGTTCAGAAAAATGGAGAAGTGGATGGGACCCAGGATGGAGCCCTGTAGGACCCCAGATTGAATAGGAAGAGGAGGTGACAGTACATCCCCTACATGTACCAACTGTTGAAGGCCCTTGAGGTAGGAACAAAACCAGTCAACAGCAGGAGCTGAGAAGATAGCAGAGCTCAGCTTTTATGTGGCCAAAATTAGAAGAACATCTTACAAAATGGTGATATCAGCTTAAGAAACATGTTATATACAGTGGTGTGAAAAAGTCTTTGCCCCCTTCCTGATTTCCTCTGTTATTGCATATTTGTCATACTGGATGTTTTCAGGTCTTTAGACACAATGTAATATTAGATAAAGGGAAACTGAGTGAACAAATAACACTTGTTTTTGTTTACCTATTTCAGTTTTTAATGAAAACAGTTAGCCAACACCAACTAGCACTGTGTGAAAAAGTAATTGCCCCCTAGTTAAATTAACCCAATTAAAGGGATAAGTAGAGTCAGCTGATTGAACACAGCCAGGCCTGATTACAGCCAGCCCTGCTCAATATAAACCTCACTTATTTTGACCCTTACCATCAGAGTCACGTTGCCAGCACAAAGAGTCAACAAGCACATCATGCCACGATCAAAGGAAGTTCCTGAAAAGATCAGAAAAGAAGTTGTTGCTATCTATCAGTCTGGAAAGGGTTACAAAGCTATTTCTAAGGCTCTGGAACTCCACCGAACCACAGTGAGAGCCATAATCTCCAAATGAAGAACACTTGGAACAGTAGTGAATCTTCCCAGGAGTGGGCGGCCTGCCAAAATTACTCCAAGGGTGCAGCGTAAAATCATCCAGGATGTGTCAAAGGATCCTAAAACAACACCCAAAGAACTGCAGGCTTCTCTTGCCTCAGCTAAGGTCAGTGTTCATGACTCCACAATCAGAAAGAGACTGGGCAAAAATGGGCTTCATGGGAAGTAGCAAGCGAAACCACTGCTAACCAAGATGAACATAAATGCTCATCTCTCATTTGCCAAGAAGCACCTGGATGATCCACAAGCCTTTTTGGAAAATGTTCTATGGACAGATGAGTCCAAAGTGGAACTTTTGGATGACATGGATCCCATTATGTCTGGCGTAAAGGCAAACACAGCATTCCACAGTAAGAACATCATACTAACAGTCAAACATGGTGGTGGTAGTGTGATGGTGTTGGATCTTTGCTGCCTCAGGACCTGGACGACTTGCCATAATTAAAGGAACCATGAATTCTGCTCTGTACCAGAAAATTCTTAAGGAGAATGTCCGGTCATCCGTCCGTCAGCTGAAGCTGAAGCATAGTTGGGTCATGCAGTAAGACAATGATCCAAAACACAAAAGC
Source organism: Neoceratodus forsteri (assembly GCA_016271365.2). Taxonomy (NCBI): domain Eukaryota; kingdom Metazoa; phylum Chordata; order Ceratodontiformes; family Ceratodontidae; genus Neoceratodus; species Neoceratodus forsteri. Next base: position 1,519,860,786 of record CM057449.1, read on the forward strand.
AAGTCCACATCAGAATGGCTGAAAAGAAATAAAATTAAAGTTTTGGAGTGGCCTAGTCAAAGTCCAGACCTAAACCCAATAGAGATGCTGTGGCAGGACCTAAAACGAGCAGTTCATGCTCGAAAACCTACCAGTGTTACTGAATTAAAGCAGTTCTGCAAGGAAGAGTGGGCTAAAATTCCTCCACAGCGATGTGAAAGACTGATATTGAAGTATAGGAAGCGTTTGGTTGCAGTCATTGCAGCTAAAGATGGTGTAACCAGTTATTAAGTGTAAGGGGGCAATTACTTTTTCACACAGTGCCAGTTGGTGTTGGTTAACTGTTTTCATTAAAAACTGAAATAGGTAAACAAATACAAGTGTCATTTGTTCACTCAGGTTCCCTTTATCTAATATTACATTGTGTCGAAAGACCTGAAAACATCCAGTGTGACAAATATGCAATAATAGAGAAAATCAGGAAGGGGGCCAATACTTTTTCACACCACTGTATTGTGTGGCTTAGTATGAGAAGCATTATATAAAGGAGAACCAAACTGTAACACCAATTCCTGGCAATATTTCATGTTTTAAATCTATGTTGATCAGTGACACATGTACAAACTTAAGAAGGATGGAAGAGATTTTTGAGGCAGAATCATGGACTTGCCTGATTTTCAGGAACAGTTGAGAGGTATGTAAACGGTTAGGTTTAGCAAAGAATGTAAGTGTACTGAGAGTCCTTTTCTCAAGAAGTTGTTCCACTTTGCCTGTCTAAGCAGACCCCTTTTGGGGAAGGAATAGGTTCCTAAGAACCTAAAATGCATGGCATTCACAAAGCCTCAAACAGTCTATCATACTAACAGGGAAGACGCAACTGATAAATTCTTTCCACAGGCCATATTTCCAATATGACATAGCAAAACAATAGCTCTTCTGTCTACAAGCTGTTAATAATAATTACAGTTATGTACTACTAGTCCATAAATATGAAAAGTATTTAAATGAAAAGATTCTGTACTTTTCATCTGTTCATAAAACATACTGCTAACATAAACATGTTTTCCATTTTAGTACAGTATACCAATCTTATTTCCCAAATGGAGACATCCCAGCCTTGCTTCACTCCTGATTTCCAGCAGTACTGGAGACATGAGACGTGCTGCGGTAAGCTAGTGCACCTGAAAAAAAGTGTCAACACACACTCAGACACAGGGGTTAAACTGATCAGGAAACTACTTGAACTCCGTTCTCTCCACCTCTTACAAAATTCGTGAGTTTTGCACCTCTGTCATCTTTCTCTCTTGAATACTATAATAGTTCCACCTCATATAGATGACAGTTCCCCACTTACAAATCAAGAGGTGAGCATTCCTTCAACTCAGCATTTCCAATATGACCTCTGAATACACACACACACACACACACACACACACACACACACAAGTGCACACACACACAGACGCATCGGCTGCTATGTAGACAGTTACACACTGGACTACCAGAGTGTAGTTGTGGTGTTGCCTGCAGTGACGCCTCTTCTTTCTAAGCATTTAGACGCTTAAGACCGAGGTTATACACCCTTCTTTACAGCACAATGAGTAGTAAAGTACTGCTTTCCAAATGCCACCCACCCCCACACACGCATCCCTCCCTACACCGGTGCGAAATTACTGCTTTCTAAAAGTCTCCCACCCCACCAAAAACACAATCTTTCTATGTCTGTGAAATAAGACCATTTCAAAATTGGACATCGTGTTACTTTACTTTAGTTTATACCTGTATGCAGTGCAGCGTGTATCACTTAGATGAAGGAGCAAGAAGATCTTGCAAGGGAATAAGCATGCTCCATGGGCGATCTATTGCCTTTGTATGTTTTCACCCGTGCAAGTGTTTTAATTACCGTCTTTCTCTAAGTTTCTTAAAATACAGAAGTATCATAATACAAAATAAGGATTTTCTCTGTAGTGTTGGGAAGATCGTTATTTTTGTGGGAGAAAAGAAAGTATGATCAACTAGCTTTGGGATTTCAAAAGGTAGTATTTCCAGCCGCAATAAGTGAATGAGTGTTTCCTGCTAGGTTACTACAATATGGCTATTTATCTACTGTCACAAAAGGCACACTAAATGAGCGTTCGATTATTTACAAAGACAAAAGACACTCGTTATAAAGTGAATTACAATATACAGTATAATTAATTGTGGCGGCTTATGCAAGTCATGTATGAAAAAAAAAAATCCACAAGATTTTAAATGAAAACCTACATTTTATCTTCATAATGCAATAATGAGTCTTTTTAAAGGATGATAATTTTAATTCCCCTATCTACAGCCGTAAAGACTGTATACCGCAAATCTCACTTGCCCTTTCAATTAAACTTGTCCAGGACGTTCTATTTAGTCAGCAGCGTGAATGGGTCATTAAAATTCTTGTTCCATAAGAGTTGTGTGCAGCTCAGTGTTGTTTCTAAATTCCATTAAATCCAAATGGTCTTTATCGCCCCATGACCACCGCGACTTCAATCAGCCAATTTAATTACCTTACAAAATTGTCAGCAGAACCAGCAAAGAAAACAGGAAGGGTTGTGACGTTATCAAATTGAAATCTTACTCTCCAGTGTTTAATCTGAAGTAGTCAATAGCAATACTTCTCACCCCTTCCTTCCAGGGGCTTTTAACCTTATACACTTCATTCAATGTTTTTTTGTGTAACATTTGACATTGGGATAACGTTGTGGGGTTTAGTAGTGTAGGAAACAATAATCATCACTTCCAGCTAAGATTTAAGGATAACTCTGCTTCTGAAGAACTAAAATACTGAGCTTTGGATAAAATAATAACAACAAAACCCAGCATTGGAAACAAAGCAAATGTCATTCTCAAGGCGATATATGCACCATGTTTTCTTATCAAGAATAGGCGTTGTGTTGAAGTGCCACATCTACTGATTTCAAATAAAAATGACCATGGGCTTTCTTCGTCATTCATCAGTATCTCTCAAACTTGCGCACAAAGTCACATTACACGGAAGAATTTAATACCTAGGCCACAGATTTTTGAAACATTTGCACAAAGAATTCAGTTGTTCTGCTAGATAGTAAAATACTTTTGGTGGCAGAAAATGGCCGTCTGAGGTCTCCAGAGGCATCACCAGAATCTGTTCGCCTTGTAAATGCTGGTGGTGATGTCCCTAGGAATTCTGGGTAGGCAGTTTTCATGGAAGCAAATAGTTTTTTTTTTAAATTTGCTGGAGCAATCAATGGGCTGTGAACATGTTTTGTCAATCTTTAAATGTTGTTACAGGGTTTGACATAGTACTGCGTTGTAAATTAACCTCTCCGAGGGCCAGAGAGTAACTGCCATCTCCACCTTTATGTTTTAAGGTACAGGGAATTACTACAAAATGAAAAGTTTTTCATCAAAGATCCTACTTGCAAACACACTACAAATCATTTTGTAATAGTCTCAGTGCAAGAGGCAACACCAATGAAAACTTAAAATAGCACTACTAGAAGAGCAACAAGTTCGTATGTGGCGTTTCTAATCCGTATAGTTACCCTACCCCCCACACACACACACACACAGTTACATTTGTGGGATTGGAGTGTTCCTCCACAACTATTTTTTCTAGATTTCATCGAAATAATTTATAGAAAAATTGAATGTTAAACTCACATTAAAACAACCAATAAAGTGTTCATGAATGGGTAGCCAGAAAGACCCTAACTGACGACTGAACTAAGATGTTCCCCTACTGTTTCAAGGTAGAGCACTGGCAATCGGTTAAGCAACCAGCAGTTCGCCGCTGACCTTGGTCCTGAACCAGTGGTACAGCAATGTCAGTTTATTCTAAAATGTTGCAGTGGCAGGTTTGTTAAAACGCTGCATGCGAAAAAAGGAGAATATACAAAGGTTGTTAGATAGTTTAAAATAAAAGTTGACACAGTGTAGCCTACTTATGACACTGTTCCCTGTGGACTTCTCTGAGCTCAAAACATATTTATTAGCATCTGATTTATGTGGCAACAGAAGAAACAGGAAAAAGTAGACAATCACCGAAAAATAAACCGAAGTGAAATGAAATGCCGTTTGAGGTTAAGGATAATCTTGGACCTTTGCATACATGCGTTTAAGCTCCACGATGTACACTGCTATGATACAATGACAAGCAGAAGAACAGAACAGGAACAGTATAAGGGCATCAAGTGATAAAACTAAGGATGCTCTTGCCACCTTTATTTATCTGATGGCATGTGTAAGTAATTTGGACTATTAAACTTTGACAGTAAAAGAGTTAGAAATTCAAAAAATAAAGTACGTTTCTTTAGTGCAAACATCTAATAGCTGACGATTCCATGTCATTAAAATCAGATATCTGTATGAGCAACTAATAGGCCATCTTTGTAAAGAGTGCTGCTTCGGCGTATAAATTCCCCATATACTACTACTGTCCTTGTTGTTTGGTAGACGCAAAGGACGCTCCACAACTATACTCTGGTACAATACAGATTGCAGCAGCAGTGCCATAGATTTAAATCGGGCACCAATCACATAATGCATGGTTAAAGAAATGTATGTGGTTTAAGAATACATGAGCTACAACTTCTTATCGCTGTAGCAGCGACTTCTAGGCATGATTAACACTATATATATATATATATATATATATATATATATATGTATATATATATATATATATATATATATATATATATATATATATATATATATATATATTTTAATATAGATATAACCAATGCACTCATTGGCTTCCCTTTCTCAGAAATGCATCTGGTGAAATGAAAGTAAAATACCCTACATTAAAACCCCACATACTGGAGAATTATCAAAATGTCATGGGCATTTTAGCAGGAGGAAGGACAATGGGAATCAATTCTACGTTTCCCTACAGCAACTGAAGTGTTCCATTGTTGCCATAGTGCTAGCTAAACTGGAGACGCAAGCTGCCTGTTAAATAGGGGGTTCCTGAAACTGCTGTCATTAGCCATATATAAAGCCACTGTAATGGAGCTCAACACATCTGTAAAAGGGGAGAGTATAATATCAATTTATTCCAAATTTAGAAAAATATTGTTATCAGTCATAGAGATTAAAGTGATACACTCACCTTGAAACTTATATTGCTCTACATTTTTATAGGCAATTTGTATTACAAATGACTGCGGATCTTATGGTCCCTTGAAACCAGCTCTGGAATCTATTGTGTTATGATGATGATGATTATGCAGTAGTTACTTATATAAAGTATATGGGACTTTTTACAATACTGTCATGGTGCTGCTATGAATATGGATGGCCTGATATTCATTTATTTTATTTATTTAAGTCTTTGGTAACCGCATAAGTGCACTGATCCAGGGGACCATTTTCAGGCACCACCCGGGCCACACAGGCGGCAGTTACAGAGGTAGTGACAAGTTATACAATGAGTACAAGCCATGTGGATATACAGACATCATTGGTGAACAAAGTGGATATACAGACATCATTGGTGAACAAAGAAAGTGACATAGGAAAGTAAAATTAATAAGAGGCTAAAAAAAATCAGTACATCATGATAAGCAACAATTATTATATAATTATTTACTAAGGATAAGTGGCCAGTGCAAATTAATGCATGATGTAATACAAAAAAAAAGACAATAGCCAAGTGGGAGAGCCCAAGAAGCAGGTAGTGAGGGATGTAAGACAGAAGTCCAAAGAAATGAAAGAGGACAGTGGAGGCCAAAGCAGCCCAAGAGGGAAAGTCAGAAATGAAGGGGGTTATCCAAACTAGCAACCACATGTGGCCTCATCAAGCAGCCAGGATTTCAGATATGTCTTGAAAGTGGCATGGGAGTCCAGATGGGAATGGAGATTCTGTTCCACAGAGTGGGAGCAGCTACAGATAACACTCTGCTACCCATAACTGAGGAGACTTTTGGGATATCCATGGGAGGGGGGTTGAGGATGCACGCAGACACCTCCAGGGAGTTCTGGTCTTGAGGAAAGAGGATAAGGGGAGGCTTCACCATGTCTGATGGCTGTCCAGGAGGTAGCCAAGCTCATAAACAAATCTGCAGGGTAGTGGGAGCCAGTCAAGAGTCTGGTAGAGGTGGCAGTGGTGAGTGGAATATGGTGCCAGGAGAGTGAAATCACATATGTTGCTATACCTGGAGCAGAGACACGGAGGCAAGGCTGAGGAGGCGAAGGAGAAGGAGGAGAGGAAGAAGAAGAATTATTTACATAGCACTTTTCGAACACACAGCATTCCAAAGCACTTTACAAGCAATGATAGACTGGTAGTGAAGTGACTGAATCTGTAGTTGGTGTCATTTTGCACATCAACACCCACACACAGCCTTGGGCAAGTGCATGAACCTTTTTTTTTATGGGAAGGGGAATGGTGGCCAGGACACCTCGGAAAATATCCTACTCTTGTGAAAAGTGCCTTGGGTTCCTTAACTTCCAACTGGACAGCACTAGAGATGGGTAGAGGGAGTCTGGGTTTAATGTCTCATCCGAAGGACAGCACATCTCGACAGTACAGCACCCCCAGTACTGCACATAGGTGCCAGCATTTATGGTATGAGCCCAGTTCTGGAGTGGGACGAGAACCCACGACCTTCTAGCCCCGAGGCGGATGTGCAACCAACTGATCCAGGCTGACTCCCAACAATAACAATCTCGGGCTATAGCTTATACTGGTTTCCATGGAAAAGGAAATCGTAAGCCAAGATGCATGCCAACTGCAAGTCGTACTAAAGATACAGTACACAAAGCACTCTAGTATGAAAAACACTACCTACTGGCCTGGCTTGACAGTGAGTAAAACACTGCTGTAGCGAGTTAAGATCTATTAACCCCACACCATTGTCTCACAGATAGAAAACCAACCGACAAAAATTGTCTGTATTACCCGGATTTCCATGAGATACATGTATCCTAAAAAGGCAAACAGTGGGTGTGTATTTCAGTATTTAGTCGTCTTATTCGGTTGTTCTGAACATTTTCTTATAAATGCCTTAAGCAGGAATGCTGAACGAAGGACAGGTATTTACAATGATTGAAAAAACACAGCCAGTGTCTAAATCATTGGTGATCTATAGGCCTGTTTGTCTTATTAGAAAAACCAAGCATTCCTTAAGATGGTTGCTAAGAGCAACGTGCCTAAGGCATCACCTTTAGACCAAATGGAGATAAGGATAAGGAATTGATGCTACCCTGATTTTAACCCATTAGACCAGTAGTGGCCTTCTGAGTTTTAGTAATTATTGATTTGATTCAATAACATAGTCTGCCATTGTATTTAAAACATGTATTTTGCAGACATGGCAGATTTTAATCACTATAAAATCACAATATACTGTAAGTTGGTCTTTTTCTGGAATAATGAATTCAGAAGTGTGCTTAATCGTCAGTGGTTTCCCGTCTTTCACGTAAGTCAAGCTCACCTTTTGGAATCAATGGTACAGTACTTCCAAACGCATGTATTATGGACAATGCCAAATCCCTGCAGATGTTGTATTTTCTGGAAAGTTAAAGTATGAAACTTCTATTAAGAAAGGTCTACACGCATTACCAATACTGTTCATCAGAACTGACTTATGGTATGTAACATTTGAAAGGCATGAGAGCCTTGATACTGTGCAGACAACTTTTTCAGTTAATATTTAAGTAAATAAAAAGTACAAGGCGCAATGCTTTTCAGCTACATATCCATCCTCAACTCAGTGAAGTTCGTTACCAGAAATACCGCAATCTGTACTAGTCGGTTAGAATGTTGATGCTTTTAAGCCTTAGCACCTCTTACAATAAACTACTCAGTCCATCAAAAAGAAAACATTATAGCACTTTGAGATCATGATTCAAAAACCCATATTGCTCAGACGCCTGTATTCACACACACACACACACACACACACACACACACGTGTATGTATATATATATATATATATATATATATATATATATATATATATATATTCATGATTAAGAAGAGCCCTGACTATCAAGGGAAACATGTCGTGTCTTCTTTACTTGGATTTAAACTTAAAGCCACTTTACTACTTATTAGTTCCCTTTCTGAAAACAGTTTGACAATTAAGTTATTGGACTTTTTAAAATAATGAACCTAAAACTAATAGCTAATTCCTGTCAAAATAGAGAATCTAGTATGCGCAACTTCACTATATTGAATTCTGACAGTGAATAAATGTCTGCTCCTGAATAACTTTTATGGCCCAAACAATATAGAACTTAATCGGACCTACCACTATTGTAATGAAAAAGCCTCTGAAAGAGTGACGTCATTTTCTTGGCAAACTGGCCTACAGTGTCGCTATGTAGTAAAAGTATTTGTTAATCTTTTAAATTCAAAAATCAAGTGTCAAAAGATGGGGGTTGTTGTTACTTGACTTAAGAGGTCATTCTAAAGGAAGGCGCTTCAGTTTTCTTATCCTATACTGGTTATATTTTAAAACGCTATGTTTAATTTACTTAGGCTGGTCTTTACTGCCACCTCTGTAAGTTTATGTATAGCATACAGTTCGATATGTCACACACAGTTCAGAATTTCATGGGAATTTGGAACTAAATGGCCACTTTTCAAAAATTACCCAAGAAACCTTAGCCCGGCCCTATGTTTTGACGACATAATTGTTATTTTTTCACAAGAAAAGAAAGTGATCACGTAGGATTTGTTCACAGGCTGCATTATTTCTAACGCTTTTATTTGGCCATGACCAATCACGCTTGGTAGTTGCAGTGTTTAAAATAACTATATTGCGGCAAAATACATTATTTCAAGCTTGCAGATTCAAAAGACAGTGTTGGTGTCTGAGTATCCCAGTCCCCAAACACGCCGGCGACGCGTAAACCGCGACTATAGGTTTAGACGCGATTGAAAATGCAATAGAATAAAGTACTGGGAAATCTTACCAAATCTTAAAACATGCATTCCATGAGAATATCCAATCCACAGTAAACATAGAAGAAGTCTAATGGTGCACCTGAAGATTAAATTACTTAGACTCGGGGAGATAATCTTCATGATGTTTCTGTATATACAAACTGCTTGTTTTCCCCCTTATGTCGTCAGGTTCCGTACTAAGGTACAAATGACAGAATACAGGCTGATGGCCCACAGACAGGATCACGGCATGGTCACGGAGAGAAGAGAGTATATGCTTCCCAAACCCATTAGCAATCCCTGCATGTTCTTCATTCACTGCGCCAAGGAGCAACCTTCAGCTGCAAGGAATGGTGGGACATCCATGTTAGTCTGGGAGAATCCTTGTGAAATCCAAGCACAGCGTTCAAGCGAGAGCCTTAAAGAAAAAAAACAACTGATCAGTAGGAAATCCTGGTTGTAAAAACAGCGAGGCAACACACAATAACAGTCAATGTGCAGACGCTATTCCCTGGCAGAGGCTTTGCTGTGCTACCACTGCACTGCTGCACAGCTTCTGACGTGGAGCTTAGATTAAGTGAGAGAAATTGAGATAGCTCCTCTCTTCTTAGGCTGAATGCCAGAAATCCTTCCCAGTTTCTGTCTATTATGAAATTTGTTTCCGTTTTTTTCTCTCCTACTTTTTTATAATAATGCTGGGAATTGGTTTATTTACGTGCACCGTAGGTATTCTTTGTTTCTATGAATAGACGAGCCTGCAGTGGGAATACTGGGAACAGTTCTATAAAAATCAATGCATGAATTTTAATAGCTGGCTCTGTCGGTCGAAATCACTTAGCCTCGGAGTTGTGATGGTGGACTTGTTTCAGGGCAGATAGCAGTTATCAGGATTTGCGGATTTAGACCTAATATGACTCTTGCTATGTGCATGGCTTGTGTATCTGAATACATCAAACTACTGTATTGCCTTAAAGTTACCAACAGCCAAAGTTTTTAAGGCTCTATCTACTGGGACAAAATGTGAGAATTATGTGTAGTGTTTAAATTAATAAATGAAACATACTTCATGAAAACTGATATTTTAGTGGTCTGAATGATAAGAACTGTGTAGCTAAAAACGATAGACATGGGAGCAAGACAGACTATTCATATAAAGCCTTTTTCTCCTTTCAGAAAGGATACTTACATACACACTTGCTGACAAATCAGTGATCTGCAAAATAAATATGCTGGTATCCTCCAGTGTTTTTAAGATAAAGCACGTAGAAAGGATTGACAGCAAACGTTAGGGTGCATTCACAATAATTGCCTATCTTTTCTGGGGTGTCAGTAGCCAGATACACTACAGGCTGTCACGGTAGTCCTATCATTCATGCACTGTTTATTGAAGTCCTGCAAGTTTATTTGAAACTTTCCATTCATGAAACTGTGCCATAAACACACCACTCCGTATTGGAACTGTGCGGGGTAAATAACATGGTTGTGATTTCCATTAATTAGCCAAAACAACCGTCCAGTTAAGAATACAAACCTGCTATCATTGTCATCACTCGCAATCGCAAACTAGTTCAGAATATTTTCTTTTTAGATATCTGCTGAAATTTATGTGTCACAAAAGTTAGAAATTTCAATGCAGAAAGTTTAATATCCTGACAATGTGCATTTACACATCATGCCAAAACCTGCAGTTGCAGGAATAAGGACTGAGATTATACTCTATAACTAAGAATAGGAGAAGTGCTCTCTGCAGCTGCACTTTGAAACCTAACAAAACTTCATTAATGTCAAATGTCCCATTAAGAGAGCATTTCACATATTTCAGTCAGGCTTATTTCCAGTCAATAATGTGTCCAGTTACCAGACCTCCCTGGGCTCAGGGCAGCAATATAGTGTGCGTGCCTGTGTGTGTGTGTGTGTGTGTGTGTGTGTGTGTGAGAGAGAGAGAGAGAGATGAGCGTGTCCCCTTCAGCAATACATTTAACCGCCCTGGTTTCAATGCCCTAAATTGTAAAATACAAGTAGGCCCTTCGGTAAACCTGCTGCGTCCCATTAGCCAACACACTGTAGAGTGTGTGTGTGTGTGTGTGTGTGTGTGTGTGTGTGTTTCAACCATATCATCTGACTGGTTCCAACACAACACTGTACTACTGCGGGCTTCAAATCTGTCAACTCATTTTTTTCTTTAATGTTTCCATAATGTTAAAAGAAATTGGCACTCATTTTATATGTAGGATAACCTTCGGTGTATGGGTCATAAAGAAATATGGCTGGGGTGGCAGGTGTTGGTAAGGTATAGTGCCCAACCCCTCCCAAAAGGCCTGCGTATATTTTACAAATGTCACATTCTCAATGCCACTAACTTACGGTGATTGAAGTAATGAAATTCTATTTTCAAGACTTGAAATTCCGGGAATTACATACCTGCTTGTAAGTTTTAATTTCTGGATTTTCCCGGGATTCTACTGTCATTATTTTAGTAAGTGTGTAAATAATCTTAATAAAAGAAGGCTTACTATACAGAGCATTAAATGAAACAAATTGAAAATAGTACAGGAAGCAATTATAAGAAATAAACGAGTTCTGTAGATCCGCTGATCTGGTATTATGTCAAATTCAGTGAAATTCTGTGTTTTTGCCGGTGTACAGGCAGTCCAAATTCCGGGATTTTACCGGATTTCCGGTAAAACCCGAAAACCAGTGGCCCTTCCCATCTGGGGATATACGTTTAGGACAGCATTTAGACAGTAACCTGTGTTTTTTCTTAACAGGAGCGTGCACTGCATATGTGTTCCTTTCATCAAGGCATTTGACCTCCTTGGGCTCACTGCGCTCAGCATTAAACTAACCTCACAGTAAACCTGATATACTGAATGCCATTGAGCTAGCACAGTGTGTGTGTGTGTGTGTGTGTGTGTGTGTGTGTGTGTGTGTGTGTGTAAATCCTATCATCTGACCGGCTCTAAGTCAACACAGGGTGTGTAATTCGTGTTAGTACTACTGCAGGCCTCAAAAGTATCACTCAAGTTTTTCTTCAATGTCTCTATATTGTTACAATATTTTTTTATATGCATGTTAACACACTTCAGGGAGTGGGTGATAAAGAAATACAACGTTTAGCCGGTGAGAGGCATTTGCCAGTGTCTAGTGCCCAGCTTCCTCCAAAACACCTCCATATATTTCACAAATGCATCAAGTGAACATAAGGTTAGGACCCTAACGCCTGTGTGTGTGTGTGTGTGTGTGTGTGTGTGTGTGTGTGTGTTAAATGCGATAACACAGTTACTGAGATAAATGCATTTTAGTACAACATTACACACACATATCTGTTGGGTAATGATTTATGCAGACACACGGACCCTTAAAACGAAGGCAGGGCGCTGGAGACAAGGATTTCCGGCGACTCCTTCAGTTCGATTTTGGTATATCAGCTCTGAGGAAAATAGTGTAAGCATCTAGGTGTTTCATAGATAGTGGCACATGCTGCATCAGATACTCAGCATTAGTACATATGCATTCATTCATTGTGAAAAGGTGTTGTAGTATAAGGCTAGTGTATCTTGGTTAAGTACCCTAGTTTTTGAAAAACTGATCCTTTATAGCATGTTAAATGGCATGTACTGTCACAGCATTGGTTTGCTGTAGCCGAGTCACATTTTAACTTTCTTACAGTTTAATTAAAAAGGCTCAGAAAGCATATTTAATGTTCTCTTGATTATGTAGTGTGAAGAAAACGTGAAAATAACACAACTGCAACACAAATGGCTTAAATACAAGCAAAGGGAAACACTGAGGGAAGAACCAAGTATAAATTAAATGTATACAAGGTTCTTCCGAAAAAGTGTTCTTTTGACTCACTTGAATATTTTTCCCCATAGAGCTAATTGGTAAAGAAGTGTTTCTGGGTAGCCCCATCAATCCTTGTTGTTTACTTCAGAGGCGCTCTCCTTAAATGTGATAGGAAACAGTTTTTACACCTCTAGATGCCATTCAGTTGTTCGTTTATTGGCTACCCAGTATTCTGATTTGTTTTTCATAATTTTTGTTAAATTAAAAATCTAATTTTGTTGCCTTTGTAACTACCCTGAATACCTCTCTCCTCAGCAGTTGCTGCTGTCTCTTTTCATACTACCTGACCATTCTATGACATCAGAAACTCCCATTCTGTGCCATTCAGACGAATAGCATGGGATGGGAGTAATTGCTGTCATAGAAGGTCTTAGAAATATGAAAATTAAGTGCAGTAACTGGTGAGGAGAGTGGAACTCTAAGTAGATCTGAGGGCACCCCAAAGTTAGATTATTTTATCAAAATATTATCAAGGCATATCAGAATACCTAACTGGCATGGAAAGGAAGATGGAAGGGCAGTTAATTATGTAACAATCATTTCCTATCTCCTTTAAGACATGGTTGTCAAGTTCAAAACTTCCGTTATTTCAGGTTTCCACACTTTACAGTGTATTTGTGTCTTCTGCTCTAACTTTAAACTCACCTAGATGGCGTGTGTGCATATCCTCAGCGTGGCATTCATTCTCTCAGCTAATTGATTTCAGCACCACAGACAGCAGTTTCTTACACACCACTGCCTAGAGTTCAGGTGCCTTTCTGGTGCTGAATGCACCGTCTTTTCTTGCTATAAACTCCACACTGCATTCATCTCTCATTGATATCATAGGTTACATAATTTAATGTTAACCCTTGCAGGGCCGCGAACTGATATATCAGTATAGAACTCCAATACGTTCTAATTCTGTCGGCAGTCTAAGAGTTAAAGCAAACTAATAGTTTAAGATGGCGAATCATATCTGATATAGGGAATCGTCCATTGTTTCCTCTCTTATCCTTTCTTTGTTTTTAAGTCTATTTAAGCGTCTTTCGACTTATCTTCCTGGGATGATGCAGAAATGACTTCACGTAACGTATCTGCTTGGGAGCATAATTTGGGATTTAGATGAACTAATGGGAAAGAGTTTATATGCTCCCTTGCAGCACGTCCCCGAGTTTGGTGCAACTCCAAGGAATGTTGAACTCAAAAGTTATGGCTAGTAACTCAAAAGTGGTGTGTACAATAATAAATATATTTTTACACAAAGTACATAAAAGGAAAGAGATTATCAATGCTTGTATTAAAAGCCCAGACAGATCTGCTTGGACCTGTGCCTCCCCCCTTTAATATGGGAGTGTTAAAGGGGGGAGGCACAGGTCCAAGCAGATAGCTGGGCAAATGGGCAGACTTGGTGGGCCTAGTTCGGTCCTTTTCTGCCGTCACACTTCTCTATGAATCTATGAATCACACTAGCTGATTCTTGAACATTCTTATAGCTTAAAGATTTTTCCAAAACTGCATTATTTGTAGAGTATCTAGAGGCCATCCTTTATAGCATTGTACTAAATAAATATGATTCAAAAGTTTTAAATCGATAGGGCTTCTTTGGAGGATAGTCCCAAAACTACAACACAGGCTGGGGTGTAAAAGCCCGTGTTTGGCTTCCAAACTGAAACATTAGTGCATTATTTACGCATAAGGAGTGTTGAATTAGTTGGTTATTTTTAAAAGGAAAATTACCCATTCCAATCATGCTCGGAGATCCTCTGTAGTGATGATGCAAACATTAACTTTTAACTTTTCCCTTTAACACTGAATGCTCTGGTATGATAGTTCTAAAGGGGAAAAGAGTATGTATGGTGCATCTGCTGCTGAGTAGCAATAGCCATTGTTTCTCACATTTTGACAAACAAGCATTCTCATTTTTAAAATATCAGTTTTTCTAGTCTGTCCTTATAACCCTTGATTATAGAATATGGAAGTCCTATTGAGTCTGCAGTGGTGACAAATCGTCAGTTTCCTAGTTACATTAAGCAGCATTTCAAGTAAGTGACACGCGGTTTTTCATCCATGTCGGTGGTCATCAGTATGGGATGCACCGAAGTAATAATCCCATAAGTGCCATAAAGTGGAACCCACACTTAAACACAGAGGTTCGGTTTGATTAATTTCCATGTCGTTATGCATGCAAGCGCTAAAAGTTAATTCAGGTACATACGCAGGGTGAAAGCTTTTCTTCTTCTGCATGCAGCGGAGTAAACTTGTATTGAATTGCAATAGTTCACTATCGTGGAAAACTAATTCCAGAAAGCATGCCCAATACACCCTAAAGCTATATTAAAACAAAACGGTAAGCATTTGTGTGCCAAAAAGTCATACTGAGTTTATTTGCTGTATTCTTTTTAAAGTTGTGAGGACCATTGGGTCTGATTATCAAAGGGAGAGCCCTCTCGCCCCCAACACACGCACACACGCACACACACACACACACACACACACGCCTGCGAACCACCTCCTCCACCGTCTAGCATATAATCAGCTGCATTTTTTTCCCGTTTTTCTATTAGTAGATTCCAGAAATCTACAAAGTTTCTGCTAGATAGATGATTAATGACAATTTAAGATGGTAATTAATTTTTGCTGCTGGAAGAAGACTCGCATTCTAATTAAAGAACGTGTATGTGATAGATTAACTTTTTTTCAGACACTCGTCGACTTCTCAGCAGTTCATTGCTCATCATCTTGCAAGCAGCAGAACAGCAAAAATACACTTATATAGAGGCTCATTTTATGCATCAGTCATTGCTTTTACGATTATATTCGACCAACTTCCTTGCCTCATAACGAGTGACAAAATACAGATGACAATAATGCATAGTAAGTTATCTTCATGAAAAATCCGTTCTTTCTGGATATCATGGCACAACATAGGTAGTCATCAGTGACACATCATGTCCCATGCCCAAATCATTTATTTTCCTATGATGTTGCATATACATTGGTGTAATAAGTTATATATGATATGAAGTAATATAAGCTGATGTGCTCCTAAAACATGCATTTTCACCGATATTGAACTCAGGACATAAGCGTCTAATGGTGCTACCGATATCAAATCCTGCTGCTGTATCACTATGTACTGTAGCAGCAAATACAGCCAAAAAAATAATGTACTTAGAACGTTTGGGAACCGACATTCTAAACATTCACGAAGTCTTAATGCCACTCATTGTCTACACATTAGGATTGTAAAAGGTTTTTGGAGTTATTGAGAATCATTATTTAGATTTCGGTCAAGACAGGATGCAGGCGGTCATAAAACAGTACATGGCATACAGTCTCCACGACCCCACTTTATCAAATGTCCATAACCTGCCTCAAAACCTATTGAAGTGCTGCATGAGGGTTTATCTTTTTATGGTTACTAGAGAAATTATACACTCTGATAATTTGTATTCTGCCTATGTAACTAGATTATGATTTGAAGTGCGTGACAGCTTTTAGTATGTTTCTAGGAACACAGCATAAAGCATTGATTGCAAATGTTATTGTACTTAAACTTTTTCGAAAGAATACTATGCTGTCTAGAATCAATTGTCTGTTTTGAAGCACATCATCTTATATCTTATACGGATGGATACCTAACACACTGGCATTTGTTTTGTAAGTTTTTTTTCTTCAAAATCAAACGAAAATGGAATTCTTACCTGCAGGATTCAAAAAGGCAGACAGGTCTGACCTGCTTGTGGATACAAGGAAAGTGGTTTATCAGTTCTTTAGGGCTCAGCGATTCAGATTCCGAGCCAGGGATTTCTCAACGTGAGGACTGCAGAGGAGACACGCCTCCTACCGGGCGATGGGCTGTAACGCTTAAAGCTGCTGGGGACCCACACGAGATACCAGCGTCTGAAACATCAGCAGCAACAGGGGAGACGAGAGGTGGAATAAAGCCGTCAGATAAAGAGCACGTTTTGCACACTGGCTACTAGAAAAACATCACATCTATTGTAGTCCGAGCATGTACTGCAGAAAGCTATTCAGAAATGCTTTGGTAACTGCAGACTCGGAAGTCAGGAGCATACAGCACATTTGCTCTCGTGCGTGTGCGTGTACGTGTACGTGTGTTTATGTCTGTCTGTCTGAGACATGCAAAGCAAACTCTGTTTCTGTCTAGTCTATTCAAAGCACTGTGGTTCTGATCATTTGGCGCATAAATTCCCATAGTCTCTCTTAAGTGCCCCACATATTACCTTTAGAACGTGTGGAAGCTAACACCTTGGGTTCAATATAGTGTGTGGTTCCTTTTCTGAACACAGGAAGAGCTCGCTGATCTTATGGTTTCCTTAAACCACACAGTTGTTGGCATTGTACTTGAGAGAACAATTTGCATGACTTGTCGATACTGAATATATCCTGACTGTACCTAGCATAAATTACATTCTTAACACGTTAACGCCATGCAATTAACTGTAGCGGGTCTGAAGTGACGGTGCGGATACTATTACATAAATATATTTAGTGCTTCCATCCATTCCTGAAATAGCACATCCCGACTTCCTTATATACATCATAGACTGATCAAGCAGCATTAAATGAAATACTTTCACTCTATAACCTTTGCAATAAACCGAAACAAGAGCCCTGCTGTTTAAAGTAAATAAGCAGTCAATGGATCCATTGTAATCTAGAAACAAGGCAGTATTGACGTGTGAATGACTTGGAGCGATTGTGCTCGAGATGGTGTGACTTGCAGATCAGTTGGCACATAGTGTGTTCTTTAAATACAGGCACTCTTCCGTGTCCTACATAAAATTAATTATTCACTTAGTCTGCCTGTGGCTGTAATGAAGATAATTTACCTATAGCACAAACTGTTGCATCGAATATAGTTTCATGAAGTGATAAAATAGTTCGGCACCTCAACACCACGTTCCCTAAATGGTGCTTTTACACATTTCAGAGGCAACGGTAGAGACTAGGTGTGGGGCTATATTCAGTAGCTGTAGCAGGGATAGAATAATAATGTACAGTCTCACGTAATTTCAAAGACAGCCATTAACACTTCTGTAACACACTGAAAACTAATCAAAAGGCGAATGAGGTACTATTTTTTAAATCTACATAATCTTGAGTGCTGATGCAATCATCCGCCTGTGTTTAAACGCCACCAACTGCCAAAGGACTAATGCAAATAATCCCAGCGATTTGTGTGATAAATCACAGATATCAATAGTACAACAATTATTGAGAAAGAAGTTGCAAAGAAATGTATTGCGTAATTAAAACATAGGGTTTTTACATCACTAATAATTAAATAGATCGACATAGTAATAGAGTGCATTGATTGAGGCTGTATTGTTCAGGATTTGTTTTTATTTTCACTAAACCACATTGCATTGAAACTCCTACCCCATCAACTAATATGCTACTTACAGTAAGAAGTCACTGTCTGGATTCATACAGTCACCTTGCATGTCTTGTCTGGGACAGCCAAATAAGACGATGTTACATTGTATTCAAAAGTGGGGTTCCAGGGTTATACCGTGGCATCTCACTTTTAAGCACGAACTTTGCTTGTCTACTGAGATTATGCATCCATATTTCAACCTCCCCATAATTATGTTATAAAGCAAGGACATAAAATACTGACACGTCTCTTTGGGCTTTTATGTTCCATTTCTCTTGTAATACTGCAGTGTGATTCTCCAGCCATTTTGCCTTTCTGTTGTGAACTAACTGAAGTTTTAGAAGGTTGCAACAATACAGGATGTTTTTCTCCCATGGAGCACCAATTATTTAATTGGGCCACTGGAGACAATGTCCAGTTTGAGCTCTGAATCAGGCATCTTAGGGAGCCACTGTACACTATATGCAGACAGTCAATGTGGCATCGTTAATGTTAGCCTTTGAAATATAAAACTTAAAAAGGGAAATAGGAACATAAGTAGAAGTGACCAGTCAAATGCAGCAGTCTGTAGATTTGCTGTAAAGTGCACTTATAAAAAAATGAAGTGTAACTGTCCTAAACACTGACTGGAATGACATCTGCAGCTTCCGAGTTTAAGCAACAACTTTTAAGTAGTAGTAGTAGTAGTAATACATTAGTAGTAACAACAGCAGTAGTAGTAGTAGTAGTAGTAGTAGTAGTAGCAGTAGTAGTAGGTTGATTTTTATATGGTGCCTTTCCATGGCACAATACACTTTTACAGATCATAACACGCGTTATTAAATAAAAATAAATCATATAAAACAATCCTATGCAAAGATAATATTTTTAAAGGAACACAGGAACTATATAGTTATTCATATACAGACAGAGAATGCTTAGCTTAAATCTTTTTCAACTTAGATTTAAAAATGACAAATGATATCCCTAAGAAGAGAGTTTCATAGGACAGGTGCTGCCACCAAAAAAGATCAGTCCTTGCAGACTTTAACCTGGAAGATAGCACCCTTAAAAGGTACTGCCCTGTGTATCTCAATGCCCTGGCAGTGGTGTAAGAGGTCAGGAGTCACTGAGTTCCTGAGGACCCAGCTTCTTCAGGACATTATGCACAAGCAATATAAAATTTTGTAGTCAATGTGCCATCTTACTTGCAGCCAAGGCCAATCACAGAGCGAGGTAATGATATGATCTGACCACTGAGTGGAAGTTAAAAGCATTGACACTGCATTTTGGATGTGCTGCAGGGAAGCAAGTTACCATAATACAAACCCTTATAGAATGCAGAGGTCACTGGCATCAAGAAAGGAAACAAGTCTGACAATATAGTTAGAATTGTAGAAGCAAACCCTAACTACAACAGACATCTGTAAAATAAATGTCAGCTGCCCATTAAGGACGTCTCACAGAGTACACACTTTCTATTCCACCTTCAGCTGAACCCCATCAAAGATAAGCAGCTCCAAGCTACCACCCAGGGCTTATAATGAAAGATAACTCTCAACCTAGAGCAATTGTCTTTTTCCAGGGTTGAACATGAAGGAAGGCCATCCAGGTTCTCATCTTTGTAAGATACTGTTCTTACAAGAACACAGATGATATCCCATCAAGGGAAAGGGCAGATACAGCTGAGTATCACCAGTATGGCAATGAAACTGCATTCTGCATTCTGTGTAGCTTTATGATCTCTCCCTGTGGAAGCACGTACACCATGAACAACACAGATGAGAGAACAGATCCCTGAGGAACATCACAATCAAGAGCAAGTGGGCATACAGCCAGCCCACCAGTGCAGCAGTAGTGACCTCAGGAGCCAGAGGGTCGGCTGTGGGGGGGGGGGAAGGAAGATCAAGCATATAAGGGAGTGCTCTCCTTCTTTCAGGGAGTGGTGGGGACCAGCAGCTAGTGTTAGCCTAGCCCCTAGTGGTGGCTGGGGGGGTTGGTACACTGACTCTGTACAATACGGGGGCGGAAGGTGGAGCAGACAACTGGCATGCTGTGTATGGGAGCATGTGAGGCATAGCCATTGATGACATTGCACGTTACTTCCACCATGCTGGGGAGGAAAATGGGAAAGCCAGGATGACCAGCAGAATGACATCAATCTCTTGCAGGCCTCACCCTTGGCTATCTGTGTGCATCTGAGCCATCTGGATCCTGTCTTGGTGTGGATATGGGGGGGGGCCTACCAACTCCACTGGCGGGGGAAGTCCTGGGGGAGAGAGAGAAAGACTGGTAAGTCCCAGAGGACACCATAGGTAACAACGCTGGGGAGATTGGGGATGGGTGCCAGCTGGCTGAGGGCAGAAAAATATATTAACCAAAAAAAAAAAACAGAACAAGTGGACATGACTGGCATTCCCTAGTTGCTACCAAATGCTCCTGCCCATTCAGGAATGATGAAAACCATTGACAAAGAGAGTCAATCACCCTGATAAGTTCCCTGAGTCTTCTCAGCAATAGCTGGTCATCCAGAGTGCCAAACACAGATGACAGATCAAGTAGGAAAAGAACAGAAAACTTCTAATCCCTCACTAGGTGTAAATCACCACATCCCCCTACTAGGGCCATTTTCTTGCTGTGGCATCTATGAAAGCCAAACTGAAATGTCTCAAAGATGTCATTTTCTTCAACATGGGATACAAATTGTTGTTTTATGCCCAAGTCAAGAAGCTTAGCCAGAATTAAATAATGATGACTAGTCTATAGTTTGTGAGATAATTTGGATCCAATGATAACTTCTTAGGAATGGTCTCACCATCGACTCCTTAAAGAGCAACAACTGTGCTCATTTGAAAAACAATCCCTCATACCCCAATGGTAACTTACCTATGCAAGACTTAAACAGTGCACTTTGCTGAATTTTTAATTTCTAAATTTTTATAGGGGAAGAGATAATAAATTCTGTTCATCTGCCCAATCCCTTCCTCTTCCTGATTGCTATTTTCTAATGTGCCACCCACGTGCATATGCTCTGATGTTTTGTGAGGTATTAGTTTGTAAAGCACAGGTTGATTTCAATAGGAGCGGGATTTTGATAACATATATTTTTATATTTTAGAAGGTCACTGGTGTCAAATCAAAACAACAGCTCAACTAACAGGCCCTGATTTTCCCCTCTATCAACAAAGGGACACTGTGTGAGCATATCTGAAAGACTGACCACCCTCCTAAATGTGACATGGGGTCTGTTCCCTGCTAGATGTTCCAACTCTGTATCACTGGTCAAAACTGACCAGAGACCATTAATGATTTTTTTAACTACATAAAAAAGTTGTCAAAATCCATCACAAAAGGTGTTTTAGTTTTTGACTGTGGATTCTTGGACTTAAAGTACTAACAGGTCTCGTCTCAGTACATTATTTGCTTTCAGCAAAACTGATGTTGCACAGCCCCTCCTCTTATATCTGGTCAACAGGATCACTGCTTTGTTCTGATATGTACTCTCCAGACTCAATCAGGGCACCAAGGTACACACTTTCAGCCTTAAGGAGGCTTTTTCCAGCTATAGACTTGCAATAGACATTGCCTTTCCCACCCTTCATACTCTGCCCACCCCTTGCACCCCAGCATCCGGCCCCGTGTCCAGTCACAAGGGGAGATGCCACAATCACTACCATGCTTTGGTGTGCCTAATCACCCTCCTGTTGCTCCTATCAGGTAACATTCATCCAGACCCTGGCCCCATGCCCAACCTTATGAACAAGGCTGCCCAGGCTCAAGGACTCCGCATAGCTTCTATGAATATTTGCAGCCTCCTTAAGAAGGCTGCTGCATTCCAATGCTGGGTTACTCAGCAACAACTGGACATTGTCGCACTCATGGAAACCTGGTTATCCAAGTCCACCCCTGACTCCTTCATCTCCCTCCCTGGTTACACCCTTTTCAGGGAAGATCGGGTGGGTAAATGTGGAGGTGGCTGTGCTGACTATATATGTGACTCCCTCCTTGGACATGCACTTCCATCACCCAAGCTTGATAACGAGGTGCAAGCCCTCACACTAAAAATCTCCCCCAACCCTGGTAAGGGCCCACTCTTTCTCACCGTTGCCTATATTCCCCCCTAGAAAGCAAGACCTCACTATTCAGGCATTTGCTGACTACCTCTCTGGCCTACCACCCAAAATGGCCCAGATAATTGTTGGTGACCTGAATATCAACTGGCTCTCTGCCATGGCCTCCCAAACCAGAGATATCTTTGCCACCCTTGACATGTCCCAGCTTGTCACCACCCCAACTAGATTCAGCCCCTCTACTGGCTCCAGCACCCTCCTGGATATCACCATTACCAACTGCCCCCAGAAGGTGCTCGATATCAGTGTACTTCCCAACTCACTTAGTGACCACTCCCCGGTCATATTCTCTTGGTCCGCTGCCAACAGAAATCTGCACCACAAACCACCCAGTGGTATCGCCTACTCCCAGGTGGCCTGCATCACCTTAAACTGTACCTCTCACAACTGGACTGGTCCCAAATCAGGCTTGCACCATCCATAGAGGAGGCACTGGATTTTTTTCACTCGCTCTTTTAACACTGCCTGTGACCTCTATGCCCCCTTCGTTAGAAATTGCACCAAATAGCAAAACATGCCCTGGGGTACCCCCTCCCTCCTTCACAAACTTAAAATGAGAGGCAACCTATGGCACATTGCCATGGAATCTGGCAAGCCAGCTGATAGGCAAGCGTACAACGCTGAGTGCAATAAGTGTATTTGGGTCATTCGACAGACCAAAGCCCAGTACTACCAATCTGCTCCTGTCTCCTCCTGGGGGTCAGCTAGAAACTTTTGGGATAATGTAAAGGAGCTAAATGGGAAATCCCGCTCTCTATCCCCTCTCAACTCTCCTTTAATGGAACTGTCTGCTCTGACCCCCCTTGGCATTGCAGACTGCCTAAACCACACTTTCTCAGACCTGAGTTCAATCCTGCCCAGTAACTTCTTTGACCCCATACCAGTAGCACCCCTGCCCACTCTCCAGAGACCTCCTTTCTACCTATGTACCATCTCCCCATTGGAGGCTAGACCCCTTCTGAAAAAAAGCAATTAGTAGTAATAACCCTGGCACTGACCTACTGGACACTAGGCTACTTTGTCTGACATTGGATGCTATCCTGGTCCCACTTACTGAGCTGTTCAACCACTCTCTGTGCCTGGGGCAGTTCCCCAGCATATGGAAAACTGCCATTATCACCCCCATCCTAAAGAGCGGTGATCGAGCAACCCTGGGTAACTATCGACCTATCTCCATCCTCCCCCCACTTTCTAAGGCCCTTGAAAAAGTAGTTGCCAACCAGCTTGCCAAATACTTGGCCATGCACAATATCCTGTGCCCTGGGCAGCATGGCTTTTGTGCAGGTCACAGCACCACAACCACACTACTTGACTTCTCCAACTTCCTGCACTCTGCTCTTGATGCCAGAAGTCCTGCCAGGAGGCCTTTGACATGGTTTGCCATCCTCTCCTGCTTGACTCCCTCAGATGCCTTGGTTTCTCCCCCAGCCCACTTGAATGGTTCACCAGCTACCTTTCTGCCACAACTCAGTGTGTAAAAATCAATAGCACCCTATCTGACACACAATCTGTCCACTCTGGGGTTCCCCATAGCTCCATTTTAGGCCCTCTCCTCTTCAGTCTCTACCTCAACTCCCTCCCCTTGGCCTGCCCAAGTAAGATCCTCCTCTACACGGTTAATGCTGTACTCTTCACCACTGACCTGAACCCCAGCACACTCCATGCCACCCTCCAACAAGCTTGTGATAGAGCTGAGTATTGGTTCACATCACAAAGGCTAGTCCTGAACCTAAAAAAGACAAAAGTTATGCTCTTCTTGCATCACCATAGCAAAGCCAGTGGTGCCCCTCTCATGATACTGCCTAGCACACTAAACCCCATTGAGCAGATTTCCTCCTATAAGTATCTGGGTATTCCCTTTGATTTGGCACTCTCCTTCCATTCCATATCAATGCCCTTTCTGCTGCCACCAGTGTCAGGATTGGACTGTTATACCACCATAGGGACTGCCTACCACAAGAGGCCCTTAGATTGTCAATCACCTGCTATGTCCTGTTGCTAATCGACTATGGGCTGCCCATCTATGTTGCAGCTGACAGCACTGCGCTTGCAAGAATCCAGCTCTCTATAAACAAGGCCTGCAGGCTAATGCTGGGAGCCCCTAGGTGCACCCATACATGCCTGCTGTACTCCACCACCAACTTGCTCAACCTTGAAGAAAGTCTCCACTTCCAAACCTGCCTTCTTGTAAAAAAGACCCTGCTAGGACTCTCCCTTCCCCAGGGTCACCACCTACCTGCAGCATGCCTCCCCCTCAGTCTCCACCCACAGCACTGTCAAAACCATCTTCCTTTTTGTCCCTAGGGTAAGGACCTCTACGGCCCAGAGATCCTTTTGCTATCGGGCTCCCTCCTGGGTCAATTCCCTCCCAGCCAGTATAGTTGATTCCACTAAGCTTGGTCCTTTCAAGGCATCCCTCAGAAGCCATCTGACAAGCACTCACTGCTGCAACTACACATAATCCCCCACCTGCTCCTTACCTTCACCCCTAAGCTGGGTCTGCCCTGTCTACTTTTGCTGTATATACTTGGGGTCTCATGCAACATCTGCTGACTAATGTAATAAAATATCTCTGGATGCTACCTGACGTGGTACTCGTATACCTATATTATGACTACTATGATCTACCTATTACCAAGCGTGTACCACCAGTGAATGCCTGTAACACTGGTTGCTTTTTTAATCTAAGCATTATGTGCAGTACTTTTGTTTGCTGTGATGTATTGCTGTCTTGACGAGGTGCCTTTGTAAATGAGTCTATGACTCAAAGGTCTGTAAACCGATGATCTAATGAATAAATAAATAAAATAAATTGTGTTCACAGACTACCCCAGAATCCACATTGACCTTGAATTTGATATCCAAAAATCAATTTGTGCCAAATATTTCTGGTAAGTGCATTTGATGTTCCATCTGTTGTCATTAAGCCAGTGGATAAAGTTAACCACTATATCGGACCCCCACCCAGACACACAATATATTGTCAATAAAACAATACCGGTGTATGATGTGTCTGAGGTGGGGGTTGACATCAGCCATCACAAAAAGGTTTCTCACCATGCCATAAACAAATTTGTATATGATGGGGCAAATGCCCCCATTGCTGTGTCTTGTATGTGAAGAAAATGGTATCCATTCAAGGTAAAATTATTGTGGGTAAGTACAAACCATAAAAGGTCTAAACACCACTGACTACTCTCTTTAACAAATTATGGGAGGATAGGGTGGTACCTGAGGACTGGAGGAGGGCAAATGTGATTCCACTTCACAAAAGTGGGAGCAGGGCAGAGGCAGGAAACTACAGACCATTTAGTTTGAATTCAGTGGTAGGGAAAATGATGGAATCACTTCTGAAGAAAAGAATTGTTGAGTACCTAGAGGCCAGTGGGGCACAGGACCCAAGGCAGCTTGGTTTCACAGCAGGAAGGTCATGTCAGATGAACCTAATAGATTTCTTTGACTGGGTGACCAAAGTAGTAGACCAGGGAGGGGCTATGGATGTGGCCTACCTAGATTTTAGCAAGGCATTTGACACAGTCTCACACAAAAGATTAATATACAAGTTAGTCAGCCTTGGAGTGGGTCCCAAGGTGGTAGCCTGGATAAAAAACTGGCTGGACAACAGGACACAAAGGGTAATAGTAAACAGAGTCCACAGTGAAGAAAGGAGGGTAACTAGCGGGGTACCACAGGGTTTGGTACTGGGACCAGTCCTTTTTAATGTCTTTATAAGTGACATTGGAGAGCACCTGGAAGAAAAGGTATGTTTCTTTGCAGATGACACAAAGATCTGCAACAGGGTTGATACACAAGGTGGGGTGGAAAGAATGAAAAGGGACTTGGCAAGGTTGGAGGAATGGCCAAAAATGTGGCAGCTCAGATTCAATGCAAAGAAGTGCAAGGTAATGCATCTGGGACACAAAAACCCAGGGGAAGAGTACACAATGGGGGGTGAGTTAATAACAACAAAAAAAATCGAAAGAGACCTAGGAGTAATTATATCAGATGGCCTAAAGGTGGGCAAGTAATGTGAGAAGGCAGTAAGGAGGGCTGGGGGAATACTGGGATGCATAGGGATAGGCATCAACAGTAGAAAACAGGAAGTTGTTATCCCTTTGTACATCAGTTAGTGAGACCCCATCTGGAGTACTGCGTGCAATTCTGGAGACCCCATCTCCGCAAAGACAGACAGAGTGGAGGCTGTTCAGAGGAGGGCAACCAAAATGGTGCAGGGTCTGCACCAGAAGACATACGAGGAGAGACTAAAGCAGCTTACTATGTATACTCTTGAGGAAAGAGGGGTGGGACATGATAGAAACTTTCAAGTATCTCAAGGGAATTAACAAAGTACAAGAGGGTAGCATCTTTCAGAAAAAGAGATGTGCAAGAACAAAGGGGTACAATTTGAAGATAGAGGGGGGACGGCTCAGAGGTAATGTTAGAAAGTATTTTTTCACAGAAAGGTTTGTGGATGCATGGAACAGCCTTTCTGAGGAGGTTCTGGAGTCAGAAACAGTGGGAGAATTCAAGAATGCATGGGACAGGCATAAGGCAATTCTAGTGGGGGTAGGAGGAAGTAAGCTGTTGATTAACTAGAATCTGCAGTTTATCCATCAGGTAGGGAAATGGGCAGGCTAGGTAGGCCAAGCGGTCCTTATCTGCTGTCAAATTCTATGTTTCTATGTTTCTTCCACCACCACACTACACCCCCACCCTAGGTAGATGTCTGACACAGTCTCAAGGGGTCCAGAAAACTTAGAAACTTCACCAGATCCAAGTACCATTTAGCATGGAACTGGCTAGCTGCACAGTCAGAAGAGGCATCTTACTGTAAAAGCCCTGATACTAAGTGTAATGGTGTAGTGATTCAACAAAGCAACCAGATACACTAAGACATTTTTAGTTTCCTTCACCACTGAACATATTGCATTAGGATCAGTTTATGATTACCTGAGTGTGTGGCTGCAGAAAATTCTTGATTGAGTCCTAGCTCTTTTGTGAGCTGGAGGAATGTGGCAGTAAAATAATCTGAGCAGTTCTCAATATGGACATTAAAATCCCCAAGTAAAAGAAATCTTAGGGATTCCATAGCCACAGCATCACAACAAATTCCAGAAGGAAGTCCCTGCCACCACCAGTTGGGTGGTAGAGTAGGAAAATACTTCACCTCTAGCCAGCCACACAATCAAGGGCCACACATTCAAGGACCATGCCTCCTTGAAGAGCAACACTACACAGCCTGGTTCAGTTCTAAAACAGATGGCAATGCCATTAGCCCTTTGCTTTAGTCTACAGTGATTTCAGTATATCACAGAGTAGTCCAGAGGGACCACCTCCACAACAGTGGTCCAGCACAGTCACCCAACAAGGTCTCTGTGATACATACTGAGTCAGCCTTTGAATCTGAGATAACATCCCTGATAATCGCTGGTTCATTCACAACTAACTTAGCATTTTAAAGCAACACCCAGACTGGAGGAAC
The DNA here is from genome assembly GCA_016271365.2 of Neoceratodus forsteri. Lineage (NCBI taxonomy): Eukaryota > Metazoa > Chordata > Ceratodontiformes > Ceratodontidae > Neoceratodus > Neoceratodus forsteri. The sequence continues at coordinate 1,519,888,500 of CM057449.1, forward strand.
CTGCTGGGCTTACCACAAAGCACCTCCTATTTGCCATATGAGCTATACATTGCATCACCATCATACAGTTGATGTGGGTACCCTCCCTGATGCCCTCAGTGTCCACCATATGGTATACTGTGTAGAAAAGATACATCATCCCAAAGCTCCCCCCCAGATTCATACAAATGTGATCCTTCTGATCTCTGGACCTGTCCTTCCTGCATGCTGTCCTGGTGACTACTGATTGGTCCCTCATTTCAGCTGCCAGTAACATCAACACAGCCCTCAGATTTTTTAACTCCAAGTTCTTGTCTGTCTGGGATTACTATGCCCCCCCCGAGAAAAACTAGGGTCCCAGGTTCTCACCTACCCTAGATCTCAGTTGAGTTGCTGGCCTGTCATCAAACACATGAATTGTCTGGTGGTCTAACAAGTCCACTGGTTCCCCATTTGACTTTTCTAATTACAGAGTCCTTCACAATGTCTGTACTAGAGATACCTGGATTGCAAAGGTTGATTACTTTGCATCCACATTCCAGCACAACCTTAACCACCTCTCTAAGGTCTGGAAATTTGCCATTTTCTCTCCTCTGACCCAGCTCCCACCCCCTATCCTCAAGGTAGTTGACACCCCTATCACTGACCCTGCCACTGTCACCTCATCTTTCAGCTCCTCTTGTGTCCCTTCCCTCCTTTTCTGCCCATCTTCCTTCACCCCCTCTTCTCCATTCTTTCCTACTTCAACCCCTTCCATCCCCCGCCTTCCCCTTCTTCTCCCCCACCACACCCTCTGCTTCATTCAAAGCTCTCTTAGCTCTAATCCCTCACAAAGGTGGAAGTCCTGATGGTCATGACCCCAAACTCCAGTTTCACTCCACTCCTGATATTGCTCTCCCTGTCACCCACCTTCTAAAGCACTCCTTAACTCTAAAGCACTCCTTAACTCTTGCCTCAATACTTGACACATGAAAGCAAGCTATGATCATACACCTTCCCAAAGAGGGTGATCCCTCCTCCACTGGTAACTTCAACCCTCTCTACCTCTTCCCTAATCTGACTAAACTCCAGGAACACCTTGTTCTCTACCAACTCTTCCTGTTTCCTTGGTTCCTCCTCTTTCTTCACCCCTTACCAGTCTAGTTCTAGGAAGTCCCACTCCACCACCACTTCCCTTCTGCATCTCATTGACTCCATCCTGGTATGGATCAGGGCTTGGTCATCTCAGCCATTTGTGTCAACCTGGTGAAAGCCTTTGACACTCTTGCCCATACTATCCTTCTCGACAAGCTGAAGACAGCAGGGCTTTCTGCCTACTCACTTAAGTGGTTTAGCTCTTACCTTGAGGGCAGGACTTAAGCTGTCCATATTGGTGATGACTTATCCCTTCCTCTCCCTGTATGCTCTGGTGTACCCCAAGGATCTGTCCTAGGCCTTATTCTATTCTCCATAATCCTGAACAACCTTCCCTCTGCCTCTTCCTCTGTGTCCATTCACATGTATGCAGATGATACAATTCTCCATGCCTCTGAATCCTCTACCTCTGACCTCCTGGCCCAGCTCCAACTGGATATTATCAACATCCAGCACTGGTTATGGGCTAATCAAGTATCCTTCAGTGCCAAGAAAATTATCTCCATGACTTTTGGCACAATGCAGACTAACTAGGCTAACCTCCCTTTTTCCATGCTATAGATGGTGTTTCAGTTGAAGATGTTTCTTTCTTTAAATATCTCAAGGTCTGGCTGGATTATCACCTCAGTTTTTCCATTCATGTGGATGCCATCCACCAGAAGCTTCATCTTAAATCTGATGCACTTTACAGGAATAAAGTGAACATCCTGGTTCCTGCTCACAGAGAGATCATCCAAAGATGGTTCTCCCTATCTTCGAGTATGGTAACATTGTTTATAACGCTGCTTCCAAATCCACCCCAGCCAGATTGGACCCCCTATTTCTCTCCTTCTACTGCTTTGCCCTTGATTGACCCTCTATAACCTTCCACTGCTCCCTTTACTCCTCCCTCTCCTTTCCCTCCCTTGATGCCAGGCACCTCACTATCTGCACACTTTTCGTCTCCAAATTCTCACTTGAGTCCCACTCCCTTACCTTTCCTCCTACTCTCTCTCCTTAAATCCCCCTCTCCTACCTCCTACTCCCTTTGCAGCTCTCGCCCACACTCTCTTGCATTCTCCTCCATAAAATCCTCTGTGGCCAAGCTGTCTTCTTTTTCTGCTTCCCCAAACTATGGGTCTCTCTTCCCATTACCATTCATCCTGCTTCTTCCTCCCACTCACTTAAATCTCTGCTCCATAAATTCACTACTCACTCCTACAGTTGTCTCTGACCCTGAGCTGTATTTTGCTGCCCTGCAATTCTCCCCCTACTGCTACTGCTCCTACCCTAATTAATTTCCCCCAGCTCCCCATCTTGCCTCCATCCTTTCCTGCTGAATGAAATGCCATCAGCACTTCATTCAGCTTTCAAATTGCTGCGTTCTGCACTTTAATGCTGTACCTAACAGCACCTTGTTGCTCTGCCTAGCTCATCTTGTTCATTTTGTTGGTACTTAATTGTTCACAGTATGTTTCTAAGTTGTGTAACTCACTGTTGTAACTTATTGCTGTACTCTCATTTCCCCCTTCCCAGGACACATCTGAGAACAAGTTATTTCAGCTCAGTAAGTCTTTCCTAGTAAATCTTTTGAAATACATAAATGAAATAAATATTTCCTAAGGACTGGGATCTGGCATGGAGAACCCCTGCCTTTGCCCCTTGAGCAAATGCTTCCTGGCCCACTCGCTCGTGCCACAATACCCATGCTTCACTTGAGAAGAGCCAATAATCCTCCACTGCACAATATCAAAAACAAGGAAGCATTACAGCAAAGGGGTGGGAATAGCTGGTAAATGATGCATAAGGGTCAAAGCTGCCTATGAGTCTGAGAAAAGTATACTGTATAAGGCTGGCTATATACATAAAACATCTAATTTCCCAAAATCCACAAAAATGAAATCCCTCTAGTCCCAGATGTTGTCCTTTGTTCTTTAGTGGCCCTATTACTCAAGGGGTCAAGAGCTTGCTTGACAAGATATTGCCTCCAGTGCCTTAGGGCCTCCTTAACTGGTGCAGCCTGCTTCACACCCACTGAAAAACAAGGGAACTGGGCCAACTGATCACAGGATCTGGGGCCTGAATCTGTAGAGCCTGTCACTGCTGCCAGTGAACACCCATGCAGTGGCTGACATCTGGGTCTTAAGAGTGTGACTTAAGGAATCTATGAAAAAGGCCCGAAGTCAGAACTGCACACCCACCTGCTCACTACCACAGAACAGAGGGAGAATGAACATCTGACAAAGGGTTAATTCCCTAGAGAAACAGTACCAAACTCCAGCATTAGACCTGACTCCACAAAAAGGAATTGACCACAGAAAGATGTTCTCACACTGCATTCAGTGTTAGCTACCTCTGGAAGTGCTACTAAAATAAAACTCTGGGTACTGAGCCAATTCAAAAGGAGAATTCTTGCAGCATTGCTCTGCTATATACAGCACGTTCTTGCTCCTGTCTCTAGACAGGTGAAGTCACAATGAAGCCACCTGCCTCCCTGTTTTGCAACCCATACACACAGAATCTAGGGATAGCTCAAACAGCTCATTTGCTATTAAAAACACAGCTCTCAGTTCATTCATGAAGTCAAACCACAAATAATGGAAGCCGAATGTCGATAACTCCTACCAGTTTAACAAAAATGGAATGCTGAAATGCTACCGTAACTGGCTTAAACAGTACAGCGCAGCTCTACAACATGTAGTAGCCTACTACCAGTGACTAAATGTAATAATGCACTAACAATACAGTATATAATACAAAATAAATAGTCTGGGTAAGTTGAAAAACTGAACTGAGTACAATTGATACCATGGCCATTTTGCCTCTATATGGTACAACAAGCTCTTGTGTATGAACAGCTTCTGATTGATATTGAGGGACAGCCCACACTGTCCAGCAGGGCTGCAAGCAGCTCCAGAAATGACCAAGTGCCAGATAAAACACAGAATCAAGTTAGCAAGAAATGGTCTGAACTCATGGCTACACCACAAAGAACTATCAGACTAACATATATAGTGCTAAAATAATATTTATTATTTGCTCCAGCATAAAAATTGGTTTATACTCACAGGTAGCAGTGCACAGCTAAAACAAGCTGATGACCATTTTATGCTAGAAGTGCTTTTTCAAAGCAGTGAGCTCAGATTGTTTTTTGCTAAACAGCCCGTACTGTATCAAAAACAAATAGGAGCATAAATTTCATGGTTTTTTTAATGTTTATGCATGCTGTTCTGCTTTGGTATATGTCTGTCCACCTAATATGGCTCTCCACTGAGGGCTCTATAAATTAATGTGAAATGGCACTTATGCACTGTGTAAAGTGGGCACGTAAGTGCTGACATGCATAAAAAGTGTAGAATACTCATACACCACATGCACTACACCTGTACATATGTGACCCCATGGCCACCATGCATAGATACACCCAAACAATGAATCCATGCACAAATGGAGGTGTTGCAGTGCACATACACACAATGGCAATGGATCTGTATGTGCACTGTGAGGGATAACATCACATTACTGGTAATCAATGCACGCAGTCTGAATATTACAAAAACAACAGAATTAGAATCAATTGTGCATAATAAATAATTTGATGTGATTGGTGTAACAAAAACCAGGTGGAATGAAGAAGATATTTAGTTCAACAACATTGAAGGCTACAACCTGTACAACCTGAAACTGAAGCAGCAGTTGAGAAAGGGAACATAATTCTCATAGGGGATTTTAACTGCCCTGGTATAAACTGTCATACCAACACAGAAGCCAGTGCTACTGTACCAGAGTTCATGAATATGATAATAGATAACTCCATAAACTAACTAGTAAAAGAACCAACCAGAGAAAGAAAAACGTAGTCTTATCATAACCCACATCCCCAATTAGAATAGTATCAACACGCGATCACAGTATGGTTAAGGCTACTATATCCAGAAAATATGATAACAATAAAGGTAGTACAAGATGTTTCTACTATCACTGGGGAAATTTCTTTCAGTAGCTATTAAAAATAATCTGTTGGGCTTGAACTAGAAATCAGAGATGGTACAACTGGATAGCGAACACCAATAGAAATTGCTCAAAGCAGAATGATTGTATTTACAAGACACATTCATACCCGAATGCAAAGTATACAATAAAAAGAAAACAAACAAAATGATTAACCCTAAATGTGAATAAGGCAATTAAAAGAAATGCATAATTATGCTACATAATTGAAATGAGGATTGTGAAACTAGCATAACAAGATACAAGGCAGCATTAAAGAAATTCAAATGTGAAATTAAAAAGGCTCACTGAAATATAGGGTCTGATTTTCAAACGGGAAAGTTTGACTCAAAGTGCCTGCACCAAATGGGTAAGATGAAAGTGTCACCTTGCGTCAAACTTTGCGGCAATCCCAATTTTTGAATGCAGGCTGCATCAAAATCAGGATGACTTGTGCCCAACCCACCCTGCACAACCCTTACAGCAAAAGCACTTCTGCACCAGGTTGCAAAGGGGTTTGCACCATGGTGGGATTTTGCAAGCCCCAACAGGGATACAGCAAGGAGCTCCATTTAGACCAGCCCAGATGTGGTCTAAGTGATGTGTGCCAGTGCCACACACTGTGGTGAAACTGGACGGGATCTGATACTGGGCTGCTGGGGGCAGAAGGGGCACGGGAGGTGACATAGGGAGAGTCAGTGGGGACAGCTGGCCATAACAGAGAGTGATGTGGTACATGTCAGGGTGCATTTTCTTTTGTATTTATTTATCTAATGTCTATCAATTCCTATTAGATTACCTCTAACTACTGTATCTAGTAATGATACTGTGGGTTTGGGGATGGGGGAGGGTTCCAGGGACAGAAAGTGTAGCTGCCAAGTGTGTGTCCACCTGGTGCTATGTCATGTTCTGTCCCTGAACCCCCCCCCCATACAGTATCATTAATAGGTACAGTACTCAGTGGTAATCCAATAGGAATTGTTAGTCATTAGACAAATAAATACAAAACCATATGCACCCTGCCGGGTGCTATATCACTCGCTGTTATGGCCAGCTGTCTCCACAACACCCCCTATGCCACCTCCCATGCAGTTCTTCCCCCAGCCCCCTCCTGGCAAGCAGTTTCACCCCTCCCCCAACCATCCTATCCCCTCTTGTGTTGCACCAGGCAGTGGGGCCAAATCCCTACAGCAGTTCCCCCAGGTGCACCATTTGGTGCAGCTGTCGGGTTGCAGCAAAACCTGAACTTGCAGCCGGGACCCTGATTTTTCTAAAATGAGGCACAGGGTCCCTGCTGCACCCAGAATTTGCCACAGCCCTGGAGCAATGCAACCTGCATCGCTGTAAGGGCTCTTTGAAAATCAAGCCCATAGATTTTAAACTCGTGTATTCCAAGATCAGTTAGAAAAGTTTTGGGGAGTATATAAATAGTAATACGCAGTCTGGTCAGGCTGTGAGCCTCTTAAGACAACAGTTAATTACAGAGCAAACTAGCATGGATGGCCTCTGATTTCAACAGTAGTTATGTAGTACAGTGTTTAGCACTGATCACCAATCAACTGCCAACATGGAGGTAGATTTAATGAGCATCAATCAAACGAATACAGTGGGCTCAATTTTCAAAACCCCATGAATGCCGCAACATAAAAACATAGAAATTGATGACAGATAAGGACTGCCAGGCCCATCTAGTCTGCCCTTTATACTCTACCTTCATTTAGCTGTGGATGACCCTACCTGGTCACCGGCTGCAGCCTCTCCTTCTCCTCTCTAGGTTTCCCTTGTGCCTATCCCATGCATGTTTAAATCCCCCTACTGTGCTTGCACCCACCACTTTCTGGGGCAGACCACTGCAAGCATCCACCACTCTTTCTGTGAAAAAGTACTCTCTTACATTGTCCTTTAGTATACACCCTTCCAGTCTTATGTCATGTCCTCTTGTTGTTCTAGAGCAGCTTCTCTTCTGAAAGATGCTGCCCTTCTGCACCTTATTAATCCCCTTGAGATACTTGAAGGTCTCTATCACGTCTCCCCTCTCCCTCCTCTCTTCCAGTGTATACATATTGAGTTCCTCAAATCTCTCCTCATATGACCTATGGTGCTGGCCCTGCACCATTTTTGTTGCCCTTCTTTGAATGGCCTCCACCCTGTTTATGTCCTTCCAGAGATGCAGCCTCCAGAACTGGATGCAGTATTCCAAATGAGGTTTTACCAATGACCTGTACAGTGACATTAAGACCTCTTTTTTTCTGCTGGTAATATCTCTCCATATGCACCCTAGCATCCCACTTGCTCTCCACACTGCCTTAGCACATTGTTTGGCTACCTTTAGATCATCAGATATGATGACCTCCAGATCTCTTTCTTGTTTTGTGGCCCCTAATATTCCCCCCTCATCATGTAATCCTCCCCTGGGTTCCTGTGCCCCAAGTGCATGATTTTGCACTTCTTAGCATTGAATCCTAGCTGCCACACTCTGGACCATTCTTCCATTTTAGCTAGGCCGCTCATCATGTTCTCCACTCCTCCTGGACTGTCCACTCTATTGTAGATCTTTGTGTCATCTGAAAAGAGGCACACCTTCCCCTCCAGCCCCTCTGCAATGTCACTGCTGTAGATATTAAACAGCACTGGCCCATGAACTGAACCCTGTGGCACCCCACTGGTCACCCTCCCTGCTTTAGACTTAGCCCCATTTACCATCACCCCTCGGCATTCTATTCTTCAACCATTTCCAACCCAGTTCACCACCTTGTGCCCCAAGTCCAGGCTGCCCAGTTTGTTCACAAGCCTCCTATGTGGAATGGTGTTGAATGCCTTGCTGAAGTCAAGGTAGGCCACATCCACCGCCCCCCCCCCCGATCCACTTCCCTGGTGATCCAGTCAAAGAAATCAATCAGATTAGTCTGACATCACTTTCCTGCCATGAATCCATGATCTTGGGATCCACTTGAATCAAGGTGCTCTGCTATCCTTTCTTTTAGCAGAGATTCCATCATTTTATTCATTGCTGAGGTCAGGCTAACAGGTCTACAGTTTCCAGCCTCCTCCCTACTCCCACTTTTGTGGAGAGGGACTACATCAGCCCTTCTCCAGTTCTCTGGAACCTCCCCATTTCCAGAGACTTGATGAATAAAGCTGCTAGTACCTCCCTCAAATCCTTTAATATTCTAGGGTGTATCCCCTTCTGGTCCCATTGCCTTATCCACCTTTAGTTTTGTAAGTTTTCTTAGGACTTTTACCTCATTGAATGGACTGTTGTCCACCTCCTTTCCCATCCTGATTCTTAGCTGTGGTTCCCCCCCAACCTCCTCTTTCTCTGTGAAAACTAAACAGATATATTTGTTCAGGATTGATGCTTTATCCTGGTCTCCTTCCACTCCCACTCCTTCCTCCGCTTTCAACCTTACAATCGCCCCTCCCCAGTCCTTCTCTTCTCACTAATGTATCTGTAGAAGGTCTTGTCATATTTTTTAACTTATTTTGCTATATTTTCCTCTGTCTTCACCTTGGCACCTTGGCTACCTTCCCTGTCTTCCTCTGCTTTTCTAGATACACTGCCCTGTCCTCCTTCTTTGAGTCTCCTTATATTTCCTATAAGCTAACCTTTTTGCACTTACTTTTCCTGCCACCTCCTGCAAGCAAGAACCATAGTGGTTCTCTTTTCCTTTTGCCTTTGTCTATTTGCAGAATACAAAGGCTTGTTGCCTCCACTATGGCTCCTTTTAGATGATCCCATTGTCTCTTGACTCCCCCTTCTTTCTATTCCCCATCTAGGGCCTCCCTGAGACATACCCCCATCCTAATGAAGTCTGCCCTTCTGAAGTCCAGAACCTTCACCTTTATGTGGCATGTACCTGTTGTAGTTCTCACATTAAACCACACTGTGCAATGGTCACTGGACTCCAGATACTCCCCTACCTTGACATCTGTGATTCTGTCCCTGTTGGTTAGTACCAGGTCCCAAATCACTTCCCCCTGGGTTGCTCAAGCACCAGCTGCTTGAGGCATGCCCCTTGCAGGGAGTACAGGATGTCTCTGCCCCTGGCTGTTGCAGCCACTTGGGTGCCCCAGTCAACTTCAGGTAGGTTGAAGTCACCCATCAGTAAAACCTCTCCTTTGGCTGCCATCACATTGATGGCTTCCAGTAGATCCCTTTTTCAAATTGAACAAACTTTATTGATTATTGCAAAAATACAGAATATCAGGAACAACTTCAAGGGAGTACCTGCAGGGCATATGCATACACAATCCAATATGAAAAAGAATAAGCAGACAAGACTATAAAAGAATTCTCCACAACTTAATATACAAACAAAAATCTAAATCCTCATCAACCTCCACCCCACCCAACCAACTCCTCCTAATCCACCACTGGAGAATCTTCACGTGAGAGTACTAGAGAGAAACACTTCAACAAATATGATACTGACTAATCAAGTAAGGGGTATTCTCAACAACCATATATGAGTACAATACAGCAAGCATCATGTTACCAGAGCAGAGTGACAACATAAGACACTAAATGTACAGGAGATAAAGTAGCATGATGTTTAAGAGGTCAACAAAACTTATGATGGCTGCCAAAGGTTTCTATATCTACTGAATCTATCCATCATACTAGCTTTAAGCCACTCTGCTTGGATAGCAAAAAGTATTTCCCAGTACCATTCAGTAAATTGAGGGACATTCTGATCGAGCCAGTGCCAAAGAATAACCTTTTTAGCACAGGCTGAGGTCAGGGCCATATGCAGTCTCTAGTTACCCATCAGCCTGTTCTCATAGTCCTCCAACAGGCATATCTTGGGGAGAAACGAATCGGTCAACCCAAGAAGGGGATCCAAATGTGATTGGATAGATTCCCAAAAGGGTGTCACTTTTTCACAGGACCAAAGAATGTGAAAGAGCATGCCAGGCCCTGTAGTACATTGGAAACAGGCATCTGGTGGTAATTTACCCATTCTACCCAACTTAATGGGGGTATAGTAAAGATTATGTAGAACCTGGAACTGCATAAAGCGATACCTGTCCCATTAAATATATTTATATAAGCGTTTCCAAATACGAGGCCAGTTGTGGGGAGAACCATTCTCAGGAAGAACCTTATCCCAATGGTAAAATGTTGATCCCTCATTACTATACAATAATTCCTGTAAATTATGATAGTAATGGGAAATAACATGGGAAGTAAGTGCATTAAGGGCCAGAGGAAGGATACGACTCCCGTAAGGTTTATCCCACAAGCCGGTACCAAAATGATGCAGTAACATGCCTCAGCTGAAAATATTTAAAACATGAGGAGACAGGCCAGTGGTACTTGTCCCGAGCCTCCTGAAAGGTCAACAGTTTATGGTCTCGAATAAGATCATCTGCTGTATCCACCTTAGTGAAAGGCCAAAAGGATTTAGTGAGCCACTGCCCAGCTATTTTAAAATTAGGGTTCCCTAACAAGGGTTGCATGGAATCACAATAGGGCTGTATTTTGGCCAGGGAACATGATTGCAGCTGGGCATGAAGGGATGCTTCCAAGGGAGAGCCCTTCAAGGAGCAAGGAAGATGCTTACAGGAAATGAAAAGAAGTGCCCTAGTGTCAAGGCCCAGGTGTCCAGCCATTGGGGGATGTAAAGCTGAGCACTGTCCTCAGATTTTGGTCTAAGCCATTGAAAAAATCTAGTTCAATGAATAGCTAAATAATATAAAGAGACTAGGAGTCTGAAGACACCCCATCTCCTTAGAACGCATCAGCTTGGATAGGGCTCTACAGGATTTTTTGCCCCACCACAGGAAATAGGAAAGCAACCTGTTAACTTGTGTGAACCAAGACTGCAACAGGACATAATTAAACATCTGGAGGGGATACAAAAGGCAGGGGAGCACATTCATTTTAATGATTTTCAAATGTCCCTACAAGGAGATGGGCAACAGGGACAATCGTTCCAGATCTATTTTTATATAGGCAACCGCTGAGTCGCGATTATATTGCTTCATTTTGGCAGGTGAAACACTCAAATAAATACCCAAATATTTCAACTTATCCCAGACCCAAACTTTCAATAGATCCCTGTCCATTTCCTCCCTTTGTGCTGGAAGTCTGCAAGCCCCTAGTGCGCCCATCACTTGGCGCATGGGGCTTGTGGCATTCTCCAGTTAGAGCAGCTTTTCCCTGGTTTAACTTGCACCATTTGGTAGACCCTTTTTACAAGACTTGCACCAAATCTCTGGTGCAAGCTGCCATAAATTAAGGAAGCTGTCACAACTGCACCCAATGTACCGGTGTTCCATAGTAATAGGGGTCTTTTCTGGGCCCCTGAAGAAGGTGGTTGTAAGACCATTCCTGTAAAAACCTTCACTGCACCCGGACTGCCTGGAGAACTACAGATCTGTCTCTAACCTTCCCTTTGTGGGTAAGGTTATTGAGAAGGTGGTGCCATTCAACTGGAGGCCTATTTAACAACCCATGACATCTACAATCCTTTCTGATTTCATAAAAAGGCATAGTACTGAGACTGTCCTGGTTCGTGTGCTAAATGATCTCCTAACGGTGAGGATCAGGGAAGATTTTCCATCCTTATTCTCCTTGATCTCTCAGTGACATTTGATACTGGACCATGGGGTGCTGATGGATCACCTGCAGGTTTGTTGTGGACTGGCTGGTACAGTCCTAAACTAGTTTAAATCTTTTCTCACTGGCAGGATGCAGCAAGTGATGTCTGGGATTTTTTCCTCGGCACCCTTGCCCTTGCAATGTGGGGTCCTGCAGAGCTCTGTTTTGTGCCCCATGTTGTTCGTGGTGTACATGCTACTGCTAGGGGACATCATAAGATGGTATGGGTGAGTTTTCACTGTTACACAGATGATACTCAGCTATACATGTCTTTCGCACCCGAGCAGCAGGAGACGGTCTCGGTATTCAATCATTGCTTTGCTGAGATCCAAGACTGGATGAGGGCTAACTGGTTGAGGTTGAACCCAGACAAGACTGAAGTACTGGTGCTGGAATCTGGTCACCAGGGGGCGAGGGTGCAATCTAGTCAAGTCTCAGGGTTGAGGCTCAGGGACTCCCAGTTGCTTACCTTGGACCGGGTAAAGAACATTGGCCTTGTTTTGGACTGCAGCCTGACGCTTAAATTACAGGTGTCAGCCATGGTCCAGACCTCATTTTACCATCTGAGAAACATCACCATGATCAACCACCTGGCACCCCCTGGTGATCTGCCAGCACTAGTCTATGCCTTTGTGACCTCTTGCCTTGATTACTACAATGCCCTGTACTTAGGGCTATCAGGGGTAGATTTTCACCACCTGCAGCTAGTGCAGAATGTGGTGGCCAGGCTGCTGTCCCATCTACCTAGGTCATGTCATATTACAATTGTGCTGTGCCCTCATACTGACTGCCAGTTAGGTGGCGGATCTCCTTCAAGGTCAGTTTGCTGACCTAGAAGGCCCTGCATGGTCAGGGTCCTGGCTACCTGCAAGACCTCCTGCATCCCTATTGCCCCTCCTGCCCCCTTCACTCCGCAGATGAGGGATTGTTAGAAGTTTCTAGAGTTTCTCTGAAAACATTGGGTGCCCGTGCTTTCTTCTTTGAGGCCTCAACCCAATGGAACTCTGTCCCTCATCAGATTTGAGATATCCCCATGCTAGACGCTTTCAAACAGGAGCTCGAAACTTTTTTTATTTAAGCAGGCTTTCCCTCTAAATTAGGCAATGTCTTAGTGATAGTGGTTTAAATTGATAGTTAAACTGATAAATTAGAGTGATCTATTTATATATTTGTATGTACTGTACTTGTATTGCATTTAAATGTTTTAAAGGTTTTAGAAATTTTACGTAAAGCGTTTTGAATCAAAATGAGAATTGTGCTATAATAAATGAAACTTGAATGAATGAATATCCACCAGGTTCCAATTTACGACTGCTGTGGCTGACTCCTCCCCCTCTTCCCATGAGTTGCTCCTCATTAAACTTTCCCTTCCCTTCTCTATTCCCATCTTTATTGCTGGTGTTTTCTGCTGCCCTAATACAGCCTCTGTGTTAGTTACTGAGCTACTCTCTTCTATCTGTTCTAACTCCTCGAGTGGTGAGCTACTTATACTTGGTGATTTTAATTTAAAATGGTTCTCCCCTAATGCAAACAAATTCCCACAAAATGCAAAGTCACTGCAGATGACCTAATTGATTTCTGAACCCACTCAATTAAATTTGAAATCCATAAACCACTATCTGTTAGATTGGGTCTTCTTTTCTCATCCACACTGTGTAGTTGATGCAGTGTCCTTCCTGATGCCCTCAGTGATCATCATATGGTTTACTGTGTATGTAAAATACATTGTCCTAAAGCCATATCTAAATTCATGTATCTAAGGTCATTTAAATCACTTGACCTCTCTTTCCCCTAACTGATCTTTTGTCAATTGATTGGTCCCCTATCTCTGCAGCCAGTAATATAAATTCTGCCCTACGTTATATTCAGTCTAAATTTGGGGCTATATGGGATCATCATGCACCACTGCAAAAATCAAGAGTGAGTGGTTCATATCTTCCTTGGATACCAGCTGAGGTACTTAATTGTCTCTATAACAGAGACCTTGCCTGGTGTACTTCTGAAATCACTGGCTTCCAATCTTCATTTGCCTACTACAGATATCTTTGCAATGCCTGTACCAAGGCTATCCAACTTGCAAAGTCTGAGTATGTTGCTTCCACGCTTCAAAACAATATTAATAACCCCTCCAAGTTCTGGAAGGTTATCCATTGCCTTTTCACCCCTCAACCCAGTCTTCCTCTCCTATTCTCAAGGTTGATGAGTCTCTTATCTCTGACCTTTCTGCTGGTGCTATGTCTTTTAACACCTGCTTTACTACCAGTATCTTCTTTCTAATCCCATCCTCCTCTTCCCCCTCCTTCCCTCTCTGTCTTCCTCTCCTCCTTTTTTACCTTTTCTCCTATCACTCCCCCTGTTTCCCTTATGGCTTTGCTTGCCCTTACTCCTTTAAAGGGAGGTAGCACTGGTGGCCTTGGCCCTAAGCTTCTCCTTCTATCACCTTCTGCCATTCCTCTGTTTGTTACTCTTCTCCTTAATCTTTCCTTTTCCTCTGCTACTGTTCCTGATATTTGGAAATAGGCTACTGTCATTCCTCTTCACAAAGGTGGTGATCCCACCTCTCCTGACAACTTTAATCCTATATCTCTCCTCCCCACCTTGGCAATGTTACAGAACACATTGTTCTTTCTCAGCTCTCCTCCTTTCTTGACAGCTCCTCCTTTTCCACACCTTTCCAGTCTGGTATTAGGAAATCTCACTCCACCTTCACTTCCCTTCTTCAGCTCACTGACTCCATACTCTTAGGTATGGATGAAGGACTGATTACTTCTGCCATTTTTGTTGATCTTGTTAAAGTTTATGACACTGTGGCACATTCCCTCTTTCTGGACAAACTTAAAGCAGAAGGCCTCTCTGAGTTTTCAGTCAGTTGGTTTAATTCTTACATTGAAGGAAGGTCTCAAGCTGTCCAGATAGGAAAATCCATTTCACCTCTGCTTCCCATTAGCTCAGGTGTCCCTCAAGAGTCTGTTATGGGTCCTATTCTCTTTTCCATTTTCTTAAATGACCTCCCAACTGTCTGTTCCTCTGCGTCCATTCATATGTATGCTGATGACACAGTTCTTTTTGCTTCTGGCTCCTCTACCAATGACCTCTCCTCCCAGCTGCAGTAAAATTTTGACTACATTCAATGCTGGCTCAAGTCTAACCAACTGTCCCGCAATGCCAAGAAAAAATCCAGTCTCTATAACTTTTGACACCCATCAGAGGCTAGCCAGACTTCCTTCTCTCCCACTATTTAATACCCTTGATGATACTAAGATGGAAGATGTTCCCTCCATTACTTACCTTGGGGTCTGCCTTGACTGGCATCTTGATTTCTCAATGCATATTGATGCTATCCACCATACGCTGTACACTAAGCTTGGAGCGTTATATAGGAATAAAGCATGTATTTCGCTTCATGACAGCTGAGAAATTGTATTACGAATTATTCTATCTTTGACTATGGTGATTTCATTTACAGCGGAGCTCCTAAATCCTCCCTTGCCAGACTGGACCCCCTTGTTCATTTTTTGTTGTCATTTTACTCTAGATTGCCCACCTCATACTCACCACTGCTGTCTTTACTCAGCCCCTGCTCATCTCTCCCTTGATGACAGGAGCCTTTCCCACTGTGTCTCGTTTATATCCAAATTCTGATTTGGCACCCTTCTCTCTTATCTCAAATCCCTTCTATCCTCTCCTTCTTCTTCCTTCTACTCTCTCCAAAATAATATTTCCCATTCTCTCTCTCTCTCTATTCCTTCTAGAAAATCTGCTTTTTCTTACCAGTTTCCTAAACGTTGGTCCTCTCTTCCCCTTTCAGTTCGATCTGCTTCTTCTCCTTCCTCCTTAAGTCTCTTTTTCATGACTTTGTTTTCCTACCTGCAACTGTCTATGACCCTTTTCTCTTCTTTCTCCCTTTCACTAGTTTTGACCTATTTATGCTTTTTCAAAATTTTTCCCCTTCTTTACATACAAGAATGTGTTTTTACTTGCATTCATTTACTATTTGCTACTAATTTGAAGGTTATATTTCACTTATTACTATATTATTGTATTTTACTTCTTATTTCTAGTAGTTTTATTGTTTAGTTATCTCCATCTCCCGTCTCCCCCAAGATGCATCTGGAAATGAGACATTATCAGCTCAGTATGTCCTTCCTGGTTAAAATTTTTAAATAAATAAATAAATAGCTGATCTTAGTATGACTTACAAAAGAATACCTTACAAGAGGGCATAATCTTCAGCTGGAGGCCAAGCCATTCAAATCTGATGCTTGTAAATTGCACTACACTCAAAGGGCAGCTGAGAAATGGAATGCACTACCAAAGCATGTAACTGAATCCAGTTCACAAGAGGTTTTCAAAAACAACCTGGATTCCTATATGTATCTGGGAGCACCTGATACTTATTAACATTGAGAAGTGTGGGGGGAGGGTGAAGATGATGGGCATACATGCCTTCTTCCATCTCTACTGAGAATAATACCAAGTAAAGCCCTAATCCAAACATGACTGAGTAAGGATGCATACATCAAAAACTGCAATATGCAGCCCAGCACCCTGCCATAAGCCACATATATGTAATGCTATGTCCACAAGTCTGACCTGTCATCTTGCAGAACCACTGAACAAATCACACAGAAGACAAAAGGAAAACACAAACATGTAAATGTAGTGCACAGAATTTACAGCAGGTCATAAATGCAACATCAGACAAATTGAAAAAAAGCCATCTTGTGTCACTGTGGAATATATTAACTTGCATAAAAAAAATCCAGCCATTCAAAAACACCTTCCAGGCACAACGCAGTGATCAGAATATTTCTGGCCACACTCTGGCTATTTGCAAAGTTGCAGAGTGACACCACTCTGCACTATCGCCCTAAACCAGACAGCCATGGCAGTCGTCTGTCCCTCAAGCATGGGCTTCTCCTTAGGCATCAGTTTGATACTGATCTTTTCTGTCCCGCTCCACATCAGCATCATTCTTCTGCCTGCTCCATGATAGCCCTGCAATAGTATGACAGTCTCAGCCACTAAGTGCCAGCAGGAGGCATGGCATAAACATGTACATCTGGCATAAGCACATACACAGGCAAGGTTGAAAACCTTGGCCTCCTGGCCTGCATGGTGTAGTACTGTCATTGACACTTCTGGCATGTACACTGCAAATGATGGTGTTGCTGCTTTGATATGGGTTTGAAGGAATCCTATGTCCAGCCCCTTCTCAGTACTACCTTTTTCTTGGTTTTCCACTGTGGATTAATTCATTTTTTTTTTTTTTTAGGTCTCTTTTTATCCTCCTGCACCCCACCAGCCCCGCTTCCTCGGGAGTAAAATGGAGTCTACTCCCTGCAAGCTACCTTACCTGTTCTGTTGCTGGTCCCCCACAGAGCCTCAGTTTACCACCCAGGCATGGATGGGATGTGGCCCCTACACCCCAGCAATCTGAATTTCATTGGTCCCGGGCAGCCAGGCAGGTGGATGCATATCTGAGGGCTAGCTCCTCAGAACTCCATTTCCCTGGGGCTGGCAGGCATTTTCCACAGTTACTGAGATGTTGTGAGTACCTGACATCAGGCATTAATGCCGACATCTGCAGTGTCCTACCCCGTGCTGCTAAAACCTTTGGTGCCCGCAAAGCCCCAGACCTCCATCTAAGACCAGCCCAGCACATAAGGTGCTGATGTTCTGCTAAGTCCCCAGCCTCCCACCAGGGGTCAGCAGATACTGAGCTGCATCCCCACCCTCCCCCCAGAGAAGGTGAGCTGTTGTGGTACACTACAGCCTTCTCCCTCTGGCCGGCCCTCTGATGACCTGGGCTCACTCCCAAACCCAGGTTGCTGGCATTGCAGACAGAAATCCAACCACTGTTCCAGTGGGCTGGCTGGATTAATTCATTTCTAGTGCCTTCATATCCTGAAAACTATCTGTCTTATTTGCCACACTTAGTAGTTTCTACCTCTCCCCCTATTTTCAAATAACTGCCCTATGTGTTCTGGTTTCTTGGCTTCCTTTTCCCCCTCCACGTCAAGCCCTTTGCTATTTATCTATTACATTCTTTCACTTTAGATGTAACCCCTACTCCCCCCTGATCAAACCTCACACTACATAGGCGAACCACCTGGGTTCCAGTGTGGCACCTTTGGTTCTTAGCAAAGACTGCCAAAAATTACCTTGCCTGCTGTTTGAGCTCCATTTCTCCATTCTCAGGACTGGGAGTGATTAGTTGCATTTTGTACACTGCAAAACACCCTGGGCCAGAGTTTCAGATTGCTTAGATTGCCGCAAGCCCCAGGTGAGCCTACAATATGGTGCACCGGGCTTGCAGCAATCTAACATGATTATCTATCTCATGCGTCAATTGCCGCAACTTAGACCAACTTTTTGTGGCCTAGCCTGTGGCAATCCCAGTGGCCATTTTTACAGAGCTTGTGCAAGAGATTGACACAAGCTGCCATAAATTGTGGAAACTGTTGCACCTGTGCCTGAGATTCTAAAATCAGGTGCAGCTGCAGCAATTGAGACTGGCACAGCAAGGGTTTGAAGCAGGGCTTGCAGCAAGTCCTGCACCACCCTTTGAAAATCTGGCACCCTGTTCTATGTCAGTACCCTTTACAGAAGGCCCCCAGGCATAATTTCCCCATCCCCAAGCATCACCCCTAGAGAAACCACCTAGGCATCACCCCTTTGGACATAAGTTCCCTTAGACATAGGCCCTCATCAGGCATAAGACTTCTCCAGTGAACGATATGCAATTTCTTTGTGTTTTGTTAAGTACGTAAGTATGCTAGACAATTTCATACCTATTTATAAATACAAACAGCTGTCCACTGGCACCAACATGACAACAGGAACAGAGAACAACACAGACAAATCACTCCAGAAATGACCAGATGCCCAATATGTGCAATACCTCTGATGTTTTATTTATTTATTTATTGAAATGTTTCACCAGGAAAGGCTCACTGAGCAAAAAGATGCTCATCTCGCAGTGCGATCTGGGGGGAAGGGGGTTTACAGAGGACAGCAAATTGAGAATATTGATACATGGAATTGAGTTACACACTGGAACAAGAAGTAAGAGTAGCATTGCATGCATTGCATCATGGAATTAGAGTTACACAATGGTACATGGAGTGAGTGTAATATTGAATAAGGATTGCAACACATAAGGTAAGGAGGGTTACATTCAAGGGGGGAAGCTACAACAAAAAAATGGCGCAGCATGGATTAGGTTCCCCGATGCTAAGTTATCAACTATGGTAGAGCATGGAATTATGTTGCGACCTGAATTGAGTTTACACAATACAGTATTGACAACCACCAATTTACAGGAACATGTTAGACAGAGAGACAAGGCTAGAAGTGCAATAGGGAGTAAGTGTGGAAGTAGGTGGGTATATACCAGCATTTATAGTCTCAGCTAAGGCCGCTGGTCAGGCCTCATGGGAACTAAGGAGGGGTTGGGGGTAAGGGCAAGTAGAGGGGGGAGGAGGAGGTCAGCTACAAGAACAATTTACCACATAGAAGTTTGTCAGAGCAGAGGACAGGGAGTGTCTAAAGGAGGAGTGATGTATTTGGACCAGCAAGGCATTCCATAGTTTTGGGAGGTGGTAGGAGAAGGCTGATTGGCCTGCAGTGGTCCGACAGTGAGGGATAACCAACAGTCAGGAGTCAGTGGACCTGAGGGCATGAGGGGGTTGGAGGAGAGGATTGAGAGGAGGTGAGGTAGGAAGGAAGGGACCCGAGCCAGAAGTAAGATGCAAATTTAGCACTATGGAGCAGGTGCCGGCTGTCAAGGGAGGGGAAGGCCAGTGACTGGTAAAGCTCGCAGTGGTGGGTGTGGGGGGGGGCATCGAGGGAAAAACAAGATTTTGCTATCAGTTCAACATATTCATGGTAGATGACTTCCGGAATGTCTGGCAGTAACATCTGGTGTGCAGTGTCATCAAATATCCCTAACTGGTGTGTGGGCATCTGTCTCTGCACCATCTCCAGCACAAATGGGACTGGTTGATCCATAACAGCTGCAAAAAACAACTCTGAAAAGTTGGTTAAACATAAAGCAGAACATCTAGAGACTTTGAAGGCCTATAGCTGCTGGTAGCTACCCTTCGGTTCTACAGTCTTCCAAATGTGCCCCATCTCATTCTCATAACACTGGGGTTCACTCGGCCTAGAACAAAGGGCAGAGTACTTCCATCCTCTGACAGGCCTACATTATCTGGTTAACAAGCAGAATCCCCACATGTTCTTCTCCTAGTGTGACTATGGTGCCATGTAGCTTTGTGACGTATAACAGAGCAGATGGACATGTGCTATCATGTGGAGGGTCCATGTGACCAGTGCTTGACAAAGTCTTAAACTGGTACAGCACACAAGGGCAGTCTGAGGGCCACATCTGTGCAGGTGTGACATGTGTTCAATAGAGTCAATGGGAGTGAATCAGCAGTGTGAAAATGTGGGTACCACATGACTACACATGCAAAAACTGATGACATAAGTGTGTACCAAACAACAACCACAACACCCAAAATCATGCATCCATCACTGCTAATGTATATCCTGCTGGGAAACATGGAGATTCCACTAGCAAGGGAAGAATAAAGATATCACAGACCTGATATATTCAGAAACTGTCTCCTTCTAGGGGCTATGAGGGACAGGGGCGGATCCAAGAGTCCTATAGATGGGGGAGCTCAAGTCAGAGAAAAAATAAAAATAATAGGCCAGGGGTCTGGTGGGTTGCCTAGGCCCCCAGAAATGTTTTAACATTTTGGTGCATTCTGGTGCATTTTGGAGGGCATTTCTAATGCAATTTCTACTCATTTCCTCCCCCTCATGCTTTGTTAGTTGCACCCTAGCACCATCCCCAGAGTTCCCACAGTCCACCACAGGACAGTATGTTGCCCAAAATACCCTCCCACCCCCCAAAAAAAAAATACCAAAAGACTGCAGCTGGGCAGCAACACATCCAAAACACATAAAAATGAGAACAGTTGAAAAAGACTTTGTGATAAAGACAAATTGCAGACAAATTAAATGACAATCCACGTAAACAAGTTCACAAATGTCACTCACTCAAGCACATTATGACATTACCATAAAGCCAACCCATCCCAGTTTGTCCTGCAGTACAGGTTAACGTATCCCCCAACCTTATCTAAGTAAAAAAAATATAACTATGGAAATATGGGAAGAAAGTCACTTTGCTATCTACTTTCTGAAAATACCATTTCAAGTCTGCTTGCTATTTTTGCAAAACATATGTTAGTCTATAGAACAATTTATTCCAAAGAAAATGCATTTTTAAATAAATAAAATATGTTTTATTGTTTTAAAATGTCCTTTACTGGGATAACCCCATGGTATGAGGCATCTCATTTTTATGATAGGCCCAAGAAGTCAGTAAGCAGACAGAAAAACAGTTTTTAAGCAAATATAAAACTGCTTTTTTTTAACTAGCAACAGCACTTGCTTGGGCACATCACAACTTGCACCCCCCCCCCCCAATTCAACAAATAGAACTAGATAAACCAAATATTTGATTCTATCACTTTTTTTTCCAGTTTTGTAACTGACTGTGTCAATGAGCCAAACAAGGTCTTACGACTTCTGTTGGCAATTTTGCTCTCCAGGCATGCAGAAACTCCTGCACATGCCATAACATACAGCAGAACACCTTCAAAGTCTCCATGTCTATTAATTCCCTCTGTGCTCATTCACACTGTACAACCACGACTGAAAAGACCACACAGATTAGACATGCAGTACATGCTGAAGTTTTTACCTCAGTTCAAAGGTCTCATGTACCAGTTTCTGCCTCTCCTGGTTCATGCTGTCGCTGAGACCAGACCTGCCCCAGCATTAGTTTTGTACCATTCCTAGCATGCTACTGGAGCAAGCACTTGCTTACTTCCCCCCACACACACACCCATGTATAGGTATGACTATATATTTTTCCACATGTCTGGTACTTACAAAAAGATAAATTAAAAGTAAGTGACAAAGGGATAGAAAGAAATAAAGGGTGCTGCCAAAATATAACATCTTTGGTACATGCCCATCTGTACTTGCTAACTGATTAATTTAGATTTTTTCTAGTAAATCCAAGACCTCTTTAGAAATGATTCTCTTCAAATAAAAAGGGGGATGGGAAAGCTCATTAACATAATCCATTTCATTACCACTATTACTTTGAAACACAGAGTGATATCTGTCCAAATCAGTAAATCTAGAATTGAAAGCCTTAGCAATATCCTGTAGGAAATTTGTGGTTCCTCAGTGCTACTTTTAGTTGAATCAGAATGACCAATGATGTATTATATTTTTCCAAAAAAGTTCTAAGGTCCTTAGGTTATCAATTCGTAAGTTCTTAAAGTGGGTAGTTTTATTTAACCTTACCTCAGCCTTTACCATACTTCTTAACTTCCTAAAATGGGTCCAGTCTTGGGCTAATTCCAGCTTTTTTAAAGACACCCCATATTTTATCCGTTTGCTTCATCAGCTGTAGTATTGCTTTAGTCATCCAATGAGAGGTCCACTCACTAACTTTTCCTGTGGCAAATGGTGCATGTTTGTCAAATAATGAAAGGAAGTGATATGAATTGTAATCTAATGCAGTTAATGTCATTGCTAATAAAAAAAGACCAGTTAATTTACTATACATCAATAAGGAAATGTCTTTCATTAAATTTAAAGAAATCTCTAGACTCAATTAGTTTGGGCAGAGGCTTCTTTCTGAACCCATTATGCAACCACGGAGACAGGCATGTGGTCGCTAATCAGAGTATTGACCAACAAAGTCGAAATTCTCAATGCTACTTAACAATACCCAATTCAACAAAGTGTAATGATATAGCAGGGTTGACTACTGGCAGCGAATGACCAATATAACAGCTGATAATGCAAAAAATAAAAAAAAGTTGAAGAAGATAACACAGGGAGCACTGATGATGAGTGGTACCTGATACAGAGTATGAGAATAGCGAAAAAGGGGCAGAAAGCAGAACTTTTTACTATCTCCACATCAAATAAATTTGACCCCTTGAACTCTGTAGCAGATGAAGAATTAGTTAGCATAGCTGATGACCCCACCCTTAGTACATCTACCACGAGTGTAATTTGCCATGAAAATATTAGCAGACCCAGTACAACTCCTAATATTACAGTCTCAATGCACTTGCTACATAATCTGGTTACCTCCTCCTGTACCATGACTGATATAGGTACTGAAAAAAATTAATGATGACTCCAGGGAGAGTACATCTAATTTGGTAGATGGTGCTGTCAATATGGTAACCAATGGGGTGAATAATGCAGACTACACTAATTTGGAATGGATATATATACTACAGTAGGTGACTCCATTACCAAGTATACAGATAGATTCTCCACCAAGGGTAATAAACATAGAAACATAGAAACATAGAATTTGATGGTAGATAAGGACCACTAGGCCCACCCAGTCTGCCCATTTCCATATCTATTGGATAAGCTGCAGATCCTAGTTAACCAATGGCCTACGTCTTCCTAACCCCCCACCAGAATTGCCTTACGTCTGCCCCATGCATTTTTGAATTCCCCCACTCTTTTTGACCCCACAACCTACTCAGGAAGGCCATTCCATGTGTCCACCACCCTCTCCGTGAAAAATTCTTCCTCACGTTGCTCCTGAGCCATCCCCCCTCTATCTTCACATTGTTCCCCCTTGTTCTTGCAGATCTCTTTTTCTGAAAGATGCTACCCTCTTGGATTTTGTTGACTCCCTTGAGGTACTTGAAAGTTTCTGTCATGTCCCCCCTCTCCCTCCTTTCCTTGAGGGTATACATATTAAGCTCCTTTAGTCTCTCTTCATATGGCTTCTGGTGCAGACTCTGCACCATTTTAGTTGCCCTCCTCTGGACTGCCTCCATCCTGTCTATGTCCTTGCGAAGATGGGGTCTCCAGAACTGCACACAGTACTCCAGATTGGGTCTCACCAACTGTCTGTACAGAGGAATAACAACTTCCTGCTTTCTACAGGTGAAGCCTCTCCCAATACATCCCAGTATTCCTCCCCCCAGCCCTCCTTACTGCCTTCTCACATTGCTTGCTTACCTTTAGGTCATCCGATATAACTACCCCAAGGTCCCTTTCCATTCTTGTTGCTGTTAGTACCCCCCCCCACTGTGTACTCTTCCTCTGGGTTTTTGTTTCCCAGGTGCATTACTTTGCACTTCTTTGCATTGAATTTAAGCTGCCATACTTCTGACCATTCCTCCAACCTTGCCAAGTCCCTTCTCATCCTCCCCACCCCTTGTGTATCAACTCTGTTGCAGATCTTTGTGTTGTCTGCAAAAAGGCATTCTTTTCCTTCCAGTCCATCTGCAATGTCACTTATAAAGACATTAACAAGAACCGACCCCTGTACTGAACCCTACAGTACCCTGCTAGTAACCACCCTTTCTTCAGAGTGGACTCCATTTACTATTACCCTCTGTGTCCTGTTGTCCAGCCAATTTCTTTTACCCAGGCTACCACATTGGAACCCACTCCAGGCTGGCTAATGTGCTTATTAATGTTTGTGTAGGACTGTGTCAAATGCCTTGCTTAAGTCTCGGTAAGCCAAACAGAATGTAACAAGTTGTAGCTACAGCAGGACTACCATCAAGGACATCACTAGAATGTTGCCAGGTATACTGCAGCATGTTGAAAATCCCCAAACCATAATCTGCATGTAGGCACCAATGATCTGAGTAAAACAGGGGTTGAGGACACTATTAGGGATATGAAAGGCCCTCGCACCCCTAAATGAAATGAATGTCAGGACAATCATATCTGAAATCCTACCAATCCCACGGGCTACATGGAGGAAAATGAACAATTTTAAAGCCTACAACAAACTGCTATGTAGGTGGTGTCTCATGCACAACATCACCTGTCTCAGAACATGAGAGAAGTTTGCAAATGACAATACACTGTTTTGCCAAGATGGTCGCCACCTAAGCAAAAGTGGAGCCAGGTTACTAGGTAACATTTTTCACCAAGCTATTAATAGTAACCTACAGGTACCAAAAACTGAGCAGTGGGGGGGGGGCATAAGGGAATAAACAGCATAAAACCCCTAAACAAAGGAAATAGTAACAGAATCAGGCAGCATAAAAAATCTAAACTAAACTTTTTAT
Organism: Neoceratodus forsteri; assembly: GCA_016271365.2. NCBI lineage: Eukaryota > Metazoa > Chordata > Ceratodontiformes > Ceratodontidae > Neoceratodus > Neoceratodus forsteri. The sequence goes on from CM057449.1 coordinate 1,519,913,343, forward strand.
TAACCAATGCGCGAAGTCTACACACAATAAAAAAAGACAAATTAGAACTCATTCTGATCCAGAACAATACTGACATAGCTGCCCTCACAGAAACTTGGTGGGGGGATACCTCAAGGTGGAGCATCAGTATTCCAGGATATAATGTTGTCCATAAAGACAAGAAAGAAAGAAAGGGGGAGGTGTTGCCTTTTATATTCAGAATGATGTAAAATATAGGCAAATTAATAGCACAATAGAGAATGACCCTAACGAAATAGTATGGGTAGAGATCTTGAGTGAGATTGGAATAAAGACTATTCTACCACTGAACAGTTGTGGAACAGGATCAAAAATAAAATTCATGACTTGAATAAATACATAGCTAACAGAACACTGTACAACAAAAAAGAGAAATTACCATTATGGTTTACCTCAAGGGTCAAGAAATTATTGGCAGCTAAGAGAAGAGCTTACAGGGCACTAAAGAGGGAAAACAATGAGTACAACATATACAAGTACAGGGCGGTCCTAAGAATATGCAAGACTAACATTAGAAAAGAAAAATGCAAAATCGAATTTAGGTTAGCACATATTAAAGATGGAGGAAAAAATTTCCACTCCTATGTCAATAATAAAAGAAGTGCAGAAAGCACAATAGTGCCTTTAAAAAAATAAATAATATTGATATAGTGGAACCACTAGCAATGGCCGAGGAATTCAACAGGTACTTCTGTTCATTTTTGGCAATAGGAATCTCAACTCTATTACACCTGATAGAGATAACCAATGTACCACCTTACTCAAAATAACAACGGAGGAGATCAGGATTAAATTGAAAAGAATTTAAATAAACAGATCCCCAGGGCCTGACTCTCTACACCCTAGACTGATAAAAGAACTTGAAATATGGTTGCTAGACTCCCTGTACACACTATTCAATATGTCCTTGAGTATAGGAGAAATTCCACTTGACTGGAGCTCCGCCGTGATGGTTCCTATATACAAAAAGGGAGATCATGGGTGTATGGCGAACTACAGACCAATAAGCGTTACCAGTATTCTTGGTAAGGTGATAGAATCCATTATTAAGGATAGGTTGAAACAGGAAATCAATACTAAAAACCTTGGGGATAATACCCAGGATGGCTTAAAAAAACAGATATCCTGTCTCACCAGCAACTTGTTTTTTGTTTTTTTACGAGAGAGTAAGTGCATACCTAGAAACTGAGACACCAGTAGATGTGAACTACTTAGACTTCTGCAAAGCATTTGACAAAGTCTCACACTTGATCCTAATAAAAAAAATACACTCATTAGGAATTAATCCAGCACTTATCAATTGGGTAGAGGTGTGGCTACATGATAGAATTCAGATAGTCAGAATAAAAGGGCACATATCGAGAGAGGGTTCAGTCACAAATGGGGTGCCTTAGGGATCTGTGCTTGGACCGACCCTTTTTTCCATCTTTATTTCTAATTTAAATGAAAAAGTAAATAGTTTTATTATTAAATTTGCAGATGATACTGAGATCGCTGCAGAAGTCAACACTGACCATGGGGTCACAGTGCTAAGAAAGGACCTTGCCAGCCTTGAACTATGGGCTAAAATGAATGGAATGCCCATCAGCACAGATACATGCGTGGTGATGCATCTGGGAGAATGCAATTCCTGTAATGTATATTCTCTGGCTGGTAATACCCTGAGAAAGTGAAAAAGATATTGGGATATTTATTACCAAAGATCTAAAGTTTAGTAAGCAATGCAATGAAGTGGTCAAAAAGTCCAACAAAATTATAGGCTGCATTAAAAGGTCATTCTCAACCAGAAACAGGCTTGCATCCTTCCACTGTTTAGAGCATATGTGCGGCCATATTTAGACTATTGTTCACCACTGTGGAGCACACATTTACATAGGGATGCAAAATGAGTCAAGGGTGTTCAAAAGAGAGTAGCAAAACTGGTGGATAGACTCCAAAGCGAGGATTATGAACAGAGACTCACTGAATTAAATCTGTACCCTCTAGAACTCAGGATGATCAGAGGGGCCCTATTACAGATGTTTAGAATTTCTAGGGACAAACAACTAATGGGTGACCTAGGGCTAAAAGTAAACCATAGGAACTTCTCCCTCAGAAGTCATGGTCACCAGCTTATGCTGACTTTTCCTAAAAGAGACAGTAGAAGATTTTTCTTTACCCAAAGGATAGAGCCCATGTGGATTTCTCTCCCCAGGGACATGGTGGAAGTGGATTAGTTTAATACCTTTAAACTAAAATTAGATAAACAACTACTAACTACTATGGGAACTAAATAACCCGCTTGCGGGAGATGTGCCATAATGGGCCCTTGCCTTCTGTATATCTATCTACTCCTAGTATGACTCCTAGTATACATAAGTGTAACCCCTTCCTAAAAGAGGGCTTATCTTTGGTTCTTTCCTGAGCATTGCTACCACCTTCCCCTAAACTGCTCCTTCACCCGTTCCAGTCCAGACTGCAGCTGCAGGACCTGGGGCTGAACTGGACACTGTCATTTGTTCTGCAGGCTTATTCATCTCCCTTTTCACCATGGCCAGTAAGCCACCACCTCTCTTTGCTCACCTGGCCCTTGGACTGCCTTCAGGGTCAGGGAGCCACAGCACGGATGTTGCTCAGCTTCAAGCAGCTCTCAAAGCTGCACAAAGTGCAACATTGCTTCTCCCCTAGGATCCTGAATGTTGAGGACACTCAATAGTGCTTCCCTGCCACCAGTTCACCCCCTGTCCCACCAGATGACAGCAGGGAATGAAAAGTATTGATCCTGATGGCCAGAAGCCAAACCAAGGAACAGAGACATGAAAAAATAGAAGTTAAAGTGAAAGACTATAAAAGCAGCCGTGTTTGTAGTTTTTATAGCCCCAGAACTATTGAAAAGAGATCAGAGGATGCAAAACATAGCTGGGAATGTTGGGTGTCCCAGTGTTTAGCTTTGCAGAGCCAGCCAACAGCAGATTAGCTCAGCTCTGCAAAACACCTAAATTAGTACTCCCTGTCCCTGTGAAACTGATATGAATTTGGAGGCTGGCTCATCTCTGCAAAGCTGCTAAAGTGCAAGCTGACTCAGGACTTGTAAGCATGCTTTTCCCCAGGAACTGACAGCCACTGAGAGCCAGGGGTTTAGCATAATGAATAATGCAGGAGACGCTAGCCACTGGCATTTGATCCCTGGATTTCTGCACAAAGGAGAGGCATGTGCCTAAGAGCAGATTTGTCTGGGAGACACAAGCAGAAAGATCTGAGAGTAAAGTCAGCAAGGCTGCCACAAACACAAGCAGACACAAGGTTGGAAGAAACCTTTTTATAGAATATTTGCACAAAGATTTCTGTTTCTCCAGGAACAAAACCCAAAGCTCCTGCCCTGTGATTTGTGAGCTATTAGAACTTGTCCTGACATAAGGCCTAAGTCACCTGAGGCCCTGAGTGATTGTCTACTCCTTGGGTGTGGGGAAAGGCAAGTCTATTTTGGGGTGAAGATGATATTGGAGATTAACATGGCCACAGCCCTTGCCACCCAGGAGTGCATTAGGTCCACCGCACCTGTACCATTGCCTGCATCCTCAACGCTGAGGGAGACCTCCATACAGAGACAGCCTACAGAGTATGCTAAGGTTGTGAGTACATCAGAAACAGATAAGAATAATTGCTAGTCATTTCTGCATGATTATTACTCAAACTCCATTTATAGAATTGCAACATTCAGGACCAACTAGCATTCGTGTTAAATCATTTGTTTGGGAACCCCAACCACCAGCTTTCAATTGGTACCACACATTGGTCCAACATCAGACCTGTAACTCACCACTAAGACACTCCATTAATGTACTGCATTTGGAGCTCCCAAGGGACTTTGGGGTGCTGGTGCACCAGTAGCGGGAAACAGTAAGTACAGTGTGGGTACTCACCAGAGAGTGGTGGGATCTGGGGACTGAACTCAGAACTGTTTCACTGTACTTAATCCATTCCATACCCTATTCAGAGCCTGCTCTTGTCCTCCTAATAAACAACCCTAGCATTTAAACTGCAATTTATTGTGATTTGCATATTGTTGTGATTGCATGCATAGCTTATAAGCTGGGGAATGTATATAATCATAAAGGTTCCCTGTCACGAGGGTGGGTGTTGCATTTATTTTCTGTGTGGTAGTATCCTGGCAGTCATCTGTCAAAAGGAACCCCATATGTGGAGGCACCACACCATTTCTGTATTACCGCCAATACCTCCAAAAAGACACCATTTACCTGAAGGCCTTATAGACTGTGTCCAGGTATTGTCAGTCAGGTGTAGTCTCACACCTTGCAGGTGGGGGTGTTTACAAGTTTGAGGCCTACTACTGGTATTGTTCTAGAACATTGTGGAAGACCACACCTTGGTGCAGGAACTATGTTGATACCGCCCTCACCCAATGTTTGGAGTTTGAGATGGATTGAAGCAAGTTGCTTGATTGGTGCAAGGACAGAGACCTGGACCCTGCCACAGCCTTCCTGGTCCAGGCGGTCCCCAAGGAAACCAATAGAGATTGCATGGAGAGTATACTTGGGGTCATCAAGAGTTTGGAGATATTGGCCTTTCAGGGGAGATTGTATGATTCTGCCTAGAAAAAACTGTCCATGCTAATGGAATGCTCTGAGGTAGTAGACCCCTTATATATGCCTGACCAGATCACTCCAGAAGGGGAAACTCACCCCGGTACATTGTGACATGAGAGTGTCCAGACCCTCCCCAGAGGACCTCAGAGAAGAAAAAAATTTCAAGAGAAAACTGAAGCTATTCCTAGCAAGTGAGGGAAAAACTGTTAGCAATGTAAAAGGTTTCTTCTGAGAAAAGGAACAGACACCAATTGTGCCACCTGCAGGAACCCCTACTGGTGAACAGGGGCATGCCTCAGGCCCACCATTGAGTTTTGAGTCTAGTCAATACTGTAGACTGTGTACTTTCTCTGGCTCCACCCCCAGGATGGATTATTATGAGAGCTGGATGAGTCAGGCCACACAGATGGCAGAAGTGTGGAGATGTGCCAAGGATGAGAAATGCTAATGAGTAATTGAGAGCCTATGGGGTATGGCCCTGGATGTGATCAGATCCTTGCATGCCAGCCAGCTCCTTTGTCAGTGCAGGACCGTTTAGCTATGCTTAAGAGTTCTTTTGGAGCCATGGTGTGTTGAAGGTACCACGTGTTCCTATTGAGAACCACCACTCAAAACAAGGGAAGGAAATTCTCACATTATATGACCTGTGTAGAGACTGTGATCAGATGCATTGTGGAAACTGTGGAGCCACTCTTGCCCAGGCTGCACAATTAAGAAAGAACCAGATTTTGAGAGAAGTCATATTCCCATCTGATACTGATTTCCTTGAGACTAAAGAAATTCAGAATGAACCCTCCATCTGTCCTTCAGTTGCTGGATGAGGTGAGAGAGGAAGAATCACGAGAGTCCATAGCTGGTTCATTGCAGGTGACTTCAGGGAAAGCCAGCCCCCTGCAATCCCAGGTTACCAGACCCAAAGAGAAGCCTGTCACCTCAGATGTGAGAGCACAGCTGAAGGAGCTGAATGAATGTGTGAGACAATTACAAATGGCACATGCCCCTCGGCTATGAGTTACATTCATGCCACTGGGATGAAGATATGCCCCAAACCTTCTACCTGCAGATCAGACCCCAATTCTCAACTCTGCCAGTAATTTTTGTTATCATTGTGAAGAGGATGGACATTTTGCTCAAGGATGTGGCACTCCAAAGAATCCACCTTTGGTAGCCCAAAAGTAGGAGAAGCAATCCCAGCCTCAGGAAAATGGCAGTGGATCCCAGTAAGGGAGTTCACTGGGACTCAGGGCATGAACAACGCCATCAAATGGAACATAGCAGAATTGACAACAGATTACAATCACCTCCTTCATTACTGGGTACACTGGTGCATGTACGGATTGCCATCAAAGGATGCCCTTGTCAAGCATATTGAACAGCATGTCACAGGTGGCAATCATCTACTGTTCCTTCTACCAAATGTACCTTGGACACTTGCCTTTGCAACTGCTGAAAGAACTCACCATATGGGGTTTGAGTAATGCCAGCTACCCCTACAATGGATATTTAGAAGTGCAGATTGAATTTCCTGGCACCTTAGAAGGAGTCCTGCAGAAGATTGACACTTTGGTTCTCATCTGCACTGATGCCCAGATTCTGGACAAGACCCCAGTATTGTCCCTAGGTTTGGATGCTTGGCTCACACCTGCATCCAAATGGCTGGAGAGAGGAATTACCAAACATTGTCAACCCATGCAATAGTGTGCACTGCCCAAGTGAGGAACAAGGCCCAGCCCTGCAGTGTCTCTTAGAAGACATTGAGAGTGGTAAGACCGGAGGAAAAGGGGGTCTGTAATTGTGCCTCCTCAATCAGAATGCTTACTAGAAGAATCTGTGCAGTGTCATTCCCTTCTGATCAGACAATTATTGTGGAGTCCCCAGAGAGCAGCCTGCTGAGAGGACTGATGGTACAATGTGGAGTATTGCCTGATATCAAATCCATGGTAAAGACAATCACCCTGAAAATAAAGAATGAGACACATAAGGAATTAACTGTGCACCCTGGCACTTTGCTTGTGAACTTGTGCACTGCTGATGCTATGGTGGCCCCATCACATCAAAGGAAGACCCCTCGATGTATGTTGGAATATACTCCCTCCTTCATTGCGATCTAAGAAAACTGTCAAAAAATTCCTTAAGGGGTTAAAGATGTATTATGTTTATTTGTGTGTATGTGTTTGACATTGATTTTTGTTGTATTTGTTTAAAATAGTTTGTAATTTTGTGATTGTGTATTTATATATATTTTGTATTAGACTGTCTGTAGTTGGTGTGATTATGTGAAACTTGGAAAATTTGCACAGGACTGTCTTGAAAACTGGATTGTATTATCCAAATGACATGTATTATTCCTGTATAAAAATAAATGTTTTACTACTTTTACTACTATGGTGGCCCTATCACATCAAAGGAAGACCCCTTGACTGGAGGAGGAGGAGACATTCAACTTTGCAGCATCTCCCATCCCCCTTCACTGGAAGAAGTGCATGCAATGCCAGCTAGCAGATCAATCAGTTTTCTTCTCATACCATGAGTGGGATGTAGGGTGTGCCTATGGAGAGGAATATTGTAGTTGTCAACATGATGAGAGACCTTTCATGAAAAGGTCCAGAAGACTGGCATCAGCTGACACTGAGGATGTCTGGTGACACCAGCAGGAATGTCTGGCAGCAGGGATTATTTATTTATTTGTTGTTGTTGATCTTTAACCTCTTCCCATGCCAATCATCCCTCAACCATCACCGCCCCAGCCCTGTCAACCCTATATCCTCTCGGACTTACCATGTCCAGCTCCTCCCTCAGGGCTTGCCCTCACTGACATGGTCAGTGGGGCCTTCTCCTTCAAACCCCACCAAGAATAGGATCAGCTTCACCTGGACATGCCCAGATAGCCGGGTGCAGGGCCTGCAGGAGACTGATATCATCCTACCAGTTGACATTTTTCCCATTTCCTCCCAGGCACAGAGGAAGTGTACGCAGCATGCAGGGCATCTGCCCCACCTCCACCCCCCCTTGTGTACAGTGTTGGCATGCTGACTACCAGCCTCTGCTAGGGGCCTGGCTAATGTGGGGCACTGGTCCCATCCCTCCCCGAAGGAACAGAGTACTCCCTGGGATGCCAAATCCTACTCCCCCTCAGCCAACCCTCCCACTCCTGATACACTCCTGACCTTGGGTGATTAGGACCACAAACGATAGTGACTCCATTGCATAGGCAGGCTGGCTGGCAGCAGGTGTTATTAAGGAGTCACAGAGTCCTGTGCTTCACCAATAGTGATGGCTCATGAGAAAAATGATGCTATGAGAATATGTATAGATTATCAAATCAGAAGACTGCCAAACCAGTACACTATGCTTCAGGTACAGGATACCTTTGAAAGTCTTACTGGTAGCAAATGGTTCTCTGTGCTGGACTTATGCAGAGGATACTACCAGACACCAATGGCAGATGATGATAAAGAGAAGAGCACCTTTATCTGCCGTCTGGGGTTTTATCAGTTTTAGAGGATGCCACGGGAATCTCTGGTGCCCCTGCACATTTCAACACCTGAAGGAAAAGGTAGTCAGAGACACAAACCTCCTGGAAGTGCTAGTTCACAGAGACATAAACCTCCTGGAAGTTCTAGAGGACACCAAGGATTTCAGTGAGAAGAGGATGTAACTACCTTTAAAAAGAGGGATTACCTTTGGCTCTCTGTAGAGCACTGCTGCCACTTCCTCCTGCACATCTCCTTCACTCCATTCCAGTCCAGGCTGCAGTTGCAAGACCCAGGGCTGGACTGGACACTGTCATTTGTTCAGCGGGCTTGTTCATCACCCTTCTCACTGTGGCCAGTGTGCCACAACCTCTCATCACTCAACTGGCCCTTGGACTGCCTTCAGGGTCGGGAGACCACAACAAGGAGGTTGCTCAGATTCAAGCAGCATTCAAATCTGCACAAAGTGCAAAACTTCTCCTCCCCTGGGAGCATGAACTTTGGGGAACTTTGGGGATGCTCAACAGTGTTCTGATGCCACCAGTTCACCCCCCCATCCCACCAGATGGCTGCAGTAACTGGGAGGCATTGATCCTGATAGCCAGAAACCACACCAAGAAACAGAAACATGTTAAAAAGGAAGATAATGTGAAAGACTACAAAAGCAGCCATGTTTGTAGTTTCTGTAGAAGGGGTCAGAGGATGCACAACTTGGCTGGGAATGTTGGGTGTTCCTGTATTTAGCTTTGCAGAGCCAGTCAGCAGCAAATTAGCTCAGCTCTTCAAAACAGCTAAATTAGTACATTCTGCCCCTGTGAAACTGACATCAATTTGGAGGCTAGCTCAGCTTTGCAGAACAGCTAAAGTGCAAACAAGTTTAGTATTTGTGTGCATGTTTTTCACCTGGAACAGACAGCCACCGAGAGTGAGGGGTTAACATGATGAATAATGCATGAGATGCTAGCCACCATATTTGATCTCTAGATGTCTGCACAAGGGAGAGACATGTTCAATAGAGTAGATTTGTCAGGGAGACACAATGAGAAAGACCTGTGAGTGAAGTCAGCAGTCAGCAGCAAGGTTGGAAGAAACCTGTTTACAAAATCTTTGCAAAAACATTTCTGTTTCTCCAGGAACAAAACCAAAGCTCCTGCTCTGGGATTTGTGAGTTATCAGGACTTGTCCTGACAAAATGTCTAAATTGCCTGAGTACCCTGATTGATTGTCTATTCTTTGGGGGTAGATGAAGGCAGGTCCCTTGTGGGATAAAAAGGACATTGTAGACCAGCATGGCCCACACTCCTTGCCACCAAAAGCACACTGGATCCACCACACCTGTGCCATCACCTGCATCTGTAACCCTTAGGGAGACCTGCTGACAGAGCCAGCCTGCAGAGTCTGCTAATGTTGTGAGTACTGAGTCAATACTCCTCCAATTCTTCTGCTAGTCAGGAACAGATAAGAGCAGTTGGACATTTCTGCATGATTATTATTCAAAGTCCATTTATAGAACTGCCACAGCCAGGAGCAATTATCATTAGTGTTGAATAGTTTGTTTAGTATCATCAACCACCAGCCTTCAATTGGTACTGCACTGTGGTCCAACATCAGGCCTGCAACTGCCCACTATGTTTACACAATTAATGAACTGCACTGGGAGCTCCCAAGGGACTTTGGGATACTGGTGTACCAGTAGGGAGAAACTGTAAATACTGTGTGGGTACTCACCAGAGGGTGGTGGGATTTGGGGAGTGATCCCAGAACTGTTTCACTGCATTTAATCCATTCTGTTCCCCCATCCAGAGTCTGTTACTGTCCCCCTAAGAAATATCCCTCATGTTTAAATTGCAATTTATTGTGTTTTGCATATTGTAGATGAATTTTCACTGGTACTTGCAGAAGTATATAAGGAGACACATACCAAAGAAATAGTACCACCCTAGATGAGACAAGGGCTTATAACTGTGCTACAGAAAGCAGACACAGACCCAACCCTCTGTCACAGCTGTAGGCCAATAATGCTAATAGACACAAACACAAACATTGTTGCAGAAGTCCTTACCATTAGAGATATGTATCCAAAAGGTAATCCTCCCCCGAACAAACAGGTTTCTTGAGTGGTAGACTAGCTGGAGATAACACCCATAATATTTTTCATTTGATAAAGCATGCTGAAAAAGCTAAGGAACCAATGGGGGTTCCATGTCAATACAGAGACGTAATATGAGTTAACGTCGAAACGGCAAATTTTTAAGAGTAACACAAATAACAGCATATCCAAACAATAGCGCTATGCATACATAGTGACCACAATTCTACATATCTTTATCACTTCTTTATCACTTCTTTATCATGGCGATATAGGAAGCCACTGTGAAGAACGAGGGGCATTCCCTTCTGGCTCCTGATATACTCAACAGACATCCTCACACCTCCTTTTCCTTCTGTAAGTGGATTGTCTTCCTTTCACAGCTGCACAGGTGTATAGGTGTAATTAGGTCACATAATCACATTCAGAGGGCTCCACCCCTCACACCCCTATGGGGGGCTGTGCTCCCCACTCCCCCATCTCTAGGAGTACTTCTCTGAGGTGTAGCTGGATACTGGGGATGTAAGCTGTGACACTTGGACAGCTGGTTCTGATCACTGTATTTTTTTTGTAATATAAAAATGGGTTACGGACTGTCTCTCTTGAGAAATGCTGAAACAGCATGTGAGATCACACACACACACACACACACAGGTTTTAGATACTAGGTGTTACTTGGAAGGCCGGAAGCTAATTACAGACTTTAACTAAGTTAATTATAGCTGTAGTTGCTAAGAGGGAAAATCATGAACTTTTATAACACTTAGAGGAAGAAGAACAGGTTGTGACATTTTAGTGCGAAGTCAAAAAAGATGCTTTGATTTCCTGGGAAGGGGAAACTGATCATAAGATCAAAGAAATGTCATTTGAAAAAGAAAATGAGTTGTGCTGAGGATTGCAGAATTTAATACTTTGAAAAGACATCCTGTTTTTGTATAGAAATTGTTTATATATATTCTGACAGGGAGGAGCTAGGTGATCCCATGCAAAGAGGTGGGCAAAGCCAGCTTTTAAGCAATATTCTGTTTTCCTTCAGAGGATACACTTCTATCTAAACTCTGACAAAGAAACATCTTTGAGCACTTTAAGCAGGTATTTAGAGAGAGAGACAAATCTAAGTACTGTAGTAGGAATTGCACTGTTAAAACCATGTTCTTTTAAAAGATTTGTATGTTCTTGTGATATTGGTTCTGTATTTTATGTTTTACATATGTTTTTATCTATTTTAGTAAAACTCTATTTTTAGAGCCTACTTGGTCTGTCTTTGATTTCTTTTCTTTTACAAGTGGAGTATATATGGTTAAAGCAGACACTGTACATAAGCTTGCATGGTGATACCAAACTGGAAAAAGGTAAACATTTTAAATCTGAGGTCTTTTACTACAGTTTTTAAGGGTTCATTTCTGTACACCTGGTTAGGTACCCGTTGGCAAAGATATCTGGTCCCCCGAAGACAAAATTATCTGAGCCTGTACAATGGGTACACTAACAAGAGGTTCACAGTTTGAATCCCTCCAAGACTTGAGATCAAAGGTTGATTTGAATCCACAAAACAGACAGGAGGGTTACCCTGTTTCTGTTAACTGTTCACAAGACTGCACTCGGAGGTTGGCACTTTGGGAGTAGAGGGCTGACCTGCTGAGTGGGTTTGTGACAGATTGGTTGGCAGCGGTAGCATAAATTTTGATATCACAAGCTTTTATTGTTCAGCGTGCCAGCCTGAGACCATCAGCTAACTTGCAAAGAAAGAAAAAGGCAGAATTTTATTTTTAAAATGGAAACAAAACTATGTCACTTGGTGTACAGTCAGGTTCCTACCCATTTTTTTTTTTCTAAAGTGCAAGTCACAGTAGCAGTAGTGAGGGAAGATGGCTTCCAACTACAGCAGGCACACTGTAGACTACTTAAGGCAGTTGTGCGGGGACAGAGGAGTCTCATTCTAGGTGAAAGCCAGCAAGCAGAACCTCATAGATGCCCTGATGGTAGCAGATACCCAGAGCAGCGAGTCATGGACCATGACTGAAAAGGACCAGACCTCGAGTGTGGCAGGGCTAGTGGCCAGTGCAGTGTCCACATCTAATGAGGAGGGCAACAGAGCCACTGTCAGTGAAGGGCCACAGCAGCAAGGAAAGGTCACCAGTATCCTGGGTCTGGAAGTACTCAGGCTGCAAATTGAGTTGCACAGGATGGAGCTGGAGTTCCAGGAGAAGAGGGAGCGAGAGGTGGACCATGAGGCAGAGTGAGAATGCTGAGAGGCAGACTGTGAGGAGCGTGAGTGCCAGCGAGCTGCAGAGGAGAAGAGAGAGTGAGAATGCCGAGATGCAGACCGTGAGGAGCAGGAGCACCAGAGGCAACATGAACTGTAGAAGCTACGACTCTGACCAGCAGCACCAGAGCAGGTAAGTGGCTTGGGTTTAACTGGGACTACAGGACTGGGTTACAAATTGAATTCCAAATTAATAGCTGAATTTAAAGAGGGGGAGGATATGGATGCCTTTTTAAATTGTTTTGAAAAAGTTTGTATTCAGGCTAAAATTCCTAGAGAGTCCTGGAGCTTCCAGCTATCCCTGCTACTTACCAGGAAAACTCGGGATGCATTGGGTCAAATGGACAATGGGGACAGTGATGATTACAGCAAACTTAAAGCTACACTGCTAAAAAAAATTGAATTAACTGCTGAATCATACAGAGCTAAATTCCGTAAGCTCAGGAGAAGCCCTGACATGAGCTACGAGGAGCTAGCCATGAAACAATGTCAGTTTTTAAAATGTTGGTGGGAAGGAATTGAGGCAAACTCTGTTGATAAAATTGAAAATGTGATTCTGTTAAAACAGTTTTTCTGGGCATGCCCAGCAGAGCTAAAAACCTGGCTAGAGGACTGAGATCCTAAAACAGTGCAAGAGGCTGCTGAACTCTCGGACCGATGTGCCAAGAGCAGACCTGCTCTGAGAGCAAATGGGGCAGGCGTGGCAGTGCAGAAAGGGAAAAGCGCACCTTCAGGGCAGCTAAAACCTTCACTGCCTCCACCAAAACCTGTTAGCCCCAGGTTTCAGAGAAAAGATTTTTCTGAGAGAAGAAATGAATGTTGGTTGTGTAAAGAAACTGGGCATATTGCCAGACAGTGTCCCAAAAAGGCGAGCAATAATACACAACCGGTTGCTAGAAAAGAAGTGGGTTGTTTGTGTCCCTGAAAGCATGCCAGTGAACATGAGGGAACACATGCACCCAGTCATGGTGAATGGTGTACAGACACAGGGGTTAAGGGACTCAGAGGCATCCCTGACCTTGGTAAAGGGGGATCTGGTACAGCCAGATCAGCTTACCCAATAAATACATCACTGTACAGGACTTTGCGGGTGGGGAGAAAACATTGCCCCTCGCTAGTGTTCTCTTAGACTGGGGTGAAACGGAGGAACTGTGCAACAGATGGCTGTAGCCAAAACCTTAGCAGTGGATGTGATCCTGGGCAATAATCTAAAACAGGGATGGTATGTACAGTTACCGGTAGCCAAGCGGCAAGGGAAAATTGTAGTTCCCTGAACCCCACAGAAGCCATTGTGGAAGACGCTGAGAGGCTGGTTCCCCAGCCCGTGTCTCCAGATGGGGAGACTAATAAAAAGGGGGCAGAAATTTCCCCAGTAGCAAGTAACCACACAGCTATAGAGGGTTACTCTGAAGAGAGAGGGGTAACCCATTGTCAGAGGGTTGGGATTGACAGTGATCCTGAGGGCCCTGATGCTAGTGCTAGGGACCCTAGTTTAGTGACTGAAGGAGACCTGTCCCATGCCTTGGGAATGTGTGAGGGGTTTGCAGCTGCTCAGAGAAGTGACCCTAGTTTAGAGAAGCTGAGGGCTTGAGCAGACTTGGACAGCACACAGGGAGGTGATGGCAGACATAAGGTTTATTGGGAAAATGGACTTATGTATACTCAGGCTGTGCAGACAGAGGAAGGGATGCTAGAGATGCAGCTTGTTGTTCTCCAGGGGTATCGTGAGCTGTTGCTCAAGATTGCACATGATATTCCCTTGTCTGGTCATCTGGGAATCATGCACACGACGCAGCGGTTGGCCCAGAATTTCTACTGGCCTAACTTCACCCAGTAGGTGAAGGAGTACTGCAGGTCTTGTCACCGGTGCCAAGAAATAGGGAAGGTGGGCGAAAAAAACCAAGCCGCCCTAATTCCATTGCCCATAGTGGAGGAGCCATTCCAGAGGGTGGGAATGGATATTGTGGGGCCTTTAAATACCCCCAGCTCCTCAGGGAAGAGATTCATACTGACTGCGGTGGATTATGCCACGCGATACCTAGAGGCAGTCGCCGTATCCTCACTGAGGACAGACAAAGAGGCAGATGCCTTACTTGAGGATTTTCTCCCATGTTGGGATTCCGCAGGAGGTAATCACCGATCGAGGGGGTTCCTTTATGTCGGACCTGATGAAATGTTTATGGGAGAAGTGTGGGGTGGTGCAGAGATGCACAACACCATATCACCCACAAGCCAATGGACTTGTGGAATGGTTCAATGGTACACTAAAGTCAATGCTCCAGGCATTTGTTGAACGGCATGGGAGGGACTTGGAGAAATACCTTCCCCACCTGTTGTTTGCATACAGGGAGGTGCCCCAAGAGTCGACAGGATTTTCCCCCTTCAAACTCTTACATGGATGCCGGGTACATGGGCCCCTAGACTTAATCAGGGAGGACTGGGAAGGCAAGCACTCCACCCAGGGAACTCCCATTGTGGATTACATCCTTAGGTTTAGGGAAAGGTTGAAGGAGCTTATGGGGACAGCCCAGAGCAACCTGGCAGCTGCCCAACAGAAACAAAATGTGTGATATGACCGCAGATCCAGAGCTTGCTTGTACATGGTGTGTCAGGAAGTCATGGTCCTTATTCTGGTCTGGAAAGACAAGCTGCAGACTGAGTGGTCAGGACCGTACAAAGTAGTTAGGAAGGTAAATGACATGAACTACATTGTGGAGTGACCTTACCGAAGACAGACAAAAAGGATGTACCATGTCAACTTGATGAAGCCATATGGAAATAGGGCTGACATGGTGTTTGCAGTGTGTAGTCATGGGGAGGGGACGGACAAAGGAGACCCCCTTCTGGACTTGCTGGAGGAAAGTAAGCAGGAGTCCTCTGTGGAGGCAGTGAAATTGTCTCCCCAGCTGGCCCCAGAACAGATTCAGAAAGTAAGGGGGATTTTAGCAGACTTTGCCCCATTGTTTAGCGCCAAGCCTGGACTAACCCCCTTAGCGATGCATGATGTGAAAACAGGGACGCAGATGCCCATATGGCAGACAGCATATCGGGTGTCAGAGGCTGTCCAAAATTAGGAGGGAAGTGGAGGAGATGCTGGATTTAGAGATAATCCAGAGATCCCACAGCCCCTGGACCTCACCCATAGTCCTTGTGCCTAAGCCAGATGGCTCTATTCATTTCTCTGTGGACTATCGTGAACTGAATGCAGTCAAGAAGTCAGACGCCCACCTGATGCCCTGGACGGATGAATTCCTGGACAAGTTGGGGGGGGTGACCTACCTTGCAATGATTGTCCAGACAAAGGGGTATTGGCAGGTAGAGCTGACAGACAGAGCAAGGGAGAGGTCGGTCTGCATCACTCCAATAAGCTTATTTGAGTTTAAAGTAATGCCTTTCAGAATGAAGAACACCCCGGCCACTTTCCAAAGGTTGGTGAACCAGGTATTAAATGGTGCTGAGGAGTATGCCATGGTGTACCTGGATGACATTGTCATCTTTAGTACCAGCTGGGAGGAACACCTATCCCACCTTAGGGAAGTGCTGGGCAGGATACAGAGGGCCAGGCTCACTGTCAAAGCCAGGAAGTACCAGGTGGCCATGGGAGAAGTAGCATACCTCAGGCATGTGGTAGGCCGGGGACAGCTCCATCCTAACCAAATAAAAATAGAGGTAATCCAGGTGTGGCCCAGACCAGAAACACAGAAGCAGGTCATGAGTTTTCTAGGGACAGCAGGGTACTACAGGAAATTTGTACCCAATTACAGTGCCCTGGCTGCTCCCCTATCTAACCTGACAAAGAAAAGGATGCCCCCAAAAAATTACCTGGGGCCCCGGCTGTGAGGAAGACTTTTCCAAACTAAAGGATCCAGAAACAAATGATTTGATACCTTTTATTGGACCAACATGGATGTTACAGAAAGAACAAAGTGCTTTAGCTTTCGAACCAACCAGGTCCTTCTTCAGAAGCTTTGTGGCAGTTTTTCAAATATCCCATATTATTAACACCAGATTATATAGAAAAGCAGAAATAATTCTCATTGGTTTAACATATACATTTAAAACATAATAGAAGATTACGTCAGAAGCTAATTAACACCAGTATGCCTTTAACTGAGGAGCCTCAGAGGGCAAAGGTTATCAAAATTCTCTACAGCCAGAGAGTTCTTGTCACATAAATTTTAAAATGTCTCAGTATGCCAAGAAAGCATTCTAGTGATAAAAAAAAACATTGGAGTGGCATTCTCTCTAATACATGTAAGATGAGCTTACAACTTACATTCCAATTGTCCTGGTATATTAAAGGACAGATAATGAGAGACAAAATCCTGAAATTAGGTATAACTGTAAGTTGAAAGCAAGCCTCAAATTAACCTACACATATAAACATGATGCATGAAAGTATCACTTGTAAGTGTAAGTGCAAAAAAAAAAAAAATACTTGTCAAGGACCCCCAAGAAAACAGGATACAGGGGAATTATACCTGTACATCAAGTAATGTGGTCTATTTTATCCAATGCAAGAAATGTCCTCGCACAGGTTATGTGGGAGACATGCCAACAACTCCACACTAGAATGAATTCACACAGACATTCTATTAATCACAAGATGATTGAGAAACCAGTAGCCCAGCACTTCTCCCAGGATGACCACTCAATCTCAGATATGTCTGTGATGGTCTTAAAGGACATTTCAACAGTACACAACAGAGGAAGGCTTCTGAAATTAGACTTATTTTACTTCTCAATATGGTGGCGGATGGATTGAACATTGATGTTGGGTACATGACACATTATTCTACTTAAACTTACACAGACCTTTACTTTAAAAGATGGACATAAACAGTTTAGTTCTTCAGCGGGCCTTTGATTTTGTAAGTTTATGGTTATCTACATTGTTGACTTTTCACCTTAACACAGTGGTGAGTGCGTTTAAGTGTGTGTGTGTGAATACTGATGTATGTATGTATGTATGTGTGTGTTTTGTGTGTGTTGTGTTTTTGTGTGTTGTGGGTATGGTGTGTATGTGTGTTTTGTTTGTTGTGCGTGGTGTGGTGTGTGTGGAATGTGTTTGCTATATTTGTTGTGTGTTGTGGTTGTGTGGGGTGTGCAGGTGTGTGTGTGTGGGGGGTTGTGGTGTGGTGTATATACACACATATGTGTGGGTGCAGCGTGGCATGGGGCAGTTGTTATGTGGCTAGAACACTTAGTTTTCACATATAGTGTGCATTTATTTCCTTCTATTAGTTGTCAGTGGATGGATTCACACTGTCACATTTTAACTGCTCATATTAAGGCGCATATCTCATTTACTTGGGGTTCATTAAAGGTGTAATTCCTTTGGGTTTTCATTTAGATTGCTTAGACTGATTCTGTGCATGTTTGTTATACACAGACTCTGTGTTGAAATCTACATTTATCAGGCTCATGGTCTCGTTTTCTTGGGGGTCCTTGACAAGTATTTTTTTTTTTTTTGCACTTACACTTACAAGTGATACTTTCATGCATCATGTTTATATGTGTAGGTTAATTTGAGGCTTGCTTTCAACTTGCAGTTATACCTAATTTCAGGATTTTGTCTCTCATTATCTGTCCTTTAATATACCAGGACAATTGGAATGTAAGTTGTAAGCTCATCTTACATGTATTAGAGAATGCCACTCCAAGGTTTTTTATCACTAGAATGCTTTCTTGGCATACTGAGACATTTTAAAATTTATGTGACAAGAACTCTCTGGCTGTAGAGAATTCTTGATAACCTTTGCCCTTCTGAGGCTCCTCAGTTAAAGGCATACTGGTGTTAATTAGCTTCTCTAACGTAATCTTCTATTATGTTTTAAATGTATATGTTAAACCAATGAGAATTATTTCGCTTTTTCTATATAATCTGGTGTTAATAATATGGGATATTTGAAAAAACTGCCACAAAGCTTCTGAAGAAGGACCTGGTTGGTTCGAAAGCTAAAGCACTTTGTTCTTTTCTGTAACATCCATGTTGGTCCAATAAAAGGTATCAAATCATTTGTTTCTGGATCTGTTTTTAAAAGGACCAATATGGCACCTACAACATTTTTTCCAAACTAAAGGAGACACTGTGCAGTGCTCCTGTTTTGACAAGTCCTGACTATAACAAAACCTTTATAGTTCAGACTGACGCCTCAGAGGTGGGTATTGGGGCAGTACTGAGTCAGACATCCAGCCAAGGGACAGATCACCCAGTAGTCTACCTGAGTAGGAAATTACTTCCTAGGAAGCAGGCATACTCCACGGTGGAAAAAGAGTGTCTTGCATAGTGTGGGCCCTAAAGAAGTTGGAGCCATACTTATATGGGCAGCATTTTGTGGTGCAGACTGACCACAACCCCCTGGTTTGGCTGACTCATATGGGAAAGAACAATGGTACATTGCTATAGTGGAGTCGTGCTTTGCAAGGGTATGATATGACAATATTATATAGGGCTGGAGCCAAAAATCAGAACTCAGATGGGCTGTCTAAGGTCTATGAGGAGTGAACTGATTTGGGAAGTTCATCCCATGCAGGGGATAGAGCCCCCAAATTCAGTCTAGGTGGGGAGGAATTGTGACACTTGGACAGCTGGTTCTGATCACTGCATCATTTTTTGTAATATAAAAATGGGTTATGGACTATCTCTCTTGAGAAATGCTGAAACAGCATGTGAGATATCACACACACACACACACACACACACACAGGTTTTAGATACTAGGTGTTACCTGGAAGGCCAGAAGCTAATTACAGACTTTAACTAAGTTAATTATAGCTGTAGTTGTTAAGAGGGAAAATCATAAACTTTTATAACGCTTAGAGGAAGAAGAGCAGGTTGTGATGTTTTAGTGCAAAGTCATAAAAGATGCTTTGATGTCCTGGGAAGGGGAAACTGATCATAAGATCAATGAAATGTCATTTGATAAAGAAAATGAGTTATACTGAGGGTTGCAGAATTTAATACTTTGAAAGACATCCTGTTTTTGTATAGATACTTTTTTATATATTCTGACAGGGAGGAGTTAAGTGACCTCATGCAAAGAGGTGGGCAAAGCCAGCTTTTAAACAATATTCTGTTTTCCTTCAGAGGATACACTTCTATTTAGACTCTGACAAAGAAACATCTTTGAGCACTTTAAGCAGGTATTTAGAGAGAGAGACAAATCTAAGTACTGTAGTGGGAATTGCACTGTTAAAACCATGTTCTTTTAAAAGATTTGTATGTTCTTGTGATATTGGTTCTGTATTTTATGTTTTACATATTTTTTTAATCTATTTTAGTAAAACTCTATTTTTAGAGCCTACTTGGTCTGTCATTGATTTCTTTTCTTTTACAAGTGGAGTATATATGGTTAAAGCAGACACTGTACATAAGCTTAAATGGTGATACCAAACTGGAAAAAGGTAAGCATTTTAAATCTGAGGTTTTTTATTACAGTTTTTAAGGGTTCATTTTTGTACACCTGGTTAGGTACCCATAGGCAAAGATATCTGGCCCCCCGAAGATAGAATTATCTGAGCCTGTACATTGGGTACACTAACAAGAGGTTCACAGTTTGAATCACTCCAAGACTTGAGACCAAAGGTTGATTCGAATCCACAAAACAGACAGGAGGGTTACCCTGTTTAAATTAACTGTTCACAAGACTGCACTCGGAGGTTGGCACTTTGGGAGTAGAGGGCTGACCTGCTGAGTGGGTTTGTGACGTAAGCTACTCATAGTCGTCATTTCCTTCCAATCACCCTTATGTGGCGGTCGCTATTATTTTGCTTGCCCTTAACGGCTAGCCCAAATCTGTTCACTATTTTAACTTCTCTATATTCATGTGATACCCCAATGAGCATATTCTCTACTGATGCCAAAAAGACAGTTGATTCAGTACTCTGGCCTTACTTATTCCAAATACTCAAATGTTATCATTTTCCTGAAGACTATATCGGCTGAATGAGGACAATTTATAATGACACTTCCACAGTTGTCTTCATTAATGGGATCATATCCTTTTTTTCAAATTGGGTTGTGGCACTAGGCAAGGGTGTCCTCATTCTTCTCTGTTGTTCAATTAATTTATTTATTCCCCTAACAATAAAATTCTCTACACATGCAGATTTTAATGGTATACATTGGATGGGTAAAGACTTTGGGTTGCATTTTCAAAATGTACTGGGACTTAGTCCCATTCTGCAACTCCAGTTGCAGACCAAAATCTCCACGGGTACAGAAATTTGTATTTTCAGTTCTCTGCAACTGCAGGAGATGTTACACTTGGTCCCACTAGCCATAACATTTTTCTGTAGCTACACAGGAAAAAACAACCGGCTCCACTTTTGGGAATACTATAGCTGCAAGAAAAACTGCAGCTCTGCATGTGGCAACCCACCTGCCATGAGTTTTTCCCACAGCTATGGAATTTTCAAGGACTTTGAAAATACAGCCCTATGACTGCTGTCTTTCCACAGATAATATCTCACTTATTATAGTGATTCCTCAAAAATCAGTTAAGGCTATTTTAAATGTCATTAAAGATTTGTGGAAAATATTAGGCTATACAATCAATTTAGGAAAAAACACAATTCCTCTCATTATACAGGAAATGTACAAAGAAGGATATTACCTCCTTAGGTATATCTTGGTCAAAGAACTATCTAAAGTACTTAAAGGCATTCTCCTTTCACAGAACTATCAGAAAAAGAACTTCAAATAACCTTAATAAACTAGCTAAAAAAAAGTAGAAGAAATATACTTAAAAATAGAAAAACTACTGTTGTCTTTGTTGGCCTGATTAGAACTATTGAAACAATTATACAACCACTGGTAATTTACATTTTACTTTGATCTCTAATATAATCACCAATGTCTGGTTTGTAAAAGTTAAGAGCCTGGTTAGTGAATTTTTATGGGCCAACAAAAATGTAAAACTTGCTTACCATAAAGTCACCAGATCAATTAGTGCAGGAGGCTTCAAAGTGCCAGATTTAAGCAATAATGCATGACAGGGTGTGGTATATCATGGGATATCATCACGCCTTGGGTGGTTGGGCATGAGGCCGCAGGCCGAGTGCGTCCAACCGCCGAGTGACGATATCCCATGATATATCAGCACCCGGAGTATTATTGCTACATGAACAGGAATACAAGTTTTAGCAGTAAAAAAAAAAATCTTTTAAATCATTCTGAAAATGTGTTTTGTGAGGTGTTGGAGGAGTACCTTTTAATAAAATGGTTCCTGGACAGCTCTGAACAGCAGGTGGCATTGTTGCAAGTCGAGTTCATGGAGGAGGGGTGTACTGTATGTCTCTCTCAAAACATTGTCTGTGGCAAGCAGGAAGCAGCAATGTAAATGGGAAGAATGGACATCTTCCAGTAAGTCATCTGGAAATGTGAAACTGTCACTTGGACGGCTGTTAGCACTGTTAAGAAAATAAGTCATGGGCCGGTTTTGGATCCTTTACTGTTTTTAAAAAAATACTCACTCAAGGCACAACTCGCGCCATTCTTGCCCTATACACTGATACAACGTGCTGTGCGACTGCCGTCTAACATTACGTTTCTGTGCTGAATGGAACCGTAGGATGCGCAGGATGTTTTTGGCAGCTTGGCTGTTGTTTTTCCTGGCTCCCATCAGCTTGTGTTGTGCTGCGTTCTGTCATGGACAGATTTGTGAAGTGTTCGTTTTTTTTTTTAAAAATAGCAGTGAACTGGATATCTGACTCAGACTGTGGGAGATGAGGAACACTGCGCAGTAAGTGAGGAGGCTGGTGACCGGAGGTTTTCTGAAGCCGTGATGATGTAGCCCGATATCATCACGGCTTCAAAAACCTCTCGAACAATCAGCTTGCCGTATTTACGATCCCCAGTTCATAATACAGCTTATAGTACATAGCATGTAGAATGAACCAGATAATAAAATGGGCAAGTAGCAGCACTACGCACATTTACTATCCCGAGTGGTTAGATATGAAAAAACGTTTGCACTTTATAATAACTTGCAACTAGAATACGTATTCTTTGCAAAACCAATTACAGGAAGCCCACTGCTAGCTGAATCTTTACATACAGTCCAACTCCATTTATCTGAACCAACTTGGGGACATCCAAGTTGTTTGGATATATGGGAGGTCAGATAAACAGGTGCACTACGTTTAAATGGCAATCAAAGTTGTAAAGAGGCAATGCAGCAATTGCAATCATACAGCACTATATAGTGTTTAGCAAAAACTCTCTGGATTCATAGGTTTAAACAGTACTGTAACATCTTTATTAGTGCACATCTTTATTTCAATAGTGAGATTAAATGAAAGTAATGCAGTCAAGTAATTTAAGTATAAATTTAAACAAAGGTTTCAAACATTGTAAGCACTTTCAATAACACATAACATCCCTCTGAGGTATAGTAAGTGCAGTCAGTGCATAGTACTAATCAGCGACACTATATATGCTTTTTACTTGGAAAAATAATCTTTTAGAGAGGTTTGTTTTAAGGAATCAAATTTCTTCCTAGCAGCTCGCTGTCTCAGTTGCCTTAGCAACATTACCTGTACCAGGTCAAACTCCACCTGGCTTTTCATGTACAGAATGCATTTATTGAAGCATTCCACCGCCTCATCATGTGTTGGGATCATGGGAAGTGTCTGTTCACATTCTGAGTCAGTTTCAGCTTCTGACTCCAAATGTACAGGCTTGGTCACTAGCTCCAAGATTCCCATCATCTGTGAGCTCCTCATGACCCTGCTCATCTCCGTCTGATTCGAGCCATAAAATCACTTCCTTTTCAGATGGAGGGTCAGAGAGAGTGGCAGCGAGCTTTGCAATTTCAGCAGTTGACACACTGCTGTCAGGCAGATCTGGGAGTTCAGGGGGTTAGCTTCAATACTCCCGCAGCGAGATCTTTTGATCCCTGATTTTGCCCTAGATCTTTGAATGGACTCAGGATGCAATGTGTCCCATGCCTCTGCAGCCATATAGACCACATCCTTCAAGTTTATTCCCCTCATGATTTTACCCAGTGAGGACTGGGCATTGTCTTCTGCCAAAACTGTCTGTAACTGCTTTTTATGAAAAGCCCTCTTGAAGATTTCAAGAACACCCCAGTTGCAGGGCTGCAGATTTGAGGTGGTATTGAATGGCAGAAAAGCACATTTTATTGCACCATCCTGTGTTCTAAGAATTGTCCACAGGCAGAAGGGCTTTTATAGGCAGTCCATGAGACCTCAGGTACTTCTTTACCTGTGGAACAAAGCTGTCTGTAAGCCAGAGACTGAAAATGTTCCCAGTCATTCAGGTACTGTGCTGTGCCTCATACTGTACTGGCAAAGTCTGCGAATTAAGTTGCTTGAAGCATCATGGACCTTGAGACTTGCGAACAATGGCCAACTTTAATTTATGGTCAGCCACTTTCACACATTCCAGGTCATGAATGCGGTCCTTCTGCTTTTTATACACTGGGGCATCTCTTTCTGCACCATGTGCAAGGGTTCTGTCTGGCAGTCCATGCCAATACAGACCTGTTTTGTCTGTATTGAAGAGCTGCTCAGGTAGCAACCCCTCAGCCTTGATTGTCTCAGGCAGCTGCTGAATGAATAGCTCAAAAGAATCATCGGCAGCACTGAGTCTTTTCCCACACAATTTCAACTGTCGTATTCCATGTCTGCGCTTGAAGCGAGTTAGCCAACCCTCGCTAGCGCTGATTAGTTCAGAGCTGCCAAGGAGCTGATGATATTGAAGTGCTTTCTCTTAGTTCCTAATTTTCCAAACTCATAACAACATAAAACTATCTAAATCAATAAAACAACCTTCATGGAAACCCCAAATGTTGCAGTACATGGGGATATGATCCAATCAGTAATGACAAATGGCAAGAGAAAGAAATAAAAACAATTGAAAATCTAATAGGAGGTGAAGGTTGTAAGTAAGCATTAAGCCACGATGAAGGTGGCATCTAATGTTGGATTAATGCATGGGTGGGAGGGTTGTGGCCCAAGGCCAGAGGCCGAGGGCGAACAACAGCCGAACCATGCATTAATCGCATTAGATGCCACCGTTGGAGTGGCTTAATGCACTTGTAACATGGGCCGCCCAAGCACAGAGTCGCGAGGACAGTATTTGCTATCAGAAGAACAACATTACACAGGAAGTCGGTGTGTTTGGCAAAGGTTTTTACTGCACTTCGAAACCATGTAACAGAACAGCATTAATATGCTGATGCGGTGAAAACACTGACTAGCTCTACTTAAACAAAACAGTGTGCCTCACATGGCAGTCCACATAATTTAGCGGTCTACGTGGCTATTACTGTCCTACCGGTCATTGGAGGTCTGCGGTGGATGGCTGCTTCGCCGCATTGTGCGGCTCGCTGAGAAATTAGCATTTTGCCTAGGTCACTTCTCCTTGCTTCCATGAGACTCCTTTGATGTCACCCATTGCATGTGCTGCTGTGTCTGGTGCTTCTGCCTCTATCGGACTGTCCTATCTATTGCTCCCATGCGCGGCTGCTTCTTCTCCCCCTTCCGTTTCCGACTCCATCTAGCTTGTCTCCCTGTCCCTGTCCCAGACTGGCCTATCTCACACTTGATCCTCACCTCTGCCTGGTGCTGCTTACCTAGCTCTCTGGCTGCTGCTGGTACTTCACTTTTGAACATGGCAGGTATGCTGGATTAATCCCCGCTCCGACTTTGCCCTTGTAATGCGGTTCACCCAATCGCGGCTCCCGATTTTGCCATTCAGGTTATTGCCATGTTACAAAAGCTTTTTAAACCTAAAGAATGGATTCAAATTGAACCAAACTGATGAGAACTACACAGCATTAAAGCAAAGCATAATAGTTCTTTATTAAAACAAGGCATCACTGTTTACAGCATCTCCCAACACTACAACTTTTATGACCGTACTACAGAAAGAATCAAGCATAGGAAAAATTTACTAACTCCTAATAGAATTCTTAAGGGGAAAATGAGATGATTACATAACATGGTGATGTACAGCAATGAACAGGACTTATTGGACTGGAATTGGATCAAAATGTGGAATTTTTCATACAAAGCATTTTCATCACTCAATCGCAAGATAACACAATTTAAAATATTAAATAACACCACCTTCAAGATGGTAGTAGATACAAAAGAACAGGGAGGGGGGAGGACAGAGAAGAGTAACTGAAGGAGTCGAAGGAGGTGACAAGAGCAGTAAGGGCAGCCAAGGTGGCTAGGGACCTCAGGGTGGCACAGGGCATTAAGGAAGGGGAGAAGGACTTCTTCAGGTACATCAGGGAGAAAAGAAACTCTAAGGACCAAACTGTAAGGATTAAGAGGGATGGGGTGGATGGAAACAGGGGCGGAGCAGGCAGAAGTGCTTATTGAATACTTCTGCTCTCGGTGTTCACTGAAGAGAAAGGAGGGGATGTACCCAGGGGGGTGAGAGGGTAGGCTCAGGGGAGGTGACAGTTGGGGGAATAACAGTGGACAGGGCACTGGAGGGCTTGAGGCCACTAAGGGTGGACAAGGTGCCAGAGCCAGATGGCATACACACCAGGGTGCTGAAGGAGCTGGCAGAAGTCCTGGCAGAGTCCTTGGCAGACCTGTTCAATGCCTCCCTGGACTCAGAGAGCATACCCCAGGACTGGAGAATGGCTCACATGGTACTCCTCCATAAGAGTGGCCCCAAGGATGTACCAGGGAACTACAGACCAGTGAGCCTCACATCCATTATAAATAAGCTGATGGAGACAATCCTGAAGGAGAGCCTGGTTTCCCATCTGGAGACAAATGGGCTGCAGGATGATAGTCTGCATGGGTTTGTCACAGGCGGGTCCTGTCAGACCAACTTGATGGAGTACTGTGACTGGGTAACTAGGCAGCTAAACAAGGGCCATGCAGTAGATGTCCTGTACCTGGACTTTATTAAGGCATTCAATTAAGTGCCACGTGGGAGGATAGGAAGTAAGCTGGAAAGCACAGGGGCGGGGGCAAAAGTGGTGGGATGGGTAGTGAACTGGCTGCAAGGGAGAAAGGAGAGGGTGGTGGTGGGAGGAGAGCTTTCAGCTCTGAGGGAGGTGACTAGTGGGGTGCCACAGGGCTCTGTGCTGGGGCCAGTGTTGTTTGGGGTATTTATACAGAAGCAGACATCTCAATAGGCATCAAGAGCAAGATCAGTCTGTTTGAAGATGACAACAAGATGGGTGCAGTGGTGGATGACCTAGGAGGGTGGCAGGGGTTGCAAGATGATCTGTCAAAATTGGAGACCTGATCAGACACTTGGCAGCTGGGGTTGAATGTCAAAAAGTGCAAGGTGCTACATTTTGGTACAAAAAAATCAATGAGCAGCTACCAGTTGGGGGGAAGGGGGTCAGCTAGCTGCGACAGAGGAAGAGAAGGACCTGGGGATGATCATTACTGGCTCAATGAATAACTCAGCACAATGTAGGAAGGCAGCTACAAAGGCCAACAAGATACTGGGTTGTATTGCCAGGGCTATATCCTCCAGGAGAGGGGTGGTGATCCTGCTGCTGTATAGGTCATTGGTTAGATCACACCTGGAATACTGCATGCAGTGCTGACACCCACACCTGAAGAAGGACATTAGGCTACCGGAGGGGGTGCAGCACTGGGCTACAAAGATGATCTAGGGGCTGGGGGACATACCCTATGAGAGCAGGCTGAAGGAGTTGAATATGTACTCATTGAAGGAAAGGAGGGACAGGGGAGACATGACTGAGACCTTCAAGTACAAGAAAGGAATAAACAGGACAGGAATAGAGGTGCTTTTCAAGTTAAAGGGGGAGGGACCCTCGGGGCCATGATCTAAAATTTGAGGGTGGGAAGGTTCAGGAGGGAAATGAGAAGACACTTTTTTACTGAGAGGGTGGTGTCTGAGTGGAACACATTGCCTGCGGAAGTGGTATCGTGTAGAACAGCGGGCTGCTTTAAAAGGGGATGGGCAGGGTAAGGGGGAAGGTCATGAGGGGGAAGGAGGGGCAGCTGCAGTTTAAGGGCTGCTAGCTGCACGATTGAGCAGACTCAATAGACTTTAAGGCCTTTATTTGCTGGCTATTTTATGTGTTCATATGTTCATAAAAAATGGGTTTACAGGAGAATTCTATTTCTCCCACACGTAACAGACCTGATGACAACCTCATTCACATGTTTTGGTCATGCACCCATGTTCAAAAATGTTGGTTAGAAATTTCTAAGAAGTTTTCACAAGAATATAAAATCTACCAGAATTTAAATATCTGAACTTGTTTAATTGGCTACTTTTAACAATGGTTTACAAGTTGATACTGACATTAAATATCAATTAAAGTGCTACCCCCCCGTAGCACTTTAATTGAAATTTGACAAGTGCCTATGGCCACACCCCACTAGTGTGTCTCTCCTCCATACTGTGTCAACCCTGTAACCAGACCTCCTGGCATTTTTGCCACAGTATCGAATGCATAAAACCGTATGTAGCTGCCTGTAACCCACTGTTATACACTTATTCAATGTCTTCTTTGAATTGTACCGCAACTGACGTGGAAACTTTGTAAAAGAGACTTGGCTCAAAGCTACTTGTAGTCCTAGATTCAAATAAATAAATAAAAAAATATGAAATTGCTCTAATATCAATGGTGGCCAAAAATTACATTTTATGACTTGCCAGAGAAAAGGCATCCATCAACAGCTGAATAGAAGAATGAAATTACAGAGGCTATTAAAACTGATTTCAACAATAACCTAGGAAACCTTTGTAGCTTTCTGTATAGCAAGAGATAAGAGCAAACACTTAAGTAATTGGTTTTTCATCATCTTTCCTGTACTTTTATTGTGCTTCTCCTTATGTTGTCCCTTTCTTTCTGACAAATAAGGATCAAACGTCATTCAAATCATACGCATGATCTATTTTTCATTCAAGTCCAAAGCTCAACCAGTCGTTACTTGTTTGTTCTTCCTATTTCTTGATCTATTCCTTTTCTTTCCTTTACTTCACATCTTTGTTCTTCCATATCTTTTTTTGTGATAATTTCTGATCATACATTAGCTTTACTACCTGTTATAAGGGAAAAATACAAGAAGAAACGTAAAATCAATTGGTTATATGTAAAATGCATACTACCTAAAGCTAAATGTAGCATTTATTTAGTAAGTTAGATACATGTATTAAAGCACTTGTATTTCATGTTTTTTTAAGTTTATAGAAGATGCTCTTGTATTTCTTTTTTTTTATTTTGTTTTATATTAAGCTTAATGGGCTCTATGCACAAATGTACGGAGTGCCTACACACCACAGATCTGCAGCATGTAGCCACTCTTCACCCATTGCACCCCCTACGTGGGATAGACAAAAGGAGCACACCTGCTGTATGTGCCTGATCCCCCAGCCACACAGACAGCAACATGCCATGGGCTGGTGGGGGTGTGTGCTGGGGGTATGCCAGCACTATGCACCATTCACTTAGGTGCATAGTGCTGTGCACTGCGGTGCATAGGAGGGTGTCGGTTATGCCAGGGGGGACCCTGCTGTAACCACCCTGTGCACTCATTCCCACTCACACAGGACCTCCACACAGCCCCAGTGGTAGTAAAGCAGCCCCCCCACACACAGCAGAAACCCACGCTGGCCCCAGCAGGAGGTACAGACTCCACCGACACAACCGGCCCCTTGCCCAGGATGAATGCCAGCCCCCCCAGCACACAGCTACCCCATCCCCAGTGTGTGTTACACAATACCCCCAAAACATGACAGCCCCGGCTCTGTATGGTGGTACACACACCCTGCCCCACCACATGGCTGCCCAACATGAATGCCCATACTTAACCTCCCACCCTCTGACATGTGGCAGCCCAGTCACACCATGTACAGAATACAGACCCCCACCCCCTGACAAAGGTATGCCCATACCATACAGGTTCCAATCATATCCCCCACCACCAGCAAGTGGCAGCCCGTCCCCATGTAGAGCATGACAACCCCCACCCGAACACACAGCGGTGCCCTGGTCCTAGTGTAGTATCACTTAACCCCACCCCCGCAAGCACACATGTGCTCCAGTCCATAACATCCCAAGTCCTGACCCCAGTATGACTCTCACATTAGTGTACCAGTGATCCCCCACTCCCTATGGCATCAACATTACCCCCAGCCCTCATACCTGCATGTCGGTGCCACTGCTCAGGTTGGCTGGCAGCGAGACCTCCTCACACCCCCATGGCCACCATCCATCCAACTGATGCTGGGAGCAAGCTGCCTATATATATAGGCTACACACTCCCAGCATCAGTTGGACAGCCAGAGGCCAAGGTGGTGTGAGAAGGCCTGTGCCACGGGCCATCCTGAGCCGTGGCACAGACATGCAGGTACAGGGGCTGGGGGGTGGTGTTGTTAGTGCTGCAGTGGGCGGGGGGACCACTGAACACCAATGTGGGGGCAAGAGTACCATGGTTAGAACATGAGATGTTGTGGATTGAGGAAGATGTGTGTACGGGGAATGGGGTTCATATACTACACTGGGAGATGTTGTAGATTGAGGCAGATGTGTGTGTGGAGAGTGGGGTTCATATACTACACTGGGACCAGGGCACCTCTGTGTGTTCTGGGGGGGTTGGCATGCTCTACATGGGAATGGGCTGCCCCTTGCCAGGGTGGGATATAATTGGTACAGACGGAGTATGGGCATACCTTTGTCGGGGGTGGGGATCTGTATTCTGCACATGGGAGGACTGGGCTGCCAAATGTCAGGGGGTGAGGAGGTACTGTATGTGCATTCGTGTCAGACAGCCATGTGGTGGGGCAGGGTGTGTGTACCGACACACAGAGACTGAGACGACATGTGTTTGGGGGGCTTCAGCATTATGGGGATGGGGCAGCACTGTGTTAGGGGTTTGTTTGGCCACACAGGGATGGGGTGGACATGTGCGGGAATGGGGGGGACATCTGGGCATGGGGCTAGGGGACATATGTGTGCTGGGCAGGCACTGCTCGACACAGGGGCATTGCTGTGTGGATCCGGGTGCCTGCAGAGGCTAGTCATGCACCCGTATCTGTACCGTAAGGAGCAAGTGATCCACTCAGGGACCCAGGATGGGCATCCAATTGGATGCCCACCTGGGACTGCTACCCCACCCCCAAGCTGCCCTGTGGAGTAATACGTGCTGAGGGGGGGTGAAGCAATGGACAGATGGCAGCCATTTGTGAATACCGGCCTGAGCGCACCTTTCCACAGGTGCAGAGCTATGTTGGAGGGGTATGTGCCTTTGGTGCATACTTTACGCCCATTAGTGCATAGCCCCACAGTTATTACTGTAATTTGCTCTTTAAAAATCCTAGTAAACATTTGTTATCAAAAAAATCATCTAATGAAAGCCATGCAAGTTGCTGATACATGGTATGATAATATGCAGCATAACCACACTTAGTAATTAGTCTCCCAATCTATTTAAAGGAACATCTCATTTAAAATACAGTAGCTGGGAATATGTAGCATTAGCATAAAACATCATCATAATAAAATAAGGGGAAAGAAGGGCATTAACCAGACATAATAGGAATTTTGGAGAGAATATCCCTTTGTATTTATAGTGAAATCCAATTCTGGGGCAAGAGACTTCAGCAACTTATCAAGTCAGAAGGGACACTAGGCCCATCAAGTCCACCCTCCAACTCATCAACTCATGCACACACACACACACACACACACACACACACACACACACACAACACACACTCTAAACACACACACACACACATACTTCACGAGCATGGATCAACAAGTATGTTGTGCAAACGTAATAATTAATCCACCCTACTACCCAGAGTTCCATGTGATTCCCTTGGTAAGCATGAATTTATCCAGGCTTTATTTGAAGTCCTCTACTATCTTCATTCCCAGTTTCTCCATTGATAGGCTGTTCCATAGGTTCACCACACTTTGGGAGACAAAGTGCGTCCTTATGTTAAACAACAACAACAACAAAATCTGGGTAATGGTGACTTTTAACTTATATATTTAATGACTCCCTTGAAGGTGCTTCAATATTCAAAATCCATCATACAAATGAGGAGTCCACAGCAATAAAATATCTTCTCCTTTATTTCAATAACAGCCCCCTACGTTTCGCTCCTATGAGCTTGTTCACGGGGTTTTTTCTTGTTCTATTTTAAAACAAAATGTAAACATACTTTTAAATTACTGCTTTCTCTTGTATATATATTTGTAAGTATAAGAATAATTTTGAAATAATGTTTATACACCGTTAATCTACCTGAGTGCTTCTCCCTTTGTGCACATAATTCGTTTAGCTCAAAAAAACTTTTAACTTCTTCCTAAGGGAATGAAAACCATATTTGTAACATGTGTTTTTAAATGCTTAAACAAAAGTCATGTTACATCCAGTAATGAAAGTTTACAAAGAACTTTTTACACCCCATAACATGCATACCTGGGAACGATACTATTAACAGTAAAAAAATTCTGTTATCTTGCAAAAGACCTTCCCATTCCAATTGTGATTCTGAAAAGATACATAGTAAAGTGCATTTACTCAAAAAAGGGCTTTAAAAGGCTTAATTCCTTTTTTAAAAATGCATTGTTCTAAGCCAGACAGGTTCCTTACCTCAACGAGTCTCACTCAAGATTACATTTAAATGCTATAGGAACCAGCTTTTTACTGCAACTCGCACTTTAGCGATAAAACTTTTTAACGAGACTCTGCATTACACAATGGCATTTCAAAGATGCTGTAGCGTTCCCCTCAGCTGCTAACTCTCTTGAGCAGCTTGGATTTCCCGCGGGAGTGATGTGTCACTTCCTGTAACTCTCGCGATGCGAGAGTGTTGACATACAACCATACATTCATTCCCAAAGCTATGGGAATGACCGCGGTCATCCAAACTGCTCTTTTTAAGATGACATGACATATTTGTTTAGCGTTTTGTTATGTTAACCCTGAATTTACCACCTTTGAAATTCTCTGTTTTTTTCCCTCATCCTGCTGGTTCTCTGTTTGACCTTGTCAATACCCTTCGGTATGCTGAAGACAGTGATCATAACCCCACTCAGCCTCCTTTTCTTCAGAAAACATATAAAGAGCCTCTAGCCTCTCCTCACAGCTTTTGTCCTCCATACCATTGATCATTTTGATGGCTTTGTGTTGTAGCCCCTTGAGTGCCTCATAGTCCTATTTTTACCGGAAGGCCAGGAACTACAAGCAGTATCTCAGGTTGGGCCTGATCAGGACCTTGTAAAGTAGTAAGATTACTCCTCAGCTCTGCTGGTCACCCCCCCCCCCACCAATGTGCTGCAGCATTGTGTTGGCCTTCTTGACAGCAGCCATGCACACTTGTCATGCCATGGCCCATTTTCTGTTATGACTCCCAGGTTCTTTTCCTCCTCCACTGTAGCAAGAAAAAACACACATGGTATGTAAGTCCTACCACTGTTTTAGCACCTTGCATTTGACTGCATTGAATCTAACACTGCAGGAGTCAGCCCACTTTATCAGCATGTTCAGGTCCTCCTAGACTTTGTCCCCATGCTCAAGGAGGTCCACCACCCTGGCCAACTTAGTGTTATCAGTGAGCTTGAACAGCCTGCTAGAGATTCCACTTCCAGATCATTGATGAAAATGTTCAATAGCAGTGGTTCCATCATCATTGGATAAGGGACTGCCTGACCAACCCAAGTTTTAAATCTGAACTTAAGACATACCTCTTCAGCTTGGCTTTTTCAGATGAAGTCTAATGTTACCGTGGAGCATCATCTGTCTATGGATTATACTGTTAATTTTATAATTTTAGGGTTAATAGTGTTTTAAATGTTGATGAGTTGTTATTTTATGTACAGGAGCCTTGAGCGCTGGAAAGGCGCCTTTTAACAAATAAAGTCTGATCTGATCTGATCTGATCAATGCCTGATGAGTACTCCTCTCCAGTCAAAGTAATAGCCATCAGCCACAACCCTCTACCTCCTGCCCCAAGCCTGTTAGCAATCCACCTTGTGTATGCCTCATGTATACCACATTGATGTACTTTGACTAGAATCATATCATGTGCTACAATGTTAAGGGCCTTGCTTTAGTCCAAATTTTGTATTTTGTGTTTATTTATTTCACCAGAAAAAGGCTTTGTTGAGCAAGCTCATTTACAAGAAGGTCCTGGGTTGGACAGCATACAATGGTATAAAAAGCAATAGTACACAATATAGGTATACAAGGCATAGAGTATTGTACACAAGGGGTAAATCACAAGGATTTGAATCTCTGACAGATACAAAGGTATAAAGGCAATAATGCAAGATATACCTATATAAGGCATACAATAATGTACACAAGGAATTAACATTCTGAAAGATATATACAGATTATAAGTAATAAAGAAAAATAGTAATGGAAAAAATAGTTATGGGCTCTCTTGTTTAGAAGTCATCTAATTTTCTGTGATCTTTCCTCTTATTATTAATAGCCGGACAAGTGACAGAACTGGTAAGTATAGCTTAACCACAAGCGCAGACTTCAGTATATAACCATTCAATTATTGTTTAAAGGTATTGGGTGTGACCAGTGAAGTGAGTTTTAGTGCAGTTTGCACTGAATTCCATATTGTAGGGATGCAGCAACTAATTGTGATTTTTCCCAGTTCAGTAGCATATTTTGAAGTGTCCAATAGTATATATTTTATTTTTCTAAGGGAATAGTTACTGTGCAATATATTGAATAGGTCAGTGATGTAGCCTGGGAGATCTTTTAGGCGTACTTTGTAATCCCAGGTATACAGATCCAATAGTCTTCTGGTAGCCAGTGAGGGCCAGCCAACAGAGGCAAACAATATGCTATGGTGAGTCCTAGGTTCTAGTT
Source organism: Neoceratodus forsteri (assembly GCA_016271365.2). NCBI lineage: Eukaryota > Metazoa > Chordata > Ceratodontiformes > Ceratodontidae > Neoceratodus > Neoceratodus forsteri. Next base: position 1,519,947,603 of record CM057449.1, read on the forward strand.
CAGTTACCGACTGAGGGGCTCTGTGGTAGAGTATGTCCAACTTGGCTAGGCAGGTGGTTGGACAATGGTAGAAGATTAGGTCAGCATAATCTATGACTGGGAGGAATGTGGTCTATGCCAAATGTTTACAGGTATCACACAGGACTCAGTGTTTATTTCCAAAGTAAAAGCTGAGTCTGATCCTTAATTTTTTGCATAGTGCTTCTATGTGATTTGTGAAAGAGAGCTTGTTGTTTAACCATACTCCTCAGTATTCGTATTTTTCTACAATTTCAGTGGTGTCTCTTTAGAGAGTAGTGATGGCTGGTGCTGATAAGCACTGTGAAAATACACTGTGATGTGAAAAATATGACTTTTGTTTTGGCTGCATTTAATAGCAGTTTGGAATTGTAGAGGTTAAGCTGTAGTTCATTAAATGCCAGTTGAAGGTCAGAGCATACCATGCTAAGGTTTGGCCTGGATATGTACAATGCCGTGTCATCTATGTACAAATGTAATTTGCCATCCTCAGTAGTCACACCCATTTCATTAATGTACAGCATGAAAAGTAGCAGACACCAGTACTGAGCCTTGAGGAACACCTTTTAGGAGGGGGGCACAGGTGGAGTGAAGACCCTCTGCTTTTACCTGCAGGACCCAACCAGTTACATAATTACTGAACCACTGCAAGTGAGGTTGGGCCTATTCCTGTGTTAGCCAGCTGGTTAATCAATATGTTGTGGTCCACAGTGTCAAAGGCTTTACTGAGGTTGAAGAAAATTATCCCAGTGGTTTGTCTGTGGTCGATGGCCTGTAACCAATCATTGATAACTTTGGCCGGGGCAATGACAATGCTGTGTTTGGGACTGAAGCCTGAGTGTGAAGGAGTCACAATGTTAGAATGCTCCAAAAAATATCTTAATTGTCCATTAACAATTTTCTCAGTTTTAACAATTTCACATTAACGTTAACAATTTTCTCCAAGAGTTTTGCCAATACTGGAAGATTAGATATAGGTCTGTAATTGTTGAGTAAACGGGGGCATTGCTGGATATCAGGCGGGGGAGGATGTGCACAGTTTTCAAAATTAATGGTATTTCATGACTAGAAAATGACAGACTGAAGATATAGGTTATTGCAGCCGTGAACATTCATTGTGGCAAGGGATTGCCATGGTGTTAATAAGATGCATGGTCGGGGCTACATGTCTCCATTTAGCATTAGGGACCTCTGTGAGATTCTGATAAGATATAGTGATGGGCTTTGGGTGGTTTAGGTTTAGGATAATGGTAGCAAAACACAGCCTAGAAGCATTGATATCTCTAGCAGCCACATCATAGAGGAGCACATAAGGCTAATACTGCACTTATAATGGGCAACGGCAGTGTCTAATTGGCTCACTCAATATACTGATGCTAGGTGTAAGACCAGAACAACAGGTAGCCCCAGTGTATCTCAGACTACAAATACTAGGCAGGTGGTCAGGATGGCACAGTAACTGTCATCAGCTATAGGACAGTAAACGGGACAGATAGCTGTATCAATCAATCTCAATGGAATATAACCGCTACACAGAGCTAGCCAACAGTAGTTAAACAGATCAGCATAGCAGTCAATCTGCTTATTGTACCGAAGAATGTATTTAACGAGACATAGCAATGCTCAGAGGGAACAATGAGACTATATAGATATGTAATCGTCAACTAGATTTTTTTAAGTACAGTATGTGCTTCTGGCTTACTGTCCTCCTTCACCTTACTTAGGTTGTGTGCAAAATAGTTAACCTTTCGTGTAAGCTCTAAGTGATACCTATGGTGTTTCAGGGAACAGCACTAGACTTCAGGTTAGCCTGCGGGGCCACAGACTATGCCTATGGCCCTGCATGTGTCCACCTCCCTAGTCACCCCATTGAAGTAGGTGATGAGTTCAACTTGGCATGACCTGCGCCTCATGAAGTCATACTAAGAGGGGTGAGAACCTTGGCCTAAACCAAGTGATCAGTTATTCTGTCCTTGATATGGATTCCAGGATCTTGCCCATCACTGATGGCAGACTGACTGGCCTCTAGTTGCCCAGGTCCAACATTGCCACAGTCATCACTTTTCAGTCCTCTGTTGCCACACCTGTATGGACAGAAAGATTACTGTAGGCAAAAATGCCAATTTTTACTTCATCTATTTTTTGTGTAGGATTAATCACTGCCTTGTTGAGCCAGGGAGTCACTTTTTGGCCCATTTCCCACATTGCTCAGAGGGATGCAGACCTCCACGATTGGTTCAAGCAGTTTCTTCAACAAACACTGCACATATTTATATTGCCAGCATCATGCAGTTTGTCTAGATCCTTGGCTACCAGATGTCTCATTTTGGCAAAGTCTGCCTTTCCAAAGTTCTGGATCCCAGTGGCTAAGGTCAAATAGTCTTCCCTGTCAAAACTGAGAAAATTACTATGTTTTGGTCACTGCCTCCTACCAGTTCCTTGACATTCACACTGAAGATGGCCCAACCTCCACTGCTAAGAACAAGATTAAGGGTGGCTTCAAACCTAGTCCCTTGTTGACCTTACTGTTCCAGGAAGCAGTCCTTGAAAGTGGACATGAGCTTATCCTCAGCCCTACCATTAGCCTTCTCAAGACTCCAATCTATGTCTGGAAGACTGAAGTCTACAGAACCACAACTGTATACGATTTGGTTTCTCTCATAATCTCCTTGACCAGTAGGGTATCATAATTCACTGAACCATTTATGACTTGCTGTAGTACACCACTAAGGTGACTCTTTTTCCACCCTTTTTCCCTTAACTGGACCCAGATGGGACTCAGCTGCGCTGTTTCCCTCCATGATGTCCTCCTTGCCCTACACAGTGACTCCCTCACACCGTTATGAAGATGGCCACCCTCCCCTTTTCCTATCAGGCTTATCCAGTCAGAATAACATGTAGCCATCTAGCCAGGTGAGTCAGTCATTTTCTTCTCCCATCAAATCTCTGTAAGTGACACTAAGTCCTAGCCTTCAAAGTACATTAGACCCTCAAGCTCACCTATTTTGCTGTGTGCAGTCCTCATGTTGGCTCATACAAGTGAGAATATTTGCCCTCTAAGCTTACTTGTTCCTGTTGGAAGTCTTCTCACTTATTGCTTTCTTTCTCTATTTTCCTTCCCTTGGTGATCCTCTGCATTGGCCCCCATTACTTTACAGAATATTCTGTGACATCACAAAGTTAGAAGCATATATTTTTTTTTCTGCCTACCCATGCCCCCAACCTATCACTCCTTCATACAGCTCAATGTCCCTACTGCCCACCAGTCTCACCCCCTCTGTCAGCTCCTGCCACCTGGTTCCCCATACTTACCTGGGTCCCAGAGGGTTCTAGCTTATCCCTACAGGGGGCCCCCACCCCATGGAGGGAGCTAGGGTGGGAAGTAATAGACTCTGGGTCCTCTGAGGCAACAGGTGTAGGGTGTTGGGAGTGGTGCACCTTGGGGACCTTGGAGTGGTGGGACATGGCCGCTGTCATCCAGCTGGCTAAGGCTGCTATAACCCACACTCTCTTTGCTGTGCTTTGCAGGATTGGACTCTGCCTTCCCTACAGGAGGCAAGATGAGATCTAAGGGATAAGGGAGTGTTTGTGTACAATTGGGAATGGGTGAGGTGTGCATGTAACTGAGGGGTTCCTGTGCCATTAATCCATTTCTGAGGTCCCACAAACCTCCCACATGCATGCAACTGCAGCAACATTCTGAGGCAGGGACATTCCAGAGCATGTGGCCACCCATGCCACCAAGAATGCCTCCACTATGCCACCACTAGGAGCAGCTCACAAAAACTCTCCACCCAGGAGGAAAGCTTCCAAGGGATGCCTGTGACTGCCTCCCTACTGGCCTCTGCTTCTGGCATCCAAGCTCAGGACATGAACCTGGATCACCAGTGTGCCACAACAATGCCCCATCACTCAGCTCCATGGACCTGACAAGAAGCATATAGTTTAATATAAAAAATGTTCATAAAAATTCTATACACTGTTGGAATACAACTCATCTTCTTTTTCAAAGGTCAGTTCTTTCACCACTACACTACAGAAAGTTAATCTACTCAGCCTTAAACTATCCCAATCTATGGCATTTCATAGAACTACAATGAAGGTAGAAAATAGTTACTGATTTTGTTTCTTAAGGGATACAGAATTCAGACATAGTGTGTTCCTTAGTTGTGAGTCAGTTTCTTTTGGCACCAGTTGGTACTGGTTGTTCCCCCTGCTAGCTGGGATAAGATGAAACAGCCTGGGAGAAATTTTAGGACATGCCCCTTTCCAGACTCCATTAGTCTTCTTCATTTTTTCCAAGCTGGTAGACAGATCCCTGCTCTACAGGGACACTTTTCTTCTGAACAATTGGATTTTTTCTCAACTTATGCAACTTGTTCAGTTCAGGTGTAGCTCTGAGATTCCTCTGCCAACAGCAGCACAGATGGAATTATTCAGCAACTACTTCATTTTTTGCAGAACCCTTAGTCTGCAGGTTTGGAAGCCCTGGGCTGCAGTGCTTTGTAGGGATGTTATAACCCATACTCTCCTTGTAGTACTTTGTAACCTTCTGCCTTTCCCACAGAAGACAAGGTAAGATCTAGGGGTTAAGGGCTAAGGGAGGGCTGTTCAGTATGCAGGTTTGGGAACCCTGGACTGCAATGCCTGGTAAGGCTGCTATAACCCACACTCTCTTTGCTGTGCTTTGCAGGATTGGACTCTGCCTTCCCTACAGGAGGCAAGACGAGATCTAAGGGATAAGGGAGTGTTTGTGTACAATTGGGAGTGGGTGAGGTGTGCATGTAACTGAGGGGTTCCTGTGCTATTAATCCATGCATGTTGAGGGGGATGCTATTTAAGAAGGCTGGAAACTAGACTGTGCCAACCATTGCCCATCTTAGTGCAGAATGTGCATGCACAGTTAGTTGGGTGACCATCTTGGTATAGGTTATGCATGCACATTGGAGAGGTCATACTGGGTAAGTAGTTTACCATAAAATTACCTATGGTTATTTATGGCACAGCTTCCATGATTTTTGGCCACTGCATCACCACTGCTCCATAAAAGCACATGTTTAGACAAATGAAATCCTCCTCAACCCTTCTCCCAACACCATAAGGGAGTTCATAAATGTCTTACTGTAGGAAACAAGATCTAAGGCCTACAAGTATAAAAAGTGCCATTCAAGACCTCAGTTCACCATGTCCTGTTTGTATTGCCCATCCTGTGACAAGACTTCTTCCTCTAAAGATCATGTGCGATGAACTTACAGAACTTAAACTTCCAGCATCATTCATTAAATATTGCTATAAATACAGTGTCTGCATGGTGTTTCATATGAAAAAAATCTACCATTTCATACCATTTTTAGCCATGTGTTGGTGCTCTGCTTCAGCCACACTGCTAGATGCTGAGACTTATTGTTCCCTGTGGTAATCAGCAAGTCTCCACCCTGGTGATGTCATTTGGGGTGCTGTTCTCTTTCATCTCTGAAGAAGCAAGGGAGATTGTTACATTGCTGAAGTCTGTAAAGATTCAATTTTTTCCCCTTGCTCTGTGCTTGTTGCACAAACCTGAAAGACAATCAGCTGTTTGATTGTGGTTTTGTCATGTTCAATGCCACTAATGCACAAAAATAGTTTAAACTGATCATTTTAGATGGCACGGGGTCATAATGTCGCAAGACATTATGCCGCATGCATAATGTGTGCTGCCAATACAGTGCAATTTCTTGCAAGCGGCATAAGTCTTTTTTCTGCGTGGGGCTCCCCCAAACCCCCTCAACTAAGATTATTAACTCCGGGGAGGGTTTTTTTATAGTAAATAAAATAAAATTACTATGCGTCTGGGACCGGGAATCGGACCCAGTCCCAGATGCTCTGCTTCCGTCCTTTGCTCCCAGTGGCTCATCTTGTTGAGCCACGGCAACTGCTCGACACAAGCCCATCCCAACAGAGGTCTTATCCTCTGCCTGGGACAGTGACAGGGTGCAGTACCGCTCATAGAACCATGTGCGGTATTGCACCCTCTCGCTTTCATGTACAGCACTGTTTCTGTTTAGCACTTGTGTCATACACTGTTAAGCGTATGACATATTGACCCAGTACCATTTTAGACTGTGCAGAACTCAGTCAGAATAGCACATTGCTGTAAGGTTTGCAGACTCTATAACTTTCTGTTGTGGTAAAAGTCATGAGTCCTGTTGTCTTGTTAATGACTGCTGAGCTCATTCACACCTGACATTCAGTAGAGGTGATTTCTCAGGATGGCACTAGAACAATTATCCCATCGCTCTGCCAATGGTGGTGGGAGAAGTAATACTGTTTATATGCACTAGCCAGCCCAGTGTTTTCTCCCTGGCAGGTTTTTACTTGTCCTAAATCCAGGCTCAGCTGTTCTTTACTGCACATTAAAATGATCTGTTTACCAGGGCTAACACATCCATCCCTAGTAGAAATTAACATAGATAAGGCCCCTATTAAAACATATTGTAAATTATACAATGGCAAGAAAGAATCCTGGCTTCTGATTGGTCAGTTGGCCATCACAGCAGGGATGTTATCCTGGCATAGCATCCCTGCTGATGATTTGGATGATGATGACCATTTGCTCTATCATTATGTGCATCTTCTCTAAGAAACAAAAATATTTTTCCAGACTAACAAAAACATTCTTTAAAATTATGTTTTTAATTGTAAAACAATAAGCCATTGTATAATAGGAATAATGCCCTCCAGGGTGGGCGTTATGCTGGGATAACATCCCTTCTCGGGTGTTAGAAGCCCTCGGTCAGTGGTCTTGGGCCCAACCACCTGAGGTAGGATGTTATCCCAGCATAACACCCACCCTGTTAGGCATTATTCCTTTAGTAGACACTGACCAACAGCAATGAAGTTACCAACACTATAATGCTAGTAGCAATACAATTTTTTAACAGGCACAGTACAGTAGCATCCCAAAGGACATCAGCAGCCTGGAGGCATGCCAACTCAGCATCAAGCAACCTTGCAGAAATGGACTACACCAGAAAGGTGCTGAAAAAAAGTATTGATTTGTCATCTTTTGTTATGAAACCTGGAATACACATAGTTTTATAGCAATATTTGTTGAATGGTGCTGCCTGTTTTAGCTTTAGTCTTGAAAGCCATGTCATGTGATCTTAAGCAAAGTGAAGCCCAAGAGACAGCACAACAAAGAGGTGCCTTAGAGCCCAAATCCATGGCTTATTTTTGACCACAATGATTTGCAATTGGACAAATATAGGCCACTTCAGGAGCCCCCTAACCCTGACATGGAAGTCTCACATGCTGCCTTCAAGGAAACAGGGTCTCAGGACCCCAATTGTAACTGAAATGCTGCATTAGGCTCCGTTCCTCTGTGGCTGACTCCTTAGTTCTCCCTACAACCAGGCTTGTTTCCCTAATCCAGGGTGAAGCCATAATGCTCCTCCTACTCTACCACAGAGGCAGCAGAGATAATATGCATCTGAACCCAGATCTAAAGCATTGCACCCAATGTACATGGTATATAGCAGGCAACAGCACTAAGGAAGTGATGACTAAGGCTCTACAAGGTGAAAGATGTCAGGCAAGGCTCTGGTCCACCATGGCCAGCTCCAACTGCCCATCTTGTGACAAAGTCTCCTTCTTTAAGACAAAAAGGCCCAATGCTCATCCTGTACCACCTCAAGCTTGGGTAAACAGAGAACTCCTCAGAGACAGGATCCAAGTCCTCCTCAGCCTTGGACTCCCCCTTCTTGGAGCAACACCAAGTGTATTCATGCAGATACACCAAGTCTCCTCCATTTGGAGAGTCACGAGAACCCCCCTCACATTATTGGAAAACTTTTCTAGGCAGCAAACCTTCTCATTGAGGCAATGGCCATTCCTTTCTCCAAATCACAAAGACAACATGTTCTTCCATGTACTCCATCCAGCAGCAGTAATGGGTCTCCAATACTAAGATTCCAAACTGAGAATTCAGCTAGTATAGTCTCTGCTCTCCTCAGGCTGGCTACTATTGCCCTTCTCATGACTGAGCTACCCTCCTCTAATTCACAATAGACTCAAAGCTTCTCCTGCCTCTGCACACACAAAGCATAAGGCTCCAGCTGTAAAATAACAAAACTCAGTAGAATCTAGACAAGAGGTGGCAAACATGCTACATTGTGGGGTCCAAGCACTGGAGTACATACACATCTTGGCTGCCATAAGGTACTCTACCACAGGGAACACTACTTCTTCTTTGTGCTAGACAAGGGGCTAAACTGCTCTTAACATGGGTCATCTTGCTACATTGGAGGAAGGTGTGGCACAGTAATCTGCTGGGACAACAGAAATCATAAGGACAAGTCATTTTGAAATTTGGGTTATTCCCAGTCCATGGCAAACTCTTTTGGGCAAGCCTTTTCCTATTTGCTGAACTGGTGAACAGAAAGTATGCCACATCGATGAGTTTCTGTGAAGCTGTCTAAAATAATTGGTTTTCATACAATCATCACAATTCAGCCAAGGTTAGAGCAATTTACACTGCTTTTGGCCACTACAGAGATATCAAAGCACTACAACTGCTCTTCCCACAGCAATGTAGTTCAGGCCTATACTTTTTCTTCTTCACTGTTTCCAAGATGACAGCGGCATCAGAGGCATCCTAGCTATCAAACACCTCACCAAAAGAATCAAATCCTCACTTATTCTAGAGGGAAATGCTACACTCTTCTGCAGCTGCAGTGCACAGGGGATTTTTTCCCTGGTATCTCTGGACTCCAAGAGACATGAGGACATATGCCCAGTCATGAATCATATTGCCTGTTTCCTGCATTCACCATCTGCAATACACAACACTACCATTGTGATAATTTGTCACATTGCCTGTGCTTTCAAAGGTCCTGCTACACCAAAGGCACACCTCAGGGAGAACAGTGTGTCTGCTCATCCATATATGGATGACTGACTCATTGAACACAGTCTCAGACTGCAGCATAGTTTGGGTGGTCACCAGACAACTGCAGTACCATGAATGCACACATTTCTTAACAACTTCAGTCCTATAATGATAGTCACAGCGGTAGTCTCTCCAGCATCTTTTTCTTACTCAGCTGAAGTCACTAACATGACTCTCAATGAAAAAGCTTTTTCAGATGTGAACATCACATCGTTATTTGTGTTTGCCGTTGTTAATGTTTCCTTTCAACTGAAGAAAATCATGTACACAGTATTTCAAGGAAAACTCACAAACCTTATAAAACATAAGATGGACAGGACAATATTTGCCTGTGCACTGAATTCTTTAAGTCTTGTTTCCCTAACTCCTTGCCTTAGTTAAAACGGATCAGTATCACTGTGCCCCTTCCCCACTGTTTCCAACATCTCAGTCTTATTTTTTGTGTCTCAAATGACACAGTACTTTAGCATCAGCATGATCTCCCTGATGATACCATGTTTTGATAGCACTTGTTTGCTACTCCATAGGCTGCACACACCATTGCACAAAATGTAAGATCGCATTGTTATCAGACAAGCTTGGTCTTGTTAGCGTTTACCAGTAATACTGAGCAGAGACATTTTATAATCAGTACTCTAAGCCTAATATGATTTCCTGTGAAGTGTTTACTAATTGAAGAATATTTGACTGGACATGGGGTTCATTTCAGATTCTGGTTGAGATTTTGTGTTATTGTATGAGTGAATCTGGCAGCCTTGCAGATCAATATCATTATACCTGCTCAGTCAAGCTGGGCAAGTTGTAATGCTGCTGGGTATGCTTCATTGGGCAAAATGGATTCTGGGCACATCACTATTCTTCCTTTTGCCTTCACTGTGCTGTAGTTAAAATCACTTTGTGTTCAATGTAATGGTATCTACAGCAATATAATATTTTGTAAGTGGTCGTGTTTTGTTTTGACTTTAATGTGTTGAAATGTGCATAATGATATTAATTATTAAAATAGGTTGATATGGATGCCACCAAGTGGCTCAGTAGTGGTGTGCTGTGATTCAACATGTTTAACCCACATTCAGGAATGAACCAAGGGTGCCAGCAACTGAGTGTCTGGAAATCAGAGGTGCTCCCAGCTGCAGTGCTTCCCTGACCAGAAATGGTGGCACTGCATTCCATAGCAACATAACCCTTGCAGTGGCCTAAGGAGGGATTCACCTTCCTTCCACTTGGAAAGTCTCCAGCTCAGGAAGCATTGGTTACATGACACCAGGCCATGAGGGAGGCTGGAGAGATGCAAAACTGCAGAGAAAACTCCACCAGCCTATAAGAATAATGGCAGTCAATATTCTAAAGTCTTACTCATGATTGCAATCTGTGACTGTCAGACAGTGATCAGCCAAGGAGGTGAGCAGAAGGCTGTGCCTGCCAGCAATCTGACAAGGTCTATAGAGTGAGTGTTGATCAGGGATGGTGAGGTGCAGGGCGGAATTCCACAGTGAGTGGGTGGGAGTTGGCACCAAGTTGAGGGAAGGGAGGTTCACTAGACTGCCAGGGAACTTAGTTAAGTAAACTGTCTGGGGTGATTGTTTGGGTTCATTAGACACAAGGGAAGTCAGTACATGAAACAAACAGGGGTGATAGGGGTAGGGGAGTCCACTATATACCATGGAAGTCAATACATGAGACAGACAGGCATGAGCCGGTGGAAGGGGGTCCACTAGACACCAAGAAGGTCAGTACATGAAACAGACAGGGGCGATCGGGGGAGGGAGACCACTAGACTGCCAGGGAGGTTGCTTTCAGTACAGTTGCCCTGCCTTGAGGGGGTGGGGCATGGCCCTAGCACTCAGTTAAGGCCAGGGTTCAGTGGCATTAAACAGTGCCAAGCTGGTCACTGTTTAGCACTGCTGAAACCTTTTGAATATACTGCTGCACCGTTATGCAGGAGGAAATCCTTCATTTGCATAGGTGCAGTGGTATCATTAGTGCCGTCATGCTGCTAGGTTTGGGAGACACTCTGTAAGCCTTTGAATATGGTCCAACCCAAGATGCTGACACTAATCATAGTTAGCATGGTACTGACCTACAGTAGCTATAGCTGCACTAACTTTTTGAATATCAGGTCCAATATTGTTTATGAACACACTGCATGTTACCCTAACTTTGTCCAAAAATAGTAAAAGTAACCTATCCTGATATACCAAATATCTACAACTTTTATAAACTTTCTCTGGAAACAAATTAGTGCACAGTTGATTCAAATATTAACACACTAAAATAAAGATGTTCTATTATTTTGCTAGATATTTTTCATGCACAAATATGTTTTCATGTTTATCACACACTGATATTACTTATTCTTTTAAGACTCTTCAGAGTCTTGCATGACTCTGGGAACAGTAGTTTTCCATCTGAGTTCTTGTATTTTTCCAAGTTCTTGTATTTTTCTAAGTCTCAAGTAAAAGGCATCTTGGGAACTGAAACTACAATAGGTGACTTGGTTATGATGTATGGATTTTAGTTACTGATAGCCTGTGTAATTTCTTGCTAGCTCTATTCACTGCACTATTCTAACTGGGAGCCTGTAAACCAAGTTCCAGACCCACAGTATCGGTACTGTAGTTCCCAGAATGCGGTATAATAGTTGCATTCTTCTTTTTACTTGGGAGGAATCTTTATTAAGTTTGTGTGAACAATACTCTTATTTATTCTAAACTGTTGTTTTTTATTTTAGCAGTGTACTTTCTTTCATGACAGTTGTTTTTTTTTGAACTTGTGGCCAGGAAAGGCATATTGAACCAGTGCTGACTTCTTGGTGCATTGTGAGAGCCCAGGGAGGTTAAGTGACTTGTTTAGGATCACACAGTATTCAAATGATGGTTGTGGGTTAAAATTCTAGTCTGTTAGGTCTCCAGGTTCCTTGCCTGGTGTTCTAAAGTGCTAGATTACACTTCCTCCAATTCATGTTATAATCACAGCGATATTAGTATAGTGACATAGTAATAACAATGCTGTAATTCATTCTCTAAATCTGTAATTGTCTTCAAATTTCCAGCAGCAGTTAAGTGCACGTTGGGTATGGAGGAGGTGAGAACTAAAAAATAGCTCTTCAAAAGTACAGTATGCATATTTAGAGCTATACAAATTCTTAAAATATAACACTGTTGTCTGAATCATGTCTCATGTTTGCTTGTTTAAATTACTTTAAGAATGCAATTTAAAGTTACATTTATTCTTAAAAGTACTGTTTTAAAAATGTGTATTTATGTATTTTAAAAAAAGTTATTTTTAGATTTATTATTATGGCCAAATGTGCAGTGCCTTCACAAAGGTGTACTCTTTTCAACTTGAAAAGAATCAGTGATAGAGAAATGTTTGGTGTTGTGATACACTATTAAGAGTAGAAGAAAAGAATTGTAATTTTATATAATGCTTTTTTTACATATTGTATCCATAAGTACTTTACAAGCAGTAAGAAACTGGTAGTGAAGTGACAGTAAATGTACTGTATAGTTGCAGCTGTTTCACAGATCAACACCCACATTGCCTGAATAATTCAATGAAACAGTTATACGGGAAGAGAAATGTGGGCCAGGACACCAAAGAAAATCCCCTACTCTTCAGAAAAGTGCCTTTGGTTATTTTAGTTCCACCTGGACAACTCCAGAGATGGGCAGAAGGGTCCTCATTGTAATGTTTCATAGGAAGGATGGCACACCCCAACAGAACAGCATCCACCTAGTACTGTACTTGAATACCAGTGTTCATGGTATGAGCCCAATCCTGGTTTGGGACCAGAACCCCCAAACTTCTGTTCCAGAGGCAGATATGCTATCAACTGAAACATGCTGACACCTTGGTAATGCATTTGAAATAATAAAATAATGTCACAAAAATTTGTGTTCAGCTGTAGTCTTCCACATCTTCATTTTTGCCATGATTTCTACCCGCTTTCAAAACACTAATTAAACCTGTTAAATTCCCAGGAGAAAAATGTTTGCTCTGAATGTTAATATTGAAAATGTCCAAATATTATTAAGCTGTCCAGATATTAAAATATATCTAACCTCAGGACATTTGGTTATTTTACTGGTCTTGAATCATGTAGCTTGCCCTACTAAACAGCAGCCTCTCTAGCTGTAGAGGTCTGACTTATTACATCCTCTGGATGCTGAAAAGACACTATAGCTAGGCCATGAGATGTTGCTTCCATTTTACACTGTCAGCATTAGTAGTGAGGATTTCTGAGGTCAGTTGGTGGATCATATCACTAGTTCATGCATCTATATAGCTGTACCTTAGTAGATACAGCATGTCCCAAAATGATTTCTGTGGTCCGTATTTATTCACAGTAAAGTTGCAGCTGGAGCTTAAATTCCAGATCTAACCATATGCAAGTCTTACTTTAAAAAATATGACATTCTTCCCTTCCTCACAAAGGTACAATAAGGAAGCCATTGTCGTCTTCCTCTGCCCTTTCATTTGGAAAGAAACATAGACTTTGATGGCAGAAAAGGATGGCTTGGCCCACTCAGTCTGCTCATTTCCCTACCCACTGTATAAGCTGCAGATCTTAGTTTTACCAACAGTCTACTTCCTCCTACCTCCCACTAGAATTGCCTTATGTCAGTTCCATGTATTCTTGAAATCCCCCACTGTTTTTGACCCCACCGTCTCCTCAGGAAGGCGGTTCCATGCATCAACCACCCTCTCCATGAAAAAATGTTTCCTCACGTTGCCCCTGAGTCATCCCCCCATCTTCAAATTGTGCCCCCTTGTTCTTGCACATCTCTTTTTCTGAAAGATGCTATTCTCTTGGATTTTGTTGATTCCTTTGAGGTACTTGAAAGCTTCTATCATGTTCCCCTTCTTTCTTCTTTCCTTGAGGGTATACATATTAAGCTCGTTTAGTCTCTTTTTCATATGGCTTCTGGTGCAGACCCCGCACCATTTTAATTGCCCTCCTCTAGACTGCCTCCATCTTGTCTATGTTCTTGCAGAGATGGGGTCTCCAGAACTGCATGCAGTACTACAGATGGGGTCTCACCGTCTGCACAGAGGGATAACAATTTCCTGTTTTCTACTGGTGATGCCTCTCCCTATGCATCCCAGTATTCCCCCAGCCCTCCTTACTGTCTTCTCACATTTGCATGCCTACCTTTAGGTCATCTGATATGACTACCCCCAGGTCACTTTCCATTTTTGCTGTCGTTAATACCTCCCCCACTCCCCACCATTGTGTACTCTTCTCTTGGATTTTTGTTTCCCAGGTGCATTACTTCTTTGCACTGAATCTAAGCTACCATACTTTTGACCATTCCTCCAACTTTGCCAAGTCCCTTCTCATCCTTTCTACCCCCCCCGTGTATCAATCCTGTTGCAGATCTTTATGCCATCTGCAAAGAGTCATACTTTTCCTTCCAGTCCCTCTGCAATGTCACCTATAAAGACATTGAAGAGGACCGGTCCCAGTACTGAACCCTGCAGTACCCTCTTTCATTGGAGTGGATTCTATTTACTATTACCCTCTGCATTCTGTTGTCCAGCAAATTGGTTACCCAGGTTACCACCCTGGGACTCACTTCTAGGTTGGCTAACTTGTTTATTAATCTTTGTGTGGTACTGTGTCAAATGCCTTGCTAAAGTCTTTCTTTTTTTTAACCAGGAGAGACACACTAAGCTAAAAAGCTTGTTTACAAGTGCGACCTGGGAGCACAAGGAAGTTAAGTGACTTGTTCAGGGTTACACAGTATGCAAGTGGGGGCTGTGGGATTCAAACCCAGTTCTCCAGGTTTGCAGCTGAGAGCCTTAAACCACTGCACTACTCTGGGTCATAGATAGGCCATGTCCACAGCCCCTCCCTGGTCCACTACTTTGGTCACCCAGTCAAAGAAATCTATTATATTCATCTGACATGACCTTCCTGCTGTGAATCCATGCTGCCTTGGGTCCTGTGCCCCGCTGGCCTCTAGGTACTCAACAATTCTTTCTTTCAGAAGTGATTCCATCATTTTCCCTACCACTGAGGTCAAACTAACAGGTCTGTAGTTTCCTGCCTCTGCCTTGTTCCCACTTTTGTGAAGGGGAATCACATCTGCCCTCCCCCAGTCCTCAGATCCCACACCCTTCTCCCATGATTTGTTAAAAAGGGTAGTCAGTGGTGCCACTAGTTCTCCCCTTAGTTCTTTTAGAATTCTGGAGTGAATTCCATCAGGCCCCACTGCTTTGTCTGCCTTCAGTTTTAGGAGTTCTTTCAGGACTTTCTTCTACGAATGGACTGGTATCGACCCCCTTATCTAGTGTGCTTCTATTATTTGGTTTAGGTACCACCCTCCTTTTGTGAATACTGAGCAGAAGTATTCATTCAGTATCTCTGCTTTATCACTGTCATCTTCTGCCCATCCCCCTCCACTTTATTACACCTAACTATCCCTCCCCTGGTCTTTCTTCACTCCCTAATGTACTATAAAAGGTTTCATCCCCCTTCTTAACCAACTTGGCTGTCTTTTCCTTGATTTGGACCTTTGCTATTCTGACTGCCTTCCCACTTCCTTCTTGTTCTGTGTTTCCTTATACTTCTTGAATGCTATCTTTTTCTCCCTAACCTTCCCCGCCACCTTTTTTTGAGAACCGTAGTGTTGTTTTCCTTCATTGTATTTACTTGCTTCACACAAAGGCTTGTTGGCTCTGTGATGGCAGTTTTGATTTTTCCCCATTGTTCCTCCACCCCTCCTTCTTGCCCATTTGCTAGTGCTTTTCCTTAGGCACTTACCCATTTTGTCAAAGTCAGCCCTCCTAAAATCCAGTACCCTCACCTTTGTGTGATTTGATTCAACAGCAGTGTTTATCGTGAACCACACTGTTTGGTGGTCGCTTGTTCCCAGATGGCTACCCACTTTTAAATGCTAGATCCTCTCTCTGTCCTCATTTGAGAGTACCAGGTCTAAGATTGCTCTCTCCCGAGTGGGATCAAACACTAGCTGTCTGATGCATGCCCCCAGTAGGGCATCGTGAACTACCCAGCACTTGGATGTGGCTGCAGCAAAGGTGCTCCAGTTAACATCTGGTATATTCGGGTCCCATCAACAATATCTCCCCATTTTCTGCCATTTTAAGGATTCCTTCTATCATTTCCATGTCCATTTCCTCCCCCTGAGATGGGGGTCTGTATAAAATCCCCATATGGTTTGTGGTGTGTCTCCTGGGTGACCCACAGTGCCTCCTCTCCTCCCTACCTACCCTTTAGTTCTGTTGCTTTGATTCCTCCCCTTACATAGAGAGCTACTCCTCCTCATCCTCTTTTACCCTCCCTGTCCCTCCTGTAGATTGTGTACCCTGGTATGTTTACATCCCAGTCATGGTTCTTTGTGTACCATGTTTCTGTGACTGCCACAATACCCAGGTGTCCCTCTTCCATCAAGGCCACTAGTTCAGAACATCTGCCTTGTGCTTTTCCTTGGGATTGTTTTTTGAAATGGGACCATCAGTGGTGGCTAATATGTAAGGACACTCAGGCACTTAAATTGAGCTTCATCTTCTTGCCACTAATTGGAAAGGGAATTGGACATGTAGGCCCTAAAGAAATCTACTTGTGTAAAAAGGAAGGTGGGTGTACACAGGCTTGAAAGAGACTCACAATCACACTGCTTTTGTCCTGATATTGGCAGGGACACAAAGGTGGCTCCATTCTGAAGCTTCAGTTTTATCTATCAGCAGGTATATACTGCACAAAACCAGAAACTTGCAAGCCCCCAAAGAGCAGCCCCAGCTCCTCAAGGATCATCACTGCTCACCCAAGACCATGAGTGACACAGTTTAAAAGAGTGTGTGTGTGTGTGTGTGTGTGTGTGTATGTGTGCACGTATGAGCACATGCACATGTATGAAAGGAATTTTCAAGATTTGGAGGGGGAGGGACATGAGAGGTCATCAACTGAGATTGGAGGGGGGAAGATTCAGGAGAGAAATCAGGAGACATTTTTTCACAGAATGGGTGGAGGACAAGTGGAATACTCTGCCTGAGGAGATGGTGTCCAGTAAAATGGTGGGTGGTTTCAAGAGGGAATGGGACAGTGTGGGGGGAGGATAAATATGAGTAGGGGAGGGGAGGATGGGGCAGCTGTAAGATGAGGGGCTAGCTACACAACCGAGCAGACTCAATAGACCATAAGGCCTGTTTCTGCTGACACTTTCGTATGTTCATATGTGTGCTTGTTTGCATGTGCATCTGGATCTGTGTTCCCTTTCTGACTATGCAAGCATTTTGACTCCAGTCAACTTTTGCTCTGTGCTGCTTGCTACTTAATAAGTATTATTTCAGTGTGGTGTGTGCGCCAGTGTGTCATATTGAGCACATGTGTTGGAAAACATTATTTGGAGAGAGATATGGTGTGCAAGAAGTTTAAATCATGTTTAGCATGACTAAATTTTAAATAACTGAAAGTTAAACTTCTACTCTACAGATTGCCATCAGCAAATAAAGTCACAGCACTCACCTCCAAAACTACAAAAGTGTAGTCCACTCAAACAGTTTTTTTTGCTATTGACTTCCCTTTTATTCTGATGCAGTTACAAAGTTATGTTGACAAAGCCTGCGTACAGAGGAAACGTTAGGTGTGTTGGTCCCTCTGTGCTGATTGCTGGTGGTGTCACTGGCGCCAAGCCTTTCAGAGCAGCTCTATTTGGGCCTTGTCTTACTCTGCAAATTGGTAGGATTTTCGAAGGTAGAGGGCACCAATGTAAATGAGATGATCCCATCTGTCAGCATCCTCACATTTCTGCAAAACTTGTGCACCCTTTTTTTCAAAGGTGCTCAAGCTTTTGTGACAGTTTCTGCAATGTATGACTGTCTGCATTAAAACAATGATCAATCAAAGGAGAAAAATGTGGGCATAGTGCCTCTCAACAGAGCAAAATCACTCACTCTTAAATACAGCTGTGACCCGGATACTTTATTGATGTGCTAAGCAGTGAAAGAAATTTTAAAGGCAACCTCACCCAACTACACAACTGATGCTCTTTGCATTAACAATGCTTTTTCAAGGCTGTAATCCTTCTTATGCATGAACCAAGATCTGTGCCATACCTTCATAAAATTGCATTAAAGGTTACACCACAGCATGGGGGGAGAAGTCATGGGAAGGGTTTAGCAAAACCCCCAGGTACTTCAAACTCTTCATCTCCTTCAGTGGGGACCAATCAACACAGGTAAGAGAGAGAGAGAGAGAGAGAGTATGGAGGAGGCTACACAGAGGTTTGGTTTGGAGATGAGGAGCTTGGCCTTTGTCCAGGGCACTGGTTTACCATGATTGAAAAAGGGCAAAATCTGTTTTGCTGAATGGAAACACCAGTATTGTCACCAGTGTTTACAAAGCCCAAATCCGTTTTTACTAGTATTTTATTTTGTGAGATTTGTTAAACATTTTTTTTTCTTAGCTAGTATGTATTTTAGCAATTCAATTGCCTGGTATTGTACATCAATCCTTGTAGTCATTAAAAATAATAAACTCTGAGATAAGCTCAACCTGTATCTCACTTTGGCTTTGTGTCTTATATGGATTCACAGTCCTCCTGTTATTATCGATGGGCATGGGATCAGAAAGTTGCATGACACCACCGCACAGCAACGTAGCTTGATGTGAATACAGCGAAACCATTGCTGCCTAACAGACAATGTGCTGAAATGCATTTTGGCAACAAAAACATGCGTTTTCTTTTTTATCTGTGGGGGGCTCTGTCCCCCGCACCCCCGTTATGGGGGGCTGTTCCCCTGACTCCCCCCATTAAAATAATCAACTCTGGGGGAGGGGTTCAACTTGGGGACAGGGAGAAACACTGTGGGGGAGAAAAAA
This sequence comes from Neoceratodus forsteri, assembly GCA_016271365.2. NCBI lineage: Eukaryota > Metazoa > Chordata > Ceratodontiformes > Ceratodontidae > Neoceratodus > Neoceratodus forsteri. The sequence continues at coordinate 1,519,966,394 of CM057449.1, forward strand.
TGCAAAAGGTCTGGGATTGGGATTTGAGCCCCAGTCCACAGAAGCACAGCATCCTCCTGTACTGCCGCGGCTCATCCCACTAAGCCACAGCAGCAGCTTGGCAAACCACCTCCTGAATGGAGATCTTCACCACCACTGAACTCCTCCTCCCCACCCATACACGATAAGGTACATAACTGCACATACAACATATCTGTCTTGCGGTGTTGTGTACCCTATCATGCTAGTGCACTGCGTGATGTAGTCCATGCACAGTATTCTCTGTGAGATATTGACCCAGTAGGTTATTGATGCCTATTCGCCCCAGTGATCTCAGTATGAAGATCTTGGAGTCATGCAGCAGCACTATGGTACCATCCCTGATGGGTGACAGTGACAGCAGCAAGAGCACACCATGGCCCCATCCAACAGGGGTAATGGCAGCAACATTATGGTCCTCACCCCTCATGGGTGATGGCAGTAGCGCTATCAATCAATCAATCAATCAATCAATCAATGTTTACTGCAGGGCCAATTGAGAGCAATAGTTCTCTTTTACAAGTGCAGTCAGTACACAAAGACAACAGCAGCATAAGACACTAGGTAAGACAAACAATTGCTACAAATAATTGCAAATGTTATATCTCAGTTACAGTAAGTGCATCAAGAAGGAAATAATTTAACCCTATCAGTCAAACCAGCAGTGCAGTAATCTATGTAAACATGCCTTAAATTGGGTTAGTGGTATAATGGTAGTCATCTGTAATGTCTTCTGGATGTCCTCCCAGGTGTATGGGGTTACTATTGCAAGAGTACATTCCCCAGACTTTGTTTGAAATCTTGGTATTACATAATCTGACATTTTAGCAGATCCGAGTTTGTAAATGTTCAATATTCTTGGATTAAACTTGCTCAGTAAGTAGGATGGGATTTTGTTTGTTATGAATCTATATACAAAGATATACCAATGTAGCTGTCCCGCACAACTAGGGCTGTCCATCCCACAGCTGCATATATGGTACTATGATGGGTATTCTAAGGCAGAGCTGTTATGAATCTCAAGGCACTACAGTATGATAGAGTGGGGCAAGTATTAATAGTTGGGTTTCAGAGGCGGTTCTATAAAAGCAGTTCCCGTAGTCCAGTTTGGACAAGAATAATGAGTTGACCAGAATTTTTCTAACTGGTGGTCTAAACAACACCTTGCTTCTGTAGAAGAATGCTAATAGACCTTTCAGCTTGTTTGACAGGTTTTGGATGTGGCTGCTAAATGTTACCTGCTCATCTAAGTGGATACCCAAGTATTTATAGGCAGCTACTCTAGAAATTACCATTCCCTCTACAGATTTTAGTGCAAGTTGGGTGGGGTCTCCATCCTTCTTGCTAAACAGCATCCATTGCATTTTCTTTATATTGAGCAATAGCCTCAACTCTGTTAGTATCTTCTGAATTTTATAGAAATCACCTTGGAGTGTGTTCACTGCAGAGTTAACATCTTTATTGTATGTGTAGAGGATAGTATCATCTGCATACAGGAATAACTTTGTATCTTCTGAGCTGTGTGTTGGTACTTTGTTGATGTAAATCAAGAATAAAAGGGGCCCTAGGACTGACCCTTGGTGTACCCCTTTGTTAATGTAGGTCAGATCAGAACAGTAATCACCTATCCTAACACATTGCTGCCTGTAACACAGATATGCTGAGAACCACAGTAATGTATTGATGCCCAAACCAGAAGTTTTAAGCCTGTTTAATAGACTATTGAGATTGACGGTGTCAAATGCTTTTGACAAGTCTCAGAAAATTGTCAGGGAAGCTAGTCCTTTATCAGAAGTGTTAAAAATGTTGTTGGTTATCCTGGACACTGCAGTTGTCACTTTATGCCCTTTCCTGAAGCCTGATTGGTACTCCATTAATACATTGAATATAGTGAGTTATAAGGTTAGTTGTTTATGTACTAGTTTCTCAAGAATTTAGCTGTGGGGGAGAACATAGATATAGGTCTATAACATCTGGGGTCAGAGAGGTCACCCCTTTGAAAATTGGGATTATGAAGGCAGTTTTCCAGTCATCGGATATCTGTGATGTAGTCAATGATAAGTTAAATAGAGGAGATAAGTGCTTTGCCAGAAGCGTTGCAGCAATTTTATAGAAAATTCATTCAATTCTATCATAGCCAGCTCCTTGTCTTGCCTGTAGCTTGGTGAGCTCCCGCAGGACATCCATCTCTCAAGTGCTGCTGAAAGCAAACAAGGAAAAGTGAGAGTCCCCAGCAAAGTCAGTATCTAATAGGGTTGGTAACAGGTTGGAATATTCCTTATTAAAGGCCAATCCTGACTCAGTCAAAAATGTGCTGAACATAGCTACTTGGTCCTTGGGGTTATGCAGAGTGGCATTCTTGTAAATTAGAGCTATGGGTAGTGTTGAATTGCATATCTTACCTTGGAGAGTTTTTATACCAGCCCATGCTTATTTGAATTATTTGGGTCATCGACAAATTGCTCATTATAGTATCTAAGTTTAGTCTTATGGATTTCAGTGATGCACCTGTTTCTAATAACTTCATAGGCTAGCATATCTGGGGTCTTTAGTGGTCCACGATTTAGCCCATAGATGGTCCTTCTCCTTTAAGAGTCTTTTTAAATTGTAGTTAAACCGGGGAACTGGTGACATCCTGACTCTTTTCTTAATATACAGGGCATGCTTGTTTATAAATTCCAGGAGAGATGTTTTAAAGAATTCCCAGGAGGAGCAGACATCAGGGCAGGCATACATTAGGTTCCAGTTGATGGTGGCAAGGTCTTGTAAGAACGCTTGCTCACAGAAGGAATTAAAATTATGAGTAATAACTGTACAAGCTGGCAAGTGGGATCTTCGGTGTTGTCTTGTACAGGTGACATAACAGTGGTCACTTACATCTGGGGCAAATACAGAAGAGACATATTTTAAGGGTGAAGTAGTTAGTATCAGACCTGGCAGGGAATCCTTGCTGCTACACACACTGTGAGGCCTAGTTGGGGAGGTAATAATCTGTGGCAGATTCAGGGCAGCTAACTGATTTAGGAGTGCCTGGGAGGGGTGGTGCATATCCCAGTTTAGGTCACCCATTAGTGTGAACTCACGATCTATATATGAGGCAATTAGTGAGCTATGGCTATGGCACCTATCCCACAGGGGTGACAGCAACAGCAGTGCTATAGCCCCAATCCCTGAGGGGTGGAAGCGACAGCAGCAGGAGCAGCACATAGTCACCATCCCTCAGGGGCGATGGCAGCAGCAGCTGTATGGCTCCCAGCCTTCAGCAGTAATGGCAGCAGCATTACGGCCCTCACCCTTCAGGAGTGATGGTAGCAGCACTATAGCAGACAATCCCTCAGTTGTGACAGCAGCAGCACTATGGCCACATCCCTCACATCACACTCTTCCCACTGGTATTGTACAGTACCTGGTGCCTTACCGTCTGTGTGTCCCTGAGTGCACTTTCTGGCTTGGGTGCAGTTTTAGCACCCCACTTAACCCTGCTGGCATCATACAGTGACAGGTAGTAACAATGCGTCCAAAGCCAGCATGATTTGTCCATTTGGTCTGAAATCTTCAGGGAAGATGCTGTCCTGGGTCACTGATGTGTCTTTTGAAGATTTGGTGAAAAAATATTGAACTGTTCAAAAGTTATATAAAAAAAATGTTCCCACTATAGTGAATGGGAGAAAAATATATGTGTCTTATGAAAGCTGCCACCAGTACATTTTTCTTTCACAAATGGCCCTTTTACTTTCGTGCTGCCACCATCTTGTTTTCAGTTAGTGAGAGAGAAAAATTCCTAGCGTTTAAATTTGGAACCCCCTAGGTAAACACTGACTGTTGGGTTTACCTAGTCGGGTCCTGAGGATGCCAGCCCTATCTTTTTTGGGGGGTAAAACCCCCAGGAAGTGCCATTTTTAAAATTGGCACCCCAGTATTTTTGCAAATTGAGACAGAAATGTCCGCGATACTTTCACAGACACAAAAGAGTTGAGCTATTTTTTTTGAGACTTTCGCAATTTGCAAAAGAACTTTGCCCAAAAATTGCAAATCTTTGCCATTCCTCTGCAACAAAACAGTTGGGGCATTTGGGCTGAAATTTGCAGGGTGGCAAGCCCTGGTCCTGCAGATGTGCCTTTTGGTCTTTTGATGCCAAAACATTCAATGGGCCCAGTGTTACAGTGTTCTGAAGTTGATAAATTTCCCATAGGATAACATTGCGGCATCCGTGACGCCTTTCAGCGCCCGTATCTCGAAAATGAAGTGAGATACGGAGTTTTCACTGCTTGCAGGTTAGGTCACCTTTAGATGACCTAACCTGCAGAAACAAGTTTGGAAATCATAGATTAACCAGCAGTGGAATTTTTTCCTATTTTCTACCTTATCACACATGGAGGTCTCTCTGTCATGATTACAGTGGCACTTTAATTTTTCTTGTAGCTGCTATGGTTGCTGAAATATTGGCAAATAACTGCTACAAGGGTTTCTTGCCCTGTAGGGCTGCTGTATGGCTCCATAGTTATGTGTAAGTTGGAGCGCAGGGCTGGATGGCCTGCCCACCCACATACGCATACCAATATGCAAAAAATGGGCACTATGAAGGGACAGCAGAGCCTAGAGGACCCATGCTCCCACTAATACATAGCAGTCATGTTACACTTTCTCAAAAAGAAGGGCAATTCATTGCAAAAAACTCCATTAATGCATCAGTTAGGGTTAATAGCACAGTGACAAAAGTTTGGAAATGTGACATTAGGGTTCAAAACCCTAACTCCGCATTCCACACACACACACACACACACACACACACACACACACACACACACACACACACACACACACACAACACACACATGCACGTAACACACATGCAAGATTGTAAGACACTATATGAGTCAGTCACATCTGTAAGCACAATAATCACAATATTACTCATTTCACATAACACTATGTAATGAAAAGACAAATACAGAATGATTGACTATACTACCAGCACAGTATGATGACACATTATTGCTGGCATATCTTCTTCATACATTGAAACTTAGTCTGTACAAATTTTCTAAATATTGATTTATATGTGTCATAATTCAACAATTGGCTCACTGCAGGTATCACAGCTACCACATAGGCATGTGGTAGCAGGAAAGATAGAGCTGACACATACATAATACTTTTCAGATACTGCTCAGGTATGAAACTAGCACCATCACATGTTATACTGCTGTGTTATCTGGACATACCATTAGCAGCATGTTATGATTAACTTTGGATATTACAACTGTTGCTTTCACATGTTAATTGTAAACTATACTACAAAAAATAACTTTTATTATTACTACCATTTGTTATTAGGACTGATTCACTCTAACAAAAAAAAATGCAAACATCCAATGACTGTTGGTAGAGTTATCCAAACTCTCATTTCCAATATAGCCATCTGTAGATAACATACTGTGTGTTTCATCATTTAACTATTGAAATACAGGCATCTGCTTAAATCTTGTTATTGATGTTTGTAACACAAAAAATGCTTATTGTGGGCCATCATCCATGGTTACCCAGCATGCGTGTATACCCCCAAGGCATTCACTTGCAGCAGAACTCACACAGTTGGGGGACCATGATGATGGATGTGTCTTGTAATACATTTAGAGAGTTGTATGTTATATCTGTTACCTGATGCTGGTCATCTCTGATTGGTTGTGTTGCCTTGGTCCTTCCCCTGCTTGCTTATGTGTGTGTGTGGGGGGGGGAATGTGGAGTTAGGGTTTTGAACCCTAACATCACATTTCCAAACTTTTGTCACTGTGCTATTAACCCTAAGTGATGCATTAATGGAGTTTTTTTGCAAGGATATATATATATATATATATATACACACACACACACACATACACATATAACTCGTGCACTCCAATCTACCCTAATTATCATTATGCATTTTCTCTGTTCTATATGCTATTCTGTATTTCTGCAATGGTTATACTTTAATTAGTCCTTAATTTGGTATGCTATACTCAATATTGTATATTGTACCTTTGCAATGACTGTTAATCTGTGTATTGTTTTACTGCTCTACTGTTTTACTGTTTCCAAAGTGCACTATCTATTATTCATTTTGTATGTATACTCCCTGTACTCCTTCCCCGCAGGTCACACCGGGAGATGAGCAACTTGTTGTTCAATGTGCCTTACTGGTGAAACATTTCAATAAATAAATAAAATAACAACAATTTGACCATATAGCAAACTCAAGGGCACACAGATGCTAAGGTCCCTGACTCACCTAGGAGAACACAACAAGCAACAGCAGCAGCGCTCTGCCACAGGCATCATACAGTATCTGGCACCTTCCCTGCTGTGTGCTCCTGAGTATGCAATCTGGCTTGGGTGCTGTTGCTGCACCTCCTACCCATACTGGCATCATGCAGTGGCAGGTAGGGTAATAACAGCATCCAGATCATACAGCAAAGTCAGGGGCATACAGAAGCTACACCCCCTCCCCATTCAGGGGCACACAACTAACAACAGCAACATGCAGAACTGCCAGTGCCTACAAAATTACCAGCCAGCTCACCCACCCACCCAGCTTAAAAATAAACCACTACCAAAATTAAAAACAAAATAGTGATGCTAGTTGGTGGTGGACAACACTGTCAAGTGGGAGATCTGGGTTTGTGAGCTGAGCCAATCCAAACTCTCCTGCTCTGGGCTAGTGGGGTTTAGGGCATGAAGCAGAGGCACTGCATGCTGACCTGGGTGCCATACCTGTGGGAAGTGGAGGCTTCCTTGATGATGTGGGTGATCACATTGTGTTGTCTGACCCCCTCCAGGTTCGTTGATCCCACTCAAAGACACCCACCTAGAGGTTAGAGTAACGAGCGAGCTGAGAATGAGCTTAGTACAGCCAGTAGACAGACCTGGGTTTGATTCCCACAACCTCCACTTGCATAGTGTGTGACTCTGAGCAAGTCACTTAATCTACCCAATGCTCCTGGGTCACCCCTGAAAACAGGCACCTGTGCCTAGTGGGCCTTACCCGGTTACCAAAGACTAAAATAAACACTCAGATCAACAAGCATCCCTTGAGTCTCCTAGCTCAGCATGACTAACAGTTCAACTTCCAAGACACACATTTAGATAAATGCAATTAAGGATGCCTCTCTGACCCCACCCCACCCCCGCCTGCTTCTCCAAGTGTGCTCATACAAATCTTTTGGGGGGTTTTAATCATGCAGTGTAAAAAAAATGGCTTATGCACATACTTCTTCTACACAAAATCTTTATTTTCTAGATGGAGAGTAGTTGCATCAGCTGATCAAAGGGTTAAATGCAGATCTGTTAAACATTATACCTGAAACATCTGCCCTTGCTACTCAGCCCAATTCCCCAACTGGACTGATACTTAGATTTTTCTTTTTTATTGTTTTAAATCCTCTAGTGTGAAAAACATTTAGGCATATACTTTTTCTACACAAAAATGTTACTTTCAGGTTACGGATCAAATGAAGGTTTAGATGCAGGACAAGTTAAACTTTAAACTTGACTCCGCAACCTCTGTTTCCTAGCCCGATTCACTGAGTGTGCCGATACTTAGCTGTTTTTTTTTTAATATTATCCAGTGTAATACAGATAATTAAAGTTTAGGCACATGCTACAAGAAAACTGTGCTTTCAGGATAGAGAGTTGTCCTCAGTGGATCAAAAGGTTGGAGGGAAGCATGGGTGGTTAAACTAAAGCATGGGGGGGGATACAGCAAAACAGCGCTGGTGGTTTCCTTACCGATTCTATAAGCAGCAGAGCAGAAAGAATGCACAGAAGAGCAGCATCCATTTTAAGATGCTGAAATCTTAAGGACTCCATGCAGTGACATGCAATTTCCTTGTAGCACCAGTGGAAGAAGTCAAAATCCGAAAGCCAGTCAGGATTCTGTGATTTTTGCCAGTTTTTCCATGAAAAACAGAACCCCAGGGTCCTTGCCTTTGTGTTTTTGTTGTTCAGAATTAGCTTGTTTGTCAATAGCCACAACTGAATTAGAACAAAGGAGTCAGAGAGGGCGTGAGTGATATCAATGATGGTAGCAGCACTGTAGCAGAGGACATGGACATCTGCATATAATAAGGAACTGCAACACGTGGCAACTTCTGGTAGGCCATTTATATAGATAGAGGAGACCAGTTGGTGCAGAATAGATCCTTGAGGTACACCAATAGTTATGTCTGCAAGGTTGGAGGCAGCTGAACGTAATCTGTCTTGTTGTGTTCTACCAGTCAGGTAGTTGGCAGATCAGTAAATTGCATGGGGCAGCACCAATGGAGATCATTTTGCTGCAAAGGAGTGAGTAATTGATAAGGTTAAATGCCTTAATGAGGTTAATGAACCCTGCATCAGTTATGATACCAGTATTCACTACTACACTTATGTCATTTGCCGGTTAAGCCAAGGTCGTATAGGAGCCATACTTTCTCATGGATCCATGTTGGGAAAAGAAGGGTGGTCCATGGGTACTGGATATAGTCTACTTTGAAAAAGGTAGTTCCCCTCCAGAAAGAACTCAATTCCAAGCCAATGTTATTGCTTATGGGGGGGGGGGGCAAATAAATTCTCTTCAATCTTTGCAATCAACTTTTATTTTATTTTGCAGTCCTAACCTTTTGTACTTTCAAATGCTTTATCAACGGGCATTCTTGTTCTAAAATTCATAATAAACATAAGTACTGTTCATTCTTACACTTGTTCTGGCATACAATATTCTAAAAAATGTCCTAAATTAACAATTACTATCATTTTTAACACTTGACTGCCATATTCTGTGTCTGTCTTGTGTTTTGTCAGCTACTGATGTATTACTCTGAAATAAGAATGTTATGTTTTTTACAACCAACCATGATTACTTTGGTTCATATACCTTTCTGCTTGTATAACATATCTGTTCTCTTATATTTGATTAATATCACCTGCCATATAGCCTTGCACCTGTCTTGTGCTGCTCTGTGAGCTTGCACCACTTGCATAACCACTGACATCTTACCCTTAATTTATAATATGATGTCCTTCTACCAAACTCCATGCCTGTGTTGCTTATTCACATGCTAATTCAGTTTACTGTTAGTAGTCTTACTATGTTTGCTTCGTCACTTTACTTTCATATTTACAGTTCCTTATGCGTTTTATTTTAGCTGATAATAATGGCAATCAAGTGTTCAAAATGCTGGTAATTGTTAATTTAAGACACTTTTTTTGAATATTGTATACCAGAACAAGTGTAAGAAGGATTTTAGAGAGGACTGAGAAAATGGCTATGGGATGATAATTATTCATAAGCTTGAGGTCACCTACTTGGAAAACAGGGGTAGCCCTGGAAACCTTCCAGACATCTGAGATAACACCTGAAGACTGGAAAAGATTTATGATTCTACTGATAGGGAGAGCTATACTAAGGCCCCAGGGTCAAATCCAATATGTTCTGTGAAGGCCAAGAGGTCAGGGGATATGGTGTTAAACTAATTCACAGCTATAGCTGGTTTATTGCAATTTATGCCATCCACGAGAATGTCATACAAGTGGCAGTTACACTTTGGGCCAAAGAAGCCTTTTATACCATCCCAGAATTTACATGGGTATCCAGCAGCAATTGAAAATAAGTTTTTACTGTAGGAGCTCTTACTTGATCTAACTCTGGACTTACAAATATTTTGTCATTTATGATATTCTGCCCAGTCAGATGCCTGACCAAATTGCCTGTATTTGTCCCACAGCTTTTTTTCATTTGCGCAAGGAGGTCAGTGGAGGGTTAGTTTGTGGCCAAGCCCTGCAGCCTATGCTCAATGATAGGCAAATGTTTTTGCAGAATTGCAGTGAAGATGCAAAGGAATCAATTTAAAGCGGTGTTCACACAAGAGAATGAGTTTAGGCAAGACCCGTCTATCACTTCCAAGTCATGCACAAAGTCCAGCATGTTCAGTTTTGAGAAATCCTGGAAATGGAGCAGACTGGGGGGGGGGGAGAACCACAAAATTGGGGAGTGATCCCAGATGGCATCAGGCAAAGTGCCAGCCAGGTTTTTTATTCCTTCTGTTTGCAAAGAACCAGTCCAGTAAGGAGTGTTTAGCAATATCTGGAGAGAGTCTGGTGGGGGTAGTAAGGAGCAGTGAGAAATACAGTTTCTTTATTACAGTCTCAAAATATTTAGCTTGGCACTTAACCAATTAAGGTTTACATCCCCAAAATGTATCATCTGCTTTGAGTCAGCAAGACAGTAAGACAAGTCCATCAGGGAGGTAAGGCCCAGTAGTCTGTTACATGTAATTTCTTGAGCTGTCCTAGCATAAGCACCATGTGAAGGTATTCACAACTAGTGGGAGGGTGGTATGCAGAATAATGGTGAGAGATGTCAAGATGATCCCGGTGGTAGCTCAGAACTCCATCCCACTCTCCACTTGAGGACACCCTGTCAATATGGATAAAATTATATCCAGGTCTGAGCAGGAAGGGGCAGGGATGGAGAATTTTAGCCAGGTCTCACTAAGACCCAGAATGTCAGGGTAGTAGGACATAACCCAGGCCTCCAGTCTGGCCTTGTTATCCATTAGACTTCTTATATTCATGTGAGCTCTTTGAAGGTCTTTTGCAATGGACCAGTGCATGAGAGGGTGAAGAGGATCTGTCTTTAATACAGCATCCTCAGATATCAGTAATATGGCAAAAATAACAAGAGAAATAATGAACCTAACAACTACCCAGGAGGCATGATGAGAGGTCACAACAGCAGCAGGAGGTGAAATCCAGATAGATGAAATACCCTTTAGTTATGAGTAGGCATGTGTTGACAGGAAGTTTGAGAGGGAATAGGCTACTGGAGGGTAATGTGTCCTTTCCCCGGGGGGGGGGGGATAGCAGAGGGAAGGAGTTAAAGGACTTACGTAAACATGGTGCACTGAGTAGGGCAAACCCAAGGGCTCTAAGGGATGGGACAGGAACCATGTTGAGCACCAAAGTACCTAGATTAGGCTACAGCACTTAACCGTCTTAAGGACAGAAAAACCCCTGGTAGCAACAGTGGATAAAACAGTGAGCCACTTACTAGCAAGCAGGTGATTTAGAGACACAATAGTGGGAGTTATAGAAATATTAGCAAGTTAGTTCCTAGTAGTACCAGCTAAGCAAGTGAAATAGTGCTAGCAGTACTCATCAGTGTAAGGCACCCCTGGAGAGGTGTTACACTATGTCAGATAGATCCCTTATAGCAACTGACTCTAGATAAGTAGGACAATAAGACACGTTGATGGAAATGTGGATTTCTCAGCACCTGAGAAAAGGTGTTTCACTACAGCAGACAAATTACCTATTAAAACAACTGAGGCTAGCTACAACATGCAGGAAAACAAAATGACTTTGCAGAAATCCCATATCATTGGACCCTAGAAATGATATTTCCCTTACAACATATAACTTGAACTTTCTTGCATTAGAATTATCTGGGGTTCCATGTCAAGATTGTGCAAACAAGGACAGTGCAGTCAATAACTGCACTGTCAATAACACAAAAGAAAGAAGTGAGTCCTTGTAAAATAGACGATTAAAAACCGCATCAAGGAAAACATCTCTCACGTGTGGCAGAACAGGCACTCATACAAAATTGCATATTCTGTAACTTCATGATTAAATGCAGTCACAATTTTTTATAGTTTGCTTTTTCATCTTGTGCAATTATGATGGTGTGGTTTTGACCACACTTTTTTGGATGGCGTGGTTTTAACGGGAGATGATTAGCTGGAGATAAACTGTCTACTGTACAGTGTGAATATATAGGTACCCCAGGGGCATAAGTACTTACGAGCATGTAGGGATGGTCACTCAGCAGCAAGACAAGCTGCTGGCAGAGGCCTGCTAGGTACAGAGACCCATTTTAGGGAAAAAGAAGCCACACCCACTCAGCGAATCTGACACCCAACTGATGGAAGGGAGCTTAGGGGAGCAGCTGTGGTGCATGCCCCTAATGAAGAGGATGCTACATTGCAGCTGGAGTCTGTCCTTTGTTCTTGGTGACCTTAATAGTGATGATCAGTGGGAGAAGGATGACAGAACTAAAGTACACACCCTCACAATCCCTATAACTGTTTCAGGCAGGATACCATGTGGTGGTGAACTCCCAAGGAGCAGGGAGATTCTACAATGGTGCTTTTTCCTTGGCTACACCTTCTCAGTGAATCTACCACCTGAGTGGTGGAAGGAAGTTCATGAGGAGCAGCTATGGTGCATAGCCCTTTTGAAGTAGATGCTAATATATATTTTTTTTGTTAACTTCCTTCTGAATTTGGTGCAATTTTCATCTCCGTCTGTAGTTTACAGGTGATTTTAATTTAATGCTAGGGCCCTTAGATAGATCATGAGGTTCAATGGATCATAAGATGCAGGCACTTAAAACAGCTGACAATTTTCTGAGAGATCTAAAGTTGGTGGATACTTCTGTAAGTATCTACCCTCGCCTCATCAAATACTCCTATTATTCATGAGTGCATAATATCTACTCAAGAACTGATTTTTGCCACCTTTCAGAGAACATATTGCATACACTTTCTGAGGTCAGTTATAGTACAATAATAATATAGAAACATTGAAACATAGATTTTGATGACAGATAAGGACCACTTGGCCCACCCAGTCAGCCCATTTCCCTTCCTATCGAATAAGCTGCAGATCCTAGTTAACCAACAGCCTACATCCTCCTACCCCCCACTATTGAGAACTCAGAATTGCAAACCTTTGTGCTAAGAGCTCATTTACAAAGGATTCTCATCAACACTTAAGGAGATACATTTTGTTGCAACAGCATAATTACAGCAGACAAATTGACACTGGGGTTGTACTACTACTAACAGAGTTTACAGAGGAAGGGGTAATTGCCTTATGTTTGTCCCATCAAATCTTGAATTCCCCACTGTTTCTGACCCTATGACCTCAGGATGACCATTAAATGCTCCAACTACCCTCTCCATGAAAAAATACTTCCTTGGGTTGCCCCTGAGCCATCCCCCTCTATCTTCACATTGTGCCCCCTTGTTCTTGCACCTCTCTTTTTCTGAAAGATGCTACCCTGTTGGATTTTGTTGATTCCCTTGAGGTACTTGAAAGTTTCTATGTCTCCCCTCTCCCTCCTTTCCTTGAGGGTATACATATTAAGCTTCTTTAGTCTTTCATCATATATTTTCTGGTGCAGACTCTGCACCATTTTAGTTGCCCTCTTCAGGATCCCTTTCATCCTGTCTATGTCCTTGTGGAGATGGGGTCTCCAGAACTGCACACAGTACTCCAGATGGGGTCTCACCAACTATCTGTACAGAGGGATGATAACTTCCTGTTTTCTATTGGTGAGGCCTCTCCCTATGCATCCCAGTATCCCCCCAGCCCTCCTCGCTGCCTTCTTAAATTGCCTGCCTACCTTTAGGTCATCTGATATGACTACCCCCAGGTCCCTTTCCATTTTTGTTGTCATTAATACCCCCCAACCCTTTGTGTACTCTTCCCTTGGGTTTTTGTTTCCCAGGTGCATTATTTTCCACTTCTTTGCATTGAATCTAAGCTGCCATATTTTTGACCATTCCTCCAACCTTGCCAAGTCCATTCTTATCCTTTCCAGACCCCCTTGTGTATCAACCCTGTTGCAGATCTTTGTGTCATCTGCAAAGAAGCATACTTTTCCTTCCAGTCCCTCTGCAATGTCACTTATAAAGACATTAATGTGGACTGGCCCCAGTACTGAATCATGTCGTACTCTGCTAGTAACCCCCCTTTCTTTGTAGTGGACTCTGTTTACTATTATCTTCTGTGTCCTGTTGTCCAGCCAATTGTTTACCCAGGCTACCACCCTGGGACACACTCAAAGGCTAGCTAACTTTTGTATTACTCTTTTGTATTGGACTGTGTCAAATGCCTTGCTAAAGTCTAGGTAGGCCATGTCCACAGCCCCTCCCTGGTCTACTACTTTGGTCACCCAGTCAAAGAAATCTATGAGATTCGTCTAACATGACCTTCCCACTGTGAATCCATGCTGCCTTGGGTCCTGTGCCCTGCTGACCTCTAGGTACTCAACAATTCTTTCTTTCAGAAGTGATTCCATCATTTTCCCTACTACTGAGGTCCATGCACTTACTGTATAAAACATTAAGTTTAAAGAAAAAAGATGACTTACATTTGCTTTATCCTTACTTGCTCAGGCTGAGGAATGGCCCTGGATTGATCAGACATGGAGGTTTGATAACCAACTTTTGAATGATCAAGAATGTTGCAGACAGTCAGTCCAAATTAATTCCAACTGGGACTAATATACATGTTTGAATGCAACCTGTGCATAAAGCACTCCGACTGCAAACTGTAGACTTGCTAATTACTGACCTCCATACCATCTGTGTAGGTATGCTAATCAGGCATTCTAATAGCAAGGAGGAGGGAATCTGCACTGAGAACTCATTTGCAGAACTGTGGCTCTGAAATGACAGTGGTAGGCTGAGAACCCTACAATCTAATATATTGCAAAAAAAGCAGGACAGAATATCCATCTGCATCTTGAACAAGCTCTGTTCAAAAGAAACAGTAAAACAAAAAGTGATCTGCCAGAACTGTACAGACACAAACTAGGAGGAAATAATGAACCTATGAACAGATGGAGAACAGAAGCCTGAGCACGTAAGGATAGCGCAAATGTAAGTCATCTTTTTCTTTAAACATAATGTTTTATACAGTAAGTGCATGGAAGCATTGTGTAGAGCTGCTAATGACCACAAAATGGCATGCAAATGGACCCTTATCACCTAACGTGCCACAAATGTGATCCATATATGCCACATATGTGGTCATTAGCATGCAGGATTCTGAATATGGCACCCAGGGAGCAAAGGCGCTAATCCATTTGGGATGTGCTATCCCCTTTGCACCTGCATGTCTGTTGCCAGCAAGAAGCTGTTTTGCACCATGCATATGGACTTTTTGTGGCACTACTACAGCCCAATATTCATACACACAGCACACACTGGACAGAATGTGCAACCTTATGAATATGTCACCCTGACAACACATGCTAGTTCATGTGTGGCACTGTGCTTTGTTTGCTGCAAACAGCTGTGTTTGAAATCGGACATTCATACTTGTGCATGTTGAATGCAAGGTTTTAGTGTTCAGCTAGTGTAATTGAAAACTTAAAATATTGTGAGGGTTTTTCAAAAACAAAATATAGTGTACTTAATAAAAATGGTTAAAACATTGACACAAAATGAAACCCAGGCACTGAGGTGATCAGTGAACAAGACCCTGCTCTTTGAGAGGATTAGTTATCTACCTTTGCATTCTTTTGGTTTTTCTGTTTATTCCTAAGTGATTGCTTTTCCATTGGAATTCAGTTTGAACTGGAAAAAATACTCAATAAAAATTAAATTGGACTTCAAAGAAATCTCTTGGCTAATCATGAGTCTGCCCCTACCCAAACTGTCCTTCTTTATTTGAAGGTCACGTCGACCCTTGAAACTCAGAAGCTACTTGGTAGTCTTTCTACATATGCCAGTGCTGCATGTGATGGTCTCAATCTGAAGCTTCTCAAACTTGGTGCCCCAATTATAGCCCCCCCAGTTAGGAAATGGATAATAGAAATTAGATGCTGTCAGAGGTACTGGTGCTGATTATATAACCTGTCTCTGATATTGCCACACTCTGGATTTAAACTGCAATATCCAAACAACTGAAGGGGAGGCACACAATACAGTTCTTCCCAAAAGTTTCTTAATCAGAGATTCTTAATTGTATTTCAGTGCAACGGGTGATGGTCCAACTCGGCATTTCACCCTAAATAGCAGGGCTTCTTCAGGCTTCTGCCTTTAAAACTGATGAAGTATATAACTTTACTTTCACATCCAAAGCTTAATGAATTTCTCAAACAAAACTGTCTGCAGATTTTGTGACTCTTCACAACTTATTGATTCTGACAGGTTACAGCTGCATAGTTTTCACTGTTTGTTTTATTTTGTTAACCAGGTAAGGACTCTGGGACAAGCCCAATTTCAGGTACAACCCAAACACAGTAATAAATACAACAGAATGCAAAAACATTTAAAAAACCAGTAGCAACAAAATGTAAAACATTTACATACATTCGAAGCATGCAAGCAATATTTCAATTTTCTCTTAAAACATTGCAAGGAACAATCAGTTCTCATATCCTCAGGCAAACCATTCCATAAAAAAGGTGCAGAGATAGAAAAAGCCTGAGCACCAACTTTTGTTGAGGAAGGTCTAGTAACAAGGAGGGTACCCTCAAAAAATGTCAGATTAAGAGCAGAATATTGAATACTTAACAAATCAGATAAGGTAAATTGTTCTGTACAAAAAAGAGATTTAAAAACTAAACAACAAAATTAAAATGTGACAAGCATGCAATGGAAACCAGTCAAGGGAAGAATAAAGCAAACAATGGTGAGTTCAGAAAGGAACACATAACACAAAACAACAGATGTTATTATACACTGTTGATAAGGCCTTAGTTTCCCTAACAGATTGTTGATAAAAAAGGCTCCCAGCATTATCAAGATGTGGTAAAAGAACTCCATTTGCTATTGCCTTCCTGGTCTCAAGAGTAAGCTACTGTTTCATTTTGTAAATAATACCCAGTTTTTGATTAATCCTTCAACAGATGGCTTTAACCTGGACTTGAAAAGTCAGACCTGGATCTAACAAAAACCCTAAATACTTGAATTCAAAAACTTGCTCCAAACAAGCCCCATCAAGATCACGAATTATTAAGCTGGAATTTTTACAGAGCTGAGAAGTCCCAAACAACATAGTTTTAGTTTCAGAAGAATTCAAGACGTGCACATTATCAACAAACCAATAACAAACGGAAGTGAAATCTTGCTCCAAATGAGGAGTTAACACCGATGTAGAGCAAGATTGAGTAAAAAGAATCAAACCATCAGCATAAAGTAAGCAGTCACAAGTAGAACAAAATAGAAGGGAGAGGATTAATAAACAAAGCGAACAAAAAAGGGCCCAAGATAGAACCTTGAGGAACACCAGAGTGAACAGAGTAAGCAGAGGAAACTGAAATACCCACAGAAACAAAAAGAGAACAATTCAGAAGTTAGTCCCTAAACCAAGCTACCACATTGCCAGAAAAAAACATTTTGCCCAATCTGTAACATAATGATTTTTTTATTTTATTTTCCTCTTTATGTTGCTCATGGCTGCCTAGGCTTTCTGCTCGGTCATGGACCCCTGTACCCCCACCTCCATTATTGGCTGAGACTCTGACACCCCCCGGCTTACCCCGTCAGGGTGGGGATGTGGAACCTGAGGCACAGTGCCACATAAGTGGAACTAGAATCAGAGCCAACCCTGGAGGCTGATTAGGGACAAAGGCAGGCATCATTAATGATGGCAGCAAACAGGATTTTCTGTTTTTGTGTCCCCAGGGGTTGGGACATGCAATGACGTCCAGTGTCTTCCCCACCCCTCTTTATCTTTTAGATGCCAGTGCTTGTGTATCCTTCTGGCCTACACCAGGAGTCATACATGCACCAGGCATTCACCCCACCTCTCCTCCCGGAGAAGGAGAGCAGCCCTGAAGGTGCTCGATCCTCCCCCCCCCAGCCAGCCCTCCAGCTCCCAGGTCCATTCCCGAACCAGGGTCTCCGGCATCGTATGTGGAAATCCAACCACTGTGCCAGTGGGCCAGCTATAATAATGATTTATGAGATTGAATGCCTTGGTCAGGTCCACGAAGACCACCCCAGCATAACATCATCGTCTAAGCCCCTGATGGTGGCATCCATGAACCTGATCAAGGCATTCTCAGTACCATGATTAGGCTAAAAGCCATGTTGTTGAGGACCCAATACATCATACTTTTGTAAATAGATGGTAACTTGTTTATTAACAATTTTTTCAAGGAGCTTACTCAAAAGATTAAGTATTGAAACACGACAAAAATTATATAAACCAGTAGCCTCAGATTTCTTGTGAATAGGAACAGTGCATGCACATTTCCACTGAGCAGGAGAAAAAATGATGTTCCATACTGAATGAATTCTTCTTTCCTGCAACAGTCAGTTGTAATCATTTATGTTCAGAAACTCATTTTTTTTTAAATATCCAACAATATAGAAACATAGAAACATAGAAGATGACAGCAGATAGAGACCATAGATATATCTAGCCTGTCTAAGGGTTACCGAGGCCTTCTATGGGTCCCGGGACCTAGCCCCCCACCCTCTAGCTCATGAACATGTCATGCATGACAAAGTGCTGCACACCACAGCACCCAACACACACCACATGCAAATCTGATGACCTAGGAGATGAAGCTCCTCCCTCCTTCTATTATGTATTATCTTGCCAAATCTAGGTGTGTGTTTTAATATGCTACCAAAGCCCCTTGGTTAGGCACATTTGTAACATATCATTGGTATCTGGCACTGTTTTAAAATGCTGGAGACTCACTAGAGTTGTCCCTGTCCCAAAAGCAGGGGACACCTTGATAATTATCACCCTATAGCAATCCTGTCTGCCCTAAGCAAGCTACATGAACATGTTGTTGCCAAACAATTGAGTGACCATTTCTATGCCTATAATAGTCTGGCACCTGAACAGCATGGTTTTCACAAGGTTCACAGTACCACTATTGCACTCTCAAAAGTGGTCACCGAGTCCAAAATGTTCATGGATCAAGATCATCTTACTGGGGTAGCTTTGTTGACCTGACTAAGGCCTTTGACCTGGGTGATCACAATCTTTTGTGCGCTAAACTACAGGTCCTGTGTTTGTAACCACATGCTGTCTCCTGGATCTGGCACTACTTGTCAAATCAGCAAAAGTGATCAAATTTAACAGGGCCTTCTCAGATCCAACCTCTGTTAAGCTTGGAGTTCCCTATGACTCTTTACCTGGGACTATTTTTTTCTCATTCTTCATCACTAGCCTCACCAGTGCTATCACATTATCTGGAATTGACTGCTATGTAGATGTCTTGGTTCTTACCCATAGCTCAACATATATTAACCTCATCAACTCCCAGCTTGCCTCAGACTTCCACAGACTTGAAGCTTGGCTGAATAACAATAAACTTGTTATGAACATAAACAAGACCAAATCATGATACTTGGGTTCTCTGCCAAGTTAGAACTTTAACCCCCATCTATCTCATGTATTGATAGGATGCTTCTGAAAGTGGTATCATCCTTCAAATACCGGAGAGTCACACTAGACCCACACCTTCAATTTCTCCATCCACATCCTCAGTGTGTGTGTATGACAGAAAGCTTTGTCTGGTCTGCAGGGCCAGACACTAACACCTGACTCCTGCCTCAGCCTTGCCAAGGGCGTATTACATCCCTCTCATAATTTCATCACATTTGTAAATGCCTTAGGGTCCTCTCTCTCTCCAAATGGGATGCTGCCTACAACAATGTCTGCAGATTTGCTCTCTCACTAAATGGTGCAACCCACCATTGTGACCTCTACAACTGGATCGGTTGGTTATCACCCTCGAAATGTTGATCCTTTTCCCTAGTTGTTTCACAGGCAAAACTATAAGGCTTGGTGCCCCTGCTTCCTTGGCAGCCCTGCTCTAATTCCCCCACCTCTCCTACCCCCAAGATAAATCAGAAATCCCTACAGTACCTGTTGTCCCCAACACCTCAAACCAACATGAGTAACCAGGCCTTTAGTGTTATTACCCCTAAACTTTGAAATTCCCTGCTACTCTCTGTTCACAGTTCCTCCCCACACTCCAGGTTCAGAAGGTCCCTTGGGGTTTATCTAATGGTTAAGTCCATTTGTACATGTACATAATTCATAATTCTTATAATTCCTCCTGTATATACTATATGTTGTTGATGCAGTTTATTTGTGGTCTGTTTTTTTTCACTAGTCATTTGCTTGACCTGTGTTACTTGTTAAAATACTTGGCTTCAGTTTCACGTTCACATGATTGTCATTGCTTTTCTCGCATTGTCTCTGTATTCATATTGTTTAAGGTTTATACTGTTCCATATACTGTACTATAGATACCGCTCATGTAACCTCCTAAGTCATAACTGAAAATAGGCGCACTTGGTGTCTAATGGTTTCATCTTCTCAATAAAAGCTTATATATATATATATATATATATATATACATATGTATATGTATGTATACATAATAAACTACTCTGAGGTGTGTGGTAGCGCTCTGATATGTGCACGCCTTGGTGTGCGTTGTTACGACTGAGTGCGTCAACCACCCAAGGTGTGCGTATATCAAAGCATGACTGTACACCTCAGAGTGGTTTATCTATCTTATAAAATGTCTAAATTGTTTTGGAGGAAGGTAAAAGTGCAGGTGTGCGGTAGCACTCTGATATACGCATGGCCATGTGATGTGTTCCAACAAATCAGCAGACATAATTTTTCCTACTCATTTTATAAATATATCTATCTATCTATATATATATATACAGTATATATATATATATATTCAACTCTCCATCTTCCTCTCTGACTCTGCCCTTTTTACCCCTTACCAATCTGGTTTCAGAAAAGACCACTTTATCACCACTTCCCTGCTTTTGTTCACTGATTCCATACTAACAGGCATGGATAATGGGCAAATAACCTCAGCTATCTTTGTTGACCTCGCTAAGGCCTTCAACACTGTCTCTCATCCCCTTCTGTTAAGCAATCTGTCCACAGCTGGGTTATCTGTCTCAGTTGGCAGATGGTTCAGTTCCTGTCTTAACAGTTGGGGCACAGTCTGTCAAAACTGGCAATTCCACTTCCCCTCCCAATAAAAACAGGTGTACCTCAAGGTTCAGTCCTTGGCCCCTTGCTATTCTCCATTTTCCTGAATGACCTCCTGTCAGTTTGTACTTTCTCCTCAATTCATATCTACGCTGACGATACAGTCCTTTTCTTGCCTGGTACCTCTCCCTCAGATGTCGCTTCCAATCTTCAGATGGACTTTGAGAAAGTTCAGCTTTAGCTAAGCTCCCATCCGCTTTTCCTCAACTCCAAGAAAACAGCCTCCATGACCTTTGGCATGAGGCAGAGACTCTCTAGGCTACCAAAATTGCCCTCTTTCCACATCCTAGATGATGCTACTCTAGAGGACACTACCTTTTTTAGGTATCTTGTGGTCTGGCTAAACCAGCATCTCAACTTTTCTGGACACATAGACTCCATTCTGAAAAAAACTGCTCCTCAATTTAGGTGCCCTGTACAGAAACCAAAGCTGCTACCCCTACTGGCTAGGTGTGAGTTTGTCCAGAAAATGATTCTACATATATTTGACTACTGTGATGTAGTCTATAGTGCTGCACCACCATCTTCTCTAACTAGATTGGACACTGTCTTTAATGCCTTCTGTCACTTTGCCCTTGATGCCCCTCCACTCACTCACCACTGTTCCCTCTATCAACCATTTGGATTTCCCTCTCTGGCTAATCGGCAGCTAGCCCACTGTATGAAATTTACCTAGAAATTCTGTTTTGCTTCCTTACCCCTCTACCTATCTGCTACTATGGCCCCCATGCCCACAAGCACCCCTCTCCCTCCAATCTAGCGACTCACGCACATTTGCTAGCCCACGCCGCTCCACTCTATAGGCCAATCGGCCTTTTCTCATAGGTTTCCAAAATTATGGAACTGTCTGCCTTACCAAATCAAGCATTCTTCCTCCCCTTGGTCCATCTCGACCTCCCTCAACAACTTACTGTATTCTGCCTGCAACTGCTCCTAGCTCCCCCACTTACTCTCCTGTTCTAGTGCCCTTTTGCTCTTAACTCTTAATGAAATGTAAGCTCCAAGCTGCTTCATTGTACACTGCACTTCTGTATATAAGTACTGTATATAAGTTATGTTGACAGTATATGTACTTATTCTTAAGTGCCAGCTGCCTCCTTGTCAGTCCGGTCAACGGATAAACTCAAATTGTACTCTATGTATAGTACTTAATTAATTTTGTAAATAGCTTTACCTGTATGTTTTAAATGTTGATGTATTTACAGAGGCCTGTTGAGCATATCACCAATATCTCATGTAATTTATTGATGCATGTATTATTTAAGACAATGTACTCCTATTTCCCCTTCCCCAGGACATTCCATGAGACAAGCAATTTTATATTGTTCAGTGTGCCTTTCCTGGTGAAATTTTCAATAAATATATATATATATATATATTTAGGATCTTACTGTAACTTTGGTTCCAGAACCATTCAGCTTTGCTTCTCAGCTCTGAAGTCCAAAGGAATCATGAGATGCTCTTGATTAACCAAGAAACACTTCCTGAGTTTCATTTATTTATATTATAAATCAAGTATGATATACTTTATTTATAATACCCAAATCACTTCCTTTGCGGCATTTCAGTACCTTTGGTACTTTCATGTTAATTTTGTCGAGATTTATGTTACCTTTTTCTGTAAACTGGCCGTGCATCAGTTGTGTACTCTGCCTAGTTGTACTGTCTGCATATTGTAGTTCTGGTCTGGACTTTTCCCTATAAAATTGCACAGCAGGGCATGAGCATGCAGGTTCAGCACACATCCGGAAGTGCCTGGCTGAAATGCCTTCATCTCACTCTCAGCTACTCACAGTGCTGTTCTCACCCTATTTTTCCTGCCATTATAACTTTCTATAGTGGTGTTTTACCCACCAGAACAATGTACTGACAGCTGGATAGGCCAAATACAGTACTTTCATGGGGGGAGTTCAGGTAATTGTCAGACAGGGGAGTCACTACAGCTCAGCTAGTGGCAACAGTGATAAAAGCCTTATGTGACTCAGGGCCATCACAGTCAGCAGTAACATCAAGAAAGCCCTCCAAGAGCAGACAACACCACTGCATAATGTGACATCAATAAAGCCCCTCTGGAGCAAAACACTGCCACTACAAGCTAAAATGTACATGTTTCTAAGTGCCTGTGTGTGTGTGTGTTTATGGATGTACTGTTATTTAAACCTTGGCACCACCCCGTACCATTGGTACTTTGATTATTTTCATTTATTTTGTTTCTGTGCTATCATTTTTGTGCTTGATGAACTTCAACAGCAGGATACCCTGGGTTGCAATCACCTTGTGGAACTCACTTGCTTCCATGTGTATATATTGCCATTTATTATAAGCCTTTGCTTCCGGCCCTGTAAGCAGCTTCTAAGCCATTGCATTACACGAACAGTTATACCTAGCTTCTTCACTTTATGAATGAGTCTCCATGTGTCACAGTGCCAGTGGATTTACTTAATCTGAGATGTGCAACATCCACAGGTTTTCTCTCATCAAGCTTCTTCGTGACATTAATAAGCAAGCAATAAGATTAGTCTGGTATGCACATCACCACACAAAAGTTATACTGAGCCTGTCTCGGGGTAGCATGCTAGGTATAAGTGAATAAAAGAACTATCGAATGAGGGACACTTTTGAAAGTTCAAAAACAAAACATCGTTAATGTGTAATTGTTTCTGAAAATCCAGTGCAGCAGACTGTTTCTTTCAGTCACAGCAAATCTCTTCTCAGAAGCAGCTTGAAACCTCACACAGCCTGACTGCAGCCATCTACTTCTGTTCTGCTCTAGCATATGGCCTGGCTCTTTTTAGGCTGCTTAGAGCCCTTCAGGTGTAGTCAATTATTTTAATTAGCTGTCTGTCCAGCAGCCATTCCCAGTCTGAGTTAACTATTGCCAAACCTTTTAGCACTGTTTTCAAGGTGCATTTTCAAATAGTCCTACATGGCCAAAATGTTGTTGTGTTGCCTGTTCAATTCCATTCAAGTCACATAGCACACGATAACCCCATGAAAATACTGTTGTGTAGGGGAGATCTGCTTAACTGGGGGTGGGGAATGTACCTCCCACCACAGAGACACTGGGCCGGAGTCTCAAAGAGAACCAAATATTCTGTAGTTGCAGAAAATGGCTTGTAGCATTGTGGAAATTTAGTTGCGGCATATTCACAAAGAAAATTTCTGCAGTTGCAGAAAATCACACAACAGACAAGTTGCGAAATTCATCAAGTGCTGAAAATCCACATTTTTTCTGCAGCTGCTGAAAATTCACAAGTGCAGATCTGTAGCCTAGGAAAAGGCTCAGAAGGCACAACAGGTGATCCATATTAACTGGAGCAGCAGACTTTGACAGTCTTGCCATAGATGCAGCAGAAAGTACTCACAATGAGACCAGCAGCTAGTCCTTCCACTGGGACCACTGCAGCACCACTGGTACCAGCAGATATGTGCACCACAGTGGCTGTCTGTAACTAATGGTGGAACTGATAGTTGTGTCTCTCCCTGGAGTGTTTAAGTTGCCTGCTTCAGTAGCACTCACTGCAGGCTGTTACCAGCTTTGCCTCTACCGCCTGTGGGGCTTCTTTATGGGCTGCAGTGGGTCTAGTGGTTGTGGTTTGTTGCCTTTCAATGAAAATGTGTGCTATTTTTGTTGAAACTACTGGCACTGCTATATACCTACTGGTTTGCTGTTGCTTGGTGCCTGTCCCTCCCACTATAGTTTTATCTCATTTGTTGGTACACTGCATTTTGCTTAGGGGAAAGTTATGCCTCACTCTCTGTGGTGCAGCATGTGTGCAACATTTTTTTCCACAACTGTGAAAAAGCACTGGCTGAGAATAGCCTTTAAGGAGATATGCCAAACATTTCAATGTTTATTTTTTCCTCAGGAACTTCTACAGCTGCACTTTTTCCCACAGTCCGCAGTGTATTTTTTCTGCAGCTACAGAGGTTTTGAGTATACCATTCGGCACAATTTCCTCTTTTTTTCTGCAACTGCGGAACTTTTGGGAACTTCTGAATGGTTTTACACCTTCAGAGTGTCTGGAGAATCCAGCCCACTGATTCGAAGTTATTTTTCTGCATGTGCTCAACAATTCTATTTATTATGATTTTTTTCGAGCAGCATTTCTTTTAGTCTGGCATAGAGTCCCCAGGCTTAACAATACATTTTTTTTATATTAGTACAATCTGCCCCTCCCTCACTCATCAAATATTAATGACACATTGAATATTATTGGTAAGGAGATATATGTTGTAAACATCTTGGCCATTTCCATCAGGATATTTCTGCATTCCATCATGCTTTTGTAACAGATGTTTTTTTGGGGACTCACCTGGGCTGTTTCCAGGGCCCCTCAGGTCCTCACTGGACACAACTTGAGGGGGCTGGCCTAGGTTCTTGGAGTACCAGGGGTACTGGAACAGTAAGTGCACCTGATGCCTCCTCCTGGGGTAGTGACAGAGAATACCTGGAATAAATTGCAGGTAACACCCCCCAGGAAATGATAGCAGCTACCCCTACAGTACCTTCCCCACACAACACCAATTCCCATCTTTTGCAAAAAGTCACTTTACCAGAAAGTAGCATTAACAATTAACAGTTTTATTTCTGAGGGAATGGGAAAAAGGGGAAAAATAGCATAATAACTTTATCATCTGTTTCATCACTTTTACCCCACACAATCCCATCTCCCACCTATGGGTGCACTGGATTTCACTCCGGCAGCTGCCCAGAATGTCCCTAAAGTCCCTTAGGTGGGTACCATACTGCAGATGTGGAAAACACTGTGGAACTTGCATTGGGGCCCATTAATTTCAAACAAATGCAAAACTTTTAAACTGTTGCTTGGGCAAATGTTTGATCTTGGCACAGTCCTGCCAAGGAATTACCCGCCCTGACTTTTGATTTGCTGGATAATTGATGAGGACTTCCCCAAAGCAGCAGCCAGGGTACTTACAGTTCTGATGATTCTCAAGGGGTTTTGCAGATAATTGAAGTCACAATACCATGATGATATTTGGAGTTGTTGGTGCAATATTAGGCCACTGGCAGAAGCAATGATGAAATTTGTTTTTTATCTGCCAAGTCTTTTCCATCTTGACCCTTGGGGGGCCTTTGTATGCAGTGTTCACCAGCCAGGCCTCTCAGCTGTTTGTCTTAAAGAATTGTTTAGATCACTGGTGTGGCCACACTTGGAGCACTGTGTGCAGTACTGGTGCCCATACCTCAAAAAGGATATGAGATTACTGGAGGGGGTGCAATGCAGGGCTACAAAAATGATCATGGGACTGCGGAAGTTGCCGTATGAGGAAAGATTAAGGGATCTCAACATGTATTCGCTGGAAAAAAGGAGGGAAAGAGGGGACATGATAGAGATCTTTAAGTACTTGAAAGGCATAAACAAAGTCAGAGTGGGAGGATTGTTTCACTTAAAGAGAGGAGGGGTCACTAGGGGGCATAGTCTGAAGGTTCAGGAGGGAGATAAGGAGGCACTACTTTACAGAGAGAGTGGTGGTATGATGGAACACACTGCTGGAGAAGTTAATCGAACTGAGAACAGTGGATAGCTTTAAGTGGGGTTGGGATAGAGTCAAGGGCAGGATCAATACAGACAAGAACACAAAGGGGGGAAGACCAGGAAAGGGGAGGAAGGGATGGGTGTGGGTGGGGCTGGGTCAGCTGTAGTAATATGAAACTAAGAGCTGCACAATCGGGCAGACTTGATAGACCCATGGGCCTTTTTCTGCCAGCAATTTCATATGTTCGTAAGAATTCTCTCCTGGTCTGGGTACAAATTCTCTCTCTTCGGGTACAACTTCTCTCACTCCATAAAGGAGAAACACTCTGAAACTCACATTTTCGAAGTTGGCAGAGCACTTTGGATGTTAGGTAGCAACCTATGCAGTCTCTGAAGTTCAACTGTATTTCTTCCACATCACTTTCTGCACTGCAGAACAGTCCAATTCCTTTTGGACAATCTCAGGAATCTCACACATCAGCATTGATGATACTGTATTGTCACCGTCACCACATTGTCATCCTGGGTGATATTGTCACAGTCACCACATGGTCATCCAAGGTGATATTGTCACTGTCACCACACGGTCATCCTGGGTGATACTATCACCATCATCACATGGTCATCCATTTCCACACAGCCTCTCAAAGGTGCTGGCTCCCTCTCTGGAGCAAATTCCTCACTGCAGCAACATTCTTCGGCCACAGGTTCAATTCTCACTGGCTCTTTCACTAGAGTAAACTTCCTTCTCTCACCGCCGAAGGTTCCATTCTGAGCAACAGCTCCCAATGGCTTTGCAATTAGTCCACAAAGGCTCTGAGTCACTTGTCCAATGCAGTGGCCAACAAGACCGAGGAGCAAACCCCCAGATTTTCAGGGCTAGTGAGCCCCAATCACTCTCTGTCTCTCCTGAATCCTGACTGAGCTATCACCACCAACCAAAGACCTCTTTTGGCAGTCAACAGTCTCTTTCAGTAGTCCATAAAACCTCTGTTCCTTGACATTCACAGAATTCTTCTACTTTAGAAACCTTAAACCCTTTGAAGTCACAGTCCTCTACAGTGCTCTCACCACTATAGTTGCAGTCACTTGCAGCTCTCTCACAGCTGGATGTTAGAGGGATCCACAGCTGTCTCACAACTGATGGTTTCACAAAATGTCCTGGGCCCTGAGGACAGGTAACTAGCAGCCCTTAGGAAGGCCCTTCCCAAACCTTGAAGCCACATCTTTCTGCAATGGTGCTAGAGACCCCTCCCTCAGGAGGGAGTCCCACTGAACTGACCAAGAAACAAAAGTCTCCTCAGTTTTGGGAGCTCTCTGCAGCTCCTGATTGGTTGAAACACTTGTCATTCTGAAAAATTAATATTCATTAACCTTCTTTCGATGCTTGATTAGTCACTTGAAATGGCACCAAGAAAAGTCCCTGTTTTTATTCCCACAAGTCTTTTTGGCAGTCCCAATAGCTCTTTCCAGCATCCTGGCTCTCTCATTGGCTGAATCAGGGGGCAGGGGTGAACATCATAG
Source organism: Neoceratodus forsteri (assembly GCA_016271365.2). Lineage (NCBI taxonomy): Eukaryota > Metazoa > Chordata > Ceratodontiformes > Ceratodontidae > Neoceratodus > Neoceratodus forsteri. Next base: position 1,519,994,242 of record CM057449.1, read on the forward strand.
CTGCCAAATACAGTGTTAAATATAATCCCAACTTTCAAATATATGGTACAGCCAGTGACTAGTTTTAAAATACATTTCCCCATAACTCAATATTAGCCCCTCTGCCCTTTCTCACAACTGCAGAGTTAAATATTGTCATAGCATTCCTACCTGTCTCTGCTGCTGAAACGCTGTTACCCCCAGGCAGCAGGACAGCTCATCAATAGTCATAAGCCCTATTTAATATCCATAAGCTGCAGCCCCAAACGCTTATTGGCACTACTTAACTAACTCCAGTTGGGACCTCTCTGCCACCTCGTCCAGGTGTCTGGACTCCCTTTTGCAGAATGTGGGAGTCGGAAACACTGGATAGACACCTTGATCACTGCAGTAGTGGCAAGGAAAAACTATGTGTGAATCATGGATGCATGGACCACCGCCCCACATGTGGGTGAGGATTCCGAATGGTGGCACTGTGGAGAAAACAGGGCCACAATAGTAAGCCCAAAAAAGCTGGGGGGCTTACATTTTGTATTTACCATCTTCTGAAACCTTTTCCCCCAAAACAAAAAAATAATCCATTTTATAAGCACAATATTCCACTTCAGGGCATACATTTCTTATTTCTTGATAATTTATGTGCTTCCTGGATGTGTTGAAAGGACCATTTTTTCTTTCTTCTATCACTACCCCCCACTTTTCTTTGTTTTCTTGTGTGTCTTATACCATCTGGTTGAACAGGTACTTGTATATAATTTATGCAAGGAAACAAACTGAAGTAATTTATGTATTAGAATGTTGATGCAGTACTATATGTATATTTTTGTTTGCTGTCAATGGTATACTCTGTTTGTGTGAATATGCTTGTAGGTAAATATGTTGTTCTACTCAGTCTCCATTGTAAATAAGCATTTGCTCAATGGATTTTCCAGAATAAAAATTGAAATTGAACATTTCTTTTGTGAATGCTGATCCAAAATATTCAAACCATCTATTCCTCCTTGATTATCATATCACCACGTTCCCAATACTTCAGTGGTCAAACAGGTGACTGTGTTTTCCTTGTCTTATTTACGTATCTGGAATTTTTTATTATTGGACTTCACTTCGGGTACTAACAAGCTCTCTACCATTTGTTTTGCAACCACAATCCTATGTTTGCAGTCTCAGAGTTTGTCTGTGCAGATCTATCTGTTTTCAATGGTGTCTTGAAACCTACTCATCTTGCATGCATTTCCCCCACTGATTATGTTGCTCTCGTCCTTTTCCATTCATATAGGTTGACGTCTCCTACTAGGGCATTGCCTCCTCTTTGGGAACATTCCAGTTTTAAGCCATCTAAATGGGCTGTGAGAGTATAGTTTTGTTGCTCATCACTTCTTTCCATGAAACTGCTTTTCCAAGACACCTGAGCTATGGACCCCCTCATTTTTCTAAAATCTGTCTTGTGCTGGAGCATGATGTACCATACCTCTCAACCCCCTACCTTAGAAACAGGGACACAGCCAGAAAAAACAAATCAGGCACAGATAGCCAAAATCAAGGATACACCTGAAAAAATAGTAATAGCAGCTCAATAAGCTGGTTTAATATGTTGCTTTATGTAAATAATATTTTCTTAATGAGAACTAGATCATACCACTAATAGGTTCATAGGGTAAGTTCAGGCCAACAAGCTTCAAGAGCCATATATTGAACCTGCCACTATTTAGTGGTCAAATTTCCATTTTTTATTTCCCATATGTTTATCTAAAGGGTGCTTAAAGGCTGCTATGCTGCTAGCTCCCACCACCTCCACAGGGAGTCCATTCCAGACATTCACCACTCTTTGGTTAAACCATTTTTCTCTCCTGGTGGTATTATACCTGTCACCTTTTAGCTGTTTGTTATGAAACCTAGCACCCATTCTGAGCCCTTCTTTCCAGCTCAGCCCAGCAGCTTCGCTTAACATACCATCACTCACTGATCTGTATGCATAACAAAGACCCCCCCTTATTTTTCTGTACAACATGGAGTATAACCCCAACTGTTCCCACCTGGAGCTATACTCCTTTTTGTTTATCAACCTTATTCTTTTGGTAAAACTTCTTTGTACCCGCTCTACCTTTTTACTCACTCCAACACTTGGTGCCGTACTGAAAGGTGCTCCATATTCTAATACAGGTCTCACCAGGGATCTGTACAGGGGGCACAAGGACCTCACTCTTTCAACTCTTTTATGGCGTAGCAGGTTACCAATGGTCCTATTGGCCCATTTTACACAATCAATATTGTGTTTATCAAAGCTTAATGTATTTGATATGACTACCCCCAAATCCTTCTCTGTATCAGTAACCATAAATAGTTCATTGTTCAGTATGTATTGGGCTTTGACATTGTTCTGTCCGAAGTGCATAACTTTGCATTTTTTGATATTAAATTCCAATTTATGCTCAACTGCCCAGTCCCAATATGATTTATCTGAACCTGTAGTTTCTTTATGGCTCCTTCATCATTAACTATGATACTGATTTTTGAGTCATCTGCATATTTGCAGATCCACACTCCCTCGGCTACTGGCATATTCAAAAATCAGTATATTAAATAACCTAGGACCCAGCACAGACCCCTGGGACACTCCACTCATAACATCTCCCCTCATTGACAAGAACTCCCTGACTTGGACCTGCTGTGTTCTAGTCTGCAGCCATGCTGCCACCCATCTAATAATATAATGTTCAATCCCTAGTTGTTGTAGGGTCCTAAGCAGAATGTTGTGTGAGACTGAATCAAAGGCCTTTTTGTAGTCCAGGTATACAACATCAACCCACAAGCCCGCATCCAATACCAGACTCACCAGTTCAAAAAAATGCAACAGGTTGGTGGTAGATGATCTACCAGCTGCAAAACCATGTTGGGATATATCTACATGATGCAGAACTCTCAAACTGTTCTCCAGTAATTTGTTAATAAAGCTCTCCATCACTTTGCTTATAACTGATGTGATAATTATCAGGTGGTAATTCTCTACCTTGGTCTTATCCCCAGACTTAAATATCAGTGAAATGTGTGCCATCTTCCATTCTTCCAAAACCCTACCTTATTTCAGGGACTTATTAAAAAGAATAGCCAGTGGAATGGATAATTCATGAGCCATTTCTAACAGGAACACAGGATGATATCCATCTGGTCCACCAGATTTGTATTTTTTTATTTATTTAACTTGTCTCTGACCTGTTCAGCTGTTATATTAGGAATATCTGTTGCCAAAACAGTTGGGTCCATTCCTATAGAGTAGCCACTACCATCTCTTTGGTATACACTCTGGAAGTATTTACAGAACATGTTTACAGTGTCCCATTCACCATCAGCTTCTGTTTCACCATCCTTTAGTGCAGTGATCTGATTCCGACCTTTTCTTAAACTTCCTATGTAATTATAGAACTCTTTACCATTATCATCCCTTTTTGAGGCTAGGCCTAGCTCTGCCATAGCCTTCCCTTTTCAAATATCACCTTTACACTTTTTAACTAAGGATCTATAAGCAGCCAATCTTTCAGGGGTTGGGTTTCTCCTATATTTCTTATAGGCCTTGTTTTTCTTATTTATCAACCTACAAATTTTATATGACAACCATTTGGGGACTCTACCCTTCCTGTTATATTTATTTGTGAGTGGGACATGATTATTTATACATGTCTGTAATATGTCATCAATTTGTTCCCAAGTTTGTACCAAGGATTTACTTTCTAACTCATCCCAGTCATATGTACCTAATATCTGCTTGATTTTAATATAGTTAGCTTTATAGTAATTTCTAAATGTAGTTTTCCCTAATACATTTTGGCAGTCTTCCACTAGGGGGGATCTAACCATGTTGTGATCACTGGCTCCTAGCAGCTCAATTACTTTCACATCTCTTATTGCTCCTTCCATGTTACTCAGTATTATGTCCGGAAGAGTATATATCTCGTTATTTTCCTTCACAACCTGAGTTAGACAGTTATTTTTGCATATTTCTGGGAACCTTCCTCTATGCTCCTTTCTCCATGCAGAGAGTCCCAACATATATGAGGGAAATTAAAATCACTAATCTCAATGGTGTTGTGTGTTAACATTCCACTGTCAAGTAGGTCCAGGAAGTCTGTGTTTTCCTGTTCACTTAGACTAGGTGATCTATAACATACCCCCAGCCTAATATTTTTAGTCCCGATTTGTAATGAAAGCCACAACTGTTCAACCTGGTTCCACTGGGTGTTATTATAATCAATAACTCATGCTTGTAAGTGTGATGAAATGTAAACCCCCACACCTCCACCCTTCTTACCTATTCTAGGTTTGTGGTAAAAATCATATCCATCAATGTCATCCACCCAATCATCCTCCCTAAGCCAAGTGTCTATCAGTCCACAGATAACTATATTGTCTCTATACATCATGTACTTAAGTTTGTCAGTCTTTGGTTTAATACTTCTATAATGTATAGTAGAACGCTGTTACGTATAAAAATCTATACAAGCTCAAAAGTTGTTATGTTGTAGTAGCTTGTTGTTATGCTGCACCATGAACGTAGCTACTGTAGCATAACAGATTAGAATGTTGTTAGAAATGTTCATGGCGAGAGCTGCTCATATTTCAAATTTGAATAGTAAAGCGAGTGTTTTTAAAAGCATACACACACAATGTCGGCTGCTATTTTCTCCCGCGAGTTAAGCGATCGCAAAAAATTCATTGAAGAGCAAGCAAACCAGCGAACCATCAGAAAAACACAAAGCGACTTGTGGCTATTTAAAAGCTTTCTGGCTGATGCTGGCGAGATATGGAGAATAACAGAAATACCTGTATTGGAGCTCGACAACCACATAGCAGATTTCATCTTCAGGGTAGAAAGAAGTGACGGCAGCCAGTATGAGCCAAGTACCATCCATGATATAATTGGAAGCATAGACAGGCACCTAATAAAAGAGAACTACAGTCACTCAATTTTCCATGGCAACACCACCGATTTCAAGCATACCCTAGCAACCTTATCTGCCAAACAAAAATATCTGAAGAAACTTGGAAAGGGCAACAAGCCAAACAGGGCTGAAGCACTGACCCCCTGCAGACACTGACAAGCTATACCAAAGTGGCACACTGGGACGTCAAAATGCAACAGCCCTCCTGAACACAGTTTTCTTTAACAATGGGCTATATTTCGCCCTTCATACCTCAGAGCAATATGCACTGCGTTGGGGTGATTTGCAGTTACTTTTTGACTCAGATGGGCACCACTATTTAGAGTATTTTGAGAGGCAAACCAAGACCAGGAGTGGTGAGAACCCCAGGGACATCTGTGCGATCAGGCTCCGAATGTATGAGAGCAAGGATGAGCCACAGCGATGCCCTGTTGCCACCTACATAGAGTACAAAAGTCAAAGGGCATCACCAATGTTACAGGCTATTGCACCCTTCTATCTAGCCCCAAATGTAAATTGCAAGGCAGGAGTATCGAAGTGGTATCACGCCATGGCAGTGGGGGAGAATAAAATAAGAGCCATGATGCGACAAACGAAGCTTCAGGCAGGACTACCACCAACCAAGCGCATAACAAACCACTCCACTTGTAAAACTGCAATCCAGATGCTGGTAGACAGTAACATCCCACCCAATGAAGTACAGCAGGTCTCTGGGCATAAATCACTACAGTCAATAAATAACTATAGTGTCCTATCTTCAGAGAAGCAGAAACGAAACAGCGAGATATTTGTCTGCAGAAATCAACAATTACCACAGCCCTCTACATCTGCATCCACCAGCTGCAGTGAAGCACAGTCCCAGAAGAGTGAAAATCAGTACACTAACCCACTCTCCGACCTGTCCAACTTTAAGCTGTTCGGCGACAACTGTATTTTTCAACAAGGTGCTGTAAACGTTAAAATAATTAATTACCTCGCAGGCGGGCATCAGAAAAACTGTAATGAGGACACCGACTAATTCTAACGTAAGTACATGAACTCCCGTGACCCCTGCCCTAACAAAATCACTTCCTTTGAACTTTGACTGCAATTGTCCCTCTCATTTGTCTCCTAGCAGGTGACGTCTTCAGCTCCAGAGGTCATGGCAGCACATTGGATCATCTGCACCGCAATAGACTAATTTAAAGATAAAATGTCTAAGTAAAAAAAAACCCAGTAAAAATACTGTATTGTTTGTTTGTTTTTTTCAATTGTCACTAGCGATGTTGATTCTTGCTGTGCACCCCAAATGTAAGTAAACATTTTATTAACAAACTGTACCGGCTGATTGTTTCTCTCTACAGGGTACAAGGTACAGGGTAACTGCACATGTAATGAGATTTCAAACTTGAAATACATTAGATAGGTGACCATACACTATAAAAGACAATGTATGGTCCTCTATCCGTAACAAGTTTGAAAACTCTTCTCAAGGTCGTCATGGTGACTAAACCTCTCGAGCTTCGCTCTCGAGGTTCCAAATGTCGCCATGACGACCTCTCGAAGAGTTTACAAACTTGTTACGGATAGAGGAAAATACATTATCCTCTATATCATTGACAAGTAATAATTTTATATCTTTCTTCCTTCCCCTGCTGGTGTCTTTGAACCAACTTGGCTTCCCCCACATGGCTTGTTTGTTCCTGCATAGTTGCCTCCCCCCTGTGGTCAGTTTAAATAAGCATCTATGAATTTCCTAAATGTCTGTCCTAGTTCTTTACTCCCTTTCTTATTAGGGTGTCATCCATCTTTTCCAAAATACAATGAATTTGCATCAAACACTTCCCAGGACTTGATGCAGTCTATGTTGTGCATAATACACCACCTACTCAGCCAGTTGTTCACTCTGTTTATTTTCTCATTGATCCCACTTCCTGCCTTTGGTATTGGTCAGATTTCTGAGAAAACCACCTTCCAATTTGTTTTCTTAATAGTTTTCCCTATACTCATATGCTGTAGGTACATCTGGTCCTCTCTGGTTCTATACAAATCATTTGTACCAGCATGAATTCTGATTAATGCTATATCTGAACACTGTTTAACCATTTTAGGAATCATAGTGTCCACGTCTACTAACGTTGCTTCTGGAAGGAAAGAGCTTGTTACAGTTTCTTTCAAACTTTTAGTTGTATAAGCATCAGTATACTTAACATAGACCCTACCCCCTTCTGAATGGTTCTCCACTTCCATATCAGTAATGTAGCCTTCATTTATGGCAGTAGCTTCTTGGTCATTATCATAATCTTGACTCACCTCTTCTGAAGACCCCACTGGAATAGCTGCTTCACTGTTTTCTTCCTGTCCCTCTATATCTTCCCACACCAGCCATTTGTTTCCCTATTCAGCTGCTAATGCTGCATCTATCTGAGATTCCTCCATTTCAGTAAGATCAGTTAATGGTTCATAAGAGTCGTTAACTGATATTGGAAGGTCATAGCCCTCCTCCCCTTCTTTGTATTTCTGGTACTGGATGGATACTCCCATTAATTTTCTGTTTCAGTACTGTTTCTGTCTCTTTTCCGTGACCCCTCATTGTTTGGCTTGCTCTTCTCAAACAATTTAGTCATACTATCTGTGGGTTTGTAACATTGTAACTGCAGTTCCAAAATCCTCACTTTTAGTTTCTTTATTTCTATGCATTGTTTATTAATGACTGGCATTATTTTATGATTCAAATACACATTCTTCAGTGACAGAAATTAGAAATTTAGAAGGGATGGAGGAAACTTCTAAAGCAAAATCAGGGACATCTTGGGAAGTCAGGGACAGTAAAGAGGTATGTAAGTCCCTTCCTTAAATTTTCCTCTGTTTGTTCAAATGATGAATCTGATGATGGTACAGTTATTGTTTACAGGTGAATGAAGTCAGGCCTCACAGTGAACTGAACAAAGAGACATATTATGACAGGTACCAATAAAAATGTATTTATTTGATAAAAATAAGTGCAAAATAAAGCAGCAACAAGACATCAACTGCCTCCCCCCCCCCCAAACAAGCAGCCAATGTTTCGTGTAATGCGTATGCTTTTTCAAGGTGTGATTTACAGGAATGAATTCACCTATTATAAGGTACCTGCTTAAAGGTATACACCTCTGTTTTTCATACCTGAAAGTGCATTAGAAACATCACCACCCACTAAATCCAGCATAAACTTACAATACATACTATGTACACTGCTTAACATACAACAATATATAAAAATGATAAAGTAAAAAAAATGAGAGAAGATAAAAATTGTAAGAGGCATTAATAAAAATGTATTTTATTTTATTTTGTTTTTTTATTTAAAATTTTGATGACCAGGAAAAGCACACTGAGCTGTGGCTCATTTCCAGGTGCGATCCGGGTACAAAATATACATTGAGGAAAACAGGAGTAACAAAAGGTGAAGAATATATATATGATTCATTCCCAGCAAAAAGGTATACAACAAAAATAGTCTACATTCCCAGCAAATATATTCATTTTAACTTTTTTTTTTTTCAAAAACAGCCCTAGGCTAAATGCTTCATTGAGTCCCTTACATCCATTGGCTCTCAACTTATACTGCCACTTGCTTTCACAAAGTAGCAGTTTGTTTTCAGATTCCCCTTCCCCATGCCTAATTCAACACTTTCCAAACCCTGGAAGGCAAAACAATTTCTCTGTGCCATTTGCATTATGTGGATAGCAAGGGCATTAATACTATCACCTTGATCGATGCTCCTTAGGTGCTCAGAAATACAGACCTTAAAAGGGCTTTTGGTTTTTCCTACATAAAAATCCTTGCAATTACATCTAGCTACATAGCCAAGATTAGGAATACCACAGTTGATAAAATGTCTGTTCTTGAAATGTTGTCCTGTCACAGGATGAATAAAATCAGCACCTGTTTTGAGATTTTTACAGAAGGAGCAATTACCACATGTGAAAGTCCCTGCTGGTAATGGATTGTGCACTAGAATGTCCACCGGCTGATATAAATTGTTTGTAAATAACTTACAATGTTCCTTCCCCATCGGTATACCATGTGTGAGGGATTCTAGACAACGGTTTGTAATTTCGGCTCCATTGATGAAATGTGCCAGTTCTTTTCTAAAATCTGTCTGATTGCATAACTTTGTGGCATATAATCTGTAATAAAATTCAAACAATTATTACTGTTCCATCTTCTGTTGTTTTTCAACAATTCCTCCCTGCCTTTTTATTCACAGTGTCTTTAGCTTTTTCAGTATAATTAGCAGTGTAACCCCTGTTATAAAAATGATTACTCAGTTGCACCGCCCCTTCTAAATATTCATGCTGGTCACTGCTATTTCTTTTTAGCCTCATAAATTGCCCCTTTGGAATATTCTGTATTAAATATTTGGGGTGACAGCTGTCATACAACAATAGTGTATTCCTGTGTGTACTTTTTCTAAAGAGGCTAATCTTCAAATGACCATTACCATTTTCTTTCTACCATTAAATCCAGGAAATTAATTTTGTTCCTATCACTAGACGCAGTAAACTTTAGATGTTCATTTGTTTCTCCAATGTATTTTACAAGCTCTGTAAAATAAGTGGGGACCCCATCCAAATTAAAAATGCATCATCAATAACATAATGGTATGTGACTATGTATTGAAAAAAGGGTTCAATTGTTCATTCAACACAGATTGTTTCTTTCACTGAGCTAGATAAATACTGACATAATTGGGGGCAAATGATGCCCCCATCACTGCCCCTTCACTTGTAAATAATATTCCTGTTTAAAAATTAAAGTATTAGAACACAGTACTTTTTCAGTAAGCGTCAACAACAATTCAGTAAAAGCCCCAGTATAACCTGATTTTTCATACAGCGCTTCCCGCAGTGCTTCAGTTACTCCAAGATGGGGAATATTTGTATGCACTGAATTAATGTCTCTCATCACTAAACAGTAATCTTCAGTTACTTGGAGACCATGGATTACTTATACAAAATGTGTTGTGTCCCATATGTGAACAGACCACCTGAGAACCAACATCTTAATGTGCTTGTCCACATGTTGGGCAAGTGGCTCAGCTGGTGAGCTGATACTGGCCATAATTGGGCATGCTGGGGGATTAGTTAAATCTTTTGTACTTTAGGCAAACCATATAGCACTGCTGTCACTGGATGGGAAACAGTAAAAAAGTCATAAGTGTATTTTTTTATATCACTAGTAAACTCTTCATGATAATAAATATATATACCTTTTTTGAAGACCAGTGTCATATCCTTGGGCAGTTTTTTTTATAAATTTCTCAATTTGATAACTGTGTTGTGAATTCAAGTTCATACTTAACTTTGCCCAGGATCACAATGAACCCTCCCTTGTCAGCTGATTTAATTTCAATCTGATCGTTACTGGCTAGATTAGATAGTGCTTCCTTCTCTTCTCTTATACAATTTTAGAAACATTTATTTTTTGAAGCTAAATAGTTCTGTATGTCCTTTTCACAAGCTTTTTGGAATACTAAAACAGTTTGGTTACTGGGAGGCATAAAAGTTGAGGTCCTCTTTAATGTTCTAATTTCCTCTGTATCAGAGTTTATTTGATCACCTGGGTCTGTATCAGGGGCATCTTCAGCATGAAACAATATATTTAAATCTAGCTTTCTAGTGAATTTTTTGAGGTCGAGTACTGTTTTAAATTTGTTAGTTTCATCCATGGGCACAAAGTTTAAGCCTTTTTGTAAAACTTTCAATTCAGTTTCAGTTAACTCATAGTTTGAGATATTCACAATTAGAGAACTTTCTACCTCTGGTACATCCTCTTGTTGTTGTACTGTGGACTCCCACTGTTCCATCAGCTTCTGTATTGGTGTCCTCTTCCCCCGGTCCCTCTTCATGTTAATCTGTGAATTGAATTGTCCATGGGCTCTGCCATAATGATCATTGTGGGACCTTGAGGAGGGTCAGGTGACTCCTGGTATTGTTCTGCCTTGCTTAAGCTCATGTTCCTGCTTCTTGACTGTCAGTATCTCTCTGCTGTCTCAGAGCCAATTAATTCAGAGGTGGCTCCTCCATGCTCAACTTTAAAAAAGGATTCTCACTATCGCTGTTCACTTGTCCATCCATCTCGGAACCACTAGTGTATGTATCCAAATGTTGTTCCCTTGTATTCTTAATAATTGATCATGGCTTAAACTCACTGTTTTTTTGCTCCCCCCCAAAAAAAATACAACCTTCCATACTATCGCATTGATCCCTTTCAATCTGCCATCATTATCTTTAATGATCTGAACTAATTCTTGCCAGTACTTCTCATACTCAAAGTGATTCTCAGGGGTCTTCACATGTGCCTCTTTTTGAATAAGAGTTTCTCTGACCTCTTTCTCTATCCTCTCTGCATCTTTTAAAATGATTCTAATGAGTCCTGCACTAGATTCTAGGCAATGTGTTTGCCACTCTGTTAAAAATAGACTTCTGTGCAGCCCAAACATAGGCTGTTTCACAAATCATAAATCTCTGAGTATTCTGTTCACTTTAAAGTATGCATTAAGAGTTAACTTCTGCCAATATAGGCAATGGACTTTTAAAGCAACTTGCCCCAGCTGTATAAAAGCATCCTTGATGTTACCTGACGTGGTTTGAGTATCTGGTTGATCAATATTGTCATTGTTTGACTCCACTGTTCCCCTTAATAATGGGTTCTCATCCCCTTCTTTGTAAAATAAGGACTCAAAAAATATGCTGTTCAGTGTAAGGTTCACAGTGGGTAAAATGGGGGTGCTGCTATTATTTGTTGTAGCAATTTGCTTATTCCTTTGTGAAAAACAAGGATAAAAAGATCAGTGTTTACTGTACAAACCATTTGTATTTACAGACAATAGTAGGAAAGGCGGCATCATAAACAATTGGAGCCCCCGTTGTATAAATAAACTACAGGTGAATGAAGTTGGGCATGACGGTGAACTAAACAAAGAGACCTATTATGATAGGTACTGATAAAAACTTATTTATTCCATAAAAATAAGTGCAAAATAAAGCAACAGCAAAATATTAAACCCCCAAAACAAACCGCAAATGTTTCACGTAATATGTATGCTTTTTCAAGGCATGGTTTACAGGTATGAATTCACCTATTATAAAGTACCTGCTTAAAGATATACATCTCTGTTTTTCATACATGAAAGTGCATTAGAAACATCACCACCAACTAAATTCAGAGTAAACTTACAATGCATACTATGTACACTGCTTAATATACAACAATATATAAAAATGATAAAGTTAAAAAAGAATGAGAGAAGATAAAAATTGTAAGAGGCATTAATAAATAAATAAATATGTGTGTGTGTGTGTGTGTGTGTGTGTGTGTGTGTGTGTATATATTTCACAGCAAAAAAGTATACAAAAAATTGTTAGGGACAGAGTAAAGGTGGGAGATGTTGGCCAGCAGTATCAGTTTGGCTCAGCTTTGAGAATTTGGTTGAGCCAATTTGACTCCCATTTCAGTAACTGAGATAATCTTAAACAGATTACAAATAGGGTGTAAAAAAGATCCAAAGTCAGCAATGACTATTACTTACTGTAACTTTTGTTTATTTATTTTATTTATTCATTTGTTGACCAGGCAAGTACACTAGTCCAAAGGACCTTTTATCAGGAACAACCTGGGCCTATGTTGGCAAAGAAAAGGATGGCAATGAGAAATACATTGTTATAAACACACTGGGAAGTACATTTCCAAAGGTAACTGAAAGTACACAAAAAAAAAATAATTGTGAACAGGTTAAATAGAATGGCACAAAATCATAAGTTAAACAATTTGTTTTGTAAGAATGCAATACTGGTGCTAATATAGCAAGCTGAATGCAAGCAGTGCTAACACAGTACAACTAAACTGACAAGACAGTGGCTAGTATCTTAGGCTGCACAACTGCAGTGGGATGCACTCAGTAGGTGAACCAGAAGCTCTGATTTAATGATGGGGTGGGAGGGCACAGTTCTAATCTCCACTGGAAGGGTGTTCCAGAGGGATAAGCCAGCACTAGAGAGAGCCACTGCTGTCAGTTATTGCATTTGTAGTAGTCTGACAAAGTCTGCAACCCACTAAGACTGCTGCATCCCAGTGCATAGCCACAATAATATTTAATATTCATTGCCACGCTCAAGACTTAAACCCCCTGCAGTCTTTGCTTTACCTCCTTACCAATTACTATATTCTTCCTAGTGACCCCATAGCTTTTCCAATTATATTTTTATATTATTTTGCATTATTATTAATTTTTTTCTTTTTATTTGCCATATTTTTCCTATTATTATTTACTAGAGAGCATGGGATGAAGTTGGAGGGAGGACAATTCAGAGGAAACTTGAGGAAGAATTTTTTCACAGAACGGGTAGTGGACAAGTGGAACCCTCTGCCAGAGGAAGTGGTGGGGCCTGAAACAATCATGGGATTTAAGAATGCATGGGATAGACATAAAGGAAATTCTGGAGGTCAGGGGTAAGGGGCAACAGACTTCTAGGAAAACATAAACTGAACTTATAAGCTCAAATGGGCAGACTGGGTGGGCCATAGGCACTTATCTGCCTACACTATGTATCTATGTATCTATATATAAGTATATTTTTATTCTTTATATTAATCATAATATGATAAAAGATAGTTATAGAGAAGGAAAAGGAGGAGATAGAAAGGTAAAGTTGTAGTAAAATTATTATGCAAGCAGCTGTGAAGCACATGCAGTCACTCATTCACTTGCATTTAGGGTGGAGTCAGATAAATTTGAGTCACACAAAATATTGAGCTGCTGGTTGGTGATGCAAATGCCACACCTAGCACTGGCACCATAAAAAGGCAGTTGAGAAAGATGAGCACGACCAGGTGATATACACATTCTTTCATTTAACAATATTTATTAGAGGAGTAAGCATTATAAGCATGACCATGATGAGATATAATATATAACACTATGGTGATACTAATATAATATAACAATCGTTTTATTACTTTCTAAATTTGTTTTCATTCTGTTTATGTCCCCTTCTCCCACTGACACCAGACCTCCATTTCCACTTAACTGAGGGTTATCTGTGGCCACCTCACAGCCTGGATTTGCTCCCCAGACAAGATCAAGAATGGCAGGATGGCAGGACCCACCCCACCCCTCGATATACTGTGTGATTTAGGCCCTGCAGATGACCCCAGTCAAGGTTGGGGGTTGAATATACTAGGACTTCAACCATTAACCCCTGGTGTCAGGGCCCAACTTTCTCATTTTCTGTCCCCCAGATCCTGAGTTAGCACATGTCTATGGCATCCTGATGCACACATATGTGCATGCTGCATCAATGTCCACACGCACCTTCACCACCAAGTGTGCCTTCCAGCCACACTACCACCTGTGGTCAACCACATGGCAGTGCTGTGGGAGAGGCAGCATCCGTCCCCTGAGCAAGAGAGCAGACTCTGGGACAATCAATCCTCCTCTTCCTCCTCCTCCCTGTCAGCTCTTGAGGACCCAAGAGCATTCCCAATCCTGGGTCACCAGCATCGTGTACAGCAGTGCAACCACTGCACCTATGGGACAGATTTATTTATTTTTTATTTAGATGCCAGAAAATGTGATATGTGATAATAGTGATGAATGTATTGTTTTCAGAACCAGTCTGCTTCTGTGGGTTTTATTTAAATGTCATTTCATTATTTATTTATTTTTTTATTTAAAGGTCGAGCAAACATTGGCATAATTTGCAGTTTACAATTATGTGGATGTGACAGGAGTGGATCTTCTTTGAAGAAGCCAAATGATTACATGATGCAGGATCACCAGGTGTCAATTATGATGACTAACAATATGCAGTGATTTCTAGATGTCTAGCACCCCACCCCAGCGTGGCTATTTATTTATTTGTTTGTTCGCAACATATTTTATCAGGTAAGCAAACAGAGTCCAATAAGGACCCATGTCCAGTTATAACCGGGGGGGGGGTGGGGACAGTGAAGAATCAGGAAATAAAACAACACCAGTGGTAAAGATATACAATGATGTAATAATAAATAGTGCAATGATACTATAATAGTATGCTTCATTGGGTTGCTGTAGAAGATCATAAATAATGATGAGTCTGGACTTGGAGTTTAGATACACTCATCCTGAGAAGGACTATACTATAGAAGGGTTGCTTATTTATGTTCACTTTATTTGAATGTTGTGAAAATGTGTCTTGTGAAAACAGGACGTGTTATATGAGAAAATGTGATGCTTGAAAATGTGATTTGTGGCAACATGATTTGTGATTCACTAAAACGTGAATGAAATAAAAATCAAAAAGGCATCAATGAGATCTGTGTAAGCTACTAAGCTCTGGCAGCACGTACTTTGCTGACAAGCATCATCTGAGTGAAGTAAAACTGCAGTTCATATAGTCTTCCTCCATGAAGACAATTGATACCAGTCCTACTGGATAGTGAATACCAGTCATACTATACCATCTGCTGAGCAGGCACGACAGTGGTGTGTTAAAAACATGATTTGTGGTTCATGAAAATGATATTCATGAGAGTGTGTTTGATATTATTACTAACATTATTATAGGGGCACGATAGTGCCCCTGTAGTTAGGGTTGAGTAGCCTGTTTAATGATAAACCTCAAATTTTGCGCATTAATATATTTGGCTCTCTTTGATGAAATGAGATGAAATGCTACACATGTTGTCTAGGAGGCAAGGTCTTGATGTGCATAAATTTTAGTGAGAGCAGCTTGTGCGGTTTCTAAGATCCACATGTGTCATTTTTTTTTTAAAAAGAAAAACCAACTTTTTCCTATACTTAACATTGTTGTTGTTTTTTTGCTCTCACTTACAGCCTACATGGAAAGGTTTTTTTGACCCAGACTTGCAGGGGGCATGTGTCTTGTCCCAAGGTAATGCCTTTGACAGGTCTGGGGAAAAAATATCAAAGGGTTCCAGAGTTATTAGGCTTTAAATTTTGGTGTTTTCTGACCTGTGCATGTTCAATAGGGTTTTCCAGATAATGTTCTGTGGTGAAAGTTAAAATTTCATGCCGTCAATGCTTGTTTTTTGTTTTGTGCCACTGAAGTGCCATGGCACCAAACATTTTTTTGTGATGTGCCAACCACCATCTTGTGGATCTTTTCCACGAACCAACAAATATGGAAAATACACAAAAATGCTGGAATTTTTAAAAACAAACATCAGAACTTAGCTAAATGGGAGCCATTTAGCTAGATTCTGATGTTTGTTTTTTGATATTATGGTCAGAAATACATTTTCTGAGCACTCAAAATCCCAGGTGCCCAGCTTAGTGAGAGGAATGCTTCCCCAGTATTCTCTGTATGAGAACACCAGGAATTTGTTGACTTTTGCAGCCGCTGCTGAAGTAATGCTGCCAGCTACAGTGTTAGGTGTGAGCCACCCTATTCTCTGGTGTCTAGTGGCATCCCCCCACCCACTGATCACTCTCCACATAAAAAAAAACTATATTCCCGGGGCGTTTAGTGGCACCACTAACCCTCCAATCTCCATCCCCCTTATCCCACTGTTTTATTGTTGTGGTTTAGGGCACTGAGCTGCAAATTTGGATATATGGGTTTGAATCCTACAGCTCCCACTTGCATACTGTGTGACCCTGAGCAAGTCACTTAACTTCACTGTGCTCCCAGGTCGCACCAGGAAGCAAGTTTCAGCTTATTGTGCCTTTCCTGATTAAACAATTTCCCCTTCCCTTCCTAGTGTCAACATTGGGGGGCCCAATCCCTGTGTCAGGATTACAAACCCCCCTTAGCAATGTGGGACACTGGGGAGCCCACCCCCAGTGTTCTGAACTATTTATATACTTTTATCATGTAAAAAGAAAACAGCCCCCCAACATTTTTTTTTGTTTAAACCTAAAAAATGAAAACAGTCCTCCATCATCCCTGCAGTTCTCTCCCTATCCAGATCCTTCAACTGAGCACCCACCACCCCACACCTCCTTACCCTATACTTACCATGAGACACATCTGCACTCTTCAAAGCTGAACCGTGAACTGAGGAATCAAGGTACAGTAAGTGCCATATAATATCTTTCAATGGTGTTTTGAACTTATGTTCATAATTTTGCTATTTTTTGGAATTTTTTAATCAAATTCTTAACATGGCCTTTTTGGGACCCCACCTCAATGGACACTGGCACTGTCATTTCATTAATTAGGCCTGGAAGGTGATTTTGCAGTCACTGCACAAAATAACCTTTTGGTACTGAATAATGAAATTTCATCACCAGTGTTCATGAGGTGGGATCCCAAAAAGGCCATGTTGAAAATTTAGCAGAATTATGCAAATTAGGCCCAAAAGGAGATTTGATGGTTGCTTGGTGAAATCACCTTTCAGGTGGTATTTGAAAATTTTCACCACTTTTGTTTATGAGGTTGGGTCATAAGAAGGTTGTGTTAAAAATTTGGGGTCAAAATATGTAAGATTATGTGCATACGTTGACATTTTTCTACACTCACACGTACAGTAACTGGTAATTTTAAAGAGATTTTCTGATGTTTCACAGATGCCTTTTTCACATAGTATGCCATTGTCACCCATGCTTCAGATGTTGAAGCTGCAATTTGTTTTGTAAAAAATCTGTCATAGTCATTTCATTGTTGTTTTATTAGCACTTTTTTTCTGGCTGCCTTCCAGTTTCTGTGTGCAGCCACACCCCCAGAGTGATGTCATACCAGGGAGCTGTCAATGTTTTACATACAGCAGCAAGGAATTGTGAATAATTTATAGCTTTGTCTTAAATGTACCTTACTCAGAAGTACAGTCTTGTATGCTGGTAGTGGTGAGCACCTAATATGTAAATGCCCATAACAAGGCAATGTGGGTAAAATAAGATGCTGTTTTCCAGTTTCCTTACTGTGAGATGCAGTCTCATATTTTCGTAGTGGTGACAATGATATAAGCTCCTGTATGTTTATTTTCAAAAAAAGGCACGGTGCATACAGTATCTAGCTATAAGACTTATATACTGAGAGATGTAGTCTCCTATTTCTGCAGTGAGCACAGAAATATGATAGCCTGTATACTCATTTTCATAGTGAGGCATTGTGGGTACAGTAAATAGCTGATTTTTCTATCTAAAATTACAAACTGACAGTGTCCCTTTAATAACTTAGTTTCCCTGGTATGATGTCACAGCTGAGACATGCACCACTGAGAAACAAAAGGGTTGGTTATGCAAATGAAGCAGAGCAAAGAAATAAAAGTTTTTTATGGAATACAGCACTTTTTGGCTATTTGAATGGTAGGAGACTGATTCACAACTCCTACAGGTTACTATTCCAATTTGTTATGGCAAATGTCAGAAAATCACTTTAAATATTTTTACCAAAAAATTTCAACATAGCCAATTTTTACACCACCTCACAAACATGACAGCTGTTATTTTTCAAATCCTGGCCAAAATATGTGTTCACCCTGTGGTGCAGAATGATGTTTCAGTGAGGATTTTTTTTAGTTGTTTAACCAGGAGTAGCACACTAAGCTGAAAGCGTGTTTACAGGTGCAACCTGGGAGCACATGGAAGTTAAATGATTTGCTTAGGGTCACACAGTATGCAAGTAGAAGCTGTGGGATTCAAACCCAGGCCTAGTCTGCTGGATATCACCAAATTTGCAGCTTAGAGCCTTAAACCACTGCGCTACACTGCCTCCCTTGTTATGAGTGAATATTGCAGTATTTCAACGTATGCTAAAAACCTGATTAATTTTCAATATTTTGACTCCAAACCTTCAACATAGCCATTTTTCCACACCACCTCATAAACATGGCATGTGCCATTTTTATAAAACCTGCACAAGATGTGTTTTTGCACTTCTGGTGCAAAATGACATTTCAGCCAATATATGATAAATGGTACATGTCATGTTTGTAAGGCGAATCATAAAAAGAGTATCTTGAAAATTTGTGGTCAAAATTTTTAAAAATATATACTGTAATTCTTAACAAACTTTGTGTGTAGTGACAGTCTTGACCTCAGCAGGTATGCTTTGTGATGCCGTGCTGGTGAGCTAAGTTCAGGGATGAGCTCAGTGACCCAGCTTGATGTGGTGAGAGTGCGGCGATGGTGCTATTATTCAACACCCCCCCCAGCCAGGGAACAAAAGGTGCAGGGTTGTCCGTATGGTCCCGGGTACCTTATAGTGAAGACAACTGTCCTCTTGGCATACCGCTCTGCACCTCTCCATCCATGGCTGGCAGAGGACCCTGTGCATTGGATGACAGTATCTGCGGCCACTTGGATGGAAGCACAGGGACCACAGGGCCATGCACTTCTGCAGCCCACCAGACAACCCCATGAATTCTTCATATCCATCACTGCACAGAAGTTCAGGGCCCACCATGCACTTCTGTTGGTGGATGGAGTCTTCCCTTGGTGCAGGGCATCTGCATCTGTTCATGTAGGTCCCAACACTATCAGTGGGAGCACAGGACCATTCAGACCCTGCACTCCAATTTGTGCAAATTAAATAACTTGTGAAAGATATTGTTATAAAACAGTATCTCATGCAAGTTATGTAACTTGCACAAATTACAACTTTCATGCCTGACATATAAATTTTCCCATAGGAAATAATGGGAAATTAAAAGTTTAATCACTTTTGAAAAGATTAATATTTTTGCACCAAACCTTCAAAAGGCACATCTGTGAGGCAAAGGCTGTGTATCCTGAAATTTCCATATCACTACCTAAAGCCATTTCTGAGATACAGGTGGACAAAGAAATGTGAAACAAACTGGTAAATGTAGGATTTTTTGACACTTTGTATCTCACAAATCTCAAATCCGATTCACACAAAAATTGACACATCAGGAGCCGTACCCCAGATATTATGCTTACACAATGTCATGCAAATCCATTGAAGGGTTGTAAAGTTATTAAGGTGCAAAATATGCATAACTTGATAACAGTGTGTGAAAAGTACTTTCACTTTCATTATACATATCAATTTTCCCATAGGAAATAATGGGAAATTAAAAATGTAATACCTTTTGAATGGATTAATATTTTTCAACAAACCTTCAAAAGGCACATCTGTGACCGAAAGGCTTTCTGCCCTGAAAAATTCAGACTACAACATAAAGGCATTTCTGAGATACAGGTGGACAAAAAATGTGAAAAAACTGGTACATTTAGGATTTTGTGACAGTTTCCATCTCACAAACCACACACCAGACTTGCACACAATTATGCAAGTCAAAGGACCTACCCCTGGAGATTATGCATGACAAATGTCATGCAAATCCATTTAGTGGTTCCAATGTTAATAAGGTTCAAAATGTTGCACTCATCCCTAATATGCTGGCACGGTACAGTATATATAGGGGATACATGATGGGCAGGATTGGGATATGGAAAATATTCTCACTCCTGCAGAGTGAGCTGTGTATTCTCACAAGTGCCGAAGGCATGAGTGAACATACACAGCTCACGAGGCAGGAGTAAGAATATTTTCCATATGCCATGACCTGCCCATCATGTGTGCAATTTATGCCACAGGGGTGAGAGCTTTAGGTTACATTTTTTTTTATTCTGTGTGTTTCCTGCTCATTCTGTGTGTGCTGTCAGTGTGTGTGTATGTGTGTGTGTGTGTTCTGAATGGACTTGGCCTCACGCTGACAATGTATTGCAAAGCTAATTGAGTGAGTCAGAGGCTCACTGAGAAACACAAATTGCTGCAGGTAGCACTGAGAAACAAAGTGCTTTATAAAAGAGTTTCATTTAGAATTCAGGTTATTTTGAAGCTGAGATCAGCACAGTAATGGGCTAGAAAAGTCAGAAACACAATGGAACACAGGTGAGAGTCATTTGCAAAGCTAATTGAGTAAGTTGCAGCTTCAGTGGGAAAGAGATAAGAAAAAACTTAAGGAGGCAGTATAGCACAGTGGTTTAAGGTTCTGAGCTACAAACCTGGAGACCTCGATTTGAATCCTACAGCCCCCACTTGCATACTGTGTGATCCTGAGCAAGTCACTTAACTTTCTTGTGCTCCCAGGTTGCACCTGTAAACAAGCTTTCAGCTTAGTGTGTCTCTCTCCTGGTAAAAACAAAGGCAAAAGATAAAGTGTTTTCTGAAGCAGTTTCCTTTAGAGTGCAAGCTGCAGTGCAGTTATCCTCACTCTGGTGACATCAGCAGAGTATGGATAAATGTCATCTTCAGGATTTATTCTCACTGCACTGGAAATAACACAGGATATCTTACTGAGAAAGCTCTCACCCCGTGGTACAAATACATATATATATATATATTCATTGTAAAAAATCTTTGTTAATGCATCAGTTAGGGTTGATAGCACAGCGACAAAAGTATGGAAATGTGATTTTAGGGTTACCACCCCACCCCCAACCCCACTCCAACCTCCACACACCAACAAGCATCTAGCTGACAAAACCCCCTTTTGTGAGCCAATCCCCTTTCACGAGCTGACAGAATCTTCTTTTCCAAGCCGATCCTTATTCATGAGATAGGGCCATCTGGTCCCTAAGTCACTATCAAGGATTTTGTTACCTCATAAAAGGGGATCAGCTCGCTAAAGGGGATCTTGTCAGCTTGCAAAAGAGGATCGGAAGCGAGTCTTGAACAAAGAACTTCAAAGTTTAAAATGGCTGTTTTTTGGCCAAAACAAAGGAAACCAAAGGCATGGGTTTGTAGAGGGTGTCACCCTGAACAAACCCATGCTTCATTTGCAAAAGAAGCCAGTCATTGGGCAAGCTATAACATTTTGTTTGGGGGAAAAAAATGAAAACAAGATGGCAGCTCGTGAAAGGGAAATATTTTCTCATGAACTGGGATTTTACAAATCACCTTTCATGAGGTAACAAAATCCTTGATCGCAAGCCCAATGCCCTTTTGCCAAAACATATATATCAATCTGAGACTGAACTGAGCATGCTCAGAACCTGTAAATTCTAAATTAAATAACTTTGGAACAGATTAATATTTTTTCACCACACCACTGCTGGATTGGTCTTAGACCAAACTTCTTTCTACCCTGAAAATTTCAGACCAAAATACCTAATAGTGTGGCCACAGCACGATGGGAAAACATCAGCAAAAAAGTTAATAAAAGGTGAAAAACACATATTTGGTGCTTCGCTGCACATAAACTGCAAGTCTGATTGAAACACAACTTGGCAAATCAAGAGATCTACCATACAAGACCATGCATTCCAAATTTCATGCAAATCTGTTGAATGATTGCAAAGTTATTAAGGTGCAAAATTTGGGGTTTAACATTAAACTGCCTACAGCACATTAGAAGTGTGCACTGGGATGGTGGTGCTAATAGCACAGGAGTCAGTAAATTTGAATAAATTAGTTGCAGCGCTCACCCTCGCAGTAAGGACACAGGATGAATAAATGGTTAAAGTTGTATTCACCCATCCAGTATCAATAGTGTAGCAGGTAAATCCTATGTTTCGCCATCAAGGTTTCATCAAAGAATGTCTCTACATTGAGACCATCACACTTAAATGCTTGCTACTATAAACATTGTGCCAATCACAGCAACCTACATGTGTAATACCAAAACATGTGGCTTCATTACAAGATCTCATTAGTTGTATCCAAAAATTAAATGAATAACAGTCAATCCCAATTGCTGTGACAAAATCAATCAGTTCACTTCAAATTCATATTATAAGTTCACAGTTGGGCTGGAAAGGCATCCACCAAATTAATCTGTAAGCAGAAAAAAACATTAATTTACTGGGTTTATACCAACACCATTGCTTTACTATACCAAATTTGGTTCCTCATACGGGGGTGGGGGGAGAAAGTAAGGAGGGACAGAAACATGCAAAACATTTGTGCTTATTAGGGTTACTACAGTCATTTAGATCTCTGAAACACATTCCCTTAAACAATGTAGCCCAAATCATTTTTTACAATTTACTTCCCTTTCTTTAAAAATGGTTTAAGTTCAAACCAGTCATTAAGATCCGGTGGTCATAATACTCCCAAGATGTAAATCTATTTTTGTTCTTTTTGATTCAGAATATTATTACTATCCCCCACCACCACCACCACCATCACGTATATCCATTGTAATGGCTTCAGTCCTTACTGCTCTCATTTTGTGTTGCTTACTGTCCTGCTGAGAATTGATGTGTACAGCCATGGCGTATTCTGGGTTATTATTCATAATGGCAAGGACATGTTCATACAATCTCTGTCTAAGTTTTCCTTTTGCCCTGCCCACATAATACCTGCTGCAGCTACACATCAATAAGAAAACAACACATGCAGTGCCGCAGTTAATGTTGCCAATGATTTTGACCTCCCTTTTGGTGACAGGATGGGTAAAATGTTTACCTCCCTCCACCAGATGACAGGCTCTACAATTACCACATGGTTTCATAACCCAATTATTTGTACCAACATGTATAGAAGTAGGTCTAGGCTGGTAGCTCTTAACAATGGTATCCCTATTATAACATCCACGCCTGTATGTAACTCTGAGTGGTTTGTCCAGTGTGTCTGTAAGTTGTGGTGTCCCTCTAAAGATCGTGATGTTATTCTTAACTATTTCCACTAACTCTTTAGTGCCACCCCCAAAAGAGGTTACAAAATTAAGCTGTTTAGTGGGTTCCTTCTTCATGTGTCTGGGGTATAGAAGTGACTCCCTAGTCATGGGTTTTGTTTCAGTGGCTGCTTTTATGATGTCACTGTCTCTGTACCCCCTCTCCCTAAGTCTGCAAGTAAGTTCTTCAGCTCTTATATCATAGAGTTTGTCAGTTCCACAGTTCCTCCTCACCCTGATATATTGTCCCTTAAGTAGATTGCAGGTAACATGAAAAGGGTGACAGGAGGTTGCCAGTAATAAGCTATTGCAGTTTGTGGGTTTCCTATACAGATCAGTTCTAAGAGTTTCATCAACTTGTTTGTGAATCATAATGTCAAGAACATTAATACATGTCCTTTGCACATTCATCTTAAACCTGAGGTTCTCATTTGTTGATTCCAAAAATCTTACAAATTCAACCAGTTCAGCTTGAGTCTCTTTCCATATTAGAAACAGATCATCAATAAATCTCTTGAAGAAATTGATCTTGTCATAAACAAGATTTTTCTCAGCATCAAACATGAATTACTCCTCCCACTGCCCTATATATAGATTTGTTAAGCTTGGGGCTAGTGTGGCCCCCATTGCCATCCCACTCTCTTGCCTATAAATTTTAACTTCAAACATAAAGATATTATTCTGTTATACAAATGCTGTAAGACTGAGAAAAAAGTTGATATTCCTCTGTGTTAGATCAGTGTGAAGTAGGTGATGTTCAATGGCAGAAATACCCCCTTTGTGGGGGATGTTCATGTACAAAGAGTCCATGTCAAGAGTAACCAACAGCCATTTGTCCTGAACCTGTATCTCATTCAGGAATGTCAGCATATGGCTAGTATTTCTTAAGCGGCTCCAACGTTTCAGGACTATGGAGCAAATAAATCTATCCACGTACTGCGATGTGGCTTGGTGACCCAGTCTATGCCCGAGATTATGGGTCTGCCAGGGGGTGAAACCAGATCCTTGTGAATCTTTGGTAAAGTGTATATGGCAGGTTTATGGGGGTATTCCACTGAAAGATAAAACAATTCATTAGTGTCAATGAGGCCATTCTGAAGGTCCTCAAGTAAGAATAGTTCAATTTTTTTGTTGTATCCTTTTCATAGGATCACTAGTCAAACAGCTATAGAACTTACTATTCTCGAGTTGTCTATGAATTTCAGAGGAGTACGTATCCTTGTCCTGTATTACTACCACACCACCTTTATCAGCAGGCTTAATTATAATACCAGGATCATGTGCTAAATCATTCAATGCCTCCCTTTCCCTGTTCGAGATATTACAAAATTGCATACTGTCAGGTCCCCCATACAGATCCTTTAAATTTCTAGTGCAACAATCAATGAATGCACAGACGTTAGGGTGGGGGGGGGGCAAAAGGAGGAATAGGGTTAAAAGGTTTTAATTCTATCACCTTCATTTACACCATCATTACCCTCAGTTACATTCACAGCCTCAGAGTCTTCTTGTGTAGATTCAGTAACACTACAATCTTTATCAGCAATGAATATCTTGAGATTTATATTTCTAGCAAAATGTTGTATGTTCACAAATGCATCAAACTCAGCTAGTTTGTAAGAAGGGACTAAAGAAAGACTCTTAGAGAGTACCTGTATTTCAGCATTCGAGAGTTCCCTGCTCAAGATTTTTATAATTGTTGATAGTGGTTCAATGATGTGCCCTGTCATCTGCCTCATCCTCCCCTTCTTCCTCCTGCTCTGCCGTGTCTTCTGCTTCCTCTTCAGACAGTCTTTATTCATTCTTCTCCAGTAATTACAGGAAGTTGGAACCATGTCTGTCTGTTGCTCCTCCCGGGAATGCTCCCAGGAGGAGTTTGCACTAAAAATGACCCTGTCCTTACTCGCCTTCCTCAGGTTCAGACGCACTGTCTCCAGTGTTATACTCCAGTTGTGCCTTCTCCATTCTTTTGAGGATGGAGCATGTGGTCATCCATACAGTATCCCCACTCGCTGTTTTAGATGGTGTTGTCGCAGACTGTGAAGTCGGTGGATCAGACATGGAAGTGGAAGTGGTCGCAGGTGAAGCTAGTTGTTTCTTCCAATTATACACAATATTCATTATAGTCCCTAATCAGTTTCTTTTGCTTTTGGGCTTTGATTTTTGTGTCATAGAATTTTAAATATTCTTGAAATCTCCATTGACATAGCTAAAAATCAGGGTGTTCACTGTAGGTAGCAACAACTTTTTCTTGTTCACACAACTGCCCTTTTACCTCATAGATTATTTCTATTAGTCCATAATGTTCGCCCATTTTTTAATAAACAATGGTTTTTCATTGCCCAAAGTTGGGTGTTTCAGAATTCTTGGTCCACGTGGTATTTGTTTCACCGAGATGTAAGACCGCATAGTTTTTTCTTGCCAGTGCAATCTTCTGGCTCTGGTTGCTATTTTAGCTTCTGATATCTGTTGTTCAGAAAAAATGATTGTAGGACCAATCGTATTCAGGGTGGATAGGTCAGAACTACTGTCTACTTTAAGTACACTACCAAAATATTTGTTGAGTTCCTGCGCCATATCAGTCTCCTCAACTAGCAGTTCATTATTTGAGATAAGTGGTCCAATAGCATTTTGTGTTCCTTTTAATGCCCCATATAGTTATAAAAATGTTTTTTATTATCTCTTGTATTGTTTATCAAATTTAATTCTAACTTTTGTTTTGCCAAACGTATGTGTTTTTTAGTTTTTTTGGCTAAGTCTCTGAATTTTTGCAGGTCATCATTCTTATTGGTTTGTTCATATTTGCAGTATGCTCTTTTCTTTTTAATTCATTTCCCAATTTTCCCATTCCACCATGGTGGGACTCTAAGATTGTTATTGTTATAGTTAGTTCTAAGTGGTACCCATGTTGTAATGCAGTAATCAATCTCTTTTTTTATATTCACCCAAGCTTGCTCAGGACTGCAGTTGTTTAAACTCTCTTGCCAATTCCAATTTTGAAGACAGTTTTTAATATTACCGTAGTATGCTTTTACATAATTTCTAAATTTTGAGATTCCATTAACTCTTTCAATGGTTTTGTTAAATTACTTTGTACCATATTGTGACACTATCACTGGGAGGGATTTGTAGTGTCGAGCATTGTTTTTAACATTGGTTAAAACCAAATCTAATATATTATTATTCCTGGTTGGGAGATCAACTAGTTGTTCTAAATCATGTAGAAGGGTGATGTCCATGAATCTTTTTTCAAGTTGACGCTTGGTGTTATTATTTTCCCAGTTTATATATGGGAAATTAAAATCACCCATCAGGAACAAATCATTTTTAATTTCCATATTCTCTAGTTCATCAAGGAACAGTTGATTTTCTGCTGATTCAAGACTGGGGGAGTGATAGGCAACTCCAATTGTTGTGATATTATTATTTAATGGTATTTTTACCCATATTAATTCTGTATTAAACTGATATGGAAAAAATTGACATCCTTTGAGATAATCTGCTACAAATAATGCAACCCCACCACCTTTCTTATCCTTCCTATTCTTTTGAAAAGTTGTGAAACCTGGTATATCAATGTTCCATTTGTTATCCGTGAACCAAGTTTCCGTTACTCCATAAATATCAATTTTTTTTAGTGATAAGGGTATGTTTTAATTCATCAATTTTATTCCGGAGGATTCTCACATTTAGTAGTAAGATTTTCATTTCTTTTTTTGTTTTGTATTTCATTTACATTTTGGCCATGTCTATTTATCTTTTTGTTTGTACTCATATTAGTTTTGCTATTAGGTGCTTGAATGCCCTTAGATACTGAGAAAACATGGTTGTAGGAATCATGCTGGTTTAATATTTTAGATGTAACAAGTTTGGACTCCACCCCCCGCTTGTCTAGTTTAAATGCCTTGAGATGCA
Organism: Neoceratodus forsteri; assembly: GCA_016271365.2. Taxonomy (NCBI): domain Eukaryota; kingdom Metazoa; phylum Chordata; order Ceratodontiformes; family Ceratodontidae; genus Neoceratodus; species Neoceratodus forsteri. The sequence goes on from CM057449.1 coordinate 1,520,021,626, forward strand.
TTTTTCTAGACTGTCTCCTAGAAGCTGTCTTCCATGTCTGCTAAGGTGAAGCCCATCTCTACTATACAGAAAATCTTTGTCAGAGAATTCTCCCAATGCGTTATGCACTCAATAGATTGCTTTGTACACCATTGTCTTAGCCAATTATTTATATATTTTATTTTACATGTCTGTTGATATGTTGCCTTTGGAATAGGTAGAATTTCTGAAATAATTAATTCACAGTCCTGGTCTATCATTTTATTTGTCAGATTAACAAATTCTTGCTTGACCTGTTGGCAATTTTTGTGTAGAACATTATTTACTCCAGCATGGACTATTACCAGCTTTTTCTTATTTCTTTTGTACAGTATGTCTTTTGCCATTTGTGTAATGTGTGTTGTTTTTGCTCCTCTGAAGCATGACAAGGTCCTGTTATGTTTATCTGGGTCACAAATTACTCTATCTAGTCCTTTGATAATCGAATCCCCCAATACATAAAGTTCTTTAACTTTGCCGTTAACATTATTGTTTTCCATATTTTGTTCTGGTTTATTCTGATCTACCCATATGTCAGGGTTTATATTATTAAGGGGTGTGATGATTTGTTCAAAATAAATTAAGTTCCCATTTGTAGTGCTAGCTGGGATACTAACTATCATATTATTTAATAGCATATTCTCAGTGCCATTTTCAACAGTATGTTATATTCCTGTATCTACTGCAGATCCTGAAATCTGTATCTCTTCATTAGCTAATGGGTCAAATCTATTCTGTACTGATATGTGAAACTGATCTGCCTTCCTTCCCCTTTTTCTTTTTGATGATTTAGAGCTTTGAACTTGATACCATCTATCCTCATGGCTATCTAAGGTGTCATCCTCCCTATCTCTTTTCTTATGTAGGGGACTGCTGAGTGAAGGAGTTAAAAGTGACACACTACCTAGGGTCATGTTTGATAGGGAGCGGGGATGCTTGGTGCTGAGTCATTTACTGTAATGCTTATGGTACTTTGTTCTTTAGCTGTATTTAATCTGACATTGTATCTGTCAGCCATTTCTTTTTGACTTTGCTCAAGTTCTGATAGTCTTTCATTGAAAAGAGTGATTAACATGGCCATATCTTTGTTTTCGATACATTTAATACATGTATAATTTAATTCCTGTGTACTATCTTTTATAAGATTATACATGTTACAAACTATGCACCTAACTCCGATTGTCCTTCTAGGATTGGTATCATATTCTCCATCATATTTTATTTGATGTATAACCCTGTGGCATTGCATGGGATGCAGTCCACCTTGCGTGAATAAGGACGAGGCCATGGACAGGGCAACACATGCCACTGAACAGGCAACCACATGTCAGCAGCAACACAAAGGGATGGTGGTGGCAGCCCTGCAGGACATTGGAAAGGCACTACAGCACAGGACACAGGACCACCAATACAGGCATGTGAACCAGGGCACACAGACAGATGCTGTTGAAGGCACACCACAACTAGCAGTGCTCACCATGCCAAGCACATGTGCCGCTGTGTGTGTGCCATCAACAGCAGTGCAAACACATGGCCCCCCTATGGTCATACAGCCTGACATGGGTGGTGCCTCCAGAACAATACCAACAGGCCACGGAACTGTGCCACATGACAACACACCCACAGCAGTGGCACACACGAGGGAGACAGGGTGATGGAGATGAGTGCAGACCCCTGATGAGGGGGGAGGGAGCACTGTGCAGACACGTGGTGAGGGGAGGTTGGCAGGGGTGGCTGGAACACACACTGGTGGGCCAGGCAACACATATGGCACACAGCCAACAGCACCACCACAACAAGAGAAGCAGACCCCTGGGACACTGCCACAGCAGTGTGGCAGGCTGCAGAAGCATAAGGACCCCTCCCATTGAACCAGACATGCACACAATTGACACAGTGGAATGGGCACTATGGGCAACCACAATGCTACAGGGATATAGGAACAGGGATAGGTGTGTCTGTGGCCAGGCCTAGTCAGCCACAGGGGGGTATGTGGGTACACAGTGTTATGAGGATGGGTCTGGATGTTGTAACACGTGCCATGCATGAACAGCAGAAGGAATGGCAAGTGCTAACCTGTACGTGGGATGTGTAGTCAACACCCATGCACACTGTTAGCTGTGGAATTGGATAGCTGATGACAATGTCAGGGCTGCTGTTGTGATGTGTAAATAAAGCATGATGGACCAAATACCACTGTGTCATACTGTGATACATCCATACAATGCTGCATGGTGGTCTGCAGCACAGCAGGGTACTGGGATGGGGCCAGATAGCCGTCATGAGCATGCACATGATGGCCAGTCCGGCTGTGATGTAACACAGTGTTCAACAGGAATGCACAACAGGGTGGTGGGTACAGATGTGCTATTTACAGAATGCACCGTGTGGTGTGTGACATGGTGCAACTGAGTGACCACACCACCCAGGAGGTGGGTACACCCCTCACGAAAACAGACCCATACCTTCTCGGTGGTGATCCAACAGTGGAGCCATGGACACAGTGAATGCATTGAATGAATGTCCATACTGCATGACATACCTCAGGTGTGTGTGCCACACGATGTACACACAGCCATGTGACAAGGGCTGACCAATGACAGTACAGGTGTGGCACACAACAATGTACGGCCTGCAGTACTACACATCAGGCTGTGGCATATCACAAAACATCAACATACCACAGGTGCATAGTGGGTCATGAGGCCACAGTCCAACTGTCACATGCATCCAGGATGTGTTCATTTCCCATGATACACCACACCCCGGTGTGTATCATTGTGACCATCACTTGTGCCACTGCACTGAGGGTGCACCCATCACCATACGCCATGTCCAAGAGGGGCTGTAGAGGGCACATGCACAGACATGCTGATAGTGACATGGGGACATGGCAGGCCACACACACAGTAACAACTGACTGCATGCCACACATACCACCACACATGCTGTAGTAGCTACGCTGATCATGGCTATCATGGTGACATGCAAGGTCTACACAGCGTGGTTTGTCCCCCACCCCCCATGTGGTTGCAAGTACCACAGTGTCAGACACATACATGGCATGCAAACCAGTGATGGGCAGTAGGCCATTCCTATGTGGCCCCATGCAGCACACTGTACCACAACCCTGTCAAGCCCACCTGTGGCTGTGGAGCTGCCCACCACACCCATGTCCCACCATGAACAGGTCCATTGTCACCAACCTTGTCACACACTGTTGCACTCATGAGGCATATGCCAGCCTGCAGTTTGAATACAAAGAGGGTCCTGGAGGTTGTGAGGGCCGTGAAAGCAAGGCGCCTCCCCCACCCCTGAATTTTGCCAGCCTGCAGTTTGGATACAAGGAGGGTCCTGGAGGTCATGAGGGCCATAGGAAGCAAGGCGCCCTCTCCCCACCCTCTGAATTTCACCAGGTATGCGCGCGGCTTGCGACGAGGAGCCCCTCTGTTCCAGCACTCTACGGACTTGAATTAATTAACTTGGTGCCATTTCTCACTGCTTGCTTTGTTGCTTTAATTAATTACTGTCGGCATAGGCTTGAAGATAGTTTTTTAGTTACAGAATCTGATGTACTTTAATACCATTACTGCTGCATTTAGGACCTAGAATATAATGGAAAGTGCTAATATCTGCTGTTTTCTAAGGATTGTCCCCTGCTGTTTCATGCCATTAAACTGCTGTCTCTCAAGAAACCTCTGTCTCCCTGCTTTTACAATTAGATGTTTGAGCCCCTTTTATACTCCAGTCCCCTAACCTGGCTTTGGTTCCTAAGTGCTAAGTCGGTGTCCTGATTATTCAGCCTGTAAGGCGCATCGCAGGTTGGTGCTTTTCCAATGCTGTGAAACTGCAATAGTCAGTTCTTCCCATATCAGTGCAGGACAGTACTCCACTTAATTCAAATCAGGACTTGATTTCTGTTGAGCATTTCTGTCCTGCCCACATCCCCTTCCCTCCCCTCCCCTGAATTCCTCTCCCGTAATATAAATTGCTTACCTCCTTGTGCTTTCCTCCACAGCCTGCAGTTTGGATACAAGGAAGGTCCCGGAGGTCAGGAGGGCCATAGGAAGCAAGGCGCCCTCTCCACACCCCCCGAATTTCACCAGATATGTGCACAGCTTGCCACAAGGAGCCCCTCTGTTCCAGCACTCTACGGACTTAAATTAAGTGGCCCCACCAATGCATAGCGTCGGCTCCCCACCGCCCCCACCACCACCCTTGGTTGGCATGCCCTTATATAGGGACAGGTTGTGAGCTGTGAACCAATCAGCCCACATCCCCATTTGCTGCTTATACACATTCACCACTAGTGGCTGCTGCACAGCTTCTGGCTTTATCCCACTTCCTGGGACTACTCTTACTCCCCAGAATGCTTCCTTTAATTCTCCAGCTTTGCTCTCTATTACAGACAACCCTGCCCCCCCCAACCACTACACTTCACAAATACCCTTCCCTTCTTTGGGCCTGACAATATCCGGGATGCCAGGCTTCCTTCTAACGCATGGGATGCCCCATTCTCCCTCCCAGCCTATGCTGATGTACAAGAGCATGTAGCCTTCTCCACTGCAATCACCACCTATGTGTACTGCCCTAGGTGCACCACACTAGCCTTACCTTGCTCCATTTGCTGCCCATACTACCCCCATCACTGGGGCAGTCCCCCTTCCCTCATTTCAGCCCCTCCTACTAGCTTCCCTCCTTATACTCCACCTTCCCATTCCTGTCTTCTTGACCCCTGTGTGATCAGTAAGGCTTGCTCACTACAGTAAAAAAAGGTCCTGGTATGCTGCATTCAGGCTCATACTCCTCCTCCTTCTTATGTCAGGTAATGTACACATTAATCCTGGGCCTCCAGCAACCCAACCAACTTTACAATCCCCTGTCCGTGGGCTTTGTATTGCCTCCTTCAACATCTGCAGTTTCTTAAAAAAGTGGGACTCCTTCCAGGGTTGGGTCCTTCAGCATCAGCCTGATGTCATAGCCATCTGTGAAACCTGGCTTAATCCTAAGATTCCCGATTCATCCATTACCCTCTCTGACTACAACCTCTACCGCGTTGACCGGAAAGGAAAGCATGGGGGTGGATGTGCTATTTACAGCAAGGCTATATTACATGAGCAGCTGCTCCCCACCCCTTTACTGGGTCCAGGTCTTCAAGCTCTCACACTTAAACTAACCTTGGGATGCTCCCAAACCCCGCTCCTGATCACTGTTGTTTACAGTCCCCCTAGGGACCAAAATATGTCCTTCCTCTCATTATTGTCCTACCTGGACACCCTACCATCTCATACGGAAAAGATTATACTTGGGGACTTCAATATGAATTGGCTAGGTAGGGATGCCTCACCACTCATAGTTGCTGCCACAGCCCAAGAACTATCTTAGTGGTCACATCACCCACCCATCGGGGTCCATGCACTGGGTTTTCTTCTCTGCTAGACCTTGTTTTCATCAATCGGCCACACAAAATCACTAATGTCACTGTCCTCCCAAATGTACTTCGTGACCATTCCCCCGTTCTCTGTTTCTGGACTTGCAAAGCTCCTAGATCTCCTCCAAAATTAATATCACAGTGCAAACTAGGTCCTGGTAAGCTGACACTTCTTAAAGTACACCTCAGCGCATTGGACTGGTCATTTGTTACTAACTCCCTCGACCCTGATAGAGCATTTGGCCTCTTCATCCTGGCCTTCAACATTATCTGTGACATATATTCCCCTCTCACCAAAAGAATGATCAGAGGCAATACTGTGTCTTGGATCTCCAACCACCTTCTTTCCTTGTTGCAGGCTAGGGATTCACTGTGGCAGCTCTTCAATGAGTCTGGCCTCTTACTCGATAGGCAAAAGTACAGAGAGACTCGGAACAAGTGCACATGGGCCATGCGCAAAGCAAAAGCAGATTATTATAAATCCTCCTTAACCACCTACTGGGGATCAGGGTGTAAGTTCTGGAACAACATTAAGGAAATCTGTGGAAAAGACCCTAACCCTGTTCCGGATCAGGTCTTGGTCAATGGGTCTTTGATTTCGAACACTATCCAAATTGTTGAGTCTTTCAATCATGCCTTCTCTAACCTTACCCACATTCTCCCCCCTAACTTCTTCGATCCACCTTCTTCCTGCACCCCTACCCCCTGAAGCCCCCCCTTTTACCTACGTCAAATTACCCCCAAATCTGTGGTGCCTTATCTCATAAAAGCTCTGAGCCATTCCTCCTGCAGCAGTGACTCCCTTGATGTGAAGCTCCTTCGTCTCCCCCTCCGGAAGATCCTTAACCCGCTAACTCACATTTTAAACTGCTCCCTGTGTCTAGGTAAATTCCCTTCCAAGGGGAAATCCACTGCCATTACCACCTTCTTTAAAAGTGGGGATTGTTCCGATACCAATAATTACCACCCCATCCCCATACTCCCACCCCATCCAAGGCTTTAGAATGGATTGTGTCAGACCAACTCACTGATCACCTCTCCAATCAACCTACTCTGTAAAAAATAACATGGCTTCCACAAAGGGAACAGTACTACCACTGCCCTTCTTGAGTTTACCACCCACATACACTCTGCATTGGATAAAGGTTACATCACTGGTGCTGTCTACATAGACCTTACAAAGGCATTTGACACCGTCAACCACTCCCTCCTACTTACCACCTTGGCCAACGTAGAAACATAGAAACATAGAATTTGACAGCAGATAAGGACCGCTTGGCCCACCCAGTCTGCCCATTTCCCTACCTAATGGATAAGCTGCAGATCCTAGTTAACCAGCAGCCTACTTCTTCCTACCCCATCCCCTAGAATTGCCTTATGACTGTCACATGCATGCTTGAATTCCACCACTGTTTTTGACTCCACAACCTCCTCCAGAAGGTCGCTCCACATCCACAACCTCTCTGTGAAAAAATACTCCTTAAATTACCTCTGAGCCACCCTCTCTATCTTCAAATTGTGTCCCCTTGTTCTTGCACACCTCTTTTTTGAAAGATGCTACCTCTTGGACTTTGTTGATTCCCTTGAGGTATTTGAAAGTTTCTATCATGTCCCCCCCTTTCCTCGAGGCTACCTATTAGGCTCCTTAGGTCTCTCTTCATATGTCTTCGGTGCAGACCTGCACCATTTTAGTGCCCTGCTCTGGACAGCTTCCATCCTGTCTATGTCTTTGGAGATTGGGTCTCCAGAACTGCACTCAGTACTCAGATGGGGTCTCACCAGCTGTCTGTACAGAGGGATAATAACTTGTTGTTTTCTACTGGTGATGCCTCTCCCTATGCATCCTAGTATCCCCCCAGCCCTCCTTGCTGCCCTCTCACATTGCTTGCCCACCTTTAGGTCATCTGATATGACTACCCCCAGGTCCCTTTCCCTTTTTGTTGTTCTTAGTATCTCACCCCGCCCATTGTGTACTCTTCCACTGCGTTTTTGTTTCCCGGGTGCATTACCTTGCACTTCTTAGCATTGAATCTAAGCTGCCATACATTTGACCATTCCTCTAACCTTGCCAAGTCCCTTCTCATCCTTTCCACCCCACCTTGTGCATCAACTCTTTTGCAGATCTTTGAGTCATCTGCAAAGAGACATACTTTTCCTTTCAGTCCCTCTGCAATGTCACTTATAAAGACATTGAAGAGGACCGTCTAATACTGAACCTCTGCGTACCCCACCAGTAACCCCTTTCTTCAGAGTAGACTCCATTTACTATTACTTCCTGTGTCCTATTCTCCAGCCAATTTTTTACCCAGGCTGTCATCTTGGGACTCCACTCCCAGGCTGGCTAACTTGTATATTAATCTTTGTGTGGGACTGTGTCAAATGCCTTCTTAAAGTCTAGGTAGGCCATGTCCACAGCCCCTCCCTGATCTACTATTTTGGTCACCCAGTCAAAGAAATCTATCAGATTCATCTGGCATGACCTTCCCACTGTGAAGCCATGCTGCCTTGGGTTCTGTGCCCCTCTGGCCTCTAGATACTCGACAATTCTTTCCTTCAGAAATGATTCCATCATTTTCCCTATCACTGAGGTTAAACTAACAGGTCTGTAGTTTCCTGCTTCTGCCTTGCTCCCACTTTTGTGAAGGGGAATCACATCTGCCCTCCTCCAGTCCTCGGGTACCACCCCATCCTCCCATGATTTGTTAAAGAGGGTAGTCAGTGGTGTCACTAGTTCTACCCTTAGTTCTTTTAGAATTCTGGGACGAATCCCATCAGGCCCCATTGCTTTGTCCACCTTCAGTTTTAAGAGTTCTTTCAGAACCCTTTCTTCTGTAAATGGGCTGGTATCAACTTCTGTATCCAGAGTGTTTCTACTGTTTGTTTTAGGTACCTCCCCCTCTTCATTTGTAAATACTGAGCAAAATATTTGTTTAGTATCTCTGCCTTTTCACAGTCACCCTCTGCCCACCCTCCCTCCCCTTTATTAAGCCTCACTATCCCTCCCTTGGTCTTCCTTCGCTCCCTGATGTACCTATAAAAGGTTTTATCCCCCTCCTTAACTGAGTTGGCTATCTTTTCCTCAGTTTGGGCCTTTGCTGTTCTGACTGCCTTCCCAGCTTCCCTTTGCTTTAACTGATACAGCTCTCTGTCCTGCTCCTTCTGTGATTCCTTGTACTTCTGAATGCTTTCTTTTTCTCTTGAACCTTCACTGCTTCTTCTTTTGAGAACCATAGTGGTTTCTTACATCATTTTGTTTTGTTTATTTGCTTCACACAAAGGCTTGTTACCTCTGTGATGGCAGTTTTTATTATTCCCCATTGTTCTTCCACCCCTCCTTCCTGCCCATTTGCTAGTGCATTCCTTAGGCACTCACCCATTTTGGCAAAGTCAGCCCTCCTAAAGTCCAGTACTTTTGCCTTTGTATGGCTTGACTCTATTGCTGTGTTTATTGTGAACCATACTGTTTGATGGTCTCTAGTTCCCAGATGGCTACCCACTTCTACATCTGTGATCCTCTCTCCATCTCCATTTGAGAGAACCAGGTCTAAGATTGCTCCCTCTCAAGTGGGCTCCAATACTAGTTGTCTAAGGTATGCCCCCTGTAGGGCATCTAGAATAACCCCACTCTTCGAAGTGGCTGCTGCAACTGCACTCCAGTTAACATCTGGCACATTCAGATCACCCGTCAGCAATATCTCCCCTTTTTCTGCCATTCTAAGTATACTTTCTATCATTTCCTTGTCCATTTCCTCCCTCTGAGAAGGAGGTCTGTATACAACCCCTGTGCGGATTGTGGTGCCATTGCCTGTCTCCAAATTTACCCACAGTGCTTCTTCTCCTCCCTGTTTGCCTTTTTGTTCTGTTGCTTTGATTCCTTCCCTTATGTAAAGAGCTACTCCGCCTCCTCTTTTACCCTCCCTGTCCCTCCTGTAGATAGTGTATCCTGGTATGTTTACGCCCCAGTCATGGTTTTGTGTGTACCATGTTTCTGTGACTGCCACGATATCCAGATGTTCCTCCTCCATCAAGGTCACTAATTCAGGAAGCTTGTTACCCAGACTACGGGCATTGGTACTCATTCTCCATTTTTTGATGGCTTTACCTTCTATTGCAGCATCCCCACTGACCTTTCCACCCTGTCTTTTCTCATTTAGTACCCTGTTTTGTAGGGAGGCTGGGATTTTCCTGCTGCTTATCAGTGCCTCCCCTTGACTAGTTTAAAAGCTTGCCAATGAAGCATTTAAACTGATTGCTCAAAAGACTTGTTCCCTTTCTGGACAGATGCAGACCATCCTGCCAGTATAGGCTGGTGTCCCTCCAGGTGGAACCCCAGTCCCCAATGAAGCCAAACCCCTGTGCTCCACACCATTTTTTCAACCATTCATTAAACTGCATGGTGCAAAGTACCCTCACCTCACCCATGCCGTTGACAGGCAGCACCTCTGAGAAGGATACTGTGTGAGCTACTTGTCTTAGGCCCCTCCCCAACTCTACAAAGTCCTCCTGCACTGCTCTAATCTCATGATGAGCCAAGTCATTTGTCCCTAGGTGGACAATGATGTCCAGCTCAGACTCCGTGCAGCTGTTCGTGATCCTGAGGATGCACTTCCTGTCCCTCAGCCATGGCACCAGGCAGGCATCCTTGCCCCAGTTTTCCCTCCCTCCAGTTCTATCCCCTAATAACTGAGTCCCCCACCAGGAGCTGCTTCCTTCCCCTGCGGTGTCCTCTGCCTTCTTCCTGTGGGCCTCCCTTGTGACAGTTGTTCTCAGCCTCCTTAGTCTCCTCTGCAGGTGTATCCATAGGGGAGCTATGCTCCCCCAGAATGGTGTATGGATTGTGGAGTGGAACAGCTGACTGGGTGTGCCTCTGTTCCACCATCGTCACCCTCCCTGAGCCCACTGTGATCCAACTGCTGTGCTTTCTTTGCAACCTCTGAGGTAGTGGTGGTGGCTCTGGTGCTCCCTGGATGGGGGAGGTTCCCTTTCTACTGTCCAGTGTGGCCTGGGGGAAGGTTCCCTTACTACTGTCCAGTGTGGCCTGAAGACAGGCAACTTCCTCCTTAGGGCAGAGTTGTCTGCAAATAGGGCAGCATCTCAGCCTCCAGAAAGACTCCCAGAAGACTGCTGCCCCACAGCCATTACATTGCACTACTCCCACATGTTTATCTACTTTTTTTGTGTGTGTGTGTGTGTGTGTGTGTGATTGGTTTGTTATATAGAAATATATATATTATACAATGTGTGTGCTTATATTGTCAGTGCAGTGTGCTAGAGAGGATATGACAGTGATATGACCTTGCACTCTTGAGAATGATGTCAGAACCCCAGGTATAGGGAACTAATTCCAGGGGTGGGTGGGGTGAGGGTGGGCAGGGTTGGGCCTAAACTCTGTGCCCTCACAAACAATCAGCTAAAAGCTCTGACCCACCGCTGCAATGAGTGCCTTCCTGTCAGCAAGATGCCCTACACTACAATTTGACAGAGAAAATACCCTGCTAATCAAACAGAGAAAAATCCAGACATCCAAGTCAGACACAGGTAAACCTCCCCAGCCCCAAAACAGACTGGTGGTTTGTGCTCTGAAAGCAGTCAGCCCCAAAATAAGTCAGCTGTGCTTTAAACTCTTCCTGCACTGAAAATCTTAAGAATTGTAACAAAAGTAAAGCTAGATCCACTTCCCTCTGTTGCTTGAAAGACTGTCTTTCCTGATAATTCTAAGTTCCTTATTTCACCTTTCAGTTAGAAGTAGCCTCCACCTGCAGAATATCTGCTACAAATCAAAGACAATTGTAAGGTTCACCTCCATCTGTCGTGAGCACAACTCACTTTCTTGCAAATCCTATGATCAGTATTGCAGCTTCCAGCCAGAGGTAGCTTCACCTGAAGAATATTAGCTTCTCCCATGATGCACTGGGCTGGTTTATGGACTATCTCATGAACCAGTCCCAGCAGGTCAAAATAGGGAACACCTTATCCAAAAGCCTGCCTGTCCTCTCTGGTGTTCCCCAGGGTTCCATTCTCGGGCTGCTGCTTTTCAGTCTACTCCTCAGCTCTCTACCCATGTCCTGCCCCAGCAATCTCTTACTGTATGCGAACGATGCTGTCCTCTTCTCCTCCAACCCTGAACCCTTTAAACTCCACTGTTCCCTTCAGGCCACCTTCAGCTGTGCTGAGAACTGGTTCGCCGCTCAGTGCCTTACCATTAACTATTCAGAAACCAAGCTTATGCTGTTCTCCCACTCACAGAATGCAAGAAAGGAGCATTGCCCTCCAGTTCTAACTGCAAACCAGACCCCTCTGGAGCAAGTGGACTCCTTCAAATACCTGGGCACTACCTTGGACCCTGCACTTAACTTCCACCTTCATATTTGCCACCTATCCAAGGCCTTAAATGTCAGGCTGGGGCTGTTATACCGCTTCAAACACTGTCTCACCCCAGACGCCCTCAAGCTTGCTGTCTCCTCATCAGTTCTCTCGCTGTTGGATTATGGCATACTGATCTACAGAGCAGCAAACACCACTGCCCTAGATAGTCTCTGTCTCTCCCTAAATAAAGCTTGCCGCCTTGTTCTGGGATGTGACCAGCTCACACACACCTGCTCACTCTATAATGATACTGGCTGGCTAAACCTCGACAACAGAATCAGTTTCCACACCAGCCTCATGGCTAAAAAAATTGCCCTTGGTCTCTTCCCCATCGGGCTAGCCCCTTTAGTCAACCCTGAACTTAAGGTACATCACACTCATAGCTCTGACAAGCCCATCCTCTCAGTGCCCAGTTGCTGGACCTCCCTATTCCAAAGATCGTTTACCTATAGGGCCCCACAATGGATGAATAGCCTCCCCATCCTACTGGCATATGAACCTAGACTTGGGCCTTTCAAAACCCACCTTAGGGAACATCTTCTGACCTCAAGTGCCTGTGATTGCTCATGAGCTGATGTTAGCCCAGACGATGGCCCCTGGCCTGATCTCTCCCCCTCCCCCACCTGCTTCTCAGCCTAGACAGTCAATGTTAGAAATGGCTTCCAATCTGTACTACCTGTTATGTAATGACCATCACTAAGCAATTCCCTAGTATCTTAAATGTATTGACTGCTCCTTTGGAGTTGAATGTTTGCCTACTGCTCAGTGTAAACTTTATGAACTTTATTCACTGTTCTAGTCTTAGTTACAACAGCCTGTATCTTATCTCTGTGATGTGGATCCTTTGTAAATGAGTCTATGACTCAAAGATGTTTCTAAATCCTAAAATAAATAAATAAATACACACAGACGATAACCACTGTACACAAACACCACCTAGTGGTGGGATAAGAGACATGCTTGGCACATGTTATGGTGCCATACACACTGTGCTAGCTGCACCAGCTGTGGGGCACTGCCATTGGCACAGTATAGCCTGGATAGGCATTAGGCCATCAACAGGGGTGGCACATGTCAGGGCCACTGGTACGCATGTTCATGCCACGTACAGGGTGAAGCATGGCTGCCACTGGTACCCTGTGTGGTATGGGTGTCCAAACCTATAACACATATGTCTGGACATGCCTGCGGAGGTGTGACTACCTGACAACTCATCTGGGTGATGGGCAGGACTAGTGCTGGGCACAGGCAACCACAGCCAACGTCGCAGTGCACAGGCGACAGCAGGGCTGTGCCTGACAACCATGTATGTGTTGGCAGTCCCTGCTCTGTGACAGTGGTCCATTCCGGGCACATGGGTCCTGGAACATGTACTCTATGGATGGAATGGTCGCCTGTACCATAGGTCAGCTGTGCATGGAGGCACAACATCGCACATGTGCAGCACAGATACACATGGGGACATGTGTAGTGGCAGCCTAGACTGGCATGCACATCACAGCACCTCCACAGGCCATAGCACACACCTAGAGTTGTTGAAACATAGAACATAGAAACATAGAAGTTGACGGCAGATAAGGACCGCAAGGCCCATCCAGTCTGCCCATTTCTTTTTCTACCTTATAAATGTGCCATCGGCCTTTGCTCTGTCAGTGACCTATCTATTCATAGTCATTTGTATTGCTCCCTTATGCCTATCCCATGCCTGTTTGAAGCCCTGCACTGTATTCATAGCCACCACTTCTTGTGGTAAGCTATTCCATGCATCTACCACCCTTTCTGTGAAAAGAATTTCCTCACATTCCCCTTAATCGGCCTCCTCTATTCTCATGCTGTGTCCTCTTGTCCTGCTATTTTTCTTATATTTAAACATGTTAGACTCTTTCACCTTGTTTATGCCCTTAAGGTGTTTAAATGTCTCGATCATATCACCTCTCTCCTCCTTTGCTCAAGGGTATACATATTGAGCTCCGTTAATCTGTCCTCATATATGTTCTGTGCAGTCCCTGCACCATTTTGGTTGCCCTTCTCTGGACTGCCTCAATTTGATTAATGTCCTTGTGAAGGTGTGGCCTCCAATACTGCGCAGTACTCAGATGGGGCTAACCAATGTCTTGTGGAGGAATTATTACCTCCCTCTTACGACTTGTGATACCCTACTAATACACCCCTAACACCCCCCTAGCCTTACCTACTGCTTTAGAGGTCTGCTTTGATGATTTTAGGTCATCAGTGATGATGATGCCCAAGTCTCTTTCTTCCTTTGTGACTGCTAGCAACTCCTCCCAGCCTATAAGTGGCTTCAGGGTTTCTCTTCCCTATGTGCATGATTTTGCACTTCTTTGCATTAAATCCCAGTTGCCACTCTTCTGACCATTTTGCTAGTTTATCCAGATCTCTTCTCATTCTACCCACCCCATCTGGATCATCTACTCTGTTGCAGATCTTGGTGTCATCTGCAAACAGACAAGCCTTACCCTCTAGTCCATCTGAGGTCACTAATGAAGATGTTGAATAGGACTGGCCTCAGGACTGATCCCTGAGGTACCCCACTTGTGACTTGCATCTCTTCTGACTGTATACCATTTACCACCACTCTCTGTTTTCTGCCAGTCAACCAGTTTGCCACCCAGTTGACCAGCTTGACCCACCCGAGCCTACCTAGCTTATTTATCAATCTTCTATGTGGAACAGTGTCAAAAGCTTTGCTGAAGTCAAGGTAGGCGACATCAACTGCTCCCCCTTGGTCCACCACTCTGGTTACCCAGTCAAAGAAATCTATGAGATTAGTTTGACAGGACCTTCCTTTTGCAAACCCATGCTGTCTTGGATCCTGTGCCCTATGGATTCCAGGTGTTGCACTATCCTTTCCTTAAAGTGCCTCCATAATCTTGCCCACTACTGAGGTAAGACTGACCGGTCTGTAGTTCCCCACCTCCTCCTGCTACCACTCTTGTGGGCGGGATCACATGAGCCCTTCTCCAGTCTTCTGGGACCTCTCCTGTGCTCAGAGACTCACTAAACAATTCTGCTAATGGCTCTGCTAGTTCCTCCTTTAGCTCCTTAGTACCCTGGGATGTATGCCATCAGGTCCCATTGCCTTATCCACCCTGAGCTTAGCAAGCTCTTGTAGGACCCTTTCTTTTGTGAAGGAGTGGTGCTCACCTCCCTCCCCTGTGTCCATGATGCTGAGCTGTGGGCCCTGCCCTACCTTCTCTTCAGTAAATACTGAGCAAAAGTATCTATTTAGGATAGATGCCTTTACAGGGTCCTCCTCACATGCTCCCTTTTCTCCATTAAGCTTAGCAATACCCCTCTGGACTTTCTCCTTTCACTAATGTATCTATAGAAAGTCTTGTCACCTTCTTTACTGTTCGTTGCTAGTGTTTCCTCAGTTTGGGACTTTGCCTGCCTTACTGCCTTACCTGCTTCCCTTAGGGCAGTTTGGTATGCCTCCTATCTTCATCCCGCTGTGTTCCCTTATATTTCCTGAAGGCCAGCCTTTTGGCTCTGACCTTTTCTGCTACTGTATTTGAGAACCAAAGTGGTTTCCTTCTTCTTTTGCACTTCCTTTTCTGTCTAACACAATGGGATGTTGCTTCAAGTATTGTATCCTTAATGCTTGCCCACTTTGCCTGTACCTCCTCACCTGTGTTTCTTTTTGCCAGGGCTAGCTTAACTCTGTTGGCCATCTTATCAAAGTCAGCTCCTCTGAAGTCCCATATTTTTGCCTTGGAATGGGATGATTTAGATGTAGTAGTCAAATTGAACCATACCATGTGATGGTCACTGGCCCCCAGGTGACCTTCTACCTGGAGATCTGTGATCCCTTCTTTGTTAGTCAGTACTAGATCTAGGATAGCCCTGTCTCTTGTGGGTTGCTGTACCAGTTGTTTGAGGCCCTCCCCTTGCAGGGAATCCACTATGAGTCTAGTTCTGGCAGATGTTCCTGCTTTTATTGATCAATCTGTATCTGGCATGTTGAAGTCTCCCATTATCAGAACCTCCCCTTTAGCTGTCATGTTTTGTATATCTTCTAACAGTAATGTGTCTATGTCCTCCCTCTGGTCTGGGGGCCTGTAGACAACCCCAGTTCTTATGGCTGTCCCATTTCCTGTTTCCAGGGTGACCCACAGTTCTTCTGGCTCCTTATGTGTATTCTGAATTTCTGTAGCTTTGATATTTACATTAACATACAGGGCCACCTCCCCCCTTTTGCACCTCGGTCTCTTCTGAACAATACATAGCCAGGTATTGAAGTCCCCAAGTGTGGTTACTGGTAAACCACGTCTCACTAGTGCTACTATGTCCAGTTTAGCCTCTGACAATATTGCCTGCAGGTCTGGGATCTTATTTCCCAGGCTGTGAGCATTGTGTACATGATTTTCCATTCGCCAGATTTTGGTGTGTTAGTTGTTGGGTGAAGTTTGGCATTACCCTGTGCATCGTGTGGGGAGACAAACCTTTTTCTTACCTGGTGATGCAAATGAGCGGCAAACACGCTGAATTCCTGTTTGACCACTAGCTGGGGGAGGGTGTTCTTCCCATTGCGTCGTATGGGTGCTGCACCCTCTCCCCATTTGCTAGTTTAAATATTCTGCAAAGACGTCAAACTTCTGCCCCAATGCACTGATCCCTCTTTAGTCAGATGCAGTCCATCAAATTTAAAGAACTTTCGCTCCCAGAACTGTTGCCAGTTCCCTACAAATCTGTGTCCTTTTTCCTGGCACCAGTCCTTGAGCCACTGTTTAGCTCCCCTATCTCCCCTTCTCTGACCTTCCGTCCATCTGCTCCCTTCTCCCAGACTGGCAGGATCTCAGAGAAGGAGATGCCGGACAGAAATAGATGATAGTTTGTCACCCAGCTTAGTCAGGTGTTCCTTGGTCTCCACAACTGACCGGCTGGCGAGATCATTAGTCCCTATGTGTACTAGGACATCAATGTTTTCTCCTGCTTTGTGAACAATTTTAGCAATGCGGTCAGTGTCTCTCCATGCTGATGTACCTGGGAGACATCTGACCATCACCCCTGGCTGGAGATGGGTATCAACTCCCCGAATCATGGAGTCTCCTATGATCAGAAGTTTTTTGGATTTCCTTTGTGCTTGTTTAGTTTTGGTTCCTGATTTGGGTGAGTATTGTTGTGCTAGCTCCTGTGCCGCAGTGTCCTGCTCTGCAGTGTCTTCTGCTGAGGCCCATGCATGGGCACCACCACATAGGTCATGTCAATACCCTACCATGGTACACCTGGGCAACACTGCAGCAGTAATGCTATTCTGACAGCACAATGTACTACACAGAGAGTGATCATGCAACACTGGTTTATTGAAATGACTGGGTGTGTGTGGGTACAAACAGGTGTACAGAACAGACACACATGCATCATATGTACATGGTATGGGGAATACAAACACATGTGCAATGCCTGCCTGAAGGAGACTAAAACCATGTAAACGCATTAATATTTAAAATGTAGCACTGTATGCAGGTACCATGCCTAATGCATAACCCTGATGTGTACAGCTGAACACTGCAACATGCATGGCTCAGTGCTGTTATGCAGCAATGGCCAGGGAACTACCACATGGAGCATCATATGAGGTGTTGGCACTGTCTGACAGTCACAGTGGGATGTGCTGCACACCAACAGTGTGACCCACTTTGCAACACATGGCACAGGAGTGTGTGATGAGTGCAGGTACAGCACCAACACTACGGTGTCTGGAGCTGTCGCACAGTGGCCATCATTGCATGCAGTGCACCATGTAGTCCCTCCACGTGACACATACATTCTGCTATGTGGCCCTGCAGAACCTGTAATGCTGCATTCTGCTGTGCAGTGGTGCCTGGGGCCTGCTGTTCCACACCCTCCACCTTCACCCTCTGTTGGGCCTCCACCCCACAGGGCTGCACAGGTTGAGCCCTGTCCACCCCATCCTCCTCCCCTGCACCCATTGCAGACTCCACACCTGCAGCCTGATCACCCTGCACCATATATGCCACTGGTAGCCCTATCCCCTCATGTTGGCCTGCTATAGCAGGCACATCCTCCTCCTCCAGGTCCTGCACTTCCTGAGCAGCCCCCTGGCTGTTGTTATGGCCTACAGGCTCCACACCCACCTACATACCTACAGCTGCTGCCCCCTCATCGGCACCCTCTGTGGCCACACCCTGATGGACATTGCCCCCTACTGTGCCCTGGCCAGCATCCATATGCTGTGGTGTGTTGTGTGTGTCCATTGTGGCACTGGCATTAGCAGTGTCAGGCACTTGGTTCCCTGGTGCAGTGTTCATGTTGGTGTCCACAGCTGCTGGCTCCTCCTCCTCCTGGCCTTCACTGTCACCACTAGACTGCTCAACGTCTGTCGGTGGTAGTGGGTGTGCATGCCTATGCAGTCATCTAGACTGGGACCTGTACTCCTGTGCCTCCACCCTCTTCATGCGATCCATGGCCTGGAACATACTGTGTGCCCGTGGTGTGTCTGGCACCATCCCCATCCCGCTGTTGCACCATTCACCTGTTTGGATAGGGAGCACATGTGTAGTAACATGCCATTGAGAGGCCACATGTCCACTAGCTATGTGACTGCACCATGTACTGCAGTGCCACCTGGTCCACTGTCATCTATCTCTGTCCTGTGCTGTGTCAGCCATGCTCCCCTTGGAGGGACACAGTGACAATCATACAGACACACAGTGGTATATGACCCCCCCTGTCAACAGTGCATGCCCCATTGTGCTGCTGTCCTAACATGGCACAGCCCTGCCCCCTCCACCTGCCCTCCCTAGTATCCCCCCACACCTGCTCCCAGCACCCTGTACAGAGGCTGTGGTCTTCCAGGCCACCACCACCTGTGGTACAGTGTTCCACCCATCCCCCATTGCCCTGCATATGTCCCTCTCACCTCCCCATAGTACCACTTCACACACATCCCGGACCATGCCCTCTCAGAGCACGCCCTCTAATGGGGCCTGGAAACCACTCTGTCTGTGTCCTGGCAGTTGATTCTACACATATGTGGCCATCATTGTGATCCATCCTATCCTCATCGGGGAGGGGGATATGGGTACCACCCCTACCTTCCCTTGTCCAGCATGCCCCCCTGTCCCTGGCTGTGCAGTGTGTGTTGGGGCCCCACCCACTCCACCACTCATAGGTCCATATTTTGTGGCATGTACCACTACTGCACACATTCACCATCCATGGCATGACTGGTGGCAAACTTCCAGGGGGCTGTAGCACGACACCCTGGGGGGATGGTTCCCATGCTATGCACCCCAGCAGCATGTCGGCCCATACAGCCACTGTCTGACAGTATACAGTGTGGTACATGCCCCAGTTGTATGTGCATGTAGCCTATTCCCTTCCCTGGAGCATGCTGTACACACGCCTCCCGGATGATCGTCCCACCACTGGTGCCTTGCACACAACAGCTTGCATAGGGACCCCTAGACAGAGGACACTATTCACCATGACACTACCACTGCTGTACTGTAGCTATGTTGTCCTGCAGCCACCCACAGCCCTCTATGCCATCGGCCACCACCATGTCTGTGCTGTCTGCACACAGATAGCAACCCCCATGTAGGTAGCAGCTCTGTGATGCACAAGGAACACTGCTCACAGCACAGATACCTGTGCAAACCTGTCCCCCATTGCCATCAGGGTTGGGCGGCGACACCCACCACCACCACCACACACATCTGCCGACCCTGGGAACAGTATGATGTATGCCACTAGCCACGCGGCACTCCCCCATGGATCATGTCAGTCAGCACTGCCCCACAGTGGTCACTGGGCCATCTGGGATGCTGACCGGTGGATGCAGGGCGTACACCGCATGGGTCTTGTCCAGTCTCCAGTGTGCCCACTTGTACCACACCATGTGGTTGGTCCAGCAAGCCCCGTCTGTTCACACATGTGCTGCTGCCCAGAGTGTAGGCCACTGTCCTACCAATTGTTCACAGACATCTCTATCAGGTATGTCCCCATGCCTTGCTCATGGTTACCATATTGAATGCTTGCCTGTGGTTCCCTGGACCATCCTGTGGGACACTGGTGTGTGAGTATGCCACATGTCCCATCCACCAATCCTGTGTTGTGCATCCTATGTCCAGTGGGTATCTGCACGGGTCACACAGTGGCCCTGCCAGTATCCTAGGCAGCTGCATCCTCACCCTGGTGTGACTACCATCTACCTCTGCTGCCTTGTAGGCTGCTGATGACCTCCATGTGTGTCTGAACTGGTCCTTGTACTCCCGAGGTCTGTCACCCCATTCCTACCACTGGCCTCCTCCCCCACAGGTTCCACCCACCTGTCTCCTGCGTGTCTTCTGTACTGCTGTGTAACTGACAGTGCCCAGCATGCCCGCCCACTCCCTCCACCCACTCTGTCCATCCAGGGACCCACTATCTGGTCCCTGTCATCCCCCCATTCACATATGCAGCCACTGTGTGTGCGTACCTCTCTGTACAGTACATTATGCCAGCAGAGGATCCCTGTGGTCCATGACTTCCCTGGCCGGTCGACTGCCCACTTAGGACATCTCCATGTGTGACTATCGCTCTCACCTACCCACCCATTGTAAGCTCCCAGAGGTCCACCATCATCACTTAGCCTACTTAACCTCTCCCTGTCCCAAGGGCAGCCATTTGGGCCTACATGTCCCTACAGCCTTGTTCAGTTTGTGCCTCCATGTGGTCTGCACGCTCTTCCCACTTCTCATACCATCAGTGTCACATGTCCGGGCATACTATTCTCTACCCCATGTACCTGTGACATGTTCGGCTTGCTGCAGGACAACATTACATGGCCTTGTTGCATCATGCTGATACAGTGTTCATGACTGTGCTGCCTGTCAGCTTATCCCTGAGTGCCCATGGGCCTCCCCACCCACGTCCCTGTCCAACACATCACATGCACCATGTGAGCTGTGCTACTAACCAGCCTCAGCTGCCACCACTGTGGTGACCGTCCCATGTACAGGGCTGCCACTGAAAGATGTATGCCACCATGGCATGTGGAGCTCAACATGCCTGGGGTGGGCTATGGTGGTTTTGGGGACCACACACATGGGTGCAGTTGACTCTACTCAGTACCACACTAGTTGTCCGGTACATGCATTGCCATGTATTGGTATAGGGCCACAGCTGTGCCTGCATGATCACAGGCACCTTCATCCCTGCATCATCTCTGATGGGATACGCACTACACTCTGTCCCACTACTGTCACCAGCAGTACTGCTACTGCGACACGTGACAAGTGCCTGCAGGTACTTGTCGGCCATGCCTGTCCTCCACCCTCTGGGTCCACTGCTACTTCACAGCCACAGTGGGGACAGTCATTGCCTGAACAATGTACAGGACAGGCACTTCCCCCAGCCCCAGTGGGCTGCATGGTGGCTCCAAGCATGCATGCACCACCATAGGCCATCGGTCGGTATATGCCATTGTCTGTGCATGGCACACGTGCATACCATGGCATGTCACCCTGCAGGCAGTCAACCAGGATGCAGCTCCCTCCTGCCCCTTCCCTCCATCCTGCATGTGGCATCTGCCCCAGCATGGGCACAGTGCATGGTGTGGGCCCTTGTGCTGGACCATGGGTGCTGGGTCACAGCACACATGTGCCAGTGCCCAGCCTTGTGGCCTAGTGACACAGAAGGTGTGTCTGCATCACACATCCTGGCATCTGTGTGGCATGCAGCATGGCTGTTGTCAACACACATGGTGTACCTGTGTTGCAACCCTACTATGGTAACCACACATGGTATGCTCATACCTGTACCCATGCACCCAGGCTGTTGTGCATCTGCTATGTGACCTACCTTGGCTTCGAGGGGCCATATCCTTTCACACATGGTGCTGAGGACTCCTCCATTGTCCCTCCAGCTGCTGTCTGTGGGCACCATGTTCACTGCCACCTGTGGAAACATGGGTAGACAGCCATTAGTGTATGCACAGTGCACTGTGTTTTGCATTCTGCCATGGTATGGGCATGCATGTTACATGTCTGGGACACTTACTATGTAGGCATGGCCTGCCCATCCGTATGGCCACATCAGTGTCCACTGCCAACCTCCTTATGTGTGTCAGGATGGCACCGTCCCTCCTGGCAAGGTCCTGCCAGCGATGCTGCAGCTGTCTGGGTATCCTTCTGACCCCATGCTGTGTGTACAGCTTGGCAGCAATCCATCTCTACACCTGTTCCCTGTCCCCTGGGGTATGTCTCCTGCTGCCAGGTGGCAGCAGGTACCTGACCCACTGCTGGACCAGGCAGAGCAGCTGAACAGTCTCATCTGGGTTAAAGTTGGGCCCTCTGCCACCTAGACTGCTCATGTTTGCACATGCAGTGAGGCTGTGGCTGTGTGGGACTGTTGATTGTTTGGCTCTACACTCCCTCCTGCACCAGGCCATGAGCTGCATGCTGTAGTGTTGCTCCCTGTGTCACTATGCAATGTTGTAGCGCACACTGCAAGTGCATGCCATTCCACCACTTAACGCAATTGTGCATATATTTATCGCAGCTTGCAATTTGCATGCTATCTGTATGCAGGGCTCCCTTGTGCATGTACTGTACCCCTGCATGTGTTCCTGGGCTGTGCTTGGTGTGGTAGGTACTGTGGTTGTGGTGTGTGTTGGTACAGGCTTGTGCTGCACATGTGTGCACTCATGGTGGTGCAGGTCTGCGGGGGGGATGTTGCACGGTTATGCTGGTGTGGCTGTGTGTTGTCTCTGTGGGATGTCTGTGTTATGATGCTGTGTGTCCTGTGGGTGGGCCTGCACATGCGTGTTCCATCCTGGACACTGGTGGTACATGTCCCCATCCCACCATCTTAGCATACATGCCCCTCTGGCCCTGTGTACTCACCCTACAGCACTGTCCTGTGGCAGGCATGTATGCCTTCCAGGGGCAGCTTGGGTACCACCGCTGTCATGTGTGGCTGTGTGTATTGACACATGCCATCCTCCCCCAGACTGCCTTGCAGCACTGTTATTCCCTGCATTGTCCACCAGGGGTGACACATCAGACAGAGGCACTGTGTCTGTGTCACAGTGCACCCCTGTGTGGTACACTGCACCGGGCAGACAGTCCTGTGTGGTAGTGTCCGCTGCTGTGGCAGTCACATGTATTGTCAATCATCCCTAGGCAGCCGTTACTGTTTGGGTATCTGTCTGCCAGTGCCACCCAAGGGCCACATCTCTCCCTTAGGTGAAACGGTTTCCGATGAGCTGATCCCATGCCCGCCGGCCTGTTGTTGCATTGCCTGACAGTCGATGCTGATGATGGTGTTGATATTGTCCCACATCTGCGTCCTCATTGGCCTCCTCTGCATCCCTCTCACCATGCACAGGACCCTCTGGTGGCAGTGGTACCCTCTGGCTTATGGCAATATTGTGCAGGATCTAACATGCAAGGATGATCTTACAGCACATCTCCGGGTTGTATTGCAGTGCTCCTCCTGCCCTGTCCAGACACCTGAAGCATGCCTTCAGGATCCCAAAGATCCTCTCGATCACGGCCAGTGTTGTGATGTGTGCATCATTATATGCCTCCTCTGCTGCATTCTGTGGGTTCCTCACTGGTGTCATGAGCCATGGCAGTTGGGGATATCCACTGACACCTGTGGAATGAACAGTGGAGTGGATGGTTAGCCACGGAATGGCACTATGTCACCTCCACATGTCTCTCTGCAGTGTGCCCTGCTCACCCTGCCCTATCTGTATCTGTCTCCACTCACCTATCAGCCATCCAACCTCCAGTTCACCTCTCTGGAATGCCTGGTGCAGGCCACTCTGCTGGAATATGAAGGAATCATGGCAGGATCCAGGGTACCCAGCCACCACATCTAGGATTCAGCAGTGGCCATCACACACCACCTGGATGTTCAGTGCATGGTACCCCTTGCGATTTATGAAGGCTTCTCCATCCCCCACTGGGACCTTAATTGCCACCTGTGTGCAATCGATAGCACCCATGACATTTGGGAACTGTGTTATTGCATAGAAGGCCTGCTTGGTGGCCTGCTGCTGTGCACCCTGTGGGAAGGCAACATACCTGTCATGGCATCGCAGCATGGCATCCATGAACTGTCTCAGACACTGGAACATGATGGCCTGGGATATTCCCACTGTGTCCCCACTGGGTCTTTGTAATGTACCAGTGCTCAGGCAGCACAGTGCTGTGCTTACCTTCACATTGACAGGTATGGCATGGCCCCTCTTTGTAGCTGTAGCTAGTTCCTTCCCCAGCTCCCAGCACAGCATTGCTATGGCAGCCTTATTTAGCTGGTACTGTGCTATGCACAGCTCCTCTGTGACCTCCTCATAAGATTGTCTGGTACATATCACTTGGGGGGCTCTGTGCCTGGCTGGTTGCTGTGGCTGTGGTGGTGCATTACCCTACATCCTGCCATTGTGATGCCTACATCATCTGCGCTGCCTCTACCTGGCTTCTGCTGCCAGCATTATGCCCAGAAGGGCTACCCCTGTGAGCATAGTCATCCTTTTCTACAGTCACATTCCACAGTCTGCACACTGCTTCCTCTAGTGTGTCAGAGGAAACATATTCAATTCAGTGCTTTAGAGTAACTGGTAATTGCTATTTTTCTTTTAAAGTTAGATTGTGGGCTTTCAGTGACACTATACTTTCTTTGTTGTCTTTACTTAAAATTGTTTTTGGGCTGTTGAAAATTTAAAACATAGTGGTGGTGTAATTCTGTGCTGTCTTTAATTGTTGCAATTTTCGCCCCCTCCTCCCTTCCCCAACTCTTAATTATATGCCCTGTTAAATCTGATTGACAGGAGCTAAACACAGGGTATAGTAAGGGGTGTGAAGTAGGAGGGGCATAAGGGGGAAGAAGCCCACCCTCAGCACGACAAGTGTTTTGACTCATTTATTTATTTATTGGTTTCATTGTTTCTTTCTTTTTTTTTTTTGTAAGAAAATTATCTGAGGATCAGTGGCAGGATTTTTAGGACAGTAAATTAATAAAAAGAGAACTGGGAGAGCTTCAGTAGCAGACAAGTAGTGGAATTGCAGTATAATGTGGGGAGTGGTGCAATGCAGTGGCTGTGGGGCTGCCATATTCAGGCAGACCTTCTGGACACTGAGGTGCTGCCCTATCTGCATGCATCTCTCTGGACTGCGGGATGAGGTAGCCAGACTCAGAGTGGAAGTAAACTGGGTCAGGAGTACCATCACCCCTATCCAGGGACCACCCAGTCAATGCAACTGCCTCAAAGAATGCCGTGAGCGAGGAGCACTTGGATGACAGTGGGCTCAGGGAGGGTTAGAGCGGTCAGGCAGAGGCACATCCAGATCCTATTCCACTCAAGAACTCATATGCCACACTGGCAAATGAGACAACAAATAGAGGTACCCAGAGAAGTGGAAGGAAAGGATGTGGAGGTTAGCCAAGGAGTTGACCTCAGCGGGGAAAGCAGTGGACCCCAGAGGAGGAGAAGGAAGTGAATCATGGTGGGGGACTCCATCATAAGAGGGATCCAGCTAGGAACACAGGAGGGGGAGGACAGGGAGGTGAGGTGAGGTGCCTACCAGGTGCCACGGCATGGAGGGATGGAAGGAAGATCCTGGGGATCACTAGGAAGGCAAGTTGGGAGGGTGAGCTGGATGTCATTATCCACCTAGGTACTAAGGACCTGGCAAATGGGGAGCCAAAGTAAGTTCAGGAAGAGTTTAGGAAACTGGGGAGGGGTCTCAAGCAAGTAGCTACTTCTGTCACTTTCTCAGAAGTACTACCTGTGAGAGGCAAGGAGAGAGATAGAGTGCATGCACCAGAACTTTAACTCATGGTTGAAGAACTGGTGCTGTGAGGAAGGGTTTGGATTCATTGGTGACTGGGGACCCACCTGGAGGGATGGAGGTTTGTTCAAGCCTGACGGCCTGCATCCATCCTGGAGGAATCAAGCACTCAATGATAAGTTTAAATGCTACATTGACAAGCATTTAAACTAGCAAGGGGGTGGCAGGCCAGCAAGGAGGTACCTACTTGCTCACCCCCACAGCTAGCAGTGGAACCAGGGAACCAGAGGAGTGGCTATCTCTGCAAAGCAGTGCAAAAGATGGAGATTAGTGTCCAAGAGGTGGATAAGCAGAAAAGGGCAAAATTCAGCAGAAGGGCAGACAGCAAGGAGAACCAGGGATAAATGACAACCAAGGAAGGGCTGGAGAAGAACAGTGAAACAGTCTAGGGAGGTCAAATCATGGAAAGCCATGTGTGCAAATGCCAGAGTCTTAGCAACAAGATGGAAGATCTGGAGGCTGTCATGGTGCAGTCAGACCTGGACATTGTGGCCATCACTGAAACCTGGTGTAATGATAACCACGACTGGGAGATGGCCATACCTGGCTACAACATGTTCAGAAGAGACAGAGCAGGCAGGAAGGGAGGAGGAGTACCACTCTATGTGAAAAATGACATAAGGGCCACAGAGATCCAGGAGGAACAAAATGGGGGAGAGATACTGTGGGTTAAGCTGGAAAGGAAAATGGGGACAGCCATCCACACAGGTGTGGTCTATAGACCACCAGCCCAGGAGGAAGAAACAGATAGGGAGCTGATGCTAGCCATCCAAAGGATGGCAGACAAGGGTGAGGTAGTACTGGTTGGAGACTTCAGTATTCCAGACATGGACTGGAACATCCCAGCAGCAGCATCAACTAGGAGCAGATTTATCCTGGACTCCCTTCAGGGTGCCTTCCTCAAGCAACTGGTCATGGAACCAACTCAGCAGAAGGCAATACTGGACCTTGTGCTCACAAGCAGGGACAGTGGGGGAGCACCTGGGAAACAGTGACCACCAGTCATTGTAGTTTGAAATCACAGAAAGAGCAGAACCAAACCAGACAAAAACATGTATCCTGGATTTTAGGGTGACAGACTTTGGGAAAATGGGCAGATACTTGAAAGAGGCATTAAGGGGAATGGGACAGGAATCAGGGTTGAGGAACAGTGGGCAGTATTTAAAATGGGATTACAAGAACAACAGAATTATGTATTAAGCAGGTTAGCAAGAGGAAAGGAAGAGGAGACCATTATGGTTTTCAAAGAGGTAGCAAAGAAAGTGAAAGCCAAAAAGATTGCATTCAGGCAATACAAAAGACACAGGCAGAAGGGATAGGGAGAAGTACCAGGAGAAGCAAAGGGAGGCAGGGAGGTCAGTAAGGAAAGCCAAAGCTCAGACAGAAGAACACATTGCAAAATCAGTGGGTAGAGGGACAAACCTTTGCAGGTAGATAAGTGAAAGAACAAAGGGAGGGATAGTGAGACTGAAGGGGAGGGGGGCCTAGTGGAGGATGACAACAGTAAAGCTGACATATTGAACAGGTATTTCTGCTCAGTCTTTACTGGAGGAAGAGGAGGGTAATGGGTCTGAAGGGAGTACAAGGGTGAGAATGGTGCAGAAATGGACACAAGTCCCTTTACAGAGAAAGGGTCCTGAAGGAACTGGAAGTAATAAGAGTTGATAAAGCAATGGGGCCAGATGGGTGCACCCATGGTCCTTAAAGAACTAAGAGATGTGGTGGCTGAACCTCTGGCTATCCTGTTTAGCAGATCACTGGAAACAGGGAGGTACCCAAAGACTGGAGGACAGCAGATGTAGTCCCCTTATACAAAAGTGGGAACAAAGAGGAAGCAGGGAACTACAGACCAGTCAGCCTCACCTCGGTAGTGGGAAGATCATGGAAGCACTACTGAAGGAGAGATGGTGGAACATCTGGTTGTCAATGGACTACAGGACCCAAGGCTTCATGGTTTCACCAGGGGAGGTCATTCAGACCAACCTCGTTGAATTTTTGACTGGGTGACTAGTGGGGTGGATCAGGGGAGGGCAGTGGACATGGTCTATCTGGACTTCAGCAAGGCCTTTGACACTGTGCCACATAGAAGACTATTACACAAACTGGGGAATATGGGTGTGGGCAGGACAGTAGTGTGGTGGGTAGGTAACTGGCTGGGTGGCAGGACACAGAAGGTGGTGGTAAATGGCTGTCACTCCACAGAGGGAAGAGTGACCAGTGGGGTACCACAGGGATCAGTGCTGGGACCGGTCCTATTCAACATCTTCATCAGTGACATGGCGCAGGACCTAGAAGGCAGAATTTCACTGTTCGCTGATGACACAAAGCTCTGTAACAGAGTAGACACACTAGAGGGTGTAGACAGAATGAGAAGCGACCTGCAGAAACTTGAAGAATGGTCAGAGGTTTGGCAGTTGAAATTCAATGCAAAGAAGTGCAAGATAATGCATATGGGGCACAAAACCCCAGC
Source organism: Neoceratodus forsteri (assembly GCA_016271365.2). Classification (NCBI taxonomy): domain Eukaryota; kingdom Metazoa; phylum Chordata; order Ceratodontiformes; family Ceratodontidae; genus Neoceratodus; species Neoceratodus forsteri. The sequence continues at coordinate 1,520,049,737 of CM057449.1, forward strand.
ACAATATATCAGTTGGGGTGAGGAGATAGCATGCACCAAGCAGGAAAGGGATCTTGGGGTTATCATCTCTGATGACCTCAAGGTAAGGAAACAGTGTGACAAGGCAGCAGGTAAAGCAAATAGGATGCTGGGATGTATAGGCAGGGCATCACCAGCAGGAAAGAGAGGTCATAATTCCACTATACAAGACACTAGTGAGGCCCCACCTGGAGTACAGTGTACAGTTCTGGAGACCATACCTACTTAAGGACATAGACAGGTAGAGAAGGTTCAGAGGAGGGCAACAAAGATGGTGCATGGATTGCATCACAGGTCCTATGAAGACAGGTTGAAGGAGCTGAACATGTACTCCTGGAGAGAGGAGGAGAGAGGGATATGATAGACATACAAGTATCTTACAGGGAGGAACAGGGTGCAGGAAAACACTATTTTAGCGAAAAGATGTTCCAGGACTAGAGGGCATGGGATGAAGTTGGAGGAGGACGATTCAGAGGAAACATGAGAAAGAATTTCTTCACAGAACGGGTGGTGGACAAGTGGAACACCCTGCGGAGAAGTGGTGGGGGCTGAAACAATCAAGGGATTTAAGAATGCATGGGATAGACATAAAGAATTCTGGAGGTCAGGGTAAGGGCAACAGACTTAGGAAAACAAACTGAGCTTACAAGCTCAAATGGGCAGACTGGGTGGGCCATAGGCCCTCATCTGCCGACACTGTCTATGTATCTATGTATCTATGTACTTTGTACTGTGTTACTCCACCCCTTTTAAAGTGGTGTGCAGTTAGACCACCTTTTCATTGGTCTAGGTGGTAGAGCCTTCGTTGGGTGCAGGCTGCGTATGCTGTGCTTCCTGAATACAGCTTTTGGACACATCAGGCCATGCAGCATGTTGTAGGTTCCACTGTGCCACGTCTGGATTCAAGTCGCAATACGCAACTGCGCTGGGGTTTGCTGCAGCTTGCGTTTCTGAATCGCACTTGCTGCATCTGTTGCAGCATCTTGCTTCTTGCATCGTGATTTGCGGATGCATCTTGCGGGCATCCTACCTGTGGCTTTTTGAATCCAGCCCATGGTGTGCAGATCATGTGCTATGGAAAATATTCTCATTCCTGCAGAGGAAGCTTTGGTTGCTCTCACTCATGCCTTCGGCACTCGTGAGTATTCAGAGCTCACTTTGCAGGAGTGAGAATATTTTCCATATCACACTCCTGTCCATAATGTTTCCTCTCCCTATATATATATATATATATATATATATATATATATATATATATATATATATATATATATATGTATATATATATATTTCCTGGTGTCCAGTGGTACTTGCTATCCTGTGATTATCATACCTATAATATTGCTTTCCCTGGTGTCTAGTGGCATCCCCACACACACCCTCCGATGCCCCTCGGAGTATGAAAAGAACATCTCTGAAGAACATTGCTGAACATCTTATTTAAATCAACAATGATATGCATTAGGCTCAAACTAATCTAGATAGCAGGGGAATGTAGACTAACAATTTTTGCACTAACCTCTGAGCCACCTAACTGCACTTTCTAATTGTAGTGATACACACAAATACTGATTAGTACATACACACACATATATATTCTAGTATAACATAGAAGTGCACTTCTATGTTATAATGGGATATATTCCAGTATAACATAGCAGTACACTGTCTACACACAAAGAGCATTGCCTGTCAACATTTTTTGTATACAGGCCCTAAACTCTAGAATTATCCCAATCCACCTCAGACCAGTAGACAAGTATATTCATTTGCATAACATCAAAAAATGGCACTTAGAACAGTAAATAATTGTTGTCTTGTTGTTTACTATCAGACACAGGATGATATTATTATTAAGCTAATTGATTAAAGTAAATTACTGTATATTACTGTATCAGTGCCTGGGATAACATCTTTCAGTGTCTGTACTGTTATAAAAGAACTTCCTCTTTCTTTTCTCTGTATGTGTAACACTGTAAAAAAATTTGACAGCCTTTGTAACTGAATTTACTATGTGTGAGTGTATGGGACCTCACTGAAAATTAGCTTTTGCTCAACTAAGTATCTGATTCATTTAACAAATAAAATATTTTACTACTAACATACTAACACACTATTTGCCAGCAGATTAAGTCTTACTGTCTATCAAGTCTGCTCAAACCTCAGATCCCTAGTTGGGTGTCGAGGGCCCCCCCCTTGTGTTCCAGAAACCCCTATCATCCATTCCCACCCACCTGGGCCAGGCCATCATCTGATACATCCACTTTCTGTGTCTGTCCCACCCTCTCTTGAAGCCCTCCACTGTGGATCTCTGAACCAGCTCGCCAGGCAGTGCATTCCAAGGGTCCACCACCCTCTCAGTGAAAAACCTCCTCCTCTTTTCCCTCACCCTTCCACCTTTCAACTTCAAACCATACCCTCTGGTGATACCTCCCTGCTTTAGTCAAAAGATCCCCTCCATGTTTACCCTATTTATTCCCTTGAGGTACTTGAAGACCTCAGTCATGTCCCCCCTGTCTCTCCTCTCCTCCAATGAAAACAGGCAGAGCTGCTCAAGTCTGTCCTCATACGTCAAATCCCCTAGCCCTCATATCATCTTAGTTGCCCTCCTCTGTACTCTCTCCAGGAGCTGTATGTCCCTCTTCAAGTGTGGTCTCCAGTACTGTACACAGTACTCAAGGTGTGGTCTAACCAGTCCATTGTACAGCGGCAGAATCACTTCCTTGCTCCTAGAGGTGATCCCCCTTACGATGCATCCCAACATCCTGTTTGCCTTGCTGGCTGCTCTCCTGCACTGCTCAGAGTTATTCATACATGCATCCACTATGACCCCTAGGTCTTTTTCCCCTATTGAGGCCTTCAGCCTCCTCCCAGGGTGTATCTGTGTTTAGGTTTCCCGCAAGATGCAACACCTTGCACTTGGTGATATTGAAATTTAATTTCCATGTGGAACCCAGCTTTCCAGGGTGTCCAGGTCCTTGCAGGGCCAACCTCCCTCTTCTCCCTCAACTACTGCTCCCATCTTGGAGTCATCAGCAAAGAGACTCATTTCACACTTATACCCTCCCTGATGTCCGATATGTATGCATTAAACAGGATCGGACCCAGGACTGAGCCTTGCGGTACCCCACTACCAACCTCTCTAGGGTTCGAGAGCTCCCCACAGACCACTACTCTCTGGGTGCATCCAGCTAGCCAGTTTTCAATCCATCTGACCATCAAAGGACCTACTCCTAACTCCATCAGTTTCTCCACCAGACCATTGTGGGGGACAGAGTCAAACGCCTTGCTGAAGTCCAAGAATAATACATCCACAGGCTTTCCTCTGTCCAGTTCTAATGTTACCCATTCGTAGAACTCCACAAGATTGGTTTGACATGATCTATCTGGCACAAACCCATGTTGCCGACTATCCAGACCTCCCACCTCCTCCAAGTACACCCCCAATCGTTCCTTTAGTATACCCTCCATTAATTTTCCCACCACAGAGGTCAAACTGATGGGTCTATAGTTACCTGGTACTTCCTTCGACCCCTCTTTGTGGATTGACACCACATGTGCCTCTACCAACCTAGGTACCCTCCCTGTCTCAAGTGACCTGTTGAAGAGCTCCTCCAGGGGTACAGCCAGTATGTCCACCAATTCCCATAGTACTCTCGGATGAATGCCAGCCAGCCCAGGAGATTTGTCTTTCTTTAGGGCCTTGAGGGCTAACCACACCCTTTTGGCAGAGATAGCATCATCCATCCCCTCCACCTTACTGGCCTTTTTATTCTTATCCAGATGTGACACCCCTGGGGTACCTCTCCCTCCCTCTTGTCCATTTCTGTTGCTTCCCTGATCCCACTCACTGCCGCTTCTATGCCCATCGTGCTTTGCTTGTAGATATCCCATCCCTCCCTAGTGAAACACAGAGGCAAAGTACTGCTAAATACCTCTGCCTGGTCCCTCGCCTCTTCCACCCACCCTCCTTCTGATCTCAATCTGCTGAGATGGCCCTTAGTTTTTCTCCATTCCCCAATGTACCGGAAGAACCCCTTTTCCCCTCCATGTATCCCCTGTGCCAGTCGTTGCTCTTTACTGGACTTTGCTCCCCTCACCATCCAGGTGACTTTTCTAGATGCAAGATGGTACATTTCCTTATCCCTATCCCCTCTTGTTGTTTTATATTTTTTGTAGGCCACCTTCTTTTCTCTGACCACTACCTGTACCTCACTGGACCACCAGCATGGTTTATGTGACCTTGCTCCCTTTCGTTTCAACTTTGCGCAGATCCTGACTGCCTCATGAAGTCCCCATTTTATGACCTCCCATCTCCTTTCCACACTTGTCATTGATGTAATCCCCTTCAAGTGATCCTTGAGAATATTTCCCATGCCCACAAAGTCTGCCACCCTGAAGTCCACTGCCAGTGTCCTAGATCTCACCCCCCCATGCTTATTTGAAACCAGACAGTATTGTGGTCGCTCCCAGTCAGGGGGTCCTCTACAACCAGGTCCCTTATCAGATCCCCATCTGCCAGAACCACATCCAGGACATGCTCCTCCCTTATGGGCTCCATCACATGCTGTGTTAGGAACACATCCTGGAAGCCGTCCAGCAGCCTCTGCTCCTTGGCCACCTTAGAGGACATGGTTCCCCAGTTTGTACCTGGCATATTAAGGTACCCCATCAACACCACTCCTTCCCCTTTTGGTCCACACTGGGCAATGATGTTGTCCAGCAAACCATCTTCTAGAACATCACTCATGCCGGGGGGCCTATATACTACACCCAGCTTGACCTTATCTCCTGCTGGGGATCGTAAGGTGACCCATAAGGCCTCCACATTTCCCTCTGCCCCTTTTACCCTAGCAATTTCTATGTCATCTCTAATAACATAGCCACTCCACCCCCTCTGCCCTCCTTTCTATCCTTCCTAAGCATAGTGTACCCCTGCACGTTTAGGTCCCAGTCATGGTTTTTGTTGGCCCACGTCTCCGTGACTGCCACCACATCCACCCCGAACAGCATGGCCTGGAACTCTGGCAACTTGTTTCCCAAGCTCCCGGCATTTACTAACACCAACCCCCACCCCTTATCCCTGATCCTCTTTGTCGAACCCCACCCAGGTTCCTTATACTTCCATCCTCCCTCTGCTCCTCCTGAAACCTCCACCCCAGTCTGTTTCCCCTTGGTTGAAGGCTACCTCATCTGGAGGAGAGGGCTTCTAGGCAGCCCTCCCTTATCCTCTCTCCTTCACAAGTTTAAAACCCACCTTTCTTGAATGTAGTCAGCCATCCCCTGTTTAAGGACTTCCTTCCCTAATGGGGCAAGATGAAGCCTGTCCTTGGCATACAGTCCCTTATCCTCCCAAACTCCTTTCCAGTTCCCTAACACCCCCAACCCACTCTCTTCACCCCACTTCCTGAACCAGTCATTAACCTCTGTGATCTTCATTTTTTTCTCCACTGATGCCTTTGGTACTGGCAATATCTCTGAAAAGGAAATGTTGCATCCATTATCCCGACAGACTCTGGCAAGTTCTTGAAACCTTGCTTGGATTTCCAAAAAGCTATTTCCCTTTAGGTCGTTAGTTCCCAAATGCACCAGGAAATCCGGTTTCCCTCCACAATCCCTAACCAGTTCATACACCATGAACTTTGCTCTGTGCACTGTCAGCCCAGAGATACTCACTACCTTCACCTGGCTATGGCATCCATCCCCCTGTCCCTCCCACTGGATACCCCTAATCATCGAGTCTCCCAATAACAGAACCTTAGCACCGCCATCATCCTTATGGTTACCTCCACTATGCCCTCTCAGCCCCCCATCCCCTCTTTATTCGTGATCTCAATTCCATGGGAGTCTTCCTGCCTTATTAGAGACCCCCTTGTCACCCTCCCCTTTCTGCCTCCCTCGTTATTTTGCCCACTTAACTCAGACCCCTCTGAATAGGTGTCCCCTTTAACCCTCTCTTATCCGAACCATTTATCCTGGCCCTGATGGTTTCCCCTTCCCCCACACTGCCATCCTCCCCCCTTGTAATAGTACCCCTGCCTCCAGAGGCTCTCTGTGGGTCCCCTTTAGCTAGGGCCCTATCCTTGGTACTGACCCCCATGCTGAAGGGGGGCTCTTCTCCCACCTCCTTGTCTCCCAGTTTCTCTCCAGTCATGCTCTCCCCTCTTGTCTGCAATATGTTGCATCTCCCCCATCTACTTAACATTTATGTTTCCCCTTCTCCCTCTGGGACTACTTCTATCCTTTCCATTGCTGGTCTGTGATGCTCTATGTGTATCTGACTCCCTCCCCCCGGCCTCTGTATCAGTTTCCTCATTTCCACCAACCCCTTCCTCCCCCTCTAGGTTGCTTAATAGCTCAAATTTATTGTGACACTCTATGTCAGCCTCCATCAAGTAACCCGAGTTTCCCCTGACTGCACCTCTAAACTGCCCCTCTTCTTCCTCTGCTCTGTTCTCCTTAGAGCTCCCTTCCCACAGTCTGCTGTTTTAGGCTTCCCCACAACAGCCCTCCCTTCAATGTCTGCTCTACTAGGCTTCCCCCACAGCCCCTCCTGACTCTTCCCCTCTACTCTCTTTTGTATTCGGAATGTTCACCCCTGACGCTTCCCCTTAGCCAACATCCCTATCTAAGGGTCCTCTGTCCCTAATATCCCCTCCTGCTTGCTGTAACATAACGTCCTGTAATTTCAGAGCGTTGCCCCAGCCTTTCCTCAGCCCCACCCTTCTGCTGCCCATATCCACACCCTTATCCTTGACAGCCCCCAGCTTACTCCTTAACCATATATCTCACTTGATATAAGATAGTTGTCTACAGAATGGGCAGCCTCTCTCCAGGCCCAATTGAGAATTATTGCCATCCCACAGCCTGTGCAGCCTACAACCCTTCCGAAGATGCCTGCCATGGTGGAATATGGCCACCCTGTTTGTCCCCCTTTGTTTATAATGGCACACCCCCTTTTCTCAGTCCCTTCCTCCTGGAATACAGTTTCTCTCTATACTGGCTGCAGTTATTTACAAACCCAATTTCAACCCCACCAATAAAGTTCCCAAGTCTCACAAACACATACAGACCAGTGTGTGTCCAGTCCCACTAACGGTGTGTATGCAGACATCAGGTACTGTATGATGTCACAGGCCCACCAGTTCCTGTTGCTTTGAATTTCAGTCCCAAACAGAAATACACAGCCCTTCAATCCCAACCCCAGTGGCTTTTCAGTATTTAAGAAAGCCTACAAAACAGGGTGGGTGGGAGAGCTCTTACCAACACCAGGCAAACATCACATTTAAATTTCACTCTAATTATCACTGCCAAACAAGTGTTCCCAAGCCTCAAAAGTTACAATATCACAGCCCAAGTAACAGTTCTAATTCAGAGTAGTAATTTTTAACACACAGAACTAATTTCATGTACAAAACTATTCAAATATTTCAGTTAAAACAGAATATAACCCCAGACCTCTGTCCTTACCAGCCTTCTGCTTATGTTCCCAAATGAACAATGAAAGACAAGGTGATTTCTGTTTATTTCCTCTCCCCCTAACACCAGGCAAACATCACATTTAAATTTCACTCTAATTATCACTGCCTAACAAGTGTTCCCAAGCCTCAAAAGTTACAATATCACAGCCCAAGTAACAGTTCTAACTCAAAGTAGTAATTTTTAACACACAGAACTAATTTCATGTACAAAACTATTCAAATATTTCAGTTAAAACAGAATATAACCCCAGACCTCTGTCCTTACCAGTCTCCTGCTTATGTTCCCAAGTGAACAATGAAAGACAAGGTGATTTCTGTTAATTTCCCCTCCCCCTAACACCAGGCAAACATCACATTTAAATTTCACTCTAATTATCACTGCCAAACAAGTGTTCCCAAGCCTCAAAAGTTACAATATCACAGCCCAAGTAACAGTTCTAACTCAAAGTAGTAATTTTTTAACACACAGAACTAATTTCATGCACAAAACTATTCAAATATTTCAGTTAAATCAGAATATAACCCCAGACCTCTGTCCTTACCAGCCTTCTGCTTATGTTCCCAAGTGAAAAAAGTACTACTACTACTACTCACAAACTAACACTGCCTTATATGACATTTATTTACTTATATATCTAACCCTAACTTTTACTGTATTTAGGATAAGCACTGTGACATACTAACACACATGCACTGCTTCGTGTTCTAAACAGTGTATATTACTACAGTATAGCATTGCAGCCATTTGCAAACTGACTAGGAAAAGGTTAATGTACCAGGAAAGGGCTAACAGAGTGCCACATAGGCACACACATTCCCATATAAGGAAACACACACAGAGCCCTTTGTCTCTGACTGCATGCAACATCTCTGTCTTAGCCTTCTTTGTTATACTAATTTTCACCAATTAATTTCAAAAATACAAACAATAACCAGAATAACCTATATAAAAAACTCATTAAGTGATTTGCATGAGTTAGTGTGTTATTTACTGTTGTCCTGTTTTAACTTTTGCAGATCTCCTGAACTGATAGCAGCACTTTACTCTGTGTTCTGAAATCTGAACCTCATTCTTCAGTCTCAGTTACAGTTTATAGCTGGGAAACATTGATAAGTTGACATGTTTACTAAAGATCATAAGCTATGGATTTTTCTTGAAAGAGAATACTGCTCAGATTGAAGCTAGTAACCATGTTATCACACAAGTCCTGTTATGCACAAATTAAGATTCAAATACATGCACTGATAGTGGCCATTATTTTAAATCAAAACTTAAAAACACTGTCAGAGTGAAGGAAAAAAATGCTTCTTTTTTTCAGGTAGAGAAAAAATAGTGTGGTATAGGGACACACCAGACTGCTCTAGTGGAGTAATTGTAATCAAACTCCAATCTTATAAAGTCCCTTCAGAATCTGATGAGATCCATTTTTCTACTATGATAGCAAGACGTCTGCAGAGCTCCATCGTGCAGCCCTAAAAACTTACACTTTTCTGATGGTTTCTGACCATTTCTACTTTTTCTGATCAAAAACATCACTCTTTTTGAAAAAATGTGACCTGCTATCAGGAGCAGACCCTTGTCTATGAGAGAGAATTGGAAATGATACTGTAACATAAACAGTGGCTGGAGTTCATGGACCCAGTTTTTAAAGGGTGAAATTTGGCACAAGACACCTGCACCAAAAGGAACTGATGCAAGTCACACCTTGCACCAAATGTGGCAATCCCAATTTTAGAACACAGGCTGCATCAAGTACAGGATGCCATGCACCAAAGAAGCCCTGCACCACCCCTGTACAAGACGTGCTGGTGCACCAGGTCCTAAGGGGACTTGTGTCATGGCAGGACTGCAGTATCCCCTTATTTGGGATTTTGGAAGACCTCCCCATGGCCACAAGATGGGATCAAGGTTATACCAGCCATGAGCTGGTCTATCAGTCATGCACCAGAGGTCTGGAGTGAGCTGAGTGGGGGGGGAGCCTGTAAGGACATGGGACAGGGCAGATGAACCTGTGCAGATGCCATAGTGGGTGTCAGGGGCATAGCAGCTGAGGCAGAGTACATAGGTGGCATCAGGCAGATGTGGCCTGGATAGTTGAATGGAGCCACTAGGACAGAGCACTCCCTGGTAGTCATGCACTACTGACTCTGTCCTGGACCCGCAGGTGCCACCAGCCTTGGCACCTGTCCTGGAGTTTACGCAGTCCCTGACATGTGGCAGTAGGCAATGGCTGCAGGGTAGGTACTACATGCAGTCAGTGGACGGGGACATACTCTGGGCACTGCCACATTCTACTGCTGTACAGCTTGCTGTGTGAAGACATGCTGATGCCCGATTACACTGTTGGGGATTGTATAAGCTCCAGGACAGCTGCCAGGGCTGGTGGCACCTGGGGTTTCAAGAAAGGATCCATGCTTGACTACCAGGGAATACCCTGTCCTACCAGGGTCTGTCCATATTTCCAGGGTGCATTCACTCGGTGCCACCTGCATGCCCTGCCACAGCCGCTGTGCCAACGCCACCCACTACGGATTCCCTGCAGGTCAGTGTGTCCTGCTCATGACCTCCCAGCTCCCCACCCTCCCAACATTGTGGTCTGGACCGGAGTTGTGCTGGGAAGGGTTGGCTTGATGGGATCCTCCGTCAAACCCCTCCAGTGTGCTAAATCTTTACCACAACACTCAAACTGTGGCAACTCTCTGGACTTTGGTGCAGGGACCCCCTTTGTACTAAAATCAGGCACAGGGTCCCTGGTGCACCCAGAGTTTGCCACAGCCAGGAATCAGTGCATCGTGCACTGATCTAGCAGCTCTTTGAAAACTGAGCCCCTTGTGTCTTGCCAACAGCCTGTGCTAGCTCATAATGTGCACCCTATAAAAAAACATAAAGTAATTTTATATATTTATTTGTTGATTTATTTCAAAAGTTTCACCACGGAAGGCATGCTGAGCTGAGTAGCAATCTCATTTCCAGATGCATCTGGGGGGAAGGGTTAAGGGGGAGAGGAGGACAAGGAAATAGTAAGAGTACAAATTAGGTACAAACAGATAACAATTTGAGGACACAAACAAGTGCTAATAGATACAAACTACAATTTGCAGAAGTAACTTAACTAACATTTTTAACTTATCTTTAATTACAGGTGAATTTCCATCTTCTTGAACAAATACAATATAAAACCTGTGTACAAGGGTGGATCAGTAAATGAGTTGGGTGGTTATCATCCTATCTCTCTTTTACCTATCTTGGGAAAATTACTTGAAAAAATTGTGAATCATCAAATGGTGGAGTTCTTGGACTCCTTGGGCCTCCGATCCCCAGTGCAGCATGGCTTTTGTAAACTTGATGGTACAGGGATGGCCTTGGCCAGATTCACGGACTATGTTGGTAGAGCATTGGATAGCGGTAAGCTTATTGGAGCTGTGTTTGTGGATCTGTCCAAGGCCTTTGACTTGGTAGACCATTGTCTGCTTCAACTGGGGGTTGGAGGACCTCAGAGTCAGGGACTCCCCATTGAAATGGTTCAGTAGTTATTTAACTGAACGCCTATTACAAGCTAGTTATCAGGGAGTTTAATCTGGGAGTAAAATAATGAAGGTAGGGGTACCCCAGGGTTCTATCCTGGATCCCCTACTCTTCTCTATATTTAAAGATAATCTCCCAAATCATTTGGCATCGACTGAGGTTTTGATATACACGGATGATATTATTCTTTATACTAGCTCACCATCAGAGGATGAAATAAAATTAAATCTGACTCTTAGTTTTAAAATGTTGGATATGTGGTTCTGTTCCCACCGCCTTCTTTTAAATACAAAGAAGACAAAGAGTATGCTTTTTGGATCAAAGTATAGGTTAAAAAAATGTAATCCTTTACAGACTGTAAGTAGTGAGGGTGTTGTTTTGGAGCATTTTTCAATTTAGGTATTTAGGATTAATTTTGGACCCTTGTTTGTCTTATTCATTACATGTTAAAACTATCTGCAGAAACATTGATCAAAGGTTGGGGGCTTTGTTTAAGCTGCATGATTTATTGACTAAGGAGGCCACATTTGCAATAAGTCAAAGTGTGCTGCTATCAATTTTGAACTGTAATTCTTTTTTATTTGTGAATCTGGCTAAGTTTGATGTTTCATTGTTGACAACAACATTTCATGCTATATGCAGGTTTGCATTAAAGTTGCCATATAGAACACATCACTGCAATTTATATTTAGCAACATCTTGGCTTCCCCTGTCTTTATATTCTCAATATAGCTTGAGTTGTTTGGTTCATAGCACTCTTCATTTGGGTGCAGTTTCTCCTTTGTATTCACTGTTAAATGCTAAAATATCAAATAGAGATTTACGATCTAATGCCTTGATTATGTTAAATATTCCAAATATGAAATCTAGGTTAGGTGAGCAGGCATTTTCTAATTATGCTCCTGTACTTTGGAACACGATCCCACGTACTTTACGACATATTGCTGGAATTAATGCTTTTAAGGCATCGGTGAGACAACATTTTTTAAGTTTAGTGGTGTGTGTAATTGTTATTAGTTCATTGTTTGTATGTAAATTGTTGCATTTGTATGATTATATTGTATTGTCGATATGTTTTTGTGTATTACATCTTGACTGTACCATAGATTATGGTCCCGGGTCGCATTTGAAAAAGGGCCTTGGCTCATATTGTTTACCTGGTAAACAAAAGTTTAAGTAAAAAAAAAATTAATAATACATGTAGCAGCAGGGGATGCAAAACAGTATAAGGTAAAGTGCCTCAGGGTCAACTGGGAGGAGGGGGAGGTGGGGGCTGTAAAACAGAGTTTACAAAGGCAGAGATAATGGAAGGGAGATGAAGAAGGGGTTGAAGATGATACAGTAGAACAGATTACAGTAAAGGAAGCCACTAGGTAACACAGAAACTAGGGTAAGAGGAAGGAGCAGGAGTAGCACAACAAGGTTGTACATACTGCAAGGTTTAGGGAAGGTGGTAGAGGGGAAAACAGAGGGGCTACGGAGAGGATAAAGAGCCTAGGATTGGGGGTGGGGGTAGGGGGAAAGCAGGGGGTGAAGGGGAGGACAGAGGGAAGGAAAGGAAGGGAGGAGAGAGTAGGATAGCAGTGGTGCAGAGAAGTGGGTCAGGTGCAGTGGCAGGAAGGGGAGATGAAACTGAGAAGAAGAGAGGATAGAGATCAAAGGGAGGGGGCAGAGTGGATGAATAGGGGAAGGGAGTTCCAGAGTTTAGGGAAGTGGTAGGAGAAAGCAGACTGGCCAGCAGTGGTATATCTAGAGGAGAGAGTAAGGCCCTGGCAGCCAGAGGAGTGTAGAGAGTATGTGGGGGTGTGGTTGGAGAGGCTAGAGGTCAGGTAAGAAGGGAGAGAGGCAAGCCAGTGTTTCACGACAAAGGTGAAACAGTGGACGAGATGCTTGGCTTCAAGTGGGGAGAAGGAGAGCAAGGTGTAAAGATCACAATGGTGGGTACAGGGTGCACAGTCAAGAGCAAGCCAACAGAAGGAGTGAAAGAGGGTGTCCAGTCTGGTGAGGGTGAACTTAGGGGCTGCACTGTAGACTATGTCACCATAGTCAAAGATCAGGAGAATCGTTTTCTAGACTATGGCATGGTGGGCCAGCAAAGGGATGTAACCACAGTGTCTGTACAGTGCACCTAGTTTGGGGTGCAGTTTATTGTGGATGACATCCACATGTCCAGAAAAGTCAAGGTGGCTGTCAAGCCAGACCCCAAGGTACTTGGAGGAGGAGGCATTCTCAATTGTGGTCCCATCAAAGGTGCTGAAGGACGGTAGAGCAACAAGCCTGGAGAGCCTTTGCCTGCTGCCAAAGGTCATAGAGACCATCTTCTTGGCATTAAGGGGTAATTGACTTGTGCAGAACCAAAGCTAAACTTTACTGAAGTCTAGCTGGAAGCTGGTCACCATGTCAGAGGGGGGGAGGAGTCAGAGGCATAAATAACAGTGTTGTCTGCGTACATATGTATAGGTGCAAAGGAGCAGGCAGCAGGTAGGTCGTTAAGAATGACTGAGAAGAATAATGAGCCAAGGATGGACCCTTGAGGGACACTGGTGTTCATGGGGAGATGGGGGGATAGGAAGTTACCAGTTCTAACTGACTGAGTTCAACCTGTAAAATAGTATTGGAACCAGTTAGTGGAGGAGACAGAAAGCCCTGCTACTGCAAGCTTTTCAAGGAAAAGGGGGTGGCAACAGTGTTGAAAGGTTTTGGCCAAATCGACAAAGATGGCAGAGGTGATACAGCCCTGATCCATGCTAGAGAGTGCCAAGTCAGTGAGCTGGAGGAGGGAGGTAGAGGTGGAGTGGGACTTTTGAAAGCCAGACTAGAAAGGGGTGAAAAAGGAGGAGTTGAGGAATGGTGAAAGCTGAGACAGCACTAAGTGCTGTAGGAGTTTGGCAAGGATGGGAAGTAGGGAGATAGAGCAGTAGTTGCCTGGGCAGGAGAAGTCACCACCCTTGGGAAAGGGTATGACTGTGGCAACCTTCCAAGCATCAGGGACAGAGGCAAGGGAGAAGAAGAGGTTTAGAAGGAAGGTGAGTGGGAGTGCAATGGTGGAAGCAGTGAGGTGGAGGAGTTTGGGGTCTAGTCCATCAGGGCTCTTGCCCTTGTGATGGTTAAGGGAAAGGAGAGCCTTTAGGGTGTCTGCAGGAGAGATGGGGAAGAAGGAGAAAAAGGGGGAGGAGGGAGTGAGCAGGGAGCAGGTGGGGAGGGAGAGGAGGGCAGAAGAAAGGATAGAAGAGAGGAAGCACAGGTGGTGAATAAAGTGTTGAACTAGGAAGCCACTGAGAGGGGGTCAGAAATAGTTGTATCTCTCACCTTGAGGACTGGGATGGGAGACTGGACAAGGGTGAGAATAGAGAGCATGGTTGACCTTCCAGAACTTGGATGGGTGGTTAATGTTATTCTGAAAGGTGGTGGAAAAATATTCTGCTTTGGCAAGTCTGATGGCCCTGGTGCAGGCATTTCAAAGGGCATGGTACTTGAGAAAATCCCCATGGGAGCCAGAGACCTTGTGCACCTTCCAAGTGAGGTCATGTGCACATAGACAGGCCAGTAGTTCTGCTGAGACCCAAGGGAGGTGGGAACCTCTGATCCTGGTATTCCTGAAGGGAGTGTGCTGGTCCCAGATTGCCAAGAACTTAGTCTTAAAATAGCTGAGGACAGAATCAATGGAGGTGGCAGTGGAAATGGGAGACCAGTCAATTGTAGCTAAATCCTTGTGGAGGGAGGACAAGTCCAAGGATCTGAAGGACCAGATCTGGAGGAGTTTTGGAAGGGCTTTGGGAGTGGTGTATCTTGCACACACACAAGAACATGTGGTGGTCACTGAGTGCATCCAGAAAGATGCCAGCAGCAATTATCCATTGAGGATATGAGATGAGAGTCCAGTTTAGGAGGGTATGCTTGAGGGATCTGTAGTTGAAACAGGTTGGATCAGTGATCATTTGAGTAAGATTAAAGAGCAGCTGATGCCTTATGGAAAACTTTGGAAAACATAATAGTTGGAAACAATCCAGCTTCTATTTCACGTATATTATATGAATTTCTCCTCTCCACCATTTATTACTGAAGAAATTGCTGAAAAAACAAGATCTTTATCCCTCATAGATCATCTGCCTCTGTAGCTTACTCCATACTTGAAAGCATAATGTGCTGTTGTGACATCACAGCCTGTTGCCATGGGAATAACTGTGATGTCACAAGCACAGTATTATGACATCAGGTTGGGAAGAAACACTAGGAGCTGATGAACCCTCAAGGAACAGTTATCCTGTTTTCTTGCATATGACATCATTAATAAATAATGGGGATAAGAAATACAGAGCTAATGAGAAATATAGGCTGCTTTGTGTCCCAAAATACTGTTTTCCAAAGTTCTTCCTTGAAGCGTCAGCGGCTCTTTAAGGGAGGAGATGTCATGTTGGAATTTAGACTGGGTATGGGAGGGTTCCACCACTTCAGAGTACCAGCGGCAGTGCTCCCGGTCATTATGGTGCCAAGTGGGAATGTTGCCATCCTCTTTTTGTGGGGGGCTGTACTACCCATGCTCCCCATGTGGGGGGCTCTGCCCCCACACACCCCCATCTAAGGATACTAACTCTGGGGGAGGCCTTGGGGAGGAGGCAGCGAATTCAGCATTTGGTACCGTAATGACCCAGTGCTGTAATGCTGGCACCCTAATGGCCAGAAAGGGTATGGCAGAGCTAATTTAAGTTATATGGGAGAGCTAATTTAAATTAAAGTCCCCAAGGATTAGGAGCCGACCAGAGGAGGAATGGGTAGTGAGAGTAGTAATAAGGTCTGTGATTCAGGAGGAGGAGGGGCATGGGCAGCAGTAGACGCCACCCACAAAGATAAGGAGGGAGAGTTTTAAAAGAAATAGTTTGCAGGCAGCAAGGGAGGAGATGGAGCATATAGGAGAGAACCAGATAGAGGAGGAGAGGTATATGGCGATTCCACTGCCCCTGCTTGTACAACCCTGTCGGACCAGGGAGTAGCCAGGGATGGATATGGCATTATCAGGGATCTTAGGGGAGATCCAGGATTCTGAGATGATCTGCATGTCTGGTTTAAGGTTATTCATAATTGGCTGGAGAAGATCAATCTTGGGAGGGAGGCTCCTGATGTTGAGGTGTGCCACTCGTAATCCTTTGGGTAGGTCAGTGTGGGAGGAGTGAGCAGGGCCAGGGTTGGGTTCTATATCTCTTGCTACTAAAAGTAGCACAGAGATGAGGAGCTTAGCATGGCTAGATATGTGTCTGCAAGATGGAGAGGTGGGAGAGAGAGGGTATAAGGGGGAGAGCAGTGGGTGGGAAGCAGGACTCTAAGAGATGCAAGATAGAGTCAAGGGGAAGGGAGGAGTGAGGAACCAGGGGACCAGGTGGAGTGAGGCAGAGAGGGGAGACAAGAGGAGGAAGGGTGGGGGAGGTGGATGGAGGGATGGATGGAGATGGAGAGAGAGGGTGGTACTGTGGGATAGGTAGTAGGTAGGATAGATGCCAGGGTAAACAGGAGGGGGAGGAGGGAGATGGTAATAAGGAAAATAACTGGAAAGAAGTAGGGGGGGGATTGAAAGGGAGGAGTGTGAGAGTAACAGTATGGGGAAGTTGCAGAGAGAGGGTTCAGTATTGACCTCCAGGGAGGAGGATGTACAAGGGTTGAAGTAGAAGAGGGATGAGAATGAAGGGATGAGAATGAAGAGAGGGGGGGAGAGGAGGGCAGATTGTAGGGTAGGGGGAGGAATTACATGAGAGACTTAGGGAATGGTGAGGATGAGGGAATAGATAATTGTAGAAGAGGAGAAGAAAAGTAGCAGTTGGTAATTGCAAGAGAGAGAAAGAGCTGCAGTAGGAGACTGCAGGGGAGGAGAGGAAAAGTAACTGTAGGGGGGATTAGCAGGAAGTAGATGGAGGGACTTGGGAAGAAGAGGAGACAAAGGCAAGGGAATTAAATTTCCAGCCTATAGCATGAGTACATACAGTAATAGGAACCGCAATATCAAACTGCTTGAGTACTGAGAGAAATTGCAAGCTAACATGCTTTAAAGATGGCAGTATTTGTGCAAAACTAACAGCGCAGTAGTATCGCAGTAATGAAACCTTCAGTAGCAGCAATAGTAATTACAACAGAAAACAGTGGTAGGAATGCATAGCCCTGACAAGAAGCAAGCTACAAAAATTGTTGTGAAAAGGTGCAATAGGTGCAAATCAAGCAATACTATATGAACGCTTATAATAGCAATTAAGTAGTAATACAATATAAAAGCTTAAAGTAGCAATTATCTCTTCTAGAGAGAGCTGTCAGCAGTTATCCTGACTGTTTAAATGACTACACCAGCCTAGACATGACAATATTACTATAAAGCTGAGCATATATGCAGTAACAAACACAAGAGGCCCACTTAGTGACTAGCAATTGTCACAACCCACCTACTTAGACACGTGACCACCAAATTCCTTTGCCTTTAGCCAGGCCCAGCTGTCAATCAGCTAAGGGAACTACTAGATAGAGGTGCGGGGGAGGGCAAAAAAAAAAAAAAACTTTGGTGAGTCCTGGTTACAGAACGTGAAGCAGGAGGAGTGGTCCTCCTGCACAAAGTAAAGAAAGAACAAATGTCCTGGTCTTCATTGCAGGGGAAGGGCAATGAAGTTCTAACAGCACTGTCCTCTGACCCTTGAAAGCAGTTCCTTTCTCCAGTGATGATCTGAAGCCAAGAGTCCTTTCTTTAATTCAAAACTTGGCCCTTTTTCTTTGCAGCGCTGTTGAATTGGGTTCGTTGGGGAGGAAGGTGGGGTTGCCCACGATCACAGTACTCCCAATGAGTGCTGGCCATTGGAGACAGCAGTCTTGTGGATGAGAGTCACTGAGATTGCAGGAGTGACTCTCTCCAACCCCCTCAGCTGGTCCATGAAAGTCCTGAGTAAGAAATGGCTCTCAGGATGTGGTTGTGGCTTTTTGAAGCTGAGAGTCCTTTGTTTAATTCAAAACAAGGTGCCCTTGCCAGCAGCGCAGTTGATTGGATCTGTTGGGAAGGGGGGTTGCCCACAGTCACAGCAACCCCCTCTGGTGGGTCCCGGTACAGAACATGAAGCAGGAGCAATTCTCCTGCACAAAGTAAAAGAACAAATGTCTGGGTCCTCATTATGGGGGCAATGAAGTTCAAACAGCGCTGCCCTCCGACCCCCGAAAGTAGTCCCCCTCTCCGGCCACAATCCAAAGCCAAGAGTCCTTTGTTTAATTTGAAACTTGGATGATGTCAAAGTTCCAAAATGCTGAAGGGAAACTGAGTCCCTTCAGACCCACTTATTCAGTGGCAAGTGTTGAATTTTGGTGGATTCAGTGAATGCCAGTTCAGTAGTGGTTCATTCTTAGGACAGAAGTTGTACTAGTAAAGTACATAATTTTTTAATTCAGTGATGTGCAATATAAAAGAAGAGAGCACATTCAAAGCTGGGAGGTAAGGGTGGGATATTTATAAATTTAGAAGTACTTGTAGTAATTTATAGGTGTTAAGTCAACGAGGCCTGTGGTATACAGATCTGGAAGATGTCCATCTTGTCTGTGGCTGTATTTTCTTTATGTAGGCATTATAGTTGGGTGTAGTATGATTGGGTAGATGTGAAAAATAAAAACATGGGTCTAGGAATGAAGGCAGCCATTTAATTTACTCCATTTTCTATGGCCATTTTAAAGGGAAACAGTCAGCACTAAGAACCCCACACCGAATTGTGGAGCTGGTCCCAATGTGAATTTTGTGTGCACAAACATTCTTTTTTTACTTACAGTTTACTGCAGCATAGTAGATTGTATCAGACTGATTCAGTTGACTTGCAAGCTTCCATTGTCTGTAACCAAAAGTCCCAAAATTTCCTGCGGTTGAGATCAGAGGAGGGCTGCAGCAATGGGAGATTCAATATCCTATAGTGTGCCAAACTGCTATTCACAGAAGACTGGTTTTCACTCTAAAACCAGGTTTGCGCTGAGGCAAAGTGTGGAGGGGGGATGCAATGCAAATGATGGGGAAGGGACCGGAATATCAGTGAAGTTCAATTCACACAGCATTTGTTCCGCACAAGGGCCTTTTACACAGTCCCCTTGTGTGGAGCAAAGACCATAGACCAAGACTTTGCCTCAATCCTGCACAACCATAGTGGTTGGCAGAGGTACTACAATGACCTCCCCCACCTGACCAGTAGCACAATATTCCCTGGTGTCCAGTGGTCCCTCCTCCCTCCTGACCCGATGCCCAATGTAGAAAAAGAGTTTACCTGATGTCCAGAGGTCCCTCTCCCCACCCGATGCCCCACCTGATACTCTATGCCATCATCCTGGTGTCCAGTCGTCCCTCCCTCTGTCTAGTCTCCATCCCTGTAAGGGTGAAATCCCTCCTGGTTTGACATTTCCACCAATGACTGTAAAGCTTTAACTTTCCCTGGTGTCTAGTGGTCCCCTCCTCTCCAATCACCAGCCCAATGTGAAGTTTTAACTTTCCCTGGTGTCTAGTGGTTCCCCTTCCCCACTGATCGCTGGCCTGATGTAAAACTGTAACTTTCCCTGGTGTCTAGTGCTCCCCCCCTGCCGATTGCTGGCCTGATGTGAAACCTTAACTTTCCCTGATGTCTAGTGCCCCCCTTCGCCAATCGCCTGTCCAATGTAAAGCTGTAACTTACCCTACTGTGCAGTGGTTCCATCCCCCCACTGATTGCCAGCCTGATGTGCAGAAATACACTTTCTCTGGTGTCCAGAGGTCCCTCCCCCCCATCCTAATCCCCTGTATACTAACGTAAAATCATTTCCTGGTGTCTGCTGCCCCCATCCTGGCAGTTAGTGCCCAACCCCTACCCCATCCCAGGCCGAGCCATGAGCTGGCACAACCCTCCCACTCCACCATGGCCATCCACCCATGGGTTGTCAATGAGCTTGTACTGTTGCAATCGTGCTCATTGACAGCTCAGTCAACAGCCGGCTATGGTGGAGTGTGGAGGGCTGTGCCGGTCTCAGGCTCAAGGTCAGGATGGGGGGAGCGGCATGGTGGGGCACTACAGCCAGGGTGGGGGGAGTTGGGGGGTCTGTTAGATACCAGAGAAAGCTTTCACTTTAGTATATAGGAGATCAGGATGGGGAAGGGACCACAGGACACCAGGGAATCAGTAATGCCACATCGGGCATGGGTGCGGATCACGGGAGGGACCGATGGACATCAGGGAAAGTGTGTTTCTGCATAGTGAGCTAATGATCATTGGAGGGGGACCACTAGACACTAGGGAAAGTTAAAGTTTCAAATCAGGCTGGCAATCAGCACTGGGGACCACTAGACACCAGGGAAAGTTATAGCTTTACATCGGGCTGGTGATCAACAGGGGGGTGGATATCAAACCGGAGAGGGGTGTCACCCCTACAGGGATGGGGAATGGACAGGAGAGGGACCACTAGACACCAGGGTAATGGTATAGAACATCAGGCAAGGAATCGGGTGTGGTGAGAGCTGTTGGACACCAGGGAGACCTATATTTCACATCAGGTATTGGGTCAGGTGGGGGAAGGGACCACTAGACACAAGGGAGAACTATGAGTTACATCGGGTGGGCATCAGGTGGATGGATGGATGGATCACTGGACCCCAGGGACTGAGGGTTTTCTATTGGGCAGGGGCTGGGGGTGCGCACTGAGCTCCTGCACATGGGCCCATAATGGGCATGCAAATGGCCTCATAGCACCTTGCATGCCTAGTGGGCTCATTTGCATGGCAGCTTTTGTGAGCTGGAAATAGCACACCTGTGCTATTCATTGTAGAGCCATACTCCTGGGAACAGAATTTTTTACATTGTGCTTTGTGACTTTTTGTGAATCCGGCCCATGATCTTTTGTTTATTGGCCCTGCTGTTCTTCCAGGGCAAAGCACAGTCACAGAGCACTGTACTTAGTGCTGGGAGAACAGCAGGCCCAGCAAACGTGATCGGAGCTTATAAAATCTCTAACATGCACTGTAGCCTGAGGCTATTGAATCTCCCACTCCTGTAGCCCTACTCTGATGTCAGCTGCAGGGGATTCTGGGATTTGTACTCATGAAAAATTTCAGCTTGCAAGTCTACAGAATTAGTCTAATACAAGCTATTCTACTGCAGTAAACAGTAAGTAGAAAAAAATATATTTTTGCACACAACGAGCAAATTGCAACCAGACACACACTTAGGTGTAGGCCTCTTAGTACTGAATGTTCCCCTCGAAAAAATATAATAGTGAGCGTTTATCACTATATAAACTAGAGTGTTTTACACTTTATTATAGTTGAGTACTGCTGCCATGTCTGTAGTTAATCAAATTAATAATCGACAGCCTGTACCATATGCCTCTCAACAAGGCATTGTTTTTAAACTGATGAAAATTTCTTCTCACTTTAACTGTATTTTTTCAGCAAATACCAATTCCATATAATTTTTACATGTTGCATGTCAATACATTTTCTAAAATTGACAAACTTCATTACTTCTGTACTCTTGTTTCATGCTGCTCCAACTCTCCTCTCAGACTATGTTTATAATGGGTAAAATATATCCAAAAGATACATATACAGTATCAATAGGATGTAAAGCTACCTTGGGTTTCAAGTGTCAAATATAAACACACTAAAATGTCACCAAAACCCCTAAATACCCTTATTATGTACTGTTCGGTATGGTTTATCCCATACATAATGTTGGATAAAATGTTTACTGTACATCAAGGACTTGGATCTTTTTGCACAAAATTATAATAAAAGCACTATACCTTGGTCTACTGAAATAACTGTACCATTTTATTAAGCAGTAGGGCCTATGCTGACAATAAAATAACTTTAAGGATTTAAATGTGCCTTCTTGAAACATACAGTAGTATTATATTGGTTTGAGAAGTTAAGCCTAATCATACTTAAATTATAGCTTTTGGGCATAGCATTCAACAGCATAATGCTGAACATGCAAATGATGCTTTTAAAGAGCCCTATTAGATGTCCAAATGCAGCAGACACGTAGTACCCTGCTGCCAGTCAGCATCCATTCCCTGCTCAACAGCATGTGTCCAACAAAGTGCCAGCACACCACACATTGCAGCTTTCCTGAAACTCACCGGGTCACTAACTCTTGAGTGAAGTCTCAGCCAGAGCAAAGAGCACTAAATTTCTAGTCTTGGATTCAGTATGCAGGACATCTGTGCACTGTAATTAGAGATGCTTGTGAAGTGCATTAACTACTCAATATGTGATGTGTGCATGGCAACAACATCCCAATTCAGATGGATAGACCCAGATAGCAGGTAATTTGCCTATGCTTTTTAGTTAGGGTTGGATAGGCACTTTAATGTTAAATCACAATTTTGTATCACTTATATCATGGTTTGTTTCTTGACATATTTCACAAACCTTCAAAAATGTAATCCGAGGCCCAAAATCACAAGCCATAGCAAGTTGGGTGAAATGTGGTCCAATGTTTTGGGGCTATTTTTGGATAAAGATGAGCAAAATATGTGAAAAAGACTAATTGTTTTTCAAAAATGAGGGCAGTTCATACATCACTGCCTCTGACATGCTCAGAACAGTCAGATACGCATGAACAACTTGCATTGGGGCTCTAGAGCAGACTGTGAAGCTACCATATTGCTCCCCTTGCATGAATAGCAGTTGGGAACTAATCTCTGCTGTTGATGCCAATTCCAGCGCTTGACTCTGTCTGCTCAATAGCCAGTTTTTTTTAGGTACAACACTGGCAGTTGGGTGCCCGATGCCACTGCCAGTTCTGTTGTTCCCATCACAGGCCTTTACTAATGCACTAACACTGTTGCCTAACCCCCACATCCAACTGACTTCTGGCACTCCCACCCTCTTACCCCTACCCTGACCTCAAAAACTGTTGAGGTCTCTTGGCCAGCAACTGACACAACTTTCCCTCCTTCCAAACCAGCCACCACCTGTTGAACCTACAACAGAGATCACCTCCACCCAACCACCTTCTAGCACCCCCGCCCTCCTACCCCCTCCATCTTGGCAGCCACTGTCTATTGAACCTGAAAAAAATGTAAAACGTTCCAAAATGCACACACTGCACATGCTCCAAGACTTAGGTTTTTTTTTTCCAAGCTTGATTTACTTTTTTTTTTTTATGCAAAATGTCATTAATCTTCATGTTAGCACCCTCCCTCACAACCAAGTTAGAGGTTACTTTTAAATCACATCCGCACTGAGTTTGCAGGGTTGCACCCCAAAAATACATTTCATGTGGGATTTAAAACTTGGCACTTATGTGGTCATTAGAGAGGGTGGTAACTTGATGATTAGTGATATTTTGGAATGAAAAAAAATGTAAAATGTATATGTAACCCCTAGATGGCGCTATCCCAGGGGCTACTACCCCTGCCTGATTTGCCACTAACAGGTTGAGGGGCCTGGATCCAATGGCTGGTGCCTCCACCCAGAGGTCAGGGTTTGCAATAGTTAAACTAACTTGGTCACAGCCCTCTGGGACACTGCAACCCCCCTTTCTTCCCACTAGTGGCCCACACAATATATCAGAATTACCTTCACAGTATACACTTACCCCCAGGTCTGGTTCCGCACTGGGACCTCCTGTGAAATGAGATATGCAACAATCACAGTACAGTACTTTAAACATAGACAAACACCAGGCAGTATAACTTTGCTGAAACAAGCAGCTCTGATTTATTTAGGGGATATAACAAGGACAGGGGAAATCAGGTTAATTAGCTTATCACTCTAATAATTCATTTATGGCTCTGTGCACAGGCCTATCCCTATCAGTTACTGTCCCTGGGTACCCAAGCCCTAGTGGCTAGTCCAAACCGTGGCAGCTGGTAGGGGCCCTTTCACACAGAGAAAAGGAGAATTAAACAGTCAGCAGTACAGTAATTCCATTTGGATTTAATGTGGCATTCAACAGGAGCGACTCTGAATTAGTACTCACGACCTCCAAATAAGATAGGGTCCTTCAATGTCAGCAGGGCTCACTTGAGGTACACAAACCTCTTCACACATCCATATAAAAGAAAGCACTATACCAGGCAGGCTGCATCTGTATCCGATCGCAATTACTGCACAATACCGGAGAACACACAGCAGATTCAGTTCCGACAGACAGAGTGCAATTTCAGCAATTCCTCCAGTCTTCTACAGGGTGAGCCTGGTTTCTACTCTTCAGAGATCCTTGATTCTTTTCACAGGACGGATTCAGTCCTAACAAGCTGTTACACAAGCTGCAGACCGAACTCTGGGCCTTACACACGCTTTTTGACTAAAACTGCACACTGAAAAAGCACAGGGCTCCTTCCTTCTTCACTGCCAAAGCTCAACTGAAACTCCAACCGACAAAACCGGCACTTCCTTTGAGTTCCTCCCAGTTCTTGACTGGATTGGCTGTCACTCACAATAGACTGCTGCTGTTGGTCCAAAAGGCACTGAGTCTAAACTACATCTCCCAGAGTCACTGCCCATACAATCCTCTTGTGGCTGGCTCAGATTATGAGTCCAAGTTCTGATTCGCCCAAGGCACCACTTTAGAGCTAGCTTACCCCACACTGATTGGTCCAGTTCAGCAGTTCAAAACTAGAATGGGGAACTAGCAGACACAGTTCTGACTGCAAAGAAAGCAGGTTAGACAACTGTAATTTCATTATTACTCTAAATAATTTCTGGCAAACAGTTACATCTTTCAGATAGGTTCCCTTGCACTCCTAGTGACTGCAAAATGGAGTGAATTGGCAGCAGCTTGAGTGGTACTCAATCAAAGAAACACACAGTCCCCATACAACTAATTATGTCTGCAAGCAGACAGCTCTTAAAGAGACAGTACCAGAGGTTCTAAAAACACTCACTGATAAATGGCTTAAACGCCAAACACCATTCAGGCCTGGAGCATTCAAGCAAGCTCCTGGAAGTCTTTTGGGAACCCCCATTTGCAGGGGGGTTACATATATAGAAAAGAAAATGTAGATTATGAAACTAAGTTCCTGTGCTTGCACAGTTTGCATATTTTGTAACTAAGGTTTTCCAATGTCAGTTGTTTTACTTGAAATTTAACCATTGTTTTAATATGTTTTCCTCCCAAAATTTCATTAATCTGCAGGTTACAACCTTCCCTCGCAATCCCACCAGAAATGTGTTTCTAGGACTGCGACTGAAAACAGATTTTGGATGGGATTTAAAAGTTGTCAGTTACTGTATGTGGTTGTGAGGGATGGTGGTAACTTGCCGATTAGTAAACTTTCCACGAGAATAGTATAAAACGTGGTAAAGTTATGAGTGAAAGGGAGATGGGAAATTGTTTAACCAGGAAAGGCACACTAAGATGGAACTTGTTTCCAGGTGCATCCTGGGAGCACAAGAAGTTAAGTGACTTGCTCAGGGTCACACAGTATGCCAGTGGGGGCTAATGGGATTGAAATCCAGGTCTCCAGGTTTGCAGCTCAGAGCCTTAAACCACTACAGTATATTACCTCCTAAAAGAAAACTGAGGTATGAAAACACTAAGTGCATGTGCTTTTATTCAGACTTTGCTTTCTTCTTAATTTTACAACAGAAAAAATAGAAAATAATCAGAAAAAACCTGCATGTTCACAATCTTAGTTTTTTCCCACCTCATTTTGAAGCAAGCTTCATGTTTGGCACCATGCCTGATAGCTCTGCCTCTTTGTGTAGAGTCACAGGGCCCTGAGTGAAGCAAGATACAAGTCAAGTGCTGTGCCTGATGGATCTACTGCTTGGTGTAGGGCCTGCAGGGCCATTGTGAAGAAAATTACTGTACATGCCTGAGGCCCTAGTGAAATATGTACTGAGTACACGGGTCTACTCAGAAATGTATTTTATTCTTCCATTAAAGTTCAAAGTGTCATATACACAAAGCCCCAAATCACATTAATGCAAACACACAGTAAAAAAGCCAGGTATTGAGTAACAGACAATAGCCTCCATGTATTGGGTCACACTGATCCTTCCTCAGGGGTCCAATGTCTGAGGCCCTGCCCAACTGGTTTGCTGCTTCATAGAGTATACTGTAAGTTGTTATATATCTTTAAGGAAACTCACTACAACGAAACTTTCATTTTTTTTTCTTCATTTGTTTCTCCGCCTGCATCTCCAGTCCCGACAGCATCCCCGCACCCTCGTTATCAACCTGTCTTGTAGACTTATGGATTATCCACCACTTACACAAAGCTGTATCAGCAGGTGGCCAGCCACATAGGGTCATGTGGTGCCTGTGGAGGATGCCAAGGGAGCCAAGGCATTTCCCTCTTTCTCCCCAGGACATCTGTGAGTGACGTATGCATATTGACGCACATGCTTGCTGCATCATCACACATCCCCCCATGTCTGCTGGTCACACCAGTGTTGCCACTTAGTCTCCACTAGGTGGCAGGAAAATCACAGGACTCAGAGTCCTGCTTCCCTGAGGGAGGACAGCTGTCCTGGGACACTCAATCCTCCTTCACCTGGCCAGCCTCTGAATGACCCTGCTCCATTCCTGAACACGGGTCACCAACATGGCTGCAGGTAAGGCGCCAGTACCTCATCCCTCCACGCCACCAGGCTGGCTCAGAAACTACTTTAATTTAACCTTCAACACCAGTGCTGCATCATATCGAAATATAGAAACTTAGACAACAATGGCAGAAAAAGAACAAATGACCATACAGTCTGCCAGAGTTTCATATTTAGTCTTGAGGCTTAGTGTTCTTCCAGGGTCCTAGCCCTTCCCACCCCCTCCATTCTCCTTCCTGATTCTGACACCTCGAGCAACCGCTATGCCCTTCATCCTGTCCCAGACATGCTTATAACCATTAATGGTTTTTACACCCACCACCTCATCTGATGGACTGTACCATGGCTTCACCACCCATTCTGTAAAACTAGAAACATAGACAATGACAGCAGAAGAAGAAGGCAAAAGGGCCATCCAGTCTGCCTGATCTGATCATTCAAACATCATGGAACACCCACAGTGCAGACCCACTAAGGCTGTTGTGACTTTTTCCCTTAACTTTGCATCCCCCTACTTTATATGTTGCATTGTTACAACTGATGCATTAACATAGTTTTAGATATGAATAACATGGATAAGTACACAGGATAAGGAATAATGACCCTGATCTTTAGTTTTCAAATCTGAGGAAAAATTTCCACTTTCCAAGGTATATCTCATGGATGCTACAGGTTATCTAAGTGCAGCCCCTTCCAAACTCTAGGGGTATGCAGGTGGAATTACTGTGCAAGGGAGTGTACAACCACTTCTTTCCATTACTTGAACTTCCAGAACTTGAGGTGACCTCCCAGGCTGTCAGATGCTCTCAAGGTCGGTGCTGGGCTGCAAAGTAATGGAGTCAACAGAACATTTCCCAACAATAACTGAATGTCCAGAACTTGACTAAAGTCTAACCAGGGGGGTCCATTTAGTAAATCAGTTCAAGAACAAATCAGTTATGATGTACTAATCACAGTACAGAATGGTTTCATGTTGCTTCAAGTCCATTAGGGGGACACAGTTCAGAGTTCATCAGTGAGATATTCTTCCAGCAGTTTCAAAGTCCATTATAATTTAGAGGCTGCATGCAATTCAGTGAGTACAGGGCATTCTTAATTCAGTTACTTCAGGGCTTTCACAGACAGTTAAAGGTTTCTGTCAGCCAGATCCTCAAGTAGAACTTTTTTAGAACGTGTTGGCAGAAAAGGACTGGTAGGCCCATCTAGTCTGGCCTATTTTCCCTGCATATTTCTACATCCTGGACCCTATTCAGTCACAGGTGTACCCCCCCCCCCATTTCCTCCACCTATTATGCTCATGTTCTTATCCCACGCATGTTTGAAGTGCCCCACTGTCTTCGCCCCCTCACCTCTACTGGCAGGCTGTTCCAGGCATCCACCAGCCTTTCTGTGAAGAAGTATTTACATCCCTCTTAAACTCCCACCCTCAAGCTTCAGAGCATGCTCTTCCTCCTCTGAAAGACACCCCCTTCTCACTTTGTTCACCCCATAAGGTACTTACAGGTCTCAATCATGTTTTGTCTCACTCTTCTGTCTTCCAGAGAGTACATGTTGAGCTACTCCACCCTCCCCTCATATGCTTCCACGTGCAACTCCTGTACCACTTTGGTAGCACTCCTCTGGACCGTTTCCACCCTGCCAATGTCCTAGCAGAAGTGTGGCCTTCAGAACAGGATGCAGTACTTCAGGTGAGGTCTCACAAGTGAGCAATACAAAGGCAACATCACATCCCTTCTGCTAGAAAGCCCCCTCCCTATGCAACCCAGCATCTGGCTAGCCTTGCCTACTGCCTTGTTGTACTGCCCTACCACCTTGACATCATCAGATATGATTACCCTAAGGTACCTTTCTTGCTTGGTGACTGTAAGTACCCCACTCCCATCTTATGCACAGTCCCTGGGTTTCCCACCACAGGTGCATGACATGGCACTTTTTGGCATTGAAACCCAGCTGCCACCCCTAGAACATTCCTCTAGTATCCTCAGATCCTTTTGCATTCTCTCCACCTCTACTGGGTGTTCACCCTGTTGTAGATTTTTGTGTCATCTGCAAAGAAACACACATTCTCCTCCAGTTCTTCACTAATTTCACTTATGACATTGAAGAGGACAGGACCCGGTCCCAATTCCTTTGGTGCTCCACTGGTCACTCTCGCCTCCCTCAAGTGATTGCTGTTTACCACCACTCTCTGCCTCCTATCTTTCAAGCAATTTGATGGCTTACCACCTTCTCCCCCTTCCCCAAGTTGCTAAGTTTCATAATTGGCCTCCTATGTGGTACTGTGCCAAAGGCCTTACTAAAGTCAAGAAACGCTACAACCATTGCCCTTCCCTGATTCACCTCCCTCGTAACACTGTCAAAGAATTGTATGAGATTTCTTTGACATGATCTCACCCTGAGAAGCTGTGCTGCAGTGGTCCTGCAGCCCATTTGCCTCCAGGTACTCTGTCTGTCTCTCCTTCAGCAGGGTTTCCATTACTTTCTGCACCACTGATGTGTGACTGGCTGGTCTATAGTTCCTAGCCTCTTCCCTGCTGCCACTTTTGTGCAGTGAGACCACATTGGCCCTCCTCCAGTCCTCTAAAACTAACCCTGTCTCTAACGAGGTGCTGAATAGTGTTGTCAGAGTGGCAGCTAGCACTGTGCTCAGTTCTTTTAGTACTCTAGGGTGGATCCCATCTGGCCACATCACCTTGTTTTCATTTAGGGCTTCCAATCCCCAAAGAATTCTTTCTTCCAAAAATGGACTTGTGTCCATCCTCCCCCCATGCCTGCTGATGCATGTTGGCATGTCCCTTCCTTCCCCCCATCCACTGTGAAGACCAAGCAGATGTACTTGTTTAAATTTCTTGCTATTTCTTGATCTTCTTCTGCAGTCTCTCCTCTGCTCTCCTGATCCTCACTATCCCTCCCTCTTTTCACTCACGTACCTGAAGAAAGTCTTAGCCCCATTTTTGACCTCTTGAGCGAGTCTTTCTTCTGTTTGAGCCTTTGCTGCCCTCACCCTCATTCCTGTCTCTGTTTATTTGTCCAGATATATCTTCCTGTCCTTCTTCATTTGGGTTGCCTTGTACTTCTTAAAAGCTGTTTTTTCTCCCTTACTGGCACTGCCTTAGCCACCTCCCTAGAGAACCATTGTGGTTTCTTCCACCTCTTCCCCTTGCTTGTTTTCTTGCTTGAAACAGCTTGCCATTACTTTACCTATTCCTTCCTTAATCCTTCTCCACTGTGCTTCCACTCCCCCAGCCATCCCCCCTTCATGGTATTTACTTAGGCAGTCTCCCATTTCTTTAAAATCTGCTCTCCTGAAGTCCAGGACACACATCCTAGTGTGTTTTTTCTCCGGCCCAATCCATATGCCAATCCACACTGTATGATGATCATTTGTACCGAGGGAGCTACCCACAGTGTTGTCTGCAATGCTGTCTAGTGGGCTCTGTAACCAGCTGCCTAAGAAATACCTCTTGCTGGGAGTCTAGGGTGGCCCTGCTTCTAGTTGTAGCTGCCACCAGAATGCTCCAATCTATGTCCAGCAGATTAAAACCCCCATAATCAATACCTCCCCTTTGCATGCTATTCTGCCAGTGGTTTCACCCAAAACCTTGTCGGCCTTCTCCCTCTGTATTGGTGGTGGGTACACCACTCCCACATGGAAAAAGACCCCTACCCCACTGTCTAAGCCAACCCAAAGAACCTCCAGTCTTTCGTTATCCCCATTGTGCCCTTGTAACTCAGTGGCCTTTATACATTCCCACACATATAAAACAACCCACTCGCCTTTCAACCCTGCCCTATCTTTTTGAAACATGGTGTAACTCAGAATGGCCACATTCCAGCTGTAGGTGTCAGTACCATGATTCTGTTATTTATTTTTTATTTATTTATTTAAATATTTGGTGACCAGGAAAAGCACACTGATCTGAGAGGCTCATTTCCAGGTTCAACCTGGGGGAAGGGGAAAGGGGATAACACCAAGCAGTCAGTTACAGGCAGATGAAGTGCAACATCAGCAGTTTCAAGTGCAATACAGAGATCATTTATTTATTTATTTATTTATTGTTAACTGGGTAGGTACACTAGACAGCATAGCTGCCTATTTTCAGGTACTACACGGGAGATTACAACAAAGGGTATGTAAACTATAGTAGATACAAGAAAACATCATGGGAACAAGTTGAAGTCAAACATAGTACACTTACATAAAATTTTTAGCAATGACAGTACATTTGCAGGAATCTATATGTAGTAACAAAACAGAAATATAAGTGCAAATAACCAACAGTCATAAGTCATACAACTAGTGAGTAAGTGCTAGAAGAGAGGAAATAACAAGATTTCCAGGCGGGTCTGAGAGTAGTAGAAGTTGGAACCGGTAGGCAGCTAGGAGAAACCAGTACAGGAGTGGGTTGTTAGAGAACAGGAGCAGGGTTCAGAGCTTAGAAGAGCCATACGAAACTCTTGTTTGAAGCTGTGTGGAGAAGGGGAGATTCTTAGGCTCAGTGGAAGGGAGTTTCATAGTTTAGGGACCCAGCTAGAGAAAGCATTCTCCCCCATTTTGGTTTTACATCTCGGTTGGACAAGAAGGGATTTGTCAGCTGATCTCAGTGGGTAGGCAGAAGTCACAGGTTTGAGCAGTAGAGCCAATTTGTCAGGTATCTGGGAGGAGATTATATTTTTTATAAAACAGTAGGAAGTAAACTGTCAAATAGCAGTAGGAAAATACATTGAGGTATATGGCAACACTGCTGTACATTGCTGTCAAATTAATGTTTTGTTTTTTTACAAGGTATGCGGAAGGGAATAAGGCAAGTTTAATTTGGATGAGTTGAGTCCTCATTTAAGAGAGAGAGAAGGTGAGGGGAGTGAGAGGGCACATATGAAGAGGGTAGGGCTGGCAGAGAGGAGGAGAAGTGTAGTCATAGGAAGGAGAGGATGGAGAGTTGGGGATGTGACAGGAACAAGTAGGAGGGGAGGTGGGCTTTAACAGCCACTTTAGAGATAGTAGAGATGAGGCTTGGTGAAGTAGACTGGGGAGCTGGTTCCAAAGGGAGGGGAGTAGGTATGAAAAAGCAGCCTGGCCAGCTTGAGAGCTGGAGTGAGGGATGGCATAGGAACAGGAGTCTGTAGTGTGAAGGGGGTAAGAGGAGGGAACAGAGGGGGAAAGGAAGGAAGATAGAAGAGGAATGAGGTAAGACAGTATTTTCCAGAAACATAGAAACATAGATTTTGATGGCAGATAAGGACTGCCTGGCCCATCTAATCTGCCCATTTCCCTACCTATTTAAACTCCAGCTCCGAAATTATCAGCAAGTTATCCTCTCTTTCCTATCACTAGGGTTGCCTTCTTGAACAAGAATCCCATGCGTTCTTGAACTCACCAATCATTTTAGCCTCTATGACCTCCGCTGGGAGGTTGTTCCATGCATCCACCACCCTTCCTGTGAAAACAATACATCCTCACATTACCTGTGAGTTCCCCCCTCCATCTCATATTGTGACCCCTTGTTCTTGCACATCTCTTTTTTTGAAAAATGATGTCTTCCTGGACCTTATTGAGTCCCCTGAGGCACTTGAATGTCTCTATCACACACCCCCCCTTCCTCCAGGGTATACACAGAGTTTTTTCAGTCTTTCCTCATATGTTTTCTGGGGCATTCCTTACAGCATTTTTGTTGCCCTTCACTGGACCACCTCCATTCTGTCAATGTCCTTCTAGAAATGCAGTCTTCAGAACTGCACATAGTATTCCAGATGTGGCCTGACCAATTTTCTGTACAGTGGCATCACCACCTCCTGTTTTCTACTGGTGATGCCCTTCCCCTATGCACCCCAGCATCCCTCCAGCCCGCCCCATCACCTTTTCACATTGCTTGTCCACCTTCAGGCCATCCGTTATGTTTACCCCAGGTCCCTTTCTAGTTTTGTTGTTGTTAGTATCCCCCCCCCCATTTTGTATTCCTCTGCAGGATTCCTATGGCCCAACTGCATGACTTTGCACTTTTTTTTATTGAATTTAAGCTGCCACACTCTTGACCACTCCTCTGATTTGCCTAGGTCTCTTCTGATTTTTTTCACCCCATCTGAAGTGTCTAACCTATTGCATATCTTGGTGTCATACACAAAGAGGCTTCCCTTCCCTTCCAGCTCCTCCACAATGTCACTAATGAAGACATTGAAGAGGACCAGTCCTAGAACTGAGCCCTCTGGCACCCTACTTGTCACCCCTCTCCTAGGATGGAACTCCATTTACCACTACCCTCTGTGTCCTGTTGCTCAGCCAATTTTGGACCCAGTGTACCACCTTTGGGACCTACTCCAGGACTGTGCAACTTGTTTACTAGCCTTCTGTGTGGGACGATGTCAAATGCCTTGCTAAAATCTAGGTAGGCCATTATCCACTGCCCCTCCCTGATCCTCCACCCTGGTTACCCAGTCAAAGAAATCTATCAGATTTGTTTGAAAAGATCTCCCTGCTGTGAATCCATGTTGCCTCGGGTCTTTTTTTTTTTTTTTTTTTTCATTCAAGCTGGAAGATAGAGATTCTACCCTATAAGGCTTGCCAACCAATTTTTAAAAAAGTAAATTTGTTAATTCCAAAATGCAGATCTATCCCATTCTTGAACTCGTTCATCGTATCACTATTCACAAGTTTGGTCGGTAAGTTGTTCCAAACTCCAACCACTCTTAAACTATACCAATGTTTATGAAAATTGTGATCACAAGCTTGTTGACATAGTTGTTTCATATGTTTTCTTGTACTAGTTCTACCACGATTATGTATAAAACCCAATTCCTCTAGCAACACTTCATCATTCATGCTCTTGTAGAGAAAACTCAGATCTCTCCTTAATCTGCAGTAGTATAAGGAATAAAGATTTAAGCTTACTAGTCTGTCATGATAACTTTTTTTTTAAATCCCTTTATTTGTTTAGTTAGCATTCTCTGAACCCCCTCTATAGATAGTATGTCTTCCCTATTTTGGGGTGACCAAACCTGGATGCAATATTCCAAGTGAGACCTAACCAATGCACCATAGAGTGGGATCAGCACTTTCCTATCTCTACTTGCTATATTCTTGAGTATACAGTTTAAATTTTGGATTGCTTTCTTAAGTTGGATCCTGCAATGTGCTCTAAATTTTAAGTCATTTGTAACTGTAATCCCCAAATCTCTTTCCTCAGTAACTACCCCCAGGGCGGTATTATCCAAATGGTATATTTCTTCCTTGTTGTTCTTACCTAGGTGCATGACCTTACACCTGGTTTTATTTAGTACAAGTTTGTTTAAGCTTGTCCATTCATATATTGAGTCCAATGTATGCTGTAGGGCTGCTCTTTGTTCAGCATTGTTAACTACTAACCCCAGCCTACAATCATCTGCAAATTTATACATCCAGATGTTATTATTTCTAATTTTTAACGAGGCGATGTATATATTGAATAAGCTAGGTCCCAGCACCGAACCCTGTGGGACTCCACTAGAAATGGGAATCCAAGCAGAATATTCTCCATTGATGACCACCCTCTGCCTTCTGTCCTGTAGCCAGTTTGAGACCCATTTGCAGATATTACTAGACAGATTTATGCCTTCCAATACTGACAATAATTCCTTGTGTGGCAATTTATCAAATGCTTTAGCAAAATCGAGGAAAACTACATCCACAGAATTTCCCACATCCATTTCCCTATTCACTTTTTCGTAAAAGGTCAGTAGATTGGTCTGGCATGATCTATTTTTTGTAAATCCATGTTGTAGGGGATCAATCATATCCTGTCCCTCCAGATGTTCCATTAGTATATCTTTGATTATTCCCTCCATAATCTTTCCTATTGTTGAAGTCAAACTAATGGGTCGAAAGTTTTCAGGTAGAGTTCTGGGTCCTTTCTTTAAAATAGGCACGATGTTAGCTAATTTCCAATCGTGAGGGACCAAACCCATATTTATAGATGCTTGGAAAATATAAGTTATTGGTTGTGCCAACCCATCTGCCAATTCCTTCAGAATCCTAGGATGCATACCATCTGGACCAGGGGATTTAGTAACATTACGTCCTGTCCCCCACTAGCCTCCAGGTATGCCACAGTCCTTGGATTCCATGATTTTCCCCACCACTGAGGTCAAGCTGACTGGTCTGTAATTTCCAGCCTCCACCTTGCTCCTACTTTTGTGTAGTGGTAGCACATGCGCCCTCCTCCAGTCCTTTGGTACCACTCCCCTCCTCTAGTGATTTGTTAAATAGGGCTATCAGTGGTGACCCTAGTACCTCCCTGAGTTCTTTCAGTATTCTAGGATGCATCCCATCTGGTCCCATTGCCTTGTTCACTTTTAGTTTCCAGAGTTCTGTGAGTCCAGTGAGTGCTGAGCAATGAGAATGATGATGTGACAGTAGGGGGGCAATGGAGAGAGAGGAATAAAGGAAGCAGTGATGGGTGCAGGGGGAGAGTTTGAGGCAAAGTGACAGAAGGTATTACAGAGGGTGTTTAGTCTGGCAAGGGCAGAGGGAGAGGCAGCACTGTAAACCACATCTGCATAGTCAAAAATAGGGAGGATCATTTTGACAAGCAGGTCCTTTTCAGACTTCAGTGAGGAGACAGTCTTTGTTTTGGTG
This sequence comes from Neoceratodus forsteri, assembly GCA_016271365.2. Taxonomy (NCBI): domain Eukaryota; kingdom Metazoa; phylum Chordata; order Ceratodontiformes; family Ceratodontidae; genus Neoceratodus; species Neoceratodus forsteri. Next base: position 1,520,084,887 of record CM057449.1, read on the forward strand.
AAGGATGCCGAGCGTGGGGTGAAGCTTTGAGTGTATAGCGTCGATGTGGACTGAGAAGTCTGGGTTGCTATCAAGTCACACGCCAAGGTATTTGTAAGTGTGGACTACCTCTTGTTGTGCACTATCAAGGATAGAGAAAGACCGAAGGAGGTGACAGCCTTGCTAGCTTTTGGCATGGACATGGTCTTGTTTGTGTTTACATTGAGCTGGTTGGCATGAAGTGAGGATATAACCACAGACATGGAGGGAACAGACATGCAGATGACTGTGTCATCAGCATATATATGAGTGTGGGAGAAGACACAGACAAATGGGAGGTCATTTAGAAAAATGGAGAATAGTATGGGATGCAGGATGGAGCCTTGAGGGGCTCCTGCAAGTATGGGGAGGGGGGATAGTGTACCACCCACCTGAACAGACTGCTGATGATTTGTAAGGTATGAGTGGAACCACTTAACCACAGGAGTAGGGAGACCAGCTGAGGCCAGTTTGTTCAATAGGAGAAGCTGGGATACTGAGTTGAATGCCTTAGCAAGATCAATAAAAATAGCTGCTGTGACATGATCCTGGTCCAATCTGGTGAGGATCGCATCAGTAACATGGAGAAGAGAGGGGATTGTGGAGCGGTTTTTCAGAAGTCAGACTGAAAAAGGGGACAGGAAGGAATAGGAGTCCAAGAAGTTGATTATTGTGGAGTGGGCTAGTGACTCTTGTAGTTTATCAAGAGAATGGAGGAGAGGAATTTTTTTATAGTTTCCAGGAGATGATGGATCACCCCCTTTGTAGAGGGAGACAACCTCAGTGGTTTTCCAGGTGAGGGGGACAATGCAGAGGGAGAAGGAGAGGTTCAAAAGGTGGGTGAGCGGGTGATGGATGGGGGGGGAGATATGTGAAGGAGTTTGGAGTCAAAGCCATCTGGGCTGTATTTTGATGGGTTGAGAGACTTGGGAGCAAGGAAAACTTCCTGAGGGGAGACGGGAGGAAAGTGAAAACCAGTGAAAGAGGTGGGTTGAGGTGGGGGAGAGTGTTTGAGGACTGGCTGGGAACAACGCACATTGTGATGAATTTGTTGAAGAAGGAAGTGATAGCAAGTTGGTCAGAAACCAGTGAGCCATCTGCTTGGGGATGGGGTGCGGGTTGGGATGGTGGCCCGAAAATTGAGTGGATTATTTTCCAGAAGTTGGAGGGCGAGTTTAGGTTGGATTGTAGGGTGGATATTTGATAGTAGTGAGCCTTGGCTGCTCGGATGGCCTTTCATGCAGGAGTTTGTAAGGGACCTGTAGTGCTGATGGTCAGAATCAGAGTTGGATGCCTTAAAGTGGGGCCATTCAAGGTCCCTAGATTTGCATAGCTCAGTGAAGTCGGAAGTAATCCAGGGGTGGTGGGATAGTTTTACTGGATCTTTTGAGAGGGGCTTGGGTGTTCTAGGAGAGAGTGAGGATATTGGTGATATGTGAGAGGGCTGCATCCATGTTCTGAATGGAGTAGACAGGAGACCAGTCTGCATAGGCCAGACCTCTCAAGAGAGCACCTGTGTTAAGAGACCTGCAGGATCTGTGCAAGATGTATTTCGGGGTGGATTGAGAGGGGTGGTTTTTCCTAATACAGTAGGTAAGGAAGTGATCACTGAACACATTTGGGAGCACTCCAGCAACTGAGAAACAATGGGGGTGGGAGTATAGTACCCAGTCCAGGAGGGTGTGGTTTGAGGAGTGGGGACTGAGCCAGGTGGGTTCATTCTGAGATTAGCTGGGGTGAGATTCAAGGATTTGGTAGAGTGCAGGATAGGCTTAGAGCCAGGGGAGAGCCAGTTATGGCCACCAGATTCAGGTCTGTCTAAGCAGTGGTTACCTCAAGGGCAGGAATTTTATTTCCTAGGCTCCTTACATTGGTGCACATGGCTCTCCACTCCTTTTGTCCCTCCCTGCACCAGCTTTGCTCTCCCTTCCTGAGTCCATTCGTCATCCTTCCCTTGTCCCTGGTACTATCCTGTTTTTTTTTAATGTCCCTCTATCCAACCTTCTTAATTTTTCTCTCAGCTTTAGAACCACCTCCCAATCCTTTACCCCCCCCCCATCCTTAGGCCCTTGTACCCTAGGGGAATTTATTTCCCTTGGGCTTCTCCTCTCCGATGCTTCATTTTCTGGGGGGGGTCATTCATTGCCTCCCTCTTTATTTCTGCCTCCCCTTGCCTACTTTAAATACTTGTTGAATTAGCATTTAAACCTTCCATTCTGAACTGCCATTCTCCTCCTGGATGGGTGGAGGCCATTTCCCTTGTACAGACCTCTATCCCCCCAGTAGGACCCCAGTCCCTGATGTAGCCAAACCCCTCCTCCCTGTGCCATGCTTTCAACCAGTCATTGAAGACCCTGGTGCAATGTGTCCTATCCTCCCCACAGCTGTACATAGGTAGCACCTCAGTGAAGGTCACTGTGTGAGCTACCTGATTCAGGCCCCTCCCCAGCTCCCTAAACCTCTTCTGCACCACCTCTGCTGCATCCTGAGGTCATTAGTCCCCATTTTCTTACCCTCCCACTTCCTGAATAGAGGGGGCATCAGATGCTACTTAAGGTAGTCTCTCAAGCTCAGAAACAACAGATTTCAACTCCCAATTTTTGACAAACAATCTCTAGTGCATATTTCTAGGGCTGTGCAAGTTGGCAAATTTGGCATGACAGACCAATTTTGAGCCGAGCCTGTCAAAACTTGAATTGGCCCAATTTGGCCCAAAATTAAATAAAGGGTTTTGAGTGTTAAAACACATTGGATTGCTAATGGCTTCTCATGTGTTATTACAATATGCTGTTGAAGTGCATGATAAACAATGAACTGTATGTGTAAGTAGAACCTTCATGATGAGTGCAGTAGGATATCATACCAAGAGGCTAACGGTCAGGCTGGGAACCTTAACACTTTCCTCCTCCTCTGTTCCATCCCACCCAAACCTTCTCCCCTGGTTAGTAGCACTCCCCATGGCAGTGATGATGATGATGAGGAGGAGGAGGAGGAGGTGATGATGATGACGATGGCAAGACAGTTTGAGAAAATGAAAATTGTCAGCAATCAGAAAACATGTAAGTGAGCTGTGCTGCTGCAGTGCTGATGAGACTGACAGAATGTGAGGCAAATGCAATGCATAGTGTGGCTGGCTATGGAGGGCACTGGAGCACACTCAGGGGCAACACCTTCCTCTTCCGTTCTAGCCCACCCAATAACAGGAGAAGCTACTTTTGTGGGACAGTCACAAAAATGCATTCAGTTCAGTTCTTCTGCACTGCTCAGAAATATTCAGAAAGAATGGTTTAAAAAAATATTTTCAAAATGGTGACAAAGAACACCTCAGAGCTTATGGCAGTCTGATATGGGCCTTCCTCCCCTTCACCGGGCCTTGCTGCAAAAATATTTTAGGACTCAGCCAGCCCCTCCCAAAAAAACTCTTTTTTTTCATTTTGCCTCTGGGGAATCAGAAACAGCCCCTCTGTCTCTCTCAATCAACTGCTGCTGATCCTGTCAGTTTTCTTTCACTCTTCAGATTGCAAGAGCCAGCTGGATTGCACTTTTTAAGAAATACATTTCTCTCAGTCTGCTGCTTTTGTTATATTTCTTTTTTTAGCCTGTTCCTGCTCATCAGACTCTGTCTTTCTTCCTCTACAAGAATACTCAACACATTAGTTGTGGAATTACACTGTGCCACCTTACAGCAATGAACTCAGCCTCTCAGACATGCTACGCAAAAGCTCCTGCTGTCTGCCATGCTGCTCGCCTCTGACCCTGTTGAGCTCAAATGAGGGAGTTTATAAACCCACTCTGCCTTATACTGCCTGCTCCAATCAGAGTACAGCTAGCAGAAAGCAGCGTCAGTCCGAGCAAAGAGACATTGTTTGACTGGACCCATAAGGGCAGTCACATGATTCCCCCCACTGTCTCTTCTTCAGGCTGATAGCGACTTCCTTGGAGGACTGTCTTGGAGGTGGAACGGCACCAGCAACATCAGAATAGCAGGCAGAAGCATGTAGCTTTGTTCACAGCACTAACAATGGAGGAGGAGGATCAGACCTCAGGTATGTCCAGCCTCTGTACTTCCCTGCCACTCCCTCGTCTCGCTCCCCCCTCATTACTGTGCATGCTCATCCGAGTTTTTGCAGCGCTATGGCATAAGGTAGCACTGCTTCTGAAGAACGCATCTCACTTAAGCATAATTCGGGCCAGGCTTTTTGGGTTTTGGCAGTGAAACCCAATTCGGAAATTTCTTTCCAATCACTATAAAACCTGATTGGCTCAAACATTTGGCCCGATTCAGTTCCCAGCCCTACATATTTCTCTCTGAAATTGTTCTTCTTCAGAAATCATTTGCTTATATGGTGTTTCACACCTTGGTGAACTTACACAATGTTCTCCCCCACAATTCTCAAGGATTTTTTTGATGTCTACCTTGTCTGGAAATATATCAGAAATACAAACAGACCACTTCTCAGTGCAGCTCAGCCTCTGCCAGGCATATTTTTAAATCAAGTATGGAAATGAGAAAGGAAAAGTGTGGCCCACTGGGAATTGAACCTCAGACCCCTGGTATGCCATTCCAGTGCTCCAACCATTAAGCTATAGGCTCACATAGCTAGCAGGCCTGAGTCTTTCCTTAAATCCACACAAATTCCTCTCTTAAGTGTTGCACAATACTGCAACATAGGAACATATCAGAAATACAAACAGACCACTTCTTAGTGCAGCTCAGCCTCTGCCAGGCATATTTTTAAATCAAGGATGGACATGAGAAAGGAAAAGTGTGGCCCACTGGGAATTGAACCTCAGACCCCTGGTATGCCATTCCAATGCTCTATCCATTAAGCTATTCTTCTGGAAATAGGAACTCATCAGAGGGAACACAGGTACAACTCTGGCTGGTAGCATTCCTGCAACTCCTCAAGATGTCTGCAGCTCTCCAGATACAGACATCTGGATCCTCCCTTTTAGAATCCCTGGGCAGACCAGCTGACCAAACCTTCCTAGGAGTGCCAGGGGGTTAACACTTTACAGGTCAAAGGTTCCCCAGGATGGGGGGGTTCATAAGCATAGTAACATACACAGCAACAAAGTAGTTAAACGTTGAAAAGGACTATAGGTTCATGGTATCCACACACTCCTGCTTCATAATAAGTATGCTGTGCAAATGTGCACTTATTTATAGGGATTATTTTCCCTGTCTGCTACTCAGATACCCTATTATTCACTTAGTATGTGTAAGCCTCCCAAAATGGGCTTACCTTAAGGAGCTCCAGCTCCGTGTCTCCCTCCGGTTGGGATCAGTAGCTTTGGAGGGTTTCATACCTGGTTGGTCCACGGGTAATCCCTCATTGGCACCAGCCATCCTTCTGTGGTGTTCTGGCCCTTGGTGTGCAGGCTGGGTGCCGTTTTGTGCTTTTTGCACCTCTGGACACATTAGGGGGTGGTTTCCAGTCCCCGGGGAGGGGTTCCATGGCAACGAGACCATGAGAGAGTAAATAAACATGGTGGCCATGCCTTTGGTGCATATGCAGCCGCAGATCTAAGAAAAACTTGGAAGAGCAGCTGCTCCAGGTCCTGGGTCTGGTTTTTGAGGTTGGCCAGAACTGGGACCACAAAGGAAAAGAAGTGCAGAAGAGAAGAAATTACGTTCAATATTGTAACTAGTTTTCAGTGGTCCACCCCTTCTGGGCATGCGTGGCTGCCGAGGGAGAAATTTAAAGGAGCGGCTGCTTTTTATTTGAAGGGGAAGTAGTTCAGTGCTGGCTGGCACCATTTGGGGAGAAGATTGTATATAGTTGTTTAGGACTACAGTTCCCATAAGGCTGTTGGGGGCTCTGTGAAGTTGGCTCCTAAGAGTTGGTCCAGGATTGGACCTCCGGTTTCTGGCAAGCAGAGTTTGGCACCTCAGGAGACTAGATAAAAAGGGAGCTGTGGGCATCTTGGAGGAGGGATTAATGGAAAGAGGACAGGAGAGAGCGAGGGTGATTGCCTGCTTAGTCAAGAAAAGTGCATCATCTTCCTTTTTTATTTTCGGGTAGCAGGTAGTAAGGCAAGGCAAGGCAAATTTATTTCTATGGCACCAAATCCTAGAGGCTCTTGGTGCCTAACAATGAAATCAGGAAAGAGACATAAAGACTTACACATATAATAAAACAGCGAAAAAAACAAATAATACAATAAAACCAATAAATAACTCAGAGAAAAATAACTGTACCAAATAAGACAGCCACATCCAGAAAAGCCAGGGAAAATAGGTGGGTCTTGAGATGGCACTTAAACGTCTCAACTGATGGGGCCTCCCTGATAGATGAAGGTGACGCATTCCACAGGACTAGGCCGGTGACACTGAATGCCCTGTCACTGGCAGTTCTCAACCTAGTCCTGGGAATCTCAAGGAGGCCCCAAGAAGAGGAATGGAGGGAGAAGACTGGGGTGGCTGGTGTTAGAAGATCAATCAGGTAACCAGGGCCTAGTCCAAGTAGGGCCTTAAAGGTGTGCCTTAGGACTGCAGGTCAGATGTGGCAGCAGATGTTTAGTTTTGGAGCCCCATGTTAGGGCAGGTCAACGCATCTTGCAAAGTTTGAAGATCTGGATGGAGGCGAGGAGAAAGAGTTGGGGATGGGGTGCATTGGGAACCAGGTTTCCAGAGTCTTCCCTGGTCCCAGGCTGCCCTATCTTGGGACTGTAGTGCACAGGGTGTAGTACTCCAAGCTGAGCTTGTTTTGAGGTTGGCTGTGGATTGGGGATAGTCCCTCCGAAAATGGAGTTTGAACCTGAAGTTGTGCAGAAGAGGTGAGAGAGTGAGTTGCTGCCGAAGGTTAGAAGCCTGATTCAGCTATAAGCTGTTGCTGCCTGCAACTGGACTATTTGGCTGCCTGGGCAATAGGTAGCCCTTGGACTTTATGCTCACAGGTGACCTCCACGGTCTTGAGTGAACCCCAAACTTAAAATGTGACCTCTTGGTCCAGAGAAACTGTCAGTGTGTTTTCTTTCTCCATGGAGTGACTGTTCCTGCTTAACTCTTCATTAAATGGGATCCCCTGTTTTCTGCAGTTCGGAGTGTTGCCTCATTTATTTTGGAAGAACTGTTGCTGCTAACAAGAATGTGCCTTTACAAGTCAGTCCTCTGTGGTAACCCATGAAGTGGGTGCATGAGGAAGGGCGCCTTCCGTTACGGCGACACCTTCCTTGCACAATCCACTCACGGTGACCGACAGGTAGGGCGACCGGATGAGGGGGTGGGCAAACTAGGTGACAAGATGTCACTATACGTACACGCACGGGGGGGTGGGAGTGAGCATGGCAAGTGTGGGCTGGGAGGGGGTGGAGAGGCTGTAAGGGGTGGCACTGCAGTTGCCAGTTGAGCTGCATTGTGGTGTTGGGGATTGGGCAATGGCTGGGGTGGCTGAGGTACTGTGTTCAGGTCTGGGTGCTGGTGTGCTTTTTATGGTGCCCGGCCTGAACCTTTTTAATTTTACTACTCCACCTCCCCAACATGCACCCCCCTGGAGTTGAGAATCCTTAAGGAGGGGTGCGGGTGCGAAACCCCTGAGGGGTGTGGGGCAACAGCCCCCACAGAATGTAGTAAAAATATGTCCTGGCGCCATTGTGCTGGTGCACCAGGGTTGTCAGAGTGCCAAAAACGTGTTCGGCACTCTGACTGAGGGATACCGGTGATCGCCTTTAGGCGTTCGCTGTTATCACATAGACCCGTCCCCTGTAGTGTGTTCCATGTGGTGCAGTGGAGGAGCAGGAAGTCCAGAGAGGAAGATGTCGAGAGGCCTGCCTGGTGAAGACTGCATAAAAAGGACTTTGTGATGAAGATGGCAAGGCCAGGCAGGTGAAGACCAGCATCTTCATCCCTCCAGTCATCCAGATCTGCACTCAATGGTCCGTGGGCACCCCGGTTCCATCAGGTCGGGTAAGCCAGGCCGACCAGGTATGTGGACTCTTTATGTTGCTTAGTTGCCCCCCTCCCCAGGACATTCACCATCGTGCCCCTAGATGCAGTGAGGGGGGCTTACATATGCAGAAATGTATCCAGGCTTTCCTTCAAAGCCTGTACTGTCTTCATGTCCACTATCCCTGTGCTGTTCCATAGGTTCGTCACCCTCTGGGAGAAGAAGTGATTCCTAACATTACTCCTGAGTATACCACTGCTCAGCAGCAGTTCAGGTCCCTACATTCTGCTGGAGGACACCAGATAAAACATCTCTGCCTGTTCAATATTGGTGACACCCATTAGTATACAGAAAACTGAGATCATATCTCCTCTCAGACTCCTTTTCTCATTGGTGCATATGTTTAGGGCCAGAAGAAGAAGAAGCCTTTCCTCATAGCTTTTATCCCCCATATCCCTGATCATGGTGGGACTCCTATGTTTCACCCTCCATACAGCATTAAGTTATTTACTTTTATTGTGGAGCCCAGAACTGCATGTAGCACTCCAGGTGCAGCCTGTCCAGGACTTTGTAAAGTGTCAGAGGCTCCCTCTATTCATTGCACTGATGGATTTACTTGAGGGATTATTTTAAATCATTGCATAAATATATAATGTTTGCATTAAAAGTAGTGTAAATCTTGCACATATGGATGATTGTATTCTTGTACCATGGAGAAAGCTGATACGCATTGTGTTGATTAGTATTTATTGTATTGTCCAGTTATATTGTACATTTATACTTCTACTACGTAATGGTGTATTTGCACCTATTTATTTTAAATAAGGACCTCCTTTGAAATGAGCTTCCACTCAATGGAGCATGTAACACCAATCCTATTCATGTAACTTGAATAACATTTTATACTACTAGTACTACTACTGCATCACTTGCCCTGATGGTCATCCTTTTTTGATAAACGCCTACATTCTCCCTGCCATCTAGACAGTATTCACCTACTGCTTGCCATGCAGCAACCATTTTCTTTTATAACCCCAGGTGCTCTTCCTTCTCCACTGCTGCAAGAGGAGTCCTACACAGTATTTAAGTCTTGCCTCTGTTTTTCCATCCTACGTGCAGTACCTTGCATTTGGCTACTTTGAATCTGAGATTACAGGAGTCTAACCAATTGCCTATCTTCAATGGAGTCCACCACCCCAGACAGCTTAGTGTCATTAGTGAACTCAAGTAATTTGCTAGAGAACCCAGTCTTCAGACTGTTGATGAGAATGTTGAATAGCAGTGGCTCCAGCTCAAACTCTGAGGGACATCACCGAGTTCACCATTCCACTTAAGCTAGTACCTGTCCACTACCACTATCTGCTTCCTGTCCCTAATCCAGTTAACAATTTACCTTGTGCATACCTCATATAGTGTATACCACACTGATATACTTTGCCATGAAGCTTCTCATGCACCACAGTGTCAAAGGCACAGCTAAAGTCAAGATAGACTACATCTATGGCCCTGCTCCTGTCTACTTCGTTGGTCTCCCCCTGGAAGAAAGTGATCAGGTTGATTTAGCATTATCTGCCACTCATAAAGCCATGCTGAGAGGGGGAAGAACCTTGACCTCAACCACATCTCCATTATTCTAGCCATCGTAATAGCTTCCAGAACATTGCCCAGCACTGATGTCATGGTAGCAGTAGTATTAGTAGTTTTATTTATTTTTGGTGCCCCTCCCTGGAGTTCCAGGGCACCATTACAAAGTAATACATCAACCAATACTAATACTAAATAACCATCATAAGCATGACAATAAAAACTCTAAAATCACAAATGCAATTAATCAACTAAGATCAGTTAAAATCCACAGTAGAACATGGTGACCAACCTGTAGTTGCCTTGGTTCAGCCTTGCCCCCAATGATGAAAGTGAGCAGGAACACACAGGAACTCAATTCCTGTAACTTTTTTTGCACCAGGAACAGAGTTTCTGCACTTTCTCCTGCTGATATTTGAAATTATATTCTTACAACAGTAGCATAATGACAGTTTTTTGGCCTATGATCTGAAATCAGAGGATTCCATCACGAAATTTGACTTGCAGAACAATTTAATTTGTTTTAGAAATACTTTGACATCTCTGATTGGGTGCACCAGTATCTATACAGATGTGTCTGGATTGAAAGAAATATGGAAACATAGATATCGAGAGCAGAAAAAGATCCAACTGCCCCTCGGGTCCCAAGAGATATCCTTCAGAGGGAGAATATTAATTCTGCTTTTCATTTGTGCCAATGTTTTGAGTTCCTGTACTTCTTGTTCACCACTTACACCACTGCTTGACCCTTCTTGAAGATGGGGACCACATTGGCCACTTACAGTCCTCCAGCACCACGCCTATCTGGACATACTCATGATTTATTTCTGAAAGCAGCCCACCAGTTTTTTCCGTAGCACCACTCTGATCCTGCAGAGTGTATCCTATCTGCCTCTCGGAATATGACTGGCTTCATTTTCACCCGATAGTCATCTACCAAGGCAGGGATGATGCCCTCTACTCCTGATGCCATGGGCCCTGCTAATGAGCATGCACCCTCCCCTTGGTGGACACTGAAGTGAAGTATTTAGTCAAAATCTCAACCATCACCCCTTGTTCTGTCACAGGTTCCCACTCCCATCCCTCTGTTTTAAGGGGTCAGTCCCCTCCTTCACTTTTCTCTTTTCATTTGTGTACTGAGAAAAGGCATTGATGTTGTTCACTGCTCCTGCTGCCACCCTGGGCCTTGTTCCAGTCCTTTGGCACTACACCTGTTTGGAAAGCCTCGTGAAAGATTACTGCAAGTGTCTCTGACAATTGTTCCTTTAGCTCCACTATGATCCAGGGATGTAAGCCATCCACTATTTGGAACCTACCTGGCTTGATCTTCACCAGATAATCTGTTACCAGGGCATTACAGTTACCTCTTATGCCTTCAGTCCTCCCAGTGAATACACTCCCTTCCTCAGGGAAGGTTTTGATGTTGTCCAAAGCTTGTACTGCTATACTGACTGCCCACCAGTCATTGAGTGTTTTGTTTATTTGCTTATTTGGTTGTTTGTTTTTTCTAGTTTTGTGGTCACTCAGTTATGATCTATGCTCCTCTCTGGCCTGAAGGTGACCCATCAATTTCTGGTGGTCATGGATTTTCTGTTCAGAATCAGTTGCCTTAGGTTACTGCTGAGCCTGGGGGCAATTTCATGGCCCTTCCCATTATTGTTTAAAAGTATGCAGACCTCTGAGGTTGCTTAAAGAACCATCTTCAATAAACCCTACGTGTGAACTGTATTACCAAGCTCATGCAGCTGCTCCAAATCCTTGGACACCAGGTAAAGTCCAACTTTATGAAGTTCAGCATCCTTTTAGCTGAGACCTGGCTAGTCTTCCATCACCAGACAGAAAGTTGCATGACTGTGGTCATTGCCTCCCACCATATCCTTGATGTTTACACTGGCGATGACCCTATCCCCACTGCTTAGAACAAAGTCTAGGGTGACCTCAGACCTAGTCCTCTGTTGGACATCCTACAGGAAACAATCCTTTATGATATACAGGAACTTGGTCTCAGCCCTGCAACTAGCCCCCTGAAGATTTCAGTCTAAACCTGGGAGAGTAAAGTCCTCCAAGATTCCACTACATCCAGTCTGGCTGCACCTAAAATTTTCCTGACCAGCTGAGCACCATGTTCTGCTGAGCTGTTTAGCTGCATGTAGCACATACTGAATGACCTTTCTGCCCCCTTTCCACAGTCTTACTTTGGATGGCTTCTGTGCCATAGTTTGCTTCCTTAAACTCCTCCTTGTCCTCCCTTACAAAGACAGCCACCTCACTCCCTTTCCTGTCAAGCCTATCCCTTCAGAATAATCCGTATCCCTCTATTCTTCTGTTCCAGTCATTGTCTCTGCACACCAGGTCTCTATGAGTGCCACTAAGTCCTGGTTTTCTAAGTGCATCAAACATTCATGCTTACCCATCTTGCTGGGTGTGCTCCTTATATTGGCATAGTACTGCACACATACACTGAGCCACCCAACAATTTCAAGAAGATATACAGTATGTTTAGAAATATCTGACCTTTCTCTGTAGCAAAATGTCGTTCCATACTGTAAATGCATTTAGTGGGATTCCATCTTACCTTTAAATGCTAGATTGTTAAAGGCAACTGAATCTCACATAATGGCAGGATTTGTTATGAGCACCGCACAGTTAGTAAATCACTTCTGTATTCTGATTGGTAATTATTTTAGTAGTAGTAGTTTTATTCATAAAACATGAACAGGGAAATCACTCAGTTGAGCAGAGGCTCTTTTTTAATGAGGTCCCATGGCATGTAAAGTTGCATTACATAAAATAATACATACAATTCAATAAACAAAAATTTAAACAGACAATGCATACACATCACAATTAAGATAGGTGAGTAATGACAAACATAAACAAGACAATAAATTTAAAATTAAGTAGCGAGTCCACTGCAGCAAGTTAATTGGGCTACACCCTCTTTTAGGAACCAATTCCTGATGGTAGACAGTCTAATTGGTAAATTACATGGTCTCAGATAACATGGGACAGAATTCCAAAGTACTACGGCCCTGTTAATCACTGTCGTTCTACCAATCTCTAAATTATATGAACCCTGAGAGAATTCCAAGCCCTTGGCTGATCTGAGACAGTCTGTAATGCTCTTATCTCAAAACAATTAGTTAGATATGCAGGGACAGAGCCTTTCAATATTTGATACATTAATTGCAAGAGATGAAGGTTTCTCCTATCATGAGGTCTGAGCCATCCTAAAGTGTTATACAAAGAGCAGCTATGGGTTCTTCTTTGGGCATTCATAACAAGGCGTGCTAACTGGTTAAACATAACTTCAACCCTTTCCAACTGATACCTCGCAGCCCCAGCATATAGAATATCTCCATAATAAATGATAGGTATTACCATAGAGTAAACCACTGTAAGCTTAACCTCCTGGGTTGTGTAATTTTTTTTATCTATACAAAGCACCAATTTTCTTCCCGATATTACTTATAATTGAGTTAATATGCTCATCCCACTTCAATGCATGATCAAGCCAAAGCCCACGATGCTTATACTTATAAACCTGTGAAATTATTTTCCCCTCCTGTATTATGCTAGTTAGATCTGAGCCTTTTCCTGAATCTTGATATCTTCTAAATAGTATTGTTTGGGTCTTTTTATCATTAAGAACTAGGTGATGTTCTTTGAAGAAAATCTCTATCTGTTCAAAGACCTGTTTGCATATATTTTAATTCTGTTTATCTGGGTGGTATAGTCTTGTTCTCTATCTTTTCACCATGTTTTCCTCTCTTTTTTCCTTTAATCCCCAGGCCTTCCCAGCTGCAAGCTTACCAGGCTTCCTGTTTGCATAATGAGGCTATGATGAGTTCCTTCTGCTCCTACATGTATTCCTTCCTCTGGTTTGGTCATCAAGGTCAATTATTACTACTTAATTTGGGCATGGAGACATGAGAGACCTTCTCTATCCTTACCCAGCAGTGCCCCACGGAGCTGGATGGCGCTATCTCCCAAACACCTTCAATGAAAGTGAATAAATGAAAGACCTGCACTAAGCTCACCTAACTAAATGTCTCCATTTTACAAATCTACATTCTGAATGGAAAATCAACAAAACCACACCTTTTTTCTTGCCAGATCTTATTTGTATTTGTTCCCTTTTGTTCCCATTACACATGGGATGCCAACACAGTGCCTTTCCCACATTTAGGAAGACAGATGAGTTTCTGCCTCAGCAAAAAATTAATCTGAAGCAGTATGGCCTAGTAGACTATATAATTGTGAACCAGAAGATCAAAGTTCAAATCCCACCAAAGCCATTTACTCACTATGAGAGGCTGACCAAGACACTTTGGCAGGAATGTTTGAAAACCCTAGTTTGTGCTTGCAAAAATCTTGTTCCAGGAGCAAAGAGCTAGTGGCATATTCTAATGTACCATCCAAATCAGCCAAGCAGCAAACCACAACCCCTATTGGCCATATGTGGTACGTGGCCAATAGAGGAATTTGGTGTCAATGTGAACAAAGGAGCAGTTAGGGTCCACAAATAGAGATTGCTCCGGTGGAGCAATCTACCGTATTCGTACTTACCCATGCATATGATCCCATGGCATAGGCAAGATGCTATGGGTCATTTGCATATTATTAAGGCCACATTATGGGTCAAAAGCTAAAGTCAATTGCCACCCCAACCCCCACCACCCATCCATCAGTGCATCCTCTTTCCCTGGTAGTCCAGTGGTCCCATCAATGCTCATCTGTATTAAATATTATTCAGTTAGTTAGTTTTTGTTGACCGGGTAAATGCACCAGACAAATTCTGCCTATTTTCAGGCACAACCCAGAGGAGGGGGATACAGATGAATGCCAACTGACCTTGAACCAGATTAAAGCTATTGGTGGAATTTTTAGTGAATGAGGGCAATTTGGCCAGGACGCTGGGGAAACTCCCCTACTCTTTTTTCGAGAAGTGCCATGGGATCTCTATCATCCACCTGAACTACCACCAGAACAGGTAGATGGGACCTTGGTTTAACATCTCATCTAGAAGATGGCATCTCAGGAGTGCAGCACCCCCTTATGCTGCACTACAGTGTCAGTACTGGGATGTAGTCCAAGTGCCTGGTGTGGGGATGGAACCCACAGCCTGCTGATCTCCCAGCCTCAGAGGCAAGTGTGCTACCTGCTGAGCCACTGACAATGACTATTAGGATCCCTGGTAGTCTAATGATCTCCCCCAGTTGCCCATCCATTATACATGATAGACTCCCTGGTAGTCTAGTGGTTCCCCACCCCCAGATCATCCATCCATTACACATGATAAACTCTCAGGTTGTCTAGTGATCCTCCACCCGCACTCCAATTGCCTGCCTGTTATACGTAATAGATTTCCTTGTAGTCTAGTTCCCCCCACCCCCAATATTCTGCCTGTTATACGTAATACACTTCCTTGTAGTCTAGTTCCCCCCCTCCCAATCGCAGATCTCTGCATTGAGGTCAATCTGCCTCTGCACTCCTACCCACTAATATCAATACTGATCACCTCCTTCCTGCACTACCCCTTCCCCAACTGACCTTCTGGACACAGTTACCCATACCCCTGATAGTCCTGTGGACTCCCTTCCCCCAAACTGTAAGGCAAGCGCCCCCCTTCAGCAGTGGGTACCCCCCTCACCACCACCACTACCACCAGCTACCATCTGCCTCACACAGCCAGTGCATATATAGTATGCTTTACAGGGGGAAGATACAGCAGTCGTAAGATCAGGTTTGGGGAGGCATTCCATAGCATGGCACTAATGGCAATTTAATCCCTCCCCAAGCCTTTGGATGCCCTAGACTTCCAGGTAAACCACCTTCTAAGCATAATCAATAGATGCCCCTATGGTGATGAGAAGAGTCAAGGGCCTGTGTACTAAGTGGCTTACACCAGCCCTTTGGAAGCCCAGGAAGCAAAGGGATGATGCCTGGGATAGATGTAGAGCCTTGGGCTCATGTACTGATTGGCATAGCTACAGGTCACTTAGAAATCTATGTAGGGTCAGTCTCAAGAAAGCCAGGGCAATTTCTGTAAAGAAGCTGCAGTCTAAAAACCTCCAAAATCCTTAGCTGTTCTGGTCTCAAATCAACAGCCTTCCCTAAAGCAAAGTAGGTACCCCCCCAACAGCCTTTCAAAGGCAAAGCAGGTATCCCCCCTTGACATCCTCTATGACTATGCTACCAAAGCTACCAGTGACCCTGCTCTTGCAGCCAATGCTTTTAATAGATTCTTCACAGATCTATCACAGGTCAAGGTACCCCATACTTGTTCTTCCTTGAACCCAATCTTATCTGACATTTCTATCCTGCCACTAACCTGTCCTGAATGCCACCTTAAACTATTCACCAGACAGGAGGTGCTGGCCTAACTATCAAGGATAAAAGCAGAAGGGTCCGCTGGTCATGACAAGCTAGAACCCAGGCTGCTCAAACTTGGTGCCCATATTCTTGTTGCCCCCTCACATCACTGTTATATCCCTACTGCAAGATGACCTACCCTACATATGGAAAGTTGTCCATGTTGTTGCCCTCCATAAAGGGGGTGCTAAGGAACCTGTTAAGTGGTTCCATGTGATAACGGCGACTGCATAATAGCAATCACCGTTTGGGCGAGTCTACATTGCCGAAAATGAATTTAGAGGATGTAGCCTCATGACAAACAGCAAGATGGCACCCGAGATGTAAGTGTTTTTGTTTCTTATGTGTGAGGCTACACCTCCTGCACTCCCCTACTAAAGGATTCTCAACTCCAGGGGGTGCAAAAGTAAAAAAAAAAAAATGAAACCCTGACCCAGCTCAAAAACGAGCTTGCCCAGAACCAAACCTTGCACCCTCCCAGCCTCAGCCTGCCACCAACCCACCATGCCACATGGCCATCTCGGCAGCCCACTGCTGCACTACACTCCACTTCACAAACCCTCCCTTCCCTTCCACCTGTCACATGGCATGGTCCATCCACCCCCCCGCGTGTCTACATAGTGACAGCCTGCCACTATATACGTCAAACCCCCTATCCGGTCACCCTCCCTGCCAGGTAGCCCTGTGCAAAAGCATCATGATTGAGTCACCTTTTTTGAAAGTGCTCAGTTGTGGTCACCTTATACATGGGATACCTGTTAAACAGTAATGTCTGATTTCTATTCTTTGTACCCTATCTAAAACATTAGAAAGACTGGTATATAACTAGGTACAGGTCTATACTGAAACCCATTCTCTGCTTGCAGATGCCCAACATGGTTTAACAGTGCTAGTCAGACTCATAATAGACCTTTTTGAAGCTCAGGAGGCCAGGCATGCTACTCATGCTGTCTTTATTGACCTGGCTAAGGCTTTCAACCTAGTGAACAAGGAGCTGCTCCTGCACTAACTCAGTGGACTAGGTCTTGATCGTACATCCTGCTCCTGGTTCAGCAGCTACATAACTGGCAGAAAGCAGCTGGTTAAATGGAGGGGGGTAGCCTGTCTACTCTGAGAGAAATCAATGATGGTGTTCCCCAGGGTTCAATACTGGGCCCACTACTGTTCTCCCTGTTTATCAATGATTTACCAAGCACTGTGGTAATGCCAAAGCCCTCATGTATGCAGATGATATGGTATTATACGTGAGTCACTCGCACCTGGAGTCAATTGAATCAGGCCTCCAAGATGATTTCCAGTGATTGGAATCCTAGTTCACAATAAATAAGTCACTGTTAAATGCCAAGAAAACAAAGACTGTTCTTATCACCCATCACCGTCAAGGCTCAGACAGGAGTGAATTTCTAAAAATATGCTCACTCAACGGTGATCCTCCTGAGACTGCTGATTCAGCAAAATGAGTCCTCCAGCAACAGTTGTGCTCAGCGGCAGTGGAGCCCAGTGCTCAGCATGGGGTTGCTAACCCCAATAGCAAGTAAGAACAATCCACAATTGCCCAGCACTTGTAGGTGTAGGTCCAAGTAGGAAAAATAATGCAGCCGACTCCAGATTCCAAAAGTGGAAAAAAGATTTTATTCCACCTCAGACTACAAGTGAGAACAATGATGTGAAACTAATGTTAGCTCACAATAGTCACACACCATTGTTCCCGCTTGCAGTCTGAGGTGGAATAACATCTTTTTTCCATGTTTGGAATTTGGAGTCGTCTGCATTATTTTCCCTACTTGGACCCATACCTACGAGTGCTGGGCAATTGTGGATTGAGTCAATAAAATACCTGGGTGTTTTAATGGACCAGGAATTCTCCTTTAAACCATACGTAGATCAGATGACCAAACTGAACCAAAAATTGGGGCTGCTTTATCGACACAACCCCTACCTTACTCCAGAAGCTAAGGTATCCATAGCCAACAGTATTTTGTTGCCTGCCATCCTGTATGTTGCTCCTGTCCTAGCCTCACTCAAAAATCTGAGCTCTTGAAGCTCAAAAATCTGTATCACTGCGTGTCCTGGTTTGCTGTAGGTGTTGCTAAGTGGGAGCATCACTGCAAGGCGCTTTTCATGGCAAATTGCAGACACACACACACTCGAAAGAAAGACTCTGATATCCTGTCCTCTGCCTAGCAGAAAATATTATTTGCTCCACTCCAAATGTTGCTTCCATCCTGGAGCTGAAACCCCACAGTCTTCCTCCAGGTACTTCTGACTGTTCCCAGAACTGTATGTGCTGCAGGCAAAAGATCCTTTGCCTCTTTGGCATCAAGGTTGTAAAATGATCTCCTGTATGACATCCAGGCATGCTCCAGTCTCAACTCCTTCAAAACCTCCCTTAGGGCCCTACTTCTGGTAAGCAATCAGTGCATCTTCCTTCACTGAGCACCCCTCCCCCCATGACTAATCTGCTTGGCTTCATGCCTTGCCTATTGCCTGGCAAGAGAAATTTGTTTTACATTGATACCTTGTCGTTGTAGCCTGTTAACCTCTTAACATTGTATTGTTAAATTCTATGTTATGCCCAAGCCTGTGAATCATCTCTGTCTTTGATATGGCTCTACATTGCCTGATAATTTCTATCTGTACCACAATAGTTATGACTGTTAAATATATTTAATTATGATTGTATATTTGTAATTAAAACTGGCTCACTCCTGAAAAAGGGACTTTTAGTCTCAGTGAGCCTACCTGGTTAACAGACTCCAAGTAAATAAATAAATATGCCAGGGCACCTAAATGCAAGCAAAGTCAGCTGCTCTGCCTAGGTGCACTGGTGTCAGTCAGCGCCACTCACAGGTGGGTCAGTGCCTCCCTAACTGTGCCTTCCAATATGGTATATTTAGTGAGTCCCCAGCTGAGGGGCGCCAGTCACTGTTAGCGAGGCACTAACTCATTTTACAAACATTAAATGACTTCAGTACCATGGCCCTGCTAATGCTTCACTTCATCCAGATTCAAAAATGGGTTGAAGCATGACTCCACTGAAAATGAGATACTGTAGGTCACCTGGGCTATCCTGAGCAAATAAGCTGTAAAACAATGTACCAGCCAGTGTCTCTCTATAATCAGGAGAGGCTTGTGTATCACATGACTGTGTCTCCTCTCCTAGAGGCCAAGCATTTCACTGTAATTGTTAGCTAGACAGTATAGATAGATGTGACTGCACAGTCTGCTAGCAGACCAGTTGCATTTACTTCATGGCGATGTCACTGGTGCTAGTCTGATGCAAATGTGATGCACACGTCCTGCATGATTTGTTACAGAAAGGAAATGAGAAATCCTAAGTTTGATATATACTGTGTGTCTCTCAGTTATATTACCTATGGAAGGATTCTGTTCACGTCAAGGTACAGCAGATATATGTTACTATGATATTGTAGCTGTAAAAATGGTCAAAACTGATAAGCCTTTAAGTAATTTGTTTAGCTTACTTTTATTATTTTCACAGACATGTTTTAAATACAGTAGATACTGTGGTAAAGCGTC
Source organism: Neoceratodus forsteri (assembly GCA_016271365.2). Lineage (NCBI taxonomy): Eukaryota > Metazoa > Chordata > Ceratodontiformes > Ceratodontidae > Neoceratodus > Neoceratodus forsteri. Next base: position 1,520,104,293 of record CM057449.1, read on the forward strand.
ACTGTTCTTCCTTGATATCTAATGGAATTCTGCAATGGGCAAGAAGATGCCCACCAATATGTTACAATCATAAAAATATGTTCTATGTATAACTTAATACAGCAGTATTTGTTAGTCTGCAAAAATGTATCATTTTTTTTTTTTTATCAAAAATGTATTTCTGACATCCTTAGAGTTACAAGCGGCATATTTGTTATTTCCTCACTTACTTGAACCAGCTTGTATAACTATTTTTGTAATTATTAGTGACTTAAATCAATAAAGACATCTGTCACTGGCAATACTTAAGAACTCTCTTCGACTGAGGGTACATTTTGACTGTAAACACTGGATTTATACTGTGGACATCTTATGCTCATGCTAGCACATGTTTCTATTGGTAAATAGCACCGCACAACACCAAGTTACTTAATTTTTTTTTACGTGGTAGGCATTGCAAGGGAGCAAAAACTTCAAAATCACATACCTCCATTCAGGAATAAAGGAAAATAAAAAGAAAATCTGACATAGTCATGCTTTTGTCAGACGTATGTCATGACTAAAGCAAACAATATGATGACTAGCAAATACTGCTGCTGTCATACATTGCCTATGCGTAGACCCCTATGTTTCTCAAGTGTATGAGGATGGCTAAATTGACTGATGGATTGATTGATTGATTTGTTGATTGACTGATTGTTTGATTGACTGATTTGTTGGGGGGATTGTTCTGTGAAGCGCCCCTTCATTTCTCTACATTTTGGAGAGCTGCGGCTTTTTAAGTTGCTATATTAACATTATTAGTAGCAGTCCTTCTGTGCTATAGGAGTCAGAACAGCCCTAGAAACCATCATCCAGTATAGGCATCCAAGCTTCCACAGAGCCATCTTTCCTGGGACTTCACCTCTTCAACTCAAATAGAAAGTGAGCAAAGTATAGATTTCATCCACTTTTAGGGACAGTACAAAGACAGCTCACTCAAAAACTTGAATTTTTTCTCAAATGTGCTTCAAAAAGCAAAGCACTTGCTATTGTAGCTTAACTTCTGCCACAGCTGATTTGTTTTTTTGTATCACTTTTTGAAACAAATCAAAAAATGAATACTCTTCGACGCACTGTCTTTGTATTTTCTCTATGAAAATAGCCCACTGGCCTTACAGCAGCACTGAATGTAGTCATGCACCTGTCTCCTCTCTGTGTTTACTTCATCCCCATTTAGCATACAGTAATGTTACTTAAGTTCATAATAACAGTATGGTGATGACAGAAGTTACTAAGGGCTCATCTTATCCGTCCTTGCTACTGCACAGCAATGACTATTGACACATATTCAAATGTAACAGCCAGAATGCTACCTCTAGTCATTCCGTGTAACCCTCAATGTTATCAATGTTATTCTCCCTCACAAATCTGTCTAGTCCTGCTTTGAGAGCCTGCATATAACTAGTTTCTGCAATCACATTGGGTAGCCTCTTACACATGTTAATTCCCCTCTGCCTGAAGTAATGCTTTCCAATATTTCTCCTGATCTTGCATCGCATCCCCAGTTTGCAAGCATGTCTTGAGTTCTGCTTGTCCTCACCAGCTCAAAACTCTAAATATTCTCCATCCTATCTATCCCCTTTTGTATTCAGAACACCCAAATCATGTCCCTCTCAGCCTTCTCTTTCCTAGGCTGAACACTTTGAGTATGTCCAATCTCTCTTCATATGTCCAATTTCCTAAGTTGACCCACTTGGTGTCCCTGTGCTTGATCCTTTTAATTATTTCAATGTCCTGTATGTGTCATTGTAACCAGCACTGGATGCAGTAATACAGTTGTGGTCTAGCCAAAGCCTTTTACAAAGGGAGGATCATCTTCCTTGACCATCTCCTTAGGCCTTGCACCCTCCTAATACAGCCCAACATAGACTTTGTTCTTTTGACTGCAGCAGTCCATTGGCTGTCAGGCTTCCACTTCCTGACAACAATTAGCCCTAGGTCATTTTACTTGGTTGTGCTGCCTACTGTTGCAATATTGGGTATTGTGTGTGGCCTTCATTCTTTGCTCCTAGGTGTAGTACCTTGCCCTTTTTCAGATTAAATGTAATCCCCCACAGCCCTCTCGGCCCTCACCCCTTATGTGTGTGCAGATTCCTTGTAGTGCATAACAGGCCTCTGCTGTTCCACTTTTTTTGCCAATTTCATGTTATCAGCAAACATCAGTGTCCTATTGCTGATGACATCATCCAGGTCATTGATTAATATGTTAAAAAGCAATCTCTTGAACAAGATGGATTACGCTGTTCAGAATCAAGAAATATGCAAATAGTGGTGCTATTCATATTTGACATCATTAAGAGAGGTTTTATTACTAGAGATGAGACCTGCTTAATGCATCTATACAGGAATTATGTTCAACCATATATCAACTATAGCTCTCCTTTTTGGTCATCGTATCCAATGACGGATATCAGACTCATCAAGGGGGTACAGAGGAGGACAACTAAACTAATCACCTAGTTGAGATCCAAACCATACGAATGTAGACTGGAGGAGTTAACACTAATGTGCCTAGAACAGAGAAGAACTAGAGGGGATCTGCTTCAATTATACCTGATGATAAACAATTCAGACATCAATAATTTGGATAATCTCATCTTTAAAGATAGATCAGTAAACCTTAGATCCCATAACAGGCAAATAGATATTCCAAAGGCAAGAACAAAAGAGGGATAATTACTTTACAATAAGGGTCTCCAGATCATGGAACAAACTGCCTCACAGTATTGTTCATATCCCCACATTTAGATTGTTTAAAACTGAAGTTGACAAGTTCCAGGGTGTAAACTAATCTGATGCCCACAGAGCGTGGGGGACAGTATTATGGACTTGTGCATTCTTCTGTCTTATTGTACTGTACCAAGTAACCAAGTAACTAAATGAAATCTGTATATTGCAGCTGATAATGCAAATGTTGTACAGATAATGCAACTTTCACATTAAGTTGAAGAAGAGATCAGAAACAACCATGAACCATGCTTGCATTTTTCTGTATAACCCTTTAATGAAGACCAAATGGTGAAAACCATGATTCAAATTTTTTTCCCATTAATTTAACCTTTTTGCTTTGTTTTTCTGTCCGCAAGTTGACACAGCACTTATCTATCAAATGTCAAAGCCCATGGCACCACATGCTTTGTTACATAGCAGGGACGAATATCAACTTCAGATGCTTCCTGACAAAAAAGGTGGGAGTCTGATGGCCTCTACTAGCTGAGGGGGGTATGATGTGTCTAGAATCCACAGTCTGGGCCTGCTACCACATGCTGATGTGAAATGTGACCCTTAGCCTTGGATCCAGAGGCATCAGATGTCCAACTAGGGGAACTGATGTAGAGTGGACTTGGTCATGGATGGCCATGCCCTGCCACCCTAACCTGAGCAAGGTAGACCACAGTCCACATGGGAGAAAAGGGGTTGGAGTATGGGGAGAAACCCCGACCTCCACCCAAGGGTGTAGACAGGCATACTCACTGTACACATTTGTGTACAGTTTTGTTGAGTGCCTGTCACAAATCATAAGCCACTCTGTTAATATCATCATTCTAATCTGTAGTATTTGCATTAGTGTAGTCCACTGAGGAGTGTCCCATGCATGTATAACCTCTTTAGAGAGTAGAGGAATCATCTGACAACAATCTGACTTGTTTGGAAGGGGGTGCCATTTAGAAAGGATGTGTAAATTTTTTAATGGGGGGGGTGTAACTGTTGGAGACTGTGTACAAAATGGAAATTTCTGGCTACACTCCTGCCTCCACCTTCACCACAACATTTAGGGCCTGCTACTGTATGTCTGCAGCAACTTCTTCTGCCCTTAACAAAATGCATATTTTGCTGCACACATCTTGAGATCCAAATCATGAGAGTGGCAATGGTTTCTTTAGCCTGAAGGGAGTCTGAATATAGAAGGAGGACCCAGTCAAGGCCTGCAAACAGGAAAAAAGTGCAATAAATAGTGAGTTAGGAAATCACATGCAAATTTTAGAGTTATTGTACCACTACAGCTATTACATTCACTTCTAGGATACTAAGATGCAACTTTCACCACTTCTTCCTTTCGAAAGACCCACAATTTTTCATATAAAATTAAATATTACGTAAACATATTTTAAGAGTTTCCTGGTTACAGAAATTATTCAGTTTCATAGAATGATCTTGCAGCAGTAGAACACAATTAATTGGCTTGTTTAGCTACTAATAAAATAAATTGGGTTGGGTTTGGATGATCTGCAAATGTGGCCCTTTTCAGCTGAATCAGACTTGGGGGGGTGTTGGTATAGGACACTAACTTGACAACTAGAAGAAGCCTCCAGTGGGAGAGTACTAGAAAGGCAGAACAAATCTTCTTACTAGTTCTTCAAACTTTAAAGCTCCTTGAAGATTAGGAAGTTGATTATCAGAGTGGGTGAGAAGATGCCATTTAGTCAGATAAGTTAGGGCCAGGCAGAGCCTAAGACTGAGGAAAACAATTACCTGATCAGGCTCCTGTCCTTGCTGCTATGAAAAAATGAAGACAAATCTCCTGGCCTGGCACTGCGGGTGGCCAATCCACTGAGGACCATTTTGGTAGGTGGATATCTGCTGTAAAGGGTTGGGATGGCCATTTCTTCTTGTTCGGGGGATGGAGAAGGCTTTACTTCTCCTGCCTCTGGGGGAATAGCTTTGCCTTTCCTGATGGGAGGACCCTGATTCTCCCGGCTTGGGGGGATGAGGATGACCCTGCTTCTTTTGGCTTGGGGGAAGAGTATCTCCCTGTTTCTCCTGGCTTGGGGGTGGCCCTGCTTTTCCTGGCTTGGGGGGTGGCCCTATCTTCTGGGTCATATGGCCCAGCTTCTCCTACTAGAGAAAGCAGGGGGCAGGGCCATTTCCCCCCTCCCTGAGCCAGGAGAAGCAGAGCCATCCATCCCAAGCCAAGAGAAGCCATGCCATCTGCACCCCTACCCCAAAGACAGGAGAAGCAGGGCCACCACCTGTAAAATAAATAAAACGGAATTTGCATTTTTATTTTTAGAAACATAGGGCCCAATTCTAGAAGGGTGGTGCAAGTTGCTGCCAAACACAACTTGTGCCACCTGCAACTGCGACATTGACCATTTGCTCTATTCTAGAAGGGGCAGGGTCTCCACAGCAAAGTCCTGGGACTTGTGACATGCGGCAAGGTATGCCGCACAGAGGGCATACCTTGCCAGCATGTCGCAACCCACTGCCACAGGTCACAAGTGCACCCCCACCCGTGCCCTGACCCCCAGGTTGCCTGCCACAAATTTGGCACGTAACCCTCCCTGGTAGTCCAGTGCCTCCCTGAACTGTACATTAATAAAATAGAAAAAGATCCCCATTTCCCTTGTAGTCTAGTGCCCCCCCAAACTGTACATTAATAAAATAAAAAAGATCCCCATTTCCCTGGTAGTCTCGTGGCCCCCACCCAGCCATGCCAGCCCACCCAGCACCCCGTCCATAGCAGGCAACTGGCACAGCCCACCTCTCACCTCCACGGCCAGCTGCTGACTGAGTGAAGTATTAGCGCTACTGCATAGATGCGCTCAGAAATTAATTTCTGAGTGCATCTGTGCAGTAGCACCAATACTGCACTCAGCCGGCATCTGGCTGTGGAGGAGAGGTGGCTGTGCCAGTCACCAGCTGGGGATGGGTGGGGGTGCTGTGGCATGGCATTGGGAGGGGGGCCACTAGACTACCAGGGAAACAGGGATCTTTTATTATTGTACAGTTTGGGGGACTACACTACCAGGGAAATGGGGCTTTTTTCTATTTTATTAATGTACAGTCTAGGGGGGCACTAGACTACCAGGGAAACGAGGATCTTTTTTTATTTTATTATTGTACAGTTCGGGGGGGGGCACTAGACTACCAGGGAAATGGGGATCTTTTCTTATTTTATTATTGTACAGTTCGGGCAGGGCACTAGACTACCAGGGCTGGCTGATTGCCACATATGCGGTGGGTGACTCACAGTTCAGAGCACGGGTGGGAGGATGGCAGTGCTGCCCTGTGGGGCTTCTGCCAATGGCTGTTTTGGGGAGCTGGGGGTATGGGTACTGTGTGGGGTCCCACTGGGGTGTGCTGGGCATGGGGGGAAGGGAAACCGTGAACTGTCCACTGGACAGCCGATGGGTCTACAGAACCCCAGGGGTGTCTTTAAGTTATACCAGCTAAATGCTGGTATAACTTATGTTGCCATATCTCCTCCGGGGGTTCTTGTAGAATCCCGATGTGGGCACTTTGTGGCTGCCCTTCTAGAATGGGGTGCAACTGCTGCTGTAAACCCCCTAGCGCCATGTAGTAGGGGGTTTATGTGGTGTAACAGCTGTTCAGCACAAATAGAATCGCGCATGTCGCATCTGCTGGCGTAAGTTGCTACATGCGCCATTCTGCTTGGCGTAACTGCTGTTACACCAGGCGTAACCCTTCTAGAATCTGGCCCATAACATTCATCATTAGTTCAAATACTCTAAGAAGCAAACATGAATATGCACATATGCTTTCCATTCCACTTTCAATAAGTGCCCTGGCTTCCAACTGTTGTGCCTAGCCAGTGCCCTGGTAAACAACGGAAACTGGAGCTGCCACGGTTGCTAGATTTACATGCTGTGAAACTTGATCAAATAGAAATAAAAAATGTCAATTAGGAGGTGGACACTGGACAGAAAAATTCAATGAACGAGGCAAGAAATTTGCAAAAAACTCTGCAAAAACACAATGTCTTTATGGTACTGAAGAAGAAAATAAAATGTCAATGTTTGTGTATATAAAAGCACACAAGAAGACTGAAGATTAATGACCAGCATAATCAGAGGTTAAGACTCAAATGTATTGCAAGAAAATCTGAGAACAGGGGGAGCTGAAACCATTAAAATACTAGAAAAGGCACATAGCTACATTAACTATCTAATTATTATAAATATCTTAGTTTTAAAGACACATTTTGCAGGAAATCAACACATATACTGCAGAATCAAGTAAATATGCTAGAGTGCAGGAAAAGAAGTGCCACTGAAAATAAATAATCTTTTCATTGTTTAGGGAAGTTAGCTGTTCCATAGCTATTTATCTTGCATGCCCTTGAAATGATGAATGTGCTTCCATAGAAATTACAGCCATTACTGCCTTAAGCTCTTTTAAGAGGCATAACTATTTAAGGGGCTCTAGAAACAGTGCTATATACTGCAGGCAGGGTAGAAGGATACAGCTGTTTACCAAGTTGGATTCAAATGAAAATGTGTTTCTTGTACTCACTGAAGCACCACAAGGTTAGGGAGGAGAAGTGATTCTCCAGAGCATTTGCTTCTTAATCCCTAGGCTGCTGAAAGAACTTGAATGAATATACTTGATTGAGCTCTTGATAGATGTTCAGTCTGCAGCACTGCAAGGGTTAAATTGAAGGGCTGCAAAGAGGTGGAAGGATCATTTGAAAACTCCAAAGGTAGTGTTCTACAGTCTGAATCTTGTAGTTCATTTTTAGAGCTGATACAATAGGGCTGCAGGCTCTGCCTACCTGCAGCCCTAAAAGGGACATCAGACTATTGGAGGGGGTACAGAGGAAAGCAACCAAGATATTGAGTGGGATGAGGGCAAAGTCCTTTGGGCTATAGATGCTCGATATGTACTCTCTTGAGGACAGAAGGGACGGGGGGATATGATTGAGACATTTAAATAATTGAAGGGCATTAATAGGATAAGTCACGAGGAGCTGTTTAAAATGAGAAAGGAAGGAATTACAAGTGAGCACATTCTAAAATTGGAGGGAGGAGGTTCAGAAGGGAGATAAGGAGGCACTTTCTCACTGAGAGGGTATTGACATCATAGAATGCTCTGCCAGAGGAACTGGTTTTGAGGGCATCAGTGGGGGGATTTAAGGGGAGTGGGATAAACTTAAGGGCAGCATCAAAATATGGAAGGAGAAAGTGTAAAACAGTGGGATCAGTTAGTGGGGAGAAGGGTGAGGGAGGGGCAGCATCAGTGCACAGCACTGAGAGATGCACATGCGAGCAGACTTGATAAGCCGTATGTTCATATGTCTATGTCCTGCCAGAGATGAGGTCTGCAGAACTGGACATAGTACTCCAGGTAAGGTCTCACCAGTGATTTATACATAGGTAACACCACCTCCCTCTTTCTGCTAGAGATACCTCTCCCTATGCACCCCAGCATCCCATTAGCTCTCCCAACTGCCTTGTCACATTGCCTGTCCACCTTTATGTCATCAGATATGATTACCCCCAGGTCTGTTTCCTGTTTTGTGGTCGTCAATACCACACCCCATTTTGTACTCTGCCCTGGGTTTCTGTGCCCTAAGTGCATGATTTTGCACTTTTCATATTAAAACTTAGCTGCTATGCCTTTCAACTCTCCTCTAACTTTCTCAGATCACTGCTAATTTTTTCCACCCCTCCGGGAGTGTCTACCCTATTACAGATTTTAGTGTCATCCACAAAAAAGCAGACCTTCCCATTCAGCGCCTCTGCAATGTCACTAATAAAGACATTAAAGAGGACTGGTCCCAGTACTGATCACTGTGGCACCCAGCTGGTCACCCTTCCTTCCTCCTCAAAGTGAACTCCATTTACCACCGCCCTCTCTCACCTAACCCCTAACCAATTTCGTACCCAGTTTACAACCTTTGGTTCCACTCCTAACTGCTCAGCTTGCTTATGAGTCTCCTATGTGGAACAGTGCTGAAGGCCTTACTGAAATCTAGGTAGGCCACATCCACCACTCCTCCCTGATCCAATTCCTTAGTCACCAAGTGAAAGAAATCTATCAGATTCATTTGATATGACCGCCTCTCTGTGAATCCATGCTGCCTCAGATCTTGTAATTCACTGGATTCAAGGTATTCCACAGCCCTTTCCTTCAGTAGTGATTCCATTCATTTCCCCACCACCAAAGTCAGACTGACTGGCCTAGAGTTGCAGGCCTCCTCCGTGCTACTACTTTTGTGAAGTGGGCCTACATCTGCCCTCCTCCAATCCTCTGGAACCACTCCCGTCTCTAGCGAGTGGATGAACAGGACAGTCTTAAGGTGCAGCCCATACCTCCTTGAGCTCCCTCACTGTCCTTGGAGGCACCCCATTTGGCCCCATTGCCTTGTCCATGTTCAGATTTGCGAGTTCCTTCAGGACTCTCTCCTCTGAAAATGGACTGTCCATCTCCCTTCCTTCAAAGCTCCTATTACTTTTCTGTGGCCCCTCACCTTACCCTTCCTCTGTGAACACTGAACAAAAGTATTTTTTCAGAATGCCTGGTTTTTCCTGTTCTCCCTCCACTCAATCATGCCCCTTCCTTTCTTAGCCATACAACCCATCCCCCGGTCTTCCTTTTTTCAATTACATACTGTACCTGAAAAACCTGTATTTTCCCCTTTCGTTACTGCCTGGGCTATTCCCTCCTCCATTTGCACCTTTGCACTCCTTACTGCTTTGTCTGCCTCACTCTGTTTCTCCTGATACACCTCCCTATCTTCCACCTTCTGTATCATCTTATACCTCCTGAATGCTAACTTTTTTGCCCTTACCTTCCCAGCCACCTTTTTTGAGAAACATAGTGGTATCTTTTTCCTCCTGCTTTTGCTCACTTGCCTGATGCAAAGATTAGTGGCCTTCACTATGTCCCCCTTTTAGCTTTGCCCACTGTTCCTCTACTCCACCCAAGTCCCCGCTCCCCCCACCAGGGCATCCCTGAGGCATTCACTCATCTTTTTAAAATCGGCCCTCCTGAAGTCCAGGACCCTTACCCTTGTGTGGTTTGATTCTGCCACAGTTTTATATTGAACCACACTGTATGGTGCCCCAGGTGGCCTCCTACCATGATGTCTGCAACACTGTCCCTGTTAGTGAGTACAAGGTCCAGTACAGCCCCATCACGAGTGGGCTCCCTTATTAGTTGCCTGAAGAATGCTCCCTGCAGGGAGTTCAGGATGTCCCTGCTCCTAGCTGAAGCTGCAGCTGGGAGGCTTCAATATACATCTTGCAGATTGAAGTCCCCACCAGCAGCATCTCCCCCTTATTTGCCATCTTCCAACAGAACCTTATCCAACTCTCACCCCCCCCCATGCTGGAGGTCTGTAGATCACGACAGTGTGAACAGCAGCTCCATTCCCCATCTTTAGGGTGATCCACAGTACCTCCATCCCTCCCTGTATTTCCTGTATCTCTGTCACTTTTATGCTTTACCTCCCATAAAGCACCGCTCCTCCTCCTTTCTTTCCCACCCTGTCCATCCATTACAGAGTATAGCCTGGTATGGCTATATCCCAGTCATGATTCTCAGTGCACCATGACTTGTTGCTGGTGACAATGGCTAGGTCAGCCTCTGCCATAATGGCCTCTAGGTTCGGAATTTTATTTCCCAGTCTTCAAGCAATTGTACACATGGCCTTCCAGATTTTGCTACTACCCTGCTTATCAACACCCCTTTTTACCATTTGCTCTCTTTCCTTACTCCTTCTGCTCTCATTCCCATCTCCCTTCATTGCTTCAATTTTGTTTTTCTTATTAATAGGCACCCTTGGGGATTTCTCTCTCTTAGGGTTCTCCCCACTGACTACTTCAGCCTGTGGGGGGGAACAGTGAATACATCCCTGCTTCCTTCTGCCACCCCCACCAAAGTAACATTTAAACCATTCACTGAGGACTGCAGTTCCCCTCTTGGATGGATGCAGGCTATCTCCTCTGTATAGGCCATTATCCCTCCAGGTGGGACCCCAGTCCCTAATGCAGCCAAATCCTACCTCACTACACTACTCCTGCAATCATGAGTTAAAGCTCCTGGTAAGGAGTACCCTATCCTCCCCGCTGTTGTAGACAGGTAGCACCTCAAAAAAAGTCACTAAGCATGCTATCTACCTAAGACCCCTTCCCAACTCCCTGAACTCCTCTTGCACTATCCCAGCCTTGTCCCTAGCCAGGTTATTTGTCCCCAGGTGGACAATGACATTCAGCTTTCCCTCCATTCCTGTTGCCTTAGCAGTCCTCAGGATCCACTTTCCATCCCTCTGAGTTTGGCGCTGCTTAGGCACCTAACCTCCCCCTTCCTTCCTGTTCCCAATTCTATCTTTTTTACAATTGAGTCACACATCAGGGGTTGCTTCCTCTTCCTCTAGGGTCCTCTGCCACCCTCCTTGGGGTCTCCACAATGGAGGACCCCCACATCCTCCCTAGTCACTACTATGGGTGCCTCCATGGGACAGTCCTGCCCCGGCAGAGCAGCATAGGAATCGTGTAGTAGAACCAGATGGGGAATGTGCCTTTGACCCACCACCCTCACCCTCCCAGAGCCCACCTTAGTACAGCAGCTCCCCTTCCTCCATGGCATCCTCTGAGGTAACAATGGCAGACAGGGGTTGAGGCCCCCCAAATCCCAGCCAACTTGGCCTGGAGTCTAGCAACCTCCTCCCTCAGCCCCAAGAGGTGCATGCAGATGGGGCAGTACCACAGCCTCCAGAGGGTCTCTCTGAAAACTGCCTCCCCACAGCCACTGCACTGCACCACTCCTAGCATAATTTTGATTATGTCTCCCCTGGAAATACTTGGTCCCTTTTCCCCCTGCTAGGGTTTACCATATTACCCTGCTCAGCTAGTAGGTCCCTGTAGTATTGGTGTTCCTTCCTTAATCCCCTCCTGCTTTACCTACTGAGGCACCAGTACTTATACTGCCCCTAGACTTGCTTCCTGACCTGGATAGGTTTCTAGATTGCATCTCCCCTCACTTTTTTTTAAACCCTTTCATACCCCTGCCTTAGATGGGGCGTTTCACCTATTCCCCGTTTTAGTCTACCCCTGACTTTCCACTCTCCCTTGCCGTGCATGTGCTACAACGGGAGTGATCAGGAATCTTACCTCCATTGTTAAGTAGACCTCCTGCTTTCCTGTTTCCTCCTTGGATGCCTGTTAATGTTGGGCCCCATTCCACTCCTTCACTGATCCACTCACTCATGGCTGAGGTGCAGAGTGTCCAGCCACTGGCTGCCTCATTGGGCTGACTCCGGTGGGCAGACTTTGATGTCCTTATTGCATGGGTCCTTTGTGTAGGGGGTTGCTTGGTGGTCTAGTCCTTAAGTAGGCTCCTGCCTTCTTCTTACTTCCAGGCAGTGCCCAGGACTGGCTGGAGTGGTGGCTAGGAGGTGTGGCTTTCCTCCTGATTGGCTTCTTTCAGGAAGCCTTCTCGGAGCTTCTAGCTCCACTCTTCCTGCTTGTCCCTGGTGTCAGAGAAGGGCATTTGCTCAAAGGTGCGGGCTCAGGGTGCAAAAGCCCATTCCCACCATCATTACAGCTCTCCTGCAACTATTTAGGATTCCTCCCTCGCTCTCTCTGTCCTGGTGGATTGCCCAATCACTAATACAGTCAGATAGCTGTATATAAAAGAGGGTTGGATGTGTTGCAGGAAGAGGCAATTGAATTTTCCTGGAATTTTATAAGAATCCACAATCAAAATTAAACCATGGATCAAGGGTAGGAGGGGCCCAGCTGTTAAATACAAATTTGGTATTTGGGAGACTAGGAGATCTGGTTAGAGAAGGGGTTGGGGTTTGTAGGGTGGGGAGGAGGTGGCCTTGGGACTTGCCCTGGCCGTGATGGAAGAATAGTTTTTTTTTGTTAGTATTTTGTTAGTCTTCCGAATATATGTCCCGGAATACCAAATAGGGGAGCCCAATTTTAAGTTCTGATACCTGAGTACTAAATGCTGTATTATTGGCGTTATTCAGGAATTAATATTCAGGGTTTGCACAACCCATGTAAGCACATTCCTTTGCCTGCTGGCTCAGTAAAGTCATGTGAGGTGTCATTTGTAAAAATACAATGTGCTGCTGGATAATGGAGTGCATTACCAAGGTCTGCTTTCATCAGTGGTAAACACTAAAAGGGAATCTGTCAATCAACAGCTTCTTTAGAGATGTCCTGACAGAATGACTCTAACTGACTTCCCCGGTTTAGAATCTGTTTTGTATTGGCAATGCTGAGAATCTTTTCCTTAATGGGGGATCATAGCAGCTTGGTAATAATCGCCAATGGAAGCACCCTTGCCTTGGGAAGAGGGTCATGTGATTCTGTAAGATTCCTGTAGCTCCAATGAAGAGTCTAACTAGTAATCCAGCATTTCAGAAATCTGTGCTGAAGGAATGCCACTATATCTGAATTAGTCCTCCAGTCATCTCACAGTAACTATGTGGCTGAGAGCAGATATTTATTTTTATTTACCTATTGAAAACTTCTGAGATTACCTTTGAGCACAAGTGTTCATTTACAAAGGTTCCACATCAAATGCATAGCCACAAAAAAAAGACAAGTACAATAAGCAGTTCCAAAGGAAATGCAGTTGGGTCAGATGCAAACCACTTAAGACAGAACAAAATACTCCATACAGATCGTTGTATAAAAATTCACGAGTTATGTACAGAGAGAAACCAAAAAAAAAAATGTTTAATGGTTACAATTGCATTTAGCTGCAAAAGCAGACCATATCGTTATCTTAAACTTAGAGAGGTTCAGCAGTGTATCAGGAAATTAATTTAACCACTTAGTGGCCCTGACAACAAATGACCACTTGATCAGCTGAGTACACCAGAACGGATGTTTAAGGGCATTCCTGACTATGTTCCTGGTGTTGTATTGGTTGGAGACAGTGTGGAAGTAATTTGTTAAAGTAGGAGGTGTTAGATTCAACAGCATCTTTTTGGCTATCAAACAGGTCTGGAGCTTTATTGTACTGGGTAAAGGTGGCCAGTTAGTGAGTGCATAAAGGGTACATCTATGAGTGCATTTATCTGCACCAAGTACAAAGTGGCATACCTTAGTACAGATCAGCTTTACTCTGTTTAGCACCATGTCACAGCCTGTGTAGACAGGGAGCTCATAATCTATAAGTGACATTATAAGTCTAATTAATTATTCATGATGGTAGTGCCATCCTTGATTGGTTGCCGCGCCAGCCTGAAATCTCTAAGAAGTGACCAGCATGGCACCGTCGTGCTCCCACTGCCACCACAGAAAAAGCCGTCATTATTGCAATTAGACTTATAATATCAATAATAACTGCAGAGCCAGTAATTTCCTCGCTAGTAATGACCAGCTGGGTAGGGGTGGCCCTCAGCTGTGCCTCGAGCCACCCTCCCCCCCCCAGCCGGTTGTTAATCTCTAGTAAATAACTGGCTCCTCAGTCATTATTGCTTAAGTATGGAGCTGGCCACAGTAAGGTATCTAGCATCCCCAGTGAGACTGTTCTGGTTACAGTACATGGCACCCAGTTTTCTGTTAACTATGGCCACCAGACTGTCAACATGGGGTGCAAAAGATAAGGTGTCATCCAGACTTACTCCAAGGTATTTGAAGATCTCCACATGTTCAAGGTTTTGTCCTTGGCCATTTGGATAACAAAGGGTGAAACTTTCCACTTCTGTGGGAGGCTAGAGAGGAGCACAGTCTTTATTTTCTGTAATAGAGGACTAGTTTGTTTTTGGAGAATCAGCTTTCAAGTGACCTAAAATTACTTTGAAGAGTGGCAGTAAGGTTGTCAAAGTCAGGGTTTTTGGACTAGATGACTGCATCATCAGCATAGAGGAGTACATTGGCTGTCTGACAAGCATTGGGCAGTTGATTTATTAAGAGGCTAAATAGAAGTGGGCCCAAGATGGAGCCCTGGGAGACACCAGTAGTTACTCATCTAATGTCAGACAAAGATTTATTGTTCTTCACATGCTGGGGGCGATTGGTGAGATGACTGTGGAATCAGTCAGCTGTGTTCTGTGACAAACCCAGTCCAATGAATTTAAGTAGGAACTTATGGTTGATCAAGTTAAATGCTTTAGTAAGGTCGACATATACCGTTCTGACAATGTCACCATTGTCAAGGGCCCCATAAACTAAGTTGGTGTATTCCAGCAACACTATGTTGGTGCTGTGGAGCTTCCAGAAGCCATGCTACTGTGCACACTGGACACTGTATTGTTCAAGGTATGTGACAAGTTGGTCAGAGACTATTCTCTCAAGGGCCTTGGATGGCGAAGAGAATATAAATGGGTCTGTAATTGGCAAGGGTAGTGCTGTCTCCGCTTTTGACAACTGGGATAACCAGTGCAGATTTCTACTTATATGCTAGGCAACTGTTGCCACACTTGGACATCACTGTATATCAGGCAGGTGCTCTCTGACAAGAGAATCTTTTTTTTTCCTTTTTTTTTATTACACTTTTTGTGGCTGCCAGCTGCCCAGTTATGGACCTCCTCTTCCACTCCCATATTGATTGCAGCCCCCTGATACCCCCTGGCTTATGCCCCATAGTTGGGTTGCGGCACCAGACCCCCTAGCATGCTGCAGATTATGGGATAGGTCGAGGGGGCCAGCCTGGGAGCTAATAGAAGCTGAGGCACCTTTGTTTGAGGTCTGCTGCTTTTCAAGTGAAAGTGAGAGCTCATTTGAAAACCTGAACTATTGTTATCATCTCTTGGAGAGACACGTTTTTGACTTACTTTGAGTTCAGTAAGAGCAGTCTGCAGTATTGAACTGGTTTTCACCTGTGAGAGGGGTGAACTGGTTACTGGCCAACCTAGAGCTTGGTGAAACTGTGTTGAACATTTGATTTCAGACTTTAGCCCTTTTTAAGTGATAGATATTTAGTTTGGATTAAAGAAATTGGTTTGTAATATTTTTTTTTGTTTGGATATTTGGGTAGTGAGAGGACTCTGTATCCAGTTATTTATTTGATTATTAGATTTATAGTTTTATGTTATTGTTTGTTTGATATTGGGAGTATTTTCCTCTCTCCCCAGTGGTGAGAGGACTGGGTGGGGAGGGAAATAATTACTTTAATGTATATTGTTTTATCTCTCTTCCACAGTGGTGAGAGGACTAGGTTGGGAGGGGGAATTTAATTAGTGTTGTGTTGCATTTGATTATATTTCTTTGTGTGGGTTTAGGGGGTGAGAGCCCTTAAATCAATAGTTTGAGGTTTGTTTGGTTTTCTTAAATTGTATTTTATTTTTCATTGTAAAGGGCTTTGTATTTATTTAAGCTTTAAGAGATGGGTTAATTTTTTTAATTAGGATTGTTTATTTGTTGTGTTAATTATGTGTTGGGATAACACAAGGACAGTCGGGTATTATTCCCCCTCCAGGCTCAGGGACCTTCGTCCTTTTTCTTGTCAGTGTAGGGCTTTGGGAATTTTTGGAAGAAGGAGGAGGACGAGGGCTAGGTCTGGAGGGGGAACGGAAAGGAGTGGGTGGATAGGGATAGTGGAGACAAGGAGACACCCTGGGGCAAAATGGACCCAGGAAAGGGGTCCTCCCTGTCTGGTGCCCATACCCAAGGGTTCTGATTATAGTCAGCAGGTAGCATCGTCATCCTCGGAGGCTCATCCTACTCGGGTGGTGTTGTGCAACGCCAGGTCTATTAAAAACAAGATGGCTATTATAGCTGATTTTGTTGGGTCATCTGACCTGGCGTGCATCACTGAGACCTGGCTGCATGAGAATTCTGGACCAGTTTTGGCAGCAGCAGTTCCAGCCAGGTACTCAGTGATACACTGCCCGAGGGTGGATCATAGGGGCGGCGGTGTTGCTATCTGTTTTAGATCAGAACTGGGCCTATTGGAAGTACCAGTGGGAACTTCCAAATCCTTTGAATGTATCATAGGCGAGGGTGTGGGGCATAGGATACTTCTCGTGCCTACCGTCCACCAGGTGATGAGAATGTTTTCCTGTAGAATCGCAGACTTCATTGTCTAAACCTGACATTGGGGTCCCCAGATGGTTGGATCTGGGGACTTCAATGCCTGGTCGACGATGAACTCTCGCATTTCGGTCAAGACTTCCTCCAGTTAATGATTTCACTGGGCTTCACACAGGTTATTTCCTCCTCGACCCATATTGGTGGTCATTCATTGGATTTGGTGTTCCTTCCGGGGATGTTGATATCCAACTTGGTGGTGGAACCAGTCAGATGGTCGGACCATCACTCCATTGGGTTCAGTTTTGAGGCCTCCCCTAGTAGGTCAGCTCCTATGGAAATGGTCCGGTACCGCCCTTTAAGGGGTGTTTCCCCGGATGACCTGATGGCAGTGCTGGACCTATCGGGCTTACCAAGAGATTGCATGGATCCAGGAGTACTTGCCTATAATAAAGCAGTGGCAGGGGCCCTGGATTCCATTGCTCCTGTTCATGTTCGTCCTCTCACTCTTCGGTCCAGGTCTTCTTGGTTTGATGAGACCTTGAGGGAGTTGAGGAGAGTCAGACGAAGGTTGGAGAGGTGCTGGCAGAGGTTGGGTCTGGATTGTGGCAAACTTAGTTTGATGGACCACTATGTGGTCTATCAATCCGCAATCTCTCGTAAGAAGGCAGAATTCCTGTCCAGAGAGATTGCGGCTGCACAGAATAGACCAGCTCAACTCTTCTGGACTGTGGACAAAATTATGCAATCCAATCTGTCTTCAGCCCAGAAGAGCTTTTTCTCAAGAACGGTGTGAGGAGTTTGCTCAATTCTTTTCAGATAAGGTTGCCAAAATCAGATCTGATGTCCGCTTGACCCTCTCCAATGGGAGTTGTGATGGTCGGCAGGAGATTTCGGACACCCAGTTTGTGTGGTCTGACTTCAGCCTCCCCACAGTCAATGACATTGTGATGATCATCCAATCACTGCATCCGACCAACTGTGGTTTGGACCTGTGTCCCATACGTCTCTTAGTGGGTTATGTGGATAAAAACAGCCCCGTCCTTGCTGAGATAGTCTGGAGGTCCTTGGAGAGGGAGATCTTTCCAAATCCTCTTAAGGAGGCTGTGGTTCAGCCCCTTCTTAAGAAGTCCTCCTTGGACCCGGACTGTCTGGCAAACTACAGGCCTGTCTCTAACTGACCCTTTGTGGGTAAAGTTATTGAGAAGGTGGTCGCATCGCAGTTGGATGAACATTTGACCAGCCACAATGTCTATAATTCTCTCCAGTCTGGATTTAGGAAAAGGCATAGTACCGAGACAGCTCTGGTTCGGGTACTAAATGACCTCCTAATAGCGAGAGATCGAAGGACCTGTTCCATCTTGGTCCTTCTTGATCTCTCTCTCTGCAGCGTTTGACACTGTGGACCATGGCGTGCTATTGGAACATTTGCGATCTATCTGTGGACTGTCTGGTACAGTCCTCAGCTGGTCTCGATCTTACCTCGAGGGTAGGACTCAGAGGGTGGTGTCCGGGATTTTCTCCTCGGCATCAGTCTCCCTATCCTGAGGGGTACCGAAGGGTTCCATTTTGGCACCCATGTTGTTTGCAGTGTATATGCTGCCGTTAGGAGCGATTATTAGGCGGTACGGTCTGGGTTTTTACTGCTATGCTATGTGCCCGGTCAGGATGCTGCTTTTTCGGTCTTTAACAACTGTCTTGCCGAAATCCAAGACTGGATGAATGTGAGTTGGCTGCGGTTGAACCCAGGAAAAAACAGAGGTGTTGGTTGTGGACCAGGGTCGTTGGGAGGCGGGTTTGTTAGCTGGATCGCCCTCAGGTTTATGGCTTGGGGGTGTCCAGCTGACTACCTTAAACCAGATGCGGAACCTGGGCATTGTGTTTGATGACTGTCTGACATTTAAATCTCAGGTGTCAGCGGTTGTCAAAACCTCTTTTTACCATCTGAGGAATATCGCCCGGGTGAAGCACCTGGTTCCTCCAGATGATCTTCCTACTTTGGTCCACGCTTTCGTTAACTCCCGCCTTGACTACTGCAATGCCCTTTACCTTGGGCTACCGGGGGTTGAGATTCGCTGCCTGCAGCTAGTGCAGAGTGTGGCAGCCAGGCTGCTGACTGGTTCTTCTAGGTTCAGTCATATAATGCCTGTGCTCCACAGACTGCACTGGCTGCCAGTTTGCTGGCGAATCACCTTCAAGTTCGGTTTTCTGACCTATAAGGCCCTACATGATCAGGGACCTGCTTACCTGAAAGATCTCCTTTGTCCCTACCGTCCCCCCCACTCTCTCTGATCCACTGATGAGGGATTGCTAGAGATTCCCAGGGTTCACTTAAAAACTTCAGGGGCCAGATCTTTTAGTTTCATGGCCCCAACCCTGTGGAATTCTCTACCTCGTCAGGTGAGAAACTGCCCGACTGTCCAAAGTTTTAAAGGAGCTTTGAAAACCCATCTTTTTAGTAAAGCTTATGATGATTTTTGAATATTTTAATGTTGTTTTAACTATTTATTATTTTATGTTATATTGTACAGGCGCCTTGGTTTAAGAAAGGTGCCTTAAATAAATAAAGAGTGATTTGATTTGATTTGAGGCATGCTTCATCAATGGTGGCCAGCAGCATTTTTTCCCTGGTATATGGGGGGTGGGGACGTGCAATGACATCCTGTGTCCGTCCCGCCCCCCTGAACTACTTGGTGCTGGTGTGATCGGTATACCCAGCCTCTGTTAGGTGTCCGTATTGTGCAGAGCACTCTACCCCTCCCCCTCCCAGAGAAGGAGAGCAGTCATCAGGCACTCAATCCTTCTCCCCTGGCCGACCTTCCGATGTCCCGGGTCTGTTCCCAAACCCGGGTCACCAGTATCGCAGGAAAGCAACCTGGCCCTGACAGGAGAATCTTGCATTGTATGACTGTTCATTTCAGCAAGATGCCAGAGTGGCTCCTGCATAAAGCAACCTCTCTGTTACTGTGCTGTGCTGTGCTGTCATCCCCTTTGTAATGGCAGTATAGCACGCTTATTCATTCTTTTTTGTGTCCTTGCACTCCTCCCTTGTACTGTGGATAATTATTGAAGGTTTTGCTCAGCCAAGAGTCATAGAGCACCTATGGTTGGTAGGGTATACCATGCACAGGGTGACCGTGATTGAGCACTTACACAAAGGGTGACTCAATCACGGCACCTGGGTACAGAACTACCTGGCAGGGTAGCAAGCAGATACTGGGGTGGGTGAGGTAGGGTGAATGGATCTATGTGCTTATACATGTGCGTGGGGGGGGAGGTGAGGGAAGGTGTGTGGGAGGGGGTGTGGTGGGCAGCTGCCGAGCTGGACTGCTAGTGTGGTGGGGTTGGTGGTCACTTGGGAGGTGCAGTGTGCAGGATTTGGGTCCAGCGCTGTGTGTGTGTGTTTTTTTTTTTGCGGCAGGCGGCTTTGTATTTTTCCAAGTTTTCACCCCTCCCCGACATGCAACCCCCCCGGAGTTGAGAATCCATTAGTAGAGGGGTGTGGGGGGTGCAGCCCCCCCACATTAAACAAAACACCCATAGGTCTCTGGTGCCATCTTCATCCTCGCTATGAGTGTGCATCACCGAAATTTATTTTCAGCGATGTACACTCGCCGTAATGGTGATCGCTATTCTGCGATCGCCATTATGACATGGAACCAGTTGGGAGCATTGTCACTGAGGTGGTGATGATAGACCATTAGCCTGAGAATGTAATCCAGCTCTGTGGTTCTCCTGGGTGACAGGAGGCAGCATGGCTCTACAGGAGCAATGCCCCTGCTTCAGAATGCAGCTAACTCATGGGCAGTCTCCATAACAGCAGCTTTCTGATGGTCAATGCAGTGGTTCAATAATCACTGTTGTTGGGAGCATAGTCTCCCCAGGGTTTTCTACCTCTCAATAAATGTGTAGGACTGGTGCAACTTAACAGTTTCTAGGGGGACATGGTACAGATCTGTAAATACCTTACAGGGGTGAATAATTTACAGCAGGGGAGTACTTTTAAGAGGAGAATGTGCACGAGAACAAGGTGCCATGCAATGAAGCTGAAAGGGGGGGAATTTAGAAGGGATGTGAGGAAGTACTTCTTCACTGCAAGAGTGGTGGATGCCTGGAACGGTCTTCCAGAGGAGGTAGTAGGGGCAAAAACAGTGGTGAGCTTCAAGCATGCATGGAATTGACACTAGAAAATCTTGGTAGGGAAGCTGGGGAGTAGCCAGAGATCAGGTAGGGTCTATGGTGTCAGTATAGGCAGAGAAAAATGGGCAGACTATGTGGGACAAGAGGTCCTTATCTGCCAAAAAATTCTATGTTTCTAGTATATGGATCTGTGATCTTGTGACAGTTCCTGTTTTTCAGATGGTGGTGGGGTGCTTGTTGGATTGAGAACTAATACCACTTGGTAGTTTTTGTTCAGTTTATGTACATTTAGCTATTGCCGTGATTAACCATATTGAACATTATAGTGCACTGTGGTGCGCTATCAGGCTGTGAATGGGATGTCAGATGTTGGAGCAACAAATGCTAACCTTGGTAAATCTTCCATATGCTGCTAGGTGGCTTGTGATAAATTGCTCTCTTTGTCATTCTTGCTGAGCACCTGGCAACACCGAATACACATTTTCAAGCAACACCTAATATACGTTCGTATCTGATAGTACCCAATTCTGTACTGTATTGTAACAGCCTAGAGAGACTGTTCCACAAGAGAATAGGGAAAGCATAATAGTTTTACTGGATTTAGAAAATAATTAGTCAAGGACGCAGGTTCGCGACCCAGAGTGGGAAGGAGCTGCCATGTAGATGTAAGGTAGCCCCTGCAGTGATAGAAAGCCTAGAGTTTGAATCCATAATTGTACCACATATGTAATTAGAAGTTTTAAATGGGTTTAGTTACAAGAAAATGCTGTGAGCATATCATTAATTAAAATGGTGGGATGCAGAGCAGAGCAGAGGGGAAGTAGAAAAGGACTCCTGGCCCTGGCTTTGCTCACAGTTTTACATCTAGTTATTGAGCTTGACCGAGTTTTTATAAGAAAAATATAGTATATATTGTTAAAACAGTAAATGGTAATAATGGTGGCCAGTGGGTTATTAACTGATTGCCCTGGCTAGTTACACAAGTGCTGGTAGCCCAGTACAAGATTTGGTCTGCCTGAGTTGCCTATATGTTTCTTTTATAAGATAATTGTTTTGGTCTTAAATGAATTGCTCCTGTGGTAAATAGCTGCTCTGTGATAAGTAAAATCATGCAGACTGGCAGCTGTGGGTGCTACGAGCGATAAAAATTGAATGAGAGGGAAAGTGAGAGACCGAGCATCGGTCCCACAGCAGAGCACTCCTTACCCAGTTAGGAATCCTTGGGACTGCTTTTTCAGGCAGCCACCTCACTCTGCAGCAGGTCAGAAGCTAGGCTTCTGGCCTAACCACTTTATCTGCTGCTCATAGTGTCAAGAGGGATACGTAGGGTGTGCTCCTCTCAAGGCAGGATCAACAAGATAAATTTTCCCTTGCAATGTAGTTGGCAGGTGATAAGCACCAGGGAAACTGGAGACTGGCTCTCAGTAAATAAATATCAATAAAAGGGCAAGGTCCGAAAAATGGGCTCTCAAGTCTCACATGATATAAGTGCACAATACCATCTGGAAAGCTCTGAGGGGGCCATTTTGTGCATGTGGAGGTGCAATTTAAGCACAAGAACTCACAGCTTTCGTACACATAAAATCACATTAAAATATAATAAATAAATAAATAAAATAAAAGTCATGTGGGGGCTGAGGGAGTCCTGGGCACACTATAGAACTACTGAAAAGTCATGCACGTGTACACAAGCAAAAATGGAGCACTTTGAATGCAGATTCTGTTAAAATAAAGCTATTAAAGTCACAACACATTTGCCATATTCAGCATCATGTTGCCAAGCCGATTGTTTATAGAAATCAACCAAACTTGGCAGACACATAGGGAAGAGTGTCCTACACACAGGAAAAAAATTATATTATGTGGTAAAAGCAAGAAACAGAGGAGTCGCTAACGTTTTAAGGGAGAGTGGGTCCTTGGTGAAGCAAATCTATGCAGGCAGTTACACTGGAGGTGAGATTTAGCGTGGGAAAATGAAAATGTAATTCCTGAGTGAAAAAACTGATGTGGTCAACACAGTTAAATAGTAAATGACTTTTTTAACTGGAAAATAAACAGGAAAGTGCTTTTAAGTGATTATTTTGTCAATGTAATAACAAAAAGATGTTAGTCTTCACAATTATGCTTTCCAGGGGAGCTATTTGTACAGAAAAAACTCAGCAGAGGGCTTAGGAACACAGCTGTCCAGACATTGTATTGAAAACCTGCTTAAACCTTGGGAAAGTGTTAATTTTGTGTGACAAAAGAAATATGTTTTAAAATGGGCTTAAGTTATAAAGAAAGGGGGAGCCTCAGAATGTTGAGGGGGGCAGTTGCTCTTCAAATCTAAGAATTCCATTGTGGCTTATGCTGCTTCAGAGAGAATTTTGATTGGTGCTGAGCCTCTGGACAGGTCAGAGTCCACTCAGTGACCACCAATTTAAATATGCTAATGAGTTTTGCCTATAAAAAAGAGCTGCACAGCCAATGTGTAGTCAGTCTGAGCAGGGAGAGTGACCAAGAAGGAAAGTTCCCAAGCCAAAGGGGTGTCCTGTCTGAAGAGGCCTGATGCAGAGAAAGAGCCCGACAGAGGCAGTGTCATTTAAGCCAGCAATAAGGCACAATGAGGTGTGGGTTATGGCCTGATAAGAGCATGCACAAGTGCATTATGAGGCACAAGGCTTTTGATCTGAGTGCCTTTTGCACCTGAGCATGCTCTTATCAGGCCATAACCCACACCTCAGAGTGTCTTATTGCACTTATAAAATGGGCCTCCTTCCTATGAACCCTCTATCCCAAAACAATTATGATATTTAAAAGAAGAATGCTTAAATAACTGTTAAATATGCAGGATAAAAGAAAATAGTTCATCTGTATTCTGTACTGCAATGCAGACCACATATCATCTAGCCACTGCAAGGTATTGTGTCTCTCTCTATTCCCTACAGTGTCTCTCCTCCAACAGACTAATGCTTCATTTTTTTGTTTTGTTTTTAATATCCTTTTACTTTTATTTATGCTGTTTTTCAGTTCTAGGCACTGGGCAGCTTGACTGTGAGGTGCCGTGTCTCTTAGCAGGAGCCCGCTCTAAAGAGCCATTTGCTGTGGTGTGGGCATGTCTCCTTGTAACTCTGTCTCTCCCCCAAGACTTATTTTATTTGCTTTGTTTTAGGTTTCTTTATTCTTTCTTTTAGAGCTGCAGCAACAAACCTGCTTGACTGTGAGTGAGTATGTCCTGTAGTGGCCACCGTACAGGTTGGTTTCACTTCACGTTTTTGTTTTTTTAACTGAAAGTTTGGTGTGTGCAATATACTCTCACGGATGGGGCTGCCGAGAGGGAGGAGGGAGGGGACAAGGATGGACACAGAAGACATTGGAAATGGACTGCACTGCAGACTCAAGTGTGTCATTAAGGCCACTGGAGCAGAGCGGAGAACTGTATAGAAGGTGCCGCTGGGCTGATACATCTGCAGGACAGCTAGGGATCACCAGCATCCCAGAAAGTTTCTTGAGGGAAAGTAATATAAAGGTTAGACCAGCACTTTAATGTTCTATTTTTCAGGGCTCGTTACCTGGGGAAATGAGGAAACTGTTCTCAAATGTTTTCATTTCTGTGCCACCGTTCTCCAGTTTCCCTCAGATTGTAGCCGACGAGCTGGAGCAAGAGAACAGTGGCAAGCAGCGATTTTTCTGTGTGCTGCGTTTCACTTGGCACAATTAGTGCCAGTTACAACATTATGTCCTGACAAGAACACGGCTGAAAACCTGTTTCAGCCAATCAGGTTCCAGCAGTTTTCATGCCCATTTTATAAATTAAAGTGTAGGATTATGGGATCATGTGAATCCCAGTGTAGGGTCAGATAGGGCAGTCAGTGAGAACAGGATAAGAATAGAAAGCCTGTTGCTTCAAGTGCCTGATGATCCTGTGTGACAAGTGTTCCTCACAGAAGAAGAAAAGCTGCAAATCTGAAGAAATCATTGCATCTCCTAACAACATCATTCATCTGCCGACTCAAAGGGGGCCCTTCAACTACACTAAGCTACAACAACTTTAACAACAGAATTTCTTCAGCAAACCCAAGGGAGTGTGGTACAGTACAAACCCTGTTGATACAGTTTGGGGACTATTTTAAAAGCACAGTTTTGGCAGAGCTGCCCCCCCCCCCCCCAAGTAGAGTACAGTGTTGGTGCCTTGAGGCATTCCTCTCTCTTTACCCCATTTCAAAGTCTGCTGCAACAGCTTATGTTCTTGCTATCCTTTTTTTCTTTTTCTTTTCACATTTCTTCTACTGTGGGGTGGCCTCGTATTGTAATACCTCTGCCTGTCACTGTCCCCACTTTCATTTCTCTTTTTGCCTCGGGTGTCTAGGATACTATAGGTTGTTAGGCAAAGATGTTAATAAAATGCCTAGAAAACTCCTCCAGCCCAACTCTTGAGTGTCCTGTTGCCTGAAATGTCTAAATGGCAAAAACGGACCCAAACCAGCTGTGATATGTTCTTTTGCTTCCCACTTTTATTTCTACTTGTAGAGTAAAGAGCATAATGGTGCCCTGGGAGTTCCATTTCAATATTGCTGAAGAAAGAAACAGAAAGCACTTATAGTGCGAAGTGTAAGGTACAGGAGCATTGCACTTCTGTTCTGTGTGCCATGGTGCGCTATGAGGTCTGCAAGTAGTGAAGTGCACACCTGTAGCTACCGGCACAGGCAGAACAGTAAAAAGTGTTCCCCAAAGCTGCAGATAGAAGAATGCAGGGGAAAATGATAAAGAGTGCTGCCAGAAATGTTTTTGTCGTAACCTCGACTTTATGACAGGCTGTTAGGAGCTGTGAAGGCTTCAGTTTTGGCGTCGAGTTTTACTGGATTATAAAATGTAAATAACTAGATAAATGGGCAAAATAAGGTGCGTAGAGAGAAGCATGGCTCCCCTGGAGCCATGCAGGAAAAGCCATGATGTAGGGACTGAGTTTACTTTCATTATGAGGGAAAACAAGAAGATGTCATTCCTGAATAAAAATAAAACAAAACAGCCCAAATTAACTTGATACCCGTCGGCTGAAAATTGTCAGCTGATAGGACAATATTTTGCTCTCTTACAAATAGCTCTTGCAGGAACTTCACAGTGCCAAATAACGCACTACCTTATAAAATATTTTAGTTATTGTACCAAAATAATGGTTGCTTTATTTGTTTATTTTTTGTCTTCCTTACCTGTTGCTATGCTGCTTTGGGTGCAGGGTGTTATTAGGAGGCAGGCGGCCCAGAATGAGGCTTATTTATTGGACACTATCCAAGTATGACACTCACCTATGGAAGGAACTTTATTACAATAATAAGCAATTTGTCATGCAACCCCTTTTTCTGCCGTAAAATGAGACCTTACAGAATGACTGAAATTGCATGGCTATGAAGGGATTACAATAAGGTTTATTTAGTCTGTTTGATCCCCCAACACAATGTATTAGTGCAGGAAAACTATTGCATTAGAAGTAGGGGTGGATCAAACAGATCATGTGATCAAGTGATGTCATTGTAACCCCTTATAAAAGTACCTGCAAGGCTCAGTAGGAGTCAGATGCATTTGAGGGCAGTACTGCCTGTAAGTATAGCTGTGATTAGTATAGATAGACACAGAAGACAGTGGAGCACTGAAGCCTGGTACCTCCACTCGGTGTTCTTCAGCACTACTAGGAAAGAGTAATGCTTCGGCTCTGTTGGAAGCTAGGATTTATTTTGTTTCTTTCTTTTTATTATGAGTTAAAATTATTTTGGTCACATTAATAAAATTCACACAAGCTCCTGTTGTGTGTTTTTAAAACATATCTGCTGTGTGGTGTCTTTGCTGTGTCTATGTGTTATCTTGTCCCACACCCTATCACAACAGTGACACTGTTTTACAGAGAATTTGCCTCAGTCCTTCTGATTTAAAGAGACTTTTGTCAAGTGAAGGACTGAACCTGAAGGAACTGAGGTGGGAGTCTGTTACAACTTTTAATGTACCAGTATGCAACATGTTTAATGCCACAGTCAGTTTTAAATGTTTTACGGTAATGAATGTGTAGAAATGACAACTGAATTCCTAATGATTTAGAGTATAGAGGTAAAATACAGTAACTGTGTAATTAGATGCCTGGGTGGGTATCTGGCAGAAGGGATCAGTGGGCTGACTGAGATTAGGTAAGGCCTAGTAGTGACTGTACACCCTTAAGGAAAAGTGAAGTGTATGGCATTGGGGTCTGAGGTAAGGCCTAGTACTGGGTAACAGTAATTGGATATGAGGGAGGACATCTGGCAGAAGGTGTCAGTGGACTGACTGCTCAGAGATATGGTCCAGTAGTCACTGTATTTCTTAGTTCTAAAGTGTGTACACAGTAATTGGATACTAGGGAGGGTATCTGTCAGAAGGGGTCAGTGGAATGACTGCTCAGAGGTATGGCCCAATAATAGAGATGCAGCGAATTTATATTCCACTGGCGAAGTGGCGGTGAAGTGGCTGAATTCACCGCACAGAGTAATCTGTGAAATTTCCATGAGTTAAGCAGAATTTTACCAAGGTGAAATTTCGCCACCCGCGAGCGAAATTTCACCTTCAAATAATTTCACCTTCATGATGAAATTTTGCCTTCCGCGGGTAAAATTTCACTGCGGAAGGTGGAATTTTGCCACAGAAGGTGAAATTTCGCCATTTTGTGGGTAAAATTTCGCCATTCTGTGGGTGTAATTTTGCCCCTCGACCAGGTGAAATTTCACTCCGTGAAATGGGCGGAATTCACGGATTACTCCTTGTAGTGAATTTTTCTCACTTCGCCCACCACTACCCAGTAGTCACTGTATTCCTTAGTTCTAAAGTAAATAAAGCTTGGGGATCAAGGCCTAGGTGGGTGCTTATCCTGGGACAGTGTGCTATCTGGAGTGCTGGTGGGTGGCTAGTGCCTGCAGTCTCCAGGGGTAAATACAATGTGATTGGTGGGGCGGTGTTGCCCTGCTAGGATAAACAGATTGTAGAAGTATATAATATTTTACGTGTTTCGAATTGTCATTTATTCTGCAACTGAACTGTGCTATTCGTGGCTGTTATTTCAAAGATTCCTTTAACAGTTTCAGTAAACTTTTATCTTTTTGCTCAACAAATCCAAGTGTTGGTGTCCTTACTTATAGTGCCAGTGTCTCACACTCCTGCAGGTCTCCAGGCCAGTCTGGTGCAGCATTCCCTACCCTTGGCAACTCTTAGCTACACCAGTTGGGGAGAGAAGGTACTATACTCAAGTAGTACCCAGCTAGAAAAGGGTTGTCGCAGGTGAAGGAACAAAGAATCCTGTGATACCGCCTATCTCTGTATGGAATGGTCCCATCTGTAGCAGAAGATAATACAGTAGTGGGTGTGTCATTACGGTATGTAAGAGCACCCTTGCATCCATCCACCCCCATGTATGAGCAAGCACACCAAAGAGAAAGGAGATAACAAGCTACCTAACATTTTCCTTGTTATCCCCTGGCATTCATGTAACCACCCATTTTATGTTTACAACCACTGTATGTTGACAAAATAACATAGGGAAGCCAAATTATTTTAATTATCTTCCACCAACATAACAGAAACAAGTTTCAAAGGTAAAATAAAATATTTTGCAAACACTAATAAGCAAATGAATCCATATACATATACAAATACAAATACCAGAGGCAGAAAGGTAAATACAAATACAGATGTTAAAAGTCAGCCCTAGTACTGCATCATGTTATTCAATCAACTTAAAACATTGTCACTGCATGCATTTTTGTATCAATGAGGGTGTTTCACCTTTCTGCACCTTTCATAGCTGTTCATTTATCCTGTCCCTTATTCTGTCCAGTAACTGTATTCTTCTGCTGTGACATCACAATCTGTTGTTGAGGAAATTTTTCTGATGTCACAAACTGGATTATCACTTCGAGGTAGGAAAGCAGCAGGAACAGATGGATTTTAGGGGGGAAAGTGTTTGTTTTCATGCAAATTTCTCAAGCGATAAAGAATGGAATGTCCAAGTAATTGTAGTTGTGAGATGAGTAACATGGATGAATTGGGTTGTATACAGAAGGTCAGAGAAATCATCTCAGGTCACCATTTCACTCAGCAACAATTTCATCTCACCACCTCCCCCAACCCACCCCAGCTCCTTTTTCTCTTGGTCCCACTGCTTTCCACGGAATCATTCTTTTTATGTCTCTCATTGCGGCTTCACTTCTGCTTCAATACTACTCATTTATGAGATACCTTAGGCTTGATTCTTGGCACCCTGCTGTTTTTAGCCATCTTTCACCCCTTGGTTATCTCATCTTGGCCTTTAATTACCATTTGAGGTTGATGACACCCAGCTCCTCATTTCCTTTAGCTCTTTCGATTTCAGTGTCATTTTATTTCAGGATACAGTCAAAGCCCAGGGCTTGAAGTTAAAAACATGCAAAGATATACACATGTAAAAAGGAGACAGGACTATACTGCTTCAAAATATAAAAAAAATAAAACATTTTATATACAAAAAAAAAAATAAAAGTACTGTATGATATGAAACAATACTCACTAAGGCAATTGTTTGCTTAGGTATTAATCTACTATATAATAAAAATTTTAATAACCCAGGGAACGGAGTAATTCTTCAAATAGTCTGCCCTAGCTGTCTCTTCATATCACTTGCCTCATGGCATGGGAGAATAACTGCATTCAGTTTTCATTTTCAGTAAATGGTTTAGTTCATCATCATGCTTTTTCATGCTCTCAAAGAACTTACATCAAGATTTACAGCTCGTCTTTTCCAGGGGTTTAGCCTTTTTGTGATCATGATTTTATTAATACTGACATGATAACCAAAAATTATTCTCACAGCACATCTCTGTATAACCTCTAATATTGTGCTTTTCTGTTGTGCAAAGCAGATGTGCAGGTTGGGACTAACATATCCTAAAATGGGTTGGCAGATTGCCTTACAGTGTACATGGCAAGCAGATCTGAAGATCAGATCCCAGCTCTCTGAAGAACTATAAAATAATAAACTCTGTTAATGATTACCTATCTATTCATTAATATGATTGGACCATTCAAAAGTAACATAAGCCTTGTTTTTCTTACATTTTTTAGTATAATTAGCATGTTTGGAGTCTGGTTCACCATTGTACTGTTGCAGAAACATAGAAACATGGCACATTTGGCAGAAAAGGACCACTTGAGCCCCCCAAGTCTGCTCAGATGTTCCCTGCCTATTCTGCCTAAACAGACCCTATCTGGTCTCCAGTGACCCTCCCATCTCCCTGCCTCTGTCCTAATATTACCCCATGTTTATCCAGTGCATGCTTGAAGTCCTCCAGTATTCTATCATCCACCTTTTCCACTGGCAGTCTGTTCCAGGCACCTACTACTCTTTCAGTGAAGAAATATTTCCTCACATTCTCTCGAACCCCCCCCCCCAACTCACACACAGCTTCATTGCATGCCCCTGGGTCCTGGTATTCATCCTCATTTGAAAGAGACTCCCCACCTGTACCCTATTCACCCCTGTGAGGAAGTTGTAGGTCATGATCATGTCATCTCTCTCTCCTCTGTTCCAGGATGTACATGTTGAAATCCCTCAGTTTCGCCTCACAGTGCTTCTTGTGCAAACCCTACACCATTTTAGTTGCCCTCCTCTGGACTTCCTCCACCCAGTCTCTGTCCTTTCTGAGTGGTGGTTTCCAAAACTAGACACAGTACTCCAGGTGAAGTCGCCCCAGCAAGAGATACAGCAGCAACACCACCTCCATCCTTCTTCTGGAGGTACCTCTCCCTATGCACCCCAGCATCCCACTATCCCTACACACTGCCTTGTCAGAGTGCTTGCCACCTTGAGGTTTTGAGATATGGTGACCCCAAGGTCCCTTTCCTGCCTAGTGACTGTCAGTACCTCCCCCATTCTTCCATTAACTAATTCTAACCCAATCCACCTCATTGGATCCTACTTCTAGGCTGGTCATCTTCCTAATCTTCCTCCTGTGTAGCACAGTGTCAAAGGCCTTGCTTGTGTATTTTTATGGCTGTGGGAAGAGCCTACATCCATTTTGGGATTGATCATATCTTACAAAAATAGATGCTCATGGAACCATCCATTGGACTTTTGGATGTATCCTTCCGAAAGTCCAATGGAATTTGAAACACTCCACCATGATCGGCTGCTACGGAATAACAGCAGCACTATTTTGGCTGTTACTTCCACATTCCAGGGCAAGAACTGTGCATGTGCAACTTTCACACATGTGAAGTTCTGTTGGAGCTGTCATGTTGTGAATGGCAACATGCCATTCACTGCAACTACACCTGCACAAGTGCTACACATGCGCAGTTGCATCATCACCACCATCTTCTGGATGACACTCCTCCCGCACCCTCCCACTGCTCCTGTCCTCCCCACTCCCTACCAGAACTGGCATCAAAGAATACCCTCCTACTGCTGCTGTCCTCCCCGCTCCCTTCATTCCCTGTCCCCGCGCTGACACCGGGTTGCCCAATTTCCGTGTTGGCATTATGTACCCTCAACTTATGTAGCACACTGGGAGCCCACCCCAGTGTGCCCAATTGTATGTGGTCCCTGCACCAACATCAGGGTGCCCATTCCCTGTGTCGACATCATGTAGCCCTGGGAGCTCACCCCAGTGTGCCCAAATGTATGCTTCATGATGGAAACGTTTAAGTGCCTCAGAGGAATCAACAAAGTCCAAGAGGGTAGCATCTTTCAGAAAAAGAGATGTGCAAGAACAAGGGAACACAATTTGAAGATAGAGGGGAGATGGCTCAGGGGCAATGTGAGGAAGTATTTTTTTACAGAGAGGGTGGTGGATGCATGGAATAGCCTTCCTGAGGAGGTTGTGGGGTCTAAAACTGTGGGAGAATTCAAGAATGCATGGGACAGACATAAGGCAATTTTTGTGCGGGGTAGGAAGAAATAGGCTGTTGGTTAAGTAGGATCTGCAGCTTATCCTCTAGGTAGGGAAATGGGCAGATTAGGTGGGCCAAGCAGTCCTTATCTGCTGTCAAAGTCTATGTTTCTATGTAAATAAAGAAAACCATTCCCTGCATGCTTTTATCCCCCTGTAAAAAAAGAAAATGGTCCTTTGTTATTGCCCCAGTCCCCCCTCACCCTTTCCCACCCTCCCACTGAGCACTCACCTCCCTGCATCCCCCCTTACCCCATACTTACCTCCAGAGGTCGGGGCTGTCATCTTCTCTGGACTGGGCCACATCTGCACTATTCAAAGCCGAACCACAAACTGCAGAATCAAAGGTAAGTGTGCTATACTGGCAGTCAATGGTGTTTTCAACTTATGCTGATAAATCAGCCATTTTTTTTTGGAATTTTGGCCCCACATTTTCAAAATGAGGTTCTTGGGACCCCACCTCATGAACACTGTCACTATCCTTTCATTACTCGGTCCTGAAAGGTGAGTTTGTGGTCACTGCATGGAATCACAGTTCAGGACCAATTAATGAAATGACACTGCCACTGTTTCTGAGGTGGCAAGCCCATGTTGCAAATTTGGTGAAAAAATTCAAATAAATGACTGCATTACGAACTTGCATTGCACAGTTTCTATGCACACTCCTAACTTTACCAATTTTTTATATTTTCACTCCAGATTTTCAACACTGCATTTTTGCACACCTCCTTACTAAGAGTACAGCTGTCATTTTTCACATCCTGCCCCGAAACATGTTTTCGCACCTGTGGCGCAGAATGGCATTGTCGCTCTGTGAAATCTCCTTTTGGGACAAGTGAACAAAATAACACTGGCACTCTTCATAAGGTGGGGTTCCAAAAAGGCCATGTTGAAAATTTGGTACAACAATTCCAAAAAATGGTCAAGTTACACCCGGGCGTTCAATATTTTCTACGCACACGTGAACCTTTGGTCATTTGGTAGCTCATCACAGCCATACTGGCTCTGCTAGATCTTGTTCTTGAATAGTCTCATTTTCCTTATGTAGGATCCCTTGTTAATAATACCCTTTTCCTGACCA
Organism: Neoceratodus forsteri; assembly: GCA_016271365.2. Taxonomy (NCBI): domain Eukaryota; kingdom Metazoa; phylum Chordata; order Ceratodontiformes; family Ceratodontidae; genus Neoceratodus; species Neoceratodus forsteri. The sequence continues at coordinate 1,520,137,130 of CM057449.1, forward strand.
AAACTGTTTTTTTCATTACTTATTAGTTTGGGAACCCAGTGTCATCAGTTAAGCAGAAGTCTAGACTGAACCTTTCCATGGCGGTTCTCTGCTCAACTGGTGTCACCAGGTTATGGAACTGATAAGTACTGTAATAAAAAATGTATATTGGGAGGGGAAGTACAGCATTATCAAGGAGTCCTAAATGTTGCAAGAAAAAATAAGACTATGTTAAAATACAGACAACAATATACTGGGGGTATTAAACAGACTTCACACATGCCCACATTTCGTTTATATTAGAAAAATGTAAACAAGATTTATGTTCCCATCGAAGTCTCCTGTAATTATAATTTCAGATAAGGAGATGGAAACGTTCTTTGATTCATCCCGGCTCTTCAGGTTTAAAAGCATTTTTTTTTTGGGGGGGGGGTCCATTGGGTTTAATCACCAACCTATTAGACTTCATCCACTTCAAAATAAGCTCCGGAAATGGATGCATACAACTACTCCAGATTTTTTTGTGTTTTTGACTGACCTGTATGACATTTGTGCCATCCACATATCAAATCACAACAACCCACCTTTAGGTCACTAATTAAAATCAAAACCAAAAGATAGTCCAATCCAATACCTTGAGGGACAATGCCTTTGACAACCCTCCACTCTAAAAAAAGAATATGTAAACGGTAATAAAAGACAAGCAGGGTAGTTTTTCGCTATACCCACCCAGGGGCATAGTGAGGACTGACACTACAAGCAGAGGCTCTCAAAGAGCCTGGAAGGGCAGGTATAGACAACGGGATCGCTTCCAATTTTGTCATCTCCCTCCTATGCTGTGGTGTCCAAAACTGCCTACAATAATGAACATGTTGCCTCAATAGTACCCTATCACTCCCCTGTCTATTCATAATATTCCTAGCAATAGACACTAGGATCTCATCACACTTCTTAACAATTTCTGTGCAGTGCATATCAAACGTCAGGTCAGTTGTAACCCTTATTCCCAGCTTCCTCCTACTGTTTTGTTCCTTAAGATTTATTCTAAGATTTAGGGAGAGAAAAGACAAAGACATTGAAGGTGGTTAAGCCAGTGGGACTGGACAACATACACCTGAGGGTTTTGAGGGAACCAGCGGAAGTGCTGGTGGGCCCCTTAGTGGACCTGTTTAACAGTTCTCTAGAAACTGGATGGTATCCCTGAACTGGGGAACTGCACATGTAGTACCACTACACAGGAGTGGATTGAGGGACAACCATCGGTGAGTCTGACTTCGATAGTGAGGAAGCTCATGGGAACCATTCTGAGGAACAGATTGGAAAACTTTCTGGATGAAAATGGACTCCATGATGATAGCAAGCATGGGTTTATGTCAGGGTGGTCCTGCCAGACCAACTTAACTAATTTCTTTGATTGGGTAACCAGGACAGAAGACAAAGACCAAGCAGTCAACGTACTGAATCTAGATTTCTTCAAGGCCTTTGACTCTGTTCCCCACAGTAGACTGATTAGTAAGCCAGTGGACTTGGGAGTTGGAGCAAAACTGGCTGGGTGGTTTAAACACTGGCTACAGGACAGAAACCAGAAGTGGTGTTTGGGGGGGATTCTTGGATGTTAGACCAGTCAATAACACAGTGATGGTGGATAAAATGCAAACAGTAAACTTATTAATTTGGGGAAGGGGAACAAGAAGGAGAATGTCAAACACCATTCACTGTAGCTAAAGATAACTTTCCCCATAGCAACCCCTCCTCCCACCACTGGGTGCACCCAGAATGCCTCTAACAGTGGGTACTTCACCAGTTGGTGATGCAGGCCTGGGGTCTTTCTTCGGGGGCCCAAATAAAACACTGAATACACTTTCAAACTTGAAATCTTGGTTTTGCCAAACTTTGACGTTACTCAAAATCCTGGTCAGAAATTACCCCCAGAATCCTAACGAGCTAACTAATAGACTCCCCAGAGGCACAGCTCAGGGTACTCACAGTTTTGCAGTTCACTCAGGGTTTTGCAGCTGGCTGAGTTGCATGGCACTGTGGAGGGTCTCCATTGGTGGTGCACCACAGGTTGAAGGCCTTGAAGCTGGGCGAAATCGAGACATGATGATCTTCGCCTGCCTGGCCTTGCCAACTTCACCGATGGGCCTTTATAGGCAGCCTTCACTCAGGCAGGCCTGTTCCATCCTTCTATGTGGGGGGGGGTGTCATCATCTTCAGTCTGGGGAACAAGGATGGATGAGGTTCCCAAACCCTCTGTTGCTCCTTTGGTCAACCTACAAGACCTGTGCAGCGTGGCTGGGTTTCCACAGTCTCTCACCTCACAGCCCCTCCCCTAGGAGCTGTTTCCACAAGCAGGGCGGGGTCCTGTCACAGATGCTCGCCACAGCACTTACAGTTTCTCCCCTGGCTGAATGTTCCCTTCACCAAATAATTTCTCCACCAAGGGGGGCATAGTAACTCAATCAGAATCTGCAGACCAACTAGTTTTCCAGTTTAGGAATAGTGTCCAACCGCTGGGGCTGATAGGGAACAAATTTCCCATTCATCAAATGACACAGCAGCTTTTCCTCCTGCACACCACATTGTAGTTTTTCTTTAGTGTCAAGGTCCTGAAACTGCAGAACAAAACTTCCACAAGTTGGGCTCAGGAGCCACCACAGTCTCTCCTCTCACAGCCACACTGCAGCTCTTCTCAATGACTCTCCTGGCAGCAAAACAGTTCTATTTATAATCTTTTAACAGCCTCCCTATGATTAGCTGCCACTTCCAATGTGATCTCAGTGCTGTCTCTTAATTTACCCAGCAGTCCCTGTTCAGTAGTTTTCTATGGGGCTGCCATTTTGTCTATTTTAGGGCTCCCTACAGTTCAGCCCTGATCTATTTAATTTAGCCCTCTAATAGGGCTCCAACTAGGTCCCCATCAACTGGAGGCCACCCAGTCAATATTTCTTTAGATTCCTGGCTCCTCCGCCCTTCCTAGAGCCGAGGATATACTTTTTTTATTGACGGTCACATGGCTGAACTGAAATTGGAGTGCAGCTCCTTTAAAATTTAGTTCTGGTGGCCGCACATGCTCTGTAGGGGTGTGGCCACCATTTTGTTTATGTACTTTTTCGGTCCCAGCTTTCTGGCCACACCAGGACCGTTCCAGGAATCAGAATGCTCCTGGAGGTGCAGAAACATGGATTGGACCTCAGCCCAATTCTGTTCCTGGGCAGAGGTCCTGAAAATTTGGCAGCTGACACCGAAGAGCAACAGTGGGGCCAATATGGCTTGAGCCACACCACAGTCCTTGGGGGATATTTTGGGAGGACGGAGGGCCTTTGCCCTCACCAGGTAAACCCATTTGTGGGGGCTTACATGTATAACTTGTTTTGTGTAGTTGATAAGACTCTGAGAACTGAAACGGTGTCTCCTTTATATTCACTTTTTGATCCTTAAAAGGTAGGCAGGATTTTAAGATCTAAGTCAGATTCTCTGCTATCAGTCCTGAAGATTTCTATATCAATGGGAGAGTGTGTCTTTTCAGTACATGCTGCAAAATGATGGAATAACTTGCCATCCACATCATAATGAGGAAAGTCATTTAGTTTTTAAATCTCATTTAAAGTCTTATTTGCTAAAACAGACTGTAAATATTTTTAATTACCTGCTAATTTATATTCTGTATTATTATGTGATGTTTTGTATGCATCTATATGTTCTTAACTGTACTATCTTCAGCTGCATTATTGTGGCACCGGGTCTTTCTTGAAAAAGGGCTTTTGCTCAGTGTGCCTACCCGGTTAACAAAATAAATAAATAAAATAAATAAATTCAACATCTTCATCAGTGACATTCAGATGGGGTAAAAGGCAAACTGTGCCTATCTGTGGGTGACACAAAGATCTGTGGGAAAGTGAACACAGAAGAATGGAGAAAGGATATAAGGGAGGATGTGACTAAACTAGAGAGATGGTCGAGTATTTGGCAGCTGGGTTTCAATGCCAAAAAGTGTAAGGTAATGCACTTGGGGTGAAGAACCCAGAGACCACATGCTGGCTTGGGGGTGTGCAGGTCACCAAGTCAGAGGAAGAAAAAGACTTGGGGGTGATCATTACGAGTGACCTGAGGCACTCAGTACACTGCAAGAGAGCAGCAGCCAAAGCTAATCAGCTGCTGGAATGAACTGTATTGCCAGGGGTATAACCAGTAGGAGGGCAGAGGTCACCCTGCTACTGTACAGATCACTGGTTAGGTCACGTCTGGAGTACACTGTGCAGTGCTGGAGCCATTACATAAAGAAGGACATCAACTTACTGGAGACGGTACAGAGAAGGCTGAACAAGATGATCCAGGAGCAGCAAGGCAGGCATTACGAGGAAGGACTCGGAGATCAAAACATGTACTCCTTTAAGGATAGAAGGGAGAAGGGTGACAGGAATGAAACCTATAAATACCTTAGGAGGTTGAACAAAATGAACACTGAGGGTCTCTTAAACCTAGTGGCAACAGAACCACTGGGAGGCACCACCTCAAACTGGGGGGGGGGCTTCAAGAAGGAAATGAGGAGACACATTTTGACTGAGAAAGTGGTAGCAAAGTGGAATGAATTGTCAGAGGAAGTTGTCTCCCTGAAGACTGTAGACAGCTTCAAGAAAGGCTAGGACAGAGTAAAGAAAACTGTATGGAATGGGAGGAAGGTGAGGGAGGGGAAGTGGGTAGTGGGGGGTGGGTCTCTCAGTAGATACTGGGGGGGGTCTGCAAACTTGAGTAGACTGGAGAGTCTGTAAGGCCCTTTTCTGCTGGCTATTTTCATATGTTCGTACTCCATGCACCTAACAAGTAGCTTTTGGATTCCTAAGTCCCAAATACATTATGGTGCACTTACAGTAGCTATACTGAACTTGACTTTTGATGGGAATGCCCAGTTCTCAATCTGCTTCAACTCCCTCTTCATACTCATGACCGCTTCCTCATTAACCACCACAGCTCCAGTTTTAGTGTAATCAGCAAACTAGCACATCCATCCTCCAAGGCAGCATGGTTTCACAGCAGGAAGGTCATGTCAGATGAACCTAATAGATTTCTTTGACTGGGTGACCAAAGTAGTAGACCAGGGAGGGGCTGTGGATATGGCCTACCAAGATTTTAGCAAGGCATTTGACACAGTCTCACACAAAAGATTAATATACAAGTTAGCCAGCCTTGGAGTGGGTCCCAAGATGGTAGCCTGGATAAAAAAGTGGCTGGACAACAGGATGCAAAGGGTAATAGTAAACAGAGTCCACAGTGAAGAAAGGAGGGTAACAAGCGGGGTACCGCAGGGTTCGGTACTGGGACTGGTCCTCTTTGATGTCTTTATAAGTAATGTTGAAGAGCACCTGGAAAGAAAGGTATGTCTCTTTGCAGATGACACAAAGATCTGCAATAGGGTTGATACACAAGGTGGGGTGGAAAGGATGAAAAGGGACTTGGCAAGTTTGGAGGAATGGTCAAATATGTGGCAGCTCAGATTCAATGCAAAGAAATGCAAGGTAATACATCTGGGAAACAAAAACCCAGGGTAAGAGTACACAACGGGAGGTGAGTTAATAACAACAACAATAATCGAAAGAGTCTTAGGAGTAATTATATCAGATGATCTAAAGATGGGCAAGCAATGTGAGAAGGCAGAAAGGAGGGCTGGGGGGATACTGGGATGCATAGGGAGAAGCATCAACAGTAGAAAATAGGAAGTTGTTATCCCTCTGTACAGACAGTTAGTGAGACCCCATCTGGAGTACTGCGTGCAATTCTGGAGACCCTATCTCCACAAAGACATAGACAGAGTGGAGGCTGTTCAGAGGAGGGCAGCCAAAATGGTGCAGGGTCTGCACCAGAAGACATACTAAGAGAGACTAAAGCAGCTTAATATGTATACCCTTGAGGAAAGAAGGGAGAGGGGGGACATGATAGAAACTTTCAAGTATCTCAAGGGAATTAACAAAGTACTGGAGGGTATCATCTTTCAGAAGAAGAGATGTGCAAGAACAAGGGGGCACAATTTGAAGATAATGGGGGGACAGCTCAGAGGTAATGTTAGAAGGTATTTTTTCACAGAGAGGGTTGTGGATGCATGGAACAGCCTGTCTGAGGAGGTTGTGGAGTCAGGAACAGTGGGAGAATTCAAGAATACATGGGACTGGCATTAGGCAATTCTAGTGGGGGGTAGGAGGAAGTAAGCTGTTGATTAACTAGAATCTGCAGCTTATCCATCAGGTAGGAAAATGGGCAGATTAGGTGGGCCAAGTGGTCCTTATATGCCATCAAATTCTCTGTTTCTATGTTTATATGTCTGCATCTCACTGAGACACTTAAATGTTGAATAGAGTGAGTCCCAGCATCCTGCTAGTGACTGCACCCGATTCAGACAAGAAACTCTTAAGGCCTACCCTCTGTCTTTTTTCTAACAGCCACGACTGGATCCAAGTAACAAGATGCTTGTTTAGTCCTACATTTTCAACTTTCTGAATTACCACTTTGTGGGGCATAGTGTGAAAAGCCTTACTATAGTCCAGAAAAAACACCATCCACTAATATCCCCATATCAAGGATCTTGCTCACAGGTTCAAAAATGAAATCAAATTTGTCTGGCATGATCTTCCCCTGCAAAAGCATAATTGCATTTAATCATCAAGACAATTATCTTTAATATGTCTCTCAATTTCTTCCCTTATGATTGTCTCCAATACTTTCCCAGTCACACATGTTAAACTTATGGTCCTGTAATTCTTATCAGCTTTTCATCCTTTCTTGAATATTGGGACCACTGTGGCCCCCATCCAGCTGTCAACAACCCTACCATTATTTAATGAGATCTCAAAGATAAATGTAAACCACCCAGGTAATTTGTCTGCCAACTCTCAAACCACTCTTGGGCATATACCATAAGGCTCCAAGCTTTCTGACAGCCACACAGCCAATTTCATTTTCTGCTTTGTTATGCCCTGATTAGCAGCGTGGTGTGGCAGAGATTTTGTTTTAATAAAATGATGACTGCTGCAAGCATTTTGTACTAGGATGTTCAGAAAAACTTTAAACATGGTCAGCGGGGGGGGCACAATGAGCACGGTCAGGTCGGACAGCTAAGCGGCTGCGGTGAGAGTGAGAACACTAGCAGCACAGTGTTCACTTCTGTTTTTTGTCTCTTGAAATGAATGTGGTGGAAGTGCTAAATGCATGTCTTGCTGAGATCAATGACTGGATGGCCTCCAGCTGGTTGCAACTGAACCCCGATAAGACAGAGATGCTGGTTGTGGAGTTGAACAGAGGGCATGATAGGATGGCCTCAGGTGCAGAAACAGGCTTATTCCTGGGATCTGTGCCTTTGAAAGCCTTCTCTAGGGTGTGTGATCTTGGTGTGACCTTTGACAGTGGATTGACATTTGAAGTCCAGGTGTCATCCATTGTCCAGACCAGCTTTTATCATCTTAGGAATATCACCAGGATCAAGCCCCTAGTTCCACCCCTGGACCTCCCCACCTTGGTACACGCCTTTGTGACATAAGACTTGACTACTGTAATGTGCTCTACCTCTGGGTCTCAGGAGGTATGCTCCACAGGCTGCAGCTAGTGCAGAATGCAGCTGCCAGGTTGCTGATGGGGCAGTCGAAATACTGCCACATCATCCCGGTGCTGCGTGAATTCCACTGGCCGCCGGTCAGGTGGAGGATCCTCTTTAAGGTGGGCTTGCTCACCTTTAAGGCCCTAAATGGACTGGGCCCTGGTTACCTGTCTGATCTTCTATTACCCACTGCCTCAACCTCCTCTCTCTGCTCCTCCTCAAGGGGCATCCTAGCAATTCCCAGGACGAAGTTGAAAACTGACGGCAATAGAGCATTTAGTGTCGCTGGCCCCATCCTGTGGAATTCATTTCCACCATCTGTACGGGAGGCCCCTTTGGTGGAGGTATTCAAGGCCTGCCTCAAGACCCATCTGTTTAATCAGGCCTTCCCAGACACTGTATATTAGACACTGTACACTAGGATCTAACTCTGGGATAGCCCATTTTAGCTGCTGTTTTAGTATAGACCTTATTTATTTAATTACATGTTTTGTTATTTATTGCTGATAATTTTACTGTTTTATTGGATAGTAAAATTGTTGTGTATGGTGCCCAGAGTCTCTGGGACTGGGCTCCTAGAAAAATAAACTTTACTGTACCTTACCTTACCATTTCAGTATCACACTAAAAGGGAAGTCTTGATTGCTGTAATAGTTGTGTCTTTTGCGTTTGCGACTGAAGACTCAAAGGCGCAGTGAATGGGAAGAGAGGGCTGAGCTGGCTAACCAAAGGGAATAAACTGGCTACCATTCAGATTCTAACATTTTATTTGGGCACAATGATATAGAAGATACAAAGTCAGGCTGGCACTGGGACTTGTTATTAGCTGGTCTCTGTTGCCTCATAAATTTATGGGTACTTGGTGCTGTCAGTCAATCAGGTTACAGGATTTTCATAACCCATTTTCTAATCAACTGTGATGCACTGGGTCCAATGTCAAAGGAACTCAAAGGCCCACCTAATACGTAGTGTGAAAGTCATACCCCATCTTCTGTATCAAAATGTCATGGTTGACGCAACAGCTTTTGGAAAATTTATTTATTCAGACTTTTAAGTTTACAACTGTTCCACAGCACTACGACACAAATGTATGAATTTAATATTTACATGCATTGTGGATCTGCCTGCAATTGATCAGAACTGATTATAATCCATATTTGTTTGGACATTATCCCATATCCAATTATAAATGAAACTATAGTAAAATTTAGCAACAGTAGAGGTCAGTGAGATTGATCTTAGATTCTTATTTTAGGGAACCAGTAGCCCCACTATAGTTCTAATTCAGTAGGAACTTTAATGTAAAATCACACTTAGTCACTTATTACTCAACTGTCTTTTGAGCTAGCAACCTGACAAATAACGTGCATGACCTTTGTGGTGATGTCTGGTGGTTAGCTAGTTTTAAAGTTAGGGGTGGGGGATCAAAACAGTAAACATTTCCAGTTTTAAGATGCTTTTTTGGGGGAAAAGGAAAATGGAACCAAGGTATGGCACTGGAACTTGGAACCTTTTGGTTCATTAGAACCTATCACAAAGGTGGCACTTTTATGACCTTTAGAAGCATATAATATAAAGTAAATAAGCAAGTGTCGTTGTATGTTTGCTTGCTTGTATTTGCTGTGTAGGTGTTTGCAACTGACAGTGCAGAGATGACAATTAACAAATTGATAATATGAGTTATAACAGTGAAATTGTTCTGATTGGGAAATAAAGAGATTAACACATAATAATGTTGTTTTCTTAGCTTGTGACCTCAAATTTTCAATTTTTTTCCCCAGCATATGAACATGACAGGTGCCATTTATGGAATGTGACCCAAAACAGAGTTCTGTGCAATGACCATGAAAACAGGTTTGACGTGGGATTTGATAATGACACCTGCAATGTTCATTTGCTTGGGATAAAAACATGAGCATGTTGAAAATGTGGGTTCAAAAAGTAAAAATATTGAAAAGTTATAAGTAAACATTGAAAAATGTCAAAATTTGTTCATAGCTTTTTTTTTTCAATTTTGACCCCAACTGTTCAGCATGTTCTTTTTATTACACCACCCTCTGAACATGCCAGGTCTCGTTTATGAAATCCTGTTCAAAATGTCATTTTGTAGTACATTTTGACCTCAAATATTCAACAAAGTCTTTTTATTACACCACCCTATGAACATGACAGATCTCATTTATGAAATCCTGTTCAGAATGTCATTTTGTAGCACATTTTGACCTCAAATATTCAACAAAGTCTTTTTATTACACCACCCTATGAACATGACAGATCTCATTTATGAAATCCTGTTCAAAATGTCATTTTGTAGCACATTTTGTCCTCAAATATTCAACATAGTCATTTTTATTACACTGCCCTATGAACATGACAGGTCTCATTAATGAAATCCTGATCAAAATGCTGTTTTTTGACACAAGTGTAAAAAGACATTTTGGGCTGGATTTAACACATGCCAACTTCATGACGTGGGGTACAAAAATGACTGATTAAAATGTTTGATAACAGTCTGGTAAAATAGCAAAACTAGGAGTGACCATTGAAGAATGTCAATGTTCCTTCATAACTTTTGTCATTTTTTGAGATTTTGACCCTAAATTTTCAACATTGTCTATAAGTGGAATAATTAAATCCTGTCTGAAAGGTGATTTTGTTGAACGACAGATAAAACATGTTTTGGAGGGGATCTGAAAAAGTACACCTGCCTTGTGGGGGTATAAAAAGGCTATGTTTAAAATTTGGGTACAAAATCTAGAAGAAAATAGAAGAGTTATGAGAAACATTGAAGAATTTCAATGTTGCCTCATAACTTTGCTATTTTTTAACATTTTGACCCCAGATTAACAACATAGTCTTTTTATTATCCCATTTTATGATGAAGACAAGTGGAATTTTTTTTAAATCCCAATTAAAAGGTGATTTTGCTGAGTGACTGAAAACATGTTTTAGAGGGGTTTAAAAAAAATACACCTGCCATCTTCATTGGGTGGAGTAAAAAAAAAGCCTATGTTGAAAAAATATTCAGCTAAATGGGGTTTCGGATAAGCGGGGGTTCCATTAGCAATGCACACATACAGCCATATTCAGAGTAGAAAATTGCTTTGCTGCACATGCATGCAAAAGCTTTTAAAAGGTTTGTAAAATAATTAAAATCAACAAATGAAAAATTCCTTTAGGTTTAAAAAAGTCCTGCCTTGTGGTTTGTTTTTCCTTTCATTTCTCTGACTTACTGCTTTCATTCTGAACTGCCACAGTAACAGAAACTGCACACTATCAGTAATCTGCTGGCTTTTAAGCCAGTTTATGCATTTATCGATGCAATCAGCAACTTCGGCATCTGATGGTATAGCAGGGTTTGTGTGACTGTTTTGGTGGGCTCATCGTGCTCAATATCTGTGGGATCACTTTTAAGTGACTCGATAATCTCAGCATCAGAAATCTCTCCATACCTGGATTCCATTCCTCTACGTGTGCCCAGTCCTCCACCACAACCTCTTTTTTTTTAACCCCAGGGCATTTTTCTTCAGCAGATGATGTAAATGCTTTTTCTGGTAGCAGGCTCCAATAGCTATCCATCTCATCTGCATTTAACAGTGCTTCCTCTGTCAAATTTTCTTCGACCATAATGTCTTGCAGCTTACATTTAAAGGGCTCAGTTTGAATGTTATCTTGCACACAGGCACAAGTAACATCCTTGCAGTAGTACCACATTGACAGGTGTGTCAGTGTTGGCGAATGCAGGACATGCTTTAGTAGGTGAGTCCCCCAATTGGTGAGCATTTTAGCACTGATGCAGAAATTATGGAAAGTGCCACCAAGTTGAAAGAAATTTGCCGCTGCAATCAGAGACAAGCTCATCATGCAGCGACAGATGATACACCTCCTGGTGAAACTTTTCAATAAACATGGTGGCTCCTGCTGTCCACCACACACAATCCCCATACCAACATCAGGGGTTGCCAATCCCCCATGCTGGCATGCTCCCCCCAACCCACACACTTTCTTTGCTGATGGGGCCCAATTCCAGTCGGCATCAGTTACACACACACACACACACACACACACTTTCTTTGGCAACAGGGCCCAATCCCCATCTGCATCAGCCTCCCCAAACTCATTGGGCACACTGGAAGCCCACCCCAGTGTTCCCAACATCCCCCCAAAACTCATGTGGCACAGTGCGAGCCCATCCCAGTGTGCCCAACACCTCCCCCCATAAAAAACTCATGGGGCACACTGGGAGCACATCCCAGTGTGCACAACATTTTTTTTAGTTTACCTGTAAAGAAAGAAAACCGTCCTTTGATGTCCATTTTTTGTTTTTCTTTGTAAAAAAGAAAATGGTCCCTTTTACTCCCCGGCTCCCCTTTCCCCCAACCCACACCCTCCTTCTGTGCACCCCACCTTCCTGCAAACCCCTCACCCCATACTTACCTACAGAGGTCCAGCGCTGTGATCGTCTGAGGAGCGGGATGTGTCTGGACTCTTCAAAGCTGAACTGCAAAATGAAGAAATGCCAGTAAGCTATATAATGGTATCAGGGAGGGGTTCAACTTAGGTGGATATCTCAGCCATTTTTTTGAATTTTGGATCCAGATTTTCAACATGGGGTTCTTGGGACCCCACCACATGAACACATGATCTGTCATCTCGTTATTTGGAAAGATGATTTTGTGGTCACTGCGCAGAATCATCTTTTGGGACTGATTAGTGAAATGACAGTGCTACTGTTCATGAGGAGGGATCCCAATAAACCTATGTTGTAAATTTGAAGGACCAATTCCAAAAAATGACTGTGCTACGAACATATGTTGCGCAGTTTCCATGCACGCTTGTAACTTTTACAATTATTATTATTTTCACTCCAGATTTTCAACATTGCCATTTTCTCACACCTCCTTATGAACAGTATAGCTGTCATCTTTCATATCCTGCCTGAAATGTGTTTTTGCACATCTGGTGCACAGTGCCACGGTGGCTGTGGGAAATCAACTTTCTGGACAGATTAACAAAATCACAGTGCCACTGTTCATGAGCGGAGGTCCCAAAATGCCTATGTTGAAAATCTGGTTAAAAAAATTCCAAAAATAATTGCATTACGGGCATGCATTGCACAGTTTCTACACATGCTCGTGACTTCAATTTTTCATATTTTCATTCCAGATTTTCAGCATTGTCATTTTTTTACACCTCCTCATGAATAATACAGCTGTTATTTTTCACATTCTGCCCAAAATGTGTTTTTGCACCCATGGTGCCAAATAGCGCAGTAGCTGTGCATAATCACCTTTCCGCTAATGAACTGATAGTGCCACTGTTCATGAGGTGGGATCACAAAATGCCCATGCTGAAAATGTGGAGTAAAAGTAGCAACAAATGCCTGGGGCATTAGGGTTTCTAACCATTACACCCCACCCTGTAGAGACTGACAGGTGTCAGGGGTGTGACTTGGGATCGTCTGCTGTAATGCTCACACCATTCTACCCCCACCCTGCAGCCAGAAACAGGCATTGAGTTGTGCCTTGGAGTCTTCAGCCCGAAAGTTCACCCCATTCTCCTATACTGCACCCATCTCAGTGTATTTCCTTATGGAATGGGGTGAGCATAAGGCCCGAAGGCCCCAAGGAACACCGCGACACTTGTCGGTGTCTGCAGGGTAGAGTGAGGTGAAATGGCAAGAGCGTTATGGCCGACAACCCAAAGGCATACTCCAATGCCTGTCAATCTCTGCAGTGTGGGGTTGGGGTTGGCATCAGTTCAATACTTCACTGCCATTCTTATTATGCATCTCTTTAACTCCTGCACTACCAATGCCAATGCCAGCAAGACAACAATAGGCATTGACAAATGCTTGTTTCATTTTGTGAGGACTTTATTTTGCCTGCCACAGCAAGGTGCCTAATCTCATGCAGATCTTTAAATCTATGCAGCCAAACGTCGCTGGCAGAGAAGGGATAATCAACATTAAGCTGTTTCTGGAAATGATGCACCTTTTCTTTTAAAATTGTGCCCGAGATTGGTGTCCCTTTAGACTGATTCTGGACAAACCACCTAAAAACAGCTTTGTCTAGTGACGGGGGAGGGGCAGATAAGGTACTGGTGGAAGCTAGCCAAAAGATGGTGATCAGGGGAAAGGTGTTACTGGTGGGGGACTACAATCTGTTAGATGTGGATTGGAGTATCTCAGCTGCAGCTTCAGCTAGGAGCTGGGACATCCTGGACTCCCAGCTGCAGGAGGCATTCCTCAGGCAACTAATGAGGGAGCCCACTCATGAGGGAGCAGTGTTGAACCTGGTACTCACCAACAGGGACAGGATTGAAGGCATCAAGGTGGGTGACAATGTGAGGGTCCATTGATTACTGTATGGTGTGGTTCAGTATAACTATGGAGCCAGAACTGAACCACACTAATGCGAGGGTCTCGAACTTCAGGAAGGCTGACTTTGCAAAGATGGGGGAATGCCTCAGGGATGCCCTGATGGGGGGAGAAAATGGGTGGAGTGGAAGAACAGTGGGCTGCACTAAAAGGGGGCCATGGGGAAGGCAACAAAGGTCTGCATCAGGCAAGAAAGAAAAAACAAGAGGAAAAAGAGTGCTATGGTTCTCAGAAGAAGTGGCTGGGAAGGGGGGCACTGTGGAGCAGCAAAATGGAGGCAGCTCTCTAAGCCAGATCAGCTCATAGATGAACTTCAAAATCAATAAATAGTGGTTACCTATCATTTAACGGGAATCCAACTACAGCAACTCTCAGCTGAAATACTCGAGATCAGAATGAGACCTAAAAAAGATGGCAAGCACAGGTCGAGTGGTCTCGATGAGTTTCTCTCTCCTGCATGCCCCTCTTCTGGATTGGGGCCGATGCAGACTAGCAGACTAATAATCACAGAGCTCTCATCAGTGCAGATAATGGCGTTTTTAACAAAAATCAAGGCAAACGGGGAGGAGACAAATAAGTGACTGGCAGCCATGGAGACTAAATTTACTGAAAATGAGACTATCATTAAAGAGCACTCCCAGGCGATTGCAGACATCAAGGGGGTTAACTCTCGCCAGATGAAGTGCAACATTTCCTTCATGAAGAACCTTAACTTTCACAGAGGGACAATTGAGACTCCTGAAAATACCCAATGCCAGGCCAATGTGCGTGTGGTGAGTTTTTCACCCCGGTTCAGGGGACGAGCAGAGCTTTTGCCTACGGTCTCTAAAATGATCTTCAATGACTTATAACTTCTTCCCTCAGACTTCGGAGTGACTGTGCAGAAAGTTTTTGTCATACCGCAGTGACCACGCTGAAAAGCTGATCCAACCCAGAGGCCCTTAACAGTGATTGCCACGTTGTCCTCCTCGGAAGCCAAGATCCCCCTTTTACAAGCCACACATGCTCGAGGTGCTATTGTCTGGGAAGGTAGTCGGCTGTCCTTCTTTCCAGATTTGTCGGCCCAAACACAAAACCATAAAAAGGATCTGCAAAAAATAAAAAAGGAACTACTGAGCAATGGCATTCGAGCCCAACTTACATTTCCTTTGAGACTGCAAGTCCGACATGAGTCTAAAGCTCACTTCTTTGTTGACCCTAAACAGGCAGCAGATTACACAGAGAAGTCGTTGGCAACATTATATCCAGCAGAGGAGGCTTCCTCGGATGATGAAGCAGGTGGAACTGTCAGTTGTGCTCCTAATGTTGGGATGTCTCAGCCAAATTTTGTGCGATGCTCAAAGCTATTCTTGGGAATCCCTGCAAGAGGTTGATGAGTTATTATAAAATCATTACGTTCTTTTTGGCTCTCTTTGATGCATGTTTAAATAATAATATTTTTACTATGCTTATACCCTAGGTTATCTATGTGCTGCTCCACAAAATAGAACTGTTCACAGATGGTTAATATGTCTTAGGGGACATGGTAATAAATAGTTAGTGTACCCATACACTGCTCAGTTTGTGAACTTTAAATTTAGTTCTTTTAGAAAGCCTGATAACCTACAGGGAAGTTTAGACCATACTTAGATTTGTAGGTTTTATAAAATAGCCTAATAGAGCCCAGGGCATCTGTATTTCTATCCATGTTTTCCTAGCTTACCAGCTCCTCCAATAGTTTATAATTCTGCTTGGGACTGGATAAACTGGTGTGTGTTATAAAACATATGCATTGATCTTGGTGAGAGTGTCATTGACCTACAGTTTATTCTGGTCACACTTTACTCCTACAAGAACTGATCAATGGTCTCTTTAGGCTTCATGAGAATATCAACTGCATGTGTAACGTTTTTTACTATAAAAGATGTGTGCTTGAGGTCCAGAGGTCTGCGTACCTCATATCTTCATTCATTATTGTTTTACAGCTCTAACTGTAAGCTTATAAAATCTATAAATAAAAAGTTTTAAAAGAGGTGGCTGGGAAGGTAAGGTCAAAAAAGTTAGCATTCAGGAAGTATAAGGAGACACATAGGTAGGAGGATTGGGAGGTGTATCATGAGATACAGAGGGAGACAGGAAAAACACTCAGGAGTGCAAAGGTGCAAAGAGGAGAAAACAGCACAGGCAGTAAAGAAAGTAAATTTTTCAGATATATAAGCAAAAGGAGAAAAAACAGGAGCGGGATTGTAAGGCTAAGGAGGGAAAGGGAGGAGTGTGTGGAGGGGGACCAAGAAAAAGTAGGCATCCTGAACAAATATTTTTGTTTAGTGTTCACAGAGGAAGGGAAAAGTGTGGGACCACAGTTAAGTGACAGGAACATCGAAGAAAGGAAGGTGGACACTAATCCATTTACAGAGGAGAGAGTCCTGAAGGAACTCTGAAAGTGGACAAGGCAATGAAGCCAGATGGGATACATCCAAGGATATTGAAGGAGCTCAGAGAGGTGCTGGCTGCACCTCTGATAGTCCTGTTCAACCACTCACTGGAGATGAGAGTGGTCCCAGAGAGCTGGAGGAGAGCAGATGTAGTCCCACTTCACAAAAGTGGTAGCAGGAAGGAAGCTGGAAATTACATGTCAGTCAGCCTGACCTCAGTGGTGGGGAAATTGATGGAATCACTGCTGAAGGAAAGGATTGTGGAATATCTTGATACCAGTAACTTACAGGATCTGAGGGAACATGGATTCACCAGGGGGAGGTCGTGTCAAACAAATATGGTAGATTTCTTTGACTGGGTGACCAGGGAAGTAGATCAGGGTGAAGCAGTGGATGTGGCCTACCTAGATTTCAGTAATATTGTAGGAGACTAGTGAACAGGCTGGGAAGCCTGGCAGTGGAGCCAAAAGTGGTAAACTGGGTAAGAAATTGGTCAGGGGATAGGTATCAGAGGGTGGTGGTAAATGGAGTTCACTCTGAGGAAAGGAGGGTGACCAGTGGGCTGCCAGAAGGATCACTACTGAGACCAGTCCTCTTTAATGTATAACTGCTTTAACCCAGTTTCTGTGGCAGTGAGTGCCACATTTTCTGGACATACTATTTTGATAAGGATTGGGTGAGAGCTTACCTTTGTTGCACAAACTTTAAAGGATTTGGCAAATTCTTGAAGTAGTTCCATACAAAGTAATTTTGTTTATTGTATTGTTGGTTTTACTTTTGTGTACAGTGCCCAGAGCCTTCGGGATTGGGCGTCTTTTAAATAAAATTGGCCTTGCCTTGCCTTAATGGCAGTGGAGATCTGCACAGGGACTTTGAAGTCAGAACCAGTCCTAAGCAATAGCAGGTCCAGTCCTAAGAGCACTTTGCTTGTCTACACTTCCAGCAACTGTGGATTTTATTTCATGTTGCCAGTGGCATTGGGTCTCGGCACTGAAGGGTTTTGTTTAATAACATCATCAGTAGTTGCACATCCTGCCAGTTTGTGTGAGAGGAACACTTGAGAGAAAGTTACTGGAAGTGGCTACAGTCCATTCTGGCACTGCCAGTGTGTGGGAAGCAAGGAGGGGGGCACTGTAGATAAAAGTGCCACTGAGCAACTTTAATTATTGCCAGCACTACAGGTGCATATGAATGGGTGCCAGAGAGATAATTCTAAGAGAAGCATGTCTTCAAAGCCAGGGAGGGCAGTTTACTCTTGGCCCACACTGTTACCACACCACTGAGTCAGTCCAAACCATGCCTGAAGCACTGTCACAGTTTGGAGTTCAGTGTGCTCTACAAAGAATAATACAGGGCAGGTAGGTGCATAAAGGGTAAGTGGGTAAATCTGGAGATGTTAAGAAAAGGATATTAAGTCTGAGAGGTAACGTAAATTGAGTTTCCTTGTAAACCACAGTGAACTCCATGCCCAGCTTTACACTGACACCTTTCCAGTGATGATGTTTACCGTAGTCCCAATATGCTGTAAATATCCTAGCACAGTAAAGAATAATTTATATATTGAAGTGTACTGTTGCAGTACAGCATTAAAGAGGGAGTCCAGCCAAAATGTTTGGCATTTATAAATTCAGAATTTGGAACAGCATATCTTGAATCAGCTTCATGCCAAAAATGAGATCTCCGAGTTATAGTATTTAAAAGTTACGAGTAATTTTGTAACCCTAATTTCACAGCCTGTTCTGAAAAGCCAGTTTCATTGAAGAGCTGCTGAGGATTTTATAACCAGAACTTACAACCTACAGCATTCCTCATTACAAGAATTTTTATTCCCACATTACAAAAAATTGCAGTTGTAGTAAACATCTGAAAAAGGAAAGCTGACATTGGGTGGTACATGGCATGCATTTCCATAATGTGCAGATGAAAGGTACTTATGAAAGTGATGGGGGTGTGGAATGTAGCAGAAAACATGGCTTTAGAATGCAAAGTTGCATGCAATTTTTAAAATACTGCAAGGATGAGATTTAGAAATCTCATTGCATATATTCTTTATTTTTCACAAATTCATTAAATAACCATTGGTCACAGCACTGTTAAAGTTGCCAATGTTTTGAGGGAAAAATCCCTCTTCCTCAGGGCAAACAGTTACTAAAATATCAATAAGACGTGAATTAAGACCTTATTTAATAAACCACTCATTGCACTATACCTATTGACTCTGCCATTATAATGTCACTTGCTAACTTATTCATTTTACTGCAGAATCTTGCAGTCCGTAAACTAACCTTGTTACAGTACATAGAGACCTTTAAATACCGTATCTCATGGGGGAAAATAAGGTACAGGAGAGAAGTATTTTCAGAAAAAAAAGAGTGCTCAAAAATAAGGGGACATGCTGTGAAGCCGGATTGGGGGGAAGGGGTAGATTGAGGAGAGATGCAAGGAAGTACTTCTTCACAAAAAGAGTAGTGGATTCCAGGAACAGCCTTCCAGCAGAGGTGGTAGGAGTGAAAACAGTAGTGGGGTTCAAGACCGCATGGGACAGGCACAAGGGAATCATAGTGGAAGGGAAGCGTTAAAGAGAAAGAGCTGTAGATCAAGCACGTTCTGCTGTAATAATATACTGTAGGTAGGAAAAAATGGGCAGACTGGGTGGACCAAGTACTCTTTATCTACTGTCAAATTCTGTGTGTCTATGTTTCTTAATAAACCATTCATTGCTCTATATCTATTGACTTGACCATTATAATGTCACTTACTAACTTATTTATTTTACTGCAGCATCTTGCAAGCCATGAACTATCCATGTTAAATGTTACTCTAATATTTCATCATTAGGTACAAGTTTCATTACTTAATATTGTTACACTTCCTACCTACTGCAGTTTAGTCATACTATGCAACTTTATCTGTGTCACCTTACAAATGTATTCTTTCTGTTTATCCAGTGAGAAACTGCACATACAAAAGGGTAAACAAAAGTTTTAAGATACATTCATACCTGGCCAAATGATTTTCTTAGCAAAACAAAGTGCTTGTCAGAAAATCCTCCTATTTAAATAATGGAGAGGAAACAGCTACTTTGTGTGCATCAAAAGCACTCTCTACCCTCTCTAAGTAACAGTTACCTTGATACACTTAAATAGTATAGCGACCATTTCTTTCATAATGTTAAACATTTCTCCTAATGCAGGACTTTTATCCAGTGTAAAACACGTTCATGGATTCCACTTAGCCAAACAAACGAATTTCAAAAAAATAAGAAATTTTGCACAATATGTTTCATCTACCATACTGCAAGAAAAAGCCATCTCACAGTCTCAAAAATTATACTATATAAAAACCTTTTTATAGTAGCCAATGGTATTAAATATAAAATAGTGTTTTTATTCTCTCTGCCTCATTGGCTTACCCATAGAGATCTCATCTCTTCTGTGCTCCTCCCTGTTAAATGGACAGTAGTGCATATTGTTGAACCAACATGAGTCCCAAATTAAGGATACTCAGAGCTCACTCCTCAGGGTTTAAATACACCCTCTTATTTCCTCAAACACTGTGTGCTGCAGAGTGTCATGACACCAATGTCACTAGTATGATGACATCATCAGCATGATGACGTCAACCCACTTGAACCAGAGCAGACCATTCCACCATCACAGTGATGGCTGAAAATGTAGTATAGCAAACAGCTTTTGTTTCTTCCCAGTTTATTGGCTTCCCGGCCAATGTCCTTTGCGGTAACCATTGCCTCAGTGCTTGCGCACAGAGGTTCTTTGTCTTTTAACTTGTTTTTTGGTTTAATTGGGTTCACCACAACATAACCCAGATAGACCTTCTTAGTGTAGCTGGTTCATTCCACTGGGGTGTTAAACAGATGAGGCATACTGATGAATCCTGGTAGGACAAAACACGTGTCTATGTCTTCTGTTGGCACTCTTTGCAAACTGTGTGAGATGCCTTTTGGCACCACGCATTTCTGCTTAAAGTTGAACCAGCATAATATTATGTGGTGATTTGCCTATGCAGCCCATGATGCTTTGCATTATGGGGGCATGTGTGATTTTGTATTTCTTTTATTTCTCACTTGTGTAACCTCTAATCATTGCCAACACTGTCTCTTTAACTAGTGCTAGCCATACCTCCAGTGGAGTAAACTCCCATACTCAGTCATTAGAGTCAGAAATTGATACATAACCTCTACATTTATCTTTTAGATGCCAACATCTTAGAAGAGTAACTCCTTTTTGACAGATGCAATTTGAGACCAAACAATCACCAAACCAAACATAGAAGAGTACACGTTTCTGTATATTGGCTAACCATGTAATCATCTATTTAAATGTATTTATTTTTATTTATTTATTTTTTTACCAGGAGAGATTCACATGTACCACAGTTGCTGGGATGGAAGCATGGAAATCTCCAACCAGGGAACAAACAAACTGACAGTGGTGCAAAGGATAAATTTTGTGTGGGTGTGGGAGGGGGTGAAACTTAAGTGTCAGAATTTTTTTTTAATGATAGATCAAAAATAGGGCTGCTTACCTGGGTGAAAATATAGTAAAACTATATATCCATATAATGAAGGTGGGAGTGCTTGGGTATGCTTTCTTACAAGGTGTCATATAACATCAAATGAAAACAATGACATAGGTGGCAGGCACTCGCTAGCAGGAATAACATCAATTGCAAGGCATTTCGTGGAAAATGAAATAGATCATTAGAAAATGTGCATGATATCATTAACCTGACATTTGTCTACCCCAGAGAGTCAAAATCCATAGTTCCTTCAAGATAAAGTCATCCAGTCTAGTTCTTCATTTAAACCATATTTCCTGTCAGTGGCTTTAAATCTTTCAATCCAGTAACCCCCTCTATAAAGCAATTTGTTTCTGTCTGTCCCCTCCCTCTTTAAGTGGGGGGACATGTTCCAGTCTCAAAAAGCAGATCAGAGATTGGTTGCTTCTGTTCCATAAAATGTCTGGCCACTGGTAACCTCTGGTCTCCTCATCTGATGTTGCTTTTGTGTTCCGATACTCACTTTTTGTAATGCCCTGGTTGTTTGGCCAATGTACAATATACAAGGTCACATGGGCATTTCAACAGGTACACTGTGTGAGTCATCTGACATGTGATAAAACCCTTCCTTTCCACAGTTTCACGTCTAGTCACATTGGTCAGTTTTTTTTAGGCTGCATGTACTGCTACAGGCACTGCCGTGGCTACAGGGAAAGATTACGTTTGACATCACAAGATGTATGTGTGTCATCCACTGGTATTTTATGTTGAGTATGAACCACCCAGTCTTTAAGACTTATAGCTTTCCTAGCCACCATTAGAGTGTGTTCTCTAAAGATTGTTTCTCCCTGGGGTGCTGCTTTCAAAACATTCCAGTGTTTATGTATAGATGACCTTACCTTGTCAAACACATCTGAATAACTTGATACACACCTTATTGTTATTAGACTGCATTTTTTGTCCCTTATTCAACATTTCTTTCCTTGTTAGGGCCTAGTACCTATTTTCTACATTTCTTACCATGTGATGTGAATAGCAATTCTCTAGAAATCTATTGCTGAGGTTTCTGCAAGCCTCCTCAAAATCCTCTTGCATAGAGCAATTCCTCTTAGCTTGCATAAACTGGCCATAAAGGATGTGAGTTTTTTTTGGGGTTCACAGTAAAAACTATCTGCCCTTAGAATGTTATTGTGAGATGGCCTGGTGATGCTAGAGGCTGAGGCACTGGTCACTATGCCTCATGCCATGCCTGCGATCCAGGTTTGGGAACGATCTCAGGCCACCAGGGGTCAGCAGGGGGAGAGAGGTTTAAGGGGTCCGTACTACTGCCCAACATGACGCTTACCGACTAACAACTTCCCGTCATCGAGATCCCGACTAGGTTGCATTACCGATGAATTATTTCCCATAACAGTTACTGCCCGACTAACTTCAGGGGCACTTGCGCTCTCAGCATTTTCTTGTATTTATTTCTCAACTTCTGGGGCAGCGGGAACCATGATATACAGAGCAGTGCACATGTATTTGTTTATTAAACATTTTAAAACGAGCGTGGATAGTGCAACATGACTTCAGGGACAGTGAACATGAAAGCATTTTCTTGTATTTATTTCTCGACTTCTGGGGCAGTGGGAACCATGATATATACAGCAGTGCACATGTATTTGTTTATTAAACATTTTAAACTGAGTGTGGATAGGGCAACATGACTTCAGGGGCAGTGAACATGAAAGCAATGTTTCTTGTATTTATTTCTCGACTTCTGGGGCAGCGGGAACCATGATATATAGAGCAGTGTGCATGTATTTGTTTATTAAACATTTTAAACCGAGCGTGGATAGTGCAACATGACTTCGGGGGCAGTGAACATGAAAGTAATGTTTCTTTATTTATTTGAAAAAGGTTTTAAAACGTTTACATTACTTAAGGGGGGTCGCACATGACTTCAGGGGCAGTGCACATGAAATTTATGCTTCTTTATTTATTAAAACTTTTAAAATTTCACAATCTCAGGTTGTGTACAATTCCACGGATGTATTGAAGCACCGAACAAGCTGCGCTATCTTTTGTGATGTTCTGCATTTTCTCTTCTCTCTTTGCATACTGTTTTTTCATAGGCGACTTTGGGAGGCCATGATTTATTCTCTCAATTAAAGTGTCTGTGTTACACTGTTCCTTATGTAGTTCTGACACAAATCTAAAGATGCCCACATGTGAGATGCCAACTAGTGTACCCAATCTCTGGTGCCAAGCCTCCACGTTGTTCTGAGTCCGAGGGTAGCCAAGCTCCATTTATTCGTGCACAGACCAGAATTCGGGAGGGAACAGTGGTGGGGTTCGAACCACTGTATTATTTCTTATTCTTCTCCTGACACGGCCTAGCATATAGTTCTCCTCAAACCACTCCATAATCGGGGCACAAGACTGTGGCATTTCCTCCTTTAGCTCTGCAAATGCCTGCTCAATTTCAGTAGGTGGCAAGAATGAGAGGGCAACTATGTGGTGAAGCTTTAGACTAAAGTCCACATCCTGACCATACTTTGTTGCTAGTCCCACACTTTGAATTTTTCTCCATACAATTTGACCTAGGTGAAATAAACAACCTTTGCTCAGTGCATTTGGGAATTCTGCTTTACACACGTTTATAGCAGCCTGTTTGAAATCTGTTAATATTAATTTTGGGTCCAAATGCAAGTTATTCTCATCTGCAATGTCATTTAAGTCCTGAAATAGTCTCAGGTAGCTTTCTTGCATTTTACTAGACATCAGGCAGTACACTCGTGGGACGATACGTGAATTTTCTGTTGTTCCCACAGGGCCATGTACAGAATAGAGCTGCCTGAATAATGGTGGCACAGTTTTAAATGTGCCATCCATAATCCAAAAGGGAGCTACTGATAAATTTTCAACATCGGTTTTGGTGGTGAAAATGAGAAGTTTGTCCTCACCAACCGATGACTCCCTTGATAGAAAAGTCTGGCCATTAACAGTTCGTAAGCTAGCTGGTATTTCAATGTCATCTAAAGTCTTCGGCTCTGGTGGTGCATTATGTCATCTGGCTCTTTTAATAAGTTGTTGTAGCGCTTGCTTGTTCGGTAGGCTTTGCTTCACCTCCTCTGAAAGCTGTGCAACCTGGGTTTGAATCAATTGGGCTGGGGTTGCAGTAAGTGAAATAGCACTGACTTTCAAAGCTGCCAGAGCGACAGCAACAGGTGCATCACTAGCATCGGGGGAGTGATTATGATCTCTGACTTTCCTGAGGTTATGCTGGCACCCCACAAGGACTGTTGATGCACGCTCAAGACATTGTAGGCTTTTACAGCTATGGCAGCACCAATAATAGAGGTAAACATGGCATCATTCCTTAATGTACAGGTAGCCACCAGTTGCTATTTTGTCATGGCCGCGCTGCAATGGAACCAACTCGCAAATCACTACCTCTGCCATTACACTCAAAGCAAATCATCCACTGTGTGAGGAAAGCAAATGAGTGTGTGACTCAGCAATGGCACATAAATGGTTTCCAATCACTGTCCTGAACAAATCCGTGAAAAGGTCAGTGCTCAATCAATTAGTTTAGATTAGAGCCGCACCTTTAAACTCAATCTTGCAGGCATTTACACTACTTTTTTCCAGTCAAGGTTAACTAGTATAAAAAAAACAGTGAGAATTGATGCACGCTGTCAGTACTCAGTGTGGCTGCGTGGAATGTGAAATGTCAGGAAAAATGCAGTCGGCAAGCAGAACCGAACAGTAAGTTGAAATACGGGAACTTGAAGTCGGGCAGTCAAATGTCGGCAAGTAGAAAGACCGGCAGTCATACCACACCCGGTTTGAGTGCCAGAGGACTGCTCTCCTCTCTAGTCATCCTACTCACTGACTGCCCTCTGGCGGTGGCTGGAGGTCACTATGGGTCGGGAGGCTAGAAGCCAATGTCCTTATGTTGGAAGGGAGGGGATGGTCAAAATTGGAAAATCCAAGCCTGGCAGGCTCGACGATGGCCCACCATTTCTGGGAGCGGTCCCCGGATTTTGGATTGGGTCTCTGGAAGGAGGGAGAAGCCAGCAACCTCCTCCAGGCCCTGCTGTGGGGAGCAATCCATGAGGGAATTTCCAGGGCCACCTAGCACGGGAGCAGTGGAGCCAAAGAGCAAGTCCCTCCATTTGGACGGCCGAAGCTGCCTGATAGGGCTCCGGGCAGATAAAATGCTTACCCCCCAAAAAAAAAAAAAAGAATATTGTTGTGATCAGTCGTCCACCTAAATAGTTACGTTTGCAACTTTCCTTTTTCTTCAGAAATGTCCAAGTCCAAAAACACTATTTTGTTGTTATCCATATCCAAACTAAACTTAATGTGATCTGTACAGACATTGATCCACTTATGAAATTGTTGAACTTCCTCTGTAGTTCTAATCCACAATAGTAGGCAATCATCTATAAAACAGCCCCAGTTAAAAAATATTGTTGTAAAAAGTATTATACATGGGTCTGAAAACAAATATATTTTTAAATCCCGACATGTACAGGCATGCATAAGGTGGAGCCATGGTGGAGCCCATGGCTGTTCCCTTTATTTGCCAAAAATATTCTTCTTCAAATTGGAGGAAATTATGTATATTAAGACCAGATTTGCTAGTTCCATCAGAAATTCTTTTTGTTTTCAGTGTCAGTATCTTCTCTGTATTTCAAAAACTCATTTAAGTTGAGAAGGCCCTCCTCAAGAGGAATGGAAGTGTACAAATTACAAATGTCCAATGTGGCCAATGTCATGCTTCTGAGGTCCTAGCCCTCTGTATAAATAGTCTCAATCAAGTCTACCACATCTCCCAAGTCTTTAATGTATCCTTTCGATTCCCCTACCAGTTCCTTACTGTGAAAGTTAGCATAAGTGGACAGCGGCTCTAAAATGGAGCCCATTCCTGCCATTATCGGTCTACTTGGAGGTTTCTCTGAACTCTTGTGTATTTTTGGTATAGTATGGAACACAGGTATAATCTTTTTTATTGAATAGTACACCCATTTACGGGTCATTAATCTATCCCTTCTGGTGTGCCTTGTGTAGACAGTTTTCCACCTTTTCTAAAACCTCCGGTGTTGGGTTGTAACCTACCTTCTTGTAGTTAGTGGTAACCCCTAGCTGTGATCGGCATTCTTGCAGGTAACCCTATAATTCTGAACCACCATGGTTTCCCCTTTGTCTGCTGCTTTTTTTATTATTATTTCATCCTTGGTTTCCAGGCATCTCAGAGACCCGTACTCTCAAGCAGTAAGGTTAAAACTGTATTTTCTGCCCTTCTCTGTGTCCCCATCCACTATTTTGTCTATCTCCTTCTCAGTAAGAGTAATGTATGTCTCAATCACTGAAGGGATAGGCCCCGGTGTCAAAAAATTGGATTTTACACCTAATTGTCTCTTTAGTTCTGCTATTCTGTTTATTACAGGTACCGTTACTGCAGGTACTGTTACTATGTGGTTTCCTGATGCTAAGTTTTTAGAACCAAATAGTGACATAATCTGATCTCACGGAAGAATATTTGAACATCCAGTTTTAGTTCAAATCTATTTAACTTCTGGTGGGGACAGAAGGTAAGCCCTTTTGCTAATGTGCTGTTTTCCTCGTCTGATAATTCATAGTCTGATAGATTGTACACTATTTTGTATTTCTCTGTTTGTTCTGCTGGTTCCGTAGTACCATCTTGTCCTGTTGTTCTTTCTGTTTTGCTTTTTTCTTGTCCTTGTCCACTGCCTCCTGTGGCTCCTTCTTCCATTTCTGTATCTGTGTTACTTGTTTGTTCTTGAACCCATCATCCCGTCTGTCTCCCTGTCAGCCCGGATCCTGCCACCCCTCCATGACTGCCCTCTGACCCTGTTTCTCCTTAAAAAAGGTCCTTTTTGGTTAAATTGCCTAGAGTAACCCCTTTCTATGTTCGAATCACTAGTGTAAAGAGAATCCTCTGAGTCTGGGTCATATACCTTTCTAACAAATGTTCTGTTGTTTTCCATTCAGTTATGTACTTTGCAGTTCTTATAATCATTAAGACCCCTTCAGAACTTTCTGATCTTTGTCTCATTTATACCCACTTCAAGCTCCTCTAATGCCTTTTTTTTTGCTTTAGCCAAAAACACACTCACTTCCTGTTCTTTAACCTTTCTTTTATTTGGTCTGATAATGCTATGATTTCTCCACTCACACTCACTTGTTCTGTGGTAATAGTCTCTATTAGTAGCAGCTCAAAGTCCATAAAGCAACAATTATGTGCTCCATCCTGTTTTGTTGTCAGTGTTTGGTTAGTGAATCCCAAATCTGATTCTACTAAAATTCTTAAACCTCGAGGTATTCTTGTTTGTTTCCAATACTCAGCTAGGGTGATGGCATTTCATTCCAACTTAATGTACTTTTATTTTAGATGGTCTAATTAATTCTAATGCTGTTTGTGCTATATGGGGCTGTGAAAGTATAACTGCGATTAATATTTCCTAATATTCTGTCCTCATCCTCCTGTGATATATATATAATGGGATACTCCTGTTTTCCACTTGCAATCCAAACTCTGTGAAATTGTTTCTAGATAGACATCTTTAATTTTTAGCAATCCAGTAAGCTTAAACCAGCTTATATTACACTACACATAACACTATGGTGGTACTAGTATACCGATATTACGTTAAGGTGGGCACAACCTTGGGAGTGTGGCAAGTAATACAGGAACTGTGTTTTGTCTCTTCAAAAAAGAAAGAGGAATAAAAACACCCCTCAGGTGGTGTTCTTCACTTCTAGACAGACCTGGTGTGCATTCCTTTTAATCCTTATCTAGTTATATTCAAAGATATGGATATATCAGTAGGGGGAGGCCTCCTGGTCAGGATGAACGACTCTGTCATCCCAAACAAGTATCAATGCAGGAACCCAGTATGGCCTGCCACTTGTGAAAAAAAAACACAGAGAGGAGTCTGCTCAAGATAAAGCCAGTCTATGCCTCTACTATGTCTGGATTAATAAACTTGCTCACCACATATATTCATGATTTTTCCAAAATTTATTAAATAACCACTGGTTACAGTATGGTTAAAGTTGCCAACATTTCAAGGGAAAAATTCCTCTTCCTCAGGGCAAACAGTTACTAAAATATTAATAAAACATTAATTAAGACCTTATTTAGGGGGAGTTTAGGGAGTGGGGGAGCGGTCTTAGCCAGGCACATTGCTCAGTGGCTTTCACTAAGGGACTACCTGTCTACTGCTGGGGGGAGGAGTGGTATCTCCACACCAGAAGCTTAAATTATGGCTGAAAAAATGATGCAGAGAGGAGGTATTTGGCTACAATGGAGACTGGGGACCCACATGGGAGTATGAGGACCTATACAGGGATTATGGCCTGCATCTATCTAGGAGGGGAACTGCAGTCCTCGGTGGACATTTTAAATGTTACTTTGATGAACATTTAAACTAGCTGAAGGAAATGGTGAAAGGAATTAGGGAGGCAGAAACTGTCCACAAGCAGGCTGAAGTAGAGTAGGGAGAACCCGAGGAGAGAGGAATCCCCCATGGTGCAAATTAATAAAGAAAACAGGGTGGTAGAGACAAAGGGAAAGGGGAGCATTAAAAAGAGAGGGGGAAGGAGGGAGGGCAAAGGGAAAAAAGGGGGACAACAAGCAGACTGAAACAAAATCTGAACGGCCATGTTTGCAAATGCTAGAAGTCTAGGAAATAAGATTCTGAACCTCTAGAGGCCATCGTGGCAGAGACCAACATGGATATTATGGACATTACTGAGTCATGGTACACTGAAAACCATGACTGGGACTTGGCCATACCAGGCTATGCTCTGTTCAGAAAGAACCGGGTGGGAAGGAAAGGAGAGGGTGTGGTGCTTTATGTGAGGAAAAGCATAAAAGTGATGGAGATATAGGGAATACAAGGGGACGCAGAAGTACTCTGAGTCACCCTGGAGTTGGGGAATGGAGCCACTAGTCACATTGGAGTGATCTAGAGACCTCCACCAGAGGGGGAGGAATTAATAAGGTACTGGTGGAAGCCAGTGGCAAGATGGCAGAAAAGGCGGAGTTGTTGCTGGTGAGGGACTTCAACCTGCCAGATGTAGACTCAAGCTTCTCAGCAGTGGCACCATCTAGAAGCAGGGACATCCAGGACTCTTTTCAGGGTGTGTTCCTTAGGTAACTAGTCAGTGAACCCACTCGTGATGGGGCGGATTTACTACTGAAGACTGAAATGCATTTCCCCGACACCCGAAAGCCTGACGCCAGAATCCTAAGACTCAAAAACCCAACAGTGGGATTTTGGATTTTTATCATGTTTCAGGGGACGTTGCCCCCCGCACCTCCCAATGTGGCTTCTGGCATCAGGTTTCCAGGTGTCGGGCAAATGCATTTCAGTCAAATGCAGTGATACCAATGGGGCAATACTGGACCTGGTACACAGTAACAGGGACAGTGTTGCAGATGTCAAGGTGAGAGGCCACCTGGGGACCAGTGATCACTGTACAATGTGGTTCAACATAAGGATGGCTGCAGAATTGAACCACAGAGGGGAAAGGGTCATAGACTTCAGGAGGGCATATTTTATAAAGATAGGCGAATGCCTCAGGGATGAACTGGTGGAGGGGATGGCCTGGGTGGGGTGGAGGAACAATGTGAGAGGCTAAAAGTGAGCATAGTAAAGGCAACAAACCTCTGCATCAAAGAAGTGAGCAAAAGCAAGAGGAAAAAGAGACCGTTGTGGTTCTCAAAAGAGGTTTCTGAAAAGGTAAAGGCTAAAGGAGTAGCATTCAGAAGGCATAACATTCAGAAGGTATAAGGAGATACAGAGGGAGGAGGATGAGGAGAAGCATCTGTGGAAACAGAAGGAAAACAAGGAAAGCAGTATGGAGTGAAAAGGAATAACCAGAAAAGGGAATAATCCAGGAGGTAACAAAAGGGAATAAGATATTTTTTAGATATCTAATTGAAAAGAAGAAGATCAGGGGTGGGTCTGTAAGGTTAAAAAGGGAAGGGGGGACTGTGCAGAGGGGCACCAGGAAAAGGCAGGCATCCTGAACACATACTTTTGCTCAGTGTTCACAGAGGAAAATAGGGGAGGGGCCACAAAAAAGTAACAGAAGGTTTGGAGGGAAGGTGATGGACACTAGTCTATTTTCAGAGGAGAGAGTCCTGAAGGGACTCACTAATCTGAAGGTGGGAAAAGCAAAGGGGCCAGACAGCTGTATTCAAGGGTATTGAGGGAGCTCAGGGAGATACTGGCTGCACCACTGACAGTCCTGTTTAATAGCTCAGTGGAAACAGGAGTGGTTCCAGAGGACTGGAGGAGGGAGGATGTAGCCCCACAACACAAAAGTGGTAGCAGGGAGGAGGCTAGCAAATTATAAGCCAGTCAGCCTGACATTGGTGGTGGGAAAGTTAATGGAACAACTGCTGAAGAAAAGGATTGTGGAATATTTTGAATCCGGTGGGTAACAAGACCCATGGCAGCATGGTTTCTCGGGAGGGGGGGGGTCATGTCAAATGAATCTGATAAGACTTCTTTGAGTGGATGACAAAGGTATTAAATCAGGAAGGATTTCAGTAAGGTGTACAACAAGACATAAACTAAGCATATTAAATGTTACACTCCTCTCTTATCACTAGATATGATTTTAATTACTTAATAATGTTACACTTCCAGACCACTACAGCCTATCCACACAAATAGATAATTTGATACCTTTTATTGGACCAAAAGAGTTGTTAAAAAAAAAAGTAGGGGGCAAGCCCAGTGGCACAGAGAGCTGAGTCACTGGACGCCTTACCTTATGTCACGCCGGTGACCCGGGTTGGGGAACAGACTCGGGTCGCTCAGAGGTTAGCTGAGGCGAGGCAGGATTGAGCATCCACCAACAGTTCTCCTTCTTCAGGGGTTGGGGACTCAGCATCACACTGTAGACTGATACCCAGTGGATGCTGGGGGTCAGCACAGGCACGATGCTAGAAAGGGGTAGACCCATGTACAGGGCATAAGACTGCCTCCACAGAGGTGGAGACAGTCACCCTGCTCATTGCATGTGCATGGGTCTGGGGAGAAAATGAAAAAAGGAACTGGAGCTGGTAGGCTTCATGATGGCAGGCTGCGTCTGTGCCTCCCCCTGGCAATCTAGATGTTGGCGTCTGGGGGTGGGGTGAGGCCAGCACCTCTCACCACTAGCCCTGATATGGGGGGGGTAACCCATGGGGATGGCCAGTTTGGGTGGATGTGGAGAAAGCCTTGCTGGAGAGATGAGTCCCCGCCGAGGGAGGGGCCGGAGCAGCCTGCCAGCTCTGCCGGAGCAGTAAACTACATGTGGAAAAAAAAAAAAAGAAAGTAGGTGCTTTGAGCTTTCAGACTACACAGAATCCTTCATCAGAAAACAATGACAGTTGGTTTGGAAGAATACACTTTCTTAAAGTCCCGATCATACATAAAAAAACAGATAAAAAGTTGTTTAAAATCCCACTGGCCTAAATTGCTCTTAAAAATCAACACAGAACCATATGAACACAACAGAGTTCCATCAAAGAAACGGTATTTCAAGGTCAAATGTCACAGAATAGATGGATCCTTCCCTGAGAACAGCCATAAAACATACTAAAGCTACATTTGTGCATCTGTGCATGCATTAGTAAATGTCTATGATTTTAAACCACAAGATAAAATAAGCTGAAAAATACATAGTATACAATGTTAAAAGTTTTCTAAATAACAAAAATATCTTTGTGTTAGGCAAAAAAGTGGGTTTAAAGACAACCTGCCCTAGTGTAAATTAAGCATTAACCAGCTGTTTCCCACATTTATACAGCGTAAGTATTATTTAGATATGTATGTCTTAAAACCTGTGTACAATAAGTCAATATTATTCATGAATATTCAAACTTATACTGTTTAAACATGATCTGTCTGCAACTCTGTAAAAAGTGACTAGTGTTAGTGCACATTCAACACCCAAGCCTAACACAGACCCCCTTGTAATTGAGAAACTGTTATCCTAATATGTCCATGTATCAACATGCGTCCATATATACCTAATATTCTGTACTATTAAATATACAATGGCAAGGACAATTCCTGTATTCTGATTGGTCAGTGGGTACCTGAGACAGTGATGTTATTACACAATGACATCACTGTTCTGATTTGTTGCCACATACTTTGCTTTATTTGCTCTTCTCTTAAGAAACAAAGATATACTGCCTCACTAAAAATCTATGAAAAACATTGTTAAATTTTGTTTTAATTTTGTAAAACATAGAGCCATTGTATAATTGCAATAAGGCACTCCAAGGTGTGTGTTATTGTGTAATAACATCACTCCTGGGGTGGTGGAAGCACTCGGCTTTGCCTCGTGCTTCAACTCACCCCAGGAGTGATGTTATTACACGATAACACAGACCTTGTCATGCCTTATTGCTTAAATAACAGTTCTATCACTCCAAATCAAAAGCTTAGGGAATCAACATTCTGCCACCACGCCCTAGCATCCCCCCCCCAGTTAAATCAATGTATAGATAACCAGTAAAAGGGAATCCATATACGCATTTTGTTTCCAAACACATTGCAATACCACCATGTATCACAATTATATGTCCATGTGTTGTCCCTGAAGCAGGTGAAGAAACGGGAACCCAACAAAACCACTTGACCGAATATAGTTTTGTGGGGAACTAGAGGAATACTTCCGTAGACTGAGACATAAAGAATTCTTTTGCAACAGAGAAGAAACCCCAGACAGCAACAATTCAGTGGATAAGAAAAATAAATCATCAGGAAAATGGGGCCAGCCATCCGCACAGGTGTGGTCTATAGACCACCAACCCAGGAGGAAGAAACAGATAGGGAGCTGATGCTAGCCATCCAAAGGATGGCAGACAAGGGTGAGGTAGTACTGGTTGGAGACTTCAATATTCCAGACGTGGACTGGAGCATCCCAGCAGCAGCATCAACTAGGAGCAGATTTATCCTGGACTCCCTTCAGGGTGCCTTCCTCAAGCAACTGGTTATGGAACCAACTTGACAGAAGGCAATACTGGACCTTGTGCTCACAAACAGGGACAGTATGATGGGGGTAACAGTGGGGGAGCACCTGGGGAACAGTGACCACCAGTCATTGTGGTTTTAAATCACAGAAAGAGCAGAACCAAACCACACAAAGACACGTATCCTGGATTTTAGGAGGACAGACTTTGGGAAAATGGGGAGACACTTGAAAGAGGCATTAAGGGGAATGGGGCAGGAATCAGGGTTTGAGGAACAGTGGGCAGTATTTAAAGTGGGGATTACAAGAGCAACAGAATTATGCATTAAGCAGGTTAGCAGAGGAAAAGGAAGAGGAGACCATTATGATTTTCCAAAGAGGTAGCAAAGAAAGTGAAAGCCAAAAAGGTTGCATTCAGGCAATACAAAAAGACACAGGCAGAAGGGGATAGGGAGAAGTACCAGGAGAAGCAAAGGGAGGCAGGGAGGTCTGTAAGGGAAGCCAAAGCTCAGACAGAAGAACACATTGCAAAATCAGTGGGTAGAGGGGACAAAACCTTTTACAGGTACATAAGTGAAAAAAGAAAGGCAAAGGGAGGGATAGTGAGACTGAAGGGGGAGGATGGGGGTCTCGTGGAGGATGACAACAGTAAAGCTGACATATTGAACAGGTATTTCTGCTCAGTCTTTACTGAGGAAGAGGAGGGTAATGGGTCTGAAGGGAGTATAAGGGGTGAGAATGATGCAGAAATGGACACAAGTCCCTTTACATGAGAAAGGGTCCTGAAGGAACTGGAAGTAATAAGAGTTGATAAAGCAATGGGGCCAGATGGGGTGCACCCCAGGGTCCTTAAAGAACTAAGAGAGGTGGTAGCTGAACCTCTGGCTATCCTGTTTAGCTGATCACTGGAAACAGGGGAGGTACCCAAAGACTGGAGGATAGCAGATGTAGTCCCCTTATACGAAAGTGGGAACAAAGAGGAAGTGGGGAACTACTGACCAGTCAGCCTCACCTCGGTAGTGGGGAAGATCATGGAAGCACTACTGAGGGAGAGACTGGTGGAACATCTGGTTGTCAATGGACTACAGGACCCAAGGCAGCATGGTTTCACCAGGGGGAGGTCATGTCAGACCAACCTCGTTGAATTTTTTGACTGGGTGACTAGGGAGGTGGATCAGGGGAGGGCAGTCGACATGGCCTATCTGGACTTCAGCAAGGCCTTTGACACTGTGCCACATAGAAGACTATTACACAAACTGGGGAATATGGGTGTGGGCAGGACAGTAGTGTGGTGGGTAGGTAACTGGCTGGGTGGCAGGACACAGAGGGTGGTGGTAAATGGCTGTCACTCCACAGAGGGAAAAGTGACCAGTGGGGTACCACAGGGATCAGTGCTGGGTCCTATTCAACATCTTCATCATTGACATTGCGCAGGACCTAGAAGGCAGAATTTCACTGTTCACTGATGACACAAAGCTCTGTAACAGAGTAGACACACCAGAGGGTGTAAACAGAATGAGAAGGGACCTGCAGAAACTTGAAGAATGGTCAGGGGTTTGGCAGTTGAAATTCAAAGCAAAGAAGTGCAAGATAATGCATATGGGGCACAAAAATCCTGGCACAATATATCAGTTGGGGGGTGAGGATATAGCATGTACCAAGCAGGAAAGGGATCTTGGGGTTATCATCTCTGATGACCTCAAGGTAGGGAAACAGTGTGACAAGGCAGCAGGTAAGTAATAGGATGCTGGGATGCATAGGCAGAGGCATCATCAGCAGGAAAAAGGAGGTCATAATTCCACTATACAAGACACTAGTGAGGAGGCCCCACCTGGAGTACAGTGTACAGTTCTGGAGACCTTACCTACATAAGGACATAGACAGGGTAGAAAAGGTTCAGAGGAGGGCAACAAAGATGGTACATGGATTGAATCACAAGTCCTATGAGGACAGGTTGAAGGAACTGAACATGTACTCCCTGGAGAAGAGGAGGGAGAGAGGGGATATGATAGACATACAAGTGTCTTACAGGGAGGAACAGGGTGCAGGAATACACTATTTTTAAGCGAAAAAGATGTTCCAGGACTAGAGGGCATGGGATGAAGTTGGAGGGAGGACATTTCAGAGGAAACGTGAGGAAGAATTTCTTCACAGAACGGGTGGTGGACAAGTGGAACACCCTGCCAGAGGAA
This sequence comes from Neoceratodus forsteri, assembly GCA_016271365.2. Lineage (NCBI taxonomy): Eukaryota > Metazoa > Chordata > Ceratodontiformes > Ceratodontidae > Neoceratodus > Neoceratodus forsteri. The sequence goes on from CM057449.1 coordinate 1,520,172,194, forward strand.
GTGGTGGGGGCTGAAACAATCACGGGATTTAAGAATGCATGGGATAGACATAAAGGAATTCTGGAGGTCAGGGGTAAGGGGCAACAGACTTCAAGGAAAACATAAACTGAACTTACAAGCGCAAATGGGCAGACTGGGTGGGCCATAGGCCCTTATCTGCCGACACTGTCTATGTATCTTTGTAGATTTTACACCCCCCCCCCCCAAGTGAGTGCAATATGAAACTGGACAGCTATATTCAATGTTTTTGCCGATGAGTTAATTGCCAGATTTTTAATAAGCAAAAACAGATCTGCTATAACTTCTCCACATTGGAAAGGAGAGCAATACAATCACTGAAAATGAACTGCAACACTTATAAAAAAGCTAATTAAGGTTCTGCAGTGGTGATCTTAAACCTGAGGATTATATGAATGTTCGGAGCCTCCCTGCAAATTTTTCCGATATCGAAGCCTGGGTCCCCCTTTATAAACCACAGGTCCTTTGCCTCACTGAAACGTGGCTGAAGCCCCAGCATCCAAACTCTATGTTCCAGCTAGGTGGATATTCTCTCATGCGTAAAGACAGACCTGGTAAAAGAAAGGGTGGCGGCGCTGCCATATATATTCAAGAGTCACTCACTGCTACACTCACCCTATGCTCAGACAGCACCTCCCCTTGTGACTGGGTTATCTCAGAAGTCACCCTGGGATCCACTAGGAAAGTATATTTGGGCTGCTGCTACAATCCTCCTGATGGGTGCTTAGCTGGCCTTCACCATCTACTCACAGCCTTTAGCTCTCTCTCTCTCTCTCCCCCCTCCCAGGGATTCCCTTCTTCTGGGTGACTACAACCGTAACTGGCTCAGCACACATGAACCTGACTATGCAAATGTTCTAAAAGAGAATAACCTGATGTAAATTATTAACCTCCCTAACCGCCACAATGCTCACACATCCAACCATTCTCTCCTTGACTCGGTGATCACAAACAGCAGTGAAAGGATCTCTCACACCAGTATTCTGTCCAACTGCCTGAGTGACCACTCCCCTACCTACGCCTTCTGGTCCTCTAAGGCCTCCCGCCCTCCCCCCAAATACATAACCACCCACAATTTCAACAACCCCTACACCCCCGCCTCCTTGAGAACGTCAGTACCATAAGACGGCAGGACCTCTATGCCCTAACCAATGTGTCTGAAGCTACCAACCATTTCACCAATGTTCTCTTGGCCATCTAGGATCGCCACTTCCCTCTTACAACTCAGCGTGTCAGAGACAGCTCTACGCATTGGATGACTAAAGAGCTCTTGACTCTCATGAAGCAGAGAGATAGGAAGTGGGCTGCTCGTGAACTGGCCCCATCTCTGGCCTTATGGAATGAGTACAGATACTTATGTGATAAATGCAAGTCCACCATTAGATCCTTGAAACGTGAGTACTCCCTTAGACTACAATGAGAAAACATAGGCAACCCCAGAAAATTCTGGGATGCCATTGGCTCTCTCCTGAACCCCCACTCACAAAGCACCAACCTACATCTGAGCTCCTCCTCAGGGCTGCTGACTTATCCCTCAGCAGTAGCTTAAGCTCTAAACACCAAATTTTTGGACCTATCGACCCTACACAAGTTCCCATCTAACCTCCCAAGGCCACATGCTACCTGCTGTACCTTTCATTCCTGCCCTCCACTCCCTACTCCTCCTCAAAACCTACTAGTGGACCCCCCACCACAATTTCTGCAGACTCCCCCAGCCACCTTTCTACTTCAGGACCATATGCCCAAAGGAAACCTATAAACTTCTAAAATGGCTGTCAAGCCAGGGTAGCCCTGGCTCCAATGGTCTCTCCCCCATCTTCCTAAAAATCATCTCCCCTTTGATAGCAAAGCCACTTACCTTTATTTTTAACCTTGTCCTGACCTCATCCACTATGTCCGACACCTGGAAGCCTGCCGAAATAGTCCCCATTTTCAAGTCCGGCGACCCCCACTCCCCAGACAACTACCACCCCATATCACTTCTCCCCCACCTAAGCAAGCTCCTAGAGAGGATCATACATTGTCAACTAACAGACTACCTCTACAGCCACAATCTCCTATGCAGCCAACAGCATGTCTTCCGTAAGCATTACAGCACTACCACAGCCCTTGCCCTTTTCACTGACCATATCCTTTCCACAATGAACTGTGGGCTTGTCACTGGTACGTCTTTGTTGACTTATCGGAGGTCTTCGATATGGTCAATCACTCTCTCTTCATCTCCAAGCTATTCACACTGGGTTGCTCCACTAAGACCACAGACTGGTTCCATAGCTACCTCTCAGGATGCTCCCAGTCAGTCTGTATTGGCTCCACAACCTCCCCTCCATTAACAATTACTATGGGTGTCCCTCAGGGCTCCATCTTAGGTCCTGTACTCTTCTTTATATTTGTAAACTCCCTTCCTACTGATAGCCTCACCTGTAGCTCGCTGCTCTATGCTGACGATCTGGTCATTTTCCACAGTGACGAATCCCTCCCCCGCTTATCCTCCATCTTGTCAATGAATTTCTGTGTTGTCTCAAACTGGTTCACATCCAACCTCCTATTAGTCAATAAAAAAACCAAAACAAAGGCCATGTTATTTGGTTCAAAACCGTACCTTGCTAAGACCCTATATGCCAACGATGCACTCCTTGTTAGGTCCCCGGATGGAACTGTCCTTGAAAAGGTCACCTCTTTCAAGTACCTGAGTGTGCTGCTAGACTCTTCCCTATCTTTTAATGACCACATTGGTCATATAGTCTGCAGGGTCAATGGGAAACTTTGGGCTGCCTGTCGCCTAAAACCTCATCTCACCATGGAGGCTCGCCTCGCTATAGTCAAGGGAAATCTGCTCCCCATTTTTGACTATTGCTCTTCTGTCTACTCCAGGATCTCTGCCACCCTTCTGTCAAGGCTCTCGGTAGTGTATAACAATGTTTGTCGCTTTGCCCTGACTGCTCCATTCTCTACTCACCATTGTGACCTATGTCACTCCCTTGTTTGGATCTCATTGCAAGGGCATTAACTACTCCCTTTGCTGTCTTGTGGATACCTCCCTCAGAAGTGGCACTGTATCCCCTCTCACCGCCCTCTTCAATTTTAGGGCCCCTACTAGGAACCTGCGCTCCTCCTCTGCTCCCTCCCTTCAGATTGCAAAGACCACCACCAACATGGATGACAGAGCTCTCTCCATAGCAGCCCCCTCTATGTGGAATGGTCTACCCTCCACCCTTCGCTCATCTGAATCCCACCCCACTTTCTAGCACAGCCTCAAAGCCTGGCTAATCGACAAATACAGATGTACCTCCTCTACTTGCTAGCATCTCCACTCCTACCCCACTGCTGGTTTTCTCGCCACTCCTTCCCTACTTTTCTCTCTCAGTTTCTTGGGACCTCAGCCTTCTCAGGATTCCTCTCGCTGTCACTTTTTTTTTCACCCCTTTCTTACCTCTACTTGAAATAGTGCACATACCACCTGTGTACTTTTCTTGGGAATGGAAATGCCCTGTACTATGCTCAACTTGTAAGTAGTTTCTCTTTTGCCTGTACTTATAAAATTTCCCTGTTACCTGGAAACTTGTATTGTACTTATCTTACTGTGTCACCATGGCCCTGGTCATGCCTGAAAATGGTCCTCTGGATCAGTGCACTTACCCAGTTACCAAAGACCAAATAAATAAATTAATTAATTAATGAAGCTAACAGACAGCAAACATAATTCACCTACTACTTGGAACTGCCTAGTGATCCCACTACACAATACACCAGGGAACTACGGGACATAATTGGATCTTTTCCTAAGCATGTTCAGGACAGAATAACTGACCTCATCCCTGATGAACCTAAGCAAGGGACATTCTACCATGTTACTTAAAATCCATATGCCTGGGAATCAAGGGAGACCCATAGTATCTGGCAATGGTACCCTGACAGAGGGGATCTCATGTTTTATAGAAACTATTTTAAAACCACTTGTTATGGAAAGGGACAGTTACATTCAGGACACTACACACTTCCTGTGTAAACTTTCTGGCTATAGGGACTTTTAGCCACAATGGATGTAACCCTGCTCTGTACTAATATTCCACATATGGATGGCATTTCAGCCTGCCTTAAATACCTACATGAGAAAGGACAGCACCAAGACACCAACCCAGAATTAGTGGGAGAACTTATTGAATTTATTCCGATGTGGGGGGGACGTGGCGGGCAGCCAAACCAAATGGCCATCTGGACGTCTAGCTCCCGAAAAAAACCTTAATATCCTGCATATTATTGATTCTTTCCTGCAAAACGGCATGATGTTACAACTTTAAATTTACCTGGCAGTCACCCATTCAGTTATTTCTCGACCAGCGCACAAGAACCTGATCTTTCACAGCTGCATATTTTGTTTTCAGCTCTGCCATCCGGCCTGCAATATCCCCAGGATGGAGTCTGCCTCTACGCCAATGCAACCAAAGAGCAACCTATCCGAAATCCAGCAGATGTTTGCCGAGATCCTACGTCATATGGACAGACTAGACGTGGCAACAAAAAAGAACATGGAAGACATTGTGGACTTATCGCAATGCACTTGCATTTCTGATCACAGACTAGCAGAGGCCAAGGATGGCTGGTACAAGGCCTGGGCTAAATTACGAGATCAAGAAAGGCTAATGCACCTCCTTTGGGCCCGAGTGGAAGATCTCGAAAATTGCAGCCGCTGGAATAACCTCAGGTTTGTGGGGTTTCCGGATGGCTGTGAGGGGAACAATGCCATATCTTTTCTACAAAAAGAGCTTCCCCCTTTGCTGGATTGGTGATGTGAGACCCCCTGGGAGAATGACAGAGTGCATAGAACTCTGGCACCGCACCTGGCTCCTGGTGGTCGCCCTCGTACTATCTTGGCCCGACTCCTCCGGTTTCAAGATCGGGAATTTATTACTCAGATGGCGTGGAAGAAAAAAGAACTTTTTTGGAATGGACACAAAATACAAGTTGTTGCTGACTACTTACAGGAAGTAACCAACAGATGGAGGGCCTTTACAGTGGCTCACAGAGCATGTGCCAAGTTGGGTCTTGAGTACTCTCTCTGATACCCTGCATCCCTCAGAATTATGGTCAACAGGTCATTGTGGGTCTTTGACAATCTAGCATCCGCTGAGAACTTCCTATCAGCACAAGCCCCAAGTTAAACTGGGACAAATTACAAGACACCCGTAGCCCTAGGACCCTGCTTGCCCAACCTGCCCTAATGGAAATTGCTATACCTGAGGCCTCCGACGCTTCATCCGTTTGTACCCCTCAGTTAGCCAAGCAACCTCAGACTCCCACTCGGGCACCTTCCCAAAAATCTCCTGGCAGCAAAAAAAAATTGGAGAAGGGTGAGGATAGAGGGAGGGGATGTAGACAAAACCCTGCGGCTCTGTTCCAGAAGCTGAAGTGGAAGCCCGGACCCAAGTGTCTCTCTCAGTGCACAGATCCCAGACATGAGCAACAATCAATATAGGGCACTGATGGATCTCCCTACTGAAGACATTCCACGTGAAATGCCTCTCCCTTCTAGGTGTCCCCGCTCGGAGGGCACGAAATCTTCAATCTCAAGAAATCTGTCCTGGGCTGAGGAGTCAGCAGGTACCCACCTTGAAGACTCTACACCCACCGCAGCTTTGCCTGTTCTGGAACCACTGTCAGACGCTCCAGTAATACCTACTCCTGCTGCTGAATCGGTGGGCTGACTATTGCTCCTTTATCCTTTTTGGATCAGGTTTTACCCGGTGATACAACCAGTGTTAATACATTACTAGGTTTGTTTGTTGGTAAGGTAACCTAGGCTAATCCTCTCCCCTCCTCTGAATAGGGACAATACTGATGGACCCCAAATGTTAAGGGGGTTTACAAGTTCAGAGGAAGGCCCGTGATTGGCTTTTGGACCTATGCCAGGTCATTTATTTAGTTTTTTCCTTTCCCCTCGCTTCTTTCACTGAGATGATCAGGCACTATACATGCTGGCCTGCCAGTCGCGATGCCTGACCGCGAAGGGGGATGGATCGCATTGTTCCAGGCCTTCACCCGGGGTCCCACTTAAACCCATCCTTGGCAAAACTACTAGAGGGACTAGATGGACCAGGGTAGGCCTTCATTACTTCCCTTAACAAGCCCAATGGGCAGCAGTTCATAAGGCCTTCCCCGCAGGGAAGCATCGTCTTATTTTAATTAGTGGTTATAAGAAGAGTTGTCCTACCTCTCGAGATGGGCTCAAGGATTTACCCACCTCCCAGCGACCTCCACTGGTATCTGGGCTACCTTTTAGCTGATAGATACAGTGGACCATGGGTGTAGTGATGCATACTCCAAGTACTCCATGGTGTGCAATTTTATTTAAGGGGGGTAGCAAATAGGCTCTGAACTGCTTCATTTTCCCATAAAACTAAAAAGAAAATGCTGAACATTTCTGTAATGTTATTCATAGGAGTCAAAACTAGAAGGACTGGTTACTAATACTGTCTTTGCATCCCAAGGACAGTACAGTTTTATAGGCTCTGGGCTGGTACATGAGTGTCTTAGGGAGCAATGCAAGGCATTTGTTTTTACCCATGCTTGGCAACACCCATTGTCATGAGATACAAAAATTGTGTTTATTGTATTTATTGTGCCAAAGGAGGCAACAAACATGGTTTTGGTGTACATTTGTATATTGTCTGGCTATTCCCCAAGAGGGGTAGCAGCGAGTCCACGTGGTGTGCAGATCTGAAATCCCTGGCTACACCCCTGCAGTGGACGCTGGTCATTTGTGGGATTGCACTGCAGTGAACTTGGGGGTTGGGGGTTGGGCAATGTTAATAAAGTTGGCTTAAACTTACTTCTGCTATTGGTTATTTTGAACATTAGCATTTTGCTGTTTCAGGTTAAAAAGTTTGAATTATGGTGTCTTATTAATTATTTTTATGGCAATCTTATTACTGGGGCTAGGATGTGCCCTCTAAATACCAGCTGGGGGAGAAGGACAGGAAATTGTGCTAGACCCAGACCCTTCCTATATTGTTTCCTATCATATATTTTTTCAGACATGTTTTACTGTGGTCTAAATGGAGACTAAGCTTCTTTCATGGAATGTGAGAGGGCTTAATTCGTCCATCAAACGGAAGAAAGTTTTACTCTATTTAAAAAAAATTAGGCCCTATGGTGGCATTCTGCAAGAGACAAAACTTTCTTCTAGTGAAGCCACGAAGCTTAAACAGGGCTAGGTGGCTGAAGAGCTACACAGTGCGGCACCATCCCATAAGCAAGGAGTTTCTATACTTTTTCATAAAAATCTGGGATGGAAAGTAAAGGGTTATATACGAGATCAGGATGGGAGATGGATTATAGCGGAAGTTGAAACCCCCAAATGCCACATGGTCCTGGCTAATCTGTATGCCCCAACCAGGATTGCCTGCAATTCTTTCATTCTGTTAATCAGGCCCTGGTAGACTTTAACAAAAACAGAGCCCCGATACTATTAGGTGGGGACTTTAATTTAACACTAGATCACTCTATTGATAGAAGTAATAAATCCCCTGAATCACACAGACAGGCTAAGAAAGCAGTACAGAGGCTAATGTCTGAACATGGACTACTGGATGCCTGGAGAACCTCACACCCAGCGGTGCATGATTACTCCTGTTTTTCCCCAATTTACGGATCATCCAGCAGGATAGACCTCTGGCTCATCTCTTCCGGGCTACATGAAAAGGTGGTTAAGTCCCAGATTTACCAAATTTATGTCTCAGATCATGCCCCTCTAGAATTAGTAATTAGATGGGGACAAGACCCCTATCACACTCCCACATGGCGCCTGGACCCTCTCCTGCTGGAAGATGTGACTTTCCTAGACTGGATTGGTCCGGCAGTATTAGAATACTGGACTGATAATGATAATGGGAGGTATCCCACTCGACCTTATGGGAGGCTTTCAAAGCTACTATTCGTGGCAGAATAATTTCCTTTGCAGCTGCCAGGAGGTGCCTCCGTGAAGCGAATCAGAGGGCGTTAGAGAAGAAACTTTATATTTTGGAGTCCCAATATAAATCCCTCAAAAATCAGACTCCATCCTCCTCTCTATTAGCACAACTGGCTAGTACATGAATCTCCCTTAATGCCCACTTATCCCAGCAGGCTGAGTTAAATCTTAGACGGGTGTGCCATGCTTTCTGGGAAGGGGGAGAAATGGTCAGTAAGCTCTTGGCTTACCATTTTAAATGCCAACAAGCTTCTAAGGTGATAGGTGCACTAGTGGACACAAAGGGGGTTCAATGCCATACGAACAGTAGAGTAAATCTGATCATGTCTCAGTTCTATGAGCATTTATATGCTTCTCCCCACTCTCCAGATCCAAATAAGATCCAAGCCTTTTTATCCTCACTACCCATTCCCAGAATCCCCGATTGCGACACCAAACTATTAGAAGCCCCAATAACTGTTGAGGAAGTAAATTGGGTGATTCAATCTACGAACCCATGTAAAACTCCAGGGAAAGACGGGTTGCCCATAGATTTGTATAGACTCCAGGGTGTTAACCTGGCCTCTTATCTGGTTCAGGCATTCTGACACTCTCTACTCACAGGACATCTATCCCCCCTTCCATGAAGGAAGCTACTATTACAGAGCTTCCCAAAAAAGGGAAAGATCCATTGTCTCCAGGTAGTTATCACCCCATCTCCTTTATTAATGCTGATGCCAAGATTCTGGCCAAAGTTCTTGCTAGCCGGCTTGAACCTCTTCTGCAGGGTTTGGTTAACCCATCCCAAGCTGGCTTTCTTAAAGGCTGTCTGGGGTCGGACCACCATAGAACCCTAGTTTCCCTAATGCACTCTGCCAAAATCTCGAAAAAACCCTTGGTAGCCCTAGCCATAGACTTTAAAAAAGGCCTTTGCCTCAGTCGAATGGCCTTTTCTATTCCAGACTCTCCCCACTATGGGTTTCGGACCAGGTTATATTTCCTGGATAAAGCTATTATATACTGCCCCCCTAACCTCGGTTCTGACTAACGGCACCTTGTCTCGGCCCTTCCGACTACAGAAGGGCACAAGACAAGGTTGCCCTCTCTCTCCCCTCCTATTCATTCTAGCTATAGAACCCCTGGCCATTGCACTTAGGTCCTCCAGTTCTATTCCCGGTATTCAGGTGGGTGATGCCAACTACAAAACATTCCTATTTGAGGACGATCTCCTTATTACTATGGAACATACTTCACTAGGGATTCAGATGATCTTTAACATCTTGGCTGATTTCACCAAGATGTCAGGTCTAAAACTAAATCAGTCCAAAACTGAAGTCCTTCCATTGAACTCCTTATCTTTTGGAGAAGAATTCACTGCCATGGGGCTTAAATGGTCTCCCAATGGCATAAAATATCTAGGCATCATCTTACATTTGAATCCACTTAAAATGCTTGCAGCTAACTTTAACTCTCTGATTAATTCTCTCAGACCAGCTATAGAAAGATGAAAGGCACTGAAGCTTTCACTAGCTGGGAAAATAGACTCGATCAAGATGATGGCAGCCCCTAAGATGCTTTATTTATTGGCTCACCTACCCATGCCTATATCGCAGAAGTGGTTCCATAAACTGGAGGCCCTGGTGGGCAATTTCCTTTGGGAGGGCTCACTCCCTCAATATAGCAAACTTAAACTTCCGTAACATTGGAAAAGGGGTGGATGGGGACTCCCCTGGTTGCAGCGGTATCATATGGCCTTTGTTCTGGCTCTGCCCCTCAGATGGTTCTCTAATCTGGACAGGCCTCCCCACCTTGGCACCAGCTAGAAGCCTCCCTAATCCATGCACCTTCCCCAGCGGTGATTCTATATGGCAAGAAAAACTTACCCATGGGCCTTTCCCCCTCTATATTATTATCAATAAAATACTGCAGGCAAGCGGTGGCAGTGTTGGGTCATGACCTGGCTCCCTGGGAATATATGCCTCTATGGGTCAACCAAGTCCTGAAAGTAGGGGACTCTACATTACACTGGAAATTTTGGGAGGTGCAGGGCATCTCCTTGATACAAGAGCTCCTACTCCCCGCAACTACTGTCATAGACTCTTTTGAATCTTTAAAAATGAGATATCATCTCCCAGCTTCCCACTTTTGGAGATACCTTCAGATTAAAGATGCCATATCCCACCTTCCCAATTCCCCACCCCATACTATCATGGGGTAAACAGGAATAAAGCTAGCTGCATATACAATGCCCTCAGAGAAGCCACTAAAGACCCTTCCCAAAAAGTTAGATCACAGTGGGAAAAGGAACTACAGACCCCTATTTCAGAGCAACAATGGGAGCATGGATGGGTAAGAATCCATTTGGCCTGCTGGGATGGGCACACACAGCTTATTATGAATAAGACCCTTCATAGATGATATAGAGACCCGGTCAAACTACTTAAGATGGGACTCATCTCGGCTGACACTTGCTGGAGATGTGGTAACCAAGGTGCCCATTTGTTCCATATACTCTGGGGCTGCCCTAATCTTCAACACTTTTGGCTAGCAATCCAGGACATGTGTCAACAGGTGTTCCCCAATATTGTTCCGGATCCTCCTTTACTCCTTCTAGGCTGTGGTAGTTCTACCATGCCAAAGTACAGTCCAGAGGCACAATGGATCACACTGGTCAGGGCACTTGCCAAGAGACGCATACTGATGAGATGGAGAACCCCCGAGATACCCACCTTTCACGAGTTCCTCCTGGCTCTTGCCCAAGGGGCCACATTTGAAAGGATAACTAGTTTTGCCCAAGGCTCCTCAGCTCAGTTCGACAAATGTTGGCAACCATACCTGATGTCTAAGTATTGTCATAATACATTTCCCAGTGCTACTTCTTAGATTTCTCCCCCTTCCATTAGGGCCTGGTGTTTTGATAACTATGGTTCTTTTTTTTCCCACTCTGGTTATGCCCATTCTTCAGTAAAAGATTGTACAGTTGATATTACAGTTTTCATGTTAGAAGGATGTACCCTAGGTGGAGTAGTTAGAATGCTACTCAGGCCTTTCTTTCACAGTTTATCTGTGATCTATGTAATTACCGCTGGGCTCTCCTCCCCTTGGGGGCAGTGCCCCTATATTCACTTTGCCATCCTCTGGTTTCACAGTCTGTAGTATGGATATCATCCTATGTCATTTCCTCCTAATGTATACAGCTAATTGGTTGATTATCTATGTTAATTTCACTCTCTGGTCCTACCAAATGTTGCGGTATGAGTCAGAACTATATGTGTAATACTCCATTTATGTGTGTGCATTCTGTCTAAATAAGAATAATAAAAAATTTTAAACAAGAAAAGAAATAATTTATTCTGATGCACAACAACTTCAGCTTTAATGGGAATCATTATGTTCAAATTATGGGAACAGCAATGGATGACAGGATGGCTCCACAGTATGCCAACCTTTTTATGGCAGATTTGGAGGAGGATTTCCTAAAGCACTGTATGCATAAACCACTTGCTTATTTCTGTTATGTTGATGATTTATTTATAATTTGGACAGAGGGCATCAACACACTCAAAGGGTTCCATCAGGAACTTAGCAACCTCCACCCATCCATTAAACTTTCCCTGGAATATTCTGACACCAGTGTAAATTTACTGGACACCACTGTTACCATTAAAGATACAACCTTGCAGACATGTATTTACAGGAAACCGACAGGTAGACAGATACTTGCATAGGAATAATAATCACCCAAGGTACACTAAAACATTTATAATGTACAGTCAATTGCTCCATTACCACGATATCTGTTCAAGTGAGGAAGACAGAGATAAACACTTTGGCCACATTGAAAAAGACATTATTGGGCAGGGGCATTCCTTCAGAGAATTTGACAGAGCAGTAGAACGTGCAGCGCAGATACCATGGGAATAACTACTACAATATAAAGAAAGGACTACCACCAACCGAATACCATTAATTGTCACATATCATCCTGATCTGGAGCTTCTACATAAAATTATTAAGGACCTCCAATCAATATTCAATGAGGATGCCATCCTGCTGTGTATTTTTCAAGAACTAACTCTACTGTCTTTTAAGTGACCACTTAATTTAACCAACCTGATTGTTAGGAACAAACTTGTACCTGAACAAAATAACAGAACACAAGGTGACACAAAACCCTGCAATTACGCTAGATGTAAGACTTGTGAGCACATTTCCACTTCCAATTGTATCAATACAATCCTCACTGGCAGATCTCAGAGAGTGGTTTCGGGGACTAATTCCTCCGAGTCATTCCGTCTGTCATGAGGGGTGCCACAGGGTTCTGTGCTGTCCCCCATGTTGTTTTCCAGTGTACATGCTGCCAGTAGGAGACATTGTGAGGTGGTATGGGCTGGGTTTTCCCCGCTACACAGATGATACCCAGCTCTACCTGTCCTTTATGCCCAACCATGATAGTGTACTCTCAGTGTTTAACAACTGCCTCACGGAAATCCAGGACTGGATGAATACCAACTGGTTGAAACTGAATTCCAACAAGGCTGAGGTGCTGGTTGTGGATCCTGGCTGCCAGATAGAGGGGTCAGTGGTGGGATGTCCCTCAGGGCTTTGCTTGGAGGTGCCCAGTTGCTGACCTCTGAATGGGCGCAGAATCTGGGGGTAATACTTGATGTTAGGATGATGCTTCATTCTCAGGTGTCAGCTGTGGTCAAGTCCTCTTTTTTACTATCTGAGGAATATCACCCGGATTAAGCACCTAGTTCTGTCTGGCGACCTTCCAACGTTGATCCATGCCTTTGTGACCTCACACCTTGACTACTGTAACTCCCTTTACCTAGGGCTTGCAGAGTTTGATATCTGCCACTTGCAGATGATGCAGAATGCAGTGGCCAGGTTGTTGTTTGGATTTTGTCAATCCAGCCGTATTACACCTGTGCTGCACGAACTGCACTGGCTGCCAGTTCAGTAGCGGATCACCTTCAAGGTCAGCTTGCTGACCTACAAAGCCCTACATGGACTGGATCCGAGCTACCTGCAAGATCTGCTGCATCCTTACTGCCCCCTCCCACTGCTCTGCTCAGCTGAGGAGGGATTGCTGGAGATTCCCAGGGTACAATTAAAAACTTCTGGATCTCGGGTGTTTTCATTTGCAGCCCCAACCCAGTGGAATTCTCTGCCTTATCAGATACAAGAGTATCTGACAGTGGAGAGCTTCAAAACTGCATTAAAAACCTATTTATTTGGGCTCACCTTTGGAGACATGGTTTAATACATGTTGGACTTTGCTATTTGAGTTTTAAATATAGTGATTTGATGAATGATTTTAGAATGTTATTCTTTTAAGTTGTTATTGTATAGTTTGTACAGTGCTTTGGTAAAATGTGAACAGCGCTTCATAAATAAATATTATTATTATTATTATTACAATATCCCACAAAATGAACAATTCAGGATACAGAGGAATTATACATGTGCATCTCGAAATGTTATTTATTTCATTCAATGTAAGAGATGTCCACAAACAAGTTATGTTGGAGAGACTGGACAACCTCTCCGCACCCAAATGAACTCACCCAGACATGCTATTAAAATGAAGATGACTATAAAACAAGTGGGTCAGCACTTCCCTCAGTCTGATCACTCCATCTCCGATATGTCAGTACTGACTTTGAAAGGACATAACAACAGTGGGCTTTTGAGGTCAGACTCATTCTACTTTTGCATATGGTAGAGGATGGGATCAATATAGATTCGAGTTTTATGTCGTATTACACTGCTTAAACAGCTCCTGTTTTTTCACCTGCTTCAGAGACAACACTTGGACATATAATCGTGATACATGGTGGTATTGCAATGTATTTGGAAACAAAATGAGATATGGATTCCTTTTTACTGGTTATCTATACATTGGTTTCAGCCCGGGGGAGGCGGAGGGTGTGGTGGCGGAGTGTTGATTCCCTCAGTTTTTGATTTGGATTGATAGAACTGTTATTTAATAGTACAGAATATTAGGTATATATGGACACATGTAGATACATGGACATTTTAGGATAACAGTTTCTCAATTACAAGGGGGTCTGTGTTAGGTTTGGGTGTTGAATGTTCACTAACTCTAGTCACTCGTTACAGAGTTGCAGATAGATCATGTTTAAACAGTATAAGTTTGAATATTCATGAATAATATTGACTTATTGTACACAGGTTTTAAGACATACATATCTAAATAGTACTTACACTGTATAAATGTAAAATCTGTCAGACTATGAATTATTTGTTTTTTTTGTATGATCTGGACCTTAAGAAACTGTATTCTTCCAAACCAACTGTCATTGTTTTCTGATGAAGGATTCTGTGTAGTCCAAAAGCTCAAAGCACCTATCTTCTTTTTTAACAACTCTGTTGGTCCAATAAGAGGTATCAAATCATCTAGTTGTGTGGATCTTGTGTTACAAGGACCAATAAGGCAACAAGAATTTGTGTGCACTACAGTTTAATCATACTATGCAGCTCTATCTGTCTCACCTTACAAACGTATTCTCTCTATATATCCAATATGAAACTGCACATCCAAAAGGTTAAACAAAAGTTGTAAGATAAACCTGGTAAAATAATTTTATTAGCAAAATGAAAAGTTTCTCATAAAAATCATCATATTTCCTAAAGAGACAGAGAGGAAGCAGCTGCTTTCTGTGCATACAAATTCCACTCTCTGCCCTGTCTAAATGAACAGTTTCCTAGGTACACGTATATAGCATAGTGACCTTTTTTCATAACATTAAACATTTCTCCTAATGCAATAAAGTTACCCAATATTAATAGCATGTTCATGGACTCCACTGACTCAAACAAATGAATTTCAAAAAGTATTAAATTCTGCACATATCTCATCTACCATGTTGCAAGAAAACACCATCTCCTAGTTTCAAAAATTCTGCTATATAAATACCTGTTTTATAGTAGCCAATGGTATTAAATGTAAAATACTTTATTTTTTTTTTCTTCTCTTTGTCTTGTTGGCATTCCCATAGAGATCTCATCTCTTCTGTGTTCCCCCCTATAAAATGGACAGTACTGTGTATTGTACAGCCAACTTGAGTCCCACATTTCCTTCAATAGTAATAAACATCTTCCTTTTGTAAAAGAGCACTTCAGCATGGTGAATGAGTCAGGGTACTGTCTGGCAACTGACAAGGATGCTCTGCTCTCATTCCTGAGCATTTAAATACACCCTACTACTTCCTCAAATACAGCACACTGTAGAGCATCATGACACAGATGACACTAGCATGATGTTGTTGATCCACCCAGACCAGATAAGACCCTAAACTGTTTGGTACACAGTGGGACTGCCATTGTCAAAACATGAGCAATGCCAAACAGGCATTGCATGAACTACTGAATTTAAAAATTGTAGAAATTAAACCAGCAGACAAAGGAGTAATGACTGTCATTCTCAACAAAGAAATATATGAACAGACAGCTGGAGAACCAACATAGTTATAAGTGTAACCCCTAGATGGCGCTATCCCAGGGGCTACTACCCCTGCCTGATTTGCCACTAACAGGTTGAGGGGCCTGGATCCAATGGCGGGTGCCTCCACCCAGAGGTCAGGGTTTGCAATAGTTAAACTAACTTGGTCACAGCCCTCTGGGACACTGCAACCCCCCTTTCTTCCCACTAGTGGCCCACACAATATATCAGAATTACCTTACAGTATACACTTACCCCCAGGTCTGGTTCCGCACTGGGACCTCCTGTGAAATGAGATACAGTGCAACAATCACAGTACAGTACTTTAACATAGACAAATACCTCAGGCAGTATAACTTTGCTGAAACAAGCAGCTCTGATTTATTTAGGGGATATAACAAGGACAGGGGAAATCAGGTTAATTAGCTTATCACTCTAATAATCTACCTATGGCTCTGTGCACAGGCCTATCCCTATCAGTTACTGTCCCTGGGTACCCAAGCCCTAGTGGCTAGTCCAAACCGTGGCAGCTGGTAGGGCCCTTTCACACAGAGAAAGGAGAATTAAACAGTCAGCAGTACAGTAATTCCATTTGGATTTAATGTGGCAATTCAACAGGGAGCAACCCTGAATTAGTACTCACGACCTCCAAATAAGATAGGGTCCTTCAATGTCAGCAGGGCTCACTTGAGGTACACAAACCTCTTCACACATCCATATAAAAGAAAGCACTATACCAAGCAGGCTGCATCTGTATCCCGATCGCAATTACTGCACAATACCCGGGAGAACACACAGCAGATTCAGTTCCTGACAGACCGAGTGCAATGTTCAGCAATTCTTCCAGTCTTCTACAGGGTGAGCCTGGTTTCTACTCTTCAGAGATCCTTTGATTCTTTTCACAGGACGGATTCAGTCCTAACAAGCTGTTACACAAGCTGCAGACCGGAACTCTGGGCCTTACACATGTTTTTTGACTAAAACTGCACACTGAAAAAGCACAGGGCTCCTTCCTTCTTCACTGCCAAAGCTCAACTGAAACTCCAACCGACAAAACCGGCACTTCCTTTGAGTTCCTCCCAGTTCTTGACTGGATTGGCTGTCACTCACAATAGACTGCTGCTGTTGGTCCAAAAGGCACTGAAGTCTAAACTACATCTCCCAGAGTCACTGCCCATACAATCCTCTTGTGGCTGGCTCAGATTATGAGTCCAAGTTCTGATTCGTCCAAGGCACCATTTTAGAGCTAGCTTACCCCACACTGATTGGTCCAGTTCAGCAGTTCAAAACTAGAATGGGGAACTAGCAGACACAGTTCTGACTGCAAAGAAAGCAGGTTAGACAAACTGTAATTTCATTATTACTCTAAATAATTTCTGGCAAACAGTTACATCTTTCAGATAGGTTCCCTTTGCACTCCTAGTGACTGCAAAAATGAAGTGAATTGGCAGCAGCTTGAGTGGTACTCAATCAAAGAAACACACAGTCCCCCATACAAACTAATTATGTCTGCAAGCAGACAGCTCTTAAAGAGACAGTACCAGAGGTTCTAAAAACACTCACTGATAAATGGCTTAAATGCCAAACACCATTCAGGCTTGGAGCATTCAAGCAAGCTCCTGGAAGTCTTTTGGGAACCCCCATTTGCAGGGGGGTTACACCCTTCCTGGCCTGGGAAAGCTTGACGTCTGCGTCAAGCAAGTACCCCCATAAGTTTCAACTGCAACCACATACATTTGCATTAGGCTCGCACATGTAATCATCAGTCAATATATCATTTTACCAAGAACACATTTCTGAAACATTGCAGTACGTCACTCTTTACACAGTATTACATACACATTGTACCATAACTCAAGTTATTACCTCTTGTACATGAAACCTGAAGAGAGGGGGCCCTTCCCTATCAGTTACCTTGGGGCTGGACGGGGCAAGGGCACCGAGGGCAACACAAGTAACTTGAGTTAGCACTGACGCTCAGTTTGGGCAATGAGCTCGGGACACATACACTCCTTTATGGACAACATTGAGAGGCAAATCCACAGGCCTCCCAAGGGAATCATAACTGAGGTGCACCACAGGCTTTACAGCTCGACCAGTCTTTCTAGGGGAACTGTTACAGTCTCTGCACTCTGAGCCTCATTTTCAGCATTGTCCACACTTGTCAGGGGAGTCTCCATGGGGTAGAGAGGCTAGAACTTGGGGCACTTTCAGCTCCAGGAGTTACAGTTTCTGAGTCCACAACATTTGGCTCGCATGGAAGCTTTGGACACTGGCAGTGGACTGTCAGGGCACTCAAAATACTCTTCTTGTTGGGTGTATCACCAGTCTGCCCCAATCTATCATTTCCTCCCTGAAAGCTCAAACAGTTCAACCATGCACAATGATTCCATTTCATCTGATCTGATGCTTTGCACTTCACTTTCTGGGAGCATTGGCTCCAGGGATGAAGCTGGGGCTTAGACAGTCCAGAAGGCCCAGCTTTGTCTCCAGTATTGACTAGGGATTGCCCAAACAATTGACTCAGTTCGTAAGAAGGATAGTATTCAAAGTCACTCTCACTTTCTTCCGATATGGACTGACAGTCATGCTCAACTGGGACTTGTGGAGGGAACACTTTAACTTTGCTTCTGTAGGTGCAGACTTTCTTGATCTTTTCTTAGCAGCAGCTCTAGTCACTGGTCCAGAGGGGCATCTTCTAGGGCTCAGACTCAATTAAGATTTGTCCAATGGGCAGTAAATGATTTCTATGCATTGTTTTACATCTTTTGAATTATTCTCAGGCCTTACTTTGTACACTGGCAGATCATCTAGTTTGCCCACTACAATGTGAGGGAGATGGTGCCATCTGTCAGCAATCTTGTGCTTGCCATGCAATCCCAGATTTCTTAGCAATACCGATCTCCCTCCTGGAGTTCCTGTGCTTTCACCTTTTATCATACCTTTCTTTGTTGGCCAGATTTCTTTTGGCAGCCATGGTTTGAGCCAGTTGGTACTGCATGAGTTAGCTGGGCCTTTAACTTTGCACATACTGTAAATAGTTGTCAGCTTGAACCCCATCAGGAGAGACCCCAAAACCACATCTACTGGTAGTCGAGCTTCTCTTCCAAACATCAGGCGGTAGGGGAGAATCCAGTGGCATCACTTTTGGTGCAGTTATAAGCATGTACCAGGGTGCTAATTTGTTGGCTCCATCTAGGCTTGTCCTTTGGGTGCAGGGTGCCTAGCATATCTAGCAAAGTGCGGTTGAAACGCTCAGGCTGTGGGTCCCCTGGGGTGGTAAGGAGTGGTTCTGGACTTTGCACTCCCCACAGAGAAAGCATCTCTTTGATCAGACGACTCTCAAAGTCTCTCCCTTGATCAGAATGGATTCTTTGTGAGCCCCATAGTGAACAAAAGTTTTCTACAAGTACTTTGGCCACAGTGGATGCTTTCTGGTCTTTGGTGGGAAAGCTTGGGCATATCTCGTGAAATGGTCAGTGACCACCAGCACATTACTGATATTTCTTTGATCTGACTCCAAACTTAGAAAATCAATACAGACCAGCTCCATGGGTGCACTGGTGGTGATGTTAACAAGGGGGCAGCCCTCTGGGGCAAAGCTTTCCTCTGTAAGCAGCGACTACAAGTTCAGAATGTGTTGCTCCACATCAGCCCCATCTTAGGCCAATAGAATCTGGATCTCACCAAGTCAAGTGTTCTGTCTATACCAAGGTGCCCCATGTGGTTGTGCAAGGACCTCAGTACTGAGTCTCGAAAGGCAGTGGGCAGCACTAGTTGTTGTTTGTCTACTTGTCCCCCTCTGTCTACTGTTTCTCTGTATAACAGTTTATTGATCAGTTTCAACTTAGGACCTTCTTTGTATAACAGTGCAGTTCTCAAATCAGTGGAGCGTAATTTGGACACATCTTTTCCTGCATAGAGGGCTTCTAAAGCTGCTTTGATCATGGGATCGCGGGATTGAGCCCCGAATACTGTCATTGTCCAGCTGAGGCAGTGCACCAATGTCTATTGCAGAAAAGTGGCAATAAGCAGTAGGTATGCAATTCTCAGAGGCTCCAAGCAATCCACCATGCAGTCCACCGTCCGTGGACATTGTTCCTCCCTGTCAAACTTCCGGCAGAGTGCCCGAATGTCAGGTTCTGCCAATCGGACCCAATCATTCTGGGGAACAGGCCTCGGGAGAGAGCATCAGCATCTATGTGGTTCAGACCTGCTCGGTATTCGAGAGCATAGTCATATGTAGATAATGCAGAAAGCCACCTATGGCCAGTGGCATCCAACTTAGCTGAGGTCTGCACATAGGTCAAAGGATTATTGTCAGTTTTTACTAGTATTTTAGCCCCATACAAGTACTCATGGAATTGGTCAACAATAGCCCACTTCAAAGCTAGGAACTCTAACTTATGTACAGAATAGTTCTTTTCGGATGGGGTCAGGCTTCTACTGGCAAAGGCCACTGGTCTCAGGCCATTCTCGTGCTCTTGGTACAACACAGCCCCAACCCTTGCAAGCTAGCATCAGTGTGCAGGACGTAAGGTTTTCTTGGATCGGCATAGGCCAGCACTGGAGCATGGGTAAGTTGATATATGATCTCATGAAAAGCAGTCTCACAATCAGAGTCAGCGGGCCCCAAATACTTCACCGGATGAAAATACACTCTTTCAGTCTTGAGGGCGCTGACTTTTGGTATTTTTGTGGGTTGGGGATACCTTGAGTAAGGTTAAGTAAAGGCGGATCACTCTTGAATAGTCCTTGATGAAGCGCCGATAATAACCACAGAATCCAGGAATCTTTGCAGTTCTTTTAGATTTTGGGCTGTGGCCAGGTGGTCAAGGCCTCAACTTTACTTGGGTCGGTCTCTATTCCTCGGTGGATACTATGTGTCCCACATACTTTACTGATGTTTGAAAGAATTGACACTTATCAATGGACAGTTTAAGGCCAAAGTCCTCCAGTCGGTCCAATACCTTAAATAATCTGCTCTCATGTTCCTCCAGTGAGCTGCCAAACACAATAACATCATCTAGGTATACCAGGCACTCTAGTAAGTTCATGTCCCCACTGCACGCTCCATCAATCGTTGAAAAGTGGCTGGGGCACCTGAAATCCCTTGAGGCATCCTCCATGAATTCATAGAAATAGCGGACAGATAAAGGCTGTCTTTTCACGGGTCCTCTGGGGCCATCGGATCTGATAGTACCCAATGCAGAGATCCAGCACAGAGAACCACTTGCTCCCGTTTAGGCAGTCCAAAGCATCCTGAATGCGGGGCATTGTGTACTGATCAGGGATAGTCCGCGGTTTAAGGTGCGATAATCCACACACATCCTTACTGTTCCATTCTTTTCCTGACTACCACAATGGGGAAGCATAAGGGCTTCTGGATTCTTGTATTACACCAGCAGCTAACATCTCTTGCAGATGCCGTCTCACATCATCTATGTCAGCAGGTGCCAGGCGTCGAGACCTCTCACGAAATGGTCTTTCGTCATGCAGCGGATATTGTGCTCAGCTCCTTGCACGCATCCTACATCCCATTCCTTTAAAGAAAACACCTGGTCTCTCTGGGCAAGCTTCTCACTGATCTTCACTTTCCATTCAGCTGGCAGCGGGGTGCAAAATCAAACAAGTCAGGCGTTACTCTGTCATTCTTCCTTGAACTCTTGCTGCTGGGTAGCACTGCAGTGTCTGCACAATGCACATTAGCCAGGATGCAACCTCTGTTTACTCGAATGTCTCTTTCAGACACATTATGAACTTGGACCATTACCCTTCTGGCATAAGCATGGGCTCTAGCGGGCAAAATACTAGGCTTGACCAGCAGTCCCTCTGGCAATTTTCCATCACCTGGTGCATCCAACATTAATATTTTATTCTTAACATCCTTTCTGTTACGGACCTCTCCTGTAAGGTACACTGGGCATTTGGCGCCAGGATCAGAGACTCAGGATCCTTCTTCCATACAATTCCGACCGGTTCCTCTGGTTCTGTTTTTCAGCATCTCTGTGCCTCATAGGCCTTCTTAATTAAAGCCGAACTCTTAAAGCTCTACTAGTCTTTGACCCCTGTTTTTCATAACACAACTGTGCCAGCCTTCCGAACATATGAGCATTTGTTCCAATCAACAAAGGGACACCATCATACAGTCCAGTGGGGGACACACAAGGCTAGGGTCTCTACTTGTTCGGCCACTCCAGCCACGGAGGTGGGGAAAGACAGCCAAATTCGGATATACCCGAATAGGGTAGGCCTTCTCACTTAACCCCCATACATGCAGTCCTTCTAATGGTTGTAAGGTACGTCTGACAAATGCTTCTGATACCAATCCTGGAACATAATTGTCACTTGGGAGCCACTGTCTAATACAGCTCTTGTAGACACTCCATTCACCTTTACAGTGGTCTCCATGGAGGGACCCACTATTCTGGACCAGTCTGGAGAGGCGGTAGTGGGGGCCTGGGCAACTGACCTTGCCACAAAAGGACTGAATTAGCATTTTGGTGCCCTCACTGGGATCATGTCGCACCTCTTAACCACTGATTTCTTCTCCAAGCTCTCCTTGTAGCCTATATGCAACTTTGTCAGTGTCTTTGGGGACTGGCATTCCCTTTCATGTGCCCATCTTTCCCACAATTATAGCAAAACATACTTTCTGGAGTTTGAGCTGGCCGAGGCGCCACACTGGGAGCCAGGGCAGGGGTATTACTAACTGGAAACCTTGGTGCCATCTCTGTCTGTGGTGTGATAAGCATTTGGAGACATCTCGTCAGTTTCTCCACTTCCATGGTCAAGGAATCGAGTTCGGAGCTGTTATCAGCAGGAGATACATGGGTGGGTACCCCCACCCCCATAGCAGATGCAGTCGGATATAGGTCAGGGCCCGTACTTGCAGGCGTGGCCTTCATAAAGGACTGTTTTTGAATTCCGGATCTCTCTCAACAGTTCGCCCCATTGTGACATATCTTTTCCTTGTCAGAGCACTCATTGACTGCCAACCTCTGCCCTTGAACTTCACTTGATGGGTCACCCTCAGTCACTCGGGTCGTAGCCGCAGCTATTGGTGCAGGTCCCTCCGAGGTCGTCTTTTCTCAACTCCTCGATTTCTCTCATTAACTCATCATAGGAGGGTGGGATTCCAGTCAATCTGCCAGGCATAACTGAAGCAACAGCAGTTCTGAGAAGGGGCAGACTTAAGGATCCTGTCCAGCCTGGTTCGGTCCAGTTCAATCGCTGGCAAACTACCTTTTCTGAGGCATTCTTGCAACAATTTTTCCAGCCGAGATACATACACAGACAACAACTCCCTTGGTACTGTTGTGCATCTCTTACTCTCCACCATAGGTCCTCATCAGAATCTGGGCTCCCTTACACATTCTCCAAGGCCTCAAGATAGGCCTGTGCAGTCGCTTCAGGGTTACTGGCCGTTTGCACGGATGGTAGCTAGGCAGGACCTCGGAGGCTCTACTAACCCTCTTTCACCTTCCGGCATTGCCATTTGCACTTGGGGCAACATAGTTCATCCAGGTCTCCCAGTCATCCTCCCCTTGGGGGTGGGAGGTGCCAGAGAAGATCCTGAACCTTCGGTAAGAGTCGTGACTAATGGCAGGTGCAGAAAAGGAGTCTGCATTGGTTCAGCCACCATTACGGGCACTGGAGCAGGAGAGGGTGTTGGGGAGGAACACCCCAGGTGGCAAGAATAGTTTCTTCAAGTCCTCCACAGTTTTCCCTCTCCCAGCAACCATTCAGCAAATTTCTCCTCAAAAGTTTCAGATAGTGGTGGGGCTGATTCCCCGGTCTTTACTGTCCTTAGTTATCACTCTCCAAGCAGTGAGGGCTCCTCTGGGGTAATGGTCTGTGGCACTTTGGAGCTATCTATGGGATCCTTAAACTCTACTAGGGCCAGGAAAGTGTGGGTGAGCAGATTAGCATGCCGACCCACCACCACAGGGTTTTGTAAACCTTCCACCTTGGAAAGTACCCCTGCACAGTGTCCGTATTGATACCCAGGGGATGTCCAGGATAAGCATAGCATTTTGGGGTCGATCTCCTCCCAGTACACCACTCCACCAGCGGTGCACAGCCACTTCTGTCGGGTACCCATTTTTTCTTAACAGTGGTTCAGAATATGGCCACTAGAGGACACACAATCCCAGCGTGTGAGCCTCCAAGATGTAACCCCTAGATGGCGCTATCCCAGGGGCTACTACCCCTGCCTGATTTGCCACTAACAGGTTGAGGGCCTGGATCCAATGGCGGGTGCCTCCACCCAGAGGTCAGGGTTTGCAATAGGTTAAACTAACTTGGTCACAGCCTCTGGGACACTGCAACCCCTTTCTTCCCACTAGTGGCCCACACAATATATCAGAATTACCTTCACAGTATACACTTACCCCAGGTCTGTTCCGGCACTGGGACCTCCTGTGAAATGAGATACAGTGCAACAATCACAGTACAGTACTTTAACATAGACAAATACCTCAGGCAGTATAACTTTGCTGAAACAAGCAGCTCTGATTTATTTAGGGGATATAACAAGGACAGGGGAAATCAGGTTAATTAGCTTATCACTCTAATAATCTACCTATGGCTCTGTGCAGGCCTATCCCTATCAGTTACTGTCCCTGGGTACCCAAGCCCTAGTGGCTAGTCCAAACCGTGGCAGCTGGTAGGGGCCCTTTCACACAGAGAAAAGGAGAATTAAACAGTCAGCAGTACAGTAATTCCATTTGGATTTAATGTGGCAATTCAACAGGGAGCAACCCTGAATTAGTACTCACGACCTCCAAATAAGATAGGGTCCTTCAATGTCAGCAGGGCTCACTTGAGGTACACAAACCTCTTCACACATCCATATAAAGAAAGCACTATACCAAGCAGGCTGCATCTGTATCCCGATCGCAATTACTGCACAATACCGGGAGAACACACAGCAGATTCAGTTCCTGACAGACCGAGTGCAATTTTCAGCAATTCTTCCAGTCTTCTACAGGGTGAGCCTGGTTTCTACTCTTCAGAGATCCTTTGATTCTTTTCACAGGACGGATTCAGTCCTAACAAGCTGTTACACAAGCTGCAGACCGAACTCTGGGCCTTAACACATGTTTTTTGACTAAAACTGCACACTGAAAAGCACAGGGCTCCTTCCTTCTTCACTGCCAAAGCTCAACTGAAACTCCAACCGACAAAACCGGGCACTTCCTTTGAGTTCCTCCCAGTTCTTGACTGGATTGGCTGTCACTCACAATAGACTGCTGCTGTTGGTCCAAAAAGGCACTGAAGTCTAAACTACATCTCCCAGAGTCACTGCCCATACAATCCTCTTGTAGCTGGCTCAGATTATGAGTCCAAGTTCTGATTCGTCCAAGGCACCATTTTAGAGCTAGCTTACCCCACACTGATTGGTCCAGTTCAGCAGTTCAAAACTAGAATGGGGAACTAGCAGACACAGTTCTGACTGCAAAGAAAGCAGGTTAGACAAACTGTAATTTCATTATTACTCTAAATAATTTCTGGCAAACAGTTACATCTTTCAGATAGGTTCCCTTTGCACTCCTAGTGACTGCAAAAATGAAGTGAATTGGCAGCAGCTTGAGTGGTACTCAATCAAAGAAACACACAGTCCCCCCCATACAAACTAATTATGTCTGCAAGCAGACAGCTCTTAAAGAGACAGTACCAGAGGTTCTAAAAACACTCACTGATAAATGGCTTAAATGCCAAACACCATTCAGGCTTGGAGCATTCAAGCAAGCTCCTGGAAGTCTTTTGGGAACCCCCATTTGCAGGGGGGTTACATAAGCGATTATCATCTGATTCTACAAGGAATCTACAGATCAGGATTTTTGAATTTCTTAAAAGGTCTCATCAATGAAACTGGATACCTGCAAAGAAATGGAATACATGAAGGTCTTCATGTCCATAATTCCAACTTTTTATATATTGCCTAAACTACATAAGGTCCAGTTGTCTCTGGACAAGGCTCTCTTACAGAAAAGATCTGTTTATTTATTTATTTGCTCCCTCTGTCCCTCTAGCTGACCACTCCTTCAGTTTGCCTGGACCCTCTGTCTGCTTGCCATCCTTGGTGCCAGCTGACACCTCACACTGTGACCCTCCCGGGTAACCTGGTGTGTCCCTTTGCCAGACAGGTCCCCCTCCTCTGAGGGGGAAGGCACTGGTGGGGGTGACCAACGCACTCTACAATTGGCCCAGGTGTCACTGAGGTGGCGTCAGTCATCCAGGGCTTAGCAGCAGTTGGAGCCAGAGACCTTCATCCAGCCAGCCAGGGAGCCATTTCCTGGTTTTCTCCCTGGGGGAGTGACATGTCACAGACATCAAGGCATATGCCGACGTCCGCCACTCCCCAGTCATCTGGGGCCTGACCTCCTGCTGTGCTCCTGGCTTCTGCCAGTGGCCAGCAGGAGCTGGGCCACATCCCAACCCTCACCTCAGAGAAGGTGAGCCATCACTGGGCACTCCATCCTTTTTCCCTGGCTGGCCCTGCAGTGGCCCGGGTCCATTCCTAAACCCGAGTCACCGGCACTACAGATGGAAATCATACTGCTGCGCCGATGAGCCAACTTGATCTGTTATTTTTGTTGATTATTTTCTGCAACAAATTGTCTGTACTTTACCATCTCACATTCATGATTCTATGGATATTCTGTCAAAATGATATGCCGTTGTGAAGGTGCCATCATTAGGGCACCATAATGTGGGCAACAACACAATGCTGTGAGTGGTGGGGCATTCTGGATTTTAGAGCATCCTGTACTCAGACCGGTTTCACCAACTGCACCATTCTCCTGCTCTTCACAGCATACCCAACCCAGAGGTGATTATATTTAGCTTTGGTGGGGTTGGGGCAAAGCCCCCTTAAAAGGTAATGGGCACTGTAACTTTGCGGTAGGGCAATGCTCCCCCTCAATCATGATGGGTGACATTTTTCTTGCGCTCTCATTTATGGCTGTCTTTTTTTGATTCGCACTGACATGGGTGAACCTGTCAAAACTGGAGGGGTTAATCTCGTCTGAAGAGACGGTTTGACTGACTATTGATGCCATTTTCTTCTACACCTCCATTAGCCATGAATTGGGACTTACAGCTCTAGAATATTTTGTAACACACTCAGAAGTGTCTGTGGATTTTCCAACAAACTTTATCTTACATGCTGTTGACATTATTTTTAATACAAATTATTTAATTTTCAATAATAATTTTTACCAGAAGATTAGAAGAGCTGCCATGGGGACCACCATGGCCCCCTCTAATGCCTACCTCTTTTTGGGTTGGTGGGAGGGGGCTGTGGTGCTTAACAATGATTATGACCCTTACCTGCCCCAGATACTTTTCTGGGACAGGTACATAGATTATATTACACTGATTTGAAGAGGGAATGTTGAATCTGCTGGGCAATTTGTTAATTTTATGAATGCTAACAATATAGGGGTAAATTCTACTTACATTATACTGCAGATCCCAGCTCCATTACATTTTTGGACCTGAATTTTACAGCAGTTCTGGGTATCATTATTGAATCTCAAACATACTGTAAATCACTAGCAGAAAATAGCTTGCTTCTTGCCCAAAGTGCTCATCCTTACCATCTAAAGTTTGGCATTCCAGTTGGCATTTCCTACATCTTCATAGGAATTGCTCCAACATGGTGACAGTTGATGCCCAAGTTTCTAATCTTAAACAAAGTTTCCTAGTATGTGGATATTTAGAAGCAATCCTGGATGAGGCTTTGAATAAAACTCAAAGTACTGAATGTATTACTCTTCTCACCCTTAAACAAAACACAATTAAATATAAACTAGTGCTTAAACTTGTTTCAGAATACAAATAGGGAGCTTAGTGTAGCCCTTCCCCTTAGGGTATTGTATAGAAGGGGTAGAAATTTAGGAAAACTATCTAATACATAATATTTACACCAAAGAAAAGCCACCAGAAAACATCTCGTGGCTGCCCCACCACCGGTCAGCTGCCACAGATGTGGCAAAAGTAATACCTGTCAATTCTGTGCAACAGGACAGTGTTTTAGACATCCCACTATAGAAAATGCAGTCACAATCAGGCAATTCATTAATTCTAGTACCATATACATGGTAAATGCCATGGTGTGTCTCTGCCTACTGATCTAGGTTGGCAGAACCATCTGCCAGTTATGAAAAAGGATATAGGCACATATCCGATCCATAGTGAGGGCCACCAGTATGCACCCAGGATGGCGACACTATTACAGCGAAAAAGTCGATGCCGACAACATCATAATTTAGGAATAAATAAGGTTGATATGGAAAGTCTCTTTAAGCTGAGTAGCAACCATAACATGAGGGGGCACAGTCTTAAGCTGAGGGTGAGAGGTTTAGGAGGGCGGTCAGGAAGCACTTATTCACAGAGAGGGTGGTGGACACTTGGAATGTGCTGCTGGAAGAGGTGATCTCATTGAAGACAGTGGGCAGTTTTAAGAGAGGCTGGGATAGGTATAGGGAAGTAAGGATCATGGGTAGGGAGGATATGAGGCATGGGGAGTGAGGGAGGGCAGGGACACTAGCTCAAGGTATGGACCCTGCAATATGAACAGACTTGATAGACCAAGTGGCCTTCTTCTGCTGGCTTCTTCATATGTTCATATGTTTTTGCTGTAATAGACCACCCGAGACCCCGGCACTCTCTCTCTTCCAGTTCTGCACCCCTTCCCTGATACAGCTCGAACTCAGAGTTAGAATCCTATAGATCGGGGGATGTGGGGGGGGGCAGAGCCCCCTGCATCAGGGGTTAGGGCGGCAAAGCCACCCGATGAAAAAACGTCCAGGGACTCAAGTCGGATTTATGTCAACCATAAATTGCCGTTGACATAAATCTGTCGCTGTGATGATAGTCAACAACTTAGCTGTCAAACCAGCATCGTAGAGCCAGACCCACCCCTGGCACTCATCTGGGAGTCCATTTTGTGGGCAAACACAACAGTGATACCAGTAACTTTTTTTCATGGGACTGGAACAACTCACCGAGAGGAGGAGATAGGGCAAAGAAACTCCTTCAAAGTGACGTCAGATGAATCTATACTCTAATTGCCCAAGAACCATATGGTCTAAATGAGATGATAACACATATCACCACGTCTCTAGGAAATCTAATGTTATTATTGGTATTGCCTTTTTGTCAGATGGCCATTGGTAGTATGACTAATGATTATATTATTTTTATTTTCTGCAGAGCAGGGGTATAGCCAGGGATTTCAAATTTGTACACAGAGTTGCCACACTGCTACCCCCCCCCCATTTCCAGCCCTCCATCTACCATGACATGAGTGTCATTTAGTCTGTGCCCTATACTCTACGGAATGTAAGATGATGAATATACTCACATTCCCACACCGCAAGAAAGCCTTTTAATCACCAACAATGTCAGACAAACAGACTGGCTTTTGGTTACAGTATTGCATTGTGACAAGCCTCTGCACCATATCAAGGTAGCCAGTCCCACAGAGGTCCATTCATGCCAGTACCTGTGCCGACACCCCTTATCCACTTACTCAAGCTTAACACTCTTGCCAGCCAGAAATCATTCATTTACTTATGCATACCCAAAGTAACCAAAAATTATTCATGTGCTGCAGCCCACTCATGCCCAAAGCAACCAAATTACCTTCTCAACAAAACTGTAATGCACCCACAGTAATTTGCTATTACTCACTGCCTTAAAAATTACAATAATTTACATAACAGTATAAGAGGGCTGGGGTAAGCTACATAGATGGTGCTCTGGTTTTGGTTCAGTCACCTTAACCACTTAAACCATTCGCACCAAATAGCCCCACACCTCAGACCTTGGTACAGTACATGTAATTTAACTGTTAACTACAAATCAAATACCTACCAAGATGCAAAAAAAAATAATACAAACCGCTGAGCCCTCACACCAAACAAAAATCATTCATGTACTCACTCATACCCAAAATTACTGAAACCACCACATCAACAAAACAAGTTTAATCAATTTATCCTCCATCTGCTACGTATACAGCAAGAACCAAACGACGCATCAAACCACAGCACAGACCCAGGAAAAGCCATCTCCATTGGCAGAGGTCACCTTGGCACAAAATTAATCCAACGATCATTACAAGGGTCAAAATCCTTCAGTACTTGCTCTACATCGACTGGGATATCCTGATGTAAATGCAGCAGTGCTAAACCAGTAAGCCGACTTTCACCCATACAGTTCCGTAGCCAGGTCTTAATTCTTCACAGTGCACTGAATTATCTCTCCACTGTAGAAACACTGACTGGCACTGTGGTCAAAACACAAACAGCCATGTTGATATCTGGGTAGCATGCAGGATTTAGCTTAGATAATGTAGCGAGGATGCAGTTTGGCCATTCTTCTTTTGGAACAAGCACCCACTTTGCCTTCCATCTCTGCAGTTCTGCTTGAAAGCTGTCCAGACTGGAGAAGTCACTCTTGTATGCATTATACACAGCCATCACCATGTCCTTAGTGTCCATAGCATGCAATTTGTTTGGTAACAAGAACTGAGCAAGAAAACATGGGCAGCATTCAAGCAGTTGCTCTGTCAACTCCAAAATAACATGGTCCAAGAAAGGAATAAAGACATTTCTTCTGTGGTATTCCTGTGGATCTGATGCACCAATATTGTTCCTCTGAGTTTGTCTTCCACAAATCCGTGGCATAGATTCTTCAATAAATGCAGAATTTGCCAGACGTGTCACCTTGGCATACAGTGCAGAAAATCTAGTGTCGATGTCCTCTCTCATGCTTTCCAGCACCTCTACCACAACACCTGCTTCTTTACATGCTTGAATCAAGTCAATATCTTTACATTGCAAGTACAAATGAAGAGGTTTTTTGAGTCCCAGTATGGACTCTACACACACCAAACTAACGAGGAAATCAAACTTCATAATAGAAAATAGAAATCGTCAAACTCTGCAGTTTTCTCCAAGGTGCTGATGATCACAACATATTTTGCTTTGAAGCATCGAAGTGAATCTACCCAGCTCATCCATCATGTATTCCCTTGGGAAGACAAGGCTGTACTTTTGTCTTCTTCCTCATCTTCCCAGTCACATGGCAAGTTCATGAATTCTTTAGTTCTGTTAAATACACATTGATGCATTTGGCAGATAATTTCAGTGCTGCTACTACTTTTCAACATGTGTCAAACGTTTGCAATGTCATGTTGAACAGGAATGAACAATTGCTGTGTTCAGATTATGGGCTACGCAGGCAGTGTAGGCTGCTTCTGGAAGGACCACACGGATTCTGGCTTGCACTCCACTGAATCGCCCACTCACGTTGCTGCCTCGATCATAGCCTTGGCCCCTCATGTACTCCTTCTCTATGCCCCAAGCAGTGAGTCTTTGCAAGAAAAGCTCTGCCAGTGCTTGCCCAGTTGTCACAAAAGCTTCCACAAACTCTATAAAATCTCGCAGTTCCACGGTTCCATTTCCATTTCGATGAACATATCGCACTGCCAAGGTAATCTGCTCCTTCGTGGAAATGTCAGTGGTCCCATCTGCAATTAAGCTGAAGAATTTTGCTGCTTTCACTTGTGCCAGAATTTTCCTCTGAATCTGCAGACCCATCAGCTGTATCAGCTCATTTTGAATTTGTGCTGATGTGTACTGTGCGTTTTGTGGTGCAAAATTCCAGGTGTTCTTTGAAGACCATGTCCAACTCAGCTGTGTACTGCAGAAGTGCATTGAAATTCCCAGTGGTCTGAAGCCTGCCTCTCAGTGCTACATTATTTCTGCCACAAAGGAGAAGGATTTTCACAATCTGACACAGAGCATGTCTTGTATGTTCGGTCATTTTCTGATCCTGCTTCAGAAGAGACTGATAGGCAGATGTCTGTCTTCCATCACATACACTTATAAATGCATCTGCCCTTGCTGTGGCATTACCATGTTCTTTAGACTTGCTGTGCCTCTCAAGAATCTTTTTCCCATTGGACCAGTCAGTCACTGGCATCGATACCAAGACTGCTTCCTTGCAAGAGTTGAAAACAAAGCACCGTCCACAGAACACTGCATCCAGATGCTTAGAGTACTGTGTGAAATTGTACTCCTGAAGCAGCCGGGGACTTAAATGTCAATACTGCTGCTGGCCGCTGCCCAATTTCATATTTCTTTTTGGAAAATGGAAGTTTGATGGTGGTTGCCACTGGCTTGTTAAGATGGTCTTCTTTTGGACTTCTGTCAGTGTCTGGTGGTCATAGACCCCAATGTCACTCTCATCCTGTGCATGGAAATCTTCCCCTCTTGGAACACTGTCCATGCTACTGCTCTGCTGAGTTGCATGTTCTTTGTCACACACTGATGGGGCTCCGGTTAGCGTTCCTTATCTGCTCTGTGAAGTGAAAGGTTCTTCAGCCAAAGATGAGGTTCTAGTTAGAGGAGCTGCTTTGCTAGGGACAGTTAGGGCACCACATACAGTAGCTACAGTTGGTTCTCCAGGGAGATCAACTTCTGGCACTCCAGTAGATGCCAGTTCCTTGCCAATAGCATGCCTAAAATGAAAACAAAAAGGAAAAGGAACAGCAATGTCAAAGAGAAACACTAGCATTAAAAAACTAAAAAAAAAACTATCATACACTGTAAAAATCACTTACTAAGTTGAGGATGGTCCTTCAGATCACTCTGCAGGTACCACAGAGCATATAGGTTTTCAACATGCCTGAAATGAAACAGCAGTGTTAATATGAATTGCAGCACAACTGAGTGCTTAATGAATGCAATAAAACATAATTTATCAAATGTATCATTTATGTGATTTAGCTTATACATTTTGCCATTACCAGTATATGGCCATAGACTTACCACAATTGATAAATTACACAGAAGCACAACAGAATAGAAAAAATGGATCTTAGTGTACAGTAAATAGGGCAACAAAACTCCTACAAGAGAAAATCACAAAGGTGTACTAGTTATATTGCAATAAATTATAGCTGCTATTTCAATTAATAAATAAATATAACACCCAGTGAGCATTTTTCCCCCATTGGGAAACCTGGTTATAATTTTCTGTTATAACCAGCTGCTGATAATGGCAAACTTTGATAAGATGGCCATCAGAGTTAAGCTGGCCTTCGCAAGAAGAAATACAGGTGAGAGGGTACAGGCAAAGTGGGCAAGCATCAAAGATGCAATACTTGAAGCAACATCCCATTGTGTTAGAAAGAAAAGCAAGAGCAAAAAAGGGAAACCAGTCTGGTTCTCAAAAACAGTAGCAGAAAAGGTCAGAGCCAAAAGGCTGACCTTCAGGAAATATAAGGGGACGCAGCGAGATGAAGATAGGGAGGCATATCAAACTTCCCAAAGGGAAACAGGGAAGGCAATAAGGCAGGCAAAGGCCCAAACTGAGGAAACATTAGCATGAACAGTAAAATAAGGTGACAAGACTTTCTATAGATACATTAGTGAAAGGAGAAAGTCCAGAGGGGAGATTTCTTAGATCAAAGGGGATAAGGGGGAGTGTGAGGAGGAGGACCAAGGAAAAGCATATATCCTAAATAGATACTTCTGCTCAGTATTTACTGAGGAGAAGGTAGGGCAGGGCCCACAGCTCAGCACCATGGACACAGAGAGGAGGGAGGTGTGTAAGTCACAAGTGGGGTACCTCAGGGATCAGTCCTGAGGCCAGTCCTCTTCAATATCTTCATCAGTGACATTGCAGATGGACGGGAGGGTAAGATTTGTCTGTTTGCAGATGACACCAAGATTTGCAACAGAGTAGACAATCCAGATGGGGTATGCAGAATGATAAGAGATCTGAATAAACTGTCAAAAGGGTCGGAAGAGTGGCAAATGGGGTTTTAACACAAAGACGTGCAAGATCATGCACAAAGGGAAGAGAAACCCTGAAGCCACCTATAGTTTGGGAGGGCAGTTGCTGGCAATCACAAAGGGAGAAAGAGACTTGGGCATCATCATCACAGATGACCTGAAATCATCCAAGCAGACCACTAAAGCAGTAGGTAAGGCTAGAGGGATGTTGGGGTGTATTACTAGGGGGTGTCACAAGCCATAAGAGGGAGGTAATAATCCCTCTTTACAAGACATCTGTATAAAAACTAATGATTTTTTTTGTTTTACTTACTGAGTTAGAAAAGAGGCCATATCTTTTGACAGTTGTGCTGTCTCCACTTGCCAGGCACATTTTGTCTTCCTCTGCTGGGCCCCAGACACTTATTTTCTCTTCTGTGTGGATTCTATCCTAGCAAGACAAGACAAAACCAATGAGAAATACTGCATAGCATCTTGCAGGGTGGAATAAAAAAAACACAATATAAATGTAATTAATTTCAACTTACAGTTTTGGTCTAAGAGATCACTGCTTTCCCAATGAGCAAGTCACCAACAGTGTCACAAAAGCCTGGATGGAACCCAGAAGTAAATGCTGTGTCCTGCACTATGACATCAGCTATGAGGCTGAAGTTTTAGAAACACTAGCGAAGGCAAATTTAATGAAGCAGCCTAGTGTCAAACACACATTAACACTTTTTCCTAAGGAATGCTTAGCAGCAGTTTATACTACAATTGTTACCAGTTGTGCTAAAGTAATTCCAGATTGCAGTTAAGCACCTGCTAATGAGTTCTGAACTTGCTGAATAACATACCATTTCACACATTTTGAAAGGCTGTAACAATCATCCATAAGTTGTTTTTCATAAAATTGTAACTATTCAAAATAAAAGAATTGTATGACCATGTAGTACTGTTTCAGTGTGACTATGTCATACAGTGCCCACAGGGGAGGGCTTTGGAGTGGCACTGCTTTTTACCAACGCTTCCCTACCCCAATGTTCACTATACCAGGGCCTGAGTAACAGTTCCCTGCTCTACTCATACCTCTCAACTGCTATGAATTCCACATAGCACTATGATTTTCACACTCAAGTTTACCCTTGCTCCTCACAAGTTTACTGATGTTCCTCATAATGTTGGAGCTATTTCTTGACACACAAACTATTAAATCATTGAACTAAGTTGATAGAAACATTCCTTATCACTAAGTATATGGGGCCCACTATCTGTAGATATAATAGTGTTTAAAATAAGAAAGTGCTACACATTCTGACCCTTTGCTATGACTTTTGAAGGCTAGTGCTATGATTTTTAATGCTGAGAGGTTGAGCGGTATGGCTCTACTCTAGGCCAACACACACACACACACACACACATATGCACGCACACACACACACTCACACACATGCGCGCGCATACACACACCTAATGAGCAAAGCAGTTTCAGTGGCTCGCCAGGTAACACACTCATCTCTGAGGCTGGGATATCACAAGGCTGCTGTGGGTTATTTTCCCACACCGGGCACTTACCTTGCACCTGATGGACTACAGAGAGGAAGCCCCCCTTCTGGAGCACATATGGATGGGAGAGGGGTACATGAAGCTATGTGATACCCAACTTGCAAGTGTGCACCTGGTTTCATCAAGTTCCAGGCATGGCTATTTTCCCTGCAATGTCCGTCCTCCCCCAGCGAGTCAGAAGTACAGGTGGAGTAGCTGGGAGGATGGTCACTGGAGGGTACATATTCACACCTGATGAAACCAGTTGCACTTTCAAGTTGGGCATCTTCACATAGCTTCATGTACCCATCCCACGTCCAAGCCCATATGTGCTCAAGAAGGGGGTTCGAGTTTTTTTTAGGACAGTTTGTACAAAAGAACCAGCATGGCAGTTCCAAACCTGGGCATGCCACTCAGGCTTGCCAGTGCCAAAACATTGAATGAAATTATAAATACTTCTATGGTAAAGCACTAATTATCTACGACATTACACTGGGAGCCTCTCCATATAATGCCAGAGCTAAAATTTAGTGCCACATTAGTATTTATAATTTCACTCAGATTTCCAATTTCCACAGTTTTTTTCCTGTAGCCCCCCGCAACACACACACACACACACACCAAGCATACCTCCGTTCCCATACAGAGAATAATATAATATGCTAAATCAGAAAATAAACTTTGAACAGGTAAACACAATGGTTCCCACACTGTTATGAGCATGTATATCTGTGTTTGAGGATGTGTTCCTGAAAAACAATAATTATATGTGCCTGCAGCATATGGAGAAAGACAGTGGGAGATTACTGCCTGAATGTATGTTTTTGTGAGTAATGGTTTGAGGAAATTCCTCTAGTCATTACTCAGAATAGCATACATTGGATAGCTGTACATTAGTGAGCATTCAGGCACTAACCTCCCTCTGTCTCTTTATATGCTGCAGTGCTCATATAATCTTGTCATAACAGTACTCTCCACCCCCCCCCCAAACACCCACAAAAGTTTCAAGCCATACCTCTTGGCTTCCATGCAAGATATGCTGTTCAGACTGTATAGCTAAAATCCATAATATTCACTGGCCAGTAGCACTGAAGGGTTGAGGCATGCACCACCATGCACCCATGTTGGAACAAAGCACGGGCCACCGGGGTTGGCAGGGCGGAGAAGGATTGAGTGTTTGACGGCTTGCTCTCCTTCTCCTGGGAGGGGAGGGAGCTGGCCTGACCGCGATACTGCCACTGGTATCTGGCAATGCGGCTGGGGAAAGCATCAGACATAGGGAGGGGGGAGCCGAAGTTGATAGGGACCTGAGCAGAGGCACATCTCTACGTACCTCTGTCTCATTGGCCCCTTCCATGCCGATGTTGGATGGGAGCACAAGAACAGAGGAAAATGGCAGACTCCGAGGACAGGCTCCATTGTGCCACACTGCTCTTAAGTTGAGGAAGGTAGGAGGGTCCCTCCCTCACCCCACCGGGGGGGGAGGGTTATCCAGGGGTTTGAGGTAAAAATAGGAGTGTGTGTACTCTAGGAGCAGACTCCTTGGCAGTTGGGGCGTGAGTAGCTTGAGGGATCTGAGTGGTAGGTCAGACTGGTGCAGTAGGAGTGGGAAAAAATAGAAAGTAAAAAGCAAAAAAAACATAATTGTCATCAGAAGAACAAATTTGACTCCGAGCATCTGACCACTTCCAAAATTACACAACTTATTAGTGAATTGACAAGAACAAATATATAGCCCATTTCAGCTGTGGAAAGCATGAAATTCTGAAAGCTGCTCTTATTTTTACAACCAAGATATGAAATACTATCATTGTTTACATTAACCCATAGAGTAGCTCCAGATATTTTCCAGGCAGTAAAAACTTGCATCATACGTGCACTAAAGGAGGCAGAGAATAAAGTTGTACACTTCACATCAGTTATGTGGATAAGCACATTAGCACATGAGTATTTGCCTCTCCTCGCACACTGGTCCCTTTCTCTGAAATAATCACAGCAGTCTAATTTGACATCAAAAAGGCAATATGTGGGGGAGAGGGCAATGGTGACAATTCTTAGTGCCACTCTGGAAAAGGGACATCACTCTAGAGAAACTTTGGGATGAATATATGCTTGCACACTGATTATAAGTAGGATTTACAGTGACAGACCACGGGTCTAACAGTAAAGGCTTTCAATGTACCATGCACATTAATCCTAATTACTCACTTAGTCACTAATTAACCTGTTATTTAATGATGTGCTACAGCTCATGTTCCATATATTGCCTCCATTACCATGACCTTCACAGTTCGTAGTGCCCAAGGGAAGGAGCTGATACTATATGATGAGTACATTTACCAACTCGACAAGGTTATCGCTGGAGGTAAAAAGGTAACTCCCCTTTTTATTGTAAAAAAATCCTTATTTTATGTAGACACAAGGGACCACAATGTGATAAACCCCCTTTCTTGTCTAGGAGTTGTTGATGCACTGCAGAAAATTGCCTTGGGCGTCTGCATACAGATGTTTCTAAGTCTTCAGAAATCATGGTGGGAGAGCACAACCATGAAGCAAATCCCAATGCAGCATTCCAAACCAGGTTCCTCTCTGAGCTAAAGGGCAAAGTTGTAGAATCCACTGCACCAGTTCCAGGCATATGACAAATATGCTCGTACTGCACTTACTGAATCATCAGGTGCAGCCATCCCTACATTTGACTCCATGAGAGCCTCCCTGTATCAAGCGAGTCTGAAGAACTTGCCCCCAATTCCTGCTGAGATCAGCTAGATCCCGTCCAAGCTACCAGATGCATTCAGTGACACTCTAAATGGGCAACGTTTCTTGTTGTTCCAGCAGCAGGACAATGATGCAATATGCTTTTGCACTGATGAAAATTTGAGGCTGCTCGCTAGTAACTCTGAATGGTACATTGACGGGACTTTCAGTGCCGCATCAGTTCTTTTTGCATGGCTGTTTACTATACATGCATTTATCAGCAGTAAGCAAGTCCCTTTAGTATATCAACTGTAGGCAAATAAATCCCAGGAACTATACTGTGATGCACTATAGAAATTAATTTTTGAAGCAGATGCCAGAGGATATGACCTTAGCCCTACAATAATCATTTCAGATTTCGAATCTGGCTTTCTAAGTGCATTACCAAAGGTGTTCCCCAGTGTAAACCATCGAGGCTTTTATTATCATTTCTCACAAGCAATAGTAAAGAAGTTAGGTACACTATCACTAAAATGTTTATATCAAAATGAATCTGCTTTTAACCTTGAAGTGAGAAAGCTGCTAGGGTTAGCATTTTACCCCCACAGATTGTACGACTGAATTTTAACAGTTTAGTAAAATATGCATTAGCAAGATAGCCTGAAGCAAAAACATTTTATGAGTACTTCCACAAACAGGAGCTTATAGACTGCCCAGTGTGTTACTGGAGAGTGTACATGGTTTCCCATCACACAAATAATGACCTAGAATCGTGGCATAGATGGTTTAACCATAAGGTCGGTAGGTACCATCCTAATTTGTGGCAACTGATAGGGTTCCTAAAGGATGAACAGGCTCTAACACAGGTCATAATTACTCAGACTATGAAAGGTCATGTAGTGGTGAGGAAGAAATGGAAGTATATGTCCCTAAACAGTAGAACAGCAGCTATAACAAAGGAGTACAATACGAGTAATGAAACAGCTGATCAGCTCCTAGAGGGTATCGCTAGAAATGTCAGGGACTTATAGGATTTCATTCGTAACCTACTGTACTGTATTCATTTTCATTCTTCAAGTACTGTAGCATTAAATGTAAAGCCATGGATGTGGACGTGTCTTGTGTATTGAATAAAATATACTTTTACACTACTTTCCACTTTGTCTATTGATTGCGCTAAGAAGAGCTGAACTGTTGGGGCTGACATCAGATGGCACTGTAGTAAAACAGCACGCAATCAGGTACTGTTAAAATGACGGTGCTCTATTATCAAGCGTTACAATGTGAAGTGCTGAAGTGGGCTGCACCCAAGAGTAAATGTCCACTGATTTGCACCCACACTGAGTTAAGTTGTCCACCAATCCTTGTACAAAAACTAGAGCATCACCAATTTTAATTGCAACAGCACAAAGAATAACCAACCACTTACACAGGTATATGAAGGCAACAGCCATTCTGTGGAAGTTTGAACTGGAACAGGGTGTGCCTTAGTACTCCATGATACTGGAAATCACCATTCAGTGGAATTCAATGCACAATACTACATAGGCTACATAGTTTACCTCCTCCTACACCCTCTGCAATTTCACTCATTGTACCCTCACCCTCCCCCCATGGTGCACCTCATCAGGTCACGCCGCTTTTTCTTTCAAGTTCCCCAATACCTGGAATTCCCTACCTCTTGAAATTTGCTCCAGTCAATCTTGTCATTCACTAGCCCTTCTCCTTCAGAAGCACACTGTTCACAGTTGCACCTGCACCTAACCCCTCCCCATCCTACCCCCTTTTCCAGTCCTCAATATCCCCACCCATTTTCTTCCAGTTTCTCTGACAGTAGCCTCTGCCCCCTCTCCCGCTCCTGCCACCCCTCTACTCCCCCCCTTTCTCTCTCTCTCTCTCCTCCTTCCTTTCCAGGTACAATCTCCCCTCACAGGGTTTTCAGCATCCTAATGGGGGTTAATTTCACCTGCTTCCCTTACCACCTCCCCATCCCTCTCCCCATACCCCCCTCGCTCTCTCTCTGTCTCTCTCACTACCTTCCTTGGGGTGTACTTCCCTGCCTTGCTGTCTCTCCCCTTCCTTTTTCCTCTGCCAGCTCCACTCTCCCTCACTTCCTTCATGTCCGGGTAATCACCCCCTGCAAGGTTCCCAGCATCCTGAAGGGGTTGTAACTTCCCCCCTGGATTGCCTTGGCTTCTTCCCCCCCAACTCCTCTTTCCCTTCCCTCTCCCCTCTCTCTCATTCCCTTCCTGTAAAGGTTATTACCCACCCATCAGTGCTCCATGAGAAACAATGTTCACTGCTGGTGACATGGCTTCTCCAGTCAGAGCTATGCTTGTCTCAGAAAGAGCTGATCAACTTGCCTTTTTAAAAGTCAGTTTGCCCATTCTGAATTAAAAATATGACCAGTATGTATAAGACAAAAATGTGCCTGATTTTGAGATGAAAAATGATGATTAATGAAATCCATCCAGCCCTATTACTGCCTTTCTTGGTTAGATGAGTAAGACAAAAGTTACTGTTCCCCTTGGACTGCACTAATTTGAAGCCAGACTGCTGCTGGGGTCTTAATTATTCAGTGCTACACTGTCACTGACTGTCATTGAAAGCTGTACTGGTCCAGTGACCCAGGTACATATTTTGTACTTAGAGCAAATATTCACACACTCTACTGTGATCTAAACACCAGAATTGGGTGGCTGCTGTTTAAACAGAGATGATGATACTATGCAGACTTAACAGTAGCAAATATTTTGAAAAAAAAAAACGGATGGCTGAGTTGGTAGCACGTCTGCCTCTGGGTGCTCAAGTGTGTGCCAAGGGGGTGCCCAATCCCCCTCGGCATCATGCGCTCCCCCCAACAGTCTTTCTTTGCCGATGGCGGACCCAATCCCCATCGACTACAGTCCCCCCTTCCCTGTTTATTTTGCTGACGGGGGAGCCAACTCCCCGTCGGCATAATGTCTCCCCCCATCTGTAGTGTGTCGCGGGGGTGCCCAATCCCCCTCAGCTCTTGCCCCACCACTTTCATATGTAGTGATGTGGGTGCCCAATCCCCTATCAGCTACAGCACCCCCAAAAAAAACAATCAGGTGGCATGCTGGGAGCCCACCCCAGCATGTCAAATGTCCCTGAAAAAGAAAACCATCCTGCAATGTTCCCTTTTTTTTTACCTGTAAAACACAAAACAGTTCATTGTGGTCTCCCTGCCCCCTCCCCCAACCTGCGCCCACCATCTGTGCACCCTGTCCCCCCACACACACACCCCTCACCCCACACTTACCTCTGGAGTCTGGCACGATGATCATCAGTGGACCGGGAACACATCTGCACTCTTCAAAGCCGACCATGAACTGAAGAAATGCCAGTAAGCTGTTTAATGGCATAAACAGAAGAGTTTCCAACTTTGGTGCATATCTCAGGCATTTTGGGGAATTCTGACACCAAATTTTCAACATGGGGTTATTGTTACCCCTCCTCATGAGTTCTATCACTGTCACGGCATTATTCCATCCCAAAAGGTGATTTCACAGTCACTGCACGGAATCACCTTTCGAGACCGATTAATGAAACAACAGTACCACTGTTCATGAGGGGGACTCTAAAAAAGCCTATGTTGAAAATCGCTGTTTTACAAGCGTGCATTGCGCGGTTTCTACGCACGCTCGTAACTTTGTGAATTTGTAATATTTTCACTCCAGATTTTCAAAATTGCCATTTTCACACCTCCTTATGAACAGCACAGCTGTCATTTTACATATTTTGGCCAAAATGTGTTTGCGCACATCCTGCGCAGAATAACCCGGTCACTGCACTAAATCAGTTTTCAGGACAGTTTGAGGAAATGACGGTGACACTGTTCATGAGCAGAGGTCCTAAAATGCCAATGTTGAAAATTTGGTGATAAAAGTCTATAAAATGACTGTGTTACAAGCGTGCATTGCGCAGTTCCCATGCACCCAGGTAACTTCACAAATTGACAATATTTTCATGCCAGATATTCAACACTGGCATTTTTTCACACCTCCTGATGAACAGCACAGCTGTCATTTTTCACATCCTGCCCAAAATGTGTTTTCACACCTGTGGCACACAATGGCATGGTCACTGTGGGAAATCAACTTTTGGGATAAATTAACAAAATCACAGTGCCACTGTTCATGAGGGGAGGTCCCAAAATGCCTATGTTGAAAATGTGGTTAAAAAAATCCCCAAATTAATTGGCTTACAGACGTGTGTTGCTGTTTCTATGCATTCTCATGACTTCACCAATTTTTCATATTTTCACTCCAGATTTTCAATGTTGCCATTTTTTTAAACCTCCTCATGATCAATACAGTTGTAATTTTTTACATACTGCCCAAAATGTGTTTTCAGACCTGTGTTGCCAAATGGCATAGCCGCTGTGCAAAACCACCTTTCAGCTAACAAACTGATAGTGCCGCTCTTCATGAGGTGGGGTCACAGAAAGCCCATGTTGAAAATTTTGAGTGAAAATACCAACACACACCTATGGCACTAGGGTTTCCAACTGTAACACCCCACCCTGTGCAGACTGACAGGCGTCAGCGGTGTAAGTTGGGATCATCGGCTGTAATGCTCCCTATTCCACCCTCCCCCACCCTGCAGCCAGTGACAGACATTGTGGTGTGCCTTGGAGTGTTTGGCCTCAAAGTTCACCCCATTCTCCTGTACTGTACTTACCTCAGTGTATTTCCTTATGGAATGGGGTAAGAACAACGCCCAAAGACCCCAAAGCACACCACGACACTTGTCAGTGTCTACAGGGTAAGGTGAGGTAAAATGCCATGAGCGTTACAGCTGATGACCCAAAGGCACACCCCAACGTCTGTCGGTCTCTGCAGGGCGGGGGGTGGGCTTGGCATCACTTCAATACTTCACTGTCATTCCTATTATGCATCTCTAACTCCTGCACTACCAATGCCAATGCCAGCAAGACAACATTCAGCATTGACAAATGCTTGTTGAACATATAACAGAAGGTGACAATAATGATTGCTCACTACAGTCAGGGGTAACTCCGATAGATGAAAGCAGTGGCAGACCCAACAGCAATACAGAAACACCCCAGCACTTTCTTTCATTCAAAGGATTCTGAGTCCTAGTGTTATTTATAGTGGCCATGTTTTCAAAAGACCTCCTTCTTCAAGGAAATAGCTTACCATTTCAGAATTATACGCACGTAAAGTCAAATATCCCTTGACCCACCCTGTTGCTGTTACAATAACAAAGAATGTTTCCGAAATGATAGCTGTTGACATGGTTGAACATTTAGGATTCAGGCAGCTGCTTGAGTACCTCGAACCTCAATATAATATACTATCGAAAAAATATTTCTCAACAGTAATTCCTGATCTCTATGATTTCGAATGCAAATGAACTCAGACAAGTTTTGACCAGCGCGGTTGGGAGAGTGGTGCATCTCACAGCAGATATCTAGACAAGCTGTCAGCTGGAACCCTTCATGTCTGCCACTGCACATTGGGCATTTTTTGAAAACTCTTGTCAGGACAGCGAAATTCAGTTTGCTGTTGTAAGAATGTTTCATCTTTCCTCTGAACATAACTCATACATATCACTGAGCAGCTCAAACAACCAGTACAGCAATGGATCATGTCATAAGGACTGTCAGTTGGCTTTGTAGTTGTGGATAATGGGTCCAATGTAAGGAAGGCCTTGGAGGAGGGGGGGCTTTGTTCACATCCGCTGCTTTGCGTACAGCTTGAATTTAATCATTCACAGTTTTCGTGATGAGGACAGGGACATTAAGGCTCTTGTTAGCATTGCTAAAAGAATCTGCACTAATTTCAGTCACGCAAAGCAAAGTCTGTCACTTGTTTGAAAAAATACAGGAGAAGCAAAAATTACCTTTGCACAGACTGGTCTAAAACATTTCTCCAAGGTAGAATTCTACCTTTCTTATGTTCCATAGGCTGCTGGAACAAACGAAAGCTGTCAGTGCACTTTGGAAAATAAAATTGGGGATGCAGATATATATATTACTCCACCACAGTGGGCCAAGATGGAGTTTCTAATTTCACTCCTCCAGCCATTTGAGGAAATTACCAGAGAGGAGAATGCAAACACAGCAGCTCTGAGCCACATGATACCCTTAATAAAAAAATGTTAAATTCAGATTGAATCTGATCAGTGAAAATTTAGAGAACACAGACAATTCCATGACACATGTTTCCTGTGGTGTTGACAGGTTGCCCATCAGAATACAAAAAAATATCACAAGATGAATGATCAAAAAGTTGATGAAGGTGAAAAAACTAAATATAATGCTTCAGTCAGAGCACTGCATGAAAACAACAATCTTGGACCCACAATACAAATTAAAGCAACTGTTGAATGATAATGACGCTTCTTTTAAGGTAACCACACAAGAAATAATTGATAAAGTGCATGCTGTCATGGAACAGAGTGCAGTATCAGATTCACAGTCTTCATCACAACACAGGCAGCCCCTCCTCTGGTATTCCAGTACCTTTTCCTTCTTTCTCTTTGGTCACTATGGCAGGATCTTCTTCTTCGCCACCATCCAAAAATAGCACTGTCCCACATTCACACACTTCAGTTTCAGGTCTCTGAAGTCACATTACAAGTAGTCATTGTAACATCTTCATCCATTTTTTTGAACACAGCCTCAGCACAGAGCATTGTTGAGATGTACAGCACCTGGCATAGCCTATTATTAACTGGAATACTGATCCTTTGAAATACTAGAGATCAAAACAAAACATGTTGCCTGCTTTAATACAAATTGCAATGAAATACATGAATTACCCTCCAACTAGCATCTGTTCAGAATGACTGTTTAGTTCAGCTGGTAATGTTATTACTGATACAAGATCCTGTTTGACACCAGAAAATGCTGAGCATTTGACATTTCTAAAACTGAACATTTCTCACTTTAAAAGGACACTGTCAACCTCTTCTTCATCATATTATTTCTAGTTAAAAACCTACATTTTATGATTGCTTACCTTCTCTAAAATTCATTGATGTTGCTGTTTGTTTTGTCTGTCTCCTTGTTTAGTAGAAATGAAATGCAAGCTAACGTATATTTATAAACAACCTTGTTTTGTTTACAATCCTGGATCTGTTCTTACTGCATACTTCCTGAACATTACAGACACTCCCAAACAGTGCAGTCATTCATGAGGCAGTAGCCTCCTAAACTCCCATTGCATCATGAGGGGCTAGACTGTGTTGTGGGTGTTCCCAAGTCCAGGAAAGATGCAACTAGAGCTGATCAAGGAATGTAAACAAACTTGTGTTTGGGTGGTATTACCAACATGGTGGGCAATCTGTTTTTTACTTTAAAAAAAAGAATCAAACTACCAACTACATCAGCAATTTTTACAGAATGTTGGCAATCTT
Organism: Neoceratodus forsteri; assembly: GCA_016271365.2. Lineage (NCBI taxonomy): Eukaryota > Metazoa > Chordata > Ceratodontiformes > Ceratodontidae > Neoceratodus > Neoceratodus forsteri. Next base: position 1,520,217,072 of record CM057449.1, read on the forward strand.
AAAATGTGTTTTTTTTTTTAACTAGGGACACCTTGAAACCTAATGGGGTTGACAGTGTCCCTTTAATTTAAAATGTGATACCTGAATGAAATATTTACATACTGACTCTGAGCAGGCCCTATCCACAAAACAATTTACCCATTGTGACTGTGGTGAAAATGTTTTTGTGAATATGGTCTACTACTTATATACATGAGGCATGCACAAGAGAGTGGCAGCAAGTTAAAGTCAGGACATGCCAGAACAGGATCACCTGAATGAACAGAATGAGCACAGATACATAAAAAATAGTAACATCAGTGGATCCAGAGTCCATATAATAACAGCAAGCAGCTGCATTTCACGTCTCATACTTACTTGGTAGTACTGTTTATCTGATCTGGAAGGTAAGTTCTGCTCCCTACTACAGCTACTACTATTTGTCAGTAACTGCATAACGAAACATATTATTTTACCACCTGTCTGTACTGTAGTACGATATTAATACTATTTATATTGTTTTTAAAAGAATAAGGTATACAAGCACTACTTAAAAAACAAAACTGAATCTAATTGGTTAACCTAGATCAATAATGAATGAAAATGCAATTATGGAATCAAGAAAGCAAAAAAGTATGGAACTAACACTAGCATAAAATGCTAATAAAAATAATTGCAATATTTTCCTTAGCTACATTAATTCTCTTAAGAAATCTGAATGTGCCATTGGCCCCATCTTTTACAACAGCAATAACAGTAGTAATCCACTTGAAATGGCTAACTGCTTTAATGAATACTTTTTATCTATATATGCCCCTAAAATCAGGTCACCACAACCAGTACTGTGAAAAGTTAATTACAGAGTACTAATTAGTGAGCAGGATATAATCACAACAATTAGTAAACTGAAAGCTCATTCCTTTCCTGTACCTGAAACATATCAGGTCACATGCTGAAAATCATGGAAGGGCACATTATTAAGCCCATCAAAATAATATTTCAGGACTCAGTCGATACTGGAAACATACCCCTTTATTGGAGAGTAGCATAAGGTACCCCCATCCACAAGAAAGGCAGTAAGCAATCAGTCAGCAACTACGGGCCCGAAGGTCTCATCTCAATATCAGGGAAATGTTTAGAAAGTACTATCAAAGACAAAAATGAAGCTAACATAAGAAACCTATATCAAGAACAACATGGATTTAAGCTGGGATTTTCTTGCACCACAAACTTGTTATGTTTTTATGAAAACATTAATGAATCAATTGACTGCAGGACTCCATGTGACATCATTTTGTTAGACTTCTGCAAGGCATTCGATCTGATCCCACACTGGGCTAGTATCAAAAAAATAGCCAAAGCTAGTATAGCACCTGCTTTAATTAACTGGACCTTGAACTGACTCCATAATGGAACCCAAAGAGTGAAAATTAATAGAGTGAAATCAAGTGCATTAAATGTTACAAGTGCTTTACCCAAGAGTTTGGTCTTGCATCTGTATATTTTTCATATATTCATTACTGAGCTTATAAAACATACACTGAGCCGGGTGTGTAAATGTGCAGATGACAAAAAAATTGGGGTCCCTGCACAATGATGGCTCAATATGAGCTTATTCTATCAGACCTTTACATATTAAAGGATTGGACAATCAAATGGGAATGATATTTAATACTGAGAAGTCCAGGATAATGCATTTATTGCATAATAATTCCCCAAACATTTATGCTCTAAGCACTCTTACATTCGCTGAAAGCAACTGTGAGAAAGATTTAGGAGTAGTCATAGCATCACACAGTGATCAGTAAAAACAATGCAACAAGGTTATAGTTAGGGCAAAAAAGGTACGCTGGGCAATAAAGTACAATATTTCATCCAGAGAACAAGATATTACTTTACCACATCATACAGCATATGTAAGACCTCATTTTGAATTATGCAACACCATTCTGGTGCCTTTCTAGGGTGGGTCAAGTCAAAGTTCTAGAAAAAATCCAAAGAAGGCCAACAAAAATTATTCAAACTCTTAGGGATGACACCTATGAAAAGAGGTTGGATACCTTAAGGTTAATACCACTAACTCTCAGAAGATTACAGGGCCAGTTATTAATGTTCAGTGTCACTCATGATCCTTGTGGTGAGATAAGGCCATACTTTATTGTTTTGGTCATGTTTTATATAATTTCTATGTGAGAAATGCATCAGAGAATGCCATAGTGGTCCAATGTTAGTGCAAGGGATCATGGGTACAGACCACGGGCCCTGTAGATCGATGTGATTTTCTTGTTACTACAGAAAAAAATAGTTTTCTGCTAGCAAAGGCTAGATGTCATTAATTATCTAAAAGGAGACAAAGGACTAATTTAGCAGAGTTGGCCAGCAGGCAGGTTCATTTGTGTCTCAGTGGACCACAGCATCATCTGGTGCCTCTTCATCTACTTTTCTTTGTTTTCAGAAGTCTACTCTCAGCTAATCTCATTACCAATAAATGGGCTACCATTCAAGTAAATGACTGTATTAAGTACAGTTTAACTTCAGCTATCTCCCAGCAGGAAGGTTGGAATGTTCCCCTAGAAATCTAGTTTGAGCTGGCTGACCTCAGAGTCTTTTTTTCTTATATTAAGAACCTCATATCTGTGATAATGTAATAAAATACTAAACTCGGATCGGTTGGGTAACCATAGAAACAGAATGCTAGCCAGTCGCAAGGCAGCTACTATCCACTGGACCTGCCCTTTGGAAACCCCTTAAAACCAAGATGCAGAAAGGTATCTGAGCCTTCATAGCTTCTGCCTTTTTGCTTTAAGCCTGCCATTGTTGTATTTGGAACTCTCTCTCTCTGCTTAGGAGAGCAGAGACACTTTCTTCAAGAATTCTTCTGCACTACCAAGAACCAAGATTTTCATCTGCCTTTGTAAAGACTTTGCACTTCAAACTTCATTACTGAGGACTTGAGGTAGACTAAATCTCAGAGTTTTAAAGTGAAGGTTTTTATGTATATTTTCCATTTTATTTTCAATGTCCTGCAACCAATGTTTAAAAATGATTTGTCTTTATGTTATTTACTGCATTACACAATTTAACTAGTAAAACTGTTAGCTTATTTTACAAATAATTCTGCCTATGTCTGTTGTGTGGGTTGCCTTGGTAAGAGTTGTTCAAATGATATCACACCTATGTGACTGTTTTAAGGCCTAACACTACCAAAAGTGAAGTGTCACTAGGGATTTGTGATGAAAGGAGGAGAGAAAATATGAAGGGTCACAATTGGAGCCTTTGGAGATTTGAACCAAGCACTGCATTTCTGGGGAAAGACACAGTAATAGGGCTTACAGGGTCCCCCAAAGCCTATACATGCCTGTGGCTTTCTGGTTCATGGTACAGTGGCTGAGAGAGTTCTAGCCCAGGAACACAGACTCGAGACTGTATTTATATCCCCTCACATGGAGAAAGGGTATCTCTGACCCTATCCCCCCCCCTCACAAGAGGGATTTGCTGTGATGCAGAGAATCCCTCCCCACGGGAGTGGACTTGTGACAATCCTCAGTTATTATGTGAACTTTATATTGAATTTAAATCAAATGTATAGGAGATAAGGGAACAGGGACACACACTTCAAATTACTGGAAAATGTTTTCAGACAATAAACAAAAACTGTTTCTTCACCAATAGAATTGTTAACATAGAGAACATTCTACCTCTACATATAATAATTAGCAAAACATCATCAGCATTCAAAAATAAACCAGATAGACACCTGTTAAATGTCAAAATGTCTTACTACTAGTCTGCCATGGAGCTGTCTATGGGATCATGCCCCCTAAGCTCCTTGCAACCTCGGTGTGAACCTCAGTATGTCACTTCCTGTAGCTTTTTCTTGCTGGAGTGATGCTGAGTAAATTGTTCCATGTACGTCTATTTTCCACTGAAGATGTCCAGTTACTTTGAAGGCTACTTCTGTTGTGATAGTTCAGTTATGTCATACATTCTGAAGCTGTAGATGGTACAGTGATTGGCACTCTGTCTTGCACTTTAGGCACTGTACAGTGTAGTTATTTGAAGTGCTACACAGGCTCTTGGTCAAAAAAAGTGCAGGGGTATAATTACATATAGAATAATATATGGGAAGACATGCATAATGAGAATTTAATGCACACTCAAGGTGTGGGATGCTACATAAACCCCGAGGGAGAAGCCTGAGGAGCTTATCAAAGCATCCCACACCAAGGTTGTGCATTAAATTTGGATTTTGCACTTCCCTATGTATTATTTTCTGTAATTGCTGGGGGAGCGTTTTCTCACCTGCTTCATTCAAATTAATATGAACAAAACAAATAATGTGTGGCCAGTACATGGTGCTGCTGTTTATAGCAGTAAAGCAACACTGATTTAAAATCCGTAGGAGTTTGTGATCGCTAACCCACCGCCACCCCCACACACATCCTTTCCCACTCTCTCACTGTGCTTCTAGCCCAGCATGTTGCTAGGGGAGCTGAAGCAGTACTAGTAGTTCAGCTGCGATCGGGCTGAACTGCCGTTTTTGCTTTCCCTGTTTTTTTTTGTTGTTTGTTTGTTTTAGCTACTGACTGTCCACAAACCAGGAAGTCCAGCAAGGAGAAACACTGAACTGTGGGAGGTAAGGTGTCCTCCAAATACATGTGTGGTGGCATAAGGTAGCGATCAGAGAGTCCGTCCGGTGGCAGTTCGTGCATGTGCGGAGTGAGGGGAAACTCAGCAAGTGTTCACTGTTAGAACCCACAGGTTATAATAGCAAATTATAACCAGGTTTCCCTATGGGAGAAAATCCTCCCCAGTTATTATATATACAATAATGTATGGGAAAGTGTGCTTAATTAGAAATTAATGGTTGCCCGAGCTGTGGGATGCTACATAAACCCCGAGGGCGAAGCCCGAGGGGTTTATTAAAGCATCCCACACTGAGGGCAACCATTAATTTCTAATTTAAGCACACTTTCACATACTTTATTATTTATAATTGCTGGACAGCAATTTTTTCCAGCCCTGTGTCTGAATCTCTCTCACACACACACACACACACTCACTCTGACTCTCTGTCTCACATACACACACACACGTTCTGACTCTCTGTCTCACATAGACACACACACACTCTGACTCTCTGTCTCACGTACATACACACACACACACACACACACACACACTGTCTCTTTCTGTCTCACATACACACACCCTGTCTGTCTTCTCATTCGTCTTTTTTTTTCTTCCAGTTTCCTTTTTAACGGTTGCTGTTGTATTTTATTTTTTTTACTTTGACCAAAGTTCTGTGTTGCAATCGTGATCGTCTTACCTCAAGGAGCGAGGTCTGAGCTGTTGTTCATGGCAGTTGTCCTCTACAGCTTTCAGATGGCACGATCAACCAGATATTTTTGAAATATAGTGTATATACTGTTGTTTTATTTTTATTTAAAAAAAAAAATGATGAGGACTTTCGGTCTGGTGGCTCCTCGCTATGCAGATAAGGAGCCGCCATGTTTGCTCATGAGTGGAAGCCTGCCCAGTAGGACATTAACAACCAATCACAGAATGGTTGTTGTTGACTGACTCAGCGCGTGTTCCCCATTATAACTCGTGAGTTATAACTGGGAATTATAACTTAGTCAGGCAATGTAAAAAATTGCTGACCAGTTATTACTCAAGCAATAACACACGATGAGGTGTGAGTTTATCCCTGACAAGAGCACACCCAGGGGTACTAAGGCACAAGGTGCTTGCGCTGAGTGCCTTATGCCACTGGGCGTGTTTCTTTATCAGGGCCATAAACCACACCTGGAGTGTGTTATTGCGCTTATAAAATGGGCCCTCCCCAAAGTAATTTTTTAATGTGTAAAAAAAAAAATACAAAAAAGTGAAATATAAAAAAAGGTTTCAAATAGTTAAAAGAGTAAAAAAATAGTCCCTCCTGTTAAGTTTATTTGGAATGTATTTATTGCCCCCGCACATAAAAAGTTACGAATCCATTCAGAATATGCCTTTTACTTTATTGGGTCTTTTACATTTCTTTCTTTTGCTGTGTTTAGTTAGGAATTGCACTGTTAACAGAGGAGCAGCTGTGTTGATCAGGCGAGCCTGTCCTCACCAGACACCATAGAGAGCAGAGAATCCTTCTTCCTGTTTCCTGCTTTCGTTCTGACAGGCAGATTTTGGTGAATATTTTATTTAAAAAAAGGAAAGTGAGTGCCTGGTTTGAAAAGCGAGCATGTTCTTTTGGAGGCACTGAAAAACACTGCTGCGCTGATGGTCGCCGATGGTGTATCGGGTAGATGGCATTCGCTCACGGCATTTGCGGTTAATGATGAAAAAAAGTACTGTTTCTGTTTTCTCGGCGGGCTTCTCTGCCTGTTTGAAAATGCTGGAATGACAGGTATACACTGGTGGCGAGAGGCAGACGACCAGTGAAAAGATAACAAACAGGTACGAAGTTCTATTAATTGAGATGCAGGACATGTACAGAGACACCACATTCTGCTACCGCTTATGGCGTGGTTTCAAAGAGCGGGAGCAGAAGCGACAGCCCGAGTGAGAGCATCACTTGATAGGTACAGATGGACAGTGAAAAATCTAAATGCAAGTTACTAAATTTGTAAATGTGTTGTCCTGCAAGGGGGGGGGTCATATATCTTTTATTTTGTACTGTCACGCTTTTGGACATGGACGTGAATGCCACTGTTCCATTACTGTGCTGCCCGCGAGTGCTGTTGTGCTGCCACTTCAGTGAGCTCTGCCAGTCAGCGTTTCTGTTGATGCTTGGCAGAGCTCATTGATTTTTTGTTGTCGTGTGGCTTCTTGGTGGGCAGTAGTCCTGGTTGGCTACTATATCATCTGATAAGGACACAGCTCAGATGATGTAGTAGCCAATCAGAGACTTGGATTTCTTAAGCCCATTTTATAAAGTCTCATAATACACTCCTTTACTTGTCTCTCAGCCAATCAAAATGCTTACTTTTTGTCACAGTGTTATAAGCTATTTTTTTGTAGCTTCCATTCAAGTTTGGATACAACATGGTAGACATAGATGGAAATGATAGATAAGATTATACTTAGTCTGACAAATGTGTCCAGAACAACTTCTGTATATCTTAACTTTGCAAACTGGACATAACTAAGTCTGAATTTTGAAACCTGTACTTAATTATGTCTGTGCTTTGAAAACTGGACATCGGTTCAATTTGCTCATGTCCAACTTTGTACACAGTAATAAACTGTATATGGACATAGGCTTTGAAAATCTTCCTCCCCACAATATTTGCTAATAAATATCTCCTCCTTTAGCACTACCTCAATATCCTCTGTCTTACTAAAATATGACTTTCCCACTCTAACACCTATCATCTGACTGATGCTATACCCTAGCCAACTTTTCTTTGAACAATCCCTATCCCTTTCCCTTTACAGTAGGGATGTTGCCAACTCTAGTCTCTGTTTCTTTTTTTAATATTCTGTTTATTTGATTTTATCAGATATCTGACAACATATTTCCCTGAGCAAGAGCACTGTACAAGAAGTAGTACAATATGAATTACAAAAGGAATGAATAATCACCCACTATTGCCCAGTACCTGTGTGGAGATTGCTATGGTCCAAATGGGTACAACATTTACAAATCAAATACTCAAAGGAGCTGTATGTAGCAATAGATTTGACCACAGATGGATACATTTCTTATATGATGTACACTGGATGCTTTGCACCCTATGACGAAAACAGTCTAATAGAAAGTATAACAGGTATAAAGAAGATGGCATCTGAATTTCTTTTACGTTTGTGTTTTGCTCTGTGTCTCTTCATTCTGCAATATCTGCTGTGTGAGGACATCCTGCTTAGAGGGATTGAGGCATCCTATGGAGTTAGTTCTAACAAAAGACCTCAGCTAAACACCCATAATCCAATTAAGAATGTTGATAGTTGTTTTGGGAACTAGCTTGGGGGAGGCTGAAGTGTAGCTGTGTGAGTAGCAGTTAAACAACTGCTCTGAGCAAATGCAAGTCCACCTAAAATAACCAATGGGGTCATTAAAAGATAATCAATGGGCTGAAACAGAGCATACTACATACTGGGAGCTCTGGGCATGTGTTCTTTTAAACAGTGAGCAAAGAAAATTCAAACTTTTTTTCTCATCTCAGCACAAAGACACAAAAATTGAACTGCCTGTGTGATTTAGTAAATGGCTAATTTTGAGTTAATTGTTTGCTGAATGAAGAGACTAAGCTCTTAGGGTAAGACTTAGAATGTTAGCAGTTTAATTAGTTGTCCTGTTCTGTGCTTTAGTGTTTTAACCTGCTATTTTAAATTTCCTAAAATGCATGTGCTTTCCCTATTAGTTTACAGTATATCTCATGAATCTGTATAAATGTAAATATTTTGTATTTGCTATATCTGTTACTGCAGTGTTTTAAGTACAGGTAACCTGTTTTGGAACAATTATTTGATCCAACCCTTGAGAGAGTACTACCAACTTAAAAAGTAAACCTGTATCTGATACAGAGTGGGGATGTGTGCACCTGGATTGACTATGGGGATTACTAAATCAGAGAGGTCTTGTACTTTGTGAGCAAGAGCCTGTCCTTGTTCTGTGTGGGCAGGTACCTGTGGTGGGATGTGAAGGGTGCATCCCCAAGTGATTTCACCTACGTTGGTAGTTGCACGACTGAGTGAGCAAGCCAGTTCATAATGATCAACTAGGGCATCTTAGTAGGTGTTGTGACAGAAATGGTGAAGGTTGATGAGTCCAGTGTTTCTGATTAAGTGGAGCCTATAACAACAGCAAAGAAACTGCATACTCATGTAACCTATGAACAAAGCAGTTTCAAAATGGCAGAGATTAGGCACCTACACCACTACATTTCTGTCTCTGTTCGAGCAAAACAACCCTCCAAAGAATAGACAGATTTCGCTGCACAAAAAGGAGCTAAAACATATTATACGGTCCATGGGTAAAGGTGCATAATGGGAACAGAAAAGTAATTACAGCCATTTTAAAGACGGAAAAAGCATGCATCAAAAAAATGAACTGCATTGATGCCATACAGTGAAACTTTTAACTTCTGATAATACCCCCACACTGTCCCAAGTAGCAAGTTATACTGCCCAGTACAACTAAATTTTGTAGAATAAAGAGAACTTTAAATATGTACAGTAACTGTTTTAGAATTAGCATGTCCCAAAAAAGAGCAACTCTCAGTCATCCATAGTTTTGGAGTCTGATCCACCTTGGCGGTTTAGTTCAGTCAGCTCTACCAGTCTGGCAACATCTTTAGCCCCACCATAGCTATATACGGTACTTTCTCTTTGTAGCCAACACAGAGCTTGGCTGATGGAAAAAGGGATGCAGAAACATTAAGAATCAAACCCTGTCAGGTGTCTTCTGGTGCTGTTGAATAGGGGTACATTCAGATTGGTGTCTTGTAGATGGTGAGTGTTTCTTTCATCTGTGCTGTCTTCAGCAAGCAGTCCAACTCAGATCCGATGGCTGTGAAGGCTAGGATTGCCCATGGTTATCTGGAATTATGGCTTTCTTCAGAGGAATTCAATAAGGCTTCTCAAGCCCTGCTCCCACTGCTGTCAACTCCAAATGCAGAACTGTCACAATCCAGTGAACCAAGAAACTTGTCATATTGTTTTCCTCACACTTCTTAGGAAATGTGACCAACTGTAGATGAGTGGCCCTACTCAGGTTTTCAATTTGCTCCATCTTTAGGCACAGGAGTTGATTCTCTTTAACAAAGTCAGCTGTTGTGACTTCCATCCACATGGCAGTAAACAATGCCCCTTCAGCTACAACCTGTGCCACCACAGTTTTTTGTTCCACTACAATCAGTCTTGTAACTGTAACCCCCTTTTTGGATTTACCAAATCTGGGAACCAGATGGAGAGCTGTTGACTGACTGTTCTTTGCTGTACAGGGAGCCCTTGGGGATTCTAAAACTTTGGACTGGGCTATCTGTGCATGCCAGAGTAACAGAGGGGTCAGGCTCTCACTGAAGAAACTAATGAGCAAGATGAACATAGCCACAAGGAAGACACAATCATGCCTGTATCACATTATCATCTATGAGTTCCATAGCACCAAAACTCTGCCAGTGTAGCTGGTGAGGGGATCGAAAGCAAACCAGTCAGCAAACTAGCCTTGCAGCCAGTTGGGCTGAGAACATATTATTGTTCAATCAGCAAGCAGGAATGTCAGTCATGTGAGCTGAGTTATGAGCACCCATCAGGAAAGCTTCGGTGTTGACCAATAAAAGTAAATTATTTTTTGGTGGGAGATGAGGCAAACTGATGTGCACCTGTGTCCTTGTGACTGAGAGTTACAAAGCTGTTCACCCAATTTAGGGTCACAGACTGATTTGCAACAGCGGTGAAGGAGTGATTGATGAGCAAACCTGCATGGCACTGCAAAAATCAGTCAGAAGGCTTCCAAGGATACCCAGACTACATGGGTCACAACTGACCAGGGCTCAGGCAACATTCTGAGTGGAAAAAGCAGTAGTCTTGGTGTCCAAACCACTCAGAGTAGATGCTAGGGCCTCTTTGCATATGTTCACAAAAGAAGACATTCTATTAGATTTACCATAATTTCATTTTCTTTTATTTTCTTTTTTATACTTTATTTTAGTTCTGAGAGAAATGAAAAACATGACATGACATTACACTTCATCTCCCAAGATATCTTCTCAAAAGAAAAAAAAAATTTAAGGAAACCCAATAAAAAGTACAAAACAATTTTTTTCATTTTTTTAGGTTTGAATGGCAAAAAAAAGGCATTAAACATAAGGTCAGTTATTAGATTTTTTTACATAGTGTTTGTCTGTATTTTATGCACCAAGTTGTATCATCCATCATATCAGAATATTGCTATTAGCATCTTTAGTCCACCTCTACCTCCCAATCAAGACAAAAAAAGAAGAAAGGAACTACACATAAAGAAAATGCATGTCATCCAAAGAGTCCATAGTCCACAAAATTTGATTGCATAAAGTTCACAAATTTTAAAAGAAAATAAAAATAAAAATTTATTTCACAGGCACCTATTGAGTAATATCAGCTTCTCCGTCTCCCTCAAGATCTGACCACAGATCTGTCAGTATGGCTACATTTGTTCCAAAAAAGTTCCTAGCTGCATCAAATTCAAAGAAAAAAAAATCATTTCCCTGAGAGGTTACCTTAAGTTTTGCAGGTGACTGGAGTACTGCTGTAATCCCAGCCTGACTTCAATTCAGACTAGTAGCCACAAATCTTTTCCTCTGGTGTTGAGTTATCAGACAGAACTCAGGGTAAAGTTGGAGATTTTGTCCTTCATATATGAAACCTTCCCTCTGCAGGCAAGTTGCAAAATGTGATTATTGAAGGCTACAGATGAAAAGGTACAGATTATGTATCACTTTTCTAAATTACCGAAGTAGACCTTGATCGATGGCAAAATACAGATTCCAAGATCAGAGGCTCCAAAGAAAAAACTGGAAATTATGCACTCCACCTGAGTTTTCAGTCCAGCCAGAGGTATGTCAGCTGACAACCCTATCAGCCTAAGGGTTTTCATTAGCCTGCTGTTTTCTAATTTTTCAACCTTTGACATATTTGCCAGCTGTTCATGAAGGTGCACATTTACTGCTCCTTTTTATTTTATTTCCAACATTGATAGTGAGAGCCACCCTAGAGTCCCTTCTGTAGGAGAATATTTTTCTTGTACATGAAATCCTGATTGAGCATTTTCTTGTCACAATTTTACTGTTGTTTCCAGCACAAGTTAAGTTATGTCGCTGTTGTCTTATATGGTTATTTCTGAAATGCTGCTGAGCTGAGTTTGCAGTTTAAAAAATTTAAAGTCTGCAAATTCTATTCATGATGAAAACGTACACCCCATGAGGGTCCATAAGAGTTAACTGAGCAAAACATTATGCAAAGCATCACAACTGGTTGGCAGTTCCCGTAGTGGTACACCTCACTTTGTGTAAAAACAAACATGGGAGGTCCCGACTGGCTTTGCCTATTAGTCAACATTTTCCTGCTATGTAATATGAATGGACCCCCTGACAGATCTGATTTCATTAAAGAGACATGTCCTGTGCCACCAGTCTCCCCACATAATAAGAATATGTACTTAACATGCTGCCCTTGTCTGCCCCCGATTCACTCGAAGTATGTTGAATCTACCAATAGTGGGACAGCAATCTACTCTGCTATGCATACCCCCAAACCTCAGATGCCTAAACATTGCATAGGCTGTTGCTACCCTGCTTGGATCCTAAGCTATGCATCTACAGGGCAACACAAGAGGACGACTCGATCCCTGGATCCATGCGATCTAGCTTGCAACAAAGCACTAACAAGACCAGTGCTATTAAAATCTCCTTGCCAACCTGAGAATTCTCCTCCTTCTACTACTGTGCTCAGGAGACATCAGACTTAATCCTGGCCCCACAAGGTTGCTCTCATCACCATCGAAGTTACTACTCTGAAAGGAATCAGTTTCCTGCATGCCAATGTCTGCAGCCTTCTAAAGAAGCTGGAGTCTGTCCAGAGCCTGGATTATTCATACCGCTCCAGATATTCTTGTGATCTCAGAATCCTGGCTTCAGGCATCCACACCAGACAGCGAGGTCAATATCCCCAATTATCTACTTTTCAGAGCAGACAGAAAGACCGGGGGGGGGGGGAGGTGTAGCCATTTATGTTAAAAACAAATTCACGGTATCTGTATTAGATGCTACTTCCGTTGCTAGAGGATTCAAATGCCTGTCCCTCAGAGTTGAACCATCTCAATCTGTGGCTTTCCACATAATGGGCTGCTATAGACCACCTGCAGCAGAACCACAGCTCTTGACTCATCTGTCATCACAAATGGACGCGACACCTATGGAGACAATCTTACTAGGTGACCTAAACTACGACTGGCTAACTAACGTATCACTACCCCTAAAACGATTTTGTGACTCCCATGGGTTCACCCAACTTATAACTGAACCAACTCGCATCAACAATAAAAATCCAATGAGAAGCACCCTCCTGGATGTCCTCCTTGTCAACAAACCTCACTACTTTTCACATGCCGGTATCCTTCCAGCTGATGTTAGTGTACACTGCCTCATAGCTGGCATCAGAACCATCACTAAACCATTATCCACATCAAAGTTCTCTACCAAAAGATCCAGATGGAACTTTGGCCCTCTGGACTACTTCAATGATCTAAAAAACTCTTTGCTCTGGCAGAGTTTCTACCTGGCTAAATCAGTGAGTGACGCCTATGATGTTTTTCATGAAATCATAGCCAGTGCCCTAAACAACCATGCTCCTTTGATCAAAGCTTGAATAAAAACCAGAACCTGCTGTTGGTTTTCACCAGACCTGAAGAAAGCCTTACTCAAAAGAGACCAGCTGTGGAAAAAGGCCCGGAAATCACATGCCGATGCAGACTGGTGTCTTTTAGGTCAGCTAGGAATGCCTGTACGAAAATGATCAGGGAGTCTAAGGCCACTTTTTATCAAAATTAATTGATCTCTGCATCCAACAGCCCTACCAAATTCTGGTCCACTATAAAGGAATTGTCTGGCTACTCACCAGGTAATGTGCTACCATCCAAAATTACCATTGTCAATGTCACTGTCACTGATAAATCTGAGATTCTACAAGCCTTCAATAACCACTTTGCCACAGCAGGCATGGCATTCGATAATGCACCAGTAAGTAGTCTCCGTCCACTGCTCAAAGCCCAGCCACCTGAACCAAGTAACAAAAATATGATTTTCTCCTTTTCCTCAACCACCATAAAAGAAGTTGAAGACCTTCTGCTACAACTAGACAATAGAAAAAGCGCAGGAGCCAACTCATTCGACCCATACTTTCTGAAAATAGCATACCACATACTTGCCGCACCTATATCGCACTTATTCAACCTGTCTCTAGCCCAAGGCTCTCTCCCCATGGAATGGAAAACTGCTCATGTTATCCCTATATTTAAAGCAGGGGACCCAAGCGACCTAAACAATTATAGGCCAATCTCTCTACTACCTATACTTTCAAAAATGCTGGAAAAAATTGTGGATACACAGTTGAGATCATTCCTAGACAACTCTACATTGTTTAACCCCATGCAGTCCAGATTTAGAGCTAAGCATATTACTATTACGGCGCTGGCCAAAGTCACTAATGACTGGCAACTGGACCTCGACAATAAAAAATTTGTTTGTGCGGTGTTTTTAGATCTCAGCAAGGCTTTCAATACCGTCGACCACTGCCTACTTCTCTCCACCCTAAATACCATAGGCATGGACTCAATCTCATTGGATTGGTTCCAGGACTACCTCTCTGATAGGCAGCAACAAATCAAGGCTGAAGGAGAGCTTTCTCCACTCAAACCAATAAAAAGAGGAGTCCCACAGGGATCCATATTGGGCCCCCTACTGTTCGCCATCTATATTAACAACTTGAACTTAGGAATCATGGAAGCCAGTATCCACTTGTTTGCCAATGATACGGTGCTCTACCTAAGTTGTGACTCTCCTGGAGCCGCATGCTCAGAACTACAAGCCGAATTCAATACGCTGCAGAACCAGCTTCTCAACAAAAAAGTTACTACTAAATGCAAAAAAAAACAAGGTCATGCTGTCTTCACCATCCAGCTCCGGGGCCAACACTGCGGCTGCTGGTACAGTTCCTCCCATAACCACCCTACTAGGCGAAAAGCTTGAATTTGTGTCTAAATTCAAATATCTGGGTATATGACTGGACAACAAACTCTCCTCTATGGAGCATACAGAAGAACTGATGAAAAAGCTTAGGCAGAGGCTTGGCCTCTTTTACAGAATTAAACACCTCTGACTGCAGCCATAAGAACCAGCTTGTTCAATCTACATTCCTCTCATTAATCGACTCGCTGACATTATCTATAGCAATGCTCTGTCTCACCTTGCAAAACTGGATGTACTGTACCACAGAGCCTTAAGATACATAACTGGCTTCCCGTCCTCCACACACCACTGCTCTTTATACGCTGCAGTAGGGTGGCCTTCTCTGCAATACAGACGGCATAGAAATGCAGCCCTCTGGACACTTTGAGCACTCACCAACAAACTCCCTGATTACATTGTTGCCTGCCTCCCCTTAAGTCCAACAAGTAGTTATGCCCTAAGAAGCCACTTGCTAATTTCCCTTAAAATCCCCAGGATCAGTAACCACTTTGGTAGGGCTGCCATAAGCCATGCTTTGCCCACACTCTGGAAAAGGATACAAAGATCTCTGAAACTTAGCTCTCCTGTCAGTATTGCTGTGTTTAGGACTCTTTATGACAAAACGTTTGCCAAAATCTGTAAATGTTTCCATAGTACCTAGCTGTCCTGCTGATGGTTCCCTCTCTAGCCTTACCATTTGCAGCCACGAACCTAACCCCTCTCTTCCCTATCTAACTTATTCAATAGTCAACTGCCATGCTGGCCCTCGGAACCCTTGGCACTACTTTCTCTCTAACTACTCCCTCCCACCACTCAAATAGATGATACAGTCCATCATGGGCCCATCTGAAGCCTAGGATACCACCCAAGCATAAAAACGGTCACTGAGGGCTGAAATGTTAATAATTGTACCTTTCTGTAGAGGCCTGAATAAATATGTTACCTTAACTTCTATGTCCATGAAGGTTGTATATACCACAATAATGTTATGTGATGCATGTATGTTCCCACATGAATACTTAGAATGTATATATTGCACCTACCATTTATCTGTAAGTTTGCTTTTACCTTTGCACATTTTGTATACTGCACCTTTAATCTATGTATGTATAACTGTCCTTGCCAACAACAGGTCCACCTTGTAAATGAGCTTGCTCAACGGTGATCGCCTGGATAAATAAAGATTTGATGATGATGATTGATGAACTGAATTCTGTGACTGACTGAACCTATAGTATGTAAGGTACAGTAGGATATTACCTTTGTATGATTTATGTGAATATTAATGAATGTTGCACTCAGTTATATTTGTCCTAGGATTGCCACGTTTTTTCTATATAGATAGACTTAGATATACTGTAGATATAGATATGACATTTAATTTATCGCCATCACCAATGCAACCCTCTTCTGTTTACCTGCCCCACAGCCCCACTCTTCTCTTCTCTGACTATTACTGTTGTCCTCCAGTGAATCCACAGTGCATTTTTGCATTGGGGTGGGCTTTGCCAGGGGTTGGACAGCAGCCCCATCTGGCCTATGCAATGTGTAGGAAGTGGAGTAGGTAGTCAGGTTGGCAGAGTCTGAGGTGCACCAGCATCATACTGCACCCTTCCGTAGCTTTCCACCTTGATTTCTCCCCCTAGACACCAGTATACAGTGCACCATGGAGCATACACACACTCTGAACATGCTTGTACTCCAGTGCAGCTGTCATCCTCCAGTCTGCCACTCTGACTGCAATGCCACTTGTGATCACCCAGGTGGCAGTGTTGCAGTACAGCCTATAATCCCTCCTCCCAGGATGTGGAAAGAGAACAAAGGAGAGGTTAGCGTCTAGCTGAAGGCCGAACTACAACTGCACATGTGAGGACCTGGAATAGGGATAGGATGGCACCAGGATTACAAGCCTGTGAGTTTCACTTCAGTGAGTTGCTCATAACAGCAGTCAAATACAGTCTAAAACAGTCTATCACACACTCCCCCACAAGGCACTTAAAGTATGTGCCAAAATACCCCTAGGCAAATTTGAATTAGCACACACAGCAGTCGCATAAACTATCAGTAATTGTGTTACGACTTAAAGTCGCTAGTGGATTTCAGTGTAAGTAATGTCTACAATAAATGTCCTTTTTGAAACACCCTGTAAAGGGTCTGAGAGGTTGTGGCCTGATTTATCTTTGTGGCCGTGAGGGTGATCCAAGTCATGCAGGTGCCGCTACTGCGAGTGGGGAGGGAGAGTGTCCATGCAGACCTAGATGTGGAAAGAGAACAAAGGAGGGATTGATGTCTGGCTGAAGGACAAACTACAACTGCACATGTGCGAACCTGCAATAGGGACAAGATGGTGCCAGGTTTAAACAGCCTGTGTGTATCACTTCAGCGAGTTGCCAAGCTGTTTAAAAAATATACTTCACAACATGCACTGTCATTCACAGTCTGCCAATATCCACCTACTTAACCCAACCAGAAATTACTCAGAACAGCAGTCAAATATGATCTAAAACAGTCTAAAACACACTCCCCCACAAGGTGCTTAAAGTATGCACCGAACTACCCCGAGGCAAATTCAAATTAGGACACACAGCAGTCACATAAACTATCAGTAATTGTGTGGTGACTTAAAGTCGCTAGTGGATTCTGGTGTAAGTAATGTCCACCATAAATGTCCTTTTTGAAACACCCTGTCAAGGGTCTGTGAGGATGCAGCCTGCTTTACCTTTGTGGCCGAGAGGGCGAGCCAAGTCCTGCAGGTGCCACTGCTGTGACTGGGGAGGGAGGGTGTCCATGCAGACCTTTGTGGCCAAGAGGACAATCTGAGTCCTGCAGGAGCTGTTGCTGCGAGTGGGTTGGGAGGGTGTCCCTGCAGGCCTTTGCAGCCAAGAGGACGATCCGAGTCCTGCAGGTGCCACTGCTGTGAGTGGGGAGGGAGGGTGTCCATGCAAGCCTTTGTGGCTGAGAGGGCAATCTGAGTCCTGCTGGTGCCACTGCTGTGAGTAGGGAGGGAGGGTGTCCATGGAAGCCTTTGTGGCCAATAGGGCGATCTGAGTCCTGCAGGTGCCACTGCTGCGAGTGGGGAGTGAGGGTGTCTGTGCAGCTGTTTTTGGCCAAGAGGGTGATCTGAGTCCTGCAAGCACTGCTGCTGCCAGTGTTCGATGTATAACTCTACTAAAGACCAGTAGTATATGGTGCACCTCATTATTACAATAGTCCCATAAGCTTTGTGTGAAATTGTGACATGGTAGGAAACAAGCGCTTTGAATAGCTTGTCCAAATATCTCTCCAACTGGCAATTTGGGGGGGGTGGAGATGGTGGGTGAGCCCCTTCTGTCCTTCCTGATTACAACATATTGAGAAACATAGGTATGACCTTCAATGTTTCTTAATTCTAGAGTGCCTACACTCAATGATATCAATATTTTCCCAACCACCAAAGGTTTGCAAGATAAGCTCTGCTGGGTGACTAACTGCCCAGTGAGAAGGAGGGAGGGTGGTATGGAAGGGAATTTTCAGTTGTTGTTTACATTGTCATTACTACAGTTTAACAGTGTGTTTACCCACCCATTTGAAGTGGGATTTTGTTTGCAAGTTCTAGTTGAGGTGGAGGGGGAGGTTACTATTTGTGGAATTGATGGAAATTGGGAGGGGATCTTATAAGGGAAAAATGTTTGGAAAACACAATGGCTGGTTTCATATGTTAAAGTGCTGTGTCTGCACCAATGAATCAAGTCAATACCTAGCTGGATTGTGAGTCCAGCTTTTAATAGTTGTTAAAATACTTACCAAATGGCTAACACAGTACAAATCTCTACATGGAATATTAATGGACTTAAAAATGTTATAAAACATAGGCGGGTGGTGGTCAAGGTGGAAGTCCTACTAATGCAGGAGACCCATATGTCTCATATAGAATCAGGGAAAACAAGTGCGAGTCTGGGAGTGATGAGAATTGCCTCCTGTTCCTCATCTAAGTCTAGGGGAGTGGCCACTTGGTTCTCCATGGATGTCGAGGTTACTGCACATACTAAAGTAGCTGACCCTTCTGGTCACTATGTCTTAGCAAGAGTGGCTCTGGCTGATGTGGGGGACATCTCGGTGGGACCCATTTATGCTCCAAATATTGAGGGCCCAGGATTTTTTCAGAAGTTAGCACTGGATCTTGCTTCACTGCTTGGCCTGTGGATACTGGGTGGCGACTTTAATTGTGTAAGGGACACAATTCTTGACAGAATGAACCCTATCCCCATTCCTCTCTCTAAAAATGCCAGAGCACTAGGAGATGTGGAGGTCACATTCAGCTTAGTAGATGCGTGGATGGACACCCACCCTACTGGATGTGAGTACAGTTTTTTCTCTCACGATCACCATTCACATGCCAGACCTGACAGGCTGCTGGTAAGTGCACCTCTCCTGTCTAACTCCACTCAATTGAATACTCTCCCATCTTAATTTCAGACCATGCACTACTAACAATGGCTGTAGTGGCCGTGGGCTCTACCTCGATATATCACCATGGAGAAAGGACCCCTACTGCTTCATGATCAGAATGTCATTGCCTTTATGTCCATTGCAATTAGGGAATTCCTAACTCTTAACCAAAGCGGGGACATATCCCATGGGTGCTGCTGGGAAGTGCTTCAGGCATTTATTTGGGGACAGGTCATAGCGTATTCTGCCCACACTAAAAGCAGAGTCAAAATAGTAGCTTGCAAAGATGCCCGTATGAAGATGCCCTTGTCTTCTTTGTACAGAGTAGCTCAAAAGCTAAAGTGGTGCATTAATTTACTGAGCAGCTCCCACACAGAGTATTCTATATGTCTAGCTCAGGCAGGGGCCTACTTTGATGGTGACAGAGGGAGAAGTATCTGGCCTGGCAGCTGCACAGCTGCAAGGGAGAGAGGAATATTGGTCAGTTTAGAGATCAAGTAGGCATATTATCCACAGACACATCTAAAATCTGTGCATTCTATAAATCTCTATATATCTCAGAGATCTCCCCCATGGCCCAGTAGATAACTTTTTTGGAAAGGCTCGGATCCAGCCCATTAGTCTCCCACAGGCTTCCATCCTCGATGCCCCTGTGGATAAGGAGGAGATCCAGAATGCCATTAAGACCCTTAAGAGAGGTAAAGCACTGGGTCCAGAAGGGCTCCCCATTGTTTTTTTTTAAATCTTTGCCCCCGATCTGGTCAAACCACTGCAGGACATGCTTGTAGAGAGAATGGAGTGAGGTATATTGCCCCATCTACACGGATGGTCACAATAACGGTTCTCCCAAAACCAGGCATGGACCCCACATTATGCACCTCCTATAGGTCTATGTCTCTTCTTATGGCAGACTATAAAGTCTTGGCCAAGGATATCGCCACCCAAACTGAACAAGTCCTGCCACATATAATTCACTCTGACCAAGCAGGC
Source organism: Neoceratodus forsteri (assembly GCA_016271365.2). Lineage (NCBI taxonomy): Eukaryota > Metazoa > Chordata > Ceratodontiformes > Ceratodontidae > Neoceratodus > Neoceratodus forsteri. Next base: position 1,520,237,171 of record CM057449.1, read on the forward strand.
TTCGTTAAAGGTCGGTAAAGGAAACACAATATTTGCAGAACCCTAAACATTATACATAACTGGTCTGAAAAATCCAACACATCATGCTGCAGCGGTCCTTGCCTTAGATGCGTAAAAAGCTTTCAACTGTGTTGAGTGGGGGTATATGTTTGAGACCCTTAGGCGAATGGGCCTGGGGTCGCAGTTAATTAATTGGATCTGAGTGAAGTATTCATCCCTCACTGCTCAAATTCTAGTTAATGGGGAATTGACACCTTCTTTTACCTTGGGACGAGGCACAAGACAAGGGTGCCCATTGTCTCTCCAACTCTATGTTATGTCCCTTGAACCACTAGTGGCAGCTATATGGAGTCACCTTGATATGCAGGGCTTTTGGGGGGGGGATATGAGCACAAAACTGCTCTCCTCGCAAATTATCTATTATTGTATCTGCAGAATCTGTCCTGGGACCTGCCCAAAGTGCACTCCCTTATACATGAATATGGAACCCTATTGGGCCATAAAATAAATTGGACTAAACGCAAACTATTGCCATTTGGCCAGCTTGACAGAGCCCCACTTGTGACACACCTTGGAGGACTACAAATGGTGACCATATCAAATACCTGGGTATTTTTATTCCCTCCAGACAGCCTCCTATATGCAAAAATCTATAAACCCCTCCTTATTAAACTATCTGAGGACTGTGAGAGATGTCAGTCTCTACCCTTATCCCTTCTGGGTTGCATTAATACCATTAACATGTCCATGCTGCCCAGGCGCCTTTACCTATATCAGTCTCTACCTATCCCAATACTGTTAACACACTTTAAACACCTTGGGCCCCATTCTCAAAAGGATATGCATGGCGCAAAGTGACTTGCATCCAACATGAATGATGCAAGTAGCACTTTGCACCAATAGTTGCACCATGCGGGATTCTCAAAAGCAGCCTGAGACAATACGCAGGCTGCTTGCACTAAAGTTGACTTACAGTTTCAGTTTCTGTTCAGTTTATTTTATTTTGAAGGGATTACAACTACTGAGCAAGCTCATTTGCAGGGTGGTCCCTTAAACATAAAGCAACAAAAACAATACAGTGAATATACAATACATAAATTACAGTAACAAAATACAGTGAGTATACAATACATAAATTACAGTAACAAAAAACAGTGAGTATACAGTAAGACACATGCAGTATGGCATGGTTTAATACATTGTTGATTTATACTTGCTGGAGTGACTAAATAAGAGATAAAAAGAGAGTGTGAACTTTAATAGCATCAGTCAATACCAGACGCAGCTGGTCACCAGCAGAATTGCACAAGAAGATAATTGCAAAACAATTTTTATAATTCAGGTAGGAAGGCGGAGAAGGAGAGGGGTAGAGGCTGGGAATAGTTCAGGGAGTTAGAATTAAAGGCATTGGCAGGTGTTGGGGATAATTTTATCAACGAGTGACTTGAATGCACCTAGAGGTAATAAGTTTTGTTTTCTGAGCATAGACTGGAGGGTGTTCCAGGCCATGGGAAGAACATAATTCATGGAAGCCTTGCCTGCTGGAGTGTGAATTTTGGTACTTCCAATGAGATATAAGTGCATTTTCTTAGTGCATAGGGACTACTTGTGAGATTGGAGGAGAGAAGAGATGTAGTGGGGCAGCTTACTTATGAATGCTTTGCATATCCAGATGTAAATGGGGTTAAGTTTCCTGGTTGCCAGAGAGGTCCAACTCACGTCCTCATACAATGGTGCATTTTGGCTGGGGCATTGGTAATAAAGAGAATGGCCCTGTGGTAAAGAGTGCTGAGTTTACGAAGATTGGTGATTGAGCAATTATTATATATAATGTCCGTGTAATCCAGTAGGAGTAGAAAGGTGGCCTGAACTAGCCTTATTCTTGAGGGACAAGAGAAGAGAGATTTGTTTCTAAAAAAGAAACCAAGCAGCTGCTTCAATTTTTTGGACAGTGACTTGATGTGTGGGGCAAAGAATAGGTGGAAATCAAGTAGAACCCCTAAGTATTTGAGAGTGTCCACAACTTCTAACTTTTTGTCTAAGAGTGTAGTGATGGGTGTAGTAGTGCTATTATGGAAAAAAGCTAATGAAGACTTAGGAGGATGGAAAAACATTACCTTAGTTTTTTATGCATTTAACAACAATTTTAATGAAATTAGATTATGCTGGAGCTGGTTAAAATCTGCTTGGAGAGCTGAGTAAGCTTGCGCAGCAGAGGGTTTTGAGACATAGAGTACCGTATCATCAGCAAAGAAATGGATATTGGAGTCAGTGATGTTGTTGTTCAAATTATTGCTGTAAATCAAAAAAAGCAGGGGGCCTAAAACAGAGCTCTGCGGGACATAACTTTGTAGAGGAAGTAAGGATGAGAGGGTGCCATTTATTTTTATTTGCTGTTGCCTGTCCCCTAGATAACTGCCAAACCAGTTGGTCACAGAGTTATGAAATCCCATTTGTTTGAGTCTGTCAATGAGGAGTAAGTGGTCTTCTGTATCAAAGGCCTTACTCAGGTCCAAGAATACAGCTCCTGTAACAAGCTTATTGTCCATGGCCACTAGCCAGTCATTTGTTACTTTTGGTAGCACAGAGGTTGTACTATGGAGGGGTCAGAATTCAGATTGTAACGGGTTTACTAACTGGTGCTTATCTTGAAAGGCTCTGACTTGAATACTAATCGTTTTTTCTAATAGTTTTGATAGAATTGGCAGAACTGAAATAGGCCTATAGTTATTTAGGTAAGTGGGGTCCCCTGATTTAAATAGAGGTAATAGATGGGCTAACTTTCAAATGCATGGTATGGAGCACTGGTCTAGCGAGAGATTAAATAGATGAGTTATCGGAGCTGCAAGGTAGTTATAGCCTAATTTTAGGAAGAGGGGATCAATATTGTCTGCCCCGTTCCCCTTTGAAGTGTCTAGATTGATCAATTGGTCTTCAACCTGTTTATAAGTAATGTCAGAAAAGGTGAAAGAAGCATGTGATGGTGGGATGCATAGTGTGGCTGTCTGAAGAATTGAGGGCCTTAGTGTAGCTGTCTGGGAGGAGTCGAAGGCGAGGCCTGCAGTTGCAAAGTGCTTGTTGAGTTTGTCAAATATAGTGGTTTTGTCAGCTACAGGGGTTCCATTTAAGATTATCTTATTTGGTAAAGCTGGTGGTGCCTTGTTGCCTTCCACTGATTTGAAGGTATGCCAGATTTTAGTTGAATTCCCATTTGCTGTTTCAAGCACGTTTAAATAGTATGACTCCTTTGTGTTTCTGACCAGCTTAGTGCAGGTGTTGTAGCATTGTCTGAAAGCAGACCAGTCTTCTGGGGATTTGGTCTGTCTTGCAGTTGCCCATAGTTGGTCTCTTTTGCAATGCTTTTTTGATACCTCCATTGAACCATGGGCAGGAAGCATTTTTTACTCTATGGGTGACCGTGGGGGCATGCTTATTTATGATGCCAGTGAAAATGGAGTTAAAAGTGAAGGCTGCTTCATTGATAGTAGGGGCTAGATACAATTTTTGTCAGTTGGTGTCTCTCAGATCAGCCAAATAGTTTTCTGGAGTAAACCTCCTGAAGACTCTCCTGGTAACAAATTTGCAAACGTTGAGATGCTTAACTAATTTTCTCATTCAGACAATGTTGTGATCGCTTAGATTGTTGTGCAGGGCAGCTCCGTGGGATATCTTGTGGAGTCTGTTGGTCAAAACTATGTCGAGGAGGGATGCAGTGAGTTGTTTTTTTTAAGGCTCGGCCTAGTGATACCTGTGATGATCTGTGCCGTCCCCATTTCATCACATAGGTGTTTTAGAGGAGTTGACTTAGTACTGAACCAGTGCAGGTTAAGGTCACCTAATATTATTGTCTCATTATTATTTTCATTCAGGAATTTGCCTAGATGGTGCAGTATGTCCAGACCACCAGAGGGCATCCTATAGTATCTGATTATGTTAATGGATTCAGTAGTTGAGATGGCTGTCTTTATTGCTAAGCTTTCAAATTCCTTTGGCTTTGTGATGGTGTGCAGAACAGTAGTGGGTAATCTTTAATTAACATAGACCCCCACCCCACAGTGGCTATATCTATCTGAAAAAGGGAATAAGCTGGCAGTGCTATGGCTTGATCAGGAATGGTATTTTTTAGCCATGTTTCTGTCACCACAAGAATGTCTGGACCAGTATGCAAAACCCAAGCTTGCACACCCCTCAACTTCTTTTGAATGCTATAGATATTGACAAGCATCATTTGTAGTCCTTTTGCTGATGCAAAATCTGTAGGAGACAATAAAGGGGTTCTAGGTCCAGGGTAAAGCTCAATGTTTCCTGAGCAGAGGAGAAGCACAAGTATTATTTGCCAAATATAGATTTTTGTGGAGATATTGATTAGTCTGCTTTGTTGTTTCTGCCTGGCGTGTGCTGACAACAACAATTTTTTATTTGGTAAGTGACAGTGCGATGAAACACACAAGAGAATCAATGCTCTGAATGTTGTGGGATAACTGGAGGTGATAGTGATTGCAAGCACATTACAGGCAATATCCCACTGGGGTGGGGATTGGATTGAGTGGCGGCGTTTGATATGAGGAACTTTTGCTATTTGCTGGTGCGGAAACATTAACTGTTGGCAGGGTATGTGGATAAAGTAAGAGTAATAAGATGGCCAGCATTTTATATGATGCAAGGTTGTTTAATATTGAATCTAGCATACATTGCAGTTGGTACAGGTAATATTTAATAGTTTCTAATAATTCAATAAATTATCCATTATTTATGGTGTCTGGAATTTTAAGGAAGGGATGGGGACTGAACAACGCTGGATAGGAGACGTTGATAGATAACTTGTCCTCAGCCATCGTTGCACCACAATCTTGGCTGAGACATGGTACAAGGGGGGTTATGGCAGCTGCTGTGCCCTATTCAAAAAGTGCGGCTGCCACATCCCCTAATTTTGGATTCCCCAAACAACCCCTTTAGGACATCCATCAAAGTACATTTACACCAGCTATGAGATGATGTAAGAGTACTTTGCCAGCCACCAGGGTTTGCGCCAATGTGACACAAGTGAATCCTGCAGCCCCCCCCCCACAATCACACATAAGTCCCCACATTCTCGATCCCCAATAGTGTTAATAATTAAGCCTGTGTGGGCTATCACTCCTCTCAAAAAAGCCCTGATCCCCAATAGTATTAATGAATGTGCCCTTGTGGGCTACCGCCCCCAAGTCCCGATCCCCAATATTCCTAACAATGAAGCACTTGTGGGCTAGCAGATACCCCCAACCCCAATCCCTGATTCCTGAACCTCAAAATATTGCAATGCAGTTTTAAAACACAAACAATGTTGCATGCCCTGTAGCCCTGGTGGTCTAGTGGCCCCCCCACCCGGCAGTGCCAGACCACCCCGCTCTCCCCTGATCTGTACCCAGCTGGCGACTGGCACAGCCCACCTCTCACCACCGCAGTCAGCCACCAAATGAGCTCTGCATGAGCGTGTACTGTAAATAGTATGCACTCAGTGAATGACAGCAGCTGGCTGCAATGGTGAGAGGTGGGCTCTGCCAGTCGTCAAGCTGGAACAGGGTTGGGGGAGCAGGGTTGTCTGGTACTGCCAGGTGGGGGGGTAAATACTTGACCACCAGGGCTATGGGGCATGCAAAATGTTTGTTTTAAAAACTGCATTACAATATTTCAGATTCTGGGATCGGGGCTGGGGAGGTCTGCTAGCCCACAAGGCTCCATTGTTGGAATGTTGGGATCGAGACTGGGGGTGGTGGTAGCCCACAAGGGCATATATATTAATACTGTTGGAGATTGGGGCTTGAGTGTGTGTGGAAGGGGTCCGATAGCCCACATGGGCTGAATTATTAATAATATTGGGGATCGGGGCTGGGGGGCATGCTCATGCACTTGTACTGGGCAATGCTGCAGACTTGCAGCAATCTATACAGGTGCACCCTCCATTTGGTGCATGTCTAGTGTTGGCGCAAACTGAGGGACTTATCCACCGGGACCCTGACCAATAGAGAATCATGCCTTAGGGTCCCCAGCGCATCAGCATTTGGCAAGACTCGCAACATGCCTTTGAGAATCAACCCCCTCAATTCAATGTTACACAGATTCTTGTGGAAGGGGAAAACTGCCGATATTAAAAGGAGTATTGTACATCAGTATCATGTCACAACAGTAATGGGAATACAGTGAAGACCATCACAGCAACATTTTCGGCAGTTCACTGTGATGGTCTGCTGGGTTCCTGACAATGTTGCCTCCGGGGTGTTCACCCCCTCCCCAAATCAACTCCAACTCGGAGTTGGTTAATTTAAGTGTGGGGGGTGCAGGGGATGCAGAAAATGCTAGTTCCCCCAGCGATGGCACAACACCAATTGGCAGTGTTGTGCCATCACTGTGCTGACAGTCAACAAGTTCCATGTCGCCATGGCATGATGGAACCTTTTACATCTACCTTGCAAATTAGGTGGGGTGGGCCTACCTCATTTACAGCATTATTACTGGGCATCTCAAGTTCCCCTGGCTTTTTTACCAGTGGGGAAGGGGGTTCCCTAAACCTTCTTGGTTGCTCATTGAGGAGGAGGAACTGAGAGGTGACTTGCTCAGTGACTGCCTTTCTAAAGTCCTCTGGACCCTCTCTACACCTGTGGTCACCAACCCATTCACAGCCACTAGGACTAAAGTGTGGATTACTTCCCATAAGTATATTGACTGTTTGCCAGGGCCCTCCCCATGCACAGGCTCTATTGCAGCAATGAAAGGAAAGGGCCCATATGCATTACAGCTCCATCAGAGGCTGCTCAAATGGTGACATCAGGATTTAAAAATGATGACTCAAATTTATGGGGGGGACAGGTTTCTTGATTTCTCTGAACTTAAAGCTGACTGGGATCTTGACCGGAGGGATTTCTTTGTGTATTTCACTGTACAGCATAGATTGGGCATTAGTCTAGATAGTAGATTGGGCTGGGCTAACCCCTCTCCATTTGAAGAACTGTACAAACCGCTACCCAGCAGCCAACCCCTAACGATTTTCTATCACACCCTCCAGGGAAGTGATTATTCACCCGTGGCACACATCAGAACTAAATGACAGCAAGATTTGTCACTAAAAACATATACAGCTATGTGGAACCAGGCAGCTAATCATTTTCACACCCACTCACGTAGCAATAGACTACAACAAATTCAACTTAATTTTATGTACAGGGTGTATATTACCCCAAGAAAATTACACATTATTAGCCCAGAGAGTCCTAATGAATGTCCCAAATGTTCCTCTGAGGAAGCAGATTTCTTGCATATGGCCCTAACATGCCCAAAAGTAACCCCCCTTTTGGCATATGATGCATGGCATCATGGCGAGGTACTGGGATATGTATCTCTGAATAACCTCTGGAGCTCCTGTTGGGGGTGGATCCATTCTATCTTGGAGGGGTGGCAATGCAGCTCTCTGGTCCCTAGCCCTGGTCACAGCTAGAAAAACAGTTGCCAAAAACTGGATGTAGACCAGCCCTCCCTCAATTCAACAGTGGGCTCTAAATCTGAAATTATGTATGGGCTTGGAGAAGATACACGTCTGCCAGTGGGTTAACTGAGCTTTTTACTAAAACTTGGTGCCCTCTGATTGCAGCAATTGAAAGTGGTATCTTCCCCCTGTAACTACAACTCTAATGTGTGTAACTGCTATAGCCAAGTATTCCCATCTGGATTATAGTAGTATATGGAACTAATTGTGTTAGCCTCACAAAACCTCATTGCTATGTTACTGTATGTATTATGACTTGTCTCATCTAAAGTCTTAGAATTGCAAGGTGTACACTTATCAGCATTATCTTATCTGTACTATTATATTGCTACTGTCAATAGTCCATGTAACCCAGCCAATATGTGTACCTTTGTTGTTGTTTTTTACATTATAATAAAAATATTTTACAAAAAAATTAATAAATCCTGAAATCTGAAGGCTCAGCTGTGAGCTTCACCAATTATGCTATCCCACCACAATGGCATGGATGAAGTCCCAGCATAAAAATGACTACATTACATTAAAGCAAATGTTGTAGGTTCCCCAAATGCCTTTTACACATGGCATGCCATTGTCAGACATGCTTCAGATGTTGAAGCTGCAATTTGTTTTGTAAAAAAATCTGTCATAGTCATTTTTTTCATGTTTTATCAGAGTTTTGACTTCCAGTTTTCTGTGTGTGGCCATACCCCCAGAATTATGACATACCAGGGAGCTGTCAATGTTTTACATACAGCAAATGGATTTCTGGGTAATGTATAATATTGTCTTAAATGTGCCTTACTGATGCAGGTAGTGGTGAGCAGTAATATGTAAATGTCCATAGCAAGGCATTGTGGGTAAAATAAGAACCTGTTTTCCAATTTCCTTACTGTGAGATGCCGTCCCATATTTCTGTAGTGGTGTCAACAATATAAGCTTTTATATGTTTATTTTCACAACAATGCATTGTGCATACCATATCTAGCTACAAGACTTCTATACAAATGTAACCCCCCTGTTACGCGGGGTTACTAGAATCCCAGTAAGACCTAGTGGTAGGCAGGGAAGGCAGCTTATGAAACTCCAGTTAAATGGATTTCACACTGTCTCACTCTGTTCTCAGTCTCAGCTTAGACTGAGGGATGACATCATTTAGAACTGTCGCAGCTGCATAAGCCACACTGGAATGTTGCAGTTGGAGGTTAGAGTAGGACGTTGGGGAATCTGAAGGGAGTCTGTAGAGTTCAGTAGAGTGTGGCAGTCTGAAAGAGGTGCTCTGCTGTAGGCAGGCCCTCAGAGCTCTAAGCTCTGTCAAAGAGCTACTTTTGTTGTTTTAGGTGTGTGTTCTCAACTGAAGAGGAACACAAGAAGAGCATATTGAAGTGGTGGAGACCGCTCTCAATGGCTCAGGGCCCCATCCCTGCGGTGATGGGGGGGAAGGTATCAGTCTGCTTCCAGGGGCAATCCCCTTGGTCCAGCTAAGGAAAAGAAGCTGCCTGTTTAAGTTCGTGCTGAGACACCAGAAGTTCTGGATGAGATTCCTTGAGGAGGAAACGCCTGTGGGGCACCTGCAACCGAAGACAAGTTCACTCTGCTAAAGGGCCATGTGTTTTCACCTCCATCAAGATGAAACTAAAGGGACTGTTACCGTGGGATCAGGAAAGGACAGCCAAGTACAGTTTGGAAGATGTGGGGATTGGACTGCTTATCTCTGTGAGGGGTCTAGAGTAATGGACAAAGCCACTTATTAAGTATGTTCAAGTCCAGCACAAATGGGATGTAAAGACAGTAGATTGAATGTGAAATACATTTAAAAAGAATCTACACAGCAAAGTGTGTTAAAGGATGAGGTGTTACAGTCCAGAGAAATGGCCGGGTATGAATTATGGGAATGGGAGGTGGGAGGCTCCCCATCAGTAGTAACCAAATTCACCTCTACGGATTTGCTCTGGGACACCCTGTTGCTTTCTCTTAGGTACTTGGCCGGTGCTTGAGGAAAATACCCAGATGTGGGATTGATGAGGAAGATTCCCTTATGGAGCAGAAGTGCTCATAGGTGGTTTAGGGAGCCACCAGTAAATGTTTCCATGCTATATGAAAAGTGTCCAAGTGGCTGACAAGGGAGCCGAGCCAGGGAAAACCCAGAGCAGCGTACAAGTTCGGGCTGTGTGCCCAGTGTGTTTCAGAGCCTGAGGGCTAAAGTGAAAAGGATGTGTTCTGGTCTCCTTAAATCTGCATTACCAGGAGTGTAGCCCCATGGGTGGCCATCTATGCTTTGTTTATTCTGTTGGATGTGAATAAAAGCCACACTTTAGAATCCCACTTCTGGTATTGGACATTACAGTTATTGCTTCCTTTGTCCGGAGTTACTTGGATGCCCCTATGCAAAGTAGCCAAACCTAGCCAATGTGCCGAGTGACATAATCCTCCCCGAACCCAGCCCACCAGGTAGAGCTGTCAGATAGAAATGGCATACCTGGTAGGGGTTACACACAGAAACATAGAAACATAGAAGTTGACGGCATAAGAAGACCACTAGGTCCATCTAGTCTGCCCATTTGTTTTAGACATATTTTGACACTCAAGTTGCCCTTTGTAGTCAGGGCTCCCTTTTGTCTATCCCATGCATTCTTGAATGCATGGGATAGACACATACTGAGAAATGTAGTCTCCTATTTCTGCAGTGAGCACAGACATATAATACCCTGTATACTAATTTACATAGTGAGGCATTGTGGGTACAGTACATAGATGATTTATCTGTCTAAAACTAAAAACTGACAGTGTCCCTTTAATAACTTTGTTCCCCTGGTATGATGTCACAGTTGGGGATTGCAGCACTAAGAAACAAGCCTTTGTCAATACCAAGTGTTGCTTGCTGTCATTAACAGTGGAAGTGCAGGAGTTAGACAGATAAAGTATAGGAATGGCAGTGAAGTATTGAACTGACGTCAACTCCAGCCCCACCCTGCAGAGATGGACAGGCATTCGGGTGTGCCTTTGGGTCATCGCCCATAACGGTCATGACATTTTACCTCACCCTACCCTGCAGACACTTACAAGTGTTGAGGTGTGCTTTGAAGTGTTTGCGCTTTACACTCACCTCATTCTATAAGGAAATACACTGAAATGGGTGCAGTATAGGACAATGGGGTGATCTCTGGGACCAAAGGGTCCAAGACACACCTTGATGACTGCCACTGGCTGTAGGGTGGGGGTGGAATGGCATGAGCATTACTGTCGACAATCCCAAGTCACACCCCTGTCACCTGTCAGTCCCTACAGGGTAGGGCATTATGATCGAAAATCCTAACACCCTGGGCGTTTCTTGGTATTTTTACTCAAAGTTTTCAACTTGGGCTTTTTGTGATCCCACTGCATGAACAGTGTCACTATCAGTTCATTAGCAGAAAGGTGATTTTGTATAACGACTGTGCCATTTGGCGCCACAGGTGTGAAAACACATTTCGAACAGTATGTGAAAAATGACAGCTGTACTGTTCATGAGGAGGTGTAGAAAAATGGCAATGTTGAAAATCTGAAGTGAAAATATAAAAAAATCTGGGGAAGTCACGAGTGTATGTAGAAACTGTGCAACGTGCGCCTGTAATGTAATTAGTTTTGAGATTTTTTACAGCAGATTTTCAACATAGGCATTTTGGGACCTCCGCTCATGAACAGTGTCATTGTGATTTTCTTAATCTATCCCGAGCACTGATTTCACACAGCGACCGTGCTATTCTGCACCGGAAGTGTGAAAACACATTGCGGCTAGGGTGTGAAAAATGACAGCTGTACTGTTCATAAAGAGGTGTGTAAAAATGCCAATGCTGAAAATCTGGACTGAAAAGATTACGAATTTGTGACTTTATGAGGGTGCATGAAAATTGCACAATGCACGCTCATAACACAGTAATTTTATGAACTTTTGTCACCAAATTTTCAACATAACCAGTTTAAGACCTCTGCTCATGAACAGTGTCACTGTGATTTTCTTAATCTGTCCCGAACATTGATTTCACACTCTGACCATGCCACTGGGCGCTACATGTGCGGAAACACATTTCGGGTGAGACGTGAAAAATGACAGTTGTACTGTTCATAAGGAGGTTTGGTAAAATGGCAATGCCAAAAATCTGGAGTGAAAATATTAAAAATGCTCGAAGTTACAAGCGTGCGTAGGAACTGCGCAGTGTATGCTCGTAAAACAGTAATTTTGGGGAATTTTTTCACCAACTTTTCAGCATAGGGTTTTGGGGGCCTACCTCATGAACTGTGACACTGTTGTTTCGTTAATCGGTCCCAAAAGGTGGTTCCACACAGTGACAGCGAAATCACCTTTTGGGACAAAATAACAAAATGATGGTGACTGAGTTCATGAGGTGGGGTCCGAAGAACCCCATATTGAAAATTTGGTGAAAAAATTCCCAAATATGGCTGAGATATGCACCAAAGTTGAAAAAACACCCATTTATGCCATTATACAACTTACCAGCATTTCTTCAGTTCACGGTCGGCTTTGAAGAGTACAGACGTGTTCCCGGTCCACTAAAGATTGTCGTTCTGGGCTCCAGAGGTAAGTATGAGGCGAGGTGGGGGTGTGGGGAGGTGGGGTATGCAGAGGGTGGGCATGGGTTGTGGGAGAGGCAAGAGAATCAATGAGGAACCGTTCTTTTTTTCTAGGTCTTTTTTTCAAGATGACGGGGGACTTTTGCCACGTTGGGGTGGGCTCCCAGCGTGGCACCAGGCTGTTTGTTTGGGGGGGCAGTGGAGCCAATGGAGGACTGGGCACCCCCGTTGGCCAAGAAGACTTTTGCAATGCTGGGCTGGGTTCCCAGTGTGGGAGATGGAAGTTTGTTTGGGGGGACTGTGGAGCTGATGGGGGCACCTCCGTCGGCCATACAGTGTGCTGGGGGGATTCATGAGCCATGGAGGGGGGTGCATTATGCCGACGCAGACTGGGCACCCTATTGGCTTTTTTTTTTTGATTTATTGAAATGTTTCACCAGGAAGGCACACTGAATGGTGGGCGGCAGCTTTCCATCGGCTTCCTGGGGACTGTGAGAAGCTGACGGAGAAGCCGTCACCATGGTGACACCACGCAGTCAGTTCTTTTGGTAGCTTGTAATGCACCAAAACAGCTGATTGCATGGTGACATGGCCAAATTTCTTGACACATTGTGGCCTGCTCCCTAACTGCTTACTGATGCAATGTGTTTCTTGCATATGCATGCAAGCAACACAGAAAGGGGTAGGTTATGCAAGTGAAGCACAGCACCAAAGTAAAAGGATTTTGTTCATGGAAAACAGCACTGTTTGGCAGTTTGAATTATAGGAGATGTATTCACAATACCTACAGGTTACTACTCCCATTTGCTATGGGAACTATCAATATTTACTTTAACAAGAAATGTAATAAATCACTGCACATGCCATGTATACATTGCCCACACTTGGCATGACTGCTGTGCCTTTTGCCAGTACTTGACCATTTTTTTAAACATAAACACCTCCCTCCCACTCTCTCAAACCAGCCTCAAAACCATCAGAAATAAATCAAATGTGTCCAACATGACACATAACCACATTATTCAAGGTACTTTCACACTGTTTAATCTGTAGAACCGAAAGCTAATTGAAACCGTCATCATGATCGGTTTCACGCATATCAACAGTCCCTGCTTGCTCCTCAGCCTAAACAGACTGAGCGCATGTGCTTTACAAATGGACACTTACTTTGTAATCTCCAATTTTCCTTTTCTTTCTCCCAGTATAAACATGTGCTAACTGTACCAGAAGAACCAAAACCACAGCCCAAACTGCTACCATAAGACTGCAATCTGGAGAGTGAGGGGGTGGTGGGCGGCAGATGGAAGTACAAGTATGAGTGGGCAGGAGACATGATTACTAACATGCAGCTTTCATCAGATAGCAGAAAAGAAAGAAAGAGAAACCCAAAGTGAGACTGAAAGCTACAGCTAAGGGGTTAGAGGTGACAGCTGATAGAGCAACATTATGTGTAGAGAGAGTGCGCGTTTGAGAGGGCAGCTCCACCTACACAGCAGCTCTATCTACTGGCCAAAACAAAAAAAACAGCACTATTTTTTCCCAAGTCCTATATATGTACTTATGGAAAAAATGACTAAAAATCTAGTTGTAAATGTACTTTTCAGTCTTTTGTTTTTCCCTAAAGTGAGCCATTGAATAATCACAATAATAGACTACAGGGTGTATATTGTAATGGGATAAAGTCACTTCTCCGGTGTTGGATGCACGAGGCCACCCAACCACATGAGGAGTGACTTTATCACAGCAAGACACATACCCTGTTATGCATTACTGCTCAAACAAAACGTTTGTTTCCTCACTTTTCTTCACTTTCTTGTCCCCAATCTTGACAACTGGCCCACCACAGCTGCAACCTGCCTCCAGCTGGGAGGGTGGGTAAGCAGCTATATTCTGCATTTTTATTTATTTGATTTACCAGGAAGGTGGACTGGATCAAAGACCCATTTTCAGCCATGCCTGGGAAGAGGGGGGGTAACAATAGGTAAACGGTACAAGAGGACAAATAAAACATTAAATCAGAAATGTACTTTTAAAAATTGTGTGCACTATTTACATAAATACAACTATAAGTAGATGAGCAGATAAAACTTAGGTTAAAACTTCAGGTGTTATCTAAACAACTACAAACTGTTAATCCACTCAAGTGTTGTTGTTGCTTTTTTACAGTTTTTTTTAAGCATATGTGTTTTGGACTGAACATCTATCCCTGGTTTAATAAGATCATTTAATAATCTGGGACCATAATAGGTTAGTGAACGTTCAGCCGCCTTAGTGCTGATCCAACTTTCTCAGTACTGTTTTGTTGAACACAGACACAATGATTTCCTAGCTTTTACTAGTTTTTACCTGTCAAAACTCTAGGCATTTCGAACTTTAAAACCTTATATAGAAGTGTTAATGTTGAATAATGAATTATGTGTTCAGGAGACAAGATTGCAAACTTCTGATATAAATCACAATGCTGGGCTCCTTTGTTTTGAGTGATAACAAACCTAATAATATTATTAAATGTAACCACATGCTTTTGCAGTGTTGTGTTTGATAAGCCGTACAACAAAATAGAGTTATATTCTAGGACTGGATAGAGTACCTGGTTCACTATAGTTCATTTAGCAGGCAATGTTAAAGTATATTGTTATGTTTTACTGCCTAGTGGTTTGGGTCATCCCTGAAAACAGACCTTAGATTCAGCAAACTTACCCAGCAATCAAGAACTGAAATTAATGCCAGATGAGCCACACTCTTTCTCTCTCTAGGAACCATACGCTTCACCTCCATAGTGTGACCCACAACCTCCCCCCCCCTCCCCATGTAAGATTCTGGCCCAAATAAAAGACCCAGGTTCACTTGTTGGGTTTACAGACCTTTCTATCTTGGGTGAATTATGCTAAGAACAGCACAGGCAGCTAAGGGGATCCAGGTCCGGAGCCACTGCAGAGGAAAGTTAAGCACCACATCAAACAGCAGGGTTCAACGGACACTCAGTTGGCATAAACAAGACTAGACTTGGGCTCTAGGATTAATCTCAACAAGTTGTTTTATTCTTTAAAAAGAAACACTCACCCTGCCAGCCAGCAGTGTTTTGCACATACTTCCTGTGCACTTTCTCAAGGCCAATTATGTCATTATTTGTTACTTATTTCAAACGTTTTACCAGGAAAGACGTACTGGGCTAGTAATAGCTGATTTCCAGATGCGTCCAGTGGGGGGTGTGGGGGTTAAAAATACAAGAAGTGCAAGAGAATATAAAATGCAGTATGGTGCAAGAGTGATCAAATATTGTACATACATTACAGTTGAACAGGCATGTTATATAGGCAGGTAAAACCAGCGCAATCCAAAATGAAAGTGTGCAAGGACAGTGCAGGAAGGTCAAGAGCAATACAATATCAGGTGTGAACACCAGAGTAGAAGCAGATAAACTCCAGACTGCAGCGGTGCAAGAGTAATCAATGCAAATACGTTACAGTACAGTTGGGAACAGATATTTAGAGCAAAAATAATATCACACAGATGGGACGCGAAGGATGAGCAGAACAATTTCTCTGAGCCAGGGAGGGCACCCAACAGACTATGCAAATGGGGGGGGGGACTGACGGTAGGTGTCAGGTACAACTGCAGGAGGGGGTACTGAAGACATGAAGAAGGAACCTGAGGGAGGAGAAGAAAGGGGCTGAGCAGACAGACAGTGGAAGAGAGAACCAGAGCTTACAGAAATGGTAAGAGAAGGCAGCTTGACATGCAGTATTTGAATTATGTTACTCTTTTTCAATGTTGTAATATTCTACAATGGAAATACTACTGCAACCATCAACAGTGTGGGCCTTAAAATATAAAAATATCAAACTTTCTGTATCTTAACATTGCAAACAATTAAAAAACATCACCCGAAGTACTGAAACAAAATTTGACATATTCTCCACATCTCATCCGCCTCAGTCCCTGGACTCAACACCAACTGGTGCACTTCCCAGAGCACTATAAATTACAACCTCCACTGTGAACTCCTATGGTTCTCCTCCTCCACACCCCCTCCACACCCCACACTGGGTATATATTCTCTCTCAGTTTCAGTGTGGAGGCAGGCACCACTGAGGATGTCAGTGGGCCATTGGGCAGAGTGGGGCAGGACTTCAGCCTACTGTGCTTCAGTGCAGTGCTCCTGAGCTTTTCCTGGAACTATCATGGGAGCTGGAATTCAGATTTGAACCCAGATCTCCCACAGAGTAGCACATAACATTACCTCTAGCACCAGCAAGCCAGAAAAAATATATTGCACTTTCTGCCCTGGGGAGATACAGCATATGAAATGAAACCATTACACTTACCATTAGTTTCAGAGCAAATTACTGAAATTAGTTTTCTAAAATGTTACATTATTATCTTCAACATTATCAGATGCAGTGGCAAAGGCAAACAATGTTTTGTGAGATATCAAAATGAGTTAATTTAATCTGTGAATGGGGAGCTACATGGTGTTTGCAACTAAGGTCTAATGAGAATGACACAGTAAATGACTACCACAACATAATGGAATTTTTGAATAGTATTCACAAAATAGGTACTTAGCTTCTGGTACTAGAGAATGATAAACGTTTGTGCAGCACATTTTGAAGCTGAAACAAAATTAGAAAAGAATATATAAGTAAGACAGTCCACTAAAATAACATTTCCAGCATGTCCTTAAAGCAAGAAACATAGAAACATAGAATTTGATGGCAGATAAGGACCGCTTGGCCAACCCAGTCTGCCCATTTCCCTACCTGATGGATAAGCTGCAGATTCTAGTTAATCAATAGCTTACTTCCTCCTGCCCCCCCCCCCACTAGAATTGCCTTATGCCTGTCCCATGCATTCTTGAATTCTCCCACTGTTCCTGACTCCACAACCTCCTCAGGAAGGCTGTTCCATGCATCCACAACTCTCTATGTGAAAAAATACTTTCTAACATTACCTCTGAGCCGTTCCCCTCTATCTTCAAATTGTGTCCCTTGTTCTTTCACATCTCTTCTTCTGAAAGATACTACCCTCTTGTACCTTGTTAATTCCCTTGAGATACTTGAAAGTTTCTATCATGTCCCCCCTCTCCCTCCTTTCCTCAAGGGTATACATATTAAGCTGCTTTAGTCTCTCCTCGTATGTCTTCTGGTGCAGACCTTGTACCATTTTGGTTGCCCTCCTCTGAACACCCTCCACTCTGTCTATGTCTTTGCGGAGATGGGGTTTCCAGAATTGCATGCAGTACTCCAGATGGGGTCTCAGTAACTGTCTGTAGAGAGGGATAACAAATTCCTGTTTTCTACTGCTGATGCCTCTCCCTATGCATCCCAGTATACCCCCAGCCCTCCTTACTGCCTTCTCACATTGCTTGCCCACCTTTAGGTGATCTGATATAATTACTCCTAGGTCTCTTTCAATTTTTGTTGTTGTCATTAACTCACCTCCCATTGTGTACTCTTCCCCTGGGTTTTTTGTTTCCCAGATGCATTACCTTGCACTTCTTTGCATTGAATCTGAGCTGCCACATATTTGACCATTCCTCCAATCTTGCCAAGTCCCTTTTCATTCTTTCCACCCCACCTTGTGTATCAACCCTGTTGCAGATCTTTGTGTCATCTGCAAAGAAGCATACCTTTCCTTCCAGGTGGTCTCCAATGTCACTTATAAAGATATTAAAGAGGACTGGTCCCATTACCGAACCCTGCAGTACCCCACTAGTTACCCTCCTTTCTTCACTGTGGACTCTGTTTACTATTACCCTTTGCGTCCTATTGTCCAGCCAGTTTTTTTATCCAGGCTACCACCTTGGGACCCACTCCAAGGCTGGCTAACTTGTATATTAATCTTTTGCGTGAGACTGTGTCGAATGCCTTGCTAAAATCTAGATAGGCCATATCCATAGCCCCTCCCTGGTCTACTACTTTGGTCACTGAGTCAAAGAAAACTATTAGGTTCATTTGACATGACCTTCCTGCTGTGAAACCATGCTGCCTTGGGTCCTGTGGCCCACTGGCCTCTAGGTACTCAACAATTCAAAACTCAGCAAACTTTCTTTCTTTTGCAGTTTTAAAGAAAACTGGTCCCTTTTGTTAAGGAAAAGAGGAAACTGATAACTTTAGCACTAACTCAGTTAGCATATAGCAAATATCTGCAGATTGTAGGTATTTCCACATTGTCATGCAACAAAGACCTAGGACAGCATATTTAGAAGTGAAACTTGGTGCTGTACCAACTCCTTTCCTTGGCATTACTTTGCAGGAAGTATTAGGAGTGGTACATTTGGACAAGTGCAGAGCATATTGTGAATTAATGCACAGAGTATGTTTCGAATACTCTTCATAGAGCACAACAGGTAGATACTCTGTCAGAAAGCAACACCCCTGCTGGTCAAAGAAGGCAATGAGCTATGGTAAACAAAAAGTATTAGACAGGACAGCCCAAAGGTGTTTGTGCTGTTGCAGTAAGTTGCTATATTCAAACATCCCCATGCAAATGACCTTTCTCTCTATGCAAGGTGCAGTTTAAATGTTAGGTGAAAGCTATTGCTCCCTGGATGGAATGAGGGCTTGGTACTCTTTCAAATATGACCTGTGTGGTCCACCTACTTTGCTATCCCCATTCAGGAATCTCTGGCATCCAATTACACCCTCTCTCTCTCCCCTGCTCCCAGGAAACCTCTCAAGGCTGTGTTCATGTGCCTCGTCCCCCATCCTGGTCCCAGTGCCAGTCAATGTGTAATTCTTAACATGTCCAGCACTCCTACCCCCACTTTGCTTGCCATGGAGGTGAATGGAAGATTTACACCTGCTGTTGGACCAGGGTTGAAGATTGGGGTGCACAAGGGCTACCATACACCAGGGAAGTAGGAGGTGGGAGGGCTGGACATGTAATTGAGGATTATGCATTAACTGGCTCTGGGACCTAGATCAGAGTGGGGTGGGAGGACTGGACATGTCATTGAGGATTATGCATTGACTGGCTCTGGGACCTAGATCAGAGTGGGGTGGGAGGGCTGGACATGTCATTGAGGTTGCATTGCATTCAGGCAATACAAAGAGACACAGGCAGAAGGGGATAGGGAGAAGTACCAGGAGAAGCAAAGGGAGGCAGGGAGGTCAGTAAGGGAAGCCAAAGCTCAGACAGAACACATTGCAAAATCAGTGGGTAGAGGGGACAAAACCTTTTACAGGTACATAAGTGAAAAAAGAAGGCAAAGGGAGGGATAGTGAGACTGAAGGGGGAGGATGGGGGCCACGTGGAGGATGACAACAGTAAAGCTGACATATTGAACAGGTATTTCTGCCCAGTCTTTACTGAGGAAGAGGAGGGTAATGGGTCTGAAAGGAGTACAAGGGGTGAGAATGGTGCAGAAATGGACACAAGTCCCTTTACACGAGAAAGGGTCCTGAAGGAACTGGAAGTAATAGAGCTGATAAAGCAATGGGGCCAGATGGGGTGCACCCCAGGGTCCTTAAAGAACTAAGAGAGGTGGTGGCTGAATCTCTGGCTATCCTGTTTAACTGATCACTGGAAACAGGGGAAGTACCCAAAGACTGGAGGATAGCAGATGTAGTCCCCTTTTACAAAAGTGGGAACAAAGAGGAAGCGGGAACTACAGACCAGTCAGCTTCACCTCGGTAGTGGGGAAGATCATGGAAGCACTACTGAAGGAGAGATTGGTGGAACATCTGGTTGTCAATGGACTACAGGACCCAAGACAGCATGGTTTCACCAGGGGGAGTTCATGTCAGACCAACCTCATTCAATTTTTTGACTGGGTGACTAGGGAGGTGGATCAGGGGAGGGCAGTGGACATGGCCTATCTGGACTTCAGCAAGGCCTTTGACACTGTGCCACATAGAAGACTATTACACAAACTGGGGAATATGGGTGTGGGCAGGACAGTAGTGTGGTGGGTAGGTAACAGGCTGGGAAGCAGGACACAGAGGGTGGTGGTAAATGGCTGTCACTCCACAAAAGGAAGAGTGACCAGTGGGGTACCACAGGGATCAGTGCTGGGACCAGTCCTATTCAGCATCTTCATCAGTGACATTGCGCAGGACCTAGAAGGCAGAATTTCACTGTTCAATGATGACACAAAGCTCTGTAACAGAGTAGACACACCAGAGGGTGTAGACAGAATGAGAAGGGACCTGCAGAAACTTGAAGAATGGTCAGGGGTTTGGCAGTTGAAATTCAATGCAAAGAAGTGCAAGATAATGCATATGGGGCACAAAACCCTGGCACAATATATCAGTTGAGGGGTGAGGATATAGCTTTTACCAAGCAGGAAAGGGATGACCTCAAGGTAGGGAAACAGTGTGACAAGGCAGCAGGTAAAGCAAATAGGATGCTGGGATGCATAGGCAGGGGCATCACCAGCAGGAAAAGGGAGGTCATAATTCCACTATACAAGACACTAGTGAGGCCCCACGTGGAGTACAGTGTAGAGTTCTGGAGACCTTACCTATGTAAGGACATAGACAGGAGTAGAAGCTTCAGAGGAGGGCAACAAAGATGGTACATGGATTGCATCACAAGTCCTATGAGGACAGGTTGAAGGAACTAAATATGTACTCCCTGGAGGAGAGGAGGAGAGAGGGATATGATAGAGACATACAAGTATCTTACAGGGAGGAACAGGTGCAGGAATACACTATTTTAAGCGAAAAAGATGTTTCCAGGACTAGGGGCATGGGATGAAGTTGGAGGGAGGACGATTCAGAGGAAACGAGAGGAAGAATTTCTTCATAGAACGGGTGGTGGACAAGTGGAACACCCTGCCAGAGGAAGTGGTGGGGGCTGAAACAATCACAGGATTTAAGAATGCATGGGATAGACATAAAGGAATTCTGGAGGTCAGGGGTAAGGAGCAACAGACTTCTAGGAAAACATAAACTGAATTTACAAGCTCAAATGGGCAGACTGGGTGGACTATAGGCCCTTATCTGCCGACACTATCTATGTATGTATGGATTATGTATTGACTGGCTCTGGGACCTAGATCAGAGTGGGGTGGGAGGGCTGGACATGCCATTGAGGATTACATATTGACTGGTTCTGGGACCTAGATCAGAGTGGGGTGGGAGGGCTGGACATGTCATTGAGGATTACGTACTGACTGGCACTGGGACCTAGATCAGAGTGGGGTGGGAGGGCTGGACATGTCATTAAGATTACATATTAACTGGCTCTGGGACCTAGATCAGAGTGGGGTGGGAGGGCTAGACATGTCATTGAGGATTACATATTGACTGGCACTGGGACCTAGATCAGAGTGGGGTGGGAGGGCTGGACATGTCATTAAGGATTACACAGTGACTGGCACTAGAACTGGGATGGGGAGGGGCATACAAACACAGTCTTAAGAAGTGTACTGGGAGTGGGAGAGGGAGAGTGAGGAGGTGCCACTGATTGACTTGAATTCCTGATCAAGATGGGGGGCACACTATCTGGTGCACAGTAATTAAACATGGTTCCTGAAAATGTTAACTAACAATGTGCTGCCAGCTTGTTTGTGCTCCCATACAATATCTGGTGCAGCTTGTATGCAGCGTCTCCCTCTCTTTGGATGTCTCCTGGGGGTCATTATCACTCATGTACTACCAGGGTTTGGCAATCCTCACTCTTGCTTTGAACAATGCACTTGCCATGCTAACATTTTGAATATGCTGCCCTTACAGTACTGCATCTTAACTGATCTCATGCATGCTTAATCTGTAATTGATTTTAAAATAATATTTTAATGATGATGGCTTCTTTAGTGATTTAGAGATAGATGTTTAAATACATCTTTAGTATAATATTCAGAAATCTGACAAAGACCGAAATGTTCAAAAGTTAGCACTTAAAAAATCAAAGCTGTTAAATCATCATATGTACTAAACCACAATTTATAAGCTCCTTTTGTGACTTTCAGAAAAACAATCCAAAAATTGTGAGCAGGCTGCAGACTGACAATAACTGTGACATGATTCACTTTGCATGATTCATAAAATGGGGTCATTGTTCAGTTAAACTGCTCCTTTCAAGACATTCAAAGTAAAAACAAGATCTTAGCAAGGCTGGTTTTGTGAAAGACAACAGACAAGTATATAGGTTCTGTATAATTTTCTGTTAAAATGGTAACGCTTCAACCTATTGTAGATTAATAATGCATAGTCAAGGCACCCATTATTTTAACACATTTCTTACAGGAAAACAAAAATACTTTCAAACAAAAGAAGGTACCCTCAGTCATCTCCATTTTTCTGCCATTCATAATTTAAAGGCCAGCAAGGTGTTTTCTGAGAACAGTATCTCTGTGGATTACAAGGAAAATTGCAGGTACTGAAATACAGCACAATACAGCAATATGTGGTGATGCCTTTACAAAGGACATCATATACAGTACAACACAGAGTTACTTAAAGTACTTTCAATTCTCTGGATTAATTTTCAGAAAATTAAAAGCCATGTTTATCTTTGCTTGCTCACATGTGCAAATCAAACATATTGGGATGACTGGACAGAGTGCTGGCTGGGGAGGCCTGTCCTGCAAGCAGCAAATGCAGTTTAGTCTGCAGGAAATGTGCCGGAGCACACCCAATCCTGGCAAGCAGCTGCCGATGTTCCTTCCCTGGCTGATGAGTGTAAACATCTCACATTTGAAAGGATGCAGCCGCACCAATCACAGTGTGGCTGCATCATTTTCACTGTGCTGCCGCATCAGCCAGCATTCCCCAATCTCACTGCAGACCCAGCTTTGTGATCAAATGTAACCTCCCACTCCCTCCTCTGCATGCGGCCCAACCCCCAACCTCCGTTCCCATCCCCCAGTGTAAGTAAATAAAACCGTCCCTCTCCCTCTCCCTACCTCTGCATGTGCTCCAGCTCCACACTCTGGTTTAGCTCCCCCCAACACATGATGCAACACTGTGGTGGCCACCCTGGTTCTGTAAACATCAAGCCAACACAGGGGTGTCCTGTCTCCAGGATCAGTACCTGCAAATGTTAACATGGTCCCTCATCATCTTTTTATTTTATTTTATAAACCTTTAAAATAGAAAATGATCCCTTGATGAGTTCTGCCAACCCTCCAGCCCTCTGGCCCCCACCTTTCACATTGACCCCCACTCAATGTCTACCACCTGATCTTATACCTCCCACACCCATCACTTACCTGTGGGAGTTACACAACCTGCTGCTTCCAACTCTGAATGGGAACTAAGGGAAACAAGGTAAGTTTGGTTCATGCCTTTTTAATCCTTATGTAATCCTTTTTGGAGGCAGTATGGCGCAGTGGTTTAAGGCTCTGAGCTGCAAATCTGGAGACCTGGGTTTGAATCCCACAGCTCCCACTTGCATACTGTGTGATCCTGAGCAAGTCACTTAACTTCCTTGTGCTCCCAGGTTGCACCTGCAAACAAGCTTTCAGCTTAGTGTGTCTCACCTGGTAAAATAATTGGTAAAAAAAAAAATGCATTTTTAATTTTTACACATATCATTATCATTAAACATTTTTGCACCAAATTTTCAACATAGCCTTTTTTGCACCCTACCTCATGAACAAGGAAGGGGAAAGTTTTCAAATCCCCCCCCCAAAAAAAAATGTTTTTTGCAGTATTTCTAATAAATCGACTTTCTGATGGGATTTTAAAAATCCCACCTGTCTTGATTAAGTGGTGGGATCATAAAAAGACTATGTTGAAAATCTGGGGTCAAAATGTCAAAAAACAATAAAGTTATGAGGAAACACCAAATGTTTTCCACATTTACTCATAGCATTCTGATTTTCAGATTTTGGACCCAAATTTTCCACTTATCCATTTCCTTACCCCACTTTATGAACATGACAGGTGTCATTTTCCAGATCCTTTCTGAAACATGTTTTCACAGCCACTCTGCAAAATCACCTTTCAGACATAATTTAACAAATTCCATCTGTCTTGATCATAAGTTGAGGACATAAAGATACTATGTTGAAAATGTAGGATCAAAAAACAACAAAGTTATGAAGAAACATTGAATTTTTCCAATGTCTTCTCACAGCAGTTATTTTTGCACATTTTGGCTCCAGAGTTTCAAGATAGCCCTGGTATTGTCCCACCTCATGAAAATGACAGTGGTCATTTTTAAAGTCCCCTCCAAAACATGTTTTTACAGTCATTCCAAAAAATAGCTTTTTGAATAGGATTTTAAAACTCTTCCCTGATAATAAGCTATGGTCATCAATAGACTATGTTGAGAATTTGGGATAAACATGTGAAAAACAACTCAACTGTGAGCAAATGTTGATGTTATTCCACCTTTGCTGATAACTTTGTTATTTTTGCTCAGTTTGCCCTCACAGTTTCAATATAGTCATTGTATTACCCCACCTCGTGAATATGACAGCTGTCATTTTTCAAATTCCCTTTGAAAAATGTTTTTGCAGTCACTCTGCAATCACTTTCTGGATGGAGTCAGAAAATTCCATCTGGGGGTCATAAAAAGACTGTTGAAAATGTTGGTGAAAATATCAGAGGCCACTGAAAATGAAAGATTGCCTCTTAGCTGGCCTGACCATGTTAAATACGTTGTAGAAATGAGTAATAGAAGCCCCCCCCCCCCCACTGAAAATGAGATATTGAACCTCTGCTGTGTTATCCTTGGTAAATACAGTCTAAAACGTTTTAACAGCAGGACACCATTGAAAGTTAAATATGTCTGCTGGGCTATCCTGGGTAAATATATTGCAAAAATATGTAAAAGCAGGACCCCATTAAAAATGAGATATTGCATCTTATTTGATCTATCCCAGGTAAATATATAGTAGAAATGTGTAAAATAGGACCCCAGCACAGCATACCCCCACCAAAATTTGCATCTATGTTGCTCTATCCTGGGAAAAATACATTGTAAACACAAGTAGGGCTTAATCAGAAATGAGATGTCACATGTCTGCTGTGCTATCCTGCATAAATACAGTATAAACAAGTGTCAGAGCAGGACACACAGAAAACAAGATATCACATCTCAGCTGAGCTATCCTGGGGAAATATATTGTAAAACTGTGTAAAAGCAGGACCCTACTGCAGAACTCCACTGAAAAGGAGATGTTGCATCTAAGCTGATCTGTCTCAGAAAAATGCATCGTAAAAGCAGGATCCCACTGAAAATGAGATATTACATCTCACCTCCACTATCCTGGGTAAATGCAGTGTAAAAAAATCTGTAAAAGTTGCTGGCCCAGTGGCACAGAGGGCTGAGGCATCTCTGCCTTACCTCACGCCATGCCGGTGACCTGGGTTCAGGAACAACCTCGGATTGTCTGGGAGCCAGCATGGGAGGGAGGGTAGGAGCAGGATTGAGCTGCCAAATGGTGGTTCTCCTCTCCCGGGGAGGGAGGGTCAGCCTCCCAGGTCCTGTCACCACTGGTTGGAGGTCCAGTGATGGCATAGGCAGGTATCTGGGCAACCAGTAGGGTGGGGCATCCCGCAGTGTGCAGCATGCATGTGCCTCCATATGTGCGAGCTTGCATCAAGGACGTGAGGCTTGGGGGGATGGAAAATGGGGGAACAAAAAATGAATTAAAAAATAATGAAAAAAAGATCTGTAAAAGCAAGACCCCCTATTGAAAATAAGATATTGCATCTCATCTGGTCTACCCTGTATAAAGAGTAAAAATGTGTAAAAGCAGGACCCAAATACAGCAGAATTTCACAAAAAGATGTGCATCTATGCTGGTCTGTCCTGGGAAAAATACACTGTAAAGCTGGACCCCACTCAAAATGAGAAACTGCCTTTCAGCTTGGCTATTGTGGATAAATACACTGTAAAAAAAGTGAAAGCTGGGCTCCCATTGAAATGTGATACCGTACTGCATCTCTGTTGTGCTGTCCTGTGTAACTACAGCATAAAAATGGGTAAAAGCAGGATCCCAAATAAAACTAAGATATTGCATCTGAACTGCATTGTCCTGGGTAAATACACTGTAACAATGTGTCAAAGCAGGACCCCACTGAAAATGAGGTATTGCAGACGTCCAGTAACATCACCGCTCAGCAGGAAGATTGAGCTCTTTGTCTGGCCTGTTATAATCTAACATAACCCTCCCTGGGGATCCACCAGAACTGAACAGTTCTACAATGTATGTGCAGACATGTCAGCAAGACAGAAATTGAAGGATTTTGCAATGAAAAGTCTGAAACCTAAACACTCCCAACATTCGTAGCAAAGCAGATTGCCCAACCGTGTGGCAGAAGCCATACAGGATAAGGACAATTTTAGTTTCACATCTCGCTCCATCATCATGGAATTTAAAAATATCAGCTCAGTTTTGGCAAAATTAGAGGAGACCACTTTAACCACCCAGGTGGACACAAAAAAACATTCAGACCAGAACTGCAGAAATCAAGCAAGGGTTGACAGAGGTCACCACGCAGATGGCTCTCCATAATGCCACACTCTTTTATCTTCTGCAAAAAGACAAAGTCACAGCTAACAAACTAGATGACTTGGAATCTCAGTCCAACTGTAATACTATCCATATTCATGGACTACCAGAGGGCATGGAAAGAGGGGTCATGACAGACTTCATTACCTCCTTGATCAAGGAACTGCTTGGGCTTCCTTCTCACCTGGCGATTGACTTAGAGTGGGTGTGTTGATTTATTGAAAACTTCAGAGTTTACCTTTGAGCGGAGGTGCTGATTTACAAGGGTTCCACATGAAATATATAGCTAGAAAAAACATCACAAGTGCAATAAGCGGTTCCAGAAGAAATGCGCTCAAGTGAGGATCAAAGCACATTCATACAGTTCTGAAAATATCAGTTCAGATTGTTGTGTAAAATCACAGAATACGTACAGAGGAAAACTGAATGAAACAATTTAATGGTTACAGTTGCACTTGACTGCAAGGGCAGACTACAAAGATCTCTTAAACTGTTTAATCTTGGGAAGATTTAATAGTGCCTCAGGCAGTTTGCCAGTTAGTGGCCCTGACAGCAAATGACCACTTGCCCAGCTGAGTATGCTGAAATAGAGGCTTAAGGGCATTTCTGGCCATGTTCCTGGTGATGCATTGTTTGGAGATGGTGCGGAAGCAGTTTGATAAATCAGGGGTGTTAGGCCCAGGAATGCTTTTTTGGCTTGCAATCGGGTCTGGAGCTTTGCTCTGCAGGGTAAAGGTAGCTATTTAGTGAGTGCAATTCACTTCCCAGGGACATCGCAAACACCCCAAATCTAATCCCCTCTTAAGTGCATTCTCCATCAGCACTTGGTGGCCAATGCCAGCTGTGACTGCACCCTGCAAAAAAAAAATTTCTTTGTTTCCCCCTCTCCCGGCTCCCCCATGCCCATCCTGTCATAGTCACTCCTCACCCCCACCCTCTGACCCCCTTTTATCCCTCTTCCTCTCTCTGTTCCTTTCCACCCTCTGTTTCAGATCCCCTCATCATGCCTCTACCACCTGGCTCCCATTCTCCTCCTCTTGCCCCACCCCCATTCCTTTTCTTTTTCATTTCACCATCTCTTACTCTCTCGCCCCCCAGTTCCCAGTCTACCCTCTTTCTTTTTTCTTCCTAGAACCTCCCCCTTATTTCACCCTTGTCCTTTCCCTCTGCATTATGAACCACATTGTTTCTTCCCTGATTACTGTTGACAAAGCCTCTGGCAGCTCATGCACTGCTAACTGGCAGCTATCTTGCTGTTACCTAATGTAATCTAATAAGTTAATTAATTTCCCATGCATTGTCTTTATCAGTTTTACCTATGTAACTATGTGTAGCCTGTCTTGTTATAGCTTGTCCTGTTTCTATGACATGGAACCTTTGTAAAAGAGCATTTGGCTCAAAGCTGTGAATTCCAAAACTTAAATAAATAAATAAAGGGAATAACTATGAGTGCAGTTTTCTGCACCAAGTACTAAGCAGCATGCCTTATTACAGATCAGCTTTACTCTGTTTCACTACCTGTTCAAGGTTTTCTCCCTCTCTGTTTCAGATGACAAAGGGTGGAACTTAACATCTTCTGTAGGATGCTAGAGAAGAGTATGATCTTTCTTTTTTATGACTGAGTGTGGAGCCAACAGGAGTATTGCATGTACAAAAGGAGTGATGTCATGTTTTCTGTCCATGGAACTGACTTAAAGTGTAAATAGTCTCCTCTGCCTTACTGTCCTCCAAGGAATGTTTTCCACCCTCAAATAAATATGTTTTCATGCTAGTCAATGGTTGCAGGGTACTATTTTCTTTCTTAAATGGGTGGTACAAAACTGGAACCTGAGTAGTGGGAAGCAGCATTGTTTTTCGGGGGGAAGTAATATCCACCCCACCTCCACCCAAGAAGCTCCAAAAGATCCATCCCACCTTTTTTTTTTATTCATGTGGGAGGGGCAAGAGGTGGATCTATCATGCTGAAAGAAGACTCAGTAGTTTGGGATCTGGACCAAGGAACAGAACAAGTCTGTGGAGTCCCTGCATTTGGTTAAGGACTAGGAGAACAGACTGACTTAAAAATCCTTGGAACAAATGATTATCAGTCACCTGGTGTCTCAAAAGGAAAGACTAAGAAGTGTCTATAGCTTCCAAGGAAAATAGATAGCTTTCATGTATTTCTTAAACATTTATATACTAAAAACAAAGTTCAGCTTTTGAGATTAACAATATTTGTTTAATCATGGGCACAGTACTTGGCAAACACAGTCTGTGATGAATTATATTTTTCTTTTTAAGTTTGAGAAGTGGAGTTGACTTGCACATGTTAAAAATACCAGCTGCAATGAACAACTACTTGTAGAAACAAAATGCTGTTTTTTTTTTCCTACTAACTTTTTTCCTGGCTCAGTTTATATCAGTGAAAGGAAAGACTGGAACAAATATCAGAGCTGCCACCCCCCTGGACAAGCTATGTATCACTCATTTAAAATAACACAAATGTTTCTGTGAGGGAAGCAAGAAGATGAACCAGCATGGTTAACAAATACATTCATTGACACCTGTGAATGAATGGGGAGGGGTAGGTTTTTCTAACATTCCTGGTGAGTTTATACTCCTTGGAACCTGTTATTCCAGTTTTTATGACTGTAGGTGGAGCCAACAGGAGTATTGCATTCAGAAAAGGGATGATGTCATCTTTCCTACCAAACAACATGATAGCGTGTTAAAAATAGATTCCTCAGCTGAAGCCTCATTACTATGCTGCCTGTGTGTGTGTTTTTTTTTGGGGGGGGCTGCCACAAGCAGAATGGGACTTCACAGATGGAGAAACTCACAGCAGCAAAATAAGTATGTTGGCATTAAAAGCTTAGTGGTGTGGATGTGGAGGCACCAGTATTTAAGCATGACTTTGGTAGATGATTAATTGTGACTGTGGGGTGAGGGAAGGAGTGAGTCTTGATATTTTTAGAATAATGGTTTTCTGAAACTTCAACCTTCAATGGGTTAGGCTCTGCAGCCATCTGTACAGTATATCACTAAGCCACATGCAGTGTGGTATGGGTAGAACCCAGATCGCCAGACCAGGACTAGTGCTGTAAAATCTGCACTGGGCACAGCTTGTGCAAATATTGCTGATCCAGTGGAGCAGCAATAAAGTATTGCATTCAGAAAAGGGCTGATTTCATCTTTGCTACCAAACAACATAATAGTGTGTTAAAAATAGATTCCTCCGCTGAAGCCTCATTACTACGCTGCCTGTTTTGCCTTGCCTCGTGCTTCAACCCACCCCAGGAGTGACATTATTACATGATAACACACACCCTTACATGTGTTATTGCTTAAATATGCCCTTTCTCAATGTGCTGTACTTTGATTCAGTTAGTGTATGCAACAGCCTTCATGTGAACACTCTGGGCTTCTCTTTGACTCCTGATATCTATTTGCTTTAGCTACTGTATATTGTTTGAACTGCTTTGGTCTTCTTGATGTGGTGCCTGTGTGCCTAAACTATGTAATCTGTTTACCTATTGCTACCCTTGTATCTCCAATGAATGATTGTTATAACTGTCTGCTCTCCGAACCATTGTTTTTTGAATTGTTAACTGTGCTGTTTTTGTATTAGTTTCAATGAGGTGCCTTTGTAAATGAGTCTCTGACTCAAAGGTTTGTAAATCTGATATTTTTTTAAATAAATAAATAAATTTGTATGTTTAAGCCCATGAAACACCCTTATCTAGTTAATGCATTCACAGTCGCAGTGGCTCTGCCAGAGTTTGTTTTGTAAGGCTTTGAGCTTTAGCGATGAAGCTACAAGACAGTTGAGGCCAGACCACACTCTATTACTATGCACTTTCTGGACTACAAAAATGTAAAAGGTTACAAAAAGCCTGGGAAAAAAAGAGATTGTCTTTAGTAGCCAACATCTGTATTTTGACCATGATTTCACTTCTTGTCAAACTGAACAATTGTGGCAGGTCCTAGATGTTATAAAAGCCCTAAAAGAAAAGGGATTGAATGCCCAGTTATTTACTCCAGCACAAATAAAAACTATAGAGGACTCAAGACCCTAGTTCTTCTGCAGCCTGGAAGAAGCAGCTGATACCATCTGAAAGCTGGGAGTAGCACCCAACACCCCACAGCCAGACTCCTGTATTGTAGACCTTGAGAAGGAGCTCCGAACATACACCTGGGCCACCCTGAGACAATGGCAAGAGAACAGAAGAGACAGGCAAGATCAGTGGCAACTGCATGGAAAGAGCTTTAGCAGCAGGGTAAGTATGAGGGAATGCAGGTCAAAGAAAGAGTGGACACACAAGACTGAACTGTCAGTCCTTGCAGGTACTGTACTTTTCCACATGCTTTGCTGGCTGCCCTGATAGACTTACACACTATGTTGTGGGGCTCCCTCCCTTTTCTTCAGGCAGCAGCTCTGCTGCAGTAACAGATTTCTTGTACTCTGCCAACTCAAACTCTGAATGACTGTTCACATTTCAGAACTGACTTTCGAACCGATCTCAATGATTCTAAGAACATTACAAGTTTCTATAGTGCATGTTCCTTTTTTTATTATATGTTGTCGGGTTAGTGATGTAGGCTGTGCTGTTTGGGAGTGCACCATGCATTCTACATCCACATGGCAGATCCTTGGGGGAGGTACTGTCAGCCAGGACACTCACTTCTTTTTAATTATTGCACTTATGGCAGCGTTGCCTCCAGTGGGGGATGCTGGTCATGGGGAGACCCACCGCCATGGGCTAGGGCGGGCTTAGCAAAGCTATTGAACATCCCTTTTGGTTGCCCTTGGTGATGCTGCACCATATTCCAGCGTGATAGATGTAATTTCTGTGGTGTCACTGGTAAACAATAATCAGCACTCTAAGCCCAGTGCCTCTCTTAATGTGTTCTATTTCAAGCCTACTGGGTTTGTCCGGTGGGAGAAGGGTTCAGCAGACCCCTAGCTCCTTGTCACCCTGGATACCCAATGACAAGCATGATGGTGAGCAGCAATCTCTAGGGGTGCTGAGGTTTGTCTTAAGGACTTCATGGGGACCACATGGTTGCGCAATGGGCATGTCCTTGACCTCTAGTATTTGGATGTGGCAGTGCTGCACCTTTGTCAAAGGGTACTGGTGGTTTGGCAGGGGGAACTGTGTTCATTATGGTTTATTCTCAGTGGGACAGGGCTTCCAGCTTACACTGGCTTTGCCTGTGTGTCCCAGGGCTTGAGGGGGGCAGAGAACGCAGTTGCCTTGGCAGCTGGCATACAGTAGTGTGTGTGGGTGGATGGACCAATCTCGGTTTGCATATTTAGTGTCAGTGGCTCTGCAGGTAGCACACTCACCTCTGAGGCTGAGAGATCAGAAGGCTGTGGGTTCTATCCCTACACTGGGCACTTGGGTTAATATTCCAATACTGACACTGTAGTACAGCATGAGAGGGGTGCTGCACTCCTGAGGTGCCATCTTTCGGATTAGACTTTAAACCGAGGTCCCATCTGCCCATTCTGGTGGTAGTTCAGGTGGATGTTAAAAATCCCATGGCACTTCTCAAAAAAGAGCAGAGGGAATTTCCCCAGTGCCCTGACCAAATTTCCCCTCATTCACTAAAAATACCACCAACAGCTTAATCTGGTTCAAGGTCAGTTGGCATTCATCTGTATCCCCACTCCCCCGGTTCGTGCTTGAAAATAGGCAGAATTTGCCTAGTGCACTTACCCAGTCAACAAAAATTAAGTAAATAAATAAATACATTTCTTATGCCTGTTTTCTTTCCTTTAAGGATACACTTCTTTTCCATCTTAAACTGTGACATTTCAGCAGGGTTGCCTACTGATGGAGAGGGTGAAGCCAGCAGCTGCAGAGCCATTCATTATGGTACCCAAGGTGTTTTATCTACACAGGGGGACTGGAATTGCAGTGTTGTGCTCTTGTGCTTTACACTTACAATAAGTTCACTGTGTATAGTTTCTATGACATCCTGTTGAAGCAGTGTCTGGTTTCGTACATTGCTCACCAGTCTGTTTGTCTGTGGTATGGGAATGGAAAAGCACAATTTGGGAAAAACAGCAAGGCTAAGGGAGGATAACATTTTATTATGGTGGGTGAGCCAAACATCACTTTGTACAATGTGAAGGGTATTAATAGCCCTATTAAGTGGGCCAGATAGCTAAACGAATTAAACAGTCAGGGAATGACGGTGGCACTGCTGAAGAAAGCCATGTCACTCAGGGTAAGCAAGGTAAGCTAGCTCACTCCTGTGTGAGACAGTGTCATACAGCCTCCTTTGAGCAGCACCTTCACAGGAGGGGGCCAGCAAACTTGAAAGAGGGGGATGCCACACTCAGCATCACTGAGGTAAAGGCAGACTCCATGGGGCAATATGTTAGCATTGAAGGAAGCTACTGGGATACTCCAATACTCATACTGAATATTTATGTCCAAACACGGAAGGGGAAAGGGATACCTTTTTTCAATCGGTGCTAATGGCCCTTCTGTCAAGACCACATACCCTCTGTATAGTGGGGTGGTGATTTCAATGCAGTTCTACATGAGGGATTGGACAGAAAGCACCTAAGCTGAGGTAGACAGCAGACATAGGGCAGATCAAGCGCTGAAGAGGCTGGTCTGAGAAATGGGTCTAGTTGATACCTGGTGGTTTTCACACCCCAGGGACCTTGATTTTACTTTTTATCCCCCCCCCCCACCACCACCAACACTCATACTCCAGGCTAGACATAGTACTGGTAAATGGGGAGTGGGCACATATGATTGGAGATTCCAGAATCAGACAGTTCACCTTGTCTGATCACTCCCTAGTACAAACAACCTTTACTATTAATCCCCCCCATGAAAGTCCCTATGGAGACTGAACAATTCACTTCTTAATGGGCCTGAATTTAAGGAACTGGTACAGCAGCAGGTTAACGAATTTTGCAACAATAATAGGGTGGGAGATACCTCTGTTGCAGACAGATGACACACTCTGAAGGCTACGGTGATAGGAGCTATCATTCAGTATGCTTCAAAGAAGAAGAAAAGTGATGCAGCCCACCAGATAGATAGCACTCAAACAGGAATTGTTCGAACTAGAGGCCATACAAAAGATAACTTTACATGAGGCGCTGTTACCACATGTTAAACAATGTAAAGAGGTCCTGCAACCCTACTGGGAATAAAAGACTGAGGGTCAGCTAGGGTATTATTGTCAGCATTTCTATGGGGGGCTGGACAGGGCAGGTTCTAATTTAGCAAATTAGGAAGGAGGCAGTCAGTAGAGCAGTCTTGAAGATTAGGACGCGGGGGTCACCTGATGGTCACCCATCAGGAAATAACAGATATTTTTGCTGACTATTATGGGACACTACTCTCAGGAGTGGGACCCAACACACAGAGCAAGGGTGGCGGAATACCTGGGAAATTACATACTGTGATCCTTCACATAAGGCAAGGTAATTTTATTTATTTGGCTTCCAATCTCTAGGGCTCCAGGGAGAAGAGCAGCAGAATTCCTTAGACGGACCCATAACTGACACCGAGGTTCAGGGAGTGGTACAGCACCTTAAAAATGGTACAGTCCCAGGTGCGGATGGATTCACCTCAGAATATTATAAAACCTTTCAGGAGCTCCTGACACCAGAGCTGCTCAGGATTTTGCTTCAGTGTTGGAAGTGGAGGGGGTACCCTGAACTTGGAGGTTGGCCTAAATATCTGTTCTGTTAAAACCGAGAAAAGATTCCAAGGCTTGCAGAACCTGTCGCCCTATTGCCCTATCGCCCTACTCCCAGTGGACTTCAAGTTGTTTACCTCAATCCTGGCAACCAGGGTGCAAAGGATGGTGCAGGATTTGATCAGCCCAGGTCAAACTGAATTTATTAGGGGGCAGAACCTTAATGACATTGGCCTCTATGCACTATTGAGGCAGAGGTATGTGGAATCAGCATGTACCCGACCCATGTAGATCCGCATCCATGGACAGGTGCACACTGGCCGGTATCCACTACCGGCCACCACCTGTCTGTGGCTCTGGCCGGGCATCCAGTCAGATGCCAGACCAGGACACAGAGTGGATCCCCTACACAGTGGGGCGTGCATTGGCAGCATGCCCCACAGAAGAACTACAGCCAGTGGCTGTGGCAGTGAGAGGAGGGCAAAGCTGCCAGCCCTCCTGCAATGCGGCCCCGGAGCGGGTAGTTGTGACTGGGTGGGGGGGTCTGTTGGTGGTGCAGAGGGCACTATTCACCATCACATGCCAGGGGGACGGTGGTGGGGGTTGGCCAGTGGTGCCGTGCAGAGGGTGGGGGTTACCTCTGACTACCACTGTGGTTGGGGGTTGCTGGACTGGAAGTGGGGGTGTGTGGGGGGGTGATACCTTAATGGAAGGCACACAGATGAACATAGTGGGGGGGCACCAATGGCCATGACATTGGGTGCTGTGGTGTCGGGTAGGGTGAGTTGGGTAGCCTATGGGTGCCAGTATGGGGTGGTTTGGGGGGATGCTTGCAACTGGAGTGCCCATCCAGGTACCCCAGCCCTTGCCATCATTCTAGTGGGCTGGGGTGGCACAGTGTCCATTTCCAGGGTCCATGGCAACTGGGGGGGGCATGTTCCAGGGGGCATATAGCTAATTATGACAGGGTCTCCTCTGCTGTAAGCTGAGCCCTCCTCTGCACCCCTGCTGCCAGCAGTACACACTTTAGTGCATGGCGCATAGTGCTGGCATGCCCCCAGCCCACCCCCAGCATGATGCAATCCACGGGGCCAGGACTGGGTGCATGGCAGCTGCGCACCCCCCCTTAGTGCATCCTGAACGAGGGGGCACAATGGGTGCAGAGTGGCTATGTGCCCCAGATATGTGGCGTGTAGCCACTCTGCCCCTTCATGCATAGGGGTCATTATCTGGTGCCTCCTTAATGTCCTCATGGAGCAGCACTCCTTGAATAGATTCCAGCTGGCTATCTCTATAGATGCAGAAAACACCTTTGATAAGGTTGACTGAGCCTACCTCCTCCATACTCTGGAAGCCATGGGGTTTGGTAGAGATTTATTACTTGTATATCTGCCCTTTATGATTCCCCAGAAACCTTTGTTCAAGTAAACGGGGTCATGTCTTCCAAGTTCCCCATAGCCTGAGGCACAAGACAGGTATGCCCCCCTCTCCCCCTCCTCTTTGCAGTGGCTGTCCAAACTAATGCTGAAATTCAGGGGATAACGGTGGGTGAGACCAAACAGAAAATTTCTCTCTATGCAGATGAAACTGTTTGTTGTTTGAGACCCCCCATTCTATTCCTGCATTGCTGGAGCAATTGCAGTCATCTGAGTCCATTTCACGGTACAAGATACTGTAAATTATACTAAATTGGAGACTGTGGTCATTTCTGGTTCTTTCCCTCCCTGCATACAGGGAATCACTACCCTTTAAGTGGGCTGCTCAAAACACTTTCTACTACTTTGGCAATAAAGTCACCTATCAGCTGAAAAAATATGCTTTGAACCACTTACTGTTAATTGATGAAACTACAAGACAGCTGCAGACCTGGTCCCTGCTGCCACTAACACTGGGTGTCAGGGTGGAGATCTTAAACATGAATGTGCTTCCCTGCTTCATCTTCTTGTTTCAGGCCCTGCCTATTAAAATACTCAGAGCCTTCTGGGTTCACCTCAGAAAACGTACCATAAAATCTTTCTGGCCAGGGCATCAAATTAGAATGGGTTTTAATACATTGGGCATGATTAACAGAGGTGGACACAAGGCTTGCCTCAAGCCTGCATTCACCTGGGTGCTGCACCAACCACATTGGAGCACCATGCACCCAATTCACAAAGGCCACACCCCTTTGCAACACTTTACCCCAGTTATGGCGGCTTGCGCCAGACTTGTGGCACAAGCCCTGTATGTCAGGCAGCAGTGGTAGACCAGTGAAAAGCTGGTTTATCAACAGACTGTGGATGCACCGACTGTGAAACATGTCCTATGGCCAGGGACCACCGTAGCCCCATGTGCCCTGTATTTCGGCACGCAGGCTTGCAGTCAAACCAACACATGCATCAGGCCCATTATGTCTACCTAAGGAA
Organism: Neoceratodus forsteri; assembly: GCA_016271365.2. Taxonomy (NCBI): domain Eukaryota; kingdom Metazoa; phylum Chordata; order Ceratodontiformes; family Ceratodontidae; genus Neoceratodus; species Neoceratodus forsteri. The sequence continues at coordinate 1,520,273,712 of CM057449.1, forward strand.
AAGGGGTTGGGGTCTTCCATAATTTGAATGTTATTATTTGACAGCCCAAACAGCCCAGGTTGTTACCATAGTTAAACAAAGGCTTAGTTCGGGGTGGTATAATTTAGAAAACAGAATGTCACTACCAGCTCCACTGTTTACTCTCCCTGTGGCTATGTTGAACCCCTCTTTACTAAAGGAGATCCGTAATCCATGGACCACCCATTCATTATGGGTGGTTAGCAGGCTCCACAGACTCGCACACACCCAATGAAATTGGTCCACTAACGCCCATTATAGGGGACCCTAATTTTGCCCCTATGAATAGGGCACCTAGCTTTAAGCAGTGGAATAAAGTAGCCCTTGCCCGCTATGCCTAGCTAGTAAGTGGTGGGAATATTGTATCATTTGATTATTTAAAAAAGACATATGCAATCCCGAATAAAGACTTATTCTGCTACTTGCTGCTTCATCTTTTCCTGACATCTAAACATTTCATAGACAAAGTTTTGTGACCTCTCATGGGATGGGAGGACTTCCTTTACTGGTCTGACAAACATAAGGAGTAAGGGAAGTACATCTCTATAGCCTATAAGCTGCAGTTAACCTCTGCCACCCCAGGACTAATAGGGGTCTGGGATGAGTGAGGGACACAAATGGGAAACATTTTCTTGGACTAGGAATGGGAGAAAATCTTGAAGGGTGGGTTGAGGGTGATGGCTTCCTCTCATGGAGGGAATACAGATGGAAGGTGCTAATCCAGTTCTTCTGCACCCTCACCCTCATGGAACATTTTTGAGGTAGCAAAACAGACAGATGTTGGAGGGTGTGTGGAGAAAGGAGAGATCATTATCACATTTTGGGGGGATAGATAGATAGATAAAAATGTTTATTTTTTAACAGGAGTTAAACTTTTAGGACTGCAAAGCCCTGTTTTACAAAGTTGTCCTGTATAAGCAGATGGTTACATAAGAAAAAAAGGTGTAAAGCTTGATAAGATTTCATAAAAAACATTAACTTACATCAAGAGGACACTTTCAAACACATTCAACTATCACTTACAAAAACGGGGGTTTTCACATTTCAAGTGTAAGTATGTAAATTAGTACATGTGCAAAACATGAGATAGTTGAAAATACACTTATAAAAATAATGATTCTGGTGCTGGCCCAGTGGTGCTGAGGGTTGAGGCGCTGGACACCACACCTTGCATCATGCTGGCGACCCTGGTTCAGAGACGGACTCGGGGAGCCGGGGGTCAACAGATGAGGGAGAGGATTGAGCATCCTGAGGACTGTTCTCCTCTCCCTGGGGAGGGATCTTGGGGCTGCTCGGTGTCCTCGTGACCCCCGATGGAGTACTGTAGGATCACCAGCCAGACCATTGGGGCAGGAGTGCAGCAGATGTCAGCAGGGCAGCCATGCGTGGACGTCATTGGACGTTGCACTCCCGGGGGAAACCCATAAGTAGAAAATCACCAACCACTGGGATAGGTGATGGCACCTCCACCCACTCAGCCACACTCCACCACTGGTTGACCTCCTTTCCTGGGCCAAGCCCAGCCTGGCCTGCCTAATTCTAGATAGAGCACCCTGGGTGGATAGGGTGGCCCTACCTCGGGAGGGGGTTCAGAGCCAGGGGGATTGCCGGGTTGATGCCAGGAGATGGAGGCCTCTCAGGCATGGAGGTAGAGCTGGGGGCAATGGAGGATGCCCGAGAGAGTTCCTCACAGGTTAGTGCTAAAAATAGATGATACAAAAAAAAATAATGATTCCCACTGACATACACCAAGGACTAAGTAGATAGAGTCAACATAGTTGAAACAGGACATCGTATGGGATCGAGTTTTCCACATACTTGTAAATCAGTACTAGAAACATAATGTGCAACAAACAGTTCATAAATTAAAACTACATATGTCCAAAGAGTCAGAAGTTCTGATCCCAGGTCCAAAGAGAGCTGTGCCAGACCTGAGGCCAGGAAATCCAGCAGGAATGTAAAATATTTGCCTTGGGCTTGAGAGATGTTTTTCAAAGTATGTGTCTTATGGCCCTCAAAAGTATCACCTCCCATTGACTAGCACCAACTCTACCTACTCTTTCAGAATGACAGGATAGAATTAAGTCATTGCTGGTGATGGAGTGCATTACAGTCACATTGTGGCTTACGCAAGATATATTCCTGACCAAGTGGAGCAAATGGGAAGTAGCCAAGAACCCACAGGATCCCCAAGGGTCAACCCCAGAATTCCACAGTGAACAAGGAGAGTAAGCCTATGCAATTGGATAGCCCCAATGACCCTAGCTTTACTAGGTGACCAAGCCAGGTTTAGTACTTTGCTAAGCCCACTTAAACCAGATGGTGTGAAAAAGATTACTTGTATAAGGTAAAAAAATTACACAGACAGTCGTCATTAAGTTTGACAATATTGAGTTTTATTATCCACAGTTTTTGCAAGTTTCTGTTTTTCGTCTTTATGGATCACAAATATCTTAACTATTAGGATTACAATACAAGAATCTCTGTCCGTTTATTTACAGTATGTATGGTGAGCAAATGTACAGGTTATAGGTGTGTATTGCACTCAATATTTTTGTACTCTGCAATACTGTATGCTGGCTCTGCCCAGTGCCTAGCTCAATCAATCAATCAATAAAAATCTTTATTTAACCAGGCGGGTACCATTGAGCAAGCTCATTTTCGAGGTGGACCTGGGTTTTCGAGGTGGACCTGGGTATGTAGCTATGTAAATTGCTTCCTTCGATGTTCAATAAATTTGAAGTTTAAAAAAAAGAAATTGAGATGTTGCATCTCAGCTGGGCTATCCTGGTAAATTACATTTAAAAATGGGTAAAGCAGGACTCCACTAAAGACAAGCTATTGTATCTTACCTATGCTATTGTGGCAAAATATATTATAAAAAACTCCAAGCTGGTTGCCTGGGTAAAAACTTGGCTGGAAAACAGGATGCAGAGGGTAATAGTAAACGGAGTTTACTCTGAAGAAAGAGGAGTTACTAGTGGGGTACCGCAGGGTTCAGTACTGGGATTGGACCTCTTTAATGTCTTTATAAGTGACATTGTAGAGGGTCTGGAAGGAAAAGTATGTCTCTTTGCAGACGACACAAAGATCTGCAACGAGGCTGATATACAAGGTGGGGTGGAAAGGATGAGAAGGGACTTGGCAAAGTTGGAGGAATGGTCAAATGTATGGCAGCCTAGATTCAATGCAAAGAAATGCAAAATAATGCACCTGGGAAGCAAAAACCCAGTGGAAGAGTACACAACGGGGAGGTGAGACACTCACAACAACAAAAATGGAAAGGGACCTGGGGGTAGTTATATCAGATGACCTAAAGGTGGGCAAGCAGTATGAGAAGGCAGTAAGGAGGGCTGGGGGGATACTGGGATGCATAAGAAGAGGCATCACCAGTAGAAAACAAAGTTGTTATCCCTTTGTACAGACAGTTGGTGAGACCTCATCTGGAGTACTGCATGCAGTTCTGGAGACCCATCTCCATAAAGACATAGACAGGGTGGAGGCTGTCAAGAGAAAAAGATAGCATTCCAGAAGTATAAGGAAACACAGAAGGAGCAGGACAGAGACTGTACCAGTTAAGGCAGAAGGAAGCAGGGAGGGAAGTCAGAATAGCTAGGGCCCAAACTGAGGAAAAGATAGCCAACTCAGTTAAGAAGGGATAAAACCTTTTATAGGTACATCAGCGACGTGAAAGACAAAGGGAGGGATAGTGAGGCTGAATAGAAATGAACGGTGGTGGGCAGAGGGGACAGTGAAAAGCAGGGATACTGGACGAATATTTCTGCTCAGTATTCACAAAGAGGAGGGGAAGTGCCTAATCCAATTAACAGAAGCACTCTTGATGGGGGTCAATCCCAGTCCTTTCACAGAAGAAAGGGTTCTGCAAGAACTCCTAAAACTGAAGGTGGACAAAGCAATGGGTCCTGATGGAATTCACCCAGAATTCTAAAAGAATTAAGGGAGGAACTAGTGAAACCATTGGCTACTCTTTTTAATAAATCATGGGAGGATGGTGTGGTACCCGAGGACTGGAGGAAGGCGGATGTGATTCCCCTTCACAAGAGTGGGTCCAAGACAGAGGCAGGAAACTACAGACCTGTCAGTCTGACCTCTGTGGTAGGGAAAGTGATGGAGTCACTTCTGAAGAAAAGAATAGTCGAGTACCTAGAGGCCAGTGGAGCACAGGACCCAAGACAGCATGGGTTCACAGCGGGAAGGTCATGTCAGACAGAATCTAATAGATTTCTTTGACTGGGTGACCAAAGTAGTAGACCAGGGAGGGCTGTGGACATAGCCTACCTAGACTTTAGCAAGGCATTTGACACAGTCCCACAAAGATTAATAGTCAAATTAACCAGCCACGGTGGGACCCAGGGTGGTAGCCTGGGTAAAACATTGGCTGGACAACAGGAGACAGAAGGTAATTGTAAATGGAGTCCACTCTGAAGAAAGGGGGGTTACTAGTGGGGTACCGAGGGTTCAGAGTGGGTCCAGTCCTTTTAATGTCTTCATCAGTGACATTGCAGAGGGACTGGAAGGAAAAGTATGCCTTTTTGCAGATGACACAAAGATCTGCAACAGGGTTGATACACAAGGAGGCGTGGAAAGGATGAAAAGGGACTTGGCAAGGTTGAAGGAATGGTCAGAAGTATGGCAGCTAAGATTCAATGCAAAGAAGTGCAAAATAATGCACCTGGGAAACAAGAACCCAGGGGAAGAATGCACAATGGGTGGGGAGGTAGTAACAATAACAAAAAAGGAAAGGGACCTGGAGTTAATCATATCAGATGACCTCAAGGTTAGCAAGCAATGTGAGAAGGCAGTAGGGAGGACTGGGAGTATACTGGGATGTATAGGGAGAGGCATCATCAGCAGAAAACAGGAAGTTGTTATCCCTCTGTACAGACAGTTGGTGAGACCCCATCTGGAGTACTGTGTCCAGTTCTGGAGACCCCATCTCCGCAAGGACATAGACAGGATAGAGGCAGTCCAGAGGAGGACAACTAAAATGGTGCAGGGTCTGCGAGAGAAGCCATATGAGGAGAGACTAAAGGAGCTTAATATGTATACCCTTGAGGAAAGAAGGGAGAGGGGGGACATGATAGAAACTTTTAAGTACCTCAGTGGAATCAACAAAGTCCAAGAGGGTAGCATCTTTCAGAAAAAGAGACTTGCAAGAACAAGAGGACACAATTTAAAAGATAGAAGGAGGGCAGTTCAGGGCAATGTGAGAAGTATTATTTCAGAGAGGGTAGTGGATGCATGGAACAGCCTTCCTGAGGAGATTATGGGGTCTAAAACTGTGGGAGAATTCAAGAATGCATGGGACAGACATAAGGCAATTCTTGTGGGGGGTAGGAAGAAATAGGCTATTGGTTAACTAGGATCTGCGGCCTATCCTGTAGGTAGGGAAATGGGCAGACTAGATGGGCCTAGCGGTCCTTATCTGCCATCAAAGTCTATGTTTCTGTGTTTCTATGTTTCTAAGAGGAGGGCAACCAAAATGGTGCAGGGTCTGCGCCAAAAGATATATAAAGAGAGACTAAATGAGCTTAATATGTATACCCTCGAAGAAAGGAGGGAGAGAGGGGACATGATAGAAACTTTCAAGTACCTCAAGGAAATTAAAAAAGTCCAAGAGGGTAGCATCTTTCAGAAAAATAGATGTGCAAGAACAAAGAGGTACAATCTGAAGATAGAGGGGGGACGGCTCAGAGGTAATGTGAGGAAGTATTTGTTCACGGAGAGGGTTGTGAATGCATGGAACAGCCTTCCTGAGGAGGTTGTGGAGTCAAAAACAATGGAGGAATTCAAGAATGCATGGGACAGACATGAGGTAATTTTAGTGGGGGTTAGGCGGAAGTAGGCTGTTGGTTAACTAGGATCTGCATCTTATCGCTTAGGTAGCGAATTGGGCAGATTAGGTGGGCCAAGCGGTCCTTATCTGCCGTCAAATACTATGTTTCAACGTTTCTAAATGTTTAAAAGTACGATGCCCACTAATATTGACTCTCAGCCAGGCTGTCCTGGCTAGATACATTGTAGAAATGGATAAAATCAGGATCCCAACTGAAAAGGAGATATTGCATCTCCACTGTGTTATCCAGGGTAAATACAGTCTAAAAATGTGTAAAAGCAGGGCTCCCTTGAAAATGAGATACTGCATTTTTTCTGGTCAGTCATGACTAAATATATAGTAAAAATGTATAAAAACTAGACCCCAGTACAGCAGCAGAATCCCACCAAGAGATGTGCATTTATGCTGTCCTGTCCTGGAAAAAATACATTGTGAAAGCGGACCCCATTGAAAATGAGAAATTGCCCCTCACCTGGGTTATTCTAAGTAAACACATTGGAAAAAATAGGTAAAAGTAGGAACCTATTGAAAACAAGATATTGCATCTCCACTGAACTATCCTGGTACATAGAGTGACAAAACTGGTCAAAGCAGGACCCCACTGAAAACAAGATATCGCATCTCAGCTGGGCTATCCTGAGTTAATATTTTGCAAACCTCTGTAAAAGCAGGACCTTATAGCAGAACCCCACTGAAAGGAAGATGTTGCATCTAAGCTGAACTCACCTGGAAAAACATATTGTAAAAGCACCCTGATCATCTGTCCTGTAGCTGTCTGGAGTATTCCTGGTCCTCTAGAGGTGCCTCCCCCCACACACCCTTAAGGGCATCTGATCCAATCCTGACCCACCTACTCAGAGCCTTCCTCCTTGTACCCCCTTGACCCAGTCACATAAGCTGAACTACAGCAATAGTGACGGTGACTGGCACAGCCCTGTGCTTAGCACCTCGATGGCCTGCCGTCTGACTGTCAGTCAGCAGTTGCAAGTACTGTACAGACAGCTGTTTCAACAGTATTAACAATTGCTCACTGACAGCCAGACAGGTTTTCTACAGTACTCAAAAAGGGGGGGTGGGAAAACTAGACCACCAGGAATATTTAAGAAAGCTGCAGGATGGCAGCATGGGTGGCTGTGCATGCATATTAATGAGCCCATACTGGACATGCAAATGGTCCATAGTGCCTTGCATGCCCAACGGGTTCATTATCATGTTTGGGTTGAATATGTCCCACAGGTGCCCTAGCACTGTCTCATTTGGGCCGTGCTGTCTCCATCAGGTTCCTGTGGGCCACATTCAGTTTGGGGCTGTGCTGAAATAGTGCATGGTCACTATGCGGCGTGCAAACATAGCCCCATATTTAGAAAACTTCTTCCAGTCAGAGTGCTCTAATTGTCTGAATATTGCCTTGAGCCAGCTGTGCACTAAGTTCCATCCGGCGCACAAGACCAGCTTTGAACATGGGGCCCATACCCCTTGCCCGATGGAACCCAACATCCACAAAACAACTGCTACTGGGACCAAGAAGGGCCTGCCTATATCCTCAAGATACTGTTGTTCTCATATGTAACAGCATGCAAGCAAATATGTATGGCATTGATAAATGTTTGTCAACACAGATTCCTAAAATGTATTCATAAATTAAGTCAAGGAATCATCAGCATAAATTGACCTGTTATACCGTATAATAAACAGGATCACAGAACAAGGACCAAGCACTCAGTCACAGGAACCAAACAAAACCACTCATAACAGCTTCCCAAAAGTAAGACTTTGCTCATATCAGCAATAATTGATGAATGCCCCTTTAAAACAAGCACTGCAAATAATGTCCAGTAGGTGGGGTCACTCACCTTGACAAAGCACCAGGGATCTACAGACACAAAATGTTAGGTGATTGGTGGGTTCATATCTTGCACTTTAATCCTCTGAGCTTTACTGTGTCTGTGAGATTAGGGGCAGGATTTTCAAAAGGATTTACCCAAGATCCATCTGATGCTATTTTCGAAGCATAAATATAATATGGCTACTGATTGGTTCTGCTCCTATCAGGTAGGTTGGTCACAACAGATCAGAATTGGTAGTGCAATCTCCACCCCCTCCCTATCTCCTCAGGTGTGCCACAGGGCTCGGTCCTGGGGCCTCTCCTGTTTTCCATCTTCCTAAATGACCTCCCCACTGCCTGCCCACAGACAGCCATTCATATGTATGCAGATGACACAGTGCTGCTTACATCCGGACCCTCAACCGCTGATGTGGCAACCAGACTCCAGCAGGACTTCAACAGTGTCCTGCTCTGGCTTCACTCCAACCAGCTATACCTCAATGCCAAGAAAACCGTCTCCATGACCTTCAGCACTATGCAGAGACTTTCAAGGCTCCCCCACACCCCTGCCTTCCATACCCTGGATGGGGCCACTCTATAGGACAGCTCCCCCCTTCAGATATTTTGGGTAGATATGCAGCAAAGTTAAATTCCACCTGTGAAGTGGATGTGAAGTAGACCACTTCACGTTATCATCCCGCAACATGAAGTGCCCATTTAAAACCTTTATTTTGCCACTTCGGGTTGTAATTATGACTTTGCGTTGCTCACTTTGCCTTACTTCACTTTAAGGCAGAGTGAGAATTCACAGACAGCCCACACACATCACATGGCTTACACAGTGCAGGTCACATGCTTCAGGCAGGCAGGAAGTGAATCATGCTTGAAAGAGAGTTTCACTTCTGCCTTGTAGTAGGAGAAAGAGGTTGTGTTGCTTAGCTGTCAGAGAGGAAATCTATATAAAGTAGTATAAAACTACCATAAACCTTTTAATTATTTTGCTAATAAGCTGATTAATTTTGCCTATTTTTTTCCAGATTTCTGTTTGTGCAGTATTTCAGTTTAGTATTTAATTGTTTTTGTGTGTCTGTGTGTGTGTGAGAGAGAGACAGAGACAGAGAGAGTGAGAGTGAGAGACCAGAATGGAGGGGGAGAGACTAGGTGGTTTTTCTGAGACGTAGTGGAATAGATTGCGTCGGTGTGCGCACATGTGGTGGCAGGCTGCGTTTGGACCAGTGCACCATCTTGAGTGTTCCCCCGAGGCAAGAGATAGTGGACTTGGTGCCATGGAATCACCACCTCCTGTGTTACCTACCAGTACCCCCCCAGTGCCAGCACCTGCTATGGCCCCATGCCAGCGGCCATCCACTGACCTTTCCACTCCAGTATAAATGAGGATCGTAAATTACTGACAGGTGCCTGTTTTCAGCCAAATATGAGTCAACCATTCGCTGTGCTGCACAAGGTCTGGTTATTGACTCATCATCCTATTCTCTGGATTCATTGATGTCACAAATCACGACTTGGCACAAAGCACCCAAAGTGGATTAATGGCAACCAGTTTTGATGACAGACCACCTGGAACTGCAGCTGCCTTACAGGATGTGCTTGGTACTACTCCAAACTGACCTTCAGCCTGGTTATGCTGCTGAGGTTTGCTGACCTTGGCACATGACTATGTCCCATTGTTGAATTTGCCCAGGGGCCCCAAGGCCTAGGTATATACAGGTTCAGTTATACAGAGTTGCTGATAGCCACCTCTATATATACAGTTGACTATGGCAAGGTGTAAAAGGCTTGCAGAAAATACAAATGGACAATAGATGACTGAATGATGCTTACATACAAGTTAATATGGTTAGCTAGACAATGGCTGCCAGTGGCTAAGCAAATGAATGATACCACCATATCAATGCATGTATGTGGAGGCTTTAAATAGTTAACGGTTAAACTGAAGAAATAAATCTTAAAGCATAGTCAGGGTCTAATTTAGAATTGTCTTATTCAGCAGTGCTGTATACCAAAACATATCTTTTTAAAAGGTTACAGCTATGATAAGAATGCAGCTGGTAGTGACAACAACTGGCCTTGAGAATTGAGTTCCCCAGTTTGGCCACTGTCTGATTTTTTATCTGTAAACCGAGTATTTTTAAAACAGTCACATCCCCTTGCATGTTTTCTGTATCCTAAAGTAAGTATTTTTAACGAATAAACCCCCTGATTACTTGTTTTTCCATTTAAGAATGACTGAATGTCTCTGGCAAAGTGTCAAAAGTATCTTATGACCAAAGTATCTTTTGGCCAGTGTATTTTTGAACCCAAGTCTTATGATTTGCAGAATGACATATTGTCTGTGTTTAAAACTGCTAAGGTAGTTTTTGGGAAATTCCAGCCTTGCATTTTTTTTCTAAGCTTGCTACACATAAATATGGGACCTATGGTTGTGTCCAGCGTCCCTTTGAGAAGACGCAGTCTCAGACAAGATGCAGTCTGAGACTATCCATAGATAGCTTGGGGGATCCAGAGAGATATGGTTATATGTGTCTCTGAAATGCTGTAGCCCTGTAATGCAAATATTACTAGCTGTCTAGATTGCATGTTAGAAACACCCCATTGGGATTGCCCTTTGGCTGTTTTACAACTAAACTGTAACAGGAACACCTAGGTAGTGGTGTGCTACCTGATGTTTAAAAAATAATGTTAGCATGTATTCCCTTTTGTAAACTAGCACAATAGGATTTTTCTGGCTAATCTTATTAATACTATCATAATAAAGTACCACTAATTTGGCAAAGAAATAGCATGTTGGCTTTATTGAATTACTGAGAATTACCAACCAGGAACCTGTATAAACTGTATAATTGAATCCAATTAACAAAATGGCGAGCCTTAGCCTTGCAGCTGGTTTGGTTGTGATTCTGGTAATTTGGTAAAGTTTTTTTTGTAATCTAGACAGAGTCTGCGCAGGCAAGGGTCATAACCTAACTGTGGGGCTGGGAAAAAGAGTCTAAGGGACTCTTGAGTGTTCGAGTGTACTTGAACCTACAGCAAAAAGGTCTATGGACAGCTATAAGCTGGGTATGGGTAATGTATATTTATGTGGGGGTATGAGGACCCCAGGTTTAAGGATATTTATGTGGGGGTTTGAGAACTTCAGGTTTAAGAATATGTGGAGAGATGTATTAAGGAAAAGTCTCTCAAACAAGCAAGGGCAACTGCCCTTGTAATTTGTGCTTTCTAGAAGTACTGTATATACCGTTAGAGCTGATGATGGCTTTCACAGTTCAGGCTGCTTTTAGTAGAAAAGCAGTGGCTGATTAAGTAACGTTAGATAAGCAACATTTAGAGAAAGAAAATAAACTACAGTGGATGTATGCACAGTAGGTGTGACTACAGACGGGATGATTTGAAAATCCTCCCCCCCCCCATGTTGCCTATCTGTGTAGTTTCAAGTTTTTTTGTATCAATTTCAAGTTCTCTTGCCTCCTATAGAGGCTGAAACATTTAATCCCAAACCCAGGTACTGGGGAGCTCCACTAGTTGGATCTCAACTTAGTACCTAGTACTGCTACAGTTTTTTTTTTTTTTAAACTGCAAACCAAAGCTCTGGAAAAAGACTTGGTTTGGCAGGTTACTGAAATGGCCAAAAGAAAACCTTTGAAAGGGTTAATAGCTGCAGTGTTTGGAAATTGTCATGAAGGTCCTGCAGTTGGTTTTCTCAATTGGACCAGTGTATCAGAAAAGAAGAAGGAAAATACCTTGACACCGGGTAAGTCTGAATTTTTTTTATTTAAAGTTTTTTTTTTTGTCTGTCTGTTTTATTTCTGTAATACATATACTAAACAAGGTGATGCTCAGTCTCTTTCTCACATATTTTCCAGCATATATCTGTGTTCTGTAATTATGTTCTGTTGTCAAAGTTGCAAGATAGCATTGACTGACTGCCTTTGGTGCAGAACATGTTACAGTAAAAAAAAGGAGAAGCTGCTTTGCCTCATATCTGACTGTTTTAATTGGTTTTATTCTTAATGAAACATTTGTGCGGCCTAGATAGGGTCAGTGAAGAACTTTTGTATGTAGTTGTTGGTTGGAGCAGGTAGTGTTGAAGATGAAGAGATATGACATCATGGATTGCAATGTGCAGAAAGATTTGTAGTTTGCAGGCAATGTGCCAAGCCACTGCTAGGTGAAAATGTAATGTGTTAACAGCTACGAACGGCTTTATCATACTTCTAGTTAAAACCAGAAACTTTTTGCAAAATGGCTGAGTGCCATATCTTGGCTATGCGCCAAAAGGTGTAACACTAGATGTGTTCACTTACAGATGGTATGTTGTGCTGTATTTTAAAGGAGTTGGAAGGTGTTTAAAAAAAATGTTTTGTTCTGAAAAGATTTGGCATGGAGATATGTATAAATTTGTTGGTTTAAAAGGTTGTCGGTGTTACAAGACAGGCAGGAGGAAGCACATATATCTAAAACACTTGCAGTGTTCTAATGAAACTATGGGCATTACCTCAGCAAATTGGTGTCAAAGAATGTCAGTCTTATTTTGTGTCAAGTATTTCTTTTTGTGCATGTGTATGTGTGTGTACTGTCTTGGCCAGCAGTTTTATTTTGTGCTCTATTATTATTTAAAGATAGTTCAATATCAGTAGTGTTCAAGGACACTACAAAAAACAGCTGGGTTTGAGTGACCCTTGCATGCACACTGTGTAACCTTTTGCACGTTATTTGACCTTCTTGTGTTTCAACATTTTGTTACTACCAGTTCAAACTTGATGTGTATTCCCTACCTAAAGCACAACTTTTTACACAAAATGCATGTTTTTATGAAAGCACACCAAGAGTGAACCATGCAATTTAACTTTTTATTACATAACTAGCATTTTAAGTAAAAAAGAACAAACTTTTTTATTTCTCTTCTCCTTTCTTCTGGGCTTGCAGCCAACATAGGCAATGAACATTTGGCTGTAAGCAAAGCTTCTTTGTTCCTGAATAATATCACTTGATTCCTATACTATGCAAGGCAGTCCAGCTGGAAGGGGAGAATTATTCGTCACCTCCCCATACTTTTTTTTTTATTACTCTTTTTATATATATACAGTACACTTTTGAAAAGGACTATTACAGCTGTTTTGAGAGTTTACCATCTACAGTTAAAAAACAGCGGCATTTGTTTTTATGTGTAACCATGGTGTAATCATTTTTTTTCTTTTTAAAAAGCATTTTAAGAGATACGTACGTACAGTATTACCATCAATCCGGATCTTTTATAAACTCAGCTGACATTTTGTCATGCTTAGAATAAGGGAACCCAGGGACGCTTGGCTTCTTTTATCCTATGGAAATAATCTTGTTTTATTTTTAGACTTGTGTGTTTGTTTTCGTTGTTTGTCTGTGTGTTTCTTCTCTTTCTTCTAGAGAAAAAGAAGTTCCCCATCTTTATAGTAAGGTATGAAACTTACTAAACTAATTGTAATATTATCTTGTTATAATTTAAAGTGTAGTAGGTGGGGACTGCAATGGGCCACCCCATTACCTTTTATCCAGTGCATATTTTTTTAAGGTACTGTATAACTGGCTACTAATATTGCCAGACCATTTCTGGGTTAATATTCATGTCACCATCCACAGCTAACCTTTTTATTGCTACAGTTTTTGAGCTGTCTCTTCCACCAGTAGGAGCTCAGGGGGAGGGGGTAAGCTACCCTTCCTTCCAGTGTAATACCCACAAAGGTTATAAGGTACATTACTGTCTCCCCATAGGGGTAAATACCAGAAAATGTGTATCTGCTAATAATTGTTTCTTATTTACAGGTTTAAAAAAAAAAAAGACCCAAGGTATTTTAACAGTATAATACAGCCCAAGTCCTTCTGCTTTTTCTAGTACAAACAGTTAAACCTCATACCTATCATTGGTACAAGGGCTTCTGCCCTCAGTTGGAGGGGGGAGCTGTGTATGTATTTATAATGTTTCAATATACACCTTGCTACACTGTAGCATGTGTGTATTCAGAAAAGTGCTCCACGTGTATAAATGTTTTTAATGCTCATAACCAAACCTAAACACTGAGGCCAGCATTGCTGACCCATCCCTACAATATGTTCCAAAGCAAAACCCCAGACAAATCAATGCTCCTTTTGTCTTATTACTCACAGGTACCCCTGAAAAATAAGTGCAGTATGCAGGTTTTGTCATTTTAAATCTTAACAATTATAATATGCAGAATTTAGACTGTGCTCCAAACCTATGCTTCAAGCCTTACCTCACTCAGTACTTTGGAGTATTTCACTATACAGGGTAAAGAAGGTAGACCCTTTCACTTGTCACAAGTGCATTAGGCACCATTATTAAATTGGCATAGGCCAACAACATATGTATTTGTCCCACTATTGCATAGTGTAACAGGCATATTGCTATGAACTATATGTTTGAAGCGTGCTGTTGTAACATTACAGGATTGTATGACTCTGGTCTCAGTTAGGCCTGTTAGCAGCAAACAGAAAATCATATTCATCACTGTCAATTTAAATGCAGGGTGTAACCATAACATTGTCACGCATTTACAGATGGTCAAATAGTATAATTGAACCTCGGCCTGCACCCCAGGTGTGCGGTTGATGTCCCATTTTTATTTTTCTCTTTCCAATTGCCAGAATTTAGGCTCTGTCACACCACTCTTTACAAAACAAAAATTCATAGGTTTAAAAGATTGTTATTTATGTATTTTTAACTCAGTTTCTAACACACTTTGCAAGTTTGCAGGTTTCCACGGTGTGGTACGCATAAGACCTCCACATTCAACAGCAGTAATACTTTCGTCTAAGTTGCCAAGACCTTCATCTTTTTTCTGAAAAGAAAACAACTGCCACAGCTTTGATGTTATCACTATCTTTGTGCCTGACTGGTTCCACATAAGGCTACTACATGAATCAAGTTGTTATTACCTCTGCAAATGTAATGTTTTCAGAAAAATTACACATATTTGTAGAACTTTAATTCAACTGAAAAAGGTCCAGTCAGTTCAGACTCTGCAATCAAGCTTATTGTTTCTGCTTACTATGAAGTTAAGTCTGGGGTAGGGGCAATCCCCTAACTTCAGCAAGAAGATTCTTCTTCAATTGATCTTTAAGCAAGACATCCATTTTCTTCACTGCTGCTTGTTCCAAACATGGCTGGTACTTTATACAAACTATTACTTTTTTATGGACAGTTAATCTGTGTGCCAGGGTGTAATCAACTACCACAACACAAATGCCATGCCACTGTGTGTGTGGCAATTCCATTAAAAGGACGCAATGCACAATCTAATGCACCCTTGGCCAATGTGTCTGCCAATCAGCCATCCAGCAGCCAGCAACATGAACACTGACCTTTCTACTATGCTGGTGTTTTGTTTTTAAATTACTGTCTGCGTTGCCCCATGTGCCTTGTGGGGTTACCACCGTTCTGCAAATGACATTTCACCTGTACTGTAATTACACCAACCTGTGGTTACTTATATGAACTTATAAACTGTTAATTTCATGGACTGTTATGTTTTATAAGGACTCATCTGTCAAGAGACATTATCAACAGATTCTTCAATCAAGCTCCAAGGGTGTGTCACACCTCAACACCAGGTAGCATCTACCTTATCCACTCTCAAAGTGGATTCCATGAACTCTTCTTCATCAACAAATATTGTTATGTCATATTGTGTTATATGTGGTATCACATGTTAGCATCTTCTCACATATTTCAATTGTGGTGTTGACATCCCTGAGTTCTGCACTATGTTTTACAAACTCACCATTTGTGTTCCATCTGTAACCACCCCTGTACCAACTCCAGAACTGAATGCTTTTTATAAATGCCTTGACTATCTGTATGCTGGCAACCAGTTTTAAATCATATACCTATTCACCTAGACTAACAGTTTGAGTAAAAATGTTAATTTAGTTTTTTTTACCTTCAGTTAATAACTAATCTTTACATTTATGTTAAATTTTTGTGAAGGTTCAAGTCCCTCAGGGGTCTCTTTATCTTCAAGGTGGGGACTGTTGAATTTGCCCAGGGGCCCCAAGGCCTAGGTATATACAGGTTCAGTTATACAGAGTTGCTGATAGCCACCTCTATATATACAGTTGACTATGGCAAGGTGTAAAAGGCTTGCAGAAAATACAAATGGACAATAGATGACTGAATGATGCTTACATATAAGTTAATATGGTTAGCTATACAATGGCTGCCAGTGGCTAAGCAAATGAATGATACCACCATATCAATGCATGTATGTGGAGGCTTTAAATGGTTAACAGTTAAACTGAAGAAATAAATCTTAAAACACAGTCAGGGTCTAATTTAGAATTGTCTTATTCAGTAATGCTGTATACCAAAACATATCTTTTTAAAAGGTTACAGCTAAGATAAGAATGCAGCTGGTAGTGACAACAACTGGCCTTGAGAATTGAGTTCCCCAGTTTGGCCCCTGTCTGTTTTTTTTTTTTATCTGTAAACCGAGTATTTTTAAAACAGTCACATCCTCTTGCATGTTTTCTGTATCCTAAAGTAAGTATTTTTAACAAATAAAACCCTGATTACTTGTTTTTCCATTTAAGAATGACCAAATGTCTCTGGCAAAGTATCAGAAGTATCTTATGACCGAGGTATCTTTTGGCCAGTGTATTTTTGAACCCGAGTCTTATGATTTGCAGAATGACATATTGTCTGTGTTTAAAACTGCTAAGGTAGTTTTTGGGAAATTCCAGCCTTGCATTTTTTTTCTAAGCTTGCTACACATAAATATGGGACCTATGGTTGTGTCCAGCGTCCCTTTGAGAAGACGCAGTCTCAGACAAGATGCAGTCTGAGACTATCCATAGATTGCTTTGGGGATCCAGAGAGATATGGTTACATGTGTCTCTGAAATGCTGTAGCCCTGTAATGCAAATATTACTAGCTGTCTAGATTGCATGTTAGAAACACCCCATTGGGATTGCCCTTTGGCTGTTTTACAACTAATTTGTAACAGAAACATTTAGGTAGTTGTGGGCTACCTGATGTTTAAAAAATAATGTTAGCATGTATTCCCTTTTGTAAACTAGCACAATAGGATTTTTCTGGCTAATCTTATAGTACTATCATAATAAAGTACCACTAATTTGGCAAAAGAAATAGCGTGTTGGCTTTATTGAATTACTGAGAATTACCAACCAGGAACCTGTATAAACTGTATAATTGGATCCAATTAACACCACGAACCATGTGCACCAGTTGCCCAGTGACATTGTTAACCAGTTCAGGCCCTCCCTCCCTCCAGTAGTGACGCAATTCCATGTTTGTATCATGGGTCCAGCATTGTTGCTATTGTGAAGCCGTCACTCTGCTGAATGCTCAAGATGTGCAGATTGTGCTCGAATAGTGTCAGCATGTGTTTCAGTAACACACTGCTAGCACCATTTCCAGAACCATCAAGGCTATGCTATAGATTCAGCAATGTCTGCCTCAACACCCACAGCACTGGAATTGATTGGCTATTGGAGGCAGACTCACCACTCACTGCCTGTGTGGCATGTTCAAAAGGCCTCAAAATTGTTATAACAGAGTCCATGAGGTGCCACTGTTCGGTTGTGAGAGATATGGAGGCCCTGGAAGTGTCATAGCTAGTGTGCATGATGAGATATTCAGAGATTGCTTTGTATTGTTCATACAACCTCTCTGCCATGTATAGAGTTCCACCACGTGACAACTTCCAGCTTGAGGTGGTGTTGCAGGAGGCTGTTTTGGATCTGCAGCTGCCGAAGTTGGTCACAGGCTTTTGCAGAGCATGAAAAGTGTGAATAGATACAGCGTGCAACTGTCAACATTTCCTTTATATCAGGGTGCAGCAGAAACTCCTGGACCACCAGATTTAAACAGCGGGCCATGCAGGGAACCCGAACACAACCACCATTTGTGATGCATTTAACCACATTTGACCCATTTTCAATTGCTATAAATCCAGCTCTCAGAGACAGGGGTTCAGCCACTTGTCAGTTTCAGTCAGTAGCAAGTCCAGCATGTTTTCACCAGTATGGGAACAGGCCACACTAAGCATTGCAAGCGTTGCATGTTGTCGAATTCCCAGAAGGTTGCTCCCATGACAGTCTGCCTTACTACACTGATTATTCACAGTACCATCAGCACAAACAACCCCCAGCACCTGCGCCCAATGTGCAGTAACACACAAATATGAACTCTCTGACATTTTGCCACTTGTCCACATCATACCTCTCAACCTCCTGCCTCATAAATCAGGGACAAGGCTTAAAAAATTCAGGGACAAAGGACCAAAATCAGGGACATATCTTCAAAATTGGAGATATCAATTCAGGAAGCTGGTAGAATAAGGGGCTTAATGTAAAATGCATTTTATAAGGAAGAACACGTCTGTAACTTTAAGGTTTGACATTATTTTGTGCTTACAACTCCCACTGTTTGGTCATGAAAACACAATTTTTAGGAGGGACAGAGTAAATTTTTGAGGCAAAATCAGGGACATCCCTGAAAATCAGGGACAGTTGAGAGGCATGGTCCACATATCCATGCTTAAATGGATGAATGGAGAGGAGGAATGTTAAAGGGCATGTCTTACAGAGTCGGCCACAGTCCGGTATAACTCAGGGATAGCACAGGTGAAAAAGTATGTCCTGGATGAGACTTTCCATTTCGTACAGGCACGTGCCAGAAACCATCAGAATCCTGAATTCTCCATGAAGGAGAAGGGCAAAATATCAATTGCCAGCATTTTAGCTACAGCAGTATTAAGTTCATGTGACACTACATGATTGGGTGAGTACTTCAGGTTATGGGCAAAAACCCTCTGCAACGTGGGCTGATTTGTTATTATATGTTTTGCATAGGGTGTGACAAATGGCTCTGCTCTGCGAATGGCCAGGGGTGGGGTGCGGATGTGTGATGAAGAGGGGTGCACAGGTGATAAGTCCACAAATTAAGTTATTTTCCCTGTTTTAAGTACAGGGGTTGATGTACCACTTGCACTAGACATGCAGCATAGACCACCACCACTGCTGCTACTCTTACCACCACTTAACAAGATTTTTAAATCATAATCCCCCCCCCCATCATGCCTGTAGTAATCCTCTGGTGTTATTTCATTGCTGCTGCAGACATTCCTACTTGGTATTACACCCATGGAAGGTGATAACATGCTCAATAAGGTTGTTGACGAAGGTGAACGCCCCACTATGGCATTAGCTGCCCTCTGGTGCCGAGTCCACAGTGCCATGTTCCTGTTCT
This sequence comes from Neoceratodus forsteri, assembly GCA_016271365.2. Lineage (NCBI taxonomy): Eukaryota > Metazoa > Chordata > Ceratodontiformes > Ceratodontidae > Neoceratodus > Neoceratodus forsteri. The sequence continues at coordinate 1,520,292,693 of CM057449.1, forward strand.
TAAGATATGTATGCTGGCCCCCTGAGCCCAGATGACTCCCCTTTTGCCATGACTCACAAGTGCATGGCAAAGCTGACAGATTGCAACTGACTCATCATTTGCATTTTGGACCAAAAAATCCCAAACAAGGGATTGTGATCCCCCTACGTTTAGCATGTCCCTGATGCTGCTTATTGGACTCCAGTTTCTTAACCCCTGAAATGGGGAATGTACTGCATGATTTTTCTTGCCCGACACACTTGGTCTCCGATTGACCACCATGACTACCTATGATTATTACTGAGTCATCATCATCATCATCATCATCATCAACAGGAACTGCTAAATCATGACTTTTTTGAGGAGGAGGATTTAATGCCAACAGACCCAGACACAGCCACCTTGACTTTCTTTTTCTCCGGTTCCCAACAGGGGTCACTGACATCATCATAATATTCCTCAACATCATCCACATCCACAATTTCAGCTTGGATCCTGTCATGTGGAGAACATGTTCCAACCACAGCATCATCATTGTCACCTGATATTTGTGCACCACACTTTGAATCATTGGATGGCAAAGGCATGACCTCCACAGCACTGGAAGAAATGTAACATTGTGAGTTATCATTGCCAGGATCAGAATCATGCTCAACTACCATGGGACTGTTAGGGAATATGACATCATCTACACTGTAAGTCACAGCTTTAGACTCAACTATATTTTCTAAAATGGTTAACTGGTCAGAAGTGGAACTTTGGGCAGCAATACTCATGCTAGCAGCAACTGCACTAACACCACCAGTGGGGACAACATCATCTCCACCAACTATCAGTGAAGCAACAGATTGTGTTGTAAAAAACATTGATGGAGAAATCCTTTTACTGGCATCAGCTATGCACTTCTGCGTACTACCACGCCCACGGCCAATCTTGCCACTGGCAGCAGTGCCATGACCAAAAACAGTGTTTCTTGCACATCTCTTTGCAGGCATTTTTGGGGATCACCAAGAAAATTCTAAACAAATTTAGATTTATGAACTTTCAGTCTGGGCCGGTGGATGGGAAGCCAAAAAACAACAACTGTGGCTTGCAGATGGAGATTGGGCACTAAAAAGTTGCAAACGCATAGACAGATTAAGATTGTTCTGCATATTCAAGAGATGCAGATGCAAAGGCACAACAGCACCTTAACCAGTGTTCACAAGTCACAAATCCAAATCTTGAAATGAATACCTTTTGTCCGGGGGGAGGGAGGGCAGTGCACTGCAGTAACAGTCCACTACCAAGATACCACAAAGCAGTACAAAATAACGCAGGTGGATAGCAAGTTCACAGTGCTGCAATTATTGTGTGGCACAATAAAATTAATCAGATTTGATGTGTCACACACACACACTCACATACACACTACAGGTAATGCACAGAAAATTAAAAACTTCAGTAATATAACCAAATCTTTTAAACAAACTGAAATTACGCACTGCACCACAACAATCAGCAAAAAATTTCAAAAATTGCTGGAAATATTACTGTGTGTACATTAACACAGTTATACAAGAAAAATATAACCAAAACAGAAAGACTGCCCATCTCACAGACAGTTTACCTCCACCACAGATACGCCCCTTCCCCAAGCACACTTCAAGTGTCTGTCACCCCATACCGAAAAATACTGGTGAATTTCCAGTTGTTGTATTCTCAAAATCCCTTCATTTCACAGTTTTGTACCATTCAGCCATTCATTTTCCATTTTTGTCTTTACCCTTCATTTTCTGCTCCCGATATTCCTTCAAATACTCTTCAAATGACCTATCTTTTTGAGCAGTTTATTCTGAACCATTCATTTTCCATTTTTTATTATTCTGAACCATTCATTTGTCATTTTTTATCTTTCATTGTCAACACTGCACCCAGAATCCATTCAAATAACCTTCAAATGAGCCATCTTGTAGCAGTTTAATTATTTTAACCACTACACATTTTTATTTTGGCAGCTTCGGTTATCTTTTGAGGTATGGAGGAGTTGGAGAATTTCCTCTCCATGTCTTGTGCTCGGAGTACAAACCTGGTCACCAGAATAGTGTTTGATTTTGTGCACGATCTTCAAACCATACATTCGGAGTGCAATGGCAAGCTACTCCAGAATGTCTGCATGATCAGCTAAGATGCAGCCAGATTTGAATCTCAGCAGCTGTGCTGTTTCCCTAAGTGTGCAAAACACCAGCATCATAGTTAATATTGTTTAATAAGACTGGGTTATTGTCTCCAAATATGTTTTAGAAATTGTAAATCTAATTACTGTATATTAAAATTCATGGGCATGATTCACAAAAGGGATGCACTGGTGCATCCCTGACATGCGCCAAAAGGTGATTCACAAAGGGGTCCAATGCACCAGAGCAATCCCAATGCACCAGCACATCACAGATGCACCACAAAATGCCAGTAATGATTTGCAGTGCATCTGGAGGGGTGCTGAAGGGGGCGTGCCCATGCATACCTGGTGCAGCCCCATTCACAGCCCCAGTCAGAGGTGCATCCCCAGGGCAATTCGGGGATGTGCCTCCAAAAGATAAGTCTAGTTCCACCAGACTTATGTGGGTGGCCACCTATAGGCAGGCTGCCATACTGCAGACAGCAGCACAGCAGCTTGCACACCCTGCCAGTCCATGCATCACCCCCAGACAGCCCACAGCACTATACCAACTGTCATCCGGTCTGGCTCCAGGTGGTACAGAGGCCTCCCTGGACCCTCACTGGCCCCATCTGGAGTACTGCGTGCAGTTCTGGAGACCCAATCTCTGCAAAGATATAGACAGAATAGAGGCAGTCCAGAGGAGGGCAACTAAAATGGTGCAGGGTCTGCACCAGAAGACATATGAAGAGAGAGAGAGACTTAGGGAGCTTAATATATGTAGACTCGAGGAAAGGAGGAGAGGGGACATGATAGAAACTTTCAAGTACCTCAAGGAATTTACCAAGTCCAAGAGGTAGCATCTTTCAGAAAAAAGAGGTGTGCAAGAACAAGGGGCACAATTTGAAGATAGTGGGGCGTCTCAAAGGTGATGTGAGGAAGCATTTTTTCATGGAAAGGGTTGTGGATGCATGGAATGACCTTCCTGAGGAGGTTGTGGAGTCAAAAACAGTGGTGGAATTCAAGAATGCATGGGATAGTCATAAGGCAATCCTAGGGGGTTGGGGTAGGAAGAAGTAGGCTGTTGGTTAACTAGGATCTGCAGCTTATCCATTAGGTAGGGAAATGGACAGACTGGGTGGGCCAAGCGGTCCTTATCTGCCATCAAATTCAATGTTTCTGTATGTAAACAGCCCAGGGAAACATCCACAATGCCTCAAACACCATTTCAAGACAAGTAATCAAACAGATCCAGGGCTGCCTGATGCTCTGTAAGTAGGAGTCTTTAGAAATCTATTGCAAAACGTAGCTGCAACGAGAGCTAAAAATGTAGCAATCATAATTTGCCTGCCATATATTTCAGAACAGTATAGCCATGGCAGCTACAGTGATTGGCATGGACAGCCATGGGCTCACAGGATGCAATTGAACCATGATCTGTCTCGGGTGAAGAGAAAGCTACCATTGGTGAAAGAACAGCTGACAATCTTTCCTCAAGGCAAGCAGCTTGTCATGGTTGTCCAGGAGCTGTCTACAGAGGTGCTGAATCGACAAGCATTTGTCAATGCCAAATGTTTTCTTGCTGGAATTGGCATTGGTAGTGTAGGAGTTAAAGAGCTGCATAATAGGAATGGTAGTGAAGTATTGAACTGAAGCCAACCCCACCACCACCCTGCAGAGACTAACAGGCATTGGGGTGTGCCTTTGGGTCGTCAGGCATAACGGCCACGCCATCTCACCACACCCTACCTTGCAGACACCAACAAATGTCACAGTGTGTCTTGGGGTTTTTGGCCCTTATGCTCACCCCATTCCATCAGGAAATATGGTGAGATGGGTGCTGTATAGGAGAATGGGGTGAACTTTGGGGTTGAAGAGTCCAAGGCACACCTCGATGCCTCTCACTGGCTGCAGGGTGTGGAATGGTATGAGCATTACAGGCGAGAATCCCAAGTCAAACCCCTGATGCCTGTCATTCTGTACAGGGTGGGGCGTTATGGTCGAAAACCCTAATGCCTCAGGCGTTAGTTGGCATTTTCACTCCAAACTTTCAACATGGATTTTTTGTGACCCCCACCTTATGAACAGTGGCAATATCAGTTTGTTAGCCGATGGCTGATTTTGCACAGTGACTACGCCGTTTGGCACCACAAGTGTGAAAACACATTTCGAACAGGATGTGAAAAATGATAGCTGTACTGTTCATGGGGAGGTGCAAAAAAATGGCAATGCTGAAAATCTGCAGTGAAAATATTAAAAACTGAAGTCACGAGCGTGCGTAGAAACTACGCAATGCATACCCATAATGCAATTAGTTTGGGTTTTTACAGCAGATTGTCAATACAGGCATTTTGGAACCTCTGCTCATGAACAGTGTCACTGTGATTTTCTTAATCTGTCCCGAACAGTGATTTCCCACAGCGACCACACATTTCTGCGCTGGAAATGCGAAAACACATTTCGGCCATGGTATGAAAAATGACAGCTGTACTGTTCATAGGGAAGTGTGGAAAAATGCCAGTGGTGAAAATCTAGACTGAAAATATTAGAAATACATGAACTTAAGAGGGTGTGTGGAAACTGCGCAATGGTTGCTCGTAACACAGTCATTTTAAGGACTTTTTTCACCAAATTTTTAACATAGCCATTTTAATACCTCTGCTCATGAACAGTGTCACCGTGATTGTCTTAATCTGTCCCAAACATTGATTTACTTTACCGACTGTGCCATTGTGCGCTACTTCGTGAAACACATTTTGGGCGAGATCACGAAAAATGACAGCTGTACTGCTCACAGGAGGGTGGTAAAATGGCAATGTTGAATCTGAGTGAAATACTGAAAATTCGCAAACTTACAAAGCGTGTGGGAACAAGCGCGACCAATGCTCATAAAACACTAATTTTGGGAATTTTTCACCAAATTTTCAACATAGAGTTTTTGGGGGCCTACCTCATGAACTGTGACACTGTTGTTTCGTAAATCAGTCCTGAAAGGTGGTTCCGTGCAGTGACAGTGAAATCACCTTTTGGGGCAGATTAACAAAATGACAGTGACAGAATTCATGAGGTGGGATCCCAAAAAACCCATGTTGAAAATTTGGTGAAGAAATTCCTAAAAATGCCTGAGATGTGCATCAAAGTTGAAAAGCCCCTGTTTATTCCATTATACAGCTTACCAGGATTTCCTCAGTTCGCGGTCGGCTTTGAAGAGTGCAGACGTGTTTCCGGTCCACTGAAGATCGTCGTGCTGTATTCCGGAGGTAAGTGTGGGGTGGGTGTGTGTGGGGGGAGGCAGGGTGAGCAGAGGGTGGGCACAGGAGGGGGTCAAGACAGCAAGGGACCATTTTTTCTTTCTAGGTATTTTTGTCTTTTAGGAAGACATAGAAACATAGAAGTTGATGGCAGATAAGGACCGAAAGGCCCATTCCTTTTTCTACCTTATAAATGTGCCATCGACCTTTGCTCTGTTAGTGGCCTATCTATTCATACTCATCTGTAGTGCTCCCTTATGCCTATCCCATGCCTGTTTGAAGCCCTGCACTGTATTCATAGCCACCACTTCCTAAGGTAGGCCATTCCATGCATCCACCACCCTTTCTGTGAAAAATAATTTCCTCACATTCCCCCTTAATTGTCCTCCTTCTAGTCTCATGCTGTATCCTATTGTCCTGCTATTTTTCTTATATTTAAACATGTCAGACTCTTTCATCTTGTTAATGCCCTTCAGGTGTTTGAATGTTTCGATCATATCACCTCTCTCCCTCCTTTGCTCAAGGGTATACATATTGAGCTCCGTTAATCTGTCCTCATATGTATTCTGATGCAGTCCCTGCACCATTTTGGCTGCCCTTCTCTGGAATACCTCAATTTGGTTAATGTCCTTGTGAAGGTGTGGCCTCCAGTACTGTACGCAGTACTCCAGATGGGGCCTAATCAGTGTCTTGTAAAGAGGGACTATTACCTCCCTCTTACAACTTGTGATACCCCTACTAATACACCCTAACATCCCCCTAGCCTTACCTACTGCTTTAGAGGTCTGCTTGGATGATGTCAGGTCATCGGTGATGATGATGCCCAAGTCTCTTACTTCCTTTGTGACTGCCAGCAACTCCCCTCCCAGCCTATAGGTGGCTTCAGGGTTTCTCTTCCCTATGTGCATGATCTTGCACATCTTTGCATTAAATCCCAGTTGCCACTCTTCTGACCATTTTACTAGTTTATCTAGATCTCTTCTCATTCTGCCCACCCCATCTGGATCATCTACTCTGTTGCAGATCTTGGTGTCATCTGCAAACAGACAAGCCTTACCTTCTAGTCCATATGCAATGTCACTAATGAAGATATTGAAGAGGACTGGCCCCAGTACTAATCTCTGAGGTACCCCATTTGTGACTTGCATCTCTTCTGACTGTATACCATTTACCACCACTCTCCATTTTCTGCCGGTCAACCAGTTTGCCACCCAGTTGACCAACTTCTGACCCACCCCGAGCCTACCCAGCTTATTTATCAGTCTTCTATGTGGAACAGTGTCGAAAGCTTTGCTGAAGTCAAGGTAGGCGACATCAACTGCTCCCCTTGATCCACCACTCTGGTTACCCAGTCAAAGAAATCTATGAGATTAGTTTGACAGGACCTTCCTTTTGTAAACCCATGCTGTCTTGGATCCTGTGCCCCTATGGATTCCAGGTGTTGCACTATCCTATCCTTAAGGACTGCCTCCATAATCTTGCCCACTACTGAGGTAAGATTGACTGGTCTGTAGTTCCCTTCCTCCTCCCTGTTACCACTCTTGTGGAGCGGGATCACATCAGCCCTTCTCCAGTCTTCTGAGATCACTCCTGTGCTCAGAGACTCACTAAACAGTTCTGCTAATGGCTCTGCTAGTTCCACCCTTAGCTCCCTGGGATGTATGCCATCAGGTCCCATTGCCTTGTCCACCCTGAGCTTAGTGAACTCTTGTAGGACCCTTTCTTTTGTGAAGAGAGTACTGCTCACCTCCCTCCCTCCTGTGTCCATGGTGCTGAGCTGTGGGCCCTTCCCTACCTTCTTTTCAGTAAATACTGAGCAAAAGTATCTAGTTAGGATAGATGCTTTTACAGGGTCCTCCTCCTCACATGTCCTCTTTTCTCCTTTAAGCTTAGCAATACCCCCTCTGAACTTTCTCCTTTCACTAATGTATCTATAGAAAGTCTTGTCACCTTCTTTTACTGTTCGTGCTAGTGTTTCCTCAGTTTGGGACTTTGTCTACCTTACTGCCTTCCCTGCTTCCCTTAGGGCAGTTTGGTATGCCTCCCTATCTTCATCCCGCTGTGTTCCCTTATATTTCCTGAAGGTCAGCCTTTTGGCTCTGACCATTTCTGCCACTGTATTTGAGAACCAAAGTGGTTTCCTTCTTCTTTTGCACTTCCTTTTCTGCCTAACACAGTGGGATGTTGCTTCAAGTATTGCATCCATAATGCTTGCCCACTTTGCCTGTACCCCCTCCCCTGTGTTTCATTTTGCCAGGGCTACCTTAACTCTGATGGCCATCTTATCAAAGTCAACTCCTCTGAAGTCCCATATTTTTGCCTTGGAATGGGATGATTTAGATGTAGTGGCCAAATTGAACTATACCATGTGATGGTCACTGGTACCCAGGTGATCTTCTACCTGTAGATCTGTGATCCCTTCCCCGTTAGTCAGTACTAGATCTAGGATAGCCCTGTCTCTTGTGGATTGTTGTACCAGTTGTTTGAGGCCCTCCCCCTGCAGGGACTCCACCATGTGTTTAGTTCTTGCAGATGTTCCTGCTGGTACTGATCAATCTGTATCCGGCATGTTGAAGTCTCCCATTATCAGAACCTCCCCTTTAGCTGTCATGTTTTGTATATCTTCTAACAGTAATGTATCTACGTCCTCCCCCTGGTCTGGGGGCCTGTAGACAACCCCAGTTCTCATGGCTGTCCCATTCCCTGTTTCCAGGGTGACCCACAGTTCTTCTGGCTCCTTATGTGTATTCTGAATTTCTGTAGCTTTGATATTTTCATTGACATACAGGGTCACTCCACCCCCCCTTTTTGCACCTCGGTCTCTTCTGAACAGTACATAGCCAGGTACTGAAGTCTCCCAAGTGTGGTTACTGGTAAACCACATCTCACTAATTAGGTCTCATAGGTAAGTACAGAGCTATATAGAAGTTAGTCCTTTTGCTCGCCATTTATTAATAACCCCAAATATTATGCTTAAGTAAGAAGCTATCTAGTTTGTTTTTAAATGCGTTCACAGTTACACTAGCCACCACCTCTAATGGCAACCTATTCCAAATATTGGTAACTCTCAGCGTGAACCAGGATTTTCTTTTTTTGGTTTTTGGACATTCCACATATAGTTGTAGAGGGTGTGATCTAGTATTACCCGACAATTCCCTGTACCTCAAACCCAGTAGTTCCCATAAATCTGGATCGATAGTGGCTTTATAAATTAAACACATATCCCCCCTTAAACACCTATATTCCAAGGAATATAAACCCAGAATATTTAGCCTCTTTTGACAATCATGACCTTTAACCTCCTGTATATTTCGAGTGGCTCTTCTCTAAACTCTCTCAAGTGCCACTATCTCGGTTCTTCCACTGGGTGACCAAAACTGCATCAGTAATCCAAATGCGGCCTCACCAATGATGTATAAAGGGGCAGAAGAACATCCTACTGCTAGATGTAATATGTTTATTTATACAGTGTAAAATACCATGATTTTTTAATAACTGAATTGCAATGCATTTTAGGTGATAGATCGTTTGTAACCATAATACCCAAGTCACTCTATTGTTCCACAGTATTTAATATTTGTCCTCCAAGTGTATATGGTATCTGTTTATTTGCCTTCCCAAGGTGCATAACACAACATTTGTCCACATTAAACAGCAGTTTTTTCTCTAATGCCCAGGACTCCAGCATATTTAGTGCTTCTTGTAGTTTTGTGGCATCATTTTGGTTATTAATAGGAAACCCAACCCTGGTATCATCAGCAAACTTAGAAACCCAGACTCCATTGTTGACTTTCATTGAGGCAATATATATATTAAACAAGCAGGGCCCCAAGACAGAGCCCTGGAGCACCCCACTAGTCACCTCCGCCCATGCTGAGTTGGTCCCATTTATATTTACTGACTGCTTTCTAGAGGTGAGCCATGCATCTACCCAATTTGTTATTTTTCCTGGTAAGTCCTGTAGTATTAATGCTTCAATAAGTTCTCCATGGGGACCTTAACAGCCTTGAAAAATCGAGATACACCACATCCACAGGCTGTCCCTCACCCACTGCCCTGCTAACCTTTCCATAAAATTCCAACAGGTTGGTCTGACAGGACCTTCTGGTGGTAAATCCATACTGTACTGGGTCTACCAGATCTGTTTTTTTGGCATGGTCCACAATATAATCTTTTAAAATACCCTCGAAGATTTTTCCTAAGACAGGCGTCAGGCTAATTGGTCTATAGTTGGACACCTCATGTCTACTCCCTTTCTTGTAAATGGGAACCACTCTTGCTTGTTTCCATGCCTCCAACACTAGCCCTTTTTTAATGATGTTTGAAAAATAACCATCAGGGGTCCAGCCAAGAGGTCTGCTAGTTCTTTAATTATTCTTGGGTGTATTCCATCCGGACCTTGTGATTTATTCTGATCTAATTTATAGACCTTTTAAGTATGTCTTAGCATGTTATCAGTGATTCACTTCTAGTACAGTTTGCAAATGTTCTAATTTAGGGAGGATTTACTATTGAAGACTGATATAAAGAAATCATTATACATTTGGGCAAGAAGACTGGTCAGTAACTGTACTACCATCCATTGCATGTAGTGGGCCAATAGGTCTACAAGCACCTTTTTGTTAGTTAATATATGCATAAAGATTTATAGTTATCCCAGACTCTGGTTGCTAACTTCAACTCATATTTTAGTTTGGCTTCTTTACACATTTTTAACTTTTAAAAGGTCCTTATATGTTTTCCAGCAAATGTTGTTTCCTGATCTTTTGGCCTTGTAAAATGCCCTATTTTTTTTCTTTATCAGTTTTAGTATATGTTTTGACATCCATTTGGGTCTGATCTTGGTGGTGCCATCCGTTCTTTTTATTAAAGAAGTAAGTTTGGGTAGCTGAGCTTATTTTACCCCCCAGCAGATCCCACATGGAGTTGAGTGTTTTGTTTTGAAATTCCTCTACTCAGTTCCAGTTTTTGAGATATGTTCTCATACTATCAAAATCAGCTTTACTATAGTCATATTTGCTAGTCCTGCTTACAATAGTGTCTGTTAATGTGTCAAGGAAAAGTAAAACCATAGGTGGTCACTTGATCCAAGAGGAATAACCTTACAAGATGTTATATTACCATCTAGGTTACCTAACACAAGATCTAATATGTGACTGTCTCTAGTACTGACATTTACCACTGGTTCATTCCTGCTAGCAAGCATAATTCTAGATATCATTGATTCCATAGTAGTATTTGTCCATAATGTTGTCCAATTTATGCCTGGTAAATTAAGATCACCTACTACAACGCTACTTTTAGTTCTACCAATTGTATCCAAAAATCCAGTAATTGTTCCTCCTGGTCCGGTATAACAGTGGGTGATCTATATATGACCCCAATGTTAACAACGGTGAATGGCAAAATGATATTTTGATCCATAACACTCTATTTTATCCCATTTAGTTGTACTGATTTCTTCAGAATTTATTTTGTTGGAAATGAATAGAGCCACCCCCACCTCTTTTTCTTTCCTGTCTTTGTGGTACAAATTAAATCCATTTATTTGCTTTCCCATGGATCATGTGGGCTCCACCAGGTCTCCGTAACACACATATACTAACATTCAATTGTTCCATGGATAATTTTAATTCACACATTCGTTATTTAAACTCCTGGCATTTAATGAGAGAAGTTATATGAAATACGGTCATATTTTTCTTCCTTTGAAAGGGAACTATTAGGTCTACCCCCATGCTAAGTTTAAATTTTCCTCAATGTGTGTCTGAGTTGGTAAGCAAAATATGTTTTCCCTTCTGTTTAGATGGAGTCCATCTTGTGCATATAGCATTGATTGTCAACGTTGCCCCTGTTTGGCAAAGGTATGGCCTTCTCTAAAACACCATCTTTTCAACCATCCATTTAACTGCATTATATCATCATTTACATCCCATGATGCCCTGGTATTGCAGTACCCCAGAAATAATGAGATCACATCCATCCTCTGTAAGGGTCCTCCCCCTCCTCAAAATCTCTCTGTATATCTAGGAGCCTTCTTTCCCTACATCATTAGTCCCTACATGTATAAGGACCAATGGTTTGTGAGTGTTTTCTCTTAAGCCAGGGAGAAGATTTTTGATGTCTTTTATACCTGCTCCAGGAAGTGCATTGACTGTAGTCGTTTGTTTCGATTTTACATAAAATGTGATCTGTATATTTCAACATAGAATCACCCAGAACCAGGACATCTCTAGTATTAGACTCCTCCTCTTTTTACTGGCTTATTAATTTTGCCAGTAGTTTGTTTATTCTCCCTACTGGTATGTTCGATTCTAGATTTTTAAACTGCTCCTTAGTAAGTGGTGCGGGGGATTGTGTAATGTTGGTACCATTTTGAAGTGGAGTAACCTGTATTTTGTTGAGGTCACTGGATAATGGAGAGGGGAGGTCACTTTGAGTTGAAATGTAGCTAGCCCCATCTTGATTAAGAATAGAAAACCTGTTTGGTGTTAAAACATTTGAGGAACCCCCTATGTTTCTTCTACCCTTTTTTCTGTTTTTATTGGTATTTGTTGTTACAAGACACCATTCTTCCTCCTTCTCATGTGTTTCATTCAGGTAACTATGTTCACATGATGTCGTGGTTGCGTCTATTACAGAACCAATATATTGTTCCAAATTACTGATATCAATCTGTACCTGAACCCTTTGTCTTAAAACCTGTATCTCTGTTTGTAAGATATCTATTAAATTGCATTTATCACAAGTAAACCCATCTCTGGCCTCCTCATCAGTTGACATTTTACATCTAATACACAGCCTCATTTTAAAACAGAGATTTCTTTACCTTAGGATATCTAGTAGGTCCCAAATCCCGCTATCCCAGTGGACACAGCAGACATGCGCAGGCAGCAGCGTGTCTCTGCAGCGATCTCTGCGCACGTCTCCGCGCGCTTCACCACGCGCCCTGCACGCACTCGCCCTGCTCACTGCAGGGGTGAGTTTTATATGTTACAGTGACCCGGAAGTAGACTCTGGGGGTCACGGGACACTTGCAAATTCAGATTCCCAAATAAACTTTAGAAGTGTTCCTCAATGCGTGCACCACTCATACATGGCTCAGGCAAAGGGTTTAACCAACAAGATCTTTAAAAATAGTTGCTCTCAGCCGTTTAGTAGTTCAGGCTGTGCTCTGCCTGAACTATCAGGCTCTCTTCCTCTTTCCTGTCAAGTGCTAAACAGGGCTCAGTTATACAGCATGGCTCAAAGTTACAGCAATTTGTTAAAAGGTCCCCAGAACTGTAAAAACAGCAATGAGCTTGCCAGAATCTAAAACATGACTCTAATTGCTACTATGTTCAGTTTAGCCTCTGATATTATTGCCTGCAGGTCTGGGATCTTATTTCCCAGGCTGTGAGCATTTGTGTACATGATTTTCCATTGGCCAGATTTCGGTGTGTTAGTTGTTGGGTGAGGTTTGGCATTTCTCCTGTGCGTCATATGGGGAGACGAACCTTTTTTCTTACCTGGTGATGCAAATGAACTGCAAACATGTGCTGAATCCCTGTTTGACCACTAGCTAAGGGGAAGGGTGTTCTTCCCATTTAGCGATGGGGTGCTGCACCCTCTCCCCATTTGCTAGTTTAAATATTCTGCAAAGGCGTCAAACTTCTGCCCCAATGCACTGACTCCCTCCTTAGTCAGATGCAGTCCTTCAAATTTAAGAACTTTCACTCCCAGAACTGTTGCCAGTTCCCTACAAATCTGTGTCCTTTTTCCTGGCACCAGCCCTTGAGCCACATGTTTAGCTCCCCTATCTCCCCTTCTCTGACCTTCCATCCATCTGCCCCCCTCTCCCAGACTGGCAGGATCTCAGAGAAGGAGATGTCAGACAAAATGGATGATAGTTTGTCACCCAGTCTCGTCAGGTGTTCCTTGGTCTCCACCACTGACCGGCTGGCAAGATCATTAGTCCCTATGTGTATCAGGACATCAATGTTTTCTCCTGCTTTGTGAACAATTTTAGCAATGTGGTCAGTGTCTCTCCATGCTGATCTGACCATTACCCTGGCTGGAGATGGGTATCAACTCCCCGAATCATGGAGTCTCCTATGATCAGAAGTTTTTTGGATTTCCTTTTTGCTTTTTTTGTTTTGGTTCCTGATTTGGGCAAGTTTTGTTGTGCTAGCTCCTGCACTGCAGTGTCCTGCTCTGCAGTGTCCTATGCCCCTTTGTTTGATTTCAGAGATAGAGGCAGATACCTGTTTGTAGTGTTTATATGGTTTTTGGAGGTAATATGTTGGAGAGCACAGAGTGATGGGGCACCCGATTTTCCCTCCTAACCACCTGCCAACCTCCTGGACCAACTACCCTCTGCGGTCGAGGTTCTTCTGTTGGATGTTGGGGAAATGGCAGGTGGTTCTTATAATGTATTTCCTCTTGAATATGAAATTTGAGGCGCAAAATCTCTGCCCATGCTGCCTGGAGCTGAGCCCTAAGATCTCCAATGGCCCAGTATGTAAGACAGTGTCCTAAATCCTGTAAGACTGTCCTTCTGAAAAGTGTTCCACAGTTAATGATATCCATTCCAGATAAGTTGCTGGGTTTATAACCTGGTCAGAGTAATTAGAAGGAAAAAAATGCAAGTAATGGTTTGATTTTTGTGTTTTGTTTTCGTATAACTTGTTATAAAAAGTTAAATTACTAGTGCCCCTGTAAATGAGCTCACCTTGTGGATGCCCCAGTGATCTGCCCCTTCCTGCTTTGCCACAGGAAATGTCACAACTGTGGTACCCTATAAAAGGAGTGTACTGTGGGGTGGTTGGGGATGGGAGTGGGTGGCTTCCCCTGCCAAAAAAGAACCACGGATGAAAGAACAAAGAGGTAAGAGCAGAAACAATCAGTCAACAACAAATGCAGTAACCCTGAAAGCTTATCCTAATGTTAAATAAAACTGTAAAACCTGTAAAGCACCACCTGTAATAATTTCAGAAAAGATATACCCTGTAAGAAACACTTTGCTACAAAGAAAAATAAAGCAGTAACAGAAGATATACTGTACCTTGCAAAAGACAATTTGAATCAGAAGATTACAGCAGTAATCTGTTAACACACACCTGTAGGCACGCCTTGTAATAATTCAGAAGAAGGTATACCAGCAACAACAATTTGAATCAGAGAAAAATAAAGCAATGAAATGTTAGCAACAAACGGTAGCAATCCCTGTCAGTACAAAATAAAAATAACATACAGTAAATCTGCTTAGCCAAAAGAAGTCTTAATCCTTTTCCCTTGCTCTGGTAAGGTTCTCTGCTCTGTCCTTTCAAGCAATCTTAGAAGGAAAGAGCTCAGGTGAAGCTAGGTGCCTTGGCCAGCAAACCAAGGCTTCTACCTCCAAGATATCAACTAACCTGTACTTTTAACCCTTCTTTCTGCTGGAAATTACTGACAGTTTGCCAGTTCCACCCCCCAGATACATACCTAATCCTCTGGAAGAGCTGTGGGAGGAAAGCAGTTAGCTCCTTCAATGTGAGAAGGAGACTGAAACACCTCTGAGACAACAAACCTTTTCAACAAAAAAAGAATACAATAAAACAGTGTAAAACAGTAATTTTGCTTAGTCCAATGATAAAAAAGTCACAAAAATATAAGCACCACCTGTAATAATTTCAGAGAAGACATACCCTGTAAGAAACACTTTGCTACAGAGACAAATAAAGCAGTAACAGGAGATATATCTTGCAAAAGAGGAAGAGCTCAGGTGAAGCTAGGTCCCTTGGCCAGCAAACCAAGGCTTTGCGACGTGGGACTTGTACCACACTGGGGTGGTCTCCCAGCGTGGTAGCTGGAAGGCTGTTTGGGAGGGGGCAGTGGAGCCGACGGGTGATTGGGCACCCCGTCAGCCATATGGGCTGTTGCCATGCTGGGGTGGGCTCCCAGTGTGGCAACCGGTACTCTGTTGGGGGGGAACAGTGGAACCAATGGGGATTGGGCATCCCCATCGGCCTTATGGACCGTTGCCACACTGAGGTGGGCTCCCAGCATGGCACCTGGAACTCTGTTGGGGGGAGCACAGCAGAGCTGACGGGGGACTGGGCACTCCCTCGACCATACAGTGTGTGTGGGGGGGGGGATGCATGAGCATTCAATATGCGTGTGTGTGGGGGGCGCATGAGCAATATGCTAAGCAGCACTAACTTATTGCTGCTCACTGAAATGGAGCTCTCCCTTTCAACTGTATGGCACTGCATTTTCAACTGCTGTCATAGACAGCTGCAGCATCCATTAGTAAACTGTGGCCACACCTACAAAAACTCGGATGATGGCACTATGTTTCTTGCACATGCGTAACATAATAAAGCCTTCAGCAACATTTCCTTGTTCCCCCAGCTTATTTAAAGTTTCTATGCAGTTAAAGCTGTTGTTTGCCCAGCCAAATTCTACTCTTTATGCCCTTGTACTTTTAACTAGATTGAAAACAGTGGAATGAGGCAAAAAAATGCAAGCTGCTCTTCCAGTGTTACCCTTTTATAAAAATGCCTGCATAACACAGGGTCTGCCAGTACCCTTTCTGAGAACCATCTCAGGATTAGAGAATCAGATCACTATAAAGTACCCAATTAAATGCCTGTACACAATCACCTCAAACCCCTTCAAGCATATGGGAAACTGCAGTAACACTGCCAAATGCATACTGTATTCTCTTTTGTTTTCTAACAAGCAGAACTTTCTGCATGGAGCCCTGAGTAACTCTTAGATGACTCCCACTCCCCTTCATCCTCTAGAAACATAGAAACATAGACTTTGATGGCAGATAAGGACCACTAGGCCCATCTAGTCTGCCCATTTCCCTTCCTACAGGATAGGCCGCAGATCCTATTTAACCAACAGCCTATATCTTCCTGCCCCCCACAAGAATTGCCTTATGTCTGTCCCATGCATTCTTGAATTCTCCCACAGTTTTAGACTCCACAACTTCCTCAGGAAGGCTGTTCCATGCATCCACTACCCTCTCTGTGAAATAATACTTCCTCACATTGCCCTGAACCGCCCTCCTTCTATCTTTAAATTGTGTCCCTTGTTCTTGCAAGTCTTTTTCTGAAAGATGCTACCCTCTTGGACTTTGTTGATTCCTTGAGGTACTTGAAAGTTTCTATCATGTCCCCCTCTCCTTCTTTCCTCAAGGGATATCATATTAAGCTCCTTAGTCTCTTCTCACACGGCTTCTCCTGCAGACCCTGCACCATTTTAGTTGCCCTCCTCTGGACTGCCTCTATCCTGTCTATGTCCTTGCGGAGATGGGGTCTCCAGAACTGGACACAGTACTCAGATGGGGTCTCACCAACTGTCTGTACAGAGGGATAACAACTTCCTGTTTTCTGCTGATGATGCCTCTCCCTATACATCCCAGTATACCCCGGCCCTCCTACTGCCTTCTCACATTGCTTGCTAACCTTAAGGTCATCTGATATGATTACCCCAGGTCCCTTTCCTGTTTTGCTGTTGTTACTACCTCCCACCCATTGTGTATTCTTCCTCTAGGTTCTTGTTTCCCAGGTGCATTATTTTGCACTTCTTTGCATTGAATCCTAGCTGCCATAGTCAGACCATTCCTCCAACCTTGCCAAGTCCCTTTTCATCCTTTCCACACCTCCTTGTGTATCAACCTGTTGCAGATCTTTGTGTCATCTGCAAAAGGCATACTTTTCCTTCAGTCCTCTGCAATGCCACTGATGAAGACATTAAAGGACTGGACCAATACGAACACTGCGGTACCCCACTAGTAACCGCCTTTCTTCAAGTGGACTCCATTTACAATTACCTTCTGTGTCCTGTTGTCCAGCCAATGTTTTACCCAGGCTACCACCCTGGGACCCACTCCCAGGCTGGTTAATTTGACTAATAATCTTTGTGTGGGACTGTGTCAAATGCCTTGCTAAAGTCTAGGTAGGCCATGTCACAGCCCTCCCTGGTCTACTACTTTGGTCACCCAGTCAAAGAAATCTATTAGATCTCGTCTGACATGACCTTCCCGCTGTGAACCCATGCTGCCTTGGATCCTGTGCTCCACTGACCTCTAGGTACTCAACTATTTCTTTCCTTCAGAAGTGACTCCATCACTTTCCCTACCAAGAGGTCAGACTGACAGGTCTGTAGTTTCCTGCCTCTGTCTTGGTCCCACTTTTGTGAAGGGGAATCACATCCGCCTTCCTCCAGTCCTCGGGTACCACACCATCCTCCCATGATTTATTAAAAAGAGTAGCCAGTGGTTTCACTAGTTCCTTCCTTAACTCTTTTAGAATTCTGGGGTGAATTCCATCAGAACCCATTGCTTTGTCCACCTTAAGTTTTAGGAGTTCTTGCAGAACCTTTTCTTCTATGAAAGGACTGGGATCGACCCCCCTATCAAGAGTGCTTCTGTTAATTGGATTAGGCACTTTCCCCTCCTCTTTTGTGAATACTGAGCAGAAATATTCGTTCAGTATTCCTGCTTTTTCACTGTCCCCCTCTGCCCACCCACCGTTTATTCTATTCAGCCTCACTATCCCTCCCTTTGTCTTTCTATGCTCGCTGATGTACCTATAAAAGGTTTTATCCCCCTTCTTAACTGAGTTGGCTATCTTTTCCTCAGTTTGGGCCTTTGCTATTCTGACTTCTCTTCTGCTTCTTTCTGCCTTAACTGGTACAGCTCTCTGTCCTGCTCCTTCTGTGTTTCCTTGTACTTCTGGAATGCTATCTTTTTCTTCCTGACTTTCACAGCCACCTCTTTGAGAACCATAGTGCTTTTTCTTTCATTTGATTTGTTTATTTGCTTCACACAAAGGCTTGTTGCCTCTGTGATGGCAGTTTTGATAATTCCCCATTGTTGCTCCACACCTCCTTCTAGCCTGTTTGCTAGTGCTTTTCTGAGGCACTCTCCCATCTTGCAAAGTCAGCCCTCCTAAAGTCCAGTACCCTCACTTTTGTATGGCTTGACTCTGTGGCTGAGTTTAACGGAACCACACTGTTTGATGGTCACTTGTCCCCAGATGGCAACCCACTTCTAGATCTGAGATCCTCTCACTGCCCCGTTTGAGAGACGGAGGTCTAAGATTGCTCCCTCACGAGTGGGTTCCAAACTAGCTGTCTAATGCCTGCCACCTGTGGGGCGTCAAGAATGGCTCCTGCTCTTGGATGTCACTGCAGCAAATGTGCTCCAGTTAACATCTGGCATATTCAGGTCTCCCATCAACAATATCTCCCTTTCTCTGCCATTCTAAGAATGCCTTCCATCATATCCTTGTCCATTCCTTCCCCTGACATGGGGGTCTGTACACAACCCTGTGCGGATTGTGTGCCTTTCCAGTCTCCAAGGTGACCCACAGTGCCTCCTCTCCTCCCTGTTTACTCTTTTGTTCAGTTGCTTTTATCACTTCCTTTACATAGAGCTACTCCTCCCCTCTTCTCCCCTGCCTGTCTCTCCTGAGGTTATGTACCCTGGTATGTTAACATCCCAGTCATGGTTCTCTGTGTACCATGTTTCTGTGACTGCTCGATATCCAGGCATCCTCTTCCATTAAGGCCACCAGCTCAGGAGCTTGTTGCCCAGACTATGGGCATTGGTACTCATTACCTCCATTTCCTGATGGCCTTACCCTTTTGCCCCATCCCTGTCCTTCTTGCCTTTGTCACTTTCTCCATTTACCCCTGCCCTTCTCCCTATCGACACCTCCATGTTGGTGTTTGCCACACTTACTACCATGATTGTTTGGGGGCTAGGATTTTCCTGCTCCTTTCCAGTGCCTCCCCTTGGCTGGTTTAAAAGCTTGCCAATGAAGCATTTAAACCTATCACCTAGGATCCTGGTTCCCTCCTGGACAGATGCAGCCCATCATGCCAGTATAGGCACATCACTCCAGGTGGACCCCAGTCCCAATGAAGCCAAATCCCTGAGCTCCACACCAGTTTTCAACCACTGATTGAATCCCATGGTGCGGAACACCCTAGCCTCTCCTATGCCATAGATGGGTAGCACCTCCGAAGGTTACCGTCGTGCTACTTGACTAAGGCCCTCCCCAATTCCACAAACTCTTCCTGCACTTCTCTAATCCCTTTCTTAGCCAGGTCATTTGTCCTAAGTGGACAATGACATCAGCTCCCTCCCTGTGCAGCTGCTCCGCAATCCTGAGATTCACTCCCTGTCCCTCAAGCCATGGCGCCAGGCAGGCACCTTACCTCCCTCTCCCCTTCCTTGCCCAGTTCTACCTTCCTAACAATGGAGTCCCCCACCAGGAGTTGTTTCCTTCCCCTGCAGGATCCTCTGCCACCCTCCTGTGGGTCTCCTTTGTGGAGGTTCCCAGCATCCTCCTTGGTCTCCACTGTAGGTGCCTCCATAGAGGAACCACACTTTGCCAGAATGGCATAGGAATTGTGGAGAGGTACAACTGGAGGGATGTGCCTCTGTTCCACCACCCTCACCCTCCCTGAGCCCACTGTGGTCCAACCGCTCCTCTTTCTTGGCAACCTCTGAGGCAACAGCAGTGGCACTGGTGGCCCCTGGATGGAAGAGGAGGTCCCACAAATCCTGGCCAACTCAGCCTGGAGATGAGCAACCTCCTCCCTCAGCCCAGAGAGGTGCCTGCAGATGGGACAACACCGCATCCTCCAGAACATCTCCCGGAAGACTGCTGCTCCACAGCCACTGCACTGCACCACTCCAATCATGTCTTATATCTGGCCCCTTAACTGTTTGCAATCCTTACTCTTTCCTCTGTTTTTTCTCTCTCCTTACTTTCTGCCTGTGTGCCCTTTAAGCTCCTGATTGTCCTGTTCTGAGACAAGAATATCCTATATTTCTCAGTAGACCGCTTACTTGTTCAGAGGCAGACCTCCAGCAGCTAGAGGGGGCCGAAGAGCTACTCTTGCCCTTCTAGGATGGTGGGTCCTTGGTGGTTCTGTGATCACTCACTTCCTGCCCCTAAACAGGAAGTTCCTGTTGTCAGTCAAATCCTGTGCCTATAAAAATAGAACTAGCTTTGGGTGAGGGGAGGGAAGGAGAGCAGTTCAGTCACACAGCAGTCCTTTCTCCTGGAGTCTTCTGCCAAGCTATTAGCAGAATCTTTCTAAGGCAGTCTTTAAATGTAGCTTCCTTCTAGCTAAGCCACTCCCCCTACTTACCAGATCTTTCTACAAGTAATTTAAACCTCACAACAGTTAAGTCCTTTCAGTCACCTAAGATTTACACCTAGATGACTTTTCAGTTACCCATTCAGTTCAGTTAACCCAAACACACACTTTTTTTTGTTTTGTTTTGTATGTTAGTTTTTTTACCCTAAATTAAAGGTCTAAATACAAAAGTTCTTCTACTTTAGTCCCAGCAGAGAAGTTCAGTCACACAGCAGTCCTTTCTCCTGGAGTCTTCTGCCAAGCTCTAGTGTTTCCAAGAAGGAAAACAAAAGCTTCTTCCTTAGTTTGTCCCTCCATTTACAAGTTTATGTGGTGAACATTAGATGTCCCTAACAGACAGCTACTCGTTTTTCAAGGCAGACTGATAAAAAAGGACACTCAAGCACAGCCCTGCTCTAACTGAATCTAAAACCACAGGAACATTTCACATGTACAGCAAATGGAGTGTCTTCTTTTTCTGTCTACTGTAGCTAACATCCAATCACAGCAAGTTTTACATACCCCAGCACCAACCAATGAACTCAGCATTCTCCAGTTGCATGGCTGTAGCCAATCATGTTCTTGTTCAGCTGAATCTTTGCAAATGTCTCTGCTGGCCTGCTATGTTATGGAGATGTTATGCACAAAGGAGAAAGAAAAGCTGCTGTATTTCATGGATTCTGATCTGGGCTTTTGTGGGTGAGTTTTTAAATTATCAAAGTCTGTGGGTGATTGATTGGGGGAGCTGATTTCAATAACTTAGTGACTGTTGAGAAACACAGAAAAAAAAAAGGTGATAATTTACAAGCACACGGTGACCATACCTCTCAACCTTTTGTCCGCCAAATGTGGAACATTGCCTGTCAAAATGTGGAACACTTAATCAAATCTTTACCTAAGAAGCTCAAAACACTGTTAACATGCTGCATTTATGTTCAGAAAGTCTGTGAATTGAATAATATATTTTTTGCATCATTTACTATGGATTTTTGCTTTACAGTGTTGACTTTGAATGTGGAACAAGTCCTCACAATGTGGAACAGGGAGCTTTTGAGAAGTAAAATGAGGAACGTTCCTCGTAATGTGGTACAGTTGAGAGGTATGAGCACACCCACAGGCAGCAATATCACCAAAAGCATGTAAGCATTTAGCCCAATGGTTTGTTGTTTTTTCTGTCTCTTTTCCAGTAAAAACATTAGTACTGCATTCATTGTAAACTGTATTTGTCTTTAGTTCTGCTTATTTTGCAACGAATGTGTTCTCTGGGGAGGGGTGCAAGTACATGAATGAAATGTTTTAAGAAGAAAATGCTTTTAAATGCTTTTTTTAAATGGTTATACCATTTATTCTGCAAAAAATGTGTGTTCTCTTGTGGAGGAATGAATGCACTTTTATTATATTTCTTAGTCTTGGAAATTCCTGTGGAATACTGCTTTTTCAGCAACTGAAAACATTAATTGCGAGTGGTTGTGGAGCACTGTGTACTGTAGAGTCTATGTGATCCTTGGTTATTTGGGTCCTTGCATACTGTAATTAAGCTGGAGGTAACCTTTAGCTGCTGGAAGGAAGAGGGCCAAAGGAGTCTGTATGTGCCTGAGGGAGGGAGGCCTAGTTAGCCAGTAGCTGCCTGGAGTTGGGAGGTCGAGGGAGTCAATAGCTGCTGGAAGGGGTGTAGGGAGGCCGTGGGATCTAGTAGCTCGGGGGGGGGCAGCTTATCCCGAATCTGATGCATGCATCTGTACAAATGATTTGGCCAGGTTCTGCAGGGCATGGTCACACTATGGCCATGCTCTGCACTCTTGTGTGCTGAGTAGGGTACTGGAAAGTAGGCACCATGCATCACCTTTTTCACTGAGCTGCAAACATGAGTTTAAATCTCACAGCCCAGAGCAGGCTCATGCCTGGCTACTCATGTCTCGACCTTTATAGTCAACTGAGAGCCAAGGCCGAGCCAGTTATGGTCAAAGTAAGCATTTTTATCAGCCTGAGTAGTCAGTAAAGTGTCTGAATTATTCAACTCCTATTCAGAAAACAGCCTGCAGTAGCCAGGGTTTGGCTCCTAGAGTCAAGCCAGACCCTTGGCTTAGCTCTAGGTAAAAAAATCCTGGCTTGCCTATGATCACACAGCCCTCATTTACATACTGGCCCAAATATTTAGACTTGCGCATGGCAATGACGCATGTGGTGGTGCAACACATCTGAGTTGCGCTGCTGCAACACAGGGATATATTCAAAGGAGATGAGCCATGGTGCATCACCTTTGAATATATCAGATAAATAGCTGAAATGGGAACTGCGCCAGTGCAACAGAGTTATGCTGTGTGCAAATTCCTGATATTCAGCCACAGTATGCAGATGGAGCCATAATGTATGCAAAGCGCAAATAGGACCATTTGCATGTTATTATGGACCCATTTGCATGAGTTGTTAAGGACTGCCCAATGAAATGCACATGGCACCTTGCACAGCATGTGCTGCGAGAGGGGGTCTAGGGGCATCCCCCTGTCCCATAGTGGCGAGCGCCTAAAATATATCAAACATATTCCCTGGTAGTCTAGTGGTGCCCCCTCCCTCCCTGTAGCCGTGATCGCATAAATGAAATTAATTACCTATCCCTGGTAGTCTAGCAGCCACCCCACCCATCCTGAACCCCAATCATCCAATGTCAAGTAACTACCCTCCCTGGAGCTTCAGTGGCACCCCAACATTCACACAGGACCCCTGCACAACCAGCCCCCCCCTTCAGTGACGGGCAGCAACATACCCACCCACATACCTCTGCGGCTAACCGCAGACTGACAGCTACTGTATGGGCTGTAATCCCATTGGTCCACAGTGTGGACAAATGGGCATGCAGTGCATACTGTACTAGTTATTCACACAAATGTGAATGGGGCATTCATTTATGTTTTTGTGAATGACTAGTACAGTATGTACTGCAAGCCCATTGGTCCGCATTGTGGACCAATGAGATTGCAGCCCATACAGCAGCTGTCAGTCAGCGGGCAGCTGCAGAGGTATGTGGGTGGGTACGCTGCTGCCCGCCACTGATGGGGGAGGGCTGGGTGGCCTGGGTCCAGTGGCAGGGTGGGGGGTTCCACTGGACTACCAGAGAGGGGCAGTTGCTGGCCATTTGGAGATCGAGGTTACAGGAGTTGTAGGGGGACTGCTAGACTATCAGGAATAGGTGATTTATTTCATTTATATGATTGTGGCTACAGGGAGGGGGGGGCCACCAGACTACCAAGGGTATGATTATATTTTATTTGAGGTGATCACTGCTACAGGGAGGGAGAGGGGTCCACTAGACCACCAGGGACGGAATGGGTGCTTCTGCATGGTGTACTGGGTGGGCGGTCGACCACCCATGGCTGGCGGTTGCTGTGTTGCGCCTTGCAGTGCAGCAGCTCACTTGTGGGTGGCCACCATTTGTGCCTTTTTTTTTTTTCCAAGCTCAGCGTTGCCCATCTGTATGCAGCGCATCTCAGGGATGTACATCCCAGGCTGAATATCAGGATGTGCCGCATATGCATAGGAACGCCCCCTGTAGGTGCACCGCATACATTATGTTTGCGCCCCGGCATATCAGGACTTGCGCAGCACAAGCCCTCTTTTGAATATTGTCCCAGGGTGCATTTTGCACCAGGCACAACTCCTTTGAATACTTGGGTCACTGTGTAACCCTGAGCAAGTCGCTTAATTTCCCTGTGCTCCCCAGGTCGCACCTGGAAACAATCTTTGGCTTAGTGTGCTTTTCTTGGTTTAACAATTTCCCCCTTCCCTATTTCATTAAAGCTGGGCCATTAAACCAGTAGAGTTTCCACTAACCCACCTGTGCTACTGTTCTAAAGTACTGGCCAGTGGCCACCTGCCCATTCAGAGCACTAAGGGTTTTAGCTGAGCCCCACCCAAATTACATTTTCTCTATTCTTTCCTGTCTTTATTATTTTATTTATACTCATACTGGGTTGTGGATGGAAGAAGGCAATTCTTGCCTGGGAAACAAAAACCCAGGGGAAGATGACACAATGTGAGGGGAGGTAATAACATCAACAAAAATGGAAAGGGACCTGGGGTAATCATATCAGATGACCTTAAGGTTAGCAAGCAATGTGAGAAGGCAGTAGGGAGGGCTGGGGGTATACTGGGATGTATAGGGAGAGGCATCACCAGCAGAAATAGGAAGTTATCCCTTTGTGCAGACAGTTGTTGAGACCCTGTCTGGAGTACTGCATCCAGTTCTGGAGACCCCATCTCCACAAGGACATAGACAGGATAGAGGCAGTCCACAGGGGGGCAACTAAAATGGTGCAGGGTCTGCAAGAGAAGCCATATGAGGAGAGACTAAAGGAGCTTAATATGTATACCCTTGAGGAAAGGAGGGGGGGGGCATGATCTAAACTTTAAAGTACCTTAGTGGAATCAACAAAGTCCAAGAGGGTAGCATATTTCAGAAAAAGATAGAAGGGGGTGTGGTTCAGGGACAATGTGAGGAAGTATTTTTTCACAGAGAGGGTGGTGGACACATGGCACAGCCTTCCTGAGGAGGTTGTGAGGTCTAAAACTGTGGGAGTATTCTAGAATACATGGGACAAACATAAGGCAATTCTTGTGGGGGGGGGTAGGAAGAAATAGGCTGTTGGTTAACTAGATTCTGCAGTTTATCCTGTACTTAGGGAAATGGGCAGACTAGGTGGGCCAAGCAGTCCTTATCTGTCGTCAAAGTCTATGTTTCTATGCCCATATTGACCATCCCCATGTATTTCCTTTCTCTGTGTCTTTTTTCTTTCTTTGACCCAACTATAACCTTTAAAGGGAAGCTTTCATCATGCCAGCCTCCCGCCCCCACAAGGCTTACCCTCTGGTTAAGCCTTTTAAGTATGTTGTGGCATTTTTCTCCCACAGCAACATACTTTATTTTAATTGCAAAAAGTCTGCTACCCGGAAGTATGGTAGATTCTAATGAGGCTCCATTATGTGTAAAGGCACGGAGCCGCACCGTACACTCCAATACAAAAGTATAATGGAGCCCACTATTGTCCGCCATACTTCCGGGTAGTGGGCTTTTTGCAATTAAAATAAAGTATTTTGTGACAGAAGAAAAACACTGCAACATACTTAAAAGGCTTAACTGCCCACTTACCTCTCATCAGTTCTCTTTGCCTCCTCCCAGCCTTCCTACACCCTCAGGAGCAATGATAACAGTCTCTTCTCCATCCCACACATGTCCACCACAGCAGGCCAGTCCACTTTCAAATATAGGCTTTCTAAGCTATGGAACGCCTTCCCTGTGGACTTTTGGCATGCCCTCACAACCCAGTACCTCAATGCTCATCTTGCTACTCACTTTTCCTCCACTTGGTCCTGCAACTAACCCTTACTCTGCCTCCTCCAGCAACTAGTTAAGCTCATCCTTCTCCCAATGCCCCATGTTATTTTGCTTGTTCTGCTTGTGTGATACCACATCCTGTACTGTCTATATTGGGTAATTGTTAATAGCCTAGTATAATTGTATATGTATAATTATGTTGATCTGTACACCAGCTGTATTTATTGTCCTCTCCCCTCTCCCCCAGGACACATCTGAAATCGAGCAGTACTCTGCTCAGCATGCCTTTCTGGTAAAACTCTTAAATAAATAAATATGTGCAGACCTATTAAAGCAGCAGTATTCATTAACAACTTTAAACAACTGAGTCACCCTATAAACACTGAATTCAAGGGAGTGCATATTCTGGTTCATAAATATGGCAAAACCACAACTGGAAAAGCATTCTGGTCACTTTTATCAAACTTAAAGTCTTGTTTCCATAAATATATTGGCTCCACAGAAACAAAACAAACAGGGTCTAGACATGATGACAGCAAACATAGGGCATTTACATATGTATGTTCATGTGCGTGGCTGTGCAATTGACAGCCAACACTACAATACTCACTACTCTTGGCTCGGCTCAGCGCAGCTTACTCACCCCAAAGTCCACAGGAATAGAGGCATGTAAAAATAAAATCCCCTCACCACCACCTTGAAAAAAGGATGTTTGTTATTAACCACTCTCCCCAACTGAACTCTTTAACCCCTGCACCACAAAACCACTGTGGGCAGGCAAGGCAGAATTTATTAGGGAGGACATGTGTGTCAGTGGCTGTGCCAGATATTATATGAATAGGAATTTGGTGGTATCAGATCATGTCAGGAGGATTTAAATTGAGAGGATTTAATTATAACTAAACAAGTCATCATCTCTGAGACAAGTTATACCCTTAACAAAGAAACACTTACAACTGCGACGCTTGGTCCCTTTAAAAGGCAACTCCAACTATTCCTCACCTCTACCACTCAATGTGACTGCCTCTCCTAAGTAACTGCCTCTTCATTTTACCCTAGTCAAAGGTGACCTGTAACCTCCCCTAGAGCTCCACTTTCTTGGCACCAGTTTCCCCCACTCTCATCCCTTACCCCCCCCCACACCACACTGTCTCACCCACCCTCCCTCTCTAATGACATTTTCAGATATGGAGCCCTCCAGCCCATCCACCTCACACTTTTGCCACCCACCTCTACCCACCGACAATGGCCCTTTAGCCTGCCTACCTCTTTCTGACTCCCTCCTACCCTATACTAACTGTATACTGTTCACCCTGAAATCTGTCTGAAGCTGGCTTAGGTTGTCTCTCTCCATTTTTGGCTGTATACTAAATGCTTAGACATCTTTGTGTTTTTAAGACTGTAACCATTGTTGACCTTTGTATGTATGTTACCCTACATCCTTAGATGTGGAACCTTTGTAAAGGAGCAGTTCCTGCACAAAGGTATTTGTAATCCTGGAGTTTAATAATAAAAATGTAACATATCTTCACATATGTATCTACGGGTTTGGGGAAGGATGAGGTTACCTCGCACAAGAGACCTAGGTTTGGCTACTCTGCACAGGGGCACCCAAGTAAATCCAACTACAGGAAGCAATAACTGTAATGTCCAGAACCAGAATTGGGATTTTTCAGTGTGGCTTTATTTATTAACTCACTGAACATAAACAAAGCACTGCATGGTCCCCCAAAGGGCTACGTTACTGTATGTGCAGATTAGAGGTTAAACACAGCAGTCCATTTGAGGAATGAACACATTACTACAGATGTCTGGCTTTGGACCCACCAGGCACTCAGCCTGGACTTTGCATGCGCATTGGATACATAGCCCGACTGGCCTGGCTCCCCTGCCGGCCACTCGACTGACAGTCCACTTGGCGAATGAACTCAAACTTTACTTGGAAAGACATCCCATCAAACAAGGAGACTCCCAAACTGTGGCTCCCCACACCACTTGAAGTCTGCGACTCCTAGAGAGATTTTGTTTTCGTACTTCCAATCGAAACTCCCATCAAACAAGGAGACTCCCATCCAACAAGGAGTAATCTTCCCATCCTGTGGCTCCCCACACCACTTAGAGTCTGCGACTCCTAGAGAGATTTTCAAGTTGCGACCCACGTCTGGGTACCCACCCCATCAATGGCCAAGTGCATGAGGCAAGTAGCAAAAACACAGAAGAAATCCGTAGAGGTGGACCTGGTTACTAAAGATGGGGGGGTTTCCCACCTCCAGCTCCCACAGCCCATACCCGGCCATTTCTCTGGACCACAGAACTTTAGACTTTAAATGTAGATTGAGCGGTGGATGACCTGAAGCACCCCCTCTATAGCAAACTTTAAATCCATTTAAAACTTTAAACAGTTGACTGCTCTATTTGTTTGTCCTAGTTGACATAGTCCTCCCAAATAGCAGTCCCCAATACTTGAAATCCAACTGAAGAAAACAAGATGTTTGCCCCTTCCAATGGAGCCAACACTCACCCATTCGTTGTAGTGCCCCACAGGCAAGTACTGTAACCTTCGCTGTTATACATCAACAGACTGAAATTAAAATCAGGCAGCTTCCTTCCCAGGGTGGGAGAAGGGGATTTCCCCTGGAACCCACAGAGAACTCCCCCCTCCCCCCAGAGGGAGGGGGGCACTGAGACCGGGGGAGCGGTCTCCACCACTTTAAAAAGGTAAAATACAGGAACACTTCCTTTTTTCTGAGTGAGAAATCACACTGCACACTAATGCTTCCTTCTTGCTTAAGGACAAACGGAAGACTACTTTTGAATTTCCCAAAGTTCTAAACTTCGCTCCCTGAGCTGGAGAGTCCAAAGTGGCTCATGCAGCTGCGACAGTTCTATAATGATGTCATCTCTCAAGTCTCAGCTGTGACTGAGGACAGACAGTGTGAAACCCATTTAACTGGAGTTTCACAAGCTGCCTTCCCTGCCTACCACTAGGTCTTACTGGGATTCTAGTAACCCCAGGTAACAAAGGGGTTACAAAACAAATTCAGTAGTACGGGGTTTTATTTCACTCTAAAAATTGATTAGCGTTTTGCTCATAAAAGTGCCAAATCTTTGTGAAAATGCATAGTTCTTGCCTCACTGTGTTTAACAAACACAGCACTAATAGAAAATCTGTATAAATACTTTCTGTACCATTAGTATCATCCTAAGGGAAAAACTGCTAATCAATTATTTAAAACACTGTAGTGTGGGGAGCCTGAAAAAGGCAGTGTGCCCATTTACCTCAAAGGATGTTTGCTGCACTGTATACATCTGGGCTTGTGCCAGCCACTGGCTAAAGCTGTAAATAAATATGTGAGTCACATGAGTTGGGGGGCCTTAAGAATCGGACATGGGTGGAGGGCAACTCGACTCAACACAACAGTCACCAGACAGCGTGCCACACACTTGTTGAAGTGCACTTTGCAAATCACACACAGAAGACTGTGCACAGTCACCAATCGAAGGAGCACTGGTGAAGTAACATAAACAACACACTGCACCTACAGAAAGTTATCTGAAATTGAAACTTGCATGGTGTTTTTTTAATTTAATGTTTAGATCAGATGGGGGAAATCGTTTGTGGGAATGGAGTGGAAGAATGCAGTCCCCAGATTCAGTAATGACACGGGGTGATGACTGGCACTCGAGGGCAAGCCTAAGTTACCAAAAACAAGAAGCACATGTGCCACTGACTCAGCAACGCATACTACAGTCACTGCATCACATCTATGCAAAAAAATATTCAGTCACCAGTGACTCGTGGGATCACTTCTCAGGACAGAGTAGGTTAATCAAGTTTTTTCCTTAAACTAAGTTTACACTGAGGGTATAATGGAAATGTGTCATTTGCTGGGTTGAGAAAATGAAATGAGGTGGACATTACAGATTTATCACACTTGACCCTATGCATTCTGACAGCCCTTGTCTTTCCAACTATCCAGCACAGGAGGACTCTGCTCATCCCACATTACACAAATGATATAGGATTTTGAAAAAAAGAACAAAGTAATTTTTGTTGAGTTGTTGAAAGTGTGTTAACTAGAAAGAGTTGTTGTCTGTCACCATGACTGCAGCACGGTTTACAGAAATGAGCACGAGACAGGAATGAACACACAGTTGACACACAAATGCAAGCAACAAATAACAACAGTCTCGTGCAGCGCTTTTCATTTCATCCCACCCCATGGCTCTGAAAATGTAATGGCGAACCTGGCAAAGGTCTGTGAAGATCAGGGAAATGATTAAAACATGTCCCAATTTTCAACAGTTGATGCAAGGCTTGTGTCACGCCCTGCATGAACTGCAATGTTTGGTGCAGCTGCGCCAAGCAGTTTGCTGCAACCTGTACCTGATTTTAGTACGTCAGGTACAGTTGCAATATTTTCCATGATTTATGGCAGCTTGCACCAAAACTTTGGCACAAGCCCTGTAAAAATGGTCCTCAAATTGCACAAAGTTAGACGGGGGGGGCTGCTCTAACTTGCATCATTTGGCACAGGGGACTGACAATCACAATCTGCACCAAAAGAATGCCGCAAGCCCCCTGTGCCCTGTGGTCAGTGCTCCAGGGGCTTGCACCACTCACAAACCTTTTGAAAATTGAGCCCAGGAATGTAACTCTGGTGCCGGGGATCTAAGGACTACACTATCCCTGCCTTGCTGGCCAACCAAGGGTGGGGGCCTGGGGTTCCTTTTCTAATAATAAAACTGGTTCTTTCCCAACATAACGTAAATGCACAGTGCCTCCACCCAGAGTATTTTTTTATGTAGGCTAGGATAATACCTGGCACAACTCCCTGGGATGCTGTACCCACCCACAATACCATATAGTCACCCCAAACAGCACCCACAGATCAAAATCCCACATTCCAGACATTTTGGAATCATTGACTCCCACTAATAATATGCTCATGACAATAGAGTTATGCAGAAACAGTCAACAACCATTTATTTACAAGAGGGAGGGCTAGGATAGGGAGAGTGGAAATGGCAGTTAAATATTTACAGCTGGTTTGATTTAGCATTGGTGGAGATTACAATTAAAGTTGGCATCGGAACAATCATTTGGTATTTTAAAATAAAGTATCATTCACAGTGGTCACCCACCATCCTTCTGAAGATCTGGCTAGCTAGCTAGCTGCATCAGAATGGCAGAAACATAGGCATAAGATGCCCACACAAATACATGTACCAGCCCCAGTATGAATTAGAACTGCGCAATTCTAAAATGTATATCTGGGTACCCAGTACTAGAGTTCCTTAAAGGTGCAGGCCTGTTACACGGTTCAGCTGTGGTGGCCGGCGTTGCATGGAGTTCAGACCCTTAAAGAAAAGCAGATTAACTTTATCTTTATTCCTGCGACACATCATCCTGACTGTAACTTGGCAAAATATTCCTACTCTTAATTATGCTGGCTCGAGCTTTAGATAACTGAACCTGGCAACAACTTGAACTATTTACAGTTTCCCCAATTCTGGCAGAGGGTAAGTCTGCCTACTCATGGTTTGAAGTCATCATCTGGTTTTGAGAAACATTGCTGAGGAACAGACAGGAGCTGAGGATGACCCCTGGGGCTGAAGGCTGTTGCAGCTTGCATTTCTGAAAACTTCTCAGCTTGGATGTGACCCCATCTCTCAGGGCTTAACAGTCATATTTGGTGCACACCTCGAACCCCCTTGTCTGGCTATTCCCCTCGGGGGAACTGCATATGGCAGTGCCTAGCTGGCACACTACCAGGCTGAAATCCCAGGCTGATCTGGAACAGTCTCATTGCATTCAGCACATTTATACATTTAACACACTTTTAGTTGTTTCAAGTAGTCACAATCCTTCAGCCATGTGACCAGCGTGGTAGACATGGACTTTTTTTAGTCAGTTTAGAGTCTCAGAACCAGGAGCACTCCCAGTGATTTTAGGGACAAGCACCCACACTCCTTCATGGGTGTGCAACCAGAGCCCAGGTCATGGCTCCCAAAGCAGATCACAGGACACAGTCTTTACGCAAAATCGATCTTTCTTTACGGCAGAAACAGGAACTTAGAGTCACTGACACTATCAGCAAAACTTTGAAAAAGTAAGATTTTTTTTTTTATTTTAGTCTTTTAACTGAGTAGGACCCACTAGGCAAAAGTGCCTGTTTTCAGGGGCGACCTGGGAGCACTGGGTGGTTAAGTGACTTGCCCAGAGTCACACAGTATGCAAGTGGAGATTGTGAGAATCAAACTCAGGTCTGGTCTGTTGGATGTACCAAGTCCGTTCACACCTCTTTCTTCTAACCTCTAGGCTATACTGCCAGTCCAGATTTATATTCAGCTCCATCCCATTTTCTTTAGTACTTCATATATTTTCAGTAATTAATTCCTATTTTCTTTATTACTGAAAACAGTTGCATGAAAACAAAATCCCTGTTCCTAGACTCTGTTTACTCTGGCTGCTTCTCTACACATGACATTACAATCTCCTGTTTATGACATCATAATTATCTCCACATCAACATATTTTGATGTCATAAACAGAATTATGATGTCAGCTGTAGGCAGGCAGCCAGAGCTCAAAGAGCAGAGATACTGTATTGATGCAAATATCCCTAGAATAAGGAAATAAGGGTGATAATTACAGAATAAAATACTAAATATAAGCTACAGTTATGTCTGAATAATACATTTTTTCAAAGTTGTCTCAACTGTGTCAGGAGCTCTTTGAGGAATAACTTCTCACTAACACACCAGACAGAGCTTGAGGCTTGGCTCTCTGCCATTTGGCATACTTGACGTGGTAGTACAACTGATCACTGTAGCTTCTGTCAAGCTTAAGAGACAAATCTCAATCCTTTTGGCTTTGCTGGCATGAGCAGCTCCAACCTGGACACTCAAACATTTACTGGCCTCCTAGGAACTGCCAGGAATAGCTCTGCGTGTCTAGGAAACTCCCCTTCCACTCCTGCAGGTACCTAATATAGTCACAATTAATATTTCACAACTACTGGACACTTCTCTGGTCACTTGCACAGATGTTCACCCATTTTTCAAGTGCTGGTTAAATACAGGGTGCAGACAGTCACATAGCACTTCTAGGCATTCTGGGCTTCTTTGTCTCTTACAGATCTCTTAAGAAACTTGTACTCGTAAGTAGAAGTTACTTACTCAGAAAGATTCAGAATACTTCCCTTTTCTGGTAGTTACAGGTTTCATCCGCACTCTCATTGCTGAGGCAGAAGCATTTCTTGCAGCTCTCTTACAACTGCAGGCAGATGCTGGCTTCTTTCCCACATTTTCCTAATGTGGTAAGGAAAATGTTAGCCCTGGGGGACAATTTCTGGCAAACCCCAGGCTAGTGACTTCAGATGCTGGCAGCCACTTTTCTCTCTGGCAGAGGCAGAAGCACCCCTTCCCTTCTGAGAGGCTTCAGCTGAACACACTAGTCCCATACGCTTAGCTAGGGGCCACAGCCCACCTTCCTGTAGAGGGGCTTGCTCCAAATTCTGACTCAGCCTGAAAATCCCTGGGCTTTATGGAGCTCTTCTGGGGCTCCCGATTGGCTGAATCCACTTGTCGGTCCAAAAGTGATTGGCTAAATCTACTTGTCAATCTCCAGAATGCATATTCAGTAGCTTCCTTCAATGTTGGATAGGCTCCCTGTTTTGGTGCCTGAATTATGTCCCTGCTTTACCCTCACAAGCCTTTTTCAAAGTCCCACAAGTCTCTGCAAAGCCCCAACAGTCCTTGCACAGAAATTCTGGCATTCATTGGCTGCTGCTCTGCAGAAATGGCTAAATGTACACAGTTCCCTTACAGTCCCATGATTAAAGTTCTGTGCAGCCAGATAAAACATTTAATCTTAAACATTGCCCCATAGTTCAGTAGCTCCTTTAGTGATGTTTCATCGCTGCCCATACTTAACAGTTGTGTGCAGTCTTTCACCTGCCGCTGCTGCTGAAATATGCAGTCCCCAGGCAACAGACAGGCAGCCCACCAGAGTGCCACTGCAAAGATCTGGAGCAGCCAGTACATTTATTATTTACTGATTTAGCCCTTTATCAAATTGCCCCTTGAGCTCTGTCAAGCACTTTCTTTATGTTGCATTTATTTACAAATCCCTGCAGGTCGCTGGCACCAATATTTATGGAGCCTATGTGCTAGGACAGACAACTCATGAATATTAATGCTGCCTCATTAATATTCATGAGTGGAAAACACAGCACATATGATGCACTTTATTTACAACAGTCTGAAGGCTTTCTCCAACCCTGCCCAGGTCACCGGCCCCCTACCCTGTGCCCTACGGGGACTGGGACCACTGGAGAAGCCATTCCTTGACCACGATCGTGGTCGACAACCGGGGCATGCTTCTGCGCATGTGTGAGCTCGCTGGCCATCATGAAGTATGAGGGAAAATGGCCAGTGGCTCCACAACTACTTTTGCCCAAAGAGGGCAAAAATGAATAAAGGGGGCCAGTTGGGGGGTTTCCGGGCACATTGAAACCAGGTCAAAACAGCGGTGCACTTTGGGGGACAATCGGGGAAACCTGAAGGCACAGGAGACAGATGAGAGAAACAGGCAGTAAGATAAGCCCCCATTTGGGGGGGGGCATTACACCAATGTCCGGAGACTCCACAGAACACTGGAAAAAAACAGACATGTTAAAATTTCTCATTTTTCAGACAGCTTGAATTAGAAAAAATACTGACTTGCTATCAAATACTGCTATTTTAAATCATCTATTAGATGGCCTAACAGTGTCCAAAGTTCATGTCCAAAACAGACACAACTGCATTTAAACTGGACGCAACTTGCAATTGCATCCATTTTCTGCTGCAAATTGTGAATGTCTGTCATAAACAGGTGCAACTTCTCAAAATAGCATTAGGGATGCTTAGATGCAAGTGAATGGATACAGAGGCAGGTGCTGCATGGATTTGCATGTGCACCCAACCCTTTTGTGCCCCTTACACCTACAACAAAAATTGCTTTTATGAAGCTCAAAACAGTGGTTTCATTTGCTTCCTATGACCGAATGCTGGGTCCTTCTGTGAATGTTGTAGGAACAGATCTGTGAGCACCTCCCCAGGTTGGGTGGCCTTTGTTCTCACTAGTATATTAAAAAGGCTGCATTCCATTAGATGACATACTCAGTGGATCAGCTCATATGTAAAGAGCCACAACAACCTGACTAAATGGACTGCATAGGGGAATTTTTGGCAATTCTATTTTTACTGTACTCTTCCTTCAGCTGCTGTCAGTTCCTAATACACATATTCAAGAGCATCCGTACACCAGGACCCAGAGATCCCTAAATACTACATCATTCATTCATTCACCACCACAGTACCCATCCAGTGTCACCACCCTGTCCCTGCTGTTTAGTGCCTGGGAAAGTGATTCCCAAATCCAGTTGCCATGGTGGGGGGGGTGCCTGAAGCTATCTCCAAGGCACAGGAAGAGGAAGAGAGCCCTAATGGACATGGGGTGAAGAGAGGAGCCTCATCTTTCCAGTTGTAGCTTCTTTTTTCTCAAAGTGGGTTCTCTCCACCCACAGTGAAGCACTGACAGATGTCCTGCCCACCCTGCTCAACAAGCATTGTCAACTCCACCACCACCACCACCCATGGTCTCCTAGGTCACCATAAAGTGTCAGGAATCATTAATCTCTCTTCTTGGAGGAATGAGCATCCTCTGGGATGTTTGGTCCTCCTTCTGCCAAGGAGGCTGCAATGTTCTTGCTCAGGGTGTGACACCAAATTGTCAGCATGACAAGTAGTCTCCACCATGGCTGCACTATCAGAGTCTCCTTGAGCAGCATTAATCTGGCCCAGGTATGTTCTAACATGCTGAAATAAACAGCTGCCTAATTTATGGAAATGGGAACTGGTGGGGGTAGCGAAGGTTCCAGGACACCTGAACTGCTAAAGAGGAAGAAGGAAAAAGCAGGGCAGAAGGGCAGAATTGTTGTAGTCACTGGGAACTGTATAATTAGGGCAGTGGTGAGGAGCGGGGCATTGCTGGACT
Organism: Neoceratodus forsteri; assembly: GCA_016271365.2. Taxonomy (NCBI): domain Eukaryota; kingdom Metazoa; phylum Chordata; order Ceratodontiformes; family Ceratodontidae; genus Neoceratodus; species Neoceratodus forsteri. Next base: position 1,520,328,560 of record CM057449.1, read on the forward strand.
AGGATGGAAGCCCAGATAAAAGGTTTGCATGGGGGGGCATGGCCAAGCTATCCAGCATAGTGGAAGCACATTAACTCGACTCCCCACATGCACTGCAAAAGAAAAAGCTAAATAATGCTGATATCTGTGAACTGACAAACAAACTTCAACTTCTTTGAATCACTCTGTTAGATGGCATCACAAAAATTGAACAAATGGCAGACCGTGTTTACTGTTGAAGGCACTCCAACATCATCCTTGATAGCACCAGGAGGCCGACTTGCTCCCATACTGTTGCAGCTCCGTTGACACCTACCACAACAATGTCAGGGAAAGTGATGGCTTCACTATAAACTGTAATCATAAGCCACAGCAGGAGGTAAAAGCAGACTTCACAAATCTCACTGACCAAATGACACCTCCAAACAGGGGTCACCAGCTTAGCAGAAACCTCAGCAGCTCAAAACAGTAGTATCAGCAAAGCAGAGAATCAGTGAGCTCAAGGACATCGTCACCGATCTGCCCTGTGAACAGGCTGAGCTCAAAGCAACCATCTCTGATCTCTGCAAGTGTACTGAAGATCAAGAAAATTTGGGCTGCCAATCAAACCTCAGACTGAAAGGGCCCCCCACGGGACTGAAGGGCAAACACCTTGGACAGAGCATCCAAAGCTGGCTGGTAGACGAACTCCAACTTGGACCTGAAGTGGGAAGCTATGAGATTCAGAGATCCCATAGAACTGGTCCTAAAACCAAACCACAGTAGTGCACTCATCACTTTTTAGTAAAGTACTTAAGGTTTCCAGACAAAGAAAAGGTGTTGAAGGTAGCAAAACACAAGGACCAGTCGAGGTGGGGTTCACCCATGTTAGAGCAAAAACAACCACAGCACAATAAATGAGAGCGCAGTCAAAAGGCTGCCAGGAAAAACATTGCAGTCAATACTGGCAGCCAACACACACTGTGCATACCACACAGACCCTCATAGTCCACCCTGCACCTCCATCCACCCTGTATCAGGGAGGTGATGCATACAGTACACCATGCCCTAACCTCCCGAACACTTACATGAGTTGCGCATTGTTATGGGTGCCCACATTACAGAATCCTCTTTCTTGTACCCCCACTGATGGGACCTTGAGGTGGAGCATGGCCAGGTCCTGGTATGTCAGTATTTTAGTAGGGGCCTCCAACAACAACAGCACCAGAAGTATTCTGGCATAAAGGCCAGACTACATTATAGGGGTTGGGAATTTGTACATTTATATCTCTCAAAGCTTTGTATTACAAGGCCATGTCATCTGCCCTGCTTCTTTCATATCCCCCTAAGTAGCTGAGGAATTTGTCAACATGGAGGATGCTACAGATGAAGGCCATTCTCAGCAGTGCACCATGGCACTGGCTCATTGACATTAGGCTACATCGAATGCTGATAAAACTGGTACCAACAGGCACCAGACTCTGTCTTTCTTACAGTTTACTGTTTCACATGCCTGTGGCTTCAACTGTGCACATGGATCCGTCATTTACTACTCAACCTCCTACTTTGATTTGACTGCCTTGAGACACCAGTTCATGACACTGCATTTCTTTGCCACCCCAAACTGATAGTAGATCTTTGATATGCGACTTAACTTTCTAAATGCTTGTCTGTACAGATATTATGACTTAGAAGAATTGGTATTAGACTGATGAATGGTGCAAGAGAAGTGCCACACTCATGCACAAAAGAGCATGTGTTTGTCCAAAACGTGAACACCATCCATTATATTAACAGATACCAGACCACTATAAACCAGGAGCCCAGCACTTTGAGGTAAAAACCTCTTTCTCAAGCAGTGCTTCTTTTGACATATTGTTTTGTGTTTATGTTTAGCTTGCAAATAAATGTGATGACCCTTGTGCATCCAGGCCATATAGTCCATCTTGGAGTGCTTTCTTTGCTGTTCATCATAGGATCATAGGATACTAGGATAGCACAGACATAAGAAGGTGATAGTCCCATCTAAAATGTCTACCACTTAACAATGATTATAGCCATCGATTCCAATGATGCCCCATGTGTATCTAGTCTATTCTTAAAACTCAGCATGGTGTTACTATCAACTACAATAGCTGGATGCTTGTTCCACATTGAGACAATCTTCTGGCTAAACCAGTATCTCCTTCTCTCCATTTTAAACCTTTCCTCCTTAGTTGCTGTCTAGTCAGGAGTTTGTTGTTCTTGAATTCAAGTGCCATGCATGATCTAAGATCTTTATCCTGAGGCATCAATATAACTTAATCAAGTCTACAAGCGTTCTCCTGTACTCAAGCGTAAACAGATTGTGTGGTTGCTGGTCAGGGGTGGCATTTGAGGTTTGGGGATGCTGTGCAGAGATGTCAAGTTAAATAACTGGAGGAGTCATAAGAAAGAAAGAAAAACAAAAAGAAGACATTGGAATGAATTTCTGATGCCACCCTGGAATCAGACAATACAAGCCAGAACCAGACCATGGTCATCATGTTTCCCATACCCCAGTGCAGCAGCAGGCAGCAACAGTCACGTAAGGTAAGGAAAGGGAGAAACACGGTGGGGCAAGAGGAGATCTTTGTTCATCTATACTCATAGTCTTTCTTACTGTGTGCTGGAAGGTGGAAGGTTTACTAGTAGTCAGATACAGAATCAGAATAGGATTCTGATTTTGAAATCTGCATTTTTCAGTGTGTTTAAGATTTCAGACTTTAGTCCATGAATTCTGAAAATTCAATATCCTACAAGTGGAACAAAATCTCATGATTTTGATTTTAGCATCCAAAATCTGAGCATCCATAGTTTGACGCCACCCTTGACTTTGTTTTCAGTGGGGATAGTTATCTCCAGTGTGAATGGCAATGAACCAGTGAGAGGCAATGATCACAAACAAGTAACCTTCTAGTGACAGGGAAGACTAGTAAGGTCTCAGAACATCAGAAAGAACAACTTTACCAAGATAAAGGCTTTGGTGTCCAAGGGTCTAGTTCAACTCCATGATACTAGTAATGCAGAGAACATGTGGGATTCACTGAAGAAGTTGCTTGAAGCATCAGTGAAGGGTCTCATCTCTGAAAGCAACATGGGGAACAGACCAAAAATTGGCCCCCTGGCTCAAAAGGGGCATAAGGCAACTGATCATGAACAAAATAGTCTATTACCGCTGGAAAGAGATGACTTGCCTCCAGGCTAAAGGAGAATACTGTGCAGCACTGACAACTCTAAGCCCAGAATTGAGAAAGCCAGGGAGGGTCTGAAAGCCAGAATTACAATAGCAGCTGTAGACAGCACCTAAGCCTTCTGACAGTAAATAAATGGAAGAAGGAAAAGTGATGAAGAGGAATGGTGGGAGAGACCTGCAAGAATGACTAAAGCAATGGGTGGGATGCCAAAGTTTTCACCAGAGGGACCCCATATGAAAGTTTCCTATTGAGAGGTTCCATGGCTTCAGAAGCAGCCATGATGCAACCTGAGGACATCCCAACCAACCGGGTAGCTAACTACCTGGTGAAGATCAAGCCAGTAAGATGTCAAGGGATATACAGGATATACCCCAGAATCACAATGCAACTAAGGGAAAAATTGGCAGAGCAGTTGGCACTAATCTTTCATGAGTCTTTCCAGACAGGTTTGGTGTCAGAAGAGTAAAAAGTGACCAGTGGGGTCCCCATTCTCAGGAAGGGCACAAGTTTGGACCCAGGCAACTACAGGTTGGTCATCCTAACATTGGCCTTGGGCAGGGTCTTGGAAATCATTGTCAAGGATAGAATAATGAAGTACTTGTTTAAAGCCAAGACTCTTGCCCTTCTAGGCTTGTTTCAAAAAAGAAAGTATTCGCACTTCAGAAGGAAAGAATGCTCTTCAGAAACAAATTTTGCAAGGTAATCAAACATAATTTATTAAGTGGGCTGCAGGCATACTACCAGCGCAAAACTCATCAGTGCTTCAAACCCAACAGTTGTTCTTCAGGGGGCGGGGTCTTAACATAGTAACGCTGCTTTTGAATGCACATCATAAAGAGTCAGACTCCATAGTTAGGCACAAATATAACAACTATCCTTGATACAGTGCCCCACAAATTGTAGGCAAACCCCCCAAAATTCCTATCATGAAACATAATAATAAAACAGTGGAGACCAATGCTTTAAAATAAAAACTTTATACAATCATGTATATCAAACATAACACAATACTAATAAAAGTGACAGGGAAAAGACAGAAGGGGAAAAAGGAGTAGGGGAAAGGGGAACGACAAAGCATGAAGCATATGTTGCAGACCATAGCAAAGCCAGTAATGCAGATAAGAATAGACAAGTGACTTAAATCTGCTGCATTGTAAACTAACCAGCAAAAGGTCAAACCAAGACCAGAAGAGAGAGTTGTACAGTGCACAGTGAAAAAAAAAAGGAACAGAGTGTGGAGGGAAGACAAATAGGAAACGGGAGTAGGAGGACTGGAATCTGGGAGAGATGTAAACAATGTCCCTGGATGAGAGCAAATAATAAAGAGGGGAAGTGCCCAAAGTTTAAAAAAAGAAATTGCTCATTATAGCATGCCTAACAGCAAGGTCCAAAGACATGAAAAAGGGTTTAAGCAGAAAATAGTAGCAGAGCTAAATAACAGGTCAAACTGAACACAACAGTGATGAAATGTGCAGTAACCCACAGTGCAGACTGGCATGCGTGAGACCATCTGAAAAGAGAAAAGTGAGAATGAATCAAATTCAGATATATACAAATACAACTATAATTCAGTTTTCAAAGAATGAAAATATAGCCACGACTCAATAATATTTTCACAATCGCTGAAGAATAAGTAGACAACTTTTCCTCACACTTTTTTAGTATGTGTCACTGATGAACCCACCAGTGGGGGCCTTTCTAATCATAGCCCATGGGGCCTAGCCTTTCATGTGGTATTGCTATAAGAAGGTCTTATTTTAAATTATATTTATCTTATAACACTTTTGTTTTGCAAACCGCTGAAACAGTGCCTTAAGATTCTTGTCAGCCATGAGGTCAGGGTTCATATCAGTTAAGGGACAAACAATCACTATAAGAAGTATCTCTCAGGTTTTGTGTGTTTTAATATATTTCTTTACAGGGTTTGATGATGCAATCTACTGGTTAGCAATCAGATATAGAGTGCTGTAACAATTTTCTGTCAATATGGACCTTTTAGCTCATTCTCGAGCAGGACTGAACTGGGCGATGATTTGTGGAGTGCCATTGTTCTTATTTTTCAGGTCCATTGTCTTATCACACAGACTCACATAGCCAGCCTTTTCAGACCTTACTGACTACTCAGTATAACAGAATGCATGCCCTCACCGTCTTGTAACAGATAGCAGTCTGTCTCGTATTGCTAGTTTTACAGAAAGATTCTTGGCTCCAAGACGGTGTTGTGCTGACAGCTGTGCTCTGAAAGCATGAGATTAACATTCTTCCTTTTGATGCTAATCGTGAGGTAGCTATGTCATCCTGTCCCATATTTGAGTCAGTAGTAATTAATATAGATGAGGTTCACTGTGTGAACAAACCAGTAAATGGGGAAAAAGAAAAAATCAAACCAAAGTACCTTGCTGAATAAGAGCATACTCACTAAGACTGCAGTACTTTAGTCCCAAATGTACTTTCTGGATACATGCAGCACTGGACAGCATGTAATAAAACATTAATGGCCAAGACCATGAGAGACAGAGACACTGGTTACACAAGCATACAGTGCAAATGGATGCAATCAAAAACTGGAGACACAAGAAGAACACAAAACAGGATGCACTCAGTGGGACTTAGTAAAATAATTGCAAACAGTAATGGTAGTTTACTCACCTGGTAAAGGTGATTGTGGGGGAATGGATCTCTGAGGCACTCCACCTACCTTACATCATGGGTTTGTGTACACCGGATAGGTTGTCTTGATGCACATGTGACCAATAGATGAGAACGTCCCCTCTGGATGTCCCTGGTCACTTGAAATCAGTTCGATGTCTTCCAAAGCTGTATCTGAAATGAGAAGAAGTCATGTTGCCCCCCCCCACACTTGTACCGTAAATGGCTGGAATGTGGTGGACTATGTAGGTAAATGATTTATAAAATTTATTGTGATGAACAGTGGCTACACAGTGTGGTATATCGCTGTCAATGGTTGTGTGCCTGTGTATGAAGTCTTTGACATTGTCACTGTCTTGTATAGGGTGAGGTGTGGAGTGCCTCAGAGATCCATTCCCCCACAATCACCTTTACCAGGTGAGTAAACTACCATTGTAGGGGATGGTCTCTGAGGCACTCCACCTATCTTACATCATGGGTTATTCAAAAACAGTGATCAGAAGTCTAGGGTGGGGTAGACGTGAGAATGTCACTGTGTGCTGGTCTGGTGGCCAGTAATACCGCTGTGGCAAAGTTTGTCTTGGTCTGGTGAGAGACATCCAAGCGGTAGTGGCGTGTGAAAGTGTGAATGGTTGACCAAGTAGCAGCAGTGCAAATTTCTTCGGCTGTGGCTAAGTTTTGTTCAGCCCAGGAAGTTGCAATAGCCCTGGTGGAATGTGCCTTCAACGTTGTGGGAGCTGGCACATTGCTTGCTTTGTAGGCCTCAAATAGCTGTTCTGAGGTAGGCAGCTATTGATGCTCTTGACGCAGGTTGGCCCTTCGTCGCTCTTGTGTGATGACGAATAGTCTGTCCAATTGGCGGATAGGCTCAGTGCGCGCAATGTATGTTGTGAGGAGCCGAGTCATGCCCAGTAGTCTTAGCTGAGGGTCGGCCTGAACTCCTAGTTGGAGTCCCTCCTGTAGGAATAATAGGATGTGTGGAATGGTGCAAGTGGAGGAGGCTATCTTGTGATGCAGACACCATTTGTGGAATATGTCCCAGTGTCATTGGTAAGTTGTAATCGTTGAAGTTTGACATGAAGAGGCCATGGTCTGAATAACTGAAGGGTGGTAGCCTGCCTTCAGCAGTCTCTCCCTTTCAGGAGCCATGCCATCAGCTGTAGTTGCGCGGAGGTTTGGGTGTGTCAGTGGTCCCTGTGTGAGGAGGTCTGGCATGAGTGGAAGGTGCCATGGGTGTGTTAATGCCATGGATACCAGTGTTGAAAACCATGCACTTCTTGGCCAGTGCGGTACCACCATGATGACGCGGGCTCTGGACATGCGTATTTTGCGTAGGACTTGAGGGATGAGGGGTATTGGTGGATACACATATCTGATGTGAAATGTCCATTTGGTGGAGAGGGAGTCTACTCCTATTGCCCTGTGGTCCTTGTACCGCGACCAGTAAGTCTTGCATTGGTGGTTCTTGTAGGATGCCATAAGGTCTATGTCTACTGGACCCCATCTGTGGTCGAGGGTTGGAAGATGTGCGGTGAAGTCCACTCGCCGGATGAATCATCTCCTGCTGAGCCAGTCAGCAGTGAGGTTGAGTTTTCCACCAGATGAGTGGCTGATATTGACTTCAGCCTTGTTTGAGACCGTGAGAGGTGCTTGGATGTTTGTAACATCATTGCCCTGCTTCTTGTGACGCCTGTTTGTTAATGTATGCCTCTGTGGTTTGATTGTCTGATCTGATTTGGACATGTTTGTTTGTATGCGAGTTTGGAGAGTGCAGTAGGCTTTGAAGACTGCCTTCATTTCAAGAGCGTTTATCAAGAGTTTTGTGTCAGATTGGGACCATTGTCCTTGAGCGGTATGCTGGCCTAGTACTGCTCCCCATCCGGATAGGCTTGCGCCGGTATCTATGGAGGTGGCGAGTGTATCTATGGAGATGGCGGGTGTAATGTCTAAAGGCATGCCCTGTGTCAGTTGTTCTGTTTGTCCACCAGTGTAGGCTGGACTTTACACTGGGTGGCAGAGTGGACTGACCTGGGTAGGTCGGGCGCATGTCCGTGTTGAAGAAGGAATGCCATTAGTGGTCTGGCGTTCCAGTGGGTCCATGGAACTGTGTCGATGGTGGATGACATGAGACCTAGCATTTGTGAGATGTCCCAGAGAGTGAGATGTTTTGCCGCCCGTAGTTTGCGTGCTGTTGAAATGATGTTGTCTATGCAGGAGCGGGAAGGAGTAACTGAACCATTTGTTGTGTCTATTAGAGTGCCTAAGTGCTCCATGGTGTGAGTGGGTGTCAGTTGACTCTTCTTGTGGTTGAGTACCCAGCCGTGACTCTGTAGGCACTGTACCACCTGTTCCGTCTCCCGTAGTGACTGCTGTAGGGATCTGATATGTATGAGCCAGTCGTCCAAGTATGGGATTACGTGAATGCCTTGTTGTCGGAGATGGGCTGCTATAACCATAGAAACCTTTGTGAAAATCGTGGTGCTGGCCTAGTCGAGAAAGGCAGCACTTTGTACTGGTAGTGTTGGCCTAGAATGCAGAAGCATAGGAATGGGTGATCACGATGGGTGCATTGGCACATGTAGGTAAGTGTCTTTTAGGTCGATGGAAGTGAGGAAATCGCCTTGGCGTAGAGATTGGAGTGTGGACTTTGTCATCTCCATCTTGAAGGGAATGTACCGCACTGACTTGTTGACGTATTTGAGGTCTAAGACTGGCTGGAATCTCCCTGTCTTTTTTGGGACCATGAAGAATATGGAGTAGATGCCTGTACCTTCTTCTGGCCTTGGGACTGAAGCAATGGCATTGTTGGCGCGTAAGTCTTGAATAGCTATAGTAATGTGGGCTGCTGTGTATTTGCGTGTGGAAAATGTGGAGTGAAGCATTCTGTGCTGTCTTGGAGTTTTTGTGAACTATATGGCGTAACCGCTTCTTATGATCTCTAGAACCCATTTGTCAGTGGTGGTTGCTTCCCAGTGCTGCAGAAACATTGTCAGTCGTGCACCCACTGGCGGTTGGCAGCCCTGTGGCAGTGCATAGTCAGGACTGGGAGCTGTTGCGACGGTTATAGCCTCCTCTGCCTCATTGTGTGGAGCCTCTACCTCTGTATCTGGGGTATTGATAGGAGGTGGAATAATTTTGTGGGAAGGTAGTACCACGGAAGATGTAGCCACTGCATCTTTTTTGTCTCGAAAGGACTGGTGCCGGGAGCGGAAGCGGGTAGGGAGATAGGGGGATCTGGTCTGCTCATGAGCTAGAGTCGTCTGTCCTCTTTTCCTTTTAGGTACTTCTCTAGTGCCTGTCCAAACAGCATGTCGCCTTTGAATGGAAGCTTGTGTAATGTGGCCTTTGATTCCTTGTCGGTGTCCTAGAGTTTCATCCAGAGTGACCTCCGGGCATGGTTAGTAATAGCCGCTGATCTGGCATTGATCTTTAAGGAATCGACCGCCATGTCTGCCAGGCATTTGGTGGAAGAATGGCATTATCTAATAGAGAGGACTCGTGGGATTTGGTGGGATGGACTTTTGCAGTTCCTGGAGCCAGGTGAGCTGCGCTCTGGTGGCATAAATAAGCTGTTCGCGGCCACTCTGGTGCCCAAGCCTGCGAGTTCGGCATTTTTTTTTGAGGTGGTCCTCAAGCTTTCTGTTAATCGGGTCCCTGAGACCTGAGGCGGACTCGGTAGGTAGGACCGTCTTTTTGTTGAGGGCCGCTATCTGTGGGTTCACGGCTGGTGGGGTACACCAGAGGGCTAGTTTGTCCTCCTGCAGTGGGTACATTCTGTCCCACGATTTCCTCTCTGGAATTCTGGTGGGTTCCGGGGATGACCATTCCTTGAGAACAATCTCCTCAATGGCCTCACAGACAGAAAAGGCCTCAGCTGGTTTAGCTGCGGGTTGTAGAGATGGGAGTAACTTAAATGGTGTGGCGGGAGTGGTGGTGTCGAATCCCACCGTTTCCAGAATGTGGTGAACCAGAGGCGGTATTTGGTCAGGGAAGCACCACTTTGCGGTGAGTGTTTGTGGGTCTTGGTGTAGACCGCCATCTTCCTCATCGGAGGAGGCATCTGATTCGGCCCGGGGGGTGGGCATGGGCTCATCTGCCTGTCTGTTAAGGAGTGGGGGCCAGGGTGTGTCAGGTGGTGCTTGGCTCTGTTGGTGCTTGGAGAGTGCGGTTAGCTGGTGTAGCATCGCTGCCAAGACCTCTTGTTGTGCCTGCATGAGTTTGTTGTTTTGAAGGAGCACTGCAGTGGTGTCTGAGCGGTATTGGTTGAGTGGAGTAGGTGATGAAGGGGATGCGTCATCCTCCGAGGCATGTGGGTCAGGTTGTGTCATGAAGTCCTCCACGTAGGATGCACACAGTCTGCCGGACTGGTGAGATGGCAGTGGTACTTTGCACTGTCTGCAGCTCCTTGATTTAGGCATGTTTACCTGAGGAGATAGAGAGAGCCTTACTGCAGGGTACAGTGGTGGCCTGAATCAGTAGTCAGTTTACAACAAAAATGCGGACAATGTCAAGGGATAGGGCTGCATAAGCTGAATGGAGCGTGGACATGCTGCATGAGGCATTGCAGGGATGTACTGATTCGGAGACTGGCAAGTAGTATGAAACAAGTGGCGGAATAATGGCCACATGGCACGTCAGCAGTGCGCTGACGTCAGGTGGATGCCGCATTGTGTGTCTCCCCCGTAGTGCTATGCATACAATATAGGGTGGTATGCCTTTAAGGGGAAGGGTCCATGAAATGGAGCGGCAGTGCAGTCAGAAGTCCTGCAATTGATTGAGACTTGGTAGAACAGGCAAGCAACGCATGGCTGAGCGGAAGCCTGTACTTGGGAAGAACAGGCATGAAAAGTGGGCTGTTGTGCACCGCCTCGGTGCTTGGAAGTGCTATGGAATGCAGCACACTGGTAAGGAAGTGCCAAATCCAGTGCTCAGTAATATAAACTTAAAGGGAAGTCTCGCGAGCGCGACGTGCCCAATAGGAGTGCACGCCTGACGTAGGAGCGCAAGGATGGGCTTGGAGGCAGAAGAAGAAGGTGATGGCATGGCAAGGATGCGGACCCCCCCGGGGGGCCATAAAATAACATGCCTTGGGATCCATCTTTGCAAAACAAGTGTGCGAAGCACAGCAGAGATGTGAAGCATGGAATTTCCTCTGCAGAAGGGGCAGCTGGGAGCGATGGATGAATGTCCTCATCGAAGTGGCAGCAGGTAGATGGTGGCGAAGTCCTGGCAGTGAGTAGCTGTTGGGCTGCGGGATGCAGTAAATGGAGTGCAATACTGAGCACAGGAGCCACATAGTAAGCGTCTGGGTCCGCTGCATGAGGGGAGTTCAGAGCGCTAGGGCATAGTTGCTGGTAAGGGCAGCGTCTGAGACCGCGTGAACGGGGTTCTCAGAGCACTGAGGTGGCAGGCAGTAGGTCATGGAGAAATCTAGAAACTGTGCAGAAATCGAGAGGTAGCATCTGGAGCCGCTGCAATGAGGAGGGGTCTAGATCGCTGCAGAGCCAGAGTATACTTTAGTGCTAGCAGGTGTATGCTGTCATGTAGTCACAGAACAGTGTGGTATGCAAGTTAAGCTGTGGAAGGCACAGTATTCCTGTCTGGCTAGTGCTAACGCGTCCCAACGTGCCCAGGAGAGGCAGAGCTAGCTAAGCTGTCTAAGCATGCAAATCAAGCAGTAGTGAGGGATGTTTCTAGCTGTAGTCCTACCTGTAGGAAAGGTCAGGAAATTGGAGCTCTGGAAGAGTGCGACAACCTTGATAGATGCACAAAAGGAACTGATTTCAAGTGACCAGGGACATCCAGAGGGGACATTCTCATCTATTGGTCACATGTGCATCAAGACAACCTATCCGGTGTACACAAACCCATGATGTAAGGTAGGTGAAGTGCCTCAGAGACCATCCCCCACAATAGCAAAAGCTCAGAGCATAGCATAGGAAAACCCTGATGTGTCTCGTCACTGATGTGACACTTCAGAGGACTGGTCCACAGACATTACCCATTCATCCTTCATGTGATACAAGACAGACTGTTGTGCATACAAGTTGTCCAGTTCCATGAAAGCAACCCTGCTGCCTTACAATTCATGGGCCTGAAGCACATTGCTGCCCCTGTGAGAGGCGGAGATCATGTTGAAACACTGCCCATGCATTAATCCAAATGGATTTTCACTGTCAAGGCTGTGACTGACTGACCACAATGATACTTTTGATTTACTCCTTATAATCTAGCCACCTGTTTTCTGCCATGTGAATTTTGTATCATTGCTTTCTTATGATGTTCTTACTTTACTACAGGTTGCATACCAACTTTTTTTTATGATTTGCAAAGATTCTGTAACCTTTGCATAATAGTTGTTTTATTATTGTTATAATGTTGAAATCAGGTTAGTTTATTATTGACTATATTTTTTGTTGTTTGAAAACTGAATTACCAAGTTGTATAGAGAGGATAATGCCTGAGTAACAGTGGTTATCCACGATGTAATCACCTCAAGCAGTTACTAGGACAACCAAGTAAACCTCGAGAGGTTTACAGTTGTCATGGCAACTGCGAGAGGTGATTACATCCGTGGTTGACCACCGTTTCTCAGGCATTGTATTTTATAGTGTATGGAAAAACTAGCCACTGTGGGGAAGAAAATAGTTTTTTTTTTTTTTTTTCAATGTGCATTTGTTCTCTTGCTCAGCTATGAATGCTTCCTGGTTTGAATGTTGAGCAACTGAAGTGCTGAAATTAGCCATTGCAATCTGTACTGCAGCAGATCGATAACTGTCTGAATGGAATGTGTGTGTTTTGAACAAATGTCCAAGCAGCAGATCACCTTTTCTTTCCAAGAATTTTAACAGGTGGTGACATTCTACTCTGTAATCCCATCATTATGACATAGTTAAGCAAGGTTTACAGCATACTGATGTCATAATGATGGGATTATCAGGTTATAAACTGATTGAAAACAGGGGTTAGTAGACACTGTTCATACATTATTTATATATAATGTATGGGGTGGCCTTATTACCACTGAAAAGCAGTAAGATTATTTTCTTGTAATCACACTGCTCTGATGTTCTGTTGATAAACCTTGCTTAAGTATGTCAGAACAGGGGCATGGCCTAGCATCAGAGCGAGATGGCTGCTTAAACCAGGAGCTCTGTGACCATCCCTTGCAATCCCCAATATACCTTTGCCAAAAACTTAATATTGCAGAAGAACTAAAGATATTACAGAGTGCTAATGTCATCCTCACAAAAATTGGGGAGAAAACAAGTTAAACTACCTTTTAAATTGGCAGCAAGAGACCCCAACAAAGGGCCCGGCTAGGCCTGTACACTCACCAGACGCCGCGCAGGCAGCCGAACCAGCAAGAAATCGAGTGCTGAGTACAGACACTAGGAGTGAGCTGTCTGAAACTAACCCTACCCTGACAATGGCAGAGGGTTATCAGCAGTTAGAACATTTGATAAAAGGTCTAAAATACGAGCTGGGAACCAGAATGGAAGTCGGTTTTGACAATGTAATGGCTCAAATACAGCATCTCCAGCAAGCGGTTAACTCCACATCTGAACAGGTCGAAACCCATGAAAGATGATTGGGGGAGATGGAGCAACGTATTAGTGACCAAAAAGACAGAACCTCATCTCAAACAACAGACCTGTCAAAAGCTCTTAAAGAAATTGAGTGTTTAAGGCAGGCCATTGACGACCATGAAAACTGGGAGCGCCGGTGCAACATTAAAATTATTGGCTTTCCTAAAGGCCTTGAGGGGAAAGACTGTATTAAATTCATACCAAAGTAGCTAACTACTACCTTACAGTTGCCTCAAGATACTTGCCTGGAAATATAAAGAGCACATCAATCTCCGGGTCCAAAAACCACCTCCAGATCAAAGGCCAAGGCATATAATTGTTAAATTTCTTCGCTACCAGGATAGGGTGCTGGTTTTGGAGGCAGCGAAGAAATTGGGAATTATTATGGAACAGCAGAGGTGAGTTAGCTTATACCTGGATTACTCTTGACAACTCCAACTTCAGAGAAAAGCTTTCAACGAGGTTTGGCGGCTGCTGCACTCAAAAAAACTGCCCATTCACACTTTCCTACCCAGCAAGGCTGATTGTAAGATCGCTGGGAGGAAATACAAAAGCCTTCACAGATCCATCGGCGGCTTTGGAATGTGTCCAAGGATTAAACATACAGAAGGTGAATTGATTTCCAGTTTGAGACCTATAGAGAAGGTACTGTTTTGCTGAAGATGGGGACGAAGGGAGGGAGCTGATTTTCCAATCTACAACTCCAACTGGGGCCTATAAGGGCTGGATCTGAGGGCTCCCTCTTCCCCTTTCTCCAGGTCTGCTTCCAGAGGCCTTTGCAGGATTGTAGAGAACCAAATGAGGCGATCTGAGTCTAAGGGAAAGGACACAAGGCTATTTAACGTCGTTAATCATTAGTGTAATAAGCTCATGTAAAATTATTTCAACTGTTTTGGGTCACTTTTAAGTTCAGCCCTAACTCGGAATGCTCGATTACTTTAATGCATATAACAAGGGAGCACAGAAAGAAAAGTCACTGGTAGAGTGTACTTGTATAATATTAAAATTACTGGGGGAATATGGGCTGCTTCGAAAATCTCTTCTTTCTTTCGTCTATTTTCTGAAATTATTTTTTCCATAATTCAAAACAAGTAGGAGCTCAGCTGGGAGGTGTTCTTTTGATTTACTGAAATAGTAAGAGCTATTGTGTTAGTGCTGTGAAACCCAGTTAAATGGGAAGACCTGCTCCAAAAGCTGGCAGTAGGGGGCAGGAAATCCCAAGAAACCTCCTCAAGTGATGTGCCTTTGATAGATTACTTTCTTTTTAATGAAGTTCCTAAAGTAAAGGAACCATGGGGTTTCTCAGGGCAGCCCTAAAGGGGATGGGAAGGTGATGGAACCTCCTGGATCCAGCATCCTCGAGCATACACCACTTTTGAGGTATAAGTGTAAAGGGAAATGAAAACATGATTTGTGAAAATTTGAATTGCTAATTTTTCAAGGGATGGATACTCTATCAATGAAAAGTAGAGGTTTTCTATTTTGAGCTTTATCTTTGGATTCAGGGGGACTAGGGAGTAAGAGATGTTAAAGGGGTAGAAGAGGCGAGGGAATTATTTTGTTCTTATGCATCTTTAGGGTTCATTAGTTGGTTGAACCAAGATAGGGGAAAAGGGACAGTAGTTTTGTTTGGAAGTTTTATAAAATAAAAAAACATGTCGGCAGTGAAAGAATCTTTGAACATTTGGTACAATGGCAGGAAGGACAAGGACATGCATCTCTAGTTGAGAGGAATAGTAAATATGGCTAACATAACATTAGTTATATGGAATGTGAATGGGCTTCGAACTGTGATTAAAAGGAAACGTGTTTTGACACAGATAAAAAATAAAATGAAAGGGGATATCATTTTTCTGCAAGAGCTACACTCAACTGAGGAAGAACTGGAGGGTATATGCCACTCTTGGAATGGCACACTGGTGGCTTCTCCCTTTAATTCAAAGGCTTGAAGTGTAGCTATCTGGATTAGACCAGGTTTCCCACATGAGGTCCTCTCCTCAGTGGCAGACCCTCAGAGAAGGTATGCAATAGCGGTGGTAGATATGGGAGGTTCCATCACAACATTAGTGTCGATATATGGACTTAATATAGACTCTCCAGAATGTTTTTTTTTTTTTTTTTCTTTTTTATCCTCCTACCTACCTCCGGAGCCCTTTCCTTCCATCCACTCATGTCCCCCTGAGTCACCTACCTTAGTGATCTGCCCCTAGAGTGCCTCCTCCTCCTCTCCTCGCACAGTGGGGTCTGTCCTGTAGGTGGCCCCTGGATGGTACTGGAGCGGCCTTCATCTAGGCTGCCAGAGGGTTTTCCATTTCTCCCTCAGATCCCCTCCCCTGGGACGCCAGTGCTGGGACGTCGTCCCAAGTGGCGGCGATGCTGATGCACACCAGCCCTCATGCCGCGGCGTCCCCCCTCCCGGCTCTGGCGAAGCCTCCTCCATCCCTTCCCTACTGCGGTGCTACCACCGGCTATGGAGGATGCAGAGCCTGGGCGTTCTTGGTTACCACCCTGAGGAGGAGCATCCGTTGAGACTCGATCCTCCTCTCCTCACTGCTCTCAGCCGCCCGAGTCCGTTCCCGAACCCGGGCCGCTGGCGTAGCGTGAGGTGTGGCATCCAGTGCCTCAACCCTCAGCGCCACCGGGCCAGCTCTCCAGAATGTTTTACTCATTTGGAGACTACACTGGTGCCACTCCCTGCTGACATAATCATAGGGAGTGATATAAATACATATTGGAACCCCCAACTAGATCATTCAGGGGTGAGAAGGGGCCCAGTACCCAGAAGTGCTAAAACGCTTCACCATATGGCAGAGGGGAGATCACTGCAAGAGGCCTGGAGATTTTGCCATCCATCCTCTAGGGAGTACTCATTTTACTCCTATGCCCATAATGTATACACAAGATTGGACTATCTTTTTTTGACAAAAACTAGGTTGGGAGACATAGTAGAGGCGACTTATGGACCGATCTTGGTCTCAGACCACGCACCCTTGAAAGTGGTCATGGAAGGGAAGAGGGAACCTAGGGTCACTCCATCATGGCAGATGGACCCTAGCCTCCTGGTGGATACGAAATGTATCCAACAACTAAAACAACATACTCTTGATTTTCTTGTGGTGAACCGCCCTGGAGATATTAATAATAGAACTATTTGGGAAACACTTAAGGCATCAATAAGAGGTGAGACTATTTCATACTCTTCATATAAGAAAAAATTAAATATGAAGTGAGCAGGATCTAGAACAACAAATTCAGTCTTTAGAGTGGGAACTAATGAGAAAGCAAGAAAAGTCCAAAGTATCATTCTTAAAAGGGCTAAAAAACAAATTAAATCAAATCTCCACCCAAAAAATTGAGGGCCCTCTTCCTGACTAAATCTTACTCCTACTTTGAAGGAGATGATAAAGCCGGGAAATGGCTGGCAGGGATGGTGAAAAGGCAAATGGCGGAGATAACTATATTAGGGGTGGAAGTGGAAGGCGAAGGGTCACCTATAACCAGAAGAAAATTAACGATACATTTCAAATGTATTACTCACAACTGTATTCTACTGAATATCCGCAGGGGGCTAATCTGGAAGATTTTTTTAAAGGATATTTCTCTCCCTGAACTAAATGACCAGGGTTTAAGGAAACTGGATTCCCCAATTGCTAAGGAGGAATTAAAAGGGGTGGTATGGAAATCAAAAAGGGGAAAAGCACCAGGGCCAGATGGTATCCTGGCTGAGATACATAAAATACTTTGGGAGGAACTGGGCCAGATGATGATGGATATGATAAAGGAAACTTTAGAGGAGGGAGAGCTACCACCTTTGCAGAGCCCGGCCACGATCGCAGTACTGCCCAAGGCAGGGAAGAACCATCTTTTATGTTCATCCTATCACCCAATATCCTTGCTTAACTCAGATTTAAAAATTTTGGCTAAATTCTTGGTGAATAGGTTGGAGAACTTTCTTCCCAAACTTGTTCATCCTGACCATGGGGGCTTTGTGAAGGGCAGGCAAGTCAAACATAATATTAGACGAGTATTGAACATTATACACCAGTGGCCTAAGGGAGGATCGTGGGGCCTTTTGGCATTAGATGCAGAAAAGGCCTTTGATTGTGTAGAATGGCCCTTTATGATGGCTGTCTTGCGGAAATTTGGCTTAAGTCCTCTCATGATGAAGTGGCTGGTGGGGCTGTATAAGAATCCAAAGGCTCAAATTCTCACCAATAACAATATTTCCTCCCCTTTTGCCCTCACACAGGGTGCAAGACAGGGTTACCCCCTCTCCCCATTAATATATGTTCTTACAATCGAAGCTTTGGTACAAAGATTTAGAGCTAACACATGAATTAAGGGATTTCAGTGGAAAGGTTTGGGACATGTGATCTCGCTCTTCGCTGATGATGTACTTTTATTTATTAGCTCCCCTGAAGAATCGATGGGGGAATTGTCCCAATTATTTGAGAGATACGGCCCTCTTTCGGGCCACAAGATCATTTGTAGCAAGTGCAAGTGGATGCCCTTGGGGGAGGAGGGGCCTATCAGGATAGCTCAAACTGAGGTTCTCCTTCTAAATCATTAAAATACTTAGGCATATAAATTCCCTCAAAGCTGTCCTGCTTGGTTAATATTAATATGAAGACCCTAATTACTAAAATTAAGGATGATTGTCTGGCTTGGAAAGTTTTACCCCTGACCCTTCTGGGTAGAGTGAACTTGATTAAAATGTCAGTATTGCCCCAATTCCTATATTTTTTTCAGTCAATACCCTTAAAAATGTCCCTAAAATAAAGTATAGAAGGGGCCATAACTTAATTACTTTGGAATAACAAGAGACCCAGTGTTAAAAAAGCTCTTTTGTGGCTACACCAGAGGAGGGTAGGCTTGGGACTCCCGAATGTGCATTATTACTGGGTAGCAGCACAGGAAGCCCATATTCAAAACATTTTAATGAACCCATCAGGACGACTGGCCTAGGTTAAAATGGAGGAACCTAGGGGGTCCACATTATACCATGATGTCTTGTCTTTATCTGGGGGAGTGAATTCATTGAATATCCCTCTAAATCCATGTATGGGAGCTTTGGTGAAGGCTTGGAAGCTAGCCCACCAAATGATGGGGTGAAGGCGGGTCTGTGCCCACAAAGTTCTCTCAGCAGGTTACTGCAGGTGGAGGGGGTCCCTCCCTTTGGGACTTGCCAATGTTAAAGCAATGGACCCACAGGGGAGTTTCCCTGTTACAGCACATCATATCAAAAGGTAACTTTAGCACCTTTGCAGATTTGATGGTATTTAAAAAATCTAGAATTCCCACCTACCATTATATAATAAACTAAGAGAAGCATATGAGAACTTAACAGTAGGGGAAGACTTGAGAGAAGGGATGTCACGTACACCTTTGGAGGAGCTGTTTTGGGGACAATCTGGCGACCCCTCTTTTAAACCACTGAGGAGAACATATAAAATGCTGACGGGAGCCTTGTCAGACCATATGAAAAATATGAAAGATAAATAGGAAATAGACATTCATCCTGAGGGACTGACAGGAGGAGATTGGATAACCATAGTGAACAACAGCTTAAGATGTTCAGTGAACAACAGAGCGAGAGCTATACAATATAAAGTTCTCCTCAGAACATACCATACTCCCTGGATGGCACATGTAATAAATCCAAATGACTCCCCATTGTGCCCTAAATGTCAAATCCACAATGGCACATTTTATCATATGGTTTGGCAATGTAACCGTGTTCAGAATTTCTGGATGGGGTGCAGGAAGTCCTCTCCAGACTGGTGGAGATCTCCCCCAGATTAGAGCTGGCGGAGATTTTGTTGGGTCTCCCCCGGGGAGGGGACCCGGAATGGTGCCAATCCCAAAGATCCACCATGCTTCGTTATGGAGATTAGGGAATGTTATGGGCCTGAAAGTCTTGGCCATGCACTGGAGACTTACTGCCACTCCTACGATATCTGAATGGGCCAATACCCTATTGGGCTGCATGAAATATGAGAAAATACAATATACTGTTAGAGGTCAACTGGATAGATTCATGGAAATGTGGGCTCCAGTTGAAGAAGCTTTATCTCAATCTTGGTTTCCAAGTCTCTAGTAAATATGCACTGTTATCCTAGAACCCTTGAATGGAATCTCGTGTATATCCTGTCTGAGGCTCAGATGTTCCATGTTAGAGCAGAAATATTGATGTGGATATATTTTAAATGATTTTAAATGCTATTTGCTTAATGTAACTACAGAAAGCATGTCTGTCTATGAGGCCAAGTATGTAAACTTTTAAAATTATCATTGTACTGCTGAAATAAAGTGTTCAAAAAAAAAAAAAGTATGTCAGAATAGTGCGATTACAAGAAAGAACACCAGCCAATCTCAGCATTCTTTGTCTCAGATACACCTTTCACAGAAGTGAGCACTGCTGTTTAAACATATGGCTGTTAAACAGAATCGTCACGGCTTACAAAATGGCAAGCACCACAGTTCTCCCCAACAAGCAATCTGAACGTAAAGCATTCATCACGGCTCAGCAAAATAAAAAAACAATTAAGAAAACAGAGTCAGCCTTTTGATTTGTTTGTTTTTCTGTTTGTTTCTTCCTAGGTTCCTTACCAGAATCGTAGACCCTGCTCCCTCAGTCCTTAACCATGCCTCCCACAAGGCCTCAGTGGATGTAAACAACGCAGAAGTAGAGAGCGATCACATGACAGCAGTTGGCCAACCATGTTTCTTCACATTTGAACTTTAGTTATTTGAACCATAACATTTTTTGGACTTGTGTTTATTGGGGGTTATTTAACAATGTTTTTTTGTTTGTAATGCTTTGCAAATATCGTATTAATGTGGCAGAGTTAATTGTAGCAATAAAAAAGTGCATTTCGCGATTACCATGGAGATTTAATTTCTTGTGCAAGGTAAGGGATACCATTGTTTTTTCTCTAAAAATGCCATCAGAAAGTAAAAACAAATTGATTGTCCAGATGCATGGTGACCCCCTACACTATAAAAGACAATGACTGGGGGTCGGTTGATTACCAGGTTGCAAACACCTCTTGCAGTTGCCATGACGACCATAAACCTCTTGAGGTTTACAAAGGTCAACGTGGCAACCGCTTGAGGTGTTTACAATCTGGTAATCAACGGACCCCCAGTCATTATCCTCTATGTATCTGATTTTGAATCATTCTCGCTTTTCTCTTTTCAGATGGTTTCCATGCGTGTCACATTGCTCTGTGGGTTGTAACCCAGTACATGACTGTTCAATTTGATCTGCCATGTACTGTAGCTCTGCAGCTCTTTTCTGCGTAAACCCTTTTTCATGGCTTTGGACCTTGCTGTTAGGCACACTATACTGAGCACAGCTTTTTTTTGTTAATCTTTGGGCACTTTCCTGTTGCTCTCATTTAGGAACATTATTTATTTGTCTCCCTCCCCTCCCCCCTGATTCCAATTCCCCTGCTCCCCTTCCTATTTTTTTCTTCCCTCCCACTCTGTTTCTTTTCTCTCATCCTACATCTGTATAGCACTCTCCTGCTTTCTGGTCTCGGTTTGACCTAATGCTGGTTTGTTTGCAATACAGTAGATTTAACTCACTCGTCTATTCCTAGCTGCATTACTAGCTTCGCTATGATCTGCCACATATGCTTCCTACTTTCAGAATTTGCCCATACTACAGTTTCCAGTGACTTTGTCTTGTACTGCCAGCTGTCACTTTTTATTCATTATTTTTTTCACTACAGTTAGATTCTGATATATGGTTCCTAAATATTCACTTACACTACTGGGACTTGCTATATGTCTCCTTTACTGATTTGACATTCTAGCGTGTCCTCCAGCATTTGGCTCACACCACTGTCAATCAAATCTATACCCTATTTTAGGAGTGGTCCATGGCTATGGACCTGCCCCCTGAAGAAACACCATATCATAGATGCGTAGTGACAGGGTTTTCCTTTGCTACGCTCTGAGCTTTTGCCTTATACCTTATACCTTTTGCCAAAATAAATCATTTGATTTACAAAATCATTACTGTCTGATTTTGCAATTATTTTACTTAGTCCGACCAAGTGTGTCCTGTCTTTTGCACTTTTGTGTGAATGGCCACTACTCTGAGTGGAAAGGGGTACTCAGCAGCACCCCTCAGGGTTGGTTCTGGATCTGCTACTGTTCAACATTTTCCTAAGCAATCTGGAAGCTGGGGTTGCAAGAAGGCTACTTGGGTTCACTGATGGCACTAAGCTGACCAGGGTTGTGGACAGCCTTGAAGATGGGGGTGCACTTTAGGGCTTACCCATGCTGCAGCAACATGGAAGTGAGCAATGTAAAATACGGTACAAGCAATGCGCCAACAGCACCTACGGCACCCTGACAATCCACTGCCCAAGAGCAGTAGCACCACACAACAAGAAAAACCACAGTGCAATATTAAGCCCCCCACACCTCCCCACACAGTAAATATAACAAACTCCAGGTCTTGGCATAGTGGAGAAAGGGCAACACTCAGGTGCACCCCAGCAGCATGGTGCTATGAAACCACTGGAGCTGAAAACACAGCCTGACAAGAAATCAAGGTAGTTGACAAAGTTTGCGGCAACTTCTTGGTGACATAATCATCACACCAGTAATCAGTTGGCACATTAATGGACTACCAAACTTTAGGAGGACCTTAATAAACTGGAAGATTTGTCAGATTCCAGGAGTCTGAGTCAATATAGCCAAATGCAAGGTGCCACATTTGGAGAGGAGAACCAGAGATATGATCTACATGCTGTATGGGGCTCTTCATACTGTAGTGATAGATAAAAAGGACCTGGGGGTCATAATAGACAAGGGGCTTAAGCAGGACAAGTAAAGTCTGCCTGCTGTCAGGGGAGCTGGTTGAATGCCGGGGTGTTTCACAGAGGATGACCAACAGGGTAAGGGAAGTAATCCTGTCCTGCTATTTCACAAGGCCCTTGTCAGACCCTACCTAAAGTACTTATTTTAGGTTATTAGGGAAATCCTTTAGACAACAAGTGCCTATTTTCTTTTTTCCATAAGTACTTTTATCGGCTTTTTATCCCTCCCTTAGTCTGACTCCCGGATATCCCCAATGTGACGCATGCATGTGGAGTCATGCATATGCCTTATGGGATGCCCCACCCTACCGGTCTCCCATTGCCACCTGCACCTATCAACAGACCTCCATCTGGTGATGGCGGGACTATGAGCAGGCAACCCCCTTCCCAGGAGAGGAAAGCCACTGTTCAATCCTGCTCCCACCCTCCCTCCCTGTGCCGGCACCTGAACCTGGGCCGCTGGTGTAGCGTGAGGTAAGGCGTCCAGTGCCTCAGCCCTCAGTGCCACCGGGCCGACCAAAAAGTGCCTATTGTCAAAGGTGTCTCGGTGGTTCATTCAGTACAATACAATGAATACGCCATTGTGATGGACATGTGACGAGATTGATCTATTACTTTCTTTTTTTTAATTTCCTTTGTTAATGTAATCATGTTTCTGTTATAAGTTCTGCTATTTGCAAAGTGGACACAAAACATGGCTTCCAAGGTCACATGTCCAAGTATGCCTCATAGGAAATAATTAGCCAGCTCAGCCTCATGGTAATGTTCCCTTGGGAACATTTAGCCACAGATCCTGAAAGGCAGCTGGGAGAGTGCCAGTTTGAATGTCTGTCATCCTGAGAGGCAGAAGCATGGGGTTGCACTCCTCGGATATCCTGGAAAACAGAATTGTAAAATTGGACTGAGGATGTCTGGGCATGTATTAAGCCAGCAGGCCCAAATGATGTCATCCCTCCATACACATACCCATCGGGGGGCAGGGGTAAACTGTCACTCAAAGGGGCAAAACCACCTCTCACTGTCAAAGAGAATAAATCAGCGATCTGAGGTTCAGCTGTCTCTCTCTTGGTCTTGGAACATCTGAAGACAAGAGCCCTGCCATACCAAGACTAGCTGACTGCTAAGATAGCACAGTAAGGGCCAGTGCTTTCTGTAGCTAGGGCAGGAAGGATTTTAATTAAGGATAGCTCAGATTGTTGCTGTACATCAACTGTCTGTTCAACTTGTTTTATTTTCTGTTTCTTAGTAAATGTGCAAACCTTTTGTTGTCCTGTAAATACATCCTGCTTGTAAATACTTGTGGTCACTAGTAAAGAATCCATTTTTTATAGAATAAGTGGCTGCTTGTTTAATTTAAAAGGTAATTCTACTATTTCTACTGGACTCTGTGTGTAGTCTGTCTCTGAAGGGGCACTTTTCCCGCACTTATTGTGTTGACCTTCTTGACCTTGTGCAAGGAGAAGGTAAAAAGCAGATTTCCTGGTTCCTGTCTAGTAAAAACCTGGTGGTGGCAGTGAACTAGAAGTCCCTGGTGAAGGGGAATTTTGTCACATTTCTCTCTCTTGTACTTGAGAGGTGGTCTCTCCCCTTTGAGTGACAATTAACCCCTGCCACCCCCAGATGGGCGTGTGTATGGAGGGATGACATCATCCTGGCTAGCTGGCTTAGTACACACCCAGACATCCTCAATCTAATTTTACAATTCTGTTTTCCAGGATGTCCGAGGTGTGCAACCCCCACGCCTCTGCCTCTCAGGATAACTGAGGCATTCAAAATGGCATCCTCACATCTGCCTTTTAGGATCTGTGGCTAAATGTTCCCAAGGGAACATCCCCCCTGCAGTTGAGTTGGCTAAATATTTCCCATGAGATCTGCTTGGACATGTGATCATGGAAGCCATGTTTTGTGTCCAGTTTGCAAATAGCGGAACTTATAACAGAAGCATGATTACGTTAACAAAGGAAATCAAAAGAAAGTACTAGATCAATCTGGTCACATGTCTGTCACAACCATACTATATAAAACACTATGTCAAATTTAAGCAATAATCCATGACAGGGTGTGGATTATGCTGGGATTTACTCATCTTGGCATGGTTTGGTCCGCGAGTCAACAGGTCAAGTGACCAACTCCACATCAGGTGTGAGTAATCCAGCATAATCCACACCCTGTCATGGATTATTGCAAATATACATTGGGAAATTTAATAAAATACATTCATTATTTAAAAAAAAGAAAATACTATAAAGTATTTAGTGTTTTTTTTTTTTTAAGTTTCTATAGAAATATTCTTCTGCAGCAGCGTAAATAGTCTTTTTTTGACAGGTAAATTATGGTTACGCAGGGTTTTGAAATTTAACATAGTGGCTGAACGGAGATCTTAACATGGGCACAATGTTTTCGTTTTTGTGGGGTCGGACTAATTTTTTTTCAGATGTGGCTGACTTGGTCTTTATCCATGAGTTATACCGAAATTTACTCATGGATAAAAGACCCAATTATCCAATCACATTTCTACATTTTAAAGTGCCATTGTATACAATAAACTAAAAACATTTATGAAACTTCATCACGCTTAAAGTGTAAAATACCATGTCAAGTTTCTAAAATAAGACTAAGCACAATTATCAGTAATCAGTATGATACTCATCTAAAACAGTTGCAAATCTAAAATCATTCAAATGCATTTTACGACTGCTCTTAAATTGACTCAGTGTCTGACTGTTAGCGACCATCTGAGGATATGAATTCCATGTTTTAATTGCCCAATATCAAAAGAATTTATGTCCCAATTTAATTTTACAATAAGGTAAGTCCAAATGCAAGTTCTTTGTTGACCTGATACTATGAGAGTTTGAACATTTTGGCACCATTGTGTTCAAGTACCCTGTACTCTTGTCATTTAAGAAATTTCAAGACCATGTGTAATCAAAATCCTTGGGTAACACCCCTACAAATGTGGGTTCCCGAAAAGTCTTCCATGAGCTTGCTTAAATGCTCGCTGCCCGGTTGGTGTTCAGTGCTATAGTCGTTTAAATGTTGTTGCCAGTGAATGTCTTCAAAGCCTCTATGTATGGTCTCTTTTGGGGGTCTGAGTGTTTCCCTGCTCGAGTCCTGCCCGGGCTACTGAATAATCTCTCTGTTTCTGCCATCGCTAATTGTGCAGAGGGAGCCCTGCTGAAAGATGTAACTAATTGCTGGTAATCATTTAGAGTAGTAATGATAACGTAGTTTGTTCTAACCTGCCTTCTTTGCAGCAAGAACTGTTCAGTTAGTTCCACCATTTTGGTCTCAAACTGCCAAATTGGACCAATCAGTATTTGGGACCCTAAAATGGAGCCTGCAACTGAAGGGGATATGTGGAGCCAGACTCTGGGAATTATAGTTTTGGACTGTTGGCACCTTTTTGCACCAACAGGGGGAGCATGTTGTGACTGACAGCAGAACCAACCAATCAAACCTTTTGGATCTGAGGGAAATCCCCTGAGCTGTCTGCTGGCAACCCAGATCTATGTTGGCAGTTGAGAGAGAAACAGCTCGTGATAGTCCGAGCAGCCTCTGCATAGCAGTTAACGCGGGAGAATTATGGAAGGCCTGATTTCTGGTCTGCTTGCCAGTTTCCTGCCCTGAGAGGAAAAAGAGGATTATTTCTCAGACTAAATCCGATCTAGTGAGAACGAAGAAGCTACCGAAGTGTGCACAGGCTAAACCTGTAGAAGACCAAAGATTCTGCTGAAAACGATCAGCCTGTCAGGAACTCTAGCTACTTCTGATCTCTTGTTAGAGCAGTAACTTTGCAATTGGGACCGGGAGCAGTGTGCCTGGTATTATAGAACATTTTACATATAAATGTGCTGTTTGAATACAATGGGTCGTGCTGTATTTCTCCACTGTGTGAACTGTGTGCTGCTGGCTGTTACATATAAATTGTGCTGTGTACTGAATAGGGGTCAAGGTTTAAGCCCCCTTTTGTGTGAACTGTGTGCTGACTGCTGGAAGCTGCATCCAGTGCAAAACGGACTAAATCCGCTGTTAGCTACATGCGGCTGGGACTTGCCACGAGGGCCCTGCCAGATCACCCTGCTGCACAGAGAAGAGCCATGGATGAGAGACCTACCTGGGGAGCATTCCCACTTCTCCACTCCTGAACAGAAGCAATGCCTCGGCGGATCGTGTGGGCCCTGCTTCTCCTGGCCCTCCAGAGAGTTCATCTGCTATCTCAATTTTGTCCATCCTGTGTCTAGTCTTGGCTACCATGGGTAATATCCAGGGTAGCTCCCTGCAACAGACAGCTAAATCAAAAGTGTTTCCTGATTCTCTTGTTATCTTTTTCTTCATGAACTGAGCCCTCCAGCTCCGGATAACAAGTATTGTGTTGTGCAAGGTGTGTTTTTTCCATCACAGGGCCCCACCAGCTACAACGCCAGCCTACCCTGGGCAACGGTCCTGGCTAGCCCACCCCCCATTCACCTGGGTACCCAGAAGTGTGACTGTGCTAGGGACTCTAACTGCTTGCATAACTGTGTGATTGTTAGGGAAAATAAGCTAATTAACCTGATTGCACCTATCCTTGTTCAAACCCCCCTGAATAAATCAGATCTGTTTTTTCTGCCTTTTAAACTGTCTGTGGGTTCTGTTTATGCCTGAAGTATTGTGTTACTGCCATTTGCTCTGTTTTACCTGTTTTACAGGGGGTCACAAGGGTCGACCTTGAGAAACCAATCCTGGTGGTAAAGTGCCAAGGGTTTGGATACTGGTAAAGCATATCAGAGGTACTGGGAAGGTCATTGTTGTATTCCATGTGGGTCACTTGCAGGAACCGAGGGGGGTTACAGTGTCCCAGAGGGCTGTGCCCAAACTAGTGCGACCACTAATAACCCTGACCTCTGGGTGGAGGCACCCATTTCAGAACTCTGGCCCCTCAACCTACTGGTTGCCCAACAGGCAGGGGTAGTTGCCCTTGGGGCAGCACCACCTAGGGGTTACACTTGCATCTCCAGTTCACCCTCCAGCTCTGCAGGTACGAACTTCCTTGCGGCTTGCCCCACTCTCTCCCTGGTGTTACCTCCAGCTCCTGATTGGATGGCGCTGGCGAATCCGGGCTCCAGATTGGCACCCTACTTCTTTCCATTGTCTGAACTTTGCTGTATGCCTCCTATCAAGAGTTTTAACTGGTGGGCGCACATTTTTCAAACCATAACAGCTTTCTCCTCTCTGCCTATGTCTATTGAGTGTACTCTACTGGAACTGTGTGTAGTCGTTTGAACTATATTTATAAGATTGTTTAATGCAAAAGTAATTACAGCTCAGTCTGGAAAAGTTGATCAGTTAAACTGAAATTTATATCTGGTTTTCCCTCTACCATCTACTGTCTTGTTCCCCATACCTCTCTGTCTCCCAGAGTAACTCCTAGTCGCCCCCCCAACCCCGCTTGTCTTCTTGGCGCCATCCCCTTTCTGTTTCTTGCTCTCCTTTTGTCACTTAATTTGCTCCTGCTGTCTTCCTATATCCACTCACTGACTGCCCCACCATCTGATTGCCTTTTTAATTCCATCCCTGTTTCTCCCCTCTCTCATTTCTTCCTAGGAGGAGTCCCCTGACCAGGGCACTCTGGCCTGCCAAGGAACAGCACCTAGGGACGTGGCTTAGCTTTGCTGCAGTCCCTGCATCTCCAGTTCATCCTCCAGCTCTGCAGGTATGAACTTCCTAGTGGCTTGCCCCACTCTCTCCCCAGTGTTACCTCCAGCTCCTGATTGGACTGCGCTGGTGAATCCAGGCTCTGGATTGGCTCCTTACTTCTTTCCACTGTCTGAACTTTGCTGTATGCCTCCTATCAAGAGTTTTAACTGGTGGGTGCACATTTTTCAAACCATAACAGCTTTCTCCTCTCTGTCTATGTCTATTGAATGTACTCTACTGGAAATGTGTGTAGTCATTTGAACTGTATTTATTAGACTGTTTAATGCAAATGAGACTGATTAATGCAAGTAATTACAGCTCAGTTTGGAAAAGTTGATAAGTTTAACTGAAATTTATATCTGGTTTTCCCTCTACCGTCTACTCTCTTGTTCCCCATACCCTCTCTCTCAGTGTAACTCCTAGCACCCGCCCCCCACTATGCTTCTCGGAACCATCCCTTTCTATTTATTGCCATCCTTTTGTCCTCAGCTCTACCCTGTATTTCTACCATTGGCACTCCTACTGACTCTGTTTCTGTATCTGCAGTGCCAGGCACTCCTGTATAACTGAAATTGCAGTGTCAAGCACTCTTGTATAACTGAAATTGCAGCACCAGGTACCCCTGTAACCCTCTGTGCTATTTTTTTGTCCATTTTCCCATTAGCAAGTTATACTGTACTGCCACTAGAAGGACATAATCTTTATCTAAGTGATCCCTGCCTGTTGTTCATATAGATACCTTCCTAAACTACAGCTCCCTCCTCCATCTGACCAGCTCCCTCCTCCACTCTCCCTGCTTTCAAATTCTTCCTCTTCCTAAATCAATTATTCACTAATTTCTTTGCCTTTATGAACAATACATCCCCTACTCTCCTCTTCCCCCTTGTTCTGCTCATACCCTCTCTTTACCACCTCTACTTGCTGTCTGCTCACCTATTCCTAATAACTCTCCCAACCCCATCAGTTACTATCTCCAGTCCCCTACCCAAATCCATGCTATCACTCCCTCCCTTCAAGTTGAAATATGGCCTCACTCTACCACTATTCCTCATGCAGCTTTGATAACGGTGTTCACTTTCACTACAGTTCTCCACCTTCTTCTTCCTCACTCACCCACTCCCTTCTCCTCAACACTCCCAACCTCCTCACCATCCCCTTCAAAATCCTCTAAGCTCCACTTTCTCATACTTGCCATCCTCTTGCTCTCTGCCAGGGATATCCACCCCAACCCAGGCCCTATTGCCCCTTGCTCCTCTGGTGCCTCCTCCTCCTCCTCTACTACCTCCCCAGCTCTCTTCTCTCAGCCCTCCCAAAAGGCTTAAAGATCCTACATCTAAACACCCGCAGCTTATTGCAAAAAATAGACCAGATTCAGACATGGTGTGCACTCTAAAACCAGACATTCTAATCATCTCAGAAACTTGGCTGAAGAGCACAATCCCTGACCACTTGGTCTCCATTCCTGGCTACTCACTGCTAAGGCAAGACTGTGCTGGCAGGGGTGATGGTGTGGCCATTTATGTCCTAGCATCTATCCAATATTCCATCATCTACTCATCCTCCAATCCTGAGACCCATGATGCCCTAGCTACCCATGTGACCCTGCGCTTCACCCTCCCAGTCTTCATAGCTGGCATATACTGCCACCCAAATATACATCCTTCAGTCATGCTAGACCTCCTAATCTCCATCATTTTCTCTTGCTCACTCTGGGGAATCATTCATCCCAGGAGACTTCAATATAAATTGGTTGTCACCTAAAACTACCAAAACCAAAAACAAAATTGGAGCCCTAAACCTCTCCCAACTGATCTCTGAACCCACCCGCCCAAACCACAAGACCTAACAACACTCCCTACTTGACTGGGGCTTTACCTCCCACCCCCACCATGTCATTTACCTCTGGCATCCTCCCCGATGCTCTCAGTGATCATAACCCAATATTCATAGTTAGGAAAGCCCACAGAATTAAATTGCGACACAAAACCATACAATTATGCTCTTTAAAGTCTCTTGACCTTGAAACTCTTTTGAGTAACCTTGCCACTTCTGAGAGGTCTCCCCTAAATTCCTTCCCCTCAGTTGATATGGCCCTAGCCTACTTCAAAGAAATCTTTCTTGTAAACTGGAACGCCTTTGCCCCACTCGAACAAACCAGAGTCAGAGGTAACCACTTGCCTTGGATGACCCCTGATCTGCCTCATGGCTAGAGATCAAGCCTGGAAGTGTCATAAAGTTACCCAGCATCCTAATGACCTCGCAAATGTCCGCATGCTCAGAAGCACTTGCACCAAGGCTACAAGGTTAGCCAAGTCCGAATATTTAAAATCTGCCTTCATCACCAACATAAATTCCCCTTCAAAGTTCTGGAAGGTGGTCATCATCCTATTTACCCCCTCATCTCACCCACCACCCCTAGTACTTAAAGTAAATAGCTCACTAGTGTCTGACCCACCAGCTGTAGCTACAGAATTTAACTCCTACTATACCTCCTGTGCCACGGAACTACTGAAATCCCTCCCCTCCTACCCTTCCCCCTCCTCACCCTCTACCAGTGTGCCCCCTCCACCACCTTCCCTTCTCTTTCACTACTGTAACCCCAAACAATGCCTTAAGTGCCCTCCTCACCATCAACCCCTCTAAAGGTGTCTCCCCTGATGGTCTTGACCCAAAACTTCTCTCCCTCTCCACTTCAGCCATTGCCTACCCCTTCTCAGCAATCCTGAATCTCTCATTCTCTACTGTCTCGGTCCCCTCTTCATGGAAACATGCTGTGGTTCTCGCTCTACCCAAAGGGGTGACCCCTCATCCCCTGGCAACTATCGCCCCATTTCTCTACTCCCTACCCTTGCCAGGCTTCAAAAACACATTGTCCTCTCCCAACTCGCCTCTTTTCTGTCTGACACCTCCTTTTCACCCCTTTCCAGTTTCATTTCAAGAAAAAACAGTCAACCACCACCTCTCTCCTACGGCTCACAGACTCCTTCCTAACAGGGATGGACAATGGCCAAATTACCGCTACCGTTTTTGTCAACCCACACCGTCTCTCACTCCCTTCTCCTTGACTCACTCCCAGCAGCTGGCCTGTCTTCCTCTGCCACAAACTGGTTCAAGACCTACCTTATTGGTAGAATCCAATCAATTAAGATCTTGGACAAGGGTCAACCATAACTTTTTTTTGCACTAGCCAGCAGGACAAGTTGATTCAAAATTGCACTAGCCCTTAATTATTATGGTAAATTTTGATCACTTATGCAGGAAACAATGCAAGAAAAGCCAAGAAATACTCTGATTATTGCATATTTATCCTGCTCCCACAGTGCTTCCAGCTCCCCAGCAGGAAAAAAGACTGCAGTGCCATCACAGTGAGCCCCCCCCATTGTTTTGTACCATGGCCTCCTCTCTTCCTCTTTCTGCCCCCCACCAAACAGACAGAGGATATATCGCAACAACAAATTTTCAATCAAGCAGTCTGGCTCTACGCTTTTAATAGCTGACATCATCATGCACCTCACCACACTGTCTCCACCACCCACAGGGCAGTAAACAGAGTCAGGCAGAGAAAGACACTCTCGGTCCCCACCCTATAGTCAGCTAGAGACCTGCACTTTTGAAAGTTTTTGTACAGTCTCAAGTGAGCCAGGAGCACATCTAAGATTTCTTTGGGGTGGGGGCTAGACAAACCTAAGGGGATTGGGAAATAGAAAACTATGAGATTTTTATTTGCAAAGGCATTGATTTTAATATGCTCTCACCAACAATAACAGATTTTTCTTAAACATTGTCCTTTCATCAGCCCAGGGAAAACGGTACACAGGCATTACACCATACTATTTCTGTATAGGATGATTTATGCACCCCAAGAATGCCTATTTCAAGGTTTCAAATTATGTGTTTTATCAAGGTTTATTTTTGTACCATACATGATCCAAAGCTTTGTTTTTAGGCTGAAAGGACATGCTGAATGGGATAAAGGTGGAACTGTATGGATGGTGATGGCTGCCATGGTCCATTTAGAAGAGCTACAGACCCCCTACACTTGCCAGTAATGGCAGCTGTGGATGGTCACTTCAGAGTCTGGTCTGCAGTGCTGTCCAGGGAAAGAAAAAAGTTAAGAGACTTGGAGGGGAGAGGGAAGTTATGGTGAGGCTGGGATAAAACCCACCACCTGCAGGGCCTATCCTGTATACCTCTTTGCATTTTGTCACTGAAATGTTGGATACAAACACTCAAAATGAGAAATGAGGGGCACTGGTTCTAATGATATTGGACAAATTGTTAGACATAGACACATTCAGAAAACTGGAACCTAGTGACTTAACAGCACTCTACCCTTGATCACACCTGAACACTAGCTGAAAGTCTTAACAGTGGAGTGATAATGACTCACATTGAGTCTTTTGTGGGATCCTTCGCTTGAACTGCCAAATAACTGCATTTCTTAATGAGCTGTTAATCACACCTGGCCATCTGGAACACTGAGAGAGATTAGCATGAAGACTAGAGAATGCTAAAGTTGAGACATTTTTAACTTCACTAACAGCCATGAAAATTTGCACTAGTCAAGGCAGGCTAGTAGAGAGTTAGCTGCACTAGCCCTGGTCAATTTGCACTAATGTTTGGGCTAGTAAAACAATGTTAAGCTTGACCCCTGATCCTGGACACCACGTCCTCTCCCAATTAGCACTGGAGTCCCCCAGGGCTTGGTATTAGGGCCCCTCCTATTCTCCATCTTCTTAAATGACTTTCCCTCTGTTTGCTCCCCATCCTCCACTATACATATATATATGCTAATGATACAGTCCTGTATGCATCTGGCTCCTGCCCTGATGAGGTTACAACCAGCTTACAAGATGACTTCCACAAGGTTCAGCTCTGGTTTGCTAACCATAAACTTTTCCTCAATGCCAAGAAGACTACCTCCATGACATTTGTCACAAGGCAGAGACTCTCTAGGCTTCCCTCCTTATAAACTTTTCACACCCTTGAGTGGACTTTACTTGAGGACACATCCTCCTTCCGGTACTTAGGTGTTTGGTTGGACCAACACCTAAACTTCTCTGGACATATTGACGCCATCCAGAAAAAAATGCACCCCAAGCTTGGTGCCCTGTTCAGGAACCATAGTTGTAGCCCTCCTACGGCAAGGTGTGAACTTGTTCAGAAGATAATACTGCCCACTTTTGACTACTGTGACATAGTCTACGGTGCTGCCACTAAGTCCTCCCTGGCCAGACTGGGACACCTTCTTCAATTCCTTCTGCCACTTTGCCCTGGATGCTCCCCTCACACCCATCACTGCGATCTTTATCTTGTCCTATCCTTCTCCTCTCTTACAGATAAGCGACTCTCCCACTGTGCTAAATTCACCTCCAGTCACTGGTTTGGTGAGATCCCTTCCTACCTCACCTCCTCCTCCTTTATAACACCCCCCACCCTCCCATTCCCTTGGATCAATCGACTCCCTACCCTGGTTGTCCCCCACAGATCCACACAAATTGGTCAGTCCAGTTGCTCTCACTGCCTCCCAAAATAATTCCCCCCCTCAAATCTGGCACTCATCCTCCACCTATTCCATCAGCTCTGCCCTCAATAATTACCTTGTACCTAGTTGCTCCTTCCATGTCCTCCCTAATTCCCTCCTGTATGCTCTGGACAAACCCTACCCCCTCTACTCTCACCTTAATTTTACCCTGTGCACACAAACCACCCCAAATCTCCTCCCCTTCCCCCAAATTACTCCCCCTTACTGGCCTCCCTTGAACTCTCACAGAATGTAAAGGACTCTGAATGCTCTCCATAGGTCCCTCTCCTACCCCCAAAGGACTTGTATCACTCATCTGCTCCCTTCCCCCACCATCTTAAAGGGGTCTGTCTGGGACACTGCCTTATCCCCTTCTCTCTGGTCCCCCCAGTCCCCTTGAAGGGGTCCTCGCATCCTGAAGTGGTCTCCAAGGACACGACTCTTCCCTCTCACCCCCCTTTCCTTGAATGTAAACACTTGTTTGCTTATTAATCTGGCACTTATTATTGTCCACTCTTTCTACATCTTATGCACAACACTGTTGTAACATTGTTTGTAACACCTGCCTTACAACTGTATATTAATGTTGATCTTATAACTTGAATGTTTAATGTCTCATTCCAATTGTACCCCTTCTCTCCAGGTCACACCGGGAGATGAGCGACGTGTTGCTCAGTGTGCCTTCCTGGTGAAACATTTCAGTAAATAAAAATCACAAATCTATAGATAGCTAACCAACCCATGCATAGAGTTTACCATGATGAACCTCTGTTTTTGTGTCTAGTACAAAGCCACATGTTTGATTTAATGCCACTACTAATCTGGATAGCACACTGTCCACCAGTAAAGCATATGTGGGGGACTTCAACATGCCAGAAGTGGACTGGAGCACCCCAACAACCAGGAACAGAAGGGAGCAGGTACTGCTGGATGCCTTCCAGGACAGCTTCCTGCTGCAAATGGTCAGTGAACCAACCAGGTTAGGGAATACCCTTGACCTTGTGCTGGCAAATGGGGACTTTGTGAGAGAACTTACAGTGGAGGAACCGCTGTCAGGGGTGACCACCACTCAGTATGGCTCACATTGGATATGGGCAAGGAAGGAGTGGAATCTGGCACAAGAGTGCTGGACTTCAGGAGGGCTGACTTTGGGAGGATGGGGAAGTGGTAAAGGTACCTGGCCAGAATTCAATCTAGTATGGATACTAACCAGAGATGGGAGCTCATAAAGTTGGGGATAGTGGAGGCAACCAAAACCTGCTGCAAAGCCCAGAGCAAGAAGGCTAGAGCTAAGAAACCGAGCTGGTTGAGCAAGGAGGTCATGGAAAGGTAAGGAAGAAAAGAGCTGCCTTTAGGAAATACAAGAAAACAGGGAGGGAGGACGAGGGTACTTGACAGAATCAGAAGGAGGTGACAAGGGCATTAAGGAGCCAAAGCATCTATGGAACTCAGGCTGGCACAAGGCATTAAGAAGGGGAGAAGGACTTCTTAAAGTACATCAGGGAGAAAAGGGCTGTAAGGACCACATAGTAAGGATTAGGAAGGAGGGGTTGGGTGGAAGCAGGGTATGATAAAGGGAAGCACTAAATGAGTACTTCTGCTCAGTATTTACTAAAGAGAGAGGGGTGACACCCAAGATGGGTGAAATGGCAGGCGGGGGGAAGTGGTGACAGATGGGGAAATCATGGAGGACAGAGTTCGAGAGGGTTTGAAGGCACTGAGGTGGACAAGGCACCAGGCCCAGATGGCATCCACCCCAGGGTACTGAAGGAACTGGCAGAGGTCCTTGCAGGACCTTTGGCAGACCTATTAATGCCTCACTACATTCGGGGTGTGTACCTCAGGACTGGAGGATGGCTCATGTGGTGCCCCTCCACAAGAGTGGCCTAAGGATGAACCAGGAAACTACAGACCAGTGAGCCTCACATCCATCGTGGGTAAGCTAATGGAGACTATCCTGAAGGGAGGCTGGTGGCCCTCTTAGGAGGCCAAAGGACTACAGGACAGCAGACAGCATGGCTTCACGTGGCCGATCCTGCCAAACCAACCTGGTCGGGTTCTATGACTGGGTAACTAGGCAACTGGGACGGGACATGCAGTGGATGTCCTGTATCTGGACTTCAGTAAGGCATTGACTCAGTGCCACATGGAAGGCTGGGAAGGAAGTTAGTAGGCACAGGGACAGGTGCAATGCTGGTGAGATGGGTGGAAACTGGCTGCGGAAGGCAACAAGAGGGTGGTGGTGGGTGGGGAGCTCTCACACCCAAGGGCAGTGATGAGTGGTGTCCCACAGGGCTCGTGTTGGGACCAGTGTTGTTTGGGATATTCATTGCAGACATATCATGGGACATCAAGAGCAAGATCAGTCTGTTTGCTGATGATACCAAGGTTGGCGCGGTGGTGGATGACCTAGGGGGATGGCAGGGGTTGCAGGATGATCTGGAAAGCTTGAAACCTGGTCAGACACCTGGCAACTGGGCTTTAATGCCAAAAGTGCAAGGTGATGCATTTTGGGATGAAGAACCCAAGGAGGACTTACCAGCTAGGGGGAGTGCAGCTAGCCCAGACAGAGGAGGAGAAGGATCTGGGTGTGCTCATCACAGGGTCAATGAACAACTCGGCACAGTGTAGGAAGGCAGCTGCAAAGGC
Source organism: Neoceratodus forsteri (assembly GCA_016271365.2). NCBI lineage: Eukaryota > Metazoa > Chordata > Ceratodontiformes > Ceratodontidae > Neoceratodus > Neoceratodus forsteri. The sequence goes on from CM057449.1 coordinate 1,520,364,657, forward strand.
CAACAAAATGCTGGGTTGTATTGCAAGGGGTATATCCTCAAGGAGGGAGGAGGTGATTCTGCCACTGTATAGGTCATTAGTTAGACCACACCTGGAGTACTGCGTGCAGTTCTGGCATCCGTATCTGAAAAGGGACATTAAGTTACTGGAGGGAGTGCAGCACAGGGCGACAAAGATGATCAGGGGTCTGGGGACTTATCATATGAGGGAGGTTGAAGGAGTTGAACATGTACTCACTGGAGGAGAGGAGAGACAGGGGACATGATTGAAACCTTTAAATACATGAAAGGAATAAACAAGACAGGTACAGAGGGCTGTTCAAAGTAAGGGAGGAGGGCCACCAGGGCCATGATATGAGACTGGAGCGAGGAAGGTTCAGGAGGAGATGAGGAGACACTTTTACAGAGAGGTGGTGGCTGGTGGAATCGTTACCTGCAGAAGTGGTATGCAGTAGAACAGTGGACTGCTTCAAACGAGGATGGGACAGGACAAGGGGGAAGGTTAATGAAGGGGAAGGGTGGAAGGGAGGGGCAGCTGCAGAATAAGGGGTGCTAGCTGCACATTCGAGCAGACTTGATAGACCTCTAGGCTTTTATCTGCTGGCAAATTTCGTATGTTCGTATGTTCGTATATATTCAATGGCCTATGCATCCAGTTTAGTGTTATGCTTGTGCAACTGTGTGTGTTTGGTTTTGGTCATTCGCACTCTCTGTTCCAGAGGAATTACCACCCTGTAGGGGTACCAAAGGCAAGGAACCCTCAAAGAGAGTTCCACCCCTAGAGGTGCCACAGGATGATTCCCGTGGCTAAAGGTACCTTAGGAAGGATCCCAAAAGGAATGTAGTACAAAGCATATAAGCAAGCAGGAACTGTGACATAGTAGTAGACTAAAACATCAGGCAGCTTGGTAACATAATGAGATGCTCAGGTTTGCTTAGCATGATTCAATGTTTGCATTGAGAATGAGGGGACCTTCTAAGGAGAGAGGGAGGGAACAGTAGGGACACCATCCAGTTCCATCCAACAGCAGAACCTACCTAAAGAAACTAGGGAACACTTCTATGCTAACAAACAGTTATGACCTGAGGCATGGAAGAGAGAAAAAATACCATATGAGGAGGAAATCTCTGGGGATCCAAGGCCTAGGTTGCATTCCCTCCAGGCTTGGGATATTTTATTTAGTGACATCTTTGCTGCTGCAATTTGGAAACCCAATTAATGGGAGGTGGAAAACATTCCAGTTTGGAGGAAAGCTCTCACTCAATCCCTCTAGCGGGAATGCTCTGGAAGGTTACGACAGTGCTCTGCAACATCGTTTGCTATGCAGAAACATTTAAAGTGCGTCTGTGTGGACATACGGCTGCATCAGGAATGCACCTAAAAATAGATTTGTGCATCTTTTTCCCTTTTGGCAACTCACCATAAACACAAACCAGGTGAACCAGAGGCAGTCGTAGGGAAAATGCAGTGAAGGTGCCTTGCTAGGTAAACTACTAAAGCCAATGGATAACCATTATATTGGAACCACTAGAGCAAATGGAGATTGGAGTAAACACCCTTCACAGCTAGTCTTAAATGCTACACCAGGAGCTGCTGTCATGTCAGTGAACAGCTAAAGCCAGGCCCAGAGAGAGGACATTCCCAGCTATGTGCCAGGTACGAAGGACCCCTCCCCAAGTCAGGCACACTCAAGATGCAGACTTAGAATGCAGAGCGAGACCATCCGCTGCAGGGAACCCTGCACGAGAATGGTATGGCTGGCATGCCCCAGAAACTGATAAGGAGCTGAAACTGGTGAGCAGCTGAATGAGCACTGGTGTGCTGAGATCTTATGAGCATTAACTGCTGAGACCTTGCAAAGGTCTGATGCAGTAGTGAGTTCAGCAGACATCCATAGGCAGATTTAGAGGAGGGGGGCTAAGGGTGCTATAGCTCCCCCATCATGGAGCTCCTCTATTAGTAGCACACTGTGCTGCATTCTTAATCATGAAAGCTGCCTAAGCCACACAGGTCTCATCTGTCCTCCAGCAGAGCTGTCCTTAGCTAGGTGCAAACTGTGCCCCTGCATGTTGGGGGCCAACGCTTTTTTCTTGAGGAAAAAAAAATAATTTAAAACATTTAAAAATGGCTAACTGTTGTTAAAGATGAAAATGTTTACCGGCAAATGAAAGTGGAAGACAACTGGCTCTGTTACAAAAGGTGGGGACAGCTTTGCTGCAGTGGAAAAGATTAGGTTAAGTAAGTGCTAATGGTGTTAATGGCCATACTTTACAATTCCAAGGGTGACTACTTTCACAAACAAATGGCTATATTGACAAAAGAACTTGTTTGTAACCTGGACATGTAGATGAAACAATGAATGATGTGACAAAATATGTTTCAAAAGTATGTGAGCACTCAAAATGACTCAAAAATCTGACTAGCACAGAGCAAAACTGTATTTCCTGATAGGGCCCCTGAAAACCTGATCTCCAGGTAAAAAAATGACAGCTGGCAACCTTACTGGTGTCCCATGATAATCCTCTCTGTCCTCTCTCACTCACACCACCATAAAAGTTAAGTTGTTTAACTTGTTTGCAAATCAGAGTATCTGAGGTGTGTGTGTCCAGTGATGATGGCCCTGTCCTTACACAGGGGCGGATCCAGGAGTATTGTAGATGGGGGGAGCTCAAGTCAGAGAAAAAAGGAAAATAATAGGCCGGGGGTCTGGTGGGCTGCCTAGGCCCCCATAAATTTTTTATCATTTTGGTGCATTCTGGTGCATTTTGGAGGGTATTTCTAATGCACTTTCTACTAATTTCCTCCCTCGCCATGCTTTGTTAGTTGCACCCTAGCACCATCCCCAGAGTCCCCACAGTCCACCACATAACAGTATGTTGCCCAAAATACCCTCCCACCCCCCAACCCCCAAAAACAACAAAATACCAAAAGACTGCAGCTGGGCAGCAGCACATCCAAAACAAATAAAAATGAGAAAAGTTGAGAGACTTGGTGATAAAGACAAATTGCAGACAAATTAAATGAGAATCCAAATAAACAAGTTCACAAATGTCACTCACTCAAGCACATTATGACATTACCATAAAGTCAACCCATCCCAGTTTGTCCTGCAATACAGATTAACGTATCCCCCAACCTTATCTCACTAAAAACAAAATACAATAACTATAGAAATATGGGAAGAAAGTCACTTTGCTATCTAGTTTCTGAAAATATCATTTCAAGTCTGCTTGCTATTTTTGCAAAACATATGTTATTCTATAGAACAATTTATTCCAAAGAAAATACATTTTTAAATAAATAAAATATTTTTATTGTTTTAAAATGTCCTTTACTGGCATAACCCCATGGCAGTGACAGCAGTAGGGTTCCATGAATGTGGATCCAAACGGACCTGCCACTACCAGAAATATGGGTCCAAAACCAAATTTGTGGGTCCAAAATTCACAATCTTTTACAGTAGAAATGCATTAATATTGTTTGTATGTTTATAATATATAATAGTCAAAGCAGTTTACTATTATTTCTGAATTTTTAAAATGTTTTCCCCCCTCTTTTAGGCTTTGTGCCAGCCGGGTCCAAACATGCATCTAAAGATAGCTACACTGACATCGTCACAAAAAAAATAAAATAAATAATCCTTCCTGTCAAAGTCTAGCCGCATTAAGTAAAAACAAAAACATTATAAATATTCACTAATACCAGCCACGGACCACACCAAACTCTCAGAATCTGTTTCAGTCTAATAGTCTGTTCCCACATCCCATCCCATTCACAGCAGACTACAGTATATTTATGTCATGAATGGGACTGTGTCAGTGCTACTGCTGAGCAGATATAGTCCGGACCAGCCAGGCCCTCCTGTTCGTAACAGTCAGTTGGTGTTTTGGGGGGAGCAGTTCTGTTATAGACATTGATACTGACTGACATTCAAATTCTGACTTACACTGATACACATGATGAGCATTAAGCATCATCTCACAATGTATTTTGAAGCAGCAAACGCCACCACCTATGTGCATCCCCCCCAACTGTGGCTTCCTTGACTTCTAGTGTAATATCGTGGTTCATTATTTTCATAACAGAAAAACACCACACAGTCCTCCTGACCTGCCATATGGTTCTGAGATGCCAGCAGCCAGCCCATCTAATATCCACTTACTCATTATGCCCCTCTGTTGCTCACCACAAAATACATAATTTCAAGTTGAAAGTTCCCAACTACTGTATCAGCCACAGAGCTGAGACCTCTCCTATGCACAGAAACACACACTCACTGGATTGGGCAAGGCAATACTGATCATTCTCACCCACGAGAAATCGAGCAGTCACACAGACTGTGACAGAAATGTGGCCACATGGCCTACAGTTGTAAACCTCACTGTAACCACTGCCAATTGACTAAGTAACATAACCATACTAAACCGCACCCACCGCAGCCACCACCACTGATCCAGTTCTGCCTTTTTATTTTTTTTTTTCGTGGCTTCAAAAGGGGCTTCTATTTAACTTAGCAAGCCAGGCAATACAATATTCAGGCAAGCTGCAGCCATGCCCCAGGTCCCAGAGGATTCAAACAGAGGAGTTCTTCCTTATCCAGTCATGCAGTTACATATTTGAATATATTGGTCCTTCCAGTTGCTGGCTTCATAATATTTTCCATGCAGTTACAGGTTACTAAAGTCGGTGGGGGGATTGCCTCACATTTACTTACCGACCTGGACAGAGTGCAAGACCGAAGTTTGTCAGACTGAATAGTCTATAATTATGGTAATTCTCTATTATTATTATTATTATGACAAACTTGTCTTCCTCATAACAGTATGAATACTAAGCAAAACTCTGTCTACTCACTGTGACTGGCAAGCTTCTGTCTTGCACTTGACCAGGTTTTGCTGAGTAAATGTGAGGCAATCCCCCACCCCACCTCCAACCTCAGTAAACTGCACAACTGTGTCAAAACCTCCATACCATATACCATATTGAATTGATCCTTCCTGAAAGACCAGCAAACAACTTGAAGGATTGACCGAAATTTAGATTGTAGCTTACAGTCATATGATCCTGGGGCCCAGTTCAGCGGAACGACCAAGGGAAACCCAGTCGGACAGTACACGCTACACCACACCAAATTCCTCCAGTCAAAGACCACCAAGCTCTTTGTCTAGTCTACTCTGCTCGCTGCTCATCATATCTCTTTTATCTAATTATTTAATATATACATCAGGGCTAGAAATTAATTTTAAAGTGGTACTCCACATGGAATACCATTTCCCAGGATTTGGTATTCTGTCTTTGAAAACTGGTATACAACACCTTTTTGTATACCTCTTTGTACACGCTTTATGCAATAAGAAATGTTCAGAGAAAACTAACCACAAAAATATTACATTTTAGCAAGCTAAACTTTTTACTTTTAAAATGCTTGCCACAATTAGTCAGACTATAGCTGAATGAGAAGGAGCAAAAGACTCTGGTGACTTATTTTCTGCAGTCCAACCCCCAAAGGCTTTCTCAATAAAAAGCATTTTCCAAAACTGTTGTCTGCTGTTTTATCAAGGCAAAACAGTTTCCATGAGTTCAGCCAGCCATAAGGTAAATTAATCCAAGAACTTGCAAAATGTTTTCACTTAAACTTGGGAAATAAAGTAAAAAAAACGTGAAAATACTGTACAAGTTACTTGATTAATTTAATTCAGGGCTGGCTGTAACTAACAAAGCTCTTTGCCTGGACCATAAAGACTCTAAGAGTAGCGTTTTTATTTTCCCCTCTCGGGAAGGCTCAATTAGAGTGGTCTGTCTGTTCTGCAGACTTTGTTTTCTTTTAACAGCAAGCACCAGGTTTTGGTGCATTTTTCCAGTAAGCCCATTTAGGTCTAAGTCTTGTATTGCCCTCACTGCCACTCGACAGATTGTTTTCACCCGGAGTATAATTATCTCATTTACCAGCAGCCAGGACAGAAAAGGAGAGGAAAAGAGAGAGCGAGAGAGACCGTTCTTGGGCTGCAGCGTTGAGCTCCGTGAAGTTCAGTGTAGTCAGTGTGAGGTCAGAGTTCAGTCGCTTACAACAGTTGAAGAAGAGGGGGAGAGAGAGAAGCACTGAGCGAGCAAGACAGTCCTTTGACTGCAGGGCTTGGGTGGTGCTGTGAGTGTAGTCAGGTCAGAGAGGAGTCAGTTACTTTTCATCGACATTTATGTGCAATTTACACATGCTATGAAGGGGTCCCATTTCTGCCTTAGCAAGTGAAACAAAGACACGGAAAAAAGATTTAGGACAGCCGATATGCGAATCAAGGACTGAAAACCGGTATACAGTATGGGTTATCAGCTCTTAATATTTGGTGTTTCTTGCATGATTTTTGGTGTACACAGAACACCAAACAGCGGGGAAGTTCGAGCCCTGTACATTCCTGGCCTGGCAAGTAGCAGCAGCAATACACGTACCTCTTTAAAAAAGGCTGGGACCAGGACCCAAACAGACTTTTCACTCCTTTTGTCAATCAGGATGTCTGGGTCTGTCAAGTCTTCGTGCTCCTCGGCTTCTGTGCTTTTCAGTCTCATGATAGCGCCTCCTAGCATATTGTTTGCCGTGCGTGACAGAATGCAGTTGGGGAGCATAAATAGAAGTGATTGGTGGAAAATAAATAATATGACATTAACCACCAATCACTTCTTGCAGTTTCAAAGTCTGTTTTAGGGTTAGATTTGCTGCAAGTACTAGAAAGAACCCTCCCTCCCCCTCCTCCCTAGTACTGCCTGCAAGAGTAAAAAAAAAAAGCTCAATAGTTTGCTATGCAGAAACATTTAAAGTGCGTCGCGTGGACATACGGCTGCATCAGGAATGCGCCTAAAAATAGATTTGTGCATCTTTTTCCCTTTTGGCGCACGTTAGCGCAGTCACTGCCCCATGGTATGAGGCATCTCATTTTTATGATATGCCTAAGAAGTCAGTAAGCAGACAGAAAAACAGTTTTTAAACAAACATAAAATGCATTTTTTTATTAGCAACTGCACTTGCTTGGGTACATCACAACTTGCACCCCCAATTCAACACATAGAATCAAATATTTGGTTTATCTAGTTCTATCACTTTTTTTTCCAGTTTCATAACTGCCTGTGTCAATGAGCCAAACAAAGTCTTATGACTTCTGTTGCCAATTTTGCTCTCCAGGCATGCAGAAACTCCTGCACATGCCATAACATACAGCAGAACACCTTCAAAGTCCCCATGTCTATTAATTCCCTCTGTGCTCATTCACACTGTACAACCATGATGGAAAAGACCTTACAGATTAGACATACAGTACATGCTGAAGTTTTTACCTCAGTTCAAAGGTCTCATGTACCAGTTTCTGCCTCTCCTGGTTCATGCTGTTGCTGAGACCAGACCTGCCCCAGCATTAGTTTTGTACCATTTCTAGCATGCTACAGGAGAGGAGGGCACTACTCTCCAATGCCCTCTCCTGCAAATCTGCATTAAAATCAGTTTGCCATATAGGACAAAACTAGCAGTGACCTTAAACAATTTTAATGTCATGAATTTAAGCTCCCCATACTAGAAATGGATAACACTAGTACTACATTTATTACACACCCAGTTTGATGAAACACTAATGTCCTGTCCCATCCTAGCAGCTGCCCCCCACCCACCATAGTTTGTGACTGTGAAAGCCTTTTGTTTTTAAAGCATAAAGTACCTGATTAAATGAGGACTTAATCAATTTTCAGCAGGCTGAAGTCTATGTGCCCCTATTGAATACTGTTTCCAGTCACCAGGCTGCTAAACTCTCTCTCTAGACAGCACACACTGATCCCATGACTCTTAATGAGCAGAGATCTCTGCAACAGCTTGCTTCAGCTACCAGAAGATGACCTGAACCTCTCTCCAACTCCTTGTGCTGATTTGCCAAGGCCACACCGACCCCATGTTACTGGACTGCTGCCGCCTGAAACCTCAGGCTTTGCTCTTCACTTGTGGGCACCACTCTCTCTGTGTCTCCTCCTCAGTAGTACACTCACTCCTCTTTTACTCCAACATTAATCTTCTGAGTTAATGAATTACAGCTCACTCTTGTTTCAGCAGCCCAGACATTTAAAGAAGGTGCCCCTTGCTAGCCACATCCACGACGCAACAGCAAATCAGGAGCAGTGAGCACCAGGCGACCTGGTTGAGATCCGTATTGTTAAGGTCCACTCTGTTTTGCTGCAGCTGCACCCCCCTTGCACAAACTCCCCCTATGCGCATGAACAAAGGAGCTGCACCAAGCCTGCAAAAGTAGAGAATGAATGCTCAGGCTCAACAAGGCAAGACCAACTGCTGCCACAGTGCTGGGACCGGACCACATGGAGCAGGATGAATGTTAGTAAGAAATTCATGCTGGAGACAGGCTTTTCTGGTTGGGGGGGGGAATCAACTATGTAATGCAGGTGGGATGGTTGTTTACTGCACTACCAGGACACTGGAGGACAGGGCTGACCTTAACCATTCTGGGCCCCTGTGCAGCCCCCTACCGGGCCCCGCCACTCCATTCCCTGTGAGCCCCCCACATCCAACATTTACACCTCACTATCCCTCCTGTCCTGAATTACTAAAGTAGTACCAGGTCTACTAGTTTAACCAGCATCTTTTAATTAGTGCCATTGACTGCATTGAATTATTTGACTTCACCATTGGAAATGAATCTGACTGAGCCTGGAGCAAGAACTTAAGTAAGTACGGTACTACTACCATATTCATTTCTGTAATGAAAGTCAATAATGTCCTAGCTCCCTCCCTTCCTATCCTTGCTGGCACTCCCCAGGGATTGATCCTCGGACCTGTTCTTTTCTCCTGTTTATAAATGACTTCCCTTTGATATGCACCCACAACCAGATCCATATATATGCGGATGACACAGTCATCTTCCTATCTGGTCTCTCTGCCCCATCCATCCAAATTCCCGTTCAACATGATTTCACTGCAGTAACATGCTGATTCAAAGATAACTGCCTAAAAATGAATGCCAGAAAGACCTTAGCCATGACCTTAGGCTCTAAGCAGAAACTTGCCAGGCTCCCCTCCCTCCCCGCCTTCTCTACCCCTGCAAACACTCCTCTTGATGATGTTCCTGCTTACAAATATCTTGGAGTGAGGCTTGACCCTTTGCTGGACTTCTCTTCCAGCTTCACTGCCCTTCACTCCAAACTTCGCCCCAAAGTGGGGCTTCTCTACTGCCGCAAGGTAGTTTTTCCCTCTCAGTCAGACATGATCTGCTTGTCAAATGGATACTCCCTGCCTTCAATTATGCTGACATCATATATGGCTCAGCTCCTGCCACATCCCTCACCAAACTCCATGTCCTCTTCAACGCTTTCTGTCATTTCACCCAAATTCCTCACCTCTGACACACCACTGCAACCCCTACTCCTCTTTATTCCTCCAATCCCTCTCGCAGACACTCGTCCCACTGTTCCACCTTCCTTCTCCAAATACTGGTTTGAGACTCTCTCATTCTACCTCTCCTGTCTCCTAAATCCTGCCACTCCCTCCCCCTACCATTCACGTATAAATTGCCTCAGTTCCTTCGCTCTCCCATGAGCCCACACCTTTGCTAGAAAACTTGCTTTCTCTTTTAGACTCCCTTCCCTCTAGAAAGACCTCCCCTCCCAAACCTGCCTCACCCCTCCTTTCCTGCAATTTACCGCCTCCTCAAACTATCCCATTACATCTTGTGGCTGTCCACAGTCCTAATCGACAACTATACTCTTGTCCTACTCTCTTTCTCCCATCTTCTGTATTAATTAGTGACCTCATGTTATGCTTCTGTTGTTCTGCACTGCTTACCTTTTTTATCTCTTTTACAAAATTCTGTAATCTAATTTCATAATGAAGAATTTGTTTTTGCACATTGTATTTTACTGTATCTGAATTTTGTAATCCCTTTGTTGTATTTGTATCTGCACAGTGTGCCTTTCCCGGTTACCAAATTTTAAATAAATAAAAAATTAAATATTCAAATTTCTGAGCAACTGTAGGCTTCAACTTCCCTGCCCTCCCTTGTACTAGTGCAACCTCCTCTACCAATTTGGGGGCTTACCTTTAGCCCAGATAGCTCCCATTCTGCTCTCCTCCAGGTGCCTTCTTGAATGCTTGTTGTTTTTTTTTTAGTTCCCCGCTCTGGCCCGAGTCCTTCTGTGCCCCTGATGCCACAGAATAACAGCCCCATGCGTAAATTCAGCCCATTTGGGTTCAGGAGCTCAGCTGCACCTTCCCACTGCTTGAGCAGCATCCCCGGTGCCTCAGAGGTTGCACACACGCAATGTGGTGCCTTTGAAGTTGTGACCACTCAGCTTGCAGTCAAACAGACAGGACTGTTTGGCAGTCCCGGTGTCCCTATCAACTAAGAGGGGCATGATGACCTCAGCGAGGGCCAAGAGAGCTCGTTTATCTAAATAAATAAAACAATCCACATTGTCAAGATCAGGTCTCATGAATATTAATGATCCGGAGCCCCGATCACTGAATATTTATGAGGGTCTGGCTGCCCTTGGTGTACCAGTGTTTCGACAGCTGCTGAACATAGAAATAAATACAAATAAATAATGTAACTCCTGTATGTTTGGGGACAAATGTTTACCAGTGGAAAAGTATTTAAAAACAAAGAACAGTTTAAATGCTGGCTGCACCAGATATATTGGGACTCAGATAGACAGCCTGCCTGCTGCAAATGAGGGGCATTAAAATATTGGCAGCAGCAACAGGCAAACTGACTGAGGGAATTATTAAAGCTGGGCAGCATCTTAAAAGACACATCAGTGGCTACTGAACTGTTGGGCATTTGGGCAATTTTAATAAATATTCTAGCTCCACCAGAACTTTATTTGGGACTGTATTGATTCTGCTTCAGGGGACTGTGTGTTCAGCAGCCATGACAAAGCGGCCACAGCCAATCAGAAAGCTAGATTGTAAAGTGAGGACTTGTGCCAAAGCTCATGGGAAACTATCACGTGCTCATGGGGAACTGCAGAAACCTAATTGCAGGCACCAAAACTGCAAACCAACTGTGCATCGAGAAGGAGGCTTAATAAATAATCAATTTTTTCTGACTGACAAGCCTTCCAGCCAATCAGAGCTAAATCAACCAATAGTTTCAGCCAATAGGGAGTCTCAGGAGAGCCCCATAAAGGACTGTTTTTTTAGCAGATTTCCAGATTCGAGTGGAAGCCCCCCCACAGGGTTGGGGGGCCAGGACCCCAGCAATGCAACTGGGCCTGATGATCCAGTGAAAGCCCCTCCACCCTGGGGGTGATTTGACTTTTTGCCAAGTAAAGTTAAAGTTATTTAGTTTGAAGCAGAACCTGCTAGCTTGGCGGTTGCCAGTAAATGTCCTCCAGGTTCTAGCCCCCCCCTCCATGTGTGAGAAAGCGTGGCTCTGCAACTTGATGACAAGCCACCTGTGAGAGAGCTGATCCTGCCTCAGTTCTGAGAGAACTGAAGACTTCAGGAGCCTTTATGATGGAGATCCTACCGGGAGGAGTCTAAGTGAGTTCTCTTGTACCCCCTGGTGCAAGAAAGAAAGAAAAATGCTTAATGGGGTTGCCAATGCCCTAGAGACTGTTGCTGTCTGACACTGCTTGCTTGGACTGCACCTTGCATCTGCTGTACCTAAGTCTTGCCCAGCGCAGGTGGACCTAGATGCCTTAAGTGACCCAGCGTGGTCCAGCTTACATATAAATGTGATGATATGTGTTTATCTGCTCGAAGCCTACAGAACTGGAAGGGGAGAACTCAGAACTGAGGTTCATTCTGACTTTGCCTGGGAGGACCAGTATTTGATTAATAGTCAGTCAAGATGTCCGATGGAGCTGTGAACTTCAGCCATGTGCCATGTTGGGACTGAGACCTCAAGTCTGCATTGGAAATGACTACTTTAAATTGGATATGACTGCTTTAAGTACTCAAGTTGCTCAAATAGAGATATGGTATTGTTAAAGCAATTTGTCTGGATATAGATGTAACGAAACAGGGTCACCTCAGCTGAGGGAACAAGTATCCCCGTATTCAAGTAGGAAAGGACCAGGGTGGCCATGCTGACCCCTGACTGAATAGGTTACACCTCCTTTAAATGTACTGAATGTGTTTAGAACATATATGTGCTGAATGTACCAGGAATTATAAATGTACTGAATGTGTTTAGAACATATATGTGCTGAATGTACCAGGAATTATAAATGTACTGAATGTGTTTAGAACATATATGTGCTGAATGTACCAGGAATTATAAATGTACTGGATGTTCAGAAATACTGATTGGACTCAAACCAATGTAACCGACTGGTTACATTTGACCATTGTTCAGCTCGTAACATGCAGGGCCCCTCCCCCCCGCATGCTTCCAAAAGACTGTACATAGTTCAAGCATCTAATGTTTTAAAGTCAAGGTTTCAAGCTTCAAATCCTTTCTAATTTAGCCGGCCAATCTACAGCTGCACTGTCCAATAGGCCTGCAACTTTTAAGAACTTTAAAGTACTGGGTACACAAGCTTAAATACTGGGATTGAGGTGTTCCAATATGAATATGGGGGGGAACTGGTACCAGTGTGAGCAAGTAGAATATTATTGTGTGTCATCTGATTCCATGCAGGTTTAGTCATATAGCATGAGTACGAGGAGCACTTGGATGACAGTGGGCTCAGGGAGGGTTAGAGCAGTCAGGCAGAGGCACATCCCAGATCCTATTCCTCTCAAGAACTCATATGCCACACTGGCAAATGAGGACAGCCAAATAGAGGTACCCAGGGAAGTGGAAGGAAAGGATGTGGAGGTTAGGCAAGGAGGTTACCTCAGTGGGGAAAGCAGTGGACCCCAGAGGAGGAGGAAGCGAATCCTGGTGGGGGACTCCATCGTAAGAGGGATCCAGCTAGGAACACAGGAGGGGAAGGACAGGGAGGTGAGGTGCCTACCAGGTGCCACAGCATGGAGGGATGGAAGGAAGATACTGGGGATCACTGGGAAGGCAAGGCGGAGGGTGAACTGGATGTCATTATCCACCTAGGTACTAATGACTTGGCAAATGGGGAGCCAAAGGAAGTTCAGGAAGAGTTTAGGAAACTGTGGAGGGTCTCAAGCAAGTAGCTACTTCTGTCACTTTCTCAGAAGTACTACCTGTGAGAGGCAAGGGAGAGCATAGGAGTGCATGCACCAGGAACTTTAACTCATGGTTGAAGAACTGGTGCTGTGAGAAAGGGTTTGGATTCATTGGTGACTGGGGACCCACCTGGAGGATGGAGGTTTGTTCAAGCCTGGCGCACCTGCATCCATCCTGGAGGAATCAAGCACTCAATGATAGTTTAAATGCTACTTGACAAGCATTTAAACTAGCAAAGGGAGTGGCAGGCCAGCAAGGACGGTACCTACTTGCTCACCCCCACAGCTAGTAGTGGAACCAGTGAACCAGAGGAGTGGCTATCTCTGCAAAGCAGTGTGCAAAGATGGAGATTAGTGTCCAAAAGGTGGATAAGCAGAAAAGGGGCAAAATTCAGCAGAAGGGCAGACAGCAAGGAGAACCAGGGATAAATGACAACCAGGAAGGGGCTGGAGTAGAACAGTGAAGCAGTCTAGGGAGGTCAAATCATGAAGCCATGTGTGCAAATGCCAGGAGCCTTAGCAACAAGATGGAAGAGCTGGAGGCTGTCATGGTACAGTCAGACCTGGACATTGTGGCCATCACTGAAACCTGTGTAATGATAACCATGACTGGAGATGGCCATACCTGGCTACAACATATTCAGAAGAGACAGAGCAGGCAGGAAGGAGGAGGAGTGGCACTGTATGTGAAAAATGACATAAGGGCACACAGATCCAGGAGGAACAAAATGGGGGAGAGATACTGTGGGTTAAGCTGGAAAGGAAAATGGGGCCAGCCATCCGCACAGGTGTGGTCTATAGACCACCAGCCCAGGAGGAAGAAACAGATAGGGAGCTTAATGCTAGCCATCCAAAGGATGGCAGACAAGGTGAGGTAGTACTGGTTGGAGACTTCAATATACCAGACGTGGACTGGAGCATCCCAGCAGCAGCATCAACTAGGAGGATTTATCCTGGACTCCTTCAGGGTGCCTTCCTCAAGCAACTGGTCATGGAACCAACTCGGCAGAAGGCAATACTGGACCTTGTGCTCACAAACAGGGACAGTGTGATGGGGGTAACAGTGGGGAACACCTGGGTAACAGTGACCACCAGTCATTGTGGTTTGAAATCACAGAAAGAGCAGAACCAAACCACACAAAACACGTATCCTGGATTTTAGGGGAAGACTTTGGGAAAATGGGGAGATACTTGAAAGAGGCATTAAGGGAATGGGACAGGAATCAGGGTTGAGGAACAGTGGGCAGTATTTAAAATGGGGATTATAAGAACAACAGAATTATGCATTAAGCAGGTTAGCAAGAGGAAAAGGAAGAGGAGACCATTATGGTTTTCCAAAGAGGTAGCAAAGAAAGTGAAAGCCAAAAGATTGCATTCAGGCAATACAAAAGACACAGGCAGAAGGGGATAGGGAGAAGTACCAGGAGAAACAAAGGGAGGCAGGGAAGTCAGTAAGGGAAGCCAAAGCTCAGACAGAAGAACACATTGCAAAATCAGTGGGTAAAGGGACAAAACCTTTACAGGTACATAAGTGAAAAAAAAAAGACAAAGGGAGGGATAGTGAGACTGAAGGGGAGGATGGGACGCGTGGAGGATGACAACAGTAAAGCTGACATATTGAACAGGTATTTCTGCTCAGTCTTTACTAAGGAAGAGGGATAATGGGTCTGAAGGAGTACAAGGGTGAGAATGGTGCAGAAATGGACACAAGTCCCTTTACGAGAAAGGGTCCTGAAGGAACTGGAAGTAATAAGAGCTGATAAAGTAATGGGGCCAGATGGGGTGCAACCCAGGGTCCTAAAGAACTAAGAGGTGGTGGCTGAACCTCTGGCTATCCTGTTCAGCCAATCACTGGAAACAGGGAGGTACCCAAAGACTGGAGGACAACAGATGTAGTCCCCTTATACAAAAGTGGGAACAAAGAGGAAGCAGGGAACTACAGACCAGTCGGCCTCACCTCGGTAGTGGGAAAGATCATGGAAGCACTACTGAAGGAGAGATTGGTGGAACATCTGTTGTCAATGGACTACAGGACCCTAAGGCAGCATGGTTTCACCAGGGGAGGTCATGTCAGACCAACCTCATTGAATTTTTGACTGGGTGACTAGGGAGGTGGATCAGGGAGGGCAGTGGACATGGCCTATCTGGACTTCAGCAAGGCCTTTGACACTGTGCCACATAGAAGACTATTACACAAACTGGGGAATATGGGTGTGGGCAGGACAGTAGTGTGGTGGGTAGGTAACTGGCTGGGTGGCAGGACACAGAGGGTGGTGGTAAATGGCTGTCACTCCACAGAGGAAAGAGTGACCAGTGGGGATACCACAGGGATCAGTGCTGGGACCGGTCCTATTCAACATCTTCATCAGTGACATTGCACAGGACCTAGAAGGCAGAATTTCACTGTTCGCTGATGACACAAAGCTCTGTAACAGAGTAGACACACCAGAGGGTGTAAACAGAATGAGAAGGGACCTGCAGAAACTTGAAGAATGGTCAGGGGTTTGGCAGTTGAAATTCAATGCAAAGAAGTGCAAGATAATGCATATGGGACAAAAACCCTGGCACAATATATCAGTTGGGGGTGAGGATATAGCATGCACCAAGCAGGAAAGGGATCTTGGGGTTGTCATCTCTGATGACCCTCAAGGTAGGGAAACAGTGTGACAAGACATCAGGTAAAGCAAATAGGATGCTGGGATGTATAGGCAGGGGCATCACCAGCAGGAAAAGGAGGTCATAATTCCGCTATACAAGACACTAGTGAGGCCCCACCTGGAGTACAGTGTACAGTTCTGGAGACCATACCTACGTAAGGACATAGACAGGGTAGAGAAGGTTCAGAGGAGGGCAACAAAGATGGTGCATGGGTTGCATCACAAGTCCTATGAAGACAGGTTGAAGGAACTGAACATGTATTCCCTGGAGGAGAGGAGGGAGAGGTGATATGATAGAGACATACAAGTATCTTACAGGGAGGAACAGGGTGCAGGAAAACACTATTTTTAAGCGAAAAGATGTTTCAGGACTAGAGGGCATGGGATGAAGTTGGAGGAGGACGATTCAGAGGAAACATGAGAAAGAATTTCTTCACAGAATGGGTGGTGGACAAGGGAAACACCCTGCCAGAGGAAGTGGTGGGGGCTGAAACAATCACGGGATTTAAGAATGCATGGGATAGACATAAAGGAATTCTAGAGGTCAGGGGTAAGGGGAAATAGACTTCTAGGAAAACAAACTGAACTTACAAGCTCAAATGGGCAGACTAGGTGGGCCATAGGCCCTTATCTGCCGACACTGTCTATGTATCTATGTATCTATGAGTTCTATGTCATAAGGGCGATCGCCGAAAGACAATCATCTTTATGGCTAGTGTACATCGCCAAAGTTCAATTTTGGTGATGTACAACCCCAGTGACAGAGAAAACAGTGCAAGGAATAGTAATTTTTACTTTAATGTGGGGGGCAGTGCCCCCCGCACCCTCCTATTATTAGATTCTCAACTTCAGGTGGGTGCGTGTCAGGGTGCAACAGTGAAGAAAAAAAAAATTCACCTACAAGGGCCGGGTGCAACAAAACATATCTGCGCCTGGATCTGAACCCTACATCCCAGCCACCCCAGGCCAGTACCCACCCAACCATGCCACGGAGCCAGCTTGGTGACTGACTTCAGCTCTACCCCTCACAAACCCTCCCGCTCCTCGCTTGGCATGCTCGTTCCCCCCGCATGTACATTTAGCAACATCCCGTTGCCATTCGCGAATCCTCCCATCCAGTCACTCTCCCTACTCCCTCACCATCTGGGTATGCGCCGCAAGTGGGTCGCTGTTTCAGTAGGCGCCCACTTACGACGTGCCCAGATCGCAGGATAGAGCCAGGGTTCTGGTTATCTAAGTTGGCATGATGGGTGATTGCATTTATGATTTGAAAAAACTGCATATCTACCCAGCTGGAGGGTTTTCACCAGCACCAATCACATTCTAAATCTGCCTGTAAATACTGTATATACTGACATTGCATAACCTCTACTCCTTCTTTCCCCCATTCCTAAGCCCTGTCTCCCTGTAAATAAATTGCTGTTGTTCTGCACATAATGATGTTGTGAGCATATTATTAGGGTCAAGTCAATAATTGGTACCAAGTATTGAAATTTGAGGAAATGTTTATTGGGTCACGTGTTGTGGTGGCCAATGGTTACAGTCGGTAGGTACAGCATCCCAGGGGGTTGTACAAAGTTAAAACTAGCCCACTTAAAGCTAAACTCTGGGTGGAGGCACCATGTCACTTGTAATAGCTTGGAGAGAAACTAGTTAATTTAATTGTTTGAACCCAGGCCCCTCAGTCTTATTAGTGGCCACCAAGGCATAGCTAGTGACTCTAGGAGTAGAGCCACCTAGGGTTATATTATAGTCAAATAAATGAACAGCTGTAGGGTTAAACCTCTCCAGCCCTGCTATGAACTGTAATCAAATTTCTGAGCGACTGTAGGGTTAAACTTCCCCAGCCCTCCCTTGTATTGTAATCACGTTATCAAGTGACTGTAGGGTTAAACTTCATCAGCCCTCCCTTGTACTGTAGTCACGTTATCAAGTGACTGTAGGGTTAAACTTCCCCAGCCCTCCTTTGTACTGTAGTCACGTTATCAAGTGACTGTAGAGTTAAACTTCCCCAGCCCTCCCTTGTACTGTAATCACGTTATCAAGTGACTGTAGGGTTAAACTTCCCCAGCCCTCCCTTGTACTGTAATCACGTTATCAAGTGACTGTAGGGTTAAACTTCCCCAGCCCTCCTTTGTACTGCAATCACGTTATCAAGTGACTGTAGGGTTAAACTTCCCCAGCCCTCCTTTGTACTGCAATCACATTATCAAGTGACTGTAGGGTTAAACTTCCCCAGCCCTCCCTTGTACTGTAATCACATTATCAAGTGACTGTAGAGTTAAACTTCCCCAGCGCTCCCTTGAACTGTAATCACATTATCAAGTGACTGTAGGGTTAAACTTCTCCAGCCCTCCCTTGTACTGTAATCACATTATCAAGTGACTGTAGGGTTAAACTTCCCCATCCCTCCTTTGTACTGCAGTCACATTATCAAGTGACTGTAGGGTTAAACTTCCCCATCCCTCCTTTGTACTGCAATCACGTTATCAAGTGACTGTAGGGTTAAACTTCCCCAGCCCTCCTTTGTACTGCAATCACATTATCAAGTGACTGTAGGGTTAAACTTCCCCAGCCCTCCCTTGTACTGTAATCACATTATCAAGTGACTGTAGAGTTAAACTTCACCAGCCCTCCCTTGAACTGTAATCACGTTATCAAGTGACTGTAGGGTTAAACTTCACCAGCCCTCCTTTGTACTGTAATCACATTATCAAGTGACTGAAAGGCTTAAACCGCACAAGCTCTTACTTGAGACTACTAGGCCTAACACAGTCCACAATCAATCTACAAGCCTTATTGGCAAGAAATAACTGCTTTGTCCAATCCCAACTTAAGCAAGCCCACTGGACCCTTTATGAAATACCCTACCTGGATATCTGACATTGTAACACATTAAGTTATCACTGTATAGATAAATTATAGAAAAATAGAAACATAGAAGTTGACGGCAGATAAGGACCGCAAGACCCATCCAGTCTGCCCATTTTTCTACCTTATGAATGTGCCATAGGCCTTTGCTCTGTCAGTGGCCTATCTATTCATACTCATCTGTATTGCTTCCTTATGCCTATCCCATGCCTGTTTGAATCTCTGCACTGTATTCATATCCACCACTTCCTGAGATAGGCTGTTCCATGCATCCACCACCCTTTCTGTGAAAAAGAGCTTCCTTACATTGCCCCTTAATCGGCCTCCCTCTAATCTCATGCTGTGTCCTCTTGTCCTGCTATTTTTCTTATATTGAAACATGTTGGACTCTTTCACCTTGTTAATGCCCTTAAGATGTTTGAATGTTTCAATCATATCACCTCTCTCCTTCGTGTGCTCTAGGGTATACATA
Organism: Neoceratodus forsteri; assembly: GCA_016271365.2. NCBI lineage: Eukaryota > Metazoa > Chordata > Ceratodontiformes > Ceratodontidae > Neoceratodus > Neoceratodus forsteri. Next base: position 1,520,383,783 of record CM057449.1, read on the forward strand.
TTGAGCTCCATTAATCTGTCCTCATATGTTTTCTGATGCAGTCCCTGAACCATTTTGGTTGCCTTTCTCTGGACTGTCTCCATTTAGTTAATGTCATTGTGCAGGTCCGGCCTCCAGTATTGCATGCAGTTTTCCAGATGGGGCCTAACCAGTGTCTTGTAAAGAGGGGTTATTACCTCCCTCTTACGACTTGTGATACCCCTACTAATACACCCCAACATCTCTCTAGCCTTACCTAATGCTTTAGTGGTCTGCTTGGATGATTTCAGGTCATCTGTGATGATGATGCCCAAGTCTCTTTCTTCCCTTGTGATTGCCAGCAACTCCCCTCCCAACCTATAGGTAGCTTCAGGGTTTCTCTTCCCTATGTGCATGATCTTGCACTTCTTTGCGCTAAACCCCAGTTGCCACTCTTCCGACCATTTTGCTAGTTTCTCCAGATCTCTTCTCATCCTGCCCACCTCATCTGGATCATCTACTCTGTTGCAGATCTTGGTGTCATCTGCAAACAGACAAACCTTACCCTCCAGTCCATCTGCAATGTCACTGATGAAGATATTGAAGAGGACTGGGCCCAGGACTGATCCCTGAGGTACCCCACTTGTGACTTGCATCTCTTCTGACTGTATACCATTTACCACCACTCTGTATTCTGCCCGCCAACCAGTTTGCCACCAAGTTGACCAACTTCTGACTCACCCCGAGCCTACCCAGCATATTAATAAATCTTCTATGTGGAACAGTATCGAAGGTTTTGCTGGTCAAGGTAGGTGACATCAACTCCACCACTCTGGTTACCCAGTGTAAGAAATTTGTGAGCTTAGTTTGACAGGACCCTCCTGTTATAAATCCATGCTGTCTTGGATCCTGTGCTCCTATGGATTTTAGGTGTTACACTATCCTTTCTTTAAGGGAGTGCCTCCATAATCTTGCCCACTACTGAGGTAAGACTGGCTGGTCTGTAGTTCCCTGCCTCCTTCCTGTTGCCAGTTTTGTGGAGCGGGATCACATGAGCCCTTCTCCAGTGTACCGCGACCTTGCTTGTACTCAGAGACTCACTAAACAGTTCTGCTAATGGCTTTGCTAGTTCTATCCTTAGCTCCTTTAGTACCCTGGGATGTATGCCATCAGGTCCCATTGCCTTGTCCACCCTGAGCTTAGCGAGCTCTTGTAGGAACCTTTGTTTTGTGAAGGGACTTGTGCACACCTCCCTCCCCCGTGTCCATGGTGCTAAGCTGTGGGCCCTGCCCTAACTTCTCCTCAGTAAATACTGAGCAGCAGTATCTATTTAGGATAGATGCTTTTCCTTGGTCCTCCTCCACACACTTCCCCTTATCCCCTTTGATTTTAGCAATACCCCCTCTGGACTTTCTCCTTTCACTAATGTATCTATAGGAAGTCTTGTCCCCTTCTTTTGCTGTTCGTGCTAGTGTTTCCTTGGTTTGGGCCTTTGCCTGCCTTACTGCCTTTCCTGCTTCCCTTAGGGAAGTTTGGTATGCCTGTCTATCTCCATCCCACTGCGTTCCTTTATACTTCCTGAAGGCCAACCTTTTGGCTCTGATCTTTTCTGTTACTGTTTTTGAGAACCAGAGTGGTTTCCTCCTTGTTTTGCTTTTGCTTTTCTCCCTAACACAATGGGATGTTGCTTCAAGTATTGCATCCTTAATGCTTGCCCACTTTGCCCTTACCCCCTTACCTGTATTTCTTCTTGCCAGGGCTAGCTTAACTCTGTTGGCCATCTTATCAAAGTCAGCTCCTCTGAAGTCCTATATTTTTGCCTTGGAATGGGATGATTTACTTCTAGTGGCCAAACTGAACCACACCATGTGATAGTGACTGGCCCCCAGGTGACCTTCTACCTGGAGATCTGTGATCCCTTCCCTGTTAGTCAGTACTAGATCCAGGATAGCCCTGTCTCCTGTGGGTTGCTGTACCAGTTGTTTAAAGCCCTCCCCCTGCAGGGAATCCACTATGTGCCTAGTTAATAATAATAATAATAATAATAATTTTATTTGTAGTGCGCCTTTCAAAAACCAAGGCACATGACAATGGGTTAAAACAGCACTTGGGACAGTAAATACAAAACATGCATTAAAAACATAATAAAATGAGATAAAAACGTACAGAATCATGTTAAATCAAGTAGGGTAGGCTTGGATCCACAAATAGATCTTAAAAGCCTGTTTAAATCCCTCCATGGTTGCACACTCCCATAACTGACAGGGTAGAGAATTCCAAAGGGCTGGGGCTGCGTACATAAATGCATGGGCCACAGAAGATTTTAGAGAAACCCTTGGGATCTCTAGCAACCTCTCATCAGCCAAGTGGAGTGATGCCCCTGGCAGTAAGGAACTAGAAGCTCTTTCAGGTAGTCCAGGCCCTGTCTGTGTAAGTCAGAAGTCTGACTTTAAAGGTGACTGATGCTCCTGCTCGTATTGACCAATCGGTTCTATGTGATAATGGTGAAATCCTAAAGGCGTCGCCATTATCGTGCCGGTCAGAGTGCCAAAACATTTTTGGCACATTACTGACACCCTGGTGGATAGGACAACAGCTACCGGGTACATAACTTTCAACAAGCCATGGGGGGTGCTCCCCCACACCCTAATAAAGGATTCTCAACCCAGGGGGTACATGTTGGGGATGAAAGTATGTAAACTAAAGGTTCAGGCCAGTGCCCTGACCCAAATCCTGTACCTCACCCACCCCAACCACAGGCTGCCCCCGACGCAGCTCGGCAACCCACCGCAGCACCATCCCCACAGCTCTCCACCTCCCAGCCCATGCTCACCGCATCTATCCCCCCCGCGCATGTACATATAGCGACATCCTGTCGCCGATTTCACCCACACCCCCATCCGGTCACCCTACCCTTCCATCGCCGTGAGGGATTTCACCGATAAGGAGTCGCCATTACGGACAGCGCCCTTCCCCATGCGTCCTCCTGACGGACTACTGACCATTCTGTAACTGGCATGCTGAAGTCTCCCATTATCAGAACCTCCCCTTTAGCTGTCATGTTTTGTCTATCTTCTAACAGTAATGTGTCTATGTCCTCCCCCGGTATGGAGGCCTGTAGATAACCCCAGTTCCTATGGCTGTCCCATTTCCTGTTTCCAGGGTGACCCACAGTTCTTCTGGCTCTCTATGTGTATTCTGAATTTCTGTAGCTTTTTTTTTTTTTGATATTTTCATTGACATAAAGGGCGACTCTCCCCCCCACCCCCTTTTTGCACCTCAGTCTCATCTGAATAGTACATAGCTGGGTACTGAAGTCAATCAAGTGTGGTTACTGGTGAACCATGTCTCACTAATGGCTACCATGTCCAGTTTAGCTTCTGTCATTGTTGCCTCCGGGTCTGAGATCTTGTTTCCCAGACTGTGGGCATTTGTGTACATGATTTTTCATTGGTCAGATTTCGGTGCATAAGTTGTTGGGTGAGGCCCGGCGTTTCCCCTGCACATTGTGTGGGGAGTTAGAACTTTTTCCTTAACTGGTGATGCAAAAGAACTACAAATATGCTAAACTCCTGTTTGATCACCAGCTGAGGTGTGCTCTTCCTGTTTGATGTATCGAGTGCTGCACCCCTCTCACCATTTGCCAGTTTAAATATTCTGCAAATACATCAAACTTCTGCCCCAATGCACTGACTCCCTCATTAGATGCAGTCCATCGAATTTAAAGAACTTTCACTCCCAAAGCTGATGCCAGTTACCTACAAATTTGTGTCCTTTTTTCTGGCACCAGCCCTTGAGCCACATGTTTAGCTCCCCTATCTCCCCTTCTCTGACCTTCCGTCCATCTGCCCCCCCCCGCCAGACTGGCAGGATCTCAGAGAAGGAGATGCCGGACGAAATGGATGACAGTATGTCTCCCAGCCCAGTCAGGTGTTCTTTGGTCTCCACAACTGACTGGCTGCCGAGATCGTTAGTCCCTATGTGTACCATGCTAAGCATTCAGTTTAACATTTTGCTTAAGTGACATTCCTGTGAAAGGCAGCCATATTCAATAACATTTCATATAAGGACAATTCATGTTAAAGGGGACATGAAATTAGGGCTAACTGGCAGCAGTTAATAATGTTCCTGTTTACAGCAATTAAATTCTTCCCTCCAAATGATCCACATTTAACTATAGCTGAACAAACCTTGATGGGAGGAATTGCATTTTCAATTGTTTTCTTTTTATGGACAAAATGCTGCACAATTGTTTTTGTGGAACCGGTAGTGTGGAGTCCTTATTGCAGAACATTTTTTGTACAGAATGCAGATTATGAGCTGTTGACCTATTAGAAGCTTGCTCTGAATTTTCAGCACAAACCTGACATGGTTAAAGCTCCAGAGTACAGGTTTCACAAAGAGAACTGTGACAGAATGCTGCCCATAAAAATACAGCAATGCAATATACAGTTTCTCATTTCACTTATTTTTTAAGTACTGTTTAATATGGATACATTAGGGACAAGAACTGTCTAACACACATCCCCGGAGTGTCTCATTGCACTTATGAAATGGGCTCTATATTTTACACAAATGGTAGAACTAAAATCTAGAGTCTGAAATTGAAAATAATGTAATTATTTCCTGTATTTTTACATAAAATAGTTCCACCACCTGTAAATGAGTGATGCATTTTTTTTATTGTTGAGGACTTTTGTCTTAGGTTGGCTTCCATAGATGTAGTTTTCATATTGAGTACAATAGCTCATATCAACTCCCCAGTTCCCCTGCCTTCACTAGTAAATGTACAAATATAAAAATATTGTGAAGTACGGCACCCCCCACCACACATAACATTCACGCTTGCTGTCATCCATTCAGTTGTACTTATTTATTTTATAATCCTGAGATCCACAATAGAGAAACTAGGAGCACAGTGGAGGACTGAGTAAAAGATGACCTTGAATTGAAAATGGGAAAATTCAGTGCCCGAGAAAGCAATGAGCGGCAGGTGGGATACATGATGTGTGTGTGGGGTGGGGGCAAAGGACAAAATAGTCTGAATGTACTGGCAGAGATGTGCAAGATGGAAATGGTGAGCATTTTAATTTGTGAACTCTGGGAAGGCTTGGCGGCTCATAATTCTGCGTGCTCACACTGAATCAGTGTACTTGCCAGTGTGTCTGGTGTTGGAAACTGCTGTTCATGCTGCTGTTCGTGTAAGTGCGGCACAAACTGGTGTGTGCATGGGGGAAGGGGTGGCTGAAAACAGAAGACAGTGGGATAAAATGCATTTGATATTTAACAAAAAAAAACAAAACAAAAGAAAAGCAACCAGGGAGTGACATGGAGTGATCAACTCACTGATCGGGGACAGGTTCAGCATCAGTGTGATGTGAGCAGGTATGTTTTATGGAGATTTTCAGTTTTATATATCAGTATCTACTGTTTCTCATTTTCTGATGTAATCTAGTGTTTGAAAACTTATGTGATGGTTATTGGTGGGGTGATCTATTCTTTTGCAAGCTTACATAGTGCAATCAGTGTGTAGTTTTTCTCTGCAGCAGGGGAATAAATGGTGGCTGTCTTGAATGTTAAAATTCTATGTGGCCCAATGATTTCTTTTATAATGTGTCCTAGTTATGGTAGGGTTTTAAGGTTACCACCTACTCGGTTTTTGACAGAATGATTCGGTTTTCTAGGTCCAGATTCGGTCCTCCTGTTTTCACCATTGCAAATTCGGTTTTTATGGTTGGTCAAGCAGCACCTGTGAGATTCCCCACTAACTGTTTCATTTTCTTCTCATCTGACTGTAAGCAAGTGTCTGACATTTCAGTGTGCTTGCTTGCTTGCAGTGCATGCTAATCAGGAAGTGCCTTCAAGAGCAGGGCACTTAAAGAGCCAAACCTGTCCCTGTCTGCTCACTTGTCACCTCTAACTTCACACCAGCAAATTGGAAGATTATTCATGGGAAGGGTAAACAATACCACCTCAATTAACACCTTCATTTTTCTGAAACCCTTAGACATTCAGACAGGCACCACATTAGGGTAGCCTCTTGTCCAGTGTGGACTGTACAATGTGTTTCAGAAACTTTACCTGCTAATCCAGTTTTATTCAGAGGTAGTACTTTTCAGTCATTTTGAATGCTCACATTCTTGTAAAACAGATTCTGTTAAATCCTTCACCATTTTACTTGCATGTTCATATTACAAACACATTCTGATGTCATGTAAACCTTTGTTTGTATACCAGTAAATCTGAGAGGTGTAAAGTAGAGCTATTAAGACCATTAGCAGCAAATCAACCTAATCCTTTCTAGGCTGCATTGTGAGTATGGTCTTTGACTGCTGTGATAAGGAATACTTTTATACCTTTAAATGTTCACCATTTTTTTCTTTTAGGGTCTGTCCTATACTTTAATATTTGTTACCCCATTTGTTGTTAAATTAATAACCTAATATTTTATTTCATTTCTAGCAGTACTACACCTCTCTCTCCTCAGCAGTTATTGCTGTCAGTTTTCATACTACCTGGATATTCCAGGAAGACCATTCCAGGCATCTCAGATGAACAGCACAGAATAGTGTGGCTAACGTCATGCTAAGCCACAGAAATGAGAAAAAGAAGAGAGAGAGAGCAGTAACTGGTGAGGGGAAATGAACACAATCTAGATTTGATGGCACTGCAAATTTAGGTACATTATCAAACATTATTTTTTTTTTTTTATGAGAAGAGACACTGTAAGCTGAAGCTTGTTTACAGGTGCAACCTGGGAGCACAAGGGAGTGAAATGATTTGTGCAGGGTCACACAGTATGCAAGTATGGGCTGTGGGATTCAAACCCTGGTCTCCAGAATTGCAGCTCAGAGCCTTAAACCACTGCACTATACTGCCTCCACGCTACATATCACATATTATACTATCTAGTATGTATGACTGATATGGTAATAAAATAGGGTTTTTAACAGCATAGAATAGTTCCTACCACTTTTAAAAACTTCTGTGACATTACAAATAGCTTTAGAGTAGGAGCAATGGGAAGAACAGTAGCACATCTTAAAATGGCAGATGATATTTGTAATTAAGGCTCGACTACCATTACTGATGTAGTTTATTTATTTATTGAAAGAGTTTTACCAGAAAAGGCCACCTGTTCCAAAATAGCCAGTTGTCAGAGATGTCCTTGTAGTCACTCGATGTGTCAGCTAAGCTGTGTACACAGGATGGAAAGTCCCCTGAACCCCATCTCTAACCCCACCAAATGTTAACACACACTGAAATTTAAAATATTTAAATCTAAATCAAACAAACCAAAAATAATACTTATGATGTACTTTAATCAAACAAACCAAAAATAATAATCATGATGTACTTTAAAGAAGTTGTACACAATGCAATATCAGCAGCAATTCTGAATAAATCAAGTGAATCAGAGTCCAAGCGATGCCCGCATAAGTCATAAAAGGGGCGGAGTTAGGGGTGGAGTTTGGGGGTGTGGTTTAATATTCGGTTTTCATCTCATCCAAAGGTGGCAATGGGCACTTGTTTTCAGCCATGCTTTATACACTTCTAATGTATGGCTAACAACCAATCAGAATGCTTGATTTTCCTTCCACATTTTATAAGGGAACGGGAAAATTGTTTAACCAGGAAAGACATACTAAGCTGGAGCTTGTTTCCGGGTGCGACCTGGAAGCACAAGAAAGTTAAGTGACTCACTCCGGGTCACACAGTATGCAAATGAAGGCAGTAGGATTCAAACCCAGGTCTCCAGATTTTCAGCTCAGTGCCCTTAACCACTACACTATATTGCCTCAAGGCAGTATGAACCACCTTGGAATGTTCTATATGAAGCTCCTGGAGAACTGACTCTCACCTTTTTTCACTACTAGAAAAAGGGCAGAATGTTCACACGTATGCTTTAATACATCAACATATTTTTTAAAGTTTCTTCAATAATGTTCTCGCAAATCTCAAACTACAATGGGCACTTTGATCTTTCTGCTAAATTGTTCTGTAAACACTGGCCCCAGGGAACCCAGAGTACCTCCTCACTAAAGTTTTCAATGTCTTTGTGCCTTAAATTGACATCCTTCCCCTCTGCCACAACCCTGTGAGGAAATTATTTTAAAAAAAAGCAGCTTATGGCTTGGAAATATTCCTTGGAAAGACTGACTTCACTGTTTGTAGACTGTAGTTTTGTTTTGCTTAAATTAAGCCAGAGGCTATCCAAAGGCTCCCTGACTGTAACCTGAGCCCAAGCATCTTGAGCTTCCACATAGCTGCTTCACCCTGTCTTCCCCTGTGTAAAAATGGCAACTCAGCATCTCCTCTTTCACACTGCAGATGCCCCTCCTTCCAGAGCTAGCAGCCCCTTTTTATGTTTGCTTGCATGCATGTGCAAGAAACATAGTGCCATCATCCAAGTTTCCAGAGGTGTGTCCGCCCTCTTCCAATTCAGTCAGTGTGTTTGCAGGCGTGGCCGCAGTTCTCCAATGCCTGCTGGATCTGCCTATGACAGCTCCAAAATGCAATGGCTTACAGTTGAAAGGGGGAGCTACACTTCAGTGAGCAGCGATAAGATATCGCCTGCTCATGCATGCTCCCACTACACACACACACACACACATGCTGTGTGCTGCCCCCCCCACGCACACACTGTATAGCTGATGGGGTGCCCAATCTCTCATTGGCTATGCTGCGCTCAAACACAGTTCCATATGCCACGCTGGGTGCCCACCCAGCGTGGCTGCTATATCGAGTAGCTGACGGGTGCCCAATCCCCGCCAGCTCCACTGTCTCCCCGGTCATATAGCCGATGGGTGTGCCCAATCCCCGTCAGCTCCACTGTGTCCCCGAGTACAGGGTGCCACGCTGGGGGCCCACCCCAGCGTGGCAACAGATGCATGGCGATGGGGTGCCCAATCCCCGTCGGCTCCATGTTCCCCCAACCAGCCATCCTTCTGCCACACTGAGCCCACCCCAGCATGGCAAACGTCCCGCGTCGACATCATAAAAAACAAACAAACCTGAAACTCAAAAACGGTCCCTCGTAGTTTCACTGCCCCCCCACAACCCGCAACCACCCACTGTGCACCCTGCCTCCCCACACACACCCCCACCCCATACTTACCTCCGGAGCTCGGCGCGATGATCTTCGGTGGACCGGGAACACATCTGCACTCTTCAAAGCCGACCGCGAACTGAGGAAATGCCGGTAAGCTGTATAATGGGATAGATAGGGGTTTTTCAACTTTGTTGCATATCTCAGGCACTTTTGGGAATTTTGGGCCCAAATTTTCAACATGGGGTTTTGGGACCCCATCTCATGAATTATTGCACTGTAATGGCGATATTCGGGCCCGAAGAGTGATTTTGCGGTCACTGCGTGAAATCACCTTTCCGGACTGAGTAATGAAATGACACTGCCACTGTTCATAAGGTGGGCTCTCAAAAAGCCTATGTTGAAATTTTGGTGGAAAAATTCCTAAAAATGACTGTTTTACGCGCGCACGTTGCGCAGTTCCTATGCACACTCGTAAGTTTGCGAATTTTCAATATTTTCACTCCAGATTTTCAACATTGCCATTTTATTACACTTCCTTATGAGCAGTATAGCTGTCATCTTTCACATCTTGCCCAAAATGTGTTTCTGCCCATGTAGCGCTCAATGACGCAGTCGGTGTGCGAAATCAATGTATGGGACACATTAAGGAAATCACAGTGACACTGTTCATGAGCAGAGGTCTTAAAATGGCTATGTTGAAAATCTGGTGAAAAAATTCCTAAAAATGACTGTTTTACGAGCGTGCGTTGCGCAGTTCCTACACACGCTCATAAGTATGCAAATTTTCTATATTTTCACTCCAGATTTTCCACATTGCCATTTTATTACACTTCCTTATGAACAGCACAGCTGCCATTTTTCACATGTCGCCCAAAATGTGTTTCCGCACATGTAGCGCACAATGGTGCAGTCAGTGTGAGAAAGCAATGTTTGGGACAGATTAAGAAAATCACAGTTACACTGTTCACGAGCAGAGGTCTTAAAATGGCTATGTTGAAAATTTGGTGACAAAAGTCCATAAAATGACTGTGCTACGAGTCAGCATTGCGCAGTTTCCACGCACCCTCGTAAGTTCATGATTTTGTAATATTTTCAGTCCAGATTTTCACCAGCGCATTTTTCACACTTCCTTATGAACATTACAGCTGTCATTTTTCACTATTACGGCCGAAATGTGTTTTCACACTTTCAGCGCAGAGATGCGTGGTCGCTGTAGGAAATCATTGTTCGGGACAGATAAAGAAAATCACAGTGACACTGTTAATGATCGGAGGTCCCAAAATGCCTGAGTTGACAATCTGCTGTAAAAAATCCCAAAACTAATTACATTACGAGTGTGTGTTGCACAGTTTCTATGCACGCTCATGACTTCACCAGTTTTTTTAATATTTTTACTGCAGATTTGCAACATTGCCATTTTTTCCACCTTCCCATGAACAGTACAGCTGTCATTTTTCACATCCTGTTCGGAGCGTGTTTTTGCACCTGTGGTGCTAAATGCCGTAGTCGCTGTGCATAAGCAGCTTTCGGCTAACAAACTGTTATTGCCACTGTTTGTGAGGTGGGGGTCTCAAAAAAAACACATTGAAAATTTGGAGTGAAAATACCAACGAATGCCTGAGCTGTTAGGGTTTCCAACCATAACGCCCCACCCAGTAGAGAATGACAGGCATCAGGGGTGTGACTTGGGATTCTTGCCTGTAATGCTCATACCATTCCACACCCTGCAACCAGTGAGAGGCATCGAGGTATGCCTTGGATTCTTCGGCCCCAAAGTTCACTCTATTCTCCTATACCGCACGCATCTCACCATATTTCCTGATGGAATGGGGTGTGCATAAGGGCCAAAGACCCCAAGGCACACCGTGACACTTGTCAGTGTCTGAAGGATAGGGTGTGGTGAAATGGCATGGCCATTATGCCTGATGACCCAAAGGCACACCCCGATGCCTGTCACTCTCTGCAGGATGGTGGTGGGGTTGGCTGCAGTTCGATACTTCACTGCCATTCCTATTGTGCAGCTCTGTAACTTCTACACTACCAATGCCAATGCCAGCAAGCAAACATTCGGCATTGACAAATGCTTGTTCATATTCCCAGACTCCTGAAAGGTTCCCATATGAAAGTGCACTCTCTAATCTGTGCCATGTATTTGGTGAAAATCCATCATGTGTTTGACTTGTATATCTTTACAGGGAAAAGTTTTACTTTTTCTGCAGTTTTAAACCTGTACCTCCTGTCTCATCATGCCCCATTAACTTCTCTTAGCTCCATTTTTTATAAAGTATTACTTGCTTGGGGCCGGCACTGCCTACTCTGTCAAGGTCCCTTAAGTCTCATCTGTGCCCCATGGGTTTTATTTCAATAAAATATTGTGCCTTTAGTGTTTTTTTTCCTTAATTTACTGTGCCCCTCCTTGCAGCACATGTGTTTGTGCATTCACTGTCACTCTTCCTCTATGCCCTGGGATAATCTGATCAGTTTCAGATGTCCTTTTTAGTTTTTTATCTACAGTATTTTATACTTGCTGTGCCAAGTCGCTAAGACACAGACCTGGCAATTGTGACCTGTCAACTACAGCAAGGTGCCACTGAACCCTACTAATCTCACCAGTGATCCTTTAAATAATACACAGTATCCTGTCTCTGCAACATTGATCATGGCATTACTGATGTTGTAGAAGACATGTAGCCCATATCCTGAGAAAGTCTTGAGCTGTCAGAGGACAGTTTACTTGAAAAGACAGTATACTGAATTACACCTGGCCCTCTACATTGGCAGAAAAGCCAGGCCATTTATTTATTCAATGCTGCACCTATGAACTCCAAAACCTAAGTGGGTTCCAAGTGAGACTTTTCTAAATTCAGGAAAATTCTCAGCCATTACAATGGGGCCATTACTTCATGAGTGGCCTGTTGTGAATCATCTTTCATCTTCCCACAGATTAGTCAACTGTATAGATAAAGACATGGGGCCCGCTTCTCAAACATCCCAAGAACGCCACAAGCGCTGGGTATGCCGAACATATGGTGCACAGGGCTCATGGCATTTCCCTGCTGGCAAATGGGATTCTTGATCCCAAGCACCAATTGGCACAAGTTAGACCAGCTTTCTCTGGTCTTGCTTGCAGTAATCTCGGGTACCCATTTTACGGGGCTCACGCCAAATATTTGATTCAGGCTGCTGTAAATCAGGAAAACTGTTGTAAATGCGGCTGATTTTCTTGAATTGGGTGCATTCTGTGGCAAAAAGTTCAGCGCAGCTGCTCCGTCTGCCAGTTGTGATGCAAGACTTGATGCAAGCCCTGTGTCACCCTCCGTGAACCCGGCCCACAGTGTGAAGTTTCCTCTGCATAGTGCTTCTGCCACCACTGACACACCTAGAAATACCCTTCGTGAATCCGGTCCGCAGTGTGAAGTTCCCTCTGCATAGTGCTTCTGCCACCACTGACACACCTAGGAATACCCTTCGTGAATCCGGTTAACAGTGTGAAGTTCCCTCTGCATAGTGCTTCTGCCACACCGAGGAATACCCTTGGTGAATCTGACCCACAGTGTGAAGTTTCTTCTGCATAGTGCTTCTGCCACTACTGACACACCCAAGAATACCCTTCATGAATCTGGCCCGCAGTGTGAAGTTTTCTCTGCACAGTGCTTCTGCCACTACTGACACTCCTAGGAATACCCTTCGTGAACCCGGCCCGCAGTGTGAAGTTTCCTCTGCATTAGTGTTTGCCACTACTGACACGCCTAGGAATACCCTTCGTGAACCCGGCCCGCAGTGTGAAGTTTCCTCTGCACAGTGCTTCTGCCACTACTGACACACCTAGGAATACCCTTCATGAATCCAGTCCACAGTGTGAAGTTTCCTCTGCATAGTGCTTCTGCCACTACTGACACACCTAGAAATACCCTTCTTGAATCCGGCCCACAGTGTGAAGTTTCATCTGCATCGTGATTCTGCCACTACTGACACACCTAGGAATACCCTTCGTTCTGTGTTGAGTATAAAGAGTATTACCCTGAACTGGAACTGTTTTTGTTCCTAGTCTAAATGTGAAATATTTTCTTTGACTCAGCCTTCTTTTGATGTGAAAACATGCATCTTTTATAGCTAGTGCACATAGCCAGTCCCTATCCAGCAAGGATGATATCAAATCTGCAGTGTTATCATTTTGAACTTTTTGTTCCTTATGTGCCTGTTTAGATATCTGTGTTCTAGAACAGGTCACCACTCTCTATTTTTTTTCATTGTCAGGAAGAACCTTAAGAAGACCCCTTTTCTCATGTGGTAAAAAAGTATTTTATCTATTGCATTTAGCTCTGAGGTTTTTTTACTTCAAATTCCAGAACTGCTTTCTGTTCCATCAATTGAGATTTGAAGAGTATAAGCTTTTTCAGTTTAGGAAGTTTTTGGAACCGAAGATTCAGGGCCTCTTTCATTATCCCCAAAAAACCTACTGGCCAGTGGGGAATTTTTGCCATTCTTGAAGATAGTATCAAGATAACCCCCCCACACACACACATACACACTGGCATTTGGATTGGAATGGCTTTGGCACCGTTGTCAGGGATTTGTCTTAACTTGTTCTGACGGGCCAGGAGCTGACCGAATCCTAACCTTTCTGATTCTTCCTCTATGAGCACCTCTGTGAACTGAGTATTCTAACTGGCTGGCTGCCATACTGACCCTACCCATTTCCACTTTGTAAGGCCTGTAACCAAATATAGGTTTATTGTGACTCTGTTTTAGATTTTGAAAGTCAATTTTTTTTCATCAACCTTTTTCATGTACTTTCAGCTTGGTCACCATACAAAGAGGTACCATCAAAGGGAAAATCACTGGCTTTTTGTTGCATGTCCATGGATAAATCTGTTGTCCATAACCTTGCAAAATGCCTGGTGACTACTGAGTTGGCTACTACTCTGGAGTAGAGATGTGTGAAGTTGGCAAGCTCACTCTGCAAAATAAGAAGTTTGCCAGAGTCACGAAGTGCCAAATTCGCAATGTTTTTTGCATGTGAAGTGGCACTTTTTCAGGCAAAGTTAAGACATGTTGCAACTTCACTGTAAATTCCCCTGAACTTCGACTGACTTTGCCTGAAAAAGTGCCATTTCCCTAGGAAACCTCAATGTAAAATAGCAAAATGGTGAAGTGGGCAATTCACAAAGTTATTCTTGGAGGCAAATTTCACAGCTTCACCTGAACTACGCAGGTGAAGTAAAACTTCACAACATCTCTGATCTAGTGGCTATGTCATTTATAGTGACTGCCATTTGAAACTGATATTTGGATACTTCTTAATCAGATTTCACTATTAAAGACAGTTGTGTTTTCTTGTGGTCAGGCAAACCGTCACAAAGAGGCATCACGTGGTTCCATTGCTCAAACTGGCAGTCTGCCTTAAGATCAGGGTTGAGGACGAAATATCTCTTTTCACCTAAATGGTCTATTCTTTTAGAATATCTGGAGATTGAGGGCAGTCATTTATTTTTTGCTTTTTCACATGCAGCCTCTAGAATTAAATCTTCAAGTTTCAGATGTGAGGACACAAACTCTGAACTCACCTTCTGAGCCAAATACCTTTTGTCAATTTTTTTATTAAAGATCATGTGCAATGGTTTTTGCATATTTTTTATAAAAGCTTGAAAAGCTGACATTCAAGTCCCTGTGTCATGATTAGTGTTTCCTGAAAATGTCATGCTGTTTTATTTTGTGGTTTTCTTTAAATCAGCATGTGTTAACTTGCTCTACAGTGGCTGAAAACAGTGAAGTTATTTTTATCCTCTCAGTCAAACTTAGAGTGCGATGACATCATTTTGGAGTAGCTTACTGTTTCAGATTCTCAATCAGAGCAGTACTTTGTAGAGTTAATGGTTTGCTGAGCTCTCAAAGTTTCTTTCAAACCCAGTCTCTGGTTTGTGATTAGATAGATCAACTTACAACATATCATTTAGATCAACTTAAAACATATTATCTTCTGATAAAATACTGCTAATTTCAGTTTCAGTGCTGAATTGAAGTAGTGGAAATCTTTCTCTGTGAGAAATCAGCTTGTCTGTATCATAGTTTTTGGTTCTTTCTAATCAAAAATCCGATTTTTTTCTAGCTACATAGTACAGGGCTGTTTAATGAATATAAAATAAATCCAAATTTTGTTCATTCACAGAAACATAGAAACATAGACTTTGACGGCAGATAAGGACCGCTTGGCCCATCTAGTCTGCCCATTTCCCTACCTACAGGATAGGCCGCAGAGCCTAGTTAACCAATAGTCTATTTCTTCCTACCCCCCACAAGAATTGCCTTATGTCTGTCCCATGCATTCTTGAATTCTCCCACAGTTTTAGACCCCACAACCTCCCAGGAAGGCTGTTCCATGCATCCACTACCCTTTCTGTGAAATAATACTTCCTCACATTGCTCCTGAACCGCCCCCATCTTTAAATTGTGTCCCTTGTTCTTGAACATCTTTTTTCTGAAAGATGCTACCTCTTGGACTTTGTTGATTCCACTGAGGTACTTAAAGTTTCTATCATGTCCCCCTCCCTTCTTTCCTCAAGGGTATACATATTAAGCTCCTTTAGTCTCTCTCTCATAATGCTTCTCTTGCAGACCCTGCACCATTTTAGTTGCCCTTCTGGACTGCCTCTATCCTGTCTATGTTCTTGCGGAGATGGGGTCTCCAGAACTGGACACAGTACTCCAGATGGGGTCTCACCAACTGTCTGTACAGAGGGATAACAACTTCCTGTTTTCTGCTGCTGATGCCTCTCCCTATGCATCCCAGTATACCCCAGCCCTCCCTACTGCCTTCTCACATTGCTTGCTAACCTTAAGGTCATCTGATATGATTACCTCCAGGTCCTTTTCCTTTTTTGTTGTTGTTACTACCTCCCCCCATTGTGTATTCTTCCCCTGGGTTCTTGTTTCCCAGGTGCATTATTTTGCACTTCTTTGCATTGAATCCTAGCTGCCATACTTCTGACCATTCCTCCAACCTTGCCAAGTCCCTTCTCATCCTTTCCACACCTCCTTGTGTATCAACCCTGTTGCAGATCTTTGTGTCATCTGCAAAGAGGCATTTTTCCTTCCAGTCCCTCTGCAATGTCACTGATGAAGACATTAAAAAGGACTGGACCCAATACTGAACCCTGCGGTACCCCACTAGTAACCCCTCTTTCTTCAGAGTGGATTCCATTTACAATTACCTTCTGTGTCCTGTTGTCCAGCCAATGTTTTACCTAGGCTACCACCCCAGGACCCACTCCCAGGCTGGTTAATTTGACTATTAATCTTTTGTGTGGGATTGTATCAAATGCCTTGCTAAAGTCTAGGTAGGCCATGTCCACAGACCCTCCCTGGTCTACTACTTTGGTCACCCAGTCGAAGAAATCTATTAGATTCGTCTGACATGACCTTCCCGCTGTGAACCCAAGCTGCCTTGGCTCCTGTGTCCCACTGGCCTCTAGGTACTCAACTATTCTTTCCTTCAGAAGTGACTCCATCACTTTCCCTACCACAGAGTTCAGACTGACAGGTCTGTAGTTTCCTGCCTCTGTCTTGGTCCCACTTTTGTGAAGGGGAATCACATCTGCCTTCCTCCAATCCTTGGGTACCATACCATCCTCCCATGATTTATTAAAAAGAGTAGTCAGTGGTTTCACTAGTTCTCCCCCTTAATTCTTTTAGAATTCTGGGGTGAATTCCATCAGGCCCCATTGCTTTGTCCACCTTCAGTTTTAGGAGTTGTTGCAGAATCCTTTCTTCTGTGAAAGGACTGGGATTGACCCCCCTATCAAGAGTGCTTCTGTTAATTGGATTAGGCACTTCCCCCTCCTCTTTTGTGAATACTGAGCAGAAATATTCATCCAGTATCCCTGCTTTTTCACTGTTCCCTCTGCCCACCCACCGTTCATTCTATTCAGCCTCACTATCCCTCCCTTTGTCTTTCTACACTCGCTGATGTACCTATAAAGGTTTTATCCCCTTCTTAACGGGTTGGCTATTTTTTCCTCAGTTTGGGCCTTTGCTATTCTGACTTCCTCCCTGCTTCCTTCTGCCTTAACTGGTACAGCTGTCTGTCCTGCTCCTTCTGTGTTTCCTCATACTTCCGAATGCTATATTTTCTTCCTGACTTTCACAGCCACCTCTTTTGAGAACCATAGTGGCTTTTTCTTTCATTTTGATTTGTTTATTTGCTTCACACAAAGGCTTTTTGCCTCTGTGATGGCAGTTCTGATGATTCCCCGTTGTTGCTCTACACCTCCTTCAAGCCTGTTTGCTAGTGTTTTCTGAGGCACTCTCCCATCTTGCCAAAGTCAGCCCTCCTGAAATTCAGTACCCTCACTTTTGTGTGGCTTGACTATGTAGTTGAGTTTAACTTGAACCACACTGTTTGATGGTCACTTGTTCCTAGATGGCAACCCACTTCTAGATCTGAGATCCTCTCACTGCCCCCATTTGAGAGTATGAGGTCTAAGATTGCTCCCTCATGAGTGGGTTCCGAAACTAGCTGTCTGAGGCCTGCCACTGTAGGGCATCAAGAATGGCCCTGCTCTTGGATGTGGCTGCAGCAAATGTGCTCCAGTTAACATCTGGCATATTCAGGTCTCCCATCAACAGTATCTCCCCTTTCTCTGCCATTCTAAGAATGCCTTCTATCAGTCTGTCTTTGATGTAGCCTTCATAAATATGTTCATGTAAGAAAAGTTTTTTATGTCAGATTGACAAACAGTACATGTGCTTGAAATGCTGTAGCAGAGTGTGACAGGCACCTGTCTGAACTTACACATTTCAGTTCTTTGGTGATTTCTGCATGAAAATATATCATGTATGTGTTCAACTCAAAACACTGTGTGGCATCCCGATGCACCATGTCTCTGCCCCACAGTTGAGGCAGCTGCAGTCTACTGCCACCTGTCCCTGCCCCACAAGCCCCTGCCTTCTGCTCCACATGCGAGACTGCTGCATCCTGCCGCCCACTGTCTTCTCCCACACAGTCAGGGATTGTGCACCCCACTGCCTCCATCCCCTGCCTAAAGAATCAGGGCTGCTGCCCCCTGCCACCCCCCACCCAGACAGTTGGGGATGATGCACCCTGCTGCCCTCTCTCCCTTTCCCTCACAGTTAGGGAAGCTGCACCTGTTGACCCCTGTTCCTGTCTCCACAGTCAGGGTTGCTGTGCCATGCTAAGCCCTAGTGTGCCCGGTCCCCTGCCTCCACAGCTGGGGCTGCTGTACCATGCTGCCTTAGCCACCAGAGGTGGGGCTTTTGCTACACCCTGCTATCCACTTCCATTGCCCCAGATGGGCAGGGCTGCTGCACCATCTGTACCCCATCTCATAGTCAGGGCTGCTGTACCCTGATGCCCCCTGTGTTCTGCACCACAGTCAAGACTTCTGCATCATGCTGTCCTTTATCCCTTGTCGCCAGAGACAGGGCTACTGCACCCTGCTCCTTTCTACACAGTTGGAGTTGCCATGTCCTGCTGTGCTCTAGTTCCCCATGCTGCTGCAGTTTGGGCTGCTGCATCAATCTGCCACTTGCCACAAGATGCAGGGCATTTGCTGTGTTCTAGTGCATGCCTCCACAGTTGAGGCAGTTGCACCCTGCTGTCCCCTGCCACCAGAGTCAGATCCTTTGCTATACCCTGCTGTCCACATCCCTTGTCCCAGACAGGCATGGCTGCTGCACCCTGTCCCACAGTTTGGGCTGCTGTATCCTGATGACACCCTATTTCCTGCCCACACATTCAGGGCTGCAACACCCTGATGCCCTCTGTCCCCATGCTCACAGTCAGGGTCACGGCACCCTGTTGCCCCTGTCCCCATCTCCACAGTCAGGGCTGCTGTGTAAGCAATAATACCCAACAGGGTGGCGGTATTGGGCTATACCGGACCGCCCAGGGCGTAATGAGGCCCGACGCCGCAGGCGAGGCCTTATAGCCCTGAGGATCCGTAGCTCAATACCGCCACCCTGAGGGTATTATTGCGCTTAGAAAATGGGCATTGTAAAAAAAAATGGTTTACTTCAAAAAATAATAACTACTTAGTTTATAGTAAGTTTTGTAATAAAATAGTTCCTCCGCCTTGTATGAGTGTTCTTCCTTGAAGCTGGTTGTCATGGTTATATACACACACACACACACACACACACACACACACACACACCAAGCTATGATCTGTTTGTATGTTGCATCTATGTGTCTGGTCCCCTCTCCCCCGCCGTTGAATCGCCATCAAGCGAACACCATATCTGGATCTCCAGCTTGTTGTTACCAGTACACTCAGAATGAAACAGCAGGAAAGAGCAAGCTGGTAGTGGCGACAAAATGGACGGGCACCTGGAGAAGCGGGCATGAGATTGCGATCGAGAGACAGCAGAACACAGTTGATAAATTATTATTTGTGTTCTCTCGATTGCAGAAATAAAACTGCTGTTTTTTTCTTCATGGCCTTATTGAACTTAAATTGAGACAGACAGAGGTGGAGAGGAGATTGAATTGAATGCCAACTGCTCGCTAAGCGAGTCGGAGTTGTCGTCAGCATTTTTGCATCCCAAAAGTACTGCTGTCTGCTTTGAAGTGTACAGTGAATATGCAACTGTGAGGTACCGTACAAAAATTAATAGATTTTTTGTGGTGGGTGTGTGAGAGGCACAGTTAAGGAAAAATGGCAGTTTGTGCTTTCGCACACCCTCGCTGTCACTTTGTGGCTGGCAGTAAGGTTACCCACGGCATTGCAGTATGGAAACCAAGACAGTGCCCCTGCTCTTAGACAGCAGCTCTACCAGAGGTAGTACTCATTCTGCTTCTATCACTGAAACCAATTTAGGTTTTGCAGCCAGTCAGACTGGCTGCATCTTTTGCTGTCATCCTTCGTTTTCTTTTTACATTTGAATAAGACAAACGGCAGTAAGGTTACCCTCGGCATTGCGGCACGGAAACCAAGACAGTGCCCTGCTTTTAGACAGCAGCGCTACCAGAGGTAGTGCTCATTCTGTTTCTATCGCTGAAATCAATTTGAGGTTTTGCAGCCAGTCAGACTGGCTGCATCTTTTGTTGTCATCCTTCGCTTTTCTTTTTGAAATTTGAATAAGACAAACGGGGGGCTGGGGAAGGAGTTTGGTTAGCTAAGTGAGAGGAAAAACATTTGTTTAAAATTTGAAATGGCCCCTCGATTTTGGTACTTAGGTCAGTTGGGTCTGGCACTTCTTCTTACCTGGGCTCTGTTGTCTGATACATGCCCAGCTTGCCAAGGGTATCAGCCAATCAGAGTCTGGGAATTTCCAAGCCCATTTTCTAAGCTGTGCTACACCCTAGAGTCTCATGCCTGCATCCACATTTGGGGCTGCTGAGCCCTACTACACATTTCCATTGCCCCAAATGGGCTGGGCTGCTGTACAATGTACTCCCTGTACCACTGTCAGGGCTGCTGTATCCTGATGCCCACCTGTGTCCTGCCCCACAGTCAAGGCTTCTGCACCATGATTTCCTTTGTCCCCTGTCACCATTGTGTCCTGTTGCACCACACAGCCCCTTGCCTCCACAGGCAGGGGACAGGATGCAGCAAATGCCCTTACTCTTGTGCTGCACCCTCCCCAAACAGTTGGGGTTGCTGCACCCTGCTACTCTCTCTCTCTCTCTCTCTCTCTCTCTCTCACTCACAGTCAGGGACACTGCACATGTTGTCCCCTGTTCCTATCTCAGCAGAGTGTAGCAAAGGATCTGACTCTGGTGGCAGGGGGACAGCAGGGTGCAACTGCCTCAACTGTGGAGGCATGCAACAGGGTGCAGCAAATGTCCTGAATCTTGTGGCAAGTGGTAGCATGGTGCAGCAGCCCTAACTGTAGAGGCATGGGGCTCTAGGGTACAGCAGGCCACAGCAACCCAACTGTGTAGAAAGGAGCAGGGTGCAGCAGCTCTGTCTGTGGAGATAGGTGATAGAAAACAGCATGGTGCAGAAGCCTCAACTGTGAGGCAGGACACATGGGGCATCAAAGTACAGCAGCCCTGACTGTGAAATGGGGTACATGTGGTGCAGCAGCCTTGCCCATGGAGGCAGGGAACATGGTACTTTAGGGCCTTGCACAGCACAGCAACCTTGACTGTGGAGACAGGAACAGGGGGCAACAGGTGCAGCTTCCCTAACTGTGAGGGCAGTGGAGATAGGGCAGCAGGGTGCAGCAACCCCAATTGTTTGGGCAGGGGGCGGCAGGGTGCAGTAGTCCTTATTCTTTAGGCAGGAGATGGAGGCAGCAGGGTGCACTATCCCTGACTGTGTGGGAGAAGACAGTGGGCAGCAGGGTGCAGCAGCAGCCTCGAATGTGGAGCAGAAGGCAGGGGGCTTGTGGGGCAGGGGACTGGTGGTAGTAGACTGCAGCTGCCTCAACTGTGGGACAGAGACACAGTGCATCATGATGCCATATAGTGTTTCTAGTTATACACATACATGATGTATTTTCACACAGAAACCACCAAAGAGCTTAAATGTGTGACTTCTGACAGTACATGTGCTTAATACTGTAGCAGAGTGTGACAAGCACCGGTTTGTCAATCTGACATAAAAAAAGTTCTTACATGTTTGTATTTACGAAGGCTGCATCAAAGACAAACTTTTTCTGTGAATGAACAACATTTAGATTTATTTTATATTCATTAAATGGCCCTGTGTTAAATAGTTAGAAAAAAATTGAGGTTTGATTAGAAAGAACAGAGCTGTGATACAGACAAGCTGATTTCTCACAGAACCAATTTCCACTAGTTCAGTTCAGCATTGGTACTGAAATGATCAGCTTTGTAAAGGAAGAGAATGATGTATTTTAAGCTGATCTATCTAAACACAAACCAGAGACTGAGTTTGTAAGGAACCTGGCGAGCTCAGCAAACCATAAACTCTACAGAGTGCTGCTCTGATTGGGAATCTGAAACAGCAAGCTACTCCAAAATGATGTCATCACAATTTAAGCTTGACTGAGAGGACAGAAATAACTCCACTGTTTTCAGCCACTGTAGAATAAGTTAACAAATGCTTATTTAAAGAAAACCACAAAACCAAACAGCATGCAATTTTCAGGAAACTCTGATCATGACACAAGGACTTGAATTTCAGCTTTTAAAGCTTTTATTAAAAATATGCAAAAACCGTTGCACATGATCTTTAAACACCAGAATGGTGCATAGGTTTCCTAAAATATTTTTTTGTTCTTTTGAAAGCCCTATGTAGGGAAAGAAGTTTGATTTGCAGCATTTTTCCCCAACATACTTATGAACTAAGCTTCTTCCATATTAGTCTCTGTTTCCTTTTTATGTAAATTCAGCATTTCTCCCATTTTAGGAGAAATGATGAATAAGGTACTTTAAATTTTAAACAATGTCTTGCTCATCCTCATTGTATGAGTAAGCCAGTTTATCTTCTACTCTGACTCATCTTTACTGTTTAGTGGGGTATAGTCAGACTCAACATCTAATTGTTCCTTTTCCACCTCTGTTAGTGAGTTGAAAGATTGTCACATCTGTTTTATATACTGCATAGATGGTAACCTTCAGTCAGGGACATCTGTGCTATTCTTTGGGGGAGGGAAAAAATCCAAAATCTTTCTTTATTGCTGAACTTTGCAGCTGATATTTTCTACTGAGAGTCAACCTGCCTTGTGTGCTTTTATCCACAACACTAGCAATATGTCTATCAGTACTTCTGTGTGCTGAAAGCACTTGTAATATCCCTCCTGTCAGAGTGGTCACCACTGTGATCGCTGTGTAATATAGCCACTTTACTGCCATTAGAATGTCCCCCATTTTCTGAGGCATCTCCATGGAGATTTGGCATTTTAAAATCAGAATTTTGCCAAATTCCCAAGGGGTCTCTGTATTTCACAGTATTGCTGTAACCTGAGTTGCCCCCACTTTCCAAGGGGATGCCAGCCACCTTGCCTTTTGAAGTCTCACTTTTGTTCCCTTTATTTTTTCCCAAGGTACGGCCTTGTCACAATGGGGGAACTTTCTAAACAAAGAGAGTTCGACATAGCAACAGGCAAAAGTTTTCTATTTTTCTTAGTTCTATCAATAAAACAATTACAACAATCACAGTTTTTCAAACTGTGATTACAGCCTAAACACTTAATGCAGAGTGAGTGCCTGTCTGACTTTGGTAGCAATTAATACAGGGTTCACACTTCTAACAGTAGGCTCTAACTTCAAGTTTGGCTTTTGCTGGAATATGGAGGGTAATTTAAATTTGTAATCTATTATTTTGATAGAAAATTGTATTTTCAATGAGAAAGAGAACTTAAATCACTTTAAACAGTTTCCCTGTTTTTTCCGCTTTGCAGAACTGCAGATGTGCTGCCAGTGCTATTTTCTGTCCTAAAACTGATCGGGACCAAAAACATACGAATAAAAAAGGAAAAAACTATCATGGAATGCTAAAATAAGGAAACAATACAGTTAAAAAGAAATAATTACTCATCATAGTAAAAATGTTTCTTCTAAGGAATCCAACAACAAGTCATACAAAACTGCATCATCAAGGCAATACATCTTCTGCTTAGAAAATGGAGGATCAACGATGTACACATGTCATAAGAATGTTGGGATACAATAGCTACATTGTCTATATTCACCAGGATGTCCCACTTAGCAAGGAATACCCTGGCATTGTATTGCAAGCATTGGGCATCATATATCACCTCCCCGTGTGTTTTATAGCTCCCCAATTCCCTCTCTGTGATGCAAAAGACATGTTATGGCCCCCATGTGTGTTCAGGAGACAACACCTCCTTCCCCTCAATTTCTTCTGCCCCTCTTTCCAATGTTTGGTGTTGTGTTTAAATGCAGTATCTCACCTTTACTAATTATCAATTGAAGAACTGTTCAATAATAAATAATAATAAATATTAATAAAACTTTATTTCTATGGTGCCTTTCATAAAACCAAGGTGCCCTGCAGAATAAAACAGATAAAAAATGTCAAATCTTATATTAAAATAAGTAGCACAAGTAAACAAATACAACAAATACAGTCAGACTTCAAATGCTTGGGTCCACAGATACAATTGCAGGGCCTTTTTAAATCCCTCCACGATTGTGCAGTCCCGTAACTGACGGGGTAGAGAATTCCAGAGGGTAGGGGCCACATACATAAAAGTTCGGGCCCCAGAAGATTTCAAAGACACCCTCGGGATCTCCAGCAACCCCTCAGCAGCTGAGCGGAGCGATCGCCTGGGGCAGTAAGGAACCAAGAGCTCTTTCAGGTAGTCTGGGCCAAGTCCATGTAGAGCTTTGAAAGTCAGAAGACCAACTTTAAAGGTGATCCACCACTGTACTGGCAGCCAGTGCAGCCTGCGCAGCACCAGCAAAATATGCTGGACTGAGAGGTACCAGCCAGAAGCCGGCCCACTGCATTCTGCACCAGCTGCAGGTGACAGATTTCAATCCCTGGAAGCCCTAGATAAAGGAAGTTGCAATAGTCCACACATGAAGACGCAAAGGCATGGACCAGCGTAGGAAGATCGCCGGATGGAACAAGGTGCCTAATCCTGGAGATATATCTCAGATGGTAAAATGAGGACTTGACAATGACAGACACCTTTGAATGCAGAGTCAATTCCTCGTCAAATATTACCCCCAGGTTATGCACCTGTTCAGAGGTCGGGAGCGAGACACCCTCAAGATAAAGTCCAGAGGGTGAACCAGCCCCCGGCCCCCCTATCTGGCGCAACAGATCCACTACCAACACCTCTGTCTTTTCCAAGTTCAACTTCAACCAACTCGAGTCCATCCACTCCTGGATTTCATTAAGGCAGTTATTAAGACTGAAAGCTCCATCCTGATTGAGTGCAAAAGAAAGGTAGAGCTGGGTATCATCAGCATAGCAGTGAAACCTCAGCCCATACCTTCTTACAATGTCTCCGAGGGGCAGCATATACATTGCAAACAACATGGGGGACAACACAGAGCCCTGAGGAACCCCACAAGACAGAGAAACTGGGTCCAAGGAATAAACCCCGGAAACCACTCTGTGTTCTTCCAGTGAGGTGGGATGTAAACCATTTGAGAACTACATCCGATAGTCCACAGATGAACCTCAAATGCTCAAGTAGAACCCCATGGTCCACAGTGTCAAAGGCTGATAAGAGATCCAGAAGAACCAGAATGGAGCAGTTCTTCTGATCCCTAGCCATCAGGAGATCATTGAGCATCCGAACCAGCGCTGTCTCAGTACTATGCCTTTTTCGAAAACCGGACTGGAGGGGGTTCATAGATATCATGGATGGTCAAATGGTTCTCCAGCTGCACAGCCACTACCTTCTTAATCACCTTCCCTAAAAAGGGAAGGTTAGAGATTGGTCTGTAGTTTGCATGGCAGTCAGGGTCCAAAGAAGCTTTCTTCAG
The DNA here is from genome assembly GCA_016271365.2 of Neoceratodus forsteri. NCBI lineage: Eukaryota > Metazoa > Chordata > Ceratodontiformes > Ceratodontidae > Neoceratodus > Neoceratodus forsteri. Next base: position 1,520,409,186 of record CM057449.1, read on the forward strand.
GGGGGGTGTTACCACCGCCTCCTTCAGGGAGCTCAGAAACTCACCTGTTTCCAAGGAGCACCAGACTATCCATGCTAGGACTGGACTGATAGAATTGATGCAACCAAAATCAGGGAAGTTGGTCCTGGATCCAAACTACAGCTCATAGGGTGTGCACCCTGGACAATCCGCATGATATCCATGAATTCTGGTCGGTCGAAGGAACTCCAAGAAAACTGGGGAGCAGCAGCCTCACACTGATACAAAGCAACTCCCTTAGAGTGTGCTGGTTGGAGTGCCACCTAATGTCAACCACCTTAGTTGCAAAGAATTGAGCAAGTTCATTACATTCCCTCATGAAAGCCTTTTGGACATGTTGATAGGCTGGGTTGCACAGCTTATACACGTGCAAAAGAACCGAGCTGGTCAATTCTGAGCAGCCACAATCTCCCAGTCAGGAACTCTGCCTTCTTACGAGTGATGGCAGATTGATATACTTGATAATGCTCCATCAATCTAAGGTGGTCATCAAGGGAGGATTTCCGCCAGCGACATTCTAACCTTCGACCTAGTCGCTGCATCTCTCTCAAGGTCCCATCAAACCATGGGGACCGAGGGCGAAGGAGAGAGGGTGAACACGGATGGGAGCAATGGCATCCAGAGCCGCCGAGATAGCCCTGTTATAGGCTACCACGAGGGCATCTGGGGTCATTGTTAGCTACAGGAGGGGATGATAGGTCAAGTACCGCTGCCAGGCCTTCAGAGCTAACATCTCGTAAAGGGCGATACCCGACCATCTCCACAGGGGTAGGCCTATGAAGGGGGGTGCTAAAACTAAACCCCACAGTATAATGATCGGACCACCCAACTAGTTCCACCCCCAAATCAGAGGCCTCGATCCCCAGGAGAAAAACTAAGTCAAGGGAGTGGCCATGTTTATGAGTAGCAGTGGTAACTATCTGTGTAAGACCCAGAGATGACATCAACCAGATGAAGTGCTGTCCAAACTGCAAGAGTTCGCCATTGACCCAGGCATTTAAATCACCCAGAACCATCAGTCTGGGTGATTTAGATGCCATGTAGATGACGAAGTCCGCCACTTCCAGAAGGAATTGCTTCTTGTCTCTGGGTGGATGGTAGACGAGGGCAATCCCACAGCCTACACCTGCTACCATGGTACATTCGAATGACTCAGTTTCCACAACTGGTACACTCGTGAGGTTTAGTTCGGTCTTGAAACAGACTGCACCCCCTCCCCCCAGATCCAATCTCGGGCAGTGAATCACCAAGTACCCAGCTGGAGTTAAAGCCTCCAAAATTGGGCCAGAATTTTCATCCAGCCAGGTCTCAGTGATGCAAGCCAGATCCACCTTTTCTACAAGATCTGCAATAATTGCAGACTTATTTTTGATGGACCTGGCATTGCATAACACAGCCCGAGTTGCATGAACCTCCAGGGCTGCCTGACCACCTGCCCACCAGTATTGGTGGTGCCCTTGGTATGGAAACCAGACATGGAGGACCGTGTTCTGAGTTCTATTTCACCCCATGGCATCTCCTGGATCTCACGACCTGATGTGATGGCCCTGTTCATTCAACCTCCATTGTTTACTCCCCGCCTTCTCCTCCTTTACGAGCAACACCAGAGCCCAATAGTGCTGGTAAGTTGTAAACTGCAGTGGGGGAGGAAAAAAAGGGCAGAGGGCACAAAGAGCAGAGGGTGAATAGTGCACGACCATGGGGGCAGGCCTCCAACACATCTCAACACAGGCGGTACACACTTAACTAACTTATAAACTAATACAACTAAAACAAAATAACTCAAAAGCAGCTTAAATAAAACTCCCAATTTACCCTCTTAATATTAAGTAATTCAATATCTTAACAAAATTAGATTAATAATCATATATAAATGCAGAAAAATAAAATCCCAACAAACCAAATACTTATAATGGATGTCTTTTGAATGGCAGTTTACAGCTCCCCAGGCCCTTTCACTGCCTCGAGGGCTGAACCACATATAGGCACTCTCACTGTTTGTAATACTGTTACAACAACTGTATTTCCAGTCCCCATGCCCTCTCATACCCTGAGGAACTAGCAAGAAGTACAGGCACTCTCACTGCCTGTAAAGCAGTAATGACTTAACCTATACACTTAAAAGTGTCTAAAAACAAAAATAACAAAAGAAAAAATCACCTAAACTTCTAAAGCTGTTGGGTCTAAATCAAAGTTTAAATCTCCTCCTCGCTCTGATCTCAAAGTATCAGCAGTCACAAAACACACTACTCTCTCTCTGTCTGCACAGGAGAAAGTAAAATTGTCTGCTTGTATGATTCACTTTCTTCCTGCCTAGCTAAACAGCACGTGACTTACAGTACTGTAAGCCATGTGATGTGGGAGAGCTGTCACATCTGAAACACCAAGTGGATCACTTAGTTTCATAATGAGGGCGAAGTCCATTAAAACAATGACTTCACCTTGCTTCGCATTGCCATTCCACCTTAGCGTAGTGGTAGATGAGGCGGGTGGGCACTGTATTGCCCATTCCACATAGCTGAGTGGTAACGCACAGTGCCCACTTCGCGTTCGCTTCGCCAGCGGAATTTAAATTCGCTGCATCTCTAAGAACAATCATAACCAGCTGGCCAAGCGTCACAATCCTCCCCACCTAGACTGAATCTGGGGGCTCTATCCCCTGCATGGGATGAGCTTCCCAAGTCAGTTCACTCCTCATACAGACACGATAAGCCATCTGTGTTCTAATTGGTCACTCCAGCCCTATGTAAGATCGTCATGTCATACACCTGCATGACAAGACTCCATCTTAACAGTCTGCCATTAGTTTTTCCCATTTGGGTCAGCCAAACCAGGGGGTTGTGGTCAGTTTGTACCTCAAAATGCTGCCCATATAATTATGGCTCTAACTTCTTTAGGGCCCACACTATGGCAAGACACTCTTTTTCCACAGTAGAGTAAGTCTGCTCTCTGGGAAGTTACTTTTTACTCAGGTACACTACAGGGTGATCTTTCCCTTGGTTGGATGTCTGACTCAGTACTGCCCCAATACTCACATCTGAGGCATCAGTCTGGACTATAAAGGGTCTGCTATAGTCAGGGCTTGTCAATACAGGAGCACTGCACAGTGCCTCCTTTAGTCTGGTAAAGGCTTTTTTCACAGGCTGGTTCCCCAGGTAATTTTCTTAGGCATCTTTTTCCTTACCAGGTCAGTTAGGGGAGCAGCCAGGGCACTGTAATTGGGTACAAATATCCTATAGTACCCTGCTGTCCCGGGAAAACTCCTGACCTGCTTCTGCATTTCTGGTATGGTCCATGCCTTGATCACCTCTATTTTTACTTGGTTAGGACAGAGCTGTCCCTGGTCTACAACATGCCCAAGGTATGCCACTTCAGCCACGGCCACCTGGCACTTCTCAGCTTTGACAGTGAGCTTGGCCCTCTGTATCCAACCAGCACTTCCCTAAGGTGGGACAGTGTACCCCCAGCTGGCACTAAAGAAAGCAATGCCATCCAGGTACGCCATGGCGACTCTCAGTTTCATTTAACACCTGGTTCACCAACCCTTGTAAAGTGGCAGGGGCGTTCTTCATTCCAAAAGGCATTACTTAAATTCAAATAAGCCTATCGGAGTGATGAAGGCCAACCTCTCCCTAGCTCTGTCAGTTAACTCGACTTGCCAATACTCCTTTGTTAGGACAATAGTCGTAAGGTATGTCACCCCTCCCAACTTGTCCAGGAGTTCATCTGTCTGGGGCATCGGGTTGGTGTCTGACTTCGTGACTGCATTCAGTCCATGATAGTCCAAACAGAAATGAGTAGAGTCATCTGGCTTGGGTACAAGAACTATGGATGAAGCCCAGGGGCTGTGGGATCTCTGGATTACCCCCAAATCCAGCATTTCCTCCACCTCCCTCCTAATGTCCTTTTGGACAGCCTCTGACACCTGATATGCTATCTGCCATATAGGTGTCTGTGTCCCTGTCTCCACATCATGCATCGCTAAGGGGGTTAGTCCAGACTTGGTGCTAAACAGTGGGGCAAAGTCTGCTAAAACCTCTCTTACTTCCTGGATCTTGTCCAGGGCCAGCTGGAGAGACATTTTAACTGCCTCCACAGAGGACTCCTGTTTGCTTTCTTCCAGCAAGTCCAGAAGAGGGTCTCCTTTGTCCGTCCCCTACCTAGGACTACATACTGCAAACACCATGTCAGCCCTATTAGCATATGGCTTCATCATGTTGACATGGTACATTCTTTCTGTATGTCTTCTGTCAGGTAACTCCTATGAATAGTTCACATCATTTACCTTCCTAACTACTTTGTACAGTCCTGCCCACTCAGCCTGCAGCTTGTCTTTCTAGACCAGAATAAGGACTGTGACTTCCTCAACCACCATGTACGAGCAAGCTCTGGCTCTGTGGTTGTATCACACTTTTTGTTTCTGTTGGGCAGCTGCCAGGTTGATCTGGGCTGTCCCCATAAGCTCCTTCAGCCTTTCCCTAAACCTAAAGACATAATCCACTATGGGAGTGCCCTGGATGGCATGCTTGCCTTCCCAGTCCTCCTGGATCAAGTCTAGGGGCCTACATACCCGGTGTCCATATAAAAGTTTGAAGGGGGGAAAGCCTGTTGACTCTTGGGGCACCTCCCTGTATGAAAACAACAGGTGGGGAAGGTATTTCCCCCAGTCCCTCCCATGCTGTTCAGCAAACACTTGGAGCATTGACTTCAGGGTACCATTAAATCTTTTCACAAGCCCATTGTCTTGTGGGTGATAAGGTGGCATGTGCCTCTGCACCACCCCACACTTGTCCCACAAACATTTAATCAGGTCTGACATGAAGGAACCCCCTCAATCGGTGATAACCTCCTGTGGAAACCCAACACGGGAGAAATTCCCAAGTAAGGCATCTGCCACTTTGTCTGTCCTCAGGGACGATAGGATGACTGCCTCTAGGTATCAGGTGGCATAATCCACAATAGTCAGGATGAACCTCTTTCCAAAGGAGCTGGGGGTATTTAAAGGCCCCACAATGTCCATTCCCACCCTCTGGAATGGCTCCTCCACTATGGCAATGGAATTAGGGTGGCTTGTGTTTTCTTACCTGCCTTCCCTATTTCTTGGCACTGGTGACAAGACCTGCAATACTCCTTCACTTGCTGGATGAAGTTGGACCAATAGAAATTCTGGACCAACTGTTGCATAGTGTGCACGATTCCTAGATGACCAGACAAGGGAATATCATGTGCAATCTTGAGTAACTGCTCACAATACCCCTGGGGAATGACAAGCTGCTTGCCTATCACCCCTCCCTCTGTCTTCACATCCTGAGTATACATCAGTCCATATTCCCAATAAACCTTATGTTTACCATCATCTCCCTGTCCTCCATCAGAGTCTGCCCAAGTTCTCAGTTTCTCTAGACTAGGGTAACTTTTTTGAGCAGCTGAAAATTTCTTACACATTCCCAAGGCATGGGACAGGTCCCCTTCTGTCTCTAAACTAGGGTCCCTAGCACTAGCATCAGGGCACTCAGGATCACTGTCATCCCTAACCCTCTGACAGTGGGTCACTCCTCCTTCTTTGGAGTAACCCTCCGTAGCTGTGTGGTACACTGCTACTTGGGAAATTTCTACCCCCTTTTCATTAGTCTCCCTATCAGGAGACACAGGCTGGGGAATCAGCCTCCCAGTGATTTCCACATTGGCTTCTGTGGGGTCCAGGGAACTACAATTTCCCCTTCCCACTTGGCTACAGATAACTGCACACACCATCCCCTGTTTGAGATTGTTGCCAAGGATGACGTCAACTGCTAATGTTTGGCTACAGCCACCTGTTGTACAGTTTCCCCTGTTTCACCCCAGTCTAGAAGAACACTAGTGAGTGGCAATGTTCTCATCTCACCAGTAAAGTCTTGTACAGTTATAAATTCATTGGATATAAGCTGACCAGGGTCTATCAGATCCCATTTTACCAATGTCAGGGATGCCCCTGTGTCCCTTAACCCTTGGGCCTGTACATGATTCACCGTGACTGGGTGCATGTGTTCCCTCATGTTCACAGGCATGCTTCCAGGGACACACAAACAACCCACTTCTTTCCTAGCCTCATTCTGTGTATTGCTTATCCTTTGGGACACTGTCTGGCAATATGCCCAGTTTCTTTACAGACCCAACATTCATTTCTTTTCTCAGATAAATCTATTCTCTGAAACCTGGGGCTAACTGGTTTCAGTGGAGGCAGTGAGGGTTTTAGCTGCCCTGAAGGTGTGCTTTTCCCTTTCTGTTCTGCCACACCCACCCCAGTCACTCTCAGAATAGGTCTGTGCTTGGCATTGTGGTCCTCTTGCACTGTTTTGGGATCTCCGTCCTCCAGCCAGGTTTTCAGCTCTGCTGGGCATGCCCAAAAAAAACTTTTCCAACAAAATAGCATTTTCAGTTTTATCTACAGAATTTGTTTCCGTTCCCTTCCACAAACATAGTACAAGTCACATTAAATTGTTCTTCCAATTAGTTGTTTTAGCATTTCGGACTGAGTTGCACAAGTGTTGCTGAATCAGCACAAAGCTCTGCACAAACTGTTTCTTTAGATTTAAATCTCAGTTTTGCATTGCATTGTAATCGGACTGCTGATGCATTTCAATTGAGTGGCAAAAAACATTTTATAAACAGTGCTTTTGAGCTGGTTAAAAATTGAAAAGCAATGTAATATGAGTTGCCAGTGCATTGCCAACTATAAAAAAACAATGCTAAACCAACTCATTGGTGGAGCAGTTTAATGTGACTTGTACTGTAGCTCATGTCAGGGCTTCTGCTGAGCTTACAGAATTTAGCTCTGTATGCTTCAGCAAAATCAAATTTTTTAAAAAGGGCAGCTTTTAATTTGCTGTAATCATTACTGTCCTCATTGTCCATTTGACCCAATGCATCCCGAGCTTTCCCGGTAAGCAGCTGAGATAGCTGGAAACTTCAGGACCCACTAGGAATTTTAGCCTGAATACAAACTTTTTCAAAGGAATTTAAAAAGACATCCATATCCTCCCCCTCTTTAAATTCAGCTATCAATTTGGAATTCAATTTGTAACCCAGTCCTGTAATTTCAGTTAAACCCAAGCCACTTACCTGCTCTAGTGCTGGTGGTTGGATTCGTAACTTCTCCAGTTCATGACACCTCTGGCACTCACGCTCCTCATGGTCTGCCTCTTGCTGTTCACGTTCAGCTTCTCGCTGTTCTCGCTCCCTCTCCTCTTCTGCAGCTCACTGGTGCTCACACTCTTCATGGACAGCCTCTCACTGTTCCCACTCCCTCTTCTCCTCTGTGGCTCATTGGCACTCATGCTCTTCACTGGCAGCATCTCACTGTTCTCACTCCTTTTCTCCTCTGTGGCTCATTTTTCTCACTCAACGTCTCCTGGAACTCCAGCTTCATTCTGCACAACTCAATCTGCAGCCATCAGATCTGAACACTGCACTGGCCGCTAGCCCCACCATTACCCAAGGTTTGGTCCTTACAGTCACAGTCTGTCAGACACGATGCTCTGGGCATCTGCTGCCATCAGGGCATCCATGAGGTTCTGCTTGGTGGCTCTCACCTCATACAGGACTCCTCTGTCCTTGCACAACTGCTTCAAGTAATCTGCAGTGTGCCCGCAGTAGTTGGAAGCCATCTTCTTCCCTAACTATGGCTACTCTAACTTGCACTTTAGAAAAAAAAAATAACAGGTAGGAACTTGATTGTAAGCAAAATGATATAGTTCTGTTTCCTTGTTAAAAATAAATCATTGCCTTTTTTGCAAGTGAGCTATACAGTATTAAGCTGACACACTGAACAATTAAAGCTTTTGTTACCAAATTTATCTGCACCTCTGCCAACCAAATCTGTCACAAACGCACTCAGCAGGTCAGGCCCTCTGCTCCCACGGTGCCAACCTCCGAGTGCAGTATTGTGAACAGGTAATAGACAGGGTAACCCTCCTGTCTGTTTGTGGGTCTGAATCACATTTAGTCTCAAGTTCTGGGGGGATTCAAACTGTGAACCTTTTGCGGCATACCCAACGTACAGGCGCAGATTCGTACCTTCTTCGGGGATTGTGGTACAATCTATGCCAGGGGGCACCAAGCCAGGCTTCCAAAATCAACCCTTAAAACTCTATAAAAGACCTTAGGTATAGTCTTACCTTTTCCCAGTTTAGTAACAACATCAAGCTTTTTGAACAGTTTTTGTCAGTCTTAACTCTTTACACGTCACATGCAAAAAAAAAAAACTTGAGCAGACACCCAGGCAGTCTTTCCAATAATATATTTACTAAAAATGGATACAAATATGAAAATTGTAAACACAGAACAATATATCAAAGAGCATACAATCACTTAAAAAAAGCAAAGCAAACTACAGGCAAACTCCTACCAACATACAGTTAGACTTTTTTTTATCTAATGTATTACCTCTATAGTGCTTATAGTTAGATCTTGTTTTTAAGAGCCTATAAAGAAATGTCACAAGTTCAAACACAGTAATCAGTTTTAAACTCTGTGTTTCACACCCTTCTATGATGTCATCTAGCTCCTCCTTTTAGAATATAAAAATATATAACATGATCTCCTGCCAGGAGATATATTAAATAATGTGACATCAGCAGGAAAAGACATTTCCCAAATTATGACAGTCTTTAATTAAACATTTTCTCTGATCTTGAGCAGTTCCTTTTTTCAAGGTATATCAAAGGATTTTATAACTTTTAGCACCATGGTGAGATAACATGTTTTTCCTCTAAGACGTCATAAAAGTTTATGACTCCTATATCCTGGCAGCTGAGTCACTTCTAATTAAGACAGAAAAACAGGAGACTCTTAATTAAGTTTATCTAGTCTTTTAATTACCTCCTGGTGTCAGGTTAGTATATCCTGTTATTTTAATCAAAAGCTGTGGGGGGGGGTCAGGAGCACAGGATGTCTCATGTGAGACAATCACATACCACATACCACATTCTATATTACAAATATCACAGAATAATCATAACCAGCTGGCCAAGAATCACTTATCTATCCTAATTAGAAAAGGAATTTCCATTTAAATTGATAGGTTAAAGATAGGGACGGGAGCTGATTAGTTTTTTTAGATAAAATTCAGGAGAGACACATTCTTATAACAAATGTTTACAGTCCCAATGCAGATGATGCCCAGTTTGTCTGGTCTCTGGCTCAGCTCCTGCAGGAAGTGGGTTCCCTGAACCCTATGATGGTTGTAGAGGGGACCTTAACCTAGTGTTATATCCCATCTTGGAAATCACCTTCTGGCGCTCAGGGACACCTCTTATAGAATGACCAGAAAGGCTCTGCTTGAAACATGTCAGAAACAGGGCCTGGTAGATGCTTGATGGTTGAGACCCCCTACCACAAGGTACCTTCCACTCTTCACATCATTTGATGTGTAGTCATTTGTACTAATTTCTGGTTAACTGCAGATTTGCGTATGAGGTGACAGATGCAGCCTTACAACCTGCTGTGCTCTCATATGATTCACCAGTGACACTCACTTTGATGCTGGCTGACCCACCACAAAGTCCCCAAGATGGAGGCTTATCCCCTCCCCACTTCAGAAACTGGACTTAGTGGACTGGCTACCAAGGAAATGCAATGGCGTTTTGAGGTCAGTGCTACTCCAGGGATGGCAGAGGAGGTAGGCTGGATGATTTCAAGGCATTTGTTTGAGGCCACATTATTAGCTATGCATCTCATGACACCATAAATGACAACAGGAAGTAGATCTTCTAACGTCAGAGCTGCAAAATGCTGAGGAAAAGTACTATGCCCAGGCCACTAGATCAGAAGCAGATTTCAAATCCTGGCTCTACTTAAGTATAAAGTCAACTCCATACATAAGCAAAGGCAGAGAGGACACTTTTTCTTATGCACCTGCATTATTGGGAGCAGGAGAGAAAGTCAGCAAACTCCTGGCTTGTTGACTGAAGAAGAAGCAGGGAGAAGTGTTGATCCCTCACATTTGTTTGTCAGATGGAACCCTCTCTTCTAATCCCTCCCACATTAGCTCTGCCTTTTTGGAGTTCTATCAGAACCTTTATACTTCACAGGGAGCTCCTCAGGTGGTGGCAGTAGACCAGTTTTTGAGTACAGTTCACCTCCCTCGGCTCACTAGAGGTGGAAACTCAGTTGGAAAGGCCAGTTACAGCACAAGAAGTTACTGCGGCCATCAGATCATTGGCCAAATGCAAAACTCCAGGTCCAGATGGCTTACCAGTGGATTTTTATCAAGTTCCTCTGATAACTTAGCTCCACTCTTAACCTCCCTTTTCCAAGGAGCAAATCAAAAAGGTGCACTTTCCCCAGCTATGCAGCAAGCAGTAATTATGGTTCTCCCGAAGCCCCATAAGGATAAGGTGCTTTGTACCAATTATCATCCTATATCCCTCCTTAACGCCGATGCATAAATATTTGCAACGGTGATGGCATTCAGGTTGGAATGCGCTCTACCTACTATCATCCACAAATCCCAAGCAGGATTCATGAAGGCAGACAGGGAGCAGATAATCATAGGCTCCTTGTTAATCATTAGACCATGGTTTTAGGTATGACTGTTACCCAAGGTAGCAGGACCAAGTTGGCTCTAACCTTACCTCCATGGTGTCTGAACTCTTTCAGGAAATGGATAAGTGGAAAAAAATGTCCTTATCCATACCACCACCTTTAAAATGATGGTGTTGCCTAGCCTGCTATACTGTTTTAATAATCTTCCTCTCTCAATTTCACCATCAGCATGGAAGAGAATCAATACACTCCTAACCTCTTTTATATGGGAAGGTAGGACACCTAGAGTTAGTAAAACAAAAACCTTAGAGCACCCCTTCGAAAAGAGGGGTGGAGTCTCACATGGCTTTGGGCATATCACATGACACAAGGCACCAAGCAGCCCTTGAGCTGGCTGATGCCACTCTCAGCCAACCACCCGTTGTGAGTGGATGTAGAACAAGCTCTGTATGGTCCCTTCCCTATCAGTCTTGCTTTGATGGATACACCCCCTGCTCATTCATGGTCTGGCCCTACAGTCATGTTTTCCAGGAAAGCCTGAAGGGTGATGATGAAGCTTAAGGGGTGGACCCCCTATACTCTAGGGAGACTGAACACCCTGTGGAATAATCCAGCTATTCATGTAGAGGGTCAAATGCTGCTCTGGAGAGAGTTGCAGAATTGAGGGATTCTCACCCTGGGGGACCTGGTAGATACCCAGCAGAATATTCTAAAGTCTTTTACACAATTGAGAGAGGAATTTGGCCTTCCAGTTTGAAACCAATGGTGTTATCTGCAAATTAGGCATACCCTGAAAGGGCATCTGGGCCTGCATTACTCTCTGCCCCCCATCTGACATGCATGAGGCTATAGAGGATCTCTTGAAAGATCCGAGAAAGGGGGGTCACTACTCTTATAAAATTTAACAAGATTGCCACTTTCCAACATGGGAGACTCAGTGGCTCCAATGGAACCAGAATTTGTCTACCCAGGTCACTGTCTCGCAGTGGGAAACATGCTGGAGGCAGGCACACACAAATACTCCGGATCCTAAATTCCAATTGATTCAGAAAAAAAATATTAGGACAATGGCACAGAACACAAACCAAGCTTGCGAAGTATGGGTGTGCAAGTTCTAAATCTCTGCTGGAGATGCCAGTCTACCCCGAGGAATATTGCATACATTATCTGGTCCTGTCCTCAGATTCATGATTTTTTGGAAGGCCATTATTGACTTAACCAGACAAGTTATTGGGAAATATCTTTCAAATATCCCAGATGTTTGGATCTTGGGAGTCCCCGTGATGGGGGGAGGGAACAGTTTGCTCCTGCTCTATCATTTAGCTATGGAAGCTAATAGGCAGATTCTTATGCAGTGGAGACAAGCTAACCCTACCTTGGATTGGTATATGGGAGTGTCTCGACTGATCTCACATCAGTGGGTCTTGTATTATACTGGGGGACAGAGGTCTAAGTTTGAGGACATATGGTGCCCATGGATCGCCAATGTGGAGCATTCTCAGAAAGGCCTGTTAACAGCCTAATGTGGTCCACTAAATGAACAGGGATTGAGTATTCTCTGAGCAGCTCTTTTTAAATCCTTTCAAGGCACAGAAACTAAGTAAGTTGGCAGGTTGGGCATGACTTGTATTAACTAATACTGGCATTCTAGTGATATTTTGTGGTAAGTTGTATAGCTAGACAGAATTCTAGGTCTAGTGAGGCATTGTTTCCAGTGCCTCGACAGGTTAGCATAAGGAGACTTTTAGAAGTAACTGTCTGCATGAAACATGCTTTTCCATAAAATCAGATTTTTCATTTCCCCAGAGGTTTGAGGATATGAGTTTGTGGTAGAGCACAGCAATTCTTAGCATAGAAACTGTTGTAATAGTGGTTGTTTATAATAATACTCACAGACTAATATATTATTGCTCATTATATTTATATTTATAATAATTACTGGTGACCATAAATATCAACCAGTTTAGTTTAGTTTAGTTTATTGTTCCAGGAATTAATACCTTTGAGCCAAGGCTCTTTTACAAAGGTTCCACATCATTAAGTACAAAAACATAGTAGACAGTGTTATAAACAATCAGTAAGCAGTTTAACAAGGCCACAACTTAAACAGTAACATTTATATACTGGAAAAGAAAAAGGAACTCAGAGGTGTCAAGGGCAAGGAATAAGGATTGGGAGCTTGAGAGGGAAGATAGGGAGAAATAAGAAGTTCAGAGGCAGACAGAACAAGGTTAGTGGTACTCAGGTTGTCTTTGTCAAAAAGGAGACCATGGTGGTTGAGTGAAACAAATGTAAGTGCTCTCAGTGGGATGAGACTTTAGTCAAAGCAGTCACAGGAGCTGGAGGCTGTGAGGTGAGCGTATAGTATGGATTTGAAAGCTCCCAATGTTGTGGAGGATAGGGAGGGCAGGTTATGGGCATTTTACCAGGTAGGGGCACAGTATGCAAAATATCTTTGTCCCTGAACAGTCCGGCATCTAGGGACAAGGAAAGGTTGGTGGTCAGATCTTCTGGTGGTACGAGTGCCATTGTTCAAGCAGAGCAGGTCCCGGATACATGAAGAAGTGAGTCCCAAGATTGATTTTTTTGCCATCATGCAGGTGAGATACATGAGGTGATTGGAGAGATGTAACCAACCGGTTTCTGTCTAGAGGTCACAAGTGTGGGTCCATCTCTGTGCTCCAGTGAGGAGTCGACAGGTTTTGTTTAGTGCTGTTGAGATGCGCTTTAGTGCAGTGGTAGTAGCTGAGCCATAGACAATTAGACCATAGTCTATGATTGAGATGATGGAGCTTTGAACAGCAATCCTCAAAGGCAGCTTGGTTGAAAATTGACAGTGCCGGTACAAAATTCCAATGCGTTGGTGCACTGTTTTTGCAGTGTTATCGATATGGGCCACAAAAAGTAAGACATTCAGTCAAAAGTGATACCAAGGTATTTGAAGGTGTTCACTTGTTCTAGTGTATTTCAAGAGAGGTTTTATGACAAGTGGAGTATGCCTATTTCTGTTTTGATGACTGGCTAAAAGCATGACTTTTGTTTTTTTTTGATTTAGGACCAGTTTGTGCTCAAGGAACCACTTTTCAACACAGGAGAAAGCAAGCTGCAAGCTCTGTTGTAGTGGGTTTGGATCCTTATGGGAAGAGATAATTACAGCGTTATCAGCATAGGTATTAATTTTCAGGGCAGGATTTGGGAAGCAAGTTTAGAAATAGGCTGAAGGAGGACCTAAATTGAGCCTGGGGACACCAGAGAGGACTGGTTTGGACTCAGAGAGAACCTCGAGAGATTTTTACTGTTTGAGAACGTTGCACCAGGTAACTTTTACCCAGGCTCCAGGTCCCTTGGCTAGCCCAATGTTACAGAAGAGAGATCAGAAGGCTATGGTGAACAGTGTCAAAGGACTTTGTGAGGTCTATGAAAACGGCTCCGTTAAATAACCCTTATCCAAGGCTTTGTGAGTTTCACTAGAGAAATCTAGGAGGGCCGCCGACGACTGTGTCCTGTCCTAAATCCGGTTGCTGAATGCAGAGTAGATCGTGATTTTTGCAGGTAGTCTGATAGTTGATCCGCCACGATCCATTCAAGAGCTTTGGAGAGGGGTGAAGTACAGATATGGACCGATAGTTCCTGGTGTGGATTTGTCACCCCTTATGCACCGTGTGACTATTGCGGCCTTCCATGTGTTGGGGAATTGACTTTGGCACAGGGAGAGGTTGAGAATTTTGGTGAGGGGTGGATCACTTCTTCCAAGGTGAGGAACAGAAGTTTTAGATCAATGGTGTCACTGCTATTTCTAGATTTAGAGCAGGCCTTTTTATGTATCTGTAGGCTTCATATGTCTTAACTATTTTAAAGTGAAATAGCGGTTTGTCTGGCGAGGTGGGTTGGGATACGAGTTTTGGAACTGACAAGTCCTGGAAGAAGTCTGGTGAGAGGACACCACTGAGGTCTGTGAAGGTTTTATTTAGGGCATCAGCCATAGTCTTAGGGTCATGGGTAGTGGAGCCATCAATGTTCATTGCCACGGGAGAGGATTTAGACTGTTTGCCCGTAATGTTACGTATATTGTCCCAGAAGGATCTCCCATCACCCCAGGTGCTTTCTAGAACATTCTTGAAGTAGGAGCTCTTCATTTGCCTAATTTGTGAAGTGCATAGGTTGCGCGCCTGTTTATAGTTAAGTGAGTCTGTTATGGAGCCTGTGGCCCTGGCTATAGCCCAAAGATGGTCACGTGCTTTGAGCTGAGCCAGTAGTTTGGCTGTTAGCCAGGATTAAAGAGCTTTGATTTTACGTTTTTGAAAGGTGCATAGGTGTCTGGGCAGTGTTGAAAGTTTTAATGAAGAAGTCTAGGGCAGCTTCAACATCCAGCGTATTGTAGATAGGGGACCAGTCTTGTTGTAGGAGGCAGGTCTTTAGCTTAGCAAGATTTCCGTGCGGTAGCATTCGACTTAGGATGGTTTTAGGAGGTGGTTTGTGGAATTTATTTGTCCAGATACAGATCACAGGGGAGTGATCACTGAGGGAGTCGGTGAGAACGGAAGTGTTTTTTATCCGGCCCGTGCAATTAGTAAGTATCCAGTCAATGAGAGTACTGGTTCCAGTCTTGTAGTTTTTTCCTAGTAGGGGAGTTGACCATCTGTGTTAGGTTGGTTGCTAGGATAGTATCCTTGCTGGGTCCAATATCTGAGGCAAGCCAGTTTATATTGAATTCACTAAGAAGGAGGAGCTCAGAGTCAGGAGGTTGTAATCTTGCAAATTCAAGGATAGACTGGAGCCCGGCTCATGGGTCTTTAGGGGGAATATAGACTGCAGCCACGGTAAGCACTTTGTTTTGGGCACCAAGGAGAAGTTTGACAGGGAGAAGTTGTACTAGGGTGTTTTCTGGGGAGAAACTGGCAGGGTGGCACGAGAGGTAGTCCTTTATATAGAAAACACATCCGTCCCCCTTTCTTTTTACCCGGTCAAGTCTGAAGAGGTTGTAGCCTTGGAGCGAGATTGCATGACCTGGAGTGCTAGGTGTTAGCCATGTCTCAACAATTACTAGTATGTCAGGATTATGTTGTCCAATAAAGGCTTGAAGAGATGCCAGCTTAGGAAGGAGGCTGCAGATATTTAGGGTAACATATGGATAGCCCGTTTTCAGTTTTTGCAGGCTTTATCTTAATGTTTGAGCCAGGGCCAGGGTTTGGGTGGATCCCACCAGACGTGAGAAGTAGGAGGAGCAGCAGTTTGAGGGGTATCTCCCCTAGCTCATACCATGTAACATTTTTCCTCTGCATGCTGCAGGTTTGGATACAGTGCAGTCACCTAAGGTCCCAACAAAAGAGGGTTGCTAACGACAGGTGCTCAAATATGATCTTTCCAGCCAGTGCGGTCGTTTGCACCCAGTCCTTAGTAATGGGGTGCCTCAGATAGAAATAAAGGGTATTTGCCATGGTTCCATAATGAAGGTAGGATGACAAGATGCTTACAGTGGGAGGTTGCGTGGGGTAGGAGGAGAAAGGAAGTTGACACAGTGGATAACAAATGGAGAGAGATAGAAAAGACAGGAGGAGGTTTACATGGGAAGCATTTTTGGTGAGTAAGTACAGCTCGGAACTGGGTGTAAGACAAAGTATGAGGTTAGAATAGTCTGAAGAGGTAGAGGAAAATTAAGATAGTTTATAGAGGTTTTGAAGGGCGTGCTTAGTTGAGCAGAGAGGGCAGTCAGAGCCTTTGGGGAGGGAACTAGGCTGTGGGAACAGGTTGGATGGTTGGTTAGGGGCAGATTCCTATATGCAGAGGGGGCGAAGGGCCTATTTAATAAGGTCAGGGATGGGGCGGCATAAAATTGGTCCAAAGCAGGGCAAGTGAATGGGCTCAGGCCCAGCGCAGCACACAAGCTATGTCACCAATAGGAATATAGTGACTGAGCCGTGGCCAATGGGCGAGTGTCTCAGAGCCCGTCAGCCAATCACAGAGGATCCCTACTTCCCTGGCCCAGAGAAGTCCTTACCCGGCTACTGAGAAGGTTTTCGGCTGGCTGTGATGTGTTAGCCCCGAGCCGTGCCAACGGGGTACACGGCTGGCCAATCTAGGTCCGAATCTAGATGGAGGAGAGAGGCAGCTATAAGTACACAGTCTATAATTGGTCTACAGATTACCCCTGAAACAAAGGAACAGTGATGTTGTACAGGTGGGAGGGCAGAGAGAAGCTGGTCGGGGAGGTGGTGAAAGCAGGAGAAAACACGAGGTAGAGAAAACAATGAGAAAATTAAAATGCAAGAGATGGGAGTCCTTAGTGAGAGCGGGAGGTGGGGGGGAGTCCCCAGTGAAAATGATTAGGTTTTAAGTGTGATCAAGAGGGCTGATGCCGGTCAGTGGGAAAGGTTTATTCAAAGTCGGTGATCAACAGTAGGCTAAACAGGGGATAAGGCATTTTAATTATTTTAGCAGGTAAGATGGCGATGTATTTGCGCGGGAGGTTTAGGCGGGCAGCAGCAGGCAGCCAGGGAGATAGGAAAGCACACTAGGAGGAAGCGTAAGGCACACTAGGCGGTTACACTTCCAGGGAGGGAGGCAGAGCACCTAGGGCGGCAGTGAGTGGCCATGGGTCTCACGGCGAGAAGCATGCTTGGAAAGTTACACTTACAGGGAAAGAGACAGAGCACCAATGAAGGACAGTGTGCGGCCGTGGGTCTTCTCACTCGGGCTCAGGTTTGGGCAGGGGGGGCTGATGCTCCTAAGAGCACGGGGTATATACAAGGAGATGGAAAAAGAGAGGGTAAGGAGAAGGGTTAAGCGGGGATGTGCCGGCAAGATATATACTGCGGTAAGGCGAGAGGAAAATAGAGTTGGGCTAGGAGAGAGAAACCAGGTACTGGGTAACAGATAGGAGAGGTACAGAGAGCTAGGGAGATTCAGTGAAATACTGGTGGAAAAGCAGTCAAATACTTTCTAGTGTCGAGGGTAATTACAACAGCAGTATTGGAAATAATATAGCAATTCTGAGCCTACGCAGTACTAGTAAATGCAGTACATAAAACTTGAAAGTTCAGAATCAAATTTCTAAGCATAAAATAATAAGAAGCAAACTGGAGCAGTACAACAGGCAAGCAGGTTAGGGTGAAAATGAAAAATAAGGCAAAACTAGTGTCCAGGCACAAAATTGGTCCAAGAGCAATGCAAGTGAATGGGCTCCAAGCCCAGCACAGCACACAAGCTATGTCACCAATAGGAATACAGTGACTGGAGCCGGCGGTCAATGGGCGAGCGTCTCAGAGCCCGGTCAGCCAATCACAGAGGATCCCTACTTCCCCGGCCCACAGAAGTCCTTACCTGGCTACTGAGAGGGTTTTTCAGTGGCTGGTGATGGCGTCGGGGGGCCCCAAGTGTGTGCCAATGGGGCACACGACTGGCTGATCCTGCAGTCTGAATCCGGTTACTGAGAGAGTTTTTCAGCGGCTGGTGATGGCGTCGGGGGGGCCCCGAGCATGTGCCAACGGGGCATACAGCTGGCCGATCCTGTGGTCCGAATCCGGGTACTGAAAAGGTTTTGTGGCAGCTGGTGATGGCGTCAGGGGGCCCCGAGCCGTGCTAACGGGGCACACGGCTGGCCGATCCTGCGGTCCGAATCTAGGATGAAAGAGAGATTACCAGATTACTGTTTTGTTAAAAATGCATATCAACTGGATTTCAGGTTACTGTGCTCCTAAAACAATAATAACCCAAAATCGGGGCGTGGTTTGGACACCGATGAAGATGGCCGCTTAAACCGATGGCTCAATCCCCAGCTCACAGAATCGGTTCAAACGTACAGGTGTCCAGGGATCCTCAGACCCCTAATGGTGATCAAATGAAACCGTAGACTTCTCTCTCAGTAGGGCGTGGGTTTTATTGCACTAGCTACCTGGCACTTAATACCGCAGTGCCAGTCACTCCGATCCTTCATCCCGAGTAGGCCCTACAGCACGATCCATTTATGGCACAGCGCCACCTCCTCATTAGCCATCTAGTAGCGACTGGTACAGTGAACCACTGCAAGTGCAAGGGGTCAACCTGGGAGCAAACTCTAATCCCTGTGCCACAGGAGAACATTAAGGAGCCCTGTTGCTCGAGAATGGCCTCGCACAATCGGGATACGCAAGTCCTAGGGACGCCTACCAAAGAAGTCAGCCTCCCAGACCTTAGTACCTCACTCCAACACATCACAGCAATGCTAGAAACCCTCTTAATGAGGGTAGACTCCATTTCAAAAACACTATCTGGTACTGTAGCTGAGGTGCGAGTGCTCAGTGATAAGCTAAATGTTACAGAGCAATGGACAGAAGACCTCGAATCTGACCAAGCAAAAATTCTACGATGAATGCAGGAGCACGAGGGAAAGCTAGCTGTACTTTGGAAAAGAGCTGAGGACCAAGAAAATAGGGGGAGATGAAACAATATTGGGATTCTTGGTATCCCCGAGGGCGCTGAAGGCCAGAACACCGAAAGATTCCTCAACGAGGAGATCTCTAAAATGCTAGGGGATAGATGGAACGGGCCTATCGAAGTAGAAAGAGCTCACTGTATTCCCAGTGGACCTCGAACACAACGGTCCTCACCCAGGCCCATTATCGATACATCCTATGCTACTCTACTAACTCTTTTTCTGCATTATCTAGCTGTTAGTATATTTTCTAAACAACTGCCATGAGCTTCTGAAGAAGGACTGGTTGGACCGAAAGCTAGAGCACTTTGTTCTTGTTGTTACATCTATGTTGGTCCATTAAAAGGTATCAAATCATTTGCTTCTGGATCTACTAAAGAGAGAATCCTGAGAGTAGCCTGAGACAAGGGAGATTTGACATGGCAGGGGGCTAGAGTTTCACTGTTCAGAGACTTCTCGGCTGAAGCAGCTGCTCAATGAAAAGCCTTTTTGCCCATAAAAAAATGCTGGCAGAACATGGTTTCAAGTATGGTTTTAGAAACCTAACTTACCTCTATGTGTCCCGAGAAGGCAAGGACATTGTGGCAGAGAGCCCTCGAGAGATCGTAGACTGGGCCTCCAGGTATTGTCCGTGTTTGTCGCTGCACACTACAACTCCCAGGAAACTTTGGGCCCCAGGACCATGAACAAGGGAGAGAAGGAACTTTTCTCCCAGAGATGGCTTTAGGAGGAATTTAATTTTGGCAGGATGGCGAACTACCAAGTACTCCCCCAGGTCTCCGCATGATGCAGCAATGGCTGGAACAGATAATAATGCAACAGGTGGGCAGCCAGTAGATCACCCTTCTCCCTCACTGCCCAAGCACAGAGTACCTCAGATGTCCTAAATACACCATCGCTCAGTAAGCGAGCAGGTATCTCCATCCAAGGGCCCAGAGAGAGCTCCACCAGCGAAGCAGACCAAAGATGAGTATTCTAATCCATACCACCTGGCAGGACAGGACATTCCCAATGAGTTACTTATGGAGGTGGCAGAGACCGCAATCTGGGTGGATTCTCCAAATGACCAAGCACACAGCCCAGACCTTTCCCAAGTCCCAGTGAAACCCAGACTGTTAACTTTCACAGAGGCTTTAACCCAGGACACTTCTTGTGTAATGAAAACGGCTGAGACTGAGGAGCGAGCACTGAAGGACTGATTACAATAAGTCTGCTTGATGCTTTGTTATGGGTACTATGGGGAGCAGGGAATAATACCTGATAGAAGGGCTTTGGGTCCCCTCTCTGGGGGTGAATACAGTGTCAGATAGGCCTGGGGTCACAATGTTGAGACTCCAGGGTCCCTCAGCTGGTCAGTTGATCCCCCACTTCTATGCTGTTTCCCCCCTCAGCATAATGGTATTACTATTTTCAGGCTGGCTCTAAGGGTTGGTTATGGGATCCATAGGAATGCAGGTCTCCTTGCCCTGCCCTCTATCTTAACGGATGATCTGTATGCTATATAGGCGCTATAGGCACTGACCATAGCTCGATGGGATGTAGAATTAAAATCACCTCCTTCTTCCCCAAACCCTATCACTTTCCCCTTGAAACTCCATTTCAGGTCACACAGCTGGAGATGGAATTGTATGTTGTTTGTTAGGCTCATCTCCATTCTTCCCGTGCAGGTGAAAGGTCAGCATGGCTGAGTGTGCCTCTTGATTGTGTGGAGGACTGCACCTCATTTATACACAAATTCACCTTTAGCTTAGAGCCTGTTTACTTACTTATAGTCTTTTATCTCTACTGTTAAGAGATTGAAATAACTTATCTCCCATTGGGGAACAGAAACTGTTTTTCTGGTCATAGTGGTTGATTGTTAATGCTTTAACTTGTTTGATCTATTTTATACCAGGTTAGCACAGTTATATACATTTCACGGACAACTTCTCTTCTTACCCCATGCAGCTAAATCCTTTATTCTGACTCTGGAGATTTACCTTCCTCTGATTCTCTATCTCTTCTGGACGTAGGTGGTGAGTACCTATACCTTTTGCACTATTTGGGAACAACAATGCAGAACACCAATGTAGGTTTAAAACTTATCTCCTGAATGTGAAGAGATTAAATCACCCAGTTAATCCTCTGTGGTCCTCAGGCACCTCGCTCCTTGCAGACGGATATTGCACTAATCCAGGAGATTCATCTCACTGCAAGAACCATATTGTGGCTTAAACGGACCTGGGTGGGTAATGTGATGGCTAGTTCAATATCAACCAAATCTAGGGGATAGCCATTTTGATCAAGAAATCTTGACCCTGGGTGCAAGAGCAGACACTCTCGGACACGCAGGAGCTGCTGGATAGCGGTCTGCTTTTCACACCCTGGGGGACAGGTGGTGTTAGCGAACGTATATGGGCCAAACGTTGATGATCCCGGAATCATCTTGGACCTAAACAAGGCAGTGGAGACCCTAGCTGATGGGCACCCACAAATGCCAATTATACTTGGTGGGGACTTTAATTGCACCTGTGACATTTTCCTAGATAAGACTAAGACAACTCCCCAAATGCGTCCATAAAGTAGTATCAGCACTACAAGGGGTTATGGCAGAGTGGGGCATGACTGACATGTGGTGTAGAGACAACCCGACAGGGCGAGACTTTTCCTTTTTCTCCTCAGTTCATTCTACGTACAGTAGGATTGACTACTGGCTTGCCAACGTTTCCGCAGCCTGTAACATTACCGGTGCTAGAATACATGATATCCTAGTCTCGGACCATGCCCCAGGGTCTTGCCTGTATACACTCCTGGGCTGCAACAGGTCAGGGACGAGATGGCGCTGCAACCTAATACTGCTCCGAGAACCACAGTTTCAGACTATGGTATGGGAGATGGCCAGGGACTACTTCTCACTGAATCGGGCTGCAGGCACTTCAGCAGCCACAGTGTGGGAGGCTTTCAAAGCCATACTGAGAGGTGGAATTATCACCTACTCTGCACATAAGAACAAACTTAGAAAGATGGAGCTAAGCAATCTGCAAACCAAACTGTCTTTATTGGAAGCCAGATTCAGATGATCCAGCACTCCTCCGAGAGATAGTGGAATTGAAATATCGTATAAATACTATATTGCACCATAAGGCTGAGTGGGCCTTGATTAGATCCAAACACTCGCACTGGGAAGGGGGAGATAAAGTGGGTAAGCTTCTGGCTTTCCAGTTAAGGAAGCAACAAGCAGCCTCGCATCCATGCTCTAAGAAGCTTGGATGGCTCTGTAGTCACAAACCCCAAAAGTTAACGAATGTATGCGGCAATTCTACCAGCAACTGTAATAATCACATGTCTCTGGATCCAACCCAATTAGAATGTCAGCTTGCCGACTTCTGCGCTCAGCTAAAACCCCCAAATACCCAATAATGTAAAACACTTATTGGATAAGCCTTTCATTGAAACAGAGCTCTGACTGCACTCCACCAACCTGCTAAAGGTAAGTTGCCTGGTCCAGGTGGCATGACCACAGAGCTATACCAAGTCATGAGTGCAGAGGTCAGCACCCACCCTCTTGGTGCTACAAGAGGCTCACACGACAGGCCCTTCCCCCACTATGAGGGAAGCTCTAATCACTTCCTACCAAAAAATCAGATGACCCTCTTAACCGCGCCAACTACCGCCTCAATTTCCTTATTTCGTTGATAATAAATTGCCACCAAGATGCTTGCCACCCAACTGGTGGAGGTTATCCAGAAATTGTCCACCCTCGCAAGTCAGCTTCACCAAGGAATGGCATGGGCGGACAACATCAGGGTGGTCCTGGATTTTAAATGATTAACAATAAAATCCAACAACCCAATGGCAGTAGACTTGTCTAAGGCCTTTGATTCGTGGAGTGGCATACCTCCATGAAACTCTCCGGCTCTATGGGTTCTGCCCGTGCTTCAGGCAATAGGTCAGTGTGTTATACAACACCCCCCTCGAGGATCCTAACTAATCAAGATATTCCCTTCCCACTGCAACATGGTACACAGCAGGGCTGCCCATTATCCCTCTGCTCTTTCTGGTGACCCTAGACCCACTCACCTGAAAGCTGCAAACAACTGAAGGCATCAAAGGTATTCAGATTGGCCAGCAGGTATACCTAATGGCCTCATATGCAGATGATCTACTTCAACCTTGGACCGTCCAAAGAAACTCTCCCCATTGTTTTAGACATTTTGGGGAATTTGCACAGCTGTCAGGGTTACATATCAGTCAGAAAAGACTAGTGTTACCCCTCAACAAAGCTTGTACAGATCCTGCATACAAGGTCTGGATCTACCTTGGGCCCCTACATAGCTTCAATGTGACTTGGGTGTTACCATTCCATTTTCTTGGAAACTCCTGAAAGTGAAAACTTTAGTCCCCAATAGCCTCATTAACGATCGAATAAGTCACTGGCGCACCTTAATCTGTCCCTATCAGGCAAGGTGGCTGCGATCAGAATAATGTTACCTCCCAGAGTTACAGTACACCTCCTTAATAACCTCCCCATTGCCTTGTCAGGTAAGGTGTTCCATCTTCTGGACAAACTGATGTCCTTCTTCCTTTGGGAAGGTAAACACCCAGATGGAGCTGCAGTAAAATGTGGGCCCACTGGACCAAAGGTGGTCTGGGACTTCCACGGCTGCAGGGATATCACTGGTCTTATATCTCGTCCCAAGCCACTAAATGGTTCGTCCCCTCCTCATTCCCACCTGCTCTATGGGTCCAACTACAATCTCAGCTATTGCAGCACATCTTATTGGGTACACTGCTATCCAACACCCCCCATTAGCATAAAAGGCCTCACTCTGAGCATGATCGAAACTAGGAAAGCATGGCATAGGCTTATGGCAGCCTCTAATACTCCAAAGGCAGCATGCTGTATGCCATTCCAGTACATGGCACTATGGTGGAACCAGTTCCTTACCGTAGACAATGAACCGTTGAACTGGCTGGCATGGGAAAGTATGGGGATGCACCTCATCCAGGACCTGTACATGCCCAACTCCTCTACATTGATGTCTTTCAAGCTGCTCCAGACCCGGTACTCCCTACAATCCAAGGACTTTTGGAGATACCTGCAACTCCGCAGTACGGTCCAGTCTGTCGGTGGGACCTAACCAGTAGACCCCAAATGACACTGGATGTCTAAGCTGCATCTAGTCCTGTCCCCTCAAGGCCTGGCACGATGCTTCTACAGCACATGGTGTAAGGCTCAGCTGGACCACACAGAATCACGTAGAGACACATGGAGCAAGGACCTCCAAACCTCCATTGCTCCCGAAACCTGGTCCCACTGCCTACACCTAGCCCACTCCGCTTACAAGGATGCTCGAAATCAACTAATACAACTTAAAATCCTTCTCAGGTGGTATCGTACACCAGCAGTCCTCCACGCATGGGGCATTCTCCCTCATGCAAAGTGCTGGAGATACCAACATGACCCAGCAAATCTCCTTCACGTATTATGGGTCTGTCCGGCCCTGATCCCCTTTTGATCAGCCATTGCAATGGACTGTTCGGGGATACTGGGCCTACCTGTGGGCATTTCTGATCCACTGATTCTGTTGGGTGACTCTGCATCCCTGGCCCACCTGCCAAAACCATTTCAGTATTAGTAGCCCTTCTAGAAGCAAAGAGGCTCTTACTTCTATCTTGGAAACAGGTGTCTCCCCCACTTATCTCCCTATGCCATTCAGCCTTAGCTAGGCTAGCCACCTTCAAGAGACTCATGTATGTTAACAGAGGGAAGCTTTCCGAATACCATCAGAAATGGGGAGCATACCTCAACTCTTCTTTATGTAAAGCCCCCCTTTCCCCACTAAACAACCCTCCGGAATAAGGTGGCTGCCCTGTCCCAAGCTCGGATGGAGAATTGTCAGCTTCAGAAGGATGTGGGTTGGTGGCTGAACAACTATCATATCCCAGGTTTATACACACTTTTACTCACCTCCTATGACTTCCCTTCCTTATCTATAGCTTGCTACCACCCTCTGGTGCTCCTAATGCTTTTAATAATAACTATCCTGTCTATTAGGACTATGAGTGGGGTATTTTCATCACAGGAAAGCTGGTTGTCTATTGTTCTTTTTTTCCTTCTCTTCCTTACAGGCTTCATATGCAGCCAATTGGGTTTATGTTCGATGTCTGAAAGAATACTAGGGGAAATCAGAACTATTTTTTTTTTTTTTTTTATGGGTTTGGATGAGAAATGTTACCTGAATTTGTTTGAGAAATGTTGCCCAAACTTGCTTAAGATACTCTGTACTGTAATTTAAGCATATGTATAATTGTTGATATATGATGATGCTGAATAAATAAAAAGTATTCTATGATAAAAAAAAAAATAATAACCCAAAATCCGGTTGATATGACATTTTAATAACCCAGAATCTGGTTGATATGACACTTCCCAAAGACACAGTGCATCTGAACCTTGCCACACAGCAGTGCCAGCAAAGATACTGAAAGTGGGTACTCACTGTGGTTGTCTGCTCCGCCACCGCAGCTACTTGGTCCTCAGTGAAAAAAAAAGGCAAATTTCTTCAAAAATAAAAACTGCACTCTAGCTAAAAAATTTCTTTTTCTTTCAAGCTGCTAGAAATACAGTCTAAACCTCCACACCAGCAATTATTAAAAGTAAAGGATAGGTACTGTAAGTTTGATGTTATAGATTTTTTCACACACCCTTGGTGTGTGATGACCAGATAAACCTCTCAAGCTTCGGTCTCAAGGTTTATGGGTCATTACACACCTCGGATGTGTGAAAAAAATCCATAACACACACTTATCTATCCATTATTTTCTATTTTCTATTTATATTGTTATAGTTTCAGAATATAGGGGTTAAAGCTAAGACTAGGCCATGACCCCTTACAATATAATCACTGTCCTTTAGGGCCTTCTGCATTGCACCTATGTAAAGTTTGCATAGGCATGGTAGAAAACTATGTTGCTTGATACATGGTCTGCCTTTGTTTAGTTGCATAGTTCAGTACTTAACTATGTATACAATTTTCACTATTTGACCTTAGCATTGTACTTCCATGTGGTTTTCCCTGGCCAGAAATGTTATTTGATTTTTCTTTTATTTTTCTCTTAGTTTCTTTATTATCGCTAGTACCTTTACATGATGGTGGTAAATCCTGCCACAGATACATACTTTGCTATTATATTTGAAAATTTTAATAAAATTATTATATACAACAAAAAAACAATGTAGAACTATAGTAGGAAAACAAAGAAAAGTTTTGTTGTAAAGAAACATGATAGAGAGTTAATCAAATCAGTTTTCACCCCAGTCTTATCGTCAGGGCATATGCCAATAAATCATGATTTATGTTGGAGAAAATATATTTGGCAATGAATTTTAAAGGTTTTAGGGCTTCTTCATTATTATCATAGATTAGAGCCTGATTATTTAAGAATACTTTCAATCTTGCTAAATAAATTACAAATGCTCTGATGTGTTCCTAACATGGTACTTGTTGTATGTAGTTGTATTTCTTTCTTTTTATCCTAAGGTCCATGGAAAAATTTTGCTTCACAGTGAGTTTATTACCTTTAAATTTAAAGTCATTTTTTTCTTCAAAGGTTTTAAGTACTTGCTGCTTGTCTTCGGATTCATGAAAT
Source organism: Neoceratodus forsteri (assembly GCA_016271365.2). NCBI lineage: Eukaryota > Metazoa > Chordata > Ceratodontiformes > Ceratodontidae > Neoceratodus > Neoceratodus forsteri. The sequence continues at coordinate 1,520,435,770 of CM057449.1, forward strand.
TTTACAATCATAGGCCTGGGAGAATCAGCCTCAGTAAAAGATTTTGTATCACCCAACCAGTTCACTCGATCAGCTATCGGGAGGTCAGTTTCTGAGTTAAGGAGTTCTTGAAACATTTGTTGTAGAATGTCACACATGGAAGCATCCTTCTCCCATTCTGGGAATATACCAAATAACCATATATGTTTTTCTTTGGGTTCTGTTTTCAAAATCATCCATTTTCATTGTAAGATTTTGTTGCCACTTTTTGCAGTTTTCAGCCTCATTTTGAGGAGGTTTAGTCATCCATTTTCCAGTTCTGTGATCTTTTAGTTTGTGTTTCCAATTTAGATTGCATATTAATCAAAGCCAGTTTAAGCTCTTGCATACTTTCTGGAAGATGCTTAGAATCTCTCTGTTTTGTTGAATGTTGTTAATGCTTTCTATTAATTGTATAGCCATTCTGGAGAATGTCATCCTCCTTAGATATTTTATGTATATTTTAGCATTTTGTAAGGGTGGAAAAATATCATGGGGTTGGGTCTGGGAAGGTTAAGACTCCGCTAAAGCTCCGGAATTACTAGCTTTTCTATATATTGCTTAGAATGGTTCAAAGACCCTGACTTAATTTTTTCCCCTTCTCTATTTTTTTTTCCAGGTCACTTTGATTTTCTGGAACCATACCGTATGTTGAATTCATATTTGCTTCAGGCTGAGTAAATGGTGAAAGGTCTGTACCAAACAGGCCTTAACTGAGTTATTAGTAACTTTCTGAATGGATTTATGTTTTAAAGAGCCCAAAGTTTTAAAGGCTCATATGATTTAGCCAGTTTTCTTTCTGAATATCTAATTATTTTATTTAGCTTTTTGGATTTAGTTTTGGAAAGAAACTTTATTTGAGGGGAGCTACTGGTATGACATCCCTCTGCAAAGTTACAGTACTACAATCAATATCCTGCATTAATCAGAAGTTGCAAAGGCATGAGTATACTTTGTATTGCTCTGGAGTTATTATGGTACAAAAGAAAACCAACGGCATCAAGGCTGGCAGGTTGTTATTTATACACTGCACAAATAAATATTAGACATTCAAGATCAGGAGCAAGTTCAGGTTCAGGCATCAGTGGTTAGTGAACTGATATTGTATATTTATCAGGCATTTCACCAGTGAAGCTGCCACGTTCACTGTTAGCTGTAAAGTCGGGAATCCAATGTGTAACATGCTTTGAAAAACTGTGGGGAATAGCTACATTCCCGAATTGTAGGAATGAGAAAACAAAACAGCCAAATCAAAAATGGTGTTCCATCAGGTTGCTGCCATTGTTTCTTATCATCTATAATTGAGTGTACTAAGAAGTGACAACAGTTTGTCTTCCATGGAAATAATTAAATAAGAATATGCTGCCTGACCATTACTTTCAGCAATAAAGTCCCTAAGACTGGAGAAGGAAACAGGTAACAAAAACATAAGGAAAGTAAAAGAAATGCTATCTGGACTTTATCAGTCCCACGCCATGGTTCCTCGTGTGCAGTCCTGAGAGAGATGCCGACAGTCATGCTGGCTGCCCACCTCGTGTATGCTACATGTGGCTCCTCCTTCTTGACAAAGGCCCTTCCTCTAATGCCCACTCAATCTTTTCAACCACAGAGCAATTATTGAGTTATTGGGGCAATGATCAATTAGTGCTAATAATAAATTGCTTATTTAGGTTGAATTATTAAAGTTGCACTTGACAAATATGATTCTACTCCATTCTGTGAGCATTCATATGAAGTAGAACCTGTCGAATTTTTTTTCATTCAGTACATAATTCTTTCCAGTGATTCCTTATGCTCCCACCAGACTCAATGGAGATCTACAATAAATGGCCTTCAGACTACAATTTCGATAGTCATCACTGCTGTCCTGGTGTATGTCCATAAAGAGCTAACCACTCAATTGTCTCATCTACCCTTTCTGTATTTTGCTCCTACCTTCGATTATTTTAGTTGCAACCTCCATACCATGCTCTTTACCTTCCTCCTCTACCTTGTCTTTTCTCCTCCAATTCTCCAGAACCAACAACAGAAAATATTTTTAACCATGAGTCGAAACCCTTTGAACAAATTACCCATGGACATAGTTCTGAGCAAGCACAAAACTGTATTTTGAAAATAAATTTGATGGCATATATTAAGGGGATAAAATCTAGAATATTATGAATATGATACAGCAGCTAAAATGAGCAAACGCCTACTGTGCTCCTTCTCTCACTTTAATATGAGCTTTAATATCCCTGTCCCCCCTCCCTCCTATCCCTGCCCCCTCTCCAGTCGGCTCACTCACTTCTCATTCCCTATTCCCCCCTCCTTTTTTCTCCCCTTCCATATGTCACCCTCCATACCACTCCTTTCTCTACCCTCCTCACCTACTTTCTCCTATACCTTCCCATCCACTCCGGACTGCTACATTCTCCCTTCCTGAATATCAGTCCCTCCATCAAACCTGTTTCTTTTCTCCAAACTGCCCCACCCCCCAGTCAAAAAGGCAGAAGTTTCACTCTGCTCTCCTCCTTGTCCTTCTCCTTCTCCTTCTCCTACTTCTTGCTGGCAATACTGAACCCAACGAAGGCCCCTCCTCTTCCTCCTCTCCCCCTGCTCTACCCAAAGGCTTCACTTTGTTCTACTTCAGTGCAAGAAGTCTCCTCCCTAAGCTCTACTCCCTTATTCTGGATCTCCCAGCACTCCCGACATTTTGCACATCACTGAAACTTGCTGTCCTCAAGATTACCCATCTCCAGTTTAGTGCTCCCTGACTTCCATCTCTTTTGACAGGACTGAGGCAAGCATACAGGTGGCTTTGCTCTCTATGTCTGTCAAACCCTTTCCTGATCCATCTCTTTCTGTGAGTCACTCCCCTCCTCACATGAGTTATTGCTAGCAAAGCTATCAATCCCCTCCACACTCTCCATCGTTATTGGCATTACATATGCCTCCCCCAAAACTCTCTCCCCCTTCTCTAGCAAACTCCTTCTCATCTCTCATCTCTCATCTCTCATGCTGCCTCCGGTGAGCTCATCCTTCTTGGGGACTTCAACTTACATTGGCTTTCACTTGATCAAAGCCTACTCTTCACAAGATTAAGTCCTTAAACCTCACCCAACTAATCACTGAACACACCTGCCTCAATCCACACTCCCCTAACCACTAACTACTGGACTGGGTGCTCTCCTACCACTCCCACCATATTATAGCTGCAGGCGTTCTACTGGAAACCTTTAATGACCACTACCTAATCTATTGCATCAGGAAAGTGCATCTCCCTCAATCAGCCCCCAAGTACATTTGGTTTAGGCCACTCAGATCAATAGATATTGATGCCTCCTAAATGACCTTGCATTTTCTGATTGGTCCCCCATGTACTCAGCCCTTGACATTGATTCAGCCCTGTCTCTCTTCATTGCTATTTTCAGCAATACCTGGAACATCCAAGCACCCCTCCAAAAGGCCAGCATTAGACACTCCTACCACCCATAGGTCACAGCTGACCTTACTGACCTGTGCAAGTCCCAGGATCTTGCATGAACATGTTTTAAATCCTCCCATTCCTTAGCTGACATCCAATACTACAGGGCACTCAGGAACACCTGTACAAAGGCTGTTCGCACTGCTAAGGCCCACTGTTTCAAGGCTAACCTCCAATCAAATCTCTCCTTCCCTCAACATTTTGGAAGGTAATCCACTCCCTATTCAACCCCCCTGCTCAGTCCACCCCTCCCACCGTTTTGGCGGATGATTCACTTGTCTCTGACCCACCCCGATAGCTGCTCTGTTTAACAAATTCTTCACTACCTGTGCTCTACCTTGTCACCCTTCACCAGATTCTACTGTCTCACCCCAACCCCAATTGCCCAAAGGCTTCCACTCCCCTCCTGTCTTCCCTGGAAAATCTATCTAACCCTTATGTCACTTGACCCTTCCAAGTCCAGCTCTGACAGCTTAGAGTACAAACTTCTATGAATCTCTGCTCCTCCAGCCATTGCCCTCCCTCTCTCTCACCTTCTGAACATATCCTATTCTCTTGGTGCATCCCTCAGGCCTGGAAAATTGCTAAGATTCTCCCTCTGCACAAAGGGGGTGACCCCTCCACCCTAGGTAACTACAGGATTAAATCACTCCTCCAATATCTTGCTAAACTCCCAGAATCTATCATGTACTCTAGGCTTGCTGACTTCCTTACCTCCTCAAACCTCTTCTTTTCATTCCAGTCCAGTTTTAGGAAGAAATTCTAGCGTGTCATCGCTGCTGTGTGTAACTCATGCTATCCTCACCGGGATGGATCAGGGACACATCACTGCAGCCATCTTCATCAATTAAGCCAAGGCTTTTGACTCCGTGTCTCATCCTCGCCTTCTGGCCAAGCTAAACTTAGCAGGCCTGTCTGCATCTACTGTGGCCTGGTTCCATTTGTACATTATGGATCATCAACAGTCTGTTCAGGTGGGTGGTGTCCTGTACCCCCCCAGTCCTAGCAAGGGTCCCACAGGGCTCCATTTTAGGCCCAGTCTTTTTTCTATCTTCCTGAAGAACCTCCCATCTGCATGTGTTGCTTTACACATCCACATGTACACAGATGACATGGTCATCTACACTTTCGGCCCCTCAACCTCAGCTGTGAAGGTCCCACTCCAGCACAACTTCCACAACATGATATGCTGATTCCAGGCTCACCAGCACAAGGTAAACACAAAGACCATCATGTCTATAACCTTTGGTACCAGCCAGAAATTGGCAAGGCTTTTGCCTTCCACCATCTTCTCCACACTGGATGGCACCCACACTGACACTGTCCCCGTCTTCAAACACCTTGGGGTCTGGCTTGATAGCAAGCTTGATTTCTCTACCCATATTGACGCCATCTACAGCAAACTTCACCCCAAACTCGGCACCTTGTACCATAGCAAGGACTACATCTCTCTCCAGGTCTGCAGGGTGCTGGTTACTAAAATGATCCTTCCTGTATTTGACTATGTGATGTGGTCTATTGCACCACTTCTGCCTCTGCCCTAGCCAGATTGGACACCCTCTGCTTTGCCTTCTGTCGCTTTGCCACCAGCTCCTCCCTACCACTCCTCATTTCTCTCTCAACATTTCCTGCCCTACTTTACCTCCTTTATGGCCAAATTCTGGTTTGGTTACCTTTCCTCTTACCTTTCCTCACTCCTCTCCCCTACCCTCTCCTCCTCTTACTCTATATACACCAGAGACTCAGACTTTCGCTATTTCTTCATCTTCACTCCTGTGCTAGGCAAACTGCCTTCTCCTATCACCTCCCCTCCCTCTGGAACCAACTCTCCTCTCCCTTTCATCTCCCCCTTCCTTCCCAAGCCTTTAGATGCATGCAAAGGTGTGCTCCTGCCCCCATGTACCTGTCACCCCCTCTTGTAGATCCTTTTCCTCTCTTTCACAGCCTCCTGCTCCCTCATCTACTTCCTTTTACTCACCTACCTGGACTTGCCATGTGCTTGGCCCCTGCCTGCTCTTCAGTATGCTGGTGCAGCAATTTTTGTTGCTCTCTAGCACACATTGTTCACTGCAGCTTTGTATTCTACTGCTCATAGCTCTGTCATAGCACTCAATTTTAGATCTTCACTACTGGAAAATTTATATTTTGTATGCTGCACTTTGCATGCTTATAACTGCTCTTTATTGTATGAACCTCCACTTTTCCTCTCCCCAGATTACACCTGGAAACAAGCTTTGGCTCAGTGTGCCTTTCCTGGTTGTCACATTTAATATATATATATAAATACCCATAGGCTACCAGATGACTAGACAATGAGTTCTGCTTTTCTCCCACACTAGATCCCCAGAAAGCTGCTGTAAATGAGGGACCCTTGCCTCAGCAGGTGGCCTGGTAAGAGACCTGAGTCGGGGTGCTCTGAAGGCATACCCATACCCTTCTATCACTCTGCCACATTGACACTTCTCATGCCATCACCAACTGGAAATCTAAACTCCACCCACTGGCTCTCAGAGATTCTACAAATCAGTAGACTCTGTGGTGCAGCATTCTAGAAAACAAGCCTTCTACCCCTGCTGGCAGGAGAGAGAGTTGTTACATACTGTACATGTGGTGTGAAGGTTTTTACTCAGTGTTCAAATTATACATCAACAAATACTTTAATGAATGATAATTTATTAAATACATAAATGTTAAGGATGATACTTTACTGTTTGTGAGGGGGTATAATGATACAATGCATTTTTTAAATTGGCAATTGATAATTTTAATTAAAGACAATGGGCTGAATTCATGAAGGGTCTTGGGACTAAGTGTCACACTGCAATCCCAGTTGTGGATTAAATCCCTGCAGCTGTGGAGATTGCTATGCATAGCCACAGCAGTTGTGAAAGATGTTACAGCTGTCCTACCGTCAGTAACAGTTCTCCACAGCTGCAGGAATTTTCCTGCTAACACCACCCACAAGCTGCAGCAAATTGTGGAGCTGGTCATAATCCAGCTCTGCCTTTGTGAATACCTGCAGCTGCAGGAAAACTGCATAAATCAGTGGATCAGCAAGTGGCAACCCACTTGCAGCAGGTTTTTCCCACAGCTGCAGGAATTTCAGAGATTTTGGAAATCCTGCCCAACATGTTTATAAATAAAACCTTCATGAAAATAATGAAAATCTGCATGTTGCATAAAGATTTTGGAGATAAATATTGTGAAAAGTTTCTACATCCTACATAAATAGAATGTTTATATCTGAGAAACAGGAAACCGTCAAAATATAAGCAACTAAAAACAGTGCATGCATTTTGTACTACAGTTAAAGTCATACATAAACAAACTAGTAAGAAAGTTAGGTCTCATTTCATCCTTTTATTGCAGGGCATGAGGGCCATGCACAAACAAAGTTAGAACACATGTATAGGAACCAAAGTGCACTGCACATCTTATTTCTTACAGGGCCCAAAAGTATTAGCAAGGTAAGTGAAAGAGCCACCTTTTGCTTCATGCAGGGCCTTAAGTGCCCTGTGCAAAGCAAGTTACCACTCCACTTTCCCCAAAACTAAGAAAATTCATTACAAAAATACTACATTAATTAAACTAAAAGGAGATAAGAACAAAGCTTGAAACATTGTCAGGCAGACTGGCACAACTTTAGATTGGCAGAAATATTGAAACATTAGAAACAACTATGTAGCAGGTGTTAGAGCAGCAAAAATAATTTATTTTCAGACAAAAACTTCCGAGACGAAAGGTAACTCATCTAAATTTTGGTCTTTAATAAAAGACTTATATGGTACCTCCAACCATAGGCACATTATTAACATTATTAATCTATTTTCTGAGGAATTATTTGAACCAGATTGTAATGACACTGATAGGTTTAATAGATTTTTTTGTGAATCTGGAAATTTCTTTGGTAATAATGTTAACCCCCTGTTCGTTCCAGATACCCCTAACCAGGACAATAATTTACCCTATTTTTCTTTCACAGAAATTGAATATCATGTCATGTTGAATAAATTGTTGCATCTAAAGAATAATAGAGTTAGTGGTCCTGATAGCCTTTCTGCCAAAATGTTGACATTTTCTGCTTTAATTCTAGCTTCCCCTTGGCCCATCTGTTCAAACAATATATTGCTATTGGTATATTCCCTAAAGCTTGGAAGAATGCCAGGGTTGTCCCTATTTTCAAGCATGACAGCCCTGGTCTACTTGCCAATTATAGACCAATATCTCTCCCTCCGATTGCTAGTAAGATTTTGGAACACATATTGGTGGAACACACGGTTGACTACTTGAATGGGCAGAATCTCTTTGATGATTTCAGTCTGGCTCTTGCAAGGATCATGGCATGGTGGTCTCTGTGTTGAGGGTCTTAGATGGCATAGCTAGAGCAAATGACCAACAGAAATACACAGGAGCTGTATTAATAGACATGTCCACGGCTTTCGACACAGCTGACCACCAGCCCTTGCTGCATCAGTTATCTGAAACAGGGATGAGCAGGTCTGCTCTGGTCTGGTTCTGCTCATACCTGAATAATCGACAACAATTCAACAGAGTTAATGGTTTGGACTCACTGTCTTTGAAAGTGGAGAGGGGAGAGCCCCAGGGATCTGTGCTGAGGCCACTCCTGATTTACTTAAAATACGTTAGTAATGAAGTGTAAGGGGTGAACTATCATCTCTGTGCAGATGATACAATTCTTTACTAGTCAAATAGCTTGCTCAGGGAGACCCAATCCATATTATAGGCCAGATTTGAGTCAGTACAAAAATATTTTTGTCAGTTGAAGCTAAAGCTAAATACATCTAAAACAAAAACATTACTACCTGGACCACCATCTTAAATAAAATCATTGCTACACTAGAGATTTTGGATCTATCTAGTACATATTAGGAATAGGTTAAAATGTATAAATATTTGGGCTATTGGCTGGATCAGCTAGACACGGGGAATGAACATGTTGATAGGTTGGTTGGACAGGTGGGCAGGAGAGTGGATTGTTTATATAGAAATAGAAAATGTGTTGATGCTTATATTATGAAAAATATAATTCAAGCCCAGATTTTACCGCTAATTGGTTATGGCGACATACTATATGGCAATGCTTCTCTAGACAGACTACATAAATTTGGTAGTCTTTATAATAAACTGGCCAAATTAATTTTGAATTGCTGTACAACTGCACATCATTGCCATCTATACCATTCCTTAGGTTGGGTCTCCCTGACTACTAGCAGAAATATACATGCAAGTCTATTTGCATATAAGTCTGGTTTGGGACAAATTTCAAAGTACTTAGGGGACAGATTGACTTTTAGGAAAATTGATCATTCCCTGAGAAATTCCCACTTTTCCCTGTTAGTAGTACCTAAACTCTTCACTAAAAGGTCCTCACATAGTTTTAGCGTCATGGTCCCAAAACTCTGGCATAAACTCCCTTCCCATTTTACGGATCCTTATTCTAAACCCTTGCCAGTCTCTGCTTTAAAGAATCACCTGCTTTCCAATATTCAGCCATGTGAATGTTTTAATTGTTTGCGGTAATTTTTCTTTTTTTTTTTAATTGTGTTTAACCAGGATTAGCACACTAAGCTGAAAGCTTTTTTACAGGTGTGACCTGGGAGCACAAGGAAGTTAAGTGACTTGCTCAGGGTCACACAGTATGTAAGTGGAAGCTGCGGGATTCAAACCCAGGTCTGGTCTGCTGGATGTCACCAGATTTGCAGCTCAGAGCCTTAAACCACTGTGCTATACTGCCTCAATTTATTACTCTGTTTGTTGTATGTTTGAGGTTTGTGTGGAAACGAATGATCAATTGCTTGAAATTGTATTGTAATAATGTTTTTTATGTATTTGTATATTTGTACTTGTGTAATAAGGCCACCATTGTGAATGAGCGTAGGCTCAATGGTTATGCCTAAATAAACAACAATAACAACAAACAACAATACAGACTAGGGTTGCTACTGCACAAAACTCAAACCCACAGGGTTTGGAATTGAACAATTAGGTTTGTCAAGACTAGCCCCATCACCTCTCCTCCCTCGCACACAAGGCCAAGCTACAGGTATGAGGATGTGCCTCAGTGGTGTGGTACCTCATACAGGGTTAACATATTTAAAATTTGTAAATAGAAACCCTAATCCTGACCTTCCCATCCCCTACCCTCATGACCCAAGGCCAAGCTACAGGTTTGGAGTCATGCAACACAAGTCTGGTGTTTTATACCTATCCCATGCATTCTAGGTCTGTATTTAGAATATTTTCAGGGTATAATCACAAGTTTTACATCCATTTATGATGTGGCTTACTTTGCACACAATACCGTGGGCATGGCATAAAGTAGCAGACTTTGTGGGATTTGAGTTTTGTTCAGCAACAACCCTGATCTGCATTAACATTGTTTTTTTTTTTTGCTTGTTTTGAGATAGATAGATAGATAGATAGATAGATAGATAGATAGATAGATAGATAGATAGATAGATAGATAAAGAGATAGATTGATTGAATGAATGAATGAATGAATGAATTAAAGATATTCTCAGAATTGGAGAGACAGCTGTTTGGTGAAAGCAGTTCACATACATGCACACATGCACGTACAATTTGGGCATATAGAAAATAGTGAGAATATTGAAAGGAGGGGTGGAGGATATATGGGAGACTTTCTGAAATAGGGAGTTTACCAGAGAATCTTTTGCTGGGATCCTTTCCACAGCATACAGTCTCCAAAACATAGGCATATAAGCAGTATTTCCTGTTCTGGTTATTGCAACATAGAAATAATCACTAGAAAGTGGATAACATGCTCTTAACAAGGAGAAATAGTGGGCATAGTGAATGGAAGTTATCAACTGGATGAGCTGGGCCACACTTTATGGCTACAAGATGCTTTTGAAAATAAATGGATGCTTTTCTAACACCCAAGAGTGTGCATTAAATCCCTGGTGTATACTCCTTCCAAGTAATGCACAATCTAGAGTGTGTTAACCTGCATTGCATTATTGTAAATATTTTATCTCGTGAAATATGCCAAAGAGAACAATAAAGACAAAAAAGAAATTGATTATATGCCTTTATTTTGTCAGCTATAGAAGAGCTAGGCAATATTTTTATTTTATTATTTATTGATTAGAACCTTCATTGAATGTTTGCCAAAGTGAAGATGAGAGATAGGAACATTTTCTGTTTTTTAACACCTCACTGGTAGTCTTACAACCTTTTCTCATGATTTTAGCTGTCCCAAGGCCTGCCTGTCAGTCTCACAGATGCAATTCTCAGTCTTCGGCCACACTGTAAGTGTACTTCATGGAAAGCCCCTCTGCATGGTGTGCCCGAGGAAGCAAAGTTATTGCTACTCGCATACTCAAGTTTGCCATCCAAAGAGGTGGAGCTGGTTGTAAACCTGGAGTTGCTGACATAGGACTACTGGCAGAATCATGTGTCAACCAGTGACATTTTTTCTCTTTATAGTCCCTCCCAGCTCTTAAATGAATCATTGGAAGACTAGGTTTGCTGACAAAGGCACCTAGTTTCACCTGAGCTCTTTCCTTCTAGGTTTGCTTATAAGGACAGAGCAAGGAACAACATTATCAGAGCAAGAAAAAAGATTAAGGCTTCTTTTGGCTAGGCAGGTTTACAGTGTGTTACTGTTTTCTTTTGTGCTCACATGTTTTGTTACTGTTTGTTGCTTACATTGTACTGCTTTATTGTTCTCTGATTCAAACTGCTGTTGCAGCGTATACTTTCTGCTGCATTATTACAGGGTGTGCCTACAGGTTTGTTACTGTTTTGTGCTTACAGATTACTGCTGTAATCTTCTCTGGTTCAAATTGTTTTTTGCAAGGCATATCTTCTGTTACTGCTTTATTTTTCTCTGTAGTAAAGTGTATTTTGTAGGATATATCTTCATTGAAATTGGTACAGGTGGTGCATAAAGGTTTTACAGTTTTATCTATCATTAGGCTAAGCTTTCAGGGCTATTGCAGTTCTTGTTGGTTGATTGTTTCTGCTCTTACCTCCTTGTTTCTTTTGTCTGTGGTTCTTCTTTTTTGGCATGGGAAGGGTCCAACCACCCACCCCATCCCCAACCACCCCATTCTACATTCCTTTTATGCAGTAGCATAGTCATGACATTTTCTGTAGCAAAGTAAGAAGGGGAGGATCAGAGGGGTATCCACACAGTGACCTCACTTACAGGGGCACAAGTAATTTAACTTGTTATAAAAAGTTATGCAAAGACAAACAAAATAAACACACGCATATATATATATATATATTTATACAACGTATGTTGTCAGATAAATGAGAGTATAAATCATCATATCTGACATAGCGTGAAGATAACATTGTTATCTTCATGTTCTTCCATACGTCATATGTTATCTCCATGTTCCTATCGTCATATCGAACTTATCTGGTTGATCCTGCCACTCAGAGCACTTTCGACACTAGAAGTGAAGGGTGATTGTTCTAAGAAGACTGGCGATTTAGTTTAGTAAATATTTTAGAATCAGCCAGACTTCAGTAAATGAGCCTATTTTTTTGTAGTTCCTTAGTTAAAAGTTTTCAACTTGCACACAGAGTGAAGACATCAAAGCCGCAGCTTTTCAAGAGTAAACAGCGCGAAGCCTGCCGCCGTGCAACAGACGCCGAGGTTCATTTTACTTTGAAAGCCGGCTCGGTCAATGCTGCACTCTGTGTGCAGTTTGAAGCTTTTGACAAGGAACTACAAAAATACAGACAAATTCTAATTTACTGAGTCTGGGCACATTCTAAAAAATATTTACTAAACTACAAATCGCCAGTCTTCATAGCGCCGTCACGCTTACACTTCTAGTGAAAGTGAAAGTGCTCTGAGTGGCAGGATCAACCAGATAACCATATAAACGTCACTTTTTCCCCCAAATAAAAGCAGGATCAACCAGATATTTTTACTAACTTTAAACTGACAGGATCAACCAGATATTTAAAAACCCTATATAATCTATTATGTTGGGGAAGCATGTGGAGCCCTGTGTGTGTGTGTGGGGGGCATGGCATGATAAACCAGATAATGCTTCTAAAACTAACCATAAATAGCATAATCCACTAAATATTTCTTAAGCAATAAATGACATCTGCTGTTTTGGCAGCGTTTCTGTAAGGGGTTGTATTGCCAGGGCCATCACCTTTATGTCACCCATTGCATTGAGAGGGAGCACGTAGTGAGTTGTGTTGGGGGCAAGGCAAAGCATATGTTGTATAAACTGAATATGACATGGCCGATGAAGATATCATATTTATCTTCACTGAGGCCAGTGACATCAAGATATCTCACTGTGGCTGCCACTGTGAGATATCATGATATCACTGGCCTCCTGAAGATAAATATGATATCTTCAGTCGGGCCATGTCATATCCCCTATATATATATATATATATATATATATATATATATATATATATATATATATATATATGAAAAAATCAAACTTCTGCTTTCATTTTCCTTCTAATTACTCTGACCAGGTTATAAACTTGGAAACTCAACTGGAATGGATATTATTAACTGCAGGCACTGTGGGACACTTTTCAAAAGGGCAGTTATACAGGATTTAGGACATTGTCCTACATGCTGAACCATCAGAGATCTTAGGGCTCAACTCCAGGCAGGATGGGCAGAGATTGTGCACCTGAAATTGCATATTCAGAAGAAAATATATTACAAGAACTGCCCACCATTTCCCCAATATCCAACTAAAGCACCTCGACCGCAGAGGGTAGTTGGTCTGGGAGGTTGGCAGATGGTTTGGAGGGGCAAGTCAGGTGCCAAATCACTCAATGCTCACCAACGTATCACCTCCACAAACCATATAAAAACTACAAACATGTATCTGCCTCTATCTCTGAAATCAAACAAAGGGGCAGAAAACACTGCAGAGCAGGACACTGTAGCACAGAAGCTAGTGCTACATAACTCGCCCCAAACAGGGACCAAAACAAAAAAGCAAAAAAGGAAATCCAAAACACTACTGATCATAGGAGACTCCATGATTCGGGGAGATAACTACCTCCAGCTGGGGATAATGGTCAGATGTCTCCCAGGTATATCAGCTTGGAGAGACACTGCCTGCATTGCTAAAATCATGCAGGAAGCAGGAGAAAACATTGACTTCCTGGTACACATAGGAACTAACAATCTTGCTAGCCGGTCAGTTGTGGAGACCAAGGAACACCTGACCAGGCTGGGTGACAAACTGTCATCCATTTCATCTGGCATCTCCTCTCTGAGATCCTGCCAGCCTAGGAGAGGGGGCAGATGGCTAGAAGGTCAGAGAAGGGGAGATAGGGGAGCTAAACATGTGGCTCAAGGGCTGATGCCAGGAAAAAGGACACAAATTTTCAGGTAACTGGCAACAGTTTTGAGAGCACAAGTTCTTTAAATTCAATGGACTGCATCTGACTAAGGAGGGAGTCAGTGCATTGGGGCAGAAGTTTGACGTCTTTGCAGAATATTTAAACTAGCAAATGGGGAGAGGGGTGAAGCACTCAATACATTGAATGAGAAGAACTCCCCTCCCCCCTCAGCTAGTGATGAAACAGGAGTTCAGCATGTTTGTAGTTCATTTGCATCACCAAGTAAGGAAAAAGGTCCGGCTCCCCATATGACACGCAATGGAAACACCGGACCTCACCCAACAACTAAAACACTGAAATCTGGCCAATAGAAAATCATGTACACACATGCCCTCAGTCTGGGAAAAAAGATCCCAGACCTGCAAGCAACAATGTCAGAGGCTAAACTGGACATAGTAGCCATTAGTGAGACATGGTTCATCAGTAGCCACACTTGGGAGACTTCAGTACCTGGCTATGTACTGTTCAGAAGAGACCAAGGTGCAAAAGGGGGGGGAGTGGCCCTTTATGTCAATGAAAAAATCAAAGCAACAGAAATTCAGAATACACATAAGGAGCCAGAAGAACCGTGGGTCACCCTGGAAACAGGAAATGGGACAGCCATACGAACTGGGGTTGTCTACAGGCCCCCAGATCAGGGTGAGGACATAGACACACTACTGTTAGAAGATATACAAAACATGACAGGAAAAGGGGAGGTTCTGATAATGGGAAACTTCAACATGCCAGATACAGATTGGTCAATAACAGCAGGAACATCTGCCAGAACTAGACACATAGTGGATTCCCTGCAGGAGGAGGGCCTCAAACAACTGGTACAACAACCCACAAGAGACAGGGCTATCCTAGATCTAGTACTGACTAATGGGAAAAGGATCACAGATCTCCAAGTAGAAGGTCACCTAGGGGCCAGTGGCCATCATGTGGTATGGTTCAGTTTGGCCACTAGAACTAAATCATCCCATTCCAAGGCAAAATATGGGACTTCAGAGGAGCTGACTTTGATAAGGTGGCCAACAGAGTTAAGCTAGCTCTGGCAAGAAGAAATACAGATAAGGAGATACAAGCAAAATGGGCAGGCATTAAGGATGCAATAACTGAAGCAATATCCCATCGTGTTAGGGAGAAAAACAAGAGCAAAAGAAGGAGGAAACCACTTTGGTTCTCAAAAACAGTAGCGGAAAAGATCAGAGCCAAAAGGTTGGCCTTCAGGAAATATAAGGGAACGCAGCGGGACAAAGATAGAGAGGCATACCAAACTTCCCTAAGGGAAGCAGAGAAGGCAGTAAGGCAGGCAAAGGCCCAAACCAAGGAAACACTAGCACGAACAGTAAAAAAAAGGGACAAGACTTTCTATAGCTACATTAGTGAAAGGAGAAAGCCCAGAGGGGATATTGCTAAGATCAAAGGGGGTAAGGGAGAGTGTGTGGGTGGAGGAGGACCAAGGAAAAGCATATATCCTAAATAGATACTTCTAATCAGTATTTACTGAGAAGAAGGTAGGGCAGAGCTACAGTGCAGCTCCATGGACACAGGGGGGAGGTGTACACAAGTCCCTTCAAAAGAAGGGCCTACAAGGCTCCTTAAACTCAGGGTGGACAGGGCAATAGGACTTGAAGGCATCACATCCCAGGGTACTAAAGGAGCTAAGGATGGAACTAGCAGTTCCATTAGCAGAACTTTTTAGTGAGTCTCTGAGCACAGGAGAGGTCCCAGAAGACTGGAGAAGGGCTCATGTGATCCCACTCCACAAGAGTGGTAGCAGAGAGGAGGCAGGAAACTACAGACCAGTCACTCTTACCTCAGTAGTTGGCAAGATTATGGAGGCACTCCTTAAGGAAAGGATAGTGCAACACCTGGAATCTGTAGGAGCACAGGATCCAAGACAGCAATGGTTTACAACAGGAAGGTCCTGTCAAACAAATCTCATAGATTTCTTTGACTGGGTAACTAAAGTGGTGGACCAAGGGGGTGTAGTTGATGTTGCCTACCTTGAATTCAGCAAAGCTTTCGATACTGTTCCACATAGAAGATTGATTAATGAGCTGAGTAGGCTCGGAGTGGGTCAGAAGTTGGTAAACTGGTTGGCCGGCAGAAAACAGAGAGTGGTGGTAAACAGTATACAGTCAGAAGAGATGCAAGTCACAAGTGGGGTACCTCAGGGATCAGTCCTGGGGCCAGTCCTCTTCAATATCTTTATCAGTAACATTGCAGATGGACTGGAGGGTAAGGTTTGCCTGTTTGCAGGTGACACCAAGATCTACAACAGAGTAAATGATCCAGACGGAGTGGGCAGAAGGAGAAGAGGTCTAGATAAACTTGCAAAATGGTTGGAACAGTGGCAACTGGGGTTTAACGCAAAGAAGTGCAAGATCATGCACATAGGGAAGAGAAATCCTGAAGCCACCTATAGGTTGGGAGGGGAGTTGCTGGCAATCACAAGGGAAGAGAGAGACTTGGGCATCATCATCATCACAAATGACATGAAATCATCCAAGCAGACCACTAAAGCAGTAGGTAAGGCTAGAGGGATGTTGGGTATATTAGTCGGGGAATCACAAGTCATAAGAGGGAGGTAATAATCCCTCTTTACAAGACACTGGTTAGGCCCCATCTGGAGTACTGCATGCAGTACTGAAGGCTGCACCTGCACAAGGACATTAACAAAATGGAGGCAGTCCAGAGAAGGGCAACCAAAATGGTGCAGGGACTGCATCAGAAAACATTGAGAACAGATTAACAGAGCTCAATATGTACACCCTAGATCAAATGAGGGAGAGAGGTGATACGATTGAAACATTCAAACATCTTCAGGGCATTAACAAGGTGAAAGAGTCTAATATGTTTCAATATAAGAAAAATAGCAGGACAAAAGGATGCAGCATGAGATTAGAGGGAGGCTGATTAAGGGGTAATGTGAGGAAGTTCTTTTTCACAGAAAGGGTGGGGAATGCATGGAATGGCCTACCTCAGGAAGTGGTGGATATGAATACAGTGCAGGGCTTCAAACAGGCATGAGATAGGCATAAGGGAACCAATACTGATGAGTATGAATAGATAGGCCATTGACAGAGTAAAGGCCTATGGCACATTCATAAGGTAGACAAAATGGGCAGACTGGATGGGCCTTGCAGTACTTAGCTGCTGTCAACTTGTATGTTTCTATTGTGCTGTCCTGAGTATAGCAGAATTTTGTGTGATCACCCACAACAACCACTGCTGCCACCGGCCCTCCAAAGGTGACATTGCTGTAGCAAGATGTCTCTCTCTCCCCCCCCCAGTTCCCACACACCCACACCCATCATCTGTAGCCTGTCTTCCATGCTCTGAGTATGAGAGCACTACTTCTGCAGAGTTCCCTAGACTCCATTGACCAGGGCAGAACATCAGGCATATGACAATGGTCCAAGGGCTCCTGCATGGTGGTACAATGTGCTACCACTAGTATCACCAGGCCAGGCAGATATGTATATTTTGAGCTTTGTATTCTGCTCTTTCTGTGATGATTGATCTACACTGATTTGAGAAGCTGGAAGTTGAAATTTTTCCCATTATTGACATTGTACTCATTACATCAAAACCTGTTTTATTATGGAGTCACCCCAATAATCTGGCTTTGATTAGGATTTCCTTTGTAGTCTGAGATTTGTATTTGCTGATATATAATAAATAGATAAAAGATATTCATATATCTGGCAAAAAATTGTAAAATAAAATAAAAAAATAAATAAATAAAATATATTAACCATCTTCAATCCTAGCACTTTGCAATTTTTGCACAATAACAGTGATCCAAACTCTACAAAAATAAGCAAATAATTGCTCAGTAGTTTTAAATGCAGCAAAGATGAAAATGCAGAACATTCCTGTTGAAACAGTTTTGTTTTTGGCAAATAGGAATTAGAGAAGTGGGAGGTAGCAACATTTAAAGGAAAGTCCCTCACACTTTTTCTGTATACCTGTATAGTTTGTAAGCATGAACAATGATTCCCTCGCTTGCATCCTCCTAATTTCCTCCTAATTTAAATATAAATAAGGTTGCTTCACTCTGTTCTGCTCTGGTGTGAAAACCTGTTTGATTCCATTGCAAACATCATGACCCCACCCATGTAAAGCAAAGACATCATGGGACAGTATGTGTATCTGCACAAGCCAGCAGAAATTCTACTCTCAGTCTGTTCTATTACATGTCTTGTGACATCCCTGTATTCTAGGAAAGCATTTTTTCTAACTCATACACACCTTAAACTATCACACAAAAATAGCAGGGCACTTATTATACCTTGAAAAGCTTCATGCCCAGCATTAAGACAAGAACATTGTGATCATGGAGGACAGCAACAGAACTGACTAAAACAGTATAACTACTGCAGGCCTTAGCTCTAAAACATAATAAAATTCCAGGATGCCTTACATGAGACAGGCCATCATGACCTTTGCAATGGAGTCAAGCAGATTTCCATACCAGACTTAAGCAACTTCATTTGCATTTAAATCCTGATGAAATCAGAAGGGTGCAGTAGAGGCAATCATTGTTCATGCCTACAAACTACCCAGGCAAACAAAAAAGGGCTGAGGGATCTTCCCTTTAAAAATGAGGTTTGGTACCAAGTTAGCCCCTAGCCCAATGTAGTTGCTTTTGTTCTTTGAAAAAGGTTGCGATTAACAGGCTAAGATATGCTCTGTAGGTTAAATAAATCATGAACTGCGCATATGTACTGCAGTACATTCAAATTCATAATGTTTTCCTGTGACATGCATGCTGAGCAAAGCTTTCAGTCATTGTCAAACATTAGTTTCGAAAGAAATTCAGACTCCATTGAAAATGTAAGATTCAGGGCCAGATAAAAATACAGTTTGCCTTGTGAAATAAATGATGACTGAACCATCGCTGGAACCTGGCTGGCTCATTCCACTTTTGCAGTAAACAGCAGCCCACACCAGGGATAGAAACAAATCACTGTTTTATTCAAAAGGACTCTGGGTCCCATCGATCTTCATTCAGTGCATTGGGAAATCCACACTGAGCCTTAAATACTGGAACATAGCTAAATAATTCAACCTTCATTCAGTGCATAGGGAAATGCACCATGCACTTAAGTTCGCAGTACTATAATATAATTAAATAATCTTATTGCCGGGCCCTTGGCCACTCAGGTCAGACTACAAGGGGAAGCTTCCAAGAAGTGCATTCAGCAAGATAGATGACAGCCTACCAAACAGCCTGACCTACAATATTGTGTACACATTCATTTCCCACTAATTGGAGGGAGGTGCTACATTTGGTTATTGACACCCACTTTGCAGTCAGACCTAAGGCTATGCCATACTCAGGCTGCCTACCTACAGTACTTTGAGGAGATATTAAAAAGAAAGGTTTATTATACATGCCAGCCATTACATTACTTTTCCTCCAGCTCCCGTCTTTGATTTTTTTTTTCATTTTTTATTTAGAATTTTGGGCCAGGAAAGGCATACTGAGCTGAAGCTCATTTCCAGGTGTGCAGGGAAGTAAAATGACTTGATTAGGGTCACACAGTATGGAAAGTGGTGGTTGTGAGTTTCTAATACAGGTCTATTAGTTCCTCAGGATCACAGCTTGGTGTTTTTACTCTTTAGGCTGTACTGCCTCCAGCAATGGTCCATTCTGGACCACAAAGCAGAAGGAATGGCAAACCATAAAAACTACAGTACCTATAAGGCAGCATGAAGGCAGCACCAACTTTATTGTCCATCACTACAGATGAACAACTTTGAAGAAAATACATAGTCTGAAGATAACATGCACAATGCAGAAGACGTGACTACATCAGCATTTATGCTAGGAACTACTTAGTTCTGCTATTTTCTTTTATCTCCCCACCCCCTTGCCCTTCCTCCCATCTAGTCAGGGTTGCCCCAGTCGCAGATTTCCCCTTCATTAGGTGGGTTGAGGTTACACAAGCACTGGTCAACCTATGCTCACCATACCTAGGGGCATCTCTGTGTTGTGAACAGTTCCCCAGCTGTTCCCAAGTGTAGGATTTATGAGTAAGTCCCAATCCCCAGATCCCTCAGCTGGTAGTGCAGTCCATAATTGCTGCATCACTGGGCTGATCTTTCACAAATAATTTGTCACATACCATTAATTCAACAAAGGCACCTTTATTTCATAAGTAACTCTTTCTGCAGGCATAACCCTATAACACTTATGCCTGTAAATGCATATGTTCTCTAATAGTCCAAACCTTATATAAGCATAATCACATAACCTTCATGCATGTAGTACACAGCTCACTTATAGTACACACATTGCTGGAATTATATTTTCTCTAATAGTTCAAACCTTATATAAACATAATCACATAACCTTCATGCATGTAGTAAACAGTTCACTTATAGTACACACATTGCTGGAATTATATTTTCTAATAGTTCAAACCTTATATAAACATAACCACATAACCTTCATGCATGTAGTACACAGCTCACCTACAGTACAAGCATTGTTGGAATTAAGGGGGGACCCACATGGGCGCAGCACCCATAGATCTGAAGTGAGGTGCTGTAGCTCTCACAACTCTGCCATTTACTTATAATTGGTAGGGGACTCTATTTTAGACAGGGACTGTACAGCTCACACAGTTCATAAAAGTGTCATTCCAACACTGCTTATACAGTGTCAGTTTTTTTTTTTATGCAAGATTGACTGCTCAACTTTTGTGCAGTTTTATTTTCATTTATTTATTTGATTCTCTGGAAAGAATCTTTAAGTCAGAGGCTCATTTACAAAGGCTCCACATCGAACTGAACAGATTACATGTAACAAAGAAACACAGCACTGTACAGGTATACAACATTAAGAAGTTACATAACCAAAAAAGGTAGCAGTCAAAGAGATATAGTCACAATGGTGTAAATGAGCAGCTTAAATACAGATGTATTAATCTGCAATATAACACAGAGAGTGGGTTTAGTTCAACAATTGCAGTAAGTTACAGGAATAGAAATTAGGTGACAGTCAAGAGACATAGTTAAAAGGGTGCATTCATAGCACAAGAAAGGTAGGGGAATAAGGGGAAACTGGTATTGGTCAGGGACATAGCCATAGGGGAATATTCAGTGCAGGAATAGGGCAGAGAAGGTTAGGAAACACATTATGAATACATTATGAACACATTGCTCTCTTGCAAGTCAAACATCTATGGGAATGACTCGGCTAAGAAATGAAATGGCTAAAAAGAGCTGCAAATATAAGAAAACACCATGTCACTACTGATACTAGTAAACACTAATAATACTTATCATATCAAATACATGTGATAAATACTAGGTAGATGTTTGTCAGCTCTCAGCATCTCATTGCCAGTCTTCTTAAAGATTCCCTTGTTGATGATGTTAAAGATTTTTTTAAGCAAATTTTACTAATATGCAATATAATTCTACCCTCAGTTAGCTGTTGCACAGTAGTCCATAAGCTGTTTCTCTAGTAGTCTCTGAGAAGATGACCCTCCCACTGGTTTTATGGTGAGGTTTACTACAGTGAAAAGGTCAGAATCAATGTCTGCATTACCAGTTCTATTATAATGGTTACCCAATATCCTTGGAAGGTACAGAGTTCTGTAACTAATTGCACATGTGGCCTGCACATCAGCACAGTGCCAGGGCTACTGCTTGTGATACCACAGATTCAAGTTTAAGAATGAACTCAGGCTGGGGGGGGGTAGCTGGGGCGAGGAGGAATGAGCATCCCAGGGGACCCTCTCCTCCTCCAGAGAGGGAAGAGGACAGCCATCTCAGCTGCTATACTGCCACCTGGGTGACCACAAGTAGCAGTGCAGTCAGAGCAGCTTGTGATCAGGAGGACACTGGCAGGTACTGTATCGCGATGCTTGCAGGCATTTGTGCTCTGTTTGCCCTTGACATCAACGTCCAAGAGGAAGTCAGGAGAAACACTTCAAAACCCTGAGAAACTTGATGAAGCCGACCTGCTCACAGGCCCCATATCTGGCTACCTAGGCGTTGCCTCCCACACCGGATCCTCCTGTGGTGGGATATAGAGGGACCCTGCTTTCCCCGCAGAGGAGGAGAGCTCTGGGGGAAAATTAGGGAGGTTAAAGATAAGTCCTTGGGAATGTCTGGATGATGGGGCTGGGGCAGCTTGAGCAGGTGGAGTCAACCAGATAGTAGTCGGCATAAACAAATAACCAAGAGAAAAAGAATAAGTGCATGTGTGACTGACCTTACTGTATTGAATGCAAACTTCTGAACTGTGTTAGAAGGGTTTAAAACTTTAAGAGCTGAAAGCAGTGGGAGTGGCACTTGTAAACTTTGTCCACAAACAGTGTAATGCTTCACTTCTCATTCAGGGTCCATGTACTTTATAGTCACAATGCTGGCTTCCCAGTAACTTAATAATGGACTCTAGTTTACAATTTCAGGATGTAGTCCATGGCCATGCTGCCTTTGCCCCTTGCGTAGATATTGCCCTGAGATTTTTTTCACAAAATGTTAATCACCCAAAATGAGTAACAAATCATAGGGAAAATGGAATACTAGGCCTCGGTTTTCGTTTTTTTAGTTTCTGTATAGCTTAATCCGCTATTACAAGGTTAATGGTCAGCAGTTCCATTTAATCCCTTCACAAGTTGGACCACATTTGCAAGTGACATCCAGTAGATCAGATCTATGACTCTTGCCCTCTGGGGTCAGATATTAAAGCTTATATTTGTACTAGAAGAGCTGAGAACACACAGCACAGGTGATTTATTGTATTTTATTTCAGACTTAAAGGGTTTGTATGAATGAACAAGCAGAAGTAAGTTCTGTAATTCTTAGTAGCCAGGAAAGGGGACTGCTGTAGTTAGCAGAATATTTTGTATTTTCTTGTTGCTTTGTGCTAATTTCTCTCGCAGATCACATCGTCTCTTCAGAGAACTGAGGGGCACAAGGAGTGAGGACACAGAGAGGGTGAAAAGGAGAATGGGGGTGGAGTAACTGATTGTTTTTTCCATAGCAAGGAAACACTGGAGAAACCCACCCACCCCAGGGTCATTCTTCTTTTATAGGGCACAAGACCAGGTAGCATTCTGCAACTTCCTGTGTAGTAGTAGTAGTAAAAAGCATTTATTTTTATACAGGATACAAAAATGACTTATTTTTACACCATTAGGATAAAATCCTATTTACAAGGCGTTCCTGTTTTAGATGTTGAAAATCAATTGCACATATCAAATATAACAAAAGTTATGTGTAGAGACAGGAAGGGAGAAGCGAGAGAAACATGAGATAAAAATCAAAGGGTATTGCAGTAAAGACTACGAGGAGAGCAAATTCATGTAGCAGCTACAAGGGAAGAGAGACTAAAGCTAGGCTAACTGAGATAGTAAACCAGGGCACAGCCACTCAGAGAAAACAGATAGAAGGGCAGAAAGGTCAAGACAAGGCACAGCTACTACAGGAGAAGAGAGACTAACAGCTAGCCAACAAGTCAATAAACCAGGGCACAGCCACTCAGAGAAAACAGATAGAAGGGCAGTAGGGTCAAGACAAGGTACAGCTACTACACGAGAAGAGAGAGACTAACAGCTAGGCTAACCAAGTCAATAAACCAGGGCACAGCCACTCAGAGAAAAACAGATAGAAGGGCAGTAGGTCAAGACAAGGCACAGCTACTCAGGAGAGGAAGACCAGAATAGGAAGATAATGGGAGTGGTACAATGTAGTGGATGTGGGTGGCAGTTTTCAGGAGGACATTCTGGATGCTGTGGTACTGCCCCATCTGCTGGCACCTCTCTGGGCTGGGGTGTAGGTTGCCAGGCTCCAAGCCAAGCTGGGCAGGAATACTTGGAACCTTGGCCCTACTTCAGAGGCCACATTATGTCCCCAGCCACTGCTGCAATAGTTGCCCGGCAGTGGACTGGATTGACTATGGTGGCTCAGAAGGTTGAGGGAGGGAGTCAGAGACACATCCCTCATCCAGTCCAACTTAGAAATGTCTATGCTGTCCTGGAGGAGGGAGAGTCCCATAAGGGAACCTGAAGTTGCAACCAGGGATGGTGAACGGGTCCTCCAGGAGGGAGATCCGGGGGCGGGAAGAAGAGGAAGCTACTCTTGGTGGAGGACTCAATTGTCCAAGAAATGGATTTGGGCACAGGTAGTGGGATGGAGAGGGAGGTTAATTGCCTTCCAGTAGGCACAGCTCTGAGGGAGGGGGAGCAGATACACAGGATCGCTAAAGCGGTAGCAAGGAGAGGGGGGCTGGAGGTTGTTCTCCACCTGGGGACAAATTATCTAGCTAGGGAGGAGGTGGGCACAGAGCAGGTACAGGAGGACTTCAGGGAGTTAGGAAGGTGTCTTAGGGTGGTAGCAAGCTCTGTGGCATTCTCAGAGGTGCTGCCAGTCCACAGCAGGAAGAGGGGCTAGGAATCTCCACATTAGAAACTTCAACACTTGGTTGAAGAACTGGTGTGAGGGAAAGGATTTTGGCTTCACTGGGGACTGGGGACCCACCTGGAATGATGAGGGCCTGTGCAAGGGCAACGTCCTTCATCCATCCAGGAAGGGACGTGGTCCTCAATGAATGGTTTACATGCTTCCTTGTAAGCATTTAAACTAGCCAAGGAGAGGGTAGATGAGAGCAGGGAGACTCAAGCAGCCCATCCCCACACATTAGAGCAGCCACAGCCAGCAATGAAGATCAAGAAGTTAAGTTGTTGAATGGTACACCTGAACCAGTTAAAAGGGGTAAAGAGGAGGAAGGGAGGCAGCAAAAGAAGGAAACTGCATTTGGCGGGAAGAAACAAGAAGGCAAAAGCAGGAATAGAAGGTGGATGGGCAGTTAAGTGTGGAAGGCCATGTACACAAATGCCTGCAGCCTGGGAAATAAAACTCCTGATCTGCTGGCCTTGAAGGCAGAGGCTGAAGCAATAACCGAGACATGGTACACTGTAAACCATGACTGGGAGCTGAGTGTGCCAAGTTATGCTCTATTCAGGAGGGATAGGGAGGGGAAAAAAAGGGGTGGGTCTCTGCTTCAGAGAAGGTATAAAGGCAACTGCAGTACAGGGCAGACAGGGGGAGGCTGGGGCACTATTGGTCATCCTTGAACCTGGAAATGGCACAACAATTCACACAGGGCTGATCTACAGGCCTCCAGCTCAGGGAGAAGAGGTGGACAGATTGCTAATGGAAGAAATACATGACATGGCAACAAAAGGGGAGGCACGCTGATTTTAATATGCCAGATGTGGATTGGACCATCCCACTGGCAGCCTCAGCCAGGAGCTGAGACATCTTGGACTCCCTGCAGGGGGCAGGTCTCAGGCAGCTAGTGCTAGAACCCACCAGGGACAGGGCAATTCTGAACCTAGTACTACCAATGAAGACAGAATCACAGATGTCCAGGTGGAAGGGCACTTGGGGTCTAGCAACCACACACAGTGTAGCTTAACATGGATACAGGGTCACAGTTAAGCCACACAAAGGCAAGGTTCTTGGATTTCAGGAGGCGAACTTTGTTAGGATGGGGCTAGGTATCAAAGAAGCCCTGGCAAGGAGGGGTACAAAATGGGGGATTGAAGAGCAGTGGGCACACCTTAAAAGGAGCCATAGCGGAGGCGACACACCAGTGCATTAGGCTGAGAAACAAAGGCAAGAGAAGGAACAAACCACTATGGTTCTCTAAAGTTGTAGCAAAGAAAGTAAGAGCCAAAAGGAGAGCTTTCAGAAAGTACAAGGAGACACAGAACGAAAAGGATAGGGTGGAGTACCAAAATTGTCTGAGGGAAGCAGGGCAAGCTGTTAGGAGTGCAAAGGTGCAGACAGAGGAAAGATTAGCACAAACAGTGAAGAAAGGGGACAAAGCATTCTATAGATATGTCAGTGAGACAAGGAAGGCCAGGGGTGGGATTGTAAGGCTCAGAGGGGAGTTCGAGGAACGTGTGGTGGGAGACCAGGAAAAGGCATCAGTGCTGAATAAATACTTCTGCTCAGTTTTAGTGAAAAGGGGAAGGGAGAAGAACCACAGTTAGGCATCAGATACATGGGGTGAGGGGGGGAGGTGAACATGGGTCCATTTACGGAAAAAAGGGTCCTAGAGGAGCTCACAAAACTGAGGGTGGACAATGCAATGGGACCAGATGGCATACATCCCAGGATACCAAAGGAACTAAGGAACTACAGCTGGAGCTAGCAGCACCACTGGCTGCCACGCTCAGTGAGTTGCTCAATACAGGAGTAATTCCAGAGGGCTGGAGGAGGGCACATGTAGTCCCTCTTCACAAAAATGGAAGCAGGGAGGAGGCAGGAAACTATAGGCCAGTCAGTCTCACCTCAGTAGTGGGTAAGATTATGGAAGCACTGCTTAAGGAAAGGATTGTGGAAACCTGAATTCAATGGTACAGGATCCAATGCAGCATGGATTCACAGCAGGAAGAAATATAAAACAAATCTGATAGATTTGTTTGACTGGGTGATGAAGGAGGTGGATCGGTGGGGGGGGGAGCAGCAGATGTCACCTACCTCGAGTTCAGCAAGGCCTTCAACACTGTTCCACATAAAATATTGGTAAATAAGTTGTGAAGCCCGGGTGTGGGCCACAAGGTGGTGAACTGGGTAAGAAACTGGTTGAGGGACAGGAAGCAGAGGGTGGTGGTAAATGGGATCCAATCCGAGGAAAGAGGGTGACCAATGGGGTACCTCAAGGATCAGTCCTGGGGCCAGTCCTTTTTAATGTCTTTATTAGTGACATTGCAGAAGGCCTAGAAGGGAAGGTTTGCCTGTTTGAAGATGACACCAAGATCTGCAACAGGGTAGACACTCCAGATGTGGTGGAAAAAATGAGCGGACATAGGAAAGCTGGAAAATGGTCCTGTGGCAACTGAAGTTCAACACAAAGAAGTGCAAAATCATGCTTCTAGAGTACAGAAACCCTGTGGAGAGTTACAGGATAGGGAGAGCTGCCAACAGTCACCAGGGAGGAAACAGATTTGGGGATTGTCATCTCAGATGACCTAAAGGTGGACAAGCAGAGTACAAAGGCTGTAGGAAGGGCCAGTGGCATGTTGGGGTTCATAGGAAGGGGTATCACCAGCAGAAGTAGGAAAGTGGTGATACCACTATACAAAACACTGGTGAGGCCTCATCAGGAGTATTGTGTGCAGTTCAGGAGGCCACATCTTCATAAGGACATAGACAGGGTGGAGGCAGTTCAGAGGAGGGCTACAAGGATGGTGCAAGGCTTGCAAATGAAGACTTATGAGGAAAGATTAAAAGGCCTCAATATGTATACACTGGAAGAGAGGAGGAAATGGTGAGATATGATAGAAACCTTCGAGTATCTTAAGGGCACAAACAAGGTGCAAGTGGAAGACATCTTTCGGTACAAGAGAGGTACAAGAACAAGTGGGCATGATATGAGATTGGATGGGAGCAGGATACGGGGTAATGCGAGGAAGTTCTTTTTCACAGAAAGGGTGGTCAATGCATGGAATAGAATGCCTCAGGAGGTGGTAGAAGCTGGCACGGTGGTGGGATTCAAACATGCATGGGATAGGCACAAGGGAACCCTAGAGGTGGGAAGAAGCTAAAGCTGATGACCAAGTAGGGTCAGCAGCTACTGATACAGGTAGAGTATATAGGCAGACTAGATGGGCCTGGCGGTCCTTATCTGCCACCAACATCTATGTTTCTGTGTCTCTACATTACTCATTTAATGTCCGTGCCTGCAATTCACAGTTGTCTTATTTATTCCCAGCATTATTTGCCTTGTTGCTTGTTTATTATTTACTCGGTACCCCTTGTCCCCACTTCCCCAGGTCACACATGCAAATGAACTTTGGCTCAATGTGCTCTCCCAGTTAACAATTTTCAAACAGGTTTAGCCCACTAAGTAGGTAAGGGTAGTGTCAGCTCTTTGTAATTATGCTTTTAACTAGCTGCAACTGAGGGTTATTGGCAAAAGCTAGACCCACTAAACTAGTTGCCTTCTTTAAAGTAGGTTGCTCACCTCTAAGTGCTCTTTAATACAGTTAATTTAAAATGTGCCCTCTCCATTTAAACTGTAAAGCACTAAATCATTGTGTGAGACCATAATAATCCTGGGTAAAGCAATGGTTCACTTTATTTTATCTTTATTTTCTTCAACAGGTAGCTGTGTTATACAGTCTGACACAGCTGCCATGCGTATGCAAACAAAATATGTAACTAGGCTTCTTGGAAAAAGGCAGAGAGAGAAAAAGAGAAAGAGAGAAGCCAATCAGGGCCATGCAGTGGTTATAAAGTTCAAATCCATGCAATACCCTTGTAGACTTTGTTGCAATCTTCAACCTCAACCACAGTAACAACTAATAAGGGTGACAGAAATGTGTCAGTGACTTCCAGTTGGGGCCCACGTTCGGTTCATCTCCAAGATTTTGATATAACCGCTTTGGCTCCCAGTGCAGTAACTGGTATGTGGTAAAGCAGATTACAAATATGAGGTAAAAAGCATTGAGGTCAGCAATGAATATCCATTACTGTAGTGTACGTGTGGCAGGTCCTGTGGCATTCATCTCCTGTGGATTACTGTTTGTGGTACAGTATTTTAACAAATTCTGCAAAATCCATTAAGGCTGCCATGTCCAAGTGTGAGCTACTGTACAAATATAGCTATTATGCATTGCTGATCTCTGAGCATATACCCACCTGTAGTTTCTGCTCTACCTCCTAGACACAGATGTTTGCTGGTACTGTTGTTCTCCCAGGGTTAAGTACAATCCTCTGTGACTGTACTTAGTCTCAGGAGGACAGCAGGGCCAGCAAACAAAAGTTAAGAGCTTATAAAAACTCTAACAATCACTGCTGGCTGTCGAACCTCCTGCTGATGTAGCCCAGCTCTGACATCAGCTGCAAGGGATTCTGGAATTTCAAGCTACAGCAAATGTCAGCTTGAGAGTCAGCAGAATCAGCCTGATACAGTCTCGTATACTGCAGTAAACAGTAACTGAGAAAAAATGTTTTGCATACAAACTGTAAATTAGGATTAGTCCCTCACTTAGGTGTGCAGTTCCGTACCAGGTCTTAATGCCACACGACATAATAGCGTATGGCATTATGGCAAACCCAGACTTGTGCGCATCCCAAGTTGGACCCCCCCCCAAGAGTTGAGACTCCTTAGTGGGAATGTCAGGGTGAGCCCCCACAGAACAAAGACAGATGCCTCATGGCATAAATAGCGCAGCACGATTGTGCCATGCGGCATTATGTCGTTCGACACAATGACCCCATGCCGTGAGGTTCTTAGCGCTGACAGTTCCCATTTAATGAACTAAATTTGTCAGAGGATTAGGCATGTGATCATGGTATTATCATAGATACTATGACAATAATATATTTGCAATATAATGATTTTGTTACTTTTTATTATTATTTATTATGTGTTAATTATTTTTGTGCCAAGAAAACATGAGTCACGATAGAGGGAGAAGGGAGAATGAAGATGATGTGTTGTTTTCAGAACCAGTCAACTTCCATGTTTTTTTATTTTAATGTAATAATTATTATTATTATTAATTGTTATTCTTAATTTTTGTTCTGTTCATACACTAAGACAATGTGATTTGTGATGGCTGGAGGAGGAGGATGAAGAGAAATGTTCTTTTCAGAAGCCAGACTCAAGGTGAGATATTTCTGGAATTGTCAGCCTTTGGAGAAGCATTAAAAGCTTGTCACTTTAGTGTGGGTATGTAATCTCTCAGGCAGCATAATTTTTTACAATAATTTCAGCACCTGCTTGGGTGCATCCACAGGGCCTGCCTCTGGCTGGTGGTTGCTGGACACTTTGTGATGCAGTGCCTGCTTGGTACCAAGGGATGCATCAGTTGGCTTAGGCTGCTGCCACCCATGGAGGCTGAATTACTTGAAAAAACTATGTAATCTCACCACTTTCTATACCTAACCTGGCACTGCTGCTGGTGGTCCATCTGACCCGGGTAAGGATTGGGGTGGTGTGGAAGTTTGGGAGCAACCCTGCTCACCTTTAAAATCATTGGCTAGAACACTGGTTCCAAAAGTTTGAGTAGACTTCACTGAAACCTAATAATTTTTTTTCCACACTGTTTACAACATAAGTACTAATGTATGGTGACCATACACAACAAGCCTGTGTTTCCATTTAGGGGTTGAAATAACAGTATATGGACTTGAGACCGAAGCTGGGGCAGTCCATGTTGTTATCTCATCCCCAAGATGGAAACATAAGGCACGTTATTTATGGTCACCCATATTTTATTAGTTATAGTATATGGTTTTGTAGAGTGAAGTAGTGAGCAGGAGTGATAAGCAGTGCTGAGCTTTGATACAGGGACAGCACTCAGTGAAAATGAAAGCAGGCTGCCAGATTGGAGTCAGTGCAAGCAAGGGTGCTCAATAAAAATTAAAGCAGGCTATCGGGGGGAGTCAGCACAAGCAGGGACACAGGTGCACTTGACAATAGAATGTGCACAGCAACATTTTAATCGTGCACAACAACTTCTAGAGAACCACTGAATTCCATACAAAATAAGCCTTAACCATATACTATATGCTTTTAGTGGGTTTATGGTGTCATCTATAAAATACTCCCACACTGCAGATGATCTCTTCAGTATTTCAGGTACAATGGACTGGTGGGGGCTTCAGAGTTATTGGGTGGTAAATGTGAGATGATTTTTTTTTTTTTTGCCAGTGCAGAATTACATGGCTGGAGATGGCATTGGGAAGGGCAGCAAATAAGATATATGAGAAAATAATATAATCTGATATAATTTGATATGTTATATAAGGAAAAAAAACAGATACAGTATGATCTGATATACGAGATTATGTAATCTGCTATAAAATATGATCTATGTGAAGATATTATATCAAGGATAGAATGTATGATCATTTTTAAAATTTTTAATGTGTCAAGAAAACATGAATCACAAAGTTGAAGTCATGCTTTGAGCTTGCTATACGACTTTCTTACCTCTATGAGAACATGTTATTCTATGCTATACTATGCTGAGATTTAATAAATGATCATTTTTATTATTTAATATTTAGTATTTTGTATTATGCGTAAAAAAAAAAAAAAAAACCAAGAATGATGAAAGTGAAGCCATGATTTGGGCCGAACACTTGATTTCCTTCCGTTATGCTGTTTTCAGAAGCCACTAGTGACAAGGGGGCAGGGACTTTGAGGAACTGAGCAGTAAAGGCACTTTTTTTGTAGAACTTACCTTTACATTTCTGTATGATCCACTTCTATCCATAGCATAGGAATGGGAAGCCCTTAAAGGAGGAAAGGGGGAGGAGACTGGTGTGCTTCTGGATTGCTCAAGATGGTGTCATCATTAGATATACTGGTGACAATCAAGGAAGGCTGCTTGCACTGCAGTGGGAGTGAAACCAGTGGATTTATGGGAATTAATGAACCATGTTTTTGGGGGGAGGCTTTACTATCATGTGCCACCCTTGTCCTCACAGCCCCACAAATGTGACTCGCAGCCCCTGTCCCACCAGGACCAGCTCCATTTCCACCTCCGCCACCACTTGCAGAATATGTCCTTCATGAAACTGGCATGGTGAAACATTTATTTGCTCCTCCTCTTCTTCCTTTCCATTCCTTTCACTTCCTGATCTTCTCTTCATGTTTTCTACATGCAGCAGCAGCGCACATAACTGATGATAGCATGTCAGTGGCTCAGCAGGTTGCACATTCACCTCTGAGGCTGGAACATTGAAAGGTTGTGGGTTCTACCCCACACTGGGATCTTAGGATAATCCCAGTACTGACACTGTAGTGCAGTGTGAGGGGGGGGTGCTGCATTCCTGAGGTGCCGTGTTTTGGATGAGACAAACTGTGGTCCCATCTGCCTGTTCTGGTGGTTGTTCAGGTGGATGTTAAAGATCCCACGGCACTTCTGGAAAAGAGTAGGGGAATTGTTTGTTTAATTAATCAATACATAATAACAAAGATTACAAGCACATATATATGTATATAATACATCTTACATCAGTAAATACAAAGATTATCCATTCAAATATAGCCCATGGAAAGTATTTTCATATTTTGCACCATTCAGTATGAGTGGTTTGTTTATATTCTGCACTACATTTTTTTTCTTTAATGCAGTTTCTATCATATACAAAAGGACATTCTGATCTAAATATGTTTTTATGTGATAAGAGCGAATTGTTTAAGTCGCGTACCAATAAGAATGACTAAACAACTTCCACAAGTCACAAATGAGAGCAAAAACCAATCAACCACTGCAGAAAGCAATGGTCAATACATACATTTAAAAACAACACCAGAGGAACATTGTTTTATGTGGAGGGCTGTGCCATCCACATACCCCAATTGAATGATTCTCAAAGGGGGGCAGACTTAGAAAATAAAAGAAAACTCTAGGATGCACAAAATACATGTCTTACCCCAGGACCCAAACCTAGGTCCTTAAGCACTACAGGCAGTGGCTCTAGCCACTACACTAAATGGCCAGCTCGCTGAAGCTTGGCCACACTAACCCTCTTACCATCATCAAAAGAGTGAGAGAACCTGCTGGAGACATGGATACAATCACTGTCACCTCTTTGTCGTTATATTGAACCAGTAGCTCTTGTAGCTCTTCCAACGAACAGTTTTATTGAGTTGCTCTTATTGAGCAGCTCAGTAAAACTCACTCATATCACATGATACCAAATATAATTGATGTAAAATATATTTGCATCTTACCTGCCATATCAATATTTCTAGACAAGATAACACAATTAAGAACGTTTTTTTTTTTTCATATTGTTGAGGTATGGTGTATATGTCACCATATATTAGAATGTCATACTTTATTCATACCAAAAAAGGTTCAACCAATCTCATACTTAGTAAATGCCAAAAGGTTTGTATGTACGGACAGTCAAAATAATTTGGGCCATACAACATCTTCTGGGATAAAACCTTATTAACATTAAGTTGGAGATGACAACATAACTAGGCTAAGTCTCAGTATTATGCAGGAATTCTATCATTTTTAGATAGTTTAAAGCAGTAACTTTTATCAGTTTTTAAACAGCAGGCATGCTTCTACTTGTGTCATTAAGTCATTGCAAAATTACTTGCGATTCTGTGTCTGAATTTATTCCATGTTATTTTCTTTTTCTCTATAAATCTTATAAAAGCATCTATGAATTCTGGAAAAAACCTGCATGTTTCTGAAATACTGGTTTTGAGCTTTGCCATTCTAATTTAAATGGCTCCATCTGTATTGTGGCGTATGTCATCTTCTGAAGGATACAATCTGAAAATCATGCTTAGATATTATGTTGGAAAAAGATACTATAAAAAGTGTTATGGGATTGACCATATTTATTCCACCTTTTCCAGGGGGAGATGCAAAATGTCTCTTTTAATTGGATTTAGTCTACTTCCCCATATCATCTGAAAGAATATACTCAATATCCCAGGTTTGTTGGAGTATAGGAAATATAGCACTCATGCATAAAAAAACTAGGAATCAAAAATGTTTCCATTAAACATACTCATTTTTGTTTTGAAGAATGCCAATTTTTCCAGTGTGTAACTTTTAACGTCACTTCATCTAATGCCTTTTCTCAATTTAAAAGTGGTAAAGTATTAAAATATAAATAGTAATAGTAAATAGTTTCCTCCACATTAATGTATGCAGTCTGTTTAAAAAGTTCTCCATGATCCAGGCCTGGGTCCTCCATACTCGACCAGACATCCTAGTGGTTTCAGAAACCTAGCTTAGACCGGCCACCTCCGACAGGGAAGTCAATATCCCTAACTATTTACTATTTAGAGCAGACAGACACTTCGGGGGTGGAGGGGTTGCCATCTATATCAAGGATTGGTATACGGCATCCTGTCTGAGTGCTTTATCTGTTGCAAATGCTTATGAATGTCTGTCTCTTCAAGTCACCATCTTGCACACTTCAACATTGTGTATCATAGGGTGCTATAGACCTCCTTCTTCCAATCTACAATTGTTACCTCATCTGAGTAATATCATCGAACAACAATCCTCAGAAATAATTATTCTTGGGGATCTTAATTTAGACTGGCTATCTAAAACCGCCGCTCCTCTCGTAGCTTTCTGTGACACCCATGGATTATCGCAACTCATTGTCAAACCAACATGAGTAAATAAAAAGAACGTGGATAACAGCTCCCTGCTAGATGTTATCCTAGTGAATAAGCCACATCTCTTCTCCTTTACTGGCACCTTCTTCAGTGATATCAGTGATCACTCATTTATTGCTTGCATAAGATCAAGCAACAAACCTACTACTTCACCGAAGTTTGCTGCCAAGAGCTCTACATGGAACTTTGATCTCACTGCCTACATAAATGAACAGAAACACTCCTTGTATTGGCAAGAGTTCTATTTGGCAAAAAACACGTAATTCTTATATTCTGAACTACATTTTTTTTTCTTTAATGCAGTTTCTATCATATACAAAGGCACATTCTGATCTAAATATGTTTTTATGTGATAAGGGCGAATTGTTTAAGTTGCGTACCAATAAGAATGACTAAACAACTTCCACAAGTCACAAAAGAGAGCAAAAACCAATCGACCACTGCAGAAAGCGATGGTCAATCAGCATTCAACATATTCAGCAAAATTATCCTAGACGCCCTAAATAAATATGCCCCTATAGTTAAGGTGCAAATAGCAAAAAATGCATGTAGATGGTTCACACCATTATTAAAATCTGCATCGACTAAAAGAGATAACCTATGGAAAAAAGGATGCAAAACCCAGTCTGCTGCAGACTGGTGCAAGTTCAAAAGGGCACGAAACTCATGTACTAGAATGGTTAGAGATACAAAAGCTGCATACTATCATTCTGAATTTCTCTCTGCCTCCAAAAATCCTACAAAATTTTGGAAAATCATCAAGGACTTGTCTGGTCACACGTCTGGTGGCTCACTACCTGATGAAATCTCCTTAAACAATAACACTATTAGTGACAGACTGGAAGTTCTGGATGCCTTCAATAATCACTCTGCGACTGCAGGCTTAGCCTTTGACAATTCCCCTGCAAATTTGATATGCTCTCAGGTGGATAATCAAGGTGCATATCCTAGTGTCACCGATTCAGTCTTCTCCTTGTGTCCTACTACTCTGAAAGAAGTTGAAGACCTATTGCTAAAACTGGATGTAAAAAACAGTGCTGGTGTGGATACCCTCGACCCATATTTTTTGAAGGTGGCCATCCATATGTTAGCCATGCCCATAACCCATTTATTTAACCTATCATTAACTCAAGGATCCATTCCTTCAATATGGAAAACAGCACACATCATACCCCTGTTCAAGTCCGGAAATCCTTGTGATCTAAATAGTTACAGACCAATTTCGATTCTCCCAGTCTTGTCAAAATTACTGGAAAAAGTCGTAAGTAACCAGCTGAGTCAGTATCTAGAAGCTAATAACCTGCTTAATCCAGTCCAATCAGGGTTTAGAGCTAAACATAGCACCATCACAGCACTTGCCAAAGTGACTAATGACTGGCAAAGAGAGCTAGACAACAGGAATTACACCTGCGCCGTATTCTTGGACCTGAGCAAGGCCTTCGACACTGTCGACCATTCTCTGCTACTCTCTTCCCTGACCTCACTAGGTGCTGACCCATTATCTTTACAGTGGTTCAACAACTACTTCTCTGATCATTTCCAGCAGGTAAAAGCGGAAGGAGATCTCTCAACTCTCAAACCTCTCCTAAGAGGTGTTCCCCAGGGTTCTATCTTAGGACCGACCTTATTTGCAATATACATCAACAATATTGATGAAAGCATAACTAAGGCCAACATTCATCTGTTTGCAGATGACACAGTTCTTTACGTACCGCCCGTCATTACAATCTGCATGTAAGGACCTTCAATCTGAGTTCAACCTGCTGCAACACCAACTCCTAAACAAAAAACTATTACTTAACGCCAAGAAAACAAAAGCAATGTTCTTTTCTCCCTCTGCCCAAATGGTAAATTCAGCCTTATCAGATCCTGTGTCGCAGATTACTACAATTCTTGGAGAGAAGTTGGAATTTGTCCCTAAATTCAGATACCTGGGAGTATGGCTGGACCATAGGCTCTCCTTTATAGAGCACGTCGAAGAATTACTCAAAAAATTACGACAGAGACTTGGCCTGTTCTTTAGGATAGCCTGCTTCTTAACTAGAGATGCCAAACTACAGCTGGAACAATCAACCTTTCTATCCTTGATAAATTATGCTGACATCCTCTACAGTCACTGTCCCATTTCCTACCTCACCAAACTTAACACATTATATCATAGAGCTTCGAGGTTCATCACAGGCCTGCCTTATTCCACTCACCACTGCTCCCTATATCAATCAGAGGGGTGGAGTTCTCTTCAATTCAGGTGTGATAAAAATGCAGCTTTGTGGACCCTGACAGCCATCTCCAAAAAACTGCCCCAATACATTACAGACTGTCTTCCTATAAAACCAATAGGCAATTACACCCTGAGAAGTTGCAAATCTCTCCTACTGATGGTTCCCAAAGTTAACTCTCACTTTGGCAGGGCTGCTATAAGCTTTACACTGTCCTCCTTGTGGAATAAATTGCAAAAAAATCATCAGCATCTCATCTTTCAAGCTCTTATATTCACGCCTCAGATATGATCAGTGCAATTGTTTCCCATGACCATGAATTGTCATCATGCTAACCTGTACCATTTAACCATGAATGAATTACTTCTAGTGCTTGTCTCCTCCTTGGCCCTGGTCTGTCATCATGCTTTCATGTAACACCTTGATGCCTCTGTCCTCCCTTTGATACTGGTCTATCTTCCTGCTTTCTCCAGCATTCTTTTCATAACTCTATACTGCACTCATCCACAATCTACACTCAATCATACTATAAAAGTCCTAACTCCCCTTTCCCTCTCCCCGTAGGCCCCCACCGCCGCATCAGTTCTACCGACCTATCCTTAGGATTTCACTTCTCACAATGTTTAATCCTTCAACACATATTATATACCCTCCTGGTACCCCATCTGCCATTAGTTGGTGGTTCTCAAGCCATTTTCATGGCTAGTACTAGTGACTGCCCCTGGTAAATGAACTAACTGGTACTTCTATACAGAGAACATGGTTTATATACAGTTGCATGGTTCAATGGTGGACCTTCCCCCTTGTATTTGAATCCTCCTCTGTTATGGCTTGCCTTGTCTTCCTTTTATCATTTGACTTCCCTATTACTGCACCATTGTGTTTGTGTTTATATACTTATTTACATGTATTTATGTGTTTTTATGATGGATGTTACCCAACCCTGTTCTAACCAGGTCCATCTTGTAAAAGAGATCTGCTCAATGATGTTCACCTGGATAAATAAAGATTTTGAGTGATTGATTGATATTCCCAAGATTTTAACTGGTTTAGATGACACTTTAATTCCTCCAATGTGAGTGCGACATACTGTATGTTTACCACTGAATACAATTTGACATTTCTTTATATTAATTGTGGAGCCTGTGAATTTGGCAAGGCTCTATAACTGAGGCATCACTTTTTCCCAGAATCGTCATCTTCAATAAATAAGCACACATACTGCATATGCAGAAATGTTAGTTTCCCATTACTGACAAAGGGCATTTAGTGCCTTTAACATGCATATTATTACATATGGCTCTTATTAGTAGATATAATATTAAAATATGTAAGATAGGGCTTAGGTACACCCCTGTCTTAACCCTCTCTAAAGCACTATTCTTTTTTTCATCTTTTGGTAATCAGGTAAGGAAAGCCCACTAGGCACAAGTGCCTGTTTTCATGGGCAACCTGAGAGCACTGGAGAGGTTAGGCATGTTACTCAAAGTCACACAGAATGCAAGTGGAGGTTGCAGGAATCAAACCCAGGGCTGCTGGATGTACCAAGCTTATTCACAGCTGTTGCTCTAACCTCTAGACTATATGTTACTTCCAGGACCATCCACACCATCCACTGTATTCTTGATCCTAGCAATCCATTTATAATTGGAATAGTAGATATATTTGTGTATACCAGCTGGATCTAATTAATAAATTCTTCTGGGACTAAAAGAATGAAATAATGAGGCACCCTATTATATGCTTTTTCTTGGTCCAGTGAGAAAAGGAAATGTCCTACATTTTCTCTAGTAAACTATGCACTATTTTTTCTTATTATTTAGAGATTGTCATGAATTACATGTCCTGGAATAGAACAAGTTTGAGATGGTTGTAAAATTTCTGATAATATTGAAACCAGTTTTTTATAAAAAATCTTTACTAACATTTTAGCATCTGTATTTATCAGAATAATTGGTCTCCAGTATTTTAAATCTGCCTGATTTCCTTTTTTAAAAGGAAAAATCTGTATGGCTTCAGTAATGGAATGTGTACGATTCAAATGTTGTGAATATGAACTGAATAAGGACACTAGAATAGGAGATATGATATCACTAAATATTTGATAAAATTCTGAAGTTAAACCATTTGATCCAGGAGATAACTTTTTATTTTAAGTTTTAATTGTTAAAGTAACTTCCATTAAGGAAACTGGTTGTGTAATACTTTCTTGTCTTCACATGATAATTGAGGGAGACATGGAGAGTCAAGGAAAGTTTCAGAGTCTTGTCCTATTTTGAACACAGTACCAACAGATTGTTTTAAAAGTCTTAGAAAGTCCTGAGCTACATTTAACATTCCTTATTTGGAAGTACGTGTTACACTATTCTCATCAAGTAAAGATGTAATTATCCTTTTATTTACTCTGTTTGAACAGCTTTGAAAAATATCACCTGTTATATGGTGTCCTTGTGTACCATATTTTTGTTCAAAAGCTAAAGAGTTAGTTCTGTCATACTGAATGGATTTCATATCAGCTTTAAGTTTTTGAATATGGGTCTGTAAATTTATTCCTTCTGTAGTTTGAATAGATGTTAATTTCTGTAGTCGATACCGCAATTTTAAATATTTCATATATGTATTTTGGGAAGATGATACAGAGAATCTTTTTGCTAAACTCTGTATATCACTTTTAGTATTCTTCCACCTAACTGCCAAATCTTGATACATACACATAACAGTAAACCGGCCCAATATCAATTCTTGTATCACTTCTGCAAACTTCCTGTCCATCAGAAAAGTGTTATTAAAATGCCAACTTTTCTTTCTTATTTTACAATCTGACTGAATATCTATGGTGCAGCTTACTAACGTGGTCAGATGCTTGTATTAGAATTTTTTTACTATTGGATATATTAGGATTTTGAGACAGAAATAACAAGCATTTGTCAATGCCGAATATTTGCTTGCTGGCATTGGCATTGATAGTGTAGGATTTACAGAGCTGCATAATAGGAATGGCAGTGAAGTATTGAACTGAAACCAACCCCATCACCACCCTGCAGATAGTGACAGGCATTGGGGTGTGCCTTTGGGTTGTCAGGCATAACGGCCATGCCATTTCACCACACCCTACCCTGCAGACACCGACAAGTGTCATGGTGTGCCTTTCGGTCTTTGGCCCTTATGCGCACCCCATTCCATCAGGAAATATAGTGAGATGTGTGCAGTATAGGAGAACGGGGTGAGCTTTGGGGCCGAAGAGTTGAAGGCATACCTCGATGCCTCTCAGTGGCTGCAGGGTGTCGGTGGGGGTGGAATGGTATGAGCATTGCAAGCGACAATCCCAAGTCACAGCCCTGATGCCTGTCATTCTCTACAGGGTGGGGCATTATGGTCAAAAACCCTAACGCCTCAGGCATTCGTTGGTATTGTCACTCCAAATTTTCAACATGTTTTTTTTGTGACCCCCACCTCATGAACAGTGGCAATATCAGTTTGTTAGCTGAAAGCTGCTTTTGCACAGCGACTACAGAATTTGTCACCACAAGTGCAAAAACACATTTCAAACAGGATGTGAAAAATGACAGCTATACTGTTCATGGGGAGGTGAAAAAAATGGCAATGTTGAAAATCTGCAGTGAAAATATTAAAAACACTGGTGAAGTCACGAGCGTACGTAGAAACTGTGCAATGCGCACCCGTAATGTAATTAGTTTGGGGATTTTTTTACATCAGATTGTTAACAGAGGCATTTTGGGATTTCCGGTCATGAAGAGTGTCACTGTGATTTTCTTTATCTGTCCCGAACAATGATTTCCCACAGCGACCACGCATTTCTGTGCTGAAAGTGTGAAAACACATTTCGGCCATGTTGTGAAAAATGACAGCTGTGCTCTTCATAAGAAAGTGTGGAAAAATGCCACTGGTGAAAATCTGGACTGAAAATATTACAAAATCATGAACTTTCGAGAGTGCGTGGAAACTGCGCAATGCTCTCTCGTAACACAGTCATTTTATGGACTTTTGTCACCAAATTTTCAACATAGCCATTTTAAGACCTCTGCTCATGACCAGTGTTACTGTGATTTTCTTAATCTGTCCCAAACATTGCTTGCACACACCGACTGCACCATTGTACGCTACATGTGCGGAAACACATTTTGGGTGAGATGTGAAAAATGGCAGCTGTACTGCTCATAAGGAAGTGTGGTAAAATGGCAATGTTGAAAATCTGGCATGCAAATATTAAAAATCTGCAAACTTGCGAGCATGCGTAGGAACTGCGCAACGTGTGCTTCGAAAACAGTCATTTTTGGGAATTTTTTTACCAAATTTTCAACATAGCCATTTTAAGACCTCTGCTCATGAACAGTGTTGCTGTGATTTTCTTAATCTGTCCCAAACATTGATTGCACACACCGACACCGCCATTGTGCACTACATGCACGGAAACACATTTTGGGCAACATGTGAAAAATGACAGCTGTACTGCTCATAAGGAGGTGTGGTAAAATGGCAATGTTGAAAATCTGGAGTACAAATATTAAAAATTTGCGAATTTACAAGCGTGCGCAGGAACTGTGCAATGCATGCTCATAAAACAGTCATTTATAGGAATCTTTTCACCAAATTTTCAACATAGTCATTTTAAGACCTCTGCTCATGAACAGTGTCACTGTGATTTTCTTAATGTGTCCCACACATTGATTTTGTAGACTGACTGCGCCAATGTGCGCTACATGCACGGAAACACATTATGGGTGATGTGAAAAATTACAGCTGTACTGCTCATAAGGAGGTGTGGTAAAATGGCAATGTTGAAAATCCAGAGTGCAAATATAAAAAATTTGCAATCCCACGAAGCCATGTGAGGAACTGCTCAATGCATCAGAAACAGTCATTTTTAGGAATTTCTTCACCAAATTTTCAACATACACTTTTTGAGAGTCCACCTTATGAACACTGGCACTGTCGTTTCCTTATTTGGTCTCAAAAGGTGATTTCACACAGTGACCGCAAAATCACCCTTCAGGCCCGATTAACACCATGACAGTTCAAGAATTCATGAGGAGGGGTCCCAAAAACGCCATGTTGAAAATTTGGTGCCAAAATTCAAAAAAATGCCTGAGATATGCATCAAAGTTGAAAAAACCCCTATTTATTATATCATACAGCTTACCGGCATTTGCTCAAATCGAGGTCAGCTTTGAAGAGTGCAGACGTGTTCCCAGTCCACGAAGATCATCGTGCCAGGCTCTGGTGCTAAGTATGGGGTGAGGGGGGTGTGGGGAGGCAGGGTGCGCGGTGGGTGGGGAGGCAGGGTGCGCGGTGGGTGGGTGCGGTGGGGCAGGGAGACTACGAGGGACCTTTTTTTGTTTACAGGGTTTTTTTTGGAAGACAACGCGGGATGTTTGCCAAACTTGGGTGGGCTCCCAGCATGGCAGCTGGAAGGCTGTTTTTTTGAGGGGGCCTGGAGATGACAGGGAATTGGGCACCCCATCGGCAATAACAATTTTTGCCACGCTGGGGTGGGCTCCTTGTGTGGCAACTGGAAAGTTTGTTTTTATGGGGAGGGTGTGAAGCCAACGGGGGATTGGGCACCCCCATTGGTCATACAGTGTGTGCATGGGGGGGTGGAGTGCATGAGCATGCAATATGCGTGCTTGCGTGCGCAGGTATGTGTGTGTGTGGGGAGGGGGAGTGCTGCTCACTCAAGCGGTGCTCTCCCTTTCAACTGTATGGCACTGCATTTTGGATCATTGCACTATGTTTCTTGCACATGCATGCAAGCAAACATAAAAAATTAATTCTAGTTGCCAAGTTAGCTCGAAAATATGTATGTCCACTGGTATGATTTTGTGTATGATATACATCTATTAGTTTGACTTCACATAATTTTTGAAAAAATACAGAATCACAATATCATTTTGATGTTTTAGCTCCTTTGTCATTAATTCTCCCTGGTTGTACATGAAAATAGTCATTTTATGGCTATTGCACTTACCCGGTTAACAAAAACTAAATAAAATAAAATTCCTAGGGTACAATTAAAGTCTCCTCTAAATATAACCACCGGAGTATATAAGTAAGGTTGAACTGTGAAAGTGACACCATGTCAAATTCTGTTTAGTGTGCATATTTAAAATATAATCCTATACTCCACCACTTCCAATACACAATCTAGTAAAAATGTTCTCCTGGGTACCACATCAACAATTCCTAATACTTTAGGTGATATATATTTTTTAAATAAGATTCCAACACCATCACAGACATCAGTACCTATTGAAAAAACTGTCCAGAGCTGATAGGACTGCAGCTGAAGAGTTTGGGGTAAAAAATATTTTAAATTACCAAAGTTACATGCGTGCATTTGCCAAATGTAACATAGGCTCATAAATGTGTTGGATTGTAATATTTTTGCACCAAATTTTCAGCATAGCCTTATTGTGACCCTGCCTCATGAAGATGGGCAGAAACAATGTTCAACTCCTGGCTTAAAGGTGTTTTTGTGCAGGGACTTGGAAATCAACTTTCAGGATGCAAAAACACCTTTTGGGCAGGAGTTGAAAAATGACAGCCATCACATTCATGAGGTGCTATAAAGAAATGGCTACGTTGAAAAGTTAGGGTAAAAATTTTGAATATTAGTGAACATATGAGCTTGCATTTGCAAAAATCAATGTAGTTTTTTAATGTTTTTACACCAAATTTCCAACATAGCCATTTTATGACCACCACCTCATTAACAAGAGCAAAGAAAATTTTCAACTCTTGGTCGCAAGGTGATTTTGTGCAGGGACTGTAAAATCACCTTTCAGGATGAAAAAAACATATTGGCAAGGATTTGAAAACTGACAGCTGTCACATTCATGAGGTTCTGTAAAGATATGGCTATGTTGTAAATTTGGGGTAATACTATTGAAAATTGCCAAAGTTACGAGTCTGCATTCGCAAAATTGTACATGGGCTCATAACCTGGTTGTTTTTTAATATTTTTGCACCAAATTTTCAACATAG
Source organism: Neoceratodus forsteri (assembly GCA_016271365.2). Classification (NCBI taxonomy): domain Eukaryota; kingdom Metazoa; phylum Chordata; order Ceratodontiformes; family Ceratodontidae; genus Neoceratodus; species Neoceratodus forsteri. Next base: position 1,520,479,010 of record CM057449.1, read on the forward strand.
CCTTCTTATGGCCCCACCTCATGAACAACAGCAGAGAAAATTTTCAGCTGATGCCCAAAAGGTGATTTCGTGCAGGGACTGCGAAATCACCTTTCCGGATGTAAAAAAAAAAACACATTTTGGAGAGGATTTGAAAAATGACTGCTATCACAGTAATGAGGTGCTGTAGAGATATGACTATGTTTTAAATTTGGTGTAAAAATACTAAAAACTACCAAAGTTATGAGCCTGCATTCACAAAATTCCCCTTGCTGTAGACTATGGTCCATTATTATATGCCGGACGTCATTATTATCTCTGAAACCTGACTGTCTGTACACATCCTTGACCAAGCTATCTCCATTCCTGGCTTCTCCCTAATTCGTATGGATAGAGAAGGCCGAGGTGGAGGTGTGACCATTTATATCTCCACGACACTCAAATTTACAAATGTACTCACAGCCTCTGTCACATCCTCACATAAGGTTATCCTCCTCAACCTCTCGCTACCGTACTCCTCCCCTCTATTCATTGCCGGAGTCTACTGCTGCCCTTGACAACACCCCTCCCAAGTCACTGACCTCATCAAAAAGCTTACTGACCTTGCCCACTCCAGTGAGCTATATGTCCTGGGTGACTTAAACATCAACTGGCTGTCCTCTACCCAAGCCAAAACCCGTTCAAATATTGAGGCACTGAATCTAACCCAAATAATTCGTGAACCCACCCACCTGAACAACAAAACCCCAAACCACTCTCTACTGGACCTTGTTCTCACGTCCCATCCACACAGGGTCGTGGCATCAGGCCTTCTACTGGATGCTTTAAGTGAACACCACATAATATACGTGGTACACAAGATGCACAGGCCTAAGATTCCGCACAGAATCCTACTAACTCATTCCTATGCCTTGCTAGACCTACATCCACTTCACCATGACCTCAGCACCACAGACTGGTCCTCGATCTCTTCTAACCCTTCAGTTGATGCCACCCTCCAAGCCTTCAGTGCTAAGTTCCTCCTCATATGGAACCGCTTCACCCCTTTACGTAAAACAAGAGTCTGAGGCAATCACCTTCCTTGAGTTACCCCTGAGTTCTTGGTTTGCCAAAGAGCCCGAGACTCAATGTGGCACAAACATAAGGCAACTGGTTGCCCTAGGGATCACCAGTGCTATAGGGAATGCTTGTACTGAATCTATCTGCCTGGCTAAATCAGAACACTACCACTCTAACTTCACAATAAATACTAACAAAACTTCAAAATTTTGGAAGGTTGTCCAGTCCCTCTTTTCTCCGGTTAGCAAGCCCCCCTACCCCCATCCTCAAGATAAATCAAACAGTCATATCTGAACCCTTGGCTGTAGCTGAGTGCTTCAAAACCCACTTTATGACCTGTGCCTTGACACTCCTGGTAGCACCACAGGCACCCACTCAGCTCCCCTGTCCCCACCCTACCTCGACGGGCAACCCCCATACTCTCCCCCACCCTCAGCCATTGTGCCGTTCCTCTTTGTCCTGCCCTCTCCAATCCTCCCGCTCTCCTTCTTCCCCTTCTCCCCTTCCCATTACCTCCCCAAGCCCTACTCCTGCTAACTCCTCCAACCCCCTCATCCTGCTCTGCTTCACCCTTTCCTACCCCTTTCTCCTTTTCTCCTATCTCCCTGGCTGCTGCCTTGCAATCTCTGCTCTCTTTCAACCCAGCAAAAGGCTCCTCCCCTGATGGCCTGGACCCTAAGCTTCTCTTCCTGTCTGCTCTTGCTATAGCCTACCCTTTATCTCTCCTACTAAACCTGTCCTTTACATCTTCAACTGTCCCAACTGCCTGGAAGCATGCTGTCATGCTCCCCCTTCCTAAGGGTGGCGACTCCTCTTCCCCTAGTAACTACCATCCTATCTCTCTCCTTCCTTCCTTATCCAAGTTCCAAGAACATCTTGTTCTAGAGTAACTTCCCTCTTATCTCGCTGACTCTGCTTTCTTCACTCCCTTCCAGTCTGGCTTTAGGAAAAACCACTCCACTGCCATATCCCTGCTTAGGCAGACAAACTCCATCTTCATGGGCATGGAAAATGACCAAATTACCTCAGCCATCTTTATCGACTTGGCCAAAGCCTTCAATACCATCTCCCACCCTCACCTACAGAGCAGCCTCACTTCAGCTGGGCTCTCCACCATGGCCACTGATTGGTTTAAAGCATACCTGTCCGGCAGGGTATACCATTGCCACAGCGACTCCCTGATTGTGAAGACCACCACAGCAACAGGAATCAGGCAAAATCCGCCAGTCGCTGTGGTGGTCTGTATGGAGAGTGGGACTGCCTCACTGGGTGTTTGCCCCCCCCAAGTCCAACTCTGACTCGGAGTTAGAATTCTAGAGACTGGTGGGTGTGGGGGGTGCAGCCCCCCAATTGATACATGGAGGCATCCCCGACACTGCAATGCCAACAGTCAGCACTGCGGCTGTCGCTGTCGGGGATGTCTCCAGGATGACTGTCGCTGCGGCATGGGTAAACCGTCTGGCAGGCCACAGTAGGTCCACATTGCCAATGCCACCTCTCCTCCCCTGCCCATTACCACTGGAGTCCCCCAGGGATCTGCACTTGGACCACTCCTCTTCTCTATCCTTCTAAACAACCTCCCTCAGATTTGTTCTGCATCTAGCATACATATGTATGCGGACAATACAGCAATCTATACTACTGGCAAATCTGTCTCTGATGTCACTAACAGACTTCAGTTCAACTTCATAAATGTCCATCTCTGGCTTAGAGATCACCAACTCTTCCTTCATGCTAAAAAAACAGTCTCCATGACCTTCAGCACTAGGCACAGACTGGCTAGGCTTACCTCCCAGCCCACCTTCCACACCCTTGATGGGACACTTCTTGAGGACACCTCCTCCTTTAGATACCTCGGTGTTGGCTGGCCCAGTGGCACTGAGGGTTGAGGTGCTGGATGCCACACTTTGCACAACACCAGTGATCCAGGTTATAGAATGAGCTCGGATCATCAGGGGTCAGCAGTGGAGGACTACGATCGAGTGTCTGTAGACAGCTCTCCTAGTCCTGGGGTGGGTTGGGGACACCACACCGTGCAGCGGCAGCCTCTGGGGATGCCCAGAGGCACTACACGCATCGGTGTTACTGGAGGGGGGGAGCACGGCAGACGTCTTCACGTAAGTGCAGAGGCATCATTGCATGTCTGTGCTCCACTGGGGAGAAAAACCAGGAGGAAAATGGCTGGGTGAAACCGAGCAGCCTGATGGCCACGCCCTGTGGTGCAGGGAGGACTGTCATGGAATCATGTTGTGGGGGTCCGGGGCTGGCCTGACATGGTAAGGTAAGGGGAGCCCTCCAGCAGGTCAGTGACAGCCGTACCGGTACCCCCCATCATTCAAGTGAGCCCACTGCTCTCCTAGCAGGCAGGGCCAGCAGCTGGATGCCCCCACCAGCTAGGTGCCGCAGCAGGCGTTAAACAGTGATATGTTAAAAAAAAGATACCTCCGTGTTTGGCTCGACAAGCATCTCAACTTTTCAGTACACATTGACACCATTCTAAAGAAACTTTGGGCCAAACTTGGTGCCCTCTACAGAAACTGTAGCTGTATCCCGCTGATGGCAAGGCACGAGCTAGTACTGAAAATGATATTACCCATATTTGACTACTGCAACATAGTCTACAGTGCCGCCCTACTGTCCTCCCTAACCAGACTGGACCCCCTCTTTAATTCCTTCTTCTGGACTGACCACTGTATTCTCTACAGCTCTCTAAATTTTACCACCCTCGCAAACAGACGCTCACTCCATACCACCAAATTCATCTCTAAATTCTGGCTTGGATCTCTCCCCTCCTACATCTCTGCCTTCCTATCCACCCCACCTACCCTTTATTCCCTTAGATCAGACTCTGCATATACCTTGTAGGGGCACAACTTCTGGTCAACTGGCCTTCTCCTACAGCCTCCTCAAACTATGGAACCAGCTCCCGTCTCAAATTTGCCACTCTTCCTCTTTTGGTTCTCTCTCCTCTTCGCTAACAAATTACCTAAGCCCAAATTGCGATTGCCATTAATTCCCAGGCATTGTCTTGAGCTCTGTAACTATATGCTCCCCCATTACTAGCTCGACTTACTCCCTCCCGCTTCCCTCCCCAACGCTCAATAAGCACTTTCCTCGCACTTATACTCTCCCCACTCCTCCTCCTCACCTACCCCTTCGTATTCCTCCCTGTTTAGATTAGCCCAGGTTCACCCTTTCCTTTCCTAGTGCAAGGAAATATAATGATATACTGTTGTGTCATGTGATCTGTGTTCACAACCGCTGTACCATAAATTTGCACTTGTATTATCGTTGCTGTTTACCGAGACTGTGCTTGTAACAACGTACCACAAATCTTCACTTGTATTGTCCTTGCTGTTTACTGTGACTGTATGCTTGTAACTATGTATCCCACTACCCTTCCCCCAGGACATACCATGAGATAAGCATCCTGTTGCTCAGTGTAATTTTCCAATAAATAAATAAATAAATATGAATTCAACATAGACTCATAACTTTATTGTTTTTAAATATTTTTACACCGAAATTTCAACATAGCCTTCTTATGACTCCACCCCACGAACAAGGGCAGAGAAAATTCTGAACTCCTGCCTGAAAGGCGATTTCATGCAATGACCATGAAATCACCTTTTGGGACAGATCAGTTTAATGCCAGTGACATTTTTCCTTTGTTCCTGAAATGGGGTCCCGAAGAAGGTACGTCGAAATTTTGGGCCAAAAATATGTAAAAATGCCCAAGTTATGGCACTAAGTTCAAAACCCTATTGAAATACAATACATTGAACTGCATACCTGCGCCTTCAGTTCTTGGTCCAGCTTTGAAGAGTGAAGACATGTCTCTGATCCAGAGAGGATTATGATGTTGGACTCCGGATGAGTAAGTAAGGACTTGGGGATGGGGGAGTGGATGCTCAGTGGGAGGATCGAGTGGGGGGCAAGAAACGGCCACAAAAGACATCGATGGACTATTTTTTTTTTTACAGGTAAAAAAAAGAGACAGACAATCCCTGATCATGACACTGGGGGATTGGGCATCCCTAGTGTCACAGTTATGTGGGAGAAGACCCTGATGGACTGTTTTTTGGTTTTACAGGTGAAAAAACACACACACAAAAAAAAGACAGACAATCTCCGATCATGACACTGGGGGACTGGCACCCCCAGTGTCAGAAAAAAACAATCCCTGATCACAGCACTGGGGTACTGGGTACCCCCAGTGTCACAGTTGTGTTTGGGGGATGCTGAGAGGAGGGCTGTGGAAATTTTAAAAAGACCGATAAGTTTCTGATCATGACACTGGGGGATTGGGCACCCCAGTGTCAGAAAAAAGACAGATGATCCACGATCATGACACTCAGTGAATCGGCTCCCCCAGTGTCACAGTTATGTTTCTGGTGGAGTGGGTGCTGAGAGAGAGAGGGTTGGGTGGTGGGCATTTTTAAAATATTAAAAAAACAAATAAATAGGTAGTCATGGCAGAACACAGCCCACTCCACCATGACCAAGATGGTCAGCAAATGATACTGCACATGCACGACTGCTAGTGCATGCCCATTAGAGTGTGGTGGTCATCTTAGACATGATGGAGTGGGCCACATTCCATCATGACCACCGGCTCTCTAATACAGTGCAGTGCTGTGCCAGTAGGATCAACATGGGTGGACTGCTTCATGGACACAGAAGCGACTGTGACGCAAGTCCAACATGTTGTTCATTCGGAAAGAATGCAGAGTCCTTTTTCTCATCGATTATAAAAGGACTGCAGGGCTCCACCCACTGCAGCTCTAAAAAGGAAGTCACATAATTCCACAATCTTTGTGTAGTTGAGATATCAGACAATCTTTTAAGTATGGTGTCCTGTAGTACTGTTAGTAAATGTCAAAAAGTAGTTGTTTCAATATGGAGAGAGTTACTTTCCTATGTAACATGTTTTTATTACTGTTGACATTTAAAGTTGCAATCCTGATACTGTAGGGCATATAGAAAGAAAGAGATCATGAGGAGCAATAGTTCATTGCAGTGGTTGTATTTTTTTTTATTTTTTTATTTTTTTTTACTTTACTTTATTGGGGTAGTGGGTCTGTCCTTTCTTTTTCTTGCTGTCACCAAGGTTGGAATACCATCTCCTGTTTCTGAAGATATAATCATATATGAGGACACTGTAGAAGATGCTTCTGAGTTTTGCTCATCATCTGTGTCACCCCAGTCATTTGTTTAGGGTATAATCTTCTACTTGTTTTCCATAGCTATTGGATGATTAGAGGTAGCTTCCCAAATGTCATTTTTTTTTAGATGGGCCTCATCTTAAAGATCTCCTTCTCTTAACTTCAGTAAAAAGTATGGGGGGGCATTACTGTATCTGGAGAAAAAAAACTGTGTCAGGAGCAGTATCAGTGTTTGTAGGGGAATGAGGTAAAGCTAGTGCAGCTGGTGTAGTAGTGTTTGTCTCTTCTTGTGTTTGATTGGTTTCTTCTAGATCATTCTGAAGCACCATCAACTGTGTATTGCCCTCTACAGAAGAATCACTACAAGACACTTCAGATGAAGAATCTAAAAGTAAAGTATATTTAATGGTGCTTGATTTCTGTCATCATCCACTATGTCCTCTTGTCTCATTTGATCAGTCCTAGTGTGGGTAGAACATGGGCACTGACAAAAAAATGTCCTTCAAATTGACATACAATAGGTTACATTTAACTTTATTTGGACAGTACATACTGATGTAACCATACTCCAGACACATATTGCAAAATCTCTGGTCACACACATTACTTAAATGAGATAAAAAGACACATTTGAAGAAACCTTAGGTTGGACAGAGTTAAAGCAAACTCCCTTCTGTCATCCAATATAAAAAATTATTTAGCAAATGGGATATTCCAGTGTCCATTTGTTTTAATTGTATTTTATATTTCCAGACCCCAGTCCATATTTAAGCAATATACCATGACATGGTGTGGGTTATGTTGGGATTTACCATGGCTGTCATGGTTTATGTGGTCAAATCCTGACCAGCCTTGGTAAATTCCAGCATAACTCACACACTGGAGTGGTTTATTGTGATTATACTATGGTTATAGTAAATAATTGGTTTTAAGAAATGTAATTTTTTTTTCTAAAATAGGGCTTTTTTGTGCAAATATCCTTACGCTCAATAAAATAGTCCATGTTGATGAAATGCAACATATGCAGTATTTTATTTCTGAAACAGGTTACATATAGGTAAAACTGTGGCAAACTTTATATCAAACAGCATTTTATTCAGTTTTGAAAACTTTTATCAGATCTGTAGAGAGAAAAGATACAGTAAAGCTTAACTTATTAGGCAAAGAAAATATTCAGTAAAGGAGAAAACTGTTAACTGTACAGATGCAAAGGTTTTGCAAAGTCTCTGATATGTTGCTAAATGTCTTTGTTGCTTTAAGGTACTGCTTTTTTTTTTCTCATCCTTGGAGTGTAGGGTGATCGTGGTAATCTCTGATGACGTTGTTTTGACCTCTTGAAAAAAAAATAGACTTTATAATTTTTTTTCAGGGGGGTTGTTGTCTGCAGGGTCAGTGCACAGTTATGTTTTTTAAATATTGTTGTTGTACTGACCTTATTTACTTGCAGCAGAAATGCTGATGCTGTGGTCAGCAGAAGCTGTCTTTGTGGTGCGGTCTGGACAGGCTATTGAACTGGCGGGGCGGGAGACCAAGGAGCAGTGATGGCAGGTAAATGTCCACGGGGATCATTGTCATTTTCCAGTTCTTGTGATTCGAGCGACCAGAATATTTGGTCTATTTCAGCTGGGTCAATTAGCTCAAAACTTGTTTCCATGGCATTTCTTTGTTTTTGGTCAACAGCGCATTGCGGTTAAGTGGCGGTCAAGATGGCTGTTCTGTGGGCTAAGAAAACTGTCGGAGTGATTTACTACAAGTGAGCATGAGACTGCAGCTGGTTGGCACCTCTTGCATTGGTTATAGTAGGATTTACAATGGTTTTGAGGTGCCAGCCAGGCAATCTGATTGGCTAGTTGCAAGTGACCATGATATAATTGCTCACCATCCATGATGGGTTCCTTGTTTTCCAATAACTTTGTATGTGTTTCTAAGCCAGTATGTAATATTATGAACATCCACCTCTTCATTTCTGAACATTATTGTGACTGTATGAGTTCTAGGTCTAGTAAGAGGAATTGCCTGAAATGTGATCCATAACTCACAATACTTACAATTGTTATATTTTGTCCAGAATCTTTCTACTGAAGATGGTAATTTGAAGCTTATATCATAAATACTGTCACCAAAGACATGTATCAGTGCATAGGTCTCATTTGCTACACAATCCGTTGATTCTTTTAATTGCTTCCTAGCTATGAAATTACAGGTATGATCTGGAAGAAGGTCCGATCCCACCTTATTTTAATCTAACGGCATTCTTTCATTGAGCTGGGGCGCCTGAGTGGCAAATAAATCAGGGAGCTTAAAATTCCATCTTTGAGGCTGAGCTGTGTGAGTGGAAGGTTCTGTATTTTGCGATTCCTGTTGCGCTTTATTTTGCGCTTGGGGTACATTAGATGTGCCGGGTACAGCTCCTGTACTGGGGGAAAGAGGGTTCAGAATCACTGACATGATTTCCTATTTGTTGGGCCGACACAGCCTCAGTCTCTGCATTGATATTACATGTTTTATTTTGAATCATTGAAGTTTCAGCATTTTATTTTCATCACAGGCAGTTTCCCGATCAAGTTTATAGACTCTGTTTGCTTATTAACTAGTTGCTCCAATTGTGCTACATGTGGATTGCTACACTTCAATTTCCCCACATCTTCAGGTTCGGTGCCCCTATTTTCTACAGTATCAATGTTGTATTTAGGTAGCTTGACAGGATCAGGAATCCGGCTTTGGTTGTCTGGCCTGATAACCTAGCTGCTTCTCTAAGAGTTGTTTCTTTGCTTCACATGGCAGAACTGACAGGCACTGTATCAGGAAAGCAGCAGATTTGTTGTCCACTGTCAGTTAGGGGCTCAGCGCAGGTCCTGTTGGTCAGGCTGTCAGCTGTAATCACAGGAGAAGTTTCTCTTTATATTTCCCTGCTGTCAGCCACCATTGCTATGGACGGGTCAGAATACCAAGTTTGCGCCTTTTTTTTTTATCATTGTTTCATTTTGGGATTCTGGCACATTTTCTCTAGGAGGTTGGTTTGCGTTTTTGCCTTTGAGATTTGTATTTTGAGCTATTTGTACTAAGTCTGTTCCATGCATTGTATTACTTGGTTTTGAAATGAGTAGCTTTCCTTTAGTACGGGCACTGTCAGACTGTCTTCCCAGTTGGAGCACACAGGGAAAAGCTTTGTCAATTTCAGACATATTTTTGCACTCGTTTGTAGTAAGCAGTACAGAAGTAACAGTGAAGTAAATATTGAGACAAAAATACAAGATGCACAATACAGAAGAGAAGAAAACATACATCCTTTATGTAGGGAATTACACATTTATGTTATCTTCTTTACCCTCTCCCCCTTGCCCTTCTTCATGTCCAGTGAGGGTTGACCCAATTGCATCCTTCCTCCTCACTAGGTAGACTGAGGTTTTGCAAACACTGGTCAACCTATGCCCTCCCTACCTGGGAGCTGAATCTCTCACCTCTATGATGTAAACAGTTCCCCCAGCTAACCCCAAATATAGGATCCACAAGCAAGTCCCAATCCCCCCCTCCCAGCTGCCAGTGCAATCCATAGCCGCTGCATCACTGGGCTGATTTCATACAAATCATACATGTAGTACACAGCTCAGCTACAGTATAAACATCCCTGGAATTATTGGGGGGACCCACTGGGGCTCAGTCCCCATAGATCTGAAGTGAGGCATTGTAGCCCGTGAAACTTTGCTATTTGCTTATAATGGGTGTGGCATTCTATTGTTAGATAGGTCCCACATAGCTCCCACAGCTCAAAAACATTTCATTCCAAAAATGCTTATACATCAGATCTTTTGTACAGCCATAACTGTTTAACTTTCATGCAGTTATGCACACATTGTTCACTTGCACATCAAAAGCAATGGGGATGACTCAGATAACAGCTGCAATAGCTGAAAACAGCCACAAATGTTAGAACACTCATGTCACTACTGATACTAGTAAACATTAATAATACTTATCTTATCACATACATGTGACAAATGGTAGGTAGATGTTTGTCAGCTCTCTGCATCTGATTGTCAGTCTTCTTAAAGATTCCAGTCTTGGCATTTTTACAGATTTTGTAAACAGAGCTCATTAAATTGCAACAGTTAATCATTCAGAACATCAAGAGCTGTCTAACAGTGGAAGCTTATCTTGATAACAAATACTATTTTCCATTGGTTTCGATGGTCTACTACAGGTACCCCGCCCCAGGTTTCCTTTCCAATCAATATCCCATTCCATACAGATCTATGACATGCAAGCAACAACAAACAGGATGAAGTCCCCCACAGCGACACCCATAATGCGCACAGCAGAACACCGTCACGACACCACAGTGCAGATGCAGACAGCGACGGCCACAATGGTGAACAGGTGGCTGCCACAGGGGAAGAGAGCTTGAGGGCTGTAAACACTGTGCATGGGACCCCCACACAGCCCAGCCACGCAGGAGCACAGCACACCCAAGCAGGCATTGCAAAAGCCACACAGATGGGGACCCCAGTTGCTGCACAGTGCACTCCCCACAACGCATGCCCACCATGGCTTACTGGACCAACTGTGCCTGCCCCCCCCCAGCACACCATCACACAGTGCACCAACACAGCACCAGCAGCACACACACAGCCCAGGGCCATGGCACACATACTGCACTGGACCTATGGTAGGCAGCACAGTGCGCACATCCATGCAGGGCAGAGCAGCACCATGAGGACATCCTCCACACCACAGCAGCTGCAAGCAGCATGGACCACGAGGGAGGCCAGAAAAAAACACAGGATGGACACATTCATGTATGCGTAGCAAGCAGCTTTATAGCCCACACCATGAACATCACCCAAAACTCTGCCCAGGACCCACCCCACACTAGCCACACATTCAGTGAGCCCACATGCCACAGTCCACAGCTGCACAGGTGCTCAGACCTGGAGTCAGATATTCAGGGCGATGCCCAGGAGGTAGTCTCATAGTGGCCTATTCTCGTACTGTTCCACTATTTGCTGGATCCAGTCAGTGGCATCCCTGGCCTTCCAGTGGGTAATTCTCACCTCATTCCCATGCAACAACTGTTGGTGCTTCAGCTCGGTCGGGTGCTGTTGCCCACGAAGCACCTCTATGAAGCACCAGATGGTCAGGTGGGTGGCACCCATCAAGGCATTGAAGCACCTGTGCCACCCCTCCAGTGCATTCGTGGTCCTGGGCAGGTCCTCATGGACCACTGCGTATATGTTCCAGACATCCAGTGGGTATGTGGGGTGGTGCTGCACACCACTGAGGACAGACATACCCAGACAAGTATCTTCAAAGTAGTCCAGATAGGGACCCAGGAACCCCTCATAGGGCTAAAAGAATGGCCAGGACCACAGCTCCTCATAGGCACTGGTAATGTCCTCAGGTGGTACCAAGATGAGCGCTGCAAGCATCCTGATGTGCAGCACAAATTCATTATTGGTGATGTACAGTTGTGCCAGGTCACCATGCTGCTGCAGCTTTCTCCACAAACACTGCATAAAGCGAAAGAAGCAGCCAGGGAGACGTACTCATGGGAATACAGTGCATAGTGCCCTGAAGGTGGTGGGCTCATAGTCGATCATTATCGACAGTGGACTGATGTCTGAGCACAGCTCCTAGATCTTCTGCAGCATGGCAATGTAGCAGCTCGCGGTCCTGCTGCCCATCAGGGCATACACGGCTGGCAACACGCTCTCCGACTCCATACCATGCAGGCTGTACATTTGCTGGAAAAGCCATGGGCTGCTCCAGAATGTGCCATCAGCATACCATGCACCACAGTGGGCCAGGTATTCTAGGTTCCGCTGTGTTCAGCTGGTGGTACCGCTGCAGTCATGCAGCAGGAACTGCTTGCCCGCATCTGTAGTCCGGTACTTCTCCGGGATCGTGAGGTCAGATAGGGAGCTTGGTTCCAACAGTGCACTCTGCACCCCATGTCGTGTCCTCTGGATGGTGGGCTTCAGGTGTGTCACTGCGGGTAGGCACCCACTGACCATGTTGGGCAGTCTGCTGCAGCATGCCATGATGATCTGCTGGCTGCTCTATGTGGTGGTCATGACCCGCCACTTCACCTACACATGTACCTGCCACACTGCCACCTCCACGTCATCAGGCACATGGTTGTGCCAGCCAGTGAGTGACATGTCTTCCATTCCATTCATGGTTCAGGCATGACCACAGCACTTCCAGTAGGTTTCTGGCCTGCGTGTCCATTCATGTTGATAAATGTGGCCCCTGAAGGCGAGAAGGTCATTGTCTTGGGCACTTTTGATGAATTGGAGCAGCATATCTCCATCCAGTCACTGTTTACCCGTAAATGGGTGCCCCCACATTGGGCTTTTATGATGTGGCACTGTGTGCGCCCACCCACCCGGAACACCTGCCCTTCACTGTGCTATCCCTGTCGGCATGCCCGTGTGCATGGCAGCTGGTTTGTGTGCCGTGGGCCTCCAGTTCACTGCACTGTCTGGTGCTGTTGGGGTGTGCAGCCTTCCTGCCTGAGTCCCCTTTTCCCGACATTCGGGTCAGCAATGCTTGGCACTGTGCAGCATCTGCCTGTTTGCTGGGGTCACAGTCACCCTATGAGAGATCTCTGTTATGGACCTGTTGGTGGCTATGTCCTGTTGCTCCGGCAGTGGTCGAGGAGCTGCTGTTACCCTGAGGGATTCGAGGTAGGGGTGTCACTGTATGAGGTGCGTACCATTCTGTACAATTATATCCTCTGTCATGCCTCAGTATAATTTGCTTTTTAGTTTCTGCATAGCTTATTCCATTGTTATGAGTTTATGAGTTAATGGTCAGCAGGTCCATTTGGTCCTTTCACATGTTGAACAAAGTTTCCAAATGGCATTCAGTTGATCCGTCTTTGACTCTGGATATTTGGGTCAGATATTAAAGCAGTTCTGCCCATTCAGTAGGTCAGGTCAATGTTCAGCCATTTATAACTATGCTTGTAACTGGCTGCATTTGGGGGCTATAGGCAATAGCTAGACCCACTGACTCAGTTGTCTTCCTGAACACAGAATACTCACCTGCAAGTGTCATATTATCAAAGCTCACTGAAAATGTTCCCTTCCCATTTATGCTGTGAAGCACCAAAGCATTGCATGAAACCATGATAATCTCTAGTATACCAAGGGTTATTTTTTTTTTTCGTAGCTTTGCCTATTTTCTACCACGAGCAACTATGACATGCAGTCTGACAAAGTTGCTATTCAAAAGAAACATGTTCACTGGACTTCATGGAGAGAGAAAGAAGCCAATCAAGGACATGCAATGCTTAAAAAGTTAAATATCCCTGAAAAACCCATGCAGCTTGTGTTGCAGCCTGCAACCTGAACCACCCTAATAAGAGTGAGAGAAGTAGGTCACTAGCTACTTTCACTAGGTTTCATTATGGGGCCTACAACTTTGGCTTGACTTCAAGAATTTGGCCAGACCACTTTGTCTCCCAATGCAGTTACTGGTGCAGCAGGGTAAAGCAGATTACAAACGGAAAAGCCTTGAGGCAAGAGATGAATATTACTTACTGTAACATATTCAGGACAGGTACAGTTGGCATGCATCTGCTGTGAATAATTCTTTTTGGTGTTGTAACAGAGTCCGCAAAACCCATTGAGACCACTATGGCCCAGTGTGAGCTACAAGAATAGTTAGCATGCACTGCAGACCTAATCTCATACTCCACCCTGTAGTTTATGCTTCACCTCCATACCAGTTACTATATTCTCTGGCACCATTCTCTGCATTTAGCCTTGAATGATATGGAGAGGCAGTGCCCCTAGTCCTACTGAAACATCATTATGAAGCAACTGATGTCAGATAGCATCCAAGAATATACAAAACCAGTTTAGCCAGCGCAGACCAAATGGCTTCCATGTCTTGCCAGAATTTGATTGGATCCCTATTTCTGCTAGACAGTAATTCTGCTAGATATGCCTGCATCATGTTCCCTGGTAGTAAGTCTGAGTCTTCGATGCCAGCATTTAATATCCAAAAGTTCCCAAACATCATTGGTTGTCTAAGGATCATCATCACTATCCAAGTCTTTGATGTCATCACACACACACCTCGTACTGGCACTATGAGGAGGCAGGAGAATGGGAGTAACAGAATGACCAGGAAGCTGTGCACTGGATGCACATTTTTGCTTTGACATGTAACCCCCCCTGCAAATGGGGGTTCCCAAAAATCTTCCAGGAGCTTGCCTGGCTGCTCCAAGTCTGGGCGGTGTTCGGCATCTTAGCTGTTTAAATGTGGTTCCAAGTGAGTGCTATTTGAGCCTCCACATACTGTCTCTGTCAGAGCTGTCTGCTTGCAGACTTAATTAGTTTGTATGGGGGGAACTGTATATTCTAATGCCCGAATCCCACCCGGGCTGCTGTCAATTCACTCCGTTTCTGCCATTGCTACATGTGCAGAGGGAGCCTTGTTGAAAGATATAACTGTTTGCCAGAAATCATTTAGAGTGATTGAGAAAATGTAGTTCATCTAACCTGTCGTCATTTCAGCATGAACTGTTTCAGTGTAGCTCTTTCATGTTGGTTCTGAATAGCTGACTTGGACCAATCAGGATGATAGGAAGCCCTAAAATGGAGCCTGTGGATGAATCAGAACTTGGACTCTTAATCTGAGCCAGCCACAAGGGGATTGTATGGGCAGTGACTCTGGGAAATGTAGTTTTGACCTTGGCGCCTTTTTCTACCAGCAGAGAGAGTCTTATTGTGAGTGACAGCTGAATCAGCCAACAGAATAGTGTGGAGCTAAAGGAAATGCCCTGCTCTGTAACTGGAAAGATTAGATCAGTTGGGGCTGTGAAGAGAGAAGGAGCTCTGTGCTTCTGCGGTGTGTAGTTTTGCGTGGGAAGCACATGTGAGGCCCTGAGTTCCGGTCTGCAGCCTTTGTGAGTGCCAGTTTGGACTGAATCCAAGTTGTGAGGAGAAAGAAGCACTAGAAGTGTGGAAACCAGGCTCACTCTGTAGAAGACTGGAGAAACTGCTGAATAGCGCTCGGTCTGTCAGGAACTGAAGCTGCTGTGTGTGCTCCCAGGTATTTTGCAGTAATTGAGATCGGGATCGAGGAGCAGACTGCCTGGTATAGTACTTTCCTTTTATATAAGAATGTGCTTAGTGCTTGTGGGGAATCGCTGTTTCCAATCCCCCGTGCTGTGTGCTGTTTGCTGAAGCTGGAAGCAAACCCCAGCTTAGCTTGGACTAAATACGTTTGATATCAACTGCAGTGGGGTCCAGTCACATGGACCTCGTCTCCATGCCCTGTTGTTCTGGAAATCCAGAAGAACACCTACCATCCGGTCCTCAGCTTGGGTATTGTGAGTACAAATCAGGGTATTCCCCTGCAGTTTGTTTTCAATCACAAGTGTTGTGCATATATTTTCTTCTATAGGGCCATATCCATCTGCACCTGCCGGCCAACCCCGGACAACGGATCTGGCTAGCCCCCACCCAACCTGGGTACCCAGAGTGTGACTTTTCAGACCCTGTATGTGTGCACAGTACTGGGATTTAATGCCACCAATTAACCTGATTTCTCCCTCCCGTGTTACTGCCCCCTAAATAAAACAGATTTGTTGTTGTTATACTATATACTGTTTGTGGTGTTGGTACTTATGGAAACAGTATTTTGTTTTGCTGTGTATGTTGTTTAACGTTATTTTACAGGGGGTCCTCAGAGATGTGCTGCAGAATCAGTCTCGAGAGTAAGTGGTATCTATATGAGTGAACAGTGTGTATACATGGGGTATTGGGACTGTAACTCCAGGGTACTGTGTGAGCCACTAGAGGGAATAAAAGAGGATCTCAGTGTCCCAGAGGGCTGTGACCAAGCTAGTCTAACCACTACAAATGCTGACCTCTGGGTGGAGGCATCCGCCATAGGACCTAGGCCCCTCAACCTGTCCGTAGTCAAACAGGCAGGGGTAGTAGCCCTTGGGATAGCACCACCTAGGGGTTATAGACACATCATTTAATAAACTAAATCCAGAGGATAAGGTGTGCAGCCATCCCATTATAAGAAAAATATTACTATGATGATAAGACAGTATAATGTGATAACAATATAGAAACTTTTATCACATTTTATTATTATTATTTTTATTTATTATTTGTGTGCTGAAAAAACATGCTTTATGATGGGGGAGAAGGATGAAGAGGATGTGTTGTTTTCAGACACAGTCAACTTCAATGATTTTTATCTATAAGTAATTATTATTATTCATTGTTATTATTAAATTTTGCTTCATTTGTATGCCAGGAAAATGGGATTAATGATGGGGAGAGATTATTATAAAGGGGATGTGCTGTTCTCAGAAGTCAGATCTGAGCTGAGACTTCTCTGGAGTTGTCAGCACACTATCAAGGAGGAAAGTTTGGTAGTTTAGTGTGGATATGTAATGACTCAGGTGGGGTGATTTGTTTTTTTTTTTAACAAAAAATTCAGCAGCTGCTGGGGTGCATACACTGAGCATGGCTCTGAACAGTGATACCTGGACCTTTTGTGATGCAGTAGCAGGCTGGCCTGTAACCAAATGGATGCATCAGCTGGCTCAGGCTTTTGCCATAGTGGCTGGATTATTTGAGAAAACTGTTCTATTCGGTTCTGTGTCATAATGGCGATCACCATTAGGGCAACTGTACATTGCAGAAAATCAATTTCGGCAATGTGCACCACCAGCGCACAGCAAAATGGCACCAGGGACTTAAGATTTCCTTTGTTATGCCAGGCCCCCCCCC
This sequence comes from Neoceratodus forsteri, assembly GCA_016271365.2. Classification (NCBI taxonomy): domain Eukaryota; kingdom Metazoa; phylum Chordata; order Ceratodontiformes; family Ceratodontidae; genus Neoceratodus; species Neoceratodus forsteri. The sequence goes on from CM057449.1 coordinate 1,520,495,976, forward strand.
CCAAAGGATTCTCAACTCCAGGGAGGTGCATGCCGGGGGGTACAAAACCTTAAAAAAAAAAAAAATTGGGGCCAGGCGCTACAAAATGTACGTGCGCCCGGACCCAAACCCAGCACACTTGGAACCCCAGCCTGCCACTCACCCACCCACCACACCACGGTGCCAGCTCGGCAGCCCACTACAGCACCACACCTCACAAATCCTCCCTCCCCTTCTGCCCCTTCCTCAGCATGCTCTCCCCCCGCGGGCACGTACATGTAGCAACATCCTGTCGCTTATAAGTGCGAACTCCACCATCCGGTCACCCTTCCTGGTCGGTAGCCCTGTCAACATGTGCCGCAATTGAGTCACCCTTTTTGAAAGTGCCCAATCATGGTCACCAATGTCACAGGATACCATTTTATTCCCATCACTTCCCATAGCTAACCCCAACCTGATGGTCACTGCTGCTGCTGGCCCATCTGACCTGAGTGGAGACTGAAAGTGGATGTGGCTATTTAGAGGCTATCACGCTGCTGTTATAAATATATATAGTAGGTCCCAAAGTATGAAAAGAATTCACTGACCCAAATAATCTTTTTACTACACTGATTGCAGCATACTTTCAGTGAATTTATGGTGTCATCTGTAAAATAGAAACATAGAAACATAGAATTTGTTGGCAGAAAATGCATGCATCCCAAGTGTTCCCTAACAATTCTACCTCTGCAGGCCCTATCTGGTCTCCAGCAATACTTTCCCTCCCAGCCTCCTATCTAATTTAACCCTATGTTTATGCCACACATGCGCAAAGGCCCCCCAACCACCACCACCATTCTAGTCTTCACCACTTCTGCTGGAAGTCTGCTTTAGACATCTATCACCCTCTCAGTGAAGAAATATTGTCTCACATCTCTCCTGAACTTCACCATAGCTCCATTGCATCACATGTAGTCCTGGTGCTTGTCCTCCTTTGAAAGAGACTCTCCATCTGTACTCTGTTCACCCTTTGAGGTACTTGCAGGTCTCAATCAGGTCACCTATCCCTCTCCTCTCAATTAGGGTGTGCATGTTGAGATCCCTTGGTCTCTCCTCATAGGGCTTCCGGTGCAAACCCTGAACCATTTTAGTCACTCTCCTCTGGACAGCTTCCACCTGTCTATGTCCTTTCTGAGGTGTGGGCTCCAACACTGGATACAGTACTCCAGGTGGAGGCATACAAGGGAGGAATACAGTTGCTGCACTATCTTCCACCTCCTGCTGGAGATACCCCTCCCTATGCACCCCCAGCATCCCACTAGCCCTACCAGTGGTCTTGTCACACTGCCCTGCTACCTTGAGGTCCTCTGTTATAATAACCCAAGGTTCCTTTCCTGTCTAGTGACTGTCAGTACCACCCCCCATCCTATACTTAGCACTGATGTTCCAGTGCCTTAGCAGCATGATTTGATACTTTTTGATATTGAACCCTAACTGCCATGTCTTTGACCACTCCTCAAGTTTTCCATGATTCCTACACATTTTCTCCATCCCCTTCTGAGTGTCCCCTATCACAGAATTTGGTGTCATCTGCAAAAAGGTTTCTCTTTTCCTCCAGATCTTCTGCAATGCCCCCTATAAAGGCACTGTAGAGGACTAGTCCTCATACTGAACCCTGTGGTACCTCACTGGTCACTCTTCCATCCTTAGAGTGAGTGCTGTTAACTACCACCATCTGTCTCCTATCCATTAACCAGTTCCTAACCCAATCTACCACTTTGGTCCCCACTCCTAGCATAGTCAAATTCCTAAACAGTCTCCTGTGTGATACAGCATCGATGGCCTTACTGAAGTCCAGATAGGTCATGTCTACTGCCTTCCCCTGAGCTATCTCCCTGGTCACCCAGTCAATAAATCTATCAGATTTGTTTGGCATGACCGTCCCCCCTTGAATCCGTGCTGCCTTTGGTCCTGCAGCTCATTGGACTCTAGATGCTCAACCACTCTTTCATTTAGTAGGGTTTCCATTAATTTCTCCACCACTGAAATTAGACTGACTGACCTATATTTGCTGGCTTCCTCCCTTCCACCACTGTTATGTAGAGGGACCATGTCAGCCCTTCTCCAGTCCTGTGGAACCATGCCGGATTCCAATGAGCTGTTGAACAAGGCTGTCAGTGGGGCGGCTGGCACATCCCTGAGTTCTTTCAATACTTTCACACTGCAGAGGATCATTTTGTTTTTTAGGTACAAGGGACTAGTGGTGAAGGTGGTGGGGGGGGGAGTCAGAGAGTACTTCTGGAGGAACTGGGAGACATTGTTCCTTTTTTTGCCAACTGTAGAATAAAAAGCCTGAGGTTGGCATTGGGTAGGGCAGCATATATATATTTTTTTTATTTAAACATTTGGTGACCAGAAAAGGCACACTAAGCCAAGGCTCATTTCCAGGTGTGACCTGAGGGACAAGGAGCATGGGAACTAAGTATACAATTATAATGGTGTATAATAGGCAGCATAATACACATAATGCACCATAGGAAGCAAGATAATACATTTCATGCCAGCTAATACAGCATACAGGCTAGGCTATTAAAACGGTATAAGGTAAGTGAAAACCTTCATAGAGCAAGGTAGATACTATACGGTACAAACATTTCAAGTGCTATGTGATGTTATGGGAGAAGGTACAGAAGGGCAGGCAGTGCAGCAATGATTTGACAGAGAAGTAGGAGGGTGAGTTGTATAGGAAGGGAATCTGAGAGTTCCACAGAAAGGGGAGATGATAATTGAAGGTAGATTTACCCTTGTTTGAAGATGGAGTGGGAAGAGAGGAGGCGTGGGAGTCCCTAGAGTGCAGAGAGTATGACAAGGATGGGGCATAAGAGAGGAGGGAAGAGATGTAAGAGGGGGGCAGATTGAACCAGAATTTGGAGATGAAGAATATAGCTTGGGTGAGGTGCCTGTGAGTGAACGGAGGGAGGTCCAGGCAGGAAAGTAGAGACCAATGGTGGGTCCTGGAGGGAGAGTTTGAGGCAAAATGATGGAAAGCATAGTAGAGGGAGTCAAGAAAAGAGAGTAAGGTAGAGGGTACAGTGTAGCATACAATATCAGCATAGTCAAAACCTGGCAAAATCATCTTTGTCAGGACTTTCTGATGTACTGGGAATGGGAAAGAGTCCCTGTTTTGCTAGAGGATACTGAGCTTAGGAAGAGTTTAGTAGTTATGTAGTCAATATGATTTGAAAAATGTAATTGCAGGTCCAGCCAGATGCCTAGGTACTTGTAGAAGGAGACTGCCTTTAATGCGGGCTATCTAAAGAGATGATGGGTGAGGCGTTGAAAGCTTTGACTATTCTTTGTGAGGTTCTGAAAGTCAGAGACTGTTTTAGATGTGTTTAGCTTGAGTTGTTTCAATTGGAACCAAGACTGAACCGAGTGGAACTCTTGTTGCAGAGCAGAATGGACAGGAGACTGGGTCTGGGCCAGAGGTGAGTAGTATGGTATCATCTGCATATATATGAATGAGGGAGGAGAAGCAGGCTGAGGGGAGGTTATTTATGAATACTGAAAACAGGCACATGATACATGTATGACACATGAGACGATAACATAATCTGATATGAGAATAGAATATGAATAGGGATCCTATACAGGCATAGACACTGCCTAACACATGAGGCATTGAACCTGGCTGTCAACAGCTCAGTAGTCTCCCTCATCGACTATGGCCTGGCAGCCTATGGGTCAGTGACAGACACAGCCCTAAACCACATCACCACTGCACTAAACAAGGTGGGCCGACTGCTCACAGGTGTGGAAAGACTAACGCACACCAGTGAGCTCTACACCCAGGCTGGTTGGCTACAACTGAAGGATAGAATAAATTGCCAAACCTGCCTCATCGCCAATGAATGCTCCATCAACCAATTACCCACAGGGTCCAGAATCTCATAACTCCACACTCAAGCACCTGACCCACAAGGAACTCCTCCACTCAGACCTACAAAGTTCCCAGATGCGGCACAGCCCTGCCACAATGTGCCTTTTATTATTGTGCTCCACTGTGGACCAATGCCTTACCTCCTGATGTTATCAATGCCACATCTATTGGATCATTCAAATGCAGACCTAGTAAAATGCAGCACCTAGTAAAATCTAGTAAATGTGACTGTTACCATTAGCACCCTCCTAGAGCATCAAATAACTACCTGCACTTACCTCCTGACAACTCATTGGGCTGAGGGACCCCAATCCCAGCACTTTAGGTTACACCTACCCCTCCAGTCATGACATCACTCCCACTTCCCTGTCCGCTCAGATGCTCCCAACTACCTAACTCCTTCCACCCATGTTTGCAATCCCTCCTTCTTCTCACCTCGGAGAGCTTCCAAGTAGAGTAGCAACCTTTGATGCAGGCTAGCTGCTATACTGCCTAAGCTATTTAATGCTGTTGTACCCTGTAACTTAACTGTACCATATGTAACCCTGTCATCTGTATTGTATTGTCTATGTAACTGACGTGGAACCTATAAATGAGCATCTGCTCACTGGTAGAATCCAAGACCTCAATAAATAAAATAAATAAAATAAAAAAGTGAGGACAGGATATATGAGAAAATAATATAATGTGATACAATACAATATAGTATTATTATTATAGATGCGTAGTAGTACCCCTATAGTAAAAGTTGAGTAGGCTACTAATGTTAAACCCCAAATTTTGTACCTTAATAAGCTTGGCATCATTTGACAAAATAACCCAATATTTGGCATGTGCATTCAGGCTGCCAGAGTCTCAAGATGTGAAAAGTTTTTTTTACAGCATTTTGTTCAATTTTTGAGATATGGAGCACCAAAAAACAGAGAAAGAGAAACACGTTTGGTTTCCCTATGCTTAACATCGGGTATTTGCTGCTCTCACCTACAGTCTATACAATGAGAATTTTTTCATGAAATTTTCAGGGTTGAAGGGATCCATGCCAAGGGTGTGCCTTTGCAAGGTTTGTTGAAAAAATATTATACCATTTTAAAGTTATTACATTTTCTGAGTTAACATTCAAGTTTGACTAGCAAAAGTGAAGTATTGTGAAAGGCAAAAAAAAACTATTACAAAAGGTAAAAAAAAATATTGTGAGTGGTTATTTGCATGATTTACTTGTTGGGAGGGAAAAATACAAGTCGAGATGACTGCCGTCTTCTTTTCACTTTTTAATGTCAAACATTTAAAATACATAAAAATTATCTCTTTTTGAAAAAACAAACACTTGAACCATGCTAAACGGGACTTGTTTACCTAGATTCTGGTGTTTATTTTTTTAAAGTAGTCAGAAAAACCTTTTCCAGGCATGCAAAAATCCAGGTTGCTCAGGTTAGTGAGAGGAGCCATTAACCCATGTTCTCTGTATGAGAACAGCAGGACTTTTTAACATTTGCAACCGCAGCTAGAACTCATGCTGCGGGCTGCAGTGACAGGAGTAAGCCACTGATCCCCTCTTCTGTCTGTCTGCCTCTGAGTCTGTCTTTCTATATCTGTCTATCTATCTGTGTGTCTGTCTGACTGCCCGGCTGTCTATCTATCTGTCTGTCTATTTATTTATTATTCACCTACTTACTATCTATATATTTATTTATTTAGTGGACCAGGGAGCCCACCTACTTCTTTCTCCTCCCTCCCCTCCAGGTTGCCTGCCCCCGTACCCAATTTTTTAAAATTATAAACTGACTATAGTGCCCACCCCGGTACCACTTCTCAATAACCCCCTCCCCTTCCCTCCAGGTCACACGCACCAGGTTCCCAAATTGTAGCCCAATGCTAGGATGCTCAATCCCAAGTGTCGTAATAAGCTGAAATAAAGAAATCATCCCTCAGTTTTTCTATTCCTGTAAACAAAGAAAATGGTCCCGCACCATTCTGACCCCCCCACCCTGACCTCCCACTCAGTACCCACCAGCCCACACCCCCACACACACCCTCACTCACCTGAACATGCCCTACAGAATAGATCCACTCTCTGATCCGAGACATATCTTGCTACTGGAACCGCTGACTACAATACGTGAAACTAAGGTAAGTACGGTGCAATGTATTGCAACAGGGTTTTGAACTTTGATGGATAACTTTGCAATTTTTGCATATTTTGACCCCAGATTCTCAACATGGCCTTTCTGGGACACCACCCCATGTCCAATGGCAGTGAAATTATGGAAATCAAGCCCAAAAGCTGATTTTACAGTCGCTTGGCAAAATCACATTTCTGGCAGGATTTGAAAGTTTTCGCTGGCCTTACTCATGTGGTGAGGTCACAAGAAGGTTATGTTGAAAATTTGAGGTCAAAATATGCAAAAATGGCAACGTTATGTCTGTACCTTGAAATTTTTCTTCGCTCACTTGTAACTTTGGTAGTTTTAAATATTTTGACCCAATGTTTTCAACATAGCCATTTTTTCACAATACCTCATGATTGTGATCGCTATAACTTTTCAAATCCTTGCCAAAATGTGTTTTTACACCTCTGGCATGGAATGAGGTGGGATAATAAGAAGGCTACGTGGGAAATGTGGTATACAAATATGGTAAAATGCCCAGGTTATGATTAGACGTTCCAGTATTTCAACGTTCACTCTTAAGTTCGCTAATTTTCAATATTTTGACACCAAACATTCAATGTACAGAAAAGGAAAAGATGGTGGGTCTCATTTCACTATATTGTGACCTGTCCAGTGCTTGCTGCTGAGACTATACACTGAAAGCACCAAGTGGAAAGCATCAAAGTGACCAAAAAGTTGCTATAGCACTAACCATGAGCAAGTGTGCTTAACAAATAATTGAGAACAGCTTACCTTGCTTCTCTCTCTAATTTTATTGGGTTCCATGTCATAAGAGCATGGGGGCAAGGGGGCAGACTAGGTGAAACAAGTGGTCCTTATCTGCTATCTGATTCTGTGTTTCTAAGATCGAACGCAAAAGAGCGATTGCTATTATGGCCAGTGTGTATCGTCGAAAAGCAATTTGGCAATATACACAAAATGGTGCCACTACTTCCGCCAAGTAATTTTCAATGTTTATGCAAGTGGGGGTGCACCCCCACACACACCCCTACTGAAGGATTGTCAACTCCAGGGGGGTGCATGTTGTGGAGGGGGCGAGACTCCCAAAAGCAATTAAAAAAAAACAAGAGCCACAGGCAGCAGCAAAAGTTTTGTCCCCGTCCACTCCCTGAATCCAGAACCTCCTATGCCTCAGCCAGCCACCCTCACCACCACATCACATGGGCTGGTTTGGCAGCACCAGGAACACTGCCCCACAGAAACCCTCTCTCCTATCCCTCCCCTTCGCTATTCTTGCCTTCCGGTCGCCCTTCTCCATGGTTGCAGTTGACCGGGTCACTACCCTTGCAGGGTAGCCCTTCACCACTTCACTCAATGTGACTCACTCATTTGTGAGTCCCTCATATTGGATGGCCCTTTTGACATGATACCTTTTATTGTACCTAAAGTGCTCACAATCCATAGCCATAACGTGCAAGTGCACATGAATAATGTGGTGACAGTATTTAACGTTAAAAACAGAAACAAACAAACATACCGCTGGCACTGTAATGAAATTAATCAAATTGCTGCTATTATTAAAAGTCATTGGCAAGTATTGAGATGTGACCCAACTTTTGGAAATAAAGATGTACGCATCACATTTCATCAAAGCAAACATTTGAAAAATACTCTGGTACATAGCCTTTATAAATCGAAGATACCTTGACAAATTTGGCTACAGGAAGCCCCAAAGGGCAATTTCAGATGTGGGCATTGTGCCCCATGTAACACCACTAACAATTCAAATTTTTTCAAACATCCTAGAATGGGTCAGACATTCAGTATTGATTCCTTTATTAACTGTTCAGCCACTGGAGTGATTTATTTGCTGTTGTGTCCAAGTGGTCTTGGCTGTGAGCCAAACTAAGCGCCCAATTACAAATTGTTTAAGTGAGCACAAATCAGACATTAGAAATAGGGTATTAACAAATGCCATGGTGCGACATTTTATCAAAACAAACCATGATTCACCAGCAAATGTCAACTTTAGTGATATCGAAAAAGTGTTGGGTCTAAGAGATGAGGACATGCAAACTAAACTAGCACAGTGTGAATGCTTTTGGATCCACAGACTAGACACCCTAACTTCAAAAGGTCTAAATGAAGAGCTGCTGCTTCAATGCTATTTATGAACTTTGTAAAATAAGCCATTTGTACATTCTATCCCATGACAGCAATTTCTTATATTTATGTATTTTTGTATATTTATTGTTGTTTACATGTGGATGTCTTATGTGGTTTGAAGTGAGTGCTATGTCACTTTTCTGTGGTCGGAAGCAAGGAACTAGATGAGGTAGTGAAGCAGCAGCCTATCAGCTGTGAGGAAGCCTTTCCGGCAAAATGTCAGCTGATTTGCTACATGGTACCTGGTAGCCCCAGGATGTATGTATGCTTCTGACTGGTCTGCCAGTAAGATTTTTGCTGCTACAGATGCACCTTGTTGGAGCCACTGTGATGTTTGTTTGTTCCTGGCTTTTTTTTTATTTGTTTATTCCTTTTGCACCCCTCCTCACTGCCAGTTATCCACCTGGTCACAGACCCCTTCTTGCTGTGGCATCCCCATATCAGCTGCCCTCCCGGGACCCCCTGGCTTACCCACCAGGGTGAAGCCGTGGCACCTGATCTCCCCTTAAAGGGTGCCACAGTCAACAGGATAGGGTGGGAGTCAGCCTGGGGAGCTGATCACAGCCAAGGGGTGGGCATCATGGAGGCAGTGGGTGGGCTAGTTTTTCCCCCCGTTAGCAGGAGGCAGGAATGTGCAATGATGCCAGCGTCTGTCCCGCCCCCTAGGCTCCTTGCTGTCACTGGCTGTTGTGATGAACCCTAGCTTCCACCGGGGGTCACCAAGTCCTGGTAACACCCCACACCCTCCCCCCAGAGAAGGAGAGCAGTCCCGGGGATGCTCAATCCTTCTCCCCCGGCTGGCCCTCCAATGACCCAGGTCCATTCCCAAACCCAGGTCGCCGACGTCGCTAGTTGAAATCCAACCACTGTGCCGACAGGCCGGTTTGTTACCATTTTTAACATTTAGTACTGTGGCTGCATTATTTATTTGCACTTTCACTTTATGGCTATGGATTATGAGTACTTTAGGCACAATAAAACTGGAGGGAGAAGCAATGTAAGTTGTTCTCCTGTATTTGTTAAGCATGTTAAGTACACTTGCTTTATGGTTAATGCTGTAGCAACTTTTGGGTTACTTTGTTGTTTCCTGTGCAGTGACTCCAAACTTTCAACATACCCATTTTTCAAACACAACCTCATAAACTTGACAAGTGTCATTTCTTAAATCCTGTATGAAATATGTTTTTGCACTTGTGGTGTGAAATGAAATTTCGGCCAATATGCTATAAATGATACATGTCATGTTTTTAAGAGTGGTGACAGAACTGCCCATGGTAACTATCGCCCCATATCTCTCCTTCCACCTATTTCTAAGGCCCTTGAAAGAATAGTGAATGATCAAATCTCTGAATATCTTGCCAAGTATAATCTGCAGTGTAGCCAACAACACTACTTAAGGAAGAACCACAGTACTTCCACAGCCCTCCTGGAGTTCACAAGCTTTACACATAAAGCTCTGGACCGGGGTCACTTGGTTGGGTTTGTGTACATAGACCTAACAAAAGCATTTGACGTGGTCCACCATGGCCTTCTCTCTGCCTCCTTGTCGGGGCTGGGCCTATCCTCTGATGCTACCACCTGGTTTAATAGTTACCTCTCTGGGAGGTCCCAGAGGGTTACAATCCTAGATACCCTCTCTTCCAGTAAGCCAGTTCACTCAGAGGTTCCACAGGGGTCAATTCTTGGCCCGCTCCTGTTTAGTCTTTTTCTAAATACCCTTCCCCAAGCCTGTTCTGGCAACCTACTCCTCTACGCAGATGATGCAGTTATTTTCTCTAGTCACCCTGATCCCCTTGTGCTTGAACAATGCTTGAACAACGCCTGCTAAATAGCTTTACACAAATTGAATCCTGATTCTCCCTTCATAAACTTATCAATTACAAAAAGACCAAAGTAATGCTGTTTGTAAACCACCAGAATAAACACAAAGGAGTGTCACTAAACATCCAAAATAATCAACTTTCATCACTTGAGTAGGTTAGGAGTTTTAAATACCTCAGGATCACCTTAGACTCTTCCCTCTCCTACCAAGAATGTATTAATCTGGTTTGCAAAGCAGTAAATACCAGAATCAGCCTCCTCTACAGGCATAGCAGCTGCCTGACAAACGATGCCCTCCGCCTGGCTGTCACTAGTTGCATTCTTTCCCTAGTGGATTATGGTATAGTAATCTATGGATCTGCATCTGACACTGCTCTTCAAAAAATAATGCTGTCCCTCAATAAAGCATGTTGCCTTATCACAGGAGCACCAAAGCTATCCCATACCTGTGATCGTTACAGTCAAGTGAACTGGCTAAACTTTAAGGGTAGGCTCGACTATCACACCTGCCTGTTGGCCAAGAAGCTTACCACAAAACTCTCCCCTCCCTTGGTCCAGCAGCTCATCTTCCCTGCCCCTAACCCTCATTTTACTAGAAGCTCTGATAAGGCCCTCTACCTAGTCCCTTTCTGTAAGACATCCCTAGGGCAGCAAGCGTTCTTCCACAGGGCCCCCTGTCCTGCTCAATGGCCTGCCTCCTCTAGTTTCCCTTACAGTTAAACTGGGCCCCTTTAAAACTAAACTTCACCAACACCTACTCTCTGTGAATAGTTATGAGTGTTCCAAGCCTTTACTGGTCAATCCAAGACTGCTCATGGCTTGTCCCTCAATTTCCCCCTGCTCCTCCCCACCTTATCTTGGTCTAATTTCTCCCTCCCCACTCTGTTCCCCTCCTGTCCTTTATTCATCCTTTACCTGCACTCTTTCCTATTCCTCCTTCTCTACACCTTACACCCCTCTACTCAACTTTTCTCCCTACCTCCCCCCTCAGCGGCTCACAACTCTCCTTAACTGACTTTCTACGGGTCTCCCTTTCTTTTCTTTAATTTCCTATCTGTTTACTCAGTTAGCTAGCACTGCCTGCAGCATGTCTGTTTCATTATCATGTACTCCACCCTCAATTATGATGCACTTATATATAATGCACTGCATTACTTGTATACTCTTATCCTATGTATTGTGTACTGTATTAATTTCCTGTAATATTTCATATCCTGTTTTAAATCTACTCACCTTGTTTGTTTCTTTGCCATGCACTCCCCACTCATTATGATAATAATAATAATAGTAAACTTTATTTCTAGAGCACCTTTCAAACACCAAGGCACTGTACAATAAATAAACATATAAAAGCAATAAAATACATAACAATATGACCAAATTACAAAATAGATGAAATAGCTAAAAATAATCAGTCTGGGTAGATATTCAGCCACAGATGTGTCTTCAAGGCCTTCTTAAAGCCCTCCACAGTTGTGCACTCACGTATCTGATGGGATAGAGAATTCCACAGGATTGGGGTAGGCATACATAAATGCATGGGCCCCTGATGACTTAAGGCTTACTCTGGGAATCTCTAGCAACCCCTCGTCAGCTGAGCAGAGTGGTCACTCGGCACAATAGGGGCACAGAAGCTCTTGCAGATAGTCTTGGCCCAGTCCGTGCAGGGCCTTATAGGTCAGAAGCCAGACCATGAAGGTGATCCACCACTATATAGGCAGCCAGTGCAGTTTACGCAGCACAGACATGATGAGACTTGAACGAGGAGTCCCCATCAACAACCGGGCCACAGCATTCTGCACTAGCTGCAAGTGGTGGATATCAACCCCCGGAAGCCCTAGATAAACGGAGTTGCAGTAGTCAAGGCATGAGGTGACAAAGGCATGGATCAATGTTGGAAGGTTGCCAGATGGACCAGGTGTTTAACCCTGGCGATGTTCCTCAGATGGTAAAAAGAGGACTTGATGACTGCCGACACCTGCGAACGTAGTGTCAGCCCATCATCAAGAATCACCCCCAGATCCTGTACCCATTCAGAGGAAGAAAGCTGAATACCCCAAGACAAAGTCCAGTGGGTTGACCAGCTCCCAACCCTTTGTCCGGTGACCCAGATCCACTACTATCACTTCAGTCTTTTCAGAGTTCAACTTCAACCAGCCGGAGCTCATCCAGTCCTGGAATTCAGCAAGGCGGCTGTTAAATACTAAGCACACACTATCCTGGTCAGGTGCAAAGGACAGGTAGAGCTGGATATCATCAGCATAGCAGTGAAACCTCAGCCCATACCATCTTACAATGTCTCTGAGAGCAGCATGTACACCACGAACAACATGGGGACAGCACCGAGTCCTGAGGAACCCCTCATGGCAGAGAGAATGGGTCAGAGGAAAAAATCCCTGACACCACCCTCTGCATTCTGCCAGTGTGGAAGGACTTAAACCATCTGAGAACTGTACCAGACAGGCCACAGATGAACCTCAGGCACTCGAGAAGCACCCCACGGTCCATGGTGTCAAAAGCGCCACAACTTTCTCAATTACCTTCCCAACTAAGGGGAAGTTTGAGATGGGTCTGTAGTTAGCAAAGCAGTTTGGGTCCAGAGCAGCTTTCTTCAGGAGGAGTGTCACCACCACCTCCTTCAGGGAGCTAGGAAACTCACCAGACTTTAAGGAGCACCAAACTATCCTTGCTAGGACCGGGCCAACAATGTCAGAACAACCCATTATCAGGGAAGTTGAGCCCAGATCCAAACTACAGCATGTTGGGCACATACCCTGGGCAATCTGCACAACATCCACAATTTCCAGCCAGTCAAAGGAACTCCAGGTAAACCAAGGAGGAGTGACCATACACCGACCACTATCAGCTCCCATAGAATGAGCCGGATGGATCTCCGCCCTGATGCTGGCCACCTTATCCACAAAGAATCAAATGAGCTCATCACACTCAATCTGTGAAAAAGCTCTTTGAACCTGAAGACAGGTTGGGTAGCACTACCTGTCCATGGTTTGAAAGAGCTGAGCTGGTCGATTCTGAGCAGCAGCAATCTCCCAGGCAGGAACTCTGCTTTCTTACAGGTGATTGCTGATTGATAGACTTGATAATGTTTTATCAATCAAAGGTGGTCAGCAACCAGGGCAGATTTCTGCCAGCGATGATCTAACCTTTGTCCAAGTCGCCGCAACTCCCTCAAGGTCCCATCAAACTATGGGGACTGAGGGTGAAGCATTTATGTATAATGTACTGTATTACTAGTTTAATCATGTCCTATGTATAATGTACTGTATTAATCTCCTGTAATTATTTTGTAACCTGTCTGTTTGTAAATCTGATGTGGAGCCTTTGCAAAAGAGTTTTTGACTCAAAGGGTTGCATTTCTAAAACTTTAATAAATAAATAAATAAAATAAAAGGGCAGTCATAAAATTACTATCTTGTAAATTTGGGGGCAATTGACAAAAAAAGAGTGAATGTGCGAAGAGTGAATGTGTGAATAGTGACTGTGTACTGAATGTGTAAAGAATGAATGTGTGAAGATTGAATGTGTAAAGAGTGAATGTGCCATGCCCTGCACTTCGGTAGGCTGACAGAATCTTCCCATAACATGCAGCCCAAAGGGCCCTGCATATCTGCACCTGTTCATGCAGGTCCCAAAGGGATCTGCGTGAATAAGGATACAATTCCACTATCTCAAAAATAAAGGAAATTCTTTGCAAAAAAACTTTAATGCACCAATTAGGGGAACTTAATACCACAAAAGTAGGGAAATGTAGCAATAGGGTTTCCAAGCCTAACTCCTAACCCCCACCCCCAAGCAGCAAAAGAAAAAATATTAGGGTCTTGGTTTTCCAGAGTCTTGGAAAATCAGTAATGGGGTCTTTCTTGGGGTTGACAACTGTAATGCTCACCCCCCCACCCGTAGACTCCAGTTCAAAGCACAAGGTACAGGTCCAAGGCAGTGCCTCATAGTGATATACTCTTCAAAGGTAGAGAAGTATGTGTTGCCACATTTTGCCAACACAATCTGTTGTAGCTTTCTTCATGTAGGGCTCTGCTTGAAGAAAGGAGAGCATGTGTGATATTGTTTGCTCAGTGCAATGGGGTGAGCATTAGGGCTGACAACTCCAAGAAAGACCCCATCTACTGATTCACCAAGATTCCTGAGATTCAAAACCTTAATATTTTTTCCTTTTGCTGCTTGAAAGGTGAGAGTTCAGAGCTAGAGTTGGAAACACTATTGTCACATTTCCATACTTTGGTGACGTTAAGTTACCCTAACTGGTACACTAAAGAAGTTTTTTGCAAAGAATATGCTACATAAGTAGATAATATAATCTGGTACTTGCTATGATCTATGAAAAGGTGAGTGATATGATATGATATATGATCATTGTTATTATTTTGTATTCATTAATATGATGTATTGTTTTTATTTATGTGCCAAGAAAATATGAACCATAAAAATGAAGTTGTGATTTGGGCTTGTTATTTGATCTCCTTCCTTCATGCTGTTTTCAGAAGTCACTAGTGACAAAGAGGCAGGGATTTTGAGGAAGTGGGCAGCAAATGCAACTCTTTTTTTTTTTCAGGAACTAGACTTTGCATTTCTAGATGGATCACTTCTATCACCAGTAAGGCAACTGGATGCACAAGAAGGAGAAAGAGGTCGAAACTGGTGGCTTCCTGATTGCTCAGGATGGTTTCATCATGGTTTTCATGATGGATTCCTGGAATAGCCTTCCAGAAGAGGTGGGGGGGGGTCAAAAACAGTGGCACCGGTGAGTTCAAGAATGCATTGGATAGACACAAGGGAATCATAGTGTAAAGGAAGGGGGAGGAAGAAAGAGCTGTAGATCAAGTACGCTCTGCAGTAATAGAGAGGAAAGTTGAGGATTTACCCTACCAAGACCAGAGAAGAAGAAACTGGCTGAGCATTCAGAGACTCTGTATAAAAGGTAGTAGCCAAACATACAAGCTTCTATATTTGGTAAAATCAATAACAAGCATATCCCAAACCTGACAAGAAACCAATAATTACAAAAGAGACCTTATAACAGACAATGGAAACAAACAAATTAAAGTTTCAGAGGCACCAATAATCTGAGATCAGGGTTTTAAATAATTGATTACCAGTTTTTTCTTGGGACAATGCTAACTGTACAGAAAGTATTTATATAGGTTTTCTAGAAGTGTTATGTTTGTTAAACACAGTGAGACAAGTTGTATGCATTTTCACAATGTTTTAGCACTTTCATGAGCAAAACGCTAATCAATTTTTGGAGTTAAATAAATCCCTGGAGATGGCTACATTAACAAACTAAAAGCTATTGTATTGGACTTACAAAGAATATTGCATACAAAATTACTACTAAATAAGTTAACTCTGAAGCATTAGGTACTAAATTAGAATAAACAGAAGCAAGTTGTTACAAAAGCACTTTTATTAAATGCAGAGTGAGAGTTTATTAAAACAAAAAAAAAGGTTGCTCAAAAAGGCAAAGAAGAAGATAAAGTCTCACAATCCTCAAAATTTTGGAAAACAACTGATTAAGACTGCTCAGAGGATACAGAAGAACCGACAAGAAAATGAGTAACTAGATCTTGAGTACACAGATAAAGTGGCCTGTAATTTCACATAAACTAAAAGTTATAGAAAATGGAATGGCACCTAAAAACCAATGCAAAGCTGAATCAAAATTATTATCACAAGCTGAAAACAACTGTAGAAAGATAAGCACAGCAAACATCTGTGGGTGAAAGTTCTCAAGGGCATGGAAATTAAAAAGATAAAGACATAAATGACAGTGAAGATACAGCCAGTCAGGCACAAAATACAAAAGAAGGGAACACATTAGCATGGTCACCTTTCTGGCCAGACTATTGTTTAACTTTTTTTTGTCCCCCGTGGTTCCCAATCAGCATCTCTGTCCAGGCATCCCCGGCCGTCATCCATCCACGCCCATCTCCCGATCAAGCCACCACCCTGCTACCCCGTGGCTTTTGTCCTAATTTCATGGTGGGTGGTGGCCTCACTCCCCACCAGGACTGGATGCAGTATGGGTGGTGCCATCAGAGATGGGGCATTAGGTGGATGACCATCAAGCCACATGACCGTGGCTGCCATTTCTGTTTTTCTTGGTGGCAGAGCATGCAATGCCAACAATGGGCATGCCACACATGCGTCCACACATAGCATGCCCACTGGCTGCTTCACCTCTGTGTCCCCCTGTATTTTCCTGACATGCCAACACCTAGCCTCCTCTAGGTGTCAGACAAATGCCGTCACTGTACCCCACCCTCCCCGGGAGAGGAGAGCAGTCCTCTGGGTGCTTGATCCTCTCCCATCCCGGCCGGCCCCTGACGACCTGCTCGCACCACAAACAGTGGTAGCTGGCATGGTAGGAGGTAAAGCATTGCTGCTTGAGCCTTCCATGCCACTGGGCCAGCATCCTGGGCCAGAATATTGATAGAGAATACTAGAAAAATACAAAAAGATGTAGCCCCGTAAAATAGGTGACTTACAAGAATCTATTAATAGTATAGAATGGAAAATGGAAAAATACTCCAAGTGAAAAGATGAGCTTGAAACCAGACAATCAACACTAGAAGATGCCTTAAATCCTTTACTACAGCAAATAAATGCATTAGAAAAAGAACAAGCTATTGTAAAATCCAAGCAAGATGAATTGCAAGGCACAAGAATGTTAGAATATATGGAATCTTAGAACAATGTGAAAAAATAACTCCCCTCAACAGCACTCTGGCAGATTTATTTAAGAATCTTTTAGGACCTGAAGCTTCTTTACCAGAAATTGATGGAGCTCACAGAATTGGACTTAATAAACCTACACCTGGCTGCACTACCCAAAGGACATTACAAGTACAAAAGAACAAAAATAGTGAAATGGGGACACAGTTGGATGTGTAACAGAACTCAAAGAGTGGGGGTTAATGGAGTTCACTCTGAGGAGGGTAAGGTAACCAGCAGGGTGCCTCAGGGGTCAGTACTGGGACCAGTCCTCTTCAATGTCTTTATTAGCGACATCGCAGAGGGGCCAGAAGGAATGGTATGCCTGTTTGCAGATGACACAAAGATCTAAATCAGAGTGGACACACCGGGAGGGGGAAGGGAGAAAATGAAAATGAAGGAAGATCTAAAAAGTCTGGAAAACTGGTCAAGGGTTTGGCAACTGAGCTTCAGCACCAAAAAAAATGTAAAATTATGCAATGGGACACAGAAACCCAAGAGCAACTTATCAGTTAGGGTGGGACGTGTTTTCAACCACACAACAGTAAAGGGATCTGGGGGGGGTCATCATGTCTGATGACCTGAGGGTAGTAAAGCAGTGTGATAAGGCAGTGGAAAGGAAAGTAGAATGCTGGGGTGCATAGGGAGGGGTATCACCAGTAGAAAAATGGAGGCAGTGTTACCCCTGTATAGAACAGTGGTGAGGCCACACCTGGAGTATTGTGTCCAGTTCTGCAGGCCCCATCTCAGGAAGGACATAGATCAGGTGGAGGAGATGCAGAAAAGGGCACAAAATTTAACAAATGGAAAGCTTTCAAAGTGACCATAAGAGGAAAAACTATAGCAGAAGCTAGATGGAGAAATAAAAAACAAGGTCAAGAATGGAAAAGTCAGGAGAACAAACTAAAGTTCTTAGAAAAACAAATAAGAGGTGACTATCAAAATGCTAGGGAAGAATACAAAAACACAAAAGAAACCTTGCAGAGAATCATTAAAATGAAAGCAGACAGATGATGGTTTAGGATAAAAAAAATTGATATCTGTATAGTGAGACAGACGGCAAATATCTGGCAATGAGATTGAAACAAGAACAACAAAAAAAAGACAAGCTGGCAATGTTTGACTTGCAGTAAATACTCAACACAGAAAAGGAGGCAAAAGAAATAATTGTTTTGGACTTTTGGACAAATATCAATGTAAAGAGGATAGCAGAGCATCTATTGAAGAAATACTTGACTACTGTAGGAATACATTACCAATGGTTATGACTGAGGAACAGGATATGTTGACTTAAATGATCAGTCTATCTAAAAGAAATAGAGGATGAGATGGAGTCCATGCCCAAAGAAAATAAATCCTGGCCCAGGTGGATTCACAACAGAATTCTTTTTCAAATTTAAAACAGAATTACTACCACATTTGCAAGACCTTTTGTAGAAACGCAAAACTCAGGACAGGCACCTGACTCTTTTTTTAGAAGCACATATTACACTGATACCTAAACCCAATAAAGATAAGAATGTAGACAATTATAGGCTAATTACTTTATTTATCGTACTCTTGTTTCTACCTCCTTGGCAAAGTGGCCCCCACAATCTCCAGCCACCGGCTCTGCACCCCCGGGCCCAGTCATGCGTGTGGACCACATGAACCCGCTTCCCCAGTGGGCCAGCCTTTCATTGCTCTCACACCCACTGGGTACGTGCCCCTCCCAGGTCTCTCTGGGGGTGCAAATTGCGGCCATCAGCCACGAAGATCACCCTCCGCATTTTCCACATTTTCTCCCCTTATGAAGAGCCAGACATGCAATGGCATCTGAGCACATAGTGCTGATACCCGCCGTGCTCTCCCCCAACCCTTTTAGCATGCCACTGTAGTGTGGCTGGCCTCTGCCAGTTGCCGCTACAGGGTGATGCAAGCCCCACTACCCACCCCAGAGAGAGGAGAGCAGTCATCGGGCGCTCAGTACTCCCTCTCCCCTGCCAGCCCCCAACGGCCCAAGTCCGTTCCTGAACCCGGATCATGGCGTGGTGCCAGGTGTGGCATCCAGCACCTCAACCCTCAGTGCCACCGAGCCTATAGGCTAATTTCTATTTTAAATTCAGATTATAAAATATTTTCCAGAATATTAAACAACAGACTGATACAATACATTAATAAGATAATGTAAAAAGACCAAAATGTTTTTTTGGGGGGCTTTTTTTTGTGTTTTTGTTTTTTTGTACCTGGAAGAACTATACAAGACAGACTGAATAAAGTACAACTACTGTTAGAATATGCCAATTTGAGAGACATGGACACCATCGCACTATCAGTTGACACAAAAAAGCCTTTGATATGATAGACTGGAAATATATTATGACTGTTTTAAGGTACCGTGGCATTCCAGAGTCTTTTATTCAAATGATCAGCACTTTGTATAGCTTGCCAACAGTAAGACTGAAATTAAATGGAAAAATTACAGATAAATTTACAATCAATAGAGGTGTAAGGCAATGACCCCCTCTCTTACCATCTTTACTTATATTGTGTATGGTAATTTTTTAACCAAAATTTGAGTCAATGACAGATCAACAGTTTAAAAGAAGTACTCCTTGAAATAGAGCAATATTCTAAAGTATCTGGCTACTGCTTAAATGAAGGGAAATCTGAATAATTAGCAACTAGAACTTCCACAGTTCAGGCAATTCAGAACTTTTTTCCAGTTCAGTCAGGAGCGGACTCAGGTCACTAGAGAGCTGGTGGTGGGGGGATGGATTGAGCAGCTTCTGAATGCTCTCCACCTCCATGGGAAGGTGTGGTATGTGTCTCCAGAAGGGGCTTCTGGGCGACCACAGGATGATCGGTTACCGGGGACCCCAGTTAGAAGTGGTGTTGGGAGGTGTGCCAGATGCACATAATGTTTAAGCCACTAGCATCATTGCATGCCACACATTCCATTGTCCATGCCTAAAACATGTCCCCAACATGCTCAGTGATGCTCCACTCCCATTCCAGCACCACATAGCTGCCCAGGGCTCCCTGTCAAACCCATGTTAGAGATCTGATGGGGCAGAGGGGGAATCCTGGAGGACCCACCCTGGGGGGAAATCCAGGGGGCACTTCTCATAGTGTGGCCTCGGGTCACCGTGGATGGTGACATGAATGGTGGGACCAATGGAAGAGCCATCAGGAGCCATAAATAAAAGTCAGTTAAAAAAATAATTTACTTGACAATTTAGGAATAAAATTAGGCTTTCCAGTATGTAAACTATTTCAATACAACCATAATGCAATGATTTAGAAAATACAAAATACATTTATACTATGGAGCAAAATGAAGTTGTCATTATGGGGCAAGATTCAATTGATTAAAATGAACATACTGCCCCTAATTTCCTACTCACTACAATCCATCATAACAGAGGTACCTACGAAACGGTTTAAGGCAATAAATTAACTTCTAAAGAGATTTTATTTGGGATAAAGGGAAACCAAGAGTGTCATGGACCAAATGATGTCTCTCTAATGAATATGGAGGTCTGGCATGCCCAGATATCAAAGACTACCATATATCTTTTTTGATTAAAAAAAACAATAAAGTGGGCCTAATGATCTCAAGGCAGACAAAACACTTGAAGATACACTATTAAAAGTAATAACAGGCAGAAATATAACCATTCAGACAATATGGTTTTGCCCTTCTAAATATAAAAGAGTTCAAAGCCAAAAAATACAGAACTATGCAAAGAAAATAATGACATAGCAAAACAAAAGGTTAAATTAAAGGCTCAAGTAAGTATTAACAGTATTATATATCATTTATTCACTATTGACAACAGAACATTTAAGTTTCAAGATGGGAAAAAAAAGGAATTACACGATGGAGCCATTTGATAAATCTCAAATCATTTAAACAGTGGCCAGACTGCAAAAAAGAATATAACCTTCAAGAATCAGAATTTTATTCATAGATTCAATTAAAAGACATTTTTAAAAACATGATTAATGAGAAAGGCCGCCCCCCCACAAAAAAAAAAAAGATTGACATATTAGAAGAGAACTTAACAAAAATAATGAGACAAAAAAAAAGGGTTATTTGCTTGTTTACTAAAAAAAAATAAATAAATAAATAACTTCGAAAATCAGAAATGTTATAACAAATTAAAACAGAAATGGGAAGCTGACCTCAACTTACAACTAGACAACATACAATGGGGAATATTTTGTCTTCTATTCATTTTTACAAAAGTTCAAGAAATAAAATAATACAATATAAAATACTAAACAGATCCTATTATACCCCACTTAGACTGACTAAAATGGGAGTATTGGATTCACCCAAATGTTGGTACTGTAGGTGCTCTAAGCAGATTTAAGCGTTGTTGTTGGAGTTGTCCTTTAGTCTATAGCAGGTGGAAAAGAACATTTGACATAATAAGACAAACTCTGGAGAAGAAGGTGCCTCTCTGTTACAAATTTGCACTTTTCCTGACAGCAGATAGTGAATTGAAACTTATTTTTTCTAAGAAAGAACTCACATTGGTAGCTACAGCACTAATGTCAACAAAACATTTAATCTTAGAATATTGGAAAGAAACTGACGAGCAGAAATCAGTGCCAACTGGGGAATGGAGGAAATTATTTCTAGATACCTTATATTGTGAAAACTGTTTCCCCAGAATGGACCTTACTAATGATCCATATGCTTACAAGCTTGCAGAATGGAGCAGAAGCACTTTCCTCACTTGAAATGGGCATTAATACAATGTGACTCTTTTCCTGAATGAAACAGCATGCTACACAGCCTTTTTATAGAGTAGTACTAGGGTTTAGTAATGGTCAGTGTATCAGTGGTCGACCTTTTATGTTACAACCTCCATGTACACTTGCACAAGTATGTTATATATAATCCTTCAATTTTCAATTGCAAAAAAGTGCGGTCTTCAGTTATAATGCAGGTAGGGGAAAAGGGGCAGACTGGTGGGCCAAGCAGTCCTTATCTGCTGCCAAATTCTATATTTCTTTGTCCTCTAGATGCACTGGATGATTGGCAGGGAGGGCTGCATGTACTGCAGCATGAATGGAACCAGTGGATTTTTGGGGACATATAAACCATTGATTTTTTGGATGTGCTGTTCTGTTCCCCGGCCTCGTCCTCTCAGCATCACCGCCATAACTCCGACTATTGTCTCACTATGATTAGGTCATTCTTCAACACCACCACTTGCAAAACTTCTGCTTGGTGGAAATAGCATGGAGAAACATTCATCGGCTCCTTTTCTCCTTCTTGCATCCTTTTCTCATCCTCTATTTCTCTTCATGTTTTCTACACGCATTAACAGCACATGTATGATGGGTGATGGCACAATGCAGCCACTGCTGGATGCAAGCAATGATGGCTTACAATACTCAACGAGGATTACAAGATGCCCTCTTTACATACATACTGTCTCACATGGTACAGTGCAGTATGACTCGTGAGGTGACAGGGAAGAGTCACTAGACCACCCCCTTACAATAACAGACCACCAAAGCCCACTGGGAAATCTTGTGTCTCACACAGCAGCCTACTTAATTTTTTCACTCACTGACTGGCAGGCTCAGACACAGGAGAAAAATAAAAATATGGATTAGCGTTGTGTGGAATTTTCAAATTCAAGCAGAATCAAATTTCATGGAATTTTTGAAATTCCATCGAAATTCCACCACATTTTGCCAGAAACAGAATGGTGGAATTCCATGGGAGAAAATGGTGGCGGAATAATTTTCCATGGAAAAATGCTGTTCCATGGAACATTATTCCATGGATCACAGTTGGTGGAATTCCACAGAAGAACCAGCTAAATTATGGCAGAAATTCTGCTGACATTCCACACTAACTTCACCAGCAGAATTCCACATTCTGCACAGCACTAATATGCATTTTGTGCCCTGCTGCACAACCTTTAATCAGTAACAAAAAATAAAAAAAAATGAAAAAAAAGTCAAGTACCCTGTACCTTTCCTAGTCTGCTAAATTAACTCTGCCCTGCTCTAGGGGGTAAAACAAAATGGATTTCTGTGCCTTTTACACCACCAACACTCAGAAAAAATATCTCTCAGACAAGTCTTTAAAAACTGACCCCTGCACCTGCAACTGCTGCAAGGCCTACAGCTGCCATTGCAGGCTCAAATTGTGCATTCTGTCTCCCCTCTACTGCAGTATGATTTCATTAGTCTCCCTGCCTGAAATTATTGCTAACTGTAGTGAAATATCTACCTGGAAAGATAACGTATGATACTCTGATGACTTCAAAGGTTTTCTGATCAAAAGTCACTCTTTTTGAAATAAAAGGAGCTCCTTTAGTAGCCAGGACCTTCCCATGCGGAGAGAGAGAGCAGAACATGGGGAGGTGTATCTGGTAAAAAATAAAGGGAGGAAGGAGAAGTTGTAAGGGTCGCAAAGGTGCAGACTATGAAAAAATAACTTGGGTAATATCAAAAGAGGACAAGACATTTTTCAGGTATGTGAGCAACAGAAAGGAAGACAAAGGGAAGGATTGCGCCGTTAAAGAGGGAAGCGGGTGATTGTATGGAGAGGATTATGAAAAGGCAGACATCTTGAATAAATCTTTCTGTTCAGTATTCCCAGTAGAAAGGGAGGAGGAGGGGGGACCTCAAAAAGGCACCAGGGACTTGAGGAGGAATGAAGTGGGCACCAGCATGTTGTCTGAGGAGGAAGTCGAAAAGGCACTGGCTAACCTCAAGGTAGACAAGGCTATGGGGCCAGACAGGGTACATCCAAGGTTGCTGAGGGAACTCAGGGAAGTACTGGCTGCACCTCTAACAGAACAAAACAAAGAGCACTGCATCATCCACCATAAGTAATGCAAAAAAAGGATTTAGTTACTCACATTAGTAGTTCATTCTGTGTAGTAAAGGCCACAGTGCCACATAGGTAACCAACAACACCACTCACACAAAGGCCTGACCTGGACTTTAGCGAGGCTTTTTGACATGGTTCCACATAGGAGACTGTTAAGCTAGTTTGAGGGCTTTGGCATGGATAATAAGGTAGTAACCTGGGCAAAAACTTGGTTAGCAGACAGGACACAAAGGATAGTGGTAAACAGAGTTTGCTCCAAGGAAGTGAGGGTGACCATCAGGGTACCTCAGGGGTCAATGCTGGATCTTGTCCTCTTCAATGTCTTTCTAAATGGCAAAGCAGAGGAACTGGAAGGAAATGTCTGTCTCTTTGCTAGTGACACCAAGATCTGAAACAGAGTGGATACTCAGGGCGGGCGGGGGAGAGTATGTGGAAAGGATGGAGAGAGATCTGAAAAGACTGGAGGAATGATCAAGGGTATGGCTGCTGGGCTTAAATATGAAAAGGAGCAAGATAATGCACTTGGGCCCAAATAACCTGGTAGCAGAGTGCAAAATGGGCAGAATGATACTGACAAAGACAAAGCAGGAAAGAGATCTAGGAGTAATTCACTCAGAATTCACTCAGAAACAAGGAGCAAAAGGAGGCCGAGGCCCATGTGTAGCTCCTTAGGACATGATATAATATTTTAAATCATCTTGTTGCTATAAATTTATCTAGGTTGTTTTTGAAGCTTTTTTTGTTTTTACTAATAATGATTTTTTCTGGTAGTCTATTCCAGAGGTTAGCAGATCTTAGTGTATAGAAATATTTTCTTTTGTTCGTTTTATGTTTGTTCACTTTAACTTGTAATGGGTGACCCCTTACATTAAATTTTATATCTTCGTATTCAATATCTAATTCATTCACGAGTGCCAGATTATTCACCATATCATAAAAGAATAACATGTAGTCATATTGGATGGCCTAATGGTGGCCAGGCAGTGCAGCAAGGCAATTGATAAGGCAAGAGAGATGCTGGGCTGAATAGGAAGGGGAATCACCAGTAGAAAGAGGGAGGTGGTGGTGCTGCCCCTGTATAGATCGATAGTGAGACCGCACCTTGAATACTGTGTCTAGTTCTGGAGACCACACCTCAGGAAGGACAGAGACAGAGTGGAGGCGGTCAAGCAGAGTGCCACCAAAATGGTGCAGGGTCTCCATCATAAGTCCTATGAGGAGAGGCTAGGGTAACTAAACATGTACACCCTGGAGGAGAGGAGGGAGAGGGGGGATATGACAGAGACCTTTAAATGCCTAATGGGTAAATAAGGTACAGGATGGGAGTATTTTTGAGAGAAAAAGGTGCTCTAGAACAAGGGAGCATGCTATGAAGCTGGAGGGGGGGAATTTCAAGAGGGATGTGAGGAAGTACTTCTTCACACAAGGGGTAGTGGACCCCTGGAACAGCCTTCTGGTGGAAGTAGTGAAAGAGAAAACAGTACAGGGGTTAAAAAATGCCTGGGACAGACACAAAGGAATTGTAGGGGTAAAGAAGAGAGGGGGAAATGCAGGAGTGAGAAATGGAGGGGACGGGTAGCGATAGTGCCATAGATTAGGTAAGGTCTGCAGCATTAACAAGACAAAAATATAATGGGCAGACTAGGTGGGCCTGGTGGCCCTTATCTGCCACCACATTCTATGTTTTTATAGCACTGAGATGTGTGCAGCACAAGGAATTCTTGATATCCAGCATCGCTGATTAGCTTCCACAGGTCATGTGGCTTGCCAAGATCTTGAACATGCTTAGTGTGTGCTCCCTGTAAAAAGTACTACATCATGATGTTGAAGTGCCAAAGGGAAACCATGTACTTCAGACTGGCTTCACCAGTGCCAAACTACCAGATTTTGGCACATTTACCAAATGGAAATTCAGCATCAGCTCATCCTTACACCGTATGTCTTTACTGAGCAATGAAGTTGAGAGGAATTAAACTGGAAGAGTAATAAAACAATTCAGACTATGGTAAATGCTAAAATTAGTCTCAGGAGGGCAGCAAGACCAGTAACACACGAAACAGAGGGAGAAATTGCTTTAATAACAGTATGGGATAATTAAAACTCCACTGGCTTATATCTGGTACTGGTGTCAGCTGCAGTGGATTCTGGGATGCTGCCCAGACTAGCTGCTGGCTGCAATGTTGGGGAGATGGTAGAATCAGCTAGATAAACAGCAAAGCACATTGTAAGTAAAACATTTATCTATGCACTCACTGTGCACCAAATCTGGGCAGCCCAACACTTAGGTGTCGGTTTTAGCTGTATGGATGTTCCCCTTTCAGTTGGCACCAACTCTGTTATTGTTTTTCTTACTGGCAGCTACACCAGCTCTGTTTTTTTTATGCGGCTTACTTACAATCTAAAATATTTAGACTTGTGTCTACAAACTCTGACCTCCCTGTTAAAAAAAACCTGCAGATAAAATCTTCAGGAAAATGAAAGTCCAAGACTGGAACATTCACAATTCCAACTTACCTGTATGCATTTTGTGCTTTGCATCCACTACACTTCACCTGAAAGAAAAATCAGCAACAGTACACAGAGTATATCCCATATCCTGGCCACAATGCAGGTGAATACACTATACAGTAAAGCATGGTAAACTACAATGAAATACAAAGCAGTAGAGCAAAGGACCATCTCACCACACTCAATTGAATGTGTATATATAAATCACATTTTATTTTAACAAATCAAAAAATGAATCATCCACTTATGCTGACCACCATTTTGAGGTACATGGAAATTATTTCTTAAAAGGCACAAACAGGATTTTCAGTACCCTTATGAAATTAAAGGGGAAAATCAGCAATAAGAGGGGCTGGTCCCAATTTGCACTTTGTGTTTTTTTAACTTACTGCAGTAGATTGTATCAGGCTGATCCTGCTGACTTCCAAGCTGACATTTTGAGTAACTACAAATCCCAGAATCCATTGCAGCTGACATCAGAGAAGGGCTGCAGCACTGCAAGATTCAAAAGGCTTCAGTGTATATTAGTGTTTTTATAAGCTCTGATCATTTATATACTGGTCCCACTGTCTTCCCAGGGCTAAGTACAGTCACAGAGGACTGTACTTAGCCCTGGGAGAACAGTCGGATCATCTAACATCTGATCTGAGCTTATAAAAGCTCTAACCAGCACTGCAGGCTAGTGAATATTCCACTGCTGCAGCCCAACTCTTACTTCAACCACAGGAGAGTCTGAGATTTCTGGTTACAGCAAAGGCTCGCTTGGAATTCAGCAGGATCAGCCAGATACAGTCTACTACACCCTACCGCTCCTCTCCTCCTACCCCCTTCCGGTTAACATAGCTGAACACTGGCCTATCCCTACACTCAATTAAGCACTTATAATCTACCCCTATACCCCTCTTCATGCACCTTAGTCCAAACTGTCATCTCTGTTTGCCTTGAATATCGTGTTCTGCCTGCGTCTCTCCGTAAATTTCCTTTCCCTTCTTCCATTCTGCCCGCCACAATTTTTCGTTCCCTCCTTCCATTCTTCCTCTTTTTATTCCAGTCACTGTAAATCTTGAATATCTATGTTACACTAATGACTACCAATTACTATTGTGTCGCCTTACCATCTAGCGCTACATACTGTTGCCATGTTATTATATGTGTTCCAGTGTTACCAACTGTCACCAACTGCTACCAAATTGCTATATGTGTCTTCATATCTACTATAGTTAACCATTGCAATGTTAACCAGTGTGACTCACCTGTAATCCCTCCTGCTCTCGTATGCAAGTAAGCAAATTGTATTCCAACATTGTAACATTTCTCTGTATTCTATCCCATTGTTCTCTACCCCCCAGGTTGCTCCGAGAGACAAGCAACTTGTTGCTCAGCGTGCTTTCCTGGTAAAACATTTCAATAAATAAAAAAATACTATACTGCTGTAAACAGTTAAGCAACAAAGCATGTTTTTGCACACAGACTGCAAATTGAGAACAGCAGTGCTGACTGCGCTGCTTTAATTCAAAAAGTGTGATGAAAGTATGATCAGGAAATATCACCACACCACCCTCAAGAAGTAAGCTATGTCTCAGGAGAAGTTGGTAGACCTGGGAGGATGAGTAATATTCTGATTTGCTGAAATAAAATATGATTTCTAGCTACCTTTAGTTCAGTGTGGTGAGTGGATTCTTTGCCCTAGTGCTTTATAGATGTACGTATATATCAGTTAGAGCAGACTCTTCTCCTTGGTTACATTTCTCAATAAATGCGGGTTTCAAGAGAGCACGCTGGTACACAAAGGATTTTGAAATTACCTAGAACTGCAATGGGATGTATCAGTCTTGTGAGTGCTGAAAGTATCTTATGCACAGTAGTACAGTGATAGAATTTAAACTGGTTAAGCACTTAAGAGTGGGTGATTAAAGGATTCAAAGAAAGTCATGCACATTATGTGCAATCATAAGTCCACCCCACCCCTACAGCTCCTCCATTAGCATACATTATAATGTAATAACATCAGCTTAAAGAAAGAACATCCCCTAACATCAACATACAAACCTGAGTTTGCATTCTATTGGGGGAGCACAGTTCACATTTGCATCTAGTTTTGATAGCAAATTCTGGACTTTGCTTACCATTGTTTAATGCTAATGCTGCTAAACAATAGTCACTTGTAGCTATTGCTGCACACTGGGTACATTTAACACCTACCCTTGTCATACTTCTGTATGTGAACTGACATAAGCCAGAGACCTCTGGGATGGGGTTTCAGTCACTGATGAGAGGAGTGGTGGTGAGAGAGATTGAGCTATTATTCAGGAGGCTTTTGCAGCCCAGAAAAATGATTCAACTGTTGGGCAGGATGAACAAGCATGCAGCCCTCTGACCCCAGAGAGCTGCCCACACTACCCCTTAGCCTAGGGCTGGGATGCATTTATGGTAGTAATTAGGTGGACACTGACACGGTGGCCTCTTTCATGAGCATGGTGAGTCCTGACTGCACTGGCAGTGGTTGACATGTCAGGCATATTGTGGAACTTTGGTCAGCTCACCCAGTTCTTTTTGGGCAAATGTTGTTGCCTGACCATGGCACACAGTTGCAGCACTCACATTCTCCCATGCTGCCCCCACTCCTCAGGAAGCATGTATGTTCACATTAGCAGAATTATGCACCCAGTCTGCTAGCCTGGATAACATCCAAATTGGCTATTTTTAGAGGTTTGTCAGTGTTCGCGATATTGTGTTGACCCTTTAAAAGATTTACAAAAGGTTTACATTTGACATAAAGGTGGCTTTTGTTGTAAGTCCAACTCAATAACAGCTTTAAGGATAGCACTGTTGCTTGCATTCATGACTCCGCAACATACTTGTGTTTACCAGACCATCATTATTGTGTGCAAGGGCAACTTACAGTAGCTAGGATTCCCCCAGACTTGGGGACTAGGAGTGGGGAGGCTGGGAGTAGCATAACAGGGCTTGAACTAGTCTGAATATCACTGGGAAGGGTCACAGTAAGTCAGCAAGGAACAGGAACAGCAGGAAGAGAAAGAGTGTGGGGAAGGACAAAGGGAGTGGTACTAACACAAGGAGGAAGGTAGTCTGCCTAATTGACAGAAGTCTGTGTAGCAATATTGGCAAACTCCAGATGATGAGGACAGATGCAGGGTTATACCTGGTGGCCAATATGAAGCCATGGGCCACTGGAATAATGACAGGGAACTGGCAGTACCATGAATAGAAAGGGCAGGAGAAAAGGCAAGAGGGTGGAGTAGCCCTACATGTTAAGGAAGGCATAGAGGCCATGGAGGAGGGGGTCCATCGAGAGAGGTGAAGGAGAGACAGAATCACTTTGGATGCAGTTGACAGTGGACTAGGGAAAAGGTTACGTATGGGTTGGTCTATAAACGTCCAGGACAGGAGATCAAGGAAGACAGGGAAATGGGGAATTAAAATGGGAATGGGGCTGCAAAAAGGAGTAGTGGTTGTTGAGGATCTCAAGCTACCATGCATAGACTGGGACACCAAAGCAACATAGAGCACCAGAAATCAGGCCCTGATCAACACACTGAGGGACTGCCTACTGGAACATCTGGTCAGAAAATCTATATGGCAAGCTGCTATTCTCAATGTAATGCTTACCATTTCAGAAATGGTGGACGGTGTGAAGGTTGAGAAACCACAGGGGTCCAATGACCATAATACCATTTGGTTTGAACTGGCCTTGGGTAAAGATAGACTTATTTTTTTATTTTTTATTTTATTTTATTACAACTAGGATTAGGAGTACCTTTCAGCCAGGCTCTTTTACAAAGGTTCCGCGTCAGAAAACAAATACAATACAAGTTACAGAAATAGGAACAAAACAATAAATAGGATGGCATATTAGGTTACAATGGTAGATCAATACAATAGCTAGAATAAGTAGAATGTATACATGGGAACACAGAGTAACAGAGGGATAAGTAGGAGGAAGGGTGGAAGATGAAGATAAACGTGAGGAGCGAAGTTGGAGAAGGCAGGAATTGTAGCCAAAGGGCATGGTCATCAACTGGGAGCAGGATGAAACTAGTCAACAAAAAGGGAAAGATCATTGAGGGCTCAGAAGAGGCGGGGGATGAGGGGGGAGAGTCAGGAGTGGTGAAAAGAAAGAAGAAATAAAAAAGTAACATAGAGGAATAGGAGTGGGTGGAGATGTGGTAGGTGATAGTTGGAAGGAACAAAAACGAGATGGCTGAGGAGATTATAGGCAGCATTCACAGGAGCTAGAGTTAGTAAGGCGGAGTTGGAGTTTATGTTTGAATGAGCCAAGGGTGGTAGTGGAGGAGATGTCAGAATTGAGTGCATTTAACCAGCTAGGTGCTCTGAAGGCAAAGGATCTTTGGCCCTGAGAGGTGCGACAGCGGGGATCCTGAAGAAGCTGGTATTCAGAGCCCCTGGTGTTATGTGGCTTTAGTCTAGAACTAAGCAGTGCTTGGAGTCCCAGCGGAGTGAGGCCCATGGTTACTTTCTTTGCCATAATGCAGGTTTGGTATTTTATGTGATTTGAAAGTTGAAGCCAGCCAGATCGGGCATACAGGTCACATGTATGAGTGAGACGATGAGCACCAGAGATAAGCCTGCAGGCCTTGTTAAGTGATGTTGAAATTTGTCTCAGGGCAGTGGCCGAGGCAGAGCCATAGATTATAAGACCATAATCAATGATGGAGACCACCGAGTTTTGGATGGCAGTCTTCAGTGCTTCTGCAGTAAGGTGTTGTCTATGTCGGTAAAGTAGGCCTAGGTGCATATTTGCTGATTTGGCAACATTGTCTATGTGTGCCCCATGGGAGAGATTTCAGTCCAGGGATAACCCTAGGTATTTTAAGACTGCACTTGCTCAAGGGTGTTGCCATTGTTGGTAGAGATAGCTAGGGGGTGAGATCTATGCCTGTTTTGAGAGCTGTTAAAGAGCATTACTTTGTTTTGTTTTTTTATGATTAAGGACAAGCTTATGACGAATGAACCAGTTTTCCACTGCGGCAAAGCCTTGCTGAAGAGTGGTCTGCAGGAGCACAGGGTCCTTGTGGGGGGAGAAGATAACAGCATCATCAGCATAGAGGATAATCTGTTCAGTGCAGGATTTCAGGAGCATGTTAAGAAAAAGGCTGAAGAGTAACAGACCCAGGATGAATCCCTGAGAGGCTCCAGATTGGACTGGTCTAAGGTCCGAGAGTGTCCCAGCAATTTTGACTCATTGAGATCTGTTTTGCAGATAGCTTTTGAACCATGAGACAGTGTCAGAAAAGAGTCCTAAATGCTGGAGTTGCTGGATCAGCAGACGATGGTGGATTGTGTCGAAGGCCTTGGTCAGATCTACAAATACTGCCTTGGTTAAGTGACCCATATCCAATGTGACATGCAGTGCTCCAGCGAACTCCAGTAATGCAGAAGAGATGCTATGACCTTTTCTGAAGCCATGTTGTTGTGGGCATAAGAGATTGTGTTTATTCAGGTAGTCCATGAGTTAGTTTGATACTATGCATTCGAGTGCCTTGGAGAGAGATGGTAGTATCAAAATCGGTCGCTAGTTCGCATGGCAGGTCTTATCCCCACTTTTGTGGACTGGAGTAACTGTAGCCACTTTCCATCTGTCAGGGAACTGACCAGTGCTAAAGGAGAGATTGAGAATGTGTGTTAATGGGACTAGAACCTCATCCATAGTGAGGGTTAGAAGTTTTAGATCCAGTGAGTCTCCACTTGATCTTGACTTTGAAATTGCTTTGGTGATGTGTGTTCGAGCATCGTGCAGGTTAATTTCTTTGAAGTGGAAGGGTGGGAGAGTGGTAGGAGGATCATCAGAGATAGCGTGGGTAGTGTCAAGGAAAAAATCTGGGGGAAGGATGCTGTTGAGAGCAGTAAATGCATCATTAAAGGTGTTCACAATGACCAGAGGATCCAGGGTGATGGCCTCATCAACCTTTAGCATGGTTGGGGAGAATTTAGTTTGTTTCCCTGTAACTTCTTTGATATTCTTCCAGAAATCTGACCCCTTTCCCCAGGAGTTTGAGAGGGCTTCTTTGTAGTAGGCATTTTTCAGTAGTCGTATGGATTTATTGCAGTTATTGAGGGCATATTTGTAGTTCTGTATGTCATGCTGGGCGCCAGAGTCTCTAGCCAGGACCCAAAGGTGATCCCGAGTCTTTAGCTAGGCAAGTAGCTCTCCAGTTA
Organism: Neoceratodus forsteri; assembly: GCA_016271365.2. Classification (NCBI taxonomy): domain Eukaryota; kingdom Metazoa; phylum Chordata; order Ceratodontiformes; family Ceratodontidae; genus Neoceratodus; species Neoceratodus forsteri. The sequence continues at coordinate 1,520,528,269 of CM057449.1, forward strand.
GCCACGGGTTATAGAGTGCTTTGACTTTTCATTTTTTAAGCAGGGCATAGGTGTCATAGGCCGCGTTGAAGGAGGAGACAAAGAGGTCAAGAGCTGTGTTAACATCTGTTGAGAGGAAAATGGGAGACCAATCAAACCGACTGAGGTAGGATTTAAGGTGTCTTTGCTGTCCACATGGGAGCACTCTGCTAGTGATGACTTTGGGTGGGGGCTTATGGAATTTATTTGACCATTCACTTATAATGGGTGAGTGGTCATTTAGTGAGTCAGGAAGCACAGAGGTGCTGGCAATATGAGAGGGATGACTGGTAAGGACCCAGTCCAGTAAGGTACTAGTGCCTGTTTTATTGTTCTTTCTGGTGGTGGAGAGAACCATTTGTGAGAGGTTTGTTGATGATATGGCATCCCGAGATATAGCAGCATCTGATGAGAGCCAATTAATATTGAAATCACCTAGTGTAATTGTCTCCGCACCTACTGGTTGGGATTTAATGAAGTCCAGAACAGTTGTGAGGCTCTTCCCTTGGTCTTTGGGGGATGTAGACTGTGATTACTGTGAGGGTTTTGTTGTGTGCTCCTAAAAGTAGCTTAATAGGTAAGATCTGAGCAGTGGAGTTATGGAGAGGAGTACAGATGAGACCCTTATCAAAAGCTCAGTTTTTGGATTTCAGATGGGCAGATGTTTGGCCAAATGAGGGAAATAATCATGGAGAAACTGGTAGGAATGGAAAACATCAGGGAGTGGAAGAGAAGTGGAGAGTAATTAAAGGGGCTACTCTCTAAGCAACTAACACATGACTTACAAAGGCAATAAATATAGGAGGCTAACATGATTTTCTAAGGAGGTAAGGGAGGTGGTAAGGACAGAAAGGGCCTTTGATTAGTACAAGAAGCATCATGGGCACAAAGAGGGGAGGTAGTACTATACCAGAATAAGACCAGAGGGGCCAAGAAGGTTATCAGGGGTGCACAGGCAGACACAGAGCTGCAAACTGGGGAGGTGGCCAAGGGAGGGAAGAAGGAGTTCTTTTGGTACATCAAAGAAAAAAGAAAGAGGAGAGAAAAATTGTTAAGCTGGCGGGGGGGGTTCATAGTGGATGATAGGCGGAAGACAATTATTTTTATTTTATCCATTTATTTGAGCTTTGGTGACCGTGTAAGTCCACTGAGACAATATAGTCCCTTTCTCAGGGTCGACCCAGGGTCTTGGTAAAATAGCAGAGAGACAATTGCAAGAATACATTGGTACAAAATACAATGGCAGATAAGGAGATACAGCATAAACAATGGCAAAAAATGTAGAGATACAGCATACAAGTATTTACAAAAATTAGTCAAACAAGGAATCAGTACTTCAAAAACAATCAAAAGTTCAAAGGTATATACAATAAACTTAGAGTAGCAACTAAGAGCTAAAGGAAGAAGGCGAGGAGGGGAAAGGGAAGGAGGGGAAAGGGAGGGGGACAGACAACGAGAAAGAGGGGGATGCAGGGCAGAACGCATGGATGTAGGGCAGAACGCATGGATGTAGCTGGTGGAGAAACACAGAGTTCAGTGAGAGGCAGGTATAATGGGGGAGGGAAGGGTGAATCATCAGTGGAAGCAGAAGCAGGATACAGTGACTGAGAGCTAGGCATACAGATTGGATTGAAATGTGGAGAGAAAGAGGAGCAGGAGAGGACAGAGGTGGGGAGGGAATTCCAGTCTGATGTCGCTGCAAAAGAGAAAGACCTATGGGCAGTGGTCAGACGTAGTTTTAGAGTAACTAGAAGTGGGAGTGAGGCAGATCGTAGGGCGTGTGGAGCTTGTCTTAGTCATATAGTCTCACGAAGGCAAGGGGGTGTGAATTTATGGACAAGCTTGAACATGAAGCTCAGGGAAGAATACTTCAGTTTTGCCTCACAGGGTAGCCAGCCCAGAGAGGAGAGGACGTCACAGTGGTGAGAGTGGGCATTTGCCCCCAGGGCAAACCTCCCCACCCTATGATAAGCCTGGATGAGATGGGTTAGGGGGGAGGAATTTGCAGAAAGTAGTAACGGAGCACCATACATTAGGAGTGGCAGGAGAGACGCAGTAGCTATCTTATGGCAGGAGGCAGAGGAAAGGAAGGGACGGATGTGATAAAGGAGACCAAGTTTCTGGTACAAAGATTTGGTGACACAGGAGACATGCAGGCTAAAGGTGAGAGCAGTGTCCAACAGAATACCCAGATATTTGAAGGACTGGACATACTCAAGCATATCACCATAGTTCGAGCTAATGCTAAGAGAAGGGAGAGGAGACTTGATGGAGGGTCGATGAGTAAATACCATGCTTTTAGTTTTTTTCATATTAAGAATGAGGTGATTGCGGCTGAACCAGTCCTCAAGGGAAGCAAAGTCAGATGCAAGTTCTCTGCTAATTAGATCAATATCAGGGGAGGAGCGACAGATGATTGCATCATCTGCATAGAGGTGCACAGAAGCCCCTCCGCAAAAATTGGGCAGTTCGTCAATGAACAACTACTTCTGCTTAACTTACACAGCGGAGGGCAGCAGGCCTCTACTGGAAAGTGAATTTAATGTGGCATCAAGGGGGATTCAGGAAATTAGGAGGATATGTATCTCAGTAGAAAGAGTAAGTAAAGGGCACACTTACTCTGAAAGTAGATAAGGAACCAGGACCAGATGGGAGAGCTGAGGGAACTGATGTCAGAACTGGCTGACCTCCTGGCAGGGCTATTCAATAGCTTGCTAAGGACTGGGGTAGTTCCAGAGGAGTGGAGGATAGCAAACATGATTCTACTTCACAAGGAAGGGGATAGAGAGGATACAGGAAATTAAATAGTGCTCAGTGTTTTCTCCATTGTAAATAAACTGATGGAAACAGTAGTCAAGGAGGACCTGGAGGCCTACCTGGAAAACGATGGTCTCCAGGATAGCAAACAGCACTGATCCATGGCAGGGAGATGTTGTCAGACCAGTATTCTTTGACTGGGTTACAAGGGTGGTGAATACAGTACACACAGTAGATCCACTCAACTTCCACTTCAGCAAAGCATTCAACTCAGTGCCACATAGGAGGCTGCTGAAGAAGCTGCAGGATTTGGGAGTACGGAAGAAACCGGCCAAAATGTGTGAAACTTCCTAGATAGAGACAACAGAGGGTGGTGGTCAATGGGGTCAAATTGGGGGATAGGAAGGTCATGAGTGTGTACCCAGAGGTCAAGTCCTAGGTCCTGTCCTTTTCAATGTGTTTTATCAGTGACACAGCAGAAAGTATACAAGGAAAGATTTGTCTCTCTGCAGATAATACAAAGCAGAGCTGCAGGGTGGACAGTGAAGAGTAGGTTAGGGAACTGAAAAGGGATCGGGAATGGTAAGAGAGATCATCTAAGGTATGGCAGCTGAGATTTAATGCAAAACAAAAGTGTGATGTGATTCACATTGGAAATAGGAACCCTGGGAAAGAATACTAAATGGGGGAGGGGGGGTCAGGTAGGCCGTTACTTCTGAAGAAAAGAGACCTGGGAGCCATCATAAGTGATTCCCTCAAAAAAAAACAATCAGTGTAATAAGGTGTACAGCAAAGTAACCAGAATGCTGGGATGCATTAGAAGGGGGTTTGATAGTAGGAGAAGGGAGGTGATATTTCTGCTGTATGGGTCACTGGCGAGACCCCATCTGGTGAGCTGTGCCCAGTTCTAGAGTCGCCACCTGATAAAAGATAAGCATAGGTTGGTGTTGGTTCAGTGAAGGGTCACCAAACTGATTCATGGCCAACAGGGCAGATCCCATTAGCAACAGCTAGAGGCATTGAACATGTCCTCAGTTGAGGCCAGAAGAGAGAGGTGCAACATGACAGAGACGTTCAAGTTCCTGAGAGGGATAAACAGGGTGAACAGTAATGAACTCTTCACTAGGAATCAGGAGTCAGTAATAAGAGGACATAAATAGAAACTGGTGAGAGGGAGGCTAAGGAGGGATGTAAGAAATTTGACTTCATAGAGCGAGTGGTCAAACCATGGAGTGGTACACCAGCAGAGGTGGTAGTAGCAAAGACCAATAATGGGTTCAGACACGGCTCGGACAGAGTAAGTGGACTGATAGTTACACCAAACGGAACTACTATGGTAGACACATGGGGGGAGGGGTGGGGGTATAAACCCTTCAAGGACAGTAGGTCACAGGGTGAGGTAGGGAAACAAAATAGGGCCGACTGGATTGACCAGTGGCCTTTTTCTGCCAACAGTGTCTATGTTTCTGTATTTCTAACCTGAACATTACAAGCAGAATGACAACTAGCCGAACATAGCCCTGATTCACTTAGCTATTCCTAAATATTCAGAAACAGAGTCACAGATGTAAACCATTAGGCAACATTTGTAAGCTTCTGGACAGGTTTAAAATACTGGATGCACCTTTGTGATACAAGACTCAATTTTCAAAAGGCTCAAGGCAGTTTTGTGTAAGCAACCCATAATCAACACGGGTTGCACCAGCCTCAGAAGCACAGACCTCATGGTTTGCTAATGCCATGAAAATGGATGGGCTGTGATTTGCCTGCACATGCAAATGATGTTTAATGCAGGTGTAGGCCCACCAGCATGCTGCAGTCATGAGGGTGTGTTCATGTTGCAATGGTTTGGAATGCGGTCTGTAGATCTAACCAGTTTATTTGTTAACCAGGTAAGTACACTGAGAGTAGGTGCCAATCTTCAGGAATGACGCATACCACTAGTCACAGGGATACAAAATAAGATGCTATGTTCCTGGTCACATTGTACTGTACTTCTTTTTTTTGTATCCTTTATTTATGCACCCTACCTTCGGGGCATCTCTCAGGGTCCCATCTGCAGTCGCCTCACTCAACCACCCACCTGAACCAACAACTCCAGGGCTGCATCAGGTAAGAGAGGCCTGGGGCCCTCCCGGCCACATGCAGAGGCCCCCAGACCCCCTGGAGTTCCGGAGAGTCATCCGACATTGGCCGTGTGGTGGGTCGACATGTCTGTTCGCCGTCGCCTCACCCGAAGGCAGAGGGATATTCTTGATTTTTCTCCCCGAGAGCGTGGACGTGCCATAACGTCCCGCACGCACCCGGAAGACAACCGCCATGTTCCAATCCCCATGCTGCTGCTGCCATGCACTGCAGAAGCCCCAGCCTCCGCCAGAGGTCACCAGTGCATCAGAGGAATCCCAAACCTTCCCCAGGACTAGGAGAGCAGTCCTATGGACACTTGGTCCCAATCCTCTCCTGCCGACCCCCGACAACCCGAGCTCATTCCTGAACTCGGGTCACCAGTGTGGCTCAAGGTGTGGCGTCCAGAACCTCAACCCTTAGCGCCACCGGGCCAGCCCAGTGCTGTACTTCTTAACATGGTTTTGTTAAACTAAACTGGTTCAAAAGTGCTGATAATAGTTTACATCACCACTGATACCCTGATAGAACAGCTTCTGCACTTTATCGACTTCAGTAAAGGTATATCCTTTATCTGTAAGCCTTTAAAATTTCTGTTTACGTTATGTGACCTGCAAGTGAGAGTTTTTGTTTTTTTGTTTGTTTTTTTAAATACTGTTGTTGAGACTACCTAAGAAGTTAGTCTCAACAAGCTTTAACAGTTTACAGGCCACTGGGCCTTTCAAATAAAAATCAGTTGTTTCCTGTCTTTTGACAGCCCCTGCTGGGGAGGGAGATAAGGGAAATGTTCCAGGAAACCAGGGATTACTGTACAGTAAGTGCAGGAGGGAGGTATGTGATGAAGAAAAATGGGACTGGACTGGGGAATTGTTGAGTTCAGGAGTGCTGGTCCATTAAATATTCAGACCACATTTCCTAAGTCCCTTAAACATTTCTAAAATGTATCTGATTTGGAGCACTGCAGTACGGTATTGGACATGAGACGGAGAGGAAAGTAAGTCTGTGATTATTACTGACTCTGCCTTAATGATTTCCAAAGAGTTATTGGAAATGGCCAGTATGGTCAACAGAATGCTAAGTTCCAGTAACAAGGAGATAAATAGTTTTTTTTTTTTTTTAGTTAGTAAACTCCAGGATTACAAGTATCTATGATCAGGGACTGCTCATTTACAAAGGTTCCACGTCAAAGGAAGTAAAGTAATGACAATACAAAGGAAACAATAGATACATGTATTACATTCAAGGTTGACTAAGCATGATAAATACAGTGGTTTGCAGAGAGATTCAGCAATTGCCAGCATGAGTATGTTTTGAAGAAGAACAGCAAATGGAGAGGAGAGATGCAGAGAGGAGTGAGCAGGCAATGGCCATTGTCAGTTAGGGCGGGTGGCATGAGATTGGTGATGGTGGCTCGGCCTAGTGTCAGCTGCGAGTAGGAGGGTGGGTAAGGAAGGAGTGCGGGGGGGGGGTGAGCAAAAGATGAACAAGGAGGCAGGAATCCAGAGCACCATTGTCACTGGTACAAGGTGAAGACCATTGTTTAGGAGGGGCAGTCACACTGCGTGGTTGAGGCAATGAAGCGTCGAAGTTCCCTTTTAAAGGGACCTAGAGTCGTAGCTGTAAATGCTTCTTTGTTAAGGGTGTTGTACCACTGAGGAGCCCTGTGCGAGAATGATCTCTGCCCCATAGTGGTCCGACATCTGGGGACCTGGAACATCTGTTGAAGAGCTCTCTGTGTAGGCTGGGTAGAAGTAAGAAGGAAATAAATAAACAATAAGACATGAAGGGGCATGCATTATGATAATCTAACCACACGCCCTGGGGGACAGTGAGGTGTGAATGCTGCAGATCGTCTGTTCAGCCCCGGGATATGCAGTTAGATCAGCATAATGCACAGCCCTGATGTGTCTTATTGTGCTTATTAAATGGATAAACTGAGAAAATTAAAAAAAAAATGACAACTTTTTAATATTCTAACTATGTATTTTTTAAAAGTAACTAGTAGGGACTTCTAGTGATGTCAGCCACTGAATGGCTACCTAGTTTCTGAGCTGCTGATCAGTGCTGCACTATTCACAGCAATCCTTACTTGCCCGGAGTCAAACTGAACCAGAAAAGCAAGCAAATGTAGTTTATGATGTCTACCCAAGACAGGTTGAATGAGTTACTGGCGACGGGATAACCAAAAAAGCCACAAACAGAAGCTGAATGTTACAGGCAGGCCAGTCTGCAGCCTGACCCCAGCCCCGACTCCATCAGCCATGCCACCTGCTGGTGACAAGGAGGAAACAGGTTTTAATATTACCTCTTAAGAAACTTTCCACAGAATTACACACATTTAGTGAAACTCTGCCATGCTTGGAGAGCAAAGCTACTGAGGAGTGTCAGGACCTCCCAGTCCTGAACCAATGAACCTGGGCAGTGGAGGCCAGCCTGTCTGATTACACAGCAACAGTGAACATTTGAAAGGTGCATGCCTGTGGTTGTGTGGGTGAAGAGCTCCTCCCCCACATCCTACTTAAGCCAGCAGGCAAACTACCACTCTGCTTAGCGCGAGTCGCACTCACCCTCCATCCTCTCCAGACACCTCCTTCTTCTCCGGCACTCTTATCCCACCAGGGGGGTCCTCATACTACTGGACTAAGTGTCCTTCCTATGGTGGGATACAGAGAAAGGCCAAAATATCAAGTTATAACAAGTGACTCATCAGTTCAAGCATCTAAGCCCCTTGCATATACTATCCAGCTCACATGTACTATAGTCACTGACTTGCTCATGTCTATGCCGAAGTATCTAAGCACTAATCATTTCATACTACCAATACCTTGCAAGCATTGTCCTACTTACTGGTCTGGCCTCTGTATCCATTACAACCTACATCATTCAGCTACAGTATGTACTGTAACATAAGCACTGAGCTATGAACCACACATAACCATAATATAACCCTTCTTGAGCTCTACAAACAGGAACAACTCCTGGAACAATGCACAGGGGACATGCAGAATTGCCATCCACAAAATAATATAAGACTACATGAGGTTCCCAAGGGCATGGAGCAAGGCAACATGCTGGTGTTCATCAAAAGCTTTCTTAAAGAACAGCTAGAGATCCTTGCAGACGAACACCTAGATATCATTAGTGTGCACTAGGCCTTGATCCCAGTTACAAAAGAAATGAAACTTAGACCTCACTTGGTTGTTATGACATTTCTTGATTATCGTGTTAAAGGAGAAATCTTAAAGTTGGCCTGGTCCAAAAAAAGAGATCTGTTTTGGGGTCACCCAAGTATTTTTGAGCATGACTACACACCTCTGACCATCTCCAAACGCCGATAGGTCCTAGTTGTACAAAATCTCAAACAACAGGGTATAACATTTTACTTAGAATATCCTGCTCACCTGAAATTGTTTTGAACTCCATCCCCAAGCATGTCCAAGAACTAGCAGATGCAGCAGATTTTCTTACATCTCTCGGCCCAAACCTGGATGACACAATAAAGGCCTTCAACTCCCATGATGTTGCACAGACAGCCTGGTGCAACCAGTGTGTGCCCAAGCAGGGATTAGAAAGAACAAAAATTGAGAAAGGGTATGAGCTTCCATTGCAACACATCTAACTGCTACTCAATTACCTGATAACTGAGAACCAGAGGGAGCAGCTAAGGACAACTGACCACTGCCATCCACTTTAACAAACACCTGAGACTTTTCTCCTTTGCAATGATGCTCTAGCTCAATGCCAGATGGTTTAAAACAACTGGTTCATTTGACTAATTTTGTTGTTCTCTCTTACAGTTAACTCATGATTGCTAGACAAATGGAATAACCTGGGTTTCCCTGAGAGATAGGGACAATGGTGGGGGGTGGTGACCGGGCCCGTATCTTCTAAATTTTTCTAGTTCATCCATACTTGGGAAAGGGTTGGCATGGCAGGCCTCCCTGGGGTTGTAGGGCTTGCGTGTTCTTACCTCGCTGGGGTAAAGGAGCTTCCTACAACATGGCACCAACAGCAATAGTAAATAAAAGCCAGTTTGGCCTGCTCCACCTAAGGTCAGGTACATTCCCTTTTGGTAGCGACATGTTTCTGCACCTGACACACTACTGAGAGGCTGACCTCTTGTGCTTTGGCAGAGTGGTGCTGATTAGGCTCAGTTTCAATGGGATTACAAAACTCAGGAAAGCCTCTGATATTTATTTATTTTTTTATTTTATTTTGCTTTTGTTGACCGGGTAAGTGCACTAGGCAAACAATGCCTATTTTCAGGCACGACCCGGGAGAAAACAGTTTACAGACATAACAATTAACATGTGACGCAGCACATGAAACAGTACAATGGGTAAAAACAGCGTATAGTATATACAATGACATACTGATTGGTGAGGGATAAGATACCATGAAAACAGAAGGAGGAAACAGGATTGGTATCAAACAAAACAACGTGGAAGGTAGTATGTTAAAGTGCAGTAAGTGCCGTAAGTGGTAGAGAGGAGAGAGAGAAGAAAGAGGGGATGAAAGAGCATGGCAGATAAGGATCTATAAGTAGAGGAAGGAAAAGGGGGTAGATAGGATGAAGATAAGGGGAGAGCAAGCATTAGTAGGGATTCAAGGTGGTTAAAACAAGTGCAGGGATGCAGAGTGTGAAGGTGTTCACGATGTAGATTCTTGAAGATAGCATGTGTGTTTGTTTTTGACGGATGGAGAGAGGTAAAGAGTTCCAGTATTTCGGGCAGTGTAGGAAAACACGAGTGCCCATTTTGTTCTACATCTTGGCACACGAGAAGGGCTTTATCAGTGGATCGTAATTCATGAGTAGAAGGTTGGGTTTCAGTGCAGAAGAAAGGGATAGGGGAGACCTGTTCTGATGACAGAGTCAATTAATGATCCAAAGGTCTGAAGGCGATGAGGCGGATGGGCTAAACCATTTAGGTCCCGATAAAGGTGGCAGTGGTGCTTGAGGCGTGTTGAGGCTGCGCATAGCGACAAATGTTATTGTAAGTGATGTCCCATTTATGAAGGGCAGATTTAGATGCCGAAGGAAGATCGGGCGAGCCATATACTAGAGCCGGTAGAAGGAAACCTTGAGCCACTGCTAGTCTGGCTTGAGGGTAAGTGCGTAGCTGGTACGATAGGCACTTCCTAGCTTAGCATTGACTGACTTACAAATAGTAGCGATATGAAGGTCAAGGTCAAGTGATTCGTCCAGGGTGACACCAAGATATTTGAAAGAATTGGTAGAGGGTAGAGGAGAGTTGTCCGCACAGGAGATGTTAAGGGATAAGGATTAGTTTTGAGTCTGGCCTGGGAGCCAAACACCATTGAGTAAGATTTGCTAGAGTTTAGGACAAGTTTATTATGAGTAAGCCAGGTTTGGATACTTTCAATCCGATGCAAGAGGATGATGTAGGGAGATGGAAGTTTTCGACTATGATAGATAACCAACTCATCCGTGAGAGCAAAGACGAACAATTCAAAAGTATTGAAGGGATGTCATTAATAAATATTGTAAAGAGTAATGGACCAAGAATAGAGCCCTGTGGCACTCCAACGTGGATAGGTGCAAGATTCGAAATAGCAGAGTTAAAGACCACGGTCTGTTGCCTATCGGTCAAAAGCTCTCAAACCAAGTTATGGTATCTGGGGAGAAACCAAAGGACCGTAGTCTTGATAGAAGGAGCGAGTGGTTTACCAGGTCAAAAGCTTTAGTTAGGTCAATAAAGACTGCACCAGTCAGGAGGCCTAGGTCCATGGCTGAGTTAATGTCACTGGTCAGCTTTAGCAGGGCAGAGGTGGTACTATGGCCTTACGAAAGCCATGTTGGGAACTGAGAGGAGGTTATATTTTGAAGGTATTCGATTGTTTGTGTGGCGACTAGTTTTCCAGAATTTTGCTTAAGGTAGAGAGTATAGCAATGGGACGATAGTTCTTTATTCCTTTTGGTCTCCTTTCTTTGAATAGGAGTGATTTTATAATTTTCATATAGTTGGTACTATACCACTGCAAAGGGACATATTAAAATTGTGGTTACTGGGGAGGCTATAAGGGGGCGCTTTCAGCAGCCTTGGTTCAAGACCATCAGACCCTGGACTATTGTTGTCATTGATAGTGAGAAGTAGCTTTTCAACTTCTCTTTATGAATGATCCGAACCTAAAAGGGGGTTTGAGGAAGTGGTTTAATGTCACGAGAGGGCAGCACAGTGCTAGCATTTTGGAAGGTGGACAGGTAGCTAGATAAATCTGAGAAAAGGTTATTAAAGGTATTGGCTATGGTTAACGGGTTATTGCAGTGTATACCATCAAGTAACATACTGTTAGTGTGGGACTTTGATTAGGGCTGATGATAGTTTTTATGGTATTCCAGAATTTCCTAGAATCACCAGAGGCGTTTATTAGCAGGTTCCACAGAAGGTACTTTTGGATAGGAGGATGTAGTTTTGCGCATTCCTCAGTGAACGGTAATGGCAATAGTCAGATTCCAACTTTGTGGACTTAAAAGACTCCAGGCTTTGTCTCTGGCCCTAATCCGGTTAGTAGCTCTTTAGTAAGCCATTTTGTCTGAGTGCCACGAAGCGCCTGGTGATCCATGGAGCATGGATATCTTGGAGCCGCTGGAAAATTGTGATGAAGCTATCTAGGGCGGACTGAGCATCTGATGCATTATGAATGGAGGACCAGTCAATCATAGAAAGGTCATTAATAAAGTGAAAAGGGTTGAAATTGGCACAACATGGAAAAGTTACAAGTCTTGGGGGCAGTGATGGTTTTTGTATGAACTCCATGTGCAATATATCGGGAGTGATCACTGATTGCATCTGGTAAAGTGCCTGCACAGCTAATGCTATCAGGGCAATTAGTAAGGATCCAGTCTATAAGCGTGTTAGACTGCGAGGGGCCCTAATTCTGTAGGGTCAGAGATCAACTGCTGAAAATTATGACTTTGCACTAGGGTATGGAGGGCTTGAGACGCTTTTACTAGCCCAGTTGAGGTTTAGATCACCTAATACAAGGACTTCAAGTATGACCAGTGGTATTATCAATGTGTTGGAGAAGTTCTTCTAGGCCTTTAACCCTCCTGCGGGGGTTATAGGCACAGATTAAATGCAATTTCTTTGAACCTAATAGGAGCGTAGCATGGATAGCTTCACTAAGAGATAGGCAGGAAGAACATTTTGGCTTAGCAGTAGGTGCTGTTTGTGGTAGATAGCAACCCCACTCTCCACGCTAGGCGGCGATTCTATCTTGCCTGATAAGATTGTAGTTGGGTAAGGCACACAAATGGTTAGCAGTCGAGGGCTTTAACCAGGTTTCTGATAGGCATAAGATGTCCGGAAGATATTGTGCCACCCATGCCTCAAGTTCAGGTAGATTACAAAGAAGGCTCCTAATATTCATGTGAGCAATCCGTAGTCCTTTTGAATCTGCCCAGGTCACATTATTTGGTGACTGGTTCATTGTTATAGGTCCGGGATTCAGTTCAATGTCCCCAGATAGAAGTATTGCTAGGCGGAGGAAGTGCCATAGCTTATGATGAAAGGATAAAGTTAGGAGGGGAAATTTACAACCTACAGGTTTATGGAGGGAGTAGGCTAAGTGGTATGCTAGTTTGTGAGGAATAAGAAGTGAGAAGGTGTCAAAGGGATAAAGAAAGGGTGTTGGAAACGAACCGTGCCTGGGATCAATGACTAGGAAACAACTAAGTGATGACTTTTGTTCTACAGGGACTTGGACCCAGCAGTGGTTAAATAGGATTGTAATAGATAGAAAGGTTACAATGTATTTAATATCCATTTTAAGTATAGGTTTTAGCAGGGTATTAATGTCCGAGAAGGAGCTAGACAAGGAGACCAGGCTGAAGGAAATAAAATTTAACATATAGCTATAAACAGTTATAGTGCTGGATAAATCAGAACGCCCTAGTTGTAGACTGATATAACCTGCAAATGGAAATCTGAGGAGTTAGTTATTTTTCTAACCAAGGGGTGAGGAGGCGTGGCATAGCCCTATAAAGCAAATGCCAGACAAGGTGGGGTGGTGGGGCGAGGGGGGAGCAGTCGAGCTTATCGCGGGAAGAGAGCACACAGGTCCTTCAGTCCAGTACTCGAGCGCCTGCTAGAGGCCAGGGCTCTGCAGAGCGAGGGGACGGCCTCGCTGAGTCAGGGGAAGACAGCCAAAGCCGGCGACCGCAGACTTCAATCAAACGTGCTTGCCACGCTGCAACAGTGTTTAAGCTTGCTGTGCTACTGCCCGCTTCAGAAGGCCAAGTTTAAAGGCAGACAAAGGAGAAGAATGCTGTACAAGGTGTTCCATTCAGCTACAGTTACCTTCAGGCGGGGGCGGCTCAGGATCGTCAGGGAGCTCCAAGGCAAGATGCCTTACACCAGCTGAGGAGAAAGAAGAGGGGTGAGTGAGGTCCTGTATGGGAGGTTATAATTATAGGCAGGTGTGTTGTTGAACTTAGGAGGGGGAGGAGAAGGGGACAAAGAGACAGAGTCAGGGAGGGAGGGAACAAAGAAAGAAGGCGGGTAGCAGAATTTTACAACGGCAGTCTGAAACACACTAAAGAACACTTCTCTATAGTATGCAGTACAGGAACTATTATGCAGTTTAAAATCAACCATAACAAATAAGCAGCTTAACTGTGCAAAACTGTGTCTACATTAAATCAGCACTATCAAGTCCATTTTAGCCAGGGTAGGAGCATGTAGCATATAAAGAAGCGCCTCTCCCTAACCGAGCACACAGGTCCTCAGTCCAGTACCGGTGCGCACAGGCCAGGGCTCTGCAGAGCGAGGGACGGCCTGCTGAGTCAGGGGAAGACAGCCAAAGTCATGCATCGACTTCAATCAAACGTGCTTAGCCACGCTGCAACAGTGTTTAAGCTTGCTGTGCTACTGCCCGCTTCAGAAGGCGCAAGTTTAAAGGCAGACAAAGGAGAAGAATGCTGTACAAGGTGTTCCATTCAGCTACAGTTACCTTCAGGCGGGGCGGTCAGGATCGTCAGCTGGAGCTCCAAGGCAAGATGCCTTACACCAGCTTCAGGCGGGGCGGCTCAGGATCGTCATGAGCTCCAGCAAGATGCCTTACACCAGCTTCAGGCGGGGGGCGGTTCAGGATCGTCATGGAGCTCCAAGGCAAGATGCCTTACACCAGCTTCAGGTGGGGCGGCTCAGGATCGCCGGAGCTCCAAGGCAAGATGCCTTACACCAGCTTCAGGCGGGGCGGCTCAGGATCGCGGAGCTCCAAGGCAAGATGCCTTACACCAGCTTCAGGCGGGGGCGGTTCAGATCGTCGGGAGCTCCAAGGCAAGATGCCTTACACCAGCTTCAGGCGGGGAGGCTCAGGATCGCCACGGAGCTCCAAGGCAAGATGCCTTACACCAGCTTCAGGCGGAGGGGGCGGCTCAGGATCGCCAGGAGCTCCAAGGCAAGATGCCCTACACCAGCTTCAGGCGGGGGCGGCTCAGGATCATCGCGGAGTCCAGGCAAGATGCCTTACACCAGCTTCAGGCGGGGCGGCTCAGGATCGCCGCGAGCTCCAAGGCAAGATGCCTTACACCAGCTTCAGGCGGGGGCGGTTCAGGATCGTCAGGGAGCTCCAGGCAAGATGCCCACACCAGCTTCAGGCGGGGCGGTCAGGATCGCCGGGAGCTCCAGGGCAAGATGCCTTACACCAGCTTCAGGCGGGGCGGCTCAGGATCGCTGCGAGCTCCAAGGCAAGATGCCTTACACCAGCTTCAGGCGGGGGCGGTTCAGGATCATCGCGGGAGCTCCAAGGCAAGATGCCTTACACCAGCTTCAGGCGGGGGGCGGTTCCAGGATCGCCGCTGGGAGCTCCAAGGCAAGATGCCTTACACCAGCTTCAGGCGGGGCGGCTCAGGATCGCCGCGGAGCTCCAAGGCAAGATGCTCCACCAGCTTCAGGCGGGGGCGGCTCAGGATCGTCGAGGGAGCTCCAAGGCAAGATGCCTTACACCAGCTGAGGAGAAAGAAGCATTATGGGACAGCCTAGGTGACTTGGTGGCCTGCCAGAAATGGTGGGTCACAGAATGGAAAGCATCTCCCTGGATCTGAAATTTGTTTTCCTATTTCGGTGGGAGTGATGGACTTGCTCTCTTAAAATGGAAGGGATGCAGCCTCAGGGAAGTTCCTTGAGCTGGAGTTCCTCTGATTGTCATGTTAATGGCAATTATGTGTGCGTAACAGCCTTCTGTAGGGCTGTTTTGACCCAGGTGTAAGGAACTCTGAAGTGGTGCTGGCTTAGTGGGGAGAGGGGTAGATGACTGCATTTTGCTGTCTCAGATTGGCACTGTGGAGAGGCCCTTCTGAGGGGGCGGGGGCCCAGAGGCCACCGAGGGTGTGACGTCAACTGGCAGGGTAACCCCCCCCAATACTAGGTACTTTCCTGCATCTGGAAAGGGGGAGTTTAGTTCTCTGTGGAGCCAAAGTCCCCTGACTACCTTCTGCTGTTTAGCATTACAAAGTTATATGGTTTATATCAAGTGTAGAGTGCTTGGGAGGGCTGCAAGATTTAATCTCCTCTTCACAGAGGAACATGGTGGTCTTTGTGACTCCATCAGCTGCTGGATTCACACCTAGCCACTACTCACTTGATGGACTCACAATAAAGGGTTGTCCACTGGGAAGGAGAAGCCTCTGGTATAAGGCTTCACTTCGCACCCCGATGACCCCAAATGGTAAGGTATCCAGTGAACAAGGCAACCAAAATTGGGCGACATAAAAACGTAAGGACTGACTGAAGGGTCTACTGCACAGCTGCTGGGATTTCCGCCAGCCAGCAACCCGGGTTCAGGAATGGACACGGGTCACTAGAGGGCCAGCCGGAGAGAAGGATGGAGCATCCCAGGGACTGCTCTCCTTCTCCAGGGTGAGGGTGGGGACAGTGCCTAGCGCTTGTCAGACCCCTGGCGGAGGCCAGGGGTACTGCAGCTACCAGTGCTTGACAAATTTCAGGGGGTGGGGCAGACGCAGGACGTCATTGCACATCCCTGCGTCCTGCCCACAAAAAAGGGGGAAGAAAAACCCTGCTCCCACCACCTTGATGACACCCGCTCCGGCTGCATTGGCTCTCATGCCGACTCCCTCCTTTCCGGTGTTCACGGTGCCCATGGCACAGGGTGCCGGGACACCACCCTAGGGGCAAGCAGGGGGTTCAGGGAGGGTGGCTAATATGAGTAGCCACAGCCAGAGTCCATGACCAGGCAGATGGTCCTCGCGGTAGGACACAGGACAAAAATACAGAATGTAAAACAAACAAACAAAAAAAAAAGACGACTCAATTGCAGCGACTGTGTTCACGGCTACCTAGCAGGGGGCGACCGGATTGGGGGGGTTGGCAAATATAGCGACAGGATGTTGCTATATGTACATGCACACTGGGGAAGGAACCACTCCGTACGATGGGCAGAAGGGGAGGGAGAGTTTGTGGGGTGTAGTTTGGCGGTGGGCTGCCGAACTGGCCATGTAGCATGGTGGGTTGGTGGCAGGCTGGGGTTGCAAGGATGCCAGGTTCAGTTCTGGGTGAGTGCTCCTTTTTTGCATCAGTGTGAATTTTTTTCTTGATGTTTTGCCCCATTATGCACCCCTGGAGTTGAGAATCCTTTCGTAGGGGTGGGGGTTATGATCATCAGCCCCCCGCATAATAAAATAAATCCAAGTCTCCGCCACCCTTTTTCTGTGCACCAGGAGTATATGGCCATGTACACTCACTGTAGCAGCGATCACCTTTCTGCGATCGCCATTATGACATGGAACCAAATGGCAGCAGGTGTGGATAGGGTATGGTTACCATGCAGCTTGTTTTTCTGCCAGATTTGGGCACTTTGTTCCACAATTTAATGTTTTTTATGGTTCTGTTAGACTGCTTGTTACAGCATTTGGTATTGTATTCTTCCCAAGTTAATCCTCCAAGGTCATAATCCTCCAGACATGCATACTGATCCAGCCTACATCTTTTATGGCCAACCTAAATATTGTCTCTTACAATGTAAGAGAAATTAACAGTCCAACTATGTGTGCCAGGGCTTTGCAAGAATTGTACAGGCAGGGAGCAATAGTAGTTTTCTTGGAAGAAACCCAGTTAACCAGCCAGGAGCATGCAAAGGTGCGCAGAATGTTGGTGGAGGAGATATATTATTCCTCTCACTTCGAGGCACACACACATAGAAGGGGGTGGCTATGCTGGTCTGGAAAGATGTTCCACTTCAGGTGCACAGAGTGGACACAGACATGGAGGGCCAGTTCATAAGGGTTTAGGGGGATATTGGGAACAATCCTGTGTGCTCCTCAATGTATATGCCCAAAAGATGAAACTAAGTGACTGGTGTTCCTCAAAAAAGTGTTAGGGGACACAATGGTGGATACTTATACTCTGGTTGTAGTTCTGTGTTTAACCCTTCTGTAGATCACTTTGGGAATGGTGGACAGCTGCATACTAGAACAGGGAAATTAAGTTCTCACCGGAATACCTAAATGGGATTATTAAATATTTAGCATTTTCTCCATCCCAGAGAGAGGGACTATTCATACTATTCATTGAGACATAACATCTACTCCAGAACAGACTTTCTTTCTGCTGTCCATTTCCTGGGCCCATGGCATGTTATGCTTTGCTATAGGGTCAATGACAATATCCGATCATGTCCAAGTGGTTCTGCAGCTTTTTACCACCCCAGTCCCCAAGAAATCAGTATGGAGATTCAGTGTCAGCCTCCTTGATGTGGAGGAGTTTGAGAGCAGGTGCAATCAAAACTAATGAAATTCTTAGCCGGCCTGGTGGTGCTGAGCGTTGAGGTGCTGGACTCCACACCTTGGCAATACTGGTGACCCATGTTCGGGAATAAGCACGGGCCACCAGGGGTTGGCAGGGGAAGGAGAGGATCGAGCATCCAGAGGACAGCTCTCCTCTGCCGGGGAGGGAGGACTGGTGCTTCCACCAAATGATTGCCCCTAGGTGGAGGCCAGAGGGTAGTGCGGAACTATGGGCACCATGGAAGGGAGGGTGCTGCAGGACTTCCGTGGACACGTGTGTCTCCACATGTGGACATCCAGCAACAGGAAGGGGAAAAAATGGAGGACCCCCAACTGTGGATGAGGACCCACCCCTCACTAGCTCCGCACCTGGTGACTGGGCAGGCTCTGGGTAAGTCCCAGTGATACTGGGGTGATGGGGTTGGGGAGTCGGTTAGAAGGGGGCAGCTGGGGGCAGAGAGGAGATAAATTGTATATAAAAAAAAAAAAGAGATGATGAAATTCCTATTCTTGAATCCTGTGAAGCCACTTCACCTGAAATTTGATGGGATATACTGAAAGTGGCACTTAGGAGGTTGATTATAAGTTATGCATCATGTAACCCTTAGGTGGCGCTATCCCAAAGGATAATACCCCTGCCTGCATGACTAGGAACAGGTTGAGGGGCCTGAGCTCGGTGAACGGGTGCCTTCTCCCAAAAGAATGATTTTGGGTAGCGTAACTGCTGTGGGTATAGTCCTCCGGGACACTATAACCCCTCCACTAACCCTTCTAGTGGCCTAAACAGATAAGCAGATAAACAATCACATTTACCATATGGTAACAATACTGAACCCACACTCGGTACACTTACCACCAGGGCTGGATCAGCTGCAATGGCCCTGGAAACCACCTGTAAAAGACCTGCAATATAACAGTTCAATGGCAATACAGTATCCCCTCCACAAAGGTACACACTAGCCAAGTTAGATGCAGAAAGAATAGAATCTGATTTATTCAGGGGACATGAACAATGGTAGGGCATTTAATCTAGCATTTGATTTTAAATCTGATTTAGTCAGGCTAAGCATGCATGCACTAAGAGTCCCTCTGGCACAGTCACACACTCTGGGTACCCAATTGTTACTCAGGCTGGCCTGAAGCATTGCCCGGGGTAGGCCAGTGTTGCAGCTGTTGTTGGGGCCCTTAGGAAAAAAAACAATCAACATGCACTTTAACCCACAATTTGTATTCCGGAGCCGGATGGCTCAGTTCTTGATGACCAACCCAAACAATAAAATCAGATGACACACAATGATTGCAGCATTGTTGCAGGGAGCTACCCTGTTGGTTACTCACGTTACCCAGGCCAGGAGGCAAGACTGATGAAATGAAGACCTCCAGATGTTCTGATTTGCCAGGGGAAGCAGGGTCACACGATGCATCGTGGTGGTCGATGCCTGTTCAATGGTGTTGAGCAGGGAGCCGAATCCCCAAGCGGGTCTTTCATCGGAAAAGTCTCTGCGGCAGGAGTGGCCATCTAGGCCGAGATGGTAGGGCCCAGACCAGAGCAGACAATTCGAATTAAATCTGTTTAAGTGCTGGAGCAGCTTCCATCTCGCATAACACATTCAATGGCGGGGAACCAAGTCGCGATCCACACAGCACATTCAGCACACTTATAAGCAAAACAACAAGATACCACAGTTCGGATGAAGTCCAGTTGCAACTGTTATACTTATGTGTTGTACTGTTATACTGTGTATTTTCGTTTGTCTTACTGTGACAAGGTACCTTTGTAAATGAGCCTATGGCTCAAAGGTTTTCCAAACTGCTGTTTAAATAAAATAAAAAAAAAAATTAAACAGGATCTCTGTGCAAACTGTTCACTCTGTAGTTCTCTCCAAATTCCTGAAAGGCCGATCGCTCCAGGAGCAAGTCTTCGGTCCACACCAGGTAAAATTCACTCTCTCTCAATTCAGGATTCACATCTCAATTAGGATATTTGGAGTGCAGTCCGATTTAATTTGCAGGCTTCTTCACAGGGGAAGATGGTGGCAGGCAGGCCAGATACAGCCTTCCCGCCAAATCCCCACGCTACCACGAAGGAGCAGCTGCCCCAATGGCTCGAGCTGTTCACTCTCCAAACTCCAATTCTTGACTGACACACTGCTGCAGGCAGCTCTGGGATTTCCCAGTGATCCAAAAGGTTCGGTTGGTTGATCCATCTGTCTGTCACAGAAAGGGATCTCACTACAATCCCTACAGAAATTCGATCCCACAAGTCCTCTGGGGACAGTCTCCATTTTTGGGCCCCCCGAGGTACAGATTTGTCAAACTGGCAGTCCACAACCAAACTGGTGGCTCTAAGCAAAATAGTCCATGCTGCAAAAGAAGGCAGGTTAGACAATCTTATATATTATTATTACTAACGCAGATAATCAGCAAATAATCACAGATCCTATAAGGGCTGCCTCTGCACATGTAGCGATGGCAGAATGGAGCAGCTGTACCACAGCCCGGGAGGGACTCTAGCCTGAAACCACTCGGCCCCCACCCAGAGTAATTACATCCCATGAAATAGATAGCTCTTAAAGAGACAGACACGGAGGCTAACAGGGCACTCTCATGTAGACATATTCAAACTGTTTTAGACACAGGACACCAGCCTGGCAGTAGGCATTGGGCAAACCCAGGAAGACATTTTAGGACCCCCATTTGTAGGGGGGTTACACTCACATAACAAAAGGGAAAGGATCCAGAAATGGGTAGAGCTAGGAAAAGCTATAAAGGAATTAGAATTCTAACATAAAATCATGTTGACAGAGCTGGTTAAGTGAACTCTAAAACAGAGAAGGGACCAGCTAACTAGACTGTTAAAACACCAGATTGAAGGCCAGATTCAATACTCAGAACAACAGTACTTTGAGCAATGTAATCGGGCTGGCTGTCTCCTAGCTTGGCAATTAAGAAAGCAGTAAACAAGTAGGGCTGTCCCTCAAACTGAAAGCCTAAGAGATGGGGTGCCCACTACCTGTTTAGAGGCTATACAGCAGGCCTTTCAGCAATTCTACATAGACCTATACAAAACTTTGAGAGGTCCAGGTCATTCAGAGGATACCAGATTATTTAGACTGCTTGTCTATCCTTCAGCTTCCACAGGAGCAGAGAGATGTGTTGGATACCCCAATAACAGTACAGGAAATAACCACCAAAATCAAAAACCTCAAAAATTGTAAATCCCTGAGCGTGGATGGTTACCCCCAGTATTTTATAAATAGTTTTCTGACCTGTTAATCCCACTGTTTTTGATGTCTTTAACTGTGTTTTATGTGAGAGGGGGCCAGGCTCCTCTGCCCTGGCAATTAGTTCAAGTCTCAGTCCTACCAAAACAAAATAAAGACCCAAAAATCTGCGGGTCCTCACCCAGTCTCCCTATTAGCATTAGTGGTGCATCATAATCAAATGGGGTTTATATCCATCATATTAATCCAGAACAACATTCTGAGATTTTCAAACATTATAATCTAGCCATGGTCTCAATTACGGCTAAGACTGTCATTCTCCGTTACTGGTTAGATTATAAGATACCTTCATTCAGAGAATGGCGTCAAGAAATTTTACAAGCTCTAGCCACCGAGAAACATAGCTTCCCAACAGGGCAGGTACGAGAAGTACTGCGATTACTGAGGACCTCTCGATGCTCTTCTTTCCTATTAGTGACATGTTTATTCTAGGTGTGTTGGTTACGGCACTCTGCATGTTGGTCAGTTATGAAGTTTCTTCTCCCTTTGTATGTATCCTATGTAACCCCTTCCTGCCCCCTCTGTCCAGTGACACAACTTATCATCACAGATGTTCCAGGGGGCAACAGAAGGATTACCACAGTGCGTAACCCTCTGAGCTAGTGTACCCGAAATAAAGATAGGAAAATAGTTGTCCTACCTCTCAATGGCTTCACCACATCGTGCACTCTTGATCTCTCTACCTCAGTGAACTGGATTCACCCCCAAGCCTCTGGCTGCCAGACCTAGGACCTCCAAACCCGCAGCCCCCATCTCTTCGGAGCTCCCGAGCCCCTCAATCCCGGTGCAGCATGATGGATTACCTTCTGGAATTACAATTTATGACACAAAATAAATATAAGGGGTTTTCATTTCATTTGCCCCCTCCACTTAACTGAAAGAAAAATTACTACCAAGTTTCTTCCCAACAGCTTCTTTATTTAAGCACCTGCATTCCAAATGATTTCAGGAGTACAGGGGTCTCATCCTTCACCAAATAAATAAAGCAGCTCCATGGGCTATCAAAACATTTTACAGTTCACTCAATGCTGGACCTATCGAGCACTCTAAATGTTATGCAGGCAGTACAAGCAGGTTATCTTCTTCCCTGAATCTTGGATGGTTTACCCAAGCATATCCTTCCTTTGAAGAATCAACAGGCTCCTGGCTCATTGGAGCTGGTAAGCCAAACTCTTTATTTTCTTCTTTCTGGGTTACCCTTCCCTCATCTCTTTGCCTAGACTGGCACTGGTTGACTGCTCTATCTCCAGTGCAGAGAAGCTGCTTCCCCCACCTGACCCCTGGACCTTGGCCCAAATCTTGAGGGGTACCAGGATTTTTCCTCTCTGACAAAGACCCTGTAACCCATACATTTTCCTCCCACATGGAACCTGAACCTGCCGGTGCCCCAAGCACTTTCCACACTGATCCCCATGGCCATGTACGGTCCCTGTCTCTCTCTCCCTCTACTGGTGCAGTGGCCCTCAAACCCAGCCCTGCTCCATTGCCTGAGCAGCATCTCCCAGACTGTCCTGCCATGAGAGAGTCCTGAGCACTGTCCCACTCAGGCCCTCTGAGCAGCCCTCTCCTCCAACCCATAGCACCTTCTCTTTCTTTACTGAGCTCCCAGATGATCATTTAGAAATGGTCCTAGCCTCTGGCCCACATCCTTGCCAAAAACATCCTGGGCCTGAAATAAGCTCCAACAAGGAACTGCCCCCAAGGCCTGTCCTAAGACCTGCAACCCACCTGGTACTTAGATGCCGGCGCCCCAGGACCTGCCCCACCATGCAGGTCCCTCTGAATGGGTGAAGGGCCCTCCTGGCTCCCTCTACGTCTGGGCTTCCCTGCCACACTGGGTACAGAAAGGACCACTTCCACTGGCCCCTCTCCATAGGAACCCTACCACTGTCCCCACAGCCCTGGCAGCACAAACCTCTCATATACGGGATCACATAGGCTCCTACCTATCCTGGCATTCTCCTACAACCTGAGCCTTCCCCATCCTGATGATGCAGATACCTGGGTGGCCATCCTCCCTTTGGAGCTCCTTTCCTGGCTCCTCTACACCATGTCGCTGCATAGGCTGTCCCTGTCTGCACATTTTGAGGAGAGTTCCCCCCACAGACCCAACCTGAACTAATGAGCTCCCTCCTTGCCTGCTTCCTCTGCTCCTCCTGTCACCCCCATCAGCCACAGGCCTAGTGCCTGGGCTGGAAAGGCCCAAACTTCCTGTCTCCACTCCTTATATAGCTTTCCTAACCTTCCCACTGCTGCCACTTTGAGGCATCCAGCAAGGATTAACTCCCCAGAGCACTAATAAATTCCTTAGCTTGGGGGGAAGAGGTGGAAAGGGTCCCTAATGGGAGCATAAGCCCCTCCGAGGAGGGAGGGCTTACACATAGTGGGACTATATCCTCTTTGTGCTCCGGTGGGGGTGGGGGGGTTGAGTGGTTGTGGGAGGGCTTGTTTTTCCTTTTATTAGGGTTTGTTAGTTTTCTTTGTTGGTTGCTGTATTGTATAGTTACAGTTTGTTTCTTGTTACTACTGTTTCTGTGACTTTATCCTTTTTTTAGATATTTGTGATCACTGTATTATGAAACTTCAGTAAAGCATACTATATTAAAAAAAATCATAATCTTGCTGAAAAAGAGAAAGCCTTCCAGTTGGCTATTAGTACAGATGCTGAGAAGTCCTTTGATAGGGTCGGCTGGTAGTTCATCATGACAATTCTGTAATGGTTTCAATTGGAACCTAACTTTATCTCCACAGTTTCCTCTTTACATCATGTCCCAGAGGCTGTGGTCTGGGCCAATGGACACCTGGCTAAGAGTTTTCTATTAGGAAGGGGGATGGGCCAGGGCTGCCCGTTATCCCCACTTTTATTTGCTCTGAGCCTCAAACCACAGGCAATAGCTCACTTGGTTTGCACAGTATGTAACAGCATAAGACTGTCTTGCTTTTAGGCAGCTACAGGAGTCCTTTCAGCACAGAGGAAAGATCTCCATAATTCCTCCAGGTCCGACACTTTATTCAACAAAACAGAGTCATACCCTACCTCACTAAACCACAGACCGCACTGGAACATTTTTTTGTATTCAACGGTTACTCTAAGGGGAAGGTTCTGTTGTATTTCAGACCTTTACAAAATAACTGTCCTCTTACACTTCTCCACCTTTGGATCATACTCAAATACAAGGGGAGGTTGAGGAGGGCTGGTCATAACAGAACAGCACTGGAAAAGATGACTGGAGAGAGGGTGGGCGATTACTGCTTCTCTCAGCTGGAGGGCATATAATGGGAAAATACTCATAAGATTCTTCTGAATGCCCACAGCAATTAAATATCTTTAATGCCACACACCCTGACACTTGTTGGAGATAGTGTGGGGGTGGGACTAGACTCTCACTTTTACATTTTCTGGGCTTGTCCAGCGCTGATTCTTTACTAGAACCAAATACATCAGGCAATACAGAAGATATTGGGTACCTCAGTTTAGAAAACCTTTACTGACCTCGTTTTAGGTTTCCCACTTTACAGCACCAACCAGATTCTCTGAAGAGTATGGACATTTTTCTTTCATTGCAGCACAGAAATGGAAAGCTAAATTTCAAGGATGGGAAACACCAAGCTCCTGGAAGAAATGATCTGGATACTACCACCTGTGAATACACAAGATCTTATTTTTTAAGACACTGGCATGCTAATAAACTCAAGGTGTATTTATTTAAGCTTGCCTACAAGTGGACGGTCTCTAACTTTGGACGTTAGACTTATTTACTACTTGACTGGAAAGATAAATGAACTTTGGTAATGAACATTTTTATGTTTAAATTTAGGTTCTCATGTTGTTTTACATGTTGTCTTGATGCAGGGCTCGATTAGAGAATAGGCAACATAGGCCCAGGCCTAGGGTCCTTGTCTGGCAGAGGCCCCCCAGCAATCCCTAAAAATATATTTACTACATATCCTTTTCTTTCTGCCTGAACTGCACATTTTCTGTAAAGGACTCAGCTGCTGAGTAATTTGATCAAGGCAGGGCTGAACTGTGATGTGACTCTCACCTTCCTGATGAGGTGTAAACAGAGCCATTTCCTTTGTTTGTCACCTAATCCCCTGGTATCCCATGCAGGGAGAAGCGGCTAGAAAGATCCTTGTCCCCCCTCCCAAATTGATGTTCTTGATGGGGAGAGTGGCTGGCACAAATCTTAAATGGTGGCCCCCTGCATTAGTTTGTCCACTACTTGCCTTGTCTGGTGCATTTGAGGAAACCCTTATCATTCATATAGGAAGGATCAGAGAGCCAGCAGAGCCTCCCTATTGGAGAGCCTCTTCAAAGTTCCAACAGATCAGAGAAGAGTCAAGAGCTGCACTACTGTCTTTGCTTACAGCCTCAGGTCTGTAACCACTGGAGCCACATCACTAGGGAGACTAGGCAAGTAGTGGACAGACTATCACAGGGGGGCCTCAATTTAAGAGGGACTGAGAGTAGGACTGCAAGGACTGCTGACTATGGTAACTTTCCTTTGCTTCTCTTTTCAGTCAGCCCTCTACATCCTCTCCCTCTCTCCCTCAATGCTGTCAGAACTTTGCTCTTCTGGTGATGCTTACTCATGGCTGCACTCAGCGCTGAACTGCCTGAACTCTCTGACTGAACTAGCACCACTCCTTCTGCTTGACGCCAATCTAAATGTCTCATCTCCATGTCCCTGGTATCCAGGGTGCAACCAACAATAGCTAGTGATGAGCTGGTAAGATTCAAAAAATGAAATGAACCTGAATGCAAAGTCATTCAATGTGCTTCTATAGACAGCAGAGCTGCCAGCCTGGATTCGCTCCCTTTAACTGCTGTACATGGGGACTGTCCTGCAAATGAAATGACATTCTTTACTAGACATGGGACCACTTTCCTGTTTCCTACAGGACATGCCATAAATAGAAATAGTTTCTGCACAGACGTTTCGGACTCCCAGTAGAATACAGAAACCCCTGTGACCGTGGCATCTCTCTCTGAGGTCACTGAATGCTATAAGATTATCTGTAAGCCATTGGGGGGGAGTTGTCTAAACTTTCACACAGAATTGCAAACCATATTTCACATGAAGGAAGCAGCACTCAGCATCTGTCTTTGTGCTGTGATAACCATTTTAAAGCAGCTGCTGTAATCTGCAGTGTTATGTCATCATCGAGTTCCTCATGTTGTGCTTCAATAATATTAAAGATGTTGGGCCCAATTTTCAAAAAGATCTGCAAATGCGGTAAGCCCCTGGTACGCCAATCATACAGGGCAGGGGGCTTGTGGCATTCTCTCTCCACCAATTGGGATTTCATCCCTGTGCACCAAATGCTGCAAGTTATACCTGTTCCCCCTGGTCTAACTTTCGCCATTTGGGGGACCCTCTTTATGAGGCTTGCACTAAATCTTTGGAGCAAGCTGCCATACAGTGGGGAAACTGTTGCAACTGCACACAGTGTACTAAAATTGGGTGCAGTTGCATCAAAGGAGTCTGGCACAGTTGCACCAAACAACAGGGTTAATGCAGGGCCTTCATGCAAGCCTTGCTTCAGCCTTTGAAAAGCAGGCCCATTGTGTCTGTCTGGATTGATGTTTTGTTTTCCTGCCTTTTGTTTTATGTTTGAAAGATGCAGCTTGTATTGGTTAGAGCAGACAGTATGAACCAGAAGACCCAGATTCAAATCACACCAGAACCATTTACTCTTCATGACCCTGAGCAAGTCAGTTAAAGTGCCTTAGGACTTAGGCAGGTCCCCACTGAAAACAAGAAGTTGTACTGTATTTCAACTGGGCTATCAGGAAAGAAATGATAAACTGTTTCTCTGTC
Source organism: Neoceratodus forsteri (assembly GCA_016271365.2). Taxonomy (NCBI): domain Eukaryota; kingdom Metazoa; phylum Chordata; order Ceratodontiformes; family Ceratodontidae; genus Neoceratodus; species Neoceratodus forsteri. The sequence continues at coordinate 1,520,555,040 of CM057449.1, forward strand.
ACTCTGTATGGATGTTTGTTCCGTCTGTCTGTAGTTGTGTATGGATACTGTGTAGGACTGTCTCTCTCTTGGTCTCTCTGTGGTTGTTGTGCTTGTCTGTTTGGGATCTGTATGGATGTTCTGCTTGAAATTCCTTTTCTTGATAAGTCTGCACCAATGACTCTAGTCAGTGTACGGATCATGTCTGTGGGTCTGCCAATGAGAAAGATGCTTTATAGGGTGAAGGGGGGTTCTTTTTCATATACAAAATGAGCAGAGAATGCCGACCCAGTGGTATAGAGGGCTGAGGTGCCATGCCCCTCACCTCCTTTCATGCTGATGACCCGAGTTTGAAAATGGACATGGGTTGCTCGGGGACTAGATGAATGAGGAAGGATTGAGTGTCCATAGGATTGCTCTCCTCCTGCAGGAAGGAGGGGGGGTTGCTGTGGCTCACTGTCCAACTGTCATGTAGCAGCATCTGGGTGGCAGCACACATGACGTTACCAGGGAAGGAAGGAAACCCATGTTCAGGGCGCACTGCAAGGGTTAAAATGCACACTGAGCCATAACTTGTTTCCAGGTACCTATCATCAGCACATAGATGTTATGTGACTTTCCCTGGCCTGGGTCACATAGTATGCAGGTAGTGGATGTGGTTCACAAATCCAAGTGTTCTGAGTCTACGTGCTTTCCAGGTTATTGGCCTGGGGCCCACACCACTAGGCTATGCTGCCTAACGTATTGCTGAATTTCGACACACCTTGACTGGAAGTGGGTTAGCACTGTTAAGTGCAGCTCTACTCTCAGGGAAAATTAGTGGGGGGGGGTTCCTGGTTGAGTTTGGGTCGGGCTATGACTGTCACAAAAGTGTCATCAAAGATATGAATAAAAGAAAACAAAGAGGGCTGAATTTTTTGAGTACCTCAACAATACTGAATTGTAATTTGCAAACAGCAGTGGCTAAGTCCGATCTTTAAAATCACCCACAAAACCAAATTTTAATGACACAAAGCAGTGAACAGACTACAGTGCTATAGATAGGCTTTTAATGCCGTCACAGGCAGTGGTGGCTTTTAGATATTTGTTTATTTGGTAGGCAATTGCACATGTTAGGGGGCCCCCGTTATGTACAATTGCCTGCAAAAAAAAAAAATAGTATCTGAAGGCCGCCATTAACCTCGACCATTATAAGCCTACAATATCTATAGCACTGCAGCACCTTTTCTACGTGTTTGTTTTATTGGGACTGTATCAGGAAGTAAGCTTGTACTTGCAGTAGGTTAATTAATGTAAGAAAGGTGACAATTATGTATGGTGAGAGTAGCCTTGCACATACAGTGATTCCTCGATTATCCACCAAATGTTTATATAAAATGTTAGCTATTCTATTGCCCCTTGTTATCCTGCACCCCCTATTGTCCCCCAATTTTGCTTTATGAAAATGGGTGTATAATTAAGGGTGCACTGTAGATTATCAGACTGAAATTAAAAAGTATGCGACACTTGGGGGGGAAGGGTGAGGAGAGAATAGTGTTGCACTGTCACTAATATGATTCTGAGAGAGGGGAAAAGAAGGGTAGGAATTTCGAATTGTATACTGTTGCCTGTAGCTCTTTACGTACAATATATCCTAATTTGGGATATAGTCTGTATGTAAATAACTTCCCAAGGTACTTACAATCTGTGAAAGGGTCCCTTCATGGTGAAGGGGCACAGTGCAGTGTGGAAGGGTCCCCAGATTTCTTATGGGCCTAGGGCTCCAAGTTGCCTTAACCTGATGCTGTCTTGATGTGGCTCCAGTTTTGGAACCCAACCTGTACTGGAATGTAACTTTTGCAAACTAATAGTAACATTCTGAAGTTTAAAAAAAATACCTAGTAAAACGTATTCCCTCCCGGTTGTCAAACATCTGTATATCCACACATTTATTAGCTGGCTTGCTGTACACAGAATACGCTAATTAGTGCTACTGACTAATGATACTAATTAGCATATTCTATGCAGAGGAAGTCAGCTACTGTACGCAAGATGGCCACAGGCGTCTCTTGAAATAGGACATTTTGGGGAAAATGAAGAAAAGACATAAAATATTTTAAAGGAAAAAAAATCTCTTTCCGTACCAAAACCCTAATCGGGCATTTTTATGTCAGGTCACAATAGCGGCCTTGTGTGTTGTTCTCCTTTAAGATAACAGCAAGATACATTTACATAGTAGCATAGTAATCTTTTGGAAGGGACACTAGGTCCATGAGGTCCCCTCCCCCACTTCACCAGCAGGTACCTACAAGTATACTATGAAAACAAGTACTCAATTATAGATATTTCTCACCCAACCTACTACACGTTGTATCCACTGAATCCACTGTTAAGTAGAAATTTGTCCGGGCTTACCCTGAAGGCCTGCACTGTCTTGCTGTCCTCTGTCTCCACTGGTTTGACATGGTGTGCATGCTTTTACTTCATTTTGCCACAGCTCTGTATCTATAGAACCATGGAAATGACTCTAGCTACCATCTTACATACAATATGCTTGGTTCGTGTGTCTGTTTCAGCCACTTTCACACATTAAAGCTTCAAACCCAGTTCAAGCATCATAGGCAGCAGCATGCAAATCCCTGTGTAGGAGAGATTGACTAGCTTCCAGCCAGACCTAACATTGCCTGCGACCAAGATAACACTTTTTTATATGCTTAAGTATTCAGTATGCCATGCTTTCTACAAATTACTGGTAACTGTACTAAATGTCTCCAGTCTCACATAAAATGGAATTGTAGAGGGTCCACTGAGGTACGTTACTTCCGAGCACTTTATCTCAGCCTCACATCAAAATACATTCTGCTCAGCCAAAAGAATGCTAGACACAGTGACTCTCTGTTGAATACAATTTGCTGTGAAACCTGCCAGAAATGCTAAAAACTGGAAATCAGGTTTATAACTGAAGACATGGTTGCACAACTCTTGGCCCAAGAAAAGCAGTATATGTTTACAATCATAGTTACAGTACTGCTGAATAAGACTCTGCAATTTGAGTTAACATTTGAGCCTTATATATGTAACCGGTGGGTTACCCCAGGGGTCGGGTTGGTGGAATTTTTATGTTATTAGCGCTGAGTGGTGCCTCCATGTGTAACCCCCTACATGGGACCTGGGTTCATGGAGAAAACTGTTGCTCAGTATTTTGGCTAGGTTTGACTTCTAGTCAGGGGCACCCAAGTAACTCCAGACACAGGAAGCAATAACTGTAATGTCCAAACCAGGAGTGGGATTCTAAAGTGTGGCTTTTATTCACAACCAACAGAATAACAAAGCATAGATGGACTCCCATGGGGCTACACTCCTAGTAATGCAGATCTATGGAGACCAGAGCACATCCTCATACACTGTAGCCCTCAGGCTTAGAAACACACTGGGCACTCAGCCCGAACTTGTACTCTTCTCTGGGTTTCCCTGGCTCGGCTCCCTTGCCAGCCCTTGGACTACCTTCCTTCCATGGCTCGGCTCTCATGCCAGCCCTTGGACTACTTTCCATATAGCATGGATCATTTCTTGGTGGCTCCCTAAACCATCTCTGAGCACTTCTGGCTCCATCAGGGAATCTTCTTCAACAATCCCACGTCTGGGTACTTTCCTCAGACACTGGCCAAGTACCTGAGGGAAAGCAACAGGTGTCCTAAAGCGAACCTGTAGAGGTGACTCTGGTCGAGCCAGATGGGGGATCTCCCACCTCTTGCTCCCATAAATCATACCCGGCCATTCCTCTGGACTTTAACACCTCATCTCTGAAAATACTTTACTTTGCAGATTCTCTATAAATGTATGTCACATTTAATCTACTGTTTCTTCCATCCCACATGTGCTGAACTTGAAACGTACTTAATGAGTGGCTCTGTCCATTTCTCTAGACCCCCACAGAGTTAAGCAGTCCAATTCCCACAACTTTTAAAACTGTACTTGGCTGACTTTTCCTGACCCCACAGTAGCAATCACTTAAATTCATCTTGTCCCAGGTGAAAACACATTGGCCCTTTAGCAGAGCAAACGCACCCCTTGGTTGCAGGTGCCCCACAGGATTTTTCTCTTCAAATAAATCTCAACAAATTTCTGGTGCCTCAGCACGAACCTAGATTTAGGCAGCTTCTTCTTCCTCTAGCCGGACCAGGAGATTGCCCCTGGAAGTAGGCTGAATCCTTCCCCCATCCCCACAGGGATGGGGCCCTGAACCTTTGTAAGCGGTCTCTATCACTTCACTTGGCTCTTCTTGTGTTCCTCTTCAGGTGAGAACACACACCTCAACAAAAATATAGCTCTTTGTCAGAGCTGAGGGCTCTGAGGGCCTGTAGCTGCAGCACACCTCCTCCCTCTTCAACACTCTACTACAGGACTGACTTCAAATTCCCCAACATTCTATCCTAACCTCCAGCTGCAACATTCCAGTGTGGCTTATGCAGCTGCAACAGTTCTAAAATGATGTCATCCCTCAGTCTCAGCTGAGACTGAGAACAGAGTGAGATAGTGTGAAATCCATTTAACTGGAATTTCACAAGCTGCCTTCCCTGCCTGCCACTAGGTCTAATTGGGATTCTTGTAACTCCGGGTAACGGGGGGGTTACATATACATGTTCAAGAGTTTTATCAATGGAGCCTAATGCAGCAGCAAAACTGAACAGTGTGTTCATTTCAATAGAGAAATATTTTTTTTTCAGAGTAAAAGGAAGGCAGAAAGCTTACAAATAAAGGCATAAAATACTTGCAGTTTATAAAATGACTAAGGAAATCATGCAGTGTGGTTGGTGGAATCCAGTCACATGACCAATACTATCTAATTCTTCAGCACAAGTGTACGGATCAGTTAAAATCTCTTTTCTGCTAGTACCAGGATGGCCTCATTTAGATGTAGTATATAGATTGCAATATTGTCCCGGGGCAAGACCGGCAGAAGTAGAGTCACACAAGTCACAAAGTTGCACAATGAAGTCAGTGAAGCAAAAATAAATGATGCAGAAATTGAAAATAATAAATACACTACTGGCCTTGCGGTGCAGGTTGGTGGTGCACTGCAATGTGGGAGACCCAAGACCGGGTCTTGATCCTGACTCCCTTGCCCTGGACACATGGGGCATAAAATGCAATGTGGAGGCATTCTGCACTGACAATTGGGGTGGGAGCTGATCTGCCACTTGCCTAAGCAATTCCACTGGCAGAGCAGCTCTGGCTTTGACATTGTTTATGAGCATGCCACATTGGTTACCCCTGCCTAGATGGGCAGCATGTTGGGCTGTCATACAGAATTGGAGGAGGGGGAGGTCTAAACAGGGAAAAATATGTCCCCTGACAGCACTCTGAGCAGCCCACATCAGAAGCAGCTGAATGTCCTGGTAGCCATCCCTGCCATCTCCTTTACCTTAGGAGTTCTCCTCTGTGGCTGGGGAAGTTTGTACCTGCATTAGACCCACATAATGTGGAGGCAAGTCACAGATCCCAAAGAGAGAGAGACTGTAATCAGGAATGGAGCTGCCAGAGATGAACAGCATGCTAGGGGCAATTGGGGCAATTGGAAGCCTGAACGACAAAGCAGTAGAGGTCACTGGTGAGTGGCTGAGTAGATAAAGTGTAAATTGTAAAACAATACTATGCATAGTGATATACAGCATGTAACATGTATTTCTCAGATGCTTGAAGGCAACCAGATTTACTTTGTGCCTCACATCCCACCCAGTCATCTAGTTATGTAAGCAATAAGGAATTGAAGGGGTTATATTAATGTCCTGGATATCACACCCTGGGGGTATAATATGACACAAGGCTAAGCCGAGTGCTAAATGTTCCCAAGGGTTGATTAACTGGACATTAAATTAAACCACCTGAGTTTCTCATTACTATTGCTATAATTAGGTACAGGTTTTAAATATAGGTGCTTTATTAACATTATTTGAATGAAATTGTTTATTTTTAATGTAAAATACTCCCTCCTCCCCATAATTAATTTTCACGTCACCGAAAAATTGTAAATAAATACCTACCGATGCTTTAAATTTTGCAGCCCATGGGAAAAAAATCAACACAGTAGTAAATGGTGCTTGCCTCATTCTAACATTTACAGTAGTAAATGGGTTCAAACATTTTATTAAGAAATATGTAATGAACTGGAGAGCATAACAAATTGTGTTCTCTGTGGTGTGACACTGGTACCAAGACGATGCCACTTGACATGTACAGTATTCTTTGTTACAATAAGGTAAGTTGAATGTCAAATATTTTTTATAACAGCACTAGATATATTTTACATATACAGTTTTATTTACTCCTGTGTAATATTGTGCAGTTTACCGAAAACTGGTGTCCTGGCAACATATTACCAGTATTATAATTACCTTCTGATTGTAGTTAGTTTTATCCTGGGAAATGTAATTTGTTTTGAGACACTGATGTTGAAATGTCACTTGGCTTTCCAGACAGTACTGACAACCATTTAGGTTGGTCAGACATTGATGCAAATAATAGGATTTTACTGATGAGTGATGACTCATTTTGGTGCCAGTTACAGTACACCAATTATCTGTTTAGAATCAGGGCTGGCTTTGTGAAGCAGAGGAACAGCCATGCTTCTGATGGAGTGGTGCATATACTTTTACAAAAGTCCAGCAAGCTTATTCAGCAGAGACTTCGCACTACCACGATATGCTGCTCCCATTGGCAAGGTAGTATACCACACTGGTTGAGTGCCCTTTTGCTCTTGACACAACCCATTGAGATTTTGGATAGATATTATTTGAATGACATTATGGGACATATGTGATTTCCTGGAGTTTTGTACATACAACTGTTCAGCTTTTTTTTTGTTGGCCTCATGTAACTTTGTATGATTCTTTGTATGTTCACATACCTCAGGCTACCACTGTAGGTGCACAAGCCAGAATTAGGTGTCATTTATTGGTGAACTAGAGGTATGACAGTGCTTTTATGGTCTTGGAATGGCACAAAGCCAACGCGACTGACTGAGCATCTGAGCCACCTGGCAATATGGAAAGCAGACAGCTATATCACTACGTTAAAAGTTACCTCCACTCACATATGTGCATTTTATCCCCCCATTCTGGTTGCAGTCAAGCACAGGCCACTTACTGCCTCTGATCACCAGCAAAAGTACGAGGTAATAAGCCTCCCCCTTCATCCTGGTCAAGAGTCCTATAGTATATGGTTGGCCTTTGTTCTGTATAAAAATCAGCCTACTCAAAAACCTTACATAGAAACATAGACTTTGATGGCAGATAAGGACCACTTTACCCACCTAGTCTGCTCATTTTCCTACCTATTGGATAAGCTACAGATCCTAGTTCACCAACAACCTACTTCCTCCTATCCCATTATAATTGCTTTATGTCTATCCTATGCATTCTTGAATTCTCCCACTGTTTTTGACCCCAAGACCTCCTCAGGAATGCCATTCCATGCGTCCACCACCCTCTCCATGAAAAAAATACTTCCTCACGTTGCCCCTGAGCCGTCCCCCCTCTATCTTTAAATTGTGCCCCCTTGTTCTTGTACATCTCTTTTTCTGACAGTTGCTACCCTCTTGAACTTTATTGATTCCCTTGAGGTACTTGAAAGTTTCCATCAGTCCTCCCTCTCCCTCCTTTCCTCAAGGGTATACATATTAAGTCTTTTAGTTTCTCTTCATATGGTTTCTGGTGCAGACCCTACACCATTTTAGTTGCTCTCCTCTGGACTGCCTCCATCCTGTCTATGTCCTCGTGGAGATGGGGTCTCCAGAACTGCATGCATTACTCCAGATGGGGTCTCACCAATTGTATGTACCTTGTTGTGCACATTCTAAACAGCTGTGCGCATTCCAAGGTGCTGTTGTGTGCATTCTGAGTAGTTGTTCAACACAGTTCAAAGGTCATACAATTTTTAATTCCTCATTCAACCAGCAACTAGCTGATTGCTAATCTACCCAGTGTCCAAATTTGTAACCTTTTAGTTTGTAAAAATCTATAAATTTAATTTCAGTCATAAAACAGAACAAAGAAATGTCAAGGTTTTTTTTTTTGTTTTGTTTTTATTTAAGGAGGCAACACTTCTGTGATTTCTGTGTACAAAACCATATACTATATAAAATAAAATATGGGCAACCATACACAACTCAGCATGTGTTTCCATCTCAGGGTTGAGATGACAGCATGGACCTCTCGAGCTTCACTCGAGGTCCATATGCCTCATCTCACCCTCGATGGAAATACAACCTTGTTGTGTATGGTTGCCCATACATTATTGTCTACGTTGTCTGCTATTCTACTTTATGATCATAAATTCAACATACCTCCAGTGGCTACCAGACAATTATATCTGCAGATGCTATGTACTACTGTTGTTGTGGTTACGGGGTGATATTTGAACTGTCATTTTCTTCTTACTCCCAGTTTTAGCTTTAGAAGTATTACCCCCTTTTCTCTCTGCATCATTGATTGAAGGAAATAGTTCCTGGATAAATAAGGTTCAGCATCCTGTAGCAGGGTATGAAGTTCATGGAGTCAGATATCTTTAAGTATACTGCTGTGTACCGTGTTTCCATGCCCAGTGATATTCCGATTAGCACTTCATTGTCACTGTTCCTGCATGTGTAAGGTTCAGTTGCATGTTAAATGCAAATTGCATGCAAAACCTCTGATTTACTGTATGTGCAACCTATCTTTCACGACTGCTTTTTTTTATGCAGAGGTGAGAAAGAACAAGTGCCTCTGCTAGGACTTGAACGCAGACCACCCTGAGACAACTGGAACTTGGGCCATCCCCAAGCACAATTACTCTTTCCCAAATGCATAACCTCTTTCTCACCTCTGTTTGTCTGTGTTCCATAAAATATGCACACCACACTCCTGTGTGATTGTTACAAGTAAATATTTGTGTTGCCATTGGGTTGTACATTTGAGAAAGAGTAATGTGCTCAGGGACAGCCCAGGTTCCAGTTGTCTCAGTAGCACAGATGGTTAACGCAATTGGAATGGTATTCTGAGTGACCTGGGTTCAAGTCCCAGCTAAAGCATTTATTCTTTCTCACCTCTGTAAGTGTTTTTTTTTTTATAGTCTGCTATGAGGACCAGACCAGGCTAAGTTTCCTCTATTCATTTACTTATTTATTTATTTATTTAAAAATTGGTAACTAGGAAAGGCACACTGAGCTGAGGCTCGTTTTGAGGTGTGACCCAGCAAAGAGGAGAAGTGGGGGGGTACAGAAGGATTAAAAATTTCCAGAATACCAAACTACAAAACACAAGATTGCAGCTACATAGACAACACCGCATAAGCTGGAGCTGTGTGGTGACCAAGCATATTAAACAACGGCATAAACTGGACACTTTGACAAGTGGGCAACTGAGCACTAATACAATAAAGTGCACTTGGGGAAGGTGACAATGCTAGTGGCCAGGTGCAGAAAAGAAGGTGGTGTAGTCACAACTACCTCTATTTGTAGGTCTAGCCAGTCTATAGTAATTGCACTGTGTCTTTATTAAAAACAAATTCAATTTAAAAACACACACTGTCTAAAGGAGCTGCTCAGTCACTGTATACTTGCTCTAGCCAAAGTGTCGAATGACTGGCTAAAAGCCCTAGACAGTAAACATCATATCTATGCTCTCTTCCTTGACCTCAGTAAAGTCTTTGACACAGTTGATCACTGCATACTACTCGATTCACTGGGTAGCCTTGGTCTAGACCCCGCTGCATTAAAGTGGTTCAACTGCTACCATACAAACCGCAGTCAGCAAATAAAAGCCCAAGGTGTACTCTCCCCTCTAAAAATACTGCCCCAACATGTCCCGCAAGGCTCTATCCTGGGGTCAGTCCTCTTCACACTTTATATAACCAGCATTGATTTCAGCCTACAGGTGGGAAACATCCATCTCTTTGCAGATGACACAGTCCTCTACACAACCAACCCTTCCCTGGATCTTGCTCACAAGGAGCTACAGCAGGAATTTACCATCCTCCAACATAACCTGCTGAATCTGAAGCTCTTGCTAAATGCCAAAAACACAAAAGCCATGATTATCTCCCCACCCTCCTCCCACAACATGGGAACACCTGGCTTCCCCAAGATTATTACCCTCCTTGGTGAACCGTTAGAAACTGTGGACAAATTCAAATATCTGGGGGTCTGGATGGATAATAAACTCAATTTCAGTGCACATCTAAGTGAGCTTACAAAAAAGCTAAGACAGTGCCTCAGAGTATTCTACCACATAAGACACCTACTCACTCTGGACGCTAGAAAGAGGCTAGTTCAAAAACATTTCTTCCCCTGATTGACTATGCAGACTTCCTATATAGTCACTCCTCTCAGCATGTGCTACATAAGCTAGATACACTCTATCACCACGCCTTCAGATTTGTACTTGGCCTACCTGTGCAGACTCACCACTGCTTGTTGTACCAAGTACTAGACTGGCCGTCCCTCCCCTTGCTGAGGCAAACAAGCGCCCTCATGTGGCTCTTCCGGGCTATAACCAACAAACTGCCACCCTATATCTGCGACTTGTTCAAGCATTCTAAAGGTGTCTATGGCCTAAGGAACTCCTCCCTTGTCCTACTTAACATACCAAGGTCCAGGACATGTCTTGGCTCAATGGCCATTAGCTCCTATCTACCATTGCTCTGGGATAACATACAAAAAGCTCTTAAACTCTCCCTGCTGCCTAGCCCCTACATATTCAGACAGCTGCTATATAGATGTCTGAAAATGGCATGGGACTGCTTCAGGTAAGCTCTACTCTCCCAAAATGTTAAACCACCATCCCTCGGATATACCCTGGCCTTCTTATACTCCCTGTTGGCTGGCCTCCAAACTAAAGTAACTTACCCCCCTTCTTGAGCTTCCTCCCTCCTTCCTCAAATTAATTTTTTAGGGGAACCTCTCAAGCAGTAGGCTGCGCTCTTCTCTCTCCCCTTGTGTATTGTCTTCCCAGTTCCCCTACCCTCCATTGTGTCTTCTTTCTATCCTTCCTTTGTGCTATACAGATCTCTATCAGTACACGCTGAAATGACTATGTATGTTTGCATGTGGGTTTGCAATTGACTTTGTAAGTTTGCTTCAGCTCCTACCGACAGTATACTTTTCTACAATACTGTAATGATCACTGGTGTACTATGTAATGTCGTAGCACTTAAATTGTTTTTGTCCTGTGTGTCCAGGACCATCTTGAAAATGAGCTTGCTCAATGATGTAATTGCCTGGTTAAATAAAGTTTGATTGATTGACTTACTGGTCACATATTTCACCATGTCTCATCACTGATTAAAGCCACTTCCTCCAAATCAGTGGTCCTTAAAAATACATCCAAAGAGAAGTTTTAAAAATACATCTAAAAAGCACAATGTAGCTGTTTATATTAATATCAGGTACAGTTCTAGTCATCTGTCAGGATTCAGCCTAAATGCTGCAAATCATCTCTAATGCGAGCCATTATCATGCTGATTATCTCAACTCTTATTTTAGCCTTTTATAGTTTCCTCTGTGTTGCTGGGATGCCATTTCTGCAGAAAATAATATTTTTCCACTCCATCATAATCAACATAGTTCTTGGTGTTAGTGGCAGCCTCCTTCATCCACCAAATCAAGGCACTCTGTCACCTAATGCCATCCTTCTGTCATCTGATGCTGTCTGTCCAATTAACAATGCATAAACTGTACCGCCACTCTTATTACAAATGTCATCTCATTAGCAATGCATGTACCCCCTGTTAACAGTGCTGCCTACCCACTGACAATGAAGAGAGCACATCTGTAACTGACGCAATCCCCTACACATGTGGGATCTCTTGTGTCCAGTGGTCTCCTATGCATCCCACTCCCCATCCTGCACCCAGCTCCTCCCAGCTCACAGAGTTGCAAGCTGGCTCACTGAGTTACCACCTTGTAATAGCAGACAATAACTCAGAGAACCTGCTGCAGCCTGTGACCCAGATTATGTGGGTTGCAATGCTTTGGCATTAGTATTGTGGTCCATTAGCATTTCAGGCCTGCCCCTCAACTCTTCTGGCTTTGTAGGTGACTGGATATTGTTACCAACCCTATTGAACATGGCACAATGACGTGGTAAACTTAGCACACATGCAAAGTAGTCTGTCAACCAAAAATTGGATCCTAGACCTAGCTTTGGAGGGTGTCCTGAGGTTAGTAATAACAAACAAAGGGGTATACTGTTATCATGGGTTTGCTGACTATCTTCAGCTACTGGAGATGACCTGGTAATTTTTTTTTTCTAACTTCTGTTCTGCTCCCTTGATCCACTAGACAGAATTATCTCGAGTTACAGCCATGCCTCTTCCTGACTGAAAGAACATTTCCAATACCATGATTCCAGGATACTAGAGTATTTTGGTGCATTACCCCCCAACCCCACCCCTGTTGCTCCTTGCTGCTGCACAATTGGTTCCCAAGAATCCAGGCACTAGTGATGGGAGGCGGAGGTACTTGAAACTGTCCCCACAAATGGAGGGGGAACTTCTTGATGGACATGGGGCAGGGATGAGCATCATCTGCTCAGCCAATGTCTGCATTTTACAGGTTCATCCCCAAATCATTACACTAAAGACTGCACACAAGCCCCTCTTGCTGGCAGTGGCACACCTAAGAAAATAACATTTGCCTCCTCCCTCCCACACACAGGCTCTCCCAAATGTGCTGCTACCTTTGATCACCCATGTGGCAGTAGAATAGCAGAAGTCAAAACCCTTCCTCCCCATATGAGGAGAAGACCATTCTCTGGGACACTCAGTTCACCTCCTGCCACCCCATCATGATGTCCTGGGCTCAAAGAGTAAACCCATGCTGCCTTCGTACCAAGCAGCGCCCACCTCCACTGTGCTATCAGTTGGTGAGTGCTGATATTTCCAGGATAACAGGACATACTGTCATGTGTTGGAACGACCATCTGAGAACACATTTCATGTTAAACTGGAACATTTTATTTAAATGTTTTAAAAGTAGAAAGCAGGTACTGAACTTACATTTGATGTGACAGTTCTACATTTTATGAATGCAATTTACATTTCAGCAGAATACAATTTTATTTCAAATACCATCTTTCATACATAGAAATTGACATGGAAACAATAGGAACTGATGGCAGGTAAGGACCATTTGGCCCACCTAATCTGCCCATTTTCCCTAACTACTCTAATACCGCAGACCCTACCTGATCTCTTGATCATACTGTATGAATATATCATAAGAGTGCTTCACAAAGAAGAAAGTCAAAACAGAATGAAGGGGAACATGTGGGTGGCATATAGTCACAATTCATGGATGTCAATTATAGTTTGCATAACGTCTAAGTAATGACCCCTAACAACATGAAAACAAAGACGGGAGGAATAATAATCAAGTACATAACAACACATTAAATTATCATCAGTAAAAAATGTGATACATAAAAATCAAAATGAACAGCAAAATAAAATTCTACTACAAAAATATGTTAATGCCTAAGTTTCCTAGCAGAAATACAAAGATTTCAGCTCATAGGCTTTTATTAATGTCTAGTTATATTTCAACTTTATGCTGACATTTATTTACTTTTTTTCTCCCACCTCGCCCATCTCCCCTGGTCTCACTTTTGGGGATACTGTTGAAACCCCATAACCTTCCTTCCCATCACTCCATCCCCCTGCGACCCCCTGCTCTCCAAACTGGGGTTCCACCTCTCTGGGTCTCCTGGCCATACCAGAGCTCTGTTACTGTCCCCCTGCTCCTCTCCCTTGGTGCTTGCCTTAGAGGGTAGAGAGAGGCATGGGGTCAGAGAAGCAGGGCCAAGGTGGATCTTACCCCCAATGTACCCATTCACTAAAAATACCACCAGACAGCTTAATCTGGATCAAGGTCAGTTGGCATTCATCTGTATCCCCCCTCCCCTGGGTAGTGCCTGAAAATAGTCAGAATTTGTCTAATGCACTTACCCGGTCAACAAAAACTAAATAAATAAAGTAGCGCAGATGGCCATCCTCAAATGTCAGGGATGGCCTTTTTCCACATTTATACCTCAGCACCCCCACCCCACCCCCACCCCCCACATGCACACACACTTGGGGTGCCATGCAGAAAGTCACAGACATCAGACTTGAAAAGCCCACCCTCAGCATCTCCCTACCCCATTCTTGGCATTGCCTAACTGTCACCACCCTTGGCCAAGAAGGAAGACACCAGTCTCTCCCACTACGAAGAAAGAGAATGTGCTCCGGTACACCGCTTTGTCTCATTCCAGCCCATTATGATGACCTGAGATGGAGCTGAGCCTGGGTCATCAACATAGTAAGCAGCTCCCCTAGCCACAGCACTATTGAACTAGCCAGCCCTTCCATATTCAACTGTAAACTGAATCCTTACTGCAGCAGTTATACCATTAGTTACCTTCTTGCAAGGCAACACGATTTCATATACAGCACGCACAAGCAATAAGACATGATGAGATGTGGGTTATGGTCTGATAAGAGCACACCCCAGGTGCATTATGAGGCACAAGGTGCTTGCGCCAAGTGCCTTTTGCACCTGGGAAGTGCTCTTATCAGGCCGTAACCTACACCTTGGAGTGTCTTATTGTGCTTATAAAATGGGACCCCAGTAGAGGCATTAATTAAGAAAATGCACATACAAAGAGTACGTAAAAATTGTAAAAGAATATGATCAGTAGAAACATAAAATGTAGCCCTTGTTATTGTGTAGGAATGCAGGTCTTCTGATTAAAAGTAACTAATGGTGGATGCTGTCCCTCTGTGTTTGTACTCTCCAGCCTCAAACACTCAAAAACATGTTTTTTTTTATATACATATTTCTTACTTTGATCACGGTCAGCCACTTTGAGTTATAGCAACGGGGAGCGACCTTCCCCCATCTACTTTCAGTTAGAGCAACAGGGAATGAGTGTGTCCCATACTGGGTTATGTTTGTGATGTTATTGGCTCCCTCCCCTCCAAAGAAACACAAATAATTTTGAAATCATTCTTTGTGCAGTTTTATTTAAAAAAAATGTTTCTCTCCTTAACAGCTGGCTTAACTGGGAGTGAGCATGTCCCTCAGCAGCCGCCATACACAGCCATTTACTACTTTGCAGTTTTCAAACTGCAGCAGTCAAGGTACACAAAACAAACTCTTTATGCTTTTGAGCTGACAGTAATGCAGTGCTGCTTTTATTTGGGGATTCTTGCAGCTGGCATGAAGTCAGTGGGGGCAGGGAGATGTATTCCAGAGATACTAGAAATGAGCAGAGACAGGTGGACCTAGGAAGAGAAAATGGGCAGTGAGTAAAAAATTAGATTGAAAGCAGTATACAATACATGGATTCTGTAGGAAGTGGGGGATTGTATTGCATGAGTTGTATTTCTTTGTTTTTTTCTTAAGGTGCCATGGTGCTTGTGACTGTTGCTGTGGTGGGAAAATGATGAGTCTTCGTATTGGATTTTGATATGACTATGCCACCATTCTCCCAGTTCCCACAGATGCTGGCTGAACAGCTGCAGTGACAACATTGTATGGTGGCCCCAGGACTCTGACTTGGGACACAAACCTTAGTCTCCTACATGGCAACACAATGTGCTACCGCCAGCACCACTGAGCTGGGCATTTTGTTTATTTTTCATAATATACGGTTGAGACTCCCAGCGCTAGCTGCATGTTTTAAAATAGTGTATTTGGTGGATGAAGGAGGCTGCCACTAACACCAAGAACTATGTTGAGTATGACAACAGTGGACTTCCAAACAATTGGTTAGAAGCAGCACTCTCAGACTGTCTGGGGGGGGGAGAAGGGGTTGGCTTTTGTCCAAGTGCTGCTTCAGTGTCTCCTGTGATAGTGAGCCCAAAACAACATTAAGACATCAGGGACTAGACTGATACCACCCCCCACCATCCCCCCAAATATCCAGCACTGTGCACAGGCATAACAGAGTGAGTTTGCCAATATATAAGAAGAAACACTGGCTTTTGAGAATGATGCCACTGAGGCTGCGCACAGCACGGGTCCTGGTCTGCCCCCTAGTTCCATTCACCTTCACCCAATAAACAAGAAATGTTCCTGGGGATGGGAAATGGTGGTGGCCAGTTTGTCCTAGGTCTGTGTTGGGGAGTTCTGGTTGAGTGCTGGGAATGGGGGTCTGGTGGTCTGGATGAAGACCAACAGAGGCAAGCAGTGACCCAGACTGGAATCAACATGGGGTCCAATGGGGCAGAAGAAAGAGGAAGGCAGTAAGCCAACTGGGAAGGGGGAGAGAATGCATTTTGAAAAATGAATAAGTAGCATAATAACATAGCAGCATCACATAAACATTCCCTGCTCTTAATCTCATGAGTGAGGAGAATGCACAAGTAAAACAAACCTCAACTATATAACCTCAGTCAAACATGACTTTTATAACCATAAATTGCACTCAAACCAATTGTTTGGAAGTCCACTGTTGTCATACAACAAACTCACGATAACAGTCAAAAACATTTATTCAAAAATAATAATAGATGGTTAGGGATTTCCCTATAGAAAAACAGCAAATTTACTATCCATTGAGTAAACTAGTTAATCAATTATGTCAGCATCCATTAACTCCCTGCAAGCTTAGGTTTATCAAAAATCCAATCATACAGTTATCAAAATACCAAGAAAATAGTACCATACACTACAAATTAAACAATTATGACATCATCAACTGACAATATGAAAACTGCACTGTGTGAACTTTCACAACCCACTGACCTCCCAGTAACCTAGTCCATTCAGCTTAGGAAATGGGGAAAAAAGTAGAACCCTTGATAAAATTAAAATGCTGCATCTCAGATGGGAAATCCTAGATTAAAAAAAAAGATTGTGAAATGCATGACAACACATACTACACGCCATTCATATTTCAACCCCCCCCAAACAAATTTCATACTACAACTACTCATCTTAACTTCACAGAAAATGCACCTAGAACTCAGTAGAATTGAAGCCCCTTCTCCACGGAATTAAATAGAAGTCACTGTAAAGTGAGCCACTAAAGTGGCTCTTAGGAACAAGGGGTGTGATTTACTACAAAAAGGAAATACATTTAGAGAGAAAAAAGACACTAGCCTGAACATAGTTTTTTTAAGCCAAACTAGCACTATTTAAAAACAACCCATACCAAACATCATACTGGAGCTACTCAGCTTCACCTCATTACCTCCAATTGCTCCATATGAAGTCCGAACTATCCATTGTTTACCTGACACAAAATGGCCGCCCAGGAGGTAATGAGAACAAAACACAAGACTCAGTAAACTTAATGTAATTCTCCACAAAAACACACAAAAAAAACATTTTGCCAGTAAAAAGACATTAACTAGATGCTTGAAAACCAAACTAGCAAACCCTCTTGAAACAAGAGCAAACTCGGAGAATACATTTTGTCCTCCTGCTGATCACATGCTCACTGAGTCACCTCATCTCAGGCTTAGTGAGCAGCAATTAAACTCCAATTAAAAACTGTAGAAACATGCAACAAAAACTCTTATTTATCAAGAACTAATTAAACATCCCACACTCATTAAGCCAGAAAAATTAAGCCATTTATTGGCCAACTAAACATATACTGTATATGTAAACACTCCCTGATGGGGATGCTTACTAAAGAAACCCTCCCACCCTTTTTTCCTTTTGGGGGGGTCTGGGGCCTGGCTTACCTGCTGCCGGATGGAACCAGTGTCCTGCCAGGGATTTAATACACAATACCTGCCCAGTCGCAACAAAACTTATGGGATAGAGAGGGGGGCTGGGTGTCAGGTAAGGGGAAGTCAAGGGGGGAGGTGCGAAGGGTAGGACCAGGTGAGGTCTAAAATGTCAGAGATGAGGGAAAGTCAAGAGGGGAGGTAGTAAAGGCAGGACAGTAGGGTGTTTAAGAAGAGGAGGGTACTGGGTTGGCAATGGGGTGGACAAAGGAAGACTAGCAGAGCGCAACATGTTGAAGATGTACAAGGGGAGGACAACATACAAGTAGTATACAGGGTTCAAGATGCAGGGCTCAGCTAGTTAAAGCAGTCACAAGATCCACTGAACTTACAAAGGAACGGAGCCTTAAAGAAGGCCCAGTTTGCTGGTATTGCAAGCTTTGTTTTGAGGGAGTTTTGCAGTCCTGGAAAGAGCTAAGCAGTAATGGTTCTCTGGTCTGAGTAGACATCTTGCCACAGAGTGATTGCTGAGAAAACAGCTGGTACAGGGGCCAACATGGCTGGAAAGGACTTTGGACCTTGTACTGGATAATGAGGAAGCTGTAATCTATAATCTGAATCTAGAAGTGGGGGAACCACTTGCTGGGAGTGACCACTACTTGGTGTGGTTCACGCTAAACATGGGGAGGGACACAGGGGGCATGGGTACAAGGGGTGGCTGAGTTTAGGGGGGAGTTTAGGTAGATTTTAGGATGATGGGGGAAGTTCTGAGCAAGCACCTGGCAGACATCCAGCAACACATGGATGCAGATCAGAAATGGAATATAATAAGGGGAGGGCTGGCAGAGGCAACAGAGACTTGTACTAGGAAAAAAAACAAGAAGGGCAGGGCAAAGAAACCCAGTTGTCTGTCACCGTTGATCAGGGAAGGGGTGAAAGCCAAGAGAGCAGCATTTTGGAAGTATAGGAAAACAGGACGGGGAGAAGATAAAGATGTATACAGGGAAAAGTCTAGGGAAGTCACCAAACTGGTCGGGGGGCCAAAGTGTCTAGAGAGCTGAGACTGGCACAGGGGATCAAAAGAGGAGAAAAAGACTTCTTCCATTACATAGGCAAGAAAAGGAGAAGCAAAGACCAGCTTGTGAGGATCAAGAAAGATGGGGGGTGGGTGGAGAAGGGGGCAGAGCAGGCAAAGGCACTGAACGAGTACTTCTGCTCTGTGTTCACGCAGGAGAAGGGAGGGCAAATACCTCAGGCAAGTGGGGGGTGGGTAAGGTAAAACTGAGGCAGAGACTAGGTCTCTTCTTCAGTTTAAATTGCCTACTAACTACAGAGGCCAAGAGACAGCTAGTTTAGTCTACGTTCCTTTACCTAATTGATTATGCTGACTTTATACAGTATACAGCCAATGTGCTACTTCATACCTCGGTAAATTGGACATACTTTACCACAGAGCCCTGTGCTTCATCACTGATCTCCCCTTCTCCACCCATCACTGCTCTTTATATGTGGCCTTAGGTTGGACTTCCCTTCACTACAGACGAAATAAAAATGCAACTCTCTGGATATACAGAGCTATCACTGGCAAACTTCCGCAGTACATTGTTGATTGCCTGACTCTCAATATGCCTGGAACCTATGCCCTAAGAAGCTGTTCACTGATTTCTCTGAAAGTGCCCAAAGCCCTAACATGTTTTGGGAGAGCTGCCATAGGATTCGTTCTACCATCACTCTGGAATGTGCTACAAAAATCACTGAAACTGAGGATTCCTGTTAGTGTTACTGTGTTCAGGTCCTTATACTCAAAATACATTACAGAAGCCTGCAACTGCTTCCAATAATCCTAGCTTACTTACACCCCCCTTCCACATCCTCCCTGCTTTTCCCATCCTCCTTCCTTTTTGTATCAGTGCATAACTTGTCCCTGAGCCAACTACTTATCTACTGCCCTAAATCTCACCCTCCCTCACCCACCTATTCCTTGTATACCCACAGCATCTCATTCCTTCGCTCCTAGTATTATCCCAGTTCCAGACCCCCCCCCATTGGCTGCCCACTTCTCCTGACACATGTCTCCCCTTTGATACGCCTGGATCTTTTTAAACAGACTATGTATGTCTCTTCGCTTGTAGCATCCACTTCAACTAATCTTTTCGCTAGACTATAATGCCTTTACCTTACAGGAATACTAAACCATGTATGTTGTTGTATCTAGTATAAATTTTTACTGACTTGCTACCCTATTGTTATGTATACCCTTACCGACTGTCTTTTACCTGAACCCAAATGTATTTTTACTTATCCTGTCTATTGCAGGCCTACCTGTACTGTTGTACTCTTGAGTCTACTGTCTATTTGTCTGTATATAAATGCATTGTTACTTGACTTGTGTAATGCAGGTCCACCTTGTAAATGAGCTTGCTCAATGGTGTTCGCCTGGATAAATAAAGAATTTGATTGATTGATTAAGGGGGGGAGAGGGCAACAGATATAGGGGTTACAGAGGGCAGGGTGCTGGAGGGATTGAGGGCATTACGAGTGGACAAAGCACCTGGGCTGGATGGCATTTACCCTAGAGTACTGAGGGAGCTGGCAGAGGTCCTTGCAGGGCTGCTAGTAGACCTGTTCAATACCTCCCTGGACACAAGATGTGTACCACAGGACTGGAGGATGGCTCACGTGGTGCCCATCCATAAAAGTGGGCCAAAGGATGAACCAGGGAACTACAGACCAGTGAGCCTCACCTTGATCGTGGGCAAACTCATGGAGACCATCCTAAAGGAGAGGCTTGTGAGCTTCTTGGAGGCAAACGGTATTCAGGACGACCAGCAACATGGGTTTGTCATGGGCAGATCATGCCAGACAAACCTGGTAGAGTTCTATGACTGGGTGACATGGGAACTGTACAAGGGCCATGCTGTGGACATCTTGTACTTGGACTTCAATAAGGCCTTTGATTCAGTGCCGCATGGGAGATTGGGAGGGAAGCTGGAGTAAGTGGGGGCAGAACCAAAAATGGTAACCTGGATCAGGAACTGACTGAAGTGGAGACAAGACAGCAAAGGGTGGTGGGGGGGGACTCTCATCACTGAGAGCAGTGACGAGGGAGTACCACAGGGATCCGTACTGGGGCCAGTACTGTTTGGGATTTTCATTGCAGATATCTCAAATGGGATCCGGAACAAAATCGGTCTGTTCGCAGACGATACTAAGATGGGAGCTGTGGTAGATGACACAGAGGGGGGAAGGGTTGCAGGAGGACCTGAATAAGCTGCAGGAGTGGGCAGATAAATGGCAGCTGGGGTTCAATGCCAAGAAGTGCAAGGTTCTGCACTTCGGAGCCCGGAACCAGGAAAGGGATTATCACTTAAATGGGGTTCAGTTGGGTTGCTCCACAAAAGAGAAGGACCTTGGGGTGATCATAACAGGGAGCATGAACAACTCTGTTCAATAAAGAAGAGTGGTGGCAAAAGCCAATAAAATGCTGGGGTGTATAGTTAGAGGGATCTCCTCCATAAGTAGGGAGATTATCCTGCCCCTGTATAGGTCACTGGTCAGGCTCCACCTGGAATACTGTGTGCAATACTGGTGCCTGTTCCTGAAGAAGGACATCAGATTGTTGGAGGGGGTACAGTGAAGAGTTACAAAGAAGATCCAGGGATTGGAGGGCAAGCCATACAAAGAAAGGCTGGAAGAGCTGAATATGTACTCTACGGAAGACAGGAGGGACAGGGGAGATTTGATTGAGACCTTTAAGTACCTGAAGGGAATACACAAGACCAATACAGAGAGGATTTTCCAGAGGAGAAAGGGGAGGGACACGAGAGGACACCAACTGAGATTGGAGGGGAGTACATTCAGGAGAGAGATGAGGAGACATTTTCCCATGGAAAGAGTGGTGAACAAGTGGAACTCCTTGCCAGGTGAGGCAGTGGCCTACAAGGTGGTAGACAGCTTCATGAGGGGTTGGGATAGTTGATGGGGAAGGGGTAACAGGATGGGGGGAGGGGCAGCAGCAGCAGCATTATAAGGTGCTAGCTACACACTCGAGCAGAATCGATAGACCTTGAAGCCTGTTTCGGCTGGCATTCTCGTATATTCATAAAAATCTTATTTCTGCCTGTGGTTATGCCCTTTTAGGAGGATAATGTCTCTCTTTAAAATATTTGTACAAAGTTTAGACCCATGGAGCTGTAGTTTAAAGCTAAGACACAAGTGAGCCCCTGTGGTCCTCTAAGGCCCTGTCCACACTACACCACTAAAAGCTGTAACGGTTTGAAACTGTTACAGCCCTGTAACGTTACAGTGCATCCACACTACAAAAGGAACAGTGTCGAAACCATTACGATAACGTTACAGCCTGTTCACACTATTGAAAAATACTGGGAGTGGTGTAACCCCTTGGAAGCAGTGGCTATCCCAAGATGCAGTAGGTGCTGAATATCAAAGTCCCAGAATGCCAAGGGTTGCCATGCACACAGAACACAGTAGGGTGTGTGAAACATGGCAGCGTTTTCGGAAGCAGTGTGTTCGTTGGCCGGTATAATGCACTATTATGCAGTGAACCTGCAGACTGCCAGGTGTAGGAGACAGAGGAAGACTGCACAATGTCGTGCCTCACTCAAACTTGCCAGCATTTGCCAAGGTGTGCTTGACAGAGTGTCCGTATCACAGGACATATTGATGTGTATCCTTGAAAGTGGCACAGTACCCAGGGCTGTGTGGGCTCACAGAAAAAGCACTGTGTGGTGGGACAACATTGTGCGATCCTGACAGATGAGCAGTGGCTATCAAACTTCCGGATGTGCAGGCAGACATTCAACTGCCTCTGTGGTAGAGTTGCCCGTGATATCTCCTTCCGGAGGGATACACCCACGTCCCAGCAATACCAGTGACAAAGAGTTGCAATAGCACTGTGGCAGCTGTCAACAAATGTAGAGTAAAGAACAGTGTCCCATTTGTTTGGTGTTGGTCAGTCCACCGTGGGTGAAATAGTTATAGAAGTGTGCCGTGCCATAGTGCAAGTACTGCTGCCAAAGGTTGTACGGGTGCAGAATGTGCATGACATAGTGCTTGGATTTGAGAAGGCCTGGGGATTCCCAAGTTGTGGTGGTGCAGTGGATGGCACCCATTTCCCAATCATATGCCCCCCAGGAAATGTCACAGAGTACTTCAATAGGAAATCATACTACTCCATCATCATGCAGGCTCTTGTAGACCACAGGTATTGTTTCATGGACATTAATGTGGGATGGCCAGGCAAGGTCCATGATGCAAGGGTGTTCCAAAACAGCAAGCTGTTCACTCTTGGGCAGAATGGTACACTGTTCATGGAACCACCAAGACACATAGCTGGAATTGCTGTGCCTGTTGTTGTTTTGGGGGACCCTGCCTATCCCCTACTGCCCTGGCTCATGAAGCCGTACAATGGCTATAGTGACCCCAAGAAGTGCAACTTCAATTACAGACTCAGTAGGGCACGCATGGTGGTCGAATACGCCTTTGGGCACCTCAAAGGGAGGTGGCGGTGCCTGTTGAAGAAAAGTGAATTCAGCATCAACAATGCTACCTACGTGATAGGGGCATGCTGTGCGCTGCACAATCTGTGCGAGACAAGGGCAGAGGTATTCATGGACAGCTGGGAACTGGACAGTGCAACAGACATATATCCACAACCTCCGGACCATGACAGTGTACCCACTGAGGAACTGACTATCATGGGCCAGAGTCGATATGCATCACTGATCAGGGATACCCTAGCTGACTACCTCATGGACGCATAGGTTCGGTAAGTTCCGTTCCTGCACATATGTGCACATTGCACCAAGTGGTAAGGAATGGTGTCCGCAGGCAGCAGTGCAAAACCAGCACACACCCGTGACACACTGTGTAACAATCGTGTAGCCATCCACCTTTCCACACACTCACAGATACCTGTGCAAGATACCACAGATCATGTCACAGCATCCCATGCCCATCAGTGACCCATGTACTTCCAACATGCATAAGGAATGATACACAAGTCAGTTCAGTTCAGTAGTGCTGTGTTTATTGCTGTATGCATGGCAAGTATGTCGTTAGATGTCTGGTGGTACAACAAACCATGTCCATTATTGCAGCATGAGCCAGACAAAAATGTAGCTTTAGGCCCTATTGGTACACATCATTGACACAACATGTAATCTGTAGAGGTGCCTTGCCATACACAGTGTACTCCATGTATGAAGTACTACGCTGCACACTAAACGTATGATGCAGATGTCCAAACATTGGCACAGTAATGAGCAAACATTAGGCACAACAGACCAACAACATATGTGACAGAGCATGTGCACAGACATAATTAAACATAAACAAAATAAACCAAATAATATCAGTCTGGTGAGTGATGTTGTCACTCATTTGCAGTTACATGTATTTCACAGCTAAGGAAAACTGTGTCCCTTTTAGGGACTCAGACAGTATTGCATATTTTGTCATACATTCCTGATATGTGTTTCTTTCCACCACCAGGTATACAGAACATAGTGCTGGACTGTACCGTCCCAAGGTTGCAATGTCAACAACAGTGGATGATGCGCAACAACAATAAACAAGGCAGAAATGCACAGCTGTGCAACAGACAATGATGCAATGACATAATGTCGCCAGTACAGTGTTTCATTTGTTAATAGTAGCATACGATGCCAGTACTTTACATTCAGTGCAATTGTGCAATTGTACAATAAAGTCATCCTGAGCTTATACGCTGCTGTGCATTTTTAACAAACATTTTTGCAGTTGTTAAGCAACTACAGTAGTGTGCTATGAGACCCACTGATTCACAATGAACCACTTCTCATACAGTGTAACTTACCATCTGTACTGGGTTCCCTGAGTAACATTATGGAGGGGGGGAATAACAACAGGTATCATTCTAACAAATTAAGCCACCACAGAACAAGTGACATTCCTAAAGTAACATGGAGAGAACAGCCCTTGAGCTCACAGTGTTGTCCACTGGAAATCTTCACTGTACAGATCATGTGTGAAGCTTGGAACAGCCAATGTTGGTTCAGGATCCGACAGGGCAGCATTTCTGGCACCCTGTGTGTGAGTATTGGTGGCAGAGGGCAAAGTGGATGGGACACTTGAGGGGATGCTGCCGTGCTGTGGGTTTGAATCAAAATGTGTCTGACACGACACAGTAGGTGGCACTCCTGTACCACCACCAGTCACCCTCATTCCTATCGTAGGGTTGCCAAGTATACTGTAAGTGTCTGGTACATGTTATGGGAGGACAGAGAGCCACATGGGACATCATTGGCATGCTGGATGTTACCATGACTGACTGTGTGATAAGCACTGTGGGACATGACAGGGGTACAAGCGGTGGACATAGTGCCTTGAGTACTGCCGACCTGGGTGGAACTTGTTGCAGTGCGGGTGATTCCTGCAAACATACTTGCTGCGTTGCCAGAGTCTGCAGGTGGCATACTACCCTGTGGCTGGACCATGACATTTGTGGCTGCCTGTTGGAACTGCATAGTTAAGAGTTTTAACATGTTGCTAAAGAATTGTGCATTTTGCTCTGCCTCTTGCTTCCTTAATCTCTCCTCCATCTCCCTCTCCTCCCTAGCCCTCTCCCGTTCCAATTCAAGCAGCTCTGATGCTGCTGCAGACATCTGCCATGTGGACTCAGCACTGCTCCAATCAGGTCGGCCAGTCTTGATTCTTTCTTCTTCTTTCTCAGGTTGACAAGTGATTGCCGTTCAAATGAGTGCTTGGCAGCTCCTCGCCTGCCACCACCAGAAGTATCGCTTGATGTTCCAGGGCATTCATCATTCACAGCACATGATGCAGTGGATGACACTGATGATGATGCCTCCAGCAGGTCATTATCCAAGGATGTCTGCTCATCGTTCTCATCATCTGCAGAACAACAAACATTGTGTATGAGCATACCACATATGGTTAATCTCAGGCTGCAACAGGCAAGTGGCATAGTACTTCTTGGTAACATCTGCTGACTGGCAGCACTGCAACCACCCACCTCCATGACAGCAGCTTGTTCATACACAGTGTACAACACAACTGCCAGGCCCCCAGCAAACACCACCAAGCAACCTCCCATCCCCACCAAGAACCCCAACCACACCCAGCCATTTATTTGTTGTGATACCCAGTTCCCATGCAATCCGCAGTATACAACTATAACTAATGGAAATACTTCATAGCACTATTCAGTATACAGTATACAACTGCACTGCAGAACGCTGAACATATACCCCTACCTCCCCAACTACATTAATGCAGTCATTGGCATCTGGTTCCATACTGCACCCCAGATGCCTCTCAGCCGCATCATGCCACCCAGTATGTGCTACCCACCTCTCACCCCCCCAGCACCCCACATAGTGACTGATATTGCACATACCTGACTCTTCACCTGCCTCTACATCAGCATCAATTGCGCTGGGCTGGCATGACTCCTCCATCCCCGCACCATCACCATCATCATCGGACTCCACTGCAGAACTCTCCAGGACAAAGTGGGGTTCGGTTGTTGGCCTTGTTCCCAGTATTTTGTCCAATTCATCGTAGAATGGACACACCACACAACCACCACCAGAGCGCCTGTTGCTGTCACGAGTCTTGTGATAGCGCACTTTGAGTTGTTTTTATTTTGTCTCTGCATTGTTTGGCACTCCTTTCGATGCCATGTTCAAATAGGTATTCTGGCGCTCTGATACACCTTGGTGTTACGACGTACACTAGCCAATTCTGACTGTACCCATTCCTGTGTCCAGTAGTCCATGAGTAATTTATTGGCCTCATCAGGTCATGTGACACCGCGGTCAGACATGCCTACACCTCCACTACCTACAATGCTGCCTACTGCCTGTGCAGTTTTTGGGACACTGATGATTCACTGGTGGCTATACTGGCCACGCTCAGACGAAGCACTCTGCACAAACACAGCCTTCGATGCTTCCTACTGCTGGTTCTTGGGCTGCTACACCAGCTGGTGGCATTAATTGGAATACCCACACCTGACAGATGAGGTTCACTGCACTTGCGATCAGCGCTGTAAACTTCCTGGTTCTTGCCCTGGTTTACCTCCCAGACTGCACCACTGCCCTGCCTCGCTGCATTGTGGTATACTAGGGGACTGGAGGGCACACTGTCACGCGTCCACACTGCAGGCTGTAACGTTACAGATCTGTAAACGTTACCATAACCGTTGCAGAAACCACATACAAACAGGTTTCTGTAACGGTTTTGAAAATGCCTTCTGTAACGTTACAGATATAAACGCAAACCGTTACGGTAATGGTTTGAGCCCTCTGTAATGTTACAGAGGCATAGTGTGGACAGGGCCTTAGAAGGAAAGTGAGTGTCCTAATCTCGTTTGTAAATAAGGTTGGAATGAAATTGCTAATCCTTAGTTTTTAATCCCTCAGTGAGTTTGCTTATAGGGAGGTCTGGAAGATCCTAAGACCCATGCAACATCTGGGGTCTGGAGCAGTGGGAACGAATCTTGAAGTTACTTGTGTTCCTGTTTCAAGTTTCAAGGTCCTTTGGGTGTGTGTTCATGTTATGGAAGTGGCAGTAACCTGGGAGTCAGATGAAGTAAGAAGTCATGTCCAGGTAGGCTCAGAATGTATTCCATTTTGATTTGCTGGAGATGTTGAGGAGAGCTGGCGAGGTTCTTTGTTGTGGGGACCCCTCCCCCAGAAGATTGGGACCCCTAGATATTTGAGGAAGGGGTGGCTACAAATTGCTTGTCAGACAAATTCCAGTTAAATCTAGTAAGCAATATCGATATCCATAAAGTAGGAAAGGATGTGAAATCTGTGCAAAAGCCAGCTAGCTGCTATGACCCTGAATGCCCCAGCACTTTGCTTGGATGGGCTTTGTCAGGTTTCACATCCTTTCCTACTTTGTGGAGATCCCTTCTGACCTTATTACTTTACTTTGTTACATGTTTCTGTAGTGTAAGATCTGCATTGTTTTCTCTCCAAGGGGCAGTCAAATCCTTTATCCCCGAATGCATACCTCGCTTCCTCCCATCACCCAAATGTGGAACACAATGTGGGAAAAAGAGACAACATGTGGAGCTCAGTATAATATTACCAGCTAAATACACATGCAAAATCTATACCCACTATATATAAAAATGCAACATACATCTGAAATTAAAGTGTTTCCTGCCCATGGTAGCTGCGTATTTCAAACAGAAATATGAGCCTTGGCAGACAAGCAAACCATGACTCAGAGCCCCCATTTCTTAGCCTGACTCCCCAAAGAACCTCACACACCTATGTAACTCCAACCCCAGGCTGTTTGCTTATACAAAGGAGTCCTTTTTGTGTTGCACTGTAGAATGGAGGCTTTGCATGTCAGGGGACCCTGTGTGGTGCATTTACTTACCAGTAGATTTATGGTTTCAGCTTTTCTTAACCTGCCCCGGCTAAGCAAAGTGGCTACATCTGGTAAGAAAATATAAGGGTGACGCTTTCACAAGAAACACAGTTGCAGTCCTAGCATTTAGAAATGTAAACACAGAAACACAGAAGATGATGGCAGAAGGGGCCTGTGGTTCATCGAGTCCTGGCAATTCAACAATGATACAGATAACAGATAACAGAGTGAGATGCACACAGTCACAGAGAGTCATCACTACTTACAATAATTATAAATATGCATGAGTAATGGACAGATGCAGAACTTCAAAGTGACTCTTCATGCAGGCATATCCTGACTACATGAGTGTCCATATGAAATACGCTTTACAAAACGAATGTCCATTTAGTATTCAGTGCTTCAAGATAGTAAATTATGTTGGGTAAGGATGTCACAGGTCACGATCACCAATCTTGCCTCATAGGCTGCTCAGTCATGGGTGACCCTGCACAACATTATTCCATGGTGAATTTTACTCAGGGTCTCCATATACAGTAGCAAAGCCAGCAGTATGAATCCTGAAACAATTACCTTTCATCAAGTAGAGTTGCAGTATAATCACAGTACATCACTTCAGGACTACACCTGAAACATAGAAAGTGTTGGCAGAAAAGGACCAGTAGGTCCATCTAGTGTCCCTATTTTCCCCTGCCTATTGCTGCACCATGGATCCTATTTGGTCCCAAGCATCCCTCCTTCCTCTCTTTCCTCTGCCTATTATGCCCATGTGCCTATCCTGAGCATGTTTGAAGCTTCACACTGTCTTTTGCCCACCACCTCTTCTGGCAGGCTGTTCCAGGCATCCACCACCCATTCTGTGAAGAAGTATTTCCTCACATCCTTCTTAAACTCCCCCACACACACACACCCCCCCAAGCTTCATGGCATGCCATCATGAACCGGTGCTCCTTCTCCTCTGAAAGAGACTCAATGCCTGCACTTTGTTCACCCCTGTAAGGCACTTATAGGTCTCAGTCATATACACTCTTGCTGTCCTCTTCTCCAGGGCGTACCTGCTGAGCTCTTGCAGCCTCGCCTCTTATGGTTTCTTGTGCAATCCCTGCACCATTTTGGCAGCCCTCATCCGGACTGCTTCCACCCTATTAATGTCCTTGCTGAGGTGTGGCCTCCAGAACTGGACACAGCACCCCAGGTGGGGTCTCACTAGTGAACGACACAATAGCAGCACCACCTCCCTTCTCCTGCTAGAAATCCCCCTCCCTATGCATCCCAGCATCCAGCTAGCCTTGCCTTGTCACACTGCCCTGCCACCTTGACATCATCAGAGGATTATTCCAAGGTCCATCTCTTGCTTGGTGACTGTAAGTACACCCCTCCATCTTAGACACAGCCCCCAGGTTTCCCTACCCCAGGTGCATGACTGCACTTTTCGGCACTAAAACCCAGCTGTCACACCCTAGACCACTCCTCTAGTTTTCCCAGATCTCTTTGCATTCTCTCCACCTCCTCCTGAGTGTTCACTTGCTGCAGATTACTATGTCATTTGCAAACAGATTCACCTTCCCCTCCAGTTCCTCAGCAATGTCACTTATGAAAACATATAAGAAGACAGGACCTAGCACCAATCTCTGTGGTACTCCACTGGTCACTTTCCCATCCACAATGAAATGGGCGTGGACACCTTGTTACAGCCAACTCACCAGATATAATGCAAAATACAGGGACTTATCTGAGTGCAGGGTGCCAAGGGGTAGTCCTGGGCAGAGATTGTCAGCCACACCTGTAAAGAAAAGGAAGAGGTTTTGGGGAGGTGACTTGGCTAAAACCCCTTTGACACAATGGTGGCTGAGTGGCCTGTGTTTTATTTAGTAGCCAAGTGACTAGTGCCCTTTTGTTGTGTGAACTGGGGAAGGGAGACAAACAAGCAAAGAGAGGATGTAAGCAGACAGCAGCAAAAGCACAGAGGGGTCATAAATATATAAATAAATATGATATATCTATAAAAATAACATGGTTACCTGGAGTGGGGGCAGACAGTCCTCATAGCAAGCTACAAGCAGACCATGTTGTGTAAGGTCTGTTGGCTGGATCTGATGTCACTAGGATGATGTCAGCAAACATTGGGACCAGCTAGATGAAACAAAAGATAAAAGGAAAAGAAGGGAATGGTGTTTGGGGGAGTGACCCAACAGCAGTGGAAATAAGCTTGTTCAAAAGTTCCTAACTTTGAAAGGGGATCAAGCTCTCTCCTGATTGGCTGCCAGTGACCTCAGCACCAAATGCTCCAATCAGGTGTAAGAAGGGTGAGCTGGAGTGCTCAGTAGTGTAGCTCAATCATTTGTTCTCTCTCTCTATATATATATATATATATATACTCTCTAGGCTGGCAAGCAGCGGTGTAGTGGCAGGGCTTAGCCATTCATTTCAAGGAAAAAAAGAAAGAAAAAATGGAAACTAAGTTTTAAAAGTGATAGGTTAGTTAACTAAGGGCTATCATTGCCCAAGTAAAAGAAAAGTTTTCTAGCTAGGAAAGCAGTACAGTAACTGAGTTCCAGAAAGTTTTGAGACCTGATATACCAAGCAAAGAAGGAAGAGCAGAAGCCAAGTTTGCAAGATAACAGTCAAGACCTGCAAAGAGTTTGTTATTTTCTAGCTAAAGTTTGTAGGGAGGGTTCACCTGCTTGACAGAGGATCGAAGAGGACCAAAGGAGTAGCTGAGGAAACCAGGACCTGGGAGGACCGAGAAGCAGCAGAGCCATCACTGGACATCAGCAGAGGACTTCTCATCAATCCCTGACCAGGGCAGCACAACAAAGGAATTCATACTTCAAGGACTACATCCATTTTGGGTTAAGGTACAAGAGACTGTGACTTTAAAAAAGACACTTTAAATGATTTGGGGACTTTTTACTGTTTATCTTGGGGGTGGGGTAAAAAATATGTTTTATTTATTTTATTTATTTATTAAAGTCTTGGATGACACCTGTGAGCGGATGCTCATTGAGAGGTTCCACGTCAGATACATTAACACAAGAAGACACAATATAGTTACAGTAAATTATACATACAGAGTACAAAAAATTCAACAGTACATGGGTTGCAATGACAAGCAGGTCACAAACTGTGCTAAGGCATTGTACATGGTATGCCAGCATCCTGGAAGAGAGAGAGGCAGAGGCAGATTGTTAGGGAGGTAGGGAGGGTAGGGAGGGACAGGGAGGGGCAGTGGTAGCTGGGATAGGGAGGGCAGAGGGAAAGAAAAGATCCAAAGGGTAGGGGGGTGGGAGGAAAATGCTTGGGCAAAGACTTAGCCTGGTGGGCTAGGAGTTAGAAGTGCTGAGGCAGACTAAAGCTGCGGGTGCAGACTAGCGGGAACATCTACAGGTACTATTGTCGGTGAGGTGCTGATGGAGTTTTCGCCTAGAGGAACCAAGGGTTGTGGCTACAGCAATGTCAGGTGGTAGACCATTTGTCCATAGAGGGGCCCAGTGAGCAAAGGATCGCTGGGCCATAGTTGTGCGGCACCTGGGCACATGGAATACTTGTGTAGTCGAGCTCCTGGTGTGCTTGGCGTATTTTGCAACAAATTCTAGATTTTTTGTCAGGGGAAGAAAATACTGATATTCATTTTTGTGCAAATGTTATTTTACTGTTTAGGCTGTGCAACCATTTTTCTAGTTACTGACAGAGCCATTGCTAAAGTAAAAAGTAATAGTTGTTCACAGATTGCTAAATAAACTGGCTCTAATTTGAAGAGATTTTCTGCCTCTGTGATCATTCATATAGCACTGTTGTTATGTTAAGAGAGTCATACCCTAAATTAATGTCTACCAGCCTTGTGACTAACCTTCCTTGCAGCTAGCCGGATTCCATCTCCCAGGTAGGTGAAAGCAGTGTGCAGGCAGATGTTATACCAAGCGACTGCTATTTATCACAACCCTCTGGCTCCTATTCTTCAACCAGTTTGATACCCAGCTTGCAACCTTCTCACCAAACCCCAGGTTGCTAAGTTTCTTAATCAGCTTCCTATGTGGTACACTGTAAAAGGCCTTACTGAAATCCAAGTAGGCCAAATCCACTGCCCTCCCCTGATTCACCTCCCTAGTTACCCAGTCAAAATAATTTACGACATTTGTTTGACATGACCCCCAACCTCTCCCCTATGAAACTGTTCTGCCAGTGGTCCCAAGCCCATTTGCCTCCAGGTGCTCCATCAGCCTCTTCTTCAGTAAGGTTTCCATTAATTTCCTCACCACTGATGTGAGGCTGACTGGTCTGTAATTGCCAGCCTCCTCACTGCTACCACTTAGCTGCAGAGGGACCACATCCTTCCTCCAGTCCTCTGCAACTACCCTCATCTCCAATAAAGTGCTGAATAGTGTAGCCAGAAGGGCAGCTAGCCCCGTGCTCAGTTCTTCTATAGTATCCTTGGGTGGATCCCGTCTGGCCCCATTGTTTGGTTTTCCTTTAGGGCTTCCAGTTCCTGGTAGACTCTCTTTCCTCTGAAAATAGGCTTGTGCTCACTTCCCCCTCACCCGGTGCCTGCTGATGCATGTTGGTCCATCCCCTCCACACTGCATCATGAAGACCAAGCAGAAGTACTTATTTAAAATTTTAGCTTTTTCTTTATCTTGCTCTACATAGTCCCCCTCCCACCCACTCTCCTTATCCTTACTATCCCACCCCTCTTTTGACTCACACACCTAAAAGAAAGTCTTAGCCCTTTTTTATCCTCTTTGGTGAGTCTGTCCTCTGTTTGTGCCTTGGCTGCCTTCATCCTGCTTTCTGCCTTCCTTTGTTTATCTAAATCCCTGTCCCCTTCCATCTGAGGCTCCTTTTACTTCCTAACAGTTGTTTTGTTTTTCTGCATTACTGCTATAGCTATCTCCTTTGAAAACCATAGTGGCCCCTTCATCCTTTTACCCTTGTTTATTTCCCTCAGACAACTTCTGAAATCAAAGTAGCAGGTTCTACACCCTCCACACTCATTGGCTATGCACAGCTGTAAGTTTAACTAGCCAACTGGCTTGCTCTCTTGGTTGGTCTGTGACAAAAGTGGCCAGGTGACCAGTATAGTACATGAGGCAAACTGCAACATAGAACCGCTTCACCAGCCTAGAGATCCATGCCTGCCCTGTGCCCCACCAGCAGTGCCCCAGTGACACTGGTGATCACAACCACCTGAGAACCACCATTCCCCCTTCAAGGGTGACAGTCTCCCCACTCCTACTCCACTTTCCTTTACCACTTAAAGCTCCCAGCTATCCCCTAAAGGAGTGGACTGACAGGAACTCACAAACCTGGATCCACAGGCCTTTTATATATAGGGTTGGCTCCCACTTTCTGTGCTCAAAAAAGCAGGCCCAGTCAAAAATCCACCCTTAAAGTGGCTCCAGAATTTAAAATGTGTTACACCTGTTTTTAGAATAGCACTGCCTC
The DNA here is from genome assembly GCA_016271365.2 of Neoceratodus forsteri. NCBI lineage: Eukaryota > Metazoa > Chordata > Ceratodontiformes > Ceratodontidae > Neoceratodus > Neoceratodus forsteri. The sequence goes on from CM057449.1 coordinate 1,520,588,538, forward strand.
CAACTTCCAATCCAAGATTTGGGGGAAGTACTGTTAGAAATCCCAGCTCCAGGCTCTACGTGGAGACTCTGTACCACATATTAAGCTTGTTACAGTTATAGCCACTGATGTGGTCAGTTATTTCCACACATTTGGCAATGTTTTTAAAGAGTCTCTCTCTTAATCAAGGAGGACAAAGGAGTAAAGTCACTAAGAAGTATTAAATATGTTGACTGGTGCTGTACTGTGTACTCTCTATTATCCAGGTTATTCCTAAAAAAAATCATTGCCTAATGTTCCTACCAGGTTACCAATAACTAACTACATATTCCAAATAATTGCTGGATCTACTGTAAATATTTCTCGGTATAATTTCTTCAGGAAGTATAGAGAAAATAGGAAGGGGAGAGGTGGCAGTGTATGTGAGTGCAGATATTAAGGTGACAAAGGATGCCTTAATCAAGGCTGAGAAATGAGCAGACATTGCAGCATCAGGTGATGAGGAGGGGGAAACAAACACAGTATGGGGTAATAATACATGCCACCAGATTGATCAGTAGAAATGGATTAAGCACTGCAGATGGATATAATGAAACTGGCTAGATTGGGAGGAATAGTGTGAATGGGGTACTTCAACCTTCTAGGCATAGACTGAGGGACACAGGTGGCTATGAGCCACGAGAGGCAAGGATTTGTGAATGTCATCAAGGGCTGCTTCCTTACACAGTGGTTGACTGAGGCCACAAAGTGGAGTGGTAGTAGATCTGCTGTTGTTCAATAAGGACATTGTTGGGGATGTTAGAGAGGAGACCCTGATTGGTCAGAGTCACCACTGCACAGTGAGATTCAACATGAGGCACAAGCAACTTAAAAGACTTTCTGAATGTTTGGACACAAAGGGAGACAGGTGCCTGGCAATGGATGTGCTGTATCTAGATTTCAGCAAGGCATTTGACTCTGTACCACATATTAAACTTGTTACAGTTATAGCCATCGATGTGGTCAGTTATTGCCAGACATTTGGCATCATTTTTTAAAGAGAGTCTCTCTGGGGGCCCTAAAGATGTACTGCAGGCAGGCAGGAATTTCTCTAGATCACAGAAATTTCAGGAAATATCTGAACATAACAATGGCTGCAACTGTAGGAACATCGGGCCATCTATGACTAGGGAATGGGGTAACTGGTTGGATTAAAAACTGGTTATCTACCTGACCACAGAGGATGATCCTAAATGGTAAATGCCCTGAAGCTAGGGCATTGCCTAGTGGAGTATCACAGGGTTCAGTTCTGGGACCATTAGTGAGAGACAAGCAATTAGCATCATGAGACAGGATGTAAGAAGACTGGAGAAATGTTCTAATATTGGGCAGTTAAAAGTCAATGCCAAAAAGTGCAAGGTGGTACACATAAGGATGAACAATCCTGGACCCCTTTACTATATTGATGTGATACCTGCAGAGATTACCGAGGAGGACAGAGACCTAGGGATGATGATAAGAAATAACCTAAAACCACCTTCTCTGTTCAGTAAGGCGTAAGGACTAACAAGATGCTGGGGTACATAGGGTGAAAGAGTACTAGTAGAAGGAGGGAGATGATAGTGCCCCTGTATAGGTCACTATCAAGCCATACTGAGAGTACTGTGTGCAGTGACTGGGGTCTAGTTCTAAGAAAGGATATGGATAGATTAGAGACAGTGCAGAGATGGGCAACAAAATTGACCAAACAGTACAGAAGGGAGAGGGAGAACATGATGGAGACTTCCAGCTCCAAGAAATGGTTCAACAGAGTGGACACAGCAACTTTATTCAATCTGAGAAACAATACATTGACTACGGGTCATGAAAGATGGAAGCGGGAGGTTGAAAAGGAGAGTAGAAAGTATTACTTCGCAGAAAGGGTGGTGCATGAGTGGGACAACTTCCAGAGAAGTTTGTGAGGGAAGAGGCAATATCAGAACTAAAGAGAAACTGGGATACATTTAAGGGAGTTAACAGATAGGATAATGTACTGTAGCAAGCAGAGGGGATATGAGGAAAATAATTAACATTATAAAGATTCCAAGTAGTGAATCCTGGTGCAGACTACATGGGCTATTCGGGTCTTTTTCTGTGTTTCCGTGTTTTAGTAGCAGAAGTTATTACCTCATATATGGCAAGTAGACAACCACAAAACACACAACTGGAATGGGTTTGGAAGTTCTGAAATTACCTTCACATGTTTCTCAAGCTTTAGTTACCCAAATGTGAGATGTAATATGAGAAAAGAGACAAAACTGGTGATAGAAGGTCAGCAAACCCAATGGAAATAAGTGCTTTCATGTTTTAAGTTCTGCTGTTGACTACTTAAAAAGGACTGGTAGAACTTTCTGCTTTAAAATCTTAGTGTGAGAAGGCACCCAATTGTCCAACAGTAGTGCACTGTACTAACATGCCGGTGATATGATCATGGAGATGGACCTGGGACTCTGGTGACTGGGTTCCCATTTCAGAAGAACACTGCCACTGACAGCCTGTCCCACCTAGGGAGAGTTAGTTCCATCTTTTCAGTTTGCTACATGCATGTGAAGCCTTTGTGAGTTGTATGAGTGTTACTGTACATGCATGTGAGGCCTTTGTAGGATGTGTGAACAGCACTGCCTTGGTAATGGGAGGGTATAGTGTCAATGATGCCAAAGGAAGGAAACTAGTGGCCTCCAGGATGACTTGGCAGGCACTGGCACTCTCAGGCCCTGCATCCCTGTCTTCTCCACATATTAGGTTATGTCCCAGAGAACAGGGATACCCACATGATGAACCTGCTGTGGAGGGGGAGGGGGGCTGACCATGGAGGTCTTCTAAGAAGGCAATTGAGTTGCTGGGGATGTACACTTGCCAGCAGGAATGCAAATGATTGAGAGCTTCCCTGTCAAAGAGGACAAACAGCTCAAAAAAAATAAATAATAATATATATATATATATATATATATATATATATACAGCACCCTATAGTTAGGGTTGAGTAGGCGATTTAATGTTTAACCCCAATTTTTGCATCTTAATAACTCTGCAACCATTTAACAGATTTGCATTGGATTTTGCATGTGCAGTCTTGTGCAGTAAATCTGTCACTGTGCCAAGTTTTGTTTTGCTTGGACATGTGGATTCTGAGTTTTTGATAGTGCAAAAAGTGAATTTTCGACTCATTGATTTTGCTGGGTTTTTTTTCCTTTGGACTTGCCTACAGCCCAGATGGTTTGGAATTTTGGTCTGGAAATTTCATCGTAGAAAGGGGCTGGCCCACAAATGTGCCTTTTGTTTGTTTGGTGTAAAAATATTAATCCATTCCAAAATTATTTAATTTTGAAATTTTGAAAAATTTAGTTCTGAGCATGCTCAGTAAGCACTTTAAGATAGCTGTATGAAGCAAAAAAGGAATCCTTTTTATGTTGCGTGCTCGCACATGCAAGAAACATAGTGCCATCATCCGAGTTTTCAGAGTTGTGGCACCCGTCTTCCAATTCAGTCAGTGTGTTTGCAGGCACGGCCCCAGTTCCCCAATCACTGCTGCAGCTGTCTATGATAGCAGTTGAAAATGCAGTGGTCGTACAGTTGAAAGGGAGAGCTCCGCTTCAGTGAGCAGAGCTCCCCCCTCCACACACACACGCATACTGCATGCTCATGTGCCTTCCTCCTCCCCCATGCACACACTGTACTGCTGATGGGGGTGCCCAATCCACAGTCGGCTCCATGCCCCCCCAAAGCTTCCAGGTGCCACGCTGGGAGCCCACCCCAGCGTGGCAAAATTTGTTATGGCTGACGGGGGTGCCCAATCCCTCGTCAGCTCCAGCCCCCCCCAAACAGCCTTCCAGCTGCCAAACGTGGCAAACGTCCCTCATCATCTTATTAAAAAAAAAAACCTGTAAATACAAAAACTGTCCTAGGCCTTCTCCCTGCCCCCTCCCACAACCTGCACCCACCCTGCACCTGCCTCCCCACCCCCCTCACCCCATACTTACCTCCGGACCTCGGTGCGATGATCTTCGGTGGACCGGGAACACATCTGCACTCTTCAAAGCCGACCACGAACTGAGGAAATGCCAGTAAGCTGTATAATGGGATAGATAGGGTTTTTTCAACTTTGCTGCATATCTCAGGCATTTTTTGGCATTTTGGCACCAAATTTTCAACATGGGGTTTTTGGGACCCCTTCTCATGAATTCTGTCACTGTCATGGCGTTAATCGGGCCCAAAGGGTGATTTTGCAGTCACTGTGCAAAATCACCTTTCCGACTGATTAATGAAATGACATTGCCAGTATGTTCGTGAGTGGGCTCTCAAAGCCTATATTTACAAATTGATGAAAAAATTCTAAAAATGACTGTTTCTGAAATGTGCGTTGCGCAGTTCCTTCGCACGCTCATAAGTTCGTGAATTTTTAATATTTGCACTCCAGATTTTCAACATTGTGATTTTACCACACCTCCTTATGAGCAGTATAGCTGTCATTTTTCACATTGCGCCCAAAATGTGTTTCCGCGCATGTGGCGCACAATGGTATATTCGGTCTGCGAAATCAATGTATGGGACACATTAAGAAAATTACAGTGACACTGTTCATGAGCAGAGGTCTTAAAATGGCTATATTGAAAATTTGGTGAAAAATTCCTTAAAATGACTGTTTTACAAGCATGCATTGCGCAGTTCCGACGCACGCTCATAAGTTTGCTAATTTTTAATATTTTCACTCCAGATTTTCAGCATTGCCATTTTACTACACCTCCTTATGAGCAATACAGCTGTCATTTTTCACGTCACCCAAAATGTGTTTGCATGCATGTAGTGCACAATGGCGCAGTCAGTGCATGCAATCAATGTTTGGGACAGATTAACAAAATCACAGTGACACTGTTCATGAGCAGAGGTCTTAAAATGGCTATGTTGAAAACTGGGTGAAAAAATTCCCAAAAATGACTGTTTTATGAGCATTTGTTGCGTTGATCTTACACATGCTCATAAGTTCACGAATTTTCAATATTTTCACTCCAGATTTTCAACATTGCCATTTTACCACTCCTTCTTATAAGCAGTACAGCTGTCATTTTTCACATCTTGTCCAAAACATGTTTCCGTCCATGTAGCGCACAATGGCGCAGTCAGTGTGCGAAATCATCGTATGGGACACATTAAGAAAATCACAGTGACACTGTTCATGAGCAGAGGTCTTAAAATGGCTAGTTTGAAAATTTGGTGAAAAAATTCCTAAAAATAACTGTTTTACTAGCGTGCGTTGAGCAGTTCCTCATGCGCTCGTAGTTAACAAATTTTAATATTTGCACTCCAGATTTTCAGCATTGCCATTTACCACACCTCTTTATGAGCAGTACAGCTGTCATTTTTTCATATACGTCCAAAATGTGTTTCCGGCATGTATGGCGCACAATAGCGCGTTGTGTGTGCAGTCAATGTTTGGGACAGATTAAGAAAAGCACAGTGACACTGTTCATGAGCAGAGGTCTTAAAATGGCTATGTTGAAAATTTGGTGAAAAAATTCTCAGACATTCTGCAATGTTACTAGAAGACATTGAACAGGACTGGCCCCAGTACTGATCCCTGCAGCACCCACTGGTGACCCCTCTCCTAGACTGCACACTATTTACCACCACTCTCTGCCTCCTGTCTGTTAGCCAGTTTCTAACCCAGTTTACCACCCTTTCCCCCATGCCCAACCTACCCAGCTAGTTTATCAGCCTCCTATATGGGATGGTGTCAAAGGCTTTGCTGAAATCAAGGTAAGCGTTGTCCACTGCCCCACCCTGATTCACTTCCTTTGTCACCCAGTCAAAGAAATCAACCAGATTTGTCTGACATGATGTCCCCACTGTGAATCCATGTTCTCTATGGTCCTGGGCTCCGATGGCTTCTAGATGCCCCACTATCCTTTCTTTAAACAATGTCTCCATGATCTTCCCCACTACTGAGGTGAGGCTGAACGGCCTAGTGTTCCCTGCCTCCTCTCTGCTGCTGGACTTGTGTAGAGGGACCACATGTGCCCTCCTCCAATTCACTCATGTTGAATGACTCAGTGAACATGGCTGCCAGAGGTACTGCTATTTCCCTTTGCAGTTCACTTAATATCCTTGGGCGTATACCATCTGGTTCCATCGCTTTGTCCACCTTCAATTTAGTGAGCTCCTGCAGGATTCTTTTGCCTTTGAATGGACTATTGTCCACCTCTTCACCCCCTTAGCAACTGCTGTACTGCTGTGCCCCTTGCCCCTCCCACTCTTCTGTGAATACTGAACGGAAAGACACAGTGGATGTCTTGGGAGGAAGGCATGGAACTATCACTTCCAAATACCTAAACAGCACATACAAGCAAGCAACATTCGGCTTTGACAAATGCTTGTTCATATTAGAATAATCCTTTTTCATTTGCTACAATCCTGTTCCCATTTTTTCCCAAGAAAAAAAATTTAAAACACCCAAAAATGATATCCCAGAGAGAGACCAGCACATCTATCGGGCGGATCGGGCCTCCATTACTGTAGGTGCAATCTGCATTTCACTGTTGGAGAAATGCCCTTGAAATGTAATTTTTTTTTTATTATAAATCATTTTTCATGACATGTGATACAAAAAAATAATCTTTTTTCATATCACAAGTCATGAAAAAAGATAATTTTTGTGAAGGACAAACCCTGTTTCATTTGCCGCATCTTATTCCAGTCACCATCCCCATTAATGTTATGTATCTAGCCAGTGACTGGTGGCACCCCCACCCTCTAATCTCCATTCCCATTATTTTTTTTCTTTCTCTGGTATCTAGTGGCACTCCCCAGCCTACGATTGCTGTCCCCATTAATTTTATGTATTTCCCTGGTGTCTGGTGGCACCTCCTACCCTCCAATCACCATCCCTATATTTAACAATGTTTTCCTGGTGTCTAGTGGCACCCCCCCACCATGATCACCATCCCCATAGTGCTTGTAATAAAGAAAACTGTCCCTTCATGTCTTCTTTTTTTTAAACCTGCAAAAATAAAAGATCCCTCACCGATCTGACCTCCCTCAGCACCCATCACTCCACACCGACAACACACACCCCACACAACCTCACTCACTTGAACAGGTCCCAGGGTGAAGATCCACTCTCCCACAGAGGACACAATCTTGCTGCTTGAACAGGCAACTGCAATATGAGAAACTAAGGTAAATGCAGCTCAATGTAGTTCAATGGGATTTTTAACTTTCATGCGTAACTTGGCCATTGTTGCATATTTTTACACCAAATTTTCAACATGGCCTTTTGGGGACCCCACCTCATGAACAATGTCACTGGAATTCAGTAAATCTAGGCCAAAAGGCAATTTTGTGGTCACTTAGCGAAATCATCGTTTGGGTGGGATTTGAAAATTTTCAATGCCCCTTTTCATGAGGTAGGGTCATAAGAAGACTATGTGGAAAATTTGGGGTCAAAATATGTAAAAATGGCAATGTTATGCGTACGTCTTGAAATTCTGCTATGCTCGTTCATAACTCTCATAATTTTAAATATTCTGACATCAAATTTCCAACATAGCCATATTTTTACAACAGCTTATGAAAGTGACAACTGTTATTTTTCAAATCTTCCCCAAACTGTCTTCTTGCACTTGTGGCGTGCAATGACCTTGCAGTAGCACGGAATCACATTTCTGTAGGAATTTGGACATTTTCAGTACCAGATTCATGAGGTGGGTTAATAAGAAGGCTATGGTGATATTTTGGTTGTGGTTTTGCTGACATTGGAAGCGCAGGGCCCACACAGCAACATACATATCTATGGAAGGTTGGGAGTGCAGGCCCCAGAGGGCCCTGCACTCACACAGACAAATAAGGATACAATTACACTATCTCAAAAAGTATGGATGCTTGGGAGTGCAGTGCTCCCACAGGCGAATAATGATGTGATTATACTATCTCAAAAAGTAAGGAAATTCATTGAAAAAACTTTGTTAATGCACTAGTCAGGGTTAAAGTGACAAAACTAGGGAAATGTGGTGTTAGGGGTTCCAACCCTAACACTCCACTCCTACCCTGCAGGCAGCAACAAGCATAGGGTGTGCCTTGATGTTGTCATTCATAACACTCACTCCATTCTCATATACTGCACCCATCTCAGCTTATTTACCCATGGATGTTATGGCTGACAACTCCAAGGCACACCCCACACCTGTTGCTGCCTGCAGAGTAGGGGTGGGGTGTTAGGGTAGGAAACCCTAACACCACATTTCTCTACTTTTGTCGCTTTAACCCTAACTAGTGCATTAATGACATTTTTTACAATATACACATATATATATACAGTATATATATATATATATACATATACACACACACACACACACACACACACACACACACACAGTACAGTAGATTGTGGGCTTTTAGTGACACTGTACTTTCTTTGTTGTCTTTACTTAGAATTGTTTTTGTGCTGTTGAAAATTTAAAACGTAGTGATGGTGTATTTCTGTGCTGTCTTTAATTGCTGCAAATTTTCGCCCCCTCCCTCCCTCCCTTCCCCAACTCTTAATTATATGCCCTGTTAAATCTGATTGACAGGAGCTAAACACAGGGTATAGTAAGGGGTGTGAAGTAGGAGGGGCATAAGGGGAAGAAGCCCACCCTCAACACGACAAGTGTTTTGACTCATTTATTTATTTATTGGTTTCTTTTCTTCTTTTTTTTTTTTTAAAGAAAATTATCTGAGGATCAGTGGCAGGATTTTTAGGACAGTAAATTAATAAAAGGGAACTAGGAGAGCTTCAGTGCAGACAAGTAGTGGAATAGCAGTATAATTGCAGTATAATGTGTGGGAGTGGTGCAATGCAGTGGCTGTGGGGCAGCCATATTCAGGCAGACCTTCTGGACACGAGGTGCTGCCCTATCTGCATGCATCTTCTTGGACTGCGGGATGAGAGGTAGCCAGACTCAGAGCGGAAGTAAACTGGGTCAGGAGCATCACCCCTACCCGGAGACCACCCAGTCCGATGCAGCTGCCTCAAAGGATGCCGAGAATGAGGAGCACTTGGATGACAGTGGGCTCAGAGAGGGTTAGAGCGGTCAGGCAGAGGCACATCCCAGATCCTATTCCACTCAAGAACTCATATGACACACTGGCAAATGGGGACAACCAAATAGAGGTACCCACAGAAGTGGAAGGAAAGGATGTGGAGGTTAGCCAAGGAGGTGACCTCAGCGGGGAAAGCAGTGGACCCCAGAGGAGGAGGAAGCGAATCCTGGTGGGGGACTCCATCATAAGAGGGATCCAGCTAGGAACACAGGAGGGGGAGGACAGGGAGGTGAGGTGCCTACCAGGTGCCACGGCATGGAGGGATGGAAGGAAGATCCTGGGGATCACTGGGAAGGCAAGGCAGGAGGGTGAGCTGGATGTCATTATCCACCTAGGTACAAATGACCTGGCAAATGGGGAGCCAAAGGAAGTTCAGGAAGAGTTTAGGAAATTGGGGAGGGTCTCAAGCAAGTAGCTACTTCTGTCACTTTCTCAGAGTACTACCTGCGAGAGGCAAGGGAGGCATAGGAGTGTCACCAGGAACTTTAACTCATGGTTGAAGAACTGGTTCTGTGAGGAAGGGTTTGGATTCATTGGTGACTGGGACCCACCTGGAGGGATGGAGGTTTGTTCAAGCCTGACGGCCTGCATCCATCCTGGAGGGGAATCCAAGCACTCAATGATAAGTTTAAATACTACATTGACAAGCATTTAAACTAGCAAAGGGGGGCAGGCCAGCAAGGAGGGTACCTACTTGCTCATCCCCCACAGCTAGCAGTGGAACCAGTGAACCAGAGGAGTGGCTATCTCTACAAAGTAGTGTGCAAAAGATGAAAATTAGCGCCCAAGAGGAGGATAGGCAGAAAAGGGGCAAAATCCAGCAGAAGGGCAGACAGCAAGGAGAACCAGGGATAAAGGACAACCAAGGAAGGGGCTGGAGTAGAACAGCGAAACAGTTTAGGGAGGTCAAATCATGGAAAGCCATGTGTGCAAATGCCAGGAGCCTTAGCAACAAGATGGAAGATCTGGAGGCTGTCATGGTGCAGTCAGACCTGGACATTGTGGCCATCACTGAAACCTGGTGTAATGATAACCACGACTGGGAGATGGCCATACCTGGCTACAACATAATCAGAAGAGACAGAACAGGCAGGAAGTATGTGAAAAATGACATACGGGCCACAGAGATCCAGGAGGAACAAAATGGGGGAGAGATACTGTGGGTTAAGCTGGAAAGGAAAATGGGGACGGCCATCCGCACAGGTGTGGTCTACAGACCACCAGCCCTGGAGGAAGAAACAGATAGGGAGCTGATGCTAGCCATCCAAAGGATGGCAGACAAGGGTGAGGTAGTACTGGTTGGAGACTTCAATATTCCAGACGTGAACTGGAGCATCCCAGCAGCAGCATCAACTAGGAGCAGATTTATCCTGAACTCCCTTCAGGGTGCCTTCCTCAAGCAACTGGTCATGGAACCAACTCAGCAGAAGGCAATACTGGACCTTGTGCTCACAAACAGGGACAGTGTGATGGGGGTAACAGTGGGGGAGCACCTGGGGAACAGTGACCACCAATCATTGTGGTTTGAAATCACAGAAAGAGCAGAACCAAATCACACAAAAACACGTATCCTGGATTTTAGGGAGCAGACTTTGGGAAAATGGGGAGATACTTGAAAGAGGCATTAAGAGATGGGACAAGAATCAGGGGTTGAGGAACCGGGCAGTATTTAAAATGGGGATTACAAGAACAACAGAATTATGCATTAAGCAGGTTAGCAAGAGGAAAAGGAACAGGAGACCATTATGGTTTCCAAGAGGTAGCAAAAGTGAAAGCCAAAAGATTGCATTCAGGCAATACAAAAGACACAGGCAGAAGGGATGGGAGAAGTACCAGGAGAAGCAAAGGGAGGCAGGGAGGTCTGTAAAGGAAGCCAAAGCTCAGACAGAAGAACACATTGCAAAATCAGTGGGTAGAGGGGACAAAACCTTTTACAGGTACATAAGTGAAAAAAGAAAGGCAAAGGGAGGGATAGTGAGACTGAAGGGGGAGGATGGGGGCCACGTGGAGGATGACAATAGTAAAGCTGACATATTTAACAGGTATTTCTGCTCAGTCTTTACTGAGGAAGAGGAGGGTAATGGGTCTGAAGGGAGTACAAGGGGTGAGAATGGTGCAGAAATGGACACAAGTCCCTTTATACAAGAAAGGGTCCTGAAGGAACTGGAAGTAATAAGAGTTGATAAAGCAATGGGGCCAGATGGGGTGCACCCCAGGGTCCTTAAAGAACTAAGAGAGGTGGTGGCTGAACCTCTGGCTATCCTGTTTAGCCGATCACTGGAAACAGGGGAGGTACCCAAAGACTGGAGGACAGCAGATGTAGTCCCCTTATACAAAAGTGGGAACAAAGAGGAAGCAGGGAACTACAGACCAGTCAGCCTCTCTCCGGTAGTGGGGAAGATCATGGAAGCACTACTGAAGGAGAGATTGGTGGAACATCTGGTTGTCAATGGACTACAGGACCCAAGGCAGCATGGTTTCACCAGGGGAGGTCATGTCAGACCAACCTTGTTGAATTTTTGACTGGGTGACTGGGTGGTGGATCAGGGAGGGCAGTGGACATGGTCTATCTGGACTTCAGCAAGGCCTTTGACACTGTGCTACATAGAAGACTATTACACAAACTGGGGAATATGGGTGTGGGCAGGACAGTAGTGTGGTGGGTAGGTAACTGGCTGGGTGGCAGGACACAGAGGGTGGTGGTAAATGGCTGTCCTCCACAGAGGAAGAGTGACCAGTGGGGTACCACAGGGATCAGTGTTGGGACGGTCCTATTCAACATCTTCATCAGTGACATTGCTTGGGACCTAGAAGGCAGAATTCCACTGTTTGCTGATGACACAAAGCTCTGTAACAGAGTAGACACACCAGAGGGTGTAGACAGAATGAGAAGGGACCTGCAGAAACTTGAAGAATGGTCAGGGGTTTGGCAGTTGAAATTCAATGCAAAGAAGTGCAAGATAATGCATCACGGGCACAAAACCCTGGCACAATATATCAGTTGGGGAGTGAGGATATAGCATGCCAAGCAGGAAAGGGATCTTGGGGTTATCATCTCTGATGACCTCAGGTAGGGAAACAAGTGTGACAAGGCAGCTGGTAAAGCAAATAGGATGCTGGGATGCATAGGCAGGAGCATCACCAGCAGGAAAAAGGAGGTCATAATTTCACTATACAAGACACTAGTGAGGCCCCACCTGGAGTACAGTGTACAGTTCTGAGACCATACCCACGTAAGGACATAGACAGGGTAGAGAAGGTTCAGAGGAGGGCAACAAAGATGGTGCATGGATTGCATCACAAGTCCTATGAAGACAGGTTGAAGGAACTGAACATGTACTCCCTGGAGGAGAGGAGGAGAGAGGGGATATGATGAGACATACAAGTATCTTACAGGGAGGAACAGGGTGCAGGAATACGCTATTTTAAGTGAAAAAGATGTTCTAGGACCAGAGGCATGGGATGAAGTTGGAGGGAGGGCCGATTCAGAGGGCATGAGGAAGATTTCTTCACAGAACAGGTGGTGGACAAGTGGAACACCCTGCCAGAGGAAGTGGTGGGGGCTGAAACAATCACGGGATTTAAGAATGCATGGGATAGACATAAAGGAATTCTGGAGGTCAGGGGTAAGGGGCAACAGACTTCTAGAAAAACATAAACTGAACTTACAAGCTGAAATGGGCAGACTGGGTGGGCCATAGGCCCTTATCTGTCGACACTGTCTATGTATGTATGTATGTATCTATGTAGTACAACCTCAGAGCTACGAACTTCAGTAATCCAAACTGTTCGGTCAACCGAACAGGTATTCCCCTCCCCTCCCCCCACCTTCAGCACAATTAGCTAACCACTAACACCTGTAACACCTTAGCACACAGTATAAAGGACGTTAATGCGTTAGTGAATCAGTAGTGCTAACGGAGTGTTACAAGCATGGCAGGCAAAGGAAAATGAGTAACGCTGTCTATCGATACAAAACTAGACATAATAACCAAGCTGGAACGCGGTGCGAGCCTTAGTACTGTTGCGGATGAATACGGTATTAGTAAATTTACTGTCTTTGACATTAAAAAAGGACAAAAAAATCAAACAGTTTGTAAGAGAAACGAAGGACATTGGTGCCTCACAGACCCACTGCATTGTCCGAAAAGCCGCCAATGAAGATTTTGACAAAGCCATTCACTTATGATTTACACAGGAACGCCGTAAGGGCACTCCAACAAATGGTTACACTGACTTTTGCAAACAACTTTCTGTGAAAGATGTTATTTACCTGAGTGCAAAGACTTGGGGGGAGATCAGCTCTGAGTCCCTTCGCCGTTCTTGAAATAAGCTGTGGCCAGTTCAGGAAGAGGGTCAGGAGCGTGATGATGTCATGCTAACTGAGAGCCAGGTGCACTTCATTGACGAGTGAGCAGCACTTCAGCTCACAGAAGAAGAACAAGAGGAATGGCTGAGAGCAGATTCCGAAGATTCCGAAGAAACCGGGCATGAAATCCTTACAGACACTGAAATAATAGACCTGGCCAGAGTGAGTACAAAACTTGAGAGTTTTAGTGACAGTGAGCGGGATGAGGGGGACGAGATCACCGTAAAAATTCCTCATAGCCATGCCGTTTACTGTTTTGCTGTGTGCATTCAGTGGATGGAGCAGCAGCCTGAAGCAAACCCCATGAACCTGACGCGGCTTCAGGAGCTAAGAAATCTGGCTGTTAAAAAGCGCTTCAGCGGGCTGAAGCAGAGCACTATGACAAACTTTTTTAAAACTTCCGAATCTTAATACAGTACTGCAATTTTTATACGCTTTATAAATAAAAATAATTTTCAGAGTCTAAAACGTGATACATTTGCCATTTTTGGTTGTACTGTATATATATATATATATATATATATATATATATATATATATATATATATATATCATGGTGGTAGCGCCACTATAGTTAGGGTTGAGTGCTCACTTGTATGTTAAAGCCAAATGTTTGCACCTTAATAAGTTTTCAACTGTTCAATGGATTTATATGACATTTGGAAAGCATAATCTCTTGGGGTTGTTCTCTTGACATGATACATCTTGTGCAAATCTGTTGTGTGGTTTCTGAGATACAGAGTGTCAAAAATTCCTAAATGTACATGTTGTTTGCTGTTTCTTTGACCATCTGTATCTCAGAAACTGTTTTAGGTTGTGGTCTGAAATTTCCAGTGTAGACAGCCTTTGCCTCACAGATGTGCATTTTGAAAGTTTGGTGAAAAAATATTGATGCATTCGAAAGTTATTACATTTTGAAATTTCCCATTATTTCCTATGGGAAATGTTAGATGTTCCACATGAAAATACTTTTATTTTTACAGGAGCTACTGTGTTTTTGCAGACAGGATCCTATAGTGTTGCAGGGAACCTAATATATTTTCGCAGAGTGCTCCTGTGTCTGCCATCTTGTTTTTCAGTTAGCAAGAGAAAGAAACAAAGAAAACATAAAAAATGAATGGATTTTTAGAAACAAACATCTGAACCTAGCTAAAAGGAACCTGTTTAGCTTCATTCTAATGTTTGTTTGTTTTTTCATTTTGGCAAGAAACACCATTTCTGGGCACTGGAAATCTTGGGTGCCGAGCTTAGCGAGTAGACTGCTTTTCCTGCGTTCTCTGTATGAGAACAGTGGGATTTTCTGGACCTCTGCAGCCACAGCTGGAACTCATGCTGCCAGCTGCAGTTTCATCTGTGAGCTGCCCTTTTCCCTGGTGTCTAGTGGCACCCTCCCTCCGATTTCCTTAGTTTCTTTCTTTCTTTCTTTCTTTCTTTCTTTCTTTCTTTTTCTTTCATGTGACACCAGGATGCCCACCCCTGTTGTCAGATGTCCACTGCCCCACAGTCCATTCTGTTAATATTTGCTGACATCAGGGGGCCCAATCCCCATGTTGGCATTACAAGCCCCCTCCCCCCGGCAGTGTGGGACACTGGGGAGCCCACTTCCAGTGTCCCCAAATATGTATTTAGTGGTATCTGTAAAAAGAAAACAGTCCCCAACATCTTTTTTTTACCTGAAAAAAGAAAATGGTCCTTCATTGTTCCTGCCACCCCCTCCTTCATCCCAACCCACCCACTGAGCACCCATCATCCCACACACACCCTTACCAGGTCGTAGGCTGTCATCTTCTGTGGACCAAGACACATCTGCACTCTTAAAAGCCAAACCATGAACTGAGGAATCAAGGTAAGTGTGGTAATGTGTTCAATCACATTTTGAACTTATGTTCATAACTTTGTCATTTTTTGGAATGTTTTCACCAAATTTCCAACATGGCCTTTTAGGGATCCTACCTCATGAACACTGAAACTGTCA
The DNA here is from genome assembly GCA_016271365.2 of Neoceratodus forsteri. Lineage (NCBI taxonomy): Eukaryota > Metazoa > Chordata > Ceratodontiformes > Ceratodontidae > Neoceratodus > Neoceratodus forsteri. Next base: position 1,520,603,957 of record CM057449.1, read on the forward strand.
TTTCATTAATCAGGCCTGGAAGGTGATTTCGTAGTCACTGTGCAAAATCACCTTTCAGGACAGAATATCAAAATTTCACCACCAGTATTCATGAGGTGGGGGCCCAACAAGGACATGTTGAAAATTAGTGAGAAAAATTCCAACAGTGGCCAAGTTATGCGTATTTGCTGAAATGTTTCTACACACATGTATAACTTTGGTAATTTTCAATATTTTGACTCCAAATTTTCAACATAGCCATTTTTCACACCACCTAATGAACAGTAAAGCTGTAATTTTTCACATCCTGTCTGAAATGTGTATTCGCACCTGTGGCGTGGAATGGCATTTTGTCATGGATTTAAACATTTTAACCTATGGGGTTTATGAGGTGGGGTCATAAGAAGACTATGTTGAAAATGTAGGGTCAAAATATGAAAAAATGCCAAAGTTATGACCATTCATTGCAATTTCGCTATGCCTGCTCACAACTTCGGAAATGTTAAATATTTTTACCTCAGATTTTCAACATAGCCTTCTTATTACCCCACCTAGACAAATAAGGATATGATTATACTCTCTGAAAAAGTAAGGAAATTCATTGCAAAAAACTTTGTTAATGTATCAGTTGAGGTTATAACTAAAGTGTCCAAAGTAGGAAATGTGGTGTAGGTTCCTTCTTTTACCACACACCTACACACTAATAGGCATCAGGGTGTTCCTTGGGGTCATCGGCCCTAACGCTCACCCATTCTCTGTTACTGTACCCATCTCAGCTTATTTACTTATGGAATGGGGTGAGTATTAGAGCTGATGACCCCAAGGCATGCTCCCAACGCCTGTTGGTGTATGCTGGGTGGGGGTAGTTTCTTAGGGTTGGAAACCCTAATGTCACATTTCCCTACTTTCATCACTTTAGTAACAACCCTAACTGTTACATTAATGAAGTGTTTTTTTGCATTATAGGGGCACATTGAATTCATATATGTATCTATGGAGGGATGGGATGTTCAACACATGGAAGTGCAGGCCCCAGAGGGCCCTGCGCTTCCACATATACATACATATGTGCATCTTTGGAGGAATTGAAGCACAGCATCTGAAGGACCCTGTGCTCCCACAGTAAAATAAGGATACTATTATACTATCTCAAAAAGTAAGGAAATTCATTGCAAAAACTCCATTAATGCATCAGTTAGGGTTCCTATTACAGTGACAAAGGTATGGAAATTCAGTGTTAAGGTTCTCAATCCTACCACTCACCCCCACCCTCCACAGACTAACAGGTGTCGGGGTGTACCTTGGGGCCGTTGGGCCTAACTCTCACCCTATTCTCCAATAGTGTACCATCTCAGCTTCTTTGTACATGGAATGGGGTGAGAGGTATGCCCGACTACCCAGGCACCGACACCTGTTGATCAATGGAGGGTGAAGATGTTGAAAGTGGGTGGTAGGGTTGGGAACCATAAACAATTTCCATACATTTGTTGCTGTAATAGGAACCTTAATTGATGTACATGTGAGAGTTTTATACATAATAGATATATATATATATATATATATATATATATTAGGACAGGACTTTTTTATTTAGATAAAAGCTGCCTTTGAAAAGTACAGGAGCTATCTCACTAGGCTGCTTGCTATTCTGGCTACAACTTACTTTCAGTAACTGTTAAGTCTAGGCACTCTATTTATGCCTCCTTGTATTTCCAGAAGAACGCTGAACCTCCACAGCAAACTTTGAATGCAACTGTTAACGGGCTAGTCTCCAGCACAAAATACAGACAGCTCAGCCCAATTCTGCACAGTTGTCAGCTTAAAACCAAAAGCTGGCCCTGCCCTGAATGAGCACAAAAGGCAAATTATGCACATCCTGAAAAGATGGTTCATTCGTTCAATACTGAGGTGCATCAGCAGAACAATGTAGAGAAATCTGCATTGTTTTTTCTTGCCTTGCACTAGGACTGTGGGTACATGGAAGTTTAGTTTTACATGGCATCAGTAACTACAGTTTCACAGGCACTAAAACTTGCATGAACTGTTCTTCAAAATGTATGTTTATAGTATAACAGTAGTCTTCCTTTCCCAGATAGACATACATTTTTCCTTTTTAAAATACTGTAAATATATAGGGCTTAACTGGTAGGCATCCTTCCAAAAATAATCAGGCTATACAGTAGGTATTTAAAAAAGAAAATATTATGCCAGCTCCATGGCAGCAAGTGATAGGGGATCACTCGGCATGCTGGTGACCCAGATTCACACCTGAGCCTGGGATGGCAGGAGTGGAGACTGACTGGGAGGGTTCGGAGCATCCATTGGATGCTCTTCTCTGTGGTGGGTGGGGGTGACCCTGCATCACTCTTCAATGGCTCCTGGCAGTCCATTGTGGTGGCACACTTTGAGACATGGGTGATCACATGTCGCTTTGTGTCCAGCCAGACTGCCGCGTGAGTGCAGCCACACTGTGGGTGGGGGTGGGGGCAAGGGAGAAAAAGGAAAATGGCTGCTCAGTCAAATGGATGATGGTCGCTGGGTCCACTCATGCTACAAAGCACCAGTGGACTGCCTTCTGTGTATTGCTCCCATTGCCTCATTTCCTTGGTCAAGGCTAAAACTCAGTCTCCCCTCTCTTGGGCCGGGGGCGGCCCCAGCAAGGGATACGTTGGGCATACCCAGGAGCACAGAACTTGAGGTAGCAGTGGATGGCAAAGGGGGATAACATGGCTGGTAGGGGGCCACTAGGCAGCCCGGAGGAGTGGACGGCCGAGCGATGCGGGATTGAAGCATAAATAAATAAAGCAAAAAATAAATAAACATAACATATTAAAGCTTATAATTAGGCTATACAGTAGGTATTTAAAAAAATAAAATATTAAAGCTGTTTAAATAGTCCTTCAGGGCTGGACTGTCAGTTCAGTGGCAGCATTGCTGCTCAAGACACAGGTAACCCAAGTGTAATGTAAACATAATCAGTAGTCAGATGAAGAATGCCATCTAGTGGAGGATGTGAAGATTGCAGCATACAAGAACAAGAACCAGTCTAACACCTTGGCTAAAAGGAAGTTTCCTTTTATCTGAAGGGTTAGAGCTGCAGCCTGAGACCAGGTAAACAAGAATCAATCCACAGGTCCAGCACTGAAATGTACAAAACCTGTAATTCATTTTACAGAAGATGTCCCCAGTGAAGCTTGAGACAGTCATCACACGGTCAAAGAGGGTGGGATCCTATTTCTTCAGTTAGATTCTGTGTGCCTTTTAATTCTCTCTCAAAGGATATCACCTTTGTGATGACAGTGACTGCTGAATTAATGAGGATCTTGGCTGTTACATGTTTCTTCTTGGCCGCATGTCCTCCTCATTGTCTTCCTCCTCTTCAGTGTCAGATGAACAAGACAGAGTGGTCGGAAGAGGAACAGCTATGAAATGGGAAGAATTCCTGGTGATGGTGTGGCCATTATGCTCAGCAGTGATCATTGAACCATTGACTTTTCCAACCGTATATGGGTTGCATTGAAAGACGAAAACTGGTTGGTGGATAACAAAAGAATGGAATGTTCCATCTACAGAGACTAGGAAAGCTTCAACAACGACAATGTTTAAATCTATGATAGATAAGAACTGTGGATATCTGCACTTGCTGTTGAATTTTGGCAAATGCTTTGCAGAAAATGGGTATGATGTATTGAAACTGGTAATGTGTATTTATGTCATAACGTAATTTGACTAAGTCTCAGCCCTTCTGTAAAAAGCATCCTACTTACTACTGAGCATATTATGTGTATCTGTGTAGTACTACAGTGAAGCTCACCAGGATAAAATCCAATTCTGCAGCATTTTGCAGCACTCTGCAGCATGCTGCAGCAGAGTTACTGGGGAAAACAATGTAATTTCAGTGGCAATTAGTCCCTTTTGCCATGCAGGAAACTGTGACTTTTACATCATTCTGGCACTATCACATTTTTCCTGCACGACAAAAGGGATTTATTGTCATTGAACTGTCATTATTTACTGCAGGAACTCTGCTGCAGCATACTGCAGAATGCTGTAAAAGTGGATTTCATCCTTGTGAGCTTCACTGTATGTAATTTTTGACTAAGTTGTATACCTCATTTTGTATTACACAGGGCAACTTTGTACACAGGGCTGTAATAAGTCCTAATAGTTTTTATCCTGTTGAAAAATAAATATTTTATTTTATCTATCTATCTATCTATCTATCTATCTATCTATCTATCTATCTATCTATAGTGTATAGTGACCCCTTGTTACACATAGAAATCCATCGTAGTTAAAATGTTGTTGTACCACAGTTCAAAGCTCATGGAACATGCTAATACCATACTGTGGTACAATAATATCTTGGCTGTTTTTGAGAGTACACGAGCCAGCAGTTTAACAAAAGGAAAACCCACCACACGCACATTTCAGAATTCAAACAGTAAATTTTCTGACAGGATGGCGGCTGTGTTTTTTTCTGAAAGTGGCAGAGCAGCGCTCAAAATCATTTCAAGTTTTTTTATTTTATTATTTTTGTTACGGGACTTGTGGGTCACTATAAACTATAAAAAATATTGTCTGGGCAAACTGTGCCCAACCAGCCTGAGCTACCACCTCAAGGTTCTGATTCTGTGTGACCTCTCGAGCTTCACTCGCAAGGTCTAACAGAATCAGAACCCCTCAGTGGCAGCACAGGCTGGTTGTGCACAGTTGCGCAGTCAGTATTCTCTATATCTTATCCATATCCGTATGTCACTGTGTAACTGTTGTCTGCTCAAATTTTTCTCGTTTCAGGTATTTTTGCAGCGTGTGATAAATTTTATGCTATGAGGCTGCAGCATCAGTCAGGAGATTGTTACATTTGCTTGATTTATACAGATGATGTGTTGAGCTAAATAAAGCGACATACAGTGGTGGAGAAGCTGGAGAAGGAGGTCCAAGGCAGCATTAGTTGGCAAGATTGACCACATCAACACGCTGGTGGAGATTACAAGTTTGCAATGGCTGGCTTGCTGTAGAAGGATGAGGAATTCATCTTGATGGCAGAATGTGAATAGACTTACTGATAATACAAGAAAGATGTTATTTAGACTGTAGTATACTCCATATAGAGAATATTGGATGAATGGTTGTGCTGAACTAGTGTTCAGCCACAGAGGGGTCTCTGATTCCATGCTACCTCAAGAGCAAAGCTCGAGAGCTCCTATGGAATCATAAACCCTGAGGTGACTGAACTCACACTGGTTCAGCGAGATCGTGAATCTAGTATTTTTTATAATGTATAGTGAAAAAAATGTAGCCCTACACATGGATGAGCATTGTGGTGCCTGAAAAAATACTTTAAAGGCTTTAATTTTATACAGAAATAAAGTTTTATGCTTTGTTTTATTCCATGCTACTGGCTGTTACTAGGTTCACTGGTCATTGCTAGGGAACCAAACCTGTGTACATTGATAGCGCCTCTTTCATTTGGCTGTGAGAGTAATGTGAGAGGTACTTTAAAAAAAAACACATGGTGGATATATTCTCACTAAGCGAGACTTGCTCTAAATAAAATACAATATCTGGTTTATCCTGTTCTGTTTTGGGTTTTTTTTTTCCCTTTTTATATGAAAGTATATTCCATATACTTCTGGTTGATTCTGCCTGTTTGGTGTTTGTCCAGATTACCAAAGCTGCGGTCAATGCCGGGACTGTTTATCTGGTTGATCCTGCAGTCTGCGATGAGTGTGGAGCATGCACATTCAGATTTTGAATGAGTAGAACGCTGTTCTGCACATACAGGCTGAACAGTGTTCTATTTAATTTTTTATCTGTGCTGAACAGCTTTTCAGCACAGATAAAAAACGAGACAGTACAACATTCCACCATACACTATAATGGACTACAGTGCACATGTGAAAGGAAAACAAAAGTAAAAAACTGAAAGAAAAAAGAACTTTTTGAAAGGATACCTACTATCATAGTGGTGGTGGCCCTGCCTTGAAATGGTAGGGAGGTGCACCAGACAGTGGAGGCAGAGGAGGCAAAGTCTTGCTTTCTGGATCAGAAGACTGCAGGACAGGAGGAGACCTGTGAAGATAGGGGAAAATTATATAGGCCTTACTAAAGTAGCCACTGTGGGTAACTGACAACACGGACAGTGTATACATTGACCATTGCAAGTATTATTAGAAGTGTGACCTGTGAAGAAAAAAAATCATTTAACCTGACTTTGCCACCACTGTGGCCAAACAATAGATCCATTGTCCAATCCCACTGTTTCCATACCTGTCACCTGTGAAGAAAAAAATACATTTAGCCTGAGTTTGCAACCATGGTGTCCACTTGGTATATCCATTGTGCACTCTCAGCAGTCACTTGTGAAGACAAGAGACAAATTATTTTTCCTCAGAGGACCACCACGGTGACAGTCTTACTGCCACCACTGCCACCTGTGAAGACAAGACTGAAATTATTGTTGCTCTATTCAGTTGGCAGCCCATTGCATGTACTCAAGTTGTACCTGTGAAAAGAAATCTAAAAAGAAAGAAAAAATCCTTGAATGATACTTACCATCACATTACTGATGGCCAGGCCATGTAATGGCACAATGGTGTCCCAGAGGAAGACAAGGTGGCTTGCTGACTGCTGAGGATGAGACAGCATGAGAGGAGACATGTGAACACAACAGTGAAATTATTTAGAGTCTAACCCACTCCCTGTCTTTTGTACCTGTAAAAGGAAAATTAAAATATTAAAGTCCAAAACAAAAAAATTAGAAGAGAGAGGGGGCGCTACAGAGTCAGAGAGATGACATGATGTGCTTGGCACAGTCTCCTGCTAATCTTTTTTATATGGACAGAATAACTTGATAAAACCTTTTTTTTGCATATAAATAACAGCATTGCCTTCCTCAACAAAAGCCGAGTAGCTTGATCCTAACCTCCGATATGGGGCATCTGAAAGGAGTGGCTGACAGTGGCCCTAAACAGCCACTGATTCCAACAACAAGTCCTAGGAGTTCAGAGGCACTGGGCCTGGAGCCACCATGGTATGCAGAATTGGAGGTGGTTAAAGCTATGGATAACAAATCAAATGGATCTTACAAAGACTGGAGTCTCAGGAAGCTCAGCTGAAGACACTGACTACCACAGTTACTGACATAGATGTCTACTCTACCACGACATTGACAGCCATCAACAAATTAACAACCAAAAATACCCAGCTATGCAGTAAGATTAAGGCCCTTGAAAATGAAGCTCAGGCCACCAGTGTTTGACTGGTGGGCATACCGGAGGGTGTTGAGGAAAAGAATCTCCTACCCTACCCTACCCTACCTGGTGACATGGCTTGGGACAGTGTTGCAACTCTCTGAAGATTATATGGAACAATCCTTTTTGAAAGCATTTTATATTATTAAGAGAAGGGCTCAAACCTCCATCCATATACCACGGACTGTTCTACTTAAAACTGTTAACTCTGATGTGAAGGATCAGCTCTTGCTGGCAGCCAGAAAGGCTTATCCCTTATCTATTGAGGGCCAGGATATTAAACTACATCAGGACTTATTGTTTGATACAAGAAATAAGTGCTAGCAGTTCAACGACGTGCGGGACAATTTCCACTCTCTGGGCATTGTTAACTCCTCACTTTTTCTATCTCACTTCTGTATTGTATATGGAGGGAAACAGTTTAAATTTTCCAGTGCTAGTGTAACCCCCCTGCAAATGGGGGTTCCCAAAAGACTTCCAGGAGCTTGCTTAAATGCTCCAAGCCTGAATGGTGTTTGGCATTTAAGCCATTTATCAGTGAGTGTTTTTAGAGCCTCTGGTACTGTCTCTTTAAGAGCTGTCTGCTTGCAGACATAATTAGTTGTATGGGGGACTGTGTGCTTCTCTGTTTGAGTACCACTCGAGCTGCAATTCACTCTATTTTGCAGTCACTAGGAGTGCAAAGGAACCTATCTGAAAGATGTAACTGTTTGCCAGAAATCATGTAGAGTAATAATGAAAATACAGTTTGTCTAACCTGCTTTCTTTGCAGTCAGAACTGTGTCTGCCTAGTTCCCCATTCTGGTTTTGAACTGCTGAACTGGACCAATCAGTGTGGGGTAGCTAGCTCTAAAATGGTGCCTTGGACAAATCAGAACTTGGACTCATAATCTGAGCCAGCCACAAGAGGATTGTATGGGCAGTGACTCTGGGAGATGTAGTTTAGACTTGACGCCTTTTGGACCAACAGCAGCAGTCTATTGGTGACAGCCAATCCAGTCAAGAACTGGGAGGAACTCAAAGGAAGTGCCCGGTTTTGTCTGTTGGGAGTTTCAGTTGAGCTTTGGCAGTGAAGGGGAAAGGAACCCTGTGCTCCTTCAGTGCACAGTTTTGAATCAAAAACATGTGTAAGGTCAGAGTTCGGTCTGCAGCTTGTTAGGACTGAGTCCGTCCTGTGAAGAAAATCAAAGGATATCTGAAGAGTAGAAACCAGGCTCACCCTGTAGAAGACTGGAGGAATTGCTGAAAATTGCACTTGGTCTGTCAGGAACTGAATCTGCTGTGTGTTCTCCGGGTATTGTGCAGTAATTGCGATCGGGATACAGATGCAGCCTGCCTGATATAGTGCTTTCTTTTTACCATAAATATGTGTGAAGAGGTTTGTGTACCTCAAGTGAATCCTGTTGCCATTAAGTGACTTTTGCCTGTGACTGTTTACCATATAAATGTGAGGAGTCTCTTGGAGCTCAAGAGTAGCCCTGCTGACATTGAAGGACCCTATCTTATTTGGAGGTCGTGAGTACTAATTCAGGGTCGCTCCTGTTGAATTGCCACATTAAATCCAAATGGAATTACTATACTGCTGACTGTTTAATTCTCCTTTTCTCTGTGTGAAAGGGCCCCTACCAGCTGCCATGGTTTGGACTAGCCACTAGGGCTTGGGTACCAGGGACAGTAATTGATAGGATAGGCCTGTGCACAGAGCCATAGGTAGATGAGTAGAGTGATAAGCTAATTAACCGGATTTCCCTGTCCTTGTTATATCCCCTTAAATAAATCAGAGCTGCTTGTTTCAGCAAAGTTATACTGCCTGAGGTATTTGTCTATGTTAAAGTACTGTACTGTGATTGTTGCACTGTATCTTATTTCACAGGAGGTCCCAGTGCGGAACCAGTCCTGGGGGTAAGTGTATACTGTAAAGGTAATTCTGATGTATTGTGTGGGCCACTAGTGGGAAGAAAGGGGGGTTGCAGTGTCCCAGAGGGCTGTGACCAAGTTAGTTTAACTATTGTAAACCCTGACCTCTGGGTGGAGGCACCCGCCATTGGATCCAGGCCCCTCAACCTGTTAGTGGCAAATCAGGCAGGGGTAGTAGCCCCTGGGATAGCACCATCTAGGGGTTACACTAGGGTTGCAGGACATTGGACTGAGAAAACAGCCCTTGAATTCCACTCCCATACTGGTGCCACTACCACAGTCGGAGAAGAGGAAGAAGATGTTGAAACCCGATTACCATTCACCCCACGATGGTTCACTTACACAACCCTCAAAACATACCTTTCCTTCACTAATAACACTTACTGGGACCTTTTTGTTTTTCTTTTGCTCTGGTGGTATGTTGATGTTCTGACAGCTGCTTTCTCCTTTTTCTTTTATGAGTTTTTTATACAAAGTATGTATATCTTGGAGATGAATTAGTACTGACCACATGGTGATATAAGCATGCAGTGGGATATGGGGGTTAGCTTCCGTTATCCTTTTTCTCAAAGTTTATGTAGCTGCCTTTTCCCCTCTGTTCCCTGTTGTATTAGTTCTATTTTATGCCATTCGCTTTGTTAGTTATAGCAGTTAAAGGGGCTTCCTATGTAGACGATTTCTTCTCCTAACAGCCTTGGAACTCTGTATGCTTTAATGTTTTGCTGTACTGGGAGTGCTCCCTTGCTCATTGAAGCTACCTCTGCTTGCATGTTTACATCTTCAATGTAGTGTACATTGATTAGCTGACCATGTTGTTTGCACAAATTTGATGCCTTAAAATTACATGTATTTACTGGTTTAAATGGCAACGCAGGGTTGTAGTCAGTCTATTCTCTGGTTCCTCCCTATACTACCACAGTCACTGTCCTAGCTGGCATTTGTTGCAAATATTCTATTACAATGTTTTCTTATTTCCCCAATTTCCTAGGTGTAAAGAGTTTGGGGGTAATGCTAACTGCATGTAAATTCTTGCTCAGGAGATATCCCTGTAACACTCCTATACCCTGAATAACTTTTCTCTGTGTCTACTGGTTCAGTTGAAATCAATAAAAATTAAAAATAAATTAATATATACATTGAATGATAGTTCCCATCACATTAGTGATGGCCATGATATATAATAGCACAACAGTGCCCCATTGGGATGGGAGGAGGGGTAGGCATCTTCCTGGCTGGAGGAGACAGCAGGACAACAGAGCAGAAGTAAATTTGTCTGGCATTTATGCTGGGCTAAGAGACCGGATTTATCTGGAGGCATGAGATGTAAGAGGAGGCCCGTGTTGTTCCCGGGTGAAGAGTACTGGAGAAGGCCATAGAGCATCTTCAGTGGTGGCATGTAAGTCAGCAGGTTCACATTAGTTTGATGTCCGGTATTTTGGCTGGGTTAAGAGTCCAGGTTTTTCAGAGGCATGACATGGAGGAGAAGGAGGAGGAGGAGACAGTGGATATTGTTCCCGGGTGAGGAGGACTGCAGGATGCCATAGAGCAAATCATCATTAGTGGCGGGACACATGGCAGCAGGTTCACATTAGTCTGGTGTCTGGCATTTTAGATGGGTTGAGTCCAGGTTTTTCTGGTGGCATGCATGAGATGGAGGAAGCCCATGTTGTTCCCAGGTGAGGAGTACTGGAAGAGGAGTGGAGGCCAGAGTGCATAGTTACATTCTCCTCCCTCTTTCTATGTCCTCCAAATTAATCAATGTATTGCTCCTTATCCCCCACAATGGATACCCCCCTCTGCATCCTCAATATCTGAATTTTCATGGCAAGAGAATTCCGCATCCATTAAGTCCACATCTACTTCTGTGGTGGCAGTGGGTAATTGTCCTTCCCCTGCTTCATCCTGGCGCATCAGTGATGCCCACGGCGAAGCACTTCTGTTTGGAGATATATGTGCACTATTCATTTTAATGAGTATCAACACAGCAACATTTTTGAGGGACAGGTTTGCACATTGCCATTGGTCTGTGATGATTGGCCCAGCTGCACTAAAACATGTTCAGGACTAGCGCTAGATGGTAGGCAGCTTAAATACTATAGAACTGTTAATGTTTACTTTCAATTAATATTGCAGATCTGACTTACCGCACTGTAGGACATTAAATAAATTTTGCGGGTCGTTCGTCTGGTTTTGCCTTCATAGAAAATGAAGCTGATAAAAAAGATTGCAGTTCGCTAATAGGGTGTACAGTATTGCTCAGTGGAAAAAAACAGAAGGCAACCCAGTAAATAAAAAGAGAATGGGAACACCATCACCCAAAACTTCAGTGGACTTGAGAATGACTACATTGAAAGTAAAACATTCCCAGTAGCTCATTCATGCCTTCCAGAGGCTATGGGGAAGAAAAGAGAATGCTGTACGTGGTTTTGACCAGGCAGGGGATATCACAGGTGATTGATGAGTCTCTAGATGACATGGAACCTTTGTAAATAAACCTATGTTTTGATATCCCTGACTGCCAACACTAAGTGGTGGATTACTGTATTTTTTTTTCAGAGCCATGCCTGTAAGGGAGTGTGTCTCACCATGGTTTTTGGCAAGTTGTGATGGAGCCGTGTGTTTTGGAGAGGGGGGCCTGCGAATGCACCTAGCGCAACTGGTCCTGCGATGTAGCAGTACCTTTTACTTGTTTTGGCTTAAAAATAAAGATTTGTATTTTATTACTCAAACTAAAGTGTGCCAATAATTTTTTTCTGCTGATACGAACTGATGCTGTCTGTTAATGTTCACGCTTGAGTAAAATGAGTGAACATAGCAAGATTTATTTGGCAACAGTATTTACCTGTTTTACAGTATTTAAAAGTCACATTTGCCACTGCAGGTCATTCTTTAACTTTGTTGTTCTAATACAGAAATGGTTCATCATCAGCTCCAAGGTGCTTGGAGCCTGCCATGTATGCCTCAAGAGATCTGGCTGCTGCCTTTAGTATGGTATCCTCTGATTATTCCTCCTCCTTCTCCTCCTCACAATCTGCAGTGCCAACCTGTGCAAGAACTGTCCATAGAGGATTTGGTTTTGGAGGTGGTTTTCTGACTGCCTTACTGGTAGATGCCAAAGCTGCATCTCCACATCTCTTGCTTACCTTACTGACTGTTGCTGAGGGTCACACACTGTGTCTCATATCAACATGCTTTTTTTAGCATTTGCAAACCATGTACATGACTGCTCAACAGTCTTTGTACATGCTCAACCGTCTTACCACCACCATCAAGTATGGCTGGAAGCCCCTGTTTGTACCGTGGATCCAGCACTGTTACAGTCATGAAATCCACCATGTGACGATAACATTTAGGTGTCTGTTATGCTCCAGTACCTTAAGCATGTCTTCACACAGTGCACAGCTTAAAGTCACCTGTTGCTTCGAACTGCTGTTGTACATTACAGATCGTCTGCCTCAGCACCCAGAGCAGTGGGATGGCATGGCTAATAGAGGCAGTGTCCCCTGCCTGTGTAACATGATCAAAAGGCCTCAAGATCAAAATTAACCCATCCATAAACCTCCACCCTTCTGGTGTCAGCGACACAGAAACTCCCGAACTGTCGTGGCATATATGAAGGAGCATATACTCTGATAAGGCTGTATAATGTTCATACATCTGCTCCAGTATATACAGGGTCAGATTCTACCTTGTGACAATCTCCTGCTTTAATCAGTGCTGAGGCAGGCCATTTTTTAATTGCAGTGCACTTAACTGGTCCTTTGCCTTTCTGGACCATGCAAAATGGCCACATGTTCAATGACACAGAGTGAGCACTTCTTTAATGTCACATTGTGACAAGAACTCTTGCACAACCAGGTTTAGGCAGTGTGCAAAGCAGAGCATACCAATAAACCCCCCATCACTAACAGCCATGACAATGTTTGCACCACTATCATTGGCTATGAAGCCTGCCTTTAAGGACAGATAAAACAAAGATCTGCAACAGGGTTGATACACAAGCGGGGGTGGAAAGAATGAGAAGGGACTTGGCAAGGTTGGAGGAATGGTCGAAAGTATGGCAGCTTAGATTCAATGCAAAGTAATGCACCTGGGAAACAAAAATCCAGGGGAAGAATACAAAATGGGGGGGGGTACTAACAGCAACACAAATGGAAAGGGACCTAGGGTAGCCATATCAGATGACCTTAAGGTAGGCAAGCAATGTGAGAAGGCAGTAAGGAGGGCTGGGGGGGGATACCTGGATGCATAGGGAGCTGCATCACCAGTAGAAAACAGGAAATGGGCAGACTAGATGGGCCGAGCGGTCCTTATCTGCTGTCAAAGTCTATGTTTCTAGGAAGTTGTCATCCCTCTTTACAGACAGTTGGTGAGACCCCATCTGGAGTACTGCATGCAGTTCTGGAGACCCCATCTCTGCAAGGACATAGACACGATGGAGGCAGTCCAGAGGAGGGCAAATAAAATGGTGTAGGGTCTGCACCAGAAGCCATATGAAGAGAGACTAAAAGAACTTAATATGTATACCCTTGAGGAAAGGAGGGAGAGGGGGGACATGACAGAAACTTTCAAGTACCTCAAGGGAATCAACAAAGTCCAAGAGGGTAGCATCTTTCAGAAAAAGAGATATGCAAGAACAAGGGGGCACAATTTGAAGATGTAAGGGGGGATGGCTCAGGGGCAACGTGAGGAAGTATTTTTTTCATGGAGAGGGTGGTGGACGCATGGAACAGCTTTCCTGATGAGGTCATGGGGTCAAAAACAGTGGAAGAATTCAAGAATGCATGGGACAGACATAAAGTAATTATAGTGGGGGATAGGAGGAAGTAGGCTGTTGGTTAACTAGGATCTGCAGCTTATCCAATAGGTAGGGAAATGAGCAGACTAGGTGGGCCAAGCAGTCCTTATCTGCTGTCAAAGTCTATATTTCTATGTTTCTGTGTTACTGTGGCTTCAACCAAGTGTCAGTCTCCTCCAACATTGATGCCAAAATGTTATCCCTAGTGTGTGAATCAAGTAAGCTCTTCATAGCCAGTGTTGCATGCTTGCAAATTCCAGGCACTTAGTTTCGATTATAACTAGGTCACTTGCATTTGCTGCCAAGGTAATGATGGACCCCGTTCAGTTCTACCCAATGTGCTGTTAAGCAGCTGTTGGACCACTGCTCCACATATCAGTGGTTGGTAAGATGGATGAATCAACTGGGGGAATGCTGCTGGGCATATGAAACTTCTTTTCCAACAACATCCCTCAGTTTAGGAATTACACGCTGTAAAAGGTAAGTGGCGCTTTTCACTTGGGGCATGCTTTGGAATTAAAGTGAAGGAAACCAGCATTTTCCCCAAAAGAAAATGGGAGAAGATCAATAGTAATCATCTCAGTTCCCTGACCACTGAATGATTTTGGGGGGGGTGGATTTACATTGTTTATATACAAATATACAAAATGCCATCAGAAACAGGCCATGCAGTCTATTGAGTCTGCTCAATTGTGCAATTAGCCCCTCATCTTGCAGCTTTGACAGAATGCTAGTAATAATTGGTGGGATCTTTTCTGGGTGCATGCTTTTTGGGAACAGTTTTGTGTAACACCACATTGCTCCAAGGTTGTCACAGATGGAGATAGTGTCAAGAAACTTGTGACTTGACTGAGGGGTTTTGTCTGCGTGATGCTGCTGCTTCTGCTCATCAGTGATTTCACACTTTCAGGGGTACTACTGACCTCCTCCTCCTCCTCAACTGTCTTTTCCTTCACAATATCCTCCTCTTCATCTCTTCCACCCAAACCACCTGCAGACACTTTCTGCCGGTGTGCTTGTCACCTAGCCATGTGTTTGACTTTAAGATAGGTATGCATCTACCTGTGCCAACACAAGACTCTTTCTTGCCATGGCCTAATCGGGCCTGACAAAGTTGGCATATTTCCACAGTGCCATCTTTTGGATCAGCAATAAAAAAAAGTCCAACACAAGGGATTTTGAAGGACACACACATTTATGTGGAGCAACAGTTGTGGTTGTGTTGGTGGCCAGCACCCCCACACTTCTTTCTGTTCTGCGATATATGTCATCATATATAATCTTTTGTGATACAGATAGGTTGCTTTCCCTTCAATTTGAAAAGTTTCTACACTTTGGTATTACCCTGTGTTTTTTTCTTTTCAGGGTCCCACGAAGGATCAATGCCAGTGTCCTCCTCATCTTCACCCTCCATTTTCTCCTCCTGCTCCTTTCACAGGTCCTCCTCTTCCTCATTTTCCTGAGATGGTACTGGTACACACAGCTCTGCCACTGTATCATCCACAGACTCAGGTTTACTGCCACTAACCAATGATGGGGACTCTTTCTGATATTTTTCAACACCTGTTTACTCACTGGTGTTGACGGGGTGCAGGCAATTTCAGACAACAGATCTTGGCTCTGCCACCTACCTCAATTAAGAGAGCAGCCAAATCAAGTGCTGTAAGCATTTTTTAACAGCATCACTACCATCACACACTACAAATACACTACTAACTGCTGCATCTATACCCCACCCTGATCCACCTCCACCAGTGGTCACCACTCTTGCCTTCCCTGTCTTTCCTCCCTGTCTATCCTTTCCTTTCCTTTCCCTCTACCAATCATTGTAACCTGGTAATGTGTACAAGTAGTAGTAGCTTGAAAAATAATAAACATACTGCTAATAGTAAAATTGTTTCAGCCAAAAAATATTTCGAAATGACAAGAAAGGGTTAAAGTACTACACAAAATAACAATCACAAATATCAAAAATTATCTGGCAAAGCCCTGTACAGATGTTAGTATTTTATCAGCACTGGAATACTGAGAGTTAACAGAAATTATGGGACTTGAGAAAAAATGGGAAATGAGATTTTCAGCCCTTGAGAAAAATGAATTGTCTGAGAGTGACAGTGAACGCTGAAAATACATTGAAGTTTCTGAAACTGAAGCTGTTTCTGGCTGCATACAAAAGACTGCCCCTTCCTACACACACAGCACTAGACCAGCAGAGCACAGCAGCACCACACAGAAAGAGAAAGGATAAACATTAACTAATCTTTAGGCAAAATCATTCAAAATTAAGTTTACAGATGCAAATCACCAAGTACAGTACTTTTTTTACATGTAACCTCCCGATAATCCCACTCACCTGGGCTGCCCCGGCGGGACCGGGGGCTCAGCAGCACCTCCCCGAGGGGCCAGGCTTGAGTTCTTACCAGTAGTTTCTGTGGTGCCTAGTGCCTCCACCTGGGGCCCCTGCGTCACCTCCTGTGGGTAGAACAGGTTAGAATGTTTCCCCAGGATAACTAATGGTCTTCCCTCTAATGACTGCCCATGATGACCCCCCCAGACCCACAATCACTCCCCACACAGCAGGTGAAACAGATGAACAATAAATATCCAGTTTATTACTACAAGCTAATAACAAAGGAGGTGGGGGCTACTCCTCCAAAATCTTCTGGTTACCAAACATTCACTTATCCCCACTTCCCCTCTTTTCCCTTAGTGCACCCAGACCAGTCACAGTGGGCACCTCACAGTCCCTTAGTCTGCAGGCCTGCTGTTTACCATTGGGGCCCTTACACATGCATACAAGTTCCAAGAAGAACAAAGATAAACTGGTGTAGAGGATGGTTCCCTCCTGGCAAAGAAAACAATGGTCTCCCCTGAGCTGCAGCTCAGGGTACTCACAGTGCCCGGAGAGGGTGACGACCCCTGCAGTCCACAGCACGTCATCTCCCACAAAATGGGTGGTGTAGTTCTTTGCCTACCTGGCCTTTCCAGCTTCACCTGCAGGCCTTTGTATATGGCTTTCACCAGGCAGGCCTGTTCGTCCTTCTCTCCACGGTTCCTCTGATCTTTGCAATGGGGGGGCACAGCAATTCAACTCCCCCTGGTGCCTTTTTAGTCTTCTCAGCTTCTCCCCTGGCAGAAAGGTCTGTCCCTGATGCAGCAGCCTCCCAGATGCCCCAGGCTGGAGGTCACAGTACCTTCAGGCCAAACAGTCTGCCACAGTACTTTTGAGCAACCAACCTGAGGGACCCTCCTGCACAGACCCAGTGGCTGTCTGGCTCCTTCCTGTTCCTTATGCTTGAAAGGGGAGAGAGAGGGAGTGGAGAGGGATGCAGCCCCAGAGCCTTTGCCAGGCAAAACCACCAAAACAGCCCTCTGGTTTCCTTTGGGGGGCCTGAGATTCCCTCTCCCCCTGCTCCTCCACCCTGCTCCTTCTCTCTCTCCCAAACTCTTCCTCTCTCTCACCAGCTCTCCCTTTCTCCATCCCTTTCTTCTTCCTTCCATGGGAGAGGGGTAGCCAAAGCCTCCCTGCCTACAGGCAGTCTTCCTCCACTCTTGCTTTTTGGAGGAGGGGGTAGAGCTGCCTTTTCTCTTTGTAGGAACCCATAACAAGTAGCATGCACTTTTCTAGCTGGACACCTGATTCCTAACTAGCACCAACAATAATCACAGTCACAGCTAGGCTTGCATCAGGTCCAGTCACATCAATGGTCCAGGTGTGAGTACCCCCAGGACAGCAGGAGACCCCCGCCTTACATAAGCACTGGGCTGGGGGGGCCTACACACTCCCCTGGCAGGAAACCCATGACCAATAATAGGCACTTTACTGACTCTACCCATGGTCCCTAACTAGTACCAGCAACCATCGGATCCCCAAACAAGCTCGGATAGGTTGGATTGTGGTAGCTTACTATATGTGTGTAAGAGGGGGTAGGCACCTACATGCCTCCACTACCCCCTAGAGTAACAATTGGAGGATGGAGAACTGTCACCACAGGCTGGAGGAGAACAGCAAGGGGCAGATTTGTGGGCTCACCTAGGGATTCATAAGTGAGCTTCACGGCAGGCCTGGGGGGCCGGACAGATCTGCGGGGCAAGGCATTGGTTGGCACCAGAACCGAGGCAGGGGGCACGGTTAGTCCATTAAGGCCATGGTCCATCATCCCCTCTCTGGGCCTTCCGTGTACTTCTACACTGTCAGGGATTGGGTCCGGAACCTGGGCAGAGTCCGTAACGGCAGGTGACTCAGTATCTCGTGGAGGCAGGTATGCCAGGGGGGCCACCTTGTCTCCCTGAAACCCACTCCAGGTGTGGTCCAGATGCCGGGACTGGAGGCTGGGCCTTAGGGACAAAGGGCGGGGCCTCAGGGGCCAGGTAGGTCAAGGGTTCTAAGTGGCTGGAGCTGGTGGAGGGGGCAGAGGTCCCACAGGACCCTTCCCAACAGGGGAGGGAGCCGTCTGTCCCCATTCCCCACTGAGGACAAAAGGAGTCCCCCTCCTCCCCCTCACTTGCCTCACTGGAGGAGTCCCAGGGCCCCACAGAAGGCTGTCAGGTGTCCAAAGCAGGACCCACGGTGCGGTGTCCCGGGGTGGGGGAAAAAAACAGTCCCCACCGCATACGCTTCCCTCGGGTAATGGGGCACCTTGCCATTGGCAGGTTGGACTTCGAGGCCGGGGTAGGCATGATCTCCCCTATGGGGAGCAGGTGATTTTGATGTACCGTTTTCTCGAGCCCCCAGCCATGCTCCTGCTTAATACAGTACACCGGCAGGTCGATCAAGTTTCTCCACCACTAGATAACCATCCGGGGTCCACCAGTCCTTGATCGTGTGCTTACCCTGGAACCTCTGGTTTCGCACCAAGACCGTGTCCCCACCTCCAAGTCCTGGCAGCGCACTCTGGCGTCATACCTCCTCTTATTCCCATGACTGCTTCAAGATGCTGCCTCGGAGGTGAGTTTGTATGCCATGCAGAGCTGTTCCCGTAGGTTGCTGGTGTACTCCAGGTACGATTTATGGGAGGTCCCATCAGCGGATACCCCAAAACAGAGGTCCACCGGCAGCCGGGCCTTGCGACCAAACATGAGGTAGAAAGGTGAGTGCTGGGTGACATCATTCTTCGTGCAGTTGTAGGCATGCACCAGTTGTCACACCCACTGACTCCAATTAGCCTTGTCGGTGGGGTCCAAGGTGCCCAACATGTTTAGCAGTGTTTGGTTGAACCGTTCGGGCTGGGGGTCCCCTTTGGGGCGGTAAGGGGTGGTGTGGGATTTCTGTATGCCATAACATGCCAGAAACTCCCTCATCAAATGGCTCTCAAAATCCCGACCCTGGTCAGAATGGACCCATTTAGGGAGACCATAGTGTTGGACATACTGCTGCAGGACCTAAACAGCGGTGCTCGCCTTTTGGTCCCTGGTGGGGAAAGCCTGAGTATACCGGGTGTAGTGGCCCGTGATGACCAGTATGTTGGCTGCGTTCTTCCAGTCCAGCTCCAAGGACAGGAAGGCCATGCAAACCAACTCCAGGGGCCCACTAGTTTGGATTTTGACCAAGAGTCCAGCTCATCGGGGCAAGGTCTTCCATTGGATGCACCGCAAGCAGCGCTTGCAGTAGCTCTCCACGTCCGCCTTCATCCACGGCCAACAGAACCTGGCCTGGCATGCATCCAAGGTGCTGTCATAGCCTAGGTGCCCCATATCATCATGCATTGACTTGAGGACCACTTCCCAGTAGACTCTGGGCAACACCAGCTGCTGTCTCGAAAGGCCAGAGGAATCTCGGTCCTGCACTGTCCGCAGTACCAATCCCTCTGGCAGCACCAATTTGTCCCACTCTTAACCAGCCCCCAAGCCTCGGGGTGGGTGCTCCACACCTGCCATGGTGACCCCCCCCTTGGAGAGGGCCCGAAGCAGATCTCGGATGCCAGGGTCCACCCTTTGCTCCCACTGCAGATCTGCCTTACTAGGCTGTGGCAAGGACAGAAGGTCCAGGCCCACGAAATTCAGATAACCTGGAGGGATTGCTTCATTGGGGGGCTCCCAGCACCTCTATACTCCAGGTGGGACAGTCATGACATTGCCAGGGGGCCCAGCCTGGGAGCAGAGCACTTGTCCCAGAGACAGCTTGACCAGGAATGGGGGATCTGGTGTGTCAGGGTGCAGACGGCGAGACAGGGCGTCCGCGTCCACATTGGCCCGCCCACTCCAATATTCCAGGCTGAAGTTATACGTGGTGAGGGCCACCAACCACCGATACCCTGCAGCATCCAATTTAGCTGTGGTGTTGACATAAGTCAGAGGGTTGTTGTCCATGCGCACAGTGAACAGTACCCCATACAGGTATTCATGGAACTTCTCCGTGACTGCCCACTTTAGCGCCAACAACTCCAGTTTATGCACCGGGTAGTTCTTCTCGGAGGAAGTCAGGCCCCAGCTAGAGAATGCCACAGGGCAGAATACCTCGGGATACTCCTGGTACAGGATCACCCCCAGCCCGGTAAGGTTGGCATCAGTATGCAGGACGTAGGGCTTACTTGGGTCCACAAATGCAAGGACCGAAGCCTCCCCCAATCGGCAGACGATCTCCTGGAAAGCCCCCTCACACTCCGGCATCCAACGGGACCCAAAAGGTTCCCCAATGCGCAGGTAGTCCTGGCGGGGGGCCTGACCCTTCCTCCGGTTCATCGGCGGATAACCCTGCATCAGGTCATTCAGGGGACATACTACCAGGGAGTAATCCTTCACAAATCACCGATAATACCTGCAGAACCCCAAGAAAGACTGCAGGGCGTGCAAGTGGGTGGGCCATGACCATGATTTGAGGGCCTCTACTTTAGCCGGGTCGGTCTGTACCCCCTTTTCCGAGACTATACGCCCAACATACTTAACCTGTGGCTGGCAGAACTGGCATTTGTTGATGGAGACCTTCAGGCCGAACTCCTCCAGTCAGTCCAGGACCTTCATCAACCGGGCCTCGTGTTCTTCCAGGGTCCGCCCAAAAATGATAAGGTCATCCAGATAGACTATGACCTCCAGCAGGTTCATGTCTCCCACAGCCCTTTCCATCAAATGTTGGAAGGTGGCCAGGGCCCCCAGATATGCCTTGGGGCATACGCTCGAACTGGTAGAATCCCAGTGGGCATATGAATGCTGTCTTTTCCTTGTCCTCCTCGGCCATGGGTATCTGGTAGTACCCGCTCTGAAGGTCCAGCATGGAAAACCACTTGCTCCCAGACAGGCTGTCCAGTGCGTCCTCCACTTTGGGCACTGTGTACTGGTCTGAGACAGTTAAGTTTGTTTAGTGAGTGGTAGTCGATGCACATTCTCACTGCTCTGTTCTTTTTCCTAGCCACCACAATGGGGGAAGCATATGGGCTGCGGGACTCCGTGATGACTCCGGTGCCCAGCAACTCCATTAGGTGTTTCCTCACATCCTCCACATCCCCAGGTGCTAACCTCCATGACCGCTCTCTGAACGGGCGGTCGTCTCTCAGCCGAATGTGGTGCTCTTCCCCGGTGACACATCCCATGTCCCACTCATGCAAATAGGAGACCCGACGGCGCTTCGCCAACTTCTGGCTCAGTCTCCATTTATAGGCCTCAGAGATTGGTGAGCTTCCAAAATCGAACAAGGACGGGTCTATCTCTTCCCCAGGATATTTGCTGGGGGTGACAGATACAGCCCCGTCACACCGAAAGTTGGACGCCAACACACAACCCCTATGGATGGTCACCAGTTTTCTTAACTCATTCCGGACCCTAACCGTAACACGCCAGGCCTGGGGATTGGCAGGGGCAGGCAGCACCCCCCTCCAGACTAAGAATCCAGGTGGCAGACTTCCCGGGGGAGGGGCATCAAGCATGGGCGCCTCCACCAAGAGGAATCAGTCAAACTGGGTGATTTCTATCACCTGGTACCCAGCCCCTGGGGGGGAGAGTCAGTCTCCCCCCTCCCAATCGCCGAACCACCCCGACCCCGCCTCCATCGACCCCTGTGGGATTGCCAGTCACTTCAAGCCCCAACCACTTCATGGCAGCAGTAACCAACGGGCTTGCGAGCTCACCTATGCCGCCCCTGTCATGACACATTTGGGCCAAACGCTCAAACATGTTGGCATTGGTCCCAATAAGCACCGGGGTGTCCGACATGCTCTTTGGCTCCGGACAGACCAACGCTAGGGCCTCTATGGAGGGTGGGACTTCCCCTCCCTTGGTCAAGAAGGAGATACTAACCACACAATACCCATCATAAGGGTAATCCATGCTGCCGATACCCCACAGGGACAATCCGGACAGAGGTCGGAGGGGGAGGTGGGTGAGAGGCTGGTTATAAAACAGCTGGTGGATGATGGTGACCTGGGATCCACTGTCCAGCAGTGCTGAGCAGGCCACCCCTTCTACCAGAACCTCGGTGTCAGCCTGAGGGTTGATTAGGCCCCTTGGCACATCCCGGTTGGTAGGCATATGGAGGTCGGTCCAGAGGGTGGAGCAAGGCCATCTTGGGGGTAAGGGTTGCTCCCTTACCAGCCCCCGTTGGAATTTTTCCTGGTCCAGGTGCCTCTCAGCTGCCAGCTGGGGGTTCACCTCCCTGCGGCAACCCCGCCTGAGTCGGCCGCCTACACCTGAAGCAAATCCACCTGTCCTGGGGCCTTAGGGACCCTCGAGGGCTGGACCGGGGAGCCGTATAACTCAGGGGTGGCCGCCGAGTGTCAGGTGCATCCCTGGCTGAGAGAGAGAGAGGGACTCCATGGCCAGCTTCATTGCCCATACCAGGTCCTTCATGCCCTGGACCTCCTGCAACACTGCCCCCAGGTCTGGTGAGCCGACCAATTCAGTCTGGGCCAACTCCTTGGGCTGTAGTGCGGCGCTGGTGGTGGCAAGTGCCCACTGCAGGGCCCCTACTTCCTGATGCACCTCCTCCTCCTTGACCTCATCCAGTAGCTGCTTGATGGAGGGGCGGGTTGCTCTTTCAAGCCTGCAGCCTGAGGGCAACCACAGTCAGGGGGAAATGCACTGCTCCCCTCAGCATCTGCTCCAACTGCATCTATGTCACCCCGGCAGGAGGGTCATGCCCCACTTCCGCCAGTTTGAGCACCACAGTCTCGACTCAGGTGATGTACTGGGACAGTTTCTCACCCACTTTCTGAGTGGTGCCCCACAGCTGGCCCAGCACTGCCTCTCTCTTTTCAACCACCCCAAAGGTGCTCCACAGAATTTCCAAATAGTCCTGGGGTGTGCAGTGGGGCTGGCTGGCCTGGAGGGACCGGATCACGTCTAGCGCCATACCTCAGAGGCTCTCCAAGAAACGCTTGCACTTCTCCTCCTCCGGGCACCCCCAGACCTGGATCATCTGGGCCACCTGGCTGCTCCAGGAGTGGAAATCATCTTCCCCTACAGGTGTGGGAAGGGCACCCGAGAAAGTATGCAACCTTTTATACTGCTCGTGGGCTACCCCCAGGTAGGGGATCGAGCCACCCGGCAGCCCTATTGGAGGAAACCCCCTGCCAGGGAGCAGAGACTGCATATCATGCAGGGTCTTCCCCTCCTCCTTGAGCCACTCCCCCAGATGAGTTACGAAACCCTCCTGTTCTTGGTGGGGCCCAGGGCCTGGCTCCCCAAGGGCAGGCCGCTAACGACTATCTTTAATATGGTCCAGGTCTCTCTGGACACCCTGGGGGTGACCTCGGAGGGGCACCTCCACGGACCCCAAATCCTTCCCAGCCTCCAAGGTGATATCCCTCCACCCCCCAGACTTGGTCGGTCATCACCCTCTGGACCTTCAACCCCCTGCAGTCGGGCAAGGCCCCCTCTAAAAAGTTTAATATGTCCTCCTTCCATCGCCCCATGGCCACGTTATGGACGAGTAGCATCTTATCGGAGTCTAGCCCCTCAAAGTCGCACCAGTCCTCTACATCCTGAAATGCCTTCTCCCTGGTCCCAGTGCAAACTATCACCCACTTACAGAAGTCAAGGAATACTAAAGAGGTATAGCTGAATGTGGGGTAGGGAAGTCAACCACAGTCGCATTTGGGCAGTCACAGGGTTGTCAAGTCAGTGAATGAATCTCAGCGGTGCCTCCACTTGTAACACCCCCCCCCCGATAATCCCACACACCTGGGCTGCCCCGGCAGGACCAAGGGCTCAGCACTACCTCCCCCGAGGGTCCAAGCCTGAGTCCTTACCAGTAGTTTCTGTGGTGCCTAATGCCTCCACCTGGGGCCCCTGTGTCACCTCCTGTGGGTAGAACAGGTTAGAACGTTTCCCCAGGATAACTAATGGTCTTCCCTCTAATGACTGCCCATGATGACTCCCCCAGACCCACAATCACTCCCCACAATGGTTCTGCACACACACAGCAGGTGAAACAGATGAACAATAAATATCCAGTTTAT
This sequence comes from Neoceratodus forsteri, assembly GCA_016271365.2. NCBI lineage: Eukaryota > Metazoa > Chordata > Ceratodontiformes > Ceratodontidae > Neoceratodus > Neoceratodus forsteri. The sequence goes on from CM057449.1 coordinate 1,520,628,295, forward strand.
TACTGCAAGCTAATACAAAGGAGGTGAGGGCTACTCCTCCAAAACCTCCTGGTTACCAAACATTCACTTATCCCCACTTCCCCCCTTTTCCCTGGGTGCACCCAGACCAGTTACAGTTAGTGGGTACCTCATGGTCCCTTAGTCTGCAGGCCTGCTGTTTACCATTGGGGCCCTTACACACTCGCACTAGTTCCAAGAAGAACAAAGATAAACTGGTATAGAGGATGGTTCCCTCCTGGCAAAGGAAACAATGGTCTCTCCTGAGCTGCAGCTCGGGGTACTCACAGTGCCCGGAGAGGGTGACGACCCCTGCAGTCCACAGCACGTCGTCTCCCACAAAATGGGTGGTGTAGTTCTTTGCCTGCCTGGCCTTTCCAGCTTTGCCTGCAGCCCTTTGTATATTGCTTTCACCAGGTAGGCCTGGTCGTCCTTCTCTCCATGGTTCCTCTGATCTTTGCAATGGGGGGGCACAGCAGTTCAATTCCCCCTGGTGCCTTTTTAGTCTCCCCAGCTTTTCCCCTGGCAGGAAGGTCTGACCCTGATGCAGCAGCCTCCCAGATGCCCCAGGCTGGAGGTCGCAGCACCTTTAGGCCAAACAGTCTGCCACAGTACTTTTGAGCAACCAAACTTAGGGACCCTCTTGCACAGCCCTAGTGGCTGTCTGGCTCCTTCCTGTTCCTTATGCTTGAAAGGGGGGAGAGAGGGTGTGGAGAGGGATGCATCCCCAGAGCCTTTGCCAGGCAAAACCACCAAAACAGCCCTCTGGTTTCCTTTGGGGGGCCTGGGATTCCCTCTCCCCCTGCTCCTCCACCCTGCTCCTTCTCTCTCTCCCAAACTCTTCCTCTCTCTCACCAGCTCTCCCTTTCTCCATCCATTTCTTCTTCCTTCCATGGGAGAGGGGTAGCCAAAGCCTCCCTGCCTGCAGGCAGTCTTCCTCATCTCTTGCTTTTTGGAGGGGGGGGTTGAGCTGCCTTTTCTCTTTGTAGGAACCCATAACAAGTAGCATGTACTTTTCTAGCTAGACACCTGGTTCCTAACTAGCACCAACAATAATCACAGTCTCAGCTAGGCTTGCATCAGGTCCAGCCAAATCAATGGACCAGGTGCGAGTACCCCCAGGACAGCGGGAGCCCACTGCCCACCTTACGTAAGCGCCAGGCTGGGGGGCCTACATACATAAAAGATTTGTTTTATGCAATAAGAAAAGCACAAATAGAGTCAAAAACTGAGCTGTAAGTACAGTGCAGATCCTGTCTCCTGATCACACTTCCTAGAACTGCACACAGCACAGCTCTTCTGGTCTGTTTTCTGTAAGATCTACAGGTCACATGGTGCATTAGACTTTAGCTTCCAGGCTCATGACCTCCTCCCCAGAGTCTCCAAGTCCTTCTGGAGAGCCAGCTTCCCCTCCTTCCCTTCCACCATCGCCCACAGCTTCGAGTCATCGGCAAAGAGGCTCATTCTGCTCCTGATTCCACTTTTGATGTCTGAGATATAGACATTAAACAGGACTGGGCCCAGTACCTACCCCAGTGGGACCCCGCTCATGACTCTCCTGGAGGATTTGACCTCCTCCCCCACCCTCACCCTCTGTACATGCTCCACTAGCCAGCTTCCCCAGTACCCCGGGATGTGGCACCAAGTCAAATGCCCTGCTGAAGTCCAGAAAGAGAACATCCACTGGCCTACCCTGATCCAGCGCATTCGTCACCCCCTCATAAAATTCCACCAGATTGCTCTGACATGATCTGCCCTTAACAAAGCCATGCTGGCGATCATTTAGGTGACCCCGTGCCTTCAGAACCCCCTCTAGCCTCTCCTTCAGGATGACCTCCATCACTTTGCCCTTTACCAATGTCAGGCTAACCGGCCTATAATTTCCCGGCTCCTCTCGTGAGCCACCCTTGTGTATAGACATGATATGGGCCATCCTCCAGTCATGAGGCGCCCACCCCGACTGCAGAGAGAAGTTAAAAAAGTCTGCCAGGGTTGCGGCCAAGGTATCAGCCAGCTCCTTAAGCACCCTGGGATGGAACCCACCTGGGCCCAGTACTTTATCCCCTCTTAAGGCCTTGAGGGCTTCCCACACCCTCCCACTGGGGATTTCAACATCCATTTCCCCCACTTCATCTGCCAGTCCCCCTTCCCTCTCCCCTTGCCGTGCCACCCCCCTGTCCTCCTTGGTAAAGATTGAGGCAAAAAAGTAATTTAGTACCTTGAGTTCTCCCCTGCCTCCTCAACCCACCCACTCCCCATCCTCAGCCTACTAATCTGCCTCTTCCCTTTTCTTCTTCTTTCCCTAATATACCTAAAGAACCCTTTTCTCCCCTTCTAATCCTCTGTGCCAATCTCAGCTCAACCCACACCTTGGCTGACCTCACCACCCTGTTGTCTCTCCTGGCTACCTTATCATACTCCCTCTTGGATATAGCCCCCGAGAACATTTGTATCAGCTATAAGCAGCCTTTTTTTCCCTCACCGCATTCTGGACCTCTCTTGTCCACCAGTTCAGCCTCTTAGCTTTTCCTCACTTGTGTCTCTCCCTCATACAGGCCTTGGTAGCCTCCTGGAGACCCTTTTTAATAATTTCCCACTGGGCCTCTGTGCCCATGCTTGGCCTGATCTCATCTATGTAGCCCCTAAGGATCTGCTCCATCCCCTGAAGTCCACTCCTCTAAAATCAACCACTGCCATTTTTGTGTGTTCTACCCCTCCTCCTAGGTCAAGGGAGAAACAAACCTTGGCGTGATCACTTTACGCCAGTGGGTCCCCAACAACTAAGTCCCTGATGAGCTCACCATCTGACAGGTCCACATCCAGGATGCTCCCCTTCCTCATCAAATCAGTCACCAGCTGGGCAAGGAATGCATCTTGGAAGACATCCAGCTGGTGTTTGCAGACTACAAGATAATAGTTTATTTACCTTTTTACATTTATTCTGTGTGTCTCCTATTGTATATAAACCTCATTTGAAAGTCACCTCGAGAGAACAACAGGACAGGCGTTGCTCAGTGCTTAATGGATCTCAGAGTTGGTACTTATAACGTGAATGGAGTAGTGCCTGGTTGTCAGCAAAAAGCCAGTTCTCAATGGGCTCCCCACTGTAAGTGCAACTCACTCTGACAGTTGAAGCTAGTTATGATAAAGATGGATTCCTCAAGATGAGACCCACTAACTGACATGGCTAGCTGCAGGAGTGAAACTGGTCCAAATCAGTTAGGATCTGGTAACTCTATTTAGAACTTTGTAGATGTTTCTAGCAGGAGGGAGGGCTGAACCTTTTAACAACTTTAGTGAGCATTTAAGTCAGCCCTGCTGATTCACCCCCAGTGGGATAGACTGGCCCTGCTATGGCATCCTGGCACTTTTTGCCCCATGTCCCTTCAATTGGAGACAGTATAAACTGGCCTAGGTACTAACAGCCTTCTCATCCTCTTTTGGGGCTATATGCTCGAGTCCCAGTGGTAGTGGGAAATTCCTCTCTGAGAGGCCTCTACCACTAGACTAGTAGTAGCTGCTTCCAGGCACCATCTTCCCTGGGACCTCTAGGAGGCCTCCACAAGGTGGGTGCCCACTATGTCTAAACTGAGCTCTCCTGTGCTCTGACCCCCCCCCCACCACCACCTGTCTCCAGGCCCTTTTTACCCACGTACCTGACTATTCAATTCTGAGGCACTCCCACCTGGGGGAATGCAAGACTTTACAATAGTCCCGACTATTGGGGAAGGGCTACACTGTAAAAAGATGCACACATTTTTAGGGATTTCCCTTACTACTCTACATAATTGTAGAAATGTAATAGATGTTTGCCTTTGATTTTTGTAATGGCTTGTGATGAACGGGGTAACTTAGAGAAATTAAGGAAAGAATAATGTACATCCTATTGCACATATCAAGTGCATAATTTCCATCAAGAGGTTTTGACAACATTTATAAACCAACAGTGCCAAGCACAACTGGTTTATATTTGTCACTAGAACAGCAAGTGTGAAATATCATCCTTATTACATGAGTATTTTCTTATTATTAATGAGGAGGAACAAAACTGTTTCTCTGAGAAAGTCTTAGAAGGTTGATTCCACACCACATTTTTTAGTATGTTGCAAAATACATTATGAAATGGGTCTAAAGAATACTGCCTCCTGATTGGACAAGGGGTTCTTTCAAATGAGCCATTATCCCAGCACAACAGCCTGACTGAAAGTATTCCCTGACCAACAGGCTCACCACTCAACTTTGGAGCGGTCCACCTCAGTGGAGCCACCCGGCACACACACAGCCTCATTTCAAACTGCCACTGAATGCAGCTCATTTCAAACTGCCACCCACCGTGCCATGCTCCACTTGCAGTTTCTTTAAAACAAAAAGGCGAGTTAACTCGTGATTCGTTGACCATGAGCGCTACTTTCGATCAGCTCCATCTCACAAAATACATGCGAGGTGGACCACAAATGAAAAAAAAATTGTGTCAATTAAAAAAAAAAAAAAAGACAGGCTGGCTGTGGACTGTGGCAAGTACTTGCCGCACCCGATCTGATCAACCAGTCAACATATCCGGTAGTGCTCCTCCAATCTGATCAACCAGTAATCATATCCGGTAGTGAAAGCTACTTGCAATTGGAACGATGTGATAATAGAGCAGCAAGAATAGTGCTAAACATATGAGCGCATAAATAATGTCGCCTTGTTTCATAGCGCACCTACAGTTTAGTGCTCATCAATTACAACGTTTGACAGAAAGGATAACAGACAACACTGGTATCTACAAAATCCAGAATTTATTGAAAAAAACAGCAGCACACCATTAAATAATAAAGCACCTAATCTGATCGCTAATCTGACCCATAATTAATTTGAAGTTACATTTAATGTTTAAAAAACACCAGCACACCTTTACCAAAGTATGCTCGGCAAGTAAATATTTTCTAAGTTTAATAGTGAAGCATCTAATCTGATCCATAGTTTATTGAAGTAACGTTTAATTTTTAAAAAACAGCATCACACCAATACCAAATAAAGCTTTGCAAGTAAATACTAAATACTAAATAGTTTAAGCTGATCCGAAAGTCTGTGAAAACATTAGCAGCCAATGACACACAATGCTTGCAACTGGAATTTGTAGGCAATTCCCTTTCCATATTCGTACATGGACCTGGCATCATACTGTGAGACTATCCCTTCAATTCACTTGGCAATATCTTTGTATTTTTTCTTGGCACCTGCCACCACAGAACCAGCTACAAGTTATTCCACCAAAGCGGTATTGTACTGCGGCTCAGACTATGACAAAGTCTAGGAACCGCCAGATTGATGGGTGATGCGTACCCACAAAGTGGTTAAATTTGTGGTGCAAGACTTCCACTGTGTTGATGGTTCTCAGCAGTTTAGTCAGCACCGAATCGTAACAGTTCCATAGATCAATCAGGAACATTGGTCTCCACCTCCACCCTCTGCCAAGTGGTCGACCCAGCCATGTATCTTCATAATAATCCAAGAGTGGTACCAGTATGTCTGCATTGCTTGTAAAAAAAACTTGTGTCATTAAGCCATTAAATGCAGCAATAACATAATCTTTTGGAAGGTAAGCCAATGCAGGCAAGCATCTTATGTGCAGGGCAAATACTGGGTTGGACATATAGCGGCTACATATTTCTGCATGCTCCTCCACTTTGCGCCATACAGATTGGCACAAATGAAAAAAACAGTCACGCAACTGTGCTTGCGGGAAAGACTCTCTAAAAGATTTTATAGTGGCCTGCTTGAAGTCGATAAGCACTGTTTCAGGAGTGAGGGTAGAACACAGGTTATTTATTTCAGCAAGTACCTTATTATAAGTTGCTGCTGTGTGAGTTGTCATCGGCACATACACAAGCAGAATCATAGTGCATAGTTTGATAGCATGGATAGTGTATAATTGGCCAAAAATTGATGGACAACTTTTAAATGTGCCATCAGCGAACAGATGATTACATGCCTTCAGCTTTTCCAGATCTTTAGTTGTTGAGAATATCAGGAAACGATTACTGACCGGTCCAGAATCAAAAAATAGGAACTTCTCCCCACTATCTGTCACACAGTACTCAGGGGACAATACAAGAGAAATAGCATCTGCAGTCTCAGGCAGAGGCCTTGTGGTAATTCGCCATGTCCTCCTGACAGTTCTTTTAAGCAATGGCACAGCTTGAAGCTGTGTGGACACTTCGGGCGGTAGTTGGGAAAGGCCAGCAACCACGATCTGGTGAGTGGTGTCCGTGGTAGATGCTGCCTTGGATTTCATTTCAGCAACAGCCTCTTTATGCATAACTGAGGCAGGATCGGGGACATGGTTATGTTCCCCCACTTGCTCACGGATAATATGGACCCTTGCAGCACAGTGTCCTTTCACATATTGCAAGCATTTCCAATATGATTTCTTCCCGCAAATGCGCTGTCTGCAGTATAGAAACCTCTGCTACAGAGCAAGATCACCTCCTTTCTGGCTTTTAATATATCGTACTTCTATGTTTCAAACACCTACTGTGACACACTACACAGGTACTGAAATGAGATAGACAGATAATTAGTGGAGCATACATCAGCGTACGTCACATTTTCACCTGAATTGATTGAATCAATTTACAGATTGATGTTTTCTATAGCAACTTCGCCTAAGGTACTATACTACAGGTTTTTCTATAGTCGCTTCATCTCAGGTAATGTCCTGTTGTATTTTCTATACTAGCATCCTCTGAAGGAATAAACTGGCAGTCACGCTTACCATAACCTGGTGCCCATTTGTCATTGGCACTATAAATGAACGCGTTATTATGATAGAACTATTTTCCTTTGCGATATTTTTGATGCGTTAATATCATCAGATACCCTTGCAATTAAAGAAAACAAATGCCACCTACTGGCAAAGTAGTGACATCACAACGTCCAAATGGGATTATTTTTTTCTTTGTAAAGATGTTTACAACATTTTGTATCTTTCTTGGTCAAATAAAATATATATTTTAATTATTTATTTACTTATTTATATAGTGCTAGTGGGGACCCATTTCATAATCACAATAAGGCACTCTGGGGGGGCATTATAGTGGGATAGTGGCCTTCTCATTCAGTGGAAGCACTCGGCTCCGCCTCGTGCGTCTACCCACCTGAGGCAGACTGTTATCCCACCATAATGCCCCCTCTCCCCCTTCCCAGCGTGCCTTATTGCTTAAATATGAATTGTTTAGCCTAGGAAAAAAAACAGTCCTTACATCAGGGTCAGAGAAGTTCAGCTGAAGGGGTGGCTAATAAATCTTTGCAATTAAAACTTAGCTGGCATTTGCAATAGGACCCTCCTCACACATGGAGTGTCCCATTTCCAAACTGTGACTCTACTACGTCAAACAGCACAGGGATCTTCCGCTGGACGTCGGATAACATTCCTTTTTGTTGCACCACATTAAATGCGAGAGAAATGAGGCAGAGCCATCGTTGGTTAGGTTTCAAGTTGGGGTCTGAAAATTGGGTTTTAGATTGTCAGTTTGGCCAAACTACTTTGGCTCCCAGTGCAGTAATCGGCATAGGGTAAAGCAGGCTGCAAATAAAGAGGGAAGCCTTTAGCTCAGCAATTAATATTAATTGTAACATGGCAAAAATAATAGTACTGCAAACAGCCAACACAATTGGTTGAACCACGTCAGGTGGTACAAGAGCAAGACGTCATTATTCCACTACTAATGCCATGTTGCTACTGAAGTACTTGATTCAACCATGGAGGAGACAGCAGCATTGTGCTGAAATACAGACACCAACAACCAGATGTCTTGTCTTTCCCACCCACCTGAGTGCTCATAACACTCGCAGCACTCCACCAATCTCAGTGTAATGATGCTGTGTGCCTATTGCTATGCAACTCTGTTCTTAGTACGTGACTTTGTGAAGTCAGGCTGTCTTCTGCTGGGTGAGTTAGTGAGCAGCTGGTCTTATGCCATCTCCACACGTACCGGCCCTCCATGGTAATCTTGTCCATCTCATGCTCCCGCTGTGTGTTAGAGATCCCTCGCTTAGCCATCTCCTGCAGGTACTCCATGTATTGTGTGCAACAGCGGCTCACCCCTTGATGGTTCAGCAAACTGTAAACTACAGATATCGCCCACCAGCCCAACCCGAGGAAATAGCTGCAAACAGCTATAGATACACAGATAGGAAAGCAGCAGACAGTACATCAAGCAGAAGTTGAAGCTGACTGAGCATGCACGCAGAGCACAGAAACACAGCCTCAGAAAATATGCAAATTGGTTACTGAGTTAGATGCGGAAACAGAAAGAGCAGTGTTCTGGAGTCCTCCTAATGACCCTATCACAAAAATAGCCATGTAGATTCACATGAAACATCGACCATTAGTTTAAACAAACATTTCTCCTGTTGTGTAGGACATGTTATTTCCGGCACATCTGTGCGTAAAAAAGCATCTTGTAAATTACTGAAAAGTGCAGTCAATATTTATGAAGCAACTAAATAATGTCTGTATAACATGTAATAGAAAACTATAAATAAATTTCTAACATTCATAAGTATTGCAACACCATGTTACAAGCGCATTAAGCCACTCCAAAGGTGGCATATAATGGGGAATTAATGTATGGTTGGGCTGTTGTATGCACTCTGCCACAATGGTCCCAACCATCCATTAATTCCCTGTTAGATGCCATCTTCATCGTGGCTTAATGCTTACTTACTATAGCTTACTTGTGGCAGGTGGTGTCTGCATGCCACTGCTGAGGATTGGCATGTTTGTGGAGGTGTGACACAGTCTGAAACAAGTACCACAGCTACATCACAGTTTTGAGCTATTGTCATTATTGGTATTCATTGCTGAGCTCAAGGCACCCCTATGTTGCCTCTGTTTTACCGCCCTGCCAATTACTACCTTCTCAACAGAGCCATGTATTTTCAGCATTTATGATACCCCCACCACCACCAAGAAAAATGTTATGCATCCAAGAACATAAACACAAATAATTAAAAGGCAATAAATTTAGGGCATCACGTTTACTTTCCCAAGTTTTTTTACCATGCATGAATGAAGACCTTTTCTGTTTTTTTTTTTTTTAGTTTTTTTATATCGATTGAACCAAAGTAACAATTAAAAAAAGCTGCTGCTTGCTGGCAGCCAAACTTGTTATAGTCAACAGACTACATGAGGTCATGAAACTGAGGAAGCTGCGCCCATACTCCCACGGTGCAGATGATCCCTCTGTGGGTTTTTTAGCTACATGACTGAACTGCCATGGTTCTTTGGGAGCAGTAGGGCTGCGACTGTGAGATGATTTCTTTCTGCCATGGTGTAATGGTGTGGCTGGGCTGGATGCCGAGGTACACCAGCACTGGCAGCAGCAGCACTAGGGTCACAAAGAGGCTGATCATCGGGGAATGGGGTGGGCCTGATCTTTAGATTTCCCTGTCTGACCAACTTGCTTTCTTACTTTTCTCTTCAGCATTATTTTCTTTTAAATTGGGTCATCTTCTCCTGTGATGACCTTCGCTCCTCTTAATCAGTCATCATCAGAACTTGGTGAAATTACAGATACACTCAAATACACAGAAGGTAATGGCAGATAAGGACCATGTGGCCCACCTAGTCTGCCCCTTTTCCCTATCTGATGCATTACCGCAGACCCTAGTTCATCTGTGACTTACCCTCTCTTCTCTACTGCTAGAGTACTCTTATGTCTACCCCATGTATTCTTGAATTCCCCTTCCAGTTTTGTCCCCACCATCTTTGCAGGTAGGCTGCTCCAAGTATCCACTACTCTTTCTGTGAAAAAGTACTTCCTCACGTTGCCCCTGAGTCCAGGGGCGTCATTTAGGGGTCACCAGGGGTCGCATTCGCCACCCCTATGAAAATTTTGTGACCCCTATGACAAGGCTTGCGACCCCTGCTGCCATGGCTTATGGATGCTGCTTAACCATTGGCCACCACTGGCCAGACGAATCTAAAAAAAAAACTTCTTTTTTTGCCAAATTGCCTCCCTGAGAGCCGAGACAAGGGTCCGCCTCCCCCCCCCAAACTCCAAGTCCCAGAGTCACAGTGTGCATTGAGATGGGGTTGGTACTACCACGATTGGCTAGGAAGGCCAGTGGGCGGGACTAGTCATGACGTTTTGCGGTGGTGGTAGACGAGGCGAGCACAGCAGACAGGGTATCCCCTTCGTGCTTTGGAAAAACATGGGGACGTTCGTTGGTTCCTTCAGGGCTCGCTGGTTAGTAAAACATTTTTTTTTGTTTTGTTTTTACCGATATCTTCGAATTGATTTCAACAGAAGATGCCAGCATTACCACAGCAGTATTAATACTTGGAGAGAGGTCAGACATTTGCAGATAAAAACCGGATGCTGTATTTTTTTCATGTTTTTTTATAACAGTTGAAAAAGTTGTTGCCATTTTAAAAATCTTTCGAAGTGCATATTTATATACGGTAAAGGTATATTTAGATGTGATCGCTGATGAGGTGTCAAATCACCAGGTATCAGTGATAAAACTTGTTAACTCAGTGCAATTTAAAAAATGTGCAGAAGAAAGGTACTACTACTAATAATACCTATTCTTGGTGCAAATTGAGCTCAAGACAAGTTGCACACACTGTTCAGCTGTTAGTATCCATTAGCTACCTTAGTCCCAGATAATCCTTAGTTTACCCATGTTTGCTCATAGTTTGTCTTTTGAAACAAGGTACCAATACATTTTGAAAGCAGGAGACAGCCTTTTTTTTTTCCTTCCCAGTGTAGCCTTATGAGGTATAACGTCGAACTTGTATGAGCATAGAGAGGGAGGTGGTTCTGTAAGGACAGGCTCACTAATGTTATCAAGTATAAAGACATAGTTGTTAGTTATTGTTCTAATGTAACAAATTTATTTTCTATAAATTTGCTTTTTATACCTGTCTGCTGATGTCACCCAGAGGCTTTTTTGGTGGCACCACCCTCAGCCAAAGGTAGCAGGTTTAAACTGACTGAGGGGACAATGTAGGGTTGTTTGTCCTGGACAGCTGAACGCCCAATGCGTCAGCGGAGCAAACCACTGGCAGAAATAGAAAGTACTTTAATAAGGGGAGACATTGTTCCCCCTGAAAAGATTCTACTGCCACCACGCAGAGCAACAGACTAAAAAGGGGCACCAGGATCTGCTAAAAAATAATCCCCGACTGGATGGCTAAGTGGGCAGTGCTGACTGGTTATGCAGTCAAGCCCTTTATTTGCATAATCAGTCATCATTGACAGCTGCTACCCAGCCCTTGCGCTGTCTCTCCAGCATGCGCTATGCCCAGTGGCTTTAACTGCCATTTGGCTTTAAACAGAAAATGACAGCCTTTGATGTACCGCTGCAGGAGTCGCTAGATCAGGACTCCTGCAGGCATCACTTTCACTTTTAAATTTTTTTTTCTTTTTCATTTTGGAGGCAGTATAGTGCAGTGGTTTAAGGCTCTGAGCTGCAAACCTGGAGACCTGGTTTGAATCCCACAGTCCCAGGGGCATCATTTAGAGGTTGCCTGGGGTTGCATTCGCAACCCCTATGAAAATTTTGTGACCCCTATGACAGGGCTTGCGACCCCTGCCTGCCCTTGCCTTGCCATGGCTTTAATGGACTCTTGGGCTGGGTGCCGCTCGCTGACTGGCCAAATTTTAAAAAAAAAAGTCTTTTTTTTTGCCTCCCCGAGTGTCCACCTCCGCCCCGCCTGCCAGACGTAGGCACACTAAATGCACACTGGGACTGGGAAGCAACAAACAACAACAACAACACAGTGACTGCCCTTTTTAAAACTCCAAGTCCCAGTGTGCATAGCATTGAGTTGAGGATGTTGGTACTACCGCGATTGGCTAGGAGGAAGGCCAGTGGGTGGGACAAGTAGTCACAATGTGGTGCGGTGGGGTAGATGAGGAACGTCACAAAAAGTGGGAGAAGTGAGCCTGTCTAAGTGCGAGCAGACAACACAGGCCAAGTATCCCTTCGGAGGTGGGCCGTGGGACAGGCGGGAAAGTAGTGCACTTCTTCGACTTCATTCATGTAACTAACTTGTTGGGGAAATCGAAATCTTAAATTCAGCCAGCTTCAAAAACTTAAAGTAGTCGGCCACGCCGGTCACACGGGTCAGGCAGTCACCAGTGAGTCAGTCGGTCAGACGGTCGCAGACGCATCGCTGGTCAGAGGAGTCAACGAGTAGAAGGACTGAAGGAGAAGAACAAGACAGTACAAGCAGGTAGGCAAAGAAGGCAACTGTAATTTAGGAGGAGTACGGGGCACCTACAGTGTTTTAGGGCCAGGCAGGGAAGGAAGTGCACAGCCACACTGGGCCTATGTAACTGAACTCACAGGTCAGGTCACATAGCTGGAAATGTGCAGAAAAGCCAAAGGGCACTGTAGTCTGTGTTAAGTACTTCCTGATAAGAAGCAGAAGGCTTACCATTTTTGATTTTAGACGTTCATGTCTGCCAGACTGCCCCTTCTGCATAACAGCTAATCCCCAAACTGATTGCTGGGTTAATCTCAGCAGGCTAATCAGCACTGCTCTTCTCAGTTCATGATCCACAGAGTAGAGTGGAGCGATTGCACCCCAGTGAAACCATGAGAGTCTTTAAGTTTATCTTCATTATTTTTGCCGTGAACTATTCATTTATGAAGCCTGTGTATTAAAACGGGAATGATTGCTGTCTGCTCTGCAAGCACTCCAACCATCTGCCTTTGTGGTGATGGTAGTTGGCAACGTTCACTTCTGAAGTCATGTCTGGGTTTTTTTTGTGTGTGTGTGTGTGTGAAGATTAAACTCCATTCAGTTTTAAGTGAAGTGACTCAGCAACTGCTGCAGTTTATTTTCCCAATTATCTTCTCTCTGCAGTCATAATATTTTAAAGGGCTCTTCCTTTTAAAGACAAGTTCAGGACTTGACACTTGTTGAAACACAAAATATGTAGTTTCCCATCTTAGCAAAGCTGCTTCTACAGAGGAATAAATGAAATATGTATCGGGTTGGTGGAACTGGCATGCTGTGGTCAGTTCAGCAGGCAGAGTGGCCTGGTTTTAGTGGACTCCACACTAAAGAGACTGCGGTATCAGTCCAGTTCTAGCTGTAGTTCCTGGATTCCTGTTTATACAGTACATTTCTCTTATTCTTTATTACTTAGGAAATATGTATAGCAACATGAACCTTGTCACTGGGACTTTCATCAGCTCGTGCTGCTTGCCTGCATGTGATGTCATAATCTCCTGCCTGTGGCATCATATTCGTCCACGGAACCATTTACAATTCATAAAGAAGATGATGACATTACGTGTAAGACAGGCAGCAGTAGTAGATGAAGTCTGAGGGACAGGGAATCCTATTTTCAAGCAGCTATCCTTAGTAATACAGAACATGTGGAAATAAAGTAATAGATGAAAATATGTAAAAAAAAGCAGACTTGTTTAAAAACAGTATGTTTTCAAACTTATCCCAAACATGTCACAGGCTTTTTGTTGCTGGATCAATTTACTCTGCAGGTAATGCTGTAATGGTTGTCCAAAATTATAGATGTGTCTGCTGTCAGGTGTGTTATATTTCAAACAAATATTCTACGAATTTAATCAAGCTCAGCTGTATGACCAGTATTTGGTTTTGTGCACGGTTTCTTCGTAAGTAAGTCTGGTAAAAGTATAAAAAGCTAAATGTTGCAAGTAAAATGTTTTGTTTACCTTGCCCCCAGTTCTTTATGACTAACCATCAAAACTCGACATGCGCTGCATGGAAACTGTGGTTTTCCATCTGGGGCCCTTTAATCTGATCTTTAAACTAGCTTATATGATAAACTACAACTTATAGCATGCAGTGTGTTAAACGCTTTGCTGTGTTAGTCCTTCTCTCCCCTCTCACAGCTGTATTCTCCATGGTAACAAGTGAGACTGCGAACAATACTTTACTATCCAATTCATACCCATTTTTAAATTATTTGGTAACTAGCCCTATGTCACATTGACAAATGCCACCCTCTCTGGCCCCGCCCACACCTTGGCCCCGCCCACATCATACCCCCCCACCTTGCTACCCCTATGATTTTGCTGAAATGACGCCCCTGCCTGAGTCTACCCCCTCTAGCCTCATATCATGCCCCCTTGTTCTTGTACACCTTCTTTTCTGAAAGATGTTACCCTCCTGCACCTTGTTTATACCCCTGATGTACTTGAATGTCTCTATTGTATCCCCCCCCTTCCAGGGAATACATATTGAGGTCCTCTAGTCTTTCCTCATATGACTTTTGGTGCAGTAATTGCACCATTTTTACTGCTCTTCTCTGGACTGCCTCTATTTTGTCTATGTCCTTCCAGAAATGTGGTCTCCAGAACTGGACACAGTACTCCAGATGAGGTCTCACTGGTGATCTACACAGAGGCATAACCACCTCCTTTTTCCTGCTGGCGACACCTCTCCCTATGCACCCTAGCATCCCACTGGCTCTCCACACAGCCTTCTCACATTGTTTGGTTACTTTTAGGTCATCAGATATGATTACTTCCAAGTCCCTTTCTTGACTGGTGGCCGTCAGTACCCCCCCCCATACTCCTCACTTGGATTTCTGTGCCCCAAGAGCATGGTTTTGAACTTCCTTGCATTGAGTCTTAGCTTCCCCACTCTGAAACACTCCCCAAGCATGTTTAGATCCTGTTTCATTTTTCCACCCCACCCCCGGAGTGTTGACCCTGTTGCAGATCTTAGTGTCATCTGCAAAGAGGCATACGTTTCCCTCCAGCCCCTCTGCAATGATGCTTATGAAGACATTAAAGAGGACTGGCCCCAGCACAAATCCCTATGGCACTCCACTGGTCACCCCCTCTCCTCAGATTCAATGTTATTTACCACCACTCCCTGTGTCCTGTCACTTAATCAGTTTCTGATCCAGTTTTCCACCTTGGGGCCCACTCCCAGGCTGCCCAACTTATTTATCAACCTCTTATGTGGAACGGTGACAAAGGTCTTGTTGAAATCTAGGTAGGCCACATCCACCACCTTTCCCCATCTTCCTCCCTGATCACCCAGTCAAAGAAATATATCAGATTTGTTTGACAAGACCTTCCTACTGTGAATCCATGCTGCCTTGGATCCTGTGCTCCACTGGATTTAAGAAATATCACAATCCTTTCCTTTAGCAGTGACTCCATTAATTTCCCTACCACTGAGGTCGGGCTGACTGGCCTGTAGTTGCCAGCCTCCTACCTGTTCCAACTTTTGTGGAGAGAGACTATTTGTCCTCCTGTAGTCCTCTGGAACCACCCCTGTCTCTGTTGATTTTTTGAATAGGGCTGTTAGTGGTACTGCCAGCATCTCTCTCAGTTCTTTTAATATTCTGGGATGTATCCAATTCAGCCTCATAGCCTTGTCCTCATTCAGATCTCGAGTTCCTTTAGGACTCTTTCCTCTGTAAACAGGGTGGTGTCCACTTTTCTCCCACTGGTGCTCCTATCCCCCAATAGTGGTCCTTCTCCTTCCCCTTCTTTTGTGAACACTGAACAAAAATATTTGTTCAGGATTGTTGCTTTTTCTAGGTCCCCCTCCACACAACCTCTTCCTCTCTTTTTAACCTCACAATCCCACCCCTGGTCTTCTTTCTATCACTAATGTACATGAAAAAGGTCTTGTCTCCTTTCTTAATTGCCTGGGCTATTTTTTCCTTAGTTTGTGCCTTTGCACTCCAGACAGCTTTCCCCCACCTCCTCTGCTTTTCCAGATACAGTTCCCTGCCCCCACCCCGTGTTTCCTTGTACCTCCTGAAAGCTAACCTTTTCTGTCTTACCTTCTGGGCCACGTCCTTTGAGAACCATAGCGTTTTTTCCTTCTCTTTGTTTAAGGCTTGTTGTCTCTGCTATGGCTCCCTTAAGGTTAGCCCACTGTTTCTCTACATCCTCCCTTCTTCTTCCCCTGCCAAGGCTTCCTTGAGACATTCCCCCAATTTTGCAAAGTCAACCCGTCTGAAATCCAGGACCCTTGCTTCTGTGTGGTTTGACTCCTCCACTGTTCTCACATTGAACCACACTGTACAGTGATCACTGGACCCCAGGTGGCTACCCACCATTACATTGGTGACTCTGTCCCCATTGGTGAGTACCAGATCCAGTACTGCTCCTTCTCTGGTGGGTTCCGCCACAAGCTGCTTGAGGCGCACCCCTGCAGGGCATCCAGGATGCCTCTGCTTCTGGCTGTGGCTGTAACCTGGGTGCTCCAATCCACATCAGGCAAATTGAAGTCTCCCACCAGCAGCACTTCACCTGTGGCTGTCATTTTGTGGATAGCTTCCACTAGTACTCCATCCTTCTCCTCCCCTTGTGCTGGAGGTCTTCAGTTCATGCCTGTGCGAATGGCAGTGTCATTTCCTGTCTCCAAGGTGACTCACAACATTTCCACTCCCTCCTGCATTCCCTGAACTTCAGCTGCTTTAATTCCCTCCCTGGCATAGATAGCCACTCCTCCACCCCTTTTTTCCCACCCTGTCTTTTCTAAATAGAACATACAGTCCTCTCCCTCTGAACTGTGTGCTCAGTTGTAAAGGAGTTGGGTGCCGAGACAGGGGTTGCCTCCCTCAACTCAGAGAGCAGCCAAGCTAAGTGATGTAAGCATTTTTTTTACAGCATCACTGCCATCACACACTGCAAATACACTGCTACCTGCTACATCCATACCCCACCCTCATCCACCTCCACATTCACTGGTGGTCACCACTCTTGCCTTCCCCGTCTTTCCTCCCTGTCTACCCTTTCCTTTCCCTCTACCAATCATTGTAACCTGGTAATGTGTACAAGTAGTAGTAGCTTGAAAAATAGCAAATGTACTGCTAATAGTAAAATTGTTACAATCAAAAAATATTTCAAAATGACAAGAAAGGGTTAAAGTATTACACAAAATAATCACAAATATCAACAATTACCTGGCAAAGCCCTGTACA
This sequence comes from Neoceratodus forsteri, assembly GCA_016271365.2. NCBI lineage: Eukaryota > Metazoa > Chordata > Ceratodontiformes > Ceratodontidae > Neoceratodus > Neoceratodus forsteri. The sequence goes on from CM057449.1 coordinate 1,520,645,232, forward strand.
GGTGTTAGTATTTTATCAGCACTGGAATACTGAGAGTTAACAGAAATTAAGGGACTTCAGAAAAAATGGGAAATTAGATTTTCAGGACTTGAGAAAAATGAATTGTCTGAAAGTGACAGTGAATGCTGAAAATACATTGAAGTTTCTGAAACTGAAGCTGTTTCTGGCTGCAGACAAAGGTCTGCCCCTTCCTACACACAGCACTAGATCAGCAGAGCACAGCAGCACCACACAGAAAGAGAAAGGAAAAAAAATAACTAACCTTTAGGCAAAATCATTCAAAATTAAGTTTACAGATGCAGATCACCAAGTACAATATGTTATTTTTTTTACAAAAAACATTTATTTTATGCAATGAGAGAAGTACAAATAAAGCCAAAAACTGAGCTCTAAGTATAGTGAAGATCCTGTCCTCTGATCACACTTCCTAGAACTGTACGCAGCACAGCTCTTCTGGTCTGTTTCCTGCGGTAACATAACCATGTGATCTGCAGGTCACATGGTGCAGCAACAACACTGAATGACTAAAGCTATTTTATAAAGTCCCAGTGAACTCCAGTTACTCAAAGTTTGACTGTGAAGTGTGAATAATTTTGGAAAGTTTGGGGACTTTGTGAAGTTATCACAAATCAAAGGTTTTTTTTTTCTTAATTTTATACTTGTAGGCATAATAAGCATATCTGCCCGTTTTCATATGCGACAAGTTAACATGTATACATAAAAACATTAAATACAATATTCACATAAAAACAGTGTAACCCCTAGGGGGCGCTACCCTTAGGGCTACTACCCCTGTCTGCCCCCTCTGAGGCAGGGTAAGGGGCCCAGATCCGTGGACAGGTGCCTCCACCCAGAGGTCGGGGTTAGCCCAAGTAAGACTACCTCGGTTACAGCCCTCTGGGCTACTGCAACCCCCCTTTTGTCCCACTAGTGACTAACACTGCGTGACAACAATTCTCTTCAATAATACACTTACCCCACAGCCGGTATAGTTCAGCTCACTCCAGAGACCCCCTGTAAGGTAAGATACAGTTATATCCCAGTCCCCATGCAGTAACTCATCCAAAGTGTACAAACCAGCCAGGGTATAGTTATAACACATCAATCTGATTTATTAGAAGGGTAGATAACGGGGGGGGGGCGGAATCAGGTTAATTGGCTTACACTATGACTATGTACCTATGGCTCTGTGCACAGGCCTAACCCTACAAGTTACTGTCCCTGGGTACCCAAGCCCTAATGGCTAGTCCAAACGTGGCAGCTGGTAGGGCCTTTCACACAGAGAAGAAAAAGAATTGATTTTACAGTCAGCAATACAGTACTTCCATTTGAATCCACTGTTGTAATTCAGCAGGGAGCTACCCTGTATTAGTACTCACAACCTCCCGACAAGATAGGGTCCTCCAATGTCAGCAGGGCTGCTCCTGAACTTCACAGACCTCTTCACACATTTATATGGTAATCTCTGAACAGGCAAAGTCCTTTAATGACAGCAGGATTAACTTGAGCTCCTCGAGCCTCCTCACACATTTATATGGTAAACAGCAACAGACAAAGTCCTTTAATGGCAGCAGGATTTAACTTGAGCTCCTCGAGCCTCCTCGCACATTTATACGGTAAACAGCAACAGACAAAGTCCTTTAATGGCAGCAGGATTTAACTTGAGCTCCTCGAGCCTCCTCACACATTTATATGGTAAACAGCAACAGAGGGGTACCACACCAGGCAGCTGCTTCCAATGCTCCCACAAACTCACCGTCACTGAGATACTGCAATGGCAGCTTCCACTTGTCTTCGGACCGAGCACGATTCAGCAATTTTCTCCAGTCCTCCTTCAGGTCGAGCTTGGTGGGTAGCTGTACAGAGCACAGCCTCCTCTGACCACTCGCCGGTGGGTTTCGACCGCTGGAGCCAAAAACACAAAAACGGCCGCTTCAGGCCTTCACATGCTTCCCGGTGAACACTCTTCAGCGCAGAAGCACACAGCTCCTCTTCCTTCACCAACCACAACGCATCTGGCTCTCCACAGCTTGGGGCACTCCTTTCCACTCGGGCGTGACCCGATCCAGTTGGCTGGTTCAGCCTGCCAGTCACTTCCTCGGGCTCTCACTGGGGCGAACAAAGCGCCATGGCCCATAATACCTTTCCCAAAACAAACAGCTCTTCTATTGGTCAGTCAACTCTGTGGGGTTCCATAAATTGATTGGCCCAATTCCACAGTTTGGGACCAAAATGGAGGAAGCTAATCAAACTCTCCGTGCTGCAAAGCAAGGCAGGTTAGAACAGCTATATTATCATCATCTCTACATGTTATTTCAGGCAACCAGTTATATCCTCTATCAGGGCTCCCCTGCACTACTAGCGGTGGCAGAAAGGAGCGCCATTTCTCAGAGCTCGGGCGGAGCCTAGCATGACAACACTCAAACCCCCTCCCAATTTAACTAATCCCGACTGCAACAGGCAGCCCTTAAAGAGACAGTAGACGGAGGCCTTAAAAAGCACTCCACGGACCCCCATTTGCAAGGGGGTTACAACAGACCAAGTACAAAATAGCTATACAATCAATAAATCATAAAACAACATCTGCAATCAACATCATAAGTTCAGATAAAACAGTTACAGTCATCATTATCAGTTTTCCGAACTTCACACATTTCTATAGTTAAACTGTTTCTACTACAGAAGCAATGTAACAGATGTATGTAACAATTGATATGCAGACTACAAGATAATAGTTTATTTTCCTTTTTACATTTTTTTTCTGTGTCTCAAACTGGATATAAACTCCAAATTGAAAGTCACTTTGAGGGAATAACAGGACAGGCATTATTTATGCTTAATGGATCTCAGAGTAGATACTTACAATGTGAATGGAGTAGTGCCTGGTTGTCTGCAAAAAGTCAGTTCTTAATGGGCTCCCCACTGTGAGTGTAACTCACTCTGATAATGTAAGCTAGTTAAGGTAAAGATGGATTCATCAAGATGAGGCCCACTAACTGACATGGTTAGCTGCAGGAGTGAAACTGGTCCAAACCAGTTAGGATCTGGTAAATCTATGTTGAACTTTGCAGATGTTTCTAGTAGGAAGGACAGCTGAACCTTTTAATGGCTTTAATTGGGCCATCTCCTCTTGTGATGGCCTCCACTCCTCTCTATCAGTCATCATCAGAACTTGGTGAAATTGACAGCACACCTTCAGACTCCTCTGCTTCCTCCTCTACCGCATATGCTTCCTTCTCTCCTGCCTCTTCCTTTCCTTTAACTTCTTCCTGGGAGCTGGGGGTGGCAGGGGCATAATAAAGTGCCTTAAGGCAGGCAGGCCATGGTCCATGCCCATGGCACACAGGTGGCTGTGCTGATGCCACTAGCACTGGCATCTGGTGTCATACTGTTCATACAAGGGAGATTGCTTGTTTTTACGTATTAGGATGGATCCCCTATACCCTTACAGAAGGGGACCTCAAAGTAATCGATGTAGAAACAGTAAGAAACCTGTGTGCTTCTGGTTTGTTCCAGTTGCTTTCATCACCAGATGCACTGGATGACTGGGACTGACTGGGAAAGCTGCTTCTTGCAGTGGGCATGGAACAAGTTGACTTTTGGGGATTAATGAACCATGGTATATTTGGATGATCTATGACACAACCAGCCCTTGTCCTCACAGTCATAGCCCCTGACCCACCACAATAGCTCCCAGTCCCTGTCTGTGACTCCTTTCACCACCATTGCTTACATACAGTATCTGGTACTTGGTAGAACTGGCATGGTGGGACCTCTCCCTGCTCCCTTCCTCCCCCACCACCCGCACCCCATTCTCCTCCAGTTCTTTTCCTTATGGTTTCTACACCACACAATGGCATATGCCCACACAAACATTCTCAGTTGCATAACCCACTGACATTGTCTTGAGTCCTCTTCAACCTCACTGAGAGATCTGCAGTATCCTTCATCACTTAGTTTTCATACAGGCAGAAAAATAAAAAAAAAACAATAAAGATGGATTCTGTTGCCTCACAGTCCATACCACAAGCAGTCAAACTATTTGTCAAATAAATCCTTCAAACATTCCCTGGCACATTTTCTAGTCTATTAGATTCACTCTACCCTGCTTCAGCTGCAGGGGGCAACAAAATACGATAACAAAATAAATAAAGATGGATTTATGTGCCCTCAACAACACAAGCACTCAGTAAAAATAATAGTTGTCAAATCTTTCACAAATCCGCCCACACCTTTGCCAATCTGCTAAATTCACTCTGCTTGCTCCGGTAGCAGGGCCTGCAGCTGCCCTTGCGGGATCAAACTGAGCACTCTCTCCTCTCCTCTCCTCTGCTCTACAACATGATTTTACTAGCCTGCCTGCCTGCCAGAAACTACAGTTGCAACTGGTGGATTAGCTAAATGGAACAATAATGCATGATTCTCTGATGCTTTCTAAAGTTATCTGCTCAAAAGTCACTCTTTTTCACATAAAAGGAGTTCCTGTCAACATTTACATCCTTCCCCTGTACAAGAAAGCTGGATATGTGCACAGCATGTGGAATTCTTAGCCTCCAGCATTTCTGATTGGCTGTTTCAGGTCATTTGGCTTACCCAACAATGTGGATATAATCAGTGTAAGCTTTCTGTATAAAGTGCTGCATCATGACGTCGAAGTGTCGAACAGCCAAAGGGAAACGGTGCTCCTTCTGATCTGCTTCACCCTTGACCAAGCTACCAGATTTTGTCACATTCGTCAAGTTACAGTTCAGCTCAGTAACCAGGAAAGGCACACTAAGCCAAAGTTCATTGCCAGGTGTGACCCAGGGGAGAGGTGTAGGTGATGCACAGTAAGAACAGTTACAAGAGAAATCGGAGTGTGGTTACATAAACATTTTACAGAGCTACTTTAAGAGCAAACTGATAAGCAGGTTATCAGTACCACAGCTCATGGCAATTATTTGCAGACACGTGTGCTGGTATTAAAATGAAGCGCTCGGTACCTGAGGAGAAGATGGCAGTGCTTTGGGGTACAGAATCAGACCACTGGCATAACCTAATTAATAGGGGAGAAGACAGTTGCAGGTGGGGTGTACTGGAGAAAGGGGAAGGAGAGTTAAGAGGGGGGTTGACAGCAACAGGAAGGAACAGGGAGATGCCTTAGCTGGTATCTAAAAACTTGAAGTGAAGGGGAGAGGCACATGGAGTAGGAGAGCAGGTTTCAGGGGCAGGGGAAGCAGCAGGAGATGGTGTCTTGACCTGCAGAGGCATGAGGATGGAGAATGGAGAAGGTAAGTGGATCCCTGAGGTGGAGAGAGTAGGAGGAGGAGGCGATGGGAGAAAGAAGTGAGGAGAGTAGGTGGAAATGGATTCAAACCAGTATTTAGTGATGAAGGAGGCACAGTGGGACTGGCCATGTGAAGGGAGTAGGAGGATGGAAAAGGAGGAGTACAGAAGCAATGGTGAGTATAATTGGCAGTGCTGGTAGTGAAACACAGGAATGCATTGCAGAAGGTATCTAGTCTGGCAAGGGAAGAGGAAGGGAATGTGCCACAGAGCACATCCACATAGTCAAAGACCAGCAGAACCATTTTGGTGCCCAACTCCAGGCAGACCTGGTAAGAAAGGCAGGCCTTGTTTTAGTACAGGGCACTGAGTTTGAGGTGAAACTTGGCATAGATGGCATCAATGTGAGCAGAGAAGTTGCGCTTACTATCATGCCTCATACCAAGGTACTTAAGGGAAGGGACTAGCTCCAGAGAGGTGAAATAAAATTAAGAAGCGCACGTCAGCCTCTCAAAGGTGCTCCAACCCACAATTACTACTGGCAAACAAAGAACAAAGCTGGGCACACACCAGAGCTGAGAAAATAAAGGGATTTTTATTAAGTAACAAAATCAAGCAAAGCATAGCAGATATACTGGGCTAACACCCCTATGTATCGACCCAGTCACATGGGTCTTCCTCAGGATAGAGACGAAAATCAAATTTTATTTTGTTTTACTTGAAAAATGATGTGCCTTACCTATGTGCATAGGTGCATGGGGTAATGTTGACTGAAGTTGAATTGAAATTTTGTATCACTTTAAATGTTCAAAATAAACTGAATACCTGTGCACCTTGGCCACACCCCTGACGGAGGGGCGTGAAAAGATCCGAAGCACTGGGGTTAGTGCTGTGGAATTGGACTAACCTTTTCACACTGGCATATTTGCGTGTTTGCATTTTATTTCTTTATTGAAGTTTTAGTTTAAAAAAATCATCAAGTTTTTTGTCTGCCACCTGATCGCTGCCAGTTTTGATATTTCTTTGTCTGACATTGTTTGTCAAGCACCCCCTCGATACTTCAGGGCCCGGCTCCACCTGTTCTGTTTTTAGAGTCAGGTAAATTGGATAAGAGCTAAGATTCAGAGATACACAAGAGGCCTGGAGAGTACCGAAAGAGTCAAACTTTGAGGGTTCAAGTTTTGGCAGGAGGCTCCTAGCATTAAGGGGGAAAATGCTGAGGCCTTTAAGAGGGGTAGGAGAGAGGAGAGAGGTGACCAGGGTTGGATTCAACATTGCCAGATAGGAGGAGGAGGAGGAAGAGGAAGCGGAAGAGGAAGAGGAGAAGGAAAATCAAACAAAGAGGCAGAAGACACTGCAGAGCAGGACACTGCAGTACTGGAGCTAGCACAACAAAACTCACCCAAATCAGGAACCCAAACAAAAAAATCAAAAAGGAAATCCAAAAAACTTCTGATCATAGGCGACTCCATGATTCGGGGAGTTGATACCCATCTCCAGCCAGGGGTAATGGTCAGATGTCTCCCAGGTATATCAGCATGGAGAGACACTGACCGCATTGCTAAAATTGTTCACAAAGCAGGAGAAAACATTGATGTCCTAGTACACATAGGACTAATGATCTTGCCAGCGGTCAGTTGTGGAGACCAAGGAACACCTGACCAGGCTGGGTGACAAACTATCATCCATTTCGTCTTGCATCTCCTTCTCTGAGATCCTGCCAGTCTGGGAGAGGGAGCAGATGGACGGAAGGTCAGAGAAGGGGAGATAGGGAGCTAAACACGTGGCTCAAAGGCTGGTGCCAGAAAAAAAGGACACAGATTTGTAGGAACTGGCAACAGTTCTGGGAGCGAAAGTTCTTTAAATTTGATGGACTGCATCTGACTAAGGAGGGAGTCAGTGCATTGGGGCAGAAGTTTGACGTCTTTGCAGAATATTTAAACTAGCAAATGGGGAGAGGGGTGCAGCACCCCATACGTCGAATGGGAAGAACACCCCTCCCCCCTCAGCTAGTGGTCAAACAGGGATTCAGCATGTTTGCAGTTCATTTGCATCACCAGGTAAGAAAAAAGGTTTGTCTCCCCATACGACACACAAGGGTAATGCCAAACCTCACCCAACAACTAACACACCAAAATCTGGCCAATGGAAAATCATGTACACAAATGCTCACAGCCTGGGAAATAAGATCCCAGACCTGCAGGCAATAATGTCAGAGGCTAAACTGGACATAGTAGCAATTAGTGAGACGTGGTTTACCAGTAACCACACTTGGGAGACTTCAGTACCTGGCTATGTATTGTTCAGAAGAGACAGAGGTGCAAAAAGGGTGGGAGGAGTGGCCCTGTATGTCAATGAAAATATCAAAGCTACAGAAATTCAGAATACACATAAGGAGCCAGAAGACCTGTGGGTCACCCTGGAAACAGGAAATGGGACAGCCATAAGAACTGGGGTTGTCTACAGGCCCCCAGACCAGGGGGAGGACATAGACACATTACTGTTAGAAGATATACAAACATGACAGCTAAAGGGAGGTTCTGATAATGGGAGACTTCAACATGCCAGATACAGATTGGTCAATACCAGCAGGAACATCTGCCAGAACTAGACACATAGTGGATTCCCAGCAGCGGAGTGCCTCAAACAACTGGTACAGCAAACCCACAAGAGACAGGGCTATCCTAGATCTAGTACTGACTAACAAGGAAGGATCACAGATCTCCAGGTAGAAGGTCACCTGGAGCCAGTGACCATCACATGGTATGGTTCAATTTGCTACTACATCTAAATCATCCCATTCCAAGGCAAAAATATGGGACTTCAGAGGAGCTGACTTTGATAAGATGGCCAACAGAGTTAAGCTAGCCCTGGCAAAAGAAACACAGGTGAGGGGGCAGGCAAAGTGGCAAGCATTATGATGCAATACTTGAAGCAACATCCCATTGTGTTAGACAGAAAAGGAAGTGCAAAAGAAGAAGGAAACCACTTTGGTTCTCAAATACAGTAGCAGAAAAGGTCAGAGCCAAAAGGCTGGCTTTCAGGAAATATATAAGGAACACAGCGGATGAAGATAGAGGCATACCAAACTGCCCTAAGGGAAGCAGGGAAGCAGTAAGGCAGGCAAAGTCCCAAACTGAGGAAACACTAGCACTAACAGTAAAAGAAGGTGACAAGACTTTCTATAGATACATTAGCGAAAGGAGAAAGTCCAGAGGGGGTATTGCTAAGCTTAATGGAGAAAAGGGAGCATGTGAGGAGGAGGACCATGTAAAAGCATCTATCTTAAATAGAAACTTTTGCTCAGTATTTACTGAAGAGAAGGTAGGGCAGGGCCCACAGCTCAGCACCATGGACACAGGGGGGAGGGAGGTGAGCACTACTCCCTTCACAAAAGAAAGAGTCCTACAAAAGCCTGCTAAGCTTAGGGTGGATAAGGCAATGGGACCTGATGGCATACATCCCAGGGTACTTAAGGAGCTAAAGGTGGAACTAGCAGAGCCATTAGCAGAACTGTTTAGTGAGTCTCTGAGCACACGAGAGGTCCCAGAAGACTGGAGAAGGGCTCATGTGATCCCGGCCCACAAGAGTGGTAGCAGGAGGAGGCGGGGAACTACAGACCAGTCAGTCTTACCTCAGTAGTGGCAAGATTATGGAGGCACCTTAAGGAAAGGATAGTGCAACACCTGGAATCCATAGGGGCACAGGATCCAAGACAGCATGGGTTTACAAAGGAAGGTCCTGTCAAACTAATCTCATAGATTTCTTTGACTGGGTAACCAGAGTGGTGGACCAAGAGGGAGCAGTTGATGTCGCCTACCTTGACTTCAGCAAAGCTTTTGACACTGTTCCACATAGAAGATGATAAATAAGCTGGGTAGGCTCAGGGTGGGTCAGAAGTTGGTCAACTGGGTGGCAAACTGGTTGACGGGCAGAAAACAGAGAGTGGTGGTAAATGGTATACAGTCAGAAGAGATGCAAGTCACAAGTGGGGTACCTCAGGGTCAGTCCTGGGGCCAGTCCTCTTCAACATCTTCATTAGTGACCTTGCAGATGGACTAGAGGGTAAGGCTTGTCTGTTTGCAGATGACACCAAGATCTACAACAGAGTAGATGATCCAGATGGGTGGGCAGAATGAGAAGAGATCTGGATAAACTAGCAGAATGGTCAGAAGAGTGGCAACTGGGATTTAATGCAAAGAAGTGCAAAATCATGCACATAGGGAAGAGAAACCCTGAAGCCACCTATAGGCTGGAGGAGTTGCTAGCAGTCACAAAGGAAGAAAGAGACTTGGGCATCATCATCACTGATGACCTGAAATCATCCAAGCAGACCTCTAAAGCAGTAGGTAAGGCTAGGGGGTGTTAGGGTGTATTAGTAGGGGTATCACAAGTCGTAAGAGGGAGGTAATAATCCCTCTTTACAAGACACTGGTTAGGCCCCATCTGGAGTACTGCGTGCAGTATTGGAGGCCACACCTTCACAAGGACATTAACCAAATTGAGGTAGTCCAGAGAAGGGCAACCAAAATGGTGCAGGGACTGCATCAGAAGACATATGAGGACAGATTAACAGAGCTCAATATGTATACCCTTGAGCAAAGGAGGGAGAGAGGTGATATGATCAAGGCATTCAAACACCTTAAGGAATTAACAAGGTGAAAGAGTCTAACATGTTTAAATATAAGAAAAATAGCAGGACAAGAGGACACAGCATGAGATTATAGAGGGGGGCCGATTAAGGGGGAATGTGAGGAAATTCTTTTTCACAGAAAAGGTGGTGGATGCATGGAATGGCTTACTACAAGAAGTGGTGGCTATGAATACAGTGCAGGGCTTCAAACAGACATGAGATAGGCATAAGGGAGCAATACAGATGAGTATGAATAGATAGGCCACTGACAGAGCAAAGGCCGATGGCACATTTATAAGGTAGAAAAAGAAATGGGCAGACTGGATGGGCCTTGCGGTCCTTATCTGCCATCAACTTCTATGTTTCTATGTTTCTAAAATGGAGTGGGCCTTCTGCCTCCTTGAATGAGGGGGGGAGGGAGGAAGTGAGGACGGGGAGTGAGGAGAAGGCACAGTGGAGAAGTTTAAAGCTTAGGGGAAGGGAGGAGAGGAGCTCAGGGTGGATGGTGGGGAGGTGGAGTGGTGGGAAGGGAAGAAGGAGAAGGGCATGAGTGGAGGGGGAAGGGAAAGGTGGGAACAAGAGACAGGAATGAGAATTGAGTAAGAAAGAGTAAGGGAAAAGGGGGAGGCAGGAGAAAAGGATGGAGAGGAGAGGGAGAAGGGGGCAATGGGACAAGGATAGGAAGGGGAGAAGAGTGAAGCAGAATGGGAGGGTAAGGAACATACTACTGTAGGTATAAACAAAAGCAGGTAACTATTACCTAGGTAAATCAACAGCAGTAACAGTGATGGTGTAACAGATGCAGCAGCTAAACAGATTGAGCAAATTCAGGCTAGCTACAAATTAGCAGGGTAACTAAAATGGCAGCAGTCCTTGAGACAGTAACTAGAGCTGGCCTGGTAAGCAGAATTAAAAATAAAGTGGCAACAGTTGCAGGAGCAAGAAACCAGGCAAAATTAGGTAAGATATAGGGCTATAAAAACAGATTAGATGAATGCAGCAGCACAACTAAGGCTATAAACAATGCTGGCTTGCAGAACTACAAGACAATATTGGCTAGGTTAGGCAGCAATTAGAAGAGGACTAAATCTGGTTAGGTATAACTTAACTAAGAACAGCAGTAGAACTGTGACAATAGGGCTGGCAGGCTAGAAAACCTGTAACTCCATAATGTGGGTAGAAATGCAGCAGCTAGCACTGTAAAAAAACGTGATGTAAGCTAACTGAGGCAGAACTATAAATACTGAATAGAGGGAGCAGCAACGAATCTGAGATTAATAACAGATGGCCACAAAGTCAGGTACTAAAAGTTAAGTTTGAGGTGACCCAGACAGGATATGGACAGTAACTAGCTTATCAGCTTAAAAACAGGTAGGCACAGAGTCCAGTACTAAAGCAAAGTTCAAGGTGACTCAGAATTGGGAGTAAACAGTGACTAGTGTTTCAGCATTAAGGTCAACAGGTTACCTTGCAGTCTATGAAGTGATCTGGCAGAGAGGATAGGCAGTCTTTATAATCTGGACTGGAGCAGCATGTCCAGCCGACAACTGACACAGGGCTGACTCCAGGTAGACTCCTTAGGTTGATGTCCTTTGCACTACAGTTCTTTGCATGAAGTGACTGCAGTGGGGAGGGACCGCTTGAAGTGGACTGAAAAAATAAGAAGCAGGCTAAAGTCAAGGACATGCAGTCAGGTCTGGGTAAAAGTCCAGCACTAGAGTAAGTGTTTTGAGATTAGGAGCATTCAGGACACTGAAGACTGGCGACAGCTTAGGAGCTCAGCAATAGCAGCGGTAGCGGGTTGGAGGGGGAGTGAATCAAGGTGAATTACAGCAGCAGGAAGCAATTCACTCAACCCTGGGCAGCTCAGCTCAGTGATCAGTGCTGGCAGGGAGCTGAAGGCAGGGCTATTTATGCCTAGGTTGAGGAAGGCTGAAGTTCAGGATATGCTGGCAGCCGCAGCATAGGTCCGTTCCAGCTAAGGAGGCATCAGATCAGCATTAGTGTTTCTTGGGTTCATTATAAAGACTGGGTAATGAGCAACACACACACACACATGCGCGCACACACACACACACATATGCATGCACGCACACTCACATGCAGCTGAACTCCAATAGTATTTTTTAACTACATAAGTGAAGCTAAAAGTACACACTTCCTGATTGTCTCTTCACTATATCAGCCTCTACAGGATACACTGGCAAAGTAGACTTCTATAGATTACATCACTCTTACACCACATTGCCCTGTCCTGTTCATCAAAGTCTCTCAGAAAATACCATATGGTCTAGTTTAAAAATATATTTTATTTTATTTATTTATTTTAGTCTTTGGTAACCAGGTAAGGCTCACTAGGCACAAGTGCCTGTTTTCAGGGGTGACCTGGGAGCACTGGGTGGTTAAGTGACTTGCTCAGAGTCACACAGTATGCAAGTGGAGGGTGTGAGAATCAACTCAAGTCTGGTCTGCTGGATGTATCAAGCTCGTTCACACCTCATTCCTCTAACCTCTAGGCTATACTGCCAGCCCAAACTCTGTGTCCTTTGAACACCCATATCCCTTGTTGGTGCACCCAAGGTCTACCAGAGGTCACTAACCAACACTTACTTCCTGAGTGGGCAACTCTGACTGCTGCATGGTGTATTTCCCCTCCCCGGTACACCTTCTGTTACACACAAAAAAACAATTCACAGTCCTCTGAAGATCCCAATTTCTCTTATATCTACCCAGCCACAAAGTGCAGACCCCCTCGAATGGTAAAGTCAGCTGCGCACAAACTCCCCCCCCCCCACCATTTATCCTCTGCTGCATAAAAATTTGCATAACACACAGTCCCCTGAATTTAGACCCTTGTCTCTAAGAGTCCATTACTAGTCTAACTGCAAGTGTGGAGCTCATGAAAATCAATCTCTTTCTGTGAACAGCAATTGCAACAGTTCATACAATTAGCTGTTTTGTCATCAGAATGCACCCATTATAAGCCTGCAAAGTACTGCTGTTAATAAAGTGGTAATCATACATCTCAGCTGAATCCCTGAATTTCCTAAGAGCCTCCTACATTTGACATTTCTATTACTGAATAGTATGATTTGCAGCATAAAATATTGCCAGACAATAATGCTACAGCTTAGTTCTCCTTCAGAAAATGCCTTTCTCACTAGGCCAAAAAACAGAGCAGGCTTCTTGAGCTGATATGACTATTTTGCACGAAGCGTCCCTGAATCTGGTCGTTTATCCCTGACTTCTTTTAAACCTCATCCCTGATCTAAAAGGCAGGATACTAAGAGGTATGAGCATCTTATATGTATTATATGGTTTTAGTTGTTTTCTAAAAGGACAGTTGGTCAAGTTAGAGTACTATCATGCAGTTCCTAACACGTTTTTAAAATTTCTATCATCATTTCTTTTATTGTTCTTCCACTGCTACTTCACCCCCAGCATGCACCTGTAAATGAGTTAAATACCACTCAGTATGCTTTCCCAAAAAGTTTTAAATAAATAAGCAACATATTTTATTTTTGGCATTGGCAGTGGCATTTTTTGAATGTCAGTGTGGCTCAATTAGTAGCACAATCACCTCTGGGCCAAAAGGTTATGAGTTCTAGTCCTGCACCAGGATTTGTCTCATACCATTAACACTGTCACCTGAGTGCAGTACTTGGGTGGTGTTATACTCTCAGGGACTGACATTCTTCTACCCATCTCTGGTGCTGTCCTTTTGGGTGTCTAGGTGGAAGTAAAAGAACCAAGGCACTTTTGCAAGAGTATTGGTATTTTCAGTATAAGAAAATATCAACCCATTACAAAACTTCAGAAATTAAAAACAACGGAGAAGGAAAAAAAAGGAAACAAACCATGATTTTCCTATTCTAGGCTATAACTACAACAACTAAATTCTAAATACAATTTCAAATACTTCTAATAGCTTTACCAAGTACAAGGACATTGAGGGGATGGGTTCAAGGAAGAGCAACCAAGATGGTGCATGGGATGAGGGGAAAACATATGAACAGTGGTGGGGGGAGCTGAATCTATACCCACTAGAGACTAGAAAGGAAAGGGGGACATGATTGAAACTTTCAAGTATCTGAAGGGGATAAATAAGGTGAAAGAGGGGAGCTTGTTCAGAAGGAAGGAAGGAGCTATAGCAAGGGGGCATAGCCTCAGACTGAAAGGAGGGAAATACAATGGCAATGTGAAGGGGAAGTTCTTCACAGAGAGGGTGGTGGTGGTGGCCTGGAACAGGCTACCCGAGAAGGTGGTGGAATCTGAAATGGTAGGGGGATTCAACAGGGCATGGGACCAACATATGGGGTTGAGAGGAGTGGAGAAGTTAGGAGCCAGTAAAGGAGGAGGGGGGAAGGGGGGTAACTGGGCCACTGGCCCCAACAAGGTCCTCAAGGGTGCGATCCAAGACGCAAACCTGGAACAGATCATCTCTCTACTTCCCAGGGTTAATTATAAAACAGGGAACCATACTACTCTTGGCTGGGCTCTGGTATCTAACTTCCCCAACATACAGAAAGCAGGTATATTGGCTGACACTATTAGTGATCTTCCAAATACAGAATACTGGGGAGTGAACAGAGCACCAAAGATTCCCCCCAGGACACTCACAGTACATGACTTCTCCAATGTCATGTCAGCAACATTTAATGACTACCTAAGTAGCCTGGACTGGAGCCCGATTAGGCTCCTCCCAACATTGGACGAGGCCCTTGTCTACTTCCAAAACTCACTCTTCAATGCAGCATCTCTCTTTGGCCCCTTCAAAAAACTTTGTACAAAAGGAGGCTGCCATAAATGGATCTCCCACTCTGTGAAATCTCAGATGAAAAGAAGGGACAAGGCTTGGAAGAAATTTTGTCTCTCCCACCTTCCCACAGACCTGGTTACTTACAAAACCCTAAGAAATAAATGTAAGCTAGATATTAAACTTGCCAAAAAGGAGCATGTAACCCACCTCCAATGGTCCACACTGGGGAACCCTAAGCTTTTCTGGGTGCAAATCAACGAACTGCTTAAGGACAACTCCAAGGAGCCACAAGGTCAAACTGAGGTACAAGGACAGTGTATCAGTGATTGCCAGCTTATAGTCTCAGCAATCAACCACCACTTCACCAACCTTGATGCATACAAGGTAGGGCTACCAACACCCATGCCTGTACAGACCTTTGATGAATCCCCCTGTCTGAGCAGACCCCAATTTCACCTGAGAATGGTCAAGGTAAGCGAGGTCCGTAAACTTCTAATAGCCCTCAAACACAAAGGCTCTGGTGGCCCAGATGGAATCAGCCCGAGGCTACTCCAGGAAGGTGCACTGTCCCTGGCCAAAACTCTGACCCGTATCATCAACAGGTCTTTACTTGAAGGGTACGTTCCATACCAGTGGAAGGCTGACAATATGGTCCCCATTTACAAGGGTGCCTCTCGTGAACAAACTGGCAATTACAGGCCCATCTCCCTGCTGTGTGCCCTGGCCAAATTGGAAGAATGCTAGTTTATGGGCAACTGAGAGACTACCTGGTACTCCACCAAATCCTAGCCCCTTCACAGGATGGCTTTTGGGCAAACCATGGAACAGACACGGCTTTCATCAAACTCACAGTGGACCTATTCAGGGCAATGGATGAGGGCATGTCGATGGGTGCTATCTTCATAGACCTGTCCAAGGCAGTTGACCTTGTGGACCACAACCTTCTTCTTACTAAGCTTCAAGGCATTGGACTTGATGCCCAGGCCCTAAACTGGTTCAAGAGCTACCTCTCAGGCCACTCCCAGAGGGTCATTTGGAAGGGAGAGCTTTCCATCCCTTTACCCATCAAGGAGGGTGTGCCTCAGGGCTCAATTCTTGGCTCCCTCCTGTTCTCTCTCTTCACAAATGACCTAAACCAGCACTGTGGGGATAGCTCAGTAGTTCAATATGCAGATGATAATGTCATCTTCCAAGCCAGGTCCACACCACATGATCTGGGCCCTCTCCTACAAGGGGACCTAAACACACTCGAGGCCTGGCTCACATAAAACAGAATGATCCTCAATGCAGCAAAAACTAAAGCCATGCTGTTTGGTCCTAGATCCCTTGATTAGGATCAGACCAATTCCCTAAAATTTACCTCCCTTGGGGATAAACAAATAGACGTAGTTGACAACATAAAATACCTAGGGTTAACTATTGACTCAGGTCTCACCTTTAATCCCCACATTGACCAGGTAACAAGGTCTATCCACGTCAAACTTGGCACCATGTACAGGCTAAAAAAACAACTTATCCCAGAGGCTAGATGAGCAATCGCTTCCAGTGTCCTCCTACCCACATTAACCTATGCTGCCCTGCTAATCCAGGGCATGGCAAAGGGCAAGGTTAGCAGGCTTCAGGTCCAGTACAACAAGGTCATGAGGTTTGTGACAATGTGTCAACCAAGAAGCCACCCTTGCATCTCACTAGCCCAGTTGCAATGGCCTTCTTTCGAGGCTCATCTACAGTATCCCCTGCTCTGCCTTGCATACAAATTGCAGAGCCCGGCGGCCCCATCAAGCCTAACAGGAATAATCATGGCTAAGCCTAACCCTTGAATGCTCAGGACCTTGGGTCGGTCCCTACTGGCAATCCCCAGAATCAAGACTCACAAGGGAGGCAATTCCTTCGCTCTCACAGCCCCTAAACTGTGGAACACTCTTCTACCTCTAGTACAGGAAGCCCCCTCACTACCAATATTTCTCACTAGCCTTAAGTCCCATTTGCTCGGGACAAGCTCTTACCACTGTGAGAGTGTAGTATATTTACCCCCGATCCTAATCACAACATCCATCCCCCCTCTCTTCTCACCTTAACCTACATTAAATCATGCCTTAAATCCTTAAATCTTTCAAGTGTTGCACTTATGGTCTACAATTTGAATAATTGCCTGAACTGTTATCCTCATTATCTTGTCTACTTCTCGTAACCCTATATCACCTGACTGTATGTAATGTATTGCTTCTGGATCACCTGATTGTATGTATTGTATTGCTTCTATTCCCTGAGTCACCCCTGAAAAAGGGACCTTAGGGGCCCAGTGGGCCAACCCAGTCATCAAAATTCAATAAATAAATAAATATAGGGGCAAACTAGATGGGCTGGTGTGGTCCTTTTCTGCCATCAAATTTCTCTGATTCTGTGTATATAGTACACCTCATGTGGATGAAGACATGAAGGAAATCTTGTTCTACACATCCATCACCACAGCCTCTGACTTTGGTACTATTTATGCCAACCAGGTAATGCCCTTGCAAAAACTGTCAAACAATGACAGTGGCAGGAATTGAAATTCCCTCTCCCTTATATTTCTAAGTTCACTTTTAATCATTCTAATCAGAACTATGAATAGAATGTTTTTTCTACAAAACATACTGGCATCAAACCTGCCATATGCGCCATCTGAAGCATGCAGAAGTTACCAGCATTGTACTTTCTACCCATCTTGGTCAGGTGGCATCCACTTCTCCTAATATTAGTGCCTGATAAGTAATATTCCACAGTTCTGGAACATTCCATTCTCTAGAGAGCAAGTGCCAAAAATCAATGATGAAGGTGCACAAGAAAAATAGGTGCTTCATATTTTCCTCTAGTTGTCAGCAATCTGTCTGAATACACATGCTTTCCTCCAAGCTGTTATATTTAGCATATATTTTTTTTTTATATTTAACCACCCATGAGCACTGAGCCACCCTATATCCCACATCTTCTGTAAGATTCGGCCATCACATGACTGCCTTGTGATATCCTACTTTTCAATCCCATAGTGTGAATTCAACACCAGAGAGGTTTAAAAAAAAGTAGGATACCACCCGCTCATATACTTTCTTTCCTTATTTTTCTATTACGTGCAAAGCTGTCAACTTCCACTGCTTAACTTTAAGAGGACAATCTTCAATATACAGTGGATCCATTTTCCCTTTATAGTACTTCTGATTGCCACCCAAGCTTGTCTCTCCCACAGAGATATTAAGGAGGCTCATTTTGTTTTAAACAATGTTACTAACATACTAACATACTATTTGCCAGCAGATTAGGCCTTACGGTCTATCAAGTCTGCTCGAACCTTAGATCCTTAGTTGGGTGCCGAGGCCCTCCCAACCCTTGTGCTCCAGAAACCCCTATCATCCATCCCCGCCCCCCTGGGACAGGCCATCATCTGATACATCCACTTTCTATGTCTGTCCCACCCTCTCTTGAAGCCCTCCACTGTGGATCTCTGAACCAGCTCACCAGGCAGTGCATTCCAAGGGTCCACCACCCTCTCAGTGAAAAACCTCCGCCTCTTTCCCCCCTCACCCTTCAACCTTCCAACTTCAAACCATGCCTCTGGTGATACCTCCTGCTTTAGTCTAAAGATCCCTCCATGTTTACCCTATTTATTCCTTGAGGTACTTGAAGACCTCAATCATGTCCCCTGTCTCTCCTCCTCCAATGAAAACAGGCAGAGCTCCTCAAATCTGTCCTCATACGTCAAATCCCTAGCCCTTGTATCATCTTAGTTGCCCTCCTCTCTGTACCCTCCAGGAGCTGTATGTCCCTCTTCAAGGTGGTCTCCAGTACTGTACACAGTACTCAAGGTGTGGTCTAACCAGTCCATTGTACAGCGACAGAATCACTTCCTTGCTCCTAGAGGTGATCCCCCTTACGATGCATCCCAACATCCTGTTTGCCTTGCTAGCCGCTCTCCTGCACTGCTCAGAGTTATTCATACATGCATCCACCATGACGCCTAGGTCTTTTTCCCCTATTGAGGCCTCCAGCGCCTCCCCTCCCAGGGTGTACCTGTGTTTAGGGTTTCCCCGACCAAGATGCAACACCTTGCACTTGGTGATATTGAAATTTAATTTCCATGTGTGAGCCCAGCTTTCCAGGGTGTCCAGGTCCCCTTGCAGGGCCAACCTCCCCTCTTCTCCCTCAACTACTGCTCCCATCTTGGAGTCATCTGCGAAGAGACTCATTTCACACCCTATACCCTCCCTGATGTCCGATATGTATGCATTAAACAGGATCGGACCCAGGACCGAGCCCTGCGGTACCCCACTACCAACCTCTCTAGGGTTAGAGAGCTCCCCACAGACCACTACTCTCTGGGTGCGTCCAGCTAGCCAGTTTTCAATCCATCTGACCATCAAAGGGCCTACTCCTAACCCCATCGGTTTCTCCACCAGACCATTGTGGGGGACAGAGTCAACGCCTTGCTGAAGTCCAAAATAATACATCCACGGGCTTTCCCTGTCCAGTTCTGATGTTACCCATTCATAGAACTCCACAAGGTTGGTTTGACATGATCTACCTGGCACAAACCCATGTTGCCGACTATCCAGACCTCCCACCTCTCCAGTACACCCCAATCGTTCCTTTAGTATACTCTCCATTAATTTTCCCACCACCGAGGTCAAACTGATGGGTCTATAGTTACCTGGTGCTTCCCTCGACCCCCCTTTATGGATTGGCACCACATGTGCCTCTTGCCAATCCCTAGGTACCCTTCCTGTCTCAAGTGACCTGTTGAAGAGCTCCACCAGGGGTGCAGCCAGTATGTCCGCCAATTCCCATAGTACTCTCGGATGAATGCCATCCAGCCCAGGAGATTTGTCCTTCTTTAGGGCCTTGAGGGCTAATCACATCCTTTTGGCAGAGATAGCATCATCCGTCCCCTCCACCGTACTGTCCTTTTTATCCTTATCCAGATGTGACACCCCTTGGGTACCTCTCTCTCCCTCTGGCTCCATTTCTGTTGCTCCCCTGATCCCACTCACTGCTGCTTCTATCCCCTTCATGCCTTGCTTTGTAGATATCCCATCCCCCTCCCTAGTGAACACAGAGGCAAAGTACTCGTTAAATACCTCTGCCTGGTCCCTCGCCTCTTCCACCCACCCTCCTTCTGATCTCAATCTGCTGAGATGGCCCTTAGTTTTTCTCCGTTCCCCAATGTACCAGAAGAACCCCTTTTCCCCTCCATGTATCCCCTGTGCCAGCCGCTGCTCTTTACTGGACTTTGCTCCCCTCACCATACGGGTGACTTTTCTAGATGCAAGATGGTACATTTCCTTATCCCTATCCCCTCTTGTTGTTTTATATTTTTTGTAGGCCGCCTTCTTTTCTCTGACTGCTACCTGTACCTCACTGGACAACCAGCATGGTTATGTGACCTTGCTCCCTTACGTTTCAACTTAGCGCAGATCCTGACTGCCTCATGAAGTCCCCGTTTTATGACCTCCCATCTCCTTTCCACACTTGTCATTGTTGTAATCCCCTTCAAGTGATCCTTGAGAATATTTCCCATGCCCACAAAGTCTGCCCCCCTGAAGTCCACTGCCAGTGTCCTAGAACTCACCCCTCCTCCCATGCTTATTTGAAACCAGACAGTATTGTGGTCGCTCCCAGTCAGGAGTCCTGTACAACCAGGTCCCTTACCAGATCCCCATCTGCCAGAACCACGTCCAGGACATGCCCCTCCCTTGTGGGCTCCATCACATGCTGTGTTAAGAACACATCCTGGAAGCTGTCCAGCAGTCTCTGCTCCTTGGCCACCTTAGAGGACATGGTTCCCCAGTTTGTACCTGGCATATTAAGGTCCCCCATCAACACCACTCCTTCCCCTTTTGGTCCACACTGGGCAATGATGTTGTCCAGCAAACCATCCTCTAGAACATCACTCATCCCGGGGGCCTATATACTACACCCAGCTTGACCTTATCTCCTGCTGGGGATCGTAAGGTGACCCATAAGACCTCCATGTTTCCCTCTGCCTCTT
Source organism: Neoceratodus forsteri (assembly GCA_016271365.2). Classification (NCBI taxonomy): domain Eukaryota; kingdom Metazoa; phylum Chordata; order Ceratodontiformes; family Ceratodontidae; genus Neoceratodus; species Neoceratodus forsteri. The sequence continues at coordinate 1,520,665,911 of CM057449.1, forward strand.
CTACCCTAGCAATTTCCATGTCATCTCTAATGAACATAGCCACTCCACCCCCTCTGCCCTCCTTTCTATCCTTTCTAAGCATAGTGTACCCCCGCACGTTTAGGTCCCAGTCATGGTTTTTGTTGGCCCACGTCTCTGTGACCGCCGCCACATCCACCCCCCTCCTCGAACAGCATGGCCATAACTCTGGCAACTTGTTTCCCAAGCTCCTGGCATTTACTAACACCAACCCCCACCCCTTATCCCTGATCCTCTTTGTCGAACCCCACCCAGATTCGTTATACTTCCATCCTCCCTCTGCTCCTCCTGAAACCTCCACCCCAGTCTGTTTCCCCCCTTGGGCTTGAAGGCTACTCCCCTCATCTGGAGGAGAGGGCTTCTGGTCAGCCCTTTCCTTATCCCTTCCCCTCACAAGTTTAAACCCCACCTTTCTTGAATGTAGTCAGCCATCCCCTGTTTAAGGACTTCCTTCCCTAATGGGGCAAGATGAAGCCTGTCCTTGGCATATAGTCCCTTATCCTCCCAAACTCCATTCCAGTTCCCTAACACCCCCAACCCACTCTCTTCACCCCACTTCCTAAGCCAGTCATTAACCTCTGTGAGCTTCATTTTTTTCTCCACTGAGGCCTTTGGTACTGGCAATATCTCCGAAAAGGAAATGTTGCATCCATTATCCGACAGACTCTGGCAAGTTCTTGAACTCTTGGATTTCCAAAACGCTTATTTCCCTCTAGATCGTTAGTTCCCAAATGCACCAGGAAATCTGGTTTCCCTCCACAATCCCTAACCATTTCATACACCATGAACTTTGCACTGTGCACTATCAGCCCAGAGATACTCACTACTTTCACCTGGCTATGGCATCCACCCCCCTGTCCCTCCCACTGGATACCCTTAATCATCGAGTCTCCCAATAGCAGAACCTTAACACCGCCATCATCCTTATGGTTACCTCACTATGCCTCTCAGCCCCCATCCCCCTTTATTCATGATCTCAATTCCATGGGAGTCTTCCTGCCTTATTAGAGACCCCCTTGTCACCCTCCCCTTTCTGCCTCCCTCGTTATTTTGCCCACTTAACTCAAACCCCCTCTGAATAGGTGTCCCCTTTAACCCTCTCTTTTCTGAACCATTTATCCTGGCCCTGATGGTTTCCCTTTCCCCCACACTGCCATCCTCCCCGCTTGTAATAGTACCCCGGCCTCCAGAGGCTCTCTGTGCGTCCCCTTTAGCTAGGGCCCCATCCTTGGTACTGACCCCCCTGCTGAAGGGGGGCTCCTCTCCCACCTCCTTGTCTCCCAGTTTCTCTCCAATCATGCTCTCCTCCCTCATGTCTGCAATATGTTGCATCTCCCCCATTTGCTTAACATTTATGTTTCCTTCTCCCTCTGGGACTATTACTATCCTTTCCATTGGCAGTCTGTGATGCCCTATGGGTATCTGACCCTCCCCGGCCTCTGTATAAGTTTCCTCATTTCCACCAACCCTTCCTCCCCCTCTAGGTTGCTTAGTAGCTCAAATTTATTGTGACACTATGTCAGCCTCCATCAAGTAACCCGAGTTTCCCCTGACTGCACCTCTAAACTGCCCCTCTTCTTCCCCTCTTGCTCTGTTCATCTTAGGAGCTCCCTTCCCACAGTCTGCTGTTTTAGGCTTCTGCACACAGCCCTCCTGACTCTTCCCCTCCACTGTCTTTGTATTCAGAATGTTCACCCGTCGCTTTCCCTTAGCGTCAACATCCCTATCTAAGGTCCTCTGTCCTAATATCCCCCCTCCTGCTTGCTGTAACATGGCGTCCTGTAATTTCAGGCGTTGCCCCAGCCTCCCTCAGCCCCACCTTTCTGCTGCCCATATCCACCACGCCTTATCCTTGGACACCCCCAGCTCCCCAGCTTACTCCTTAACAATATACCTCACTCCTGATACAAGATAGCTGTCTACAGAGTGGGCAGCCTCCCTCTCCAGGCCCAATTGAGAATTATTGCCATCCCACAGCCTGTGCAGCCTACAACCCTTCCGAAGATGCCTGCCATGGTGGAATATGGCCACCCTGTTTATCCCTCTGTTTATAATGGCACACCCCCTTTTTTCAGTCCCTTTCTCCTGGAATACAGTTTCTCTCTATACTGACTGCAGTTATTTACAAACCCAGTTTCAACCCCACCAATAAAGTTCCCAAGTCTCACAAACACATACAGTCCAGTGTGTGTTCAGTCCCACTAACAGTGTGTGTATGCAGACATCAGGTACCGTATGATGTCACAGGCCCACCAGCTCCTGTTGCTTCAAATTTCAGTCCCAAACAGAAATACTCAGCCCTTCAATCCCAACCCCCAGTGTCTTTTCAGTATTTAAGAAAGCCTACAAAACAGGATGGGTGGGAGGGCTGTTACCAACACCAGGCACACAACACATTTAAATTTCACTCTAATTATCACTGCCAAACAACTGTTCCCAAGCCTCAAAAGTTATAATATCACAGCCCAAGTAACAGTTCTAACTCAAGGTAATAATTTTTAACACATAGAACTAATTTCACTTACAAAACTATTCAAATATTTCAGTTAAAACAGAATATAACCCCAGACCTCTGTCCTTACCAGCCTCCTGCTTATGTTCCCAAGTGAACAATGAAAGACAAGGTAATTCCTGTTAAAGACAAGGTAATTCCTGTTAATGTCGCCTCCCCCTAACAACAGGCAAACAACACATTTAAATTTCACTCTAATTATCACTGCCAAACAACTGTTTCCAAGCCTCAAAAGTTACACTATCACAGCCCAAGTAACAATTCTAACTCAATGTAATAATTTTTAACACATAGAACTAATTTCACTTACAAAACTATTCAAATATTTCAGTTAAAACAGAATATAACCCCAGACCTCTGTCCTTATCAGCCTCCTGCTTATGTTCCCAAGTGTTAACCATACATTTTTAGGCCCAACAAAGAGGATTTTAAGTTAGAAATAATGAATGCAGTGGAAAAATACCACTGGTTTTACCATTTTTACGTCATCCTCTTTTATTGCCTGATGTGTATGTCCCCTCTTGATTGGGTTTAATTGGCTGCCCCAAGGCAGTTTAAAGAAAACATTATATAATTTCATCTCAGGTGACACAGGTGGAGGAAATATAAAGCTAAGAAATAAAAACATTGCAATATAATGTTATTTTTGCAGGAGTACAGGGTTCCCCCTGGTGTCCTTGCCAACACTCCTTTTCCCATGAAACCAGTTCCTGCTGATGTCCATGCTATTGCCCAATGTTATGTGTAGGAGCTGATGTGCAAAATGGGTGCCACTACATGTTTACAGTCACTACACTTCCAGTCTCATTGCATGTAAAGTGCATCAGGAAACAATATATATGATGAGTAAAACGAGTGCCACTACATGTTTACAGTCACTACACTTCCAGTCTCATTGCATGTAAAGTGCATCAGGAAACAATATATATGATGAGTAAAATGAATGCCACTGCCTGTTTACAGTCACTGCACTTCCATTCTCACTTCATGTAAAGCACGTTGGGAAACAATATATATATGATGAGTAAAATGGATGCCAATACATGTTTACAGTCTCTACACTTCCAATCTCATTGCATGTAAAGCACGTTGGGAAACAATATATATGATGAGTAAAGTGAGTATCACTACACGTTTACAGTCACTACACTTCCAGTATCATTGCATGTAAAGCACATTGGGAAACAATATATATGATGAGTAAAATGAATGCCACTGCATGTTTACAGTCACTACACTTCCATTCTCACTTCATGTAAAGCACGTTGGGAAACAGTATATATATGATGAGTAAAATGGATGCCAATACATGTTTACAGTCTCTACACTTCAAGTCTCACTGCATGTAAAGCGCATTTTGAAACTATATATATATATATATATATATATACATACTATATATATATATATATATATATATATATAGTAAAATGAGTGCCACTACATGTTTACAATCACTACACTTCCAATCTCATTGCATGTAAAGCACATCGGGAAACAATATATATGATGAGTAAAATGAGTATCACTACACGTTTACAGTCACTACACTTCCAGTCTCATTGCATGTAAAGCGCATTTTGAAACTATATGAGTAAAATGAGTGCCACTACATGTTTACAGTCACTACACTTCCAATCTCATTGCATGCAAAGCACGTTGGGAAACAATATATATGATGAGTAAAATGGGTGCCACTACACATTTACAGTCACTACACTTCCAGTCTCATTGCATGTAAAGCGTGTTGGGAAACAGTGTGTATGAAAAACTATATATAAATGTTGATTCTGCTGCTTCTTCTTTTATTTATGGTAAAACCACAAGTTTAAAATAATAGCATGAGTTTTCTTCCGAACATCATAACATAAAGTCATGCATGATTCATGCCAACCCTGATGTGAGAATAAAAATATTAAACAAGCTAATAAGTTCTTTTAAAAGGGAGAGCCAATCTAGACTTGACTGGCAAATAGGTTTGCCATAATTACAATACACATCATTGGTATTAAACAGAGCCTACAACAACTAATTTACATTATAAAGTAAGTTCATTCCCCTGGCAATATATAGACATAACAAAACAAACCTCCGTAGTTTAGTCTTATTGGAAGTTGATATCTCTAATCCCAAGCATATATTAAAGGAGAACTGCATTTTACTTGCAAGGCTGTATTTTGTATAGTATAATAATGTAGTAATGTTAGTTATGTTCACCCCACTCTATCCCCACCACAACACACTTCATAGGTAGGGGATGGTAAATATCCTGACTTATTTATAGGGATTTCCAACATAGAACATAGATATGTAACAGATAGGGAATATTTCTGGCACACTGCTCTATAGTGGTTAGAAAGGGATAAAAGTCACAAATGCTGTGGGAATTAAAGGGATGTCACAGTAGTAGGGCAATGTTAAATTGTGATTTGTTTGAAAGAAACCCTTTACTAGGCAGATTTCCCTCTAGGAGAGAGCCCAGAAGTATTATGCCTGAACATTCATCCTCATCATATCAATAGGACTGTCTCAAGAAGATCTCCACTTCTGAGAAGCCCCTTTCGGTTTTGGAAGTCTTATCCAGACAATAGAAACTGTTGAGTCTGATGTAGGTAGCTTCAAATGAACAACTTTGTTTGGAGATATGATTAATAGATTGGAAATCAGTCTGTGTCAGTTTCTTGAGCAAAGGGACAAAGGGAAACTGACTCTTATGACTGACAGGATGATGGGATAGAAGGATGGTCCACTTGAGAGGGTTAACCTCAGAGCACATCTCAGGTCCCTCAGATTAAGTTAGGGAGCAGAACATATCAGATGTCCACTGTGAGAAGAAGAAATGTCCTGCATCTGCTGAATCTTGGGCGATACTCACAACTTGGATCTTAAGAGAGGAATTAACCTACCAGGTCAGAATGTCATATGCTTAATAGCGTACGACATTCCAGCTAACCCAGAATAGCACTGTACGGGTAAGCAAATGGTGCAATACCGCATATACTGCTGTATGCAGTATTGCACCATTCGCACTATCCCAGGCAGAGGATAAGACCTCTGCTGGGACTGGGTTCCACTAAGCAGTTGCCGTGGTTCACTGGACTGAACCACAGCAGCAGGAACCCAGGCACCGCATCTGGGATTGGGTTTGATTCCTGGTCCCAGAAACTTTTATTTTTTTTTACTTTGTCAGCTCCCTGAGTTGACCCCCCCCCCAGAGTTGAGAATCTTTATTGGGGGAATTCCGGGGTGCAACACCCTTCTTAACAGGGAGTGTGGGGGTGGAGCACCCCACAAAAAAGAGAGTTATGCCACATGGAAGAAATTGTGCTGTACTGGCAGCGCAGTTTTGCCATGCAGCATAATGTATTGCAACATTATGACCCCGTGCCAGGAATTAATCCAAGAGTAGGTTTAAGATCTTTTAGATTTTAGTTGAGGGACTAGAGACATTTTTATTTCTGTAAATTGTCTCTTTAATTGCTTGTAGTTTGCATTTCCTTGCAGGTTTTATTCCTTTTGCATTTTACTGTACATTCTGTAATCTTGTAGTGTAAATAATAAATATTCATATATTTAATATTCCCTGTGACTGCACGGTGTTTTGTGGTACAGGTAATGTCCATTTCTGCTGAGCAATCTGGTGACCACTACCAAGGACCACAACTACCAAGTACAAAGGCAATCTCTGTCTGATACAGAACAGGTGACAGCTTCCTTGGAGCTGAGAGTGACTGCAAGAGTAGTTGTGCTGTCAAAAGAAAGGTGTTGCACTGGGTGAGCAGTGGCCAGTGGTGGGATGAGAACCAGATAGAGATACCCTAATAGTCAGCCAGCTGGCCGCAGCATAGAACTACAGTGAACCATCTGGGCATCTGCTTGCTTTTGGGTTTGAGTGTGTGACAAACTGATGACAACAGGGTAGAGGGTTGGAACAAACGATGCAGCACTGGGAAAATTATTCACAAACTAGCAGCAAAAGTTTGTGAGCATTGTACTTTTCCTGAAGTGGCAGGGGGCTTTAAGAAGAGAACTCTGTGAGAGGGATAAGTGTTTATGAAGAACTTGGAGAAATGGATTCCCAACAGAAAGTTTATCTGTCCACTCATTGACAGAATATACAAAGGGATATTTTTACACTTCTTGTTTTCTTTATTCCTCAAAAGCTTAGAGCAGTCTAGAATATATGCAAATACGCAACCACAAAAGGATAAAATGGGTTCCATATATGCAACAGTTAGTACTGGAGATATTGGAATCTGCAAAAACAGCTAAGGTTAAGCAAGAATACATTCAGTTACTAGAACATCAGGAAAAGGGAAGCTCATCTACCCCTAGAATATTTAAATTTCTAGCAAAAATTTAAAACAGTATAATTAGTTGTTTAAGTAAACAAGGTAAGAGAGAAGTATATAAATTTCAAAATAAGGCAAAATGGTTTAATTTAGAGCGCTGTCAGATGAGGTAATTAGTATTTGCACAAGGAAGAAGAATGAGGAAATCCTATCTTTTTGAAGATAGGATAGCAGTTGTAAACCTCAGGCAAGAATACAGACTATTGATTGACAAAAAAAGCAACACACAGTGCATTTCTGTGGGATGCACTACAAGCTATAAAACAAAAGGACAATAAAACTTTCTGGAGCTTAATAGCATTCAGGATGGCTAATCAAAGTTATAATTTAGAAGCAGTTATACATCCAGATGATAATGCAAATGTCATTGAGACTATTCCAAATCGGGGGAGTAATGGGGGTGGCATCCATGGGGCTAGGGTTGGTTTCTATAGCCCAGCAAGTAGTAGGAGGGTGACTAATAAGTGTGTCTGCAGGGAGGCTACAAAGGAGGGGCAAGAGGAGCAGAAGGAAATTATGTGGCATCCAAGGGCAGAGGTTTGTCTCTTAGACAGGAAACCGAGAACAAGTATGTTAAGGGGCTATTAGGAAGTAAGCGGCAGAAGTAGGGATAGTTGCAGAGGGGGTAGTTGTTTGTATGAGACTGTATTCATAGAAAACAAATAGTATACAGGAGATAAAGGCAGCACAGAGCCCTTTTAGAGCCATGGTAGCAGTCTGCCTGTACCCAGTAGGGTATTGTTGGTGTGGTAAATGAGGGCGGTGAGTAGTTCACAAATGTAGTTAGAATGCACAAAAAGTCAGTAGGTAATTTAATGTTGAGGCTTGAGGGGTCATTCTTGGTGTTGTGTTGAGTGTTTAAAATGTGGGGCTTGCTTGGCAAGTTGGAGACTGTGAATGTAAAATAAAAGGGAGTGATTACTTAGAAGAAGGTGAAAAGGGACTGTCAGATGGAAGAGAAAAAGCAAAAACAATGGGGTGCATGGAGAGGTGATACACTATAAACAGGTAGATATGAAGTGAACCAAAAGAAACCCCGCACTCTCCAACCCACAAAATAAGAGACTTGCTCACCCAAAAATTCAAATAAAGTGCTTCATTTTATTCCAGGTGCCATGTGCAAGGCCCTGACATGTTTCAGAAGCAGTGTTCCTTTTTCAAGACCGTTTGAAAAAGGAATACTGATTCCGAAATGCGTCAGGGCCTTGTACATGGCACCTAGAATAAAATGAAGCACTTTATTTGAATTTTTGGGTGAGCAAGTCTCTTATTTTGTGGGTTGGAGAGTACAGGGTTTCTTTTGGTTCACTTGTTTTTTATTTATTTTTATTTTATTTATTTAGCTTTTGTTGACCGGATATGTGCACTAGACAAATTCTGCCTATTTTCAGGCACGACCCGGGGGAGGGGGTTACAGATGAATTAAACTGACTTTGAACCAGATTAAGCTGTTGGTGGTATTTTTAGTGAATGGGGGAAAATTTGTCCAGGACACTGGGGAAATTCCCCTGCTCTTTTCGATAAGTGCCATGGGATCTTTAACATCCACCTGAACTACCACCAGAACAGGCAGATGGGACCTCGGTTTAACATCTCATCTGAAAGACGGCACCTCAGGAGTGCAGCACCCCCCACATGCTGCATTGCAGTGTCAGTATTGGGATATTAACCCAAGTGCCTGATGTGGGGCCAGAACCCACAGCCTTCTGATCTCCTGGCCTCAGAGGCGAGTGTGCTACCTGCTGAGCCACTGACACTGACACTGTCGTTTATCCCAGCACCTCCCTCTATGTGCAGCCTCTTTTCTCTATTTTCAATAAACAATAAACAAACCTGTTGCATGACAGGGAGATGTTACATCTCCCTGTCATACAACAAGATGTCATCGATATGTCTGCCCCAGAATTTAACCTGGGGCAGATATTGGTTACAGTCATGGTGGAACATGACCACCACCCCCCACCAACCCAAAAATAAGCTGGCATAGGAGGGAGGCCATCATGGTTCCCGTGGCCATCTCTTGAACCTGTCGATAGGATGTTTAATTTAAAAAAAAGTAATTTGATGTGAGTGTAAGTTGTACAGCTTCAAGCAGGTATTCAGCTGGAACATTCAGGGCCACTTCATAGTTACTTAAAAATTGCTCAAACCAGAGAGTCCCAAGTCATGACTTACGGATGTATATAATGAAGTGGCATCAATCGAGAGCCACCCATACTACTCAGACCAGACCAACCCCTCCTGTCATGACAGAATATCCATAGTGTCCTGTAGTTGGAAGGAAGAGTCCATACTATTTGTTCTAAGAAGTTAACAAAAATAGAGATCTTTTCAGTGCAGAAATGTCCCTAAAATATGGGACAGCCTAGGGGACTGGTCTGGTCCTTTTGCAGTTAGGGAAGAACATAGAACATTCGTACTGTAGATGTAGAGACCTTCATATATTCTTTCTCTTTTTCTGTTATCTAGTGCTCCATCAATGCTCTGTCTAGGAATTAAAAAATACATGACTGGAGGCTCCTTGATGGATCTGCAGCAAGCAGTCTGTAACTGTTTCCATCTGACAACTGTCTATTAATCTCAGACTCAAATTAGAGTTTGTCCATTATTTCAACCATAGCGCCTTTGTCTGCTGGTCTTATCTTGATGATGGTTTGAATATGTTTAAATTCTTTTAGAGCCAGTTTCTGCAGGATTCAGATTTTGATGGTAAGAATTCCATATGGACTGGAATAGCTGTTCTACCTCTTGTAGGCTAGGTTTTGAAAAGTCTGCAGCGCTGTGGATGTGGCTTCAAAGGAGCAGAAGGTTGATAGTGCTTTAAAGAGTCCCTTTCTTCTAGTTAATATTAGAGAGTTCCCAGGTTCCAAATCAGGAACCTTGTCCAAAGCAGGAAGTTCTGATGCATCAGCTGTGTAATTTTCATTAAGTAATACCATTAGCACTTGGAGGTCTGGTTCAGAAGCTGAGATCATTCTGTGTACTGTAGGATACCCCATATTGCTTCTTCTACCACTATAGCATTTCCTTAGGCTTAATTTGTGAAAAAATGTCTGTAGATCAATGTACATCTCAACTCGATTAACAACAGTATCAGGGACACAGTTCAAGCCTTTACCTAAGTACAGTACAAGCTACTGAAACGGGATGCCTCAGTGGAATGCTTATCATCCCATTTAAGCAGTCTTCTCTCGCAAGCAAAGTTCCCTTTTTAATGAGTCAGTGTAGATGTTGACTGTTGTAGTGTATTACTACTGTTTTCGGTTTTCAACATAGACACACAATGCACTGTATTGACTAATTTTGACTGATTTGTGCTGATAGCTCTGATTGGGCAGTTCTTGCCAGATTCTGAGGGTTGGCAGAGCAGTTGTCCACAAAAAGCAGACTTTTGCAGTGGTTTCTCCAGAGCTCACTATCCCATTCCATTAGCCATTCCTGAAAGATCTTTCTTGTTACATGGAGGTGTTCCCTGAGCTTGTGCAGCAACTGAAAACAGCGAGTTAGTGGGATTTTGCAATGCTTCAATGACTGACTTGATCAGCTAAGGACAGCTCATTGCATGGCAGAGGCTGAGAAATGGCTACAGCAGCAGTGTGCTTAACAGAGCTAACAGACGTAACACAACTACCACATTGTTTTTTTTTACCTGTGATGAGGCACTAAAATGTTTAAATGGATGTAAATGTCAGACTACTCAGGTAAATGTCAAACTAATCAACTGATTGACTGTAAATAGTTGCAAATCAGTTAGGATGCATCTCATTAAAGAGGTGAGAACAGTCAAGGGAATTCCAACTAAACATTAAAAATAGCCATCACTTACATTGAAAAAAATCAGTACAGTGAAACATCCCACTTAAGCAAATCCCACTTAGCTGGCGTGGACTGTACTTGGATCTGTGACTCTGTTAGTGAGATGGAGGATCAATTCACCACTTGATGTGTTTCTGTCATGCTCCTGTCCTGTTGGCGACTCTCAGGCCTGTTGCCCCTGCCTCTTTTGACCTCTTCTGGTCTTTCATCTCTGTGTGCTGCTTCAAATGTAATGTTTCTTGGACTGTTGGTTCTGTCCTTTGTCTAGAAAAGTTACAGATCTATTACTCTGTGGATTCTGTGACAGTTGTTTGTGTATTTCTTCCAGTTCTGGACTGGTCTCCTTGATAGTTGCCCCTGGGTCTGGATTTGCTACAAGTGCACCTCCTGCTGAGGGACCTAGAGGGACTTTCCCAAGCGAAAATTTGTTCATTTTCGTAGTTGGCTGCATCCCTTGTAAATTTATGTTTCTTCTATTCTGCAATGTCAGATTTGTGGGCAATTAATTTCTTTTGTAGATCTACTGTAGTTCAATGTTCTTGAGCAGAGGTTTAGTTTTTAAACTAAGTAGCTGTGATTTAACCTCCTCAAGCTCTTTTGCTACGGTTTGGTGCACCTATTCATCCTTGTTCAAGAAGATGTTCAGTAGTTCTGTAGAACAGTTGCTGAGGCTGTTTCACAACATGTTTTGTAGTGGTCTTGGGCCTTTCATGTGGTGCTAATCCCCAACAAGGGTGGGACCACAAAGTTATGTGTTGACTACTGCAGGCTTAATAGCTGCATGGAGTCAGATGCCTACCCCATATCCAGAACAGATGAGGTCCTAGAATGGCTAGGTGAGTCAAGTATCCAACTACCAAAGACCTGACAAAGGTCTATTGGCAGGAACCTGTTACCCCTGAAACCAGTGAAAAGTCAGTCTTCATCACCCCATTCAGTTTGTTTGAATTCTGAGTTATGCCATTTGGGATGACGAATGGATTGGCAACCTTCCAGAGGCTCATGGACTGCATTCTATCTGGGGTGAGTGATTTTGTGGTGGCACACATGGATGACATCACCACATACAGCCAGACATGGGGAATCATGTCAAGCATGTGAGGCAGGTGCTCCATAGGGATGACAAAGGTGTCATACCTTGGTCACTGGTAGGCAATTGGCACATCCAGCCTGAAGGAACAAATATTGAGGCCATTCAGGGATGGACCATGCCCACTACTAAAAACAGGTGAGGATATTTCTGGGTAATGCAGGGTACTACCAAAGGTTGGTCCCAAGGTTGATGGTGCATGCCTGTCCTAAATGGCAGATTTCCTCAAGAACTTGCTTCTCCACACATGCCATTCCTGAACTTTATGTGATGGTGTCAAGCACAGTAATCCATGCCCTGTTGCATTCAGCATCACCTCAGTATGGATATCTTAACCAGTGGCCGAACAGCTGGTAGCTCCTATCTGTGTATTACAGCTCATTGGGCTCAGGTACCTGGGGTAGTGTTGATTTTGGCCAGGAAAAAAACTGTATTAAGCCCATCTGCAATGGTAATAACACTCTGGGTATTTACCAGCATGCTACATTGGCAATTAAGAGTGTAGCTAGATCACACATGGTCAGAAAATGCTAGAATTGCTCCTGACTGAGATTCTTGAGTGGCTGCACCCCCATTCACTGAAACCAAATTTCATTGTGAGCAATAATGGCTTGAATATAGTGAAATGCATTTGTGGGGGAGGGGGGGTTGTATCTCAAGGTGCCATACCTGGCACACTGTCTTAATCTTATTGTGCAGTAGTTTCTAGCATATCCTGATATCAAGTCTATGTTGACTGTAGCCCGTTGCATCTGTGCCAACTTTGCCTATTCCAGAAATCCTTGTGACCATCTCAGGCATCTGCAGATCAAGAACAAACTGCCTCAGCACCCAATGAAGCTGGAAGTCATCACCAGATGGAACTCATCACTGTAAATGATAGAGTACTTGTATGAGCAATACTAAACCATCTGTGAATATCTGCTGCTGCATACAAGCTGTAACAGTGGTGGCGCATCCATGTCTCCGACAACAGAGCAGTGGCAAGTAATGGATGACCTGAACATGATCCTAAGGCCATTTGAACATGCAACGCAGGCAGTGAGTGGGGACACTGCCTGTATTAGTCAGGCCATACCACTTCTACAGATGCTGAGGCAGACTCTGTTGAAAGCACAGCAGGTGCTGGAGGCAGGTGGTGATATGGAAGGCTGTGCCTTAATGGGACATATGCTCCATGTCTTGGACTGCAATACCCATATTTCCTGCAGTTTACAATCTGCAGATTTGGGATTGCCACCTTGCTGGGCTCACAGTTTAAATGGAGCCTGTCATCAATACTTGAAGGTGGGCATGTTCAGATCCAAAATTTCACATTCCAGCTGATAAGTTGGGTACATAAGGCACAGTTGTTAAAGTCAAAGTTTTGTAAGGTACAACATGAAAACGATAAGAGATGGTTAAGGCTGTATTTTAGTCACGGAAAAAAGGGTATGATTTCACGGCATTTGCATGGCAAATCAAAATAATTTCATGGACACATCACTAGTTTTGAAGTTTGTTTTTACTTCAATAAATATTAAATAACAAGTTGCACAACTCAAAAAACAGCATTTAAAATTGATTACAATCATTACAATCATTTAAAATCCGGGTAAAAAAGTGCATTTGTGCCACTAAACATATATTAATTATTTCGTTTATGGTCTACGAGTATATTGCAGGTTGAGCAAAATAAAATATCTCCTGAAACATGAAAGGGGCCTCTATCATACTGGGCGCACCTATGTTTGGCATACACTTTACCGAGTTTAGAAGCAGAGGTAGGCTTTTGCGGCAGAGACATTGTTCGGCATACTGGAAAACGGGGCTACTGGCTTACAATTTAAAACAGCTTGTCTCGGAAAAGATCAAGAAACCAGTCACACAATTAAACAGTTAAGCTGTTAAGTGCTTAAGCAATTCCTACTTTCCTGATGTTCTGCTTAGATTTAGCAATTAGGATATGACTCTGAATGAATGCAGTGCTGGCAGATTAAGTGTTTAGGAGATGCGTAACTAAATGTCGAGGTAATCAGGAGATGAAAGGAACACAGTTACACCAGCTTTGCCAAAATTCACAGCATCTGACGATTTTCACGGTATCCATGAATTTCGTGCATACCGTGAATTAATTACAGCCTTAGAGATGGTGTTGCTACCACTTTACATGGTAAACAGGCTGCTGAAACATACAAGGTAACAGAAAAAAAACATCTACTTTGGGATTTTTTGCCTCAGGTGGGAATTGAAGACTTGGAAGAAAAGGAGGAGGAAGCTTATGAGGCAGCAGTATGGTGGGTAGTGCAACATATGGTGGATGCATATTTCGCAGACGCCAAGCACCCTACCATCATGGAAGAGCCCTTACTGTACTGGAATAGCAAGGTCACTGGCCAGCACTGACCTCCATTGCTGTCAAATACCTGAACTGTCAAATGTCAGTGTGAAGAAGGTATTCAGTTCTGCAGGGGCCATTGTGCAGGACAGGTGTACAGATCCATCCCTAGAAATGTTGGCATGCTCACATTTATTAAAATGAATGCAGGGCACATTCCACACAACACAATCACATCTGCATTCCTATTACATAAAGGTTGCAGCAGTGGTGAAAATGAACCTGAAGAGCCTGATGTTATCAGCACTGGAAAATTGTCTTCTGCTGAGGTAGGTGAAGAACAGAAGGAGAAAGAATTCTTATGTGTGGACAACTCCAGTCTAGAACAGTGCAAGGGCTGCTTCCTCGATGAGGATGAGGATGACTGAACCAGAAAAAGAAATGTTTTCTGTCCATCCTTTCAGCCTTATCAGCTGAATCCCTTTCCTTATGATTCAGTTTTGTTTTCCTGTCATTATATTTTCCCCCCCAACTTGTGCTGATATTCCTTACATCCATCTAATTACCTCCCTCCACGCTCTCCCTTATGATGCCTACAGACACAGTAGAAAATTAGTGAACAATACAACACTAAATGGCAAGTTTGCCAATAATTACATTGGCCACTACCACCTCCACCGCACACATCCAGACTGACAAACCAGGACTCTTAAGCCAACACAAATGATATTTCTAGCCATGTAAACCATGCATCCCCCAGCAATCAAATGGGACATCCTGATTTTCAGCCTTTCTTTCAGACTGTTCCCAGCATCCTGACATTGCATGATTAAGTACTGAACTCAGCATTTGCCTGGCAGTAGCTGCCATTACTACTTGCACTCTGGTCATGTGTCTTTTTGTTTCCCTATGTTTCTTTTCACTGCTGCACAGACTGAGAGTGCCTGTGTGTGATGTGAGTACACCATCAGTCAATGCACGCAGCTGCACAGCTTGGTTTATCTGGTAATTTTGTTCCCCCATCCCCAGTCTTGTATTCCCCATCCCCCCAGGTCCACACACACACACACACACACACACACACACACACACACACACACACACACACACACTTTAAACTGTCCTCTTTGGCACTCTTGGACCTCATACAGCCAAGGGGGAGTTCCAGGGTGCCGGAGAGGAAATCAATTTACAAGCCACCACCATCAGGGCAAGAGAGGCAGATGACTCAGTGCAGCACAGCTCAACTACGATCTACCATACCAAAAGGAAAAAACAGCTGCCACCACCACCACCAGATGCTAGCTAGAGCTGTTAAATCCCTTACAACTGTACAGCAGGATTTCATTTAACAACAAAAGAGCTGAAATCATTCAAATCATCACTACTGAATTTTCCATTGACAGCACAGCAGCCAGCTTGCTACAAGTCTGCAGCACAGCATCTGAGATTCAGGGAAGATTTCAGACTAAGCAGCTACAGTCAGCAGGAAAGGCTCCCATGTCTTTATCTTGGTATGCTGACCCTTATCGGCTTGACTTCATGCAAAATGAAGTACTGGGGGAACTCGACCACTTTTTTTCAGAAGTCCAAAGAATAGACTTAAAGCCAAAATTCTTTTAAAACAGTTTATTAGTGCCCCACCATTTCACCTCACAGCTTCCTCAGGGAACTTATTGTCTAAAAATATGAAAATAAAACCCAGTTATAAACACATCTTAATCAAATATACGCCACAGTGGAAATTTTTTTAACAGTATTCAACATGCCTATAAAGTAACTTGTCATACCTGATAATATCTTATACTGTATGTTGTACTATCCCTGAATTTCTATATATTTTTTGTTCATTCCTATTTGTTATGTAATAAATGTTAAACAGTTACTAATATTTATGCAAAATAGACCACACTGAATAAAATTTACAGTTCATCCCATCCCATCCCACAAATGTACTGTAGTCATATACCAGACATTACATTTAAAGTCTGTAAAATACAGAGTACCCCCTTAGCTCAGCAATTCCACATCAAATGCATTATACCTAACTTCATCTGTTACATAATTTTCCAAAACCGATGTCCCAAATAATTAAAATATTTACACATATGTATTTAATATTTATTACAGGATAACAAATAGGAATAGACAAAAAATAAGTAGAAATTCAGGGATAGTGCAATGTATAAGATATTATCAGGTATGACAAATTACTTTACTGACATGATGAATACTGTTAAAAATGTTTCCTCCATGGCATATATTTGATTTAGATTTGTTTGCAACTGGGTTTTATTTTCAATTGTTTAGACAATTAGTTCCCCGAGAAAGCCATGAGGAAAAATGTTGGTGCATTAATAAACTGTTTTAAAATAATTTTGGCTTTAAGTTTATTCTTTGGACTTTTGAGAACAAAGTGGTCAAGCTCCCCCAACTCTCCATTTTGTAGGATTTTCAGAATGCCAGGTGACAGCCAGTGTGTGTGCCTTTATTCTGTAAAGTAAATAAGTTTATTATATATTAAAGTTTGATTCAGTGCCTTGTGGAATACTTGTTTCCACATGCTTAACCTACAGCATGGCTAAATAAAATAGATGTCAACTTTAACTATGTGACAAGGAAATGCTTATTTTATTCTACTTAACTTTGCTGTCTTTGCACAGCTTTTATGAACTCTACACTTTTTGTGCATGGATACTTCATCTCAAGGCTAATCATAAACAATGGAATGTACCAAACAGGGATTCTTCAATTCTACATTAGCTAGAGTCCCAATAAGTGCCTGCTAAAGGGAGAAATACACCCATAATGTGTTGTGAATATGCAAATTCTATGATAATTAGTGTTCCTGATTTTGATCACTTGTTCCTGATTTTCAGGATCTTTATCCCTGATTAGCTCAGACTGGGGTTGAGAGGTATGCCTCTTACTCCTCTGGTTTGCTTCTGTCCTCCACATCCACCAACAATATGAGTAATCTCCACCTCCACCACATGCAACCAGACTGATAAATCTGGACTCTTAAGCCAGTGTAAATGTTATTGCCAGCCATGCAGACCATGCATCTTCTAGCAATCAAGATACAGCCAGCCAACCAGACAGCCCTCAAGTCAAGCCTTCAACCAGCCAGTCCATCAAGGCAGTAAGACTGGAGTTCTAGCAAGACTCAAGTTTGTTTGCTGTGATGGTAAGTTACTTTCATTGTTCACTCTCCTTATCCTAACTGTTGGTGGTGAGTCTGTCCTCATTCAGGAGGGGGTTCCACCGTGCTTGCAAGACATGAACATGTGATTCTTTTCTTTAATCTCCCTTTCACTGTAGTTTTGACCATTCACAGGGATGACTAGCAAGCCAGTTGCAAAACCAGACAGCATGCAAGGCACCAACTTAAGTTGCCACTTCCTCCACCACCTCTCTCTGTGGCACCATCAGGCCAGTACACCTCATGGTCCGCACCAATGTGACGGTAAGTATCACTACATGATTTTTTCTCTTTTTATTACATTTTCCTTTCACAGGTACACAGTGACACAGTGACCAAGTCAGGCTAAATATGTTTTTTCTTCAGAAGTAACAGATATAGTAAGACTTGGAATGAACAGTGGATATACCATCCATGCGGGGACACTCGCTGAGGCTAACTGAGTAGAATCTAAATAATTTTCTCTTGTATTAACAAGTCTCCTGCCCTTCTGCAAGACTTTTCATCCTCCACCTCCTCTGACATTCACGACATTTCAGGACTTGGCCATCACCAATGTGACAGTATGATTCCATTCTAAAAGTTATTTTTTCTTTCCTTTTTTTTTTTTTACTTTTTGTTTCCTTTCAAAGGTGCAAGTGCAACATGATATGGAGTGTACTAGAGTCTAAATAATTTCTATTTTGTACTGACAGGTCTCTTTCCATTTGAATGCCTCCTCTTCCAGCAAGCAAGCCATTGCCATCTTCTCCACAAGATCGTTAATGTTGTCAATACTTCAGACTCATGCTTAGACCTCCTACTCTTCCTTCAGTTTCTACACCACTGTGTATGAACTTATTAAAGTCAACCTGTCCTCTGTATCCAGCATGAATCACAGTCATCCACCTGATACTGCTGCCTGATTTTATATTATTAGTCACACAGCAGAACATTACCTGAAATAAAAAAAACAGGAGCAGAAAACATTTAGAGAGTGACACACAAATAAGGTTTAAGAATTTAAAAACAAAAATAGAAAAAAAATAGCTGCTTTCCCTGGTAGGAAACACTGCAAAATTAAATAACCAGATCTAGGCTCGCCCTATGTGGCAATAGGATTTCATCACCCTAGTGATAAAATGCCGGAGAAGAGAGAAACAGGAGCAAAAGATGGTCAGGAATACATTATTTACACACACACACACACACACACACACACACACACACACACACACACACACACACACATATGCCTGAGGCCAAAAAAGAAAAAATACAAAATAAATACTTACCTTTGCTGGTAGGACACTCAGCGATACTCCAAGATCATCATCCAGATCTGCGTCAGAAAGAGCATTATAATTTCATGAGAAAACACCTATCATTTGTTGTCACTACATTTCATCACAACATTTGTTATGGTATGATAGTTGCACAGTGCAAATCAATCAATCAATCAAATCTTTATTTATCCAGGTGAACATTGCTGAGCACAGCTCATTTGCAAGATGGACCTGGTAAGGTCAAGGTTCAATTTACATAGATACATAAAAAATATTCAATATACACACACTCTAGGATACTACATAGAATATTCAGTATACACACAGTCTAAGGATACATTCTAATCAGACTATACATTAAATTCAGGTGTAGTGGTAATAAGGGGTGAGAGGAAGGGGAGCGGGAAGTGGTGTGCCTGGCTGGTGGGGGAGGAGGAAGATGGTGGGGGCCTATACTGTGGAACGGATAAACTGTGGGCCTTATGAAGAGGGCAGGAGGGTGGCACTGGGGGGTTTGTATAACAGGGGTATAGGGCTGTGATATATGACAAGGGATTAAGGGGAGGCAGATGGAAAGGAGAGGTGCATGGAGTGTGAGGGGTGGTGACTCTTAGTAAAGGTGGATACCTTCCGTGAGTTGGCAATCTGGGGAGGGAGATGGATAAGATTAGGAATACTCTACTGTTTGTGGAAACAATTGCAGAGTATTAATTCAGGGAGCCCACTTTGTTTTGTTTCCATGTGCCAAAATTTCTAAACAGGAGAATTTATCAGACTGAGAATTTCTGGGCACTATCAGACAGAATTTCTGGGCACTAAAATTCATCCCCCAAAGTACATTACAAGAAGTGTGTCAGTGGGACTGACACACAGCATAGCACCATGTAGCAACATGCAGCAACCTGACATTTTTTTCTTGTTATTGAGAATAACTCTTGGAGGAATGTTTTTTGGCATATTTTGTGTTTATGTTTATGTGTGCGTGGGAGCACACAATTTATGTATACTGTGCTTTTCACACCAGTGAAAACTAGGTTTGCTAGCATGAAGCACCTAGCTCCACATGAGTTCTTTTCTTCTAGGGTTTGCCTGAAAGGACAGAGCAAGGAGCAACATTAACAGCAAAGAGAAACATTAAGGCTTCTTTTAGTTAAGCTGTTGTGTCACTGTTTTGTTTTGTGCTTGCAGGCTGTGCTTACAGGTTTTACTACTGTTTTGTGCTTACAGGTTGTACAGTTTACTTCTTTATTTTTCTCTGATTGAAACTTTTTTGCAGAGTATATTTTCTGCTACATTGTTACAGGGTGTGCGTACAGGTTTGTTACTGTTTTGTGCTTACAGATTACTGCTTTATTTTTCTCTGATTCAAATAATTTGGTTTTTCGGGGGGAAGGTATATTTTCTGTTAAATTGTTACAGATTGTGCTTACAGATTTTGTTACTGTTTTGTGCCTACAGGTTTTACAGTTTATTGCTTTATTTCTCTCTGATTGAAATTGTTTTTTGCAGGGTATATTTTCTGCTAAATTGTTACAGATTGTGCTTACAGGTTTGTTACTGTTTTGTGCTTACATGTTACTGCTTTGTCTTTCTCTGATTCACTTTTTTTTGCAAGGTATATTTTCTGTTAAATTGTTACAGGTAGTGCTTACAAGTTTTTTTACTGTTTTATGATTACATGTTTTATATTTTGATCTATCTTTAGGCTAAGCAAAGTTACTGTTTTGTTACTATTTTGTTTTGTGTTTACAGGTTTTTGTTTTGGCCTTAAAGGTATTGCAGTATCTTTCTCACATTGAAGGAGCTAATTGTTTTTCTTCCACAACTCTTCCAGGAGATTAGTAGTATAACTGGGGGGTGGAGCTGATAAAGGCTTAGTACCTTTCAACAGAATAAAGATTTAAAAGTCAGATTAGTTGGTGTGTTGTGGTGAAGACTAGGTTTGCTAGCATAAAGCACCTAGCTTCACCTGAGCTCTTTTCTTCTAGGGTTTGCTGAAGGATAGAGCAAGAAGCAACATTAACAGAGCAAGGAGAAGCATTAAGGCTTCTTTTGGCTAAGCAGAGTTACTGTTGTTTTACTATTTTGTTTTTTGCTTAAAGGTTTTGCTTACAGGTTTTATTACTGTTTTGTGCTTACAGGTTGTACAGTTTACTGCTTTATTTTTCTCTGATTGAAACTAAGGGACCACCAGGGCCTCTGCCTCAGAGCTTTCCAAGAAAGAGGAGTGGTTGGACCACAGTGGGCTCAGGGAGGGTGTGGGGTGGTGGATCAGAGGTGCATCACTACAGTTGTACCTCTCTACAATTCATATGCCATTCTGGTGGAGTGTGGTTCCTCTATGGAGGTACCCACAGTGGAGACAGAGGAGGATGCTAGAAACCTCCACAAAGAAGACCCAGGGGAGGGTAGCACAAGACCCTACAGGGGAAGGAAACTACTCCTGGTGGGGAACTCAATCATTAGGAGGGTAGAACTGGGGGAGGGAAGAGGGAGGTAAGGTGCCTGCCTGGCACCATGGCTTGGAGGGACAGGATGTGAATCCTTAGGATCATGGGAGCAACAGCATGGGGAGAGGGAGCTGGATGTCATTGTCCACCTAAGGACAAATGACCTGACTGGCAATGGGATCAGACCAGTGCAGGAGGAGTTTGTGGCATTGGGGAGGGGCCTTAGACAAGTAGCAAGCACAGTAACCTTCTCAGAGGTGCTGCCTGTCTATGGCATGAGTGAGGCTAAGGTACTCTGCACCATGGGATTCAATGAATGGTTGAAAAACTGGTGCAGAGCTCAGGGTTTGGCTTCATTGGAGACTGGGGGTCCGCCTGGAGGGATGCAGGCCTATACTGGTGTGATGGTCTGTATCTGTCTGGGAGGGGAACCAGGATCCTAGGTGATGGGTTTAAATGCCTCATTGGCAAGCATTTAAACTAGACAAGGGGGAGGCACTGAAAAGAAGCATGGACATCCCAGCACCCCCACCACACACACACACACAAATCAGGGTAGTTAGTGAGGTAAACACTGTGGTAGAGAAGTTGATAGATAGCAGGACAGGGGTCAATGAAGAAAAAGGCAAAGACAGTAAGGACAGGGATGGGGCTAAAAGGGGTAAGGCTATCAAAAAATGGAGGGCGATGAATACCAATGCACATAGTCTGGATAACACATTCCCTGAACTAGTGGTCTTGATGGAAGAAGGACACCTGGATATTGTGACAGAAACATGGTACATAGAGAACCATGACTGGGATGTCACCATACCATGGTACACAATCTACAAGAGGGACAGGGAGGGTAAAAGGGGAGGAGGAGTAGCTCTCTACATAAGGGAAGGGATCAAAGCAATGGAACTAAAGGGTAAACAGGGAGGAGAGGAGACACTGTGTGTCATCCTGGAGACAGGAAATAGCACCACAATCTGTACAGGGGTCGTATACAGACCCCCACCTCAGGGGAGAAATTGGGCAAGGAAATGAGACAAGGCATCCTTAGAATGGCAGAAAAGGGGGAGATATTGTTGATGGGGGACCTGAATATACCAGATGTTAACTGAAGCATCTTTGCTGCAGTTACATTCAAGAGCAAGGTAATTCTTGATACACTACATGGGACATGTCTCAGACAGCTAGTATTGGACCTCATTCAGGAGGGAGCCATTATAGACCTGGTACTCTCAAATGGGGATGGAGAGAGGATCTCAGATATAGAAGAGGGTAGCCATCTGGGAACAAGTGATCACCAAACAGTGTGGTTCATGATAAACACAGCTGTAGAGTCAAGTCACACAAAGGTGAGGGTACTGGACTTTAGGAGGGCTGATTTTGGCAAAATGGGAGAGTGTCTTAGAAAAGCACTAGCAAATGGGCAAGAAGGTGGGGTGGAGGAACAATGGGGAAACAATCAAAGCTGCCATCACAGAGCAAAAAGCCTTTGTGTGAAACAAATAAAACAAAACAAAGGAAAAAACCACTATGGTTCTCAAAAGAGATGGCGGGGAAGTTTAGGGAGAAAAATATAGCATTGAGGAAGTATGAAGAAATACAGAAGGAGCAGGACAGAGAACTGTACCAGTTAAAGCAGAAGGAAGAAGAGAAGGCAGTCAGAATAGCAAAGGCCCAAATCTAGGAGAAGATAGCTAACTCAGTTAAGAAGGGGGATAAAACCTTTTATAGGTACATTAGGGAGCAAAGAAAGACTGGGGAGGGATAGTGAGGCTTAATAAAGGGGAAGGGATGGGCAGAGGGTGACAGTGACAAAGCAGAGATACTGAATGAATCCTTCTGCTCAGTATTCACAAAAAAAGAGGAGGGGTACCTAAACCAAATAATAGAAGCACACTGGATAGGGAGGTAGATATTAGCCCATTCACAGAAGAAAGGGTCCTGAAAGAATTCCTAAAACTGAAGGCAGACAAAGCAATGGGGCCTGACAGGATTCACCCCAGAACTCTAAAAGAACTAAGGAAAGAACTAATGGCACCACTGACTACCCTTTTTAACAAATCATGGGAGGAGGGTGTGGTAATGAGGACTGGAGGAGGGCAGATGTGATTCCCCTTCACAAAAGTGGGAGCAAGGCAGAGGCAGGAAACTATAGACCTGTTAGCTTGGCTTCAGTGGTAGGGGAAATGATTAATTCACTTCTGAAAAAGAATTGTTGAGTACCTAGAGGCCAACAGAGCACAGAACCCAAGGCAGCATGGATTCACAGCAGGAAGGTCATGTCAGATGAATCTAATAGATTTCTTTGACTGGGTGACCAAAGTAGTAGACCAGGGAAGGGCTGTGAATGTGGTCTACCTAGACTTTAACAAGGCATTTGACACAGTCCCAGACAAAAGATTAATAAACAAGTTAGCCAGCCTGGGAGTGGGTCCAAGGGTGGTAAACTCGGTAAAAAATTGGCAGGACAACAGGATGCAGAGGGTACTACTAAACAGAGTCCACTCTAAAGAAAGGGGGGTTGCTAGCAGGGTACCGCAGGGTTCAGTACTGGGACCAGTCCTCTTTAATGTCGTTATAGGTGGCATTATAAAGGTACTGGAAGGAAAATTATGCCTCTTTGCAGACAATACAAAGATCTGCAACAGGGTTGATACACAAGGGGGGTGGAAAGAATGAGAAGAGACTTGGCAAGGTTGGAGGAATGGTCAAAAGTATAGCAGCTTAGATTCAATGCAAAGAAGTGCAAAGTAATGCACCTGGGAAACAAAAGCCCAAGGGAAGAGAACACAATGGAGAGGGGGAGGTATGTAACGACAACAAAATAGAAAGGGACCTGGGGTAGTCATAGCAGATGACTTAAAGGTAGGCAAGCAATGTGAGACGGCAGTAAGGAGAGCTGGGGAGATACTGGGATGCACAGGGAGAGGCATCAACAGTAGAAAACAGGAAGCTGTTATCCCTCTGTACAGACAGTTAGTGAGACCCCATCTGGAGTACTGTGTGCAGTTCTGGAGACCCCATCTCTGCAAGGACATAGGATGGAGGCAGTCCAGATGAGGGTAACTAAAATGGTGCAGGGTCTGCACCAGAAGCCATATAAAGAGAGATTAAAAGAGCTTAATATGTATACCCTTGAGGAAAGGAGGGAGAGGGGGGACATGATAGAAACTTTCAAGTACCTCAAGGGAATCAATAAAGTCCAAGAGAGTAGCATCTTTCAGAAAAAGAGATGTACAAGAACAAGGGGGCACAATTTGAAGATAGAGGGGGGATGACTCAAGGGCAACGTGAGGAAGTATTTTTTTCATGGAAAAAGTGGTGGATGCATGGAACATCCTTCCTGAGGAGGTCATGGGATCAAAAACAGTGGAGGAATTTAAGAATGCATGAGACAGACATAAGGCAATCCTAGTAGGAGGTAAGAGGAAGTAGGCTGTTGGTAAAACTAGGATCTGCAGCTTATCTGATAGGTAGGGAAATGGGCAGACTGGGTGGGCCAAGCAGTCCTTATCTGTCATCAAAGTCTATGTTTCTATGTTTCATTTCCCCTAAAGTGCATTATAAGAACTGCGTTGGTGAGACTGACACAATGCACAGCATCATGTAGCGGCATGCAGCAATCTGACATATTTTTTCTGGTAGTAGGAAAAAATTCTGGGAGCACAAATTTATTTATATTTTGCTTTTTGCACCTTTTCCAATAAAATGCAGTGCAAGAAATGTGGTGAGGGGACTAATACAGCAAGTACCATTTCACAGTAGCAGCAGTAGTACATTATCACCATTTAATAATTTCTTGTTTGGGAGAAAATGTCAAGAAGTAAGAAATGTATATATTGTGCTTGAGTATTTGTGTCAACTTGCCTAATGTGCTTAACAAATACTGTCCGAGAGGGCAACTTGAATAGTGTAGCAATAGCTACCACCACTTAATATTTCTTGTTTGTAAGAAAATTTAGAGAATGAAGAACAGTGAAAAAAGTGACTGTGTGGAGGGGGAAATAAGTCAGACAATGTGACTGGGCAAGTGATATATGGCAGCATCAATTCCTAGAATGAAATAAAATATTTGGGTACCAGACAATTTTTGATATGGTGCTTTCTAAATGCACTATGTATGTAAACAATGGTACTTTACAACAAAAACAATATTGAGAAAGAAGAAATTGATAAGGCATATAAACAGTGCCTTTAAAGAAAATATAGATAGAAAACTGAATTTTTGTTTTATTATGTTTTTTAAGAAGAAGATACATCGAGACAGATATAAAAACAAGAAAGAATGGAGTGAAACAGTTAAAGTGAAAGCCAGCAGGAAAAGAGTTTCAGATTGTTGAGTATTTTTGAAACTATTTTTTTTTTTTTTTATGTAAACAAAGAGGAGGAAGAAAGACTAAGAGGAGACAAGTAGTCATATATAATAGAGAAAAGGATGGGGTGTCAAAGAAGGATGAATGAGGACTGGAGGAAAAAGAACTGAAAAGAGAAGAAAGTAAAAGTTCACAGCCTGTTTTTTTAATTCCCACTTGTAGATCAAGCAGCACCCGCACTGCCACAATGAGTCACGTTCATTCTGTCAGTTAGAACCTACTGCTCCTGCAGGAACATCTGCATTGTTTGCTCCATAGAACACACCCTGCAGCTGAGGTCCCCCTGCTCCTCATGCAGTTTTGCAAGCTCCTCTGCAGTTCTTGATGGCAGTGTGAGTACTGGTGCTGGTGCAGGTGCCAGTGATGGTGTGGGTCCCAGGGCTGCTAGTGCTGTTTTCCACAATGAACAGCACTGACGTACTGTGCACTGCCCCCTGGGTGGCACCGATGGTCCACCACCAATCACCACTTCATGCAATCTGGCCACCCACTGAGCCAGGTGACAGATCTTTAGGTGTGTATGCCCTGTGGCCCTGACCAACAAGTGTGTCACAGGTGCTACACATGCCCACACTGTCATCATGGGGGTGGGCAGTGGAACAATTTCCCAAACCAGGAACGACTGGGGCTGCATTGTTAATTGTGGCAGTGAGAAGCTTGAAGATGATGCGCATGGCTCCTAAGGTGGGAACGTTAGTGGCCGTGGTGGTACAAATTATGGGGTACACAGGGTTCAGGCTGCTGCTACAGAGCTGTGGTATCATGGGGCTGCTGCCGCACTGGGGCTGGGGATTGAGGCTGCTGTTGTGGAGCTTGGGGAATGAAGACTGCTGCACTGAGGGCAGGACTTGCTGCTGCTGCTGCAGTTGGAGCTGCTGCAGTGCTGTGGGGACTGCTGGATAACTCCCAGGCATTATATGTCACAGGCATATGGCACCATCGCCATGAGTCCAATCAAGACCCTGAGACTCCATCAGAAGAGAGAGAAAGAGAGAGAGAGAGAGAGAGAGAGAGAGAAAAGAAAAGCAAGATAGAAAATAATGAAAAAAGGGAAATGGAGATCTCTAAGAACTAAAAAAATAGTAAAATATACAAAACAGAAACTAAATTACTAATAAGAAGACAACGAACTGAATGTGTGAAAAAAAGAATTAAAAAAATATGCAAATGTCTTTCCTTGATTTTGTTCTCTATGAAAGCTGTCAGGCTCATGCCTCCTCCACTGACTAACAATGCAAAAACCAAAGTGAAGCTGTATTACTGTATAGAGATGTACCATGTGACCTGCAGTAGCTCTTCCATGTAACTTTGAGACACTTGTTTACCAGTAACCTCATTTAAACCAACCGTCACCTAAATGTATCCCAAGGGCGAAGTTACACGTAAAGTTGCAAAAGGCGAATTTTCAAATAAATAGATAAAATTCATGAATTTATCCACAAAGGTGAATTTGGTGAATTTGCCATACACTAAATTCGCTGGTGGATTTAAACTTCACAACATCTCTATTCGGGAGGCAATTTTGTAATGTATTTTTGGGCACAGCAGGTTAAAAGGCAGCTGATAGATACAGCTGCAGAACTGTTCCTTATTTATTTATTTTTTGTTATTGTTGACCAGGAAATTAGGGCTACACAACAGTGCCTATTTTCAGCCCCGTCCCAAGGTTGGGGGAACAGATGCAAACTGACTCATGATACAGTATTAAACCAGATTAAGCTATTGATGGTATTTTAGTAAATGAGGAAATTTGGCCAGGATATCAGGGAAATTACTGTACTCCACCTGTAGGGAAACCCTATCAGTCAGACTTTCAGCCAAAATAACGGACACCAGCCAGCCAGTCGGTGCAGAGGTAGGTTTATTGCTCATGGCGCCAGCAACCAGGGTTAGAGAACGGACTCGAGGGGCTGGAGGGAAGGCCGGGGGGGAGGCATAACACCCATCAGCCGCTCTCCTTCTCCAGGGTGGGGAGGATTGCCTGTCCCGCTGCTCTGCCGCCACCTGGGTGACCACCGGTGTCGGTGCAGCTGGGACAGTCAGTGGGGAAGGGAGGATGCAGACCAAGATTCTGGAGGAGATTGCACGTCAATACGTGCCTCACCCATTGGCTCTCCTTGTGTGTCTACATTCTCAGGGGGGAGGACACCAGAAAACCAGGAAATACCCCACGGGACTCCCAGTAGATGGAGCTCCTGGCCACGATCCCCAATGCCCCTACCGGCACCAGTACCAGCATCTCCCAATGAAATATAGACACGTTGGGGTGTAAGGGCCCCACCCCGTACCCGCCTGGGGAGAATATCCAAGGCTTTGTAGGGGGGATGGACTGCACTGGTCGCCAGCTAGCAGAAGTGGAGACCTAACAAGGCCATTGGAGACTCCAAGAAATGGGAGTTCAGCGCGAGAAGGGGCATAAAGAGAAAGTATATATATATATATATATATATATATATATATATATATATATATATATATATATATAAATAACACCAGTAATGGTGGTGAGGAAGCTGCTACTGAGGCAAGGGGGATGACCTCCTCCATAACCAGTTTAATCAGCAGGCCAACAGTTTTGCTATGGGATTGGATTCTGAGTTGCACACTGCAACGAAAATTGAAGCACTAAAAAAACTGGTAGCGGAAGAGGCAGAAGTGCCATCCCAGATGCTTGAAAAAAGTCCCTGCTTCTGCTTCACCTGGAGGAGGAAGCTAACTTCCACAATGCAAAAAAGGAACTTTGTATACAACAGATTTGGTATGGCCCACCTGAGGAAGCATTGCCTTCTATTTTGCTGTTGCTGCATTCACCAGAATGATGCGTCTCCCAGCTGGAGGGATCACAACGCAATGCTGAAAATCCCACTTCTACCGACTTATGGCTGAGAAAAGGAAGGACTGCTGATACGAACTCCCCGGGACCTTAACGGTGAGAAAGACACCTAGTCAGTTGGCTCTGCATTACTTGCAGCTGGACAGAAAAATTCCCCAAAGAAATGGGTTTAGCTCTCAGATTGTGACCCACTTAATCCTCTGGAACTATCACTGTGCAAGCCACCTGTCAGACAACTCTCAGCTGAATCATCAGCTGTAAAGTGTCCCACAGGTAAAGCTCATAATCCTGTGTCGGGTGCTTTGAAACAAAAAGAAAATCATACTTTCCTTGCACAACTGCCATCTGCTACGCCGAGGTCCTGCCTGAGTAACAGCGCTACTTCATCTCCTGCAGTAATGAATAAAGAATTTCTGGCCCAGGACATGTCTCCTGACACCCGCTCCATGAGGGCATGGACTGTACTCCCACAGACTGCTCCCTCTGTTTCCAAGTTTACAGTACACTCTGAACAATAGTCAGTTCTAGTATCTGCACTAGATCCTGCACCACTGCACACCACAGCTCCGAGCCTGCTCCAAATAAAGCTACTGAGTGAGAAGGGCTTCCCCAGAGAGAAGACATCCAGAGGATGGATGTGAATTGGAGTGTGATGTAAATCCTGGACTCAGCCAAGCCACTGCATTCTGTACAACAGCCCACACATCAACCTACATCTTCTGAGGTAAGTGAAGATGCTTCCTCTGCTACTGAACAAAGCATTAAGGACCCAATGCTCGAAGGTGTGGAGCTCCTCCGCGCCGCATATGTGAGGCGCGGAGGCACTCCACACCCATAGTGCACCCTGTGTGGGATGCACTAAGGGGGGCATGCTGCTCCCACACCCGATCCCCCACCCACATGCAGGGGTGGGCGGGAGAATATGCCAGCACTATACAGCATGCACAAAGCTGCATAGTGCTGCACATCTGGGTGTGTAGGGGGCAGTCGGTACGCCAGGGAAACCCTGCCATAAGTCCCTTACACACCCCATGCATCTATACCACACCAAGGAGGGACCACTGCCAACACATCCAGTGGTCACCCAAGGCTGCCAAACCAACACCCTGCTGAGCTCCCACCATACCCGTGCATGCCAAGCCCCCCCTCCACACACATATACAGGTGCAATGACCCCAGGTGCACATGTACCCCCCTCACCCACCTGCCTCCGTGGGTCCCCGTGTGCTGGGTGGAGTGGTGGGCTGGCGCAAACAACCCACCATGCACACACATACCCATGGCACCTTCCCCATAACTCCCTGTCCAGTCGGGGGCACCACACAGCCGGCAGCACTACCCACCACTCACCTCTATGGCTGCCAGCCATGCGAACATCCACGGGGGTGCACTGTCAATGCACCCACCACTGCGCAATGGATCCACTGTTGGTCCTGGGATTGGTGTCTGATTGGATGCCCGTGTGGGTATGCAACTCCGCCGCTGGTTGTCTCGCAGAGTGCTGCACGCTGGAGGGCATGCCCGTGGACAAGTCACGGCTGTTGGAGAATACCAGTGACACACACCTGTCCACAGATGTAGAGCTCCGTGGGCAAGATACGCGCCTCACATGCATAAATCCCACCCAGTGGAGCATAGGCCAGAGTGTTAGTAAATACAGAAATTGTACAGGAGATCAGGGTGGAAAAGGGAGCTGACTACCAAACTAAGGGACGGTTAGTGGATAATACAGTGATTGATGAGGATAATGTATCATTACAAGATGACCAGTCAGAAAAGACACTAGAAAACATAGCAGACTCTCAAAGCCCTCATGCCAGACCTCCCCTACAGGAGTCTGTATCCCCAAGACCTAGCACTTCCTTCACAGAGCCTTCTGTCTTGTAGGACTAGAGAAGTAATACAGAGGCTCAGAGGCAAAAAGAAGATCAGAGACGACATGAGGGGAATCAGTCATGGAAGGGACAAAGAAGCTTTACGATGGCTGGACATTTTCACCCAGAATTTGAACCTGCAGGAAAAATGCAATATGGATTAAATATTGTGATGGTCTAGATACCACCCCTCCCCCCCACACACACACACAGTGTATGTAGCCAGAACACTACTGAAAATGTCATTGGGATTTTTTCCATCTAAAACATATGCTTTTATTAATATCTTGAGTGATATTACCTTCGACTTAAGTTTTTAAGACAATGGGCATGATTCACAAAGCCCAAAAAATGGTGCAAGGTGCCTGCATCAATCAGACCTGACGCAAGAGGCACCTTGCATCAAAAGGTGCACTTCCCGTGATTCAGGAATGCAGACCATGGCAATCTAGAGATCCCTTGTGGCAAACAGGGCCTACACCAGCCCTGCACTGATCTGGGGGTGCACCATGGCACTAGAGTGATTGTGGCAGATGTAAGCTGCAGTATCCCCTATAAAAGGATTCTGGAACCCTCCTGTACACAGGGCAAATGTGCCATGGCAATTAGACCTGTGTGCCATCCCCAGAGCTGTCGATGTGTGGGAGGGAACCTGGGCCACCTCCCACCTGTGGTATCCTGTGCCCCCACAGGACCCAGATCTGATCATGGTGCAGTGCCCACAGGGCCCCTTCCCATGGTGCCCTAAATGTGGCACCCCCCAGGAAAGAACAGGCATGGCAGCAGCCCTGCAGTGTCCCCGACAGGGAACTGTTCCCACCCCCCGGAACCCATCTGTCCCCTACCTGCCCTCCACATTCCCTGGTGCTGCCTACATGATCCCACCAGCCTCCAGATGGGTGTCCAACAATAAGCACCAATGGCACCTGACCATGCTGCAGAATGCAGCAAACCTCTCCCGTGTACCTTGCCTTTGGCACATGGCAACATTTGCTGCAAGCTGCGGGAGTGTGGTGCTGAGACCCCTCCCAATATTGAATCGGTTACAGAGTCCTCGGCATATCAGGGATCGATCATTCTCCATGGGACTTTGTCATCAGGCCCAATGACTTTACTGGACAGGTTCTGGATTAAGTATCAAAAGTTAAAGCACACTGACATCTGGGTGCCTTTTATTGTAATCGCCCTTGCGAAACCTATGTTTGAGACTATCACCATCCTTTTTCACAACAAAGGTATTTCAGTGTACAACATCCAACATTAGCTTTCTCAGAAAGGTTCCACAGAAGGGGCTCCAGAACCAATACTTGATAGTGAACATATCTGGATGGGGGGGATTTCATTTGAAAACTAACACAATCAGAAAAAGGGATGGAGCACCGATCTAACTGCTTTTTCTTAGGCCGAGATCAAAAGGCTTCTGCTTTTATCCAAGATAGCCTGAACAATGTTTGAAGTGTAGTTCTTTAAGTCACTTCAGTAGTGCCTGCAACAAGATAAAATGTAACCTGTACTATAAGTATGAACACACAAGTCAATATTGCCCCAACGGTGTATGATGCAATTTTTGTGATGAGACCAAACTCTTACTGCCAATGTCCATGAACTACACATAATTGTACAGACCATCCAGATCAGGGTGACCTCCTGAATTCCACTCAAAAATCCTTGATTCAGAAACAACAGAAACAAAAAAAAACAAAGCAGACAGAAACAAATCAATTCTCCATGAAAAAAAGAGTCTGAATCCAATGTCCAAACAGAAGCTGACAACCTGATGACTTCCCAGGACACAAATTTCCCACTTGATATAGAAAACTCACAGGATATTGAACCAAACCTGCACCCCCCCATAGACCCAGACCAACCCCCCATGAAACTGGATCAACCCCTCAAAGAGCCACAGGTAACTGTGACAGAGGTTCTCCCACACAGTTGGGAGATGGTCCCTCCACCTGCACCTTAGATTACAACACATCTTGAACGTCCCCAAAACACCTTTGGCACCAGACCAAATGAAGACTGAAACTGCCATTATGTCACCACCCCTTCACAGTTCACAATGGTGACTAGGAGGAAAAGAACTCTTAAGTGCCAAACTCCCAAAAATAAATACCCCAAAACTATGACAGATGTCACCACATCAAACAAATTTCAAGCTCTATCATTGAATAAAGACTGGGGGGTGTCAGTGAAGATTTAGTTACAGATGCTTCCACTTCAGCATCTTCTACTCTATCTTTGCAGAGGACAGCATCCTCAGAGACTGAGGAAAATCTTCCACCATCTAATAGTAGCAGGGAGCACAGCTTATTTATAGGGGAAGGTGCAATGCCCATGCCCTATAAATAAGCTGTGCTCCCCACTACTGTTACATTGCAGGTGGTGGAGGTGATGTGTGAAGGGCTGTGTCACTCACCGTTGATTCACAATGGCACTGATGGTCAGGTAAGGGGGACTGGGGGGATGGGTTGTAGGTGGCACAGGTGGGAGGGGGTAACAGTAACCACCACTGAGGGATGGGCTGGGGGCACAGATTACTGTTGGGGTATGGAGCCGGAGCTTTGTTGTGGGAGAATGTCCTTGAAAAGGCATCTGGCACGGCTGTGGTGGGATGGCTGTCGCTGTGGATGGGAGGATGTGGCAAACCGAGGGAGCATTCATCTGGACAGGGATGGTGATCAAGAGGGGGGAGGGACCACTGGACACCAAGGAATACTTCTACTAACATCAGGCATGGGTGCAGGTGGGGGAAGGTACCACTATAACCAGGGAATTGTTTGCACTATACAGGAATGGGATCAGAGGGAGAAGAGCACCATTTAACACCAGGGTCATAATATATTCAGTATGGGAGTGGGATCAGAGGGAGGGAGCACCACTAGACATGAGGGACTACTGTGTTGGGGGTTGGGAGCCAACACACTTCCTCTGCCAACTGCTGGGGTTGCAGGGGAGTAAGTCATGGTTTAGGTTGGTGGTATCTGTGTTGCACAAGGGGACCATGCAAAATGCCCTTGCACTGCACAACTACTCTGAATATCAGACTGCACCAATATTCAGGTCGCAGACCCTCAATTTGCATTGCACCCCCTCCACAGTTTCCCAGGTGCAAATCCTGTTTGCCTGCACTAACCAGGCTTTTGAATATGCTGTAGGTAATCCATGCAAACCCCAGTTTGTGTGGCCAAACTTGGATTTGCAACGGGACAAACTTTTGAATATACGGCCCCTGATGTCATAATACTCTGCTTGTGACATCACAGTTATTCCCATGTCAATAAACTGTGATGTCACAATAAATGATTATGACTTCAAGTAGGGAATAACATGCAGAGACAGCTGAGCTCAAAGGGATATGGATGCTGTTTTTGTGCAAATGCCCTCAGTAGTAAATAATGGGGAGAAGAAATATTTAGCAGATGTAAGAAATACAAGCTGAACTGTGCCTAAATATTATGTTTTTCAAAGTTTTCCCTGAGGCATCAGTAGCTCTTTAACAATGGTAAACCCCATAAGCATTCCTATGGAGTATAGTTCTATATAGGAATTTGTTTTAGTAAATGCTCCAGTAGAGAAGGGTCCATCCGTTACGCATATTTTGACCCCTTTAAACAGGACTGAGCACAACAGAAATGTAGAATGACAAAATATAAAGGCTACTCTGAGTATTTATGATTGGTCTTTTTAAAAATTAAATTGTGAACACTCTCAGATTCAAGCAGGATGAGGAAACAGCTTTATACCAATATAATGATACTTTATCAGGCAGACCATGGCCTGCAGGAATGTCCCCAGGATCCTTTCCCAAGGCAGTGAAACAGCTTACTGATAAACAACTCCCTTTATATATGTAGAATGTTGCATGGCTGAGCAGTCATGGTAGACTGAGAGTAAGAAACAATCATAAACGCAGCAATTGGTGGAAAGATATTGCCCAAGACAAGACTGCTCTACAGAATTGGAAACACAACAGCATCTATTCATTTCCTGGGCCTATGCCAAACAATTTTGTCAGTTCTTTGCATCTAATGGAATACAGTACTCCGCAATTTTCAGATGTCACTTATGAAGAAGTCATTACTACCAATTTCATAGACAGATTTGTGGGATACCATGTGAGCACTGTCCGTCTGATTTTTTACTGGGATCAATTTTTATGTCTGTGGGCAGAGCCCACCGCCATTTTGCTGTCTGTAGCTTGAAAATGGAGTTTCGTGGAACACATTTTTTGGACTTTTCAATGTATTCTTCCACATCTACAAATCATTATGACAACTAAAATAAAATAATCCCTTCTTTCTGTTTAGAATGTTGCAGACACAACTCCAGGCTGCTTATCTGATGGCCATTAGGAAACTGAAACAGCTTGTTAAACATTGGTTGCCTATTAAATTGGAGAGTTGTTTACCCACTTCGAAATGCAACAGCTTGCACATTTAAATGATTAGCATTTAAACATTTTTTGCTACTAACTTCAATTGGGGATGAATATCTTTCAAGAATGATTGATACCTCATAAATGTTACCATTTTCCAGCAAATTTTGTGAAGATTTACACTGTTTTTAACCTCTCAAGACCTATCTGATAAAATGCCAGGTCTTCAGTGAAGTACCCAGACTAAATACATCATTTTTTTTTTTGACAGAAAAGGCTGCGGCCTGCTTCCCAAATATAACAGATAAGAGCTACTAAGAACTTCTTATAGTAAGTGTGTGTGTGTGTGTGTGTGTGTGTGTGTGTGTGTGTGTATGTATGTTTGGGGGAAGGGTGAAGAAACAGTCAAACTCTGGCAAGGGAGACCTCATCTAATGAATTAACTGCTGACAAACCATGAGTGATACAGAAGCAAATGATTTGATACCTTTTATTGGACCAACATAGATGTAACAAAAATAACTTATACCATTTATAAAATTCCTGATCAAACAACTGCAAACAGAAGACCTATTTTTGTAATTTTATAATATGATATACTGAGTGTGTATTTAGTGAGGTTGCTGGATCAGGTCCTTGATAAAATAACAACATTTACTTAACTCATTCAAGATTCCATCAGGTGGACAGAAAAAAAAATTTAAGAATTTGTCTGAAAACTAACATAGAAATATAGAAACATAGACTTTAATGGCAGATAAGGCCCGCTTGGCCCACCTAGTCTGCCCATTTTCCTACCTACAGGATAGTCTGCAGGTCCAAGTTAACCAACAGCCTGTTTCTGCCTAACCCCCACAAGAATTGCCTTATGTCTGTCCCATGCATTCTTGAATTCTCCCATAGTTTTAGACCCCACAACCTCCTCAGGAAGGCTATTCCATGCATTCACCACCCTCTCTGTGTAAACATACTTCCTCAAATTGCCCCTGAGCTGTCCCCCCTCTATCTTCAAATTTTGTCCCCTTGTTCTTGCACATCTCTTTTTCTGAAAGATGCTACCCTCTTGGACTTTGTTGATTCCATTGAGGTACTTAAAAGTTTCTATCAAGTCCCACCTCTCCCTCCTTTCCTCAAGGGTATACATATTAAGCTCCTTTAGTCTCTCCTCGTATGGCTTCTCTTGCAGACCCTACACCATTTTAGTTGCCCTCCTCTGGACTGCCTCCATCCTGTTTATGTCCTTGCAGAGATGGGGTCTCCAGACCTGGACACAGTACTCCAGATGGGGTCTCACCAACTGTCTGTACAGAGGGATGATAACTTCCTGTTTTCTGCTGGTGATGCCTCTCCCTATACATCCCAGTATCCCCCCAGCCCTCCCTACTGCCTTCTCACATTGCTTGCTAACCTTCAGGTCATCTGATATAATTACCCCAGGTCCCTTTCCATTTTTGTTGTTGTTACTACCCCCCCCAACAACTATAAGATGCAAAAATAGCATTTGTGTATGTGTATATACATATATATATACATACATACATACACACACACACACACACACACACACACACACACACACACATATATATGTGTGTGTCTCTATTTGCAATACATTTGTTTACAGGCATCACTAGTATCTTTTGAAAGATTTTCTGACTTGTGATTACTAATTTTGAGTACAGTTCATGAAATAATGAGCTTGATATTTGTTATTTCATATACTCCCCTATTATGCCTTATGCATAGCATATAAATCCAAATTATTCCAAGGACATTGTGACATGTAATATTAATACTGAGCAACAAATGAGAACTCTTTTCCTAATAAAAGGCTGCTGATATAATAAAGAAAGAACAAAGTCATAAATAAGGAACCAGTGGCTTATGGAAAAATCTACAGGGATTTGATTCTGCCTTTGTGGGGAAAACACAGGGAAAATTAGGGTTTCTTACAGAGTAATGGTTATTTGGATCTGGGAGCACTGAATATTTCTTATCCTATATTTTGTATCCTGGATAGGGCAGGGGAGATGCTACGTCTCACTGTCAGAGGGATATTCATTTACACATTTGTGCACTGTATTTACTCAGGCTGTCCTAGATTAGATGCAATATCTTGTTTTCGGTGGGGTCATGATTTTATCATTTTTATAATGTATTCATTCAGGCTACCTAGACCAGGTACCCTGTATTCAAAGGAGATACGCAGTGCATCCCAGTGGAAAAGGGAGATGTGCTGCACAGCTCCAATGTGCAGGATGCACCGACCACAAGGGAATGGGCCAGAGCATACACAAAATGGTATGCTGTTCAAGTCGAGGGGGCAGTCCCATGCATATGCCATGCTGCAGTATATTCAGTGGGAATGTGCCCCTCATAGTCCAGAGCAGCACGGCCCACAGTTAGGCCATGAATAGCTGGCCTAACCCGACCAGCCACCCATAGGCAGGCTGCAGATGTGCACCCAGGTGCACAGCAGCCTGGCAGCCCTGGTGGACTAGTGGTACCCCCTTTCCATCCCCAATCTAGCCAACTCCATCTCTGAAGAGCTCCATAGTGTGGGACCCCCCGACCCAATTGCACCAGAGGACACCATGGTCCATATCCATAGTCTAGAGAACTCCCATCCACCACCCCTGTACACAGACACCCTCACTCCCCCCATACCAAACCTGTTGCAAAGACTAGCACTGCCCTCCACACCCTGCCATGTCCAGCCATTGACTGCACTGAACCCAGGCTGCGGACCTGCACTCTGGAATGACCCAATTGGCTGTACCATGCATTGGGGTACCATGCCAGCTGCAGATCCACCAGTGTATGCAGCTGTGTGTACATCCCTGGCAAACTGAAGAGGGAATTTACATACCTCCAATGCATGCCATGCTAATACTTTATCTTC
Organism: Neoceratodus forsteri; assembly: GCA_016271365.2. Lineage (NCBI taxonomy): Eukaryota > Metazoa > Chordata > Ceratodontiformes > Ceratodontidae > Neoceratodus > Neoceratodus forsteri. Next base: position 1,520,703,287 of record CM057449.1, read on the forward strand.
CTGCTGTCATACACTGCTGCAATTCCACATTCTCCCCTGTTTCCCTGTGTAACATGCCACTCTCCAGATTGCTGAAGTATCCCTGGTGCCATGGGGTGTGGTATCCTGTAATCCCATTTGCAGTGTACGCGTCAGGCTATAGATAGTTCATCTGCAGTTCCCTAATTGTACAAATGAATGAGAGGTCAGCTGTAACATGCCTGTTTTGGGACCTGTGTGAGGGGGTACAGCATCAGCCATCACCCACACTGAGCAGTGCAATGGCACCAGGATGATGTATCCATATGCCAGTGCCTAAGGAATATGGCCACTAGGTGTTATCACTGACACACAGCTCATGCCTATGTATAACACATTCCAGCATCCTACTGCAAGTGCTCCACCACCCACTGATAGAGTGGTGTGATCCCATTACACAGCCAGTTGTCACAATGGGATGGGCAGGGTGGGCAGGGAGGGGGATGTCTGTACACCATTGAGGGGGAGTGGGGGCCACTAAACTATGGATATGGACTGTAGGTGTATTCAGGTGCAATTAGGGATGGCATTGGGGTCCCTACAATATGGAACTTATAAAGCCTGGACTCTGGTACGATCGGGGCTGGTGGAATAGGTGAGGGGTGCCACTATAGCGCCAGAGATTTCAGAGTCTGTCCCACATGGGAGCGATCGGGGTCAGGGCTTGGAGGCGAGGGCTACTCTTGCTTATTCATCCCCATGCCAATATGCAAATGGTCTGGTAATGAGCATGAATAAGGCCCCTTTGCACCCTGCATGCTCAATTAGTTCATTTGCATTCCTGGGCTGAATATTGCCCATGGGAACTGCGGTGCGTACCAGAATGTGTCACGCATTCTCCCTGCAAGGTATTCAGTCAGGATCACCCTGGATGCACCTGATTTGGCAGCCGCCTGCACTACAATTCCGAATCCCGTCCAGGGTCACATTTTCAACAGGAATGATGAAGCCCACCAGGATGAAGTGCAGTGTCACAGGTTTATTGTATGACAAAAGGGATTAATTCCCTTTGAAACTGCATTGTTTGCTGCAGTAGCTGTACTGCAGAATTATGCAGTACTACACTTCATCCTGGTGGGCTTCACTGTATGCACACCCTGCACCGGTGGTGCATTCTCTTTGAATATTGTATCAGTGTCGACCGGCGCATCCTCTTTGTGCAATGCATCTTTCTGCTCATGCATCGGTCTGGCACTTAATATATCCCCCCTGATGTAAAATATTGATTTTAGTGTGTTCTGATTTTACACAATGCAGCATAATATTGTGTAGATGTAGAGCCCCACTGAAAATAAGATGCAATTTCTTCTGTGAACTATCCAGGCTAAATATATAGCAATCAGCAGGCATATTCTAGGAAAACACATTGTAAAAATGTGTAAAAGGAAGACCACATTGAAACTGCCTCACCATAGATCTGCATTGTACAATTCATTAGAAATAATGGGTAAAAGCATCCCAAAGACTCTTCACAGCCATATCGGCTCTGACCAGAATTTGTTATTTGTGGAATGTAAGCTATAAACTAGTGTTTCAGCAGGAACAGTTTCCTCTAGCAGTCTTAATGACATGGTTAGAACAATATTTACTGGATATCTATAAAAAAGAGTTTAAAGTGTTGAAGCAAACCGATTTTAAAAAATTGCAGAAGTACATTAATTTTCTGTTTTAACTGAAATATTTGAATAGTTTTGTAAGCGAAATTAGTTCTATGTGTTAAAAATTATTACCTTGAGTTAGAACTGTTACTTGGGCTGTGATATTGTAACTTTGGAGGCTTGGGAACAGTTGTTTGGCAGGGATAATTAGAGTGAAATTTAAATGTGTTGTTTGCCTGGTGTTTGGTAAGAGTCCTCCCACCCACCCTGTTTTGTAGGCTTTCTTAAATACTGAAAAGCCACTGGGGGTTGGGATTGAAGAGCTAAGTATTTCTGTTTGGGACTGAAATTCGAAGCAACAGGAGCTGGTGGGCCTGTGACATCATACGGTACCTGATGTCTGCATACACACACTGTTAGTAGGACTGAACACACACTGGACTGTATGTGTTTGTGAGACTTGGGAACTTTATTGGTGGGGTTGAAATTGGGTTTGTAAATAACTGCAGTCAGTATAGAGAGAAACTGTATTCCAGGGGAAAGGGACTGAGAAAAGGGGGTGTGCCATTGTAAACAGAGGGGGATAAACAGGGTGGCCATATTCCACCATGACAGGCATCTTCGGAAGGGTTGTAGGCTGCACAGGCTGTGGGATGGCAATAATTCTCAATTGGGCCTGGAGAGAGGGAGGCTGCCCACTCTGTAGACAGCTATCTTGTATCAGGAGTGAGGTATATTGGTTAAGGAGTAAGCTGGGGAGCTGGGGGTGTCCAGGATAAGGGGTGTGGATATGGGCAGCAGAAGGGTGGCTGAGGAGGCTGGGCAACGCTCTGAAATTACAGGACATTATGTTACAGCAAGCAGGAGGGAGATATTAGGGACAGAGGACCCTTAGATAGGGATGTTGACACTAAGGGGAAAGCCTACGGGGTGAACATTCTGAATACAAAGACAGTGGAGGGGGAAGAGCCAGGAGGGGCTGTTGTGCGGAAGCCTAAAACAGCAGACTGTGGGAAGGGAGCACCTAGGTGAACAGAGCAAGAGGGGAAGAAGAGGGGCAGTTTAGAGGTGCAGTCAGGGGAAACTCGGGTCACTTGACGGAGGCTGACATAGAGTGTCACAATAAATTTGAGCTACTAAGCAACCTAGAGGGGGAGGAAGGGGTTGGTGGAAATGAGGAAACTTATACAGAGGCCGGGGGGGAGGGAGTCGGATACCCATAGGGCATCACAGACCAGCAATGGAAAGGATAGAAATAGTTCCAGAGGGAGAAGGGGAAACATAAATGATAAGCAAATGGGGGAGATGCAACATATTGCAGACATGAGGGAGAAGAGCATGATTGGAGAAACTGGAGACAAGGAGGTGGAGAGGCCCCCTTCAGCAGGGGGTCAGTACCAAGGATGGGGCCTAGCTAAAGGGACCCACAGAGAGCCTCTGGAGGCAGGGGTACTATTACAAAGGGAGGATGGCGGTGTGGGGAAGGGGAAACCATCAGGGCCAGGATAAATGGTTCGGATAAGAGAGGGTTAAAGGGACACCTATTCAGAGGGGGTTTGAGTTAAGTAGGCAAAATAACGAGGGAGGCAGAAAGGGGAGGGTGACAAGGGGTCTCTAATAAGGCAGGAAGACTCCCATGGAATTGAGATCATGAATAAAGGGGGGGAAGGGGGGCTGAGAGGGCATAGTGGAGGTAACCATAAGGATGATGGCGGTGTTAAGGTTCTGTTATTGGGAGAATCGATGATTAGGGGTATCCAGCGGGAGGGACAGGGGGGTGGATGCCATAGCCAGGTGAAGGTAGTGAGTATCTCTGGGCTGATAGTGCACAGAGCAAAGTTCATGGTGTATGAAATGGTTAGGGAATGTGGAGGGAAACCGGATTTCCTGGTGCATTTGGGAACTAACAATCTAGAGGGAAATAGCGTTTTGGAAATCCAAGCAAGGTTCCAAGAACTTGCCAGAGTCTGTCGGGATAATGGATGCAACATTTCCTTTTCAGAGATATTGCCAGTACCAAAGGCCTCAGTGGAGAAAAAATGAAGCTCACAGAGGTTAATGACTGGCTCAGGAAGTGGGGTGAAGAGGTGGGTTGGGGGTGTTAGGGAACTGGAATGGAGTTTGGGAGGATAAGGGACATCCGCCAGGACAGGCTTCATCTTACCCCATTAGGGAAGGAAGTCCTTAAACAGGGATGGCTGACTACATTCAAGAAAGGTGGGGTTTAAACTTGTGAGGGGAAGGGATAAGGAGGGCTGACCAGAAGCCCTCTCCTCCAGATGAGGAATAGCCTTCAAGTCCAAGGGGAGGGAAACAGACTAGGGTGGAGGTTCAGGAGGAGCAGAGGAGGATGGAAGTATAAGGAATCTGGGTGGGGTTCGACAAAGAGATCAGAGATAAGGGTGGGGGTTGGTGTTAGTAAATGCCAGGAGCTTGGGAAACAAGTTGCCAGAGTTCCAGGCCATGCTGTTGAGGGGGTGGAAGTGGCGGCGGTCAGGGCGTGGGCCAACAAAAACCATGACTGGGACCTAAACGTACAGGGGTACACTATGCTTAGGAAGGATAGAAAGGAGGGCAGAGGGGGTGGAGTGGCTATGTTCATTAGAGATGACATAGAAATTGCTAGGGTAGAAGAGGCAGAAGGAAACGTGGAGGCCTTATGGGTCACCTTATGATCCCCAGCAGGAGATAATGTCAAGCTGGGTGTAGTATATAGGCCCCCCGGGATGAGTGATATTCTAGAGGATGGTTTGCTGGACAACATCATTGCCCAGTGTGGACCAAAAGAGGAAGGAGTGGTGTTGATGGGGGACCGTAATATGCCAGGTACAAACTGGGGAACATAGAAACATAGAAACATAGAAGCTGACGGCAGATAAGGACCGCAAGGCCCATCCAGTCTGCCCATTTCTTTTTCTACCTTATAAATGTGCCATCGGGCTTTGCTCTGTCAGTGGCCTATCTATTCATAGTCATTTGTATTGCTCCCTTATGCCTATCCCATGCCTGTTTGAAGCCCTGCACTGTATTCATAGCCACCACTTCTTGTGGTAAGCCATTCCATGCATCCACCACCCTTTCTGTGAAAAAGAATTTCCTCACATTCCCCCTTAATCGGCCTCCCTCTAATCTCATGCTGTGTCCTCTTGTCCTGCTATTTTTCTTATATTTAAACATGTTAGACTCTTTCACCTTGTTTATGCCCTTAAGGTGTTTGAATGCCTCGATCATATCACCTCTCTCCCTCCTTTGCTCAAGGGTATACATATTGAGCTCCGTTAATCTGTCCTCATATGTCTTCTGATGCAGTCCCTGCACCATTTTGGTTGCCTTCTCTGGACTGCCTCAATTTGGTTAATGTCCTTGTGAAGGTGTGGCCTCAATACTGCACGCAGTACTCCAGATGGGGCCTAACCAGTGTCTTGTACAGAGGATTATTACCTCCTCTTACGACTTGTGATACCCTACTAATACACCCTAACACCCCTAGCCTTACCTACTGCTTTAGAGGTCTGCTTGGATGATTTTAGGTCATCAGTGATGATGATGCCCAAGTCTCTTTCTTCCTTTGTGACTGCTAGCAACTCCCTCCCAGCCTATAGGTGGCTTCAGGATTTCTCTTCCTATATGCATGATTTTGCACTTCTTTGCATTAAATCCAGTTGCCACTCTGACCATTCTGCTAGTTTATCCAGATCTCTTCTCATTCTGCCCACCCCATCTGGATCATCTACTCTGTTGCAGATCTTGGTGTCATCTGCAAACAGACAAGCCTTACCCTCTAGTCCATCTGCAAGGTCACTAATGAAGATGTTGAAGAGGACTGGCCCCAGGACTGATCCCTGAGGTACCCACTTGTGACTTGCATCTCTTCTGACTGTATACCATTTACCACCACTCTCTGTTTTCTGCCCGTCAACCAGTTTGCCACCCAGTTGACCAACTTCTGACCCACCCGAGCCTACCCAGCTTATTTATCAATCTTCTATGTGGAACAGTGTCAAAAGCTTTGCTGAAGTCAAGGTAGGCGACATCAACTGCCCCTTGGTCCACCACTCTGGTTACCCAGTCAAAGAAATCTATGAGATTAGTTTGACAGGACCTTCCTTTTGTAAACCCATGCTGTCTTGGATCCTGTGCCCCTATGGATTCCAGGTGTTGCACAATCCTTTCCTTAAGGAGTGCCTCCATAATCTTGCCCACTACTGAGGTAAGACTGACCGGTCTGTAGTTCCCTGCCTCCTCCCTGCTACCACTCTTGTGGAGCGGGATCACATGAGCTCTCCTGTGCTCAGAGACTCACTAAACAATTCTGCTAATGGCTCTGCTAGTTCCTCCTTTAGCTCCTTAAGTACCCTGGGATGTATGCCATCAGGTCCCATTGCCTTATCCACCCTGAGCTTAGCAAGCTCTTGTAGGACCCTTTCTTTTGTGAAGGGAGTAGTGCTCACCTCCCTCCCCCCTGTGTTCATGATGCTGAGCTGTGGGCACTGCCCTACCTTCTCTTCAGTAAATACTGAGCAAAAGTATCTATTTAGGATAGATGCCTTTACAGGGTCCTCCTCCTCACATGCTCCCTTTTCTCCATTAAGCTTAGAAAGTCTTGTCACCTTCTTTTACTGTTCGTGCTAGTGTTTCCTCAGTTTGGGACTTTGCCTGCCTTACTGCCTTACTTGCTTCCCTTAGGGCAGTTTGGTATGCCTCCCTATCTTCATCCCGCTGTGTTCCCTTATATTTCCTGAAGGCCATCCTTTTGGCTCTGACCTTTTCTGCTACTGTATTTGAGAACCAAAGTGGTTTCTTCTTCTTTTCACTTCCTTTCTGTCTAACACAATGGGATGTTGCTTCAAGTATTGCATCCTTAATGCTTGCCCACTTTGCCTGTACCCCTGCCTGTGTTTCTTTTTGCCAGGGCTAGCTTAACTCTGTTGGCCATCTTATCAAAGTCAGCTCCTCTGAAGTCCCATATTTTGCCTTGGAATGGGATGATTTAGATGTAGTAGCCAAATTGAACCATACCATGTGATGGTCACTGGCCCCAGGTGACCTTCTACCTGGAGATCTGTGATCCCTTCTTTGTTAGTCAGTACTAGATCTAGGATAGCCCTGTCTCTTGTGGGTTGCTGTACCAGTTGTTTGAGGCCTTCCTGCAGGAATCCACTATGAGTCTAGTTCTGGCAGATGTTCCTGCTGGTATTGACCAATCTGTATCTGGCATGTTGAAGTCTCCCATTATCAGAACCTCCCCTTTAGCTGTCATGTTTTGTATATCTTCTAACAGTAATGTGCCTGTGTCCTCCCTCTGGTCTGGGGGCCTGTAGACAACCCCAGTTCTTATGGCTGTCCCATTTCCTGTTTCCAGGGTGACCCACAGTTCTTCTGGATCCTTATGTGTATTCTGAATTTCTGTAGCTTTGATATTTTCATTAACATACAGGGCCACTCCTCCCCCCCTTTTTGCACCTCGGTCTCTTCTGAACAATACATAGCCAGGTACTGAAGTCTCGAGCGTGGTTACTGGTAAACCACATCTCACTAATTGCTACTATGTCCAGTTTAGCCTCTGACATTATTGCCTGCAGGTCTGGGATCTTATTTCCAGGCTGTGAGCATTGTGTACATGATTTTCCATTGGCCAGATTTTGGTGTGTTAGTTGTTGGGTGAAGTTTGGCATTACTCCTGCAAATGCGTATGGGGAGACAAACCTTTTTCTTACCTGGTGATGCAAATGAGCGGCAAACATGCTGAATTCCTGTTTGACCACTAGCTGAGGGGAGGGTGTTCTTCCCATTCGACATATGGGGTGCTGCACCTCTCCCCATTGCTAGTTTAAATATTCTGCAAAGACGTCAAACTTCTGCCCCAATGCACTGACTCCTCTTTAGTCAGATGCAGTCCATCAAATTTAAAGAATTCGCCCCAGAACTGCTGCCAGTTCCTACAAATCTGTGTCCTTTTCCTGGCACCAGTCCTTGAGCCACGTGTTTAGCTCCCCTATCTCCCCTTCTCTGACCTTCCGTCCATCTGCTCCCCTCTCCCAGACTGGCAGGATCTCAGAGAAGGAGATGCCGGACGAAATAGATGATAGTTTGTCACCCAGCCTAGTCAGGTGTTCCTTGGTCTCCACAACTGACCGGCTGGCGAGATCATTAGTCCCTATGTGTACTAGGACATCAATGTCCTCTAAGGTGGCCAAGGAGCAGAGGCTGCTGGACGGCTTCCAGGATGTGTTCTTAACACAGCATGTGATGGAGCCCACAAGGGAGGGGCATGTCCTGGACGTGGTTCTGGCAGATGGGGATCTGGTAAGGGACATGGTTGTACAGGACCCCCTGACTGGGAGCGACCACAATACTGTCTGGTTTCAAATAAGCATGGGGGAGGAGGGTGAGATCTAGGACACTGGCAGTGGACTTCAGGGTGGCAGACTTTGTGGGCATGGGAAATATTCTCAAGGATCACTTGAAGGGGATTACATCAATGACAAGTGTGGAAAGGAGATGGGAGGTCATAAAACTGGGACTTCATGAGGCAGTCAGGATCTGCGCTAAGTTGAAACGTAAGGAGCAAGGTCACATAAACCATGCTGGTGGTCCAGTGAGGTACAGGTAGCAGTCAGAGAAAAGAGGCGGCCTACAAAAATATAAAACAACAAGAGGGATAGGCATAAGGAAATGTACCATCTTGCATCTAGAAAAGTCACCCGTATGGTGAGGGAGCAAAGACCAGTAAGAGCAGTGGCTGGCACAGGGATACATGGAGGGGAAAAGGGGTTCTTCCGGTACATTGGGGAGTGGAGAAAAACTAAGGGCCATCTCAGCAGATTGAGATCAGAAGGAGGGTGGGTGGAAGAGGCGAGGGACCAGGCAGAGGTATTTAACGAGTACTTTGCCTCTGTGTTCACTAGGGAGGGGGATGGGATATCTACAAAGCAAGGCATGAAGGGGATAGAAGCGGCAGTAAGTGGGATCAGGGGAGCAACAGAAATGGAGCAAGAGGGACGGAGAGGTACCCCAGGGGTGTCACATCTGGATAAGGATAAAAAGGCCAGTAAGGAGGAGGGGACGGATGATGCTATCTCCACCAAAAGGGTGTGGTTAGCCCTCAAGGCCCTAAAGAAAGACAAATCTCCTGGGCCAGATGGCGTTCATCCGAGAGTACTATGGGAATTGGTGGACATACTGGCTGCACCCCTGGTGGAGCTCTTCAACAGGTCGCTTGAGACAGGGAGGGTACCTAGGGATTGGCGAGAGGCACATGTGGTACCAATCCATAAAGGGGGGTCGAGGGAAGTACCAGGTAACTATAGACCCATCAGTTTGACCTCGGTGATGGGAAAATTAATGGAGAGTATACTAAAGGAACGATTGGGGGTGTACTTGGAGGAAGTGGGAGGTCTTATAGTCGGCAACATGGGTTTGTGCCAGGTAGATCATGTCAAACCAACCTTGTGGAGTTCTACGAATGGGTAACATCAGAACTGGACAGGGGAAAGCATGTGGATGTATTATTCTTGGACTTCAGCAAGGCGTTTGACTCTGTCCCCCACAATGGTCTGGTGGAGAAACTGATGGGGTTAGGAGTAGGCACTTTGATGGTCAGATGGATTGAAAACTGGCTAGCTGGATGCACCCAGAGAGTAGTGGTCTGTGGGGAGCTCTCGAACCCTAGAGAGGTTGGTAGTGGGGTACCGCAGGGCTCGGTCCTGGGTCCGATCCTGTTTAATGCATACATATCAGACATCAGGGAGGGTATAGGGTGTAAATGAGTCTCTTCACAGATGACTCCAAGATGGGAGCAGTAGTTGAGGGAGAAGGGAGGTTGGCCCTGCAAGGACCTGGACACCCTAGAAAGCTGGGCTCACACACGGAAATTAAATTTCAATATCACCAAGTGCAAGGTGTTGCATCTTGGTCGGGAAACCTAAACACAGGTACACCCTGAGGGAGGCGCTGGAGGCCTCAATAGGGGAAAAAGACCTAGGGGTCATGGTGGATGCATGTGTGAATAACTCTGAGCAGGGCAGGAGAGCGGCTAGCAAGGCAAACAGGATGTTGGGATGCCTCGTAAGGGGGATCACCTCTAGGAGCAAGGAAGTGATTCTGCCGCTGTACAATGGACTGATTAGACCACACCTTGAGTACTGTGTACAGTACTGGAGACCACACTTGAAGAGGGACATACAGCTCCTGGAGAGGGTACAGAGGAGGGCAACTAAGATTATACGAGGGCTAGGGGATTTGAGGTATGAGGACAGACTTGAGGAACTCTGCCTGTTTTCATTGGAGGAGAGGAGAGGAGAGACAGGGGGGACATGATTGAGGTCTTCAAGTACCTCAAGGGAATAAATAGGGTAAACATGGAGGGGATCTTTAGACTAAAGCAGGGAGGTATCACCAGAGGGCATGGTTTGAAGTTGGAAGGTGGAAGAGTGAGGGGGGAAAAGAGGAGGACATTTTTCACTGAGAGGGTGGTGGACCCTTGGAATGCACTGCCTGGTGAGCTGGTTCAGAGATCCACAGTGGAGGGCTTCAAGAGAGGGTGGGACAGACACAGAAAGTGGATGTATCAGATGATGGCCTGTCCCAGGGGGGTGGGGATGGATGATAGGGGTTTCTGGAGCACAAGGCATGGGAGGGCCTCGGCACCCAACTAAGGATCTAAGGTTCGAGCAGACTTGATAGACTGTAAGGCCTAATCTGCTGGCAAATAGTATGTTAGTATGTTAATTGATGACTACCATGAGTAGAACCAAAAGGATGGAACAGATCTCTTAGTCTTCACAGCATTCCTCTGATGTAGTGCCTGACTTTTAGTTGTGATATATTTGTATGCGTAACCTATGTTCTTCTTAGCTTGGCTTACTTTCAGTAGTTCTCACTTTTCTTTCTGTTAGTATAAACCTCATATTTTGCTTATTTTTGCATCCTGTTTTGATTTTTTGAAACAACAATTCATTTTTTGCTCAATGCTTAAAACAATTTAGATAGTGTTTTGTTTGCTGATTTCTGATATATTTTTTCTTTGTACTGTATGATCGATCTGTCATAATTTTCTTTGTAATGCAGCATTCCCCCACTCTTTTCAAGAAGTGCCATGGGATCTTTAACATCTACCTGAACAACCACCAGAACAGGTAGGCTCAGTTTAAAGTCTCATCTGAAGGACGGCACACCTTGACAGTACAGCATCCACCAAGTACTGCACTCAGACGCCAGCCTGTTTGTTTGTTTGTGTGTTTGTTTTATGTTATGAACCCAATCCCAGTGTGGGACTAGAACTCACACTCTTCTGTTCCAGATGGGGATGTGCTACCAGCTGAGCCACACTTACACCAGTTATTGGGCTCATTGCTCATATGTTTATTTATTGTTTTTTTGTTGTAAATTTGTTGAATGTGAGCATTTTAAATTCTGAACCATGTCCATCTGCTTTATAGTGACGTGCTCAGGTTTGAGCTATCTCAGCTCTTCCTGCCCCGGCGTTCCATACATAGCTGTACATCTAGCCAGCCCTTGTACAGTATGCTGCTGGGGTCACTCATGGACAAGGTGCATGATTGTTTAACCGTCAGCAGATCTGTAGCACTAATTGGTGGTGATGAATGGAGGTGTCCATCCCCTCACATCAGTAGTTCTTTTTACAAACCACAGTTACGATCTTGTTTGTAGGCCTAAGTGAGGGTTCAGTTATTATCTTGATAGACTGGGTGAGAGCAGAGCTATTTAAATAGAGATTAGTTTCCACTCTCAGCCTTAACAGGCTTGAAAAGCTATATCCCATTCCGTCAACTTGTCTGATGTCAGCATAAAACTGCTACAGCACAGGGCACATTTCAGCAGCCTTAATGTCTCTGCCTATAATCCATGAATGAAAAACATTTGTTGCCCACAAAGTAGTTTTCAGAGTAGTTACTTTTTTTTCCAGCTTCTATGTTGGCTATCTCATCTTTTGAAAGAGTAACATGTTTATGCAAATGTTCTGTATTTTTGTGGCACCTAGTTGGCATTCTTCTGCTGCCATTTCATTGTGGCATTCCATTTTCTGTAGAAGGGCTTCAAATTGAATATCAAACTGGTTATGAGATATGTCAGACATTTTCAGTCTGTTTTCTGAGGTGTAAAGGTGGGGAAACAAATATGGCTACTAATGCCAACCTCAAAATTCCACTAGGTGGCTCAAGGATATTTTGTGTGTTGTGTCCTGGTTGGCACAAGTAGTATCGGGTGGCACAATATGGATTTATAAGGACATGGCCAAAGGTACCTCTCCACCAATCAGGAAGCAGAATTTTCCCTTCCCTTTATATTAAGAGAAGTAAGTGGTTCCTGGGAGAGACTGAAGAGGTGATGATGTTGTCAAAAGAAAGGCCTTGTGCTAAGTAAGCAATGGCCAGTGGTGGAAGGAGAAAAAAAAAAAAACAGAGATACCCTAATAGTCAAGGCAAAGGATATGTGCTCTCCTGACACTAATATATATGCAGATAGGACAAAATGGTATTCTGTGATGTGGGCAACTCAAACTGAGTGACTTACTTTTGAGCGACTCAGTTTGAGCGCCAGTCAGTATAGTGACCTTTAGAGAATAATGAGTGTAGGGAACAGTGAGGAAAGAGTGACACAATAGTGAATAAAGTGTGAGGCAGTGTTAGGCAGATTAAGTTATGAGCATTTGTTAGAGGGGGTAGTGTCGAGCTGCTTAGTGTGGTGGGTAGAATCACAGTTTGCGATGCTGGTAGACCTGGGTTTGGATCTGGGTATGTGTTTATTATTTTGTAGTTTGTTTGGAGGGGTGTAATTTTTTGTTGTTGTGGTAGAAGTCCCGTTCCCCTACCCCCGAGGTTGCCCCCCCCCATGTTTTCCCCCTCCCGACTTGTGTCTCCCTTCCCGAGTTGTGCCCCACCTCAAGTTTCTCTCCCTGACATGCACCCGAGTTGGTTATAAAAATATAGGAGGGTACGAGTCTGAAAGTTAGTAAATATTGTTCCCTCATGTAAAACTAGCATTTGTGGCTGTTGTTGCAGTTTGTGGAGTGTACTTTGTCATTTTTGATGTTCAGCGATGTACACTCGCTGTGAAGGCAGTCGCTGTTTTGAGGTCGCCGTTATGACGTTGAACCGACAAAAATCTGGTGATGCTACAAAGTCGAAGCTTGAGTCACAAGTTGCTGCTTTAAAATAGGCAAACTTTTACTTGGTAGCAAATACTGCTGTAATGTGAAATAGCACAGAGTACAGTTTTATGCAGCACAAACAGTTCCACAGTAATCTGTCATACAGTCTACATAGTCCATATTAAATCTGCAAATTCAGTACAATCAGCACATCCAGGATCTAATGTCGAAATAGTTCTGTAGGAAGGGAGGCCAGCTGAGGGTGCACATTCAGCTAGGAGCATGTCCAGCAGCTAAGCGCAACTGTGTTCTCCTTGGAGGCTTTTCATGTGTCCGCTGAAATAAAAATGGCCCGGGAATACCATTTGATGTTTGGATGGCTTTTCATTCCTTCCCAAGGAATATGTGGTTTTAAATAGCTTAAGTTAAGCCCCTTGCCAGACATTAAATGTGGGTTCGGATCCAGAGACCTTTAAGAAGTCCTGAGCTGTCAGAGTGGAGCCGTTATGGCTGAAGCTGAACAGAAGCCAGTAAAGCTGAGCAGAGCATCAAGAATCCAGCAGTCATAGAGCTGCAGAAACTATTAAGTAATGGGAAAGGTTTGAGTATGATGTCTTTACACTGCTTTATCAGGTAATGTGCCAGCTGCCATTTTTTCTGTTAAAATTTCAGGAGCATATCGCACTGGTAAATTAAAAAGATAAAACCTGCTCAAGAAAAGTTGAGTCAATACCAGCAAGATATGTTGGTAAAATGGGAAGGCAACAGGGCAAATGTGGTTTGAAACATGGTATGCAGTGCTTCTGAATGCTTCTTTTTGAAATATGATGGTAAATGAAGCCCTATAAAACAAAAAGAGAAGGAAAGTAAATGGAATAATAGTCTAATAAGGTTTTGAACTTAAGAGAGAAAGGATTTTGAATTTCAGTCACCTACCATTTGCAAATATTAATTCTTGAATTCTTTCAGAAAAGAAAAGATTACAGCAAGATCTGTGACAAAGTTTGGTAGTTGTACCATAGTTTAATGAACTAACTTCAGTGTATTTCTTTGAATTAACAATTTTTGAAGAAACAATTTGATCAATCAATGCAGGAGGACAAACAAGATTATCCAAAGCAACAAGCTAAGAAGGACAATTCAAATAATAACTTATTCAGAGAAGTTAGAGACAAAAATAAAAAAAAACTTTTAAAATTGAGGAAAAAGGGTAAATTCTGAGGCCTCAGAAACAAAGGAAAAAGGGGAGGGCACTTTTAATATTTTTGAGTAATCAGGGAAAAAAATAACTAGAGCACAAGCTGAGGCCTCGACATCCCAACAAAGTGATCAGTTAAAGAAACAGGATCAAATAAGGTGGCCCATTATAACTGTAACCCTCCGCCTTCCCATGTGTAGTTTTTTTTTTAATGGTACAAGTGTTCGCGAGGGAGGGGGTGCTACAGCCAAGTTCACAGTCCAGATCTATTCATCTACTTAGTGAAAGGATGGAAAACAGTACCTGACAGAAAAATTCGGGATTCAGGCAGGTGACAGACAAACTCCACTGAGGCACATCTTCAGGTGACGAGAACAGCAATGGTACTTGGGTAACAAACTTGTTAGTCAAACAGCAAACTTTATGCATTTCATTTGGCACAGAAAGTCTGAATCAGGCAATAGAAACACTGTCCAGGCAGATTGCTTTTTAAACAAACAGTATGGGATTTATTTGATTTCTCCCAAACATAACAGTCAAAAGCTCAAGCAGTAACAGCAGTTCCATGGGGCTAGGGGGCACAATTTGTTAATTTAAGTTGATCTATGGCACAGTGCCATGGCAACAGTCTTTCAGGGCATAAACCTGGCAGAATTCCCTTCACACACAGAGTGGAAACACACTCCAGACCTTGGGTGGATGGCAGACACCACAGGGCAAATTTTGTGGGCATGACACCCAGTTACAGTCCATGCATCACTCTCAAAACTTCGCAGCCATTAGGGGCTATTAAAGTTCTCAAACAGGTGCTGGCATAACTCATAAAGCCTGTATACCAGGTTTCATACAGCTTCATTCCACTTCCCTCACAACAGAGCAGGCACGACTCTGTGCAGAATTATCCTTGGGACCCATTGAACAGGTGGTCTCCCGAGGCCTGACTACCACCCTTGCTGCTGCTCTGAGAGGTTCTATGGGCACAATCACAGTCTCTCCTCTGGCCAAATGACACACATTCCAAAGTGGGTGGACATGGACTCCAGCGAACATGCCACGACCTGCCATGCCACAGTCCAACCCAAGCTGGCCCTTCACTCTCTGACTCAGGGCCCCATAGCAGCCACCCACTCACCGGATATAGCTGCAGAACTCTTCATCAATCTTGCCAGCATGCTGGACCTGCACCAGTGCCAAAACCATGGTGTGGGCCCCCCGCTCTCCCCTGGCTTTGGCTCCACTTGATGGCAATGGCATGGCATATTTAGGACTCCACAGATGGCAGCAGGGTGTCTATTGAACCTTCGCCCACACATCAGCTGTTTCCAACTGGATCCCACCATCCTGAGGGCTAGGGTGTCTATCACCCCACCACCAGCCTTGGCCCACAGCCCCAACCACTACTCTATCCAGACTCTGCAATATGGCTTCACAGAAGACTGTTTTCCCACTGCAGGTCCCTTTTATAGTGATGCCAGATTGCCACCCATAACTACGGGTGCAGATGCCTCCTGGGCATTGTAGTAAGCCCACACAGGTTGGGGGGCTTACACACTTCCTCTACTAAAACACTTCCCCTCCCAGTGAAGTTGCTGGCTCGACTACCCCTAGGTGTGGACGAGGGGGATAATGCAAATCTCTCCCCACTTCCTCTCCCAGACAGCTCTACTGGCCAGGCTGTACACAGCAGCCATGCCTTTTACCTTATGGTGGGAAAACACACCTAAACACAACACGTCTCCCAGTGTTCCAGGGCCCCATTACCCTCTGGGTGTTCGCTCTGGCAACCCAGCCTGACTTCCTCTTGACACATTGCTGAGTGCCATCGGGGCCGGTGTTCCACCAGCCCCCCCCAATGGTCCAAACAGGGCCCAAACATATCAGGGACAGGGTTGCCCTGTGGTGTCTTTAAAGAAGGGGACCAGTAGCTCAGCACCAGGGGGACTGAGGATGCAAATGTTAACAGCTGCCAGGATAAACTTTAACATTTTAACTCTAAGCATGCAAACCACCGAGGTGGAAACAGGTACCAACACATTTTTAAACAGTAGCAATGGGCTACTACTTTCCCCACATAATGTTCTTTTACAGATTACTGGACTCCCGTTACTGGTATTTCTAAGCCAAACACTCCAATCATGTTCTTTGAATGCCTACTTTATACCTACGCTAATATCCAGTACTTCTAACAGTTACTGTACTGTTATTATACAAAACCTAAATTATCATATTTACTTAACAGTTAACAGCCTACACCTAGCTATTACATTAGCACTATTACTACTACTCACCAGGGTGCCTATTACTAGCTGGTGCCCTGGGGGTAAATCCACTTCTTGGTAGGGTTACCACCTGTCCTGATTTTCGCAGGACAGTCCTGATTTGGGCAGCTGTGTCCTGCAAAAAAACATGAAAAATACTAAATGTCCTGATTTTATAGTAGAAAATTTTTTTTCTAACTTTCCACTAAATGTTCTAGAAAACTACAATACCTTAACTAAAATACCTTCCAATGATAAGAAACCATAGAAGCAACTAAGAAACTACAGTTCTTAGCCTTAATTCTGATTATATAAAGAAAACAAGTCTATTGCATTGGTTGAGGTTACGTACTGTCCTGCGAAAAATCATGTTTCAGTAAGAAATGTCCCACTTTGGGCTTCTTAAAAGGTGGTAACCCTACTTCTTGGGAGTCCATTTTACAGAGTCCACTCACTAGTTCACCATTACTTGGTCCCAGGGCAACCCTTTACTTTTACCTAGATCTACATAGCTACCTAATTCATGACAGTTAAGGATACTCCCCATTGTCCCAGGGCATAAGGCCCTCACTACTTACTGAACATCCCACATTTCAGATCACTGAACTGGGCAGTTACAGAAAATAGTTTTTTTCAGTTTTCACATTTTTTACCATTTAACAGCATTTTAAAAGAAGCCAGCACAGAGTAAACGGATACAGTCCAAAGTTTATTAAATGGATAAGGACTTACAAGTTCCTTGGTAGTGTACAAAATTCCACTCACAGAAAGTGCCAAACAGTACAGAGTTCCACATGACCCAACCAGTTTCACCCAAGAGCTTTTTCAAGAGTCACTTGTTACAGTAAAGTGCTTCCCTTAAATACCCAGATTCTCTTAAAGGGAAAGTGTGCTTTTTAAAGAGCTTATTGTTATTATTTTAAAAAAAGTTTCTTAATACATTTATTAACTCCTTAATGGTAGGGGTTACTACCTTTACTGCACAGTTACTTCTAAAATCAGTGTCTTAAATACAAATGGCATAGAAGCAAGGACAGACTGTTTTAACTAAAATATTACAATGACTATGTATGAAACCAATTCATATATTAGCTGCCTTACATAATACCAACTATACAGATAAAGCCACTTAAGTGGGATGCAGTTAATAGGGACCTCCACTTAAGTGGGACATTTCCCTGGCAACCAATTATGTGGCAGTTGTTTTCAATTGAGGCAGATATCACTTAAATGGGATGCTAATTCCATCTAACTGGGACTTTTTTTTATAAAATCGCAGTCTACCTCAGTCCACCTCAGTGCTGTATTCAGCTGCTGGAGTTTTAAAATGGAGTCCAAATGTAAGGAGTTTTCTCTAGCTGAGCAAGTTAAAGTGGTAGATGCACTTCAGGGGCTGAAGACATCCCTTTCAAAAGTTGCCGCATCTTTTGGAATCTCCAAGAGCCAAGCAGGGAGGATCAGCCAGAGCCAGAAATCCATAATAGCAGACTGGATGGCTAACTCAAACCCTCAATGCAAATGAAAGTGTGAGGGGAAGGATTCAGAGTTGAGGAGGCCCTGCTCACGTGGTTTAACAATGCAGTGAGCAGGGGTGCATGCCTGTCCAGACCTTGGCACTTCAGTTGGAGCATGACACTTTCACTGCCTCTGATGTTTGGCTTTCCAGATGGAAAACCAGGCATTCAATTGTGTGCAAAAAAAAGCAAGGGGAGTGTGCCAATGCTGACAGAGGTGCAGCAGGTGACTGGGTTAACACTGTGCTGCCTGTACTTCTCCAGGAGTACACACCTGAGAATGTGTGCAATGGAGTTGAAACAGGGCTATTCTATCGAGGTTACCTGGCCGAGGGCACGTCCACAAAGATCAGGATTTGTTGGGGGGGAAGTAGGGAGGCAGTATAATGCAGTGGTTTAAGGCTCTGAGCTGCAAATCTGGAGACCTAGGTTAGAATCCCACAGCCTGCACTTGCATACTGTATGACCCTGAGCAAGTCACTTAACTTCCCTGTGCTCCCAGGTTGCACCTGTAAACAAGCTTTCAGCTTAGTGTGCTACTCCTGGTTAAACAATTGGGAAGAAGGCAAAGGACCATGCATCCCTTATTGTTTGTGTGAATATGGATAGCATAGACAACAGACCCCTTGTTCTAACCGGCAAAAGTAAATGGCCACGGTGTTCACCAAAAGACCTAAAAACTTTGCCTCTCACTTACACATCATCTACCAATGCATGGATGTTGGGCTGGATTTTTGGAGAGTGGCTTGCATCCTGGGAGCAACAACTGAAGTGCAGGAGGCGAAAGATTTTGCTGCTGTTTGATAACTGCTCTGCACACCCGCAAGAGCTAATCGGGCACTTTCCACACATAAAGATTGTGTTTCTACCCCCCCAACACCACGAGTCTCATCCAACCTATGGACATGGGGGTCATTAGTTTTTCAAGTTCAAGTTCAAGCTTATTACAAGAAAAACTCCATTGAGCAGGCTCATTTACAAGGAGGTCATGGTTACATAAAAGGGAATAACTGTAGTTGGTATACAAACACGCTAAGTACAGAGAAAAATTGGGTACACAAGATTTGGGATAATTCAATGGCAGTAGTAGAGAACACAATGTATAAAATCTTTACATGACAGCAATGAAAGAAATAATGTATACATTTACAGATTCACAACAGACGAACGGTAGGGAGGAATCAACAAGTTGCATTACACATTAAACAAACAAACAGCGTATAGCATTGGAGTAAGTGCTAGGTAGCCTTAAGGGTATAGAAGAGAATTAAGAAGGAAGGGGATAATTGGGTGGGAAGGGGGATGACTGTGACACTGGTGTGCAGTGGTATACTAAAAAGCCTAGAAGAGACATGAGAGGGAGGGACTGGAGACAAGGAAGCACAGAAGGAAGGAAAAGGGCACCTGGGGAGGGTGAATGACTGGGTAGGTTATGGGTTAATTGGGGATGAGGAGGGGGTAATTGAGAGGGGTGGTGTAGTATGGAGAGGGAGAGGGGGAGAGAGTAACATGCTTGGCAAACATATACGAGAGTCTGAGCTGGAGGGGAGGGTTGGAAGGGGAAAGAGTGAGGTTGAAAGAGGAGGGCTAGACGAGAGAACTGTAGAGTTAAGTGTACATATGACAGGGGTAGAGATGGAAAGGGGTTAGGGATGGGGTGGAAGGGGTTGGAGAAGGGAGCAGGAGGTGGAGGAGGGAGGGAGTAAGAGAGTGAGGGGCAAGGCAGTACAGGCGGTAGATGGGGCGGGATTAGGAACTGGAGGAGGGGAGGGAGGGTGAGTGATAGGGAAAGGGAAAAAAGGGGAGGGGAGTGTAAGGGTGGAAGGAAATAATAAGAGAAGAAATTTGAAAGGTCACTACAGGGCACTCGTTACCCGTATCGTACCAGTGATCGATGAGGGGGGGTAACACTCAAGCTTCTGACATTGCAAAGGCTGTGATGACACTACTTGACGCTATCTACATGATTTCCAAAGCTCGGAACAGCATCAGATCAGCAACCATTCAGAACTGTTTTAACAAGACATTCTGCTTTTCAGCCCATGATAAACCAGAGTCAGACAACCAATCAGCTCTTGCAGATGTCATCACACCGGCATTCATAATGGACATAGAGTTTGCAGAGTTCGTCAACATGGACTCTGCTGTCGTTACTGAAGGTGAGCTCACAAATGAAGAAATCTGTTCTGCTGTTAAACAGGTGTGATCAGGACTTCCTTTCAGGACTTATTTTTTTCTGTGTTTTCAATTTGTTACAGTATTTTTATTTACTTAATTAAATCATTCAAATAAAGAGTTTATGCACTATACTGTACTGTGTGTCATGAATAATAACTACGATCAGAGCTGTTAACGGTTGCTGATTGCCAACTGCCATTTGTGCATTATCCACGCTTTTACTGCACTTCAGACACGTGGGACGGACGCTTAATAGGGACGTTTGGGGCACCACAGAGCCATCCCGATTAAGCGACTTCATATGTATAATGATGTTTATACTCTAGAAGCAAATACATAACAAGGAGACACTATGCAAAAATGGTTAACATCTATTTTATAAATTATATTTTAAGGTTTAACAAGGAATCTCTGCCATATTGTGTCTCACTCCTTTAATTCCTATGTCCGTATGGTGGTTCCAATTGAGTCAGGCAAGATATCACCTCACTTTCTTGTGTATGTCCATCTTACCCCCTGCATACTCCATGACTCCATGGAAACTTAAACCACGTGGTATCTGAGGAAGGAGAGATAGAGATAAAAACAGCCAAAGCCCTGAAATGGACTTTACACCAACCAATGGGATCACAGGGGAGGGGAGCGATGACAGCAACATTCCAACTTACTCTTCAGGAGAAGAAACAGGAACAGTGTGGGTAAGACATAATGAACTAAATCTGGAAAAATTTAAACAGTCTCAGTTTTGCCCTTCCTACAATAGTAGTGTCTTGGTTTTTGAAAGAACTTGTGACCAGGAATTCAGAAATGTTGTCAATAATAGTAATGTGGCTTATTATTATAACAACCTAAGTAAAGTAGAAAGAGAGGTTTTATACTGTTTGGAAAATGACAAAAGCATTACTATAAAAAGAGCAGACAAAGGAGGGGCGGTTGTTATACTGGATACTCATATATACAGAGGAATGTTTGAGACAATTATCTAACCCATATTTCTACTGTAAATTAAATGATGACAGTACTTTGAATTTTAAACAACAAATTGCTAAACTTTTGAGCCAAGCACTCGAGGAAGGGGTTATCACAAAAAAGATGAATTTGATTTTCTGATGGTAGAACACCCTATACGAGTCTGTTTTATACCATGCCAAAAGTTCAAAAAAACATTGAAAATCCCCCAGAGCACCCCATAGTAGCAGGGATAGGCAGTCTGATGGAATCGGAGTCCCAGTACATAGATGTACACATCAACGCATTAGTTAAACATATTATAGGATATACAATAGGCTGATTCAAAATATGCAATTTATCTGCAAGTGTGAGGGGGCAGGACCATAACTCACGAGTGGCAGAGTCACAAGTGAGTTATGAAAGTCCTGCCCACTTACAAGTAATGATAAATTGTATATTTTGAGTCAGGCTATTGTATATTTGATATATACAACAGTAATTTACAAGTTATAGCTTTGAAATCTGCAGTTTATTTAAAAATGTTGCCGCATTTCTGATTTTAACTGCCTGCTTTAGTGCTGCACTAGGCATTATGATATCATCAGCATTGTAGAAGCTGCTCTCTTATTGGTTGAGTATTCCACTGTGATGACAGTAACTTAAAAGATATCCATTGTGACAACAGTAACAATTATATTTTTTGATATCTTGCTGTTACTGATGTCGCCGACTAAGATATCTTTTTTACCTTGTCATTTTTACCCCCACTCCTGTTGTATATACTCTCTTACCTAAGAGACACAGCAGAGTATTAAATATTCTACAGACCTCCAGCTAGAACAACATTAGTGGTTAGTATCCTAAGACATAGAGGCGTTATATACCAATATCCTCCATGAGGGGGGAGTTGAGGCATTACGCCATTGGCTGGAGAATGACACTGACTTCAAAGCTAGCTTGATAGAATGTTTGTGTGAGTGTACCAAGTTGGTTCTAACCTCAAACATGTTCCTGTTTCAAGATGAGTACTATTTACTGTTGAAAGGCACAGCTATGGGAGCAACATTTGCTCCCAATTATGAAAACATGTATCTAGGTTATTGGGAAAAGAATACCATCTATAGCCCAGAGACCAACCCTCACCACCATGGACTGGATCTCTGGAGGCATTATATAGATGACATTTTAATGGTGTAGACTGGCAGCAGACAGGAACTGGATGAATTTGTACTGTTCTTGGAAAGTACCAACCAGAACTTGAAGTTCTCAATAACTGTAGACCGGGAAGAAATCAACTTTCTAAACCTGACTATCAGGAAACAAGAAGACAGAACAATAAGGGCTAACCTATTCAGAAAGCCTTCTGATAAGAATACAGTACTCCATGCTACAAGCTGCCACCCAAAAAACGTTATCCAGAACACCCCTAAATCCCAATACCTAAGAGCAAAATGTAACTGTAGCGAGGCGAGTGACTATCTTGAACAAAGTAGCCTGATGAGGGAGAGGTTTTTGGAAAGGGGTACACTCCACAAATTCTAGATCAGGCAGAGAGTGAAGCAGAACAAGTTAGTAGAGAAACCTCTTGACAGTCAAGCCCAAAAACACAGGTGGGGAACAACCACTTAGTTTCATTACGAGATATAGCAGACATGCATGGAACATCAGAAGCATTATCCAAAAATCAGAGTGGAGCAGGGAGAGGAGGTCAAAGCAAGAAGCTCACAAGATCAGGCACTTTAAAAGATTAAGAGGGATTTGCTTGTGTGAGGGTAACGGGTGCTGAGATGCATTTTATCGGGTGTCCAGCACGGATTCCGGTAAACGAGGAGAGTGGCTGTTGGAGGGGAAGTGCCGGAGACCACAGCTTACTTTTTCGGCTGGCTTTCACTGCATGTCTGGATGAGGCGAGCGACTGCTGAAGGGGAAGCACCGGAGACACAGCGGAGTGGACGAGGGCGGTAACAAATGCAAAAGGGCTGTACACATATTAAGATTTGCTGCATTTTTTCCTTGTGTTTTACTTTCCTTGGGGTTTACTTTCCTGCATTAGAACAGACTAATGGACTAACTGGTGGTAGCTGTACTAACGGTGGTGAGAGGGTGACTGGGAAGGGACCGAGGATCCTTGTGAGGAGCTAGGGTTCATTGTCTCTCAAGAGGGATAGGGTTTGGCCCTAATCCCCCCTCCCCCATCCCAAAGGTAGTCCTGCTTTATGCTGTGGTGGGCACGCCCCTACCCCACCTACTGCTCAGACTAGTATGTCAGTCTGAAAAAGCACAGGAGTATATAGTATTAGGTGGCTATAGACTATATAGAAAGAGGGAAGGTGTACAAGAGAAAAGAAAGAAACAAAAAAAATCCTGCTTAAGTTGGGACAGCAGCAGGCCCAGTGGCACTGAGGGTTGAGGCACTGGATGCCACACCTCACGCTGTGCCGGTGACCCGGGTTTGGTGACAGACTTGATGTGTCCGGGGGTTGGCAGGGAAGGGATCGAGCATCCACAGGACAGCTCTCCTCTCCCCGGGGAGGGATCTGGGGTTGCACCGGTAGAGATCAGGGGCAAAGCAGGCACACCAGCCGACGCAAGGGGAGGAGTGCAGCAGACGCCAGCAGGGAAGCCATGCACAGGCATCATTGCACACCGCACTCCTAGGGGGGAAAAAAATGGAAAAACCCCTTCCAGCCAGGTGAGGTGATGGTGGTCCTCCAGGGGCTGAAGCTCCACACACCCATTGCCGGCCACTACTCTGACTCTGCTCCCCGGGAATCCTCAGCCTTCTGCTACAGGGACCAGGGAGAGGCAGAGATCCTGACACCGATGTATCCATCGGAAGTAGTGGTTCAGGTGGGTGGTTAGGGGCAGAAGTCGAGTGAGTTCAGCCTGAGAGATGCCCCAGACTTGCAGGACAGAAAAATAGTCTACAAAAAAAAAAAAGTTGGGACAAGCACAGGTGGGAGAAGACTAGTGAAATGGAGGGTCCAGGGGAAGGAGCAGGCAGAATCAAAGGGATGGAGCAGGGAGGTATAGAGGAAGGATAGTAGGCTGCAATGTCTGTGGGGCAGCCATCTTCCTAAGGATTGCATGGAGGGCTGGGGTGTACTTAGTGTGTAGACAGCTTGGCCAACTAAGGGATGAAATCGCATGGCTGAGAGAGAGAGCTGGGGAGGAAGGAGGAGGACTGGGGGGCATCTTGGGCCAGGAGTCAAGGAAGAGTTTACTTAGTCAGCTTAACTACCAGGATTGGGGGCACAAAATGAGCCAAGAATGCCATATAAACAAGAACCAAAGGAACTAGACAGGGAAGTGGGCAGTGGTCAAAAGCAAAGGGAAAACAAAGCCTAGGGTGAGACAGGAATGGAAGGCGACAGACAGAACACCATGGGTGGCATAGGGCAAGGCCAAGGAGAGGAGTAATAGATTCTCAGTGTTGGCAAGCCTAGAGGGCCAGGGGCTGGGGGAGCTCAGAGGTGAGATAGAAGAGGGGGGTAGTGGAAACAATGGGACTAATAGTCAGATAGAAAGACGAGACAGGGAGAAGGGGGGACATGTAGGGGTGCAGAAGCTAAGACAGTTGGTGGGGAGGAGGGTGCAAAGAAGGGTAGGGGCAAACTAGTGAGAGAGAGAAGGGGTGATGAGGTTATTCCAGACAACGAGAGTGGGGGATGGGGGAACAGAAGGGCAAGCAGCAGGGAGGGGTGATGAGATTGTTCCAGGCAGGAGAGAAGGGGGATCAGGGGGACAAAGGGCTGAGAGGGGATAGAAATGGGCCAACTGGTGTGGATAGGGGATGGGGGTAGGGGTGGGGAAGGAGCGAATGATGGACTGGGTGGGGCAGGAGAAAACAGGGGGCAGAGGTAAAGAAGACATTGAGAAATACTGTGACCAGGAGAGGGAGAAGCATACAGGAGGGGAGCGGGATGGAGGAGGGACAGTATTAGTGTTGGGGGACTCAATTCTAAAAGAAGTGAGATGGGGGGCAAGAATACCAGGAGGGGAAGCATATGGGTGGAATGCATGTCAGGAATGACAGCAGGGAGGGTGTGGCAATTTCTTCCTAAGGTTGTGGGGAAGGAATGGGACAAATCTCACATTGTGGTGTGCCTGGGCACAAATGACCTGGCAGGGTGCACAGTCAGGGAAGTACAAGACAGGTTTAGGGAGGTGGGTAGACTATGTGAGAAGGCAGGGAGCTCCGTTGCTTTCTCAGAAGTTCTACCAGTACCCAAGGTGAGCACAGTCAGGAAGCAGCATGTAGAGGAGTTCAACATATGGTTGGGGCAATGGTGTCAGTCTAAGCGGTACTGGCTGGTGGGGGGGTGGAACATAGGGAAACAAGAACCTGTGTGCCCCAGACAGGCTACACTTGAGTAGAGAGGGCTCAGTAGTCCTGAAGCAGAGACTGGGGGAGTATATAGCTACCAGGATACCATTAAACTAGGTGGAGGGGGCACAAGGCTGGATGACAAGCTAAGTCTCCAGGCCAGTAGGCCTCCCCACCAAGCCGGTAGAGAACGGAAGAGGGGGAATTCGAACTCAAAGAAGGAGAGTAGTAGGGGAGGTCTAGAGAAGAACATAGAAAGGGGAAGGAATAATTGGAGGGTGGTCTCCTTGAATGCAAGGAGCCTGGGAAACATGGTCGCTGAGTTGCTGGCACTGATAGCAGAAGGGGAGGTGGACATAGCTGCCATCACTGAAACATGAGTCACCCATTACCAAGACTGGTACCTAGTGGTCCCAGGTACACATTGTACTGGAAAGACAGGGGACGGGGAAGGGGGGATGAGTGGCTATTTATGTAAAGAAAGGAATACCCTGTAGTAGGGATGGGGGAGGGTAGGGCAGAGACCTTATGGGTACAGATACAGGACATGACAGGAAGGAGGAGGAGGAGGAGGAGGAGGACAAGGCTGGGAGTGGTGTATAGACCACCAGCTCAAAGCGAAGATGTAGATAGGGAACTAGTTCAGCAGTTAGGGAGAGTCTGCACAAAGGGTAACACCATGATAGTAAGGGACTTCAACATGCCTGCTGTGGAGTGGAGTACCCCTGCTACCACAAATGCCAGGGAATAGGTCATCCTGGCTGCTTTCCAGGACAGCTTTCTGGTACAGTTGGTAAGGGAACCAACCAGAGGAGGAAACATACTGGACCTAGTGATGACAAATGGTGAGGGTGTGCAGGAGGTGAGAGTGCAGGACCCCCTAGCAGGGAGTGACCACCACACATTGTGGTTTTCACCTAATATGAATAAGGAGACAGCCAGTAACAGGACTAGGGTGACTGACTTCAGGAGGGGAGACTTCGGATGGATGATGGTTACATTGGAGGGGCACCTCACCAGACTCCAACCACACATGGATGCTAGCCAGAAATGGGGGATTATCAAGCTTGGGCTAACAGAGGCCACAGTCTCATGTTCAAAGATTCAAAGCAAGAAAGCCAGTTCCAGAAGGCCAAGCTGGTTAAGTAGGGAGGATTAAGGAAAAAAGGGCTACCTTCAGGAAATACATGAGATCCAAATGGGAGGAGGATAGGGAGGAGTACATGAAGAAATTGAGAGAGCTGAGCAGATCAGTCAGAGTGGCCAAGGCAGCAAAAGAGCTTAGGCTGGCACAGAGGATAGTAGAAGGGGAGAAAGATTTTTTTAGATACATAAGAGAGAGAAGAACCTGTGAGGATCAGATTGTTAGGATTAAGGTGGATTGAGGGTGGGCAGAGAAGGGGGGTGAGCAGGCAGAAGCACTGAGTGAGAACTTCTGTTCTGTTTTTACCAGAAAGAAACTGGGGCAAGTCACACAGGGGAAGGAAGCAGTGGGTACAAGTGGAAGGATCTATACCGTCAGTTGACACCTGCTATCGACCGACATTATAGCAACTCCTTTATGTTGACTATATTTGCAGTCGGCATAAAGGGAGTCACAACAAACTTTGTTTTCTTTGGGGACTTCGTCCCCAGAATCCTCCATGCTGGGGGCTCTGCCCCTGCTCACCTGCTACTTAAATAATCAACTCTGGATCAGAGTTGTTTCAGGGACGGGGTGCAATACCCCCAGAAAGCAGTGCCAGGGTCCCGTGCTGACACTATAGTGACCTGGCGCTGTTGTCTCTGTAGTGTCGGGTGACATAAAGTTGTTGAGGTAGCATTGGTATACCCAAGGGGAGCAGAGCTTCTGGAGGGAATAATCCAAGAGAGCAGAGTGTTGGAAGGTCTGAGAACCCTGAGGGTGGACAAGGCACCAGGTTCACAGGGAATACACCTCAGAGTGCTGAGGGAGATGGTACAGGCCCTGGCAGGACCACTGGCAGACCTATTCAGTACCTCCCTTGAGACTGGTTGCATGTCCCAGGACTGGAGGATGACACATGTGGTGCCCATCTGTAAGAGTAGACCCAAGGATAAGCCAGGGAACTACAGACCAGTCAGCCTCACCTCCATCATGGGGAAGCTCATGGAGTCCATCATCATGGAGAGGTTGGTAGCATTTCTGGAAGAGAATGGTCTCCAGGACAACAGGACTAAGATAATCAACTCTGAGTTGGAGTTGATTTGGGGAAAGGGTGCAAGTCCCCCAGAAAGCGACCTGGCGCTGTTGTCGCTGTTGCGTCGGTCATGGTAAAGTTGTCGCTGTAGAGACTGCATACCGGAACATGGCACTGGACCTGAAGCTGGACACCACCTCCAAGATTCCTAGAAAATCTCATGGAGTGGCTAGACAGGTTAAGGGTCTTCTGGATAGGTTGGGACTGCAAGATGCATGGAGATATTTAGTGGGATCAACCCCTGGGTACACATACTATTCATCTACTCATATGTACTCTAGATTGGATTCTTTTTTTTTGCTCAGGGAAGGAATCTCGTGAATGAAGAAATTAAACATTGGTCCAATTGATCTTTCTGATCACTCTCCCATTACCTTGCATCTTGACCTGTCCCTGCCTAGAAAGAACACTTTCTGGAGACTAAATCTGTCTTTGCTAAATGATGAGGTACTAGAGCAGGTGCCTACTTTATTTGATAAAGCTGTCCGAGATAATTCAACCTTGGAGATTAGTTATGGGATATTGTGAGACATGGTCAAATCAATCATCAGGGGTAAGCTTATAGCTATAGCAGCAGCTAGGAAAAGACAACAAAAAGGAAAACAGGAACTGTTAGAAGAGCAAATACAAGTTTTAGAGAAATTGCAGCAGGTTAAGTTTGATAGACAAAGAGAAAAGGATCTTCTAAAACTTCGAAAGAACTTAACAGGTTATTAGATTTTAAAGTTGAAAGAAATTTACAATTCTTAAAACAGAAATATTATGAGGGGGTCCACAGGCTTTGAAACTTCAAGCATTAAGGCTGCTGGGCGAGAAGGGCACAAGTCCAAATAATTAGAGTAGTGCATCTGAGGACGAGTTAGAGAGTGACGAAGGTGGAGGATATTTCTGAGGCATTTATAGCTTTATATCAGAAACCATACACACAGCAACATAGACCTGGTACAGAAAGAATACAGACCTTTCTAGGCCAATTAAAGCTACCCTGCCTATTGGAGGAGCAAAATGAGGTGCTGGGGCGGCCAATTTTGGAGTAGGAAATTTTAACTAGTACAGGAACAAAGTAAAACTGGAAAGTGTCTGAGTACGGACTGATTTCTGGCCAAATTTTATAAAACTATTTTAAGGACAAAGTGGTCTCCTGTTTAGGCCCATCTATCAAGAAATCATGGGAGAGAACTCACAGTTGCCCCCTCATGGAGACAGGTGGTGATCTCTGTTGTGCCCAAGCCTGGCAAGGACCTTTCATTATGTGCCTCTTATTGACCTATTTCTGTCCTGAATGTAGATTATAAATATTTAACATCTATCCTAGCTAAAAGTTTGGAACTTATAATTCTTAATATAGTTCATAGAGACCAAACAGGATTTGTGTCGGGGCATGAGGCAGCAGGTAGTCTCCAGCACGCCTTTCATATTATTGGCCACCATAGTAACAGTACTGATCCAGCTTTGATTATGAGCTTCGATACAGAGAAAGCTTTCGATGAGGTAGACTGGGAATTTCTATACAGAGTCCTTGCCAGGTTTGGGTTCTCAGAGGCATTCCTGGATACAATTAAAAGGTTGTTCACCAGCCCCAGGCCTGTGTTAGAATGAATGGTATGCGCTCCATGTTGTTTAACCTGGGGAGAGTCACTAGGCAGGGGTGTCCTTTCTTCCCCCTGCTCTTTACTTTATATATTGAGCCCTTGGCTCAGTGGATTAGACAGGACTCAGGAGTCCAGGGGGTTGACCTCTGCATGCAGGAGCATAAAATTGCCCTGCATGCAGATGATGTGCTGCTATATCTTCAGAATCCAGACGTTCACTCCCTA
The DNA here is from genome assembly GCA_016271365.2 of Neoceratodus forsteri. Taxonomy (NCBI): domain Eukaryota; kingdom Metazoa; phylum Chordata; order Ceratodontiformes; family Ceratodontidae; genus Neoceratodus; species Neoceratodus forsteri. The sequence goes on from CM057449.1 coordinate 1,520,732,478, forward strand.
GAGTGATGTCCATGATAACAACCTTTTTGGCCCTGTCTGGCTATGGAAATATTGAAGTTCTCTTACATACCCACCCAGGAAATTCAGCAACAATACCGCATGAAATGGGATCTTTTGAGTCTTAAATATTTGGGTATTACCTTGAGAAATACAAACAGATATCTTTATTTGGATAACTATGTCTCCTTGCTTAAGCAGATGAGAAAAGATATAGCATGCTAAAGGATACTAGAGCAGTGGTTGTCAACCTTTTTTCGTCCGGGGACTCCCTGGCCACCTGTCAGCTATGTTGGGGACCCCCTACCAAAAATACATATATATTGTACCATGTTTAGTGTTTGTACAGCAGTTATACAGCTACCCTTAATAGAACACAAAACAGCAAAGCAAATGTTATAAAAACTTTCTAGATTTTTAATAATATCTTTGAGAATATACCAAAAAATGTGCAAAAAAATATATAAAGTACACAAGTATAAAGTTTAAAGTACTCGAAAATCGCATTGATGAGGTACTAGTGTGATACTTGGGCTTGATTCAATGAGCATAGTTTCTCATTCCTTGGTGTTGTAACTGCACCATGTAAAAAATATATATATATATATATATATATATATATATATATATATATATATATATATATAAAATCAGCCTCACTATAGTAATGCCAAGGGATACTCAGAATCATTGCTTTAATGCTGGTATGGGGTTAGGGGGGGAACATTCAAGAAACATTCAAGTGACTGAGCCATATAAACAAAATACATATAATCAACCTCGCTGTATTAATGCCAAGGGATACTACAACTGCTGCATTTCTGCAGTATTTCTTACTCTTCTAAAACTGGAGATAACTTGCTTACCCAGACAGTTATTCCATGATTCCGTGTTTCGTGAGTCGAGAACAGAACAGAAGCGGGTGTAAGCATGTATGAGAAGAGCATCCTCCTTCATTTCTTTGATTTTAAAAAGTGGGTTATCAGTGAGACATGAAAGTGACTGTGAGGCGCGAGGAACAGGGAGTGAAGAGACAAACTCTGAGGTGAGTGGTGAGACGGAGTACAGATAAGCACAAACTCACTAAATCAAACAATAAGACAATCAGACAGATGACAAAAACCTGGGGAGTAATCACCGAATAAAGTGAAGGAATAAGTCAAGGGAACTCGTGCTCTTGAAACCTACTCTTTGGTCGCCGCCTGCAAATCAGGAGCAATTAAAGCAATTAACACTCAGTGAGTGAGTGATGTGAGGGAATAAAGTACCGAACTAACAAGGTGCCAAACATTTTTTATTGCGGAAACTTGTTCCAGTTCCAGTTAACTCATGGTTAACTTGCAGTTACAATGTTACACAGTAAATGAGAAAAAAAAAATTAGACCGCGCTGTCATTTACTCGGACTGTCCTGCGGACCCCCCGGCAGGCACTCGCAGACCCCCTGTGGGCCGTGGACCCCGGTTGAAAACCACTATACTAGAGGATACTACCCCTTCCAATGTATGGAAACATACAGGTGGTTAAAATGAACCTTCTCCCTAGATTTTTAGATATATTTCAATGTGCTCCCGCTTCATTAAGTTTGGGATGGTTTGGGAAGGTGCACAGGAAGATATCCTCATTCATTTGGGCAGATAGGCGACCAAGGATACTAAGAGCGCTGTTCCTGGCTGGGAAACAATTGGGGGGAAGGGTTGTTCCATATTTCCAGGAATATTGGGTAGCTACACAGATTAGGTAGGCCCTGTTGTGGGGCAGCCACATGCCCACATGGGCATACTGGCAAGATATAGAAAGTGAGCTAATTCGAGACTGACCAATACAAACTCTCCTTTTTGACCCCCCACAGACTAGACTGGGCATTCAGAATCTCTGTTTGGCTGTACGGGTCACTCTACAAGCCTGGGATCACTTTCAAAAATACCATGGGGTGGCTGCAAATCTCTGGCGGTATTGTAGGCTTATCAGGTCCCCGGATTTTCTGCCAGGCACGACTGATATCTGGTATGAGCGACAGGCCAGGGGAGCAGTACAATGCCCTGCACAAATGTTGCAGGGGATGCTGTCCTGTCCTCTAGAGAATGTTGTGAAACCTTTGGGTGGTCCCATAATGAGTTTTTCCATGATATGCAAATACAGGCTTATAGCCAGGCCTGGCTTCGACAACAGCAACAGGTTACCTTAGAAGCATCTCAGGAATCACAGCTGGCAGCCCTCATGTCTCTATCAACACCTAAAGGAGCTATTGCGTATATTTACCCATTTTTTGTTTGTTTTGTATTTTCTTTATCCATAGTTGCCTAGGAGGCCCTCCATCTCAATGACCCCCAAGCACTGTCTCCCACTTGCAGTGCACCTTCTTTCTTCCTCCATGGCTTACCCTCCATGGCAGGAAGGCAGGGATCCCTCAACCCGCTCAACATAAATCCTGTTCAGGAGGTTCCTGCCATTTTCAGGAGCGGCACCTGCGGGGGTCGGTATTCATCTAGCCACATCCAGGACATTTCCTTCCTGGTTTTTCTCCCTCCTGCCCCCAGGAGGTGGAGCAAAGTTGGCACTGGCAATGACCAAGCTGTGCATGCTTCTGCCCGCAGCATGCCAGCCAACTACTCTGCCCCCATCCTACATACAGAGCCCAGGTGCTCCGACACCCAGCTACCGCTGGGTGTCAGAGATGCACTGGCCTCTGTATCCCTTCTTCCCTGGGAGAGAGGCTGCACTCCGAGGATGCTCAATCCTCTCCAACCCTGGCTGACTCCTCAGTGGTCTCTCTCTATCAGCACATCATGGGTTGCTGCATAGCAGGAGGTAAGGTGTTTACCACCTTTACTGCACACTACTTCACTGCAGCCCCTATTATAGCAAAATGGGAGGGAGAGGCAGGCTTGTACATTATGCAAAAGGAATGGTTAAAGATTTGGCAGGGCACAACCAGGGTGACCTCCTCACCGCAGTGGTGGGAATATATGTGGAAGATTAATGTCTGATTCTAACCCCTAGAATGCAGGCTAAATGAGACTCTACTGTCTCAGCTAGCTGTTGGAGGGGTGTGGAGAGCAACAGGCCTCACGCTCACATATTTTTACTTTTGTCCAGTTTTAAACAACTTCAGGTGGGAGGTGATACGGAGCATTGAGTCTGTATTCCAGGTTCCCAATCCCATATCCTTTCACAACATAGTTTTGGGACTGCTACCTTTGGGGGTAAGAGGAACTAATGCTTTGTACATATGGTATATCTGTGTGGTTGCTCTGAACAAGGTGATTATGCGTAACTGGTTAAAACCAGACCCTCCAATGAGTATGGAGTGGAAACAGCTTATTCTAGAAATACAAGAAATGGAGAGGTTGACCTATCAAATACAAAATCCAATGGACACATTTATTGAGAGATGGTCCAGATGGACATTATCGGGGAATGATTGAGACTTGGTACAGTCAGGGGGTGGATACATACTATTGAATTAGCTTGTTGTACCAAATTCACTGTCTCTGTACATGAATAATAAATTATGGAACATTATTTAGTGAGCTGTATCATATACCCTGCCTCTGGTGGAAATCCCAAGTTTCTTTTGTTTTTTAGAGAGCCAATTAGTTTTAATCAGTCTTTATCTTTTTCTCTTTCTTTACTGTGTGTTATTGGATTTTACGGAGACAACTACTTAAGATAATATATGCCCAGATAATTGAAATTTGCATTGGTTCATGTGTATGTTGAAGCTGAGGCATGTTATCTGTGACAATCCTTCTAATAAAGAAAGTATAAAAGAAAACAGTAGGTAAGAGGGGTGTTAACCTTGAATTTTATATCAGAAAAGGAAACAATGTGGTTTGTATAACTAGGCAGTCACTTACCCCTGGACTAAATGATAAGATGGAAATTTCTGCCATAATTAAGAAACAATAAGACTGTGCTAAACAACTTGGTTGGTGACCTGGTAAACTGAGCATAAATGCTAATGTTATCTATTTAAAATAAATAGACATTTAAAATAAATAGGCAAGTAACATAATATCTCTCTCTCTCCTTCCTTAGATACCACATGGTTTAAGTTTCCATGGAGTCATTGTGCATACCTCTCAGCATTAAAAATCATAGCACTGGCCTTCAAAAATCATATCAAAGAGCCAGAATGTGGAGCACGTTCTTATTTTAAATAATAATATATCTATAGATAGTGGGCCCCATATAGTTATGGATAAGGAATGTTTCTGTCAACTTAGTTCAATAATTTAATTGTTTGTGTGTCCAGAAATAGCTCTTATATTATGAGGAACATTAGTAAACCTATGCAGAGCAAGGGTAAATTTGAGTGTGAAAATCATAGCGCTATGTGAAATTCATAGCAGTTGAGAGGTATGTCATTGAGTATGCAGGGGGTGAGATGGACCTACACAAGAAAGTGAGATGATATCCTGCCTGACTCAGTTGGAACCACCATACGAACATAGGAATTAAAGGAGTGAGCCACAAAATGGTGGCAATTCCTTGTTAAGCCTTAAAATCTATTTTATAAAATAGATTATGACCAATCTTCCTGGACTAAAAATCTCCACCACTCATTCACACTAATGGGACTACGCCGGAGACACTAGGACCCCGTAGGAGCCAAAAATCTTCAGGAGGGCAGGCGCCAGGATAGAACAGCACTTGCATGGTGCCACGAGACTAGCTCATGCCATATAGGCTATCTTGGCATCGACCCTCCTACCGCCTCATTTCCTTTGCTTCTGCCGTCGAGTGTGCTTCGATGACGACGTCACTCACCTGCCGGGAGTCAAGTCTTTGTCTATACGACAGTAGCTATAGTCGTTCAGTATTTGATTAATTTACTATTTTTAGTGTTCTTTTCTTATTTTAACAAAAAAAAAAAGAGAGGAGAAGATGAACAAGAAGAAGAAGAAAAAGAGGAAGAAATTCTCAGCCTGCCATCAACGGAGTCGACCTTAGACGGTAGCGGTAACGGTAGGGAGACTTCATTTGAAAGCTGGGATGGCAATGGGGCTATGTCCAGTCCGCTGCCCTTTGCTGGGGGTGCACCACAGGCAGTCCGGTGATCAGAGGGGGACAGTCCCCCTGAAGCACAAAAGCAGTTCTCGACCTCGACCAGGGACCCAGCTCTGATCAACCTCGAGCTGTTCTTCCTCCTGTCGGTGGAAGAAGAAACGATACTGCTCAAGGTCACCGTCTGGTACATCTGCAAAGGGATCATTAGTGGTGGTGAGCGGTAGGCCTGACTGACTTTGGTGGGGCCCTCTGTGGCTCCATTCTTAATGGCCATGATCTTCTACACCAGGCCCCGTCACTGTCCTTGATGGGGCTCTGGTGAGCAGTTTCACCTCTGGGCTGCTCTTTTAGAGCAGGGGGGTATGATGTCTGCCCAGTTGATTTGGCCAGTGTACCTGGTTCTGGGGCCTTCAAGCATTGGAGCCACTGGGCCATGGCCAAGTCGGGTGGGCAGGATGTGCATGGTGTCTTCTCCAGTGCCAGCATCATCGATGCCGACCCCAGGTGCCTACCCCCCCACCTTTTCTTCTGCATGGGCCGGCATGGGTACTGCTTTCCTTCTCCCCCTTTTTTCTTCAGGTGCCGGCACCATCAGTGGTGTTGGTGCCATGAGTGGTGCCCGTGCCATGAGTGGTGGTGGCACCACATGTGGTGCTAGTGCTGCAGATGGTGCCTGCACCGTGAATGGTGCCAAACTCCTCGACACCGTTTCAGGTGGCTGCGTCTCTCGTGATTCTGGCCTGGACCTGCCTTTTGGAGGTTCTTCTGGGGTATAAGTGGATCTGGATGAGTCTCCCCCGTCCTACTTTGTCAGAGATGCAGCAGATGGCTAATTTTAGAGGCTGGAATGCAAGTCTTCTGTATCAGCAGACCCTGTGATGGAAGATCTTCTTTTCAGTTTTTCCTCAGGGATATGGGGTCCGCCATAACATTTCAGACTTCCTCTGTGGACCAAAGCAGACTTCTACATCTGGAGTTCCTACAGTGCTCAGTACAAGCACACCCTGTGGAACACACTAAATTCAATGGTCGAGAGCCTCCCAGACTCTACCCTTCCATTGCTAGGGGCATATAGCCCAATAATCAGCGAAAAACTTTTATAGACCCCCATGACACTGCCCCAAGGGTGGCTACCATTGGCAGCAGGTGATTAACATCTCTTTGGCAGTGATTATTGGTTCAGCCCTCAGATTGAGCACTGGAAGGTGCTCAGACTCCTGCTGCCACTCAGAGGGATGGCACCATCGTCATTCTTGTAACAGGCAGTCCTTTCAAGCTAGAGGTCTGGAAGCCTTTGTCAGGAACCAACTCCTCAACTGCAAACAAAAAAATCGCAGCAGAGGGCACATGGCCCAAAAGCACCTGGTACCATTCTCTTGGATCTGGCTCTGGTCCCACCTCAGCTATCTGAGGTGGACGCCTCTCAGTGGTAGTGGAGGGCACCTGATTTGATTTTATAACTAGTGGAAGTCCAATCCAGCGGACGTATGGGTCATCAGGATTGTCCGAGAGGGATACTCTCCCAATTTCAGAGATTTTCCCTAGACCCAGGTAGCAGCCCAGTCTGTCTGCCTCTCTTTCAGACCCTCTTTCCTCTGAGAGACAGGGCCTCAGAGCAGTAGAAGTTGCTCCATGGCGAGTTGGAACACAGGTTCCTGCTCCTTAGCTTGGTTTCAATATAACAGGTGGCATACACCCATTTCTTGACCTTGAAAGGTTAAACAAGTACCTGTTCAGGGAGAAGTTCACTATAACCTCGGTATTCAAGCCTTCACTTCCTGGACCTTTGGCTCCGAGCCAGCCCATCTGGGCTAGAGTCTCAGGAAGCAGTTGCCACAGTTTCTCAGTCGCTTTCTTCCAGGAGGGGTTTTCTGATTCAAGGAAGGTGCCAAATTCACCTTTCCAGCAGCTCCTTTTCATAGGAGCCCTCCTGGATACCTCCAGGGTGAGGGTTCTTCCTTTCGGAGAATGGAAGAAATTACCTTTTTAGATGCCTCATTACTTCACAGAAAGTGACTCTGTCCAGGCCCTTTTCGATGCAATGGATGCTGGGACATATGCCTTCATCTGCAACAAATAGTGGTCTCCGACCACGCATCCGCAATCCTCCGCATAAAAGACAGAACCTTGGACAAAATTACTAACATGGTGGATGCAGTTGGCCTAGCTTCTGCTAGGTCTACCCTTATCCTCTAAATCCCAGATAACCATCACCACAGTTGCACTCCTGATCGGTTGGGGAGCTCACTGTCAAGACCTTAACACACAGGTGTGGAGCCAGGAGGAGAAGCATCATCTTCTCATAGATTTCTTAGAGATGAGAGCTTTCTTATATGCTGTCCAAGTCCTGAAGGAGGCCCTCAGCCATGAAATGATCCCACTTCGGACGGATGACAAAATTGTGATGTTTTTATCAACAAGCAGGGTGGAGCACTCTCCTACCCTCTGTGCAGGAAGGCTGTGGGGAGGTGAGAGTAGTGCCTTGAGTACGTTGTGTCAGTTCAGTCATTGTGCAGTCGCTATTCAATGAGTGGGACAGTCTGGACCTGGTCCTTTCTTTTCCCCCCTCAACATAAATCTGCCTCTCTCCTGCTTCAGAAATCCAGACCCTGGTGTTTTCTGTCAGGATGTGTTCACTGCAGTAGACAAGATGCTCCTGTATGCTTTCCTCCTCTTCCCTTAGTTCAGAGGGTGCTGCTCAATATGTAGGCAAATGGGGGCAGGATGATTCTCATCATCCCTGACTGGCCTCGGCAGATATGATTTTCATAGATAAACAGTTGGTCAGAAGTTTCCCCAGGCTCCCTCTATGAGCGGACTCTCTGACACAGGAACCTTGGTCCATGCTTCCTGCAATCCCTTCATCTCCATGCTGGGCTCCTGAGGAGATGAAAGTAGTCAAGTTTTAGGTTTCTGGGCAATCACAGAAATCTTCTTAGCTGTGCATAGACATTCCACCAGGAGGACTTACGTGGCTAAGTGATTTCATTTCACCATCTGGTGTGCAAAGTTCCGTCTGGACCCTTTTGGTTGCCCACCAAGTAAAACTGTGGGGTGCCTCGTGGACCTGTCAAATGCAGGTCTGCATTTCTCAGCAGAGAATGTTCACCTCTGCTCATTTTTGGACTATCTTGAGCCAGTAGACATGTCAGTGGCACAGTTACCGTTAGTCAAGTTTTGCTTCTCCCTACTTACTTCGTTAACCGCAGAATGAAGGCGAGCACTCCTTTGATCTCTCTGAATGTTGCTAGGGTTCTGCGATTCTACATCGACAAAACGAAGAGATACGCATCCAAGTAACTATTGTATTTTTCCAAATGCCTTGGCTGGATCAGCCTGTTGCCATGAAATGTATTTCTGCTTGGTAAGTAGCATGTCTTCAACACTACTAATCCATGGCACAGGTCAAGTTGGAAGGCCAGGTTCTCACCACTCTACCAGAGTGGTTGCAGCTTTCCTATCAGAGATTTGTAATGTACCCATTGCAAACATCTGCAAGGCAGTGAGTTGGAGCTCAGTGCATACCTTTGTAAAGCACTATGTTCTGGATGCCCATGTCTGACAAGTTAACTTTCTTCAGCAGGGCGGTCATTATGGACTTCTATCCTGAGTGAGCTCTGTCTCCTACCACCCTACTGGGGAGTGATTTTTAGCTTGGTACTCTCCCATTAGTGTGACTGAGTAGTGGAGACTTTTAGTCCAGGAAGATATGGAATCTATGTACTTACTGTATTTCTTAATCTTCTTGGACAAAGTCTCCACCACTCATTCACACGTCCACTCACCATCACCCGAGCTCACTCATTCTGTTTTGGTCTTCACTTCCTTGTTGTCCAGGCTGTGAAGACATTGTTGAATTGACCCTTCTTACATAGGTCATCCAGGCCTTCACATGCCCGGAATTTAGGCTTAAGTTTTCTTTTGTTAGTTTACGCTGCACCTCCTCAGTCGAAAAAGTACTGAGGCGGTGGGAGGGTTGACGTCGAGATAGCCTATATGGCACGAGCTAGTCTCACGGTGCCACGCATGTACAGCCCTATCCTGGTGCCAGCCCTCCTGAAGATTTTTGGCTACTGTGGGGTCCTAGCACCTCCGGTGTAGTCCCATTTGTGTGAATGAGTGGTGGAGACTTCATCCAGGAAGATCAAGACTTACTGTAAGTACATAATTTCCATTTTTTGCATAGTGTCTCTGTTATGTATTTGCTTCTAGTGTATCAACATCATTATATAGTTGTATTATGTAAGGCAGCTAATATATTAATTTTCATACATAGCCATTGTAATACTTTAGTTAAAATAGTCTGTCCTTGCTTCTATGCCATTTGTATTTAAAACACTGATTTTAGAAGTAACTGTACAGTAAAGATAGTAACCCTACCATTAGGGAGCTAATAAATGTATTAAGAAACTTTTTTTTTTAAATAATAACACTAAGCACTTTAAAATTAAGAGAATCTGGGTATTTAAGGGAAGCACTTTACTGTAACAAGTGACTCTTGAGAAAGCTGTCGGGCAAAACCGGTTGGGTGACTGTGGAGCTCAGCACTGTTTGGCACTTTCTGTGAGTGGAATTTTCTACACTACCAAAGAACATGTAAGTCCTTATCCATTTGATAAACTTTGGATTTCATCGGTTTACTCTGTGCTGGCTTCTTTTGCTGCTTAAATATCTTATGTTTAAGACAAGCACGAGTATGAGAGTGGAGCGACAGACTTTGCTGCTGTTAGCATTTTAAAGGGAAAAACACAACCTCACCAGGCAGTCCAGTAGGGGGCAGCAGCAGTCCAAAATATAGCACTGTGGGAGCACTGTAAGTCTATTCCTTCCTGGGTGTCTTGGAGTTTCAGGGCATCCCGTTGGTGGCAAAGTAAAAGCAAGGGTCAGGCTTAGTACATTCAATGCCTCTGCAGTCCTGGCTGATGAGGTAATATTTCAAATTATTCCCAGTCTTATCCTGTACTAGGGCAAATGCTTTAAATAGAGTGACTCCTGCCCACACAGTCGAGGCATACATGTGTTCTATGGAGCCATGGTATGCCACGGAGGAGGTAGAAATTGTGTGGGCAGAAAGGGCGACAAGAGTGAGGAGCGATCTAAAACCAAGATCACACCTGTCACTCTCACCCTTGTTACGGCACCCTAATTACAGTGGCAAAATTCAGTCAACGCGCTAATGGGCTAACAACCCAATATACCCCCTACCTGGGACATGATCCTGATAAAGAATACCAGCAAGATACAAGAGGAATTAAAACAGTTTGCATAATTTTCTACCAAAATTGCAGATTTTCAAGATACAGTGAATAATACTGATAGAAAAACTAAAGCAAATTTCAAAAGGATAAATTAATTAGAAGACAGGCAATCAAAGTTGGAGGATGATTTAAACCCAGTTCTAGTGCAAGCTAAATTTCTCTAAAAAGAGCAGATAAATTTCAAAAGTAAACTGGACGAATGTAACAGAGCAAGGTGCAAAAATGTAAGAATATATGGGTTGCTGGAAGAATAGGAAAAAACTAACTCCTTGAACTCTATCCTTAAAGAAATTTGGGTTCCAAAGCATCTACTCTGGAAATAGACAGAGCTCACAGAATTGGTCCTAAAAGCTACAGGTGTTCAAGTGACACTGCTAAAGAGGACAACGCAACTATGGCAAAAAGTTTAAGGTGTGATGATAAATTTAGAATCATTCAAGCGTTTGTTGCAAAAAGAGGATTTAACTTTAAAAACCAAGTGATTTCTGTTAAATAAGACTTCTCAAGAGATTTATGGAAAGAAAGAAAATAACTTTCTCCTCCACAACAAATGTTATGGTCTCAAAAAATTAAAAATCCACAGTCATTTTCCCTGCATGTTTCAAGGTGTGGCTCAACAGCCAGACTCTGATATATAACACAGAAGATGAATCTTTTCAAGATTTAAAAATATGACTTCCCCAGATGTTCCAAAATGGATAAATGAGCTGTCCCAGTGGTGCTGAGGGCTGAGGCATGGACACCTTACATCATGCTACGCCGGCGGCCCATGTTCGGGAACAAGCATGGGCCACCTGGGGTCAACAGGGGAGGAGAAGAATCAAATGACTAAGGGACTGCTCTCCTTCTCCAGGGAGGGGGGCTGCCAGTGGTCAACATATGACTGACCCCTAGCGGATGCTGGGAGGCAGTGCACCAACACTGCAGAAGGGAGGCAGAGATTGGGGCAGACGCCTGGAGGAGCGAATGCGGATGCATGAATGCTCTCTTTGCAGGCATCATTGCATGCCTCATCTCCACAAGGGAGAAAATGGAGGGGAAACTCACTGCTGCTGTGCATGATGTAAGGTGCCTCTCAGGCCCTGCTCCCGGCTAGCTACGGTGCTGACCATACTGAATCCGGTCTCCGGTGAGGGTTGGGTAACCCTGGTGGCCTCGCCGGGGGGGGGAAGCCCTGGGGGTAAGGGTCAGCTCCGGCTAGTGGATGCCGGGGGATGGGGCTGGGGGCTCCCTTCTGAGGTAGGGACCATGGAAACAGGAGCATAAATCAGTAACAAAATGGATGAATGAGCCTATTTAAAATTATTTACAGGGGGAAGAATATGGATTTATAACTAAAATGGAATATGAGGTTGTTGTTTAAAACTAATTAGATAATTTCATCAGGAAGGGGAAATAACTTTTGGGCATTGTAGTTGTAAATTATAACAAGCGTTTGTCAATGCCGAATGTTGTCGCGCTAGCATTGGCAGTGGCGGAGGTGGAGACGCATAGCGCTGTCATTTTGTTAATGTGTCCCAAAAGGTGATTTTGCACAGCAAATATGCCATTGTGCAGCAGAACTGCGGAAACGTGTTTTGGGCAGGCTGTGGAAAATGGCAGCTGGACTGTTGATAATGAGGTGTGCACAAATGTCAGTGGTGAAAATGTGGCATGAAAATATTGCAGATTGACGAAGTTACAAGGGTGTGTGGAAACTGCACAATGCACGCTTGCAACACAGTCATTGTATGGACTTTCAGCACCAAATTTTCAACATATGCATTTTAGGACCTCTGGTGATGAATAGTGTCACCATCATTTCCTCAAACTGTCCCGAAAAGTGATTTCGCACAGTGACTGTGCAATTCTGCACCGGACATGCGAAACCACATTTCAGCCAGCTGTTCTGTTCATAAGGAGGTATGGAAAAATGCCAATGATAAACAGCTGGAGTGAAAGTATTACAAATTCACAAAGTCATGAGCGTGCGTGCAAACTGCGCAACGCGCGCTCATAAAACACTCATTTTATTGACTTTCATCCCCAAATTTTCAAAATAGGCATTTTAGGACAACTGCTGATGAACAGTGTCACTGCCATTTTCATAATATGTCTCGAACACGGGCTTTCCATAGCAACCGCGCTATTGTGCGCTGGAACTGCAAAAACAGATTTTGGTCAGGATGTGAAAAATGACAGCTGTACTATTCATTAGGAGGTGTAGAACAATGGCACTGTTGAAAATCTGGAGTGAAAATATTATAAGTTTGCGAACTTACGAGCGTGCGTGCAAACTGCGCAAAGCACACTCGTAACACAGTCATTTTATGGAGTATTGTCACCAAATTTTCAACACAGGCATTTTAGGACCTCTGCTCATGAACAGTTTCACTGCCATTTTCGTAATGTGTCCTGAACAGTGATTTCGCACAGCAACCACGCTATTCTGTGCCGGAAATGCGAAAGCACATTTCGGCCAGGATGTGAAAAATGACAGCTGAACAGTTCACAAGAAGGTGTGGTAAAATGCCAATGTTGAGAATCTGGTGTGAAAATATTGCAAATTCGCTAACTTACGAGCGTGCATATCAACTGCGCAATGCACGCTCGTAAAACAGTCATTTTTTTTTAAATTTTCCCACCAAATTTGCAACATAGACTTTTTGAGTGCCCCCCCTCATGAACAGTGGCACTGTCGCTTAATACTCGCCCTCGAAGGTGATTCCGCACAGTGACCACAAAATCACCTTTCAGGACCGAATAACGCCATGATAGTGCAAGAATTCATGAGGAGGTGTCCCAAAACCCCCATGTTGAAAATTTGGGGCCAAAATTCCCAAAAATGCTTGAGATATGCAGCAAATTTGGAAAAAACCCTATTTATTCCATTATACAGCTTACCGACATTTTCTCAGTTCGAGTTCGGCTTTGAAGAGTGTAGACGTGTTCCCGGTCCACCGATGATCATCGCGTTGGACTCCGGAGGTAAGTATGGGGTGAGGGGGGATGTGGGGAGGCAGGGTGCGCAGAGGGTGAGTGCGGGTAGGGGCCAGGGAGACTACGAGGGATCATTTTTGTTTCACAGGTGGAAAAACACCACGGGACAGTTTTTGTATTTCAGGGATTTGGCACGCTGGGGTGGGCTCCTGTGTGCCACCTAAATGTTTGAGGGGTTGCAGCCGACGGGGATTGGGTACCCTCTTCAGCACACAACACGGGGGTGGAAGAAGTTATGTCAACTGGGATTGGGCACCCATCGGCACACAAAGAAAGTGGGGGTGAGATGAGGGGGATTGGGCATTCCCTCGGCATTTAACAATGGGGGTTTATGCCGGCGGGAGTGGGCTCCCCATCAGCACACAAAGAAAGTGGGGGTAAACCGACAGGGGATTGGGCACCCCAAAGTCGGCAGTTACGGTTACTCACCCACCATGCGTTATAATGTCGGTGAGCACGTAGGGAAGGGTCCGATGCACCTGATGAGCTTTGCTCGGATTGCAGCGGACCTTTTCTTAGATGTGCTCACCACATTATGTAAGCATGGTGTGGCACCGGCATGCAGGCTTATTGGGGAATGAGGGACGTACCTACTGGTGCATGCCCTGCATTCGCCCAACAGCGACCGTGCCTTCAAAGCTGCACTGTCCCAAGATGTTGGCTGCACAAGCATGCCAACATAAAAAGGGCCTTAAACTGAAACAAAATGAAGGCCTTTGAGGGGAAGCTGCAGCTAGTGCTTCCAGTCCCAAGACCTAAGGGGTGAATACCTTATGGGAAGTATTGCATCCAAAAGGGTGGAGGGAAAGGGGGAAGAAGAGGGTAGAAAAGGGTGTTTGTCAGCATACAGAGCAACTCCAAAAGAATGGATTGTATAACACTCATTGTGATATTTTTGTTCTGACAAACAGCAGTAATTTAACAAGGACAGAAATAGACTGGCATGACCTTAATTATAACACAAGATGGCTCACAATATAAAAATGATCATTTGGGATGTAAATAGTATTAACTCTCCAGTGAAAAGATATAAAATATTGCACTATTTAGTGAAACAAAAGGTAGATTTTGCATGTTTAGAAGAGACTTACCTTACAGAAAGGGAGATATTCAAATTAAAAAGTAATTGGGAAGGGCAGGTGTTTTTCTCAAAAGGGGAAAAAAAACAGTAGGGGTCGCTATTTTGATTAGGAAATATTGTTTTTGTAAGATGTTAAATAGTAAATCTGATACACAGGGAAGAATTTTATTACTAAACATTTTATTACATGGGAAAAATATGATAATAGGATCATTATATACACCTTTTCAGGAAGGGAGTCCAGGTGCCGCACAACCCCCAGCACTTAGCGCCTCCTGAATTTTCTCAAGGTGCTTGGCTAACACAGAGCTAACATCCTGATGATTTTATATGGGTTATCAGCGACGTCATAATGATATCAGACAGTCAGTTCAAAAACTAGTGCAATGTGCTATAGAAGGAATAGAAAAATAACCACAGTGCAAAAATAAATTGTAGTAGAAAAACACTCCTGACGTTACAACAAACCATACAAAAAAACACAGTACATAGATTACGTTCTGATACGTTAGTATAGGAAGCATGAACAGTCCAGTAGGAAAACAATGCAAATACCGTACTTAACTTAGAACTTCATATTAATTAGGACACATTCCAGAAAAAGTTTCCTTCTGGTGGTGAGGTGTTCTTCATGGCCTTATATTGCAGTAGGAGAGACACCTCCTCTCCAGAGAAGGAAGAGTAAAGTCAGTGAAAAAGGATGCAGTGGTGGGTACGAGTAGCCACACACTCCACACACAAATGCCACATGCTCATCGATTCAGAAGGGGCCCCACTACACTAGCAACGAAGAAACAGAACAGCTCACAGTTACGAGGCAAAGCACTGGGGCTAAATGCCATGCTTTCTTCAGCCAAATAAAACTTCTTTTAAATCTACCATCAGCTCACGTTATTATTTTTCTACTGACTGCCAACAGCTGTTTGTGTTTCTTCGACGGTACAAGTGGGATAGTTACAGGAAAAGTGACAGAAAGAATAAAAGAAGAGTTCCTGTCTGGCCAGGGTGAACTTTCAGACAGCATTAGGAACCATTCCCCCTCCTCCATTCTGTCAGATTTTGGGAGAATCATTTTGACAGCAGTCTCTGTGGGTAGCGAGAGGATGTGGATGGCATTAGTGTTGTATGAAACATCAAGATGACTATCAAGCCATACACCATGGTATTAAAGGAAGGGAATTTCTTCAAGCTGCTATTTGTCATAAAATGATTGTGGGTGATAATCTCTGAGGCACTCCACAATCATGACATCATGGGTTGTATACACCTGATAGGTTGCTTGATGCACATGTGACTAAGCAAAGTCCACCCCCCCTTCTCAGGGGCTCTGGTCTCCTCTGATCAGTTCTAAATGTGCATCTGATCAGGGTTGCAGCACACTCCAGAGCTCCAGAGTGTGTAAGCTACAGATAAAGAATTCATCACAAGGTAGGAAATTCTGGAAATCATACTTGGCCTAATTACGACAAACAAGATTATAAATATATATATATATATATATATATATATATAGTAAGAATCAGCTAGAACAAAACCAGCTACTAATGTCATAATCTGATCTAAGAATAGCAGGTATAGGGACTGGTGCCTCTGAAGACCCTGTCTATGAAATTACATGAAAGGATTAACCTATCATAAATGTAATGACCGAGAACAGGAATCTGGCCTGTAACAGGTGTTACATTTTCCAACAGTTCCTTTTCTTGAGTACTATACAGAAGAATGGCCATGTGGCATACTTGTGCATAATTTTTATTCAGAAAAGTAAGTCTTGGCTCTAAGCAATGGAATGTCGAAAAGTGTGAATTTTTACTGACGGTCAAATAGCCTGTAGTCTCTCTATCTCAGAGGTGACAGAGTTTCCCAGGCATTGAAAGTATCACCTCAGGAAACAGGGCCTTGATGGGAGGGGGTGCACTATGAGTGGAGCCTGAGGCAGGACGGGAGCTGACACCATGGGTTATATCAAAGAACTTCAAACATAGCCAGATTAAGCAAAAGCAGTTGCTTGACTAAAATGATCAAAAAGATAGCATTTTATTTCTACTCACACACAAACAAGTTCTCTGCAGATACAAAGTGCCACAGTCGAAGTCTAGTAGCCACCCTCCTCAGCAAAAAATACGTACTGTGCTGTTCTGCATTGAAACCAGGTGCTTTATCAAGACAAAATGCTTATTTTCCTGGCTTTTAGTTTGTATATGTTCACTGCTGTCTTTCTGGGCAACTCCTTTTGACTGTTGTTTCTAAGAGGGCCCCCTTTTGATCTCTGAAAATAAAAAGGGTTTATCAAGAAATGAGGGTGGACAAGGGGCTGGATCTCATGTGGGATCTGGCTATCCATTTGAAGTAGGACAGTCACAGGGGGGAGAGAGATTCTGAATAAGTCAGTATATCTCGAATGAATGGAATGAGAGAAAAGGAAAGGGCCTGTCCTCTAAATAAAATGCTCATATTTTATTTCTGCAAGTTAATGTAACAGTTGTATCTATAAACATAAACCTAGCCTGAGTTAGAGCTAAGTCCTTGTGGTTACTGCATAAACTAATTAATTTTTCATATGCTTTTTTCTGAATTCACTTTTAATTATTCTTTACTTTGTATTATATTGTATCTGGTAAATAAATAGGGACTATTTAGCAAGATGTAAGTGAATGGTTGTGATATTTTGAGAAAGGGTATTTTGTGAATTTCTGGGGTAGCCATCAGTCTGACAGAGATGTTAGCATAGCTGATCTGAGCTAAGTAGTCCTTCCTAATACTGCTCTGGGAAGTGATAAAGTAGAGTCTGGTAAAACAAAACTGCACATCACCTGAGATCTTGGCAGTCAGCTGTGGCTTGATCCAGGGGGATTGATAACTCTGATCAAGTGTCTAGGTGTCTGGGGAATGCCAGCTTCACAGATGGACAAGTGTGGGCTCAGGATGCAGCATGGAGTGAACTAAGGTTAAGGTCTGGACCTGGTTGGTTCAAGATGGATGCTAGCGTGTGTGCAGGTGAATGTTTTGTGACAGACTAGGGTGGAGATATGTGCCAAGCTAGTGGGAGCAGGGTGCTAGAATGGGTGCAAATACATTAGTTGTGACAGGTTAAGAAATACAGAAAGGCTATGTTTGACAGATCAGCTGACCAAGACAGCCAAGGAAGTATATATCCTATTAACTAGGAGGAAAACAAGGAATGTATAAAGAGAACTACTAAAGTGAATAGCAGTGTAAGATGTGTAAGACGTGTAAAGTCTATGAAAGGCTGTTGATTCTGAAACCTGTATCTGAGTTGAATTCTATCGTGTATTCATTGAGAAAAGAGTGGTAAGCGCCAAGCTATTCAGCTCCTATATAGCCAGAGTAAGGAGACATGGAAATACGGAAAAGCAAGAAGAGTTATTTTGTTTCCCATGAGTCGGTAAGTTTATCAGGCCTTAGGTTAGTAAATGCTGACATTTTCCAGCATTCAAAGAGAAGCTTGACAAGAGCAATGACATGTGCTTTAGAGAAATTAGAACATGACCCAATTCCTGCAGAACAGGTACTAGATAGTTCATCCATGTATGAGCCCCGAGCAAGTGATGTAGGATTGCTCCAGAAAGGGGCAGCATGGGTTATGGTCCAGTGATTCACTGGGTGCTGGTGATCGCCAACACTAGCAAAAAGATTAATATTCTTCCTACTAACTGGGAATGAGAGAGCTGTATGGAATCACAGGAGAAAGACAGGTATAGCAGGAGTGTCGCAAGAGAGTGGGCACAACTCAATATTTCATTAATAATTACATTTCTAGTTATTGTATTTCTTACCCAGATAACCAAAAATATTATTTTTATGTGGTTCTACAGCATAACCATATAACTGTGCAGCATGGCTCCAAAAATGTTTTAGCAGTACCAGAGGTAAACTGGAGTACTCCTAAAGGGGTTGTGTATCCCAAAAGTACATTTGATCCACCAGAAAAGGAGCACACCTGAACCACAGTGTTGTTTTTCTGCTGGATCTAACTGTGCTGCATAACTGCTATATTACTGCATAACCTGCCCGTTTACCACATTGTTAATGTACATTCTAAGGTACGCAGCTCATGCCTAAAAATAGGCCATGAACACGTACTGCACTCAGTCAGTCAACAAAAAAAAAATTAACAAATAAATAAGTGAACCTAGTTTGAAATGCACTTCTAATCTACCTATGTGCCCCTGCACTTACCTCTGTCCAATCAGATGCCGTTACCTACCCCAGATGCCTACCTACTACTCTATCCTTCCTCTTGTCTCTCTTACCCATCCTCACCTTGTCTACCATCATCCCCCTCTCCTCCTGAGTCCCGTCTCCACCATTATCCCCCCCCCATACACTTATCCCTATCTCCACTCCCTTGCACCTACTCCACCCCCCTCCCACTCTGGTCCTAAACTTTCTTCTCCCCTACTAACCCCCAACTACCTCACCTTGTCAATGGGCCTCAGTCCTGCCTGGTCTCCACTCCCCCCACCCCATTGTCTATTACCTTCTACTGGAGGTCCCTCCGCCTCCTGCGTAACAAAACAATCTTCCTTGATTTTCTGTACAACCGTTTACATCCTAAAGCCATGTCTGAATCTCATTATCACGCTTGAACCCACTATGTAACTTGTTGTGTAACTATGATGGTAACCTGTATGTACCAAGTGTTTGCCTGAATCTCATTTTCATGTTTGTACCACCAGTGAAACTTGTTATGTAACGCTTGTATGCAACCAGTATGTACCTACTGATTGCTTACTGTTTGACATGGAACCTTCACAAATGAGCTCCCAACTTAAAGGTCTGTAATCCAAGACTTGAATAAACAAATAAATAAATATGCAAGCCATCTGCTTTGTATGCCTGGCTGCTAAGTTATTGCTTAGTTAAAGAAATTAAAACTGATTATAGTGACCTGGAAAAGAACTCAGAAACCAGAGCAACTGCTGTATAAAACAACCATTTGTCAATGCCGAACGTTTGCTTGCAAGTATGTGTTGTGCAGGTGTTTGGTATTGATAGGCACTACACAAATAGGTTGTTAAGCTATTTTTTTTTATTTTGACCCCAACCTTAGAAGATACTTGTTTTAGGATTCTCCTTATAGACCTGACATGTACCATTTAAAGTACATTGGCCGAAATATCATTTCACACCAGAGGTGTAAAAACACATCTCATCCAGGATTTAAAAAATTACGAATTCATGTTTATGAGGTACAAACATAAGAAAGAACATAAGAAAAGTGTCAGCAGATGGGGACCGTGTGATCCATCTAGTCTGCCCTAGGTGGCTACCCCTTCCCCCATTATATATTATTTTGCATTACTTCTCAGCTGCCCAAAGTGCCTGTCCCAAGTGCTCTTGAATTCCCCTACTGACTTTGATGCTACTACCTCTGGTCACAGGCTGCTCAATGGATCCACCACTCTGTCAGTGAAAAAGTACTTCCTGGAGTTGATTTTAAACTTGCTTCTCACCAGACACAAGTTGTGCCCTCTTGTGTGCACTGTCCTGTTAACCTGGAAGAGGCTATCTTTCTGAGTTGTGTTAATTCCCTTGACATATTTAAATGTTTCTATCATGTCCCCTCCATTTCTTCTCTGTTCTAGAGAGAACAGTTTCAACTCTTTGAGTCTTGTCTCATGTGGCTCATGGTGCAGCCCCTGCACCATCTTTGTAGCCCTCCTCTGTACTGTCTCTAAATGGTCATTGTCCCTTTTTCAGGTGAGGTCTCCAGAACTGGACACAGTACTCCAGGTGTGGCCTCACCAAGGATCTATAGAGTGGCATGATAGTGTGAAAAAAATGGCTATGTTGAAAGTTTGGAGTCAAAATATTGAATATTAGAGAAGTTATGAGTGAACGCTGAAATACTGTAATGTTCGGTCATAACCTGGGCATTTTACGGTATTTGTACACCCAGTTTTCAGCATAGCATTCTTATTACTCCATCTAATGAACCTGGTAGGTGAAAATTTTCAAATCCCTGCCAAAATGTCATTCTGCACCACAGGTATGAAAACACATTTTGGCCA
Source organism: Neoceratodus forsteri (assembly GCA_016271365.2). Classification (NCBI taxonomy): domain Eukaryota; kingdom Metazoa; phylum Chordata; order Ceratodontiformes; family Ceratodontidae; genus Neoceratodus; species Neoceratodus forsteri. The sequence goes on from CM057449.1 coordinate 1,520,752,839, forward strand.
GGATTTGAAACATTACAGCTGTCATATTCATGAGGTGAAAAAATGGCTATGTTGAAAATTTGGGGTAAAAACATTTAAAATTACCAAAGTTATGAGCAAGCTTAGAAAAAGGTCAATGTACAGTATTCACATAGCTTTGCCATTTTTACATATTTTGATCTCGACCTTACCTCATGAACAGGGGCAGTGAAAATGTTCAAATCCTCTTCAAAAGGTGATTTTGCATAAATGACCACAAAATCACCTTTTGGGTCTGATTTGCATAGTTCCATTGTCATTGGTCATGAAGAGGGGTCCCAAAAAGGCCATGTTGAAAATTTGGGGCCAAAATAGGCAAAAATGACAAAGTTCTGCATCATGGTTCAAAACTCCATTGAAAGACGTTGACACACTTTTATTTTAGTTTCTCATATTGTAGTTGGTAGTTCCAGCAGCAAGACATGTCTTCGATTGGAGAGTGTATCTTCATCCTGGGACCTGTTCAGATGAGGGAGGATGTGTGGCAGGTGTAGAGGGGTGTGGTGTGGTGACTTCTGAGTGAGAGGTCGGGGTGGGGTGGGGGTGTGTGGAAGGGCAGATTGGAGAGGGAAGGTTTTCTTTTTTACAAGTTACACAAAAAAAAACCTGAGGGATGGTTTTCTTGGGCACCCCAGTGTTGGGCTTGTTGGAGAACAGGGGTGGACAACCTGCAGGGGAGGGGGTTCAAGAGAGGCGGTACAGGGGTGTGCACCTGGACCACTTACATTTTAAAATAATTATTTATAAAGATGGGAAGGGTGGGCGGGCAAGGGACCTGGAGTGGCTGGGGAGAAAAAAGCAGAAGCAGGGGTGGGCACCACAATCTGCTTACATTAAAAAAGTTATTTATAAAGATGGGAAAGGTGGGGGGACAAGGGACCTGGAAGGGACTGGGAGAAGGTATTGGGAGTGGGCACCCTACTCTGCATACATTTGAAAAAATTATTTATGAAGATGGGAAGGGCAGGCAGGCGAGAGACCAGGAGAGGGCAAGGAGAGGCACAGACAGACAGACAGATATATAGATAGATAGATAGGCAGGCTTCTGATGTTGAAAGCTGATCAGCTGCTTGCTGACCGACTTCGTGCAAATGAAAGGACAGAAGCCCCTTCTGGTTGAAGTGGCTTCGGTCCTTTCAACTATACGAAGTTTCTGCCCAGCAAGCAATGAGTGGGATCATGACCACAATGCATGGTCATTTGTCTGGACTGCCAAGCCCCTTCCAGTATGAGCTGCAATGGGCTCTACAGTGACACACCTCTCAAATACCATTAAGTGTAACTAAATGTTTCTTGCACATGCACAAGCACACATAATAATTAGTGACACTCATTTAAAATCCTCATATTTATAAACTGAAGATTATTAAAGAAAAATTAACATAAGAGCTTATGATCCAGGAGGGGACAGGACATTTTTTAAATGAGCATACAGAGAATCAAAAATTAGTTAATGGGGGGCTGGCACAGTGGTAGGGCTACTGCTTGCAGTGCCAGCAACCCGGGTTCAGTAACAGACTCAGGTGACTGTAGGGTCGGCTAGGGGGGAGGAGGATTGAGTGCTCAGAGGCCGCTCTCCTCCTCCGGGGTGGGTGGGTTGCTTGTCCCACTGCTCTGCCGCCACCTGGGTGACCGTGGGTGGAAGTACAGTGGGACAGCAAGAAGCAGGGATGGGGAATGTTGGCCAGGAGCAGGAGTGTCTTCACGTTGTTATGTATTCTACCCCTTGGCTCCCTGAGCATGCCGACATCCTGTGGGATGGGTCAGAAAAAGCAAAAAGCCCTGCACCAGGCTCCTGTAGATGGACTCAGCTGTCCCGAGAAAACATTTAACCAGGCTCCGTAGATGGGGCTGGTGATGCCTCCCGACACACACTTAAGGGACTGAGAGGGGGATTTGGGGAGTCCCCCTCCTCCCCACCCAGAAAGGTAAAACTGAGGCAGGATGGGGGAAGGCTCGCCGGTACCTGGAGGGAGGTACCTGGGGCAGGACTATGGAAACACGCACAGCCTAAGGATCCCTGAAGAGAGGAGCCAGGTGCAGTGAGGAGGGAGCATAAAGAGAAATTATTAAAAAAAAAAAGAAAATGAGTTAATGGGGCACTGTCAACCCCCTTAGGCCTCAAAGTATCCCTACTTTAAAAACTTGTTATGATTGTTCATATTTTGTAGAGACTGCTGATGTCATTGCTTGTTTGATTCTGAATCTTTTTTCTTTTAAAAAGTGAAAAATACACTGCCCACCATACTGGCATTACCACACAAAAACATTTTTGTTTACATTCCTTGATCAACTCTCACTGCATCTTTCCTGGACTTAGGAACACACCCAACATAGTCTAATCACTCATTATGCAGTGGGAGCAGAGGAAGCTACTGCATCTTAAGTGGCTGCACTGTTTGGGCCCGGGTTTGGGGTGTTTCTAATGTTCAGAAAGTATGCAATGAGAGCAGATTCAGGATTTGAAACAAAACAAAATTGGTTATAACTTATATATTAGCATGCATTTCATTTCTACTAAGCAAACAGGCAGATAAAACAACCAGCAATGGGGGTGCTAGTGAGCTTGGATCTATGCGGATGCATTTATGTGGAGCTCTGCAGTTGAAGTGCCAAGAAAGAAAAGTCATACAGAACCTTTATTAGTTGCCAAAACGCTTGCATTTTTATAACAAAAGTAGCGAAGGTTGTATGGAGATTCCGACAGCAAATATGGACACGTTTGTATCCCCAAAAATCACAGTGAGAGGTGCTCCAGCCCAAGGGCCTGTCGGCTCTTTTGGATCGGCAGGAGCAGGGAACTATCCTGTTGCAACGATACGCCCTGAAGTGGGTGCAAAATCCAAGACAACTACAAAACCAACGCTGGCTTCAATTCAAAACCTCCTGACTGATTTCTAAAGTTAAGTCAGGCTATCAACCTCATTTATTGAAAACACACTCTTTGAAATATCCTCTTGATGCTCGGCAATTAAAAAAAGGATGGAAGGCATGGAGAAATCTATCAAAAATGCTGATATGGAAATAAAAGCGGTCACTGCAAGAACATTCACTCTTGAAGGAGCAGTGATTGCTGCTCTGCATGAACAGCTGGTGCAGGCTGCTAGATTGGAAAGAGTAGAAAATAATATGCTGAAACAAAACCTTAGATTAATTGGCTTCCCCAGTTCTGTAGCAAATTCGGATTTTAAAGAGGCAGTGCAATAGGTGCTGGCAGCTGTTTTTTTAATGGACATTGTACCTGTACTGGAATCAGTCTTTCATCCTGCTTCTAAGCAAATGAAGTAACCAAGCAATGAACAACTAAGTGGAGCTAGATATATAATATTTAGTGTTGCTCAAATGGATCCAGACAAAAAAAAAAAACAGTTCTTCCTTGAGACTTAAATATCAAACTGCCGTATCTACATTAAAAAAGTCAGTTAAAACTGCTAGGCTTCAATTTGAGTTTAATTTAGCACACTCTAAATCTAATCAGAAATCCTTGTATTCATATATTAATAGTAACAAGGGGAACATTAGGCAAATAGGTCCACTTTGTGTTAATGGGTTACAATTTCATCCAACCCAGACCGTTTCAACAGTTATTTCTGTTCCGACTTTGATCAACCTATATCCCCAATTACACCAATCATTAGAAACAATTCCCTTATTCCCTTATTTGATCTTACTGAAATTAAGAACGCGCTATCATCTGTTAAAAAATCTACTAGTTCAGGACCTGACAATATTAATGCTATATTTCTTTTAGAAACTTCAAACTCAATTTCAATTCCTCTTCAAATGCTATTTAACAAATCATTACTTGAAAATTAAATACTTGATGTTTGGCTTAAAGCCATAGTAACACCCATTTTCAAGAAGGGGAACAAGTCTAATGTTCAGAACTATAGACCAATCAGTCTGACCTCCATTATAGGAGAAGTAATGGAACGTTTAAATTAAATCAAGATTGAGAAAATGATTGAACTGCTTGATATTTCTGACAATTCTCAACACAGTTTTAAGTCTGGGCATTCATGTACAAGTAATCTCATATATTTTTATCAAAAGATAAGTAAGCTAATGGATAATAATATTCCAACTGATGCAGTATTGTTCGATTTCAGAAAGGCTTTTGATCATGTGCCACATTCTCTGCTGATTAATAAACTCCATAATTTGGGATTTCCTTCACTTTTGGTCAATTGGATATCCCAGTGGCTTTTCAATGTACGCAATTTGTTAGAATAAATGGGGCATATTCCTTCTCTGGTAGGGTTACGAGTGGAGTCCCTCAGGGCTCCATGTTGGGGCCTATCTTCTTTAATCTTTCTATTCAAGACATGGGTATCATTTCTAACAATTTTCTGTCTAAATTTGCAGACAATACAAAAATAGGAGGTAGAGTTGACACTCCAAATAATATTTAACTTCTTGAACAAGATCTTTTCTCCATCGAGCAATGGGCTAACAAAAAATCACTGTCCTTTAACATTGATTAATGCAAGGTTTTACATTTTGGTAGGAACAATACATCCCATAAATATTATTTAAATAACCTTGAACTTAAATCATCTACCAGTGAAAGAGACCTAGGTGCTGTATTATGATTAATAATAAATTGTCATCAAGTGATCATTGCAGTAAAGTAGTCAGAACTTCTAATGTTATTTTAAGACAGATTAATAAAACGTTTATCAGTAAATCTGAGCACTGTTTAGTTCCACTGTACAGAGCTTACATTAGACCTCATTTAGATTATGGGTCTCCTTTTTGGCATCCATATCTTAAAGCCGACATAAATCGCCTCAAGCAAGTTCAAAGGAGGCTCACTAAATCAATCCCCAGATTAAAAACGAAATGCGATGAGACCAGACTCAAGGAAACTAAACTCCATTCACTTTATTTGAGAAAGCAGAGGGGTGATCTGCTACTCATGTATAAATTAATACATAATCCCAGGTTACTTGAGACATGTGGATTAACATTAGCAAACAAAAGAATCGTGGGCAGACTACATGCTAAGCAACTTAATATTGATTTGGGCAAACACTAACAAATATGATAACTTTTTCAATATTAGAGCAGCAAAATGTTGGAACTCCTTGCCACAGGACATTGTAAATTCAGCTAGCTTTGATTACTTTAAATCTAATCTTGATCTTTGGTCATTTGCATATTAATTTTCCACAATATCCCACTGTTGTGGGAGGACAATCTTGATGGGCCTTGTGCCTTCTTTTGTCCTATACTATCCAGTAAATACAGTAAATCTGCCGGTAGATCTGGCCGTCGGATCCCTGGTCGGATCCCACTTTATCTAATGGACGGATCCAGAGATCCGGTGTTGGTATCCAATGCCAGATCCAGGGATCCAGCATCAGATCCCTGGATCTGGTGCCAGATAATGCAGGATCTGACCCAGGATCCGACCTCCATATTTGGCCAGATCCCGGGACAGATCCAACTCGAACAGTGCCGCCATCCGTCGGATCACTGGCAGATCCATGGCAGTACATTCCGAGCAACACTAATAATATTCACATTTTAAAATCTTACTGAGAGAAATAAAGTTCTCCAAATGGCAAGGCAAAAGAAGCAAATTTACTATGAGGGTAACAGAATTCATCTATTTCCAGACTTTTGTCTACAGACACAGTGTGAATTCAAGGATGCTGGGGTTCCAGCTGCATTACTTGCTCCTGTTCATCTTAACATAGAAACATAGACTTTGATGGCAGATATGGATCGCTTGGTCCACCTAGTCTGCCCATTTCTCTACCTACAGGATAAACTGCAGATCCTAGTTAACCAACAGCCTATTTCTTCCTACCACCCACAATAATAGCCTTATGTCTGTCCCATGCATTCTTGAATTCTCCCACAGTTTTAGACCCCACAACCTCCTCAGAAAGGCTGTTCCATGCATCCACCACCCTCTCTGTGAAAAAATACTTCCTCACATTGCCCCTGAGCTGTCCCCCCTCTATCTTCAAATTGTGTCCTCTTGTTCTTGCACATCTCTTTTTCTGAAAGATGCTACCCTCTTGGACTTTGTTGATAACCACTTAGGTACAGTACTTAAAAGTTTCTATCATATCCTCCTCTCCCTCCTTTCCTCAAGGGTATACATATTAAGCTCTTTTAGTCTCTCCTTGTATGGCTTCTCTTACAGACTTTGCACCATTTTAGTTGTCCTCCTCTGGACTGCCTCCATCCTGTCTATGTCCTTGCGGAGATGGGGTCTCCAGAACTGGATGCAATACTCCAGATATGATTAACCCAGGTCCCTTTCCATTTTTGTTGTTGTTACTACCTCCCCCCTCCATTGTGTAATTTTACTGTAACCCCTAGGTGGCACTATCCCAAGGGCTACTTCTGCCTGCTTGGCTACTAACAGGTTAAGGGGCCTGAGTTCTGAAACCGGTGCCTCCACCCAGAGGTCAGGGTTGGTAGTGGTCAGACTAGCCTGGGCACAGCCCTCTGGGACACTGTAACCCCCCTCAGTTCCTACTAGTGGCCCACACAATACACAATAAGCACCTTCACGACTGACACCACCAGGGTTGATTTCTCCAGTTCGACCCTGAGGACTCCCTGTAAAACAAGATTAGGTAGCACAAATGGCAACAGCAAAACCTAAAGCACAAACTAGAAACACAGTCTGGTTGAACTGCAGAAAAAAGAGTAGATCTGATTTATTCAGGGGGCTATAACAAGGGACGGGCGTAATCAGGATAATTGGCTTATAAACTACAATAATCACACCGTTATGCATGCAGTACAGAATCCCCCTCACACAGGGTACCCAGGTAAAAGGCAGATGGGCTAGCCAGAATCATTGCCCGGGGAAGGCCGGCATCGCAGCTGGTTAGGGCCCTGTGATGAAAAAAAAACAACATCATGCACACACCTAATTTGTAATCCAGAGCCAGATGGCTCAGTTCGTGAAAATAAGGAACTAACAGAAGAATCAGATGACACACTTTGATTTAACAGAAGGTGCAGGGAGCTACCCTGATATTTACTCAGACTGGACACAGAATGGACGAAATGGAGACTGCTGACAAGTAGTCTGAATGGGCAGGGAAAAACAGGACCCACACAGTGCAGCAAGGTGTAATTTCCGTTCAGGAGTGGAGTGGAGGGCTGATCCCCGGGCAGGTCTCTCGTGGATGGCTCTTCTCGGTGCAGCAGGGTAGGCTGGCAGGGCCCTCTTGGCAAAACCCAGCCACATGGAATCGACTGCAGATTCAGTCCGCTTCTGCAGGCTACAGATTTTAGCAAGCAGCCCACAGTTCGCACAGTGGAGAAATACAGCATGACCCATTGTATTCAAACAGCACATTTATATGTAACAGCAAGCAGCACACAGTTTGCACAATGGAAAATTACAGCATGACCCACTGTCATCAAACAGCACATTTATATGTAACAAGTTCTACAATACCAGGCACACTGCTCCCCAGCCCCAATCGCAAAGTCACTGCTCTAACCGGGAGCTCAGAAGTAGCTGGAGTTCCTGACAGGCCGATCACAATGTCACTTATAAAGACATTAAAAAGGAATGGTCCCAGTACTGAACCCTGCGGTACCCCACTAGTAACTCCCCTTTCTTCAGAGTGGACTCTGTTTACAATTACCTTCTGTGTCCTGTTGTCCAGCCAATGTTTTACCCAGGCTACCACCCTGGGACCCACTCCCAGGCTGATTAATTTGTTTATTAATCTTTTGTGTGGGACTGTGTCAAATGCCTTGCTAAAGTCTAGGTAGACCATGTCCACAGCCCCTCCCTGGTCAACTACTTTGGTCACCCAGTCAAAGAAATTGATTAGGTTCATCTGACATGACCTTCCCCCTGTGAACCCATGCTGCCTTGGGTCCTGTGCCCCAATGGCCTCTAGGTACTCAATAATTCTTTCCTTCAGAAGTGATTCCATCACTTTCCCTACCAACGAGGTCAAACTGATAGGTCTGTAGTTTCCTGCCTCTGTCTTGCTCCCACTTTTGTGAAGGGGAATTACATCTGCCTTCCTCCAGTCCTCAGGTACCACACCATCCTCCCATGATTTGTTAAAAAGGGTAGTCAGTGGTGTCACTAGTTCTCCCCTAAATTCTTTTAGAATTCTGGGGTGAATCCCATCAGGCTCTATTGCTTTATCCACCTTCAGTTTTAGAAGTTCTTTCAGAACCCTTTCTTCTGTGAAAGGACTGGGATCGACCCCCTATCCAGAGTGCTTCTGTCAATTAGATTAGGTACCCCCCTCCTCCTCTTTTTTTGAATCCTGAATAGAAGTATTCATTCAGTATCCCTGCTGTCCCTGTCACTGTCCCTCCCTGCCCACCCACTCATTCTATTCAGCCTCACTATCCCTCCCTTTGTCTTTCTAGCCCTGATGTACCTACAAAAGTTTTATCCCACTTCTTAACTGAGTTCATCTTTTCCTCAGTTTGGGCATTTGCTATTCTGACTTCGCTTCCTTCTGTCCTGCTCCTTCTGTGTTTCCTATACTTCCTAAATGCTATCTTTTCTCCTAACCTTCCCCACCACCTCTTTTGAGAGCCATAGTGGCTTTTTCTTTCCTTCTTCAGGAAAGCCTATTTTTGAAGATTTGGATGCTCCTTGCGTGTTCTATGAGAATAATATCAAATTTCCAGAGGATCTTGGTTCGGATTTTGAACAAGAAGAAGCTGAACTAACTGAATACCATCCCGTTTGATTGAACGCTCCATACTGTCACACCCTGGAAGGAATAACTGTTAAAATACATGTCCTTTATAGTTTGATTTCACTCTGGAAAAAGAAGGAGAGGGGTTATATTACAGTTTATGTGCCTTTGATTTAGTTTCTGACTTTAGACTCTCACTGGGAAGTTTAAGCTTGGAGCACACGCTAATTTTGTATTTTTTTTCTCTTATAAGAGGCTTAGGTAAAAGCTTTTTTATTAACAGTCCTTTTTAAATCCCCAAAAATTATAGGCTTTGTTTTGATTTATCTAGTTATTCTTGTGTCTGATTTTACACATCTAAATGTGTTTCTATGGCTTTTTGTATTGTAACCTGAACTTTTCTTTAAGAATAAAAATAACGTTTAAAAAAAAAAAATAATCAGCAATATCAATGAATTTTAGAGAAGGTAAGCAATCATAAAATGTGTGTTTTTAAGTAAGTAATAATACCCGACAGGGTGGGCATTATTGGGATATAACAGACTGCCCAAGGGAATAATGAGGCCCGATGCTGCAGGCTGAGGGCCTTATAGCGCCTGGAAAGTCCATTATATCCCATAACGCCCACCCTGAAGGGCATTATTACACTTAGAAAATGGAATAAAGAACTGACACAAGGAAGTTGGTTTGAACAATTGAAACAGTGACTTTATTACAGTTTTAACCGGTTTTGAAGTAGGGATGAAAAAATAGTCCTTTTTTTGGGATTGGGGAGGAGAAATAAACTGAAATTCTGTTAATTCTGGGTTTCACTTTTTACTTTGAATAGTGGGGAAAAAAACTTAAAATCTACTATTTCTACTAGTTCTGGTAGTTTATAAAGTTAACTAGTCCATGAAGCTGCACTGTAACAAGTTGAATGGATTTTGTCGATATGCTGAAAAAAAAGAAAGCTGTGTTATTGCAGCCAACAATGTTGATAAAATAACAAAATACAAGAACAACAAATGTGTTGCAGGTCATACCTTTTATTTCTGGATGTGCTGGTGTTCTCTCCTGGGTCCTGCAGGTGGCCCTGCTGTGGCTTCCTTTGATTCGGAAGGCTGTTCTGTGCTTTCTTGGTTTGCTGCTGTCTTCTGGTGCCCACCGAGAATACTGTTCCACTTTTCTCTATCACTTGAGGAAGTCATCCAGTAGTTTGCCAGACTTGATTCCGAGTAGTGTCCTGTGACACTGAAGAGCTCTCTGGGGACCAGTCCTGCATTAGAAAGAAGTTGTACTGCAGTTGCACAGACACTATGGTTAGTGTACCTTTGACTTAATTGGGCATCGATACTTAGTTTTGACATTAGGCCCCCAAGGGCGTTTTTCCCCCATAGGTTCATGGGTGTACCATATTGCTTCCGTGTCCAAGTAGTCTTGTGGTAGCTTTCTAGGGTGAAGGTAGAAGCATTTTGCATTTGTTGGGATCTTGCTGAGGTACTTAAGAAAGGACTTTACTAGACATAGTGGATCTTCTGGTCTTCATAGATGTACCCCCTTTGAGATTCTTTGTTGGGCTCCAGGGGGGTTTGTGATTCTTGGTTTCAGGATTATGGCTCAAGGTTATGTATCTGTGCCCATTTTCACTTGTTTTTACTACAAATGACTATGGTGTGAGCTCCCTTAAGCCTTCTCGCCCGTGACATGCCATATGGATTTGTATGTCAAACAATACTTTCCTGACTAATCCTGGCACTGTGTCGGGTGTTGGGCGAGAGGGCTGCTGATGTATGAAGTTTCTGGAGGTCTTGGGTAGTGATAGCTGGGTGATGGGTAACTGTGTCTTGTTGTTTTTTTCTGAGCTGCTTGAGGATGGAGGAGAGTACATTGCTGGAGCTTTTAAATGCTGGCTCCATCACAAGTGAAATATTGTGGCTGATTTCTGGGGAGCTAAGGTGGCATGACAGTCCGGCATGGAGTGAGCAGTAACCGCTCACTGAATATTGCTCCCCTGACTCCGTTCATGCCTCTGTATAAAATTGCCTGAAGAAGTTATTTATTGTGTCGGGGGGGTCAGTTCTGAAGTTGTAGTGAATGTTTTTTGCAGCTGCCCACTGCTGGAAAACTTGGACCACCCACGTTGTCTGCCGCTTAGTTGTTTGCTCTTGGCGGTCCTTCTCTAGTTTATTAACATCACCCACGGTTAAGGTGAGAAAACAGGCACTTACTTCATTTTTTATTTTTTTTCAGGAGGTTGTTGGGTATAGTGTTTGTCTTTATTTCTGAACATTTTCTGTTGCTGTTTTTCTGATAGCAAGTGGAGCCTGACTTCAGTTTGTGACATTGAGCTTGCCAGTAGCAAGTGGGCTACCAAGTGGGCTCGTGCAGGAAAATGGCATTTCTCTGTGTTGGGGGCAGTGTGGGCAGAATGTGGGCGTGGGGATACCAGGTGTGGAATAGTGGAGGCAGGAGGAACTTGTTTTACACCAGGCGTTAAGAAATAACAACACCAGTGCCACTGTCTTTCAGCCAATCAGCAAGCAGCTTTTACAATACCCATTTTTATGTTGATTGCGTGCATGCGTGAGAAAGATGTTGCGGCAGCTTTCTCCACAAGCAGGTTGTGGAGGTGCAGCACTGTTGTGGCCAGTGCCCCCACAGCCTGCAAAGGCTTGTCCCGCTTCCCCCAATGCCGTGGCACGCTGCTGCTGACACTAGTTCAGCCAGCGTGCCACAACCTTCTAAAAAAGTAGCCGCTGCAATCAGGGACTGCCTTGTCATTCCAGCGTCAGCCATCTGCTGCAATGAGGGAGCGACCCGTCATTGCAGGGCAGGATGTAAAAACCCTGATATTGTTTGTGAACATAGCAGCGGCTTGCCGCCGTGTTCACAAACAATATAACCCCCCACCATGTTTAGTTGCCGACGGGGGCCCAAATCCCATCGGCTTCAGTGACCCAATGTTGATTGTGCTGACAGGGGAGCCCACCGTCAGCATTATGTCAACCCCCCGTTAAAAGATAGGTGCCGACGGGTGCCCAATCCCCATCGGCATAATGTGAACCCCTTTAGTTGTGTGTCGACGGGTTGCCTAACTCTGTCGGCTACTGGACCCCAAAAGAAGTAGTCGATGGCACGCTGAGCCCACCCCAGCATGCCTAATGTCCCTGTAAAGAAAAAAACTATCCCGCAATGTTTTTTTTTTTTAAACCTGTGAAATCAGAAAACTGTCCTCGCCGCCTCCCTGGCCCCTCCCACTACCCGTACTCCACCCACTATGCACCCTGCCTTCCCACCCCCACACCCCATACTTACCTCCGAGTCTGGCGCGACTATCTTCGGTGGACCAGGAACACGTCTGCACTCTTTAAAGCTGACCGCGAACTGAGGAAATGCTGGTAAGCTGTATGATGGTAGAAATAGGGTTTTTTCAACTTTGATGCATATCTCAGTCATTTTTTGGAATTTTGGCACCAGATTTTCAACATGGGGTTTTTGGGACCCCTCCTCATGAACTCTCAAACCATCATGGTGTTAATTGGCCCCGAAAGGTGATTTCACGGTCACTGCACGGAATCATCTTTCTGTGATGATTAACGAAACGACAGTGCAAGTGTTCATGAGGTGGGCTCTCAAAAAGTCTATGTTGCAAATTTGGTGGAAAAAATCCAAAAAATGACTGTTTTACGAGCGTGCGTTGCACAGTTGCTATGCACGCTCATGCAATATTTTCACGCCAGATTTTCAACATTGACCTTTTTTCACACCTCCTTGTGAAAGGTACAGCTGTCATTGTTCACATCCTGGCAGAAATGTGTTTCCACACTTCCGGTGCAGAATAGCACGGTCGCTGTGGGGAATCAGTGTTCGGGACAGATTAAGAAAATGACAGTGACACTGTTAATGAGTAGAGGTCCTAAAATGCCTGTGTTAAAAATTTGGTAACGATACTCCATAAAATGACTGTTACAAGCGTGCGTTGCGCAGTTTGCATGCACGCTCGTAACTTCGTGAATTTATAATATTTTCACTCTCGATTTTCAACATTGCCATTTTCCCACACCTACTTATGAACAGTGCAGCTGTCATTTTTCCCTTCCTGGCCAAAATGTGTTTTCGCACTTCCGGCGCAGAATAGAGCAGTCGCTGTGGAAATCACTGTCTGGGACAGATTAAGAAAATGAGAGTGATACTATTCATGAGTAGAGGTCCTAAAATGCCTATGTTGAAAATTTGGTGATGATAGCCCATCAAATGACTGTGTTACAAGTGTGCGTTGCACTCTTTCCACGCTCTCTTGTAACTTCGCAAATTTGTAATATTGTCACGCCACATTTTCAACAGTGCCATTTTTTCACTCCTCCTTATGAGCAGTACAGCTGCCATTTTTCACATCCTGACCAAAATCTGTTTTCACAGTCCAGTGCAGAATAACGCGGTCGCTGTGGGAAATCAATGTTCGGGACAGATTAAGAAAATGACAGTGGCACTGTTCATGAGCAGAGGTCCTAAAATGCCTATGTTGAAAATTTGGTGACAAAATTCCATAACATGACTGTGTTACAAGCGTGCATTGAACTGTTTCCACGCACCCTTGTAACTTCGCAATTTTGTAATATTTTCACGCCACATTTTCAACAGTGGCATTTTTCCACACCTCCTTATAAACAGTACAGCTGCCATTTTTCACATCCTGGCTAAAATACGTTTTTGCACTCCTGCCGGAGAATAGCACGGTCGCTGTGAAATCACTGTTTGGGACAGATTAAGATCAAACAACTGAGAGGGGGGAGTGACCGAGCTCAACTGAGCTCTGTCGGGACTGCTGCAGATTTGTTTGTGGGCAGAAAAAGGCCCCAACGCAAGAGCCCAGTACAAAAGGGCAGCCTGCAGCACTGGGAGAAACAGAAGAAGAGAGCAAGTTATGGAGGGGGAGTAAGCGAACTCACCGGAACACTGTCAGGACTGCTGTGGATTTCTTTGTGGGCAGAAAAAGGCGTCAATGCAGACAGGGGCCCAATACAAAAGGCCAGCCTGCAGCAGTGGGAGAAACAATACGAGCGAGTGAGACAGGCGGACTGAGTGAGCTCAACGGAGCTGTATCAGGACTGCTGTGGATTTCTTTGTGGGCAGAAAAAGTCACCAATGCAGGCAGGAGCCCCATACAAAAGGGCTGCTTGCAGTGCCAGGACAAACAGAATGAGCGCGTGAGAGAGGGAGACTGAGCTACCTCAATGGAGCTCTGTCGGGACAGCTGCAGATTTCTTTGTGGACAGACAAAGGTGCCAATGCAGCCAGGAGCCCCTTACACAAGCGTAGCCTGCAGCGCCAAGAGAAACAGAACGATCGAGTGACAAAGCAGTAGTGAGCAAGCTCAACGGAGCTCTATTGTGAGTGCTGCGGATTTCTTTGTGGGCAGAAAATGCAGCAATGCAGGCAGGAGCCCAATACAAAAGGCCAGCTTGCAGCGCCAGCCGAAACGGAATGAGTGAGTGAGAGAGCTCAAAGGAGCTGTGTCGGGATTGCTTCAGATTTCTCTCTGGCCAGAACAAGCCGCCAATGCAGGCAGGAGCCCAGTACAAAAGGGCAGCCTGCAGCAGCAGGCAACACAGAACGAGCGAGTGAGGGAAGGGGAGTGAGTGAGCTCAATGGAGCTCTGTTGGGACTGCTGCAGATTTGTTTGTGGGCAGAAAAAGCCAGCAATGCACGCAGGGGCCCAGTACAAATGGGCAGCCTGCAGTGGTGGGGAAACCAGAATGAGCGAGTGAGAGAGGAGGAGTGAGCGAGCTCAACGGAGCTCTATTGTAACTGCTGCAAATTTCTTTGTGGGCAGAAGAAGGCGGCAACACAGGCAGGAGCCCAATAGAAAAGGGCAGCCTGCAGCGCCGGCAGAAACGGAATGAGCGAGTGAGAGAAGGGGAGTGAGCGAGCTCAACGGAGCTTTGTCGGGACTGCTGCAGATTTCTTTGTAGGCAGACAAAGGCACTAACAGAGGCAGGAGCCCAGTACAAAAGGGCAGCCTGCAATGCCAGGAGAAACAGAATAAGTGAGTGACACAGGGGGAGTGAGCGACCTCATTGGAGCTCTGTCGGAACAGCTGTGCATTTCTTTGTGGGCAGAAAAAGGTGCCAACACAGGCAGGAGCCCAGTACAAAAGGGCAGCCTGCAGAGCTGGGAGAAACACAATGAGCAAGTGAGAGAGGGGGAGTGAGCAAGCTCAATGGAGCTCTATCATGACTGCTGCAGATTTCTTTGTTGGCAGAAAAAGGCGGCAACGCAGGCAGGAGCCCAGTACAAAAGGCCAGCCTGCAGCGCCGGCAGAAATGGAACAAGTGAGTGAGAGAGGGGAGTCAGCAGGCTCAACAGACCTGTGTCAGGACTGATGCAGATTTCTTTGTGGGCAGGAAAAGCCACCAACAGAGGCAGGAGCACAGTACAAAAGGGCAGCCTGCAGCGCCAGGAGAAACAGAATGAGTGAGTGAGAGAGGGGGAGTGAGCCACCTCAATGGAGCTCTGTCAGGACAGCTGCAGATTTCTTAGTGGGCAGAACAAGGTGCCAACGCAGGCAGAAGCCCAGTACAAAAGAGCAGCCTGCAGCACCGGAAGACACTGACTGAGCGACTGACAGAGGGCCACTGAGTGTGCTCAACAGACCAACGCAATCAACATTCGGCACTGACAAATGCTTGTCTAACTAGAAATAATATGATACAAAAAGGTTGACAGTGTCCCTTTAAACCCACAGTATATCATTCTACATATTGCATCTGAACAAGACATTGTCATAAAAACATTAATAAACAAATATGAACTGGTATTATCTGTTGCAAATTCAACTGGTAAGGTTAATCTAAAACATGTTCTGGGTAATATTCAGCAGTCAAGTCTTTTATTATATCCTGTCCAAAATGTAATAAACTGTCAGTTGCCTCTTTTAAATGCTGTTTTGATTGCCTATGCCAAATTATCTCAAAATGTGAGTTCATTCAATATTGCTAAAACATGGTGAGATTTTTCTAAGATTAAATACGTTTCAAAATTATTGACTAAATATATTGCAAAATAATTGACTAAATACATCACACAATCAGTGCGTGGGCAGCTAGTGACTGCTGATGTACATCTTATTGACATTCAAGGTATCGGGGTTCTTTTATTTATTTTATTTTATTTATACCTGGTTAAACAACTAAATAAAAAAATAAATAAATAAATAAAATAAAAACATTGTACCTTACCCTGGGGTAATTGTAAAGTGCCCCAAGATACTTTAAGCTCAGAGTTTTAGACAGAAGGACAGGTAAAAAGATGGGGCAAGGAAGGGAAACAGGTCTACTGGGTGGTGGTCTGCATAAACATCAGAAGCTTCAGGAACAATATGAGTGACCTACAGGCTGTGGCAGCAAAGGGCAGGCTAGATTTAATGGCCATAACAGAAACCTGGACAACATCCAGTGATGACTGGGACCTTATGTTCAGCTATGATCTGCTCAGAAAAGACAGCAAGAAGAGGAGAGGAAAGGGTAGTGCTGTACACCAGACAGAGCATCAGGGCAATGGAAGATAAGGAGGTCAGATGAGGTGTGGGTGAAATCCCTAAGGGTGATGCTGACAGTGGGGGTTAAGGACCTCTAAATGGGGTGGTCTATAGTCCTAAAAAACAGTCTGAAGGGATGGACAGGGCACTAATAGGGGTTATTAGGAAGGAATTGGCAGGGGGAAGTTGTCCTGCTAGGAGATTTCAACAATGTGGACTGAGGCAGAAAGCATTAGGAATCAGGTGCTTAGGGATGCCTTCAAGGACTTCTTTTTCTAACACAACAAGTAAAAGAGCAGACTAAGGATGGTGCCATACAGGACTCAGTTCTGTCAGACTGGGACAGCATACTGTAGGGAAGGTAACTGGAAGATCCTCTTGGGTAAATCATCACAATACAGTGTGGTTCAGCATAGCTCTCAAACCCAGCAGCAGAGGTCCTAGATGTTAAGTCTGGACTTTAGAAGGGTAGACTTTAAAGGGACACTGTCAACCCTTTTTGCATCATAATCTTTCTAACTGAAAACCAACATTTTATAATTGTTTACCACCTCTAAAATTCATTGATGTTGCTGGCTGTTTTACCGACTTCTACGTCATAAAAATGACTGGGAGATGACAGTCCTTGAATATTCACTGTTCAGGAGGGATAGAAGAACTACTGGTGTAGGGGGGAGGAGTTGCCCTTTTTGTCAAGGAGGGCATTGCTGTGGCAGAAGATGGAAATATTAGGGGTAGCAGTGTGGAGCCTGAGTCAGTATGGGTGCAACTCATGGCAGCCTCAGGCAGGAAAGTGCACATAGGGGTGATCTAAAGGCCTCCAGGGTAATGGGAGGAAAAGGACAGAGAACTCAAGGAGGAACTTAAAAGAGGGGCAGCAAAGGGGGAAGTAGTGGTGGTGGGTGACCTGAACCTGCCTGATGTAGACTGGGAGGTCCCAGTGGCCATGAGTGCCAGGAGGCAGACATTACTGGATGCCTTCCAAGACTGTCTACTGGTGCAGCTTGTTAGAGAAGCCACCAGGCAGAATGCAGTCCTTGATGTGATGCTCACCAACTCAGAGATGGTGGGTGCTGTGGGAGTAGGGGAACTGCTAGGGAACAAGACCCGACCGTGGGTTCCCCCTCCACCGGAGGAATTAGCCGACTCTCTGACTGGTGCGGCTGGCCCTGAAATAGCCGCCGCCTGTGCTCCCAAGGCCTGCTGCTGAAACTCTCAAGTGGGAGACCCAACCGTGGGTCCCCCTCCACCGGAGGACTTAGCCAACTCTTCAAGCGGTGCGGCCAGCCCTGAAACAGCCGCCGCCCGCGCTCCAAAGGCCCGCTGCTGAAACTCTCAAGTGGGAGACGTGACCACGGGTTCCCCCTCCACCAGAGGACTTAGATGACTTTCCAAGCAGTGTGGCTGGCCCTGAAACAGCCGCCGCCAGTGCTCCCAAGGCCCACTGCTGAATCTCTCAAGGTACGGCGCTCTCTCAACCAATCAGAAGCAAGTGCCTGTTTGTGGAGTCTACCCTGATTGGCTGCTCACTATTACTATTCTGTTTTGTATTTCTAAAGGTGCCTTTTGCCTCAATAACTCTGAAATTATCCTCTAAACTACAAATCTGTAAAATAGCTGTTGTTACTGCAATTTTTAAGGTTTTAAAGTGTTTAAGTTATATGAATGTAAAATTCCAAAGCTACATCTAAGTTAAACTGTAATTTGTTCTGTTTCTCTCTCTCTCTCTCTCTTCCTGCCTCTGACCTTTCACTTGCTAATAGTTAATTACACTCTCCCCCACCTCCTGCTGTCCCACTGTCTCCTAAGCCTGTCTGACCCACGCCCACTGATTTAGGCAGCAAGAAATAACAGCTCTTTCCTTGCTTTGTTAATGGGAGACCCGACCGCGGGTTCCCCCTCCACCGGAGGACTTAGCCGACTCTCTGAGTGGTGCGTCCAGCCCTGAAACAGCTGCCACCCGCACTCCCAAGGCCCGCTGCTGAAACTCTCAAGGTACGGCGCTCTCTCAGCCAATCAGAAGCAAGCACCTTTTTTTGGAGTCTGCCCTGATTGGCTGCTCACTACTACTACTCTGTTTTGTATTTCTAAAGGCACCTTTTGCCACAATAACTCTGAAACTATCCTCTAAACTACAGATCTGTAAAATAGCTGTTGTATCTGTAATTTTTAAGGTTTTAAAGTGTTTAAGCTGTATGAATGTAAAATTCCAAAGTCACATCTAAGTTAAACTGTAATTTGTTCTGTTTCAGCTCTCTCTCTCTCTCTCTCTTCCTGCCTCTGACCTTTCACTTGTTAATAGCCAACTCTCCGAGCAGTGCGGCCGGCCCTGAAACAGCTGCCACCCACGCTCCCAAAGCCTGCTGCTGAAACTCTGTTCCCACTGGCACTTTGTGCTGGCTCCCTACCCTCCCCCCACCTCACCCATCCTGGGCGGCTCCTTGATTTTATAGGCCATGGGAGACTAAGTATCTACTCTCCCATTGGACACTTATAAGAACCAACCACTGGGGGTCCTGGGGCTGCAGATCTAGTCACAGACTTTTCTCTAGTCATCCATTTTCACAGTATTTTCAACTACTGTATATCATCAATAGGAGACGTGAGCCAAAAGAAAGAATACAGCTCAAAAATGGATAAGCATGTGCTCGTATTCCTCCTCATAGCCACCTTGCCATTCTTAGACCTGTCTTTAGTTACAGTACCCCTTACAAACCCAGCTGACCCTCCTATCCCAACATCCACACATGACAGGGGTGTAGCCAGGGATTTCAAATCTGCACACCAAATGGACTCACTGCTACTCCCTCCCCCTTGTTACGTGTGTGCTACCCCCGGATGTAGCCAGACAATATACAAATGTACACCAGGACCATGTCTGTTGCCTCATTTGGCACAATAAATACAACTTTTGTATCTCATGACAGTGATTGTTGCCATGAATGGGTAAATACAAGTGCCATGCATTGCTACCTAAGACACCCACATACCAGCCCAGAGCCTGTAAAGTTCTATTGTCCTTGGGATGCAAAGACAGTATTAGTGACCAGTCCTTCTAGTTTCGACTCCTATAAATAAAATTACAGAAAGGTGCAGCATTTTCTTTGTTAGGTTTCATGGAAAAAGGAAGCAGTTCAGAGCCTATTTGCTACCCCCCTTAAATAAAATTGCACACCATGGAGTGCTTGGAGTATGCCTAGCTACACCCATGACACATGACTTCATCTTCTCTAGCCTCCTAATGCTGCCTGCATTTTGATGTGATTCCACCCCTCTTCTGCCAAATAGGATCTGCAATTTCGTACCCTGTTGTAAAGTAGCAAGATGCCCCCCTGCAGCAACTTACCTTTTCCCCTTTCCTGCATCTCAAATTATGGTATCTACTTATTTTGGCTATACTACTCTCAGGTGATGTACAATTAAACCCTGGCCCTGAAAACTCAATGCCCACTACCCGAGGTCTCTCAATAGCTCACCATAACTGGAGCCTTGAACATAACTTTGCTGAGTTGGAAACCTGGACTGCCCTCTACAAGCCTGATATACTCTGCTTGACTGAAACATGGCTCAAACCCTCTGTTCATGATTCTTGTTTCCAAATATTTTCCTATAATTTACTACGGAATGAGAATTACAAACAAAAGAGGTGGTGGCACTGCTATTTATTTCAAAAATCACCTCAACCTTACTGCTATACACTCCTCATCCCAAGTCCAATGCGAGTTGCTACATGCACTTCTCACACTGGGATCAAAGAAATTGCATATCGCCTGTGTGTATAACCCACTAAAAAATGGTATGAAGGGACAGGATGAGCTGATCGACCAAATGTCTCTACTTGCTGGTAGAAATGAGGTTCTCATACTCGGGGACCTAAATATAAACTGGCTGGGTAATACCCATGCCATGTTGCTGTCAAAGATTCAAAGCTTCAACCTCCATCAGCTGATCACTGAGCCCACTGGAAAAGCCCTGCACTCGAACAGCAGCACCCTGCTGGACTGGATAATGACAAATCATCCTGAACATATTCTCAACTCAGGCACGCTAGCTGACGCTGTTACTGACCACTCCCCTACTTTCTGCATCTGGGGCAAAGCTGTCCCACCTCCATCAAAGCCTCATCTCATCACTTTCCATAATTATGCAGGCCTTGTGCCCCAATCCTTTCTATAGGATGTCTCCTGCATTGACTGGTCCAAGTTGTATGAGGCTACTGATGTTCAATTTGTGCTAAACATATTCCTAACCAGCTTTCTAGCTATTCAGGACCATCATTGTCACCTGGAAACACGTTGGATCAAACAGAGGAAACCCCACTGCCTAAAGGCCGATCTTCTTGCTAAATTAAGGATGAGGGACAAAAGTTGGCAACTGTTCAAAAGCTCTGGCCTACAAAGTGACTATAACTCCTACAGAGATCAGTGGAATGCCTGTAAAAAAGATTTCAAGCACGCTAAAAGCTCATACTGCAAGGAACTGTTTACAAACTCTCATGGTGACTCCAGGAAATTCTGGACCCATGTCAAGTCATTCCTAGGATCAAACCGGCCCTCGTCACCAAGTGACATGATTCTTGATGGCTTGAATTGTAATGATCCAGAGACCTTTGCAAATTTTTTCAATAGCAAATTCTCTGACCTTACAGCATTTACTTCCTCCTTCCTAGTACTGCAAATTCCTAATACTCCTCCTGCTAGGTCAGTCCCACTTTTTCTACTTCAAGTCAATTACATGTGAAGAAGTCCTCACCCACCTCAAGAAAATCTCTGAGGCAATGACTACTGGCTCCGATACCCTGGAACCCAAGCTGCTAAAACTGGCTGCTCCTTTAATAACTGCTCCCCTAGCAAAGATCTTCACTCTCTTTCTCTTGGCCAAAGTCAAGTACCTGATATCTGGAAGTTAGCAAGGGTTACCCCTGTTTTTAAAAAAGGTGATCCCAAAGACCCCACCAACTACAGACCCATTGTCATCCTGTCTGTCCTCAGTAAGATCCTTGAAAAGCTAGTAGCAACCGAAACTATTGAATTCCTACAGAAATATAACTTTCTAACTACTGCACAGCATGGATTCCATAAGGGACACAGCACTACTACTGCTCTCCTCAAATTTATATCTGACACCTAACCTGCCATAAACGCTGGCCTTCTCACAGGGGCAATTTTCATTGACATGACAAAGGCCTTTTATCTGGTTGACCACTCTATCCTTGTTGCTACCCTGTGGTCACTGAGCTTTGCACCTAATGTTGTAAGGTGGTTTGATAGCTACCTATCAAACAGGACTCAAATGGTCAAATACAACTCCACCTTCTCTGGTAAGACTGGACTGAATATTGGACTGCCCCAAGGGTCCATCCTTCGCCCACTCCTCTTCTCCATTTTCATAAATGACATTACATCAAACCTATCAGAGACTTCCTCCCCTCTATATGCAGATGATATCGCTCTTTACACCAGTGCCAAATGCATAGAGGACATACATCAGCGGCTCTCGGCTGGCTTACAACTTACACAATCATGGTTAGCTAACCACAAGCTGGTCTTAAATGAGTCCAAGACCAAGGTAATGCTCTTTGGTACCAACTCTAAAATCAAACACCCCCTAAGCAATCTCAAAGTCGCTGCCTTGGATGGCTCCACTATTGTATCTGTTACCTCTTTTAAATACCTTGGTGTTACCCTTGACCAATCACTAAGCTCTGATCTCCATATTCAAAGTGCATGCAGGTCTGTGAACAGCAAGCTGGGTATTGTCTATTGCACTAGTTATGTGCTAACCCCTCCGCCAGGCTAGCCATAGCTCATGGCATTGTCCTCCCCTCACTTACCTATGGCGTTGCCACCTATACTGCTGCACCTAAGTCTAGTCTACACAAGTGGGACATCACCTACAACAGCATTTGTCGCTACGCTTCCTCTGTCCACTGACTTAAACACCACTGTCTCCTCTATTCGGACCTGAGTTGGCTGCCACCAAAAGAGTCAAGGCTCTACTCTCTAGACTCTATCATCAATAGTATCATCAGATCACAAACTCCTAAGTCCCTTGCCGAGTACTTTCTCAAACAGCCCTCTTACTATGGGTTGCACTCTGTGGACAAGTCCCTTGTCTATATCCCTAGGCACAGTTCTTCCAAGGGGGCAAGTGCTTTTGCCATTCAAGCTCCCCAATACTGGAACTCCCTCCCATTAACTGTGCACCTTGCTCCCTCTCACAAAGCCTTTAAGATGGAGCTACGCAAGTACCTTAACTCAACAAACAAATGCTCCTGTTTCAAGCCCCCTTAGCCCCCTCCCTCAACACCAGCAGTCCTGCACTTACACTAAGTTTCTGTTTCTATCTCATTTTAATCTCCTTCTCTTTTTTCCTCATTCTGCATGTCTCTCCTGTTTAACCACCTTTCAGCATTGCTTCTTTCCTTCCTGCATCTCTATTGTTTTTCATTTAATGTAAATCTATGTATGAATTACTGACTGTAAACATGGATAGTAAGGAAGTCCAACACAGTGTCAGGATGCCAAATAAAATAAGTATTTATTTATGCAACGGAAATAAACAAAAGCGGACTGATTTCGTCAAAAGAAAATAATCATAAACAAGAAGACATCAAATAATGGCACAATGGTTCAATATAGCTTCAAACAGAAACAAAATCCCACCTAGAAAAGAGCTAGAGGTCTGATAGGGTCAGCACCCTATCACCAACTAAAAAAAATGCTCCCAGACCTGGTCCTTTTATACAGGAGTAGGATCAGGTGATCAATTAGGCTCCGCCCCTTTTTATAACTAAGGACTAAAATCTCCCAGAACATTTACTTTTTAGTTTAGAGTTAAAGAAAACCTACAATAGGTTGTTAGAAACACAATGACATAAGCTAGTAGTAATAATAATAAGGCAAATCCTTTCTATGTGTGCACTTTCAAACAGTCAGGCTCCTCCCATCACTTCTGACTATAAACAAACTGAGGAAATGGCTGCCTGGCCCTATAGCAGAGTCAGAGGGATGGAGGAGAGCCCTGACTGCAAGAAAGGCTAAAATAGGTAAGGCAATATTTTCTAGCACAGCAGTACAAGTTTTCTTTTAAACAAATGCAAGCTGCTTTAATTCTGGGTGAACATTATTACAGAGAGGTTAACTTAATTCCATTTTATAGTGTTACCCCTTTTTTTCTGCAAGTCCTCATGCTTCTAGTGTTCATTTTGCATGCTTTGCTTTTCCTTCTGTTTAATGTTTGCATGCTGCTTTAAGACAGGGGCGCCTCTAATATGCCTCCAGGATCCTGCCTTATTTAACCAGAAGACGTTTATGCATTAGTTTTCTTTAACTTAGAAACCAGAACACTTTTATTTGGTAGTCTTCATTACTTTATTATGTCCGAGGACATAGTCCTCTTTTCTTACTGTACAGCATCTGTTTTACTAACTCCTTGCACCTAGGAGTTGTTGGGGGCTGTATGAACCAAAAGTAAAAGTTTTAGACAGAGCTAGAGAATAGAAATGAAGTACAGAAGCAGATAGTACAGTTTCATCCTAGGTGGCCTACCTAGGATAATAGAAAAAAAGTATTTAAAAGTAGAAGAGATAAGAGGGTACTGTTGCAACAGAAGTTTTAAAGTGGATGAAAAAGACAGGACAGGGTTCAACAGTCCATTTTTATGGAGTTTAGCCTAGATCTGCCACACACCTCCCTCTTCAAAAACAAACCAGTACCTCTCAAAACTGGTTTGACAACCTCCCTTTCTATTATCTACTACAAAAGTAGGGGGAGTGGTTGGCTGGAGCTCCCTCAGCTTCCCCTTATTCTACCACCTACTCTTAGTAGCAGGATTTGACACTCAGGACCAGATATTCAAACTGCGCCATTCTGTGGTGCAAGCCACTGCGCCACTCAAAATAGTTGCGCAGGGGTGTGGCCAGGGCGATATTCAATGGAGTTGCGCTATGGCTCAACTGCTTTGAATATCGCCTCCTGAAGGCTTCCTTAGTGTGCTTGGCGCAGTGGAACTGCACCAGCACAAGTGGTCAGAATGGAGCATTGAGATGCGGTGGCGCAAGTTCCATTGCGCCATGCACAGCACCTGCGATATTCAAAGGGTGACATGCAAATGGGGCCATAATTTATGCAAGGCGCACGAGGTGCCATTTGCATCTGATTACGGCCCCATTTGCATGCCATTAGCATGCAGGTGCGCCGATCCCCAACGACTTGCGCCTGGTGCCCTGCCAGGCAGCAGCTATCGGGGATTGACGCCCCCTGCAGCCCGATCGCGGGACGTCCCGTAAGGGACAATGAAGGGCTCCAATCCCTGGTGGTCCAGTGGACTGCAATTAGCCCGATCGTGGGCATAACTGTATGTCTCTCCCCCCAACCCCCATAGCCCGATCGCTGGCAGAAGTGTACCCCCACCTCCGGTAGCCGACGTGCAAGAAGTGACCCCACACCCCCGAGTAGCACGATTGCGGGCAGAACTGTACCCCACCCCAAGTAGCCCGATCGTGGACAGAAATGTACCCCCACCCCCGAGTAGCCTGATCGCGGGCATCAGACCTCCCCAAAGTCCAATATCCCGTGGTCCAATGGACCGTGAATAGCCCGATCACAGGCGGCATTCTCACCCCCAAGTCCGAAAGCCCTGGTGATCTAGTGGCCCCCACCCCACCTGCCCACGGAGCCCCACTACCCCGCCCCCCATCAGCCACCAGGTGGTAGCACCCACCTACCTTGCTGCCACGTTCACGCGACTCGACAGCTCAGTAGGGCTCAGCCTCATTGTTCAGAGCATGAGTTATCGTGAGCATGCGCTCCATACAGTACAAGTTGTCCAGATATGTGAATGAATTCATTCATTCACATATCTGGACTGATTTGTATGGTGGCGGCTGCATGCCCATTGGCCTCATGCTCTGGTGAACTATCGGGCGGCAGCCCTACCGAACTATCAGTCGGCGGCAGCGGCGCAGGCAGGTGGGTGCTGCCGCCCGGTGGCTGACGGGGAAGAGGGGTGGTGAGGCTCCATGGGCAGGTGGGGTGTGGGGTCCACTAGATCACCAGGGATATCATACTTGGGGTGAGGAATGCCGCCGCGATCGGGTCCATTCGTCCACTGACCACCAGGGATATTGGACTTTGGGTTCTGATGCCCGTGATCGGGCCAATGGAAGGCGGTTAGGTTATGCCCACGATCGGGCTACTCGGGGAGGGGAACATATAGTTATGCCCGCGATCGGGCTAATGGGGGACGTTACACTTATGCCCGCGGTCGGCTACTGTGGGGAGGTACAGTTATGCCCGCCGTCGGCTAATCTCGGTCCACTGGACCACCAGGGATAATGGACTTGGGGATACTGATGCCCGCGATCGCGGCATGGGGGCACCACTAGCAGCAGGAATAGTTGAGGGCCACCCACAGGTGGCAGCTGCTGTGTTACGCCCGCAATGCAGCAGCTCACCTGTGGGTGGCCCTTGACTTGTTCCTTTTTTTTTTAGCGTAACTTTGTGCAGGCACAGGTAGGGGTTGCGCCTGCATAACTCTGCACTGGCCGGGCTGAATATCGGGCTGTGCAGTTTATGCATGGTTCCTCCCCCTTCGTTGCGCATGCCTTCATTATCATTCGCGCTGTTGCTCAGCATGATTTGGGGCAATCATTCCCGCCAAATATCGCAGGAATGGCACATTGGACTTGCGCAGGCGCAACCCTATCGCGCATGGCTCAACTCTTTTGAATATCTGGCCCTCAGTGTTTACTCTATTGGTTTTACACACAGGAGAATCACAGGTTTACCACCTCACTAATCCTGGAGGGGTTGGAGCTCCGGCCCACCCTCACCTGAAGCTCCACCCCAGGGTCCCTTAATCAGAGTAAGTAGTTTATGCAGTCTCTCACTGATAACAATACTGACTTACTATAGCCTGGGTGGAGCTTCAGGTGAGGGTGGGCCAGAGCTCCAACCCTCCAGGATTAGTGAGGTATGGATTTCTACCTGGTTAAACCTGAGTCACTTGTTTAAATGAAAACTATTTTGTTTTAACAAGTGACTCAGGTTTAACCAGGTAGAACTCCATACCTGGTTGCTAAGGAAATAAACAGCACTACTTTCTCTTGCTTGTCTCTAAACATGAACTATAATACATATACTGTAAGACAGGAGCCCCCACTTGCATGTATACACTTCCAAGCAGTATATAAAGAAAGCAAGTTGAATTTAGTTTTTTAAAAATTACAAGGACTTGCAGAAAGGAGGGGAAAATAATAAAACTAGATTATTTAGACCCCTGTATTACTGTGTACCCTGTAGTGAAGCAGCAATCATTTCTGAGCAAAGTAATGCTTTGAAAACTAAGGTTTGATCAGGTAGAAATGCTTATCTGGTCACTTAGGAAAACAGAAGACCTCCTCCTTTTCTGAGCTGCTGATCTTTGAATGGGTATTCCTAAGGGATCAGCGCCCTCTACTGTCCCCTTTTTATATGTTCACCTAATAAGCCCCTGTCACTCAGATGGTTACTAAGCATATTACCTTTGGGTTGCTAGGTATTTAACAGTCTAATTAACCCTGAAATAGGAATACACGTTTTGTTTATCAGCCTGCTGTATAAATGGGAACAGTAAGAGAATGGTATTTATCTAAGTAATGGTTTTAGGTCACATTTAGATACCTAACCTATTCTAAAGCATTGTATTTGTGTTAAGTGTGTTAAGGGTCTAGTCAGGTGACCTTGTCCAGGGAGTATAAATACCTCCCAAATCTGTTCTTTAGGAAGATGAGCCTTGGAAGTGAGACAGGGAGGTCTACAGTGAGAGTAATGTAAATACAGAAGTAAGCAGACCATAGCTATTCTGTGGTCTTTGACTGTGTATTGGAAATTGCAAGAAACCACTGAGGGAAAAAGTGGTCATTGACATTGCAACTTACTTTTCTTTATTTTTGATTTTCTGACTTTTTGTGAATAAATGTTACATTCCTGTGTGTTTTTAATCTTGAAATATTGCCTTGTCTGAATTATTTCCCACACCCTGTGACACTGACGTAATGTCTTTTTTTTTAATCCTTTTTACCTGTATGGCTTTTGGTCTGCTTTTCATATCCGTCATCCATCCTGCCCCGGCTCCCAGTGAAGCCCCCACCTCCACTTACTCCCGTGGCTTGCCCCCCCCCCGCGGTAGGGTGTCAGGAAGTCCCCCGCACTCCCTACTGACACAGGATCCAGTATCGGGCAATGGTTCCCCTGATGCCAAGGAATCCCCTCAGATGGACATCAGGCTGCCGCGATCGATCGCCATAATTTTCTGCTTTTCTGGCCTGGCATGAGTTGGGGTATGCAATGATGCCAGTGGAGGGAGCATGCATGCATCAGCACATGCTCCCCTCCCAACACCATGCCCCAAGCTCACCCCCTTCCATGCAGTGCCAGTGCACTGCCCCCAGCACCTGCCAGAGGTCACTAGCGTGCTGACAGCTGGTAGCCCCCTCCCCCGGAAAGGGAGAGCAGTCCACAGACGCTCAATCCCTCTCCACCCCTGCTGACCTCTGGTGATCCAAGACCATTCCTGAACCTGGGTCACCGGCATGGTGTGAGATGTGGCGTCCAGCGCCTCAACCCTCAGTACCACCAGGCCGGCTCACTGATGTAATGTCTTGATGCAGTTACCTTGCTCTCCAGACCTACTTTGTTAACTTTGAAATTGTTATCCCCAAAGCTATTTTTGTAAATTGTTATGTTTTGTTGTTGTGTTGTACTGTATCCTCCCGGGTCATGCCTGAAAATAGTCATGGTTATGGCTAGTGCATCTACCCAGTAAACAAAAACTAAATAAATAAATAAATAAATTGGCCCTCGGGGCCAGTAACCCACAATTAAGAACCAAAGCACTTGACTTTAGAAGAGCAGACTTTGATTGGTTGAGAGAATTGGTTAGAGATAAGTTAGTAGGAGTGGAGGACATAAGGGGGGGGTAGAGGAGAAATAGGGCAATAAAGGGAGCCATCCCCGAGACATCAAAGGCAAGCATAAGGACAATATCTAAAACAAAACAGGTTTAAGAGACCACAGTGATTCTCAGCTAGGGTCAGGGAAGCAGTAAGGGCCAAAAAAGAAGGCTTCTATAAATACAAGGAAAAGCAGGGGGAGACAGAATAGGAGGATTATCTACAGAAAAATAGGGAGGCAAAGAGGGCCATCAGGGAAACCAAGCCAGGCATGGAGCTGCATATTACGAGGGGTCAAAAATGGAGAAAAACAGTTTTTTAGACATATCAGTGAAAAAAGGAAAAAAGAGGAGGCATCACACGGCTAGTTAAGGGGGGTAGGGTGATAGAGGAGAATGAGCAAAAGACCGCCATCTTGAATTACTACTTTTGCTTACTATTCACTAAGGAGGACTGCGGGTTCATGCTAGAAAGTTGCATCAAAGCGGCCCCTAAGGGAGTCCTGGAAATGAGACAGCCAATACATACTAGCAAGAGGGTCCTGAAATGGCTGTCAGCCCTTAAGATAGATAAGGACCCAGGACCAGATGGGTTGCATCCGAGGATACTTTGGGAATTAGCAGCAGAACTGGCCGAACCACTGACTGAGCAACAGTTCACTTAGGTCTGGGGAAGTTCCAAGGGACTGGAGAATGGCAGACAGTGTACCACTTCATAAGGAGGGGGATAGGGTGCAACCAGAGAACTACTGGCCTGTCAATCTGCCCTCCATCATGGGGAAGCTAACGGAATCATTAATCAAAGAGGACCTTGGTGACTACCTAGGGAGCAATGGGCTCCAGGACAGGAAACAACACAGTTTCATGGCAGGAGGGTCTTGAACTGGCTGACCAAGGAAGTAGACAAGGGTCATGCCTTGGATCTGCTGTACTTTAACTCCAGCAAGGTTTTTGATTCAGTACTGCAGAAAAGGTTGCTCAAAAAGATGGAAGTCATAGGTGTAGCTAAAACCATAGTGAACTGAGTGGGTGGGAAGCTGGCTAGAAGGGAAGTAGCAGAGGGTGGTGACCAACAGGGTTAAATCAGAGGAAAAGGAGGTTATGAGCAGGGTTCCACAGGGATCTGTCCTGAATCCGGTCCTGTTCAACATGTTCATTATTGACATTGGTGAGGGAATCCAGGGCAGGCTGTGTCTCATCACAGATGACACAAAACTATGTGGGAGCGTGGACAGTGATGAGGGAATATGCAGAAGGACCTAAAAAAACTAGAGGGGTGGTCAAAGGTCAAGCAGTTAAAATTAAATTCCAATCAGATGATGGGGGTGCTGATGAGCAGCTAGCTGGACAGACATGCCTGTGCACTGCTCCGAAATAACGGTCGGTAAAAGTTAAAGAAAACCCCTTTAAAAGCTTATTTTACGGAAAGTGAACGTTTAAGTATAAGGCAGAGGACACCATGGAGGAGTATGTCACGCCAGGTCCCAGGAAAAGCCAGCATTTGGCCAGGAAGTCCGGAAAGAAATCGGTGGCTGCGGCAGCAAGTGAAAGTGCGGGCATCATATCGCTTTCCATGGCGGAAGTGAGCACACTAGGCCGCGAGGTAACAGGGCAGGTTATAGAGGCAATGGAACCCCGACTGCTGAAACTAGAAAGTAAAATCGAACTAAAACTGCAGGAGGTGTTAGAGCAGCAAACGCTGCAGGGCAACAGGCTCGGAGAGATGGAAGACCGAATTGCCAGATTGGAAGACGAAACTGTGGAAGTTCCTGGGCAAATGGCAAAATTGCAGAAAGAGAGGACCTAAAGGAATCATTTGACTGTCAAGAGAACTACCATAGGCGTCTTAACTTGTGCATCGGGGCCTACCGGAGGGTGCAGAAAAGGGAGATGTATTAAAGTTTTGCACCCAAACCTTGCCAGAGCTGCTTGGTTTGCATCCAAAGAATGGGCAACTGAATTTAGAGCAGGCGCACAGGGCCGTGATGTCTCGACCTCCTGGTAACCAACCACCTAGACAAATAATTATGAGATTCCACGCATTTCAGGACCAAGAGGCTGTTTTAAAAGCATATCGAGAAAAAGGTTCCTTGGAATACGGAAGGGCGAGACTCTATCTCTCACAAGATTATTCATTGCATCTGCTTAGAAAACGTAAGAAGTTCAACCCGTTGGTGGCCCAGTTGAGAGGCCTAGGAGTGGAGTCCTTCCTGATATACCCGGCGGTTCTGAAAATCCGGCATGAGGGTGCAACGTTTTCCTTCTGGGAGGTTCCCAAGGCTGAGCAATTTGTAAAGGAGTTGCAGAAAAAGGCTGGCTAAGTGTGGAAAAGGGGTCGAACTCACAAGGTGTTGTATATGATTATGTTCTCAGTTGATTGAAAGTGAGATATTGGGACATTGGAACTGGACTAACAAAGGTACTGTTATATGTTATTTGTGTATGAGGGTGGCCCTGCATGTGTTTTCTGCCGCTAAGCACTGCCAGAGTGGATTTCTTCATCCTTTCCCGATGTTTGGTGTTCGCGCCTGTCTGTGAAGAGAGGAGGAGCAGGACAATGTGCGGAAAGAAGGAGGGGGGATGTTCTCGATAACAGCAGAGGACAATGTAGAACAGTCCGGAGTGGATTGAAGGTCCGTGGGGTTTCCCACTTGAGTACAAATTATGCCGACCATGTGGATGGACTGTTCTGCTACATACCGGGAACTGGACATGTTATGAGTGAGGGGGGATGGGCTTAGCGCGTGTATTATTGGCACGGCCTGCTCCTTCTCTCACAGGAGATGGAATTTAACAACCTTCTTGGCTGTGCATAGTTCCTGGGGGCCGGGGACATCTGTAAAGGGCAAATGGGGGGGGGGAGATGGGAGTGCGAAGAAAAGTATGAAAAGTATGAAAGGAATGTTTATGAAGGGGTATGGGGAGAAATATTATCTGAAGTTTCATCATAATGAATATGTGATGCAAGTGGGTCAGATAATGATACAGGTTGGGGCCAACCGTTGTCGGAGCAGTGGGGCATTTTGTCCATGGAGGGGATTGAGACACACATGCTAATCCAGCAATGGTGTCGGGGGGAAGGGGATATGTCACTTCTCAGGGTCTGGATGGGGGGGTGGAGAGAAGGAGGAAAGTCCATCTGCAAGTTAGTGGGAGGAATGGGGATGGGAAAGGTTCTTACTTGTTCTTTGTACATAGTTTATCAATGTGTGTTATGTGATGCATTCTGTATGGGACACAAATTTTCATGGAAACCAGCTCATAGTCTTGACCCGGAAAGGGGAGGGAAGGTGATAAGAGATGGGGAAAGTGGAAGGTTGCGACATGGCTAATTTACAGGAAGTGAAAGTAATCTCCTGGAATGTACTGGGGGTCAATAACCCGGTTAAACGGACAACATTATTAGCAGCACTTAAAAGAAAGGGAGCGCAGGTTGCTTTACTCCAGGAAACCCATTTATCGGATGTAGAGCATACCAAGTTGGTGAAGGGATGGGTAGGCAAATGCTTTGCTGCCTCGTACTCCTCCCGTAAAAGAGGAGTGGCCATCCTGCTGCTCAAGCAGTTACCGCTGGAGATCACTAGGGTGGTGAAAGATCACCGGAATGGGAGGTATGTGGTTGTAGTGGGACAATTGTATGGGGAGGCAGTTACCTTCGGTAGTGTCTATGCCCCTGCTGTATATGATCCTGGGTTTTTCCCTGGGCTCCTGGATATATTAATGAAAGATCAATTCCCGGGTCTGATCTTGGGGGGAGATTTGAATAGTACTATGGATCCAGTGCTAGACCACTCAGAAGGCAAGGGAAAGAGGACGGAGGCACTGGGTCTGTGGCAGGAGGGAATGGTAGATAGAGACTTGGTGGATGGTTGACAGATGATGTATCCGGGGGCTAGGGAATATACCTTTTTTCTAGTCCTCATGGGATGTGGAGCAGGACTGACTATCTGTTCCTGCCGAGGGGTGGCATAATAGGGTGCTGGATGTTATCCAAGGCCCTATACACATTTCCAACTATGCGATGGTCATGGGGGGAAATCAGTTCCGAGGGGATAGAGTCTCTGCCCCCCGATGGAGATTCCTGTCATACATGCTTACAAACTAGGAGTTCAGGGAATATCTAATGGATCAGTGGCAAAGATACAAGGTAACCAATGAAGGTAGTGGGGTCTCAAAAGCTATATATTGGAATGCAGGCAAAGCCTATATGAGGAGGGCCATTATAGCGTATATGGCTAAATATAAGCGTGAGAAGCATGAAAAGAGGCAGGAGCTAGAAAAGAAGCTTAAGCTACTGGAAAAAAAGGTGGTGAGGGGCGAACAAGGGGAAGTGATGCAACTGATAAATGCCACCAGAGAGGCACTGAATGCCTTGGTGAAAAGTGAGGCTGCGACATCCCTGTTCTTCTGTAGGCGGCAAATGTTTGAGTGGTCTAATAGGCCTGGACCCCTGTTAGTGAGGTTAATGAAGGGGGTTAAATGCCCCACTAAGATAACAGGCATAAAAGGGAAGGGAGGAGGAGTACATAGGGAACCTCGGGAGATAAGGCAAGCCTTTCGGGATTATTATGGGCAGCTGTATAGGGCAGGTTGCCAAGGTAAAGGCCAAGAGATGAAAGCTTTTTTAGATAAGACAAGGTTCCCAAGACTTTCATCATTGCAGAGGGAGAAGTTAAACCAACCAATAAAGAAGGAGGAAATCATTAAAGCATAGGGAAATTGCAGAGAGGGAAGGCAAGTGGCCCAGATGAATTCCTAGTGGAATATTATAAGGTCTTGGTGGGGCAGGCAGCGGAGGCGTTGAGTGAACTGGTACGAGTGGGGGAGGAAAGGGAGGGTGTAGTATTGCCTGCTTCGTGTTTTGAGGCCCTGATCTGCATCATACCCAAACCAGGCAAAGACGAACTAGAAAGTGCCTCCTATAGGCCAATATCACTTTTAAACTGTGACCTAAAAATTATAGCTAAAGTGTTGGCTATGAGGCTGTAGGACTGTCTGCCTGTGCTGATTCACCCAGACAAGACCGGCTTCATAAAAGGCAGATTATCGTATCACAATATGAGGAGGCTGCTTAATGTGGTTTGGAGAGCAGGGAGAACACATGAGAAGACGTACATCATCTCTATGGATGCGGAAAAGGCATTTGACAGAGTGGAGTGGGAATACCTCTTCGAAGTACTGGGCCGGTTTGGTCTGGGTGAATCATACGTACAGTGGGTGAGGAGCATATACTGGGCACCCAAGGCCCGGATAATGGTTAACGGGGAAATTACAGAGGTGGTGGAATTGGAACGGGGTACAAGGCAGGGCTGCCCCCTCTTGCCGTTATTATTTGCATTGGCATTAGAGCCATTGGCTATAGCACTCTGTCAATGTCAGGAATTCCATGGCGTAACTGGGGCTAAGGGCACACTACACAAAGTAGCCTTATTTGCAGATGATATGCTCCTGTTTGTTAGACACCCACAGACTTCCATGCCATCTCTGCTGAGACTAATAGATGCTTTCACCAAGTTCTCGGGGTACAAAATAAATTTAGGTAAATCGGAGCTGATGTGCTTTTCTAAGAAGGAGGCGGAGAACGAGAGGTGGGGATTACAGGTGAGGGATAAGTCTTTTACCTATTTGGGTATCACGGTTGGCAGAATGATAGGGGCACTGTATGGGCTAAATTATATTATACGCCTTTGACTAGAAAGGTAGAAGGGGATTTGAGACGTTGGATGCAACTTCCCATATCCTGGTTAGGTCGCATCAATCTGATAAAGATGAATGTGCTCCCGAGAATATTATACCCCATGCAAATGCTACCATCGGGCCTGTTAAGAAGGGATATCCAGGGAATTGAGAAAGCATTTACTAAGTTTATATGGCGGGGAAAGCACCCTAGGACCAGCCTGCGGAGACTCAAGGCAGTAATAGGTAGAGGAGGATTAAATTTCCCAGATTTCGGGAATTATTACTTAGCAATACAGCAGCGGTATGTGGCGGATTGGGTGCATAGGCCAGCGATAGCCAGCTGGGTGGATCTTGAACAATGGGAGTGCCCAGGTCGGTTGTCCGCATACTTACACAGCAGAGGGCTTCAAGTATTCTCGGCTCAGGGAAGGGGTAATCCATTGGTAAAATCAGTGCTGGAAGCATGGAACTGTCTTAAGAAGAAACGGGGGATATGTAGGGGCGAGACCCTGTTGCTGCCGGTAGTGGATAATCCCTTTTTCCTCTCTGGGATAGTAGATGGAGGGTTTAAAGAGTGGGAAAAGAAGGGTGTGCAGAGTATAGGGGATTTGGTCAAGCAGGGAACTCTAAACTCATTAGGAGAGATAATACAAAACCTGAGGTTACAGAAGCATCAGATGTTTCGGTACTTCCAGATAAGGGCTTTTGTGTCCAAAATGGATAGGGGTGGGGAGTCGGCGCAGAAATGGGGAGAGTTAGAAATGGTAATATAACAAGCATGCAGAGATCCCAAGGGATTTATTAGGAAGGCTGCAAAAATGGGGAAGCAGGATTGTCCAGACCATACTCAGAAAACAAGAATGCTGTGGATAAGGGATATAGGGAGTGATATATCCGAAGAGAATTGGCAAATGCTGATAGAGGGGCATGGAGGACTTCTAATATGCAATAAATACAAGGAGGCCTATTATAAGTTTGTACACAGATTATACTGTCCCCCGGAGGTAGTACACAGGGCACATCCAGCCATTTCCCCATTGTGTGGCAGATGTGGGAGTGAGCGGGGGATGTATATACATTGCTTTTGGGCATGCAGAGTCCTCCAGGTTTTTTGGGGAGAAGTTATTAGGGAAGTCAGCCAAATGGCAGGTATCCCCCTGCATGTAGAGCCGATTGTGGGTTTATTTGGAATGGATTCAGGAAAAAAAGAAGTATGGGAGCCTCTACCGTGTTGGATGAGGATAGTACTGATATTGGCGAGGCATTGCATACAAAATACCTGGGTAACATGTGTAACACCAACGACTGCGCAGTGGCGTAGACTTGTTATGCAAACACCAACCCTTGAAAAGTTGACTTTGGTGTTAAAGAATAGAGGGAGATCCTTCTATAGAGAATGGGCCCATCTTTTGGCTTCATTAAGTGGAGAGGAGGAAAATATACTAAGGTTGGGATTGGGATAGGAGTGATCAGGGTAAATAGGGAACTATAAAAGGAAATTGGTGGTTGTTTGCTAGAAAAAAAAAGGGGGGAAACAAAATTTGGTAAAAAAGAAAAAAGGGGGGAGGGATACACCGGGGAAATGAATGAACTGATAGTTGAGCTGGGCTAAAGGGACAAGGTGAACAATATCAATTTATAATTTATGTATTGTTAAGTTATTAAGGTCTGTGTCTGGAAATATGTATGGAATGCATCTGTCTGTTGTATGTGTGTTAATATGTTGTCAATATGTGTTGTTACTGTGTGTTTAAAACAGTTCTTGAAATTAATAAAAAGAATATACAAAAAAAAAATTAAATTCCAAAAAGTTTAAGGTAATGTACCTAGGGAAAAGGAACCCCAAGACAGAATACTGGATGGGTGGGGTGAGACTTAGCACTACAGAAGAGGAACTGGATCTAGAAGTTATCATCAGCAGCTCCCTTAAACAAACGAGCCGGTGCAATAAGGCCTATAGCAAGGCTAATAGGATGCTGGGATGTATCAGGAGGGGATTAATAGCAGAAGAAAAGACGTAATACTTCCCCTATACAGATCCCTGGTGAAGCCTCACCTGGAGTATTGCATCCAGTTCTGGACCCTCACCTCAGACAGGACAGGGACAGGTTGCAAATAGTGCAGCGCAAAGTAACAAAAATTATTCAGGGCCAGCAGGGCAGATTCCATGAAGAACGCCTCAAGGTACTAAATATGTTCTCATTGGAAACCAGATGGGAGAGGAGAGGAGAGATATGATAGAGACCTTCAAATTCCTTAAAGGATTTAACAAGGTAAACTGTGGGGAATTATTTACCCTGAATACTAACTCGAGATCACATGGTCACGAGTGGAAATTAACAGGAGGGAGGGAGGTTCAGGAGGGATGTGAGGATGTACATCTTTATGAAAAGAGTGGTGGAACCTTGGAACAGTCTGTTGGCCAAGGTGGTGGGTACAAACACAGACAGGGGATTCAAGCAGTCATACGATACAATGAAGGGAATAATGGTTACCTGGGGCAACAAGCCATGGAGGAGAATGGGGATAGGACAGAGAGGGTTAGTATCGCGGAGAAACAATAGGTTCCAGGGAAGGTTCCAGGGATTACAGGTATGGTGCCCTGAAGGTAGTAAGATGGATGTTAACGTGTGCTGGGTTTCCACATCAATAAAAAGGGGTAAATAAAGCAACTATGTTGATGACGACAGTAACTTGCACACACATTACTAACACAGGTTCCAAATGGGTGGATGGTGGCACCAGACAAAAAGAGGCAAGAGTCAGAAATAGGTTCCAAATACTTCTCAGGCTTTTTATTCATACCAAACCAGGGAGGAGAAACATGGTCACGGAGAACACTTATTATCCCTACTTTCCTATTCGAGGAGAACTCTAAATGCAATGACTGTAACAGCTCCACTTTACGAGTGGTCTATACTCTATAATCAGCAAATCACTCCGCAATCTTTCCAATACTACCCTGAGGTGCACCTCTACCTAGGGCCTATTACGTGGAGTACTCCACTCTAAGGAACTCTAAGACATATTACTGTAACACTCTACATTAGTCATAAAAGGCAGTTCATGCACGGATGAACTTTCTCTGTCATTGGGAAGAAACTGGGTTGCAGAGTAAAACAATGGGGAACACCTGGTTGACTGGGTTAACAACTAAGGGACTACAGAGAGGATTTTGTACAGGCCATGAGTCTCTTGGCCACACCCCACCTCTCTAGGGTTGCCGGACTTTTAGGAACAAATCAAAGAATTCCTCGGCTCAGAACCCACTGAGGGCCGCCAGAATTAAAGCACAACAAACCCGGCCACAGCCCACTTCTGGACTGCTGGAATGAGATGAAAATGATGCTGAACAACCGGCCAAAAGTCCTCTTCCAGACTGCCGGGGTAAGATGAAGAAGAAGATGCTGAAAAACCATCCCAAAGCCCTCTTCTGGACTGCTGGGGAAAGATGGAGAAGTAGATGCTGAATCACCAGCTACAGCCCTTTTCTGGACTGCCGGGACATGAAGAAGATTCACTGAACACCCAGCCGCAGCCCTCTTCTGGACTGCTGGGACACAAAGAAGATACAC
This sequence comes from Neoceratodus forsteri, assembly GCA_016271365.2. NCBI lineage: Eukaryota > Metazoa > Chordata > Ceratodontiformes > Ceratodontidae > Neoceratodus > Neoceratodus forsteri. Next base: position 1,520,790,215 of record CM057449.1, read on the forward strand.
TGAACACCCAGCCGCAGCCCTCTTCTGGACTACCAGGACACAATGAAGATTCTGAAGAAAGGAAATCTGTGAAACGTGAGCAACAATGAGGTTCTGGGCACCAAGGCCGGATGAGCCAAGAACTACATAAAATAAGAAACAGGACAATGATGCAAGATACTGCGGCAAAAGATCTGGACAACACTTCGCTACAAATGATAAAACAAGAAAACGGAAGGTACCTTTGTACCAGGCCAGGCCATACTTTGGGGAAACTTGAGGAGCGGAAATAATAAACAGGATATTGCAAATGACTGCGGCATGGTTCCTTGAAGATCTGCTGCTGGCTGCTTCGAAGATGCACTGAAGACGACTTCAGGAGTATGTTGGAGAACATTGATCTCCATACCAATGGTGAAAAGATTCTGGAAAACTTCTGAAGACTAATTTGAACACCTTGTAACTTGAAAGGCTGGCAACAAAGCAATACTTTCTGGCACATTCACTGTTTGTAGCAATAATAGCAATGCAAATAAAGTCTCAGTTCGTGCTGCAGTGGTCAAATATACAGTTTCAGTGTCCAGACCACAGTAAATATACAGGCAATAGACTTTTCTTGGTTGAACCCTAACACTGGTGGACCTATCTAACAGGGGTTCCTCTGACTAGATCGGGTTCTTCCTGCTACTGCAGTTCTGTATGGCTAGCTAGACTCCCTAACATCCGGGGTCACTAATACTGCTGGGCCCTATAACACCTGGGGAATCTAAATGGCTAGCAGTGGGCCTAACTTGCCCTTTTAAATGGCAGTGGGTCTAACTTGCCCTTTTAAGTAGTGGTGGGCCTATCTTGCCCCTTCATATAACAGTGGGCCTAACTTGCCCCTTGGGTCCTGGGCTTCCTATTGCCCTTTTAAATGAACAGCTGGGCCTGTATCTCCCCTTTAAGAACCGGGCCTGACTTGTCTGGGCCCCCTCTTATCAATGGGCCTTTATTTGGCATGCCCTCTTTAAAAATCACTGTGCCACCCTGTAACTCCGGCCCCTTTAAATCACTGGACTTCTTTAAATAATAGGCCTTTCTTGAAAAGGCCCTTTTAATCATTGGGCCACCCTGTAGCTGTGCCCCTATTAAATTATGGGCCTACTGGACTGAGTCCTTTTCAAATACACTGGGGCCCCTTTCTGATCACTGGGCTTTTCCTGGGTGAGCTCCTGCAGACACTCTGGGCCCTTTTAGTTGTACCCTGCAAATGCACTGGGGCCTCTCCTGAACAAGCCCGTTTAAAATACCTGGGCCTGTCTTCTGAGCAGGGCCCCTTTAATCTCACAGGTTCCTTTACTGCTGGGCTGGCTTGAGCTACACTGCCACTCTTCTACCAAGCCACGCCTTTCTCCTGAACATTTATACCCTTCTTTAGGCTTTTCTTTATCTGACCCCTCCCCTGTGGGCATTGCTATGCCACGAAGGCTGTACTTATTTAAATGAGGGGCCTGGCCGCCCTTCAAGCTGCGGCTGCTTTTGCGCCCTAACACAAACTGGTTAAAATAAAATAAATAGTCTTTTCCCAGTTTCAGAGCAGTCAGCACGTTGCAGTGTGCTGCAGCCGACTCACCACACCACCGGGAAGCAGGAACTGAAGATAAGAGGCGAGGGGGGGCTGCTGGAGGTGAAAGAGTGCTTCAGGCAGGCGCAGGACGACCAGGGACCTCATGAAAGGTTCTGGGGCAGCACGAACGATGTGGCTGTGTGATAGCTGCCTCCGTGAGACCGAAACATTACCTTTTTAAATAAAATAACAAAACAGGCACCAAGCTCTCTCGGGGACACAATGGGACGTTTCTTAACTTCACAGGCGGCTCGGGACGGCACTGTGCAGGTACATTTTCTTCAGTGACTGGAGGCAGGGAGGAACACAGCAAAGCCCTCAGGGACAGCTTCAGCCCTCCTGGCAACCCCTTCTTGTCACTCCTCGCTTTCTGTGTCCTCACTTCTCCACAGTCACCACGATTCTCCCTAACAAAAACTAATTTTCAAAACTGCAGCACTCTGTATTCTGGTTCAGGAAACATGGCAGGTGCCACACAGTGGGCATTACATTAGCTCAGCCTAACATTCCATTAGCTGCAACATGGCATAAAGGCTTAATTTGTGCATTATTTCCAAGCTATTTACAATACTTTTGGCAGGCTTTGTAATAAGGTTAGATAGTGGCATTTTAAACTGGGCACCTGGGCATTTCTTAGGGCACCTTATTACTATACTGAGACACCTATAGCTGGCACTTTTCTGTTCTTTATTTTTCTGTGGTGCCCCCAACACTGGGGCACTACACAGGGAATATGGGCAGATCAGACTGACCTCTGGTCTTTTTGCACTGCCATGGTCTATGTTTCTATTTTAACACAGAAACGTAGAATTTGACAACAGATAAGGACTGCTCGGCTCACCCAGGCTACCCATTTTCCCTACCCACTGTAATACCTAGACTCTATTTGATCTCCGACTTAACCGTCCCTTCCCTAACCACTAAGATTCCCTTATGCCTATCCCATGCATGTTGAATCCCTTTACAGTTTTTGCCCCCACCACCTCCACTGGGAGGCTGTTACAGGTATCCACCACTCTTTCTGTGAAGAAGTACTTCATCACATTTCCCCTCAGTCTACCCTCCCCCCTCCCCCGCAGTTTCATAGCATGGCCCCTTGTTCTTGAACATCTTTTCTGAAATATGCTTCTCTCTTGTACCTTATTTCTTGTACCTTATTTCCCTTTTTTCTGGCTGGAGGTCCCTAACTGGGCACTCCCTCTGCCAGGGCCCGCTCTCTAGCCACCAGTCCCCAGTGCAGGATGATGCTTCCAGCTGCTGCCACCGAAAACACTCTAAAGCTGGAGGCCCCTGAACAGGCACTCCCTCTGCCAGGACCTGCTCTCTAGCCATCGCTCCCTGGTGCGGGACAGCACTTCCAGACCCTGCTGCCGACCACACTCTGAAGCTGGAGGCCCCTGACCAGGCACTTCCTTGGTCAGAACCTGCTCTCTAGCAATGCTCCCAGTGCGGGATGGTGCTTCCAGCCTCTGCCACCAGCCACACTCTGAAGCTGGATGCCCCTGACCAGGCACTCCCTCCGCCAGGACTCGCTGTCTAGCCGCCACTCCCCGGTGCAGGACGGTGCTTCCAGACCCTGCCACCGACCACACTCTGAAGCTGGAGGTCCCTGACTAGGCACTCTCTCTGCCAGGACCCGCCCTCTAGCCACTGCTCCCTGGTATGGGACTGCACTTTCAGCCCCTGCCACTGACCACAGTCTGAAGCTGGAGGCCCTTGTCTGGGCACTCCCTCCATCAGAACTCGCTCTCTAGCTGCCCCTCCCCAGTGCAGCACGGCGCTTCCAGTCCCTGACGCTAACCACACTGAAGGTATGGGATTGGCTGCCTGACTCACAACCAGATCTCGCCATTTACCAGTTCTGAAGCTCCTTTCTCATCACTTTTTTCTCTGCTTCTGTCTTCCTTTACTCCTCAGCTTAGCTAAAAGCAAGCAAGGCATTGCTGAAAATTTTAATTTTACAGTGCTAGTTAAATCACTTGTGCTTACTGTACTTCTTTTATGTATCAGGGAGCAATGCTCCATCTACAAATTAGGCAGCTGTTTACTAGATATTACTGCTGTTTACTAGATATTCTTCTAACTGCTGTTTTTGCCCCCGTCTTAATCTCATAACTTGATTTTTCTCCCACCCACTCATCCCCACCACGACACTCTTTTAAATACTCTTTCTGCAGCTCAAACCTCGCCCCCACTCCTTGGATATCAAATCCCTTTAGACTACCCACCATGTTCCTCCTCTTCCTCACATGCCTCCCTTCCTAATCCCCACATCCATCCCCCTACCTCATTCCCTTCCATCCCTCAGCCCCCTTCCCTCCCCAACTCTCGCATCCTCCTGTCTTCCTCCCCCTCCTCCACTACCCCAGCACCCTCCTGCACCTGTCCTGTTAGTCAAGGAATCCCACTTAGTAACTTTGAGATCCCTTTTAGCACACCACTCCTGTGCAAAAAATGGGAGCTCCCCATCCTCCCATGGACCATACCCCTTGTCTAAACAACAGATGGCCTACTTCACAAGACTACTTATAGTGCCACTACTCCTTACTGCTGGTGACATCGAACCCAACCCTGTCCCCCCACAACATCTGATCTACCTAAAGAACTAAGGATAGTCCATGTTAACATCAGCAGCCTACTTCCCAAAATTGACCTTCTGCAGCCACTCATGTCCAATCTCTAACCCTCTGTTCTCATCATCACTGAGTCATGGCTCAGTTACAAAATCCCTGACTCTGCCATCACAGTCCCCGGGTACACCATTATCCGACAGGGCCAGAAGGCCAGGGGTTGGGGAGTCATCATGTATGTATCTATCTCGCTCCAATTCTCTGCTTATCCACGTCCTCTCCCTCTGCCTATGAACTGTTGTTAATCAAAATACTCCCCCTTGCTCCCTCCTCATCTTTCTGTGTGGTGTCTACTGCTGCCCACACCTACCAGCCTCCTCCCCTTCCTCTGTCACAGATCTCTTCTCCTTCATCTCCACCCTTGCCTCCCCTGGTGAACTCTACATCTTAGGAGACTTCAACAATAATTGGCTGGCCAGCTCGCATGCCAAAGTCTCAATCATGTCTCTTCCCTTAACCTAAAACAACTGATTAAAGACCCAGCGTGCTTTAATCTCAAAACTGGTAAGCATACCTTAATCGACTGGGTGCTGACTACTCACTTCCATCGTGTCATAAAATCATGTATACTTCCTGATGCGCTCAGCGATCATCATATTATCTACTGCATTCGTAAAATCCACCGTGCCAAGTCCCCTCCAGTTATATGGAACCTTCACTCCTTCTGCTCCCTCGACCTGTTCTCCCTCCTTAATTACCTAACCAACACTGATTGGTCACCCATTACCTCTGCTCCATCAGTGAGGGCGGCCCTGAACTACTTCAGCTCGCAATTCTTGAAGGTTTGGGACCTCCATGCCCTGCTTAGAAATGCTAGAGTCCATGGTACTCACCTTCTGTGGGTCTCCACCGAACTCCTAGTGTGTCAACATGCTCAGGACCAGGCCTAGGTGGCATATACAACTACTGGTGCCCCCCCCCAAGACCTCCAACACTATCGCTCACTCCGCAATGCTTGCACCAGAGCCATCTGTCTTGCCAAAGCAGAATACTTTAACGCTTCTTTCATTGAAAACATTAACTAGCCATACAAATTTTGGAAGGTTATCCATGCACTATTCTCCCTTCTTACCCAACACCCCCCCCCCCATACTAAAAGTTGGTGATTATTGAATTGATGACCCACCCGCCATGGCAGTTGAGTTTAACACATTCACAACTTGTGCTTCATTCCTCCTTGTCTCTCTTCCCCCAATGCCCTCTCTCCCTCCTTTCCCTCCTCTCGCTCTGACCCCCCCCGCCTTGCGCTTCTTGCTCCAGCCTGTTCCCTCTAAAGATACTCTGCGTGTTCTACTCACCCTGAACCCAAACAAAGGTAAAAGCCCAGATGGTCTTGACCCTAAGCTCCTACACCTATCAGTCTTCGCTATTGCTCAGCCTTTGATTTATCTCTTGAACCTTTCCTTCTCTCTCTCTCTCTCACTGCTGTACCAGATGCCTGGAAGTCAACTACCATAATCCCTCTACCTAAGGGTGGGGACCCATCCTTCCCTGGCAATTTCCTCCCCATATCATTACTTCCTATCCTGGCAAAACTTCAGGGACACCTGGCTCTGGAACAACTCTCCTCCTTTCTTGATTCTGGCTCCTTTTTCACTCACTACCAGTCTGGTTTCTGCAAAGCCCATTCCACCACCACCACATCCCTCCTCCACCTCACTGATGCCATACTCACAGGCATGGTTCAGGGATGCATCACCTCTGTCATCTTTGTCAACTTGGCAAAAGCCTTCAACACTGTCGCCTGCTCCCTCCTCCTCAGCAAGTTGACTGCTGCTGGCCTTTCTGAATCAGCCACCAGCTGGTTCCGGTCCTGCCTCACAGGCCAGTCCCAGTCTGTCAGAGACAACGGAGGAAGCTCTGTTGGTAAGGAGATGGCTGCAGCTCGCACCCCACCCCCCACACGGGAGGTCAGGTCACTCTGGGGCACAACTGAAGAGCCCCCGTTGGACAATGGAGAAAGGTACAGAAACACGGATACTCCATGGGTGCTTCTCCAGTGCCTGAGATGCGATCTCAATTGCTGCTGCACCGGAGGATTTATTTGCCACTTAAAGCCTCCTTTTACCTTTACGGTCGACAATTTATTTGCCACTTAAAGTCTCCTTTTACCTTTACTGTCGACATACATGTGCAGATAGTTTTATTTCTGTAAATACCTAACTAAAATCATTCAATCTCTTAAAGCCTTTGTACAATAAGCTGCTGTAGATTTGGCACCTTTTCTGTCTTTAAATAATCTCAGATAGTTTCTTAAAGTTGCTGTACAATAAGTTGCTGCAGATTTGGTGCCTTTTACTTTTTTAAATATCTTAAACCCTGAGTCTACTGAATGTATATCGTGATCAGCCTGCAATTTAAATAAGTTTGTGACCCAAATTAGAGCCTGAGACTTAAATCAATTCTGACCTTCCTAATTTTATTCCTACCTAACCCGTTCCTCCTCTCACCACCCCCCTCCCCCTCTGCTGTACCTTATTTAATCGCAGCCTGTCTCTCTCTCTCCTCAGCTCCATTGGTAAGGAGACGGCTTGCAGCTCGCACCCCCCCATGCAGAAGGTCAGGTCACTCTGGGGCATAACTGAAGAGCCCCCCTCGGACAACGGAGAAAGGTACAGAAACACGGATGCTCCATGGGTGCTTCTCTAGTGCCTGAGCTCAATCTCAATCTCAATTGCTGCTGCATCGGAGGATCCCTGCTGACGCTATGTGTCAGCTCCCCACAGCCCCCACCACCACCCTTGGCGGGCTCTGCCTTTTATAGGCAGTGTCAGCCAATCACCCTACTTTTCCACCTGGAGCTTATCAGAAGCTGCCACTAGAGGTCGTACTGCTATTCCTTGTTCTCACTTTCAACACTAGCAGTTACTTCACTGCTCATTTCTCCCCTGCTGCCTATAAAAAAATTCTATTTTCTCTTCCTCCGTGGACCCCAATTCCCATCCCACCCTTCCTTGTCCGTCTGACCTTCTCTCTTCCCTCATCTGCCCCCCCCTTAGTCAAAAATGCCACCTCCAGGTCCTGTAAACCCCAGCACTCTCCCTGCCCACTATCACACACACACACACACACACACACAAGCGGATGCACCACCCCGGGCTTTCCCTCAGAGCCCCCATCCTGGTATTGCTATACATCCTGTCTCTAGCATGGGTCGACAGCCTTATGTGCCTTTCCGGCGGTGGGTTCCCGGATCCCAGTCAACACATTCACTCCCCTCCCATCATACCAGACTATCCAAATGAGCATAGAATGCCACCACTTTTCATGTCATTTATGCTTACTAAAGAGGGTGCCTGCTACCTGGCCCTCCATCCCCGCGCAAAACACCGTAGAGGGGATCTGCTCCCCCTACACCCAAAAACTCTATTTCTTCTTTCACTTCTGCTCCTCCTAGCAAGAGACATTGAACTTAACCCTGGACCTCCGGTTGACAACATCATTCTTGGCTCCCCCCATGACTCGCACTGGGCATCCTCCAAGGGCTTAAAAATCACCCACATGAATGTCTGTATCCTCCGACCAAAAATACAGGAGGTTCAGGGTTGCTGTTTCTTTGCAACCCAGATGTACTGGCAGTGTCTGATACTTGGTTAAAGTCTCAAACGCTACCTCACGAGGTGGCAGTGCCCAGCTACTCTTCCTTCCACAAGGACTGTGAAGGCAAAAGAGGGGGTGGGGTAATCATATAAGCCAGGGATTCCCTTGACGTAGCCCAAGCCCACCTACCTGGCACTGAACACTCTGGCAGTAAATCAGTCTTCATTAGAATTACCCTTGGCAACTCAAAACACCTCATGGTCGGTTGCCTCTACCACCCCCCGAAAGTGGCCCTCCAAGCCCTGGAAAACATGTCCAAGGCCCTAGCTGATGCAGCCTCCTCAGAACTCCTTATCCTGGGGGACTTCAGTCTCAACTGGGCACAGGACTCTGAGCAGAAACTCAGGGCCTTACTACTGGATTCCAACCTGGAACAAGTCATCTCTGAAAGACCAGGGCCAACTACAAAACTGGGAGCCACACAACCCTCGACTGGGCTCTGGTGTCTCACCCCTCCAACATTCTGTCTGCTGGTATAATGGTGGATGCTCTTAGTGACCATTCACCCATCTTCTACATCTGGAAAAATCGTTCTCCCAGGGTCCCTCCTCGAATACTCTCTACCCGAGACTACTCCAAATTCTCAGAGGACGCCTTCAACGCGTACCTCGGAAACCTCAACTGGACCCCGATACAGCTCTTCCCAACACTAGCTGAAGCCTTGGAGTTCTTCCAAAACTCCTTCTGCTCCGCAGCTAACCTGCTTGCCCCATTTAGGAAATTCTGAACTAAAGGAAGCTGCCATAGATGGATCACCACAGAGCTCAAATCTCTGATGGTAAACCGGGATAAGACATGGAAGCGTTACAAATACTCCAGGTTGCCTGCAGACATTGTGTCCTATAAAAAGCTTCGAAATGAGTGAAAGCATGCCTCCAAGATGGCAAAAAGAGAGTATGTCAAGCGTCTCCAGCGAACTACTCTGACCAACCCTCGGTCATTCTGGTCCAATATCAATGGCCTGATAAAGGGCAACAAGAACCCCTCCTCAGGTCCTATTGAAGTCAATGTCCTTATGTCTAATGACTGTCATGAAATTGCTGCTGCCTTCAACAGTTACTTCACCAACCTTGATGACCTCAAGTCCAGCTCTACTCCTACCCCTTTGGAACCCTTCTGCCCTGAGACACCTTGCCCCACACGGCCGCTCTTTCACCTTCGATTAGTAAAGGTCAAGGAGGTACTCCCCCTCTTAAAGATCCTCAAAGACAAAGGTTCTGGAGGTCCAGATGGCGTCTCCCCTAAACTACTAAAGGCGGCGGCACCTGCCATCGCCCTAACCCTCACATGGCTTATCAACCGATCCATGCTTGAAGGTACTGTACCCTATACCTGGAAACAAGCTGTTGTAATCCCTATCCCCAAAGGAGGGCCCAAGGAATCCATCGGCAACTACAGGCCAATCTCACTGCTTTGTGACCTGGCCAAGATTCAAGAAAGACTTGTATACTGTCAACTCCTTGACTACCTCGAGGCTAACCAGTTACTAGCCTCCACGCAACATGGCTTTAGGCAGAACCATGGCACTGATACAGCCCTCATAACATTCTCAACCGACGTCCTAGAGCCCATGGACAAAGGAATCCCCACAGGAGCTGTTTTTATCGATTCATCAAAAGCCTTTGACCTAGTAGACCACAAACTCCTGCTAGCCAAACTGGCCTCCTTCGGCTTGGATCAACATTCCCTCACCTGGTTCACCTGCTATCTATCTGGTCGCTCCCAGCAGGTCAGGTGGAAGTCTGCAACCTCTGATCCACTCCCCCTAAGTGAGGGGGTGCCTCAGGGTTCCATCCTTGGCCCCCACCTCTTCTCGCTATTCGTCAATGATCTTAAATCCCACTGTGGTGGCAGCTTGGTTGTTCAATATGTAGATGATGCTGTTAACTATTGGTCCCCAAGCAACCCATCTGACCTGGGACCCCATCTCCAAGCTGACTTTGTCAAGTTAGAGTCCTGGCTCACTGGGAACAAACTAGTTCTAAACACCACAAAAACCAAAGCAATGGTATTTGGTCAGAGAAACCTAGGCGCAGTCTGGAGTACCATGCTCCCTCTGACTTCATCCTCAGGCTGCCGCATTGAGGTTGTGAGTTCCCTCAAGTACCTGGGGCTAACCCTGGATCAAGGGTTTACCCTCAGATCTCACCTAGACCAAGTAACCAAAGCTATTCACCACAAACTGGGCCTGCTGTACCACCTGAATGACCAGCTCATCCCCTAGTCTAGAATCTCCATTGCCAATAGCCTACTCCTGCCAACACTGACCTATGCTGCCCCAATTCTCTAGGGATTAGCTAAACAAGAGATGAATAGGCTGCAAGTTCTCTACAACAAAATTGCTCGGTTTGCATCACAGTCCCACAAAAGACGTCATCACTGTGAAGCCCTTGCTGCCCTACAATGGCCCTCCCTTGAGGGTCGACTCCAATACCCTCTGCTGTGCTATGCACACAAGCTCTTACACCACAATCCCCCTGTCAGCCTGGCCAGTCTCCTGGTTCCCAAGCACTCAGCACGTACACTACGAACCACTGGGCGTAACCTTCTAGTTAAACCCAGAGTTCAGACCACGGCCGGCAGTAAATCCTTTGCCACCACGGCCCCTGCCCTATGAAATAAGCTTCCTCGCCTTCTTCAGGATGCGCCCTCCCTTGAAAAAGTCTGCAAGGGACTTCGGGCTCACCTACTAGAAGCTAGCGTCTGCCCCTGTCAATGAGGGGCCCAACCTTAAGCCAGTCCCTCACTAGCCTAGACATGCACTGCTCTATAAAGTATTACCTTCCCTCCAGATTGCTGCACTCCTACCCAAGCATATCCCTGTAATTGCCATCCCCTGTAAACTAATTTTGGCACACTGTCAGCTCAGCTCAGTTTTATCCAAGTATTGCTCTAAACTTTTTTCTTTGTTGTACCTGTACTCCTCTGTAACTAAATGCTGTACCAATTACACCTCTTGAATTTGCTCTGAACTTGTTTCTTTGTTGTACCTGTACTCCTCTGTAACTAAATGCTGTACCAAAACACCTCTGTAATCAAATACTGTACCTGTATACCTCTGTAACTAAATCTGGGTCGTCCCTGAAAAAGGGACCTTCACGGCTCAGAAGGCCTACCCGGTTACCAAAATTGAATAAACAAATAAACTTCATCTCCGCTCCTCTCACAATAAACACAGGTGTCCCCCAAGGCTCAGTTCTTGGGCCAGTCCTAGTCTCCATCTTCCTGAAGGATCTTCCAGATGCATGCACATCTGCCAACATCCACATGTACACAGATGATACCATGTTATTCTACTCTGGTATTTCCCCCTCCGAGGTGACTGCCAGCCATCAGCTGGACTTCAACAATGTCCTGCGCTGGTGTAGCACTAACCAACAATGTCTGAATGTCAAAAAAATTATCTCCATGACCTTTGGCACTAAATGAAAGCTTGCCAGGATTGAGTCCACTCCCACTTTCCATTCTCTTGACAGCGCTACTCTGGAGGACGTCACTAAGTCCACCCTATCCAGACTAGACACCCTCTTCAATTCTTTTTGCCACTTCATTCTTGGCTGCCCTCCTCTCAATCACCACTGTGATCTCTATACCTTGCTCTCCCTTCCCTTTCTCAGTGCCAGGCGTTTGGCCCATAGAGCTAACTTAGCCAGGAGATACTGGCTTGGCTCACTGCTACCCTACTTGCACTCCCTCCTCTCGGTCCCACCTACCTCCTCCTACACCCTCCATAACTTCTCCCATAGGACGTTTGTTCTCCTCTCACAGAGTACTTCATCTGGGCATGCAGCCTTCTCATTAAAATTCCCCTAATATCTGGAACTCCCTCCTACCTGAAATTTGTTCTGTACAGTCCCGCCACTCCCTATCATTCCTCCTCTGTAAACACTCAGCTCATTGCTGCAACTGCACTTAAACTTACCCTTTCCTTTTGTAACTTCTTTTCTCCCCCTACCCCCCCATATCCTTACTCCCTGCTGGGGCGTATGCCTATGACTGCAGGCCCTAGCTATCCCTCCCCTCTGCCTCCCCCCAAACACCTCCCAGATACCCCCTGGATTTCCCAACCCTCTATGATAAAGTTATTGATTTATTCATTAATTTATTTATTTAAAATTTGATGACCAGGGAAGGCACACTGAGTACAGAGTTTACAATGAAGAGAAAAAGGGGTGACAACAGGTGAAGCAAATACAAACAGTTTGTACATACATTTTTACAAAGAGTATGGTACATTAACCTTGATTATGATACATTAATCATGATAAACAAATTAATAAGAGCATGAAGTACATGAGCTGGAGGGCAGGTTGGAGATGGAGGCTAGGGTGGGTAAGTAGAGACTGTGAGGGGCCTCAGCTGCATGCTGGGAGCATTAGAACATATAGGGCAATGTGGGGGGTAGGAGCCTAAGGAGTTGGGAAAAGGCCGAACGAGAAGGGGCCAGGCGGAGATTGGGGGGGGAGGT